>OX463821.1:13448885-23448885 GCA_949825045.1 Argyresthia goedartella | reverse complement strand
CGAAGATAAAGGCAACGGTTTCGAGGCAATTAATGTAATTTCAAAGGTAATAGTTACTCCCAGCTCACTATTGAAAAAACGCCAAGATGCAGTTTCAACTGCAAATGTTATAAATAAGAGGGAGAGTCCGCCAAAAGAAAGATTAACAGAGTTTCTAGAGAAAACTGTCTTGAGAGATGATAAAATTAATTCTATTATGAAAAACCTGTCTTTAGATCATACCCTTAACGTACCAAAGAAGGAAGAATCCTCTTTGCTAGATTTGACTATTTTACCAATAACAAATACTACGCAAACGTATACGAATGCTGAGAACACCGTCAATATACATGATAAACTAAATAATATTTTCGGTTCCAACGCAGATGTAAATGGTAAATCAAATTATAACAATGATAATAGAGACGTAATCAATTATAATAATCACGAAACGCAGAAAGATGTAGTCGATGGAAACCCCATCGAAGGAGAGAAACCAATTTTGAAACAGATTTGGAAGAATCCAGGCTTTCCTGCAGGTCTTAACTTTGGATCTGTCATCGGAGAACTGAAAAACAAAACAAAAAATGGTGGTTTGAAACCGGTATTCAGGAAGTTTGACGCCGAATCAGATGCTGTTGACAACGTGGTTCAGGCATGTCTAGTTTAGATTTCTAGATTTAACTATCATTGCAATCTTTACACTAGACAGAAACTGCATTATAAAAATGGAAGTAAATTGTTTTGATACACTTCACATCCTCATTACTCAACTAATTGACATAATGATTTTCACTGTGCATACATTTCAGTGCTCTAGCAAAGTCTAAGTATGTTGAAATCAACTCGCGTGAAGTTACGACATTTTTGAAGAAAGTAACACCAGAATCTCCTATCGAAATGGAGCATAGCGTTATTATGTTATTGTATGTGAAATATTTACTCCTATCTGATTCGAATTATCATGGGTTCTATCAAAGAACTTCTATCAGATTTATGCAACAAGATGCGAAGAGCCTCGTACAACATGCAATTGCGATTAATCTGTTGTCAACAATCTTATACCAGTATCTTTAGTTAGAGTCTACATATCACAGTTGCATTCGAAATTACTATAGTAATTGCTTTCTTGATGTGGCACAAAATGTATCGTATGTTACTAGGTTAGTCCCCTGACTGATATTCCTGTTCAAATAGTTATATCTATAATACTTTGGCTCCTGAAGCTGCCGGCTTTGTGATGAAAACTAAATAAATATAAATGATGATATCAATATATTTTTCTCTATTGTTACAGGAATCTCTGAACACGGCTGTGGTTGACGCCAAGAAAGTGGAGATAGAAGACCATGAGCTCAGCTCGAATATTCTCGCAGATAGAAGAACAAAGCTAGAGACTGCTGCGCAGGTGAATAACAATAAACTCATATTTATTTACATATAGTGCTTACCCGCGTCGGTCGGGGACGCCCAAGAAGGTCCTACAAATCCCAAATGGGTGACTTATTAGTGAAAGAGCAAAAAATAAGTAAAATAACCGACGAGTGTGTATGAATAGACCTAAGTTCACCTAAGAATGTTGAAGAGGAGGTCTTTAGTCTCTGCCTACCCCCGAGTATACGTATATATGTTAGTGCTTATGCCATTACAAACATAGCGTCACCTCGTATCCCATATAGGATGGCAAAGGGAGCCAGTTATTCAATAGTTAATATTGAGTGACATGGTACGGTGGAAATGGTTGATGATGATGAGACACGTTCTAAAGACGAGATCAGGAAACGGAAGGAACATAACGTGCAGTCTTGCTCGTGTCAACATGGCAGTGCTACCGTGACGCCTATGACGCAAGCAATAAGAACGACACAAAGTCCAAAATGAATAACTTCTTGAGGTGTAAATTGAATTGAAGGTGAGAGTATATTGTGTGCGTCAACTCTGAATGTAAATGCCAAACTTTCAATAAAAATTAACGACCGTTTAAAACGCAATAACCATGAATAAAAGCGCCTTTAAAATCTAGATTGCAGACAGAAAGTGCAATAAAGTTAATTATTTTAAATGCCCAAATTATTTATCAATACCCGAACAAAAGTCGCTTGACCTTATCGCCTTACGATCACATTTCTCGGAACATTGTCCAATATGTTAAAGTTCGTAATTTAAAATCAGAATCTTGTTGAAACGAGCAGCGCCGTAAGTTTAAATTTATGAAGGTTACAGCTGATTATACCTATATATATTGTGTATGGACTCTACAATAAGTAGATGTTGGCACAGAATAATTATAATAAGATGCTGGGATGGAGCACTGATTTTCACCCAGATATTGCCAGACTACTGTATATTGTGCTATTTTGCTATATCAGGAAAATATAGCATACTAGAGTGCATTTCAGATTTAAATTCTCTCCGCCGTTAAGATGGTAGCAGTAAAACAACTAGCTTTTGCAAAATGTGTTACCCAAAAGTTAGGGTGAAAATATATCGTTGCCTTTTACAATTTACGTCACAATACGTAATTCGTAATACGTAATTCGTATTGTGACGAGGTTGTAGTTACCTACATACCGGCTTTTGAAAAAGGCTACAGATGTAGTGAATAATCCTTTCCTTTCGTATTTTCTCGGAAATGTTCGTTTTTGTCTTACTACTTCACCGCACTCAGTACCTATCGAGACAACGTAGGGAACGGTCGCATTGCAAGAGGAAGTATCTATATAGAGTAGTTAATACCACAGAAATATTTTGTTGATATTTATGTTAGATTTTGTGATAAACTTCATGGATTCGTGTATTAATGCAGGCCACCTATATTTTTTTTTTGACTTTACATTTCACTCTTGTCTGTCATTTTTGTAAATAATAAACATTGATTTTATTCGATCCACATTAACAATTTATAACAGACATGCCGAAAGCACTAAGAAAAGGGAAACGTTTAGATCGGCAAGCCTGAGAAGTTATTTTCAATATTTATTTATATTTCTTAACTGAAAATGATAAATTCAGTCTTCAGTCAATTTAGTCTTTTTTGTTATGTCATAGTATTTTTAATTAATTACAAAAATTTATTTTTATAAAAAAGGTCTGCAAAATCCTACTGTAGTTTTGACTTATAGTTAGACTTTTGGGGTTCCAATCCTTATAGAATCATTAGATCATCCCAACCGGAATTTGGTTTTTATCAGTGCGTTTTATTGAAATAAAACGTCCTCAGTAACTAGTTATATTTTTGATTACCTAACGAATTCTTTATATGATAGAATCGTGGTGTTTTTAACATCTCAGTGTAATATACGTCAAACGGGCAATTTGACATTTGACATTGATAAATAAAGTATGCGATTTATTTGATACCTACACATAATTTAATAATACAGTAATTCATAGACACATCGGCACCATTCGGGTGTTATCGTTGTTCCGAGTTTTGCCGTTAGGAAAGGATTATTCACTACATCTGAACCTAATTGTAATGTGGACCTGACAACCGAATATTGCATTTGCCCATTTTTTTGTGACATTTGACAGCGGCGAACGTAGCAAGACGGTTGTCAAATACAAGTAACTCTATGAAGCTTGTTACACCAATTTCGAAAGCAGGCCCGCGCTGTTGTTTGTGTGGCGGCTATTTGTGTGGTAAATTTGACAACATTGCCAACCGCCGCGCCGCCGCCCCGCTCCTGTCCCACATGCGATGTGCTGAAGTATTTAAAGCTAAAATAGAGTGCATATCAGCTTTAACTCCTCCAAGTCAACGAGACGACTGTCAGATATCGTCCGTCTCATGTCGCTTGAAGCATGTTTTGTTTGACAAGTGACTGAGAGGAAGTAACCTAGCCAACGCCACTCTTTCTACTATCAACGATGGTGATGAATCACTACAAATTACACGGGTACATTCCAGTGAAACATTGCAACACAGAATGTCATATACACAGAATCTTGTATCAGGTACTGCAGAGCGACCTTTACTGGGCCGCCTTTCCAATGTTATGTCAGTCTACAGTTATTAATCCGCTTTACTTTAGACGTGACATTTTAATGTTCCTTTGATTACTTGAAGTTCAAGAGCTTAATATAATTTCCTGTCGCTATGTACTCACGTTCCAAATTAATGTTAATATAACTATTAAAGAAATATTTTTTGTACAATAATTTGTGATCTTTTTTGCTTAAGTACCAGAGGGGCATTGCGATAAGATCAGTTTCCTAGTACGGAGTTAAGTACACCCACACCCAAAGATAACGTAATGTATCAATCATATTAGTGATGAGCTTTTTATGAGCATTTATTATGTCTTATCTCTCTGTGAAATAAAGCACGTCAACCGAATATGTAAACTCCGATAAATGAACCCCTGGCTGAATGTTGGTTCAACTGTGCCTCTGGCACCTCGGTATGAGAAAAGTCGTGACGCTGTTATCTAGTTATGTCCAGTAAACTTTGGTGCACACACACAACACAGAACAGACAACTTTTGGCACTCTAGCACTCAAACGGGTGGACGGTTCTTAATGTGGTAAATAGCTGTGTACTTTATATGGTTCTTAGCCACGTTTTAATGAAATCGGTTCAGTGGTTCACAAGGAAATAAGTCAGCCTTTAAGAGCTACGGTTCCATTTATTGTGTCGGGGTTTTTACATTTTTAATGCTATGGTTATGTGGTTTATGGTTATTTTGAACTAAACCTTTGTTTCCAGGGATGGCGCAAACGCGTGCCGCAGACCGACGCTACCCTATTCACGGTCGCCGGGCGGTTAGAGCGGGACAATGTGACGAGCACGCCGCCCCTCACCCCGCCGCCCCACCCCGCCACCACCCCGATTCCGGCCGAATCCGGCGTGCCCACACCGAACAAGTTCAGGTGATTCAGTTTACTCCGGATTGTATGGACTATAAGTACATGAAGGTTTACAGCACCAACACTATCATTAGCCAAAATAATCGCGCTTTAGGGGCGTCGCACCTAACTCCGCCCCGCTGCAGTCACTTCCTTTTTCCAACCCCCCCTCCTCCACGTTCCAACATTTAGCAAGTTCAGACCGTTCACTCTTAGATTGAATAATCCCAAAGACATAATCCACACCCAAACTATGCCACGTCGCCAAAGTGTCTCGAGAGGCACTGTGTCCAAAAATGTGGCAACCACTTTATATTTTATGTTTGTTGAGATATCTTATGATGCTGCTCCTCTTTCTGACTTTCTGACGCAGTATGGAATAAAATCTGTCGCCAGCCTCCGCAAACAGAACTGGTGTCAGCACAGAACGTGTGTGTTTTTTTATATTACTTAGAAAAGGGAAATGTTAAGCTGCACATCAATAATGCTGATTTCCTCAGCAAATATACTGACTTTCACAGCAAATATCAGGGAAAAATACTGAAAAATATTTAGCTCACCCCCTTTATTCTTCGTAGTAGGTTGAACATGTAAGAACAACAAAAATACTTAAATCATAAAAAGTGTTTTTGCTGATCCTTTTCTGCTGTGAAAATCAGTATGTTTGATGTGCGATTAAATACAAGCCCTTAGAGAAAAAAACAGGTCTTGTGTTTATACTTGTATACTGTGTGCGACGTCGCTGATTCTAGTTCCCACGCAACAGGGTATTCTAGTGTGGGGCCAGGAGCGATGTGTGTGCCTGTATATAACCGTTTTTTTAGGTTTTGTCATTTGTATCCGTACACAGGTCACGCAAGCCGTCTTCGCCCACCAACGGCTTCGCCGCCGGCCCACTCCGCTCCGCCTCCTGCGCGGTGGTCAGTGCGGCCGCCGAGCCTCGCCCCAAGGCGGAAGGGAGACTGGACCGAGAGGCGTTCAAGAGGAGCCATTCTGTTAGCGAGAGCATTAGTCGGCTGGATGAGAGTGAGTATTATCGTCATCCTTCACAAATGTATGAGTGCTCAGTGTTTTAGTGAACTATTAAGGTCATCGCTGACTTATACGACCCGTCATAAAATATTTATTCGAATATGGATTTTAGGTTGTGCTCTGTAGATCACAACCTAAAATATATCGAGTGGTACGTTTGCGGCACGCTGTTGTCTAAGTTATGTGAATAATGTAAATTGTACCTACTGAGCACAACCTAAAACCCATACTTTAATGAACATTTTGTCCCATTTTTTTTTGCCGTGTGGGCGTGGGGTCTTATAAGTCAGCGAATACCTTTAATTCGATTATAAAATTGTATTTATCTACTAAATCGTTCATGAGCTGAGTATGGCAATGGCGGTGAGTGTGTAGAGAACATTACTCGGCTGAAAGAGAGTAAGTGTTTAGTCATCATCAAAATAATAATTCTGTTAGCGAGTAATCATCGTCATTAATCATCATCATAATTCTGCTAGCATTGCCATTAGTTGGCTGTATGAGAGTGAGTCCTTCTCATCATATCTTTGAAACAATATAAATATTAAGGCGATTTTTAAGCCATAAGCCAGGCCATAAATAGAAGCCATTATGTAGGAGATATCATGAGTAAGATCAAAGGGGGTTTTCATCATCATACCGTCTTACCAAAAATATTGTCTTTCCTTTCTTTGTTAGGCCTTTCTTTGTGTCATCAACTCATCATCAAGTCACTTTTGTTATTTTGGATTAGAGCCAACAAAATTACACACAACTAACGATGCGCATGAGACACTTTTCTACGCACTCAAAACGTTTATTGTGGTTATTTTTGGACCAATTTGCTTTTCGCATCAATTTGTGAATCATCAATATCATCATATAATTTAAGAAGCTTTTGCGCAGTAAAGAAAAATCATACGCAAAGTCGAGATTATCACTAAAAGGGATCCAGCGCCATTTTGGGTGTAGGCCTCCTCAAATAAAGTTGTCAGCATCAAACTATTGTTCCCCAGGAGACGAGAAGTCCCCTGAAAAGTCCACCGCAGCAGTTCGAGTCCCCCGGGCTGATGACGAGACCTTCCAGGCGTTCTTCGCGCCAGTTCTGGAGAAGCAGGAGCGGGCTACCGTAGACCTGGATGTGGACCTGGACGCTATCGACAGCGGGCACCGGCAGCTGTAAGTATCACAACCGTCGAAGATTATATTTTAAAATTCCCATTAGAAGGGGGAAAAGGAGGTTATAGGTTGTATTGTGTCTGATATAGGCTTTTCGACTTAAAGAGTTAAAGCTCATTCGCAAAGTTTAATCCACAGCATAAACAATGCAGTTTCGCACGAACTGAAGTCATTCTGTGGGATTATTTACATTTTGGGGGCTGATTCTACAGCATCACGTGGTTTCTGCAGCAGGACACCCAATTCTCCCCCAACATTCAGTAAAGTAGTGGCATTTGGCATAAATTGTATGTTACTGTTTATAGGCTAAGCCATAGGTTTTGAACAAGATATAGGGCTTGTAGAGTTAACGCTTTAAGATAGAAAGCTTTATTCTCAAAATTTGTACACAAAACAAAATTATTTTAGTATGCAGTACATAACATCATATTAACTTTAAATACATTTAAATACATTTAAAAAAACCCACCACCGATTTTAAAAACGTTATCATTCCAAAAGTGTTTTAGTTAGAAACGTTGGCCCGCCTATACATTAACCGCCTTATTCATAAACGTCCATAAACCTATTTTAACTATAATAACGTTATAATTATTTTGTCTGTCTCTTTGAAATTTGTGTTTGTAAGAAAAGGACAAACGAAATTTTAGCTATCATAGGTTTGATAAGTTTTATGAATAAAGCGGTAAGTGTTTTGTGTGAGATTTAACTAAATCCATTTTCCGTAGGCTGGCGAGTGAGTGGACGCGCCGAGCCAAGCGCGAGCGCAAGCACGCCGCCTCCAGGAACCCTCTCAAGGCGCTCGCGGCAAGAACCGACATCGAGGAGGAGTACTCACAGGCGCCATCTACATTCAGAGAGCAGTATATTAAGGAGAAAGGTATGCATTTTAATTGAATACGATAACAAATGCTCTCTTTCCCGACCTCGACAGTTGCTGTAGCTCGGCTTTCTCAAATTCGTCACTTCATTTGACAAGTTACTCGTCACCCGTTAGTAATAGCAGTCTTTATAAAAAGGAAAAGCCACACATTTGCTAGGCATAGCCTATTAACACGCCATTGATCAGCTGGGGTGGCAGTGGGACACCATAACCTGTCTTCCCACACGAGGTGACAGAGGTAGATAGAGATAGAAGAGATCGTAGAGGAGATAGAAATGCTGTGGTATTAAACCATCCTCGTTTGAAAAGTGATTGGAAAAATGAAGTCTATTTTGACAGGTGTCTCCTCCGAGGGACTCAAGACTCGAATGAGATCGAGCGAAGATTTTTTTCTCACTAATCTAAATCGTATCTTTAGTGACAGCAAACTGCGGTCTCGCCGCCGAAGCGCTAGCTGCCCTCGCGAGCAAAGAGGACTTCTCGAACGTAGCACTTCGTAGTGCCAGTGCTCCGGCGCCGCCCTGTCACGGCACCAAGCCGCTCATGCTGCTACATGTTAAGGGACGAAGGCGGGTGCAGGTTAGTTAACACGTACATGGCCTCTGGCCCTACACTAGGATACACTCAGACCAAGCCCGCCACTTTTGCCAGAGCCAAAGTTTTGGCTAATCCACCACACACGTTAAAACCTAGGGATACCTGATTTCCAGAGATAACTTTAAGACACGGGAAGAAATGGACATGATCCGTTGTTCCATTTCTCGAAATAGGCCTATAAAGCGATCTATTTCGTTTTCGACCTCTGTGGTCTTTAGGTCAAGGCTTTGTTTGTGTGCATGCCAAACAAGGGGTGCCGGGTTCGAATCTTTCTTGGATGTCTACATGTGTGTGACGTCGCTGTTTCTGATTCCCACGACACAGTATTTCTAAGTGCGGGACCAGATGCAATGTATGTGCCTTTATGTAAATGTTATGTTATGTTATAGACATTTATTCCGTGATTTCAGACACGTCTGGTGGAGCCGGTGCACACAAGCGTGAACCGCGGCGACTGCTCCGTGCTCGTCACTCCGGACCAGGTGTTCCTCTACATCGGACTCTACGCCAACGTTATCGAGAGGTGAGGACTAACTTCTTACAAAGTAGACAAATACATGCAGTTCAGAATATCATCGGCAGGTTGATTCGTGATTTCTCTAATGTGCTACACAAAATAGACAGTTTGTGATTATATCCACTGAATATAAGCGTCTTACTTGCCAACTTAGAGGCCAGCGCCCGTAGCATATCGAGCGCGTGAAGGTTTTTTTCTCTTCGCGTAAGGTGAGGGACAGCTTCATATAGCGCATAGTTCCCGCAGCATGCCGACCCCGCGTCAACACTCCCCGCGGGGTCGGCAAGCTGCGGGTGCTGGGTGTCTATTGTCCTATTGCTAACTTGACACACTCTCGTATCGCTTGTTGCCTGTCACTGTGCCCAAAATGACTCTTTTGGTAAGTTTAATAAAAGGGAAATATTAAACTGCATATCAAAAATAATGATTTGCGCAGCAAATATCAGGGTGTATCTGCTGCAGTAGCTTAGGTGGAGCGTAAAGGGGGTTAGTGAAGCGAAGCCCCCTTTATCCTTTGTGTTAGGTTGAACATGTAAGAACAACAAAATATTTTAAACATAAACTTGAGTTGACATAGCATATTTAAAACATAAAAAGTGTTTTGCTGATCCTTTTTTTGCTGTGCAAATCAGTATTTTTGATGTGCGATTAAATACTAGCCTTAATAAAACATGACAACGATAAGCTGGCGATTTCACAATGTATGACTAATCAGCCCACCTAATTAGTAACTCAAATCTACGTCAAACCCGACGCAATCAGTGTCAAATTGACGGTTTTAGTATGGGAAGACTGTTTAAACTACTGAATAAGGGGACAGTTATATACTATATTAAATAAAACCATCTCGACTTCCAGGAACCGTAGCACAGACATTGCGCTCCACATTCACAACAGCAAGGACCTGGGCTGCAAGAACTCCACCGGCGTCATCTCCATCGACGAGCAGAGCAAGCAGCGCTCCAACAAGCACTGGACTCAGTTCTGGAACCTTCTCGGCGTCACACACCAGGTCGAAGACTACAAGCCGGCCGAGACGGGGCATGCGGACGAAGACGAGATCTTCGAGTCCTGTATTATACACACCAACATGTGCTATGACGTCATGGATGAAGAATTGGTGCCAATAAAGGAATACTGGGGACAGGTACCCAGAATTGCTATGCTGCATCAGTCCAAGACCATCGTGTTCGACTTCGGCGCAGAAATGTACATCTGGTACGGGAAGAACGTGCCCTTGGAGAGCAGAAGGCGAGCGGCGCAGTTGGCACAAGAAATGTTCGATGAAGGATACAATTATGAGGACTGTCATATCAATCCGGTTAACGCAGCCGTGTTCCAAGGCGCTAGGGAGGATAACACAGCAGCGCCAGTAAAAACCGCGAAATCTAGACCCGAATGGGCGATCCTGTCCAAAGTCACGCAGCATATGGAAACTATCTTGTTCAAAGAAAAGTTCCTCGACTGGCCGGACTACACTCGAGTCATCAGAGTGAAGCCACAGGAGAACCGGTCCAACAGCACCGAAATAATGCCGTGCGATGCCGAAGAGATGTGGGCCAACGACTACCAGGACCCGGATCTCATACTAGAAGGGTCTCACGTCGGCCGCGGCACGCACTACTACGACAAGGAGTCGATGCGGCATTTCGACATCAAGACAAGATCCGTCTGCAGATGGCTGGTCCGCGAGTACGACTACCAGAAAGTCGAGAATGTCGCCGAGATCGGGGACTTTTTCTCAGCGGACAGCTACATAATCCGGTGGGAATACCAGATCACTGCCACGGGTAGAGAGCTGAACGGGAAGCCGTCCAAGCATAACCTGACGGGCCGAGACCGCTGCGCCTACTTCTGCTGGCAAGGCAGAGACGCCACTCCCAGCGACAAGGGAGCCGCTGCCCTGCTGACAGTCGAGTTGGACAAAGAAAGGGGCCCCCAGCTCAGGGTCGCTCAAGGCACCGAGCCGGCCGCCTTCCTCAACCTGTTCGAAGGCAACCTCCTCATCCACCAGGGGAAGAAAGACCAGGACAAGAGCCGCTACCGCCTCTTTGTGACGCGAGGCAACGTGCCCAACGAAGCGTACCTCCTGCAGGTCCCTTGTTCGGTCAGACAGCTACGCAGCCGAGGGTCTCTTCTGCTGGTTGATACCGATAACGGTTGCCTCTACATCTGGCACGGCGCCAGAAGCCTCAAACACACAAAGAACATCGCCATAGAACTCGCGAACAAACTAATTGCTCGAGAATCGAGCTACCTATTCGGTGCTAAGGTTTCGAACTTGAAAATAACCGAAGTGAAAGAAGGGGAAGAATCCAGGGAGGTGCTGGAAGCCTTGGGCGGCGCTAACAAGCAGTACTATAACTCCGTTCTGGGGGGCTCGAAGGAGGGTGCGGGGGCGGTCGTGACCCCCCGGCTGTTCCACTTCACGGACTTGGGGGGGCAGTTCGAGGCGAACGAGGTGCTGTCTCCGCTGAGGCACGAGCACCTCGTCACGCCGTTCCCGTTCGACCAGAAGGAGCTGTACGCAGCCTCGCAGCCAGGTTAGTGGATTATTACTTTATTCTTACGAACTGATAGGTTCATTCAGTGGTTACTTGTTACATGGAAATGGAATATAATTTTTCCTCTGTTTAAAGTATAGATTCAAAAAGTCCTAGTCCATTTCAAAAGTTCCTCTGGTATTTCCATTGACCATGGGTGGATCATTTAAAAAACTGAGTAGGTATGGCAATTCTTTAAGGTCTATTTCGACAACTTCCCATTTCGACAAAATTTAATTTTTGTGCCAATTCGACAACTTCATATTCTGACAAGGTGCATAATGACAAATTCCTATGTCGACAACTTCCCAATTCGACCACTTTTCATTTCGACAAATTCCCTATTCGACAACATTTCCATTTAACCTTTCACTACTTTAACCCTGAAAAAAACGTGAGATATACGTCGCGCCAAACGTTATGAGCGGTGGTCTTGAATGCGCAGTAGTCACTTTTCAATACCTGTACATAACATACTTATACCTGCGCAGTAATTCCCGCCAACGTCGCCCAGCGCTCTTAATTCGTGGCGCGAGGTATATCTCGAGCAGTAGATAATTGACAACGTTTAAAATAATGGTGGTGACGTCGCTGTTTCTGGTTTTCACGACATAGGCTATCCCAGTGTGGGGCTAGAAGCAATGTATGTGCCTTTATAAAGGTTGGCCCAAGTTCAGTGGTCCAACATTTTTTTTTACTCATAATAATTTAGACCAGACAATTTATGGCCAACGAAATTATTTTTGTTTAATAAGTTATATATGTATGTAACTACTAAGATTTTTGTGTTTTAACAGTCGAAAATTTGTGTGCAATTAAAAAAAAAAACAAAAAAATACTCATGTTTTAAAAATGATTGTGTCATGCATTGTCTGTCAATGTCTGAGTAAAAAAATATTTGGTCCACTGAAGTTGGGAAACTGTATAAATGTTTATGTCTAATGAAATAAAGGTATCAACGAAACTCTTGATTCCGCAGCGCTGTTCCTGCTGGACGACGGCGTATCGCTCTGGCTGTGGCAGGGCTGGTGGCCGCGCGGCGAAGACGGACTACTGGAGCCGGCGGAGCGGAACACTGGTAAGCTAGGTTTAGTATCTGAATGACTGGAGCTTAGCCCGGTGCAGAAGGTGATATAAAAACCGGTCAAGTGCGAGACGGACTCGCACATGAAGGGTTCCGTACCATACTATCGTATAAGACAACAGGCCGCGCCAATTTTCTTTGTCTCTAAGCGTGCTGTGACCTCTCTTTCTCGCAAAGGGTAAGGTGGGAATCACATGGTGTGATAGATAACGAACTTTAAAAAACAAATAAAATTTGCAAAAGCAACCGAATAGAGATATGGAAATGAACAAACGCGAATGTACAAACCGGGAATGAACGAACGCTGTTCGTCATACATAAATGAAATTCTGAAAATGCCTGAAATGAAGACGTACTTCTAAGTGTTACATACTTTTCTGGTGTGCGAAATTAGCACTAGATGGCACTACTTGGATCCTGCCACGCGGTATGGTTTGGTTCACGGCTCACCACATAAGATCGTAGTCATTGAAAGATTTCGAATTTTACTATGCTCTCCGAATTTGGAACATAGGGCCTAAACTCGTATTTTTGATGAGCAAAATATTCACTGAGAAGTGGATTTTGCCTTGCTATTTTATTTTACTTTAATTTATTATGTACTAAAAAACATATGTTCACTGGATTCTGAATAACGCCGTATTTTGTTTTATGAGGAAGCGTCACGCCTTTTCCCATAGGCTTGGCACAGACACGATTGTGCCCATGTTTAGCCAGCCATTCAATACTCCGTTTTTACATGACAGGGGCTAGCCCATTGCCACAGCTATCGCACAGATTTGAATTATCCTTACTATGTTTTCCATCACCCGTTAGAACGTCCGTCGGCAAATAAACATAATTAAAAACCAACAGGCTTTGGCGAATGTTATTACCTGCCAAGCCTGTGTTGCTTATAACAAAAAAAAACATTTATTTTCATAATAGGAGCTAGATTAATAATATTTTTGAGAAAATAAAATAACGAAATACAGCAATTCGCCGTGTTACGTTGAACATCAACCAGGGCAGAAATTACGTCGTGAATGCCTAAACCATGCCCTTGTCATTTTTTATTTTTTTTTAATGTAGGTTTTTAAAAAAATATACTTTGGACACTATTTACACACATTGATCTAGCCGCAAATTCCAAATTCCAAATCTCTTTATTACTGTAGATATTTACATATACTTAGCAATCGTCATTTTTTGCCACTTCTCTACATTGGACCACTGTGGGAGATTGGGAGAAGGAGGGCGTAGAAACTCCCACATATTGATTTTTAGATCTCTTTTAAATATTGCTTGTGCTTAACTAATACAAATTTTATAATATCATAATTAATAAGTAGGAATAAATAATTATAAAACTATTAACAGCAAGGTCTGTGTTGAGCCAGATTAACCCCATACAGTCCCATCATTTAAGTAATCTTGAACATTGTAATATCCCTTTTTCGACAAAGTCGCTTTAACATGGTGTTTAAATTGCTCAACTGGCAATTTCAAGATCTCCAGAGGTATCTTGTTGTGGTAGAGAATGCATTGAACCTTGAAAGAATTGCTAACCTTCGCAAGTCTAAACCGGGGCGCAAGTAGTCTGTGATTATTTCATAGGTTAATATTACAGCTATCGCTAAGTTTAGCAAATGTTGTAAGGTTCTTGCGTACATAAATTATGTTTTCGAAAATAAATTGACTAGCTACAGTTAGTATGTCAATTTCTTTAAAAAGCTCTCTTAAGGAGTCTGTGCGTTTTAAATTATAAATTGCTCGAATAGTTTGAATAACATATACATACATAAAATAAAAATAGTTTGAATATCCGCTGCTTTCCCCCACAACAAGATACCATAGGACATGACACTATGAAAGTAACTAAAATATACTAGCCTAGATGTAGCCACATCCGAGTTTTGTCTGATGTTCCTAACAGCGTAAGCTGCAGAAATTAATTTACCAGCCAATTTATCTATGTGGGGTCCCCACTGTAATTTGCTAGCAATGGTTATTCCAAGAAACTTCGTGTCATTTACTAATTCTAACGTGCTGCTGTCTAACACCAAACTGGTCTCAACTTGCCTGACCTTTGGAAGTGAGAATTTGATACATTTGGTTTTACCAGCATTTAACAATAAATTATTAACTGTGAACCAATTCAAGGTTAAAGACAATACTCCATTAACATCATCAAAATCTTCTTTTTGTCTTTCAATTTTGAAGACCAGTGAAGTGTCATCAGCAAACAACACTATATAAGTCAATTTCTCCACCATGAAAGGCAGATCGTTAATATATACCAGGAATAAGAAAGGGCCTAATATGGAAACTCGTGGAACGTCAATTTTTACTCCCGATCCATCAGATTTAACACCGTTGTCTTCTGCCTGTTGAATTCCATTGCTTATGTATGATCTTAGTAGATCCAACGCTTTATTTCTAACTCCGTAATGATTTAATTTCATTAGTAGCGTATTATGATCTACACAATCAAATGCCTTCGACAGATCGCAAAAAACTCCGATAGCATCTTGTGCGGCCTCCCATGCAGAGTAATAAGAGTGATATATAAGAGATATAAGAGTAATATCTGCATCCGTAGTCGATTTACCCCTAGTGAAACCGTATTGTTTGGCGTGGAGTTGTTTTGTACGGTTGAAGTGTGAGAGCATTTGATTGAGTATAATCTTTTCAAAAATTTTGCTTAGTGCTGGAAGAACAGATATTAGTCTGAAATTCAAACTAGGATTATCTGTATCTTGGCTACTAGATAACGATACACATACTTATATAGATACATATTATTCTTAGATAAATAAACAATGACTAGGGTACAAACATCCGTTCTCATCAAACAAATATTTGCCCCCACCGGGACTCGAACCCGGGACTTCGTAGGCAAGGTCATTGCCGACTCGGCCATTCGCGTCGTCAAAGTCGTCTCAGATGAATGAAACTCTTTGGTACTCCATTGCTTTGGTATCATTTACAAATACATGACGACACAAGCGTCGCCACGGCGTCGTTCTCGGCTGAATTTGCGAAGTAAAGTTTACGAATTTTCTCTCCAAACATTTATTAATTTCTGCAATATCTTTGAAATAGTAAATAATACTCGTATATATGTATACGGACATCATAAAACAGTTTTTCAAGATCACATAGCCTAATCTAATTCAATGTCTCCGTCCGTTCCAGGCGTGGGCGCGTTCGCGATCCGCTGGCAAGCCTTGCGTGCCGCCGCCCTGCGCACCGCCGCTGCCTACGGGCGCGCCGCCCCCGCCGCCGCCCCTGCCGCCCCCGCAGCCCCCGCTGACGTGCGCGTAGTGGCGGCGGGGTTGGAGCCGCAGCAGTTCACTGACCTGTTTGATTGCTGGCAGGAGAGGGACGATGCGGCGGAAGCTAATATCGAGGTGAGTGACGTCATCATAATCGGCCTTCCAGGGACCACCACTGCTGAACATAGGCCTCCTCATGTACAAGCCTTTCAACTCGAACCTGTGCAATGTTTCACTACGGTATTGGACTGCTAGTCAAAACAGGTGAAACTGTCAAAACGTAAAATTTGTTCATTAGTTCTATCACAGATATCATAATATTATACTAATAGGTCTTTTAAAAACTACCATGTGACGTCATAATCAAATGCTGTATTTTTACACAAAATTGAGTTTATAAAATACATTTGCTGAAAACATACAATTCTGATATTGTCCAGCCATTTTGTACATAATGCTTCAACAACAGACATGTCACTAGATGTTTTTGACTACCTCGTCATTGTACCGTAGTCTGCGAGCAGGGGTGGTGAGTAGAAGAGTACAGTAATAATAATAAGGAACGTTCTAAATCCAGAAAGTTTACTAATCGGGCCACTTAAATACTGACTGACTCTCTTGTAGCCAAGAGTGAAGTGCCGCAGTTAGTGAAACAGTCGACCGGTTAGTATTTAGGCTAGGTTGAGTATTTTTTTAAAATTATATTTGGGTATTGGGCTCTCAGTATTATTTTCCTTTTGGCCCAATCTTGGGCTATCTATCTATGATCTTACGGTGAGGGCCGCTTTCTTGGTTGAACGTCGCCACGTGCTTTAAAACTATAAATGAGATAAAAACACCCTGGCCTGGCCATAAAGGAATTAAACTTTATTACCAAGCCATAAGGTTGAAAATCGAGGGCCCTTTTTTAAGTCAAAACAGGTGAGTGGTTAAATTGTTAAGCTGATAACTGTCGTACCACTCATCCAATTTTAATAAAACATGGCTAAGAACCACCACAGGGAAGTCTACTACCATTTACAGAGAGACAGACGCTTTATACTTACAGCACGTCTCTTTTTCGCCGGGGGTTGACCCTTTATAATGCTCTGTCCACAATATGCCTAGCAAACTAGCAACTTTATGTATAGCTTGGTCATAAAGTCAAGAACCAACGAAACATTCTGTATGCTTTATGTATAGCTTGGTCATAAAGTCAAGAACCAACGAAACATTCTGTATGCTTAGCTTAAGCCTTATAAAAGATTGATAACAACATATGAGTTGCAAAGCACGTGGGGCTGGGGGACGGAGCGCCCATCTCTATAGATGGGCGCTCCGCTCCGATGGGCGTCAGCATTTTATTAAGTACCTATGTACAATCGAACCAACTGAATAATGACCCACTTGCCTGATAATTCGTTTGAAACTTTCAAATTTGTAAGATCTATCGCTATGTCAGTGTCTAATCAAATGATAACAAGTTCGTTACCAAGGAAATAAACCTTCAAACGAATTTCGACCTACTTGCATTTAAGGGGTTTAGCAAAATAAGCTTATGGTGGGTCATGATTCAGATGGTTCGATAGTACTTAACAAAATGCTTAACAAAATGTACTGCCTAAACCAGAGGAACAAGAAAGGGTTCCACATGCAGTGTAGAGGACCACTAAGAATGGATTTTATTGACTCTCTATTGGAGGAAAAGGAGAGGTTTACGGTTCTTAAAAAAAACTTTTAAACTGAATTTTTTACCCACATTAGCTCCTGTATGGCATAATTGGAGAATGACTATGAAGGTTCTGAGGGACGAAGAACTATTTATCTTATATTGTATATTTATGTTAAATTGCCAATAAAATGCACACTTCGGGTACCTGGGCTCTATATATTAACTTACTGCCTTATCTAACCTATACATACAAACCACGCTTGCCACCGGCACTCACGGCACTGTACAATACGAACCCACAGCACGGCTACAAGGCTGGCGAGGTACTAAGCGGCGCGTGCGAGTTGTCCCGCCTGACGAGTTGCGACGCCGTGGTGGCCCTGCCGGCGTTGCAGCGGCGGCCCCTGCCCGACCACGTGGATGCGCAGCACTTGGAGAGGCATCTGAGTGAAGCGGACTTTACGGTGAGAAATCGGAAATCCGTTGGCTCTGTACCACGACTTCTACTTCGATCCCTTTGAACGTTTGGAAGGGTATTCGCCAACTTCAGAGCACAATAGGAAAGCTGAACTGATCTTTATCATATTTAATAATATTTCATGATTCTAGGTGAACGGGAAGTATCCTTTTGTTTTTGTTTTGATTCCCTTGCGAGTATCGATATTTTTTTGCAGAACTGTGTCATGAACGGCGGTATCTATTGATTGCGTTGACTTATAAGTCAGTTTTTTTCAAAACTTCAAGAGACTACTGACTCGACGAATCGGTATTAATTACAAATTTTTTAGGAATACGTGGAGGTATCAACCTCCACGTATTCCTAAAAAAAAAGATCTTGACAGACGGACGGACAGACGGACAACGAAGTGATCCTATATGACTACTGACTTGAGGAATCAGTATTAATTACAACTTGATACCTCCACGTATTCCTAAGAAAAAAGATCTTGACAGACGGACGGACAGACGGACAACGAAGTGATCCTATATGACTACTGACTTGAGGAATCAGTATTAATTACAACTTGATACCTCCACGTATTCCTAAGAAAAAAGATCTTGACAGACGGACGGACAGACGGACAACGAAGTGATCCTATACGGGTCCTTTTATTATTACCGATACCTTGTAGGTCTGCTAGAAGAAGTATATTCGAATTTTGATGATCGATGGTGAGTCAGTCAGCGACAAAGTGACGGAACTTTGAACGGCTCTCGTTTCCAATCTATTGGTTCAAATTGACTGAATTTTGGGAATTTGCCAATTGAAATTGTAGCCAGTCACAGGTGTCCAGCTCTATCTACAACGTGGTTACAGGGGGTCGGAAATACCTCGAAGTGCTTCCCCTCCCACTCCCCCTTTTGAATTTTTTTCGCAACATCTTGTGTAGAATGAAGTCCTTAGACTGTCTCAAATTTGAATGAAATCCGTCGATAAATAACGCTACAGCAAACTTCCCCCTTTTCCCCCCAATCAAAAATAGCGATCGGCTAAAAAACATAAAAAATCAAGGTGCTTGCTTATGTGCCAATTTTCGTCAATATCGGTTGAAAAATGCGACTTGTAGGCGAGAACAGACAGAGACGGACAAAGGCATTTTTGGCCAATCTCGGAACTGGACGCTTCGCTCGCTCAAAACATATATTGGTTAACAATATATGTTTTAAACGAGCAAAACATATATTCCTTAACAATATATGTTTTGAGCGAGCAAATATGTTAAATATTCACGAGAAGTGGCCCCCCCACATAGTTTCACAGTACCGAATGGTTGCTATAGGTCACTTTCTGTCTAGGGTTTCTCATTTCTCGACCTTTTTCATT
The DNA here is from genome assembly GCA_949825045.1 of Argyresthia goedartella. NCBI lineage: Eukaryota > Metazoa > Arthropoda > Insecta > Lepidoptera > Argyresthiidae > Argyresthia > Argyresthia goedartella. The sequence continues at coordinate 23,429,511 of OX463821.1, read as the reverse complement.
TCTCGAGTCACGAGAATTCTCGACCCCAAACTCTCGAGAATTCTCGACTTTTCGAGAAATAATTTATAAAGTAAAAAAATAAATTTTCGCATTTTTTAAACGCCACAGATTATGATGAATAGAAAATAAAAAGAGGTTTTTTAATAATCATATTTTTTTATTAAAATTGTCCTTTTACAGAGGTAAAGTAAAAGTAAACATTTGAACAAAACATATCAAATAACAATCAACAATATTATGTGTGTGTGTCTGCTCAGCACAGTCTTTTTCAATCAATATCACAAAAGGTATTATTTAAAAGTAGGCATCCTTATTTGACTTATAAGAGACTCATACCTAAATACTATTAATAGAAATTAAACATTTATTTGCATAAACCAGTCTTTCTCATCTCAAACTAGTAATATACATAAATTAACAAAACAATCAAAACAAAACAAACATAAATGATCACAAATATTATTTAAATAAACTTAAAAATCAACGTTAGAGTTACTTTCTATCTATACATACGTCAGACAGTCTTTTTAATAGGAACTGAATTATAATTATTATAACAAAACAAAAGAAGCTAGAGATCGCCTGTTATTAGATTAACTTGTATTTTGAATAAAATATGCTTTCAAAAACACAAGAGCATTAAGAGATTTATCTGATAGCCGATTCCTTATTTTAGTAACAAAATTACTGGATAGCGAGAAAACCCTTTCATTTTCGGTAGATGTTGGTTTAACTCTCAACAAAGCTTTATATAAATTTTCAAGATTGGCTGAACGTTTACCTGTTGATTCAAAATGAGTGAATTCTTTTCTTATCAAGGTTCTGGTGATTTGAGCTTCTGTATTTTTTGAAGTCCCTGCAGTCTCTATAGCGCTTTGCAGCAATAGCTCAAAATTGGTCTCAAAATTGATATTAGATTCAACGCATGCAAAGTGACATGATCGCCGGGCGTGTCGGCGGGTGATTGAAGTTTGAGCATATTTCATAATCGAGTAGGTACTCGTAGTAGCCTACTACTACTTTGAAAGTAGTACTTTCCTACTATACTAACCTCTCGAATGGCTTCATTCGTCATCATCAAACTGAACGCAGCTCTTATCTAATAAATATCTGATCTATCCAATAATTCTGCTCGAGCGATTCGCTCACCAGAATCGCTCGATTATTGATACCACTCGAGAGGTTTGTACTCGATTATAAAATATGCTCGATTATTGCCATCGCTACGCTAGTTTCGGGCCTCACCACACACCGCACGCCACTTTGTAGGTAGATCGGGAGCACTCGGAGATGGTCGGGGGTGAAGTACAAAAGGCCGCATCACATACTAATATTTTTAAGTAAATATATATTTTTTTTAATAAAAATAAATTTCTCGAGTTCTCGAGACATTTTTCTCGAGTCGTGTTGACGCAAATTTCTCGAGAATTCTCGAAGCGAGAATTCTCGTAGAGAAACCCTATTTCTGTCCGAATACTAAAGATAGGTTTGTAGGTCACAACTTTATAATACCACCTGAAGCCATTATAATAAGCATAGGGAGTAAAATTTTGGTGAAAATTTAATTAATTTGCGGTGAAAATGTTTACTTTCTTGGCGGCCTCTGTGGCGCTGCGTAGTGGCTCTGCCGACCGTGCGAGAGGCTCCGGGTTCGATCCCCGGCTGGGGATAAAGAAAAAAATATACTCCAGGTCTTGGATGTTTATATGTGTGTGATGTCGCTGTTTCTGGTTCCCACGACACAGGGTATTCTAGTGTGGGGACAGAGCAATGTACGTGCCTTTATATAAATGTTTGCATTTATGTTTATGTTTTGGATGTAACTTTTTACTCAATTTGGTAAATAGTTAAAGAAGAGCTACATTATGGTACGTGCGCAAACTCTTATAATCAAAATAAAACAACTACAAGCTCCGTTTTATAATGGGTTCCACGCTTGCTTCTCACACAGGAGATGCAGTTCGTTTCCTGACCAATGAGATAATTAATTTATCTTAAGTATATTATAGGGACGTTCTAACGGTGATGGAAAACATCGTGAGGAAACCTTCGTTACTCCATAGCTGCGGCGATGGGTTAGTGTGTAAACACAACAAACAACACTTCATTTTGCATGACAGCGGGCTAGTCCATCGCCGTTGTCCATCACAATGTTTTCCATCACCGGGTAAAAAAATATAATTTCTTATCTCATTGGTACCATCATCAGCAGTTGTGGAAAACCACTGTAAGGGTTCTTTTCCCATGCAGCCCAACACTTAAAAGTCATAAAACAAATGGTTTTTGAAATTCGACAAAAATATTAACAAAAGCAAGGGTTTACCGCCACATGCTAGGAAATAAGTTTTGAAGTGGGCTTCCACTTCTGCTACTGATAATACATGATCAGCACCAGGATTTAAAACCGCATTTCAAATGCAGGCATGACAAGCGATCGTGTAAAGACTAGACGACGGATGCTCTTCGCAAACCCATCCCAAATCTTTACAACTGCATCGCAAATAATCCAACTGTTTGGACATCCACAGGAGGCGTTCAACATGACCAAAGAAGAATTCTCAGCGCTCCCAGCTTGGAAGCAGACCAACATGAAGAAAGATGTCGGTCTGTTTTGACCCGTCTGCCTTCACAGCAAAGCTGGAGCGAACACGTACAAGTTGCTACCCCGTACTTATACTCAAATGAAACTCTCTCTACGCCGCCGGATAGGGTAGTAGGGACTTCAACCTTGATTCATACTGAAGGACGGATATAAATTCGAACATCAAATATCTAAGCGAAATACAAACCGAGCGACTGTTTTACTAACTGAGATAGAGAGTGAGTCGTGGCTCAGTCAGTATTTTAGTCGATCGATCAGCAGTTTGATGGTCAGGTTTGTTGTAAGAGGTCAAAGAAGTTAAGGCACCTTATATGACCTGGTCAGTTATTCTGTAAGATTGATCTCTCTCTCACACGTTCCTTGTCATAGGTTTGAGAGGTCAATAGCACAGACTAATTTGCCAAGTGATATCATCGTATTTTACTAAAACTTTTATACAACCGCTATTTCATACTTTTTTACCGAAGTCGAAGGATTTGATAAACCTAGTCTATAAGGGCACGCTTTAAGTCATTTAGTGATCGAATGTAATGGTCTTTTTCTATCGAAAGCATAACTATGTATTCATTATCGTGATATTTCGTGTAACCGCGTAGCATTACTGTAGCCGTAGGATTTTGAGTGAAATGAAAAATACTGGAATTGGGACTGGAATTGTTAACAACAACATATAGAGGCCATAAACTGACCTGACCCATGTGGCCAAAACGGGAACTAACGTCGGTATAAATGCTATTCGTATGCCATAGACGCTAGCGACGTCGTCATAGGTTCAGATAAGTTTGGCAGTGCAGGTGTAGTTCCCATCCGCGGCCCCTAAACATGTAAATAGACTTGTTGTAACTTATTTAGATTTTTTTATTTTGCTAATATTTTCTTCCATGAAATTATGTAAATTGTTTTGATTATTTAGGATTATGTAGTTATTAGTCTGTTTTTTCCCCTCAGATATATATTAGAGCCGAATCGGGTGCGGAAAGACATGCATACTTTAATACAAACTTTGTATATTGGACGTGAATTGGAAATAGCTTGAAATATTTACTGACATGTTTTACGGCGACTGATCGTGAATTGACGTTTCATTATATATCATTTTATTTTGATTTAAATTATCTTGGTATCATTTTTCGTCATTTCCTTTGTGGTATCATACTAAACTACTATTCAAGATACGATTTGTGCCGTAGGACATTGTTACGAGTGCAGGACGTCTATAAAAATGTGACAGTGACATGGATCTTAGATGACATAGAAACAGCATCAAAAACTCCACCTTTAAAAAAATATTGATACTTAAAACAAAATTTAACCTCATTTGAGTTGGGATCTGTGATGGGGATACTATTGGGTATCATTAGGATCGTAATTGACTTCATAATAACTTGTCCCATAAGGCCACACTAGGACCGTGAAGGTTAAACTTGGAAGTATATTTTTAAAAAGGTACGATTTTATTGAGGCTGCGTGTTTAATGACAGTGTAATGTTTATATATCGGGTAACAGTGCTAGGTTACATATACACTTATATACGCTTTAGGGTAGGGCTCTGAAAACCCTGTGGCGCTCGGGAGTTGTGAAATATGCAGTAATATGCGGTTTTGTTTTTAACCTTTCTAAATCCGAAACAATATGGCGAATAATTATCGAAAAAGTATTTAATTATCGTAAAAATGACGTTTTTTGACAGCATCAGCCGGCTCCCATGGGATATTGTGAAACTAATAAGATTTCGGTAAAATGAGTTTTACAAAGGAATTATCTTAAGGAACCAAACATTAATGAAAAAAATCGGTTCGGCAGCAAGTACCGTACAAGCAACTTCTCTTGAGAAGAATTCTTTTTTTTAATGTTAAATTTTATCGAATTTAAAGAATTTTCACGAAAAAGATGACGTCATAGTGGGTCCGCCATTTTGAATTTTAAAAAACTGATGAAAGATTCGAAACCAGCACCCTCAAAAACCCACATCTACCCCTCAATACTTGGAATTACATACAAAATTAACGTTGCGTGTTCAAAAAAGTCAGTTTTTTACAAATAAAAAACGAACCGCTGGACCGATTTTTTCTAGACTCCTTTCAGATCTAAGTCATGACGTGGCGTATCGATTGATATGGTCATCAAAGCGATTCGGTCCAGTAGTTATTGAGAAAACGAATTCCATAATTTTGATCACGTACATACGTACGTACACACACACACACACACACACACACACACAGACATCACTCTAAAAATGATTGCAAATGATTCTCCAGGTCTTAAAACGTAAAGAAAACACAAAATTACCTATTTCAATTTTCAGACCTATTATAATAACTTCTCAAGAGAAGTTAATATATTTTTTTTAAGTTGGTTTTACATTAATTTACAATCTAAAATAACATTTAGCCTTTGCATGCCTGTACTCTACGATCGATGCAGGGTATTATCAATGGTTCCTCAGATGCAAGTCTCAATGTTCCGCCATGTGTTACAGAAACAGGGTAAGCAATTAATAAGTTCACTGCCGGTCGCGGTACTTGGTCGAGGCCGTTCATTTTAGCAGTCAATAAAACAGACATTGCGCATCAACACAGAACTAAAAAATACCGGCTTCTCGGGGAGAAGAGAAAAGAACATCCTGCATAATCATTTCGTGCCAAAAACAGCCGCGTCAGTGATGCAGCATTTCATTTATGCCCTGTTATAATTAATTTGTACCATGGCTTATATAAATGAATTCCTAAATGAATCCCCTATGAAACATAACAGCAACCAATATACACGTCCATAGTAAAATTCAAATGAAAGTAGCCTGAGCAAAATTCTGTATTTTTATCTGTTATCTTGATATTCTTTATATATCTAATTACAATATCTAACATTGAAATAATAACAAATACTTACACATTTTTATTACATAATACACAAATTTTCACAGATAAATCACAGTGCAACCTTGCTCGAATTCACAGCGTGACTAACTGCTGGTTTCAAATTTCTCTAACGGTTATCTTTAAAGTATTTGACGTCACTTTATAGTTTACTTCAATTGCTTGTTATGTTTATGCAACACTTATTAAAATAAATCTTGTTTCACTGGGTTTAATTTTGAGTGCGGTCCTAATGGTGTCTTGGGGAGCCGCCGACAAACCATTTTTTTAAAAACGTCAACGTTTTGTTAAAGCCATCTTATTTGCTTTTAAACAAACAAAAATATACAAAAATTGTAAAAAAAAACTACATAGAACGCATGTGCAAGTTATATTTTGTCTGGTTAATCTGTAATTATCACGACTCCTGCCGCCACAGGGCTTGAATATCTACGAGTAAAATAAATATTTTAACACATCACATATCTAATCTTCTCATTATCGACAAGTTTTTATACTACGCGTTAGGTGGACCATTTAACTTATTAACATTTTTTGATGTAAATTGGAACGTATCATTTGCTGGTGGACTTGGTGAGATCACGGTCAGTTTTAACAACATAACTACGAATATGTATTTATTTTATATCCAAGCGCACATAATCACAGCATGGATAAGTTAGGAAAATAATGATATTTGCCGTTCCTAATGGTCTGATTGATGTGGATAGGAGGCAGAAACTTTCTATATTGCATACCAATCTCTTCACCAATCACCTAAAAGTTTTGACATTTGAGTTCCATCCGTTCGTTCGTGCAGTCAGGGATGGATGGATTAAAGACCGAACATTATTCGCTAAGAGATAACGCTAGGTGTCAAGATTCTTCTTCGATATAACATATAGATTATATCTGACCTTTAAGTAATTTGTATACCATATGGCGCGATGCCCACTGAACAGACCAGACGTCACACGACAAGATATAGGCCACGCTTGCAAGGCAACTTCTATACAATCGGACTTGAAGGATTGGATAACCTAAAGGACATGCCGTGCAACGGTGGCCTATGCTTGCCGTGTCCCTGTCTTGACTTCAGTCGGCATCGTGCCTACTAGTTTGCGTAGACTGATAAGGTCATGATATTATTATTTTCTAGTTTTGACTTGTGTGACAATTCCTTACTTTCTTACACCGCGGTCTTTTGTTGCTAAATATGCTGATTTAAATTATAAAAATCACGCCTCGGCTGTTGAAAAAGGTTTGTACTTTAATTTCATTGTTAAATAAATTTTCTATGTTGTGTACAATTTTAGATGTTTATTTTTTATATCTAGCCTTATTATTATCTAATAATTTATACTTGAAAATTGTCATCTCGGGCGATCAGAGCGCCAGTGAATTTATTTGTTTCCTGTAAAATTGCCAGTATTGAAACAAATAAACGGAAGGATCTGCTACTGCCAATGTGTATTGAAATATGAAAATAACCATTTGCCATTAACTTTGTTTTTCCACTTATGTCCTGAAATGCATTTAAACGTGGCCACACCTATGGCTTTCCGTGACATAAGCTGTCTCTCAAATCCAATGTTTAATGTTTTGCTTTGGTTGTGTTACTTATAATTATAATTGAGAATTAATTTTGTACAGTAATGGTGTAATAAATTGCTAAAATTGATAAATTCTTTGATTTTTCTCCCCGATAAGAGCCATTCTAGTAAGCTTGGGTCTCGCGAACGCAACGCACAACGGTACGTTGCGGTACGCGCTATGCGGACTCCGACACGTAATTGTCGCGTCGAAGCACACCACACGTCGGTGGCGAGGAACAAAATCAAGACGCATCGTACCGCATACCACAGCGCTATGCGTTGCGTTGCGATCGCGAGACCCAAGCTTCAGTCTTGAGACTGTGGAAACTAGAATGGCTAGAAGGGCTCGCGAGGTCTACACTGTTCTCACAGAACCACTGTGTTAGTCCGTTAATAGTACGTACAGTATGTGGACATTCTAACGCTGTTGGAAAACATCGTGAGGAAACTTTTGCATCTCCTTAGTTGCGCTGATAGGCTAGTACCCTGCCACGCATAAAGGACGTGTTTGGATGTAAGTTATATCAAGCATGAAGTGTATGAGAAAATAAACACCTGGGGAATTTATAGCGGTAAATCATATGTTAATAAAAATACGGATTGAGAAGCGCGGGGCGCGGCGCATGGGTAGCTTCCCGCCCGCACGCGCCAGGAGAGGTAGCGATAAGTCGAACAAACATCGAAGTGCCATTCCAGTCGAACGCTCGCCTCTAATATATATATTTGAAACATGCAAGTTTGTCAGGAAACATTTAGAACTATTTAAGCAACGGGACAACACTAATAGACGAACAGCGACACAAAGACCACTAGAAGTGCCTAGACCACGCCTAGAACTATTTAGGAGAAATAGTGTTTATATGGCAGCACAGATATACATAGTCAGGTCATAAGTTCTGTCACATGTGCAATATGAAATAATTTAGACATGTTTATTATTTATGTAAACATTTATATAGCAAAATGAACTTAATAAAACATAGATTCTTATGGTAATAAAGTTTATTCAAAATGACCCCCGCGATTTTGAATACAGGCCTTTATTCTGCGCGGCCAGTCGTCTATCGCAGCACGAACGAGGTCCATGTCAATATCGGCGGCTGCCTTAATCAAGGATGCCTTGAGTGACTCCAAATCAGGATGAGGCTTTGAGCAGGCCTTTTCCTCCAAGTGTTGCCATATCTTGTAATCTAACGGACTCAAATCTGGACTGGAGGAGGGCCAGTCTTCGTGCCGGATGAAGTCGATTTCACGTGCCGCCAGCCAGTCTTGTGTGCTTTTCGCTCTATGAGCTGGCGCAGAATCTTGTTGGAATACCCAGTGCCTGTTATTAAACATGGTATGAGAAACAGGTTCCACAACGGTCTTGAGGACTGTATTTTGATACACAACTGCATTCGTTTTTACGCCTTTCTCAAAAAAATGTAGCTCAGTTAAGCCCCAATAAGAGACTCCCAACCAAACCATGAGCGAGGATGGAAAATGACCTCGTTGGACACGCGGAATACGGTTGCTCGCTTCTTCACTGCTGTGTGCGTACACCTTATCATTTTGTTTCTTGTAGCTCTCTTCCACGGTGAAAATTTTTTCATCCGAAAAAAGAATTTCCCGATGCTTTTTTCCCGCGTACCGCTTCAACAAAGCGCGGCATCTCTTCAGTCTCAGGTCCATTAAACGAGCGTCCCAACGATGTCCTGTTTTTCTTCGATATGCCGTAAGCCCTAAGTCTTCATTTAACACCCTTTTCACCGTGGTCCTGCTTAACCCCATCTGAAGGGCCAACAGTTTCTGCTTACGTATGGGATTTCTTTGAATTCGCGCCTTCACAGCTTTTATCACTGCTGGAGTCCTAACAGAGCGAGGGCGACCACTTCTTGACCTGTCATCTACACTAGAGTCTCCATTGTATCGCTTTATGGTACGATTAACGAATCTTTTGGTTATATTCAAATTTTTCAGTAAGTCGAAAATCTGAATTGGCGCGTAACCGCAACGATGCAACGCAATAACTGCGACACGGTCTTCTTTGAGTGTCCACTCCATATTTAAAAATGAGGAAAATTCAAAAAAGTACACATTTTTATTTTCATGAAAAATTCGAAATTCGAATTCAATAAACTTTTTTGTGGCCAGCGTTCTAAATTCAAAAGTTTTTATTGTGTGACAGAACTTATGACCTGACTGTGTACAATAGTGTTCCCAAAAGTATTCAGGCTCTACCAACAAAATCTTTCTCCACAAATTTATATACCTGGCTCGCTACTGAAGCATTTTACTCCATAAATGAATATTTTATGAAATGCAAATAATATTAAACTTAATAAATTATAAATGACATTTTGAAATACAATTTTTCTTAGGTTTTAATTGACATTTAATGTTTTATTGGTTAATTGATTTATATGATTAGTTTTAAGGTTATGAATTTAATTATTTTATTGTAAATATTTGTGTACCTATGTTTTGCATGCCAATATCTGGCTAAATGTGCTGTACTTGTTAATTATACCAGCTGATGTAACCACATTTACGCAAATAAATGAAATCTGAATCTGAATCTCATGGCACTTGAGCGGCTGTCCGCCGGCTGTATTGTCGTATTCAAAAGCAGAATCTATTGTCACTTAACGCTATCCAATGATCGCAATTCCTGCATACATTTGGTGGAGTGGAGAGTATGAAAGTCGATTATTTAATAATTGAATTGACAGCGGACAGCTGCAAAAATAAATTTAAAAACAAGCTCTGAATTAGAAAATAAATATATAATCATCTAGTATTTTTATCATCCAAAGTGAATGGATTTCGAAGAAGTCAGAAATAAAATTAATCAAATGTAATAAGAAGAATAATATAATATGTAGTTTTTGATGTGATGACTTGTTGACACTTTTACCCATTTTCACAATATCCAGTTTGTTGTGACATTTCGACCGACACCTATTTATTTTTCTCACGCTCAAAATTTCAATGTAAAAGAAGTGCTTGAAGGTGATTTCCACCTGCAGGAGAGATTCCACAGCCCGCAGATTGCAGTTAACAGTTCAAGAAAGTGACAGCTCAATCCACTTTACCTCGATCAAATTCTAGCCCGCTCTTGGATCATTGATCCCTGAAATGGGGCACTGATCCAGCCTACATCTATTTAGAACGCCGCCGCCACACGGAACCTGCCCAGGCAGGCGGCGTCGGCGGCTTCTCACAGCACGAAGAAGATATAGTGCGACGTGATGAACAGTTTTTGTTTGTTTATTTATATATACATATTTTTTCTATTCTTCAGTAGTACCAAATTATATTTGTAGCTTTCTTATTCGCTCGTGCTACGCCGATGTCGCAGTCAACCGGGCCGTCAGCAGGTGCCGTCTGCAGCCAGACCTTCGACACATCACTTTCAGATCTCGTGCAGTGTCCGGAATGCACACAGCAGCGGCTGTTCAAAGGACAGAGAGGTCTAAAGATACACAATTCCAAAACACATAAAAAACATTACCTCGCACCACAGGGCAACCAAGGCGCTCAGGTTGCGCCCAATGATAGCAGCAGAACACAGCCGTCAACGGGCGCATTCTGGGAAACCTTAGGACGCCTTAAACAAATGTGCCCAGTAATTAAAAGAATCCCTCGTGGTGCCAGGACATGCGTGGCGACCTCTCTGTCCCTTTCCATACGACAGGTCATCTTAAACAATGATGGCCCCAGTTGGGAACAGCTGCTTACTTTCGCATACCGGACTTTGCACGTAGATAAGGATGGAAGCAAGAGCAGATCCCTTACACAATCAATTAAAAACAACTGCAAGAACCAATCACCAACCTTTTCGGGCCAAATTCTCAACAATAGATCTCGATCCAAATTTAACATGACGAAAACAATAGAGAATAAAATAAGTGACGGGGATTTAAAGGGAGCTGCTCAACTTCTTTTCTCGAGCGATGCTGTCGCCCCTGACTCCCCGGACACTCTGCACGCGCTGGAGTCAAAGCACCCAGCACCTTCACCAACACTGCACCTCCCTGATCCCCCCAACCCTTCTGAACGTACCCCCCAGGCTACAGCCGAGGACATCGCATCTGCGGTGATGTCCTTCAGAAGTGGTTCCGCAGGCGGCCTCGACGGCATGACCCCGCAACACTACAAAGACCTGATCTGTGGAGCCGTCGGGGACGTCGGGCAGACTCTCCTGGCGGATATCGCTGAACTGGCGAGCCTCATGTTGTCTGGAAAGGTACACGAAGGCATAACAGACGTGCTCTACGGAGCTAATCTGTGTGCCCTCATAAAGAAGGACGGGGGTATCAGACCCATCGCTGTAGGCAATACCATCCGCCGCATAGTGTCAAAGATCTGCTGTAGGTATATCCTACCAGATCTTTGCACTACCTTACAACCGGTACAGCTGGGTTTCGGTAGCAGGGGAGGCTGCGAGGCCGCTGTGCACGCGACTCGCACCTTCCTAGCTAACGGAGGAGGTGACGTGCTGCTGAAGGTAGACGTGAAAAACGCCTTCAATTCGGTAGACAGAGGCGCCCTGCTATCCCAAATTAAAGAGCATACACCATCTATCTACAATTACATGTGGCAATGTTACAGTAAACATTCTAAATTAGTCTTCAGGGACCATCTTATAAATTCTGCCGTCGGCTGTCAGCAGGGCGACCCACTCGGACCGGCAATATTCAGTTTGGCTATCCATCCGATCATTACCAGCCTAAATTCCAAATTCAACATTTGGTACCTAGACGACGGGACCATAGGAGGCAAAGTCGAAGACGTATTACAAGATTTAGAACACCTAACATCAGAATTAAAAAAAATAGGCCTAGAATTCAATTTCTCGAAATGCGAATTGTTCATATCCGATAATATTACCCTCTCGGAAAAGACTGAGATCATCTTTAAATTCAACTCAGCTGCCCCTAACATTAAAATTCTAGACAAAGACTCACTTCGCCTCCTAGGGGCCCCCGTTCTAGAGGACGGGATCCCCAGCTTCGTGGATGAACAAATCTCTAAATTCAATCAAAATTCCATCAAACTGACTGACCTAAATCCCCACATGGCCCTGTCTATCATACGGTTTTGCCTTTTTGTACCCAAATTTACCAACCTCCTTCGATGCTCTCCTCTTTGGAAATACCCTCCCATTCTCAACCTTTTAGACGATATTACCAAAAGTACATTAAGCAAAATTTTAAACATTAATCTCGATGAACGAAGCTGGACCCAATCCGCCCTTCCAATCAGACACGGTGGCTTGGGGATCCGGAAAATCTCAGATGTGGCGCTCCCGGCCTTCCTGTCTTCAACCCATAGCTCACGTGATCTCTATGGTAAAATTATAAACCCATCACTCGGTGATGTGGAGGTCACGTGTCTGGTCGAGGCCAGGAATGCCTGGACCCAAGCCTGTCCGAGGCAAAATTTTCCAACAAATTTGAACTCTCAACGGCTATGGGACGAGCCGCTATGCATTAAAACCCGCGAAGATCTGGTAAAAACGGCTAGTGGTCCAGCAGTGCGCGCTCGTCTCCTAGCTACCAGGGAGAAGGAGTCAGGACACTGGCTGCGCGCAATCCCATCAACGCACATTGGCACCCTGCTTGACCGTACCACCCTTACCCTCGCCGTTTGCCTGCGACTCGGCGTAAAGACAAACGAAATCCATCGGTGCCGCTGCGGTGCTAGGGTGGACCAACTAGGTCACCACGGCCTCTCCTGCCAACGCAGCGCCGGTCGGTGGTCCCGTCATGCCAATCTTAATGACGTCATCCGTCGGGCCCTTGCCAGCTGTGGCGTGCCAGCAATACTTGAACCCAATGGACTGGCACGCGACGATGGCAAGAGGCCAGACGGAATGACGCTCATTCCCTGGCAGAGCGGGAGGTCGCTAGTATGGGACGCGACCTGCGTAGATACGCTGGCACCGTGTCACCTTTCGGCAACCTCAGCCACAGCCGGCGCTGCGGCGGCAGCAGCAGAGTGTCTCAAAACCCGCAAATACGCCGCTCTCGGCGACGACTATTTGTTTATTCCGTTCGGCTTTGAGACCCTTGGGCCGTGGGGCCCTGACGCTCGAAGAGTCCTCAAAGACATCTCTAAGAGGCTCGTCGAAGCGTCAGGGGACCGCAGAGCTGGCGCCTACCTCGCTCAACGCATCAGTATTGCGATACAGCGAGGTAACAGTGCCAGCGTCTTGGGCACCCTCCCGCCCGGCAGTGAACTCAGGGAAATTTTTAATTTAGTTTAGTGCAGTTATAGTTTAGTTTTAGTTTTAAAGATCACATTTATATACCTAATTGATAAATAAACCTCTGAATTCAAATTAAGGTATATTCCTTAATATATTTACAAAATTGCACAAAGAGATCTATTCAATAAACAAATTTTTACACTGCATCTTCATGTAATATTCACCCTTCATGCGGCGGCCCTGAACAACTTTCTGAAGAAGTTTTTGAATTCGGAATCGTCCTCCGATTGTTCCTCTACTTCCTCTTCATTTAAGTCATGACTGCGTTTCAGAATCGAATCAACCTCATTTTCATCATCAGGCTGTTCTCCATTCTCTTCCAACAATTCTTCTTCTTGACGAGCCTTCAAGTTTCGGCGAATTCTATTCAAAATGGAATCAACCTCATCATCATTATCTCCTACTTCTTTCGCTAACTCTTCTACTTGTACTTTTGTGTTACGAGGTATTCTTTTCAAAATGGGGACGACATCATTGTCCTCATCAGTCTGTTCTTCATACTCTTCCAATAATTCTTCTTCTTCATGAGACTTTAAGTTACGGCGTATTCTGTTAAAAATGGAGTCAATCTTATTTTCGTCAACCGTCTGTTCTTCATTCTCTTCTTGTGCTCGGGCGTCGACCTGATTATCTTCTTCTTGGTCTGCAACTACGTCTTCTTGGGTTTTAGTGTTTCTGATGACGACTTCTTGTTTGTCTTCATGTTCATGGTCATGTTCATGATCGTGTTCATGATCATGCTCGTGTTCCTCATCCTCATCATGTCTGGGTTCAATGTCATATGCTAGATCCTGGTCTTCATGTTCGTGGTCGTGTGGTTCGTCATCGTTATATCTCATTTCGATAATGTCTCCCTTATCCTCAGTCATATCTTCTGACTCATGATGATGAAGTCCGTACCTGGCATGATGTTCATCATCGTCATGATGATGATGATGTCTTGACTCATCATGTTCGTGTTCATGATCATGCTCGTGTTCGTCGTCCTCATCATGTCTGGGTTCAATGTCGTCTTCTTGATCATGGTCTTCATGTTCAAGGTCGTGTGGTTCGTCATCGTTGTGTCTCATTTCGATAATGACTCCGTTATCCTCCGTCATATCTTCGGACTCATGATTATGGAGTTCGTGCCCGGCATGATGTTCATCATCGTCATGATGATGACGATTTCTTGACTCATCATGTTCGTGTTCATTATCGTGCTCGTGTTCGTCTTCCTCATCATGCCTGGGTTCAATGTCATCTTCTTGATCCTGGTCTTCATGTTCATGGTCATGTGGTTCATCATCATTATGACTTATTTCGATAATGACTCCGTTATGCACATTCGTATCTTCGGACTCTTGATGATGAGATTCGTGTCCGGCATGATGTTCAACGCCATGATGTTCATCGCCATGATGTTCATCGCCATGATGTTCATTGCCATGATGTTCTTCGCCATGATGTTCATCGCCATTATGACTTGACATGCCAATCAACTCATCGTGGTCATGCTCATGATGATGGTCATGGTCATCTCTAAGTTTGACATGCTCACCTTCCTGATCGGGATCATGATCAGCGTGGTCATGATCGTCATGATTGTGCGGATGGTCATGGTCATCTTCCTCATCTCCGACTTGTCTCAGTTTAAGGATAAACTCGTTATCAAACAAATCTTCAGGGAATTCTTCGGTGACATCTTCCGGCTCTTGTTCTACCACTGGCTCTGGTTGTTCCTCTGGCTCTGGCTGCTCTTCTGGCTCTGGTTCTGGCTGTTCCTCTGGCTCTGGCTGGTCCTCTGGCTCTGGCTGTTCCTCTGGCTCTTGCTGTTCCTCTGGCTGTTCCTCTGGCTCTGGCTGTTCTTCTGGCTCTGACTCTGGCTCTGGTATAGGTTCAGGATCTATATCAGCAGCGCACCTGGCTGGAGATGCTGACCAATCACAGATCTACAAACATATGAAAACAATTAGTTTTTTCTGTGAAATGGCAAAAACATATTTCAGTACCAATACATGATTCGGTTTAAAGGGGAAATATCGGAAAAATATGCATATCAGAGATAAACCGTTATGCCCCCCTTTACAAGTGACTCATTCGATTGTGACCCGGCATGAGCACCTCATTCCGGGATTCGAGCCCGGGACCTATTGTTTGTGAGACAGATTTACGACCGCTTCGCCACCTCTATTCGCCATCTTCTTCTTCTTCTGCACTCATACCTGCTCCTCCTCATTAAACCAGGTGTCATCAGGGCACTGCATCAGGTACGCGTGGTTGGCATAGCACTGGTAGTAAGTGACGCAGCTATCGGCGATGCGTAGGAAGTTCTCCTGCCCGATGCATACTGTGTCGGGGTTTTGGCGCAGGTCGATGGAGTATGCTGTGCAGGTAGCCAGCAAGGCTGCGCATAGAAGGGTTGCTGGGGGAATAGAGAGAAATGATTGAGATAGGCCCGGAAGCACAACCGACAACTCAAAGTCTTGTCACTGACTATCACTCGGGATAAAACGCCAGTATACAATTTAAGCAGCACTTTTTGACAGCAGTCTGCATTCGGGCATTTTAAATTGAGATTACATAAGTATTAATATCGGGTCCTTTTAATCTAACAATTGTAACGATTATTTCGTAGTAAAGTGAGGGACCGCTATACAGGTCGTTTGGAGTATGGAGCGCCAGCATTTTTCGGGGAGAAGGGGGAGTTGTAGTGAACACATTTCTGCTTGAAATTTGGTGCTCAGTCGTACAGTGGTCTAGATATTATTTTTTATAGGTTCTGGAGAAAAATAAACACCCTGTATATACCGCATAGCTATGTCCCTCACTTTCCTACGATAATACCTTTCACAACACTAGTATAAAACCAGCCAGATGGACAACGTCTTCTACCGCGTATAATCACCTTTGGTCCAAGCGTCTACATCATGGATGCACAGACTACGGCCCGCGGGCCGCATGCGGCCCGCCGGTCGAATACTGGTGGCCCGCCGACAGCAAAAATAATACTCTCGTACATTCGAAAAATATTGAATTCTATTCCAGAATAAAACCAAAAAAAATATGTTCGAAAAGTAATTTGAATCTCTCGCGCGCGCTCTTAAGTGCGCTAATCGGTGCGCCGCCGTGCATGCGTCGGTAACAGCGGTCGGTAATGTTCGTGCTGATCTGCCGTGTATAATTGTGTTGTGAAATCGTAAGTAAAACTCTTTCCCTACCTATTTAATCAATTATTTTTGGTAATTTAAAAAAGGATGGGTACAAATAAAGAACTATTACTATTACTATTAATCTAAGTAGGTACTGTAATTGTTTTTAGGTGCTGTGTTAATCCTAGCCAGGATTAGAACGCAACATGGACAAGCCAGGACCTAGTAAAAAACGTAAGGTTAAAGATGAAAATCGGCAGTTTCAAGAAATTTGGACTGAGAAATACTTTTTTGTATGGTCGCATAACAAAGTCGTTTGTTTAATTTGCAAGAATTCTGTTGCGATTGCAAAGGAATATAATGTAAAAAGGCACTATGAAACGCAGCATCCTACTTTTACCAAGTTTACAGGCGAATTAAGAAAGCAAAAAATGTTGTCTTTAAAACGGGAGCTTATTGGTCAGCAAGCTATGTTTACAAAACCCATTCAAGGTTCAGAAACAGCTACAGAAGTTAGTTATGAAATTTCTCGAATGATAGCAAAGCGAAGTCGCCCCTTCAATGATGGGGATTTTGTAAAAGAATGCATAGAAATTGCCGCTAAGAAAATGTGTCCAGAAGCAGCAAAAAAGTTTGAGAAAATTCAACTGAATCGTATGACTATCCAAAGACGAATTATGTCTTTGTCAGGTAATATTGTAGAACAATTAAATGAAAAAACTAAGATCATTGAATTTTTTTCTTTAGCACTCGACGAATCCACTGATATTAGTTCCACAGCTCAACTTCTCATATTCATACGAGGTGTTAGTCAAGATTTTGAAGTCATAGAAGAGTTATTAGGAATGTGTTCATTGAAAGGTCAAACCAGAGGAGTTTATATACTCAATGTACTTTTGGATGAGTGTTCAAAAACTGATTTGGACTTATCAAAATTATCGGGAGTTGCGACTGACGGTGCTCCTTCGATGATTGGTGTCAATTCTGGGCTAGTTACTTTGCTGAAAAAGCATCTGCAAGAAAAAAACATAAACGCTGAAGATCTCATGCAGTTTCACTGCATTATACACCAAGAAGCCCTGTGTAAAAAAAATGAATTTCAAAATGTCATGACAGTGGTAGTTTCGACTGTAAATTTCATAAAATCACGAGGACTCAATCACAGGCAATTCAAACAATTCCTTGATGACATCGAAAGCGAATATGGAGATTTACTGTATTATACAGAAGTAAGGTGGCTAAGTCGTGGATAATAGAAGAAATTTAAATATTTCTGGCGGAAAAGCAAAGGGATGTGCCGGAACTTAAAAATCCTGTTTGGTTGTATGATTTGGCTTTTTTAGTTGACATTACAAATCATTTGAATGTCTTGAACACACGGCTTCAAGGCAAAAATCAACTGATATCCCAGCTCTACGCTCATGTATCATCCTTTCAATGCAAGCTGACACTTTTCAGATCGCAATTGAATTCTGGAAATTACAATCATTTTCCGAATTATAAGAAAATGGCTGAAAAATTCAACAAAACTGCGATTAATTATCTAGCTTTTTCTACATAAATTTCAGTTATGTAGAAAAGCTAGATATTTTGATTCAATCTTTTCAAGACAGATTTTCGGAGTTTAAAAAAGTGAAACCTCTGTTGGACATATTTAGCAATACTTTCACGATTTCAGTCGAAAATGCGCCAGAGTCAATGCAGTTAGAAATTATCGACATTCAAAACGACCAAGATTTACGCAACAAATTCAACGAAGGAGACTTGCTGAACTTTTACCGCTGCAGTGATAAAAATACTTACAAAGAGTTGCGCATAAATGCTCTGAAATGTGCCAGCTTATTTGGTTCTACCTATATATGTGAACAAACCTTTTCAATACTAAATAATAATAAAACAAAAAATCGAAAACGCCTTGCAAATGAAAGTTTGGAAGCAGTTTTACGTGTTGCTACAAGTAAATTTGAGCCAAATATAAAAAAGATTGTAAGCACTATGCAGTGAAGCGTGGCGCTTCAAATTAATAAATTCTTTTTCAATTTTAATACATTATTATCAATCCTTTATTGTCTTTAATTACCTATACTTCTGGCGGCCCGCCATCAGTTCATAATTTGCCCGAGTGGCCCCTAATTTTAATAAGTCTGTGCATCCATGGTCTACATCATTCTCCCTTTAATGTAAGTATTATTTTGTCACTCAATTTTTCAATATTTAGCTAAAATTGAGGCTTATACAGACTTTTTTCTTTAGTTAGTGTCATGTTTTGATCCAATACTGTGGATTTATTGAATTATCAAGTGTTTTGAGGGTTATTTATGCCTTTTATGCTGACTAGCTTTAACTAACTAACTAAGTGTGTTTGTACATATATAATACAATCTTAGAATTTAAATTTGGCCCACTTTTAGTGCTTCTATCATCACGAGACTTGGTTTGTTTAGATAACAATACAATAATATGGTACCATCAAGCTGGTCTGATGATGGACCTCGAAGGTGGAAAAGGGAACCGTGGGTTGTTTCCTTGTAATCCCACCAAGTTTGGTCCCGCTACATTCATCGGGATAAGACCTGTTAATTTTACCAGACGCTTGTACTCATCATCATCACCTGATGATGGAGCTCAAATTTGGAAGACGCACAAATCCTGTTTATTTCATCTGACGATGAGAACCTCAGGACGGGGCTGGAAGACAAAAAACAAAACCCTGGGATGCATTGCGTAGCGATAAAAAAATGTAAAAAGATATTGAACTAGTCGAAATATGGTCGGATATGACAAAAAGATCCCTGAAATTTATAGATAAATGGGATTACATTTTTTCCATCTCTTACTCACTGATACATCTATGATCATTATCGCTAAATGATCAAATTCACCCTAAAACCCTGAAAATCATCATTTCTTACTGCAAAATAAAAAAAGTGAAATATAAAATGGATCCCAAATTCATTACTAGCCTCTGGAATGTCCCTGTACAGCGAATCTCGTGGACCCTAACGCGTCCAAGGTTCTGGCGAAAATAAACTTTCAATCGACTTGCGTTAGGAATTTGATAAGTTTGTTAGGTTATTTTATTAGTTTCCTAACTTGTTATGTACCATAATAAAGTTTATGAAATTACCTATCTTGTGATGTGTAGTACTCACATGTGATAATAAAGTTGATAAGGCTTTTCATCGATTGTTTGCAGAATCCATTATTTGACACTGACACCTCTAATTATATTTCGTTCTTACGGGCCAAACACAAAACATACACTATTTTCCATTTTTCACATCACCACTATTAATTTCTCCAGCGATAAGATGTATTATTTTATTACAAAACACAGTAATTACTTCACAATAAATAAATATTGCCAAACATAAAATGTAAGTCTGCGGCCGGTCGCCTGCCCAAAATGGCGACATGGCTTGGTATTTTATTTATTTTGATAAATAGGCTGTCTCAATGTCAGTTCCAATCATATCACACGGTTGCCAACTAAACTACTCATAATCTAAGACTACTTCCGGGAACGTTCTGAAACTTGGTGAATATTCATAAAATGTCGAAGTTTGCAATACTTTCTATGCGCTTATGCAGCGCATAGGACGCTAGCCGCCCAAAAAAGTTATGCGCTTATGTAGCGCATAGGGCGTTTGACGGGCTAGCACGCTAAAAAAACCTGGAAAACCAATGCATATATCAAATTTAATCTTGGATTCAATCTACGGGAGTTTCTATGCGTTCATTCTTTCAACTTGTTTAACGTAAAAAAGAGGCAAAAAATGACTAAGCATATTTGTAAATATCTAAAGCAATTAACAGCTTTGACTTTGAAAGGAAATATGGAAACTAAATTGTTAACTGGCAGCATCGCAGCCACCACATCGAATTGCAAAATGAACCCTAAGTTCGTTATTAGCATCCTAAAAACCAGCATTTAATCGCACATTAAAAATACTGATTTGCACAGCAAAAAAGGATCAACAAAAACACTTTTTATGTTTTAAATATTTTATGTGTACTCAAGTTTATGTTTTAAGTATTTTTTGTTGTTCTTGCATGTTCAACCTAACACGAAGGATAAAGGGGGCTTCGCTTCGTTCACCACCTTTACCCTTCACCTAAGCTACCGCAGCATTTTGCCCTGATATTTGCTGTGCAAATCAGTATTTTTGATGTGCAGTTTAATATTGCCCTTTTTTATTACTGCCATATCGGAATGCAAATGAACTCTGAATTCGTTAAACCCATACTCTTTCCCACCTACGAGCTCCATAATCAGATGATGTTAATGAGTACATCCCCATATGAAATGAACAGGACTTGTCACTTATCTAATGAGTCCAAATTTGATGGCTTTACAAGTAAGAATCCCAGAGTTCAGTCTATAACCTTTCAACTCTATCATCAGGTAATGTTGATCACAAAATCATCAAATGAAATGAACGTCTATTATGGACGAAACTAATGAGCCCATATTAGATCAGATTACTATTAAGCATCCCAGGATTCCCACACCCACCTCCAAGCTCAATTACCATATCCAGTACCATATTATTGAATAGTCATCTAAACTACAAAAATATACCAAGTTTAGAAAAGCAAAATATACCATACCAAAAATGTTGCCCATATTTTTGAAATGCGCATTTCGCGGTTTGTACAAATAGTCAGTAAGTATTTAAACATAATTTTTAATCGCTGAATTACGTTCTAATGATAATCAATGATAATTTTATATTTATTGATATTAAAAAAATATGCCATTTTGATTCAAATGTGATGCTTATAATTATAATTGTATTGCTGAGGTATTGTTTGATGAACTTAATTTATTTTATTCTTAATATCCTTGAATTATTATTTTATTACTATTCACATGTGTTGTTGTAAACCGTAAGTGTGATATGGTCGCAGCCCATTTTCTATGGCCCCACAAATGACTGGTTAATAAATAAATCAAAATCAGAAATCTAAATCTAAATCTACATAGGGGCAAACAAACGTTAGTTATAGCTAGGCAGCATAAAACGCACCAATAACCCCCCAAATAGTTGATAATTCAATGGCTTTTAATCACCAGCTGCACTGCGAAAGTCGAACCCTTCTTTGGGGTTTCAACAACAACAAGAATCACAGTATTGTATCAAAACATTATACAATTATGACGAGCGAATGGCGACAGAACTCGGCGCGAGTAGGTACACAGTCAGGTCATAAGTTCTGTCATACAATAAAAACTTTTGAATTTAGAACGCTGGCCACAAAAAAGTTTATTGAATTCGAATTTCGAATTTTTCATGAAAATAAAAATGTGTACTTTTTAGAATTTTCCTCATTTTTTAATATGGAGTGGACACTTAAAGAAGACCGTGTCGCAGTTATTGCGTTGCATCGTTGCGGTTACGCGCCAATTCAGATTTTCGACTTACTGAAAAATTTGAATATAACCAAAAGATTCGTTTATCGTACCATAAATCGATACAATGAAGACTCTAGTGTAGATGACAGGTCAAGAAGTGGTCGCCTTCGCTCTGTTAGGACTCCAGCAGTGATAAAAGCTGTGAAGGCGCGAATTCAAAGAAATCCCATACGTAAGCAGAAACTGTTGGCCCTTCAGATGGGGTTAAGCAGGACCACGGTGAAAAGGGTGTTAAATGAAGACTTAGGGCTTAGGGCATATCGAAAAAAAACAGGACATCGTTTGGACGCTCGTTTAATGGACCTGAGACTGAAGAGATGCCGCGCTTTGTTGAAGTGGTACGCGGGAAAAAAGCATCGGGAAATTCTTTTTTCGGATGAAAAATATTTTACCGTGGAAGAGAGCTACAACAAACAAAATGATAAGGTGTACGCACACAGCAGTGAAGAAGCGAGCAACCGTATTCCGCGTGTCCAACGAGGTTATTTTCCATCCTCGCTCATGGTTTGGTTGGGAGTCTCTTATTGGGGCTTAACTGAGGTACATTTTTGTGAGAAAGGCGTAAAAACGAATGCAGTTGTGTATCAAAATACAGTCCTAAAGAACCTTGTGGAACCTGTTTCTCATACCATGTTTAATAACAGGCACTGGGTATTCCAACAAGATTCTGCGCCAGCTCATAGAGCGAAAAGCACACAAGACTGGCTGGCGGCGCGTGAAATCGCCTTCATCCGGAACGAAGACTGGCCCTCCTCCAGTCCAGATGTGAGTCCGTTAGATTACAAGATATGGCAACACTTGGAGGAAAAGGCCTGCTCAAAGCCTCATCCTGATTTGGAGTCACTCAAGGCATCCTTGATTAAGGCAGCCGCCGATATTGATATGGACCTCGTTCGTGCTGCGATAGACGACTGGCCGCGCAGAATAAAGGCCTGTATTCAAAATCGCGGGGGTCATTTTGAATAAACTTTATTACCATAAGAATCTATGTTTTATTAAGTTCATTTTGCTATATAAATGTTTACATAAATAATAAACATGTCTAAATTATTTCATATTGCACATGTGACAGAACTTATGTATGTATTTACCAAAATACAAGCTATCTCAGAGCTATCAGAGCGCAATTGCCTAAATTTTCGGCCGAATTATGCTTTTGGGCGGTAACGTTTTTCTACCCCTAAACCTTTATGGAATAAGACAAATTTGGTCTCATTCGTTTCCACACATCATAAACGATGCTTGTAGTTTTTCTTTTTTTTGAAAATCTGGCTTGATTGGTTAAAAATAAATAAAATGCTGGAGGGTTTTTTTTGGTCAAAAAAGTGAATGTTTAGGTACTTATATTTACTAAAATACAAAATATAAAAAAAACAAAACGCACGAGTATAGTCTTTCATAGTATCTCAAACATGTGAAAAAATTGTGAAAATCGGACAAGGTTTAAGGGGTGAAAAAGGTTACCGCTTATTGTATGGAAGCTCGTGCCCACACGATTCTCTTAGCCTCAATGTTGGCTTGAATTCTCTTTTTACGGCTAATTATCCACCTTTGAGTTTATACTGAGTCCTGTACCCTTCTCTAGACTCGGAGGTCTATAAATTTGAATTGTTTAGTTATCTATTAGACCTTTGCCTATATTTTATCTGAAAATGTTATTGTTATATCTCAATTTCAGTAAATGCACTTGAGATTTTTATCATATCCTCTTCTTATCTCCGGATCTGTTCATGGAAATATGTTATGCTTTCATAAATATGTCGAACATAGTCTTTACTAAACAAGAAGTATATTTTTATATCAAATGTGTGTTTAACATTCTCTAAAAATATTTTTCGTCTAAAATTATAACTCAGTTTCTAACAGCTATACGTGGCAAAGACTTCTGGAATACTTGACAACATCAAATTAAGATTCTTCTCTATAATTAGAGATTTTTAACATCCAAATCCCCAAGCTAGCTCCACATTTGGCCCTCATAAACTCAATCAAAAACATAGCCTCAAGCCTTTTCCCGTGAGGGGTGGTAGAGACACGTTTTGCGTACCTTTATCCAGTATTTCATTACTCTATTTTTCGTGACAATAAAGAGAATCTCAATTTTTTTTCTTTGGGATCGTTGGAGTACGATTTTCGGGCTTCACTCTAAAGTTTTTTAAATGATTTCACTATACATACATACCCTTCATGATTGATCACTCGCCGCGACGCTCCTGCTACGAGATTTGGTTTGAAAGTAACACCAGATATCCTCAAGATTACTGTTTTATCGAGAGAGAAACATGTTGCAGCCACCGCTGATAACGTCAGCCATAACGACACACGATAACAGCAGATCAACGATCCATCAATTTGTCCAATTTGTCCAGGAAATGTTAAGCTGGTGTTTCAAGATTGCAACGCTGTAAAATTTCCATAATGTATTTCCTGTTGCTTTCAATGTTCTCCCTCTTGTTAACCTATTTGCTTTTGTGTTTTTTTTTATTCAAATAGGGTAGATATTTAATTAAATTTAACTAAAAATTCACATTGCTCAGAAGCCCACTAAAATCTAAACTATCTTCTCTATCACTTTCTGCGTGTTAAAAGAAACACAAATATTATCAAAATGTTTCAAACCCGTTCAGATAACAGAGATCAAAATGGTACAAAACGATCAACATTAAACATGCAGCTGACACGCGACATGCGATTAAGAGCAAATATTACAAAATGAGACGAATAAAACTATGAATTTATTAATCACTGGTAAGGACGTTTATGAAAATTGCTCCGTTTCGTTTCGGTAGGTACTCACACTCTGTGAACTGTGTGAACTACTATCTACAGATAATCATGAATCATAAATTTGCCGATAGGTATGATTTATTAATTACTCTTCGGGGGCAACTCGGCCCTCACACTCAGAAATAGACAAGTGGATAGACTACTAAATTTTACCATTGAAAATTTTACATTTATTTTACGTAAAAATTATTTTAAAAAGTTGCGATCGTGAAACTACACCCTTCTTAATGAAACTTGTCACAAATCATGTAAGTAGCAGGTATTTTGTCCTAACCTTGTGCCTGGAATTATCTAGATACGCAAATAATCCGCATATCGCGCCGCGATGGTTTTTCTTTCGTGAAAAACGTATTTATGTCTCATACATACATGACTATACCTATGTACATAGACTAACCCCCAGTTTCTGAAAGAGAGGTCAAATGTAACAAGCGATTAATCAATGATTAATTCAAAATAGCACCACGTGATTGGCTGAAATGCGTTTAACAAGTTGTCACAGCTAATTTTCCTTTCGGAAACCGGGCAATTGCTGTTTGCTCTTGATACTGGGAATAGGAGAGGTATATACATATATACATGTTTATGTCAATGGAAGATAGTCAAAACCGTTAGTTGATAAACTAACGCGGTAGTTGATCAACCATCGACAGATAGTAAACCAGACCGACACGGTTTAGAATTTACGTTTCTTTTGTTCTTACATGTGAACCTAACATGAAGACTATTCGGGGGCTTCGCTGCGCACGCCCCCTCTAGTCTTCACCTAAGCTACCGCAGTGTTTGCCCTGGTATTTCGTTTGCAATCTAAGTTTAAACCAGTTTACTATTTAACGGTTTTAACCGTTAGTGGATCAACTAACGCGTCATATAGTTAGCAGTACGCTACAGTTTACTATCTGTCGATAGTTGACCAACTTACGAGAAAAAAAGGTAGTTCATCAACAAACGGTTTGGACTATCTTACGCTGACATATATATTACTAAATATTCCCCCAATAGATATTTAACATGTTATTTCCGGGCGTTGGCTACGTATAGATAAAGGAATGTCCGGCTAAGACCATATACCCGTGTATGTAGAATTATGACGTAGATATGCCAAGATCGTAGCAAGTGGAGGTCCATAATATCTGCCACTTCATCTGGGAGAAGGGAGTCACCGTATTAGTAAATAAACATCAACATTTATATACATCAGGCACATAAATTTCTTCTGGCCCCACACTAGGAAACCGTGTCGTGGGAACTAGAACCAGCGACATTTCACACATATAAACATCCAAGACCTGTTTTTCTTTTTCTTTATCCCCAACCGGGGATCGAATACGGGACCTCTCGCATTGTAGGCAGAGCCACTACCGCAGGTCGGGAATAGTTTAGATCAGGGATGTCACGATTGTCGTTTTTTTACAATCACGAATCCGAATTTTGAGAGTGCGAATTTGCGAATGTGAATTTTTAGGTAACAGCATAAAAAAACCTTTACTACCTAATTTAAATCAACATTTTTATTAGGGAATTACTAAGATTAGTCAGACACAGTAATTTAATGATTGTCTCGAGTATAGGCGTAAAAAATCGTTTCCGTATTGTTTACAAATGACTGACAACAAAAAAAAAACCAATCGCAAACAATCAGCGCGACGAGGGTACAAAGTGGTTGAATGAAACACGTGACATCGGTTTGCATGCAATACGCATGCGCTCCCGCTAACATAACATGCGCGGCCATTGCGCCAGACTTGACTCGACTTTCAAATATTCGCATTCGCATAACATTCGTATCGTTTTATGTGAATGCGAATGTCTAAAATGATTTTAATCAGTCGCATATGCGAATACGAATATTCACGACATCCCTGGTTTAATAGGTGATCGTATAAATAAATAAATAAAGGACATTGACAGGAAGTGCTGCCCAGAATGAACACATAGTGCATTTTGTTCCTCGGTCAAACATTAACCTGTAAACTAATACGCAATTTCGTTTACTTGTATGATATCATAGTTCCCGTATTTTTATTTAGAAACCTGACTACTGGATCAAGTTCTAACTCTTTCAAATAAAAAAAATAATCAAAAATATATTTCTAAGCAGCTCGTCGAAGCTTCAGGAGACCGTGGATCTGGCACCTAGCTCGCTCAACGCATAAGCATTGCGGTACAGCGTTTTGGACACCCTGCCGACCGGCAGCGATCTGGGCGAATTTTTAACTTATATAATAGTAAATAACTAAGAAATTTAATGGTAATGAAAAAGAAACTGGACTATAATGTTATCCAGGTAAACAAAATTGAGTATTATTTCGTTTTCCTGTGAGTTTTCAGTGGTGTTTACGGTTATTTTCATGAGATTAATACTGACTATAAGTACCTACTGTAAGGTTCGATAATTGTCTATGCGATAATATTGTATACGGGCCTCTTTAGAGTGGGTGTTCACTTTGACACTGTTACGTAATTTGTAATGAAAAAAAAGAAAGAGGCTTGGATGTGGAAAGTCAATGTGACACACTTCACCTTCGGCTTAGGCCAGCGTCTGATCTTAAATTATATAGTTAGGATTAGCGTAATGGCTATCGAGCCAGTTGGATCCCTTTTTTACAAAGTGTAACCATATATTCAAAAATAAAAGTTCAAATTCATATATAAACGTCTTTACCTAATATACCTAATCTGTAGGGCTAGCAAATTCAAGTATAGACCGTGGTAGGTAGTGCTCAAGATCCCTACATTCGTGAAGGCGCCGGGTATTCGATACACATTCGAGATTCTTTGTAGTGTTTTAACTTGGGTAATTGGTTGCAATTCACGGCGATTATCTTAAACTGTTAATAGTAAAATATAGTTTACTGAATTCCAATGGATTTGTTGAGATGTTTGTAAGTTGTAGTATCGGTTTTAAAGCTAGTTGATGTCATCGTATTATTGGAACGAATTTTAATGAACTCATTCTTAAGCTGTGGCTTAGTAATACGGTTCTATAGATTAATCCTGTTAATATGGTTGACGTTTCATATATTTGAAAATGATAATTTTTTCTTTGATCTTTGCCTGCGTTAATTTTTGAAATATTTCCATTCGGTGGAAAAATTAATTTTTAAAATGATTTTTTTTAAGCAAAGATGGAGTTGTGCTAATTTTAGGAACGGAGGTATTATAGTTGTCTGATAAGTTTTTCGCTAGTTTTTTTTGTCAGAAAGTTTGTCGAATGATAACCATTCGAGAAGCTAAATCTTAGCTAGATTCAGCTGTTTGCCTTCGTATTGTAATAGAGAGTTTTCTAGCGTTAGGTAGGTTAGTGTTAAGCCGCGAATAATTGTATGATGGGATCATAGGGTGTTATAATTTAAGTTTTTTAAGGTGCATAGCCTACACCTTAAGTGTAGTTAGGTTTATATTAAGTAGGATTTACACCCTAAGTGTGTAACTTAACATATAACCTTCGGTCAGTTTATTCTATTTCTTGTCAATTTATTCTTATTCATGTCAATGTTTTGTTTTGGTACTGGTCTTATGCGTGATCAGAATTTAATGTTAGGGTACTCGATGTTATTTAAAATTATGCTTGCGGCATATTTACTGATTTTTAGATTTCAAGCATAGCAAGCTCACTTAATGTTAACATTTAATGTTTTTTAGATTTTAGACTTTGAGATAGGGTTGTCATTTTAGATTTTAGACTTTGAGTTAGGGTTGCCACTTTGAAAAAAAAAAATCCGTTGGAATTATTTTTTTGAAGGGAGGGGGGAATGATTGTAAGGTTCGATATTTGTCTATGCGATAATAGTGTATACGGGCCTCTTTAGAGTGGGTGTTCACTTTGACACTGTTACGTAATTTGTAATGAAAAAAAAAGAAAGAGGCTTGGATGTGGAAAGTCAATGTGACACACTTCACCTTAGGCTTCGGCCAGCGGCTGATCTAAAATTATATAGTTAGGATTAGCGAAATGGCTATCGAGCCAGTTGGATCCCTTTTATACAAAGTGTAACCATATATTCAAAAATAAAAGTTCAAATTCATATATAAAAGTCTTTACCTAATATACCTAATCTGTAGGGCCAGCAAGTTCAAGTATAGGCCGTGGTAGGTAGTGCTCAAGATCCCTACAGTACCTACCGTATTATATTCGTTTAAGTCGTGTTATATGTGTGGACTTGTAAAGACGACATTCGCATGCCGACCGGGGAAAAAGAAACAGGGCTCGAAGTCGGCTTTTCGAAACAGTCTCATATTTTGAAAATTAGAATTTATTCCAGTAGTTTGAATTCTAAATCAAAAATAATGAAACTATGATGTTTGCAGATAAGTGTTCCTCATCACAAAGTGCACTTTGTTCAGTCTGGGCAGTAAATGGTCCAACTTCCATACATAAGTTGACAATGTTCTTTAGGCCATTAATGACCCACCGAGGGGCACAGGTCTTTAACCGGATACGCGTAAGGTTGGCACTACTGAATGCAGGTTGATGGAAGAGTTCAACCCCTTTCCGGTCATAAGCATACACATTTGTTTATAGGTTTTGGACTTTATTACCAAGACCTAAAGTTGAATATTAGGTGGGAATATTTTTCCCTCTAACCAGAAAAGGGTGAAAAATAACTTCTACCAGTAGCGATAGTAGCCGGGACCTGCAGCTTAACGTGTCATCCGAAACACGAAACGTGATAAATATGTATTAGATTACTTATCTCATTGGTACTTATATTGCATACATATATTTAATTTATATTGATCAGAAGAAGAAGTGTAGATTGGATCAAGTGTTTGATATTCGTCTATGTTAATAAAACTAACACACACACACACACACACACACACACATACATGATACTTATGTTAAATGGGTGGTCTACGTTGGGAATCTGAAAAAAATGCCTCCGACGGTCATCTCAAATGCCTCCGACGGTCATCTCAAATAAAAGCCTCCGACGGTCATCTCAAATAAAAGGACGGAAGGAAATAAACTTCACTTCACTAGATACCATCAAAGAGGTATTTGAAAATGTCTTACATTTATTTTTTTGCTTATCTTCACGTATATCATTATTTCCGTGTCGTGTTGTGTATATATATTTATGTGTGATTTGATTATTAAATATTTCAGACTTTTATTATTATTTTTTGGCGTGGTACTTAAGAATTGGAATCCAGAGTCTGTATTGAAGAAGTAATTCCATACTTTCATTACCTTATAGGGTATTTGCACGGGTGACTAAAGTGGGTCATTAGATGTGTAGTTTTATTGCGCACTAGGACTCTCCTGTTGCACAATTTTTCCTGTCCTGCCTAGGTTTGCTCGTAGAAGTCTCTCTTTAGAGATAAGCTCGCCTTTGCTCATAAAATGTTTTGTTACCTTGTAAATGTTTATTAAGATTTCTGTGTAATAAAGAATATGAATATGAATATGATTATCGCTGAAAGGCGAAAATGGCAATTCGGCTAGGCTGCAGGTGACTAAAGTTGAAACCCCAAAGAAGACTAGCATTCGACTTTCGCACATTCGCTCGTCCGGCCACATGCGACTGGTGATTAAAAGCGACCGTAAAAAGGGTCGCAGGCGATATCTATCTATCTATCTATATTCTTTAAGGGGGTGAAGCGCCTGCACCTAGCCTACTTGAGCGGGGCCTTTGTGCATGTCCCCTTCGCCTGCACATCCAGTTCAGCCATCACACAAATCCTGCACCAGCTGGAGTAGGAGGCCTGGGAGTTCTAGGAGCTCGTGGGTGGTTGTTGTGTTACCTAGGATAGTTATCCTGGTTTCTATTTTGGATGGACATGCCAGCAGCATGTGCTCTATTGTGTCATACACTTTTGCACCTGTATTTTTTAATTATTTGTTTATTGTACAATGACATTTAATAAGGCTTGTTAGTATTTTTATTTTACTGCGTGGCAGTCTCATTAGGTAATAAGTAAATTTATGGTTATACTTATTTATGAACAGTATTGTATTTTTGCAGTCTTCTCTTATAGACCATAATTCTTTTTTTTGCAGTACTGTGGCTTCTATGAGCCTTTTCCGTAGAGCTTTCGCTGATAAGGGCGAGAATGGTGGAGGGCCGATTGCTGGCCTTCCTGCCCCTAATTTTGCTACCTTGTCTGCCTCACAGTTGCCCCGGTCGCTTTGGGGACCTTTTACCCACTTGACTGTGACTTTGTTTTTCCCACCTAGCCTGTTGAGTGCCTCGTGGAATTCCAGTATACGCTTTGATTTTGTTAACGGTATATTTAATGAGCTTAACATGGCTGCGCTGTCCATTTTAAAGATGATTTCATTCCCCACTGCGAGACTCAGTGTTTCCGCTTGAAACACTGTCGATTCCTTTCCCAAGCTTAGGGAAAGTTTAATGTCAAGTTCCGGCGAGAAAACTCCTCCGCCTGTGTTTCTGCTTTTCTTTGAGCCATGTATATTTTTATGCTTTTATAATTTGGTTTTGTTGGTATTTCCAAGTTATTAGCTATAATTGTGTATTTTTCTACCAAATAGGAATTCTGTTTTTATGCGATCGATTCTAATAATAGCTTCCGGCACTTCTCCGAATGCCATTTCTAGAATTGTGCAGTGTCAAATAGCAGATGATCTGCTATTTGTCCTTTCCATTTTTCTGTACTATGTATACCCTTAAAGCTGCCGATTTGGTATGCCTAGCATGATTTATAGTGCCGCTGATGGCGTTGACCTCATGCAGCCTGTGATGGCTACACATGCCATTCTCTGGAACTGCTGTTGTGGTTTGTGTTGTTCGTTGCCACCATACCAGGGCGCCTTATGTGATGATGGGTCTCACCACAGCCGCAGGCGATATCTTGCTTGAGTAGTTTGGTTGGATGGCGCTGTGCTCGCTCGCTCTCTCCAGTAGCTCGCTCTCTCCCAGTGCGACTGTTCTTGTCGACATTTTGAATAAAAATGACCAAGTTCCCTACGATTTTTATACTACCAGTGTAAATTAGGCGGCGATTCAATTTTGTTGGTCGATGCAACTGGCGACCTGCCGCACGGCAAAAAAAACCCGTGTAAACTGATCCTAGATGTGACCTAGTGATATGTGAAATATCTACTACTTGAATAACGATAAGAAGAGATATTTTGAAGATACGATGATTCTTTAGTGTTTTCCATTTTATCGTACTTCAGGACTGACGAGACGCGCTTTGTGTGCGACATTTTGCTAGAATTCGTTTTCGCTATCGTAAAATATTTATCACATTTGAGAGACAAATATACGTATCTATTCATACCTATACTCTTGCATTTAAAGTTCTTGCTTGTGTCTTTGACAGAAACAGAACAGAAGTTTTTTATTTTTTTATTTATTGGTTAGTATCTAAAAGGTTCAGTTAGAAACTAACTTATTTCTAAATCAATGAAACTGAGCGTGGGAATTCCTCTCTAAAGAGTACTTAAAGGCTTTTCATTAACTTTAAGTGGAACCTTATAAACGGAAAAAAGATTAAACACTAGGGTAAGGCTCATTAAAAAAACTAAGCAATTACTGTGAATGCGGCAGAGCACAAAAGGAATAAAATTGTAATGAAATGAGAGTGAACAAGTCTACACTACTCTATAGGTACAAAAATATTTTTCTGTAGTATTTAGACAAGATATTTTTCAATTTTACATTATAACATAACGTCACTCATTTCCCCATTAGGCGTGGCTGGCAAAGGCCTAGTTCAATAAAAAACATAAACATAAACATTTAAACAGCGCAAAATATTTAGATACAGGCACATACATTGCTTCTGGTCCCACGCTAGGATACCCTGTATCGTGGGAAGCAGGAACAACGACGTCACACACTAGGTCTTGGATGTGTTTATATACATCCAAGACCTATTTTTTTTTGTCCCCAGCCGGGGATCGAACTCAGCACTTCACGCATAGAGAGGGCGTCATAGTTCAAAAACTGCTTTGAAGATATGAATCACACAATACATCCCAGGCCGCATGAATAAAGAAAAGTGTCATCTGTCAAAAAAAAAGTCATGTCTGCCTGTCCCATCCGGAAGAACACATAAAATAAATTGACAACTTTGGCATACATGTTTGTAGCTTTCAAACTTGTATATGTGCTTCAATATTGAAAGAGAGTGAGAGTGCTTCAATATTCAAATACATTTTTCCCCTCCCTCCCCACCTCTCTTGTCTACCCAATCGCAGTTTTGTTTTAATTTTATTGACAACGGCTAAAGGTAGTAGAAAACCGTCAAAGGATAACAAATTCTTTGTAAATTTATCTACAACACAATCTCCGGATATACGTGTATTTTAATCGTATATTTATTGCACGTGAAAATTCACAATACAAGCTTATAGAAAAGACATTTACAAAGGAATTTACAAAAAGACATTTACAAAGGCAAGCTTATCTCTAACATAAGATTTCTTCCAATAAACCCAATATGGAAATGATAGAAGGGTTCTAACATTTTTGAATGGAGACCGGCATACAGTTTTTAAAAAATCTTGATATATGCGGCCAGAGATGAAACCGATTTCCATCGATAGAGTAAATTATTGAAACTCATGTGTGTAATTATTGATTTCTAAAACGACATCCTTTGCGAGAAATTAGAGTTCAAAGTGCAAAAAAGATGTTATTGTCGCCCTTTGAAGTCAGATTTATCGAATAGTATATCGTTTTAAAAATTTATAGTTACCCGCAATTGTTTGTAAAATAATACTCTATCGATCGACTCCCGTTTTATCACTGGCTTCAGAAATCATGATTTTTCGACAGTTAGTATGCAAAAAATGATAGATAGCAGTGACAGGCCTACCTGTCATAGGAAAAACTCGTTTCTTTTACCAGAGTTCCGTTCTTACGAGCATGTTCTACTTTTAACAGTCTCTGTAGTGGCGATGGCGTTAATGGTGAAGATGGAATTGACATATTTAATGGCAGTGCTCAATCAATAAGGGTTTACTTCGTAAGGCAATTTGTTGCATCTTTAGATGATGAGTAGTGTTGGTGTGATGTTTGTGTATTCGTAGTTTTTTGTCAATTAATGCTATTATGTCGCTTTGGAAGTACCCAGTACCCATTTTTAGTAAATTAACTGTGGGAGGTTACTATTAGCTCATAAGTTTGTAATTTACTTGTAACAATTTTGAGAATTACAGCTGTTACCTCTCTTAAGAATATAAAATTTAATTAAAATAAAATTAAGAATAGTCTAAAGGAGCATTATGTTTCGGAAACATGTACATCCCATGTTATTGTTTATTTATAATATGTATTTTAAATACGGTATTAATGTTATTCTATATTTAGTAGTTTAGTAAAGACATTTATTTTTATTATTTACTTGTATTTCTGCACAAAGGCCTAGCTGTCACTGCTATCTATCATTTTTGGCATACTGTCAAAAAATCATGATTTCTGCAGCCAGTGATGAAATGGGAGTCGATCGATAGAGTATTATTTTACAAAAAAATGCGTGTAACTATAAATTCCTAAAACGATATATTATTCGAGAAATCTGACTTCAAAGGGCGACAATAACAATTTTTTGCACTTTGAACTCCGATTTCTCGCAAAGGATAACGTTTTAGAAATCGATAATTACACACATGAGTTTCAATCATTTACTCTATCGGTTCACTAGGGGTAAATCGACTACGGATGCAGGTATTACCCTTATATCTCATATTTATTCTGCATGGGAAGCCGCACAGGATGCTATCGGTGTTTTTTGCGATCTGTCGAAGGCATTTGATTGAGTTGATCATGACGTTACTAATGAAATAAAATCATTACGGAGTTAGAAATAAAGCGTTGGATCTACTAAGATCATACATAAGCAATAGAATTCAAAAGGCAGAAGTCAACGGCGTTAAATATGATGGATCGGGGGTAAAAATTGGCGTTCCACAAGGTTCCATATTAGGCCCTTTCTTATGCCTGGTATATATTAACGATCTGCCTTTTATGGTGGAGAAATTGACTAACATAGTGTTGTTTGCTGATGATACTTCACTGGTCTTCAAAATTGAAAGACAAAAAGAAGATTTTGATGATATCAATAGAGTATTATCTTTAACCTTGAATTGGTTCACAGTTAACAATTTATTGTTAAATGCAGGTAAAACCAAATGTATCAAATTCTCACTTCCAAATGTTAGGCAAGTTGGGACCAGTTTAGTGTTGGACAGCAATACGTTAGAATTAGTAAATGACACGAAGTTTCTTGGAATAACCATTGATAACAAATTTCAATGGGGACCCCACATAGAAAAATTGGCTGGTAAATTAAGTTCTGCGGCTTACGCTGTTAGGAACATCAGACAAAACACGGATGTGGCTACATCTAGGCTAGTATATTTTAGTTACTTTCATAGTGTCATGTCCTATGGTATCTTGTGGGGGAAAGCAGCGGATATTCAAACTATTTTTATTTTACAGAAAAGAGCTATTCGAGCAATTTATAATTTAAAACGCACAGACTCCTTCCGAAGGTTATCAATTCTTTCAAGGGTCAATGCATTCTCTACTACAACAAGATACCTCTGGAGATCTTGAAATTGCCATTTGAGCAATTTAAAATCCATATTAAAGTGACTTTGTCGAAAAAGGGATATTACAATGTTCAAGATTACTTAAATGATGGGTCTGTATGGGGTTAATCTGGCTCAACACAGACGTTGCTGTTAATAATTTTGTAATTATTTATTCCTGTTTATTAATTATGATAATGACTAAATATTATATTTTGTATTAGTTAAGCATAAGCAATTTTTTAAAAAAGATCTAAAAATCAATCTGTGGGAGTTTCTACGCCCTTCTTCTCCCACAGTGGTCCAATGTAGAGAAGTGGCAAAAAATGACGATTGCTAAGTATATGTAAATATCTACAGTAATAAAGACAGTTGGAATTTGGAATCGATGGAAATCGGTTTCATCTCTGGCCGCATATATCAAGATATTTTTAAAACGGTATGTCGGTCTCCATTCAAAAATGTTAGAACCCTTCTATCATTTCCATATTGGGTTTATTGGAAGAAATCTTATGTTAGAGATAAGCTTGCCTTTGTAAATGTCTCTTCTATAAGTTTGTATTGTGAATTTTCATGTGCAATAAACATACGAAAAAATTATACACAAACATCATCCGGAGATTGTTTTGTAGAACATTTTATCCTTTAACGGTTTTCACCTACCTTTAGCCGTTTTCAATAAAATTAAAACAAAAATGCGATTGGGGAGACGAAAGAGGTGGGGAGGGAGGGAAAACATGTATTTGAACATGTTCAAAACAAGTATGAAAGCTACACACATGTATGCCAAGTTACCAAGTTAGTAAAAAATATATCCTTATTTTTTCTTCTTTTGATCCTTCCTTGAGATGAACATCTTCAACTGTCCACCGTCTTTGTTGTTTGTCCACTCTAGGATCGTATTTCGTGTGGCTTTTAAGTGGAAAATATTTTTGGAAACAGTTGCTGATACAGGCCGTCTGGGTTTTAACCGCTCAAAAATCGAGGGTAGTTGGTACGGGTCGCGATTTCGAACCTTATGTTATGGTAATAAAATTTAAAACCTATAACGGAAAAGTGGCGTTATCAAACGCCGGTGGTATTCAAGAGGTTAACCCAATAAATCACTTGTGTCTGCAATGTATCTTGCCAGCTCGTCTGTTTTTAATTTCCTTGGATCCCTTTGTGACCGAAGACCCATGCAATAATTACTTCCGAAATACTTTCCAAAGGGTTTAGCTTTGCCTTACGTTCTTTGACTGGTGCAATTATTGGTTGGCTTGGCGTCTTTAAGGCTGTTTGACTATCTGAATATATTGCTACCGACTTATTTTCAGTATCTGATATTTTCTACCACAACGTCTTATGCTGATTCAGTTTATGAACCTAAACAAAAAATTGCGTGTCCGCGTCATAAAACAAGTCTTGGTATTAGGTAAGAAATGTCCAATACGGCATAATAGAATGTAAATCGTTGTTATGGTGATGATCTTGTTTTGAACCTAATCTAAATTGCTATAAAGGTTGTGGAAAAATTCAAAATTCAAACAGAGTTTATTTCCATAAGAAACATGTTACATTTGGAGAATGTCAAATCTTAAAGTAACACATATATAAGATATAGGGTAATATAGAACTCAATTTGAATTCCGTCCACTCAATGTTTTAGATGCTGGAGGAAAAGAGGCGACTAGAAACCTCCAGCTTTATACATTAATTTTAACAGAATTTGAGCAAACACCTTCCCAAGCTTTCTTGTCTTCTACATAATTTGATATTTTGAAGTAAGCCTTTTTACTTATGTGATTTTTAACAACATTTTTAAATTTATTTACAGACAATTCTTGTAACTCAGTTGGGATTTCGTTGTAAAAGCGAATACATTGCCCTTTAAAAGTTACATTAACCTTATGGAGCCTAGTAGTAGGTATAGCTAGTTTATTCCTATTTCTAGTGTTGACATTGTGCCTGTCGCTATTCTTAGGAAATTTATCAATATTTTTGTGGAAACCCCCCAGAGGTTTGTATACCATTGAGTTGAATTTCCACTTACACTCAATTAATGTTAAAATATTTTTAAAACCAAGGTCTTATCAACATACATCCATACATACAATGATTGTTTTATAGATAATTTTATAAAGAACTTGTTATCCTTTGACGTTCATCTAGTTTTAGCCGTTTAAAATAAAATAAAATCTGCCCTTGGGGACACAAAAGGGGGCGGGGGGGGGGGGGGGATATTTTTCGATTTGTCCCTCTTTTAATATTGAAGCTCGTATAATGAAAGCTACGAAGTTAAAGAATGTACTTTTCTTTATTCATTCGGTCCCTACTGAACTGACCACAGATGAACTGACGAATTACATCGTCGGGTGAAAGGCAAATTAGTTTAAGCGACATTTTTTTTTAGTTATTGATAATAAATAAAAAAATATGCTTGAGCCGAATCACCTATCGTAATACTTTCGGGATATCTGTGACAAGTGCGATGATCTAGCAAATTTTCACTGACCGTTCATCCCTTTTTTCCCTTTCGTACCCGAAGGGTGTCAAAGGGGACCATATTACTAAGTCTCCTCTGTCAGTCTGTCCGTTAGCGGTCTTTATCTAATTACCTGCAATAGGAAGAAAATTAAAATTTACACAGAATGTCTATTTATGTTGCTACTACATTTCCAATGCATTTAAAAAACTAAAAGGTGGGTTTTCTGCTTTTTTCTTATACAATGGCGTACCACACGAAGGGTTCCGTAGAACCCTTCGTGTGAGAATCCGACTAGCACTTGATCGATTTCTATACTTCTCTCCTTATATTTTGTTTATCGTGGATAAGGAATCACTTTGTATTCCTACAGATATTGAGAATATAGCCGTAAGTACATTATGTCAACATAAACATTTAAGCACAGGCATCCTCATTGCTTCCGGCCCCACACTAGGATACGCTCTGTGTCGTGGGAATCAAAACCAGCGACTTCACACACTCATATAAACATCCAAGACGTGAGTTTTTTTTTTTTCCTCCCCATCATCCGGAATCCGAAACCTAGATCTCCCGCTGTATAAGTGAATAAAAATACACAGAACATACTATATTTTCAACATTATTTATTTATGATTTCTGGCTCGTAAAGCTTCAGGTAATCACGTAATAATTTTGTTTTTCCTACGTTCCACAAAGAATTTCCCGTAAGCTGACTTAATCTGGATCTTTTATCTATTTACGTACATATATGCAATATTTTTTATTACAGTCAGATGTCAAAAAATGGGTTTTGAACTGCCAAAAGTAAAGCCATTCGGCGGATAGGTACAGGTATTTTAGTTCTGAATTATTTTCGGTTTTAATATTTGGAGCAATTTATCCATTCTATGCTTGAAAATGTTACATTCATCTTTACCATGCCAGGGGCGGATCCAGGATTTCAGGGGGAGGGGGGGGGGCATTCTGACAAATTTCGGAGCTAGGGTTAAAGTTAAATAAAAGTAAATAATAGATATAATTTTTATTACCTTGAAAACAAAATAAAATTAACGCCCCTTGTGAAACGCGCTTTTTGCAAACCTATAATTTTATACACATCGTGTGTGAGTTATACTTGAGAACGACCTTTCAGCTATGGCAACACTCACTGGCATTGTACCTAAAATATGCATTATCGTTTTAATCACAGGAAACATGTGCCTATCCGTTGCCTTCAGGATATCCATAGCAGTATGTGTTCATCATATCTTTTTATTCGCTGCCACTTTTCCAACCATAAAAGATATTCTGGCTCAAATCAAATCATATGTCTTTATTACTTTAGATATTTACATATTTTTAGCAAACGTCATTTTTTGCCTCTTCTCTACATTGGACCACTGTGTGAGAAGCAAGGCGTAGAAACTCCCACAGATTGATTTTTAGATCTCTTTTAAAAAATGCTTGAGCTTAACTAGTAAAGTAAAGTAAAAGTAAAAATTCTTTATTTCACAAATTGTTTTACACAATACAATATGGTTCCCTGTCTTCCTAACTAGTAAAATACTGTATCTAGGGAGACAGTTCTTCCCAAAAACGTGTTTCTTAATAACATTTATAATACATTTGGCTAACTTTTTTGTAAAAAAAAATAAAATAATAATAATTTAGTTATGGTTATGACAATTAAAAAACATTAGAAGAGGAAAAACAAAACAAAAAAAAATAAGGTATACAATGCAATATTCATCAGTTCGTGCTGCGATGAGTGTATGTGAAATTGTTAAGTGTGAGTGTAAGTGTTGTGCTTGAATGGAAGATTTTTTGTATGAAGTGTTTGTTCGTGATTTGGGGTGTAGTGAGTGTTAGTGTGAATATATTATGCACATAATTTAAATGTAAATAGCTTTCTTTGTAATATGTGTACATATACATATTTATATGAGTATGACGTGAGCAGAAGTGAGATGGAGGATCTAGATGGCCGAGGTCAATAAGCTTTCAGTAGCATCATAGTCAAGGGATCTGAGCCAGTTATACACTTTAGTTTTGACACTATAACTTTTATCGTTTATTATATTCATTTTCCTATTAATTTTGTTGTACAAACGAGGCACGAGACTGTCAAATTGTCTGCACGCATGGGCACTTTTGACTAGCGTTATTGGAATCCGATAGATCCTTTTGGTGCTAGTGGGTAGATGTGGGACTACAAGACTATGATACTGCCTAATGCATTTGTGAATGTATGTTTGCCTAACTGTGAGAACATTTGTGTCCGTAAACACTTGTGTCGTGGGCTGCCGCCATGGAGCAAACAGTAGAACTTTAAGTACAGCACGCTGTGCGCGCTCAGCCTCTACTAGTATTGATTTGGAAGCACCTCCCCATGCACAGATGCAGTATTCAATAACACAGTGACATAAGGCATTATATGTCTGGAGTACAATGTTTCTGTTTGCGTATAGACGAAGGTTTTTAAAAATGAATATTAGTTTTCTAATCCTCTTTGATGTAGATGTGATGTGTGGTCCCCAATTAAGCTTGTCATCCACGATAACACCTAGGTATTTAATAGTTGTCACCCTTGATAGACTGTCACAGTTGCAGGAAACTCCTTCCACTAACCTTCTATTACATGGATACGTGTGGATAGTCAGGACATTGAGGTTATAATTTGGGCTACCAGCTGCTGTTTTGCTAAAGCACAGATATTTAGTTTTCATGGTGTTCAGCGATAGCAAACTATCTTCCAACCAGCATGTAACTTTGGCTAACCCACTCTCAGCTGAATGTTTTGCATCTGTCCAGTTCTTTCCGTGAAATAGGATAACTGTATCATCAGCAAACATAATCAAGTCAGCTTTATTAATATCGAGTTTACAAAGTTCGTTGATATAAATGAGAAATAACGTCGGTCCTAGAGTACTTCCTTGTGGAACACCATAAGTACATGTGGCATTCCCACTCAATTGTTTTTCGATTCGGACGGCTTGTTCCCGATTTGTTAGGTAGTCTGCGAACCAGGCCAGTGCAGAGCCGCGGACCCCCAGGTTTTCCAATCTGGCCAATAGGATGGGGACACATACTGTATCGAAGGCCTTTTGTAGATCGAGGAATACACCCACGCACTTTTCACCTCTGTCTACATATCGTGTCACCATCGACGTCAACTTCACCACCGCATCCTCAGTGCTTCGACCTGTCCTGAATCCGTATTGGTTACCAGACAGTAGGTTATTTGTTTCCAGATACCTGACCAGTCTTTTATTCATTATTTTTTCCAGAATTTTAGTAAGTGTGGTTAATAGCGTTATGGGCCTGTAGTTTGATGGAAGTTTTTTATCTCCAGTTTTAAATATAGGGCAAACTATTCCTTTTTTGAAAATAGACGGAAAACTACCACTCTCCAGGCTCAGGTTGCACATATGTGCAAGCGGCGATACCAACAACTGACTACATCTTTTGATTATAGTTGTGGGAATGTTATCCCAACCAACTGCACTACTGGGCTTAAGCATTTTAATTGTTTGTGATATTTCTGTAGGGTCTGTAGGGTACAGCATCATTGAATTAGAAGGAGCAGTCCTAGAAAACGCGAGGGAAGCTAGGTTGGATTCAGTTGTATTTAGCTTTGTGAGGGTTTCGTTTGCTAGTCTGTTGCCTATTGATGTAAAGTAATCATTGACTTCATCCAGTGATTCTCCGCATGTTGTTCTAATTTTAAGTAACTCAGCCGAGCTTACCTTTGTTTTGTTTAATGAACAAATTTCTTTAATAACCCTCCAGGTTTCTTTGGGATTCCCAGTACTTTTGCAAAATTCACGTTCATAGTATTCTTTTTTTAACTGTTTAATAATTCTATTACACATGTTTCGATATTTAGTATATTCTTCTTTAGTATTGTCGTTCTTAGTGTTTGCCTTAACTTTCTTATGTAGTTTGTCTCTTTTTTTTATTGATTTTAATGCTCCCATAGTTATCCAAGGTTTCATGGGCTGCTTTCG
The DNA here is from genome assembly GCA_949825045.1 of Argyresthia goedartella. NCBI lineage: Eukaryota > Metazoa > Arthropoda > Insecta > Lepidoptera > Argyresthiidae > Argyresthia > Argyresthia goedartella. Next base: position 23,387,905 of record OX463821.1, on the reverse strand, counting down.
TTTAGGTATATTAATTACAGTGGTATTGTTCTCAATGACAGCTTTAAGTATATTTACAAAGCTTTCAGCTGCCACGTTTGCATCTGTAATTGCAAGAAATTCATCCCATTTGTGATCTTGAAGACTGTTAGCTATTTCTTCGGTATCGATATGGATTTTATTATAGCTGATTGTCTGGCTATATTTTGAAGTACTGTTAATTAGCAGCATAATTGGGCTGTGGTCTGTGAGCTCGTTGAACACTATTGTGTGTGCCTTATTTATTGATTTCACCATGAAATGGTCCAAACAAGTTCTCTGATGAGTCGGACGATCAACCCCCTGCGCAAGACCAAAAGCTGCCATTAAATTAACATATTCGGCTGCTTGACCCTTAATTAATTCCGGCATAATATCTATATTTATGTCCCCGGTGAAGACAATGTTTTTGCTGTGGATGTTTTTTAACAAACCGTCCAAGGATTCGATATAGTTAGCTGGATTGCTGAAGCAATATGGTCTATATGAACATATAATAGAGTAGTCGCTATTTACCCGTAGTACTAAACAGTTGCCTTCAATAAAAGTATCTGGTTCGCTGACTTCCACGTTAAGGTAGTCTCTAGTGTACGCTATTACTCCGTCATTTTGATTGTAACTACGTACTGTGCTAAAAGAGTTATAGTTGCTTATTGTAGGAATTACACTATTTTCGGTAATCCAGCATTCTGTCAGCACAATTACGTCTACACAAGTTTCCAAGCTAGACACAAATACCAAAAAAGAATCCAGGTTTGCATTGACACTACGAATGTTTACTGTAAGTATACGTAGGTAATCACCAGGGAATTTATCTTTTAATATTGTGGAATATTCTGTGGGATCATCTAGTTTAAGACAAATGATGTCACCCGTTTGTTCGAGCTCACTAGCAACAATAACAGTTTCGGGATTAAATTTTAGTAGTAGTGTAAGAGGTCGCAAAATAAGTGTTCAAGTGTTTAAAAATGATTTTTGTGTTATAGTACCGGTACTGGTTGAATTTAATGGTTATATTGGTTTTGGTTGTTGTCCGTGTATGTATAACTTCACAGTACCAACATGCTGCGGGCAGTAAGTATGAGTTGGCATAAGTGTGTAGGGAAAGCTTTTTGTGTATGAATGGAGAATATGTGTGTGTGTTGTTTAGTGTGTAGTATATGCATATAGTTTTGTATGTAAATAGTTTGTATATAGTAATTGTAGTGTAGTAGTGAATTGTGCATTCGCAGACATTGGAATTCAGCGCTAAGTAGTTGTAATATAACAATTTAGTATTTGCAGACAGAGTACACATAGTTAGTCATTGGGGCATTATCTTCTCAGAGATTTTTTTCAGATCAGCGTCGTCGTCGATGCGAGTGCAGGGCTTACCTTCAGCCTGGCGAAGATACACCCTGCCATTTGACATCCAGCAGAACGTAAAATTATTCAGCTTAGCAAAGTCTCGAGCTAGTGAGTAAAGTTTCCTAGCCTTTGTTGTAGCGCACTCCGAAATGTAGATTGGCTCTGCAGTACCCTGTAGTTGTATGTGGCTGGAGTTAAGTTTGTCTTTGTTAGCCTTTTTAAGGTTGAATTTCTTGAGTTGTTTGATCATGTTCTCCTTAACCAATACCGAGGAAAACTCAACCATTATAGGTTTTGTCATCTCAGGTTTTGCATAGCCTCGGTATATGTCTCTTATGTCTGCTTTCTGAACTTGGACTCCAATAGCACTACCAACTCTAGAGGCTATGTTGATGAGGTCTTCTTTTGTTTCAGATGGTAATGTACTAGAGATATTCCTAAGCTCAACCTTGGCGGCGCACGAGTATCTCTCCATCGTTTCCACTTTGTTCTCTAAAACTTTGATAAAGAACAGGTGGTCCGAACGTTCCTTTTTCAGTCCCTCTAACTCTTTTTGGATCTCATTCTGTTTAGTGAACATAATCTCCATTGCCGATTGTATGTCACTATTCTGTGTTTTGATTTCCATAATGGCAGCCTGTAGGTTTGCAAGTTTATTGTTTTGTTGAGTTTCGAAGTTAGCTAGCATGGTGCGCATCTCAGCCTGTATCACTGTGAATTCGTTTTCGCGCTTTCTTTTAAGTCGACTGGTGTTTATGTTGTGTAGATTTTCACCTAAATTCGGCAAACTTGCAACACTTCCATCTGAGACATTGTCGTCTATGTCGGAAGCATTGTTATCTGCGGTGCGGGGGGGGATCGCGCGCTTCGGCGAGTGTCCGACCATCATGGTACTCGTAGCTGCAGTAGCGAGGTGTGCGGGCGTAGCGCTGGAGTCAGTGTAAGCCTTGTCTGTGTCGAGTTGCACCAGTTGGGCTACGCAGCGAGTACCAGGACAGCAGCGGCAGCGAGGAGCGCGCGCGCGCACCTGATGAATCAACACCAGCCGTGGCCGTGTGTGTGTTAGGGGTGGAGCTTCAGTAGCCGTGTGGCGCAGACGAGTACCAGGGCAGCAGTGTTAACGCAGGGCAAGCAAGCGTAGATGCGCAGCGTAGCGTGTGAGTCAGCGAGCGCCGTGTGTGTGTGCGTGCTTACGGGGTGGGCCTTCACTTACTCGTACTGGGGGTGGGCGTGGCGTAGTATTCGCGCGTACGGCCAGCATGCAGTGATGAATGGTGATGATACTATGCGTGCGGTATGGCGGGGGTACTTGTTATTGACGTCACGAGCTAGCGTTCACCTCCTCACTGGTGCTGCACTCCTATTTTTATTTCTGATTATTCAGCAAACTTTTATTTAATTTAATTAGTAAAAATGATAAAAAGGGGAAGTATAAACGTCTACTCTGTGTGGAGGTCCGGGGGGAAGGGGGAAGTCTAATATAAATATTACAACATTAAATTTACAATTAATAAGCAGGAATATATAATTACAAAATTATTAACCCCAAGGTCTGTGTTGAGCTAGATTAACCTCATACAGTCTAATAATTTAAGTAGTCTAGAACTTTGTAATATCCCTTTTTCGCTTCGCGTTGCAGATTCCGCTTGAAATTTTTAAAAGTTATAATATTAAACTAATTTTATTGACCCAGAAGATTACAATTATTCCCTTCTACCACGTTTAACCAGAGAAAATCTGTTGAATGTAAATAACAACAACATCATCACCAATCTTCAAGCAGAAATCATTGTCCCTTGGTATAATTATTGTCCAAAGTGACGAAGTCGGTGGCGCTCCCCGGAACTATACACAGTCAGGTCATAAGTTCTGTCACACAATAAAAACTTTTGAATTTAGAACGCTGGCCACAAAAAAGTTTATTGAATTCGAATTTCGAATTTTTCATGAAAATAAAAATGTGTACTTTTTAGAATTTTCCTCATTTTTTAATATAGAGTGGACACTTAAAGAAGACCGTGTCGCAGTTATTGCGTTGCATCGTTGCGGTTACGCGCCAATTCAGATTTTCGACTTACTGAAAAATTTTAATATAACCAAAAGATTCGTTTATCGTACCATAAAACGATACAATGAAGACTCTAGTGTAGATGACAGGTCAAGAAGTGGTCGCCCTCGCTCTGTTGGGACTCCAGCAGTGATAAAAGCTGTGAAGGCGCGAATTCAAAGAAATCCCATACGTAAGCAGAAACTGTTGGCCCTTCAGGTTAAGCAGGACCACGGTGAAAAGGGTGTTAAATGAAGACTTAGGGCTTAGGGCATATCGAAGAAAAACAGGACATCGTTTGGACGCTCGTTTAATGGACCTGAGACTGAAGAGATGCCGCGCTTTGTTGAAGCGGTACGCGGGAAAAAAGCATCGGGAAATTCTTTTTTCGGATGAAAAAATTTTCACCGTGGAAGAGAGCTACAACAAACAAAATGATAAGGTGTACGCACACAGCAGTGAAGAAGCGAGCAACCGTATTCCGCGTGTCCAACGAGGTCATTTTCCATCCTCGCTCATGGTTTGGTTGGGAGTCTCTTATTGGGGCTTAACTGAGGTACATTTTTGTGAGAAAGGCGTAAAAACGAATGCAGTTGTGTATCAAAATACAGTCCACAAGAACCTTGTGGAACCTGTTTCTCATACCATGTTTAATAACAGGCACTGGGTATTCCAAAAAGATTCTGCGCCAGCTCATAGAGCGAAAAGCACACAAGACTGGCTGGCGGCGCGTGAAATCGACTTCATCCGGCACGAAGACTGGCCCTCCTCCAGTCCAGATTTGAGTCCGTTAGATTACAAGATATGGCAACACTTGGAGGAAAAGGCCTGCTCAAAGCCTCATCCTGATTTGGAGTCACTCAAGGCATCCTTGATTAAGGCAGCCGCCGATATTGACATGGACCTCGTTCGTGCTGCGATAGACGGCTGGCCGCGCAGAATAAAGGCCTGTATTCAAAATCGCGGGGGTCATTTTGAATAAACTTTATTACCATAAGAATCTATGTTTTATTAAGTTCATTTTACTATATAAATGTTTACATAAATAATAAACATGTCTAAATTATTTAATATAGCACATGTGACAGAACTTATGACCTGACTATGTACTTACCACATTCTCCTCCATGAATTTGATATTCCCTTTTTAATCCACAGGAACAAGGCATGCCACAGCAACCTAATGTATTTCCTCCTCAGGAACAATGCATGCCACAGCACATGTATTTTCAGTACTTGGATCCTTATGTATTTCATCCAGGTTGTGAACATCCCAACCTCCGCAGAATCCACATTGAAATGAGGTTTAAGATATTATCTGAGCAAAGCATATAGAGTTACTGATAATTATAGATTTTTGAGTGATTTTGTTAAAAGTTATCCTACGTATTATTATGGTGGTCAGCTATAATTAGCTGGATCTAATGATCCACAGTACCATACACCCATGATATTCGGTATAAACTGCTTTAAGATTGTTTTAATGACATGAAAGGAATATGGTAATGTATTTAAGTAATCACACTAATAATGTATCGGATAATCGCAAACGATAATACAGTACATTTCGTACGAGTTCGCAAAGGAACCGAGAAATTTACGGCATGGCAAGTGCTATTTTGAGGTTAGAAAGCGGAAAAACAAATTTTCCGCCTTCTAACCTCAAAATAGCACCGTCGCCGCTAGACTTTGGGTCCACAGACAGAAAAATTATAATCCTAACTCGTTCGAAAAGGCTTCTTTACTCGTCTCGACTCGTGCCGTAAACTTTTCGGTTAGTAAATAAATATAAGCCTTTGCAAACTCGTACGAAATGAATTATTTCACTTCTCATACTCAAAGAGTCCTTCTGTATGCTGAATGAAGGCTGCATAAAATCGCATTTTATGCACTAGTATTATTAACAAAAACAAAAAATCAACGTATGTCTCGGCAGTATTGCGTACGACTTAGGCTAGAAATGACATGCAGAAATAGCGGCAACCACTCTACCAAAAAAATAATGGTTGGTTTATATTTCCATCAAATTCAAGTTCAAGTTCAAAGATTTTTATTCAATATAGCACAAAAATTGAGACTTAATGAACGTCATAACATAATCAAGCAAGCAAAATAAAACATTAGGTAGGTGCCTAATTATTAGTGGAGTTTTCCTCACAATGGTATATGAAGGTTTCCTCACGATAAAACAGGGACAAAAATGGAGTAAAAGCCGCTTTTTCGTAAATAAAACCAAAACAGCAGAACATCTGATCAATAATTCCGCCATCTTAACAGACAAGACTCTCACTAAACAAGCTTTCTCGGCTGCCTAAATTGAATACATAGTTTAAGCCATGTCTATCCCTGATACAACGCTAAAAGCAGTTTTGTGGTAACGATTTTAATGGTCAAAGTTTTTTGTCGTAAGACGGAAAGTTTTTATTTGCTTAGTCAAAACCTTGCTGTTTATAAAGTTTGCTGAGATGATAGAGACGGCAGGTTAAAACAAAAGTTTCGGACCATCAAAATCGGGTGGCTAGCGGCACGTCAGATGCAGGGGCGGATCCACATTTCAATTCAGGGGGGCATGCATTCATCGGCCTCTTGAGCCTCTCAAGCTGCAAATTAGTAGATTGCTCACAACACCATCATCCACCACTCTTTTATCATAACGCACTATTAAAAGAAGTATTGTACTGACTATTGTACTAAGTATTGACTTCGTTTCTGCGCATAGATTTCTCTAATTATCTAATTCTCTTGCTATCTGGCAATGGCGCCATACAGTCGAGTTGCTAATGAATGCAATCCACTAGAGAACGAATCATTTAATATTCCCCTCTCGGGTGTGATGAAGGCCATTTAGCCAGGGAAAAAGAAACTTAATTGCTATGTTGTACGTAGGTACCCTAAGATCTTTGGAAATAAAACTTGACACTCTAGATATATATTTTACACTCATTCCCATATGGGTTGTAGTTACACCACGCGGAATAACATTATACATATAAAATATTTATACATATAAAAGCCTAAACTAAAACTTTTCGTGTTGGCTTCCTTATTACGTTGACACTGTGCTGGATTGCTCATATGATCATTCCTGCGGAGAAACACCGAAAAAGTCATCTACTTTAAATTAATATAACGATCTGTTTTATCGGAACACCGTCGCGGATGGAGGTTCAGTTATTTATGGACCAGATAGCTACAATAGCACTTGAGGTTTATGGAGGACACAGGCGAACGTACACACATAAATGTATTACGTGAGGTTCTCACGACTGGTATTGTGGGCAAGAAAATCTAATTTATTTGTCACGATTTGATTTGTCTAAGTTAAGCTACAGTCGTTCATCTTTGTTGCACTTCTCCACAATCGTAGGCCCGAGCGTCTAAACGTCACGAAGAGTGGCTATAAAGGTGTGTATTAAAGGACAAGGACATAATAAAATTATACCTATAATAATTTTCCCCGGTGAAGGGTGAACTGAACACGGATTCAAGAGGGGCATTTTCGGCGTTGGCGCTTAAATAGTACATTTCGAACGAGTTCGCAAAGGCTTATATTTACGAAGGGCTTGTGTTTAAACGATTACTAAAAATTTCGAAATTCGAAAATTTACTACCAATAAATTCGAAATGACTGCCAGAATTAGTAAATGATCACCAAATTGTGTTTGGATAAATGATCACCAACCTTCTTTTTATGTTTTGTGTACTTAAGTTTATGTTTTAAGTATTTTTTGTTGTTCTTACATGTTCAACCTAACACGAAGGATAAAGGGGGCTTCGCTTCGCTTAACCCCTTTGCCCTCACCTAAGCTACCGCAGTATTTTGCCCTGATATTTTCTGTAACGTTTGGTGATCCCATTTTGGATAAGAAAAAAATATTTTGGTGAACATTTAAATTGTTCTCTTTACGAACCGAGAACTTTACGCCACGAGCCGAAGGCGAGGGTCGTAGCGAGGTTCATAAAGAAGCTTCTATGAACGAGTTACGAATATAATTTTTCCGCCTGAGAACCCAAAATCAAGCGGCGAAGGTGTGGGCCATTTTGAGGTTAGAAGGCGGAAAATACAATAAACCCTTTTAGACCACAATCCGTGGTAAACACAGCAATACTGTGAAATATAAGCAGAGGACCGGCAAGGGTTGACCACAAAAAGTGGTGCCACTGATTTTATGGCCAAAGTTCTGAAGGTTTTTGCCCCCCCCAGCCAACTTAATCGTATGGGGAAATGGTCAATTCAGTGTATTCTGTATATATTTGGCATAATTTACACTAGTTTAATTTGTACCATGCCAATCAATGGGTTAATGATTACCACGTGTATATCACTCAGTATATGAGTACAATCAACATAGTTGTTCCTAAGTTATAAAAAAACTCGTGGAGTGCATATTCGGACTCGCACACGAAGGGTTCCGTACCATCAATCTGGAAAAACCGCAAAAGATTCAGGTTTCTTATATGGAGACCCCTTTTACTTTTTTTAATTGCGTTTAGTTTATAATTTTTCGCTGTAGCGGAAACAGACATAATAATATAATAATAATAATACCTTGGACACTATTTACACACATTCATCTAGCCCCAAACTGGGATTCCCTGTATCTTGGGAACTAGACAACGATACACATACTTATATAGATAAATATTATATTTAGGTTGATATACTACCATGACATCACAACCATGAACAAACATCCGTTCTGATCAAACAAATATATTTGTCCCCACCGGGACTCGAACCCGGGACCCTTGACTTCGTAGGCAGGGTCACTGCCGATTCGGCCATTCGGGTCGTCGTCGCCGTATATACATCATCTGTAAACTTTAACTATCTACCTATACGGTTCATAGGTTCGAGCCCGCTGACGGACAGACCGACGGACGGACGGACAGCGTTATGCGTGCGGCACCCTTCGGGTACAGAACCCTTAAGGAACGACTTGCCCATCTTTCACCGCCAATTTGCATGCTAATCAGTTGAAACGACGCCGTCTATGGCGGGCGCACATGTAGCAGTCTTTTCGCATTATTTAAACAATCTTATGGGCGAAGCCTCTTTAGTAAATTGGCCCGATCGTATCTCATTGCATAAAATATGTCGCCATAGCCACTTTATTATGCAGATGCTATGAAGACTTGATAAGGTTTTTCTTTATTAATTTGAACTTCGCTTAAAAGTAAGACTTCTCTTAGAAATCAGCCACAGCCTTTCGAGTTACAGCCGTTATTCTGTAACTCAAATCCACATCAAATACAACGCAGTAAGTGTCATTTTCACGTTTTATGTATGAGAATGGGAAAACTGTCACATTGGTACAGTTTTCGGTCGATTTGTGTTACAGAATAAGGTCTTTGTTCGACTAAGACTATAATATTAATTAGGTTTCAAATTACAACAACAATAACACAACTGAGCTTTCGCCACCCCGTATAGGAAACCACGTGGCCCTATGTTTTAGTTTTAAATAATTTGCTCACACCTTTTTCCCTGAAGTGGGGTAAGTAAAGACGGATATCCACTTGCTTAGATAACTCTCTCTCTAAACAATAATAGCTATCGTTACATAAGTAACCAAGTTTGTAGCATGAACGGGAATATAACAAAGACCCTCGTTAGAATTTAATGAACGCCACGTCGCTGCCAGTACCTACAGATTATGCAAGAAGAACTTTTCGAGTTGGGGAAGTTCAATATTCTTTGTCATGTGATACGCTTTCATCCAAACCGGATCTAGTTCCTAGAGAAAACTTTCAGGACGGCGAGCTTTCGTGCAGTCTTTAGTGTTGTGTCTCGCAATATTGAAATATGAGAGATTTCGTGGCGTACTTTTCTATTTTGCTCTTTTTTCTTTCAATAGGATCAACTATGCTGACAATTCTAAACCTGACAACATTTCACAAAAATGAAAGTTGTTACAAAGTGAATTTGAATAGATTTTTAAAGTTGTCCTTACTAACGGAACCGTAAATAAACTTTAAATTGGATCTTAATTATTATCCGACTACATAAAATTATTATTTAGAATATTGAAAATTGCACGTAAAATGCTATCTTAAAAAGCGAGCAAAATACCCTGAGGTAGGCCAGCAGGTAGGTACCAGTAAGGTATGTACAACAGTGTCACGCCCACCCTACATCGTCCGGCTATTCATCCTCAACTTCGCTACGTAATTCGCCTATAGAAGTTTGCTTATAGTTCCCAGATGCATATAGTGCAAGCAACAAGTAGCACCTTCCACGTATTCATTGTTGGATGACAATACGACTTGCGTATTGTGTTAGAACAAAGGACCCATCTTATATTACTCATTGGGAGTCAAATTTACGAAGGTGTTTTAACGGACCTTTGGCAATTCTATATTTCACTCATTATACTTATAGGCTTGATACCTATATTATCGCCGATAATTAACGATGGTGGCTAATTTCATTGTGATCCTATAATGTAAATCTCTTGTGATCTCAGTGTCATCCTATAAACCCAGCGATCCCTTACCGGGAAGTCAATATTTGTACCTGCCTCCCTCTCAGTATTTTTGTTAAACGCTCGTTTTAACTTAACCGTGAATTTGACACTGAGTGGGCAAATCTGTGTTTAGTGCTTGTTTATACATATATTGTTTAGTGCACTACAGTATGTGCGTCACTATCAAGTTTCGTATGTGGGTTGAACACTGCAGAGAAGTATAGATAAAGGGTTGCTTTACCTGATGCCAAGTGTCCTAGCGCCTGAGTGTCGCCTGGAAGGGGGGGGGGGGTGTAGCGGGGCATGGGAACAAGAGAGATATCGTGGCCTGGCTCAGGCGCCAAGAAACCTTTTGATATCTGTATCCTACCGTACCCATGCATATACTGAAGGAACTTGCCGCTGGAACAATAGAACATTTGAATTATTATAGGGCTGCACCGAAAGTTATCTACAATAGCTATTAACTTATAACTGTGCATAAACTTTGTTGGAATTGTTACGGCACACGCTATAAACTGAATAGGTATTCATAGTATAATGTACATGCAAAGGCGAAATTTTGTCTGATAAGTAAAATTTTCCAGGAGTAACTACTCTAGATAATTGCAGGAATTGCTTTAACTTTGTTTTTTTGCGCTTTACTTATTTAATTGTTGCTCTATTTAAAGTAAATAGTTTACTTAGCATAATATTATGAACTAACTTCTAACAGACTCAGATCGGTATCTCTACCAGCTTCGTGCAGCAGTGTGCTATCTGTTTTAACAACATAATATAGCGTACGTAACGACTTTTCCCACTCGGGGTGGAAGAGGCATAGAACGGCCACCGTTTTGTTTTATGTGTTTTTCTGCTAAATAAACAGTAACTCCCTTACCAAACTATTGTTATGACAGTAAAAATGGCGAGGCTATTGAAGAGGAAGGGTTTAAATAGCAGTGGGTGGGAGACTGACTTGAAAGATCAGAAAAATATTATTTGAATTATTAAAACAAACAGATACATTGATGATGTATCTTCCGTGGCATACGGAAGCCTACTCACCTATACTCACCCTGCTTGGTGGCAATTCAATAGACACAGTCCCGATCCCAAGACCATCGTCGTCGTAGGGCTAAGCAGATACAGGTACAACTACACTCACACCACTACACAACACATGCAACCTACACTACACAACCGGCACACCACATCTCAACATGCAATAATATAAATTTAATTTTTAAAACTAAATCAACACTAGTTACATATAGGTATAACTAGTTTTAGTTATATTTATTATATATAAGTATAAACGCCAAGTACGTTTGTCTTATAATATTTAAACAAAAAAATGTAAATCCGTTATTGGCTAATGTTAAGATTATTTTTCTTGCCTTACACAATTGTATTAGCTGTGGATTTTTTAAGATCAATAAATAATAAATAAATAATAATAAGAGTCATCAAAACCCTTGTTTCACTGAAAAAATAATTGTAATATTCACTCACACTATAAAAGGTCCTCTGTTATCATATAAATATTTAGGCGCTCCCCTAAACGAATTAAAATTAAAGAGAATACACTCGTGCTATAATCGGATTATCTTCGGAGCTCGTATCAAAGCATGCATGTCCCCCAGTGAGGGAAGGTTCTAGCAAGTTCAATGAATAGAGTAAATTCAAATCAATAAACAATTTTATTATTATACATTAAATGATTTTATGTCATTTTTGTCTCTTCTCTACATTAGATCACTGAGGGAGAAAAAGGCTGAAGAATTTTCGGCTGTTATCTTGTGAGGAAATCTTCGTTTCTCCATAGCTGTGGTGATAAGCTAACCCCGTATCATGCAAAATGGAAAATTGAATAACAGGTGCATAACGTGTCTCTGTCATCCCGTATGGGAAAACCATGGGGAATGGTGTTGTAGTGTCGAAAGAGTAGGTAACTACTACTGGGTTGTCTCAGTTTTATCCGACAACAAAGTATGCAATAGAAATAGGGTTTCCAATGGTTTTTTCGAAGTGTACACATCTCCTTGTGAAGATCACTCCCGGATGATATCGAGATCAACATTTGCTTTGAAATCGATGTGATCATAGCCACTTTATTTTTAAAATCGTATGGAGCTAGCAGCCGATATTTGTAGACTAATATTCCGGAGAAACGTTGTCCTTTAATGGTAAAAGAGTATCATAAAATCACCTTGTACAGCAATCACGTTCGTCTCATAAGAATCTTCAAGTATTTATTCGCAGGTATACGTCGTAGAGTTTGAGCTGTAGATACGTATCAAAGCTGGTATGAAAATGCGATGCGAAAGCACCCACGATGCTGATTTATAGGTTTAATATCTTGCCATCGTAGATCATGTCTTTAAAACATTTATTTTTCTAAATCCGCACTCGTTGCTATCAAGGAATTAGAAAACTCAGACACAGCACAATTCCAACAAAATTGGAGAACTTTGGGTTCTGAAGAATTTTTAAACTTCAGTAAGTTTAGTAGCTATGGTAGTTTAGTAAGATTTATTTTTACCTATACTAGGACTTCTCTTGTGATATGTACGTTTTGCTGTCTTGCTTTGATGGAAGAATCCAAATTCCAAATTCCAAATGTCTTTATTACTGTAGATATTTACATATACTTAGCAAACGTCATTTTTTGCCACTTCTATACATTGGACCACTGTGGGAGAGGGAGGGCGTAGAAACTCCCACAGATTGATTTTTAGATCTCTTTTAAAAATTGCTTGTGCTTAACGAATACAAATTTTATAATATTATAATTAATAAGTAGGAATAAATAATTACAAAACTATTAGCAGCTAGGTCTGTGTTGAGCCAGATTAACCCCAGACAGTCCCGTCATTATTCTCAGTAATCTTGGACATTGTAATATCCCTTTTTCGACAAAGTCGCTTTAACATGGTTATTAAATTGCTCAAATGGCAATTTCAAGATCTCCAGAGATATCTTGTTGTATTAGAGAATGTATTGACCCTTGAAAGAATTGCTAACCTTCGCGAGTCTAAACCGGGGCGCAAGTAGTCTGTGATTATTTCATAGGATAATATTACAGCTATCGCTAAGTTTGGCGAATGTTCTAAGGTTCTTGCGTACATACATTATGTTTTCGAAAATAAATTGACTAGCTACAGTTAGTATGTCAATTTCTTTAAAAAGCTCTCTTATGGAGTAAATCAGTCCTACATGCAGTATTCAGTACCTGTATGCATTTGAATATAAACATATTTCTTATTAAATTATTTAAAATAAGCAAGTACTGCCTAGGTATGAGGTATTCGAGAGAAGAGGGGATATATGCTTCGTTAAGCCAAAGCGTGTATGAGCGCTCAATAATCATTTCTGAGAGCTTTGTGTAACTCGTAGTTATTCCGAGTTGAAGTTAATGCACTCAAGTTAGAATTGTACTTTCTGGATATAACTGAGGCAGTTATTACGGATACATTTTTAATTTGCTCAAACAAACGACACTTGGGCACTATGAAATTCAAATTGGAATAGAAATTATGTAATGCAAAATAATTGGATTGAATAAGACGCCTAAATTGATTTACTAAGTTATTTAATGTAGTGACGGGGTGTGAAAAAAATACCTTGCTGTGCTAATTGCAACATAACTAAGTAACTATATCACTTGAAATTTTCTCGCTAAAAACTCTAGCTATTCTACGAGTCTATTTCTCTTCTACATTTAACAACAAACGTATCTCCCTCATTTGGCAACAGGGACAGCCACTCAGCGTCTAAATGAAGAGAAGTGATAAAAATCTATGGCGTAGATTAACTAATAGTACTGCGTTACTTTCTATGGTCAAAACGAACATACATCTTCATGAAATTTAATAGTACGCGATAAACAAGCTTTTTCTATTATTATGCAACTTATTAGACCTAAATTGGACATTGTTTGTCTTTTGGGCGAGACTCTCAAGTAAATGAGATTACCAGACGGATTCAGTTGGGTTGGGCCGCATTTGGAAAGCTTAAAGACGTCTTCAAGTCCAAGACCCCGCAGATCCTGACGACCAGGATTTACAAACAATGTGTCCTGCCCACACTTACAAACGGTGCCAAAACATGGACGCTAACAAAGGCGAATATGCACAAAATTAAGGTCGCACAAAGGGCCATGGAGCGTTCCATTCTAGGCATTGGACTCGGGATCGTATTCGCAATACAGAAATGAGACGACGTACTAAGATCGTCGATGTCGGCAAGTAATTCACGAGACTGATGTGGGGTTGGGCAGGACACTTGGCACGGACAGACGACGGAAAGTGGACCAAAGCGGTTACAGAGTGGCTACCCAGAACCGCAAGACGACCAGTCGGCAGACCACCAGCCAGATGGACGAATGACATCATCGCCATAGCGGGTAGGCAGTGGATGCGGGAGGCTTAGGACCGAGTGGATGGCGTGGGTAAAGAAGGTGGGCTGATTGATGATGATGAGACCTAAATTCTGAATTCTCCGTTAAAGGTCATCGCTGACATAAACAATATACCACCCCAATTGGCAAAAGAACATTAATTCAAAAATTGATTTTAAGTTGTGCTCTGTAGATATACTATCGAGCTTACAGCGAGTTCTTTGCTAAGTTACGTCAACAATGTAAACTATACCTACAGAGCACAACCTAAAACCCATATTTGAATGAGCATTTTTTGACGGTGGGAGCGGGTTTATATAAGTCAGCGATGACCTCAAGCCCAGGGCTAAAAATCCACAATGCTAAATGTTAATACGTCATACGATTGAAATAGTCAGAGGATTGTCCACCCATCCTATGAGTTTATACCCACATAACATCACATAGCTTCACGCCTTTTCCCAAACGGGACTGCAGAGGCACGGTTGTGCCGGCTTGCTGACGTTTGGGACACAAATTACTACGTTTTAGTGACGATTCGGACACCATCATTATATTGATGCTGTTTATTTAGTACAGTCAGATAAAAAGCTTCAAAGTATAATTTGTAGAAAAAGAGAGATACTACTTTTAGCCAGTGAATTTGTTCGATTCAGAATCGATACTCGATCTATGGTTCCGGAACGGCCATTTTGAATTTGACGGAGCTGCCACAGAGCAGTTTTTGACAACTGACAGACGACAAGCCCTCGCGATGGAACGCGTATTGGTATAGGGCATTGAAATAAAATCGTAAGCCATCTGCAATTGTATTCGGGCTCCCCTCAGGATTGTCTTATAGCTGAGTGTATTGTGGTTCTCCGAACCAGATAAAGTTCGTATTTACGGAAACTGTGCGCTTCGAAGCTGGCCTGCCAGCCATACCTGGTTGGCTGAAGAACCTGTCTACCAAGAAGAGCCTAGGGTGCACCCAGGCCTTGCAGAGAGACAGGAGTTTGACGGGAACGAAGCACAGACCAGGTCAGATAGAATCTATTTACTTAGCTCGGTGAACGCCGACGTTCTTGCTTCTTGGCATTCGATCGCTACGCTACCTCGTAGCTATGGGCCCCTGCGAGGTCATCGGGTGCCGAGAGGCCTGAACATTTTTGGTAGCAAGAGCGTGGTTTCCTGAGATTTGCAGCCGTCAAGGGCTCCAGGAACCCACGATTTGGGACTATCAATCTGTAGGTATAGGCGGTTATTAGCTATCTTGGTTTTGTTCCTGTATCCACATAGATTGGTAGTATTATAAGTTATAAGTCTACTGCTGGTAGTAGACAGACAGACATAACAGTTTTCCCTAAATGACCAGTTGTACTGAGATGTGACTCAGATAGTAATTACATTACAGGTACATTGTAGGTGAATTGAAATTTGCATTGAAGTCATATCATGTTTGCAGTTTGAAGTTTGCATAGTCAATCTATTAGTGGTCTAGTAATGCTAATGAATGTTTGGACATTGTTTTCAGTTTATAGCAATTTATAACTTGAACTAATATTGACTATCTGTGTGTTTTATATGATATAGGGAAACTAAATTGTTGTTTACAGAATTTGTGTAGATATAAAACTCGGTTTCTATTGTTTGGGGAAACCAGCATAGTTTAAGTTATAGATTAGGGTTCCCTCGTTTGTGTTGTAGACTGGAGGGTCCAATATAATTGAGTTACTGCAAATTGTGAGTAAGTATCGTTCCGATCATGTCGTTGTCTGAAATACAGAAGGGTGTTTCTAAGGAGCTCAGATGGTTTTCCTCCGCACACGGTCTGATAGACCGTTTAGATAGGCGTGATGTGGTGTTGGAGCGGTCTATGGACGTTAAGGAACGCTACAACAGGGTGCTCGAATTGTCCGCGCAGGCGGAAGCAGTTGATGGTTGCGCACCTGACAGGCTGTCACGGTTGCTAGGGGATGTCGACCAGTGTATGGAGATGGCGGCTGCTATCACGCAGAGGGCTGCGGTCATACGTAGGCAGCGCGAGTCCAGCCATAGTGGTGACATTGGGGCGCCTCTGCCGCTTCAGGGTTCGGGGTCCAGGTTACCTGCCATAACGATGCCTACTTTTGACGGAGTGTCCGGTGAATGGATGAGCTTCATCAATCTGTTCGACAGTTTGGTGCACATGCGATCGGGCATTACCAAGTCTGTCAAAATGGCTCAGCTGGTGGCAGCATTGAGGGGTGAGCCCAGGGAGCTGGTCGCTCATTTGACAGTTACGGAGGGTAACTATGAAACGGCCAGGCAATTGCTGGTCAGACGTTACCACAACAAACGGAGGTTGGCCGATGCCCAACTGAACCGTTTGTTTAGTATCCCGGTTGTGAACAAGGTCGGGGCCATACAGACGGAGGTTTTGAACCCGTTGTTGTCCGTCACCAAGGCCCTAGAGAATCTTGGACTTCCGGTTGGTGAATGGTCGTACCTATTGCTGTACATTGTACTTTCCCGCCTACCCGCTGACGTGCAGACTCGTTTCGAACAGTCTCACGGGCGGTCGGCCGAGGACCTGCCCGCCTTCTCCGACTTGGTCGGATTTTTGGAAGAGGAGGCTCGACGGGCAGAGAATTTGGGGTTGACGGTCACCCATCCTTCGGAGCCACAGAGAGCTGCCGGGAGCGCTGTGAGTAGGGGCACTCCGACGAGGAAGGACCGCACCAACCGGCAGTCGTATGGGACTGTGAGTGCATTGACCCCACCCAGGGGTGCAGGTGAGACCTGCCCATGTTGTAGGCAGATTGGCCATGCTGTGGCCGATTGCAATAAGTTCGGGGAACTTAGGGTTGAGGGACGGCGCCGGATGGCCAAGCAGCGGGGCTGGTGTTTCCTGTGCCTCGGGCCACACATGGCTAGGGACTGCACGCGCACAAAATTGTGCGGATATTGTGGTGGGGCCCACAACAATTTGTTGTGCATGAACCGGTCCGGCCAACAGCCACCACAGGGCCGTACCCAGGGTGACACGGCATGGGGCCCTGAGAATTCGTTTGCGACTCGGAGCGCAACTCAGGGGCCACTGTCCCCACGTGCACAGGGCTGTACTAGGGTGCGGGGCCGCACTCAGGGTCATCACATGGGGGGCCCTGAGTTTTCGGTTGCGACTCAGCATCCGACTCAGCGGGCAATGGGGCCACAAGCACGCGGCCACCCTGGGGTGCAGGGCCGCACTCAGGGTCATCACATGGGGGGCCCTGAGTTTTCGGTTGCGACTCAGCATCCGACTCAGCGGCACATTGGGTGTGTTGAGCAGGCCGTAACGGGCGGGTGGCATGGGACAACTTCGAGCTATGCGGGTGCGGTTCGGACGCCGCCTCAGTTGTCGCCCCGCTCGTCGCCTCGTCCTCGTCGGTCGCATGTGATGTCCCCCCCGCTCATGGAGCGGCCACGGTTGAATTCACGCCCACAACCCTTCGGGGGGCGTCGTAGGGTGGCAATGGAACCGGCGCGTGGGCCATTTGTACAGTGGGACCCGCTGGCGTATAGCTGCCTACCTGATCGGTTACAGGCAGAGTGGGGCCCCGGGGGCCCTCGCTAGGAATTTGCGGCCCAACAATTTGTTGCCCCCCAACCGGAGACGGTGGTGTTACCGATCGCCTCTGTGCTTGTTTGGGATTTGGCGGGCAACCCAACATACGTTCGCGCCCTATTAGATTCTGGAGCTCAGGGCTGCATTGTATCGAACGATTTAGCGAAATGGTTGGGCCTCAATATAAATAATGTATCGCTGCCGAGGAAATTGGTCCCTGCTGGGGATTACAGGGCAACCCTTCACGGGTTTTGTGATGCCTCTGAACGAGGGTTTGCGGCAGCGGTTTATTTGCGAACCGTCACCTCCACCGGGGAGGTCGACGTGCGTTTGGTTTTGGCAAAAAGCAAGGTAGCGCCTATTCGGACAAGGATGACGATTCCAAAACTGGAACTGTCCGGGGCTGCTCTTTTGACCAAAGTTTTGAATAACACTCTAACAGTGTTGCGTGGGTCAGTGGTTTTGGAGGATACGGTGTACGCGTGGACGGACAGCCAGATTGTTTTGTGCTGGCTGAAGGCTTCGGTCCATACCTTAGAGGTTTTTGTTGCGAACCGTGTCTCCCAGATTGTGTCGTCTGAGGTCCCACTGACTTGGAGACATGTACCAGGAGAATTGAACCCGTCTTATTGTGCATCCAGGGGATGTCGGGCTCCTGAACTCGAGCTCGTTGCTGATCTCTCGACAGAGACTTTCATTGCTTGTTTGGATAGGTTTGTTTCTCGAAGGGGACTTCCAACTTTGATCCGCTCTGATAACGGCACTAACTACATCGGTGCGGAACGATGCTTACGAGAGATAGACAACTTTTTGAATGTAAATAAAGTGGATATTGGAACGGCCCTCTCCCGTCGGGGTATACAGTGGACCTTCAGCCCACCGAGTTGCCCCCACTGGGGTGGGATTTTTGAGGCCGTAGTTAAGTCAGCAAAGACGCACTTAGGGCGTATAGTAGGTCAGACCGCGCTGACTTTTGAGGAGCTCGCGACATTGTTTTGTAAGAACGAGGCCGTTCTCAATTCGCGACCGTTGTGTCCGCTCAGCTCGGATCCAGATGACCTGGAGGCTCTGACCCCAGGCCATTTCTTGATAGGACAGCCACTTAACGCGTTGCCCGAGCACCCCTTCGAGGGAGTGAAATTGTATCGGTTGTCAAGGTATCAGATGTTGCAGCAGTTTACTCAGAATTTCTGGAAGCGTTGGTCGCTCGAGTATCTGCATATCTTGCAACAGCGCCTTAAGTGGACTGACAAAACCAGCCCCTCTAGTGTTGGTGACTTCGTTCTGGTTAAGGGTGCTAACCTACCGCCACTGCGTTGGCGCAGGGGGCGCATTGTTAACTTGTTCCCTGGCAGGGACGGGACCCCCCGGTCTGCAGAGGTTCTAGTAGGAGGCTCGGTACTAAAACGAGCGGTAGCAACGTTGTCTCGGCTGCCCGTAGATTAAGGGACAGGTGGGTGCCTGTCCGGGCGGGTGATTGTTCGATTCAGAATCGATACTCGATCTATGGTTCCGGAACGGCCATTTTGAATTTGACGGAGCTGCCACAGAGCAGTTTTTGACAACTGACAGACGACAAGCCCTCGCGATGGAACGCGTATTGGTATAGGGCATTGAAATAAAATCGTAAGCCATCTGCAATTGTATTCGGGCTCCCCTCAGGATTGTCTTATAGCTGAGTGTATTGTGGTTCTCCGAACCAGATAAAGTTCGTATTTACGGAAACTTTGCGCTTCGAAGCTGGCCTGCCAGCCATACCTGGTTGGCTGAAGAACCTGTCGGGAACGAAGCACAGACCAGGTCAGATAGAATCTATTTACTTAGCTCGGTGAATCGCCGACGTACTCGCCTCTTGGCATTCGATCGCTACGCTACCTCGTAGCTATGGGCCCCTGCGAGGTCACGGGTGCCGAGAGGCCTGAAACAGAATTATTAATCATTGAAAGTTACTCTTTTATAATAAATAATATTTTTTATGGTCTCCCTTTTTTTTGGACATCTACCTATATATATAATTTCGCTTATTAACGGGTTTAACAGAAAGGGAAACTATATTTTTGTGTACTTTTGTAGATAGGTAACATAACATAGCGTCACGCCTTTTCCCATATTTGTGCCTACTTTGAACCAGTTATTCAATACTCCATTTTGCGTGACAGGGGGCTAGCCCATCGCCGCAACTATGGAGTAAAGAAGGTTTCCTCACGATGTTTTCTATCACCGTTAGAACGTCCATATCATGGTATACGTACTTAAGATAAATTAATTATCTCATTGGTACATGGTCAGGAATAGAACCTGCATCTCCTGTGTGAGAAGCAAGACTGACCACGTAGCTCGTTGTAGATAGGTGTTTCCCACTACTGGGCAAAGCCCTACCACTCTTAGTCCACACCTCCCTTTCTTTTGCCTTCTCCTACTGCCCGGAGATACCTCTCGCCTTCTCCTCGCGCCTTCTCCATACTAGATAGATCTCTTTATACTCTTCTTATCGGGACTCTCCACGACTGGATGTTGGCAGTCAGCTCTCCATATTCGGACGAGCCGCCCCTCTGCCGCACACAATTATTTATCTACCATCGCCTATTAGCGTATGTACCAACAATTGACTTGCATATCTCGACCTCTCTCATCCCAATTTGGTTTGCTGGAGGATAGCTCTTATAGAGATAAGCTCGCCTTTCTAACACTACTTTATGTAATTCTGTTACTGTAGATTACTTGTGTGCAATGAAGAAATTATGAATTATGGATCTCACACATTTACCTTTTATTGTACCTAACTCCTACTATAATACTTTTGTCTATTCTTCCCTTCAGTAACCAGTTTATGACCTAGATTTGAATTTTATAAAACTACCCTCCAGATATCACTCTAGTGGACTCGATTATAATGTTCAAATATCCTCGCTATTCTAATAACCAGGCTACCCAGAAAGGTTTGCGTTTTTTGTTTCACTTCTCATGCTCTAAAAGTTCATCTTTCGTTGTCCGCAGAGGCGATCTAAAGTCGCTTTGTATGCTCTAGTGCATGAAGTATATTTTTTTCTATGACTAAGATTATCAGGCCCAATAGCCACAAGCACAATAAAACTTCACAGAATAAAGTCGATATTTTATTTTATTTCCTTTAATTTATATCACTTCCGTGTTTTCTATGGTTAATTTAACAACACCAGACAAAATAACTAGTTGCCATTCATAATTAAAAACGTAAAGAAGTTTAAAAAAGTTTAATGGCGGTTATTGGCTATTGTCTTCTTAAATTTTGCAACAGTTTGTAACTTAATTGAAGTCAGCAGTGAAACGTGAGTTAACTATAGTAGGATTTTTAATTTGAGGCCAAATATGTAAACAAAGCAACGTCACTGTCAAAATGACATTGCAGTTGTTGAAAACATTTTTCATTGTGATATTTCAGAAACAAGCCTAACACAAGAGTTACCCTGTACCCAAGAGTAACAAATGTTTACCCTGGGCGGAGTTCGTACCCGCCTACGGAGCCAGCAATATCATTATCGGCGTAATACACTTTCCGTGAAAAAATATCTAGCTGATGGTTAAAACCGAATAAAAATCGGTTGCGTGGTTTAGGATAAAACAGATATAAAGACAGTCAGACAAATGAATGTTACATCTATTTACAAACCTGTCTGACTGAGTATGTTTAGTTGTTTCAGAAGTTTTAAAACGGAAATGAAAATAAATTATAGCTTATTTTTGCTCAATAATAGTAACCATCGTTTACATTTAACACCTTTGTTTACATGTTTGGCCTTAAATTAAAAATCCTAGTATAATATTCAAGGGACGACGTTTCATTTTCTCGCAATTTAAGCGAAAAACAGAGAGTGTAACTCGGGCATAAACGATCCATTTTAACTGAACTATCCACCTTCGCGGGGTAATAGAGCTTCTTTTGTGCGCTAGTTGTGCAATCTACTATTTCAACACACCTACTCGTAAACAAGTTCTTTGTAGCAAGGCATACAGGGCCACAATAGCGCATATTACACCCTCGTGCTTTTTACTTTGCATTTCTTTTTCAATCTCAGGTGCGAGTTTTTATGCCTACAAACAATGCATATTTTTGTGAATATTTTAGCATTAAGTATAATATTATGATAAAACTTATCTTTTTTAGAAATCATCTTTTCAACATTATTTCATCAAATTATATTTTTTTCGCTACATTTTACCCATAATTTGGATATTCAAAGCCATATTTTATAGGCTGTTTAGCGGTATGGCTGTTTGCCTTAATCAACAACTGCGCGCGCCAGCACGTGAAAAAAGAAAAAAGCGCGCCAATTTGCATAAATCTTTGGTAGCGTTTTTGTTGATTTGCAATGTATTGTCAAAAATGTCGACAACGACAAGTAGTGAAGAAGAGCAAATAGCTTTAACCCCGTCAGAAATACTCAGCGAATCACGAAAAGCGACTGATAGCCTGTTACCACCAAAATCCAGGGAAACATACCTAGCGGCCTACGAAACTTTCCTACAGTGGAATACAGCAAACATGCCCAGTCATTTTCGGAGAACGTATTCCTGGCTTACTTCAATGAACTGGCAAATAAATATAAGCCCAGCACGCTTTGGTCTATCTATTCCATGTTAAAAAGCACCGTCAAGATCAATAATATTGATATCAAAACCTACTGCAAACTTACGACACTAAAGCGACGCTCGGACGGATATTCTGGTCGGAAATCTAGAGGATTGTCACCAAACTACGTTGAAAAGTTTCTAAAAGACGCTCCGGACAGTCAGTACCTGGCAACAAAGGTCAGTTGAACTTTATAAATTGAATGTATCATCTCTATAATTAAGGTACGTTGTTGTAGCTACTACTTACTATTTGATCTCCTTGCAGGTTGCGTTAATATTCGGTGTTACTGGTGCATGTAGACGTCAAGAGCTTCATAATATAACAACAAATGATGTAGAAGCCCACGGAGAAATGCTTCTCGTAAAAATAACCAATACTAAAAACAAAATTCCTCGATCTTTTGTAATCGATGACACGTTTTATGAAATAATAAAAAAATATCTAGCTCTAGTTGCTACAAAAAGGTAAGATATTATTATCTGATAACTTTATTCATTTATTCAAAAATTAATAATTTTAGACTAACATCATTCAAATCCGCACAAAACTGCGTCAAAGCATAGTAAATTACAAAAAAATAAACAAAATATACAAACAAACCGCCCCATGAATCGAATGTGACTTTGTGAATAAGTTTGATATTTGTTTTCATTCAAAAATATTTGTTCAGGTAAATCTATAGCTTAAACCATCGGTGTCAACAAATTTGGAGCAATGCTAAAGGAAATTGAAAAGTATTTAGAAGTTTTAGAAGAACTTCGGCTTCAGTGCTGGCTGATTCGGGAGCTGATATATTAACCTTGAAGCGTCATGGTGGATGGCGATCTGACGCAGTCGCTGAATCTTATGTGGAAGATTCTATACATAACAAGATATTAATTAGCGCTAAAATAACAGGTGCACTTAATTGGAGGAGCCACGAACAAAGTAGTCGTGCCCTGAGCTGCGACCATCTACTAAGTAGTTTAGTGCCTTCTGCTTCCGCTAATGATCCTGTAGATTTACATTATTCATTCAACTCGTATGAAAATAATATACAATCGCAGACCATTACACAAGAAAATGTTAATGAGTGTGCCGGTCGACTATGTTAGTCATATTTTCACGTAATGTTAAGATAAGTTGACGACCGTCACAGATAAGGTATATTTATATTCATCACGCACTATGTCTTATGTACGTCATTAATAACATGTACCAACCTAGTATATAAGCTAGGATTTCCTATAATAAAATTAGTCTAGTATAGTCCAGTATTTGCGCGCATCTCAAGCATTTTACTTTACTCCCGAAGATGTCGCTCTCCTTATAATTGCCTCTGGCAAAGTGGTGACCCGACTTTTGAACATCAGCAACCTTCGGTAATAGCAGCATGGACCCAGCCGCGAAGAAAACTCCGTGTGCTGCCACCTTAGAAGTGCAAGCAAGAAGCACTTCGTCCAAGATCGCTGAGCCCCGACTTCGGCAACCAAGACGACATCAAGCAAGCCATGACCGGACCAGATTTGAAAACGGACCAGAAGCCAAATAATTTCAACTGAAGATTTCCCGCATCGAACTCAAGATACCGCAAGAATAATGAACCGATAGTCAGCTGACTGCTGGTTTATCAAAATGGAGCTCGCACCAGCAGAAACGAACGCGTCGGCAAATTCATTCACAGCAAGCAGCTTTTTCAAGTTCAAGACATAGGAAGCCGTTCCAGCCCCCAGAAGAGTATTGAAACATCATCGATATACCTATTTCAACGAATATTGAAATCATCCAGGACGAACATCGCACGAAGAATTATCAAATCACTGAAGAGATATATATATATATCTCTCTCTTCACTCTTGAGTGAATATTAAGTTGTCGATTGATGAAATTTGTGTGCCTAAAAACCTTGGGATTTGGCAACATAGGGCACATCTTGTACACCAATCGTTTATATATATACACAGTCAGGTCATAAGTTCTGTCACACAATAAAAACTTTTGAATTTAGAACGCTGGCCACAAAAAAGTTTATTGAATTCGAATTTCGAATTTTTCATGAAAATAATAATGTGTACTTTTTAGAATTTTCCTCATTTTTAAATATGGAGTGGACACTTAAAGAAGACCGTGTCGCAGTTATTGCGTTGCATCGTTGCGGTTACGCGCCAATTCAGATTTTCGACTTACTGAAAAATTTGAATATAACCAAAACATTCGTTTATCGTACCATAAAACGATACAATGAAGACTCTAGTGTAGATGACAGGTCAAGAAGTGGTCGCCCTCGCTCTGTTAGGACTCCAGCAGTGATAAAAGCTGTGAAGGCGCGAATTCAAAGAAATCCCATACGTAAGCAGAAACTGTTGGCCCTTCAGATGGGGTTAAGCAGGACCACGGTGAAAAGGGTGTTAAATGAAGACTTAGGGCTTAGGGCATATCGAAGAAAAACAGGACATCGTTTGGACGCTCGTTTAATGGACCTGAGACTGAAGAAATGCCGCGCTTTGTTGAAGCGGTACGCGGGAAAAAAGCATCGGGAAATTCTTTTTTCGGATGAAAAAATTTTCACCGTGGAAGAGAGCTACAACAAACAAAATGATAAGGTGTACGCACACAGCAGTGAAGAAGCGAGCAACCGTATTCCGCGTGTCCAACGAGGTCATTTTCCATCCTCGCTCATGGTTTGGTTGGGAGTCTCTTATTGGGGCTTAACTGAGGTACATTTTTGTGAGAAAGGCGTAAAAACGAATGCAGTTGTGTATCAAAATACAGTCCTCAAGAACCTTGTGGAACCTGTTTCTCATACCATGTTTAATAACAGGCACTGGGTATTCCAACAAGATTCTGCGCCAGCTCATAGAGCGAAAAGCACACAAGACTGGCTGGCGGCGCGTGAAATCGACTTCATCCGGCACGAAGACTGGCCCTCCTCCAGTCCAGATTTGAGTCCGTTAGATTACAAGATATGGCAACACTTGGAGGAAAAAGCCTGCTCAAAGCCTCATCCTGATTTGGAGTCACTCAAGGCATCCTTGATTAAGGCAGCCGCCGATATGGACATGGACCTCGTTCGTGCTGCGATAGACGACTGGCCGCGCAGAATAAAGGCCTGTATTCAAAATCGCGGGGGTCATTTTGAATAAACTTTATTACCATAAGAATCTATGTTTTATTAAGTTCATTTTGCTATATAAATGTTTACATAAATAATAAACATGTTTAAATTATTTCATATTGCACATGTGACAGAACTTATGACCTGACTATGTATATATATACACGATGTGCCCTATGTTGCCAAATCCCAAGGTTTTTAGGCACACAAATTTCATCAGTCGACAACTTAATATTCACTCAAGAGTGAAGAGCACGCACTTACAGAGATCATTGACTGCCTACAGCCAAGGTTACAGATTTAATGCTGACGCTAATTCAGCACAATCATCCTTGTGTAGGCACGGTCGCAATTATAAACAAACAGTGATTACAACTTCAACGACGTGCGATGTAAATTGATTCATCGATTCCTGAAAAATATTGGGCGGCTGCAGCATCAGACGACTCTCCTGCGGATCTTTTCCAGGTTATTGGTTAGGTTAGTTTACTAACCGCAAAGCCCCATTTTCCTAGTGTCTTTCTGTTTTCCAGTTTTTAGTTTATTTTATGTAGTGCGCGGCCAGTTTATTTTATGTTGTTCATTGTTATAAGTATATTCATTTATTTTTTTCCCTAAAGGGGGGAGTATCTGTGCCGGTCGACTATGTTAGTCATATTTTCACGTTATGTTAAGATAAGTTGACGACCGTCACAGATAAGGTATATTTATATTCATCACGCACTATGTCTTATGTACGTCATTAATAACATGTACCAACCTAGTATATAAGCTAGGATTTCCTATGATAAAATTAGTCTAGTATAGTCCAGTATTTGCGCGCATCTCAAGCCTTTTACTTTACTCCCGAAGATGTCGCTCTCCTTATAATTGCCTCTGGCAAAATGATGAAATTACCACCAGTACTATAACAAAAACGATTAGGTCTAGAGAATTCTAGTTCGACAAATCTCAACTAGATGGCGCCACAGGAAAAGTTAGCACGCGCAAGCGCTTGGTTCCCCGCGAAAGTACTAAAGGCTATGTCGATGTCTGTTTAAAATAAATCATTCAAACCACGGTAAAGTGTTTTCACTGTGTGAAGTGTTGTGAACTATAGTGACCCCTAAACATATTGGTGCCGAAACCCGGGACTGGACTTGTAAAAATCGTGAGTAAAGTGAGAAGTGAAAAATATTACAAGTGTACAGTGCCAAAGACTTAGAATAATCAGACTCAGTGCGATTCGCTAAAAATCACAAGTGTTAGAAAAAGACTTAGAAAATTTTACTATAAAACGTCTGGGACTTAGAAAATTTCGGAGTTCAAATCGTGAAAAAATTACAAGTGTTTTGGACTTTGTGTTTTGGAAAAATTACATCGCTTAATTTATAATTATGGCTGAGATAATTAAGGCGCGTCTTCGAAAGCAAGAGGAGTTACTTGAACGTGTAATAAAAGCACAAAATAATTACAAAAAGTCACCGAAGGAGCGACTCACCGCTACTTACATCGAAACTAAAACTGAGGCTTTAGAGAAATTGTGGGAGTCATTTGAGAATGGTCACAGCGAGATCGCCGCTTTTAGATTCATCGGATAAGGCCAAACTCAAATATTTTGAGGACGATGTGTATTCACAGTTTGAAGAGATATACACCGATTATAAGACGAGGCTCAAGGATGATCTGCGAGCACGTGAACCAACAGTGCCTACTGGTAAATCGAGTAAAATGAATAGCACAGCTGCAACAACAGTCAACGAAACGCAAGTAAAATTGCCACAGATTTATTTACCAAAATTTTCATCCGGTTATGAAGAGTGGCAAACTTTCCATGACATGTTCGAATCACTCATACACAAGAACGTCAACTTGAGCGCCGTTCAAAAGCTGCATTACCTAAAGAGCTGCTTATATGGAGAAGCTGAAACTCTGTTAAAAAATCTACCGACTACTGAGGTCAAGTATACTGAGGCATGGAGTCAGCTTATACGTCGTTATGACAATAAACGTTTCAACACAAATGAGATTATGAAGCGCTTATTCGCTCAAAGGAATATAATGACCGAGTCACCCACAGCTTTGAAGTTGCTACTAGATACCACATCTGCGTGCTTAAAATCATTAGAAAATCAACAAATTGACACGAGTTCATGGGATGCAATAATCAACTACCTGATATTGACAAAACTGGATCCTGAGTCGCGAAGGCTATGGGAGCTAGAAGTGAGTAAAATGGATTCAGATGATGCCGTAAATACGATACCTACCTGGCCGCAACTCAAGAAATTCCTTGAGATGAGATTTAGAACCCTAGAGATGATAGAGTCATCCCATGTCTCCAACAGCAAATCAGCTGCTAAAACACCACAACACATCAATACTGCAAAACCACCTGCCAAACAAAGAGCCTTTCATTCATCAGTGCAAGACGAGAAGAAGAGTTATACATGTCCAATATGTTCTGGACAACATACACTGTACCAGTGTAAGCAATTTACAACGCAAATCCCTGAGAAGAGATCTGAGTACGTACAATCTACTCGTCTATGCTTTAACTGCTTGTCTGCAACTCATACCGTGAAGAATTGCCAAATACCTACCTGCTGTCGTCGCTGCGGCAAAAGACATCATACGCTACTGCATTTTGAGAGAGCATACAATCAAGATTCAACTACTGCTGGGTCTTCTGAGAAACCTTCTACTGAAGCATCAACATCGAGTACAAATCATAAGACGAGAGTTGTGGCTCACCTTGCGAAAGAGAGTCGCCAGAGCAGAGTACTACTAGCCACAGCTATAGTCAAAATAAAATCACCTACTGGTTATTCACAAATAGTTCGAACCTTGATTGACCAAGGATCTGAAGCTTCATTCATCAGCGAAGCCTCTGCACAGTCTCTGAACCTAAAGAGATCTGCTGTGAATGGCGTTGTGTCTGGAATTGGTGACGGTCAAACAAGAACCAAGAATATGGTTGCCTTCGAGATAGAGTCTTTACAGAGGCCTACATTTTCGGTTCCTGTAAATGCATTTGTACTAAAGAGATTGACTTCATTTTTACCGTCCCGAGCCACATCTATATCTGACTGGCCAGAGATCAGAAACTTACCTTTGGCTGATCCAACTTACGGGTCACCTGGAAAGATAGACATTATTTTGGGCGTTGAAGTATATGGCGAAATTCTATTGGAAGGTCTTCTTAGGCACTCTACGGTGAGTAGTCCAGTTGCACAATGTACGCAGCTAGGATGGATTTTATCTGGAAAAATAAAAGATGAGTTTGTGCCAGAGGATCGCAAAGTAATCAGCATGCATATACAACTAAAAGAAGATGAGTTTTTGAAACAATTTTGGGAGATAGAGAGAGAACCTGACAGTATCGGAAAGAGAATGACAAAGGAAGAAACACGATGCGAGGAAATCTACGAAGAAACAACAAAAAGAGATAGTAAAGGTCGTTACGTTGTAAGGTTACCTTTCAAAAGTCCTAATCCAGAATGTCTAAATGGTCAGTCGAGAGAGATAGCGAGAAGAAGATTCATAATATTAGAGAAGCGATTATTAAAAAATCCGAAGCTACAAAAAGAGTACAGAAACGTGATTGAGGATTATTTGGAGCAGAATCACATGATCCAAATAACAGATAAGAGAGAGATAGATGATCCGTGCATTGTTTATCTACCTCACCATGCCGTGGTTAGAGAAGAGAAAGAGACAACAAAACTGAGAGTGGTTTTCGACGCTTCGAGTAAGGGTGTAAACAACGTTTCATTAAATGACAACCTCCTCGTCGGACCTAAATTGCAAAGAGACTTACGTCATATTCTGATGAGATGGCGAAGCCATAAAATCTGCATCGTAGCGGACCTCGTGAAAATGTATCGTCAAGTTGTTGTCGCAGACCAAGATACAGATTTTCAAAGGATACTGTGGAGGTCTAATCCACACGAGTCAATCCAACCCTACAAACTATTGAGACTTACCTTTGGGATATCTTGTGCGCCATACTTGGCCGTAAAATCCCTCCAACAACTGGCAAAGGATGAACAAGCTAAATATCCACTTGCGGCTCAAATCACGCTACAAGATTATTACATGGATGACTTGCTAACGGGTTGTGAAACTACTGAGCAAGCTATCGAGATATGCCAACAAATGATCGAATTGATGAGAACAGGCGGTTTTGAGCTCCAAAAATGGTGTAGCAACAATCGCGAACTGCTCGATCATATCAATAAAGATAATCAGAGAACGAGTCAGCTGATAAAGTTCAAATCGAATGATAGCATTAAGGTGTTGGGTTTATCTTGGAACAAGGCTGAAGATCAATTTGAGTATCACTTTCAATTACCTGAGACAGAAGGAGAAGTAACGAAGAGGATAGTGCTATCTGATTGTTGCGATTGTTGAGAAAAGAAATGCAAGGTATGCGGGATGAAATGCGTGAATTCAGGCGCGAAACCAATGAATTCCGCTCAACGCTTGGTGCATGCAATCAGCGGATTGAAGAGGTGGAGCGGCGGGTCGATGATCTCGAGAAGAGGGTCACGGATGAAGTGGTGTCGACGGGAACGAAGGTCTTGGAGGAAGCCATTACCAACCTTCAGATGGAGCTGAATGATCGGGACCAAGATATGCTGGCGAACGACCTACAGTTGAGCAATGTCACGGAGGAGCGCGGCGAGAACCCTGTACACCTGGTGTCGCTCATCGCGGTGAAGCTGGGTGTGCCGATGGACGAGTGCGACGTGGTCAGCGCGATGCGGGTAGGCCCACTCGGAGCCGGTGCCGACGACCGCAGGCCGCGGCCTCTGGTGGTGCGGCTGGCCCGGAGGGCTACGCGCGACGCACTGCTACGTGAGGCGCGCGTGCGTCGTGGAGCAACCACCGCTGATATGGGTCTCAGTGGAGTACCGCGACGTTTCTACGTCAACGAACGGCTCACCAAGCTGAACAGGCAGCTATTTGCTAAGGCTAAGGAGCAAGCTCGCATTCACGCCTGGAGATGGGTGTGGACCAGGGATGGGCGGGTGCAGGTGCGACGCGCGGAGGGGCAGCCCGGATACCGTATCCGAAAGGAGATAGATATTGTTAATATTTTTAAAACGGACTAAGTTAGCCTTGCATTGTCTGCCTAAAAGTAATTTTCCTTATGGCCTAATAATTTGTTTAAATCTAGGATTAAATGTGCGTGCGCCGTGGTCGCGGTGTGTCAATGTGCTGGTTGGTGCCGATGGTGTTTGCGTTGTGTTTATTCAATTGTCATATATCTATATATTTGAATGTATATTCATAAATATACTACACAGTATAGTATTTAAAATATTATTTATATTATATACAAGTGTGGGTAATTTGTATTATTATAACTTTGTCTAAAACAAAACATTTCCGGGTTGGTCTGTTTAATGCCGGTTCTCTAGGGACAGGTCATGACGAGCTTACTGTCACCATGACTAATTTGTCGGCCGACTTAGTAGCCATAAATGAAACTTGGCTTCGTGAAGGTGAGGAAGGACGCGCGCCCGTCGTGCCCGGCTACCGACTGCGCCATGTACCGCGCCTGCCTGGCTTCCGGCACTGCGGGGGCGGCGTGGGCTTCTACGTGAAGCGAGGTGTCAGTGCGCGGCTCTGCGTGCACCCCCCCGCCCCTCCCGCGGAGCAGATGTGGTTCCGAGTCAACGTAGCTGGAAAGAAGCTTATAGTTGGCACGGCTTATCGCCCCCGATGGGTGAGTACTGACATTTTTTTTGATGCGATTACCGACTCACTGACTTCTATGACTGACTACGACAATATTATACTGGTAGGGGACTTTAACATTAACTATACTGACTGCAACGACAGCAAATTTAGATGTCTGACGCAATTCTTAACTTCACTGAAGTTGAGACAAATTGTTGACAAACCTACCCACTTTACCGACCATAGCGAAACGACGATTGACCTTGTTTGCACGGATGCGCGGGTACGTAGTGTCGAAGTGCATCATATACCGGACCTAGGTAATCATTGTTTTGTTACTGTTGACCTTCACGTCAAAAAACAAAAGCCCATCCCTAGGACTATAACTTGACAGTTTTGACGAAGACTTGTGTTCAATAGACTGGGACAATATTAATAAACTAGATAACGTTGACGACATGCTAAGACAGTTCAATGACCAAATTACTGGACTTTTTGACAGACATGCGCCGGTCAGGACTAAAGTTGTGCGGGAGTCTCTTAAACCGTGGCTTACAAGCAACGTTCGCTTAATGATGCGACTTCGTGATAAGGCACATAAAAGGTACAAAGAGTCTAAATTGGATGTGCATAAAAACTACTACTTAGACCTCAAACACCTAGTCATCACCGCCCTACACAATGAAAAACGTGCTTTTTTTAACAAAAAATCAACAGCTGCACTAGAGATCCGAAGCGCCTGTGGAAAAACCTTAAACACACTGTTCTACCGGATAGACGAAATATTGAGTTACCCGCACACTTTGGTAATGCCGACGCCATTAATGACCATTTCATGAATGTACCAGGAACGACTAAGGTGACCATTTCGGACTTGACTTACTTTGAATTTAACCGACACGACAATGCTACTAGTTTTTTTCTGAACCCCGTCACTGCACACACTGTTGCAAAAGTACTGACGTCTATCAAGACCAATGCGACAGGAGTTGACCGAATTGGAATAGACATGGTTATACTGACTCTACCTACGACATTGCCGACCCTCACTGCGATTATTAATCGGAGCATTTTGACGAACATTTTTCCGACTGACTGGAAGACTGCGAAAGTTTCACCAACCCCCAAGAAACCTAATCCTGCCCACATATCCGATCTACGTCCCATTAGCATTCTTCCTTGCATGTCTAAGGTAATTGAGAGGGCGGTATATAACCAGCTGTCGAGGTATCTGGAGGAAAATGGCATTCTACCGGAATTGCAATCTGGGTTCCGGAAGGGTCGAGGGACGGCTACTGCGTTGCTAGACGTCGTGGACAACGTGCTGTCGGCTCTCGACAAGAAGAGGAGCACAATTTTGGTGTTGCTAGATTTCTCCAGAGCCTTCGATTGTCTTAATACTGCCCTCTTATTATCAAAGATGTCTTATTATGGATTCGATAATGCTACGGTTAGGTGGTTCGGTAGTTACCTGTCGGACCGTGCGCAAACAGTCGTAATACATAAGAATGATGGTACGATGCGGTTTTCATCAACAAAGCAGCTGACGCGGGGGGTCCCGCAAGGCTCCATATTAGGACCTCTTCTGTTTATTTTATACAGCGCCGATATTGTCACCGGTATCAAAAACTGCTCTTTCCACTTGTACGCGGATGATACGCAGTTGTACTTGTCGACACCATCAGAAGATGCAGTAGCTGCGGCACGGCAGATCAACAGTGATCTCGATCGCATAGCGGCATGGTCTGGCAGGAACTGTCTGGTGCTGAACCCCAGCAAGTCAAAGTACATGGTACTTGGTACTCATAATCAAATCCATAATACGGTGCAAGCCCTTGCCGGCAATAATATAGCTATTATGGGGGAACCAGTGGAAAGGGTTGTAGAAGCAAAAAATCTCGGCTTACTAATGGATGGTGAGCTGCGTTTCGAAAAACATATAGGCAACGTAGTCAGCAACTGCTTCTATCGCCTTAAACTTCTCTATAATATACGCGATTACCTTAGCACTGATTTGCGTGTCAGGCTAAGTGAATCGCTTATATTATCAAGATTAAACTATTGTGATGTCGTTTATGGTGGCTGTGTACTTGCCCGGACAAGAAAGTTAATACAACGTGTTCAAAACGCAAGCGCACGTTTTTGCTTCAAGTTCCCTCCCAGATCCCATGTCACTCCACATTTGAACAATGCAAAACTCCTGAACATGGAAGCCCGACGAAAACTCCATTTGTCCATGTTGCTTTTTGGTGTCATACGCACTGAAGCTCCCAACTACCTATACAAGAAGCTCCAGTTTTCCACCAGGCAGCGTAGCGTTCACAAGGAGAGAATCGTCACCCCTCAGCATAGAACGATGGCATTCCGGGGTAGTTTCAGGTATGCGGCGTCCAAATGTTGGAATGATATTCCTCCCCCAGTCCACGAAGCTTTCAGTAGATATTGTTACGCCGGTAGGTTAGGTCAAAAACTTTGAACGTCAATTTCAGTGGTTTAGAGGCGTTTTCAGCAGGCTGAAAAGTCATTTCAGGCCGTTTCAGAAGTTACTCTATCACATATCTAAAGATCGAAATTTCACCCAAGTTGCCGTCGTTTTCAGGTGCCTGAAACATGTTTTCAGTCCGTTTCAGGGCACCCTCTATCAGATGACGCCATAACCTGAAAACCCGTTTTCAGGCGTTTTCAGGACCCCTTATGGGCCTCTGAAGCACAAATCGTTATATGGCGAAATATCCGGTAGGAGTGACAGAGATAGCACTACTAGAAAGAGATAGCTATACTCGGAACATTCGAGAAGTGTGTGACAGAGATAGCACTACTAGAAAGAGATAGCTATACTCGGAACATTCGAGAAGGGAGTGACAGAGAGAGTGCACCATTAGAGAAAGACATATATGGTCTCGAATGTTCTCGGCCCGCACGCTGGTCCTTACTAGAATATTCGCGATATGTGTGGACAATGTGTCCAGAGCGGCTCCGCGGGATATAAAAGGCGCCGACGGCCGGCGCGAGTTAGTGACATTTTAACTGCGATCGAGTGCTAGTGTACAAGGATAATCGGAGAGAAAGACTCTTCGTGTGAATAGTGAGTGCATAATTAGTGAAATAGTGTGTGTGTTTTAATTAGTGGATTTTAAGTACAGTTCGTGGAAGTGAGTGCATAATTAGTGAAATAAAGTGAGTGTTTTATTTAGTGGATTAATTCGTGTTTTTCTATCAAATACGAACCCCACGCTCGTAACATTTGGTGTCAGAAGTGGGATAGAAAATGCCGTTAATGCCACGAGAAACCGAGCCAAAAGGAGTGACGACGCGAAGCCAAACGTCTGGATCTGGAGACTCGACGCCTGGTACGTCGGAATCACCTGCTCCAGCTGCACAAGGAGTAGACCTCAACGTTATCTTCGTCCTCCTAAAGGAACAAGCGAGAGAGCTAAAGGAACAGTCGCGAAAACAGGAATGGGCCAGGAAACAGGAGGAACAGACTCTAATCCTCCAGAATGAGCTTAGGGAACAAAAGGATCACCAGGAGGTACAGGCACGAATGCTTCGTGAGGTACATGAGTCCACGACCGAATGGAAGAGAGAGTTGTTCGAGGTCCAGGAAAAACTGGCCGATATGGATGAAAAATTGGAGAGTCGAGTCCATGATGTCGATAAAAAAATTGAGACCTGTGAGAGCCGTCTCCAAAAACTTGAGATCAAAGTGGCTAATGCTCCAAGTACCTATGTACCCGACGCATCGGTATCCGGAGGCGGCAGGTTCAAAGTGCCCCCCTTTGACGGTAGCTCATCGTGGACTGCCTATAAGCTGCAGTTCGAGTCTGTTTCCCAGGCTAATGGTTGGAGTAAGGAGCAATCCAGGACAGCACTGACGTTGGCACTGCGCGATGAGGCTCTTACCATACTAGAGGCTCTGGGAAATAACCGGACGTACGACCGCCTTCTAGAAGCCTTGGAGGCACGATACGGTGACAGTCACTTGGAGCACGTGTACCGAGCTCAGTTAAAGGACAGGACACAAGGACGTAACGAGTCCTTACAACAGTTGGCCCTGGAAATCGAGAAGTTGGTTAGGAAGGCCTATCAACGTACGTCAGCATCCTTTGTGGACAGTATGCTGGTGCAGGCCGTCATCGATGGGATCCGGGACCTGGAAGTGAGGGCAGCCGTGCGATTGGGACATCATGGCAGCCTAAAGGATGCAGTAGCCCACGCTCTCGAGGTGGAAGCTGTACGACAGGATTCATCCAGGCCTTTCAGGGTGCGAGAAGTGTCGACTACGAAGCCAGTAGATTCCCGCCGCGAATTTGGGCCACGTTGCTACCATTGTGGAGAACGTGGTCACCTGCAGTCAGGCTGTCCAAAAGGGACTAGGAGGGACAGAGACCCCGCTCCAATGGCGAGGAAAATAGGCTCTGTGGAGTCAGAGCCCCAACAGGGAAACGAATAAAAGCCAGGACTATGGGACGAGTGCTGGCTGGCGGTCGAAATGTCCCAATTATGATCTCACAGGCAAACGAAGGGAATAGTCTGGTTGTCAATGGAGAAATCTGTGGAATACCATGTCTCCTTACCATAGACACCGGAGCTTCTCGGACTGTGATCAGCTCTCGGCTACTGAGACACCTGACCAGAGATCATCTAGTCCGACCTAGGCATCTCCAGCTGCAAACTGCTACCGGCCAGTACATTTCCGTCCAAGGAGAATGAGAGTTAGCTGTGAAAATAGGTGAAAAAGAATACTGGCATAAAGTGATCGTTGCTAACATCGTCGACGACTGCATTATTGGATTGGATTTTATGAGGAGACCTGACTGTAAAATCGACTTGAAGGTTGGAGTTCTAAAGTTTGGAGTTGATGAGATTCCTATACAAGGTGGAGTAAATGGAAATGTTTACTGTACCAGGAGAACCATTCTTCAACCAAGGTCACAGGTTTTAGTTCCAGTGAAATTGCCGAACTCCACAAGGCCACAATCTCACCGCTGTGTTGTGGTAGAGAGGTTGGATGCTGATAAACCGTGGATAACAGCCCGTACAATGGTAACCACGGCATCTACAGCATTTGTAAGGATCCATAACCCAAGCGACACGGAATGCGTTCTCAATAAAGGAACGGTGGTCGGATCATGCCAAGAAATTTCTTGGATAAGAGGCTGCCGAGAATCTGAGGTAAACGTGAAACCTGGTCATGTTAAGCCTTCAATGGATGTTGCAAAATTACTAAATAACTCCAGGGAGCACCTTACCGAGGAGGAATTCCTTAAGGCGCGTAGCTGATGATGAATTTGGAAGAACTGGAGTGGTTCAGCATGAGATCGACACTGGGGAAACTATGCCTATCCGACAGCGCCCTCGGAGAGTTCCAGTAGCTCGGGAGAAGGAGGTTGAGGGCATGATCGAGGAAATGCAAAGAAGCGGCGTTATGGAACCTTCAACAAGCCCGTGGTGTTCTCCCGTAGTTTTGGTTAAGAAGAAGGACGGCACCATGAGATTCTGTATTGACTATCGTCGACTTAATGATGTAACCAAGAAGGACAGTTATCCACTTCCACGAATCGACGACATTTTAGACACATTGAACGGAATGAAATGGTTTTCAACGTTGGATCTGAAAAGTGGCTATTGGCAAGTCGAAATCAAGGACAAGGATAAGGAGAAAACGGCCTTCTCTACTGGCAAGGGACTCTGGCAGTTCAATGTTATGCCATTTGGACTGTGTAATGCACCAGCCACATTTAAGAGATTAATGGAACAAATATTAGCTGGACTTCTAGGAGAAACTTGCTTGGTCTATTTGGATGACATCATTATCGTTGGTAGAGACTTCAACGACCACTTGAATAAATTGGAGCAGGTGCTAGGCAAACTACGAGGGGCAAATCTGAAACTCAGTCCGAAGAAATGCTCGTTTTTCAAACGTAAAGTGAATTACTTGGGACACGTGATTTCGAAGGACGGCATCCAGACAGATCCTGAGAAGATTAGCGCCGTGAAGGATTGGCCGACGCCAAAAGACAAGACTGCAGTACGTGCCTTTTTGGGGCTTTGTTCATACTACAGACGTTTTGTGAAGAACTTCTCGGATATAGCAAAGCCTTTGCATCAACTAACGGAAGAAAAGCGATCATTTGACTGGAACGAACAATGTGAGTCAAGTTTCAACGACCTTAAAGGAAGACTTTGTGAAACGCCAATATTGGGGTATCCAGACCCGGACGAGGATTTCATTGTGGATACAGATGCTAGTAATACTGGAATTGGAGGTGTCTTGTCGCAAAAGAAAGGAGATAACGAAGTTGTGATTGCATATTTCAGTAAGTCATTATCAAAACCAGAGAGGAATTACTGTGTAACTCGGAGGGAATTGCTAGCAGTTGTCAACATTTCAGCAAATACCTGCTGGAGAGAAAGTTTCGTATCAGAACTGACCATGCTGCTTTAAAGTGGTTGCTAGAATTTAAAAACCCCGAGGGACAAGTGGCGAGATGGATTGAACAACTGCAGGAGTATGATTTCATCATCGAACACCGTAGTGGGAAATCACATGGAAATGCTGACGCCCTATCACGTAGACCTTGTGCGGACGACTGTAAACATTGCTCAAGACAAGAAGGCAAGGAATGTGTTCGAATGATAAGAACTGATACGGTTAGCGACCAGTGGAGTGATGAAATCATGCAGCAAGCGCAACAAGAGGACCCCGACGTGAGACCCATTTTTGATTGGATTAATGCTGGCGCATGTAAACCAAGATGGTGTGATGTAGCTCCTATGAGTGCGGTAACAAAAAGCTACTGGGCACAATGGGATAGCTTGGTTATGCATAATGGCGTTCTATGTAGAAAATGGGAATCAACAAATGGGAAGGATGCTCACCTGCAAGTCGTTGTCCCAAAGAAAAGGGTAAAAGATGTTTTGAGAAGCTTTCACAATGGAACATCTGGTGGACACCTTGGAGTAAAAAGGACCCTAATGAAAATTCAGCAACGCTTTTATTGGATTCACTGCCGAGAAGATGTTGACAATTGGTGTAAACGATGCACTAACTGTGCATCAGTCAAGGGACCGCATACCCGTAGCCGAGGAACACTCAAGTTGTACAACGTGCGAGCCCCTTGGGAAAGGGTTGCATTAGATGTCGCAGGACCATTCCCAGCATCGGACTCCGGAAACAAGTACATTCTTGTCGTGATGGATTACTTCACGAAGTGGCCTGAAGTATTTGCCATTCCTAATCAAGAAGCGGTAACCATAGCTGAAAAGTTAGTGAACGAAGTATTCTGCTCTGGCAGTTGCTCTGGACATCGTATTCTTCCCCTGACATACAGACGGATAATGTTAGACATGAGTTCCTGTACGATATAGTGGTATCTCGACTTGATTGCCCCTCGCTGGTGGTGGCTCGGTGGAGCGCGCGCGGCGGCGGCGCACGCGGCACGCGCCGCACCAACTTCTCTGCCAACGAGCCGCTCCCACCGGAATCACGTGCACTTACAACAACACATTGACCCGTTCAACCACTCCAGAGCCTCCTTTCGAAACTGCATTCTCAAACATCTAACACAATCAGAACAATATAGTAGTTTATGTGACTGCCTAATTATGTACAGTTACATACACTAGTTTATCTAAACACATATCATAAGCTCTCTTTGATGTGTTCAGGAACCGCATGTTTGACCGGCATTGTTTGACCAACTTCACAGACAAATTAGGGGCGGCACGCAGGCGGGTGTCGGCGTTCGAAATTTGAATGTCATATGTAGAAAAATTACACATTATGGTCATAATGTGTAATTTTTCAGATAAGAAATGAGTTTTTACCAAGTAGTTTAACATTATGCTGATCGTAACGTGCGGTTTTTGTACGCAGTATAGAGGGTTTATGATACGTGTGTAGATAAAATATAATATGTAACTGTATATGTAGGTACATATTATATTATTTGTTATTATATACCTTTTTACAATAAACCTTTATAAACAAATATACACACTGTACATATAAATATATATTAAGGATTTTATCTACACACGTATCATAAACCCCTTTTTACTGCGTTCAAAAACCGCACGTTACGATGAGCATTATGTTAAACTACTTGGTAAAAACTCGTTTCGTATCTGGAAAACTACACATAATGGTCATTATGTTTAGTTTTTCTACATATAATGACATTCAAATTTCGAACGCCGACGCCCACTCGCGTGCCTTCCCTAGTTTGTCTGTGAAGTTGGTACTGACATTCAAATTTCGAACGCCGACGCCCGTCTGCGTGAAGTTGGTACTAAAGAACAAGCTAAACAATTGCAGAACCACAATGCCGGTCAAACATGCGGTTTCTGAACACATCAAAGAGAGCTTATGATATGTGTGTAGATAAACTAGTGTATGTAACTGTAAATAATTAGGCATTAAAACTCTCGAGTGATATTATTATGAAACTCGCCTACTCTCGAGTTTTAATGCCCTCCATTATGCAGCAGTCACATAAACTACTATAAAATTTTAGTTTTTTCAATATTCTGAACACTTAGTTAAAATACCGGTCCAGTGCGAGTCTAACTCAACGCACGAAGGGTTCCGTACCACAGTAAAATGGTAGGGATAATGTGGAGTTAATAGTTTGGATTTTACGTAGCAAAATGTTGTTTACAAAGTTATTGGTGCGGCTTTGTCTGTTTGTGGTATTGAAAAAATAGTTGTATGGGAGCCCCCTTAAATACTTGTTTTATTCTGTTTTTAGTATTTGTTGTTATAGCGCCAACAGAAATAAATCATCTGTGAAAATTTCAACTGTCTTACTGTTCGGTTATTGAGATACAGCCTGGTGACAGACGGACAGACAGACAGCGGAGACTCAGAACAAACCTCAACAGGGCGATTTAAAAAATATTAATATTTACTATAAAAAAATAATAATAATATTCTTTATTAAATCGTTTGAGATTCAGAATTTTTTGAAACTTATCGAACTATACTATTATTATGTTTTATGTGTTTTATGTATGCTAAATTGATGCTCACACACTTCGGCGCCGCGGATTCCGCCCGAAGGCTGTCGTGGCGCTCGCGCAGCGATTTGATAAATGTGAACGATGCCCGATGGCACCTGTTTATAATCGGTGAAAAGACACGTTGATGGCTCCCACTGCTGCTGCCCTCCTTGAGCACACAAAAGGGCTAAGTTTCAGAGAAATATGGGGCCATGCACTTGAAAGCAACATAGCCACCCGTCCTCCAACGGAGCAGTAGGGATGAAAAAGACACTGAATGACAATTCTCTGAAGCCAAACTGGACACACCTCCACTAGATGTGGGAAGCAGTCAAGGTCTTGGATAGGATTGGATGTAAGTCTGGATGTCACTCCAACCGATACTCATGCAGTATCCTGTGTGACCATTGGTTGTTCATCAACAACAAACAACAATTCCTCGTAGCCCAGCCTGTAAAATTTGCCACGGGGATGGTCACAATACGAGGTGCGCTAACTTTATATTTTTTTTGCCTCTGATTAGTTACGAGATTTTGTTTATTAATACCGCTCCTTTATTCGCCACAAAAGTCGTATAACTTTTGATGCAAATAAGAAGACGAAGAGGAAGACATTTAATTACCGTTTTCAATTTCGAAAAATCTGGTACAGTTCGATAAGTTTCAAAATATTCTGAATCTCAAACTTTTTAATAAGGGAAAAATTAATGAATGAATTTTTAAAATCGCCTTTTTGGGTTTAGATATGAGTATAATAAAATACATTTGGC
Organism: Argyresthia goedartella; assembly: GCA_949825045.1. Classification (NCBI taxonomy): domain Eukaryota; kingdom Metazoa; phylum Arthropoda; class Insecta; order Lepidoptera; family Argyresthiidae; genus Argyresthia; species Argyresthia goedartella. The sequence continues at coordinate 23,346,932 of OX463821.1, read as the reverse complement.
GTATGTTTTACAAAAAAATACAAAGCTGTTTACTGCCCAGAGGAGCCCAAATCTTGGTATGTTTTGAAAATCATTCTTGGATTTTTAGGAAACAGGTGGACAAAAGGTAATAGTGAAGTATATTATTAGAACCGGCTTATAAAGTCCTTTCATTTGATACCACACCCGATAGGTTTTTTGAAAAAATATATATGTCGTCATTACTGCCCCCCCCCCCCATGGGAATATTTTTAATAAATAGCCTTCGATCATCTTAACCCTAACTAGTGCTTAAAATTATTGTTTTAACCTTAAGTACTTGTGTACCAAATGGCTATCCTGTTATCGATTTGCGGTTTTCCATCAATATTGGCTTTGTACACATCGCCCACTAAAGCGCATCAGATGTACTACGTTGGCCATTTCCGTCCATTCCCTGATGCTGCGGAGCCAAGACTTCCTCCTTCTGCCTCCCAAGACAGATGAACACTATAATTACTAAATAACGTTAAACGGCGCTTTGAAATATAAAAAATGCCAACATTTCTGTTATAATAAAAGAAAACTTTATGAAAGTTCACTCTAATAATGCAATATAGGGAAACTTTTTCCACTCGTGAAAGAAACCACCTTTTTCCTCGTGAAATGATCCCCTAGGAGTAATTTACTTACGTTAAGCGTTATAATTAAGCTTTCTATACAAAGCTACAGCCTTGACGGATGATATCTTCAATGTTAAGTACCAGGGGAAATTAAAAAAATAAATGAATGTCTACAGAAAATATGTTCCTGCATTTTTCACCCACCTTAAATATTCTGGCCAACGTCTAGGTCAAATGGTCAAAGCTTGACTCTTTGACCAGTTTTGTGAAACAGTCGTTTGAGAAAACTGATAAATAACCAAGACCTGTCGAGCGATATTATGATTTGTTACCATCGATATAAATACTATTGTTACTGATGTTTCTTTCTTCTACTTCTACTACAGGTACTTGCTCTTATGACACCAAGGTTAAGGGCGATATTTAATCTTTGATTTAACCTATTAGCAAAGTCGCGTGGGAAATAAATCTTAAGCGCTTGATGAGGAAAACCAGATACTCCTCAATCACTGGGTGCCTTGATTTGCGAAGTAATCTCTCAAAGTAGAGGCCTACCAGTAGCCTTCTACATGGTGGAATAGAAAGGGAAACAAATATATTGTTTACGTAAATAGGTTTTGATCCTTAAAGTGGCAATTCACACCAAAAAAAAGAAACCTGTACCAAAACCGGTCTAGTGCGGGTCTGACACTGACACCGTCCCATCGTACGAAAAAACTTAAGGAAAAAAAACGAAAAACAAAAAAATATTTGTACTAACTGGGATTTTATACCAGTCCCTAGCATACTGATTACGGATCCGCCGTCAAATCAATTGAGCCACTGACGGCTTTTGAATTATGGGACGTTATTTAGTGTTATAGCGGCAACAGAAATAAAAATTCTGTGAAAATTTCAATTCTCTTCCTATTAGACCGACAGGAGATCTGATCTGATCTGATATTAGACAGACAGACGGAGGGACGGACAGCAGAGGCTTAGTAATAGGGTCCCGTTTGGCACCCTTCGGGTACGGAACCCGAAAGAGCACATGTATAAAAGAAGACTGCATCGCAAATAAAGAAGTATTTATATCTGATAAAGTGACGCCTGAATTTTAAATGTTAACAGAAGCCGGGTAAGGTTCATCATATCATCATCGTCATCATATTCAGCCCACATTGACCCACTTCTGGGCATAGGCCTCTTCTCTAAATAAGGTTATTTATTTTCACTAAATTTAGGTCCCAATTTATGCGCTTCTGCCCCCATCTACAGATTTACAGAACCTTTTTGTTTTTGCTGTAGGTCACTTTCTGTATGGATACTAATGTTCACGTAGTTTCACAGAACCATATTGGTGAGAAACCAATATTATTTTTTACGGTCTCGAATACTTTATTTGTAAGACTTCAACTTAAATATGAGCATATGGGCAAAGTATTAGTATAAAATAGGTTGTACAATTTTCGTGAAGTTTCGGCTGAGTTTTTTATTCAGTTTGATGAACTTTTAAACATAAAGCCAATATAAACTAGATTAGTGGTACAGCAGCCGGCGTCTATGTTGGCAAGAATAGTTAGAATATATTTATCTAAGATATTTAGAATTCTAAAAAGACATTTCTTGATAGATGAAAATATCACTAACCATTTTTTGATGCAAGGGGAACTGTCCATGTCAAGTTTAATTGCCATTTTTAAGTGAGGTAGCCGATGTCGACAATTTCCAAAAAGGTGCACGATAAAATGTAGGTTGGCATATTTACCCTTTTATTTAAAAATATATATATTTATCTCTATCAAAATCAAATGTACCTATACTATCGTCGCAAGAAACACTTAAGGAATCTTCGTTCCTCAATGGTTACTCCGACTTTTATGTTAACATCTTCCATTCTTTTTATTTTATTATACGTATAATTTGAAAGACACATTTTTTATTTTATTTCTGAACATGTTTATCGAAATAATTTCAATGTAACAGTAACAGAGAAGTGTAGTCATGTTTGAAGGGGATGTTAGACACTTCTGGTTATGGGGTAAATCTAGCTCAACACAGGCCTTGCTGTTAATAATTTTGTAATTATTTGTTCCTGTTTATTAATCATAATAATTAAATTTGTCATATTTGTAATAGTTAAGCACAACCTATTTTTAAAAGAGATCTAAAAATCAATCTGTGGGAGTTTCTACGCCCTTCTTCTCCCACAGTGGTCCAATGTAGAGAAGAGGCAAAATTTACGTTTGCTAAGTATATTTAAATATCTTCAGTAATAAAGTACTTTGACTTGACTTTGACTTGACTTGACTTCGTTCTAACCTTTCACTGTAAAACCTATTTGATCAGAGCAACTTTAATATTGTCATCTACATTACGTTTTGAGCGTTGGGGTCAATCGATTTGAAAGGAGATGCCAAAAATAAAGTGGTTCTGATCTTGGGTCGAATGAATAAAGATTGATTGATTGATATTAATTTATTTGCATATGCACATACACACACACACACACATACACACACACACACACAAAACAAAGAATATATTTGACGACCGGTTTAGCCTAGCGGGTAGTGGCTCTGCCTCCGAAGCTGACTGTCCAGGCTTCGAATCCCGGAAAGGGTAAATATGTATGTAATGGGCATGTTTTTTTTTTGTCTACGATGTTTTCTATGTATTGCATAAGTATATATCGTCATCTTGTATGCCCATAACACTAGCCTTGTTGAGCTTACTATAGGCCTAGTTCGATTTGTGTTAAATTGGACAATCTTACACAAATCCTCGTATTTTATTTATTATTCTTCAACAAAAAATAACATAATAACGTTTATTACAGGTTGTATGTTACAGGCACAAATCAAAATACACTCATAAACAGATAAATTAAGTTACACACAAATTTTGGTAGGACATAGATACCGAGGTACCTGTATCGTACTAGAACTGACGCTGGTGTGACACCTGCAAAACCAGCCTGAGAAGTAGACTCCTCAGGCGCTGATCTTACGTCAGTACCCGACCAAGGGAGACGGCGTGCTCAACTGAAAGCAGTAACAGAATATAATAGAATAAACAGTTAATTTGTTAGTGTGTAATCTTTTAGTATATACTGTATACTTAATAAATAGTTCATTATTAGTAGGATTAGTTTGTCCTGTAATTAAATGCTTAATTTTTTACAATGGCTCATATCAATAAAGATAATTTTCCTTTAAATATAAGAAGTAAAAGGTTATACCTAGTTTTATTTTTTCATTCGCTCCCTTATCGTCTCTCTCATATTTTTCACTTCGTAACAAAATCAACGGTGATGTAGGAGACTTTGTAGGTGTCAGCTCTCTTAAATCAATTTAAACTTACGAATTTTGCCAGACAGCCTTTAAAAGACTTAAATAATATTTAATATCTACCGCTGGTTCAGCAAACTTTTTCCTACTTTCCTCACGTAGATACGTGTCTTGAAGACTTCGTAAAGTAAATAGCTTGGTTATTTATATGAAAACAAGATTAACATTTCAGATTGTTGTACAATCAGCATGAGATAATGTGAACGTAAAACGTCATAAACGACCAGAAATGAAACTACACGGCCAAAGTGTCAAAATTATGTTGCCATACTCTGTTTTGTTACTTTGGCTATGTAGATATTTCTGGTTGCTTAGGATGTGTAGATCTATTTGAGTACCTTTCGTGCTCATATATATCTGATGCTGACTGTTCCTAAATAATCTTATTTATTCAAAAACTATTTCTTCTAATTTGGTACTGAATTATATCCCTCGCAACCCGATTGCTGCACAAATTTCCGTTCCACACCTTTAAGCAAACTTAAATATACACCAACGCTTTTTGCTCAATTGATCAAATTTACTCGACTTTATGTAACTTTTTTAGATTTTTCCGTAAAAGCATGAAGAGGTAGGTGCAAGAAATGCGTGTGTTGCTCGCCTCAACTCTAGCTGCAGTTCCTATACCTACTTCTAAGTACGTACTCAGTTCATTAACGTATGTAATGCGTTATAAAAACAATAATTAACCTTTGCTACTCTGTTCGTTATTATAGTCGTTAACACACACATTATGAGGTCATTAAATGTTCCAGGTACTAAGAGTAAGGCCTTATTATTAGAGTCCCAAATGCCTTATTGTAAACGTATTAGATAGATAATAGTATAGCAACATCAAAATTATGCAATGATTTGCAAACTTGAACAACGTAAAGTTTAATACACTAATTAAGTGGCTCTCCATACAAAATGGATGGAAAAAGGAATATCCATATAAACCAGTTGACCGCACGGCCAAAATTAAGGGGAAGTGGAATGTAAAGTTGCTTTGATAAAATTGATTTCATAATTAAAGTTTCTCAGAATCATGAACCCTTAACTTACTATAGACTGCATCTTTATATTACACCCTGTTTTGTTTATTTATCGACTAACCCCTACGTATGACCTCTTCTTGTTTTATTCATTCATAAATTCGATGACATCGCCGGAAATTGTAATAAAAATACCTCCACCTTTGTTACAAGTCACAACACTAACAAAAGAGGATCACAAGGCAAATCAACGTATTTCCTGCCTCCATTCAAACTCCTTACAATGAAACTTTGCAAATTGGGTCGATCCTTCTGAGGAACCCTGATTAGGTTTTTGTCGATTACTTATTTGTCATGTAAATCTGATTTTGTTGTAATCTCTGCTCTAAAAGCCTCGTAAATAGGAATGTTTTAAATTAACGTCTCAATTATCTCCCAGAAAAACCGATTTTGTCTGTGGATGTTGAGAATGTTATATTTTTTATAATATTCGGGTGTGGATGTTCAGAATGTTATATTTTTTATAATAATTTATTTTGAATAGTAGGTTATGTAACTGCTACATAATGCCTAATTATCTACAGTTACATACACTAGTTTATCTATACACATATTATAAGCTCTCTTTGATGTGTTCAGGAAAGCATGTTCGACCGGCATTATGGCATTGGTCATTGCTCTGCACTTGTTTAGCTTGTTCAGTAGTACCAACTTCACAGATAAATTAGGGGCGGCATGCGGGCGGGCGGCGGCTTTCGAAATTTGAATGTAATAATATGTCATGTCATTATAGTCATAATGTATCAATATTAAGATAAGAAATGAGTTTTTACCAAGTAATACATCATTATGCTGGTTATGACCACACGTACCAATCGCACGTTATGACGTGCGATTTTTGGACGCAATAAAGAGGGTTTATGATATGTGTGTAGGTAAATAGGTAAAATACTGTACGTTTATGCTTTGAAACTGCCTTTTAATACATTTATTTACACACGTATCATAAACCCTCTTTACTGCGTACAAAAACCGCACGTTACGATCAGCATAATGTTAAACTACTTAGTAAAAACTCATTTCTTATCTGAAAAATTACACATTATGACCATGATGTGTAATTTTTCTACTTATTATGACATTCAAATTTCGAACGCCGACGCCCGCCGGCGTGCCGCCCCTACTTTGTTTGTGAAGTTGGTACTACTGTACAAGCTAAACTAGTGCAAAGGAATTATCAATGCCACCATGCCGGTCGAACATGCGGTTCCTGAACGCATTAAAGAGAGCTTATGATATGTGTGTAGATAAACTAGTGTATGTAACTGTACATAGTTAGGCATTAAAACTCTCGAGTGATATTATTATGAAACTCGCCTTCGGCTCGTTTCATAAACCCACTCTCGAGTATTAATGCCCTCCATTATGTAGCAGTTACATAAACTATTATTACATCTTATTGTACCCATTTTGTACAGCTTTAAACAAATCGCAAAGTGCCTTTCTAAATCGGTCATTGTTATTAGACAAAAGTAAAAAGGAGTAATTGGTTGACTTCGTTAAGTCAAAACTGACGACGTGTTGTTTTTTGTCGGTTTGTTCAAATTAACTCGTGCCTTGTGTTATTAATAAACTTTACTAGAGATACCTGTGTTTTCCAGTGTCATCTAACTTTGATAATAATGCTGCCGTAGTATGTTTGATTCATATATCTTCACGGTCGTAGCTTCTGATTCTCTGAGTAGGTGTCCAAAGGAATTTCTATTATTTACTGTCCTGTTTTGAAATGGTTCACATCAGGTTGGTGTGGCCAAATGCTGATCCCTTGTTTATGACATATGTGTTGGAGTAACCACTATAACTACTTATTAGACAACTAGTAAGTAATAGGACCTGTGGGCTTACATAAAGTATGCCACTGTTACTGATGGCAAAAAATGTGATATTTCAAAAGGAAGAGCTAACAGCGACACGTTGTTAGATCAATGGTGAGTTACATAATCTTCCCCGTATATGGCTAAACCTTTGTGTTACACCCTGTATTGCGTGCAATAAGCGCTGCCCGTCCTTTGAGGCCGGATATTTTATTTTATGGAAAAACTGAGTAATTTTAAACATATTTATTATTACTCAAAGTGGAAAAACAACCTTTTGTAAATCTCATATTGCGTAAAATAAAGAGTATTATATTAATGCTGTTGGTTTCCTTACTAGATTGATGATCATAAATTTCAGCAAGCATTTACTAACGTTTAAACGTAATTTAATCATTTGTGCTCGAAATAAAGATCTCCCGAAATTATCACAAAATCTATTGGCTTATGTTTAAACGATTACCAAAAACGCACATATTTTACTACCAATAAATTCGAAATGTCTGCCAGAATGGATAAATGTACACCAAATTGCGTTTGGATAAATGATCACCAAACTTCTTTTTATGTTTTGTGTACTTAAGCTTATGTTTTAAGATTTTTTTGTTGTTCTTACATGTTCAACCTAACACGAAGGATAAAGGAGGCTTCGCTTCGCTCACCCCCTTTACCCTTCACCTAAGCTACCGCAGTATTTTGCCCTGATATTTTTTGCAACTTTCGGTGTTCAATTATCCATTTCGGGTAGGAAAATTATATTTAGGTGATCATTATATTTGTTGCCAAATCTATTTATCACAACATTTTCTTTACAATTTCGCACCGCATTTGAGTTTATGTACTTGTTATTTATTTGATAGTTACAGAAAATATTGTCCTCTATGCATGGACTATGTCTTTTAAGATTTGCAGTCCTGTTTCTCTGAAAATGAGCTGAAGTTGAAATTCTAAGTTCCTCTGTCGGTGTGCCCAGCCTTGTGGGATTCCTTCGTACCAATTGAGTGCGAAGATTTGTTTGAAACTATGTGAATCTAATCCAATGGACAAAAGACTAGACATGTATGTATATTGTATTGCAGAGTACATAGTTGTATCGAAACTTGGCTACGGGTGTGAATATTTCGCTTTGAAGTTCTTGTACTTGGAATAAATAATTGAAATACGGCCGACTACGACTCAACGACGACCGGCTTAGCCTAGCGGGTAGTGACCCTGCCTATGAAGCTGACGGTCCAGGGTTCGAATCCCGGTAAGGGCAAATATTTGTGTAATTAGCAAATGAGCATGAATATTTATTTCTCAGTTTTAGATGTTTTCTGTGTATTTACGTAAGTATTTATTTCTTTTAAATATATCGCCGTCTAGTACCCATAACACAAGCCCTATAATGAGCTTACTATGCTGCTGTCATAACGGGCGGCATCTACAGTTGTCATAGTTTTGACATAAATGGCAAAACGTAACTTTGTGATATCTCTGCACTAGGCGGTATGACACCAAGGATATTTTATATTCTAGGGGTGCCTTTAATTTTGTTTTACATAAAATCAAAATAAAATTACGAAATAAATTCGAAATGAAAGAATTGTAGCCAAAAAAGAAGATGCCGTTTTTTTTTAATTCCAGTTAATCAACTGAACATTAGGTACAGACAGAAAGGTGATATCTACATGCTATTTTTGAATGATGAAAGGACTCCACAAATAAGTTTAGTGAAACAAGAAATTTTTCATGTTTTTTATTAATGAAAACATTGAATAATGAAAATTATTTTGTACCAAACGACATTATTTGCGGTGACGCTGCCGTTCTGTTGTTGGACCAGAAGGTAGATCTCTTTCCTGGTCAGTGGTTCGGTAAGATTTCTCCAGAAACTCCTCCGATTATGTGGGAGTTTTTTTTATTATGAAGAATATTGTCTTTTTTACTTTCGGAAATCTGACTGGTGTTTCCTGGGAAGCTGGTAAGGTCATACCAGTATTTCTCATGCTCGTTGTTTTAAAAAAATCAGCTCATTGAACTTTTCATCATCGTCGTAGGTCAACTAATTCTTCAGTACGTAGTCGGCCGCATCTGCACACTAAACCCGGCTACGTTCAAGCAATAAAGGCGGCATCTAAAAAAACGAAGGAAGAAGGCAGCTTTTACTAGCAGATATGGCCTTTTTCTTTTCATTTTACACATGCCCCCTTTTATATTTTTATCAGTACAAAATCCATGCAGATGCCGCCTTTTCGATGTCTCAAAATAGTAGATAGAGAGCAGATACCGCTTTGTTATTTAAGCAGAACGGTAGGTTTGTGTAAGATTGTCCTTTAATTTTTATTTATTAAATGAAGTGCCACTTAAATGTCATACTGACACTGGCTTTCTTTTTATCCAAAGTTCCTTCGAATAAAACAAAAAAGAATGGTCTAAATCCGATCCATAGTTTCGGAGAAACACGAAGACAAACATTCATACACCTATGAAATTTGGTACACTTGTTGGGAAGCTCCAAAATAATAATAACATGATAACATTTACATACAGACATATTCTGGCACATACATGGCTTCTGGCCCCACACTAGGATACCCTGTGTCGTGGGAACCAGAAACAGCGACGTCACAAACATGTACACAACCAAGACCTAGGGTTTTTTTACTCTCCCCAGCCGGGATTCGAACCCGGGACTTCTCGCTTGGCAAGCCCGGGTTCGTCGTTCACCTCCAAAATAACTTGTGTAAATATTTTGTGTTTCCCATAATAGTAAAAACCTAAAAATACGTAAAGAATAGAGAACCTATTCGGCAAAAAATACACAAACGGAGTTACACAATTTCCGATTTTTAGCCAGACGAAAGCACAGCCTTTAATTTTTATAATCCTATAAACAGGCTTAAACAGAACGTTGCGGTCATGTTTTAGGGGGGTGTCAGAGACCTCATTCTAAACCACTTTCACTATGAAACCGATTTGATCAAAGCAATTCTATTTTTACCTACTCCATACAAAACAGCTGATCGGCCGGCCCAAACTGTAGGGGATGTGAAAATACAAGTTGGTCAGGTCAAATCGGTTTCAAAGTGAAAGTTGATTAGAATGATGTCCCTAACAACCTCCTAAAATATGACTACACCTTTCTGTTGCACCCTGAAGGATAGCTTTCAAAGCTCCTCATGTTTCTGGTACACGCCTGCATTATTTATTAGCCTACTGACCCCAACTTTCGAAGTAGCTACTTATCTAGTTTGCTCGAGAAGTGACCGGACCTAGACAGGTGCCATTTCTTAAGTTTTGTTTTGAAAAGAACTTTATTTATAGATTACACACAGCCTCACAACCGGTCAACTACGGCGTCCGACTTGAAACAAAAGTTACCCATCGATATATCAGTGACAAAAAATATTGCACTTGCTGCCGTTGAACTCAAAACTAGTGGCCCTGTGGGCAGTAGACCTCGCTAACTAGTGGCCCTGTGGGCAGTAGACCTCGCTAACAGGGGGGACTGTGAACCAATTTATATGTAAGTATTTTGATTCAATCAAAATCAAGTTCAATAGTTCAATAGTATTTTTTCATAAACAATAGTACAATTGTGTCTGAAATACATCGATTAAAACTAAAATATTATTTAAATGGTATAACAATTCTATACAAGTGAAATCATTATAAGCCAGAAATATAATAAAATGTAACTTAATTGAAATTAAATTAAATGATAGGTAGACAAACAAAATAACAAAACACTTTGACATGTCAAAATAAATTATTCAATACAAATACAAATCACATACCTGGCATAACAGTTATTAGTAATCATAAGTGAAGTACGTCTAATTAAACGTCAAAACTAAAATTAATCATGCGCATGTCACAATAAATAAATAAATTCATAAACACAAGGAATAAAATATCATGTCATAAATAAAAATTGTATAATGTTATTTTGATTGATTGCAGAATTCGTCAATACTGTATGGACTCATTTCCAATAAGAATGTTCTTAGCTTGTCCTTAAAACTGCTGTGCGTAACCATGAGCTTAAGCTCTGTCGGGAGCTGGTTAAATAACCTGAGTGACTGATAACCCGCTGAATGTCTTGCTACTTCTAACCTAGGTGCAGATACTATCGGAAAGTCCTTTCTACGCGAATTCTCTCGTGTATGTCTCTGTTCCTGGTTTTCTATTTTGTGAATATTCTTAACTAGAACATCCATCAGCACAAGCAAGTAAAGCGCCGGAACTGTCAGTATATCCAACCTGATGAAGTGCGGCCTGCACGATTCCGTCTGTTGGATACGAGCTATCGTGCGGATTGCCCTTTTTTGTAACACGAATGCTTTTAAAATATTATATTCATAGCTATTTCCCCACAACTTGATGCTATAGCGCAACTTAATAATAATAATAATACCTTGGACACCTTTTACACACATTGATCTAGCCCCAAACTAGGATTCCCTGTATCTTGGGTACTAGACAACGATATATATACTTATATAGAGAAATATTATACTTAGATAGATAAACAACCATGACTAGGGTACAAACATCCGTTCTCATCAAACAAACATTTGCCCCCACCGGGACTCGAACCCGGGACCCTTGGTTTCGTAGGCAGCGTCACTACCGACTCGGCCATTTGGGTCGTCAAATTGGACATTGGACTCAACCAGAGCATAATAAACCATTTTCAGGTGTCCTTCAGTTACTACGTCCCTAAGACTTCTCAGGGCATAGCACGCTGAGCCAATACTACCTTCCAGGGCAGTAAGTTCGGGCTTCCAGTTGAGAGAGGCATCAATATTAACACCCAAAAACCTAACTACATTGACTGTCGCCACTGCGTCCCCGTTTAGGGTAGCCTTTATTTTATCATTATTTCGTGCGGTGGTCTTGAATAAGAGTAGATTAGTTTTAGTGGTGTTGATTTTCAGGTTATTGTTGGTAAACCAGGAATCAAACAGTTTTAGAATAACATTAACTTTAGATTCGAGTGATGTTATATCCTTGTCTGAAACGACAGCATTTGTGTCATCCGCATAAACTACAAGTTGACTATCAGGTATTTCCCTACCAATATACTCAAACAGGTCGTTAGTGAAAACAATAAAGAAGATTGGACCCAAAATAGAACCCTGCGGCACTCCTCTAGTCAAATGAACTAATCTGGACCTGTTTATCATTTGACATCCACTACCAGTCGAGCACAGTTCAACAAACTGCTTCCTATTTTGAAGGTAAGATTTCATTAAATTCAGGCATTTCCCTCTTACACCATAATGTTCCAGCTTATCTATTAAAATGTCATGGTCAACAAAATCAAACGCCGAGCTCAAGTCTGAAAAAAGTGCAGCAACTTTCATTTTCTCGTCTAGTTTACCTACAACGTCATCTACCAATGTATCAATAGCATCAGATGTACCCAAACCTCTCCGATAACCGAACTGTCTGTCACTTAGTATTTTATAAATTACCAAGTGCGCTAGAAATCTTGCCTTGATAATTTTCTCAAATATCTTCGATAGGACTGGCAATAATGAAATAGGTCTGTAGTGGGACGGTTTTTCTTTTGTTCCTTTTTTATGAACTGGCAATACACGGGCGATCTTAAATTGATCTGGGAAAATTGCCATATTTAAACAGTTATTAAAGAAAATTGTAAGTGGCTCTGCTAAAATATCAATGTTGTTTTTGATAACTGTGATTGGCATGTCATCGTAACCGCATGATGGCTTGCTTTCAAAAAGTAGTAAAGTAGCCGTATATACCAATAACTTTGTAAACTACATTTTGCGATTTAAAATACAATCTTTTCCCGAAAATAGTTATAGTCTATTTCACTCACTCTCATGGTCTGTATAGATATAACTGTGCAGATACTCTTTCGGTGCCAATATCAATATTATTTAGAAAATCTATTGCCTCTGGTACTGTCCCTAATATCTCGAAACAAGCTTTTATCACCCCTGTGCATAAGAAAGGTCCGAAGACTTATGTCACTAATTATCGCCCTATATCTAAACTCTGCATCGTTTCCAAAGTGTTTGAAAGGATCATCTATAATCAATTATATGGAGCATTGAAACAGTATTTTAGTGATACGCAGCACGGTTTTCTCAAGGGTCGCTCCACAGTTTCCAACCTCGTATTATTTAACAATGCCTTGACGGTTGCTATGGACGGTGGATTGCAGGTTGATGTCGTTTACACCGATTACAGTAAGGCATTCGATAGGATTCAGCACGACCTCCTGTTAAGTAAATTATCTAAAATTGGTATTAGGGGTGACCTACTGCGGTGGTTTGCTTCCTATATTGACAATCGCTCACAGGCTGTTGTTATTAATAATTATATGTCTAGTTGGTTTAATGTTCCTAGCGGTGTGCCACAGGGGTCCTTGTTGGGTCCGTTACTTTTTGTGTTATTTGTGAACGACATTGACTTGTGCTTTAACTTTGCTAGGTTGTTGTCCTTCGCTGACGACATGAAGATTTCTGCCAACATAAGCTCAAATGCCGATGCTGAAGCTATGCAAGCAGATCTGTTCCGTTTAGAACACTACTGCGATGTCAATCGGCTTGACCTAAATCCTTCCAAATGTAGTATTGTCTCCTTCTCTCGTAAAAAGAATCCACTTTTCTTTAATTATATTGTGAAGGGTGAGACATTAAAAAGGGATTCAGTCGTTAAGGATTTGGGAGTCATCCATGATGCTAAACTGACATTTAATGCCCATGTTGATAGTATTATAACTAGAGCCTCGAGGGCTCTGGGTTTTGTGATGCGTTCCTCAAGAGACTTCAAAAAAGCTAAAACTTTGAAAATTCTTTATTGTACGTACGTTAGAAGTAATCTTGAGTACGCTTCACAGGTTTGGAGTCCTCGCTACAATATTCATATTAACTGGATTGAAAATATTCAGCGTAAATTTATGCGTTATCTCTGTTATCGGACTAAATTTAAATACAATTCAGATTCTTACCTCGATATTTGTAGAAAACATCATCTGGCTCCTCTTCAACTAAGACGCGAGGTTGCAGATTTGGTATTCCTTCTCAAAATTACCTCTAATGTCATTGATTGCTCTGATTTACTTGCTCAATTATCATTTACAGCGCCCCGTAGGCTATTGCGTCATAATGCGCTATTCTTGCTCCCTAAGTCAAACACTAACTACAGACAAAATACGTTCCTCTGGCGTGCTTGTCAGAGATTCAACAATCTGCGTGGAGATATTGATCTTGCCCTGTTTAGCACTGGTGTTAATCCAGCGAAGAGATCACTGTACCGAGACTTTTTCTATGACTAGAATAGCTAAGTATTTCGACTTTCTGTTATTTTTTTTTTTCTTTTTTATCGTGACTTGTTACTGCATGTCATGTTACAACGTATAGGGCTATGCATAATGCGAACTAATTCTGTTATTTAAGAGTGCTTTAACTGTTTTATTTGTTTATTGTGTCTTTTTGTCGGCGAAAACCTATAATTGGCTTTTTTGTTTTTATATAAGATTCCTATTGTTAATTTAAAGATAGCTGTTGGTTTTCCAATGTTAATAAAATAAAATAAAATAAAAATAAAATAAAATAGATCCTCTTTACTAATCCGTCTCCTACTTCGAGGAGTCCAAACTTGGTATGTTTTGAAAATATTTCTTGGATTTTTAGAAAACAGGCGGCCGAAAGGTAATGGTATATTATGTTTTTAGAACCGTGTCATGCAGCCCTTTAATTTGAAACCCCACACGATAGCTTTCAGAAAAAGAAAAAAAATAAAAAAACCCATACAAAAAATTAATGATGTCATAACTGATACTGACAGACACGAGACATAATGACAGACGAAAGCAAAATCGGCCTCCTATCTTGTCGAAATGGAGCCCTTCGCTCGTTTCGCTCGCTCAGTCAATGATAAATTGATTGGTACAATCATTCCCCAGATGAGAAAAGCTGGAATGTTTTTTTAAACAATACATATTACGTAACTTTCTCTCTGATTGTTTGAACCGACTTTTTATACGAGATACTTAGATTGGGGAGGAAGTAGACACTTGTTAATATGTTTTTCTTATTGTTGAATATGCGGTCAACGATGTATAAAAGTAGGATACAAAAGAATTCAGTAATAATTACTAAGATAAACGCCAAAAAGAATACACTGAAATCATATTACTCGACTGCGTAAGTGCAACGCATTTAACAAAACCATTTCTTGTCTAATTTCTCTAGATGTTTTCGATTTGTGTTAGTGTTTTCGATTTGATTTCTTTCTGTCTGTAGAACTTCAAGTATTTACCCGTAGGTTATCAGCAGAGGTCGGAAAACCTTGGAGGGCAAGGAACATGGACAATGGACATGACTTTTTAGGAGCACCCAATTTCTTGAACTTAATAAGATATACGAACTTTGTAATTTGCATACATTTTTATCTTATAAATAAATAACAGTTGCAGGTTTCGTATTTTTTTGGCTTTAGAAGGTAAATATATGATAACAAAACACACACAGATAACATTTTGTAAATTTTCATTAATCTCTCCGAGGGTAGTTGGGACGCGTTGCGATTTTGAACCTTATGCCATGTGTTCGATTCCAAATCGATATTCGATCGATGGTTTCGGAACGGCCATTTTGAATTTGACGTTGCTGCCAACCTTGCAGTTTTTGACAACTGACAGACGAAAGCCCTCGCAATGTAAACGCGTATTGGTTAGGGTATTGAAATTAAATCGCAAGCCATCTGGAATGTATTCGGGTTTCCCTCAGGATTGTCTATATAGCTGAGTGTGTTGTGGTTCCCCGAACCAGATAAAGTTCGCATTTACGTGGCCGATTGGTTTTCCCACGTAACATAACCTGTGTTGGAACACTGTGCTCATCGAAGCTGGCCTGCCAGTCATACCTGGTTGGCTGAAGAACCTGTCTACCAAGAAGAGCCTAGGGTGCACCCGGGCCTTGCAGACACAGGAGGTTGACGGGACCGAAGCACAGACCAGGTTAGATCGACTCCAATAATTAAAAGCTCGGTGAATCGCCGACGTTCACACTTCTTGGCAACTGATCGCTACGCTACCTCGTAGCTGATGGGCCCCTACGAGGTCATTAGGTGCTGAGAAGCCTGAACATTTTTGGTAGCAAGAGCGTGGATTCCTGAGATTTGCAGCCGTCAAGGGCTCCAGGAACGCACGATTTGGGACTATCAATCTGTAGGTATAGGCGGTTAAGTAACTGGTTGGTTCCTATATCCACATAGATTGGTAGTATTGTAAGCTATAGGTCTATTGCTGGTAGTAGATAGACAGATATTGAATTGAAAATTGCATTGAATTACCAGTTAGTCAATCTATTAGTGGTCTAGTAATGCTATTGAAGAATGTTTTGGTTAACATAGGCAGTTACATCTATTGATAGCAGGCTATTGCATTGTTTTCAGTTTATAGCAATTTATAACTTGAACTAATATTGACTATCTGTGTGTGTTATAATGATAAAGGGAAACTAAATTGTATTTACAGAATTTATATAGATATAAAACTCGGTTCCTATTGTTTAAGGAAAACAGCATTGTTTAAGTTGTGGTTTAGGGTTCCCTCGTTTGGGTTGTAGACTGGAGGGTCCAATAAAATTGAGTTACTGCAAATTGTGAGTAAGTATCGTTCCGATCATGTCGTTATCTGAAATCCAGAAGGGTGTTTCTAAGGAACTCAGATGGTTTTCCTCCGCACACGGTCTGATAGACCGTTTAGATAGGCATGATGTGGTATTGGAGCGGTCTATGGACGTTAAGGAACGTTACAATAGGGTGCTCGAATTGTTCGCGCAGGCGGAATCAGTTGATGGTTGCGCACCTGACAGGCTGTCACGGTTGCTAGGGGATGTCGACCAATGTATGGAGATGGCAGCTGCTATCACGCAGAAGGCTGCGGACATACGTAGACAGCGCGAGTCCAGCCATGGTGGTGACATTGAGGCACCTCTGCCGCTTCAGGGTTCGGGGTCCAGATTACCTGCCATAACTATGCCTACTTTTGACGGAGTGTCCGGTGAATGGATGAGCTTCATAAATCTGTTCGACAGTTTGGTGCACATGCGATCGGACATTACCAAGTCTGTCAAGATGGCTCAGCTGGTGGCAGCATTGAGGGGTGAGCCTAGGGAGCTGGTCGCTCATTTGACAGTTACGGAGGGTAACTATGAAACGGCCAGGCAATTGTTGGTCAGACGTTACCATAACAAACGGAGGTTGGCCGATGCCCAACTGAACCATTTGTTTAGTATCCCGGTTGTGAACAAGGTCGGGGCCATACAGACGGAGGTTTTGAACCCCTTGTTGTCCGTCACCAAGGCTCTAGAGAATCTTGGACTTCCGGTTGGTGAATGGTCGTACCTACTGTTGTACATTGTACTTTCCCGCCTACCCGCTGACGTGCAGACTCGTTTCGAACAGTCTCACGGGAGGTCGGCCGAGGACCTGCCCGCCTTCTCCGACTTGGTCGGATTCTTGGAAGAGGAGGCTCGACGGGCAGAGAATTTGGGGTTGACGGTCACCCATCCTTCGGAGCCACAGAGAGCTGCCGGGAGCGCTGTGAGTAGGGGCCCTCCGACGAGGAAGGACCGCACCAACCGGCAGTCATATGGGACTGTGAGTGCATTGACCCCACATAGTGAGACCTGCCCATGTTGTAGGCAGATTGGCCATGCTGTGGTCAATTGCAATAAGTTCGGGGAACTTAGGGTTCAGGGACGGCGCCGGATGGCCAAGCAGCGGAGCTGGTGTTTCCTGTGCCTCGGGCCACACATGGCTAGGTACTGCACGCGCACAAAAATGTGCGGATATTGTGGTGGGGCCCACAACAATCTGTTGTGCATGAACCGGTCCGGCCAACAGCCTCCACAGGGCCGTATCCAGGGTGACACGGCATGGGGCCCTGAGAATTCGTTTGCGACTCGGAGCGCAACTCAGGGGCCAACGTCCCCACGTCCACAGGGCCGTACCCAGGGTGATACGGCATGGGGCCCTGAGAATTCGTTTGCGACTCGGAGCGCAACTCAGGGGCCAACGTCCCCACGTGCACAGGGCAGTACTAGGGTGCAGGGCCGCACTCAGGATCATTACATGGGGGGCCCTGAGTTTTCGGTTGCGACTCAGCATCCGACTCAGCGGGACATTGGGTGTGTTCAGCGGGCCGTAACGGGCGGGTGGCATGGGACACCTTCGAGCTATGCGGATGCGGTTCGGACGCCGCCTCAGTTGTCGCCCCGCTCGTCGCCTCGTCCTCGTCGGTCGCATGTGATGTCCCCCCCGCTCATGGAGCGGCCACGGTTGAATTCACGCCCACCCCCCTTCGGGGGGCGTCGTAGGGTGGCAATGGAACCGGCGCGTGGGCCATTTGTACAATGGGACCCTCTGGCGTATAGCTGCCTACCTGATCGGTTACAGGCACAGTGGGGCCCCGGGGGTCCTCGCTAGGAATTTGCGGCCCAACCATTGGTTGCCCCCCAACCGGAGACGGTGGTGTTACCGATCGCCTCTGTGCTTGTTTGGGATTTGGCGGGCAACCCAACATACGTTCGCGCCCTATTAGATTCTGGAGCTCAGGGCTGCATTGTATCGAACGATTTAGCAAAATGGTTGGGCCTCAAGGTAAATAGGTATAATAAATCAATACGGGGCGTGGGGAATGTTACGGTTACGAATGTAGTTGGTCAATCGGTGATCACGTTATCTCCACGTTATGACATTTTGACAAAAACATCCGTGCAAGCTTTAGTAATGACGCATGTCATGGGCAGACACCCCTTGGTGAAGTTGAATCCGGCCGTTCGATTCCTGACATCAGGACTCAAGTTGGCGGATCCCGATTTTGACACTCCAGCCCCGGTCGACCTGCTACTGGGAGCAGACGTTCTGGGTAGGTTTCTGTTGTCGGATCGGCGAGTTCTTCAGCCGGACGGGTTGATTGCTGTGGATACTAAGTTTGGTCACGTGATCATGGGTCCAGCATTGCCAATGGTTAGGCCTGCCGAGTCAGATGGCATACTTATTGGCTCAGCGTTGTCAGACGCTATCCAACGTTTCTGGGAGATAGAGGAACCTCCCACCGTTCGTCGAGTCGACGCAGACGAAGAAGAGTGCGAGTTGTTTTACCAGAATAGTACTGGTCGCCTTCGTTCTGGTCGTTTTGTAACTCGACTGCCTTTCAGGGCCGATCGACCGCCACTAGGAGAATCTAGGAAGATGGCTGAGACGAGATTGATGTCGATGGAGCGTAGGATGTCAAGGGACGCCGTATTTAAACAAAAATATGTTGATTTCATGAGGGAGTATTTGTCGTTAGGACACATGTCGGTATCGGGTGTGGACTGGAGATCTGAGGATCATTGTTTCCTTCCACACCATGCCGTCCTACGAACCCCTACCGGCAAGATTCGAGTTGTTTTTGATGGGTCAGCACCTACCTCGAACGGGATGTCCCTGAATCAGTGTCTACATTCGGGACCCAAGTTGAGTCGTGATATTTCGGATATTCTCACGAGCTTTCGGAGGCACCAGGTTGTATTTGTCGCAGACATTCGGATGATGTTTAGGCAAACGGTAATTCATCCGGCTGACAGAAGGTATCAGTTGATACTTTGGCGTGAGTCCATGGCCGAGCCAGTCAAGGTCTATGAGTTGAACACGAACACGTATGGGTTACGGTCTAGCCCGTATTTGGCGATGCGTACCCTGCGGGAGTTGGCGTCGCGTGACCGTGTGAGCTATCCTAGAGCCGCCGCTATCCTGGAGCAAGATTTGTACGTCGATGACGTCTGCACAGGGGCAGCCAGTGTAGAGGAAGCTCTGGACCGACGTGACGAGCTCATTCAATTGCTGGAACGAGGCGGCTATGAACTACGCAAGTGGATGTCCAACTCCCCTGAGTTGATGGCTGGTCTCCCAGATGAGTTTCAACAAGACCCGCACGTTTTTGAGAATCCTGACAACCCTAACATGTTGTCAGTGCTTGGAATTCAGTACCGGCCCGTCCATGATGAGTTTACCTATCGGGTGGTTTTAGAAACACCGAAGGCCTGGACGAAGCGGTCAGTACTGTCAACGATTGCGAGAACGTTCGACCCGAATGGATGGATTTCTCCAGTCACCTTTGCTCTCAAATGTTTTATGCAAAGGCTATGGGCGGCTCAGTTGACCTGGGACACCCACCTCTCAGGTGATTTGTTGACTGATTGGACGCGAATGTTCACCTCGCTATCGGACATAAATAATGTATCGCTGCCGAGGAAATTGGTCCCTGCTGGGGATTACAGGGCAACCCTTCACGGGTTTTGTGATGCCTCTGAACGAGGGTTTGCGGCAGCGGTTTATTTGCGAACCGTCACCTCCACCGGGGAGGTCGACGTGCGTTTGGTTTTGGCAAAAAGCAAGGTAGCGCCTATTCGGACAAGGATGACGATTCCAAAACTGGAACTGTCCGGGGCTGCTCTTTTGACCAAACTTTTGAATCACACTCTAACAGTGTTGAGTGGGTCAGTGGTTTTGGAGGATACGGTGTACGCGTGGACGGACAGCCAGATTGTTTTGTGCTGGCTGAAGGCTTCGGTCCATAACTTAGAGGTTTTTGTTGCGAACCGTGTCTCCCAGATTGTGTCGTCTGAGGTCCCACTGACCTGGAGACATGTACCAGGAGAATTGAACCCGTCTGATTGTGCATCCAGGGGATGTCGGGCTCCTGAACTCGTTAGACACCATTTGTGGTGGGGACCACCCTGGCTTGCCAGGAGAGAATCGGACTGGCCCCACAGCCATGTAGTAGTATCTTCGGATCATGGCCCCAGAGCGGCCGTGCATGTTACCCAGAAGGCTGAGGACCCTGACGCCGGGTTTCTGCTGGACCGGTATAGCTCACTTGACAAGTTGATAAACGTGTCCACTTGGATTAGGAGATTCGCTCGAAATTGTCGTACTCCTCGCGATCAGCGAACGTTGAACCCTATTCTGACTCCGGCAGAGCGAAACGTTTGGGGCAGAATTGGAGATTATACGAAGTGGACGTTCGAAATTGAAGGGAGCCGTCGCGCGTCTCAACCCCTTTGTTGATTCGACCGGGTTACTTCGGGTAGGAGGAAGATTGCGCAATGCGAATCTGTCGCATTCGGCTCGTTACCCACTTCTGCTCCCCAAGGGGGGACAGTTAGTAGAATTGCTGGTGACTGATCGTCATATTAAAAACGCGCATGCCGGCTGTAACGCGTTGTTGGCCACGCTCCAGCGGGAGTTTTGGATCTTATCTGCCCGCCGTGTCATACGGAACATCGTGTTTCGGTGCATGCCTTGTTATCGACTTAAGGCTGCCACGATGCAACCTCTCATGGGGGACTTGCCCCCTGATCATGTGAATGAGGTCAGACCGTTTTCAGGTGTTGGTACGGATTTTGCCGGACCGTTTATGGTGAAGAGTTCACGATTGCGTACCGCTAAGCAATACAAGGCGTACCTATGTGTGTTTGTTTGTTTATCCACCAAGGCGGTACATCTCGAGCTCGTTGCTGATCTCTCGACAGAGGCTTTCATTGCTTGTTTGGATAGGTTTGTTTCTCGAAGGGGACTTCCAACTTTGATCCGCTCTGATAACGGCACTAACTACGTCGGTGCGGAACGATACTTACGAGAGATAGACAACTTTTTGAATGTAAATAAAGTGGATATTGGAACGGCCCTCTCCCGTCGGGGTATACAGTGGACCTTCAGCCCACTGTATACCCCGACGGGAGAGGGCCGTTCCATTTTTGAGGCCGTAGTTAAGTCAGCTAAGACGCACTTGGGGCGTATAGTAGGTCAGACCGCGCTGACTTTTGAGGAGCTCGCGACATTGTTTTGTAAGATCGAGGCCGTTCTCAATTCGCGACCGTTGTGTCCGCTCAGCTCGGATCCAAATGACCTGGAGGCTCTGACCCCAGGCCATTTCTTGATAGGACAGCCACTTAACGCGTTGCCCGAGCACCCCTTCGAGGGAGTGAAATTGTATCGGTTGTCAAGGTATCAGATGTTGCAGCAGTTTACTCAGAATTTCTGGAAGCGTTGGTCGCTCGAGTATCTGCATATCTTACAACAGCGCCTTAAGTGGACTGACAAAACCAGCCCCCCTAGTGTTGGTGACCTCGTTCTGGTTAAGGATGCTAACCTACCGCCACTACGTTGGCGCAGGGGGCGCATTGTTAACTTGTTCCCTGGCAAGGACGGGAACCCCCGGTCTGCGGAGGTTCTAGTAGGAGGCTCGGTTCTAAAACGAGCGGTAGCAACGTTGTCTCGGCTGCCCGTAGATTAGGGGACAGGTGGGTGCCTGTCCGGGCGGGTGATTGTTCGATTCCAAATCGATATTCGATCAATGGTTTCGGAACGGCCATTTTGAATTTGACGTTGCTGCCAACCTTGCAGTTTTTGACAACTGACAGACGAAAGCCCTCGCAATGTAAACGCGTATTGGTTAGGGTATTGAAATTAA
Source organism: Argyresthia goedartella (assembly GCA_949825045.1). Classification (NCBI taxonomy): domain Eukaryota; kingdom Metazoa; phylum Arthropoda; class Insecta; order Lepidoptera; family Argyresthiidae; genus Argyresthia; species Argyresthia goedartella. The sequence goes on along the minus strand of OX463821.1, from coordinate 23,324,684 downwards.
ATCGCAAGCCATCTGGAATGTATTCGGGTTTCCCTCAGGATTGTCTATATAGCTGAGTGTGTTGTGGTTCCCCGAACCAGATAAAGTTCGCATTTACGTGGCCGATTGGTTTTCCCACGTAACATAACCTGTGTTGGAACACTGTGCTCATCGAAGCTGGCCTGCCAGTCATACCTGGTTGGCTGAAGAACCTGTCTACCAAGAAGAGCCTAGGGTGCACCCGGGCCTTGCAGAGAGACAGGAGGTTGACGGGACCGAAGCACAGACCAGGTTAGATCGACTCCAATAATTAATAGCTCGGTGAATCGCCGACGTTCACACTTCTTGGCAACTGATCGCTACGCTACCTCGTAGCTGATGGGCCCCTACGAGGTCATTAGGTGCTGAGAAGCCTGAACACCATGGTATTAAAATTAAAACCAAATAAAGGAAAAGTGGCATTATCTAACGCCGATGGTATTCAAGAATTTAAATTTAAAAACATTATCGATCAGTTTGGTATGTAATTTGGTGGTAAATAATATTTAATTTTAATTTAAAAACTAATAAATTTACATAATGCATTTATTCAGATAATACACAAAACAGAACTCAGGACTTGTTATATATTATATATATATATATATATATAATTATATACTAATTGTATCGAGCAAGCCTAGAATATAACATCATAACAGATATATGTATAGTACACCATTAAATAATCCCTGCCTATAAAAGTTACAAATATAAAAATATATGTTCAGTTGCAACTGCGACACCGGCACGTACGGACGCTTCCTAGCAGCGTCCGCAACAATGTCCCATAACTCAGTGTCGACCTAGTTTTCGCAATATTGATACCGCCATGGCTGTACCAGCCAAGCGCGCGGCTACCATCTTGGTGAACGAGCTGCTCGCCTTCGTACAACAGAAGCTGGACGTGATGGACGAGCTCTCCCTGGAGCAGATCTGCTCGACCAGCTTCAAGGAGGTTGAGATCGCCGCCGCCAAGAAAGTGCTGCATGAGACCGCCGTCACCACCGTGCGCCTTGTGGCGCGGAGGAACACGAGCGGAAAGAAGGATCTCCAGGACATCTTCCGGGTGTTCAAGGAGACCGAACCCGATGACGTCCCAACCTACGTGGCCCGCGACCTAAACAAGCTGCCACCGGTGACATTTGACCACGTCGACGTCACCCGGCTGCTGAAGGACATCGTGCGGCTGCAGGCTGACGTCACCGAAATCCGGAGCAAGTTGGAGGCTTCCGAAGGCATCTGCGCCGACCTGAAACGTGAGTTGTCGGTATTGCGTCAGGCTGATACCTCTTTGCCAACGCAGCGAATAGCCGACACGCGCAACAACATTACGCCGGTAAGCAAAAATGCGGTTACTGCAGCTGACCCAGTTCCTCGAGTCAAGCCGGCGTTGATAAATATCGCACCGCCTCGTGACGTCACAAAGTTGAGTCGACCAGCACCGGATGCGGTTTCTTCTGGAACATCCAAAATACTGGAACCCCAGAAAGACACCTATGCTGCTGTGTCCCGCCGTGCCCACCGCCGCCGCCCGCGACCGGCACCGCCCGCCGCCGAACAACAGAAGCAGCAGGCTGCGCCGCGCGCGACATCGGCTAGGCCCGCCCGTGGCCCGCCGAACGCGACAGTTGATGGGGAAGGCTTTATCCTGGTCCAAAACAGGAAGCGCCGCTCCAGACGCAGCCGCAACCTGCGTGGCACAGCCCCCGCCGGTGAGAGCAGCCTGAAAGCTGCCGCTCCCACCGTTCAGTTATACATTTCCAGGATTGACGTGAAAATGACCTGCCAGGACGTTGAACGTCATATCCTGGAAAAGCTGAAGAAAAATCCGCCGTCTGGTATAAAAGAGGCGAATGTACAGATCGAAGTTTTGGAGTCAGAGAGACCCAAGGAGTTCCTTTCCTTCAAACTTCGTGTGCCGGCGGACCTCAAGACGATGTTCCTGGCCAAAGATTTCTGGCCGGAGGGCATCGTTTACCGATGCTACAGGGAAGCGAGAATGAAGAAGAAAATCCCTAGCTAGGATAGATTATATTTAGTGTGTTTTTATATTACATTATGTATCTCTAGTTGTAAGGTATTTATAGATATGGGTTTTTTGTAAGCCTGAAATAAAGATTATTATTATTATTATTATTATTATATGTAGGTATTTCTGTTTCACGAGATCAAGCTGTTACCAAAGTATTCCTGCTCCATCTTTGCATGTTTTCGCTCTCTCTTATGAAAACTGCTCTTATAACGGAGATTTGTATTTCCACTTTCAGCCAGTACACTATTTTAGAATTCGCTTTTCCCTGTTTCTGGTAAAGCTTTTATGCGGTAAAAAAAAACCTGTAATATTCAGTTGGGCTCCATCGCATAAAATTACTAGTGGGGAGAATGAGGCTCTTAGGTCGTCAGCAGCTCGGTCGTCTTTTGAGTGCTCATTCTCTCGGCTTTGTCTCTGTGCTATTTTTTTTGCCAGGTAACGTTGCTGTAATAGGAAGCGTCAACATTAACTGTGCGTACATCGAAGAACGCTTTATTTGCAGGTGTCCACATACTGTTAAGTAAAAGACCACCTGTGCTGGTTGATTTATATTTGCGTCTTGCATTATGGATTCTATTGTGCCAGTTCCCCAGGCTAGTTTGGTTAAATTTTAACAGTCATCTCTGTGTTGATCATATAATTTTTTATTAATTCTCTTTTCTTGGAGTTTAGTACGTGGTTAAGGTCGAAATTATTCTCCCCGCATCCGTCGCAGGCCTGAGGGAGGTTGGCAGATTAGTGGGCGTATCTAATAGCTAAAGCATACGTAAACTGGGTAGTTGTAACATCAGTGTTATAAGTGGTGTTCGGGATGATTGTTAGCCATTGTGAATAGTTCGTTTAAACGACTCTTTGGGAACACATCTTTTCATTTTATTTGGTAGTATACATATTATGACATTACTTTTTCGAGGTCTCTCTTTTGACACGATAGTTTTTCTTAAAGAAGAAAAACTATCGCGTCAAAAGAGAGACCATAAAATACATGCTACAAATACTATCAAAGGATAGTATTTGTAGCATGTATTTTATGGGCTACTAAGTCTAGATTTTCGTCTGATTTTATGACATGCGTTAGTATGCTATTTGATTCTACCGATTTTTTATAACAGTCTTTATTAAACATGAGGTCTTTAATGCCTAGACCACTAAGTTTTACCGGTAGGCTGAATAGTTCATGTTTGATTAACATTATTTCAATCATCTGTCTAAGATTGATGGTATTAGGGTTGTCATGATGGTTTGTTTTAAAGTGTGAAATTCCTCACAAGTGTTGTCCACGACTGTTTGTAAGTATATTCATATATATTGAAGTGATTTTGTAAAGGCTCTATGTACTTTGTGGGTGTGTTTTACTTGCTTTTGATAGTAGTCTTATATATTCAATCCATTCGTAAACTTGTTCTTTGAGATATTTGTGTCCTTTCTCGTCTCCGATGACGCCGCCCAAAAACCGATGTGAAAGTACACTCTTCACTCCAAGGTTCCCAAATAGTCTGTTAGCTTTTTCGATTGATTTATTTTTTAACTATGATATAGCTTTTTGAAGGTTCTTGGAAATAATCGTGTTTTGTTTCATCAGTTTATCTAGACATTATTTTAAGTTTTTTAGTTTAATAAAGCAGGCTTAATAATCAGCATACCAGTTTTGTACATATTTTCCAGGGTCTTTGCTCTTTGGATTAGGTTTAGAATTCCGACTGCAAACATTAGCATTGCTGATGGATCGTCTTGTGCTGTTCCTTCCTTGCTTAGTATGACATTAGTTTGAGCCTCTTAGACAAATAACTACGCAACCTCTATATGTGTTGAAAATAAATATTGCAGAGCGCGGCCAGTAGAATCTAGCATTTCAGAGAGCGATTGGGCGACTCAGCGCGTTGAAGGCATTGTCGGCATTTATTAGGAGAAACTCTACATTATCTTCATCTTCATTTAAACATTTGGTCATGGCATGGATCCTTCCTTCAATACCCGATTTCATACTTGCACATAGCTGATTAGAGTCACATACTAGTTGAACATCTAGCCCAGTTGGGGTCACCATGGCTTTTGCAATGATGCGGCGTTTATGCCGATAGGGCGGACTCCTGGACATTTATCCAGTGCTATACCTCTTCCTGCTAATAGAGCTCACATGCAATCCCAAACGACAATTTCACTGCTGAGTCTCCTAGTTAGTGCTGCGATAGATTCTCTCAGTTCGGAAATGTTGTTCCCAAAGCAAAGTAGAAGTGATTTCTGAGTCGGTACCGCTTGGTCCAGCTCTGCCAGAGAGTTGTCCAGCAACTTTTTCTATTAAGTTTGAGGTGATATCGTCATTCGACGACTTAATGGGAGGTCAGGTTGGTCTATAAAATCTGATAGTTGTGGAGTTATTTGGTTAGGATCTTTTTCTTTGAATGTTTGATGTACTGTTTGACAATTTTTTATTCTGGTTCCAAGATTACATCTTTCCCTTATCCAGCTATTTGCTTGTCTTATTTTTTCGTATAACATAAGGCGGCCAAATATTCGGGCAGTATATTCAGCGTCATGTTCTGTTTGTTTTGTTGCATATTAGAGTTTCTGCAATCAATTTTCCCTTCCGGCTGCGAAATTGTCAAAATTCGGCAGATCAAGTATCTCGGCAACTGTGTTATAGGCATAAAACGCTTCAAACCTAATACTTCAGCTGGTACCCAATGATTCAGGTGCCAGGGATTTGGGCTTTCTTCCCAAAACTGCAACCTGCCCTCTAGAGGCATCAAGTGCACTGAGCTCCACGCAACCAAGGATTGCCCAAAAAAGAAAAACGAGGAACCCCCCCGCTGCTTCAACTGAAAACAAGACCATCCTGCTTATTTTAGGCAGTGTACCTAACGCCAGAATTACATAGACTGGATAAGCAGCAGACGCCCCCCGTTAACGAAGGTACCCAAGAACCCTAAGAATCTCTTCGCTCGAACCGATGGCAGGTCCTGGACAGTACAGGTCCTCAGTAACTGCCGGTCCCAGTCCTTGGATTTCGGAACCTCCTCTAAGTGGTGCTAGCCAACAAGATACACGTTCAACAAGTCCTCCGATGCCACGAGCCATCTAGGGAGCGCAGAGCTTGAAGAATCTATCACTGAAATGCTGCAAATCCTTAACATAATCAAGAGCTTCAAGGACAATTTTTTAAGTTGCGATTCAATGGTCGATAAGGTCATTCTTGTGCTCACTCATCTTAACCTCTCTATTTAATACCACTAATGAACTTCGTACTAATTACTGGAATGTTTTGTTGCAGGGTAAAAACATGGAATTACCCATGCCCAGGAGTCAGACCTCCCTGCTATGTCCGGGTCTCTACACATTGAACAGGCATCAGCTCGTGTAGTAACGGACTAAAAAGAACCCCTTTATGTGTTGTGTGACAGTTATAGGCACTTTATGTGTTGTGTGATAGTTATAGTCATAGAATTAGCCTATTTGCCGGCCGGACAATATTTATAAGGTTTATTTACAAGTAGAGATACCGAGGCTAGGGTGTGGGTTTCACACAACTCAGATGGTTATATTTGAAGGCCTGGAGAGAGACTCCCCTAGCAGGTCTTCAGTAGGGATGCGATGTCTTCGAGGGCTGGTTGTAGAATCCTCCAGCAGGTTAAGCAAGAGATGTGCAGGAAAGGTGCCAGGAGCCAGGAAACAGGGATGTGCAGGAGAAAGTGCCAGATACCAGGAAAAACGGGTGTGCAGAGGAACCCTGAAAATATCAGACCAGACTGAGAACTTGAAGTGAAAGTGATAACAACGCTCCTTGACGCTCGTAGACCATCGTCGCACACAGATGCCGCCACGGAAAGCCTTGAGGTTAGCTAGCTATCAAGGGCGTTCTAATCGAGTCAGAAGCTGTAGGGATAGAGAGACACAGATATATTTACAGACAGAAACCAGAAATGACTACGAGCTAGAGAAATACATACCCGAGAGTTGGGGACAGCAATCAGCTACACAAATTATCAGTAGGAATACTATTTAGACATTTTTACAGAAGAACGTTTAATGAAGAAGAACGTGCTTTTAGCTCGGAGCTCAAAAAATAGTGAAGAGTGACGATACAAGAATCCTGACCGTAGAATACTAGACTTGAATTCCAAGCAAAAAACAAACTAACCAGTCAGTCGGCTTGCAAAACAAAGAGAATGCTACAACATCTTCGCCTCTTTGGAGAGGCGAAGGCAAACCCACACTAGTTTACTACCGACACGATCTAACTCCATCTACACCGGACCTCCTCTTGGCCAACGACATTTACGGCACTGACGATTTGAAGTGCATTCCATCCTTATCGTCAAACCATTTCTTCCGACTTTCTTTAAAATCAAAATATCAATTGACCGCAAAACCATCAGATGCTACAACTACGCAAATGTTGACTGTGCTGGTTAAAATCGTTCTTAAACAACAACATATTCCTTTCTTCGCAAACTTTTAAGACTACAAATGAAATAGACGACGTCATTCATAGCCTGAACTCTAGTCTCTGAATATAGCCCCTATCTGCTGACCAGACGGCGGAAGGATAGAGTCTGTTTGGATTATACATTATTCCGAACATCCTTTGCCCATAAATTCTTCTGCTTCCTCGGTCCTTTCATATATAATAGAATTAATAGAATAGCTAATATTTATTCCCTCACCAACTATAAACTTAAAAAGATATTCTATAAAACATTGCAATCACTTAATTATGACAAAACGGAGGACCTACTGATCATAACTACCTAGCTACCTTCATAAAGGTGCACAAGGCAGTTCATCAATTCATCTGTTAAAAAAAATAAAAATATAACGCATACTTTATATTAATCTGACTTGTACACTATATTGACATAGTAACGTTGTTTTATTATTATTTTTATTACCTCACACACCCTCTCACACACACTCACTCATACTCATACTACACACAGAGAGGCTCACCCACTCACCCACACACCCATTTTTTCATATTTTTATAACTTTGTCTTTAGTCAGTATTAGTCAGTAATTTTTGTATAAAAAAGTGTCCGTGTAACTTAAATTAGCTTTATATATATATTATAGGAAGAGCACTGTAGTCTGAAATACAGGTTTACACCTAGCTCAGGCTCAGATGACTCAATTATCATGTGTCACATTTTAGCTAAGGGCCTCAAATATTGTAAACGTTTTCTGTTTCTTTTCTTTGAATAAATAAATATTTGATTTGGTTTGATTGATAGTATATTGACTGCCAGGGATATCTTTTTTCCAAAAGCAGCAGTCAACCAAACTCCCAGCGCCCTGCCTCGAAATGTCAAACATCTGATCAAGTATAAAAACCGGCTCAGACGATATGACCAAAAAGAAACCAACAACTGCAGCTGCAAATCTATTCGAATTCTAAATTAACTTTCTTGACAAAAATATCGACAAAGCAGTCAAAGAACATAATGATAAATTGTGAAACACCAAGCTTCGTTAAGAAGACAGCCCGGGTTCTGATCTTTGGAGACTAGCAAAATCATAAAATCCCTAACTGACTACTCAGGCATGGCGCCAGTAAAACGTAATGACGGATCAATGGCCTCTGACCCCCAGGAACAGTGCGAAAACTTGCCTCAGCTTTCTTCAACAGTATGTGTATAACTAAACTCTGGTCCAGCTAGAACGCAGACTCTGAAGTGAGCCAGTCAATGTCCATCTTTGAATTGTATTACTACCACTATACTAATAAATTCACCCCGGTGAAACTTAATGAAATCCGGCGGCTTTTTAGAAACCTTAAGGTTCGCAAAGCCCCAGGGTCCGACCGAATCTCCACGTGCTTGAAAAAAGAGCCTACCTCAAAAAGCGTCGATACTACTAACAAATGTGTTCAATGCAAGTCTGTCCCTGGCGTACTTCCCAAACACATTGAAAACTGCAAAGGTTATAGCCATTAAGAAACTCGGTAAAGAGCATTCACTACCGACCAATTAGCCTCCTACCTATTATTGGGAAGTTATTCGAAAAAGTTATTAATGTTAGACTCATAAAAGCTACAGCTTTAATTTATAATAGACCAATAAATGAGCTTCAGAAACTCCCACTCTAAAGTACAACAGCTAGCCAGGATGGCAGAAAATATTGTCTAAGTCCTTAATACGGATAAGTCTTCAGGCATGTTCCTGTTAGACATCGAAAAGGCCTTTGACACTATCTGGGATAAAGGCTTTATACACAAACTTATTTCCACCAATACTCCCCCATCACTTGTCTAAATTATTCATTCCTACCTCTCCGACCGTAGTTTCAGGGTCCAGTAACGACACAACTTTAGACTACCGATCCATTTCTGCCAGTGTCGCTCAAGGGTCCTTTCTAGGACCTTATATGTTTATTCTTTACACGATATTCCAATACAAACCATAACAAGCTTAGCCTGCTTCGTAGACAGCACGGCCTGTAAACTATCTGTCAGTACCTCCAACGACATCAACCTAATAGTTGATCGCCTTCAGCTGTCCGTTTACCGCATGTGCAACAGCACATGTTACATTACGAAGTGGAAGCTCAAGCTGAGCGCATCCAAAACCTAAGCTATAGTTTTCTCTCGCAAAAGAAATACTCCAAACAGAGCTATAAAAATAGGGGACTACCAAATCACCTGGAGCAAATCCGTAAAATACCTAAGCCTTGTCCTCGACAAAGGCATAAACTGGGATGAACACGTATCCTATATCAGGAATAAAGGTATCAAAGCGTATCAACGCTCTTAGTCCCCTGTTAAATAGGCGTTAATCTTTGAGCCCGCAAACCAAATTTGCTAACTACAGCACACTCACGTACGGCTGCCCAGTGTGGAGTGCCACGCCTCACACAAATCACCTGAAGTGCAGTTTCAAGTTATTCAAAATCGAGCCATAAAAATAGCCTTTAACACTTCTTTTAGAACCAACCTCATTAAATGACGTTGACGTTGTGAAGGGGTGTAGATGTCTCATGTTTGCTGATGACTTAAAATTGTTCACACCTTGTAGAGTTGCTGCCGATGGTCAAAGAATGCAGGATGATGTAAACGCTGTAGCTAAGTGGAGCAAATCAAATAAACTTGATTTGAATATTGCAAAGTGTAAAGTCATCACGTTTTCTAGGCAACGCGCACCTGCAATGAATCTATGCACGCTAGACGGACAAGTCATGGAAAGGGTTGACAAGATCCGTGATCTGGGGATAATGTTGGACCAAAAATTAACCTTTAGCGATCACATTAAAACAACTTGCAAAAATGCCAGCAGGACTTTAGGGTTCATCATGCGGACTGCTTCTCATTTTAGAGATCCGAAAGTTGCTATTATGCTCTACAACGCATTTGTTCGTAGTAGGCTGGAGTTTGACGCTATAGTTTGGGATCCTCGCGAGGATAAATACACTATTATGATAGAGCGAATACAAAGGAAGTTTGCTAGATACCTCTACAAACGAATGTATGGTTATTATCCTTTCCTTTTCCCCTCCCTATTTGTGGTGGGTATGGTTGGCCTGTATACTCTAGAGCTTAGAAGAAAGCTGGCCCTATTTGTCCACTATATCAGTACATTGCGAAACATGGTAAATAATCCAAGCGTTTTGCACAACATCTCTATAATAGTCCCCAAATTGCGATCTGGTATGCTTCGGCGGCGGCCACCACTATTGGCTTCGGCCCATCATTTTCGCAGCCTGCGCGGTGAAAACGCGCCTACCCCAAGAGCTATAGCTCTCATAAATGAACTGGTCAGGGTGGGTCAGCTGGTTGACATATTCTCTGATACAATCCCAAAGTTAACAAACGATCTGACTCTACTATTTAGTTTCTACAGATAAATGATAAGTGTTGCTTTTTGTTACTAATTATCTAGCAATAAGTGCAATTTGGTAAATAATTACTGTAAGCCTTATTGTAAACTATTGAATAAATAATAAATAAATAAATAAATAAATAAATAAATAAATTACACGAAACTATTAAATTCCCGCTTTTATTTGATTTTATAATTAAACTGAGCAAAAACTTTTATAAATTTTCCAATAGTAATCATCAAATAAATTAATAGCTACCACAAGTATGTCCAGACCTAACGACAACAAAAGCATCAAACATCGATATTGATAAGTAATAAGACCTCCCCATTACTACCCCCTACCATTTACGAACGCACCACACTGACCAGTCTAGTTCAACCACTCGTTGACGGGGCGCTGGCTCGAGCTGGTTTCACATGAATTAATCACACACATCGATTGCACCACTCCCGCATACGTTCCCCAGTATGTCAAACCAATGTTTGTAGTTGTTGTTGTTCTGGTTTGTTTGCATCATGTTTTGTGTCTTGTTATTTTTCCTTGCTAACTTTGCAAAAGTTAGCAAGGAAAGCGACCACACCTTGCTGATTCAAACTACCCGTACCTGTATTTTGCATTCTACCCGCAGGTAAACAATTCTGCTTTAAAGTCTGCAAGAAAATTGATATCTGAGGTCTGTGCTAAGAGTCGTTGCCATTGTTTGTGTGTAAAATCTACTAATCTACATACTGTTTTCCCCATCCTAAGGGGTCCAAGCCCTTGATTGCCAATTACCAAGCCTGTTGTGGCAAATTTCCAAGCCTTAGGGCTGAATGCCCAGCTCTCGGCTAACCTACGAACTACGAGGCCCTTGGACCAAGTCACCGAAGTCGAGACGGAGACCTGCCCCACATTGACGACTGAAAGCTGAAATTCAAACCACTCGGCGAGTCAATTCTGGGTGTAATACGTTCAATAAGCAATGCCGACTTCTCATGACCCTGATCTATCCTTCTCCAAATAAAATTATATGGTGATTTATCGGACTCTTTATTTAGAACAGATCCTTGGTCAGATACCACCGTTACAATGTTATCACATCATTTATTTGCATAGCAATAATTGCTTACTAAAACGAAGTGTTGTGTCATTTATTTATGCTATAAGGTTTAAGAGGCTCCACAGCCTGTAAACATCTTGTCTCTCTGTAGTAGTGTACTAAATAAGATGAATATTTTTTCAGAATTCCCTTCTCCTGGGGTTGTTTGTAAGATTTTTATCTCAGTGGAGTGGAGTGTGGTTAGTTGTCTGCCTGCGTTTCCTTGTGGGATACTATATTGCTTAATATAATAAATTTACATAGTTCAGTTCACTGCAAAATGGCTTATTCCTTTAGATTTGAATGAGGTAATCGTGAGAAGTTTCTATAAAAACAATTGGAAAGGTAGGTTATTTTAAATGATTTTAAAACAATCCACTTATTCATTAAAAATGTTCAAGCACATTTTTTTTTTAATTCATAATTTCTTTATTGCACACGAAAAATATAAAAAAGGAATAGTTACATAAAATAAACATTTTCATACAGCCACATACATTGCTTCTGGTCCCAAATTAGGATACCCTGAATTATGGGAACCAGAAACAGAGACATCATATACATATAAACATCCAAGACCTGAGTTTTTTTTAGTCCCCGGCTGGGAATTGAACCCGGGACCTCTTGCATGGTAGGCAGAATTACAACCGCAGCGCCACGGAAGTTATAAAAGTAGTATGAGGTGAGCTTATCTCTAAAAAGAAATCTCTTCCAGCAAACCAGGTTAAAACCAGGTCAATTAATGAGAAAGGTTGATTGTTGAGCAGGGGTAGACCTATGTGTATAACAACTCCTCTATTATGTTATCTTTGGAGGTATTGAAATAAATAATAATTATTTATATATGAATGTATTTAGCTTTATCAGTAAAATCTATTTATATCTCGAAAACGAGCGCTCCACATCACTATCTGGATCACTTTTAGAGGTCGAACTATAAAACGCATGTCTACCCAAAACAACAGTATTTTTGTCCAAAGAAGCGTCTTATGTTTTGTTTCTTCGTAAGCCTTTTCAATATTTAATTTAAAGAACTTGTCCAAGTTAAATTTTCCTAACAAAGACTCATCTAGCAGCAAGTGCAGCAACTAAACCAACAATATTCTTCGAAAAAATCCTAAGCGCTGGATTATTCACTTGACACCAAAGTATATTGCACATTATACAAATTGGATGAGACTGAAGAAATCGACCTTTTTTTTTTCATTCAGTAAGCCAAGCCACAGTGATTTACGCTTCGAACGAGTCTAAAGTTTACGTAAATGTAAAAAAAATAATGTTCAAATGAAATCAAACATCATCCTTTGTAGAAAGAAGCGACATCGTTGAATAGTCTCATACGGTTTCTGGGTGGACAGCAACCCATTTCAAAATTGTTTCTGGTTTTGGTGGCAGGTTTGGTGGTGTACCTAAAATATGCACTGTTGTCGAATTTTTGTCTATGGAATATCACTGTTTTAGAATTTTTCCGCAGACTTTTCATTCACACTTACAAGTCAATGTCACATTTTTATTTTTCGTTTACTTTACAGTGATATATCTGGCAAATAGTGTTGAATTTTAAATGTTGTCGTTGCGATATAAAGAGGTCGCAACTGAGAGATCCAAGAAAGCATTATCATAATTTTTTTACCGTTAGTTCTTTAGTGTAGATGTGGGTAATTTAGATGAATTATAATGAATATGACAAATAAGACTGAGTTGCCAAAGTAATTAATTACACATTTTATTTTCTGAAAACAAATACATAACTTCCTCGAAAAAAAAACTACGATTTAGACTATAATTAAAAGGTTTTACTTGTGAAAATATTAAAGTTCCGATATTTAATTAAGTACCGCATAAAAGTCATGTCCATACTTTCGCTTCCATTGCGCTCCAAGGTTTTCCGACCATTGATAATCAGGTTTACAACAAAATGTTAGGCAGACAAACAATGTCAAAATGACGCGTACAATGACAAGGTAATAACAGTGCTCAAAACAATCATTCCGTTGATTACCCGCAGCACAACTCTCAGGAAAGTTTCAAATTCAAATAAGATTCTCGCCTTATCTTTCGGGATGGTAGCCAAATCCCGCCGATATAATATGAAATATTAAATTGCCTAGTATTATCCGTAGGGTTCTATTACTCGTCATCGTAATGGGCCCCTGCCCACTAAATTCATGTAATGAGATTCGAGTATATGTCATGGTCAAAGTGAATCAAACGGTTATTCTGAATACTATTCGGCTAGTATTCATAATAACCACCAAACTTGGTCAAAGTGATTAAATAAGCAGACTTACGATCGGTTTCCTGGGCGCTCTGGTTAAATGGTCAGCCAAACACCTGCCGTTATTTTTACCCACGACGGAACGGAGATGGTTTATGCGTTTGGGTTGAGAGGATGTTTGTGAAAATCAATGTTGCCATTTTTCTAAAAAACTACTAGTCCCATTTTGATGCGGTTTTCAGTGATGGGTTTGGGTTTAATTGGTGCATGTTCTTAGATAGAATTTACGGTGACAACTCACCAGGGGGCGCTGCAGTAAACATTTATTTGTGCAAAATCACAACTACGGGTCCGATTTTGATGCCGTTTTTCAGTGATGAGTCCGGGTTTGATTGGTGCATGTTCTTAGATAGGTGTTACGATGATAACTCACCAGGGGGCGTTGCGGTAAACATTTGTTTGTGCAAAACTAAAACTATTCGTTTGATTCTGAAGCGCTTTTTTTTAGTAATGGGTTTGTGGTTGATTAGTGAGGTTTCATAAATAGGTGTTACGGTAGCAACTCACTAGGGGGCACTGCAGTGATATTGTTTATATTAGCTATTAAATATTAAAGAAACTCGACAGAACTTTCTTGATAACATTACAGTGAGGCCTCACGTCGCGTCGTCACACAACACAACCAAAACTATTACAAATACAATCAAATTTAACAATAATTTGTTAAAACCGAAACAATAGCACACTATATTATACATATAAATATGAAGTATAATTTGCATAATACCTATGCTTGCTCTCCAAAAAGTTTGAAATAAAAAAAACAAAATTAAAAATATTGAAAAAACCCACGACGTTAAAACGTAGTTGAAAAAGTATAAAATAATTTTGAAAGCCCCGACTCAAAGAATTTATTAATAAAAAACCCAAGAAAATCTGTCGGGGGCTGTGCTATTACGTTTTTTTCTAATTTTATGATTAATCATTTAGAATCTGTGTAATTTCAAAATTGAATTTTCTTGCTGCTATTAAATGAACTAATTTGGCATGTTTATAGTAACTTGATTGTTTGTTTATATTTAAAATAGAGATAGCAGCCCCCGACGGATTTTCTGCTTTTTTTCATTAAGTTCATAGCATAAATTCTTTGAGTTTCAAAATTATTTTATCCTTTTTCAACTACATTTTAACCGTCGTGGGTTTTTTTTTTATTTTTTTTTAAATATTAGCGGCACGTGGTTGGCTCAAATCACTTTAAACAATTTTTTATCTTAATCAGCGCCCAGAAAACCGGCCGTTAGTATTTTAATGTTCCAATTAATCACATTGACCGTAACGTACATGAATCTGCTCACTGCTCATTCAAGTTATAAAATTGATTTCTCATTGATTGATCATTAGTTAGTTTTGATACCTTCACAATTCCGCAGAATGCTTCATCTACCTTATCAGACCTTTTATTTACCCTTCCCTTTCCGTATTTGTTACTAAGTTATACAATTCTGGTGTAACTATTTCTTTCATCTTCAACTTTCTAGCGATTTGCACCCCTGCTTTAGATGCTCAAGGTGAATAACTTGTTGCGAAATTCTGAGGTGGCGCTATTAATTAATAAATTAATAAACTTAAACAGTTACATACAGGTACTTACATTGCTTCTGGCCCTACACTAGGATACCCTGTGTCGTGGGAACCAGAATGATAATTTTCGTTCAAGTATTAATTTATTTTATTAATTCGGCCCAATGAATGTCTTTGACAGTTATTCAATTGACAACTCAAGACGGAAACTCGAAGTCATGCTGTCATTGAGATTTCGGCCCAATCTCAATATTTGTTTTGAGAGCTCTCATATGATTATTGTGACTAAATTAAAACAACTAACTCAGCATAGCATTTCCATTAATTAGAATAGAATAGAATCGAATAATTATTTATTTGCGAGACAGGCACTTACACTAATATATAATACAAAATTTCTAATTTCTATAACAAGATTGTGTGTCGCAAAACGGACCCTGACTCAGCATAATGCTGGCTGGTTTGCAACCAACGCTGGTCTTCCGTCAGAGCCGGTCGGTGATGCCACGGACAATCTTACCAACAAACCAGGATTGTAGTGAGTAAGGTAGGTATAGAAGAGAAAGAGAAAGAAAAAAGTAAAAAGAAAACGGCTTAAAGATTATAAAAAACTAGGTAGTTAATACTAGCAACGAAATAATTTACTAATTTGAATACAAATGTTTTGTGCGCTCAATTCCAGTACAATTTAAAAATTCCATGTGCGAAATAAATGATACCTACTAAATAATACTAAATAATACTCGTATCGTAATAATTACACTCCGACCAGCATTGATAGGCAACTTTTTCAGTAAAACAACTCTAAAAACCAACCATGTATATTTGGATGCATCATTCCGAAAAAAGTTTTAAATTTGAAGTCCATTTTCAATGCATATTTGAATGCAAAGGATGTTTTTTTATGTCGACGCTTTAAATTGAGTTTCATATGTTACAAGCATTTCCCAGTGAATGACTTTTTTAGCTTAGTGCTTGTGTAAATGTAAAAAGTTTTGAAACTACTATTTCGAAATCATGAACGAATACCATCTGCATTATATGCATACGGTATAATAATTGTTTGCACTACAAAAAGTGAGGAGACCTTTTAGATACCGCTGATAATGTAACGTTGCGTCTAAATGATTTCCTTAGAAATGTTGTCCCAGGGCCGACACATTTTACATCCCATAGTGCTGCACTTTTTGACTTGCTGTACACTGATGCGTCCGTGTCTTACGTCTCATTGAACAACCAGGGCCTTGTAATGGTTATCGTAACTTTGAAGATCAAAAAGGAAAAAATAAAACCGCGTTATAGTGTGAACAGACCTATGAGAAAAATTTACTTAGAATATTCTAATTCTGATCTCAATTCGAGCGACTGGGAGGATGTTTTGTTGTACACATCCGTTGGTGATATGGTAAAACATTTTGGGCGGCACCTATATGACAAACAGTGTAGTGTTATGCTACTTACATGCCATTTTCCAGTCTGCTTTGATGGTCTGCATTTATCTCACAGCTGGATATTTCGTATCACCTTTATTTTCATAGGACCCTGTAACGTTTTAAACCATAAGAACACAATAACAAATCATATTCACTTCGTATTTTCACACTATCAGCACTTTTAAATCGATGTCGAAGGGGTTTACCTTTGGTGACCTTGTATTTGACTTTCTCCGAAACTCTGCAATCTCGGGCTTCGTGCGCGCTGGTGCGCTACCTTTTTATGTATCTGTAACTGTTCCAATTTTCATTGTTATCTTGTTGTTTTCTCTATTACGAGCCTGAAATCAAAATCTGACATATTTTGATATCGTTGTTTATCTGGTTGTCATGGCAATGTCCATTCAAACTCATTAGCGGTCCGATATGTTTACGTCAATACTTTTACAAAAATACTTTTTCCCTCTTGGCCATTCACAAAAATTGCTTTTAATTTAAATAATTTTTAGAACTCTCCAAAAAGGGTATAAGAGCGGAACATTGCTGAAATCAAGGGAGTCTCGCTTCAGTTCTTGAAGAGGAAGCATCACCTAAAGGCCTTATCCCGGGGCCGCACTGCTCCGGGATCCTGCGAGCCTCTGCTGAGTCGCCTACAGTTTGCTGCTGTTGCCTTACTGCCGTCTCCAACCACCTATACCCTGACGTGCTGCCGTCTCCAATCACCTATACCCTGACGTGCTGCCGTCTCCAATCACCTATACCCTGACGTGCTGCCGTCTCCAATCAACTATACCCTGACGTGCTGCCGTCTCCAACAATCTATACCCTGACGTGCTGCCGTCTCCAACCATCTATACCCTGACGTGCTGCTGCCTTCAAGCCACCTCCTACACCACCTCCGGATCTCCAACTACTCGCCACTACTCCAGGCTCCGGGCACCACCGCCGCGTGCTCCCTGTTCTGCGCTCCTACTCTCCGTGTCCTTCGCTCCCCTTTTTATATCTTTTGTACCTGTACCTTTTAAAACCTGTGTCACCTCATTCATCCTCATCCTCATATCATTTTTTTATAATCATTGTAAATCAACATAATAAACTGTCATTTCTAAATTTAATTCTGGTTGTTGTTTCTTGTTAGGTTCTGGTTAGGTTCTTGTCGCTACACTACAACAGGCTATGTGACAAACATGTCCCGTTAACCAGCGGGCTTATTACCTAAAATTCAGCAATTAGCAGCTATTGCGCAGTGAACGCGCATTCATCGCGCGGTCGTTTGCAATGTGTCATACCGAATTCGTATTATCTAAAGTGATCGCTCGCTAATTGTTTGCTTTCTGCCAGTGTTGCCGCCAGGGCAATCTAGTTTGTGGCTACATAAAAACAAGTAAGCAGTTTTGTAAAAAACAAACATTTTCGAAATGTGGCTGGAAGTGGCTAATCTTTGCAGACTTTCATATTCTATGACTATTGATAATATAATATTATTATCATAGACAATGATATCGTTTCGATAAATTATGACATGACTACTTTGTACAAAACAAACTGTAAATAGTAATAACGTAGATTTTCATTCAATCGAATCTGAATTACGGAAATATATAAAGATTCATTGGGGAAACCATGATCAGACATTACAACTGCGGCGCAGAATCAGACATTAAAATTTCTTGCTCGTTCGACTTCCAAAAGTAATAATCTAAAAACATACCAAAAGTAGCTAGATGTAGCTAGATTCGTTTTGGTGGCTAAAATTTATTATTTTTTGGCTAAAACCGTTCAAAATCCTTTAGATCTAGCCAAAAAGTGGCTAAAACGGCAACACTGCTTGCAACAACAATGCTCTTTTTAGTAATGCGATTGCTCGCTAGAGGCAGCACCGTTGACCGTTGGCTACACTCCGTTATTGTGAGTTTTGACAGCAGAAATTGCGCAATTTTTGTCGATTGCTTACTGTTTGCAAGATACGTAATAATCCCGCAGGACTATGCTTAGGTGCAAACTTCTTGGTTTAGTGGGTTCACCTTCAAAATAGGTTGACGTGAGATATATCTCACGTCAACCTATTTTGAAGTCAGTAGATACAGTCAGGCTGAGTTTTCCTTAGACCAGGTAGATGAGAGCTATGTACCCAAAACAATCCTTGCCATAAGTGCAAATGCTAGAGGAGCAGATAGAATAACCCAAGTTATGATTTCACTAACCCTGCCTCTTACTCTTAAAGCCATAACCGTTATTTCTAAATAGGTCTATAGCCTCTTAAATTTTTCCATCCCAATGAAAAACTGCGAATGTCCGTCCTGTACCGAAAATTGACAACCCTGTTAATGTAAGTGACCTACAAGCAATAAGTATCTTACCGTATCTATCCAAAATTTTGGAAAAAGTGATGTATAACCAGGTCTCAAAGTACCGTGAAGGTGATGAAATCCTGCCTCAGCGCCAGTCCGGGATCAGAAAAGGGCTCAGCACTGCGTCGGCCCTGTTAGATGTGGTGGATAATATCTTGTTTATTCAGGACCAGGGCAGGGGAACCATACTCGCTCTTCTCGATTTTTAGAGGGCTTTCGATGCTTTAAACATTCCCCTACTGATGTCAAAACTGGCTTTCTATCCCTTCGATGTTCCTACATAAATTGGTTTAATAAATTATAAGGTAGCATACCTTAGCAAACTGTGTCAACGGGTAGTGCTGAATAAGACAGACGGATCTCAGATGCAGTCGCAGCTGGCTACCCTGAATAGAGGAGTCCCACAAGGATCCCATCTTGGACCCCTTAGGTAATTTATAGTGCTGACATCACTCGATATATAGTTTTAATACTATAATTTTAAAATAATCTTATAGAATTTATTACATTAAAATCATCATCTTTTACATAGTTAATTATGTACTTGAGCAGACCGTTGTCTCGTCCGTAATACCAGCGTCACAGATTCGTCTGTGACATTGCTGAGTCAGGGCGAGGCTAAAAGATGGGTGAGGCTAAAGAGCCTCAACAGCGTCGAGACTAAACTGCAGTTTAGCCGACTAATGTTGAAATCATTTATCGCTATGAATATTATTTCGGACATTAGCCGAGGCTCTAAATTAATCTTAAGACTAGCCGGCTAAACTTAAGTTTACTTTCACACCTAGCTTTAGCCGTAACATATGCATTTAATGTTGACTGATCAACACCATAAATCATCACACACAAATAAATTTGGTTCCGACAGAATACCAGCGTTACAGGTCTTTTTCCTGTAGCATAATGCTGAGTCGGAGCAGTT
Organism: Argyresthia goedartella; assembly: GCA_949825045.1. Lineage (NCBI taxonomy): Eukaryota > Metazoa > Arthropoda > Insecta > Lepidoptera > Argyresthiidae > Argyresthia > Argyresthia goedartella. The sequence continues at coordinate 23,305,236 of OX463821.1, read as the reverse complement.
TCACCATCGCTATATGCTATGCTATATTTTTGTCTTTTCAATCGCATACTTAACACTTTTCTGGTTAGAGGACAGCCAAGTGAGTTTGCAATTTATCCTTACGCAACTCATCATAATCTAAATCAACCTAACCCAAACCTACCCTAAAATAAACCTAACCCAACTTATCGTAACTTAATGTATCCTAATCCAACTTCATCATAATCATCTAACTCATCGTAATCTTATTGATGTTATCCCAATTTCTCGTCGTCCTCCTTAACACTTTTCTATATTCCCACCAAATATTCAACTTTGTGCCTAAAACATTGTCATTGGTTTTGGACTTTATCACTAATGATAAAGTCCAAAACCAATGATATTTTCTGTAAGCTTTTATATCCCCGGAAACGGGTTAAGTAAGTTTAATATAATTTTATTACGATATTTGTGGTGGTCTATGTGTAATTTTTATGGGCTTGTGTTTAAACGATTACCAAAAACGCACCTATTTTACTACCAATAAATTCGAAATGACTGCCAGAATGGATAAATGTCCACCAAATTGTGTTTGGATAAATGATCACCAAACTTTTTTTTTATGTTTTGTGTACTTTAGTTTATGTTTTAAGTATTTGTTGTTCTTACATGTTCAAACTAACACGAAGGATAAAGGGGGCTTCGCTTCGCTCACCCCCTTTACCCTTCACCTAAGCTACCGCAGTATTTTGCCCTGATATTTTTTGCAACTTTTGGTGTTCATTTATCCATTATGGGTAGGAAAAAAATATTTTGGTGATCATTATATTTGTTGCCATTTTTATGCTTAATACTGGTATTTTCTGTGTTGTGTTATGTATATCGTGACGCTTGAATAAATGCTTATCTTATCTTATCTTATCCGTTGTTTTATTATTTTTATAAGAACAAAGAACCACCCATATCACCAGTCTTTCTAATGTAAATACTGATAATTTTGTAATTATTTATATTAAAGACATCATATTTTTCTTAAACCAGTGTTCTGGAATACAAATAACATCGGTGTCAGAATGATTAAAAAATGATTCTAATACAAGTTCTTTGCCAGGTAGCCTGCACGTTTTGCAGTGCAAAGTGTAGTGTAAAGTTTTGTTAAGTGGTGCAAACCCTTTGTCGGAATTTGTACCTTGTTTTACAATGTCAATATCAATATCAGATTGATATAGCTACGACAGTAATCTATATCGTAGCATTTGATTATTTGATGAAAGCATTGGATTGAATAAATCATGAAATGACCAACCATTTCATGATATAGTCAATTATTTCATGAAATGATCAGAAAGGGTTGAATTTCACTAAAACATGTCTTTTTAAAAGCACTATTCAGTATTCAGTACTACATGGTATTTTTTGTGTTATACATATCGACCTAACACGATGACTATTCGGGGGCTTCGCTGTGCTCGCCCCCTTTAGTCTTCACCTAAGCTACCGCAGTGTTTTGCCCTAAAATATTTCTTCGTGCAATTAAAGTTCTAATTTAACCATGGTTGGCTATTTTATTTTTATTTTTATTTTCTTAGGGAAGCTTACAGCTGTAATTTTTACATAAAATTGGAAATGGCATACTAAAAGCTAATTACAAGCATCCACATATGGTCGTCTAAATAATAACAACACGTATCTTAGTTCTTAAAATAGATTTAATCAATTCACACAAAAGGGAAGATTTTAAAGATTATACTGCTCACGCACTCCTCCGTCTACATTACCACGACTCGTTACAAACCTCCTAATGATAGTATTACCTAGTGATTGAACGCTGCTGTTAAAAATATCAATGTCCTGATCATCATCGATATTCGTTTTGAAGCGACGATTAAATGTCGAGCAGTCTCTGACGAGAAATGAATTTTCCCTGTAGTTGCTATGAACCAAGGGTAGCTGAAATAGTGGACGTCTACGGGTACTACGACTGGGGACCTTAAAATTTAATTTGTAATTTAATTTAATTTGTATTTGTTTGTAAATCTACTCATTTGGACAGTCTACGGTACCCATAGCAATTTTCATGAGGAATGCTACGTCGGCAATATCCCTGCGCAAATTCAGAGGAAGAAGATGGAGCCGTGAACATCGGTCATCATATTCTAATTTAGGCAGCTTGAATTTAAATCCGAGATACCGAGTAAACTTTCTCTGAATTTGCTCAAGTCTACCGCTATAATTGTCATAGCAAGGGTTCCATACCTGAGATGCGTATTCAAGGTGACTACGTACATAAGTACAATAAACAACTTTGACAGTTTTCATATGATTGAACGACTTCGACAATCTCATAACAAATCCCAAAACCTTCGAGGCTTTACTAACGATGCTGTTAATATGCTGGTCAAACATCAGTCTACTATCGTGAATAACCCCGAGGTCCTTACTTTCAGACAGCCTAGTCAATGGCATATTTTTTATATGATAGTTCGATGTTTATGGTTTAAGCTTGCGAGTAAAAGTCACAAAGAAACACTGTGCAACATTAAGGTCAAGTTTGTTTGTCAAACAGTAGTTGTCAAGCCTGATTAAATCCTGTTGCAAAAGAACGGCATCCGAAGCCTTGTTAACTACTCTAAAAATTTTCATATCATCGGCAAATAGTAATACATTTGAATTAATAAAGCTTGAGTCGATGTCCTGTACAAATATAATGAATAGTAGTGGGCCAAGCAAGGATCCCTGGGGAACACCGGATGGTATACTTGCCCAGGAAGATCTAAAACCATTAAGTACAACAGCTTGACAACGGTTTGATACATAAGAGTTTAACCACGCAAACAGACTGCCTCTGACAGCAACACCCCCGAGCTTTTTCAGCAGTAAACTGTGGTTAATGCGATCAAAAGCCTTACTGTAGTCACCATCATCCATACGCTCGGTAACATAGTCATTTAGAAGTACCAAGTTTGATACAGTTGATCTACCCTTTAAAAATCCATGTTGCAAAGGACTAAAACTCGCTTTGAGACTATTATAGAGCTGGGCATTAACGATTCGTTCGAGAACCTTAGCGATTAGGCATAATTTGGAAATAGGTCTATAATGCTCGACACAATCCCGGGAGCCTTTTTTATGAATTGGTGAGATATAAGCGGTTTTCCAAGGTGCTGGCATTACAACCTCCTCCAGCGAGCGTTTGAACAGGATAGTTACGGGACCGGAAAGTTCCTTGGAACATGAAACCAGAAATTTAGCAGGGATTGTATCGGGACCCGTGGACTTAGTGAGATCAAGAGCTTGCAATTGTCTTTGAACAAGCGATGCGTTAACCTCGATGCTGGCGATGTCACACAGACTGGCAGACTCGTCGATATGTGAGGCAGTTCTGCTGTCAGTACTTTGAGTAGCTGGACTAGATGGCGCTAGGAAGAAGGAGTGGAAGTATTTAGAGAAAAATTCGCATATCGATTGGCCATAGTTTGATGACAGACCATCATGGGACATATTCGTTAGGAAAACACCGCTATTCATTTTTGATTTTACAAAAGACCAAAATGCTTTTGGGTTGTCAACGATAGATTTTACAATATTAGAAATATATTTTCCGTGACAATCCCGTTTCATTCTGCTTACTCTATCACGAAGTATTGAGAAGGATATTTTGGTCAGACAAATTTCCATAAGTTTTAAACTTTTTGTGATATTTGAATTTCTCTCTAATCATCTTAATCAAAGCTGGACTGTACCAAGATGGGTATTTACTTTTAGACGATTTGCGGACTGACACATAGGTGTCACGGATTTTAAAAAGTAATTGGTAGAATAGCTCGACCAGATCATTCACACTACCCTCATATAAAATATTAGAACAGTCGATTTTATTTATCTCCTCTCTTATCAATTTGTAGTCTGCTTTAAAATAATTCAATGATTTGTGAAATACTGTTTTGAGGGGGGTGAAATGTGCTACAGGAATTTCAATAAGCTTTGTGATATGGGTCCTCGCGAACCAGCGGATCTAGGCAAGGCATTGTTATTGTATTGCTATGTCATGATATATTCCATTCTACGATATTGTTACGATATCACTACTATCTACTACACACTACTAAATACTACACAAAAAACCTCTGCCATACTAGTATAATAAATTAAATACTTAGCAAGTTGTCTTTTAAAATAGTTATATATGTTTATGCCAAGATAAACGCATCAGGTTTCGATAAAGCCACGACATGTGATAATATAATATTAGGTCCTTACATATGAAATTGGCGTTTTGCATGGGAGGAACATAAAGTCGTTTTTTTTTTCAATATAATATATTGATTTAATCAAAGTATGTACCATTGCTATCTATACACTTTTGCCATCTCATAGGTCGATAGATCGAAGAACTCTTCGATCCCTTTACTAAAAAAAACATTCGGACGGGAATAAATATAATCTTTGAAGGTGGTTTGGACTGCCTCATCGGAGTTGATTTTTTTCCCTTTCAAGAAGTTCCAAATTTCGAAAAAAAATGGTAATCTGTTGGAGCAAGGTCCGGAGAGTACGGTGAATGTCTTAGACATTCCAATTGAAGCTCCTCTAATATGGTAGCCGTCTGTTGTGCAGTGTGTGGTCTAGCTTCATCATGAAGCAGCAGTGGCCTAGAGCGATTGACCAGCCTCGGTTGTTTAGCAGCTAGATTTTCCATCATGATTTGCAGTTACTGACAATAGACATCTGCCGTAATCGTCTGGCCAGATTTAAGAAAGCTGTAATGAACGACACCAGCACTAGTCCACCAAACGCTCACAAGTATCTTCTTTGGAGTCAATTTTCACTTGGGGCATGGTTTGGCTGGTTCGGTAGGGTTCAGCCATTGCGATGAGCGCTTCCGATTATCGTACAGGATCCACTTTTCATCACAGGTTTATTGTAGAAGCGTATACAGTGTCCCATAAAAGAACTACTAACTTTTGTGAGTCTGAACATTGGAAAAGAACGTTTATGTTTTATTTCTAGTTTGCATATTGTGGAGGCTGTCAATGGTTTTAAAGCTACTGATATTTTTCCTCACATTCATGATGTTTTTATTGATATATTGACTTGCAACGGTTAGCAAAACCGAGCAAGTATTCGAAATATGCTAATTTGTTCTATTCACCAGTTCAGTTCAGTTCAAAGATTTTTATTCATAATAGCACAAAAATTGAGATTTAATGAATGTCATAACAAAATCAAGCAAGCATAATATAACATTAAGTAGGTGCCTAATTATTAGTACATAATATATTGGCTTCAATGAACTGGTTTAATGCCAGATTTCGGTGTCTTGTAAAAAGTCATTAATTCTGTAGTAGGCCTTTGTGCACAGTGTGTGTTTAATATTTATGCTTCGGAACGCACCGGTTTTTTGTTGCGCGGATCGACCGCGAGTAATCGGGACATCACTAAGCGGAAACGGACCGCAGCTGTCACTCGTACCAACGAGAGGAAAAAATTGGAGGTTATCTTTTCTTTTTTCTCGTCGGGAGAACAAACATGTCTACCAAGGCATCGGGCCATTGATAGTATTTCGGAGTGCTCATCATAAACACAGGCGTCGGGCCTGGTCGGAGTGTTAATCATCTACATCGTCGGGAAATAAGTAGATTCGCGTCAGCGGTTAAGAGATCCGTGTTGATTGGACATCGTCGTATCGAACGGCGACTCCACGTGTCGGCAGCAGCACGCCGGCGACAGCGTCGGGCAGCGACGGCAAGGTTCGGTCCCAATCCTATCCCAAAACTGTCTCCTATCCCGTATTCCTGTCTCGAATCGAGCTTTCGAATCTCCGGTCTGCGACGACAAAGGTCAGTAAAAATTCATTCACTTCTTTTCTCCCGTGCTGGCAAAAACCCAGCCCCCTCAGGATTTCACGCCGTTCGGTAGGCGTGGAAATTAAACAATTTGGTAGCAGAGCGTGGTTTTCTTAGTGGGAAATCATCGATTCACGGTTCTAGGGTTGTTTTGTTGCCACATTGTAGTTGGGAGAAAAGAATATCTCAGATTGGCTCAAGTCGGCAATGAGTCTGTGGTCGGTACCACAATTAAAGTTCATTTTCGGTTAGTGAAAGTATAAGTGTCAATTAGTTCACAATTATTATAAATTTGTAGTCGGAAACTACTGTTTGTGCGCATAAAAGATTGAACAGTCATTCTGCGAAGTAACTAGATTGTATTACTTGCGGTAGAACGTCGGGTTCTATAGTACTGCAGTGTTATTTCAGTTTACACAGCAGGGTCGGGCTATTTAAGGGGTATTAAGCTGATTTTGCTGACCTCAAAAGAAGTGTGGGTTATATCGGAGGGGCCACTTCTAGAAAAATAGTTTTTTATAATAACCTTTTGTGTGTTATTTGTATTGTACCATATGGTGGCATTCTCTAATTGATTTAGAGTGTATATTATAAGGTGTATGTCCACAGGGCGACCACATTAAATATTGTTTAGGATTTAATTGTTTTAGTGGTTGCCTTGGTTTTTACAACTTAGTCTTAATTTCTGTGCCCAGCGCTGACGGGCAAGTGCTGGTATCTGGCTGTGCTTAGTTCGGTAGTGAAGCATAGGACCAGAAACAATTAAATCGGTAACCATGGCACCTTCGCCCTTGACGGTACTGCGGTATGGTGTCCGTGAGGAGATGAGATGGCTCGCCCATACTCACAAGTATGTGGAGTGACCTGACATGGACGATGTCCTGCTCAAGCGTGTGGAGGACGCAATAACACGCGTCGGGAAGGTGTGTCGGCTGGCTGCGGAGGCTGAAGCCCTCGGGCTTACGGATGAGGCCTCGGTGGCTGCAGTGAAGCAGCTCTGCGCGGATGCTGACCAAGCGATGGAGTGCTTGGGCGACATCGAGCGTCGCGCCGAAAAAATTAAGCGGTCGCGTCGGAATGACCGCGGGGAGGGTAGCGGAGACCCCCCCCCCCCTAAGGGTGTTGTGGGACGGCTGCCACACCTGGAGATTCCAGCCTTCGGTGGGGCAATTGATGAGTGGCCGGCATTCATCAATTTATTCGATAGTCTGGTCCACGGTCGGGACGACCTGGACAACGCCTACAAGTTGGCCCAACTATTGATGGCACTGCGGGGTGAACCGAAGGAGTTGGTCGGTCACCTAACGGTCACGGCAGGCAATTATGATATAACCCGGTCCATATTGTTTGACCGCTACCAACACAAACGGCGGTTGGTTGATGCGCAGCTGGGGAAGCTGTTTAGCATACCAAGAGTAACCCGGGATGTTGACATCCGGGTACAGGTGCTCAACCCTGTGCTGGTGGCCACTAAGGCCCTTCAGAACCTTGGTCTGCCGGTAGACCAATGGTCATATATCGTGTTATATATGGTTTTGTTACGGTTGCCTGCAGCTGTTAAAAGTCGGTTTGAACAGCTGCATGGGGGCAATAGCTCGGAACTGCCCACGCTGGTCAAATTAACGGATTTTTTGGAGGGTGAATGCAGGCGATGCGACACATTGGATTCGGGGGCCAGTGTTCAGCGCCAACCCGCGCGGATGCGGGAGGGGCCGCGCCCCCCACCCCCACGGGGGGGTGGGCGGTCAAAACAATTTGGCGTTTTGAGTGCCGCGCCGTCGGTTGACGGCTGTGTGCACTGCGACAGTGCCGGTCATGAAGTGACCAGTTGCGCCAACTTTAAGGCGCTCGGTGTGGCTGCCCGCAGGAAGGTGGTCTTCCGCCACCGATTGTGTTTCGGTTGTTTGGGGCCGCACCCGCTGAGCGAGTGCTCACGCGCGTCCCCCTGTGAGTGCTGCGGTGGCAAGCACCACATCGTGTTGTGCCTGAACCGGTCAGGCCCTTCGGACGGTCACCAGGGCCGGACTCAGGTTGGTCGGTCACAGGGCCCAACCAGGGCCGGACCCAGTCCCCCTCCGGGCAACGGGAGTCACCAACGGGGTGACTGGGGTACCCGCGGACGGGACCCCCCCGAGGGGAAGGGGGCAGCGCGGGGGGTAACAGGCGGGATAGCCGGAGTTCGGTCGCCGCTGTCCAGGGTCAGCTAGGACTTCGGGCCGCTGGCTCACCGCGTGTTACGGGCGGGTGTCAGATGGCACCTATGAGTGGCGGGAAGGCTGGGAGCCCACCACCTTCTGCGCCACCCTGCCCGTCGCTCTGGGAGGCGAACAGGGAGGCGAACAGTCGGATGTCGCCCCCATTCCTAGAGCGCCCCAGGTTGGATCCGCTCTCCCCCCTCCATCCACGGTGGCCACCGGGCACACCGTTCACAGTCCGGTATGGTCGGGTACCGGGACAGCGAGGGGCCTATTATGCGGGTTGGGACCCCCTGATGTACATACGGTCTGATATGCCACCGGTGGCATATCAGCAGCCGAGTTACCAGGCCGACGGGGGTCCCAGCGGGTTCGGATCCCGCGGAGGTTCCCGCTAGGGACACGCCGCCCACTTACAGGGTGCCGCCACTCCACAGACGGTCATGCTCCCCACCGCCTCGGTGATAGCGTGGAGTTCGGACGGCAAATCTTGTGTGGCACGAGCACTATTGGACTCGGGGGCCCAGGGGTGCTTAGTCTCGTGCAACCTTTTAAGACGGTTGGGCATTTCGGTAAGGGAGTATCCACATTCCATTCGGGGAATTGGGAACACGGAAGTCGGTTCCGTTAAGGGAGTATGTCGGATTACTCTCTCGTCACGGGTGGATTCATCGGTGAATCTGACGGTCACGGCATTAGTCATGCCTAATGTGATGGGCTCACACCCTCACGTACGGTTGTCGCCCTCGGTGCGACAGTTGGTCGCTGGGTTGTCACTGGCTGACCCGGACTTCGATATTCCGGGCCCAGTAGACATTTTATTGGGTGTCGATGCCTTGGGATACCTGTTAGTGCCAGGTGTCCACGTGTTGCAGGCGACTGGTCTGGTTTCGGTCAACACCAGACTGGGCCATGCGGTAATGGGTCCGGTCATGCCGGCTGCCCCACGCCTAGCGACTCGTAGTCCCTTATTCGGTTCTGTACTCTCGGAGGTGATACAGAAGTTTTGGGAGGTGGAGGAACCACCTACGGTCCGCCGGTTAGACCCGGTTGAAGAAGAGTGTGAACAGTTTTATCGGAACAATACTGGTCGCCTTCGGTCAGGTCGATTTCTCACACGTCTTCCATTCCGGAGTGATCGCCCACCGCTGGGCAGTTCACACCATGCAGCCGAGACGCGGCTTCTGTCGATGGAACGACGCATGAAGCGTGACGGGATTTTCCGGCAGAAGTACGTCGATTTCATGCGGGAATACGAGTCGCTCGGCCACATGTCGGTTTCGGGTATCGACTGGAAGCGTGAAGACCACTGCTTCCTGCCTCATCACGCGGTCTTGAGGACCCCGGAGGGCAAAATACGGGTAGTGTTCGATGGATCGGCATCAACATCTAACGGCATGAACCTGAACCAGTGTTTGCATTCAGGGCCGAAGTTGAACCATGACATCGCGGATGTTATCACACGGTTCCGTCGACACAATGTTGTGTTTGTAGCTGACATCCGGATGATGTTTAGACAGACGGTCATTCACCCTGACGATAGACGGTATCAGCTGATACTGTGGCGAGAGAGCCCAGATCAGCCCATTAGGGTGTACGAGCTGAACACCAACACGTACGGGCTACGGTCTAGTCCTTATTTGGCGATTCGCACTCTGCGGGAGTTAGCGGATCGAGAACGGTTAAACTTCCCTAGAGGAGCAGCGATCCTGGAGCAGGATCTCTACGTGGACGATATCTGTACCGGTGCAGATTCAGTAGAGGAGGCGCTCGCTCGACGGGACGAGCTAGTTGAGCTCTTACGGGGTGGAGGTTACGAGCTCCGGAAATGGATGTCGAGCTCTCCAGAGTTACTGACTGGTCTTCCGGATGACTACCCCACATTTTTGAAAATTTGGAAAATCCAAATATGTTGTCGGTATTAGGCGTCCAGTACCAGCCGGTGTCAGACATGTTTTCGTATCGGGTCGAGTTGGACTCCCCGAAGGTCTGGACGAAACGGAACGTCCTTTCAACGTTGGCTAGGACATTTGATCCAAACGGGTGGATCACCCCGGTAACATTTCAGCTCAAGTGTTTTATGCAGCAATTGTGGTCTGCTGAGCTGAAATGGGACGACCCGATCGGCGGGTCATTGAGCTCAGAGTGGGACTCGTTCTTTTCGACCCTCCCTGGCATCAATCGGATTTCACTGCCACGGAGGTTGGTCCCCACCAAACGATACACCGCCACCCTGCATGGGTTTTGCGATGCCGCGGAGAAGGGCTACGGAGCTGCGGTGTATCTGCGTACGGTCGACTCCTCGGGGGAGGTTGATGTGCGGTTGGTCATGGCCAAGAGCAAGGTTGCGCCGTTGCGCACTCGCCTGACGATTCCCAAGTTAGAGCTTTCGGGAGCGGCTCTCCTGACTCGTCTGCTCAACCACACGATGACGGTTCTTCGTGGGTCAATAGCGTTGGAAGATACGGTCTACGCTTGGACGGACAGCCAGATCGTGTTATGCTGGCTGAAGGCTTCAGTTCACAAGCTGGAGATTTTTGTGGCGAATCGGGTTTCGCAGATTCTGAATTCGGAGGTTCCCTTAATCTGGAGACATGTTCCAGGGGAAATGAACCCAGCAGACTGTGCGTCTCGTGGGTGTCACGCTCCGGAGTTAGTTGGACATCCCTTGTGGTGGGGTCCAAAATGGTTGACTCAAGCCGAATCGGATTGGCCAATGAGTCCACGCGTTACCACGGCGAACGGCGCCTTGACAGTCGGTGTCTGTACGACGCAATCAGAGCCGGAAGAGGAGTTCAGCCTGCTGGAACGGTACAGCTCGCTCGACAAGCTGGTCAATGTGACCGCCTGGATCTGCCGATTTGCGCGGAATTGTCGGAATTCTGAGGCGCAACGAGTGCGGACACAGGTCCTGACACCACGGGAACGGAACCATGCGTTTTTCGCATTGGTACGGAACGTGCAGACGGTGCACTTTAAGTCCGAACTGGACATTCTGAGACGCGGACGCGTCCAACTGAAGGGAGCTGTGGCTCGGCTCAACCCGTTTATTGACCCTCAAGGATTGCTGAGGGTAGGAGGTCGGCTGCGGAATGCCAACCTGCCTTATGCGGCTCGCCACCCGTTGTTACTCCCTAGGAAAGGGAAGTTGGGCGAACTGTTGATACAGGATCGACACATTCGGAATGGGCATGTCAGATGCCACGCCTTGATGGCGTTTCTCCAGCGCGAGTTCTGGATTCTATCGGGAAGACGCGTGAAGTGCGTAGTGAAGAAGTGCGTAGCGTCGTGTTTCGGTGCCTGCCTTGTTATCGGGCCAAGGCGGCTACGATGCAGCCCCAGATGGGCGATTTGCCCACGGATAGGGTTAACGAAATCCGGCCCTTTGCGGGTGTCGGAACGGATTTCGCGGGACCATTCATGGTCAAGTCTTCACAGCTATGGAACGCCAGATTAGTGAAGGCATACCTGTGCGTCTACGTGTGCTTGGCCACGAAGGCAGTCCACTTGGAGGTGGTCAGTGACCTCACTACAGAGGCATTTATCGCATGTCTAGATCGGTTCGTCTCACGAAGGGGCCTCCCGACATTAATCCGTTCGGACAGCGGCACAAATTTTGTCGGAGCCAGGCGATATCTGCAGGAGGTCACTCAATTTCTGAACGGTAACCAGGATGCCATCGGTACGGCTTGCTCCCGACGAGGGATTGAATGGGTTTTCAGTCCGCCGAGATGTCCTCATTGGGGAGGAATATTTGAGGCTGCGGTTAAATCGGCTAAGTCGCACCTGACGAGGATCATCGGTGAGACCTCTCTACGCTTTGAAGAGCTTGCGACGCTGTTCTGTAAAATTGAAATGACACTGAACTCGCGTCCGTTGTGCTCGCTCAGTTCGGATCCAAATGATTTGGAAGCGTTGACGCCGGGTCACTTCCTGATAGGTCAGACCCTTAACGCCCTGCCAGAATACCCATTCGGTGATGTTAAGTTAAGTCGGTTAACTAGGTGGCAGATGTTGCAGCAGATGGCTCAAGATTTTTGGAAACGGTGGTCCCTTGAGTACTTGCACATCTTGCAGCAGCGCCTTAAGTGGACTGACCGGACGAGCCCCCCTCAAGTCGGTGATTTGGTGCTGATTAAGGATGCGAACCTGCCATCAATGAGATGGAGACGAGGACGGATCGTCAATTTGTACACGGGTCGGGATAGCACGCCTCGATCAGCAGAAGTCAAGGTGGGGGACTCGGTCCTCAAGAGAGCGGTCGAAACACTTTCTCGCCTTCCTATTGATTAGGGACAGGTTCGGGCCTGTCCGGGCGGGTGACTGTTTAATATTTATGCTTCGGAACGCACCGGTTTTTTGTTGCGCGGATCGACCGCGAGTAATCGGGACATCACTAAGCGGAAACGGACCGCAGCTGTCACTCGTACCAACGAGAGGAAAAAATTGGAGGTTATCTTTTCTTTTTTCTCGTCGGGAGAACAAACATGTCTACCAAGGCATCGGGCCATTGATAGTATTTCGGAGTGCTCATCATAAACACAGGCGTCGGGCCTGGTCGGAGTGTTAATCATCTACATCGTCGGGAAATAAGTAGATTCGCGTCAGCGGTTAAGAGATCCGTGTTGATTGGACATCGTCGTATCGAACGGCGACTCCACGTGTCGGCAGCAGCACGCCGGCGACAGCGTCGGGCAGCAACGGCAAGGTTCGGTCCCAATCCTATACCAAAACTGTCTCCTATCCCGCATTCCTGTCTCGAATCGAGCTTTCGAATCTCCGGTCTGCGACGACAAAGGTCAGTAAAAATTCATTCACTTCTTTTCTCCCGTGCTGGCAAAAACCCAGCCCCCTCAGGATTCCACGCCGTTCGGTAGGCGTGGAAATTAAACAGTGTGCTTTTTACATTTTTAAAATCGAGCTTCAGTTTTGTATTTCTTGCGGAATTTTATTGTAGAAGCAATCATATCATATCAATAGTGATGCCGAGAAATACAGTTTCATCTACTAGTTTTAGTTTGTCTTTCCCCAATACAATGTTACTCTCAACTTGCGTTACATTAGGTATAGTGAATTTTATGCACTTTGTCTTTTTGAATTCAGAAGCAAGTTATAGGCAGTAAACCAGTATAGTAATCGCAAGAGAGCATTATTTGTTTATTGTGGGACATTTTCCTGTCTCCTAATTTTAAAAATTAGTGACGTGTCATTTGCAAATAAAACTATCTCTGACATGTTTTGTACCATGAATGGCAAATCATTTACATACACGAGGAAAAGGAACGGACCCAGAATAGATCCCTGTGGGACTCCCATCTTCACCTGAGAACCCAACGATTATGTCCTATTAATGTCAGCTTTTTGAACCGTACGATTTTGTCCTATTAATGTTAGCTTTTTGAACCCTCCCTTCTAAATACGATCTCATAGGTTAGAGCAAATGCCTTTTATGCCGTACTGTTTTAGCTTTAAGACAATGTTTCGTTGTCTACACAGTCAAATACCTTGGTCAGGTCACAAAAAAACACCTATAGGGTGCCTACGATCTTAACCCGCATTAAAAATATGTTTAACTAACATGACTAAAGCATCTGTTGTCGACCGCCCTTTTGTTAATCCAAACTGCTGTCTATGGAGAATTTGATGCGTATTGAAGTGCGCCAGTAACTGACCCAATATAATCTTCTCAAATATTTTACTCAATACGGGTAGAAGTGAAACGGGTCTGAAATTTGTAGGATCACCCCTATCGCCGCTTTTAAATAAAGGTACTAGCCTGCTGTGTTTCATGAGATCAGGGAAAGTACTCTCATCTACATATTTATTGAAGTTTTTAGCTAAATGAGGGGCAAGTTCGTCTATCACCGAGTTAATAATTTTACTGGCATGCCCCAGAGATCCTCGGATTTTTTCAAATTTAACAACTTAAATGCTGTAATTATGCCATAGGGCCGAATATATGTGAATGAGAATCTTTTATTGCACTTTTGAACATTGACTTTTAAAAATGATGCAGCAAGATCTGGAGACGAGTCTAAAGAAGCCGTAGTAACAATTGGAACATTTGTAAAGAACTGTTCAAATGCGGCCGCGATGTCATCGTTAGAAGTTATAAGTATATCTTCAATTTTAAGTAAATAGCTACGGTCTCCTGATTTTGTTTTACCTGCTTCTCTATTTATGATATTCCAAATTGTTTTACTTTTATTTGACGATGTAAGAATCTTCATTTTTATGTGTTCGCACTTAACATTATGACAGACGGCCCTAAATATTATTGAATATAATTTTACATGTTGAATAAAAATTGGGTCATGTGTAGATGTTTTTTTGCAAGTGTATCCCTACTTTTACGAATTCCTTTTGTTGCCCATTCACTAAACCCTATTTTACTCGCTAATTCTAAGTTTCTGTAATTTTAAATTGTTTTCAAAACTATTTGAAAGTTTGTTTAATAAGTCCATTTAGTGATCATTCGCTTTTTGAGTATTATTTTGAGTAGGTAAGCTACTTTGTAAATCTTGTTTAAATGTGTGTTTTTTTGTTGTAATTGGCTTACACAAGACTTCCAGTGATTTCGAATCTACTTCTAAGTTGACAATTTGCCCACTGTGATCAGACTTTAAACAATTTACTGTACATATCTTCAAAATTTCGCAACCGCAGAAGACGTTATCAAGGCAGGTTGCAGTAGTTTCAGTTATTCTTGAGGGCTCTGTGAAGATGTTGACTTAATTGAAAGATTAAAATATTATTAATTTAGAATGCAAGTCCACCAGCAAGTCTATATTGAAGTCACCGCAATGACTAGTTCTTTGTTATTACTAGAAGCTACTCTCAAGACATCCTCCAATACTGATTCAAATATACCATAACCACTGGTAGGGGGTCTGTATACGCTTACTACAATGTATCTACCAAGTTCAACACACGATAGTTCTATTACTTTATCGGTTCTTTGTAGAGACATTACCTTTGAAAATTTTGTGAAAGTTTCATACGGCACATTGCTAGAATGATAATTTTTGAAAGGTTTTTCAGTAACCATGCAGGCATTGTATTAACACGGTACATTTCAAATTTCATTCTTTTTGAACTAGAAGTTTAAGATTTATAACTATAGCTTATCAAATTCGTACGTAGCACTCCCATGGTCTGCGGGCGACGGGGGACGAAAGATGCAGGGGCTGCGAGGGCGGGAAAGAAGAGCGCGGGGGGCGGGGCGCGTAGTAGGAAGGAAGAAGTAGGAACCGAACCCGCTCTTCTTTCCCGCCCCCGCATCTTTAGTCCCACGTCGCCCGCAGACCATGGGAGTGCTACGTACGAATTTGATAAGCTAAAGTCAAAGTTTCTTAGCTTTGTTACTCACTCACTCACTGACTCACTGACTGACTGACTGACTGACTGACGATCTTCAAATCTCTAAGGCACTTCTAGCAAACATAGAAGCTTCAAATTTAGAATACAATTAGTGTTTATTGTATAAATTAATTGAATAGCAAAATATTTTGCAATTTCGGTCTAGTGTTCTAGCTACACTTACTGCAAAAATAACTTTGTAATCCTATTCAAATATATAGGATTACAAAGTTACATTTGCAGTGAATGTGACAAAAAAGGAAAACGCAAGAATGGGACTGCATTCATAATTTGTATGTATTGATAACACAATAACCTACAAAACAAGTGAGATCTCATAAAAAATATTCCCTGCAAAAAAGAGGCCACCGTAAAAGTTGTGAGATATTTCGTAGAGCCAAGTCTCAGGCATTCTTATTAATCTTTATTTTCTTGTTAAATAACATTTTGTGACTTGGCTAACGTTCTTGGTACTAAAATGTCGTATAAAGTATGTTGCAGCGATAATATTATGGAACATTTCTATTTCCATATACAGAAGTGCATCCAAACAAATATTGGTGATGTTTCGTTATGTCATAAGCAATCGCCAAAGCCTCTATGTTCAAGTGACCTACTAAAATTAATAAAAGGATACTAAAACATGCCAAAACAATGCATTTTACTAATTTTAGATATCATGTTTATATAAGCACTTTTACTGCTTAAGACCTACACAATCGATATCTAAATAGAAATAGTGTTAGTTTTAATTTTTCAAAACGTCCGGGTTCGATTTCCGAGCTGAGCAACAAGTTTTTTTTAAATGTATGAATGCAGTTTTCCTTGTTACTAAAACCGATGACATGGTTCCTAAGAACATATCTTCGTATGTCTCATAGTTTCAGACTTTCCCATACTGACCGATCTAAATGTTACGTCCTGTATAATAAATTCTTTTGATAGTAGTAAGGCTAAATTTACTTACTTGTCATCGCACTCTGCAATTTTTAATACCTATGTTGTAAACCTAGACAATTCTTCTACTTTTTCGTTCTGTGGGAAGAGCACTGCGGTCATATAGTATTGCACTAATACGGAGACCACTACACTACTCACTAGAACAACTCACTCACCTACTAATCTTATAAATACCACTTTTGATGAGTGCTAGAATTAAGTTTTTTTTTTTTTGTAAAATAATAATAATAAGGAATAAAGATTTGAAAAACTATAATGTGACCGATCATGCTTTGCAGGCCAATCAATATCTTTAAGCAACTAAGAAGCTTTTAAACATAACATTATTTAAACGAGCACCTTAAACGAGTACGTTATAGAAGTATAACTTTCTATAAATACAATAATGGATAATTGAATCACCGGCTAAACGTGGGCAGAATTGTGCCTCTGCTACCCTGTATGGGAAAGTGCCTGTCTACAAACGTCAGAAAAATTGCGTATCATACATATTTGTTGACACCCCTGCCATTTTATTTTGGTAATTTTTTAACATTAGCTAGGTATACTGAAAAATAAACTTAAGTTTAGCCGGCTAGTGTCAAATATATTTTCTTATCCATCCTTAGCCTCAACAGTGTGGAGGCAAGACTGCAGTCTAAACTGCAGGCTAACCTGCTCATGTTGAATTAATTTATTGCAATAAACATGATTTCCAACATTAGTCGAGGCTCGAACATAACCTTAACATTAGCCGGCCAAACTTCATTTTAGTTTAACACCTTGCTTAGTCTTAACATATTTATATGTATGTATCACAGATTCTGTTCGAGAAGCTAAGATTGCTTTCGTAGTGTCGGTTTTTCCTCTAATGTCCACTGCTGGTTACCATCACACTACTGTTCTGAAACTGTTGTTGGTAATAATAGTAGCTGAAATCGAATCAGGGAAAACAAAAAAAAACAATGGCGATATCCGATAGAATCACTTTATACCAATTATATTTTAGACAGTTATTTGCAACAACAAACTATTTTCAATATGGGGTATCCAAAACGCTTACCTTCATTTGAGTAACTATAACAGTAACCTTAAAAGTACAGTTTCAATAAAATGTATGTATGTAGAGAATCTATATTTAAACACGACTAGTAAGTACCATTTAAATTGACTTTTTAATAAAATACATTATTAAACTATTTTCTTTGGAATTTCCCAGCCTCTTGTATAAATTTCCACCGTCTAAATTATATTAGTAAGCGTTTAATTTTATTTTATGCCTTTCCCTTTTCCCCAATACAAATTTAGACTGAAATAACTTCTAGTTGTATAATAACGAAAAGGGACAACCCGTCTTTTTTAGTCATCGTATATTAAAATTATACCAATACATATATTTTTATTAGTATTGCGAAAAAAAAATAATGTTTTAAACAATATTTTTACACAAATCTGTAGACACATTTAAGTCTTGTATCTCATTGAACTAGGACATAAACTTTTACAAGCCGAAACATGAATTCAAATTAATACAGTATCACATTAATTTATAGAAACAACAACACAATATACAATGCCAAGAAAGCTTTAAGGTTATTTATATTTCGATTTTAATAATATCTTCTATGGACAAATAGTACATTTTTATTAAGCTAACAGTTTTTATGACATATATTTAATTTGTAATAGTTAATGAACAAAACATCAAGTAAGTATAATAAGTGGGGTAGATATAAATAATTCATCTATTTAAAACCATTTATTAAATGGATGCAAACAAAAATTTTAGTTATTTATTTCAATTATAGGTAGGTATGTAGGTACTTTATTAAAATTATCCAGCATGATAAATAGATGACCTATGAGTTGCATATCAAGAACATACCTTGAACTAGAAAATGCTGAATAAGAAAAAAGGTTTTAATTCGTCGTGTCTACGCCCTGCACAGCATCTCCAGATGCTATTTGGTGTAGAATAACAGATAGCTACATAATAGACTCAACACATAGGTAAGGACCCGCGTATAGAGATGTAAAAGAAATGTGAAGTCATATTTCAGAGGGAAATAGATTCTCAACAACTTTTCTAGAATAACTATGTATTAGAACTTCACTTCAACCCACGAATCATTTAGCCTCTGTCCTGGGGCCCAAATGATGTAGCGAAAACTGTTTTCATGTTTAAACCATATCGAGAAAGTTGTTTGACTACTCCTTCTGTTACACCCTGTATTTTCATTACAATGCGATGGGAGATTCCGTATAATTTTCATATCACAGCATTATAGTATTTCAAACATTTCACAACATAACTAAATATCGGAATGGATTTGTTTGGATCCGTAGAAAGTGATTTGAGACCGTGAAGTAAATTAGTTTTAATGACTAAGAATATTTTAGTTAGACCACGTTCCTTAGTAGTTCCTCCGATGAAAGTATTCCATCCTGTAAGGAAATAACAAAATTAC
Source organism: Argyresthia goedartella (assembly GCA_949825045.1). Taxonomy (NCBI): domain Eukaryota; kingdom Metazoa; phylum Arthropoda; class Insecta; order Lepidoptera; family Argyresthiidae; genus Argyresthia; species Argyresthia goedartella. The sequence continues at coordinate 23,286,474 of OX463821.1, read as the reverse complement.
AAATGATAAAACATTACAAAATATTCTGTATGATCTCAGATCTGTATCTTACTTTGTCCTGCAGCCATATTGGGACAAAGTAATTTTTTTTACAGCAAAAGATTTTATTTTTCGGCATAGGCGTAGAATTCATCAAAATTAAGACAAAAACAAGTGAGGTTGTGAAAAATATTGAAATTTAATACGAAAAACTTCTTTGAGCAATCAGACATGTCTATTGGCGAGATAAAGTCATTAATACCTGATTGAGATCCACGAATTTGCGGACAACAGATCGTGTGAATTCGGGGTTGTTCAGCATCTCGCTGACGAACCAATCCACGGGTATGCTGTGAACAAAACTTCAATATTTAACATCACCAAGACGTAGGCAATTCTCCTAAGGATGCAAAATGTCGTATTTTGCTTGTCGGCGGCGAAAATTTGTTTGTAAACTGACTTCTTAATACGGCGTTTCGCGCCCATTGGAGCTATCGAACGCTATTGCTATGCGTTTTTCATACGAGAATAGGGGCCCCCATTCGCGATGTAGATACCTAATGTTGTTTAATTTAGAAGTTATAGATAGCAGAAGCCGTTCATCATTATGGACACACAACTGTACTGCTAGGTATAACTTAACTTAAGGGCAACTGTAGATATCCATTGTCAAAGATCTGGCAAAGCCATGGCATTTAATTTGAAACCTAGCCTGCGTGAGCCTATACAAAACTTTTGTGTGAGATTCTGTGACAGGTATTTCATATCTTTTGTGATGCTCAAGACAATGCAGGCTTCGAAATCATTGCACACGTTCCAAAGGGCGACGAATTCACAAAAGACAATAACCCAGTCGTGTCCACGAGCTACATGTAGACTGAAAGGGGTGACAGACAAGCTACAATGAGGTACAGGAGTACAGTTTTAATACAGTCCAAAATTAACAAAGTAACGAATAAACTGACAACGTAACAGTGAGATCAAATAAATATTCAGACGTCAAAATTGCATCAAAATAAATATTATCAATAAAAGCGATTCGGACTCGAACACGAAGGGTTCCCCTACTATCGTCTAATACGCGCAGTAAATCAAGTCTCCTTTATGTTTTTTTTGTGTCTTGTATCGGCAACAGAAATAATAATTATGTTTACATTTCTACTCTCTACCTATTACGGCACATGAAATGAAATCTATGGCAACCGGATATGAGCTGTCGGATTTCAAGCTATCACTTTTATTTAGTTAGTTAGTTTTGAAGCCATGTGAAATCCACAGCGTGACAAATTGTGATAATGTGTTACCTCTCCAAGGTTCTCTCTTCATTAGCCTCTTGCCCCTCTCGCTCCGGCGAGTTCTCCAGCATCTCCCAGAAGTTGTCCAGTCCGTACACTGGGAACACAGAAAAAACTAATAAACGCTGGCTTTGTTTGTTTATATTCTTCTTTATTCTTTGATTTTCTATGCAGCCTGTAAGCAGAACCGTGGTTGTTGACGAGCGTTTTTGTTGTAACAAAACATTTTATACCACTGCTTTGTTACTGCTCTGTGGCCCGAATGCATAAACAGCAGCTCAAAATTTGACGGACCCTTAAAATCATGCTGTCACTGTCTCTCGCTCGGGAAATGACAGCAGCAGTATGTCACTTAAGCGGCATTTTTATTAAGCAGGAGTCTGTGCATTCGGCAATGCCTGCCTGGAATAGGGAAGAAAACTTCCAAATCAGTTCCACGTAGGGCCGCTAAAAGTTTGTAGACAATAAACACAGAGCAAGTAAGCAAAGAGTTTCGTTCATCTGAGGTTACTTACAAATTAATCACAGAGTAAAAGTAGGTAAAGTTTTATGCGAAGGGTTTCGTAATTCAAATAAATTCATTATCAATATCCAGATATCTGTATAAACTCAGATAAATGAAACTCTTTGTTGCCGAATAATGACCTCTACCAAACAGTTTTGTGTAATCTTCCCCATTGGTATGAATTATTTGTAACAAGAGTCTCGCAGACACTCGTTAACATTTACTGAGTATTTCAGTTTGTAGATATATACAGTTACTGCTAAGACGACCTACATACGTTGGGTGATGCTAGCATGGATCAAAACTAACCATTACTGTACAACACCCTACCCAAAAATTTACTGTTTTCGAGTTATGTGACTTTAAAGATTTTGAAGAACATCGTCACTTTTGTACATATGTATTTCCGGTCCTTTTTTATTGGAAAAACTAGGCGACAAAGTAGATAAGGAAGCTATAAACAAAAAGGTTAATTAAGATGTTGTTAATGACAGAAAATGTGAGTAAGAACATTTTTTTTAATTTCATACTTACTTACCGACACTTCATTACAAACATAACATAAACATATACATTATTTGCACAAAGATAAGAATTATACAAGTATTATTAATCAAAAGCTATTAATAGTAGTTTATGTGACTGATACACAATGGAGGGCAGAACTCGAGAGTGGGTTTATGAAACGAGCTGAAGGCGAGTTTTCGCGATCGCGTTCGAATTTCGAATGTCATAATATGTCGAAATATTGATACTTTATGGTTATAATGTATCAAAATTCAGAAAAAAAATAGTTTTTACCAATTAGTTTATCATTATACTGGTCGTAACGTGCGGTTTTTGGACGCAGTAAAGAGGGTTTATGATATTTGTGTAGATAGAACAATAAATAAGTATTATGTTTAAAATCGGATCCAGTTTAGAGTATTTTCTTTACAATTCATTTTCAACATGAGTTCCCCTGTTTCTAATACAATTTCTTAATATACTTCCCAAGTCAATTTTGACCTCTCTAGTAGTGAGCTGTCTTCTAAGTTGTTCAGATGCATCAGCAATTATTTGCTTCAAAATTCCTTCATTTGCGTCAGGATGACTATCTTGATGTACACGATACGCTTCAAGAGTCCCCCCCATACGTAATAATCTAATGATACATTGAGCTTATTTATTTATTTGTGTATTTGATACACCAACGACACAATAGGCCATGGTAGTGGACCTCCTCCTACGATCCATCTGTCTGGGTAATTTTCATTGAACCAATCCCGGATGACGCTATAGTACTGAGCTGGTTTCAACCATCATGTTGAAACCAAATGTATCTTATAAGTGTGAGCGACAAATAATAATTTAACTCATCTAATTCTGAAAAAATGTATAGTAATGTTCACCATTCAAATTTTGAAGCGAAAAAGCAGGTCCATTTAAAAGGTTGTTAATCTAGACGTTCATACTAAATCTTCGTTGGCATCCTTTAACTCTCTTCTTCAATATCTCTCTAATACAAATAGGATTTCCTAAGCTCTTTAGGAACCCAATACAGAGCATTATGATAGATTTTTCATACCATAAAATACTTTAAAAAAAAGTCTGGATTTCGGCATCTCCGTTTAACACAAAGCGACAGAAACCCATTCGTCTAATGGGATCAACTTCTTCAATCACATGATCATGATAAGGGTAGTTTCCAGCAGTGCGCATGGTGAACCATACTTCCCACTGTGAGATGCCAAGCTGTTTATTTTGCTGTTATGTCATGCATTTTTCCCATTGACCTTTAATTTGCTGTTTATTTGTGGTTAACCGCAGAAAAAGAACAAGGCATTTTATTAGGCATTTACAACATTTGTTTAAAGCACCGTTAATCTTTGAGTTTAGCTGATCTTTTTTGTTGCTAATTTTTCCAAGAATATTAAACATTTTATTTGACAATTGTAGCTTTTTAAATAGCTAGAGAACTGGAGTTATTTTAAGTATTGTTTGAGCAAAAAGTTACTAGTATTTATTTTGGTGATATTGCTATAAGTAAAAAAAAAATTGCAAAGTATGTAAGTGAATTTTTACTTCAAAAATCTTTCAAGTCGGAAAACAGTTATGTTTTGGTTAGGGTGTTCCGTAGTAACAATGTTTAGGTTTGATCAATGCTAGCATCTTCCAGCCTGTGTAGGTCCACTTACCAGTATCCCTTTAAAGGTACATAGCTTCATATTTACCATTGAATATTAATGAGAAATCACCATCAAAATTATCATCAGAAATCATCTGATTATTCATATTCTACTACAGAGCCAGCAAAATATTTAACAAAGTTAATCATGGAAGATAATTTTAAATGATTCTACATGTTTTTAAATTACATATACCAGGTACATATTATAATTCAATGTACTTATATTATATGATGTGACTAAACATGAAGAAAGAGTGAGCATCATTTTATTAATATTTATAATCTATTAAGCCTATTCATAAGGGTGTCCCCACATCGTTACTCGAGCAGTCGTAATTTTCCTTACAATTGGTTATTAATTACAAGCACATTTCTATCATACACAACAAAAGCATTCTTCTAAGCGTATTCCAATCTTCTCATTTCATTTCAGCACTTACAGAAAACGGTATCCTTTGTACGAATATGCGAATGGCGTTATGGCGCGACAACAAAAAACAACCAAAGAAACTACAAAAATATTGTTGTTGTTTTTCTAATATACACTGAGTCCTGGTTCAGATATTGGCTAAGGAAGTAAAAAAACAACAAATAATAAAAAATAGTTTTTCTTACATTATAGTAAACATTAATACATTAATTACGGTGAAGTAGGGATCAAATACTTAAAACTAGAGAAGAGCCATCAGAAAAATATATTTTTCGTTAGAGATAAAGCATCGATAATCGTATTGTAATGGACTATCGAGTCTAACGATATCATACACGTAGATTTGTAAGTTTACGTGTTAATACTTATAGCTAAATATTACAAACAGGGACCGTTTATCGTTTCTCGCAACACTATTCGCCTTACGATCTTTTTAGTGGATGAGGCGGATAATGCTATGAAATTTTCACAGACACAATTTTCTAGTAATACTCTGGGCAAATTATGTTGTGCAAATTCGTATCGTGTAGGTCGCCCATTCATAAGTTTACCTCTAAATATCCATGTATAGATTTTCTTGTCTGTGCGAAAACCCTAATGCGAGCGAGTCGTTTCAATAGCATCATCTTCCAAAAATTGAAAGCGTAAGGCACAGAAGAAGTTTTATAAGTAAGCTTTGCTATATCAGTACTCGATTGTTACCTTCTTCAGTGTCTCCACTACTATCCCGTTTGCCCAGGCCTCTTGCGATTATCAGACCTGTGTCAGGGTCGAAAGTGATTGGTTGCGTTCTTCTTCTTATAGTCTTGCTGCCATCGTCGCCTGTTTTAATTCGATTTAATGTTTATTTCATTTCGATTCCTTCGATTCCTTGCAACGAATTGTCGGCTTAATATTGTCCTAAATATCTGTGCGGTATTTTAAGTTCTATCTATTTCACACTCTCACGAAATAATCTCGCCACGAAAAGTTTGAAAATTTTGATATTTATGACGACCGATGTTGGAAGGGATTTCAAACATCACTCTGACGATGCTCTTTCATGAAAGCGTTTCAAGCTACATATAAACCTAACGTGTACTAAAAATTCCATTTCTATTTTCTTTACTAATTTTGTCACAAGCGGCGCGTCGGAGCGTACGTTTCTTTTCAGATTGACGACGTGGACGCATTATCTGTAGGTACCATTAGCTACCACCATGTAGCTTTGTGTTTTTGCCGACCGCACTGTTTTTATATGCTACCGTAAAAACACGTTTTCTGTTAGAACGTGTTTTCACTAGTTAAAACTAGTTTTTACTAAGTGCCTTAGATACAACTAGAATTTCCTAGTAATAACTAGAATTTAGTGATATTCATGAATGTAAAACTAGTTTTAACGTTAACTGTGCTTTAGCGAAAACCCGTTATTAGTTAGAACGTGTTTTTACAAGTCAAAACTAGTTATAACTACCTTAGTTAAACTAGCATTTCCTATTAATAACTAGAATTTGATGCTGAATTATTTGCATAGGTCAGTTTCTGTCCGAATACCAAAGTAAGGTTGTGTTTACTAGAATTTACTGATATATATGAACATAAAACTAGTTTTAACATTAACTGAAACTGATAACTGATTAAGTGAACCCTTTATTAGCTATAACGTGTTTTCACAAGTCAAAACTAGTTATAACTTTATGTACAACCTGGAGCCGAGCTAAGCGGAGCGGGGCGAGGCGATCGCATGTTCATTTACAAAACCGTATTGGTTGCTTAATTGACAATCATTTTCGACCAGCAGTAATTCAAGTTTTAACTAAAGCACTTAGTCAAAACTATATAGTTGTAATTAGTGAAAACGCGTTCTAACTGAAAACGGTTTCTTACTGCAACATATATATATATATCTTATATCTTTTTCAATAATTCATGTACAGGTATTTGGATATGAACGGCTGGTGTCACACGTGTATACAAACTTACACTTTGATTAATTAAGTGGCTACTTAAAACCGGGTAGGTACTCATTGCGCTCGCTAATGAGTCCCTACCCTGTAACCTTTGCACGAACCGTAACCGAAATTCATAGTGTGTGCGTAGGTCGCGAGCTTGCCGCGTGCTCGCAGCAAGCCGATGTACGTAGGTCGCGAGCTTGCCGCGTGGCGTGCCCGCAGCAAGCCGATGTACGTAGGTCGCGAGCTTGCCGCGTGCTCGCAGCAAGCCGATGAATGAAGCTTCTCATGCTTAGTGCCGCACGCACGAGAACCTCGTTACATCTCTAATGAGAACCCGGCTTTTTAGACCAGCCTTAATCCTGCTGTAATTTCACTTTGTCAATATTAATCGATGTAATCGTTATTTTGCTTTATATTGTTCAAAGTGAAATTGCAAACAATTGTACAGTCAATAATAATAATATTTTATTACCTGTATGTACCTATAACGTTACACAAAAACCTTACCTCTAAGTAAGTTTTCTTTTTAAGTACAACACGAACAGGCTGACGACAAGTTTTTTCACACAATTGTATTTATCACAACGAAACTAAATTACATTAACAACCTCTGACGTAGCGATCGAGGTATGTCCTCACAAGCGCGAGGTCCTATATACGAATCCCGGCTAGGCGGGGGTAACAAAACACCGGTCCTTGGATGTTTATATGTATGTTTGGGACGGCGCGGTTTCTTACTTTTGCACATAAGCACAGATACTATAATATAATCACATGCCTGTTTAAAGCGAATGGGATAATATTTGTTTAATATTATGAACGTCATCTCTGTAGTTGATGTGATGAGTATTGTTTGTCGTGCGTGCTAGAGCCGCAGACATAAACCACAGTTCCATTCAAGCTTCACATCATAATTGACTTCTTGTTACAGGTTTATTCATGTTTTGCATCTGAAAACTCATCAGCTACAGCATATGAGAAACACCTAGCGTTGGCAGTATGGTTTTGTAATGAGAATTTATGTTTCTTTGCTGCAATAGTGTGTTTGTCTCTAGAGTCCTATCCCGAGACATTGTTGGTGATTCTAAGAGGCAGATGTATTGTGCTTTTCCGTTTCATTATATCGTACCTTCGTTGTTTATGGTGTGGCCTCTTTTCCCGAATCCTCTAGCCCCCAAAGCACGGGAGTCCGACTCAAAAACTGTTCTCTTTGTCATTAAATCGGAGTCTTCGGTGTAAAAGAAATAGGTGACGGTTAATTTAAGAGTCTAATAGTGATCATAATGTTCTAGAATATATTCCAAAATAAGCTTTCTAAAAAAAAATATGCAATGTCACGGAAATGATCAGCTAATTAGCATAGGCCATTATTTTATCATATTACCTTCATCGCTCTTCACAATTGGATCTCGCTTCCCGTATCCTCTCCCAACAAAATATCCTGAATCTGGTTGAAAATCCATTCTCTTTGCTTTTACTCCGGTGTCTGTTATGTGTTGAGCAAAATACTTGTATGTTAGTAAACTCGTACCATCTATCCTATCCACATAACCTAATATACTGTTAAAAGGTATGTGGGTAGGAAGGACTCCCTCAGACTTCACGTAACGCGTGTGAGTGAAGATTAATTCCTCAGACTAATTGACCTAGATACATGGAGTTTATCTACAGTTGGAAGCTGTTAATGTATTTTTTACACGTAGCTATGGCCTAGTCTAGAACAATAAAAATGTTTTTATTATTATTTCTGTAGTGTAGATATTTACGTATACTTAGTAAACGTCATTATTTGCCTCTTACAGTGGTCCTATGTAGATTGGACCACTGTGGGAGAAGGAGGGCGAAGAAACTGCAACAGTGTGTTTTTTAGATCTTTTTTAAAATGTCTTGTTCTGTGTTGAGTTAGATTACACCCCATACAGTCTTGTCATTTATGTACGAGGGTCATGCCAAATGAAATTAGATATTCAAAAACTACAACTTGGAAATTTCAATGAATTCTTTGGGTAGGTACCTAGAAATTTCATAATTATAGGCAGCCAGGGCATCTTCTTTGGTTTCAAATCGATTTACTTTTAATTTTTCTTTAACTGCCGGAAACAGGTAAAAACACAGGGTGCCAAGTCAGGAGAATATGGCTTGTGAGGGAGTATAGTGACATTTTTCGAACTAAGATAGTCGAGTATTCTGGCACAAGTGTGCGGGGCGGCGTTGTCGTGGCGCCAGAGCAGGTGCTGGGTTCCTGACTTTGTCCACTTGTCACACCAAACTGACAACACTTGTGAAGCACAAACTGTCACATACCATTCTGAGTTGACAGTTCTTTGATCCTCTAGCACCACAGTCGCAATATGTCCTGTGCAGAAAAATGAGGCAACCATTTGTTTCTGTTTGCTTCGTGCTCAGCGACATTTAGTTGGAGTCGGTTCATCTTCAAAGCACCATACCGTTGACTGCCGCTTTTATCAGAATCGTATATAGTAATACAACTATGTTTCATCACCTGTCAGTATATCATAAACAGTGTCCTTTTCGCCAGTGTCGAATTTATGCATCATAAATTTACACCAATCCACGCGGCGTACTTTCTGCAAGTCATTGAGTTTATGCGGTACCCAACTCGAACAACCCTTATGGAGGGACATTTGTCCATGAATTATGGTTTGCAGTGCTGTGGATCCAATGTCTAGATCTCGCTCAAGCTCTACGTATATAATTCGTTGGATCTAATGGATATTTTTTCCACGGCTTGCACATTTTCTTGAGTAACTGCGGTTGGCGGTCGCCCCGAATTCGCCTCATCTTCAAAGCTCTCCTGCCCTCTTTTAAATTCAGCAAACTAATTAAAGACAGTTGCACGAGAACAAGCTAAGTCGTGGTTAAAAGTTCAAAGCATTCTTGAGGCTTTAAACCTTTTTTAAAGTCATAATAAATCATAACTCGAATATTTCGTCGACTAATTCCGTTGTAACCGCGAATTCCCGTCAGATTCAATCAGAAAATAAATATTTAAATAAAATTTCGCAGATTTCCGGAGTATTCTATTTTTTATTTATAACTATTTAATCTGCCTTCACGATCGTGTATAGGCCAGTATCAATCAAATGAGTATCAAGTATTTAATTACTTTTGGCATGACCCTCGCAATCTTAAATATTGCAATATCCCTTTTTGGACAAAGTTGTTTTTACATTGGTTTTAAATTGCTCAAGTAGCAATTTAAAAAATCTCCAGAGGTATCTTGTTTGAGTAGAGAGTGCAGGAATCCTTAAGAATTGCTGACTTTCGCGAGTCTAGCTAGCAACTAGTACGTGATTATTTCTTAGGTTAACATTACAGCTATCGCTAATTTTGGAAAATGTTGAAAGGAAAATGTGTCTTGCGTATATCAATCGATTGAGTGGCTGTTTACGGATGGAGACATTTTTTAATGAATTTACATTGTTATCGACCAGTTTTTTGATTGGTTTGATTGAATTAATGAATGTAAGCAGGCTGCCTAATTTACTTCTTTATCCTTCATTAGACAATTTTTATCGCAAAAAGAAGAAACAGGACAACAAAAATGGATCTTTAAGATATTTTCTACGATAGGATGGATATCTTTGAATCAGTAAAAGTTTTTACCAGGCTTAAATTTATTATATTTACGACGTAAGCTTCGAAAGCGTAATAAACGTTTACCTTCGTCTAAATAATCGTTATCAGTGCGTTTGCCAAAGTCTTTGGCCACCAATAGTCCCATTGACTTAGGATTGAGCTTCTTACGGGCTGCCACAACGTACCGATCTTGTGACGCTGTGTGTGAAATTTATTTTTGTTAGGATAAATGAAATAAATGTGTAGGCGCTATCATTTTCTAACAAGAGAGTGCCAGAGTTTGAGTGTCAAATTTTGAGTCTTACATCCAGTTACAGAAACAATCTTTAAATTTTAAATCCCCTTGAAATGCTAGCGAACTAGTTCGTTAGCGTTTCTTATTTCTGAGTACATAATGTTCATGACAGTACACAAGCCTTTACGTTACGCCCATAAGCGTTTTGTGTGGCTTTAAAATTTAGAGATCGATTCTGCAACTCGGCGTTAGGCTCGTATAAAAAACCGCTCTCAGCTCTGAGAGTTGTCTACTATGTCACAATGACAGATTGTCCGTATCAAGTCTGTCATTTACACACGCTTGAGACTCTCATAGCGTAGCGTAGCAGTTTATTAGGTGTTGTCAGTGTGCTATGTGAGTGTCCACTAGCAACTACGAGTATATCTTTAACACGAATCCATAAATCTACTGACAAACAATTAACCTATACATGTATGTTAGAAGTTCATCATTATCAATGATCGTAGACTTCCTACGACTGTATTTTTTCGGTACTAATTCAGGTAATCACTAAAGTATAAATATATCATACAGAAAAACGGATAGAGTCGAAGGAAGTCGCTATTTTTTCAAATTCCGATAACTGATCATCATACAATGAACTTTCTCGACAGGAAAACTTATAGTATTCCATAAGCGTATAGATCACGCAGCCAGTGCTGGAAAACACACCTAATTCTGATATTTTTTCAGGCTATTTTTAATTAAGCTCTTACACCTAAACACCACATGTTTATTTCCGAACGTGGTCTAACACTTATTACACCTGAAAAGCAAAGACATCCGTAATACCGCTAGTGGTTCTAGTGGTTTTCAATTGAACAGCTCTTTTATCCAACTTCTTAGGTCCCCAGTGCCTACTCACGACGATCTAAAAATAATCTACAGCCATTTCAAATGGATTTTCTTTTATTCCCTATAAAAGCGCCACAATTTGTCGCAGTAATTCCTCCAGCGTTATCGTCAGTTCTAAGCCTTGGATTGCTTTGCCGGTTTACGGGATTTTTGTCTACCTTGATCCAACTCAGGGTCTCGTTTTCCAAAATCCCGCGCGATTTTGAAAGTCTCGCTTTTAAACGTTGGCGTGGTCCGACTGCTTGCTTTGGGGGAACGGTATTCTACCTCACCTTAGGAAACCAAACAAATACGGTTAAGAATATATACCACTTTAGTTAGTAGTGGTGTAGTTCTCGCTTAATCTAGATCTAGATTAATCTGAAATAAAATGTTAGTATGTACCAAATTATTTCATTTTCTGTAGCAAATATAACAGGGTGTGACAGTCTTATTTTAACATTTGAGTTTGTTTATATAAGACGAGCTGTAATAAATTGTGAGAAAGGCTTGTACATAGAGTCGTCAGCAAAACGTTGACCAATGAAGTTACGCCAAGTTGTTTACATTTCTTGTGAGAAAGCAAACCCGGCAAAGAATAATTACTCTGACATTTGAATTTCAATGAAACCGGCGCCCATTAAACTTTTCTCATCCTAGAGGATCAAGAAATTGTGCTTATCACAAAGAAATAGATACGGGGGTAAACGTGGGTAAGCCTTGTTTGCTTTGTTGGATATATTGCTTACTTTATCCACACTCTTTTCATCTTCCACAAACGGGTTTGCATAGAAATGTCGAAAGGGTGGAAAATGAATTCCAGTTTCCTTCAATATGTTACACAATTGTGAAGAGCGTCATCATCATCCAGCGTTTTTAAAAAAATTGGCATAGGAGCACTGCATTGGCATAGGAGCACTGCATTGGCATAGGAGCACAGCATTTTTCTCATAGGACTAAAGCAGAACATATCATGAGGCCAATCCTTTTTGGCACTGCAAACGTTTTAAATTAATCATTGGATTATATCAAAATGTGGCAGTTAAATGCTTCCACATGTATCGGTATGTAAACAATAATAACAACTTTGACGACCCGATTGGCCGAGTTGGCAGTGACCCTGCCTACGAAGCCAAGGGTCCCGGGTTCGAGTCCAGATGGGGGCAAATATTTGTTTGATGAGAACGGATGTTTGTACCCTAGTCATGGTTGTTTATCTATCTAAGCATAGTATTTATCTATATAACTATGTGTATCGTAGTCTAGTACCCAAGATACAGGGAATCCTAGTTTGGGGCTATATCAATGTGTGTAAAACGTGTCCAAGGTATTATTAACTCACGTTCAGACCTCGTCGCCGGCCGGTCGCGCTTGCCGAACCCGCGCGCGGTCATCATCTCGACGTTCTTGAAGCCGCGCGTCGGCCGCTGCTGCTTCGCGCGTCCCAGCCGCCCGTCCGGCGCGCCCTCCGCCACGCACAGGCACGCCGCCACCGCCACCACGGCTAGTTGGAAGCTGATGTTCATTGCTGGGGACAAAAAGTCACAATAAATATTGCTTCACGACTTTTCACATATGCGGTGGCAGAGGCGCGGATGCACCCACCGCACTGTACTCAATGCAGTGGGTGCTTCAAGACTACATTTTTCGTGATATTGGGCTAGCCCAACGCAGTAGTTATGGAGATGTCAAAGTTTCCTGTCGATGTAAACCAGCGTGGCACGTCGATCAATTTATACCTCTTAAGACGACGCAGTAGGCAAAAGCAGCCATTGTAAATCTCAAGTTACGCAAAATAGGAGTACTAAAGCAGTTGTTTCATTACACTAGTTTGTTGATTATGTGTGTCGGATTCGTAAAAGTATAAACGCAATTTGATTATTGCTCGATATTAAGTCTCCCGAAATTATGATAAAATCTATCTTTCACATTTTTTTTACATTTTGCACCGGATTTGTATGTGTACTTGTTATTTATTTAATCGTTATAAAATATTAAATTATGTTGCTCTGTAGGTCCTCTGTTAGATTAGTAAAGAGCCTTTTTAAACATTTGCATCCTTTTTTCTCTAAAAGCAAGCTAAGGGTAAAATTGTAAGTTCCGCTCTCGGGGTGCCTACCCTTAAGTCATTTATCCTGACTTGTTTTTAGAGAGAGGTTTATCGATAATTTGCTAATTTGGTTTCTTTTTCTATGTCCCTCCATGTCTGGATAATTAAGAGTAGGGTTTACAAAATCGGTGTCATTATTTTTTATGCTGTTCTCATTGGGTATCGTTTCCGGATAATTAAGGCTCATTTTCAAGGGCATAGATGCGATGATACGCTAGGCTCCTATCACGCAAATAAGACTATTAAATAACAGGCTTAACATGGACACAAATACTATCTTTTGTAGTCAATCACCAATATGAGTACGCATATATTAAAGACTTAATTCTCGTATTCAAAGAGCTTCAAACCGACCGACAGTACGAAGACGAATTCCCAAACGAGAGGTCTCAGGTTCGAATTCTGGCTGGGGAGGAAGAAAAAATACCCGGGCCTTGGAAGTTAGTAAAAATGTCTGTGATGTCGCTGCTTCTGGTTTACACGACACCGGGTACTCTAGCGTGAGGCCAGAAACAATGTACATATGTCCCTATGTTTAAATTTTAAGTACAGCAGGGAAGGTACATTCAGTCAGCAGAAATAATTCAAAGAGCTCTATTTTTAACTGTAATATAACTCGACAACTGGTGTCATAGCCTTGTTTATAAAGTGAAACAGAAAGGTCTAAGAAGTTATTTTTGGATCATAACGGAGCAACTATGTTTAGCTTCCCCATACAATTTCGGGTCCAGCGGCCGACAGTCCGAAATAAAGTTGGTCTTATCAAATTGGTTTCCAAAGTGATAGTTGTTCAGCATTATATCCATGATAACCCTATTTTGTCGAGATTTAGTCATAAAGCTTCTAACCCGTATACCTACAAATGTTTCAACTTTCGTTTCCAGGATTTATGACTCGACAAGATTCACAGCCTTATTAGAGAATAAATATAAAAGTGAATGGCGTTGTCGGAATTGCAAGATACTGCATAATGTAGTGCAATACAACTTAAGTAAATTGGGTCTTATGAAAATAGGCGTTGTTAACTTTATTACTTCGAGGTTACGGTTCGTTTTTGATGCTGGAAAGGATACCTGTATTTGGTATCCTTTACAGGTATCCTTTATGATACGTGTGTAGATAAAATGGTTTATGTATGTTGAGGATTTCCAGCACTTAATTAGAAAAATACAGAAATCTTAGTACGAAAATTATATGCACATAAGAACTTACTAATGTGTTATTATAGATAAAATAGTAATTGTGAAGTAAGTAAGTAATATAAAATACAATATTTATTGAAAAATATATGTGTGACAGTTACATGCTTGGAATTAACTGCGGTTTGAAGCCGAGTTGCGAAATAATTCATGATTCGTAAATCTTTATTGCACACAGATATTTAAAAAAGTTACATTCATGGAAAACATGTACCAAGTCGAGCTTACCAAGTACCAATATATCTAACTAATATTATAAATGTGAAAATAGCGATGTTAGGATGTTTGGATGTTTGTGTGTTTGTGCCTCAATCACGCTAAAACGGCTGAACGTATTTGAATGAAATTTAGCACAGAGGTAGTTTTGAGCTAGATTAACATATAGTATTCTTTTTATCCGACTTCACCAGAAGGAGGGTAACGTTATCTCGGTTAATGATAATTCCTAGGAACACGCAGATGAAGTTGCGGGCATCAGCTAGTTATTCATAAACCTGCACATATAGTTTACATATAGTAATTATCTACATACTATATCTATCTAGAAAGAGAGAGGAAGTGCTTTGTTACACGGTTTTAGAAAGAGAAAGGAGTGGGACTGTCATGGAAGTGCGTACCACAGTCGGACCACCTGCAATATTTAAATTTTGAAGCGCCGTAAAACGCTAATGGGCATAACGTCAAGGCGTGTGAAATGTCATCAACATTATATAATCAAATATAAGAACCGTTTTTTTATCAAAAAGCAAAATTTTATAGAACTGACTCGCTATTGCGTTTTGCGCGACATAAAATATAAAGATTATTTCTGCAAATGGCTGAGAGACCAGCTTATAAATAACAGAACATTTTTAAAGTATAATAGATAGTTCGATTTGGCGGGGGCACTACCACATAGGAAGAATACCCGTAATATGTAGGACTTCATGCATCTGTAAGCCCTTTTATACTAGGGGTTATGATCTTTACTTTATGGTTTCTCACCTTTTTATTGTGCAGTTATCTCATGAACAATGTAAGTGCCTTACCTTCAGGTGACCTTTTGTGGCTATGTATGGCAACTTACGATAATAGGGAGCAATATTGTAAGCCGGCTACTCGACTCAATTGAGTAGGTATCAAGTTCTTGATGCTGAAAAGGTATGCACGGAATACCTTCCCTTTGGTTGCGGTACTAAATGGCTTTGTTACCTCCTGAATAAAATCTTATTATATATCATTCGAAGCAGTTTTATCATTAAAACAAGTTAATTCAAAAACTTTTATTGTTCATGAATAGTTGAACCCGGTAAGTATTTTTATAAAATGGAAGCTATATCGAGAAAACAATAACGCAAAAAAATAACTGTCGAGAAATATCATAGAAAGTGTTGCAAAACTTTGAGAGAATGTCAAAACAATAATTATATATACCTATCGAATTCCACATTAAAGTTTAAAGTCATTGCTCTGGAGTCTTGTTATTTATACTCTTCGCCTTTCTCTCAGATTTCATAAGCTTCTTATTTGTGTCTTTGAAAATGGTATAAGTATGATATTAAATTCGCGTGGGCGTAATTCTAAACTTTCATGAATCGAGTTGGTCGCTTCTTAATAAACCTATGTCGCCCTTAAATCTAATTACAACTCATTTAAATAGAAATCATGTTGATAAAACGTTATCAAATAATCACGAGTAGATATCTATTTGATAACAATCACCAAGTTAGAAACTTAAAAAAAGCTGACTCCTAGTTCAAGCCCTTTTTTTTCCTCCACGGTCAGCGAATAAAGTCTGTGTACATGAAAAGTCCTCGTCAAAACTATTGCTGCACGGAACCACAAACCAAAACGTCATCTGTGTTTATATTTTTTGCATCTGTTAATTTTTCAAAAAACGCTAATTCAATTTTGATAATATGTATATGGGACCACCACTCAAATATGACCTACCGATCAAAAAAATAATTATCAAAATCTGTTCATAATTTACTGAGTGATCGCGTATCAAACGCGCAAAAAAAAAAACAGTCGAATGTCAAAAAAGCAGGAGGTTCTCACTCCTTTTTTGAAGTCGTTTAAAAGAGATTAGCTTGAAGGTAAGAAACGAGCTGGACTGAAGTTTAGTTGGTTTTGCCATCATTCTTTTTCGGTTACAACATTACAGTACTTTCAACTTCCCTGGTGTTTGTCTTTATATCCCAGTTAATTTAAAATTACTGCCATATGTATCTTACGTCATATCCTGATCCTATTAATTCTGATTTTATGCTGACTTGTTTAGGATGTTGAACCAATGAAGAATTCAAGTTTGCGACCTCGAGCGCTGAACGCAACATTGACATTATTCTAAAAAACCGAGAAAATTTCGCCTTTTTTTCAGCTTGAATAACTAGTTTTTTCGAGTACTTACGCAGAAATTGTTTAAAGTTCTATGTGAAAAATGTAAAGGGGAGGGGCGAGAAATATTTGCTATCTTCGAAAATAATATAAATTTTTAAAGGCTTTTCTTAGCCACTCTTACTATACTCTATGTACAGGGACACATCTAGATTCATGTTGTAGCTAATTCAGTTTACTTTAAAAGCGTAAAATTCGTTCCTAAAATGTCAAGGCGCATTCGGCGCTCGACGTCACAAACTTGGATTATTTATGGCTTATACAACATCATAAACAAGTCAGCAAACATCAAAACTACCCAATTTAAAAAATTTACTAGCCTATTATCGCGTCAACTCTGAACAATGAGAGTCACCACGACATTGCACCTGCCTGTGAAGCCTGACATCGGATAATCTTAAAAAATCGCCTTACTAAGCTATTCAGCCCTAAGCTGTCCTTTCATATTAAATAATATACATAGGTACGGTGTTACCACTAACTGTTACTTACCTATGCAAGGTTGTTGGGAACTATATTTGTAACAGAATTTAAATAAAGGCTAGTAGATCTTCAGTCAGAATAGATGAATGACTACAGGCTTATATTTCATACGGGTAGTTTCATTTGGCGATCGCATTGAAGAAGTAAATTAACGAAACGGCGTGACTTTGCTGCAAATTAAGTTAATGGACGCAACTTATTTTCCGCCAAAGTTCTGGATTTGCTGAAAGAAATCTCGAAAAATGATAAGCTCGCTTTAGTATATTTCTTTTCGGTGTTCATATCAGTATGTTTTCCATGATTTTGTTCAATAAATTTTGTTTAAATGTATGTAGTTTACGAGTGCCTTTGAATAAGTCGTCATTCTCTAATTTATCTTTCTGAACTCAGTGATTTGGGAACCTTGGTTACAGAGAGGTATAATTAAATGACTCCGTCATGTGATCAAATTGCCAAACGCGCTTAATTCGGATGTAATTTGTATTGTGAATGGTATCGCGTAATTAACACTCATTTTCAGTAATTTTAGACAAATTACAAAGACCCGACGTTTCATGTGTACAATATACAATATGTATTCCTATCTAATACCACATACGTCTAATGCTTGAATTTAAAGGTAAATAACATTAAGTAAATATATATAGATATATATATATATATATACAGCAACATAAACATACATGTGAAACAGAAAGACGCAGTCATATTTAAGTTCGCTGTTAGGGAAATCAATCGTAGCATATAACACAGAGCCGATTTGATCTGAGCATCCTTGATTTTCCCTTCTCGTACAGTTAGGGCTGCGTGATTAGCTGTTTAGTATGGAGAAGTGAAAAATAAAGTTGCTCTGATCAAATCGGTTTTACAGTGACAACTTTGACTAATCAAAATTATCCCCTAACAACAACCTAAAATATGAGTACACCTTTCTGTAACACTCTATATAGTTAAGTATATGTTGTTTTATTTAATACGTATCCAGTGCCCCCACCAAGACGAGCAAAGCGAAACGCAAGGGCACTACTACCTTTTCTCGAAGCGCTTCGTCGTTTTTTTCTGTTTTTTATTTGTGTAATGAGCATGAGTAATTGTTTCTTAGTCTTGGATTTTTGTTTGGATGTTTTACCTAAGTATTTATCTCTATTAAATATTTAGTCGTCTAGAACCCATAACACAAGCCTGGCTGAGCTTATTATGGGCCTAGTTCGATTTGAGTAAGATTGTCCTCTAATAATTATTATTATTATTGTTATTGTTATTTTAACCCTCACAACTTGGGTTCGGATTATATCAGATAAACAAAATTCTCGGGATATGATGTCAATAGTGGCCTCATTAAACATATAACAATAATACCTTGGAAACTATTCACACACATTAGGATTCTAGGATTCCCTGTATCTTGGGAACTAGACAACGATATACATATTTATATAGATAAATATTATACTTAGATAGATAAATAACCATGACTAGGGTACGAATATCCGTTCCCACTAAACAAATATTTGCCCCCACCGGGACTCGAACCCGGGACCCTTGGCTTCGTAGGCAGGGTCACTGCCGACTTGGCCATTCAGATCGTTATATATGTGTTACCACAAAAAATATTAAACAGCTTTTAACCTCAACCCAAACGTCAAATGCCATACACTTTTGATGATCATAAAAATTCTAAGCATACTGCCTGAAGTCCTAGAAAGCTAAAATTTGAATGTTAGACATTAGTATAGAAACAACAAAAATATCTAAAACTTGGAACTTTTACCCCCCAACCCCTTTCAATAGGGGATGGAAGTTTGAATGAGACTTCCGCAAATTTTGAGGTCTGAAAATTGATATAGGGCCTCTTTGATACAAATAATAAAATACATATTTCAGGATTTTTAGGTATGAAAAATGAAAGGATCTTAGGGTATGAAAGTAAGCGCCTAATGTGTATACCTCACGCCACGATTAAGAGCGCTGGGCGACGTTGGCGGGAATTACTGCGCACATGTAAAGGAATTGAAAAGTGACTACTGCGCATTCAAGGCCACCGCTCATATTCCGCCGCTTATATCGTGATTGAAGATGAAGCAAAGACAGCGCGGGTATGCTATCACCATACATAAAAGTCAAGGGCTAAGTTTGAATAATGCTCTCATTGATCATCATCATGGTCATCCACGTTCTGTTGTGTGTTGTGGGCAGGCCTATGTAGCACTCTCTAGAGTAACTGCAAGTGCAAGGTGTTCAACTTATAAATATTGGCTTTAGTAGTATTAAATGACAAAAGTCAGCTACAGTCGAATACAATCGCCTAAGAGTAGAGTATCACCCGCACTTATAATAAACAGAAAAACAACAAAGAAAAAAGGAAAGATATAGAGTGGGCTATGAAAAAAGGCACCTCTGACGTGCAAGAAATACACCCCAAAAAAGAAAATAGAATGAACAAAAAGTGAAGTAGTGAAATCCCACCAAAAACATTTTCATGTAAAATGTTGCCAAGGTGAGACCATATGGCCCGCACTGCTCAACTCTACAAGCCCTAACTTCAGAAACTACAGCTTAGTCAAAGTGGCTTGGCCGTTTTGCTACCGTCACATGATTTGAATGATCATTACCTTTTTATTATACAATCGTTCTTGTAGTAAAAATTTATGTTGTAAAAATTAAATAGATTTTTTTATTCATACCTACAAGAACAATACTCATTACTACAAGATTAGTGAATGATTTTTATCGGAATCGGAACTTAGAATGTCACCTTCACCCTATATATCACTTATCTATCTACCATCAGCAGATCTACTTTTAGAGGAATAAGATTCAAATGTTTAAAAGGCTCTTCATCGACCCCTAGAGGATTAACAGAGCAACATAACTTAATTGTTTTATACATAACATTAAAATATAATACAAACTGTGACTATTAAATGAATAGTCCTGACCTGAGTTCCTGAAGTTAATTAAATAGCTTTGCTATTTTCTCATTTTTTTATTAATATCAAATTTGATTTTCGAAGACATTATGCATTCATTTTTAGAAAGTAAAATGTGAAATAAATTAATGTGGATGCTGAAAGCCTTATTTCTCACATTCATTGTAATTCATCCACATTCTATAATAACTAACGGCATACAATTACATCGTTTTCAGATATATCATTCTGAAGAAAACGAAGATAATTGACTAAGTTAAAAACAATATATATATATATATATATATATATATATATATATATATATATATATATATATATATATATATATATTGATTGATTTTGATTGATTGATATTCATATTCATATTCATATTCATAGAAAAGACCACAAAAAGTAAGGTAGTAAGGATAATTGAGCAACACTGGTAGGTGCGATAACAGCTCACTGTAAATTTAATAAACACCTATCATTATAAAAGCTTGTACCAGACCCCTCATGTCCTCATTGCGGCCTGGAGGAAACTAGCCAGCACTTCTTGAAACGACTGTCGGTGTGTCGATGTGTCTGCATGTCTGTCTGTGGCACCCTACCGGTCAACCAGCCTCCCGGATTTTAATTTGTTTTTCTGGGAATGGTATTAGACTTCCCTGCGATGGTTTTTAGATATGTTTTTTAAATAGCTTCAACGCCTTAAAAGTTATCTGCCTAAATACGATAAAAGTGATCCAAATTTTAGTCGTAGTCATTTTATGTTATTTATTTTACATATAACCTTTTTTAAACTGTACATACTTGTAGTTTGTTTCTATCTAGAGATTATTATTTCAGCGCGGTTTCTAATCATCTCGCGGTATCTTATCATAACAAACCTTGCCCTATTAAAATATAATGTAGTTATAGCAGTTAGTACCTTATTGTAACTAACAGGCACCTACGTTAGTGTTCCAAAGTGTAGAGTATAGAAATATGTACTTAGTCTCGAACACAAGTTCTGCGAAAGTTTTGAGAGCACTTAGCGGTGGTGTAAGTAGTGACTCACAATGTAAAATATAGTTTATTTTAGTAAACTTGCTACAAGAGCTTTTCCTTTGTGTGTGAATAATAAGCTTTGAAAAGATTATTACAGCATCGTTTCACGCCCGACTGCGCTTGAAGGAGGAAAATGTTTATCAACCGTATGTATACAAAATGTGAGGATATTTTAATTTAAACAGTAAACTTACATTTCCCGGTTATCTAAGGGAGATTAAAAAAATTAAATGCCATTATTATTAAATCTAAAATCGAAGCCATGGTTCCTAAGATCACATGGTGCTATCTCTCATAGTTTCTGACTTCTCCCTACAGACCCATTAGGATTGATGGTGTATATGTCATCGGAAAATAATACGATCCGCAAGTTTATAAATTTTCTAAATTTTTTTCCGCAAGTTTATAAATATACTAACCTAACCTAACCTAACCTAACCTAACCTAACCTAACCTAACCTAACCTAGCCTAATATAATCTCTGTCTTGTGGCTCTGACTACCATGCGAGAGGTCCCGGGTTTGATCCCCGGCTGGGGATACAGGAAAGAAATCCCTAGGTTTTCGATGTCTATATGAGTGTGCCGTCGCTGTATCTGGTCCCCACGATAAAGAGTATCGTAGTGTGGGGCCAGGAGCAATGTATGTGCCTGTATGTAAATGCTTATGTTTACAATGTTTAGAGGATTTCGCTTCAATAATTTTTCGCCCCAGGGTATTATGCGCTGAAAGTTTTTCGCCACAACGTTTTCGCTGCGGTGTCATTCGACCTCGTGGATTTCGCTGCAATAATATTTCGCTCCAGCGTACCACCCTGAATTTTTTTCGCCACAACGTTTGTCGCTACAACGTCGTTCGCAACTACGTACGGGACCCGAAAAATCCCTCAAGTCTTGGATGTTTATGTGTTTGTGACGTCGTTGTTCCTGGTTCCCACGACACAGGTTATCCTTCTGTGGGGCCAGTAGCAATGCATGTGCCTGTATGCAAATGTTTATATTTATAAATTAAAATCAATTTAAAATGGCCGCAAGCAACAAAGATTCTTACAAAATCAATTTAAAATGGCTGCAAGCAACAAAGATTCTTACAAAATCAATTTAAAATGGCCGCAAACAACAAAGATTCTTACAAAATCAATTTAAAATGGCCGCAAGCAACAAAGATTATTACAGGATTCACCTCATGAACAAAAAAAAAACGATTAGGACGATTCTCAATTTGTAGACGTTACAAATTCGCTTCAGATAAAAGTATGTATGGCCAATGGCAGCTTTGTCGCCCTTTGTTCCCGATTGGCGGCGCTGGCGTAGTTGGACGCTAAGAGTTTAATTCATCTCAGGTTATGTTCAAAACCCCTTCACGTGAACACACTTGACACTGGAAATATTAACCTCGAATGAGGATAGCACGCCATACATTATAAAAAGTAAAGGCTTGTGTTTAAAAGATTACCAAAAACGCACCTATTTTACTACCAATAAATTCGAAATGACTGCCATAATGGATAAATGACAAACTTCTTTTTATATTTTGTGTATTTATTATGTTATTTCTTATGTTCAACTTAACACGAAGGACAAAGGGGGCTCCGCTTCGCTCACCCCCTTTACTCTTCACCTGAGCTACCGCAGTATTTTGCCCTGATATTTTCTGCAACTTTTGGTGACATTCACCATTTTGGTAAGAAAAAAATATTCTGGTGATCATTTCAATTGTAGCCAAAAGTAAATCAAATTTGATAACTTTAACAGATGGACATCCTGTAACTACACGAGCGCCATCTGTAATGGCTTTATTTAATGGATTAGGTGACATTGTCGGTATTCTTTGTGTGGAGTTGTCAAAGTAAATAGTGTTGACTCGCCTTTAAACTATTCTGCGATTTTAAATTTGAGGCCAGAAATATAAACAAACAGCTGTCATTTTCCAGTACAAAAAGTATAATAAGAATGTCAAAGTCAACGGTTTTGTTCTAGAAAATGAAATTTTTAAACGAAACTTTTACATTTCTGGCCTCAAATTAAAAACCTAGTGGGCCTACTTTATGTATGAGGCTCGTCTAGTTAACTCTTGTGCAGTGTGTTGACACTGAATGATTTGCTCCTGTATTTGGCATTGGCAGTTAGCTCGGCAGCTGCAACCTGTTAATGAAGCAAATACCCACCCTCTCAATTAGTACGAGAGATATGACTATGAATTTGTGCATTTAACTATTAGGATGTATGTGGCATGATATGATATAATAAGACCACCACAGTCCGGCGGCGGATTATTTTAATCATTTCCAAAAAACTTAGAAAATACATACTCTATTGACGATCTTTGTGGCGTAAGCGATCAAAGTACTTTCTTACAAGCCAAAGGATTTGGGATTGAGGTTCGATTCCCGGCTGGGGGAGAAAAAATAATAAACCCAGTCACAAATATATGTTTATGTGTATTTGTGACTTTGCTGTCTCTGGTATCCAGTGTGTGCTCGCTCAATAATTGTGACAATAGGTGATAGGAATAACTGTAATCCCTTCCAATTGTGAAAAGGAATGTTTGGGCAAACCATGATAAAGTCAATTAACTATCCAAGAAGCCTATCTGCCGGTTTCTGTGAATTAATTCAATTAATATCGTTGCATTATTTAATATTTCATCACGAACAGGTGATCAAAGCGGCATTTTACTACTCAAGTGAAATATTTAAAAGAATCAACATTGACTTCAGCTTTGAAGTTAACAAAGTTCTTTGTTAACTTCAAAGAATGTCCGGTTTGTCTGTTGCAGCAAAAGGATTGTGGAAAACCGGGCAAGGGCGAGTCGGATTCACACACACCGTGCCAACGTCAAAGAAAAAAGCAAGAAACACGTCTTTTACATGGCGACCCCTTTTAATTGTTAAAATTACCAATAAGTTAATAATTTTTTGGTGTAGCGGCAACAGAAATACACATTCTCTGGAAATTCCCTGTCCGATTTGGCAACCTTTGGGTACGGAACCCTAAAAATAAACAATTTATCGTATTTTTTAAGTATTTCAAAGCTTGTCGGCTTTTTAGATTTACTCTAAGTTTTGTTTTTTTGTGGAAGTATCTTGGGTAACGTGGTGGAATGTTTTTCTTTGACTCACACTGTCGAGGTTTTTCAAAGAATTACCTGTATTATATGGTTAATAAGTAATGGGTACAATTTAATTGCACACAAAAAATTCCAACCCTACATCTAACCAATCCATTTTTTTTATCAATTTTGGTGCTGAATTTATTACTTTTGAGAGTGGGTCTATTATTCTCCACATAAGTAGTGGCTCTGTGAGCTGTCGGCTCCGCGGGTCTGTCTTTGGTAATACTGGAAAACCGCGTTTTATTTTCTTCATTATTTCCCATCCTCTCACACCCCTAATCATTTGAAGATTGTCGGATGAAAAAGATGTTCGGACAAAAATATATAAAAAAAACGTCACATTTTTGTACATTTTTCGAAACGGCTGAAAGTATTTTTTCTAATTTCAACCCCTACACCTTCGCCATGATGTTAATTTTTCCCAAATTCTGATAATTATCGTACCAGCTCACAAAATTTCAAGTGCATAGGTTCAAATATTCGACTTGTACAGAAGAACAGCCGGCAATCCGGACAGACATACGAAAGCATTTTTGCCCAAACTGAAACGGAGACGCATTATCACGCTTCGCACTCGCTTGGTAAATTATGTAATTTATTGGCTGTCTGCAGTTATTTTCTCTGATTTTAACGGGTTATCAGTTAACTTTCTTTTAATACAACAAATAAAACTCATTTCGAGTTATATTTGGTTGCACCCGGGTTTTGCCAGTCATTCTGAAGTGCATTTTACTCGTACGTAGTTTCATTCTAAGTGCAGTTCCAATCGATTACTCAAATGAAAATTAAGTAGGTATTCTTCAAGTAAGTCAGCAAAAAAGAAGCAAAATACTGTAAACGCTGTTAAGATAAAACAATATAAGTGAGACTTGAAAACAGGAAATAATTTAAAACGGTCCGGCCGAGATGTTTTATAAAAAAACAGAAAACGAGTTAATTTTCATTCAGGGACATCCAGCATCAACGAACTAAAAGGAATCTCTAATGCCTGGTGCCTCTGCCAGCCCTGATGGAAAAGGTGTGATTCTTTATGTATACCTATATTATTGCTAGAAAAGTAAGTGACAGAGTTGCTGTATTTTGACAATTTCATTAAAAATATCGACATCCTGAAATATTCTCTTGGAGGACTATTTCAAACTGATTCAGGGGAAGACTACCAAATGTCCGAGAGTCAATATCATAGCCTTTAAACTTGATGTAGCAGGATGAGGAAAAAAGGAAGGAGGATTATCTAAAATTTGATAATCGAATGCAAATTTATTGAAAAACTCTTTTTACGCTAATTAGGTCATACATTACTTTTACATTTTTAATACATGTGATACACGACACACAAATTAATATTATCACACGAAATGTATTCACGAAATACATTTCGTGTTACGCAAGCGCTACGAGCTGCTACGATTTGGCGTAGTACTTGCTACGCATTACCTGTAGCATTGCTATTCATAACTACGCCGATAACTATGGCGTAGCATGCATAGCAAGGCTGCTATGATGAATGTTGTATGGTAATGTACTCCTAATAATCTTAAAGTAGAATTATATATTTTTACAGAGGTTTTAGTTCACGGTTTTATAGATTAACAGTGGGAGGCCCCCTGCGGGCCTCCTGATTTTGAACCTTGTGCCTTAGCAATAAAGTTAGAAACCAGTAAGGAACATGCATAACTGTGTTGGTGGATAAGAAGTAAACAACTTCTAAACTACCAAACCGACCAAAAGTTGTTTTTTTATAGATTAAATATTGTAAGTGAGTTTTTTTGTCGTGGCTACCACATTCGCATTAACAATTTATTTATTGTGTCTGTATTCCCATAGTAACTGGAGTGAAGGGTGAAATAATAAAAGTGCTTACTAATTTAATTCTTGTGGGCACGGCTAAATAATAGGGTGTGAATGCGATCCCATGGGCAGTTGGTGGATATGGGTATGAAGAGTATAAATCTATATATAAATAAGGGTAACGGGACTAGGATGGAGGTAAACAGGACATTTGGATAGACGGGATGATGGACGGTGGACCAAATCCGTCACAGAGTGGTGGCCAAGCCGCAGACAGCCTGTTCGAGGGTCCAATGGTATCATCGAGTCGACACGATCGCGAGGGTTGGCAGTAAGAGAAGAAGCATATACCCAGCTGTAGATAGATATGGGCTGACTACGATGATGATGATACAGGCAGGGTATAACAGAAAGATAAGTATGAGTAAATATAAATAAAAATACATTGTCTATTATTAAATCTCATTTTTATACTCATTACATACCACAACATAGACATAAGTACAGCGGTGTAATCTAGTTTTATAATATAGATAGGTTCACATAAGTTGTTCAGTTAATTCAGTATGTTGTTAGTTTTAATTTAAATTTACACAAATACTTAACTACTCATTTATTTACACTTGTGCCCTTATGTGTTATTCTGGTAGAGCCTAGTGCCCACGACACAGGGAAACCTAATGTGGGAGTAGTGTCGCTTTTTTCCTATATATTTTTCATGTATAAATAATTTTTTTATTTTTTTATTTTCACTAAAGTATCTCTAATCAAATCGTTTAGTATAAATTGAAAGCACGTGTCCGAGTATCCCTTGGGTAGATTTTCTCAGGTAGCCGGAATATCCCAAAAAATGTTCAGAACGTCCCTAAAAGCCCATCCAGTTTATGCGCTAACATTAAAGTATCCTAATTTTAGAGGATACGACACTAGCAACAGAGACTCCGTACCTAACTTAGTTAGCAACCGAGTTTCAGTTAGTCTAACATACCGCAGTTTAGTGAGCTCCAGTTGAAATTACTTTCCCCGGAACTTCTGTGAGATAACAGGATATGTTTCTGTGTTGAACCTGCAGACGTTTGAAGGCAGATGCGAGTGAATATTCATTTGTGAAGAATTTTTGGATGAACGTGAGCTGACAGTGCCTCCCCCACCATGTCTGGGAACGGCGTAATGATTGATGAATTAGCAAATCAGTGCATTTGCCTTAACGAATGGGAAAATTTGCCATGACTTCATTCCGTATTGCACTTGTCCTTCTTATATTTTTAAGAAAGCAGGCTTCCATCAAAGTATTACTAAACCTGTTATTAAAATTACGTGTTATCGTTGAAGTAAAAAATTGTGTAAGTGTTTTCATGAAATTAGGTACCGAATATTAATTTGAGTGTATCCTTAAATTACTGATGCGTATGATTAATGGGCTGATAATTTTAATAACAGCCAGGACAACCCGATCTTAACTAACTAATGAGATTAGAGTGATCTTATTAGCAACCCTTATTAACAACAAAGTTCATCTTACCCCAAATTCGAAACATTAATACTTAAACAGGAAACATGAATTGATTTCATCTTTGCTTTCATCATCACGTTTATCATATCAAATGGGCCACAAGCATATTATAAAATCAAAATAATACGATTGCCAAAATTCGCGGATTTAATTGTATAGTTGACAGTTTGGCGCAAAAACGGACCTGCAGCGAAGACGCTGATGGGTGTTTTAAAAAACGTTCCGTTTCACGTTACTTTCAAATCGTATTTTTAACTGAAAATCAATACTTAACAAAATATAAAAGAGTACAAGAGAGGCCTGTTATGTTTTAGGTCTCAAAATATTATTAGAACTGATAAAAATCTTAGCTGAAGATTATTTATGAAATAAATCATCATATTGTGTGTAAGTTTATTATGTTATTCTGAAATCTTGGAATTTCTATCTCTCCACAACAAATCAACCAATGAAAAGACATCTATCTCGTTTAAAATAATCTTGTTTTGAATAGGTGATTCTGATGTAATTCCAAGATGGCAGGAGGTACATGAAAGGCTTCTGATCTTAGTAGGCACTCGACACTCACTACGAGCCTTGTTGAGGTTCCCTATGGACTTCGAAATTAATTTGATCGATTTAATTTCACCGAACACCGTTGCTCGATTGCTCAGTTGGATGATGGCTTCTACTTAGCCTTAATTTACCGCTGTCAAGTTTCACCAAAAACCACTTTCCAGCATCGGCAAGGAAAATAGATGTCACATAGGATCCGCCTTGTTGATATTCCTGTTAACCTAGTAATGCCCGAATGCACAGAAAGCTGTTCAAAGTAAGCGCCGCTTAAGTTTTTTATTTTTATTCATGGATAATCTTAACTTAGGTGTTACAATCAAGGTCTGCCAAACTGCGCAGCAGTTTGATGGCGGACATGGCACTCTCTGAGTACATAATGATACTTTAGGTAGGTGTATATAATATTTATAAAAGTAATCTGAGTGTCAAACTGGCTCTATCATTTCCCGAGCGATAGACAGTTACAGCATGCAGTATGGGCAGGAGTACGGTGGGTCGAAGTAAGAAAAATCTATAAACCCAAATCTCTAAAACTACTGAACGGATCGTTACAAAAGGTAGGTTTTTTTAAACCATATATTAATCCCAATTACAATACCGTTTAATAGTAGACCAACTAACGACAAAAAAACCGTTAGTCGATAAACTAACACGTTAGTTGATCAACTATCGACAGATTGTAAACCAGACCGATAGGGTTTAGAATTTACGTTTCTTTTGTTCTTACATGTCAACCTAACACGAAGACTATTCGGGGGCTTCGCTGCGCTCCCCCCCTCTAGTCTTCACTTAAGCTAACGCAGTGTTTGCCCTGGTATTTCGTTTGCAATTCAAGTTTAAACCAGTTAACTATTTAGCGGTTTAACCGTTAGTTTACTAACTAACGAGTCATATAGTAAGCAGTAAGCTACAGTTTACTAACTGTCGATAGTTGACCAACTAACGAGAAAAAAAAACGTTAGGTTTAGTTTCTAACGGTTTTGAAAATCTTACGGTGACATATATAACTTACTATTCACTGCGTAAACCAGTAGTTGATGTGTAGTGGCGAGTGTTACTTAGTTAAAAAAAAAACTTACTCACATATTACGAAGCAGAGTCTGAAATATCTCGCAATTAGGTACTAATTTAAATTATATTATTTGGTATCGGGGTTGTTGATTAGGAAATATTTTATGTTATACTTATAGTTATTTCTTAATATATGGAGGCTAGTATTTAATCGCACATCAAAAATACTGATTTGCACAACAAAAAAGGATCAGCAAAAACACTTTTTATGTTTTAAATATTTTAAGTTTATGTTTTAAGTATGTTTTGTTGTTGTTGCATGTTCTACCTAACACGAAGGAAAAAGGTGGCTTCGCTTTGCTCACCCCCTTTACCCTTCACCTAAGCTACCGCAGCATTTTGCCCTGACATTTGCTGTGGAAATCAGTATTTTTGGTGTGCAGTTTAATATTTCCCATATATGAATAGTGAAGGTCGTTTGGAAGTTCGTTGATCCTATCCGGCAACATGTACATCCATGTTCTAGTTCCATACGTATCATTATATCTAGGTAATGTAAATGAGGGCATTTAGCTAAGGTTACATAATATAGAAGGTCGTTTCTTTTTTTTTTTTCAAAAACGTCTTGTTACTATCTTCATTGATCAGTGTTTGTAATTTTAAT
The DNA here is from genome assembly GCA_949825045.1 of Argyresthia goedartella. Lineage (NCBI taxonomy): Eukaryota > Metazoa > Arthropoda > Insecta > Lepidoptera > Argyresthiidae > Argyresthia > Argyresthia goedartella. The sequence continues at coordinate 23,256,670 of OX463821.1, read as the reverse complement.
TTGTCGTACACGTCTAGTATTACAGTATTGGAAAAGGTATAATTTTGTTACTCTTATAATCTGAAATGGCTTTTCTTGGAACAATTAAGTACTTTTAAAATACTTTTTCTGGAGTTTATATATCTTTTCTTGAACTTGGAAAAAATATGGGCCAATTATTAATTATGTATATGGAGCATACGGTTATAAATAATTGTTTACCCAACTGTAATCTGCATGATATTATGCAAAAAGTAGATAATGATACATATAGTGATGACTGTTATTTAATCATATGCCTCGGTAATAGGGGTAATGTGAACAAGTCTGACTTAATTAAATATTTAGACAAGCTCTGTTCTTTAAAAGTAAAACAAATTGTTATGTTCACATTCCCTTACAGCGACAGCCTGCCACAATCAGAAAACAACCTTGAATATAAGCTGAATATGACCTTGCATACTATATCATGCAATAATAATATACATGTAATGGATACTAACAATTTTGTTAGTAGAAATAAATATTATTTGACTATAGGTAAATATTACCTTCCTAGTTATTATAAAAGATAAGTAGCAAATTCGCTGTCCTATTATTTTAATATAACAGCCAAAAATTTGGCTACAAATAATGCCTCTATTGAGCATTATACTGATGTTTCAAACAAAACCTTGGAAGCTTTTCAAAGTCATTTAAATTAGATACAACGACAATAGAGGAAGTATCTAGCCCGTCAAATAATATTAATAAAGTACATAATAAAAACAGAAAATTTCAGTATTGTAAAATAAATGAAAAGTTTACTAATCTGGTCCACCAAAATATTCAAGGTATTAGCAGTAAATTATTAGAGTTGGAATTGTACATGAACTCTTTTAATATTGATATTTTATGTCTAACAGAACATTGGCTAAAAAGCCATGAGCTCATGTTCAATTTCAGTAACCACCAGGTTGGTAGTTCTTTTTGCAGATCACATGCTGTTCGTGGAGGCTCTCTAATATTTCTAAATAAACACATAAAGTTCAAAAATCGTAATGAAATAGTATGTTTATCAGTTGAAAGCCACATTGAAGTAGCATGTGTTGATTTGGAGCGCATAATTGTAATAAGCGTTTACAGTCCACCATCAGGTTCATTTGATGTTTTTGAAAAAGTCATGGATGACATATTATTTAAAGTATTAAAATCTAATAAAACTCTTATGATATGTGGAGACTTCAATGTAAATTTATTAGAAACTTACTCCCTTAGTACGAGACTAACTAACTTATTTAATTCTCACAACTTAAAGCCACTTTTCATGGAACCTACTCGAATAACTGAAACCTCAGCAAATTGTATTGACAATATATTTGCTCATCCAAATGAAAAAATTGTACTTAAAAAAGTTATAAGTAATTTAAAGTCAGACCATTTAGGTCAATACATTAGACTAGAAATTCAACTTAAAAAAAGTTCTACAAGAAAGATACAATACATACCTGTGACTGCACATCGGTTTGAAAGGTTTAAATTGAATTGGGATAGCAAACTACCTATCAATTACTCTAATAATAACCCTAATGAGTCATATTGTTTTTTTTTTTACAAATTCAGCAATGCGTTCAATGCAGTATTTACTACCAGATCGATTGTGGTCTCAGACAAACTTAACTTTAGTAAGTGGGCCACAGTAGGTATACTTAAAAGTAGACAAAAATTTATATGAATTATATAGTGAAAAACAATGGAATCATAGTGAAGAGTTCATGGATAAAGTAAAAAAGTACTCAAAAATGTTTAAAAAAGTTTGTCAAATTGCAAAATCAAATTATATCAGATCTAAAATAAGAAAAAGTGATAACAAAATTAAATCAACTTGGGATATAATTAAAAGTGAGACTGGAAAGGTCAGTATAAAAAACAACGAATATGAATTAAAAATTAATGATATTACTTTCAAAAATGATATTGATGTAGCTAAAGCGTTTGATTTTTTTTTTACTGACATCCCAATCTCTACTACAAAGTCTTTAGACTCTTCCAAAGTAGTCGCTGAATCTTTGCTAAAAGACCTAGGTGTGAAAATCAATTCTCGTTTAATTATGTAGATGATGAAGATATTATTAAAGCCTTTAAATCAATAAATGTTAAGAAAACTGCAGACCTCTGGGATATTTCTGTTCATGTTGTGAAGCCCCTAATAAATGTTATTGCAATTGATTTAGCTTTCATATTTAATGCATCTATTGATGCTGGCGTGTTTCCTGATTTAATGAAACACAGTAAAATAGTACCTTTGTTTAAATCGGGTAGTACATCTGACCCTTCTAACTTCAGACCGATATCGGTATTGCCTACATTTAGTAAAGTATTTGAAAAAGTAATTTTAAATCAACTTCTTACACATTTCAACACCAACAACATGCTCCACTGTAAACAATTTGGTTTTACACAAGGCAAATCAACTACTGATGCCGGTATTGAGTTAATATCACATATATATGATGCCTGGGAGGAGTCGCATGATGCTCTAGGAGTATTTTGCGATTTGTCTAAGGCTTTTGATTGCGTTGACCATGGGACATTGATCAGGAAATTACATCACTATGGAATTAGGGATAACTCTTTAGATCTTTTCTCTTCTTATCTAAATAACAGGATACAGAGAGTTGACATTAATGGAAAACGATCTCCAGGGTCTGTTGTTACTATGGGTGTACCGCAGGGTTCCATACTCGGGCCATTCCTATTTTCGTTTATATTAATGACCTGCCACATCTTGTCAGAGATAATCATGAGATTGTACTGTTTACAGATGACACTTCACTTTTGTTTAAAATGAAACGACGCAGTTTGAACTTTGACGATGTGAATAATGCAATCTCAAAGGTAGTCAATTGGTTTAGTGCTAATAATCTTTTACTGAACAATAACAAAACTAAATGTATTCGGTTTATACTCCCCAATGTTAAACAAGTGTCGGCTAATGTTAATGTTAAAGGTGAAAATTTAGAAATTGTAGATAGCACGGTATTCCTAGGAATCACCTTAGATAATAAGCTTCAGTGGGGCCCACACATAGATAAGCTATCAAAAAAAATCAGTTCCGCATTTTATGCAGTAAAAAAAATCCGTCTTTTTACGGACGTGGAAACAGCTAGACTAGTTTACTTCAAATACTTTCATAGCATTATGTCTTACGGCATACTGCTGTGGGGGAACGCTGCAGACATTAACATAATATTTGTGCTGCAAAAGAGGGCTGTTCGTGCAATCTACAATGTGGGTCCCAGAGAGTCACTGCGTTGTAAATTTAAGGAAATTAACATTATGACAGTGCCGTGTCAGTATATTTATGAAAACCTAATGTACGTCCACAAAAATATTGATAAATTTCCTAAGAATAGCGACAGGCACAATGTCAACACTAGAAATAGGAATAAACTAGCTATACCGACTACTAGGCTCCATAAGGTTAATGTATCTTTTAAAGGGCAATGTATTCGCTTTTACAACAAAATACCGACTGAGTTACAAGAATTGTCTGTAAAAAAAATTAAAAATGTTGTTAAAAATCACTTATGTAAAAAATGTTACTACAAAATATCAGATTATGTAGAAGACAAGAAAGCTTGGGAAGGTGTTTGCTCCAATTCTGTAAAAAATAACGTATTTATAAAGCTGGAGGTTTCTAGTCGCCTCTTTGCCTCCAGCATCTAAAAAATTGAGGTGACGGAATTAAAATTGAGTTCTATATTTCCCTGTACCTTATACATGTGTTAGTTTAAGATTTGACATTCTCCAAATGTTACCTATGTGTTTCTTATGGAAATAAACTCTTTTTGAATTTTGAATTTGAATTTGAATTTCTAAATATGTTTTACACCATATCCTATAATTGCATCGGCCATTGCCATATATATTAGTCTTAATATTTTAAACGGTACTTTATATTTAAGAATAGCAAATTTACCTAGTAACGCTCTCCGTTTATATTGTATTGACTATTCGCAGTTGAAGCGCTTATGTCTCAGAGATTATGTCTTATGTCTCAGACACAGCAATCTCGGAATATTGCTGTGCGACGTCCATCTGCATGCATGCAGATGGTCGCCGCACATTGGGCAGTTGTGCCCACATTATTTCGATAATATATTATCTTGCTTGGGCCAGACACGAAGGCGACTTGGTTCAACCTGCAGGATTTTTAGATGCAGTGTGTTTAGACTTAGAACTGGAAGATATTATACAAAAATAAAATATTTGAAATATACCTACATAATTTTTAGATCTACCTATACCAAACCCGTCGTAGAAAAATGAAACAACATAATTATCAACAATTCTATACAACATATATTCTTTTATACCTAAGTTTTTCATATACATCTCTAGTCTATGGGATGTCTTTACTAACAATGGAGAATGAAACTGTATGACCGCTGTGATCGTATGGTAAGCAGTTAATTACATTTTTACTTGTGAAACACACAGTCACAAAAAACGTTATCTAAGCAAGTTTGGCACAAGAAATACATGACATAAATTAAATGATTTGATCAAAGTTATTAATAGTTGTTTCATTGTTGTATTTACAAGCAAATCTACATTAAAGTCGCCACAAATAATTAACTTTTTTCGGTTATTACATAGTTTGAGGGCTTTCTCCATAATTTTCTCAAATATTTGAAAATTGCCATGGCCTTTTTCATCCGATCGATCGTCGGGCTTTCCTAATGCAAATATTATTTGTTAGCAATTCAAAGATTTGGTGGGATTAGCGGAAAGGCTTTCACTGATAATAACGAGAGACCTTGTTAGGTCTGAAACCGCGGTGCCAACAGGGATTACCTGCTGAGTGTTATTTCGTAGGATTTTGCTCTATCAGTGGCCCTTTTAAAAAGGTTCTTTTCATTTCTGGATACTAACTACGTTGAAAACTATTGATTTTTGTGGCCAGAAACGAAACCGTTGTCAAATGGAAATGTTTGATAGTGATTTTCTTGTTTTAAACCCAATCTGAATCGCAATAACGGTTGTGGTAACCCCCCAAGGCGGCAAGATAGATAAGACAAAAATATTACATGCTCTTTATGCTTTTAAAGTCTATTATGGCAATATTAAGTCAAAAGTGTACCCGCAAGTGTGTAAGTGTCTGGCTACTCGTAGACTAAAATGTTCCTCAGCCACCCTGCTTATTGGAAAAGGCGAGTTGAAACTTGTATTTGTTTGTTTTAATGCGTCAGTAAAATTTAATCTGAATTAATCTCTTCGAGACAATTATTACACATTAGTCCTATTTCAAATTGCTCTATGTGACATATTCATCTGTCATTTTACATTCGAAATCTATGATTAATCTATTAGTAAGGGCTTATCGGGACTCCTAAAACAGGCCTGTACCATATGATATTTTGGTGACCATAAAACAATGAAAGATTGGCATGCCTAGCCTAGAGATGGTATGCCTCCAAATGCATTACGCGTTCACCCTTTGCGACTTATGATCGTCTATCACATTACTAATTTCATAGACACACAGAAATGTAATCGATAATCCGTATTTCCCCTCATTTTTCAAACGCTTTTGACTTGCTAATCGATCGTATCGATGCTAATTATGATTGTCTGTAGTGTGAGTACATAATATTAGCGTAGGGTCGTAGCCAGATCATAAAATTGATCATTTTATTATGTGGCCGAACATTTCAAGCAATACTTCAGTATATTTCATGAAAACATGTCTTTTTGAAACCATTTTTATTCAGCACTACCTGTTTTTTGTGTGTTATACATCTCGAACAAACACGAAGACTATTCGGGGTCTACGCTGCATTCGGCTTCGCTGCACGCCCCTTCAGTCTATGTCTAAGCTACCGCAGTGTTACGCCCTAAAATATTTCTTCGTTCAATGGTACCTCTAATTCAACCAAGGCCACATCATGAATTCATAAATTTTAACTTCTGGTAAGATGCGTACAATATACATACATTATAAAATATCAGTGATATAGGCGCAGATGTGTTGTGAGCGTACATGGGTATGTTTGGAACATAAAGATTGAATTTTCAGTGAGTGATCCATAAGTGGTCTGTGCAATTTGATTAGCGGCACAAAGTGCATATTTCCGAGTTTTGATGCGATGGTTTAGTACCACTTACTGTTAAGTTTTACAGGGGGATGTTGTACCAAAGAACTACCGTATTCACTGGAAAAATATATCGATATCTTACTTGTTGTATCTAGGCCCATTTTTTTAATTTTATTAAGTGCATAATGTTGCTGACAGAATGATATATACAAAGATACCACAATTAATAGCATACGCAGACAAAACACTTATGTTTGATCGATAGTAAAATATGTTGTTAACACGTAAGATTTCTTCGTAATTTAGGCTAAAGAGTGTCGAAGTACGCTCGTTTTGGATTATGGCTATAGATAATATTCTGAATGAGATACCCTGTATAAATGCAAATTTTAGCTAATTTTGATGCATCAGATGCTTAGCGGAGACTAGTACCAAATTACCGACAAATGGAATTTTCAATGCACAAAATGCTTTCATGAAATTTGGCGCTGTTTCCGAGAAAAGGGGAACCCCAATAGAATTCGGAGACCGTATTAGGTTCCTTTCAGGTGTTGTGGAAGGATCGCTATATAGATAAATGTTATTGGTGAGAAATCAACGCACTGAATTATAGAACTAACAATAAACAGCATAGCGTATACTGGTATGTTACCTTACCTTACAACATTTGCCAAACTTAGCGTAATATTAACCTAAGAAATAATCACAGACTACTTGCGCCTGCCCCGGTAAACCGCAAGTAGTCCAAGGGTCCAAGTTAGCGCAAGTAGTCCAAGCTGACCTTCGCGAGTCTTGGACATTTGAGCAATTTAAAAACCATGTTAAAGCGAATTTGTGGAAAAAGGGATATTACAATGTTCAAGATTACTTAAATGACGGGACTGTATGGGGTTAATCTGGCTCCACACAGACCTAGCTGTTAATAATTTTGTAATCATTTATTCCTACTTATTAATTATGATATAATGATATTATAAAATTTGTATTAGTTAGGCACAAGCAATTTTTAACAGAGATCTAAAAATAAATCTGTGGGAGTTTCTACGCCCTTCTTCTCCCACAGTGGTCCAATGTAGAGAAGTGGCAAAAAATGACGATTGCTAAGTATATGTAAATATATCTAGTAATAAATACATTTGGAATTTTGGAATTTTGGGCGTAAAACATGCTTAAAAGGAGTGGGCTTGAAAAATATTCTGAAATGGCTGCACACACCACTAGTAGTAAGAGGACCCTAGAAAAGAGCCTAGAGATGTTTGTAGAAGAATATATAGGTACAAAAAAAGATCAAAATTACGTCTCATTGACCACTATCTTAGAGAATTTTGAGTCTCGTGAATGTTCAACCTGCAGAAATTGATGATAAAATCATCTAAGTGTCGACGTCAATTAAATTATTTAATTTCGGGCATATTAATTACATGTTTCCTATGACATTTTTGATTGTGTAAAACTAAAATGTGCCCAAATTATAGTTTTAGCTCTCTCGTCTCATTTATCGCCAACATGGCAGATTCTTATCTAAAATCTACCTTAATACAGCACTGACTAAGTACATTTTCAAGTGCCACGAGGTAAACCAAAACGAATCTCCTTTCTAAAACAAAACCGCCGACTTGCCCTGACTATTTTCCGTCTTGAGTTTTCAATTAACCCCTGCAATGATACGGCGTTACCTGAATAGGATATTAATGAGTCGGTCGTCGGTTCATTAGTGAATAATGTCTTTGTAGACAGCTGTGGGCGGCCGCAGCTGATGGGTTAAACTGTCGAGAGATTGTTGAAGTAAGCAAAAACAAACAACGATATTTTGAAAGACACAAAGTAACCACAAATAGAGATATTACTCGATAAGGCTTGAAATATAGACAGCGCGACAAGCACTTATCTCAAGTGAAATATGTCAATTTATAGAAAATACAGGTGTTACATTTATGTTACACCTGTAAGTCCATATATACAGGTTGTATCAGAAAGGTGAGTCATATTTTAAGAGGTTGTTAGGGACATAATTCTGAACAACTTTTACTACGAAACCGATTTGATCAAAGCAACTTCATTTTTCTTTTCTCCATACGTTTTGGCCTGGGCGGTCAGTTGATTTGTATGGGGAAGTGAAAAATACCGTTGCTCTGATCAAATCGGTTTTATAGATAAAATTGCTCAGAATGATGTCCCTAACAACCCCTTAAAATATGACTACACCTTTCTGTTACATTCTGTATATATGGAATTTAATTTAATTCATAATTAAAGTTTTCATTATTATATTTTACGAATTGTGATTTTAACGAGAAGAAACAAATGAAAAGTTCTTTATGCAACGTATAAGCATTTTTTTTGTTTACTATGTACCAACTGCAAAATATATATCAAGTCTTAACTGTAAACTTAAAATTCAATTTGTTTAAAATAAAACCTTTTTTTTATTTTTTCTAGCACTTTTTAGTAATTGCAGTTTTTCACAAAAGTTAGTTCCCAATATTATTCAACATTGCATAAGCTTTCAAAGGACACTAAAACTATGTTCTTAACTAAAATACTTTTGACGTGTTAACTCGCAAAAACAAAATTTACTTCTCGAAATAACGTTATTCCCGTACTAGGCGACCATGCCTAACCCATAACTCTTGAAGTACGGGAATATTTTTTATGTTTTTTTTTTTGAGGAAAGAAGCCAATTCCCGTCAAAAAACAGCCAAGTGCGAGTCGGACTCGCGCACCTAGGTACAAAACGTACAAAAAACATCAATTTTTTGTGATGTACCTAACTGAAGATTTACGGCTTCCTAATAGTAGATTTCCTACGAGTTCGCAAAGGCTTATAATTATGTCCTTACATATGAAATTGGCGTTTCGCCGTACTGGCCACTTTGATCTCAAATATCTCCTCTATGGTTAGGAATTCCAAATTCAAATTTATAGAGCTATTTACTCATGTATTTGTGTTTCTAAAATTATAATTCATTTGTTTTTTCCTCAATTGTTTTTTTTTTGCGTCACTCAGCTTAAAAAATGGAAAACTTGAAATATCGCGTTATTTACGAGTATGAGTTCTACCGTGGCACCAGTGCTGCAGAAACGGCTCGAAGGATGAATGATGTGTATGGCGACGGTGCCGCAATAGAAAACACAGTGCGTTTTTGGTTCCAACGTTTTCGTTCTGGAAATTTCGACCTGCAGAACAAGCCCCGTGGATGGCCGGAGACCAAAGTTGATAATGAATAATTGAAAGCTGTTGTGTAAGCGGATCCATCGCAAACCACGTCCGAGTTAGCTGCAGGCTGCGGTGTTAGTGATAAAACTGTTTTAATTCACTTGAAGCAAATTGGGAAGATGAAAAAGCTTGAAAGGTGGGTACCTCACGAACTGAGTGAAGCAAATCAACAGCGCGTTGACTGCTGCGTTGTATTACTCTCTCGGCAGAATAATGAAAAGATTTTAAATCGAATCATTACCTGTGATGAAAAGTGGATCCTGTACGATAATCGGAAGCACTCATCGCAATGGCTAAACCCTGCCGAACCAGCCAAACCATGCCCCAAGCGAAATTTGACTCCAAAAAAGTTACTTGTGAGCGTTTGGTAGACTAGTGCTGGTGTCTTTCACTACAGCTTTCTTAAATCTGGCCAGACGATTACGGCAGATGTCTATTGTTAGCAACTGCAAATCATGATGGAAAAGCTTGCTGCTAAACAACCGAGGCTGGTCAATCGCTCTAGGCCACTGCTGCTTCATGATAACGCTAGACCACACACTGCACAACAGACGGCTACCATATTAGAAGAGCTTCAATTGGAATGTCTAAGACATCCACCGTACTCTCCGGACCTTGCTCCAACAGATTACCATTTTTTTCGAAATTTGGATAACTTCTTGAAAGGGAAAAAATTCAACTCCGATGGGGCAGTCCAAACCGCCTTAAAATATTTTATTGATTCCCGTCCGAATATTTTTTTTAGTAAAGGGATCGAAGAACTACCTATGAGATGCCAAAAGTGTGTAGATAGCAATGGTACATACTTTGATTAAATAAATATATTATTAAAAAAAAAATATGTTCCTCCCATGTAAAACGCCAATTTCATATGTAAGGACCTAATATTTACGAACCGGGAAGTTTACGACACGAGCCGAAGGCGAGGTTCATAAAGTTAGGAATATAATTTTTCCGCCTGAGATCCCAAAAACAAGCGGCGAAGTTGTTATTTTGAGGTTAGAATATATTTTTCACACCTTTCATTCGGAAAAGTTAGTTTTGCTCCATGACGAGAGGCAGCAAAATGCGACTTTTCTGTTCAAGCTACTTTTTAAATTTATTCATTGGCATGTAGCATTTTCGCAATGTGCCAATTGAACACAGATCTTAATAAAAAATCTATTGTAATTTCATCGTAGTCGAATAAAAACGAACATGTTTCAACTTTAACATCATTATATGAAAATTTATGATTTTTCGTTTGATTGATTTATGTTAGTTAAATAAATTATATGTTTTACTGAAATCAAATCTATCGATGACTGTTATTATATATTATATATATATTGATATCCGAAACCATTGTAATATTCGATTCGATTATTTTTACACATCGGTAAAAGTAGCACAGGAATATTTTATCTTTGGTGACCTTTCCATAATCCTTCACAATCCGCCATTAAAAAAAAGTTTTGTTTACGTTGTTAGATTCTGTAAAAGCGGTGAAAGTATAATTCAAAGTATACTTTTTTTTTTAGAGCATTTAATCAAAATTTTCCTCATAGTTGGTGTGAAAAGTTGTATATGTCACTCAGGAGCAAAATTATTTTCGTCATGGGCGTTAACGCTTGAATCCTTCGTTACGCTCAGGATTCTATCGTAGGATCCTTCCATTCAATCTGGATTCAATGTACCGCCCTCGCCGTAAATACATAATTTTGCTCCCTTGCGACACAAATAACTATTTCACACCTTTAATTCGAAAAGTAAGTTTTGCTCCACGACGAGAGGGAGCAAAATGCTACTTTTCTGTCTAAGCTACTTTTTTATTTCATTCATTGGCATGTAGCATTTACGCAATGTGCCAATTGAACACAGATCTTAATAAAATAATAGATTGTAATTTCATCGTAATCGATTAAAAATGAACACGTTTCAAGTTTTAACTTTAACAACGTTAAATGAAAATTTATGAAGTTTGCTTAATATAAAAAAATGTCACAATAAATTATATGTTTTACTGAAATCAGATTGTGATATAATGAATATTGATATCCGATACCATTGTAATATTCGATTCGATTATTTTTACACATTGGTAAAAGTAGTACAGGAATATTTTATCTGTGGTGACCTTTCCCTAATCCTTCACAATCCGCCAGTATAAAAAAAAATGTTTTCGTTGTTCGATTACTGTAAAAATGTTGAAAGCATAATTCAAAGTATAGTTATTTCATTATATTTAGATCATTTTATTTCAATTTTTCTCATAGTCGGTGTGAAACCGGTATGTGTCATTCAGGAGCAAAATTATTTTCTTCATGGGATTCTAACTTAGAATCCCTCACTACGCTTAGGATTCTATCGTAGAATCCTTCACTTCTCTCTGGATTCAATGTACCGCCCTCGCCGTAAATACATAATTTTGCTCCCTTGAGACACAAATAACTATTTTTACTTGTTTTATATAAGACATTGCTTCTTGCCACTTTTTAATGGTAAAAAAAATACTTTGGGTATTAACTTTTGTGAAAAATTGCAATTGCTGCACTGGAACTGCAAAAAAGTGCTAAAAATAGGGTTTTATCATTAAACAAAGCGTAATTGAAGTTTCCACTTTACAACAATTTTCATACTGGCAGTACAGCTGTCCTTCGTCATCACTTTCCAGTTAATCTGAACCCGATAAACCCTTCCACCTCGAAGATATATATGTTTTTGCAGTTGGTACATAGTTAATTTTAAAAAATGGGAGGGTCGGGATTAATTATTTTTTTGTCGATAAAATGTAATAATCTTTAAACCTGTTAGATGTGCTCTTTATAAAGACTCACTCTACTATATCTAGTGAAGTGGTTGTCTCACCGAAGTGCGGAGTGCACAATTAGAACGCGGGTCTTTGGATGAAAAAAAATGTGGGTAATGTTTTAGCATGTAATGAAAGTCTTAAAATTGGCATTTCTTTCGGTTAGTATTTTGAAAGATTGGCACCCAGAAATGCGGTACAGCTTTCATAATAATAAAAATAATAAATTTATTGCATCATAAAAGTTTACATTTTGTTACAGACAAAGTTCTTAGCTTAATTAGTCTATGTAGTAGGGATGTCGCTGTTAGTTGGTTAAATCAGACACTTAACTAACTCTCTAGACCGTTAATTAAATACCGACGTTTAACCAAGTCACTAAAATTCCGTCAGACAAGTGAGTGAACGAAACTTTTAACGAGTTGTCTAAACGTTCCTAGGCAACAAGACATATACAATATAAATATTTTTTTATGTATACTTAAGTTTATGTTTTAGGTATTTTTTGTTGTTCTTACATGTTCAACCTAACACGAAGGATAAAGGGGGCTTCGCTTCGCTCATCCCCTTTACCCTTCACCTACGGCTACCGCAATGTTTTGCCCTGATAGAAGCCGTGCAAATGAGCTGTTGTCGTGACGCCATGACAATGCTTTATTTAAATGAAAATGCTTGTGACTTGGTGAAACGTCGGTATTTAATTAACGGTCTAGAGAGTTAGTTAAGTGTCTGGTTTAACCAACCAACTACGACAGGGACATCTGGAAGCTTTGCTAGGAAAAAATACCTGAATTTCAGGCTCCAGCTCCAGTGCTCTTCTAAAATAATTTTATAGAATATTTTATTATTATTATTCGCATATTACATAAAGTGAAAATTGTTTATTCACTAAAAATACGTATTACAGGTTGATGGTTAAAATGTTCCTGAAAACATCAAAAGCACAGTGTTTTACGAGTAGCTCCATTTGTAAGAAGAGTTCGAGGCGGGCTTTTCTAGTTGGCATGATTCTGGGCCTTGCGAGAACAAAAACTAAAGAGAGACTTTTCATATCAAAATAACATGCATTTAATTAAGTAATTACTTCTTTGTTTTAACCAAGCAATATTGTCATAGCAGCTTTTTTTAATATGGTTGATTATGCAAAAACAAAACGTTTTTTTATTGTCTTTTTCGTTAGATTTATAGCTACTAACTGGATCTACTGCAATTTTATCATAGGTATATCCCTAGTTTAAAAGTTAAGAACCGATTCTGTGTAACTTTATTACGGTGTATGATAAATTTATTATATAACTAGGGATATCACTATATATAACGTCTATAAACATCTTACTTCAACAACTCTATTTTATAAGTAGATGGTGAAAAAACAATAAATATTTAGTACCTACCTAATAATAACAATAAAGGATTTATTTCCCTTTTTTACAACATAAGTAGATATTTCAAACATTTATAAAACACCAACATAAACATATTTGTAAAATGTTTTATTTTTTATGATCGCAATACATTTTCAAAATTTTGTTTTTTTTTTTATTTAAATGTTATCTTCAATTCATTTTACATTTTTATCTCAAATGGACTTTGTATACAAGTTGTTTTTTTTAATAATTACAATATTTTATCTAATTTTTTAATTAATCTCCCATTTTATGTTTAATGTTAATTATTTCAATTAACATCGGGCCGAGGCCTACCTACTAATAGCACCTATCTACTGTTAATTTTATACCGCGCGTAATGACGGAATTAAAATAAATAATAAGTCATACTAGAGCTCTTGCCCTACCATCAGTATTGCGCATTCTGTTAGCTACACTACACAATTGTAGTTCATTATTACGGACCGGGCGAGTTCCAACTGGGGATGAGTTTGTTCGAGGTTAAACTGAACAGTTATATTACGTTACGCACGTTTACGCGTACTAATAACAACTGTCAGTCGAACAATTACAAGAGCATCATGTTTCCAGAGCCATCATAGTCTTTAATTTGAAATATAAATACAATTACGATACTGAACGCCTATTATAATGACGTTACGAGCAATTTGTCAATGTCATATTACGGGATACACAACTTTGGACAAACTTTGTTTATTAGTGATTTTCAGGCAAATAGGTTTAGATGGCGATGACAAAGGCGTTACAGTCCAGAAGGCTGACCTGAGAAATGCGTTAGTGTAAGGAGGATTTACACATAGTAGAACCATACAAGTACAGCCAAGAAGAATGTACCTGTGAATCACACCCTCTCTTTCTAACACAGGCGTGATGACGTATCGCGAATTCATGCTTGAGCTTCTTGGATATACCTGTCTGTAATGTGTACTACAGGTCTAAAAATGAAAATATATAAACATAACAATATGACAATTAATCAAAGTCGTTGCCAAACAAACCTCGTACGGATACTTCGGTCAGCCACCCCTCGTCCTATAAATAACTATTGCCAGAAATAGTAGTAAGTTTGTACGACTATACAAATCACAAAGACCTACCCGGGACAATGACTGTAACTCTGTCAGAGCAGACACTATACAACACAATAAACTATTGACCGGTCGCACTTTACAGTCCACGTGCCTATAATAAAATATTCATTGGCATGTAGCATTTACGCAATGTGCCAATTGAACACAGATCTTAATAAAATAATAGATTGTAATTTCATCGTAATCGATTAAAAATGAACACGTTTCAAGTTTTAACTTTAACAACGTTAAATGAAAATTTATGAAGTTTGCTTAATATAAAAAAATGTCACAATAAATTATATGTTTTACTGAAATCAGATTGTGATATAATGAATATTGATATCCGATACCATTGTAATATTCGATTCGATTATTTTTACACATTGGTAAAAGTAGTACAGGAATATTTTATCTGTGGTGACCTTTCCCTAATCCTTCACAATCCGCCAGTATAAAAAAAAATGTTTTCGTTGTTCGATTACTGTAAAAATGTTGAAAGCATAATTCAAAGTATAGTTATTTCATTATATTTAGATCATTTTATTTCAATTTTTCTCATAGTCGGTGTGAAACCGGTATGTGTCATTCAGGAGCAAAATTATTTTCTTCATGGGATTCTAACTTAGAATCCCTCACTACGCTTAGGATTCTATCGTAGAATCCTTCACTTCTCTCTGGATTCAATGTACCGCCCTCGCCGTAAATACATAATTTTGCTCCCTTGAGACACAAATAACTATTTTTACTTGTTTTATATAAGACATTGCTTCTTGCCACTTTTTAATGGTAAAAAAAATACTTTGGGTATTAACTTTTGTGAAAAATTGCAATTGCTGCACTGGAACTGCAAAAAAGTGCTAAAAATAGGGTTTTATCATTAAACAAAGCGTAATTGAAGTTTCCACTTTACAACAATTTTCATACTGGCAGTACAGCTGTCCTTCGTCATCACTTTCCAGTTAATCTGAACCCGATAAACCCTTCCACCTCGAAGATATATATGTTTTTGCAGTTGGTACATAGTTAATTTTAAAAAATGGGAGGGTCGGGATTAATTATTTTTTTGTCGATAAAATGTAATAATCTTTAAACCTGTTAGATGTGCTCTTTATAAAGACTCACTCTACTATATCTAGTGAAGTGGTTGTCTCACCGAAGTGCGGAGTGCACAATTAGAACGCGGGTCTTTGGATGAAAAAAAATGTGGGTAATGTTTTAGCATGTAATGAAAGTCTTAAAATTGGCATTTCTTTCGGTTAGTATTTTGAAAGATTGGCACCCAGAAATGCGGTACAGCTTTCATAATAATAAAAATAATAAATTTATTGCATCATAAAAGTTTACATTTTGTTACAGACAAAGTTCTTAGCTTAATTAGTCTATGTAGTAGGGATGTCGCTGTTAGTTGGTTAAATCAGACACTTAACTAACTCTCTAGACCGTTAATTAAATACCGACGTTTAACCAAGTCACTAAAATTCCGTCAGACAAGTGAGTGAACGAAACTTTTAACGAGTTGTCTAAACGTTCCTAGGCAACAAGACATATACAATATAAATATTTTTTTATGTATACTTAAGTTTATGTTTTAGGTATTTTTTGTTGTTCTTACATGTTCAACCTAACACGAAGGATAAAGGGGGCTTCGCTTCGCTCATCCCCTTTACCCTTCACCTACGGCTACCGCAATGTTTTGCCCTGATAGAAGCCGTGCAAATGAGCTGTTGTCGTGACGCCATGACAATGCTTTATTTAAATGAAAATGCTTGTGACTTGGTGAAACGTCGGTATTTAATTAACGGTCTAGAGAGTTAGTTAAGTGTCTGGTTTAACCAACCAACTACGACAGGGACATCTGGAAGCTTTGCTAGGAAAAAATACCTGAATTTCAGGCTCCAGCTCCAGTGCTCTTCTAAAATAATTTTATAGAATATTTTATTATTATTATTCGCATATTACATAAAGTGAAAATTGTTTATTCACTAAAAATACGTATTACAGGTTGATGGTTAAAATGTTCCTGAAAACATCAAAAGCACAGTGTTTTACGAGTAGCTCCATTTGTAAGAAGAGTTCGAGGCGGGCTTTTCTAGTTGGCATGATTCTGGGCCTTGCGAGAACAAAAACTAAAGAGAGACTTTTCATATCAAAATAACATGCATTTAATTAAGTAATTACTTCTTTGTTTTAACCAAGCAATATTGTCATAGCAGCTTTTTTTAATATGGTTGATTATGCAAAAACAAAACGTTTTTTTATTGTCTTTTTCGTTAGATTTATAGCTACTAACTGGATCTACTGCAATTTTATCATAGGTATATCCCTAGTTTAAAAGTTAAGAACCGATTCTGTGTAACTTTATTACGGTGTATGATAAATTTATTATATAACTAGGGATATCACTATATATAACGTCTATAAACATCTTACTTCAACAACTCTATTTTATAAGTAGATGGTGAAAAAACAATAAATATTTAGTACCTACCTAATAATAACAATAAAGGATTTATTTCCCTTTTTTACAACATAAGTAGATATTTCAAACATTTATAAAACACCAACATAAACATATTTGTAAAATGTTTTATTTTTTATGATCGCAATACATTTTCAAAATTTTGTTTTTTTTTTTATTTAAATGTTATCTTCAATTCATTTTACATTTTTATCTCAAATGGACTTTGTATACAAGTTGTTTTTTTTAATAATTACAATATTTTATCTAATTTTTTAATTAATCTCCCATTTTATGTTTAATGTTAATTATTTCAATTAACATCGGGCCGAGGCCTACCTACTAATAGCACCTATCTACTGTTAATTTTATACCGCGCGTAATGACGGAATTAAAATAAATAATAAGTCATACTAGAGCTCTTGCCCTACCATCAGTATTGCGCATTCTGTTAGCTACACTACACAATTGTAGTTCATTATTACGGACCGGGCGAGTTCCAACTGGGGATGAGTTTGTTCGAGGTTAAACTGAACAGTTATATTACGTTACGCACGTTTACGCGTACTAATAACAACTGTCAGTCGAACAATTACAAGAGCATCATGTTTCCAGAGCCATCATAGTCTTTAATTTGAAATATAAATACAATTACGATACTGAACGCCTATTATAATGACGTTACGAGCAATTTGTCAATGTCATATTACGGGATACACAACTTTGGACAAACTTTGTTTATTAGTGATTTTCAGGCAAATAGGTTTAGATGGCGATGACAAAGGCGTTACAGTCCAGAAGGCTGACCTGAGAAATGCGTTAGTGTAAGTGCTTCCATTCGAATAAGACTTCGACGGGGTGTGAGACGTAAGACATGTAAGCTACATCTGTGTTGAATATTCTCGTCAAGTAGCCAAATAGCTGGCCCTGTGCACGTACACAATTGAAATTCTCAGGTCTAGCCTTGTTGCCCGTAACGGTAAAATTAGATGCAAAAAAGAGAAAATAAAAGTTGCATTTCTGAACCTTCAGTTCTCTGTATTTTATGGTAGTGGTTCTGTATATAAGTGAATTTCTTAAGCGGCGATGGGCTAGCCTCATGCCTGTCGTGCAACGGAATGCTCATTAAAATGTGAGTGTGGATTTAAGCCTCTGCCACTCCATACGCTAATAGCACATTATGATATGATATAAGTGTGCAAAGTTGGTCATCATACACGAGGCGGTATTTTTTGGTATTATTGACGAGCGCGAAATGGTAGCCGAGTTTATAATGACCATTTCATACAGTTTTTCAACACAATTGCGAAGAAAAACAGACTTTGGGGGAAAAAACCCAGGTCTTGGATGTTTACAAGTTTGTGACGTCGCTATTTCCGGTTCCCACGACACAGGGTATCCTAGTGTGGAGCCAGAAGCAATGTATGTGCCTGTATGTAAATGTCATTATGTTGTTATTATTATTATTTCTCAGTGAACATTAGTTTTTTATTTTTTATTTAATTCTTTATAGCCAGTATTTTTTAAGCCTAGCACACACATTACTTCACACGCAAACTGTGTAACTCCATACGGCCGCAATCTAAACTAAGGGTTTTAATTTTAGCAACTTGAAATGTGTCACCTCTTTGGTTGTGCGATAAAAAAAAACTAAAACAGTGCAGTAAAGGATTTCCATACATTTTTTCTGCTCGCAAGCAACAAAGTTCCGCTTTGTGCTGGATATGTAGTGGACTTATGATAGAATTGCAGCGTAGTTGGAAGAAAAAATACACTACTGCGGTAATGTATGCTAAAAAGTACTAGTGCATAATAAGCTCCATTATGAACCTAAATGCGTTACCACAAAGAGTCACTTTACGAGCCAGTGTGTTGAAAAAAAACATTTACATTTACATACAGGTACATACATCGCTAATAAATAGAGTTAAGCTACGCGTAATATACGTAAGTAATAATTCAATTAGCAGTGGACTTCTACCCGAAACCCAGTTTTAATTGTAATTTGTACCCAATTTTGTTCCGTATTAGTTATGTATTGATGTCGGAGGAGTTACGAAGTATAGCCCACTTCAATGTAGTTGCAATAAATTCCGGGGTTCCTGATAAATCATTAGATAACATGAAACGAAGTTACCCTAATATAATATACAGACAGTTTCTAGCCACTAAGATACACATTTTCCAGATGCAATAGTGTAATAAGCAAGCACGTAGTCATCACCTTTTCAGGGTGTTATAGGAAAGCACGTAATAGTATTTTATGTGACTGATACATAATGCCTAATTATGTACAGTTACATACACTAGTTTATCGACACACATATCATAAGCTCTCTTTGATGTGTTCAGGAACCGCATGTTTGACCGACATTGTGGCATTGATCATTGCTCTGCACTTGTTTAGCTTGTTCAGTAGTACCAACTTCACAGACAAAAAAAGGGCGGCTCGCCGGCGGGCATCGGCTTTCGAAATTTGATTGTCATAAGATTTTGAAATATTGATGGATAAGAAATGAGTTTTTACCAAGTATTATATCATTATTCTGGTCGTAACGTGCGGTACGACCGTTACCGGTAAAAAAAGGTAGTAGTAAAGGGGGTTTATGCTACGTGCGTAGATAAATATATTTAAGGGGGTTGTGAAGAGCCCACGTGCACCACGAAAGCGAGATAATCATATCAACTTTATTTTTCGCTTGGATGTTCATTTTTATCAAGTTTTTAGATACTTCTTCACTGCTCCGCTTCGCTCGGCTCCAGGTTGTACATTAAGTTGGGACCTAACACATTCTGTAACCTATAGTAACCAGCACCCTTATGGCGTAACTCTCTGAAGTTCATAGCGTGTGTCTATGGTTCATCTCGTGCTCATCGTTTGCGGGGTATCACCGAAGGCTTCTAGGCTTCATTCAATGAGCTTGGGTTTGGCCTCCATTATGATGCTACTTGCGTGATACCAATTTGACAGATGAAGCTGGTGCAAGGTGTCAAACGTAAAAGTCTATATGAAGTTCATAGCTCAGACGACTTACGCCATAAGGCTGCTGTTCGTATGTAGACTAAGTTGACTCTTTAAAAAACCGACTTCAAGTTCAAATTCTATTTTTTCCTCCCCGGTCGCGATGCGAATGAAGCCTATGTACATGCAAAGTCCTCATAAAAAGTTTTGCTGCACGGAACCACAAACCAAAACATCATCTGTGTACATATTTTTTGGTATTGTTGATTTTTTGAAAAAGTGCTAGATCAATTTTGATAAAATTTATATGCAACTACCTCTGAAGTATCACCTACCAATCAAAATAAGAATCATCAAAATCGAGTCATCATTGACGGAATAATCGCGTAACAAACATACAAAAAAGACACGGCCAAGTACAAGTCGGACTCGCGCACGAAGGGTTCCGTACCATTATCTATAAAAACGGCGAAAATATCATGTCTATTGTATGGGAGCCCCCCTTAAATATTAGTTTTATTTTAATTTAATTATATATGTTTAAAGTGAATATATAACTAGATATCTTGTGACTATTTCAAACGTCTACCTGATGCCGTTATTAATATCGAGCAAAAACGAGCAAAAAAGTCACGTTTGTTGTATGTGAGCCCTCTAAAATATTTATTGTATTCTATTTTTTGTAGTTATTGTTATAGCGGCAACAGAAATACATCATCTGTGAAAATGTCAACCGTCTAACTTTTATGGTTCATGAGATACACCTGGTGACAGACGGACAGAAAGTCAGACAGACAGCGGAGTCATAGTAATAGGGTCCCGTTTGGCACCCTTCGGGTACGGAACCCTAAAAACAGTAATATTGAGAATCTCCTCCTTTTTTAAGTCAATTGAAAACGAATTGGGCCGTTTTTTCATTCCCATAAATCAAAAGTCTGACTTTCGGTAAGGCTGGTTGTTAGATGTTTCCGACGATGCTTAATTTTTATCAAAAGTCTAGCCATTGGCTTTAACTCTGGTCCCTAATGTACGGCCCGGTCTATCAAGTGCCTAATTTAACCAAATGAGGAGGACACATACAGATTGGCAATTTAATATAGAAAATAAATGATGAATACATCTGCGGCCTACAGTGAAGTGTCTTTGAATGAAAGATTTGGCTTGTCTAATAAAACAGGCAGTAGTCCGCTAATATGTATATAATACATTAAATGGCCAAGGAGGATTTACACATAGTAGAACCATACAAGTACAGCCAAGAAGAATGTACCTGTGAATCACACCCTCTCTTTCTAACACAGGCGTGATGACGTATCGCGAATTCATGCTTGAGCTTCTTGGATATACCTGTCTGTAATGTGTACTACAGGTCTAAAAATGAAAATATATAAACATAACAATATGACAATTAATCAAAGTCGTTGCCAAACAAACCTCGTACGGATACTTCGGTCAGCCACCCCTCGTCCTATAAATAACTATTGCCAGAAATAGTAGTAAGTTTGTACGACTATACAAATCACAAAGACCTACCCGGGACAATGACTGTAACTCTGTCAGAGCAGACACTATACAACACAATAAACTATTGACCGGTCGCACTTTACAGTCCACGTGCCTATAATAAAATACTAGGAGAGCAGAGAGATGCTCAGGTAAAACGTTTTTGAGTTTTATTCACAAAGGGAAAGTTCGGGAAAGGCTGGAAAAGCCATTGTTTTGTAGTGTGACTTTGTTTCACTGTGACAATCAGACCAGACCCAGTTTCATGCAGTTGCGAGCATTGCGGCGTGGTTTATGTGTTTCGCGTGGAACAAGTGTATGCATCAGAGAACGGCGGGAGTGGCCAGCGTTCGGTTCGCGTGGAACAAGTGTATGCATCAGAGAACGGCGGGAGTGGCCAGCGTTCGGTTCGCGTGGAACAAGTGTATGCATCAGAGAACGGCGGGAGTGGCCAGCGTTCGGTTCGCTCACCCTTCACCCTGGATCCTTCGGCTATACCCTGAACCACCCCTTCAGCCCGGTATTTCGTTTCTAAGTCTCAACCAGTTCACAGATTAACGGTTTTGTTACAAACTAACAAAATAGAATACGTTGTATCGTAAGCAGCACCGCACAGTTTGCAATTTATCGACAGTTTATAAATTTCCTGAGATTTGCCTGGTTTCTGAAAGGAATTTTCCTTGACTGCTGTGACAATATGTTAAACTCTTGTTAAACGCATTTCAGCCAATCACATGCCGCTATTTTGAATTAATGATCGATTAATTGATGTGTTACATTTGACAACTCTTTCGAAAACTGGGGGAAGGCGTTCACAATCTTACGATGACACACACAAGATAATAAGAATGGATGCTCCCGACCTTTAGTAACAGACCCTTCGAGAACAGAGCTTCGAGCCTATACCGATTGGTGTAAAGTAAAAAAAAATAAAGGTACAAAACTGAGAAAACCACTTAATGTACTTCATTTATCCTCTACGGCGTAATTTGTTCAAATTCCTTTCGCCGTTAAGTTGGCTGTTCTGTAAACTGATTGATAACACTTTTCCTGTCAGTCGTCAGTCGGAACGTATAAAATATTGATATTATAGTTTTATAATCGCAAACAACCAGCCTCAAGTATAACCGTTCCAAAACTGTGAGCAAGTCACCTCACGAGGAGTGTTATTTTAAAAAAACAATAAGACATCTATTAATATTCAAATTAGTTCATTGAAATATAATTTCACAAAACGAAATAAAATGTAGTACGTTTTTCTTTTGGCAGGGCCAATTTCCTGTAAGGCCTCTTATTCTTCGAATAACTCTTGCCTTCGTAGTAGTGGGCCGAAGTAGTTTTAAGAAAAGGCAAACAAGGTTTATTTTTACCGTGCGTGGAAAACAAGCCACATAAAAACATAAGTGTAATATCTAGGTAAGAGTAGGTACTTAATAAAACGCTTACGCTGATTGACTGACAGACAGACACAGCACAGCCTCAGAGCTTAGTCCTAGAAGCATGAAACTTTGTCCACGTGTTACATAGTGTAGGGGAGCACTAAAAAGGGATTTTGCACAATTATCTCCTTAAAGGAGGATTTAAAGTTTGTATGAAATTAAAAACTAAAACATTTGGCAGACAGAAAGTTGGAAAATACAGGAGATCTAGGGCACTATTCTGTTACGGAAAACGCATAGCAATAGATATTTTGTTCGGAGACTAGTAAGTCTAGTCTTGTCTGTTTCTTTCTTTGGCAGTACCCAATCACGGTATTTTGCTCCTTTGGGAGCTATCGATATGCTATCCGACGCGATGTGCGATTCCCATAAGATAATTGAATTCCTGTTCGTCAGAGAATTACGCCTTCACAAAATGTTTAGAGTTGTTATGTCACTCAAAAACTCCTTGACCTGAGATGATGCAAGTCAGGTAGGTATAGAGGATACCTCCAAATGGCTAATGAGGGAGGTCCGTATTGAGGGAGGTTTGTATGAACTGGCAATTTTTACACGACATTTGCCCTGTCATTTTTTATAATAGAATTATAGAACTCCTACCCACATGCTCAATTAAGGTAACTGGCAAAAGTGAAAAGAAAGAAAAAGATACTTTTATTGCACACAAACAAATAAACACACATTACATAAATAAAAAAGACATAAATAAAAGACAATACGTACGTTATTTGACTGCTAGTCAAAATAGATACTTTTAGGAAGTCGACCAAACGTAAGAAAAGTTTTGTTTTTCAAACTTTTGATTGGCCAATACCCGGAATATGTGCATTTTATCAGCGCTATATAGAGTCTAGAAAGTTCTGCGATTCATAACATTGCTTCTCATCATACGGGTCACGTGTCATGTTGTCACCCCCCACCCCCTCGTGAGTGCGACCCGATGACATAAATAACAGGCAGCATCCTGCAGACTAGCGCATGCGCAGGCGGTGGAAAGCGGCGATTTAAAGAGGTAAGGAAATAACGCGCTAGTGTAATGTTAACTAAACTTAAACTGGGGTTAAATAGGTCACGCCTTGTCCTATATAGGGTGGCAGAGGCACAATTGTGCCCACTTTTTCAATACGCCGTTGGGCTAGCCCATTGCCACAGATTCGGAGATTGAAGGATGTTTTCCATCAACGTTAGAAGATTTTGTAACAGATAGGTATAGTAATAGGAAATACAAGACCGATTTGATCAGAGCAACTTTGTTTGATATTTCCATATGTGATCGAGCGGCCGTCCGATAGCATGGAGAAGTGAAGGAAAATAAAGTTGGTCTTATTTAAAAAATCGGTTTCAAAGGGTTTGTTCAAAACAAACCTTAACAACCCTTTACAATAGAGGTATAATGTATAATATGCTGTTTTATTAGTCAGTTGTCAAAATTATGGATTTATGTCATTAACATTGATTTATTGATAGCTTCAATGCATCTGATCTTTATAAGAATTTAGAGACTTTTTGCACACTGGTGAAAACCGGATCATCCACATCATTGAACGACGAGACGCGACGACGTGTTGTTTTCTATGTAGCCAAGTTATAACTATAGATTGAGCGTCACTCAAGTAACTCTTTCGTCGGCTTTAACAGTGTATTCGCCTCAGATGAACGAGTCTTTGGGTATTAGCTAAAGAGTTGTATAAATTCCTTCCATTTCTGTGAAAAATTGCATCCTTCTTTTAGATGAGAGCTAATTTATCCTATAAATAGGTATGCAAATAAGCCACATTTTAAAATGAAAAATCTCCATAAAATAATTTCTGCCTCTTGCCCCACCTGCGACATAATATGTTCAAGGTTGGAGAACGGTTAATTAATGAATCTATTGTGGTTCCTGTTTCATCTGCTCATTACTATTTCAATCATTAAACCAGTCGACGTAAAACAATAATTGTATCTCGTTGATAACTCACGCTTTTGGGCATACATTTTCTTTGTAACATTTTTTGGAAGGGCTTTACAATATCTGACAAAGACGAAAATTCACAAAACTTTTTTTGGGGAGAAAAGGGTGTTTATAGTGTATTTTTTTTAGGGAAAATGCGGAAAAACATAGTTTTTTTTTCAAAATTGAGGAAAATTTGTGAAAATCTCGCAGACACCTGAATTTTGAAGGGGTGGGGGAAAGGGTGCGGACCTCGAGCAAAGAAAAGGAAAAATAAGCGTCAAGATGCCATTAAATCGGGACGTCATATGATTTATTTTTATTTATTTTTTCTCGAAAACAAAGCGGCTCCGCAACTTAAAATTTGGCGAGAAGTCGTCTTATGGCGAGTAGAATTTGTAAAAAAATATAACTATGTACTCGATGCCAGATTGTACAGCTGAGCCCAGTTTTTAGGGTTCCGTACCCGAAGGGTTCCAAACGGGACCCTATTACTAAGACTTCGCTGTCCGTCCGTCCGTCCGTCCGTCCGTCTGTCACCAGGCTGTATCTCAAGAACCTAGCTAGCTAGAGAGTTGAAATTTTCACAGATTATGTATTTCTGTTGCCGCTATAACAACAAATACTAAAAAACAGGATAAAATAAATATTTAAGGGGTCTCCCATACAACAATACTACATACATACTTATGGATGCACCTGGTTACGTACATGGAGTGTAAAAGTAACCGCACCAATAACTTTGTAAACAATATTTTGCTTTGTAAAATCCAAACTATTCACTCCACACCATCGCTTCCATTGAACGGTGGTACGGAACCCTTCGTGCGCGATTTAGACTCGCACTTGACCGGTTTTTACATTATCAAATCGCACAAAGTAAGAATAACGAATTGTTAAATAACTAATTTAGATGATACATATTTAAGGTATCGTTCGTGACAGGTTGGGATGGCACCCGAGGAAGACATGGTACAAGTGTGTTTGTCGCCCCCCATAGTCTATAGGATCACCTATCCACTTCATTCGTATGATAATCCACTATTCACCCTTACTGTGTGTGAACTATAGGATCACCTATCCACTTCATTCGTATGATAATCCACTATTCACCCTTACTGTGTGTGAACTTTGTGGACGAAATGGAAGACAATACTTACTTAAATTATATATAAATTCTTCCCAAATGACATGCCACTCTGTCGCGAACTATAATAATAATATAATACCTTGGACACTATTTACACACATTGATCTAGCCCCAAACTAGGATTCCCTGGGTACTAGACAACGATGCACATACTTATATAGATAGATATTATACTTAGATAGATAAACAACCATGACTAGGGTACAAACATACGTTCTCATCAAACA
Source organism: Argyresthia goedartella (assembly GCA_949825045.1). Lineage (NCBI taxonomy): Eukaryota > Metazoa > Arthropoda > Insecta > Lepidoptera > Argyresthiidae > Argyresthia > Argyresthia goedartella. Next base: position 23,230,452 of record OX463821.1, on the reverse strand, counting down.
AATATTTGCCCCCACCGGGACTCGAACCCGGGACCCTTGGCTTCGTAGGCAGGGTCACTGCCGACTCGGCCATTCTGGTCGTCTATAGGTATGAAAATAATTATTTTATGGTTTTTATCAACTCGATGACTTAGATAATTCTCAATTACTCAAACTTAGATCAACTGTATTTATTTTTACCTTTTGTACTTATAAACTTTTTGTATATGCTCAATGGGAATAATTTTCGTATAGGTACATTTTACGAGTATTAGCTAACTATCACAATCATGTAGGTAAGGGTACATGGCGAAACATTTCTTTGTACTATTTTAAAAACGTAGACCTAATTCTCAATAATTTTTCATGACAACCCATTGAGATGAGCTTAGATTGAAATTTTATGTATTTCTACAACTTGTGGCGAATTAAATATTTTGTTTGATCGATTTGTTATGACACAATTTGTTTCACCTATATTAAAGGGCAAGATTCAATCAGACCTAAACACTTATTCGACCAATTTTAAAAGTTTCCGCAAAAAAGGCCGCTACATTTTTCTTAAAACCACCCTCACAATCATCGCACTAAAATAAAAAACCAACTCACCTGACAATCGGTCCCACAGTCACGACAAAACTTCGCAAGCACTGCAGCACTAGCGCGACCGTTCGCTCAATAAGGTTCAGAATGAAATGGTAAGTTGTTGTCCCGGCCGCAGTATATATAGGTGTGGGTGGCTTCATCAGTGGGATGGTAGGATGGTGCTTAGTACGCCGCGCCCAGTAGCGTAGGAGGTTATGACGTCGATGTGGTATACGACCCTCTCACCGAACATACCTATATATATATATATATTTTGCACGATTGAATTGAGTAGAGTTGTTCTACCGATATAATTATTTTGCAGGTGTTTATTTCCTCGATCCTCATACACTTTATGCTTGATCTAACTTACATACTTACACGTCACGTCTTTTCCTATATGAGGTGGCAGAGACACAGATGCGCCAACGTTTAGCCAATTTTCACTACTCCATTTTGCGTGACAGGGGACTAGACCTTCGCCGCAGCTAAGGAGATATGGATGAGACAAACCAGAACAGAGAAATACAACAAGTTAATACTTAATAAATCGTACCCTATTGTATAATGTTAGTCCGTTATTAGTCCGGTACACTATGTGGACGTTCTAACGGCGATGGAAAACATCGTGAGGAAATATTGATATCTCGCGGCGATAGGCTAGCCCCCTGTCACACAAAATGGACGTGTATGGATGTAACTTAAATCAAGCATTAAGTGTATGTCGAAATAAAAACCTGAAAAATGATTATATCGGTAAAACATATGTATATGAAAATATTTGTCTGGCAAAAAGAAACGTTAGAAATTAAAGCGTACAGAAAATTATACTACTAGTAAAAATATCGTATGAAAAATATTAATCGTGGGAAGAAACGCGAATGGAAAAAAGAATCTATTATTTCGGAAAATTTATTTATATACTCTAGGATCTAACTTTTGGTAAAAAGATAAAAAAAAAATCATAGGATTTTAATCTAAACTTAAAGATCAAAATCGCGATCCGATTTTGAAAAGTCCCATGAAATGTCATAGGTTTTGTCTTTTTCCAGTGACAGCATGTCTTGAGGGTCCATTCAACGTTGAGTTATTGATTGTGCATCCCAAGGTGAAATATGATGAGGATTATTATCAGAGTTATAAGCTATAACTCACTGGGTCTAATGGATTCAAATCTCAAGACGGCGGCGATAGTCTAGCCCCTGTTATGCAAAAGCCAATAGTTAATTATACGGTTAAACGTCGTCGAAACTGTGCCTCGGGAAAGGAGGGGTGGTATCAGTTTGAGGCGTCTCTGTCGGTGTGTCTGTGTACCGGTGTCTGTATGTCTGTCCGTGGCTCCCTCGGTCAAACGGATGGACGGATTTTAATGCAGTCTTCTGTGAATGGTAGCAGACTTCCCTGCGATGGCTAAGAATTTGTTTTATTAAAATGTTATCAGCTTAACATGCGAACCAAATTTTAGACTTTTAAGGTTGCATAAATAATGTGTCGGGTGTGTTTTCAAAATTTAATTTATATATATTTCTAAAGCGGAAGTTCAGGGAAAGTTAATTGGGGATTCACTAGCAGGATTTCAAGACAAATCTAGAATAAGCATTTTCATGTTGTGTATTGTTGAAAAACATAGGTGGCATACGAGTAGAATGCGAGCCTTATATTATTGATAAAAAACCGGCCAAGTTGCGAGTGGGACTCGCGCACGAAGGGTTCCGTACCACCGTTCAATGGAAGCGATGGTGTGGAGTGAATAGTTTGGATTTTACACAGCAAAATATTGTTTACAAAGTTATTGGTGCGGTTACTTTCACACTCCATGTACGTAACCAGGTGCATCCATAAGTTTGTATGTGGTATTGAAAGAATTGTTGTATGGGAGCCCCCTTAAATATTTCTTTTATCCTGTTTTTTAGTATTTGTTGTTATAGCGGCAACAGAAATACATAATCTGTGAAAATTTCAACTCTCTAGCTAGCTAGGTTCTTGAGATACAGCCTGGTGACAGACGGACGGACGGACGGACGAACGGACAGCGAAGTCTTAGTAATAGGGTCCCGTTTGGAACCCTTCGGGTACGGAACCCTCAAAAATATCGTTGGGTCGGCCATGAGTCAAAACTACATAGGAATAAAATAAAAATTATAACATAATAAATGAAACGTTTAGTCTAAAATTTGGCTGACAAGTTTCCTTATTAAGCCGATAACTTTCAAACAACTGATACGATTTTTATAAAAATAGCTAAGGAATATCACAGGAATATCTAAGTACTACCTTTTACAGAAAACTTTGTTAACTCCGTCCACCCGTTTTAGCCTTAGAGTACCATATACACCATTTTTCGTTGGGGTTAATAACAAAAAAAACATAGCATCACGCCTTTTCCAATATGGGGTGGCCGAGGGAAAGTTGTGCCCACGTGGCCACGTTCAGCAAGTTATTCAATACTCTATTTAACGTGGCAGGGGTCTAGCCTATCGCCGCGAGAGAAAAAAGTGGAGTCAGAAGTCTTTGTGCAAACTTGATTGCCGTGCAATGAAGAATCGCTACAAATTAAATGATCGCCAAAAAAATAAAATCTTACCCGAAATGGGTAAATGATGTTGCAGAAAATATCTGGCCAAAATACTGCGGTAGCTTAGGTGAAGGGTAAAGGGGTGAGTGAAGGGAAGCCCCCTTTATCCTTCGTGTTAGGTTGAACATGTATGAACAACAAAAATACTTAAAACATAAACTTAAGTACAGGAAACATAATAAGAATTTGAGTGGTTATCATTTATCCAAACACAATTTGGTGATCATTTATCCATTCTGGCAGTCATTTCGAATTTATTGGTAGTGAAATAGGTGCGTTTTTGGTGATCGTTTAAACACAAGCCATAAAGAATTAGAGAATTATTCTCGGGTTGCTCGGTTGAAACTCTATTTTTCATCAAGAAGAATAATAATTCTAATTCTTAAGCTTCTTTCGTGTTGTCCATTGCAGGACCAGGGGAGTTTCCGTGCCTGTACACAAAAGTTTACATTTGATCATAAGCTCAGAAAGTTTATTTCTGTTAATCTCAATAAGTAACCGATTTGTTCTGATCAGACCTTCGAATGCCTACGGCAAACTTTAGCGGCACGATGTACGACCATACTTAAACTGAAACCCCTAAGACACATAAAGTTTATCTGAACTGAAACAGTGACCACTTACATTTGTATCAGCTCGACCGATCTTGACACATAAAAACTTTCTTCAATTTATATCCTTACTTATTAGACTTGGCGATTTCGCCAAAGGACCATGCCAAAGCTCGTGCCCACAACCACCAACAGCAACGAAACATGTCCCATCGAATAGCTCTTGTCATGACGAATATCTATAATAGTAATAATAATACCTTGGACACGATTTACACACATTTATCTAGCCCCAAACTAGGATTCCCTCTATCTTGGGTACTAGACCACGATACACATACTTACATAGATAAATATTATACTTAGATAGATAACAACCATGGCTAGGGTACAAACATCGGTTCTCATCAAACAGATATTTGCCCCTACCGGGGCTCGAACCCGGGACCCTTGGCTTCGTAGGCAGGGTCACTGCTGACTCGGCCATTCGGGTCGCCCATATCTCCATACCAACCCGGTTGATATTGGAGCTGAAAATGGTGATTACTTTTTATGAGTTATCACAGGAATATCTGAATCCATGACATGTTTTTTGGTGGGTGGGGACAGTGTCCATACGATCTTTTACATGTTCCTTTATTGTCACAATTTTCTATTGGTTTGTGGTTTACAGATTTATACCCTTATTAACTCAACATTAATCCATATCGTGGGCACAGTTGTCCTCTGCCATACCGTATGGGAAAAGGCGTGACGCTGTTGTTTTTTTGTTAAGGTTTAATCTATAGGACTCCTGTAACTGTTCACCACAAATTTCTGTCGATGTAAGTTAGCAAGCATTTTATATTTTGATGTGTCTTTATTTTCTGGTTTTGTTCAATAAAGTATGAAATTTTTCAAGAAAGCTAATAAGGGAATACTACTTACTTATCAATTGGAAATTGAATGAATGTATGTAGCCCAGTAAAGCCCCTGTCGAGGGGCACATGCCTTTACCCGGATACGAGTAAGATTAAGCCATACTCCACCACGGTGGCTCAGTGCGGGTTGGTGGAAGGGTTTTTACGGCCACTACCACGTAGCGATAGTAGCCGGGGCCTACAGCTTAAAGTGTCATTCGAAATACTGAAGTCCGATAATGTTCTTAAGATAAATTAATTATCTCATTAGTACATGGTCAGGATTCGAACCTGCATCTCCTGAATTGGAAATTGGATGTACAAAATAAATTATGGCAACATTTGCAGTCTAGTGCGTGTTTTTTTAATGGACTACTTGGTTTTTTTAGTAACTTATGTTGCCATTTGTTTTTCTACATTCAATTGCCAAGGCAAATCTTTTAGCCTAAAAGTATTTTTGTGTTCTCAGGAAAACACTCTTGGAATAGTTAAGCTTACACCTTGGCAGGAAATGCTAGAAAATTAATTAAGGCAATATTTGCAGAACACTGCGTATTTTTTTAATGAAATATTTGGTTTCTTCTATTGCTATTCCGCTATTATGTCACTTATGTTGCCAACATTTATTTTGTTTGGAACACGTCTTGCTAAGGTGTACATTACGTTATTGTATACATCGATCATATATCGGTGTCTCGAAACTCAACGTCAAGCGGGGCAAGCAACTAACTGAAAGACCAGCCTGCCAGGGCCTGGTAAAATTTTAAACTCTGCCACTCGGTGCAAAAACTATTGACTTATTTAAAATTAAAATAAATCTGTACTGTTTTGTACGTTGAATCAATTCCAAAGAAAGTTTCTCGAGAAATTGCGGATCTTCTCTGTTTCCCGGCAACATTGCATAAAAAACTCCCGTCTAGGAGCGTAGTCCCGAGACAACAAGCTTTGTGCGAGGTAGGGGAGATATCAGTAGGGTTTCAGAAATCTATGAGCTACACTTGTCGGAATTCCAGTTTTTCTTTCAATAATACTTACTGATTAACCCTAGTTGGTCATTCCTAATTTCCTGTAAAATTACTTCATCGATACCTCTTTGAGGTCTTCCTCCGGCCCTACGAGCACCAGGCAATCGTCCTTCCGAATAGGCTAGGTGAACATTTACGCACACGCGATGATCTGGGTAACGCTCGGCGTTCGGGTACCTCTCACGATACCTTCTTGCCGCGGCAGAGGCATTGCATTGGCATTCACCGTAGATAATATGCATGTTGGCATATTCTTCAGACGTGTACACATATCCGGCATGTTGCAATTCTATGTAGTAGTAAGAAAGTCGTAAGTAAGAAAGATATTTATTTGCACAAAAAACTACAGAAAACGGGTATTTAACGGTAACAGAGGAAAAAAAAAATTTTGTTGCTTTTTTATTTCTACTTAGTTTCTTAAATAATGTCGTCTGACCTCTTTGGAGGTCATTCATTAAGCCAGTGTCAAGTGGTATCACCTTTTTGTCAGATTCTCTTTTGAGAAGAGAATCTGAAAAAGAAAGGATTTGGTAATTGGATTGTTACTCATTAGCACTACCCAGAGGACACGAGCAGGGCGGTGATGGACAAGAATATCCCGCTGAAATCAGTATCACCCTCAATGTTTTTTTGAAATTCTTGAACGCACAGTGAATTGAGGTGGCAAAGTATTCAATTTCAAGTGATTCATAATGATATGAGATGGTTTAACTCATATTTATTTTTATTTTTAAGCGTTATAATTTTTCAAAATCCTTATGTTAATCCAAATCAATATGATATTAATTTGTAAGAATTTGTAATTCATTTGATTTGTAAGATCAATACTATAGAATGATTGATCAATTGCCATTAATTATACTATCTGTCTCTAAAATGTTGGTTCATGTCTCAACCATGGTTGATAGAATGAATGACTGCAGTCATTCATTCTATCAAGTCTTGTTCAAAGGCCATCGCCGTGGGCGGTCGTGTCAAAATGTAACTCTCAGTTTGTTAGCGTACTTTTCTATTTTCAATAATAGTATCCTGCCCTAGTGTCAATAAATCAGTGCAATAATCAGAAAACCTTAGCGTTCGAATTCGTCAACATCAACCTTCAGCACAGCCCTTTGGAAGGGCAGCTGCCGTCGCGGCGACAATTTCCCACGTAAACTTGGGTGGTTGCCCTATCCTCGTCCCGGTGCCGCCAGCGAGCGAGCTGGGAGCTCAGTTCTGGCTGGCATTGGAGCCATCTTGCTGCCGCCGTCCTCACGCGCGGCGTTGAAGCGGAGAGAACCACGCGCATCAACTAGGTTGGGAGATCGGCATTTGGGTGTCACGAGGTGATAGCTACCCCATCATCATTTAGTTTTCTGAGGTGGGACCTACCATTTCATCGGACACGTTACTAAATAAGCCAATTTTTTTAAACGTGATGAGAGTACGCTATGGTTTTTAGGGTTCCGTACCCGAAGGGTTCCAAACGGGACCCTATTACTAAGACTCCGCTGTCCGTCCGTCCGTCCGTCCGTCCGTCTGTCACCAGGCTGTACCTCAAGAACCTAGCTAGCTAGAGAGTTGAAATTTTCACAGATTATGTATTTCTGTTGCCGCTATAACAACAAATACTAAAAAACAGGATAAAAGAAATATTTAAGGGGGCTCCCATACAACAATTCTTTCAATACCACATACAAACTTATGGATGCACCTGGTTACGTACACGGAGTGTGAAAGTAACCGCACCAATAACTTTGTAAACAATATTTTGCTGTGTAAAATCCAAACTATTCACTCCACACCATCGCTTCCATTGAACGGTGGTACGGAACCCTTCGTGCGCGATTTAGACTCCCACTTGACCGGTTTTTCCGATATGATGAGTCAAAGTTAACTTACAAGATGTTCTCAAACCACGACACAACCAAACTACGTAATTTTTTATCAATCTGACGAAATATTCTGCTCAATTTGTGACTGACATCGATAGTATGGTTATTTAGCTTATTTTTTTTTTTAATATGCCAAAATTTTTTGAATCGTTTGACATTAATTTTTACCACACCTGTAGTGTATAGCCTGGGCTTTCACCTAGTGCCCGCTTGACGTTGAGTTTCGGGACAATCTGTATAAAGTCAAAGTCAAAAGTACTTTATTACTGTAGATATTTACGTAGCCCTTTCGCACCTGAATGAAACGATCGTGAGTTTCTTCTTTGAAAAATTATAAGTTCGCGCCAAATCCGTTTCTCCGCGTTAAACCGACATCGCGTGATCGTGCGCTCATCAATCTATCCAATAGGGAACAGTTTAAGAGGCTAGTACGATCTGTAGCAGCGAGCGCACCGGCAAGATGGCTGCGTTTCTTGACCCCGTCACTGGACGCCGTAAGTTATATTAGTTTTTTTACAAATTTCGTAAGAATTCATTGATGTTTTGATTGTATTACATCATTAAGTGTATGATACATCTGAATGACTATAACTTTCGTCTATATTTTTAGTAATTACCGACTGAATTTGCGACAAAATTGTCAGCTCACTGTCGTGATATCTGGGTTGCAATTTTACCAACGCATGATCGTGAGTTTATTCATTTTTAAGTTATGTTTCAATTTATTTCATTATCTACAGGCATGGAATTGACCAGCGACCTCGTCTTGGGCATCCTCAATGATGGTAACAATTCCGAGTTGGACTTAGACGACAACGACGAAGAGTTTATTCCTCTGCAGCTGGAAAATGACGAAGAAGGTGAAGTTGAGCTATCCTCTCCGCCTCGCCCATCTGTGGCAGCTGAGAAATCGAAAAATAACAAAGGTAAAGCATCTAAAAGGAAGTCTACGTCTGATGACATGAATGATAGTGAAGCAGGCCCATCTTGTACTCAAAAGTCAAAGCAGACACCTTGTTCAAAAGTAACAAAAAAATCAAAGTCTGTTAAAGTGAAATTGCCTGCTCGTAAAAGGTTATGGAAGAAAACTGATTACGTTGATAAATCACATAACTTCTCAGGTCATCCACAACCAAATGAAATAAGATCGCCAGTGGAATATTATAATGATTATTATGACGATATTTTTTACGAGCGCATGGCACTGTGTACAAACTTGTACTATTTAAGAAAAACTGGGCGAGTTTTAAATACCACCAAACAAACAAAAGGAAATAAAAAAACTGATTGGTATCCATCTACTGATGGGTATACTTTCATATCCCAGGATCGCAATGTACTGGCGAAGAAATATTAAAGTTGAGATGATTGTTTCTACAATGACAAGAGATAGACTGACAACTTTAAGAAACAGTTTGCACGTCGTGGATTCCGACTCTCCACCCGTCTCGGAAGCAATAAATCCTCTCTGGAAAGTTCAGCCAATGATCGACATTGTGAGAGAAGGCTGCAACAAAATTCTAAGGGCACCGGGCAGGTATTCGATTGATGAACAAATGATACCTTTCACTGGCAAGTGTCATCTTCGCCAGCTAGTAAAGAACAAGCCTCGCCCAGTGGGTCTGAAGAATTTCGTGGTTACTACCAGTGAAGGGCTAATGGTGGATTTTGAAATTTATTACGGCAACAATCCCGCCCTTTCCCATACTTTGGGACTTGGACCGGCTGTAGTTCTTCGCTTGAGTCAAAGTGTTCCACGCGGGAGCTGCATGTTTTTTGACCGATATTTCACAACGATTCCCTTGTTGGAAGAATTGACGAAAATGGATCATCATGGCACAGGGACAATTATGCTTAACCGGGTACCAGATCGACAGCAGCTTGAGTTCAAAGATGACAAAAAAATGACACGAGGAGAAATTGAACAAAGAGTGTCAAACGACGTAGTTTTGGTCAAATGGAAGGACAGCAAGGCGGTATTGATAACATCAAATTGTACTGGGGGCACGGCAATTGACATAGTAAAGCGGTACAATAAAACAGAAAAATGCTACGTTGATGTTGATGCTCCAAAAATTGTAACATCCTACAACTCTTTCATGGGCGGGGTGGATGTTCTAGACCAATCTATGGAATATTACAGGACATTCATGAAGACCCGAAAATGGACTCTCAAGGTCATATTACACTTTATAGACCTAGCAATGGTAAATTCGTGGCGTCTCTGCAGATCTGACTCATTGGCTAAAGGCATTCCTAAAAATCGAATTCAAGATCTCCTTTCATTCAGATTTGAAGTAGCTGAGACTCTCATCTGCACTCCTGACAGATATCGTCGCGATTCATCCCCATTACTTGAAACGCAGGCACAAACTTCGGGCAGATACAAACCCGCTAATCATCCGTCTGTGGGAAAGAGGTTTGATGGATATGGACATTTGCCTATATTTGACAAATTGAAGGATCCTCGCAAATGCCGCTCAGAGATTTGTTCATCTCGCTCTAAAATTAGGTGCCGTAAATGTGATGTTTACTTATGCTTGAGTCGTGATAAAGATTGCTTTTTTTTGTATCACCAAAGAAACTAGTCTTATTAACGTTTCCTATGATAATACTGTGATTTAGAAAGATATTTCAAAAGATTATCTAAGTTAAGTTTTATGTTATTTTTGTACAGCCAGAAAGGCTTTTGAGTTGATTTCTATGTTTTTGTGTTAAGTTTTTTTTCCTGAGAAGCATGAGCTTATCTCATTGTTTATTTCGTAAAAATATTTTTGTTTCTTTTCTTTTAATTTCTAAGTTGTCTGCTGAAAGAGCATTTGTATTACAATGAAAACAAAAGACTGAAATTTTGTACCTAAACTATAATGTTGGAAATAATTAAATAAGTCTTTTCTAATAGCCAGATGCGTTTTATTTCATTATAAATAGTTTTTCAGGTAAGCTGACACCGTCATTGCATTAAAATCTCATCAAAACTTATAAACGCACGATCGTGAGTTGGAAGAAGTCAGCCCTAGAGCTCACTATCGTGCTATCGACTTTCCAGAGTCCTGGTATACGCTGGATTTTTTTTACTATTTTTTACATGAATATTACCACTTCTTTGCCAAAATATTATAGTTTTCATTTCAAGTCAAAGGAACGAAAATCTCAGGTGCGAAAGGGATATACTTAGCAAACGTCATTTTTTGCCTCTTCCCTACATTGGACCACTGTGGGAGAAGCAAGGCGTAGAAACTCCCACAGATTGATTTTTAGATCTCTTTTAAAAATAGGTTGTGCTTAACACAATACAAATATGGAAAATTTAATTGTTATGATTAATAAACAGGAATAAATAATTTCAAAATTATCAACAGCAAGGCCTGTGTTGAGCTAGATTAACCCCATACAGTCCTGTCATTAAAGTAATCTTGAACATTGTAATATCCCTTTTTCGACAAAGTCGCTTTAACATGCTTTTTAAATTGCTCAAATGGCTCAAATTGCTATAATATATGATCGAAGTATTCTACATTTGTCTCGTGTTAGTGTGTGCAATAAAGTAAAGCCCCCCTCTTGCAATAATTTAAAAAACATATAAATTTTATTTGTAATGCATTAAAATATATGGGTTATTTATGTAAAAACCTATTAAAATACAATACACGGTACACTGTATTACTCTTCACACTAAATTGTAGAGCTTGTCCTTTTTAGTGGTTATTTTATGCAGTCTTTTTTATATATTTTTTAACTTATACTATGTGATTTCTATTTAAGTTTATATTTATTATTTAAGTTTTAGATTTCGCGCTGATAGTGATTTTCGTTAAACTTTTTACCTTTAAGTTGAAACTTAAATTGCAAGTTATACGTATATTTAGAATCTCTATTGGAAACCCTTCATTTTTATACCGATGGGTTTGGTGAAAAACTATATTTTCTGAACTCACAATATGGCGTCTAAAATCTGCCTTTTATTTTTTTATTGTATTTAATGTAACCAGTGTCACTTGCGCTATCAAGGCGAATCTGACGACACGTCATATGCTAAAATCGTTCGAGCCATTCAGGCTGTAGCGGGGAACATATTAATCTACATACAATACGGTATGTATACATACATACATACATACACTCGAAAAACATAAACCTCCCTTCTGAAGGCAGGCGGGTAATGAGTTTTTATATATTTACTTTCGGCAATAACACACTTTAAATACATATTTCGCATTAGGGTTTCGTACCGAATGAGTGTCAAACGATGATAGCTTCTTTTACTTAGCGTAGGTAGCCGTATTGTTTTAGTCGTTCTGTCGTCTTACAATTTAAATCAATAACCGAAGGAGCCAGTGAACGGAACGAGTATGAAAATTCGTTTGATCTGATTATCATTCTCGTTTTGTGATTGAATTCTCATATATATAGCACATTTTTTCATAAGAGCCTAGGTTTGACCTTACTTAGACAAAGTTAATACAACTCGCACTTCACCGCTTTTTAATTTTGGGCGCCAGTAATTTTACGTCGTGTCTAAGCACGACATCGACATTAACATAAAAAACATCACTGTACTTACACATGAAACTTATAATTAAAACAAAATGATGATCAATTCTACTAAGGTTAGGGTTACATAGCAATAAGGCTAATCGAAGGTCAACTGAAAATACTTATCGTTGTTGTATATGTAGGTATTAATGAGAATGGTGCACACAACAAATCATTAGGAAAATAATCATGAGGCACAAATAGGGAATTCGATCCCGGGCCTTTTTTCTGATCCCGGGAATTCGGGTTTGACGAAAAGCAATACCCGGGATTTTCGAATTTTTCAAAATAAAAAGAGTAAAATGTACTTAAAAATCATCCGTTTATATAAAATAAAAAACATATCATTCCCATATATTCAAGCCTTCCAAACTTCATACCATAAATATCAAACACCTAACATAAAGGCGAGATTTTCGTCGAACTACAGACCTCATAAATCATCAAAAACCTTCATATTTCCATAGCTGCGGCAATGGGGTAGCCCCTGCCAACTAAAACTCAAGCATTGTTTCAATTTATAATATCCTACTCATGGTTTTCCCTTATTGCTTGATGAAGGCCGAATTTCGTGCAGTTTAACCATATACTTATTCGAGCATTTTACTTCGACGCCCCAAGTCAATTCATGTTATTCCGTATCGTATAGGGACATTGAGCACATGGCGAGGAGTGAACCGCCCAGCATTTGTTCTATGTCAATCAATACTCCTCAGATAAGGAAAGGTTAATTGCATCACTGTTTATTACACACGTTCTCGCTGTGATTCGGAAGATTTGTTCTGTGGACGTGACATTTTTTTTGTATATAGGGTTCCGTACCTTAAAAGGAAAAGCGGAACCCTTATAGGACCACTTCGTTGTTCGTCTGTCTGTCCGTCTGTCTGTCAAGAACCTTTTTCCTCAGAAGCGCTTGGTATCAAGTTGAAGTTCAATAGTTCAGGTAAAAAAAATACTTTTAGGTCTACGCAATCACAATACGTTTGTCACAATTTAGCTTAATCAAATCTTAAAGGGTGAGTACTTCCCGTAGACGTTGAATCTTGAAAGGTCCGAAGGAAGGTCTTATAGCACAAGTTATGTATAGTTAGTAAACTAACCTAATACATAGTTTGACCATGGCTTTGAGTAAAGGAAAAAAGCCGGACACCGTAAAGACATTATTCATTTTAAGCAAAATCTGAAAGTGCCGGTCAAACCAAAATATTTTTATATTTTGCTAAATTTGTTATTGTATATATATGTTACTATGAGACTAAAACTCATTCTCTGCTTTATGAGTATGAAAAATCGATATTTTATTTAGGGCTTACTCTGAAAGTGCCGGGACAACAATTGTAGATTGTACAAGAAGGGCATAAAACACTCAATTTCCACAGACGTTGATATCCACGAAAAATGGGGTTTATGACGGAGATATACACACTGCTTTTCACTTCGCTCGAAACAAACAATGGCATGCAAATGATCGTAAAACAATAATCATAAAACAGCAATAAATTGCAAAGAATGACAAGAGCTTCCCGCCAATTTTCTTTTTTTAATCTGTTTTTAGTTTTCGACATGTGACATTAGACTAAGGCTTTATACTGCCAAGTCATTCAATGGTTGGATACGTTTTTAAATAATAATTGACTTCTATTTTATCTAATTAGATTTAATAATAATAATAATAATAATAATACCTTGGACACTATTTACACACATTGATCTAGCCCCAAACTAGGATTCCCTGTATCTTGGGTACTAGACAACGATACACATACTTATATAGATAAATATTATACTTAGATAGATAAACAACCATGACTAGGGTACAAACATCCGTTCTCATCAAACAAATATTTGCCCCCACCGGGACTCGAACCCGGGACCCTTGGCTTCGTAGGCAGGGTCACTGCCGACTCGGCCATTCGGGTCGTCAAAATTTCGTAACAGAAAACACGAATGTGAAATTTATTAAAGCACATCAGCTAAAATAACAAGTTTATTCTAAGAAGTTTCAATGTGCGTGGGGCTGTTAGGCCCGATTATCTAAGCCTTTACATTTTTTTTACATTGTGCCCTACAGCTTATGCTCTAGTGCACAAAGTACACACTTTTATAAATGGCATTTGTGCAGCATATATCCAGCACAACCACGAACATGGCGAGCATGTGAAGTGAAAATAATGTTTTCCGACTTCTGATCTAAAAGTAGCATCTTCGCCGCTTGATTTTGGGTTTTCTGGCGGAAAAATTCTATTCCTAACTCGTTCGAAAAGGCTTTTTACGAACCTCGCTACGAACCTCGCCTTCAGCTCGTGCCGTAAACTTCTCGGTTCATAAATATAAGCCTTTGCGAACTCCACTGCTCGAAATGTGGCGAAAAATGGCCTTTAATGGGGCCGCAAAATAATGAATAGCTAACCAGAACAGCAAAAAGTTTTCTGGCCTGTTTGAACAGGGCGTGGGCTTGGCTTGTTCAAACATCAGGCCGCTGTGCAACTGTTTCAACAAATCAGAACACGACTTGTGCTGCATACGACATAAAATCGACCAGTCAGAACAAGTCGTGTCATCGTGTGCTACATATAAAAAGTAAGAATAGGCCGGAGAGTGAATTTTTATTGTGTTGAATTACGAATGTTGACCAACGTTTTAGCTACAACGGATTCATCTAGTGACAGTGATTTGGGCCTTTGTGCTTGTCCCCTTCGCCTGCACATCTAGTTGAGCCATCCCAACTCCTTCAGCAGCTAGAGTAGGTGGCCTGGGTGTTCTATGAGCTCCTGGGTAGATGTTGTGTCTCCCAGGATAGCCATCATGGTATCTATTGTAGATGGACATGCAACAGCATGTGTTCTGCTGTTTCATCCACTTACATACACCCCCAGTATAGGCGGCTGTCAGTCGCACCTGTAATTTTCAAGTGTTTGTTTAGTGTACAATGGCCAGTCTCATTAGGAAGTTAGTAACTTTATGGTTATACTTATTTCTGAATAGTTTTGTATTTTTGCATTCTTCTGTGCTAGAACATAATTCATTTTGTTGCAGTACTGTGGCTTCTTTGAGCTTTTTCGTAGAGCTTCCGCTGATAAGGTCGATAACGGTGGAGGGCCTTTCTGCCCCTAATTTTGCTAGCTAGTCTGAATCACAGTTGCCCTGGACTCCTTGGTGATCTTTTACCCACTGAACTGTGACTTCGCTTTTCTCGCGGCATTCTAGTATAAGTTTTGATTTTGTTAACAGTCTTTTAGTGCGCTATGGCGGCGCAGTCTGTTTTTAAGATAATGTCATTCCCCTCTGTATCATCTTTCATGTGCAATGTGCATTGCCCCATGTAGAAGACTCAGTGTTCCTGCTTGAAATACTGTCGTTTCCTTTCCGAAGCTTAGGGAATGTTTAATGTTTAGTTCCAGCGAGAAGACTCCTCCGCCTGTGTTGCAACTTTTTTTTTGAGCCGTTATTGTATATTGTTATTGTAGATTTGGTTTTGATGGTATTTCCAATTCATTAGCTAAAATGTCTTATTTGCTACCGAATAGGAATTCTGTTTTTAGGCGATCGATTCCAATAGCACTTTTTCGAATGCCTTTGTAAGAATTGTGCAGTGTCCTTTATCTACTATTTGTCCTTTCCATTGTCCTGTATATAAACATTTAAACCTACACAAAATTAACAACTTTATTAGACAAGCTCTCGAGTGGATTCAAGTAAAAAAAAAAAAAAAGTTTTATCCGCAGAAAATGTGCAACCATTTTATATAGAGAACCCAGATAAGCTTTACTTAGCGACAAAAGTGAGTAGAAAAACAAATGCTTATTAGTATTAGTTACGTCACAAAATCGTATACAAAAATAAATATCAATATTGACAAAACCATCTTTATTATAGGTCACATTGAAACACTCTGAACCCATAAATAAAGATATCCAAAACTATAACATAATGATCTCGTAAAATTGTCAAACACTTAGACAAAAACTCAGGACGTATTACTTGACATAGTAAAGAAGTAAATGCACCAAATAACCAATAGGACGGCATAAACTTGCCGCCTCACGCCGCCGCACTTCAGCGACTCTTATCTACCTTAAAGCGACATGGTGAATGGACTTCGGTTAAGGTAGCAGAAGGCTACATAGAAGATTCGGTGGAGAAGAAAGTAAAAGCTAATTACAAATTAAATTAATCCACATCAAATGAGGCACAACGCACCTATAAAAATCTCGTGATGCTTTTACACCACCTAATCCCTGTTTAGGAGGACGTCCAATGACAGAACGGAACATCTCACAACCTCCGAATCATTTCAGGAGGTTGATAGATGTTCCGTTCTGTCATTATATTATTGTACAAATACACACACCGGCACAATTAGCGGAACAGAAAAAAAGGGAGTATTTACGCATTTTTGCGTGTTACTGGCCGGCTAAACAAGCTTTTTTTAAATTTGGGTTTTAATTTAAAAATGGAATACTAAGCGCCTGCCATTTTTTCATTCTTTTGTTTTAATTTTCATTGATGCATTTTTTTCGACCGCTTGTCCGTTTTTAGAAGGTTCGTGCATTCCATTTGAAAAGCTATGAATTGCAGTTTTTTGAGGCTTTTGAGTTTTTTCGCATATTGATAATTTACGAGCATCTAAGTATGCCTGATTTAACGCCATCAGAAATCATTAGGGCAGATCAAATGAGGAGAAATGGTCAAACCTACAGATCGATTGCCAGAAGCCTTCGTCGATCGTTATCAACGATTCATCGTAGCATCCAACGATACAGATTGACGAATACTCTAGTGAGAAGGAGAGGACAAGGCCGGAAAAGGTGTACTTCAAGGAGGGATGACCGTTTTCTCCAACTTCAAGTCCGACGGAACACGAGACTAACGGCGGTGCAGGCTCGAAATATACTGAAAGAGGTACGAGCAGTAAGGATGAGTGAGCGGACAGTTCGTAGAAGATTCGAAAAAGTGGGTATAGGCGCGTATCTTGGAGGGTGTCTTGTTGCATCGCACAAACCGTCTACACTTTGGTCGTGAACATCGTGATTGGGACTTCGACGACTGGGGACAGGTTCTTTTTACTGATGAATGCAGAGTTATGTTAAATCAAATTGAGGAAGGAAGCGAGTATGGAGACGCAAAGGAGAACGGTATATCCAGTCTAATTTTGAAAATACAGTGGCATATGGCGGCGTTTCAATTATGGTCTGGGGAGGAATATGTTTAGGAGCTCGTGCGGAGTTAGTAGTGGTCGATGGCGGGAATCTGAATGCTGATCGGTATATCAGGGAGATTTTAGAAGAACATGTTGTGCCATTTGCCCCCTTTTTTGGTAACAACTTCGTTCTAATGCAGGATAATGCTCGGGCTCACAGTACAGACATACCTAAACCATGTTGGTACAACGGTGATGGAGTGGTCAGCATGGTCCCCCGATATGAACCCTATAGAACACGTCTGGGACTTGCTAAAGAGGAGTGTAAAGTCAAGAATGCCACCTAATAATCTCAATAATCCCAATAATCTCAACGAGTTGCGAAACGCATTACTTGAAGAATGGCAGAGGTTGCCCCAAGAAACCATTGATAACATCATCCGCAGCATGCCCAGACGGATGGAAACCCTCATCAGAGCACGAGGAGGAAACACTCGATATTGAACAGTCATTGAAATTGTTGTTAACCTTTGGAAAATCTTGAATTTAAACTTTAAGTATGGTGTTACAAATGAATGTCAGAACATGTTAATTTAATTGTTGTTTTATTTTAAATCATATATTGTTTAAAAATTACATTCATTGTTCTAAATTCCCTTTTTTTCTCCCTTTTTTTTCTGTTCCGCTAATTGTGCCGGTATGTGTATTAATATTTCCGGCATGAATATTTCGTTAACCTTCAATAATAAAAAAATCGTAAAATCGATATTTTATTTGGCTATATCTGAAAGTATTGGTCAAACAAAAATAAGTTTATACTACAGCTACTACGTTTGGTTCCATGACATATTTTATCGAAATATCCACTTTTTCTCAATATCGCAAAGAGTTGGCGTGGCTTCCGATTCGTCGTCGCCGAGACTAATATTCTTTGTTATCTTTTCAAGTTATTGAAAAGTCCGCGCTAACCCAGCTACCTTCGAGAACGCTTTGAGGATCTCTTTTCAGACTATCGGCCCGGAGATCTCACACGGTCTCACTGTTAGCCACTCCAAGGGATAACAACTCCGCATATGAGCACTCGTTCAGGTTGCAGGCAGCCCGACAGTGGAACGCACTTCCTTTTACTACAAGAGACATTCCACTCTTTTCTCTTTCAAAAACCGGGTAAAAGAGCACTTCCTCTCTCTTTCGTGATAGTTGATGTTTATTATTATTATTATATGTTAACTATATGTACATGTTTATGTATATGTTGGTACTTATTTAGTAGTTTGGTATATATGTATTTTACGACGACGACCTCTGTGGAGCTTCAGTTGTGGCTCTGCCTACCATGCGAGAAGTTCCGGTTTCGATCCCCGGCCTGTGATAAAGAAAAAATAATCCTTGGCTGTTTATATTGCGTGATGTCGCTGTTTCTGATACCGACGACAAGGGTGTCCTAGTGTATGGCCAGAAGCAATATATGTACCTGTATATAAATGTAATGTATGATGTTGATCTAGCTCAACACAGACCTTGTTGTTAATAATTTTGTAATTATTTATTATTGCTTATTAATCATAATAATTATTTTTTTAAAAGAGATCTAAAAATCAATCTGTGGGAGTTTCTACGCCCTGCTTCTCCCACGGTGGTCCAATGTAGAGAAGAGGCAACAAATTACGTTTGCTAAGTAAATGTAAATATCTTCAGTAATAAAGAACTTTGACTTTGACTTTGATTTTGTAATTTTCCGTTTTTCATTTACTTATAGATTTTATTATAGATTAGATACTGTGCACCGCCTACGTTTCATGATAAATTTTCCTAGCATGCCTTGGTTTGCGGGAAGAAATCCTTTTTAAGAGATAAGCTCGCCTTCACATATGCTTTCTGTTAATGTATCTTTTTGAATATCAGTGAGCAATAAATATCTATGAATTATGTAATTTAACATTATAATTCTCTGTCCGGCACTTTCAGACTTTTATCCAAAAATGTATGAACGCTGAATGATGAAGCGATAGTACTCGGTGTGCGAATCCAACTCGCCACTGGCTGGTTTTTAGGGTTCCGTACCCAACGGGTAAGAACGGAACCCTATTACTAAGACTTCGCTGTCCGTCCGTCCGTCCGTCCGTCCGTCCGTCCGTCTGTCACCAGGCTGTATCTCAAGAACCTAGCTAGCTAGAGAGTTGAAATTTTCACAGATTATGTATTTCTGTTGCCGCTATAACAACAAATACTAAAAAACAGGATAAAAGAAATATTTAAGGGGGCTCCCATACAACAATTCTTTCAATACCACAACTTATGGATGCACCTGGTTACGTACATGGAGTGACCGCACCAATAACTTTGTAAACAATATTTTGCTGTGTAAAATCCAAACTATTCACTCCACGCCATCGCTTCCATTGAACGGTGGTACGGAACCCTTCGTGCGCGATTTAGATTCGCACTTGACCGGTTTTTTTCTTGATTGACTGTGGCCAAAGCTGAATTACTGAAATTGTTTCTTCTTAAAAGCCTCCCCCTCTTGAATCCACACGTCCCTGGACCGCGCCACCCCCGGCCACCCCCGGCCACCCCCGGCCACCCCCGGCCACCCCCGGCCACCCCGGCAATATTGTTTTGTATTACAGATTAATAAATTTTACTAATCCTAAATGCATCTCGGCCTGTCCACCAAACGCCTAAAGAAAGCCAACAACATCAAGATAGCGTCACCCCTTTCCCATATTATGCCGAGGTGTAGGTGTATAGGCCGAGGCTTAGTTGTGAGATAAGAAGACTTAATTGCAATTAAATAAGTCTTCTAACAAAATAGAACCACTCGTTATACGAGCTTTTGCGAGCTATGGCACAGAATATATAACAGTACTAGACACGGATACACTGGCTAGGCTTTGCTGAAACGGGTGAATAGGAAATATATTAACTGGCCTGTTTTTTTTTTATGAACTGTGAATGAGCCTTTACTTTTTAAATTAGTTTAGTTGACGAGCTCCAACGCTTTTAATCCTTGACAACAAGAGGAGATAACGCTCTAATAACTCATTTTGGCGAAACGTTAACGTAAACCACTCAGTTACCACCGGCGTTAGCTAATGCCACTTGTGCGTTACAGGTTCTAAATTTCACTACTACCCTCGGTGTTTGAGTAGTTCACTACTCAAAAACCGAGGTGCCCAGCCTTAAGGCTGGGCACCACCCCCGCGCAACTTAGAATTTCACCTTAAGCTAACTTTTAGGGGAATAGGAATTCAAATAAAAAAAAGATCTTCAGCGATCTGTAGAGGATTAAAAGAACAACATTACTTTATAGTTTTATAAAGATAAAATAAATGAAAGGTACAAATTCAAATCAGGTGCGAAATTGTAAAAAAAAAAAATGTGAAAATCTGATTTTGTGATAACTTCGGTAACTAACTTGATTATTTATTCGTTCATACGTTCATATATCCCTGCTTACAATCATGATCCAGATGTCACCTCTCTCTCTCGCCCATGCATCTATCTCTGTTGTACCCATGCGCCGCTAACCCCTCCAAGCGGCATTCAGGGGCTCCTCATGTGGCTTACGTTCGACCTTCGAGTCGCATGATGTCGATATTTTGACGTTTTACATCGTTCGTCATCGGTATTGCCCAAAGATTATGGTATTTGGGAATGTTAATTTTTATCCGTTGCACGCAGAAAAAGTAAAAACCGATATATACCGCATGGGAAACGGAACGCTCTCATATTATATGAAAATTAAGATTTTTTCGTTCAATGGCGTTACATGTAATAGGTTATATATCTCCCGTTTATCTCCGTTTATCTCAGTTTCTCCTAAAAGCTGGTTATTTTTGTTGCATCGGTCAGTCAGTCTATTTCCTTAAGTGCTATTCGGTTCGGTTTGAGGGCCAGTATCCGATTTCCTACGCTTCGACCGACACATTCAAATTTCCCTGCATTAAATAAACATGTCCATTCATGTTAAGCCTTTTCTTATTGGCAGAAATACAAAATCAAAATGTCTTTATTACTATAGATGTTTACATATACTTAGTAAACCTCATTTTTGTCCCTTCTCTGCATTGGATCACTAAGATTTTTAGATTTCTTTTAAAACTTGATTGTGTTTACTAATACAAGTATTACAATATTATGCAGGTACCAAGTATCACAATATTATAAATAATATGCAGGTATAAATAATTAAAAAATATTAACAGCGAGTACTGTGTTGAGTTAGATTATGCCCATACAGTCTTGTCATTTATGTAATCTTGAACGCTGCAATATCCCTTGTTAGACAAATTCGTTTTAACATGGAGTTCAATTGCTCTAATGGTATTTCAAAACCTCGAGGGTGTCTTGTTGCATAGAATGCACAGAGTCTAAACCGGAGCGCAACAGTCTTTGTGCAGCTACTAGTGATTATTTTTAGGATAACATAACAGCTATCCCTATTTATTTATTTTTGTTTAAATAACAAATTACTTGAATAGTTATTTTCTGTGATATAAAAATAGTTTGAATATCCGCTGCTATCCCGCACAACAAAATGCCATAAATGGACACGGACATGACACTATGAAAGTAACTAAAGTAGACTAGCCTAGCTGTAGACACATCCATGTTTTGACTGATATTCCTAACAGGTTACGCCGCAAAACTTAATCTAATTTATATATGTGGGGTCTCCCCTACTGCACTTTGCTTTCAATAGTTATTTCAAGTAACTTGGTATAATTTACGAATTCTAACGTGTTGCTGTTTAATTCTACACTGGTCACACCATGCCTGACATTTGGAAGTGAGAATTTGATACACTTGTTTTTTATTAACTGTGAACCAATTTCACATTAAAGACATCATTATCGTTATCAAAATCTTCTTTTTGTCTTTACATTTTAAAGACCAGTGAAGTGTCATCACTGATGACATGATAATTACGGATTTATTTCTAAATCCGTAATTATTTAATTTCACTAGAAGCACATCATGATCAACACAATCAAAATACCTTCGACAGATCGCAAAATTCGCTTATAGCATCTTGTGCGACCTCCCTTGCAGAGAAAATATGAGATATAAGGGTAATGCCTGAATCCGTAGTCGATTTAACCCTAGTGAAACTGTTTGGTTTCACTAAGGGTAACGCCACTAAACAACTCCACGCCACGTTATTTGGCATGGAGTTGTTTTGTACGGTTGAAGTGTGAGAGCATTTGATTGAGTATAATCTCTTCAAATATTTCATTTAGTGCTGGAAGAACAGATATTGGTATTAATTTGAAAGATCACTCTTGTCTCCCGACTTGAACAAATGTATTAGTTTACTGTATTTCATGAGGTCTGGGAAAACTCTATCGTCAACACATTTATTGAATATATAAACAAAGTGTTGGGCTATAACTAGAATTACTGAACCAATGACTTTGACTGATATACCCCACAGCTCTTCGGTATTTTTTAAGTTGAGTGATTATGAATTGTCATAACGTGGGGATATAGATGATGTAATTAAAAACATACATTATTGACGCTAGTGTTGTTTTTTAAGAAGGTCTCTGCTTCATAGGGAGATGAATTTAGACGCCCTGTCGTGAGTAAGGGTACATTGGTGAAGAATGTTTCGAATGCCCGAGCAACCTCAGCGTTGCATTTAACAACACCATCACCTATATTAACCACCACTATTTCTATTAGCAGTCTTTCTATTGTAACAACTGTCAATTTTGTGATTATTTTTGTGATACAAATAACGTCAGTGTCATAATTATAAAGAAATAATTCTAAGAGTGCAGATACTTTTCAATTGTGTATATGAAATATTTTACACTTTTTTATTTTCACTTAATCTTCATCCGTATTTAATAATAATTACGGAATAAATAACTACTATAACAGTTATAATAATAATAATGTTTTTTTTTTCATAAAATCTTACAGCACAAAAATAAATTACAAGAATTTATATTTTAACATTAGAGCTGCACTATTCTCATAAAGCAGTACAAAGTCCAAGCTAAGCATTTAAAATGCCTGTATTATGATCACTGGCTGCTCACATTTACACCATTAGAGTCTGGAAACTTAAATGATTAAAAACATTTTATATTATAATATAAATATCATACTATATATATAAGTATGAACCATATTTTACCCTAATTTTGCGGTTGTGTCGTAGAAAATGCGTATTCGGTGCAGATGTGAATTGTGTGAATGCAGGTTTCATTTTAGTATAGAAAAAATGTTTTATTTACAATCGTCGGGCAATAATCCATGTCTTACACCCAGTGTCTGAAAGAGTGTTAAAATATAACAAGCGATTAATCCAAAATTAATTGAAAATAGCGGTACGTGATTAGCTGTAATGAGTTTCTAAAAGAATTTAACAAGTTGTCACAACTAAATCTCCTTTCGGAAGCCGGGCGTTGGTAATATCTAAGTTGTCTTGTTAGCGGCGGCGTGTCAAAATAAGAAAACATGTCATGGACAGCCGCAGAGAGAACATCATCAAAACGATGGAAGCCATTAATTGGAAAAAAATAAAAGGCAAACGTCACCTTTACAAAACGCGTTGGTGCAACTGGGTTAGCTAACTGTACATACTTACCCCCTACAAGGTAATTAAGGGATCGTGCCTCTAAGAACTGTTCAGCTGATAATTGCGGAATGATGCTGTACTTATAGTATTATCAGCAATATATATGCAAGAGGCGCTTAGGCGGTTGAACAGGAGGTTCTGATGAATATTCTAAGAACATTACTCTACCGTAAATTACTTTTTGAATCTTCGTGGTAACGGAGCGCAATAGAAACAATAGGAGGTACTTTTCAGTTAAGTTTTTCCGCAAAGAGGTTTGATTGAACTTTTTGTATGGAAGCTTGCATGGTCACCCTCGCCGTCATTTGTTCGTTTTTTTTCTCAAGTCTTTCGCGTACGTTGAATGTGATATATTTGGGTAGAAGAAACAAAAATAAAGGCATTTATTTAAACGCAAATTATCCCCGATTTTTTGGTCAAAATATCTCAAAACTGAAACAAATATACTGACTGCACCTCATAAATTCCTCACAAAACAAAATCAATTTTGCAAACTGTTTAGCTACTTATGTAAAACCGTTATAATTATTAAGTGATTATCTGATATCTGAATGTAAACAACTTTCGTTGGGGCCCATAAGTTTTAATAATGAAAACACCATCAATTGTTATTATCTAATCAATCAATCAAAAAAACACCTGAATGCAAACATAATAACATCAAAGAACGATAAATCCGATGTTAAAAACATATTTTTTGCAATTGCAATATAACTTACAAAATTTCATCGGGTAGTATTTAATCGCACATCAAATATGTGCTATTTTCACAGCAAAAATGCTCAACAAAAACACTTATGTTTCTTATGCTCTTAAATGTTCAAACATATTAAGTTTATTTTGCTCTAACATGTTCAACCTAACACGAAGGATAAAAAGGGGGCTTCGCTTCGCTCACCCCCTTTACCCTTCACCTAAGCTACCGCACCACTTCGCCTTGGTATTGGCTGTGCAAATATTTTGCACAGTATATTTTGTGCAGTATTTTTGATGTGCGGTTTAATATTTTCCAATTAAATCTCATGAAAGCCTCAAACTTTTCATTGTATGATTAAAGGCAGCAGCCTTATGGCGTAACTGCCTGATCTTCAAGTCGTCTGTCTATCGTTCAATTTCATGCTCATGCTATTTCATCGATTACGGGGTATCGCCGAAGGCTTTCGACATCTTTGAACTTCATGTCTTGCTTTAACAAGGCGTCCGCGGTTTCGCTTTATGCCACAGGGATATATAACATTTCATTTAAACAGATAAGAAAAAAAAATGCTATAGTAGTAAGCTTTTTAGGTATAAGAATGATATTTTTTTTAAATATAATTTAGTAAAGTAAACGTAAATTAGTGCGAAAGACACACATTTCAGAAATTTCGTAATTTGGATGGATAATTTTGAGTGCAAGTCAGTATTTTAGTTTGACTAAGAATATTTTTGTATTGAAAACAGAATTTGTGTTCGACAAGCCAGATATTTGTTGTGAACTGTATAAGAAAGATTAGCTTGTTTTGTTAGGAATTATGATTTTGTTGTTGGTGCTTGTTTTGTGGTTTATTTGTAGAGTAGCCAGTTTTTTGGTATACGGTAGGTTAATTAGTAAAGATTATTCGTTTGCATAATTTTATTTTGAGCTACAAACAAAAAATGATCTGTCGCGTTGGCGAGAGAAGTGGCAATGAAGGTTGCTAAGTTCGTAGTAGCTGATATTTACTCCCAATTTTCTCGTAAACGCGAAACTTTAGCTAATTATAAGTTTATATTGAATGACATTTTTGGTTCGTTTTTGTATAAACACAAAAATATACTACATTCATCTTGCGCGAAAGACTTGCATAATAAAATTGACTTTTTGATTATATTGTATTGGCGGGTGCCCATGCCACAATCAATCAATGTGTCGTTATCAATACTAAAGTTACTTATACAATATCTCTCTCTACCTAGATACTACCTTCTTGCTAGGTAGTCGGTAACCAGGCAAGGTTCATTGTCCATTTTCGTCCAAACTTATTCGATTATTCACAAGTTTAACCGCCATCAAAAACTTTTCAAGTTCTGTCGCAACAATATAAATAACTCGTCAAAACGGATCCACCTCCACCAAATCGGAATTAATTTAACATCAAAATACTTCGGTGTCTTTACAGATCAACAAGTGATTTTAGAGCGGCTTATTATATGAGGAAATTCCGAAGGGTGATTCTATTAATACTGGAAATGAACTGGAACAAAACAAATAAGCCATTTACTATACGAGTGGCACAGTTGTGTACAAGTTTAGCCAAGGAGACCAGCCCATCGCCGCAGCTTTAGAGATAAACATAAACATTTCTATTCAGGTACATACATTGCTTCCGGCTCTACACTAGGACAACCTGTGTCGTGGGAACCGGAATCAGAGACGTCACACACATAAACATCCGAATCCTGACCCCCGTTAGAATGACTTTCGATTACACAAGAGATAGTACAACAATTTTTCACTGCGGTAAATTGTGAAAATATATTGCTTAACTATATTTTCAAGATAGAACTTGTAATAGCGTCATAAGGTGGTCATAAGTTATTACTTACATAGTACTTATACTATTTTTTGTTTCGGGCTAAAACAAAATTGAACAGGAACTTAAATAACAACAACTCTTGCGTAGGTAATTTAGGTTTTATATTGAATAGTTTCAGCTTTTCCAACAATTAGGTTTTACAACACGTACGAACAATCCAAAAATTACAATCTCTCCTCAACAACAACGAAAAAGCATAGACAAAAACACTCGTCCCCTACTTAACTTTTTAATAATGATAACACAATCAAATAATCTAATCACAGCCTAGGTGATGACAGGAAGAAGGATACTTGAACTCAGCCTGCTTTCATACCATCGCTCACTGGTGATGTTACAAAATAGTCAGAGGTCAACAATATACTCTGAATAACTTTATTCTACTCCATACTAATTTGTATGGAGCTGTCAAAGTTATTTAGAGAATAGTGTTGACCCGCCTTCGTTGAGTTTAAGATATTTTGATTCGGAACAGGGGTCGGCATATATCTTAAGGTCTATTAATTAAAGATAAGAGTTAGAGAACTTAGGTTAATATAGCTGGTGGAAGCAATTAGTGGTGTATTTAAATCACTTTCGACTGAATTTCGAAGAATCACCCACATCAATAAAGTTGAATGATATTTGATACTTTGAGAAATTCGCAGATATGCAGAGTTGAAGAGTCGTGGTCTGGATACGGAATTGCGGGGTGCTGTGGGTTCAGATGCAGATTGCTGTCTCTTTCTGTGTGAGACAGGGATTTACAAGAACAACAACATTTACATACAGGCACATACATTGCTTCTGATCCCACACTAGGTCGTGGAAACCAAAAACAGCGACATCAAACATCCCAACCTGTTTTTTTTTTCTGTTTTCCCAGCCGGGGATCGCACCCGGGACCTCTCGCATGGTAGGCAAAGCCACAACCGCAGCGCAACAGAGGTTTTGCGGTAATTGGAAATTAATTAGAGGTTTTGTAGGTATGTTGTGGCATCAGTCTTGCAGTGGATTTGTTTGTTGGACCCATTACATAAGACTTAATTACAATATTCAGAACCGGTCTTATAAAACATCTTTTACAAGCTAAAAGCTATGGCAGCTGAAATTTTTTATAGGATTTGACCATAAAAAGACGCATATTGATATTTACACATACATTTATAATAACCTACCCACCTTAATTAATTAACCTTATATTCACGCTAACTAGAAGCGTCTGTGGCCTAGCGATAATCGCACATCGGAAACGATAGAGCGGATAGCAACATCTGGCTCTGTGGCATTTGTTTCGGACGCTTCTATGTTTCGGATGACACGTTTAGCTGTTGGTCCCGGCTACTATCGCTGGTGGTAGTTGTCGGAGAGCTGCAGAGACCCTAATGGCAGCTTGATATCTTCTGACAGTCGAGTTGCCCACAAGCCCGACAACCCGCCTGAGCCAGCGTGGTGGAGTATGGCTCAATCTTACTCGTATCCGGGTAAAGGCCCGTGCCCCTCGGTGGGGACATTAATGGGCTACATTTATTATATTATTATTCGCGCTAACTAACAAACTACCTTACCTATGTAGTATCCACCAGAATTAACTTGGCATCAAGCTTTGTTTACGCTAAGTGTCCGTCACTGTCCAACTTACGCGTCGAGGGCGAGAGCAAGCGAGAGAGACGGGAAACCGCATTTTTCGCGGGTGCCAAGATATCTTTGGCGGGCAGTACATAAATATTTGCAGCTGGATCCCAGGTGGGTCTTAGAAAGAAATATATAAATCCCCTATCAAACTTTTACGTGCACGGTGCTCAGTCGTGGGGCGAATATTTACAGTATGCCTACATATACGCGCGAATACAGTATTTACAAATTATCCAAAAAGGGTATCACGATAGGCTAAAACAATATGAAACATGTCTTTATTTTTCGGTTTTCGGCGTTGCGTGTTAGTTGTGGACGGACGTGTGTGTGGCTCCTATTTACAATCATTATAAATTGCTTACTCTAAATTCCCAATTGGTGGAATCCCAAATTCAAATTCTCGTTTCTTCTCGTGGCATTCTTACGTGTCGCACCGCCCATCGAACTGTACAAGAGGGATAGACTGCGGCCGAACCAAGCTCTCCACGGCCCCAAATTGTCGACCTCCACTGCTAGTGAGTGAATTCCTTATTTCCTCCTACGACTACGACTGGGTAGTGTATACCTATTTTGCGGGGAGGTGGCCCGGCGTAGGATCGAACCAGTGCTCCATCAGGCGAGAGATCCGATCCGGCGCTCTAAACCACTGAGCCATCGAGTTCGGGAGCGCCGCGCGGGAAATCAACGTACGCCACGAACAGTCGCACATCGAGTTAAGTCGTAGCGCTACAGTTGCTGCTACGGTACGCTACGCACATTGACTACGAGTGAAGTCGTAGCGCTACAGATGTGCCAACAGATCATCGTCCTTATTAACAGGACGTTTTTATTAATTTAATTAATTAGTTAAGTCCTACTTCATCATGTCGTGTAGTGCCTGCCTCAGCAAGTTCTCGGCGGATGTTTAATCATTACTTGTTGTAACGAGCCATGCAAGAAAAGCTTTCACCTCAACGGTTATTGTATGGGCGGAAAAATTCCAACAGATAAATCATCTTGGCAGTGCCCGGAGTGCAAGTGCAATATGAGAAAAGTAGGAGATAATACGGATATTCCAAGCTCTCCAGATGTCAGTAATATTACATTAAAAACACTGAAAATCCCCCAGTCAGATATGCAAAAATATTCTATATGAGATCCGGCAGCTTCGAGAGGATGTCCTCTCTCTTGGGGACCGCATAGACATGGTCTCGGCATCAATCTCAGCCTGTCTGGACCGAATGGACTCCGCTAAAACGAAATACGCATCAGAAAAGCGCAACGAAGAGGCAGTAATGCTCAAAAAAGAAATAAATCAACTGCAGGCTCAAGTATCCACTCAGGAGCAGATGTCGTTGGCAAATGAACTCGAAGTTTGCGGGGTGCCGGAGCACGAAATCGAAAACCCCCACCACATCGCACTTCTTGCGGCTGCGAAGCTCGGAGTCCAGTTAGCAGTCTGACATTAACTGGTCGGCACGAGCGGGCCCGAAACGTACGGCGAGCAAGGACGGTCGGACATCGGATAGTGAGAAAACAAAACTCCCTCGCCCATTGATCATCAAGCTTAATAGGCGCTGCAAAAAGGAGGAGATTCTGAAAGCTGCAAAGACAAGACGAGGTCTCACTTCTAACGATCTCGAATTCTGCGGCCCACCTGAGGACATCTTCTTCAACGAACGGCTAACAAAAACAAATCAGTTGTTATTTCGTGCAACAAGGCTTAGAAATAAGAAGACCCACAGATACCGCTGGATCAGCAACGGCGTCATACTCGTCCGCCAGCGCGAGGGACAGCCGGCTATTCCTGTTCGATCATACGAAAACCTTGTTAAGCTTGTCGGACCAGCAAACGTGAAACTTGATTAATACTACTCAACCAAAACGACATAGACTAAGTGCAATGTTTTATCTAATTGAATTTATAGATCCATGTGCGACCAACCTCCACACTTATATACTTTTACATCGCAATATCTATTTATTTATAAAAAATACCTTATAATGTAATCACCTACACACATATATTTATTTTACACATATCGGTAATTTATACACTACACTTACGATCAAAACCTAATAAAACACATGTGTTAGAAACAGGTCCTGCAAGTTATCCATCCCGTGACAACAGTAAACCACAGGAGCAGGTAGTCTCATGGTGCAAAAATCGAACATCGGAAAATTAATTAATTTATTTTTATTTATATATTAGGTACACCTAACAGCAGTGGAGATAAAACATTAAACCAAACCAACAGAACATGTAAAAGAGGGCTGTCTTCAGCGCGAAAAGTATGCGCACACAGCATGGTATACATAATGAAACAGCTAAAGCTAAAACTACACATATAAAGTGTTAAACATGTAGTACAATATTACGGAACTAAATATTTATTTATATTTATATTATTGATTTTTCATTAAACAAATACGAAAGAATAAGGAAGGATTCCGTTATGTGAGGTAAGAAAGAATCATTAAACATATATCTGCATGAGGATTTTTCGCATCTTATATTTATAGCAAGGCAACGAGGCGTGATAGATGTCAGGAACGTCATCTTCGCTGGCCAAAACCTCATTATAGCGGCGCCACACACGATGTATGGGGTTGTTGGCGCTAATATTCGATCTGCACGTTGGGACGAAGAATAAACGCGGTATTCTGACTGACGTGCTCGATATATGGAAATTAATTTCTGAGAGAGCAGAAGTTGTTGTAGATCCATTTATTATTCTATGTAGATGGATCAAGTCCTGAAGTCTACGACGCGATTCTAAAGGTTCCAATGAGAAAAGTTCGCATCTGTTTTTGTAGGGCTTAACCGCGCGGCGAAGGCCGAGACGCGAGCAGAGCATGCGTAGGAAGCGTTTCTGGATCGATTGAACATGATCGATGTGGGTCTTGTAAAATGGTGTCCATATCACAGACGCATATTCCAATCTGCAACGGACAAGAGCACTATAGAGCAGAATCAGACTAGCTAGTTTCTTAAAGGACTTAATTACTCGTGCAAAGAATCACAGAAGTTGGTTAAATTTTTTGACTAAGGCTGAAAAATGTTGATTAAAGCTCAGCTTGTCATCGAAAATAACGCCTAAGTCACGAGCTTCCCGTTTTCTTTGCAGCGTAACGTCCCCTGTGGTATAATTGGACAGGATATAATTGTGTTTACGGGTCATCGAGATGACAAAGCACTTTTCAGCAGCCAGAAACTTGCGGTTATCTGTGCACCAGTGAGACAGTGTGTTCAAGTCTTCCTGAAGGATTTTGCTGTCAAGTTGTATACTGATACGGGTAAAGACCTTGAGGTCGTCAGCGTATAATCAACAAGGGCTATTGAGTTTGCTCACCAAGTCATTAATAAAAATAATGAAGAATAAAGGTCCTAGTAGAGATCCTTGAGGAATGCCCGAGGGAATATCAGCTGCAAACGATAGGTGACCCTTCAGCGCTACTATCTGACTACGGTTTTTGATGTATGATTCCACCCAACGCAGGAAATTACCATGTACCCCATGTAATGATAGTTTGCAACAGAGAATACGATGGTTCACTTTATCAAAGGCTTTACGGAAATCAGTGTAGACTTGATAGCGGTCGTTGAACGCCTTGCACAGGTAGTTTGTGTATTCAAGTAGGTTGGAGACATTTTCCCTTAACAAAGCCGTGCTGCTCAGTTACAATATTTGGTTTGACATGGTTGTAGAGCACGTCGAAGACTAACGACTCAAATATTTTAGCGAAGCATGACAATATGCTGATGGGGCGATAGTTACTACAGTTGCTAATATCACCCGACTTATGGATAGGCACAACATATGCCAGTTTCCAAAATGTCTTACTACTGTCGCGGGCCTAAGTCTAGAAGCGGATATAGACACCTCACTTGACACTCCGTGCCACGTAGTTGATCTACCAGAGTTATGCAAAGGAAAACTTAGTCTTGAGCATAACTTCAAATTACTGTCTTTCAACATAAGAAGCATGCAAAAAAACTTTGATCAATTTTATGTTACCTTAGAACGTTTTAATATTATTTTCGACATCATTATCCTCACAGAATGCCATCTCACCGAAACCTCACTCATCAGGTCAATACAGGGATTTGCTGCGTTCAACAATTACAAGTATATTAATAAGGCAGTTGGCGTAGTTGTATTTGTCCATGATATCTGTGCAGTAAATGTGCTTGAGCCGTATATAGTTGATGCCAATAGCTTGCTGATAGATTTCCCGTCGTCGTCGCTCACAGTACTCGCGGTTTACAGGACACCCCCATTCTCAGATAAAACACATTTTATAAAATCGTCAGATAATCTTTTAAAATCACGCACAACCCCTAATTTAATAATAGCTGGCGATATAAATATTAACCTCTTGGATGAAACTGATACCCCTGCCTACACTTCATTAATGGCAGAATCGGGCCTTAGGCCGGTAATAACTAAGGCTACTAGAGGGCGGTCCTGTCTGGACCATATATTCGTAGGAACTACACTAGATGCTTCGGGAATTATCTGCAGAACCTCAGTAACGGACCACAGTCTTACGTTGAGAGGCTTTAAACATGATATAAAAAATAAAAAAAGCAACAGAACATTTACCAAAATGGACACGAATGCAGAAGCGGGAGAACTAAATGGGGTGGACTGGGCGGATGTTCTGAATTATGATGATGCCTCGTCGGGTGCTAAGATCTTCTCGGAGACTCTTACATGAGTAATCAACTCCCACTCTAAAACCATAACCCTCAGCCGTAGAAAGTGCATACTGAAGCCCTGGATCACACCAAGTCCCATCCGCTGCATGAAGCACAGGGATATGCTGCATATGAGTACCCATAAAGAGCCCAAAAATGAGGTACTAAAAATATCTTACAACAGGTATAAAAATTATTGCAACGATCTTTTGAAAAGATTAGCCAATACAATAATTCCAAGTTAGTTGAAAGTAGTCATAACCCTCAAAAGATGTGGCAAGTTATTAAGAGAATTAGCGACCTGAATAAAAAATCTGAAAGTTCCACCGACTTACTTAAGGCCAAAAATACATTACAAGAATCCCTAAACCACTGTAACGAATATTTCTCCAACATAGGCCAAAAGTTAGCAAATAAAAATCGATCAGCATACCTTGAGAGAGAAAATCAAACCCTCTGCCATGCCTAGTGCTGTCTTGCTTTTTCTACGACCAACAGACGCGATCGAAGTAAACAAAATCATAAGTCAACTTTAAACCGATGGTGCGCCGGGATTAGATGGCATCAATAACAAGCTGTTGAAATCAGTCGCAAAACCCCTAATTTTACCGCTAGTAAACATTTTTAACATCAGCCTATCAACTGGCCTCTTTTCTCAATGCTGAAAAGGAGCTGCAGTAGTTCAATACATAAAGGTGGGAACAAATCCGAGCCCGCAAACTACAGACCGATTTCGTTGCTAAGCACCCTTTCAAAAATTTTAGTCAAAATTGTTAGTGTTGGTCTCATTGGCTACATAGGCTTCTCTCAGACAGTCAATTCAACTTCCGTCAGGGAAGATCCAGGGAAGTCACTGCACTGCTCAAAGTTGTTGGCGAATAGATGGACAAGAGCAAAGTATGTATAGGCGTCTTTTTGGACCTGGCGAAGGATTTTGACACCGTCTCCCTACTGATTCTACTAGCGAAACTGGAAGCCATTGGAATCCATGGCACGGTGCTTGACTGGTTTGGGAACTATCTCTTGAATAGATCACAGCACGTGAAAATAGGTAAAAACATCAGTTCCCAGTAGCCAATTCATTTTTGAGTACCCCAGGGCAGTATCCTCGGCCCAACCCTCTTCATCGTTTACATTAACGACATATGGAACGCTGTGGAAAACGAAAACGATATCAAGGTGATCTGTTATACCGACGATACTGCCTTGGTGATTAGCCAGGACAAGTGGGATCAGGCAAAAACTTGTACAGAGTCGTGTATGTCACTGGTAGGAGCATGGCTTTATGACAACCTTCTGAAGCTGAATGTGGATAAGACCAAATTCGTCTGCTTCCATTAAACTGCGGCGTCCCAACCATCTATCCACCTCAACGAACTGCAGATGCACACATTCCACTTTAAGGATAGTCCCTGTGGCTGTTCCGTAATTACCAAAACTGATAAAATAAAATATCTGGGTCTCACGCTCGACGAAAAACTTACGCTCTGACCCCATATTAACATCATGGCGGGACGTGTCAGAATGGAAATACCTGTTATGTAGCTTCTCAGGCGGGGTGCTGCTAAGGAGGCGCTAAGACTAGTAAACATATCCCTGGGCCAATCTCTCCTGCTATACTGCATCACAACTTGGGGCAGTGCAGCAAAAACTGCTATGATCACACTGGAAAGGGCTCAGCGGTCTATACTCAAGGTGATGATGAAAAAGCCTTTCATTTATCCCACTGCAGAGGTTTTACGAGAATGCCAAGTACTGTCCGTTAGACAACTGTACAAAACAGCCTTGTACAAACATAAGTTAATTATAAACTCGGTCGAATACAGCTCAATGATGGCTAGGAGAGCATACAGAGTGACAACGCCCCTGTCCGTACGGCATTTGCTCAGAGATTCAGTTCCTTCTTCTTCCCCTTTACTTACAACGTAGTCCTTTCTTATTCCTGGTATATATTAATGAACTGCTTTTCATAGTGGAGAAATTGACTGACATAGTATTGTTTGCTGATGATACTTCAATGGTCTTCAAAATTTTAAGACAAAAAGGAGATTTTGATGATGTTAATGGTCTATTAACATCATCAAAATCTCCTTTAACCTTGAATTGGTTCACAGTTAATAATGTATTGGTAAATGCTGGTAAAACCAAGTGTATCAAATTCTCACTTCCAAATGTCAGGCAAGTTGAGACCAGTTTAGTGTTAGCAACAGCACGTTAGAATTAGTAAATAATAGGAACTTTCTTGGAATAACCATTGATAGCAAATTGCAGTGGGGACCCCACATAGATAAATTAGCTGGTAAATTAAGTTCTGCGGCTTACGCTGTTAGGAACATCAGACAAAGCACAGATGTGGCTACATCTAGGCTAGTATATTTTAGTTACTTTCATAGTGTCATGTCCTATGGTATCTTGTTGTGGGGGAAAGCAGCGGATATTCAAACTATTTTTATTTTGTTCCATTCTATCTAATGTAGATATTTACATAATTTATATAACTGTTGGTCTTACTCAGCTTGAATTTTAGTTTTAAATCATTTTCCTTGATAAAAAAACATCAACGGGCGCACGGAACTTACGATTAGTAGTATTTTTAAACTTGAATTTGTTTTTTGAGTGGTGTATTTTTTAATTAGGGTTCCGTACCCAACGGGTAAGAATGGAACCCTATTACTAAGACTTCGCTGTCCGTCCGTCCGTCCGTCCGTCCGTCCGTCCGTCCGTCCGTCTGTCACCAGGCTGTATCTCAAGAACCTAGCTAGCTAGAGAGTTGAAATTTTCACAGATTATGTATTTCTGTTGCCGCTATAACAACAAATACTAAAAAAAAAGGATAAAAGAAATATTTAAGGGGGCTCCCATACAACAATTCTTTCAATACCACATACAAACTTATGGATGCACCTGGTTACGTACATGGAGTGTGAAAGTAACCGCACCAATAACTTTGTAAACAATATTTTGCTGTGTAAAATCCAAACTATTCACTCCACACCATCGCTTCCATGAACGGTGGTACGGAACCCTTCGTGCGCGATTTAGACTCGCACTTGACCGGTTTTATTTTATTGCATATGTTTGAGAAAAGCACTATAGTTGCCTCTCTGGCCGTGAAAAGGGCTTGCCGGCTTCGTATCACTATCCGGCCTCCCTACGGTCGGTCTTCTATACTTACTCAGCCGGCAAGCGCTGTTTCCCGGCGTCTGCAGTAATGTACTATTACGATCGTTAAACACATCTAACGGAGTTGTCAGCTTTAGATTAAGGCTATTAAGTATTATGTCCCTCAGTTCTGGCTGTTGAGGTGAGGGGCGCAGCACTCGCCCGTCTTCGTCTGGCGGGGTAGCGGGCGGCGGGGTAGCGGGCGGTACGGAAAAGTATCGGGCCGCCGCCCGCCCGGCCGCCCGGCGACGTTAAAATTAGGTGTTTTTATCGAATTTACTGTAAACGGATATAAGCTAATTGATCAAAATTAAGGATTGATAAGGAGCTCTAAAACAGGAAAATTGTGTTGAAAATTATGAGAAAAACAGTAATTATTTTATTTCATCTATTTCGAAAAGCACTACATTACAGTTAAATTACCTTAATTAAATGACTAATTTAGTACCGCCTATTAAAGGTTTCCATCAATTACTTAATTCAAGACTCCTTAAATTATGGGGTTCGTAAAGTAGATAAGTTATTTATTCGGAACTATGTTTTGTGTATTATTGAGTTAAATTATATATTAAAATTATTGTATTTCCTTTTTAATATAGACTATGTTCAGGATTTTTTTACGATCGGGACAAATTAATCCAACCGTGTAACGACACAGTACTAAAACTAGATTATCTCGTTGTGAATAACATACATTTTTTGAGACCCATGAATTAGTGTTATTTTTTTCTTTTTTTGCCAAAGCCCTTCTTCAGTGGTTTTAACGTTCTGGCAGTTGATTTTCAAGTCCTGTCGTTGCAAAACACAATCTATCAAAAACTTTTTATTTTATTTTATGAAATTCAGGCTATTGGGACAAGTTCGTCACGACACGTGACTCACGAGTTGTTATAGTGGATATCTATCTACGGCTTTTTGGGCTAGAATTAGTAGATTTACGAATTTATAGCCGATGGCCGTGAGTTGCTGAAGTGATTATTTTTCTGTGTTTTTTTTTCTTCAGGTTTTGTTATTTCTTTAACGATACCTATGTGATACATCTTAGTTTCTTGGTTTCTTCATGTTACAATTTTAATACTTTACACTATAAATAAACACTGCATTTTTCACTGCGTTTTACATACAGAAAACAAAAGACTATATTGAAATCCCTTTCAGGGAACAGGTGAACAACCTTGGAGACAGATTTGTAAGAGGTGATTCTCTCTCAGATCGCTGGTTAACATTAATGTTTTTTAAGTACGCATGTGTTAGTGCGTTTTATCATTGTACTCATTTTCTGGTAAATAAACCTATTTTGTATTTGTATCTGTATCATAGAGTACTTTCTGTTTAAAAGAACAAGTAGAACGAAATGGATACGGCTGAAACAGATTTACGAAGTCTATCGATATGAAACAAAACCAACAAACAATAGACTTTGATAAGTTTTGACTCAATGATAAGGAGAAACCAACATTTATTTTACATACAGAAACCTTTAGAATGGGGACACAGGTACTGATCGCCTGGAAATTCCATGTAGAGATATCGTGTAAAAATGTATTTCTTTAGGTGTGTTATGAGAGCGCGTACCTAAAGGGTTTGATAAGATATCAATAATTCTGAAGCCTCAACTTTATCAGAACACAATCTTTTAAAAGTTCTGAACCGACCCGAAGAGTGCCTAACGAAAACGTATAACTAAACCTCCGCTGTCCGTCTATCAGTCCTTGCGTCAGCGTCTGATGATCCGAAATAGGTAGGGAGTTGACTCAATCTCACTCCTATCCGGGTAAAGGCCCGTACCCCTAGGTGGGGACCTTAATGGGCTACATTTATAGGTTTTCTTGTACGACGGTACGAAATCCCTTCAAGTGGGACTCCGATCCGCACTTAATAATAATAATAATAATCCTTTATAGCACAGAAACACAATGGAAAATATAACAAGAACATGATGCAAAGGTGAACTTATTTCTAAAACTAAATTTATTACAGCTAACCTGTGAATAAAGAAGAAAGAACTTGACTGGCTTGTTTTAATATACACGTATCAGTATTTAGGACATATCTGTTTTTTATTTACTACGACGTTCTTCAGCAAATAGCAGACAGATGCAGCCCGCATTTTCCATCAAGGATTGATCCAAAAGTGAAGACACGTATCGTTGTTTATTCAACTAGCTGTACGATATCAAAAAGTTATTGGAGTGCATTATTGTGTGCCTTCCGGCCTTAGTATCAACCATTGATATACACTAGAATAAAATAATAAATATGAAATAGCGTTACAACATACAGTGCCACAGACCTAAAGTGCAAAGTGCATTCGGTTACTTAGCGATCACTAGCGCTAATGAGGTAAGAGCCCGCTGACGGCGAACGCTAGCGTCATGGCACGAATGACATTTCATTTATATTGCCATAATATAAATGAAATGTCATTCGTGCCATGACGCTAGCGTCGCGCCATGTCTTTATTTTTCGTTTTCTCCATCGGTTCAAGTTTTTAGCTCTATAAATAAGCAGAGCCATTGGAATAACAGAATCATCAAAAAGAAATTATAATATACACTGACGAGCAATGAAAAAGTTCCACCCACAAAATGCCGGGCCGAATGGCCCCAATTTTTTAAAACATTTAATTTAAAATTTGAACACAATATTTACGTTTTTAATTGGTAATATTCTGATGCACTGTTAAATGTACTTCAATATTGCAGACGGCGTCATTAAGCTAGCCTTTCCCGTTTAGGAGTAATTTGGTGCTATGTCACTGGAACTTTTTCATTGCTCGTCAGTATATATATACCTAGTCGGTCCTTAAGTTCTGTCACAAGGTTTTTGATAGATAAAACTCAGCAATAAACTTTTCTTATTCGTATTATACATGATTAAAAAGCTTATTTTATACGAATCAAATTGCAATACAATACATTTTGTACGATTATCGCAATATGACAAAAAACCTTATAACTTGAGACAATCGCGAACCCAAAACACGCCGCAACTGACAAAAATACCACTTACCACAAATTTAATAAAAAAACAGTGTTCCAGATAACCAACAAGGTTTTTTTTATTTATTCTGAAACCTCGATTTTAGACCATGCTTAACAACTAGCATTTGATTTTCTGTTAGCTTTCAGTTCCAACTGCTCCCAAAGAGAACTTTACGTACTTTTTACGTTTTCAGAAAAACGTATAAAAATGATCTTGTGGGCAACAAGTACACTACGTAAAATGTGAATATGAAAATTAGTTTTACCCAGACTTAGTTATCTTATGCTTCAAAATGAAGGTAACGGGTTCAGGGAGGGTTCTGACTAAAATCTCACGTAAGTTTGAAAGGGTTTAAGAGTCATGGAAAAAAGATAAAGTGAATCACGTCCGTATTTTTGATTGGGTAAAAAAGTGCAAAAGCTCTGAAGAAACTAGCATTTGTGTA
Source organism: Argyresthia goedartella (assembly GCA_949825045.1). NCBI lineage: Eukaryota > Metazoa > Arthropoda > Insecta > Lepidoptera > Argyresthiidae > Argyresthia > Argyresthia goedartella. The sequence continues at coordinate 23,191,248 of OX463821.1, read as the reverse complement.
ATAAGGCTTTAAGCATTTAAATCCAATAATCGTTCTAATTTATCAGTATTTAATGAGCTATCAAACCATATATATTATTAAATAAAATAAAACTTGGTATGATTTACTATGCGGCAAAATATTTGTGACAGAACTTATGGACCGACTGGGTATATATTGCTCGTCAATATATATATATTATACTAATACAGGACACAACAGATTCATAACCATTACAAAGACTTCAACAAATACCGAAACAAACCTAAAAAACCGGCCAAGTGCTAGTCAGACTCGCGCACGAAGAGTTCCGTACCATTATCTATAAAAACGAGCAAAGAAAAACACGTTGTAAGGGAGCCCCCCGTAAATATTAGTTTTATTATTTATTTTTAAAGCAAATTATATAACTGAACATAATGTGAATATTTCAAGCGTCTACCTGTGGCCACAATCAATATCGAGCAAAAACGAGCAAAAAAACCCGTTTGTTGTATTGGAGCCCCCTTAAATAATTATTTTATTCTGTTTTTAGTATTTATTGTTATATAATAATATGTATAATAATAACTTGGACACTATTTACACACATTGATCCAGCCCCAAACTAAGATTCCCTGTATCTTGGGTACTAGACAACGAGAGACATACTTATACACAGTCAGGTCATAAGTTCTGTCACACAATAAAAACTTTTGAATTTAGAACGCTGGCCACAAAAAAGTTTATTGAATTCGAATTTCGAATTTTTCATGAAAATATAAATGTGTAATTTTTAGAATTTTCCTCATTTTTAAATATGGAGTGGACACTTAAAGAAGACCGCGTCGCAGTTATTGCGTTGCATCGTTGCGGTTACGCGCCAATTCAGATTTTCGACTTACTGAAAAATTTGAATATAACCAAAAGATTCGTTTATCGTACCATAAAACGATACAATGAAGACTCAAGTGTAGATGACATGTCAAGAAGTGGTCGCCCTCGCTCTGTTAGGACTCCAGCAGTGATAAAAGCTGTGAAGGCGCGAATTCAAAGAAATCCCATACGTAAGCAGAAACTGTTGGCCCTTCAGATGGGGTTAAGCAGGACCACGGTGAAAAGGGTGTTAAATGAAGACTTAGGGCTTAGGGCATATCGAAGAAAAAAAGGACATCGTTTGGACGCTCGTTTAATGGACCTGAGACTGAAGAGATGCCGCGCTTTGTTGAAGCGGTACGCGGGAAAAAAGCATCGGGAAATTCTTTTTTCAGATGAAAAATTTTTCACCGTGGAAGAGAGCTACAACAAACAAAATGATAAGGTGTACGCACACAGCAGTGAAGAAGCGAGCAACCGTATTCCGCGTGTCCAACGAGGTCATTTTCCATCCTCGCTCATAGTTTGGTTGGGAGTCTCTTATTGGGGCTTAACTGAGGTACATTTTTGTGAGAAAGGCGTAAAAACGAATGCAGTTGTGTATCAAAATACAGTCCTCAAGAACCTTGTGGAACCTGTTTCTCATACCATGTTTAATAACAGGCACTGGGTATTCCAACAAGATTCTGCGCCAGCTCATAGAGCGAAAAGCACACAAGACTGGCTGGCGGCGCGTGAAATCGACTTCATCCGGCACGAAGACTGGCCCTCCTCCAGTCCAGATTTGAGTCCGTTAGATTACAAGATATGGCAACACTTGGAGGAAAAGGCCTGCTCAAAGCCTCATCCTGATTTGGAGTCACTCAAGGCATCCTTGATTAAGGCAGCCGCCGATATTGACATGGACCTCGTTCGTGCTGCGATAGACGACTGGCCGCGCAGAATAAAGGCCTGTATTCAAAATCGCGGGGGTCATTTTGAATAAACTTTATCACCATAAGAATCTATGTTTTATTAAGTTCATTTTGCTATATAAATGTTTACATAAATAATAAACATGTCTAAATTATTTCATATTGCACATGTGACAGAACTTATGACCTGACTATGTATAAATAAATATTATACTTAGATTGATAAACAACCATGACTAGGGTACAAACATCAGTTCTCATCAAACAAATATTTGCCCCAACCGGGACTCGAACCCGGGACCCTTAGCCTCGTAGGCAGGGTCACTGCCGACTCGGCCATTCGGGTCGTCAAGTGTTAAAGCGGCAACAGAAATCATCTGTGAACATTTTAACAGTCTAACTATCAGGGTTCATGAGATACAGCCTGGTGGCAGACGGACAGACAGGCGGACGGACAGTGAAGGCTTAGTAACAGGGTCCTGTTTGGCATTATTCGGGTATGGAACCCTAAAATATGTGGAACCTTATCAATACTCTATAAACGAGGCGTCTATACATCGCTAAACTCAATAACAGAAATGGCTGCCCAATAAAATGTGTCGTTCATAGTGTTGTGTAAAGGTGAGTCGTTCCGGACCGTAATAGTTCCAGTAGACGTATCCAATCTCCGAACGACATCATGCCGGTCCGATCTGTCTAAATTAACCTACTCCATAGTCCGGCGAAGTCAGATCCACGAAGAGGATTGAGGAACGGGAAAAAGCGCAACTCCACGTCTCCGGTCTGGCGGAGTCAGACCGGAGACGAGGATCGAGGAACTAGCTGAGCGCCTCATCCTACCGACTCCACCCGCGACCTCTCCGTATCTGTCTCACTTTCCGTCCTGAAAATGCCCGATATATCGTGATCAATATGAAAGATTGAAATGTTGCTTATGGTGTTAAGTTTTAAGTCGAAAATTCAAATCCGGTAGAAAATAGATAATTCAATGTTATAAAAAATATAATAGGTTATATAATTGCCACATTATTTATTCGTGATATGGCCTATTTGTTTGTCCTGCTAAATAAATAACATTTTGATATACTGACTGATTATAAGTAGGTATCTACAAAAAATTAATCACCAAAATGTGTAATGATTATCTTTCTATATACTACCTGTCATATTTATTTAACGACCTAAAATCGAACATCAACCAAACAATCAGCTTACCTAGGTTTAGCCTTTCAAAACCCGAAGTAGTATTTATTGTTGTAATTCCTACTTTGGGCTTTAACCGAGGAGTTTGAGCAACCGGTTAAACCTAGAGTTAACCGCTCTTCTAGCTTTAGGCGTAACAAATACATATCATACAGATTAATTTGATATTTTATTCACCATCGAGCTCCATCATTTTAGATTCTTCGTTTATGACGTGCTAGATGCATTTAGGCCACTACTCAGAATTGATTTTCGGCAAACCTACTTTCGTCAAATCATGCCCATCACTAAAACAAATAATGACACTTCTTGCTAATCTATTTTCAGATTTTCGTCGGAAGTAGAATTTTGGGAAATAATGTTATTTCTTTCTAGTGTATTTGTGTTTTAAATTGTCTCTACAACTGAATGTGGTAACCAATATCGAGTGATCCCTTAGATATATCGAGTTTCGTGATCACGTGACATTTATTTACATTGCTATCCTAGTTAGAACGCCCATACTGTAGCTACTTATACATAGGTCACACTAAAAGTTTCCGGAACGGCCACTTACATAAAACATATTTAAAAAGTAATTACAAAATTTGAAAATGGAACTCTTTTGGCTGTAGAATACAGTTTGTTTCATCTGACTGTCAATTGTTTTTACATTGTGGTGCCATTTTAAAAATTGTGTGTCTACATTAACATGGACTCGGTAAAATTTTCGTAGTATGATTTTCTACGATTTTAAGTGTAATTTGACAGCTCAGCAGAGCCTCGCTCGGCTTCAATCTTCTTTTGGCTTTGAAGCACCAAGCAAGACGACTATTTATAGCTGGTTTGCAGAATTCAAGCGCGGTCGTGTCAATCTCAGTGTAGCATCTCGCGATGGTCGCCCGTCCACCGTTGTGAACAACAAAAACATCGATGCTGTGCGCCCTATGATCGAACTAGAGAGGCATTGTGACCTACGATGAGATTCGGGCATCCTTTTTTTTTAGCGCAAAAAAAATGGAATTACTCATGCCCAGGAGTCAGACCTCTTTGCTATGCTACGGTTCCCTATATCATTTAGTGGGTATCAGCTCGTATAGTATACGGACTACGGGGAGCTACCTAGTCATAGCCAAATATCGAACAAATTATGGCAAAACTATGATAACTATAGACAGAGCGCGAATTTACCCACATATAAAAATGCGAAATCATACATTTAAAAACCAATTAGCCCAACATATTACAGCAGAATAACAACATAGATAGGTACACCTATCTATTTATGTGATAATTTCTTTTTCCGTTAGCGCAACGTTAGTAGGTCCCTACAATCGTGGACAGTGATAACCTAATATCATCGTAATCGTAACCATGACTGAACATTTTAAACGATACTACCTACCTTTCTTTCGAATTATAGCATTCGTTGACTATTTGTCCTATGCCAACAGTTCTGGCTATCACCACGTACCTATGTACGTGGTGATAGCCAGATGGTGTACTGTATCGAGCGAGAATAAAATAATGCGATAACGGACATGGTAAAAAAAATATTCATATGTTATCGTAAGTGACGTAAAATGTCTTCAGTGATAATAAAGATCATTAAACCTTAAGAACTATCTAATAAAACCTTGTTTCTCACATATGAACCACTGAAGGTAGTTTTGCGCAGTGAAATCCAAGTGATCAAGACAAAACGCTACAAACAGAATCTTTTGTCACATGAATTTTGTTAGATAAATGCCCCTCGATTAGCGCTCGTTGGCTTGAGGGGCTTGAGAATGACTTTGTGTGCAATTTGTGAAGTTGGATAAACTTTAGCTTTTACGGTTTAATTTGTAAATTAACGCGCAGTTTTGTGAGCTGTTTTAGCTCTTCTCGGGTCATCTTACTCCCTTGGTTAAACTGCCTAGATTTGAGTCTGATTTGAGTAGCTCAGTTAGGGTGGCCATGTTGGGCGACATTTTGTGTCTAGTGAATCTGAGCCTTAAGTAAATTACACACTGAATACTAGGTAATAATAAATATAGAGGGCAATCTTACACAAATCGAGCTAGGCAGACCCATAGTAAGCTCAATAAGGCTTGTGTTATGGGTACTAGACGACGATATATTCAATAGAGAAAAATACTTATGTTAATGTATAGAAAACATCCAAGACTAAGAAAGAATATTCATGCTCATCACACAAATATTTTCGGGATTCGATCCCAGGACCTTTAGCTGCTAGGCTAAACCGGCCGTAGGTTTTTATACGATATAATTATAATTGAAATAATAGGCGAGGCGGTTGATCACATCCGAAGGAAATACTTGTAACCAAACCTTCACGTCCTTTCTGGGTAGTGCTAACGAGCAACAAATCAACCCTAAAATGTCCAGGTTCTTGAAAGTTATCTGTCCAAATACAGTGAAATGTATGAACGAGACATTGGCGGAATTAACCCTAGATTCGTAGACTGTCCTTATCTCTATCTATCTACAAATCTTGTAGAAAGTCTAGCAAACCCTTGATGTTGCCGAAGACTTCCTGGAGCGACCTCGGTGACCCGAGGTATGTTACCCAGTAGATGGCCACGCCGGAACATTCCAGAAGGACGTGCGTGGCTGTCTCCTCGACCTCCATGCAGGCTCTTCACAGTGGACTGTCTCTAACACCTAGAGTGTGGAAATTTTTGCTTAGCTAAGGTCGCTATGGTCACTAAGCGAGCTGTGACCTCTTGCACTTCAGATGCTTACGTGATAATCCGGGTCTGATCATCGAGAGAGCCTGTCTCGCTTGCTTGCAGGTATCCAAAATTGACCAATTAAGTTGGTGCGTTACCTTTGTGTGCTATCGTTGGGTTTTCCTCAACCAGCTGAATGGCAGTAATAATATGGGTTCTGGTCCCTGCAACATTTGTTCCGAACCCAAACTTGCCAGTAAGTCGGCTGCGTCGTTGCCGCGGGAGCCACTGTGTCCCTTTGTCCACTGCAGGGTAACAGTACTGTGGGTACATACCTCTGACAGGGCTTGGTGACACTCATACATAAGCCCGAAGGTGATGGTGTTGTTTTGAAGGGCTTGCAGAACTGCTTTGCTGTCGGATAGTATCCGGATAGGGAAATCCTTTACCTCTCTTTCTGCAATAGCTGTAGTAGCCATTATGATGCCCAAACACTCGGCATGGAAGACGGTGTTGTGGCCACCTAATGATGTTGAACTCATCATGTTTAGATCTTCCGAGAATGCCCCCGTGCCTGTACCCGAGTTTGTTTTAGAACCGTATGTGAAGATCCTCAGTTCTCTTAGATTGAGGCCCTCCCAAGGGTTTTCATGCAGTTGTATTTTATACCTTTTGTCGAAGACTAATTGCTTGGGTATCCTTTCAGTGGCCGCTTCTAGTAGCGGCTCCTTACCTATGTACTCGTCGAGTATTTCAGTGTGGGGTACCCTAGCATGTCTCCACGGTTGAGTTTTTTAACACGCACCGCTGTTGCAGCCGCTTGTTGTTCAGATGGTGTACTGTATGGTTGCTCCAATTTTGCTTGCTATCTAGTATTACATCAAGGTACTTCACCTCAGCAGCAAATTGTAGCTCTTTACCAAACAACCTGGGTGGTCAATAGTTGCCCAGATTGCGCTTGTTGGTGAATATTATCATTTCCGTCTTGTTTGGGTTGACTGATAGTTTGTTAGTTGTGCACCAGCGTTCCACGATCCGCAGTGCTGCTTGAGAAATATCACATACCGTACTTGTGACGATTCCTCTTATAATAGTGTTTTTGCCAGCCCATACGCCCGTCACAGATATGCGGAAATATCTCATCACGTACTTATGTATATCATTAATAATATGTACCAACCTAGCATATAATCTGGGATTGTATTCCAATCAAATAGACAAGACAAGATATTAACTGAGCATGTAGTGACAAGCCTTTTATTCCGTCTCCCATCGGTTGCTACCCTGCCGCCAAAGTGGTGACCCGTCAGAGAACATCGAGCAACCTTCGGTAAAATCTTCGTCGAAATGATGAATTAAGCTAGATTCGCCTTCAGAAGTTTCAGCAATCGAAACTCAGGCGCCAACAAGACTGCATCAACAAGTTGCCGAGATATCGCTGAAATAGTTCCTGCCTTCGGTCGCATATCCCAAGGCAACGAAGCAGCAGTGGAAAATTCGCAGCACACCAGCAACCTCATAACTTCAACTATGGACCGCAGGTCAATGATCGGTTGATAGCGAGTTATGAAGACAACCCATCACATAAGAACAAAAATTATGGTGATAGCCAAGAAGAGAGAAGACCAAAGATCCACAGCCAGAAGCAATCATCCTCGCCATCATCAGTCATCTCATCGAGCACCTCGTCAGGTCAGAGTACAGTGACTAGCTCATGGCCTATCCATGAACGCTGGCCCTGCTCCCCAGTCTATGAAAAAAGGACATTGAGAATATCATACAACGACACGTGCAACATCAACCCCAAACGAGGAGCAATCACCACGCAATTGACCTCGCAGACAAGATGAATTTAGAACAAAATAGCACCAAACCCCTAGAACATAAATTTACTTTGGACATAAATCGTCGAGTGAGGAGCGCAAACTCAAGACAGCTGATAACTACATTCCTGACCTTGCTCGCAAGAAACGTGATTTCAAGACTAAGCAAATGGGCTGACATTGTATACAAAGCACAACATGCAACCGCTGAACTTCCAAAATCAAGATTGAACTCGAACTTATATCAAATTTGTAACGCGTCTCGTAGAATATTTTATTTATTATTATGTTTTGTATTTTGGATTTAAACACTTGACTGTTTAGATTTTTGTAAAGGCTATCTGAGGCCAGCCCATACACCCGTCACAGATATGCAGAAATACCTCATCACGTACTTTGTCTTATGTACGTCATTAATATCATGTACCTAACATAGTATATAAGCTAGGATTGTATTCCAATCAAATAGACAAGGCAAGATATTACCTGAGCATGTAGTGACAAGCCTTTTATTCCGTCTCCCGAATGCTGCCCCCTGTCGCCAAAGTGTTGTACCGTGTAATGTCAGTCTGGTGATGAGGTTGCCGACTTATTCCTTTCGCGCTGCAGCTTGCTCATGCGTTTGCGCTTGATACTAGGACCCTCTTGAGCAGGTTGAGGCTTGCCCTTTTCAGGAGCACCCTTTGCAAATCGCCTCTTACTGCGGTTGTGTGTGTAAATTATTATGGTAATTGAGGCGAATATTCTCGGTGCTGAACAAAGGCCGAAGGTTAGGCACGTCATTTCCAGTATTTGTGGGTTTTTGTCGCCGTACAGAAGGCGGAGAAACCTTCTGTGGCCTTCGAATACAGGGACATGGAAGTATGCCTGGTGAATGTCCACTTTGGCCAACCAATCCTTGGGTTGTAGAAAATCCGTTACCCGATGAACATTTATTAGTCTGAAAAGTCGAGTGTTGACGTATTGGTTCAGATTTTTTAAGTTGAATATGGGCCTCCATGTGCCGTCGCTCTTGGGGCGCAGGAATATCGGGGAAATAAAGCTGGGCGATGGGCGCACCTTTTCTAGCACACCCTGCGAGATCATGTTTTTCATTATTTTCGACATTTGTTCTGATTCTGGTGTTTTCACACTGCGACTGTATGGAATGTGCAATGGTGGTTTCAACACAAAAGGAATGCGGCATCCTTGTATAATTTTTAGAATGTATGTGGGACCTCCCAACTGTTTCCAACGATCGTAGTACATGCGGAGTTGTCCGGCGTGAAATTTTGCATGCATGTGCATGGCATAGTCAATATTTTCGTTTATGGGTTTGGTGTCTCCTATCCCGGTGGGATGAGGGAGAACGTCTGGGTTGATAATCCCTTCCTGACCTGTCGGGGAGACCACGGCCGCGTGAACCCCGCGCGCCTCGCCCGCGAAACGAATTATTATTTATCCTGCCTCGGGCCGAAGTATGATACTGGCTTTGATTATGATATTGCGCGCGATTGTTATAAGTTGCGGCCTGTTTCTGCGTCTGACTGCGGGTAGAAGTGGAAGGCTCGTACTGTGGCGCAGTATTATAGCGAGACTTTCCTTCCACCCAAAACACATTTTTAACTCCACCCGCTTTTTCCAATAAAGCATTAAATTTGTCGGCTTCAAATTGATCAGAACCTGACGGCGCAATTTTGCGTAATGTATTTTTGTGGTACTGGTCTTTTACTGATGAGAGTATGCCTTCTCTGCGATATTGAATAAGTTCAGCCCGGTGTCCACAGACGAGCTGGAGAGCGTCGTTTGAAATCTTGCTATACTCACCATTGGCCAACATTTCTTTGAGCTTTGTATGGATATCGCCGAATCGTAGTTTTTCGACCTGATGCGCCCAGGCTAGAAAGGCTTGTAATTCACTCAAAAGCGCGTCGCGCTGTTTGAGCAATGCATAGGAAATGCCGGCAAAAGCCTTTTCCATGTTTATGTGTATCGTACCTCTTTATCTCGTCATTAGCTTCAAGATTAGTGAAACCCGGCGCAATTAAATAGTGTTTTTGGACGTCGGCATATCGGACGTTAATCCAGTCCTGGCTATTGAATCGCTGCAAATCTTTTAATTGTTGTGTTAGTTCGGGAGACGCCTGCGGTACAGCGGGCTCCTTGGTTTTGTACCAGTAAAAATGTTAAGATCGACCTCGAAAGCCGAGTCAATGTTGGCGGGCTCGGACTCCTCAACATGACCTTCGTAGAGGTCTCCACTAACATTAGGGTTAATCAAGTCATGCCGTGGTTCACAATCATATTCGTGAAATTCATGTGTAGCAGCAAGTTGGCTTTTAAGATCTTTAATCTCGTTAAAAAGAAGATCGAACTTACGTTCCTTGATGCGTTTGCGCCGTCGGTACCGCTTCCTGCGATCGTCGCTTTCCGAGAAACTCGACAAGGACGAACTAGAATTGTGAGTCCGAAGAGTTCACCGGTTTCCGCCTTTTCTTGCCTTTATCCTTCCGCGCCGCCACGTGCTCCACACTGGACGGAACCTCCGGGGTTTCTTGCTCCATTTTACACAAACGAACGGTCACACCGTTGGGAATCTTTTATTTGCCTGCAATAAATCAGAAAATTCTAAGAAATTCTTTAACGAACAGTTGGTTATAATATGCAAAAGAAGTTCTCACGTCACGATGTATAGATTTTTGGCGGGCCGTACTCAGGAGCTGAGCAGCGACTGTGCCGTGCGAAAATCAAGACGCCAATGAAGCTAAATTCGAATTCAACAATCCGAACTGCTCGGTGGTGTGGTGGGGCGCGCGCGTAAACGTACCACGCGGCTTAACCGAACATCCGGGCGGGAACGGACGGACCGGATATACGTCACTAGTTTAGCACTGAAAATCAAGGATGTCTTCTCATGTTTTTAATTAGGCCCTGAATATCGGTCAAGATATTTAATACACCTTTACTCACTCGTTACGTGCATGTTTGTTACGTGCATGTAAAATAACATACAAATTCGCATGTGGAGCTCAAACGAGTAGCTTGCATTTACATAATTTTATAGATATTACTAATTACTATTGCAAAAACGTATGCATTTATATAAAATAACACAAATAAATTACTTTTTTCCAGTAAATCGATGCGTTATGTGCTTGTTAATTGAAAATTGCTTAGCGATAACCTCACTCTGCGACCATTTTTTTCGAGACTGTTTTCAATATGGCCAACTAACTTCATGTCATTCGGTGCTTCAAAAAATGTTGCTAGGACAAATAAATCGCAGTACTTGGTAGAAAATTTTATTATAAAGGTACTGTAAAAGGGGGCTAATTGGAATTGAAGGGCTAGTTGGAACTAATAGAAAATACAGCCAAATCTCTGCATTTTGTATTAGTTCCAATTAGCCCCTCAATTCCAATTCGCCCCCTTTTACCGGTACGGAATGTGTGGGTTATTCAAGTCCGTTACGTGCAGGTGAAAATCGAGGACAAACATATAGTGTTTTACACACTCAAAGAATAAATAAGATAGATACAATTTCAAACCAGCAGAATGTAGATAAACATCTATGCTATTAGCTGTCATGTATATCGCGCTCTTCTTGGCGGGGGCACTTCCGTGCCCCCAGATTTTGTCTGAAGAAAAAATACTATAGTATTTATTATAGTATATATGCCAGCGAGGTCCTATGAAGGACACTTTTTATTTGTATGAAGAGTAAAAAAGTACTTTAATTATTATGGTTAAAGAATCCAATTTATTTACCTTTTCGAATAGGTTTCAAGTTTATGTGATAGGAAATATACTAAACTAATTGTTTTATTTCATAACTTTCTGTTAAATGAACCAAATTTTTTCGGTATTTAATATTCAATGCCAAGGACAAGATTTTTTATCAAATGTTCAATTATTTTGAGAAAGATCCGTGTAACAGCGTGTCTGCTGTTTTATTCGGAGAGTGAGTCATCATCTTGTTGAAGCACCCAACGCAGCAAATACAGTGCCAAGCGAAGCAATAACTCGAGCCACTAAAAGCGATTTAGCTAGTTGTGTGCGTAGCAGGTAGTTGCAGAGCGATTCACGAATCTTACTTACTCACGGACCGGACTGCCGCCGGATCAATTATTCGATGATGTAGTGTGGCTCAAGGACCTCTTGATCGATTTTACGAGTCCTGAGTGTAGCGAGGGATTTAAGTTCACCCAAGACTAAGACACCTTTATCACCGAGGAAAATACTCTACTTTTCGTACCATTTGCGAAAAAAATAACACAATAATAATATGAGATAAGCCTTTATTAAAAATAATGACAATTAAATCTAAAAGTTAACATTCGAAACATTGGTCCAATTATTGATAGAGAGAGTTACATTTTTGTTTGGTACATTTATTGTTGATGAGTTGATTTGAGTATTTTTCCACATTTTGAGTCGTAAAAATTTTAGACTTCTTTGCGCTATGCCCTTCTGATTTTCTTTTTAAAAAGCCAGTAATTTCGTGAATCTATTCATTTCAATGCTATGTTTGATGCTTATTGTAGCTTTCAGTTTTGAGTATATGCACCAAAGTGCATTCGGATTCTTTGTCTTGGATAAATAATCAAAATAGACAAGAAGTACTGATTCTGAAATTAATAGGCCTTTCGCACTTCTCCACGTTGAAAATTCTTCAAAAGTTTTTAAATAATTTTCCTTGGATTTTGTTGGAAGCAAATTATTTATAATTGCGGCTGCATTTGCACTGATGGAATCCGACAATTCACTGTCACTGTCGCTTTGATTTAACATCGTAACGTATTTTTTAGATCATTAACTTATTTATAAAAATAAATTAAAATAAACTTGACGTTTATGTATTTGAAAAAACAAAAACGCGGCAAATTCCTAGACTATTATTTTTTTGTCGGAAAAGCAAAGGCATCAAGCTCATACGGCCTCGTCGGTTTTCGTAATTTTATTTAATAATCATAACTGCATAATAAATGCGTATTCCTTTTTCAAAAAGCTGTATTAGTAGTTTATGTGACTGCTGCATAATGCCTAATTATGTACAGTTACATACACTAGTTTATCTACACACATATCATAAGCTCTCTTTGATGTGTTCAGGAACCGCATGTTTAACCGGCATTGTGGTTCTGCAGTTGTTTAGCTTGTTCTGTAGTACCAACTTCACGCAGACGGGCGTCGGCGTTCGAAATTTGAATGTCAGTACCAACTTCACAGACAAACTAGGGACGGCACGCGGGTGGGCGTCGGCGTTCGAAATTTGAATGTCATTATATGTAGAAAAACTACACATAATGACCATTATGTGTAGTTTTCCAGATACGAAACGAGTTTTTACCAAGTAGTCTAACATAATGCTGATCGTAACGTGCGGTTTTTGAACGCAGTAAAGAGGGTTTATGATACGTGTGTAGATAAAATGTTTTATATACAAACTCAATGGTGTAAACACAGATGTAGTTCAGTACAAATTTCGGTAAGTATTCCAAATTTAAATCACATTCTCCCCCTAGAGGATGAATGAAATTCAGTACAATTTTCTTTCCCTGTTTTTAACAGATTAAAAATGATTATCGATGTTCGCTTTTTGTGGCATAGAATTACACTTTTTGAGCAATTGGTACGAAAAAAAAAGTTATTCACTGTTTAACTTATACAGTGTTTTGTCCTTTTCATACGTCGAGTAAATGTCAAATGTCAAAGCAAGACAAAACACTGTATAAGTTAAACAGTGAATAACTTCTTTTATTAGTAAGGCCGATACGGTTTATTAAGGCTGACATAGTTAATAATTGAAGACTGTTAGTACTTAACATAAGGACAAATGTTTTAATAAATTTGGAACAACAGATTTTTAAATGCTTAAGTTAATGTTATTGTATTCTTTCGATACTTAAATATTTGTTTTGGTCTCTTTTTATAATAAGTAATAAGATAGCAGTGCGTTACATAGGAAGATCTTTCTTACAAATTTAATAAGTATAAACCTATTTATAGTTAGGTACACTATTCAATTCGGAAAAATTGTAGATTATGCAACAAGGGCATAAAACAAGCTATTTTATTCAAGACTTATGGTATCCAACCGAACCGTACACTCAAAAAAAAAACTAAACGTAATTACATACAAATCCCATGACAAATGGGAGCCTTGGGGAGGGACTTGAAAATTTGCCGATATTGTCACCTCATATTAGCGCTAACTTTGACAGACATTGTTGAAATGACAAAGCAATATTTATTTATTTATTTATTTATTTATTCATGTTTCACAGCAATTAAAATACAATATTTATCAATAAGGAAAAGAAAATTTGAAATGCCAATTACGAAACAATACAAAAATAAAATAGAAATATAAGAACCTATCTATAGGAATAATAAAGCGAGTAAAGTAATAAACTTAGTTCAAACTGGTATGACGATATGGTGAACTGCTGATTGAATGGTGTATGAGGCTGTGTGAGTGTGTGTGTGTGTGTGTATGTGTGGTATCGAGTTCCGATGGGAAATAGTAAAAGTGATTCTAAGATAATGTCATGAGAAAATCAATATAATAACTAAGTTAAGAGGGGTGACGAAGTCGAATATTTCCTAACTTCCAACAAATATGATGGAATATGATGGACAAAGTCTTGCCATTTCGACAATTTTCCTTTGCCCCTACGTTTGGTCTTTGGTTTGGTGCAGTTGTACCATTGTCCTTACGTCCGACTTGATACGTTCCTATCACAAAGTTACATTGTCCCTATGTTTAAGGTGTAACGCCACATCGACAATGTTCCTGTATTCCTAAGTTCGGTGCAGTTGTTCTTACGTCTTAGGTTCGGGGAGACGCAGTGACAAGGAACACAGGGACTAGTTCATACATTATATAAATTTTGAATTAAGTTTAAAGATTTAAGATGGTAATCTTCGGGTACCAAGGGGTCGTCACAAGAGGAAAGACCCTAAGACACTAAGACCCTAAGACCCTAAGACCCTAAGACCCTAAGACCCTAAGACCCTAAGACCCTATTATTTATGTTAAAACATAAGTTGTGTTATGTGAGGTTACATTCTGACAAGGTATCAAAGAAGTATTTTTGTGCTTCACCTGCAAACCTGAGTGTTGGGGAAGGTCAAGCGGCCAAGTGAACATTGTATATTACTAAGGTTAAAATCTCCCATTATTAACAATGTGCCATTCGGACAAGAGTTTTAAAGAGGCAGTCATTGCCACAGTCATTCATTTTATGAAGTATTTTTTTTGTGGTAAGTTCTCATTAAGTAGGTACCTTCTCCTTTATGCACAATTTAATCATTTATTCAAAAATACCAAAATTAAAAATGAGGTTGCCGGAAAGCATATATAGCCATAAAGTACCTTAGTGCCTTTTTAGTGTAGGAATTGCAAATCATTGTTAAACATAAAAAATCTAGATGAATGTTTACGTATAAATCCTATATAGGCTATTTATTCGCTAATGTAGACTTAGTACCTTTTAGTAAATTATATGATATAAGAACCAAATTCTACATAGCTAGAAAGCCAAAGGTGTCTTTTTCCTATTTAAACCTAGTTATTACAAATCGAGATATTCGCTATTCGATGGCAAATTTAAAGTTCTATCTTTACATATTTCCAAGCTTTCTATGCATCAAATCAAATGGCATGAATTCTTAATTTTTCCCACGTCTTTCACACATATCTCAAAACTAGGTTTTGTTGTTTATCGACCTTTTAGGTAAAATAGGGCAATATAGGACCCTAGACTATCCAGCAACCCCAAATTAAATCTTAAATAACTCGTTATTTTATGAAGTACATTTTTTTTGGTAACTAATTAAGTAGGTTCCTTCCCCTTTATGCACAATTTAATCATGTATTCAAAAATACCAAAATTAAAAATGAGGTTGCTGGAAAGCATGACTTCATTTAAGTAGTTTTGATGACTATTTCTGAAGATGAATGACCCGTTTAGGGAGACAACGAGGAATCCCACGCAATGCTCCCGTTATATTTTATTTGTCCATAAGCTACACATAGACATGTAACTTGGTTATCTACAATAAGGAACAAATATTTTTTTTTCCTGGTTTTTTATTTTAGTTTAGGAGAAGTTCCTTGAAATGAATTTTTCTATTATTAATAACTTTTATAAACGTTTACCTGTTGCTTTTATGAAAGTAAAATATTACAGAACACTAAGGTACCTTGAAATTTCACCTTTGGTAAAAACTTTATAGTTAGGTACTACTTCAGATTAACTAGTTAAAAACGGCGAAATTAAAAACAACATGTAAAATCCTGACCTGAACTCCACTTCAACATCGGTGATCATCGGAATTGTTCCAAAAATACGAAAACAAATCAACAGAGCGTCGCCGATTTTCCTATATGGGGTGGCAGAGTCGGAGTTTCGCCCACTTTTCTCAAGATAAGTATAAAAACAAAACAAAAAGTTATAGTTAAGTAAATATAGATATTGGCGACACATTTTCCTCAGATGAAATGAAAATAATCGTCAAATGCGTCACGTAGCCAATGAGAGGTCGAGGCCTAATATTTGTCCAGGGCCAGTAAAGGAAGTTGACGACAGACGTGCGTGTGGGCATTACTAACTTCATGATCTAATTGTAAATTCTTACGAGTCGTGGTGTAAATGTCGCAGTTGGTTGGTTAAATCAGACACTTAACTAACTCTCTAGAGCGTTAATTAAATGCCGACGTTTAACCAAGTCAATTTTGGTTTGGTCAAGTATATTAGAAATTATATAATTCACAAAAACAGTTTCGTCGTATAAAAATATAACACGTGAAAAAACAACTGACATAAACAATTACACAAACAAACCGCCCCAAGAATCTCCCGGCCCAAAGGTGCCCATTACACTGGCAGCGTTCCCGCGCTGCACAGCAAGTGAGATTCTCTGGACCAGGAAAGCCCCGGAGCGGTTGTCAAACCCTCGGTCCCTCAAGCGGCGCCCAATGTCCCTGACAAAGGCCCTACCCTGCGAACCCCATACCCCTGTAGTCTCGACGGACAAAGGAACGAACAGATAACTTCCCATTAACTGCCCGTATTTAATGCACTTCTGCCGTGCCGCTGACTCGGCAGCAGCACCCGGGGTTACTACAGTTGAACCGATGTGGGATGGAGAAAACATGCACACACAGGTCGCATCCCATAAAAGACAACGACCCCTCTCCCACGGGATTAACGTCAGACCGTCCCGGTCGTTTTCCGTCGCTGCGACACAATCCAGGAGGTTCAAGAACCGCCGGGATGTTTGCAGAGACGAGTGCCCTCCGGACGATGTCGTTTATTGAGTGATGGCGAGAGAGTCTCCCTGCACTCCGAACACAATGCAGCCCGTGACGCCCCAGCGAATCAACTGCAGCACCGCAAACACAGCGATGTGGTTCGCAGATTTCGCAACCTAAACGAAGCGCCACAGCCACACGCAGGGAGTTGTCATCTAAAAAGGTGCCCAACTGCTGAGATGGCAACGCATGTAGCCAGGCGCCAGACTCTGGTTGGGATGCTGCAAGCAGGCGAGCATGTTCGGCTCCCGTGCTCAGCTCCACCAGCCCGTCAAGGGATGACTTGCACAGCTCCTCATCCCAGGCTCGCTGAATGCCTGGCTTTTCTGGCTCATCTCTCCCCGGGCAACGGACCCGCCACAGCCGCAAAGCCTCGGCCGCAAACGGAATGTTCAAATTGTCACCATTACTGTTCAAAATGCGAGTGAAGTAATTTTTAATTTTGGTCAAGTAATTTTGATTTAAATAAAGCATAGTCGAAAACGTATAACAATCTGTCTTACCGAAACCCAGCGTGTTTGAAAACAAGGTGGCGTCACGACAACAACTGATTTGCACAGTTTATATCAGGGCAAAACATTGCGGTAGCTTCGGTGAAGGGTAAAGGCCTTTTATCCTTCGTGTTAGGTTGAACATCTAAGAACAATAAAAATACTTAAAAGATAAACTTAAGTAAGTACACATAAAAATATTTATATTGCATATTTCTTGTTGCCTAGGAACGTTTAGACAACTCGTAAAACATTTCGTTCACTCACTTGTCTGACGGAATTTAAGTGACTTGGTTAAACGTCGGCATTCAATTAACCGTCTAGAGAGTTAGTTAATTGTCTCATTTAACCAACTAACTGCGACATAAATAAGACCCCTAGTGGACCTAACTGGAATGTAAACTCTACAGGTACCTACGGAGTTTATCTAAGACCTTTATTGTGGGATTTTTGATCGCCTATAGCAGTGAGTGCTTTCTCAGTCATCTCCAGCAGCCATAAAAATAAAATAACTTGGCACCGAGGAATGCATTTTCCCTCCCTCTCTCGCTCGCTCTCGCCCTCGACGCGTCTGCAGGACAGTGAAGGACGTTACAACGACTTCAGAGCGAGTTGCCAAGTCAACGTTAGCGTGTAGTAATCAAATCATTTTGCGGAAGGGATGAGACGCTGTGAATAGGCCGCCATGTCGGGTACATGACAGATGTGCCAGACAGTCGTGCCTGGCGGGCAAAACTGCCAATATATGGCAAGAACAGGCACAGATATGGCTGTCAGGAAGATTTGTCGGATACATCCGTGCGTATATGGCTAGCTATGCGAAGTTACGGATGATCTGAGATACTTCCGACGGGTATATCCGTGCGTATATGCTAGACAAGGGGCTATAATGTGCAAAACACCCTGTGATGATTCAAGGCCTTCACATATCCTAGCGTCACGCTGTTATCCATACGGGGTGGCAGATACACAGTTACGCCCGCTTTTAGCCAGTAATTCTATGGTTACATACGTCTGCATTTTTCATCAGACTAGAATTTTGTTAGAAAAGAATTAGAAAAAAGAAAGTGTAAATGAACTGGATTCAAATCCATTATTGAACTGCATAAAGGTTTTGGTAACTGTTCAAAAACAGGGATTTGCACTTTACCGGCACTGCAACACATGCCTGGCGCTTCTTCTTGCCATTTTAAAACATCACAGAAGATGCAATTACGGTTCATACTTACCAAAGGCAAAAAATATAATGATCACCAAAATATTTTTTTCCTACCTAAAATGGATTTTGAACACCAAAAGTTGCAAAAAATATCAGGGCAAAATACTTTGGTAGCTTAGGTGAAGGGTAAAGGGGGTGAGCGAAGCGAGCCCCCTTTATGCTTCGTGTTAGGTTGAACATGTAAGAACAACAAAAAATACTTAAAACATAAACTTAAGTACCTACACAAAACATAAAAAGAAGTTTGGTGATCATTTATCCAAACACAATTTGGTGGACATTTATCCATTCTGGCAGTCATTTCGAATTTATTGGTACCTATCTAGTAAAATAGGTGCGTTTTTGGTAATCATTTAAACACAGGCCCTTACCAAAGCCATCATACTGATTCACAATCCCAAAACTAAAACATGATGATTTCCTCAGTATACATATATTCCATCAACGTTGGACGGACCGCATGTGGAAATCATATGGATAGGTACCTACTAACATGTTGGACGTGTTTAGCACCGGGACACGTAGTACAATAACAGCAATTTGTGTTATCTCAATTCCTCTACAATCTAGCTATAGGTACACGCAAACTTATCGTGGGAGATTCGTAATGGTAATAGTATCGAAGGGATTTTGAGACAGGTGATAACACCAAGTCACGTCCGCGACGTTCTAGATAAGCTACACTGAATTGTGCTCACTCGTAATCCAATGTAATATTTACTAAATTGGCACAGAATGGTGTAGTTTAGCTTGACTGCGATGGTGGTGGCTAACACAGCATTTTGTGGCGTATTTGCTGAGGATTGAAGATTAGGGAGACACCTTGATGACGTTAGTGACGCCCACTTGTCTGTTGGTGGAATGAGAGTTCTGGACCTGAACAAAATTAACTGAACTTTAATTAAGAAAGTTTGTAGGTGTTGATGGTGTTGGTAGTACAATAAGCATGCTCCCACGCAGCCACATTTAGCAAAACCTACAGAGATAGGTGTAATGTACTTAACTCAAAACAAAACAAAAACAGCGATCATCGGCTAACTCTAAGCGCGTGATTTCATGTAACAGTCTACGCAAGATTATTTATATATAGTAATTAAGTTCAAGCTCGAAGAGATGACGTTGTTAGATAGTGAAAAGAAAAAAACATTGTTTTTTTTACACCACAGGTATACCCGGCGTAAGGTACCTGCGTGTAGTAAGGGCCACAGTCTATTAAGGGCCACTCTCAGAAAAACACACTCTCAAACGTTTTACATGTTTCAACTCACGCACACTTAGAAAGGACCAATAGCAACGCTAATCTTATAGGGCACGTAGCCCACGGGCCGCCATCTTGTCAGTTGCCACGCATTCATCGCGAGCGATAGACGAGCTTTACCGTGTTACTATTATTTTTTTTGTGAAAATATAGAAATATTGTCAAAAATACGCTGTTTTCTGTGTTTTTCAACATAAAACAATAAATTTAAGTTAATAGTGTTGTCTAATCAAGGTAAGTTTTGACTTTTCAGTAATAAATAAAGACATTTTTAAAGAGTCTCGCATGATTCGTTGCAAAGCCTAATAAGGGCCACATTTGTGGCGGGTAAATGGGCCGGCTCTTATTAAACATATGAAAATATTACTTTCCAATCACACTAAGATAATTAATTGCTTAAAATACCTGTTTTTTTTCTTTTTCATTTGGTTTAGGCCTTTGGGAGACAAGATATATTTCATTTCTTTTTATCATTTCTTTGTTGAAAGTTAAAAAAGTCAAGTATTAAAGTTTCCAAAAAAGGGTCAGAATTCGTGAATCTCTAATTATGTTTTGCTTGCTTGATATCTTTTGCAAAAGCGTATTTTGCTTGTACAGGATCATGGAACCACCTCCTAAGAAGAAACGAGGTTCGTGGACACTGAAACAACTAGAAGATGCTATGACTGCCGTCCGGGGAGGAATGTCACAACGTGCAGCAGCCGCGCGTTATTCTATTCCCAGAAGAACTTTAGTCAATCATTTGAAAAGTGGCAAAGTCGAAAAACAAATTGGGCGTCGTACAATTTTAACAAAAGAGCAAGAGACTGATTTGGCCACGCGAATAAAAAGACTTGCTGCTGTAGGCTTACCGTTAAAACCAAAATCAATTCGACACCAAGCTTACGTTTTTTGTGACGAAAATGACATTCCAAACAAATTTAATCGCTCCAAAAAACGAGCAGGAAAGGATTGGTTAAAATTGTATTTGAAGCGAAACTCCGATATATCAAAGCGAAAGGTACAGATCTTAAATCCAGGAAGGGCTCAGAAAGTTAATAAACCAATCGTAAATCAGCACTTTAACGAATATAAAAAAATATACGAAGAACTGATTAGAGAGAGCCCCGGACGTCTATATAATATGGATGAAAAAGGTTGTAGGTTAACCATACATAATCAACCAGTGGTCTTAGCAGAAAAAGGGGCTAAAAATGTGCCCTTAGTTGCACCAGAGCACGCAGAAAACGTAACTATTGCCATGTGCGTAAATGCAGTAGGCACTGCTATCCCGCCGATGATACTATTTAAGGGGAAGAGAATAAAGCCAGAATTCAATGATAATTTGCCATCTGGATCATTGGTACGAATGGCAAAAAAGGGTCCATGAGAACGTCTCTGTTCACAGAATTCATCCATCACTTGGGAAAGTACAAAACTCCCGGCAAGTGTTTACTTGTTTTTGATGGCGCTTCTTGCCACTTAGATTATAGTATTGTAGACGCAGCGGAGAAAGAAAATATAGTTTTATACTGTTTGCCATCCAACACCACTCACTGGCTCCAGCCACTTGACAGAAGTGTCAACAAATCATTTGAGGTTTACTGGGATGAAGAAGCTTTATTATATCTGTACCAATACCCCGGCAGAACAATTACCAAAGCCAGATTCAATTCCATCTTAAGCAAAATATGGTCTAAATGTATGACCCATTCCAATATTGTCAACGGGTTTAAAGCTACCGGGCTTTATCCTTTTGACCCAAATGCCATTCCAGATGAAGCCTATCAACCGTCAATACCGACCAATCACCCGATGCAAGAAAACCAGGTCGGAGAACTAGACCAGTCGCAAGTGTCTCCGACTCCTGGCCCTTCAGGCTTGAGAGCCCAGCGCGCAACACGGAGCCATAGCAGTGATTCGGATGGCTCGCCGTCTTTAATACAAAACTATAGCCTACCTTCTCCTGTTAGCAGTGTTGGAGTAAAGAAACGTTTGGTTGACTACACCACAACAGATTCTGGTTCTGAAGAATCTGAATCAAATACGCCTAGCGCTGCAATCAGAAGACCGATTACTTACAGCTCCGATTCTTCCGTCAATATGACGTTTTCGCCTCATAAACGGCAGCCGCTATATAGCCAAATATACAGCTCTTCTGAAGATGACGATATCGTGGCTGCGGCGCGAAGAAAAGAACGTACTCCCATTAAACCTGTCGATGTATCTTCATTTGTAAACATCAACAAAAGAAGGCGGGAACATTCTTCTACAGAAGACGATTCAGAAGACGAGGTTCCATTAGTCAGGTTGAAGTCTCAGAAAAGCACAAAAACTGAATTCCGACAACTAATACCGACACCAAACTTAGGTATCGTGAAGAATACACCAAGGCGTAAAGCCATCAATTATAAAGCCCGGATAGTGACGAAAGATTAGTTTACAGAAAGAGAAAACAGAAAAGACATCCAGAAAAAGAAAGTAAAAGAAAACGAACAGAAACGTAAGGAAGTAAAAAGTAAGGACAAACCTAGCAAGAAGGCAAACTCAAAGAAAGAATGCACAAATAAAAAAGGAAAGGCATGTCAAACGAAAAATAGTGGAGCTATTAAAGGTAAAAACAAAGGGAACCATGCAGATGATAAATGGTACTGCTATGCTTGTTTCACAGAAAATTTTGAAGACATGCGACAATGCCCAACATGCCAAAGATGGTACCACGAGGAATGTTTGGGCCTTACGAAAGATGACGTTGATTTTGATTGCTTATTCTGTAATTATAATTAGACATTTATGATCTGAATGACTGATCCGTTTATAGAGAATCATCCAAGGAAGGACAGACTGATCTCATTATTGTTTATGTGTGATCTCAAAATTACTTTTCATAAGTGTAATAAGGGCCAGTATTATCTTTCCAATGTTTATTTTTATTGTTTTTGAAAAGATTTAAAAAGAGTTGCCAATAGTTTTTTGTTTAAATTATACATGTTTAAAGTGTTTTCGAAATAGTTTTGTTTCTGTGAGTTTAATAAGGTCCATTATTTTGTTTTTCTGTTAATTAAACATTTAATTTATATATTTTTGATGCCAAAAGTTGATGTATGCTAGAAAAAAGTAATATTTTGTATTTTTTTCTTGATTTCATATCTTAAATTATAAGTTGGAAAGTGGCCCCTTTTAAAATACCGTGGTTTAATAAGGTCCACAAAAAGCTTTTTTTAAAAGATCTAAATTAAATTCACATCTCATATGTTTCACCAACATTTGTACTTTTTCTTTATCCCAATAAAGCAAATATACTTCTAAAGACTTGTTTTTATTCATAATTTCATTAGTAATATTGATACATTATTTTTTAATTAAGGTGGTCCTTATTTACCGCACTTACCTTATAAGTTGAACCAAAATGGCGGCGACTGCGCAGGGTAAAATATATCTAAAACAGTCACGTTTACCAACGCAGACGCCGCCATTTTGGTTCAACTTATACGCCGCGGATTATAAATTTATTGATTGGCAACCTATTGATTGGTAGGATATAGGCGAAGAAGAATCCTGCGACATGCTCTTATAATATGACTGAAGACAACGAAGTTAGTCTACAGTCAATTATAATTTATATTGAAAGAAAATCAAAAAAATCTAAATATTTTACAATTATTGACATTGTACAAGTTGAACTTTTGCCTGCCAAAAGGAATAAAACATTATGTCTATGGAAATATAAAATGGTGGAGTTTCCGGTAAATTTAGCCAACATAACAAATACATGGGATTCTTTATTTTTGTAGTCTATGCTACAAATCCTGCCCTGCTGTTGGCCGAAACCGGAAAATTGAAAATGGCGCGGGCTTTGTCGTTTCCTGTTATGTTTTTGGGGCGAGTGCATGGCCGCTGTTGATTGCGTTCGTTCGATCCAATTTTATTTTACACGGCAACCGCTGTATATATGTGATAATTGCGGCAATATAATTCGTAATGGTGTTCCTTAAAAGGCCATGGATTTGATCAAAACGGTAAGAAAACCTTATTCACCATCATTTTCACTTTATAACTTGTTTGGCTTTTGTTTCTTGTTTTGGTGATATTGAAACTAGCCATTACATTAGAAAAAATATCTCTTTCCAGAAATTGTGTGCACGTGGGAGGTAAGTGGTCATAGTTTTCATCAAATAGACAATGTGCGGCGTCTGGTTGATCCGATGAGAGTCACCAGAGAGTCGATTTGTCAATACATAAATGGCACCCGGCAACTAGCTGGCACTAACCCGAGCGTTGTTACGCCATCTTAAATCCTTCAAATGTTCCGCATATTTTGCAATTATCCGTTACGGCTAATGAAAAATTGGCGCTGAAATTCATGCTTTTGTGTAAAGGATTAGTAATGGAAGATGATTGGGCAATTTGTTATAGGTATGGAGTTATCACTGTTGCTTGCATCCCATTTCATCATATCATGACTTGACAAGACCACATGGGCCTTGACTGATTCCTTGCTCTGTGTCTTGTGTTTTACACGAAACGCTTTCTTTTTCTGCACGGGCTATGATCTAAGTATGTATTCTCTGTATTGGTGCTTTGTTAGGTGGTTTTTGATGTAAATAGGCCTGCATTCATAACCTCAAAATGTAACTGAACCCATGGAAGTCCAATGTTCACTCAGACAATAAATCATTATATTGACGTCTGTGGTTCAGGTGTATAATAACAAGGTTATGGGCACGATTGTAGATGTATGAGTCTCAAAACTGTCTTGCTTGAGGCTAACAATAGGTTGGACTGTTGAACTAATTTTGCCAGTTGTTTTATAAATGCATAGGTAGGTATCCATATCAATATTGATATTACAAACCGTAGGTCAATAGTCAATCATTGTCCAGGTCAATTACTTGCTAAGGCCCTACAGATAGTATGTGAGTTAGCACTTTTCTCGGATTAACTTTGACAGCTACTGTCCAAGTCATGTTGGGATGGCGCTATTTCAGTGGGGTAGGTAGTCTTATGTCGATTGTTACCAAAAAAATGTATGACAAAATGTAGGTTGAATATTATCACTTTTTTATTTATACTAATATTTTATTTATCAAAATCAAATAAGTATACTATAGGGTGGAAATACTTTAGGGGACTTCAATCACTAGTTACTCCAACTTCTATTTCTATTCATTATCATTTGATAGCCGCTAGACTGTCACGCGGACACATGTTGACCGATGAAAAATACCCCAGTCTGTCACGCGGACACATTTTGACCGATGCGTAAAAGGCGGTAAATAAGGACCGTTATTTAATCAAAGCGTTTGTCTATCTTGCTCAAACTTCCACTAAACGTTGCCGAAAGAAGGAGAAAGGCATTAAATCCTTTGTTTCTACTCTAAAGCAAGCATTAGTGGTTGACCGAGGCAATGAAATATCGCGCCGTCAGTCACGTGCCAGCGCTTATTGAGTGGTGGTGTGGTTGTGGTGATTGCTTTCCAGGATTATTGTATGGGGAGGCATGTTATTGTTATTTATTTATGTGCGATAACGTATTTAGATGTAAATAAACTACAAACATGCTATATTTTTTCATTTTTCATTTTTTTCTACAATAATTGGAAAAAAAAAAAAAAAAAAAATAGATTTAAAATTCAAATTAAAATATATTGCTAGGCAAAACTGGACTATTCTTTTTTATCCGGTAGCTTATTTAAAAGCTATTCCAACGATATAACTTTCTTAGAGAGCTCCCATAGAAAAAATAGAGATATCGTCATTTTAATGAAACGGGACGTTAGCGGGCGGAGTTCGCGTGCGACCCCGTGACAGACGCGGCCATTTTGCATTTTTGGGTTTGACAGTACAGAGGATAGTGGGTATTCATTCTCTAGTTTCTAAACATGTTTTTGAAATATATTTTTTATTTAATATGATAGTTTTCCAGCGCTTTACTAGCAAGTGCTTGCTAGCAAGCTTGGGAATAAATTATTGAATTTTACTTTTACTTTTACTTTACAAGTGCAAGCTTCAAAATTAGCAAGATTGAAATGGCGACTTACCTCCCTGTGATCTCCTCTTTCCCCTCTGGCCATCAATTCTGATATGGACTATATTATATAACAATGGAGTTGTCGAAGTTAATTCGGGACTTAGGTCGATAGATAAAGCAAATTAGCACTAAAATCAGGTCAACTTTGGCATTACAAATCTCTTTTGTATATCTAGATTAGTGCTCACTTGCACCTTTCGTCCCTTTGTATGTACCTTTGTTCGTTCTGTGTGAAGCTGTGTATAGATGCAATCACTCAAGAACTTTCACTCTAGTGAACCGTCTGATGTAACCTCAAGTTTCAATGAACAAACTGTCGAACTCAATTCTCTCTATCTCCATTAGATCCATTCAAGTTTACATTAGTGAAGTGATGAAAGTGGAATGGAGACAGTTGTTATTATTAATTCATATATAATAAAATGGTCTCATAAAGCAAGTAAAGTGAAAGTTAAGTCAATAAACTTTGTGAAGAATATGGTCATAAATTTAGTTGGCTGCTTCAGAGCAAACAATTTGCATCTGTCTAGATAAGAGACTGTTTGTGAAGTTACTCAGATATTCTTGTGATCAGGATTTTTCGACAACAAGAAATCACATAGTAGAATAATAGTAATAATAACAATATGTTTATTATTATTGTACTATTTATTTATTTATTATTTCCATTAAATATGTGTGCCCATTACAGCAGATGCCAAAACAACACAAATATACAAAAATATTTACAAAATAAGATACAATTCAATTACCATGTGACTATGATGTAAATAAACAGCAAAAGTATCAAATGCCCCCAAGATACGCAATAAAATAGTGTAGCACAAAGTTTATGAATTACTTTTTTTATCATCAGTGAAAAAATCTGTTGTAGGTACTTTAGCTATTTTTTGCTTTTGTGTGTCTATCTACAATAAAGAACAATGTGCAAAAACATGCATGCATGAATATTAAGTCTGGACTGGTGTTAAGTAAATTTGAAATTTCCTTGATTTCTCTTCAAAACCTGTGTGACAGGAAATGGAATGTCCATGCAGAGAAATTATGTACATTCCAGACTCCACTGTTCTACATCATGTGGGTTTCTGACTTCAAAATGTGGAATTTGGCTAAAGAAAACTAGTTGAGGTGATTGACTCTTGCCTTATATATGAGAAACCTGCCACTGGATTGTGTAGTTGCTGTGTTGTTTGTTGGTTAAGCATTACATTTGACTATAAGTCACATCCAGTCCATGTAGATGTTTAATTTTCACAATGTTCAGACGTACAAAACTGTTACAAATAACACTGTATTTACACAATTAGATCAGACCTTATTAATAAATAATGACCATTGGCATGGATTTCAAATTTCATTACCGGCATTGCAATTCATCAAATAGGCATCAATTTGCCGTTACAACAACCACAGCTATTTCACCACTTATCCAATGGTCATTCCCTTGATAGGACAGTGTTCTTTGGTGGCTTTTCTATGATGCATGATGTGGTGGAAGCAAGGGCTTAAGTCTTTCCATGCTCAGCCTGTTGTGGCGTGTTTCAGGACTATGAGTTCCTAGATTTCTCCGATGTGAAGGAAGCAGAGCTAAGCAGCCTACAGTGCGCTCTATACAAGCCCCAACCCGTCAACCTGGATTCGGCGGCCCAAGTCAACGGCCACTGGACAGACACAAAGATAGGTGAGTAATATCCCTTTTTCATACATACATGTGGTTCTTTATTTCCCTTGAGCTAGAAATAGCTTGTTGGGTAATAAGTAGTACTCAATAATATATTACTCCTCAATGGCTGTAAATTAGCCCATAGTTTTTCATTACTACAATACAGGTATAATAATGTCCAAGTAACCTTGTATAATGCATATGCATATGTTTTACTTATAATTTGCCACTTATCATTATTATATAGTATACATAGTTGGAAGGGACGTCTACTTGATGTGTAGCACATCTAGATAACACATCAGACATTGATAGAGAATCTTGACCTTTATTTACCTAGGATAAAATTTCCGTACATGTCCACGGCTTTTTCTGACTGGCAATACATTCACTGTACATACATTCATATTTTAATGCCGTTTTCCCTGAAGAGGGGATAGGCTGAGGCTAAAACCCTCTATTTGCTACGATCTTGGCATATATCTTTTGCTTTTTATACCCCAATCAACGGTCTTCATACAAGCTCGCTGGTTATGGGCACTTCTTATTTTCCCCCATATTATTGTATCATTCATTACCTACATGTTCCTTGAAAAGGTGCAATTTCATAGACTAAGGCGAGGCAGCGGCAGGTACCTGCTACGCTTGCCGTCTTATTCACTTGTTAGATAACTACGCTTGCACACTCAGGGGACACCTTGTCTGTGCAGTTGCGGTCGGCTACAGAATGGCACCTTTACTTAATGTAACCCTTGTTGTCAGAGCGGAGCTCCGCACGGCCCGGCGCGACGGTGTCGTGCCGCGCGGAGTCGCCGGGCGGAGGCGAGATGGCGCCGCACTCGCCCGTGCGCGCCCAGGCGCCACCGCCCTACCCGCCGCCGCCGCCATACCCGCCGCCCATGCAACAGCAGTGGCCGCAGGCGCCGCCCAACGTTTATGTAAGCCAGGTAAGATTGTAAGGAATGGAGTGTTTTTGTGACGTCTGCCTGGTGTGAGACGTCAATGCTCCAATTCCGTAAAGCCCTCTGGTGTAGGTCTCAATATCTGTACATCTGAATTCCTGAGGTTAACGGTGTTGCATTCCAGCGAGATGCACAAATAACGTGACCACGCTAGATC
This sequence comes from Argyresthia goedartella, assembly GCA_949825045.1. Lineage (NCBI taxonomy): Eukaryota > Metazoa > Arthropoda > Insecta > Lepidoptera > Argyresthiidae > Argyresthia > Argyresthia goedartella. Next base: position 23,162,765 of record OX463821.1, on the reverse strand, counting down.
GGCCTTCATCATTCATTCTGTTAACAATAGTTTACCACCATTAGTTCCCTCAGTTCCCTTCCATTTACTGCTGTTTGTGTACTGCTGGTTGAGTACATTTAAACGGTGACTGGAACCAACACAATAGCCATTACTAGATGCATATGAATCTACATGTCCTAAAAGAAACAGGACACCAACAAAGATGGTCTGTGAATGTTTGGGCAATGATACATGGGTGGGCATTATCGGATCTGTTTACATAGATGGAAATCTTAATGGGGATAAATTTCTCGAGCTGATTCAAGGCCCTTTGGCAGACTATGTCAACACAGTTCCTGAAGAAGAACACCTTCAGACCTGGTACCAGCTAGATGGTGCTCCTGCTCATTCATCGTGTCGGCCGGCAGTCGAGCTTAAAGAGGCTGAAGTTGCAGATAGCGAATGGATGTACCCATTCTAATTTGCCACCTGACTTCCCCCAGGTGACGGCCAACGTGAACGTGCACGGCTACATGGGTCATCATCAGTACTACCAGCCGCAGCAGTTCAGTGCGGAGCGCGCGCCCCGGCCACACCACCGCCACCGCGAGCGCCGGACCAAGCGTGCACCGTCGCCGCCGCCGCACCAGCCGCCCCCGTACTACGTGCAGTATCCGCCCTACTTCCAGCCGGCGCAGGTAACTAGCACCACCGCCACCGCGAGCGCCGGACCAAGCGTGCACCGTCGCCGCCGCCGTACTACGTGCAGTATCCGCCCTACTTCCAGCCGGCGCAGGTAACTAGCACCACCGTCGCCGCCGCCGCACCAGCCGCCCCCGTACTACGTGCAGTATCCGCCCTACTTCCAGCCGGCACAGCATTTCCCGCGCTTTAAAAACTCAGCTTCTGCGCAGGTACATCGGTAAGCCATATTAGTCGAGTCTTGCTGTACCCATAGAACATAGAACACAAAGCGCAAGTATATTATCTATTTGCTTACTAAACTTCAACCCCCCATACGTTTCAGGCACAAGGGGCACCGCTCTACCACCTGCCCGTCTACCAGCCGGTCGTCTACCCGCCGTACGCGTACCCGTCGTACGCCTACCCGGAGTACCCTCTGCCGGTCGAGGGCGACCCCAACGAGAAGGGACCCGACGAATACCCGCAGGAGGTCGTCATGGAGCAGGAGGCGGTGGATCCCTACTACGCTGGGGCCCACTATGTGGGGCCGCCATATGCGGCTCCTGATGGACACATGGAGTATATGCAACAGGTTGGTGAAAACATTTATGTAAAGATGAGCCAAAATGGTTGAACTGCGTGTCAAATTGACAGGGGCGTAGTTTAGGATTATTTCATTAGTTAGTAACTCTGGTTGAATGTTGCGTTTCAGATGTACATGCCGCCGCCTACGCACCCGCCGCCGATGATGCATCATCACCAGCCCGCGCCGCACCAGTTCAACGTGCACGCCAAGAACTTCGTGCTCCCTGCTCAGCACCAGCACCAGCACAAGCACCAGCAGCAGCCGGCGCCGCCCGCCGCCAGCCAGCAGCAGCTCGAGCGTTCCGAGCCCGCCTCCGCCTCCGCTGCCGACGTGCTGCCGCTCGCCGAGCTCAAGCTCGCGCCCAGGTCTGAGCCGGGCCCCGCCGAGCCCGCGCCGGCGCTCGCCTGGACGCCTACGGAGGCGAAGGCGCCCGACGCGTCCGCCAGCAAGAGCTTCCCGCCGATCGTCGCCACCACCGGCCCCGCCAGCAAGCCCGCGCCGGCGCCGCCGCAGCCCAGCAAGCCGACGAAGGTCTCCGCGGCACCCTTCGCGGGCGTCGTCAAACAGCAGCCGCCCAAGCCCGGCGTGCCGCCGCCCGCCCTGCCCGCGCCTTCGCCCGCCGCTGCCGCCAAGGCGCCCTTCGCGAGCCGCCAGCGCCGCGACCCCGAGCTTGACCTCGCGCCGGCGCCGGCTCCCGCCGTGCTGCCCGCCAGCAAGGCACCGCTGCCCGTCTCCATCTCGCTGCACGGCGCCGCGCCGCTGCTCGTCAGCAACAAGTCGCCCTTCGCCGCGCGCGCGCGCCCCGCGCCGCCCGCCCAACCGCCGCCCGCCGCGCCCGCACCGCCGCCACCCGCGCCCGGCCCTCACGACTTCCCGCCCCCGCCCACGCCGCGCCACCAGCCGCCGCCGCCCGCGCCGCCGCAGCCACCGCCGCCGCCCGCCGCGCCCGGCAAGTCATGGGCGAGTCTCTTCAGCAAGTCGACGCTGGCTGCGCCCGCCCTACCCGCCCTACCTGCCCCGCCCGCGCCCGCGCCGGAGGATGCTCCGACGCCGCCTGCCGCCGCGCCGCCCCGGCCGGTCGCCAAGGTGCCGCCATACGACGCCTCGCCGCTCGCCGCGCCCGCGCCTGCAGCAGCCGCCGCCCCCGCCGTCGCCGGCAAGTCCTCGCCGCCCGGCACCGCGAACTGCGCGCTGTCCTACTCGGAGAAGACGTCGGCGCACTCTATAATGGCCGCCCCCGCCGCTGGCGCTGCCACCCACGCCCCTACGACCACGCCTGCGCTGACATCGCAGGAGTCAAAGGAGACTCCTACGCACAAGGAGCCGACGCCGGCGCTGCCTGTGCAGCCCTCGCCCTTCGCCGACGACCCCAATTCCTATAGGATGGGAGGTGACTATATTTTTCCGGCTTCTGAGCTAAAAATAGCACCTTCGCCGCTTGATTTTGGGTTCTCAGGCGGAAAAATTCTGTTTCCAACTCCTTCGAAAAGGCTTTTTACGAACCTCGCTAAGACCCTCGCCTTCAGCTCGTGCCGTAAACTTCTCGCTGCGACCAAATCCTTCACATTATTCTCCCGCTTGCAGAGTTCCTCTCCAAGTACCAGCTGGACAACCGGCCCGTGTCACTCCTGCCGCGCGGGCTCACCAACCGCTCCAACTACTGCTACGTGAACGCGATCCTGCAGGCGCTCATCGCTTGCCCGCCCTTCTACAACATGCTGAAGGCGCTGCCCTACCAGACGCGGCGGGGCAAGTCTAGCACGCCTGTCATTGATGCTATGTGAGACTTCATTGGTTTACTTCTTCATAATTATGCTGTAGGAGGGAGTAGCGACAAAATACACCTCACACTTATTTGGCCCTGCATCGCAGGATATCTTGTGACATTGAAACCAATATTCGCGCTTGAAGTAACCCCGCGCCTCCGCAGGGTGGAGCTATGCTACGAGTTCGCGCCGCTGCCGGCGGCGGGCGGACGGGCGCGTGCGGGCGGTGCGCTGCCGGTGCAGGCGGGCGCGGCGCTGGACCCGGCGGCGGGCCAGAAGGTGTTGCGCGCGCTGCGCCCCTTCCCCGGCAGCCAGGAGGGCCGGCAGGAAGACGCGGAGGAGTTTCTCGGCTGTCTGCTGAATGGATTGAATGACGAGATGCTCGAGGTAAGATTTGCACGCCCCTGTACATAATGACAACTGTCAACGACAACGATATTTATACACAGTGCCATGGTGCGGCGAATCAGGTGCACGATGTTATCGTTGAAGAGGCTCTGAAGATCCATATCCTTCAACAATTTTTTTCGTCACACTATCTGTCCGTCATTTCTTTAGTATAGTATTGTTTACTGTGCTTTTCCACCACTTGAGGAAATGCCGTGGTGAGATAACACTAATATAGATACAAAGATGTCCTTATAGCTCTAATCATCACATTTGAAATCTTCGTAAAAATTTAATTAGACACTGCTCTAAAAATTGTCCAGAAATAATCATAAATATTCCTATAAATTAAAATTAAAATCCACTTATAGTTTCTAAGTTAAGTTAGTGGGGATTACGGTGTGACGTTGAGCTGTAATCCTCATCTCTCGCAGGCAAACGGAAGGCCCTTTTAACTTGGTTTAGGTTTAAAAAAATAGTCCAAACATAGTCCACACGACATGCCCAATTTATGATAATAATAATGCTTTATTCCATAAAATTGGTACAGTACTTGTTATAGATATTACATAATAATTGAAGACGAGTTGATGAAGGGAATATGTCACATTTTAAAGATTTTTTTAATTTTTACGTTGGATGCAGGTGTTACGTGCATACAAACTATATTAGAGCTTAACCCAACGCATTTATTATGCCGATGTGCTCCGTGGTCTAATGGGTTTTACGCTGATATGATCCGTGGTCTAATGGGTTTTACGCTTGCTTCTCACACAGGAGATGCAGGTTTAATTCCTGACCATGTACCAATGAGATAATTCGTTTATCGTAAGTATATAATCGGACGTTTAGTGTTTCGGATGACACTTTAAGCTGTAGGCCCCGGCTACTATCGCTACGTGGTAGTGGCCGTAAAAACCCCTCCACCAACCCGCACTGAGCCAGCCTGGTGGAGTATGGCTTAAAATTGCTTGTATCTAGGTCAAGGCCAGTGCCCCTCGGTGGGGATATTAATGGGCTACATATTTTTTTATTATATTATACCTTGATATATAGGTATGTACCATTATGTATTTATATATGTGTTCCTAACTTCAAAAAACCAAATGACCTTCCTGACAACTTTGCTGATCCACATATTATGTCTCATTTTATGAATATCCCCGGGGAAGTTCGTGTAAAAATATCAGATCTCACCTTTTACGAATACCATAGGTTTGGTCCTGGTGTTTTCCGACTTAAACAAGTGAATGAGCATGATGTCAGTAAAATTATTCTTAAACAGAACTCACACGCCTGTGTTATGGACAAAATTACAATGAATATGTTAATTCTCACATTACCACAAACACTTAAATAATTACTCATATTCTAAACCAATCCTTGATTACCTCTATATTTCTAGCATTTTGGAAGGCGTCTATTGTCCGTCCGACCCCAAAAATAATATCTGATCTACGACCTATAAGTATATTACCGTACCTCTCTAAAATTCTCGAAAAACTTGTGTACTTTCCAGTAATTTCATTTGCGGAAACACACGGCCTTCTTCCAAAGTTTCAATCAGGTTTCAGAAAGAATCGTAGTACAACGACAGCACTTCTTGATGTTGTTGACAACGTATTAGCGTCCCAAGACTCTGGGTATGCCACGTTTCTCGTCCTACTTGACTACTCTAGAGCATTTGACTCCATCAATGTGGATTTAATTCTTTCCAAGCTAAGCTACTATGGATTTGAAGTAAATACTATTAAGTGGTTTGAAACTTAGCTCAAAGACCGCAACCAACAAGTTGTCTTAACAAATAGTGACGGAACCAAACATCACTCTCAAAAAGTCACCACCTGTAGAGGTGTTCCTCAAGGGTCCATATTGGGTCCTGTACGGTGCACTGCCACCGTAGCAATAGTTATAATTGAGGTCACGCGGGTTGTCTGTTACCAGTTCACGTACGGACAGCAAGCACACCGTGTGGCTCATATCAATCCTAATATAGTTAATAATATATAACAACAATTGTTCTTTATTAATACAAGACTTTTATACATAATCAAATTTATCATTTATCAATCAAGATCACGAGCACGCCAGGTTCACTTCAAACAAATCAGCGACAACAGCTGCACACACACAGCTACATTGCATTCCGTATAAGCACACGCCACCACACGCACACATTGCCAAGTTTCGGGTTGTTTCGGGTGGTACTTGACGAGGCTATACAATGCATGCGACGAGTCAACGTCATTCGTCCGGGCGGCACGTGTTACAATACGCGAAGTATACCCCCTCCAAGCGGCACTCAGGCAGTGGCCATCACCACAGCCATCACCACCGCTCAAGCCGCAGCCACCACCACCAAGCCAGCGCCGGTCTTGCGGTAGGAGAGGCTCCCTCCAAACCTCCGCAAGAAGCTGGACCTCAAGCGCCGTCTAAGTCGAACCTGGCACCACAGGCGATGCCCTGTGATCAGGGCGGAGATCAACCGGCTCGGAGAAGAACTGCGCGCGGGCATTATTGAGCCGAGGGGACAGTCCTGGGAACGGACTATTGAACAGGCCTCCCAAGATGACACCGCCCTTCACCGCCTGAACCGCAGCCTGACGTCAACTCCCGAGCCGGTCTGCCCCATGTTTTGATCACACGGGCAGGCGCCGCTACGCCGCACGAGATCGAGCCGCCATCCTGGCGGACCACTTCGCCGGGCAGTTCCAGCCCAACCCCATCGCCGACTACGAGCACAACGCCGCTGTTGTGGAGCGCGTAGAGCGCTTCCTGGCGGCCCCCGCGCCTCCCCTCGCCGGCGACTGCTTCATGTCGCCCCGCGAAGTCCGGAAGGTGGCCTTGAAGCTGAACCAGCGGAAGGCCCCGGGCCCGGACGGAGTCGTCGCGGGGGCCCTAGTACAGCTGCCAAGGAGAGCCGTCGTCTCGCTGACGCGGCTGTTCAACGGCATCCTGCGCACCGGTCACTTCCCCGCCCTCTGGAAGGAGGGCAAGGTGATCGTCATCCCCAAGCCGGGGAAGGACAGACGACACCCGGGAGGTTACCGCCCGATCACCCTGCTGCCTCATATCGCCAAGCTGTTTGAGCGTCTGCTGTTACGGAGAATCCTGCCCCACATCCAGCTGAGGGCAGAGCAACATGGCTTCCGCGACAGCCACAGCACGACGCTCCAGTTGGCGAGAGTCCTGCACTACCTGGCGTCGGAGTTGAACAGGGGCCGATACACCGTCGGGGTCTTTCTCGACATCGAGAAGGCCTTTGACCGAGTGTGGCACGAGGGGCTACTCTTCAAGCTCCTGGACGCAGGTATGCCCCCAATGATCGGGCAGATCGTGGCCTCCTTCCTGGAAGACCGGCGGTTCTTCGTCTCGGTCGAGAATGCACACTCCCAGACGAAGGCCATCAGCGCAGGAGTCCCGCAAGGCAGCTGCCTTTCGCCGGTGCTCTACGCGCTCTACACCAATGACATCCCCACACTTGAGGGCCATCTCGAGGAGGGGGTGGAAGATGTTGTGCTCGCCCTCTACGCGGACGACAGCGCCTACTTCGCGTCGTCGCGCAAAATTGAGCTCGCCTGCAGGAAGATGCAGCGACTCCTGGACCTGCTGCCGCCCTGGCTGGACAAGTGGCGGACCGCGGTGAACGTCGGGAAGACAACAGCCCTGTTGACCACCCGCTCCCGCCGTCCGACCCCGCTACAGTTGAGGGGCCGGGACATTGAGTGGCAATCGACGGTGAAATACCTCGGTTGCAACATCGACTGCTCGCTGCGCATAGTCCCGATGGTGCAACACTGCATAAACCGGGCCAAAGCCGCGCGGGCAATGCTCCGGCCTGTCCTGTCGTCCAGCCTGCCTCTGAGAGCCAAGCTGCGGGTGTACAAGGCCTATGTGCGCTCGCGGCTCACCTACGCGGCTCCAGCATGGTACGCCCTGCTGTCGAAGACCCAGAAGGCACGGCTGCAGCGGTTCCAGAACATCTCCCTGCGGGTGATCACAGGAGCCGGGCGGTACGTGCGCAACACCACCATCATGAGGGATACCCGGATGCCCACCGTGGAGAAATTCGTCGCGCGGCTGGCACGGCGCATGTACGACTGCGCCGACAACAGCCGCCACGCACATCTCCACGACATTGCTCCGCATCACGCACGTCCGCCTGAAGGCAGACCACTCCCAAGAGAGTTGCTGCTCATCCCACTGTCGCCAGTGTAAGCCCGCAGAAGAGGGCGAAAGCACGGCACAGTGAAGAGAAGAAGCTCCCGCACCGTTGTCGCCAGTGTATGCCAATAGACGGCGAAAGCACAGCACAACGAAGACCACGCAAGGCCCCTGACAAGTAGGGGCCACCCAAGACCGGGGGGGACGTTACCCCCCGAGTTGACGCCGCGGGCATGAGGCAACCATAAGTCCTCGACCCCGCAACCGTAGTGGTTCTTCCGCGCGAGAACACACTCCGCAGACCACGCGCGGCACTCAGGCAGAATACGGGGCATCACCTATAAGTAGGTACTTGTTTTACCGTGCAGCAGCAGGTTGTCGCTTAGCACCGCAACCCGCGGCGCTAAGCGACAACCCTAGCCGTTTGAGCAAGAGTAGGTAGTTATAATGCGAACAGAGGCCTAGTGAACTTACCATTTCTTATTTATACTATGTCACGAGTGCACGGCCCGAAGCTGTACATCTTTTTTGGTCCTTCGAAACCGTCGCGTCGCGTGGAACATTTGACGTACTTTGGACCTCCGGCGTGAGAAAGACGCGCGTCATTTTTTGTGAAAACGAATAGTGACTGCGTGGACGGATCAGCATCAAGTGACTATCAAGGATTATAAAACTATCAGTGCGCGTTCGATTCAAGCAAGGAATCGAATCATTTTATCAATATAAATCAAGTGCGACGAGCTAGCTCAAGCAAGGAGCTATTGTCAGTGGGGTGAAGATCAAGAGATTCTCATTCCGGCACATCAGCATCATCAACGGCCCGGCTTAATCAAGGAGCAGCCGTCATCAGGGAGCGGAGACAACAAGGTGCCCGTTGCAGCTACTCAATCAAGGAGCAGCCGACGAGTAGCGAATATAGCAGGATTTTTGTTTCATATTATCTCGTCAGCTCAAGTAAGAGATTTGCAATTTTAACTCTTATTAGCAAGCAACATGGCCTCGGAAACCATGAACCTTATCATCAAGCAGCAGGAATTAGAGGGAGCGATGGATAAGCTTCTCGAAAACTTCAAAAAGGAAGATCGCGATAGGAAAACTCCTTCTTATCTAAAAAAGCGCGTTAACACTTTATCTGACTTTTGGAATGAATTCCAAGTAAATCACATTACTATTTGTGGTAAAACCGAAAAAGGCCATCAATATTTTACGGAAAATTACTACGAAGGAGTCAGGCAAAAATACTTGAGCATCAAGGATATCTTGGAAAATTATCAAGAATTACAAGCCGACGTTGTGAAGCAAGTACCAGCGGCCGTGGGGGGAGAGAAAAATCAAGATCAGTCCGGCGAGCCGATAATATCAACCGGAACCAACAGCAAGGCGGATGAGACGCTGCGAAAGCAAGCAAGTGACTTCCGAGCATTCCAGCGCACTGTCTCCAACATCAATCTGGAGACGGTATCAGAAAAGTGGGAATTGGAAGATCTGCTTCGTATCATTGGCGAGCGTTGGAAAGTTATCGACAAAGTTCACTGGGAGTTAGATAGTTAACTTGAGGGCATAGATCAAGACACAAAAACGGAAACGATCTACAATAACCTCAAAAGAGCAATCAACAGCAAACGTGGTCGATGGTGCACCGCGAGAAATCAACCCCGAAGATAGACATCCCAACATTCAGCGGTCAATTTAATCAATGGATACCGTTTAAAGATCTGTTCTCGGAAGCGATACACAATAATCCATCACTAAGCAATGCACAAAAAATGCAGTATCTCAGAATCAAGCTGAGAGACGAGCCGGAGAGGTTAGTCTCACATCTCCAGATAAGCTCGAAAAATTATGCAACCTGTTGGGACATTTTAACTACAAGATATGATAACAAAAAGAAAATTGTCAACTCTCATGTCAAAATCTTAATGAGTTTGCCAGTCTTACAGCAAGCTTCAGTTCATGCTATCAAGCGCATGCATGACACAACGGTCGAGTGTATAAATGCCGTAAAAAACCTAGGTGGTGACATAGCCAACGACATTTTGCTTGTCTTAATATTGTCAGAAAAGTTGGACTCAGATACGCATGATGACTACATCGATTACATCAAGGCGCCAAGGGAAATGCCATCACTCAAAGAGTTTCTGGAGTTCCTGGAAGGAAAGTTCACCAGCCTAAAATTCTCCCGAAGAAAGCAAGATTACCCTTCGCAGAAACAAAGTCATAATCAAAGACATTAATCAAAACCAAAATATCAAAATCAAATATACGATCAAGTTACCAAGCAAGCTTTTAGCAGCAGTCGAGTGCCTACAGTTTCGCAACATGGGAAGCAGTGCTCTCAATATAATCTAGAACAGTTCAAATGTCCACTTTGCAAAAATAATGACCATGGAATTTATTTTTGCAAGAATTATTTAGAGATGACGCCGCAAAAGAAACGCAGTTTGGTACAAAAACTAAATTTATGTCATAATTGCCTTTATGACCATGGAGGTAAAGCATGTTTCTCTGAAAAGCGATGCTAAACTTGCCGTGGGTTTCATAATAGCACTCTTTGTGAAGCATTCAAGCAAGCCAACAATTCGTCATCCGGCCCTACAAATTATCAATCACAGCCAGGGAAGAGTAACACGCATGTATCATTGCAACGAGAAGTTCCTGAAGTCTTGTTGCCCACAGCGATGTTACAAATTCAAGGATCGGACGGGAGATATCACATCATGCTCTTCTCGACCAGGGCTTACAAACATCCCTTATCACGGAAAATGCAGCTCAACGTTTAGGCTTGCGACGTCAGAGATGCAAAGGGGTGATATCAGGAGTTGGAGTTAAAGAAAGCAGCTGCAAGGGGATGATGAGCATATCATGCAAAGCCATCAACAGCGTCTACACCTTTGATTCGGAAGTGTATATAATGAAAACTCTCATCAACAATCTGCCTAGTTTTACATTCACCAAGCCGGCGGTGTGGTCACATATCAACAACATCAGTTTAGCAGACCCGGAATTTCACATCAGTCGCCCGGTAGACATCTTATTCGGGGCGGAAGTATACTCTCATATTATCATGGAAGGTATATGTCGAGCCGATCAAGGCCAACCCATAGCTCAGCAGACTCGCTTGGGGTGGATTTTATGCGGAAACGTCAGTGTAACGTCCTAAATAACATCGAGGACATTCAGAAATTCTGGGAAGTAGAAGACATCACGGAGTCATCAAGTTTATCAGCAGTGCGTCGACTTCTACAAGTCTACCACCATACGTCGGGAGGATGGAAAATATGAAGTTCGGCTCCCCCTAAAACCGAACTTTGAAGAGAAGCTAGGCTCATCGAAATGAAAAGCAATTGCCCAATTTCGGAGTCTCGAAAGCAAATTCTATCGAAATCAAAACATAGCAAAAGATTATAAATTATTTATTTCAGAATACCTATCACTAGGTCATATGAAGCCAGCAGTAGGTAGTGATAAATTGGATTATTACCTACCGCACCACCACGTAACGCGAGCCGATTCGACGACTACAAAACTACGAGTTGTGTTTAATGCCAGCATGAAGACGTCATCAGGTCAAAGTTTGAATGATTTGATGGAGAGGAGGGACCCAAATTTGCAACAGGATTTGCAAGCACTGATTATCAAGTGGCGTCAGTACGAGTTTGCATACACCGCGGACATTGAGAAAATGTACCGTCAGATTTGGATCAACGAGCAAGATCAAAAATATCAGAAAATCATTTGGAGAGCGTCCCCATCAGCAAGCATACAGGAATATGCTCTCTCCACAGTCACTTATGGCACAAAAGCAGCACCATTTTTGGCCATGATGACTAAAGCATTTAGCTCACGAGCAGAAACAGCAAACCAGAGAGTGTAGCAGCAAACGTTCTCGAGGAAAACTTCTATATGGATGACCTAATTCATGGCTCGCACTCGGTATCAGCGGCACTGGATCTCAAGGAGGAGTTGATGTCACTACTTAAGTCCGCAGGATTCAATTTAAGGAAATGGAGCTCTAACACGAAAGAGCTCCTAAAAAATGCTAGCTCCAATAAAAGCTTCGATTTCAAGCAGGCGGAATCAACGAAGACTTTGGGGTTATCTTGGAACCCCCAGCAAGATTATTTCACTTTTTTATCAAAAATTGACTCATCAACAGCAAAATATACCAAAAGGAATCTTCTGTCGGAAATATCGAAGTTATTCGACCCATTGCGGTGGCTATCACCGGTATGAACAAAACTCAAAATCCTGTTCCAATCTGTTTGGAAATCGGGGCTCCAGTGGGACGAGAAACTTCCGGAAGATATAACAGCAGAGTGGATCACAATAAAATCAGATATCCATAACATCGACAAGATAAAACTTGTCAGATGGTTGGGCACAAAAGAGCAAGATAAAATAGAATTACATGGATTCTGCGACGCATCTATCAAGGCTAATGCGTGCGTTATTTATTGTAAAATCAAGAAAAACGGGGAGCAACAAGGTTCTATCGTGCTGGTAGTAAGGAAAGCAAGACTCGTCCCAGTGAGTAAAGAGGTGTCCTTACCAAGGCTAGAGCTTTTAAGTGCACTTCTACTAAGAAGACTAATTGAGAAAGTTACGCAGTCTCTATCAAGTTACAATATCAAGACGTTTGGCTGGAGCGACTCAATGGTGGCCCTGATTTGGATCAAGGGTGACCCCGGGAGATGGAAATCTTTTGTCGCAAACAGGACTAGTCAAATAATCAAAGTAATGCCTGCAGCGTGCTGGCGTTACGTTAAATCAGCCGAAAATCCAGCAGATTGCGCCAGTAGAGGTGTAACCGCCACACAACTTAACGAGCATTCCCTGTGGTGGAATGGACCGACGTGGCTAGCAAATTATCAAGCAGAGGAACAGGAGCAACCTGTATACGAGACACAGGAATCAAGAGTTCGGCGACACAACACCAGGTCAATGCAGTCACTCAGCAAAATAGTGACGTCGTCAACTACCTGTTGATCTCCTACAGCTCGCTTACAAAAGCCATAAATGTACTAGCATGGGTACTACGGTTCATATCAAATAGCAAGAGTCAAAGTCCGAAAAAATCATACCTATCTGTCGCGGAATTAAATAAAGCAAAAACATTTATTATAAAATATTCTCAGCAAAAATAATAGAAATAACTGAATTACAGCAAAAACAACGCGTATCATCAAAAAGCAAGCTAATCAGTTTGAATCCATTTTTGGATAGCAACGGCGTTCTTCGCTTTGGCGGACGATTGCGAAATGCATCAATCAGTGACGACGTGAAATATCCGATATCATACCTAAAGATAGCCGCTTTACTGAGTTATTAATAGATCAAGCACACAAACTCACTTATCACGGAGGGGCGCCACTAACTTTGAGTTTCATCAGGCAACGATATTGGATCATCAGTGGAATCAGGACCACGAAAAAATGGATTCGACTGTGCGTTAAATGCCGAAGACATGCACCTATCAAGCAGCATCAAATGATGGGAGATCTACCACAAGCAAGGTGTAACCCATCACGGCCTTTTGAACACACAGGCGTGGACTACACCTACACAGGTCATATAAAAATGCGATCCAGTACTGCACGCTCGATCAGGACGACGAAAGGATACGTTGTGCAGTATTCGTATGTATGGCAACCAAGGCCGTTCATTTAGAATTGGTATCAAACCTGACTGCATCAGCATTTCTGGCCGCCCTGAAGAGACTGTCGGCGCGCAGAGGAAAAGTAACCCACTTTTATAGTGATAATGGGACGAACTTCACTCATAGCAACAGAATCCTTCAGCAAGAATATGAGGAGTTAAAGCAGATATTCAATCAAATTTTTTTGAAGGAGGTTACTGAAATGGAGTTTCAGTGGCATTTTACTGCTCCTGCATGGCCATCAGCAAACGGTCTAATGGAGGCTGGAGTGATAAGCCTCAAACATCATTTAAGAAGAGTCCTAGGAGAGCAAATTTTGACATATGAAGAATTATCAACGGTACTAGCAGAAGTGGAGGCGTACTTAAATTCAAAGCCTCTATGCCCATTATCAGAAAATCCGGACGACCTTGAATATTTGACCCCAGCACACTTCCTAACTGGTTGGCCAACACTATCAATATTTGAAACAGAACGAGATAAGCGGACAAGATGGCAACTAGCACAAAAGGTGTTCCAAGATCTGTGGAAGCGTTGGAGGAGCGAATATCTTGCGCAGTTGTCGGCAAGAAGCAAATGGATGAACCCACAAGCCAACATCAGGATCGGCGATGTGGTGTTGATTCACGATGATAATGTACCAACCGGAAAGTGGGCTATGGGGCGCGTCGTCGAGTTACATAGTGGAAAGGATTCGTTGGTGAGAGTCGTCACATTAAAAACGAAAGAATGGGTATATGAAGCGGCCGATTATAAAGTTATATTATAAAGGTAAAGGCAAAGATTCCGATTCGAATCAAGTTTCGCAATCCACCACTATCAACAAATCTACCAACTGTCTCACATATCAAAATAAACCAATCAAGCAAAAGGGGTATAGTTTCGTATCATTGGCAATGGCATTAATGACTTTCATGACACTGATATCGAGTTCCCAGTGTATGATTATATATATATATATATCAGCAAGGACTTTATTTGGACAAGGTTTCGAACATGCAACTTATCACAGAAGACTGGAAAATCATCATGTACTACGATTTACAACCGTATTGGGAAGGCACTAAAGCATTAAATGCCTACTAAGATCATTTGAAACAAGCATGTGCACTATATCAAGCAGACAGGAATTCCTGCTATGACGTAGTAATACTCCAATTACTACACGGATTCACCGAACTGCAATACTACAATGAGCTTGTCCTGACGCAGCACCCGGCGGCGCCGGCACGCGCGCGACACTACCTAGACAGCGACGCGGGCTTATTAATGGTGTCGGGTATCTTACAAATACACTGTTCGGAGTATTGGATGACCGGTTCCCACAACAATATGAAGCAAGATATTGAATTAACATTTATTCGCAATGTGGAAGAATCAAACATCAGTTATCAAAGCAGAATATAGCGTTTTGAGTCGCTTAGAAGAAGTAATGGAAAAGCAACATAAGCGCATCAATAAGCGTATAAATCAAATCAATAATAAATTAGGCAAAATGGATATAGAACTCCAAAATGTCGAGCGAAGCCAAGAGCTATCGGTTATCGCTCTCTATAGCAAAAACTTCTTATCAAACTTAAAAGCCATTCAAGAACAATTGTTGGACATCACCACAAATGTTTTCAAGGGGAAAACTATCATTCATCTCTTGCCACCCGATCAGCTTCACCAACAGTTGACGATTATATCTGGCCACTTATCATCAGACACGACTTTGCCCGCTGGAGAGAATCAAGATTTGAGACAAATATATCAACTACTCTGTCAAAACAAAAATGATGAAAATATATCCCATAATGGAAATAAAAATCCCATTGCTTAATAGCCTACGAAATATTCAAAAGCATATCAGACCCACAGAAAATCAAACAAAAAATGGTCAACGGCATACCAATATCAGAATACCTAGCAATAAACTTAAAGAAAGACGCCTACTTATCAATCTCCGAAGTAGATGTCAAATAATGTCTACATCAAGCATTTAGAGATACCTATTTATGTCGGAGCAGGGAGCCGATTCACCAAATGAACAAAGATCAAGATTTATGCGTAACAGAGCAGCTCTTAAATTCATGTCAAACCGTCTCAAGACCATGCTCTAATAAGTGGGTCGGGATGAACAAGCTGAATCAGTACCTTTATTTCTGCTGTGATATATGTCAGTTGAGAATCATGTGCGGCGACCAAGTGTCATTAGCATCGATCAAGGATGCATAGTCGAAACGAATGAGGTCATTTTATATGGCCATAAGCAGGACTACAGCAGATAAGACGCAGAAGTGAATTTTTTGATCCCACAAATATCCCCCATCAACAACATTATCAACGTAGCAATAACAACCAATTTAAGCGCAGAAGAAACAGAGGACAGCAGACCGATTCAGGAGTTACAGGATATCAAAGAAAATATCAAGATGATAAAGACTAACTCAGAATTATCAAGTAGAATTTCTTATCATGAAGTACACCACTATATAGCAATATATGTGTTGGTGTGTATCGTATGCGCTGTAGCAGTAGTGCAGGGTGTGAGGCGATTGCAGCAGCGACGTCGGCTCCGGCAGAGACCTCGTGCAGGCGCAGAGGAGGAGGCGGCGGCGCCCGAGTCTCGACTCGGTGCTCAGTCCGCCGCCCCCACCGCCCGCCCCGCCCCGGGGCTTAGCAGTGTGTTTAGAAAGTGCGCGAGTGTCAGTGTTAATGAGTCCGATAAGCATATTAAAAAACAAGTCAGTGAGCAACTTGAGATGAAATCTGTAAAAGAAACAATTAATGCAAGTAAAACGGACAAAGCGTCCTCACCGACTTTTACTAGATCGTACAGACAATCGTTATCAATGAGACATTAGTGATATAAGTTGATAGGAAGACTCAGCATTGGTTAATTGTTTTAATATTAAAATTGTATTGTTTACATTCCGATGAATGAACTCAGTTTGTACCTAACATCAAATCATTTCCTAATAAGCATTATATCAAGTTGCATACCTACATCAAGCAAATAGGTATAGGAACACTAGCATATATCATTTAAAGAGTAGTATCGAGTAATGTATATTGGCTGGGTCAGGTTCCATTATTTGTGTTTTAGTTTAGTTTAGTTTTAGTTATATATATATATATATATATACATATATTAGGTAGTTATTATATCTATCATTATTTTATACATATGGATAGTTTATGTAATATTGATAATAGTTTTTTCTCTTGTTCCTCAAGCGACGACTACATTAGTGCGGAGAGCGATAACTCCTTTGTGGTGGAACCGATAGCCAAACTGAGGACTGTCTTTGTTGGCCTGGAGGGTAACTTAAATATTGTTCATATCAATGCCCAAAGCATCCACTCTAGTTACCCAGACCTTCTCGAAGCGTTCAGCACAAAACATGTGGATGGTATACTTATTTCTGAATCTTTCCTAAAACCTTCTATGCCTTCCACCATGTATTCACTACCTGGATACCAGCTGTATCGGAACGATAGAGTTGGAAAAGCTGGTGGTGGTGTAGCTATTTTCCTTCGTTCGGACATATCCTGCAAAGTTGTGAGTGTCTCCCCGAGTGAGTACTCTGAATCTGCTGAACACCTTTTCCTTGAAATCTGTCTTCACCATAGTAAAGTTCTGCTCGGTGTTCTCTACAATCCTTCGCTTCTCATCAATTACTTCGATTCCTTCGAGTCCCTGCTCAATGAGCTGACTCCTCTTTATAATGATGTCCTAATCCTCGGCGACTTTAATACATGTCTTCTTAAAAATGATTCCCGCTCGGCCCAACTCCGGTCTATTGTCAATTCATTCAACTTGCATATTCTCCCTCTAAATGCGACTCATTGTCAACCACATTGTACTCCCTCTCTCCTTGATATCATGATATCATCTGATATAGACAAAGTTGCTGCCCACGGTCAATTTAATTCTCCTTTTTCTTATCATGACCTGGTTTATCTCTCCTATAAGGTCAAGTCTCCCAAGAACAGAGCCAAATTTATCTTTCTTCGTAGCTTTAAGGGCATTGATCCATCGTTACTCCAATCTGATGCATCATCAATCGATTGGTCACCTGTCATTTCTAGTGAGGCCGTTGACGACAAGATCCACCATTTCAACACAATTATTCTGGGACTATTTGACAAACACGCACCCATCAAAAAGGTCAAAGTAAAACACCTTCCTGCGCCTTGGCTCACGGACCCCATCAAACGGTTGATGGCTAAACGGAACCGAGCTAAATATCAGCATAAAAAGGAACCCACCGACGATAATTTTGCTGCCTACAAATGCCTCCGGAACCGTTGTAACCGTATGTGCCGTGATGCCAAGCGTCGCCACATCTTTGAGTGCATTCAAAACTACACCCCTTCCGAAGTGTGGAAATTCCTGAGATCTCTAGGTGTCGGTAAGCCCCGGAATCAAATGGTTGGTGACGTCGATCTCAACGGTCTTAACAGATTTTTCTCGGCTCCCCCAGACGTTATGGATCCCATCGTTAAGGATGCCACTCTGCATGGGCTCCGCTCCAGGCCGGCGTTGACCTCCACTCCTTTCGACTTCAGTCCAGTCGGAATTAACACAGTTAAGAAGGCGGTGCTGGCTATCTCATCGAAAGCTGTAGGTGATGATTGCATCTGCTCTAATATGATCAGCAACGTGCTCGATTATATTCTTCCCGCTATCACACACATTATAAATCACTCTCTCTCTAGCTGTTCTTTCCCCTATGTGTGGAAAAAAGCATTAGTCATACCTTTACCCAAATCCTCAAACCCCTCCTCTTTCAAAGAGTATCGTCCTATTTCTATCCTGCCTATGCTTTCCAAAGTCCTAGAATCCATTGTCCACTCCCAGCTTTCCTCCTACCTTACGTCTCACTGTCTGCTGAATCGATTCCAGTCGGGATTCAGGCCGGGTCATAGTACCGTTACGGCCTTACTCAAAGTCACTGACGACATTCAGTTGGCTATGGACGAGAAACAGCTCACCGTACTAGCGCTACTTGACTTCAGCAGCGCATTCAACTGTGTTGATTTCGACATCCTCGTTGAGATACTGAAGTCTCTGAATGTCTCCCCGGCCTCAGCCAGCTGGTTCGACTCCTACCTGAGAGGTCGTCAGCAGCGTATAAGGTCCGAGGAGACTTCAACAGAATGGTGCGACCTTTTTGCAGGGGTGCCTCAGGGTGGTATCCTGTCCCCTCTTCTCTTTTCTGTCTTCATAAATTCTATCTCAGATACTCTCTCTTCCTCTTATCATCTCTATGCCGATGATCTCCAAATTTACCGTCATTTTTCTCCCTGTGATGTTAACTCTGCTGTGGCCTTGCTGAATGCTGATCTTGAGTGTATCAGGGATTGGGCTCTGTCACACGGGCTACTCGTCAATCCTTGTAAGTCGCAGTCAATGATTATCGGGTCCAGGCACTCTCTCCAAGTGTTACAGCATATGTCCACTGCACCCATAATGTACGATGGAATCGTAATTCCCTACAGCTCCAAGGCCAAAAATCTCGGAGTCATCTTTGATAACCTGCTGTCTTGGTCAGCGCATGTCTGCGAGGTTAGTAGGCGTGTCTTCGCTACGTTTTACTCTCTCAGACGACTTCAGCACTTCTTACCTCTTCAGACCAAAATTACACTCGCCCAATCTCTGTTACTTCCCCTCATTGACTACGCAGATGTCTGCTGGATCAGCGCAAACGAAGAGCAACTGGACAAACTCGAGCGACTTCAAAATCTTGGGATTCGGTTTATTTTCGGTTTGCGCAAATTTGACCATGTTTCTCAGTATCGCAGGGATCTGAAGTGGCTTCCAATCCGTCTTCGCCGGGATTCCCACATCCTCTTCACTCTCTTTAAGATTTTACATAATCCTCATTACCCTGGCTTCTTACGTGATTCGTTCACTTTTCTTTCTTCAGATAGGCCTCGGAGACCTCACACTCGGTCGCTGCTCACAACACCGCAACATAAAACTGTCGCATATGAACATGGGTTCCGACTCCGGGCTATCAAGCTCTGGAACAAACTCCCCAGCACCGTCAGGGACAGTCCATCTCTTAACATCTTCAAAAGTAGTTTGAAGGAACATTACCTTTCTCTTCTGTAGTAGATTATATTTTATTTATATATTGTATAGGTATTTATTGATATTTAAATATAGTATTTATAGGTATTATATTATTATGTAGGTTCTCATTTATTTATATGTGTAAATATGTAAGTAATTTATTATAAATATATTAAAGTCACTCTGATGTTTAGTTTTTTTTATATGTTGTGCATAATAGGTCTATCCCTTCGCATGAAACTATTTTTCCCTGTCAGCCCTGGGTTTGCTGGAAGAAATCTCTATATAGAGATAAGCACGCCTTTGTTTACTAACTATGTTTGTAATTGTCCACTAATGTGTATATGCAATAAAGTATAATAATAATAATAATAGTATATTTTTCACTTAATCTTAATTGCATTGTTATTGCTCCTTTTCTGCCCTCGGGAGCATGTACAGTGCACTGCCACCGTAGCAATAATTATAATTGAGGTCACGCGGGTTGTCTGCTTTACCTATCAACCATTAATTATTACCAGTTCACGTACGGACAGCAAGCACACCGTGTGGCTCATATCAATCCTAATATAGTTAATAATATATAACAACAATTGTTCTTTATCAATACAAGACTTTTATACATAATCAAATTTATCATTTATCAATCAAGATCACGAGTGCACGGCCCGAAGCCGTACAGGTCCTTTGTTATTTATTCTATACTTCGCTGATATCACAATCACACACAATCACAATTGCAAATATCATCTAAATGCCGATGATTTGCAGCTTTATATTGAAGTGAACAAAGAATCGCTTCCTGATGTTATGCGGAGGATAAATGCGGATCTAGAACGTATATCAACTTGGTCCTCCAAAAATGCGTTGGTCCTAAACCCAAAAAAATCAAAATTCATGATACTCGGCTCGTGACACCAGGTGAATACTATTGGCGATATGAATCCACAAATTGCTATATCGGGGGTACCAGTGGAGCGAGTACGTGAAGCGCGGAACCTGGGTCTAATCATGGATAAGGAGCTGCGTTTTGACAAACATGTTCTCGAGCTCGTCAAAAACTGTTTTTACAGGTTAAATATTCTTTAAAGAATTCGGAAATTCCTGCGTTTTGACAAACATGTTCTCGAGCTCGTCAAAAACTGTTTTTACAGGTTAAATATTCTTTAAAGAATTCGGAAATTCCTAAAAGAAGAAATACGAGTAGAGCTCTGTGAGGCGTTAGTCTTGTCAAAGCTTAACTACTGCATCACAGTATACGGGCCGCGTTTGTATAAGCGCACGGAACGATTGGTACAGCGAGTGCAGAACGCCTGCGCTCGCTATTGTTACATCCATCGTCCCACCACGTACTCATATCACGCCATATCTGAATCGAGCAAATGTTTTAAAAATGAAAGGCAGACAACAATTTCAATTTGCAGCGCTTTTGTTCGGTGGATAAGAGTTATACCTGAATACCCTCACGAAAAGTTCTCCTGGAAAGTTTCCAATCACCACATGAACCACAGCTCAACAAATATACACTCCATTCCCCGGCATCGGACTGCTGCTTTCAGGGGTAGCTTCAGATATCTGGCTACAAAATGCTGGAATAATATCCCTCCACCAATTCGTGAAAAAATTACTTTAACCAGCTATAAAACAGCATACAAAGCCTATTTACTAGCTCTACAATAAGCGGATAACTGAAGCTATCTCTGCAGTCTGCATCAGCAGCCTTCGTTTCTGACCCCCAAAACCTCTTGCATTTTTCAAACATGTTTGTACATTATTCATATTTATCATAATTACTGTGCCTATTTATTTATTTATTTAATTATCGTACTTCATACCATTATTTACATGCCACACACAAACCCTATACTCATAAACCCTATACTCATAAACCCTACATTTATATTATGCTATTTATTGTTTATATCTCTTATCTATACATATTACGTAGTCTAATCAACACCGTAAAAATAACACACTCAGTCACACCGGTTCCGACAGAATACCAGCGCTTCAGGTCCTCCTGTAGGCCCTGTAGCATAATGCTGAGCCGGAGCCGTTTCACCGTCGCCGTATACAACCAGCACACTATGCTGTTTTCTTAAGAAGCGATTTACATCACATAATATACCCACTTTTGTTGTTGTCCATGTGTATTCCTATTTTGGTATATTCCTATGTTGTGCTATGTGTTGTGTATTGTGACGCTTGTATAAACGCATATTCTATTCTATTCTATGTCTATTACATTTATATTATATTTTATACATAAGTAGGTAGTTATTTAATTTATTGTGCACTAGACTGCCCTTACAAGCATAAGATTTTCCTGTCCTGTCTAGGTTTCTTGGAAGAAATCTCTTTGCGCATAAGTGTTCATGTGTTAGTTCTCATTCTCACTCATTATTTACCGTGCCATAAAGTATACTGAAATAATAAATGCTCGCCTATAGCGATTTGGGTATTTTGTATCCGTTCATTTGGAAATTACTTTGCAAAAGTATATTGCTTTGCAAAAGTAATAATTGCTAATCAAATAGGGTTTAATTGAAGTCGGTTTTTTCTAGTGTTACTTTTTGTTTAAATTATGAACATATTGTCTTTTCTCTGATTGCAGCTAATGAAGCTAGTAGAGCCGGAGGAGCCCAAAGAGGCGGTGGCGCAGCAGAACGGCGCCGCCGTGTCGGAGCCCTCGGCCGGCGAGGACGACGACGACGATGAGTGGAAGGTACGAGTAAGAACCCATTTTATACTTTACCGAGAATACCTCACTGCACATTACACACACGCTGCGGCCGCAACACGAATTTGACTACACATGGGCTACACCTACCATTTCACATTATTCTTTATTCAGCAGAAACATAATACAGCAACACACTATATGATACAGATACAAATGCAAGTTTAACTCTAATATACAGGTTATTGTTTTATAAAGTGACCCCCGACAGTAGTGGTTATTTTCGACACTGAATAAAAATATATACAGTGGTGGTCAAATAATTACATACACTGAATGCATATTAAAAAAACTAAGCTATTCCTCTATATTTTTTCAGACTATAATTTGAAATTGCTATACCCCATTTTTTTATGTCTTGCAATATATCCTTTTACTTGTGCCCATATAAGCTCTACAGGGTTTAGCTCACAGTGATATATATGGTGGCAATCTCAGCACAGTGATCCCATATAGGGACTCCATTTCGTCCACTGCATACCTATATTAAAATATTTGTGTAGATGAAATACCTGCAATCTACAGGAGTCAGATAAATAAGCATATTAATTACTAGTAGGTACAAAAGGTAAAGTTGGAGCAACTTCACCTTTTGTAAGAGACTTTTTTATGTTGTACTACGGCAAGCAGCTGTGCTCGTACCATATTTTCTTCAAATGGTATACCTTTGCTGCATAGCCATTCCTGAATTCTTGCTTTGGTCCATGAAGTCGTAGGCGCAGGGTTTATCTGTCTTGTATGTTAAGGCGCATTGTCTATAACGAGTACCGAATTGGGTTTCAACTTAGGTAGAATTTGCTCAAACCATTTTTCGAAACCTTCTAGAGTTCATTGCTTTGTGATAGTCGTCTAACCCTTTAGGTGCCTCGAAGAGTAATAGGCCGCCTTCAACGAACCCTTGAGTGTTGCCTATGTGACTTACAATCAAACGCCTACCTTTACCTGAAGGTTCCTTCATGCCCATTGTAAGGCCATCCATGAACGCTTGGCGTGACGTTTCTAGTTTAGTGTCAGTCCACACTTTAGAAACAGTGTGCCCCTCGTTAACCCATGTTTCGTCTCGGTAATAAATGAATTTACCTTCTCTGCGGTACTGTTTAATTGTTTGTAAATATCGATGGCGCCACAGGGTTATATCTTGCCTGTCAATGAGACAGCTGCTTCTGTTTTTTTTTTAATATTTAAAACCGAGGTGTTTTAATGCTCTGTTCACATTACTTCGCGACATCGTGGGTAAATCAGGGTCATCATTGATTTCTCTTGCTATTTCTGATAGGGTGCGTCTTGTCGCTATAAGAACTGATGAATTTTTCGTCTAATTGCTGTGAAAGTGAATTCATCTAACTTGTCTTTAAAAGTAAGCTTAGGTCACACACTTGAATATAGGGACAGGGCACGGAGCGCTTGAAAGTGTCGCTACAAAAACAGTACAAAATCGGGAAAATTGGACTGTTTGCAATCAGTCGCGCTTGGACGGTGACAGCCGATTGACATATCGGCAGCAAAAACAAAAATGGAGACCTGCGACGTAAAAAGGTGTAAATCATACCCAAATCGCAAAACACAAAAACAGGGAGTGTCGTATCACAAGTAAGTATTATATTTTCAATTACTATTGGCTTTAAATTGATTATCTATAAAATATTGTTTTCGAAAAAATCCTCAAACGAAAATCAACCATTCGACTGACGTAACTTTGTAGCGACGCGCGACGCACAGTGAAACTGCCCGCTTCCTATATTTGAAAAACGATCCGATTTGGTTATTTTTATATTCGTAATGTCAAGATTACTATTCGTAATGTCATTAGATTACTATTCGTAATGTCATTTGGTTACCCCCCCCCCCCCCCCTCTATTTCAGTCAGTTAGAGTTTGTATTTCACTGTTTTAGTTTTAATTTACAAATGTAATTAATTACGTTTCGTCGTATTTACGTTGAAATACAAGGTACACTATCCGCGGTTTCCCATACTGGGTGACAGAGTCAATGTGCTCACTTTAATCTGAAAATGTGCTCACTTTTAGCCAGTTATGATGACAGGGGGGTTAGTTGGGCATAGCCCAGCTATGGAGTGATAAAACAACACATAACATAACAAAGCGTCACGCCTTTTCCCATACGAGGTGGCAGAGGCACAACTGTGCCCACTTTCAGCCAGTGTTTCAATACTTTTAATCGGAACGTGACCGACCGTGACGCCGTTACAATTTTTCGTACTGTATTGGTTCCGACGAATTCCGACAGGGGCGCTATTTTTCTTAGCCTCAAAATGGTAAGAAATTTAGTACGGGAAGGCCTATCCTTAGTATTTATATCGATGGCTTAGGTCCTGTTTTTTTGACGAAATGAATTCTGAATTCAATTGGTACTCTTTTGTAATGTTGTACACGCTTCTCATTGGCACTCCAGTAATGGCAGAGGTTTTGTGACTACACTCTGTTTTCGATAGTTTTTGTTCCTCAGGCCATGATCTTACAACATGTTTATAAACGTTAACTAACATACATTTTTCATTCGGCGTCAATGCTTTCCGTAGTCTTTTCTTCGTAGGAGACGAAAAGTCACTGTTCCTAACAGGTCCAGCAGCACTTTTAGGTCCAAGGTCAGAAGCAGTCGTTCTTGTCGAAGGGTCAGGATCACCAGCTCTCGTACAACACACAATCTTCGAGCGTACATTAGTGGGTTCTGGATCGGTATCATTGTGACAAAGCCGAGGTAAACAGGTAGAGATATCGAAGTCCAGGAAAACGAAAGCGAAAGTCACGTATGTGGATTATCAAGAGTCAGTACGAAAAACAAGCCAAAGTCGTTGAAAATCAATTTAATTGTTATGTCAAAACGTGTACTTACGAAAAAAAAATTGAGGGGAATGAAAGAACGAATGAGTACACAATAATGAAACTTTTAGTAAGTATGTCTATGTTTGTCTCCTACTAGCTAGTCTAAACAAAAAGAGAAATCCCAGTTCAATACTGTGTACAAGACTAACCCCCAGTTTCATGGGCGCTGATCAAAGTTAACAGATTGGTTAAACTGATGCCAATCACGTGCCGCTATTTTTAAGAATAGATAAATCAATTGAAAATTAGAAAATCGCATGACACTTGTACCATTCAGTGTGAAAGCGGCCTATGCCAAATGGCAAAGTGCTATATTATATATTATTTTTTTGCAGCTAATTATGGAATAGGCTTTATGTTGTAGAATTGCCTTTTTGGAAGCCATTTTGTTCCTTTTTAATAATGCCGTGTTTTGTTATGAAGCCGATCAGTCTATTATAGAATATCTTTTCGAATTTTTGATAAGATTGATACTAGTGTTACTAGTCAGTATTAGCTCATGTTTTCGTTGTCGTCTTTTCTAAATATAGATTTGAAGACGGACATTTTTAGTTCAGCAGCAGATTTGTCAAATGTGTTAGAATCGGGGCTAGTTCTGTTGCGGTAAATTTAAGGATTTTTGTGTCGATTTCGTCGTATCCAGTTGCAGTTGTGTTGTCCAAAGACTTTATGGCCCTAAGTGCTTCCTTTTTACAGCATGGGGTTAGAAATATGGCAGAATTTTGCTAAGCTAAATTTGATATTGACACTGAGTTGTTTTGTTGACTTAGGGATTGATCTGTGTTTGTTATTGTGTCTATGAAGTAATTATTAAAAGCTTCGGCTATGTCATTGCATTGGGATTGTTAATAATATTGTCGTGAATTTTTATTTGTTCAATTTCTCCCGTTTGTGGTTCGTTACTGTCTTCCTGTGAATTAGCTGCCATGAGTCTACATATATTTTTTGAGTTTCTAACAAAGTTATTGTTGTGATTTTTTGTGACCATTGTATGCATTTACGAAGTGTTTTACTGTACCTTGTGTAGTTTAATTTGTTTGTAACAGTTGTTTCGGTAGTATTCAAATCGTAGGTTTCTTTTTGTTACGCATGAGCTTTTTAGTCCTTTAGTAAGCCACTTAACTTTTACCGTTCGAGGTACCTCTATTTAAAATCTTATGTCTTGGAAGCAGAGTTTATAGAACATTGTTATGTTTTCATGGAATATAGCGAGACTTTTTTTAAAGATTTGGGCATTATAAACCTCAGTCTATGTAAGACTTTGGAGGCACTCCCTGAATTTTGCAAAACTATAGTCTCTTTTAAATGTAAACCACTGCTTGCCAGGTAGCTTCTTTTTTTTATTGGAAGAGTGAGAACTTGTGCTGTGTCGTGATCTGAAATTCCTAAACGGTGTGATTTTCCTTGGGCCACTTTAATATTGCTAGCTTTATTGTCTATGCAGGTATTTATTCTGGTAGGAGTATTAATGTGTAATTTTAGTCCGCAATTTTCCAAAATATGCAGGTATTTATTCTGGTAGGAATATTGTAATTTTCCAAAATACTACGTAGTTGTCTTGCCCTGGGGGTGTCAATCATAGTGTCTATGTTGTAGTCACCTGCTATCATTACTTTTCTATTCTTAACACGTTCGTGTAAGCAAGAGCAATTGACGGTTATTTTTGTTCTTGGTGTTGTCGAACAACGTCTATACACGGTCGGCTTTGAACAGTGAAATAGTCACAACGTTGAACGCCGGCAAACTCACCACACATTTTATATTACGATCAAATATTGTGTTTAACTTTGGTAAGACACCGAATTCATAGTGCTTCTATGAGCGAATTTATCACTAAGTTAACAAAACACTCACACAGGCAAACAAGTTGGCACTCACACACACACAACGTCATATAACGATCATTTTGTTCCGCACCCCCGCACTTCAGTGACCCAGTGCTTACCTAACGGGATGCACACTTGTTCGTACGGCCGCGCCTAACATTCACGTTTTTGGGACAGATTATCTTCAAATGTAAGTACTTTTACATAACCGTTTATTTGTAAAATGTTTTCCATATTCTTACTTAGTAGTAAAAAGCTAAAATTACACTGTTTACGTTCATAGATGGACAAGTATAATGAAGAAAGATCGCGTATCGATAAATTGTTTGAAGATGTTACCGTCACTTCGGTAACATCTTCAAACAATTTATTCAGATTCAGGCGGAATATCATCGTCAGCGAGGTCGAATCATGATCCTTTCAGCGACAAAGATGGGGAGTACGGTTCTGACTAACTACGAACCTAAGAATGATGACTCCTGGTCTTCTGATTCGTCGTCTAATACCGCGATGATACAAAATGCTCCAGCTACACGCCAGCGCAACAGAATCGACTCTGATACATCAGTTGATAGCTCTGAAGAGGCCTTACACAGCACTGTTGTAACAACCGCAACTGTTCATACACCTGTATCCCTAAAAAGACATGCAGTTGCGATCTTCTCACTAACTTGAAGCTGAAATTGAGGTACCTCCACCATCCGTAAGTCGATCTATACTAGATGCAAATAATACGAGTACTGAGGCATTTCATAATAGCCATGATTCACTACAACCCCTAACATTACCACTTGCATTACCCTCTGGTTTCTCCAGTACATCTAGACCAGAAGATTCTTCAGAAGAAAATTGGCAATCATCTACTAAAGAAATACCTGAATTCAACTTCGATACCAGTTCTGCAGCTTCTTAAATCGATGTTGGGGATCATGTCAGTACCCTTGATATTTTCAATAAACTGTTTCCACCGGGAATATTAGATTGCTCTTTGTGAATCGGCTGAACGGGCAACAAGAAGGAAGCGTGCTATAACATTTAAGGAAATAGATGCGAAAGAGATGTTGAAGTTTTGTTTGAAGTTTGTTGAAGTTGGGTTTGTGTCTTTTACAAGGACAAATGAAATGAAAGATTATACAAAAAAGTTTTCTTTCATTTGTTGGACGTTGCAGTCTGAAACAGCTACTACATTTACAAGAAGTACTGCCAGAAAAATACAAAATATGAATTCATTACATTCAGTGACGATTTGATACAGAAGATGATCGGTGCAGTAAACCTGAAACCTACCGACATTACTCATTTGGCTAAGCACGATAATAGAATGAAAGAGAGAACCAATTTTCCAGCACCCACACCTGCTAGTAGACGCAGCTATTCAGGATCAGGTCATTGGCCCGAGAAAATCCCAGTAAGAGAAGGATCAAAGAAGAAATCCAACTTCCTGAAATGCAAAATGTGCTGGGAATCCAAAAAAAGTAGAAAAGAGACGAGCTTCAGGTGCAAAGGTTGCCCGAAAAAGCCACCACTCTGTGCCCTTTGCTTTGAAGGCTGGCAAGGTGAGATGGTGTAAGATGATTATTTGTTGAATTGTATTTTTTTTTAATGGTTAATCTTAATGTTAACGCCAATAATGATGATTCCAAAGATTTACGAAAATTTTGGGCTAACTTTTTTGATTACATATATCATTATTAGAGAAGACCATTAAATTGATCTCATATCTAAAGTATGGTTTACGTCTTAGACTTGTAAAACAATGTTGTTTTTTTATTCCTCTATCTAGATATGTACAATTAAAGGAAATACTGGTGATAACATTAATTTCTCAAAATGTTATAAGTGCCTAATTAATTGAGACATAACCTATTTAGACTGATTTTTGTGCCATTACCTCATTGTTTATGTTAATAAATATATATAAACGTATGTGATAAAGATTATTATTTTAAGAGTACCTCTATTTTCATAAAGGACATTGAATTTACTATAAAAATAATATCTTTTTATCAAATGACACCGTAGTCTGAAAAAAAAAATATGTTAAGATTATTATAAAAGAGTTAAGAAAGAAACAATTTTTGTTATATCGTCTAGACTTTGATATCTATATTCTTATTCACAAAGCTTAGCAATGACGAGTTGGTAGCTTAGTAATTGCTTATGACGGGGTACCTATAAATGATTGTGATTCATGTACTTAATACACCTACGTAACTTAATATTGTAAGGAGAGATATTTTTTGCTATGTACCTACACAATGAAACGAAATTGATTATTTCTGTGTTTTAATGTAGAACCGTTTATCGACGATGTGCATACCACAAAGAATCTACAACCCATGTGACACCTAACAACGTCAATACACGATTAACGTCATATGCCACTCTGCGGTATCAAGTATGTCACAGATCCCTGTAAGTATGCACAACCTCGTAACACGTCATGATTTTTTGTATGGAGAAAATATGTGCGATAACACAAGGGAACGTCATATGACGTTGTTCACACGAACGTGTTAATTTTGTGACGCAACTTGTATAATAATAGATCTAGCCTATCCAGAAATGGTGTCTCATCTGATTTTGCTATTGTGTATAAGCATATTATTATGCAGTTATATTCTAGAATTTCAACCCAATTTCAGGCATATTTATTATTCACTAGTTCTGTGGCAAGTCCTACACATTGCTTTCCACATATATGTATATATATTATGTATGTCTTTGAATCTTAGTTGCGTTGTTTTCTTTGGGCTCTTCCTCTCCTGTGATGTCTTGGGTCGTGAGTTTTTCGTCTGTGGTGATTTGTTGGTCTCTTCCGCTGTTGTCTTACAAACCCAGGTCACTTTTTTACCCTTTGGTATACTGGTAGTCACTATAATGACATTATGTTTCGGTTAGGTACAGTCAAGGTCAGCCGTGTTCGTTAGGGATTTCTTTCGACATTTCTAAGCGTTTAGCACGAATGCGCCGTTTTCGTTAACGAGTGCGAAAGTTAATTATGTGACCACCACTGTATATAAAAATCATTAAATTGTGCCCTTCATTTTATCGCTTGCCACCGCGCCAGACTGAATCGTCTAGAACATGCTAGCTCGTGAAAATATATTTTTTACTAATTTTAGCTCACCTACACTAATGGACACATCTATTGGCCCACCTTAGAGTTCAGGTTTCGATGACCCCTACCTAAATATTATTGCTAGATCGAACAATAACTATTGATGCAGTTTTAAACCTGATACTTGATATTTTACCATCTTTTTCGATCGTGTTGTTTTAAATTTGAATTCAGAATAACACACAACATGAAGCGTTATCAAGTCGGGTATGCGCCTTGATGAATGCAGTTGATTTTTGAATAAAAAACATGTTTTATCAAAGAAAAAGGTTTATTTTTTAATAAAAAAACATGTTTTATGTCGGACAAAGACAAAGGTCTAATTAATAACGCGTATTGCCTCCATGGGCATCTACGACAGCTCTCATGCGATTAGGAAAAGGAACCGCTCTATGAAATTTTGGGGGATCATTTCCCATCCCTGTTCTTTTGCAGTTCTGAACTCTTGCATCGTCTCGGCAGCTTGCTGACGAGCCCTCTATGTATGGGCTCTTGCATTATCATGCATAAGAAGGAAATTTGGGCCCAAATAGTCCGCGTATGGCATTACGTGAGGTTCTAAGCACTCACGAATGTACCTTTGAGCATTCAATGTTGGCAGCCGTGGTCCCGTAACAACTTCAAGTTGAGTTTTGCTACTCGCGGATATACCGCCCCAGACAGTCCATGATCCACCGCCATAAGCAACCCTCTCTTCAAAGCAGCATTGTGCAAAACGCTCTCCCTTACATCGGTAGACCTTCTTCCTTCCATCATTGCCGTGTAACGACATTTAGCACTCATCAGTAAAGAGGACACGGCTCCAACGCTGCGGAGTCCAATTCAAATGAGTGCGCGCGAAATGAAGGCGCGCCATGCGGTGGGCTCGCGGTAGTTTGGGGCCATTAGCGGGCTTGTGTGGTACCATGTCGCGTTCCTTTAACCTTCTCTGAACAGTTCGAGCGCTCACAGCTACTCCGTGGAAGTCGCGAAGTTGGTTTTGTATCTCAATGGAGGTAAGGTGACGATTTCTCTAGCTGGTCGTAACGATGAACCGATCCTGCCTCTCAGTTGTGACCCGAGATCGTCGCCTTCCTTGGCGACGAACAAAGCCGCCAGTCTCTAGGTACCTCCGATAAACATTTCGGACCGCAGATCGACTTTATTTTATTAAGTTGAGCACACACATTTCTTTGGCTGTGTCCGGCCTGAATAAGTGCCACAGCTTGGGCGGCGACTTCAGGCGAAGTATCCATAGATTATTGATAGAACCTCACCTTAATGTCAAGAATAATTAAGTTTTGCAAAACAAACAAGAAAAATCAAACTTTCAAGAATGAAATCCAAGTAAACCAATTCCAAATAAAAAAAAACTTAGTGTTTGATTGTTTGATATCAACGAACAACAGGCTCCAAATTGTCTTTTGTTTCTTTAAATTCTGTGTTCGGAATTAAAAAAAGACTAAAATAAAATTATGAATGTGCCAGGTTCAAAACTGCATCAAAACTTTTTGCTCGACCTAATATAATTTTTAGCTAGGACCAAACGAAACTCAAAATGCAAGGTGGGCAAAAAGATATGTCCAGAAGTGTAGTAGCAAATTTTTTAAACTAAAATAGGTTTTTCAGTCATCTGGTCTTAGAGTAAATTCGGTGGTGTATTTAATATTTATCCTTGCGGTCCTTGCCTGATTGCGTTAGCTAGTAGATATGGGATAAGAAGCAGCGATGAATTATTATTCCTCGCTGCTTCGGGCAGACTGTGGCTGTTGTTGGAACGGGAACGAAGACGTTAATGACGGCAAAATCGCTTCGCTTCGCTCACCCCCTTTACCCTTCACCTAAACTACCGCATTTTGCCCTGATATTTTCTGCAACTTTTGGTGATCATGCACCCATTTTGGTTGTTGATCATTATATTTGTAGCCTTTAATTACTAGGCTTCGAGTGACGGTACCGTTGTTTAATAAATACATATATTGATTATTTACAAGGCACAAAAACAACAAAATAACATCTTTAACTTACATTAAAGGGAATGTTATAAAATAAACCTATTTAATTTAACAACATATACAAAACTACCTTAAATTGATTAATTTACACAAAAAAAAACTATCGTTATGCATATAAACCTAAAGTCGCCGTCAATAGAAATTGTGGAATATGTAAACAAACCGTTTTCTTGAGAAAACCTTGGGGTTCTGTCACGGAGTCTCACTGAACATTATTCCAACTCATGTAGCATCAAGTCTTGCCTGTTATTCACTGTATTCATCATGAAATATTCAATAATCACAAGTTAATTACGGAAAATCATAGAATCAATAATCAATTCTGTACTGCGTCGAGATTGCTGTCATATTTTTTCTCATCGAAGTCTGTATTGTCTTTAAAAATTAGTGATGTACGAGTATTTATTTATTTTAATTTTATTTTATTGTATTTGGGACATCAACAGCAAATAATATAGAAAAGTTACAATATTAAACAATACAATAATAAAGCCAGTTACAGATATCCACAGAAGATACAGAAAAAAAGTAGAAGAAAAAAACATGCAAAAATATTTTAATGACTAACTATAGTCTATTTGAATATAAACCTATTTTATTCGTGATGCTATTTATTCCGTCATTTTGTCAGTTCATTTTGCGATTTCCTAACATTGTGAAGTTTTGAATTGTGTCACTTTCATTCAGGGTACGATATTTTAATCACATACCCATCTGTAGATAGTTCACCTATTCATAGACAAAGACAACATGGCGCTTTGTTTACATAGTCCACAATTCCTATTGACGGTGACTTTATTTATTACATACGTAGATACATACATATGCCCACGCCTATTTTCCGGAAGAGGGGTAGGCAGAGACTAAAGACCTCCACCTGCTACGATCCTGGCATACATCTCTCGTTTCCTCAACATTCATAAGTATCTTCATGCAAGCTCGCCGGTTACGGGTACTTCATATTCATATTCATATTCTTTATTGCACAGAAAACATAGATAAACAGACAGTTACAATAAATTTTATAGGCAAAGGCGAGCTTATCTCGTACTTCGTCTTTGCCCCTTCTAATAAATCGCCGATTTGGTCTTTATAGGACCTTCTTGGGCGTCCCTGTCCTAAGGCTCCTTTCACACCCGCTGTATAAATCTGTTTAGTCAATCTCCTTTCAAAAGGATGAATCCTTTCAACGTGACCAAACCATCTAGGCTGGCCTTTCTCTATCCTTGTCACTATATCTTCTTTCAATCCACAGCGTTCCCTTATAACTTAATTCTTCAGTATGTCTTTCAATGTTTCTCCACACATACTCCTCAAAGACCTCATTTCTACAACGTTTATTCGGCTTTCATGCTTCTTCTGCCATACCCAACATTCGCTCCCATACATCAATGTCGGACTCAACACTCCATTATGAATTGCCAAACGTGCCTTTTGGGACACCGTTTGGCTACTCATCAAGGAGTATTAAACCTATTTAATTTAAAAATAAATACAAAATTACCTTAAATCGATTAATGTACATAAAAAATAAATGAGCTATTCTTCATACTCTGAGATGAGTCAGACTCTATACAACCTTGTTCATTTATAATTAAATTACAAGGCGTCGAAATTGTCACTGAACGCGGGATAATTAAATCGTAAACTTCAGGTATTAACTGTTCGTTTTTTTTTAAGAATATCTCTGAGTGAGTTGATAAAAGGGTCAGGTGATGCCAAAACAATGTGCATCAAGTCTGTATTCGTGGCCATACGTGACGTCTTGCGAGTATTATGCAGCCGAAAACGCCGCATGTTTGTTTTTCGCCTCTTGGGCTTCGGAAGAACGGAGAGCTGCCCAATCGAAGATAACGAGGTCTTTATTACCTCAGTAATGTGCATAAGGATCTCATGCACCATGGCAGGTATGAACTACCACGAATACAGACTTAAGTAGAGTTTCCGCGTTTCCACATAGAGGTTTTCAAATTTAACCAAATCAATATCATAGCTAGATGACAATGTTCTTAATATTCCTATATTCTCTGCACTCAGGTCCGCAATATCAAAAAATCCTGGCTTTGGTTCGTCCACAATCAAACCTTCCTTTTTGAACAAATCTTATTACCTCTGAGCGCTGAGGTATCTCTTTCGTTGACCGCGTGCCAAATTCGAAATTCGACGAAAGACGAAGGTCGAAGATGTAGGAAAGCGGATGACGAGACTCGAGATGGAGATGGGCGGGACACTTGGCTAGACGGGATGACGGACGGTGGACCAAAGCAGTCACAGAGTGGTGGCCAAGGGGAGCAACAAGGCCAGTGGGCAGACCACCTGCCCGATGGTCCGACGATATACTAAAGTCGACCGGATCTCAATGGATGCAGATGGCACAGGACCTTAGGGGTTGGCGCTATAGAGAAGAGGCCTGTGCCCAGCAGTGGGTTGATGACATATTTATTAATGCCTTTATCTGATTTTATGACCTTGTACCCCATCCAATTATAAATCACATATTTGTAGGCAGTGAAAGTACAGCCGTGAGAAAAAATCGATATTTTTATCACTGAGGAAAATTATGTATCAAATTTACGACTTATTATCCTAAATATATACCTTATCAATCCATACTAGTAGTTTATGTGACTGCTGCATAATGGAGGGCATTAAAACTCGAGAGTTTTAATGCCTAATTATGTACAGTTACATACACTAGTTTATCTACACACATATCATAAGCTCTCTTTGATGTGTTCAGGAACCGCATGTTTGACCGGCATTGTGGCTCTGCAATTGTTTAGCTTGTTCTGTAGTACCAACTTCTCGCAGGCGGGCGTCGGCGTTCGAAATTTGAATGTCAGTACCAACTTCACAAACTAGGGACGGCACGCAGGCAGGCGTCGGCGTTCGAAATTTGAATGTCATTATATGTAGAAAAACTACACATAATGACCATAATGTGTCCAGATACGAAACGAGTTTTTACCAAGTAGTTTAACATAATGCTGATCGTAACGTGCGGTTTTTGAACGCAGTAAAGAGGGTTTATGATACGTGTATAGATATTTTTTTTTATCTATACACTTATCATAAACCTTTACACGTCTAAAAACCGCCCGTCTGCGTGCCGCCCCTAGTTTGTCTGTGAAGTTGGTACTACTGAACAAGTTAAAAAACTGCAGAGCAATGATCAATGCCACAATGCCGGTCAAACATGCGGTTCTCGAACACATCAAAGAGAGCTTATGATATGTGTGTAGATAAACTAGTATACCTACTATTACTAGACCTCCAATACAATCATCACTAACAAAAACGGAGTCAAAGATTTTGCTGAAATGCGAAATTGCAAAATCGTGGAGGGATTGAATTTATATATTTATGGTGGCTTTATAAAAATATGACTGTCCATGCTAAAAATATGCCCGGACACAATTTCCCAGTTTTTTTTTGAAATATTAAGTTCCGATATAAAATTTACGGGTAATTCTATAATAAATCTTTTAAACAAACATCACGTTGATAGAGGATGGACGAATGAAAGGTAACCATTTGTCACTCTTCTTATCGAGAAATACGGTCGTGTTGAATTAATTTTCTCGAGCTACAACACACAGCCACCAAAACAATGGCCGCCATATATAGAATTTGAAAAAAATCATGTTGTAATAATAGCACATAACTAAAGAAACTGAACAGAGAGAAAGGTTGATAGAATCACGCCGTCGAAGCTAACCTACTAGAAGCATGTGGCGTATGTGTGCGTGTCATCATCCGCTGTGTCGCGTACGCGCCGCCACTGTATAAATCCAGTTTACGCTCGTCCGGGATGATGACAAACGGAGGGCCTGCACTGCACAAATCACGTATTATTTGTTTCATCACCTACCTTATCGAATTGTTTCAAGTGCAATAAAGAGCAAATAGTTGTTTAAGTGTTAAGAAGTGTACGTTTTAGAATAGTACAATGATTGTTTACTGTACTGTTTGTATGAACGATACGGGGAAAAGAAAAGATATTTTATGCTTCAATTATCCCAAGGATAGTATGTAAATAAATAACAAATCATAGGTACCTATCGCACAAACCGTGTTATTTAGTTAGGTAATTGTTATTAGTATTTTATTACATAACTAATTGGGTGAATCAACAAATATTTTGCAGTTTGGTTTCCGAATAGTCATTTGCATATGCATATATTCACGTCTATGTCCCATAAAGGTAGCCAGAGCTGCAGGATTACATAAGCAATTCTACAGCCACGTTCAGGAATTTTGGGGGCAAGTGTTTATAGGAACAGTTAGTGACAAGCTTCTAGCTCATCCATCAAATGGCCCCCTTTCTGTTATACCCTATACTTAATACCTTGTGCACCTAATAAAAAGATCATAACAGTTTATTTTAGTTTATTCTCTTTTGCCATCCCTACTAAAATAGGTAAGAATTTTGCTAGCAACTTCAAAGGGTTGTCTCTGTTCTTATTCCCCACTCATGTGGCAATAGTGGCTGGTCTGATAGGTACCAAAAACACCTAATACTATTACGACACTTCCGCAGTGTTGTCTATTCACAGTCTTATACAGCGATCTAACGTAACATAATTAAACATTTTCTAAACCTCGATTTCGCGGGCAAACGGCACCCCTTTTTAGAACTAACGCGATAACTATAAGCGATACGTAAACTATCGTCGCTGAGTCGGGGGACACTTTACAAAACAACTCCCATATGTACTGTACATACATGTTTTCACCAAATTGAATGTAGCACATCCGCATCGACGGACCGTTAATATAATGCACTCACGATGATGCAATGTACAATCGAACCAACTGAATCATGACCCACTTGCCTGATAATTCGTTTGAAACTTTCAAACTTGTAAGATCTATCAAAATGTCAGTGTCTAATCAAATTATAACAAGTTCGTTACCAAGGAAATAAACCTTCAAGCGAATTTCGACCTACTTGCATTTAAGGGGTTTAGCAAAATAAGCTTATGGTGGGTCATGATTCAGATGGTTCGATAGTACAATATGAATGTTATTTTTCGTCTCCGAAGTCATTGAGGACAATATTTACTGAATTATTTTTATCATTTGGCAAATGTTGTCAGATATATAGCCCGGTAGACACTTAGTCTATAAAGAAGTTCCTGTACTTGCAGGTTATGGGCCCCAAGAACAAGGGCGCGATCGAGCGTCGCTGGGCGGCCGGGCGCACGCCGCTCGCTGACATATTCCGCGGCCGTACGCGCTGCCGCCTGCACCGTGCCGCGCACCATGACGTCACCGACGCCGTGCAGCCCTTCTTCACACTGCAACTCGACATCGAGGTGAGCCAATGCTGGGCGTCTCATCTCTACAGGTCTGTGGCGATGTGGTTCGACTCTGCCTTCTAAACGGGAGGTGGCACGCGAATCACGGTTGGGAAGGGAAGAAAATGGCCAGGTCTTCGATGTTTATATGGGTGTGACGTCGCTGTATCTGGTTCCTACGACACATAGCCTAGTGTGGGGCCAGAAGCAATGTACGTGCTTATATATAAATGGTTTTAGTGCTCTGTATGCTTCTGTGCCAACCTCATCCAGCGAGGATGACTTGATGATATCCGTCGGACCTGCGGGCAGATGCTCTGCCCACTGGCCTCGACGCTTCCCTATACACTTCTCCATATTCTCTATTGCATATGACAATGGTCTTATTAATCACTAACCGAAACTTATTGATGTCGGCTTTTATAGACAAGCACTTACGATGATGCAATGTACAAAAGTATGTTATTTTTCGTCTCTGAAATCATTGTGGACAAAACTGACTGAGTGAGTGCTATGTTTATGACAAGTCTGAATGTGATTGGATCTGTTTTTTCAGGGATTTCAATGAACCATTGGCTATTTTGACAGTTGACATTTCAAAATTAAAATCATTTTCCGATTCACAATATGCCGCTGTCAGAGAGGTACATACATCACCATATCTCATCCTGTCACCCCTCAGCAGGGGTATAGGGATTTCAGTACAGCTTTCCATTTCATGTCAGAGATACAGTAGCTCTAATATGTATCTCTGACATCTAGGAATTTCAATCGCAATCCATTAAAAAAATAAACAAAGTTTGCAAACTTCAAATTCTTGTTTGACCAATCAGAACGCAATTATTTCACACAAGCTGTCATTTAAATGACTTGGAATATGTCAAAAGATACCTAATCGAGTTACAGTAGCCTTATCATGTGTGCAAACTACTGCAAACATCTAGGAATTTACAATCGCAATCCATTAAAAAAATAAACAAAGTTTGCAAACTTCAAATTCTTGTTTGACCAATCAGAACGCAATTATTTCACACAAGCTGTCATTTAAATGACTTGGAATATGTCAAAAGATACCTAATCGAGTTACAGTAGCCTTATCATGTGTGCAAACTACTGCAAACATCTAGGAATTTACAATCGCTTTTGAAAATGTTAACAATCAGAACAACATTGCGTGAACAAGCAGTCGCAATAAAAGACAACTCGCGTGAAATAATCATGTGGTGATGGGTCTATCCTTCAAAAGCGATTGAAATTAGTAGATGGCAGACAGAATTACATCATACATTTACAAGAAAATACCACCAAAATCCAAATCTATCAATATCGTCCCCCTTACTTAGTTGGTATTGGTTGCAGCGCGCCCGCAACGTCCGGGAAGCGCTGGAGCAGTTGTCGGGGCGCGACGTGGTGGAGGGTGCGGCGGAGGCCTGGCAGCAGCTGTCGCTGGAGCAGCTGCCCGTGGTGCTGCTGCTACACCTCAAGTGTTTCCAGCTGGACCGCGAGCAGCGCACTGCCAAGATTGTCAAGCCGATGGACCTGTGCCTCGACCTCAAGATTGATCAGAGTGAGTACCGCCGCTGACATCGACCGTCTATCATCTGTACAGCTGATCGGCATACTGATGCTCGTTTCGGTGTTGAACTGCTAGTCAAAAATTATACATTTACAAATTATACAGAACTGCGTCTTCTATTTTCAATACCCGCTAAAACGATTTCAGCCCAAAATTTAAGTTTTAGTTAGCATTATGGGGAAAGCTTTAGGGTACTTGAAATTTAGCCTCTCAAGTTAGTGCGTAATTTCCCAGAAACACCTAAATGAGTTAATTCATATGTT
This sequence comes from Argyresthia goedartella, assembly GCA_949825045.1. Taxonomy (NCBI): domain Eukaryota; kingdom Metazoa; phylum Arthropoda; class Insecta; order Lepidoptera; family Argyresthiidae; genus Argyresthia; species Argyresthia goedartella. Next base: position 23,123,834 of record OX463821.1, on the reverse strand, counting down.
ATTATTATTATAAGTCTGTCTTCCCACGCTCAACCATCATCCTACCCATTATTATTTGCTGAAAGAAATATCTTATAATATAAGTTTGTAATTGGTGTTGGTATCATACATTTTTGCGTTCTTATTTTTTTTATGAATTAAACTTATTCATTATGGCCAGTATTTAATTGCACGTCAAAAATACTGATTTGCTCAGCACAGAAGGATCAGCATAAACACTATATGTATTAAATATTTTATCTACACACGTATCATAAACCCTCTTTACTGCGTACAAAAACCGCACGTTACGATCAGCATAATGTTAAACATTCAAATTTCGAACGCCGACGCCCGCCTGCGTGCCGTCCCTAGTTTGTCTGTGAAGTTGGTACTACAGAACAAGCTAAACTGCAGAGCCACACTGTCGGTCAAACATGCGGTTCCTGAAGACATCAAAGAGAGCTTATGATATGTGTGTAGATAAACTAGTGTATGTAACTGTACATAATTAAGCATTAAAATTCTCGAGTATTAATGCCCTCCATTATGTAGCAGTCACATAAACTACTATTATCTACACACGTATCATAAACCCTTTTTACTGCGTTCAAAAACCGCACGTTACGATCAGCATTATGTTAAACTACTTGGCAAAAACTCGTTTCGTATCTGGAAAACTACACATAATGGTCATTATGTGTAGTTTTTCTACATATAATGACATTCAAATTTCGAACGCCGACGCCCACCCGCGTGCCGTCCCTAGTTTGTCTGTGAAGTTGGTACTGACATTCAAATTTCGAACGCCGACGCCCGTCTGCGTGAAGTTGGTACTAAAGAACAAGCTAAACAATTGCAGAACCACAATGCCGGTCAAACATGAGGTTCCTGAACACATCAAAGAGAGCTTATGATATGTGTGTAGATAAACTAGTGTATGTAACTGTACATAATTAGGCATTAAAACTCGAGAGTCTCGAGAGTGCAGCAGTCACATAAACTACTATTATGTGTACTCAAGTTTATGTTTTAAGTATTTTTTGTTGTTCTGCTTCGCTTCGCTCACCCCCTTTACCCTTCACCTACGCTACCGCAGCATTTTGCCCTGATATTTGCTGTGCAAATCAGTATTTTTGATGTGCAGTTTAATATTTCCCTTCATTTATTACTTTAAAGCGTCTCTTAAGCAAAATTATTTTTGTCTCGGGTGAAGTATGTTGAATTCTTGACTTGACGAAAATTAATGACTTTACAAGACACCGACATCTGGCATTAACAGTTCATTCACCCTATATATTATGTATTAATAATTAGGCACCTACTTAATGTTTTATGATTGCTTGAATATTTTATGACATTCATCAAGTCTCAATTTTGGTGCTATTATTAATAAAAATCTTTGAATTGAATTGATTTGAATCTAATATAACTAGTCCTGCCATAAATTCTTTCCCTTCTTAAAATATTCCTAGCTCAAAGTAAAACAAACAAATAGTAATAAAATATAGTTTGGTATATTCTTTATTTGCTAATTAACTAAATAAAAAGGCAATCTACTCTAAAGTGACCACCTTTTGCCTTCACACACATCTTCAATCGATCCGGCCACTCGTCTATCGCCGCACGCACCGTTTCTAGAGGTATCGAAGCCGCCACTCCCACCAAATCACGTTTTAGCGAATCGACATTCCGATGAGGTTTCGGGCAGGCCTTCTCCTCTAAAACTGACCACAATCGGTAGTCCAAGGGGTTGAGGTCGGGACTTCCTGAGGGCCAATCTTCGCACGCGATAAACTCCGGCAAATAGTCCTTTAGCCACTGTTGAGTGGTTCGTGTTTTGTGTGCCGGGGCTGAGTCTTGTTGAAAGATACAATGCTCTTTGGAAAACATAGTCCGAGTGTGTGGCTTCACAACAAGCTCCAAAATGTCGGTCTGGTAGTTTGCCGCTTTCGTTTTTACGCCATGCTGGCAAAAATGGAGCTTGGTAACACCCTCGTATGATACGCCCCACCAAACCATGACTGATGCCGGATGATGTCCTCTTTCCACCTTAGCAACCTTCAGCGAAGCATCCTGAGAGCTGTGAGCGTACACCCTGTCATTTTGGATTTTCTCGTCGGTAAACAAGATTGTTTGGTACCCACCCGTAGCGTGCTTCTGAAACAGCTTTTTCGCTCTGGTCGCTCTTATGTTACGTAAAGAAGCTGTCAAGCGATGTCCTGTACTTCGTCGGTAAGCGGCAAGCTTAAGGTCCTGTTTGATGATGCGAGACATGGTTATAGGTGGAATTTTCATCTCCCTAGACAGGATATTCTGCTTGCGAAGAGGATTTCTTCTGATTCGCTCAGCAACAGCTTTAATCGCCGCTGGCGTCCTAGAATCACGAGGGCGGCCGCTTCTGGGTCTGTCATCGATAGAGGACATCTCGCTGAATGTTTTGATGATACGATATACGAATTTGATAGTGATTTCAAGTGAACGTAACAGACTGAAGATCTGCACCGGCGTTTGTTGCACTTGTGTAGAGCTATAACAGCGACTCGGTTTTCCTTCACACCCCACTCCATGTCTTCTGCTTGGATTGGATTGGAGTGAGGCTTTCCTAGAAAACCGAAGCCTATTTATGTCATACAAAAACAAAAACATATCAAATGACATTCGGTTTTCTAGACGTTTGTATTCCAAAGTTTGGGACAGTATTTATGGCCAGACTAGGTAGAATCGCTCGTTCGCTCCAAATTCAAAATAGCGCCCTTGCCGTAAAAAGTTGTTATACAATCTACTATATGTGACATTATCAAATGCTGCCTTTTTACACAAAATTGAGTTCATAAAATACGACTGCTGGAAATATACAATTCTGATATTGTCAAGCTATTTGTACACAATGCTTCAATTACTGACATGTTCCTAGATGTATTTGACTACCTTGCTTGTCCAACACCCAATTTGAGGTTCTAAACTAACGCTATATTATTATTGCTCTCATCCAAACACCAGTGAATTCTGAGGCTGCGCTAACAGTGCAAGCAGATGATTTTCGTCTTTAGTGTCATTTTAACTAAGAGGCCGCGGGTTTAAGACTAATGGTTTAAGACATGCGCGTATTGGTGCTAAGATATAATGTATATAAGATATAAGATCTATTTATGTTTTATGTTGTAAACAGGTATTGCTCGACAATCAAACCATTTTATCCTTACTTAATTTTGCTGGAAGAACTCCCTTGTTAGAGATAAACTCGACTTTGTATGTTGTTAGTGTGCAGTAAAGAAATTATGAACTATTTACCGCCTTGCAGATACCCCATTACAATGATGTTCTTTATTTTTCGTCTCTGAAATGTGTAAACACATTCAATGTGGACGACCAAAGCTGAGTTCTCATCCCCCCACCACCACTCACCACCAACTTTTGCCTCGCAGAGATCTTGTCCTCGAAGATAAAGTACACTCCGAAGCAGCGCACCTACAAGCTGTTCGCTGTGGTGTACCACGAGGGAGTGGAGGCGGTGAAGGGGCACTACCTCACGGACACCTACCATGGGCAGGCGGGCTGGATCAGGTGGGGAAACGTTTACAAACAAACACACACACACTACTTTCTATTCTTGGAAACTCTAGAATTTGATGCCGTTGTGTGCTCAAAAGAAAATATTTCAACCACAGACTATTACTCTAGGACTCTAGGTAGACACAGCAAATACATCTACATATAGGTGCTCTGCACCACTGCTCAGTCGCTCTTATCTGATGACTTATGCCTGCTCTAACTAACAGATGTTTTTTGATATGAAAATTTGACATGGTTGGTTCGCACATCTATTATTGGGGTGCTTACCGCATCTACTTAGATGTGGTCTGTGATTTCAACACGCGCAAAATGTTACGTGATAACTTGTACAGTGGAGAGGCGATGGGCTGTCTTGTCATGCAAAAAGAGAGGATCGATGTACTGGGTAAACATGGGTGCAAGGGTGCAGGCTATTTCTTTGCCATCAAATGGAGTGACGATTTGTATGAACCTATGGTGTCATTAACGAGTGTGAAAGTTACTCTATCAGTCGCAACAATTTCCCACCAAAACTGACTATGATGCAAATGTATTTTTCGTCTCCGACATAGCACTCGCTATACCATGTGGACAAGTTTCACTGAGTCTCCCTCCCACCACTCTACCACGGCACGCCCTCCCTGTGGCAGCTCTAACTCTCTCACTCCCGCAGGTACGACGACTCCACCGTGACTCTGGTGAGCGACGCTCAGGTGCTGAAGCCCAAGCCGCCGCGCATGCCTTACCTGCTCATGTACCGGCGTCAGGACACGCACGAGGGAGCTGCCGCTGTCGCCGGGCCCGCCGCCGGGCCGCGCCCCCAGGCCGGCAAGCAGGAGTAGTGCGCGAGCGAGTGTGTCACTCAGACTTTGTGTTGCCAACTGTGCATGCCGGGGGCAACTCGTGTCGAAGCGTGTGGATTCATGTTGATGAGGAGATGAGATGGTGAAGCGTAAAGTATTGTAAATAGTGCATGTAATTAATTGGATGAGTGGAGTGTCGACGCTTACTCCTTTTGTGATGTGAAGGTAGTGAGGCGGTCGCTGTACACCTCGGACGAGTACAACTCTTGGGCATTAATTAGGGCTTTGTTGGGTGTGTACCTGACAAATAAGCTGCGCGGAGACGATATTTTTGGTGCTTCGTAAAGACACATAGATGTGAGTTGTGACTTTGCCCGCCGAATCACCTTTTTTTGACTCTCGTCTCGTTTGACAGATTTGACGCTATGAGCATGAATAAGAAGTCAATCGTCGGCCAGACCGTCTATGATTTTAATTACAGATATGTAATTTACAGCTACGGATAATATTTGATACGATAGTCACGATTGGATCATTTTTTTCGGGTCGTCGTCCACTTACGTGGAAATATGATCGCACGATCGTTGAATATTTTGCTTGCTTGTAGGTGTAGATGTCGCAGGGATATAATAAAATCAGGGACTAGGCCAAATCACTGAGTGATGTGATCAAATCCCAGGAAATAATAAAATAATGACATGATTTAAAGATATCCCTAAACAGATCTAAGGATTTGACCAAATCCCTGAACTAAATCTAGTGAATAAGTCGAATCCCTATATGATTTCAGTGAAATGTCAAAAATTCATGTCAGTTTTTGTTTTTTGCTCTGCCCCCTACATCACTGCGCCTAGTTTAAACTAGAATTTAGAGCCAAATTGGTTGCTATAGGTCACTTTCTGTCCAAATACTAAAGTTAGGTTGTATTGCGTCACAACTTTATGTACTTTCTGGAGCCGAGCGAGGCGATGCCATGTAGTTTCACAGAACCGTATTGGTTGCTTATTTGGCACTCACTTTCGACCAGCAGTTACATACAAACTTTTGTTTTTGTCATTTCACTAAACCAGCTTCAAGATTTGACCAAATCACTAGATTGTTTAGGGATATGTTATCATCATGTCATAATATAATTTCCCGGGTTTTGATCAAATCCCTTAGGGATTTGGACAAGTCCCTCATCTAATCATATCGCTGCAACATAGATACATAATTGTGTAAATTTTCTAAGGATTTAGTTTTTAGTGAAGTACAAAATTCTGGTAAACTTGGTTCACGAGGTCTCTTCGACCGCGTGAAGTTAAAACGACCTATTCCTGACTATTACTGACCTATAGGCATTTCGTATTACTTAAAGCAAAAGTATATTTACAATCTTCATATTTGATATAAAATTATCTGACACAATGGCGGAATGATAAATATTTACACATACTAACGATTTGGTAGTATAGATAATATGTTTATTTCTTGGAAATATGCATTTAAAACGAATTCAAATGATTGTTTTTGCCATTTTTAAAGTTGGGCCCATTTGGGCTGTGTCCAGGTCATAAATAACGATAATTATTATTCTTAGCTTTTGTAAATAAAATGTAGCATAATGTAACATATTAGATTAGATATAGATTGTTGTCGTTACCCTCTCTACAGGACAATATGGAATTGCGGCGAAATAATTTTGAAAAAAATGTAAAAAAATAATTGTTTTATTTGTAATCCTAAAATTCGATCTAAGTAATATTACCATAGCATTTATTGTATGTCGGCTTAGATATTCCTAATAAGTATTTTCGACAAGTTAATAGTGTAGATCTATAACAATTTGTAAACGGGATAAACAAAAGGGGTAATTTGTATCTATAATGTCAGTTAACATAACAACAAGATGTTACTGCAAGATAGATTAGGAGAGATAGATAGATAAAGAGGCTTTAACTTTATCTATCTAATACTTGTCAAAATGTAATAGTCTTGAGTTAAAGCAAGCGCGTCGCTTGTCTTCTGACAAGTATGGTAGTTATTGTCTGACTAGGATAACGAGGAAGGTCTGCAGAGGTCTGTTTGTAAAGTGCGGAGTGACAACAGGCAGCAAGGTTCTGTGATTCGGTGCTGTTGGTGGGAACGGTTGTACGCGGTGAGGTAACGCGATGGTAACAAACAAGTGTGATAATATCTGGCAAGTTAAAAAAAACGCTGGTGTCGTAGCATTTTATATAGATTGTCTACTTAACTGTAAAACTTATTGTTAATAACAAGATAAGTGTTAAAATATAAAAATAAATAATATATATCGCTCCGTTGGTATGTTGTAAAAGAAAATGGCTGTTTTTAATATTATTCAAATTCAAAATATATCTCTTCGACTTGGATAACTGTTACGATGAAAGGCACATAGCTTTTTTAATATGTAACCAGTAGGACTTCAGATGTCCTCTAAAATCACTTGGCGATAGAATTCGGTCTAGGCTAGGATATGATATTAATATGTTTGTAAATAGCTGTGTTTGTTTTTGTATGGTAATAATGAAATTACTTTTTTGCGCATAGCTACAATATGTATATGAGGATCGTTTAACCTTTTGTTGATATTCAATGGTTTGATCTCATCTAACTGTTATTTGGAGAATAATCGTCAGCTGTTGTGTGAATGTAAATTATTGGGAGGCGAAGTAGGCTTTAATAATATCAATGCCTTACTATTTGAATGCGGAAATATGAGCAAAAATGTGGTAACATACCATTTACAACAAATGGGACTTGAGGAAAAACTACCACTCAGATCCAATAACACCATTTTATTTTAGATTATCGATACGGTAGCTAAGATCGCACTTATTAAAATAAATATAAAATGTGTCCAAATCAGAAAAAAATATATTTTAGTCTACAATTAGTCAATTTAATTAATTATTATTAATGAATCGAAGTAGGTTTAGTTATAATCGTGGGGCGCTCGGTTATTTATGATTAATATAATGTGCTAAGCTTGCTTTTACTCAAATAGTCTATTAGTTTGTTGATTTGATAGGAATAGGGGTAAATTGCTTGAGAGCTGGTTGGGTATAACTCGGTCTATATTAGTCCGTAGCATAGACTATCCCCTCAGAATTATGACGCGTACCACGTCTGATAGATAGAGATTTATCACTCTCACAGATTAATTAATCAGGTTATAATGTCTTAACATCCGACGCGACGCGATACGAAATACTTGTGTTTATTTTATAGTATGTAATAATTGAATTATTTGTAATTTATATGTAATTGCCCGGATACAAGTAAGCTTTTATTATTAGGGTAAATGTATGTCTTTTGATGTTACATTTTAAAGATATTTTTCGTTTGCACAAACTATCTTTTTTATTTTGTTCGTGCCTTGTTGTTTTAAGACTGAGTGCAGATTCCCGAATGTCAGCTATTGAATGGCACGCATTTTTGTTCATCTTTAAAATACTGCTGTACGAATATAGTTAGTTTTTGTCGTTATAAACTCACATCTGAGGATATACATTCATCCGTCCATGCCAACCTGGCAAATTTTGCCAATGGCATCTTTTGTGACTCAAATAACTAGCCTCGGTCAGTGTCCAAAGTAAAACAGGTTTAGTCGGCACTATACTGAAATGGTTGGCTTGGGCGTGCTTTAATTTGGTTCCTCAATGTTTGCTGAATGAAGCAGTTTACTGTTTTATTTGCACTAAAGCGTAGATAGTATATAAAAGGCCCTGTTTCATATGTTCCGATTAGCTCTATGTTACAGATAAATCATACAATGTGTGTAAGATCGCGATTTATCTGTCACATAAGGCGTATCTGGACATTGCGAAGCAGTCCATAAGTGTAGCCACGAAGTAACTGTAGATGTTAATGGTTTTATTCCATGTTCCTGATATGTAATAGTTATAATTATTGGATCAAAATATTTGACAGTGAATTCGCATCGTTTTTAAGTATTGTTAATACTAATTTCTTAACTGAGCAACTCTTAAAGAACAACTTCAAGTGCCAATTAAAATGTTTACGGCCTATGCATGCGCTTGCGGCTGACGGGCACATTCAACGCCGTTTGCAAAGGCACTTACCATGAAACACATGGCATAATACATTTTGAATTCTAAATCTAATCTTTAGACATCATTTTCGTGTGGTTACTTTTTCTTTAAAACAAAATAGTATAAGTTTTGAACTAGTTGTAGTATTTCGGTTCCAATTTGGTGCAGATGGAAAACATTAACAGAAAATATGCTGGGTTTCAGAACCTGCTACGAACATTCAATATGCAAACCAATCTAGTCGCCATTTGAAATAGAAATTTGCTATTGTTTTGGTGCAAACAAATCCATCTTTATCACTTATATCAATAGAGAAACGATATGGACGCTTTCTAACATTCTGGGTATAACAAGTATACTTAGAACTTTCCGAATAATGTACAGATAAGTTACGTTAAAATCAGTTCTTTGTTGAAATAAGTAATAACTGCTGGTATCAAATAACAACTGGCTATTCTTGAAGAATTTGCATACTGTGTCGTACCAAGATTAGGATTTAATTGGAACAAAACGCACCCAAACGAAAACCTTTGTTGTGAAATAGTCCCTAATTAATATATCGAATAGGAAGATTCAAGGAAATGTACAAGTACTCTTCTTGCTAAATCTAGTAGTAGCGGGATTTCTATCGGACTGTTCTATCCATATGTATAAACTCTGAGTTAGAAAAAGAGTACTGAGCTGAACATTGAAAATACACAATGAATAATAGGGCGGACTATCTACTTAGATGTACGACTAGGTGATATGCCTATTACTAATTTTCCTTATTTTTCTATGAGAGGTTTTATTTAAGTTAGAAGTTAATTTGTAGTGATAAGATCCAAGGCTGTATTAAAGGAGTGTTTTTATTCAATGAAGCGAACCTCTAACCTCTATTTAATGTAACCATTTCGGTTTGATGATGATTATTTACGAAGGTTACTCCTGTTTGTTGGCTAAAACGGGCAATGTGCCAACTGTAAGTCGAAAGTTGTAAAAATATAAAAATTATGTGAATGATCAAGTCTGTGCATTGCCTGTTCTGTCCAGCGTTTTAGGTTGATATGTGTTTGTGTATGACTAACTATAAAATAATGCTTTATTTTGGTAACATATTGGTGTTATAAAATTGTGAATAAACTATGGTGTCAAGAGTAGTGCATCGTTTTTCATTCCTTAATAGTGTAACGGTCGACCGTCTGTCGGCCATGATATTCTCCACAGTGAGAGTGTCGTAACTTCCTAAAACAAACCCGCTCGTAAAGTCGAAATTCCCATTTCGAGTTGTTTACTTCCGGGACTTAGGAGGTTAATAGTGTAAGACGAAAACATAAAGGTAAATAAATTATATATTTAATCGTTACATAGGTATTCGTAATAAAATAATTCTGTCTTCACTGCTCGTTTACGATGTTCTGGAATAGGAAATAAGTGATAGAAAAAAAACAGGAAACTTTTATACGTTGTTGGGGTCGTCTTTCTGAACTACTTTGCCTAAATAAACCTTTTTTTACATCATGATTTATGGCCTTATTAATAAAATAAGTTATTCACGGTTTAACTTATACAGTGTTGTATTGCTTTGACATTTGAAATTTACTCGAGGACAAATCATTGAATAAGGTGAATAACTTTTTTTATTAGTAAGGCCGTTAAAATGCATAATGCTTTATCTACGCACTTATCATAAATGCTCTAAAATCGACTGAAACAATAGGGCAATGACCTCCATTATGACACGTCGTTGCGGATATGGCAGATTTTCAGACAAACAAATTTTACTTTAACGCATCGACATCAACGATTAATCGATGCGTTAAAGTAAAAAAAAAATGTCGATTCGTCAAAATTGACATTTTCTGTCTGTACAGTGCCACCATCTTAACTGTTCAGGAGGCTAAAACACGAAACTAATGCCCTCCCAGTATGAAATGATATAAGTGTGACATAGACGCTAGCGACGCTTTCAACTGAACAGTTTTGTTGGTGCCACTGCTTTACCGACACGAAACATTCAAACCGCTTTACCGACTTTGGTGGTACCGCCATGACAGTCGCCATTTGTTTGTTTGATTTTACGATTCTAGAGCACTAATGATATGTGTGTAGGTTAAGTAGAGTATGCAACTGTATATAATTAGGCCTTAAAACACTCGTGTGATGCTATTATGCATAACAACACACTTGTGATTTAAGGCCCCTAATTATACGACAGTTGCATAAACTACTATTAAAACATAAATAGAAATGAAACAAACCCGCACACGACACTTGAACACGAGGTAGAACACCACAAAGGCTGATATGGGCAGCAGTGACGATACCACTAGCGACCAGCCGACAGCTCCCTCTGGCGGTGGGCTTACGCCCATGCCTTGCATGAAGAACAGCTGGGGATGAAATGTGTGAATGTTTCCTTACGAAGTTTCATACATCAGCATCACCGTTACATAATCGACAGGTTCCGGGTTAGTTTGGGCCACTAAGTTGCTATGCCCACTGAGGCTACTCACAAGTCTAAAGATATGGGCCACGCTTGCACGGTATGTCCTTTTGGGTACCTAATCATTCAAGTCCGATTGCGTAGAACATGCCATGCAAGCGTGGCCTTTGTGCCTATGACACGCCCCGTGTCTCCTCAGGCCAGTGTCTAAATCGCTGATTCCGACCGTCTAAACACAGGATATATGGTTCAAGTGTGGGGCCAGAAACAATATAAGTCTAAAATTTTTATTGCTAAGAATAAATCAAGCGTTAGCTAGGTAATACACCATTTCTAACTTAAATGTTCAATCCACCTTCGCGATCAAACTGACGGAGGTACTTACAAACAAGAACAACGGACACACCGCCCAGCAAACGCGGAAGTACGCGCACGGGTACTCCCCCACAGCGAAGTAGACGTCTTCGCAGAACGTGCTCTGGCCATACACGTGAGTCACGGCCACGGCTAGCAAACCTGCTAACGGTACACGAAGTCGTGAGACCGGCCAGACTAGCAGGTGGTTCAGCACGAATAAGCCGCCCTGGGATGGGAAATGGTTGAGGATGAATCGGTGAAGGTTTGGGATGAATGCCAATATATTACAACAAATATTATATCGCTAGAGGCCAAATGGCAAGAAAAAAAATTCAGCTACCTTTTTTAAGGTTTGATGTAGGAGGTAGTAAACGATACAAAAATGTCTAAGAATAGATTGTTTTTATGTAATAACATCTTATTTAGATATTGTCCTTTTTCGGAAACACAGATGGCGCTGCAACGTCAATATTTTGCCGCTTTGTACTACCATAAAAAATAAAGTTTGATCGATGAAACACGTGTGTGAGTTAACACTCGCGTGTTTCAGAAACGTCCGTTTGAGATAACTCTGAAACGGACAAGCTGTATTTAGTGACATAATAAACAAAATATTTCCAGTGCCAAAACAATCAACTCAACGATAAATCCGGAAGACCCAGTGTAAAAATCCTCCTAGAATATAACATTTACCCTATGTTCAGTGATACAAAAGAAAATTTAAGAGACTAAAATCTTGATTTTGCCACCGTTAAAAATCAAACAACAAAGGACGCGCACATAACAACGACATCTCGCCTATCCACATTTAACTAGGTAACTTGATTGCTTATCAGTACACCACCTCGTCGCGCATACCGCGGATTGAAGAAGTGTCTCGTATGCTCGATAGAGGGCAGTAGCAGTGGCGCCATACATACATACTCATGCCGGATTTGGGGGACTTCTCGAAGCACTGATGTGTGGCTCAGCGGTCTGCACCGTGCCTCCCATTCAAGAGGTCTCGGCTCGGACTTTTTCACCAGTCTTCAATTTTGTTATTTCATCTAGGTACATAACTACATCTACAAAATTAGTTTTTGCAAACATAACATTCCGAAAATCAAGAAATAACAAATCTGAGAGAGATACCTGACGACGAAGACAATTCCAAAGATGGGGGCTGGACTACACAAGCAATAGTATGCCTATATTGTCGGACGACGAGGTTGAACAAATCAAGGAACTAAAACTGCAAATAGATCAATTAAAAACAGATTTAAACGCAGCGCATGAAGAAATCGATAACCTGAACTTAGAAAATTTGAATTTGAAAACCAGCTTAGAGGACTCGATAAATAAAAATAATCTATGCAAGAAAATAACAGATAGCCTCAAGAATGACTGCGTCACACCTAAGCAAAATAAAAAATCGAACAGAAAAAATAACTTAACACTGCAAAAAATATTCCCTATGCTCCAATGCGTCTATCTGAATAACACCCTGAACAATATCGACTTGGAAACTACCAGTAGACCAATCGACAAAAATGCCCGAACAACTATAGTGCCTCAAGATAAAACACCGAGGATCTGTTTAGTTACAGGCAACAGTCGCAACAGTATCTTGAACTTAGTCTTGAAGTATCTTGCACTGGATGAACTGGGACAGCAGGGCCGTGTCTGTCACTACCTAGTCCCCGGTGTGGGAGTGATGGAACTGCTGCGTGGAATAGAAAAAGAAATAGAAAACTACACACAGAATGACTACTGCATTATTATGATAGGGGAGGCCGACATCCCAAAAACCAGCAACTACTTCGATCTTGTGCAGTACATTCGGAACGCTCTACAAACTCAGCATACGAATATATCGTGTGACTGCCAGTCTACATATGATCAGCCTTCACCACAATGTTTAATGGAAGAGTCGAAACATTCAATAACTTGCTTCATTTGGACAACCATACCCACAAATACATGACTTTATTAGACTCCAATCACAAGCTAACCTATTACGAATCCGGTATATTCTCTAAGAGGTACGGAATTATAACCACCAAAGGTACAATTTTCGCACTGATCAGCCAATCGATTGATGATGTCATCAATCAACCTCAACTGAATTTAAAAACTTTCTATTAGATTATAATCTGAAATTCAATCAACCAAAAAGAATATCATCAAAAACATGCCTAGATAATTTTGCCCATAACATAAACAGGAAAGGTCACTGACTACGGGCTCTCGGAACATACCGCACAGATTTTAAATTGCCCCGTAAAAAATATTTGTGTAATCGTCTCTTGGAAAACTACCAAAAGAGATTACAGCCAACTCAGCCAAGCAAATTTAGACAAATTAAAAAAACATCTAAATTCATTCACCTTCTCTGACATGTACAACCTAAATGATCCCAATGAATCATTTGACTGCTTTCTGAAAACATTCCTACTGCTATATGACCCCTTCGGCCGTGTACGTAACCTGAGGTTCGTAACCAGTTAATGAGAAATGTAAAAAATATAGCGATAATTTATTACTAAGGTTAGAATATATTAATTACGGAAACACATGCAATAAAATATTAAAAATAACTAAAAAGAAATACTATGAAACGCAATTAATTAAGTCATCAGGTAATATAAAGAACACATGGAAGATTATAAAAGAAATTTGCAACTTGAATAAAACAAAAACACCTCCATTTGAACTCCTTATTCTTATTATTTTCTTCTCTTAAGTCCTACTATTTGTTAAATTTATTAGGTTTACTTTGATTTTGGAAATTTTTGAAAGGGTTTTGCGAAAAAACATTAAATTTTCTGAAAACGATGGACTTGCAACTAATAGTTTATTTGTAGATCTTGTGAAGATAATTAGTCATGGTATTTATGACTAATTATCTTCGGCAAAAAATATAATGACCACCAAAATATTTTTTTCCTATCCAAAATGGCTAAATGACCACCAAAAGTTGCAGAAAAAATCAGGACAAAATACTGCGGTAGCTTAGGTGAAGGGTAAAGAGGGTGAGCGAAGCGAAGCCCCCTTTATCCTTTAGGTTGAACATGTAAGAACAATAAAAAATACTTAAAACATAAACTTAAGTCCACAAAACATAAAAAGAAGTTTGGTGATCATTTATCCAAACACAATTTGGTGGACATCCATCCATTTTGGCGGTCGTTTCGAATTTATTGGTAGTAAATTTTCGAATTTTTGGTGATCGTTTAAACATAAGCCATTATCTTCTTGGTTTATGGCTAATATTAAGCACTATTGTAATAATGGTGGGAAATCATTCAAACATAGTCGGGATGATATGAATAAAAGTGTTGAAACACTTCTAGACTTGCAAAGTAGGAAGAAATGCACTATGCAATTTTCCATACGCTTGTAATTTGATAGAACTACAGAACAAATTAACGTGTCACCACAGCGATGCTATTTTTATATTTCGACACGAATCATTTTATTCACAACTTTACTCTGACTCAGGATACGTTGTACCTGTCTAAACGGTAAGACTTCGCCATAAGCATATTTGACTCAAATTGTTCTACTTAAATGGTCTGAACTAGCTTCGCTTTAAGTCTTTGCATCGATCTACCAAACACCCTCTATAAGCCAAGTGTGCGGGTTATAACCAGAATCACTGCACCAATGACTTTGACTGATATGCCCCACAGATCTTCAGTATTTTAGTTAAGTTACAACGTTTTGAAAATGTCCTGGGGATATACATGATTAAATTAAACAAAGTTGTGAAGATTGTTTCGAAAGCTCGAGCTACCTCCGCGTTCAATTTACAAAAATCATTGTTCCTAGGTATACTGCCAGTGAATCAAACACTCATCTAGCGTCATCGAACCCAAGCCTCTAGCCCTTTCTTATCTGCCAAAGTTATTTGCTGCACGGCGAAAATCGACCCGTGTGGTTACCCTTTAACGGTACTCGTAGGAGCACGACCGGTCATATTAGCGAATAAGCCTCCCTAGGAATATGTTATAATTCGGTGAAGGTTTAGGAGAACTGGAGAAAATGTTAAGGATAGATAAGACACTGTTGAACTTACTTAAAGCTTTGTCCATATGGACGTACATACGTAGCGAAGATGTACGACGTAGGCGGTCCACCTGCCATATTAGCAAGTAACCACTACTCTACCGTGTTGAGTAAGTAACTACTAGTATACCTAGGGTGATAAAGGCTTTAAAGGGGGAAGGATGGATAAGTTGGATGGAGTTCAGCCGGGAAAAGTTGGGGTAAATAGAGGAAAGTGGATGACAGTGCGACAACTTTAAGGGAAAATTAAATAAAGGACAGGCTGGTTAGTTACCTGAGTGCACAGAGTTAGTATACCAATCAAGCAGAAGAGACAACAGATCAGAACTAGGAAGGCCCAGCTAGCTTTGCGTACAGACTTGCCGGTCAATGTAGACATTAGTGTCTGCACCAGGAGAGCCTGTGAAAAGACATTTATAGTAAATACGTGTCACACACCAGTTGGTAACTAATTTGATTAAATCAAGGATACTAGTCACAAACGATCTGCCCTCGCTACTGGTCGAGGACTGTTTGCGACTCGTTTCCTTGGTTACCAGTTACCAAACGGTTCGCAATAGCTGCGTGCCTTAGGCTCTCCTCACTTGGGGCTACGCGACGACGATGCCGCTTAGGACACGGTATCGCATCGCCGCCGCCATACAAAAACAAATTAGATCACTGCCGCGCCGTCGCCATATTATTTGATGTGCAGAGGGCCTTAACATTCGAGCAACCCGTCAGTATTCTAACGAATTCCGAATTAGTGCGTCCTTGGAAGATTAATTTAGGTGTTATGGCTAAGAAAGAAGTACCAACCACAGTAGTGAGTGAAAGCAAGAAGAGGGTAAAGAAGACGATTCCCGACCAGAACTGACTACCGGGTACCCGCGCCACCAAGTCTGCCCAGAGGATTATTGACGTGCCCGCACCTGGGAATGACGATAAAAACTCATCGCATTTTACGAAATAATAGTACCCGTCTTTCAAACCCTAAATTAAGAGTGTTTAAAAGATGTAATTAAGTATAATTTAAGACAGAGTTCGCATTTTGGTAATAGTTGGCGTGAATGCTTCGGTGAAAGACAAACTCCCGTTTCCTAACCTATTTTGTATCTATGTCTTAACAATATTGTAGAATTGACTCTATCATGATATAGTCAACCATGGTTGAATTAGAACTTTAATTGAACGAAGAAATATTTCAGGGTAAATCACTGCGGTAGCTTAGTTGAAGACTAAAGGGGGCGAGCGCAGCAAAGCCCTCGAATAGTCTTCGTGTTAGGTCGACACACACAAAAACACGTAGTAATTAAAACAAATGCTTTTAAAAATATATGTTTTCGTGAAATTCAACCCTTTCTCATGATTTCATGAAATAATTGACTATATCATGAAATGGTTGGCCATTATTTCATGAAATAATCATGAAATTCTACGATATAGCTACGACATTTATATGCTGTGATATTGTGTAATACAGGCCGTGCAAGTTTTCTTTGGCTCTGAGCGCGCCATGAATTTTTTTATCGCATAGGGTAAGGTGGGGCGAGAGATAGGGAGAGAGGTGACAGCTCGCTCAGAGACAAAGAAAATTGGCGCAAAACTATAGCACATGAAAGGAACCGACTTTTGAGCTAATATTGTAGAACCATACTGAAGGAAAATACTCAGAAAGGCACTTAGTACCTACTGTGAAAACTTACCACCCCAAATATTAGTGTTATTAATATCCCCATCATAATCCTTCACCAGAGCCCCGTGAACTGCGCCCAGAGTCAGTGCAGTAGTCATCGTGGCCAACTTTGACACGGCAAAGGCAACTGCAGTGGTTGTGCCTAGCTTGTGCTTCTGCAGCGGACAGTAGGACCCTAGCATTATCAGCGTGCCTTGAGCGACTGTCATCTCGATCAGGGCGTATTCGAGGGCTTCTCGCCAGATCTGAAATGTCGTGGAACTAGATCAGGAGTATCAGGCAGGACGGATCTAGAAATAGCGTTAGTTACTTATATTGAAGCCTCCGGGTATATATACAGGGTGACTGGTAAGTCGACCTACGTACGTTGGAAGATGCTAGCACGGATCAAAACCAACCATTGTTACTATGAAACACCCGAAAATTTACCGTTTTCGAGTTAGCCTTTAAAGATTTTCGAGGAAAAATCCCACTTTACAACATATTTCGCACCAATTTTCCTAATCTAGGTGATTAAGTCCAGGTATTTTGCTGGTATTAGGTAAAAATAGAGTTCATTTAATATTTAGAAACAAAAAAGAACCGACCAAAGCAAAAAAAACCTATAATACAGGCTTATGGGGAAAACCGAATATCGCATGTTTACTCACCAAAAAAAAAAAACTAGTAACTGTTTGTGCAAACAAAACCTAAAACATCTCCAGTTCTCTATCTATTCAATGAGGTACAATAGTCAAATAAAATGTTTATTATTCTTGGGAAAATTGGGCGACAAAGTAGATATGGTAGCGGACTCTAAGATGACCGGTGATTTAAAAAAAAGGGTTTTAAGAT
Source organism: Argyresthia goedartella (assembly GCA_949825045.1). Taxonomy (NCBI): domain Eukaryota; kingdom Metazoa; phylum Arthropoda; class Insecta; order Lepidoptera; family Argyresthiidae; genus Argyresthia; species Argyresthia goedartella. The sequence continues at coordinate 23,106,104 of OX463821.1, read as the reverse complement.
GTTGTAAGGGCAAAATTATTTTATTTTTATCGCCCGATGTCCAAAAGAGGGTGTTATAAGTTTGAAGCGTCTGTCAGTCTGTCGGTCTGTCTGTCTGTATGCCTGTCCGTGGCACTCTAGAACTCAAACAGGTGGACGAATTTTGATGCCGTTTTCTGTAAATAAAAGTAGACGTCTCTGCGGTGGTTCTTAGATACGTTTTGTTAAGATACAATAAGTCAGGGGGGGGGGTATTATCTTTACAATTCATGTTCAACATGACTGTAAAGTAGTGTCATCTATACTTACTCTGTGGTCATTGTGTGGGAAACTCGTCATCTGTCATTAAAAGTCAGTCCAATATATACTTTATTTCAAGTCACGTTTTACCGCTTACTTATTTTCCTATAATCCTAATTATCTAAAAAACTATAACGTTACATGGTGTCAGAATGATAAATAGACGTGTTAAATAAAAATAAATAAGTAAGAAAGTTGTAAAATGGCTACTAACGACGCAGTATCAGGAATAAAGCCACCAGCTAACCTACAAATTGACTCCGATAAATCAACGAGCTGGAAAAAGTGGTTACAGCAATTTGAGTGGTATGGAATCGCTGTCAATTAGATAAGAAGCCAGCTGAAGTCCAGGCAGCAACATTTATGGCAGTGATAGGTTCAGAAGCGATCGAAATATACAAAGTTTCAACCTCAGCGACGCAGACAAAAACCACCTGCAAATCATCAAAGACAAGTTCGAAGAGTACTTCGCACCGAAGACGAACATATCGTTTGAAAGATATATATATTTCAGGATTGAACAATACGAAGATGAACAATTTAGTGAATTTTTAACCCGGATAAAAACTCAAGCAAGTAAATGTGAATTTGACAAATTGTTCGACGAAATGCTTAAAGACAAGATAGTGTTTGGAATCAGATCGAACCAAGTAAGAGAAAAATTGTTAACAGAAGACAAACTCGACTTGAACAAAGCTATAACAATCTGTAAAACCAGTGAACAAGCCACTAAACAACTCGACGAGTTTGAAGGCAAAAACAAAGCAGACAAAGTGTTGGCTGTGAGAAATGAAGGTAAAACTACACTACCCAAAAATAAACAAAATGAGTATTTTGACTGCAAGAGATGTGGCACAAACCATAAACGCAGAGAATGTCCGGCATTTGACAAACCATGTACTAAGTGCAATATAAATGGACATTTTGCTAAAATGTGCCGCACTAAGAACAAATACCACAAAAATAGAGTGAATACATTAGAAGAAAACTCAAGTAGTTCGGAAGATGAGGTGTACATATCAGCTATAGGTACTGGAGAAAAGAAAGACTGGACAGAAAAAATACAAGTGGGAAACATGAAATTCATTGCCAAACTAGATACAGGAGCACAATGCAATGTTTTACCAAAACACTTAATGATCAAAGCAAAGGCAAGTTTGAAACCAAGCCGAACCAAACATTTAATAAGTTACACAGAAGATAAAATGGCAGTTCTAGGTGAAGCAGAGCTTCTTTGTAAAATAAAAAACGAAGAAAATATGATAATATTCAAGGTGGTTAAAGAAAAAGTTACACCTATCCTAGGACTCGATACCTATGAAAAATTGGAACTTATTGCAAGAGTGAAAACACCGAAAGAAAGTGAAAGCAAAGATGACATCTTCGAAGGCTTAGGCTGTTACAAAGATTATGAATATGATATTGACCTAATTGACAATCCAAAACTCGAAATTAAACCATCAAGAAGAATTCCACATGCTATAAGAGATGAGGTAAAACAAGAACTGGACCGAATGGTGAAATTAGATGTCATTAAACCAGAAACGGAGCCTACCCCTGCGGTAAGTCCTATGGTTATTGTTAGACAAAAAGGCAATATAAGAATCTGTATAGATCCATCAGATGTCAACAAAAACATACTGAGACGTCATTTTCCACTTACTACTATAGAAGAAATTTCAGCTGATATTAAAGGCTCTAAATTCTTTGCTTTATTAGATTGCACAAAAGGATTCTGGCAGATTATACTTTCAGAAAGAACACAAAAAATTCTGACTTTTGCTACCCCATGGAGAAGATATTCTTTCAAGAGACTACCGTTTGGAGTATCAGCACCTGAAATATTCCAAGAAATTTTAACTAATTTACTCAGTAAATTTAAAAATGTGAGGGTATCAATTGATGACATTTTTATTCATGCAAAATGTAGAGAAGAAATACAAAAAACTGTTGGTGAAGTCATAGAAACACTCAAGAAATCAGGCTTCAAACTTAATAAAAACAAATGCATTTTTGAATCAGAGAGAATAAAATTCTTGGGACATATTGTTTCAGCTAATGGACTAGAAGCAGACCCAGAAAAGGTTGAGGCTATACAGGCAATGAAGGCACCAAAAAACAAAACAGAACTACAGAGACTACTAGGAATGATCACATACCTAAACAAATTTATTCCAAATATGTCCGACCTAACAAATCCACTAAGAGAATTATTACACAAAAATACAAGTTTTATATGGGAAAATCATCATGAAAAAGCATTGAATAAAATTAAAGAAGTTCTTCAAAGTCCTCCTGTATTGAGACTATATGATGTAAACAAACCTGTAACATTAAGTGTAGATGCAAGTTCTAAAAATCTTGGTGCTGCACTTCTTCAAGAGCGACAATCAGTAGCCTATGGAGCAAGAGCATTAACTAAATCTGAAGAAAATTATCCACACATTGAAAAAGAAGCGCTCGCTATACACTTTGGATGTAAGAAATTTCATGAATATGTTTATGGTAAAGAACTAACAGTAGAATCAGACCATAAGCCACTTAAGACAATCTTCAAGAAAAACATACAATCTGCTCCAGCAAGATTGCAACGCATACTATTCAATCTTGCACCATACGCACCAAAAGTTATTTTCAAAAAAGGCACAGAAATACCCTTAGCAGACTTTCTTAGCCGAGATTGTGATGCATCTAACCTGAAATACGAACAAGAGGAAAACTTGAAAGTTACAGTTATACTACCTATGTCACTTGATGCAAAAGAGGAACTAATTACAGCAACAAAAGAAGATCCACATTTACAGTTACTACTTCAGACAATCATTCAGGGATTTCCAGAAAAGGCTAGTGAACTTCCCACAGAACTACAACACTACTTTAACTTTAAAGAAGAATTGAGCTATCTCAAAGGAATAATTTTCAAAGGAAATAAAATTGTAGTACCAAAATCACAGATCCCTAAAATGCTGAAGAATATTCATCAAGGACACGTAGGTATAAATAGCTGCTGAAGAGCAAGACAAATTCTCTACTGGAAGGGACAATATGATGACATTATTAAACTAGTCAAAAACTGCTCTATCTGTGAACAAACACAAAAAGACAACATTAAGGATATACTGCTAGTTAAGAAGATTCCTACACTTCCATGGCAAATAGTTGCATCTGATCTATTTGAATTAAAGGGAAAAACTTACATAGTAATCTGTGACAGCTACTCTGGATATTTAGATTTTCAACCGCTAAAAAGTATGCATTCATCTGAAGTTATAGAACAACTGAAAAGATGGTTTGCTGTACATGGAATACCAGAAGAGCTACAAACTGACAATGGAACGCAATACATGTCTAGAGAATTCAAGATCTTTCAAAAAGAATGGAAATTTAACCATGTAACATCCAGTCCACACCACCATCAAGGAAATGGACTCGCTGAAAAAGCAGTTCAAGTAGCCAAGAACATACTAAAAAATGTAGTATTGACAAGTCTGATGTTCAACTTGCTTTATTAAATTGGAGAAATACACCAAGAAACGATATTTTAGGCTCACCCAATCAACGCCTATACAGCAGAATGACCAGATCTCCACTACCTACAAAAGACACAAATCTGAAACCAAAAATAATGCAAGGAGTGACAGCTGAATTAAAACGATTAAGAGAAGAACAAGCCAACTATGGTAATAAACACACTAAAAGACCAGACAATTTTGAAATTAATCAAAAAGTCAGACACAAAGTTGCTCATCGTCACTGGGAAGGAGCAAGAGTGGTAGAAAAGCCTAAAGGTCTACCAAGATCTGTAATCATTCAAACTGATCAAGGCCAAATCCGACGAAGAAACTTCAGTCATCTGCACAAGACACAAGCAGACATTACAACTAATAAAGTCATAGTTCCTGAAACTAAATACCCAGATGAACCAGCTGTACAACAGGTTCCAGCACAAGGACAATCACCAATTGTCCCTGAGTCACTCCCAGCATCACCAAGCCAGTCACCAAATACTTCTAATCAGTTGCAGGAGTCAAGCCTGGCTCAACCAGCAACATCACTAAGATCATCAAGATTTGGTAGAATAATTAAACCAATAAATAGACTTGATCTTTAATACAATGTAAATAATTAATTGCAATATTATTTTATACGTTACAATAAGTTAGTAATTAATTACAACATTATCAAATATGTTATATTAAGTTCTGCTGTGCAATACATGATTACAGTTACATAGGGCGCACTGTAAGTTTCCGGAACTGGCCACTTACATAAACAATATTTAAAAATTTATTGCAACATTTGAAAATAGAACTCTTTGGCTGTAGAATGCAGTTTGTTTCATCTGACTGCCTTTTGTTTTTACCTTGTGGCGCCATTTAAAAAATTGTGTGTGCAGACATGGATTTAACTCGGGAAAATTTTCGTAGTATGATTTTCTACGATTTTAAGTGTAATTTGACAGCTCAACAGAGCATCGCTCGGCTTGAAACAGCTTTTGGCAATGAAGCACCATGCAAGACTGTTTATAGCTGGTTTGCAGAATTCAAGCGTGGTCGTATCAATCTCAGTGACGAATCTCGCGATGGTCGGCCGTCCACCGCTGTGACCAACAAAAACATCGATGCTGTGCGCCGTATGATTGAAACAGACAGGCATGTGACCTACCATGAAATTCGCGCATCCTTAGAAATAGGCATGAGTCAAATACAATTAATCCTACACAAACATTTGGGTGTGAGAAAGCTGTGCTCGCGTTGGATCCCACACAACTTGACCGAGGCTCAAAAAACGGACCGCGTCACTTGGTGCAGTGCCATGCTTACCAGATTCAACGAAGGTGCGTCAAATTTGGTGTGGGACATAGTAACAGGTGACGAAACATGGATTTATTGCTACGATCCCAAAACAAAGCAGCAATCGAGCGTATGGGTCTTTCAAGATGAGCCGAAACCAACCAAAGTGGCGCGCGTGAAAAGTGCATCTAAGCGGATGATTGCTTCTTTTTTTAATAAAACTGGACACGTGGCTACTGTTGCTTTAAAGAATCGTCGTACAGTGAATAGTGACTGGTACACGACCATTTGTTTGCCGGAAGTTATTGACGAACTCCGTAAAAATAACCGTAAACGCCGTATCATCCTGCACCACGACAATGCTAGTTCTCACACGGCCAGACAGACAAACGACTTTTTGAAGGCGAAAAATGTAGAACTCATGAGTCATCCTGCATACAGTCCCGACCTGGCACCTTGTGACTTTTTTCTGTTCCCAAAAATTAAGAACCAATTACGCGGTCAACGATTTTCATCACCAGAAGAGGCTGTCGAGGAGTATGAAAAATACGTTTCAGAGGTCACCACAGAGGAGTGGCACAAAAGTTTTCAAAACTGGTTTCATCGAATGAAAAAGTGCATAGACGCCAAGGGAGATTATTTTGAAAAACAATAAATTAATTTTGTACCTTTAATAGTATTTTTTCATATTCATTCCGGAAACTTACAGTGCGCCCCACGTATAATTAAATTAGTTAATTATTAAAATAGCAGTATGTTCTGAAAATTCTATAATTTTGTATAATTATATTGTTGTTTTGAAATTAACTGTTGAGTCAAATGTAAAGCTTAGAAATAAGACATATGTTTTTAGTTTACAAAGAAAGGGAGATGTAAAGTAGTGTCATCTATACTTACTCTGTGGTCATTGTGTGGGAAACTCGTCATCTGTCATTAAAAGTCAGTCAAATATATACTTTATTTCAAGTCACGTTTTACCGCTTACTTATTTTCCTATAATCCTAATTATCTAAAGAACTATAACGTTACAATGACCACCCATGTTCCTAATACAATTTCGTAACCTATAGTTCTCAATTCATTTTTGACTGCTCTGGTTGTGAGCTGCCTTCTCATTTTTTCAGATGCGTCAATAATCCTTTGTTTCAAAATGTCTACATTTGCGACAGGATGACCATCTTGGTACACGATACTCTTCATGTGTCCCCATAAGTAATAATCCATCGGGGTTAGGTATGGACACCTTGCAGGCCATGGTAGTGGACCTCCTCTCCCGATCCATCTGTCTGGGAAATTTTCATTCAGCCAATCCCGGACGTCCCTAAAGTAGTGAGCTGGACAGCCGTCATGTTGATACCACATGTCTCTTATCAGTGCGAGCGGTAAATCATCTAATAAATCATGTAATTCTGTTGTCAAAAATGTCTGGTACCTTTCACCATTCAAATTTTGAGGCAAGAAAACAGGTCCAATTAAATGGTTATTTATGATTCCCATCCAGATGTTCTCACTGAATCTTCGCTGTGATCCTTTCACTCTCTTCTTATTTGGATACCGTAGCGTTTTAGGAGCCCATTATGATAGTTTGATAAGCCATCTTTATCAAATTTTGATTCGTCTGTCCACAATATTCTTTTTAAAAAGTCCGTATCTTCGGCATCTGCATTTAGCATAAAGCGACTGAAATCCATACGTCGAATCGGATCACCTTCTTCTATCACGTGAACTGGCGTATAGTAGTAAGGATAGTTTCCAGCAGTGTGCATAGTGAACCATACTTTCCACTGTGAGACGCCAAGCTGTTGAGCAACAACTCGTGTAGATGTCGTAGGATCCTCTTGGAAACATCTTTGCATTTCGTCTTCCACGTTGACGTCATACACACGTGTTCTACCCATATCCGTATTTCGTAGTTGCACCGAGCCAGTTTCTCTTAGTCGTCGGTAAGCACCATCAAACACAGACACATCTGGCACTCGACGACCTGGATAACGTTGCACATACTCTGCCCGTGCTGCTCGAGAATTCCCTTGACACAACCTGTAACACATAAGAATATCAGCATATTCTTCATTAGAAAACACCGGCATCGTGAACCAAAACTCACAATCCAAATCACAAGCAAGTCGAAGTCCTAGTTACACAGCCAGGTCACAGTACAGGAGGAGATTCAAAAATCCACAAAACAAGCAAAGTCGCGATGAAAGAAAATGTTAGCTCAGGGAGGAACGGTACGCACAGCACAAGTAACGATAGTACGCGTTAGGACCTCGTAAGGACCTATCCGTGGACTATCCAGTCCAGTAATTGACAGACGTCACCTAGAGTACCGAAAATTCCTATTTCATAATTTTCCTTAATTTTTATGTCAAAACTTTTCCTTTCATCTCGGCCTCATTAATTTTTGGATTATTCTAAATGATAAAACTTTTTCACATCAGCTGTTCTGAAATGCATTTTCCCCATGACCTGTTTTGATGTTCATCATCAGAAGTGTACTGCCATTTACAGAAAACCGCATCAAAATTAGTCCATTCGTTTGACCACTATTCATTTTTAAACAGATAACTTTCAAACGGCTTAACCGATTTAAAAAAAAAATAACATATCTAAGAACCACCGCAGAGATGTCTACTTTTATTTACAGAAAACGGCATCAAAATTCGTCTACCTGTTTGACTTCTAGAGTGCCACGGACAGGCATACAGCTGTCTGTACATACCGACAGACTGACAGACGCTTCAAACTTATAACACCCCCTTTTGGACATCGGGCGATAAAAATAAAAGAATTTTGCCCTTACAACATCTTAAAACCCTTTTTTTTAATCACCGGTCATCTTATAGTCCGCTACCTTATCTACTTTGTCGCCCAATTTTCCCAAGAATAATAAACATTTTATTTGACTATTGTATCTCATTGAATAGCTAGAGAACTGGAGATGTTTTAGGTTTTATTTGCACAAACAGTTACTAGTTTTTTTTTTTGGTGACACTGCTTCAAAGTCAACCCATTAAGTAAACATGCGATATTCGGTTTTCCCCATAAGCCTGTATTATAGGTTTTTTTTGCTGTGGTCAGTTCTTTTTTGTTTCTAAATATTAAATTAACTCTATTTTTACCTAATACCAGCAAAATACCTGGACTTAATCACCTAGATTAGGTAAATTGGTGCGAAATATGTTGTTAAGTGGGATTTTTCCTCGAAAATCTTTAAAGGCCCCTAACTCGAAAACGGTAAATTTTCGGGTGTTTCATAGTAACAATAGTTGGTTTTAATCCGTGCTAGCATCTTCCAACGTATGTAGGTCGACTTACCAGTCACCCTGTATACATTGTGAATCTGCATTAAGCTTGATTAAAGAGCATGTTCCCAACCGTGCGGTATCAACAACTCCGAATAGTGGTTACCCACAATGGTAGTCCAGTGCCTTTGTTAAGTAATGTTATTTCAGTAAGCACCAATTATTTTCTTAAAAATTTGTATATTTTCATCTTCTCTTAACATAATTAATGGTACTCTCTATGCTCTATTCTTAATCTTAATTCTAAACTATTGTTTTCTAAGTGACTGTAAAATTGAGAGGGATGAGATTTTTTTATGTTTGTTTGTCTATGAATTTCGATGTTCTTCAACCCAGATCGTTATGTGCACTTTATGAAGATTCACACACATTCATTCCTCATGTAGGCGCCGGGAGAATAGTTGCTTACGTGCGCAAGAAATATTTGGATCCCATAGCCCTTATTTATATTCATTTATTTGCTTAAATGTGGTTACATTAGATTCTTAAATATTGGTTAGTTTCACACATTTAGCCAACCCTGGGCATGCAAATTATTAACATTTTTTTTAAGCTAATAATAGATAATGATTTCTAAATCCTTTGTAAACTTCAAAATTAGAATTAAAAATACTTAATGTCAAAAAAAAATACAGGTTCTTACAAATACAAAATAGTCAGATAATAACAGTGTAGTTCACAATTGACATGAGAGAAAATTAAACAATTGGATCTACATAGTACCATGTTAATTAAGAAATCGAGGTTTAATTTTATAAAATTCGGAGACGTCATAAAAACCGTTATGTACTAGCCAATTTCTTAACTTTATTTTAAAAATAGGCAGGGGTAGATACTGTATCTCCGCTGGAATACCATTAAATATCTTAACAGCCATTGCACAGCAGTTCCTATTGTGCAATGCTGTATTGGCTCGAGGTAGAACTAAGCGATTAGGAAATCGAGTATTGAATGAAGTAACATTGGACAGTTTTGTGAACAAATGTATGTTAAGTCTTACAAATATGCATATTTCCAAAATGTAGATACCAGTTAGAGTAAGTAGATTTAACTGTCTAAATAACGGTCTACATGACACATATGGGCTAACACCACAAATAGTTCTGATGCAGCGTTTCTGTATGATGAACAGTCTTTTGATACCACCGAATTACCCCATATCACAATTCCATAGTGTAATGCTGATTCTACATATCCGTAGTAGGCCAGAAGAGCAGATTCTCTGCTCGCTAATTTCGTTAGTCGGTACAGAGCATAAGTAAAACTACTGACCTTTTTACATAGTTTGTCAACATGGGCTTTCCATGACAACTGTGGATCTATCGTTATCCCTAAAAGTACTATTTCCTGTGATTCAGATATTTGTTGATTTTGATATTTCAATGATAAATTTAATTCTGGTTTTATTGATTAAAAAATTGCATATAAGATGTCTTGTCCACATTTATACATAAGTTATTTAATACTAACTAGTCAATGCTATGTCTAATTGTATTGTTTATGTCATCATTAAATTCATTCAAAATTGTACTTTTTATTATAATTGAGATGTCATCAGCATAAAGGGTGCAACGGTGTTTCGTGTTTTCCGGTATGCCATTTATGTATAATAAGAACAACAATGTGCCGAGAACACTCCCTTGGGGTACACCAAAACTATTTACTCGTAGTACTGATTTATTTTCTGTTAGTTCCGATTTGTTATTTAATTTTTTGATAACTACATACTGATAGCGGTCGCTTAGGTAGGTTTTTATCCAGTCATAGGTCATTTTCCTAGTAAGATATTATGATTGATAAATTCGAAGGCTTTAGACAGATCAAAATCTACTGTTACTGTCGGTGTCCTAGTATCAAAAGCTTCCGCTAATATTTTCACTAAATTGAAGCATGCGAGAGTGGTAGATTTTCCTTTCTGGAATCCATTTGGTTCGTTTCTAATTACGGAGAATTTTGATAGAAAATATGAGATTCTGTAGTGCATAATTTTTTATTTTTTTTTAGATAATATAGGCACCAGGGTATCTGGCCTGTACTTGCTCATGTCTGCTCTCTCCCCTTTTTTATACAATGGGTTCACTACCGAGATTTTTAATTATTTGGGAAACAGACCTTCTGTGAGAGATTTATTAACTAGGTATGTCAACACAGGGGATATTTCTTTATTACAGAATTTTAGAATGTTTGTTGCGATTTAATCATAGTTGTTTAATTGTTTTTGAGGTTTCCTCTAAGTACAAGGTGATAGAAATATACTATAATTAGATTGAGTTACTTTATTAATTGCGGTATTGTCGGGATGATTGCTTATGTTTGTATTGGTCAAATCTATGAAGTAGTCATTAAATGCATGTGCTATCTGTATTGGATCCTCCGTTTTTTTGTTTTTTATATCTATGGATCTTATTTCGGTGTCAATATTTTCATTTTCATTTTCCTTTTTTAATAACTGCCACGAGGCTTTGCATTTATTTTTAGAATTATTGATGAAATTGTAATTATGATTTTTTTGAGAGCACTCTATATATTTGCGCAACTGTTTGCTATACATCAAGTAGTTATTTTTATTTGTTATTTATTTGTTTTGGTAGTACTGGAATCTTAGTTTTCTTTTAGTTTGACATGACTGCATTATGCCTTTAGTTAGCCATTTAGGATTGACATTTGTATCTCGTCTAGTTTACACCCTGATTTTTGGGAAGTATTGATTGTAAAGTAAGACTATCGTATCATGGAATAATTTGAACGCAGGTTCCAATTTTGTAAAATTCAGGACTTACTTCCATGATAGGCTATCTAGGTAGCCTTTAAACTTTACCAAATTTTCATCGCTATAATCCCTTTTAGTGTTATACCAAAAATATATTTGTTGCTTAGTTTTTGTCACAGGAACAGTGAGGAATTGCGTTGTGTCATGGTCTGACAGTCCTAGACGTTTAGTTTCCCCATAAGCCGTATTAATATTACTTATTAGATGGTCAATAAACGAATTTATTCTTGTTGGAGTATTAAGATGAATTATCATGTTATATGCTGTTATATGTTATGTTATGTTATAGGCTTCTATTATGCTTTTCAACTCTTTCGTCCACTTGTCATCTTTCAGTGTATTTATGTTTAAATCCCCAGTTATTATCAATTTGCTATTGTTTAGTTTATGTCTTAGCTTATGTAGTAATAGTTCTAGTTTATTAAGGAAGTCCGTATTTAGTTTGGCATTTGGAATTTTATACAGACACAATAAAAATAATTTATAATCTGGAACCTCCACTCCACAACATTCAAAAGAAAATGGTTTGGTCAATTCTTTGGCAACATTTATTTCTTTAGTTTTAATGTGGTTTTTGGCAAATATACAGACCCCTCCTCGTGATTTATCTGACCTACAGTAAGAGGTTGCTAGTTTATAATTTTTGAGCAGTAAATTTTTCTCATTTCCTGACTTAACAAGAGTTTCTGACAAGCAGATAAAATCAATGTCTTTGTGGCTTTCCCTTAATTCATTAACAGTAATTGTAATAATGTCCTTCTTACTCTTAAAACCTTGTATATTCTGGTGCATTATATACAGTTTATCATTTTCGCTATCAGACGACACGAAAAAGCTGGCAACCTGGTAGCTTTGGTGAAGTCCTTTGTTCCGATTCATCGACCTTAGTAATTAATTTACCAGTTTTCTTAAAGTAATAAGGTATTGTTCCCTTTTTACCATCGTCTATGTTTACATTATTTGCCTCGTTATTATTATTTGTGGATATATCGTTGTGGTCGTTCTTGGACAGAACTTTATTTATTTCCGAACAAAGTCTTTGAATGAGAATCTTTTTGGTTAGGCTTTCATCTATTTTTACGTAATGACAGTTTGGAACCACATTTAATAATATTTTGACCGTGTCATTCAATTCCTTTATGATTCCCATGAGTACTTAGTGTTACCAAGCAACTAATGAACGATATAGTGAATTCAATGGAAACACGTGATTTGACGAAATTAACCTTAGTTGTTAAACTGCCGTTCAATTAAGAATTAAATTGATTTGGGTACTTAGCTACCTACCTTAAGAACACTCCACAGAAATTTCTCTAAGGCTATACATCAAAGTACTTATATGAATGATTTTACTAACAGAAACACTCTCAATCAACACTCCCCAATCAGCAGCTCGGAACATGGCAGCTGCGCCGTCGAGTCTGGTCACCCCCACAGCGCAACATAGCACCGTGAAGAACGCCAACGTGTCTTTGAATAGTACTAGCTGGAAACATACACAATTTTTGTTACAATTACGATTAGATGAAATGGATAGTAGTTTGGCCGGATACCGGATATCCGACCAACCGTGAAGTTCGGTTCTTTTCGTTCATAATTGAAGTTAGCAACATTTAACTTCCTTGCAAACGCGATTACTTGAGGTAAGCTTCTTTCTTAATTCTTATTCTGCTTCTTCTTCTTCTTCTTAAATCTTACTTAATTATTTGGTGGTCGGCGAATACCCAACAAAGTTTGCCAGAATTTATCTTTTAGCGCCCTGCGGCAGCGTAGGTAGTGTATTTTTTCTAAAGGCCTGTGAATGAAGACACGCTAAACCGTTTGTTGCATTTTAAATGCGGCCAACTCTGTATTCATCCACCAAATTTAGCCCTTAGTGCAGTACGAGTACTGTTTTGTTGTATGATAACTATGTTATGTTGATATAATTTTTCTATCTGCTCGGCCGGATGCCGGACATTGCTCTATTATCCGGTATTCGGACGGATAATAAATTTAGGCCAGATAGATGCCGGATATCCGTTTGATCTATAATTTCACTCATATTTGACGTAGAATTTGGTTCAGCCATTAGAATAGGAGGCGGTATGTCTGTTGCAGTTTATTTAACCGCATTTTAGGGAGATGTGTAGAATGTAGGATAACAATTTTATATAGCTTTCTGAGTATCAACGATGTGCTTAAGGCTAATGTTCCACAGAATAAAGAATACTGTAACTACCTTGGAATAACTGTAGATCCTCTTGAACGCAATAAAATAGATGAGGAGCCAACTGATGACATAATAGATAGCCAGCTCCCACACTATGCCTCCTAGACCATCGGCCAGGCCATTGCGCTTCAGTTTCAGCACGAAGTTACTGCAAGATGAACGAAAACACTCATAGCTATATCCTCAAACATATAGCTACCCACGTTCTTTATTATCCCATCCCCATCGGCATTATTGTTTATACATTTATCCATAAGCCCCTGATGCTATCTAAACTGACTCTTAAGAAATGCACAGGAGATATCTCGAGAAGAAAAAAGAGCGGCGATGTATTGATGTATTTACCCATTGAAACGTGTAATACTCCACTGCCACCCACATTTGAAAATGATTCTATACTCACGCCAGATAACACCTCGGAAGCCAGTCGCTCGTCGGGCCGAGCGGACGGCAGCAGCGGCAGAAACGAGTGTGCGAATGCACCAGCATGGATAGCGTCTAAGCGTACACGGCGCTATGTTACAGTTTGTGTGCCCCTGATTGGGTCTTAAGGTGATATATCGTCCATGCAAAGGTCCCCGTTACTTTAGGCGGAAAGACCCGCAGTGTGACAGGTACGGAATCGGCCAAAATTTACAAAACGTCGGTTTTAAATTATTACAAAATTAACTGAAATAGCTCTAAAAATGTCCATAACCAGTAATTTAGGTAATGTTAAAACCCATCTAAATACTGATTTTTGAAGTCTATGGGCTATCCCATTTTGTCAGAAAATAAAAAAGTGTAAATTTTGATCTCATTATCGAGTGAAATTCCTCCAATCGCGTTTTGTGATAACACAAAATAAGTCCCAAAATTGTTATTCTAATTTATTTTACTCCGGGTCTCCTTTTCAACTCCAGATAAATATATGCGCAGGAGATATCACGAGAACTGCGATGAATAGCCCCGTGTCACGCAATAAGATATCTACATAATAATTGTGTGCATCTGCCACCCAATGTGTGAATAATACTCACGCCAGAAAAGACATCGGCGGCACATCGCTCTCCGGGCCGAGCGGGCGGTGTCGCGCCGAGCAGGCGTGCGGCGCTAGGCTCGCGCAGTGCAGCCACGGCAGAAACGAGTGGGCCGAGTGAATCATCACGGCGAGCGAGTAGGCGCAGACTGCGCTAAGAGCTAGAGCCGTGTACGTGCATACTGTCAGCATTGAGACGCCGACGCCTGAGTAGCGAAAATATAACTGAAGTCATGGTTAGGTTAGGTGAGGTTAGTTAGAGTAGGCGCAGACTGCACTAAGGGCTAGTTCCGTATAAGTGCATACTGTCAGCATTGAGACGCCGACGCCTGAGAAGCGAAAATATAACTGAAGTCATGGTTAGGTTAGGTGAGGTTAGTTAGAGTAGGCGCAGACTGCACTAAGGGCTAGTTCCGTATACGTGCATACTGTCAGCATTGAGACGCCGACGCCTGGGTAGCGAAAATGTAACTGAAGTCATGGTTAGGTTAGGTGAGGTTAGTTAGAGTAGGCGCAGACTGCGCTAAGAGCTAGAGCCGTGTACGTGCATACTGTCAGCATTGAGACGCCGTCGCCTGGGTAGCGAAAATATAACTGAAGTCATGGTTAGGTTAGGTGAGGTTAGTTAGAGTAGGCGCAGACTGCGCTAAGAGCTAGAGCCGTGTACGTGCATACTGTCAGCATTGAGACGCCGTCGCCTGGGTAGCGAAAATATAACTGAAGTCATGGCTAGGTTAGGTGAGGTTAGTTAGAGTAGGCGCAGACTGCGCTAAGAGCTAGAGCCGTGTACGTGCATACTGTCAGCATTGAGACGCCGACGCCTGAGTAGCGAAAATATAACTGAAGTCATGGTTAGGTTAGGTGAGGTTAGTTAGAGTAGGCGCAGACTGCGCTAAGAGCTAGAGCCGTGTACGTGCATACTGTCAGCATTGAGACGCCGTCGCCTGGGTAGCGAAAATATAACTGAAGTCATGGTTAGGTTAGGTGAGGTTAGTTAGAGTAGGCGTAGAATGCACTAAGGGTTAGGTTAGGTTAGGTTAGGCTCCAGTTCGGTTGCAGGAATCTGTGAATCTTGCGCCTGATGGAGATGCCATCCCGGGGTTGTTTCCAGAGTTTTAATTCCTTCTCCTAAACAGATTCCAGGCTGTGCGGTCTGTTTCCACTAAGAGTAGTGTGTCCAAGGTGTTGTTTGGACACCTCGGGTAAGAATTAGGATAGTACTATTCTCTCGGCGGACACCATACGCTAAATTCATGTGCATATGTTTATAGGATAGAAGTCATTGGTGAAGGACGCAGAATCACGACTAGAGGGAGAGATTGAAGTCGCTCGAGATGAAAATAGTTATGATACTATCACTAACGGCACTCAACGTAGACATTTATATACATACATTGCTTCTGGCCCCACATTAGGATAACCAATCTATCTATGCCTATGTGGGCGTACTAGAAGTAGCGGCGTTACAAACATATAAACAACCAAGACATGAGCTTTTTTTCTTCCTCCTCGGCCAGGATTCGAACCTGGGTCCTCCCGCTTGTGAGTTAGATCCTCCCCCGCTACGCCACAGACACCTGACGTCTAGGCCATAAGACACCTGACCCCCCAGGCGCCATCTGACAAAAGGCCACGCAAGCACGGCATGTTCTCCCCAATCGGAATCGAGGGATTGGGTATCAAAAAGGTGCCGTAGCTTACCTCTAGCAATAGGCGCCAAATCCCAGCTGTTAATTACGCCCTTTTTCGTCACCACGCCCAGGGCCAGCTCCAAATAAAATATGGGGTATCCGACTAGCACACTGAAGGCATTGTAGAGGAACAGAAAGGGCAATAGTGCCCTGAGGTCGTGGACATAAGGGTGCCACCAGAGCTGCAGTATGCTGATACAGGAAGATAGCACGAGCTGGCGGTATGAGATGTGGTTGGACCATCTGTCTGGTTTCTGGAAGAACAATAAAATCAGTCTCAGTGCGACTCGCAGACCAGTGGTTCCGTACGC
Source organism: Argyresthia goedartella (assembly GCA_949825045.1). Lineage (NCBI taxonomy): Eukaryota > Metazoa > Arthropoda > Insecta > Lepidoptera > Argyresthiidae > Argyresthia > Argyresthia goedartella. The sequence continues at coordinate 23,089,725 of OX463821.1, read as the reverse complement.
TATACACGAATAAACTCGTGAAAACACGTTTATAGTGTGGGGAATCCCTTTATTTTTTAAATTAATCAAATCAAATCAAATATTTATTTATTCAAAGAAAAGAAACAGAAATCGTTTACAATATTTGAGGCCCTTAGCTAAAATGTGACACATGATAATTGAGTCATCTGAGCCTGAGCTAGGTGTAAACCTGTATTTCAGACTACAGTGCTCTTCCTATAAAATATATATAAAGCTAATTTAAGTTACACGGACACTTTTTTATACAAAATTACTGACTAATACTGACTAAAGACAAAGTTATAAAAATATGAAAAAAAATGGGTGTGTGGGTGAGTGGGTGAGCCTCTCTATGTGTAGTATGAGTATGAGTGAGTGTGTGTGAGAGGGTGTGTGAGGTAATAAAAATAATAATAAAACATGCGTTATATTTTTTTTTGTTTTTTTTTTAACAGATGAATTGATGAACTGCCTTGTGCACCTTTATGAAGGTAGCTAGGTAGTTGTGATCAGTAGGTCCTCCGTTTTGTCATAATTAAGTAATTGCAATGTTTTATAGACAATCTTTTTATGTTTATAGTTGGTGAGGGAATAAACATTAGCTATTCTATTATATATGAAAGGACCGAGGAAATTGCCTATTATTTGTTGATGTACCGGCAGCGGAAATAAAAATTCTGTAAACATTTCAACTCTCTACCAGGGTTGATGAGGTTGAGCACGCTGACGGATAGGCAGAAGAGTTTGATTAATATGGTCTCGTTAGGCACCCTTCGGGTACGGAACTTTTCACGCCTTTTCCATTACGGGGCGGCAGAGGCACAGATTAATGATGCGCGATTTATCGCTTTACTTGATATAGGCTAGCCTAATCACGCAGCTATGGAGAAGGTAGTGTATATAATTATAACTGTGAATAGTTAAGTCCAGCATCGTTGTAAGGAGAAGGGACTCTTAACTTACGTCTGGTGCATCGCTTGATAGGGTTCCCTCGGTGTCACTACCAGTTTTTGTTATTGAACTCTGAGAAAAGTAATGGTCAGTAAATCACTAAACTGAATCATATGTAAAACCATTCCAATAACATGCCAATGTATCATTTGTTACTTACCACACTCTCACTCATGGTTTAATGAAAATAGGTCTGTAATAAGCTAAAATAGAACATGATTATTGTTGCCTTGAATATTTAGAAGTTTGGCAGAAGGGAATCAAAGAGTATATAATATACAAGGGAATCAAAACACAGCACAGTAAATAGGTCGTTCATCTGAGTTTTTAGAAGTGCGTGCGTCGACCTCAAACCAAGGAAACTTCTTGGATGATAAACAGCAAGGCTTGTGTTGAGCTAGATTAACCCCATACAGTCCTGTCATTTAAGTAATCTTGAACATTGTAATATCCCTTTTTTGACAAAGTCGCTTTAACATGCTTTTTAAATTGCTCAAATGGCAATTTCAAAATCTCCAGAGGTATCTTATTATAGTAGAGAATACACTGACCCTTGAAAGAATTGCTAACCTTCGCGAGTCTAAATCGGGGCGCACACAGTCTGTGATTATTTCTTAGGTTAGCATTACAGCTATCGCTAAGTTTGGAAAATGTTGTAAGGTTCTTGCGTACATACATTATATTTTCGAAAATAAATTGACTAGCTACTGTTAGTATGTCAATTTCTTTAAAAAGCTCTCTTAAGGAGTCTGTTCGTTTTAAATTATAAATTGCTCGAATAGCTCTTTTCTGTAAAATAAAAATAGTTTGAAGATCCGCTGCTTTCCCCCACAACAAGATACCATAGGACATCACACTATGAAAGTAACTAAAATATACTAGCCTAGATGTAGCCACATCCGTGCTTTGTCTGATGTTCCTAACAGCGTAAGCTGCAGAACTTAATTTACCAGCCAACTTATCTATGTGGGGTCCCCACTGCAATTTGCTATCAATGGTTATTCCAAGAAACTTCGTATCATTTACTAATTCTAACGTGCTGTTGACTAACACTAAACTGGTCTCAACTTGCCTGACATTTGGAAGTGAGAATTTGATACACTTGGTTTAACCAGCGTTTAACAATAAATTATTAACTGTGAACCAATTCAAGGTTAAAGACAATACACCATTAACATCATCAAAATCTGCATTTTGTCTTTCAATTTTGAAGACCATTAAAGTATCATCAGCAAATAACACTATGTCAGTTAATTTCTCCACCATGAAAGGCAGATCGTTCATATATACCAGGAATAAGAAAGGAACTAATATGGAACTTTGTAGAACGCCAATTTTTAAACCCGATCCATCAGATTTAACGCCGTTAACTTCTGCCTTTTGAATTCTATTGCTTAGGTATGATCTTAGTAGATCCAAAGCTTTATTTCGAACTCCGTAATGATTTAATTTAATTAATAGCGTATTATGATCAACACAATCGAACGCCTTCGATAGGTCGCATAAAACTCCGGTAGCATCCTTTGCGGCCTCCCATGCAGAATAAATATGAGATATAAGGGTAATACCTGCCTCCGTAGTCGATTTACCCCTATTGAAACGTACGTATTGTTTGGCGTGGAGTTGTTTTGTACGGTTGAAGTGTGAGAGCATTTGATTGAGTATAATCTTTTCAAATATTTTACTTAGTGTTGGAAGAGCAGATATTGGTCTGAAATTTGAAGGATCACCCTTATCTCCCGATTTGAACGGAGGTATCAGTTTACTGTGTTTCATGCGGTCTGGTAAAGCCCCATCGTCAACACATTTATTGAAGCTATGTGTGTATAACTAGAATTACTGAACCAACTTTGACTTTGACTGATATACCCCACAGGTCTTCCGTATTTTTTAAGTTAAGTAATTTAAACGTTTTGACAATGTCCTGGGGATATACATGATGAAATTTTAAATATACTGACTAGTGTTATTTTTTAATAAAGTCTCTGCTTTATATGGAGATGAATTATAGTTCATATAATATATTAATTATAGTTCATTTGTAGATCTAGTGAAGATGATTAGTCGCGGTATCTATGATGAGTACAGCACAATTGTAATTATGGTAGGAAATCATTCAAACATTAGTCGGAATGATTTGAATAAAAGTGTTGAAACACTTCTAGACTTACATAGTAGGATGAAATGCAAATTTATACTATGCAATTTTCCATATGCCTGTAATTTGACAGAACTACAGAACAAATCTGTGCATAGAATGAATATTCATTTATTTAATTTAACATGTCATCACAGTGATGCTATTTTATATTTCGACATGAATAATTTTATTCATAACTTTACTCTGACACGGGATACATACGGGTACCTGTCTAATAAATATAGAAAATTAGTAGCTACATTGTTAGCTTATAATATATGCGACGCAGCTATAGTTGGTTTAACTAAGTTCAACTTGACATCAGCTTATTTTAAGAGTAATATAACATGCACCCCTATTGGGAATTCACCTGTTAATTATACTTTGCATGCAACATTGGAATCTGTTCCAAGTAATTTAAATTAGTTCATAAGACAATAGAGGAAATCTCTAGCATACAAGAGCCACTAAATATGTCAAAATGTAAGCCCCAGTTAAATATTGCCCATCAAAACATCCAGGGGCTACCTGGCAAAGAACTTGTATTAGAATTATTTCTAAAAAATTCTGACATTGATATTATTTGTGTTACTGAACAATGGTTGAAGGAAAATATGATGTCTTTTAACATAAATAATTACAAAATTGTCAGTTGTTACAATAGAAAGACTGCTGATAGAGGTGGTTCTTTAATCTTAGTGAAAAATAATATTAAGGTTAAACAACGGAAAGATATTCTTGCACTTACTGTTGAAAGACAAATAGAGGTATCCTGTGTTGAGTTAGATAGCCATATTATTGTTTGTGTCTACAGACCACCGAGGGATGAAAAAGGCCATGGCAATTTCGAAATATTTGAGAAAATTATGGAGGAAGCCCTCATTAAACTTTGTAATAACAGAAAAAAGTTAATTATTTGTGGCGATCTTAATGTAGATCTGCTTGTAGATACAACACTGAAGCGACGATTAATAACTCTGTTCAAATCATTTAATTTATGTCATGTATTTCTAGAGCCGACTAGAATTACACTTACCAGCCAAACTTGCTTAGATAACGTTTTTTGTGACTGTGCATTCACAAGTAAAAGTGTAATTAACTGCTTACCCTCCGATCACAGTGGTCAAACAGTTTCATTCCCAATAACTATTAAGGATAAGACTGGTCCATCATTTTATAGGCCTATTACATCCCATAGACTAGAGACATATACGAAAAACTTAGATATAAATTTGCCAGTACCGGATTTTAATGAACAGAACCCAAACAAAATCTACTCAGACTTCTTCAACATTATTCAGACAGAATTCAATAAAGTTTTCAAATTAAAGAAAGTCAGTGACTACAACGGTAAATCTAAATTTAATGACTGGGCAACGTTTGGAATTCGTAAAAGTAGAGTTATCTTGTATGACCTTTATGATCAAAAAACCTATAACTTTGATCGAAAATTTCATGACTATGTTAAAAAATATTCCAAAACTTTCAAGTTGGTTTGTAGAACTGCAAAAACTTTACACATTAATAGAAAAATTCAAAATTCAAATAATAGAATGAAAACAGTTTGGCAAATAATAAACCGCGAAACTGGCAAAGTTATACCAAGGGACAGTGATTTCTGCCTAAAGATAGGTGATGATGTTGTTAAATCTAACGCTGATGTTGCTCGAGCTTTTGAAACATTCTTCACCAATGTACCCGTACTCACAACGGACCGTCTAAATTCATCTCCATTTGAAGCAGAGACTTTATTAAAAAATAACACTAGCGTCAGTAATGTATATTTAAAATTTCATCATGTATATCCCCAGGACATTGTCAAAACGTTTAAATTACTTAACTTAAAAAATACGGAAGACTTGTGGGGTATATCAGTCAAAGTCATTGGTTCAGTAATTCTAGTTATAGCCCCACACTTAGCTTATATATTCAATAAATGTGTTGACGATGGGGCTTTTCCAGACCTCATGAAACACAGTAAACTTATACCGCTGTTCAAATCGGGAGATAAGGGCGATCCTTCAAATTTCAGACCAATATCTGTTCTTCCAACACTAAGTAAAATATTTGAAAAGATTATACTCAGTCAAATGCTCTCACACTTCAACCGTACAAAACAACTCCACGCTAAACAATATGGTTTCACTAGGGGTAAATCGACTACGGATGTAGCTAGTCAATTTATTTTCGAAAATATAATGTATGTACGCAAGAACCTTACAACATTTTCCAATCTTAGCGATAGCTATAATGTTAACCTAAGAAATAATCACAGACTATGTGCGCCCCGTTTTAGACTCGCGAAGGTTAGCAATTCTTTCAAGGGTCAGTGCATTCTCTACTACAATAAGATACCTCTGGAGATTTTGAAATTGCCACTTGAGCAATTTAAAAAGCATGTTAAAGCGACTTTGTCGAAAAAGGGATATTACAATGTTCAAGATTACTTAAATGACAGGACTGTATTGGGGTTAACCTGGCTCAACACAGACCTTGCTGTTAATAATTTTGTAATTATTTATTCCTGCTTATTAATCATAACAATTAAATTTTTCATATTTGTATTAGTTAAGCACAACCTATTTTTAAAAGAGATCTAAAAATAAATCTGTGGGAGTTTCTACGCCCTTCTTCTCCCACAGTGGTCCAATGTAGAGAAGAGGCAAAAAATGACGTTTGCTAAGTATATGTAAATATCTACAGTAATAAAGTACTTTGACTATTTGACTATTGACTAATTTAGACGATCTGTTGTGAGTAGGGGTACATTGGTGAAGAATGTTAAGCTCGAGCAACATCATCGCTGGATTTAACAACATCATCACCTATCTTTAGGCAGAAATCATTGTCCCTTGGTATAACTTTGCCAGTTTCACGGTTTATTATTTTCCAAACTGTTTTCATTCTATTATTTGAATTTTGAATTTTTCTATTAATGTGTAAAGTTTTTGCAGTTCTAAAGTTATAGGTTTTTTGATCATAAAGGTCATACAAGATAACTCTACTTTTACGAATTTCAAACGTTGCCCAGTCATTAAAATTAGATTTACCGTTGTAGTCATTGACTTTCTTTAATTTTAAAACTTTATTGAATTATGTCTGAATAATGTTGAAGAAGTCTGAGTAGATTTTGTTTGGGTTCTGTTCATTAAAATCCTGTACTGGCAAATTTATATCTAAGTTTTTCGTATATGTCTCTAGTCTATGGGATGTAATAGGCCTATAAAATGATGGACCAGTCTTATCCTTAATAGCAATTGGGAATGAAACTGTACACTTTTACTTGTGAATGCACAGTCACAAAAAACGTTATCTAAGCAAGTAGTTGGCTCTAAAAATACATGACATAAGTCAAACGATTTGAATAAAGTTATTAATCGTTGTTTCATTGTTGTTCCCACAAGCAAATCTACATTAAGATCGCCAACAAATAATTAACTTTTTTCTGTTATTACAAGAGAAGGCTATATCCATAATTTTCTCAAATATTTTGAAATTGACACTCGGACAATACCTGGCTATTCACCTGTTGCGAAGAATGCAGAGTGCGCATATTTTGCGCAGCCGGCATGGCGCTAGAGGTAATCCGAGACAGCGGCGGTAGCATTGCGTTAGGTCAAGGCTGCACATTGAAGGGCGGTACTTTTAAAATCTACTCCCACAATATTTTTTTAAACAAAATCAATTACAAAAAGAATATTGAATTCCCAAAAATATGAATTTTGAACAGACTTATAAACACAACAATAACAGAAAATATCATCAATCGATCAGAGAACCACGAACATGATTGGGAGCATATACAACAGAGCATCGCCACAATCAAGGAACAGACGATGGAACCACTGACTGTTCATCATATGCACCACTACACGCTACTCTATATCATTGTTTCGATCATGGTGGTAGTAGGTGACATCCTCTTGTCCGCGAAGGTCAAGCGGGCTCGAGCTAGAGTATCAACAACGCCGCGGCAACAGGAACAGAAGGTGACACACGTCGAGGCTAGTGCTAGTGCGAGTGCAAGTGAAGTGGTAAGGCTCACAGCTTTGCAAAGTGTGCTCAATGAGCTAAATAAATCAGTGGCTAGCGTTAATCAAGGGACTTCCCCTATTGTTAGTCGCTCTATCAAGGACTATAGATGTGACAAAATGGACCCGGACAATATTAGTTAAGACATTTAATTAAGTACTTTTATTGTTTTTAATCTATCAATTTATCATTTTACATTATGTTATATCAAATCAATATTAATAAATGTAATCACTCAACATAGCACATCAATTTGTTATGACAGGAAATAATTGAATCTCAATATTTAGTCAGCTATACTAACTTGTTAATGTTATGAGATGTTCTTCTCATCCTTTTCGAGAGGGCAGGATGTACGGTTTAGTAACGCACATTAATGTACTTTGTACCGACATAGTTAAGGTAAGTCGCCTGCACTGCATTATATGTTAACGTGCATGTGACATACCTATTAATAAACCAGTGCAATTGTGGTAATCACTCAACGCGGGCGGTTTTACTCATCTCTCCTGACTAGGACCCCTCGCTATAATTATCATATCATATCACACCACAACTATCATCCTAACTTGTAAGCCGATCTCTACAACCGAAGAGAGATAGGTACTACGTGGGAACGTCAGTTAGTTTTTTTTTTCAACGGGTGCACGGGTAGCTGCTGAATCGAAATTGATTTCAGATATAGACTGATTATTATCTAGCAGATACGCGTCGTAATAATGGCCGCTAGACAGATCTCGTGAGAAACGTATCGTTTGATTGTATGACCTTCAGGACCAAATTTGACATATACAACTGCGTTGCGATCTTTGTTGCGATAGACTTCAAACACAACATTATTACCAGTCCTGCCGCCGCTATTTCGCATAAACCACTATAAGTCGAAGGTTTCAACATATCTGCATAATACTCCGCCTCTGATGAATAATTGTCCCCGTTCATGTCATGAGACGGTCACGGTAATATTACGGATCAAATTAGGTTCCTAATCTGAATCGGCATAAGACGTGCTACATGGAATATGCTGTATTTTTATAGCATGCTATTTCAGACGCTATGTTATAACGAACGCGTCGAAGGCAAAGGCGTTGTAAATGTGTTAACGTTGGCGAGCGCTATGTTACAATCTGGCGCTAGATTAATAGTCTGCTAAATAATTATAATATTAAATTACATTGCTATTATATATATTGCTATAAATTTACTTCATACTTTGTTTGAAAATGTATTGTGTGTGTTTTGTGAATTGTGAAAACACATAATCGGTCACCGTACTATTTAATTACAAACACTACTGTAACTGTTTAAAACAGATCGTTCCATCATCACACAAATATTTACATTTATTCAAAGATTACACGAGAGTCAACGTTTACGAGTTACGTTGTACGATCGAGTATGAGAAAGCGAGCGAAATCGCAAAACATCCAGCGCGGTTGCGAGCTACCGGTCGACTAATCAATCACGCGCTATGCTATTTTACAAGCTTTTATTTAGTTTCACCTGTCCCATTGTCTGTCTGTCTGTAATCAAATCTTCCGAGTTAAATTTATAAATTAAAAGAACCACACACATCTCTTTTCCACGTCCCCCGAACCCGATCTAACTATGCACAAAACTCCATTATAAATATAATTCTTTCTAATTATAATGGGGTTTTGAAGGAAAGGGAAGTAGACATTTTTCATTCTTCCAAACAGGCCTTTAGGAAACAAATATTTTCTGACCCGAAACCCATGCACCCTGCTTAGTGGTAAATGCTGCCAAAGATCCGATCCCAAGACTACGGTCATGGGGCTAAGCAGGGGCACCACCACACTATTCTACACTGCACTCTACACATTTTACCCGTGCATTCAACATTCAAAATTTATAATTTAATAATTGAATTTGTTTTTAGTAACATATTTCACTGTTCTCTTTGTGTATATACTTATTTAACCACCTTAGTATAATGTCATGATGTTTAGCTTAAGGAATTTAAATCCATTATTGGCTTATCATTATTAATCATGCATATATTTAGCTGTGGATTTTTTTAAGATAATAAAATAAATAAATAAATAAATAAAATAAATAAATTTGATCCACTTTCCGGTTTCTGATTGAGCTGAATTTTTGCATGCATGATCTGATGATGGAGCTGGAAGTGGCCATAGGAACTCCGTCATTAAACGTTGCAAACTCATCGAGTTTGGGCTCGTTTAATTTTTCTTGACGAGTACTTTGACACTAGATGGTAACCAGGGTCTGATGATGGAGCTGGAAGGTGGCCCATAGGAACTAAATAATTAAACGAAGCAACCCCATCGAGTTAGGGCTAGTTTAATTTGTTTTGACGAGTACTTTGATACTAGATGTCCGACCCATAAACCGAGTTAAGTCTTAAGCAGGTCTTCAAATCGAAGAACTTGACTGCTCTTTTCTAAACTGCTGCAAAATACATATATAAATAAATAAAATACATTAACTTTAATTGCTCAAAGCAGCACATATTATGTGAACGTACTACGGACTACATAACGGAAACACGTTACTACGTGCTACGAACTACGTCGTAGTAAATCTCGATTTAAAAATACTAAAATGTTAAAAATAAAAATAAAGAAAAAAATACTTTTTTAAAAACAAGCTTTTATTAAAAATGAAGAAAAAGTTTTAAATAAATTAACTCCAATAACAAATACTTATATCACTTTATAAGTTCATTGTAACCTTTAACGATAATTAAGCTTCTTAGTCTACGACAAAATAAATATATACCGTCCATAATTATATATTTTTAACATTAAAACCTTTAATTGTTAAATCTTCCCGTTTTTATCACAGTCCCAATTTCATAAATAAAAGCGTGTTACAATTTGATGGTATGATTAAGAACATTTAGCACCTTTTTTTTTTCATAATTCATAATAGTTTATTGCAAAGTCACAAAATTTCACAAGGTGGTAGAATAAAAGTTAGTACATTGTGACGCCCTGTTAGGGCTCAGCAACATGCGAAGGACAGCCAGTTGTCCATTTTACGAAAAATAGGATGATTACATTTATATATTTTTTTTCCTCTCGCTATCACAATAACAATCAGGAGAACTATAACTTGTGTGTAACCTGTTGTATTTTTTTGATGATGTTAGTATATGTGGGTTCTATATTTTAGTTTTGAAGAGCATTGAATATAGAATCATGATTGATAGATACTGTTAAAGGCTTTCGAGTAATCTGCAAAGGCAAGATATAAGGACTTATTAAATTCGGTGTATATTCCTATGATTTGGTGTAATGATTCAAGGTGATCCGTTGTTGAGAAGCCGGGTCGGAAACCCAGCTTGTTCAGGTGGTTGGTGAAAGTCCAATTTGCCAGCTATACAAAATTCACTGATTTTGATGAACATTTTTTAGCAAATGCTATGGGTGAATAAACTGATTGGTCGATAGTTGCCTATGTCGCACTTATATTTGAATGTACTAATTGTTTTGGGAAATGACCCTTATACAGCAGAGTTTTGCACAACTTGGTAAGGTGAGGTAGTAGTGCGGGTTTTCCCACCTTTAGTGCTTCTGTCGTGATACATACAGAAGTGATTAATTCGAAAACATTTCAAAGTAGGCAACAAAAGTACATGTACATGTAGTTTATTCAGATAAGACAGGTGTAGATTTTGGTATGTTTTGGCATTATATATTAATAGTTCCTTTGAGGATATTATAAAAAAGATAGCTGTAGGGAATTTTGATGAACATACTACCATTGTTATTATGGTAGGAAACCACTCACACATTAGTCGGAGTACATTAGTTACCGGTATAGATGTACTGCTCAATTTATATAATAAGACGAAGTGCAAGTTTATTCTATGTAACTTTCCTTATTGTTCTAATTTATCGGGGAAACAAAATAAAAGTGTACATAGAATGAACATGCATCTATACAATATAACGTGTCATCATAGTGATGCTATTTTATATTTCGACATGAATAATTTTATTCATAACTTTACTTTGACTCAGGATACTATGTACCTGTCTCATAAAACAAAAAAACGAGTAGCTACATTGTTAGCGTATAATATATGCGACACAGTTGTAAATACTATAACGCAGTCGCCTTCAGTTTTAGTTAGTATTAGTACTAATAGTAGTGTTTTAAACTAGATAGTTCGACAAAAGAGGACCCCTTAAAATATAAGAAAATTTTACAAAATAAGCAGGGGTTTTCTGGCAATCAAATGAAAAATACTAGGACAAAGGGTAAGCCCCACTTAAATATTTCCCATCAAAACATGCAGGGGCTACCTGGCAAAGAACTTGTATTAGAATTATTTCTTAATCATTCAGACACCGATGTTATTTGTATTACAGAACACTGGTTAAAGGAAAATATGATGTCTTTTAACATAAATAATTACAAAATTGTCAGTTGTTACAATAGAAAGACTGCCGATAGAGGTGGTTCTTTAATCTTACTAAAAAATAATATTAAGGTGAAACAACGGAAAGATATTCTTGCACTTACTGTAGAAAGACAAATAGAGGTATCCTGTGTTGAGTTGGATAGCCATATTATTGTTTGTGTCTACAGACCTCCGAGAGATGAAAACGGCCATGGCAATTTTGAAATGTTCGAGAAAATTATGGAGGATGCCCTCATTATACTTTGTAATAACAGAAAAAAGTTAATTATTTGTGGCGATTTTAATGTAGATTTGCTTGTAGATACAACATTGAAACAACGATTAATAACTCTGTTCAAATCATTTAATTTATGTCATATATTTCTAGAGCCGACAAGAATTACACTTACCAGCCAAACTTGCTTAGATAACGTATTTTGTGACTGTGCATTCACAAGTAAAAATGTAATTAACTGCTTACCCTCCGATCACAGTGGTCAAACAGTTTTATTCCCAATTGCCAGTAAAAATAGGACTGATCCATCATTTTATAGGCCTATTACATCCCATAGACTAGAGACGTATATGAAAAAGTTAGATATAAATTTGCCAGTACCGGATTTTGATGAACAGAACCCAAACAAAATCTACTCAGACTTCTTCAGCATTATTCAGACAGAATTCAATAAAGTTTTTAAATTAAAGAAAGTCGGTGACTACAACGGTAAATCTAAATTTAATGACTGGGCAACGTTTGGAATTCGTAAAAGTAGAGTTATCTTATATGACCTTTATGAACAAAAAACCTATAACTTTGATCGAAAATTTCATGACTACGTTAAAAAATATTCCAAAACTTTCAAGTTGGTTTGTAGAACTGCAAAAACTTTACACATTAATAGAAAAATTCAAAATTCAAATAATAGAATGAAAACAGTTTGGCAAATAATAAACCGCGAAACTGGCAAAGTCATACCAAGGGACAATGATTTCTGCCTAAAGATAGGTGATGATGTTGTTAAATCCAGCGCTGATGTTGCTCGAGCTTTTGAAACATTCTTCACCAATGTACCCTTACTCACAACAGACCGTCTAAATTCATCTCCATATGAAGCAGAGACTTTAGTAAAAAATAACACTAGCGCCAGTAATGTATATTTAAAATTTCATCATGTATATCCCCAGGACATTGTCAAAACGTTTAAATTACTTAACTTAAAAAATACGGAAGACCTGTGGGGTATATCAGTCAAAGTCATTGGTTCAGTAATTCTAGTTATAGCCCCACACTTAGCTTATATATTCAATAAATGTGTTGACGATGGGGCTTTCCCAGACCTCATGAAACACAGTAAACTGATACCTCTGTTCAAGTCGGGAGATAAGGGTGATCCTTCAAATTTCAGACCAATATCTGTTCTTCCAACACTAAGTAAAATATTTGAAAAGATTATACTCAATCAAATGCTCTCACACTTGAACCGTACAAAACAACTCCATGCCAAACAATACGGTTTCACTAGGGGTAAATCGACTACGGATGCAGGTATTACCCTTATATCTCATATTTATTCTGCATGGGAGGCCGCACAGGATGCTATCGGAGTTTTTTGCGACCTGTCGAAGGCGTTTGATTGTGTTGATCATAATACGCTATTAATTAAATTAAATCATTACGGAGTTAGAAATAAAGCGTTGGATCTACTAAGATCATACCTAAGCAATAGAATTCAAAAGGCAGAAATTAACGGCGTAAAATCTGATGGATCGGGTGTTAAAATGGGCGTTCCACAAGGTTCCATATTAGGCCCTTTCTTATTCCTGGTATATATTAATGATCTGCCTTTCATGGTGGAGAAATTAACTGACATAGTGTTGTTTGCTGATGATACTTCACTGGTCTTCAAAATTGAAAGACAAAAAGGAGAATTTGATGATGTTAATGGTGTATTGTCTTTAACCTTGAATTGGTTCACAGTTAATAATTTATTGTTAAACGATGGTAAAACCAAGTGTATCAAATTCTCACTTCCAAATGTCAGGCAAGTTGAGACCAGTTTAGTGTTAGACAACAGCACGTTAGAATTAGTAAATGATACGAAATTTCTTGGAATAACCATTGATAGCAAATTGCAGTGGGGACCCCACATAGATAAATTGGCTGGTAAATTAAGTTCTGCGGCTTACGCTGTTAGGAACATCAGACAAAGCACGGATGTGGCTACATCTAGGCTAGTATATTTTAGTTACTTTCATAGTGTGATGTCCTATGGTATCTTGTTGTGGGGGAAAGCAGCGGATATTCAAACTATTTTTATTTTAAAGAAAAGAGCTATTCGAGCAATTTATAATTTAAAACGAACAGACTCCTTAAGAGAGCTTTTTAAAGAAATTGACATACTAACAGTAGCTAGTCAATTTATTTTCGAAAATATAATGTATGTACGCAAGAACCTTACAACATTTTCCAAACTTAGCGATAGCTGTAATGTTTACCTAAGAAATAATCACAGACTATGTGCGCCCCGTTTTAGACTCGCAAAGGTTAGCAATTCTTTCAAGGGTCAGTGCATTCTCTACTACAATAAGATACCTCTGGAGATTTTTAAATTGCCATTTGAGCAATTTAAAAAGCATGTTAAAGCGACTTTGTCGAAAAAGGGATATTACAATGTTCAAGATTACTTAAATGACAGGACTGTATGGGGTGGTTAATCTGGCTCAACACAGACCTTGCTGTTAATAATTTTGTAATTATTTATTCCAGCTTATTAAATAAAAATAAATCATAATTGTATTAGTTAAGCACAACCTATTTTTAAAAGAGATCTAAAAATAAATCTGTGGGAGTTTCTACGCCCTTCTTCTCCCACAGTGGTCCAATGTAGAGAAGAGGCAAAAAATGACGTTTGCTAAGAATATGTAAATATCTAGTAATAAACAGTAATAAAGTACTTTTGAGTTTTGAGTTTTTTTTTTGAGTTTTTATGATGATAAGGGACTCGGTTCAAGAGTAAGAACTCTCCAGAACTTATGCGCTGTCAAATTTGAAAACTTCGCGAACATGGAAGCTTACGTCATTGAAGTTTTGTCATTAGCACAGCAATTGGCGAACATGAACAAACCTGTTGACGACGTGTTTCTTGGTGCGCTGATGCTCAAAGGTTTACCGACAGAGTATGAGCCCATGATCATGGCACTAGAGCATTCGGGAGCTGGCATCACATCTGATCTAGTCAAATCCAAACTACTACAGGATCAACGTTGGACTACTCGTGGAGATTCGAGTGAGTGCTTATATTCTACCAGAAAAGGCACTACTACGAGTGACTCCTGGACGAGAAAAGCGCAGCAGCACAAGGGAGAAGCAAAAGCGAAGGATAGTTCTGATCGAAAGAGAGAACCGTGGTGCTGGAAATGCAGACAGAAAGGACATCTGAAGAAAGACTGTCGGAACGAGAAGAGTTCTTCAGGAAACTTTGTGTTGATAGCATTCAGTTCTAGTACGGGCTCGGAATCTTCGTGGTACATCGACTCAGGTGCGACAAATTGCATGACTGGCAGGCGCGATTTGCTGACAGACTTTAAATCGCGTGGTGGTTTCGTCACCATTGCTAGTCGAGAGAAACTTCAGTGTACAGGCATAGGTAACGTTATGTTGTCGGATGACACGACGTTGACTGACGTGTTGTTTATACCTAAGCTGTCTGTGAATCTTATATCTGTTTCCCAATTGATTAAGAACGGCTGTACTGTAAATTTTGATACTAAGGGTTGTACAATTTCAAATTTGAGCGATGTTTTGATTAAGGCAAATGACGTAGGAGGTGCATATAAACTTCAGACCTGCAGTCTAAGGGCGAATCTAACGATTAGCACTGCAACTTGGCATCAAAGACTTGGTCACTTGAGCGGCCATAATATGAAGCTTTTGAGGCAGGTACTTGCTAATGACATTAGTTTTCAGGAGGACCCTTGTAAAGATGTTGCTTGTGAGGTTTGTTTGAAAGGAAAGCAAGCCCGTTTTCCTTTTCCTAGCAATCCTGAGAAGTCTGTGGCTGCAAAACGGTTGGATTGAATCCATACCGATTTGTGTGGTCCGTTGCCGGTGAATTCCCTTGGATGCAAGAGGTACATCCTGACGTTCTTGGATGATCATTCGAGGAAGGTGTTCGTGTACTTCCTGAAGCGTAAGAGCGAGGTGAGTGAATACACTAAAAACTTTATTAAGCTAGTGGAAACACAAACTGGTGATAAAGTCAAGGTTTTGAGGTCGGATAACGGGACGGAGTATGTAAATAGGGACCTTGAAGACTTTTTGAAGGGTAAGGGAATTGTCCACCAGGTAACTGTGCCGTACAGTCCGCAACAGAATGCCTGCGCGGAGCGGCTGAACTGAACGCTTCTGGAAAAAGTAAGGTGCCTGTTATACACTTCAAACGTAGACCACAAATTTTGGGCAGAAGCTGCCAACACTGCAGCTGATTTAGTGAATGTGTCACCTTCGAAAAGGCTCTCGGGGAAAACTCCTGAGGAGGCCTGGACCGGTAAAAAGGTGAGCTTGAAACACTTACGAGTGTTTGGCTGCGAAGCTTATGCTCACATTGATAAAGTGAAGCGGAATAAACTTGAACCAAAGAGCAAGCGTTGTATATTTCTTGGATATGAGAAAAATGGGTATAGGCTCTACGATTTGGCGAAAAATGAAGTTTTTCGTAGTCGAGACGTTGTTTTCAATGAAACAATCTTTCCAGGTGTCAAGAGCAAGCAGTCCGTGGAGATATTCTTTCCGACAAGTGACGACGGTGTCATTGATGACGAGAGTCACGTGGAAGATGAGCCTGAGGTTGAGCTTCAGGCGGAGAATGCGGAGTTACCATTCCCACAGAATGTAAAGATTCAGGTTGAGGCGGAGAGGCCGGCAGCGCCTGAAGTTTGGTTCGAGGCGAACGAGCAGGTACCGAGCTCATCTACTGATACAGGCGGTAGACCACGGGAGCCACATGCAGATGGACCTGCCTTTAATTTACGGCCTAGAATACCGAGGACCATGTCTGCACTCGAGATAGAGTTGAATGAGCCGACAACTGTCAAGGAGGCTTTGCAATCGAGCGATAGCAAGCTATGGCGGCAAGCTATGCAAGACGAGATAGACTCATTCAATAAGCATGAAGCTGGGAGCTCGTTGACAGACCGGCGGATAAGAACATTGTCAAGAATCGGTGGCTGTTTAAAATTAAACGCGACGTGAATGGAAAAATAGCGTGTTACAGAGCGCGATTAGTTGCGAAGGGGTTTACCCAAAAGTTCGGAATTGACTACTTGGATACGTACTCTCCAGTTGTTCGGCATAGTTCGTTGAGAATGTTGCTGTCTCTTGCGGTGGAGCTAGATCTGAAGATTGATCACCTTGACGTCAAAACTGCCCTTCTTGAATGGTAACTTGAGCGAGGGAAGATTTATATGTCACAGCCGGAAGGATTCATAAGACAAGGCGATGAGCATAAAGTCTACAGACTCAAGAAAGCCGTGTACGGTTTAAAGCAGCGTCTCGTGCCTGGTACGATAAGGTAAAGCAAGTTTTACTCAAAGAGAAGTTCACGCAGAGTAAGCATGATAGCTGCATCTTCAGTCGTCGAGTGGGTAAGCGAACCATTATTATCGCACTATATGTAGATGATTTTTTCGTTTTCTACGATTGTGACGAGCTTGCTAAAAAGCTGAAAATGTCATTGAAGTCTCACTTTACTATTAAGGAGTTAGGTGAGGTTAAACATATGCTAGGCATTAAAGTAGATCGTACTAGTAGTGAGTTGAAGCTGAGTCAGAAAAACTATATTGAAAAGTTGCTTGAACGTTTCGGTATGAGCGACTGTAAAGGCGCAAAGACGCCCTTGGACGTAGGTCTGAAGTTTTCGGATAGTAGATTACCATATCAGGAATTGATAGGATCTTTAATGTACTTGTCTGTGACATCTAGACCTGACATTTCATTTGCTGTAAGTTTTCTTAGTCAGTATAATACCCACTACACAGCAGAACATTTTGCTGCGGCCAAACGTGTGTTGCGTTATTTGAAAAGCAAAATGAATTTGGGTCTAGTGTACAGGAAAAATGTTGAGCATGATAAGTTTCGAGTTTATGGTTTTACCGATGCTGATTGGGCTAACGGAGCCGATCGTAAATCATACAAGGGATATATCTATAAACTAGGTAGGAATGTAATTTCCTGGGGTTGTTACAAACAATCTTGTATCACACTTTCGTCTACCGAGGCGGAGTACATAGCTTTGTCTGAAGCGGCCAAAGAGGCGGTATACGTCCGTGCGGTTCTTACTGAATTATCAGGTCAGAGCAACACTATAACCCTGTATAATGATAATCAGTCTGCGGCGAAGCTTGCCACTAATCCGGTTTTTCATAAACGGTCTAAGCACGTAGACATTAGGTATCACTATATTCGTGAGGCTGTTGACAATGAAGTCATTAAGTTGTCATATATGCCTACAGAGCAGATGACTGCTGATATGCTCACGAAGGCACTTCCTACTTGTAAGCACCAGCCGTTTGTTCAAGATATGCTGGAAGTCGTCCAAGATTAAGAGGGCGTGTTGGAGGTTTCATTGTAGCCTCCTTGCTTTAATCCTGTCCAACTTCGTAGTGTTTAAGACTTAACTGTCATTGTCACTCTGGTTAATGTCGTATTCTTCATCCTATGTGCTGAATAAACTCTGGGTTATATTTTTACAAATATGTGGTTTAATTATCAAATACAATACATATGTATGGTCGCGTGGATAAATTCCACTAATTTCCTCGAAATCTGAGTTACTGTCACTATCGGTATCAGAGCCACTGTCTAAATTTACTAAAAAGTGCTTATCTAAATATCCGTCGTTTTGTCGATAATCCTCTTCAATTTATTGCACGTGTGCCACAGACTTGAATAGTAGGGACAGGGCACGGAGCGCTTGAAAGTGTCGCTACAAAAACAGTACAAAATCGGAAAAATTGGACTGTTTGCTATCAGTCGCGCTTGGACGGTGACAGCCGATTGACATATCGGCAGCAAAAACAAAAATGGTGACCTGCGACGTAAAAAGGTAAATCATACCCAAATCGCAAAACACAAAAACAGGGAGTGTCGTATCACAAGTAAATATTATATTTTCAATTACTATTGGCTTTAAATTGATTATCTATAAAATATTGTTCTCGAAAAAATCCTTAAACGAAAATCAACCATTCGACTGACGTAACTTTGTAGCGACGCGCGAAGCACAGTGAAACTGCCCGCTTCCTATATTTGAAAAACGATCCGATTTGGTTATTTTTCTATTCGTAATGTCAAGATTACTATTCGTAATGTCATTAGATTACTATTCGTAATGTCATTTGGTTACCCCCCCAATCTATCTAATTCATAACTTTTTCTATGATTAGGTAGTTTATTACTTATAAATTAAAATCAAGATCTTAAATTCCAAGTCACGCTACTAATGTGTAAAGACAAAAATTAATATGCCTATTGAATTATGTTTCACCTTTTTATTAATTAAACATGAGCTAATTGCGTGAGACCTCGCCCCTTAAGTAAAATTTTAGCTAGATATATTTTATTTCTACTCCTAATCACCGATTAAAAGTCACCGGGTATTTGAGAGTTATCCGTAGATCAACTTTCCTAATATTGTGTCTATACACCACAAACCGGAACGTGACCGACCGTGACGCCGTTACAATTTTTCGTACTGTCTTGGTTCCGACGAATTCCGACAGGGGCGCTATTTTTCTTAGCCTCAAAATGTTAAGAAATTTAGTACGGGAAGGCCTATCCTTAGTATTTATATCGATGACGTGTGCACAATATTTTTTTGATCTTATACACCTCGTAACGCACTGAAATAGGGCAAATTTTCGCTGCGATTAGTGATGGGAAAAATAATATCGACGTTTTTAAACTGTCTTAACTACGCAACGACTTGACCGATTTTGATCAATTATATCTCATTAGATCGTTTTAAGGGCAAAACCTGGCAAAACAACACAAAGCTATCAAAGGATACATTTTTTTTTTAAATAATCTAAATTGTGCTTGAAGGCGCCATAAAGAAAAAAAAAACGGCCAAGTGCGAGTCGGACTCGCGCACGAAGCGTTCCATTCTATACCATTAAGAGGGCACCTATTACAGACTTATTATTGGAAAATAATGGATTACGGTTTATGCATAAGGTTTATCTTTCTATTTGTATATGAAAATCTTAATGCGGTTCACAGAATAGAAAAAAAGGCAACCAGAAGTAGAAAAGAAACTTTCCTATTTATTCTGCCTCGGGCTTTAAAAATACAATTATTAGAACTTGAATTAACATTGAAAAATCAGTATCAATATACTTTTTTTATAAAAATCTCAATATATATGTTGTACTTATTTATGAGCGTTTTTCATTGAAACAGGGTAGACAATAAGATTTTTTGCACTGAGTGCACTGAGTCAAAATCTTTTTGGATTTTTTATCAGCTTCACGAGATGGTAAAAATGTGCGTAGTTTTTGGTAACACCAACACATCTTCTCCTTTTTTCACCCTTTTCGAGGCAATGGCGTGCGCTTTCAGGTGCTGAAAAATAACAAAAATGTAAAGATAACGTAATAAAACTGACATTGTTACTTAGGTTAGATCGTAGATGAGAATAACAATGATAATGTAGGTATAACTGCATCAAATGAATGTGTTTGTTTTATACTTAAAATGTTGAAAGAGTAGGTAGGTAAGGTAGCTTAAATTCAGAACGTATAATATACTTAAGTAATAATATCTTACACTTACTTTAGGTACATAGCTACCAAGATAAGAAAAAACTAGGTACTTACTGAAGATTTCATTAAAAACTTACCTGTTTTGGCTCTGTTTCTGGGTTTTTTAAAATTAACTTCTTCCGACATCGTTTAGACATGTTCGGCGCTGTAAAAGGACGTGCTCTCCAATCGACGTGATGCACAACACTGGTCGCGGGAAGCTCGCGTTGAGTGCGGTACGAAGTCAGGGGGGATATGGGACGTTTTAGCCTCGTTCCGCACTGCATTAAAATTATATTAATTCAGTGCGGCACGAGGCCTAAGACATCCGGTACCAAGGTAGGTACACCACCGAGTCCGGAACCATTAGTGATCTCAAATATATATTTATCTCTTTCCTACACTGGACCAAACCAAAGCTATGCCATTCGCACGACAAAGAAATTCACTTTTTTGCTTGCCGCACCACAGGGAAGTTGCATCAGGGGTGATTTAGGCCTCGCTTCGCACTTAACGTGTTAACTGTGGTTTAGTCATTTCTGATGAGAATTCGAAACGATTCTCATTTAACCACTTTTGAATTTCGGGTTTTTGTGTTGGTACTTGGAGCCTTATTAACCCGAATGCTATGGTATAGAGCGTTGTCCATTACTACCAAAGATTTTTCTTCAAGATTGGGTAGTATTATTTTTTCGGTTAACCATTTTTGAAGTTTGTGTTATTCATTTCGTCGTGGTAGTCCCCACTTTTGGACTGCGTTTTGGACAAACCCCGTTTCTCCTCCGGCATGAACAATAATAAAACGTTGCCATTTAGATACAGGTTCTAGAACTCCATCTGTTTCTTGACTTTGCTAGCATTTTTAGTGGTATATGAGGAATGTATATAAGTCTCGTCTAAGTATACAACTGGTCGACGATTAGCTGATAAAGCGTTTTTATTTAATTCTTGCAAATATTTAGCTCTCCACGCAGAATTATCATTGCGCTCGGTTAAAACCTTGCGATTGCTTTGTGTTTTTTTGGAAACGAAAGCCAATTGTTCGTAACAATTTACGAAGTGTTTCTCTGCTACCTTGGAAATTTATGTCGTCTTTTAGAACAGTAAACAATCGTTGGTAATTCCCTTTTAATCGCATAAAATTCATGCACTTTTGGCTTGATCAAACCTAGATCGAAACTGTCAACTTCTATTTTGCCACGTGTCCTTTTTCTCGATTTTCCTGGTGTGGTTATTTTCGTACCCATTTCCGCAGCGGTTTTACCTTCTGCGACAATTTTATAAATTTTTGATATACCAATAGGTACCTAAAAGAAGAGTAAACTCATCATTAGAGTAATAAAATTTGAGAAAATGTAACCGAATTCTAGGCGGCCGAAGTCGCGGGCACAGGTTATATATAATCTAAATTAAATTAGAACTAATAAATACCTACAGCTGTTTTAATTAATAACGTATTATCAAACAATGTCGAGAATTTATTTAATAATAATCTGGTAACACTAGCCTGAAGCGGCTGCAATGCGTTTGTATTGTTTTTCAAACGGTAATCAAAGAATAATTTCATTTTGAGAATAATTTCTCGTACACCACCTTTGATTGCTTTCGGCATGATTATCAAACAAAATACTTGTAATATTGGAAAAACTAATGGACTCTCAACTGAACAACACAAAACACCAACAACTGACAGCGAAGTGACATTTTCAAAATGGCGTCCGTAGTTTCCCCTTTCGCCGTTCTACAGATAAGTTTGTGGCTCTGTACAAAGACTGTCGCTGTCAACAGTCACTTTTGCTTCCATTTGAAAACACATAAAAAAACAGCTAGTCAAAAAATCAAATAAAAATAATGCGACTACTTAGAAAATCAGCGACGGTTGAAATAGCTTAAGATAAAAAGAGATGTTTGAAAATAGTACTAGAAGAAAAATAATCGATAAGGAACAAAAGCATATTAGACATAGGTATGTCAGTTGTTAGATTGACAGCTCTCATCCGAAATGAAGATCTCGCCGGGAGCTGTCACGTCTCCATAAGAAACTGGTGGTCTCGGAACAGTAGTTTCTGACATATGGCAGCTGTTAGTTCGACAGCTGTCATCCGAAATGAAGATCTCGCCGAGAGCTGTCACATCTCCATACAAACTGGTGGTCTAGGGTCAGAAGTTTCCGAGATATGGCAGTTGTTAGTTTGACAGCTGTCATCCGAAATGAAGATCTTGCCGGGAGCTGTCACATCTCCATACAAACTGGTGGTCTAGGGTCAGTAGTTTCCGAGATATGGCAATTTGTTAGTTTGACAGCTGTCATCCGCCATGAGAATTTCACCGAGAGCTATCACATCTCCATACAAACTGGTGGTCTAGGGTCAGAAGTTTCCGAGATATGGCAGTTGTTAGTTTGACAGCTATTATTCGAAATGAAGATCACGCCGAGAGCTGTCACATCTCCAAACAAACCGGTGGTCTAGGAAGTGTTGTTTCCGAGATATGAGTTTTATGTTTGACAGCTGTCAAAAATAGTGACACCTGTCAAAATTTTGTACAATCGCCAAAAAAAAATAACAAACACATACAGCTGCCAAAAAAATAAGTGAAGTGGTGCCTCTGCCACCCCTCCTGGGAAAAGGCGTTATATATAATACCTGCTCTAAATTGATCGTCTTTTGTTCAAAATGGTCAAGGGCGTGAACACATAATGAACTCATGCTCTGTCTTCGGTCAAGGGTGTGTGGGTCTGCTGGTGGTATGTCGTAGTGGGTGGACGGGTAATTCACGAACTACCGCTCCACCGTCTGGTGGGTGGATGGGTCGTGACTGGTAAGCATTGGTGCTTACCACACACGGACCAATTTACCCAGCAATCAAAAATTGGACCAAATCTAAACTCAGACCGATTTATCGGTGTCAGAGAAACTCTGGCTGGGGTCATTGCCATTCATTCGTCACTTCTTAAGCAAATGATATAATGAAACAGCAACGCTTGTTAATATAACAAATATTATATTTCCTTAATGACAATACTATTCAGCAATACACAGAGGATAAGTATTAGCTAAATATAATCACTATAGTTCGTCCAACTCCAACACAGAGTTGTGGCCTGGGCCTTAGTATTTCACAGCATTCTTAACGCCAACGAACTATAGCACTCACCAATTTATTTTTACCTATTATTTGGATCACAATGTTGCAGGAATAACCTTGAGATAAAGGCTGCTTTTACTCTGAAACAGGAACTAAACAGTAACCACACGACACTTTTTAGTAAGGGACAGAGCTATTCATCATAAGGAAAAGAAGAGAAGACGAATAGATTTGCCCCTTGCTAAAAAGTGTCGTGTGGCTACTGAGTAGTTCCTGTTGGAGGTCAGATAAAAGCAGCCAAACTATATCTAAGGGCTCGGGAGATTAGGGAGAAGCGTAGCGTTGCGCAGTGTCACGACTTTTATCCGTTGATGGATACGCGTTCGACGATGGGGCCCGAGTCAACACTCGCTCAGGTTCGAACATTTTCTGGTGTAAGGTCTCACGTGCACGTGAAGTGTGATACCGCCCTGAGCGCCGCTAGATATCTACCAAAACGCTTGTTACAACGCTTATAAATAAGCGCTCCCATATATCAACATATGTTTGACGTGTCCGCCACTTGCAGCTTGACGGATAAACGGATACAAATCTTGATGTGCTACGCCTCGCGCGACTTGACGCGCCGCGCAACACGCCGCTTCTCCCTAGACGAGACCTAACGCTTTTCTACAGATAAGAAGGCTAGGTGTTTTAGTGTGCGTGAGATACTTGTTCTGCTTGTGCACTCACACTAAAGCAATTGTGTGCAGATACGCACACATTGAATCATAAGATTGTTGTAAACAAGTTAAAAGTTCCTATACAATCCATTATACTGTGTGGATTAGGAATAACTTTCTTATTACAATAAACATACCAAATAGGGTTTTCCCGCAACGCCTATCCCACACAATAACTCGCTCAAATCAAACACGAAACTAATAATAATAACAACTTAATGATAAAAAATACACAATCGTCTTATAAAATAATACGTCATACATAACTACACTCTGAGCAAAATGAAGAAATAATTTTAGTAAAACTTGAGTTGACTAATGACAAAAACGAAAAGTACAAAGTTGTACATTACATTACATTTAAATTAACTACCTATAGAATATTAAACCGATAAAATTATTTCTTGATTTTGAGCGAATAATGATTAAGGTCAAATAAGAGGAGGGGGTAAAGATAACGTAAATCATATCTTTTTACATTCTTAATTCTATCAAAAGTGTATTGATTTTCCACCAATCATGTGCTTGTCTCAAACCCATGCATTTTTCCTAAATTGATGTAGGTTGCCAATGTATTCGCGCGGACACGTGCCTAAAATTAAAACTATATTTATTAGGAAAGGGCAGTTTAAATCGAGATCCAACCTAAGACTATGGACGTGTAATACACATGAATGATGTCTATGCAAAACCCAATAATTTCCTTTGTTACGTGCATAACTAAGAGGCAAGATACAGTTCGTGCCAAGTTTCTGTGGCTCTGAGCGAGGTTACGCGCGAGATTACCCTATTCGATAAAAAGCGATCACAGCTCGCAGAGAGGCAAAGAAACTTTTCGCGAAATTTGAGTGTCTATATCTAAATGTTTAGAAATGACGGTAATGTGGGAGGCTTGAATTGAATTCTCTAAACGTTGGCGAACGCTCTCTCTGTGGGAAAAGGCAGGGCGATATCATGATACAGGATGGCAGTGCCACGAGAACGATTTAGCCAATTATTCAATACCCCATCTAAAATTAAACGTAGCCCATTAATGTCCCCACCGAGGGGCACATGCCTTTACCAGGAAACGAGTAAGATTAAGCCATACTCTACCACGCTGGCTCAGTGCGGGTTGATGGAGGTGTTTTACGACTACTACTACCAAGTGGCGATAGTAGCCGTGACCTGCAGCTTAACGTGTCATACGAAACACTGGACATCCGATAATTTAAGATAAATTAATTATCTCATGGTCAGGATTCGAACCTGCATCTCCTGAGTGAGAAGCAACCGTGAAACCCATCAGACTCTATAGTCTGAGTCAAGAGCTCTATAGCTCTTTCTCTCCGTCCACTCCATCTAGCTAAATAATGATAAAAACACCCCCAACACAATAAATGAAAGCCTAAGTCTTAAATTTGACTGACTTGTTTACTTGTTGAGCTGTTAACTTTCGAACCACTGAACCGATTTTAATTACACATGGCTGAAAATAATCTCAGGGAAGACTACCATCTACAGAAAACTGCATTAAAATCCGTCTACCCGTCAATCCGTTTGACAGCTAGGGTGCCACGGACAGACACACAGATGATGGTGACTAATATATGGTAATAGTAAAACCAAACTACGATTAGGCATTCTTGTCACGCCGATGAGTGTCTCATGTCCTCTGGGTCTAAACAGGTATATCCATCTGCAGTTAGAACTAGGCATCTTAGTTAAGACCAGAGGCAATATTTAAGTCATAACGATGCCGAGCTCTGTGGTGTTTTTACACATTGCAACCTATTGCGTAAGTAGCTCCTAAAAAGCTCCAGCTGTTGACCTCTGTTACCTATTTTTTCTTTGTTACAAGCTCTACCGAAACCGTGTCGAATGCCTTGGCCAGATCAAGAAAGTAAAAACAAACTTCTGTTCGGTCTTATTACGCCGATGCGGTCTTCTGTGCCCTCTCGGTCTACGCAAATGTGAAGGCCTGATCGGATTGAACAGGTTGCCGAGGTTATCCCAGTGTGAGGCCAAAGGTAAGTTATGTGCCTGCACTAAGACACTAACTGATAATGATGACTAATCAAGGGTTATCGTACAAACAAACTTAGGTTTGGTAGTCTTGTTACGCCGGTGCGGTTCTGTTTTATGTCCGCGGAGTCTCCGCCGATGTTATGGAGTGCGCAAACTGAACAGGTCGCCGGCGGAGGGCAAAGGCGCTAAGCCTCCGGTCACGTCAGGGAGACGGGATACATCCGGGAGACTCTCTATGTGGGATTTCACCTCGGTCTTGACGGCGTAGATCTTTTGCAGTTTGATGTTGTACTCCTGTGAAATAAATTAATAACTTCAAGATATCTTTCAAACTCGTATGGTAGGTTTTAAGATGTTTTGAAAGGTACATAGCATCTCCAACCGTCACAGTTACCTGCTGTATTGGTTCTACTTAGATAGTTTGAGTCGAACTTATGTAACGTAAGAGTCAAACTAGTCTACAACTTGACAGCCGTAAACTCGACCCTTGTGATATTCCGCGGGAGCCTTGTCTATACAAATAAGATTATTTTAGCGTAACGGTTAGTGTCGCGTTTAAGGCGGTCAAGCTATATAATGCGAGTCATTCCAAACCAGTTGAGAATTAAGAAAATACATCTGTGATCGACGTTATGTTATCCGGGTTTAACTAGTTTAGAAATTTTTAGAGATAATCTTTTTTTATAGATTAGTCTATCTATCTAATCTATGTCTATTTTTCGCAACGCAAGCCTTCGCTGTCAATAGCCACCATAATATTAACGACCTCTGTGGCGCTGCGGTTGTGGCTCTGACCACAATGCAGTAGGTCCCCGGTTCGAAAAAAAATCCCCAGGTCTTGGATGTTTATATGTGTGTGACGTCGATGCTTCTGGTTCCCACGAAACAGGTTATCCTAGTGTGGGGCCAGAAGCAATGTATGTGCCTGTATGTAAATGTTTATAATGTATCGATCGCGGAATGCGCGATCCCGTCGATTGGATCACATCGTCAGAACGTTATAAACAGTTATTGTACCTTCTCTTTCCCTTCTTTCCCTTCCCTTGCTTCTCAGGCGATGCAGGTTCGAATACGGTGATGTCCACATACCAATGAGATTAATTATTTATGTTACGTACACTTTACGGACGTTC
Source organism: Argyresthia goedartella (assembly GCA_949825045.1). Taxonomy (NCBI): domain Eukaryota; kingdom Metazoa; phylum Arthropoda; class Insecta; order Lepidoptera; family Argyresthiidae; genus Argyresthia; species Argyresthia goedartella. The sequence goes on along the minus strand of OX463821.1, from coordinate 23,062,461 downwards.
TAATGGTGATGGAATCATCGTGAAGACACCTTCAATATCTCCATAGCTGCAGCGATAGCCACCTGTCACACAATGTGCCTCTGCCACCCCGTGTGAGAGAAGGCGTCTACTCCACCACTTCAAGCCTGGCCGCGGCCTGACTCGCCTGTGCTGTGCTCTTCGCCGTACGCTAACTTGTGGGAGCTCGGCAAGCAAACATTAACACTTACTCGAGCGAGCCTGGCCACGGCCTGCCATCTCCACGGAAATATTACCACGGTCGAGCCAGCTAATATTTCAGCTATTAGGCAGTGGATCAGGCTCGAGGTAAAGAGGAGGCCTATATATACCCAGCTGTGCCAAACAAATGTCAACTGCTGGACCAAGTCTCTGGTCTGGAATGCAGCAAGTGTGGTCTGTATGTGCACGCTAGCAATGAATGTGCTGGCCTGACCGCCAAGCAGATTGCTGCCCTACGCGCCGTGGAAAACTTCGAGTGGTCGTGTGACGAGTGCCACCGCAATACACCGCGCAGGAAGTCTTTCATCGTGCCGGACGATGACCAGGAAGATGACACTACTGAAGAAAACCTCAACAATAGTCGAACTAGACCTGCAGTTTCCGTCGACATCAAGAAGATGCTCCAGGATATTTCTAGAGTGATCGAAAAAACAATAAAGAAACAACTAGGAGAACTCCAGCAAGCCGTCGATTTCTGCAGCAGCAAAGTGGACGAATTTGATGAAGCGATCGAAGAGATGAAAACTAAGGTGAAAATGCTAGAAAAGAAAAACGAGAACCTAACAAATAAAAACACACATCTAGAAATAAAAATATTAGGACTAGAACAAAAATTCAATGAGCAGGAACAAAAGAAGATTGAAAATTTCCTCGAGATCGCTGGAGTTCCTTATCAAGAAAATGAAAATGTAGTTGAAATCTCACGTAAGATTGCGGCAAAGATAACCCTAGAAGCCAACGACATTCTGTCCGCGAGAAGATTGAAAGGAAAGGGCGAAAATGCTGATGGCATGCTACAGGTCGAGCTGAAGAGGAGCTGCGAGACCAGCACCTGGGTGAAGGCCGGCCGCACCGCCGAGCTGGTCGTTTCCGACGTGATGCCGGACTCCAACCTCAGCAGCGATGCAGCCGCCGGCAGAGTTTACATTCGCCACGCCTTAACACCGTGGAGTAAAAAACTAATTTATGAGGCTAGGAACATGCTCAAGGATCACTATAAGTTTGTGTGGTGTAATTATGAGGGGAAAATTGGAAAATTGGAAAAATCCATGTCTCATACATTTACCAGCACCCGTAGCATGCCGAGCGAGGGGGGGTTTTGTCGCGAAAGGTGGGGGACATAGCTTTGTATAGCGCATAGTGCTGTCCCTCACTTTCCAGCGTCAACACACCCCGCGGTGTCGGCATGCTACGGGCGGTGAACACGAAACATACCGTGATAAGACGTGGACGCGCGATTTCCACAGTATCCGAAGTCGTCGAATACTCCTGCAGAAGTTTTGAAATGGATAATGTGCTAATTGCTACAGCACCCACCACGAGCCTGGCTTCAGCTTGCCAGCTCCAGGTCCTCGGACAGACACAGGTTGTGCTCAGCTAGTCCGCATCCCATAGAGATGAGACGGTGCGACAAAAAGACAGACGTGAGGTCATCGCTGACTTATACGACCCCGCTCTCGTACAGCTGAAGAATGTTTATTCAAATTTGGGTTTCAGGTTGTGCTCTGTAGGTATACTATCGAGTGTTACGTTTGCGAGAAGCTAGCTCACAGCAAGCTGTTTGCTAACTTATTTCGGCAATGTAAAGTACAGAGCACAACCTAAAACCCATATTTGAATGAACATTATTTAGCTGTACGGGAGCGGGATTTTCAGCTGTAATCTTTACACTTAATTCCGAGAAAATCTTAGAATCGGCTAATGGTGGCCAGGTTTGGGAAACGGATTACGCGTGAAGGGTGTTACAGTTACGGCACCCACCTCGAGCCTGGCCTCGGCCTGCCGCGCCAGGTCGCGCTGCGCCTGCGCGAAGTCCCGCAGCATGGCCGCCACGCGCCGCCGCTTCTCCAACTCCTCCGACAGCCGCAGATTGTACTCCGCTAACAGTTCCACGGCGGAGTTCACTACGCCGCTGAGAGATAGTGCTGACTTTTTGTCTGGAAACAGATCGTCACAATTGCTAATTTATTATTACACACAGATAAATAAAACTGAAGTGCAGAAATAACCAATTTTATATTTTAGTGTAGCATTTCACTACTGACTGCAACATTAGGATTGAAAAGCATAATAAGCACTAAGTTTGACGTAAATACTATACACAATCATATAAAATTCACTCTGATCTAGAAAGTAGACTATGTCTACCTACGTGTTTTTTAGTCCATTTAGTCCATCCACAACGACCCGAATGGCCGAGTCGGCAGTGTCCCTGCCTACGAGCCAAGGGTCCCGGGTTCGAGTCCCGGTGGGGGCAAATATTTGTTTGATGAGAACGGATGTTTGTACCCTAGTCATGGTTGTTTATCTATCTATGTATAATATTTATCTATATAAGTACAGATGTAGTGAATAATCCTTTCCTATCGGCAAAACTCGGAACAACGATAACACCAGAATGGTGTCGATGTGTCTATGAATTACTGTATAATTTAATAATACAGTGATATGTTAAAACCACCACGATTCTATCATATAAAGAATTCGTTAGGTATACAAAAATATAACTAGTTACTGAGGACGTTTTATTTCAATAAAACGCACTGATAAAAACCAAATTCCGGTTGGGATGATCTAATGATTCTATAAGGATTGGAACCCCAAAAGTCTAACTATAAGTCAAAACTACAGTAGGATTTTGCAGACCTTTTTTATAACAATAATTTTTTGTAATTAATTAAAAATACTATGCCATAACAAAAAAGACACCTCAACATAAAACAAAACAAACCAGCAGAGAAATTAACATAAATAAATATGATTTTCTGATTGGATGAACGACTTCGATTATGACAGCGGGATAAGAGGAGGAGGAGCGGGGTGGACAGTGTGATGCGAAACAATACTTCCAACTTCCATATCACAGTCAGAATCAGAACTATTTTCTGGTGAATCATCGTCAGAGTTTTCATGATCGGTGATTACAAAACTAGCCATATAATTTTCCAACTCAGGTTCGTGTTTTCGGTACTCGTTTTCGCATTTGATGGCGTGGTCACATACTTTGGCCCAAACATCGGAACCAATCATATTAACCTTTCCTGTACCAATTGTTTCACAGTAGTCATATTCATACTGATGTTTCTTTTGGATACGTATCCCTTTATTTGTGACCATATGTTTTCAATCGGATTGAAATCAGGATGATATGGTGGCAATCTTAGTACGCTGTGTCCATATTCGTTCATAAGTTTATCTATAGAGTATTCTACAAAGTCTTGTTTGTACTTGCAAATAATTTCATATATTTCAAGTTTTGTTAATGACGGATCAATCGGAACGTTATGTTTGGATAGCCAATCCTGTACCAATTGTTTCACAGTAGTCATATTCATACTGATGTTTCTTTTGGATACGTATCCCTTTATTTGTGACCATATGTTTTCAATCGGATTGAAATCAGGATGATATGGTGGTAATCTTAGTACGCTGTGTCCATATTCGTTCATAAGTTTATCTATAGAGTATTCTACAAAGTCTTGTTTGTACTTGCAAATAATTTCATATATTTCAAGTTTTGTTAATGACGGATCAATCGGAACGTTATGTTTGGATAGCCAATCAATCATGTCTTGCTTCCTGGTATTTGAATTAGGAGGTTTTTCTACGTACTTATTATGATATGCAGCATTATCTACTACTAGTACCGAATGTGGAGCTAAGTTTGGAATGAGTTGATTACAACCATTTTTCATAGTTTTCATTGTTCATCGCGTTGTGATAGTCACCTGTTTTATCAGTAGACTGATACATTAACAATGCCCCAGGTATAAACCCCTTTCTACTACCAGCGTGCACTATTATAAGACGTTGTCCTTTAGAAATTAACTGTTTCACTCCGTTTTCTGACGAGTCAGCCCAGCTTTTACCTGCCAAATGTGAGGTATGGATGTATGTTTCATCCATATAAACAATCTCTCTCCCTTGCAATCTGTACTTTTTTATCGCGGCTAAAAACTTTACTCTTTTTAAACGAACATCATCTTTCTCGATAAGTAATTTTCTGTTGTTTTCAACTTTTTTATACCGAAATCCCATTTTTCTAAGAATTTTTCTTAGCGTAAAGTCACATCCCTTAAAATTTATGGCTTCGGATAACTTGGACTTCAGGGCTTTAATTGTAGGTACTTGTTTGTATATCAAATGGAAATTATACACTAATCGGCGTATAACGTTGTAGTCAAAATCGTCAAGACCTAGACAAAATAATTTATTTGGTCTACCCAACTTTGCCGACTTCGGACTATTGGAGGTGGATTGATTTATGTATTCTTTTTGCAATATTTTATTTACTGTTCGTTGAGAAATTCCACTGGCCTCCGAAACTCGTTTTTGGACTTTACAAAAGTAAGCAGTATAGTTGGTATGTTTGAATTTATCATTTTCAGTTAAGAAATATAAATAAATATTGAAAATAACTCCGCAGGCTTGCCGATCTAAACGTTTCCCTTTTCTTAGTGCTTTCGGCATGTCTGTTATAAATTGTTAATGTGGATCGAATAAAATCAATGTTTATTATTTACAAAAATGACAGACAAGAGTGAAATGTAAAGTCAAAAAAAAATATATAGGTGGCCTGCATTAATACACGAGTCCATGAAGTTTATCACAAAATCTAACATAAATATCAACAAAATATTTCTGTGGTATTAACTACTCTATATAGATACTTCCTCTTGCAATGCGACCGTTCCCTACGTTGTCTCGATGGGTACTGAGTGCGGTGAAGTAGTAAGACAAAAACGAACATTTCCGAGAAAATACGAAAGGAAAGGATTATTCACTACATCTGTATGTGTATCGTTGTCTAGTACCCAAGATACAGGGAATCCTAGTTTGGGGCTAGATCAATGTGTGTAAATAGTGTCCAAGGTATTATTATTATTATTATTATTATTCCACCACCAACACCGGCGGCAGATCCTAACATAGTAAAAAAACTAACATAACATTTACATAAAAGGCACATTGATTTTTGCCCCACACTAGAATAACTTGAGTCGTGGTCACCAGAAACAGTCGTCAATCATATAAACATAAAAAAACAAGAAGATTTGGGACAGGATCTATTGTATTCACTAGCGGCTCTGTGAGAACAGTAGACCTCGCGACCCCTCCGACATACCTACATACTTATTAAACATATTGTCACGACTGACGAACAAAAGGCTTTATTATAATGCGATACAAGTTTATTTTTAGAATTTCAGGTAAGTACCTGAGTAAGTACTCGAATTTTCCAATTACCATGCAGACATTGAACAAAATAGGGTTATAAGTTTTGGAGATTATTCGCGTTTCCTTGGTCCTAGGTCAAAACTGGTGTCTACGGATTCGTCTCATAAAGGCGGACAGAACTGCGTAGCCTGATTAACTGAAATCCGCTTCAACGAATACGTTTGCTACAGCCAACTCCCCCCCCCCATTTGCCCTTCCACTCCCCTCATCACACCCCCGACCCCTTGAAGTTTATCGGATGAACAACTGGAATTATTATAAATAAAATAATCCGACTGAATTTTCTTTCAATACCACATACAAACTTTATGCACCTGGTTACATACATGGAGTATGAAAGTAGCCGCGCCAATAACTTTGTAACGCCATAAGTCCGCCATTAAAAAAGAAAAAAATTGACACGAAAAATAATGAAATCGAACCGGCGCACAAAATTTAACGAGAATTGCATGAGAAATGCAACCTGTACGCGAGAACAGACAGACAGACAGAAGGGCAAAAATACATTTTTGGTCAACTCGAAACTGGACGCAGTAAAATAAAAATACTAACAGTGTAGGAAGCAGGAATAATTATGCGTCGAAAAAGTATGCGAATCGAACTGTTTGTGACTCTTATGCACAATGACTTAAGGTTGATTTTTTCTGGACTCGAAAACTTTTTCACTCTGGTATTTATTCTGGTATTTATTTATCGTACACTAAACAAACACTTGAAAGTAACAGGTGTAACAGAACCCCTATGCAGGGGTTCCACGGAAATGGAGGAAACCATCAAGCATAATATGCATATGCTGTTGGCATCCTGGCTGTCCTGGGAGCAAAAATATCCACCCTTATGCTCCTTGAAAAACCAGCCCTCCTAATCCTGCACCAGCTGGAGTAGGCGGCCTGGGTGGGTATGGCTGAATAAGATGAGCAGGCGAAGGGGACATGCACAAAGGCCGCGCTAAAGTGGCCCAGGTGCGGGAAATACAACCCCTCTAGAGAATAGAAGAACCAACAATAACCGTGGTCAAACACTAGTACAGATGTAGTGAATCCTTTCCTATCGGCAAAACTCGGAACAACGATAACACCCGAATGGTGCCGATAATCCTTTCCTATCGGCAAAACTCGGAACAACGATAACACCCGAATGGTGCCGATGTGTCTATGAATTACTGTATTATTAAATTACGTGTAGGTATCAAATAAATCGCATACTTTATTTATCAATGTCAAATGTCAAATTGCCCGTTTGACGTATATTACACTGAGATGTTAAAACCACCACGATTCTATCATATAAAGAATTCGTTAGGTAAACAAAAATATAACTAGTTACTGAGGACGTTTTATTTCAATAAAACGTACTGATAAAAACCAAATTCCGGTTGGGATGATCTATAAGGATTGGAACCCCAAAAGTCTAACTATAAGTCAAAACTACAGTAGGATTTTGCAGACCTTTTTTATAACAATAAATTTTTGTAATTAATTAAAAATACTATGACATAACAAAAAAGACACCTCAACATAAAACAAAACAAACCAGCAGAGAAATTAATATAAATAAATATGATTTTCTGATTGGATGAACGACTTCGATTATGACAGCGGGATAAGAGGAGGAGGAGCGGGGTGGACAGTGTGATGCGAAACAATACTTCCAACTTCCATATCACAGTCAGAATCAGAACTATTTTCTGGTGTATCAACGTCAGAGTTTTCATGAACGGTGATTACAAAACTAGCCATATAATTTTCCAACTCAGGTTCGTGTTTTCGGTACTCGTTTTCGCATTTGATGGCGTGGTCACATACTTTAGCCCAAACATCGGAACCAATCATATTAACCTTTTCCTGTACCAATTGTTTCACAGTAGTCATATTCATACTGATGTTTCTTTTGGATACGTATCCCTTTATTTGAGACCATATGTTTTCAATCGGATTGAAATCAGGATGATATGGTGGCAATCTTAGTACGCTGTGTCCATATTCGTTCATAAGTTTATTTATAGAGTATTCTACAAAGTCTTGTTTGTACTTGCAAATAATTTCATATATTTCAAGTTTTGTTAATGACGGATCAATCGGAACGTTATGTTTGGATAACCAATCAATCATGTCTTGCTTCCTGGTATTTGAATTAGGAGGTTTTTCTACGTACTTATTATGATATGCAGCATTATCTACTACTAGTACCGAATGTGGAGCTAAGTTTGGAATGAGTTGATTACGAAGCCATTTTTCATAGTTTTCATTGTTCATCGCGTTGTGATAGTCACCTGTTTTATCAGTAGACTGATACATTAACAATGCCCCAGGTATAAACCCCTTTCTACTACCAGCGTGCACTATTATAAGACGTTGTCCTTTAGAAATTAACTGTTTCACTCCATTTTCTGACGAGTCAGCCCAGCTTTTACCTGCCAAATGTGAGGTATGGATGTATGTTTCATCCATATAAACAATCTCTCTTCCTTACAATCTTTCCTTTTTTATCGCGGCTAAAAACTTTACTCTTTTTAAACGAACATCATCTTTCTCGATAAGTAATTTTCTGTTGTTTTCAAATTTTTTATACCGAAATCCCATTTTTCTAAGAATTTTTCTTAGCGTAAAGTCACATCCCTTAAAATGTATAGCTTCGGATAACTTGGACTTCAGGGCTTTAATTGTAGGTACTTGTTTGTATATCAAATCGAAATTATACACTAATCTGCGTATACTCCATTTCATGTACCATGGCCCGATGCACTTGAGACGGTCATTAGGCGTTAACAATAGGATTAGTGATAACAAAAGATACCTGGCCAGACCCTTTTGCGGCGTGGTATTTTACATGCAACCTAATGATCTTGATCGTTTAACCTAGTAATCAACATAAACAATATTTCATGTTAGTTGTCATGCGAATAAATGTATATAATTAATTTTTGCCTTTAAATATTTAAAATTGTTAAATATTTTATATAATTAATGTACATGTTTTTAAAGTAATTAAATTAAGTTAGTCTTAAAGCTGATTGTTATTATTTTATTGACACAATTTTTTTTTGATTGAACTCATGTTAGCTATTATTATGAAATACCGTAAACAACTTATATTTCGTATTTTTATTTTCAAGTATATACCAAAATGTTTTAGTCACGCTTTAGTTGCATGCAGGTTGGACCGACGCGTGCCATTTTGAAGTGCTCCTAATTAGATAACAAAAGGCAAACATTATGAGCCCTATTGTTAAGCTTCAAGTGCATCGGGCCATGGTATATGAAATAGAGTATATAACGTTGTAGTCAAAATCGTCAAGACCTAGACAAAATAATTTATTTGGTCTACCCAACTTTGCCGACTTCGGACTATTGGAGGTGGATTAATTTATGTATTCATTTTGCAATATTTTATTTACTGTTCGTTGAGAAATTCCACTGGCCTCCGAAACTCATTTTTGGACTTTACAAAAGTAAGCAGTATAGTTGGTATGTTTGAATTTATCATTTTCAGTTAAGAAATATAAATAAATATTGAAATTAACTTCGCAGGCTTGCCGATCCAAACGTTTCCCTTTTCTTAGTGCTTTCGGCATGTCTGTTATAAATTGTTAATGTGGATCGAATAAAATCAATGTTTATTATTTACAAAAATGACAGACAAGAGTGAAATGTAAAGTCAAAAAATAATAATATAGGTGGCCTGCATTAATACACGAGTCCATGAAGTTTATCACAAAATCTAACATAAATATCAACAAAATATTTCTGTGGTATTAACTACTCTATATAGATACTTCCTCTTGCAATGCGACCGTTCCCTACGTTGTCTCGATGGGTACTGAGTGCGGTGAAGTAGTAAGACAAAAACGAACATTTCCGAGAAAATACGAAAGGAAAGGATTATTCACTACATCTGTAATTGGGTGAAATTGACACAATAGAGGACCGATCACCCACCTCTGTTCAGCAGGGGTCCCACCTCATCATCTATCTATTTATCTATTTAACATATAAACATCCAAGAACTGTGGATTTAGCTATTAACTAGTCACATTACAAGAACACAATACCTATTATAATGGTGAGCATATATCGAAAGATATTTCTTCCAGCTAACCAAACAGGACAGAGACCTATCATCACATATGGCACCCTGGTAATGGTATAGATTGTTCCCAAGGGCGTAAAATGCTGTAGTATTTGGCAGTCAGTTTCAAAAAAAAATTGGCGCCGCGCCGCTTACAACCAAATACGGCATTTCGCGCCTTTGGTGTTTCATAACAGACTCGGTCACCTGGGGATATAAATTCGGTAGTGGACTGCTAGTCATAATATAACGTTATTAGGAACTGTCAAAACAGGAATTTTATCCATGACTTCTATGAAATACAAACATGTCATGTCATAATCAATTGCTATCCTTTTAGGGTTCCGTGCCCAAAGGGTAAAATCGGGACCCTATTACTAAGACTCCGCTGTCTGTCTGTCTGTCTGTCCGACTGTCACCAGGCTGCATCTCATGAACCGTGATAATTAGACAGATGAAATTTTCACAGATGATGTATTTCTGTTGCCGCTATAACAACAGATATTAAAAAACAGAATAAAATAAATATTGAAGGGGGCCCCCACAGAAGAATTCTTTCAATACCAAACACAAACTTATGAATGCTCCTGGTTACGTACATGGAGTGTGAAAGTAGCCGCATCAATAACTTTGTAAACATTATTTTGCTATGTAAAATCCAAACATTCATTCCACACCATCCCTACCATTGCACGGTGGTACGGAACCCTTTGTGCGCGAGATAGACTCACACTTGACCAGTTTTCACACAAAATTTATTATTTTATAAAATATGACTGCTGGAAATATACAATTCTGATATTATGAAGCTATTTGTACACAATGCTTCAACTTCTGACATGTTCTTCTTATTATCAGCTTCTCAGGTTAAGGAGTCTCAGATGGATGGAAAGGCTATATCTGATCGCTTGGCCATGCATAAACATTATCATAATATTAGCTATGTAACTACAGGAAAACTGCTTGGGGCAATTGGACATATACGACGGCTTACCCGATAGCTTGGACAGTAGCTGCACCTCGGAGACTTCCGGCGGTAGTGACGCGATCTGCTCTCGCACCTCCTCGTCACTAGAGGCACTTGACTCCAGCTCTATCAGGGCCTGGGAATAGGTAAAACATACCCAAAAATAAAACATTAAAAACACTCGACACATTTAGTGAAACATTAAAAGTGTTGGTTCACTCATTTCCTTTTAACAAAACATAATCTAATAACTATTGCAGAGAAGTCTACTACTATCTACATCTGTAGATAGTAGCAGTAGCATTATCTAACCATTGAAATCTGTCCACCCGTTTGACCGCCAGGGTGCCACAGACTGACATACATACACACTGACCAACTACACTTTTGGTTGTTGGGCATTAAAAAGGAGCATTTTCATCATCATCATTATCATCACTATCATCATAATGTTCATCACCATCTTGGCAACTTGCCCACAATCTGGGAGATGTAAAAGGGTTGACAATACATTTACAGTAAACTGTTAGAAAACATTCATAGTTATCTGTTTTATTGACATCAACTCCAAGTTGTGACACTATAGGATAAATACATAGATGTACTTCTCTAGAGATGTGTGTCCACGGAAGTGCTAAAAGTAAAGTACAAGACCAGAAACTAATATCTATATTTTGCACAGGTAGAGGTATGCAGGGATCCCTAGTTGACTTCGAAAATCATGTTCTATCCACAGAGCCACAGTTAAGCTGCTTATTATTAATTGAAATAAATAGGAAAACCACCTTGATTAATTCCTCGGGCTCAGGTGGGTCTCCTGGTGGAGTCTTTGGACTTAAAAGTGTGTGCGTCTCAATTGTACCATCAACCTCCACCTTAGTCTCACTTCTGCGTCTCTCTTTCTTCTTGTCTGTCTTATCGTCTCTCTCTTTCTTAGACTTCTTCTCAGGGTCTTTTGGTTCTGTGTCAGTGGACTTACGCTTGCTGACTTTCTTTGGTGGTATTGCGTCGCTGGGGTCAACTGAAACAATTGGGAAAAAACTTTGAGGTTACCTTCAAGTAATGATTAACAGTCACTAATATGGGTTCTATTTGGTACAGGCAATTAAAATTTTTCTCTAATTCTTATGAGTACTCTGCTATTATTGCTTTAAAAAAATACAATATTGTACACATACCAGCAACTTTAAATTCTTGGATCTTCTCCGCGTCATACACTCCTCTCTCCTGCCATATACCCAGTATTCTGTGCAATGAGGCCTTGGTCTTCGCATTGATACCAGTTTTGGCCATATGCTCAAAAGAATTGACCAACACTTCGCCAAATGCTTGACCATATTCTGGACCCTTCTTCTTGCTGTTTTGTATCACATCATTGGCCAGGTACATAAATGTCAGCTGTTTACCATCTTTCACTGTAAATTGTTGATATAAGAATGATTCATTTATATCTTCCTGTTGCAGGGTAGGTACCTACATTTTAGGGGAGATCCAATTTTATAGAAAATTATCATCACCACTTTATGTCGAATTACATCAAGTACTTCTACTAAATATTATATTTTGTATTAGTTAAGCATAAGCAATTTTTAAAAAGAGATCTAAAAATCAATCTGTGGGAGTTTCTACGCCCTTCTTCTCCCACAGTGGTCCAATGTAGAGAAGTGGCAAAAAATTACTATTGCTATGTATATGTAAATATCTACAGTAATACTTTTGGAAAAAAAAACACTTGGTTACGCCCCCTTATCGACACTCTGTCCGTAAGATGTACTAATAAGAACAGCTGATACGCTGATTCTAGAAAATGTCATCAGATTTGTGGTGGCATCAGCAAAACAAATAGCATACGGATTCCGGCACTCCACATCACCAAGCAAGAATATGTATGGCTTTAAAGATACTATATATATTCATTCGACTATTACGATGTGCACTACTAGAACGACAGAAAATAGAAAATTCCGTAGAAAATTAAACATTTTAGGTTACCCTTCAGCAATTCCTTGTGCCAAGTTTTCACCACAGCGGCATGATGTTTTCTATGGTGAATCAGCCACAACGACAAAGTCTGTATACTCTGCTGGCTTGAGTTAAGCTCCTGTAGCTTACGAATCAAGGCATTTTCCGTAAATCCAGCCATAATTCACATAAATAAGCACCGACAAACGACCGTCCGCTCAACAACTTTTGACGTTTGTGATTACTGATCACGTGACGTTCCTTTCCATTCCAGCCAGAACGACGCCATGTTTAAAAAATACTGTTAAACTAAACGCGTATTCCTTTGATCCGTTTCGTTCATTCATTTGATGTAGAGTTCTGGGCTACGAGTGTTACAAACTTGTAGAGCTTTGAGCTTGCATTATACTATGCTTGCACTATGATTTCATTTTGATTTCCGCCTCCGAATACCTAGGCGGTTGTGAGATTAACCAGCCATATACGCACGGATATACCCGACAGTTACTCGTCGGATGTAACTACCTCGGATCGGATCTCATCCCTGACTAGGTAGAAATACACGGACGGATGTACCTGATAGATTTTCCCACCAGGCATATCCGTGCCCATATCCTGCCATTCATTGGCAATTTTGCCCGCAGGCACGACTGGCGGGCAGATCTGCCGGTACCTGCCATCCGTGCCTGTATGCCTGTCTATTGTGTGCGGTATAATACGAAATGTCGATCTATATGTCGCAGTTAGTTGGTTAAATCAGACACTTAACTAACACCCTAGACCGTTAATTAAAGACCGACGTTTAATCAATTCGCTAAAGTTCCGTCAGGCAAGTGAGTGAACGTAACGTTTAACGAGTTGTTTAAACGTTCCTAGGCAACAAGACATTTATAATATAATACCTACACATAAGTACACATAAAAATATTTTATGTGTACTTAAGTTTATGTTTTAAGTATTTTTGTTGTTCTTACATGTTCAATCTAACACGAAGGAAAAAGGGAGCTTCGCTTCGCTCACCCCCTTTACCCTTCACCTAATCTACCGCAATGTTTTGCCCTGATCTAGGCTGACCAAATCAGTACATAGTGAAAAGAGACTGAAAGTAATCAGCTGTTGTCGTGACGCCATTTTGTTTGTTTCACCATATTTAACCAACACGCCGGATTTCGGTAAGACGGATTGTTAAACGTTTTCGACGATGATTTATTTAAATAAAAATGCTAGTGACTTGGTTAAACGTCGGCCTTTAATTAACGGTCTAGGGTGCTAATTAAGTGTCCGATTTAACCAACCAACTGCGACACGAGCACGTAATACACTACAACACGTGACCCATTTTTTTGAATAAAGTGTCGAGTGAAGTACCTACCTACTTTAAAGTAATATGTACGAGTACCAAGGTGAAGTTAAGTATACAAAATTATTATTTTTTCGTTTATTTGTAGCTCGTTAGCATTACCCAGAGAGGACGTGAAAGGGCTGTGGGATCCAAGTATTTCCTTCAGACGCGAGCAACTGCCTCCCTTGTGTTATGTATGATCTTACTTGCTCATCGTCCGTAACCATGAACTGGGTCGAACAAGTGTATTTCGGTAGTGCGTCGGAAATGTCTACACGGCCTACCCAGTTTTAATAGTAAGATGTTATCTTGATTTTAAATTTTCTGTAATTTACTAAATTGTAAAATTATGTAACTGTCAATGTAGATTTCGGTTAACAGCAAGGAGTTAACTATGAGCAAGGCTATTAATGCCTCTTTAAACTTGTAGTGGAAGTGGGATATTTAAATCATGAGATAATATTACTGTAATTACGGGTGTAGGTACTTAGATACGTAAATATTCTGCCTGCCTTTACAGGTGATTTTTAATTAGCCGACCGAATTTCAGGGTTATTTCAGGTTCATTTTGAACATTGTCAAAACACCGATATGAGGCCGGTTTATAAAAAAAAAACTCCAGCATAAATCCATCAATCGAGCCATAGTACCGTAAAATCATGCAACTGTGGTCCGAAAAATATATATTTTATGTTTGGTACCATACCACACATGGTGTTTGAACGCATACACTGTACAAAACCGGGGCACGTGCCAACCTCAAGGGGTACCAAAATCAAATGTTTTTTTTCCACAAAGCACCTATCGTATCCTCAACTATTCTCGAGATAGGTACTCGCGCCATTCCTCAAAACGATCTTAGAATAGAAGGTGTTCACTATTTAACTGCTTTTAAACAATAGTGTGATGATACAATATACGGTTTTCGGAATTCGTTATCATAATTTTGTTTATTGGACCATTATTGCATTATCTACCTGGTACCTGCTCGTCTTACTAATTTAAGGTCAACTAATAGTCATCATTGTTTGGGTTTCCCTCAATTCCGTGACTTGATACAAATCTCTCTTAGAACTGATTTTCTTTGGTGGCCTAATTTTCTGTTTTATCCTAACGTTTGCATAAAATGTCACATCCTCTTTCTCCGGCTACTTTGATGATGTCCTTTTCCCCTGTGTCCTTCGTGACATTTTCCCTGAAACAGAAGATTGATTGCAAATTTCTACCAAAAAACTGGACTATAGTTGAGAGCAAAGTATGGAAATTCGGAAATCCAAAAACTTAGTTTGGAAAAAGTAACTTTCTTGGGTTAATCATATAATAATAGGGATCTATTACTTTGCCGACAGGGTGGCAACTTACGGGAGACGTAATAAAAACTCAGTCAATATCTATTTGATTGGAATGCAATATATACTAAGTCGCTACTTGTTAGTAATGACGTACTTAAGACATTGAGATATGTCCGCATTACCGTGAGGTCCTGCACAGATACTCCCCCCTTTACAAAAATTGTATATTTAACTTCAAAAATACAAAATAGGTACATAACAAAAAATAACATGTTCTACAAGACGTGTTACAAATTCGATATAGATACCACGAGCTCAATCAGGAATGTAGCCGTCATCAGTTTTGGCTAAGTGCTCTTCACTTGTAGTTGTGCATTATATATTGGTACTCGATATCCTGTTCCTCAATGATGACATAGTTTTTCTTCGTTGGAAGTTAATCTTCAGCGTCTGGTCATCTGGGAATGATGTAGTGTTGTTCTGAATGTCGCTCTGCTGATCAAATGCAAAGTAGGGCCAGCGTTCATGGATAGGCCTCTCCATGTGCTAATCACCGTACTTTGTCATGGCGAGGTGTTCTATGTGATGACTGATGATGATGATGTTGATGTTAGTTGATCTTCTGGCTGTGGAACTCTTGGCTGTTCTTGGACGTTGGAACATGTCGTTGCTGTTAGGTTTAGCTTGTTCTTACTCGTCTTTCTTCTTGGCTGTCAACGTAATTAGGATTTTATGCGGTATTGTCTTTAAAACTTGCTATCAACTGATCATTAACCTGCGGTCTACAGTTTAGGTTATGAGCTTGCTGATGTGCTGCGTATTTTCCACTGCTGCTTTGTTGGCTTGGGATATGTGACCGAAGGCAGGAACTATTTCATTGGCGGTCAATATTAAAGGAAATACCTTCGAGAATTAAATAATAGGCAAGAAATGGCAGATGTACGGCGGTTGGACAGATTTCGTTAGCTATAGAGTTTTGACTAATTCCCTACGCAAAGGGCATTTGGACCATAGTTGCCCCCCAGAATTGCGTGTTTTACGTTACTATAGCAGAACGCAGTTGCAGTTCTTATTTCCTAATTATATGCTCAATTCAATAACCCTCTTAAGTTCTAAAGAATTCAAATGATACGATTAAATAGGTCTGAACATCTGTAAAGGTAAATATACCTATATATGCATACATATATGTATACCTACCTACATACATATACAGTGGTGATCATATAATTAAAACGCTTATTTAGAAGGATAAAATTTTAAGAGAAGTAATAACAAAACTTCGCGAGAAGAATTAGTCGTATAAAAAGATAGCCAACCATCTGCAATGCTCAAAAACGATGGTTTCCTCGCTGTGAAGCATTTTGCAACCTTAGATTACATACAAATAGTCTAAAATTTGCCACGTATCAAACTACTTCAAGTGTTCCCTGTGAACCCTAACAGAGAAAGTCATCTCGTCGAGACGATCGAAATATTGTTCGTTTGGCAAAACAAAATCCTTTTAAAGGATCTAATAAGCTGAGAAAAGAAAATTTTGGTGAAAACAAACCTTCAGAAATCTCGGCACGCACTATTCGAAGGCGTCTGGTAGTTGTTTTGTAAAAAAAGTTGCGCAAAAGGATAACAAGGAAGGTGCCATGCAAGAAGGTATGAAACTGGACAGTTAGACAGTGGAAAAATGTTCTTTTTTCTGACGAGACAAAAATAAATAGTTTTCTGGTGGAAAACGATATTAACGCCCTCCGAATAAAGCTTTCGACACTAAGTACAGAAAAAAAACATTAAAGCATGGTAGCGGAAATTTTAAAATGTGGGTATGTTTTTCTGGACATGGTGTTGGATGTTGGACCTGTTAAGCTGATAGAAGAAAATATGGATCAATTCCGATACAAAAATATACTGGAAGAAACAATGTTACCGTATGCTGAAGACGTGCTTCCGAATATTTGGATATTCCAACACGACAATGATCCAAAGCAACTGCACGCACCGTTAAGGAAATTCTTACATCGCAATCAGTTTCTGTCTTAGATTGGTCAGCCCTATACAGCCCAGATCTAAACCCACTAGAGTATCTTTGGTGCGAAGTCAAGAAAAAGGTTTCAAATCGACAGCGTGCCAATCTAAGAGAGCTGTACGACGTTTTCTTAGAAGAATGGAATTCTATCTCTCTTGCGAAATGTCAAAAATTGATAGAGTCAATGCCTCGCCAGTGTAAAGCAGCAATTAAAAGCCGTGGGCATGCTACTAACCATTAATATTAGTTTAAAATGTATTAAATTGATTTTTTTCTTTACACACTTCACATTATTGTGATTTATTTAATCTAAGTTTCATATAAAACGACTCTCGAGCAGTATAGTATAGTACTATAGTATAGTACTATCTATACTATAGTAACAAATTCAAATAGAGAATAAATAAAATTTGTGAAAAAATAGTAACCGATTTTATTCTTTAATCCTAATCCCGTTTGCTCTATTCATGGAGGGCCATGTCATAACATAACTAGTTACTTCTGAGAAGGATCATATAACTACACATGACATGATTAAGATAAAAAAATCTGGAACTTCAAATCGTTCTTAATTATATGACCACAACTATATGTACCTACCTACTGACTGTCTGTAACAGGTAGAATGTGGTACAGCGAGTAAGACATCACGCTTTACACTTCTACAGATAGGTACCTATCTAGTTAGAAGACCCAAGCTCCAAAATAGATAAAAGCCACTTAAAGTCCAATTGAGGCTATATCTGATGTTCGTACTGTTTACCTGCATACCTTGCGATGCAATGCCAGACCAACAGTCACAAAGTAGTTAACCCAACATTCCTGGACTAGCGAATCTAGTTCTTACAAACCTCAAAGATAGCTAGCCAACGTAGACTCGAAGTCATCGACCGGTTTGAGATGCGCGTCTCTCTCCACACTCCACACACCTGCCTGCGCAAACGCAGCCTCCAAACCTTCAGTTGTGCTTGGAACGGTCCAAAAACATAGCGCGCGCTTGACAAGACAACGATTTGTCCCAGAAAAGACGCGCGAAAATCAGCCATTTTTAAAAGTTGGCAGAAACTTTTTTTGGCACCCCAAAGAGTTTTCGTTGTGCAGCCTGTGTTCGTGATTAGATTGTTTTAGTTGAATATTTATTTTCGTTCAATAATGGGTTTCTTCTTTGGTAATAACTTGCCCAGTGCATTGTTAATGTCCTTGCTCTTATTAGCAAGTGCTCAAAGATCGAACAATCTTCACAAAGACCACGGTAAGTAAGAACTCACTGAACAATTAATTAACCCTTCAACTCTGCGTATAAATTATTAGTTAAGACGACGGTGTCCGATAACGTAATTATTAATTATACTATAGTATAACTTCACAGCGATCTTTACGACTTCCTGTGGACGTCCTTAATTAAAACAAGATCATCAATTAATTAATTGTGTCAAATATTTGTACCTCTGCGACATTGTCATCGTAGGAAATGTTTGAGCCGTTATACAGGTAATAACAGAAAGGTGTAGTAATATTTTTGGGGTTTGTTAGGTACATTATTCTGAGCAACTTTCACAATGAAACCGTTTTTATCTGAGCAACTTTTATTTTCACTTCTCCATACAGTTTGGGCTGCGCGATCCGCTGTTTTGTTTGTTTCTCTGATCAAATCGGTTTCATTGTGAAAAATGTTAAGGTTATGCCCTTAGAAACCCCCTTAAATCTGACTACTTTCTGATACACCCTGTTGAGTCAAGGTCTTCCGGCTCCACCATCTTAATAGCTCCATAGTACCTAAGCTATGGTTCCAAAGAATTTTACATCCCAGCAGCTCCGTATGACTGTTGTTTAGTTAAAAGCAAGTCTATAGGGGAACATTTGGTTTAGGCACATGTAGAATTGAAGTGCAGTATGTTTGATGTTCTATGTGTAGATACTTAACATATCTAAGTATGCATTGCTCGGGTGTACACAACAGAACAGCATAGTGTCGTTATGTCCTAGATATCAGATATCATGATATGCATAACTCCAAGATACTAGGTACGAATATACTCACTTACAAAGTTGTCAACGTTGTTGATGTTGGCATAAAAATGCTGTTTAAAGTTGGATTCCTCTATGTTTGCCTAATATGTGGTCGGCATGTTAACTACTTGTTCACATTCTGGACCGGAATATTTTGGTACAATCGTCTTACAGGTAGAGTCACTTCTTTTCCCATTCTGGGTGCTAAAGGCACAGTATCCCAGCAAGAAGCTGTTTCTGTTTTATGTTTATTTTTGTTCTGTTTTCACCCACCAAAGGCATTCAAAGGATATCAGTTTCGTTGTCATTCGGACATTGTTGGATAAAAGTACGAACCGGAGGCACCAGCCTGTTAGGTGCTACCTATATAAATTCACTTTTACTTTCGCTGCAGCTGTGGGCGTTTCTCTCTGCCTTAAAGGACATTCTTCGGTCTTCAACGACACATATAACGTATGCGAGGACAGAATATTTATCTCCCTTTTGACAGCGCGGGCTTTTTATTAAGACGGTCTTGGAGTTAAAATTGGAAAAACTTGTTTCTTAATTTTTTAATTAAAAAAGTGTGAATTCGTCGTTCAGTTTGAGGATATGTGGAAACTGCTCGCGTGTGATATATGGCGAAGGCCACATGCCCGATATTTAGGTATCACCTTGGCATCACTGTTTTTGGAATGCGCAAAGCATTTTTTCACGTGTTCAGAAAATAAAGATGGAATATCTTCAGGTTTGAAAATGACTTAGAGGATTACATCGTGTATCGTGTGCTGTGATGTAAGTGTGTCTCGCTTTTGTTACTACGAGTTAATCAGGAGGGCACACACATATGTAGAAACATACAAAATTATGTATATCATTGGGTCTCCTAATTATTAGCGCTCTCACTAAACACAAACAAGGACTGGGCGTGGTACCAGTAGAAAAACAAATCATCAACTTCAACAAAAGGTTCAACAAACGCCCATTCAATGTAAATCTTAGACACTGATGACGCTAAATGGAAAGTAGCTGCATAAGCATAACTATGTCATAAATCAAATTGTTATGTTATTCTATATTACATTTGATTATGATTTTTTAACAAATACAGTGACAGCTCTATAGGTCTATTGCTCTGCCAATGCTATTGTTTGAATATGTGTAGGAAGGAAGTGATTTGGATTCTTGATATAATAAGGCAAGCTTGCTCTCAATAAGCTAGTGGAGTCTGAACCAGAACCTATAGAATGTAACAGAAACAATTGTTAGTGCTATAAATATTACTAGTGCCTAGTAACTCTATCTTTTTGGTACTGCTCGTAGCAGGTATCTAGGTAACAGTGCGATCAGGTTCGTGATGCATAACTACTTATATACTATAAAAACAGTACAATAGTGAGAGAATATATGCAGCTGAAATCATTATCCAAGGAATAATTTACTCTCCATTTTTCTTAGTAAATTATATCCCCAGAGCTATGTGAGATTAGGCAAGAACTAACTGCCAAGAATTAACTGCCAAGGTTATCGTTTCATTCATGTACATAATTGATATTAATTTGATAATGATATTATTTATTCCATTGATTGCCACACATCACTGGACGATCTTTACGATCACAGAAACAGATACTACCTATACACTTGATCTCACCACACAACACACTTTAACATTAACAAAAACTTACACTCAACCCTCTATGCGAGTTCGAAAAGAAAATTATGTATTTTTATACAGGCGTATACATTGCTTTTGGCCCCACACTGGAATACCCTGTGTAGTGGGAACCAGAAACAGCTGCGTCACACACATATAAACGTATTATTTTTCGTCCTTCTCAGTCGGTTTTCAAACCTGGGACCTCTCGATTGGGAGTTGTGAGGAAGTGCAAGAGTTATTTTACGTAATCTACGCTCTACAATGAATATTAGGCGTCGCACCCTCCTAAGTAAGGGTATATACTTATGGGTACCGAATCCTTTAATTTCGATTATGGCCTTTTTCAGATATATGTATATTACGTCATATCACTTAAGTGGACATAACGTCTAAGGTACCACAATAAATGATGTCTTTTGTCTTCGACACATCTTGTCTACAGCTTTCTCTCGGTAAGAACGTTATTTCCTAAGACTTCAACGAACAGTTTAAAACGAAGTTCATCCAAATCGCACAAGCGGTTCAATCGTTAGAAGTGTCCGGTGCCTAATATAGGTCATAGAAGTTACTCTATGAAATTACTAAATACTTTTTGGAGCGCAGAGAGAACTTTTGTCATACAATGCCTTATTAACTCTATGAAACGACCTCATACATATTGTTGCATTAATTTGCGCTGCGGCTTAATATGATGATGAGTGTCGAATATAGGCACCAAGACATACAAGAGCAAGAAATATCAGGTCATTGCCAAAAGCTGTGTTTCTATGAATGACGTTACAATAGGAGGTGCTACAAAGCAGATTGATATAGGTACCTATTTACTTGGTCAATTTAGCCAGTAAAACCAACCTCCTCGTCGAACGTTCATTCACCAAATTCACGATATGCCTACATCAACAATAGTTATAAAATGCAATACAATAGTTTCAGCATAAAATGCATACGAAGCAACAATAGACAAGTGCCAGTTTATATGTTTATGTTTAAAATAAGGGAAATTTCTAAATTTCTGCAAAGAACGATGTGGTGGATGCGAGTATAAAAACTTAACAAATATGATATAAAACAGCCTTTATTCCAAAATCTAAGAACAAATTTACATACACAATTTCAATAAATGGTATTAAAATTAAATTTTACACAGCAATTTTATTTTAAGTCTACCATTAAACATATATTCGTATTTCAATTTATATAATATTTACTTATTACATTTATTTTTATTATTTGGCCGCCAATATTTGAGCAAAGGCCTCCTCCAGTCTATACCAATGGTCACGATCTTTAGCCAGTCGAGTCCAGATACACCCCCCAGACCGGCCGTCTCTACAATATCGTCCGACCAGCGTCGTTTGGGGCGTCCGCGTGTTCTTTGTCCGTCCGAGGGGTACCAATGTAAGATGCGCTCGCTCCAGCGTCGGTCAGCTGTTCTGGCGACATGTCCAGCCCAATTCCACTTCAATCGGCAGACCATTTGTACAGCGTCGATGTCTATGTTTTTGACTCTATCTTTTAGCTTTAGTCCTAGCATTGATCGCTCTGTAGCTTGTTGAAAAGTTGATATTTTTCTTATCGTGGCTTTCGTGTGGGGCCAGCATTGACTGCCATCATTCATCATCGAAGTGTCTGCATAATTCAAAATTAAATATTTAGTCAATGATTTCAAGAACTTTGACTACACTTCGGAACCGAGATACCAGGCGAATAGAAGCTTAAAGGAGCACTCTCAACTGTGCGACTGTGCCATCATCGAAACTTCTAGCCAAAACAGTTGAACCTCGGGTTAAACAGTATTTAACGCGACAGGAGATCAAGTTAAACTGGGTACGAGTTCACACTGCAAACGAATGCTAAAACTTCTAACCTGATAATGTCTACTGAACCCCACCTGCCGGTAGTTTACATCACACGTCGTCTGACTCTGACGTGTCTAAAATTACCTCATAACTCCATCCTTTACGTCCCACCGTACCAAAAGATGCCGCAAATCAAGCCATGAAGATGAACACCCTTACTTTAGAGATGAGTTCAAGAGTATGTTTGAGGTGTGGTACACGTCCCAGGATACAAAATAAACAAAGCTGATGACCGAGATGGCAGAGATCAAAGAACAGAACAAGGGTATTAAACGCTCTAACGGTGAAATTGAAAAATCCATGGCTATCATTAATGGAATATACGAAGTTACGAAGAAGAACGTGGAAAGTCTTGAATCTGAACGGAAACAAAATTAGCTATAGATCGCTATCCTAGAGTCCTAGAGACAAAACTGGACGACATCGAACGATCTTTAAAAGCTTCCAGTATTGAAATACGCAATGTGCCATTGCCAGGAAACCGGAAAGCAAAACTTAAACTTTGCGAAATTGTACTAAACACTGGCAAGGCTATCCAAGTGAATGTATATATAAATCTGCAATCAGGGACGTATTTCGCCTCAATGTAAATTTGGAAAAGGAAATATTATAGCTGAATTTACTTCAGTGATAAAGAAGAGCGACGTGATCAGTGCATCTAAGACGTACAACAAACAACATCCATAATAACGCCTTAACTCGCTTCTTTGGGCTTCAAAGGTAAAGCGATACCTATCTACGTTTCCGAGGCTCTACATCTAAAGGACGTAGACTATTCTTCCTGGCCAGAGATCTGGCAAAGAGCCAGATAACTATAAGTAACAGATAATAACTATAAGTATTGCTGGACCAGCAACGGTAAGGTTTTTCTCCGCAAGACACCTGACTCGCGCTATATCGAGGTAAAAGATGAAAAACAAATGGCCTCTTTGAAAACCGAAATCGGACTAGATGGAGTGTTTTCTGTTCTATTATTTGTAGAAAATTATTTTTCTTTAAAATTATTGCACCACTATTTTATTTTATAGTTCTGAAATGTAACAATATAATATAAAAAATTCAATAACATAATTATAACGGGCGACTTAAATATATACATAGATATTAAACTAAATAATACCTACAATTACAGTACAAGATCACAATAGCAAATTAACGTAGAACGAATACAATTTGTACAACCGTTTCCATATCATTCGCACTATATTATTAAACTAACAAAAAAAAGTACAAAAGCATAAAACAATCATCAAATCATTAAAATAAGTTTCCATCCACGTCACAATTATGAGCAATTACATTCAATCCTTTAATGATGATTTAATACACAACATTGATTACATCCAACCAGGTACCTCAACTGTGTGTGGTGTAGAAGCTTGACAATCAATCCTAAAACCAAAATATATACTCGATATAAACATCCTAACATAAAATATCAGAAGTAAAACGAAACACTTTGCCGCTTTCGAATTATTTTTAAAGAGATTAGATCTGCCCTTTAAAATATATATTATTAACAGAAACATGGAATTCAAAGGCCACTAACTTTACATCCCTCTAAAACTGTAATTTATACCACACTAAAAATTACCACAATCAAAATACCGTCAATTATATATAGTTGCCGTATAGTGATATATACCAAACAGGGATTGAACTACTCTGTGGAAAAAATGGCTTTGGTGGATGCTTCCTGTATCGCTATAACTGCTAAAAGGGATTCAGTTGTGATAGACATCTAAATAACACCATCTAAAAATATTGATGCCTTTGTACGTTCACTTGACGATCTACTAACGAAATATAAAAAATTCAATAACATAATTATAACGGGCGACTTAAATATATACATAGATATTAAACTAAACAATACCTACAATTACAGTACAAGATCACAATAGCAAATTAACGTAGAACGAATACAATTTGTACAACCGTTTCCATATAAAACAAGCATTATAAATAAATTCCCTTGAACTATCATGAATGTAAAAAAGTTATAACCGAATGGTTAAAACTCAAAACTATGCTGAAATTGACGCCTTTTTTGTTGCTTTAAAATAATATGAAATTGATTGATAATTGTTTTACACCGTATTTCTATCTAATTTAAGTAAACTTGTAAGTTTCAGAACTTTCCATACAATAATTTAAGATACTCATTAATCTAATCATGAATCGAAGTGCATACTAAAGCGTAAGCTGAATTTTGGTCGAAGTTTGCATTGAAAGTGGTCTAACCTAGCTATTGTATTGTTTAAACTCACAATGTAGGTGCTTATGAAAGAAAACCGACCATGTCACAAACCTTACATCTATAATTTAATTATGTAATTACCCACAATAAAGTGGTTAACATTAATATAAAGCCAAATGGAAGGAACTAGCGTTTAAGACACAGGTTCCGCCTAGTTTAATCGCTAGTGGTCACAACGTATCTTGTATCGTTCATGTACAAAATTATTGTATTCAAGCATCTAATTTAAAATTAAACCTACCATGTAAGTTTTTATATCTAAGATACACAATGTAAACCACTCGTGTTCAAATAAACTTTTTATTATTATTATTATAATTATATAAGAGGGCTGGAAGTATGGTATTATTCTTCTTTAGGGACATCTCTAAATTACTTTTGAATATATCTTTGTTGGCCCAGTATTTCTTCCAAGATGTGGCGATTCTTCTATCAACTTCTTTATTTAGGAAGTCTTCAATCTGTACGAGGTAGATATATTCTGTATCATACTCCATTGAGTATGGATCCCGATGCTATATTTATGGATTTTTGTTCGGTATTAGTCATAAGTTTGATCTTTGTTGGATTCATGCATAGCCCTACTTTACGACTTTTGGTCTCAAGCGTTTGGAGAGCTTTTAAAATTTCTTCATGTTTATCTGACAGGATCACAATATCTGCGAATCTGAGGTGGTTTGTTTCTCTTAATGTTTATTCCATAATATTGCCAGTCAGGTTTTCTGAATACAGACTCAAGAAATGCTGTAAAAAGCTTAGGAGATACTGGGTCTCTCTGTTATACACCGCGGTTTATCGAAAAGAGTTTTCCAACTCTTTCTGACTTAATTTTTGCCATGGATTTTGCATAGATCGTCTTCAGCAAATCCTTCTATTCCTTGCTCCTGTAGGCTATCCTAGAGACACTAGTAGGAAACTGAATCGAATGCTTTTGTGTAGTCGACAAATGTTGGCTATCTTTATCTAGATAAATACGTTTGTTGTACTCATTACATTTATCAATCACTTGGGTAAGTGTGATTATATGATCGATAGTAGAGTATCCCTTAAGAAAGCCGGCCTGCTCCCTGGGTTGTTGTTCATCCAGACTTTTAGATATTCTGTTTAAGATGATTACTGCAAACAATTTATAAAGAGTTGGAAGGAGGCTTATTGGTCATTGGTTCTCGATTATATTTGGGTCTCCGTTTTTGTAGAGCAGGGTGATAATCGAGTTATTCCAGTCGGCCGGTATTTATTTTTATTCTTAATTAACAAATACAAATTCAAAATATGTTTATTTACAGAAAACGAGTACAATGATAAAACTTACAAACATGTGGGTAGGTTTCATTCAGATTAACCAGCGATCTCCGCAATAGTGACACTATAATTACTAAAGCCATACATAATAATAATCATTATGTAGGAAAACACGTTCCAGATGCTTTTGCCGATTTTTCCTATGCATTAAAGGTGCATTTAGAGACGATATCAAGAATCCGAGTTTTTTTTTTGAAAGGCTTGGTTTTAGAATCGTTCACCCTTAATTTAGGTATAATGAGGTATGCAATCAATAGCTGGTAGTCACTTTTCCCTACAAAGTGATTTTCTTTTAATGGGGAAATGCGCAGTTAAAAAATAAATAAATTCTGCAAACGAAACGTAAAAATTTGACAATTTCTGTGAATAAAACGTAAAAATTGACGTATTGAAATGTCAATAAGACCATACATAGTCAATATTATGACATATTGTCAACTTACTTTTCGTATCTTCTAAGTTCTATTTGATGTATAATTTGTAATGAATAAATTCATTGTCAATATAATTGACATTATTGTAACTTTGTGGGCGAAAAATTACTAACTAAAATGGCCGCGTTCATGACGCCATTCCGTTTTCTAGTAGTTTCTTCGGTTAAGCTTCTTCAACGTTCTAACCTAACCTATAACCTGATTGAAAAGTAGCTACAATAACCTACTCTAGCCAGTCATTATTGTTTGCATATGCTTCGCTTCGCTCCGGTTTAGCTTCTTCAACGTTCTAACCTAACCTATAACCCAAATGAAAATTAATTACAATAACCTACTCTAGCCCGTCGTTTTTGTTTGCGGTGTTCCGCAGGGTGACATCCTTTCTCCTCTTCTCTTCTCAGTTTTCGTCCATTCCATCTCGGATCCTTCAAATTATGAAATAGGAAGATGCAGATATTTTCCCCTGTGTAATCTGACTTCGACTGTGGAGGCTTTGAATGCTGACTTCGCCAACATCAGGAAATGGGCTCTTTCGTATGGGCTATAGTCAATCAGGCGATGATACTAGTTACACGGCACTTATTTAATTTGTTGCAGAATAGGTCCGTTGCTCCCGTGCTATATGACGATACTATTGTCAAGTATAGCGTTGTTTTTGACAATCTATTATCCTGGTCGCCACATGTTTTTGAGGTCAGCAGACGAGTCTTTGCATCCTTTTGCATACTTAAACCATACTTAAACTCTGCTGGAATGCTCAAAATGGAACTGCGAAGGCACTTACACCTTTCCAGTGTAGTGTTTGATGTCATCAAGTATAAAAAACCTGAGTACCTGCACCTAAAGTTAAAGGTGGCAACATCTCACCCCAGATACGGCATGAGGTATATACGGGCACCTCTTGAAGTTCATATTCACCGCACAGTGGAATTTAGAGGTAGCTTCCGCTTCCAAGCTACCAAATGTTGGAATGATATTCCGCCGCCCATAAGAAATCTGACCTCCAAATACACCTTCAAAACACATATGAAGTCGCACCTGATTCAAAAGCAAATACTAGGAATGTTTCCTTCCAACAATGGATAGCTAATGATTTATTATACATATTCACACTGCACCCATTCTGCTACTCACTACACACATTATATGATATATTTATATATGCTTATATATAATCTTCATGTATATTTTGTACTATCCTATTCATTAAAGTATTGAAACATATTTATATGCCATGTATTTATTTATTTCTACATCTTTAAACACTTTTATGGATATAACTCTTTCTGCCACATTTTTGATATTCATTTACATTCACATTCGGATTTAACCGCTGCGTCTCCGCGTCTCCCAGGTGAGGGCTGAAAAATAGTGCTGCT
Source organism: Argyresthia goedartella (assembly GCA_949825045.1). NCBI lineage: Eukaryota > Metazoa > Arthropoda > Insecta > Lepidoptera > Argyresthiidae > Argyresthia > Argyresthia goedartella. The sequence continues at coordinate 23,034,469 of OX463821.1, read as the reverse complement.
CTTTTTTTTTGTTTTATGTAATACATTTATGTGTTTTGTTTTTATTATTTTGCTATCATTTAAGTTATTTTGTAGTTGCATCTCCTTATTACTATTAATTTGTTTGTGTGCTGCTTTGATGGAATAAACGTTTATCTATCTATCTATCTCCTTTCATTCCCTTCGGCGTTTGCAGTTCTTCTTGCCTAGGCAGACTAAAATCATGCTAGCTCACACCCTTCTTCTGCCTTTAACTGACTACGCCGATGTTTGCTGGGCCAGCGCGAACGAAGATCTACTGAACAAACTCGAGCGACTTCAAAATCTCGGGATTTGGATTATACGTACAAGTACGGCCAAGAGTCCCAATATCGCAAGGAATTAGGCTGGCTCCCGATCCGACTTCGTCGTGATATGCAAATTTTCTCCTTCCTCTTCAATATTTTGAGAAATCCGCCCTGTCCCGCATATCTTCGTGAACATTTTGAGTTTCTTTTCTCTGGAGATAGACTTCGAAGATCTCACGCGGTGTTACTTTTGTCAATTCCTCAGCACATTACTGTTGTAAGCAACACTCGTTTAGGTTAAGGACAATACGTTGGTGGAATGTACTGCCTAATTAGGGAGTGCACATCCCTGTTTACTTTTAAGAAAAAAAATAAAAATAGTCTGCTCTATTCCGCATAGTGGGTATCTTATAGTATGCATGTGTATCTATGTATTTATTGTATTCCATTAATTTATTTTATAGTAAGTATGTAGGATGTATTGTGATTTAGCTGATAGTATATTGACTTTATTTATTTATTTAAGCTCTTAATTGTACACTAGGACTACCTCTCTAATTATTATTTTTTCCTTTCCCCTTGTGTGTTCTGGGCAATAAAGAATTATTATTATATTATTAAGTAATTCTTTTAATTCTAAAAAACCGGTATGTTTAATTATTTGTTGTTATAGAAGCGGCAATATAAATACACCCTCTGTGAAAATTTCATTTCTCTACCTATTTCGGTTGATCCGGTAGAGCCCAGTGACAGACGGAAGGACGGACAGCGGAGGCTTAGCAGTAGGGTCCGGTTTGGCACCCTTCGGGTATGGAACCCTAAAATCAATCTGTGGGAGTCTTCGCCCATCTTCTCCCACAGTGGTCCAATGTAGAGAATAGGCAAAAAATCACTTTTTCGAAAAATATGTAATTATGTATAAAGAAAAAAAAACGGTTAATATGCCCACCAAATTTTCACACTTAAGGCTTGGGTTAGTAAAAAGTCCAAAACCAATGAAAAATTCTGCACGTTAAAGGAGAGAGATTTCATGCCCTCACTTAATGTGGGCAAGCTGATTAGCTTAACGAATACTAAGTAAGGTTCTAATAACTACTCGTAAGTTCAAATTCAAAATTCAAAATTCAAAAAGGGTTTATTTCCATAAGAAACACATAGGTAACATTTGGAGAATGTCAAATCTTAAACTAACACATGTATAAGGTACAGGGAAATATAGAACTCGTAACTAAATAAGTAAGACAAGACCTAATAGTTTTCCAATAATAAATATCGCAAGGAGCCGGGTCGCAGCTTTCACATGTGATAATCACAAACATATTGACACGGAAGGTGGGCAGTGCACACATGATGAGTTTGAGTGTGACCAAAAAAATATATTATGCCCGATATTAGAGATCTAAGACTATAAAGGTGTGCCTAGAGGTCGATCAATGTATTTTCCGTTCTGTTTCGAATAGACTTGGTCAGTTTAACTATAGTTTTGATTTCTTGCTATTCGGTTTCTAAAAAAAACAAGCATAAATCTGATATGCGTCAATTAGATACCTACCTTGTTTTACAATAATATAGGTGAGACATAAGACAAAACATCATTTATCGGTAATAAGTCATTAGAGTCATTACGCCAACACGGCATGTACGATTTGTCAATAAACTGGTAAATCGTGTAGCTACTAATAAAACTGCTTGCAATGAGTGGCATAAATATAAATAATAAACTTGTTATGTTTCATAGTATAATATCTTCTTCTATACTATCAAACATAACAAATAACTTCTCTTCAAATAACTTCTGCCGTTTTAACACTTTGGACAATAGATGTCATGTCAAGATGCGAACATGCATACAACTTAATATGTAGATGATCATCAAAAAACGATAATCAAAGCTGGACAAACAAGTTTAAGCTTATAATATCTTTCAAGCAATACTTTCTGTCAAGCCGACAAGAGTCGGAAATCATCTTACGCACAACTATGATACTATGATTTGTGCGATGATGAAAAATCTGAGCTAAACAAGAAATTAGTAAAATGGCGGGCTTATTTTAAATAAGTGCTCAACATATCTAAAATAATTAATAACGCGTTTAATTAAGTTAGTTAATATATCTGGGGGCACGTTAGTTCCACCGCCAAGACGAGCAAAGCGAAGCGTAAGGGCACTACTACCTTTTCTCGAGGCGCTTCGACGTTTTTTTAGCCCAGATAAACAAAATTCTCGGGATATGATGTCAAAAGTGGACACATTAAACACATAATATTTCAATTACACAGCTTTAATACTTTACATTTTATTGATATCTAAAAATCCCCGTTTTCGTCACTGACTCACTGATGATCATCAAATTTCTTAGGGTACTTCCTGAAGTCCTAGAAAGCTGAAATTCGGCATGTAAGCTAGTATTAGTAAACAAACAACAAAAAAAATCTAAAACTTGGAATTTTTACTCCCCAACCCCTAAAACTAGGGGATGGAAGTTTGTATGCGACTTCCGCAAATTTTGATGCTAGCCGTCTGAAAATTGATTAAGGAACTCCTTGTTATAAATAATAAAATACATATTTCAAGATTTTCAGTAAATCAGCCCCTACACTTTAAATTAGATTAGATTAGATTAGATTAGATTAACGTTGATTGCATCAAAGCAGCACACATACAAATTAAAAGTGATACGGAGGTGCAACTATAAAATAACTTAAATGAAAGCAAAGTAATAAAAAAAAAACTCATAAGATTATTACTAAAACAATAAAACAAAAAGAAGAATATAGGTCGGTATGTAGGCGCGCTGCATTGACGCGAAAAGGTCAAAGCTCAGTGTTTATTGCTCGTTAAGAGCAGCACTGGTTTTCAGCCCTCACCTAGGAGACGCGGAGACTCAGCAGTTACATCCGAATGTGAATGTGAATGAAAAGAATAATAATAAAAAAGTGTCAGAAATAGATATATCCTTAAAGATGTGGAAATAAATAAATACATTGCACATAAATATGTTTCAATACTTTCATGAGTAGGATAGTACAAAATATACATGAAGATTATATAAATAGATATGTAAGTATATTATGCCACGTGAGTAGTAAGTAGCAGAATGGGTATAGTGTGAATATGTTTACTAAAATCATAAGATATCTAACTAAAAAATATATGAAAATGGCAGAGGTAGCCCGACTATCCAATGTTGGAAAGAGAAATTCCTAGTTTTTGCTTTTGAATCAGGTGCGACTTCATATGTGTTTTGAAGGTGTATTTGGAGGTTAGATTTCTTATGGGCGGCGGAATATCATTCCAACATTTGGTAGCTTGGAAGCGGAAGCTACCTCTAAATGCCACGGTGCGGTGAATATGACCTTCAAGAGGTGCTCGAATATCCCTCATGCCATATCTGGGGTGAGATGTTGCCACCTTTAATTTTAGGTACAGGTACTCAGGTTTTTTAAACTTGATGATATCAAACACTACACTTGAAAGGTGTAAGTGCCTACGCAGTTCCATTTTGAGCATTCCAGCAGAGTTTAAGTATGGGGTGATATGACTACGAAGTGGTACATCAAAGCAAAACCTACAACAGGCATTTTGTATGCGCTGCACTAAACGCTGAGTCTTCAATAGAAGATGCTGACCATAAACTATATCTCCGTAGTTGAGTCGAGATAAAATCAGTGACTCGCACAGAATAATACGTGCCCTTTCGCAGATAAGGTTACGGATTTTGTACAAAACCCTTAAACGATACATACAACTCTTCACTAAATTCAGGACATGAGTTTCAAATCGTAGGTAAGTGTCAAATATGATTCCCAGATTCCTGGCCTCGTCAACACGCTCTAGAGTCTGGCCTTCAAGGATTAGCTGAGGATTAGAAATGAGATTTTTTTTAACTTGAACTTTACTCCCAAGCACCATAAACTTTGATTTCAAGGGATTGAAAATCAAGGAATTTTTATTTGACCAGGCATCTAACCTGCTTAGGTCTTCATTGATGAAGTTTGTCATGCAGTCAATATTACAAGGCACATCAGAAATGTAAAGTTGAAGATCATCAGCGTAACAATGGAATTTGCAGTGCTTGATTTCATTCACCAAATCTGCTGCATTATGCAAATTAGGAGATGGAATTAAAAGCGCGCAAAACGCCTAATGTGTACCCGCTGTGATTGATGATGAAGTAATACAGCGCGGGTATGCTATCACCATACATAAAAGTCAAAGGCTAAGTTTGAATAATGCTCTCATTGCTATTGGGTCATCCACGTTCTCTTGTGGGCAGGCTTATGTAGCACTCTCTAGAGTGACTCATTTGCAAGGTGTTCACTTAATTAATACTGACTTTAGGAGCATAAAGCACAACAGTCAGCTTTAGTCGAATATAATCGCCAAAGAGCCAAGTATCGCACTGATCTATCATTTCTTATAACCAACAAAGAACAAAAGACAAAGGCACATCTGATTTGCAAGAAATACATAAATAGAAAGTAAATTAACAAAATAAAAAAATGTCTCAAGCAATTTACAAAAAGAAGTGAAATCCCACATCCCCAGTCAAAAAGTTATTTTAAAGATAAAGATAAAGATTTTTATTTGCTAAGATAAGGGTACAAGTAGATGGTAGGATATTATTTAAGAACACCTTATCAGCTATTAATTTTAGCATGCAAATTTTTATATATTTTACAAAAAAGGAAATACGTAATAATTATACGTCGGTTAACATTTAATGATTGATTATTATTTTGGATTGAGAAAAGCATCTATAGAGTAAAATCATTTGAGTAATAACCATTTACACAGTTCGGACTTAAACATATTTATGGGTAACTGTTTTATGTGTTCAGGTATCTTGTTAAAAAAATTACACACATTGCAGAACAATTTTTGAGATACAGCGATGTTCTTGGGATGTGGTTATATACCAACCTAGTCGAATTTCTTGTGTTTTTTAAATACTTATCCTGAGCCGTTATAAACAATTGTGGGTTGGTTTTAACAAATTTTCCAATTTCGTGGATGTACACACATGGTAAGGATAATATACATAGTCGGTCCTTAAGTTCTGTCACAAGGTTTTTGATAGATAAAACTCAGCAATAAACTTTTTCTTATTCGTATTATATATGATTAAAAAGCTTATTTTATACGAATCAAATAGTCAATAGTCAATAGTCAAAGTACTTTATTACTGTAGATATTTACATATACTTAGCAAACGTCATTTTTTGCCTCTTCTCTACATTGGACCACTGTGGGAGAAGAAGGGCGTAGAAACTCCCACAGATTTATTTTTAGATCTCTTTTAAAAATAGGTTGTGCTTAACTAATACAAATATGAAAAATTTAATTGTTATGATTAATAAGCAGGAATAAATAATTACAAAATTATTAACAGCAAGGTCTGTGTTGAGCCAGATTAACCCCATACAGTCCTGTCATTTAAGTAATCTTGAACATTGTAATATCCCTTTTTCGACAAAGTCGCTTTAACATGCTTTTTAAATTGCTCAAATGGCAATTTCAAAATCTCCAGAGGTATCTTATTGTAGTAGAGAATGCACTGACCCTTGAAAGAATTGCTAACCTTCGCGAGTCTAAAACGGGGCGCACATAGTCTGTGATTATTTCTTAGGTTAACATTACAGCTGACGCTAAGTTTGGAAAATGTTGTAAGGTTCTTGCGTACATACATTATATTTTCGAAAATAAATTGACTAGCTACTGTTAGTATGTCAATTTCTTTAAAAAGCTCTCTTAAGGAGTCTGTTCGTTTTAAATTATAAATTGCTCGAATAGCTCTTTTCTGTAAAATAAAAATAGTTTGAATATCCGCTGCTTTCCCCCACAACAAGATACCATAGGACATCACACTATGAAAGTAACTAAAATATACTAGCCTAGATGTAGCCACATCCGTGCTTTGTCTGATGTTCCTAACAGCGTAAGCCGCAGAACTTAATTTACCAGCCAATTTATCTATGTGGGGTCCCCACTGCAATTTACTATCAATGGTTATTCCAAGAAACTTCGTATCATTTACCAATTCTAACGTGCTGTTGTCTAACACCAAACTGGTCTCAACTTGCCTGACATTTGGAAGTGAGAATTTGATACACTTGGTTTTACCAGCGTTTAACAATAAATTATTAACTGTGAACCAATTCAAGGTTAAAGACAATACACCATTAACATCATCAAAATCTCCTTTTTGTCTTTCAATTTTGAAGACCATTGAAGTATCATCAGCAAACAACACTATGTCAGTTAATTTCTCCACCATGAAAGGCAGATCATTAATATATACCAGGAATAAGAAAGGGCCTAATATGGAACCTTGTGGAACGCCAATTTTAACACCCGATCCATCAGATTTTACGCCGTTAACTTCTGCCTTTTGAATTCTATTGCTTAGGTATGATCTTAGTAGATCCAACGCTTTATTTCTAACTCCGTAATGATTTAATTTAATTAATAGCGTATTATGATCAACACAATCAAACGCCTTCGACAGGTCGCAAAAAACTCCGATAGCATCCTGTGCGGCCTCCCATGCAGAATAAATATGAGATACAAGGGAAATACCTGCATCCGTAGTCGATTTACCCCTAGTGAAACCATATTGTTTAGCGTGGAGTTGTTTTGTACGGTTGAAGTGTGAGAGCATTTGATTGAGTATAATCTTTTCAAATATTTTACTTAGTGTTGGAAGAACAGATATTGGTCTGAAATTTGAAGGATCGCCCTTATCTCCCGATTTGAACAGCGGTATAAGTTTACTGTGTTTCATGAGGTCTGGAAAATCCCCATCGTCAACACATTTATTGAATATATAAGCTAAGTGTGGGGCTATAACTAGAATTACTGAACCAATGACTTTGACTGATATACCCCACAGGTCTTCCGTATTTTTTAAGTTAAGTAATTTGAACGTTTTGACAATGTCCTGGGGATATACATGATGAAATTTTAAATATACATTACTGACGCTAGTGTTATTTTTTAATAAAGTCTCTGCTTCAAATGGAGATGAATTTAGACTGTCCGTTGTGAGTACGGGTACATTGGTGAAGAATGTTTCAAAAGCATCATCACCTATCTTTAGGCAGAAATCACTGTCCCTTGGTATAACTTTGCCAGTTTCGCGGTTTATTATTTGCCAAACTGTTTTCATTCTATTATTTGAATTTTTAATTTTTCTATTAATGTGTAAAGTTTTTGCAGTTCTACAAATTGCAATACAATACATTTTGTACGATTATCGCAATATGATAAAAAACCTTATAACTTGAGACAATCGCGAACCCAAAACACGCCGCAACTGACAAAAATACCACTTACCACAAAGATAATAAAAAAACAGTGTTCCAGATAACCAACAGGGTTTTTTTATTTATTCTGAAACCTCGATTTTAGACCATGCTTAAAAACTAGCATTTGATTTTCTGTTAGCTTTCAATTTCTAACTGCTCCCAAAGAGAACTTTACGTACTATTTACGTTTTCAGAAAAACGTATAAAAATGATCTTGTGGGCAACAAGTACACTACGTGAAATGTGAATATGAAAATTAGTTTTACCCAGACTTAGTTATCTTATGCTTCAAAATGAAGGCAACGGGTTCAGGGAGGGTTCTGACTAAAATCTCACGTAAGTTTGAAAGGTTTTAAGAGTCATGGAAAAAAGATAAAGTGAATCACGTCCGTATTTTTGATTGGGTAAAAAAGTGCAAAATCTCTGAAGAAACTAGCATTTGTGTAATATGGCTTTAAGCATTTAAATCCAATAATCGTTCTAATTTATCAGTATTTAATGAGCTATCAAACCATATATAGTATTAAATACAATAAAACTTGGTATTATTTACTATGCGGCAAAATATTTGTGACAGAACTTATGGACCGACTAGGTATTTAACTTAATGAACATAGGTTCACAGGATTTATATGGAGTCATACAGCAAATGGCACGCACACATTTTTTTGTGCAATAAAAACATCATTTATCTCAGTGCCGTTTCCCCAAATTACGAGACCGTATCGTAGTACAGACCCCACATAACCATGATAAGCAATTAGAGCAGTCTTTTTATTCGTCGTTTTCCGAAGTCTACCTAATACATATACATATCTATTAATTTTCTTGCAAACTTTGTCAGTGTGAGTTTTCCAATTTAAATGTCGATCTATATTAATACCTAAAAATGTCATACTATTAGCCTCCTGAAGAATTTGTCCATTATAATTTACATTTAACGTCATGTCTCTCTTGTATTTTTCAAAATTATTAAAATTAATGTACATTGTTTTACTTAAATTAACCTGTAAATTATTATTATGTAGTTAACTATACTTATAATTGCGGCATTGATGTCAGACTCATGAAAAGAAATATCATTATCAATAGATAATATCAATCAATAAACGTAACGCGTGCAAAAGCACGCGTTACGTTTATTGATATATTGTTCGCAAATAATATATTATATATATAATAATAGATCTCACGTAGAGCCAAGTTTCTAACTCTAAACACCCTAACTCTTCACTTCACAAACTCTGCTCCTAGTCAAAATATGTGGCTTGGCCATTTTCCTACCGTCACATAGGAGTAAGGAGAAACATATATTCACTAAAGTGTAGAGCTACATCGTGTAGAAATAAATGAAAAATAAAACCTATTAGGAAAGACATTCGATCATACAAAACGCAAACGTACCTACAATAGAACAAAATAGAGGACCGAACCAACATTACTGTCGGAAATGAGACGTGGTGGTAGATCATTATGTCTATCTTGGACATAATCTATCTTTTGGCAGAGAGCACCAGGCTAAGGAGATCTCCAGGAGAGTCCAACGAGAATGGGCGGCGTTCAAGAAGCTTGAGAGAATATTCAAGGATCGAAAGATCGCATTGCCGGAAAACCAAGCTATTCTACCAATGAGTCCTGCCTACAATGACTTACGAAACATGGACGCTTACAAAGGGAAATGGTGAAACGAATGAGGGTAGCCCTAAGAGCCATGGAGCGTTCCATGCTAGGGATCACACTCCTAGATAGAGTCGGAAACGTCGAGATACGTCGATAGATTGAGGTCTTAGATGTCGTAAAGCGTATCTCTAGCCTCAAATTTAAGTGGGCAGGGCACTTGGCGTGGCGAGGCGATGGCAGGTGGAGTAGATCCCCGACCGAGTGGTGGCCGAAAGAAGGTCGAAGGAGCGTGGGTCGACCGGCAGCCAGATGGGTCGATGATATTACCATCATTGGGGGGGAAGACCTTGATTCGACTGGCACAGGACCGGAGAGGTTGGCACAAAATAGAGGAAGCGGAAGATTTTACCCAGCAGTGGGCGGAAAGAAGCTGCCAATGATGAGGTATAGAGTTTGGGAAGTTATTGATTGTAGAGTGAGAAGCTTGGCTCTATATGAGATCTGATAACTTTTTGACAGTGCGAGCCATATGGTCTCGTCTTGGCAACATTTAACATGTAAATGTTTTTGTGGGATTACTTTTACATGAATGGCAATCTGTACCATGCACTGAAACTATTGTATTCTATCTAAGCATTATAGGTAATGTATGTAAGCATAGAAGGTTATGTATGGACCGGTAGCTTAAGATGACGTAGGTTCCGGAAAGTGAACTGAACACACAGGGTAACATTTAATTAGCTGACCAAATTTCGGGGTATGATAATACCCATTATTATGAACAATTTTCCCCTAGAAACCTTCTAATAAGCTGATCAGGTGCATGGACGGAGGATTAGTAAACAATTTTTAATTTTCCCCAAAATATGATTAGTTATTCAAAGGTAGTTTTCTAATATGAAACTACATTGATTGATATCGGAGGAAATTTAAAAATGGCGTATATTTATACTGTTCTTTATTGTATAAATTATATTATTATCAAATTATATTTAATGTTGAATGCAACATGACTTTGCATAGAATTATTTTTTAAACGAATGGTCTTTCATGGTAAAATCAATCACTGAGATCTTTAGCACATATCTCGATAATCCAATCATTACATTTCAACAAGGAAATCCAATGTTATAACTATTCATGATAATTTTTTTTTGGTCCAATTTTTTTTTTCTTCTTTCCGATTCCGGTGTGGAACTATTGTAACGGTTGATGGCCACCCTAACATGCGCACGCGACGAAAGCGACGCAACTCGCAGTGAAAGTTCTCGGCTCAACTTCAATGCTGTGCTATTATATTATAATTACATATACAAATTGGTCTGACCAATTTAAAGAAAACTTTTTTGTGTACCTTGATGTGTTACTCTTACTATAAGTACCTGAGGCTCAAATGCATAACTTCCAACCTAAAGTTTGACTGATACTTAAAGTTTCACTTTTTAAAGTTAACATTTTAATACAGCCTTACGATGCATTCCGAAAAATAACTATGGATATAGGTAAAATAACATATCTCCGAATTAACCAGAGACCTTTCATAAGAAGCTGTAGGGAAGTCACTCAGCAGTCATCAAAAAACTCATCTTTTACATACTAGACCTTTACCATATCTGATATGGGCATCTCATCATTCAACAAGTATTGTATGCGTTGCAGCTTTTTGCAGCTCCGTGGTGTAATGGGTTTCACGCTTGCTTTTCACACAGGAGATGCAGGTTCGAATCCTGACCATGTACCAATGAGATAATTAATTTATCTTAAGTACATCATCGGACGTTCAGTGTTTCGGATGGCACGTTAAGCTGTAGGTCCCGGCTACTATCGATATGTGGTAGTGGTCGTAAAACCCATCCACCAACCCGCACTGAGCCAGCATGTTGGAGTATGGCTTAATCTTAATCGTATCCGGGTAAAGGCCTGTGCCCCTCGGTGGGGACATTAATGGGCTACGTTTATTATCATTATTTTATTTATCGTTGTTTATCTATCTAAGTATAGTATTTATCTATATAAGTATGTGTATCGTTGTCTAGTACCCAAGATACAGGGAATCCTAGTTTGGGGCTAGATCAATGTGTGTAAATAGTGTTCAAGGTATTATTATTATTATTATTATTATATATATATAATAATAAATGGAGTTGTTGTGTTTTATATGTGTTTTATACGATGTTTATATAATGGAGAAAACTTGCGTTGAAGCTTATTGCAATCAGTATTTTAATGTTTATAAAATCTAGAAAACTATTTACCTTCGTGAAAATATGCAGGTACCTATTCAAATTTTAATTAGTTACATCATGTTGAAGATTATATATTATAAAGAACTTTTATTTTCCTTCAATTGTGATTGGTAGAAAACGACCGTGCCTGCTGTCTACCACCATTTTTATCGAAGCCTGGCCATGGCTCAACCTACATTATCGTTCAACCTTGAAATATCTTGTAAAGTTGTCCAATTTCATGTTTCGCCACACGTCCGATAATTCTTGAATACTGATAGCCTGTCATTATGCGATTGAATATTTTTATCGAATACCATCAGGTTTCACGTCGATAATGCACAATGCTTTATAAATATGGAGAAAACCATATATGTGTTATTTATTAAGTAGTGTGAAATGAATTATGTATTGTATTCAGAACTATGCACTTGTGCATCGTTTAAAAATGTCAATGACTTTATATCGTATTGAAACGCATCTTATTCATCAACAGATGTATAAAATGTACTACTTCGTAAAAGTTTAAGACCACTGATCATTATTTCCCTAGTGATCCCTTCTGAAAATGCTATTTGTATGAAGTTGTAAGCATTCGGACCGCTGATCGTTAGTTATCGAAAGTAGGGGATGCGATCAAGGGACTGATGCGCCCGCGACGAAGACTCTAGCGAGGAGGCAAAGCTGAGTTTTCAAACTACTCTAAATTGTAACTAATGACTCTATGTTTATTATGGTCATTATAATTATTGTTTTATATTTATCGACTACCTAGGCTAGCTAGCTAGCTAGTTGTACTATTATTGTTCTGATAGGTTGTTCATTTGGATACTTTCGACAGGCATAGTTTTATTTATTGGCGTTGTACTAACCTATTGAAAAAAGTATAGTATATATAAAAAGTATATAATTATTTCCATATTTTTTTGTTCACAGGTAAGCCACAAAAAGGGAAATAAGTAACTTTCTAAAATGATATTAACCTTTGATACATAGTGAACATGTCAGCGTATTTATCGGTAACTAAAATCATGTAAGTATCTTCATATATATTTTTTGTATGGAAACTGGAATCTAAACATTTCCTTTGTTGTTGAGCCAACGGCTGCACTTTCACAGACTACCTGCATTTACAAGTAAGAACATACTTATTTGTTATCTGTGTACTCAATGTTAGGAAAGGAAAGATATCTAAAGCTGGGCACTCACGGTAATTTTAACTGGTGAAAATAGACTGATGAAATTGGACTGACGATAATTTGATGAAGCCAAAAAAGATTTCACCGCTCACTGGCGTCAAAATGGCTTTCATTATCGATCGACGGGGCTGCGCGCAGACGTGCGATACTACGTAACAGGCTAGACAATCTCCGCGTCAGTTGAAAAAATGGATTCGGATTCTTATGAGGAGATTCTACTTATTGCGGTTACTCAACAGAATCAAGAAATCAACAGAAACCCCAAAAAAATGCACGAAATAATGGTTAAAAAAATAATAATCCAGCCACCTGATGGACATGCCAGTTTTGGTCTGATGAAAAGCTAGCGGACTGAAGCTAGCGGATTACGATGCGCCCGGAATATCTGTGGGTTGTCATCAGTAAAAAAATTCAATACAAGATTTCATACTAACGGTCAGCTTTTGCCGTCAGTCCAATGTCATCAGTCCATTTTCATTAGTTCAAAACACCGTGAGTGCCCAGCTTTGTTCGTAAAGTGGAGAACGAAACTAACAGCCCTATATGCTTTACATAAATTAAACGTTCGGTTGTCGTCGTGACTTGCCAAGTGGATTGGAATGGTTTCCAAAGACGTTTAGTTAGACTACCTACTACAACTGCAACCAATTGCGATAAACAGCAAACACGGAGGCGCTACCCCGTCCGTGCAAAGGTCCCCGTTACTTCAGGCGGAAAGACCCGCAGTATGTGAGGGACGGAATCGGGAAAAATGAAAAAACATAGCGCTAAACCACAGAAAAATTGTTTAACAATAAACTACGATGTTTTGTTAAAAAGTTTTTTAAGGAAATTTTGCGAATACATAATATCTACATTTTGAACGCAATTCCACAATGAAATTAGTTAGGATTTCAGAATTACAGGAAAAAATAAAACAATTTAGAGGTGTTTTCGTGATAAAATTCTATCGAGAAAATTTCATCCAATCGCGTTTCCCTTTAGTGAAAATCTTAATCAAATACTCAATAAACGTTAACCTAAAAATCAAATTTGTAGATGACTTCATTGTGGAGTGAATGGATTCGAAAAAAACCAATTTTTTTCGTATCACCTTAATACGAAGACTAGAATCGTTGTCTTAGGCCCTTAATAATAAAGCACTCTCAGCTGTGAGCGCGCATGAAAATCAAAGATTTGGTATGACGGAACCGTCATTGTGTCATAGCTGAGACAACTCTCAGAGCTGGAAGCGGTATATTATTACGGGCCTTAGAATCGTTTGCATGTTTTATTGGCATGCAAAATGGTTTTTACGTGTTACGTGACTCCATTATAATAGCATCCTAATCGCGACGGCAATGGCTTTAGCTCGGAGTATTAGAATGATCAGATACGACAAACAATTATTCATAACAGGGCTACTAAGGACCAGGGGGATATAATCTTCCCGCTTTTATTTATGAGATATACGATTCCTTTCATAAATCATAAACGGTAGAGCTATGACAATTGCTATATGCAGATCAATTTACTTAATCGGCACATACCAGGAAGGGTTTTCAGACTTTCTGATTGTCGGTTCTTGAGTTACGTAAATGGGGAACAGTTGTAGGCCCCATGATCAGAAATTAAAGGAGGCAGAACCCAGTAAGTATTAGGTTAGGTTAGGTTAGGTTGGTAGCAATGTCCATATAACACTGTAGCGTAGGCATAGTATAAATACAATAAGTAGGGACGTAAGGTTCGAGTGATAACTGCCTGCTTGCTCTAAGGCTGGGGTTGTCGCTTAGCGCCCCGGACCAGTCCGTGCACTGTCCATTACAGTGCGTGCGGCTTTGTCGATAAGTTTATCTTACATAGGTTAATAAATGTCTTGTGGAGTGATCAAATCCTCACGGTCTATTTAAGGCGATACCTCGTCGGAAAGACCCGCAGTGTGAGAGGGACGGAATCGGGAAAAAATGAAAAAACGTAGCGCTAAACCACAGAGTAATTGTTTAAAAATAGACTACGCTATTTTATTAAAAGGTTTTTAAGGAGATTTTGCGAAAACATAATATCTACATTTTAAACGCAGTTCCACAATGAAATTAGTTATGATTTCAGAAGAGACGTAAGAGACGTTTTCCTTAAGTGTAAATCTTAATCAAATACTCAATAAACGTTAACCCAAAAATCAAATCTGTAGATGACTTCATGGTGGAGTAAATGGATTCGAAAAAATCCCCATTCTTTCCCTAGAACCTTAAGTCAGCCATTTTGAGCGTCTGGAAAAATAACATAATCCTAGTGTATTTCATTTTTTATTACAAACTAATGAATGAAATTCTTTGCGTACGTCGTACATACATTGAGTATGAAAGTACCAATGACTTTGCAAACTATATTTTGCCGCATGAAATTCAAACTATTAATTTTTGAGTAAAATGTTTGACCGAGCGAGCGAAGCGTCCAGTTTCGAGATTGGCCACAAATGCCTTTATCCGTCTGTCTGTCTGCCCCTACGGGTGCATTTCTCAACAGATTTTGACGAAAATTGGCACACAATTTTCTTTATTTATTTTATATTTTGCGTTGATCACGATTTTTTATTAGGGGGAAAATAGGGGGTAAAAGTGGGGAAGTTTGATGTAGCGTTATTTATCGACGGCTTTCAATCAAATTTGAGCGGCACACTAAGGACTTCATTCTAAAAAAAATCCAAAAGGGGGGAGTGGAGGGCACTTCGGGGTATTTTCAACTCCCCTGTATCTATATTTTAAATAAAGCTAGACACCTGAATTTTCTGTGACTAATAGTCCACAATTTAAATAGTCAAATTTCCAAAATTCTTAAAATTTGAACTATTCGATTGGAAACGACAGCCGTTCAAAGTTCCATCAATTTGACACTCATCATCACAGATCTCATCATCGATCATCAAAATTCTTATGTACTTCTAGCAGACCTACAAGCTTGAATTTTTAAACAAGCGAGCTCTACTGTTCTCACTGTGGTTCTCACAGAACCACTAGTGCAACCTATGTCACTTTCACGATCTCTACAAATCCATTACGGAATGTAATGGATTTGTAAATAATAAATGCTGTCGCAGTGGGATAATAAAATTGTTACCTCAAGTTGAATGAGATGATATGTCATTATAGGTACAAATATCGAAAGGTTTCTTGGCGCCTGAGCGAAGCCAACATCTCTCTCTCTCACCTATGTATGCATCTCTCTTGTTGCCATGCGCCGCTACCAGGCGGCACTCAGGCGGAACGAGTTTGAGTTTTGCAGCAAAATATTTGACGGTTTATATTTCTGTTGGAAAACTATCAGCTATTACTTGGATATTTCTTTCTCTCTGTTATTATATTTTTTATTTATACAGTCCGATTGAAAAGCCTGATGGCACGGGAAGCTCGTAATTGAAGTACAATTTAATTTCTAACAATATTGCATCCATTGCTGGATCGCATTTGGACCCTACCCTGATTTGATTTTGAAGTCATACCCATGGCGGGTCCACCGCTCTATCTACAAATTTAAAGGCATCATTGAAACCATTCTGTTTTTATCATATTTAATACGCCGGTTTTCAAACTATGCCATTATGCTTTTAAGCATTTTTATCTACACACGTACCTATCATAAACCCTCTTTACTGCGTACAAAAACCGCACGTTACGATCAGCATAATGTTTTAACAACAAGAAATGTTCTTATCTGGAAAATTACACATTATGACCATAATGTGTAGTTTTTCTACATATTATGACATTCAAATTTCGAACGCCGACGCCTGCCTGCGTGCCGCTCCTAGTTTGTGTGTGAAGTTGGTACTGACATTCAAATTTCGAACGCCGACGCCCGCCTCTGTGAAGTTGGTACTACAGAACAAGCTACAATGCCGGTCAAACATGCGGTTCCTGAACACATCAAAGAGAGCTTATGATATGTGTGTAGATAAACTAGTGTATGTAACTGTACACAATTAGGCATTAAAACTCTCGAGTGATATTATTATGAAACTCGCCTTCGGCTCGTTTCATAAACCCACTCTCGGGTATTAATGCACTCTATTATGTAGCAGTCACATAAACTACTATTATGTAACATCATAACCTCGGATATAAAATCGAGAAATTAACATATCCAAGTATATCACCACGCTCTACTTTCCTCCGACAAAGAGGCACTCTTGCGAAAGAGAGGCTAAACTTGTTACGTACACAGATACGCTAGAACAATGATGCCAAAAACATCGTGATAGTAAGACGACTGTGTGGCGTATTGTATATCCTAATCAATTAGTACTTCCTATTCGTTCCGATACCCATCAACATCAACGGGACAATACTTAGGGAGTGTGGTGGATCAAAATATAGGCACAGAGCTCGATGTTGAAGCCCTGATAAATGAAGCAAGGGCAGCATTCGGCAAATTAACTTCTGCAATTCAAAACAAATCTCTCGCAAAAAAAAATAGTGTGCTCACCAACGTAAAGTAAAGCGTAAAGCCCTGGATAATCCCTGTTTTTCTAAGCTTTCCCATATCACTTCATGTTTGATGCTGTCAAAAGCTTTGATATACTCTATGAAAGCTATATACACTGGTTTGTTATATTCGCTGTTCTTTTCTAAGATTTGTGTATATGGTCCATCGTTGCGAATTTAAGCCAGCCTGTTCCATGGGTTGGTTTTCGTCTAGTGTGATGCTAATTCGATCTAGTAGTATCTTTGAGAAGACCTTAATGTTTGGACATTAGGCTTATTGGCCTGTAGTTCGATAAGTCTTCCTTTGAGCCTTTTTGTATAAAAGGATCATGTGCGAGGTATCACATTGTTCAGGAATCTGTTCTGAATTTAGGATGTCGATAAAGATTTTTGTCAGAGCGGGCACGAGTTCGTTTATGGTTTTTTTCAGCATTTTGTTCGTGATCTTGTCTGGACCTGGTGCCTTATCGGACTTTTGGCTTAATATAGCTTTCTTGACTTCACTTCGTAATATTTCTGTTTCTGAGTTTGAAAGGTATGTATATATGTATGTATGTATGTATGTCGTTTTGCAGTTTTTGCGCTGTGTATTTTCAGTGATAGCTGGGTCGGGATAGAGGTTCCGGTAAAAAAAATGCTGTTTTTATAATGCTTTTGCGGTTTGTGATGCTTATTTGATTGCTCTTAAGATTAGGCACCCAAGGAGTCGTTTCACGGAGTTCTTTGAGTGCTTTTTTGTTCCGCCTGATGCGATGATGTGTTTTTCTAGTATTTGTATTCTGCTTGTTTTCCTGCCTCTGCATATGCCCTCCTTTATTTCTTTACTGTCCCTACTTTTTGGCTGTGAGACAGGTTCATGAAGACATCTCCCAAAAACATCAGGTTTTCATTCATAAGTACCTGCGAAAAATTATTCTGCCCACTAATCATATCAAATGGGATATATAATAATATTTGGGAGATGACATACCAGAAAACAACGCATCTCGAAATCCTAGAAAATAAATGGCGATTAATTCCCGTGTTCCTGAATGACCAACGAAATTGTACAACTACACTGACGAACAATGAAAAAGTTCCAGTGACATAGCACCAAATTACTCCTAAACGGGAAAGGCTAGCTTAATGACGCCGTCTTCAATATTGAAGTACATTTAACAGCGCATCAGAATATTACCAATTAAAAACGTAAATATTGTAAACGTAATATTGGTTCTATGTCTTAGGAGATATTAAGGTGTTTGACGGCATTATGTGGGCGGAACTTTTTCATTGCTCGTCAGTGTAGTAGGTCAATTAGTGGGTTGGGCACTTACTGTGACAGACAGAGTCCCGTCCCGACCAGACAAGCTCTTGTTTTCAACCCTGAAGGGAACCTTAGAGATGACAATTGAAATGTTCCTGGAGGAGAACAATTGCCGATGAAGCCAAGTCAATCGGAATCGGCTGGCCAGAAATTGTTCAGGCCTCTGATGACCGACACAAGTGGAAAGCAAAAGCCTTGGGGAATACAGGGCCCTAATCAAAATTAGGGCCCTATGCTCCCCAGAAGAAGATTTGTTCCGACGCATATGGATCATACGCGAATATTCAACTACATTCATTTGGTCCAAAACGCGATCCAGATAATACCAATCCAGATGGCCCTTATGCGTCTTCAATATCTGAAAATATTGCTCCAAATTAGTGTAAACCTTCCTATTTTACCTCTTTTTATAACTATTAAAGTGCGGCATTTCAACTGACTACATATGTAGATACCTCGTAAAACCTCTCGTCAGTGGAGCTGGCCTCTATGGGAAATGACACTTCTTTCGCATCTGTGAGCCTGGTCGTTTTGGGTTTTTTTTTTGTAGGTTCGTATAAACAGGTGGTGTATAAAACAAATGTATGAAGGTCATCTATGTTTGAGTTTATTACTATTTTGGACACACTAACGTGTAATTATAATAAATCAACGAATCCAAATAATGTTTGAATCAGAAATAATACATATAAATATACTAAACTTTAGGGTACTATATATTGAACATCACCATTTTGGTGCAATTCAATTGGAATAAAAGCGCAATTTACAGAGAAAGGCAAAGGACTTAGTCAAGATCAAGTAAGAATCCAGTTATTTCCATAATTCTTATTAGATCTAGAGAAATTCCAATTAAAATTATAAAAGGGGGGCCCAAGGTCTCCGCCTGTGAGCCTGGTCATTTTGGGTTTCACAGACGCCATCTTTCTTTCAAAATTCCCCCCACTGACGAAAGGATAAGGCTATAATAATCCATGTTTGTTGTTTTAATATAAGAAAATCACGGACTGTGCCTCTGCCACCCGAAATAGGAAGCCATTTTGATTGTTGATGTTGTTTGAGAAGCACGAGATTTTTCCGCCACATAATTTCCCTTCAACCTTTTCTATCAACTTGCTTTCTGATTGTGACTTTACAAAATACAAAATACAAAAAAATATTTATTGTTTAACTATGATTATTGTTACAAAATATATGCAGAAGCCGTCTTTTAAGTATACGCATACCTGTGCCAGACGACTTCGCTCTCTGGTTCAAGTTTTATGGGTTAAACATTTTATTTACATTTACGTTTGTGTGGAAACTCAAACTGCGAAATGTGTTTCATAGAGACTACTTTGAAATACATTGTGTCCTGTGTAATGTTTAGAATGTCTGTATTAGATAACATAGAATTATAACATTCGCAATTATAATAATTTGTCTAAATACCTGCACTCTGTTTGTATGTACATAGCCTTTATACTTTCTTTAGAGAGGTGTTTATTGCATATTATTTTAGAACTAATGGACGAATTTATAATTTTTACATTACGCAAGTCACCTGAGCCCATACATACGCGGCTGTGACATTACAAAATTACCTCCAATTTGTACTTTGATAAGAATCTGACTATTGTCTTGATCCATACTTATTGGTTGCATAATACGGTAATAATGACTGTAGATATTTTAAATCTCATTGTCATTGTCATTAAAGCTGAGGAAATAGAGACTGTTGTATGTTTATTGCCACAATAAGAAAGTGTCATTGAATTTATTTGGACTTGATCGATCCACCATTCACATGTAAACACATCATCGGGTTTTATAACAATCCGTTCAGTCCATAGATATCGGTGGTTTAGTCAGAGATGGTCATAGTTTGAATGAAAGATGGAAATGTTTGAAAAAGTGGCCGAAAAAATTAATAATCATGTCATGAAATGGTCGGAAAGGGATGAATTTGAAATATTTAGCTTTTTAGAAGCATTTTTATTCAGTATACCTACTACCTAATGTTTTTTGTGATATACATGTCAAACTGACACGAAGACTATTACAGTGTTTTTAAGATATCTTCGTCCACTTAAAGTTCTAACACAATCTTGGTTAGCCATTTCATGACATGGTCAATTCTACGACATGTGTACGACGTATAGGGTCCCGGGTTCGAGTCCCGGTGGGGGCAAATATTTGTTTTATGAGAACGGATGTTTGTGCCTTAGTCATGGTTGTTTATCTATATTAAAATAGTGTCCAAGGTATTATCATTATTAATATTATTATTATATACATACACACATACATACAAAATACATTCATACATACAAACATACAAAATACATTCATACATTTATTCATACATACCGGTCCAAATCATAACCATCCTTTTGGCTTTGCCGCAGTCAATCAGGAATACCGAAATCACAATGATTCAAGGGCAGGCAGTAAACAAGGCAGTAAGAAGTGGTAAAAGTAGTTGCTCTTTGCTGGCCAGTATCACATTTTGACCTACATTTTGACATAAATCGAAAAGAAGTTTGCCCCTCCATTCAGAATAGTGCAATGCAAGGCATTGCAATGCGAGAAAAAAGGAACTCCTGTGTTGAATATATTTATTTGTGTTAGCTCTTGTTAGTTACACCTTGTATATTTCACTATACTTACATCTAACGCCATCTAGTGGAGCCGGCTTGTACTAACGTAAAGCAACTTTCCATTTCCGTTTAGATTATTTGAAGGATTATGATGATAGTTAAAATCCTTTTATGTTTGACATTAATTGTAATTAATCATCATTTCTTTAGTTTATATTTGTCTTTGGTTTAAATCATGAATCTATCCTCGTTTCTTCAAATTTAACTTTGTCGAACCTATAGCCGGATGTAGTAATACTTCCGTTATAGACGTACCCTGTTCTGGTTATATCCTTTTTTGAAAATTGAACTCTAAAATCATAATAAAGTCTATTCTGATTTTAGAGCCATTTATGAAGGTCCTATCGTTATTATGTTTAATTCATATTTAAATCTTTTAGACTTGTAACAGGAAGTGACATGATTAAAAATGGTAACTAGCGATGTATTAGACATTTCCGTTCGATGCTAATATTAATCTGATGGTTTATTGAAATGTTTTATAATTTGTTAAATCTTGATAATGTTAAAGCCAATTTTAGAACTATCCAGAATATTTGTAGTAATTATAGAATTCGTGTTAGAAATAATACGTGTAAATTGCATTTCCGGTTTTGGATAGTCTGAAGAAGGGTGTGTTTAACCGCGAAAACGAACGCGGGAGATGGAGGGAATAGATGTTATAAATAGGACTGCTTTGATTTTGAGAACACTTTTGTTACTGCCACGAAAAGAAATACACCATTTAAAAATCTGTCAGCGAGTATTTATTATCAGAAGTGGTTCTACGAAAGAAGCAAATTCTTCAACTGCCCCACGATGGACCGCTCTAAATCCAGAAGATCACGTTCAAGATCTAGAAGCTATCGGCGTGGTAAACGTCGAGATCGTGATAGAAGCCGCAGGACACCTAGAACGAGCCGATCGCGGGAACGAAATATTAGTCCATCAAAAAAGAGATTTCGTGAATCGGCCAGGGATACTTCATCACAACGACGTCGTATCCACAATGAGGACGTCAGGCGTTCAAAGGAGAATTCCATACGATCTTCAAGCATTCAAACCCCAGGTACTTCTTCAGCAATACGAGTACATGATCCAGAAAATTCTGCGACCGGACGAGATGGCCCAGTCGCCATGACCTCAAGCAATACTGCGACCGGACGAGATGGCCCAGTCGCCATGACGTCAAGCAATGCTGCGACCGGACGAGATGGCCCAGTCACCATGACGTCAAGCAATGCTGCGACCGGACGAGATGCCCCAGTCGCCATGACGTCGAGCAATTCTGCAATCGGAGTTGACGACCCAGCTGCTATGATGTCAAGTAGTTCTACGACCGGACGAGACGAAGAAAACGTGAACCCGAGTGCTACAGCGACGAGTAATACGGTGCTGGACGTACAGGTTAGAAATAAAACTGACTCGTCTAATTCAGGCATGTTAGTAACTTTCGATGAATTTTATAAACTCCTACAGTCACTAAAACCAGGTTTATCCACTAGAGGCAATGAAAACATGATCCCAGAGTTTGACCCATCTATCAAAAATAGCCGAATTGAAATATGGTTAGCAAAAGTTAACGAGTGTGCACAAATCTATACTTGGGATGAGAAACAAATCAGACACTATGCTTTGCCCAAACTGGTAGGTAATGCTAAAAAATGGTACCAAACCCAAACATCCGTGTTACATAGTTGGGACGAATGGCAAACCCTTTTATGCAAAGCGTTTCCGTCTGAAGTCAACTATGGTACTCTCTTGTCAGATATGCTAGAAAAACGATTAAAATTTGGGGATAACTTGGACGAATACTACTTTGAGAAAACGGCATTATTGAATGCTTGCGAAATATCGGGCAAACGAGCAGCTGATTGCATCATACATGGTTTAGATGATCGCACTATACGAGCAGGTGCATCATCAGCTCGATTCTCTAAGCCTGAGGATTTATTCAAATATTTGAAGGATGTTTGTAAAGATCAAAAAGATGCAGCGAGATCATTCAATAGGAACAAAAGGGGAAGTAACATTTTTTGTAATAAATGTAATGAAACAGGTCATAAAACATTTCAATGTCACGCAAACGGTTCCCAGAACACATATACACCTATAGTAACTAATGCTTGCTTCAACTGTAACGAAAAAGGTCACAGGGTTCAGCAATGCCCCAAAACTATTCTCAAATGTGATGAGTGTAAGTTATACGGTCATAAAACCAATGATTGTCCGCGTAAAAAGAAAAATACTGAAAAACAGGTTCTTGTTATAAACAGCATAGCCGATCCTAGCCATAAATATTACAAAAGAGCTCTGATTAATAATGTAAAAGAAACTCAGTGCTTTGTTGATATGGGAAGCGATTGCACACTAATTACGCAAAGATTGGCCACCCAAATAGGTCTAGCAATTGCGACTGATAGTATACCGACAGTTCATGGATTGGCGAATGTACGTGTTCAGCCTTTAGGTAGAGTGCAATTAACTTTACTTATTGATACAGTTGAAGCTACGATAACAGCGCTAGTTGTAAGAGACGAACAATTGCACGTACCCTTACTTGTAGGACAGGATTTCACCGAATTACCTAATGTGATTATCACAAAAACAGATAGCTCCCTTAATATCATGACCAGAGATTTTAATCCTGAGTTACCGTCATTTGATAATGACCAAATTTATAACAAACACATGTTATACGTACACTCCGACACTAAAATTGAAACTGTAGGTTTAATTAAATGCTACTGTAAGGATGTACGCGATGCAAATATATACCTAAAAGGTAATTATCGAAACATAAATGGTGTTGAGTATTGTATTCAGGAAGGGTTGTATAAATTAAAAGACGGGAAGTGTGCTATTATTATAATGAATATCTTCAACAGTCCAATTTACTTTACAAAAGACTTCGGTGTTGCTCGGGGTATTACCTTGAGTGAAAGTGAAGATTCTCTAGACAGTTCAGAAATGTTCGGACAGCCAAGATGCTTCTTTGCTCTACAGCATTTAGAACCTTTCAGTAAGGAGGAAATTAATGTTAACCCTGATCTTACAACCGAGCAGAAAAGTAGAACTTATGAAGTAATCAACAAAAATCGTGACTGTTTTGCGCAAAACTTAGCCGAACTTGGTTGTACAGACATAACAGAACTAGAAATTAAACTACACGATGAAATCCCCGTTGTTTACAGACCTTACCGTTTGAGTCATACTGAAAAAGAGGTAGTTAGAAATATGGTCAATGAGCTGCTGGAAAATAATATTGTTGAAGAGTCAGAATCACAGTATGCTAGTCCTGTATTGTTAGTTTCAAAGAAGACAGGAGGATATAGATTGTGTGTCGACTATCGGGCACTGAACCGAAAGACAATAAGAGATAATTATCCTCTCCCAAGAATAGATGATCAACTAGATTTATTGAGTGGAAATAAATACTTTATCAGCCTAGATTTGGCCAGCGGGTACTATCAGATTCCTGTAAAAGATGAGTGTAAGCACTTGACAGCTTTTATAACTCCTGATGGGTTGTATCAGTTTTGTAGAGCTCCTTTTGGACTAGTTAATTGTCCAGCTGTTTTTCAAAGAACAATAAATAAAATGTTGGGAAAATCTCGTGAGAAATGTGCTTTGGCATATATGGATGACCTATTAATATGTGGAAAGACATTCGAAGAATGTTTAGCAAAATTAGAACAAACCTTTGTTCTCATAAGGGAAGCTGGACTGACGTTAAATATAAATAAATGTAACTTTTTTCAAACTGAAATAGAATATTTGGGGTTCGAAATATCTGTCGAGGGCATTAGACCTGGTAAAGCCAAAATTTCTGCTGTAGAACAATTCCCAACTCCCAAATCAGTGCATGAGATTCGACAATTTATTGGCCTGGCAAGCTACTTTAGGAAATTTATCAAGGGGTTTTCTAGCATCGCTAAGCCTTTGACTGACCTAACGAAACAAGATATTGCTTGGCAGTGGGAGAAAGAACAGCAAGAGTCTTTTACAACATTAAAAGAGAAACTAATCATCAGACCTATTTTGAGTTTGTATAATCCTGAATTCATCACGGAATTACATTGTGATGCATCAAAAAAAGGCTTTGGAGGAATATTATTACAAAGGGAAAATATGAAATCTGACTTAAGACCTATCGCTTTCTTTAGTAGAAAAACGACGCGAGATGAAGAGAAATTTCATGCATATGAATTAGAGACTCTTGCCGTTATAACTTCTCTCAATAGGTTTAGAGTTTATTTGTTAGGTAAACCCTTTACAATACACACAGACTGTAACGCTTTAAGATCAACTTTCTCCAAGAGAGATTTAATACCAAGGATAGCTCGTTGGTGGATCGCTCTGCAAGAATACGATTGTACCATTGAATATAGACCCGGTTGTACAATGAAACATGTCGATGCGCTCAGTCGAAATCCTCTTGAAGATGGACAGGATAATGACAAGTATGAACATTTGTCTCGGGTAATGCATATATCTCAAGAAGATTGGGTACTGAGTCTTCAATTGACAGATCCTAAAATTCAACATATTCGATCCATTCTTGAAGACTCGCAATACAAGGAATTGACTGATATAAGACAAAACTTTGTCGTACAAAACAATCGCATATACCGAAAAATAGGAGATCAACTAAAATGGGTAGTCCCGAAGAGCGCTAGGTGGCAAATATGCCAACGAAATCATGATGATGTAGGACATTTTTCGGTAGAAAAAACTTTGGACAAGATCAGGAAAGATTTTTGGTTCCCCAAAATGAAGAAATTTATAACTAAATATGTACGATCTTGCTTACACTGTGCTTTCGGTAAAGAACCCTCAGGACCAAAAGAAGGTTATTTACACAATATTCCTAAATATGATATTCCATTCCACACAGTACACATAGACCATTTAGGACCATTTATCAAGAGTTCCAGGGGTAATCGATATCTATTTGTACTTGTGGATGGATTTACTAAATTTAGTATACTCAAACCACTACGCAATACTAAATCAAACTCTGCTATCAGATGTTTGATAGAGTTGTTTTCAATCTTCGGTCATCCAGTTAGGTTGATCTCAGATCGAGGTACGAGTTTTACTTCAAACGAATTCAAAAGATTCTGTACAGAATATGAAATTCGCCACATTCTTAATGCTGTCTCTACTCCTAGGGCTAACGGACAAGTGGAGAGGTATAACCGTACTATTTTAGATGGACTTAGGACCTATACAGATAGTTTAGGTGAAAACAAATGGGATCAAGAACTAGGGAAGATACAATGGGGACTTAATAATACACTCAATAAAGGGATAGGCAAGACGCCCTCAGAAGCGTTATTTGGGAAAAGATTGTTAGGAAAAGGAGACGGTATACTAGGAGATACAGTGGTAGATACACGACAAAACGGGAAAGCTAGTGAACAAATTATACAAGAGATTAATGAACACGTTGAGAAGAATCAGGCTCAACAAAAAGAGAGATTTGACAAAACTAGAAAAGACGCTACGCTATACAAGATAGGTGACTTAGTGAAAATTTTAAAACCTACTCCTTCTAATGATGGGAAGAGTAAAAAACTTTTGCCCAAGTATACGGGCCCGTTCAAGATATCAAGGGTTTTAGAAAATGATAGATACGAGGTATCAAGTATTCCTGGTTCCAACATAACTAAAGGAAAATATAGTAATATTTGGTCAACAGATCGCATACGTCCTTGGATTACAGTGACTGTAGAGAGTGATACTGATAGTGACAACACAGATGATGAACATATAAGTTGTAGTTAATTTGGATAATAATGTATCATATTGTGTTTAGATGATTTACGAGCATAATTTAAATAAAATGTGTAATTTACATAGAATTTATAAATTGCACAGAAAGTATGATTTGAGAAGAATGCTTAAAATTTATAGAAAAGAAAGAATAGTATAGATAGATACTGAAGATCTGGAAGTCTGATACGATTAATGAATCTGTGGTCATTATACTATAGATTCAGGAATGAGGGATCAGGTGCAGATATTGAAACTGAAGATCTGGAAGTCTGATACGATTAATGGATCTATGGTCATTATACTATAGATTCAGGAATGAGGGATCAGGTGCAGATATTAAAACTGAAGATCTGGAAGTCTGATACGATTAATGAATCTGTGGTTATTATACTATAGATTCAGGAATGAGGGATCAGGTGCAGATATTGAAACTGAAGATCTGGAAGTCTGATACGATTAATGGATCTATGGTCATTATACTATAGATTCAGGAATGAGGGATCAGGTGCAGATAATAAAACTGAAGATCTGGAAGTCTGATACGATTAATGAATCTGTGGTTATTATACTATAGCTTCAGGAATGAGGGATCAGGTGCGGATATTAAAACTGAAGATCTGGAAGTCTGATACGATTAATGAATCTGTAGTTATTATACTATAGATTCAGGAATGAGGGATCAGGTGCAGATAACGAAGCCTATCTTGAATAAGAGGCATGCTTACAAAGTCTTGATATTATTATTTCCCTGTTTTATAATGAGATAGTATACCTAGTTTGCAGAAATAATGTTTTGTAGAAGTAATTGTATAAGTTTAGAGACAAACTTTAGAGTCAGGACGGTCGAATGTTAGCTCTTGTTAGTTACACCTTGTATATTTCACTATACTTACATCTAACGCCATCTAGTGGAGCCGGCTTGTACTAACGTAAAGCAACTTTCCATTTCCGTTTAGATTATTTGAAGGATTATGATGATAGTTAAAATCCTTTTATGTTTGACATTAATTGTAATTAATCATCATTTCTTTAGTTTATATTTGTCTTTGGTTTAAATCATGAATCTATCCTCGTTTCTTCAAATTTAACTTTGTCGAACCTATAGCCGGATGTAGTAATACTTCCGTTATAGACGTACCCTGTTCTGGTTATATCCTTTTTTGAAAATTGAACTCTAAAATCATAATAAAGTCTATTCTGATTTTAGAGCCATTTATGAAGGTCCTATCGTTATTATGTTTAATTCATATTTAAATCTTTTAGACTTGTAACAGGAAGTGACATGATTAAAAATGGTAACTAGCGATGTATTAGACATTTCCGTTCGATGCTAATATTAATCTGATGGTTTATTGAAATGTTTTATAATTTGTTAAATCTTGATAATGTTAAAGCCAATTTTAGAACTATCCAGAATATTTGTAGTAATTATAGAATTCGTGTTAGAAATAATACGTGTAAATTGCATTTCCGGTTTTGGATAGTCTGAAGAAGGGTGTGTTTAACCGCGAAAACGAACGCGGGAGATGGAGGGAATAGATGTTATAAATAGGACTGCTTTGATTTTGAGAACACTTTTGTTACTGCCACGAAAAGAAATACACCATTTAAAAATCTGTCAGCGAGTATTTATTATTTGAAACCTAGATAAGTACCAACCATATTTGATTTTAACTTGTATTCTCGCGTTAGGACTATACAGTCCTGTAATTGACAGATTAACTAAATGTCGAACACAGTGCGAGTGGAAGCATATTACGCACCAATTTAACGCAGAATGTGAAAGGAGTTCCAAAAAAATGCCACCTTTTTACGAGCATTTTCACCACTTCTTTTTTATTAACGATGTTTCGAAGAAATTAATTATTTAATTAAGCATGCCCACTTTCATTAAACCTTGAGTTACTTTAAAAATCTTGATCCAGATACAAATAATGTCCAGAATAAATCATTGCACGTTTTAAATTTAAGAATGGCTATAAAACTTACGTTATTGTAGGGGAAATAGAGAAAAACTTCGATAGACTCTTTTGTCTCTATTTCCACTTCCTAATTCAACAGTACTAAAAGTCTCATGTTCGTGCTAAACAAGTTAAAGAATTAGCAAGCAATTCTAAGTAAAATTAATCTTATTAAATTACAGTAAAATTTTAATTACAAGTGAAACGGATATACATTGCAATTTACAACATACGTTTTATGGATTAAAGTTTAGAATCTATCAAATTTCTTAATCCTACCTCCGCATCTAATGATTTCCCATTACAAATGTCGCAGCGCAGGCAATTCCAACTAAACCAACCATACCAATTTCATTGCATGTTTTTTTTTTTTTATTTGTTACCCGCATCGAGATCTTTATTGCGTAGAGTAAATTATATGTAGGGTACTTTATTTCAGGGTCATCACTTTTTCATTATTTTTCTAATATAGTCACCGCTATTGTGACTAACACATGTCATGTAATCATCAATGATCATGGCCATTACCTTGTATGTCGATTACCACAATACTTTCGAAGATACCTACGTAAACACTCTAGGAAAAA
This sequence comes from Argyresthia goedartella, assembly GCA_949825045.1. Lineage (NCBI taxonomy): Eukaryota > Metazoa > Arthropoda > Insecta > Lepidoptera > Argyresthiidae > Argyresthia > Argyresthia goedartella. The sequence continues at coordinate 23,005,138 of OX463821.1, read as the reverse complement.
CATTGTTCGTAAACCATGCGTAATAAGGACTACACTCGCAGATACTACATTTTTCTAGGTAGGTTTAGCGAGTCACTGTGGCCTGTGGTGGACGTCATATGAGATGCTGCGATGACCACTTTCACTGTCGTTTCATATGAAACCGGAATTCGTGTTTAAAATCGTAATCAGTGGAATTATAAGACGTAATGTTTGCATACCTACTTAGTGCCTAAAGGGAAATTTTAAAGTTTACAAAATAAAACAATTATAGCGTTGTTTTTCCCATTCAGGGTGTAAGAGTCATAGTTGTGGCCACGTTTAGCGTTAAAATGAGTAGGTACCAATTTTAGGACACATAAAATTATTTAACTTTCTCTCTCTCGTCTCTCTCCGCTCAGCTAATCAATCGGGTATTTTTTAATCTAGACACCTGTATCATATTCTAATTTGTCGAGTCATTAATGAGTCATTACTGTACATCATAAAAAGATGATTGATGTAATCTAAAATTTATTGAAACAAAGACGTACGAGAATATAATCATGTAATATTTAAAAGAATCAAGTCATCAACAAGTACAAGACATTAATTAATAAACCTTTAGGGCATGCACAACATGTTTATGGGCGTCTTAAAACATGCAATGCACGGCTCGTCGACAGCGCTAAATTGTGCCACGGAAGCACAACGAACATCGAACATGCGAACGCCGGGGTAATCATGGGGTTTTATGAGAAACTAGTGCTGTCTATGTACTTCTTAATTATTATTATTGTCCATTTTAAAGGCTTTCACTTGTTCCTGGTACATTCTATGCTGTTCCTCTAGGTTTTTCAGTGCGCTAGAAGGCCGAATTCCCCCAACATTCACCTGAAAACTGATATGAACCGGTTGGGTCTCAGTCACACCGACTCGGTCTGTATTCACTTTCTTGTCTTTTGTCCTGGATGCAGCTCTATTCTTGGCAGTATTAACTCTAACTGCCTGTTTCTCTTCACCATTTATTGGAGTATCTGGGATATAATCATCTGAGTCTTTCTTAATCGACTTTGTGGACTTTTTTGACCCTGAAGATTTATATTTAATCTGAAATATATTTTTAACAATTTTGCTGTTATCTGTCATGGTCTTATTGACGAGGTATGACGTTTTCTGCTTTTCTTCTACTTTCAGCTTTTCTTGAGCTTCCCTTTGTCTTGATTTTGATCTGGCTGACAGATTCTTCTCTGTTTTCTTCTTTATATCAGCTTCTACTGACATCTTATAAATCTTAAGGCGGTTTTCCATGCGTACTTTTTCGGAGTACCTTTGGAGGCTTCTGGCTCGATCTAATCTTGGCTTTATTTTCTCCATATCTGGTCCTAAGCCTCCTAGTTTCACGCTCTGTATCGGTTGAACAGTGGCTCTTCTACAGCGTCGCTGTTGTGTCACCTCAGATATGCTTCTCATGTTATCGATGTCTCCGCATTTGCTGAGTTTTTCAGAGAACTGAACTTCTTCAAACGAGTTATTGAGGCTTTCGAGTTCTTGGTTGAGGATCCTCTCATAAATCATTTCATTATAGACCTCCGTATTGTAGAAATCTGTCACTCGATTGTTGCCATATTCTCCTATGCTCTCTAGTTCGGTGTCTCCAAATTGGGGCGAAAGGGATCTCATTTCGTCTTCAATGTGGCGTTGACCGCTGTCAGGAGTAAACTGCTTTCTAAATATATCCAAATATGTTTTGCGTCTACTCCGTTGATCTTTATTCACAAGATAGTTGGTAGGCAATGATGAATCTCTCTTACGTGAATCTGTGCCACTTTTTCTTTTGCAATCTGTCAGCTGTTTCTTTTTCTTTGGCACCTTTATGAGGACATCGTTATCGTAAAACGGTACCAGTATCGTCTGGATGGCTTCGTCCGACTGCTTGACCTCATTCCGTAAATTTTTCTTCTTATCGTACACTACCTCTAAACTATCGAGCGATATATTTAGATCCTCCCGTGACTGCATTTCCATTTGCTCGTGGAAAAACTGTGGTGATGATGCAGTAATATTTTCATAGATGTAGGATATTTTCTGTGTTTTCTCGAGCTGGCTGACAGCTGACACATCAAGTCAAATATTATGACGTTTCACTGTTGTCATTGTCACTGTCATTAGCATCATCAAGGAGGTTTTCATTGGGAAACTTACAATAGAAATCGAGGATTTGACCCGAATATAGATAGATAGGAAGGTGGGTTTCGGCTTCGCCAATCAGATTTGCATTTTGGTATTCAGGGTGGTGGGGTGGGAGATGGGTGCGATAATTTACCTATCTGTCAATCCGATACGCATTGTCTCATCGCCAACATGGAGCGGGGACGTGCAATTCATTGGAAACATCATAGAGATGAGGATGCTGGAGAATCTTAATGGCCAGTTTTCTGACAGCTCATAGCAAAAAAAAAGTAGTTCTAAAAGCATACTGCTGAGTCAGATGCCATTTGTAATGACAGTGGACACATATATACATATATATATATATATATATATATATATATATATATCCCCATTTTTATTTAAAGTTATCTAATTGTAATGTGCTTGTCTGTGTGTAGATAAACTTGTGTATGTAACTGTAGTGGCATTAAAACTCTCGAGTGATATTATCATGAATACTGTCTTTTTAATAAATGTATATTATTCTTCGAAAACTGTCACTTGACAACAACAAACAAAACCTCAGAATATTAAATTGTTCTGATATCAAACCACAATTTTGTTGTTATCACGACCATAAGCCTCAAACTCTTTGGTTACGACGACCCTCACCTATTCTTTCGGACCTTTGTGACTTCTTTCCGACTGAGTTTTGTTTTTAAACCGAAGTCCTGTGCGAAATCAACGGAAATCATGGAAAAAAACTATCATTATTGCCTGAATCAATGCCGTAAAAGTTGTACTCCAATTTTCCCTAGTGATGAACGTCGAAGATTACTATGGGTTCAGTTGAACAAGTAAAACCTGAATTGACCAAAGCAAAGAAAGTGTGGGCTTAGTGTGAGTTATTATACTCTTTGGCTAATAATTTCTTACAGACCCATAAATGAAAGCTTCGGCGAAATAATGCCCTCCGTCACAGCTTTCAGATCTTTTTTTTTATCAGCAAAACCCCATGGTGTGGTATCTTTCCCAGAATAGATGTTAGTCGTACTTCGTTGTCTTTCTACCCAAACCACGTGTTTGGCGCTGCCAGTCAACATCCGAGAGTGGTGAGCGGCAAGAGCATCGACAATTTAAAATAAAATTGAAAGTAAACCTTTAGAAAAAACCGGGTGATTGTAATTATTCTAGAATATTCCATGGAAAAAACCGACTTCAATTAAAACCTATTTATACAAAAAAAACATAGGGAAGGGTATGGCTATGCGTGTCTTCATTAATTAAAGAGTTCCCTCTATTTATTCAGGATCTCATCATCAGATCTGGTGGCAATGGAACCAATCGGAAGGTAAACCCTTTCAAAGTAGCCCGCCCATATTATTAATAAAACTCCATACAATTCCAACTGGTTACTATGGCAAGTTTGGTATAGTTCTCGTATACATCGAAGATGTAGAAATAATTTCTTGTATTTATTTAAATAATTTTCTCAGTAACTTTTTGAACAAACCGTAAAAAAGTGAAACGTTTTCAATGTTTTTTTTTTGCTTTGAGATTTAATAACTTTTGAATAGCAGAAAAAAATAACACACACAAAATACTCTAGTCAAGCATAACAACATAATATAGCGTCACACATTTTCACAGAAAGGTGGCAGAGGCATAATTGTGCCGTCTTTTAGCTAGTTATTCAAAAGGTACTCAATTTTCGCGTGGCAGGGGGTAGCCCAATAATGCAGATTCTAATCATATAAATTTCAAAAACCTCCTTTTACAAAATGTTGGTCAAAAAGTCTGTAAGCACAGATATCTCAATGCTCTGTGTCTGTCACACTGTCACACACGGTGGCGACTCTACCTCTGCGATGGTATTTCGACAGCTCAACCTGGACATCGCGCGAGCTTTATACCTATATTATAAGTAAGTAAGTACTTAAGCCTATTGCTGTCTCGTCCGCTTTGGCTCTGGCAGAATATCAGCGTCACAGATTCGTCTGTGACATTGCTGAGTCAGGGCCATTTCATTGTCGCGGTACAGTCACGGTGCCACATAGTGATCCTTACTTTCCATATTTTTGCTGTGTTAATTATAATTATTTTCATGGTTTTATTAAATTTCTTTGATGTTTTTTGTCATAATTAATTTTGTGTGGTTTGTAATATGTTAATAACCAATAATGTTTTTGTGTTTGTACCGAACAATGAATAAATGAATTAATTGCTACTGCGGTCATTCCGGAGTTGTGCATTATTACTTACTAAATTAGTTTAATCCACCAGCTTTAGCTGTAGCCGGAACGATGCGATCTAGAACTAAGCTGACTTACTAAACTGCCTAACAGGTTTCTTAGCGATAAATGACTAATTTCCGAGCCCTCCAGAAGTAACCATGAAAATCTTAGACAGACCGGCTATAGTGCACATGTTGATCAGAAAGGGTAGAATTTCACGAAAACATGTCGTTTTAAAAGCATTTGTTTTGTGTTTTTGTGTTATGCACGTCAACCTGATACGAAGACTATTCGAAGGCTTTGCTGCGCTCGCCCGCGTTTTGCCCTGAAATATTTCTACATTCAATAAAAGTTCTAATTCAACCATGGTTATTCATGATGATATAGTCAATTCTACGATATTAACGACATATAAACATTCAACAATAAAACACATAAAAAAACAAAGAAGAAAACTATGCCTTGATGCTGAAAGATAGTTTTAAATGGGTACCTACCAAATGTAAGAACTGTTCACATTTTAATACTTAGGAACTTATATCATTGATTTATCTTCAGTTTCCCAAATCTACAATTGGTCCAAAAAATATTTACAGATTCAATTGCCTACACAAAATCTAAAACAACGCAGGCAAAAGCTAGTGCGTAATAAATATGCTTTTATAATATATGTCACATAATATATATCGTGAATTTGATTATTTCAAGATATAGTAAATTATTTCATGAAAAGATTAGAAAGGGTAGTATTTTACGAAAACATTTAAAAGAATTTGTATTGTGTTTTTTGTGTTATACACGTCAAACTAATACGAATACTATTCGGAGGCTTTCCAGTGTTTTGCTCTGAAATATTTCTTCGTTCAATGAAAGTTCTAATTCAACCATGGTTCAATTCAACATTGTTACGACATATAAACATTCAACAATAAAACACATCAAAAAACAAAAAAGAAGAAGGTACAACAAAGTAAATATTGTTATACAATATTGCTACTTTCTATTATACATCCCAGCCACTTGCTGGCAAACGAAATTATCTAGATGCCTGCCTAAGCCCAAATACCATATTATTAACCTGTACTTGCTGCCGCCTTGGCATCCTTTACTGACTATTTACTAAGACGATGCACTTAAATAATAGCGAGTTATTTTGGAATTAATATGAGGTAGTCCACGAATAGCACCTGTCTGAATAGCACCTACGCGAATAGCACCTAGCCTAGTCCACAGTGCTTTTGGCATTTATAATGTGGCTTAACTTTTTTCTCCCGCAATTAATGAAGTTAACTTCTTAGAATAAAAACATGTATTTCCAAAGACCTTTCTAAAGATATAGGAAAAATTGCCGCAAGATGAAATGAAATATGAAATATGAAATGAAATATGTTTATTTTAATTGTTACAACAACAGAAGTACTTAAATAAATCTAGGATTAATTGATTGTTCTTAAAATTGTAAAACGCTGTCTAGGTGTAACAATACGTTGGTAGTACGCGGAAGGAGCCCTGAATACTACACTAGGAGACCTGTATAGTAGTACGCGGAAGGAGCCCTGACTACTACACTAGGAGACCTGTATAGTAGTACGCGGAAGGAGCCCTGACTACTACACTAGGAGACCTGTATAGTAGTACGCGGAAGGAGCCCTGAATACTACACTAGGAGACCTGTATAGTAGTACGCGGAAGGAGCCCTGACTACTACACTAGGAGACCTGTATAGTAGTACGCGGAAGGAGCCCTGACTACTACACTAGGAGACCTGTATAGTAGTACGCGGAAGGAACCCTGACTACTACACTAGGAGACCTGTATAGTAGTACGCGGAAGGAGCCCTGACTACTACACTAGGAGACCTGTATAGTAGTACGCGGAAGGAGCCCTGACTACTACACTAGGAGACCTGTATAGTAGTACGCGGAAGGAGCCCTGACTACTACACTAGGAGACCTGTATAGTAGTAGCCAGTGAGACCGTCACACGAACACTCCACTTATCTATTATATGAGTAAACGTTATTCGGCAGTCGTATAATACAATCAGACAAAAATATAAAAACAAAAACCTTGAGGGTACTTAAAAATAAAAGTAAGTAAGTAGTAAATAGTTACGAGCTAAGTCATTATGGTCTGGTTCTTCAATCTTCAATTGATACGGTATTGATACCAAACTTGGCTTAGTAGCCACCTATAGTTTTTTATAAAGAAGGTGAAGAAGAAGGGCGGGTCTTTTGTATCCCCATCCCCCCAAGCAGCATTATTTTTAATGTGGCCCACGCTAGAAATTCTTAGAACTAATAAAGAATAAATCTGGAGAAGATCAAAGCTTCGTGAAAAAATAAAAGGTTAAAACCAGTATATATCCCGCTAGAAGTACCCAGTATAGGTTTTAAATTCCCTTGCGAGTATCAAGCAAATACACCAAGTCTGCGGCATAAACGGACGTATCATTTGATTGCGTTAACCTAGAAGTTTGATTTTTCACAGCTTTAAGGGACCACAGCCTTGAGTAACTGATATCAATTGCAACATGGTACCTTTGCGAGTTCCTGAGAAAAATGGTCTTGCAGACGGACGGACGGACAACGAAAGTCCCACTTTTAGGGTTCCATACCCGAAGGGTACCAAACGGGACCCTATTACTAAGCCTCGCTGTCCGTCCGCCCGTCACCAGGCTGTATCTCATGAACCGTGATTGTTAGACAGATGAAATTTTCACAGATGATGTATTTATGATGCCGCTATAACAACAAATACTTAAAAACTGAATAAAATAAATATTTAAGGGGGCTCCCATACAACAATTCTTTCAATACCACATACAACCTAATGAATGCACCTGGTTACGTACATTATGTGTGAAAGTAGCCGCACCAATAACTTTTATAAACAACATTTTGCTATGTAAAATCCAAACTATTCGCTCTATACCATCCCTACCATACTACGGTGGTACGGAACCCTTCGTGCGCGAGTTCAAATCGCACTTGACCGGTTTTTTCCTGAAAGGTACGGAACAAATCTAAATCAACCTTAGCAAAATGATGCCCAGCGTGCAACTCTTTCCACGTTCGTTGGGACGTTCGGACCGGGATATCCTTGCTGGAAGAAATCTCTTGATTATATTCCGTTACGAATTTGCAATACGAATTCCTGAGATGCCTCCAAGCCTGCTTAGCTCGCAGATGTGTAAGTAGTGGATTACATCAGCATCCGGCATGCAAGCTCACGCGCCTCTGTGCTCCCGAGGTCTCTTCCAGCAAGAGGTTTGTATGCTCAGGCACACCACAAACATACCATTTCTTTTGTTTACAAAATTGCTTAACTGTTATGTAAGCATGGACTTATAAAAAAAGTCGCACGTAGTCTCGCTAAGACAAAACTGAGGAACCGTAATGGCGGCGGATATTTATGAGTGAGTGAATTTAGGGTTGCCTAGTTAGCCAAATTTTTACCCTCATACAACACAGTCAAAAAAATAATAATTTTAATGAGAGAGAGAAGAAAAAAACACTGTTCCACAAAGTCCAACAGATGGTACTGTGAATCGTTCTTGGGTTGTTGCGCTTAATTTCTCAAACGGTTCTATAAATCGAAAAATGGTCATATTGGTATTATTTTTAAAACATCTATCGGATACGGAATCCGAAACCATTCGAGAGCCAATCCGACTCGCACTTGACGATATTATGACTGAAAACCAAGTGTTTTCGTTTCGGCTAGTGGTCCGAAATGCCGACTCAAATATAGTTACATTTATGCTGTACCTATATACCAAAATAGGTAACCGCAGCACCTGCGGCAGGAAAGTCAGGGACAGAGCTATGAGCTATACAAAGCTCTATCTCTCTCTCACCTTTCGCGAGACAGCCCCCCCCCCGCCCCTCCCCCGCGCTCGTCTAGTTACGGTTCCTGCACAACACAGTGCGATACATTATCTACATCAGAGTGTCGCTTTACTTGTCGACTATTGTATGAGCGTATAATGCAGCCGGCAAGAGGGCTTCACGTTGCCTGTTCCATCACTGTAACCATTTTTTCACACGAATCTCGTTGTTTTCCACCGCTACATATCACGACTCGTACAAGTTGGAAGAGGCATAATTTGGAGTCCGTGTTTACTCCCTTCAACAGTCAGAGCCCTACACAGAAAGTGACCTTCTCCGAAAGGGACTTATACCCTAATTGATCAAATAACGAACGAAACCGTCATCTTCAAACGTCACTTCATGAAATTTCAGATTCAGGTGTTTTCAGGAATACGACTTGCGAATACGAATCTATGTGCATTATCAGTTTTGGAGTACTGTACTATCAGTGGCAACTATGGAGACCCCTTTTAAAAAAAACTTGCAGCTAGCATGTGGCGGTAAACCCTTGCTTTTGTTAAACTTTTTGTCGAATTCCAAAAACTATTTGTTTCATGACTTTTAAGTGTTGGGCTGCATGGGAAAAGAAACCTTACAGTGGGTCTCCACATTTGCTGTTGATGGTACATCGCTTGCTGCCGCGTTCGCAATATCGGGCACTCGGCGCGCGGCGCGTGCGCGTTTGAGGACCGGCCGGGTGTCTCCGTACGTTGCGGTTGTGTCAGGTCAAATAGAACTCGGCAATTTGTGAATCAAAATTATGTGAGGAAAAAATAAAACTTAATCTTAGTTACAAGCGATACGTCTATCATCCCTGAGCCGGGCGTAACTTTAAAAACAACAGCCTGTATATGTATATGACGACCCGAATGGCCGAGTCGGCAATGACCCTGCCTACGAAGCGAAGGACCCCGGGTTCGAGTCCCGGTGGGGGCAAATATTTGTTTGATGGGAACGGATGTTTGTACCCTAGTCATGGTTGTTTATCTATCTATGTATAATATTTATCTATATAAGTATGTGTATCGTTGTCTAGGACCCAAGATATAGGGAATCCTAGTTTGGGGCTAGATCAATGTGTGTAAATAGTGTATTATTATTATGTATATTATTAGCTCTTTCTCGCTGCTTTGCTTGCAATTAGTCTAATCGTTAGAAGTGTATTGATTGTCCGGTGGTAATCGATTTCATACTCATTTGAACACGATGTTTTTTATTCGGTTTAAAGTATTTGAGCTTTTTGTCTTGTTTACATGTTGAACCCCATCATTTTGAAATAAATCAAAAAAATAAAACGACCGAAAAAATCCATATAATTATCGAACCTGCTCACAACACACACTTAACTTATAAGTATAGTAACATTCCATGTTGCGCCAATTACATTAACCTACAGCATTCACTACAGCAGTTATTAAACTTTTTTTATCGATAAGTTTAAAAGGATAAAGTACTGTAAAATTTGTTATTTTAAACTTTATTATATTATAACTAACCTTAATTACATTAAATATTCAGTTTTTATATTTAATATATTTTATCTACACACGTATCATAAACCCTCTTTACTGCGTACAAAAATTAAGATCAGCATAATGTTAAACTACTTGGTAAAAACTTATTTCTTATCTGAAAAATTACACATTATGACCATAATGTGTAATTTTTCTACACATTTGAATGTCATATTCAAGTTTCGAACGCCGACGCCCGCCTGCATGCCGCCCCTAGTTTGTCTGTGAAGTTGGTACTGACATTCAAATTTCGAACGCCCGAAGTGTGCTACAGAACAAGCTACAACTGCAGAGCCACAATGCCGGTCAAACATGCGGTTCCTGAACACATCAAAGAGAGCTTGTGATAGGTGTGTAGATAAACTAGTGTATGTAACTGTACATAATTAGGCATTAAAACTCTCGAGTGATATTATTATAAAACTCGCCTTCGGCTCGTTTCATAAACCCACTCTCGGGTATTAATGTCCTCCATTATGTAGCAGTCACATAAACTACTAATTTCCCAATTTCCAATCCACAAGGAAGTGTGATTGGTTGTTTACTATTTCTAATTTACATAAACGACTTGCCCAAATCCATAGATGACCCTAGTGTCCTGTTCGCTGACGATATGTCTATACTTACTTCATGCACAAATAACCAAGAACTGAACGAAAACCTTCACACAATATTAAATAAAATCATAAACTGGCTAGAAGAACATAACCTTCAAATAAATTTAAAAAAAAACAAAGTTAATACCTTTTTGTCCTTCTCAAAAAAAACCTATAGATATAAATTTTCAATTTAATGACATTAAGCTTGATTCAATAAATAATTTTTCGCTACTTGGACTTAATATCGACACAAATATAAATTGGAAAAAACACATTGAAAAATTAAATTCAAAATTATCAAAATTTGTTTACGCTTTCCGTGAAATAAAGAGGTCTACCGACCAGAAAACTGCTCTAGTTACTTATTACGCCTATGCGTATGCGTGGCTAAGTTACGGAATAATATTGTGGGGAAATAGTACAAATGTCTCAAGTGTGTTTACCCTACAAAAAAGGCTTATCCGAATATTAGCAAATATAAAACCGACCGATAGTTGCAAACCATATTTTGGGGAACTCAACATTTTAACACTAACCTGTATGTACATCCTAGAAACCTGTAAGTTCGTTCGCAAACACCCTGAGTTCTATAAAACCCGTCAAGAGAAAATGCAGACCAACCGAAATTTAAGACCCAGGAAAGGACTGGCACAGCTCTCCTCCAATTTAAAACTTCACTCATCTGGCCCACTAAGCATGTCGATAAAAATCTATAATAATTTACCTGAATATATATTAAATGAAACTAAAGAGAACAAATTCACAAAATCACTTAAGCAATTGCTGATTACAAAGCGCTATTACAATATTAACGAGTTCCTAAATGATAAACAATAACCAATAAAATAAGAATAAAATAAAATACAATAAACTACTATATTTTTTTTTTTTATAAAATATTAAATAATATTTTAATAGAATTTTAATTAATAAAAAACTAAACCTAACAATTATATAATAATTCAGCAGTTAATAATTTCTTATGTTTCTCATACTTAAAAAAAAAATATATAATAATAATAATAATAATGTATAATATATATAATATAATATAATAATGTAATAAGTATAGTAAATAATAAAATATAATAAGAAAATAATATTTAACCATCACAAATGTTAGTTGTAAGCTAGTTATTAAGACATTGTAGTGCCCTTACAGGGTTCATTGTTGGATAAAATTTTGTTAAAATGTACCACAATGACACAATAAATATATGAATGAATATGAATGAATTTATTCTAAGAGAAAATCCACATATATTGAGACCAGATTGAGATCATTTATATTATATTCAATATAATATATCATGAAATATATATTATATTGAAATAAAATATATAACATAATTTAGTTTCAAGTACAACTTGGCAACATGTAGTAACAGTAGAATCGGCACCCCCCTGCTGGCCGCGTGCCAAAGTCCGTATAGATTCATTCCTCGGAATGAGGGCAGTATTTCCGATTGTGTACACTCGCCTCCCAGGTACTATACCACTAGCTATATTTGGTTCATAACACCATGCAATATAATGTTTCTGGCCCTACACTAGGACACCCCGTTTCTTAATTCGAGTAAGTACAAGTAAGACGTTACACCTTTGAAGTAAAGGTGTTCTTGTTCAAGATAGCCAACCTAAGTCTAGTTTTGTAAACGCGTTACAAAAGTTAATGGTGTTAATAAATTATGTCACCGTTTCCCTTCTTGACGTAGCACATGGCATTGCTATAAATTATTTGCAAATTAGGTTTACCTCGAAAATATATGTACTATACAAACATATAGACCGCTTGTTGACCTAGCTTTTTAATTGTTTGCAACGGAACATATAAACAAATCTGTATAGTATTTATAATAGATACTGATGACTCATACTTATCCGCTCAGATGTGTTTAGATACTACATACATATATAGGGATTTTATTTACCATTTTTATAGAGATTTAATTTACTTATTTGTATTTTATTATAGATTAGATATTAGATATCGTGCACTGCCTGAACTTTCTTTGTTTGCTGGAAGAAATCTCTTTTTAGAGATTAACTTACCATTGTACGTATGTTTTCTACAAATGTATCTTTTTATATATCTGTGTGCAATAAAGAATTATGAAAGAATTTTGAATAATATTAAAATAATATTACTAATTACCAAGGCTTACTGAAAGTGAAACAAGTTCAAGTTATAGATTCAGTAGGTCCACTAAAACTTCCAAAACACCCACTGAGAACCTTTGTCAAATGCTTTTTAACAATATTAATTAACATTTGCTCACTATCAAAATGTGAACAACATCGTGACTCTATTTCGACTTTGAGACCACATAAGACCATAATGTCATTGACACCTTCCTATTGTCCCACTAATGTCATTATCATCAGTGACCACAATCATTCTACACTTTGATGACTATCTGACATTTGGAACTGGTGCTGCGAATGCGGTCCCCGATTGAGACCATCTTAAAGGTGAACTGGTTATGTTAATTAAAGAGCTTTGCTTACGCCGCTGCTATAAGAAAATTGCAGACGGAACACAGGTTAATCCTAAAACACAGAAAGGTTTAATATACTTCCAAATAATAATAACCTACTTAAATAATAAATAAATCTAAAATACATAAAACTACACAAATAAACCACCCCAGAACGCTCCCGGACCAAAGGTACCCATTACGCTGGCAGCGTTGCCGCGCTGCACAGCAAGTGAGACCCTTTGCACCAGGAACGCTCCGGAGCGGTAGTCATGGCCTCGGTCCCTCAAGCGACGCCCAATGTCCCTGATGAAGGCCCTACCTTGCGATCCCCACACCGCCGTGGTCTCCACGGCCAAGGTTTAATTGGCCAAGTAAGCTGCATATTTCATTACCTGAAATGCGTCCAAAATAATGAACTGTATAAAGAGTACATCGGAACTAATGAACTTGAAAATCTAATTTTAACTGAAAAAAGATTAAACATAATATTTTTCTACCATCTTCCATGACACGATTATTTTGGCCGAATTAACCGATTTAATTTTTGAAGTAACCCTAACTTTTGGTTATCGAGACGATTATATCCTCATAAGGTAGTTAAGTACAATTGATGGGTTCTCAGTGCAATGTTTGTATTACGATGACACGAATTAGGATGTCGTGCCTAAAATTCAGTCCCCTATTATGTGGGCCAAGGTTTATGGGTAACAGTTAAGATGACAATGGATTTGGTTACACTACTTATTTGCTCTCGAGATGTGATAATTTCACCTTGCGGTTAAGTAAGCGATTTTGCCAAGTGCACGTGAAAATTTCAAAACCATTACTGTTATAGATCTAGAAGGATGTAGGCATATCGTTGCGTGCAGTCGCTACGCGCTCACTGCCCGTGCCCATGAGAATATAACCTTGTTAGTAAATGGAAGTATAGGGTCTTTTAAATGGGGATTACAGCTAGTTCGTATCAGCTAATGAGTAATGACACCAGCCCCCATGTATACTAACTTAAATCGACCGCAAAACAAGGAAAAGCGACAGCGAGACTTTACATTAACTGGGACGATTAGGCTTTGGATGTTAGTCGCTCAATTAGGTCGAAAAGATCACATACTCAGCGTGCAAATGACATATATTTTAAATACTTAACGTATTTAATTACTAGCATTCCATTCAGGTCTTGGATATTTGGGGCCAGAAGCAATGAATTTGCCTGTAATTAAATGTTTCTATTACAAATGATATAAACAACATGGTGTTGTGGACCAAATTCGGACTGAAGTGGTATAGCCAATGGTATAGGCCCTTGGAATTGAATTATAAATTATGTTATTACGTATGTAGGAAGAGCTCCGTGGGCTAGAGGGTTTCACGATTGATTCTCACATAGGGGGTGCAGCTTCGAATCTCGGTGCTGACCAATGATATAAGTAATTTGTCCTAAGGAAATTATACTAACGTTCTAACGGTGATGGAAAACATCGTGAGAAAAACTTCATTACTGCGCACTACATGGCTGCAGTGGTGGACTAGCCCTGTCACGAAAAATGGACCCAAAATTTCACGCTGAATAACTGGCTAAATCATCGTGGTCAGTTTCGCTCTGAACTGGGGGACCGAGTGGGTTCGGCAGCACCCGGGGTGATAGAGCATCACCTTGCTCAGCCTTGGAGGGGGCTAGAAAAGGTGCCCTAAAAATTGCTCGCCTCAACCAACTGGGATGGTAGTATCCGCAGCGTCATCCTTAATTTCGTGGTCGACGCAACAATGACAAAAATAATACAGATATAAAAACACCAAGGTAACTGGATATGAAATTGGCGCATGGAATGTAAGAAAGCTCCTTGATCGCAGAGAGAATAACTGTCCCGAGCGGAAAACGGCCATTGAGCTTTCTCGCTATGACGTCGATGTGGCTGCTATCAGCGAAACACATCTCGCCGACAAAGGAGATCTGGTGGAGCACGGTGGTGGAAACACTTTCATCTGGAAATGCCTGGCCTCTTCTGAGCCGTGACAGTCAGGCGTGGGATTCGCGATAAAGAATCAGTTTGTAAAATATCCGGAAGAGTTCCCGGTTCACATCTCAGACCATATTACAACTTTGTGCCTGCAACTGGACGATAATAACTACCTGAATGTCATCAGTGTCTATGCTCCTACGCTAGACAAATCTGATGACATTAAGGAACGATTTACGAGGAGTTGTCTCACTGTATCGAACACATACGTCTCAGGGAACAAATAATTTTACTGGGGGAATTTAATGCGAGGGTAGGGCCGCCAAGCACAAGAACACGTGGATGCACCCAAGATCCAAGCAAGTCAAATAAGGCTGCGTTCTCGAGCCGGCATTGTTCGTGTTGTACTGTGCGGTCGTAGTCCGGGAGATTATACAAGCCTCTCTAGAAGGAGTCCCTATCCGTTTTCGCACCGATGGCAGTCTTTTTAACCTGGCGAGACTAAAAGCCCGCACAAAAGTCTCACACGAAGTGGTCACTGAGGACATCTACGCGGATGACTTATGCTTTGTGACAGAATCCCCAGAAAGTCTGAGATCATCTACGCGGATGACCTATGCTTTGTGACAGAATCCCCAGAAGTCTGCAACAGCTCATGTCCGATCTCGACTAGTCTTGCCGTAAATTCGGCCTGAAGATTAGCTTCAAAAAGACGGAGGTGATATCGCTAGACATTAACGGTCACGAGCCGCTGAACATCAAACTTGGCGAGGACGTGCTGAAGAAGGTCGATAAGTTCCGCTACCTGGGGAGCACTTTAACATCCAAGTGCGACCTTGATTCAGAGACCAACAGCAGGATTGGAGCTGCAGCTGCAGCATTCGGCAAGCTGGATACCAAGGTCTACTTTTCACATGACAGAAAGATATACATCCACCTAAGATGTCTACGCAAGATTATGAATATCAGATAATCTGATCGCATGCGGAACACTGCAGTGCTGCGACGTGTCAATGTGGGTGGCATTGAGGCTTGCCTCAAGAGGCGACAGCTTCGGTGGTGCGGACTTATGTCAAGGATAGCAGAGCAGGGGTCGCGAAGCACGTCTTCTACTCAGAACTTGAGGAGGGCAAGCGCAAGCGTGGGCAACTCCTCAGGTACAAAGATGTGCTGAAGCGGCACATGAAGAGGTGCGGCATAGAGCCTTTCCAGTGGGAGAAGGGGAGGAGCAAGCCGCCCTCAGACCCGAGTGGAGGGCTTTGGTTAATACCAAAGTCCGTGATTTTGAAATCCACCGGCGCGCTCAGCTCGACACCGAGCACAATGAGTTAAAAGCCCGACCACTTGCGCTAACTCAGCATAACTATAGTAATGGTGTGCTCACATGCCCGCAATGCCACATGCGAGCACACGAGCGAGTTCAAAGTTCATGGAGCGGTCGCCTGACCGAAATCGGTCGGACCACTTATTAAACAAAAGTTAATATTGACATGATCTGTCATACCATAGAATCAATCAAAACAATCGACGTGAAAATCAACGCAGCTCCATTGAACATTAAAAAATGAATAACTCCTCAATTAGGATTTTTTGAAAAAATATTTCTCATGCGAATTGTAAAATCACGTACTATGCCTGCCATATAGAATTTACACAATATATAGGTATACTCGTTTATCGTATCGATATTACCCAAATTGCTCAGCAAACCCACTCTTATCGATGTAATTTATTACATTAATATAACCTTTTAAAAAATAGCATGCCATATACAGTACGTGTCTTACTGAAGAGGCATTTAAATACCGAAGTCATTACCATCGATACTTTATGATAAATAAATACGTCTGGATATACTTTGCCAGCGGTCCTTATCGATATTTCTCTCACGAATAAGTTTTCGTATGCATTGTTGCCATACCTGTCTTCCTTCTTGCAGATCTTCATTTCTGTGTGCTTGAAAATTCAGTTATAAATAAAAACACGATGCCGATGTCTTGACATAAAATGTTAAGTTACTTAATACAATAATGTAATATTTGTAAGTATGTGTAAGAGACATGATATGATACTCTAAGGTGCATCAAAGTTTATATCTACTCAACTAAGACAAAATAAACTTAGTACTTATTGATATCTGACAACAATTGACCTGAATGTCAACATTCTTGACTTAAGTTAAGCAGGTATAAGTACTTTATTAGCTGAACCCATTGTTGGTATATAAAGTTTGGTTTGAATTATTCAGCTAAGTCGTGTCCACTCTCGAACGGATGTCACGACTTATCGATGGCAGGTGTAAATCGATAAATAATATTGTTAAATGACCTTCATTGATACCGAATCCAAAAGAGAAGATACGATGAAATTCGATAATATTTATTGTTAAAGGCCACCCGTTGAAACTATTGAAAGTGAATGTTTGCTAGCGTTTTCGAACTATTATTGACTCTTGGTGGCTCATTTTACACCCTATCTCCCGCTGATAGGCTCGTGTTGAAAGGGAAAGTTATTTTTCACGGAAGCACGTAGAGCACAAACTAATTTGTTCGGTTGTTTTTTCAAGAGCGGGATACCTATAGGTACAAGTACTCTAGAGTTGTATCACAACATTTAGAATGGAACACGTACCACCATCGGACATAAAAAAGTATACCTTTGATTCGAGTTATTGGTATCACAGACACTAAAATATATGATAGACTAGTCAACGAACGATTCTAGATGGAAAAGTCGAAAGCAGAAAGTTTGAGTTTGGACTATTTAGAAGACAAACATACTTACAGTCCTGACCCCTCTGAGGTGAGCCCTATAGGCACAAAAGTGCAATTTTTTATTTTTTTGCTTTCATAATCAAAGGTGATAAAATTCTCTACAATAACTCTCTATTCCCAATCGTTGTCAAGGATATGAGCTCAAAAAAGCACGTTTTTTTATCTCAGTTTTTTGACATAACATTGGATTTTAACTTTAAAACATGTGTCTCAAACATACATTTATTGTGATACTTATATTGTGAGGGTTAAAGTAGAACCTATTTCCAGCTGGAAATAGGTTCTACTTAGTTTAGCTAGACTAACCACATAATACTCTATCCGTTTGAGGAAGTTACTTTTATTGCTAAGTTACAATAAAAATGTATATCAACTACAACTAAAAATTGAAGGCAGCGTCCTGATTATTCCTCCCTGGTTGCGAGAAGGCGAGCACGCTCTGCTGGGTAATGGGCCGAGTCTATATGTTTTGGCGTTTTGGTGCAGAGCGGCGCGTCCCACAAACTTAAACTTAACGGAAAATATTCCCTCGGACAGGCTTGCGACCAAGCATTCCTAGCTTCGACCCGTCACGTGACCTCTACATCACCAAGTGATGGGTTTAGGATTTACCATAGTGGTCACGCGTGCTGTGCCGGGTAATTTTCCAAAGTTTGTCATAAAGTTATTAATTACGAAAAAACTAAATTTCTTTGGCTAACTCCTTGACTGTCGTTTAATAGCTAGTACATCGATGAATCTGTGAAATAGCCTAAAAATAAAAACACTGTTTATTTTGACGCAGTAAGCCCAAATCACGTGATGAGAAAACTTAAACTAATTTTCAAGTTTATAACAGCGATTTTGTCAAAATTATTGTATGTAACTAACTGATTGTACAAATCAATTAAAGACATCAGTGTTTTATTGGATATCCTAACCTATGGTAAATTATTTGATAAAAACTTTAAAACAAAAAGAAATGCAATAATGGCAAAGTAGGAGTATCCTAGAAGGAACAAGGGTCAATTTTGTATGGAGAATTGAATAAGATTTTCCTAGCATTCGCTACAAATTTTTCACCGTTCAATAAAATATTACATTTCTCCCGAAATGCCTGACTTGTTACTTTGTAGCAACCTTGTTTAAACGTGGTTCATCAAAATATACAGGGCATGTTAAGTAAAGAACCGGAAATTGAGTTATTCATGAACTGTAATAATATTGATATTTTATGTATAACAGAGCACTTTTTAAAGAGTTATCAGTTCATGTTCAACTTTAATAACCACCACGTGGTTAGTTCGTTCAACAGAAAAACAGCTGATCGCGGTGGCTCCTTAATACTTGTAAATAATAGTTTTAAATATAAGGAACGAGTTGACATAGTGAGCCTGTCTGTTGAGCGTACCATGGAAATAGCCTGTATTGAACTTGAACAACTTATTGTAATGAGCGTATACAGACCACCAGATTCATCCTTTGATTTATTCGAAAAGAAAATGGATGAAGTGTTGATTAAAATCAGCGATAAAAACATTTTTTTTATAATTTGTGGTGATTTTAATGTTAATCTGTTAGAGGATAATAATATTTGTACTAGATTAAAATCTTTATTTTTATGTCACAACATGAACTATCTGTTTTTGGAACCTACTAGAATTACTGCAACATCTGCTACCTGCATTGACAATATATTTACTAACATTACGCCCATTTTCAAATCGGTCATCAATAAATTAACCTCTGATCACTCTGGTCAGATAGGTATATTCAATATTAAAATAAAAAAGGACCAAAAAGAGGATATTACATGTGTGCCCGTTAGTGACACTCGGCTTGAACACTACAGGAATAATATTTTAGATAAACTATGGGAAATACCATACAGTGACGATCCAAATTTGTTGTACAACTCAGTATTTAACCTTGTCAAAAATGAATATGATACGGTATTTAAATCAAAAACTATAAAAGTTAATAACAAAGCTTTGTTTAGTGATTGGGCGACAGTTGGAATTCATAGGAGCAGATGAAGATTATATGAACTCTATGAAGATAAATCATATAACAAAAATACGGCCTTTCTAGATTATATTAATATATCGTAGTTATTCAAAAATGTATAAACGCGTTTGTGCCGTAGCTAAATCTAATTTCATTAAAAACAAAATTGAATCTAGTAGCAATGTAATGAAAACGACTTGGCAAATTATAAACAGAGAGACTGGAAAGGCCAAAGCTACACATAATAACTTCAAGCTTAAGATAGATAATCAATTGCTAAGTACAGACCTAGAAGTAGCAAAAGCTTTCGAAAATTTATTTACGGACATTCCAGTTTCAACAACCAAGTCTTTAAATTCATCTCCCGCTGCTGCTGAATCTATACTTAAACAAAACTTTGAGGATTGTAAAACAGATTTTAAATTTAGGCACGTAAATAATGAAGACATTGTAAAAGCGTTTAAATCCCTGAAAATGAAAAAGACAGCTGACGCCCATGGTCTATCAGTAAAAATTATTAGTTCCATTGTAGATTGTATTGCACCTCACCTTTGTTGTATATTTAATCAATGTATAGATAATGGTGTGTTTCCTGACTTGATGAAAATAAGTAAAGTTATACCTTTATTCAAAGCTGGTAGTACATCAGACCCCACCAATTTTAGACCCATATCGATACTACCAACGCTTGGCAAAATATTTGAATAACTCATACTTAATCAATTGCAAAGTCATTTTTATCTCAATAATTTAATTCATATTGCTCAGTTTGGTTTCACAAAGGGTCGTTCAACAGCCGATGCTGGTGTTGAACTAATCGACAATATTTTTGATGCCTGGGAAGACGCAATGGATGCAATAGGTGTCTTCTGCGATCTATCCAAGGCTTTTGATTGCGTCCATCATGACACTCTTGTCAGGAAGTTACGCCATTATGGTGTAAAAGATCAGGCACTTGGCCTTCTGGAGTCATATCTAACAGATAGGGTTCAGATGGTCGATGTTAATGGGAAAAGATCACCTGGGTCTTCAATAAGTATGGGCGTACCGCAAGGTTCAATTCTTGGTCCTTTCTTGTTTTTAGTATATATTAATGATTTACCTTACCTTGTTAAAGCAAAACATGGGTTAGTATTGTTTGCCGATGATACTTCTTTGATATTTAAAGTTAAAAGACAGCAATCAAATTATGACGAGGTAAACAATGCTATCTCTAGTATAGTGAACTGGTTTACTGTTAACAATTTATTACTTAATGAAAAGAAAACTTAATGTATTAAATTCGTGTTACCCAATGTGAACCCGGTAACTACAGACATATTTATAAAAGGACAGAGATTGGACCTTGTGCAGTCGACTGTCTTTTTGGGCATTACTTTAGACGCCAAACTACAATGGGATCCTCATATAAATAAATTGTCGAACAGACTGAGTTCGGCAGCGTTCGCAGTTAAAAAAATTAGAGCTCTTACCGACGTAGACACCGCTAGACTAGTCTACTTTAGTTACTTTCATAGTCTAATGACCTATGGTATTTTATTGTGGGGTCACGCTGCGAATGCTAATAGTATATTTATTCTGCAGAAACGGGCTGTTCGTGCAATTTATAGATTAGGGCCTAGAGTGTCACTGAGGGAAAAGTTTAAAGAAATCAATATTCTGACATTTGTGTCTCAATATATCTATGACAAGTTGGTTGCTTATGTAAACCGACTACATAAAATTAGTAATTCTTTTAAAGGCAATTGTATACGCTATTACAATAAGGTCCCTACTGATATTAAAAACTTACCTTTAGACAAGTTTAAAATAATAATAAAACAAAAATTGTATAAAGGTTACTATAGGATATCTGATTACTTAGAGGACAGAAGTCCATGGGAATAGATTGTTTGAGTAACAGGCTGTTTCGATATATAATTAGCATTCATTTTGTAATTTGACAATATTTTATTTAAATAAGGAAACGCAAAAGATGCGACGACTGTGGAGTTTCTTCGGTGAGCGCTTCTCCACAGATTCCGCCATTGTGTTAGTGAACTCACCCAAAAAAATGTAATGACGGATCTAAGTGATGTAACAACATCCTATGGAAATAAATGATTTTTTATTTGATTTGATTTGGGTCTTAGTGCAAAAGTGATACTTCACTATGTAGTTGTTTAGTTTTCTAAGCACGTAAATTGTTGGGCTCACTGCACCAAAATTAAAGTGCTTTTTTACTTTAAGATAACTCAGAGTCATTGATGTATTAGCTATCAAGCATCAGTCAAAGATTTGCACAGATTAATTTGGTTTTTTCATAATTGATAAATTTATGAAAATAAATGGAAAAAAACCTTAATTACTCGAAACCTATTAATTTTCGGATAGGATATTTTAGGGTAAAAATCTGCTGGAAATAGACTCTACTTTAACCTATCCTCATAACATATACATATGCTAATTCGTCATCTACCGTTGAAAAGTTCATAATCCTAGACAATTATTGGGAAAAGTTTAAAAGTGTACCGAATCCAAATTGTAGATAATTTTTCAGATGTGAGCAAAAAACCATAAAGAAATGATCTTGTTTGTGCCCCCCTTGAGAGGGGTCAGTACTTTGAGTATATTTGTCTCCTAACTAATAAGAAAACTCCTAGACCCCCCTGTGAGCACTCATTTACCAAGCTAATGAGTACAATCAGTAAATTTAATCGTCCAAACATGTTCTTGGTGCTCTTAACTCAAGAGTCTTACTATTATTATTACTATACGTCTGACTACAATCATCGCTATTATCAAAACACTGATGATTATGATTACGAGTAGCCCTCAAGTGCCCTTACGCCACCGGAAAGATGAGTTTTGTAGTACATCCATCTTGAGTTATTGGTTTTGGAATCGGTTGGCTTGTGTACTATGGTAGCTTTCCTATGTATATGTCACCGGAAAATAATACGATCCGCAAGTTTATAAATTTCCTAGGAAATTTATAAACTTCCTTCTAGATTATATTAGGCTAGGTTAGGTTATGTTAGGTTAGGTTAGGTTAGGTTAGTATATTTATAAACTTGCGGAAAAAAATTAGGAAATTTATAAACTTGCGGATCGTATTATTTTCCGGTGACATATACATAGAACCACTTGGAAAACAAGTATTTATTTGGGTACTGTACAATCTTTTGCCCCCTCTGTTTATAACGACGACGATGACTTTAGGTCGATTCAACAATAAAAAATATGTTTTTTTTAACTTCTATGGAGACCGGTCTATTATTTGAGGTCGTTTGAAAAACAAATTGTTTTCACCTACTTACTATGAGTCGTTAATATCGGTCCAACCTCATTTAAAGAAGGACTTAAAAACAATGCAAGGAAACAATGAATTCTAAGACGGAAATTGGTAGTCAATTTCCGTCTTAGAATTCATGTGTAACGTCAGAAGCTGCCGCGTTACCAATCTTCTGGTCATACCGTATCAATAACAATTGTTCTAGCTTTGCAAATGTAGTCAAGGCAAAATATATTTTGATACTTACCGGTGGTATAGGTTGGTACCTGACCAAAAGAAGAGCAAATGTTACTTAAAATGTTGCCTTCAAAGCCCTATAATTTAAAGTTGGCACCATCAGTTAAAGAGCTTCCTTTCATTCATCTAATGAAAACAAAAGCAATTGATAGAGATAATGCCAATTCATTGTTTCACAACAGTTGCACATGGCCTTAAACACACTGTGTAGTATCCTGTGGTATTTTAGAGCTATTAAGTAACTTCCTAATTTTGTTTTCCGTAAGTGATTCTTGAATGTAATTAAGGTACTTACCATGTTATAAAAAAGCTACTGTTGCTTAAAATCACCACACAATGAACTTTTCTTTCTTAATCCCCCCCAAAGAAGGAAGAAACCAGATAAAAATGACCAACCAAAATTCCCTTATCTCTATCTCTTGCACGTCATTTTTATCTGTCTTCTCCTTTCTCGCAGACGTCCAGGAGTTGGCGAGGCAGAACAAGATCACCAAGCAGATCCTTGAGGCTTACTTCCAGAAGAGGCTGGGCATCCACAAGAGCCACTTCCGACCACCGTCAGTGGAGGAAATCCTGCCAGGCAGCAATACGGGGGATCAGAGAAGTACCAGGGACTCAGACGATGGGAGCAACCTGGATTCAACGATAGGGGATCTACTGCAAGA
The DNA here is from genome assembly GCA_949825045.1 of Argyresthia goedartella. Taxonomy (NCBI): domain Eukaryota; kingdom Metazoa; phylum Arthropoda; class Insecta; order Lepidoptera; family Argyresthiidae; genus Argyresthia; species Argyresthia goedartella. The sequence goes on along the minus strand of OX463821.1, from coordinate 22,981,434 downwards.
TGTTCAGGAGGACGATAGCTTGCAGAGTGTCGAAAGTGAACAGATCGACTCGATTTATAACGAAGGCACGTACTTGTAACATAGCATAACACTACAAAAACAAAACAAACATGGCGTCAGGGGTGGCAGAGACACAATTGTGATTGTGCCCACGTTTGGCAAGTTGTTTAATACCCTCATTTAACAGTGAGCAGAATATAACAAATATCATGATATATTCAGCCACTTACAGAAACGATCTTTAAATTTTACAGCCCCATTAAACGCTAATGGCGTGTCAGTTTCATAAAATTTTGTATTTTTGACAAAACATGGCCCTTATTTCTGTGTACTTAATGTCCATGACAGTTCACACGCCCTGGCGTTACCCCCATTAGCAACTGGCTGACAAACAGGCTCACACAGGATGTCTGGCTGCAAATTTATATTTAAAAAATTAGATAACACCCTGAAGATCCTTTGGGATACCACGAGTCATGTAAGAGAAGTAACATTTCAACTCCTCCTGCTGCTTCTTGGCATGCTTCATAATTCTCTGATTTCATAAATCTCAATAGCTTCCCCAGCTTGTGAGTTGGTGCGATCAAACTTAATTTCCTTTTAGTTCCGCTCGATGCCTATATTCTTATTATCGTCAGTTAGTTGGTCTTATGCAATGTGAAATCACAAATATTTGCGGCTAATGATGGGCGCAAACACAAGACACACAACATACCGTTAAGTTGCATAAACTTTGCCTTGCAAGCACAAAGTTAATTGAAGGTCGTTCATGTTGGTGCGTAATTTAATAATAGAACAAATACACTCGGTTGCTTGTCTAATATTGCAATATACAAACACTTAGTTGAAAGACAATTCTGTAGAACACATTTGCCAACAGAACCTAGGTACGTGTGCATTTCCCAAGTAATAGTTTGTGATGAACTGCAAATAAGCTTGATTATTCACACAGTAATTATGGTGTCGCATGTTGACCTATTGCGCTGGATTTACAACCTGAAAATTGAAAGAAAAATCTATTGTTCAATTGTTATTTGTCTTCGAGAAGCTTTTAGGTGGTTATATATAATATTGTGCTTATATAAGTAAGTGCTTACTGCTGCCGTAAAACAGAGAAACCTTTTGTATGAAAGTTTGAACCAGTCGTTACCTTACCTTTATGTGAAGTTGCACTGAAGAGTCAAGTCAATTATACATATGGTATACGTTTGATTTTACGAGTATGCTATGACCCGAATGCACTGCCAGTACACGACTGACGAAGTATTAATGGCATGTCTTTTACGATGAAATGGCAGTATGTCATTTAAGCTACATTCGGACATCCATTGCCACCTGGGCGGGGTAGCGGCGCTTGGGAGCAAAAGAGCGAGATACATGGGCGAGAGAGAGATGGTGGCCTCGCTCAAGCGCCAAGAATCTTGGCGTCAGTTATACCTACAGGATTATTCGTTCAATATCACATAAGTCGTAGCCCAGCCATTTGGTAGTTTTGCCTGGAAAGTTTTCAGGGAGTTTTGAAAAATTAATGATTTTATAGATTTTGATGTGGTCGAATATCTACATTTATTTATTTATTTATTTTTATTTATTTTATTTGGGACATCAACAGCACATTACAGTAAAAATATAACAATACAAAACAGTACAGTGAAGCAGGCCAATAACAGATGTCCACCGATATACAAATATATATAAGTTTAGGAACTAAAACGTTTGCAATTTATAAGGTTAAAGGTTTAAACATGTATTTACATAATGATAGTGAAAGCACGAACAATGTATAAATTTGGTTATTGAGGAGAAACAAAACAAAATATAATTAAGTAAGATTAGAATTAGAGTGTTGGACGAGTGTGATGTGTGATATGTGGAGTGTATGTGATGGTGTATTGGAGAAAGATAGTGAGATATGTAGCCCTAGTGATTTTGAATGTTGAGGAAGGGGAGGAGGGGAGGGAAAGGGATGGGGATTATAATATTAAGTGCTTGAGTGACTGAGTAACTTCATAGTTCGACTCTTGAATGTGTTCCTTGTACAATCAAATGGGTCAATAGAACTGAACCGTTTATTGTTTAAGTTTAGGATACGAAGTAAAGGGGAGTTTTGGGCGTATTTAGTATTAACGTTGGGTGTGTGGAACATTAAGTTTACCGAGTGGCGCGTGCGTGTGGTGGCAGCGCGATAGCCAACCAATTCGACAAGGGTGGTACTATCAATACGACCGCTGAGAATGTCGTGCAGGACAGACATATCGAGAGCCATTCTACGATTATTAAGATCCATCACATGATGATATTTACAGGAGGTAAGGTAGTCGCAGTTTTTACGTTTAGTTCGGTAGTCCAAATAACGGACAAATTTTCTCTGGATACCCTCCAATCGATCTTTGTGTGTAATGTATTGTGGGCACCAAACAGCGCTGGCGTATTCCAAAATACTACGCACGTAGGCAAAATAGAGGACCCTTATGCATGTAATATCATTGAACGCAGCACACGTACGAAATATAAATCCCAGATTTCTGTAGGCGCGGTTGGCGATGTCGTCTATGTGTTGATCGAAAGTGAGTTTAGCGTCGAGGGTCACGCCCAAGTCGCGGACAGTGTTAACGCGTGCTATTACTTGATCCTTAAAGCAGTATGTATGGACAATTGGGTTTGGACTGCGAGTGAAGGAGATCTGAAGGCACTTGGAGATGTTGACATTAATGCGATTGTTGAAGTAATACTCAGAGAGCCGGTCCAGATCGTCCTGCAATCCAATGCAGTCATTAACGCTACGTATTTTAGCAAATATCTTTTTGTCATCAGCATACATTATAAATTGGCAATTTTTAAATACTGTATATATATCGTATAGGTATGCATTATAAAATAACGGACCCAGATGTGATCCTTGTGGAACACCAGAAGAAACGCTCACAAAATCTGACCTGAAACCACCAAGCACAACCGCTTGACATCTATTAGACACATAGGACGAGACCCACCTGTAAATATCTCCACGAAGACCCAACCTATAAAGCTTACGGAGCAGGATGACGTGGTCCACACGATCAAAGGCTTTTTCAAAGTCCGTGTAGACCACGTCAACCTGCATCCTGCCATCCATTGCTCGGAGGACATAATGTACAAATTCTGCAAGGTTCGAGACGGTAGAACGGCCCTTCAAAAAGCCATGCTGTTGCGGGGGAATTCCTTTTGCTAATGTTCCATAGATAGTGTCATAAACAATTCTCTCAAACACCTTACCGAATATGTTAAGAATTGAGATGGGGCGATAATTTGAAATAGGTAGCTTAGAACCTTTCTTATGTATAGGTACCACAAGAGCCTCTTTCCACTTGGTTGGGAATGTACCCTTTTTAATGGAAATGTTAAATAGAATGTTAAGTGGAATGGAGAGACTCTTGGCGGACCTGACAATAAAATATGGGGGGATTCCATCACTACCGGCCCCACCGTTGGGATCTAAGAGTGACAAGTATTTTACCACCGATTCGGGTGTACTTTGTATGGTGCTCACAATACTACCATCATCACAATAAGGAGGATCTAACTCTTTATCCACGTAAGTGGCTGCAGGTTTGATAAATACTGAAGAGAAGAAATTGTTAAACCCGGCACATATGTCTTCACCCTTTTCGTAAGTGCTGTTGTTGTGCTCGAATTTCTTCGGATAGGCCGAACTGCCACGACGTGCTCTGACGTACGCCCATAGTTGTTTCGGGTCGGATTTTATGTTCTGTTGAATTGATGCGATATACTTTTTAAAGCATTGATCGTGAAAGAACTTTTGTCGACTCCGAAGCAAAGAGAATTCGTCGTAATCACGGGGATTGCCGAAACGTTTCCATTTTGCGTGAGCTCTGCTTTTCTCGTGTATTATTTTAAGTAACGGTGTGCTATACCAAACTGGATAGTTACATTTCTTATGACGAGTGTCTAACGGTATACATTTTGTAATAATATCGGTAAGTTTGTCGTTAAAAATGGATATAGCGTGGTCCAAGTCAGAAACATACATTGCCACCTCGTATCTTTGCTGCAAGCTAAGCCATATTGAAAAAATGGAGCCTATACCAGTTTTTTGTTAATATCTCCTTTTCGGCTAATTTTACGATATAGCAGTCTTTTGATGAAATGAACTAGAGTAAAATTCCTATAATTCTTGTTTCAACATCTTTTTTTGAAATCAATATTTGGAGACAAGTGAAGTTTTACCGTACGAGCGCCGCAAGTCTTCTTCAACATCCATTTTGGCCATAAATACATTACATTTCCACGCCACCACGTGGTAGGAGTAAGTGGCTCATTTTTCAGGCTTCCATAGTCGAAAGATGCCCATTGGGACCCTAGTACTAAGCCTCCGATGTCCGTCTGTTCGTCCGTCACTCCGTTCGTCCGTCCATTATTCTGTCTGTCTATCAGCGGGCTTTTTATGAACCGTAATAGGTAGACAGTTGAATCCTATTACGAACCAGACGAGTTTTGAAAATTAAGGGGGGCCCCATATGATGCGATTTGTTTTTCTTGCGTTTTTCATGTAAGCTATGGGGTTTCCTCACGAGGTAATGAGAGAATACATTCTTCTTCTGTTTAGAACTCACCGTACACCTACTATGGGTTGAATCACATTTCCTCGCGAGGTAATGTGAGAATATGTTCTTCTACTATTTAGAACTCTCCGTACACCAGCTATCGGTGTATGAAGGTTTCCTCACGAGGTGACGTGATAATACGTTCTCCTACTATTTAGAACTCTCCGTATATGAGCAATGGTTATATGAAGGTTCCCTCACGAGGTAATGTGAGAATACGTTTTTCTACTATTTAGAACTCTTCGTACACCAGCTATACGTAAGTATATGAAGGTTTCCTCACGAGGTAATGTGAGATCACGTTCTTTTACTATTTAAAACTCTCCTTACGTATTTTTGTGATGTAACGTTTGATGATGTATTGTGCTGTATATTGTCCTTGCTTCTTGCCGGATTTCATGATTCTGGGTCCTTGAAAAGAAATCTATAAGAATCTTTTGTACTCCCTAGGGAGTATCGAAATATGCGACAATATTGCAACATGTCTTTTGATTGATTTGACTTAGAAGTTTGATTTTTTTCACTGTTCTATGCTATTTTACCTTCAAATTGGAAACGGAAAAACGGCCGGACGGACGGACAGAACAGATGGACAACGTAGTGATCCAAAAGCGTTAATTTTTTCTATTTGTGGTACGAAACCCTAAACTTTCCGAAAAAACACCTCCCTTGTACGGGGCTGAAATAGTCATCATACAAAATAAATTGGAGGAGATATTGTCAAATAACTTGTTTAATGCGCCATTTGTAGAATGTGGCGGCGCAAATGGCAAATCCCGAAAAATTTTCTAGGTCAATAAATCGGCCGCGCCAAATAGCTGGGTTATAGACAGACATAAATAATAAAGCCAAAATAACCTTCAAGTATCAATCAACATCGAGCCCTAGAATCATTGACTAAAATACCCAATGTACATGTTACGGATAACCACTCTATAACGATAATTAATAGTCCTAGCACCTATATTCAGAGGACCAACAGGTCACGTCTAGGTCTTCAACACCTCAAGGTCATTTCCGAAGCTTAGAGGGTCACGTTGGCGTGATTGACCTTTTTAAATCGGTGCGGACCAATTAGCAGCCTCTAAATATGAATGCGCTAGATTCCTTTGAAGCTTATCACAAGTATTTGTTAAACATTTAGTAGTCACTGGCAAAACTGTAATAAGTTAATTAATTAGGTGTCTTTTAAAGTTTTTAGTTCAGAATCTACTAAACCTAAGATTATCAAATCTTATCTCGTGAAAAGTTGCCAAGAGCTTTTTAAGGTGATGCACTTGAGAGTTACTACAGAAATTCTGAAAAATACTTGAGTGGAATTAATAAGAGTTAAACAGGGCGAGGATCCACTAATATTTCAATTATTTTAAGTAATAAATTGTTGTTTTGTTTCAGGTAAAAAGAAATATACAAGCTCATCATTTGACAACGATTTGGACCCCATTAACTATAACCGTAAGCTTTTAGTTTGATATCCACCGCTTTTCCTGTGCACTGACTTCTATTAATACTTACTCCTAATTATAAATAATAAAGATAATTCATAAGTAATTTAGATGAAGAAAGTGGTTTTTTCAGCAGAACCTGATGAAAGGTCATGGAAAATTGGGTTTCCAGGTGCAATGCGTGCCTGTAAAACTAATTGATGTTGTATGTTGATGACGACCTTTGTGGTGCTGCGTTTGCTTACCATGCGAGAGCTCTCGGGTTTGATCACCGGCTGGGCATAAAGAAGAAACAAAACACTGGTCTTGGATTCTAAATTAATAACTTTATGCCACCATAATATTGCGTCACGCCTTATCCCATACGGGGTGGCAGAGGCATAATTGTGCCCACTTTGAGCCAGTTATTCAATTCTCCATTTTGCGTGACAGGGGGCTTGCCCATCGCCGCAGCTATGGAGTAATGAAGGTTTCCTCACGATGTTTTCCATCACCGTTAGAAAGTCCGTATAATATACTTAAGATAAATTGATTATCTCATCGGTACATGGTCAGGAATCAAACCTGCGTCTCTGTGTTGGAAGCAAGCGTCAAACCCATTAGACCAGGGAGCTCTAATAGCTTTATGCCAAATTTAAAAAAAAAATAAGTTAATAACCTAATCTACTCGAAACCCATTAATTTTAGGACCCTTTCTGGAAATGGGCTCTACTTAACCCCCAATAATATGTGTATCTATTTGTATACTTTGTACCCACACGTTTATATATAGTGACTTTTGTGACTTTATAAAGGGCCTTACAAAAGATCATCACCACCGACCAACAGATTTCAAACGTATCTCAGTTTTTGATCTGATAATCTTCTATTATGACGTCATTTGCCATAGGTATGGGTTTTTCAAACAAAAAGGCCTCTCGTGCCAAAAAATGTGCACCTATTGTAATCGTTGTGGAATAAAGCGCGTGCGCGCTCGTTGACGTCTTTTGTATCAGCCGTCCCTTGGGGTCCTTTTTTCTAAACCACATCGATTTTTGGATTGAAAATGGTCCATAATTCATAATTTCTTTATTGCACACAAACAACATATAGAAATTGTAATAACATATAAATAGTGTAGAAGGGCGAGCTTATCTCTAACAAGAGATCTCTTCCAGGAAACCATGTAAGGATGAGATGGGTTGATTAAGGGGCAGGGGTAGACTTGTACTGATACTGATGTTCTCAGACCGGGTTCGGTCACGGCGACTGTTGCGGCTGGTGAAGGCGTCGTTCGTGTGCCCTCGTATGGCTCACCTAGCCCATTTTTTTGGAAAAGGTGCGGTTGCACTGGCTACAAGTCAGCACGCCATTTGGGTAGTGGTACTGTATTGCGGCGGGTGTTCTGCGTCGAAGTTCATCTCGCTTGGCATCAAGAGTTCTTCGTCCGGCCTCGAAATCGAAGATCTTTGTGTGCTCCGTGTGTCGCCACTTGGGCCTGTCTTCCATGAGTTCCTCCCACGCGGAATGGTCGATACCACTGCTCTTCATATGGCGCTTCTGTCTTTGAACCTCAAGAACTGGCCGCCACATTTTCCGTTGTGTAGTTTGCATTTTAAGAGACGTTTTGCGAGACGCTTCTCTGGCATCCATAGCACATGGCCACACCAACGCAGTTGACGCCTCATCAAATAAGCTTCCATCCCACCAACATGAGAACGTCGTAATATCTCTGTATTCATGATACGATCAGACCATTTGACGTTCAAAATGGTTCAAAGACACCTTAGATGGAATCTGTCTAATGCGCGGATATGTTTACGGTATGGACACCAGGTCTCGGCAGTGTAAAGAAGGTCCGGAAGAACTATAGCCATAAAGATGGAGATTTTGGTGCATAGCTTGATGTTATGCGATCGTAAGACTTTGCGCTCCAATCTCCCAAAAGCTGCAGCAGCAGCGCTAATTCTTCCGTTCAGTTCTGGATCAAGATCGTATTTTGCTGATACAGTGCTCCCGAGGTATTAGAACTTATCGACCTGCTTCAGGGGGTTTCAGCCGAGCTTTATGTCGAGGGTTGAATTTTTGACTCCTTGAGTGTCCATTGACATGACTTTTGTCTTGCTAACACTGATTTTGAGTTCATATTTGCGACACGCCTCGTCAAATTTCGTGATCCACTGTTGTAGTCTATCCACAGAGTCTGACACAAAGCAAGGATTGTCGGCGTACATGATCTTTCTAATCGTATCGCAGGACGTCTTGGTGCGCGCCTTCAGTCGGGCAAGGTTAGATAACTTTCCATCTATTCTAAAGCGGATATGAATACCAGATGTTGATTCGTCAATCGATTCTCTTACAACTCTTGCAAGAGCAAATAAAGTCTATGCACCAGTACGCAACATTGCTTCACTCCACAGGTGACGGAGAAAAACTCGCATGGCTCAGCATTGAAGCTGACACTACACTTTGTGCAACAGTTGTATAATCTGTAAGAATTTTTCAGGGATGCCCTGACTTTCTCAGCAATATCCAGAGAGCTTCTCGTGGTACATAATCAAAAGCCTTCTCTAGATCAATTAAGCAAAGAAACAGAGGACTTCATTGTTCTTGAACCTCGTTCCTTTTCTCCTGAAATCGGCGTATAGAGAAGATAGCTTCGCATGTGCTTCTCTCCGGACGGAAGCCAAACTGGGTCTCTGGCAAGTTTGATTCAGAAACAGGGATGAGTCGGTTAAGCAAATGTCTTCCCAGAGAAGATAGCAAAGAGATTCCTCAGTAAGCATTACAGTAGGAGCGGTCGCCCATACAACATAAATCAGAATTTACCTAATGCCTATATAGTATTATAAGTAAGGTTATTAGTCTTTTTATGGGATGTAATGATAATATTGAAACTAGTGCCACGTCTGTTGGCGGTGGGGTCAGTGCCTATGCAATAAATTACGTGGTCCTTTTTTACTCATCCTCAGTACATTGATCCGATCAGCTGATTATAGATTAGTATACTCTGGGAAACCTAATCAACATTGTTTTGTTTGCGGCCATAGGTTTCTAGGGCAAGGTTGTTAATTCCCCATTTGGTTAGCTAATTAAATGCCACCCTGTTTATTCATCGTTAGTTTAAAAGGTGGTTTTATGTACAAAATAGCTGGTTAATTTATCCTATACTTTATCATCTTTGCAAAGGTCAGATACACCTGGTGTTACTAACATTGCATAATAATAATTCATAATTCAAGGGAAAACCTAAAAAGTTTTGCAAATGCACAAAGGGCCTTTTAGAAATCTACTGAATAGTGCACAAAAAGTCTAATCAAAGTATCGTGCCGGCAAGTAATAGTGAGTTGTATAACCCTGTAATTTTATTTTAATTTCAACACAAAAGAAGCTGCATCAATCACTATCACATATAAAATGTCAAGGATGCACATATGAAGTGTCTATTATTTTAATTTCTTTTACTGCCCTTTACTGGAATAACGTAGCTTCAAATTTATTTTAAGATACCTAGCACCGATTAAAGCATTAGTGATTTGTATTTTTTTACACAACACAGACATACAGCTTCTTATATATACACTGACGAGCAATGAAAAAGTTCCAGTGAGATAGCACCAAATTACTCCTAAACGGGAAAGGTTAGCTTAATGACGCCGTCTGAAATATTGAAGTACATTTAACAGCGCATCAGAATATTACCAATTAAAAAAAATACTTTTTAATGTATGAAGCTAGGTTCTATGACTTGGGAGATATTAAGGTGTTTGTCGGCATTTTGTGGGTGGAACTTTTGCATTGCTCGTCAGTGTATGTCATTGTAAGATAGTCAAAACAGTTAGTTGATAAACTATCGATTTCTTTTGTTCTTACATGTCAACCTAACACGAAGACTATTTGGGGGCTTCGCTGCGCTCGCCACCTCTAGTCTTCACCTAAGCTACCGCAGTGTTTGCCCTGGTATTTAATTGCAATTCAAGTTTAAACTAGTTTACTATTTAACAGTGTTAACCGTTAGTTTATCAACTAACGTGTCATATAGTAAGCATATGACTTACTATATGACGCGTATTATACAACGTTTAAACAAGTCACACGCTAGTGACTTGTTTAAACGTTGGCATTTAATTAACGGTCTAGAGAGTTAGTTAAGTGTCTGATTTAATCAACTAACTGCGACATATATAAACCATATAATACACTACTACATACCAACACATAATTAACTGGAATGAGAGAGACAGTGCTTCTTCAGCCGGTTTTTAAATATATTAAGTGATGGATTGTCGCTGATTCGAGCATTTGACCTTAACTTGATTGACGAATACGGAGTATATTTCAAGGATCAGTGATCTTAAATAATAGTTGGATCGTATGTGGCTTCGTAGCTTTAATGCCTCTACATTTACGAGTATAAGCTTCGAAGCTTCCAAAGTAACGAATTCGAATTTAGAAATGGCTCATAATGACCTAAGGTTACGCTTTAACTAATTATATTAAACACTATCTAGGTGTTACAATATAAATGAAGACATTCTAAATTATAGGCATATCCCAAACATGACCCGAGATTCCGGAACTTCGCACGACGTAAGAAATAACTCATCAAAACAGTCAAACAGCCAAGCCAAGTTCGACTGCGCACACAAAAGTATTGGGCGCCAAGTTCTGTAGAAGCCTAATATTCAATTGGGTCAAAAAAATGTATGGCTTGCACCGGAGCACACGCTCAATTTTCTCAATATCTCATATAGGCTCAATACGCCAGTTTTGTGAGACTACTTTTTGATTACATCTGCATAAGTATATCTACCTACACTTTTTGCCAGCAGGTCAAATCAAAATAGAATTCTTGGATAAAAATGAACTAACTTAAAAAAAATAACTCAGAAACTAGAGCACTATATTGTTAGACCTGGATGAACGTTAAGAGAACTTTTTAAGCCTACTAACTGGCCTTAAAAAAGCAACACTAGATGCAACGGTCGATCTTAAGGGCTACGCAATAGCAATTAGGGGTACTGAAGTTGGCGTAGGACTTTGCACTGAAAACCTTGACCATTCCATAAAGGGCAATGACATTAAACACGCTGTGATCTGGTTTTAACTTTTGCTAACTCAGTTTGCTCTATTTTTGTCAAAGGGCAGGAAACTATTCAAGGTTGGATTAACGCTTTTGACTGTATTTTTATTAAGAGAAGATTACCCGCAGTATTGTGATTAATTTGTTGGTTAAATATATGACTAAGCATATGGATAAGGAAAGATGCTTTTTATAAAAAGCTTTAGCTGTCAGGGTGTAAAAGAAAAGTGCTGTAATGTTTTAAGGATTGTTAGGGACAGCACCTTTCATTATCTCCTTGTGTATAAAGCTAGAGTGGAACGATATAAATTTTCTTTACAATTACAATTACAATACAAATCACTGAGTTGCAGAATAAAATCTTTAAAATTTAAAGCCCCAAAAACGCTAACGGGAGTAACGTCAAGGCGTGTGAACTCAGAAAGAATCCATGTTTTATCCAAAAAAACAAATTTTAAGGGATTAAATATGGTCAGAAATGCATCTTTAGCTTCAATTCTAGGCTAAACTAGACAACATAAAAATGTAGTATAAATGTATGTTATAAAAGGTCTATTAGAGATAAGAATGGACTTTTAAAATTACCGGATATCTGTTATATTTAATACAAAAAAATATTTTTGGCAATGCATTATTATTCAACTAAATGAACAAGCGCTCGGAGACGAAATCAGTTTCCTATAAGAAACTTACACGCAAAAATAGGTAAAAAAAAGGGAAAATGTTTGGTTGTTTTATTTTATTTTTAATGTTATTATTACAGGATTTTAGTAATATTTTCTATAATTTTCTCGGTCTCGGAGCTCGGGCTGCCCCGCGGGGTTCTGCGCGGGAGCATGCGTCAGTCTGCTTCGACGCGATGCGACGGGTATTTTGTTTTCTTTGTCTAATTCTCAATGCCATTGGCCTATGTTCAGCCCTTAAGGAACTAACATGCAATTAGCGTTTTGCGAGGCTATAAAATTTAAAGAAGCTAATTACCTGGGGTGCTGGATCGGGAGTCGTTGACCTATGTAACGATATGATTTTTCATGTTAATGCCAGGAAATATCAGGCTGGGATCAACAGCTTTTTAACAATTAGACAAAAATATATTTGAAGTAGAAACTTGTTGTTATATCAACCTTCAAAGTTTTTTTTTGTCTATATTTTTTATAATCACATTATCTAAACTCACTTGACTATATATAATGATGTTTGCGTACTGTGTTATTTCTGTAAGAATTTCATCAAGGAAAATCATAATGTGGTCACCACAACCTTTCTCATCTTACTCATCATTAGAAACAACCACAACGCAATTATTGCAGTAATTGCAATAAAAACCGTTGCTTTACTTGCCAACCATCTCAAATGCTACCTACTAGTATAATATGCCTCATTTGAAAATTACATATAAATGGGATTTTAAGATTATTTTTTTTCCCACCATTTATACAAATAGAGTTGAATACTTGAACTTGAATGGACAAAACAAAAGAGACAGACACATAAAAAATGGAAAATACATTTACAAAGGCGAGCTCATCTCTAATAATAGATATTATCACACTAACTATTCAGTAGACATATTGCGTATTCAATGCCATGAATTGGGGTCAGAAAATAGGTACCTGAAACCTGAAATAGTAGATCATGCACATATTAATGTATACGGAAGTAAATTTCTTAATTGTGAGTATAGCAGAGTCCCAGAAATTTGAAGCAAAGGTTAGAAATGTTAGTTACGATGCGTTTGCGCCATCTGCCAATCGGTTGACCACAGGAATGCCTCAGCTCAAAGGTTGCATAAAGCCAATCTCTTTAGTTCCCATCCTTATTGTTGGTGGTAGTACAGTCGTTCGGATCGACGCGATAACACGCGTGCTTTTGGCTGCGCACGCGTTGAAATCTTTCGTGAATCGTGATTCGTGATTTTTCGGGTGATTTTTCTGACATATCGGTTTGTTTCTACGAGTACATATGAATGTACTGAAGTTTACGTCATAGTTTTCCTTTTTTTCGCTGAGATTGTAAAGGGAATCCTAGGGTTCATTAATAAGAAGTATTTCGTTAATTCGAAAATTTTGGATTAATTAGATTTGTGTGTTGAAACAATAGTTATTTGGTCATTTACGAGGTGATTCATTGTGTTTTGTGAGGATGAGTTAAATGTATCAAGGTGCCTGCATGAATTCTAATCGTTTTTTATGGTTTACATTTTACAACGCTGCGCGTTGATTAATAGTCTCGAAAGGTTATGTCATTTGAGTGTTAGACCGGTCTCAATATAGACAATTTTATTACGAATCTTTAACGGATATATCTTCGTTTTTGACATTTGATAACTATACTTGACCTTGAAGTTGATGTGAAAGACACAGTTTAAAGCTCACTAAGTCTACATATATTCAGCTTTTAATAATTATTTATTACATTTAAGTTGTAGTTCAAGGTTTTTAATGCTTTAGGATTTTGTCTTGTTTTTATGTAAAATGCTTAACGACGCTAGCAACTAAATATTTGTATTTATTGCAATCATTGATCATGATAATCAGTCCTAAGGGCTGTCTTAAAATAGTTACAATAAAAATAATGTGTGCCTTAAAAAAGGTTCCAAATGTGGAGAGTTAATTGTTTTCGAGGAAACCAAAAATAGGGGTAATCGGTTTACTTTTTAAAGTGCTTTATTTCAGATACATATAACATTGACTAAGAACTCAAGCAATCTATATATCAGTAGCTCTGGTTAAATGACATCAAAATTAACTAAATTCTCCTTCTACTCCCTAAAACACAAATAAAATTGCAATTAATAGTAAGACTACCAGTTATTTATTAGGGTATTGCTAAACAAAGTTGAAAACCGCTAAATGCAACTGCTCATTAGGGCCTTTACACTCTGTCACCTCATAAAGAAACCTGATATTAAAACACGTCCTAAAACCGTCTTCAAACAGAAATATTCAAAGAAATCAAGAGAACGAGTCAATCAATCGATTGGCGAGTCTCCACCAAAACATCCGGATTCTAGAATTCCTGAAGTGATTAATAAGTGGACATTAAAATGTGTACATGGCTAGTCTGTGTATTAGTGTCGGTGTATTGTTTAACATATGCCGATAGTGTGCACTACCATTCGGGGTTGAACACTATAGCGGCTGCGGCAGGAAAAAGTGGTGGAGGTAATTTCTTTTTATATTTTAACTATAAAATATACCGGTGTTCCTTGCGCCACGAATTAAGAGCGCTGGGCGACGTTGGCGGGAATTACTGCGCATATGTACAGGTATTGAAAAGTGACTACTACGCATTCAAGGCGACCGCTCATAACTCGTGGCGCGATGTATACCGATCGGTACGGGCTATCCTATGAACATGGAGTTTAACAGAGGAGCTTTAACCGATCGCTTCTGGTAAATCTGCTTCTCTAGGAAAGAGGTGAAGCCCATGCGGATATTGAATAAGCGTGAAACATCCAAAATATGGTTTTAAAAATAGTTGCAGATGAAATAATAATAATAATCGATTTAATTGCGGAACAACGCCTCTCTTATTTGCAAAATTTCCGTCACATTTAGATTCCATTGTGACGTTTTATGAATATAATTTGAGGTCTTTTGTGACTGACAACTTCTCCCGTGCCGAATTCATGTAATAAACTCTTTAAACTTGAGAAAAATAAACAATTTATTTTACTTCGATGAATAATTAAGTACGCTCTGACTAACGCAGTAATTCTATATAATCACTGTATCGGAATGACTCACAAATTTAGATACTTGCGCCACATGATACATTTGGGTGTGGTTTTAAAATCAGGAAAATAGTCAAGTACAATAATCAGGAACGTCAGGAAAGCTGACGTATAGCTCTGTCCCTACTATTGACAGATGTCAAATGCGGTTTCGCAGAATGGCTTCACTGTTAGTTATCTCGAAACAAAAGGCCGTGTCTTTCATGAAAAATATTATAATATGTCAAAACATAAAGTTTCATCTTGGACAAGGTATGTTAAATGTTATCACCTAGTATTATTTTTCTCAAGTGGCTTTTAAATTCATCTCGAATGCTCGCATTTTCCAAATGACAGCACATTTTAATGTAACATAAAAACACGAATAGGCCAAGTCATAATAACATAACATATTATGACATAAGCAGTTTTCTCTGGGGTTCAACGGCACTCTAATAGGGCTATCATCTGTCGTGCTCTAGTAAAGTTGGGTTAGTTTGGGCGTATATTTATGTGAGTTTGTTTTTGTTGTGAATTCATTTCCTAGGCTTGAGGCTGTGAGTGTAACTCGCCCTACTGTTATACTGTCATATCTTATCTAATAACGACGAAGGAAGATGAGTTTTGCAGATATCAATAATGATAGATGGTTGTCTGTGATGTCATAACCTTCAATAAAGAAAATTGTTTAGAACAATGGCCCTTAATTCTCTTTAAAATATGGCTGTCTGTAGCTAGTGCATTCGCAACGAGTTTATTTAAACATGTATATGTTTATATAAATATATATATACTAGTGGCCCTGTGGGCAGTAGACCTCGCTAACAGGGGGGATTGTGAACCAATTTATAGGTAAGTATTTTAGATTCAATCAAAATCAAGTAGTAAAGTAGCCGCACCAATAACTTTGTAAACTACATTTTGCGAATTAAAATACAATCTATTGACTTTTCTCGAAAATAGTTATAGCCTATTTCACTCACTCTCATGGTCTGTATAGATCCTCTTTAATAATCCGTCTCCTAATTAGAGGAGTCCAAACTTGGAATGTTTTGAAAATATTTCTTGGATTTTTAGAAAAGAGGCGGCCGAAAGGTAATGGTGCAGTATATTTTTAGAACCGGGACACAAAGCCCTTTAGTTTGATACCCCACACGATAGGTTTCAGAAAAAAAGAAAAAAAAAACAACAGATCCCACACAAAAAATTAATGACGTCATAACTCCCCCCCAAGGGGAAAAACGATAGAAGCTCTCGACAAAAAAAACTTTTAATTCCAGGAACACGTGTGCCAAGTTTTGTGAGGATCGCTTGAAAACTGTGGCCCCTAGACCGGAACTGACAGACACACATAGAGACAGATGAAAGCAAAATCGGCCTCCTATCTTGTCGAAATGGAGCCCTTCGCTCGCTTCGCTCGCTCGGTCAATAATGGCACACAAATTGCTTCTGGCCCCACACTAGAAAACCCTGTGTCGTGGAAACCAGAAACAGCGACGTCACACACATATATACATAGGTACATCCAAGACTTGAGGATTTTTTTTTCTTCCCCCAGCCGGGATTCGATACCGGGACCTCTCCGGGAGCTTTGGAGGCAGAGTCACGAATGCAACGTCACAGAGTTGTTGAACAAGTGTACGGACCGAATAATTGTCTGTGACCAAAAATGATTTTGCTCTATATTCCAGAATGTACAAACTGCATAGACGACGAACTGGGAGTGACGCGGTGGACGATGCCGCTGTTGAAGACTGGCGAGAAGCGGTACTATCTAGGGATATTCTTTAAGGTAAGTGGAGTTAAAGACAGAAACATGTATACAGGGTACATTCATTTATTCTGGCCTTATACTGGGAAACCCTTTTCCGTGGGAACCAGAACCGTGACGTATTACACATAAACTTCCAAGACCTGGGTATTATTTTCTTTCTCCCCAGACGGGATTCAAACCCGGGACGTCTCACTTGGGAGGCAGGGCTTCAAACTGCAACGCCACAGAGGTCGTCAAAAACAATCACAAAATTACTGCAAACTTACATGGTTTAACCTCAAAACAAACGTCAAATCCCATACATTTTTGCCTTTATACAAGGGTTGAACAGGACTTTTTTAAATGTTTAACTCACAGCAGACGGTACAGCCTCTACGTCTAGAGAGAAAAGAGAGAATCCCCTAAGGAGTGAGAGGATAGATGAGATATGTACAATACGTAAAATACGTTTGAAACAAAACAAAAGAATTACAACAACAGAGCACGCGTGCTTCGTTAGTGAAACTGTTAGTTACGAAACTGCAGAAAATAGCACTATTTTCCGCAGATTCCTATCTAATCTGTGGAGATGACGATAACGTAATACAATCTGGTCAATTATTCTGATTGTAATGCTTGTAACTCAGTGGAGTCTGGGGGTGTGATAAATAAATCCTACTTTTTGAATAAACCAAGTTACGAGGTACGAGTTATAAGGGTGCCCGGCATTTTACGAGTATCCCACGTCTGTCAATAGAAACTAATGAAAAGATCAATTTTGTTGAGCTGTTTCAAAAATATTTTTTTCCACTTATGTTCCAATTTTATATTGATTCGTAACCCATTTGCGTGAGCTAGGTACTAATTAATTAGAAACTAAAGGCAACAACATTGCGTGAGCTAAGAGGTCCTATTACTTGTGGCATATCGCAGACGTAGTTATGTCTTGTCTGCGGGTTACCACGACCTTTTGTGCATCGTTTTGGTCAATCCGTAAGCGTCAGATCCTTATTTATTTTTATTTTTTACGGTATTACTTTTACGGTAAGTAAAATTTTCGTGATTTCTCCATTGTGTCTAAGTCGAGCAGTTTTGTCATAAACTTCATGGTTAAAGACCAGTATAATTACGCGATAAATTGATTGTCATTGGCAACTATTAACTAACGTAAAGATAACAACACAAACTTTTACTTACAGTACATACAGAAAGTCTGGCTTAACATACCTACAACAAATGCGCAAAAATAAACTTTTCTATGAACGAGTGCATCTATGCACCTCACCTAACTTAACAACTAAGATCATACCTAAGCAATAGAATTGAAAAGACGAAGTCAACAGCGTTAAATCTGATGGATCGGGAGTGAAAATTGGCGTTCCACAAGGTTCCATATTAGGCCCTTTCTTATTCCTGGTATATATTAACGATCCGCCTTTCGTGGTGGACAAATTGACTGACATACGTGTTGTTTGCTGATGATACTTTACTGGTCTACAAAATTTAAAGACAAAAGGAAGACTTTAATGATGTTAATGGAGTTTGTCTATAACCTTGAATTGGTTCACAGTTAATAATTTATTGTTAAACGCTGGTAAAACCAAGTATACCGAATTCTCAATTTTAAATGTCAGGCAAGTTGAGACCAGTTTAGTGTTAGACCGCAGCACGTTAGAATCAGTAAATGACACGAAGTTTCTTGGAATAACCATTGATAGCAAATTGCAGTGGGGACCCCACTAGCTGTTAGGAACGTCAGACAAAAAACGGATGTGCTATAAGAATATATTTTGCCGCCTACAAATAGATCTTGTGGTCAGATGATGCAAGAATTCATTATTATTCATTATTAATTTATCTTAATGGATTTGTTTTTATTTGTGTCATCGACTCGCGTCAGTCAAGCTGCTGCTGCTAATAATTATAGAAATGGTCAAATGTGTCGTATTAATTATCTTTCATTGATTTGGTTATCCTGATTTTAGTGATTGCTTATAATTTACGTAAAAATTATTGAGCATTCGGTGTTTGACCAGATTTTTCTTCAGCCATATGGCAATAATAGCTTTTACGATTTAGGTATTATAACTTCGTTAAAATTGGATTAGATTTAACTAAATAACTGATTTGAAGTCATTAAGACAGGGTACCGGTAATATGTATATTTAATCTTTTAACCTCTTGAATACCACGGCCGTTAGCTAACGCAAATTTTCCGTTAAAGGTTTTAAATTTTATTAACATGGCATAAGGTTCAAAATCGCGACTCGTCCCAACTACCCTCGGTTTTTAGAGGTTAAAGGTTTGTTTACAATAATCATTCGGAGCCATACCACAAATAGCACGCACACATTTGTTTTTGGGCAGTAAAAACTGTTGAATTCGTTACCGTTACCCCAAAATAAGTAAAGACCATATCTTACGACAGATTCGACATAGCCATGATAGTTAATGAGGGCGGTTTGTTTCTCGGCTGCGACAAACGTCTGAAATAAAATAAATGTATTTATCTATACACGTATCATAAACCCTCTTTACTGTGTCCAAAAACCGGACGTTACGACCAACATAATGATAAACTTCTTGGTAAAAACTCATTTCTTATCTGAATATTGATAAATAATGACCATAATGTACCAAAAGTTGTCATATTCATTCAAATTTCGAACACCAACGCCCATCTAAGTGCCGACCCTAGTTTGTCTGTGAAGTTGGTACTACTGAAGAAGCTAAACAACTGCAGAGCAATGATCAATGCCACAATGCCGGTCAAACATGCGGTTCTTGAACACATCAAAGAGAGCTTAAGATATGTGTGTAGTGTAGATAAACTAGTGTACATAATGTAAGTGTACATAATTAGGCATTAAAACTCTCGAGTGATATGATTATGAAACTGGCCTTCGGCTCGTTTCATGAAACCACTCTCGAGTATTAATGCCCTCCAATATGTAGCAGTCACATAAACTACTAATAAGTTATTGCAAACTTTATTAATGAGTTCTTTCCAATTCAAATGTCGATCAATTACGATACCTAAAAATGTCACACCATTAGTCTCCTTTCTACGAGTTCGTCTCGTATGCTTGCTTCGTATATCTGATGCCAAGTTTCTTGTTCCCTGAGGGCCGCATGGAGGGGGCAGCGGTGCATGGGAGCAAGAGAGAATATGCATGAGCAAGAGAGAGATGGTGGCCGCGCTCAGGTGCCAAGAAACCTTTTTATAACTATATGTGTAGTCTGCTGCTAAACACGTGCCGGCATTTTTCTACTGTAAAGTCTATTCGCCGAAACGAGTTAATGGGAAAGAAATGAACAGGTGTTTATTCCTCGCACCACGAGTTATGAGCGGTGGCCTTGAATGCGCAGTAGTCACTAATACATATATGCGCAGTCATTCCCGCCAACGTCGCCCAGCCCTCTTAATTCGTGGCGCGGGGCATTTCTGACACTTCTTATTAGTTTAGTTACGCCCACTAAAGCTTTTTTTTCGTTGTTGTTGGTATGGTATTCTGTGACTGAGAAACGCTCTATTTATTCGTTTTGGCGAATGTACTATAAAAATATATACATTTTCTATATGGCTCGACGCCTCTCCTTCAAGCTTAGACTAAACTTTGTTACGTTTCATTCAACTTTCTCTCCTCTCTAGTTAAAAAACATTTCCTAGCAAACATATCTGGTAATGATCTAGTACTCAATAAAATAACACTTAGACATATCAGGACATCTCACAAAGGGGCTTGTCTTTTAATGTATCGCAATATTATATGGTAGTGGAGCTTTCTCCAACGAAGAACTAATCAGTCCTGCTCCACCCCCTCTTCTATGATATTATAGATGTACGATTGTTACCATTTCAGAACTATCATACAGGCTGTATCAGAATGGTGCAATTATTATTATGATTATTCAATTCAATTCGATTTTATTTCACATCATACTAGACCCATTAATTTTAGCTTATAAATGGCTATTCTGTTCTAGTTAAAAACTAGCGACTTACATTTATATTTATAAATATAAAATCATAAAACTTAAAGTTATCCCAGGCATTTTCTTTGTCTGGCATAAATTCAAAGTCAAGTCATTTCAAATCATGTCAAAGTCATTTTTTTTATAACGAGAGTAGATATTTACATATACATAGAAGACGTGATTTCTTTGCCTCTTCTCTCTTTTAAATGAACATTACCACTAACGCTTATTTTGGAAAATGTTAAAAGGTACAATCGAACCAACTGAATCATGACCCACTTGCCTGATAATTCGTTTGAAATTTTCAAACTTGTAAGATCTATCTAAATGTCAGTGTCTAATCAAATGATAACAAGTTCGTTACCAAGGAAATAAACCTTCAAGCGAATTTCGACCTACTTGCATTTAAGGGGTTTAGCAAAATAAGCTTATGGTGGGTCATGATTCAGATGGTTCGATAGTACATTAGGTAGATATAATAAATAAAAAATAAATTAAAAAATAGTATGTCAATTTCTTAAAAAGTTCTCTTAGGTAGTCCATGCTTTTTAAATTATAAATTAGTCGAATTTTCTGTGATATTATAATAGTTTGAATATCCGCTGCTTTCCCCCACAACAAGATACCGTAGAACATGACAATATGAAAGTTAGATACTTTCATATTGTATATATAGTATAAATCATATTGTATAAATAGACTAGCCTGCCTGTAGCCACGTCCGTGTTTTGTCTGATTTTCCATACAGCGTAAGCTGCAGAACTTATTTTTGTCTTTCTATTTTAAGACCAGTGAAATATCATCAGCATACAATGTCAGTCAATTTCTTTACCACAAAAGGCAGATCGTTAATATACATATATGTACAGTACATTCCAGGAATAAGAAAGTGCCCGTTGTGCAACGCCGATTTTTACAAAAAATCCATCAGATTTTACCCCGTTGATTTCTGACATTTGAATTATTTTTCTTAAGAAGCCGGCGAACAGTGAAATTTCCATACAAACTTAATACCGTAACAATTTTCAATGCGAGAATATTTCAACGCATATGCTGATATTCGTATTAATGCAGTATTTACCTAGGTTCCTGTTCCAACAATTTTCTAAAAATATTTATCTACTTAAAAATATATGCGATTAAATTTCATACATTTTTAGGACATAAACGACACATTTTCCACCTGTTTGTATTAAAACTTATACCATTCATGATTTTATAGTAAAATATAATATAACCTTAGCTTATATTGTCAAGTTGCATAATTTCACAAAGAAATTAAAAATATAATCAAGTTTCATTCATAATTTTTGGTATTCTCGGAACGCAAGCAAATTTCTCTTTATTTTTGTACAGCTATATATCTATCTCTGTCCGGAAGGGGGGACGGCGGTGGCGGGGCGCACAGTGGGACGGATTTCGAAAGTGCGTACTAACGAGTTTTTGTTAAATATCATTATTTTATTTATGGCAATCGATAGTCCTTATTAAGGCAATCATATGTTCTCAGAGCACTTTTTGATGTAACAATAGCATGTGGAGAGCATGCAGATGTTGCAAAATTTTCTCAGTTTTGCCTAGAAACAACAGCCTTGTTTGTAAATCTATATCCGTGGTATAATATGCCTGCTATCGTCCATAAGATACTTATATGGATCAGACATAATTTAACATTTCGGGTTAATGCCCAACGATGATCTCCTTTTGTCTTCCGACCCTGTAAATTATATATGTGGTGTTGTACATAGTCAGGTCATAAGTTCTGTCACATGTGCAATATGAAATAATTTAAGACATGTTTATTATTTATGTAAACATTTATATAGCAAAATTAACTTAATAAAACATAAATTCTTATGGTAATAAAGTTTATTTAAAATGACCCCCGCGATTTTGAATATAGGCCTTTATTCTGCGCGGCCAGTCGTCTATCGCAGCACAAACGAGGTCCATGTCAATATCGGCGGCTGCCTTAATCAAGGATGCCTTGAGTGACTCCAAATCAGGATGAGGCTTTGAGCAGGCCTTTTCCTCCAAGTGTTGCCATATCTTGTAATCTAACGGACTCAAATCTGAACTGGAGGAGGGCCAGTCTTCGTGCCGGATGAAGTCGATTTCACGCGCCGCCAGCCAGTCTTGTGTGCTTTTCGCTCTATGAGCTGGCGCAGAATCTTGTTGGAATACCCAGTGCCTGTTATTAAACATGGTATGAGAAACAGGTTCCACAAGGTTCTTGAGGACTGTATTTTTATACACAACTGCATTCGTTTTTACGCCTTTCTCACAAAAATGTACCTCAGTTAAGCCCCAATAAGAGACTCCCAACCAAACCATGAGCGAGGATGGAAAATGACCTCGTTGAACACGCGGAATACGGTTGCTCGCTTCTTCACTGCTGTGTGCGTACACCTTATCATTTTGTTTGTTGTAGCTCTCTTCCACGGTGAAAATTTTTTCATCCGAAAAAAGAATTTCCCGATCCTTTTTTCCCGCGTACCGCTTTAACAAAGCGCGGCATCTCTTCAGTCTCAGGTCCATTAAACGAGCGTCCAAACGATGTCTTGTTTTTCTTCGATATGCCCTAAGCCCTAAGTCTTCATTTAACACCCTTTTCACCGTGGTCCTGCTTAACCCCATCTGAAGGGCCAACAGTTTCTGCTTACGTATGGGATTTCTTTGAATTCGCGCCTTCACAGCTTTTATCACTGCTGGAGTCCTAACAGAGCGAGGGCGACCACTTCTTGACCTGTCATCTACACTAGAGTCTTCATTGTATCGTTTTATGGTACGATAAACGAATCTTTTGGTTATATTCAAATTTTTCAGTAAGTCGAAAATCTGAATTGGCGCGTAACCGCAACGATGCAACGCAATAACTGTGACACGGTCTTCTTTAAGTGTCCACTCCATGTTTAAAAATGAGGAAAATTCTAAAAAGTACACATTTTTATTTTCATGAAAAATGCGAAATTCGAATTCAATAAACTTTTTTGTGGCCAGCGTTCTAAATTCAAAAGTTTTTATTGTGTGACAGAACTTATGACCTGACGGTGTACACAAACACCCGTAGATTAAGCCTACAAAAAACCATCTTGAAAATTTTAAACCTTGGTTCTTATAGAGCAAATTATATACCTACATGATTACATTATTTTTATTCAATCAATTTGTCTCGCAAATTATAACATTTACAGCAAAAAGTGCTGTAAAAACATGATTGCCTTAATTAGGACTATCATAAATAAAATAATGACGTGTAACAAAAAACACGTAAGTCCGCAATTTCGAAATCCGTACCACTGTGCGCCCGCACGCGTCAGGAAAGATAGCGATATGTCGAACGAACGTTCGCCTCATATTGCACGTGATCGGCTATCCGCCGGCGTCTTAAGTTTTGCATAGTAGGCGATGCCGTCCCAACACGGAAAGATGTTCCTAATGACGAATACTATCATCCAACAAAAGCTCATTGTGTGTACAGAATATTATATAAGTAAGTAGTAAAGTCAAGCCATGAGTATTTGTTGTTGCATATTTCGCTGATAAAATCCACTTGAGGTAGTAATAGCCCACATCTCGTTAACGAGTTCCTGAATCTGATAAAGTCAAAAATCGAGTCATATATCGGGATCCGAGTTTTCAGCCAATTTACAACTACACTGCGACCAATTTAGGATGACAGTTGAACGTAGATCGCTTACCTCCTTTTGTCCTTCTTCACATGTTATGGGCACATTGCCACCGAACCTGACGTAGAAGACGCAGAAAGAGAGAAAACGCTATAAATAAATTAAAATTACGTTTCAAGTCTCCTTTCTCCATAGCTGCGGAGTTGGGTTGGCCCCCTGGCACCTATATGCACCTGGCACATATAGTTCTGAATAACTGTCTATATGTGGGCAGAGATATATCTCTGTCACTCCGTACAGGAAAAGGCGTAACGCTGTGTTATTTTTAAGAAGTTCGTTTCTTTGTTTGATGCAGTCGATAATAATCTGCAGTGATACCGTAATAGTGGAGATATTTTCTGATCGCAAACATATACCTACATGTATGAATGACCAGATCAAACGTTTAGTGGCTCTGCGGGCCCAACATTAGCTGGCCGCAGTATAGTGGCCGCGTTATAGGTCCGTGCCCGATCGACCGGAAGCAAATGGCGGCCAGCCACTTCCGGCGCAAAATGTACTGGAAACTTCAGACTGACCATCCGCACGCTTCGCTGGGTTCACATTGCCTCATGACTTTAGGAGTAATAGTTTGTATGTGTATAGATGTTAAGATGTGTAGATCTATTCGAGTATTTTGCGTACTCACATATATCTGATGCTGACTGTAACTGTACTCTATTTCAAAAGGTAGTTTATGTCTAAATTCGCGTTACCAATCTCATAGCCCATTGCAGGTAAAAAATGGCCAGTACAAAACCTTTGACTTTGACATTGTTAGGACTTTATTCCGAACTTTCACTGTGAAACCGACTTAATTTTTTACTTTAGGTCAGGCAGTCTGTATAGCTTTGAGTGGTTTTGACGAACGTTGTCCCTGATATTTCTTTTTAGAAATAAGCTCACCTTTGCATACTGTTTCTGTTATAATTTCGACTGTGTTTTCTTTGCAATAAAGGATTATTATTATTATATTTCCCTAAAGAAATTCAGCCGTAGATTGATTTCAAATGGTAGTCTACTCAACTTCCTATAAATTAACTGAATTGTATGAAACCTATGACTAGAAGGTGTTCAGTTAATATTTTTGAGTGAAATGCGGCTTTTACTCGTAGTGTTAAGGCGACGCAGTCACAGCCTTTTGTGTATCTCGTGTTACGCAATGCAGTTGTTTATTTGTTTAGCTTAATCATGAGTGTCATCAAGGATTCGTGAACGTAAACACGTAATTTGATTATTTTTGCTCGATAGAAAAATCTTCCGAAGTTATGAAAAAGTCTGTTTTTTTACAATGTTTTATTTTATTTAATCGTTAAAAAATATATAGTTATGTTGGTTTGTTAGCCGTCTGTAGATCGGCGAAGTCCTTTTTTATTTTTGAATCCTATCCTACGACCCGAATGGCGAAGTCGGCAGTGACCCTGCCCACGAAGCCAAGGGTCCCGGGTTCGAGTCCCGGTGGGGGCAAATATTTGTTTGATGAGATGGACGGATGTTTGTACCCTAGTCACGGTTGTTTAGCTATCTAAGTATAATATTTATCTTTATAAGTATGTGTATCGTTGTCTAGTACCCAAGATATAGGGAATCCTAGTTTGGGGCTAGATCAATGTGTGTCCAAGGTATTATTATTATTATTATTTTTAAAGTAAGCTGAAGTTGAAATTCTAAGTTCCGCTGTCGATGAGCAAAGCTCATTTCCATGAATTAGATAAAACGGCCCGCTAGCTAGCTAGCACGCTAGCTCAAACCAAGCCATTCTGGAACTAGAGCCCAAATGCTATGCTATTACCAGAACTGTTGTCACCGACGACCCATTCGAATTAATTCGGTCGAATCCGTAACATGCTAAAAATGCAATGTCCAAACCAAATCATAATCCAGTGTCCATATAAACACAGACCGCATTCACAGAAGCCATTACCCAGAAACCCACATACCATCAGAATTACATCACATACATACACATTAGCTATATAATATCAAAGGCTCAGTGTAAATGTGGGCGCCACTTTAACATCGTTTGATGGGCGCGATCCGTCAATAGATTGTCAATCCCAGACACACCTGGGTTTAGTTTCCCGGATTGACCACACGCAGACTTGTTTGCAAGAGCCATGCGGAAAGGTGATTCTAATTACCTCATTTCGTTATTGCCAATAAAAGTAGTAAGAGAGTTGGCAGTAATACGTGCACCGACATAGGGTGCACCTCGAGATTGTACCACACGAACCACACGAACCACACACACCACACCACAGAGTTGGCAAATTGTTAAATCAATAAATATTAATTGTTAAACTAATAAATAACTCTTTGAGGCAAAACTAATGAGATAAAAAACATAAAAAATATATTTACTAAATTTGTCATGGACTATCATTTTCAGTAGATATCGTATATAGATACGACTACAGAGTCTTCGCGCATTATCATGGCAATAGCGAGTATTGACCCGACTGTTACTGCGAACCGAGTCATACATGGTAACCATGTTAACGGTCGGGGTGAACTGGCATCGCTACCTTTCATGGCATGATACACTAAACGACAGTAATGTATAAGTACGTTTCCCTATCGCTAACCCAATCGACGAACAGTGGTAACGAGCGTAAAGTGGTAGAGAGGAGTCAATGCTCGCTATTTTATTTTATTTATTTATTTATTTATACAGTCTTAGGAGGATCTACAGCAAAATATAACATTTTAACATGGTCTTAATGAATAAAACAATGCTAATTATAGGTCCCCGCAAATATTTTTTATATTTGCGTTTACCGTATTTTTACATAATGTACCTTCCTGCGTACCTTTTGAACATAGGTATTTGTATTTAATGAATTATGTGTAATAAACAGTGCAATATAATTAGTATATAATAATTTCTATTAATAGGTTATGATAATCTTAATTATGACGTATAATTTAAATCAAATTTTAAATGTATTTCTAAATGTGTATTGACCTGTAATTGACAATTATAAATAAATAAACTGAAACTGAAACTGAAATAGAAATTGAAAAACAATCATTGCCGCACAGACACTGAAAGAAACCATAAAGGATGGTATACATATCAACAATGAAAGTAAGTAACTATTGTTTACATATGCTTACTCGCGAACACTAGCTCAAAATAAACATAAACAATTACATACAGGCACACACATTGCTTCTGGCCCCACACTAGGATACCCTGTGTCGTGGGCGAAACAGCGACGTCACGCGCATATAAACATCCAGGACCTGTTTATTTTTCTTTTGCCCCAGCTGGGGATCGAACCCGGGACCTCTCGCATGGTTATCAGAGCCACAACCACTGCACTACAGAGGTCGTCAAAATGCGATCTAACAGTAAATCAACAAATGCATTTAATGTTGACTCTCTTTCTATAAAGTCGGAGGCACTTTCTCCGGGACCGGTTCTGATATGGACTGCCGCCGCCGGTACTGACAACAGAAGGCATGCTTTGCGCAAAATGCCCTTTATGTCAAATGCGATAAGGGCTGTCTTGTTGAATGTGTTATTTGCATAATTTCTCGCATTTTATTGACTCTGTTGCGATCGTGTGCGGTAAACAGTACACTTCCATACATTCCTCACGACTTTTCCGATCATGAATGGCAGCGGCACAGGCTTGCACGCAGACGCAGCCAGTACTCAGTTCTCTCGTCACTGTTGTTTAAGGGCTACTTATACCCGAATGTTGTTCAAATCAAGTGCTGCTTAAATATACACTTAATGCCTTATTCATAAACGTATAATAAACCTATTTTAACTATAATGCCGTTATAATACGTTTGTCTTTGTTTGTCACCTTTAAATTTGTGTTTGAGAGAAAAGGACAAAGCACATTTTAACTATCATAGGTTTGATAAGTTTTGTGAATAAGGAGGTTAAACTATATAAAATAAACTAATAACTATCTTCTCGTAAAAAAGAAGGGGGGGTTATGTTTAAATGTTTACCAAATGGAGTAAAATGGTACCCACAAAAAATACATTTCCATCCTAAATTAACTAAATGTTCATCAAAATTGAGAGTTCCGTGGTCTAACGGGTTTCACGCTTGCTTCTCACACATAAGATGCAGGTTCGAATCCTGACCATGTAGCAATGAGATAATTAATTTATCTTAATTACATTATCGGACATTTTCAGTGTTTCAGATGACACGTTAAGCTGTCGCTACGTGGTAGTGGTTCTTAAAACCCCTCCACTAACCCACACTGAGCCAGCGTGGTGGAGTATGGCTTAATCTTACTTTGATCCGGGTAAAGGCATGTGGCTACATTTATTATTATCACTCACACAAAATTTTACACCCTCTTTAGGGTTCCGTAACCGAAGGGTGCCAAACGGGACCCTATTACTAAGCCTCCGCTGTCCGTCCGTCCGCCCGTCTGTCACCAGGCTACAGCAGAGATACATCTCATGAGTCGTAATATTAAGACAGTTGAAATTTTCACAGATGATGTATTTCTGTTGCGGCTAAAACAACAAATACTAAAAATGTGAATAAAATAAATATTTAAGGGGCTCCCACACAACAATTCTTTCAATACCACATACAAACTTATGAATGCACCTGGTTACGTACATGGAGTGTGAAAGTAGCCGCACCAATAACTTTGTAAACAACATTTTGCTATGTAAAATCCAAACAATTCACTCCACACCATTCCTGCTATTGTACGGTGGTAAGGAACCCTTCGTGCGCGAGTTCGACTCGCACTTGACCGATTTTTTAAACGTAATCTCGCTCCGCAACGGCTCCAGGTTGAGTTATAAAGCTGTGACCTAACAAACCTAACTTTAGTATTCGGACAGAAAGTGAGATTTTGGTGAAAATTTAACATATTTGGGATTTAAAATGTATTCTGATAAACAATATATTTTTAATATAAGTTTTATACTAGGGAGGTACGACGTCGAACTATTGTTCGACGTCATACCTCTCGCTGCTCTACGTAGATAGATACTGTTAAGCGGAGATAAGGGCGAAAAATGGAACCATTTCTCCTTTGTACGGTATACCTACATTGATTGATTGGCTCTCTTTTGGAAAGTGGGTACACTTATGATCTTGTTAAAGGGATGCTTGGTAATAACTTTGTTAATAAGAACACGTGTTCAAGCCTTGTTGTTTTTTAGAAAGTCTATTTGTGTAGCACTATTATTTATTCTACGGAGTTTGATGTTATATTACATCATTAGATAGTAAGTTATTACTTTTGCAACGCTTCATTTGAATATTGGAATGCATTAAGAGCTTTATAAGTTGTATCACCTACTCTCTAGATGGGCGTTTTTATAGTCAAATTAGTAACTGTTATTGCTTGCGACACTTGCGCCAAACAAACAGACCAGAGAACTCCTCGATATTTCGGATGTATGAAATACTTGTCAGTTTCGGTGTTTATATTATTTTTCAAGCAGTAAAGCCATGTTTAAATCCAGTAATAATCGGCATCCCGCACCAATCAAATCCTCTTCCATTACTGCCCTAAGAAATCATGGACAGCATCAAGATCCAGCTAGTCTATTACCGCTTCCTTTACGTTCCCGCGACCACCTCAGGAATATGCACTTCTTCGATCATCTCCTCACCCCGCCAAGCTGACTTTAATTAACTTATATTTTCTCAATTTGCAGGCGAACTGGTTCAAGGCACAGCAGTATTGTCGGTACCACGGCATGCACCTAGCGTCCGTCTCCTCGCAAGCTGAGAACGACCAGCTAGAGAAATACGTCAAGGATTCCGGTAAGCTTACTATCGGGGTCGGAACTTGCCGGTGCGATTTTATGTGACGCCATTTATTTGCCTTTATTTCTAAAATCGATCCATTTCAAATTGATGTTTTGAAGGGTGTTCGCCAGCTTCAAATTGCCGTTCGTCCAATTAGGCCGCGATCTGTTATGACGTTCATTAAGTCTCAAGTTTTGTGCTATTATGAATAAAATCTTTGAACCGAACTGAACTGAACTGATCATTTCCCACGAGCTGTGCGGGTAATATTCCTACCACTGAGCTACGCGGACTCGAGAAATAACGAGCCGCCGTACCATAACGCTGGCTTATTGTGTTTGTCAGGAGGGCCAGGTTAGTGACCAACCCTTCTGTCACAACCTTTCAAGCAGCCTTTGTAGAGTACCCTTAGCTTCAGGACTACTATCATCATACAGCGACACTTGTGGATCTCATAAAAGTCTGTTTTAGTTTCCGCCTAGGGTGCTCTGACTGCCTAGGTCCTTATCATGAAGAACAACTAGAGGCAATTATTTATTTACGTTTCACCTTACCATGTTCCAGGCTACGGCCGCGAGCACTTCTGGACGTCCGGCACAGACTTGGCAGAAGAGGGCAGCTTCTTCTGGATGGCGAACGGCCGCCCACTCACCTTCGTGAACTGGAACGCAGGCGAGCCCAACAACTTCCGATACGAGAACGGAGAAGAAGAGAACTGCCTGGAACTGTGGAACAGAGACGACAAAGGCCTGAAGTGGAACGACTCTCCCTGCTCGTTTGAGACCTATTTCATTTGTGAGGTGCGAACGGACTGATGCGGCGCGTTTGTGTGATGTGGGAAATATGTTGTGTGCTCTTATGTGCGAAGTCGGGCATTTTGTGCCTCGAACAATCAATCAATCTTGCAGAATATGGAGAATACAACGTTCGATGCATTTACGTTACAAATGTTTTGAAAAATACTTTCGTGTATGTTTTTGAGAGGCACTCAATTTAACGTTATTTTACCAGACATGTTATGACAATAGTTTCAGTTAGCTAAAGTTAAGTTTTCGACGGGTTTTTGTCGGATTATTTTGCTCTGGGGGCCAATTCCGGTACACAACAACAGCTCCATGACAATTTCATGACGATTAAGGTCAACTTTAGAAATCCAATATTTGGCATTCGGAGAATATTCTTTTAGGCAATTATGGTAAAATTTAAATTAATTGGTAAGCACAACAATTAAGTAAATTAACAACGGGGATGGAATTACAAATCTTCAGATATTCACTATCTATAGTTGACCGTAATCGTCATGTAATTGTCATTGAGCTGTCATTGTGTACCGGAATTGGGCCCCTGATGTCATGTCATGTCATGCCCTTTTCTGTCGGTCATCAGGCTGTAAACTAACAAATTAAATTTGTCAATTCACATAGAAATCGATTTGTACAAGTTAATATACGTATTTTAGCTCTGTCTCAACTTTTCTGTTGCATGGATAACACGTTACAAGCTTTATATTTTTGGTCCAAAATTGATGTTTATTTTAATGCTTTAGCTTTAGCCAATGCTCTAGCTGTTTCACCACCCATCAAAAATTATGTTATATGAAGAACATGAAGTTGGTAGAACAATGTAGAACATAATTTGTATATTTTTTGCATTTGCATCTGTTTTTGCGTAGGTATGGTCAGTATGAATTTTGCATCGTAAGCTTTTTGTTAATTATTTTTTATTGTACCTAAAGGATGCACTTTTCTTAGCACTATTTGCAATAACAAATTAAACTCACTGTTATTAATTGTAACATTGATATTTTCGAAAATCACTGCCAGAGTATTTTTCATAGAATAAGAATAAAAAACCTCGATACGAACCGGACCGAGTGGTGTCTTTAGTCAAATAAAACATAGTTACCTTAGCGGTGATAATTATGTAAATATAAAGTAATTTAAGAAATAAAAACACTTAAATGATCAAGTAATCTCGCTTTTTTAATTCTTCAGAATTTTTCGTTTATTCTCTTAGTCGGCATTAATAATAAGCAGTCATCTGACTGAAATCAGAATATAGTGGAGGTTTCTCTAACTAATAAATACAGCCGCAAGAAGCTATCAGAGAGGTGAAATATCTTCAGCTCGGAAACACCTGATGCGGTCATACGCTTGGCGGGGCAATATCCTGGCGGTATCGCTATAACTGGCTGGATCGTTCAGGAAATCAGAGATTGTTCCACCAAGATCCACTAGCATCAGTTACACAGGTGCTATCATTCGATGATGACCCGCGATCGGTCGAGAGAAACAACTTAAGCTTTACACTGCTATTATGTGTCCAAGGTAATCTTGGGGTTACCGGAATAAATCTCTTGTAAAGGAAGCAACTAAAAGCGTCACCCCTTTTTCCATACGGGGTGGCAGATCCACATTTTGCCTTATATATGTGACATACTGGGATTTTTCTGATTAACTATTTTTTATTGTTTTTCCATTTCGGAATCGACGACGATTCCATCTCTAGTTGTACCAGTACCATTCGTCCCAGTTGGTGGATCTTAGTGGCCTAACCGGAGGTGTGATCTGAGACGGGGTGCTTCCCAGGAATCGTTGGTTCGTGTGATTTTAGCACGGTGCACCGGATGCAGTTTTGCGTTTAATCGATCGTGTATAGGCTTTGATGTCGCAAATCGTGACCGTAGGTAGATCCGCCATTTTTGTTTACTACTTAGCTCACCTATATAAACACAGACTTTAGATACCTAGCTATTTATAGTGAAGTGTTAAAATAAAATTTATGAGTACATAGTTTAATTGTAATAATGCGACATTGGCATTCAATACGTTGAATTGTTTAGGGTCGATTTTCGACACATATCGATCAACCTAAGAATCAAAACAAAAAACAAAAGTCGTATTTTCACACGCCCATTTTACCCCCCGCATTGCTCGCTGATGTTAAAAAAAACACGCAAAATCTCCGGCCAAGCGGAATGTTTGAAGTTGAGTTGATATTTTCCGACTGCCTGCACTTTCCGGCGGCCTCGTTAAAACTCTCATCAGCATCTCAACACGTAATTTCATATTCCGGTGTAGCCTGCAGCCGGTGTAGCCCAGTCCAGAAAATGTGAGTAAATGAATCTGAAAATGACTGATTAGGAATAGGTATAACTATTACTAGGCGTTTATTGATGTGAATGGTTTCCCACAATGTACTGTACCAAAAAAGGTGGTTGATGACAGAATCAATTAATTACTCTAGTTAACAACAAAAAATACCCATCACACATGAAACCAGATCTATATCTCTAAAGTCACCGTGGACCCTATTCCGAAGTCGAAAAAAAATTTGCACATCAAGCTTTCAAAATAATTGCACTGACTTTGGGGGTACACTTTTTGTTTGTTAGTCTAGACTAGGATCGATATTTTATGCCGAAAAATAAAAGGCACCACTTTTAGCCATTGGTTTATCATATCACCCCTCATCCTCATCCACTTTTAAGTTTATCGAATTCGATGATAATTTTTATTTTATTATGCAAGTAAAATTTTCATTCCTGGAAACGAACAGTAAAATTCAGGAATCGTAAATTTTTAATCCTTGACGCTTTGTTCATCAAAAAGGTAATTAACTATTTACAATATGAATTCTGCATTTCTTTAGCTTTCTAACAATGTATTTCATTTTATACTGGCACAAGTACTTGGCCAGTAGTAGGCCGCCGCCAAAATTCGCGTAATTCGCAAAAAAATCCTGGTCGGCTGACTGGTTGCATTTTTCTGTTGAGTATGCTGTCGCTACAGAATAGAACATACATTCCAAAATTCCGCTGTCAAGTAGCTGTCAACTTCACATTGACCCAAAAAAATACAGCAATCCACGTTGATTTTCAACTGATGCCTCTGCCACCCCATGGGTGTAGTAGGTACCAAGGCACAGTGAATACACTCACACTATTTGTATGTTTATATAGTTTATTAAAGCAAAAGGAAGTAGGAGAAAGCACAGTTATAGTTCACAGACAATAGCACAGATTGAAGCGAGAAGTAACAGTTCGAGCAAATGAAATACAGAAGGCGTAAGCACAAAAGCGAGGGAAAATTAAGCAACCACGTTGATTTTCAACTGATGCCTCTGCCTCCCCATGGGATGAAGGCATGACGCACTATGGTTTGTATACTACATACTAAATTTAGTTAGACTCTAGTCTTAGCCTCAATTTCACAGAGTGATTTACACAAGCTCCGCTCAGCAGCACCGCACTGCAGGCAAAGCTCCCGAAGCTTAACTCTTGAAGCTTTGTAAATGTAGGTTTACAATTAAGCTCATTCATCGGGCGAGCTAATTTTCCAGCTGGCTTGGTAGAGAAACTTGTCTATTCTATATAGCACCTTGACGAGGTTGCATTGAACTTCGGCATTTCACACAAGGAAAACTTTAATTTTAAATACATGTGTGAAATGTGTGCCGACGAGTACGTAGCATTTCTCGATGTATTTTTAGGGTTCTGTACCCAAAGGGTAAAGACGGGACCCTATTGCTAAGACTCCGCTGTGCCTCTGTCTGTCTGTCTGTCCGTCTGTCACCAGGCTGTATCTCATGACCCGTGATAGTGAGAAAACAAATACTAAAAACCGGTCAAGTGCGAGTCTAAATCGCGCACGAAGGGTTC
The DNA here is from genome assembly GCA_949825045.1 of Argyresthia goedartella. Lineage (NCBI taxonomy): Eukaryota > Metazoa > Arthropoda > Insecta > Lepidoptera > Argyresthiidae > Argyresthia > Argyresthia goedartella. The sequence goes on along the minus strand of OX463821.1, from coordinate 22,946,800 downwards.
CGTACCACCGTTCAATGGAAGCGATGGTGTGGAGTGAATAGTTTGGATTTTACACAGCAAAATATTGTTTACAAAGTTATTGGTGCGGTTACTTTCACACTCCATGTACGTAACCAGGTACATCCATAAGTTTGTATGTGGTATTGAAAGAATTGTTGTATGGGAGCCCCCTTAAATATTTCTTTTATCCTGTTTTTTAGTCTTTGTTGTTATAGCGGCAACAGAAATACATAATCTGTGAAAATTTCAACTCTCTAGCTAGCTAGGTTCTTGAGATACAGCCTGGTGACAGACGGACGGACAGCGAAGTCTTAGTAATAGGGTTCCGTCCTTACCCGTTGGGTACGGAACCCTAAAAAACAGAATAATAAATATTGGTGGTAAAGTGGCTATGAAGGGTATTCCATTTTCACGTTGAAATCAATGAATACAGTCTAAACTATCGCAGAAGTTTAAACTTCTCGAAACAAACACCTGTCTAGCTGTATTTCATATAAAAGTGAATTTCAACAACTATACTTTTTACGAGTTCACTCAAATTTGGTGTTTTTTTTTGCTTGGAATGCAAGAGTTATGAGAATAATCTGCGTAGTTGCACAATAATTTAAGTTATCAAAAAATATTCGGATATAAAACCACCAAAAATTTAGTTTTCCAAATATGGCTTTTTTATTACGAAATATCACAAGACATTATAATAAAAAGTATCTGATCTCTACCAATCACAAAACCATCTAAATAAACCTTGTACTCAGGCTCACAAATATAAATACCAAAAGGGGATTGAACACTTTTTATGGAGAGTGTACCAGGTGCCATCCGCTAATTTGTTTTTTTTTTCAAAATGGCGGCTACGCATATAACTTTCGTAAATAGATAGTCCACATTAATACAAACGTAAAGTATAGATTGACAATATCCCGTAAAACATCAAGTTTCCGAGTTATAAGCTGTCAAAAATGTACAAGTGGCGCCACAGATTTAATTGTATTTTTTTTTAAGTATATTAATAAACAAAACCTTAATAAATCCTCAATAACCTCATTACCTCTAGTTGAAAAAGAACAACGTTAAAAAACCAATTTATAGTAGCTTCTCCAAACTAAAATACCGCGCCCCTCTATAATATTTGTATGGTTATGTTATGAGGTATGTGTGATTCAGTGGCGGGGCGCGCCATTTCAAACTAGACAAGCTCTACTTACATCAACTGCGTCGTTGTGCCCACCAGCCATAATAAAATGGAACCATCCAGAACTCAAGTGACTATTTTATTTCAAATCGAGTTTACACACTCAGAGGACCAGCTTAATCTAGTTGACGGTGAATAGTTTGTTTCCGGGACTCTTAGTAGTAGATTTCTTTCAACGAACAGAGCAAACACCACTACTGTGATATACCTATCTAGCGCGACTCAGGAAATACCACGAATGAGAGAGACTTTAGACAAAATCATTTAATTTAATGCATTTCAGCATTTAAAAATCCAAATATATAATTAATACTAAAACGATTAGTCGTGCAGAAAACCTTTCTGATGTAATCATGATCATCCCCGTTGGAGTATTAAACGCCGATCTCAAGAAGATCAGGGTTTGGGCCACGTTTTATGGTCTCCTTGTCAACCCTACTAAGTTACAGGCTATGATTACTGTTACTACCTTAACTTGATACTGCATATTTCTAATGCTGCAACCTATAATGGAACCGTAATCTTATACAGTACCAAGGCCAAAAATCTAGGAGTTATGTTTGATAACCAGCTGTCCTGGTCAGAGCTCGTGAGAGCAGCGAGGTTATTCGACGAGTCTATGCCACTTTCCACTCCGTCAGGCGCCTTCAAAACATCCTGCCTCGACAGTCAAATATCACGCTTGTCCAGTCTCTTCTTCTTCCCCTAATCGATTATGCTGATGTCTGCTAAGCAAGAGCAAACAGTGAGCAACTGAACAAACTCGAGTGACTTCACAACCTCAGGATTCGGTTAGTTTTCAGACTACGGAAGTTTTACCACGTCTCGGAGTATCACAGGGAGTTGAAATAGCTCCCGATTCGCCTTCGACGGGATTCGCATATTCTCATTTGCCTCCTCAATATTTTATTTTATTCTCTCTACCCAGGCTTCTTACGGGATGGTCTTCGGTTAGGCCACGGAAATCTCACACTCGGTCACTACTTATAACTCCGCAACATAATACTGGCACTTTTGAAAATGGGTTCAGACTACAGGCTATAGTCTCTGGAATAAACTGCCCAGCGCCATCAGGACGGTCTGTCAATTTTCATTTTTAAAAGTCGTTTAAAAGAACACTATCTTTATCTTCCAAGTATAAGTATGTATATGTATCTATTTATGTATATGCTACACATTTATAAATACCATTATTTTTAGTATTTTGTAGATATTGGTATGTAGTTTATTATTTTTATTAACATTTTCCCGAAGACCTGTTCCACAACCTATCCCCTGGCGTAGTCAACTGGCTGAAAGATCTAAAGAATAGATTGCCTATCTACAGCATAAAATAATGCCATACGATTTAAAAAATAAAACATTTAATTTTGTGCACATAGGTCTACAGGTAAACTATGTACACTATGTGCAGTATGTGTTTCTTTTTTTCTCACTCTCCATTATCGGTTTCCTGGAAGAAATATCTTGTTAGAGATAAGCTTTCCTTTGAACATGTTTTTTCCTATAAATATTGTTGTATTTACTGTTTATGTGCAATAAAGTATATTGAGATGTTGAAAATATTGAATAACATTGGGTGAAGAAGCGCGCAAATACTAATATCAAATAAATTTTATTCAGGAAATATCCTTTATTTATCTACAAACACCAAAACTTTAAAAACGAAAAAAAACATGTGGCACCACTTTTAATATTTGGCAGCTCATAACTCGGATACGTGATGCTTCACGACATTTTGCCCAGCTACATTATATGTTTATATTGATCTGATCTATCGATTTTTTAAATCAATCAATCAAATCAATCAAAAATCATTTATTTCCATAGGTGTTGTTACATCACTTAGATCCGTCATTACATTTTTTTGGGTGAGTTCACTAACACAATGGCGGAATCTGTGGAGAAGAGCTCACCGAAGAAACTCCACAGTCGTCGCATCTTTTGCGTTTCCTTTTTTAAATAAAATATTGTCAAATTACAAAATGAATGCTAATTATATATCGAAACAGCCTGTTACTCAAACAATGCAAAAAAAATAATAATTAGCGGATGGCACCTGGTACACTCTCCATAAAAAGTGTTCAATCCCCTTTTGGTATTTATATTTGTGAGCCTTGAGTACAAGGTTTATTTAGATGGTTTTGTGATTGGTAGAGATCAGATACTTTTTATTATAATGTCTTGTGATATTTCGTAATAAAAAAGCCATATTTGAAAAACTAAATTTTTGGTGGTTTTATATCCGAATATTTTTTGATAACTTAAATTATTGTGCAACTACGCAGATTATTCTCATAACTCTTGCATTCCAAGCAAAAAAAAAACACCAAATTTGGGTGAACTCGTAAAAAGTATAGTTGTTGAAATTCACTTTTATAAAATATGAAATACAGCTAGACAGGTGTTTGTTTCGAGAAGTTTAAACTTCTGCGATAGTTTAGACTGTATTCATTGATCTCAACGTGAAAATTGAATACCCTTCATAGCCACTTTACCACCAATATTTATTATTCTGTTTTTTAGTATTTGTTGTCTCACTATCACGGTTCATGAGATACAGCCTGGTGACAGACGGACAGACAGACAGACAGAGGCACAGCGGAGTCTTAGCAATAGGGTCCCGTCTTTACCCTTTGGGTACAGAACCCTAAAAATACATCGAGGAATGCTACGTACTCGTCGGCACACATGTATTTAAAATTAAAGTTTTCCTTGTGTGAAATGCCGAAGTTCAATGCAACCTCATCAAGGTGCTATATAGAATAGACAAGTTTCTCTACCAAGCCAGCTGGAAAATTAGCTCGCCCGATGAATGAGCTTAATTGTAAGTCTACATTTACAAAGCTTCAAGAGTTAAGCTTCGGGAGCTTTGCCTGCAGTGCGGTGCTGCTGAGCGGAGCTTGTGTAAATCACTCTGTGAAATTGAGGCTAAGACTAGAGTCTAACCTAAAGTCTAACTAAATTTAGTATGTAGTATACAAACCATAGTGCGTCATGCCTTCATCCCATGGGGTGGCAGAGGCATCAGTTGAAAATCAACGTGGTTGCTTAATTTTCCCTCGCTTTTGTGCTTACGCCTTCTGTATTTCATTTGCTCGAACTGTTACTTCTCGCTTCAATCTGTGCTATTGTCTGTGAACTATAATTGTGCTTTCTCCTACTTCCTTTTGCTTTAATAAACTATATAAACATACAAATAGTGTGAGTGTATTCACTGTGCCTTGGTACCTACTACACCCATGGGGTGGCAGAGGCATCAGTTGAAAATCAACGTGGATCCATGTATAGCTGTATTTTTTTTGGTCAATGTGAAGTTGACAGCTACTTGACAGCGGAATTTTGGAATGTATGTTCTATTCTGTAGCGACAGCATACTCAACAGAAAAATGCAACCAGTCAGCCGACCACGATTTTTTGCGAATTACGCGAATTTTGGCGGCGGCCTACTACTGGCCAAGTACTTGTGCCAGTATAAAATGAAATGCATTATTAGAAAGCTAAAGAAATGCAGAATTCATATTGTAAATAGTTAATTACCTTTTTGATGAACAAAGCGCCAAGAAGGGTTAAAAATTTGCGATTCCTGAATTTTACTCTTCGTTTCCAGGAATGAAAATTTTACTTGCATAATAAAATAAAAATTATCATCGAATTTGATAAACTTAAAAGTGGATGAGGATGAGGGGATATGATAAACCAATGGCTAAAAGTGGTGCCTTTTATTTTTCGGCATAAAATATCGATCCTAGTCTAGACTAACAAACAAAAAGTGTACCCCCAAAGTCAGTGCAATTATTTTGAAAGCTTGATGTGCAAATTTTTTTTCGACTTCGGTATAGGGTCCACGGTGACTTTAGAGATATAGGTCTGGTTTCATGTGTGATGGGTATTTTTTGTTGTTAACTAGTGTAATTAATTGATTCCGTCATCAAACACCTTTTTTGGTACAGTACATTGTGGGAAACCATTCACATCAATAAACGCCTAGTAATAGTTATACCTATTTCTAATCAGTCATTTTCAGATTCATTCACTCACATTTTCTGGACTGGGCTACACCGGCTGCAGGCTACACCGGAATATGAAATTACGTGTTGAGATGCTGATGAGAGTTTTAACGAGGCCGCCGGAAAGTGCAGGCAGTCGGAAAATATCAACTCAACTTCAAACATTCCGCTTGGCCGGAGATTTTGCGTGTTTTTTTTTAACATCAGCGAGCAATGCGGGGGGTAAAATGGGCGTGTGAAAATACGACTTTTGTTTTTGTTTTGATTCTTAGGTTGATCGATATGTGTCGAAAATCGACCCTAAACAATTCAACGTATTGAATGCCAATGTCGCATTATTATAATTAAACTATGTACTCATAAATTTTATTTTAACACTTCACTATAAATAGCTAGGTATCTAAAGTCTGTGTTTATATAGGTGAGCTAAGTAGTAAACAAAAATGGCGGATCTACCTACGGTCACGATTTGCGACATCAAAGCCTATACACGATCGATTAAACGCAAAACTGCATCCGGTGCACCGTGCTAAAATCACACGAACCAACGATTCCTGGGAAGCACCCCGTCTCAGACCACACCTGCTGGAAGAAAAGAGATCTCTCGCATTTGTACATACATTTTCTTTTAATGTAACAGCTGAAATATTTGTGTGCAGAGATATGAATTATAAATATTAATAAATTTCTAAACAATTTGCAATAAATAATAGAAAACAAAATACCTCGCGTTTCTATTTTAGTGGTGCATCCAGAAACCAGTTTGGTGGTTATTTCTGACACTCACTCAAAAAAAAAACGCAATCTATTTAAAACAAAGCTACTCAATTATAAAGTGCATTAATCGTTTCGTTACTAATCGAGAATTTGTAAAAAAACTCGTGCTTAAACAAAAATTTGGGTTGGTTTTGGTGGTACTCATAAAACGCTCCCTTATTCTTTCGTTATCGAATATGACTAATTTAAGACCCCGTCAGCCGATTCATTCAAATGAGAGCTCTTACGTAACAGAGACAGACTTGTACTATCTTTCCCGTTTTGCAACAAAAATATATAAAGTTAATTGATGTTGATGTTGCGGAACACAAAAATCACAAACAAAATTTCAGATTGCCGAAAGGGATTTTTTCTTTTGAACCAGTTACCCAGTTGCCATCCGCCTTTCGTTTTTTTTTTTTAAAACAGCGGCCACGCCGAAATCTTGCCTTCCATTTTTAAAAAAAAAACGAAAGGCGGATGGCAACTGGGTAACTGGTTCAAAAGAAAAAATCCCTTTCGGCAATCTGAAATTTTGGTTGTGATTTTTGTGTTCCGCAACATCAACATCAATTAACTTTATATATTTTTGTTGCAAAACGGGAAAGATAGTACAAGTCTGTCTCTGTTACGTAAGAGCTCTCATTTGAATGAATCGGCTGACGGGGTCTTAAATTAGTCATATTCGATAACGAAAGAATAAGGGAGCGTTTTATGAGTACCACCAAAACCAACCCAAATTTTTGTTTAAGCACGAGTTTTTTTACAAATTATCGATTAGTAACGAAACGATTAATGCACTTTATAATTGAGTAGCTTTGTTTTAAATAGATTGCGTTTTTTTTTGAGTGAGTGTCAGAAATAACCACCAAACTGGTTTCAGGATGCACCACTAAAATAGAAACGCGAGGTATTTTGTTTTCTATTATTTATTTCAAATTGTTTAGAAATTTATTAATATTTATAATTCATATCTCTGCACACAAATATTTCAGCTGTTACATTAAAAGAAAATGTATGCACAAATGCGAGAGATCTCTTTTCTTCCAGCACACCAAGTGTTATAGGAAAAGGTATCATAAAAGGGTACAATTGTGCACATTAACTAGAATAAATAAAATATACATACAATAGGAATAAATTAAATATCTACCTATAAAATACATACATTAAATAACTAAATAATTTCATTATTCTTTCAATCAATCAGCCCACATTCACCCACTGCTGGGTATAGGCCTCTTTACCACGCCATCCACTCCGGTCTTGAGCCTCCCGCATCCACTGCCTACCCGCTATGGCGATGATGTCATCCGTCCATTTGGCTGGTGGTCTACCGACTGGTCGTCATGCGGTTTTGGGTAGCCACTCTGTAACCGCTTTGGTCCACCTTCCGTCATCTGTCCTTGCCAAGTGTCCTGCCCACCCCCACTTCAGTCTCGTGATTCGCTTGCCGACATCGACGATCTTAGTGCGATATCTTATTTCTTATTGCGAATGCGAAGTCTTATGCCTAGCATGGAACGCTCCATCGCCCTTTGTGCGACTTTATGGTGCATATTCGCCTTTATTAGTGTCCATGTTTCGCCATCGTTAGTAAGTGTGGGAGGATTATTCTTTATTGCACACAAATATTTTACAAGTTACATTAATAGGAAATGCATGTTCAAAGGCGAGCTTATCTCTAAAAAGAGATTTATTCCAGCAAACCATGACATTAAAGTAAATATTATTATAAAAGGGGGAATTATAAAACGATCGAATAAAAAACGAATTAAGCGAATGATCACTGAGCGGATGGCCATGAACAGCCGAAATACTTGAAATGAGCGAAAAAAAACACTAAATTGAGAATTTTTTTCTGATAATAATAAAATTCAGAACAAGCTTTCATAAAGTGGGCATTTCAGATATTAGAATTCTAACCGTGCGACCAAATTAATAAGTGAGCGACTAGAAATACAGAGAGGGCAACTTCAATAATGGAACACAGAAAGCCTATATTGGCTAGAGTAGGTAATTGTGGCTAAATTTAAATTGGATTATAGGTTAGGTTAGAACTTAGAAGAAGCAACCCCGGAGCGTAGCAGAGCGTATTCAAAGAAATAATAAAATTGGCTAGAGTAGGTTATTGTGGCTAAATTTCAATTGGGTTATAGGTTAGGTTGTGACTTAGAAGAAGCAACCCCGGACAAGAGCATGCAAAGAAAAGCTTCTCATTTTTTATTTTAAGTAACTCAAATTATTGTTTGTAAGTTTATGTTCTGTTGATTTCTCCTCACTCGCAGTCAGCCGCTCACTTAGTAATACAATAACTAAAAATATTATTTTTGTCACTTAAAACTTTAATTTACAGTCACTCGTTTAAATACTACCCTTATAAAAGGGTAGGCAGCGCACAATAACTAGTATAAATAAAATGCCTAGGAATTATTTAAATACTTATAAAATAAAAACAGTATCTACTAAATAAGTACCGATATATACTACATACACTTTACATATAAATACGAACAATACATTTTGCGAAAGAGAGAGGTAGTGCACGTTTCTTAAAAGAGAAAAGAGTCTGTGTCTTATAGTGCAAGGAAGTGCGGACCGCCCGAAACCTGATAGAGTATTTATACGCAGCGTTTATGCCGCGGAGTGCCTGACCGCTCAACCGTCCGTTAAGCCACTCAACCGTCCGGTAAACAAGTTCAACAAGGTTTTTACATTTTTTCGAAATACGTTGGACGAGCAAGTGAAAGTGAGACAGTGTGAGATCTCCGGTGCCGATCTTCCGAAAAGAGATACTGAAAACGGTCTCAAAGGTAGGGTAGCTAGGATTTTTCATGATATTGAACAGATGATAAAGAATGTGAGAGTCTCGATAAGTACATATTAGTGGCCAAACACGGAGAATTATGGCGAAAACAGTAAAAAATGTTTCATAGTACACGCATTTTACAACGTTTCATCAGGCCGCAAAAAAAACCTTAAAAAAAATAACTCATAACTGCATGACCCATATAATATGGATATAAACCAGCTGAAACTGTCTGTTGTTGTTCACAAATCACAATTCTTTATTGCACAGAACATTAGAACAATACAATTATACACGAAATTAAAAGGCAAAAGCGAGCTTAACTCTCAACAGAGATTTCTTCCAGCAAACCTATCAGGATAGGATACGTATAAAATGAAAAGGGTAGTCTAGTGCAATTAAATACTTACCAAATACCAATAAAATATGATACTTACTATAAAAATACTTATAATAAAAGAAATAGTAGATAAAATAAAAATAAACAAATAATAATAATAAATAGATAACTACAACATCAATACCTATGATGAAAGAGAAAGTAAGTGCTCTTTCAAGCGATTCTTAAAAGAGAAGAGAGTGGGACTGTCCCTAATAGTGCAGTTAAGTGCGTTCCGCAGCCGAATGGCCCTCAGCCTGAACGAGTGCTCGTAAGCGACGGTGTTATGCTGCGGAATGCATAGAAGAGACACCGTGTGAGATCTCCGCTCCTTGCCTCTGGAGAAAAGGAAATCAAAACGTTCACGAAGGTAGGTAGGATATCTGGGGTTTCTCAAGATGTTAAAGAGTAAAGAGTTGTTGTTGTTTGTTTTCCGTCTATAAAGCAGGTATAAACTTTCTCCTCCAAAAATATTAAATATTTCTAACAATCTGCCATCCTACTCGCTAACGTCATGTGACCTACTTGATAAGATCGATTACAAAGTAGGTGCAAATCCCCCTACATAAACTTAATTCACATGAAATGATTCCCCTAGGTGCATTAATAACACTTTTAGTAAACTTTAAATATATTTATCTACACTCTTATCATAAACCCTCTTTACTGCGTCCAAAAACCGCACGTTACGATCAGCATAATGTTAAACTACTTTGTAAAAACTCATTTCTTATCTGAATATTGAACATTATGACCATAATGTGTAAATTTTCTACATATTATGACATTCAAATTTCGAACGCTGACGCCCGCCTGCGTGCCGCCCCTACTTTGTCTGTGAAGTTGGTACTACAGAACAAGCTAAACAACTCAATGCCACAATGCCGGTCAAACATGCCGTTCCTGAACACATCAAAGAGAGCTTATGATATGTGTGTAGATAAACTAGTGTATGTAACTGTACATAATTAGGCATTAAAACTCTCGAGTACTCGCCTTCGGCTCGTTTCATAAACCTACTCTGGAGTTTTAATGCCCTCCATTATGTATCAGTCACATAAACTACTATTATCGTTTATCACAAAACTTAAGACACATAGTGATAATTAAAAGTAAACTTTATTCACCCAAACAAAAAAGGTGCGGAAACCTAAAACAAAAAGTCTTTCTAACGTATAATTTCTCGAAAAAACAAAAAAATTACGAACCCTAAATCTAAGTCGCATACGCATCATTTTTCGGATTTTTGTTAAAACATTCCCCACGCTTTGAATTAGGAGATGGAATTAAACGCGCTCAAAACGCCTAATGTGTACCCAAACATCGGGCGAAGGATGATGTTACATCGCGAGGGGGGTGCTAATGTGTACCCAAACATCGGGCTAAGGATGATGTTAAATCGCGAGGGGGGTACCAGTGATGAGCTGAGTTGTTGGGTGTCCCATTGCATGCTACTGATCCCTAGACGACAATTAGGTGGCTAAATATCAACATGAACCGCATTCGAAGAGTCAAGTCTAAAACAAAAATGGCAATGGTGAATCCCGATTCCACAAACATATATTACTAATTGGAAAAAAGGCAAAGATTGAGAGAGTAGGCCTTAAAAAAGGCACATCTGATGTGCAAGAAATACTCATAAAAAAGAAAAAGACAAAATGAACAATGAATATATTTTTTTACCTTTCGCCCATGTGAAGGTAGTGGAACGGCCAAGCGAAATATTTTGACTAAGGTGTAGAATTTGTGAAGTTAGGGCTTGTAAAGTTAGGGCGTACAGAGTTATAAGCCTGACTCTACATGAAATCTGATAACATTGTGACAGTGCGAGCCATATGGTTTGGTAAAGTTTATTTAATGCACCCAGGTGAATAAGGTGAATAAAGTTTTCTGAAGATAATTTTAATGCACCCCAGGAGTTTAAAGTTTACTAAAAGTATACTTAGTGCACCTAGGTGAATCAGTTCAGGGGAATTACGTTTAAGGAGGGGCAAATCCACGGTTAAACATAACACAACTCCGAACATCCACTAAATAAATACTTGGCATTTACTTCAGCGCTTGAATGATGTAAGGAGAGTAAGATATTGTGGTAGGCAAAATGATTCCTTTTGGTCCATCCCTGTTTGCTGATCTCAAATATATATATCAAGGTAGATAAGAATGTCAGTACATACATGCCACTGTGCTCAATCACAGTTATCATTTACAGAATCATCAATTCTGTAAATAATGTTAGTACATTTTTTATCTTGACACGTCGCAATAAAAACATTCAAACTTTAAAAACGATTCACCTACATTTTGACGTAGCCGCAGCTAGGTTTTAAGTCGATCGTGAATTTTATTCACGTTATCCTGTCATTTTCATCCCATCGGAAACATTTCATGTAAAAAGGTGATGAAGAGCATAATGAGGAACATCAGAACAGAATCATGTGGAGCAGTTGGATGATAAGGAGCCGTAGTAAAAAAGTGATTATTCGCTCGCGCTCCATTCGCTTAGTAATTCCGAGCCGCTACTGTAGACTCTCATTTCAACGCTGTGTTTGACCTGAAAACTGATGGAAAAGCGGGACATTCCGCCATGAGAGAACGACGGAATATTGGTGGAGGGAATGACAAGTGACTGGTTCATTTACGCCATATTTAGGGTTCCTTATCTACTATAGAACGGTGGTAGCTAAGATCAAAATTACCGCTTTTACAGGCGTCAACCGGCACTGCGTCAACCAGCTTTACGGTTATATGCCTGATACATATCATTCGCGCTGCATCAACTTTTAGTTTATTCCTTACTAGACCTTACTGCTAGCTAACATTGCACTCGAATAATAAAGAAAAATAAAATATAATGGTTTCACAATCAGACTACTGGTTTTTCACGATCCGTCTACCTCCCGATCCGTCCACTTTCCCAATCAGTCTACTTCCCAATCCCCCCTTTCCCCTTCGTCTACTTTACTTTGTTTTACGCGTTTTCTTAGATGGTGCGTAAAAGCACTCGTTTATGTTTTTTTACAGATGTCACTATTTTAACAAGTGTCAGTGTCATGATTTTTGACAGGTGTCAAACTAAATACTGTCATATCTCGGCAATTACTGATCCTAGCCCACTAGTATGTATAAAAATATATTCATGAGGTCATATACATATTAGAGAAACGTTCTACCGTTTCTACCATCTACCATTCTACAGCTGACCGTGTTATATCAGGTAGACTAGGCGGTCCTACTGAGAGAACCCAAAATTAAGACATAACAGAGTATGTTTAGGTTTTAGAGCCCTGGACGTCAAGTATTTGACTAGAATATTAAACACAAGAGGCTTAATTTTATTAGTTCGTATGTAATTTCGTAATATTTTGCACAGAAATTGATAAAAGTATCTCCCTACAAATATTGTCTCAGCCTCAATATAGATGAATACAACTCTATTTCTTATTTAATGACGGTGTAACAACGTGTTTTTGATTTTGGATGTCTCTGTATTTGGACAGGTTCTCTTTGGAGGTTTTTTTACTCGTTAGCACTAACCAGGGGGACCGTGCAGGGTAGTGGCATTCAAGTATTTCCTTGTAAGTACTATCCAAGTACGTAAGTACTACACACAAAGCTAACACTTACAATAGCTATACGTGACGTTAAAAACTGCAACTGAAAAATGGTACAGAACAATATTGAAAAGATTAACTCGCACTTGTCTAGTTCTATCGCCTTTCCTCTTGTAACCTTTTTACCTCTTCAGAGGTACAGCTTTCGAGTGCACCTGTACTCGTCTCAAAGAAAAAATCGTTTTATTTACATCAGAAAGAAGAGTTATTTCCGCTTGTTCCACGTGAGGCGTGAAGACTGTTACATGGTGTACACATTTCGTTTTTAATAGAGCTGTCGATTAAACTGTGTAACAAGAACACCAGTGAACACGACATGTACATAATTTTATATTTTACACACTAGATGCGATAGGAATGATGACTAGATGGAAAAATAAATATAAAACATGACATATAGGAAAATAACGGTATTATGAATAAAATTACTCATCAATATCACCATAGTACGACATTTTTACACATAACTCATACAAAACCTAGCCACCATCTCTCATCTTCGTGAGACATGTCCCTTCACTTGCCGCGTTTGACAAATTGTGGAAAAATGTGCTGAAACTCGTGCCTCATACACAACATCAAATTACACAGTATACCTACCTAGCTACATACCACAATCATCAGACAATCAGACAATCACAGACGCGGAGTCGTTCAGCTGCTGCGACCATCACGGAACAGAGAGTGCAGCACTGCACGACTGTAAGCATCGCGCTTTTTTCTCGATTTCTTTGGGTTTATAATAATAATTATTATTATTATTTATTTCAGATAAACATCCATAATTAAACACAGTAAAATGAAAAATAAAATAATTTAAAATAATGACATAAAAGATTTCAAAAAATAAATAAATTGGTAACAAAGAAAACAAGATCTAAGTAAGTTAAGTTCACACACTCATTCGCCATACTCTCATAATTATGCCTATCATACATCCATCACACAACACATTCGTTTACTTCTTATTCCTGTTTCAGTGCACATCTAACCAGTGCTTCTTCATAGGGCTGTAGACCCTATCAGCCAACGCCCTGAGGATCAAGTCGAGCTGCCGCGAGTCCGACTCCACATGGACGCTACTCTGTTACGCAGTATGTCGAAAAAATCGTTTATTTTTGCATCCGCAAACATCGTCGACGCGCTACAGTAGCACGGCAGCCCCAACACAATCCTCAGCGCGTTATTGTATTGGACACGCAGGGAGCTGTAGGCACTCTGCGTATAGCGAACCCACAGACTGCAGGTGTAGAAGGTTTGACAGTAGGCTCTAAACAGTGTAAGTTTCACTTCTTTAGTGCAACGTGCAAACCTGCGGGCCAGCATGTTACAGCGGACTGACTCTCTCTCCATGTCCAGACCATCTCAAAGTATCTCCGTGACCTAGGTACTTGGATTCCGAAACTCTGGCTAGGGGGATTCCACACAGCCGGACTGATGTTAAAAAAGATGGTGATTTGGTGCCAGCCTTGAAAACGAGCATTTTTTTTGCATTTTGCTTATAATTATTTTTTGCAATTTCACTATTTTTTGCATTGTACCTAAGGCCATGCGGCTCACAGATGTCTAGTAACCTCCTGAGGGCTCTGATTGAGGGGATAAGCACCACCATGTCATCAGCATAGCTTATGTTGTGGACCATGATGCCATGGACTGAACATCCGACCTTGGTGTCACACAGCCCGTTGATCAGTTTGTTCATGTAAAGATTAAACAGCTTAGGAGACGTCAGGCCCCCCTGCCTCACTCCACAGTTCAGCCCGTATTCATCACTCAAAGAACCGGCCCACCTGACCGCGTTACTTTGATTTGTATACCAGTACCTAAACATACAAATAAGCTGATTAGGTAGGTCAGTCTCCTTCACCAGCTTATCCCACAGAAAAGTATAGTTGATGAGGTCAAAGGCCTTAGACAAGTCCAAAAAGCAGGCATATACAGGCGTATTTATGTCCGTGTAGTATCGGACAGTTTGCTTGAGGCACATGATGGCACTTTCAGTGGACAGCCCAGTTCTGAAACCGAACTGGGCATCGTGCAAGTTAAGATATTTAAGCAAAATGTCCAATACCTTCGCGGTGATAGTGGCTAGTGATATAGGTCTATAATTACCTTTATCACTAGCATCACCTATTTTATTTTTGATAACAGGTACAACAATAGTTTTTATGAGCATTTCAGGTAGGTAGGAGTGTCCAATACTGGCGTTAATAAACATCTTCAGAACTCTGGGCAGATGTGCACCAGCATACTTTAAGTGCTCGACGCTCAGACCGTCATGTCCCGGTGACTTCCCTTGCTTTATACCACGGATGGCCCTCTCTACTTCTATAATGGTGAAGCGTGTGCATTCATTCACTACCGACCGTTGGGGGTGAGCGCCGGACACTACCGAGGCTGCGGCTGACGCGGATTCAGGCACCACAGCAAAATGTGCTCTGAATACCGGAAGTTTGTCCTTGGGTATGTAGATCTTACAAGAGTTGTATTCTTTTTCCTCTTTCATAACTACTCGCACAGGAGACACAATCTGAGTTTTCTCCTTTATGTACTCAGTGACATCAATTTCTAAGGCTTTCAGAGAGATATTGATTTGAACATCGGCAGCAGCGCGTGAGCCACCGCCGATGTCGGGAGCAGCAAGGTGATTGCGCTGCGCGCGGGCCACCCCGTCCCAGCTGCCGCCGCCGCCACCGGGACGTCTGCTAGTCAACTACGGAAAAATCGAAGTGTTTGTGGATATTTGAATCACACTAAATAGCAGTGTCGTTTTGAAGTTATATCTGTAAAAAGTGTAATAAAAAGGGCCATTTAAATCATATGTAAATCCAGAGTTAAAAAGAATAATTTCTTAGCTGAGGATGATGATGACATCTACGAAGGTATTTATGATCTTTAAAATATTATACCATTGTTTGAGCGAATATTCGCTCAAACATAAGGCTAAACTGTTATAATGGTTCTAAAATAGTGCCGTTAGGTTTCGTGTTACTGCGAATAACTTATGAGGGTCGTTCTGAGTGGATAAGAATGTATGCTATCGCTACTTCGCTATCACAGCCCGTGTTAAGTATAAGAGATTTCTTAAGTGTGTGCAACGTGTATCTATGTATAGAAAACTGTAATAACATTGTCAGTCAGGCTATGGAACTCATTGATTCGCTGCGATGCAAATTCTCAGATGTTTTTTCAGGCGGACTGGGAAAGTTCCAGCTTTATAAGATAAAGCTGAGAATAAAGAAAGATGCGGAGCTTAGTATTTGCAAGCCACGTAAAGGCTTTAAAAACAAAGGTCGAGGAACAATTAGATAGGTTACCTGGATGGGACATCATCGACGTCGTGGTCGTCAGAGGTCTCCGGACACCGCCGAGCCAGGAGGTTCTCCCTGACCTCCCTTCGGACCACAGGCCTGTTCTTCTCGTCCTGGCGGATCTGCCCACCCGGGTATCTCCGCCAGCATCACGTCGCCGCTACCAGTGGGGCGCCTTCACCGCCGCCCTAGACCAACCCTCCACCAGTTGCCCCGTCAACCAGCCGGAAGACGTTGACCGCCTGGCATCGCTGCTGACCACCCAGATCCGAGACGCGCTCGACCTGTCATCGCACACCGTAGCTCGCGGGGGGAAGCCCAATCCTCTTCCTGCTGAGCTACGCGCACTCATCTGCGATAAGCGCGCTCTCCGGAAGCAGTGGCAGCAAACCCGCTGCCCCACGATGAAGACCAGGCTCAACGCCATGACGGCAGAGCTGAAGCGCCAACTTGATCTCCACGCTGAAGAATCTTGGGAACGCCACGTCGAGTCCATAGGCGACCACGTCCCCTCCGTGCAGCGCCTGTGCCGGGCTTTGTCGACCGCTCCTGCTCCTGTTCGACCAATCCTGGGCAGCGACGGCCTACCAAGATTCCGAGCCCAAGACCGTGCGGAGATCTTCGCCGAATGCCTCGAGAAGCAATTCAAGCCGAACCCAACGGATGATGTGGAGCACGTCGCAACAGTCGAGAGACACCTGCGAGAGTACTTCGCCACGCCGATAGCTCCCGAAGAGGACCCCATCGTCGTCACGCCCGGCCAGATTGTGCGTGCATTCCGACGTACCAAGCCCAGGAAAGCCCCGGGCGCAGACCGAATACCCAACACGGCGCTGTTTCATTTGCCGCCACGCACTGTGGCGGCCGTTGCGCGCCTGTTTAACGGTATCTTGCGCACGGGTCACTTTCCAACCCAATGGAAGGAGGGCTTGGTTATCATGTTGCCCAAGCCGGGCAAGGACACCAAGCTGCCTGAGAGCTATCGGCCGATCACCCTACTGAGCACCATCTCAAAGGTGTTTGAGAAGCTCCTGTTAGCGAAGTTACTGCCCCACATCCAGCCGCGCCCGGAACAGTTCGGCTTCAGGCCCGAGCATTCTACGACGCTTCAGCTCACCAGAGTACTGAATGACATGACGGTTTGTTTGAACAAAAAAGAATACACTGTCGCAGTACTTCTGGATATGGAGAAGGCGTTCGACAGAGTATGGCACGAGGGGTTGCTGTACAAGCTGTCGACGTCCCCTGCCCCAAGAAGAACGGTCAAGACAATCGCCTCTTTCCTGAAGAATCGCCGCTTCCGAGTGATGGTGGAAGACGCCGTCTCCGAGGAACATCCCGTCGCAGCCGGCGTCCCCCAGGGCTCCTGCCTGTCTCCCGCCTGCTACGCCCGATACACGGATGACATCCCCGTCGGGCCGGGTGCCCAGCTGGCACTCTTCGCAGACGACGCAGCCTACTACGCGTCGTCGTTCCAGGCTCCGCACGCTGCCATCAAACTGCAGCGCACCCTGGACATCTTGCCCGACTGGCTCGCCAAGTGGCGACTGTCCGTCAATGTTGGGAAAACGCAGGCGCTCATCACAGGCCAGAGTCTCCTTCCACCATCGCTCCAGCTCCAGGGACAGCACATCGAGTGGTCTTCGCAGGTGAAGTACCTGGGAGTGACTATTGATCGCCGGCTCACCATGAAGCAGCACGTTGACAACGTCGTCAGCCAGGTCAAGGTGGCACGCGCCAAGCTGCATCCACTTTTCGACTCCAGCCTCCCTCTGAGGGCGAAGCTCGGGATCTACAAGACCTACGTGAGATCCCGCCTCACCTACGCGGCTCCGGCATGGTACGCCCTGTGCTCGGAGACGAACAAACGGAGACTCCGAGCCCAAGAGAACCTCTCTCTGCGTACCATCGTCGGCGCCCCCCGCTACGTGGGGAACGCGACAATCCAGAGGGATCTAAGATGGGAAACCGTGGACCAGTTTGTCCAGAGGCTGGCGAAGGGCATGTTCGCGCGTGCGGATGCATCACACCTTCCGCACATCGCCGAACTGGCGTCGCACCACGCGCGCCCGCCCGACCGCCGCCGCCTGCCACGCGACCTGGTTGCCTAGCCGGCGATCACCCACTGCAAACCAGCGCCACAAGAAGACCACCGCCCGCAGGGGCCATCCGATGACCTGTCCACAGGAGTGGACAGAGGCGATTCTTCGGGAAGAGGTCCGTCGACCTGACCCCGACTCCCCACGCCCCAGAAAGGGTGCGTGAGAAGATAATGAAGAAGAAGCGAGTTAGTGACATTTTAAATGCGATCGAGTGCCAGTACAAGGATAATCGGAGAGAAAGACTCTTCGTGTGAATAGTGAGTGCATAATTAGTGAAATAGTGTGTGTGTTTTAATTAGTGGATTTTAAGTACAGTTCGTGTGAATTGTAAGTGCATAATTTGGGTAATAAAGTGAGTGTTTTATTTAGTGGATTAATTCGTGTTTTTCTATCAAATACGAACCCCACGCTCGTAACAATATATATAAAACGAGTGTGATGTCGCAGTTTTTTTTTTCTATGGCAATACGTATTACTCAATTGCAATCAAATAAGATGCAAACGGAAGATGAGTCGTTGTACATAAATTTCATGAGAGAGGCTTTAATAACCGATTATAGCCATTCCCAGATCTAGACGATCTGAAACCATATTTTAACTTTAGATTAGAGTTCTCACTAGAGAAGGGTTGTATTTTAAGAGGACGGAACGAGGCATAACATAGATAGGCATATTGAGGAAAAGATAGGTTCATTAAGTGTGTGTGCTACGCTGCGATCAGCCCTGCCCCGCGCGCCTGCTCACGCCATGCCCCCGCCCCGCGCGTGACTGCATCTCGACATATGCCGCTGGGCTGGTCGCCAGTCCTCGTCGCTGTGGAGGCGCACTCCAAGTGGGTGGAGTGTTACGTCATGACCGCCACGGACACGAAGGCTGTGCTATCGAAGTTGAGCGTCATTTTTTCTAGATTCAGTCTAGTGCGTTGCTTAGTTACAAATAATGCTACAAATTTTTGTTCGGCTTTGTTTAAGAATTTTTGCGCAACTAAAGGGGGCCACACGAAAAAGAAAAAAATAATCTCTTAAATTCCTACATGTAAATTAGTTTTTGTTATTATTTTTTGTGTTTATTATTATTTTAATGAATCTTGTAATTATTTAGAATATTTTTTTGTGATTGTATTAAAGTATTTTGGAAAAAGTATTTTGGAACTATTGATACACTTTGATCTAGCCCCAAACTAGGATTCCCTGTATCTTGGGTACTAGACAAGGATACTCATACTTATATAGATAAATATTATAGTTGGGTAGATAAGCAACCATGACTAGGGTACAAACATCCGTTCTCGTCAAACAAATATTTGCCCCCTCCGGGACCCGAACCCGGGATTCTTGTCTTCGTAGGCAGGATCACTGCCGACTCGGCCATTTGGGTCGTCAGGCATGCATAAAGCATGTAACTATTGCTCCGTACTATAAGGCTTCTAATGGACATGCTGAATGTGAAGACAATCAAAAAGGGAATTATAACTATTCCAGCGGACCGACCACCACAGAATGAGTTTGTTGATAGGATGAATAAATTTCTATTCAACTAAAGAAATTCAGCTCATGGAACAACCGGATTCTCACCAGCTCAAATGCTGATGGGCAGAATGTTATTTTCACGACAAACCTTACCTTGCCTAAAGCAAGTCATTATAGCTTTACAGTGTAATTTATACAGATTCAGTTTCTCTAAAACACTCATAATATGGATTTAAAACAGTCTTACAACTCATTCGCACAAAATTGTGATTTATAAAATAAAATATGTATTTTAGTTCCGTTATAAACCTTCTACAACTTAATGTAGCTCAGACCCTTCTATAACTGTCCAATAAACCCATTTTAGGCATTATCACACATTATATTGTCATTGATGGTCCCAAATGGTCTCTAACAGTTTTCTGACGCAGAGCTCTTTTCTTCTCCAGTAGGGCAACAGTTTCTGGTATTCATTTCTCATGCTTGGTCTTTACACCGCCCAGGTGTTTACTGGTTGTCTCTAGCACGATCTTGCACAGCTCTGTGTTTAGGTTGATGACGTCCAAATTCAAAGCTTTCAGTCCTCCGAATGCATTCTTTAAGTATAGTTGGAACTCCTTCTGCAGATATCGCACATCTTCAAGCATATATCGCTTCTAAATCGAGACTAATTTGCTTCTGTCTTTACTTAAGTTGAATCTGAACCTCGCTCTAACCAAACGATGGTCGCTTCGATAGAACCGTCTTTACTTTATTATTTTTAGAGCTAAGGACATAGTCGACCTCATTTTTGGTCTAACCATCGGGGCTTGCCCATGTCCACTTCGTCGAAGGATGCCTTTGAAGAAAGTTTCATTGCGAACATTGTATGTTGTTCCAGGAAGTCTAGCAGGGTTTGGCCCCGCTGGTTGCGCGTGCCAAGCCGAAATTGCCAACAGACTTCTCCTGCCCAAGTGGTGGACCGATCTTTGCCTTGAAATCACTAATAATGGTGGTAAAATGAGCCGGGTGCTCAGTGAGAGCTTGTTCTACGTCTATGTGGAACTCACCTAGCTCATCGTCGGCTTCTTTCTTGAAGGTAGGTGAGTATACAGAGTAACGTTCATTTAGTCGCATCGTGACGTAGCAAACTCGGGTCGAAGTACTCATAATGTTTTGGACCAATTGGGCGATCTTCCGGTTCACAAGAAAACCACTCCTCCATATAATGCATCATCGTGATCTCTGAATTAAAATAGATTGCCAGAGTTCAGCTTAATGAGGTCCTCGCCTCTTCTGCATAGCTCTGACAGTCCTATTAGGTTCCAATTGACGGTCTCTGTTTCTCTTTCCAGTTCGTGCAGTCGTTCATCCATTCTCAGGGTCCTGGCATTGTAACACGCCACGGTCAAAGTCGTTGGTTTATGGCTGGATCTCTTCCAGGGATGCTTAGTAGCCTCTAGCGCAGTGTCGCCGCAGTAACCAGGAATAGCAGTGTCGCTGGGGACTGAGGCCCGTTTCTTGCTTGCACTATTCTTGTTGTTTGGAGGGATTTTTGCCGTAAAACGCCACGCAGGCCAGTGTTTCTTGGTGACTCTTCCCGTCACGTCACGTACATCTTTATGGTCCTTCGAGCTTCGAGCGGAATACTGAAGTGAAAAAATAACCGACTGTGTTTGTGTGTGTGTATTTGCTACAGCAACCTACTGTGTGGATATACAGTTCCATGTCCAAGGATTTATCACGCAGAGTAGTTGGCATAGCAGCCAGGCTGCTTTGTCCGCAATCATCATCAGCCTTGACTAGTCAGTCAGGCATATTTGCAGCTATCCTGCATCATCAGCTGGTATACTTTTCAACCCAGCAGTCCTGACCGGTCAACAGGACTAATCATCGATACCAATTAAGTGAGATCTTTTCTTTTTATCAATCAACATCAACATGGACAACACAAAAACAAATTAGCGGCAAAATTTAGCGACAGCTTATTAATTTCAATAAAGATGGGCCAGATCGCAAAACCCCTGCTCATATCAAGAGGAGACTTGGCAAGAGATTCGTATTGGCAAGAGTTTCAGCAAAATCATATCAAGTTGTGCGAATTCGATGAAAGAACGGACAAGTACTTCACGGAAAATCAATATCAATCAACATTGAAAGTCTACAATGACATCAAGGTGTTCTTTTGGGTTTATGGTAAGGAAAACCGGCCTCTATGTAGCGAAGATCAGCTTCAGGAGACCGAAGATAATCCGTTTCTCGAACAGCAAAATCAAAATCCAGCAATCAATAATCAATCATCAACTTCAAGTTACCCTCCAACTCTAGTATCAAAAGGGAGTGCCAGCAAGCTGGACGAAAACTTGCGCAAGCAACAGAGCAACTTCAAGGCGTTCTCTGGCTCTATATGCCATCTGGACCTTGAAAACTTAGGATCAATATGGGAATTCAAAGATGCTCTAAATACTTATACTTTAAACATACGCTGAGCCACCATCGATACCAAACACTGGGACGTCTAAACAATTTGGAAAATTCTATGAACAAGCAGATTCAAGACGTATCGTCCACAAATGCATTCATGCTTCAAAAAATAAAGAGTATTTAGCATACCTTACTAGACACTATCACGGACGAATATCATGGACAACTCAGCATCAATTTAATCAGTGTGAAACAACTTCAAAGGAATTTGACATAATATCAAGACAGTTATCAAAAGATCTCTCCCTACCCATCAGCAATTTACAAACAGATACGCACAAGGTATAGGGTTTGCTCAAATTAAAAGAAAGAAAAACTCAGCAATACGTAATATTTGAGATCAGGATTCTAATTATCAATTGAGACTCCTATACAGGATGCTCTCAGTACCGCAGCAAGTCAATGAAAAGATGAATCATATCAATCCAGTCGAAGATCACTTAGCAATCAATTTATATTAATTATAGAAATAGACTTCCCATGAATAGCAGAAATTAATCATATCATCAATGTCTATATAAATATGTCTATATGTATATCATCAAGGCTAAGATACCATGACGTTCTTCAATATGCAGCAATCTATATTATAATTGGAGCTGGAGGAGGCGCGCGGCCGAGTGCGGGCGGGGGCTCCTCCACCCGCCGCCGCCGCGCCCGCAACCATCAGCAGTGTCAGTGCCGGTGTGTGTAGTGATAGGCGCATTGAGCCTAGTGTGTGTGAGCAAAAAGCAATACCAAGTGTTGGCCCGCGTAGTTCGAATAATCAGGGCTCCTCATTAGGTGTGTTAGAATCGCGCATGTTAGAATCCTTTTAAAGACAATTTTTAGTGAGAAAGAAATAAGTGTAGCGCCATAGGTTCTCATAATCAAAGACGATGAAATGCGTGAAATATTTAAGTTTAATAATTATTTTGTATCCAACATTTTCAATTAATCATTTTATATCAATATTGAATCTAAAGTTCATTTAGGTTAACTCATCAATCATATCATACACATTTCATATTTTGTTATCATCATCAATTCATCATTATGATGAAACATATTAGTATGTTTCATCTCCCGCCTGGGAGCATGTATGTTTTCCCAATTCAGCAGTCCTGCGCGGCCGCTGTCGTTTGTATTCAAATCAGTTCACGTTCAGACAGCAAGAGCTACGCGAGGCCCATAGCAGTCCTAATTGTTCTTAACCATTAAAAGACCTTTACAATATCAAATCTTATCATTTATCAATCATCATCAATGACAAGTGCGTACGGCTAAAACCCGTACACTATGTTTTGTTTGTTACAGAGTCTAGGATCGATATTTCATAGTTTGGTTGATGTCAGAAAAAAATATAAGCATTACATTTAGCCATGGTTTGTCAACCCTCATTCTCATCCACTTTTCGATTTCCAAATCAGGCTAAAGAAGTTGTTCACTTAAAAAGTTTGTCGACGTCGTCAATGTTTTATTTTATTACATGTTGCAGTTTTCTGTTCAGTTTGCTGTCGCCACAAAATAGAAAACAGATTTCAATCACAAGTCAATAATGTGTCGATGGATATAAGTCGTTATTATTCCACAGACCTCAGCATAATGTGGACGGCATCCAACAAAGCTTTTTACTTAATAATGTCACGAACCTTCCAAGCCCTCGAACTCGCAGTGATAAAGATCGATAGCACGATGACGATAACATCTTAATAAAAAGTAAAGGAAGATACGGATCTTCTATTCGACGGATTTTTCAAGATGTCTTTCATCAAAAATCTCTTGGGAAAACATCGCGAGGATATCTTCATATTTCTAAAGCTGAGGCGATGAGCTAACACCCTACCACCCAAAGTGAATATCTGTGGGAAGCCTCAAAGTGGAACTTGTCTGAATAAACTTGAAGTTTTCAAATCACGAAACTCAAACTTATATTAAGCACCTACCTCCAATAGGAACCTAACCTCGTTCTATCTGGTACTAAGTATTAATGTAGGTGTATATTGTATGTAAGTAGGATAGGTTTGCAATAAAGGGGCCCTATTCTGGTTGGTGTGTCAAGTTGGGAGTGGAAAACGACGGCTCAGTGGCAATGATGGGTCGATAACGGTGAATTGTAAGTATTAATTATTGCGCGTATGGCTTATCATTTTTAAGCAATAAATAGTATACCTTGGGCATTCTAACCAGGCAAACCATATTAACAAACGTCATGAGATTACAAAACTCGATAGGTATTCCAAAGGAATCATTCGACGTTGGTTATCACATTCAGTTGTAGCGACTATTTTAAACACAAATACACTAGATTTCACTAAAAACTGTCTAAATTCTCCTTAGAAATAGCATTATTCCCAAAATTCTACTTCCGACGAAAATCTGAACACTGGTTAGCAAAAAGTGTCATAATTCGTTTTAGTGATAGGCATGATGTGAATGAAAGAACGAATGAATGAAATATAAGTGGTTCATTAGTTTCTGCGCTTTGCTCGATCAACCGACTAATAAGAACAACTTGATCATCGGCGTAAAGGAAGCACTCGACAAATAGCTAACTCTCGCATTTGCATCCCACAATGACGAACTTTCAAATCATTCAAACAATATCCATATTTACCACATTCATTATAAACAAAGGAAAAAAATAGCTGGGGCAACCAAAGCGCCATCTACGGGATTTTCCCTGGAGAAGGTTTTCTTCAGCGACGAAGCGCACTTTCGTGTCGAAGGTTATGTCAAATAGCAGGATTAGCGCTACTGGTCCCCAAGTAATCCACAACTAAGCACCAAAAGCAATTACACAGTCCTAAGGTGACCGTCTGGTGTGCTGTATCTGCGACACGAATTATCGGCCCTTACTTCTTGTATGTTGCAGCACCTAAAGGCGAAAATGCGTCTACGCTGGCAGGAGTGGATAGACCGAGATGGAAGTCATCTTGACGACGTACTTTTTCGTAAGTGAAATTCGCATTAGTAAGCTCTGATATGGTATTAATAAAAATAATAATTATGCACCTGGCAATTTTTAATAATTTTTCTAAGTTAAAACTCTGGAATGAGATACCCAGTATAATACCTACCTGAGTTCCATACTAAAGCTACAGACCAGGCTCCTGAAACCAGTTGTATCACTAAAATAAAAATAAACAAATATGAGAACGAGGATGTCCATACATACACACAACGCACTGTACTGGAGTACTTCCAATCACAAACAAAGTTCACTATTTTCAACCTTCTTCAAAATGGAGGAGGTCTCAATTCGTCTTTATTTGTCGTGTTTTTGTTACGCAATTACTCCACCAATTATATTCTGATTTTGATTTTTAGGTCATACTTAAGAGGTGGTCCTATATAAATTTTATCAAAATTGAGTCAGCGCTTTGTGAAAAAATCAACAAATATACAAACAATATATACACAGATGACGTTTTAGTTTGTGGTTCCGTGCAGGAAAATTTTTGATGAGAACTTTTCATGTAAATAGAGTTCATTCGCATGCTGACCGCGGAAGGAGAAAATAGGGCTTGAACTTGAAATCGTTTTTTTTTAGTGTTTAACTTGATGAATTATCTGCTTAAAGAACAATTCTTCAATAAAAGTGATCGTCAAAATCAACCACCCTATAACAACCAGGCGAATGGCTCAGAGTAAACTGGTTACATACAATTGGTTTTGTGGGATGTACGCGTAGCCCATAAGATTTGTTTTCAATGCAATAAAGTTCTATTCTATACTATTATATTCTATTGATGGTTGCTGTAAATGCAAACAATACCTACGGTGAGCGGACGAGCTCTTACATGATTCCGCGCTTGATCAATAACCTGCCTAACGAAAATCAGGAACTCGATCACGCAGACAAATATTATATACAAACTGAAAACATACTTTCTGTAAAAAATATAAGTTTTGAATATTTCTTGAGAACTGCTGACTTCTCCACTTATATATATATATATATAGCTATAAATCCTGCATTATGAGTAGATTACACCACAAAGTGGTGTTCAATAATGTAGCTCTGTTATTTTAAAAATACTTGAAATGAGCGAAAAAGCACTTAATTGAGCATTATTTTTTCTGATAATAATAAAATCCAGAACGAGCTTGCAAAAAGTGGGCATTTCAGATATTAAAATTCTAGCCGTGCGACCAAATTACTATGTGAGCCACTAGAAATATAAATAGAGAGGGCAACTTCAATAACGGAACACAGAAAGTCAAATTTGGCTAGAGTAGGTTATTGTGGCTAAATTTCATATAGTTATAGGTTAGGTTGGAACTTAGAAGAAGCAACCCCGTATTGCATACGTAGCATTACGTTGCTTTGCATACGTAGCAAAGCAACGTATGCAAAGAAAAGCTTCCCATTTTGTATTTTAAGTAACTCAAATTAATGTTTGTAATTTGCTATTTTGTTGATTTCTCGTCACTCGCAGTCAGTTGCTCACTTAGTAATACAATAACCTAATTTAATTATTTTTGTCACTTAAAACTTTATTTTACAGTTACTCTTGTGAATACTACCCGTTTTACTATAATAAGAGATTGAAAATGCATTCAATTGATGAAGGAGATGTGTTAACACCTGACTTTATGAAAGAGAGGGCGGTTTTTTTTTTAATAAAACGGATTTATATCGGGGGCCATGAATTACTTAGGATTCTAAAGTCAAAAGTCAAAGTCAAAGTTCTTTTTTACTGTAGATATTTACATATACTTAGCAAACGTAATTTTTTGCCTCTTCTCTACATTGGACCACTGTGGGAGAAATGATTAGGATTTTCTCAATTTATGGTAGGTTCTACTAGCCATCGTAACATCTTTATGATACTGTTATATTTTAAGATATTGGAATGAACTAAATCGTTATTTACCCCATCAATATTATTGTTTGTTTAAAAAAGTGGCAAGATAGGGTCTGTCATTTTCCTTCATTATTTGAGTAATTCGGG
Source organism: Argyresthia goedartella (assembly GCA_949825045.1). Lineage (NCBI taxonomy): Eukaryota > Metazoa > Arthropoda > Insecta > Lepidoptera > Argyresthiidae > Argyresthia > Argyresthia goedartella. Next base: position 22,919,758 of record OX463821.1, on the reverse strand, counting down.
TATAGGTATCCACATCGCCGTCGCGTCATTGTCACTGAACTGAACCGTGATTGTCTACCGGAATAAGGCACCTGGATGTTTGTTCTTTTCAACCGCGAAGCAATATGCTGAGTGCCACACTTCTGACGCGACTCAGTATTATGCACCATCACTGATGTACTTCTCCATACACACTTCTGAACTGAACAAATATTGTGTGATATAAAATATTTTAAACAAAAAAAAAAGAAAATACCGAACTCAATTCAATTAAACCCTAATTGTTACAAAACATTCCACGTGTCTTAATTAATTATAAAAAACCGACCAATTGCTTGTCGGACTTCGCACATTTATGATTCCTTAATAAATGTAGAATATAAGCCACAAAAATTTAATTAGCAAGGTACTCACTTCACATGCACCTAGCCAAAATGTCACTATCATTCTTCACCATCAAATAATTACTTTGTTTTTCATAGTGTTTGTGCAAATGAAAAGTCATATTTGCGGTTTTTTATTTTATTTATTTAATTGTTCTTTATCAAGGCCATAGTTACACAGTAGTTAATTGAAAAAATAAAAAATTAAGTGGGGCTGGCTCCTACATGGAACTGAAATCAAATTATTATTTTTCACAGAATCTATATGTGTGGTGTGTCTATAGATAGGTCTTTCAAAAGGAAGTTGAGGTTCCTGAAACTATTTTTCTTCAAAGTGAATCGAAAGAGACAGACTCTTTCAAGGTGGAAAAAATTATGTCTCCCTCCCTCTAACTTTTAAAGAAAGAGAGTGAAAAATCTAAAAAAATATATGTTGTGTATATTAATAAACACTTTCAGCGAAAATAAGTTGGAACAAAATAAAATAAGCAGTTTTTAAGATATAAAATATTCATTAAAAATTAACGTTAAAATTAAACAAATAAGTATTGCCAATACACTTCGACCGTACAAAACAACTCCATGCCAAACAATACGTACGTACAATACCCTTATATCTCATATTTATTCTGCATGGGGGGGAGCACAGGATGCTATCGGAGTTTTTTTGCGATCTGTCGAAGGCATTTGAATGTCGAAGGCAAATTAAATCATTACGAAGTTAGAAATAGAAGAACTCAACGGCGTTAAATCTGATGGATCGGGTCTGAAAATTGGCGTTCCACAAGGTTCCATATAAGGCCATTTCTTATTCCTGGTATATATTAACGATCTTCCTTTCATGGTGGAGAAATTGACTGGCATAGTGGTGTTTGCTGATGATACTTCAATGGTCTTCAAAATTGAAAGACATAAAGAAGATTTTGATGATGACCATTAACATCATCAAAATCTTCTTTTTTCAAACGTCAGGCAAGTTGAGACTATTTTAGTATTAGACAGCAACACGTTAGAATTAATAAATGATACAATGTTTCTTGGAATAACCATTGATAGTAAAATGCAGTGGGGACCCTGTAGATAGGCAATTTATTTTCGAAAATATGATGTATGTATGCAAGAACCTTACAACATTTTCCAAACTTAGCGATAGCTGTAATGTTTAGCTAAGAAATAATCACAGACTATTTGCGGCCCGGTTTAGACTGGCGTAAGTTAGCCATTATTTCAAGGGTCAGTGCATTTTCTACTACAATAAGATACCTCTGGAGATTTTGAAATTGCCATTTGAGCAATTTTGAAAGAATGTTAAAGCGACTTTGTCGAAAAAGGGATATTACAAAGTACAAGATTACTTAAATGGCGTGATTGTATGGTGTTAATCTAGCTCAACACAGACCTTGCTGTTAATAATTTTGTAATTTTTTATTTCTGCTTATTAATCATTATAATTAATATGGTAATATTTTAAATTATTACCAATTTTAAAAGAAATCTAAAAATCAATCAGTGGGAATTTCAACGCCCTTCTTCTCCCACAGTGGTCCAATATAGAGAAGAGGCCAAAAAAGACGTTTTTATGATATGATATGATATGATATGATATTTCTTTATTAACACAACTAAACAAGAGTCATTACAAATAAATCAGATAGGTAGAGACAGTGTCAATAAGAACCGGCTCAGCAATGCTGAACTGAGACAAGTCTCAGCTTCAGCGCTGGTTTTCAGCCGGCCCTCCAGAACACCAGAAGGTACAATTTACTCAAGGGTCGATATTAGGTAGGTACTTGTAAAAATTGAAGCAAATATTTATACAAAAAGGGAAAAAACTACAAATATTTTCTTTACACAAAGAAAATACCCAAAACACAATTAATAATAATAATAATAATAATAGTAATAATTAACAAAGCACCATTTAGCTATGGAGCAGGCAGCAGCACACAAAATCCAGTTTCATCAGGTGACTATGCAGGCCATAACGGTTAGGTCAAAGATAATAAAAATACTTGGTTTGGTTAGGTTAAAGTCAAACTGCAGTTATTTGCTCACTTAAAAGATGTTTCTTAATAGATAATTTGAATGTATCTGTATACGTTTGCTAAGTAGATGTAAATATCTACAAAGTCAAAGTACTTTATTACTGTAGATATTTACATATACTTAGCAAACGTCATTTTTTGCCTCTTCTCTACATTGGACCACAGTGGGAGAAGCAGGGCGTAGAAACTCCCACAGATAGATTTTTAGATTTCTTTTAAAAATAGGTTGTGCTTAACTAATACAATTATGTTTTTTTTTATTTAATAAGCAGGCAATAATAAATAATTACAAAATTATTAACAGCGAGGTCTGTGTTGAACTAGATTAACCCCATACAGTCCTGTCATTTAAGTAATCTCGAACATTGTAATATCCCTTTTTCGACAAAGTCGCTTTAACATGCTTTTTAAATTGCTCAAATGGCAATTTCAAAATCTCCAGAGGTATCTTATTATAGTAGAGAATGCACTGACCCTTGAAAGAATTGCTAACCTTCGCGAGTCTAAATCGGGGCGCACAGTCTGTGATTATTTCTTAGGTTAACATTGCAGCTATCGCTAAGTTTGGTAAAGGTTGTAAGGTTCTTGCGTACATACATTATATTTTCGAAAATAAATTTACTAGCTACAGTTAGTATGTCAATTTCTTTAAAAAGCTCTCTTAAGGAGTCTGTTCGTTTTAAATTATAAATTGCTCGAATAGCTCTTTTCTGTAAAATAAAAACAGTTTGAACATCCGTTGCTTTCCCCCACAACAAGATACCATAGGACATGACACTATGAAAGTAACTAAAATATACTAGCCCAGATGTAGCCACATCCGTGCTTTGTCTGAAAATACAGTAATATAGAACTTTGACCTTGAAGTTTTTTCCAGAACTGCAAACCTGCATCTTTTTCATGAGAAACAAGCGTGAAAACGGAGCCATTCGCGGACTACTTTATTTCAGTTATTTAAAAGTTAGAAAAAAAAACATCTATTCTTGACCATCGATTTCTAGTATATGGCTTTACATAATTATTCCATTAAGGAGCATAGACGCAACATTTTATCTTATTTAAGCTAGTAAGTTTGTAACCTTTTACTATGCACGGTGATGAATTTATGAGCTAGAATCTAATAAAAGTCCCAACATTTCGAGGCTTTGTAGCTTCCAAAAGTTGTCCCTAAATATCTCGTGTTACCATTTTTGATATTTACTCAGCCCATATCTACAAGATAACAAAAAATATGTACTACATTTTGTAACGGACCCTTCAGCTTCAAACCTTTACCGACTAGGGTATCCTCCTTTTGTGAATTCATTTAATAATGATTTGTACGATGGGTGACCCGAACGTATTTTTCATGGATTCGTTTTAATCCCTGTTCACATTTTGTTTCATCAAATGTACTTTGTAGGGTTCCGTAACCGAGGGGTGCCAAAAGGGACCCTTAAACCCGGGTTCCGCTGTCTATCCTTCCGTCTGTACGAGTATCGTAATGTTGAAAACGAGTCTAACGTGACGACAAAGGACGAAAGTGGTCACGGTCGCGCCTCTCGGGCTAAGAGATGAAAATTTCACAGTAGATGTATATCTGTGCTCTAAACAAGACACTTATTTTTCAGCACACTTGCCCGTCAAGTGATTTTGTATAGCAACGCATTTGGGTTTGTAATCAAGCTTATTACGCACTAGTGCTTTTTACTTTACATTACCGCACTGGTGCTTTTTACTTTGCATTACCGCACTAGTGCTTTTTTACTTTATATTACCGCACTGGCGCTTTTTACTTTGCATTACCGCACTAGTGCTTTTTACTTTACATTACTACACTGGTGCTTTTTACTTTGCATTACCGCACTAGTGATTTTTACTTTACCTTTATTCCATCTCCGCTAAGAGTTTTTATGCCTACATACAATGAATATTTTAGTGAATACCACCACCCCACACCCACCATAAGCTTTATTGTAAACCCAAATTCGTTGCTTTAGAGAGTCAATTTACTCGCAAGAGTGTTGAAAATGTACTATTATTGCGTATTTTTGTACGATGGTACGGAAGCTTTCGTGTGTGAGTCCGACCCGCACTTGGCTAAATTTTTGTATTGTTTTAGGGTTCCGTATGTTAAAACCAAAAAAAAACCTCGGATCACTTCGTTATGCTCCTGTCCGTCTGTCCGTCGGTCAAGAGCCTTTTTAGGGTTCCGTACCCAAAGGTTAAAATGGGACCCTATTACTAAGACTCCGCTGTCTGTCTGTCTGTCTGTCTGTCCGTCTTTCACCAGGCTGTATCTCATGAACCGTGATAGTTAGACACTTGAAATTTTCACAAAGATGCATTTCTGTTGCCGCCTCTAACAACAGATGCTCCCATACAACAAACGTGATTTTTTGATTGTTTTTGCTCGATATTGATAATGGCAAAGGTAGATGCTTGAAATTATCACACAATATTTAGTTACGTATTCACTTTAAAAAAATAATAAAAAAAAAATGAAATTAAAAAAAAACCGCGACGAAAATAATGATGTTTCAGTTTCAATTTATTTATTCATGAACAATATTAAATTGTATTTTAATTGCTTACAGACTAAAACATAAAAAATAATAATAACAAATCATGCAATTAAAACAAAACAATATACATTTCACTATAAAAAATAACAATGTCAACAAATAGATTTATCAAATTAATTACTAATATAATGTCACAATTGTAAAATTGTAAAATAATACCTAATATAAGAATAAATTTGTCAACAATAAAAACAATAAATAATATCAATTCAGTCAACTTTTGTCCTCAAAAAACTCAACCCTGTTGTTTAATTCCACGCCTCAACCGAACGGGCGTGGAATCTTGAGGGGTGGTTTTCACCAGCACAGGGAGTATCGCAAGTGGTACTGACCTTGACGCCTTGGGCCGGAACTCGAAAGCTCAATTCGAGGCAGGAATGCGGGATAAGGAGCACAATGGGTGGGTGGAGAGGATTCGAATCTTACTCTCGTCGTAGCCCGATGCTGTCGCCGTCGTGTTGCTTGCCGACACGAGGAGTCGCTGTCCGAATGCGACGAGTTGGGGACCGAACAACTTTAACCTTCACAACACGAAGCACTCACTCCGCTGACGTGAATCTACTTATTTCCCGACGATTATTATAGTTAACACTCCGACCAGGTCGACACCTGTGTTAGACAATTGTTACACTAAAATATAGTCAAAGCCCGACGCCATGTGCTGACATTTTCTCTCACGACAAGAAAGTAACCTCTAACTCGTCATCTCGTTTCTATACCAGTGACAGCTGCAGTTCCGTTTCCGCTAGTGATGTCCCGATCACTCGCGGTCGATCCGCGCAACGAAAACCGGTGCGTTCCGAAGCATAAATATTAAACAGTCACCCGCCCGGACAGGCCCGAACCTGTCCCTAATCAATAGGAAGGCGAGAAAGTGTTGCGACCGCTCTCTTGAGGACCGAGTCCCCTACCTTGACTTCTGCTGATCGAGGCGTGCCATCCCGACCCGTGTACAAATTGACGATCCGTCCTCGTCTCCATCTCAATGATGGCAGGTTCGCATCCTTAATCAGCACCAAATCACCGAATTGAGGGGGGCTCGTCCGGTCAGTCCACTTAAGGCGCTGCTGCAAGATGTGCAAGTACTCAAGGGACCACCGTTTCCAAAAATCTTGAGCCATCTGCTGCAACATCTGCCACCTAGTTAACCGACTTAACTTAACATCACCGAATGGGTATTCTGGCAGGGCGTTAAGGGGCTGACCTATCAGGAAGTGACCCGGCGTCAACGCTTCCAAATCATTTGGATCCGAACTGAGCGGGCACAACGGACGCGAGTTCAGTGTCATTTCAATTTTACAGAACAGCGTCGCAAGCTCTTCAAAGCGTAGAGAGGTCTCACCGATGATCCTCGTCAGGTGCGACTTAGCCGATTTAACCGCAGCCTCAAAAATTCCTCCCCAATGAGGACATCCCGGCGGACTGAAAACCCATTCAATCCCTCGTCGGGAGCAAGCCGTACCGATGGCGTCCTGGTTACCGTTCAGGAATTGAGTGACCTCCTGCAGATATCGCCTGGCTCCGACAAAATTTGTGCCGTTGTCCGAACAGATTAATGTCGGGAGGCCCCTTCGTGAGACGAACCGATCTAGACATGCGATAAATGCCTCCGTAGTGAGGTCACTGACCACCTCCAAGTGGACTGCCTTCGTGGCCAAGCACACGAAGACGCACAGGTATGCCTTCACTAATCTGGCGTTCCGTAGCTGTGAAGACTTGACCATGAATGGTCCCGCGATATCCGTTCCGACACCCGCAAAGGGCCGGATTTCGTTAACCCTATCCGAGGGCAAATCGCCCATCTGGGGCTGCATCGTAGCCGCCTTGGCCCGATAACAAGGCAGGCACCGAAATACGACGCTACGCACTAAGCGTCTTCCCGATAGAATCCAGAACTCGCGCTGGAGAAACGCCATCAAGGCGTGGCATGCGATATGCCCATTCCGAATGTGTCGATCCTGTATCAACAGTTCGACCAACTTCCCTTTCCTAGGGAGTAACAACGGGTGGCGAGCCGCATAAGGCAGGTTGGCATTCCGCAGCCGACCTCCTACCCTCAGCAATACTTGAGGGTCAATAAACGGGTTGAGCCGAGCCACATCTCCCTTCAGTTGGACGCGTCCGCGTCTCAGAATGTCCAATTCGGACTTAAAGTGCACCGTCTGCATGTTCCGTACCAATGCGAACAACGCATGGTTCCGTTCCCGTGGTGTCAGGACCTGTGTCCGCACCCGTTGCACCTCAGAATTGCGACAATTCCGCGCAAATCGGAAGATCCAGGCGGTCACATTGACCAGCTTGTCGAGCGAGCTGTACCGTTCCAGCAGGCTGAACTCCTCTTCCGGCTCTGGTTGCGTCGTACAGACACCGACTGTCAAGGCGCCGTTCGCCGAGGTAACGCGTGGACTCATTGGCCAATCCGATTCGGCTTGAGTCAACCATTTTGGACCCCACCACAAGGGATGTCCAACCAACTCCGGAGCGTGACGCCCACGAGACGCACAGTCTGCTGGGTTCATTTCCACTGGAACATGTCTCCAGATTAAGGGAACCTCCGAATTCAAAATCTGCGAAACCCGATTCGCCACAAAAATCTCCAGCTTGTGAACTGAAGCCTTCAGCCAGCATAACACGATCTGGCTGTCCGTCCAAGCGTAGACCGTATCTTCTAACGCTATTGACCCACGAAGAACCGTCATCGTGTGGTTGACCAGACGAGTCAGGAGAGCCGCTCCTGAAAGCTCTAATTTGGGAATGGTCAGGCGAGTGCGCAACGGCGCAACCTTGCTCTTGGCCATGACCATCCGCACATCAACCTCCCTCGAGGAGTCGACCGTACGCAGATACACCGCAGCTCCGTAGCCCTTCTCCGAGGCATCGCAAAACCCATGCAGGGTGGCGGTGTATCGTTTGGTGGGGACCAACCTCCGTGGCAGTGAAATCCGATTGATGCCAGGGAGGGTCGAAAAGAACGAGTCCCACTCTGAGCTCAATGACCCGCCGGTCGGGTCGTCCCATTTCAGCTCAGCAGACCACAATTGCTGCATAAAACACTTGAGCTGAAATGTTACCGGGGTGATCCACCCGTTTGGATCAAATGTCCTAGCCACCGTTGAAAGGACGTTCCGTTTCGTCCAGACCTTCGGGGAGTCCAACTCGACCCGATACGAAAACATGTCTGACACCGGCTGGTACTGGACGCCTAATACCGACAACATATTTGGATTTTCCAAATTTTCAAAAATGTGGGGATCCTGCTGGTAGTCATCCGGAAGACCAGTCAGTAACTCTGGAGAGTTCGACATCCATTTCCGGAGCTCGTAACCTCCACCCCGTAAGAGCTCAACTAGCTCGTCCCGTCGAGCGAGCGCCTCCTCTACGGAATCTGCACCGGTACAGATATCGTCCACGTAGAGATCCTGCTCCAGGATCGCTGCTCCTCTAGGGAAATTTAACCGTTCTCGATCCGCTAACTCCCGCAGAGTGCGAATCGCCAAATAAGGACTAGACCGTAGCCCGTACGTGTTGGTGTTCAGCTCGTACACCCTGATGGGCTGATCTGGGCTCTCTCGCCACAGTAGCAGCTGATACCGTCTATCGTCAGGGTGAATGACCGTCTGCCTAAACATCATCCGGATGTCAGCTACAAACACAACATTGTGTCGACGGAACCGTGTGATAACATCCGCGATGTCATGGTTCAACTTCGGCCCTGAATGCAAACACTGGTTCAGGTTCATGCCGTTAGATGTTGATGCCGATCCAAAGAACACTACCCGTATTTTGCCCTCCGGGGTCCTCAAGACCGCGTGATGTGGCAGGAAGCAGTGGTCTTCACGCTTCCAGTCGATACCCGAAAGCGACATGTGGCCGAGCGACTCGTATTCCCGCATGAAGTCGACGTACTTCTGCCGGAAAATCCCGTCACGCTTCATGCGTCGTTCCATCGACAGAAGCCGCGTCTCGGCTGCATGGTGTGAACTGCCCAGCGGTGGGCGATCACTCCGGAATGGAAGACGTGTGAGAAATCGACCTGACCGAAGGCGACCAGTATTGTTCCGATAAAACTATTCACACTCTTCTTCAACCGGGTCCAACCGGCGGACCGTAGGTGGTTCCTCCACCTCCCAAAACTTCTGTATCACCTCCGAGAGTACAGAACCGAATAAGGGACTACGAGTCGCTAGGCGTGGGGCAGCCGGCATGACTGGACCCATTACCGCATGGCCCAGTCTGGTGTTGACCGAAACCAGACCAGTCGCCTGCAACACGTGGACACCTGGCACTAACAGGTATTCCAAGGCATCGACACCCAATAAAATGTCTACTGGGCCCGGAATATCGAACTCCGGGTCAGCCAGTGACAACCCAGCGACCAACTGTCGCACCGAGGGCGACAACCGTACGTGAGGGTGTGAGCCCATCACATTAGGCATGACTAATGCCGTGACCATCAGATTCACCGATGAATCCACCCGTGACGAGAGAGTAATCCGACATACTCCCTTAACGGAACCGACTTCCGTGTTCCCAATTCCCCGAATGGAATGTGGATACTCCCTTACCGAAATGCCCAACCGTCTTACAAGGTTGCACGAGACTAAGCACCCCTGGGCCCCCGAGTCCAATAGTGCTCGTGCCACACAAGATTTGCCGTCCGAACTCCACGCTATCACAGAGGCGGTGGGGAGCATGACCGTCTGTGGAGTGGCGGCACCCTGTAAGTGGGCGGCGTGTCCCTAGCGGGAACCTCCGCGGGATCCGAACCCCCTGATACCTCCGTCGGCCGTGGAGTAACTCGGCTGCTGATATGCCGGTGGCATATCAGACCGTATGTACATCAGGGGGTCCCAACCCGCATAATAGGCCCCTCGCTGTCCCGGTATCCGACCATACCGGACGGTGTACGGTGTGCCCGGTGGCCACCGTGGATGGAGGGGGGAGAGCGGATCCAACCTGGGGCGCTCTAGGAATGGGGGCGTCATCCGACTGTTCGCCTCCCAGAGCGACGGGCAGGGTGGCGCAGCAGGTGGTGGGCTCCCAGCCTTCGCGCCACTCATAGGTGCCATCTGACACCCGCCCGTAACACGCGGTGAGCCAGCGGCCCGAAGTCCTCGCTGACCGTGGAGAGCGGCGACCGAACCCCGGTTATCCCGCATGTTACCCCCCGCGCAGCCCCCTTCCCCTCGGGGGGGGTCCCGTCCGCGGGTACCCCAGTCACCCCGTTGGTGACTCCCGTTGCCCGGAGGGGGACTGGGTCCGGCCCTGGTTGGGCCCTGTGGCCGACCAACCTGAGTCCGGCCCTGGTGACCGTCTGAAGGGCCTGACCTATTCAGGCACAACACGATGTGGTGCCTGCCACCACAGCACTCACAGGGGAACGCGCGCGAGCACTCGCTCAGCGGGTGCGGCCCCAAACAACCGAAACACAATCGGTGGCACCTTCCTGCGGGCAGCTACCCCGAGCGCCTTAAAGTTGGCGCAACTGGTCACTTCATGACCGGCACTGTCGCAGTGCACACAGCCGTCACCCGACGGCGCGGCATTCAAAACGCCAAGTTGTTTCGACCACACACCCCCCCCGTGGGGGCGGGGGGCGCGGCCCCTCCCGCATCCGCGCGGGTTGGCGCTGCACACTGGCCTCCGTATCCAGTGTGTCACATCGCCTGCATTCACCCTCCAAAAAATCCGTCAATTGGACGAGCGTGGGCAGTTCCGAGCTACTGCCCCCATGCAGCTGTTCAAACCGACTTTGAAAAGCTGCAGGCAACCGTGACAAAACCATATACAAAACAATATATGACCATTGGTCTAACGGCAGACCAAGGTTCTGAAGGGCCTTAGTGGCCACCAGCACAGGGTTGAGCACCTGTACTCGGATATCAACATCCCGGGTTACTCTTGGGATGCTAAACAGCTTCCCCAGCTGCGCATCAACCAACCGCCGTTTGTGTTGGTAGCGGTCAAACAATATGGACCGGGCTATCTCATAATTGCCCGCCGTGACCGTTAGGTGACCGACCAACTCCTTCGGTTCACCCCGCAGTGCCATCAATAGTTGGGCCAACTTGTAGGCGTTGTCCAGGTCGTCCCGACCGTGGACCAAACTATCGAATAAATTAATGAATGCTGGCCACTCATCAATTGCCCCACCGAAGGCCGGAATCTCCAGGTGTGGCAGCCGTCCAACAACACCCTTCGGGGGTGGGTCTCCGTTACCTTCCCCGCGGTCATTCCGGCGCGACCGCTTAATTTTTTCCGCGCGACGCTCGATGTCGCCCAAGCATTCCATCGCTTGGTCAGCATCCGCGCAGAGCTGCTTCACTGCAGCCACCGAGGCTTCATCCGTAAGCCCGAGAGCTTCAGCCTCCGCAGCCAGCCGACACACCTTCCCGACGCGTGTCATTGCGTCCTGCACACGCTTGAGCAGGACATCGTCCATGTCAGGTCGCTCCACATACTTATGAGTATGGGCGAGCCATCTCATCTCCTCACGGACACCATACCGCAGTACCGTCAAGGGCGAAGGTGCCATGTTTACCGATTCAATTGATTCTGGTCCTATACTTCACTACCGAACTAAGTATAGCCAGAGACCAGCACTTGCCCGTCAGCGCTGGGCACAGAAATTAAAACTAAGTTGTCAAAACTAAGGCAACCACTAAAACAATTAAATCCTAAAACATATTTAATATGGTCGCCCTGTGGACACACACCCTATGACTATACACTCTAAATCAATCAGAGAATGCCACCATAAGGCACAATAAAAAATAACACACAAAAATTTATTATAGAAAAAAAAGCTATTTTTAATATAATGAAGGTAGCTGTGAACCTTCTAGAAGTGGCCCCTCCGATATGACCCACACTTCTACTGAGGTCAGCAAAATCATCTTAATACCCCTTAAATAGCCTGACCCTGCTCTGTAATCCGAAACAACACTGCAATGCTATGGAACCCGACTGCAATACTATAGTCCGACCGAATGACTGTTTCTTATGCACACCGAGTAGTTTCCGACTACAAATTTATAATAATTGTTAACTAAATCGTCAATTATACTTTCACTAACCGAAAATGAACTTTAATTGTGGTATACCGACCACAGACTCACTCACAAACTGATTGCCGGCCAATCTGAGATACCCTTTTCTCCCAACTACAATGTGGCAAAAAAACAACCCTACAACCGTCCGTGAATCGATGATTTCCCACTAGGAAACCGCGCCTGCTACCAAATGATTAATTCCACGCCTCAACCGAACGGGCGTGGAATCTTGAGGGGTGGTTTTCACCAGCATAGGGAGTATCGCAAGTGGTACTGACCTTGACGCCTTGGGCCGGAACTCGAAAGCTCAATTCGAGGCAGGAATGCGGGATAAGGAGCACAATGGGTGGGTGGAGAGGATTCGAATCTTACTCTCGTCGTAGCCCGATGCTGTCGCCGTCGTGTTGCTTGCCGACACGAGGAGTCGCTGTCCGAATGCGACGAGTTGGGGACCGAACAACTTTAACCTTCACAACACGAAGCACTCACTCCGCTGACGTGAATCTACTTATTTCCCGACGATTATTATAGTTAACACTCCGACCAGGTCGACACCTGTGTTAGACAATTGTTACACTAAAATATAATAATAATAATAATAATAATAATTCTTTATTGCACAGAAAACACAATGGAAAAAATACAACGAACAATATGCAAAGGTGAGCTTATTTCTAAAAAGAAATTTCTTACAGCTAACCTGTGAGGAAAGGAAAAAATATTTATAGAGAGGTAATCCTAGTGTACAATTAAGATTTAAAAGAAAGAAATAAAGTCAATATACTATCAGATAAATCACAATAAATCACATACTATAAAATAAATTAATAGAATACAATAAATACATAGATACACATACATACTATAAGATACCCACTATGCGGAAGAGAGGAGATGCTGTTTCAACTTTTTCTTAAAAGAGAACAAGAATGTGCAATCCCTAATAGCGCAAGGAAGTGCATTCCACAAACGTATTGCCCTTAACCTAAACGAGTGCTCGTAAGCAACAGTGTTGTGCTGAGGAATTGACAAAAGTGACACCGTGTGAGATCTCCGAAGTCTATCCCCAGAGAAAATAAACTCAAAATGTTCACGAAGATATGCGGGATAGCGCGGATTTCTCAAAATATTGAAGAGGAAGGAGAGAATGTGCATATCACGACGAAGTCGGATCGGGAGCCAGCCTAATTCCCTGCGATATTGGGACACGTGATCGTACTTGCGGAGACCGAAGATAAACCGAATCCCGAGATTTTGAAGTCGCTCGAGTTTGTTCAGTAGATCTTCGTTCGCGCTGGCCCAGCAAACATCGGCGTAGTCAATTAAAGGCAGAAGAAGGGTCTGAACTAGCATGATTTTAGTCTGCCTAGGCAAGAAGTACTGCAAACGCCGAAGGGAATGAAAGGATGCAAAGACTCGTCTGCTGACCTCACAAACGTGGGGCGACCAGGATAAAAGAGTATCAAAAACAACCCCAAGATTTTTGGCTTTCTCGCTGTACTTGACAATGGTACCGTCATAAAGCACGGGAGCAACTGACCTATGCTGCAACAAATTAAGTAAGTGCCGTGTACCCAGTATCATCGCCTGAGACTTATCCGGGTTGACTAATAGCCCATACGAAAGAGCCCATTTCCTGATGTTGTCGAGGTCAGCATTCAAAGCCTCTACAGTCGAAGCCAGATCACACAGGGGAAAATGCCGATAAATTTGAAATTTGACTATTTTAAAACTATTTTTAAACGCTTCTTGAAATCTTTTCAGAAAAATATTTATACCCATATTTGTCCAGTCTTGTTTTAAAATGTTATTTCTAAACATCATGTTATTTCTTTCATTACAAACCCTACGCTGTACAATTATATGTTGTTCCTTTTTTACTGCTGCTATTGGATTTTCTAGTTGTACAATACAAAATACTCCTGCATGCCCATCTCCTATATTGTTTTGATCCACAGTGTTATGCAAAATATTATATTCAGGTATATTCGTTAGGAAATTATCTAGACATGACTCAAATCCTTCCTCAAAATATGTAGCTGAACGAATCAAATGCCTAAAACCATAGCTTTCCAGCAAGTTTAAAAATTCTTTTTTATTGGTTACTGTCCGTCAACATATCTATATTGAAGTCTCCACTTATTATGCACTTCTTGTCAAAAAAATGTTCCAATAGTAATTCCAATCACTCCATAAAAGATTCCAATAATGCTTTTTGGTTTTTATTTTTTGAAGCTCGATAACAACAGCAAATATTTAGGTTGGTTTCTTTGTCTCTAATTCCGCATAATTCAAAACTGTCTTCTTGATACAACTTTTTACAGATTTATATTTCCTCAAACTTTGAATTATTCAGTGCCAGTATAAGCGAACCCCCCCCCCCCCCCTTGAATTGTTTTCCAGGGAATAAAAAGCTTTTTCAGGTACACTGCTGCTTTTCCGTTAATTTAAACTGCACTCACACGTAAATAAACAGTACTGGAGAACAAAGAAAAGAAAGTTTCGTCAACTACGATCACCCACACAATCAGCTGTCCGAATCTGTCACCTTCCGCAACTGACAGCTACCAGTGTGGCCATACGACAAAAAAACGTTTGACAAGAACGTTCGAAAACCTCATCTTTGCACCACGTTCGGTTACACGTAAAAAGATATTATCTTTCCGCTGGAAATATCTCTACGAACCCTTCCAACTTTTCGAAGATGCCTTGCAGTGGCTGCCTAAAGGACTTCACAGATAATGAATTTATCACCTGTTCCAACACAAGCTGCAGCAAATTATTCCACACTGATATGTGTATGGGAGGATCAATACCCGTGGATGTTTCAATCTGGCTCTGCCCCGTATGCAAATGCGCTTCGAAGAAAGGTGGAAATAACTCCGAACTGCCATGCACTCCTGATTCTCACGTTACCCTCCGTCCAAAAAATGTCCTGGCTTCAGAATTGCAAACTCTCACATCGGAAATAAGAATGTTGAGGAAAGAAGTGACCCTGATGAAGGAACAGTTAAACTCCGGGTCCTTCTCGATAGCCGCATGTGAGAAGAGAATTGACACCGTTCTCTCCAGCCTCTCGGCCTTCGATGAGAGAATAAAAAAACTGGAGAAAGGAGAAAAGACAAGTTCCCTAGAGATCGCTTGTCTAAAGCAAACAGTTGGTCAACTTGACGAGCATAACCAGAAAATAGCCCAACTTAGTCTGAGAAACGAAATAGAAATACTCGGTATTCCAGAGTTTCCTAACGAAAACCCGACCCATCTTGCAATGGTAACCGCTAATAAAGTCGGAATACAACTAACTGACTTCGACATCGAGTGGGCGGCAAGAGCGGGTGCGAAACAAGAAGCCCCACCCGAATCGACATCTACTATAGACGACATAGGGGACCACATGCCTAATGATGATTCCCCGAAGAAGAAGAAAAAGCTCCCCCGTCCTTTGGTCGTCAGACTAACGCGCCGATCAAAGAGAGATGAAATTCTACAGGCGAATAAATCCCGCAAAAACCTGACGTCGGTAGACATAGTAACCGGACCCCCTAAAGAAATTTTCATAAATGAGAGGCTCACAAAAGAGAACAGGCAGTTGTTTCGTGCAACTCGTACTTCAACATCTACAGATACCGCTGGACAAGACATGGAGTCATCTACGTCCGCAAACAGAAAGGAAGTGCCGCAATCCCAGTGCGATCACAAGCTGATCTGGACAAACTCCTCGGACCCACTCAAGCCCCCGAAGAGACTGGATCCCCGCTCGGTGTTTAAATTAGTCTTCCTCTCATCTTTCATCTCGTATCCCATTACTCCATGTGTAATTATTTCTACAGTATATACTGTCATTTACCCATCCACACCAACACACACCTGCACTCTCAGCTCGGACCGCCAGAATAACTCAGCATTCAGATTCACGTCACGGCTTATGCACAATTATGTGCTCATAGTCAACATTTCTTTTCTTATGAAATGGCCACCATGAACTTGGAATCTGATTAAGATAAATCGTTAAGCATCTCGTGCCAAACCGTGGATCTTCCGGAGCTATGCAAAAGCTTGCTTAATGACTCATTTAACTTCAAAATCTTATCATTTAACATAAGAAGCATTCAACATAACTTCGATATCTTCTTGGTGGTTCTAACTAGACTAAATCTAACATGTGATGTTATAATTCTGACCGAATGCCATTTAACTGCTACCTCGACATTAAGAACCTTACCTGGCTATAATGCTTTCGCTTCTACTAAATACATTAACAAAAACGGAGGAGTGGTGGTATTCGTTAGGGATAACATCAATGCCAGCGTACGAGAACCAGAGTTCACAGACTGTAATTGCCTAATAGTAGACTTTCCAGGACAACTCTCAATCCTAGCCATCTACCGCTCACCCTCTTTTACAGATCCCACTAACTTTCTCAGGGCTCTGGAACATTTACTGGCCCCACTCAAGGATATTGGTACCACAATACTCGCAGGCGACATAAATATAAATATCCTAGCAGAGGAGGACAAGGACACCCAGGAATACCTATCACTAACTTCCGAAATGTGCCTCAGACCAGTAATTACCCACCCCACAAGATATTACTCCTGTTTGGACCACATATTTGTCGGGACAAAAATATTAGCAGAGGGGCTAGTCTGTAAGACGATGCTTACAGATCATGACTTGACCCTGGCTAATATAAATCTCAAGCCTCTCCGTAATAAATATATCCGAACATTCGCAAAAATTAACTATGCAGCAGTAAACAACGATCTAAAGGACCAATCATGGTCAACAGTTCTCCAAAACGAAGATGCCTCCTCCTGCACTGTTGCTTTCATGGAAATACTTGATGAAACTATCAGTAAACACAAAAAAGATGTGACAGTGAGCCGTAGCAAATTCACCATCAAACCATGGATCACCCCCGGTTTGGTCCGTTGTATGCTGCATAGAGACAGGTTACATAAAAAGCACGCAAAGAGCCAAAAAATGAAATACTACAAATCTGCTACAAGAGATATCGGAACTATTGCAATGATCTACTCAAAAGGCTTAAATTCCAATCAAATAGAGACCACCTTAATGAGAGCCGGAGCGATCCAAAGAAAATGTGGAAAACCATTAAAAGTTTTTGCGATATAAATAAATCGGCAGCCAAAAGCACAGATCTATTGCACTCGAAATCAAAAAAAGACATTTCACTCAATTATTGTAACGAATACTTCGCAAACGTTGGCCAGAACCTCGCAAATGAAATCCTTAACTCCCAAAGTGCCACCACTCGTGCTCCCGTGATCCAGGACCCACCTCACCACCAATCGTTCTTTTTCCAGCCCACAGACCCAGTAGAAGTAAACTCAGCCATAAGCAATTTAAAAAATGACAGTTCACCAGGGCACGATGGCATTGGGAACGGCCTCATCAAGGCGATTTCCCCAAACATCCTACCCGCTTTGACCCATATTATTAACTCTAGCCTGAGAAATGGAGAATTCCCCTCCTGTTGGAAGACTGCAGCAGTGGTACCTATTCACAAATGTGGAGATAAGACGGAACCTTCTAACTACAGGCCAATATCCCTACTAAGCTCCCTGTCAAAGATACTAGAAATAATTGTAAACAGACGCCTTGTGAAGTACCTTGAGACGAATAAACTTATATCGGAAAGGCAGTACGGCTTCCGACAGGGAAGGTCCACGGAGGATGCTGTGGTACAACTACTCAACTCAGTGAGCACATCCCTCGACCGCGGAGAGTCTTGTGTTGGTGTCTTCCTGGACCTGGCCAAGGCCTTTGATACCGTCTCACCGCCTAAGCTCCTCAATAAACTAGAACGCCTTGGTGTTCGTGGTACCCCTCTGAAATGGTTCGACAGCTACCTCCAAAATCGAAGCCAATGCGTTAAGATAGAAGAACAAATAAGCAATCAGAGCCCCATCTCCTTCGGTGTGCCACAGGGCAGCATCCTCGGTCCAACGCTTTTTATCATCTATATTGATGAGCTAACCAGAATTTTTAGAGATAAAAAGGATGCTGACGTTCTGTGCTACGCTGACGATACTGCCCTTATCATTCGCTCAGAGTCCTGGGAGGGAGCCAAGACGGCGGCAGAGAGGTACATGACTGAAGTATCTCACTGGCTGAGTGAAAACTTGCTTACACTTAATACACAAAAAACTAAATTCATGTGCTTTCACAAAACTGCTGCCTCCAGCCCACCACAGAACATGACTCTCAGCATCCACAATTGTATTAATGTTCCTTCATGTGCTTGCCCAACGATAGGAAAAGCGCGCACCTTCAAGTATTGAGGTCTGATTCTAGATGAAAACTTAACATTTAGAGCCCACATCTCGTCTCTTGCAGCTCGCACAAGAAAACTAATTCCCATAATAAAAAGACTGAGACAGGGTGCCGATATGGAAGTACTAAAATTGGTATACACCGCTCTCTGCCAGTCGCTATTGACATACTGCATCACAGCATGGGGTGGTGCTTCCAAATCAAGCCTGATAGTTGTGGAGCGAGCTCATCGCTCGCTGCTCAAGGTAATGGGAAGGAAGCCTTTTATAATACCACCACTAATATCTACCAGGATTGGAAAGTGCTGACGGTTCGGCAACTCTATATACTTAAAATAACCTTAGCTCAGCACAAGACAACCACTTCCTCTGCATCATACCAAAACCTCCTAAATAAACGAGTATATAGAGTCCCAACCCCTAAAATCCGTTCTACGTTCGCTAAACGCTTCAGCTTTTTCGCTTCTCCTTATATCTACAATAGAGTATGTGTTTACATTGAATTAAAAATGACTACAGCTCGGGAAGCAAAAACCGCAATACTAAAGTGGCTCGCGGTGCAAAGCTACGACGAGACTGAAAAAATGCTGGAGTTTACTGGGTGATCGGCGGCGCTGAAAAAATGTGTGTGCACTCATACATTACACATATCTATCCTCACTTATTCATATATATATATCCCCTTACACATCACAACTAACACTTACTTAAATTAATTTACCTATAGGTTTTAACATAAAAAAATTAAACATGACCT
This sequence comes from Argyresthia goedartella, assembly GCA_949825045.1. Taxonomy (NCBI): domain Eukaryota; kingdom Metazoa; phylum Arthropoda; class Insecta; order Lepidoptera; family Argyresthiidae; genus Argyresthia; species Argyresthia goedartella. The sequence continues at coordinate 22,900,682 of OX463821.1, read as the reverse complement.
TTGTTAAAATAAATCGTGTTGTTCAAATAAAAATGTATATAGCCAATCACCAAGCTGGGGCCCACGATACAGGTTAGACCTAGTGTGGATCCCAACAGTAACATGTACCCGCAAATTTTAATTCTCATAATAAAGTTTTTTGTATTTTTTTTTTTGTAATTAGAATCTCTATAATTATATGCTGCTAAATTATAATTTTGAATACTAAATAACGATATTGAAGGATATGTTCGGTAATACATACATATTTTTGTTTACTTCCTAGGCTTTCAATATATAATTCCAACTCATCTTTTTTGTTCGAAATGCCACACAAATTTTGATGAAAAATGGAGACTGTAATGTTGGTGTTACTTGATATTTCTTTAAGAGGCACGAAAAAACTCTAGTTCCACTGACTTTGGTCTTTTTCCAATTTGTCCTAATTTAATTTTGTCAAACAGGTATGGCAGAGTACCTTTTTTTGAGACCAGGTTCGTAGCCGCTCCAATTTCATTTACTTTTGTTCCTTTTTTAGCAAAATAGTAAGGAATAGTATCCTTTTTTTGCTGCAAGGACTGTGCATAAGTCCTTTGTCTCAGGTTTTTTTTGTGGCAACAATATTGGATTTTGACTTTGACATGACATTATCTATAAACTGTTTTTTATATTTTATGTAATCCATTTCCGTGTTAAGTTTAGCGCACAGTGTATCCAAGTAAAATTCCTGGTAGGAGTTATCATTGACATTATTTGATTTCAGTGTTAGTTGGATGAAATCACAATTCTGGAAGCCTCTTACAATTGATTTTATCGTAAAGTTTAGAAGTTTCTCATTCAAATGACAGGTTTCCTGCACATTAATAACAAAGACCTTATTACGTCTTAGTTTGTATAGGGCAACGCTCAGTTCTGATAGTAGACTGTGAGGGTTTTGGTCATGTTTACCTACAGCTAAAACATATATGTTTTCACGATTATGATTACTTTTGTCCTCCAAATCATGGATAATCTGGGATCCCTGTGGTCTTCGGCTTAATTAGTGCCGATACTTTATAGGTATTATTCAATAGATTTTCTTTCCGGGTGTTGATCATCTTGGCTTCTAGTCCTTTCACTTGTTCATCGCCAATTATCAAAATTTCCGCAGTTTTTAGGGTGGAACGAATTGGCTGTTTTATTTGCTGAATTTTGACGTTTCCAGTTCCAGTCTGTGCCTCATTTGCGGAGACTCGTTTCGGTAGTAATGTGCCGTGGGATGGTCCAGTGATCCCAGGTTGTCTCGGATTTACTTGATGGTCTGGCTGGCCCATCATTGTCATGGGCGTTAAACAGGTCTCTTTATAATCACTGTTGACTGTCAAAATTTCAGTGGGTCTACTGGTCCCTTTCGGCTCGCCTTCGGTTATATGGATCACTTTTCGTAAGTTGTAAGGGGTCTGATTCGAACCACTAAACGAGGCCATTTGTTCGGTCACTCCATTGGTGAATTGTCCGGGTGATACACGAGGGTACCCCATTTTCATCATACTATGACGTTGTCGTCTATATTGGGGTGAGAAGAATTTTGGTGTGGAAATTTCGCCACCACCTATCCCAACAAACCTAAGGATCACGATTTTCCTTTTGTGTTCATCCAATGTTTTCTTAATTGTATCATTTTCCAGGGCTAAGTTATCTGTTTCACTATTAGCAACTAAGAGTTGCAGACGCAGCGTTTCATTTTCCTGCCTTAGCTGATTCAGCTCCTGGTCATTTTCTAATATAATTGGCAAGCTTTGGGAAGACAGATTTACAAACGACTCATTCGCTTCAGAGTGTTCCATTATTTGTCTAGGCTTTCTATAGGTGACATTATCCTGCCTTGTTGATAGTGGAGAATCTTTAGAAATATGTCCGTTACCATTTATAATTATTTCTGTGTTTTGGGGAACAGCCTCACGACATGAACCTGAACATTGTTGGCATTTAAAATCCAATTTTAAATCGTTAATTTTTTCCATATAGTATGCCGATGTAATATTTACACAGTTATGGTGAAATGTATTATTGCAGACCACGCATCTTAACATTTCTGAGGGATAGACAGCTTCCAAGCAAGTCTTGCAGTTCTTCGTCATGCTTAGGTATACCTCTTGTCTGCACTTTAAAATTTTGAACTGGTGTTACTGGTGGCGCCGTGTATGTGGTGGCCAGGCACGGTACTAATCCATTTGTTTTCTGGCGCCCTCTATATTTTGAAGGTGGCGCCCTCTTTTATTGAGTAGCACGAAGTATTTGTTGTAGGTTAGTAACGCCCTCTGTTTGTGAGCGGGAGAATCATTTATTGATTTTAATAGCGTCATCTGTTGGTGAGCTGATGCGACTGTTCTATTTCTGGAGTTGGGTGGTGATGTCGTCTACCGGGCGTTTGCAAGATAGAAGGTGACGCTTTGTTTTGAAATATTGAACGGTTATTCTGTCACTTTTTTGGGTATTTATTTGGAATTTGATCACTGTGTTCACTATTGGTTGTCCTTTCACTATTCTATTTCATGTCTTGTATGTTTATTTTAATTTCAGCACTGTGTCCTTGTATCTAATCGTGATTATCACAGAACATTTAGTCGTGATTTAAGTCCGATTTTGCCGTAGAAAATTTTTGCTTGATTTTGGTATTTATTCTTGTTTCACTGACTTGCCTACGTCTGCACAGGGGAGTTGTCACCTCAGGTTTACAGATTTATTGAAATACACTGGTTTACTATTTTAAAACGTCTTTTATTGTGGAGTGTGTCACAATTTATTGTTTACATTAGCAGCGCCCTCTGGCGAAAAAAGAGTCACTCATGAAAAAAAAATGAGTCACTCATCGGTAAAGAACAATTGTCGGTAACAATACAATAGAGGCGGTGGACAGTTTATCTTGGACGTTGTTTGTCTTTGGCCGAGACTCTCAACTTAATGATATAACCAGACGGATTCAGTTGGGTTGTGCCGCATTTGGAAAGTTTAAAGACATCTTCAAGTCCAAGACCCCGCAGAACCTGAAAACCAGGGTTAACAACCAATGTGTCCCGCCCACACTTACATGGCCTTACGGTGCCGAAACATGGACGCTAACAAACCCGAGTATGCACCAAATTAAAGTCGCACAAAGGGCTATGGAGCGTGCCATACTAGACATCAGTCTCTTGGACCGCGTGCCATTGAAATCCGTAGACTTACCAAAGTCGCAGACGTGGCTACGCGGATCGCGGGGCTCGTGGCGATGGGCGGGACATTTGGTCAGGAGTGAGGACGGAAGGTGGACCAAGGCAGCTACGGAGTGGCGGCCGCGAACAGGGTAAAGAGCAGCGGGCAGACCACCGGCCCGATGGTCAGGTGACATTGTCAAGGTGGCTGGTAGACAGTGGACCACTGGCGGGGGACAGACGCGAGTGGCGTGCTTTTGGAGTGGCCTATGCCCAACAATGGAATGATATAATAAAAAATAATCTCAGTTTTCCCGCCGAAATAAGTCATAACCGCGAAATATAGGTATAGATCGCGGCAAAATTCTTGAGCATGATCTGACGTAGTGAGGGAACTCTCTCGCTCTCTCACTTACTGCCAAAGAGACGCCTTTATCTCGCTTGCGCAATCAAGGTCGATGTTCAAGAAGTTTGCCGTTTAGTTATACAAAGGCGAACTCATCTCTTTCGGCGAACGGCGACAGCGTTTTAGTTTTCTGAAGATGTTTTCTCTTAAAGTCTAGCATCAAGCATCAATCACTGCGGGAGCGGGTACTAAAAAGTATTTTCACAAACGAATGCACCCGTCCAAACATTCAAAATATGATAGGCGGACAGTATCGACCTCGCCAAAACTTGAACTGTGACCTTTCATGAACCCCTTAATGCGGGGAAATGAAATTCCCATTCACCGCGGGACCCTGTTTGGGTGGAGAGTTTTCAGATCTGCGCACAGTGCGACAAAAGGCCTGGGTTGGTGACAGTTTACTAACCTGAATACGAAGCCAAAAGGAGGGTTATGATTTTAACCGGTATGTACACTTCTTAGCAGAATTTGACAAACTAGGTAAAGTTAGAAGCGTCTTTATAGGCTGTATGACGTCACGCTAAATTCAATGGCAACAAATATAATGACCACCAACATATTTTTTTCCTACCCAAAATGGCTAAATGACCACCAAAAGTTGCAGAAAATATCAGGGCAAAATACTGCGGTAGCTTGGGTGAAGGGTAAAGGGAGTGAGCGAAGCGAAGCCCCCTTTATCCTTCGTTTTAGGTTGAACATGTAAGAACAAAAAATACTTAAAACATAAACTTAAGTCCACAAAACATAAAAAGAAGTTTGGTGATCATTTATCCAAACACAATTTGGTGGACATCCATCCATTTTGTCAGTCATTTCGAATTTATTGGTAGTAAATTTTCGAATTTTTTGGTAATCGTTTAAACACGAGCCAAATTCAATTTCGCGCCCTCTAGAGGGCATAGATTCAGAGATTAAAAAATACTTTTGTGAACAGGGGAATATTGTGATATATAATTAAGAACATCATAATATGATATACTTAGATGTTAGTTGAGCTCATTGAAAACAAGTAAAATTATTATAAACACAAATAACCCGACTGCATTTTCATTCTTACAGTTTTTTTAAACCCCACTCGATAGGTTTTAAAAAAATATAACATGTCGCAAAAAATCTGAAAATTGTCTTACGAATTTAAAAAAAAGCCGAGAAGTGTCGAGCGGCAAAGTTAAAATAATCGTACTGTACTCATTGATTGGACTTGGATTAAAAGTAATTTGATATGATGAAAATATAATATTTGGAGATGAAAAATAAATATAATATTTAAGTAAAATTAACATGGAAATATACCGTCAGGCAGGAAAAATTTCGAATTTTAGGTGGTAGGCTGGGTTGTTGGGGACATTTGGAACCTACGCGAGGATTTATAAATAGGGCGGTGAAAAAGTCATGCCATTGTTCGCCAATTCTCGTCTCAGGTCTTCTCATTAGTTCGTAGTTCTGTAACTTCGATCTTATGACGACCCGAATGGCCGAGTCGGCAGGGACCCTGCCTACGAAGCCAAGGGTCCCGGGTTCGAGTCCCGGTGGGGGCAAATATTTGTTTGATGAGAATGGATGTTTGTACCCTAGTCATGGTTGTTTATCTATCTAAGTATAATATTTATCTATATAAGTATGTGTATCGTTGTCTAATACCCAAGATACAGGGAATCCAAGTTTGGGGCTAGATCAATGTGTGTAAATGGTGTCCAAAGTATTATTATTATTATATTATTATAAAAACTTTATTTTCAAAGCCTGACCTAGGATTGGCGAAAAATGGAATGACTTTTCCACCCCCTAGTATTAATCATCCTCGCGTGAGGACGAAAGGGTCCTGAACAATCCAGCTTACTTACTTAAAATTCTATATTTTTCCTATACTTATTTATTTTCATGATAATTTTACCAACTTATATATTACTACACATATGGACCAAACATACTCATTGAGTTTTAATAACACACGAATATTAAGAAGATACCAAAAAATATGTGTTTTTGTTTTAGTCCATTTACCCACTGCACAGATATCTAAAAATTTAATTTTTTAAGTTAATGTTTCTTGGGTATTTTATTCAGATTCTCACTGAAGAAAAACGTGATTGGATGAAAGCTTCTTGATAGAATAAGTTGTTTTTTTTTTGTAATTCTGAATTCCTACCTAATTTAATTGCGGAGTCGCATTCAAAATGTGGATATTATGCATTCTTAAACTCTCCTTGAAAATATTTTTGACAAAATAGTGTAGTTTATTTTTAAACAATTATATGTGGTTTGAGTCGAGCGCATTGTTTGCGCTCTCGCTTTTACTTATGTGGTAGTAATTATCGCTGTCACTTTCGTTTAAATTCGTATTCCCGCTTTTAAAATATCACCTAATATGTAGGTACTATTTCTACGGCACAACTCGTGTGCCAGGTACGGCAAAGGTTAACATGCGGTAGGAGGACAAGGGGCGGTAGAGCTGCAGGCCGTGACCTTTCAGATTGCCAGGGGGGGGGGGGGGGGGGGGTGGCAGAAGATAGGCAGGAGGCAATAATCGCGCCGCAGACAACAGGCAGTCTGAAGTGGGTTGCAATATCGGAAGGATTAGGTAAGGCATTGCGTATTTCATGCATATTGAAATAGTAATTTCGGACGGAAAAAATATTATTTGCTTACGTGTTGTGTAGGCTACGGCCAAAGTGGAAAATGCGGTTATAATAAAGAGTGACTGGATAGTTTAAATAATGACCCCCTAACTAGGTCAAAGAGAGAAATACGACAGAACTTCTCACATGGACGGCCCTGTTCAAAAACTTTTTTGATTTAAATCCGTGACCATTTGCCCTCTAGAGAATTTAGTGTGACGTCATATAGCCTTTAAATAGTAGACGATCAAGGCGTTAGGTGATACCTCAATTATTGTCAAATTCTGATTAGTAGCATTAGTCAATTTGCCTTAGTGTTTGGCCTATATTTATACAGAATTATCGAGATAATGCAAGAAAAGCAGCGAGCAAGAGCCTATTGAAAATTAAAAATTTTAAATGTGCTAATTAAGCCTTCAATTGATACCCAACATGTTCAATAAATTTCTTATAAACATCCAAGACTCTAGAAGCCTCTAGAAGGCGCCATATTGAATTGAAAAAGAATTTAGTGTGACGTCACATAGCCTATATCCAGTGGACGATTCTGACGAAATATAAAATATAAATTTTCCTCTTTTTCCTCATGAATTGTTCGGTCATGATGTTTATTTCTTGCAAATCACGGCGCGATTTCGTTAGAAGAGTTATACAATATACATACTTCTCACACGAAATGTGTGGCAGTGTGCGTTATACCGTCGTCTGGAGCGCACACTGAAGCATCTTGCATGTCGTCTGACCACGAACAAGGCCCAAACCAAAAGCCCTCGTGACTTGCATGTATGGCTCAGATTCTGCAATTTGTTACAATTACAGATAGCCTATCGCTCTCCTGTGTCCTTTTTTGAGCAACAATCAAAAGATAGCGCTTTGATAGGTTGCTAAAAAACCGGCCAAATATGTGTAAGACTTTACACATTTAGGAATCCGTAACAAATGTAGAATAAAAGCATAAAATGAAGGAATTTTGGAGAAGAAAGAAATTTATCAATATATTAGTATTTGTTTGTAAAATATACGTAATTATTACCTAATTTTATGGTTAAAAATGGCTTCGGTTAAAAAAAGGTGTCTTCGGTGTCTTATAATTGATTTGTTTTTCAATAAATAAACAAAAAATGCCATATTTATCTACTCAACGAGATCTAAACCACTATACCACATTAGTGGGGTTAGATAAAAAAACGCGCGCCCCTTTATATGTATGGGTGCCCCCCCTTAAAAACATTTAAAACTTATTTTTTGCAATTTGTATGGCTTTGGATCGATAAGATGTTAATACTGTGAAAAATTTAAGACTGTAGCTTTAACAGTTTGGCTGTAAAACCTATGTGACAGACGACGGACGGGCGCCGGGCGGGTGGACACGTGAGTGACAGCAATAGGACTCCGATTCGACCCTTTGGCTACGGAACCCTTAAAAGTAAAGACCATGATATGATAAATATATCATGTTGTTAAACTATACTGTATTCGGAAAACCTCCGAAATTGGAAATCTATAGAATAGTATCTACTATCAGACGACCAGACATTTTGGGAGGAGAGTACAGCGACAGGCCAGCGAGTCTTACAATTGAAGTAGAATCGAATGCCTGTAACAGAGTCGGTGTACGCACCTGCTTAGGTGGGCGAGGCGCGCCGGCACTGCAGCCGCCGCCGCCGCCGAGCTGACGACGGCGGTGGACGGCGCGCGCTAGCTCCACGCATGCGCACAACGCACTGTTAAAAATGAATTCCTGACTCCGCCACTGTACCGCGGGCACGCGCCGCGCCGCTCGCCTATTTTCGCACGAGACCGCGCCCCCGGGCCGCGCCGGGACACCAGCGGAGCCCTACTGTCGTCCGGAGCCCCGAGGGCGGAGCCCCGCCGGCATGGCCCGACCATGAGCGACCTGCAAGCCACCTTCGAGTTCTCGGTCGAACTATACAAGTTCTACAATGTCGACCTGTTTCAGCGAGGGTAAGGCACGCGAATTCCCGTGAATCGGGTGCGATATAATAGTGATTCTACACAAATTGATGGTGAGGTGAGCGGAATCCTAAAACCGATATGGTACTTATCAAAATTTTGAGACGTGTTACACTTTGATAAACATTATGTACCTAAGAACATGTGGTGAAAGCTTTTCATTCCTCCAACCAGTGGTTTTCCTGTGAAACTATGCGAAAAATTTAAAAAATCCTCAAAAATTCAAAAGGCAGATAATTCCACACAACAATAAAAAATACTTCGTGAAAATGATCAGTTTCAGGTAGATGCCTCGCCTTTTACCTGCCTAGCTTTCAATTTACGTGGAGCGGCGATTAATTGAACATGATTTACGGTACACGTGAAGACCTTTCGAGAAGCTAACCTGATTATAGAGACGGTAAATAAATGGTTTATGAAATGAGGAGCTTTTGAAAGGCGCTTCTAAATGAACCAGTGATTAATCATGGGGCGATTTGAAATGAAAACCTTTTGAAAATACTTTCGTTCAACAGTTTGTGTGTAAAATTGAAATTGGATTCCTTTGGCACCACAGAGATTCCCACAAATGAAATGTGCGTAGTACTAAATTGTAATACTTAACGAATAACAACGACTCAAGAATATCGTAGTTGTATGGTTTCTAAGCACAAAATAACCACAGAACAGTGATGACATTATTAGACTTGTTAGTAGCGTACCGAATTATTTCATTCGCGAACATTGGCAGAGGTTAGCAGCCTACTAAAAAAGTATTATTTTAGTTTCGGATTCGGCCACGTTTCGGCCAAAAACAAGGCTATGGCCAAGGTATCGGTTTCGGCCTAAAGACGGCTGAATCTTTGGCTCGGCCGAAACATACGTTTTGTAGCTTGTATACAAGATATAAACGAGTGCAGAAGAAACACAGAAAAGACATAACTCGTAGTAAAACATACATTAAGAGAGGTTGTAACGTGACTCAAGAAAGTCCTTCTAGCTCAAAATTTCAGGAAATTGTGTTTGTGTGGAAATTCACTAGTTTAAAAAGTATTGGTTTCGGTCTCGGCCGGAACTAGGATTGAAGTCGAAGGAACGGTTTCGATTTCGGCTGAAAATCCAGTTTCTTTCGTTTGGTCCCTAGTATTTTTCGGCAGACAGAGAAAAGCGACAGGCATGTGATAGGGAATTCTTACAAATAGTAGAATCGCCACCCTTACCGTGACTCTACCTCTAGTATACTCTAACAAATACAATACAGTGACCAGATGTAGTTAGAATGTATTCAGCAAGTTATGTAATGCGTCAATACAAACAATATGTTGTCAGGCCCGGCCACGCCAAGCGATTGTTTCCGAGTTGTGTGAATGTGGCATCCCTGCCACATTCACACAACTCGGGTAGTGTAGGTTCCCACCTAAAATACATGGTGACCTGGAAACATGTTAGCTTATGGGACTTATTCACAATGCCACTGTAATGCCAAAATTAAAACTGTAGGAGAAACCGCCTTAGATTTATCCCTATTTGATAAAAAAAAAAACATGTCAATATGAGTCTTCATTAATTAAAGATTTCCCTTTATTTTCCCGAGATTCCATCAGCAAATGTTGAGGAACTCTACCTATATTACCATCACTTCCACTACCATCGCCATTATGCATTATGTTATGACGAATAGAATAGAATGGAATGAACATATATTACTGACCAATCTTAATAAAGTTATCAAATCGTAACCTGTCTTCGTCAAAAGTTCCACTTCATAAAATGTTCTATCACTACTCGTGCAATTACCCTCGGGAAGTATCGTGCAATGAAAGATACAAATATCGCATAGGTCTGCCGGTAATATTTGAACAGTTCCCTTGATTTCTCCAGGATCTCATCATCAGATCCTGACCAATGCCATTGGGACCAATCGGAAGGTAGACCAAACAGAAAAACTTGGTCCATTCGTCTTGGAAAAATCGATTACACACATTAAAGAAAATATAGATTCCGCCGACGACTTTGTGAAGTCGGTTAGAGTGGCGCTTAACTATCATACTGACTGACTGGCGCTGTTAGTTCCCGAGCGAGAGACAGAGTCAGCTTGACTTTGAGTGCGACCGTCACACTTTGAGATATCGGGGACCACACCATCCACAAACATCATCATCGTATTAGACCACTTCATTTCAAGTCCAGGCATAGGACTGTCCCACGCACATCTTTAATAATATTGTGGTCTCTAAGTCTAGTATCGGTAGTGAATTTTGACCACTCTGATACTGCCTAAGTCCACCATTCGTTTTGCCATATCTCGATGCATACACCCTCAATATTCTAATCATTTATTAACCAGAAAGCATAACCGACTTCCCAGAAACCAAGAAAAAAATCGAAGCCGCTTCATCTTACGCGCACTGAAAAAACCGGGTCATCGCGGAAAATATAACAACTGGCTTCAGGTGCGATATCCCCGCCTCTCCCTGGAAACTCTTAGATTCAAATTCACATTTGTGTTACATTACAACGCCCGTTTTTGGTTTCCGTACCCGAAGGACCCGTCTCTATTACTTAGCATCCGCTGTCTGTCTGTCTGTCCGTCCGTCAGCGGACTGTATCTCATGAACCGTGATAGGTAGACAGTGTTATTTATAAAGATTCAATTTATCCAAAACTCTCATAACATGGAGTTAAAACAGTCTTATACCCCGTTCTCACAAAATTGTGATTTATAAAATAAAATCTGTATTTTAGGTTCGTTTGAATCGGGTAAAAGGCAAAGATAGAGAGTGGGCTATGCTAAAAGGCACCTCTGATGTGCAAGAAATACACCCCAAAAAAAGAAAGACTATTATGAACAAAATAAAAATATGGTCATAAGTCTTACAAAAAGAATTGAAATCCCACCAAAAACATTTTCATGTAAATGTTGCCAAGACGAGACCACATGGCTGGCACTGTCAAGAAGTTATCAGATCTCATATAGAGCCAAGGTTCTATCTCTACACGCCCTAACTCTACAAGCCCTCACTTCACAAACTCTACACCTCAGTCAAAATATGTGGCTTTGGCGTTTCGCTATCGTCACATGGGCGTAAGGTGAAAAATTTATTCATTGTTCATTACTTTTCTCTTATAAATAGTTCTTGTAGTAAAGATGAATGTTTTAAAAATGAAAAAGATTTGTTTAATCGTACCTGCAAGAACTATACTCGTTACTACAAGAACGGATTGTACGAATACATCTCGTTACTGCATGAACGGATTGAATGATTGGAAAATGAATGTAAGGTTAACAGTGTAATATAAAAGTAATGAATAGTGAATAAATTTGTCACTTTATGTCCATGTGACGGTAGTGAAACGGCTAAGCCACATATTTTGACTAAGGTGTAGAGTTCGTCAAGTTATTGCTTGTAGAGTTAGGGCGTGTAGAGATAGAAGCTTGGCTCTATATGAGATCTGATAATTTTTTGACAGTGCCAGCCATATGGTCTCGTCTTGGCAGCATTTTACATGCAAATGTTTTTGGTGGTATCACATATTTTTGTAATACCTACTTATTCTATTCGGATCGCAGTCATCCACAAGTGAGTAGAGTACCTATCAGATACGTTTAGCTTCGTGGTGCAGGGGGGATACCACAACGACTATACCGATTCAGTTCATGAAACTAACCTGACCCGCAAAATTACCATGATTGTCTTAAAAGTCTTGGTTTTAGGTAAATAAAGCCCGATTTAGCGTTTGGTTTGAAATGGTTGCCGTGTTGTTATTCTTTTAAACCTAATCTGAATCGGTATAAAGGTCCCCCAGGGTTCTACAAATATAGCGCAATGCCTTTTCCCATGCGGGGTGGAATGGAACAGTTGCGTGACATGCGAGCGAGTACCCCCTAGACCACGGACGATGGTATCTACGTTTTGTTGAATTGTTGGAGACGAACAGCCACGGCTGTTATTGATCACCGAAAAATACACTAAATACTATAGTTATATCTCTTTCTATCTTGGCACCAAGCCATTTTACTTGAGCCAAGTAAACGTTCTACTTTGTGTAAGTGTTAAGTTACTCTGAATATAACTTATACTTACATAAAGGGAAATATTTAATTGCAAATCAAAAATACTGATTTGCACCTCAACTGTCAGGGCAAAGTGGTGGGTCAGGGTAGGTGAAGGTTTAAGGGTTAGCGAAGCAAAGACCCCCCCCTTATCGTTCGTTTTAGATTGAAATTGTAAGAGCAAAAGAAATATAACATTTGAATACTCATAATAGTAGTTTATCTACACACGTATCATTAACCCTCTTTACTGCGTACAAAAACCCGCACGTTACGATCAGCATAATGTTAAACTACTTGGTAAAAACTCATTTCTTATCTGAAAAATTACACATTATGACCATAATGTGTAATACACATTATGACTTTCAAATTTCGAACGCCGACGCCCGCCTCGTGCCGCCACTAGTTTATCTGTGAAGTTGGTACTGACATTCAAATTTCGAACGCCGACGCCCGAAGTTGGTCCTACCATGGACGTCCATGGGTCCTACAGAACAAGCTAAACAACTGCAGAGCCACAATGCCGGTCAAACATGCGGTTCCTGAACACATCAAAGAGAGCTTATGATATTTGTGTAGATAAACTAGTGTATGTAACTGTACATAATTAGGCATTAAAACTCTCGAGTGATATTATTATGAAACGAGCCGAGTATTAATGCCCCCCATTATGTAGCAGTGACATAAACTACTATTATGTGTCTGCTACATAATGGCGGGCATTAATACTCGAGAGCCGAAAGCGAGTTTCATAATAATATCACTCGAGAGTTTTAATGCCTAATTATGTACAGTTACATACACTGGTTTATCTATACACATATCATAAGCTCTCTTTGATGTGTTCAGGAACCGCATGTTTGACCGGCATCATGGCTCTGCAGTTGTATAGCTTGTTATGTAGTACCAACTTCACAGACAAACTAGGGTCGGCACGCAGGCGGGCGTCGGCGTTCGAAATTTGAATGTCATAATATGTGTAATTTTTCAGATAAGAAATGAGTTTTTACCAAGTAGTCTAACATTATGCTGATCGTAACGTGTGGTTTTTGTACGCAGTAAAAACATAAAAAGTGTTTTTCGAGAACATTTTTAAACGCAAATAGGACCTATTTGATATATTTAATCGCACATCAAAAATACTCAGTAAAAAAGGATCAGCAAAAACACTTTTTATGTTTTAAGTATTTTTTGTTGTTCTTACATGTTCACGAAGTACCCTTCACTTAAGCTACCCCAGTATTTTGCCCTGATATTTGCTGTGAAAATCAGTATATTTGCTGTGCAAATCGTTATTATTGATGTGCAGTTTAATATTTACCTTACTTAAATACATACGCATGCCTTGTTGCCTAGAATCAGGGTAAGCGGATACTAAAGACCTTTGTTGCGATCACTTAGTAAACATCTTTCACTTCTCCTAAATTCTGGTTTACTCCCATCTGACCCGGAAATTTTTCTCCGTGATTGATAGTACACAGGGTCGCCCGCACGCAGAACCTGTTCATGGCTCAAAGCTTTTAGGTTTCCGTACTTGAAGAAAAAATCAAACCCGCTCCATCTTACACGCACTAAAAAAACAAGGTCATCAGGAAAATATAACAACAGGGCTTCAGGTGCGATATCCCCGCCTCTCCCTGGGAACGTTTAGATTCAAATTCACGTTTGTATTATATTGTTTATAGGGTCCCGTACCCGAAGGGCGTCAAGCAGGACTAAGCATTCGCTGTCCGTCCGTCCGTCCATCCGTCCGTCAGCGGGCTGTATCTCATCAACCGTAATAGGAGGAGAGTTAAAATAATGAACAAGACGAGATTTTATAAATTAAGTTTGGACCCCATACAAGAAACGTGTTTTAACACCACCCGCGATCTAACAAACCATAACATGATGTCAATTGTCAATTGTCAATTGTAAGACGGGCTGGTTTCCGCAACTCGACGACGAAAGCGCCTATTTTGCGTGTGGGTGGGAATGCGACATCATTCGAGCCAACCCAACTCCTCCAGGAACGCCAGTAGGCCCTTTACGTTACCGACTATCCCTGGAAGGTCCCTCGATTGACCGAGGTGTTTAGCCCTGTAGTCCGCTACTCCTGTGCACTCCATGAGGACGGGAGCAGCCGTTTCTTCTGCCTCCAAGCAGGCTCTGCAAAGGGGGCTGTCGGTAACACCTAGGACATATAGATGTTTGTTAAAGAAACCATGGCCAGTAAGTGCTGCAGTTACCAGTCGCATGCGCGGCCTACTAAGTCGAAGCAAGGTCTTAGCCAGCCTAGCGCTAGGGGACGGCAAGGCCAGCTTAGCCTGCCTGCACTCCTCATGGTTTGTCCAAAGAGTGGCATGATCATTCCTGGTCGACTCTCTCAGAAATGAGCGTACCATCTTGAAGGGAAGAGGGATGATAGGTTCGGGACCATACGCTGTCAAGCTAGATCCTTTACGCGCCAACTCATCCGCTGCATCGTTACCTCTTGATCCGCTGTGTCCTTTTATCCATTGAAGGATTACGCGGTTGTGTTGACATACCTCCATTAGTCGTTTGTGACACTCGTAGATTAGCCCTGAGTTATTAGTGTTGCTATTTAGGGCTTGTAGGACGGCCATGCTATCCGAGAGGATTCGAATGGAGGAATCTCTTACCTTTCTCGATGCTATGGCATTAGCGGCCGAGATGATGCCCATGCATTCAGCTTGAAAGACAGTATTATGGGCACCCAGTGGAATGGCCATCTTGATGTTTAGGTCCTCCGAGAAGGTGCCTGAACCAGTGCCTGCTTCAGTTTTTGAACCATCGGTAAAAATTCTGAGCTCTTTAACGTCGAGCCCCTCAACCCGATGGTCTTCATGTAACTGTATATTGTATTTTTTGTCAAAAACAAATTGTTTAGGGATTCTGTCACTGCAAGCCATAGAGATGGGAAATTTTTTGTAAACTTCCCCTAGGATGGCGGTGTGTGAGGTCCTGTTTTTTCTCCAAAGTCCTAAG
Organism: Argyresthia goedartella; assembly: GCA_949825045.1. NCBI lineage: Eukaryota > Metazoa > Arthropoda > Insecta > Lepidoptera > Argyresthiidae > Argyresthia > Argyresthia goedartella. The sequence continues at coordinate 22,885,508 of OX463821.1, read as the reverse complement.
GTGTTGAGTCTCACCGCAGATGACGCGGCCTCCTGCTTAATATATAGCTGGAGTGGCGGAAGACACAGCATGGCCTCCATTGCTGCTGTTGGAGTAGTTCTCATACTACCTGTGATAGCCATGCAGGCCAGCCTTTGGAAGCTTTGGAGTTTGCTTACCATTGTGGTTAGTTTGGTCCTGGTCCACCACACCACAGCTCCGTAGCAGACAAGAGGACGGATCACCGTTACGTACAGCCAAAGAATGATGTTGGGAGAAAGTCCCCACTTTTTCCCCACCATTCTCCGACACTGCCAGAAAGCAATACTCGCCTTCTTTAGTTTGTTGTCGATGTGGCTACTCCAGTTGAGCTTGCTGTCCAAGGTTATGCCCAGGTACTTCACCTCAGTTGCTAGCTGGAGTTCCGTTCCAAAGAGCTTAGGTAGGGTATACCTACCAAGAGCCCTATTGTTAGTGAACATGACCATTACCGTTTTTGTTGGGTTAACCGCCAGGTCATATTCTAAACACCAGCGCTCCACGATGCGAAGAGCTGTTTGTTTAAGGTTGCATACTGTGCTCGCAAATTTACCTGTGATGAGGATTACCAAATCGTCGGCGTATCCTACGGTGTAGTATCCATTAGCGTTAAGCTTGGTAATCAGGTCGTTAATGACCAGATTCCACAGAAGCGGGGAGAGCACTCCTCCCTGCGGGCATCCCCGCACTACCTCCGCCGATAGGGACTCTCCAGCTAGACGCACGATACGTTTGTTAAGCATGTTTGTGACCCAGTTGTTTACAGCTGTTGACACCCCATGCCTTGTTAGAGATGCACTTATACTGCTATACTGCGTCTTGTCAAAGGCACCTTCTATATCAATAAAAGTTCCAAGACAGATGCATTTGTTTTGAATCGCCTCTTCAATTGTGGATACAACTGCATGGAGAGCCGATTCAGTAGACCATAACATGATTCGAATATGATCCTAGATTTCTTGGCTCATCACATGATTCTGGTGGCGCAATAGGTTTGATATCGATTTTGCAATATGTGATCTAATTTCGAATCCACGTCAGATATAATCAATTAGATATAATATTATTGTCTTTTTGTTTTTATTTTATATTTTTAAACGACTTCATAAAATATACCGAAATGTACCGATTTGGAAAATTCGTTTTTTGATTGAAAGGGTTTACATTTGTCTCATTTTCATGAGGTCAGGATTTGATGATGAGACCCTGGAGCAATCGAGGGAACTCTGCAAATATTGTAGGCAGACCTATAGCGATTTTTGTAATTTTCTTTACTCTCGCGAAGCACAATGTTGTGAAGTGGAGCTGATGATGAAGATCACAGATGACCACCGGAATCGCTGAATACAAGGTAGCTTACAGGTGTCGATTTGATAACATTATTAATATAAGTAACATTATCTATTATCTAATAATCTCGTTATAATACAAAATGGTAAAGTGTAGGTGATAGTTACGTAGCAAGAAAGCTTCTCAACAATTTATTAAAGTCAGTCAGGACCTGATGATGGGATCATAGAGAAATAAGAGAATCTCTAATTATTAAAGTCTGATTTTTCTAAAGTTTTACTTTTTGTTTAATTATTAGGGTTTAAATTTTCTTGTACGGTGTTGTGGAACCTGGAAGACCCGCACTTGACCGATTTTTTACTCTTTTGGGAATTAAAAATGAACAAAATCTGTGTAATTGTCAGCCTACGGAAGGTCTTAAGCCAATAATTACACGTATACTCGTTAATTCTATGTGTTTAAACATTTACTATAGCAACCAATTCGGTTCTGTGAAACTATATGGACACGCTTCGCTCCGCTCCGCTGCGTTCGGGTCTAGGTTGTTTTTACTTTAGTTTTTAGTATGTAACTATTTTTAAAATAAGATCTTCACGACTCATTTTCTCTTCTTCGAACTTTTTAACTACGTACCCAGAGAACGAACCTCTACTTAGTCCTACCTATTTTTTATATTCAAGAAGTTTTGTGTGTTTAGCTATACTTGAGATAATGTTATGAGTAATGAGTGCTATCGTTTATGATTACCCCGATTTAGGGTAGGTATCTGTTTAGCTCGTAGTTATTCTTTGCTGTTTGTACATCTATCTGTGTTCTTTCTGTCTCTACAGCTACTTTCCGATTGCAATGCCTACGATAGTTAGGTTTCTTCGCGGCTCTCCGATCAGTCCCCGTGCATGGACGTCACCTCTTTATCTCTCTTACTGCCGGCCAGGACTACCACTAACTGCACCATGACCCGATGAACCCGACCCATCATTCCGAATCCTGCTGCATGAAGATTTTCCAGGGGAGTCGTGCTCCAGACGAGTGAAGTCATTCCAAGAGTTCACAACCCCCGCCTGGCGGCCCGTAATAAATTCAGTATATAATGTAAATTTCTCTCTTTTACAGCCCCACGTTGGGCGCCATTGTAACCGTGAGGGTTTGGCTGTAGTTATAGTTAAGTTTATCGCGGGCCACTTTTCCGCAACTAGACGTCTTAAATTTGCGCCTATTTTGCGTGACGTGGGTTGGGGGCACTACTCCTGCCAACCCAGCTCCTGTAGGAAGCCTAGCAGACCCTTAATGTTGCCGACTACTTCCTGGAGCGACCTCGGCGTCCCAAGGTGTGTTGCCCGGTAGATGGCCACGCCGGAACATTCCAAGAGGATGTGGGTGGCTGTCTCCTCGACCTCCATGCATACTCTGCACCGGGGGCTGTCCGTGATACCTAGAGTGTGTAAGTGTTTGTTTAGCAAAGCGTGTCCAGTTATCGCTCTGGTTACCAAGCGAAGCTGTGATCTCTCGAGGGTTTGGCTATAGATAAATAGAAATGAATGAGAATATATAAATACATATTAGTATACAGATTTAATCAATACAGATTTAATAAAATAGAATAGGATAGACGGGTCGTGGGTTTAAAGAACTCATTGGTATTGATTTGTCACATTTTGACCACAAGAGCACTCCCCTCTCTTCGTATGTTCAAAAGGTCAGTTGGCCATGTGGGCAGGTTATAGGCAGGAACCAGGCAGGATGTAGAAAAGTCGGATGGTAGTCTTGGAAATTGTGAAGTGCAGAACTGGTAGGTAGGAACGTCGGCGTAGATCCGGGAGGTAGTAAGAACCTAGGCAACAAAGACAGCTTCAGAAAGTGCAGTAGAGCTCCTGCAATGTCCCCAGCATCATCAAAGCCACGCAGAGAAGGCGGGAGGCTGTGATGAAGCACTTGGCCATCCAGGACATGCAATAAGGAGAGATGAGAACTAGCTACACACAATTAGATAAATACTTAACCGAATACGGAATAAATAAAAATAGTATGACAGACGTAGTAAAAATATTAGAGAAATGTAAAATAACAGTTTGACATGCGTCAAAGAAAACTATAATTTCGAATTTAGTTTTATAAGAATATCAAAGATTACAGCCAGCTAATATGCATATGATATACAAACTATATGGAGATACACTCAAGTGATTAAGCATGTTATACCGCTCTGACAGGTTTAGGAGTTTTTACTGTGTGTGTGTGTGTGTATGGGACACAACCCTCTGGCTGAAAATGTACAATACTCAAAATAAACAAACGTGTAAAATAACACACTACGTATAATCTACACTAAGCACATTACGAAACAAACAAAATATGCAATTATTAAAATGTATATTATTAAATGATCAAATCAAAACCCAAAATAACGACTAAACTTAAATTACACAATTCTCAAGATTCACAAAATCATAATGGACAAAATAGATACAGAACTTTATTGGCGAAGTTTTGTTGAAAAGGTTATACCAAACTGGTCAAGTGTCTCGGACAAGTGCAAGTGAGTCGGACTCGCAACGAATGGTTCCGTGCCAGGCAAAAGAACAAGTCTTTTTTTTAATGTTGTCTTTGAACCTCTGGAATCCTTGACCGGAAACGAGCAGAAATGTAATAACTTATTTACAAATATACAATAAAATCTGTTGCAAATAAGTCCAATGTTTATTATAATTAAAATAAACAACTATTATTTGTATACAATTATTTGTACAACTTCAGACTTGAGGGCGACACAGGTGTTAAAGTCACTTTTCTGGGAGTTTCATAATCATTAGATAAAATAAACAGAATAATTATACGGATTACTTACATGACACGATATGTTTCTAACTTTTGCGGTTGTCTCTAAAGTCAACCTATGCAAAAAAAAAATTTGAATATATCATAATGGGATAAAAAAATAATTATCGGTATATTTATGTATTAAGAGTACTTATTTCATATAAAGAAAAATTCTTGTTAAGAAGATAAGAAGGTTAGATGGACTTATCAATGGATACAAGTCAGGATTTTTCATTTACTATAGTCCGTTTCATAATTCGCTGCAAAAAAACTTTAACTTCTAAGGGTTCAAATGTCCATCTTTCATTTTAAAGTAGGCACATCCTTATAACCCAAAAAAAAATATAGTATCATCCTAAACATTACATGTCAATAGGAACTATTAAAAAAAATAGATGATTTCATCTAAAATTCGCTATATATTGCGATCTAAAAACCAATTAATACCATTTCACTTTCGAGAAGAAAATATGTGTGTTACGTTGGTATTTTCTTGTATAAGTTATAAAACATTATTATCTTTGGAATATATATAGCTTTTAATGACACGAGTATTTTATTTACGATTAAAAAAATACTACCAAGTATAGCAATTTTTTTTTACAACTTTATCACTGCTTTTCTTTGTTTTTTACAAACGAATTATGAGACAGACTATACGACATACAATTTTGTTCGGAATAATTAGGTCGGCTAGCTAGACAGGGAGTTAAGCAAAAATTATAAAACTCGAGTAAACTTTGACAACTCCATTAAAACTGTATGGAGTTATCAAAGTTTACTAGAGTTTAGTGTTAAGTCACCGTCTAGACTCACACGTGTGCCCTCACTGAATCAAACTGGTATATTCGATAATATAATGACTTCGGTAAACATAAACAATCTTGGTCTTATTTCAGATTAGGTATTCTGTTAGGTGTTTTCAACATTATCCGCTACTGCCACCCTAAATGTCTGACAAGGTCTGATGCTATATTATATTTTGATTAGAACAAGAACCTTCAAATCAAATCATATGTACATATATTTGAACAAGAATCAGCAAATCATATCATAGTTAGGTTAGGTACTTAACTCAAGCGGCCTCCAATGCATAATTAATCATTTATCCGATCTTTGCCTGCGTATTCCTACAGTTCGTTCCTTTGAAACTTTGGTTTCGCTGTCGGTATTTTTAGATACGGGGTCGAGGCAGGGTTGCGCGGCGTGAAACGTCAGGCCACGCCCGATAGTCGAAAATTTCTGACATTAACAGGGGCCCTAAAATTTTACAATGATTTTTAATGATCGTAAACTATAAACATCCTGATCATATTTGGCAACGTATTGTATAATGACGTGACATAAACTCTGTTTTTTTATACATTCACCTACACCAACTTGATAGTTGGATTCACCCCTCTAAGGGGTTCCGTACCCGAAGGGTGCCAAACGGGACACTATTACTAAGCCTCCGCTGTACGTCCGCGTCCGTCCGTCCGTCTGTCACCGGGCTGTATCTCATGAACCGTGATAGTTAGACAGATGAAAATTTCACAGATGATATATTTCTGTTACCGCTATAACATCAGATACTAAAAATCAGAATTAAATAGGTATTTAAGGGCGCTCCCATACAACAAACGTGATTTTTTTTGCTCGTTTTTGCCCGATTTAGATAACGGCGACAGGTAAACGCTTGAAATATTCAGAAAATATTGAGTTATATTATTTACTTTAAAAATAAATAATTAAAATAAAATAAAATAAATATTTAAGGGGGTCTCCCATACAACAAACGTGTTTTTTTGCCGTTTTAATAGATAATGGTACGGAACCCTTCGTGCGCGAGTCCGACTCGGACTTGGCCTTTTTATTATATTCTAACAACCTATCTAAATCAGATTTATTATCTCTGTTTATTATATCTATTACCGAAAAACTCTATGATCTACCTACGCACTAAAGAGTGTATATGTTAGACAAGTGTTGCTTATAACTTATAACATAGATAAATTTGTCTATGCTTATAAGAAGAGTTATACAAAGCCGTTTCATATTTTCAGAAAATACCTTCCGTGTCCTGTCGTCGTGCTATACCCGACATGTGATGAAGTGTGCTTTAGCTTGTGACTTATATCATTATGTATGATTTGACGAATGTTGCACAAGGAATAATGAATAAGTAATAACTTTTTCTGTAAATACAGTATTTCAATATGAAAGTTCCACAATAAATAAATTGCATAATAGGTCTATCCCTTCGCATGAAACTATTTTTTCCTGTCAGCCCTGGGTTTGCTGGAAGAAATCTCTATATAGAGATAAGCACGCCTTTGTATACTAACTGTGTTTGTAATTGTCCATTAATGTGTATATGCAATAAAGTATAAAGAAAGAAAAGAAAGGACGACGCAAGACAACAAAAGCCTAGTCCAATGGTAATTCCAGTTCAGTTCAACAGGCACGCATATGAGCGCAAGAATAAAAGATTGGAATATAAAATCGGTCAAGTGCGGGTCGGACACGAACACGGAGGGATCCATACCGTCGTCTAATAAAACTTAAAGACAAAAAAAAAAACATCTGCAATCTTAGTTTTGATACCAGTCCCTACAGCATGCGGATCTTACGCCTAACCTATATTGATGTAAACTTACAAAAGTACATGTATACAGGCACATACATTGCATCTGACCCCACACTAGGATACCCTGTGTCGTGGGAACCAGAAATAGGAACATCACACACATTTAAACATCCAAGAGCTAAGTTTTTTTTTCCATCCCCAGCTAGGGATCGAACTCGGGACCTCTCGCTTGGTAGGCAGAGCCTCAACTGCAGCGTTACAGAGGTCATTATTTGCGCCACCATCGACGTTGATGGGCACTACGAATTCGCGATGATATGATGAATGATGATGAATGGGTAATCCGCAGGGGCAAAGATATTAAAATATGTCTCTTGAATGGGGACCCCTTGAAATTATTAAATCTCGTGAAGTTATCGCTGGAGCAACAGAAACATACATTCTGTGCAATAGCTAGGTAAATAATAATAAATAAAGTAGCAAGTTACAGTTTATGACATAAGCCCACTGACGGACGGACGGACAGACAAACTGACGAACAGTTGCTGACAATAATGTTATGAAGACAAAAAGACGGACGTAAACTTCATTTCGAAAATGGAAGACTTTAAATAGCTATTGGAAGGACTCAGTGTTCTGCTCAAATATAATGACAATTGCCTCAAGCAGGTAAATCATCTATAGAAATAAATTTAAATTTAGAATTTAAAACATCCCGGAACATTAATAAACCTCACGGCTAAGATTTGGTTAATTTGTTTCCTATTTAAAATAATTACTTTTTAATCGCTCAACCGATTTTATAAAATATATTTAGGAACCATCGCAGTTTTCGCCTAGGGTTTAAAAAGACATCGAAATGACCAGCTCTCAGGAAAACTAAGTCAGAATATGAGTCATCTAATGAAAACAATGATACTGGAAACTAGAATGACAGCAAGAACCTGGAGAAAACAACTGCTGCTCTCCAATCCCAAATCTTCCCCATCCCCATATGCTATATATAGGCTTTAGGCTTAAGAGTCGGTCGACTGAAATCACCATCCTTTCCATTCTTACTATAGCAGGTCACTCGCCTTCCTTTCACAATTTGTGTCCTCTGGTATGCCGTCCAAAAGTCAGGAACAGATTCAAATATCTACTATAGACAAGGGTTAACAACAAACCATACAACATAACTGCACACAGGTATGACTGCCAAAAGACAGGAACAGGCTCAAATCTCTATTATAGATAAGGGATAAACCAACCATACAACATAACACATAAAGAAACATTAGGAAAAATAGAACATTACTAAATTATACCAAAATAATAATAAAAACACACACTTTGCAGACACATACAACACAACCCGCTGTCGAGATATGTTACATGCTAGAAAGCCCAGGTTAATAATAATAATTATAATAATAATACCTTGGACACTATTTACACACATTGATCTAGCCCCAAACTAGGATTCCCTGTATCTTGGGTACTAGACAACGATACACATACTTATATGGATAAATATTATACTAAGATAGATAAACAACCATGACTAGGGTACAAACATCCGTTCTCATCAAACAAATATTTGCCCCCACCGGGACTCGAACCAGGGACCCTTGGATTCGTAGGCAGCGTCACTGTCGACTCCGCCATTCGGGTCGTCAAACTCGACTCGGTTAGACTGTAGGTATGCTCTCTGCTCATCTAATAGTAGATATATAGATAGAGAGTACGCAACTCAATATTACTTATGAATGGAAATTTAATAGGGCTTTGTTTAAACGATTACCAAAAACGCACCTATTTTACTATCAATAAATTCTAAATTACTGCCAGAATGGATTAAGGTCCACCAAATTGTGTTTGGATAAATGATCACCAAATTTCTATTTATGTTTTATGTACTTAAGTTTATGTTTTAAGTATTTTTTGTTGTTTTTACATGTTCAAACCAACACGAAGGATAAAGGGCCTCACCTAAGCTACCGCATTATTTTGCCCTGATATTTTTTGCAACTTTTGGTGTTCATTTATTCATTATGGGTAGGAAAAAATATTTTGGTGATCATTATATTTGTTGCCATTTAATAGAACGATATAGTTATATCAGGCCGACTGAACTAAGCACCTCGGTACCGAGGAGACTTAGATATACCATTAATTAATTAAATTAAATTACGGTAAGTGGATGTCAGTCAGCCGAAGTTATCAATATTGTTTCAGTTTGCGAAGGGCGTGTGCCTATAAAGGTGGTGCTGTACAAGCTCAAGGTATATTATGAATGTATAGTATATACAGTGGTGGTCACATAATTAAATACACCCCGTAACTGACCAGCAAAACTTAAATCTAGTGTAATTGTTGCAAAACCATACAAGACGTTGTATTCTTAAAATGTGGGACAAAAATAGTTGTGTTCGTTAGTAGTTTAGACGCTGCTCACTGTGGGAACGTAACACAAACTTTAGTGACGTACTTGTAGTTGGCCAACTAATTAAAGACAGTAAAAGCTGTATTCTGAATATAAAAAAGGAAATTAAACTACATTCGGTTTTTCTTTGTTTTGTCGCGTATTTTCGTGGTCACCTATAAAACCTAACTTTGACGTGATAACGTCTTATAAATCGATGAACGCCGGCTGCACGCACGAAAAAGTGTAACGTTCTGTTGTCACGTTCCGCCTGAGCCGAGCGTGCAAGCGAAAGCACGGAGCAAGCGATAGAGAGGCACGATCGGCCTAAGCGTTTCTTATGACGTTATCACGTAAAATTATACAGACAACCAATTTTTTCATTAACATTAATAGGTTTCTAACCACTCAATATGAGAAAAAACTTAAGTTGCGATTCGTCCAAGGAAGATTATTTTGAATTTTCATAGAAAAGTGTTTGCTATCTTTCTGTAAGACCAACATGTCTCACAGAAAAATAGCAAACCACTTGAACTGTTCTGAGGACATGGTTATGAAAGCTATAAAACATTTCAAGAAATTCAACACGACCAAAAACTTATCTACAAAACTTAGTGTGCGGGAAGACTCTAAGAATGATGGTATTGTTAGCAAAAAAAAATCCAGTACAAGAATATATTAGAAGTATAAAGTACATAGATAAGAACAAGCCATGCTGCCTATGCTGAGCAAAAGGGCTGGCTATAGATATTGTTCACACAATTTTTATTATTATGTTAATGAGGGGGGTTATTTGGAGCTCCCTTCTCCCCATAATATAGATTTTGTTGCGAGAAAATGTAAAGTTTTTGAAAAATAAATGAATTTTATTAAAATTTGAGGTAATGTTCACATAATTTTTGCTTTGAACGTGACATGATGCAAGCTTGCAACCCGTAGAAGGTTGGGGGAGAGCTTCCTGTGCGGTCTTGTGGCATTTTAGCGTATTTTTTATTGCCGGAGACGCGGTTTTGTTTAATTACAATTAAAATTAAAGTTCCAAGACTTACGCAAAAAAAAACTCAATTTTGCCATTTAATAAAAAAATAAACACTGTGAAGAGTGAGTTTAAGTAAAATATTTATTGTGTCAAATTTGGCTAGAGTAGGTTATTGAAGCTAAATTTCAATTCGGTTATAGAGTAGGTTAGAACTTAGAAGACTCAAAACCGGAGCGTAGCGAAGCGGGGCAGAGCAAAGCGTATGCAAATAAAAACAACATTTAATGATATGAATACTTTTTTTTAGTGGATGCTCTGCTGTAACCTATCGCCGCCGCAGCCCCGTAGTAACCGGAGCTAGGGAAATTTCGAACATAGACATAACCTCAAAAAAAGGGGGGGGGGGGGGGGGTCCCGGCAGAGGGGGGAGTTCCAGGGGTACCACCCCCCTCCCCTCTACGGGTTGCTTTATATCACTTTTGTAGTGAAAATTTTAAAATTCAATAATTTATTTCTCAAAAACTATACATTTCCTCGCAAAAAACTATGCTATGGGGACAGTGGAGCTCCCCCCTACCCTCCCCACCACCTCCCCCTCCAAACTTAAGGTGAACGATATCTATATTTTACCCGAGCAAAATACTCATTTTTACTTTCCCACAGGATAATGATCTGAAACACACTGCAAAAGTAGTAAAAGACTTAGTATGGAACAGTCTGTGACAGTTTTGGATTGGCCCCCGTACAGTCTCAATTTAAATCCAATAAAAAAAATGTGGTACCAGGTGAAGAAGACAGTGGCGACAAAGCGGTCATCAAACGTCGATCAACTTGACACAGCTTTTACAGAAGCTTGGGAGCAAATTCCAGTAAAAGCTTGTACAAAATTGATCGCTTCCATGCCCAAGAGATGTCGTGCTGACATTTCTTCCAAGAACATGCGACCAAATATTTTATAAATGTGATTGGAATATCAGAATTGTATATTTCCGGCAGTGTTATATGTATATTATATACAGGTTTTATATTACTTATTTATTTTGTTGGAAACAGTTTTTACCTATTACATATTATAAACTAAAACTAAACTATAACTGCACTAAACTAAATTAAAAATTTCCCTGAGTTCACTGCCGGGCGGGAGGGTGCCCAAGACGCTGGCACTGTTACCTCGCTGTATCGCAATACTGATGCGTTGAGCGAGGTAGGCGCCAGCTCTGCGGTCCCCTGACGCTTCGACGAGCCTCTTAGAGATGTCTTTGAGGACTCTTCGAGCGTCAGGGCCCCACGGCCCGAGGGTCTCAAAGCCGAACGGAATAAACAAATAGTCGTCGCCGAGAGCGGCGTATTTGCGGGTTTTGAGACACTCTGCTGCTGCCGCCGCAGCGCCGGCTGTGGCTGAGGTTGCCGAAAGGTGACACGGTGCCAGCGTATCTACGCAGGTCGCGTCCCATACTAGCGACCTCCCGCTCTGCCAGGGAATGAGCGTCATTCCGTCTGGCCTCTTGCCATCGTCGCGTGCCAGTCCATTGGGTTCAAGTATTGCTGGCACGCCACAGCTGGCAAGGGCCCGACGGATGACGTCATTAAGATTGGCATGACGGGACCACCGACCGGCGCTGCGTTGGCAGGAGAGGCCGTGGTGACCTAGTTGGTCCACCCTAGCACCGCAGCGGCACCGATGGATTTCGTTTGTCTTTACGCCGAGTCGCAGGCAAACGGCGAGGGTAAGGGTGGTACGGTCAAGCAGGGTGCCAATGTGCGTTGATGGGATTGCGCGCAGCCAGTGTCCTGACTCCTTCTCCCTGGTAGCTAGGAGACGAGCGCGCACTGCTGGACCACTAGCCGTTTTTATCAGATCTTCGCGGGTTTTAATGCATAGCGGCTCGTCCCATAGCCGTTGAGATTTTAAATTTGTTGGAAAATTTTGCCTCGGACAGGCTTGCGTCCAGGCATTCCTGGCCTCGACCAGACACGTGACCTCCACATCACCGAGTGATGGGTTTATAATTTTACCATAGAGATCATGTGAGCTATGGGTTGAAGACAGGAAGGCCGGGAGCGCCACATCTGAGATTTTCCGGATCCCCAAGCCACCGTGTCTGATTGGAAGGGCGGATTGGGTCCAGCTTCGTTCATCGAGATTAATGTTTAAAATTTTGGATAATGTACTTTTGGTAATATCGTCTAAAAGGTTGAGAATGGGAGGGTATTTCCAAAGAGGAGAGCATCGAAGGAGGTAGGTAAATTTGGGTACAAAAAGGCAAAACCGTATGATAGACAGGGCCATGTGGGGATTTAGGTCAGTCAGTTTGATAGAATTTTGATTGAATTTAGAGATTTGTTCATCCACGAAGCTGGGGATCCCGTCCTCTAGAACGGGGGCCCCTAGGAGGCGAAGTGAGTCTTTGTCTAGAATTTTAATGTTAGGGGCAGCTGAGTTGAATTTAAAGATGATCTCAGTCTTTTCCGAGAGGGTAATATTTTCGGATATGAACAATTCGCATTTCGAGAAATTGAATTCTAGGCCTATTTTTTTTAATTCTGATGTTAGGTGTTCTAAATCTTGTAATACGTCTTCGACTTTGCCTCCTATGGTCCCATCGTCTAGGTACCAAATGTTGAATTTGGAATTTAGGCTGGTAATGATCGGATGGATAGCCAAACTGAATATTGCCGGTCCGAGTGGGTCGCCCTGCTGACAGCCGACGGCAGAATTTATAAGATGGTCCCTGAAGACTAATTTAGAATGTTTACTGTAACATTGCCACATATAATTGTAGATAGATGGTGTATGCTCTTTAATTTGGGATAGCAGGGCGCCTCTGTCTACCGAATTGAAGGCGTTTTTCACGTCTACCTTCAGCAGCACGTCACCTCCTCCGTTAGCTAGGAAGGTGCGAGTCGCGTGCACAGCGGCCTCGCAGCCTCCCCTGCTACCGAAACCCAGCTGTACCGGTTGTAAGGTAGTGCAAAGATCTGGTAGGATATACCTACAGCATATCTTTGACACTATGCGGCGGATGGTATTGCCTACAGCGATGGGTCTGATACCCCCGTCCTTCTTTATGAGGGCACACAGATTAGCTCCGTAGAGCACGTCTGTTATGCCTTCGTGTACCTTTCCAGACAACATGAGGCTCGCCAGTTCAGCGATATCCGCCAGGAGAGTCTGCCCGACGTCCCCGACGGCTCCACATATCAGGTCTTTGTAGTGTTGCGGGGTCATGCCGTCGAGGCCGCCTGCGGAACCACTTCTGAAGGACATCACCGCAGATGCGATGTCCTCGGCTGTAGCCTGGGGGGTACGTTCAGAAGGGTTGGGGGGATCAGGGAGGTGCAGTGTTGGTGAAGGTGCTGGGTGCTTTGACTCCAGCGCGTGCAGAGTGTCCGGGGAGTCAGGGGCGACAGCATCGCTCGAGAAAAGAAGTTGAGCAGCTCCCTTTAAATCCCCGTCACTTATTTTATTCTCTATTGTTCTCGTCATGTTAAATTTGGATCGAGATCTATTGTTGAGAATTTGGCCCGAAAAGGTTGGTGATTGGTTCTTGCAGTTGTTTTTAATTGATTGTGTAAGGGATCTGCTCTTGCTTCCATCCTTATCTACGTGCAAAGTCCGGTATGCGAAAGTAAGCAGCTGTTCCCAACTGGGGCCATCATTGTTTAAGATGACCTGTCGTATGGAAAGGGACAGAGAGGTCGCCACGCATGTCCTGGCACCACGAGGGATTCTTTTAATTACTGGGCACATTTGTTTAAGGCGTCCTAAGGTTTCCCAGAATGTGCCCGTTGACGGCTGTGTTCTGCTGCTATCATTGGGCGCAACCTGAGCGCCTTGGTTGCCCTGTGGTGCGAGGTAATGTTTTTTATGTGTTTTGGAATTGTGTATCTTTAGACCTCTCTGTCCTTTGAACAGCCGCTGCTGTGTGCATTCCGGACACTGCACGAGATCTGAAAGTGATGTGTCGAAGGTCTGGCTGCAGACGGCACCTGCTGACGGCCCGGTTGACTGCGACATCGGCGTAGCACGAGCGAATAAGAAAGCTACAAATATAATTTGGTACTACTGAAGAATAGAAAAAATATGTATATATAAATAAACAAACAAAAACTGTTCATCACGTCGCACTATATCTTCTTCGTGCTGTGAGAAGCCGCCGACGCCGCCTGCCTCGGCAGGTTCCGTGTGGCGGCGGCGTTCTAAATAGATGTAGGCTGGATCAGTGCCCCATTTCAGGGATCAATGATCCAAGAGCGAGCTAGAATTTGATCGAGGTAAAGTGGATTGAGCTGTCACTTTCTTGAACTGTTAACTGCAATCTGCGGGCTGTGGGATCTCTCCTGCAGGTGGAAATCACCTTCAAGCACTTCTTTTACATTGAAATTTTGAGCGTGAGAAAAATAAATAGGTGTCGGTCGAAATGTCACAACAAACTGGATATTGTGAAAATGGGTAAAAGTGTCAACAAGTCATCACATCAAAAACTACATATTATATTATTCTTCTTATAGTTATATTGCTTGCAATTAGGATAAACCGAATAAAAGATAAGGAAGAGACAAGTTTTATTGACAATATTTCGTTTTAACATAACACAATACTTACACAAGTATTTTTAAATTGTGTATCAAGTTCCAATAAGTCTGATAAAAATTTAGAGAGGAAAAGCTTGGTTATTTTAATATGCATTCAGTGTCTGTAAGACGACTTAATCTATCAAAATGTGTGTCTAATAAATAAATCGATTGACGTCGGCTATACCCGTTTAAATTGAATTACATTCAATTCTCAATGAGAAATATTAAACTGCATATCAAAAATACTGATTTGCACAGCAAATATAATGATTTTCATAGCAAATATCAGGGCAAAATACTGCGGTAGCTTAGGTGAAGGGTGAAGGGGGTGAGCAAAGCGAAACCCCCTTTATTCTTCGTATTAGGATCCTTTTTTGTTGTGAAATCAGTATTTTTATGTGTGATTAAATACTAGCCATTCTTAATTAATGGCGTCGTACTCAACATTCGAATATTGAATCCGATTCTAAAAAGATCCATCTAAAGTAAAACCACTTTTAGAGTGTTGCACTTGCTAGGTCCCGAACGTGCCTGCTACGCCCAGTTCTAATATTTTATTTATTTTTATGAGTTTTGACTGCCAGTGAATAACTTCCTAAACTGTGCATTTGCCACCTCGTATAGGAAAAAAACAGTCATGTGCGAGACCCCTTAAATCATTACAATTGCGTGTAGTTCTCTATTGTATCGGCAACAGAATTAAAAAATGACACATTAAAAAATGACACGCTCTGAAAAATTCCACACTCTGTCGCCTATTACGGTTCATTAGATATGTCGCAGTTAGTTGGTTAAATAACACACTTACTAACTCTCTAGACCGTTACTTAAATACCGAAGTTTAACTAAGTCACTAAAATTCCGTCAGACAAGTGAGTGAACGAAACGTTTAACGAGTTGTCTAAACGTTCCTAGGCAACAAGACATATACAATATAAATATTTTTTTGTTTACTTAAGTTTATGTTTTAATTATTGTTTGTTGTTCTTCCATGTTCAACCTAACACGAGGGATAAAGGGGGCTTCGCTTCGCTCACCCCCTTTACCCTTCGCCTAAGCTACCGCAATGTTTTGCCCTGATATAAGCTGTGCAAATTAGCGGTTGTCGTGATGCCATCTTGTTTTCCAACACGTCGGCTTTCGGTAAGACAGATTGCTAAACGTTTTAGACGATGCTTTATTTAAATGAAAATGCTAGTGACTTGGTTAAACGTCAGTATTTAATTAACGGTCTAGAGAGTTAGTTAAGTGTCTGATTTAACCAACCAACTGCGACAAATACAACCCGCTGTCGGACAGGCAGACAGATGGACGGACAGCGGAGGCTTAGTAATAAGGTCCCTGGGTACGGAACGGAACCCCAGAAAGGGTGACTTGACGTTTTCTTTATTATTATTTTATGTCGATTTCTTGCTCCACACAATTTTCGAACATCACCCAAGCGGCACATTAGTGCATTTAGCAGCTGGTAGGTGGCACTTGGTGGCAAAAATCACTCTAATGGGTCGCATATCAGTGCAGATTATAACGTCTAGTTCTTAGCACAGCTTCAAGTTCTACAAGAGAACGAAATATTACTGATAATGGCATTTAAGTGAATTTTAACACCTTTACGTAACTTTCGGTGCTAAATTGTCTAAATTCGAACTTACATTGGCAAATAAGCTTTAAAATTCACTGATATGACACATATAGTCGCAAATGGGTTCTTAAACATACTGATAAGCCACTGTGTGGACTGAGTAACATCGAACTCCTATTTGGCACTTTTACTTCCATATGGGTGGTATATTAGAGTATTTAATAACTAATAGTGGCAGAATAGAATATATTGCAACCTCTTTGGAACTCATATTTGTTGCAGTCTTAGGTTCTAATATGCACTAATATACTACTTTGAGTTCTACTTGGGGGGCGCCAAGAAGCTAAAGTAATAATTTTCACTTATTTAGAACGATAATGACACCTGATTTTTTAAAACTACCATATAGCTATAAGTAGCCCTACATATACAAAAACCGTTAAACAGCAAAATAAATTAACTTATGCGCGTACTCAACGATATTATTTTGGTTAAAATCCAATCATTTTCAGTACTTACACTACTTTAACTTGAATTATGAATAAGGCCAAGTGGAGGAAAGTCAAGCGTTTTAATTACGATCGCCTTGTTAAGGAATTATTAAAGAATATATTGGAGCACTAAGTTACCGATGGATCCGATCAAAAAATTTTAGACGAACAGTCAATTGAAGTAGAACGCAATGATTATATTGAAAGGTTAATACATAAATAAAAATAAAATAACTTTAAAAATATGTTAATATAATAAGTTGCTAAAATTGGTGGCATAGCAGTAAAAAATATAACTATTGGATCCAAGCACAACTCTAAGTTCCAAAAGAGTGAAATATGTTAGCATGCACGAATCATCTGTAAACATGAGAGGGTTCCGTACACATGAATTTGTAAAATGCCTTTAATAATACATGTTTGGTCTTTTTATTTCGGAATGTGAAAACGTGTGATTTTTGTATCATGATAACGGTTTTTGTTTCTGAACTTACTCAATAAAATTTTGCAGTGAAATGATGATTCTGTAAATGATCAATTAAATTCCAGCGCTGAAGACGGAGCAAGTATTGATGTATCAGCGACCATGATGGTAACAACGATGGTGACGATTCTAATGATACTGAAAAAAAAAGATGCTCTGTACGTCGATATTATACAACTTCGGTTCGATTTGAGAGAATGGGCCATAGATAATAAAATAACTCATTCGGCTTTGAATGGGCTGGCAAAAATTGTGAACATCATGACACCAAATTTGCTTCCAACACTTTTGAAACAGCCAGAAACGCCAGAACATTTATGAAAAATCCAAGGGAGATTGAAACAGTCCTACTAGACCCCGGAGAATATTGGCACAATGGGCTCTTTGAATCTCTTAAGAACATTCTAGGTAAGAGTACGGAGCAGGTGAATCTTATTTCTCTATGTTTCAACATGGATGGTTTGCCAGCAAGTAAAAGTTCGAGAAAGCAATTCTGGCCCATATTGTGCAAAATTATTGAAAATGCAGATATCAAACCATTTACTGTGGGAATTCATGTAGGCAATGGAAAACTTTCTGATGTCAAAGAGTTTCTACAACCTTCGTTGAAGAAATGAGGACAATACTTCAAAACGGTATAGAAATAAAAAACTTCAAAGTTAATGTAATAGTGAAATGTTTTATTTGCGATTCACCTGCGCGGGCCATGATAAAAGGGGTATAATTCTTCAATGGAAAACACGGGTGCCACAAATGCATGGACGTGGGTGAATATTCCCACATATCGCGTATGATAATATTTCAGGAACTCGATTGACCTGCACGTAATGATGACTTTCGGAAAAAGCTGTATGGAAAGCATCATCAAAAGGATTCCGTCTTACTAAGTCTTCCAATAGACATATTGAAAACCTTTCCAGTTGCTGATTCCATGCATTTCATCGATTTAGGAGTTATGAAAAGTTTTTTTATTGGATGGCGTGATGGGAATTTCATAGAAACAGATACAAAATGGCGGGCAAGTGACATAATAAAAGTAAATAATTTTCTAGATTCCTGCATAACGACTGATGAAATACACAGATTTGGGCCACTGGAAAGCTTCTGAATTAAGAACTTTTCTATTCTACTTCAGCATCGTAATATTGCAAGAAGTACTAAACAATGATTATTTGACCCACTTCTTGTCGTTATGCTTTGCAGTGATGATTTGTTCGAATGAAAAATACTTCAATTTCTTACTATTAGCTAAAGACCTCTTCAATTATTTTGTAAAAAAATAAAAATTGTTCTACGGTGCAGACCACATGACAAGTAACGTTCATAATTTGACACATGTTCTAGAAGAAGTTCAGCAATATGGACCGTTACAAGATTTTAATACCTATCCATTTGACAAAAAATTGTATATGATTAAAAATATGTTACGACATGTCAACAAACCATTCGCACAAGTGGCTAAAAGGCTCGGAGAATGTAGTGACCTGGAACTAAATAGTGTTAAAAAACTTCAAAAGGATTTTCCCTATGTTGAGAAAAATTATAAACTAGTAAGCTAATATAGTATTGTAAAGATTTCGTTCTTTCAGAAAAAATAACAGACTGATACATTATATATAGGAAAGAAATAATCATGGAAATAAGATCTATCAAAGTCCAGGACAATCATAAAATAGTGATGAATTGTTACAAAATCAATAATAAATATGACATTATTCAGTACCCTATCCAATCTTCATATCTGAAGATTTTCAAACACAAGTTAACTACAAATGCTATTACGAAATGTTTTTGTTTTCCTGAGGATAAAAAATTAAAATTAGTATTTAGTGAACTCAATTCTGAAAGATATGTCATACCTTTGCTTGACACTATTTAAATGGTTTCTAAATTCTATAATAACAAACAAAGTGAGATAATCAACGTTGTTTTATTTTCGCCAATGAAACTGAGCAACACAAACAAGCTTTCGTACTACATTCTTTCTTCTACCTTTACCAACATCCTCATCTTCCTCACTTTTGTTAATATCGCTATCATATTCATCATTTTCGTCTTCAGTTGAATTTCCATCTATACCGGTTTCCTCACTTTTGTCTTCATTTGACATTACTTCGGTATCGCTTTTGTCATTCTTTCTGTATAATTCATATTGTTTAGCCTCATCTTTATTTGGCATGATTCCGATTTTGCTAACTCTTGTCCTTATTTGGCATTTTTACGTCATATTTCTCGATCTCAACCTCGTTTGACATTTTTTCTTTAGCATTACCTTCATTTTCTTTATTTTCTCCTTCAATGGTATTGCTGATATCTTCCTCAGTTGTTTTTTTCATTGTTATGGACATTTTTCTGTTTTTTTCTTAAGTCATCATCTTTACTTTCTTATCTTTATTTGTAGCGTTTAAATCCACTTTTTTTTTTCAGACAGTGTGTTCCCCGTTTTTTTTTATTTTTGACCTTGTTTCTTTTTTCTTTCATAATCTCAATATTAGAACAGCATAAACACCCAATCTTCTTCGGGCATGGAATCCTCCATTTTACATTTCCTTTTGGAATTTCGTTTTGGCCAGGAAAGGATACCTTGTCGCAGCCATGTGCTTGGGCATATAGCTATTTTTTTATTATGATACACAACGACATTCTGAAATAAAAAATATAAATTTAGTGATTAGTCCATTGTAAGTAAATAGTGTAAATTAAAGTATCACACAAAAAAAACAGGAAAGTCAGGCAATGATACTGAACAACTTTCCCTTTTATATGGATCCTGACAATAGTCCCGAAATAAAAAAGAAAAAGTTGGCAAAATTAGTAGCCCACGATTATACCTAATTAGTTAGATCAATTGAGCTTACGAATGTGAATTTATATTATTTCTATAGTAATTTGGTATGAGATATTAAAGAGAGAGATTGCGCAGCTACGCTTGTCTCAGAAACAAATCGAATGGCCCAAAATGTAGATATGTGAGCAGTGAAAATAAAAGTTGCTCTGATCAAATCGATTTCGCACAGAATTTTGTTCAGAATGATGTCCCTAACGACCCGCATTCGGTTTATAATCCCCGTCATAAAGCCCCTTTCTTCTATTTGTTCCTGAGACAAGCCTAGCGTGCACAACCCGCTGTCTTTAACAGTTCATACCGAATGTTTAATGGAGATAGAATTTGTCTGTTTTTGTAAGCTGAATTAATATAAATAAAGATCGAATCATACAAAAACTTCTTTTAAGTTACGTTTTTTAAAGAGATTTCATCATAAAATATTTAAAAAGTATTTGAAAAATATGCAGTTATATGCATTGTGCTTCATATTCAGGTTTTTAAATTTTCTCACGGATCTCCGATTAAAACAGAAAATAGTTACTACAGGTTCTAATATTCACTCATTTGATACTTCGAAGGTGGCTAATGGGTGATTTTTGGATGTGCAGGTTCCAAAAAAGGCGTAAATAAGTGAATATTGCGACTGCAAGTTCTTGGTTTGATCGCCATGATTAAAAGATGGCGAATGCAAATAACAAACATTTTGAGAAGATTATAATTGTACCAAGTTAACAACGTAAGTTTGACACGTATCTGATACATCCTAACATTACAACAATCGAACTAGGACCCTCAGATTCCAGATTTTTAACAGAAAAAATAAAATTGAGGTTATGTTTTGATTTGATTTTCACTTTTTTTTGGAATAATCTGCATCAAATCGATGGCGCGTTAAAATCTAATAAGAAATATAATATGCACTTCACAGTGAAATCCAAATTGCACCGGTTTTCTCCTTTTCTATGCCAGTACTTACATGCGCACTGTAATCATGTTAAAATATGACGTTGTTTAGCACAACAGCAATAACAGCTTTTCGCATAAATGCAGCACAGACTTACTTTGTAACATTGAGGTAATATTTTTATTCAATGGTGTCACCACTCTTTTAGAACTGGTGAACGAATCAACAAACTGAATCATTCATGCAATTCATTCGTTCAATCCGCATAATTTGCACTTGAAGTTATAATTTTCACCAACGGTAGTAATTGGAACTTCTTTAGACCTTATGAGGGTTTAAAAATAGGCTGCTATTTTTCTCCTTTTGGTAATAAACGGGTTCTATAAGGGTTCTAACCACCCATATAGCACTTTCGTTAAGTTACAAAATTCACTTTGCGTAACAATTTGATATCATATGGCACCTTTTTGCCACTAACTGTGCTGCTTGGGCAAATGTAACTTTTACACGTGATCTATACCTAAGGAGACTTATACAATACCGTAAAGGTGTTTATTGCTTGAAATATTCATGATGCGGCCTGAACCTATTCCAAATTCAACTTTATGGCTCCGTAGAGTCCGAAGTGTTTTGTAGTCGCACTTTTTAGGGTTCCTTACCCAAATGGTGCCAACGGGACCTCACAATAAGGCTTCTCTAACTATCTTTCTGTCCGGTGATGAGACAGGGCTGTTTTTTTTTGGAACTGCAAGGGCGACTAGCTAGAAGGCGGAATAAGACTTAACTCGAGTAAACTTTGACAACTCCATTCAAATTTATATGGAGTCTTCAAGGTTTACTCTAGTTAAGTATTATTCAGCTTTCTATATAGCTGGTGGCACTTAGACGCTGCCCTATTTGACATTGGTCATAAGTTAAGACCATAGTCGTATATAAATTAGGGTAAAGTTGTAGGTGTACAGAGAACGTAATGAACCGGAAGTGACGTCCCGCATTCATTTTAAAAATAACACCCCTCATCAGAAATTTAATTAATGAGATGTACACGATTCGTTATTGATGATGATGATGATAATGATGTCCTGGAACGTCGAACATGTGACCTCATAGGACTTTTAGAAAAAATCTTGGCAGTAAAGGAACATGCACCAATTGAGTTTACATTCATCATCCGAATGAGACGATACTCTAAATTGCCCTGCTGCAACACAGTTTACAAAAACTAGTGCAGGGGGCAGTAAACTTAAAAGACCTTTCCGCACCTGTTCAATATAAATTGCTCAACAATTTGTTAGTTATTATTATAAGCGAGTTTGTAATATTTTTTGGTAAAATAAATTATTATTATTATTATTATTAATTCTATATGGCGCCATCGGCGTGAACGTTATATGTCCTTACATATAAAATTCACGCATGACGTCACTTCCGGCACATCCTGTTCTCTTTAAACGTGCAACTTTACCCGACTTTACGACTATGGTCGTACGCCCAATACATATACTTAGTAAACGTCATTTTTAGACCACTCTGTGGGAGAAGGAAACTCCCACAGATAGATATTTAGAGCTCTTTAAAAAATAAGTTGTGTTCAAATAATACAAATATTACAATGTTACGTAGTTACTATGGCCTCTTTGTCAATAAAAAAATACCTTTATTATACCTATAATACACTAGCTGACGCCCGCAACTTCATCAGCGTGTTCCAAGGAATTATCATAAACCGATATAACGTTGACATCCTTCTGGTGCAGTCGGATAAAAAGTATACTATATGTTAATCTAGCTCATTCATAAATTATCTCTGTGGCAAATTTCATTCAAATCCGTTCAGCAGTTTTAGCGTGATTCACATTTATAATATTAGTTGGATTAGGCCCTAATGCTCAACCGAATGCTGACGCTATCTCTCGCAAGTCACTATTATCTAATTAATAATGTGCTCTCGCTTCTAGACGGCAGTGCCATTGTGAAATTTAAGCGGTAATTTATTTGAGCCACAGTCTGAACATTTGGCCGTTACTTAATAAAAAATCAAAGGTGATCCTGCCTAAAACATGTTTTTACCGGCAGTTATCGCTCTTTATCAGTACGGAACCTTTTGCAGACGAGTTCGAGTAATACTTGTCCGGTGTTTGTTCCTCCAGCCTTAAAACTGAAAGAATGGCCAAGCAAGGAGACTTTGGCACTGAATACCAGACGAAGCACTCGGCAGAGTGCTTCGAGTTGTACCAACACAATATATAGACACAGTCTTATAAACATACACCTTTTGTTCTTTGAATACTAAGTAGTCCTTATTGTTTGCATTATAAGGACCATGGTCGTAGTATCTTGGTGTAAATTGTGCTATACTCGACTATATGTAGGTAGCGACAAGACTTGGCAGAGCGCGTCCGACAAGAAATGGTTTAATTTTGTTGAATTAAGAAGAGAAGAGAGGCGTCTTGCCTAATTCTTAGATAGAAATATTTACAGTGGATATTCTTTGTTTTTAATCTATATGCCTCTATCTTTATCTCCGACCTGCCTAGCAGCTTTAATAACAAGCAATGTCTTTCTTTACTTGTATGTATGGTAAGGACAGACACTTGTATGTATGACGGATTCGGTAGTATCAACCGATCAGGTCTGATTTCTGTATATTATCTCCTTTTACCAACTACACCAAATATTGTTTAAATGGGGTGCATTTAAAAAAAAATACTGTTGGAACTCCTTGTGTACCTACGTGATAAACATCCCAAAATTACATCCCAGGTACTCGAAAGAAAAAGTAAAATATGAACAGATTCCGCCCTGAGTACATTTAGTTTTGAGTGGAAACTGGTTTCATGATCAGACGTGTTCAGATTAGAGTTGTAAATTAGCCGTTAAATCCAAAAGTGCACGGTTAAATGCTTGCTACTGTGCTTATTATGCAACTGCATATTTATCTAAATCGGTTAGATATTTATATATATGTAATACATGCCGACACTACTGCAGATATCAAAATACGTGACATCAAGTTCAAAACCGCATGGCGCATGTAAGAAAATGTGTTTTTATATTATTTAGAACACACACATTATTAACTTCTCTTGAGAAGTTATTATAATAGGTCTGAAAATTGAAATAGGTAATTTTGTGTTTTCTTTACGTTTTAAGACCTGGAGAATCATTTGCAATCATTTTTAGAGTGATGTCTGTGTGTGTGTGTGTGTGTGTGTGTGTGTGTACGTACGTATGTACGTGATCAAAATTATGGAATTCGTTTTCTCAATAACTACTGGACCGAATCGCTTTGATGACCATATCAATCGATACGCCACGTCATGACTTAGATCTGAAAGGAGTCTAGAAAAAATCGGTCCAGCGGTTCGTTTTTTATTTGTAAAAAACTGACTTTTTTGAACACGCAACGTTAATTTTGTATGTAATTCCAAGTATTGAGGGGTAGATGTGGGTTTTTGAGGGTGCTGGTTTCGAATCTTTCATCAGTTTTTTAAAATTCAAAATGGCGGACCCACTATGACGTCATCTTTTTCGTGAAAATTCTTTAAATTCGATAAAATTTATTAATCAAGAGAAGTTGCTTGTACGGTACTTGCTGCCGAACCGATTTTTGTGAATATTTTTATGAAATATTATAGTTAAGATTATCTTTAGCCTTTCTCCATTTCTTTGAAAGATAGTTACAAGTTGAGTTCACTTGTTTACGCGTGCAGGGGTGGCGGGGCTAGGCTAGGGGCGCTTGATGGGAGACAAAATACATAACCTGTTCTGGCTACACCCTCTTTGTTGTATTTTGCATCCGTCTCCACTTTGCAATTAGGCAGAGGCCGATGCGAAGTTTTACCAAAACAAATAAACATAGATTGCTCTAAAATTTCCATTTAAAATATTAACTTCTCTTGAGAAGTTATTATAATAGGTCTGAAAATTGAAATAGGTAATTTTGTGTTTTCTTTACGTTTTAAGACCTGGAGAATCATTTGCAATCATTTTTAGAGTGATGTCTGTGTGTGTGTGTGTGTGTGTGTGTGTGTGTACGTACGTATGTACGTGATCAAAATTATGGAATTCGTTTTCTCAATAACTACTGGACCGAATCGCTTTGATGACCATATCAATCGATACGCCACGTCATGACTTAGATCTGAAAGGAGTCTAGAAAAAATCGGTCCAGCGGTTCGTTTTTTATTTGTAAAAAACTGACTTTTTTGAACACGCAACGTTAATTTTGTATGTAATTCCAAGTATTGAGGGGTAGATGTGGGTTTTTGAGGGTGCTGGTTTCGAATCTTTCATCAGTTTTTTAAAATTCAAAATGGCGGACCCACTATGACGTCATCTTTTTCGTGAAAATTCTTTAAATTCGATAAAAAAAGAATTCTTCTCAAGAGAAGTTGCTTGTACGGTACTTGCTGCCGAACCGATTTTTTTAAAGTTTTACCTTATATATTTTCATACATTTGACCCGGTACTTAGAAATTGTTTCCAATCGGTGAAACAATATATGTTTCAGAACCCTTATAATCATTTAAATCGATATTTCCGATTTACGTAGTAACTATCATCGCAAAATCCGTCTTCAGAACTCTTCAACAATCCGCTAGGAACATGCAATGCAATTATAAATAAAACTCAAGTAGTTACGATGAAAGATACATTTAACCCAAACCCCCGACCAAAACGGGTTTACCCGCAAATGTGCAAAATCAAAATCAAAATCAAAAATCATTTATTTCCATAGGATTTTGTTACATCACTTAGATCCGTCATTACATTTTTTTGGGTGATTTCACTAACCCAATGGCGGAATCTGTGGAGAAGAGCTCACCGAAGAAACTCCACAGTCGTCGCATCTTTTGCGTTTCCTTTTTTAAATAAAATATTGTCAAATTACAAAATGAATGCTAATTATATATCGAAACAGCCTGTTACTCAAACAATCTATTCCCATGGACATCTGTCCTCTAAGTAATCAGATATCCTGTAGTAACCTTTTTTATACAATTTCTGTTTTATTATTATTTTAAACTTGTCTAAAGGTAAGTTTTTAATATCAGTAGGGACCTTATTGTAATAGCGTATACAATTGCCTTTAAAAGAATTACTAATTTTATGTAGTCGGCTTACATAAGCAACCAACTTGTCTTTATTTCTAGTATTAAAATTGTGTGTATCACTGTACTTCTGAAAATTAGTTATATTTCTTTTTACATACACAAGATTGTCATAGATATATTGAGACACAAATGTCAGAATATTGATTTCTTTAAACTTTTCCCTCAGTGACACTCTAGGCCCTAATCTATAAATTGCACGAACAGCCCGTTTCTGCAGAATAAATACACTATTAGCATTCGCAGCGTGACCCCACAATAAAATACCATAGGTCATTAGACTATGAAAGTAACTAAAGTAGACTAGTCTAGCGGTGTCTACGTCGGTAAGAGCTCTAATTTTTTTAACTGCGAACGCTGCCGAACTCAGTCTGTTCGACAATTTATTTATATGAGGATCCCATTGTAGTTTGGCGTCTAAAGTAATGCCCAAAAAGACAGTTGCGGTTAAATGTGCACAGCTGGTATTTAAAAAATCGGTTAAATACCGGCCTATCATCTCAAGTTCAGATTCAACAAAAATCTAATCATATGATTAGTTGATACGGACTCTAAATAATAAAACTCCGGTCATCGTCATATTCACGGCTAAAATTTCAATCTTAGTAAAGTAGTCAGTAAACATGCACGATAAACAACTATCCTTCGAAGAACGAAGTGCTGTGTTTCGAGCTTGCAATATGAATGAAGTGTTTTTGGGACAGTTTATTTTGCTGCAGTGCACGTTATGAAGAATGGATCTTCGCGACGTGCCCTGGTTTTCATAACAAGTGTAATTCCAAAAGTTTCGCAATTCGCAATTTCAAAAGAAATTATATTATTATTATACAGGAAAGTAATAAATGTAAGGGCGAGTTCTATAACTAATGATCTGTACCTCTAGTTCTTTACTTTCTAGGGAGTTGTGAAAGATATTCAGAGAATAGTATTGACTCGCATTAGAAATCGTCAATTGAGAAGGCCCGGATACATAGACGACAACTCAAAAACTCGCTTAGGAAATAACAATACCAGCATGACATTTAAGTAGCACTTTATTTGAGTAGCAGTCTGAGCTCTAGAGTATGACACTAAGGACTAAGAAAGTGCACAATCTTGAACAGCAGTTGTGTTATCGGCCATGATACCTAATTAAACATGTAGGCCATCAGACCTAATTAGGTCTTAGATAACCTATTATTAAACATTTCATTGGGAATGCCCGAGCTTGGATAATAACTGTAGCCTCAATTTAAATCGCTTGGGAAAAATTACCAATCAGAACACCGTATAAGCAAGCTAAGTCGCAATAAGACAGATTGTGTCAAATAATCGAGTTGTGATTGGTCATGTTTTCATAAGCGATTGAAAGTCCTTGATGTCTGGATCGCATGATGCTCTTGTAATGCGATTCACTTAAATTAATGGATAAAATTGACTTTTACATACTACGTGACCAACACAACTAGGCGCATGACAGAACTGCGGTTTCGGCGCCCATACCCCTCCTACAATACGTTAGTATACGTACGTATCTTCACCTACAAGTCACTTTGATGTACGAATTATGTACTTTATGTTATGAATCACCGTTATTCCAATGAACACTTAGCTGTCTTGCACCAAGTTGTGTTGGTCGCGTAGTAGGAGTATCTACTCATCTATATTTACAGTCCAAATTCTACTCGTACCTAACTACTGTCCAAGTCACATTGGGATGGCACTATTTTAGTGATGTAGTCGATGTCGATAGTTACCAAATAAGTACACGATAAAATGAAGGTTGAATGTTATCCTTCAGTCCATTTCGACAACTTCCCCTTATCACAAGGTTCATAATGACAAGTTCGCATATTGACAACTTCCCGATTCCCGATAGGAAGTGGTCGAATTGGGACGATGTCGAATTGAGAAGTGTCAATATGTTTTTTTAATATGCAGAATATATTCATTTTCATACACACAGAAACACATGAGCACAAATAAACCTTGAGATAATGAAAAATATTTCATTGTAACTTGTCATTATGCACCTTCATAATGGGAAGTTGTGAAATTGACATAAAAATCTAATGTTATTACATAAATGTTATTATCTAAAGCAATTTTTGATATATCACAATAAAAATCCAGTGAACCTATGCGCTATCATCGCTAAAACACTTCGGGAATATTCGTCCAATGGTTTCTCCGACTTCTATGATAAAATCTTCCATCTCTTTTTGTAATATTATATTGTTTATCTACTCACGTATCATAAACCCTCTTTACTGCGTCTAAAAACCGCACATTAAGACAGTTCAAAACTCATTTCTTATCTGGCAATTTGTACATTATGACTATAATGTACAAAAATTTGTCAAATTATGACGTTCAAATTTCGAACGCCGACGCCCGCCTGCGTGCCGCCCCTAGTTTGTTGTGAAGCTGGTACTACAGAACAAGCTAAACAACTGCAGAACAATTATCAATGCCACAATGCCGGTCAAACATGCGGTTCCTGCA
Organism: Argyresthia goedartella; assembly: GCA_949825045.1. NCBI lineage: Eukaryota > Metazoa > Arthropoda > Insecta > Lepidoptera > Argyresthiidae > Argyresthia > Argyresthia goedartella. The sequence continues at coordinate 22,856,967 of OX463821.1, read as the reverse complement.
CACATCAAAGAGAGCTTATAATATGTGTGTAGATAAACTAGTGTATGTAACTGTACATAATTAGGCATTAAAACTCTCGAGTAATATTATTATCTCGAGTATTAATGTCCTCCATTATGTAGCAGTCACATAAACTACTATTACCTATTCGTTTTCTAGTTTCGAAACTTGTCAGTCTCAATTTTTCAATAATTTTAACTGGAGAGATCTCGTGCTTGAGAATTGATGATTTTTCCTTTTCATACACGAAGAAAAGGCAACTGTTTCCTTTTTAATATGTACCCCAGTGCAAGAAGAACCATCAAAGTGCGTCACATACAAACGGGGTCGATGCGGAGTCGTTCAACACTTTGACTAAAGTGACACAGGGCCATTGCGGGTGTGCGGGAGGTGGGCGGGACGTCACCTCCCCCGGGGCTTCCTCTTTCCCCTAAGGCCATCCCAAACTGACGCAAATACTACTCTCTCTAGACTAAGCTATGTATCTAGCGTTGGACACACACTTCTGAATGATCTCCTTAACAAGAGGCAAGAAGATAAGTATTTCCGTTACTTTTCATATAAAATATGTTCAGCTATACCGATAATAGTTAGCGAGGGGTCCCTGGGCATAGGTAATTCATTTACCAAATCCCTAGCGGGGCAGACGACCCCCTGATTGAATGACGAACGTGATTAGACAACATTCATAACGCGTAGGGCCCTTCTAGGGCCCACTAAGGCAGATTTCTGGGGGATTCGGGAGATTGATAAGGAGGCAATCTATATTTCGCTTATATTTATTGCACAAGAAATAACAATCAAATAGAAAAGTTAATGTTAATAATAAGATAATAATAATACCTTAGACACTATTTACCATTGCTCTCGCACCAAACTAGGATTCCCTGTATCATCGGTACTAGACAACGATACAAATACTTATATAGATAAATATTATACTTAGAAAGACAAACAACCATGACTAGGGTACAAACATCCGTTCTCATTAAACAAATATTTGTTCGTTATATATCAACTATAACTGGACTATCTAGTATAGTCAGTTGAAGATAGAAAATGTGCTTGAAGAATCTCAGTATGATAGGAGTAGTAAAGTTGAGCGCTACTTTAGTAGGGTAACATTGGGGGTTCTGCATCACAAATTCGCGCCGCTCGCTTCGCTCGCTCCGCTCGGTTTGTGCTGCAAAACCCCGCAATGTTATCCTACCCTGCAGGTTTTAAACGGCAACCTGTTTATTCTGAAGTGTGTCTGATTCGTACTGCAGCTCTTTTCAATTGCTTATGTTGACTGATGACGATCTGAGCTACAGAATCTTACTGTTTTTTTTATCTGATAGGACGGGTACGCCGCCTACGCTATGCGTATATATTTCTTATAAATTACAAAAGGAAATAAGGTATTTGAAAAATAAAAAAAAGATATTTCAACGATGGTTTATATTATTTTTAAAAAAGTACACCATTTTTTTAAACATGTAACATTTTTTAGTGCACAAAATGAAGGATGATACATACAATTTAAAATATCATTACAAAATCTATATTCTTTATGCAAACTTAACAAACTAGGACATTTAACGTATTCTAAATTTATAACATCATCATGATTAAATATATTCTTAATCCAAGTCGCTTTTTCTACCCCTTTACAATAAATTGTTTTGTCAACCAAGAATGGCTGCGTGTTCATTAAAAAATTGTCATAGGTAATGAAGCCATCATTCCAGAAAATTTTTCTATTTCGTTCTATCCATCTGATTTGCATCTTTTCTGTGTATGTAAGGTGGTGAAATGAAAAAGGTGGAAGAATTAATAAAACTTGAACTTGATCACCACAAATGATAGCAATTTCTTTAATAATAAATTCATTATTTTCTCTTCTGAATCCTTGTACATCTACAATAGCTGATGATTTCATGATATTTTTCGTACTATATTACTTAAAGGTCTGTACTCTACCAGATGATCGTTTATTATTAAGCAATATGCGCTTGTGTTATCCGGAATATCCTTTTCACATTCAATTTCTAAACGTACATCAACAGGTCCTGTTTTTAAATTTTCGTTTTGCCGTGAACAATCAATTACATACAACGGAGCTTTAGTTTTAAATGTTAGGTGATCAATCAACGGGTCTACAGGAAGATTATAGAACGACTGACGAAATCTAGCATACATATCGTATAATATATTGTACTTGTTTTCATCAAATTTCAAATTAAGAGCATCGTATGGATAATAGTAAGAATTTAAGAATAAAGTAACATTTTTCAAATTACAATGATCGAAAATGGCACTGTCTTTAACATTATTATTTTTTCTATTTGTTTGTAATCCAAATATAACATAACGTGGTTTCTCTAATTGTGAAGTTGTTTTAACAGACCATGTATGCTTGGTAGATTTAGGTAATAATGGATATTCATATAGATCCCAATTTCTGTATGCGATTTGTATAGGTTTGTCTTTCTCTAAGTGTTTTATTAAAGTAAGCTTTTGCTGGTCAGATACCTTGATATGAGGCATACGCCATTGCACTTTTTGTAAACTTACTGTAACAGAGTCATCTTTGTCAGTAACTACACTATTTGAACTTGTACTAGTTCTATTGAGAATTAGTTCATGTTTACAATTTATTATTATTTTTCTATAATCTTCTGCAAAGCCTAATAATTTATTTAATGGTAGTAAGACGTAAAAACTACCATCTTGATCATGAAATCCGTCTATGTTCCAACCCCATATAGCTGCTACTTTATTTTCTCCACTACTCATAGATACTAAAGATTTCATAGTTGTTGTTATTCCAACATTTCGTACACGATCTATTTCTACACCATTCATTTCATATCTAATGTCTTGAAATAGAAAGGAAATTGCATTATTAGTTAGATTAACTTTTTTTTTTTTGATAACTCCAGCCAGATCTCGAGCCTGCACACAAAATTTTCCCTCGATGTATATCGCACTTGATGATGGTAGTAAGTAGATATCTTGCTGATGAATTGGTATTCTTATTTCATCATTTTCATTAAAGCTATTATTGTAGGGATTGTAGGTATGCGTTTCATAACTTTCGATAGAATTATCGAACTGCGGATAATCTGATATTTTTAGAATACTCATATTTTAAACCCCAAAGTTTGAAGAAATTCCTTATTACTTTTTGTAATTATTTTTAACTTTTTACGTGTGGTTTGTTTCACGTTGCTCTTGATAATGGCTTTAGATTTATTATTTTTGTTTATTTTATAGACATCATGATTATCATTGAAGACTATCATTTCTTTTCCTTAGATGAAGACGCAGTTGAATTTTTTCGTTGTTAAAATTAATTAGGTTTCCCTCTAAATCCAAAATTTTTAATGTTACTGATGAAATGTATTTATTTTTTATTGGGAAATAAATAACGTTTTTTGGTACTTCAATAACTTGATATCCTGATGGAATATTAAGCACAAATTCATGTATTATATGTGTAGGTGAACCATTTGTAAAAGAGCCCTGTATTAGATCACATTCGACTCGTATCACAGACGCTGGTATAATGTTCACTGGATGAGTTGAATCATGCCATTTATTCGCTTCCAAAATCGTACTCGAGAATCCAAGCATTGCACCGATACTATTTTTCACGCGAAAATCAATTGGTTTAGTGCAAAATAAAGAACATTTTAAAGTATTGTTATTTGGATGAATCATAATGTTACAATTCTCCATTTTCGATTTTATATATTCATTTAAAGCAGATAAATCATAAATGCCATTTGGAATTTTTATCACATCATTATTCCCATATGCAAATACGTTATTGCTTTCATGTATGTTAGGAATTGAATTGAATGTGGAAAAAAATAATAAACCACACTCATAATTACCATCTAAACTCAAAGGAGATGTAAATTCAGATTGGAGAATAGATTTATTACCAACGATTGTTAGAGTCACAGACATTGCAACAACTGAACTCAAACGTAAAGTACTCAGTATTTATTTAGATCCCAAAAGGCATTTAAAAACTTTAAACATAAATGACCACATTTGTATGTGTTACGTTTCTGATCGTTATCATAATTATAAAATATATTTGGTCCTATGTATTTGATTAATTCTTCTGGTGGCTTTAAATTACCATAACTATCATAATACTCTACATAATTATCTAATTTTGCATAGGCTACCCAATGAGTTCCAGCATTCTCAGAATTGTCAAGATTCATAATAGCACATTCCTTTTTTAATGGATGCTGAGGTAAATCATCCCTCATAAACACTCCTCTGAAAAATGGAATGTTTTGACCATATTTAAGTAAATCTATATTAGTAAGCGCTCTCTTGGGTAGCCTATGATTTAGTTTTTTTTATTATTTACATAAATTCCCAAACCATCACCACGCTCTTTGAGACATAATCCTTTTCCTATACACAGTGTTTCCATTTTCTTGTTATGTCGTTTTAATTCTTTCAAGCGTTCCTTAGCGCATTTAATAGCATTAACTGCTTTAGCAATGCCAGCTGCCCCTCCAGCCAAACCACCAGCAGCAGACAGTCCAGCAAATATCGGTATCAATGGCAAGAATCCTCCAACTTTTGGGATAGGTATCACACGCGGGGTAATCACAGACTCATCTGAATCTGAACCCAATTCTTTAACAACAGCCATGGCGAGTTCGATAGCTGCCTTTTTGCATTGAGGTTTAAATTTTTTTATATGCTTTTTTGTAATTGAAACTATATTTTTAAAAGTTTTTTTCATTCCAGTGCCTTTTTTGATATTATTTTTGTCATTTTTATTAATACATTTTTTTTGATTTGTTTTTGATTTTTGCATCACCATTGTAATCTAAACGAATTGTAAAATACTATTTATAAAAATTGTATGAAAAGATGTTTCTTTTCGAAGAGATATTATCAGAATGAGAATGTAACTTGTATATTTTGCTTATAAAACTTTTGATTTATCTATCCAACAGTTTTCATTAGAAGGCAAACCTAACCATTTTACGAATAGCTTATTTCCATTCTTTTTTATGACTTTTTCAACAAGATAAATATCAGGATGTCTAGTTTTTTGTAATTCTTGAATATAGAACGATCCTAATATAGGATTTTTTTTAGCATCTTCTAGGAGATAAGTGACAGGGTCTGTGTTCTGGATTTTTATAATTTTAAATATTTCTGTCGACCAATTTGGTGTATACCCTTTTTCAAAAGTTCCTTTATACTTACTTATACGCACATAATCTCCAAACTTAAGTATAGTTTTATTTTGTATGAACCTTTTATCTAAACGTATATTATTTTTATATTTTTGCAATATCTGTTCTTTATGACTTGCATTTACTTGATTGGGTTTCAAACCTATTGTTCTATGCATTCTGCCATTATACATTTCTATTAATTTTGAAAGAATATCATGACTAAACCAAACATAGTTTCCTTTTAAACTAAAATATCTATACATAATACCTTTAAAGGTTCTAATAAATCTTTCTACTACAGAAGCTTTCTTAGTAGAATATGTTGAGTAATGATTTATATTATAATGATTGAACAATGTTTTAAGTTTCTTGTTGTAAAATTCAGTTCCTAAATCAGTTTGCAAATTTTTAGGAATACGATTTTTACTAAATAAATGTTGGAATGCTTTAAATGTTTGTTCCATATTCTTTTGTTTTAAAGGATATACCCAAGCATACTTTGAAAAGACATCAATAACAGCCAATATGTATTTGAAATTAGAATTTTCTCTAGAAATAGATTGCATGTCGATTAGATCAGCTTGCCATAAATCATCAATGTCTTTCATCACAACATGTCTTCTTGGAAAATTTTTTCTTGCTTGCTTATGTATTTCTTTCACTACAATTTCTTTACTCATTTTTTTTTAATTTTCTGTTTCACTGACTCTATACTTTGTTTGATACTGTTGATTTCTGATCCAATTTGTGCCAGATTTTGGTTTATTGATTTGAGTTTAATTTCTAAGCTCTCTATATTCTTATCAACATATTGTTTGTTCACACAATCTCCAGCATCTACTGGATTTACAATATTTTTAAGGAGCTTATTTAAAGATCCATCAGTCATACTACAAATCAGATAATCTGAGTGACTATCCATTTTCTGTCGTTTAAATACATGATGTCCAAACTTATCGATGTTCATCGCTAGCCCGTCAGTAATAAACTAGTTTAATGAAAAAGTTTACGCTCTATTTATTCTCTAATAATACCTGCTTCTTTTAATTCCTCTATTATAGAAATTATTTCATTATCATGATTGGTATTTCCTGCACTCTTTGAGGCAACTAAAAGTTTTAACCTATCAATAAGTTCATTAGGATTGTCCCAGTATACTAAATCAGTATTTGATTTATATTTTTTTAATATTGGTAAACTACCACCTTGTTGTACTTTTTTTGTTTCAGTTTCAAGAAATAAAGGCTTAATTATTTTTGAATATTTTATTCCTGAATTACCTTGTATTTGTCCTGATGGAATAAATCCTCTTCTATGTGCATTAGTAGCAATTAAAATATCTTTATATAGTAACCTATCTTGTTCTGTGATCAAATCTATCTTAGGTTTATTTTCAAACAACAACTCTGATAGACCTGGAGTAATGACATAGCTTTTATCTTTAATACTAAACACTGAACTATCTTCAGTTTTCTTTATTACGATGGGAACGTTTCCTATTAGTACTTTGCCTCCTTCGTTTCTTATACCATAAGTAATGTTTTTATTCCTTTCATCATGGAAAATACTATCATCTAATTCATCTTCAGTATGCATACTAGTGTCACTTGTACATGAGCTAAAGTAATCATCATTATTCTCATTGGAAGCTTCCATTTGATTGTTTTTATTCTCTTCGTTTTTATGTATCGAGACTATCGACTCTAACGGATCAGTAATGGGTTTTAATATCTTACGTTGTTTACGTTCTGAAATATCTTCTTCCTCTTTCAGTATTTTTAATTTATTTTTAATATTCCTTACTGATTTTATTATTTGTTTTTTTATATCTACATCCATTTTAAAGTACTAATAATTGTACACTTCTGTTCGTTCTTATAGCTTGCACTATAGTGGTATTTTTTTTCTAATGACAGTAATATATAATCCTTTTATTCTAATTTAATAAATATATCAAAATATTTCCTGTACCTTCCCTTATCTAGCTCACAATCTTTGTTAATTATTAAACATGCGTATTTTTCTTTCCATATATCAGTAGCCATTGATTTAAATCTATGCCAACTCATATCAGAATTGACATGCTCATCATAAATATGTTTTAAATTTACATCATCTTGTTTGAAGATAACTAATAAATTAGCATTATCTCGAATCAACTGCTTAGGTATTTTTGAGTAAGTTTGCGATAAATAAAAACAATCAATTTTTTTATGTCGACCCATGGAAAAATAATTACGTATATCACTCTGATTTTCACAGACTACATCATCAAAAATAAATATTGATTTTGTCAAAGCATCGTGGGGTGGAATAACATTTTTTTCATCTTGGAACAGGAACAATTTAATTTCTGGAATGTATCTTATCACTTCCTCTAAAAATAGATATTTTGGCTGGAAAGCTGTTTTCGAATAAAGATAAATGTTATGAAATTTTAACCCATTTTCATTTAATAACAAACTTATCATTACATTTGTTTTTCCACAATTCGATGGCCCGCATATTATGCAGCGAATGGAATTTGGTAAAAGAATGCTATGTCTAAAAGTGTTAGTATTTTTATCAACTTTTATTTCACAAATATTTAAAGAAACGGGTTGTTTGATTAACTTCATTTTAGTTTCTGATGACATAATGAGCTATTAATACATTAAATAGCATGTGTATTTATTGTTTGCATAAGAATAGATTTCATATAGTATACCAGGATCATAGCAAATGAAGATCTTTAGTCTATGCCTACCCCTCTTAGGTGAAAAGGTTCAAGCATATGTATGTATGTATGTATGTATGTATATTATTATGTTATTGAATACTTATAAAAGTTTGATTAGTTTCTGAAATTCCTAGAAAATGTATCCGTTTTAAGTTTCATCTTTACTTACGTCAGCAGATCTCCTTTTATATTAACAAAACCTAAACAACCCTCCCTTCCCCTCGCTCAGTCTATACTCATCACAAGCAGTTTATTTTATATCAGTGTATATTTAACCTAATCAGTGTGCACATCTAAGTGTCTTAGAGCTCTGAGGGATTACTTCCAGTCTCAAGGATCTAATAAACTATTCAAGCAACTTTATTATTTACAAGTGAGTACCTATTTTACATGTCTGTTTAAAAATAATATTATACTTCAAATCATTGCTGCAGTAAGTTTTAAAAAACATGTGAATGTTGTTTCAGAAATGTCGGAGAACTCTGTCTTCAACTACTACAATGTTAGCCCCCCAGCTGTGGACCCTAGTTTGATTGATGAGTTCGGTGTTGGGGGTGAAGGTCAAGATGTAAACGCTTGGCTAGATAAAGCTGAAAATAGGAGGATAGCATGGTTGGAATCCAAGAAGAAGGAAAAAACCATTGCCCCTAAAAAAAGGAAACTGAATGATGCTTCCTTTATTAAAAAAGAAAATGCTTCGGGATCATGTGTTATAAAAATTGAAATCGAGGCACTAGACGAACGAAATAAGAATAGAAATGTTGTTGTGCAATATGTGGTAAAAAATTTATATGAGGATGTACTCGAAGAGACTGAGAATTTAATTAGAAAAATTTCAAAAAAAATATGTGATAATAGTGATAATTAATATCAATAAGTAGTTTTTGTTATTTATGTTAGCTATCTCACCTTATTCTAGTATACGATGACTTCATACTATTTTATCTAATAAATATATCCCATGTAAATGTAAATGTGAATAAATTGATATTTAAAAGTTTGTGTTTAATTTATTTAATGAGATTTTAACTAGGATAGATAAAAACTTCAGTAGATAAAAATTTACAAAGTAGAGCTTGTCTCAGCTCAAATGACATGCCTCTCCACTTTAAACTCCATCTGCTTGTATGAGAAATGAGGTGGTGCGTCATTTGAGATAAGACAAGCTCTACATTGTTAAGGAACTGGAGGGTTTCAATAAATGATACAAACAATAAGGTTAAACAATATTATTTTATTGGAATAAGCGAGTAAATATCAACAGTACATGGAGCAAATTATATTAACTACAAATACATAAAACCTCATTTGGTTATTTTTACAAAGTTAAACCGCAAAATTTAACAACATTATATCTAAAGTGATGATTCCACTTTAGATATAACATGGTTAAATTTTGTTTATTTTTTTTAATTAATTTACAACAGCAGGTTATTTCTTAAAATATAGTGGAATAATGTCCCCAGGGCAATGTTTTAAAACTTCCATTTAATATCTGTCTTTTATCATCATTTGCATTTAAAACAACCTTATTTACTTTTTGTGTATAGACACAGTGATTTTTAGATCGTATAAAATACATTGAATCTTTAAATTCTATGTTTTTAAATAAAGCATCCTTATATTTATTAATATCCAATTTTTTTACAACACATTTTTTCACACCCTTGGCTTTCTTAACTGAACAGTTTTTATTTGTCTCTATACAATACAACTTGGCTCTTAAGCCCACAAATTCTGAAATAACATCCCCACTCATCTCATCTTTAAAATATCCTGGAATTTGTTTATTTAAACATGGCATATTGTACACATTGTCACACTTAAAATTACTAGTATCAAAATATTTAATATGTTTTTTCATGTCTTCATAAATATCCTCTGTATTTATAAGATACAGAAGGCTATCTGTATCTGTGTAACATAGTTGGATGTTCTTGTCATAAATTTTTTTCATTACTGAGTAATGAAAATTATATAAATGTGTTTTTGCTAGATCTAATATACTAAAACCTACATAAATTGGTTTATCCAGAATGACTTTTGAGGGCTCCATCTGTATGACTACCAAATCTTTTGAAATAATGGCCAAATTTTTAAAATTAGGAGCGCTTATATATTTTTCAGCACCAATATATTTGTTTGTTTTATTTGATGAATCAGACCAAATGTTTATCAGTTTCACATCTACCTGCTTTCTCTTATTCTCTATAGTCTTACCAAAAATTGAGTTATTTTGTTTCTTGAAAAAATTTTTTTCGAATTCAGACTTTGCGTTTTGTCTTAGAGTTGTATTGAGAGTTATATAAGGTTCTAAAAATGCTCTTTGATCAAATGAAAGAACTCTATGAATTTTAAGTAATTGTAAGCCATGTTCTAAGCATTTTTGTAAATGTACATAATGAATCACATACTTATATTTATCAAATAAATTGGATACTAATTTTATATTTTTACCAAGGGGAAATGGAACCTTTAATTGTTCTGCAGCAAACGGTAGATCTGCATGATTGTCATGAATTTCAGAAGGATAATGTAAATCTACTTCAAGAATGAAACCTGTATCACTATGAGAACTTATCGTCATGACATTAAAATTGATCAATTCATTTTCTTTTAAAAATCTAAAATTTCCGGTGGGTAATTTTGACATCATCACATATCCATATAAATTAACACAGTCAAAATACATTAAATAATTTGAAGATATGTTAGGTTTATAATCGGATAAATATTTATTATTCGCTTTTGCATACCGTCGTGAGCATTGAGCTAAACCCCCTCTGATACCTTTTTCAAACATTTGATAGATTTCAACATCTGATATTAAGTCTAACTCAACACCTGTATAAAGCTGCATAGCATCCCAACTTAAAGATGGTGAAGAAACATAGTGACAAGGGTCTAGATTGTAATGATTAAGACTCATAAATCTAAATTTTTCAAATACGTCAGAAAGTAATAAAACATCACATTTCAAGTAAAAATCTGTATAGTCTCCAAGAGTTTTCATTCCAAATGTTTCCCAAACATTCATAGCATGATTATAATCATCATTGGTAATAATCTCAGAAGTGAGTTTGTTATAAAATTTGTTTCTGTCTGGTAATGTGGTCTCATTATATCTATCCCACGAATCTACATAGTCATAGCAAAAGACACCTTTTCTCCGAGCTAAATTAAACATCTTTTCATCTTCATAAAATGACTTTAAGTTAATGAAGTCTTCGGTTTCAAGTGTTTTAATGAGATTATCTAAACTTGAATCCAAAAAATTTAAAGAATCAACAAATTTCAGCTGAGCAGTATGTTGTCTGTCAAGTGGGATAAACTTTGTAAAGGAAATATATTTTTCTTTGTTTTTTGGTAATAGTTTAATGCGACCACATATTTTAGATAGCTCTACAATAAATAGATGACAATCGTAACCAGAAAGGTTATGGAAAATTATTGGAATGAATGGACAAGTCTTACAATTTAAATTGCATGAATTGTGTGCAGGTCCTCTAAATTTCCCAGTAAAGTGATCATGATCTAGAACTTTTGTATCTTCGAGAGAAAATGATTTTTTACATATATGACAGTTAGTTGTATTTTCCACTCTTAATTTTTCTTCTTCTGTTAAGGGAGTCATTTCTCTTTGTACAGATAATATTTTATGTAAACGAAGCAAATCCTTGCAAATTGACTCACAAAACTTTTGAGAACAGTTGGAACCCCTGTAGGAAACATAATCATTTAACTCTGGATTAGACTTACAACAAATGAAATAACCGAAACAAGTTGCTTCGTGTACCTGCACATTCTCTACATGAGTGGATTTATGTTTATCTGAATACTCGCGGAGTAAACTCTCGAAGTCACCATATATCACTATTGGAATCCTTTGTGTTCTTTCATAATTTGAAAAACCTGTTTTGCTGCCTTCCTCAGGAAGAACAGTCTGTATCCCTGCACAATTATGACTTGCTAACTTCTCTTCTGTACTAAAGTACATGAAGCATTCATCACAAAGATGAATTCGTGATTTGTGTTTCGTGAGTTGGTTGTGTAAGAGCTTTCCCATATCTTTAATTAAACAGAAATGATTTTTCGATTTACAACTGATAAATAACAAATTCACATGCTCAACACGTCTTCGCAAAGTTTTGTATAGAGGACCTGTTATACTACCATGTTCATCTAATCCATAAATATTGACACTCACTCCCGTATTATGTCTTTCAAACCATTTAATACATTTAAAGCTGGGGGGAAATGACATTCCTGAAGTGTTAAAAAAGTTAGAGAAATGAGGGTAAGATGAAAGTCTATTGGGATTATTTTTTGCAGGATATAAATGTGCTACAATGCTCCACAAAAAACAGTACTCATCATTATTTTTTATATTTAGACAAGACTTTGTGTTTTGAATACTTTTCGGAAGTGGTATGTACGATCCTGCTTTCAACGGACTAAATTTCGCAATGTTTATCTCCAAATGACTTACTGACTCTATAGTCCACCCCGACTCTGCGTGTTCAAACTCTAAGCACTTCATTAGCAAAAGGTTTGATAAATCATGGTATAAAACGGAAATATCAGTACTTTGCAATACCATGGTATATTTTGTGTTAAATGATTTTAAAGATTGAGTGTTATCTTTAGGTAGATTATATGTAATAAAAAGTTCTATGTTTACTTTTAACGATCGATGTTTTCTTAGAAGGGTGCTTATAAGATTACTAACGGTAGAATAGTTATCTGACAAAAAAAAATCAGGTACAAGATATTCTTTTTCAGGATTGACTCTATAACTGATTATTCTATTTCTAAACGCTGTTGCTATTATTTTAACATTGCTTAACTCAGTTCGTATCAAACAGTTAGATTTGTGAATGCTACTTTTCTTGTGAGAAGATAATCGTGAGACATATGCTTGACATTCTTGACAATAAACCATTTTTATCTGTAGGTAAGAGAATTATCTATTTAATCAAATACTGCTGTTGTAAAAGATTAGTAAAATATCAAATTATGTGAACGATGAAAAAATTATAACAATGACTTGTATTGATTACATGAATTTTTATGTTAATAAGTTGCTAAAAATATTAAGATTTAAAAAAACAAAGGATAAATGACAGACGGAGGCTGATTCTTACGCTTGCGATATTCGGATATCGACAGCTTTGCATTACATAATATTCAAAGGATAAATGACTGGTCTTACTCCCTTGAATTGCTCCTTACTATCAGTAACTACTTTTGAAATCGAATGCCATAGGGGAGCATCTCCATTTACATTCGTTTTCATATGTATCAAAGCCAATTTACATCTGTCCCGATCTCCTAACTTGCTTCCCTCTAACTCACGGCTGTTGTACACCCGTAGCTCCACATAATATTCGCCTCGACGTGAAGGATCGGACTGGAATGAACACCCCGAGCCGGTGCGACGTGAAAGAAAGTTCTTGAGCGCTGATGCACGAATCGGCTCTAGCTCATCCTGTAAAGATGTGAAATAGGCATTCGCTATTATTTAAAAAAAATATATTTTACATTGTCAATGTAATTTCACTAGTAAAATATGCATGTCAATCAATTATTATTAGCAATTATTTTAAAACTGTGAGTTAAGTTGGATTAAGATAAGAGGAAATTGTTTTTACGAAACATTTTTGGTATATCTTTAATCAAAAGTTAATCAAAGTAATTACAAATAAAATTAGGGGCGGGGCTTGCGGTGCAGAAGTTGTGCGTCTGCCTACCATGCGAGGGATCGCGGATTCGAATCCCGGCTGGATAACTAAATAAAAAACAAACATCAGATCTTGAATGTTTACATGTTTGTGCTACAGATAAAAGTAAATAATGATTAAAAAATTAAAATAGACGAGCATAAAATATTATTCAAACAAGATGCTATATTTAGTTTAAAACATGAGAAATGGTTGTTTAAATAAAATAATATTAAAGCTTACCTCGGAATCTGGGAAGGTAGCAATTCTCTTCCGTTTCTTGGGCTGAGCACAAGGAATGGGCTCCTCATCCGACTCAGAACCGGCATCAGTTAGTGCTGGTGTTGGGATTGCCGCCGCTTTTTTCGCTTTAGGGGTTGAAGTTTTTTTCGCCTTCGCAGCAGGTTTTTTCTTCTGAACTTCGCTCCTGATCTCCTCGTCTACGTCAGAATCAAATGGGCTGGACCACCTAAAATATTAATAGAATGAAAAAAAAAAAAAAAAAAAAAAAAAAAAAAAAAAAAAAACGGTCTCGGTGGCGCAGCGGTTGTACGTCTGTCTACCATGCTAGAGGTTTCGGATTCTAATTCCGTTGGGACAAAAAAACCTTCCTAGGTCTTAGAGATTAACATGTTTGTATTATCGCTGTTTCTGGTTCCCATGACACAAGGTATCCAAGTGCGGGATCCATAAGTGATAAAAAATCAAACTTACATACTTATGTCTTCAGTTCTTCAGCAGCACTAATTCACAAAACACGAGCTCACTCGAAGATATCGACGCAAGTATTAGAAAAGCGGCTTTCATCTAGTTGCATCAATATTTATAAGCTTTGATTTATAAAGGTGCATCAACATCGAACTTTCAATGGAAAAAATACTGTTAACCGGTGTAATAAAAAAAATTAAAAAAATCTAATGGCATAGGATTTTGAACCTTATACTTAGTATATTTCAAGTACTTATTATCAATTTTGTTTCCAACTATTAACAATCATTGTATGAACGCTGCCTTAGCTGACTGAATTTGGTCAATGGTTGTACTGGATAAGGACAAGTGTGTAATTAGAAACATAATTTTTAAATGGTTATGAGATGTACCTTTAAATACATTGATGGGTTTATTGGCATCATTAAAAATATCGTCCACTCTAAACAAGCAGTGAAAATTTCAATGTAAGCAGGGTTTTTAAGAGCATGGTTTTTGAGACAATTGTTTAGGATAACTGAATTATGTTGAGCTCTCAATGCAATGGATTCATACAGGGTGTTGATTTGTAAAGTTACACCCGACTCAGAGCCGATAGTTTACCATCTGAAAATTTTCCTGAAATTACCTAAAAGTGTGGATACACCCCCCCAGTCACCGCGCCCGAGTGCTAATAGACTCTTCCCCGCGCCCTGAACCTCAATCCACCCAGTGCAACACTTTTTGGACGACATTTCTATGTTTTTTTAATATTTGTAAAATCAAAAAAATATTAATTTAATTTTTACTGAAAAAAAAAATTTATTTTTGCTTTAGTATCATGTATTTAACCACCTCTGAGCTCGGCGTAACTTTACAAATCAACACCCTGTATAAAGCGCATAGCGCCTTCCTTATTCGTGATAGCTCCTTATATGCATAAGTTTGTTATGATTATGACATGGAACACTTATAAGGAATATCTCTGTCGTAGGCATATCATCGAATTGGCCATATCACGATATGGCCAAACGTGAAATATCATAAATCGATTAAATCTTTTAGGGCACACACTGCGGTAGCTTAGGTGAAGACTAGAGGGAGTGAGCGCAGCGAAGCCCTCGAATAGTCTTCGTGTTAGTTTGACATGTATAACACAAAAAAAACATCATGCAGTGCTGAATAACAATGCTTTTAAAAAGACATGTTTTCATTAAAACAGGTCATATCATGATATGGCAACCCATTTCATGATATGGTCAAGCCATTTCTGACCATATTGTGATATGGCCAAATCGACGATATGGCTACGACATCTCTAAGTAAACAAATGCAGTGTGAATGAAATACGTCACAACCTTGTCATCAGAGTTCCAAGGGTCATCATAATATGGATTCAGGTTTAAAACTTTAATTCTCCAGTATAAAATGAATCAAGTCCTACATCGCGCTATCAAAGTTTTTCATTCTTTTAGTATATAAGAAGTGTAAGATAAACTACAGTTAGACTGGTTCTGTGTGAGATGCTTTAGTTAAATTGGCCCGATTTACTACTGCTCTTATACATGTCCCATTGTCAACCATGCAAATTTGTCTCTTGAGGTGATTAGGGTTTGGGCAACCCGAAAGCAGCTTTAGACATAACCGCAAGGGAACAAGTACCACATACCAAGTGCCAAGTACCATATGCCACATACCAGACCAACCTAAGTGTTGAGAGAGATGTCGCAACAAGTGCCACGTACCACGTACCACGTATCAAGTAAAGACATCTCTCGAAACGCGAAGGTTTTGCTGCTATTTTTTATATCTTGAAATGAAAATTATTGATCACTTAGTGGACACAATTTTCATTATTTTATGTCTGTCAAGCAGACTAATTGTTAACTGCATAGCGTACAATAAGATTTTGTAGCTCAGGTCGTCATCAGTCAATAGAAAAGAGGTGCAGTATGAATTAGACACACTTCAGAATAAACAGGTTGCCGTTTAAAACCTGCAGGGTAGGATAACATTGTGGGGTTTTGCAGCACAAACCGAGCGGAGCGAGCGAAGCGAGCGGCGCGAATTTGTGATGCAGAACCCCCAATGTTACCCTACTTACTTTACTACTTAGAAATTAAATAGTTTTTCAAATCTTACAAAAAAATTGTCTCTGTTTTGACCCTTGGAAATGGGCCAACTTGTATATACCTATATGTTACCGGCAATCTGTATAATCCGGTATTATCTATAATCCCTAGGCAATACATATAATGCCTAAAACGTGCAGGTAATGTATGAAATATTATTTATTTTATACTTTGCCTAGGTATTACATATAATAACCAATGCGCAGCCAGTAATGTATATAAAAGCGTAAAACACCGCAGTAGCTTTTGTGAAGGATAAAGGGGGTGAACGAAGCGAATGTGTTAGGTTGAACATGTAAGAACAACAAAAAATACTTAGTTTTAAGTAATTTTTGTGTTAGGTTGAACAATAAATACTTAAAATATAAACTTAAGTAGACATGAATATTTTACACCTATCTCATAAACATTCGTGCAATACTGTGGATTAAAGACAGACAATATTTAGAATAATTCAACTATTTGTTTTATTTTAGCTTTAATAAACCATATTCGCTTAAGAAAATAAGGGTGTCTTATTACTTTCACAACATCCTCTTGGTGAGCATGAATAATAGCCGGTTAAAGTAGTTAATCGTTAATAGTTAATGACGTTAACCAAAATCAGTGGTTAGTATGAAAACATACCGGTAATTATGTATACTAACCGGATTTATCGAGTTGACCGTAACATATATAATAATAACAAATGAAGCACATGAATGTCCCCACCGCGGGGCACGGGCTTTACCCGGATACGACTAAGCCATATTCTATAGAGTAGATACATATCTAAAAAAACGGTCAAGTGCGAGTCTAACTCGTGCACGAAGGGTTACGTACCACCGTACAATGGTAGGGATGGTGTGGAGTGAATAGTTTGGATTTTACAAAGCAAAATGTTGTTTACACAATTATTGGTGCGGCTACTTTCACACTTCATGCACGTAACCAGGACAATTTATAAGTTTGACACCCCTTAAAAAGAGGGATGTCATAAGTTTGAAGCGTCTGTCTGTCTGTCTGTCTGTCTGTCTGTCGGTCTGTGTGTGTGTGTGTGTGTGTGTGTGTGGGTGTGTGTGTGTGTGTGTGTGTGTGTAGCTGCGTGTGTCTTCATGTGGCAGGCACCCTAGCGCTCAAACGGGTGGGCGGCATTTAATGCGGTCTTCTGTAAATGGTAGAACGCTTCCCTGCGATGGTCCTTGGTAATGTTTTGTTAAAATCTATTATATTAAGTAGTAAGTAAGTAAGAAGTATTATATTTAAGTAAATATTTTTATTTAAGTAAAGTTATTGTAGATATATTCTGTCCGTCAAATTCTTCGTGCAAGAAACGCTACGCTTTATTCGACTTTGTATCAAGTAGATAAAGTCTTTTATCACCTCACGGAATATGTTGACGTGGTAAAGTAGTTTCAGCGCGTAGTTGTATTTTAGGACTGGGTCAGATCCAGTATGCGTGGGAGCCGGGCCGGAATTTGTGGGGAATCTCTTACGCGTAGAAAGATTGATGATTGTTGGCATTATGTTTACATGTATGCGATATTAAATTAATTTCTTTTGGAAAACGTAGAATAAATATTTACGTTTGGGAATAGTAGTTTATGTGACTGCTACATAATGCCTAATTATGTACAGTTACATACACTAGTTTATCTACACACATATCAAAAGCTCTCTTTGATGTGTTTAGGAACCGCAAGTTCGACCGGCATTATGGCATTGATCATTGATCTGCAGTTGTTTAGCTTGTTCAGTAGTACCAACTTCACAGACAAACTAGGGGCGGCACGCAGGCGGGCGTCTGCGTTCGAAATGTGAATGTCATAATTTGACAAATTTTGGTACATTATGGTCATAATGATCAATATTCAGATAAGAAATTAGTTTTTTTATCATTATGCTGGTCGTAACGTGTGGTTTACGGACGCAGAAATGAGGGTTTATGATACGTGTGTAGATATAAGAATTAACGAACTTACAACAGTGTTTTAGTTAAAACTGACTCGCTGTACTTTTATTATTCACAAAAACATAAAAAGGCCATTAAGGTTTAAAGAGGATTTTGCTAAAACACTTAAAACAGTCTACAAACATTAACTAGATATTAGGGTTCAGAACCCGAAGAGTAGAAGTAGATAGTTGAAATTTTCACAGAAAGTGCATTTCTGATGCCGCAACAGCAACAAATAATGAAACATACCGATTTTCAAGAATTAAAAGAACTACCCATAGAAGATATTATTGATATGGCCATTTTCATAGCCATTTTGTTTTATTTGTTTATTGGTGAAAAATGTTTTATGGTACGTGTATAAAAGGGTTTATGATACTTGTGTAGATAAAAGAGTTTTTATTTCAAGCGCCATTTTAGGGTAGCCACTTGCGCCTACCAACATCTAACTTCAAAATTTACAATTTTGATCCGATGCTGGGATTGGGATAAGTATTTTATCTTCAGTACGGTACGGTACGGTACATTATGGACATGATGGAAAACATTGTGAGGAAACCTTCAATTTCCAAAGCTGCGGCGATGGGCTAGCCCCCCTCACGCATAATGGGGTATTGAATAACTGGCTAAAAGTGGGCACAATGTGCCTTTGCCACACCGTATGGGTAAAGGAGTGACGCTATGTTGTTTGTTTATGTTTAAAAAATAAAAACCCCTGTCATAACTTTAGAACTACTGTTCAATATTTATGCTTCGGAACGCACCGGTTTTTTGTTGCGCGGATCGACCGCGAGTGATCGGTACATCACTAGCTAGCTGTCACTTGCATAGAAAAAAAATGACGAGCTAGCTGTCACTTTGCACATGGTAAAATTGTCTACCACAGGTATCGGGGCCTGGTCGGAATGTTAATTGTAATAATCACGGAACAATCGTCGGGAAATAAGTAGATTTCACGTCATCGGAGTGAGTGCTTCGTGCTATGAAAGGTTGAAAGTGGTTCGGTCACCAATTCGTCGCGTTCGGATAGCGACCCGTGTAGTCGGCAGCATCACGACGGCAACAGCAGCGGCCTACGACGCGAGTAAGATTCGACTCCCATCACCCACAACCCTCGTGTTCCTCATCCCGTACTCCCGCCTCGAATTGAGCTTTCGAATGCCGGTCCACGGCGTCAAGGTCAGTACTGCTTGTGACATTCCACTGAAAAACAACCCTACCAAGATTCCACCCCCTTTCGGTTAAGACGTGGATTTTAACAACTACTATACCGATTTTAACAAAATATATCCTACTAAAGGAAACCGCATTAAAATCCGTCCACACGTGTGACCACTATTCTATGATAAACTGATAACTTTCGAACCAGTGAACCGATTTTAACAAACCATATCTAAGAACCATCGTAGGAAAGTCTTCTACCATTAACAATAAACCGCATCAAAATCCGTCCACCATACAGACAAACCCACACACCGACAGAGACGCTTCCATCATATAAAACCAGTTATTATCTACTCCAATTTTGCGTGAGAATAGTTTAGCCCCCTGTCATGTTTACAGGGGGCTAGCCTATCGTGGCAACTATGGAGATTAAGGTCATCGCTCACATATACGACCCCGCTCCTACTCGGCAAAAACTATTTATTCAAATATATTTTAGGTTGTGCTCTGTTCATTTGTCTTATCCGAATAGTAAAATTTGATTATTTCATTAAATGGCCAACCATTTCATTCTACTCTATCAGATGGTAAGTTTGCGGCAAGCTCGCTTGCTTGGTAAGTATGTCAACAATGTAAAGTAAACCTACAGAGCTCAACCTAAAACCCATATCTGAATGAATATTTTTTACCGGGTGGGAGTGGGATCGTATAAGTGAGCGATGATCTAGGGTGAGACTAAATGATTGTGATAAACAAAAAGTAAATATTTTTTTATTTTACTCCATATATTTATTTATTTTGCGGATCCATCACGACCCCAAATTCACCCTGTCCACTATGCTAAGGATATAGATATGTATACTACATAAATTAGTATAAATATGTCTGCAACGTTTCGCATTAAACTTTTGACGAGGTATATAGGTAGTTACCGCAACAGTTTGTTTACCTACTCAGCTGGCGACGCAGTTAAATTTAAATTCCCTGGCCTTGTGCGAGCCGACCAAGATCACGTTCCAAAACTCACCAGCGACCTATAAATACATTCCACTAATACAGTTCAGTATATCGTGACAAACTCGGTAGGACACCCGGGGGATGTGAGGGGATGAAATGCCGGGAACCTCGTGTGGGAAGGCAGCATCGCGTGCTTCCGAACGCGATGAAATGTAGAAGTGGCGAAGTCGGAAACGACCACGAATATTCAATATGCTGTTGCCTCTAGACAAGTGACATCGCCAAGGATAGCGAGTCGAAGCGATAACTTTTTTGTATGCGATTTGACATTTGATTTCGCTAGGTGACGTCACCTTAGCGATTCCAAATATCATATAGCATTCATAAAAAGTTATCGTTTCGACTCGCTATCCTTAGCGATGTCACTTGACACTTGACACTTAAAAATAAATAATCCCATCTACTAATTTACTAATCGATTAATCTCGTACAAAACAGACAAGTAAGATGATGTGTAATTAAGACCTCCCCAAGGACCGCCCCCCACCATAACTCGTATAGACCATGGGGACCATATTTTGAAACATTGTTATCCCATATCAGAACAGAAGCATGTCGCAGCTTTTACTGGCTTACCCTACATTGTGCAACCGGGTTTACGTGAGCAAAGGGCTTTTTGGCTCGAGCTTTTATTTTATGACCTATGTCCTTGCTTGATAAGCTCTAGCTGATGCTGGCAGTATGTCGATAGAAAGCTTTCGGGATTTACTTGACCACGTTTTGGCGAAGTGAAGATTTAATAGAAGAATAAAGAAGACAAAGCGGGGTTGGTCGCATGTACCTTACCTTACGGAATAAGTGAAATAGTCCAAATTCCTTTATTACTGTAGATATTTACATATACTTAGCGAACGTCATTTCATGCCTCTGTACATTGGACCGCTGTGGAAGAAGGAGTTCGAACAAACTTCCAAAGATTGTTTTTAGATCTCTTTTAAAAACAGTTTGTGCTTAATGTGGAATAAATAATTACAAAATGATTAACAGTGAGTTCTGTGTTGATAATGTAACTTAAAAATGCTGGACTAATGCAAGGGAAATATATGTAAAACTGAAGATTTGTCCACACAGATGACAGCCATATTGTATTTATAGTAAACAGGCCACCAGGGGCCCAATTCTGGTACACAATAACAGTTCCATGACAATTACATTACGATTACGGTCAACTTTAGATATCCAATATTTGGCGTTCGGAGAATATTATTTTAGGCAATTATGATAAAAATTATGTTATTTGGTAAGCACAATAATTAACTTAATCAACAAAGGGAATGGGATTACAAAATCGTCAGATATTGGATATTTAAAGTTGACCGTAATCGTCATGTAATTGTCATTGAGCTGTCATTGTGTACCGGAAATAGGCCCCAGAGGACGAGCACAAGTTTCCTGGGGTAGATTCCTAAATCCGTAAGACCATTCTGCACGATTCATACGTTTTTCATACGGAAATTTTTAAATTTTATTTATAGGCAGACTACTAAATAATACTTTACGAATCATAACCAAATCATATTTGCTGTTGTATAACATATAAATTTACATTTATCAAACATTTCCGTATCCTGTAAAAAACACTGTTCAGATTAATTTCAGGTGTCAATTTATACATTCAATTTATACCTAGTCGGTCCTTAAGTTCTGTCACAAGGTTTTTGATAGATAAAACTCAGCAATAAACTTTTTCTTATTCGTATTATACATGATTAAAAAGCTTATTTTATACGAATCAAATTGCAATACAATACATTTTGTACGATTATCGCAATATGACAAAAAACCTTATAACTTGAGACAATCGCGAACCCAAAACACGCCGCAACTGACAAAAATACCACTTACCACAAATTTAATAAAAAAAACAGTGTTCCAGATAACCAACAAGGTTATTTTTATTTATTCTGAAACCTCGATTTTAGACCATGCTTAACAACTAGCATTTAATTTTCTGTTAGCTTTCAGTTCCAACTGCTCCCAAAGAGAACTTTACGTACTTTTTACGTTTTCAGAAAAACGTATAAAAATGATCTTGTGGGCAACAAGTAAACTACGTAAAATGTGAATATGAAAATTAGTTTTACCCAGACTTAGTTATCTTATGCTTCAAAATGAAGGTAACGGGTTCAGGGAGGGTTCTGACTAAAATCTCACGTAAGTTTGAAAGGTTTTAAGAGTCATGGAAAAAAGATAAATTGAATCACGTCCGTATTTTTGATTGGGTAAAAAAGTGCAAAATCTCTGAAGAGAAGAGAAATTTGTGTAATATGGCTTTAAGCATTTAAATCCAATAATCGTTCTAATTTATCAGTATTTAATGAGCTATCAAACCATGTATAGTATCAAATAAAATAAAACTTGGTATTATTTACTATGCGGCAAAATATTTGTGACAGAACTTACGGACCGACTAGGTATGACCACATAAAAGTTAACACTGGATACTTGATCTAACTGAACTAAGTATTTAGCAAGGGATCAAAGGAAGTTTGCAAGAGTTTCAAGTTACTTGGCCGCTCCTTTCTTAATCTCCACAGCTCTCAATTACGAAGAGGCTAGTTTAAGAACACAATTTATTTGTTAAGTTTGGAACTGAATACTTTAGGTACCTATTTTCCATAATAAAGGCCCCGCGTCTTTTTGGCTGTTTAAAATAATCCAAACACAAACAATACATAACCTAACGTCTCGGCTTTCGGTATCCTAGTGCAGTGTTGATGTTTTAAACCTTTCTCCCACCAGACTTTACCAAGTCCGCGTCGGGCTTCGGGTGTCCCCCAAGGTGCCGGTGCACATCGAGGCCTCCGTCACGTGCGGCAACGGCGGCGCGCGCGCAGGCCGGCCGGCCTCCAGCGCGTCGCTCGTCGGAGGCCTGGTCGCTTCTAGGGCCTTCCAGATCATGTACAGGAATGAGGAGGTCACGCTGAGGGATGTCGTGCATTTTAGAGCGCATTTACTTGGTGAGTGGCTTCTGTTTTTCTAGACTATTTTGCACTTACCAGCTACTTGCTTTTGTCAAAAGCTTAATAAGGGGCCAGGTCGCTTCAAACTCAAAATCTCAAACTCAAATTTCTTTATCACTGTAGATATTTACATATTTTCATTTACTTAGCAAACGTCATTTTTTGCCTCTACTCTACATTGGACCACTGTGGGAGAAGAAGGGCGTAAAAACTCCCACAGATAGATATTTAGATCTCCTTAAAAAATTGGTTGTGTTTAACTAATACAAATACAACAACATGATATTATAAATAATTACAAACTTATAACAGCAAGTTCTATGTAACCCCATGCAGTCCCGTCATTTTAGTAATCTTGAACATTGTAATATCCCTTTTTTGACAAAGTCGCTTTTACATGGTTTTTTGCTCAAATGGCAACTTCAAAATCTTCAGAGTCTATATCTTGTTGTAAGTAGTAGAGAATGCACTGGCTCTGGAAAGAATTGCTAACTTTCGCGAGTCTAAGCGGCTCTAGAGTTCTAGAGTCTTCCAGCACCCCTAGACAATATGCACTCGCTGCAACGACGCTATGGAGTTAGCGATTGCATGTTGTTTATGGGGGGCTGTCCCCACTGCATGTACCAGAATAAAGACCTCACGCTGAAGGATGTCGTGCATTATACAGGGTTACTGGTAAGTCGACCTACATACGTTGGGAGATGCTAACATGGGTCAAAACTAACCATTGGTACAATGAAACACACTACCCAAAAAAACGTTTTCGATTTACGGGACTTTAAAGATTTTTGAAGTTTGTACTTCAAAAATCAATTCTCTTACTTTTACACATATGTCGTAGGGGTGACCGAGGAGGGTTGTGACAGAGGAGAGTTGTGACACACGCGATTTCGCTGAGCTAGTGACCGTTAGCAAGCTGGCAACGTCGCACATTTATTGTTTTCTAGACTGCCCATTAGATTTAGTACGCGCCAACGGCCCACAAAGAGCGGCTGCGGTACTGTGACGCTGTCATCTAAAAAACGACCAAAAGTAAGTTTTTGATCATAACTTTCTTATTCTGTCTTTTGCAATATATTACGGAAGCATTAGTGTAATATTTTTACTTATTTGAATCGGTTCTTCAAGATTCAAAGCAACTTACAACTTTATTGAGTTCTCTTACTGTTTGGAGGTTATACATTATTTTTTTGGCACACTCACGATTTTGCGCACCTAGGAGAATTGTGACAGGCTGTCACAACTCTCCTATTTTATTTTCTAACAAGTATTATGGCTATTTTGTATGAATTCGAATGCTTCATTGCTTTTTCATTGTTTCAGAATGCCGAATACATATGTTCGTAAAACAGAGAGGGGTATGGCTAGTATCGAAATTTACGATTTGGCCTTTGAAGAGGTGACGGTTAGAGGCGAAAGCCTTAGAAGTGCAGCTTCTTCGTACAATTTAAATTATATGTCTTTACAAAGATATATTAAGAAGAAAAAGGCACATCAACAACAATTGACAGACGAGGCTCCATCTGTCGGCTATATCAGCCCGACGGTTTTCACAAAGGATGAAGAAAAGATATTAAGTGATTATTTGTTGACTTGTGCTGCGTCAAATTATGGGCTGACTACAAAAGAAACAAGAAGATTAGCGTATTTATTAGCAAAAAAATACAATAAAAAAATTCCCGAATCATGGGAAAAAAACGAAATGGCTGGAGAAGTGTGGCTAAAGCTATTTATGAAGCGACATCCAAATTTGTCTCTTAGGTTACCTCAAGCTACAAGCAGTGCTCGCGCCACGAGTTTTAATAGGACAAATATCGCTGCCTTTTTTGAAAACTATACAGGAGTCTTGGCCAAGCATACTTTGAGCGGTAAAGATATATGGAACGTCGACGAGACCGGGATTACTACGGTCCAAAAACCTGACAGAGTAATCGCACGACGTGGAGAAAAACAGGTCAGTGCGATGACTTCTGCGGAAAGAGGAACCTTAGTTACGCTGGCTTTGGCTGGAAACGCCTTGGGTAATTACATACCACCTATTTTCATATTCCCTCGCAAGCGATTCCAAGAACATTTTATTCGGGATGGCCCAACAGGTTCAGTAGGAACAGCAAATGGGTCCGGCTGGATGCAGGAAGACGACTTTCACTTTTTTCTTGAACATTTCAAAAACCATGTGAGGCCAACAAAAGAGCAAAGAGCTTTGTTACTTCTTGATAACCATTCATCCCACATGGCTTTGAAGAATATAGAGTTTTGCAGGGAAAACGGCATAATTTTGCTCACATTCCCTCCACATTGCACACACAAGCTGCTGCCAATGGATCGTGCAATTTTTGGTCCTCTTAAAAAGGCCATTAACACAGCTTGTGATAACTGGATGCGGTCGAATGCTGGCAAAGTTATGTCTATCTATGATATCCCGTCTGTTCGATTCCAAATCGATATTCGATCGATGGTTTCGGAACGGCCATTTTGAATTTGACGTTGCTGCCAACCTTGCAGTTTTTTGACAACTGACAGACGGAAAGCCCTCGCGATGTAACGCGTATTGATTAGGGCATTGAAATTAAATCGTAAGCCATCTGGATTGTATTCGGGTTCCCCTCAGGATTGTCTATATAGCTGAGTGTTTTGTGGTTCCCCGAACCAGATAAAGTTCGCATTTACGTGGCCGATTGGTTTGTCCCACGTAACATAACCTGTGTTGGAACACTGTGCTCGTCGAAGCTGGCCTGCCAGCCATACCTGGTTGGCTGAAGAACCTGTCTACCAAGAAGAGCCTAGGGTGCACCCAGGCCTTGCAGAGAGACAGGAGTTTGACGGGAACGAAGCACAGACCAGGTCAGATAGATTCATAATTACTTCAGCTCGGTGAATCGCCGACGTTCACACTTCTTGGCATCTGATAGCTACGCTACCTCGTAGCTATGGGCCCCTGCGAGGTCATTAGGTGCCGAGAGGCCTGAACATTTTTGGTAGCAAGAGCGTGGTTTCCTGAGATTTGCAGCCGTCAAGGGCTCCAGGAACCCACGATTTGGGACTATCAATCTGTAGGTATAGGCGGTTATTAGCTAACTTGGTGTTGTTCCTGTATCCACATAGATTGGTAGTATTGTAAGCTATAAGTCTATTGCTGGTAGTAGACAGACAGATATTGAGTTGAAATTTGCACTGAATTACCAGTTAGTCAATCTATTAGTGGTCTAGTAATGCTAATGAATGTTTGGTTAACATAGGTAGTTACATCTATTGATAGCAGGCTATTACACTGTTTTCAGTTTATAGCAATTTATAACTTGAACTAATATTGACTATCTGTGTGTGTTATAATGATAAAGGGAAACTAAATTGTTATTTACAGAATTTATATAGATATAAAACTCGGTTCCTATTGTTTAAGGAAATCAACATTGTTTAAGTTATAGTTTAGGGTTCCCTCGTTTGGGTTATAGACTGGAGGGTCCAATAAAATTGAGTTACTGCAAATTGTGAGTAAGTATCGTTCCGATCATGTCGTTATCTGAAATACAGAAGGGTGTTTCTAAGGAACTCAGATGGTTTTCCTCCGCACACGGTCTGATAGACCGTTTAGATAGGCATGATGTGGTATTGGAGCGGTCTATGGACGTTAAGGAACGTTACAACAGGGTGCTCGAATTGTCCGCGCAGGCGGAATCAGTTGATGGTTGCGCACCTGACAGGCTGTCACGGTTGCTAGGGGATGTCGACCAATGTATGGAGATGGCAGCTGCTATCACGCAGAAGGCTGCGGACATACGTAGACAGCGCGAGTCCAGCCATGGTGGTGACATTGAAGCACCTCTGCCGCTTCAGGGTTCAGGGTCCAGGTTACCGGCCATAACTATGCCTACTTTTGACGGAGTGTCCGGTGAATGGATGAGCTTCATCAATCTGTTCGACAGTTTGGTGCACATGCGATCGGACATTACCAAGTCTGTCAAGATGGCTCAGCTGGTGGCAGCATT
Organism: Argyresthia goedartella; assembly: GCA_949825045.1. Taxonomy (NCBI): domain Eukaryota; kingdom Metazoa; phylum Arthropoda; class Insecta; order Lepidoptera; family Argyresthiidae; genus Argyresthia; species Argyresthia goedartella. The sequence goes on along the minus strand of OX463821.1, from coordinate 22,829,439 downwards.
GAGGGGTGAGCCTAGGGAGCTGGTCGCTCATTTGAAAGTTACGGAGGGTAACTATGAAACGGCCAGACAATTGTTGGTCAGACGTTACCATAACAAACGGAGGTTGGCCGATGCCCAACTGAACCGTTTGTTTAGTATCCCGGTTGTGAACAAGGTCGGGGCCATACAGACGGAGGTTTTGAACCCGTTGTTGTCCGTCACCAAGGCTCTAGAGAATCTTGGACTTCCGGTTGGTGAATGGTCGTACCTACTGTTGTACATTGTACTTTCCCGCCTACCCGCTGACGTGCAGACTCGTTTCGAACAGTCTCACGGGAGGTCGGCCGAGGACCTGCCCACCTTCTCCGACTTGGTCGGATTCTTGGAAGAGGAGGCTCGACGGGCAGAGAATTTGGGGTTGACGGTCACCCATCCTTCGGAGCCACAGAGAGCTGCCGGGAGCGCTGTGAGTAGGGGCCCTCCGACGAGGAAGGACCGCACCAACCGGCAGTCGTATGGGACTGTGAGTGCATTGACCCCACATAGTGAGACCTGCCCATGTTGTAGGCAGATTGGCCATGCTGTGGCCAATTGCAATAAGTTCGGGGAACTTAGGGTTGAGGGACGGCGCCGGATGGCCAAGCAGCGGAGCTGGTGTTTCCTGTGCCTCGGGCCACACATGGCTAGGTACTGCACGCGCACAAAAATGTGCGGATATTGTGGTGGGGCCCACAACAATCTGTTGTGCATGAACCGGTCCGGCCAACAGCCTCCACAGGGCCGTATCCGGGGTGACACGGCATGGGGCCCTGAGAATTCGTTTGCGACTCGGAGCGCAACTCAGGAGCCAACGTCCCCACGTCCACAGGGCCGTACCCAGGGTGATACGGAATGGGGCCCTGAGAATTCGTTTGCGACTTGGAGCGCAACTCAGGGGCCAATGTCCCCACGTGCACAGGGCGGTACTAGGGTGCAGGGCCGCACTCAGGGTCATCACATGGGGGGCCCTGAGTTTTCGGTTGCGACTCAGCATCCGACTCAGCGGGCAATGGGGCCACAAGCACGTGGCCACCCAGGGGTGCAGGGCCGCACTCAGGGTCATCACATGGGGGGCCCTGAGTTTTCGGTTGCGACTCAGCATCCAACTCAGCGGGCAATGGGGCCACAAGCACGCAGCCACCCAGGGGTGCAGGGCCGCACTCAGGGTCATCACATGGGGGGCCCTGAGTTTTCGGTTGCGACTCAGCATCCGACTCAGCGGGACATTGGGTATGTTGAGCAGGCCGTAACGGGCGGGTGGCATGGGACACCTTCGAGCTATGCGGATGTGGTTCGGACGCCGCCTCAGTTGTCGCCCCGCTCGTCGCCTCGTCCTCGTCGGTCGCATGTGATGTCCCCCCCGCTCATGGAGCGGCCACGGTTGAATTCACGCCCACCCCCCTTTACGGGGAATCGTAGGTTGGGAATGGAACTGGCGCACGGGCCATTTGTACAATGGGACCCTCTGGCGTATAGCTGCATACCTGATCGGTTACAGGCAGAGTGGGGCCCCGGGGGCCCTCGCTAGGAATTTGCGGCCCAACCATTTGTTGCCCCCCAACCGGAGACGGTGGTGTTACCGATCGCCTCTGTGCTTGTTTGGGATTTGGCGGGCAACCCAACATACGTTCGCGCCCTATTAGATTCTGGAGCTCAGGGCTGCATTGTATCGAATGATTTAGCAAAATGGTTGGGCCTCAATATAAATAATGTATCGCTGCCGAGGAAATTGGTCCCTGCTGGGGATTACAGGGCAACCCTTCACGGGTTTTGTGATGCCTCTGAACGAGGGTTTGCGGCAGCGGTTTATTTGCGAACCGTCACCTCCACCGGGGAGGTCGACGTGCGTTTGGTTTTGGCAAAAAGCAAGGTAGCGCCTATTCGGACAAGGATGACGATTCCAAAACTGGAACTGTCCGGGGCTGCTCTTTTGACCAAACTTTTGAATCACACTCTAACAGTGTTGCGTGGGTCAGTGGTTTTGGAGGATACGGTGTACGCGTGGACGGACAGCCAGATTGTTTTGTGCTGGCTGAAGGCTTCGGTCCATAACTTAGAGGTTTTTGTTGCGAACCGTGTCTCCCAGATTGTGTCGTCTGAGGTCCCACTGACCTGGAGACATGTACCAGGAGAATTGAACCCGTCTGATTGTGCATCCAGGGGATGTCGGGCTCCTGAACTCGTTAGACACCATTTGTGGTGGGGACCACCCTGGCTTGCCAGGAGAGAATCGGACTGGCCCCACAGCCATGTAGTAGTATCTTCGGATCATGGCCCCAGAGCGGCCGTGCATGTTACCCAGAAGGCTGAGGACCCTGACGCCGGGTTTCTGCTGGACCGGTATAGCTCATGTGTGTTTGTTTGTTTATCCACCAAGGCGGTACATCTCGAGCTCGTTGCTGATCTCTCGACAGAGGCTTTCATTGCTTGTTTGGATAGGTTTGTTTCTCGAAGGGGACTTCCAACTTTGATCCGCTCTGATAACGGCACTAACTACATCGGTGCGGAACGATGCTTACGAGAGATAGTCAACCTTTTGAATGTAAATAAAGTGGATATTGGAACGGCCCTCTCCCGTCGGGGTATACAGTGGACCTTCAGCCCACCGATTTGCCCCCACTGGGGTGGGATTTTTGAGGCCGTAGTTAAGTCAGCTAAGACGCACTTGGGGCGTATAGTAGGTCAGATCGCGCTGACTTTTGAGGAGCTCGCGACATTGTTTTGTAAGATCGAGGCCGTTCTCAATTCGCGACCGTTGTGTCCGCTCAGCTCGGATCCAAATGACCTGGAGGCTCTGACCCCAGGCCATTTCTTGATAGGACAGCCACTTAACGCGTTGCCCGAGCACCCCTTCGAGGGAGTGAAATTGTATCGGTTGTCAAGGTATCAGATGTTGCAGCAGTTTACTCAGAATTTCTGGAAGCGTTGGTCGCTCGAGTATCTGCATATCTTACAACAGCGCCTTAAGTGGACTGACAAAACCAGCCCCCCTAGTGTTGGTGACCTCGTTCTGGTTAAGGATGCTAACCTACCGCCACTACGTTGGCGCAGGGGGCGCATTGTTAACTTGTTCCCTGGCAAGGACGGGGCCCCCCGGTCTGCAGAGGTTCTAGTGGGAGGCTCGGTTCTAAAACGAGCGGTAGCAACGTTGTATCGGCTGCCCGTAGATTAGGGGACAGGTGGGTGCCTGTCCGGGCGGGTGATTGTTCGATTCCAAATCGATATTCGATCGATGGTTTCGGAACGGCCATTTTGAATTTGACGTTGCTGCCAACCTTGCAGTTTTTTGACAACTGACAGACGGAAAGCCCTCGCGATGTAACGCGTATTGATTAGGGCATTGAAATTAAATCGTAAGCCATCTGGATTGTATTCGGGTTCCCCTCAGGATTGTCTATATAGCTGAGTGTTTTGTGGTTCCCCGAACCAGATAAAGTTCGCATTTACGTGGCCGATTGGTTTGTCCCACGTAACATAACCTGTGTTGGAACACTGTGCTCGTCGAAGCTGGCCTGCCAGCCATACCTGGTTGGCTGAAGAACCTGTCTACCAAGAAGAGCCTAGGGTGCACCCAGGCCTTGCAGAGAGACAGGAGTTTGACGGGAACGAAGCACAGACCAGGTCAGATAGATTCATAATTACTTCAGCTCGGTGAATCGCCGACGTTCACACTTCTTGGCATCTGATAGCTACGCTACCTCGTAGCTATGGGCCCCTGCGAGGTCATTAGGTGCCGAGAGGCCTGAAAATTTTTATTGCCACCCTACGACGCCCCCCGAAGGGGGTACAAATGGCCCACGCGCCACGCTCTGCTACCAAAAATGTTCAGGCCTCTCGGCACCTAATGACCTCGCAGGGGCCCATAGCTACGAGGTAGCGTAGCTATCAGATGCCAAGAAGTGTGAACGTCGGCGATTCACCGAGCTGAAGTAATTATGAATCTATCTGACCTGGTCTGTGCTTCGTTCCCGTCAAACTCCTGTCTCTCTGCAAGGCCTGGGTGCACCCTAGGCTCTTCTTGGTAGACAGGTTCTTCAGCCAACCAGGTATGGCTGGCAGGCCAGCTTCGACGAGCACAGTGTTCCAACACAGGTTATGTTACGTGGGACAAACCAATCGGCCACGTAAATGCGAACTTTATCTGGTTCGGGGAACCACAAAACACTCAGCTATATAGACAATCCTGAGGGGAACCCGAATACAATCCAGATGGCTTACGATTTAATTTCAATGCCCTAATCAATACCCGTTACATCGCGAGGGCTTTCCGTCTGTCAGTTGTCAAAAAACTGCAAGGTTGGCAGCAACGTCAAATTCAAAATGGCCGTTCCGAAACCATCGATCGAATATCGATTTGGAATCGAACACCGTCTATTACAAAAACTGCCTTTGATGTGGCGATAACTGCAAAAAATATCAGAGCTGGTTTTGCTGCAACAGGAACATGGCCTGTTAATACAGATATTTTTGAAGAAGCAGATTTTTTGCCCAGCCAAGTTACAGATCGCATTTTGACCAATCCAGTGCCAGAACCAGCTCCCATTGTCGCAGAAGAAGCATTGATGGAAGATTCGGAAGAAAGAGCCCCCGCCCAAAATTCGTCAGTTGATATAGTTGAGAATGACGTTGTTGTTGGGGAAGGTCCAGGAAAAAGAGATCACACAGAGCACGTTGAATTTGAAGAACGTAATGTGACTCCTCCTGTTATAACAAGCGACAACTCTAAAGAGCCTGTGGCCTCTGCATCTACTGTTTGTAGTCCACTTGCCACTCAATCTAATATATTCTCGCCGGAAATAATAAGGCCGTTGCCTAAAGCTCCGCCAAGAAAAGGTACACAACAGAATAGACGTAAGATCAAGTCTGCCGTGCTAACAGATACACCAGTCAAAAATGAAATTGCTGCCATAGAGGAAAGTAGGAAAGCAAAGAACGTGAAGAAGCGCATATTTACTGATAAAAATGCTAAGAAACCAAAGGGAAAAAAACCAAAAAAAAAAACAAAGACAAAGAGTCCTATTCATGACAAAGAGGAGGACGCTAATGACAGCACAGAAAATGAATATTGTTGTTTATGTTGCCTCGAGTCCTTTGCCAATAGCAGGCCTAACGAAGAATGGGTGCAGTGCATCAATTGCAAAGGCTGGTCACATGAAGATTGTACTGGGGGAGAGCTGCAATACAAGTGTCATAATTGTTTGTCAGATTAAACTAATATTAAGTATTTTTATTATCTCTGTGCCATTTAAAGATGATTTATTTTGTTGATTTGTGATAATTATGTTACTTAATTAGCCAAAGATTGTGATTAAAACATTTTATAATTACTTGGTAATTTTTACTCTACGAAAAGTACCGATAAATTACAAATACTGAAGTGTCACAACTCACCTCGAGCGCTGTCACAACTTACCGTAGTACTAGGAAAATTGTGACACGGGAAGTCGCATTGGTTTTTGTGCATTTTCTCGGGAAACTTATTAGTTTTGTTTATTTTTGTTGTTGCTTCTAACAGAGAATAGAATAAGCTTCATACCGATGTAAACTTCATAGATGTAGGTCAATTTTTAACCGAGATATGTGAGTAAAAGCAAAAAGTGTCACAACCCTCCTCGGTCTCTACCAATTTTCCTTTTATAGGCGATTCAGTCCAGATTTTTTTCTGGTTTTAGATTAAAATAGAGTAAAATTAATATTTCATTATGAAAAAGAACCAGTAACTGTTTCTGCAAACAAAACTCAAATACTTACAAACCTTTAGTGTTCTAGCTATTCAAAAAGGTACAATAGCCAAACAAAATGTTTATTATTCTTGGAAAAACAAGGCGACAAAGAATATCAGGAGCGGACTTAAAGATGTGCTTAAAATAAAGGGTTAAGATATTGTAAATAAGTGCCGAAAAACCTAAATTCTAAATTGTTCTATTTCACTTTTTACCACCCCTTGGTAATTCGAAAACAATGGCGTTCAAGCTATTGTTTGGGCGCCCATGAGAGAATAACCTCAAATATTTTTACTAACTGTGGCTAACCATTAATAAACATCAAAACAAAGTTTAATTCATGTGCAAAATCCATGACATAACAGCTAATAAGAAAATAGGCTAATCATTTTTAATAATGCAAAAATATCTCGCGCTGTGCCCACCGTACATATCTACCTCCCAGAGCTAATATTTTCTTTCACGACGTCTTGTCTTCTATTGTGGACTAATCTACTCCTGAACTGTGACCTGGCTGTATAACTCGTACTTCGACTTCCTTGTAATTCAGATAAATATGGATTTGGCTAGACTACGTGTGTCAACATAGAGGAAGAAATGTAAAGATGTTTTCGAGATTACCATAAGACAAATGGTATTGCTCAACATCTTACAATTGAAAGAATGACTCACCATTCACTCCTCTGGCAACTCCCCATATATGTTAGTTCACGTGAGTAAAGAAGTTAAACGTATGGATTTCTGTCGCTTTACTTTAAATACAGATGCCGAAGATCCGGACTTTTTAAACAGAGTTTATGGACAGATGCATCTAAACTTGATAAAAATGGCATAACAAATTATCATAATGCTCACTATTGGGCTCCTAAAGAGCTAGGCAATCCAAATAAGAAGAGAATGTAAGCTCCCCAACGAAGATTTAGTGTGAACATCTGTTTGAGAATAATTAACAACCATTTAATTAGACATGCTCTTTTGCCTCAAAATTTGAACGGCGAACATTACCAGACATTTTTGATGAAGGAATAAGATTATTTATTAGATGATTTACCGCTCACTCTGATAAAATAATGTTGTAATGGCTGTCCAGCTCACTACTTTGGTGGCGTCCGGGATAGGTTGAAAGAGAATTACCCAGACAGATGGATCGGGAGAGAAGGTCCACTACCATGGCCTGCAAGGTGTCCAGACATAACCCCGATAGATTATTACTTTTGGGGATACATAAAGAGTATCGTGTAACAAGATGGTCATCCTGTCGCAAATGATGAAATTTTAAAGCAAATAATTATTGATAGGTCTGAACAGATTAGAAGGCAGCTCTCCACCATAGTGGTCAAAAGTGAATTGAAAAGTGGATTATGAAATTGTATTAGGAACAGAGGTGGTCATGTTGAAAATGAAATGTAAAGAAAATACTCTAACCTGGCACAATACATATTTTATCTTATTATGATAGCTTTTAATTAATAATAATTTTATAATTGTAATCTGTGTACAATAAATGTTTATTTTTATGTTATGTTATGTAATAAAGTTTAAGTAAGAAAGTAAAAAAATAACAAACTTACTAATACGCACACGATTTGTCACTTACAACATCTTGAATAATCCTTTTTTTAAAGCACCGATCATCTTAGAGTCCGCTACCATATCTTCTTTGTCGCATAGTTAGTCCATGAATAATAAATATTTTATTTGACTATTATACCTTGTGGAGATATTTTTGGTATTTTTTTGCAAAAACAGTAATTAGTAGATTTTTTTTGGTGACACTGCTATAAAGTCAAAACAATAAATAATCATGTATCATTTGTTTGGCTCTTTTAAACCTGTAATATGGGGTTTTTTGGTTTTTAAATATAACATTTATTATATTTTTACTTAAAAGCAGCAAAATAACTGGACTGAATCACCAAGAATATGAAAATTGTTACGAAATATGTGTAAAAGTGACGTTTTTTTACAAAATCTTTTAAGTCCCATAACTCGAAAACCATAAATATTTGAACAGGGAGTTTTATAGTAACAATGGTTAATTTTAACCCATCTCCCAACGTATTTATGTCTACTTACTAGTGACCCTGTATAATATAAAGGGCATTAAATTGGCGGTTTTCGTCTTCTTGATTTTAAACTGTTATCGTTGCACTGGCCGGTCAGTACCGTCGTCACGTAACATGACCGCTCGCTTCAATAAATTTTAAATTGAATTCATGCGGTAATTTTACGTGACGTAGGGTTAGCAAACGGCTAATTGGAGGTCGACGACTAATAGAACGTTCCAGATTAGAAAAGAGGAGGTCACAAAGAGGGATATCGAACATTGACACACAGTGGTCCAATGTAGAGAAGTGGCAAAAAATGACGATTGCTAAGTATATGTAAATATCTACAGTAATAAAGACATTTGGAATTTGGAAAATTTAACGGTTTTTGGTGGACTTTTTTGGAGTGTTTGAGTTTGTCTACCCGCTTCTAGTGCGGCAGATAAAGGCAGAAGCGTTAAAACTCGGTTTCGTAGCGAGAGAAATTTTAGAGATTTTCTCTTTTCAGAGATCCGTCCAAAGTATTAGTAAACCGGAAATAGAATATCGGAAATCGAGCGTATATTTCGAGTTTCCGGCTCCCTCCATTTCCTTCGAGAGATTGCTCCTTCCGCCCGAGCTACCAACATAAGAGGCGAACTTCTGCATTTGCGGTAATGCGCCTTGCACAGCCAAGGGAAAATTTCCTATCCAATGAAATTACCAAACGACACAGTAACATTTATGTTCTTAACTATTACTGTTGTAACACACAAGTTAACATACTTAGTAAAAGAAGTGGTAAGAAATCAATCACATATCATCCTATCTGGGTCTTTCCAACCTTTTGTAAAATATCAGTTTTTCAGGGTTCCGTAGACGTAGTTTGCCAAACGGAACACTATTACCTAGCCTTCGCTGTCCGTCTGTCCGTCGTTGTGAAGCGGCAACAGAAATACACATTCTGTGAAAAATTCAAGTTTATACCTACTACGGTTCATGAGGTACAGCCCGATGACAGACGGAGCAACAAAAAATGAACGGCTAGTACCTATTCAATCGCACATCAAATATACTAATTTGCACAGCAAAAATGATCAACAGAAATACTTTTTATGTTTTAAATATTTAATGAGTACCTACTTAAGTTTATGTTTTAAGTTTTTTGGACGTCTCGACTCACCGGAGCTAACTGCCTCTGCGCTACGTCTGAACGTTCCAACTAAGAGAACCAGACACACATCTCTTTTCCACGTCCCCCGAACCCGATCTAACTATGCACAAAACTCCATTATAAATAGAATTCTTTCTAATTATAATGGGGTTTTGAAGGAAAGGGAAGTAGACATTTTTCATTCTTCCAAACAGGCCTTTAGGACACAATTATTTTCTGACCCGAAACCCATGCACCCTGCTTAGTGGTAAACGCTGCCAAAGATCCGATCCCAAGACTACGGTCATAGTGCTAAGCAGGGGCGTACACCACCACACTATACTACACTGCACACTACACATTTTACCCGTGCATTCAACATTCAAAATTTATAATTTAATAATTGAATTTGTTTTTAGTAACATATTTTACTGTTCTCTTTGTGTATATACTTATTTAACCACCTTAGTATAATGTCATAATGTTTAGCTTAAGGAATTTAAATCCATTATTGGCTTATCATTATTAATCATGCATATATTTAGCTGTGGATTTTTTTTAAGATAATAAAATAAATAAATAAATAAATAAATATATAAAATAAATAAAGTATTTTTTGTTGTTCTTACATGCTGAACCTAACACGAAGGATAATGGGGGCCTCACTTCGCTCACCTCCTTCGCTACCGCAGCATTTTGCCCTTATATTTGCTGTGAAAATCAGTATTTTTGATGTGCAGTTTAATATTTCCCATAATGAACTACACGAGATTTTATAAATTGAAGGAGGACCCCATACAAGAGACGTGTTTGAACACCACCGGCGATGTAACAAACCAAAACATGATGGAAATATGATCTTTGATTTTACGCCTTTTTACAGGGTTGTTGTGGCGCAATTGGTTTGATATCTGTTTCGCAAACTTAGGGTTCTGGTTTCGAATCCACGTTAGGGCATAATAATATTCTCTTTTTGATGTTGTTGTATTATTTTTAGTGGCTTGCGATGTTTCGGAATCCTACAAGTGCGAGTCTGAAAGTCCCCGTCATTTTTCATTCAACCGTTTTTCTGATCAATGAAAATGACGTTATGCCGATTTTCCGCCACAGCTCAGCGTTACACAATTATTAGTAGCTATGGTTACTATAAGTTAAGAACAATAATTTGTCACCTAAATTTAGATTTGTCACTAAACAGCGATTACCTAATTGTTATAATATATGTTCCTATGAAATATATTGGTAATCAAATTAATCAAAAAGGTCACTAAATACGGATCAAAAAATAATTGTAAACACGTCTCCTAATTAATAGATGGGTCAACTAAATAGTAGATTGTCACCAAAAAGTTTCATCAAATATAACGTCGATACGTTATATCTGATTATGGAATTGCTCACGAAATATCTGGACGATGTAGTATGTCAGGGTAAGTGTTATGTTGACATGTAACTAAGTATGAAAACCCTGAATTATTAGGTGGCCAATCTAATATTTAGGTGACCAATCTGCTAAATAGGTAAACAATCTAATAATGTGAAGACCAATAATATTTCTCGGTAATTTTAAAATAAATTTTAGGTGCCCATTTTTTATTATTTGGTGATACAATCTACTATTTTAGGATCCAATCATACCTCTCGCACCCCATTTGAAAGATGGCCTGAACCTAAGTTTTCTTTGCCTTTATCACATTTTTCTCTCATCTTCCAGTGGACAGTCGTAATCTGAAGGACTCCTTAGAGCGCGCAGAATGGAGTCTCGGCGTAGAGCTGTGGTGCAGCGAGGGTGCCCAGTCCAGCACCCTCATTCCAGTCTCCTGCAGAGTGCTGAAGCTGCACTTCCAACCGGCCCAGGGACTGCACTACCACCTGCCTGTGTTGTTCGACTACTTCCATCTGGCGTCCGTGTCGATAACTATACATGCCAGTCTGGTGGCGTTGCATCAGCCATATATCAAGTAAGTGTTTCGGTACAGTTTGGTTTTGACCTTACTACGATTGTCACTTGACAGTAAGCGGGCCGTCTGACTTTGAGCATCGGCCGCCGACTGAATAGAAAAACCTCTAACTATCTATGACCATTTTATATGGAAATGAAACAGTCGGCCACTCACTAGCTGAGTAATGAGAACACATAAGGATGTTGTTTTAATAATAGTGGAATCAAAGCTTGTATTCGAGATATTTTTGGTGTGATTTTTTGCAGTTTTATTTAGTTGAATCCTTTGCTTTACACATACAATAATTTTCTATTCTATTTTTTAAATTTATATTTATTTATATCGCTTTGCATCGCATTCTCATTAGATATTAGACTCGTTATATTTGCTGTAAATAAAAGGCTGTTTTACAGAATGTACATAAGACTGAAATAGTACATTTCCAACGAGTTCGCAAGGTCTTATATTTACGGCACAAGCCGAAGGCGAGGGTCGTAGCGAAATTCGTAAAAAGCCTTTTCGAACGTGTTAGGAATATAATTTTTCCGCCTAAGGACCCAAAATCAAGCGGCGAAGAAGCTATTTTTAGCTCAGAAGTCGGAAAAATAAATAATAACGTCGATTCGCAACGACCTCACTTGAACTACGAGTAAAACGGTACTAAGCCTAAAGTTTTGCATATTTAGGTAAATAACCAAGTTTTTGTTCTTAAAAATGCCTAGCAATTTTCTTTTCGTGTCCTGCTAACATATCAAACATTTGTTGCATGTCTAACACCCATGAAGAAAAAGCATCATGCATTACGTTCAAAGCTGGTAAGTTTGCTTTCATAGCTTAATAATAACAAGTAGGTAATAATCGAGCTACAGTTAGGCGGAGGTACATGTAGGTATCTTAATGGACTAAGGCCCGGCAGGTAGAATGTGAGTTAGCCCTAATCCCGGAATAACTTTGACAACTCCATTTTCATAATTTATTTACTGTAGGCAAATAATTGTAAAATTTGGTCAAGTGCGGGATGGACTCGCACACGAAGTTATCATTATAACAGTGGTTCTTCAAGGAGTAAATAAGAAATAAGAAATAAGAAATTTATTTGCAATGATAAGGGTAGAAAGGCTCTTAAATAACATAAAAATAGAACACCTTAATCAGCTATTAAATTGTAGCATGCAAATTTTTGAGATCTATTCTCATTAAGTTGAGTCTTGTTATTGTTTAAATTAAATACATAAAAAAAACAACAAAAGCCAAGACCAGTTTCACCTACGCTTGAAGTTAAGAAATTCGTTAACAGTGTAAAAACAGTTTTGCAGAAGCCTGTAGAACAATTTACGTTTAAAAGTGTTGAGCGGCAACGCCTTTTTTACACACACATTGCTGAGCAGTTTTTCAAATACTGTGATGTTCTTGGTGTGTGATTAAATACGAGCCTGTTCGGGTTTCGGGTTTTCGGGGAGTATAGTGTAGGTATGTTATTAGTCCACGTAAGGATACCTTCATAAGCCTTATTTCCATCTCTCCGGTCGGGATGCGAATGTAATCTATATATACTAAAGTCCTCATCAAAACTTTTGCTGAACGGAACCAAACAAACCAAAACTTCATGTGTATACATATATTTTTTGTTGTTGTTAATATTTTCAAAAAGTGCGGAATAAATTTTGTCAATCAATCAATAAAATTTATATGGGACCACGTCAGTAAGACCCACCAATAAAAACAAGAATAATCAAAATCAATTCATAATTGACGAAATAATCGACGAAAACAGGCCCTAATCAACAATGCTCCCGACTGCACTATAACATATCGCAAACGCAAAATTATATTGGTCTAGCGACTATATAGGTATATAAAATATATTTTCGTTTTGTGATTATTCGTTCCCAGGGGAAATTAACTTGTTCATAGCGTAATGATGATACACACTTACAATCATTTCCAACGACACATATGAAGGATTTATCTCAGGCACAATCTAGGAGTGGTGGAGTTATATGTAGTTCTTTCGAATGCGGATTCAAACGATGGTCGTATTGAATTGCTATAAAAACAGTTTGTGTATTTGTCAATATGTTACGAGGAAAGCTTTATATCGCTGAAGCTCTGGAGCTGCGGCGACGAGGTAGCCCCCTGTCACACATAAATGTAGTATTCAATAGTTAACGTGGGCGCAACTGAACTTCTGCGACCCCTTACGGGAAAAAGCGTGACGGTATGTTTGGCAAGTTTTTTTTGCAAGTGGAAGGCTGTAGTCTCTGCTTAACCCTCTTCCGGGAAAAAAGCGTGAGCTTATGTATGTATGTATGTTTTTATAGCATTCAAACGAACATCAAAAAATATATCACATAACCTAACCAATGAATAACACAACTTCAAGGATTTCTACAAGACGGGTGGTCCCATTTTGAAAATATTTGTTCTTTACCTTCCGATTGCTCCCATTGTTCTCCCCACGTCGACTCAAAACGAACATCCATCCACCTTCCCGACCGAAATATAATTACCATAATACTCTTAATAATCCTACAAAATTGGTGGGGTTGTTATTCACATTAAAGACCATATATCAACAAATACTTATGAACCTGCTTTTGTAAACCGTAACTGCTTAATTACTGAAATTGCCAGAGAAACTGCAATAGTATCGATTTATCGCTCTCCCTTCCAAAAAACAGTGAAAAACCTGGAAAACTTTACAGATTCTCCCGCTAGCATCCGCTCATCACTTAAAAATTTCAGAAACGTCATACTTACGGGAGATATAAACATAAATATCAAGCCTCCACATGTTAATGACCCAGCTAACAATTATTTAAATTTGCTAGCAGAGCATGCTCTACTTCCAGCTCATACTCTCCCCACTAGAGTAGAAACGTGCCTAGATCAAATAATATTAAAAACCAACTTAGATGCGGTAACATTGGTTATAATTATAAAGCACATACTGACAGATCATGATGCATGTCTCCTATCGCTAAACAAATGAGCACGTGCGCGCAGGCTAACATATACCAAAATTAACTATCTTGGAATTGCCGACGACATTGACAGGGGAGGATTAAACAAAGTCCTTTCTCTAACACGCTGCAATGAAGCCTCTGACTTCTTAATTACTACTCCCTCTAGCATTATTAAAGCAAACACACAGAAAATAACTCTTTCTAGACCACTGAGCAATATAAAGTCTTGGATTGCACCCGGGCTACTTAGGTGCGTGAGAAACAGGGATAGAATGAATCTGAATGACAAAAAGCAACTAAACAACGATATACTAAAAACGACCTATGTGCGGTATCGGAACTATTGCAACAAAATTCTGAAAAAGATTAAAGGAGACTATGATAGGGTACAACTTCAAAAAGCATGTGCAACTAATTGAAAAAGAACCTGGATGACTATAAATAACTCAAAAATTTATAAACCAAAGAATCAGCTGTCAGATGCTTTATTAAAAATATCCACCTCTCCAAACACACGGGTAAATGAAACATATAAGTTTTTTTCAAACATTGGAAAAAAACAGCTGAAAAATCCCGCTATTGCTGTAGTACCATTGGACAGTACCAGCAATGGAACTAGTGACACACTTGTATATCGCTAGTTCCATTGATGGTACTAGAGACACATGTAGTTTTTAGTACCATTGTCCGATAGTATTAATGGTACTAGTGACCCACTGTCCCTTGGAACAACCAAATGGTCCAGTAGCTCCACAGGTAAAAAAGAACTACCCGTGGTACACCCTCTCGTTGTCCCTTCAACTTTCCATAAAATACCAGGGCAAAAGACTTGGAGGAGGTTATTCAAAACGCGTCACGTTAGCCCAGACAGCACAACAATGACAGTTAAAATAACATGTCTTTTCTGAGATGGGGTGGCAGATTTTTTGTCTGGTGTTACTTATTTTGACAGTTATCACTAATTTTGACAACTGTCACTATTTTTGACGGCTAACTCAACAGAAAACTGTCAGATGGCGTGGCAGAGGCACAAAAAGCAAAGCCATGCCGGTTACAATAACGTGTGACATAAAAGGGTAGTATTAAAAACTTAACACCTGTCGAAATCGTCACACCTGTCAAAATCATGACACCTATCAAAAAAACCACAAAGATGTTAATTTATGTGAAGGTATGCCTCTGCCATGCCATCTGGGAAAAGCGTAATGTCAAACTTTGTTGAATTTGGTTACGTTGGTGTGTCTTGAAATAAATAAATGGTACTTCAGTAATATGCTGAGCTTTGTTTTTTTAATGTATCGGTAGTATCAATGTCATTTGTTTAGCTAGCAAACCCTGGACATTTTAATTAGTGTAGTTTTCAAAGGTACTAGCGATACATAAGTGTGTCACCAGGGAGTTCCATTGATGGTATTGTCCAATGGTAATACAGCAATAATGGGCAAAATTCATTGTAATAAGATTGGATACTTACCTGCTCCTCATTCCTATGCTCAAAAGGACTCATTTGTAATGTTGGATGCTGATGAAAATGAAATTAGGACATTAATACACTTAACACATCCATTGCCGATCACGCGATAACGCGTGATCCGGCCTGCCTACCCGATGGCCGATCACGCGTTATCGCGTGTTTCTTTCTAATGGATTTGTATGAGCTGTGGAATAGCGGCCACAGCGTAAAGGCGCGTGGAATTTATTTTGGCCAGCAGGTAAGGGAATTACCTTTCGAGTGGTGGGCGTGGCCTGCGGGTGAGTCATATTGTTTTTGTCGGGTAGTTCACGAAACGCCGGCGTTTGAGTGGGAGCGTTTTTGTTGATATTATTAGTTTTTTTGCAATTTCTAACTTGTTTTCGTTTAAATTACGTACATTATTTTGTTTTCAATAATGAATAATGAACCAGGACCCTCAAAAAGAACCACTACCTTGCCAAATCGTGCAAAAAAAAGACTTAGAAGTGCTGAATTGGAAGATTTATTACGAGATTCGGACGAAGACATTTATGCAGGGAGTGATGTGAATGAAATTGACTATAATCCTAGTGAAGATAGCGAAAGTAGTTCAGAATCGGAAGATGATGGAATTCCGGACTTGGAGGTGGAACGTTCCAATGAAGTTGTAAGTGAACCACAGATATCTGCTCCTTCTGTTCAACAATCAATTCCTTCTCTTTCTTCTCCTATATCTCCGCCACCATCTGCACAATCTGCTTCACCGGTTGCTCAAAGCCTGCCTGATCAACCATCGAGAGCGGCATCCACGACGCGATGGAGTACTACTGACAGTAGTTCGATGAGAAAAGAGATTCCTTTTACTAGGACAAATGAGTTATTGATATTACCGCCGGATAATCCTAGAGGGTACCTTGATTTATTTCTTAGTGACGATTACCTACAAAAAATCGTCGATTGTACAAATAAATTCGCAGAAACCTGGAAGAGTTCCACTCATCAGCGCAAATCCCGAATTTCTAACTGGAAACAACTAACCATCGAAGAATTGAAAATTTTTATTGGCTTACTATACCACACAGGTACGGCGAAAATGAATCGTTTGGTTGATTACTGGAAAGTTCACCGATTATACAAATCTGTTTTCGCTCAATATATGTCAAGAAATAGGTTCCAGCTTATTTTAAGATGCCTGCATTTTGCTGAGCAAGAAAATGATGATGACCGCATGGGAAAATGCAGGCTGATAATAGAAAACTTCAATAATACGATGGAATCTATTTACTACCCCACTAAACATTTGTCGTTGGATGAATCGATGGTTTTGTGGCGTGGTAGACTAATTTTTCGACAATACATAAAGAATAAAAGGCACAAATATGGAATAAAACTTTACATACTTGCCGAACCCAATGGTACCATTTTAAAAGTTCATGTTTATACCAGTACGTTGGATGAGACTGCCGGCAAAGGACACACAGAAAAAATTGTAAAAAAATTATTAGAAGGCAAATTGAATGCCGGCCATGCAGTGTATATGGACAATTACTATAACAGCTACGATTTGGCTGTCGATCTATTGAAAAATGATACTTATTGCACCGGCACCCTAAACAAAAAACGCAAACAAAATCCATCTGAGGTCATGTCTAAAAAGCTAAAAAAAGGTGAAAATATATCATGCTATCGTAATGGTGTCCATATAGGCAAGTGGAAAGATAAAAGGGAAATTCATTATTTGTCCACCGAATTTTCAAATGAAATGCAAGAAGTGTCCAATAAGCGCGGCATCGTTACAATGAAGCCGACTGCTATTATCAATTACAATCACAACATGTCAGGTGTCGATCTTCAAGACCAAATGCTTAGTTATTATCCTTGTGAAAGGAAGACACTTAGATGGTACATGAAAATTTTTGTTCACACGCTGATGATGAGTTTGATAAATGCCCGGATGCTATATAATAAATATTCCAACCAAAGAAGTCTACCACTATATGATTTTAGAGAAAAAGTTATTGAATCGTTTTTGCCTGAAATAAATACAGCTCAACTGCAAAACACATTGCAGAGACATGGAGACGCGAATATTCAGCAACATAGGCTGACTAAAATTGAAAAAGTCATACCACGATCATTAGCCACTGGTAAAACTACAAACGCCGTAGCGAGAAAGGATTGCAGAAACTGTTATAAAAACAAAAAAAGAGTAAACACTACCATGGAATGCAAGAACTGTCCTGGTAATCCTCCTCTATGTTTTGATTGCTTCTTTGACTTACATTATTGTACTCCCAAGTAAATTTACAATTTCTAGTGTATCATTATTTTGTGGAAAGTTATGCCATTATGAAACTAAAATTATTATGTAACTTTAGTTCCTATAAATGTTTATTTTCCTAAAATGCTAAAATCTATGAGTAATTAACATAATTATGTTGAAAGACTGCTAATAAAAATATAATGAATAAATATTATGTATTTTAATTTCTGTTTTGATCCATTAGTATAACTTATAAGCTTAAACTCCACATCACGCGAAATCGGGTTATAGGCCATATGGGCAATAATTGATTATGTATGGCCGAAAACGCGTTATCGCGTGATAAATATTTACGTCATGTAAAACCTACTTAGATAATATTTTTAAATTAAAGACACTATACAAAGTTATTTTAGTACATTACAACAATATTGAAAGAAAAATAATAGTTTGGCCATCTCACGAAATCCAGCTTTTCAGGTCGGCAATGGACGTGTTAAGACTGATTGTGCTATGAGCTGGGATCGGATTTCAAGCACTATAGTTAAACAAAACGCCAACTCACTGGCCAAACCCCTATGCCATGTCTGCAATCTAATTTTAAAAACAGGAGTATTCCCAAATTTGTTTTAAAAGTCTCTAATTTTAACCATACATAAAGGTGGAAAAAGAAATCATTTAATAACTATTGTCCTATCTCAATTCTGCCGACTTTATCCAAGATTTTGCAAAAAATATAAATAACAGAACCTCGCAAACAAAAACATTATCTCCAAAAATCAATTCGGTTTCTGCAGAGGTAGATCGACGACCGATGCCTTGGAAGATCTCACAGACTACATCGTGCGAGGCTTAGATTTTTAAAAAAGTGCTTGGCAATATTCTTAGAAGTAGCTAAAGCTTTTGACACGTTATCGGTGCCGATACTTCTAAGTAAACTGGAACACGTCGGAATACGAGGAGTCCAGCTTCAACTGCTGAAAAACTATCTGACTGACCAACATCAAACATTTTAAATTGAGGATTATCACAGTGACACTCAAAACGTTCTCTTTGGAGTGCCCCAAGGCAGCATCTTGGGCCCGACTCTGTTCCTAGTTTATATCAATGACCTTTGCCCAACGAAACTTATAAATGGAAAAATCGTTGCTTTTGCTCACTACACAGCTCTGATTTTTAGGGACAGAGCTGGCTAAGACATTACTTGCTTTCCTTATATACTGACAAGACCAAGTACATCTTCTCTCAATACTAAAAACAACAGATCCGTTACAATGCGAACCAATATCACACTCTTCATACTGTTAATCCTCCGTTATCCCCCCACTCTGTGACTGTAATCGCCTAGAACTTGTCAGCGAGATTAAATATTTAGGGATAGAATAGAATCTCACTTTAATATAAATATAAGTATAAGCACGGACTTTCATCTTCTCAAGCCTGGTTCAGATTTATGGAATGTTTACTTTACATATGTATGTATTAATAACACTGCACTTATATTTCTTAATAAATCACGATTACGATGACAAATGTTTGTTAACAAAAATTTCAGCTTGCAGGTTAGACTTCAAAAAATGCCATAGATTAATCCTACAAAAAACAACTTGAGCACTTTTAAGACTTGGTACTTATCGAGCAAATTAGTTATCGCTCTATACATTATTTTTATTAAATATTTTTTTCTCGCAAATTAACACATTTACAACAAAAGGTGATCTGAGAACATATGATTGCCTTTATTAGGACTATCGATTGCCATAAATAAAATAATGATATGTAACAAAAAAACGTAAGTCCGCAATTTCGAAATCCATCCCACCTTGTGGGCAGAGACAGCTAGAAAGCTGTATAAAAATAAAGAGAAATTCGGTTGTGTTCCGTGAATACTGATAATGATAAATGAAACTCTATGGTTCTATTATAATGGCATATAATGGTAGTTTTTAATACAAAACAAACATGTGGAAAATACGTCGTTTACGTCCTAAAAATGTATGAAGTTAAATCGCATGAAATTTTAAGTAGATATATATATTTTTTTAAATGTTCGAAAAGGAATCTAGGTAAAAACTGTCTTAATACGAATAACAGCACATAAACGTTGAAATATTGCCGAATCAAAAAACATTGTGGTATTAATTTTGTATGGAAAATTCAGTGTTCGCCGGCTTCTTAAATAGTTTGAAATTGGTTTATTCTAAAGTTTTACTTTTGTTTCAAGTATTATATACCAACTTTACATTTCAGCACTCCACGTTCGAGCAAGCAATGGGGGAAGCTGATGAAGAATGCTGGTTCAGGGTTCACTTCTTCAGGGAGTTTGGAGAATGTACTATTTGGCTCCAGTGCCAAATGTGCTGGCAGTAACTCCAGCAAGATCGCCCATGCTAGGTAAGTTTGTGCTTAGGACAAGTTGTTCCAATTGTTACTACGGCTTCTTAAGACTCGTCTCCGGATCTTGCTGCATCAATTTTAAAGGATAATATTCAAAAGTGCAATCAAGATTTCTCATTCGCTTTTATTGAGCCCTATGGCATAATTAAAGCATTTAAGTTGTTAAATTTTAAAAAATCCGAGGTTCTCTGGGGCATGTCAGTAAACATTTAACTAAAATCTTCAATAAATATGAGATGACCCCACAAATTTTAGACCAGTCTCGGTTCTACCCGTATTGAGTAAAATATTTGAGAAGATCATAATGGGTCCCTTGCTGGCGCACTTCAATGCGCATCAAATTCTCCTTAACCAGCAGTTTTCATTTACAAAAAGATGGCCGACAACAGATTCTGGAGTCATGTTAGTTAAACATATTTTTTATGCGTGGGAAGATCGTAGAGACGCTATAGGTGTTTTTTGTAACCTGTCCAAGGCATTTGTCTGTGTAGACCACGAAAAATTGCTCTTAAAGCTAAACACTACGGTATAAATGACAATAGCTCTAAGCTTATGAGATCGTATTTAGAAGGGAGGGTTCAAAAAGCTGACATTAATAGGACAATGGGGGGGTCCTTTCCTTTAAAGGATTTGCCATTCATGGTACAAAACATGTCAGAGATAGTATTATTTTCAGATGACACGTCACAATTTTTTTAAATTAGGAGACAGGAAAATGACTTACAGGAAACAAATAATGCTCTCTTGTAAGTACTAGACTGGTTTACTAGTAACTAGTACGATATGTGTGTTTATTTTTAAATGCGCCTTCATTTTGACGTCGATTTACTAGTTAAATTATGCAAAAAAATGTGATTTGCCATCTTGCATCTCTTATATGACTAGTTAGTAATGTAAGGATTGAAGTATAAATGGAGGTTGATTTGGGTTGATGAATTAGAGTTCCGTACAGAAATACGAAAACCACATTTTAATTTTATTTACTTACTTACCTATCACGATTTTTCTAAACTTTTTAAAACATAAATCTGTCTTTGTTTTAGGGTGCCATAGTAATAAATATATATATGGATGTTGACTGCTTTCTGACGAAGGATCATTTTACCCTTTCTTTGCTGGAGTGGCCTTAGAAAGAAACCCATTTTATATTATCTCACCATTGTATCGGGTGTGGTCACGTTAATAGTGAAATATTGCCAGAACACTTCAAATTAGAAAATACGAATATTTACTTTTTACCATTGTGGAATAGTTTTTGGTGTCAATTTTGTAATTATGCAGCAGCATACGACATCTTCACAGCACATCTTCAATAAAGTCGCTGCCGCCGCCCGCCGCGCCGTCGTCAACTCAGATTACATACTACATACATCAATAAACTGATTACATTATTAATACCTAACCTACGAACCGTCGTCAAATCAAGAGACAAATAATTGAAAGAGTGAACACGTTTGTGGGGCAAGAACATCAAGGTTAGAATTTTGTTTTATTTATTATATTGTTGATAGATGAGTTACTACATATTCTATTTTTAGTGGGGATTTTTCTTCAATTAAGTACCTAGATAGTACCTACGTAAATATACTTAGTATGATAGTAGGTATGATTGAATTTACTTAGATAATAATTTATATTTTAACCTAAGTAAAACTCTGACCTTGATCTACGCAGAAGTCTAAAAATATGGTATCGTAGGGGTGAAGGCGGAGTACGGAACGGGGTTTGCATTGTGCGCGAGCGCTCATTGGCTGAGCCGCCCACCCTACTGGGTTGCTTATGGTTGTGTTGCATTGCACTGCACAGCACGCCAGTGTGACCATATGTGGCAGTTTCCTGCCTTTTTGGCAGTTTTGGACTAGTAATTTAACCTCTGGCAGTTTATGTTGACGTTTTATTAAACTGGCAGTTTTTGGCAGTATTTAACGAAATTTAAGTATATTTCCCCATATCAGGGGAAAATTACCCAATTGTAAAACGGCAACATCCACTTTAGTTTATCTGTGGTCTGGGACTCCCCTTCGTACTTCGTGCTGTGTTTATATTTCATTCAATTATGAACCGTAACATAATGATCATAAGGTTCATTCATTGTAATTATTTTTGTACTTATTTTGCATTGCACAATGCACAATATTTGATTACTTTTGTTTCTGACTTCAATGAAAACAGTTTGTTATTTACTACCGGCAATGAAACGAAAATATGAACGATCTTATCGTGCTGAGTGGGAGCAAGATCCGTTGCTTTCTGCATGGATATCCAGAGCGAAAGATGATGCAGATGTTGGATTTTGTAAAGCATGCAACAACAAATTAATTACGCGACTGTCTTCTTTGAAAGAACATGCACTTACTGTTAAACATAAGAAGAATATAATTGGATATAGTGGTAAGTCATCGGTAAGTTCTAAAATATTCACTTATGTTTTTAAGAGTATCCGTTAATTATATATTTAGCTACTTTATACTAAAGCAAGTCACTTGTTGCAGGTGCAAAAATTTTTCAAGAATTCTCCGCTACAAGAAGAAGTAAAAAAAGCAGAACTTAACATGTGTGCTTTATTAGTTGAACATAACTTGCCATTTCGTCTGATGGACCATATGAGTGAGATTATTTCGAAGTGCTTTTCAAATCCTGAAGTGGCGAAAGAGTTTGCCTGTAAAAGAACTAAAGCAGCTGCGGTAACACATAATGTTTTGAAACCTGAGTTAGAAAGGCAAATGCATGCTGATTTAAAATCATGTCAAAGCATAAGTACGCGTTCCCCAATGTTCTCTTTGATTATGGACGAAAGTACAGATGTTTCATCGACAAAAATGCTTGCTATTGTTACCAAGTATTATTGTGAGAAAAATCTAGCAAAAAAAACTAAATTTTTAATAATTTATGATTTAGATGGTGAAACTGCACAAAACTTGTTTGACGCTCTTTCAAAGGCATTAAGAGATGCAAATCTCAATATAAATGATGCTATAGGTTTCGGCGCCGATACTACCAATGTCATGTTTGGTGAACGTGGAGGAGTTATAGCTAAAATTAGGGAGGTAAATCCGCATTGTGTATTCATAAAATGTGTCTGTCATTCCACTGCTTTAGCGGTTAGTCATGCAAGTAAAGATACTTTACCAAGGTCTGTTAACCAAGTAGTTAAAGAGGTCTATGGGTATTTTGCTCACAGTAGCAAAAGGCAAAGGGAATTATCTGTTTTTCAAGACTTCACGAACACTGAAAATCATAAAATATTACAACATTACGACATTCGCTGGTTATCATTTCATTCGTGTGTCAGTAGGATTATTGAGCAATGGGATGCACTTAAACGGTATTTTCAAGGTCAATATTTGGAGGACAAAAATATTTCTAATCAATTTTTGTGCGACAGTTATAACGACAATATACTAAAACTATAATTTTATGCGTTAGATTATGTCCTTCCAGTTGTCAACAAGTTAAATACAATTTTCCAAGGAGATTATCCAACAGTACACACTATATTTAAAGACGGTTCTGAAATGTTTATGTCACTATTAAGTTGTTACATGAAAAGTAATTAAAATAAATGAAATACATAAAATGCGCAGACCCACTTAATCTAGATCCCAAATCTACAGTTGACTTTTTACCATTAAAAGAGATGTATTTGGGTGTAAACGTCAGCAGACAAATCGACCGTCTTGTCCAGGACAGTAGCCTGAAACCTGCGATTCATTCATTTCTCAATCGTATGCAATCATTTTTAATTGAACTTTGCAGTCAATTAAAAACCCGTTTGCCATTAAACACATTTTTTAAAGATTTACAATTTTTGGATCCTCAACATGTAGTGCATAGGGATATTTCATCTATAGCAAATATTGTCAGTAAATTTCCGAAACTTGCTAATCAAAATAATATTCAGGACATTAACAGTGAATACAGACAAATAAAACTTGACAAAAATGTGAGCGATTTATTAGAAGCGGGTGGAAGTAGTAATAAGAGTCCTAATCTATGTGTTGATGAGTTCTGGGGTGCTATCGGCAAAATGCGAGATGGTAAGGGAAATTTAAAATATTTAAACGTTTCGACTTTTGTAAAGGGACTGCTGTGCTTGCCCATGTCTAACGCAGCTTGCGAAAGAATGTTCTCTAAAATTAACCTGATTAAAACTAAAACACGCAATAGATTTCTAAATAAACACGTTTCCTCAATTTTACACGTAAAACAAGGCATAAGTGAATCTGGTGATTGCATCTCATTTCAACCAACGAAAGAAATGGTTAGACAGATGACTAAGGCCATGTATAATGAGAATGATAGGGAAGAGTACGATATAAATGCTGATGTTTGATTTTTTGATAGTTTATTGTATTCGGTATTTGGTTTACCCAATGAAAAAAAATACAAAAACTTTATAGGTAGTTTAAAGTTTATTTTTATTTTTATTTCATTGGGTAAACGAATAAACATGTAACTGTAATGTGTGTGTATTATTAAACAGTTTAAAATACCATGTGGGTTACTTATTATGTATTTTAGAGACCCTACCTATATTTAATAAGTTGGCATTTTTTTGGCATTTTATTCAAAGTGTGTGGCACTATTTGGCAGGTTTTCATCTTAGGCATGGGCAGGATTTCCAATTTCAAGATGGTCACACTGCTGCACGCACTCCACTCAGTCAGTTTCTGCTACTCGCGGCTATACGGCGTCTCTCTGAGCTCTGATGTTCAGGGTTTTACTTACGTGCCGTGAGGTAGTCGGCCAAAAAGTGGTTTATAAGTTTAGACACCATATTAATATAATTACAAACAACAAGAAAAGATACACAACTTTGACGTAAGTAGTAGTACATTATATACTTTGCTAGATGTTCGGAATCTAAACTTTGAATATACCTAACTTTGTTACACGAACTTAAGCTGTATGTAGTCCAGATTCTTGGCTGGTTGTAGTTAGGTAGGTTGGTTATCGTTTTAAATAGTGTAAACAAACAATTAATACTTTGATAATAATAGTGAAAAGATAGTTAATTGTTTTAGACCATCTGAGAGTAACGTGCCATTAGCCTTACAACATAGCTGGCTATAATTCTGCGTAAATGCATAATGATGTCCGTCTTTGCCTAATTACTTCTAATTGTATTTATGTTTTAACGTAGTATATCAATTTTGTTATAGAAAAGCAAAGCAAAGCAAAGGGCCTTTAAACGATAGGATGTTGACGGTAAACCAAGAAGAAACTTTAATGCCCTACAACTCTACTACAACGACTCCTGAGGCATCTGAAAACAAAGAAAACGAGATAACTGTCAATTCTTTAACGACTAACGAGACATATATAAGCACAGCTAACACGGACATGAATAATTACGAAATTCTGCTACTTGATTCACAAAACCAGAATATAGAAACGACGCGTGATAACATCGCTGAAAAGCTGGACAGTATAATTGTAATTCTGGCGACAATGCAAGAAAATCAAAAGTTTCTGGCTGAAACTCAGCAAACACTCATGCTACAAACAGCAGCATTAAATACACAGATGGAAGAATTGGTAAAAAGGGCATTGGTATCACTAAAGCAAAATGCACTATTTAAACCTATTGCTAGTGTTGATGAACTTCAACACTTCGAAGACAGACTAATTAATCAAAATCATCAAGAGGAGTTGCTAAAGCAATTGTGTTGTATTTGCGGTATTAGTAAAGGTAAAGGCTTTGACAACTGTTTTAAACTTATTGACATAATGTTTGATCGCGGTTTTCTGAAAAATTGTTCATGGACTGGTGTGTCAAGGGATGAAAATTCAAGGAAAGTATGTTTCAAGGGCTATACTCGCACAATTAAGCTATTTTATAACGTTATTCAAGTCTCAGATACCAAATTCAGTCAAACTGAGTGTGAACAATTCTTTAAAAATGTTTTAAGAAATTCCAATCGACGCAGTGAGGCTAAAATGATGCGAGCCTCTGCTCCTAAACACAGACCTAAGAAAACACCTTACAGCAGAACGTCCAGAATTGAGTCTGAGGTAGTTTCAATTGAAAATGCTTTAGGTGAAAGTCCTTCTAATGAGGTAGTTTCAATTGAAAATGCTTCAGGTGAAAGTCCTTCTAATAGTGAAGTTCCTGCTTCTACAAGTGGACTGAATTGATTAAGACACAATTACAAATCTTGTTCTTCTATAAAAATGTTACCCGGCATATTTTTTTTTTATATTTGATGTTATTTTTTATGATTGATTACACTTTGGCACGGACTTTATTAAATTGTGCAAAATAGTATCCTACAATTAACGGCTCCACCTGTAGAATAATTTCGCCTTTAGAAGGGGTTATACCTTTCTCAAAGTAGCGCTTTGCATTGAGCTTTTGTTTAATTTTAACTAGGTCCGGCCTAATACTGTAGGTTAAGAGTAGCGTAGTTTTTAACTTGTTGTTATTTTTTAAATATTTTTTACTGAGCCCCTTTCGCTAACCGTGGGTTTCTTTATAATCGTTGTAAATGGAAGTTAAATAAAAAGACATGATTAACGAAGCAAACCACGTTTAGCGAAGATCTTCAAATGGTTAGTGTTTTATTTGTAAACTAGTTTATCAAATTATCATGACATAATTTGGTATTATTAAAAGGCTGATTATCTGTGATTCTTCGTGAAAGTAAATAAATAGAAATTGAGTAATAAACAAATGTGTTTTATTTGTAAGGGTTATACGAGGTGATAACAATGTGGGCATACCACAACTTTTAAGTACATTTTTACAACAACATTTAGTTACTTAAAATATGGTATGATACTTTTAATTATATTAAAAGTATATTGTAGGTATTCATATTCATATTCATATTCATATTTATTTATTGATAACGTCAGTTACAAGTCATTTTGTAAATATAGTTAGTTCAGATGAATGTCAAATAAAAATTACTTACATTAAAATTAAATTGTGTCAAATTAAATTAAAATAATAATAATAAATTATATTGAATTATATAAAAATATAAAAAAAAAGAATAATTTACTTAATTAACACAAATGTTGTCTACCTAGTTGGGTAGGTCTAGGAATTCCGAAAAAGAATAGAAGGTTTGCTCGACAAGCCAGCGCTTCAGGCGCAGTTTGAAAGTGCTTGGATTGGGAGCATCGGTTACGTTGGCGGGAAGACGATTATATACCGCCGGACCCATGACGTGAGTCATCTTCGATGACTTCCCCAATGTGTGGGGGACCGTCGCGAGTTTGTGACCGTGGCGGTGTGTTTTGCGGAGCGTGCGGAATGAGTGCAGGTTTTCGCGCACGTAGACGGCCACTTGCAGAATGGTGACGGACGGCAACGTCAGGATCCTGAGCGCTTTGAAGTGAGGCTTCGCGGAGACGTCCCAGCGGAACTGGACTATAGCTCTCACGGCTCGCTTTTGCATCCTGAATGCCCGTTCCCAATCTGCTGCGCATCCCCACAGTTCGGCTCCGTACTGCACCAGCGAATGCACTGTAGCGAAGTAGCACGACTTCACTATGTCGCGCGGCACCGTGCGTGCCAGCCGACGCAGCGCGAAGCACGCGCCGCTGAGCCGCGCACATAGCCTGTCCACGTGCGCACTCCACGTGAGGCCGCGGTCCAGCTCGAAGCCCAGAAACGTTGTCGCCTCCACCTGCTCGACCCGCACTCCGCCCACATGGACGTTCAGCGGGACGAGATGGCGGCCTGACAGGTCGAAGTGGAGAAAGTGGGTTTTTTTCAAGTTAAGGACGAGGCCGTTGTCGCGGAACCAGTGAGACAGTTCGGTTATTGTATGGTTTAGGCTTAGCTCAAGGCCTCCAATCGTTTTGTTCGTTATAATTCCTGCCACATCGTCAGCGTACATATATAGTTCGCTGGAGGTCATTGCTTGTGGCAGGTCATTGAGCAAGAGCGAAAACAGAATATTGGATACAGAAGAGCCCTGAGCAACAACCATATGTGTCATCACTGGTTTTGATCTCGTCCTGCCTCCATCACCAACAACGATCTGGGTTCGATTTTTCCGAAAATCCGCTACCAGAGATAGGGGCTTTCCATCGATACCGTAATGCCGGTATCGATGGAAAGTTTGACGGCGAGAACACCGTGATCAGCCACGTCGAAGGCCTTCGAGAGGTCACAGCAGAGTACTGCCACCTGGAGCTTTTTCTCTCTCGCCTCGAGCACGCGTCGCACCACCACCCTCGTCAGCGCAGTCGTCGAGCGTCCCGCGCGGTACGCGTATTGCCGGTCCGACAGCGCTTCAGTCGACGCTAGAAATTCAAGGAGTCGGGAGCTTAGGCCGTTCTCTAAGATCTTGGACAGTATGGGCACGACTGCGACTGGTCTGTACCCATCGATATTCCCCCTCTTTCCTTTCCCCTTGAATATCGGTGCTATTTTGCTCTTCTTTAGCGCTGTCGGGTAGATGCCTCGTCTGACGCACTCGTTAAAGAGTTTAGCTAGTATCGGTGTTAAAGGCTATGCGGCCCAGTGTATAAGTTCCGTCGAAATGTCATAAATATCTTTGGTGGGTTTATGCGCGATTCGGAATTTTATAATGCGATAAACTTCGCTCGGAGTGAATAGATGTAGTCTTAGTGAGCGGTCGGCGGTAGGGCGGGCGGCCTGCAGGGCGCGACAGGCGCACGGCACGTCGGCCGGCGGGGCTCCACACGCGGCGGCGGCGCCGGCGAATCTCGCATTCATGGCGTCCACCACATCTCGCTTGCTGTTGAATTTAACGCCGTTTGAGTCGACAGCCAGGTCCGTGAAATCTACACAAACACGACTGCCCCTCCCTCGCTCTCGGTTTATCACATTCCACATGGCCTTGCTCACATTCGTGCTGGATGTAATTGACTTTGTATAAAAGTGTGCTCTTTTGTTCTTAACCAGGTTGTCATATTGGTTTAATAGCTTGTTCTGGACCTCTATGATTACATTGTTGTCAGGTTGAGCAGTCGCGATTTCGAGCACGTCAAATAATAGTGATTTGATGTTTTTGAGCTCATGTGTTACCCAAGATTGACTTTTAGTTTGTGGCTTTCGCCTGAGGGGAAAGCAGCTGTCGTATTTGTTAGTTATGACATAAATCACGGACGCGGCTAGTTCCTCAATTGACTCACCTTTTCGGCGCCAAATGTGTTGCCAGTCGACGCTCTCAATAGACGCGACAAAATTGCATCGGTTCGCCTGTGTGTGTTGTCGCGCGAGGCGGGTGAGGGGCGCGGGGTGCGCGAGGCGGCGCGACGAGACGCGCGCGCGCACAGCGAGGTGGTCGCTCAGGTGCGTGGTGACGGGCGCGCAGCACACGTCTCCTGCGTCCAGGTTGGTGTACAGGTGGTCGAGGCAGGTGGCGGTGGAGGCCGTCACTCGCGTGGGGAAGCTCACCTCGTTCCTCACGTCATGGGCCGATAGTATATCGCGGAGTCGGTCTCTCTCGGGCGACGCCTCGATCCAGTTAATGTTGATGTCTCCGATAATAATACAATCTAAGTCTGAATCGCAGATCTTATCGAGCAAACCATCTAAGGAATTCAAAAAATCTTGTGTTTTTTTACCATTAGTATAAATACATACAACAGTAACATTATAGTCTGTAAGGTCTATGGCTGAAAGTTCAAAACATTCTTGGATAGACAGTGCAGTGATGTCTATATTTTCTACTACTTTTAGGGTGGATTTCGCATAAATGCAGGACCCACCATGGGTAACGTTAGTCCTGCTGTATTTCGATGTGAGGTTATAGCTGTCTAAACTTACAGTCTCTAACTTGTCATTCGTCAGCCAATGCTCCGTTATTGCTAGGATATCACACTCGAGCTCACATTTTAGTAACACTTCTAGCCGCTGTGTTTTCTTATCTAACGACCGTATGTTTAGATGCGAGATAGTAAGTTTACCGCGATCACTAGTTACTGTTGCTATGCACGGTGACGGTGGTGGGAAGTCCTGCGCGTGCTCGTCGACGGTGCTGTGAACATATGCATGGTCATCACTGGGCGCTGGTCTGGCTGAGAGTTCGGCTGCGCTGCTCACCCCCCCGCTGCCTGCGGGGGCGGGCGAGAAACCACTCCGCCAGCTTCACGCGCGGGGGCCACGCAGTTGGAGTCTTGACGTTCTCGGTCAGCGAGTCAGGTATGCCGATTATAAACGATGCCTGGTCATTGGTCTTGAGGGATCGTTTTTCGACGGTATATTTGTCGGATTTGGCGATTACATTTAAGAATGTTATCAGGCTCTCCTCGGTTGTGCTTGCCTTTAGGTTCCATACCTGGATGTATTTCAGGCGATCGGCCGTTTGGAGATCTGCATTCTCTTTGCCGGAGCCAGTAATCACAGCACGAGCAGGGCGTCGCTTGTGTGTAGTTTTTTTCTTCACAACTGTCCAGGGTTCGTCATCTTGTTTGTCTTTTTCGTCGTTGTTTGGAGGTATCGAGGTATCATCAATCGAGGCAACGACGTTATGAGTGACGCTTTCAGCTACCGGTTTAGTAGGCTGTGGCTGTGAGGATACTTGGGGGTATAATTGAAGCGACGCTTTTGGCAGGTTCGCCCGTTTCGTGGCCGCACTGAATGTCCGTTGCTGATCAGCTTGTGGAGTGATGGCGGCCGGCTTGGCAGTGGACGCGCGCGATGTCCGGGCAGCGGCGGCAGCTCGCTTTGCTGCAGCGCTCTCACCTGTCTCGGCTAGACGGGCTGGTTTGCGCGGGCGCTGCGGCGCTGCTGGTGCCGACGAAGTTGCTCGCGGAACTTGTCGGGTAGATGGAGATTCCGTAGGAAGAGCTTGTCCACTTTTTGCACCAGTTAGAAGCAAGATTGTTGTATTTTGTGCTTCAATCTTAGCTTCTAGAGCACCAACTTTTTCCACTAGCACGGATATTGTCGTTGTCAGATCGCGAATGTTACTTTCGAGGTCTTTTACAGTCATTATAGATTTTTAAATAATTTAGTACGGGGAGAGTGATGTGACGCGTGCGGAACCGCGTACCCCTTCCTACCACATAGGTTTTTTATAAGATAACTTATCTTAATTTATAGAATGCAACAAAGGTATAAAATACCATTCACCCCCATAACATATGCACACTAGTTTAGATTTGATGAAATCAACATTAATAGTCAGATTGGTAGTTGTTGCTGGTACTGAACACTTAGATATATTAAGCATGGAAGAATTGACTGGATTTTCAAAAACATTATCTAGGTTTTCAATACAATTACCTTCAATCATTATGGTCCCATTATCTAGTTTCATACCAGTGATTTGAACAATTTGGTTTTCTTTGGTTAGTAAAAAGTTATCTGGCTCTTTTATAGTAAAAATATATGATTCAAACCGCAGTACAGACCCTGATTTTAAATTACATTCCAAACATGGATACGTAAGATTTGAATCGTTCCCGTTAGATTGTTTTAATTCTATTCTATTTTGTTCACATATTCGTCTTGCGATTTGCTCCAGTGGTTTGTTACCATGTCTTATTTTTCTTTTGAGACAGTACAGTTTATTTTAAAAAGGATAAGCGGAAAAACTTTGTAAGATACCAAACCTTCTCACTTCATCTACAAGGTGAATGAGATTGTGCATATTGCTTGTTATGTAACCATATTTTTTGAAATTTTGAACAAATGAAACTAAAAAAGCATAAGCTAGATCCAAAAAAATAAAATAATTTTCATTGGAACAAATTGTAATAGCACAGAAGAAGCACAGGAAATGATGGTAGCAATGTTCATTCATTATTTTCTGTAATATAATTATGCTCAAATAATATAAAAAAGTTCTGAATTCAGATCCTTTCCAATGTGCTAATACATCTATTCCCCTAACAGCTCTGTGTATTTCTTTGGGCATTTTGCAATGTAACAAAAACGTTGAAATCATATTTATATCTCGAGCACACCATTTCGTATCCTTTTTACCGAAATTACTCAATACTCAATACTCAATCATTTATTGCACTCCATAGGTTTACAAAGATGGTAGAATAGATTTAACAAAGTACCAAATATGGACCCTGACACGGGCATGGCAATGTAGTGTCCTCTTGGAGGACGCTTGAAACTTATATAATGACCATCCCTCCATCCGGTAAGTAATCGTTTCATGATTCCTAAATCTATTAAGTGAAGTGAATCAGCAACAATAAATTGTTCAACCATATCTATAGGTAATTCAAGTAGAGGTGAGTCTGTTTTGTGGTGTCCGCCGTACTTTTTTGCACGAAAGTCTGCGTCATTTCGTTTAGGACAATCTAATTTTGGGAACACAACAGTGTGAGTGGTATGCGAATATTCTCCCTTTACTGTGCATTTCATGCAGCCGTATTTTCCGTTATAATTGCATACTCCTGAAAAAAGGAAAGGCGTTTTTTTATTTTTCGTTCATTGGTAAAATAGACAGCTTAGAGCGATATCACACTTGGCGGATTCAAAGCGGAGTGGACACGCAGCGTAAACGTCGCAGGTGCGCAGCGGAGACGTTGCGTGTCCGCTCCGCTTTGAATCCGCCAAGTGTGATATCGCTCTAAGCTGTAAATAGAAGGTACAAGTCACGAAGTGCGTAAATTGGAACAGTAAAAGTAGTCTTAATATATAAAACGCAAGGTTACTGATTTACTAATCTAGCAAGGCACAGCCCAAACTAATGAACTAATCAGGCTGAAATTGGCATGCAGATAGCTGCAATGATTCGCTAAGGATGGATTTTTGGGAATTCAACCCCTAAGGGGGTGAAACAGAGGAATGAAGTTTATATCTATTGTATGCGAACGAAGTCGCAGCGGCCGCTAGTAGGAGGTAATATAAGAGTAGTTCTGGTCTATAATTTTGTAGGTATAATATAATAGTAATCTACAACTAACCTTTGATCATGGCTCTGGCGGGAGAGTCGCAAATAACAGCTCGAACTTTCACCTGAACTGCAGTTTTTGTACCGTCCATGTGCTGTATTTCCAGATTGGTTCTTAATAAAGAACTCATATCGTCAATAAACATTCTGAGATAGCTGTTCAAGTCGGAAGGTTTTGCTATCACCAGCATATATACCAACCACAATTGGAGGTAGCGTCGACAGCTCAAAAATGTTACACAATATCGGCCATAGTTGTAGTTTTGAGCTTTTATAGACTGGTAAACCATCTATATTAAAGTTCAGTGAAACTGTAGTAGGCAAAGCAGGAAGACTTTGTAAATATACTATTAGGCATTCTTGTAGACCATTATGCCAATAATGTCCAGAGCCAACGGGTTTTGTAGTTATATTCTGACTCGTGCAGAGAAAAGTTCTTGGGTCTTTCGGCAGAATATTTGGAAGAGGTTTGTCTATTATTTGCAGTAATTTTTTAAGTGCTTGGTGAGAAATATTGTATTCAATTGCCCAAACCTTCAACTGCTCACTGAATTCCTGCAATTTTTCGGCGCCCTCTTTCATCGGAATAACTCCCTTCAGAACTAAATGTATCGCTTTCTGGTTTATTGGGTTCTACAAAAAACGAAGCTCCTACGGAACCCTCACTGCTTTCGTAGGTACGTGCTTTGTTTATGTCGGAGTTTTTGAAAATGATAGTCGACGCTAAACCGTTTTCATTGCATCGTTTCAATACTTTCCTCCGATTATTACCACTTCTTTTAAAACGTTTCCAATCATTGTTATCCATAATTAACTCTATTAATTGTAATAATTTTACTGTGATGTGACTCTGAGAAACATCGACTGTGTAAAAGTACCAATGCAACTGTTATAATACGTATTAGAGATATAGTGTCGCACTCGCTGCCAAAATGTCAAAGTTTAGCACTATAACAGCAGCAATTAATACATTTATAATACAACACATATTTAGAACTATAAGTGAACAAGGCCCGCAATCTGGAAGCTACTTAGTGATGTAAAATGATTTACAAAGCTGTTATACAACAACAGAGATATAACAGTTACCGCAACACTTTTATGTGACCAATTAGTAACAATAAGTTATGTGAAGAATTGTTATAACGCTAACTTGATCTATAGACGTAGAGACCGCATTCATTACATCACTAAACTATAGAAGTGTCTTTTTTTAACTAATATTACTATTTAGGCTTATAACCAAGTTTAAGACAACATTTATACAAGATAAGTTGTCATATAACATTGGCATTGAAAGCTATTATAGCGCAGTGTTAAAGCTGTGTTATTATTTATAATATACGGCATTATATGATTGGTTAATATGACTAATTAGCATATAGAGCTAAAAAGTGACAGAAATTCCCTTACATCATAGTTAGGTGACATACAGCTTCTTATAGAGCGTATGTACGGCTGTTTAATGATATAATTTAAAATTACATGACTCTTTGTTACTTGGGATGCACACTCCCTGTGGGGTGACAGCAATGACGCGCCACAACAAATTACATACACAAAAAAAACTGTATTATAGCCAACATCAGACCAATAGACAGCTGCAAACCATACCTCAAACAATATAACACCCTCACCTACCCTGCTATTTACATATTGGATATAATAATGCTTGCAAGAAAATTTCCTGAAACATACATAACCAGAGACACCCTCAATAACGTATACTCTTTCAGACATCAAAATAAATTACTGTTACCAAACTTGTATATAACATTATAATCATCTAACACATATGTATATTATATCCATACAGATCTATAAAACTCCAAGATAACTATAAAAATATCCATATGTACATTTCTAAGAAAACTGAAAACCCACCTTCTACAGATAGCCTACTACAGTGTTGAAATAGTACATTACGATATTAGTGCGTTAAGATGGTTAAAACATGCGAGGCGGAATTTCAGTCCGAGCCGAAGGCGAGGGCGTAATTGAGCCGAGCATGTTATAACCAATACGCACGTATATCGTACGACGTTTTTTAACACATTTGCGAGGAAACATACGCCAAAACTACATTTTCGGAAAATGACTTGGCATTTTTCATGTTTTTCCACTTCAAGAAATTTTCATACGTGGTTATGTATCTGTCCTTGGATATTGACGGCAGCAAGCTGTCGCATGCGGTTCGCGCTTCTGTTAGTATATCCGGTGGAGTTGAAGTAATATATTGCTCATCTTCATTATCGAAAGTTGTCATTTTTAGATATTCACAATACAAGTACAAAGAAAAGAAAATTTGAAAAAATGGCGCGAGAATTATTTTCTGCCGTGGCTGCGTGAAAATGTTGGCAAAGACGCTACAGCATGCAGCCAATTTTTAAAATTATCGAATAAACTGTTTTTATTTTTATTTTAAATAAACTCAATCTGTGAATGCACACTGTCTACTGACTGGCGCCGCGCGGCGATTAGTTCGAAATTTGAATAGCAACAGCGCGCTGCTCACTCGCTGGAGTCGTGCGGCGGCGATCAGTTCCATATTTGAAATGGCAAATAATACTGTTATGGAATTTGTATGGACTATAACTTAACTATTTGCTTTGGTAACACACGCGTTTTTTATGACCCGCTTTACATATTTAAAACCGGTGGAATTACATCAGCTTTACGAGCTAGGGTGTTAAAAAATATCTAAATGAAAAATAATTCTCATAGCTATAAGACTGAACTATATCCTAAATTTAAAGTGTGTGAGAGGGTGTGTGCGCGTTTGAGAGGGACACACATACACACCCTCACACATACACACCCTCACACACATAAACACATACACCATATTAATAAATTAAGTAGATAATAATATTCATTATCTGATCTCATCATTCTAAACTTAAAATTTTATTAATAATCTTGACATTGGGTATTTACTCTGAGTTAGACGTAAGTTAGTGTGTAAGTTTATGCAGTGCCCCAATAGGGCTTATTGTTGTTGGAACCTTGTAACCACCATAATGTAATGACACAATAAACATTTTGAGTTTGAGCATGAATGTAGCCGCACCAATAACTTTGTGAACTACATTTAGCGAATTCAAATCCAAACTATTGACTTTTCACCTGAATTATATATGTCATGTCACTCTCACGGTCTCATTATATCCAATGACACCTCATTTGTTAGAAATCCGTCAAGCCGTTTTGCAATATGATTTTTTTATATTTACTAACCCCATGACATTTTGAAAATTTTCCAAAAACTGAATCGATAAAAAAATCGTTGTTGTAATTAGCGAACCTGCTCACAACATTTTACGAGAATCGGTTGAGAAATGCCACCTGTAGAGGAGAAAAGCCGTAAATCCGGACAGACGGAAATTATGAAAGCATTTTTTTCCAAGCTGAAACGGAGACGATTGGTCAATGCTGATGATTATAAGATGATAATGATGGTGGTGTTGCAGACAAGTCCACGCGGAAGTGTGCAACATGCTGCTCGGCTCTCTATCAGGACTGCAGAGTGCTCTGGCTGTCTGCGGCTCGGCTGGTGCGGTGCTAGCTGATGAGGAGGCGGGAGAGGACAGTGTGGTCGAGGAGGTGGCGAGGCGGCTGCAACACCTCCATCAGGGCAGGGTGAGAATATAATCACCAGAAATGTCCCTTTATATTTTCTGGTGATGAAGACACTTCTTCCATTTAAAATGATTAATAAATAAATACAATAATATGTACGGGTTTAGGATTTACGAGATATTGGCTATTTCTGATATCCGCTACATAGGACATCTTTTCGTTAAAAGGACTAAACTACCTACAGGGTGTCTCGTAAATAATGGTCCAACGTTAAAGGGAAGATCACGTTATTTCCTAGTACTAATTTAGAAATTTATAAAGTGAGTTAGGATTTTGTTCCATTTCCTTACATCATGTGTTTTAGTGCTTTCGCTGCTAAAGATACAATTTCCAAGATCTTATTTTTTTAGAATAAAGCTTCATACATAAATAATCGAGTGAAGTCCTATTGACATAATAAAATGCTTATTTTTTCTGTA
The DNA here is from genome assembly GCA_949825045.1 of Argyresthia goedartella. Classification (NCBI taxonomy): domain Eukaryota; kingdom Metazoa; phylum Arthropoda; class Insecta; order Lepidoptera; family Argyresthiidae; genus Argyresthia; species Argyresthia goedartella. Next base: position 22,792,596 of record OX463821.1, on the reverse strand, counting down.
TTAGTTAAAATCTAACGTGGATTTCTAAGAAAGTTACTTTATTTTATGAAATAAATAAATAATGGGAGAAATTCTGCAGACTATCTAAGAGCGATGTACAAAATGCCTTTTAATCGAAATAAATTACGGCTTATGTTTAAACGATTACCAAAAACGCACCTATTTTACTACCAATAAATTCGAAATAACTGCCAAAATGGATAAACGTTCACCAAATTGTGTTTGGATAAATGATCACCAAACTTCTTTTTATGTTTTGTGTACTTAAGTTTATGTTTTAATTTTTATTTTTGTTTTTCTTACATGGTCAACCTAACACGAAGGATAAAGGGGGCTTCGCTTCGCTCACCCTCTTTACCCTTCACCTAAGCTACCGCAGTATTTTGCCCTGATATTTTTTGCAACTTTTGGTGTTCATTTATCCATTTTGGGTAGGAAAAAAATATTTTGGTGATCATTATATTTGTTGCCATAAATAAACATCTACAAAATTATTCCGGCGAGTCAATCCTCGCTAAACCTAATATCAATAGCAATAAATAAAGTTCTTTATAATCTTAGTGTGCAATTTTTTCTAAGCAGGACCTTGTTGCCAAATGGAAAAAATAGAATTCATTTTTTAATAATAATTTAATTTTTTATATTTATGGTGCATTTAATCAAGATTATACTATAGTAATCAAAATATAAATAACTAGCCTGAATTTTCTGAAAAGAATATTTTTCCTTGGTGGTGAAGTGTTGCTTTAGACTTCCATTTGGTAACTTTTTGAAACTGCATTAAAAATATAAATACAGTTTATATTTGCATCAAATACATATTTAAATACTTCAGGGAACCCTAATTTTGTAAAATAATTTTTCTTTAGTTGTAAAAGCTTTTATTTCCATTAAAATTATGACGAAATCCATCCACTTGGTTTTGGTCCCTTCAGTTACATATCTTTAGTACTTTAGAGTAAGATTTTTAGTACTTTAGAATAAGTTCTATGTCTTGATATTGTTTCTATAAATGCTAAAGTTTGTTTCTAGGGCAGGCGAAAACACGGACATTGACCTTTGTGCCTACCACATTGATCACCAACCTTTTTTGGTGAGGTTCAAAAATGATAAGTCGTATGAATATAGGGAATAAATAAAATTATAATTTAATTTTTTATTTATTATATTTATGTAAAAATTGTTTGCTGATATCTAAAAGATGTTTAATTACACAAGTATATACGGTTTTGGACCTGAGCAACTAAAAGCTCGCACTCGAAAACTAGAACCAATTTTGACACACGGATTGAAGATTTGAGTTCAGGCCATCAAATAACATAAGAAATCGTTCTCATCTGCTCAGGTCCAAAAGTTTTTAGAACACTTCTTTGGCGGAGCTGGTGACCTCACCGTATCATTTTCTGTGTATTCTTTTAGAACACGGTAAACAGTAGTCATACCAATGAGCAATTTAAAAACCATGTTAAAGCGACTTTGTCGAAAAAGGGATATTACAATGTTCAAGATTACTTAAATGACGGGACTGTATGGGGTTAATCTGGCTCAACACAGACCTTGCTGTTAATAATTTTGTAATTATTTATTCCTACTTATTAATAATGATATAATGATATTTTAAAATTTATATTAGTTAAGCACAAGCAATTTTTAAAAGAGATCTAAAAATCAATCTGTGGGAGTTTCTACGCCCTGCTTCTCCCACAGTGGTCCAATGTAGAGAAGTGGTAAAATTGACGATTGCAAAGTATATGTAAATATCTACAGTAATTTTATTTTATTTTATTAATTTAATTGACTTTTGAATTTTTTGCCTAAGATTTCAGCTGTTTTATTTTTCATATTTGTCACTAGGCCAGGTTTCTTGCATATATTTATACATGTTCACAATCATCATTTTCCGAAATATGATTAATCTTGCGCTTCTTTCTTGGTGACGTAGTCTTTAAATGGTTTTGATGTGGATGGACCGAGCTCCATATCTCTTGAAAAACGATAAAAACAAGTCCAATAACAAAAGGAAACTTTAACAGAAAACTTAACAGCGGAAAAATGTTACTAACAAAACTAAAACATTAACAAATAACCGACAATATCAAAACACACGCAAGCGGGCGGAATGCCTGACGCCAAAGCTCCGTCTGTCTAAATACGTTGAAACAACAGGTTTGTTATCTCTGACTGGTAGCGTCGCTCACCCCACCCCGTACCACGAAACGCAGTACTACGCGGAAACGATGCAGTGCATGGAGGGCGACACGTGTAGTTTTATTTCGACGCTAACATAATACTTTATGTCATTATCCATTTTTTGCCTGCCCTAGAAACAGAGTATAGCTTATGCCCTTTATAGATATGAAGGGCAAATAATAATGAAGGATACAATGAAAATCAACAAAATATTAATTTTACTCAGGAAAACATAATACAGTTACCAAATGGAAGACCAAATAACGTTTTGGGAAATGTAAAGCTTTGTTCATATGCGATTGTGCGATGCGAAAACACACTGAATTTTAAAATCTATAAAAGGTTTATCTATCTATCTAAAATACAGATTTTATTTTAATACGACATTTATTGACCTCATAATAAAAAAATAAAAGTCACTTAAAACATATCTGAGCGGCCTCGGACTTTTATAACTATATGTATATATAGGTGACTGGAATACTTATAAAATATTTTCAATTCGTTTATAAAAATACAAATCAACGTCAAATATATATTTTTTTTCATTGAAGTTTTGTTTTAAATTAACAAAATAAACATTTTGCAGAAACATCTTGCAAAATGTTTCATATTTCATGGTCGTCATCAAAAATATTTTGACGTATTAGTTATTACAGAGTTTCTTATCTTTCAAATTTTGTATTTTTTTTCTATCGATCTGTTTTTCTTTAAGAAATTTAGGACTTCTTTTCTCTTGTTAGTGTATTTCCTTGAAATTATTATTATCAAAATTATGTTCTCAGGAATAAACCTTACAGTTAGGAAGAGTAACCCCTTTTGCATTTTTTATCATTCCGAGTCACTGTGATCATGACGTGCTAAACACTTATCGCATCACATTGTGAATGTAATGGATATACTATTTAGAGTAAGAATGAGCCCAGAATAAACCGCAAAGGGTGTCTAAAATACGAGGTAAGTACATACATAAATAGAAATAGAACACAATTTGGAATTACCTTCCTCGCGAAACATCAAACAAATTTTCTTGCAAAGTTATGTAGATAAGATTAGATACATATCGTATATCCCTTAGCAGATATAAAGAAGATGATAGATGAGATTTGTTTTTATATATTGTGTTAATGAACAGTCTGATCTTCCTTTGTGCGAAGGCCAGTAGCTCAATTCTTTACCTGTGACAGGTATTGCTTTCAAAATAGCGATTTTTTAGTTCATTCGAATCTACTAAATACAGATCTCAATCTCAATCAAAATTTCAATTTTATTCTGATCCGGATTGATGTCAGAGATAGAGAGTGAATAGAGTATTGAGCTACTCATTAATACAAATTCCCTGGATATTACAGTTGTTTTGAAAAAGCGAATTTTGAACATTCACCGCTTTATGTTAAGGTTCAACACCTATGAAATCTCTTACCTAGTAACGCTAAAAGCAAGTGGGTTAAAAGTCTAGTACAGCATTTCCACCCTCTTCAGAAGTCAGAGGCTGGTGAGGAAGAAGAATGGGCGATGGGTGCTGCAAACGACATCGCGCGCCTATGTGCGGAGGTGACGGTGCGATGGCGGGCATTCCTGCACCACACGTCGGACAGACCACACGTGCATCACGCGCTCGCTGCTAGACATCACGCTTTACGGTATTAAATAGCTCACTATTTACCTGTACTAGACTTAGTGATATTTTTTCCGATCTATACCCTGGTATCCCCACCAGTCCCTTAATATTATCACGATCATCATTTACGTCTTCTGCCGTCGTCTCCTCTTCAGTCCTCCAGTTCACTTCATTAATTACGTCGTTTACCCACCACCCCCTAATCTCTAGTGCGATTTAAAAAAAATATCGAAAATAAAACTCAATTTGATTTATTATTTTTATGTGAGACTAGTATTTACAATTCTTCGAGCACGAAGCTTCCCTAAAAGTCGGTCTCAGATGAACATGTCCAAGACCAAGATCATGACGAGTCGCCCACTAATTGTGCCGTCCCTAATTGTTGAATCCCACCTGACACCGTACAGTTGGTCAGCGATTACGTCTATCTTGGACATCGTTTATCCTTTGACCGAGATGCACAGGTGAAGGAGATTGAAAGACGCGTCGGATTAAGGTGGGCTGCTTTCGGGAAACTAAGTGATTTCTTCAAATCCTCACTCCCACAATGCCTGAAGACCAAGGTGTATAACCAAGGTCGTCATCCTCACCTATGGAGCCGAAACATGGACGCTCAACATAGCATAATGTGGACTACGAAATCACGGTTGGGAGGTTATTTTCGATATTGGACTGTATTTTAGATAAGAAATGGATAAAGGAGTTTGAAGATTATATGCCATATCCCAAATAGCGATCCTTGCCCCAAAACAATACTAATAAATGCAATCACTTACCACTTCCTGAAATCACGGAACCGAGAAGCCGGCCGATCTTGCTATTTGAGTCCAGTATAAAGATTACGTACACAATTCCTGGTTGTTTGGGGCCACGCACATTAATTAAACAACATCCTTTCACTCTCAGTCAAAATAATGCTGATAAATGCGTGAGACACTCGCGAGACGAAGAATTTTCACCACACCACCTTTAGTCTGTCCTTTATTTTAATTTTTCTCCCGCGGCGTGGTGCGCAGACACACACAACACTCGAGCTTTTTGTTTCTTCGTGCGTTGATGCGTTTCGTTCGACGGTAGGCAGCTTATAACGACATCTATCAATATTATAATAGGACAAGTATCGCACATAAATATCGAAAGCATCTTGATGGTTTCCCACTACAAAAAAAAATAAATAAAAAATCAAGTGATAAAAATAATATACCTACACTACTTAGCAACCTAACATGTGGTAATGTAGTTACCAAAGGAAACAAAATAATAATAAAAAGGCTTAATCAGTATACGGCAGAGGACTCACTTTATTCACTGGTCTCTGATATGTACTCTTTCCCGTACGAATAGTCACTACTCTGACAATACCGTCAGAACCGGGATGAAGTTTCTCAACTCTAGCAAGAGGCCATCTATTAGAAAACGTTTGATCTATTCTAACTAAAACAAGATCTTCTACTTTGAGATTAAAAGGAGATTTGAACCATTATACTCTTGACTCCAACGTTTCCAAAACAATTGCGAGCAATCCTGCAAATATTTCCAACGGGACAATCTATTCACAGATATATCGTTTAAGTTATATTCAGGCACAGCATTCAGATTACAGCCTACCAGAAAGTGAACAGCAGTAAGTACATTATTATCGCTGGCAGGTGATGGACAAAGCGGCCTTGAATTCATTATAGACTCGACTGCAAAAGACTGTACAAATTTCTTCGAAGGTTAAGGCTTTTTCTCCTACAGCTCTAATTAAGTGATATTTGGCAGATTTTATGCCTGCTTTCCATAGATCTCCCATATGAGGAGCACTGGGTGGATTACATTTCCAAACAATTTGTCTTTTTGAACAACCATTTAAAATGTCATCTTTATTTTGCTGATCTCGCATAAAGTTCTGCACCTCATTCAGATGTTTACTACTAGCGAAGAAGTTTGTACCACAATCTGAATATATACAGCTAGGCAAACAACGTCTAGCTACGAATCGATCTAATGTTGCCAAGAAGCAATCCGCCGATAAGGAAGAACGTACTTCTAGATGCACATCTTTTGTTGAAAAGCATATGAACAAATGCACATTAGTGCATATTATAAGAGTAGCACAAAGAGCGATGGAACGTTCCATGTTGGGTATCTCTGTGCGTGTGCCAAACGTCGAAATTCGATGGAAAACTAAGGTCGCAGATGAAGGCAAACGGATGACGAGATTGAAGTGGAGATGGACGGCACACATGGCTAGACGGGAAGACGGACGGTGGACCAAAGCAGTCACAGACTGGTGGCCACGGGGAGCGACAAGGCCAGTGGGCAGACCACCAGCCCGATGGTCCGACTATATCATCAAGTTGTCAGGATCCCACAGGGTGCGATTAGCACAGGACCGGGGAAATTGGCGCTTTAGGAAGAGGCCTATGCCCAGCAGTGGGTCGATGCGGGATGAATATGATGATGATGATTTACAATTAATTACATCGTAGTCTATACTCTATAGTCAAGACAAGTAGTGAAAACATTGTATACAAAGGTGACAATGACGATTCCGCAGGCTTCAAAAAAAAATGAAACTTATCTATGAATTGAAAAAGGTCTATATTTCTTCAAGGTTATGGTTAGTTTTGACGCCTTAGGAATTGTCACTCATACATTTGCTTGTTTGCAATCTTTTAAATATCTACTTGTTTTGACTATTGAATCGCTTATGATAAAATTGATCACTAAAATCTTAAAAGGGAATCCAAGAAAATGATTGAATTAATGACGTCATTCGCTTGACTCTTACCTGTTGTGGCGTTTCAGTCATCCTCGTACCCAATGGCCTGGCACGTAACGACGGCAAGCGCCCAGACGGAATAACGCTCATTTCCTGGCAGGACGGGAGGTCGCTGGTTTGTGACGCGACATGTGTGTATACGTTAGCACCATGCCACCTACCAGTAACCATAGCCGCGGCTAGGCTGCAGCAGCAGCTGCAGAGTGCAGAGGGTCTCAAACGACGAAAATATGCCGCCCTAGGCGACGAATATCTGTTTATGCCGTTTGGCGTGGAAACCTTCGGGCCGTGACGCTCGAAGAGTCCTTGAAGACATAGCGACTCGTCAAAGCGTCAGGTGACAAGATACAGCGAGGAAATGTTGCCAGCATATTGGGCACCCTGCCGCCCGGCAACGATCTTGGGGAAACATGTAATTTAGTATAGTTTTAAGGTTTATTTGCGCTTTAAGCTTCATTGTGTAAATTATTATTAATCTATATAATATGTATACACACCTTCAAGAAACCTTCGTTAACTTTAATTTAATCCAATTTTCTCGCATTTTATTCGCTGTTTTTCATATTTGCTCACGCAATTAATGGAAGCCCCCTTAGGTGAGATTACTTTTGAAATCGAATAGTTAGTAGTGAAGAATTTTCAAAAAGCAGTCTGACCATCTCCATTCTAGCATAAAACGCTTCGCCGAATGCTTCTTCGTGCTGGACAACCCTCGGCACTCACTTGCCGGCTGCTACGACAGCAACTACCAGTCTTACCAGAGCGTCGGGGAGGCAGTACGCCGCTCGCGGTACCTGGCCCTGCTGCCGCCACTGCCGGTACACTGCATAGCCCTGGACGGAGACCCGCATATCATGCCCATCATATTTGAGGATAGGTGGGTTCGATAAAACTGCCATGTCTGATTCCCGAAAGACCGCCTGTTATTAAATAATCTGGTTACCAAAGGGCCCCTATTTATACAAATTCCAGAACGTTTTATAGAAGAACACTCATGATCAAATTGATGATGTGTAATTTTTTACAGATACCAAGACACTGCAGAGTTTGCCAGACGAAGATCTGTACTGAATTCGAGTTCAAGCAAGTCTGGCAGTGGTATGTGTCCATTACTCGTGCACTTAAAGCATTTATCAGCTGGTTTTTCTTCAAAGGATACCCTCTTGTTTCAGATCCCTTTCTTTGTTCCGACCCCCTCAATGAAGACTGCGCCTGCAGTGTGAGCTCACTAATGGAATCGCGAAGACCATCCTCAGAAGCATCCAGAGTCATCATGACATTACCCAAAACCATCATGGACGTGCTCGAACCCCAATTTAACCCTAAATTAACCTCCAACGTCGTACAGGCATCTTTGACTCTCGCACCTCAAAAGTCAAGTGCTGGATCACCCAAAAGAGCTTTAGTGAAACAAAACATACATGAAATGAATAAAGCAGCTAACAAGCAACTGGAATTAACAGGGAGAAATAGATACATAGTACAAAATAATCAAATTAGTGAGATACAATTGCCGCAGAATAATGCGTTCCCCTCATGTTCCATCCAGCAAGGACAGCAGATGTCCAGATACTCTGCTTCGACGCTACTGGACATGAATGGCTCAGCGAAATCTATCACCAATATTTTGCATGTTGGTAGGGAAAAACCTGATAGAACGGAAATAATTCTCCAAAAACGTCAAATCACAAGCGGAGTAAGCACGTTACCGGCTAGACATAGCAAGTCTCTGGACCAGCTCAGGGTGTCACAGAACATACAGTTGGCTCCATTTGGAAATCCTCCAATTTTACAAAAGGAACAAAGAAATGGATCCAACGTGTCTGTCAACTATCCAAAGCCATATCCCCCGCCACATCGTCATCCCAAGCCGACAACACTGCCTCGAAGTGTCACAACGACTGCTTATCCTACAAACACGACCATAAGATGCAAAGGTGACGCTGACTATAGAAGAAATATAAGCGAGTTTAGAGAAAAGTACAAAAACCCGTGTAACCTCAACGTTAACCCGCATGGCATGAGCAACGAAGTGTTCCATGCCGCAGGGTTGAAGTACGATAGTATGACAAGAGGTCATCATAATATCTACGGCTGTACTTTTGGCAATCAGGGTAATCTGCAAGTGAATAACTTTATCCGTAATCCTTTAGAGTTTCAAAGGGGCTACAATGTGAATCTCCCCCGTCCCATGTTGCCTCCACGTAATTCTTATCCACCAGTCAGTGGGAAAAACCAATTGACTGATCAAAATAGTTTAGTTTCTAATAGACAAGTTCATAGATCTAATTCAACTCATGTGTTTCATCAAAGTATGGATAATCAAATTAATCACCAAGAGATTGAAGCAGCCCGGAATCAACTTAGGCATGAGCTGAATTACTACCTGCAAAAGGGTGATTGGAGTTACGACTTCAACACTGGAAGCTTGATTCAAAACTATCAAAAGAAATCTAGTAAAAGCAGTGATGATAGTGGCTTTGTCGTAAATTTAGATAGGAGCAGCGATGGAACATCTAAATCCACATACTCTAAAACGCCTCCATCCACTCCTCATTCCACGATGCCTTCAGTTCGACATAAGAAAAGTCGATCAAAGGAATCAAAACTCAATCAAGGTGGTAAAGAATCATCAAAGGCAAGTTCAAGTCGAGATTCTCTCAGTAGTCATCATTCTATGCGATCAAGAGATAGCAAATCTGGCGGACAAACATCCAAATCTGAACGCAGTACACCTAAGTCTGAGCGAGAAACTCCAATATCCGGTAAGGCAACGCCTAAATCTGGTATGATGACGCCAAGGTCAGGTTTAACAACGCCTAAATCAGGAGGAGCCACACCCAAATCTGGTCTAGTGACCCCAAAGAGTGGTAGATCTAGTGGCAAACCAGAAAAACGATCTAAACATAAAGCCTCTGAAAAGATGACACAACTCATGTCTGAAGCTGCTTCTTCTTCGAGCAACGAAAGTATTCCGTTTGAACTGAGACGTCTAGAATCTTCAGCAAGTGTTCCTTATAGCCTGGATCACGGTCCCGAGTTACTGAGACACTGTAGAAGTGCTGCATCTGTGCTCGATGAACCAAATATTAATAACACATTTGGATCTGAATCACTGCCTAACCTAGCACCGCCACCTGCATTTGATACGCCTTTAGATATAGGTGATAAAGATTTCAAAATTATGCCACCAGATGTTTTTAAGAACAAAGAACAGAAACGAAGAAAAAGTAGCTGCTCAACATCTAGTCTCAGTGAGGCTAGCGGATGGGTATCAAGTGGACGGAGCTCCGGTCCGTCATCACCGGATATTGGTAGTCAGTTAAACCAAGAACTAGCTCTTCCTGCTACAAGTGCGATGGCTCACAGAGTCAAAGCTAATCAGAAATTCGATAACTTGCATGAACCACGTAGGACAAAAGAAGGTGAAAAAATCAACGACTTCAAAAGGACTGTACTGAACGGTGACCAGTTAAGAGAACGGTTGCAAAAGTTAGCCACAAAAACTACTCAGAACAAACCGAACGAGAATATTGAGTGTTGTGATAAAGAAGTCTGCCAAGAATGCACCATTTGTAGTGACTCCATTTGTACAGACAGTCAATGTGAATACAATAAGCTTATGCACGAAAATGGCATCGACGCTGGATGTAACTCTGATACGTGCTCTGCCAACTGGTTCCAACAATGCCCAGAACTGGCTACAGTGAAGATAAATCAAAGGCACAACTCCTTCAGCGCCGGGCAAGGCAACTCTTATAACGCCAATCCAAAAAGTCTTCACGAAGGAACAGTAAAGAAGTCACAGACAATCAGTGACAATCTCCACCCATACATACGCAAAGAAATCCCTTCAAAACCTCAGCAGCCTCCAACGAAATCTGCTGCACTTGAAAAGACAAAGTTGAAAGACAGGATCCAGTACACAGAGAAACTTATAGCTGCTGAAATCCTGAGCCTAAGCGTTGATCATGCTTGTAAGCCGAAGGTCAGCGGCAAAAAAGCTGGTGCTGTGTCAGCTATCCAGAACTACCACAACAAAGCTAAATCTGAACTGAACTTGTCCCACTTCGGGGGTGACCCTGACTATGAGCATTTGCCTCCTCCTCAGCAATTCAGAGATGCTCCACCCCCTCCAGAACAGTTCAAGGTAATATTCCTCCTAAACCTCTGTTTTTCCTCTTAGAATTCCACTAATATGTTAACGCATTTGTTAGCAGGACCCTCCAACAAAATCACCGAAACTGAGTAGACAGAGCAGTAAATCCAGCAAGTCATCAACTCCATCTAGAACACCTCAAAGACAGCCAGCACAGCCTACTGCCTTGCAACTTGACAACCCATTGTATCATGTTTGTGAAGGTAATCAAACCCTCTTACAATAAAGTGTCCTCATGCTGACCCTTAATAACGCCCGGGGATATTAATTCCCACCAAATTTATTTTTTAATAATAAATTCCAAAAAACAAAAAAAAAAACTGCATTCTTATGCCTTATTAAGTTGACCTGGCATGGCAGTATTAATGTGGCGCGAACAACTACTAACATACCTACTAACCCTTCTCAATCTCAGGTATGATGGAAAGACGAAAACTAAGACCTCACCAATCCATTAATTCCGCATCAAATACTCCAGTTTCAACGCTGAATAAGAGTCAGAGTACTGGAGAGCTTGCTTCTAGGAATGAAAATGGTCAAGGTATGCCAATAGTTCAATACAGACCTTCTCAACCATCTCTCAACAATATAATTATCTTGAGGAGCCCCTTAATTTAGCTTAGATCCGTATTTCTATCTTTTCCTTAAAATATGCCCATAAAATTGCGTGCTAAATATTGGTCACTAAATAGTTCTTATCTTACAGAACGGGAGAGTAACCTCGTGAGCATTTTTGGACTAGTGGAGTCTGAAAGACTTTTCGTGAAATGCCGAGAGGAATTCAGACAAAGTGTCAAATATCCTGGAGCTATTTACTCAGATTTACCTCCCGTTGAAAATCCATTACCCTATTTCCATATCAGTGATGAGTACAGAATGTTCAACCCTGAAGGTAAGCTCTACCTATAATCCATGTTGGTTTTTTTACTCTTTCGAAGTGCGATAAGATAAGCTGATGCTTATATTTGATTCCAGGACTACATCTGATAATTTGTGTACACGGTTTGGATGGCAATTCTGCCGACCTCCGTTTAGTGAAAACATATTTGGAACTCGGTCTACCTGGTGCTCGATTAGATTTTCTTATGTCGGAGAGAAATCAAGGAGATACATTCTCTGATTTCGATACTATGACTGATAGGTAATTATTTTGCTTTTTGGTGGCTGACCCAAATGTACTCTTACATTTGTATATTTGTCCTACGTCTTCAGGGATGCCGATGATGTAAAATAATACTCTTTTTTCAGACTTGTTCAAGAGATCATCACTCACATTCAAAACTCTACTGATCCAGCTCGAATAAGCTTCGTAGGGCATTCCTTAGGCACCATTATCATACGATCAGCTCTAGCTAGACCTCAAATGAAGCCGTTTCTTGGGAAACTACACACATTCCTCTCATTGAGTGGTCCACATTTAGGGACGCTGTATAACTCTAGTGGATTAGTGAATGCTGGTAAGTGATCTGCATATCTTGCAATTGCAACCTTATTTTCGTATAGACTTTCAGTAGAAAATTTTCTCATTGTATCTTGAGCATCATCAGTATCATCAGCCTTGGAATTAAGTCACCGGTGAGTACCTAATGAGTCTACTTCACCTGTGACTCCTCCTTGGTCAGTCCCGCACATATCAAGCCTTACTATTACTATTTTGGACCGTCTTGCTAAATATCTGCTGTCAGGTCTCTTTCCTAGTCTAGTTGTGCACGGTTGCAATGGTGTATATTACACTGTGTTTACCATTTCTTCTTTCAGGAATGTGGTTCATGCAGAAATGGAAGAAATCCGGCTCCCTTCTCCAACTTTCTCTCAAGGATACTCCCGACCCTCGCCGTTCGTTCCTCTATCGACTCAGTGAGCGGAGTCAGCTACACCAGTTTCGACATATCCTGCTCTGTGGCTCCGGCCAAGACCGATATGTGCCGCTTCACTCGGCCAGGCTGGAGTTGTGTAAGGCGGCTGCGAAAGACATGTCGTTGCTGGGGCAGGCTTATAGGGAAATGGTGAGTTTAAATGGTTTTGTTCTTTGTATTGCTCGACAACGACATCAGTCCACTATTTAAACTTACAGCTATCTATCTCCCAGAGGTGCAAAATCACACAATTATTCCTCAGCCACTTTCAGCTAACAAATGCAATGGATCTAAATATTAATAATGGAGCAATGAGTCATTATCATCAAGATAAAACAGTAAAAATTTTCCAGCTCATCACGAACTCTAATATTCGGATCAGAGCGAGGACGTGAAAACCTTGACGAGATGAAAACTGATTTTTGACTCGTTATAGGTTGCTAGCTCATCGCCCGACCGAAATCCAATGTTTGATGACTTTTATAATATTATATGATGATTCTTGAAGATAAGCCGCTACCTGAGTATGCTAACCGTGCTATGCTAATGCTACATTATCATCTGCAGGTGCACAACATGGTATCGCCACTAGCTGCCCGGTCTTCTGGCGCGTCCGTGGTCCGATATGACGTACAGCATGCACTGCCGCATACAGCCAGTGCGTTGGTCGGTCGCGCTGCGCACATAGCTGCTCTTGACTCAGATCTGTTCATAGAGAAGTTCTTGCTGGTGTCCGCGCTCAAGTACTTCCGATAGGGTTCTGGGCTACGCACAATTATAAATGACAAGTAACTTTATTATATATCAAAGGTCACAAAGATATACACAAAAAGGTACAGCGCTGAATGAGCGTCAGTAGGTCGACTGGTTGGGTCCAGTCGAAGATCGCCAAGAGTGAAAAAAGAGGGAAGAGCTTTAATCAAAGATTGGATCACCAGAAGGCCGCTGCTGTGAAGTAGTGATACATTTATCGATTTATCATATCCGGCTCGAAGGATCTTAAGTCTAGTTTGGAAAGAACCGCATTTTTACTGCATTTTAAAAACCTTTCTATGATTTATAACACGGTAACCACGGTACTTAATACATACCTGAATATCTACTTACTACGGTACTGCCTATACTATCCCCAAAACTGCTCCCCTGTTAACAACATATTCTACAAAAAATAAAACTGATTCTCTACTTTATTCCCTGACACATATTGAAAAAAATATACTTCTTACCTTGTCAACAGCAGCATTTCAACAGTATAAGTGTTTACACAACTCATCGCATTATTGTATTACTTTTTAAAGGTAGCTATAGCAGGGGCGTATCCAGCTTAAAATAAAAGTTGGGGCAATTCAACTTTTTCATATCGAGGACGATTTCGTAGTACCATGAAATAATATACAATAACAAAAGAAATAATACCATATATATATATATCCACTAACTGCTGATTGTTTGCGAAAACCCACTAAAGGTGGATTCTGAGCATGGCTAACCCAATTAACCTATTTCCACCAAAAGTGCTTATTAACTATGTTTTATTCGACAGAGAGAGCTAAATGAGTGACAATAAATGAAGTGTTGCACGCCGTTGCATGCATTTGATATGCATTTTCGTGTTGCCGCATTTTAGTCTCTAATGCTTCAACGATAACGAAGTGATTCTTAAAATACGTATGATTTTGTATTTTCGGACCGTCAAGTTGCACACACGAGTTTTGGAATGTTAGCAATAATCGTGCGGCGTAAAAATAATTATTTCCCAGACATGGTGGAACAATCGTCGAAGTCTAACCCTACACACAAATTATCAGGGGTCTAGTTTTAAGTTGGTCATAAAATTGTCAATGACTATAACTTTGGCGTCCTTCAAGTTCCATGAAACCTAAAAAATAATTCGAATTTTCATCCAAGAAACGTGATCCAAAAGACAGCTGTTCTTTTCCGGAAATATCTTTGGTTTCATCAGCGAGCGCAAGCTCCTTTGACCATTGTTAAGATTTGTTCCCTGATTATAATGCTAGATAGAAGAATTAGTTCGTTTTGTATGATAGGTGATCGGTATCAAGCGTTTCTCGGTCCATACTCAAAGTGTTTTACTAGAAAAAAATAAACTCCTGTTCAACAGTTTTTAAAGATCAAAATGTATGGTTTTGACGTTGGTGTTGAGGTAAAACTATGTTTAATATTTTTGTAGTAAAACGGAAAGTTGTCTTTCAATTGTGAATCTTCGAAGCGCAAACGGCATACATCTTCATCCACAAGTTTTTCCTCTGAGAGAGGCAAATCAAGTGTGCCAGAAAAAATAATGCTAGAAAACCACCGAAGACAGTATTTTTTATATTTTCTCGACTAATATTTGCGAAGACTGGTCAGAGTCAGAGTCATTTTTTTATTGAATATAAATAAATAAATTATCTTATTCAACGTCAAAATAATACTTACTTATAACTACAAGTCAATTTGTTTTTATATAAAAAAAGACCACCGTTTCGGAAGGTGGGCCTCGGGGTTAAGAAGAAACGGCAAGAAACTCCCCCATACCTTTCTTCAAGTTGGATGTCCTCTAGAACGGCCTCTGAAAACTATTTTACAGACGCCATTGCACCCTGGTGTCCCTGGGTCTTATATTGCCATTATCTGTTTTGTGGGTAATTTTGCTCTTTGGAAGGTGGGGCAGCTGCCTCCCCTTACTCTAACCTGGATACGCCCCTGAACTATCATGTAGTTGGAATCTTTTTGCACCATCCTAAGTTCATCGGATGATACTTTGGTTTCTACTTGTTATGCAGTTCCTACTAAGTTTTACAGACGAGATTGGATGGCCATAGCCCTAGATAGACATAAGCCCCTGAGCTGCATCTATGAAATTGCGACCTCTTATATCTACCTAACTTGATTTCTCAGAAACGTGTGATAATTGGAATTAGAGTTAAGTGGTAGTTTAAATAATAAACTTTAAACTTAAATGCATCAACATTTACTGTCGTTGTGCAATGAAGCAGAAAATTTTAAGATGAATTAAAATAAAACGATAAGACGGATCTTTACACCAAATATAAATTAAGACTAGTAGGTTACAATTTAGCAAAAGTAGAGTTTATTATAATTAGACGTTATTTCTATGTATAGGATTAAATAAATGGAATATTGATGTAGGTATCTTCGTTGTCTACCGCCGCCGTACTGAAAATGTAAGTTAACAAAATTTTTAACGAGCAATTTTCCGCATTTTTACACTTCTTTACTTAATTAACATAGTTATTAGGGATGCAACGATATGTCTATTACGATACCGATACGAATGACGAATACATCGTAATAGCGAATACGATAACGAATGCGATAACGAATGCATTACGATTTTTTTATTTACATCTAATAAATCAAGACAATTGAGTAAAATCAACATTTATTTAAATTTTAGACAATTTACCACCTATAAGTAACATAATTAATTTCAACTTCTTTTAAATTCTTGTTTAGAAAACATAACATTTTTAAATTATCAGATTTTAGTCTATTTCGTATATCCATATGGATCAAACCAGCTGTAGAAAACAATCTTTTTGAATCGGCGGTAGCTGGTTTGATGGACAAATATTTATGAGCCAATTTTTTCAAATTCGGAAATACTGTATTTTTTTTCCAATAGCTTGAATAGTTTGTTGTATCCATCTCTGCATTGGGTGCATTTAAATAAGCATTAATTTCATCCATGTAGTTGCGATCTGAAACATAAAATAAATAAAAAAAAACAATATTATATAGGCACATTATTTTATTTCATTAAAATTATAAATAATATTTGATAACTAAACTATGGTAAGTATTGTATTATTCTAAGTTCCTTCAGGTTAGTACTACCTATACCTAAATAATAAATAAGTAAATCAGTAGTATCTAAAATTGTAAACACATAAATCACTTGAGGAAATTGTAAAGTATGATAAAGGTTCCCCAAACTCCTTGTCTGATATTATCTGTTGACAAACATTCCATTATTTTTTTTTTGAAGTAGATAGTCCAGGGTTCGTTTGAATTTCATTTATGCATGATGTGGTAGAAGCAACCGACTGCATTTCTTCTTTTAATCTCTCTTTAACATGTTCAACAGCATTAGGATGAGAACGTCGCATATGTGTCCACATGTTTGTGGTAGTGAAACCTTTGGATACAGCATTTTGGCCAACTCGCGAAATTTCAGTTTTGCAGTAGTTACAAATAGCTTTATTCTGTATGGTGGGCCTTTAGAAAAATGCTTCCATATCTCACTGTGTTCGTGCCTTTGTTTTCTATTAAAAATCACACCAAGACGTAAAAAACAATAAATACTACACCACAACCTTACTCGCGCGAAAAACAAATATCACAAAATAATTGTTGTTAATGTCAGTGTCAAACGTCAAAAATATGAAAGATGGCTGACATTAGTGTTGCGAGCGCAAACATCCATGCTGTCTTACATTCCTTTTCACGAAAAAAATACATCAAACTCGTTTTAAGAATCGTTATAATTCGTAATACGTTTTACGATACCGATGATCGTCAAAAATAACGATAACCTGCGGTTTACGATTATCGGCATCGGTATCGTTGCATCCCTAATAGTTATCAATGTAATGTTATAGTTTTGTTTCTTAATAGTACAGGTACCTACATTCGAGAGAATCACAGCGAAATCAGTATGTGCATCGACAAATTACTACTTCTAATTAATTAAATACTTTTCAAACCTGATTTTGGATTGTAAATATATTTTCTAGAGCTAACGGGGCCCGAATGCGTATGGCCAGAGCCTTAATAATTATAAATAAAAAGATTTGACTAGTGTAGTAATTTTTTATCGAACGTTAGACTGAAACTTAAAATATACGATCATTGGTATCATATATGAGTATGGCTTACTCATCTAATTTAACTTTTTCAAAGGTTATTTGGAAATAATTCTTCATGTAGGAAAATCAAAAGATACCTACCGATAAATAAACAACACAAGTTAACACAAGGTTGAAATGATAATTGAAACGAATGTATATTTTTTGTATTCAATTCAATTCAATTGAACTTGCAAATAAAAACGCAATCAATAATTTGCTTTCTTTACATTTTATCAACACAGGTTTATATTTATTTGTTTTCTAATTAAAATACTTGTGCTCAAGGAGCTATTTATCACAAACACTTTAGGTATATAAATACGAGTATGTATTTGTATGTATAAACTAAATTATTTTGTAAATATTAAAACGAATTTAAATGTAAAATATTACACCTACGCGTATTAAATGGCAATGTGTCGATGTAAACACCCATGATATTAAATAAATAAATAATCAAAACGTGTTGTTATTTAAATAAATACGCCATGATTCTTCTAAAGATGTACGTGAGGTAAGAAAGCGTAAAAATTGGGAACAAGATGAAAAGATGAATAAGGATAAATAAAATGAGCCAGTTACAGAAAAGATTTTTATTTTGGAAAGCCCCGCAAAACGCAAATGGCTTGTCAGTTCTATTCAACGTTGTTTTTTTGACGAAAACATGGATCTTATTATTAAGTACATAATGTCCATGACATTCATTGGAGTTTTGACTCAGTTTTAGACGATTAGGATGTAGAAGTTGTTTAAGAAGAGAGAGAGAGAACCGATGTGCAGTCAAAACTGACTGACAGTCCCCAGACCATGGAAGTAGAACTTTCCCAGAAAAGCACGTGTATTCGTTTGAGATATAAGTAGAATGAACTACTCACATCAGTCGCGCACAATGGATCACACGTACCAAGTAGCCGACCGGTTTAGCTTAGTGGGGGGTAGTGACGTTGCCTACGAAGCTGACGGTCCTGGGTTCGAATCCCGGTAAGGGCAAATATTTGTGTGATGAGCATGTTTTCTATGGATTTACATAAGTAGGTATTTATTAATCTCTTTTAAATATATCGTCGTCTAGCACCCATACCGCAAGCCTTATTGAGCTTACTAAGGACCTAGTTGTATTTGTGTAATATATTTTAATATTTATTTATTTATTTAAGTAAACGGGAAATAAGGAATCGGCATCGGTTGGATTAAAAAAAAACGATAATTAATTTCATCCTTTATTTTAAGGAATAGATATTACAATTTAAATTTATGTCTATATTCAATCGATGCTAGAAATGAATTGAGTCTAAAGTTAACAAAAGAAAAGGCACTAAAAATTAATAAAGCATAACAGTATGTAGGTTACCGGTGTTGCTTACGCTGCATAGGAAAATTACAGTGAAATAATTAGTTACTGCCTAAGACTATCACTATGCAAGCACAATGTCGTCATCAAAGCGAGGTGCCGGTCGACGGGACCTCGTGAGCAGATTCCGTGAATGCAGGGCATTTAACACCTCCTCGCGACGATCAGTGACTATTTTAGAACATTGAGAGAAAATGTCTCTGGAATGACGTTTCTAGCCTTGATTTTCGGTATGGCTTTTCTAGCCGTTAGTTTTTCAGGGTCTCCATATACTGGTCCCGATGTAGACTCCATTTCAGGATTCGATGTACTACGTAGAGTGTAGTAGCTGCGGCTGATCTGCGATAAAAGTTGCACAGCAGGGTATCACATAGAATGGTATGGTCGTGAGATAAAGTACTTCAAAAGTTAGCTGGTCCAGTTGCAGAGGCGGTGAAGCAGAATCTTGTCCTCAGCGTTATAAGTCCTCTCAGGATGATAGATTTTAGTTTAATATGTGGTACAGGAAGGGTTGGTGACGTCATGTCGGCGTTATTAGGTAACTTTATGATTTTCAGCTGTTGTCCTTTGAGTAGGTCATTTTCATTCATTATTGTGAATTCTTCAGTTCATAGAAGGCAGGTGTGAGGGATGATGGTGAGATAGATTCCGTGTAGGGTGATATATTCATAAGTAAGATATATGTATTCTTCTCGGTTGCAGACGAGTTGAGTCGCTGTTGGTTGTTGGTTGGTAGTGCTAGTCGTCCAGTTTCAGAGAGCTCCCTGCTTTTAGGCCTAAACTTGAAGAGAAGTTTTTTTTGGTGTGGGTAGTCCTACAAGGCAACAATAAATTTTACACTCCATAATTAATTTAATTTATTTAATAACTTACAATAATTTAATGAGTATTCAGCAATAATATTACTGGCCTGGACCCTTCACTGCACATTCCCAATTGAAGAACACTACAATTTGACCAGTCAACAACATAACCTCAAAATCACAAGCATGGACTAGTATTCGGAGATTTCCAAAGGTATGGAAGATTTAATTTCCACATTCTCGGACCGGATGGACAAATATGACAGGGATCTACAGCTAGCTGCAACCTCTACCAGCCCCCAGGACATAAGTGGACTCGCGCAACAGTTTTCGGACTTCAAGTCCCTGATCTGGAAAGCTCTCGGAGTTCTGAAGTCACAGATTGAGCATCTGGGTTTGGGGCTTGACAGGCACGAGCAGATGATGCGGCGTAAGGTCCTGCTCGTTCACGGCGTGGCTGAAGAACTGGAGGAGCAGCCTGTTGCCGTTCTGACTGCAGTGTTGGCTAACCGCCTGAAGTCTTCAGATGATTGTCTCGGTGCAATCAAAGTGGTTCATCGCTTGGGTGCCAAAGGAGCGAAGACTAGGCCCCTCCTTGTGCGTTTTACATCCCACGAGGCACGCAGCGAGGTGTGGGATTCTAAGGCCCTAAAAGGTACGGGCATCACGTTGACTGAGTTCCTGACGAAGTCACGTCACGATGTCTTTATGGCGGCTCGCCAACACTTTGGCGTCAGCAACTCCTGGACAACCGATGGCCGTATTTTCGTGCAGCTGCCAAACAAGACTCGTCGGAAGGTCGAGTGCTGGGCGGAGCTGCGGCCGCTTATGGACAAATTTCCCAGCAAAGAGCCCCCTCAGTCAGCCGTTAAGGGGAAGAAGCCTGCTGTGGACATGTCGGCGGCCTCCACCAGGGGCGTTGTCACCAGAAGAGGAGCGTCTCAGGCTCGGGCTGCCAAATAGTGCAGTGAGGTTATGCAAGCGGTAGATGTCACATGCTCAGTTAAATCGCGGTCTCCATTCGACGCCCCCGTATAATTATGCTGTTTCTCATGTTTTGTGAGGTAGAATGTCTTTTTAACTTATTATTTTTACTTTTCTGTTTCGCTAAATCCTCAGAACAACTTTACTTGTCAATGTCAATCTGTCTGCTGTCATTTCACGCGACCGGTGTTGTTTTTTTTTTTTTTTTTTAATACGTTCCCAATTCTGCATCGTTGCGCAGTAGCGGTAACTCTCGCACGTGTTTTGTTCTGTCTTGTTTATAGTCTAACGATAAAGTGTGTTGTTTTGGTGTTTTTTTTTTTTTGGTTACTGTTATTATTGTGTGTTTATCTAGATTACTTTCAGCATTCCTGTGTAGTTAGGGTCTGGGTCAGTATTTATTTATTTATTATTAAGTAGTGTAGTTAACTACTCAGTTATTGAGTAGGCAACTTTTATCCATTTTTTTTTTGTACTACTGTACCCCAGCATAATTATTTATATTGTATTTATATATTTAAGAAGGTATATTCTTATTTTACATGGATAGTTTATGTAATATTGATAATAGTTTCTTCTCTTGTTCTTCAACCGACGACTACATTAGTGCGGAGAGTGATAACTCCCTTGTGGAGGAAACACTATCCGCCAAACTGACTTCTGTCTTTGCTGGACTCGATAATAATTTTAACATCGTTCACATCAACGCTCAGAGTATCCACACGAGTTACCCGGACCTACTCGAGGCTTTCAGTAGTAAACATGTGGATGGTATACTTGTATCAGAATCATTTCTTAAACCGACATTACCTTCCACTATGTACTCGCTGCCTGGGTTCCAGCTCTACCGGAACGACAGAGTTGGCAAAGCTGATGGCGGGGTGGCTATTTACCTTCGCTCGGATATCCCTTGCAGAGTTGTTAGTGCTTCACCGAGTGAGTACTCCGAATCCGCAGAACATCTCTTCCTTGAAATTTGTCTTCGCCATAATAAAGTTCTACTCGGTGTTCTCTACAGTCCCTCACTTCACATCGATTATTTCGACTCATTTGAGTCTTTGCTCAGTGAGCTAACTCCTCTTTATAATGATACCCTCATTCTCGGCGATTTCAATACATGCCTTCTCAAAAACGATTCCCGCTCTGCCAAACTTCAGTCCATTATAAACTCTTTCAATTTACATATTCTTCCTCTCAACGCTACTCATTTCCAACCACATTGTACTCCCTCTCTCCTTGATCTCATGATAGTTTCTAATTTGGAAAAGGTTGCTACACAAGGACAGTCTAACTCTCCTTTCTCCTATCATGACCTGATTTACCTATCTTATAAGAGCAAAACCCCCAAGAGCAGAGCAAAATTTATCCACACTCGTAGCTTCAAGGGCATTAATTCTGAATCCCTTAAATCTGATTCCGCGTCGATCGACTGGTCCCCAGTCATCTCCAGTGAGTCCGTTGATGACAAGATCCACCATTTCAACACAATCATTCTGGGACTGTTCGACAAGCATGCACCGGTCAAGAAGGTCAAGGTAAAACACCTTCCAGCTCCATGGCTCACTGATGCTATTAGGCGTCTGATGACTAAACGCAACAAAGCCAAATGCCTCTACAAAAAGGAGCCTACAGCCGAAAATTTTTCCATCTTCAAATGCCTTCGAAACCGGTGCAATCGCATGTGTCGTGACGCCAAGCGTCGCCACATCTTTCAGAGCATTGAGAGTTACACTCCGGGTCAAGTATGGAAATTCCTCAAAACGCTTGGTATCGGCAAGTCTCAGGATGAATTGATTGGTAATGTTGATCTCAGTGGTCTCAACAAATTCTTCGCGGTCCCCCCTGTCGTCATGAATCCTTTTGTAAAGGATTCCACGCTTTGTCACTTGCGCACGAAGTCAGCTCCTACCTCCACTCCTTTTGACTTTAGACTTGTCGGAATCGATGCGGTTAAAAAGGCTGTGCTCGCTATTTCCTCTAAAGCTATAGGATTTGATAATATTTGTTCCAAAATGATCAGCATTGTACTTGACGAGCTCCTTCCTGCTATAACTCACATTATAAACCACTCACTCTCCAGTTTCTCCTTCCCTAATGTGTGGAAAAAAGCTTTAGTTATCTCTTTACCCAAAACATCTAATCCCTCCTCCTTTAAAGAGTTTCGCCCAATTTCCATCCTGCCAATCCTCTCCAAAGTCCTTGAATCCATAGTCCATGCTCAGCTCTCCTCCTACCTTTCCTCTAACAAGTTGCTGAACAAATTTCAGTCCGGATTTAGGTCGGGTCACAGTACCGTAACGGCCTTACTCAAAGTCACTGATGACATTCAGCACGCGATGGATGAGAAACAGCTCTCTGTGATAGCACTTTTGGACTTTAGCAGCGCCTTTAACTGCGTCGATTTTGACATTATCGTTGAGATACTGAAGTCCCTGAACGTGTCCTCCGACTCTGCTAGCTGGTTTGATTCGTACCTGAGAGGGCGACAGCAGCGAATCAAGTCGGAGGAGACTTCAACAGAGTGGTGTGACCTCTTTGCGGGAGTGCCCCAAGGTGGTATACTGTCTCCCCTTCTTTTTTCTATCTTCATTAATTCCATCTCGGATGGACTCTCCTCGTCTTATCATCTTTATGCCGACGATCTCCAGGTTTACCGACATTTTTCTCTTCATGATATGGCCTCAGCCGTAGAACTGTTAAATGTAGATCTTGATAAAATCAGGGACTGGGCCAATTCTTATGGGCTACTAGTGAACCCTAGTAAGTCTCAGGCTATGATTATTGGTTCCAGGTACTCCCATAACTCATTACAGCATTTGTCCATTGCTCCTGTAACATATGACGGAACCATAATCTCATATAGCACGAAGGCCAAAAATCTAGGAGTTTTCTTCGATAACCAACTGTCCTGGTCAGTCCATGTCGGCGAGGTAAGTCGGCGAGTCTTTGCCAGTTTCCACTCTCTCAGGCGTCTCCAAAACTTCCTGCCTCGTCGGACAAAGATCACGCTCGCTCAGTCTCTCCTCCTCCCCCTGATCGATTACGCAGATGTCTGCTGGGCTAGCGTGACTGAAGAGCAACTGAACAAACTCGAGCGACTTCAAAACCTCGGGATTCGGTTTGTTTTTGGTCTGCGCAAGTTTGACCACGTCTCAGAGTATCGCAGGGAGCTGAAATGGCTCCCGATTCGTCTTCGCCGGGATTCCCACATCCTCATTTGCCTCTTCAACATTTTATATAATCCTCGCTATCCTGGCTTCTTACGAGATCGTTTCGAATTTCTGTCCCCGGACAGGCCACGGAGATCGCACACTCGGTCGCTACTTACAACTCCGCAACACAATACTGCCGCCTATGAACATGGGTTCCGACTTCTCGCCATCCAACTCTGGAACAAACTCCCCAACGCTATTAGAGACAGTCCGTCTCTCAACATATTTAAAAGTCGGTTGAAAGAACACTATCTTTCTCTACCTTATTAAATCTAAGTAATTTTATTTAGGTTTTTTTTTTTTTTTACATATTTATATACATAATTCTGGTATTTATGTACATATTGCTAAGTAGTTTATTGTGTTTAATTATTTTGTTTTATGTTGTGCACTTAGGTCTACCTGTTGTCAATTATTTCCTTTCCATCCTAGGTTTGCTGGAAGAAATCTCTTTATAGAGATAAGCTCGCCTTTGTCATGTCTTCTCCATTTTCCACTGTCAAATCTGTTATTTTTTGCAATAAAGTATATTGATGAAATATTGAGAAACAAACTGGGTCATGGAAAGATAAAGGAGAGTTAAATTGACCATGGACAGCAACTCTGTCTACATTAGAGGTTATCATGATATCAAGAAGAGAAGGAGTGAAATGGGGCTGAGAATGAATAGCGTTGCGAGGAAGAAGATGAAAGAATTGATAATGGACTGGAGTTGAGCAGAGCGAAAGTCATTCTTAATAAAACAAGTATTCAAATCGCCGAGCAGACTCGAAAGTATCGAAATAATCAATGTGAAGAGAAGGACTGTAGAGAACACCGAGCAGAACTTTATTATGGTGAAGACAGATTTCAAGGAAAAGATTTTCTGCCGACTCGGAGTACCCACTCGGGGAAGCACTTACAACTCTACAAGGGATGTCGGAGCGGAGGTAAATGGCTACACCACCACCTGCCTTGCGTTCCGATAGAGCCGGAAATCAGGTAATGAGTAGATGGTGGATGGTAGGGACGGTTTGAGAAACGATTCCGATATGAGAATTCCATTCACATGTTTGCCACTAAACGCCTCAAGAAGGTCCAGGTAACTGGAGTGGATACTCTGGACATTTATATGAACGATGTTACGATTATTTTTTCAAGACACCAAAGACTGTCGAGAGTTTGGCCGATAACAATGGAGGTATCTTTCGCCATATTTGTGTAATCATCGATTGATGAACATGATAAAATACAGTTGACAAAAATAATAAATATGCTATACATATATAATAGTTTAAAATAGAATATTAATTCTTATAAATACAAATATATTCCTGTTTTACTTTATTATAAATATCTAAAATATATATACTATCTTAATCACACCAAATTTACTTGCTTGAACCAGTCCTACACTGGGTCTGCTTGGAGAGGAATAAACTAGGTACATAGATGGAGAATTAACAGTCACACAATTTGCGAGAACGTAATGCTGGGTCATAATATTAACTCATAATCAACATTATCTATGAAAAAATATATATATGAAAAATTGGCTGGTAAATTAAGTTCTGCGGCTTACGCTGTTAGGAACATTATCACAGGGATATAAGATAAGGGAAAGATATAAACCGGGTGAAGTATACATAAATATACACAAAATGATGTAGAACTAACCACTTAAGCACTACCTAGCTCCATCGACCACTATTTCCTTCTCAAAGAGGGAATTAGTAAAACAACAAGTCCCTGTTCGGTCTCCACTAAAATATTTTAATTTTCTCCCCTAACTGCGTATAAAGAAAGTAAACAACAAAGTTACCTGTACAACGGGGTAAAAACAAAACGACAATACGGGTACAGATAGTTGATATTTCACTTAAAAGCAGCAACTCGGGTCTTCGTCTGTCATTAAATATGCTGGAACCCTGAAACGACTGAGGAATTAAAAAGAAGACTAAAGCTGAACTACATAAAGAATTTTGGAAATAATTATTTAAAACAATACTAATACTGTGACCTGGGTTTACTTACAAACGAGGAAAACGACATATGCCTCTAGCAACACCGGGTGCATGTGCCATAGATTCGGTAGTGTTTTGGTAATACCAACATAACAAGTTGACGCGGAATGGAATGGAATAAGTTGTGTATCGCTGAGAAGTTATTTCACGCCTGAAAATTATACATTACAATTCTAAGTAACTCTTATGATAAGTCATCGATACTTTCACTAATTATAGATTACATCTGGGCAAACTTTGCGTACTTTAAAGAGTTATTATCTGCGCAGGCATTTCTATCTAAAAGTAACATTAAAGTTTCGTTAATTTTGGCTTGGCTTGCTATGTGGGGCAGAATAGTGGTATGTTGAGATATTCTTTCATTATGGATACTAATAATTTCTGATAACATGTTATTCTGATTGCCTTCAAGTAACTTAATCGCGTCATTATACGTTTTCGCGTCCGTATAGTCCAGATTTCCAGTAATACTTTTGATTATTGAACCTATTCCATCTATTAGACCTCTTTTTGTGCGACTTGGCTTTAAACTTTTTGATTGCGTCATTGATTTTGATAATGTATGGGAAAGATAAATGGATCTGAAATTCATAAAGGGTAAAGGTTTGGTTATCAAGTCGGTTCCTAAAGTACTCTACGGAGTCTAGTTTTTCTTCGATGTCAGATAATTGAATGTACTGTAGAAAAGTATGGTAGTGAGTTATCAGAGTATTTTTTCCTAATTTTAATGGTAAAACTTCAGGTCCATCGTGCAAGCTCTCAAGTCTTATCTCGTGAGCTCGCGTCAGCTTTGTCGTCAGTCCCAGTAGTATCCTGTAACAATTTTATATTCTTAGAGACTCGTTTGTGTCGTGACTTGGCCACAGGCCCTTTCGACGTATAAATGTGAATGGGTAGATCGGCTAAAACAGTGTCTTGCGTGTAAAGGGGGGCTAGCTTTTGTCGGCTTGCTGGGGGGTTGTTAATGAAAACTTGCTGTTGAGGTTGGTATTCCACTTCGGGTTCTCTATCTTTATTTCTGTTTTCAGTTAAATTGGTGCGATTCTGAAGAGAGGTCTCGTTTATAAGATTGTATACATACGGTTTTCATCTGTTCGTTATGGGTCAAAACGTATTGTTGGATTAAATGTCCTGTAAGATCGATGTCAAGAGGGTCTCTAGGGTCAAAATGTCCTTTTATTACGTCATATGGCCTGGACTTAGTGAGAACAACAGAACTGGTATAGGCAAGTATTGCGTAAGGCATGAGGTAAATTACAGGCTCGTCTTTTTGCGTCAGTTTCAGGATACGGAGATGTTCTCACAAGGTGGACTGAAAACGTTCAATGGTACCGTTATCATTGGGGGCATGGTGCCAGGTTTTGAGGTGATTTATATTATGAAGTCGTGTAAATTCTAAAAAAATCTGATTAGTGAACTCCGTACCGTTATCTGTTACTAAGGTTAAGGAGAGCCTATGATGGATACTAATATTGAAGAAGTCCTTGAAGGATGCTTTTGAGTGTTCAATCTCTCAGGTGATAGGCCTGGCCGTTGGACTAACGAACAGCGATTCATTGTTATATATCTCCCTGTGAGCCTAGTTATGATAAGAATTCATCTAAACCATATTATCATGTCATTGTGTCAGCTGAGGTATTCAAAAAACTGAATAAAGACGGCCGCAAAGTGGCTAAATGCGACAGCTGCAAGGCAGAGCAACGCTCGACTACCCCTCTGCGAGCTGCCGCCACTACCGCCACTGCAGCCGTTGCTGCCGCCGCTGCTAAACTCGCGGCATCTGCAGCAACTCCTAACACCCCACCTACTACACACAATACTGCTCCCACCATTGAAACCACAATTAAATTACATACATTTCATATTTAACATACCCACATATGAATGTAAAAGGAAAGTGTCTACACTACTCAAAAATTTTACGTATGATGAAACAGAAAAAATTATAGTATAACATAATCAGCAACGCACTCATCCTCCCACACCCTTACACACAAACGTACACACACCCCTCGCACCCTCGCACCCTCGCACACACCCTTTCTCAGATACACACACACACACACACACATACACACACACACACACACACATACACACACACACACACACACACACACACACACACTCACCCTCAAACAGAGGCATGCAGCATGTTAGTTATTAAATTGTATCTTGTCTCCTTCCCTCTGAGAGAGCACATTGTTCAACATTGTTTAACTTATTGAATTTTATTTCTTTTTTATTTGTGTTACTGCCTAAAAGATGACGCCACCGAATCACTACGTATGATCCTCGTAAGAGGCACGGGCCAACTTACTCATAATTACAGGCTCCCTGTGAGCCTAGTTATGATAAGAAGTCATCTAAACCATATTATCATGTCATTGTTTTTTATCTTGAATAAAGATTATTATTATTATTATTATTACCAATATCGCTGCCAATGACTCTCTGGCTCCTGGCGGTAATACTTTTGACATCGCTTCATTGGAAAGTCGACTTGAAGCTCTGAGTCATAAGGGCAATGAAGCGCTGGAATTAGAGATTAGGAGTATTATTAAAACTAAAATTCAAAAGCAAGTCACTTCATTGACTGCCCAATTTGAGTCCAGGCTATCTGAAGTTGATATAAAAAGCGAGAAAATTGCGGAACTCGAGAATAGTTTATCGGCCTCCGAGAGACGAGTCTCTGAACTTGAGTACCAGTTCAGTACGCAGCAACGCGTATGAATAACCTCGAGATCTCCGGAGTCCCCGAGCTGAAGAACGAATCGCCCCGTGATATAACGATCAAGACAGCAGCTTACGCTGGAGTTGAGATGAAGACAGACGACATAGATTTTTTGCAACGTGTACAGCCGATGTGAGCCAAAAGTAATCATTGCGAAGCTTCGTAACGGCGCTCAAAAGGATTCTATTGTAGCTGGCTTTATCAAGAATAGAGGTATAAAGACAACGGTCATCGGAGTAGATGGAAGCGCGCATAAACTGTGCGTGCATGATCATCTGACACCCTCCAACAAAATGATGTTCATGGATTTAAAGGAGATCTGTAATAAGTTTAACTACACACGTTTTGACGAAACATTGTAATGTTTATGCTCGAAAAGCCGAAAATTGTTCTTTGCTACACATTCGCACTCCCGAGGATTTTCAAAAGATAGTATGACTTGCACTCAAGTCTCTTGAAATTCTGGTCAATGATCTAACACTACTTTCAGAGTCCACCGTGCTAGGCAAAGATTTCGCAAAGGGGACTATGATTCCATTTGTGTTATGATCAATGAGTCTGACTGGTACGGGATCCTCTCTGAAGGAACGGTTGATGACGCGGTTCATAAGCTTTACACCATCATCAACGACACTATTTGTAAACATATTCCCCTGGATAATCTTAAAAAGAATTCACATCACCCGATTTGGTTTAGTGAGGGACTTGTCAAGATCACCAGGGATAAAGCCATAAAAAATGGAAACAGTTTTAAAATACACTGGATTACGAAGAATTCTCCTAACTCCGAAAGAGACAAAAGGTTATGCAGGTTACATGTTTCCAACATTACGTGGAATCTATGAAAACTAATATTGAAGTAAACCCCTAAACAGCTCTGGTCTTTTGTAAAATCTCGTAGACAAAACTCTGCCTATCCGCAATCCCTTGAATACCAAGGTGTTCATTATTCAGATTGTCCAAGCATCTGCAAGGGTTTTAATTATTTTTTCCATTCAGTATTTAGTAAGCCAGCGTCTTCGTATTATGATCTGCCACTCGCTCCACCGTTTTGTAAAGACGGCAATGTGATCAGTTCTGCTCAGTTATATCCTGAATATACGCTAAAATTACTAAACTCGCTCAATATTAACGGTTGTGCAGGTAGAGATAATATCCCACCGTACTATATAGTAAGGTGCGCGAAGAAATTATACCATCCTTTAAGCATTTTATTCAATAAATCCCTCAAAGAAGGCTCGTTTCCTATTGCCTGGAAGAAAGCTCACATCCTTCCGATACACAAAAAAGGGACAAGAAAGAAGATCGAAAATTACAGTCAATTGATATTCGTTAAAGTATTCGAGAAGGCTGTTTACAACTGCATTTACCCAATTATTTCTCGTGGTGTACCTCCTCATTAACACAGGTTTTTTCAAAGGCCGATCTACCATGAGTAATCTTGCGGAGTTCCTACACTTTGTTCTTCATAAGATGGACAAGCGGCAACAGGTTGATGTGGTTTATACGGATTTTGAGAAGGCTTTCGACCGCGTAGACTATATTATTCTGTTGCGCAAATTATTTCATCTGGGGCTTCAGGGTGACGTCCACCTTTGGATTACTTCTTGTGTTTTTAACAGAAGTCAGGCTGTAATTTTTGGTGGATATAACTCAAACTTTATTGATATCCCGTCGCGTGTACCTCAAAGTTTTCACTTAGGACCTTTATTCTACACCGCATATCTTTATGATATTTATACTGCATTTAATGACTGTAGGCTTTTACTATATGCTGACGATAAAAAGGTCTACCTTGATGTAAACAGTGCCACCGATATCCTTCGCCTAAGAAATCTTCCAGAGACAGGCCGATCTCAATCGCCTAAGTCAGTAATACTAAAAGAATATTAGTAAATGCGTTCAAATTTCGTTCACTAGAAGTCCCACTCCTTTTATATACGATTACTCCATTAACAACAAGCTATTAGCCCGCATCGATACTATCCGCGATCTTGGTGTCATTCTCGACAGTAAACTATCATTTATAAAAATAAAAATATAAACTATCATACTAAACGAAATGAAATCATGAAAGCGTCACAAGTGAGAAGAAATTTAACTACTAAAGATATTGAAATCAACGCCCTGCCTACCAAGATATACTTTAATGAACGTCTAACGCGTGACAACCGCTTGTTATTTCGTGAGGCAAGTAAGCGTAGTCAACAGACAGGTTATAAACACTGTTGGACTAGCAAAGGACTCATTTATGTTCGGAAAAGAGACGGAAGTCAAGCGATTCACATCCGATCAACAAACGAACTCTACCGCAAACTTGTTCCTGATTTGGCTTCTCGTGCCGCTGAGGATTCTACTTTGGCTTAGTCAATTTCCAATTTTCCATTTCACGTACGCGGCGCTTTTTGTGAATATCTCTCAAATTAATCATAAGTATAACAGGTGTGTGCATGTAGGTCTTGTTCTATCTCGTATTATAATTTTGCGTAGTTTTATTATAATTATAATTATATTATAAGTAGCATTATTTGCTGTCTGAACGTATATATCCTTGAATATAATGTTCGTATATATTTCATATTATATACTAACTGTACTCGTATTCTATATTTATCTTATACCATATATCGTGCATCATTACCTCAGCTAAAATCCCCACAATTTCCTCTCTACGACATCACTAAGGATAACTCATTCTGGAACACAAAACATACTAGAAAAAAATATTTTTTATCATAGAACTAGGCAAGGATATTGATGATACTCTTTCTGTTCCTTGTCATGTCTTGGATTTTCCTGAAAAATGCAAAGGCATTTTTGATAAAGATCATAATTTTAAAATCCTCAATTTCAATGTAAGAAGCATTTCAAAGAATTTCGACAATTTTTTGATTGTGCTTGGTAGACTAAATGTTGAATTTGACGTCATTATTCTAACTGAATGCCACATAAGGGAATCCACGGCGGTGAGAAGCATTGACGGATACACCCACTATTTTACGAAAATGGTAAACAATGAGGCCGGTGGTGTCATTGTGTATATAAAAGACAATTGGGATGTAAATATCAGCGAGCCAAATATATCCGACGCAGAATGCCTGGCGATTGAATTCCCTAAACACCATATTATCTTTACAATATATCGCTCCCCCTCTTTTAAAAACACTGATAACTATTTGACCTCCCTTGAATCCATTATTAAACTACGTAATCCAAAAACAAAGGTTATTATAGCAGGAGATATTAACATAAACATTCTCTCTGACGAACCAGTACAGCAGAGATTGGAACAGGCAAATGACTATCTTTGTTTAACAGCAGAAATGGGTCTTAAACCCTGCATCACAAAACCTACTAGACTAAAATCTTGCTTAGACCACATTTTTGTTGCCTCAAATATCAACGCGGTCGGAATCGTCTGTAAATTCTCTTTAACAGACCATGACTTAGTGATGACAGGTTTTCCTTTAGAATCAAATACGATGCGTAAAAGAACTGTTTTAAAAACGGATTATCACACAGTAGCGAAAGATCTAACTGACTACGACTGGTCCAATATTACGAATAAAACTAATTCATCGGAAGCTGCTAATTCTTTTTAGACAAAATTGTTGAAAACAACACAAGATTAACCACAATAAGTCGTTCAAAGTTTAACCTTAAGCCCTGGATGACTCCGGGGCTTATACGTTGTACCCGAAACCGCGATATATTGCACAGTTATGCTCGTAAGCAACCTAATAATATGATTTTGCAGCTATCTTACAAAAGATATCGAAACTTTTGCAACGATTTGCTTAAACGACTCAAAAATCAGCATGAACAAAAAGAGCTAGAAGAAAACAAAGATAACACTAAAAAACTATGGCTTGTTTTTAAATCTATATGTGACTTAAGAGGGAAATCTAAAGCTTCATCGAAACTACTAACAATTGAAAAGACACCGCACGAATCTTTAAATGCCTGCAATAAATACTTCTCCGAGGTCGGTAAAAATTTAGCTGAACAAACCCTTAACTGCATGAATAAATCTGAAAAGGACCTAAGCAGTGACTCGTGTCAAAAGGATAATAAAAACCCTCATTCCTTCTTCATGCTGCCAACTGATGAACCTGAAATCCAATCACTAATATGTAAACTAAAAAACAACAGTGCTCCAGGACTAGATGGTTTGAGAAATCCACTGATTAAAAATATCTGTAATCTAATTTTGAAACCACTCACACACATCTGTAATCTAAGCCTTGCTACTGGAACTTTTCCTAGTCTTTGGAAGGCAGCCATTGTTGTTCCAATACATAAAAGTGGTGCTAAAGATATTCCATCAAATTATCGTCCAATATCTTTACTGGCAGTATTCTCTAAAATATTGGAAAAAATTGTTCACAAACGTCTAGTGGATTTCTTGGAAACTCATAATCTTCTGTCCTCACGACAGTTTGGCTTCTGACCAGGCAATTCCACTGAAGACGCTGTTACCTTACTTCTGTCTGAAGTTTCAGCTGCTCTCGATTCGGGTCGGGCTTGTGTGGGCACGGTCTCCATTAAAATTCTTCTAAGAAAACTCGAGTCTTATGGTATCCGTGGCACTGCCCTCGATTGGTTCCAAAGTTATCTGACAGATAGAAAACAATGTGTTAAGCTCGAAGACCTCACCAGTGATCTTGAAAATGTCACTTTTGGTGTGCCTCAGGGCAGCATCCTCGGACCCACGCTGTTCATAATGTACATCAACGGCTTAACGCAACTGGACTTTGCTGGTGAGAGGGTTGAGGTGATATGTTACGCAGATGACACCGCCTTGCTGTTTAGGGGAGACTCTTGAAATAATGTATTATCTCAAACAGAGATTGGACTAGTATCTGTAGCAAACTGGCTTCAAAAAAATCTGCTCACTCTTAACGTTCAAAAAACAAAATATGTTAGCTTTCACAAAACGGCTGCTTCTCAGCCTCTTTCGTCTCATAGCATCAGAGTTCACAGATGTAAAGACTTGGGCTTATCTAAAAACTCCTCAGTTACCTGCTCGTGCACGAGTATAGAACGTGTTCAATCTGTGAAATACCTCGGTGTTGTCATAGATGAGAATCTAAACTTCAAACAGCATGTGCACTGCGTGGCTGGGCGTGTAAGGCGGCTTGTTGGTATCATGAAGCTTCTGCGAAACAGTGCTGATAACATTATCCTGAGGCTCGTTTATCTGTCACTTTGCCAATCAGTTTTATCTTATTGTATTGCGGTATGGGGCAGCGCGGCGAAGACCACCCTACTTCCACTTGAAAGGGCTCAAAGGTCAATTCTCAAGGTCATTCTTAAAAAACCATTCCGGCACCTAACTTACGAAACCTACAAGGAAGCGAAGGTCTTATCGGTAAGGCAATTGTATTTTTTGCGAGTAGCTCTCCTGCATCACATAGTGGAGCTTAAATCTTGTGCTCAGAACCAGACTGGACGACGTTATCGTCTAAACGTTAAAACTGCTCTTGTTAAAACGGCCTTTGCGCAAAGATTTAAATCTTTTGCTTTCCCTTGCATCTACAAGCAAGTCAGTAAGAAATGTGACCTTAGAAACTGCACTAGTTGGGTGGTAAAAAACAAAATCACCAATTGGCTGCTTACCCTGGACTATGACTCCACCGAAGCTGTCCTAAAGGTACAAGAATAATTAAATCACGATATAACGGTATATATTGATATTAATATTATGATTTACTTTTACTTATATTTAAATTTTATTATTGATATAATATGTATTTATTTTCTTCTTATTTATATTTAAACATTTTAAATAAACGTGTTCAAAATAATTTCAAACTTGTAATAGTGTTTTAAAGTAACACATTATTGTGTTTACTGACTTAAATAACGTGCAAATGAAATGAGCAAACTGTCTACTCCCATTTATATAAAATCATGTTGGTAACCTTGGTCTAGACCCCCAGGACAAGTCTGACTTAGTGTGGGGTCTGCTATTAACCACTATTTTTGTTAAAGCTATGCTCAAGTTCATTTGTATCGTATGTGCATATTAGTAAACTAAACTGAAAATCTAGTGTACTTTATACTGCAGTAATGTTAACTGTTACTGTTTGTTAGTTTACCCACATAGTATACGATAAGTTGTGCTATGAGAAATAAATAAATTTTGTCTCTTTTTTCATTTGAAAAACACATCGAGCACATCACGGCCCGTGCGTTTCGAAACCTGGTGTTTGTTCTGAGAATCTGCAAACCGTTTAGCGACCTGGTTTGTATAAAACAGATCTATTATGCTTACGTTAGGAGCATTTTGGAATACGTTTCCTTTATAAGGTCTCCATTACAGTGGGGATCCCACATAGAAAAATTGGCTGGTAAATTAAGTTCTGCGGCTTACGCTGTTAGGAACAAAACACGGATGTGGCTACATCTAGGCTAGTATATTTTAGTTACTTTCTTAGTGTCTTGTCCTATGGTATCTTGTTGTGGGGGAAAGCAGCGGATATTCAAACTATTTTTATTTTACAGAAAAGAGCTATTCGAGCAATTTATAATTTTAAACGCACAGACTCCTTAAGAGAGCTTTTTAAAGAAATTGACATACTAACTGTAGCTAGTCAATTTATTTTCGAAAATATAATGTATGTACGCAAGAACCTTACAAAATTTCCCAAACTTAGCGATAGCTGTAATGTTAACCTAAGAAATAGTCACAGACTACTTGCGCCCCGGTTTAGACTCGCGAAGGTTAGCAATTCTTTCAAGGGTCAATGCATTCTCTACTACAACAAGATACCTCTGGAGATCTTGAAATTGCCATTTGAGCAATTTAAAAACCATGTTAAAGCGACTTTGTCGAAAAATGGATATTACAATGTTCAAGATTACTTAAATGATGGGACTGTATGGGGTTAATCTGGCTCAACACAGACCTTGCAGTTAATAATTTTGTGATTATTTATTCCTGCTTATTAATTATGATAATGACTAAATATTATATTTTGTATTAGTTAAGCATAAGCAATTTTTAAAACAGATCTAAAAATCAATCTGTGGGAGTTTCTACGCCCTTCTTCTCCCACAGTGGTCCAATGTAGAGAAGTGGCAAAAAAATGGCAATTGCTAAGTATATGTAAATATCTACAGTAATCTACAGTAATAAACCTGAATTTCAGGTCTCACACTCCTGGGCGCACTTTCGAGGAAACTTGTCACCAGCATCACCCCACCAGTCTTAAAGATCTCAAAATTTTGCATGATATAATGTTACTCCGTGATATTCTGTCGGGCCGCCTTGATTCTCTGGACTATATTTCTGTGGCCCATCGCGCCGTTCTCATCAAACTTCTAAAAGGCTTTTTGATATCCCCCTCACGCATACCAGTTATGCTCAAAATTCAACTATGGTTCGCCTTACCAATCAATTTAATAAACTTTTTAACAACTTTGATCCTTTTACATCGTCTAAAGCGAAATTGCCTTGTACGAAACTGTAAAGCTGCCATACTAAATAGTAATACGTGGTTATCGTTGTTGGTTGCACGATTATCAATATGTATCTTACCTACTTATCTTATCCTACCTACCTTACCTATACCTTATTTATTTATTTATACTTAATGAGTACCAACAGCTGCAAAAAACATGTTATAAGTCTTAGATTCTTTCTATTAGATTTATTTATTTATTTAGATTCTTAGATTTCTTAGAGATAGGAACTCACAGTTAGAAGTGGCATAGAAAAAAGAAAAATGTTTGACACACTTAGCAGACAATATCGCACTATGTGTACACTGTTAATATAGAATAGTGCACCAGTAAAAAATAAAAGAAAAACATTAACATATCATAGTAACTAATTAGCTAAAAAACAAATTACCTACAAGTCACATGAGTAAAGTCACACACACCTGAACAAATAACTACCTGTCAATATCAATCAATAAAATCAATGAATCAATCTTAATTACGATTGTAGAATTATCATCATGGAAAAAACGACATGCTAATTTTCGCCTAACAGAAGAAATTGAGCAGTTGAATACATCAATATCCATCTCTCTTGACAAATTATTCAAAGAACAACTAGCGCGACTCAGAAAACTATTTTGCCTGAAATTAGACGAGGACCATTTAAGTGACATAGGGGGAAAGTGTCTTTTAGATCGAGTAGGCGTATTATATGAAAGTTTATGGAGTAAATCCGGACAATACTAGTGATATTTAAAATATAAGTCGTATCTGCTATTCTCGCCGTTTATATAGAGGTAATCAATCAATCAAAAATCAAAATGTTTATTATCCAAAAACACAATTGTACAGTAGTTTTTTACGGTAGCTCCCACACTAGGCGCAGCCTGTGTCGTGGGCGCTTGTAGGCAGAATTACCATTTGATTGGTAGTTTGTTCAAATTCGCACACAATTTTATAAAACAAAAGCAATTACACTTACACTTACGAGAAATACAATTTTATAAAAAATAACACTTATGAAAAATAGAAAAAAAAAGTAGTCAGTTCTTGTTCTTACGCCTATTTTATGAAATCATTATAATTTTTATCTACACACGTATCATAAATAAACCCTCTTTACTGCGTACAAAAACCGCACGTTACGATCAGCATAATGTTAAACTACTTGGTAAAAACTCATTTCTTATCTGAAAAATTACAACTGAGCATAATCTGTAATTTTTCTTCATATTATGACATTCAAATTTCGAACGCTGACGCCCGCCTGCGTGCCGCCCCTACTTTGTTTGTGAAGTTGGTACTACTGAACAAGCTAAACAAGTGCAAAGGAATTATCAATGCCACCATGCCGGTCGAACGTGCGGTTCCTGAACACATTAGGGAGAGCTTATGATATGTGTGTAGATAAACTAGTGTATGTAACTGTACATAATTAGGCATTAAAACTCTCGAGTGATATTATTATTTAAACCCACTGTCGAGTATTAATGCCCTCCATTATGTAGCAGTCACATAAACTACTATTAACAACATTAAAGTATTTGGAATGTAGATTATATAGCATACATTTTTATAGTATAGTAAAAAGTATATAAGTATAAAACACATTTGTAATATATATAAATATATAAGTATATAATGTAGACGTAGAGTTATTTACCTATATACAGGTTGGAATTTTGTGACACCACCTGGAGGGCAAGTACTCTAAATAATGGAGGTAGCAAATTTCCCTCAAAGGAAACATTCCTTAATTTTTGAAAAAAAGCAAAACTACATTCAAAGATTTTAAAAAATACGCTTGCCACAACCAGGAATCGAACCGGCTTTAATTCGAAAAAACATTACCTGTACTTTTATGGTGTCAATCGACAGGGGTAATCATAAGGATCACATCTCTCTAACAAACATAGTAAATTAAATGAAAGGAAAACATGAAATCTTAAAACTTATTTCATTATTAACCTAAAAACGTGTAATAGCTAACTAATTAGTTGTTCGAAATGGGCTCTAATTATTTTCCGTTTTGCTCCACTCTAGCGCGCCGTCCGCCGCGCTTTGGTGTCAGGATTGCGCAACGCTGCAAGAATGCGGCAAGCCGCGCTGACCTTACGTCTTAGAACCTTAATTTGACCCCTTTAGACTTATCATACGATTAAAATAACAACTGTATTGCTAAGTCAAAGAGTTGTTTGTAACTGTTGTTAAATAAGTGTAAGTGAAATAAAGTACTGTAGTATGATTTACGCGTCTCTAAAGTATTCGAATGAGAATATTAATTTATTTTGAATGAGAGTAGGTTAATGTTTTTTCATAGAATAAATAAATAAATAAATACAAGCATTCCTCAGCTATAATTATCACTGATCAATTAGCAAATCGGGTAAAATCAGTTTAACAAAGTTAAATTTCAAAGACAACTAGAAAACGTAAATTCGTACGTTCGAAAGTCAAAGTCAAAGTCAAAGTACTTATTACTGTAGATATTTACATATACTTATCAAACGTCATTTTGTGCCTCTTCTCTACATTGGACCACTGTGGGAGAAGAAGGGCGTAGAAACTCCCACAGATTGATTTTTAGATCTCTTTTAAAAATAGATTGTGCTTAACTAATACAAATATGAAAATTTTTATTGTTATGATTAATAAGCAGGAATTAATAATTACAAAATTATTAACATCAAGCAAGGTCTGTCAACAAAGTCGCTTTAACATGCTTTTTAAATTGCTCGAATGGCAATTTCAAAATCTCCAGAGGTATCTCATTGTAGTACAGAATGCACTGACCCTTGAAAGAATTGCTAACCTTCGCGAGTCTAAATCGGGGCGCACATAGTCTGTGATTATTTCTTAGGTTAACATTACAGCTATCGCTAATTTTAGAAAATGTTGTAAGGTTCTTGCGTACATACATTATATTTTCGAAAATAAATTGACTAGCTACTGTTAGTATATTAATTTCTTTAAAATGCTCTCTTAAGGAGTCTGTTCGTTTTAAATTATAAATTGCTCGATTAGCTCTCTTCTCTAAAATAAAAATAGTTTGAATATCCGTTCCTTTCCCCACAACAAGATACCATAGGATATCACACTATGAAAGTAACTAAAATATACTAGCCTAGATGTAGCCACATCCGTACTTTGTCTGATGTTCCTAACAGCGTAAGCCGCAGATAATTTACCAGCCAATTTATCTATGTGGGGTCCCCACTGCAATTTGCTATCATTGGTTATTCCAAGAAACTTCGTATCATTTACTAATTCTAACGTGCTGTTGTCTAACACTAAACTGGTCTCAACTTGCCTGATATTTGGAAGTGAGAATTTGATACACTTGGTTTTACCAGCGTTTAACAATAAATTATTTACTGTGAACCAATTCAAGGTTAAAGACAATACACCATTAACATCATCAAAATCTCCTTTTTGTCTTTCAATTTTGAAGACCATTGAAGTATCATCAGCAAACAACACTATGTCAGTTAATTTCTCCACCATGAAAGGCAGATCGTTAATATATACCAGGAATAAGAAAGGGCCTAATATGGAACCTTGTGGAACGCCAATTTTAACACCCGATCCATCAGATTTAACGCCGTTAACTTCTGCCTTTTGAATTCTATTTTTTAGGTATGATCTTAGTAGATCCAACGCTTTATTTCTAACTCCGTAATGATTTAATTTAATTAATAGCGTATTATGATCAACACAATCAAACGCCTTTGACAGGCCACAAAAAACTCCGATAGCATCCTGTGCGGCCTCCCATGCAGAATAAATATGAGATATAAGGGTAATACCTGCATCCGTAGTCGATTTACCCGTAGTGAAACCGTATTGTTTGGCGTGGAGTTGTTTTGTACGGTTAAAGTGTGAGAGCATTTGATTGAGTATAATCTTTTCAAATATTTAACTTAGTGTTGGAAGAACAGATATTGGTCTGAAATTTCAAGGATCGCCCTTATCTCCCGACTTGAACAGAGATATCAGTTTGCTGTGTTGCTTTATGTGGGGCTATAACTAGAATTACTGAACCAATGACTGACTGATATACCCCACAGGTCTTCCGTATTTTTTAAGTTAAAAGTTTTGACAATGTCCTGGGGATATACATGATGAAATTTTAAATATGCCTTAATGACGCTAGTGTTATTTTTAATAAAGTCTCTGCTTCATATGGAGATGAATTTAGACGATCTGTTGTGAGTAAGGGTACATTGGTGAAGAATGTTTCAAAAGCTCGAGCAACATCAGCGCTGGATTGACCAATATCATCACCTATCTTTAGGCAGAAATCATTGTCCCTTGGTATAACTTTGCCAGTTTCACGGTTTATTATTTGCCAAACTGTTTTCATTCTATTATTTGAATTTTGAATTTTTCTATAAATGTGTAAAGTTTTTGCAGTTCTTAATATTTTTTAACATAGTCATGAAATTTCCGATCAAAGTTATAGGTTTTTTGATCATAAAGGTCATACAAGATAACTCTATTTTTACGAATTCCCATACACGATAACTCTACTTTTACGAATTCCAAAAGTTGCCCAGTCATTAAATTTAGATTTACCGTTGTAGTCACTGACTTTCATTAATTTAAAAACTTTATTGAATTCTGTCTGAATAATGTTGAAGAAGTCCGAGTAGATTTTGTTTGGGTTCTGTTCATTAAAATCCGGTACTGGCAAATTTATATCTAAGTTTTTCGTATATGTCTCTAGTCTATGGGATGTAATAGGCCTATAAAATGATGGACCAGTCTTATATAGCAATTAGGAATGAAACTGTTTGACCACTGTGATCGGAAGGTAAGCAATTAATTACACTTTTACTTGTGAATGCACAGTCACAAAAATCGTTATCCAAGCAAGTTTGGCTGGTAAGTGTAAATCTAGTCGGCTCTAAAAATATATGACATAAATTAAACGATTTGAATTAATTATTATAATTATTATTAATCGTCGTTTCATTGTTGTTCCTACAAGTAAATCTACATTAAGATCGCCACAAATAATTAACTTTTTTCTGTTATTACATGGTTTAGTGAGGGCTTCCTCCATAATTTTCTCAAATATTTCGAAATTGCCATGGCCTTTTTCATCCCTCGGTGGCCTGTAGACACACACAATAATATGGCTATCTAACTTAACACAGGATACCTCTATTTGTCTTTCAGCAGAAAAAAAGTGCAGCGGACACTGAGGCGCCCTTGCGCGACGCGCGCGGATAAAGACGAGGGTCTATATCCGCACGCGTCTTGTACCCGAATTGCTTTTTGTCAGTTTGTATTTTTGTGAATTGTAAATTAGAATGATGATGATGACAAAAAATGCAACATTTTTACATGGAAATATTTTATTTTATTAATTCAATAACTATAGGTACAAAAATATTTTCGACACTGTCTAAAATGTATGTATCGTTTACTTTTAATAATAATTACAACATAGCGACAAGACATCATGTCACGCCTTTTCCCATATTAATGATAATAATAATATTATGCATACATACATGTATGTATGCATAATAAATAGGCTGCGCGTTGCCTCGGCCTCGCCCCGGTCCCGCCGTGGTTCTGGGCATTGATGCCCTAAAACAATGGTATTGATATGAACACAAAGAAAACATTGAGCTACATACAGTTCGTAATAAACTAGCACAATAAATACCATATAATGCCCGGCCCAGTATTGTCCGGCCCCGGAATTGGCGTCCCGAAAGCCCACGATTCCGGGGTCGGTCATTCCAGGGCCGAGCATTCCGTGGCCGTACAAAATAGTGCTCGACCCCGGAATGCCCGGCCCCGGCATTGGCGTCCCGAGTACCATAGACAACTGCTACATCAGAGATTAGGGTGTGTTCATAGTGTCTCTATCTCAAAAAATCTATTAATATCATTAAATGATTTTTTTTATTTGCATACGCTTCGCTCCGCTACGCTTCGGTTTTGCTTCTTCTAAGTTCTAACCTAACCTATAACCCAATTGAAATTTAGCCACAATAACCTACTCTAGCCAAATTTGACTCAATAAATATAATGCACTTGAACACAGTCTTCACATGTTATTTTTTTTTAACAAATAGCAGAATTGAGTTTGTTTTTATTTTAAACTAACCAAATATGAATAATTTTTAGGTTATGATATGTGTCAAGCGAATGTTAAACTTGCTTACAAATAAAACCTTACTACTATGACCGTGGCCTTAGATTCGTCTAAGTTAAATCGAAAATTT
Organism: Argyresthia goedartella; assembly: GCA_949825045.1. Taxonomy (NCBI): domain Eukaryota; kingdom Metazoa; phylum Arthropoda; class Insecta; order Lepidoptera; family Argyresthiidae; genus Argyresthia; species Argyresthia goedartella. The sequence continues at coordinate 22,750,351 of OX463821.1, read as the reverse complement.
TCGACCAATCAGAAGCCAGTATTTCCAGCCAATGAGAGACGTCCCACAATTCCGGGGCCGGGCATTCCGGGGTTGAACAGGCAGTGCACGGCCTCGGAAAGCCCGGCCCAGTAATGTGCGGCTTGGAATGTCCGGCCCCGGAATTGGCGTCCCAAATCCCACGATTCCGGGGTCGGGCATTCCGGGGCCGGGCATTACTGGGCCGTGCATTCCTGTCCCCCCCCCCCCCCCCGTTTGGTTTCGGCACCACGGTCTCGACCTCGCGCCCGTTTTCGGCCTAACGCAGGACCGGTCGATATGTAGATAAGGGGGTAAAAAAAAGAATAAAAAAAATTCTACTCAAAAAAAGACTTGTCGACGAAGTTATTGACACTCTGACCCCATTTATTTCTAGAAAGAAATAATTATAACTGATACACACAAAAACATTACCAGAATTCACGGTCAAGTCAACGCTGCCCTTTATCGAGGACGCCTAGCAGAGTTCAGGCAAAACTGTTCCTTACGCCATTACAATAGGGTCGACACAACCAAGCGTGAAAATAAATAAGATACGAAAATAATGATTATTCACATGTTTTTGCCCCTATATTGTCGTGTTTTTATCGTATCTACACAATATTAAGTACATTAGAGTGATATGAAAGCTAGCCCTGCAAGTAAAACGCATTTTTTAACTCGAAATATTTCATCGCCGTATTTTCTTCACCAGCATTGATATTTTCAGTAAAAACTAAGAAATAAGCTATGAATAGTACTTACAATCAGTTTTTCAGTCTTGACTGTAGTATTACACTTGAAATAACAAATAATCACGGCACTATCACCGACCAAACCCTACCGGCAAAATCACAGAACACAATTACTGGGCAAAATCTTGAATTTTTTTTTTTGTAATGTTTTTTCCTTTATGGAAAAGGCAAAGAGCCCATACCGCCTGGTCTTATTTGAATTTCTTTTCTTCTCTTCATATTGATTGAGGCTAAAAGCATTGTCATTCCGTAGGTATTTTCTTCAGTATTTATTATATATTCGAGGCACATAGCCTTGTCTAACGTATTTATTCTTTAACTTCATAATCCAGTATGTTTAGGTCAATCCTTGTTGTCAAATCAGGTATCAATTTTCCTCCAGTATTTATAGGTCACATCCGAGTTGTCAAATCAGGTAGTATAGCTCTATTCCGGTGTATTATTATTTTTCAAATAACTCCAATGGTACTCTTGATAAAATTATAAATAGGGTAAAATGCTTCTATATTCTTAAGGAGATCCTGAATAGAGCGCGGGACATCCAGGGCTTCTTTGTAAATGTTCAATAAGCTGTCAATGAATACTCTTTGTATATTGAATTGAGGGTAATCAAAAAATATATGATTTAGAGATTGGTTTTCAAAATTACAAAATGTACAATTTGGGGAAGGAATCATTTTCAATCTATGTAAATGTTCATTAAATCTGCCATGTCCAATTTTCAAACGACAACTTGTTGTGTAAAAGTTTCTATGTAGATATTTTCCGACGACATAAACCATGGTCTCTTAATGTCCGAGTTAATATAGCTGTACCATTTTCCTTTTATTTGTGTCGTTTCTCTCCAATGAAGCATCCATTGATGTTTAATATTCGTTCTAATGTCGGTTTTGCAATCTGAAGCTGGCAACTTAATGTTCTTGACAGGTATTTGGTGAATATTGAGGTTTTTTATTATAGAGCTGGCAAGGCAAGACGCCAATGTGAGATGTGTCCAAAACAAACTTATTTCTCTATCTTGATTGAGCCAAAGCCTACTAATTTTCTGCCTTGTGTTATAAATAATATAGTTTGTGCTACCATTTTACGTGGGATTTGACAGTGCCATTAAAACGCTCATGCTGTCCGAAATTATCAACCATTTCTTGAAACTGAGGTTAGTTGATTCTATATATTCTAAAGATGCATAAATGGCTTGAGCTTTTGCTGTGTATATACTTGCATTTGATGGCAATCTGAACCCATGCCCCAATTTAGTGACAGGATCATAGTAAGCCATGGAGACGTTTTCGTTACATTTCGAGCCATCTGTATAAATTTGTCTAAACTCTCTGTGTTCATCCAATTTATTGTAAACTGCATATTTATCACTCAGTGTCCTATCTATGTGAATCTTTAACCCACAGAATTTGCTCTCATATGATCCTTCATAACAAGGCAAAGTACTACTATTGTAGATATTATATTTACTCTTATAAGTTAAAGTTTCTTGAATGTTTGTCGTTTAGAGACAAGAACCTAAACAGAACCTAACAAGAAACAACAACCAGGATAAAATTTAGAGATGATAGTTAATAAACATCAAAAAAGTCACTGTAAATAAGCATAATAATGCTTATTTACAGTGACTTTTTTTATAAAAAATGAAAGGAAGATGAGGATGAATGAGGTGAGACAGGTTTTAAAAAAATACAGATATCAGATAAAAAAGGAAGCGGAGGACACGGAGAGTAGGAGCAGAAGGAGCAGTGGAACCGGTCTGGCGAACCGGTCAGTGGAAGCACTGGTGGGCGACGTAGAAGTTGCAGTTGGAGAGCGTGGCCGGCGGCCAATCGGTCAGTGCAGTGCCCTGGAGACACCGACGGGCAGCAGAAGTAGTGGCCCTGGTAGCGAAGCGCCGGCCAGGGTAGAGGCCCGCAACGTGTCGGCCTGAAGTCACCGACGGGCAGGTGAAGCAGAGAACGGGCAGGTGAAGTGGAGACCCACGAAGCGCCGGCCAGGGTAGAGGCTCGCCAAGACAGGAGGCGTAGTAGTAGAGGCTCGCAGGATCCCGGGGCAGTGCGGCCCCGGGATAAGGCCTTTAGGTGATGCTTCTTGCTTGAAAGCTGAAGTGAGACTCCAGAATTTCAGAAATGTTTCGCTCTTATACCCTTTTTGGAGAGTTCTAAAAATTATTTAAATTAAAAGCAATTTTTGTGAATGGCCAAGAGGGAAAAGTATTTTCGTAAAAGTATTGAAGTAATATCAGACCGCTAACGAGTTTGAATGGACATTGCCATGACAACCAGATAAACAACAACATAGCAATATGTCAGATTTTGGTTTCAGGCTCGTAATAGAGAAATCAACAAGATCACATAGCCAAAATTACATAACAGCGATAGATAAAAAGGTAGCGCACCAGCGCGCACGAAGCCCGAGATTGCAGAGTTTCGGAGAACGCCAAATACAAGGTCACCAAAGGTAAACCCCTTCGCTATCGATTTAGAAGTGCTGATAGTGTGAAAATACGAAGTGATAATGATTTGTTATTGTGTTCTTATGGTTTAAAACGTTACAGGGTCCTATGAAAATAAAGGTGATACCAAATATCAAGCTGTACAGCTCAGCAAGTATCCAGCTGAACAGACTGGAAAATAGCATGTAAGTAACATAACACTACATGTTACAAGTTAAAAAGTTATTAGAGTTAAGCATTAGTTGTTTAGAAAGAAGGAGATTGCCATCTTCAGACAACAGCTTGATAATGAAATTAAGTTTTAAATTATTGAATCTGATCATTAATGGACACAAGTTACACTCAACCTGCATTGAATTAATTGGAGATGACTTAAAGGCTCCTAAGATTAATCTTAAATTTATATTTTGGATCTTTTCAAGTTTATCTACTAATTTTGGATCTATACAATAACAGAAAAAACCATAGTCAAAGTGACTTCTTACAAGGGCTTTGTATAGAGTTAAAAGAATCTTAGGATCGGCACCCCAATGGCTGCCAACCAAAGATCTTAAAGTGCTGGTAGCTCTTAAAGCTCGTTCCGTTATGCAATCAACATATCTACACCATGAGAGATTCTGTGTAAAAACTACACCCAAAAAATTTATTTGAGATTGAATTGGTAATAAGTTATTATCATATTGTAGCTTAACTGGGATGACTTTTTTCTTTGAGAATATGACTACTTTACTTTTAGCTGGACTAATTTCTAGATTCAAATATTGAAAGTAACTATGTAATTTTTCCAGTGCTAAATTTAATTTTTGATTTGTGTGTGTGATGTTATTACCACTGCAATAAATAGCCAAATCATCGGCAAACTGTAAGTTGCTGACTTCTGTTCCTAACATTTAATTGAGCCTGTGGATGTAGAGAATATACAATAAAGGGCTCAAAATGCCACCTTGACAGACGCCTTTAGTTGACAATCTAGGCCCAAAAATATTATTGCAACTCATCTTAACATAAACTTCTCTTCCACTGATAAACTCATAAATCCACCTAACACATTTTTCAGGTATTCCCAAAGAAGAAAGGATGGTACATAAAACAGAATGATTAATGTTATTGAATGCTCCTACAATATCGAAAAAAATACAGACAAGATGTTTATTACTGTTAACCGCAGCGTCAGTATCATAGAAGAGATGCCCTATACTTTCTCTTGCTGGCCGACCGCGACGAAACCCGAACTGATTTCTTGGAAGAATATGATTGGATTCAATATAAAACTCAAGACGTTGTTTCATAAGTTGCTCAAAAAGTTTACCTGCACAAGATGTTAATGCAATGGGACGGTAAGAGGCTGCATCATTTGGATCTTTTTATAGTGGATCTATTTATTTTAGTACAGTATTCCTTCCAACTATTTAATCTTTCTAATTTAATAATAAGTTTTTTCTCAGCCTGCATTTTTTTTAAATTAATAGTTTAAATCACTAGGATCTTGTTTAAATATAATAAAAGCTTCCTTACTTTTTTAAACTGCATTAGCACACTTTTCATTCCACCATGGCAGAGGAGGATGCCGGTATTTAAAATTGCTTCCTGTCTGTTTCGAGCTATCATTATTCATATTTGAATTTTGGGTCTGACTTCTAAACATCGATTGATTAATAGCTTTATGAATGATATCACAATAGTCATAGTAAGACTGTAGAGAATCGTTATGGTTAATAATTAATTCTTTAAGCATAGTGTTGGCGAGCTTTGAAAACTTATTCCAATTTACTAGCCGTAGATTAGGTCTTTTGAGTGCAGCTGTGTTATTTTGAGAAATAAAGTTGTTTGTAGAAGAATCAGTGATAGTGTTGAACAAAATCTCAGTTATTGTGGGTAGATGATAACTTCCCAGGGGAGCATCATATACTGTCCAATTGCAATTAAGGGCTATAGAGGGACTGACTATTGTTAAATCCAAACCATTTGGTCTCCAGTTATTTTTACCTACAGTTGTTGGTTGTGTCATTTAATAACACTAAATTGCATTCATTTACAGCGTCGAGGACATCTCTTCCACGAGGACTGACAGATTGGTAACCCCACATGGTGTGATGTGCATTGAAATCACCTGCTACTAAGCATGGTTGTGGTAAGGTATTAATAAAATTAACAAATTTTGTTTTTCTAAAAGTAGGACTACAATTTGTCGGGATATAAAGACTGGCCATTGATAATGAACTGTTATTAAAGTTTATTTTGATAGCAATATTCTGATGTGAATCATCAAAAAATGTTTTTAATCTACTGTATTGTATGTTGTTACTTACGAATGACTATGGCAACACCATTGTGTTTATTGCCACAATCATTGCGTTCTATTGAGTATCCTTTAATATTTAAACGTTGTGTAGGCTTGAGCCAAGTTTCGCAAACTAAAGCTATGTCAATATTATTTTCATACAAGAATTGAGTAAAAATATGACGATTGATTACATAACAGACTTTGGGCATTCCACTGTACTATCTTTAATTTGTCTGTGAATTTGTACTAATGTTCTTGGTATCACTGGAGTTGAAAAAATCGCTTAAAACATCTAACACATTTTTAGATGATATTGGGGTATCTTGTGTCTTATTTAATGTTATAATTTTTATAATGCTTTGCACTAAGAGATTCAGTGCCTCGTCATTTGATTTTAATAATGTCAAGAGATCAATAGGCTTCTTAGAGCCGAGAGGTGGGAAATTTCCATTTTTGAATATGTCAGCGAATGATGGTGTCTGAACTTTTTGTCTGTTTTCTTGTATTTTCACAGGTTGTTTGTGCTACTTTAGGTTGCGTTCAGAAGACACGTTGGTTTAGAAGGCTATTGTATTCTGGTCTATTAATGGTGATGCGGTGTTGGTCTAACGCTGATTTAAGGATAAATAATTTCCGAATGCTCAGTAAGTTACTGTTTTTGTTGTCGTGGTGGGGTATCTGACTGGTTTTTTAAACATTACTTTTAGTATCGAGCGTTGGGCCCTTTCTAAGATGAGCATGTGTGATTTAGACGATCCTCCCCAGCATCCTATGCAGTAACTCAAAACAGATTGACATAAGGATATGAAGACCAGCTTTAGGGTGTCTTTGTTGGCTCCGTTTCGGAGGAGTCTCATTATGTGGATCAGTTTTCTGGCTCTACCTGAGGGTGCGTATGTGTTTGTGAAATTTGAGTTTCTCGTCTATCGTGATGCCTAGGTATTTTACATGGTCAGTCCTTTGAATTGTGTCACAGGTACAATTTGCATCAGAGCGATCGCAAGTATGAATTTGTATAGTAGTGGTGTCGGGTTGTGTGGCTATTGTTTTATGGAAGTAAAGGTATTTAGTTTTGTTTGTGTTTAGGGTGAGTAGGTATCGTGAGAGCCAGTTGGATATTCCTGATAGTCCATTTATGGTTTTTGAGAAAGTGTCTTTCCACGATTTATCACTGAATATTAGAGCTGTATCATCGGCTTAGCATATTATTTTGGCTGAGACAGAGGTTGGGAGACTGGTTCCTGTGTCATTAATATAAACAATAAATAAGGTAGGACCTAAGATGCTGCCATGTGAGACTCCGTAATTTATAGGTATCGGGTCACTGTGTAAATTATCAATTTTCGTTATTTGTTTTCTGTCTGTAAGATAGTTGCTGAACCAGTCAAGTGCTACACCCCTAATGCCCAGGTTTTCCAGTTTTTGTAATAAGATCGGTATAGAAACGGTTTCAAAGGCTTTAGCAAGATCTAGTAAAACGCCAATGAAACAGTTCCCTTTGTCCAGCTGGGAAGATACCGAGTTCAAGAGTAGGGTTATTGCGTCTTCGGTCGAATATCCCTGTCTGAATCCAAAATGGTTTGATGATAGTAAATTGTTCGATTCTAAGTAATCGATGAGGCGCTTATTAGTAATTTTTTCAAGAAATTTTGAGAATACAGCAAGTAGAGAGATTGGTCTGTAGTTACTAGGGTTGCATTTGTCGCTAGCTTTAAGAAGAGGAGTAACAGAGGCTACTTTCCAGGAGTCTGGGAAGATGCCACTGAGGAGGCTGAGATTACAAATGTGAAGAAGAGGTTTTACAATATGTTGGGCAATGGGTTTGACCAGAAGAATTTTGATGCCATCTAGACCTGGTGCACTGTCGTTTTTAAGTTATTTGGTATAGCTTGTGAGTTCGAATTCATTAGTTGGATGAAAGAAGTAAGAGTTAGGTGGTGAGGATTGTGATTTGGCTTGGGAACTTAATTTGTTTCTGTTTGGTTAGTTTTTACTAGTATATCATTAGCTAAGCTGCTTCCTACACTTGCAAAGTATATGTTACATTCATTTATGGATTCGATTGGGTTGCTTTTACTACTTAAGAGCTCGGTAGAAGGGTTTGTTTTAGATGTTGAGATTTCGCAGATATTTTTAATTATTTTCCATAGCATTTTAGGGTTTTTGTGATGTTCGGTAAACATTTTATTTTCATATTCTGCCTTTACTCGGTGAAGTATATTGACACAGAAGTTTCGGTATCTATTGTAGATGGTGTGAGCGGTTGCGTCATATGGGTGTTTCCTACATTTAATATGTAAGCTGTCTCTGTGTTTCATGCATCGTATCAGACCCGGAGTCATCCAAGGCTTTATGTGGTACTGAGCTCGCTTGACTTCGGTGTTTCTTGTGATGACCTCATTAAGTTTTCCTGTAAAAATATTGTATGCCTCTGACACATTTTGGCAGTTGGTGACATCAGTCCAATCGATGGCTTTCAGGTCATTTGCTACCTCGTTGTAGTTAGTTTTAGATATCTGTCTTTTGATTGAATTAATAGTTTGATTCGTATTTATAGAGACCATTGCGAGGTCGTGATCTGTGTAACTGACGTTTTGCAGACTACGGCTTTGGCTTTATTTTAAATTTTTAGTAAAATATGGTCTATGCAGGATTTATTTCTAGTGGGTATGGTAACGGCATGGAGAAAACCGTGTTCTGCAGTAAGGCAAAGATAGTCTGTCTTACGGGTATCGGTGGAGTCTGTGAGGATATTTATGTTAATATCGCCTGCTATGATTGTGTTGTTACTGTGTTTTAGTGTCTTGAGAATATTGTCCATTGAAATTAGAAAATTTCCTATATTTTGCACGGAAGGAGGTCTATATAGAGCTATTATTTTAAAACTGTTTGGTAAGCTAACCAGAAGACAGTTTGCGTCAACAAATTCTGGTTAGGTGACCGTAGCGTTCCAGGTTTCTTTGATATAAACAAAGACGCCTCCGTTTTGGTTGGTGTACTTGGTAGTGTGATAATGTTTATATCCATAAATTTTTATAATGAGTGGAGAGTGGCCAAGGAAGCATTCAGTGAGAATGATAACATCGTAGTTGAGGTCTAGACGATGAAGCAAAGTTAGGAGTCTGTCGAAATGGCAGTTATGGCTTCTGATGTTAAATGTTGCAATTTTCAGATTATAGGAATTTACCAACACGTTTTTACAGAGTTCTGCTGATTCAACTGCGTGACTTGGGATGGCTAATGAAATATCAATATCGCTTGCAATATTCATGTTGGCCATTTTGTAGTTGTATTAAAGAGTGTGCGTTGTTTGGGTTAAGTATAAGTCATGTATGGCGCAGCAAGATATCGTGTTAGCGGAAGATTTGTATGTATTACGTTTGTCTACATTATAATTATAGTAAGATGAGTAATAAAAATAATATTTTACATAGTAGATATACACGTGGGTAGATAAATATATGAAATAAATAATGTTTGAAACATTGCAGGTAGTAAGACTGGAAACAACAATAAACAAAGGTGGAAAACGATCCACTCATTTTCAGACTTAAAATTAATGTTAATAGTAGTTTTTTCTGGTAGGAAATAGTATAGCAGGAACTTTATAATATCATCAGGCAGTTTGCACTGAGAGGACGTATTAGAGAGCTAAGTGGACTGCGAGGCTTCATTTCGTGAGTATCCGGCGGAGAATTTTGGAATGGTGTGGTTTGTATTTGCTGAGGCTGTTGAGGCTGTAGGGGAAAGTTCAGGAAGGTCTGGGCCCATGAGGCGGTCAAAGTCATCTGGGTTGCGAATGAGTTGTGGCTTCTTCCCTTCTTTACGAACTCGTATTTGGCCATTTTTGATCCAGGTGTACCGGAAACCACTTTTTTGGCTCTGAGTCTTGTTTCAAGAAAAAGCTTTTGGTTAGATATCGTCAGACGCTCGTTGAAGTAAAGCGTGTTCGTCGGGTCTTCTAACTCAATATCTTTGGTGGTTAGTCCTCTTCTTTCACGCGTGGCATCGAGCACTGAGTTTCTCTTTGAGTTTCTGTGAAAGCGTACCACCACGGGGCGAGGTTTCTTTGGTTTTCCAGCTGCGTCGTACTCTTCCTGTTTTGGGCCAACACGTGTAATCAGGTCTACTTCGTTTTCTTCGATAGTGACCCCAATCTTTACTGCTACGATAGAGACGATGTAATGGAGACTTTCATTGTCGGTCTAATTGATCCCGGAAATCTCCAGCTCATTACGAACAGCGAACTGCTACTGCTCGTAGATCCGCTCCCAGAGTCTAGTAGTGTACTGGTCTTGTGTGACTGTTTGTTCACGTAGGAGGGAGATGGTGTTTTAAAGCTGTTATCTGTTCCTCCTGGTTCCTCAGCTTCTCTGAGGGGACAGTGTATTCATCTGACCGGGCCTACATTCTTTGGATTCTTTCTTCCCAGGAGTTCACAGTTTTGATAGGTTTTCCAGCTGCTCACTCACAGATACCTTAAAGTTCTTAATGTTTTTAGAGAGAGCGTCAAATTTTTTTCCATATATATGCCATCAGGCTCGTGGTGTCGAGTATGTCTGTATTCGGATGCGAAAGATTGTCTTGTGGGCCGGAGGTTTTTTTGTTCCGTGTTCGTCGTACTTCGTGTACGTACGCCCGCCTCGTCCGATTCCGCCATTTAGTAGTGTACGCTGCGTTATTTTTTTTTCCGATACTGGCAACACTGGGCATTTTTTTTTATATTGCTGGCAACTCTAACCCTGATCTAAATAGTTTATTGTTTGTCTCAACGTCTCATGACCTGTCCAAAGGAGTAGACAGAGACGCTTCTTCAGGAAAAGATCCAATGATCTGACCCTGACTCCCCACGCTCCAGAATGTGTGCGTGAGAAGAATACCTGATTGATCAACGTCTCAACACTAGCAGATAATACATGCAGGGCCCTCTATTGTAAACTCGCTTTGAGTATTTTGTTTTGCGAAGAATAATAATGACTTTATTAATTAGATTAGCTTTTTGGCACGGATTTTTACGGTCTAAGTACTTTTTAAAGTACACACAAAATTTTGAGGTAGGAAATTGTGATGTAAAACACTGATATTCTGACAAAGTTTGTTGTTGTTGTATTGGGTCAATGACCTCTGAGCGACTCACATTCTTCTGTTTTTACTTGTTTTCGTTATTAAGGAAGCGTTTATGCTGAAAATGTTCACGGAATCGATGGATAAACACGAGATGCAACAATGCAATAGATTTGTATTGTATTTGGCGTGACAAAGATGTTTTTGAAGGATCCCCTGAAATTAAGTTTTTTTTTTTTTGATAATTTCGCAGTTAATCACTAATAATGGTAACTGCAAACACTTTTGTAGGTGAGTTGACAACTGGGTAGCATTTTTACGTAGTTTTTGTGGTAAAACTAATAATAGAAATATCATTTTTTAATTTTAAAAACAATAACGTGAAAAACAATGCAAGGGATGCGCCATCTGTGTTGCTTTTTACAAGTGCTTAAGGAATTAGAGGATATATATGTATTTTTTTGTTTAATGCGCAGTTGTTTGAGAAACTTTTTCTGAATACGTTCGATCCTATCTATATAAGTGGTGTAGCACGGATTACAAATTTGGGATGCATATTCAATTTTACTCTTAATTTTGATAATCGTCGCTTTTCAGATTGCCGATTCAGCAATGGAATATTTTATTCGACAATTCGCATGAACTAAACTAACCTTGCCCAGGTTGTGTTAATCACTGAAACAGAGTACTATTTCAATTATTTGTTTAAACTTTGGAAGGAGATTTGTCAATAAATTTTGCTTCAGATTTCCGATCCAGCCATGATTGATTCGATAATACGAATGAGGGCTGATTGATGATGATTTATTTATACGCATAAACTAACCTAACCCTAACTAGCAGGCAGTACTTAATTTTAACTGTTTCAAATAATTGATTATAATTTTTTTACTAAATAAAATAGAAATCGTTATTTTCTTGTGTAAAACGTCTCTTTTCAGATTCCCGACCATCCCATATCCCGTGTAGGACCTGGCAACACTGGTTATTTATTAATTAAAATGTCTACAAGTACTAGTTATGAAGAAAATTATTTTTATGTATCATTTTCTTCACAAAGTATTGAAAAACTTCGTATGATACAGGTGTGTATTGATGATTACCGTCTCGGCTCACTTAAGACCCTTACCTAACGGCTCGGGTCTCAATGGCGCCTCAGCGGTTATCACCAACATTACACACTTGTACCATAATGTACTACTACAATGGTATCACTGCCGCATTTTTCGGCGCTAATGAAAAAACAGATTTTAGGAAGAAAGTTAATGAGAAAGCAGAAATCGCTACAGAAGAGGCCTGGCGCACGCAACCCCTAAAATTTCACAGGCCTAGTAAGTTAATCAATGAGAAACTAATAAGCTCTAGCATGAAGGGCGGCGCAAGCCGTCCTATTTCACATAGAGGTTAAATTAACTCTTTACATAGTATAAAGACATAAATGAAACATTAAGCGCAAAATCTGCCGCTCTAGGCTCCATTCATTCCTATTGGTAAATCCAAGGCTGCATGCAAGATAGGTATTATAAATTTTAGGTAGATATGTTTTAATCGTGCGATGCCCTGCTGTGAGTATTACTCACAGACATGTTACTTAACCGAAATTCTGTGTCTACGATACAAGGTACTCTTTGCCACAGAGTACCTTGTTATGTCTATGTTCATAACTCATCATAAACCAAACAAGCCCAAACTTTCAATACATTCCGTTCCATCAATTCACTCATTCACTCGGTCACTCATTAATTTCAGTCATTCACTCATTCATTCGTGGGCTGGGCTTTGAGTACGGGAGGCGTGTATTCCGTTTTTTCAAGACAATTTATTTTATTTAACTATTAATCCGTGATTTCTCGTCATAATTTTTAATTCTAGCTTGACTGCAGTGATTTATATAGTGAAGTTTCATTGATCGCGCTTTCTCGGGCTATGGTGTTGGTGTTGTCAGGACTCTGTTGATATCGTGATTGTTTATCGGGGCTGAAAACCCTCAAAGATGGGGAAGCTATTGAGTTTGCTGTCCCGTGATGACTCCAATTGTTGCTCTTCTCCGCGATACGACATCTTCTTGGATTTCGAGAACGCCGCGCCCACGGATACCGAGCGTATTATATTCGACGAGGTGCAAAAAGTTCTTTTAGATTCCGAGGAGATACTGGAAGAGATTCAGTTCTACAAAGGGGCAGGGAAGGAGATCAGGGAGGCTATAGCGGACCCTTCCAGGATATCGCAGGAGCGAGCCTGGCGCGCCATCAAGCCGCTCGTGGACAAACTTTTGAGGTGCTACAACCATTCTTTGGACCTACAGAGGGTAAGTGACAATTTATTTGTTTTGATTCGGGATATCTGCAACTCTTTGAAGACCTGAAAGGCTTATTCGGGTGCAATACCATACCTACCAGCATCATAAATTACAAGGCTTTTTAGCAGTCTTGGACACATTTGATAAAGTTTCAGTAGGTTCCTGTCATACCCTGAACCCCCTTTTTATCCTTACTGTTGTATTGTTTGTTTGGAATATGTTATGCAGTCTAGATATATCTACTAAGCTATGTATTTTTTTGGCACTTACAGCTTATGAATACTATACCACCCTGGTTGATAAAAAACTTCCAGCTTCCAACCTAATTGAGAGTTCAATAAAGAATCTGCCAATTCATTCCGCCCCCTTATCGACACTCTGACCCATCTCTTAGGTACACCACTGCGGTGTCCAATCCAGCTGAAAGTTGATAATTTTTGAAAATGAACAGTATGTAGGCATGCTATTTTATATTGTGGTATAATAAAATAAATCTTAGGTATGAAAATCCCAAATAAAATATTTGCTCGACCTCAATGATTTTCTTGGCTAAAATTGAAGATACTTTTATGATATCATAAGATATTTTAATAAGCAACAATCAACTAAAAGAACAAATAGATTCAAAAAGTCCCTCTAATTACCAGTATTTATACATAGGTACTCCTTATTAATAGAAAGCAATGTTTACTTTGTTACATAAATGCATATTGTTCAAACCTGTCCATATGAAAATGTGGAATACTATCTCTATTGTGCCTGGCATCACTTATCTTTGGCATGATTAACATCCACTGTCAAATGATAACAGAATCTTGTGATAAGAACCACAAACAGAACGAGGTGCTTTGTCAACCTTCATCAAAAGATTATATTTTTCAAAATATACATAGATAGTGGTTACTTACTCTTGCTTGAATTTCAATTATTTAGTAGTAAGTTGAAATTTAGGCTACATTTAATAAATGTTGTTACTTAAATTGGTTTGGTGTCTCCGAAATTTGGTCTGACTCTGAAGACTGAGAAAGGAGAAGAAGACTAAGTTTTTGAAAAGTTGTAAAATAATATGACAAGGAACACAAAGAGGAGCTTATCTCAAATTTTTTATTGTTACCTTAAAACGGAGTGTTTGATCTATGGTATTATGTTTTCTCAATAGATAAAACATTGAAAACCTCTCATAGAGTGCGCTACACAATGAAGAATAAATATTTATCAATATGCATTTCACTAATTAATGTAAAGTTCCTTATTAGTTCTGTACAAAACTATCAAGGTACTTTACATTAGTTCTACATTATTCTATCTGTGCTGCACAGTTACAGAATGTATAATTTATTTATTTTATTTAATCACAAATGCTTTTAAAGCTTACATTATTTAATTTTGAATTTTTTTCAACCTTCTTTGAGCAAAGTCAGCAAATTCCTGTGAAAATCCATTATTGTTGAGTTTTGTTTCAAAAATGGTCAGGTGCAAAAATATTTAATTCAAAATTTGGCTTTGTAGGTACAGGCATCCTAGAAAAAAATAAAGCGTGGGGAAGAAAAAAAAGGGCAGCGCGGTGATTTTTTTTTCATTTTTCCATGTCATGTTCCATCAATTTTCGTGATAACACGGTTTTTGAGAAGGTAGCTCAATAAATCTAGAAACGTGACTGAAGCTGAACCTATTTCAACAAAAACGTTTGACGATATCAGAATTGTATATTTCCAGCAATTGTATTTCATAAACTCAATTTTGTGTTAAAAAGGCAGCATTTTACTATGACGTCACATGCTAGTATTTCACAGAACTCGTGAACAATATTGCCGTTTGACAGTTCTTATAAAGTATATATTTTGACTAGCAGTCAAATACCGCATTAAATTTAAATAGCTGGCATTGTTTGAGTAAAGCTACATACAAGCCTTGGTTCGCAATGACTGCCCTGCTGGCCACGGTATGATGGCCTCGAGCTTAGCTGGGCTACGCTTTCATCATTGCAGCCGTTGCTGACCGCGCTGTGTAGGCCTCGGGCTGCGCTTTTGGCCACCAACATTGCTGCCAGCAAAGCAGTCATTAAAGACCACGCCAGTAATGTATGTACTATATTGCAATAGGAATTTGGGTAGGTAATTACATAATGTCAGTAGTATCTTAAAATTGGTAATAAACCTACCTTGATAGCTAATAAAATAAGTGTAACTGGGCCAGATTTTTACTGTCGAGCAGATAACATTATGTATGGCCTACAGAAATCACGGCTGCTGAAGTGTTGTTCAATTGAAATGCCAAACTTCCTCTTAACATCTCCTCAACGAAAGACATCGGCATTCGGCAGCACCACTTTGAATGTCAGTCTGACTTTATGTTGGCAGTTAATTCAGCATTCGAATTCGATAAACTACACTACCATACATACAATAATGCCATTTTTTAGTAATTATCGGTGTGGTTCTTATTGGGATACAATTTGAACGAAAAGCCTTAATGGACTAGTTATAACTTAGTATACATTTAGATACCTACTTCAGTTGACGTCAGTACAATACTGACGTCAACTTGTATTGTTATTTTATAATCCATGTACATATCATCTACGTGTACATATTGCTATATGGGTACTCCATTTCGTTGGATCTATTTGTAGATTTCTCATATTCCATACAGCCGATTCTGAACGCCAATGTTCAACACATTAGGTTGGTACTTTTTACCTTTTAAAATAAAGTGTGTATATGGAATGAGAACTTTCATAAACGCTCTCGTGAAGCGTTAACACTCGAGTATTTCGGCCATTGTAAGGCCTTACTGGTAAAATATAGAATCTCGGAGCTGTTATGACTCTTACCGTGTTACTACAATACATATTAAGCGCAGTTTAACCACAAAACAAAAGTCAAATCCCAGCAGTTTTTGCAGGAGTTTACTTTTTGTAGTAAGACCCGTAATGTTTATATCTTATTTCACCCTATCATCCCACAATCCCACGTATTACTCTGATGCATTTGACAATCATCCAATCATAACAATTCATACTCGCATAGCCCGGCCGTGAGAGTTAGTTAAATGCGTGCATCCTTTCGGGGACATGCTACGCCATTACTCACTATATTGAATGATATGATTAGTTAAACACGCTCTAAATTGATGTCTAACTTGATTAAGTTATGGGGTAGCAAATCATCTGTTATGTTGTTGTTGTTAATTGATTGAAGTAGGTAGGGTGGAGCGCATATGTGCAATTTTATTCTTAGGCACAACAAGCGTACGAAATGCATTAATCACCAAACTACTTTGCACAGAACCTATGAACTTATTTAATGTTCCTTTGAGAAATTTGCCAGAAGTTTATCCACGCCAAGTCAGTAAAACTCTGGTGCCTAGCGAACAAGAATTTCTAATGATGATTGGCCAAGAACGGTTTCTAACGATATATAAAATATTAAATTGCTGTCTTCTAAGAAATAATGTTAGCCATATATGTACATAGACTTAACCATGTAGATTTTCTAGCACCAGGGTGGGCTGAAACTTACCGCTAAAGTTCTCACCCTATGGCGTTGAAGAGATTCGCACCTGACGAAATATGCCATCCATCAGTGTAGTAATACATTTTTGGCATGAGTCTACGAAAAGTAACATCTAAGCGTAATACGCTATACCGGGCAAACGATCGATATCTATATTGTGATTGTGTTGTGTATACTTCTTCTTGTAGTGCCCCTCCACAACTGGAGGTTGGCGGTCAGCTCTCCATACTTCTCTCTATTCTTTACTAAACGCATGAGCTGTTCTAAGCTGGCTACTCAAGTCCATTCCCTAATGTTGCGAAGCCACGACTTTCCCCTTCTGCCAGCTCGTCTTTTCCGCTCTACCTTGCCCATTACGATGACCTGAAGGAGTCGGTATCGTTCGTGTCTAAGCATACATGTTCCAAGTAAATATTTTATTTTTCTTTATGGTCAAGGTGAGTTCTCGGAAGCATTTGGCGCGTCGCAGAACTTCTTCTTTCGTGACCCAGCTTATCCTTAGCTACCTAGCTACTATCCGAAAACCCCACATTTCAAATGCGTCCAGTTTTTTGCAGGTTGTCCTTTAAGGTCCAGGCTTCGCAACCATACATAACTACTGGCCAGATGGAGCTATTTCAGCACGAGCAATTTCAATCTGGGTCGTTATCTCCAATACAGACTTCCATGCTTCAGTCACCCATGCTAGGCACATGGGTGCCTGAAGGAAGGTACTTGTATTTGGTCTAATTCCTGCTACCGAATTGTTGGGTCCCAGTTCTCTTTTCTAGAAACCACCATAAACTTCGTTTTGGCGAGATTCATTGATAGCCCCGCTTTTTGGCTGCACTCGTAGACGTTATCAACTATCCTCTGCAGATCTTCAGGTGTTGATGCTATAAGAGCGGTATCATCGGCTTTCTCAAGTTGTTAATTATTTGCCTTTTAATCTTGATACCAAACCCTTGTTCTTCCAGTGCTTTAGATATAAGAGCTTCTGGGTACAGATTAAATAGAAGCGGGAACAGAATGTATCCTTGCCTCGCTCCACGACATATCGAAATTAGTTCGGTTTCGTCACCGTCTACCCTCACCGTGCTGGTTTGGTTCCATCGTGAACTGAACTACCTAAAATGAAGACCGGCACATTCCTTGCCTTCGACATAGCATTGATGATCGTGTCCATCTACAATTAACAATAACACGTTCAGCTAATTGTTACAAAAAATCCTTGGCTTTCCCAATGTTGCAATAGCAAATGAGCATTCGTAATATTCCCAATAAAGTATACCTTATCGAACAATAAACCACGACAAACACGCAATGCGAATAGGCTGTTGTGCTTGCATACTTCCTTATATGGCGCTGCACCGGTGCTCTGCAGTACTACATTAACCACGCTATCCTTTGGTGCTGCCAACGAAGAATACTCTTTACCATCTGGCAATAAAGTGCAGGCTGGTATCTTGGCAGCAGCTGTTTCACAATGTGCTGTGTCCGCTATAAAAGGTTCTATGTTGGTCGACGGAATGAATGAATCACAATGGACGGATAATTTTTGGTATTACGTGAATCCGAGTTGAGTGCTATAATATTTTTGGTGTACAAGAATAAGAAACAATTAGATAGGTGTTAATACATCATGATACAACTGTGCTAAGTTGTTTATGAGGAGGAGTGCGGTAAGATAGCCGAGTTTGAATGATCAATACACACGAGTTTCATACTACGTTTTTCAACACACGAAGAAAAAACAGACTTGTAACGATAATCACCACACAACAAAAACGTAAACAAATATTTGTGGACACTGCGCTGGTTTTGTTTTTTCCGACTGCGCGGCTTTTATTTAGTGCGGCGCTCGGAAAAAAGAAACCGCAAAACAGCCTATAAAATAATGTTTTAATTTGTAGTAAAAATATAATTGACAATCGATTTTACACCTATAATATTACTTAGCCTAAAATAGTTTCATTATTCACAAAAATAGTCAGTGTTTGTAGGCATAAAAAATAACTATGGGATCTCCCGATAGGCTTCCTTTATATTAATAACGGCTTCCATTATCGTCAGCCTTTAGCTGATTCTCGAATAGGGCCAAAAGACCTTGAAAGAAAAAGTGACAGTTGGCACATGTCCAATCAAAATGCAAACTGCATTCGACTGCTATGCACATTGCAAACTAGTTACCTTGCAGCTGCTCACATTCCTCTGAACACCTTTAACATTATCATTTAAATGCTTTACTTACTTCAGAAGGCAGGTCCCTTTTGCATCCTTTTCACGTTACTTAGAAATATATGGGACATAATCATTTAATTAGGCCGTCGGCGACATGTGAAAAGGGATCTACTGATCTACCTGTATCGCATCTGCTGTGTAACAGGTTCCTTATTTATAATATCAGTAAGAGAGTTTACCTTTTAGACATTTTTTATAATAGCAGTATTCTTCGAGCATACGTGAACCAGGCCTTGCAGTCTCGACAAAGATAGCCAGCGCTGTACGACCGATGTCGGTCGTAGAGTGATAACTTTGCAAAATAAAAGAGTGCGATACTGGTTCTACAATACTTTATACTATTCAACTCTTTTATTCTGCCCACTTTGCAGCGGGCATTCACGGTCAGTTTGATCGACGATAGAACTGATTCGATCTATCGATCAAAGACATACGATAAGATAGATCGGATGAAGCCGTTCCATTTCCCCACTCACTTGTGTAATGTATGCTATAACTGGCTTTCATTTCTCCAGCTTACAACTAACATCGGTCATACAGCGCTCGCTATCTTTGTCGAGACTGCAGGGCCAGGCCTTCTGTTGTTTGTCGTTCTTGGCCATCTCAAGTTTGATACTCGTCGCTCTTAAGGCTGGGCAACCCGACAGAGCGGAACTTAATTTCACCTTCAGCTTACATAAAAAAAAAATAGGATTCAAATGTTAAAAAAGGCGTTTCTCAAGAAACTGGGTAACTCAGTGTCTCAGGCATATATTATCCATAAAAATACACATTACTATATATTTATTTGTTACATTTAAATAACATTTACCTCATCTACCTGTGCTCTGTGAAATTTGTCAGATAAATTTAGCTTTCTTGCATCAAAATCTTATGGAAAGTGCTCGAAAAACAATCCCCTGTTATGTCTCTCGGATGGTTCTGCTGCTTCAAACTTTAGTAATGTATGCTATAACTGCATGAATTAATCAAATCATTTCAATATCTGGCAATATTACAAGAATATTAATTAGGTCTGCTTATATTAATTTATCAATAAGTTTGTAAAACAAAAAAGTTATATATCAATGACTTTCTACAATGAGTACAAAAGCATAATTTTTACGTGCAGCAACAGTTTTGGTATTTGAAGCCGCATAACCAGATTACCGTCAGTCCCCTGGCAAGAAATATTTTCATTTATTTCAGTATATTTAATTTATATCTTAGACAATTTATGTTGTTAATAAAGATAAATATCCCTGGCTTACAGTTCAATAGGATAAAGTAATTATAATTTCTGATATCTTCTAATATAATCCAATTAACAGTCCAGTTTTTCAACATAAAAGGGGGCCTCCAAAATAATTATGATTTAGTTTTATCACTAAATTATGGGTTATTCTATAATGTTAAGTAATGGCTAATTTATGGTGTAATTTACTTTATCTACACACGTATCATAAACCCTCTTTACTGCGTACAAAAACCGCACGTTACGATCAGCATAATGTTAAACTACTTGGTAAAAACTCATTTCTTATCTGAAAAATTATACATTATGGTCATAATGTGTTATTTTTCTACATATTATGATATTCAAATTGAACGCCGACGCCCGCCTGCGTGCCGCCCTTAGAACAAGCTAAACAACTGCAGAGCCCCAATGCCTGTCAAACATGCGGTTCCTGAACACATCAAAGAGAGCTTATGATATGTGTGTAGATAAATGAGTGTATGTAACTGTACATAATTAGGCATTAAAACTCTCGAGTGATATTATTACAACCAACCCAAACCCACTCTCGAGTATTAAAGCCCTCCATTATGTAGCAGTCACATAAACTACTATTTTCCACCAATCACATGACGATGATGATAAACTGTCTACATTGTAGAAGAAGTTTTTTTTAATTTATTTTAAAACCTCAATATTTTAGATAAAAAACATTTGTTTTTGGTTAATCTACTGTTTATGGTTAACAAAGTAGATATCTATTCGAACCATAAATTTATTTTTGGTTAATAGTTAAAAAAACATGAGATAATTTTTTATAGGAAAGTTGCCCAGTTTCTCGAGAAATGCCCAAAAACTGATTTTATAATAACTTCGGGAGACTTTTCTATCGAGCAAAAATAATCAAACTACGCTTACGATATCCTGCAGAAACGCATGTATAACAAGCTAGTATAAAGAAATAAATGCTTTAATACTCCTTTTTGCGTAACTTGAGATATACACGGGGCAAGGGGGGGATAGAACCATTCTTGAAAGGGAAGTCAGAAGAAATTGCTCAGAAAAGCAGCCTCAGAGAAGACTGGCGACGAATGGTGAGGCGGGTCAAATGACGACCATAACCACTCTGTCAAGAGTGATACGGCTAAGAAGTTATAGCCTGCTGCGTCGCCTTAACTCGTCCGCCGCCATACTAATTCGTTGTTGTTTGTTCGCACACGGTCCGACAAGTCGACGAAGCTTTTGACGTCATTCGCGTGCTACTGGCAACGCAAACCGCGTAGTCTCGTGTGCAGAAGCTGTGCTACTGGAGTAGCATACCAGTATGAAATGCATCGCGGTCGAGTCGCCCTCAAGTAGCGCCGTGTGCGGAAGGCCTTATTCTAGGATACCATTCTGCAAATACCTGAGCCAAGGTACCCTCCGCTCTAAATTCCTGTGAAGATACAGCTTCAAAACATCTTGTTTTAGTGAAATTGATCTAAAACTGATTAGTCAACAAGCAACGCCAGGCCTTTTCTAAATTCAACCCGTATACCGTGTGAAAATTTCAAGGCACTGGAACTCGTGCAATCCCAAAGATATTCAACTCATCACTTCACAGCTTCACAATTTTAATATCATTAGATCCAGAGATCCAAGGTTCGACGTGCTTGTGCATAAATTCTCTTTAGAACTCTATTCCCTGCCGCCTCGAGTCTCGGCAGTTTCTGTGTTTTAATTGAACTTGTCTTCGACAAACTCCCTGTTGATAACTCGGTATTTTTTGCTCAGCTACTCACTCAAAATAAGGTTGGGATAATATTTGGTACTCTTCCTTGCTTCAAATCCGAAAGTAGATAGACCATAAATAAGTAAGCTTTCTTAATCGTCTCTGTCGTTTCATTGCCGCTCGCTTGTCTTGAGATGAATATAAACAAATAGATTCTGAATAGGTTTATTTGTACCTATGTCTGCTATTCATCATCTACCACGTCCTTACCTAGGTGAGCAGGTTAAATGGGGAACTAAATTCAGTTACTTTCTTCAGTTCATTAAATACGCTACTCAAAATAATGTACAGTAACATATGGGTAGGGTAGAGAAACATTTCATATACATATCGGGATCTTTCAACAGTGAACATTGAGAATGCTGATCGTGTCTTGCACCAAAAGTTAATGTTGCGTGCGTTGCTCGGTGCACTGCACTGCATCAGACAATAAATACTTTCTTATCTTTAGCATGCGGTGCGAAAAATCTTAGTGTTAACGCCGCCACACCAGCATGTTATTAAGAAATTAATATCTCCCGAAAGAAATTATCTATAGGTATAAACTTTTTGTTATATGTATATAAGTTACGGACAATTCAATAAATCCGGTTAGTTTACATAATTACCGGTAAGTATTCATACTAACCACTGATTGTGGTGAGTTAATAATAATAATAATAATACCTTGGACACTATTAACACACATTGATCTAGCCCCAAACTAGGATTCTCTGTATCGTGGGTACTAGACAACGATACACATACTTATATAAATAAATATTATGCTTAGATAGATAAACAACCATGACTAGGGTACAAACATCCATTCTCATCAAACAAATATTTGCCCCCACCGAGACTCGAACCCGGGACCCTTGGCTTCGTAGTCAGGGTCACTGCCGACTCGGCCATTCGGGTCGTTATTTTCAATTTAATAAATATAGCCAAAATCAGTCCGATTAACTAATTAACCGGTCATTATTAATACTCACCGAAAGGGTTTTGTGAAAGTAATAACTTATTACTTTATTTGGTGTCTTATTATAATAAGACACTCTTATTTTCTTAATCAAATATGGCTTATTAAAGATAAAATAAAACAAATAATTAAGTTCTTGTCTGTCTATAATGCATAGTATTGCACAGGATGTTTATTAGATAGGTGTAAAATATTTTATCTGTACTTAAGTTTATGTTTTAAGTATTTTTTGTTGTTATTACATGCACCTAACACGAAGAATAAAGTGGGTTTCGCTTTGATCACCCCCTTTACCCTTCACCTAAGCTACCGCAGTGTTTTGCCCTGATTGGTATTAGCTGTGCAAATCAGTATTAATCATAATCACCACAGACGTGTGGTGATTTTATATACTAACCGGTTAGTGTGATAAATCTTGCTGTATTGATTACTTTGGCTTTTTAATCTGAGGCATTTATTCTTGTGGGAAGTAGCAGCAACTTATCCTAAAACACAGGGTTCGCCCTATTTTAGGGAGTAGCGATACATCCCTTGTTTACCCTGCTAAACAAGCTTGTAATGTACATTTATTTCTGTAAATAAACGATTATTATTATTATTATTATTACTTTAACTATCGATATTGGTAAGTATGAATAATAGCCGGGTAGTATGCATAATAACCGAATCATTATTTTAACCATAGCATATATATTTATTTCAGGTGAGATCATTGAATTTAATGGCAAAGCTGACGATTATAATTCCTTCGATCCGGCAACATGACGGAACGATACAATCAGAATGCCTTGGCCATTCCTAAAATCTCCTGCACATGCTAGGGAGTCCAATCTCGGTATACCGAGATCTTGCGCGAATTTTGCAAGATTAATCTTGCACCTAAAATCACACGCGGTCTTGCAAGATTTCCAAGATTGCCCAGCCACATATTCCATGACCATTCGAAAGCGTGGACGCGCGCAAACCGTATTGAGATGAAATGAAGTTGTTACGCATAACTAGCAGACGATGATGAGGATAACACGCCTCTACCTTTAGTAGCCCTAATAACCCTCTCTCTCTTGATGAATAATTCTTCATAAATGATTTTGAAAGCCCGCCCTCAAGAACACCCTTCAGGTGCAACTGGTTCATTTATTGATAAACTTATTAGATAATAAATTAAACTGTTAGAATCAGGCGGGGCCAAAGGGCAGCATCTGCAGTCACCGTATCAATGGCTGTCATTACATCAGTGGTGCCAACAAGGGTAGATGCAGAACGGGCCTTTTCTGCTACTGGGTATTTGGCACGAAACATCCAAAGCCAGTTGGCAGACGGTACTCTAGATATGTTGGGTTTTCTTAGGTTTTTAACCAGGCGAGCAAGAGGTGAAAAAAACAAACATTTACTCATATGTGGCCCCACACTAGGACACCCTGTGCCGTGGGAACCAGAAAAAAAGTTACACCAAGAACGAGGCAGGGTATTTCATGCCCAGAATATAATGTGTCTCTGGATAGTTTTTTTTACTAATTTTTATTTAATATTCTTTACTGGAATTTTTAATTTAAGGGTTTTTTGAATGGAATTAAATAAAAACAAATTGTATGGCATCTATGTCATGAATGTGAGAATCATTTTTATTGATAAAATTGATTGTATAAAGCCTATTAGTTCAGTTTATTTATGTATATTAAGAATAAAAAATATCTCCTCGTCTTTTTCTTAAACATTTAAGTATAGACACGACATTTTAGGGTTTAAAAAAATCCACTCTAAAATGAACTCAAGTGACAAAAACAAAAAAAACAATTAAAAACTGAATGATAATGAGAAAATTTCTTCTTCAAAATGATTGAATATAAAACGAAAACGAACAAATTAAATTAAATGAAAAATATATGTACATAACGTAAAAAAATATTCTTGTATTCATATTCTTTATTGCACAGATAATATGTATAAAGTTACAGACAGTTAAAAGAAATGTTATGAGCAAAGGCGAGCTTATCTCTGCAAAGAGATTCCTCCAGCAAACCTAGGCAAGACATGAGAGTTAATGAAGAGGAAAGTCCTATTTCGCAATAAAACTCTATACATACGAAAATTGTATCTGAGAATGAAATGCCCTGCCTCGTGCTCTCCGGGTTTATCCAGTTCATGTATATTTAATTATTTCGCCCATAGAACGATACATTTAGCAAGTTGCAATAGAATACTTATAATTATTAATTTAAAATAAATTTAAAATACCGAGACCTTGCGAGATTAAATAAATAAATATAAGAGGACAATATTTCCATCGCACTAGGTCCATACTGAGCTCAATAAGACTTGTGTTATGCTTATGAGTACTAGACGACGATAGTCGTATTATATATATTAAATATATCAAAGTATTTATATATATATTAAATAGATATAAATACTTACGTAAATACATAGAACACGTCCAATACTGAGAAACAAATATTCATGCTCATCACACAAATATTTGCCCTTACCGGGATTCGAACCCAGGGCCGTCAGCTTTGTAGGCAGGGTCTCTACCCGCTAGACTAAACCGATCGTCATGTTAGAACTTGAAATATACAAATACCGAGACTAAAGATTTTGCTGAAAGATTGCACTCCTTAGCACGTGTTACCAAGCAGTCCTTTGTGGCGTTAGCCGTCGAATATATAGGTAAACAGTTGACAAATCCAGCATTGAAGATAAAAATATCTGGCTTCCCACCTAAATGGTTGTAAAGTTAACATCTGGCGCACAGTCCACCGCACCACTCGAATCTAGCAATTAGGCGATAACTAGCGCTAATTTAATAAACGAGAGAGCACTGACTTCCATCGGACGGCGTACGTGATAATTTTATGTTTATGATTCTCTTCTTGCTGTGATAATACAGTTAATTTATGCCAAATCGTAACATCGCTGCGTTTCAAGATATACAACATATTGGTATCAGTAGTCTCGAATGCGACTGTCGCATTGCTCACATTGTTGTCTTTAAGCCCATCCAAATGTGTCGTATTGTGATGTCGAGTATATCCGTCTGGTAGCTACTGTGGAATAAAAAGCATTCCATCGTCCGTATGTTCACTCTCCTTTTATTTTCGTTCGGGAATGAGAAACTCCTAAAACTGTCCTCAGTCCTTGCCAAGCGATATTCAGCTTGGGAAAATAAAAAATGTGACTCAACAACGATGCTTAAATACTCGTACAACTGGAACCAAACTAGCAAACTAAAATGAATCCAGTTTGGTGTAATGCTTATAAACAACCGGAGAAAAATTGTTATAGAAAGCTTTTATGCACTGATCCATTCTCAGCTGGAAATACTGAAAGCATATATATTATGTGCATGCAAGATTTGCTATAGTTCAATGACTCCTGCTCGAGACAAACAATTTCTTTTCTAGGTTATTCATGCTTGAAAAGAATATCGCACACCACACTTTACACAATACTGATATTGTTTATGAAGATTTAATCTTCGCTTCTTTTAAGCTGCCTACAATGCTTATGAAGTTCAAATCGGATATATGATGATGATTCATGGGGCCTCGACTTAATCTGCATAAATTATAATAAGTTTAGTAAACCCAAATTAGAAATAATGGTCAGGTCAGTTGAAATTAATGATTCATTATGAATGAAACTGCCTGAAATATAATCTTGATTGAATTGAGTGCGAGTAAACAGAAGTCACGTCAAGCGGCTTATAGGTTGTATTTCCACGTAATATAACCATTAAGTTAGGTGAAGATTATAGGCGACGGATCAAGCCCTGAGATTACAGAAATATGATTGCTAACTGGAAGTAGGAATAAGGGCCAGGGACGCAGAATTCCAAGACGGCAAACTGGCAATATTTAGGTACAGATTGCGTACATTTAGTTAGCGGCAAAACGAAACCAGTTAACAAGGTAATCGGCCAGTTAAGAACCGCTTCCTGACATTGTTTGAAAACTTTCAACAATGGACTTCGTTTCACTGTCTTTGTTGCTGATACAACATAATCATATTTCTTATTGGGGTATCGATTTATGTTGTGTCGTAACTTGCCGAAAGACAATCCCTGAAGTAATCAGCAAAACAAACACTATATATTAGTAAAACCATATGCTAGATGTGTCTGCTATGTGTCTTTGAAATTAGTCCAAAAGGCGAAGGGTGTTTTTATTGTTGGTTTTCACTGAAATTACCTGTTCTGTCGGCTACTATAAACTTTACAACTCATTTAAAGAGGCTTAACATCTTGTGAAAGTATGCTTCCTCGTTGAGTCGGTTCTGTAGAGCCTACGGTTTTGGCAAGCTCCCAGAATCGAAATGAAAGGAAAGCGCCGTTGTTAACAACTACCTCCCTAACTTTTATCATAGCACCCCTAGACTAGAGTTACTATTGTCGAGTTTTAACATACAATTATAATATTTTCTTAATTACATTTCAGATTCTAATAAGAATATACCGATAATCATTTTTTTCTTTGTCCCCAGGTAGTGCCCAGATTACTCGGTGCTCTTGTAGGTGGCGCCATGAGCCCGACCCAACACTTAGAGCAACAGCAGGCATTGGTCAAACAGTTCGCTGAAATACTAGAATTCGTGCTAAAATTCGACGAATATAAAGTAAGTGAAACGTTAGGTGACTCACATGTATCGTACGTTTGTGTACCATAATATCATACCCAAGTTGCCCAACCCATGCCAGATGGTCTGATGACATTCCATGGATATCCGGATGGCTGCTACCAAAATAAATGTAGTTATATGAGGATACACTCAAATTTAACTTTCTTGAAAAGTGATGGCGAATTATTAGCAACAGTTTGTATCAGACTCGTAAGTAACATTACCGGGTAGCCCAAAAAATCGGTAGAAATAAAGGAGAACCTAGCCCAAAAACAAGTTTTCCGTATTAATATGATATTTATGATGAAGCAAACCTATCATTCGTACTCTCCAAGGTTGATCCTTGTGTTTGCAAATATATGTATTTCGTTCTTACAACGACGCACTGTCAGCCTACAGCTAACGCGGCATAATAATTGGGATGACATCACCTATTAACCGATATTGATGCAGTGTCTATTAGTGTACGTGCCCTGAAACACCTTTGTTATGTACTTTCTCTTCAATTCTCATTTCGATAACTGGGTACTATTGACGGCTCCGGAACTTGCTGACATTTTCCAAAACACCCGTTCCAAAGGCTATTGACTAAGCCACATGTGAGCTCACGACCGACGAGTTTGTACTGAGTAGCTGAAGCGGTCGCCGTGGCCGAAATCGGCATGTGTTGATAATCATCATCGTCATAATCAATTCTGACTAATAAATTTTTGTTCCGAATCGAATCGTTTCAGTTCGTCGCGATACCACAATTCCAACAAGTCGGAGTGAATTAAATCCGCTTTGAAACACTTTTGACCTCAAGTCGATAATGTCATTGCACTGTGTTGGACTATATCGCGTGCAAACCACGTTGTTCGCTTATTCCGCTACGTATCGTTTATACTATACTCGGTTTAGTTTATTTAAGTGCGCCTTTTCCTTATTTGAAATATTCCGTATCTCATGCACACCCTAACCCATGCATATTTTCTTTCAAATTTAAGCCTCTAACCGAAAGTTTCCTTGCTGTTCTAAACATAATAGAGAGGCAGAACGTAGCGTCAATTACGAACTAGTACGCCGTCCCTTTATCATCACTATATCGTGTGCCATTTACCCGTTGCGTGTGGGCGGTCGCTTGCCAATTTCCATTCCGACTATTCTCCAATTTGAATTCAGGCGAGATCTTGTGATGAATTTCGCGACAGCCAATCAATCATTTATAGCGCGTCCTCGACGATTTAGAAATCCCTTGGCATCTGTATTTGGTCCCGAAGCGAATAAGGTAGCGAAACCATTAGCAATTGGGTCTGGTGTGACAGCTAGTAGAAAGTTGACCTTGGCCTCAAGCCGACACGCCCATTACATAGTGAATCATTTGATGTGTTCATCATCTCTCAGTGCTTAGTAATCACAGTAAAAATGCAATGTATAAACATAACATTTTTATACGTATAAACATAACATTTTTATTGTGACTGACACGTAATCTGCGAATTATTTCCTCTGGTACTGATCACAATCATGTTTGAGTTATCTAACGACCCATTTACTGGTACCTACATATTACTATACTCATAATAGTTCTCTTGTACTTTGTAAGACTCGGTTCTAAGGTAAAGTGCGCTTTAGGGTCATTTATAGTAGACTGATTCTTTTTTTTAAACGTGTAACAACATATGGCTCAACTGTTCGCCTACGCTTGGAAAAATCTTTATATTTTATTTAGTTTTTTGACATACCCCTAACTTATCGTAAGAAATAGTCCCATGAATTCCGAAATAAGATTCTTTTCATCTCGGGATATCTTCCAGATGAAAACGCCCGCCATCCAGAACGACTTCAGCTACTACCGACGGTCCGTCTCCCGAGGCGGCATGATCAACGACCTTCCCCCAGACGAGGAACCGCACGTCAGCGCAGAGGTCGCCAACAGAATGTCCCTCTTCTATGCGCAGGCGACGCCCATGCTCAAGGTGTTAAGTGAAGCCACGTCGCAGTTCGTGAACGATAATCAGCAGGATCTGGAGAATACGACGGAAACGCTGAGCACCATGGCGAAGGTGTGTTTGAGGATGCTCGAGAATCCGTAAGTGTTAATGTTTTTTTCTGAAAGGTAGAAATTGTGCTAGATAGACTAGCACTTGTATACCGTGCAGTAGAGTAGAAAATTGCGAATGGCTGCAATTCGAAGAGTTCATTCCAGAAGACTCAAATACTGTGGTGTTACAGAATGGGGTAAATGTTAGGTGAAGGAAGGTTAATTTACAGAGCTGCTGAAATAATTTTATTTCAAGAATGTTTACGCATATCAGTTTATTTTGCAAAGTATCACTAAGTAATATGCCATCCATCACTTCATCACTTTTCTGTGAAAACAACCCAGTCCAGCGATACAGGGTCTTACAAAAAAAAAACTCTTGTTCAACACTTGTTTCAAGACAAAAATGTATAAGATAAAACATTTATTTTGAGGTTAAACTATGTGTAAGATTTTTTGTAATAACACGGATATTGTTTTGTTAGGGTTCTAAATAATAGCCTATCTTTACTAACTAACATCGTTATATCAGTGCATTATGTAATCGTAGTCTTGTCATGCAGCAATGTTTGTGGACAAAAACCTAGACATTTACGGCCTTACTAATAAAAAAAGTTATTCACGGTTTAACTTATTCAGTGTTTTGTCCTTTTCATACGTCGAATAAATGTCAAATGTCAAAGCAAGACAAAACACTGTATA
This sequence comes from Argyresthia goedartella, assembly GCA_949825045.1. NCBI lineage: Eukaryota > Metazoa > Arthropoda > Insecta > Lepidoptera > Argyresthiidae > Argyresthia > Argyresthia goedartella. The sequence continues at coordinate 22,720,472 of OX463821.1, read as the reverse complement.
AGTTAAACCGTGAATAACTTCTTTTATAAGTAAGGCCGTAAGGGTCTAACGACAAAAAAATCACTCCCTGTTAAAAACTTGTTTATAGGACAAACATGTATGGTATTGACGTTTGTTTTGAGGTTAAACTTAAGTTCAATGTGTTACTACAAAAATGTAGTAACACGGTAATTGTTCAAGCTGACCTAAACGATCAAAATAAATTCCATAATATTACGAGCTTTCCGAAGTTTCTTCAGTACTAGTACATATATAGCGTGTTTTCTTCGAATTAAGATAGTGTACTACAAAAGTCTTACTGTGTTACGTTTAAGTACCGCCACTGTTGTAAGATTTACGGTCAAGCCGAATGCAGGTTTCTAGTATAACACTCTAAGGTCTGTTTTTCTTGCAATAATGCACTTAGGTGGCTTTTTCCCGATAACTCTCCACAAATGGCTAGTTTCTTGGAACATAGCCGCAGTCCGATCAATATCTCGTTCTTCAGTCGCTTAAAATGCTTCCAGAAACGGGAAAGTGTGGATAATTCAGTTTCGCAGGAAACATCCTTATTATAATTGCAAAATTGCAACTGAAAGTTCACCTCAGTTCATATTTAAGTTTGTTTTCACTGTTGTTCAATACCGTTGCCTAGGCTTTTCAACACAGGGTTAACTCTGAGCATAAACTAAAACCAGATTAGCTTTCTCTATTAAATGTTGTGAACTACACCATGGTATATCAAAGACTAGATCTATGCCTTTAGTAAGTCTCCGCGAGCATTGTTTGTAACTGGGTTACATATTATTTATAGTGTTTCAAATGATGGTACCCAGTAGTACTGGGTGTACAAATATTAACCATATTACATCTTAAATCTTAATTTAATCTTTAAATTCAATGCTCACATGTCACAACACAACAACTCAATTTGTACAGATTATAGAGCTTTCGTTTGGAACAAAGTTCATTGTCAATTTTTAATCAAGCAATAAGAATGTATGAAATACAACTGTACACCATTACTCATTATTACTTACATCATTATAGGAGGATATCTTATATCCTTTCGGAATTAAGAATATTATTTTATTTTCATAAAATCTTAGATAAGACTAAAGGGTTGGTCTCACCAAAGGCAGAGAAGTAAATGTGTCCAGTTTAATTATTTAAAATCATGGCACTAAAATAAGACCTAGGTGATACAAAAAAAGGTTTTTTTTTTCAAATTCATTTCCTCCACTATCATCAAGTCATATTTAGTATTTGATTAAGATTCTCACTGAAGGAAACCTCGATTGGATGAAATTTCCTATAATTATGCAATCCTAAATAATTTCATTGCGTAACTGCATTCAAAATGTGGATATTATGTATTCGTAAACTCTCCTTGAAAATCTTTTTGACAAAATAGCGTAGTTTATTTATAAACAATTTTTATGTGGTTTGACGTTGCGTTATTTGAGTTTGAGTCGAGCGTATTTTTTGCGTTCTCTTTTCTTGCTTATGTGGAAGTAATTAACGCTGTCACTTTCGTTTACATTCGTATTTTTTTTTTATTATATTTTAACGTGTCACCTTACATTCTGTACTCACTATCGATTTGCATACACACAACTCGAGATCCTCAGCTCTGACTACACCAGCAGCAGCGAACCAGATTGCAGCGGCGTGTCGGCTTTAGTTGCGGCGCCGCGGTCCTTGTTGTAAAGGGCGTATTTATTACAAGCCGGATCGTGTGTCGCTTGCAGTTGCAATAGACACCACAGATGTTAACGGAATAGGAGTGGTAACTATTGTACAATGTACCTATTGAAACAATTCCTCCTGTTGTAAAGTAAAAATGGTATCTACGTATGTATGTGTTGCCTTTTCTTGGTCATTCAGGGAAATGAACAGATTTTTAAATTTCCATTTGCATACGAATCGCTGATACTGTGATATTAATGTAGTTCAATTCCTGACGCCTTACTGCTAATGAAACGAATTAAACATAGTTTGAAAATGTAACCCTCCTGTTGCTAGGAAGTAGCAACCATATAAGAGCTGTCGGATTTTAAGCCGTCGTATTAGTTCGATTCGACGTCTTCATCATTATCACCATTATCTTTAGCTGTAGTGTAGAGTCAGTACTCCTGAAACTGAATTCAAGTTCTAAAGGCTGCAACAAATACATAAGTAAAATCGCTATATTTTCCTCAGACCGGTTTAAATGGTGTCGCTTTCCGAGCTGTCCAGAGTACGGGGGCGTATTGATGACAAGGCACGGATCGTATATCCTTTGCAGCGGTCGAGGAGATATCATAGTTAGCTCGCCTGTGGTGTGCAATCGATTGCGGATTCTTAGAATTTAGAAATAATGCAAGATTCTATCACAGTTTAATGCCTACAGATGGCCATTGCATAGCACTTTTTATGCGAGCACATTATTATTATTATGTGTCAGCGCCAGAGCGATTTATTTACACATTTTAGATGAGCTGTGAGTCTTAGATTACTGAGAGTCAGTTTTATGATTTTGTGTTCATTCAGTTGATGGATACGCCCTTCGGAGTTCAGTGAGAGCCATGAGTTAGGTGGTTTAGGTATATAATTAATTGAGCCACCAGACCGCAACAGATTCTTATGTGGTTGCTTTGTAGTACACTATAGTACGGGCCAAAGGAACGTTTACTATCTGCTTGAAGGGATGCGTGGCGCAACCTTCTCAGATTATCGATGGTGTTATTTAAAATAGGAATTGGTTATGTTAGTTTTGAACTCATTCTCAGGAAAAAGATCAGAAATACAGATAATTGTAAAAATATTATATTAAAGTGAAATAAATATGAAGACAAGGTTGTAACAAAATGTTATTTTTATAATTAGGTACCTACACACTTTATGCAATTAATTTATAACTTTATACCTATGATGAAAATTTAATGAGTTTCTTAAGGTTTATTGAGATCAGAGAATCTTTTGTCGGGTCACTTTTCAGTTCGTCTATCAGAATGATATTGTTTGTATAAGGCACCGAGTCTGCATGTTAATATCGCCCTTCAACTTCAATAGCTCCAGGTTAGAAAATATGGTATCCATTGCTCAACTGCTAGAGGCAACTAATGATGTTTAGTCCGCGCAGCATTTTATAATATACATATGTTGGACTCAGTATTACAAAATACCACGATGACATTTTATTAATGAATGTTAAGAATTGAATAATGACCTATCATATTCTATACTATATATACTCTATCTATAGTACTCATTTAATAACCCTAATTATAAAATAATACTTAAACTGATTGCTATATTTATTCATCGCGCAAGCGTAACTCATCGATTATCAAAATATCGACTGTAGACGCATCCTTGTTGACAGCTCGGTTTTGACCCCATCGGAACGTTCCTTTGACCCGTACTATAGGCTATAGCTTACTCACATTACACCTAGGGATTTTCCCTCCTGTCTATGTGACAAACGTTTCTACACGTTCAGTACCCGCCTATTGTGAGGGCTAAAATATTAATTTATGTTTGTTATAAGGTTTAAATTATTGTTTTTCAGTAGTTAATATTCGATGGTCGATAGTAGATAGAAATTCTTAAGACGTAAAAAATAAACTAACTGACCGACGAAGTAAACTGACAGCTTGAAATCAAACAAATCTTGTCCGTTGCCATGGGCACAAATTTCTAACATTTTCTTTTAATTATGTGGTTTGGTTGTGACGCTACTGGAATCGGCCTTAACATTGAATACAAAGTTCAACATAATCGTCACAGCTCTAAGATATCGATTTGCTATGGCTGTCGCTCCGAGAATAAACCTTGCTGCAGATAGGACGATATAACCCCCGCGTCGAGGACGATAATAGAATAGGCTCAGTGATTTTATGAATTTAATGACATGACTTTTGTCTATTAGCTAGGTTTACGATGTTGCAAGATTTGGTACGCACAATAATCTTATTTGCGTAGCTTCACGGCCAGTTTCGCAGTTACCTACCTTACAAAAATACTGTTTTTTGGTATACCTGCTAACGACAGTTGTTTACCATTACCTCTATTCATCGAGGGTTTGGGTTCATATTTGGTTGCGGTAAACTTTTGTTTGTCAGCGCTTCACCCGTGTTTGATTGGTCACTTCCTTATAGAGTGGGTGTACCGACAAAACGGTATGACAATCGGTTCTACCGTGCTTTGAATAACAATCAATTAGAAGTAAATAGGTTTAAGTTACGCTCTTGATAAGTGCACTGCTGAAGTCAGATTGATTATTATTATTATTATTATTATTATTATATATTTTACTCTATGATTGATACTTTATCAGGTTTCAGTTACTTGATAACCTTCTGACTACATTATGTCTAGATATATTCTGATATTCTAATATTGTTCTCTAGTTATAATATTGCGTATTGTATTAAACAACATAAACATTTGCATACAGGCACAAACATCAGGTATTATCAAGATTTCTGACTAATATCACAATATGTAAGCCCAGCCACTCGTCTCTTAAATAACACAAGAACCAAGACAATGCCTTGTCGAACAAAACACTCATACGGCTGATTAGGACTTGATTGACTCATTGTAGATTGTAGAGTAGCAGTGTTGAAGGGCTGCTCCTCAATTAGAACTTCACAAGGCGCCTGTGCTCTCAAAACCAAGTTTCTTCATCTTCAATTCATTGCCCAGTTAGCTAAGATGTCAACATTGCGGTGGCAATGGCCTCCCACTAATTTATAGCTCGTAAATATCCTGCCCCGCAATTTAATTCTATTTTGTTGAGAATGTACTTTGAGTGATTGCATTTGCAGTTCGCAATATCCGTGTCTGTTCCATTTAAATTCGAACAATCACGTCTTGTGGGCTTAGTTTAGACCGACATTTAAGAATCTGCAGATCGTATGTACTCGTACGATTATTCGTTATGTCACTATTTTGTTTTATTTGGTGAAGTATGTTTGATTTTTATTTATATCGATGCTTTGCATGATATACTTGATTCAATCAATCTGGGAATTGAATTTTTGTAACTCAAGTAAGCCGGTATTATGCTAAGTAGGAAATAAATTTGATCACAAGAGGGAATATCCGTGTGGTTTATATTTGGTTTATGTAAATGAGCTCGGGAAATTCAACGCTACGCAAAACGCATCACGTATTAGTCGAAACGAAGTGTGACGCCAGATGCCACGACATGTCATGTATCGGCATAGATATTCCGACTACATATAAAGAGACAAATGACTATAAAATACTAAGGATTGACGATTTTTTTTTCATATATTTTATCATCGTCGTCATCGTCCAATGGCGAAAAAGATTTTAGATCTATATGCTTTTGAGAGACGCGGCGCGTGACATGTGACAACGTCCAACGCCCGCGAAAAATATTTTACTACAGTATTTATGTTGTTATCTTTGTTATTTATTACCCTGTAAAAAGAGAATTGAATATAAATAAACACCATCGAAATTGTTTCAATATTGTTCATTTGCCATTGAATGAACCCAAATAATTTATTTAATGATAAATCCTTATCTTTCTGAGGTTTACCGATGGAGGATGTAATCAAAAGGTTCCTCGAGGAGCAAAGATAAAGAAACAAGCTAAGCGTCACGCTTTCTCCCATACTGTTTGGTAGAGGCGCATGCGCCGTAAAACCGGAAATTCAAACAAGCAAAGTTAAATTCCGAAGAAATCATACTTTCGAGACCATGACTTATGTCAAAGGTTCTTCCCGGAGCACATTACGATTTCATCACCAATTGCTCTGGCTCTGACACAACAAATTAATATATTATTCAGTAAGCACTGTCTCCGTATTTACTCAAGTTATTCTGAACTGAGTGTAGCTCTGCTACTGACATGTAAGCCTAGCTTCTAATCTAGTCGCGTATATACAGCCTGAACCACGTAACTTTGATAGCTTGACTGGAGGCTAATTTGATTTTGGAATTGGACATCCGATCATTTGGAGCTTAACTTAGTAGCTGGCCCACTAGTAATATGTTTCCCTGGAGTGGAGTACAAACAAAAATGAAAATAAAATTATTTCAACCGTCAAAAAGGCCAGAAGAATACACTGACAAGAAAACGGGTGGTGTCTTTTCAGAACGGACTATGTCGTCCTAAATTCCAAGTAGGCAAATAGTACGTAATATTAACTACGCTGTAAATATCATTAACTCTGGCTGATTGCGTAAATACAACAGATGTGACCCCAAAATGTGACCCGTTACCACAGCCTGTCTGTGTTGCAATAAACAATAACAAATAGATTCACCGACCAACCGACCTAAAGCCCTATTTCTTCCTCCCCGGTCGCGTATTCTGAAATGCCTCTGGGGTACACCGCTGGGCCGCGTTGTGTCCAACGGGCTTTTCAGGATTTGGAACCGCTCGAAAAGCCAGAGCGCTACAGCGCGACGCTGCGTTGTACCACACGTGGTTTTTCAGCACTCACATTGACATTCATCATCTGAATAGCCCGTCGAATACAACGTGTGAGACCCATGAGGATAAGCGCACCAAGCGCGTGCGGTTTGACGCTGATGTGAATAGAAACTGGTTTAGTTGTATCCCACGGGCTTTTCACAAGACGCCCCCGGTCGGGATGTAAATGTCGTAATATAAACGAGGCTATGAAATCACACACATCACACGACATAAAATAATATACTGTACTAAAGTACAGTATGAATGATGAATTCAAGCTATAAGTAAACTTATAGCTTGAATTCATCTCATGTCTTGCGGATTTCATCACGTACGCACGGGGGATCCGCTATAGGATTGACACCGCGTGCGGGTGCTGTTAGCTGATTGCGCTTTCAGTATTGTCATGCGGCCATACTGACAGCATCCGCATGCGGCGCTCAGAATAAGAAAATGTTGTTGTGAGATGCGGGGCAATCCCATAGTAAATCCCGCGTGCGTGCTTGAGCACCCGCATGACTTTTAAAAGGCCGTTAGTGCGCAACCAGTGTCGTGCGTAGGTGTTTATCGGCACGCGGGGCGCCCCATGCTGACATCACCCGCAAGCGAGGTTAATCCCATAGTAAGGGCCTTTTCACTGTCGTGCGGGTATCATCACGCACGCGGTGTTACTATGGGATTGCCCCGCATGCGGGTGCTGTCAGTATGGTTCCCCGCGTACCGCATGACAAATGCGCACGAAACTGAAAGTGCACTAACACCACTGAAGTCGCAGGAAAGCTATAGTTTGGTTTACCTGGATGACATCAATTTGATTTAGTACCCGAACTACTGGACCGATTTCCAATTTTTTTAAAAATGGGATCATGCTATATCACACAACCATACTGTGCATACACCCTCCCAAATAAAAAATAGGTTCATAAATAATACCAGTTTCGAAGTAACATGTATTAAAAATAAATATACAACCGAATTGAGAACCCCCTCCATTTTTGAAGTCGTTTAAAAATACCAATTAATCTACCCACTTCACTGAATTACTTACTTCAAAAGGCCGCTTATTTGTAGAGTTATGAAGTAAAAAAGTAGGTTTTCAGTTGCGTATTTATAAATTATCTATCATATAAGTACTCAAAATTGTGTACAGGGTAGGGATATGTGTGATTAATTAATTTGTCGATTCGCTTCAATTAATAATAACAATGACATCATACGTAATTAACCGGAATGAATAATATCGTCTCCGTTTTTCAAATACATCTTTTTTCCGTCCGCCAAGCGTGTTTTATAAACAAAACATGCCACAGGTTCAACAAGTCTTACATTTCAATACAATAACGTAATTGCTATCTACTATAATTGTACGAGAAATAACAAACCCACCATCAAATATAATCAATCTTAACCTCTGAATTTTACTATGCAGCGACATTTTTTTTCAATTTTGATACTACCCATATCATATCAGTCAGCAACTCGGTCTTTCGCTTGGTAGAAAGGGCAGTTTATTCAGTAAACCATAAATGCCCTTGTTCTTTGTTTTCAGAAAACTGGTCGCCCAGTTCAGCAGAGAGGAGACCTCCCTCCTCGTCCTCCGAGTGATGGTGGGGCTGATCATCCTCTACGACTGGGTGCACCCCGCCGGCGCGTTCTGCCGGTCCTCCTCCGTCGACGTCAAGGGCTGCGTCAAGTTCCTCCAACAACAACCTCCCTCGAAGGCAGAACCGTTGCTCAACGCCCTGCGCTACACCACCAAACATCTGAACCATCATTCCACGCCGAAAAACATCAAGGCGCTGCTGGCGGCGTGAGGGCAGCACTCCAGCCTTGTATGCTGCTGCGGGGAGTGACTCGACAATAAACACGAGGGTTTCTCAGCGCGATTTTGTTGCTCCCTTCATTTCGTGAGTTTTCATCGTGTATTTGTTTTAGATGTATTTATGGGTGTATTACGTTGATGTTGGTTTTCTCTGCGTCTAGCGGAGATTTGGCTAAGGAAACCTTCTTGAGTATCGAGGTCTGCCAAATGTGAGTAGAAACGATTGTACCAGTCGCTGGAAAGGCATGCACAGTGCGATAATGACGTAAAGGAAAGGAAAGAAGGAAGGCGTTAAGGAAAATACCCGTAGTGTGAGCCGGTTATTGTATGTAGTTATTTATATTTCGATGATATACCTACCTGTTCATTTTTCTGAATAAAAATATATGCGTAAGGGATATGTTTATAAAGTGTACTGTAAGTCATGTTTTTGTATTATGGCTTCGCGTGATACCACTTGTCATTAGAAATAGACTTGAGAAATATCTCCCTTATATTGTTAACTTCAATCCAGCATGCAAGGTTATAACGTTTTAAGATAACTCGGCTAGTAATATATTATGTAAATTGCCCTAGATATATGCACAGTACGGTAAATAACTAGAATGATTACTGAGGCGTAGACCACATTGTAAGTACTTAAAAGCAGCCTTTCATACCATTAATAACTCAGACACAACTGATTACCATAGCTTTATAATCGTGCAATGTTATTGCTCCCAGTATGTTTAATACAAGTGGCTATTTCTACTCATATTATAAAAAATTGAGAATTTTACAAGTGTGTCAAAATGGCCCTGTAATATTAATAACTGACGGGTTATTTTGAAGACTGAAATTTGTAATTCTCTACATGTATTGACATAATCCTAACGAGATGATCAGAAGTGTGCAAATAAACGTTTTCACTAATACTGCTAATACTAACGAATGGTTTAACAAAATCAAACCTCAAATTTGCAACTTAAAATTAAGGCATAATTAAATGAACAAAATTATATCTAGGTAAGTCAACCTTTAAAGCCTTTTTAACTTAAATGTTCGTGTTAATACTGTTAGAAGAGCATATGCCACTGCCTTGATGTTATATTAATGATATTAATAATAATTTTAAATTGATTACTGTGAACATGAAGTTTCACTGTTGGTACATAGTAAATCTAATAAAAACGCAAAAAGCTTAAAACCTAATTGATATACAAAATTTTATCAAAAAGGAATAAATATTGATGGATGTTGACACAACAAATAAATTCCTTTTGATTTGTGTGATGTGAAACTTCTCATATTAATATAATAACAATAGCAAAATATACAGATTTTATTATGTTAACACTTCTGTCCTGCACAAAAGTTTTTCTTCTTCCTATACAAATAATTATCATAACTTAGATTAATATTATATTGTTTCTACTTGCACAGTTTCCACGTGATTTATATTAGGATATTGTTGAATTGAGTATGAAGCTGAGAATATCTTTGTTATAATTTGACAATTTGCTTGCAAGGGCCAGGTCATAAAGGTTCTCAAACTAAATTGCATTTATAAGGGAATTGAAATGTAGTTACAATGATCTCTAACAAATAAAACATAATAAATATCAAACTTTCCACGGCTCAGAATAAGATTTAAACTATTTTTGTGAATGTGTTCTCTAATATTCCACTTTTGTAATTCCAAAATAGTTAATACTCCATGACGAGTCTAAACATTACCCTTCTACTACGTAGGCATTAGTTAAATGTAATTATGGAATATGGAAATTATTGCTTATGAAAAATAGATAGTGTTTCAATGTGTTGGATTTGCGAGACGATGTTTTAATAAAATCGGTCCAAACCATCCTGTTAGTAGTCTATTGCACAAACAATATCATTGCCACATGTAAATTAGGTAATTTTCAAGGGAAAATGTTAACAGTTATTCATTTCTAGAGGCGGTATGTATCATAGCCCTAAAATTCTTAGTTGTTATGACATTATTTGTAGTATTATAAACACACCAAAGTTATAATTTAAACATAATAAACTTGATTAGGCCCTTCTAATACTATGTTTCATTTCACAAGCTTGTTAACATTAGTCTATTGTTTATGATTTATAGATAAGATATATCTAGAATGCAATTTTGCAGTATGACACAGTGAGCTTTGCTAATAAGCTTAACAAAAACTGACAGTAATAAAGGAAACCGAGTGAGTAAGTAAAAATAAAAAATAAGTAAGAAATTAAGATAATTTATTCCTTAGCAATATATTTACAAGTTGAGCAAAGTTTTATTGTTCAGTTGTTAGCGGGACGTGGCTTGAGGATGAGCTTTCCGGTTTCGTCACAGGACATGTTGAAGTCATTCAGGACAGAGCGGGTGCGGGCGGTTATGATGCTTGGTGCTATCACCTTTCTGTGGACCCCCATCATGAAGAGGAGCACTGAAATTACAAGATGGACAGGAAGTTGATTTCTATTGTAAAATCCCATTCTAACTTCATAAAATGAAAGACATTATTATAGAGAGGATACTTCCAAGGCAAAAGGCTAAGTTGTAAAAAGAGGAAGAACTTTTTCTAAAAATGGTCCAGTAGGATACACCTACTTTTATGTAGTAGATAATATGATCAATTAACTTACCTAGCAATGTGGAAGTGAACGCGAAGATGGGATGGTTCCAGAGACTCTGTGTAAGGGAGACAACTGGAGTGAGTGGGTCGGTTAGCCAGTGCCATGCAGCAATTGCTGTGCAGATAGACACCACTGCCAGCAGAACTGGAAATAAATTAAATTATACATTTGAAGTAATTGTGGGTAGTTTTGTCTTATATTGGGTGCTTACCTATGAAATTGGCGAATTTTTCTTACAGATTCAAGAGTTCATAATTCGAGTAAGTCAATAGCTATTTCCAGTTTTTTTTATTGTTTTAAAATTAATTTCAACATTTTACATCTACTTATTAAATTTTCTTTTATCGACACTCTGACCCACCTTGCTAGGGACCGACAGAGGGGTTACAGTGTGTTACTTACTCCTCCAACGCATAGTAGCCGGCTGAAGACATGCTATCACCTCAGTCAAGCGTCGCTCAAATGCCTTCAAGTCTGGAAGAATAATTTTTGATGAACATAGGTTATAATAAAAATGTTTAGTTTCTGTGTAGACATCTATGTCCTATAGCCACATCTAAGGACTGAGACCTCATTAGAGGCCCTGGGCAAAGTAACAAAAAACGAATCCCATTGCTTGAACGAGAGAAGATGCAAAATACAGTCATACCATCACAAGCTGTTTGCTCCAGAGACATATTACTTTTCTTGGAGTCGAAAGCAGTGTTTAATCTTTTCAAATGGCTCTTTTTCTGGATCACAAAAGCCAAACCTTAAAGAAGATAAAGTAGTGTTTTTATATTTCCACCGTCCACCGCCGACCGACCGACCAACCACAACCAGAGAGAGTGACATTGTAACTGTCAAATAAACAGTTAACAACACAGACAAGAAACTACAAGCATTTTGACGTTTAGTCACTTCACCAGGGAACACGGATGATTTTGGACTGATTTGGACCGCAACGCAGCTGTTACAAAAAAAAACTGTCAAAAGTCCAAAGGTTCAAACTCCGAAGGTGAGATTTTTATAAATTATCCTCTGTTATCCGGGTGTTCCGCTGATTTTACCTTTAGCCAACAGAGTGAAAGGCGAAGTTACAAATCATCCTATCTATTATTTACCTGAGTAGGGGAATGATATTGATACATTAAATGAGCTCAACTTTTTATCTTCATGTAACGTCTTAATCTGGGATCACTAATTGCAATTTTCATACATATAAACAAAGGTCCAAAATGTTTAAATTGATGTCTTAAATATGTCTATCTTGTCCAACTTTTGATATATAATTTTATATCAGCAAATTCCACACATTCCAGCATGATTTCCCTCCGGCAGCTGATAGGCAGTGCACGATGCGCAGCACCAGCCATCAGACAGATGTCTGCGAGCGCCGGGCCTCTGGTCGATGTGGCTGTAGACAATGGCGGGGTGGCCACCGTGACAATGCAAAGACTGCCAGTGAACAGCCTCAATCTTGACCTGCTACAGGAGATGAGTAAAACCCTCGATGACCTGGCCAAGAATAAGACCAAGGGAATGATATTGACCTCTGTGAGTACCTGTCAAGTATTGGTTTTATCAACAACCACAACAACATAGAGCCTTTTGCCATTCAGAGTGGCAGAAGCATAATTATGCCCACTTTTAGCAAGTTATTCAATACTCCTGTCAGAGTGTTGATACCGAGGGTGGAGTGCCCCCTTATCTACACTCCAACCAACAATACCCTTCGGTTTCATCAATAAATGTTTATCTATTGTACCTTTTTCATGAGTAAGCATAGAGTAAATAATATTCAGCCTTAGTAATAAAATAAGTTATTCACAGTGTAACTTATACAGTGTTTTGTCATGCTTTGACTTTTGATATTTATTTGATCTATGAAGGACAAAACTGTATAAATTAAACAGTGGATAACTTTTTTTATTAGTAAGACCGTTAGATTTTAAGGTTTGACTTTTTTGCGATCATTAAAGTTATAAGAAGAGGTTGGCTATTATGGAATGCACTTTTGTATTGAAAAAAATTCGGGAAAACAAATCTAGTGTTAGGATTATATAATCGGATATTGATATACTTACATTCAGGTGTTGGCTAATATGGAATGGAATGCACTTATGTATCTATCATATAAATCCTGCGATTCTGGAAAAACAAATTTTGTGGTTTTCTGACTAGATAATTGGATGCATATTTACTTATCTTATATTGTTAAGTAGGTAGTTACCAAACTGGCATATTAAACAACGTCAGGATAAGTTAATAAACAATACTTAGAATAATTCATGCACCTTTTCAATTTAAATTAAATGAAATAATTTATTTTTGCCTTATTAGACATATAAACAAAACATACAAGGATACACAAAAACAGGCAAAAAAGGAACGGTCTCAGCATCTCTAGAATGTGCCATTTGTACAACAGTCTCTCCATTGAATACCCAGATCTTGATATTTATGAACCTAGACCTTATGAATTTATTAAATAATTAACTCTGCTCTGTCCCAGCCATCTTCAAACAATTAGAATTAGATTTCTATTCTTTTTTTATATGTTTGATCAATAAATCATGTAATGGAATCATAAACACATTAAATTAAGTTTTACCATGTACACATAGTTTGGGCTACAGTCCAACACAAAGACCTGTAATGATGTATTATTGTCTCAAATGACTGTATTCTGTTTTGTGTACTTGTTTATTAAACAAATAAATAAATATGCTATGAGTAGCACAAGTGCGGTCTCACAGAGCTGGTTTTCTGACCGCCCCACAAAATTATACTAAACTTTAAACTAACACTAAGACAATAGTGGAGGATATATATTTTAATTATGCTTTATAACAATAATTATTATTATCATATGTTACATATAATTATATGCACTTATATATAAATATATAAATATAATATGTGCATATGAATATATTAATATGGTACCATTGTTATTTAGATAGAAAACACATAAGGTATAGTTATAATATAAGATGATAAATATGCAAGTAGAAATATACACCTTTACAAGTAAAAACAAATTTTGATTCAGGACAAATGTAATTTAATTTATGGGAAGTCCACAGTAAAAAAAGGATTTCTTTATGAACCACAAGAAGAATATTAGTAGAATTATAATGTAGGCATATTCATACTATGGCATGCTAGGTATTGCGAAACCATTCACACAAGCCGACCATCAGATTTCTGTAAATTTAATAAATGTAGTCTGAAATGTTTTTTAAAAGTGGTTTTAGTATTTAAATTCCTAATAGGGGGTGGTATATTATTCCAGCATGTCGTGGCCATATAACGAAAGCTGCCACGAAATGCTGCTGTTCTGTAGTGTGGCATAGACAAAGGGGCCGTACAACTCCTGACACCATCGGTTATATGTCGCCAAGTGATCTTCACACTCAAATACTCTGTAGTATTTGAGTAGTGAGCACAGGTGTTCTGTACTCGCTGCAGAAGATGTAATGTTTTTCTGTACAGACAGGGGCCATAAACTGTTAAGCAGTAGTAAAGTTTTGATAGTATTAATGTTTCACTTAGCGTAACACGCATTCAAGTCAAGTCAAGTCAAAGTACTTTATTACTGTAGATATTTACATATACTTAGCAAACGTCAATTTTGCCTCTTCTCTACATTGGTCCACTGTGGGAGAAGAAGGGCGTAGAAACTCCCACAGATTGTTTTTAGATCTCTTTTAAAATAGGTTGTGCTTAACTATTATAAATATGAAAAATTTAATTATTATGATTAATAAGCAGGAATAAATAATTACAAAATTATCAACAGCAAGGCCTGTGTTGAGCTAGATTAACCCCATACAGTCCTGTCATTTAAGTAATCTTGAACATTGTAATATCCCTTTTTTGACAAAGTCGCTTCAACATGCTTTTTAAATTGCTCAAATGGCAATTTCAAAATCTCCAGAGGTATCTTATTATAGTAGAGAATACACTGACCCTTGAAAGAATTGCTAACCTTCGCGAGTCTAAATCGGCGCGCACACAGTCTGTGATTATTTCTTAGGTTAACATTACAGCTATCGCTAATTTTGGAAAATGTTGTAAGGTTCTTGCGTACATACATTATATTTTCGAATATAAATTGACTAGCTACTGTTAGTATGTCAATTTCTTTAAAAAGCTCTCTTAAGGAGTCTGTTCGTTTTAAATTATAATATGCTCGAATAGCTCTTTTCTGTAAAATAAAAATAGTTTGAATATCCGCTGCATTCCCCCACAACAAGATACCATAGGACATCACACTATGAAAGTAACTAAAATATACTAGCCTAGATGTAGCCACATCCGTGCTTTGTCTGATGTTCCTAACAGCGTAAGCCGCAGAACTTAATTTACCAGCCAATTTATCTATGTGGGGTCCCCACTGCAATTTGCTATCAATGGTTATTCCAAGAAACTTCGTATCATTTACTAATTCTAACGTGCTGTTGTCTAACACTAAACTGGTCTCAACTTGCCTGACATTTGGAAGTGATAATTTGATACACTTGGTTTTACCAGCGTTTAACAATAAATTATTAACTGTGAACCAATTCAAGGTTAAAGACAATACACCATTAACATCATCAAAATCTGCTTTTTGTCCGTAATGATTTAATTTAATTAATAGCGTATTATGATCAACACAATCAAACGCCTTCGACAGGTCGCAAAAAACTCCGATAGCATCCTGTGCGGCCTCCAATGCAGAATAAATATGAGATATAAGGGTAATACCTGCATCCGTAGTTGATTTACCCCTAGTGAAACCGTATTGTTTGGCGTGGAGTTGTTTGGTACGGTTGAAGTGTGAGAGCATTTGATTGAGTATAATCTTTTCAAATATTTTACTTAGTGTTGGAAGAACAGATATTGGTCTGAAATTTGAAGGATCACCCTTATCTCCCGATTTGAAAAGAGGTATCAGTTTACTGTGTTTTATGAGGTCTGGGAAAGCCCCATCGTCAACACATTTATTGAATATATAAGCAAAATGTGGGGCTATAACTAGATTTCTACACTTATGTAATTTCCAATACCATAGATTACTTTTAGCCTATAAAAGCAGTTGCGAACTAGCTCAGCTACATGTTTCTTAAAGCTTAAACTACCGCCCATCGTCACTCCTAGATTGCGTGCTTCAGTTACGCGTTCTATAGGCACTCCATCAATTAAAAAAACGGGATCTAGAAGTAACGCCTTCTGGATTTGTAATCGCGTACCTATGATCATATATTTTGATTTCAGTGGATTCAGTGAGTTTCTCGATGACCACTTTTAGATACGGTCAAGATCGTAATTTATTTTGTCTATAGTAGCTTGTAAATTACCAACGTCCAGTGGCATATAGAACCGTAGATCATCAGCGTATATATGGTATTCGCAACTGAAGATTGACTTGGCTATATCGGCACAATATATAATAAATAAAAGCGGCCCCAATATGGACCTCTGAGGAACGCCTCTTTCCATTGGGACGCATTCTGAAGAGTGTACTTCTTCCATCCAATTTGCGAAGAACAATTCGCTGTTGCCGATTTTTTAGGTAGCTATCGAACCATTTGCGAGATTACATGTCGAAGTCATAATAAGTGAGTTTCGACAGTAGCAGAGGAGTATTAATACAGTCAAATGCTCTCAAAAAATCTAGTAACGTATCGTACTTTTGCCGACATCTTGCGAACCAAGTATATTATCCACCACATCAAGGAGCGCCGTGGAAGTACCTCTCCCCTTTCTGAAGCCTGACTGGTGTAATGGTAAGATGCTATTTTTTTCGCGATAAGGACTAACCTGATCGTAAAAGCCCTCTCCAGAATTTTGGACAAATACGGTAGCAAACTAATTGGTCTCAGATCTTTAACGCTGACTGGATTGTTATTCTTGGGTATGGGTCTCACCAATGCTGTTTTCCAAAGTTCCGGGACAACGTTCCAAATTCAGAGGACATGATAGATTTATTCACTATTGTAGTAATAACATCGAGAGTGGAGGGAGGGGAGTGTCATTACGATAAAATCCATGACTATACGGTCCACACCTTGCGCATTCGTATCAATTGAGATAATTATCTTAGCAATCGCAGTATTAGTCAAAGTGTTTAATTTAAATTTTGCTGTATTAATGTGTCTATGATGTTCAAAATATGTTAGTTGGGACAACTGTACCTCATTAGTGCCAGGAATTCTAGTAAAGAGGGGCCCAGCCCTCAGTGCCCTTTCGAAGCCAGGTCTCAATATCTGGTGACTGGCCACAATAGTCTCATCATGCTTTGTAGCCAGAGATCCCGAATTAAATAAACCCTCCTTAATGTTAACTAACTTAGAGTTACAGGAGATCATAGCTGTAAATAAGTGATATCAAATAAAAGCTAGTTTTATCTCTCGTCCAAGTTCCGCACTTTGATTCTTTCTGTGCCAGGGGAAAATAACCAGTTTCGTTTTTGAAAAATAGACACTTGGGCAAAGAACACATTTACTATCTATCATTTAAATTAACCAAGCATGTTAAATAATCCACACTGATAAACAAAAACATACTTGTAATATATAATCGCGAATATAATAGAATATAAATTATATGATAATATTTAAATAATAGGGAACAGTTGGGCCTTATTTTCATAACAAATATAGAACAATAAATATTCAGAAATATGCAAATCATAAGTAAAATCAGTTTCATCAAAAATAAAACCACTATTCTTTCATGATGGGTTAATAACACTATATGACTTAGGATCGTGCAGTTTCTATGTCTCTTCCGATCCCGCTGTCTTTGGGAAAACCCGTAATAAGTAGATGACCCTCGGAGCGAATCCTGTGGAATGTACCCTTGTCGTGTTCTCTTGCCATTATGTGTCCCTCTCTTACCCAGACAAATCTCCAGCCACTGAAAGCGGCTAGTGAACAGGCCTTTGCCAATAGCACCCTGTTAGTTTTAGTGAGCCGCTCGTTAACGTTGTACTTGTCTGGTTGATGTTCATGGAGACCCATATCGGCGGTGGTTACCCCTCTCCTCACAGGCGCCGCGGCGATGAGGTCGTCGCGAAGCCTCCGGGACGGGCGCGCGGTAATGGGGCGAGGCTTGTTCCGCTGGACTTAGTCTGCGCGGTTGCGCCGGGCTCCTACACAGGTCGCGCTCACAATGTCGTGCTCCTGTAGTGTGAGACCGAGCTTCGCGGCGGCAAAAATGACAATATGTCCCAAAGACTCGTTTGCGGATTCGGGAATATTCGCTAGCTCAACGTCGTTTGACAGGCTTGACTGAATACTATCGTTTAGCTCCAGTTTGAGGAGGTCAGCATAATAATTTTGTTGTTCAGGTGTTCCGGCAAATAGGTATTTGTTGATTTTTAAATGCATTTAGTTCCGAGCGTAGTTTGTCATTTTCGCGCTCCATATTTTCAATCTTTGAACCCATTTTTGACACCTTACAAATAGTGTCTGATAGTGTGGTAGAAAGCGTGTTTGTTGTCGCTGTAAACTCCTCTTTCAGTTGTGCACAGGCTTGACAGATCCTCTTCGATAAGATCGCAGCAACTTCATTCAGCTTAGTGTTAAGAATACCTGTGAGCCTGGAGTAATATTCTGGTAAGTTGCTCTGCAGTCATTGTAATGGTACACGAGAGTCGGTACATTAGATACTTCATTCTGCGTGATAGAGGGCTAGCCCAACGCCGCGCTGTTTTGAATACGAGAATCGGTTCAGATAACGTTTGGGGGTTTTGCGTTGCTTACTGGCAAAGTTCGCAAAAAAGACGCGTGGGTTCATTCGTGGAATTTCAGTTCAGGTCAAGTTTTTTTGTCGCATTCCTGCGAGATGTGTGGAGATGAGAGCCGATTTGGCTGCGCGTTGAATAAAATTATGAATAACTAAATAATGAAAGGTTATTACGGAACGGAGAAAGCTATTATGTAGATTGCAAATATACAATTGCGATTGAGGTATGAGATGGAGGGTCTGACACCTCTGGATTGAATATCATTCTGGCAGGTCTTTGCTACGCGCAGCTAGTGGTCGGGTAATGCTTAATTAATCGCAACAAGCTTTTATTGGTCAGCGATCAACAGATTCTGTGTATCGGCAGTACCAAATGATTTGAGTGATAACCTACGGTTGATCATAGTGAATATGCGTACACACAATTTGTAGAACGGCGGATCTGCATGGCATGGTTGAAATTGGACCCTGTGTAGTTAGTGATAAGAAGCTTCGCTTGGGCAGAGCGTTACGCAAAGGACGCTATTTTTTCAGACATGTGAGGTATATAAATACCAGAGCGTGGGAGGGGAGTTCATTCAGTCTCAGCGTCTAGCTACTGTGACAGTCGCCTCACGAGTTCTAAACGGTTTTGTCTGCCGTGTTACGCGTCAGAACTATACGAATTGGTGATTGCGAAGTTTCAGTGGGTTTTCGTGAGTGTCTGAAGCGCCGAGATATACCTCGGTTCCTAACCTTTATATCAACCTACCCCTAATTCCAAAACTATCCTTGGGTCGTTAGGAAAGAACTTTTAAGTCAATTTATCTGAGTCTGAGTCTGGGCTTGGAGCGACCCTAAATTCCTTATTCCTTCACCATAGGGTTCCTGGATTGGCTCTTAGGATATTCGCGGGCTAATCCTCTCCTCATTCCTTCGACTAGCGAGCTTTGAAATTCCCACACACACAGTCGTTAAACATTCAAGCACATTCAAATCAAACTCAACCATTTTCGAGTGGTGTCGATAATGGACGTGGTATAACACTAGGTTTTAGACTAGGCTAGACAGGAGTTTAGTTGCGGCTAAACCTAGGTTGTCAGGGCATAGGGAGACTGTTTGATCGATGAGGTTCCGCGGATGGAAATAACAAATTCAGAACAAAGTTAAACCGGTGTCAACACAGATAACATATTCTGTTGATATTTTGAAATTTGAGTGTTGTCGGGGACGCGCGAAGAGATCAATTTACAGTCTAAAGTTCATTGTTTAGGTCCGGGTAGGTGTTTTGCATTGCCTTGGGTCAGATTGGATTCAAGTTGCATTTTTAAATTAAATGTAAATTTCGCTGGATATCTAATGTGTAAGTTGAGTCGGTATATATGATTTGGCTCAGCCCAGGACGTGCTGCGGCTAGTGGAATTCATAGTTCGGTATTTATCGAATTATGCACTTCGCTATGGTGTGGGTTAGATATCCTAAAACAATAATGCTTGCGTTTCGATAACATCCAGCTCAAATTGCGCAGAGTTGAAGGTTTCAAAACGTTACGGACCTTTTGAGGTAACCGCTAGTTCAGAATCCATTTCGGAACTCAAATCGCAATTGTGTAAACCGGTCTTTTCGGATCGTTATTGCCGTGAATCAAATATATAATTGGAACCACCACAAGCCGCTACTAGCGAGCACATGAAATATCATTGAGTACTCACGTCGTAAAACTACGACGGATATCTATACTATAACTGTGATCGATCACTAAAACTAAAACTAAAACTAAAACAAAAGATGTTCCAAGGCGCTCATATATACAAAAACCAGATGGTGCCATCACATAAAATATAACAACGATCGTTTTGGCGCAATACACCGCTGACTGATGCGAATTACCGGCTCGCGGACATATATGCTTTCTCTGTCTAACTTGAAACTGTAAATTCCTGAACCAATCTTCGTTCGACTATTGTACGCCTGACGAATTTCTCAACGAACGAGAAATTCAGACTTATCATTCTTACTTACAAATCTTACAGCTGAATCGGGTCCTCTCATTTTGGGATAGAAAGAATAGACGATCATAGCTACTGTTAGCGGCGGCTACGACCTTTGCCCTGGGGCCCGCTACAGATTTTTGGTGCCGAGACGGAAGGATATCCTAGATAGTCTGATACCTAGATATTCCTAGATATTCTAAAAGAATCAAGGTCTAACGCGTTACTTTTAAAAATAACACAACGTAGAAACGATTTTAAACAGTTCAGTTTTGTAAATAAGAAATAAGCAAAAAAAAGGGGCATTGTTTTCAGACGAGCTACGGCGGTTTAATAGGAATAATGGCCGGCCGGCCTAGGAAAAACGGTAGTCGGGTAGCACAAAATTCACTTTCACACACAAGTGAAATGGCGTCAGGGCAGGTGACGCAATTGTTATCTGAAATAGTGAAAAGATTAGACAGTTTGGAAAGGGGTTCCAGCACGAGCAATGCTAGTAGGACTTCGGACAGACAGACTGACAGACAGGAACTAGAGACGTTTGAACAATCGGTAGAAAAACGTCAATCATGCATTGTGAAAATGACACAGAAGTTGCCGACATTCGATGGGCGGAATTCGGAAAATCCGATGATTTTCTTAAGAGATTTAAAGGCTTATATTAAAGTCTCGGGAGATAGTTCTAGGGCTTTGATATGGGCAACGGATAGTTTGGTAGGAATTGCGAAAGTTCGAATGAGCATATACAGAGACTCATGGCGAACCTATTCGGATTTTGAAAAAGATTTCAGAGAGGTATTCTGGGGTGATAATGAACAGGAATTAATTAAGCAAAGATTCCTAACTGCGAAGTTTGATTCTAAGAAAGGACAAAGTATGGAAGAGTTCTTTGCCTCTCAATTGAATAGCATATATGAGCTTACGATACCGTTTACTGATACGGAGAAAATCAACACGATTTTCAGACAGTTGCCGCGTGATATTCAAGTAGCGTTTTTTGCTAGAAAGGAGACTATGACTATACGTGATGCGGTCGAATTCCTTCGGCATTTAGAACGGAATGTCGATGGGGGATTAAGTGCGATACATGGTTCGGAACCTATGAATACGAATAACGTGAGGCGGGATAGCTACATGCGTGGGCAATATCGAGCTATGCGGGTAAATACGTTACGTTATAACGCGATAAGTCGTAGTAATAATTATAACGCGGTAACGAAGGGGCGAAACGAATTTGGGACGCGTGGTCGCGGTTATTTTCGCGGTAGAGGCAGGCAGCCTAGGCCTAGCTTCAAGGCAATAGGGTTTCAGAGGGGCAATGATAGTTCAGGAGATACAGAGGCAGGGCAAAGTTCAAGTGACAGGAATAATGCGATAAGTCAGAATTCAAAAAACTAGTGGACTCGCGCGGGTCGTTCGCGCTCAGATATTTATTACGGTTCGGGTGGACAGCCGATCAAATTGGGAAAAAGCATAGACTGTATGATTTGTGTAATTTGGATTCGAACGTGGGTGTGAATGAATTTATTCAATTATTAGCGCATAAAGCGCACGGATATGCCGTGTGTTTAGAGGAAAAATCTAGATCGAATTGTAGAGATCGAAATGACAGACGTTTACATACGATATTCAGAGACGACGATTCGACTGAGTGTGGGCGCGAGTTATGTAGTACTTTGACATTACCTGAGATAGATGTGCGTATTGGGAATATTGTTGTAAGGAGTTTGATTGATTCGGGGAGCGAAATCAGTGTAATAAGTCGGAGAGTGTACGAAGAAGTGTGCAGTCAATTGGGAAAACCGACGGAAATACCGATTCCAAGTTTGAGAATCACAGGTGCATTTGGAGTCAGTAAGGAAAAGGTTGATAAATTAGTAACGTTACCGTTAACGATAGGTGAATGCGTTATCGATACTCCAATGCTAGTATTAACAAGGGTGCCTAAAGATTTAATTTTGGGGTTTGATTTTATACAACAGACGCGAGCCAGTTTAATGTGTGAGGGTAATAAGAGGCTAATTATACGAAGCGCCGGGCGGATGTGTGAAATACCATTAGGTACTGGCCCTAATCAGGATTTTTGCTGTTGTACAATGGAAGTACAGAACCAAGATACCAGTAGAAATATGATAGAGGAATATGTGAATAATTCATCAATACCTGTTGAACACAAAACAAAGTTATTGCCGGTGTTAAATAAACATGCAGAGTTGTTTAGCGATAGGATAGGTCGGACAAATAAATATATACATGAGATAAAAATGAGAGATGAAACGCCTTTCGTAAAACGAAGCTATCCCATACCGTTCGCATATCGCGATAAAGTAACAAAACGTTTGGAAGAAATGGAATTTATAGGTATTATTAGCAGGCAATCTACGGATTTCAGCAGTCCATTGACTTGTACATTAAAGAAAACGGGAGAGGTCCGTATTTTGCTAGATGCACGACAATTAAACACTGGAATGGTCGGGGAGGTTGAAACCACACCTTTAATGAGTGAGATATTGCAATCCGGGCGCCGGATAAATTACATAGGAGTTATTGATATCAAAGATGCGTATTTTTCTATACCATTATCAGACGAATCTAAACGATACACGGGTTTTGTATATCAAGGCAGAAGTTATGTTTACAACGTTTTACCTCAGGGGTTGAAAACCAGTGTGGGTTCATTTTCGAGGGCGATGGACTTAATTCTAGGGCCAGAGGTTAGGTCATATTGTTTAAATTTTGTTGACGATTTGGCAATTTTAACTGAGGGTGACTTCGAACAGCATTTGTCTCAAGTGGACACGGTTCTGAGTAAATTGAAAGACGCGGGCTTCACATGCAAACTAAAAAAATGCGAGTTCGCACAAAAAAAGGTCAAGTTATTGGGGCACATTTTGTCTACACAAGGTTTGCAGATGGACCCGGACAAAATTGAAACACTTAAATTATATCCGTCACCCAGAACTGTCAGGCAATTGAGGGCGTTTTTGGGGTTCATAAATTACTTTCGGAGGTTTATAAAAAAATTTTGGAACATTAACACAGCCCTTGTACAATTTATTGCGGTCTGGAGTCAAGTTCGTCTGGAGTGCGCAGATGCAAAGTGCTTTTGACGAGATAAAAAACCAATTCTCAGAAAGTATAATTTTGAGTCAGCCATTGGCGGGAAAAACATATTATGTTCAATGTGACGCCAGCGCTATAGGAATTGGGGGCTATGTTTATCAATTAGATGAATCGGGCCAGGAACTAATTATAGGGTTCTGTTCGCAGGCATTCAAGGGTGCCCAGACTAGATGGTCGATCAGTGAACAGGAAATGTATGCAGTTATATACACTTTAAAGCGATTTGAGATATACTTGCGGGGAGAAAAAGTTATTATTAGAACTGATCATAAAAGTTTGACGTTCATTAAGTCGTGGACTTTATTGGGTGCACGCGTAACGAGGTGGATTATGTTTTTAGAGCAATTCGATTACGACATAGAATTTGTGCGAGGGACTGATAATCAAATTGCCGACACGCTAAGCAGGCAGATAGCGGGACCTGGAGGCATGATTGACAGTATAAATGTTCAGCCGGGAATATTCTGGTTTCAGGCATCGAATACCGCAAGTGTTATTTCGAGTTTACGGGACATTGCGAGATTACAAAGCGAAGATGAGCGGTTAAATCGAATTAGCGGTTGTATCAGACGTAAGGTGGTAGATACCGGAACGAGAGGTTTTGAAAATTATAAGCTAGTAGGTGATACGTTATATTTTCACGTGCCGAAGCGGAACGTACAGTTGCTAGTAATTCCGAAATCACTACAGGAGGAACTTATTTTACACATACATGAAGAAATAGGTCACTACGGCAGATATAAAATATTAGCACTGATGAAGGACAGATATTATTTTCTTCATATGAGTAGGGTGATTAGCGCGGTGATAAGAAGTTGTGACATATGTCAAAAGGTCAAACCAAGTACTAACAATACCGTTGGTCCTTGTACACCGGTGTTGGCGGAAAGGTTGGGTGAGAAAGTTTTTTCGGACCTTTATGGGCCATTGCCCGTAGGTAAATTCGGATATCAATATATATATGTGATTCAAGACGTGTACAGTAAAGTAATAAAATTATATCCAATGCGAAAAGCGACAGGTAGGAGCGTGCTCGCTTGTACAAAGAGATTTCATAGGGAGATACCTATCGAAACTATAATTACGGACTCAGGACCACAGTTCATATCGAAAGTTTGGGAATTTGGGCTCAAACAGCTGGGTATTCGGGTCACTCATACGTCGGTGTATTGTCCAAATTCTAATAGCGTAGAAAGAGTGAATCGCGAGCTAGGTCGGCTGATTAGAACTTATTGCGGCGGAAGTAATCGTAGTTGGGTAGACGTGTTACCGGACATTCAGAATTGCTATAATAATATCGAACACACAAGCACAGGCTTTGCGCCTAATGAGTTAGCGTTTGGTAGGCGGGAACCGTTAACTATTGACAAGGAATTAGGCGATGAATGGTTATTAGGCCATAGTGTGCGAGATTCGGAACAGGTGCGGAATGTAGCGATAGTAAACTCTAAAAGTTCTAGTGAACGACGTAAGCGACAGGCGGACAAACGGCGTAAGTTAGAGGTCTATCGTATAGGTGATTATGTGAAACTTAAGACCTTTGTGCGTTCAAATAAAGAACATAAAATCATGCGGAAATTTTCGTTGTTGTATAAAGGGCCTTATGTTATTTCGGCAGTGGTATATCCCAACTGTTATACGTTAGTAGATCCGGGTTCAAATGAGATATTGGGTAACTTCAATACTATAAATATAGCCAGGTATTATGTGAGGACGAATAAGGGCGTAGATAAATAAGATAGTGTATAAAGGTTATATAATTAAGCTGTAAGCTGTGAATTTGAGTAACTACTTTGTAGATTTAAGGATCTTGCATGGTTTGGAAACAAAAACAAAAAAAAAAAAACCAAAAAAAAAAAAAAAAATAATTTGTATATATATAGTAATACGAATTAGGATAAATTGCGGGTAAGCGAGGTTGTATAGTAAGATAGATAAATGAGATAAGACAGGAGAGAACTCAATCGAGTTGTGTAAATATTATATACATAATTGACAGATTCATCGGTCGGTGTACATGATTTGAGATGTCCGAACATATAGAGTAGATATGTACAAAGTATGGGTAGCATAGTGGTAATGAGATCCTTGCGCCATGTTAACTGAGATAAACAGTGTCTCAAGGTCTGGGAGGGGGCTGTAATGGTACACGAGAGTCGGTACATTAGATACTTCATTCTGCGTGATAGAGGGCTAGCCCAACGCCGCGCTGTTTTGAATACGAGAATCGGTTCAGATAACGTTTGGGGGTTTTGCGTTGCTTACTGGCAAAGTTCGCAAAAAAGACGCGTGGGTTCATTCGTGGAATTTCAGTTCAGGTCAAGTTTTTTTGTCGCATTCCTGCGAGATGTGTGGAGATGAGAGCCGATTTGGCTGCGCGTTGAATAAAATTATGAATAACTAAATAATGAAAGGTTATTACGGAACGGAGAAAGCTATTATGTAGATTGCAAATATACAATTGCGATTGAGGTATGAGATGGAGGGTCTGACACCTCTGGATTGAATATCATTCTGGCAGGTCTTTGCTACGCGCAGCTAGTGGTCGGGTAATGCTTAATTAATCGCAACAAGCTTTTATTGGTCAGCGATCAACAGATTCTGTGTATCGGCAGTACCAAATGATTTGAGTGATAACCTACGGTTGATCATAGTGAATATGCGTACACACAATTTGTAGAACGGCGGATCTGCATGGCATGGTTGAAATTGGACCCTGTGTAGTTAGTGATAAGAAGCTTCGCTTGGGCAGAGCGTTACGCAAAGGACGCTATTTTTTCAGACATGTGAGGTATATAAATACCAGAGCGTGGGAGGGGAGTTCATTCAGTCTCAGCGTCTAGCTACTGTGACAGTCGCCTCACGAGTTCTAAACGGTTTTGTCTGCCGTGTTACGCGTCAGAACTATACGAATTGGTGATTGCGAAGTTTCAGTGGGTTTTCGTGAGTGTCTGAAGCGCCGAGATATACCTCGGTTCCTAACCTTTATATCAACCTACCCCTAATTCCAAAACTATCCTTGGGTCGTTAGGAAAGAACTTTTAAGTCAATTTATCTGAGTCTGAGTCTGGGCTTGGAGCGACCCTAAATTCCTTATTCCTTCACCATAGGGTTCCTGGATTGGCTCTTAGGATATTCGCGGGCTAATCCTCTCCTCATTCCTTCGACTAGCGAGCTTTGAAATTCCCACACACACAGTCGTTAAACATTCAAGCACATTCAAATCAAACTCAACCATTTTCGAGTGGTGTCTTTGTCTTTTCGGATCGTTATTGCCGTGAATCAAATATATAATTGGAACCACCACAAGCCGCTACTAGCGAGCACATGAAATGTCATTGAGTACTCACGTCGTAAAACTACGACGGATATCTATACTATAACTGTGATCGATCACTAAAACTAAAACTAAAACTAAAACAAAAGATGTTCCAAGGCGCTCATATATACAAAAACCAGATGGTGCCATCACATAAAATATAACAACGATCGTTTTGGCGCAATACACCGCTGACTGATGCGAATTACCGGCTCGCGGACATATATGCTTTCTCTGTCTAACTTGAAACTGTAAATTCCTGAACCAATCTTCGTTCGACTATTGTACGCCTGACGAATTTCTCAACGAACGAGAAATTCAGACTTATCATTCTTACTTACAAATCTTACAGCTGAATCGGGTCCTCTCATTTTGGGATAGAAAGAATAGACGATCATAGCTACTGTTAGCGGCGGCTCAGACCTTAGCCTGGTGCCGTTACATCATGGATCAGACCGTGTCCGGTGTTGGCGTAGGGTTCAGCATCGGATTCTCACCTTCAGGTTTTGGTGGCTCCACCGTGAGACTCAGAGATGTGTTGTTGAGTTTCTCAGAGGCGGAGGTATTAACCAGCAATTCATCCTATGACATATCTTTGATGTCAGCCGTATTGGAGGGGATAAACTCTTGTACGTCGTGTTTTACTACGGTTCCTTTGTTGTACTTTTGAAATAATTTATTAAAAAAAAATGTAATATAACCGATTAGTTAGGGATTCCTAGATTTCCTGGCACCGCGGGATTTATTTTTCAAAAATAATAATTTAAGAAGCAGCTTCCATAATTTTATAGCCAAAAATTACTATAGGTAGGTAGGTAGGTTATGCATCGGAATATCCGATATCTGGTTTTAAGGTATTATGAGACATTTACCCTTATATCTGCCATGAGGAAAGTTGTTCAGTTATATACAATGATGCCACAGGCCAGCTAATTAAGAATCAGAAATAACACCTTTATATTGATGTAATATTGTTCACTTGCTTTTTAAGGGCAATTAACTCAATCTTTCTTATATGTTTTATTATACAAAAACTTTAATTTGTTTGTAATTTGGAACACTTTAAATTGGATTCTCATTTTCATTTCAGGCTTCCCCGACAGTATTTTCAGCCGGGCTGGACATAATGGAGATGTACAAGCCTGACTTCAAGCGCGCAGAGACATTCTGGTCCACACTCCAGGATGTATGGCTGAAGCTGTTCGGCTCATCTTACCCTACTGTGGCAGCTATCAATGTAAGTGCCTATTGTATATGCTTTCATATTTTTAAAAGTCTCACATCATGGTATAGGTCAGAAACAGTGGCACCTGTCAAAAACATGTTGCCTGTCAAAAACAGTGACACCAGTCCAAAACATGTTTCCCGTCGAAAAAGCATGACAATAAAATATATGTACCCCCTAAACGAGACCTCTGCTTATTGATTGAATACTTTCTCAAATGTCTGTGCATGATATAATGTGGGTGTTGCTCTACAAACTGGTAATTTTTTGAATGAATTTTGCAATTCTTTAGTTAAAGCCTAAAATAAACTCATTATTTAATTAGATGTCTAAACTCGCGTTACTAATCGTGCAGATTATTTGTAAACCGAGTTATGTCATTGTCAAGGAGACACAGATTGACTTTACAGATGTGTAAAGCTTTTGGTAGCTTTCATTTTATGTAACTTGGACCAAATTAACATAGATGAATAATGAACTAAGTGAGGTCGAAATAAAGCAATACAATAACCGTACGTATCTAAAACAGTATTCAACCTCAGAACAATAACTAAAGCCTAGAAGGAGTCCAAAAGAAGCAGCAAAAATATATATTAGTCTCACGTATTTCTAATGTGTCTTCGCACGAGATAAACAGAGAGAGAAAACGTTCTCCGCTCCATCGTTGATGACAAACTCTATCCCTTTCATTGAATGAACGCCAGTTTTGCACCCTTTTACAACGACTTAATAGGAAAGTGCTTTTTGGTGCCAATTGACATCAGCCAATGACGTTTGATGGCGACACGAACATACACTTCTGAATACCTATCTGCTAGATATCCAATAACAGGAGGCACAGCGCAATCCTATATGACGGACGAAATAGGCATGGGTAGGAACAAAGTCCAGATATTTCAGCAGGGCTACTGTTACATGTAGGCAGGTAGGTACCTACTTATTTGTTGCAAATGAAAAACCCTATCTATCCTCAACTCTGCAAAATCCATTGCTGCAGTAAAAACTTTAGCATGCTTTCCCATTAGATAGATAACTACTTATTAAACCTACGTCTTTGTCAGGTTGGAAGGTACCTAAATAAATTTAAAATTAGCTAGGAGAAGCAAGTTCAGAGACCATATTATTCTTTAGTATTACCTGGAATAAACGACAAAAATGTCGCCATCAAAGAATTCAAGTTCACCTATTGTAGCTAAAAGCTTACTGAAAGGGGCTTACAGTCATTGCATGCAGAATTACGAGAAGATGATATATTTTTTAAATATTTTCGAATATAATTGTAGTAATCGTCAGAAGCGTCCCTTAAGCAACTACTGAGTCTACTTCTTCTATAATTCGGCAGGTCGGTATCGTAGTCATTTTGGCCGCGACAGTACCTGACAACCCGTTCCCGGTAAAATATGAAGGCGCGTGCCTACAATAAAACGCTACTATGCAACTGATACATCTTGCTATCCGCACGGAGGGTACGCGTCGCTCTAAAACAGAC
Source organism: Argyresthia goedartella (assembly GCA_949825045.1). Classification (NCBI taxonomy): domain Eukaryota; kingdom Metazoa; phylum Arthropoda; class Insecta; order Lepidoptera; family Argyresthiidae; genus Argyresthia; species Argyresthia goedartella. Next base: position 22,690,768 of record OX463821.1, on the reverse strand, counting down.
CCTAGAATTTTGTTGAAAGGGCAGTTAGGTTCTATCAGTGGCTGGCAGCTATGAAGACCTCTTTAAAAATACCTTGCAGCTTGCAAGCCTTGCATGTGGCGGTAAACCCTTGCTTTTGTTAAACTTTTTGTCGAATTTCAAAAACCATTTGTTTTATGACTTTTAAGTGTTGGGCTGCATGGGAAAAGAACCCTTACAGTGGGTCTCCACATTTGCTGTTGATGGCACATACCTGAGAATCTAGAGCTAGGATACACACATACCAGAACCAGATAAACAGAACCTACCCACAATGTACAGAACCTACCCACAATGTACAGATTATTAATAAGCTCATACATAAGGTTAAGATTGCTAATAACGATAGGTAGGTAGGTAGATACCTACAACACTCACATCACACACGCTAGACTGAACTTGTCGTTTTCAATAAAACATGTTTTAGCACATTCGGGTACGAGTTAGGTTTTGGTAAGTAGGACTTTCAATATCAGCTGGCATCCTGGCTTCTATACTTTATCTAGGCAGGAAGGTACGCTCATATTGCTTCAGGTCCCTACCGTCCGTAGGTAGGTAGACGTACTATTATCAGCAGTTGTGGAAGACCACTGTAAGGGTTCTTTTCCCATGCAGCCCAACATTTAAAAGTCATAAAACAAATACTGTTGGCACTGGAGTCATCTTCAGTCACGATGTCAGTTGGCATGGTGTTTTATTCATGAATGACTTCACCCCCAAACTCTCTGACGTGCCACCCACCGACCTACTACTTATGAGTGATAGCATCGCTGCCGCGTCCACTTTGCAGATCTGCGCAAGCGTTGATTCACGTGCGAAAAATATAGTAATCTCGTATTGAGTGAAGTGAATGTGACTGTTATACTTTGTCCACTCTATTAATGTTTTTTTGGCAGCTCACGCCCGTGAAATTTCAAGTTAAAATTTCATACAAATAATATTGTGCTTCATGGACGGGTACCGCCCCCTTATAATAGTGATGTCCCATACAACGATTACTACGATTGTGCCACAGATTACAAATAATCGGTAGAATTTAATGCTAATATGTAAATTAAATATGTTATTAAAAACAAAGACTACAAATTTTTAAGGTAGAAACCAATAAATTAAAATATTAACATTTTATAAAGTTTTACATTCTTCTTAGTATAAGGCATACAAATAATACAACTAAAATAGTTTAATTCCTCTTATTAACATGAGTCGTCAGAATCATCATTTATACTAGATTCGTCCGATGAGGAGACTTCAGTAATTTTAATGATTAGCTCTTGTGTGCCTAACGTATCAAATGCAATGTCACGGTCCCAAACAGACATTATGACTCTCTCTGTTCTCTCCACCACACTTGCCCACTTCTTGGCCGTCACGTGGGTGCAAGCGTTTTTGAGTAATTGCAACATTTTTTCGCTGTGAATGGGCGGCTTATGTTGTTTCTTGCAGCATGCCCTTTTACTTGTGCCCATATAAGTTCTATGGCGTTGTAATGGCAGTGATATGGAGGAATCCTAAGGACGATATGACCATATTATGCTTCCATTTCATCGATCACCGTTTTGGTTTCTTTTTGGTTTTTAATATTTTTTAACAATTCTATTTTTTACATAGAATCGTCCAAATTTTCTCCATTTTCGCGTAGCCAGTTAATATTTTTTATTCGCTTGCGTTGGAATTTTTTCAATTTGGCGAGAGTGGTAGGGCGCGTTATCAATAAAAAATATTGATGGTTCTTCCAATGATAGAAGCATGTTCTTGAATCACTCTTCATACACCTCCGCATTAATTTCTTCGTGGTAATCGCCAGATTGCTTTGATTTAAATGCCAGCAATGCGTCTTGTACAAAATCTTTAGCTGTACCTGCGTGGCAAATGATGAGGCGTTCGCCTTTTTCCATTGGTACTGTGGAGGTTAAAGGAACAGTGTCGTCAGTCCAGGATCGGGATACGGTGTGGTTGGGTTATTATTTATTTATTTATTGAGCCATTTCATCTGTAAAGACTATATTTGTCCAATCTTGAATTTATTTTTGCCTCTCTTACAAAGACACATCGTGCCAAAGCAATATCAGTACGTTCCATTAATATTTTTCTTTTATCTGATTTTTTATACGAAAAGCCAATTTTTTTCAAAACTTTGGCCAAAGAAGATTTTTTACCACGAAATATAGAAAGAAACAATAAGTTTTCTTAAAGTTGGAATTTCTTGTTTCACATAGTAGTCATATACATGACGACGAATGGCGTCAGCGTCAAAATCGTCAACTGCTGTCACACTTGTATGGAAGGCTTGTCTTATCCGAAGTCGCTCCTGCCGTAGGTTTCGGTAGTTATTCTAGTCACAGTTGTACGACTGATACCCAACGCGGCCGCAACATGGTTACGCACTTGCGAGATAGGTACACTGACGAGCAATGAAAAAGTTCCAGTGACACAGCACCAAATTACTCCTAAACGGGAAAGGCTAGCTTAATGACGCCGTCTGCAATATTGAAGTACATTTAACAGCGCATCAGAATATTACCAATTAAAAAAAATACTTTTTAATTTATGAAGCTAGGTTCTATGTTTTAGGAGATATTAAGATGTTTGACGGCATTTTGTGGGTGGAACTTTTTCATTGCTCGTCAGTGTATAAGCGGACCGCCATTTTGATTTTCATGTTCAAAGTAATCATGAAGTTGTAGCACTAATTGTCCTTTCAACACACGTCCTTTCGCCATTTTCACGATCAATGTACTCAGCCCAATCTAAATACTCCCAAAAATTCGCCGAGTAATAAAACTACTCAACTCGAGGTATAACAAATGCGAGAGAACACTCAGCGAACGTAAATGCGTGTGACTAGCACGGGCGTTTTGTTGCAAGTGTCAGACCAATTCAAAATAGCGGCCGGACGGACGGTCTTTTGATGTTGCCAGTTGACGTTTATATATTTATACAACTTTTTTATAATTTCGATTATTACGTTCTTTAGGACATCACTAACTTGTCAGTCGTCGAGCTGTTAAAAAACCATTATTTGAGTGGATAAAGTATAGGTAGGTATCTCTTCGCTCGATAGACATTTGTTATTCAGCGGCTATTGAACTTTGGCCTGCTTCGATTGGTCGGTAGAAAGAATGCTGGGTGGTACAGCAACGAACCATGAGCTCATCTGCATTTCATCCTACTACGTAAGTTTAGAAATGTTTCAAAACTTTTATTCAAATCGTTCCGACTAATGTTGGAATGGTTACCCACCATAATTACAATAGTGCTGTACTCATCATAGATACCACGACTAATTATATATAAAGGATCCACAAATGAACTATTTGGACAGCAAATGTTCGTTACTTTTTGGTTAAGTCGGTAATGTAGTAGAGGTAAAAGTCACCTGTATCAAGTTTTTTTTTAAAGCAGGCCTATTGTATATTTTTAATAAAATGTCACTCGGGAAGAAATGATAAATTATGATTTAAGTACGCCCTGGCTTCCCTATCGTCCTCAAAAATGCGTAGTGGGTTAACATGCGAATGAAGTGGACGGGTAGTCCGATAGGCAATGAGGGCGACCAACACACTTGTACCATCTCTTCCCCGAGAGCCATCCCAACCTGTCACGAACTATTTGTTATGTGTATGTACTATCCCAATGGGATAAGACTATAAAATGGACAATTTAGAATGTTTAGCGTGCCGCATTAAAGGGTAGATACTAAAAGAAACTATACTATACATAACTTAGAATTATCTCTATTATCTGTATACTATTGTATTCTATATAACATATCATAGCTTCACGCCTTCTCCCTTACGGAGTGGCAGAGGCACAGTTCCGTCCACTTTTACCCAGCTAATCGATTCTCCCACGGGGCTAGCCCTTCGCTGCAACCACGGAGATTCCTCACGACATGGCGACACGATGTTTCCTTCCCATACTGACAGCTCAGTTATTGTGGTCTGTGACCTGAGCCTAACATTCCAATGTGGTCTGAATTGTGTAAATTCCCAAATCGCTAACACATTTTCATCAATTCAGACCGCAAGGTACCAACGCATATTCGATCACGCCCTCAAGTGAGCTTTTTGGAAGCTTTAATCAACTGTCATAAAACTCCTTACTGGTGCTTTATGTGGAAGCAGTCGGCGCAGGCTGTCAGCCGTAGTGACAATAAAGCCACATGCCCCGCCAGGTTTCTTGCCCCGTGAGCGAGCCCTCACCTCTTTCTCGCCCATGTATGCATATCTCTTGTACCCATGCGCCGCTACCACCTCCAGGCAGCATTCAGAGGACAACACACCTGGCGGGGCCAATAGCGCGAGTGGGCACTTGGGCACAGTGCCTTACAGTCCCGACCTCCGTCCACAGGGCCACGCGCCAGCCGGCGGCTGCTTACTGGCCATGTCCTGCGAGTACCGCGTCATGGTCAAGGGCAAGTTCACCATCGGGCTCAACGAGACAGCGCTGGGCATCGTGGCGCCCACGTGGTTCATGGACACCATGACGCATACCACCTCGTCGAGGGAGGCAGAGTTGGCGCTGACCAGTGCGAGGATGTACAGCGTTGATGACGCGCTGAAGGTAATTAATTATAAAGCCTAATATAGTAAAACTTTTACTGAGTTTCGTAGCGACAATTCAATCAACAACAAATAATGCCAAATTTAATTAACTCAAAGTAACATACTTGTAAGTACCCGGCGTATAAGTTGAACAAAGATGGCGGCGTCTGCGCAGGGTAAAATGTATCTAAAACAGTCATTTTTAACTGCGCAGACGCCGCCATGTTTGTTCAACTTATACGCCGCGCATATCGTTTCGTTGCTTGCATTTTCCAATTTAAGCTCATGTGACGGTAGTGAAACGGCCAAGCCATATATTTTGAGTAAGGTTTTTGAAGTTGATTACTTTGGTTTGAGTTTGTGAAGTTAGGGCTGTACAGTTAGGGCGTGTAGACTTAGAAGCTTGGCTCTACTTGAGATCTGATAACTTTTTGTTTCCCTCTTCTTGGCTACATTTTTTACATGAAAATGTTTTGGTGGGATACTGTGTTATAGCTAACATAATTATGTCCGAAAAGAAACAACCAAGTTGTAGGTTGCATTCGCCTAGGACCTTCGCACCTTTTCGTATTGGTTTGTAAGGGAGATTTCATATAACAAACACAACAACCCATAGCTAATTCATAGGCATGTCTAAATCTTCTCAATTCCAGTTCAGATATTTTGTCATTAGGCTGCTGACAAAATGAATTTATTTTTCGTTTCCTATTTCCAGGCGGGTCTCATCGACGAGATAGCCAACGACAAGGCAGACGCCATCGAGAAGAGTAAACTATTCCTCAAGAAGTTCGACAGAATCTCACCCTTGGCACGATCAGTCACAAAACAGAAGATTAGGGCAGGACCCTTAAGGAAACTGTTGAAGACCAGGGAACAGGATACGAAGGAATTCCTCGATTTCTTAAAGACACCAATGGTCCAGCAAGGACTGGAAATGTATATCGCAAGCTTGAAGCAAAAGGCTGCAAAATAATAATGTTTAAGACTAGGTATAAGTGAAAGTGCCCCTGCAGTAAATGCCCCTGTTACATCAGATATATACATATTACAACCAACATCCCATGATAATCATGTTGAAATGATCCTGTTATACTTTATATCTGCTTTATTGAGCCCCAGATCGGAAAAATATTTATGTAAATACCTATTTATATAGAATGGAATCTTGGTAGGTATATATTTTGAAATGAAAAATATTTTCAAAGGACATTATTAAACGATTTTATTACACCATTGGATATTTTATTTAACTTATTTTACTTAGGTACTTAATTAGGTAAGCAATGGTAATGGTCTTGAACAGAGCAATAATAGTAGGCATACCGATACGGATTACAATGCATTCAATATGGTTATTGAGTAGTGCATGAGTAAGTACAGATATTATTGCGTTGTAGGTTATTGTAATTATACATTATGAATCCCCCTGAACCCATACTATATCTGTCTGAGTAATGTAATTAGAGCACAAATTAATAGGTACATAGATGAATTATTTACAAGAATCATTCACTTTGTTTGAATGTTATCAGCTCAGTTATCAATCATAATGATAGTGGTGAGCACTTTATAAGCATGGTTGTACTGCTTTATCCGAAAATAAATTGTGGTGTCAGTCATTGATAGATAGATAATGAAGTGACAAATATACTCGAACCGGTTTACGTGTGTAAACGTTTTCCCTCGCGTACAAAGTACCCGTACTTAGACTACGAGTAATCGTAAGCTAAACCAAAAATAGTAAACCTACGTTAAATAGACAGACAAAGTTAACCAAAAAGGTAGGTATATATTAGTTCAATATTTTTGGTGTCAACTTCCAACGAAACCTAAATTAATAAAATGTTTCCAGTTGACAACAGACACATGATGTTGTCAATCCGACAAATAGCTTGCAGATGCAGAAAACTTTCAAGTGTTTCAAGGGAGAGGTGCGTTGTTACTATTCGAGCAAGACTGGCAGGATACAAGAAAGCCGCGGTGGCCGCAGCGACCGACGCCGCGTGCGGCGCTGCTACCGACGCGTCGTTGGCATCCGCGTGTTCCGCCACAAAATACGCTCCATTTCAAACAAACGCGCGAAAACCCGCTTCTCCGTAAACGCTTGAAAGAGCGCCTATACGTTTGAATTTAATGCGGGCCGCGCCGCCCAACGCGACGCGCGACGCCACGCGTCTCCGTAAATGAGGCCTTAGGCTAATGTCAGCCCACCCTGGCTCACTGCTGAAGTTAGACGTTGACAATGAAGGATTCACCGTAGTGACTATGCAGAAGGGACCCGTCAACGCGATGAGTTTAGAGTTCAATCTGGAATTCTGCAAAACTCTGGATCAACTTGAGAAGGAGAAACCTAAAGGAGTTATTCTGACGTCCGTGAGTTAAAGATTGCGATGTTACGTGGATCGGCGGAATATTAAAGTAATACTTAGTTATTAAATATTGCCCGCTCCGTGGTCTAGTGGGCTTCACGCTTGCTTCTCACGCAAGATATGAAGGTTCGAATCCGGTGCTGACCATGACCCTATGAGATACGTAACATAGCTTAAGTACCTACACTATCGGATGTTCCATGTTTCAGATGACACGTGAAGATGTAGGTCCCGGATACTATCTCTACTTGGTATAAGTAGTCGTAAATCCTACTCAACCTGTACTGAGTCAGCTTGGTTGAGTATGGCTCAATCTTACTCGTATCCGGTTGAAAACCTCTGCCCCTCGGTGGGGACGTTAATGGACTACATATATTAAATTAAATCTATAAAATATACCCGAAATTACCCCAATGTCTTCAACTTCCAGAGCCTACCGACCGTATTCTCCGCTGGCCTAGACTTCGCAGAACTATACAAGCCAGACAGACAGCGGCTCGCTGCATTCCAGTCTTCCATACAGCAGCTGTGGAACAACCTCAGCCGGTCCTCCTTCCCAATCGCTGCAGCTATCAATGTATGTACAGATGTAGTGAATAATCCTTTCCTATCGGCATACGTATATTACACTGAGATGTTAAAACCACCACGATTCTATCATATAAAGAATTAGTTAGGTAAACAAAAATATAACTAGTTACTGAGGACGTTTTATTTCAATAAAACGCACTGATAAAAACCAAAATCCGGTTGGGATGATCTAATGATTCTATAAGGATTGGAACCCCAAAAGTCTAACTATAAGTCAAAACTACAGTAGGATTTTGCAGACCTTTTTTATAACAATAAATTTTTGTAATTAATTAAAAATACTATGACATAACAAAAAAGACACCTCAACATAAAACAAAACAAACCAGCAGAGAAATTAATATAAATAAATATGATTTTCTGATTGGATGAACGACTTCGATTATGACAGCGGGATAAGACGAGGAGGAGCGGGGTGGACAGTGTGATGCGAAACAATACTTCCAACTTCCATATCACAGTCAGAATCAGAACTATTTTCTGGTGTATCATCGTCAGAGTTTTCATGAACGGTGATTACAAAACTAGCCATATAATTTTCCAACTCAGGTTCGTGTTTTCGGTACTCGTTTTCGCATTTGATGGCGTGGTCACATACTTTGGCCCAAACATCGGAACCAATCATATTAACCTTTTCCTGTACCAATTGTTTCACAGTAGTCATATTCATACTGATGTTTATTTTGGATACGTATCCCTTTATTTGAGACCATATGTTTTCAATCGGATTGAAATCAGGATGATATGGTGGCAATCTTAGTACGCTGTGTCCATATTCGTTCATAAGTTTATCTATAGAGTATTCTACAAAGTCTTGTTTGTACTTGCAAATAATTTCATATATTTCAAGTTTTGTTAATGACGGATCAATCGGAACGTTATGTTTGGATAGCCAATCAATCATGTCTTGCTTCCTGGTATTTGAATTAGGAGGTTTTTCTACGTACTTATTATGATATGCAGCATTATCTACTACTAGTACCGAATGTGGAGCTAAGTTTGGAATGAGTTGATTACGAAGCCATTTTTCATAGTTTTCATTGTTCATCGCGTTGTGATAGTCACCTGTTTTATCAGTAGACTGATACATTAACAATGCCCCAGGTATAAACCCCTTTCTACTACCAGCGTGCACTATTATAAGACGTTGTCCTTTAGAAATTAACTGTTTCACTCCGTTTTCTGACGAGTCAGCCCAGCTTTTACCTGCCAAATATGAGGTATGGATGTATGTTTCATCCATATAAACAATCTCTCTCCCTTGCAATCTGTACTTTTTTATCGCGGCTAAAAACTTTACTCTTTTTAAACGAACATCATCTTTCTCTATAAGTAATTTTCTGTTGTTTTCAACTTTTTGATGCCGAAATCCCATTTTTCTAAGAATTTTTCTTAGCGTAAAGTCACATCCCTTAAAATTTATGGCTTCGGATAACTTGGACTTCAGGGCTTTAATTGTAGGTACTTGTTTGTATATCAAATGGAAATTATACACTAATCGGCGTATATCGTTGTAGTCAAAATCGTCAAGACCTAGACAAAATAATTTATTTGGTCTACCCAACTTTGCCGACTTCGGACTATTGGAGGTGGATTGATTTATGTATTCTTTTTGCAATATTTTATTTACTGTTCGTTGAGAAATTCCACTGGCCTCCGAAACTCGTTTTTGGACTTTACAAAAGTAAGCAGTATAGTTGGTATGTTTGAATTTATCATTTTCAGTTAAGAAATATAAATAAATATTGAAAATAACTTCGCAGGCTTGCCGATCTAAACGTTTCCCTTTTCTTAGTGCTTTCGGCATGTCTGTTATAAATTGTTAATGTGGATCGAATAAAATCAATGTTTATTATTTACAAAAATGACAGACAAGAGTGAAATGTAAAGTCAAAAAAAAATATATAGGTGGCCTGCATTAATACACGAGTCCATGAAGTTTATCACAAAATCTAACATTAATATCAACAAAATATTTCTGTGGTATTAACTACTCTATATAGATACTTCCTCTTGCAATGCGACCGTTCCCTACGTTGTCTCGATGGGTACTGAGTGCGGATGAAGTAGTAAGACAAAAACGAACATTTCCGAGAAAATACGAAAGGAAAGGATTATTCACTACATCTGTAAACACAAACACAAATATATACAGGCACATACAGTTCTTCTGGCCTCAGAAAAAGCGACGACACACACATACCAACTCTAAGCTCGCCCGATACAAAGTTGGCAAATTAATGAACTTAGTAATGGTTTTTATAGCATTATTGTACATTATTAGAAAGAACACAGACCAGCGAACTTTTTTAGAAACTTTCAAGAAAATGCCTTGGTTTTTTTATTGCAAGTCAATACGATTCCTTACAGAATTTCACTTCTTAAAAAAACATTTGAGTCAATAAAAAAAAACTAGACGTTAATTTCCAGTATTTTTGACTATAAAAGAACCGTACAATATTACAAAACCAATAACAGTATGAAATTGCAGGTTTTATTAATAACTTTTTTATTTATTCAAGTTTTAAGTCTGGAGGAATTTTCAAAAAAGCTAAAAATATTAAAATTAAAAAATCCGTTGGGCCAAAACTTTTTTGTGGACCTAGGAGATATCAAATGACCCCTTCTATCCGCCATTTTAATTTGGCAAACGATTCACCAAACACCCTGTATAACATAATAGATGTATGTAACACAACAGTTCGTCCTGACTTGTCATCACCGCCGACCGCTGAAGCTAATTACATGAAATTTGGTGTTTTATTTATACACAAAAAAAAAACTTTACGAAATTCATTCTATCTACATACATGAGGTTTGGGATAGAATAGTGGATTTTAGTTTATACATAATTTCTGGAATTATCGGTTAAATGCTTGCAGTACTAGGGATGTAGTATCGCGTCGTACCAGTACTATGCGGATGTGGCGCGGTAAACACAATGGATACTTACCGAATGTATCTACTGAAAAACTGTCTTAATTGCGTTTGACTCATTGTGCTCTTTTTAAGTATAGATCCTGCAGTAAAAATACATATGGCATTAATTGTCCAAAATTTTATATAGTTAATTAATGTAAAAGTAACTAATATTTTAATGGTTTTCGAGTTAAAAGCGAAAAACTGGAAAAAGCCCCTTAAGTTTCCGCCAATAAGACTTAGGCTCGATCTTACTCGTGGTTACATTTATCTGTTTAGTTTAGTAATTCCCTTCAATTCTGCGTACCTTTTATCCACAAATTCTTCGTCTCAAGGGCCACGCCCCCGCCGGTGGCTGTCTGCTGGCCCTCGGGTGTGAATACCGAGTCATGGTCCAAGGCCCCTTCACCACGGGCCTCAACGAGACAGCACTTGGACTTGCCTTGCCTGACTACCTGTATAAAGCACTGGAACATACTATAGGCTCCCGTCAAGCTGAGCTAGCGGCTACCACATCTAAGTTGTTCACTGTTGATGAGGCTCTGAATGTAAGTGACTGCTGTGGGTTATAGCACAGAGAATTTGATATCGTACGGCCTGTCTCTTAATAGCACAACAATTGCTGATGGCAACTCCAACCGTTGGAGTAATTCTAGTAATCTTCTTTTTCTTTTTCTTAAATTAGCGGCCATCTTGATTTTTTTATTCTTCAAATCCGTTACATTCAGGTATAACTGAAGAAGACCATTTGTATTATTACTAATTGTTGTCACTATCCTTTACAGGTTGGGTTGATAGACGAAATAGCGACTAATAAGACAGAATCCGTCGAAAAATGCAAGGCTTTCCTGCGAAGATTTGACTCAGTATCCGCCATTGCCAGGGCTATGACCAAACAACACAGTAGGCGAAATACAAAGAGCGATGAGGAAGATAGTGAGGCAAACCTAAAACAATTCTTAGATGTCTTGCTATCAACAGAAACGCAGCAACAGCTAGAAATTATTGTAAACTCGTTTAAGCAAAAATCAAAGAAATAAACTGGAAATAATAAGGACAATAAGATATTGGTGCGACTTCGTGTTATTGACTTATTCGATTTTACCGATATGTGTGAATAGTAAATGTCTAGTTTTGTACAGTACGATTAATTTTTCTTTTACGCTCAACTTCTCGTTTTTAGCCGCTGAAGTCTAGTTTAATTAGATTTTAACATAGATTTAATAAACTCCTTAGACATTACTCACGTCATATGAACAAGACAGATGGTAACAGATTTAAACGACGGTTTATGAGATGATATTTGTCGGGTTTTGAAACAGTGTAAGAATACGAACGCAATCAAATGTGAGTAAGAATTTTTAACGGAAGAAGAAAAACTGGATGTAGTTAGTTACAGCTTTAAAAAATAATGTGGATTCAGACACTGAAAGTAATTGTGCAAGTGACACATCTATGTAATTTAAAGGTCTACTCTACAAAATGTGACTTCGGTACAGATGTAGTGAATAATCCTTTTCTATCGGCAAAATTCGGAACAACGATAACACCCGAATGTTGCCGATGTGTCTATGAATTACTGTATTATTAAATTACGTGTAGTGTATCAAATAAATCGCATACTTTATTTATCAATGTCAAATGTCAAATTGCCCGTTTGATGGGTACTGAGTGCGAGTGAAGTAGTAAGACAAAAACGAACATTTCCGAGAAAATACGAAAGGAAAGGATTATTCACTACATCTGTACATAACTTGTTTTATACTGTAAGGTGAGTAGTATTGTGATGAATAAGCAGCAATGTATATTTTCTTCCGATCTGTTCCGATTAAACCCGAGAAGAGTCGAGCGGTAAATAGATAATAAAAGTATTCTACATATTTTTAAACTATCTATCAGACACAACACAATCAAATATCCTTGTGCTGCCACCTCAGAGCAATTTTTCAAAAACTGTGAGCGTTGTATTGTGCATGCAAATGTGCTTCTACCAACCGATATGGGAAACTACTCCGTAAGGGACAGGATAAGTGAAGCCCAGATAAACAACCGACAACTCAAAGTTTGACGGACACTTACACTTAGTCATGCTGAGAGAACTGACTATAGGTACTAAGAACATTTGAGAAGCAGTCTGTGCATCCCGTCATGACCTCACAGTCAACATGACGTCCTTTCCCCATACGGGGTGGCCAGAGGCACAATTGCGCCCACGTCTAGCCAGTTCAATACTACATTTTTCGCGACAGGCAGGGGGCTACCCCATCGCCGCAGCTATCAGAGCTACGATGGTTTCATCATGATGTTTTTCATCACCGCAAAAACAAGTTCATGACAAACACAAATAATAAAGCCGAAGTGTAAACGAAAACGGCCGCAGATCGCGCGAATTGGCGGTTAATTGGGGGAGCATATGTACTGGTATGAACACGAACAAGCTGAAGACGAACAGTAAATAGCAAAGTCATGAAAATATAGTCCAGTCGTCTAGAAGTCGTCGCCAAGCAAGGCCGCAGTTTCCGGGTCCACCGTCTCGGTCAGGCTCATCTGCAGGTCGGTCCACACCTCGCGCTGATTGTCGATGAAGTAGTTGATCTCCAGAATCCGGTCGCGGTTGCGCTTCACTTCGTTTCTGTGAACAATGTGTAGCCATTACCATCGAAGACCCAAGGTGTTGCGGCCGAGGCTGTGCTTGCCAAGCGTGAGGCCCGGGTTCTAATCCCGGCTGAGGGACAGAAAAAAAACCCAGGTCTTGGATGTTTACATGTTTGGGACGTCGCTGTCTCTGGTCCCCACGACACAGGATAACCTAGTGTAGGGCCAGAAGCAATGTACAGATGTAGTGAATAATCCTTTCCTATCGGCAAAACTCGGAACAACGATAACACCCGAATGGTGCCGATGTGTCTATGAATTACTGTATTATTAAATTACGTGTAGGTATCAAATAAATCGCATACTTTATTTATCAATGTCAAATGTCAAATTGCCCGTTTGACGTAGATTACACTGAGATGTTAAAACCACCATATAAAGAATTCGTTAGGTAAACAAAAATATAACTAGTTACTGAGGACGTTTTATTTCAATAAAACGCACTGATAAAAACCAAATTGTTTGAATTTATCATTTTCAGTTAAGAAATATAAATAAATATTGAAAATAACTTCGCAGGCTTGCCGATCTAAACGTTTCCCTTTTCTTAGTGCTTTCGGCATGGCTGGTATAAATTGTTAATGTGGATCGAATAAAATCAATGTTTATTATTTACAAAAATTACAGACAAGAGTGAAATGTAAAGTCAAAAAAATATATATATAGGTGGCCTGCATTAATACACGAGTCCATGAAGTTTATCACAAAATCTAACATAAATATCAACAAAATATTTCTGTGGTATTAACTACTCTATATAGATACTTCCTCTTGCAATGCGACCGTTCCCTACGTTGTCTCGATGGGTACTGTACTGAGTGCGGTGAAGTAGTAAGACAAAAACGAACATTTCCGAGAAAATACGAAAGGAAAGGATTATTCACTACATCTGTATGTGGTTTTATGTAAATGTTATGTTATGATATTAAATTAACCCTCAATATATTAAAGGACATATGACGTTTCTACCAAAATCCTTCGATATTTTTTTAATGACAACAATAATTGCATCCATTCTAGGGCATAGACAACCTTAGTTAGATTCCGGTGTTGGTTCTTAACAAAATATTACTTGTTATTGTCAGCCGGTCTCAAAAGTAGTCGATCGAATTTTGTGAGAATTGTTAAGACGCTGATTAAATAAATATGGGGTGCTGTTTTCATGTGTTTTTCAGGAAATACTGGGCAAATCGTAATTAATTTCTGGTATATGTAATTTGACTATATAATCTAGAGATTCTTAATTGGAAAACATGTTTGGATAAAATTTTCTCGATAGAAAATAAATACAAAGTCAACCCTTTTTTTATGGTTTTATCCTATTACACCGCAGTAGTAAGTGAATATGACTGATAATTGCAATGTATGAACAATTGTTATTTCTAACGATTTTCAATTTGAAAGTTAATTCCCTGAAATAGTTTATTTTTTATGATTTTTTTTTACGTTTTGGCGCTTACGTTGTTTCAGATTAGTCGCGAGTGCATTATTGGCATCCCGCTTTTTCTTATTCGCGAGTAATTATTGCATCTCACTTCCACTCGACAGCGCATTTTTATTCCATCATCGCCTTAAAACGAAGATTCCGGTAAGTATTCCATACCTTGTAATACCCTAATTTGACTAGGCTCTAGACACTTTGGACCAACTGTCGATGCAAAGGCATGTATCTTTGGATGGTCCAAAGAAGAGGTGGATTTTTATATAGCGATCCTATTTTCGGAATATAACCAAACAACGGTATATTATTTACCACCATTAATAAAACCACTTCCCCCGCTTTTTTCAAGCTAACAAAATTAATAAATTCCCCGACCCGAAATTACCACGGTAAAAGCGATTTAGAAGCGTTTAAGGCGATACCTCGTCCGTGCAAAGGTCCCCGTTACTCCAGGCGGAAAGACCCGCAGTGTGAGAGGGACGGAATCGGAAAAAATGAAAAATCGTAGCGCTAAACAACAGAATAATTGTTTAAAAATAAACTACTCTATTTTGTTAAAAAGTTTTTTCAGGAGATTTTGCGAATACATAATATCTACATTTTGAACGCAGTTCCACAATTAAATTAGTTAGGATTTCAGAATTACAGGAAAAAATAATATAATTTAGAGGTGTTTTCGTAATTAAATTCTATCGAGAAAATTTCATCCAATCGCGTTTTTGTTTTGGTGAAAATCTTAATCAAATACTTAATAAACGTTTACCCAAAAATCAAATCTGTAGATGACTTCATGGTGGAGTAAATGGATTCGAAAAAAACCCCATTTTATTTTCGTAGCACCTTAAAGCGGTTAGAAGTGAAAACAGATTGCTTCGTGAGAAACCATTGCTCAAAGTCTCCAATTCCATGGCTCACAGTAACAGCTAACGATCACTGTTAAACAACACAGGGTTTGTTTTTAGTTCGTATACTACACGAGCTGATGACCGCTCAATGTGTAGGGACCCGGACATACGAGGGAGGTCTGACTCCTGGGCATGGATCCCATCCCATTATTTTCCCCTCTAACAAAAAAAAATGCTTCGTGAGAAATTTATAAGTGCATGAGTGAGACAAAAGCGTGTCGATGTGTTGCTTAGTGTGTAGATAAGATGCAATAACTTGCCAGAAGCTTAGCCACTCGCATGGTCTTTGACACAGTTTTTGGTCCGAACCTTTTGACTATCATCCATCATCATTCATGATCTGCAGGCCTGTCAGACAACCCACCGTACAGTAGGACCCGATCACGAATAATTACGCATCTAATAAGGAAGTGAATTCTGAGTGACTCGGAACCGTAGCAAAAACCATTTCTTTCATATAAACGGGCTCTGAACTCCTAACGTACACGTCACGAACTCTGCTGTGCTCCCCGCGTCCATTGTTTGCCATAAACGTATCGTCGGACTATGGCAATACAGACAAAAGTGGAAATAAGCGCACCCAATACTTACTCATTACAACCACGGACTAATTCATCTCGCCAGTCGTTCGCCCTGGAGGTGAGCCTGTCTTCACGGTCGTCTATGAACCGCATGTGATTGTCCGAGGACTGCGCCACTACGTTCATTACTGCGTCTCGGTCCATCATTATCTGATGAGGAAAAGTGTTCTTTGTTCACGCCATTTATTCCCCCTGCCGTTCCCAGAGACCTCAATAATAAAATTGGACCCGGCTTGTTGTATTTCCGGTCACTATTTATGCCTTGATTCTCTTTCCATCTTTCCGTCTGATCGAAAACAGTACGATTCCCAAGAAAAACAATATTCCTAAACACCGTCAGGTCCAAAGACCTAGGCCATGTCACTACGTTGCGGCGTCGCATCGCATAAATCTGCGACACATCGACCTAATGTCATACACATATATATCAGTCGATGTATCGCAGATTTTTTCGATGCCAGGACGCCGACGACGTCGCAATTGCAGCGATGTGACCTGGGCCAAAAGGTTACAATCACTCTGTCCAGTTCATCCTGAAGCACAAATTCATCGACATAGTTCAACGATGTTCCGAATATAAAGAGTCCACGACATACCAAGGTTTAATTACCTCCATAAGTTCCGGCGGTGCGTCACCTATCAGCACCTTATTCCCCAGCAGTTTATTGCACGTCTCAAATAGGCGCTGTGACCATATGCCGTCGATCTCGCGCCACTGTCCGAACGCGTTGCGGGATTGTTCCAGAAGTTTTGTTATCATCTCCGTCATGTTTACGGCAAATTGGACGCGGGATTCCTGGAAAATACGAATAGTTTTCGGAGAGGTGCTGGTTCGAGCGGTGAATGGTATTGCGGTGAGTTCCTTCCCGTCGCGCCGTCTGCACGAACGAGTGGTAAAGTAAAGGTTACTGGGCACTAGTATACATTTTTATTATCGTCTCATCATCATCATGCTCAGCTGACATCGAAGCATTACTGGTTAAATATCTCTTCTTTTTAAGTCGTCACGGTTCTGTGCCAACCGCATTAAATGAGATCCCGTCGACTTGATGATATCGTTGGACCATGGGCAGACCACCTATCATTGGCTTTGACCACCAATCTGTCTTGATGATGAATGTAGCCTTAAATATCCTATAAATAAATAGCAGTAATATATGCAAATGTTTCTATTTTTACTTGGACCAGCAGAGGCACATGATACACACCTCGCATTGTTCATAGAGCGTCATCTCCACAGTCATCAGACTCTTCCACAGATCATAGAGGATATCATTGAAGACTTCCCCCAGATCCAAAACTAACGGCTCCAACTGCTCTTTAGTGGAGTCTTTGTTCACAAACTTCTCTATGATTTCATTCATGCTGACCATTAGAGGTGCCTTCTTCGTTTCGAACTCATCTATTATTCTGGAAAGGATTACCAGGACTTTTAAAAACCATGCTCAAGGGACTAACCATTTATTAAAACAGTTTTGATCCCTCGAGCCTGGTAGGTATAAATCGGGGATAAATAGATACCAACTTAAAGGCTACCGAGGATAACAAATAATAATAAGCGAGCTAATGACCGCAGTTACTATAAAAAGTAAGCTATAGTAGAAAACCACAGCAAGAATATCAATAATGGATGATATGGTCAAATTAAAAAAGTATGCCAAGATCGTAGCAAGCGGAGTTCTTTAGTCTCTACCTACCCCTCTACCGGAATAAAGGGAGCATTTGCATGTATGAAAAGACTCCTCACACTTTGCTCTTCTCCACACTGTCTGCCAGCGCGTTCACCACCAGGACTTGGAAGAGACCTATTTCCTTCTGTCGAGCTTTGTACGCTTCCTGGGCAAACAACACCAAGGCGTCCATAGTCTCCACGTATTGTTCTTTGTACCTGTCACACAGCCGAGAAGTGTAAGATACATGGGACATCCGGATATTGAAAAGCTTACACTCAGTATGTGAGTGACCGAAGTTGTATAACAACTTCTATGATGGTATAGCGGAGATGTTTATACCTACTGTTCCTGTCGGCGCTGTATCTGGTTCCCACCACACAGGATATCCCAGTTTGGGGCCATAAGAAATGTATGTGTCTGTACTCTGAACATATTTTCTTATAAAGTTAGTGTCGAGGATAATACGGTATTTGACTGCTAGTAAAAATAGATACTTTTAAGGAACTATCAAAACGGTAATTTTGCTCACGCGTTCTATAAAACGCTAGCTTGTGACGTCATAGTCAAATACTGTTTTTTTTTATCACAAAATTGAGTTTATAAAATACAGCTGCTGGAAATATACAATTCTGATATTGTAAAAGGTTTTTGTTGAAATAGGTTCAGCTTGAGACAAGTTTCTAGATTTATTGGAATACCTTGTCAAATACCGTATTATAGGTCAAGATTACACACTTACTCGTCATAATACCCCAGCAGTTCCCCTCCAATTTGCAGTAGCAGCGTGCCATCCGAATCTTTCTGGAACATGGACTCAATCAGCTCGGGCCCGCTCAGATACTCCACAAAGGATTGTGCGTAGAACTCTACTCTTGCGTTGTATTCTTCTCGTTGGATACGCTCCTTTTCTGACAGTTCGTCGGCCTCATCTAACTTGCGGAGAACGCCTCTGTGGGAGTTTTACTTTTTAGGTTTTTTAGCCTTCGTTGGCAACTGGATCGATTTTAGAGTTGGTCGAGTTCGAACTCGAAAGAGATTTTGTTTGATAATTGGGCAGTACAGTGGTTTGATTAGTGTTATGTAATGAATAATTAATAATAATATAATTAATTTAACAAGTCGCACCAGAAAGCTCATTTATATCTTCAAAATGCTTAGACCGTCAGCAGACGAAAATGTTTTGTATACAGTGTATAATGCTTTGGCCCAGTCAATTATATCTTATTGCATAGCGGCTTGGGGTGGCACACCGAAAACACTAATTATAAAATTGGAAAGGGCTCAAAGAGCTGTCCTTAAAGTACTTCTAAGAAAGCCTTTCAGATACCCCACTGAATTACTTTATACTGAGTGCAAAATGCTTCCGGTAAGGCAACTTTTCATCCAACAGGCGATTCTGAGAACATAAACAAGTCGCCCATACGATCCTTTGCTACTCCTAAAGCGGAGAAAAGACAGAGTGTTTGAGATAGAAAGCTGTAAAACCGCTCATGCTCAAAGGCAGCTTTATGTCACCGGCCCTCGTCTCTACAACAAAATCAGCAGGGACGTCGAGCTTTATCATCTACCCAAAACCGTCTGCAAAACATTAATAAAAAAATGGCTGCTCAGGCTCTCCTTTGGAGACACGGAGAAGCTTCTTGACATTCCAAATTAGGAAACCAAAATAACAAAATTACCTGGATTCCATACTTCAACTCACTATCCCCCTCCTTTCCTTCACCAACTCCACATGCACAACACACACAAAACTAACAGACACACACACACTACACTCTACATTTATACTCTACATTCACATCACACTACACACTCTCTTTATAATAATTATAATTAAGTTTTAGGGTTAGTATTATACCCACCAATTGTGTACCCTAATACCCGCCAATTGTGTACCCTAATTTGTTTTTATACTGTAGATTATTATAATTATTATTTTTCTGTAGATTTACCTTTTTTGATTACCTGCATAAATCTAAAAATAGTTAAGTACCTACTATTGTACAAAATAAAATATGTACCCACTGGGAAGTAACTGTTTCCCATGATACAGGTTTTTCCTACTTTGGGAGGCAGGGACCTCAAATATGTTAACCCTGTTATTTTGAACAATAAAAATTATTCTTATTCTTATTCTAATAAGGGAGCTGGAATTCCTAGAAATCGGTCAAGTGCGGGTTAGACTCGCGCACGAAGGGTTCCATACCACCGTATAATACAAGAAAAAACACGTCGCTTGCATGAGTCCCCCTATATTTTTTATATAACTTAAAGTTTGCATATGTCCAGGAATACATCTGTTTAGGCCAAATAATCTCTTTCCAGGCAAGACAAAACAAGGAAGTCGACAGATGCGTCGACAATGCCTGGAAGAACTTTTGTCTATGAAAGAGCTTATGAAGGGAGAACTTTCATTGACCCTCAAACGCAAGCTCATGGACATGTGCATTCTTCCCATCCTTACGTACGGAGCCCAAACCTGGTCTTTGACCGACGTGCAAAAGTTCAAACTCGGGGTTTGTCAGAGAAATATGGAGTGCAGCATTCTCGGAGTTCGGCTTTTAGACCGAGTCCGGAATGTTGACCTGCGCTCCAGGACTAAAATCGTCGACGCAGCTCAGAAGGCTGCCCAACTGAAGTGGGACTGGGCCGGCCACGTTGCTCGAATGCACCCGAACCGCTGGGCTTACAGAGCCACAAAATGGGTTCCGACGAATGCAACGAAGAAGCGTGGTCGACCCAGAAAGAGATGGGTTGATGACCGCTGGCAGGCCTTCGCCCAGCAGTGCGACGTTATGGGCTAATACACTGATAATAATAAAGGTTTAAATATGTTGCTATAGCGGCAACAGAAATACACATTATGTGAAAATCCAACTCACTCCATTACTGTTTGAGATGCATCCCGCTGACGGACAGCGGAGACTTAGTAATAGGGTGCCGTTTGGCACCTGAAAAATTATGGGGTGACCCAACACAAGACCTAACGTCAAAGAAGCGCCAATTTCTTTGGTTCTGAGCGAGCCATGACCTCTCTTTCTCGCACAGGGTTAGGTTAGGTGAGAGAGAGGGAGAGAGGTGACAGCTCGCTCAGAGTATAAAAATCTTGGCGCGAATTGTACCTACTTTAAAAAATATCGGCTACATATAAAGTACCTAATCATATTTATCCATTTATCTTCACCTGAACAACGCCTGCCCCTCCTCCCTTTCCTCATCCTTGATGATCTTATAGTCTAGGTAGGTGACCCTGGGCAGGCCAGCCTTGAGGAAGAAGTCGGTCATGGGGTCGTCACAGCAGGGATTCCCCTTGAAGCTGACGGAGCGGAGGAAACGGAAGCGACGCATGTAGACCATCTGATGGCGCGATAATGAAACTGTTTTTAGTGAGTGGTGGTAGATAAATGTTGAATGGTCCTTTGACGATACGTTTTGGTCGGTCGGGTGATTCGTATGAAGAAGTGAAATATAAAGGTGCTCTGATCAAATCGTTGTTCACAATGATGTCCCTATTAGCCCAATATATGTATAGAGGATCCAAAAGTCTATTCAGCTTACATTAATTGCAACACAACATCTAAGGTGGGGGGGGCAGTTTTTAGTAGCCCAAAAACCTCGAAATATTCGGACTTATTCCAGTTTTTCACTTTTAATTCCAAAAAGGTCCACATTTGTAAAGAACCGTGTTTTAATAAATTAAAGAAGACTATATTTCGCCTCGATAAAAAAGAAATGCAAATTTGGTCCATCCAACTTTGCCAAAAACTTTACCCAATTTCAATGTGCTGTAACTTTCCAACAACATATTTTATCAATCTTGTCATCAAGTTGTAGAGCATCAATCTGTTAATTAAAAAAACACCGATTTTTTCAAATTGGGCCAATTTTGCTATTTTTTTCCTCAACAGCAAATTGGGGAAATCTTTAAAATGACTTAATCGTGATTTCGCTCTTTTTCGATGTCTATGAGTACGGGAAGAAAGTCTGACTTCTGAGGCATCTGGTATGTCATCTTCAGATGACAATTTCCAGAGGCATTCATGCCTCTGGAAATTGTCTTTAGTGAAAATTTTTCAAAACTATTTTTTTTACCTGTACTGCTGGTTTCTTGATCCCAAAATTTAAAATCAAATTTTTTCATGAGTTTGACCTGTACAGCTGGTTTTTTGGTACCTACATTCCCTACCAACTTATATTTTAATGCTTGAAGACCTTTATCTTAACGCATTAAGTATTGTATAGGTATTAGAGATGCCGCGAATATTCGGTATGGCGAATAGTCAAATACCGATTACTCGCCATTCCCCATGGCGAATAGTCGAATACCGATTACTCGCCATTCCCCATGGCGAATAGTCAAATACCGATTACTCGCCATTCCCCATGGGGAATAGTCGAATACCGATTACTCGCCATTCCCCATGGCGAATAGTCGAATACCGATTACTCGCCATTCCCCATGACGAATAGTCGAATACCGATTACTCGCCATTCCCCATGACGAATAGTCGAATACCGATTACTCGTCATTCCCCATGACGAATAGTCGAATACCGATTACTCGCCGAATAGTCGAATACCGATTACTCGCCATTCCCCATGGCGAATAATCGAATACAGATTACTCGCCATTCCCCATGACGAATAGTCGAATACCGATTACTCGCCATTCCCCATGACAAATAGTCGAATACCGATTACTCGCCATTCCCCATGGCGAATAGTCGAATACCGATTACTCGCCAATCCCCATGACGAATAGTCGAATACCGATTACTCGCCATTCCCCATGGCGAATAGTCGAATACCGATTACTCGCCATACCCCACGACGAATAGTCGAATACCGATTACTCGCCATTCCCCATGACGAATAGTCGAATACCGATTACTCGCCATTCCCCATGGCGAACATACGAATACTCGCCATTATTGTTCGACATAAAAAGGAATATAAAAATAATTTATTTGTTATCAAATATTATCTCCCTGCAGTGGAGGCCATCATGTGATTTTTTCCTTATCGGTGAAACCTGCTCCAGGAAATTTAACAGCACGGAATGCAAATCAGTATGAGACACTGTAAGTTGTAGTCAATTCGGACCTGTTTTAAAAATAAAACAAAATTTGACCTTAAACTGTGATCTTATTCATGCGTTTTCATGTCTAAAACTATAATAAATTTAAGCAGGGATAATCAGGGATACTCCCTTCATACATTTATCTATCATAAAAAAAAACTTTAGATTCGGACAAAAATACACACCACCTTAAAGTCAGCTAAACGGATATAATATAACATACGCCGATAAGGACTGTTTAGGTCGCTCTTAGAATTGGATAGCCTTTTCTTCCATGTGCATTTTGAATTAGGGTAGAAAGAAGTCTCTTTTGGACTTTGAAAATTAATTAAAAAGCATCAACATGACTGATTTTTGATAACTGTTATACTAATTTAAATTAATTAAATTAATAGAAAGTATATTTTGTTTTTAAAGATACAACTAATTATTTTGACTATCTATAGTTTCTCTGTCCATTTAATATAAGTTTATTTTATTTAGAAAACTATTCGCCGAATATCGAATAATTAACACTTAACACTTAACATTACTCGGTATTCGACGAATAACAAAAAAAACGAGTAATGCCGAATACCGAATAATAGCGAGTATTCGCGGCATCTCTAATATGTAACTTGTACATATTTAGGTATTATATATATTGATACCAAACTCATACTTGTCTTCTAAGAGTTTTTATGCCTAAAAACATTGAATATTTTTGTGAATAAATAAATTGTTTTAGGTTAAATACATAATATTATGATTTATGATAATTAAGATTTATGATATTTATGATTTATTTAATGATTAATCAATCATCAATGTTATATCGTTATTTCATCAAATTATATTAACCTTAATTTGTGTATTCAAAACATATTTTTTATTGGCTGTTTAGTGGTTTTGCCAGTGCCTTTACTTACACCGGCGCGCGCATTGCTAGCGCAGCATGCGGAAAAAACAAATCCCGTGTCTTTTACTTTATATATGTTGACATATTCATTGTGGCAAATTATTAAATACTAGCTGATGCCCGCAAATTCGTCTCTTAGTCCTAGGAAATATCATTTACCGAGATAACGTAACCATCCTTCTGGTGCAGTCGGATAAAAAGTATCCTATATGCTAATCTAGCTCATAAACTATCTCTGTGCTAAATTTAATTGGAATCCGTTTAGCCGTTTTAGTGTGATTGAGGCACAAACATACAATCATCCAAATAGCCAAAAATCAAAACACCTAAACATCGCTACTTTCACATTTATAATATAAGATGGATAATTTCAAATTTATTTCTTCTCCAAAAAAGGCATACATTTACAAAACAAGTCCAGTGCCCCCCACACGAGACCCAGCCTATGTCGTGGGTGTTAAGTCTTATTTACTTTTTGAAGTACAAGACATGATGACCCGAGAAGAAAGGATGGGCCCCATTGAGTTCGACCATTCCACCAGAGGAGGATATTTCACCATAAGGCGAAGTGAAAGTTGCTGGTGCAGTATTTGGTCAGACTGGCGATAGAGCAGACATTGATGAGGTCTAGCAAAGTCAAGGGGGGCATCACTGGTGGAAGAGGCTTTACTGAAAGTGTTCTTGCCAAGAGGACACAAGAGAACGTGAACCTGCAGTATGTGTGTGACGTCAAGGCAAGGCTCATATCTATGGCAACCTACTGCCAAATGGGTGCTGTTTATACTGAGCAGCATGTCGATGCAAAGCCCACCAGAGAAGCTCAGGACAATACTGACTCTCAAAAACTGATTGCATGATTTCACCAGCATCCTCCATTGCCGAAGAACGACGTGATCATGTCAATAAGCAGCGGAGAGAAGTTGAGCAACAGGTGAATTGTCATGCCCAAGAAATAGGTAAGGCTTGTATGATGAAGATGATTGGCCAAAACTTCCACAGCCTTAAATTGGAACGCACGGATGAAGTTGTTACACTCGCCCATGTCACACAAACCTTGAAAATTGGCTCCCAAATGCTGACTGCTGTTGATCCTACGACGTTGTTTCAACGGATCTGCACAGCGAAACAATCTGACGTCTTTCTGACGACAGATCTGAAGCATTACTTCGCCCATGAACTGTCACCGAAACCATTACCATTGTTCAACGAAGATGGATTACGAGAGGGAATTAGATCTCTGTTGTACAAGGCTTTCAAGCTGTTCCTGTTGATGTGGATGGAGGATTTCTCCTTCACAAAGTTGTGTGGGACAAGCATGAATAGTCAGGCACTACGGATCAACAGTGAGTGTTGTCTTCGGTGGGTAACCAAGTGAGGTGAATCAGCGAGGCAGTAAAAGCTCAGAAAGGGATCGGCGCTCGAAATCAAAGGCTTTAGCCGATATAATGACGACCCAAATGGCCGAGTCGGCAGTGGCACTGCCTACGAAGCCAAGGGTCCCGGGTTCGAGTCCCGGTGGGGGCAAATATTTGTTTGAAGAGAACGGATGTTTGTACCCTAGTCATGGTTGTTTATCTATCTAAGTATAATATTTATCTATATAAGTATGAGTATTGTTGTTTAGTACCCAAGATACAGGGAATCCTAGTTTGGGGATAGATTAATGTGTGTAAATAGTTTCCAAGTTTATTATCGATACAATCAATCAATACAATGTTTGGTTTGATTAGACTCCCGGCTGTTTCAGAGGAAAAGTTCTTGGGAAATGAAACAAGTAAGAGCCGCCTCATTCAAATGTCGAGAAAACATCTGGAAGAATCTTCCATTCGAGTATCAGAGGCAGCAGAGGACGCTGATGTACTGCTTGTGACAACAGCCTTTTCTCAATCACCCAACTTCGACACTGTACTTGTGGTCATTGAGGATATTGACGTCAAGTCATCCTGTGTGTCTCAGCAATGCCATCTACAACAACATCTACCTCCTGCAACCAGGAAAAAAGGAGAAGCTGACATACTTCTTTACCTCATCGTACCAATTCGAAAAGAAACACCTCCTGCTCGCACGTGACTTTTCTGGGTGCGACACAACCTCCACGCCTTTCAGGCATGGGAAAATCAAACTGTTTACTCTCATCGACAGTACGCCATCATTGAAGGAAGCTGCTGGGGTATTCTACATGGCGTCTGTATCTCCAGCAGACATCAGCAGAGCTGGGGAGATCCTGAAGGTAAAGTATGGCGCCGGAATAACGACCATTGCATCCGCAGCATCAATGATTTGCGGAATCGCCTCTTTGTGAAGATGCGAAGTTCATCTTGCCCCGACTTCCTCCAACAATCAACGCTGCGGACCTGCACAGCGACAGAACATTCTTTCAGGTTTAGTGGTGGATGGGAAACATGCCGAACCCACTTGAATGGGGTTGGAGACGGGACAGTCATGGACTCAGCCCCATTCCTATAATGAAAGAACCCGGTCCCAAGAGCTTCTGAAACTGGTGTTCTGCGGCTGCAAAAAGGGGTGCACTAGTGCATGCACTTAACGCAAGTCAGGCCTCAAGAGCACCACTGTGTGGAAGAACTATGTGTGGAGTTTTGCACAAACGCTCCAGACAATGAACTCGACGTAGACTTGAACGGTGACCTCGCTGAGGCGCAAGGTGAGGATGAGGCTGATTAGGAACTTTGGATCGAGGAAGTTGAGGAGGAAGAAAATGACGATGACCATTATGTACAACCTGATGCAGCAAACAATGCCAACCAGCCCGGAGAAAAAGAGCCTCAACCGGGACCATCAATCCTAAATATTTCCAGTATCTATGTAATTATTGTAAGCACCTGTAAAAAAGTGTAAATCCTAACCTTTTATGTAAAGTTGGCAATAAAAATTTAAAAAATATTTTTTAGGTCTTACTTATGTATTTTTCCAGATAACTTAGGTATAAATATATACAATAACTGAATATATACAAGTATGTCCAATTCCTAATGCGTCAAGATAAAGGTCTTCAAGCATTAAACTATAAGTAGGGTATCTAGGGAACAACATATAGCTGAACAGGCCCAGCTTTTGGGGGGTGTTCTGATGACGGGCTATTCAATAGAGTTACTCACTGGTAGATAGTCACTTGGGGATTTATTGGCAATGGATAACGTAGTACCATCAACCACAAGGCGTGCTCCTATCTTGCCTGCCTAGCCGGGACTAGCGACACAGTGTGGTGCTGGGGAACACGAATCGCTCCAGTCTGTCACCTCAGCACAGTATTGTGTTCCCACAATATCCCTTCTTAAAAAAATATTTCACAGTTCTAAATTAACGCGAAAATAAAATGATTACAATATCATTGTCGCGTCATTACTCTAATATCAAAACTTCATTGTTCGTGACACAAAGACTCACAATATTGCACAATGTGCTGACGCTGAAATACTGGCGACGACGTTTGCGTCTTAAGTTACAATCTCACTAGTCCACAATACTGGCCTACTGACTGTTAATACATGATTATAAAGTCTACACAAAGTTTTTCTACTTATAGAGTATAATATAAAACATTGTTTCATTTAACACATTCCTAGGTACCTATAGATATAAGGTAAATGGATATAAACGATACATAAAAGGCAATAAAAATAGCACGAAATATTAGTTAAATAATGCATAACTAAGTCATATTGTAACACAGGTAGGTAGGTCATTCGTCAGGTACACCATTGCTGGATTGGTAGCTGTGACGTTGGTTGTTGGTGGTGGGTTGAGTCCGGGCACTACTAACTGCCCGTTTTGGTTGAGTCCCAGCGCGTTTGGATTAGCCATTTTATTCATGTCACTTTTTATTAGGCAGGATTTTCACAAAAGGTCACCACTTGTCGGGCTATTCAATAAAGCGTCACTGGTAGATAGTCACTTTATTGGCACTGGATAACGTAGTACTATCAATCAAGAGGCGTGCTCCTATCTTGACTGCCTACCCGGGACTGAGTGTCTCCATATGTAAATTGAGAAGTACCGTGTTGCAAGGGTAAAAATACGGTGTTTCTAGAAAAAATACGGTGAATCTACTAAAAGTGTACCGTGTAAATTACCGTGTAATTTTTGAAGGGAAAAAAACAACATTAAGAACCAAATTAAGTCTGAATATATTTAATTAACAAAGAAAATTGAAAGAGGTAACATATGGAATATAATATTATTCTGAATCAGACTCTCCTAGCACGACAGTGTCTTTTTCGTAAATAGATTTATTCATTTTTGACAACATGTCGTTAGTTGGCCTGAAATCCACACAGGCAGCCAATTTAAAGTCATTCATCCATCGCACATACAAATTACTTTCTTTCCTTTATTTAAATAAGGACGAGAATGGATTGCGTGGTGCAGGCAAACTTTTAGATATTGGGGATTCCCCTGGGATTTTTGGCAACCAGGAGCAGTGTTGCCACTACAAAATTTATTAAATTGACTGATTGGAGATTCGTTTTACGCAATACATGATGAAATATTTACAACAACGTAATTACGGTGATATGTGACACGGTAATACACTATTACCTTGACGGTAGATAGAGACCAGATTACGGTGCATCTACGGTAATTACCGTGTATATGGAGACACTGGTGCCGGGGAACACGCATCGCTCCAGTCTGTCACGTTAGCACAGTACAGTATAGTGTTTCTGCAAGCTCTAGAAAATTTTATATTTTAAATTTTGAAAACAAGAAACCAGCCGTACAGGTCATAAATTTAGATTTAAAAAATGACAACTGAGACTATTTCCAGATGCAATCAGGTATACCTAAGCCTCAGAATCAAGTCAGAATTTATTCCCGTAGTCATTGTATAAAAAAAGAGCGAAAACCCGATTACGAGTATTTAATGATTTCCCAAAATTTTGCTTTTGCGTCAAAAAAAAAGAAATTGGTCTGATTTAGAAAAATGTGGCTTTTGGCTTTTTGAATTAACAGATTGACGTTCCTTTAAGAATGGGCGGGATTGATAAAGTTTGTTGTTAGAAAATTACAGCAAAGAACATTGAAAATGGGTGAAACACAGTTTTTACAAATACACGATTTTTTACAAATATGGACCGTTTCCTAATAAAAAGTGAAAAAACGGTCAAGTGCGAGTCTAACACGCGCACGAAGGGTTCCGTACCACCGTACCGTGTGGAGTGAATAGTTTGCATTTTTCATAGCAAAATGTTGTTTACAAAGTTATTGGTGCGGCTACTTTCACACTCCACGTACGTAACCAGGTGCATTCATAAGTTTGAATGTAGTATTGAAAGAATTGTTGTATGGGAGCCCCCTTAAATATTTGGTTTATTCTGTTTTTTAGTATGTGTTGTTATAGCGGCAACAGAAATACATCATTTGTGAAAATTTAAACTGTCTAACTATCACGGTTCATGAGGTGCAGCCTGGTGACGGATTGACAGACAGAAAGACAGACAGCGGAGTCTTAGTAATAGGGTCCCGTTTTTACCCCTAATACCCTAGAACCCTAAGAACTGGAATAAGTTCGGAAACTTCGAGGTTTTTGGGCCTTCAAAAGTTGTTCCCCCCCCCCCACATTCGAGGTCGCAAACTTAGGTTTGGCATACATACCCACACGATACCAAACGATCCAAGAAAAAAAAACTTTTGTTGCAATGAATGTAAGCTGAAACCCCTCTATATATTGGCCTATATTAACAACTCCTAAAATATGACTTCACCTTTCTGTTACACCCTGAGTAGCATAGGTAATTGTAATGGTAGGTACCTCTTTAAAATCCTCTATCAAGTTATCTCCTATACTGAACACCATCAGTTTCTCCAGATCATCCATGTTCTCCAACTTTCTTATCTTATTGTGAAACAGCGTTAACACTTCTAGATTAACCAGGGCTTCCAAATTTTCAATCGTCTCAATTTTGTTGAATGACAAGTCCAATTCATTGAGACCAGTCAGTAACTCTAGGTTCTCAATCTTTTCTATCAAGTTATGGGCTGGAAAATAAAGTTTTGAAGTTACCAAACATATACTATACTATAAAAAAATCCTATTATTAATAACCTAAAGTAGGTATAACTCCGCATCTCTTCAAATTTTCTCAAAATAGTTACATACAGCTGCAAGATCACAAAAACATTCGGTACTTTAGCAAAGTAGGTAGATGCCTATGAGCAAAGAGGTAAGGTAGTGGGTGGAATATTTGACAAAGTTGCTAGCTCATCGCAAGACAGGGTATAATACTACTTGATGACCCCAACCTTACCCAGAGTAAGTTTAGTAAGGGACTTGAGCATCCACAGATGGTCAATTCGTAGAATATTCTGAAACTCAAGCCTCACTGTTGGAGCTTCGTCGAGATGAACTCCTTCTTCAGCGAATAGTCTACCAGCATCCTCAGATGGTGCTGCCGGGAAACGTTTTTGTCATGGATTTAAATCAATTTAGCGATTCTACTTTGATTGGAGATAGCGATACAGTCAGTAATCATCGTACAATAAATAGGCTCGAGCCTGCTTATCCAACTCCTTCAGAAGATAGTATCTGAAGGAATTTATGTTTACAACATACCGTATTCTAAAATGCATCGCGTTAGCATAGCATTGTCAATAACGCCTGGTTCAATATCAGGATGAATTATGAGAGCATTTAGATTTCTTGGCGGATTCTTTGGTGGCCCCATCTTCGATAATTAGCCAATCAATACGACTAATCTCTTCTTTTGATTTTCTTTAATATCTGTGTATAAAAGTTATTTGTTGTCATGGTACCAGTGGCAGCCAACATGACATTTAAAAAGCCCGCTGCGGAAACGGCCGACCAAAGAGTTTCGTTTATGAGCGGCCGAAGATATCGAATCACGTTCTAAATATTTTACACCCCCACATATAAGAAATATGTTTTTTTGTATATTTAGGAAAAATGTTTAACTTATAGATATATTTCTATAAAAATGAAATATACAAAAGAAGCGCTAGTTCCCTTCTTTTCTGTCGATCTGTACAAAATTTCAAAAACATAATAAAAAATTAAGCTAGGCTTACGAACGGCTTCATTTTTATGTACGTTCTGAAAGTAAAAATATTTTAGAACGACTATACAATTATTTTTCCGTAGAGAACCAGAGGGATGAGAAGAACCTTTGAATAGACTAGAAAGAAAAGCCAATCATTATAAGATAAATTCAACATTTGAACAGTACAAATATATTTATGCATTGCTGAGATTGAAAGTTGTTTTGAAAGTTTTTATTTTATCGTATTTAAAATAGATTGTTGAAGAGGGCTGATAATGCATTTCAAAACTTTTGAACATACCTGTGTTTTGACATCTTGCGTTGCAAAGAAGTGAAATTCGAGAAATTAAGTCATTTGATAAAAAAGACTCGATAAATTGAGTACGATGTCGTTTTTCGGGGTTGGAAACCCATTCGCCACTGTTGTGGGTCAAAAAATAGGTATGTATGGCCTGTATATGTATTATACGATGATCTTTCCATTACTTTGACTTTCTTTTTGTTGCGCATTATTTATGTAAGTTTTACTAATACCGCTCCGCTGTGGCTCTAAATTAAGCCCTTCCCAAACAAATACAGCAAATGCCAATCTATTCACTATAAATTCTCATTGCCAGTCACAATTTTAGTTGTTAAAACGAACTAAATATCTTTGTGTTATACTAAGTTATTGTCATTGTTTTTCAGAGCAAGCCACGGATGGCGCGCTTCCTTCAGAGAACTGGGCTCTCAACATGGAGATATGTGACATCATAGGTAGCACCGCCGATGGTCCGAAGGATGCTATAAAGGCAATACGAAAGCGGCTGACGACCAGTGCTGGAAAAAACTATACCGTTGTCATGTATACACTTACAGTGCTTGAAACATGTGTGAAAAATTGCGGGAAACCGTTCCATGTTCTTGCTTGCTCTAAGGAATTTATAGGAGAACTGGTGAGTTTTATATTTTTGTGTCCACCCATTTAAGCCAACTTTGTGCCTATGAACTTTGATCCTATAATTCTAAAAATATTACCACATCTGCAACACTTAAGAAGATTATCAGCTTATTGCTGGAGTTACATTATATTTCAGTGAAAGGCTATTTTTTCATTGAATATAGACTCTTAACATGCCCGCTCAGGTATGAACTCACCTTCCATACACTTTGCTTTTTATAGAATGTGAACTCTTATACCATTACATAAAAATAAAATCAAAATCACGATGCATTAAAAAAAATATATGATGGAATTATTGATGCTAAGGTTAATTATTTTATCCTGAGGTTCAAAATATGGACTATAGGGTTGATGATGATTATGAGGTGGGAAGCCCGCTGAACCACAGGTGGGTGATTGGTCCTCTATTGTGACTTTTTCATTCAATTCCCAGTGTTTGGGCACTGGTTAGATGTCCCTCCCCAATTCTTCTTGTTCATTTAATAAATTCTAGGATATCGCTAAACTTTAAGTTTGACAAATCATCTGTTGTAATGTTATCCATCCCTAGTGTTCGCCATCTTTTGTTTGAATACAGTATGCATTCTCCCAAGAAGTGCTGGCTACTTTCCTCCAACCCACAGTGAGGCCATGATGTGTCCTATACGAGCCTTAATAATGATAGGTGTCTGTTTAGTTTGCAGTGACCTGTCACCACACCTACCAGTATTGCTAAGTTTTCCCTTGTAGGATTAAGTAAATACTTAGCCTTTTTGGGGTCTTTCCTTAAGATAAACATCTTAGACTGCCTACAGACTTTGGTGTTCTTCTATTCTTGGGTTGCATCTGTAGCTATTATGTTGAAGATGTTCTTTATCACAGTCGCTGTTATAAGTAATCATGGGCTGTTATAAGTAATCTTGGTTCTGGTCCAATAAAACGCTCATCACCACCGTTTCTTGCCAGCTCATCTGCTTTTTCGTTTCCATGAATCCTTTCATGACCGGGGACCCATGTGATAATTATTTCTGTGTTCTTCCCAAAGAGTTAAGACTGGCCTTACACACTCTTTGACTAGTGCAGATTTATTATTTATATTTATATATTATTATTATTGGTTGCCTTTAAAGATGACTGACTGTCAGAATAAATTACTGCTGTCTTGTTTTTGCTTTCTGCTGTTTCCCTTAGTGCTTCAGCGCATTCCATTATGGCCTAGATTTCCGCTTGGAAGTATGGCCCCAAGGCAATTGATTTGTCTTGTTTATTGCTGTCCATGATGCAAAAACCAGCTCCTGCTAGTTTTGTGCTCTCTCTTCTTGAGCCATCCGTGAAGCAAGTTAGAACCAGTTGGTCTGTTTCTATTTCCCAATTTTCTCTTGTTTCTATATAGATTCGGTATTTCTTATCGAGTCAAATTTCCTTCTTTATCAGATCTTTGTTTGCCAATAGTATTGCCAACTTTCCACCTGACGTTTCTACAATGAAGGCATGACCGGTGTCTGTAGAGTTCCCTTTCCATTCTTTGTTCATTTTCATTCTGTACCACTGACTTAGTTTAGGGTTAGTATAGATTGTAGATGCAAGTATGCATTCATGGACCATTTTAAATGCCTCCACTGCATATTCAATCATCAATTAGCAGCTATTACCTAGTGGTGGTCCTATCAGTTTACACAATACATACCATTCCACTGACCAACATACAATAGTCACAATTACTAGCTATAGGTACTTAAAGGTACCTGTTTGTGTTTACTCACAGACTTTGTGACTCATGTAGGCTTATTTATTGACATGATAAGTTGTCAACTAAATCTTTAGCTTTGCTTTGAGTCAGTTAAGTTAAGTGATGTTATTAACTTCAACATGTCTGCTGCAGCTGTTATTGTACATATTTCAACAAACAATTCCATATGCAACAATGTCCAGGATATGATAATATTATTGAATTTTATTATTATAAGTCAAATGTAGAAGAGTTACAGTAGTAGTCTAAGTTAACTGTACTTTATCAAATTATTTAATGGTTTGTGCATCACAATCTCCAGATTAAGATAGAGTTAAAAGAAAGGTATATTTGTATAAGAAATTTTATCAATCAAGTCATTGTACTCAGTTTGACTCATACAAGTTTTTATCAGATAAGGCCAATGTCAAACAAATGTTATATATTTTTGTGACACAATGATGTGTGACAATGAGAGGATTGAAAATTTAAAGCCTTTCTTAGGCTGATTTATAATAAGTGAGTGCAATATATTGAGAATATTTACTTGTAGTCAGATGCTATAGGTATATGGAAAACTAGTTATGACATAGGAATTCTATCAATCTGCTAAAAGCTGTGAACATCAAAAGGCTTGAATATATTCCATACCAAAAGGATTCTTATCGGCACATGATGTTTCTAAACCTCATCTAACTTTAATAAAAAAACAGGTGTTTTACATAACCACTCAAAAACGAGTTTGTCAATTATGCATAGCATATAAACAACATTAGTTTTATGTTTCTGATCTTGTTTTCTTTGTTTTAGGTAAAACTAATTGGACCAAAGAATGATCCACCAACAGTGGTTCAAGAAAAGGTGCTTAGCCTCATCCAATGCTGGGCAGATGCATTCAGTACTCAACCTGAGTTGCAGGTATTTAAGAGCTATAATTCATCAGCATGTCAGTTTAATTACAAGATGAATGAAACATATGACTATGAAGAATACATTAATTGACTTAATAACAGAGTCCCCCTATCTCCTATATGCTAATGAATAGTCCATTATGTATTTGATGTAAATTGTATTACGTAAACAAAATATTTGTTTCGTGGTCCAGAATATGATAGATAGAATGTTATAATTTAAGAAACATTAAAGTATATTCTAGATTTGCTTCTCTATGTTACTAAAATAATAATTTACTTCAATATTTTTTCTTTCTAAATATAAACCAACTTATTCGACTTGTTTTTTTTTGTGGTAAAGTGAAATTTGCCGCAATTCTGTCTGACTGCCATCAGAATAGTAGTATCATACATGTTTCGTGTGTATTGAAAATTGGACCTCTAATTAAAAGTAATACTGTCTGTAAATTCATGAAGCAATGCCTCGTATGACCTGGCCCATATATGAGACTAATAAATTGTACCTTGATAAATTAACAAGACCAAGTCAATTAGTTTCCTACGCCCTGCATGACTTTAGAATCCACAGAAAATCAGGGAGTCAGTTCTATCAGGGTGAGAACCAGGAATGTATTCTATGCCTCGCCCAGGTTCTGTGGCATCCCCATCGGCTCCAACCGGAAAAGTAAATAATATTCAAACCATGTGGCGCTCGAAAACTAACTATGACATAACAGTCCCTACTAAGTTCCATTGGGTCTAAGCGAGCTATGACCTCTCTTTCTCGCAAAGGGTAAGGTGGGGTGAGAGAGAAAGAGAGAGGTGACAGTTCGCTCAGAGCCACATGAACTTGTCGCGAACTATAAGAATGTATTTTTTTTAATGTCAATATCGCATCATCTTTCAGGGAGTGGCACAGGTGTATAACGAACTCAAGACTAAGGGAGTGGAGTTTCCCATGACGGACCTGGATGCGATGGCACCCATCTTCACACCACAAAGAGTTAGTATTTACTGCGTCTTTGAAAAGCGAAATTATAGTAATATTGGGTTTCATTAACTTTTCAAAAAGGGGCGCAATGAGATACTTATAAAATTATGTAGCCTACTCTTCCAAAATATTTTTGTATTGTTTATTGCTGCTGTATTTCCAATAAGAGGTAGCCACACATAATGGTTACACAGCCGCTTCGTAAGTTACAGTTGTTTATCTAATCTTGATTTCAATTAATACAAGATCAGCTTTTTGTAGTATTTACCCGAATTCGACGTAATCTAAGCTATTTATAGAACAAAAACGCAGTGATTTAGAGCATGAAATGAAAGGTCGAACAGTCACTGTGACTAGACTTGTTTTCCTCAGACGACACGGTTGTTTAGTTTTATCCGAGGAATATTGTTTCTGTTTAGTCATGATTCTTGTTGTTCTCTTGATTTTTTGGTACTTTGTGATAATTTCCTTGATCCGGATTATGTGCAGTCGACAAACCCGCGCGGTTCCACCTATTCTCGCCGCTATAGAGTCCAAATATCGTTGGACCCCCTTTTAGGGTTCCTTACACAAAGGGTGTCAAACGGGACTCTAATACTAAGCCTCCGCTGTCTGTCCGTCCGTCTGTCTGTCTGTCCGTTTGCGGGCTGTAGCTCATGAACCATAATAGGGTAGATAGTTGAAATATTTAACGAATGTGTATTTCTTTTGGCGCTTCAGAAACATAATTAACTAAAAAAAATTTTTAAAAAAAGAGGCCCCCGTACAAGTAACAAGTTTTTGCGTCTTTTCTTGTAAGATGGTCCAGTACCCTTTGAGTGCGAGACCGACTCACACTTGACCGATTTTAATTTTCGTATTTGTGTCTAAGCTGAATAACAAGCCCTTGTTTTTTTGACTATGATCTAGTTACAATCTTCATCAGTTGTTTGATAGTTTATTTTGCCCGCCAGAGACAGTAGCTACCCTGCTGCTCGGTTTATAATTATAATTGTATTTGTACATCTCATAAACTTCATCACCAAATTTTAAGCATAGGACGGTGGGATATTAAAAATTACTTCTCTGGCTTCTAATTCCTTTGTTTTCCAATATTTTATAAAACAATAAATATCAACTCAACGAGCTCTTAACAACGATACCTACCTACCAACCAACCTAATCCCATTTGAGGTTAATTTTGCCACTGCCATGTGTATTTGAAAGATTACGTTACGTGTTTTTGAACCTAACCTCAGATGGTCAGTAAAATTTTGAGTTGGCAGTTGTGGCAAAAAATGATGAGCAATAATATTAACTGCACCATGTACTTGCAGAGTGTTCTGGACGGGGGCGAGCCTGCCCCTGTCGTGGGGTCGCCGCAGCGCGCCGCCCCGACACATTCTCCCGCGCGCAGAGTCTCGGAAGACCCGGCACCTACTGGCACGGTAAGTGTACTCCTCTTGTGACGTCAATAGTTCCATTATGTTGCTTTGTTTTGTATCTGATGTTGGTCACTTTGTTGATTCCCTGCTGGTAACTGCCAGGGACCCCGCGCCAACAGGAACGTGAACTGTCAAACGAACCGTCGAACGATAACACGTGGCCGAGAGTCAAACTCCTGACAGTGATATCTGTAAAAAAAACATGGTTACTCTGTCAAAAAAAACTCATTTAACATATACATAATTGCTATTATTATTATATCCGAATCTCGCTTCCAGGTGGCGCTCTCCCCGTCTCAGAGCAGCAAGCTACGCGCCGACCTCGCTGTGGTCGAGAGCAACATGGTCGTCATGAACGACATGCTCACCGAGCTGACGACGCAGCCGCCGGCGCAGCACCACCAGAGCGACATCGACCTGTTGAATGTAAGTTCTACAGTCTGCTGAATGTAACTCCATATGCCTATGCTACAAGTTGCAAGTGGGGGGGCAACAGATGGCGCTGCTGTCAGTTTTATGTGGATGCTACAGCTTCTTATAGCTCACCGTACTGACAACGCAGCCGCCGGCGCAGCACCACCAGAGCGACATCGCGCTGTTCAATATAAGAAGCGAAGCTCTGCAGGAACAAATGGGGTATGAAGCTGTGGGTGAAGGTGTGGCGCTACTTTCGCGTTTTAAATTTTACATGGATCAAGTATCGCGCCAGAAAGAAGGAATGGATCAATTTATAATTTCAGGCAAAGTACACAAGAAATTAGAAACATCGCTAGTTCCATTCCTAGATAGGTAAATCACTTTATTCCCTGTTACAACACACGTTACATAGAAAGAGAAAGCCACTTTAGAGGAAAGATAGATACCTAAATAAATAATTGTTGTTGTTGTTCCGGCAGGAGCTAGCGGGCACGCTGCACGCCATGCAGTCACGTGTCGCGGAGCTGGTGGGGAGACTGTCCGGCTCGGCGCCGCTGACGGGCGAGCTGCTGCACGCGAACGATCAGCTCAACAACCTGCTGCTGCGGCACGCGCGCTTCACCAGCAACAGGTCATTATCTCATTAGGATTACCACCTTCCTGCGGGCTCACTACCATCCACCCCGCTGCCATTGCAGTATTATCTAGAAAGAACCGATAGAGGCTTCCGTCTCAT
Organism: Argyresthia goedartella; assembly: GCA_949825045.1. Taxonomy (NCBI): domain Eukaryota; kingdom Metazoa; phylum Arthropoda; class Insecta; order Lepidoptera; family Argyresthiidae; genus Argyresthia; species Argyresthia goedartella. Next base: position 22,652,963 of record OX463821.1, on the reverse strand, counting down.
ATTATTGCTAAGATGACGAATGAAGAAAAACAGAACCAAAGCAAACACTAGAAGTATTACGAAGTTAATGACAGCAATTAAGATGGCGGCTTTCATGTTTCTTGTGTTCTTTCTGTCCTCGGGTATAGTTTTGACATTTTTGACTTTCGTTGTTAATGTAAGTATACTATGCTTACGGCGCGTTTCGAATCGCACCATAATCTATTATAGCGTCTAAGGGGTCGTTCCGAATGAGTTTTAGCGGGACAACGATAGCTCACAAAATGGTTGATATGACGTCATGAATGACATTATTAAAATATTATTAAATTAATATATTCAACAAAAAAATATTTTTAATATTTGATCCTTTCGTACTAAAATATTATAATTAATTTAAAGATAGAAACCAACCATCATTAACGCCGCCATGTTGTGCTATCATCGTCCATGCTTCTGAGCGTCAGCACTGTGATCGAGCCATCAAAAGTGACAGCTGACAATCAAACTTAGAACAGCAACCAGCAGCGACTCCTGGCGCTCCATAATTGTGTATTTCCTTACTTATTCACCCAAAGCCACGCTAATATAACTACTACGACTCGAAATGACAATAACGTCAATAACTAACAGAAGTTGGGTTATAATATTGTCATCTGTCAGTGTCAACGTCTACCGTCGCGTTCAAAGCGTTTCGAATGGATATCTATGATGCATAGAACTATGTATCACTTTAGTCGACAATATTTGGACTCCTGTGTTGTGTTAGTAATTAATTGTAAACAAGTTCCTTTGTAAATAGAACTTGTCGTCATCATGCCCAAAGGGTGGCGTGATCAAAAATCTTCGGTAAATCCGCTAACAACATTTTCTCAAACATGCAATGAAATGTCGGCATTACGTGCGTTATAACAGGCTTGGAAGTTTCACGTTCCGGGCCGCACAACGATCTGTAAAAGAATTTAATACAAAATGCAGGCCTAGGCCGGGAAGATTTTTTATGCTCAAAGCAAAAGACATCAAGGGGCGCACAATTAGTAGGATTTTTAAAGTTAAATTTGTTTTTTGAGTATTTTCGTTTTTTGTAATGTGTATTTTTTATTTCATTGCATATGTTTGAGAAAAGCACCGTAGATGCCTCTGGCCGTTAAAAGGGCTTGCCGGCTTCGTATCACTATCCGTCTGTACCTACTCAGCCGGCAATCCCTTCTTTACTGGCGTCTGCAGTAATGTACTATTACAGTGCTGCCAGACAAAAATACAACACTTTTATTGAGGTAAAAGTCAAAGTACTTTATTACTAAAACTAAAATAAAATAAAATGTCAAATGGAGAAATTTGTCACTTATCAGTTAATATATGAATTAAAAATAAAATAGAAACACAAAAAGAAACAACTACGCGAATAAACCACCCCGGGACATTGCCGAGGCTAAGGTTCCCATGACGCTTGCTGCATCTCCCCGCTGCACAGCCAGGGAGATCCTTTGCATCAGAAATGCCCCAGAGCGGTTGTCAAATCCTCTATCCCTTAGACGGCGCCCCAGATCCTTAATAAATATTTTCCCTTGTGTCCCCAAAACCCCAAACACTTTTATTCAAAATGGCAATAACTACTTTTTGGTAGACAAGCCCGTATTTTATTGGCTATCTCGAGTTCCGCCTGCCATGATCGCACTTTAGACATGGCAAGTTCTCCTAAGTCTCACTCGATGTCCACAGAGTCAAGACCTGCATGCTAAGCGAACTGAAGAGGAGAACATTCGGAAATCCGGACGTACGAAAGCATTTTTGCTCAAACTGATACGGCAATGCTTCGCTCATTCAAAAACTTAACGCTACTTTGATAAGATATTCAAGACTCTCCATGCTAACAGTCTCTGGTCCCGTCAGGTCGGCAGTCACAGGCGGCGCGCTGCCCCCCTCAGCAGTGCTGGGCGCCGCGATGGGCATACCCGCCGTGGCGGCGCGCGGGGGTGACGACGCACTCATAGACCTCAGTGACGACGCGCCGGATATCGCTAAGCTTTGTGAGTAGTCTTCTGTCCTGTCTTGGATATGTATTGTCCGGAGGCTCACGGCGCACCTGATATTGCATAAGATTGTGATTGTAAAAGGGATAGTACATATATGCACATATATGCTTCGTGATCCAGAGATGATGCTGGGAGTAACGATTATAATTCAAACGTAATGGTTTCACCCAATACACTTCTAGATGGCGCTAGGTACCAGAATTGCAAATAGGTTAGTTTTTAGTAAATGTTTTTAAATATTTATAATCTACTAGCTGATGCCCGCAACTTCATCTGCGTGTTCCTAGGAATTATCATTTACCGAGATAACGTTACCCTCCTTCTAGTGCAGTCGGTAAAAAGTATCCTGTAAGTTAATCTAGCTCATAAACTACCTTTGTGCCCAATTTCATTCAAATCCGTTAAGCCGTTTTAGCGTGATTGAGGCACAAACACACAAACATCTAAACATCGCTATACTTTCACATTTATAATATAAGTTAGATTAAATGTAATTAACAGTGTCAACGAAAATCGGTTGTTCTCTTGACATTTAATTTCCTAGCGCCATCTCGTGGTGTTGCAATATTGCAATAATGCTGCACCAAGCGACATAGGCCTCGAACTAAAGATGCTTTAGCTTCATCTCTGATTACGCCGGTGACATATTTTGTTCCACGAGGTCTTCTGTATTAGTATAATATTATAGTATCTATGCTATAGGTATGTATGTGATTAGTGCGAGATTGTAAAATGTTTCAAGATTGTAATAATTAATTACAGCCTCTTCTTATTGTCGTAGTCATAGAAATGAAAGATAGTGTGTAATAAACGGTAGCACAATTAGCTTCATCTCGAGTGACGCTCCCCGAAACTCTCTTTGAAACCCTCGCTAAAGGTGTATATATATGATATCTATCAACTTGTCTCTTATGTCTTTGCAGCCGTGAAGGATCCCAAAAACGAGAAGTCTCCAGGCAGCTCGAAGGACGAGTTTGACATGTTCGCACAGTCACGCAACCTCACCTACGAGAGCAGCAAGACTGGGTAAGATATACCGCATATTCAGATATTCGCAGCTAGGCAGAGATCGAGAGTCGATCATAAAGGCTATTTATTATTGATGTAAATCTTCTTAGGTGACGTTATGAATATTTGATGGAGGATTTGTGATGGACGTGCGTCCGTGCATTGATTTTAAAATGCTTTCAACAGGTCAAATTATATTAAAAATATAGTCGTAATAAAAACGTGGCTCAAGCTGAACTTATTTCAACAAAACGCGTCTCAAGCTGAACTTATTTCAACAAAACGTGTCTCAAGCTGAACTTATTTAAACAAAACGTTTTGAAAATATCAGAATTGTATATTTCCAGCAGTTGTATGTTATAAACTAAATTTTGTGTCAATAAGAAGCATTTGACTATGACGTCACATGCTAGTATTTCGTAGAACTCGTGAACAAAGTTACCGTTTTGACAGTTCCTGATATATATATTTTAATTCATTTAAGCAATTTTGATTTTGATCGAGATACTCCGAAAGAAACATGCGCCATATTATCTTTTTTATCATTCTTCTTCCATCTGAAGGCCTGTCTTTTGACCATATAGGGCCTTACCAAAAAAAATAAACTACTGTTCAACTCTTGTTTAAAAACAAAAACGTATGGGATTTGACGTTTGTTTTGAGGTTAAACGCTGTTTAATATTTTTTGTGGTAACACGGATAATGATCATCGATATCCTAACCTAACCTATAAAAAAATTCTATAATGTGGATGAATACCTTAATCTTAAAATTATTGATATCTAAGGAATGACATATTAATATAATGTAAATAGACTTCAAATGACATATTTTAGATTTAGCTAAAAAAAATGCATACCTGGACAGGTGAAATGTGATGAGCATTTTTACATTTTTTACATTTACCACCATATATTGTACCACATTTCAAGCAAATAAACATCATTTAATTTAATTTAATTTCAATTTCATTTAATTTAATTTCAAAAACCGTTTTCGTAGAACTCGTGAACAAAGTTACCGTTTTGACAGTTCCTGATATATATATTTTTAATTCATTTAAGCAATTTTGATTTTGTTCGAGATACTCCGAAAGAAACAAGCGCCATATTATCTTTTTTATCATTCTTCTTCCATCTGAAGGCCTGTCTTTTGACCATATAGGGCCTTACCACAAAAAAATAAACTACTGTTCAACACTTGTTTAAAAGCAAAAACGTATGGGATTTGACGTTTTTTTTTAGGTTAAACGCTGTTTAATATTTTTTGTGGTAACACGGATAATGATCATCGATATCCTAACCTAACCTATAACCCTTAAGTTCTGTAGTCTGAAGTTTTACGAACTCTCACGTGTTCGGTGCTGCACGCGTATTTTTGGTATATTTCGCGTTTGATCGCTAGCGTCTACGTCACAAAGGCAGCAGCCTCTTCCTCAGCGAAGTGTCCTTTGTTGCTGCCCGTCCTCGATCGACCATAGAGGACTTTCAGAAGACCGTCCGTGAATAGCACAAAAAGACGAAGTAGGCCAACACCGCCTTTTGTAAATCTCAAGTTACGCAAAATAGGAGTATTAAAGCAGTTGTTTCTTTATACTGGCTCGTTGATCATGAGGTTAAGCAGGGATTCGTGATCGTATAAACGTTTTTGATTATTTTTGCTCGATAGAAGTCTCCCGGATTTATCGCAAAATTTGTTTTTCACAATATATATTTTTTTTTAATTTCGCACCAATTGATGTGCTTGTTATATATTTCATCGTTATAAAAAAGATTAAGTTATGTTGCTCTGTTAATCCTCTATATTATATTTGTAAACATTGAATTTTTATTCCCCTAAAAGTAAGCTGAAGGTGTAATTATTAGTTCTTGTGGGGTGGGGGCCCAGCCTTAATTAAATGCTCTCAGCTCTGAGAGGTGTCATAAATACGGAGTTCAAGTGTAAAGATCGCGAGAGCGGTACGGAATCGTTTCTGCATGTGTCATCGTAGAGGGAACGGTACGGAATCGTTTCAGAATGCGTCATGGTAGCGAGAGCAGCATGGAATAATTTTTGCGAGCGTCACGGTAGCGGGAGCAGTACGGAATTGTTTCTGCATGCGTCATGGAAGCGGGAGCGGTATGAAATCGTTTCTGTATGAAATCATGGTAGCGGGAGCGGAACGGAATCGTTTCTGACTGCGTCATGGAAGCGGGAGCGGTATGGTTTCTGCGTCATGGTAGCGGAAGCGGTACCGAATCGTCTCTGCGTGCGTCATGTTAGCGGGAGCGGTATGGAATCGTTTCTGCATGCTTAATGACTGCGGGAGCGGTATGGAATCGTTTCTGCGTACGTTATGGATGCGAGCCCGGTACCGAATCTTTTCTGCATGCGTGATGGAAGCGGGAGCGGTATGGAATAATTTCTGCATGCGTCATGGTAGCGGGAGCGGTACGGAATCGTTTCTGCATGCGTGGTGGAAGCGGGAGCGGTATGGAATAGTTTTTGCGAGCGTCACGGTAGCGGGAGCGGTACGGAATCGTTTCTGCATGCGTGATGGAAGCTGGAGCGGTATGGAATTGTTTCTACATGCGTCATGTTAGCGGGAGCGGTACGGAATCGTTTCTGCATGCGTGATGGAAGCGGGAGCGATATGGAATAGTTTTTGCGAGCGTCACGGTAGCGAGAGCGGTACGGGATCGTTTCTGCATGCGTGATGGAAGCAGGAGCGGTATGGAATTGTTTCTGCATGCGTCATGTTAGCGGGAGTGGTACTGGATGCGGAAGCGATATGGAATCGTTTCTGCGTACGTTATGGTAGCGGGAGCGTTACCTAATCGTTTCTGCATGCGTGATGAAAGCGGGAGTGGTATGGAATCGTTTCTGCATGCGTGAGGGAAGCGGGAGCGGTATGGGATCGTTTCTGCATGCGTGATGGAAGCGGGAGCGGTATGGAATCGTTTCTGCATGCCTGATGGAAGCGGGAGCGGTATGGAATCGTTTCTGCATGCGTCATGGTTGCGCGAGCGGTATGGTTTCTCAAGCGTCACGGTATAAACATACATTATATTATATAGTGTAGTATCGGTTACAGTACGTCCATCTATACAGTTGACTGACCTCTCTCTCAGGTGACGCGTAAGGCGCATAGGACTTATTCAGATTAGTAGACTCATTTGGACCAACGACAATTTGGCTTCATTGGGTTACAAAATAAGCACAAGTATTTAATTAAAGTATATATCTTGTATTACAGTGGCAGCAGTTATGCGGATAACTTGGAGGAGCAGACAAGCGCCGGCCTAGCGTCAGCGGCCAGTCACCGCGCCACCTCAGGACAGCCATTGGTATGCCATTGACCATTCACTTTGTTGCCTTGCGGCTACATTATCCGGCTATTGCGTTGGTTCGCGTTGCGAAAAATAAGATAGCAGCGCAAACTTTCGTCGTAACCTGATAAAGAGGCGGGTAAGAAAACTTTTCATCCAGAGAAGCGGTATTGAAATTGAAAATTGAAATTGCGCCCCCGTTGCTTCATAGAATAAAGTTTTAATTGTTTCGGCCGCGTATATAACGGGTGCTTCGTAACCAGTTACTTTGTCATCCTTTTACAAAACTCAAAGACCTTTACGAAACCAGTTACGATGGAAGATTCTATTATAATGACCTTGTACGAAACTAGGGTTATCATTTAAAATGCTTATTGATTAGTCGAGCGATAATATTAAAAAAAATGAAAGCCAGGGCCAAAATCTTCCGTTAAAAATAAAAGAAGGTGAAAGTAGTATTCAACCTCTCCCGTCCCGTGGCGCGGCAATCCGCTAACGCCCGCGTCATTTGACAGCTCACCGACCGCAGCACTCCGACTCACATATCAACTGTTTGAATGGTAGCACTTAGAACTATAAGAGTTGTACTTCTGAGTAGCCTCAGCAGAATCCCTCTTTCAGGGTATTGCGAAATTATTAATCGTACCTATCTAATTGTAATTCTCAATTAAATATAAAAAACATTACACGTCGTTGATCGAAATGATCCCACACTTTGAAAATTTTGAAATCATTACACACTGCATGCAGTAGCTACGATTGTCTATCACTTATACTATTTAAATTGTGAATAAAAATAACGAATTACCTCTATTCTCACAAACAAAATAATTTCACTGACCATCCACTGAAATAATGAGTTTCGTTCATTGCGCTTGAATTAATTCCTCAATGATAGCAATATGCACTGTTACACCAAATAAATAAGAGTAAACAAAAACATCTAACCCAGAGCATCTCGAGATGCTCGTTGGCGTTGACTGTTTTTTTGCGGAGCATCTCAACAGGAGCTTGGGCGGTGATCGGTTAATTGTAACTGGTTTCGTACAAGGTATAAAAAGTTTCAACCACAATTAGTTCGTGATGTTCTCCGACTAGGTTCGGTCACAGCGACTGTTGCGGCTGGCGGAGACGTCGTTCGTGTACCCTCGTATAGTCGTATGCCTCGTGTATGGCCTCACGCAGCCTTTTTTTTTTTGGTAAAATTGCGGTTGGACTGGTTATAGTTCAGCACCATTTTGAAAATGGAACTGTATTGCGGTAGGTGTTCTGCCTCGCAGCTCATCTCGCTTGGCATCAAGAGTAGCTTTTCGTCGGGACTCGTATCGAATCGTAAATCTTTGTGGTCGCTATTTGGCCGTCTTCCGTGAGTGGCTACCACACGGAATATATAATATACCACAAATCTTCATATGTCGTTTCTGCACGTTTTTGAGCCTCACGAACTATCCTCCTTCTTTGCGATGTCCGCAGCTGGTTACGACGCACCGGTTACGTTCGCGGCCGGAACGGTTGAAACTTTGTTTGTTTCTGTGTTTCACATTCATTTGTTAGTAACAATAGTTGTATGTTTTATTCCGTTCTGTGTTTATATAAAATATTTTATGTTAGTAATAATACAATAATAATCTACCTATTTATTCATAGTTGCGTTATAGGTAACTATGTTCCGCTGCAGTATGCCATGAGACCATCATGCATGACAGGATGCATCAGTAAGAATGGTTTTTAACCTCAAAATGTAGCATTTGTTTTCTGTGTGTGTATTTATGTGTATGTAGTTGTATGTTTCCGACAGCCCACCGGCATGGATCAGAGAGAGATAGATGAGATCTCCGCCTGGCTCGCTCAGGAGAAGGTGTGTTTTGTTTCATATTATTATCTTATCTTATTTAGTATTTTTATTTGGTGACGTTTATGTGCATGTATTGTGGAATCTGTCTCCATCGCCACGTACACGAAATAGCTAATAATATAGTCTCAAGATATACATTATAGAATAGAATTTTAGATTATTTAATGTTTGATAAAATACTACCCCTTTTGTAAGCAGGCGTTGTATCGAATTCAAAGAACCCAGCGGACAGATATGCCCATCAATCATTCACTACTCTGTCGTAACGACAGCGCCAGTATGACACTTATGGTAAACGCACGCTTGTCGGCATCGGTACTCACTAGACACAGTCCGCACTGTCCGTACTGTCCGTACCGTCCGCACCGAACGGATCGACCGCGACGAAGGAATCTCCCGCGCTGCTCTTGCACGTTGACCGTCGCACGCAACAGAACGCAGCAAGCCGACGATTCGTCCGCGCCGAATCTGAAGACGTCATCAGCATTCATAGGTTTTCATATAGCGAATTCTATAATCCGTTCCATCCGGTGCGGACGTTGCCGATAAGTGTGCATTCAAAGACACTTCATTTCAACAGCAGTCTGTTCAATCAGCCATCAATACAGTTTATTAGAAGATGGCCAAGCTAATACAAAACCGTTGACACTCCACAAACACGCCCGTGTACCAGGCCGCCTCCGAAGCCAACGGCGCCCAAGAGAGCGTCACCAGCAGCGACTTCGACAAGTTCCTGGCGTCGCGCGCCGCCGCAGCCGACAGCCTGCCCGCGGCCGCCGACGTCAGGACTCCGACCGCGCACCAGACTCCGCACCAGACTCCGCGGCGACACATCAAGAAGGAGGATCAAGACTCCATGTTCGCGCTCTGATGTGTGACGTCGGCTGTGACGGATGAAAGCGTGTGATGGAACACTGCGTGGGTCTGGTCCGAATGATTATGTTTGAACTTAGAGCACGATTTGTTTTTTTTTAAATCTAACAGATGGCGTTGAAGTCGACCGTTCCATTTTATTCTTTGGGGCATGATGGATGTGGTAAACGTAAGTGGAGGACTCTTATACAATCAAAACATGTTTAATACTATTTAACGTTAAGTGTCACGTTAGCGGGATAAGTTAATAAAGATAGAATATTATTATTGAAATACAATTATCCCTCAAAAGCGACACAAGGTTACCATACTAACATTTTTTTTTGTTTGTTCTCCTCTACCCATATTTACCATATGCATCATGCACCAAATAAAAAAATGCAAGGTTGGACTTCAACGCCAGCCGTGAACATTGTCGCATTCTAACGGACTGTTGGCGTGCTAAAAGTTTTAACACCGGCATTCGGACCACCGCCAGAGTATGTAAGTTGTGAGGTATAGTTCGTTTCATCTATCTGTGCCCTTCGCTGCTAAGTTGGCTGTCAACTGACAATCTGTCAAGTGTCACCAAAAAATATCCGATCGCCCGATTCAGATTGCAATTGCCTGCTTTCAAAATATATGATCTACAACATCATCACTGTATGGGCCACCCCGTAGTGTGTGTCTTGAGATGGTTCCCCGTTGTTGTAGTTGACGAGAGATGAAGTAAAAGATGAGAAGTCCAATCAAAGTATATTCCAACGCAAAAGGTACATGAGAGATTATGGAGACTAATTTCCCGTAAGTTGTGGTTACGTGGAGAGTTGATTGTATTCTAACTAAAATGCCTAATTAAATCGATAACCTAAACTCGCTAAGGAAATAACATAGCTGACGTTAGACCGATTAAGTAGAACGCGCGTGAGGCCGCGGTGAGTACGGTCAAGTGTGAACCGTACAATCACAATACGTAAATTACATACAAAGGATACCAACGGTTATCGGCAACGTATATGAACATTCACAGTATGAGTTAATTATGATACTCCTAATTTTTGGTTATCACATTTTTCAAAAGTTAGAAACACTTTCCTTGCCACCAATTAACGGCGACGGGAAAACAGATAGGTGAAACGCACAATTTTAGCTATAAGCCATGCCGGCTATAGGAATGACTTTCTAATATAATCTGAATGGAAAGATCATTGGGATACAGGAATTAAATTGGAATATTTTGGTATAGTACACATGCTCTTTCCATGTGTAAGTTCTATGTTTCCTAAGTTTGCTGGCTTTTGTGAACTTTGAAAAAGATTTAAACGTTACCATTTGCAACTAAAGTCTCGCTTACTCAGCGTATGTTCTGTACTACACTGCTGCACTGTAAAACTAACAAAAACTTCATACTTTTGCACGGGTTCAAGTAACTTTAATTGACACCAGGTACATTTATAAAAACAAGGATTTTCATTTAATTGTGACCATTTTGAAACTAATTATGTAAGCAATGTGGTGCCTCGCGTAAATATTTGAGTTTTATCAGAATTATTTAATTTATAATTCAGTTGCCTAATCTCATGAATAAATGCGTAAAAAATCTTTCCAAAATGACTCCTATGCAATGCAATAAAGTTATAGGCATAAAAAGGTTTCTTGGATGCGTAAAATAGCAGTTTATGTGACATACATAATGGAGGGCATTTAAACTCGGGAGTGGGTTTATGAAACTAGCCGAAGACAAGTTTCATAATAATATCACTCGAGAGTTTTAATGCCTAATTATGTACAGTTACATACACTAGTTTATCGACACACATATCATAAGCTCTCTTTGATGAGTTCAGGAACCGAATGTTCGACCGGCATTGTGGCATTGATAATTGCTCTGCTTGTTCAGTAGTACCAAATTCACAAACTAGCGGCACGGCACGAATAATTTGTCGTAAATGTATGCCTTATGGTCATAATGTATCAATATTCAGATAAGAAATGAGTTTTTACCAAGTAGTATATCATTATGCTGGTCGTAACGTGCGGTTTTTGGACGCAGTAAAGAGGGTTTATGATACGTGTGTAGATAAAAATCTTTACATAATGACTCCTATGCAATGCAGTGCAGTTATAGGTATAAAAAGGTTTCTTGGCACCTGAGCGAGGCCACCATCTCTCTCTTGCTCATGCATATTCTCTCTTGCTTGTTCCCGTGCGCCGCTGCCCCCTCAAGGCGGCACTCAGGGGACAAGTAACTTCGCAACAGGTATACGTGTATTTAAATTGTGGTCCCAGTCTAGCTACTGCTTCCATATAATTCAATTCCATATACGGTAAATTGAATTGAAACTCACACATAAAATACTACAACGCCAAACACAATCTAATGCTTTGTAGTCAAAGAAATGGCAGGGAACGACGAAGATGTACGCAGATTTCTTACTACTGTATTGTCTATATTAATAAATGTCTGTGTGTAAAATATTGGCAATTTAATCCAATTCACAATTTGAGTTGGGTTTCATTCACTCTGGTCTAAGTATAATTTAAAATAATCTAAGTTTTGAATAAGTAGAGTGACTAATATATTTCATAGTTTCGATATTCCGCGGTATTGATACAGAATGTGTATAAGGAGACCATTTATGTAAAAATATGTATTCCTTGTGCTTATAATGTTATTCGGATTTACGATTTTATAGTATTGAAAAAAGTGAGCATTTAATATGTTTGATGTGATATTGTTAAAGGTTTATTCTGTCTTACGGACAAATTAATTTACCTTTGTGCGATACTATACGTAATGAAAGAGAGTCGAAAATCGAAATGATGGGATTCGGGGTCAGGAAAAATGTTCTAAAGTACGAATGGATTTAATTTTAACTAAATGCACCAAAGTAATATATACATTTGCTAATTTAGAGTAACACTCATTTATGTAACCATTCCATTGTTTTATGCCTTGTCCTTATTTTGGTGTTATGTGATAATTCTTGACAGAACAACTCTTTGTTAAAGTATTTAATAGTTATTTTTGTTGTAATCATTGTATTTAATAAAACATTTACATACCATATGCCGTTTGTTTGAAAGTTCGAAATTATCCGCCCAATTTCACCTTATCTCTGCGCAATAGAGTCCATAGGGTAGGACCATAGCTTAATGTGGACAGTGAAGTTCCTTTATAGCCGGTTTAGAGGCTTGATCCGTCGGCTTCGATTATAACCAGAAGCATGCGAAATATTACTGCTGTCCTTGTATACAGACACTTTTAGCAGCTAGTTTAAAAATTATTCTTATATTAGAACATATTCTAACATACAAATTTATGGGAAAAAAACAACACAAACACCCTAAATTTTCTCCAAAAAAACATCGACGCAACGAAAGTATCCCATATTGAAGTTCAGATGTTTTTAAATGTAAAACTTATAAAGTTTGTTTTGTAGATCGATGCAGAGTGCCTTAAAACCAAAGATCAAACTTGTGTTAGCCGAAGTTTTACCGTTCCGTTTTTATCTATGTTTTATTGCTTTAAATTTATGAGACGAGATATTTAGCAATCTGAGTTTATATGGCGTGTTAGGAAAATTCCTAGGAAATGCTTTTAAATGTTTATTTCTTTAAATACCTATTTTAATTTACAAATTCCACTGGCAACAGCATTGTTTGCCTTTTATCTACAAGATTGTTAAGGCGACTTCACATGGACCATTTGAGGGCTAAATATTGAAATAACAATTGAATACCACCTGTAATAAATTGTTTTTACAACTTATTTAAGTTAGACCACAACTCCACGACGTTATTGGTAACGTTGTGGAATCGTGGTCTAACACACCTCTTTATAATAATTTTCTGATTGTTGACGTGACTTTTTAGGCTTAACCGCTGCGACTGGTAAATACTTCAAATAATTTAGGCTAAATGAGACATTCGGGATTAAAAAATCGAAGTAATTTTAATTTATTTATTAATTTCTGTACCCACAATTGATACAAAGACAATTTGGCGATAACAATGTGTGGATATTATATGTACATTCATAAACAGAATAATTTCAATTAAATACATTTAAAAATGTCCGCTATATGTCAATATGTATTTAAGTTTGAAATTGATTGTGAAGCACCACTGAACGATCATTCAACGACTTAAACTAACCAAAAGCAAACATAAATCAGTACAAAAATAGATCACACGGTTTAAAATTAATCTGTGTTATTTACTAACACCTTGTGATGAAAATAATCTACACGTCTCACTCTGTAGAAACAATATTGTTCGATGTGTAAACCGACTTGTACTGAACTAAACACTGGAACCCGGAATGCATTAGCAAGATCTATCATGATACAGAAATTATAAATACTGCAACCATCATAAGAACCTAAGTCACCGCTGCTGAGAAATTAAATAAATTATGCTTCTATTTCGCTAGAGCCCTTAGCAGTCACGAACGTTAACTTGGAGATCCCAACTTCGACACCGACACAACATATAAGAGTATTTTATTAATTTCGTTAAAAATATAAATCTGTAGCCGAACTGTTCAAATTTTGTGTATAAAAATAATAAACTCATCTACACCTCAACACGACACGGCACGGGGCCGAAACACAAGTATCACTTATTCTAGCAAATGCTGTGCAGAGACGGGCTTCAAAGTACCAATAAAAGTAAATATAAATCTATACAGTACTATGCTATGGAAGTCTCATAGAGTGTAGGTATACAACTAGGCGCTTATAACTCGTCCCTGGCGGGCACCTCGTCTTCTTCGTCGTATTCGCTCTGAAACAATTAAATACAATATTTTATGTTTTGCGCCAGAACTCCTCATACAAAGGATTTTACTCCCTACCTTTTGAACGCCACAGAGATGTGCCACTGGCGGCCACAGCCGAAAAATTTGAAGCTGAAGAGACCTTATCTCATATGAATTAAGTCGTATTTTGCATAACATAGCAAACATGTTTGACGTGTGAGTGACACATTTTGTATTGATGTAAGACGTCCAAAAGGTTAAGGATAGGATATGAGATGGGAAAGGCCGATATTTAACGGCGTTGCGCGAACTCCGTCTACTGAATTGATTCCCAGTAATCTTAGAAAAGCCTCAGCCTTTGACATCATCTAAATAGCCTCCTGCTTTGCGTAGTCAAAGAACACAATTCGGTATTTGATGAGTTATACCAATAAATCTAGAAACGTGTCTGAAGTTGAAATAATGTGTACAAATAAATTGCTACAATATCAGAACTGTACATTTCAAGTAGTTAAACACACACATTAACATTGCGTCAAGCCTATTCCCGTACGGGGTGGAAAGGGCACAAGTTATTCAATACTCCGCAGATATGTAGTTTCCTCACAATGTTTTCCATCACCGATAGAATGTCCATATAATGTACTTAAGACTTATCTCAGTGGTACATGGTCAAAAGCGGGATTAGATCCTTCACCTCCTGCGTGAGAAGCGAGCGTGAAACCCACTAGACCACGGAGTTCTTCCAGTAGTTGTATTTATTTAAAAATTCATTTTTGAAAAAAGACATCTTTTTACTGTGTTTTGAAGAACTCACAAACACCTTATTGACAGTTCATCAAGTTATTTTTTTTACTACCAGTCCAATAGGGTCAATATCAATATCCCGTTCCACTGCTTCCTATATGTAAAGCCTAGTTTAAATTACTCACTGCCCACTGCTATTCGTGCCGTCGGAAATATTTTAAAAATGTCGCTGCGGCATTGTCTACGGGAACGAATGTACACCTATATACTTCTCGCTCACACGCATGCCGCTGTCATGCTGCTACCCCGCACGAAACATCGCCTACGGAGGGAGCACGGGAACTGAAGTGAGCGTTTACATTATGCTCTTCCTCATTTCCCTGCCCACTTCGGGTGTAAACAGGTATAATGTAGTAACTCCTGATCGGAGCGGCACTCACCACGCTGGGGACGGGGTCAGCGCCCTCGCCTCCACTCTCGAGGAACTTGGTCATGGCGGCCAGCGTCCTCTCGCCGTTGTAGTCTTTCACCTGGGGGCCGGAACGAAACGATATTGTCATTAGTCATTACATATAGTGCCTGTACCATACATAGCATTTTACACATTCTGGGCTTCATGCAACGTCAGCACCTGGTCGTGAACAGTTGCCTCATATCCGCTATTGTATAGCGGGCTTGCTAGTGCGCAAGCTTTCTGGGTAGTTTTACTAGGCCTCTTGCGACTACTAATAACTGACTCGGTAGTCGTAGTAAGCTATGCCACGCTTCGCTACGCGGTAGACTACGTGGCCGCAGTCAAAGCTAAAGGTATCTCAAAACCTTAACTTGACCCACTCCGCCTTCCACGTATACAAAGTATACCATAATGGAAACGTAATATTACCCAGTTTAACCTGCGTTCGAACGTCGGAGTGATTGTCACATTATATATATCGAATTATCCACTTAATCCTCAAATAATAGCAATGGGCTTTAGCGACGTCACACGGTCCGTTACCTGGTTGTCCTTAGTGTACAGCTTGAGCGTGGGGAACGAGCTGATCTTGGTATGCTCCAGCTCGTTGCCGGTCGCGTCGATCTTGGCGATGACGATGTCCTCGTCGGCCTCGAAGTGCTCGCCCAGCTTGTCGAAGATGGGGACGAGCTGCTTGCAGTGGCCGCACCTGGGGACAGGAGATACGGGCTGCTTTAGATTGTGAACATATTTAATGTTTGCTCGTGGTTGTGAACTGCTTATAAAATAGAAAGGAACGTGGGCAGTTTTTTGTGAACTCTGGACTCTCTTTTTTATCATCCAACAACAACGAAGCTTACGTTATATGAAAGTCTTGGCGTGTACTTAGTTTTGTATTATGGCATCTACGTTCAACTCCAGCGAACAAGGTGTATGGTACATTTAAAAAATCATAAATATAAACATACCAAAACTCCATTATCACACTGGATTTGAACTTACCTGCCATAATATGAAAAGACGTACACCCCAAGAGCTTTCATATGACATAACTTTTATTAGTGTTGAACAATTTTGGAAAAGTGGACAAGTTTGGGATCTTAACGTTTATCCATAAGGGCAATCCTCTTCCAAAGAGGCAAAGTTGTGAGACAGGGGTCTAGCTAGTCTTTTGCCGCAGCCATAAAAAAATCTAGTGGTAGTAGCTAAACCTATTTAGATATGTTTCTCTTGATAATCTGCATATACAAGTTCAATAAATAGATGATTTTTCTAAATAAAATACGACAGCTATATGTCTTGCTAGTATTTATTCTCACTAATTTTCATCAAATTGACGATCTCTGTGGCGCTGTGGTTGCTGTATTTGGTATGGCACTGCCTACAATGCTAGTGGTCGCGGGGTCGATCCCCGGCTGGGCATAACCAAAAAAATCCGGAGGTCTTGGATGTTTATGTGTGTGTGACGTGGAAACCAGAAACAGTGGCTTCTGGTTGCCACGACACAGTGTATCCTAGTGTGGGACAGAAACAATGCATGTGCTTGTATGTAAATGTTTATGTTTATAAATAATTTTGTTGTATTCGAGAACTCGAGAGGGCTGATTTGTCACGGTCTAATGGTATATAACTTATTACATGATGTCGGTAGATTACCCACATAATAAAGTAGTAAGTGCATTAGAAATGCTTAGCCGAAGCTAACTAATCGGTTACGGATTGTTTGATTGTTTAGTCTACGATAAATCCATACTATGACACAATGTCATAACGATGTTGAAGTCATTAACTAATTTGTTTAGGTTACGTGAAGTCGTGATAGCTAACTTTGAGATAAGTTAATTGACATTTAAACGGCGCCTTTTTTATATTTTAGTTATTTCTTGACAAAATCATTTTTCTTCTCGTCATCATGCGTAGCAACAAAAGCATAACAGCGAAGTTTTTAGAAACGTCAGCTACCATTAGGTGCCTTGTCGAATATTATAATGATTTATTAATTACGGCTCAGTGAGTCGAGATTATGAGGTAAGGCGTCGCATTATCTCGACGCGAAACACTTGAGCAAATAATCAAATCAAATCAAAAATATTTATTTCTGACAAAAAGTACACATTAGCATATACATAATTATCCATATTGTAAAATTAAATTGTTCTGACATTAAAAATAAATAAATAATACATTAGCAATAACATAAACAATATTTTAAATAATTGTGCACACATCCTCACAATGACACCCACACATACATTATCCTAATCATTATAATATAGTTATTAAGGTTTATTACTGCGAAGGTGCACCACCATCCAGTGCCTCAACATAGGGCTGTCCACCTTCCCAGCTAGTGTGCTGAGGATAGTATTGGAGCTGCCGAAAAAGCGGTTTCTTAAGGAGGCAATCCTTTTTCGGATTATTGCAAAGAAATCGTCAGTCCTGGCTTCGGCAAGCATCGCCGAGGCACTGCAGTATCGCGGCAGCCCCAACAGTATCCTCAGCGCATTATTATATTGGACGCGCAGGGCGCTGTAGGCCCTCTGCGTATAGCTGACCCACAGGCCGCTAGTGTAGAAGGACTGACAAAAAGTGTCAATTTGACAGCCCTTGTACACCTCGCAAACCTGCGGGCCAGCATATTGCATCGGACCGCCATCGCCCTGCGCTCCCTTTCGATATCAAAGTCGTAATGATGAGTCATGTTTTATCTACGTCAAACAGTTTAATGAAGGGCGGGATCAATTGCATACTCCTTATAGGGCACTGATAGACTACGAGTTATATTGCAGGTTTCCGTCTCTAGGCGGGATTACAGGACTATGACGTCATGGATGAGAGAGCAGACTCCTTAAGAGAGCTTTTTAAAGAAATTGACATACTAACACTGTAGCTAGTCAATTTATTTTCGAAAATATAATGTATGTACGCAAGAACCTTACATCTTCCAAACTTAGGGGTAGCTGTAATGTTAACCTAAGAAATAATCACAGACTACTTGCGCCCCGATTTAGACTAGCGAAGGTTAGCAATTCTTTCAAGGGTCAGTGCATTCTCTACTACAATAAGATAGCCCTGAAGATTTTGAAATTGCCATTTGATATTACAATGTTCAAGATTACTTAAATGACGGGACTGTATGGGGTTAATCTGGCTCAACACAGACCTTGCCGTTAATCATTTTGCAATTATTTATTCCTCCTTATTATTCATAATAATAAAAAAAAACATATTTGGATTAGTTAAGCACAACCAATTTTTAAGAGTCGAGATCTAAAAATCAATCTGTGGGAGTTTGTACGCCCTTCTCGCACAGTGGTCCAATGTAGAGAAGAGGCAAAAAATTACGTTAGCTAAGTTTATGTAAATATCTACAGTAATAAAGTACTTTGACTTTGAGTGAAAACATTCAAGATGATTATGTCATAGTGTATAAACTTGAAATGATTTGTTAGTATTCGCTGATTTAACGAGGTTAGGACATTTGATATTTCTGCCGTAATGTAGTTAAAATATTTTCTCTGCCAGGCGATATACATACATTACGTGATAGGTATTTCAGGCTGACCCGAGCGAAATTGCGTGACTTACTACGCAACTAGATAAGCTCAGTGCGTTATCACATCAAGGTCACAATGACATATGATGTGTACGAGATCCACGTAGCGTAGAGAACATTTTGAATACGTGGTGGTCAAAATGTCTCAAGAGACTTCTTATCTCAGCTTTTGGGTCGAGTTAAGTGGAATTAAATAATAGGCATTCCGTCAAATGCTACGTAACGTGTGGTTTGCAAACGCTTTCATCAAATTACATAAACGTAGCAAAACATAATATGTAATTTATTTTCTGAGCAAGTTTAATATCATTGGAGAAAACGTAATCTTATTCTAACCCATCATGGTGTATAATGAAATGAATCATACACTACTCTATCACGGTCTTGAAAATATGCAAGCATGCGGCGGTGGAACAAACTTGCGCCCACAGAGATTCTATGTTTCTTTTGGCGTGACAGAGGGCTAGCCCCACGCTGCCCTAGAGTTCACATTATAATAAAAGTCTACAAACAAACATTTATATACAGGCACATACATTGCTTCTGGCCCCATACTAGGACCCTGGGTCGTGGGAACCAGAAACAGCGACGTCGCGCACACGTCCAAGTCCTGGGGATTTTGTTGGCTTCCACCCCAGCCGGGATTCGAACCCGGAACCTTTTATGTACTCTTAAGATACGGGCTTCATGTGTGGGTATTTTATTTTGCAAACTAGTGTAATTCATTCATTCGTCTACCACCTTTTTTTGCTATTAGTACATTTTGCCAAACCATTCACATCGAGTTAGACCAAACTATACTACCCTGTAAATCCATACAATATATATCTATACATAATAATGTGGACTTATTATTTATTACCTTCAATTCATCCTCACTCATTCACTAATTAATTCTTATTGTAACCCCCAACTCACCATGGCGCGTAGAACTCGACGAACACGTTCTTAGTGGTGTCGAAGACGACCTCGTCGAAGTTGGTAGCGACCAGCACCTTCACGGGCTGCGCGGCCCAGTCGGCCGGCAGCTCCTCCGAGAGTAGGTGTTGCTTCAGTGTGCCAGCGAAGTAGGACTGGATGAACTCCTGGGAGAGACAATATTATCCGGATATAATATAAATATACCTAATACGTACAACGCCACAGTGTTGGCAACCGCGAGGAATGGGTTTCCCTCCCCTCCCTCTCTCGCTCGCTCTCGCCCTCGACAGTAGGACAGTGACGGACGCAATGACGTCATCAGAGCGAGGTTTCAAGTTGACTTTGACGTGTAGGTACTTTGTACTTTAGACAAAACGTTTATTCAGTCGTTACGATATGCAAAACAGAACACAGAAAACATATCAACGCTGGCTATACTTTGCATTTAACTGCTCTTGTCCTTCTCCGCACAGAATATACATACTTACATTTATATACAGGCACATACATCGCTTCTGCCCCCACACTAGGATACCCTGTGTCGTGGGAACCAGAAACAACATCACACACATGTAAACATCCAAGACCTGTTTTTATTTCTTTATCCCCGGCCGGGGATCGAACCCGGGACCTTTCGCATGGTAGGCAAAGCCACAACCGTAGCACCACAGAGGTTGTCAGGTCGTTTTTCTATCACCCCATATGGGAAAAGGCGTGACGCTAAATTATTTATCGTCAATGTTTTTATATTGTTCTAATAGAGTACAGTCTGCAACAGAGACATATGACCCCCCATAAAAGTGCTACAAAAGCGCCCTCTCTCGTGGTTAAATCTTTCATGACCTTCATTACCATCAATGCCATCTATTCGATATTCGATAAACCACCAGGTCAGGCACCACAGGGTCGAAGCGTAGGATACGCTTATTTCGTCACAAATCATGAGTGTTACGTGGCGCAAATAGCTACATGTCAAGATAAGTTAGAGGTAGCATGTTCGAATCCACAAAGGCTCAGTTTTTGCTAAGCAAAATATTGGTAATGTTGGTGTAATAATTTTGGAATATAATATGGTGATTCATAGAAACGATGGGTTGTTATATTGTTAGATAACTTACCTAGCTTATTTTATAACTTATTGTTATTATAAATAAAATAAAAATAATTTTGAAAGTTATTTATTTAATTTCAATTTTTCAACAAAGAAATGTGTATCTTAGACAAACATTTAAACTCAAACTATGATTAATCTTCCGTAGAGGGAATTATCATGCTACTATGTAAGTATATTTGTAACAATTTACATCTCTCAACTTTCATAATCATAGCATGATATTTAAATAACATGTAGGGTCAAATAGTGCTACCTGGATAGCAATTTATAGAAACTTTGCTTCGATATCAATATTTAAGACTTTTTCAACAAAGAAACGAAATAAAGATATAAACTCAAACTATGATAAATCTTCCGTAGGGAGAATCAACATGCTACTAAGTCTAAGTAACAATTTACATCTCTCAAAATCAAATCAAAATCAAAATCAAAAATCATTTATTTCCATAGGATGTTGTTACATCACTTAGATCCGTCATTACATTTTTTTGGGTGAGTTCACTAACCCAATGGCGGAATCTGTGGAGAAGAGCTCACCGAAGAAACTCCACAGTCGTCGCATCTTTTGCGTTTCCTTTTTTAAATAAAATATTGTCAAATTACAAAATGAATGCTAATTATATATCGAAACAGCCTGTTACTCAAACAATCTATTCCCATGGACATCTGTCCTCTAAGTAATCAGATATCCTGTAGTAACCTTTTTTATACAATTTCTGTTTTATTATTATTTTAAACTTGTCTAAAGGTAAGTTTTTAATATCAGTAGGGACCTTATTGTAATAGCGTATACAATTGCCTTTAAAAGAATTACTAATTTTATGTAGTCGGCTTACATAAGCAACCAACTTGTCTTTATTTCTAGTATTAAAATTGTGTATATCACTGTACTTCTGAAAATTAGTTATATTTCTTTTTACATACACAAGATTGTCATAGATATATTGAGACACAAATGTCAGAATATTGATTTCTTTAAACTTTTCCCTCAGTGACACTCTAGGCCCTAATCTATAAATTGCACGAACAGCCCGTTTCTGCAGAATAAATATACTATAAATATACTATTAGCATTCGCAGCGTGACCCCACAATAAAATCTCAACTTTCTTTATCATAGCATGATATTTAAATAGCATATAGGGTCGAATAGTGCTATACCTGGATAGCAATTTATTGAAACATTGCTTCGATATAAGTAGTGGCAGCAAATTATTTTTAATATCGGAGAGGGTGCCCCTCATTTTGAAGCACTTGTTCAAGCCTGGACTTCATTCCTGTAACCATGTTGGAACACATATTACTAAGGCGGAAAAGGTCCCAAGATCTCATCACCTCTTGGTCTAAATAACTTTTTGTTCTAACATCACTCGTATCCCAGTTAAGAACCATTTGACCCCACAAGTTTTCAATTAAGTTCAAATCTGGGCTTTTAGATGGCCACTCAATGACAGTTATATCATTACGAGCGGCAAACCACTCTCTAACCAAACACGAACGGTGCACGGAACAATTATCTTGTATAAAGTATATTTGCCCCTCTGGATACACGTTGCGCACTGTTGGAATCATCACATCTTGTAAAATTTCCAAGTATTTATCTTTGTTCATTCGGCCGCCGAATTCGATCAACTCCCCTGGGCCCATGGAGGACATCCAACCCCAATAGCCTGCAAAACAATAATTTGGTTAAATAACAAATAATCCACACTGCGTAATACAATTTAAAATAATAATATTTCGAATCCCGGCTGGGCACGAAGACAAAAGGTGTTAGAAGTTGCATGTTTCTGATGTTGCCGTGTTTGGTTCTATGACACAGGCTATTTAACCTCTCAAGATACGTCCTATAAAAATATAAGCAAAAATACATCGCGATTTTCAACTTAACGCCATAGACTTATAGAGTTCCAATCCTATGAAAATTTCGGCCGACCGGATATCGCGACGACGACGGGACGTGAAAGGTTAAGTGTGGGGCCAGAAGTAAAAGCAATGTATGTGCCTGTCTGTATGATGTTAATGTTGTTTATAAACCCAACATATAACATATATGTTTATAAATATTCTTACCTAAAGTTATTCTGCCACTTGTTCTCAAAGGCAAAATATTTTGATGGTTATAACGCTCGCCAGCTCTTCTCCATAATATTTTTCTGCCATCATCATCGGACTTAAAACTTTTTTCGTCGGTAAAAATTACGATTTCGTTCTCCCAATCAAAGTTTAGATATTCAGATGCGAATCTCATTCTTGCTTGGCGATGGGCTTCGGTTAATTTAATTTTTTTGGCCGGCTTGTAGTTATGGATACCCCCTGCATGTAAATGTCTCCTTACTGTTTGCAGTGAAATATTATAATCTATGGCAGTTGATCGTGTTGTCTTAAATGGGTCTTCTGTGTGGAGATTAACGATTTCACGATGTCGGTTTGATGCATCTGTGTAGGTCATTGCTTGCGGGCCGGGGCGGTTACGCTTTACGTCACCACTATCTTGGTATCTCCGAATCCAAAGACGAACCGTGTTTCTCTGTAAGAGAATATAGGCATCTTATATTAGTAATTTTAACACTAAACCTATGTTACACGAAACAAAAAATTGTTACAAATTAGTATAATATATAATTATTTTTTACTTACCGCGATACCTAATTCTCTAGATATACTTTTAATACTGTGGTTGTCTTCCCAATACACTATTATTTTGGCTTTAACAAAATCAGTTAAAAAATGAGACATGATGACTAGTCCAAACTTTCAAAATCACAAGATCCGCAGTAACTTATGTGATATTGTGACACGAACTGAACGTATTCTTGTTCTGTGGTTATAATTCTGATATCCTACCTTCAATTTATTTGTAAATGCATTGCGTGCGGTTGACGATGAAGTTAGAGCGCTGCGTCATAGAAGTAGAACATATGATATTAATTTTCGCCATGATATACAGATCGTTGGTTAGTGCAATGGGACGAGCGCTTGCTTCATAAATCGAAGGGCCATGGTTCGAACCCCGCTCTGTAAAGCAATTGTTTTTGTTTCTTCCTGGTTATTATTGATGTAGCCGGTTTCCTTCAATTTGAAATAGAAATACAAAATCTGCGGCTGCACACTTTCCAGAAACAAGTTTAGGTGCCAAGAATCGTGGTAGGTGGCGCTTCTCAGCAGTTTGAATGGAATTACGTTTTAAAAGTTGGGGGGTCAGATGTCTCTGTTGCAGACTGTACATAATTATTTATTAATTGTATTTTATTAAAGGTTTTTAGAAAGAATGCCATTTTAGTTAGAATTTGGAAATTTGCTTTAGTTTCTATTTACAACTCAGTTAAGAAATTATTGCTATCAACCGACAGACGCTCAATATACATTTAAAAATCAATTAGAAATTATAAAACGTCAAAACTTAAAATTAACCGAATAAACCGCCCCGTGACATTTCCGTGCCAAAGATTTTATTCATTTTGTGATATTTCGATAACTACATCAACATCTCTAGAACACATGGAAACAGGACGTAACGGAGAATAATCGGTCAATTACATACAATGCGCAAATTATAATGACTGGGTTAAAACTCTTATCAACACACCTATTCGTCAACCGTTCAAAAATACTATGGATAAATAATGGTTTAAAAGCGTACCATGTTTTCAAAACATGATTCGCAAGCTATTCAAAATTAATTCTGCGTGACTGAATAAAACCTGAAGTTTACAGGCATGGGAAAAGTTGGCATTTGTTGATACTTAAAATACTAATATCAAAACGTTTAGCGAATTTATTCTTCTTCTTCTGGTACCATTTCCTATCGGAGGTTGGCGATCATTAAGGCTTCTTCTTGGATGCTTTTTATTGCTGGGTATTGATTTAACCGCACATTTACTCTCAATCCTTATTACCGTAAGGTAGAAATTGAATGAGGTGATTGAGTGAGTAAAGTCAACTTTCACATTACGGCTAAAGCTAGGTGTGAATCTAAACTTAAGTTAGCCGGCTATTCTTAAGATTAATTTCGAGCCTCGGCTAATGTCCGAAGTCATGTTCGTTTGTGATAACGGATGTCATCTTTAATCGGCTAGACTGCACATTAGCCGATGCGTTTCGGTTAATGTTGGACATTAGTTAGCTAATGTTGAAAACGAAGTATTCGTGCGACTGCGGGGAGCGGGGCGGGGTAATTTTATTCAGATGAGAAAGGTATTTCTAATATCAGGGCAAAATACTGCGGTAGCTTAGGTGAAGGGTAAAGGGGGTGAGCGAAGCGAAGCCCCCTTTATCCTTCGTGTTAGGTTGAACATGTAAGAAAAAAAAAAACTATAACAAGACGAGTATAAGTATTTTTTGTTGTTCTTACATGTTCAACGTAACATGAAAGACGGTAATTTTTCAACATTAGCCTAGGTATACTAAAAAATAAACTTAAGTTTAGTCGTCTAATGTCAACCATATTTTCTCACCCATCTTTAGCCTCAACAGCGTCGAGGCTCAACTGCAGTTTAGCCAACTAATGTTGAAATCATTTATCGCATTTATTTCGGACATTAGTCGAGGCTCGAAATTAATCTTAAGACTAGCCGGCTAAATTTAAGTTAAGTTTCACACCTAGCTTTAGCCGTAACATATACATGTTGTATAAAACGTTATTGTTGACCCAAGAAGTAAGTAGCCTTTTTCCAGTCACAGAGAATTGAACCTTGGCTATGAAGCACACAATGCGAAATGGGTGAACTTACCTCAATGGTGTTGGCGCTAAGCTCGTCGGTTGCTGGCTTGTACTTGGCCATGTCTTGCTCCAAGGCGATGAGGCGGGCAGAAGGGACCTCATCCTTCTTCATGCCGAAGAACTCAAGGATTCTAGGAGAAAACATCACATTTTATGTATTGGCATGACTTTACACTTTGTGGTAAAATTACATTTTGCTGTTTTAAATATAATTTTTATTTGAATTATGTCTGTTGTTTGCCCAGCTGGTAGTAAAACGGCCTTTAGCTCATAACATACAACAAAGCAATTATTTAAACAGATGTTCTGTTTATGCTTACTCCTGAAAATAAAGCAACACATAGGCACGCCTTCGCCGATATGAGGTGGAAATGGCAAACATTTGCATAAATAACATAAGATCAGAAATAAGGCTTTGTTTGTGGCTATCTATTTGTATTTGTGTTAATGAATGAGGGCAGCTGGGTCATCGTAGTACTTGGCATGTGACCTAGATGTAACACGTATATCTGTATAAAAACGCTTACTTTTTCGATTCGATTTCAATCGAGCCCCGGTAGCATGGCCTGCACGAATCGCGTTTTTCACGTCTATGTTACATTTTTGTATGAGTGAGTCGAGAATTATTGAAATTTTGACGCGATAAAATGCGCGTTTTGATAATTTAGCAACTCGATTCGCTGTGGTTATAATTTGGACACAACCATAAGTATCGAAAGATATTCATACCAGCTCACACTGCAACATGGTTGTTTATGTCAGTCGCTGCGGCAGAAGAGTGCGAAAAAATTGTGTATTTTTTATTTATACCTTCATAACAACTGATTATTTCTTAATTTCAAAAACATAGTTTTAAGAAATTTTGAATACCTATTTTTTGACACAAGAAACATCAATCAATGTTCTTTTTAAATCCCAAGAAATAGCAAGTTTTATGTCAAAAACTTCTTTTTTCGTACAGTTCCCATTGACCTATGATGTTTTCAAACATACAGAAGAGTGGGGATGTCTTTCCGTCGGGATTTGGAAAGTCTCTTTTCGGAGGAATAGCGGTCCAAAGATAGGCATTTGACCGAATTTGAGGTTACCCAGCGACTAGAATGCGAGTCGCGCGGGGCATGCTAGGGTGGCAGATGGAATGAATGGCTCAGTTCTCTTAATTTCTCGATGCGTGATTATTGCTGAAGGTAACATTATCAGGTAGATATTGATAGT
This sequence comes from Argyresthia goedartella, assembly GCA_949825045.1. Classification (NCBI taxonomy): domain Eukaryota; kingdom Metazoa; phylum Arthropoda; class Insecta; order Lepidoptera; family Argyresthiidae; genus Argyresthia; species Argyresthia goedartella. Next base: position 22,626,434 of record OX463821.1, on the reverse strand, counting down.
GATGATTCTTGATCAGAGCTCTGAGACAATGTATGTGTGTATGTAAGTGCTCACCTCTGGTGGTCGTCCTCGTCGGTGTCGATGGCGACGGACATGATCTTGTCGCGGTAGTTCTTGCTGACGGGCCTCAACTCGTCGAGGTACTTCTCGAAATGGCCAGCTTTCTGCAAAAACCAACAATCACTTGAGTCTGTGTCGTTGAGGCCCCCGCCTCACCCCTCGCCCTGTCACGCTAAATGAGCTATGACTAACTGGCTAAAAGCCTCTGCTATCGCGTATGGGAAAGGGCGTGACGCTATTTTTGTTTTGTTTTTTAACCTCCGTCGAATAAGAAGGATATTATACGTTTGAAGTGTCTGTGTGTCTGAAGGTAGCGCTCTAACGTTCACACGAATTGACGGATTTGAATATGGTTTTCTGTGAATAGAAGTAGACTTCCCTGCGATAATTCTTAGCCAAGTTTTATTAAAGTCGGTTCAGTGGTTTGAAAGTTTTCAGCTTAACAAGGAAAAACACGTCAGCCAAATGTTTTAACCTAAGGTTTCTTATATGGGGTACTTCGCCTATTATATCTGTTACGAGGTCGAGTGTCATCTCGCACAGGCGTGACTTTCCCCGGTGAGGAGAGGTATAGAAAATGCAAGTATTCACCTAAGTTTAGCCAGTTGTTCTACAGGATCATTCCATGGCTGCTTCGGAGATTTGAATGATGTGTGCTTTCATATCACATACATATATTTTTGCAGTTAATAAAATCAGAAGTGTACAATTAAAACAGAAAACTCCGCATTCATGTGCCCCTAGGTGGGCACATTAATGGGATAATTTTTATTGTTATATTTACACATAACAATACAAATATTATCTACAATGAATATGAATCGACGTGGCGGCGATTTATCTTTAGATGCGCACGGCCATGGATTTGTCTTCTTAATACTACGGTTACGATTAGTGTTGGAGTCATCTCCTCATTACTTACCGTAAGACTCAATTGTTTGCAAGATCATAGTACATTGAATACAGCCTACTGTCTTAATTTCCGCGCTTATCACGCTCGCATGACTTCTTAGGAATATCATTATACGCGGACACTGGACGTGTGACGTGTTTGTGTGACGTGTTGAAACAAAGACAAGGCTATAAATAGCTTCAAGACCTTGTGGGTTCGGTTAGGGTAGTTGTTGCCGTACAAACTATATAAAGAGCTCCACAGTGACCTCGTAGTGTCGTACATACTGCTTTGTACTCGAAAGGGCATGTTTGTACCCGTAGAATGCTTAACACAAAGGAATAGTCCATTTTTACGATGGAAACAAGTCGCGGATAGCGGTAGGTTTCAACGTAAGTACCGTATGGACTTCTACAAATACACCTGACCATTTTGGTACAGGTTTGCTTTTCTTCAAGGTTGCCCCCAACGCTTTATAGTTGGTAAAAAGTTCTCGAGTTTTATTATTAAGAAGCTAAGACCTGAATTTATAAAAAAAAAAGTCTTATCGCTAACTGTAATATAATCACTGTCAAGGCTATCGTGACTATTGCTGCGATAGTATATCATTATTCTGTCTTCCAAAGACGAAGCTAAAATGAACTTGGTCTTCAAATGAATGTTCGTCATCTCACGTGGACTAACTGTAATAGGTTGAAAAAAACAATAATCTATTTCGATTCGTATTGCCGCTACATAGACCCGTATGCAGATAAGACAGGTAACGGTACAAACAACTTAACCAATAATAGTTTTTACCTCCTCGCAAAAACAACTTGGGTCAAGCAAGTTTTTACTTCTGTAATTGATCATTGACCGGTCATGGAAGAATGGTAGTGATTAGAGTATTCTACGATCACTTTCGTAGGGAAACTGCCTTCACTGGAGACACGATCTATGATTGTAAAGTATGTAGAGTCCATTGCACCGCGCGACCTATGAACTTTCTCCACTGTGTTTTGTGTCTTACTAGACAAAAGATTTACTGACTTTGGAATTACTTAAATATACACGAGAAATTAAATTATCATACGGAATCAGGGTCACTTCACTAACATAAATTCTGGTACAACAAATAAATGTTACTAGATCGAAATTGGCTTGATGCAGAAATGATTTGTATGATGACAATGATACAGTAATGATGTAGATGCAACAAGCATAATCTTTCCCAGCAGTAAATATGTGCACAGCAGGCTCAGACATGTCATCATCATAGAAAAAGCTGCAAAAACTGAAAAGATAAAATATTCATACCTTGGACAGGAAGAGCAGCAAATGGTGCTTGATCTCACCACCGAAGATCTTGGAAGCAGTCTCGTGTGAGAACTCAACGATGAGAGGCATGCTCTGGATGAACACCCACTTCTTGAAGAGGTCTTCGTCGATGGTTTCCCCGTCATACTTGACGCTGGGTCCTTCGAACTGTAGGAGTTTTTTTGTTAGTGGATGGTTCTCTCTGCTTGCTTTTACTTGAAAGAGTTTTTTTACACATCAACCCTTTCTCAGGATAATAGCAGTTGTATCATTTTAAGATGGTTTTGTATTGTATTGCTCTTAGAGGTTAAGACTTGAGAACTAGAATTATTACTAAGCCCTAAAATCATCCCTTGACAGTTGGTGCAAGTATTAGTATTATCCTGGGTGTTCCACGGCTATGCCACATGGTGGACCTTAAATATTGTATATAGAGAGCATTTTACTGAAAGAAAACTTTATTTTGTTTTGAAAACCAATTTGAACTGCATTCAAAGTTTGTTTTAATATGCCTGTATTAACCAGATATTGAAACCGCCAAACGTGGAAAAAAAAAACCCTGAATGTTACCGATATTGTTGGAAGGGCTTAAACATAATGATGTGTTTTGTCTAAGAAATATAGTATCTTAAATAAAAGGAAGAGCATGAAATTTAACATTTTCTGGTAATAGTCTTACTTTTTAATCAGTCAGTTGTTAGAAACATGCAAAAGTCCGTGAAAATACTGTTCACTTTCCCAACCAAATTTTCAATTAAATATTAAATTTCATGAATTATTAATTATTATTGTCTTTAATTTAAGCTGCAAAATTTTCTTAGAATTAAAAGATCCTTATGCCTTTCGATTGGTATCTTTAAATTGTTATAATTATTTATACCCACATTTGGCAGGTTCAATTCAGTGTATTTTTTTAAATTTATGAATGCTGTCCAAATTGTTTTTGAAAAAACAATAAAGGTTTCATTCAGTAAAATTTATTTACATTATTTAGGGTACTTAAGATTTTAGATTTAGATTTTTTTGATTTATTTATTAAACCATATCACACTTACAGTATACACCAACACATGTGAATAGCAAAACAATAATAATTCAATAGTTATATTTTCCCTCCATGTGGCACAGCCGTGGGACACACTGTATAGATTTTAGTAAATTGATCCAAATATAGCAAATACTCATATTATTTCATAAAAGGGAAACAAATTATAAAAGATTGAAGGAATGACTACAATCAGTCCCTTTTAGGTATCATTAATATAAAATAAAAACTGGTTGCCGTAATGTTACAGAAACCAGTTTCACATAAGTTATCTGTACACTGTCTGATGTGAGGGGGCAACAACTGTATTATCTACAATACAAGGGTACTGTCAGCATCAGATATATGTGAGCAAAGACGATATTGACACAATTTTGATACTTTGTGTAGATAAATTCTGTGTGTCTTAGGATATGTATATCTATTGGAGTAGCTTGTATGCTCATTTATATCTTATGCTGACTGTACATAGTAGTTCCATTCTACCAATATCTAGGGAGAGGGCTTGTTTGATATGATATTTCTGAAATTAAATATTATTTCATTGTGTAATATAACTAAAATACATTTTATAATAAGAACAAAATCATACACTTATTGAAATACTATATTGATCTCACCAAACTAAAATAAGATAAATGGAGAACAAAATAACTTACGTTCTTGTACAGGACAATATCTTCACTCTCAGCTTCCAATTCCTTGGCAACCTTCTCGTCGGTAACAAGGGCGAAGACCTGGTCGTCGACTTGGCTGGCGATAGCAAGGAACACCTTGGCCTTGGTGGTGTCCTGGTCAGGGAAGAATCCAACCACAACAACATTGTTGGCACCAAAGAGTTCCTTCGCCTGTTCAGCAGAGTTCACTTCAACAGCAGGGGGGCCAGTCTTCTTCTTCAGCCAGGTGACAATGTCATCAGCTTGACGACCACCTGATAATCCAGAAATCAACTTATTATTTCTTCTTTTTCAAGTAATTCTTATGTTGACACTAGATATTAGCTGTACATTGTTAAATACATGATGTGATGTTTTGAAAAGTGTAGTTGATTGCTGATTATGATTAGGCACAGTTAGACTACCTACACACTATAGTGTGTTCGACTCTGAAAAATATAGGCATTACCTATTCATATTCAGCACAGGATTTTCAGAGCATGAACTTAGTATGGTTGTAACTCAGACCTTTATCTTTTTCACAAACAAAGAGACAAATTTATCAAAGATATGTTAACTTTTACATACCGGAATAGTCAATGGGGTTTCCGTTCTTGAAGAACTTGAGTGTGGGGTAGCCTCTGACTCCGTAGTTCTCAGCCAACTCCTGTTCTTGCGTGGCGTCAACCTTAGCCAGCTTGATGGGCGACTCCTCTTCCAGCAGCTTAGTGGCTGCCTTAGCGAACTCCGGCGCCAAAGACTTGCAGTGGCCGCACCATGGCGCGTCTACAAACACATGATTCCACGTTTACAAAACGACAATGACCGCCTACGCATGCCGGCAAATCGACAACTCATCAATGGGATGGATAAGGAATAAGAAATGCATAAGAAAGTTAGGGTGGCGTGACTTAAAATAGGGTTATTAGTTGGTTTTTTAAATAATATAACGTGAAACTTACAGAATTCCACTAAGATGAACTCGTTTGTGGAGAGCACAGTATCGAAGTTAGATTTTCCGAGGACGTAAACGTTTTCTTCTGTTGGGATTTCATCTCCAAGGGCGCAACCCAAAAGGGCTATGGCCACAGAAAATAAAAGGAACCGCATTTTCGTTTTAGCCGTTGTCCTAAGATCTACAAAGCCAACGACTCGGAAGACGAAGCTCTTGAAAATGCCGAAATCCGCAACTTCATTCACACTCCACGGCACTTGACGTGGCAGCGTCGATCGTGTGTTTGGCTGTGATTGGTTGAAATTTGTATTTTTAATTGTTTACTTTTTAATTTGTTATACACCTCTAGGTATAAACAGCAACAGCGAACAGCTTAAAAAGCAATCAATTATTGTTTCACAGTTTTATCTAGAATAATCACAAGAGTTCACAGGACTTAGAAAAAACACAAAATAGAGCATTTAAGTTAATACAGCTTGTTTAGGGATTTATTTACTTCCTAACATATTTTTTTACATTCAGTTACGAATTAACTCGTGCTAGGTCACAAACCGGAAACAGCTGTTTTTGACGACTCCATTGCTATTTCGGTTGGATGGAATGTCAAAAATAAAAATGTAAACAACAAAACCAACTGTTGAAAGGAAAAGAAATGGTGATGATGTGATTGTGACAAAAACGAACAGTAAACATGGTGTATGTATGTTGACTGTTCGAAATTGTTAGTTTTAGTCCTTGCACCTAACTTATTAATAAATATTTGCTACTCAGCATACGACATAATAACAAAAGGTTTATGTTTAGAACTATGAATTATATTTATTATTTTTATTAGAATAGAATACCTATAAAGAAATGTTTTGTTTTGTGTTGAATTATGACCGGGATCTGCCTCCCACACTTTCTAAAAAAAAAGGTGAAATGTTTTGAAAACCTAATTACAAATTAAGATATGTATACCTACTACCTGTAGCTTACGAGTATTTCCATAGCTCATGACTGTCTGTGTGATGAGGACACAAGACAGTGTTCGCAGTATTTCGCACTCGCCAACTCTATAGTAATTTATTTTAGTAGTCTTAGGAATTGGATGGTGTCCAAATTTTTATTTCGCCTTCCTCATTAAACATTATGTATTTGTGTAGTAACCATTGAAGCGACAAGTCCGGCTGTCTAAGGTACTTATTTAATATTATATTTTTAGTTTCATTCAAGTAAAAATTATGCTCTAATCTATAATTAAACTCTATTAACCTTGGATCGAACTAAACTGATACTGATTTTTATTGATTCGGTTTTGATTTATGATTTCTTTACTGTTGATGATATTGTTTGCATAGAGATTAAAAAAACAATTTGTAGATACTTGGCCATACCAATTACTGGTATTTGTCAATATTTTTTTTTAGCCTTTTAACCATTGCCTTTTAAATAATTGTAGGTAATTAATTCATCATTTGCAGATGCCCGAACTGACTGTGACCTCAGAAATATATGGAGAATATGATTACCGAACTAGAAAAACTCCTAATACAGAAGGAAGTAAGAAAATTTTGTAAATTATTATAGTAAAAGTAACCCCATTGAGAACACCATTTTTCAATTTAACATGAAAACACACCCATCCAAACTTGCTCCTCATGTAGCAGAAAATTAAAAAATCTTATGTTAAAATTCACATTTGGCAAGGTTTAGGGATAAAGCCATCATTCATGGTCATCATCATCATCATCAATCAGCCCACATTCACCCACTGCTGGGTATAGGCCTCTTCTTTACCACGCCATCCACTCCGGACCTGAGCTTCCCGCATCCACTACCATCATCTTCATCATTCATGATATGAAAAATAATTAGCTAATGATTTTGTTTGAACCTTCTTCTGCTGCAATCACAGCTGCAAATTTATGAGAAAAAGGAAGCTTAATAATGATGACTGATGTAATGATTCTGTAGCAAGGACAGATATGCATTAAATTTACTAAAACTTTTCAGATGTGATCTCTGAGTTCCCTTTCCTGCTCCCAAATGGTTCAGCTGAAGCAAAGTTTGATGATGACTCTGACTTAGATGTTGAAAGGCCAGAGAAGAAAGTTATCAAAATAGGTAAAGTTCATTGGATTTTGGTTTTGTTTTTAAGTATTTTGTAGTAGTCAATGTACTAAAGATGCCTGCAATGTTATTATTTTGATGAACTTATTTCTATCATCTCATACCTATTCATTATTCATTAGGGCACAAAACAATCAAATAGAGACAATTTAATACCTTTAAAACCCAGGTCTTGGATATCTATAGGTATATGTGACCTCGCTGTTTATGGTTCCCACGACACAGGCTATCCTAGTGTGGGGCCAGAAACAATGTGTGTGCCTGTTCAGGGTAGAAGAGGCACAGTTACGCTTAGCCAGTTTTGTTTCATACTTATTGTATTAGTCTCCAATTCCAGAACATAGCCCCCGGACCAACTTGTCACTAGTCGGGCTCCAAGTATGGCGCGGAGCCTTCCTGTTGGGGGACCTGCTCATTAGCCTCGGTCTGCGGGGGCGGCTGTCAGGCCAGACCCTGCTGGAACTGGGCGCGGGCACCGGGGTCACCAGCCTGCTTGCCGCAATGTACGCCGCAAGAGTCGTTTGTACAGGTAACCTGCAACTGGCATAGGTCTGGGATAATCAAACCTAATTCCTGGTATTATCAACATAGTCCTAGTATAACCAATGTAGGCGTGGTATAACGGCGAGGAGATGTCGGGTAGAGCGACAAGATAACGCCTCTAATATCGCTCTGTACAATTTTATTCATAAAATTAGTCCAAAGGTACCAATTTTCATACAAAGTGTAGCAGACCAATACATCTTCAAGTGTTTTGTAAAATCTTCAACTTTTATATCAGTGAAACAGTGAAATCAGTGCAAAGTGTGACCGAATTCCGCTTAGTGCACACAAAATCGCACATTTCTCCAAACACCTACATCAACGTTATAATAACGCATCAAGCACTCCATAGAGTTCCCCAATTTACTACTACAATAATAAGACCACTATCGCTATCAGCGGAACCACCAGACAACAACCCTCATCAAACCAATATGGAGGAGAGCGCTAATAGGAGTGAAAATAATTGTTACGCTTGTCGGGCCGACTTTGAGTTGGAAGAGAGTCGCCTGGGTTGTGCGGTCGGGTGTTGCCGTAACAAATTCCATTTGTTATGCACCACTAACACCGAGGATCGTATGAGTCGAGAGGAGATTTGTTCATGGGTCTGTCCGGAGTGTAGGATTTCGATGAAAAAGGGAGGCGACAACACGCTGACACCCGTTGGTACCCCGAAAATACGCCCGTCGTCGTCCGTTACTATAAGGAGCAAGACCCAGCATCTGGTAACCCCCGACATTGATTTCCGTACGACTGAGTATATGGAGATCAGAGAGGAAATCCGCAAAGTGCAGCAGGATGTAGCCGCAATAGCAGAAATGCTAAAAAGACGTAGACGAAATGCGTTATTTCGTCTACGACAGGGCTTTCAGCTAAAATGGATGCCATAGTAACTCAGACTGAAAAAGTAGAGTCCAAGTTGACCACCCTAGAGATCAAGCACTCGTCGTCTCTACAACAAGTGCCAATCCGCAGTATCTCCCAGTCTACTAAAGCTGCACCTGCAAGAAAGAAGAAGACTGAACACGAAAAAGTATCTGCTGTGCGGGATAATGACGTCATGAATCGGGAGAAAATACAAAGAGATATACAGGGTGTCCCAAAAGTGAGCCGTCGCAGTGACAGCGAGGATGCGCCAAGCCTCCCAAATCTGCTGAACATTACGGTCGGACCGGTCCCCGAACTAACCCTATCCACCGACCGCCCACGAGAGGCAGATAATGCTCCCGTTGTCGAAGCTGAAGAGGACTGGACGGAAGTTAAAAAGAAGTCACACCGACGACCGCAATCTCTCTGCTGTACGGCGGGGCCCAGCGTCACGACCTTGAAAGCTGTAGAGCGTCGCAAATATTTACACCTTTGGAACATGATGTCGGGTCCTGAGGATGTAAAAAAGTATGTAGAGCAACTGTGTGCGCCTGAAGCGGTCAGTGTCGAGCAGCTCTCATCCAGAGGGGACTATAAGTCCTACAAAATAGGAGTTCCCATGAGCTGTTTCGACACTTGTTTCAGCATAGATATCTGGCCTGATAATGTAAGGGTGAGAGAATGGATGCCCTTTCGGGAATACCTCGAGGCCTACTACCGCTCTCCGAAAGTCGCAGCCACAGTCAAGCACGACTAAGACACTTTCTATGTACTATCAAAATGTCAGAGGCATAAAAAGTCGGTTGGCGTATTGGCAGAATAATTTGATAATTTTAGAGCACGACCTAGTCGCCGCAACTGAAACCTTTTTAGACACGTCCGTCGGCGATGTGGAGGTAACGGCGGGGGGCTGGAGCATACTGCGCCGGGACCACGCCACCGCGTGCGGAGGCGTACTGCTCGCCGCCCGCCCTGGCATCACGCTTCGCCGACGTCGTGACCTCGAGACAGAAAATGGAGAAGATCTTTGGGCAACCTTCTCTCTAGATGGGGCCCAATTCACAATCTGCGTCGTCTATGTGGATCCCAGCATGGTGAGAAATAAGAAAAAAATTACACAAGCCGAAAAAGACGCCCAATACCTTAGTTGGTTTACAAAAACCGAGGAGAACATGTCGGAACTAAGTGGAACTTTAATCATCCTGGGTGACCTAAATCTGAACAGTGCGTCAGTGTCTGTTACGAATTATTATTGTTTTTTTCTCAGTGTTTGTAGTCTGTATGAGACGAATGAGGTGAGGAATGCTCACGGTGGCGTGCTTGATGTGGTGCTGCAAATCAAATCAATCAAATCAAAAATCATTTATTTCCATAGGATGTTGATACATCACTTAGATCCGTCATTACATTTTTTTGGGTGAGTTCACTAACACAATGGCGGAATCTGTGGAGAAGAGCTCACCGAAGAAACTCCACAGTCGTCGCATCCTTTGCGTTTGCTTTTTTAAATAAAATATTGTCAAATTACAAAATGAATGCTAATTATATATCGAAATAGCCTGTTACTCAAACAATCTATTCCCATGGACATCTGTCCTCTAAGTAATCAGATATCCTATAGTAACCTTTTTTATACAATTTCTGTTTTATTATTATTTTAAACTTGTCTAAAGGTAAGTTTTTAATATCAGTAGGGACCTTCTTGTAATAGCGTATACAATTGCCTTTAAAAGAATTACTAATTTTATGTAGTCGGCTTACATAAGCAACCAACTTGTCTTTATTTCTAGTATTAAAATTGTGTATATCACTGTACTTCTGAAAATTAGTTATATTTCTTTTTACATACACAAGATTGTCATAGATATATTGAGACACAAATGTCAGAATATTGATTTCTTTAAACTTTTCCCTCAGTGACACTCTAGGCCCTAATCTATAAATTGCACGAACAGCCCGTTTCTGCAGAATAAATATACTATTAGCATTCGCAGCGTGACCCCACAATAAAATACTATAGGTCATTAGACTATGAAAGTAACTAAAGTAGACTAGTCTAGCGGTGTCTACGTCGGTAAGAGCTCTATTTTTTTAACTGCGAACGCTGCCGAACTCAGTCTGTTCGACAATTTATTTATATGAGGATCCCATTGTAGTTTGGCGTCTAAAGTAATGCCCAAAAAGACAGTCGACTGCACAAGGTCCAATCTCTGTCCTTTTATAAATATGCCTGTAGTTACCGGGTTCACATTGGGTAACACGAATTTAATACATTTAGTTTTCTTTTCATTAAGTAATAAATTGTTAACAGTAAACCAGTTCACTATACTAGAGATAGCATTGTTTACCTCGTCATAATTTGATTGCTGTCTTTTAACTTTAAATATCAAAGAAGTATCATCGGCAAACAATACTAACCCATGTTTTGCTTTAACAAGGTAAGGTAAATCATTAATATATATTAAAAACAAGAAAGGACCAAGAATTGAACCTTGCGGTACGCCCATACTTATTGAAGACCCAGGTGATCTTTTCCCATTAACATCGACCATCTGAACCCTATCTGTTAGATATGACTCCAGAAGGCCAAGTGCCTGATCTTTTACACCATAATGGCGTAACTTCCTGACAAGAGTGTCATGATGGACGCAATCAAAAGCCTTGGATAGATCGCAGAAGACACCTATTGCATCCATTGCGTCTTCCCAGGCATCAAAAATATTGTCGATTAGTTCAACACCAGCATCGGCTGTTGAAACCTTTGTGAAACCAAACTGAGCAATATGAATTAAATTATTACTATATGAATTATGAATTAATGCAATATGAATTAATACTGCTGCCGGAGACCGTCCGTGGCGTAACTGTGCGCACCTCCGTGTCAGGCAGCTTGGTGCCACGCACTGACGCCTACCACCCGCCTCTCGACGTCATTGTGCCGCTGTTGAAAGCGCAAGACGCGGATGGACGATCCGGCCGTCTGGATCCCAGCAACATTCGCGGCCACAATGACTGGAACTTTGCCAAAGGCGACCACACAGCCCTGTATGAGCTCATGTGTAGCGTATCGTGGGACGATGTTGTCGTAGCTCGCGATGTGGAGATGGCAGTTGGCCGCTTTTACGATGCCATTTACGGGGTTTTGAATAAATCGATCCCCAAGAACACCAGGCCTAACCAACCTTCCAGGCGGTATCCAGTGTGGTTTACTGGTGACATTATTAGGGATCTTGCCACTAAGGCAAAGCTCCATCGTAAATGGAAATCGTCGGAGAGGCCAGCTGACTACTCAGCATTCAGTGAGCTGAGAGCCAACATAAAGTCCCGCGTAGCTACAGCATACACGAACCATATGCTAAATATTGAAGGTAATATTAGATCTAACCCGCGTGCGTTTTGGAAACATGTGAGTGGCCTCAGATCAAAGGGTGGTTTTGAATCTCGGGTCACGCATCAGGGGCAAGAGTGTGTCGGAGAGGAAGCAGCCGCCGCTTTTGCAGACTACTTCTCCGACGTTTTCCTCACCGACATCCCGGCGCTTGCACCGGACCTGGTAAACAGTTCCGATGCCTCGCGCACGGCTAACTACGTCCAAATTTCACATGTTTCCCATAGGGATGTAGAGCAGGGACTGAGGCAGCTTAGGCCAAGGAGCGCAATTGGACCGGACAACGTCCCTCCTTTCTTTTTAAAGGCCTATAGTAATCAGCTAGTTATACCGTTGGGTCACATCTTCAACTTAGCTCTCGAGCAAGGGAAGTACCCTACCAGCTGGAAGCTCTCTCGAGTCAGTCCTATGCCCAAGTCTAGTGACACTGCCTCTGTAAATCAATATCGACCGATTGCGATCCTGAATTCATTGGCAAAATTGTTCGAGTCAATCATATACGGTAAAATCTGGCCCCAGATTGCGCCGTTTTTATGTGACTCGCAACACGGATTCAGGAGTCGTCGCTCAGTAACCACCAACTTACTGACGTTAGTCGAGTTGGTCTCAGAGAGCATGGATCGGGGATGTCCGGTGGACGTCGCCTATCTGGACTTCCGCAAGGCGTTCGATAGAGTCGATAACGACGTCCTAATGAAGAAATTGTGTGCCATTGGATTTGCCCCACGGCTGTTGGTTCTCTTCGCTGACTACCTGAAGAACCGCCAACAATACGTGCGACATGGCTGTTATGAGTCCCAGCCGTACCACACAGGGTCAGGTGTTAGCCAAGGCTCGATCCTTGGTCCGTTGTTATTTATCATCATGATAAATGACCTGGAATCTGAACTGAAACACGCCAATTGCCTTTTGTACGCGGACGATCTGAAACTGGTACTTCCCGTGAAGTCAGAGAATGATGGTAGGCTACTACAGGAAGATTTAGACGCGGTTCATAGTTGGAGTGTGAACAACAAGCTTCTATTCAATACTGAAAAGTGCTGTATAATGTCCTTCACGCGCTCTCCACGGCCTATTAGCGCGACGTATACACTCGGCACTGAGTCTCTGACTCGAGTGTATTCAATGAAGGACCTCGGTGTTACGTTCGACCCTAAACTCACATTCCATGAGCATGTGAGCACTTTAGCCAAGGAATGCTTCAGAAGATTAGGGTTTGTGATACGGAATAGTAAGGGATTCCATAACTTGGGTGTGGTCCAGCTTCTATACACGGCCCTAGTGAGAACCAAACTTGAATCTAGCTCGGTTGTTTGGAATCCGCACGAAAGCTCATACGTCCTTATGCTCGAGAAGGTACACAAAGCTTTTCTTAGATACCTATATAAGAGAATCTCTCAGAAACAATAATTAAGTACTTTTTTTCTGATAATATGATACAAATAATAATACCAAATGTTCTGTAAAAAATGAAATGAAATGACATGTGAAAGTGCCCTTGTGGCCTATTTACAGAATAAACGTTTTGAGTTTTTTTGAGTTTTGAGAGGAAATTTGGATACTACCCTTACCTTTATCCATCCGATTTTATTTTAGGTACGCTTGGATTTAACTCACTAGAGGTGAGACGTAACACCGAACAGCTTCTGATTGTGTGTCGATTATTGCGAGGCGACAGTGACTGCGCAGCGCTTGTCAGTGCCGTATGCGCGCTTTACGTGCCTGACAACTACCTACGCGCTCGTAGGCACCAGCTGCTAGCGGGCGGCTCGCACCGCACGGTTGCGCGCCTGCAGTCTCCGCTGGTCCGGGCCCGGAATAGCGTCAATGCACTGTTGGCCGCAGCACCATTGAATGATCTGTTTGGTGATGCATGGAGGGATATTGTGCGAGAATGTGGAAGGTTCTGTGAGAAGATTGCATGATAGTGTAGTCTTGTAATTATTTTCTCGAATGTTTATGGATATAATGATAATATGGTAACTGCATTTATACGATTGAATTGAACTTATTATATTTGAAATAATTATGGTAAATTAATGTGTAATAATTGAATTGTATTGTATTTTCTAATTTTGTATATTTGTGTCGACTTGGCTTTGCTGTAATGGCACAAATAGATTATATAAATAAATAAATAAATAACCAACAAGGCCTGGTATAACCAGCTAAAACCTGGTATAACCAATGTAGGCCTGGTAAAACCAACATAGACTAGGTATAACCAACATAGATCTGGTACGAGCAATGTAGGCCTGGTATAACTAACAAGGCCTGTTATAACCAGCTACAACCTGAGGCTCTATTTTTGAATCACTTGCGTGACTCATTATATCGCATGCGACTTGAGTAACGTTCTGCTTACAAGTCGCATGACGTCGATTTTCTGCATAATTGAGTCGTTGTTAACAGTGTTGCCTATGAATTTGGGAATGTTGATTTTTATCCGTTGCACGCAGAAAAATTAAAAACCGGTAAATACCGCATGGGAAACGAAACTTTAAATGCTCTCATATAGGCTGTATAACAGTGTCTTTTCAGGAAAGCTGCCTACTAAATCCTAGCGATAATATGGCACAAATCCGGCTGTTCAATCTTGACGAATCGAATTCAAATTTGACGCTTTGGATTCCAATTTGAAAAAAAGCGTGATAACAGCAAAATCGTAGACAGTCACAGACACTTTAAATTGTGTTGACACTGTTGACATTAGCTGTGACGTGTTTTACTTTTATTCTACTATTCGACTTGCGCAACGAGTGGTCCTGACCTGCAGGCGAATGACTGAAAAATACCAATCTTTCCAAAATGTCGGATGTCTAAAGAAAATCAGTAGCAAAGAGCGCTCGCGTGAAATAAAATGTCACGTGAGCGATTAAAAAATAGAGCTCCTGGTATAATGAAGGCCTGGTAAACCGAACAGCTAAAACATGGTGAAACCAATGTAGACCTGGTATAACCAACATAGACCATGTATATTTATAGGGTTACAGGTTAAGACAACCTAGATCCTTTGGGAGGTTGTAGTATCCATAATTTCTCTCTGATCTGACTATGAAACTCCATACCCCAAACTGAACCTTTTTCAAGATATTGAACTATTCAGTTTATTTTTAATAAAAATATCCGATTTTTGGTCTATTTTTTATTTGTGTCCCTAATTTATTCGTTTTTACGGCTTTTGCGTAGTAGATAAGTTGCTTTGTTATTCTTGATGCCAAAGTAGCAGGTGACTGAACACACTTGGTAGACTATTTGATAGTAAGAAAAATAAATAAATTCGTTCCAAGTATTTTTGTCTTTCAGGAATATTTAATAAATAAATAAATGTAGCCCATTAATGTCCCCACCGAGGGGCACAGGCCTTTACCCGGATACGAGTAAGATTAAGCCATACTCCACCACGCTGGCTCATTGCGGGTTGGTGGAGGGGTTTTACGACAACTACCACACGTAGCATAGAAGCCGGGACCTACAGCTTAACGTGTCATCCGACACACTGAACGTCCGATAATGTAATTAAGTTAAATTAATTATCTCATTGGTACATGGTCAGGATTCGAACCTGCATCTCCTGTGTGAGAAGCAAGCGTGAAACCCATTAGACCACGGAGCTCTTTCAAATAAATAAATAACGTAATTAAAAATAGTAACAATCCCAACTGCCAAGACTTAATATAGCGTATAACGTATAACTTGTCAAATTGCCATCCCTGCCACCCGCGCTCTTCCCACCCTCGCAGCCCCCGTATCTTTCGTCCCCCGTCGCCCGCAGACCATAGGAGTGCTACGTATGAATTTGACAAGCTATAATTATTGACATTCGATAAAATTATTATAATAAATTAAATTGAAATGCAAGCGGAACCCACTTTAATAAATTGAATTGGTCACGCCTGCATTCTAATTTAATTTAATTTAACACTGTACTATAATATTTTTATCATTCCTCAATAATTATGTTAGGTCTTAACTGCTTGTTTTGTGCTTTTTAGTGTAACGCAGTCGGGATTTTCACGATTTTTAATGACTATTGATTTCCTACTTTTTAGACAAAATTACGAAACATCTTTAAATGTTTAGTTTACAACGAATAGTATAGTAGTCGTTGTGCACACGACGCCCACACCCTGATACACCACGTCGGATGTGGGGCTAAACCCAGTGAGGGGGCCTGGAGGCTTCGGTAGACAGGTTTCTACGCGGACCCCTCCCGCATGTGCACAAGTCTAACTCGGCGGTGAAGGCAGCTCACGCTGATAAGCACCGAGTCCTGGCGGATCCGGCGAGTTAGCAAGGCAATGTCGATGGCCTTGGGCGGCAGTTGAGCTCAGAAGTGACTGCCGGTCAGAGACAGCATCCAAATCCTCCGCCAGTTGTGGCGGTTCCCATTCCACTGGGCTACACGGGATGAGGACAAGAGAGAACATCTGCGACTGCGCGACCGCTTATGAACTAAAAATACTCCTGCGCAGATGACTGCTTCACAAATTGGACTCTGAAGACGTAAAGTCCTGTGGCGATGGGCTGAAGTAGGTTCGGTTTGATGCAGACCGGGCTTTGTATGAGACACTGGGTTACACACCGGCGGCTCCGGGGGTGGTCTCAGATCACCGTGGTCGCTTCCGCTCTGAACTGGGGGACAGAGTGGGTTCGGCAGCACCCGGGGTGAAAGAGCAGCCCTATTTGGGTAGTACTGCTCTGCTTGCTCAGCCTTGGAGGGGGCTAGAAACGGTGCCCTAAAAATTGCTCGCCCCAACCAATTGGGATAGTAGTAACCGCGGCTGCCTCCGCATTATTAATTTCGTGGTCGAGCCAATATGATAAAAATAATATAAAAACACCAAGAAAACTGGGAAAACCACATTTGGCGCATGGAATGTAAGAACACTCCTTGATCGTAAAGAGAACTTCTGTCCCGAGAGGTAGACGGCCATTGTAGCTCGTGAGCTCTCTCGCTATGACGTAGATGTGGCTGCTATCAGCGAAACACATCTCACCGACGAAGGAGAGCCGGTGGAGCACGGTGGCGGATTCACTTTCTTCTGGAAAGGCCTTGCCTCTTCTGAGCCGCGACAATCAGGCGTGGGATTCGCGATCAAGAATCAGCTTGTAAAATATCTGCAAGAGTTTCCGGTGCACATCTCAGACCGCATTACAACTTTGCGCCTGCAACTCGACGATAATAACCTGAATGTCATCATGTCTATGTTCCTACGCTAGACAATTTTGATGACATTGTGCTCAATCTTTGTGCTCAGTTCGACCTGGCGAACACGAACACTATTTTCCGACTTCCCGCCAAGCACAAGAACACGTGGATGCACCCAAGATCCAAGCCTGGCATCTCATAGACTATTCTATAGTGAGGTAAAAAGATGTTTCCCAAGTCCAAATCGCCCGCGTCATACGCGGTGCACACTGCTGAGCGCATCATCGGCTTGTAGTTGCGAAACTGCGTCTCCGCCTCCCTCATCATTGTATATCCGTCAGGACCATGCCACCAAGTGTAAACTTGGATGGGACAAAGCATTTCAGGACGAGGGATAAGTATGCCGAAGTGTTGGCTACCGCGCTGCCGCACACCGACGCGGAGGTCGGTGATGACGATACTGACTGGGGGACTCTATCTACTCATATTTTAGATACGGCCTCAACTACCTTGGGTCTTAAAGTCCGTAAGAACGAGGATAGGTTTGATGAGAATGATAGAGCTCTTAAGGAGGCAATCGACAAACACCGGCGTCTCCTCAGGAAGCACAGGGCAAACCATCGTGGTATTGCGGAGATCAGACAGAGTGACCTAGAGCTGCGCAGACTAAGCCGGGAAACCAAGAATAAATGGTGGCAGGACAAAGCTCTCCAAATGCAATGGCTCGCGGACACTAACCAGCTAGGGGAATTATACTTTAAGGTTCGAAAACTGATAGGCACGTCTTCTCTTGCAAAAGTGCCACTTACGCCTGCAAATGGCGAAAGCTTTCTTAAAAGCAAGGAAGAAGTACTTAAACGATGGACGGAACACTCCAACACTCTGCTGAATAGACCGGTCTGCTGACCTGGATTAATAAAAGTAACCATAGTCACACTAGTGTGGCATTTTGGTGTGACTGCGGTGCGGTTGGGAAAAAATCTGTAAGAGGCTTTTTTACCAACAAGACATGTGATTTATAAAATTGTCCTTAACTACTCAAAAACCGAGGGTAGTTGGGACGGATCGTATTTGGAACCCTATGCCATGGTAATAAATTTAAAACCGATAACGGAAAAGTGGCGTTAGCTAACTTACCGGTGGTAACTTAGGGGTTAAGTATCACATATGCGAGGAATTTGACGGATAAGACAGGCAGTGCCAAGAGTTACTAAATTAGAGAGTGCAGTAAGTTAGATCGAAACCCCTTCCATCGAAACCATAGATATCTTCTTATTCTCCCTAAACAAAATTCTTAAGACTAACTCATAGTAACATCACAATCATAGCGGGCGATATCAAAATACATATTCTTAGACTATGACGATACACGTAAGACTGGTTTATGTCTTACTGCCAGACACGGTTTTGTGCCTGTTTTATATATCACATTATCTTAAATACAAAACATAAAGACAGCCTTAGTTTGTAAAACATCAATTACTGATCACGACCTTGAAGTGATTGCTATAAACATGAATCAACAAGGGCATAAATGCTCCTAAAAAACAGACATCTAAATTAAAACCAATTCAATTACATTACAGCAGCAAATGATTGGTGTGTTGTCACCAAATGTTAAAACGTATCAGAGTTTATTTATTCAATATTTTTTTGTTTGTTGCTTTAGATCAACACACTAGTGCTTAGTGATGCTTGGCTTTCTTAGACGTAACACAACGGGATTTAAAAGAGTCAGTACCAAGATTATTTTGTACAACATAGTACGAAGCCATTTAGAATTTGCAAGCGTAGCCTGGAATCCCACGTTCTGTGCCAACTCCCAACGCATTGAAAGTTTGCAGCGTACATTCACCAGGGCCCTCGCTTACAATGAACGGGGGATCTCCCACAGATGCCCCTACGATCAGCACCTCGCCTTTGAGATGCACTCGCTGTACATTCGCCGGAAAGCCCATGACCTGATCTTCTTGTACAAAATAGTAAATGGTTCGATGGATTGCAGTAATCTTCTTGGAGCGGTATAGATTTCCGTCCCATATAACATACCGCGAACCCAAATACCAAAAAGTTTGCCTTACCAACTTGGGCCAACACTCGCCACTATCACGAATGTTTCATTCATACATATAATATACTGTGCGCTATTCAAAACGATATAGATATATCCACGACACTCTTAGTAAATTCAAATAAAAAATTCTTTATACTTAACTAATTAACGCCCAGTTAAACTAATTTAATCCTTAGATAGGTACTTATACTCATTATTAGCAATTTATTAAGTACTTAAGTTGTTATGTTGATGTTGATGCGTGATTAAACTGTAAATGATGTGCATGTCTATAAAAGGAATATGTATCAGTATTTGTAATTGTTTAGATCGTTATGTTTGTTCTGTTGATGTATCTACTAATAAATAAATAAATAAATAGTACTGTATTGTAAAGTAAAAAGCACTAGTGCTTGATAAGGACCATTATGAACCTTAGTGCGTTGCCATAAAGAATCACTTTACGAGAAAGTGTGTTGAAAATAAACTTCGCGAGTAAAACTATCGTAACGTCGCTCCTGGTATCACCAACTTTGGCACACCATGACACTAGGTTTGTTGATCTTACGGTATTCTCATATTAAATACCGATTGTTTCTTTGATTTCAGATATGGATAAAGGCGGAATATTAGATCTCATAAAACTGAACGGCAAATACAACTCTGAGCTCATGAAGGCGTCATTCAAAGTCTTACCACTGGACTTCACTGAAACTACATGGGACAAAGAGTTGACCCGCGAAATTGTGGCTACCGATATCATTTTGGCTGCTGATGGTAATTATGAAGTTATCTTATTCCCAAAGAGTTACAGACCATTCGGCAATTGCCATGTCAACAAAAATATCGCTGCCATTTTGACAATCTCGAATGATCACATCGTACAAATAAATCTAAACACAAGAATATTCTGAATTTAACTGGGCATCGAATCGCGTACGGAACTTGAATAACAATAGTATAATGATGCTGCCAGGGTGGCAAAATGCCGGATTTGACTTGAGACTGACTGTTGAGACTGACTGCCAAATAGGCACGGCAATTTGCGCTCTTGGGAGCAATTCAGTATATTCAGGCCCGTTTGAGATTTGGTCCGAAGTATCATCACTTCTTCGGTTCTTCTCATGCACCCCTTCTGGGGCGTGAGGAGTCGGGGTCAGGTCAATGGAACTCTTCCCGAAGCTTCGCCTCTGTCCACTCCTATGGACAGATCATTGGGTGGCCCTTACGGGCGTTGGTCTTCGTGTGGCACTGGTTTGCAGTGGGTGATCGCCGGCTACGCAACCAGGGCGCGTGGCAGGCGGCGTCAGTTTGCGGATGTGAGGATGGTGTGACGCATCCGCAAGCGCGAACATGCCCTTCGCCATGCTCTGGATAAACTGGTACACTGATTCCCATCTTAGGTGCCTCTCGATCGTCGCGTTCCTCACGTAGCGGTGGGCGCCTACGATGGTACGCAGAGACAGAGGTCTCTTTGGCTCGGAGTCACCGAGTGTTCGTCTCCGAGCAAAGGGCATACCATGCCGGCGGCGCCGCGTAGGTGAGGCGCGATCTCACGTAGGACTTGTAGATCCCGAGCTTCGCCGTCAGAAGGAGGCTGGATAAGGTCTAAAGTAGTGTCAGGGGAAAGCAGTGCTGCTTACGACAGACACAGGTTACCTTACCCAGCAATATAAACTCAGCTTGTATACCGGGTGGCGCAAAAGCGCGCAATACCGGTTTAGCGATGGCTGTAATGTTAACCTAAGAAATAATCTAAAGACTAGTTGTGACCCGGTTGAGACTCGCGAAAGGAAATTATTTCAAGGGTCAATGTATTCTCTACTACAACAACATATCTCTGGATATTTTGAAATTTCATATTATTTATGATAATTAATATTGTAATGTTTGTATCAGTTAAACACAACCAATTTGTAAAAGAGATCTAAAACCAATCTGTGGGTGTTTATTCGCGTTGGTCGACAGTGGTCCAATGTAGAGAAAACGCAAAAAAATACGTTTACTGAGAATATGTAAATATTTACATTAATAAAGAAATTTTAGCTTTGACTTTGACTTCTTGTTCTTCTTGAAGTCCCCGGGTTGGCTTGATCTCACGTTGAAGTCGTGAGTGTAGGGTCAGTTTTTTCATAGTCTTCTGAGTCCGTTACAGGGGTATTGTGGATTTCGCCCGCTGAAGGCCTACATTTGTTTCTGCCCTGTGCTGCTTCAGCCCAGAAAACATAGCTTTCGCTGTAGTAGCCCATGTCGTGGTTATGCGTATCCCTTTCATGTGAAGATAGGTCGTCCGACCATAGAGTAATAATATAAAGAAGAGTGTCCATCGCCATACAAAGCACCGTACATAGAAAAATGGTTCATTGGTAACAACCTATATATCGCTCTTAGTATTTTTTCATCACTTATGTATAATTTCAATCTCACCACAATCTCAAAGCTTTCATTGCCGAACGAAACAATGTAATATTTGCCGGTTATATCACCGAGGTGGATGGCCGAGCGTTTCATAACTAGACTTTTAAGTGGTTGATCGTGGTTCCATCCCCAGTGCGGACAACTAACCTTTTGTTGTTAAGATTTTATTTATTGAGCCAAAGTTTTTTTTTTTATTTATTTATTTTATCTACACATGTATCATAAACCCTCTTTAGTGTGTCCAAAAACCACACGTTAGGACCAGCATAATGATATCATCATCATTGGCAGCTTCTTTCCGCCCACTGCTGCCTCCAGGCCTCCTCCATGTTGTGCCAACTTCTCCGGTCCTATGCCAGTCGAATCCAGGTCTTCCCCGCGATGTTGGTAATATCGTCGACCCATCTGGCTGCCGGTCGACCCACGCTCCCTCGTCCTTCCTCACCTGCCATCACCTCGCCTCGCCAAGTGCCCTGCCCACTTAAATTTGAGCCTAATACTAGGACCTTCGTTTCTGACTCTGTCTAGGAGTGTGAGGCCTAGCATGGAACGCTTTGGGCTGCTCTCATTCATTTTACCACTTCCTTTGTAAGTGTCCATGTTTCGGCACCGTACGTCATTCCAGGCAGGACACATTGCTCGAAAAGCTTGGTTTTCAGGCATTGCGGCATCTTTCGATCCTTGTATATTTCCTCGAGTTTCTCGAACGCTGCCCAACCAAGTTGGACTCTCCTGGAGTTCTCCTAAGCCTAGGCTAGGCTAGCCTTAGATGCTCTCTGTCAAAAGTAGAATATGTCCAAGATAGACATAATAATCAACCACCTCTAACGTCTCATCTCCGACACTGATGTTGGCAAATGAGTCGTCAGAGATTTTTGTCATAATCTTCTTGGACATATTCATCTTCAGGCCAGCTTTAAGTGAAGCACGATAGAGATTTTGAAGCATGTTTTGGAGGTCTCCAGGGTTGTCGGCGAACAGAATGATACCGTCGGCATAGCGGAGGTGCGTCAGGAAGGCACCGTTGATGTTAATATGTTGCTGTTCCTTAAAAGCGTCTTTACTATGTCTTCTAAGACGGCTGTAAAGAGCTTAGGTGATATGGTGTCTCCCTGACGCACCCCTCGTTCGATGGGTATGCGGTTCGTCAGCTTGTGAATTCGCACTTGCATCGTTGCCGGAATGTAAAGCTCCCGGAGGACATCCACGTATCGGGTGTCGATCTGGCAGCGATGGGAGTGCATGGAAGACCGCCTAGTGTTCGAGATTGTCGAAAGCCTTCTCGTAATTGATGAAGGCGAAACACAGGGGTCGATTCCATTCTTGTGATTTCTCCATCAACTGTTTCACCGTGTGGATGTGATCAATGGTGGAGGATCCGCTCCGGAAGCTTGCCTGTTCGGTAGGTTGGCTTGGCATTCGTCGAGTTGGAGGGTGATTCTGTTGCACAGAACTTTGGTGAATTGGCCCTTAGCTCTGCGAGAGAAGACTTATCGGGCGATAGTTTCCCAATTTGGTAATATCCCCTTTTCTGTGCAGTATAGTCACTACTACATTCTTCCAGGAGCACTATTTTTAAATCGCTCATAAGACTTTGATGTCACGCGAGCGCTCTTTTGTACTGATTTTCCTTCAACATCCGAAATTTCGTATTTTTCAATCATTCGCCTGCAAAGAGTGGTCAGCACCACTCGTGACGAACGATTCAAAAATGCAGAAAATCAACGTCATGCGACTTGTAAGTCGAACGTGACATATATCTCATGCGACATATTACATCACTTTGTTGAGCTCGGTTGCACTGGATCTGTAAAGATCTTTGTAGAACTCTTTAACCATAGCCCCTATGTCCTCTCTGTTTGTCACTGTGGAGCCGTTCTTATCGCTTAGTTTAATTATTTCGGATTTTCCAGTTTTTGTATTTTTCTTGAATGCTTTCGGTCCTCTATTTTGCTCTATTGTACGTAATATTGTCTCGGTGTTGTATGATCGAACGTCTTTCCCCTAATAGGCTTTTGAATTTGTTTATGTATGGCATTTAAGTGGTGGTCACTAATAGTGTTCTGAAGCAGAGCTCTTCTCTTCTCCAGTAGGGCCACAATTTCAGGTGTTAATTTCTCTTGCTTTGTCTTTACGCCGCCCAAGTTTTGACGGGTTGTCTCTAGCACGGTCTTGCACAGCTCTGTGTTAAGGTTGTCGACGTCCAAATTTAACTCTTTCAGTCCTCCGAATGAGTTCTTTAAGTCCAGTTGGAACTCCTTCTGCAGGTGTCGCACATCTTCAAGCATATATCGCTTCTGTGTCTGGACTAACTTGCTTCTTTCCTTACTTAAGTTGTATCTGACCGTCGCTTTAACAAAACGATGGTCAGTTCTGGCCTTAAATTGACTGAGAACAGAAACGTCAGTTGCTATGTTCTTTTGAGAACTAATGACATAGTAGACCTCATTTTTAGTCCTACAGTCGGGGCTTGTCCAGGTCCACTTCCTCGAACGACGCTTTTTGAAGAAAGTGTTAATTGCGTACATTTTGTTTTGTTCAAGGAAGTTTACCAGGGTTTGGCCCCGCTGGTTGGCGTGCCAAGTACGAAGTTACCAACAGACTTCTCCAGTCCAAGTGGTGGTTCGATCTTTGCGTTGAAATCCCCAATGATGGTGGTAAAATGAGCCGGGTCTTCAGTGAGAGCATTTCCTATGTCAATGTAGAATTTCTCTAGCTCATCGTCGGCGTCTTTCTTGGAGTTAGGTGCATATACTTGGATGATCTTGTGAGAGTAACGTTCATTTAGTCGCATCGTGACGTAGAAATGCGGTTTGAAATACTCTTAATTTTTTGGATCGATTGGGCTATCTTCAGGTTCACACGAAAACCCACTCCTCCATATGACAAATCGTCGTGACCTCTGAAGTAAAATAGATTGCCGGAGTTCAGCTTAATGAGGTTCTCGCCTCTTCTGCGTACCTCAGTCAGTTCTATTAGGTCCCAGTTGATGGTCTCTACTTCTCTTTCCAGTTCGTGCAGTCGTTCATCCGTTCTCAGCGTCCTGGCGTTGTAACACGCCAGGGTCAAAGTAATGATTCCTCACCATCACATTGATTATTTAAAAATAGGTCAGTGTTAATGCTGGGAAAGTAATTTCCCCACCTTAACACTGGTGTGAAGGTTCAGTGTGAAGGTGGGTCGGCCGTCTTTGTCCACCGCTATCGTCACCGGGACGTCACCAAGAACGAGATAACGACGGCGGCTCCGAGGCAGCGACAGTAATGAGTCCTATTTTTTGCCTTTTCTACGCAGCGGTCCGGAAACACGACCGCTCCGTTCGGCAGCCCCCAACCAAAAGATCTCAGTAAAAACGTAAACAAATAATGATATTATATTTTTTTCATTTTGTAAAGTGGCGAGAGCGATCTAATTGAAATCCTAAGAAAAGAACGAGGGAATCATGCCTAGTGTAATAAATGGGCTGAAGGTCCACATAGGGAGAAGAATAAGCTACCTTATAAATGCTGCCGAAAAGTGAATACCTTCATCAACATTTGGCAGCTTTCATCGTGAGTTTTCTATAGTTTTACGATTGATTTAATTTGGGACTGCGCTAAAAACTGTACAACTGAAGAGTTATTTTTGAGTCTTTTACACAATTTTCTGAAATGTTTTTGTAGTTATGATTGTTCAATAGTGACATGTGAGTTGAGCTGGGTGACATTAATTTTTTAGTTCAGACACAACATGCTGCAAGTAACCGTTCAAAAATGTTGATAAAGCTAAGTCACGAGGTGTGTTTTTAAAAAAAATATAAAAAGTATTTAGACATCTATTACTTTTCATAAAATGAAATAAGAAATACTACGTATATTTATTCAGCATCGTCCATTGATTTACGATTGCTATTCGAGTCCTTTACGCAACTCGAGGCCTTGTTTCAAATTTAAGCTCTTACAGGGACACGAAGTTATGACTGTCTTTACTTGCCATCTAACTTTTAAAAGGTTGACTTTACAATGGAGAGGCCTCTGCGCAGGAGTGGGTCGAGATGGGCTGCGCATGATGATGACGACTATTATTTACTGACGTTTTTGTTCCAGTGATCTACGACGACGACGTCACAGCCGCATTCGTATCGACGATGCAGAAGATTCTCAACAGTCGCCCGCCAAAGACCCTCTACCTGGCACTCGAGAAACGGTACGTGTTCACGATAGAGCACATGGAGTCAGTGGCTCCATGCTACGAAACATTCCTCAGCCTACTAGATAAGGTGAAGACAGAAAACGTTCATTCCAAGTGGCACGTAGAACAGATGCCTCTAGACTTTCCTAAATACTTTACCTACGAACGTGTGAAAGAACTGGTGTTATGGAAAATCTCCTCAACGCCCTTCTAAAAAGACAACTGTAAATACTATTTTTATAAAATAAACCAGAGTTAAAACTCAAATGTTTATTACAATTTGTCATTCAAACTTACTAGCGATACGTAAGATTCAACTACCGCTTGGGTATGACAGGACTAAAATAATATAAATAAATAAGAGACATAAAAAATCTGAATACTTAGTACACTGTTTACTGTGAGAAACTAATAAGCTGCTACATACAATACCGATTTGGTTGGTGGGTTCCAAAGGTAACCTTAGATTCGGCTTTGCTGATTGGTCCGTTGAGTTGGTTCCGCCAAACACGAAGTCGAATAGCAAGGTGACCTTTCCAACAATCAAATCGGCACAGTAAATAAATCTTAAAGTTACTTTTGCGTTGGCCAGAATTCGTTGTACTTTGTGAGGAACGTTTTCCTCAGTTCAGAGTTTCTCGCTTGCTGGTCCTTCTCTTTGCTGAGTGTCTCGACACTCTGCCCTACGCAAAGGTCGCCAGTGAAGTGGATAATAACCACTTGAGTGTTGAAAGTCACGTTCTTGTCCGGGTTCTGCTTTGCGTAGTTAGAGTGGGGTCCAAAGTCCATCGGGAATGGTAGGGTTAGGTCTTCGGCTGTGGAGAAAGATCTGCTGCATACGAAAGAAGAGGGATATTACTGTGACGCCCCAGGGTCAAAGGGCTGTCACCCAGACACCCCATCCACCACTATCATCATTATTGAGCAAAAAGTGTCTACCTGGATTTAAACCCGATATCTAAGGCAAGACAAGCAAACTCTCAGCCAATTAGCGAGGATAGGATGCCTCAGGCCTTCCGCACATCGCCTGTCGCTCTACGCACGAATAACTAAGGAGGTCACTCACGGGTATAATCCTCGCCCTGCACAGAATCCCCGGTACACTCTGGCCCACAGCGACCGTCCTTCAGTATCCCGCGCATGGTGGTGAGTTTGCTAATCGCCTTCTCGCCCTTGCTTTGTTCGTTCTTGTGTTTGTCGATGTTCCGTAGGAACTTTTTCATCTGCAATATGTAAGTGGTTGCGTTCACTACTACCACCTCAAATGTTGGGAGTGTCACTCAAAGTTACGCCGCCTTGAGTTTGGGTAGTGGGCCTTAGAGTGAGTTTAGTAGATGTGACATAATCACTTTACTTAGCAACAGTTTGTGAATTTAGCAGGCTGTATTTCACAAGGGTGAGTGCTTCCGGGTAAAGGAAAGGGGTAAGTAAGTACAAAACGTGCTAACCGTCTTCGAAATCTTTTTCGGCGGATCCGGATAACTCATTTTAGGTTCTCCCGGATTGCTTCCAATAACATACAGCGTGTTCTTCGGTATATCAACAGTTGAGTACCCCGAGGGTTGGGCCTCCACATCCTTCTGCCTCCCTGACATAGTCGACGATTTGCTATTGCTCGGTACGTAAAGGGCCTTTAGGTTGTCCGTTTTAAGTTTATTCCTGTGACTACTCCGTTTCCTCACTGGGGACTCGTCGTTGGAAAGGCTTTCGTCGGAATTGGAGGGAAAAACTTCATTGAGGCTTAAGATTTCGATGTTGCATTCGGCGAGGTTCGAGGTTTCTATGTCTGAGAGTTGACACAGGTGGTCAGTGGAGTGGATGCTGATGAATGACTGTTGGCCCGAGCAGAGAGGCGGGTTTTCAACTAGCGATGGCTTTTTGGAGACCGTCACTGAAATGTTGGGTGAAAATTTGATGCTGCTAGTTTCAACGATTCGCATACGGACTGGAAACAGAATCCAAAGCAATGTAACACCAAAGAGATATATATCTCTTTTGGTGGTGATGGTGGTGTCACGAGGAAGCTAAGAGACGTACTTTGCTTGATTTATTTTCCAATCCATGCTTGGTCACATACATAGCCTAAACGTATAAGGAAACTTACCAGAGTAAGAAGTGCGACTTTCCTTAACTCCAAAACGATTGATTTCACCTGCAAATATACAGGCAGGATGTTTGGTAGATAGATGAAAAGCCTTAAATCGAAGATTTTACAGACCATTTAGAACCATTTATTGTTTCGAGGAAAAAGCCCAAAATTTTGCAATTAATCAGTAGATGATAATAATTGCTGTTTTGAACAATAAGGGATTTATTTTTCAATAATTTCTATATAAGTAATGTTTACGTAATCTAACAAAACTTTTTCAGGCATCTGTGACGTGAGACATGGTTTTTACAGAACTTTGATGTGCCAGAAAATTTCTTGAGCTTTTTAAGTTGCTTTTTGATTGCATTTTTTTAAAAGACGGAGGTTTCTGTGTACCTACTTTTGTCTTTTCTAAAAACATGCTTTATCTCTTGTACAAAGTTGTCCTAAAGCAGGGGGGTCTCTCTCAATAGTTTAGGTACGTTCAAACGGCCAACCCGCCCGACGGGTATTCAGTTATGGTGCCGCTCGCTTGGCTCGCAGTCGCCTCGCGCGCTAGCCGCTCATCATAAGCAACTTTTCTGTGATTTTTGCAACAACAATGACTTAAGTAGGTACCTAACATATTGGGTTTCTAAAGGATTTGTTCACAAATAAAATTCGATTCCTTTTTAATTGAATACCTTTTTGTTTACCTAAAAGTAAACACTTTAGACCCAGCATAAAACAAATTACAATTACGTAAGTAAGAAGGTAGGTACCTACCTACCCTTAGAATTTGCCATGTCAATTTAGCCTGAATGAGTACTAATATAACACATCTCTTACACAGAGTGGAATAAAATTCACAAACACAAATCGCACGTAGGTAACCCTAGCGTAATCAAGCGAGGCAGGAGTTTACATTACGACCTTGTGATGTCAGAGTAAAAGAAGCTCTCAGGCGTAGTGATGCGGCGCAATCTAGCCTGCACGGGCGGGACAACCGATTCTATAGGTGCTTAGCGATTGTTGTACGTAGCGCAGGTGCGAGCTAGATCTTTATTTTCGCGCAGCGAGAGTAGCTATTTATTTATTTATTTATTCATGTTTCACAGCAATTAAAATACAATATTAATCAATAAGGAAAAGAAAATTTTAAATGCCAATTACGAAACAATACAAAAATAAAATAGAAATATGAGAACCTATATATAGGAATAATAAAGTGAGTAAAGTAATAAACTTAGTTCAAACTGGTATGACTATATGGTGAACTGCTGATTGAATGGTGTATGACGCTGCGTGAGTGTGTGTGTGTGTGTGTGTGTTTATGTGTGGTATCGAGTTCCGATGGGAAATAGTAAAAGAAATTCTAAGATAATGTCATGAGAAAATCAAAATAATAACTAAGTTAGGAGGGGTGACGAAGTCGAATATTTCCTAACTTCCGACAAAAAGTCAGGGCAGCGATTAAATAAAAATATATCCAGCTCTGGGAAACGCTCCTCATGAATATTGATGCTCCTATTCAAGGGTGAGTAAGAGGCGTAATTGGTGCGCTTGCGCGCATGGTGCAGCACTGCAGGCACACGTCCGTGCCGGCGTGCGCGCACAGGGGCGACGCGCAGCAGCACTCTGCTCACCAGTTCGCTGCTGTAGATGCCCGCGTGAATCACGCCGTGAAGTAATTTCAGATCCGCGAATAATCTTCTGTCCGCCAACGACACCAAGCTATGGTCGTGTAAACTGTCCCTGCCACTGGGGTTGCGGTAACCAAGCTGCCTGATAAATCTATTCAGCACCGACTCCAGTCGATCACTGTGCGTCGGGTATATTGGATACCAGACAGGTGAGGCGTACTCTAACACACTGCGGACGTAGACGAAGTAAAGCTGTTTAAAGGCTGGGGAAGACCGCAGTGGTTTGGAAGCACGATAAACAAATCCTAGCATTTTGGTAGCCTCTAAAATAATGTGTTCGTAATGGGGTACGAAAGTAAGTTTGCTATCCAAAATAACGCCAAGGTCTCTGATTTGTGCGACCCTCACTATCTGCTGATTGTTTAAAACATAATTAAATTGTAGGTCAGATCGCTTTCTGGAGAAAGTGAGGGACTGGCATTTCAGAGGGTTAAGATCCTGGCTGTTTCGCTGGCAATAATCACCGAGCCTGTGCAGATCTTCATGAAGATTGAGACAATCTGTCACGTCCCCGACAGGCATAAAAACTTTGGTGTCGTCGGCATACATGAGAAATCGGGCGAATCTAAAGCATGTCGCGATGTCGTACAGGCAGACGTTAAAGAGAAGCGGACCAAGATGTGAGCCTTGTGGCACACCTGAAGGGATGGGAGCGAAGCGGGAATGATGAGGACCAATACGTACAGCCTGACTACGATTCCTGAGATAGGACTCAAACCATCTGAGGAGATCGCCGTGCACACCGATTTCAGAAAGTTTAAACAGAATTATATCATGTCTTAGCCTGTCGAAGCATTTAGAGTAGTCGGTATACACGGCATCCACCTGATAACCATTGTCCATATGACCCGCCACCGAGTCAACAAACTCGACAAGGTTAGACACAGTCGAACGTTTCCGCATGAACCCGTGCTGTTCCGGTGGAATGCTGCGAGCTACAATTGGGTAGATTGGGTCATGGACAATAAGTTCGAAAAGCTTGCTGAATACTGGCAACACAGACACAGGACGATAGTGTTCGGCGTTTAACTTAGAACCCCCCTTGTGGATCGGGACAATAAATGCTTTTTATCCATTGGACAGGGAAAATGTTTTCTTTAAGTGATCTTTTTGGAATATAATGTAAAGTGGAAAAGCAAGTTGGTCTGCGCAAAGACGCGTAAAATTGTTGGAATTCCATCGTGACCCGCACCCTTATAGGTATTAATATTTTTTAAATATGTGTGGACCAAGTTCGTGGATAATTCGATACTACCTACATTGCTGACAGAGTCTCGATCCGAGGATGGTGGCACTGGGCGGTTGCTTAAATCACTGTAAACCGATAAGAAATATTCCAGGAATACATCGCAGGCTTCCTCTCCGTTGTTAGAGATACGTAAGCGAAACGCGTCCTTAGCGTAACGCCAGAACCTTTTAGGATCGTGCGTGATGGCAGCGCTGCATTGCACAATGTAATTATTCCAGCACCGTCTTTGCATATTTTTGTGTCGCCTTCGGAGTATAGAAAAAGACTCTAATCCCGAGGATTACCTTTCTTCTTCCACTAGGTATGGAATTTATTTTTTTCTTTGATTATTTTTAAAAGTGGTCTGGATTACCAAATTGGGTAATTATCGGGGGTACTATAAACGAAGGGCACATAATTATCAATAACAGAATTGAGCGTCGAATAGAAAGAGTCGACCGCTTGGTCTAGGTGTTTATTTTCAAAAAGGGCAAACCAATCCACGCTAGAGAACTCCCGTAGTATCTCACCATAGTTTCCCTTTTTAAACCTAAACTAAACCTAAACCTAGGAGGATGGCGCATATAATTGATGCCGAAGTTCACCAACTCAAGTTCCAATGCAGGGTGATGCGGCATGTCCTCACGTGTGAGGGGATCGGGCGCGCGGACTACATCTACTTCAGTATCGCTAAAGACAAGATCAAGCTGCCTATACCGTTGAGTATGCTGCTATACTGAGTCCAGCCAGCAAGGTAGAGGCTGTCGAGCAGTTTCTGCTGGTAAGGATTGGCAGCACCGCAAGGATCCATACCGAAGCCAGATGACTTTGGGCTCCAGGTCACATCCGGGAGATTAAAATCCCCAACCAATAAATAGTGGTCGTCAGAAATAGAATTGTATATATAATGTGACAACTTATTTAGTAATGTGTCATGCTTGGTGCCAGCTCCGGGAAGATACGTGCAAATAATATGCAGGTTCCGAAAGGCTCGCAGGGCCCGTGCTTCTATAGTGATGTGGAGAACCTCGAATGCCTCATGCGCGGGCGGCGCCGGTACACGGTGAGCGGTGAGCAGCATCACCCCTACGCCCAGCATACCCCCCACGCGCCGTGACTCCCCACACGGACTCCGGTCGAGACGGTGGACATCGTACCGAGGATCACTAACTTCACCATCAAAAACTCCGTCAACAAGAATGGTTTCGCAGATAGCTACTATGTCATAATTGTGGTTCAATACTCCCTGGATGAATTGAGTAGTTGTGCCCCTAATGCTTCGGGAGTTTTGTGAATAAACCTTTAGAGGGCTTATTTCGAGTAACAATTAACTTCGAAATAAATAAGTTGATTGAACGCAATACAGAGATATTCGACTTCGTCAAACAAATAAACGTGAATCGGAACTGGTGTGGTCTGTTGTGAGTGTGGTGTGATAATGTTAATTGAGGGTACATGCAAGAAACAAAGGAGATTGAAATTGCAATACGCCGACATTGAAAGTGATAGCAAAAAACATTTTTTACATCTGGGCAGTGATACGGAGTATGTTGATCGAACAGTGGTTCTCAACCTTAAGAATTTAGGTTTTGGCGAGTTCTCAATGCGGCTAGTGACTGTAAGCTGTCTTTTCTGATACACTGAAAAAAATGAGGCACTATAAACTTATGTGCAGGCACAAATTTTTGACCAATCGTGCGTTGCACATAAAGTTATGCTACCGCCTGTGCACATAAAATTATGATTCCACGATGACGTCATCGATTGAGCGACGTCGCAAGCTCAGACGCAGCTCGCATTATAAAAGATAGTGCAAGGAATCATAACGTATTGCCCTAAGCATGAAAACTTATAGTGCACCGCTTAAAATACTTACATTGAAGGCACTATATATTATAATGCATTGTGATAACTTATAGTGCCGTAGCATTATACTGTATGTGCGTTTTCATTTTACTATTTGCACTTCGTGCACCATAGTATTTCGTGCCTGCATTATTTGGAACTATGGTTTTACATGCGAGTGTGCTATATGTTTTAGTGCTTTCCTACCTCGGCATCATCCCTTTACGTGCCTAAGCACTTTTCCCTACTATAAATTATCGTGATGGCATTGAAAGTTTTCAGGGTAGGCATCAAAATATTTTCAAGGTTACATCAACATAGTAAACGATACTACACAGGGTGTCTCTAGTGCTCATACCCGACACTTTCCCAGAGACAAGGGTCCAATACACAAATGTCAAAAAAAATGTTTTTTTTTTTTTGATATTTTGTAATAGGTCCCTAGGAGAAAGTTGTTAAATATGAGCATTAGAAACACCCTATGAATTGTCGTTCGCTGTTTTAATGTAATCTTGTATAATTCCAATGTTGCGATATCCAAAGCATAGTAGAAGTACAGCTTTATGCAATTCGATGTGCTAATATATTGAGAAGTTAAAAAAAAACTAAACTAGACAGTGGCACATCACTTTGCTTCAAAATGTACAAATATTCCCCTTAAAAATTGCAAGCCTGAAACTATAACAAAGCATTAGCTGAAAATTAAGTATTAAATAAGAATGTCATCACGATATATTATAGTACCAAAAAAGTGTTTTAAAATTTACGATGGGGTAAGTTAATAAAAAATAATAATTTAATTAATACAAGCATTTATTTTTCATAAACATTGTAGACTCTAAACAGTAAAAAAAAACCATTAGAACGAAATGAAAAAAAGAGTTGCCTAGATTGACCCACTCAACGTTTGATTAATTACATCTCTAATTTGACAGTAACAAATATACAAAATGTCCGCAGAAAAGAAAGTGACAGTAAGTCGATATAAAACTTTAGCGTAAATGCTAATAGTAGTATAGTTGCATGGTCATACATAATATTACAGTTTTCTTCACGACACTTATAAATGTGGGGATCAAAATTTAAAGTTCATTCCTTTCTTATATGACGAACTAGTTGAGAGATGTGATCGAAAGACCTCTTACAATCGCGACACACTCCCATTTTACTTAATTTTATTACGCTTATTGGGTATGATGGGATCTTACAAATACCTAGCTAGAAATATCGAGTTTGAACTTAAGTCAGCTATTAGGAATAATCAGCTAAGATTAATATTTATTTCCAACATATACCTGTCAATTGCATAAACATACATATTATTTTAACGCAAGGTATGGTTGTAGTGTCGAAGCAAGACCCAAATCTAGCAGTAGCTGCTTAAGCGATCGGCTGTAATCATCATAATTTGTTTTTATGTGATAAAATGCCGAGTTGAATGGCGAGCCAGGTCGTATAGCATGACGCTGGATATGGTCTTGCTAAGGCGTAAATGATTTTGAAACCCGCGTCAAGGGCTTCAGGGAAGCTTTTGAATTTCCACAATGTCGATACACTGGCTATGGAATTGTATGGCTCACCAACCGCAAAGATTATTGGCTCGAATGGGCCCGGTGTCGCTAAGGCGTATTCTTGAATTGCCCCAGTGATGTCGTTTTCGGATGGTACAAAAGTCAACAGGCTCTTCAGAACTTCGGGTCGGCTTCCGGTACCTCCCTTTCTGCTTGCGGCTGGCGAAATGTTGTAAAGAGAACCCAGCAATATAACCGCGCCAGTGACCTTGACGTCGTCATCATCTGGAAAAAACACACAACAATGAAAAGTCAGTTTTCCGAATAAAGTCTCAGAATTATGGATGTCTATACGTTTGAAACGTTTCGAGTTTCGTTAAAAAGTAAGGTAAAACATACGCGCGACTTATGCATGCACCCCGTTGCATTGCCCCGTTAGGTATCTCCGGAGTGAATGAAGTTTAAATGAAAGAATTTTAATTATTTATCCGTCCAGGGCGATTTTAGATTAAGTTTACTTTATTAAGTTTATAGAAGAGAAACTCACCACTTAACATGCATTGCTCCCTTATCTTTTTTATGGTGGCCACAACCAATTTGTCTTTCAGCTCTCTAGAATTCTTTTCGGCGTAACACAAAATCTTGGGCATAAATTCTTTGCACGTGGCGAGCCCGTCTTCTGCGGCTGGGCAAAGGGCTTCGAAGTCCTGAATGAGGAGCCGCCAGCCTTCTGACCCCTTCACTACAGGAAACCGGTTTAAATATTCTTGGACCTTGCCCTTTTCGCAATAGGAAGAATATAGACGGGCTCTGACCGTCTCCGACCACAGTTTCTCAATAGTCGGCCAGGGAACGCCCACGAGGTTTCCAGCCACCTGGTTGATAGAGCTTTGAACCAACTCTACTTCATCTGAAACAAAATTAATAAATTGAATATAATGTGGTAAAATAAAAATTTTTTGCCTCGTCTGACTACGTACCTACATTTCGTACATTACACAAGGATTAATTGCATTGCACAAGGTTTTAATTCGTACACAATACCTAACTGATCGCCACCGCGGATCGTCGACGCAGACGCGAGCTGAACGCGTTGGTTTGGTCAAGCTTTTCGTGGGTCGTTTTGGTTGCAAATACTTACCTTCTTCGACAACTATGTCGTCGACTACAATAACAGTGCGAGTAGGTAATAAATAATAGTAACTAGGTATCTACTTACTGGCAAAGTATTCGACGACTTCTTCATCAAAACCCCATTTTCTGAGAGGTGTCCCATTGGATCCATAATTATTACACTGGCATTCACTGAATAGTTACACAATTTAGAGCGCGCACTTGTAACTTTTTTACCCATGAACGTCACGCAAGATCAAGCGAAGTCGAAGTTCGAACTGACTGGCACGCACTGCCCAAATTGCTACCTGCAGGACCTCTGCCCGCGCACCGCTCGCCCCCCGCCAGAGACTATGTGCATACGCACGCACGATATAATTTCGTTAAAATTCTAATTTGCATTATAATTCTATATGCATAATACATTTATGTGCTTCTGTAAACTAGTGTGAAATATTTACACCCATTGCACGAAATGTTATGGTGCAACTCTTCGAACCATAATTTTCTATGCAAAGAACGATATTTTATGGTGCATCTGTGACGTCACTAGTTTATCGTGCTTTGCATTATAACTCTTTATGCTGCGCATATAACATTTATGTGCTTCTCTAAAGTAGTTTGAAATAATATTAGAAGCATTGCAAAAAATGTTATGGTGCTACTCTTCGAACCACGTCACTAGTTTATCGTGCATTGATCACTGTTTATTATGATGCATAATGCAAAATTTTATTGTGCATAAGTGACGGTATGTCTTTTTGGTGCAGAGTACATAATATTATATACTAATTGCACGATAAA
This sequence comes from Argyresthia goedartella, assembly GCA_949825045.1. Classification (NCBI taxonomy): domain Eukaryota; kingdom Metazoa; phylum Arthropoda; class Insecta; order Lepidoptera; family Argyresthiidae; genus Argyresthia; species Argyresthia goedartella. The sequence continues at coordinate 22,590,555 of OX463821.1, read as the reverse complement.
AGATAAGGCATTTGTACGTTATTTTTGGTGGGTTTCTTGCACAATGAATTTCAATTCTCAGCAAAATAGATTTAGATTCGTGTCACTATTTAAAGTGGTGTGCACTACCTTATTAGGGGCTAGCAGTATATTTTAGAATGTTTGCATAATATTTTAATACGTCGTCTTCAATCCATTTTTCTCAGTGTAGCCGGGTAGTTGTCGCCCTGTCGTACGAAGATCTTGGCATTTCGCGTCCAATAATGCATAAACCCCAGTTCTTTGGTTTTTTCTAGCGTGTTCTTCAGTAGGAACTTGTTCTCAGCGGTGAGATGCTCATTCATGTGGATTCGGTGAACCTCTCCGGCGAGACCGATCTCCTGGGTGTTGACTCCACGATGCTTGCGGACGGCGGCCAGGAACTCATCCTTACGCTGAATTGAGGTCAGCTTGACTATAATCGGTCGTGGAAGGCCGATGGTGTTCCTAGTGGCGATCCGAACAGCGGACTGGATGTCAGCATTCGCCAGGGTAGGGCCCACTGCCTTCGCAATCGACGTCACGATGTTAATAGTAGCTTCGGATTTCCGTTCAGGTACGCAAAGTATTTCGAGATTGCACATCCGACTTCTTTGTTCCACGTTTTTGACTGTCGACTTTAGTTCCTTTACGGATTCACTCAGGACGGAAACCTCCCTTCTGCATGTGTCCAGATCGTTCTTAAGTCCTTCCAGTTTTGCACAGCGGGTCTCTAATTTGTCCAGTCTATCAGATGTGAAGTCCGAAGTAACTGCTCTTGCACTCTGTTAGAAACAATGTCGACATTCGCAGTAAGGTTGGAAATGAGCTTCAAAGCGTTATCGACCTTGTTCTCCAAAGCAGTTTGGTAACCTTTTAGCTGTTCCGAGATCTCCTTTTTGAATTTTTCTAGGTTCTGCGACTGTTTCACGCCGAACTCATTCAGAGCACTAACCATCACTGCATTAAAGTGCGTTATCAGCGAGTTGTCCTGTGAAGCACGGCTGTTAGTATCACTACTAGTGGCACTGTATGCGATATCGCTAAGACATGATGTGATGTATGCCGGGGCGTCCGCAGTTTGAGGATCACTGGAGGGAGATGTAGGTATGATCGGCGGCGACTGCTCGATCTCGATACGCGCGGCCGCAGTTTCAGTGGTCACAGCGCTCTTAGATGATTCGATCGTGTCCTTATCTCGGAATCCAAGCAGCAAGGACCAACCCACTTGTTCCTTTTATTAGACCTCATCTTTCTAAAGGAATTTTCCACCAACCCAACGCAGTAAAAATGATAGCAGCAGGTGCAAGTAATGTTTTCTTCGTCAAAAATATCCTTTGCGCATTTAGTGCACTTCATTGTAGCTAATTGGTTGTAGAATAGGTAGAATAAAGTAGAAATACCTCAGTGCTTGGTGTGAGGATAGGTGTGAAGTGAATGTTTTGACACTCAGCTGTATGCGCTAAAACGGTCACTCGATATTAAAGGTGGAATTGTTCTGCCCTAATTTCGTTCAGAGGTCCTAATTTTAATAATTTATGGGATGCTCGTTGCAAATAATATCTTTATAAAATAAGAAAAAACTGGCACAATAAAAAAATGCAGAGGAAATTTTCTAGCACTGGGCTGTAAAGCAATATCTCAAGTCACAGATGCCCGGAACAAGTTTTCTTAGATTAACGAAACAGTAATTAATTAGAAATTATTGAAAAAAAATATTACCGATTAACTAAGATTCGGGGATTTTTCGTCAAAAAAGAAATAAAAAATCGATAAAAACGAAACGGTAAGACTTCCAAATTTGGCCTAAATGGTTCGTACTATCTTCGTTTTAAGGCTTCGCATCGATCTACCAAACATTACGTTTAGGTCTTTGCCTGTAAAGTAAAGTAAAAGTAAACACCTCTCAGATGATTAAAAAGTCGACCCCGCCACGCACGATGTGTTACTTACCATCTGCTACATAACTGGATACCAGTCCATCCTGAGCATCTAATAGTATTTTATCAGATGAGTTTTGTGTATTCTTCAAGTTTGACATATTTAACAACAAATTTCAGTTTCAGTACTTTGTCAAATTGCCATTTTCTTTTATATCGTTGACATGACAAATTCGAAAAGATTGGTGCCTTGCCTTGCAACCAAAGAGTACCAGTACCTGTAAAATTTCCTTCAACAAAACTGTATTGAATAAGATTGCACAGACAAATAGAGAAAAATAATAGTAATAACAACAAAAAATATATTTACCTACTTCATTGAACTACTATTACCACAGATTACTAAATAGTTACTACGTAACAGATACTTCACAAAGTAGTAAATTTCCAATACCTACTGCTATAATAGCCTACTCCGTCGCGTCAGCAACCGCTGCATGCTAAAATGTTCCTAAACGCTCAAGCGTACAAAGTCAAAGTCAAAGTACTTTATTACTGTAGATATTTACATATACTTAGCATACGTCATTTTTTGCCTCTTCTCTACATTGGACCACTGTGGGAGAAGCAGGGCGTAGAAACTCCCATAGATTGATTTTTAGATCTCTTTTAAAAATAGGTTGTGCTTAACTAATACAATTATGTTTTTTTATTTAATAAGCAGGCAATAATAAATAATTACAAAGTTATTAACAGCGAGGTCTGTGTTGAACTAGATTAACCCCATACAGTCCTGTCATTTAAGTAATCTCGAACATTGTAATATCCCTTTTTCGACAAAGTCGCTTTAACATGCTTTTTAAATTGCTCAAATGGCAATTTCAAAATCTCCAGAGGTATCTTATTATAGTAGAGAATGCACGGACTCTTGAAAGAATTGCTAACCTTCGCGAGTCTAAATCGGGGCGCACACATTCTGTGATTATTTCTTAGGTTAACATTGCAGCTATCGCTAAGTTTGGTAAATGTTGTAAGGTTCTTGCGTACATACATTATATTTTCGAAAATAAATTGACTTGCTACAGTTAGTATGTCAATTTCTTTAAAAAGCTCTCTTAAGGAGTCTGTTCGTTTTAAATTATAAATTGCTCGAATAGCTCTTTTCTGTAAAATAAAAATAGTTTGAATATCCGCTGCTTTCCCCCACAACAAGATACCATAGGACATGACACTATGAAAGTAACTAAAATATACTAGCCTAGATGTAGCCACATCCGTGCTTTGTCTGATGTTCCTAACAGCGTAAGCCGCAGAACTTAATTTACCAGCTAATTTATCTATATGGAGTCCCCACTGCAATTTGCTATCAATGGTTATTCCAAGAAACTTCGCATCATTTACTAATTCTAACGTGCTCTTGTCTAACACTAAACTGGTCTCAACTTGCCTGACATTTGGAAGTGAGAATTTGATACACTTGGTTTTACCAGCGTTTAACAATAAATTATTAACTGTGAACCAATTCAAGGTTAAAGGCAATACACCATTAACATCATCAGTACAGTTGTGATCGGCTCGCACCGCGCGATCTCACACAAATCGCAGGGCTGCCTCTTCGATAAAAATAAATTAACATAACTTTTTGTGTCTATGTTATTGAGAACTGTGAATATGTTCTGTCTATAGGTGGTAGTTTAAAATTGTTCTCCGTATATATAAAATTCAAAGTCTTGACTGACTGATATATCAATGCACGGCCGAAACCGCTGGTACTACAGATTTGAAATTTTGCAAATAGATACCTTGCCTAGGCACGGGTTCAACAGTGTAGGCATCTACTAGGGAACGATTTTTAAAATTTACCCCTAAGTGGGTGAAAAAGGCGGTCAAAGTTTGTATGAAAGTCCATCAGTTTTGAGGTTAGGATCTTCAAATATTGTGTTTCGGCTGATGATTCAAAATTAATGAATACACTTCTCAGCGTTTTTGCCAATTCCACCCCCAAAGGGGTGAAAAGGGGGATGAAGTTATGTAAACAAAGTCAACGCACTGTCCAAACCGCTGGGTCTAGAGTTTCCAAATTTAACAAATTGGTAAATTTTATCTACATATTTTATCAATTTAACAAATTTAATCTAAAAAATAGTCAAGAAAGCTCTAATATCAAAATTGGTGGCAGTGTAGCCAACTCTACAGTTTTAACTGTAGATATACAGTGTTGTCATTATCGACACAGTTTTTAGTTCAGACCTCCAATTCTACAGTTTTTTCTATTTTATTCGCTGCATATAATCCTAGGCACTTTTCATACAAAATCAGAAATTAAAAATTGTTAAGTGTTTAATGCTACCAATAACCATTTAAAGAGATTTTATAAAAATAAGTACGATTTCAAGAATAAAAATGAAACTGAAAATAAAGAGGATGTGTAAATTGAAAACAACGAAGTCTTAGTAGAAATATTGTAAATTTGTTAAGATTTTAAAGTTGATTTATTACTACAAGAATAATTTTATTACTTTATTATGTTGTTTTATTGATTACTGCTAGTAAATAATACAAAATAACAAAAAACCGTAGATTTATAGTTCTATAAGTAGAATTTTAGTTTTCTACAGCTTTTTGAAAGCTTGTTTGCAGTTTTAGTCTAGATTGGGGTTGGCAACACTGATTGGTGGTAGCTTCTGCCCGCGGCTTTGCCTACCAACAGGAAAGAAATTATTACTAATAAAAAATACATGTTTCAAATACACGCCGACATCGACATCGACTTAGGTTCTACATATGATCTCACAACTTTTTACGGCGAATACATCTCGATGTCGTCGTCTATTTGAAACACGAGTATTTAAAAATAAATAAAGGTAAATGGAAACAGGTGAGGTGTTTGTAATACAAAGCCACCGTCGTCATATACCTAACACACAAAGTTAGGCACATATCGTCGATGCCCTCAATTTAGAAATAGTAAAACTAAGCATATATTTTATTTCACTTTTATTACCAGCGCTCCTAGCATCGGACGCTTTCTAACATTGGTTAATTTTAAGTCACTTTATGTAAGAACTGAGTATAAATCATAATTGCACATCCTTGGACTTTCCTTCATCTCCACTGTCAGCCACTACATATAATTGGCGCAGCCGGTGCCTTCTGTTATTGGATGTGCACCCATCTACAGCACAAAAAGAAGGCATCGCAAATACTCGTACGATACGAACACAGTTCAAAACGTGCGTGCGCTTGGCTTGCGACAACCATACTGACACAGAGTAACTTTACTGACTTGGGGCCATAGCCGGTAGCGCGGTATAGCGCGCAAGTACATTCAGTGACGGAGGCCTGCTATTACTAGCGTATGGAACCAGTGTCTCCATATGTAAATTGAGAAGTACCGTGTTGCAAGGGTAAAAATACGGTGTTTCTATAAAAAATACGGTGAATCTACTAAAAGTGTACCGTGTAAATTACCGTGTAATTTTTGAAAGGAAAAAAACAACATTAAGAACCAAATTAAGTCTGAATATATTTAATTAACAAAGAAAATTGAAAGAGGTATCATATGGAACATAATATTATTCTGAATCAGACTCTCCTAGCACGACAGTGTCTTTTTCGTAAATAGATTAATTCATTTTTGACAACATGTCGTTAGTTGGCCTGAAATCCACACAGGTTTTGCCGACAGAACTAATTAGAAGTAAAACAATGTAGGTGGGTCTAGGCAGCCAATTTAAAGTCATTCATCCATCACACATACAAATTACTTTCTTTCCTTTATTTAAATAAGGACGAGAATGGATTGCGTGGTGCAGGCAAACTTTTAGATATTGGGGATTCCCCTGGGATTTTTGGCAACCACGAGCAGTGTTGCCACTACAAAATTTATTAAATTGACTGACTGGAGATTCGTTTTACGCAATACATGATGAAATATTTACAACAACGTAATTACGGTGATATGTGACACGGTAATACACTATTACCTTGACGGTAGATAGAGACCAGATTATGGTGCATCTACGGTAATTACCGTGTATATGGAGACACTGTATGGAACCGACATCGACACCGCGAACCATTTTTTTGCGCTGCGCCATGACCTAACGCCAAGTCGCCAACCTTTAGTCCCTCGCCAGCGCTCATAGCGACCGCATGCTGTTATTGTGACCCAAAACAGTCAAAAAATGCCTTCTTGCATCTTGCGATATTGTAAAAATGCGACTACTACGAAGAAAAAAGATAGTGGCGTGACGTATCATCAGTTAGTAAGCAAAATATCAACTAAAATAATCCAAAACTAATTTTGAACATTATTTTCTACTGTACCCGACTTTTTTATGAAAACCATAGACTATGAAAAGGCAACCGTACAGATAAGACACGTAGGTACTAATGGTGATTCGAGAAAGCACTTCACAAATATGTGGGATATGATGAATGTGGTAAATATGGGTAGAGGACTCCTAAACTAACAACATGTTTGGTAATATTTTAACACGACTGCCCCCAAAAACGGAGTGCATTGTTTTCAGGGTTCATGTGGGTATTTTTCTTAATTCTACCACAACTTCTTAAAGCCTGAACCGATTTCGAAGTATGTGGTTAGGATAGCCTAGCCTATCCTAACCACATACTTCGAAATCTAGCATCCTAAGTGGAGAAGGCTATAAATATACAGGGTGTTTTTGTTGAATTCCCATAACTTAAGGGTTACATTCTTCAGTCTCAATAAAAAAACATTGTCGAAGAAACATCTGTTCTAAAATGCATAGAAACGGAGAAATGATTTTTTTGTAATCTACTGTACTTCTTTTTCTGCATTGCAACGAGCCCTTATTTTACAACGATGCCACATCGATCTCATTCATTGATTCTGCGGGTGCTCATCAGTGGTGCCAACTGCACCGTAACTACGGTGAAAACACCGTAATTAGCATAGATCTACTAACTACAGTAGGAATGTAGCAAAAAACACCGTAATACGCACTGAAGGATTTCAAGGTCCTATTTATCCTATTTTTCAGTTATAGGTTATGACAAAACGAGAAAAAAGCGCCAAAATGAACACCGAAAGTCGGTGTGTGTGATAGAGAGAGATTAGAGCTAAAATCTTCGATAGTGTCATGTCCGGGTTTGGAGAGATTTTCGGATTTCGGGAATTCCCGTAACGAAGACTGATTTAATCTATCTATCTTACTAATATTACCTACACCCTACAATCCGCCGTTCCCTTGTTATCGTGTGGTGGCTCTGTACTACCTACTAAAAATAGTCAAGATAATTTTACCGTATTTAGAACTAATACACCGTATTCAGGAGAATCTACCGTATTTTTAGAAGAATTCTACCATCCGCTAGATTACAGGGTTGGCAACACTGGCGCTCATCAACTTTCACCATGCATACTTCTTTCCAATTCAATTTCCAAACCATTGCGTACTTTGTGCAAGTTACATTAATTTCAATCCATACTGAGCAGGCGATGTAGTCAATTTTACTGCACGCACACATCAACACCAAACCAATACAGCCATAGCTTACAAAAGGACAGTCGGATGTCACATTCACTCCTACGCTACCTAACAGTCTCATCCATCTCTCTTCCGCATTTTTTATTAGTCGAGCGAATGCCATGTAAACAAACAAATGCCTTTGTATAGCGCAGGTACAGTCGATTGATTGTATTATTTTCATGGATCGAATTCCCAGCATCATGGTGATGGCACCGAATTACCGATTTGGGTTTCAAACCCAAAGAGTGAAAAGGAGTCTGAAAAGCGGAGTCTTAGTAATAGGGTCCATTACTAAGACTCCGCTGTCTGTCTGTCAGCAGGCTGTATCTCATGAACCGTTAGTTAGACAGTTGAAATTTTCAGATATGATGTATTCCTGTTGCCGCTACAAATAATACTAAAAACAGACAAACATACCATTAAAGGGGATGCAGAAAACATGATTTTTTAAAACAATTTTTGCTCTAAAAAATGGCAATAGGTAGACAAGGGACTTACCTTGTACATCTTACAAGTTGTTTTGCCAAGTAGTTTTGGAACCCTTCGTGCTTGCCTCGTACGTGGCCGATTTTTATTTGATTTTGTCGATTTTTCAACCTTCAGATAAGGCCTAACGAGAGAATAACGAAAAAGCCTTTATTAGTTAAATTGATTATTTTTTATAAAATGAAAAACCTATCTTTACTATTTATTTACACAAACTTGTCTTCTGCCACAGATTACTTGTTAGTTGTACCTTGTTGTTTAATTACGAGTACAGTTGTAGTGAATAATCCTTTCCTTTCGTATTTTCTCGGAAATGTTCGTTTTTGTCTTACTACTTCACCGCACTCAGTACCCATCGAGACAACGTAGGGAACGGTCGCATTGCAAGAGGAAGTATCTATATAGAGTAGTTAATACCACAGAAATATTTTGTTGATATTTATGTTAGATTTTGTGATAAACTTCATGGACTCGTGTATTAATGCAGGCCACCTATATATTATTTTTTTTGACTTTACATTTCACTCTTGTCTGTCATTTTTGTAAATAATAAACATTAATTTTATTCGATCCACATTAACAATTTATAACAGACATGCCGAAAGCACTAAGAAAAGGGAAACGTTTAGATCGGCAAGCCTGCGAAGTTATTTTCAATATTTATTTATATTTCTTAATTGAAAATGATAAATTCAAACATACCAACTATACTGCTTACTTTTGTAAAGTCCAAAAACGAGTTTCGGAGGCCAGTGGAATTTCTCAACGAACAGTAAATAAAATATTGCAAAAAGAATACATAAATCAATCCACTTCCAATAGTCCGAAAACAACAGAAAATTACTTATCGAGAACGATGATGTTCGTTTAAAAAGAGTAAAGTTTTTAGCCGCGATAAAAAAGTACAGATTGCAAGGGAGAGAGATTGTTTATATGGATGAAACATACATCCATACCTCACATTTGGCAGGTAAAAGCTGGGCTGACTCGTCAGAAAACGGAGTGAAACAGTTAATTTCTAAAGGACAGCGTCTTTTAATAGTGCACGCTGGTAGTAGAAAGGGTTTTATGCCTGGGGCATTGTTAATGTATCAGTCTACTGATAAAACAGGTGACTATCACAACGCGATGAACAATGAAAACTATGAAAAATGGCTTCGTAATCAACTCATTCCAAACTTAGCTCCACATTCGGTACTAGTAGTAGATAATGCTGCATATCATAATAAGTACGTAGAAAAACCTCCTAATTCAAATACCAGGAAGCAAGACATGATTGATTGGCTATCCAAACATAACATTCCGATTGATCCGTCATTAACAAAACTTGAAATATATGAAATTATTTGCAAGTACAAACAAGACTTTGTAGAATACTCTATAGATAAACTTATGAACGAATATGGACACAGCGTACTAAGATTGCCACCATATCATCCTGATTTCAATCCGATTGAAAACATATGGTCTCAAATAAAGGGATACGTATCCAAAAGAAACATCAGTATGAATATGACTACTGTGAAACAATTGGTACAGGAAAAGGTTAATATGATTGGTTCCGATGTTTGGGCCAAAGTATGTGACCACGCCATCAAATGCGAAAACGAGTACCGAAAACACGAACCTGAGTTGGAAAATTATATGGCTAGTTTTGTAATCACCGTTCATGAAAACTCTGACGATGATACACCAGAAAATAGTTCTGATTCTGACTGTGATATGGAAGTTGGAAGTATTGTTTCGCATCACACTGTCCACCCCGCTCCTCCTCTTCTTATCCCGCTGTCATAATCGAAGTCGTTCATCCAATCAGAAAATCATATTTATTTATATTAATTTCTCTGCTGGTTTGTTTTGTTTTATGTTGAGGTGTCTTTTTTGTTATGTCATAGTATTTTTAATTAATTACAAAAAAATATTGTTATAAAAAAGGTCTGCAAAATCCTACTGTAGTTTTGACTTATAGTTAGACTTTTGGGGTTCCAATCCTTATAGAATCATTAGATCATCCCAACCGGAATTTGGTTTTTATCAGTGCGTTTTATTGAAATAAAACGTCCTCAGTAACTAGTTATATGTTTGTTTACCTAACGAATTCTTTATATGATAGAATCGTGGTGGTTTTAACATCTCAGTGTAATATACGTCAAACGGGCAATTTGACATTTGACATTGATAAATAAAGTATGCGATTTATTTGATACCTACACGTAATTTAATAATACAGTAATTCATAGACACATCGGCACCATTCGGGTGTTATCGTTGTTCCGAGTTTTGCCGATAGGAAAGGATTATTCACTACATCTGTAACAAATCTAAAGAACATCAAAAAATTTGAATAAAGCATTAACAAGTATTTCGTATCTCGCTCAACTGTACCCGCAGGAGCGCAACCTATGAACAAACAAGCAAACGGGCGGGAAGCAATTTTATGGTTTTCATATTAAGAACTATTTTTCAACGGCGATTTATTATTTTTCGTCCGTTTTTGTTCGGGTGTGAGTTGAAACTACTTAGCTTGTGTGTGACTGTGTGTGTGTGTGTGACTTGTCGGCGGATCCTTTGAGCGTTGAGTTATGTACTAGACCCCCAATACCGCTAATAGTTCTTATCTTAATGGTATAGGATTGACTGTCACACCTTACCGAAACTGTCACTAGTTGCTTGTTATTGTTTGGAGCGAGCCGCATACACACACAACACACACAAGTAAGACTAAAGCGTAAATACACAGACACCCCAAGTAAGAAAAAAGCGTAAACACACGCAAGTAAGATAAAGGTAGATATGCGAGTCAGCGCAGTAGCAAGACACACATGATCTTTTATTAAAAGCGCGGGAATTTCATTTACATTGATTGGCGAGTTCCGACATCGCGACGTTGCCGGACTTAGTAAAAGACTTGTTATAGCAAGTATTGAAAAAATATTGAATTATTTTGTATGAAAAATGCAAAAAGTAAAAAAATCGAGTAATTAAAAAACAAGTTTTTACATTCGATTTCTAAAGGTGGTCTTATCAATACCCTACAGTTATGGGAATTCAACAAAAACACCCTGTATACAAGGTGTAAAAATAATTTACTTTTCAGTTTATTTTGAAGTTATGGCAGTCGTGTTTTTATAATATTTTTGATTTGATTTATAACCTAATTTTTGTAGGGTGCTAGTACGAATTTGGGGTACATTATGCATTCCAAGATGGCGGTTGCGAGAAATTTTCAATTTATGATATGGGTTTGATAATAAATGAAATATGATAATAAAGTTTATAATATATAAAATAGCAATGTTGGATTTTTATCCCATTTCGTTTATTTCGTTAACCCTTTACCAGATCTTGATCATGCAGATTTTTCATTGGTTTTCGCATTGTATACCAAGATATAACATCGAATTAAAAATGTTTAGATAGATAACGATAAGACATAGCTAATGCGAAAGCGCACGTCGTCTACATAAACCTTTGTTTAAATCTCGGTTACAGTTAATATTCATTACGGTACATTTTGTAATAGACCGCACTCAATCAAATGAAGTTTTGTAGGTATAAAAGCGGTGTCACTTCTGAGGTGTGTGATCTACAGGGACGACACGTCAAGCTCGCGGCAGGTCGCATCATTTCCCCGCCCCGCTTGTGATCTAGTTGCGACACGTTTTTGGTTCGAGGTAGCGTCTGTATAGTAATGACCTACTTAACCTTATTCATGTAAGAAGGTGACACTTTCATTGCATCTCGTTTGCAAAGCGAGAAAAGGGGTCTCTCTCTGCACCAAAGAAAATTAATACTCACAAGGAGCTCTGCACCATGCGGGGTTGGTCAACTAGGATGGAATGTAAATCTTCTTGTTAGGCTAGATAAATATAAGAGCCGGCACCTCCAGTGTTAAAATAGCCTAATATTAAATATACCTAATTAAAATACACGCAAATTAAAAGTGAAATTTAAAAAGGTGGACGGACGCGACCCAGGATAGAGAATTGTGGTTGCAACATGGGGAGAGGCCTTTGCCCAGCAGTGGGAAACTCAACGGCTACAAAAAAAGGTGAAATCATCGAAATGAAAAAGAACAAGAACAATAAACGGCCAAGTGCGGGTCGGAGTTACGCACTGGGGGTTCCACAGAAATCGCTTTTATAAGGAACTAAAAATTTATTGTGTTCCTTTATTTGAGCTAGAAGAACTTCCTACTTGCCAAATTTCAAAAATGTAGGTCAACGGGAAGTATCTATAAGTACAGTACAGCTATTGTCTAGTCCCTTGAAATTTACCCCGAGCCGACTCTACCCACCCGTCCATTATACATCCACCGCCCGCGCACGCTCAGGTGGAGGCGGCAACTTAGACCACCCACACCAGACACTGCTCAAGCCGCAGACACCCCACATGACGCCGTACACTCTACGCCGGCACAAGACACACAGAGGCGCAGCAACACACCTTAGTTGTGCCCGGCTGCCAAGTTCACACCATTCACCACAACCCTCCCAGGTTGGGTCTCTCCTCCGGTAGGGCACGAACTAGTGTACTAAATGAACTCAGTGTTAGGGACTACCTGTCCCGCCCTCCCCACGGCAACATTTTAAAGGTCTTAAAGACTAAAAATAAAAAGTCAAGGCAAGAAACTAAACTAGTCCCTTGAATGCCGCCTGGTTGCTAGCAGTTCCGTGAGAACAGAAGACCTCGCTTCTCGACGGATTTCAAATACCGCTTCAGCAAAGTTCTCTCCCTTTTTCCTCCCTCCACTCCCACCTTTTTTTTTTGCAACATCTTGTGTTGAATAAAGGCCTTAATGTGCCTCTTAAATTTGATTGAAATCCGTCGATAAATATAACGGTACAGCAAACTTCCTCCCTTTTTCCCGGAACTTGTGTGCCAATTTTCGTCAAAATCAGTTGAAAAATGCGACCTGTAGGCGAGAACTAACATCCGGACATTTTTTTTTCCAATCTCGAAACTGGACGCTTCGCTCGCTCGGACAACCATTAGTGTGAGGCAAGAATGTTTGATTTGCCGGAGGCAATAATAAGGAGAGCGACATCTTCGGGAGTAAAGTAAAAGGCTTGAGATGTGCGCAAATACGAGACTAGACTAGACTAATTTTATTATAGGAAATCCTAGCTTATATACTAGGTGGTACATGATATTTATGACGTGCATAAGACATCACTATGTCTTATGCACTTTATATTCATCACGCACTCGTGATGAATATAAATATACCTTATCTGTGACGGTAGTCAACTTATCTTAACATTACGTGAAAATATGACTAACATACTCGACCGGCACAAATACTCCCCCCTTTAGGGAAAAAAATAAATGAATGTACTTATAACAATGGAAAAAAATCTAAGTTAGATACCATAACAAACTTATCAACTGCAATAATAACTAGTAGTAGTTTAATAAACATAAAACCAGATCTTAATTGTGCATACTTTAACTTAATCTATTTTTATATCTAAGGAAAGTTATTGTTAAATAAAACTAGACAGTAATAGAGCATATTTCAACTTAAAAGGTAAATCTTACACGAATTAGCAAAACAAAGGAACTACGGTTATGTGAATTCTACGTAAGTTTAAAGAATTACTTAATATTTACCTACAGGCAAGCCTTGTATCTGGCCGCACACTACATAAAATAAACTAAAAACTGGAAAACAGAAAAACACTAGGAAAATGGGGCTTCGCGGTTAGTAAACTAACCTAACCTATAACTGGAAAAGATCCGCAAGAGAGTCGTCTGATGCTGCAGCCGCCCATGTTTTTTTTCAGGAATCGATGAGTCAATTTACATCGCACGTCGTTGAAGTTGTAATCACTGTTTGTTTATAATTGCGACCGTACCTACACAAGGATGATTGTGCTGAATCAGCGTCAGCATTAAATCTGTAACCTTGGCTGTAGGCAGTCAATGATCTCGTACGTCATATGTACGTGCGTGCTCTTCACTCTTGAGTGAATATTAAGTTGTCGATTGATGAAATGTGTGTGCCTAAAAACCTTGGAATTTGGCAACATAGGGCACATCTTGTACACCAATCGTTTATATATAAATATATATTTCTCTCTCTCTTCAGTGATTTGATTATTCTTCGTGCGATGTTCTACCTGGATGATTTCAATATTCGTTGAATTAGGTATATCGATGATGTTTCAGTACTCTTCTTGGGGCTGGAACGGCTTCCTATGTCTTGAACTTTAAAAGCTGCTTGCTGTGAATGAATTTGCTGACGCGTTCGTTTCTGCTGGTGCGAGCTCCATTTTGATAAATCAGCAGTCGGCTGATTATCGGTTCATTATTCTTGCGGTATCTTGAGTTCGATGCGGGAAATCTTCAGTTGAAATCTTTTGGTTTCTGGTCCGTCATGGCTTGCTTGATGTCGTCTTGGTTTAGGTGGGGTCTTGATTATGGAGTTCTGCAGCGTGGTTTGAAATAGGTATGCAGAAGTCGGGGCTCGGCGATCTTGGACGAAGTGCTTCTTGCTTGCACTTCTAAGGTGGCAGCACACGGAGTTTTCTTCGCGGCTGGGTCCATGCTGCTGTTACCGAAGGTTGCTGATGTTCAAAGTCGGGTCACCAATTTGCCGGAGGCAATTATAAGGAGAGCGACATCTTCGGTAGTAAAGTAAAAAGCTTGAGATGTGCGCAAATACGAGACTAGACTAGACTAATTTTATTATAGGAAATCCTAGCTATACTAGGTTGGTACATGTTATTTATGACGTGCATAAGACATAGTGCGTGATGAATATAAATATACCTTATCTGTGACGGTCGTCAACTTATCTTAACATTACGTGAAAATATGACTAACATACTCGACCGGCACATTTGACAATATGTGACTGTGTGGTAGGTAAGTTTTATGCAATATTTATAACTTGAAGTGTTTTCCCACCGCATTATACGAGAGATCAAGACACATCCTCCGCCTCGATAAGTTAATCATGATTAATATAACTTGGCCTTCCATTAAGTCTGTAAAAAACCCTTTTTGCTTGAGGAGACGCAGGGCTTCTTAGGTGGTTACCATCGTCATCATCCATTGATAAGGTGTCATCATTATCATCCACATCTAATTACAGTTGTCAAGAACAATTTAGAACGGGACTGTACTTCGGAGGCCTGTAGAACGACTTATCGACGCGAGACACAGTACGACTGGCGAGCCAATCAACGCTCACGAAGTGCGCGCAGCCTGCCGCAGCCCCCCGCTATTTTTTATGAAGCAAATGCAGAAAAGTGCTGACAAGTTTGATTTTTACCACAATAAGAGACCACAGACCTGGGTAATTACAAACTACGCGGATGCGCACGGGCTAGTCTATAACGCGACGAAACCAGTGGCTATGGTATTCTCTGAACGGGGAAAAACAGTTTGCTCGCTGCCTGTAACCCTTGACGGAAACTCTCTGACATTTGTTGATAGCTTCAAGTATCTCGGGCACTGGGTAACGAGCGACATGCGGAATGATCTCGACCTGGACAGGGAGAGACGAGCTATGGCCGTCAGGGCCAACATGATAGGGCGCAAATTCTGTAAATACTGACGTGACTCAAAGCTTGTTCTATTTAGGACGTACTGCCAGACGTACACGTACTACGTACACGCCTCAGCTCTGGTGCAGTTATAAGCAAGGGCGTCGCCAGCCGATGGCCCAGGGGGGGGGGGGGGGGCAAGTTGACTTTACCTACTACAAAGGTGTGAATTGTAGTAGGTAAAGTCAACTTGCCCCCCCCCCCCCCTGGGCCATCGGCTGGCGACGCCCTTGCTTATAACTGCACCAGAGCTGAGGCTTTTCACTTGTACTACGAGCCTTGCATCAACAGCGATTGTAATAACAACAGTATCCTATGTATATATTCTGTGACAGTACAGAGTCCAATGTGTGAAGCAACACGAGCACGAACTCTTGATTATACAATAAAAAAACTTGTGAATAAGTTATAACACCATTTATTAGAAAAATAGAATAAAAAGGAGTTTGAAATTGAATAAGTGTACAGCGTACCGCGTATTTTTTTTTAAATTACCAGATTTTAATATTATAGTGGTCGTTGTTTGTTTATATTAGGTTAATTAAAACATTATTTTCGGGGATTCATTGTAAACTTATCGACCACTTTATTATTAAAATCTTGTAAGTTTCCATGTATTAGTTTTCGGTGCACACTCATCATGGCCAAACCATTGAGGCGATTTTCACTCATAGTGCTTCTTAGCCAGGTTTTTAGTCTCATGAGGCTGCTAAACGATCGCTCTACCGTACACGTCGTGCATGGAAGAGCGATCAAAATTTTCAACGCTTTTTCCGTAACGGGAAAGAAGGTTTTTGCTTCTTTTAGGATATCAACAACGGTTTGATCTGTTGAGTTTGGTTTATTATGCCAGAATTGCTGCCAAAGCTCGACTTCATTTCTTATGTTTGGTAAATTATAAAACTGAGCGATAGTTTCACAAGTTTCTATGAGATTTTCGACTGACATATGTAGTTTGCATTTGTGCGGGGTGTAATTTAGATAAAGCAAATGATGGAGTATTTTCTTCAGCAAAACGTGTTTCAAGCGATGTAATAACGGAGTCCAGGTATGGTATTATTAATGATCTTTTCCAGAATTCTGAAGGGCTTTCTGCTGGGTGATTGCTTCGATGACGTTGTTTCCCAACAATGCGCGGCATTGAAGTGATATCCTCCTCCAGGCCGACTTTCTCCGCAACAACAGTGGCATCCTTAATAATTTCATCTGTGACTCTTTCGGGATTATCACGGTGGCTCTTAAGCAATTGCAAAATGCGTTTGACGTGTTGCGAGGCCTTAACCACATCCAAAGCTATGGATTGGAGTGCGTTGACAACAGGTTCCAACAAAGCAGAGTATTTAGCTATCAAAGTAATACAAAGTATATACGAAATTTTAGAAGCAGCCGCATGGAGTTGAAAGGCGTTTTTTCGAGTCGCACTGTTTCCTTCACGCGATAAGGTTTCTAAGGCTTCCAATATAATAGGAAAATTCTCCTTAAATACTCTGATAGTTTTATGTTTCTCACGCCATCTTGTTTCGCAGAGCCTGGCAATATTAGGTACCAATTTTCTTCTCAAAACAGATTCCCGAAAAAAATTAATAATATCTTTGGTGGTTCCCATGCTGTTTCGAATTTCAGGAAGAGTATTGAGATCATTTATTACCAGATTCAGTTTATGGGACGAGCAATGAAAGAACAATGCTTTGGTATATTTTTTGCGCAGGATCGCTTGTACTCCACTGTCTTTTCCGAACATCGTCGAACAACCGTCAAATCCAAAACCAACGCATTTATCAGCAGGATTAAGGTCTTCTTTTATCAGAAACTCATCAATGCAATATGCAATAGATTTTGCATCCAGACCTTTCAGCTCAACAAATCCGACGAACATTTCTTGGACCTCATTGGCTTCCTCGTCAAAATATCGCAGCCCAATCGATAATTGTTCAGTACCGGAAATATCAGCTGTTTTGTCTGCTAACACACTATAAGCGTCTGTTTCTTTTACTTTTTTCACAATGTATGCCTTAATAACATCTCCACAAATTCCGATAACTTCATTTTGAATATCAATCGATCGATAGCTTGCATTCTTTTTCCCATGCTCAATGTGTTTCTTCAAAATTAAATCTCCCGCGTCAATTCGTAGCTTGTATAAGTCCTCAAGAATACCTTCGCCATAATGTTTTCCTCTCAGAGCTAAGTTGTGCGACCCGCAAAACGTAATGCAGGAGATAATAGATGTTATAATTTTTCGGTTTTCTTCAATAATGCCCTGGGAGTATTTGTTGAGTTGTAAATCTACAGGCACACTTCCAAGAAATGATTTAGCGGCTTCCAGTGCCATTTTATGGAAGTGGGTTTCCATGTGCTTTTTGCAATGCGTGTGAATATCTTTGAACTTACAAAACGGCCTTATGATAAATGACCCTAATACGCCTTTAAAAGAATTTGGATTTGGCGGGAACAACGTACAATATTTACAAAAGGCTCCTTTTTGGTGCCTGGAATAGGCCAACCACGGAGAGTACGTTTCCAACCATGAATAATTGAATTTCCTCTTTAAATGTTTAGCGTCTTCCGCAAAGTCATACGTCGCAGACGTAGACCAAGTGTTTTCAAGCAATTCTTTCTTCTTTTCAGTCGATAACATTGTTGCTTGTCCAATAAATTTACCGATGTCATTTTCGTTGCAGTCATTTATCGAAGAGTCGGGAACAAAGTCCGGTTCTTTGGATGTGCTAGGTCTGGTCAGTTCACCCATGGAATCATCGCTGTCACTGCTTGCTCCTTCAGGTTTCTTTCTTTTTAAAACTGCAAAACAAAATATTTGAAATAGCTACAACTTGTTCTGGTCCGCAATTCACATTGAAAGCATAAATGCGCTTCAAGACGGCGGCAGGCTCGAGCCCGCGCAAGGACGAGCGTCAACGATATTTTTTATATCAACAGTCCTAGCTATTTCGGGCGGTAACCGCCCGAGCACTCTCGAGCGGGCGCGACGACACGCACGCGCCGGAGTACGCGAGCCGAATCGGTACTGCCTATATTCTTTCATACAATTTTCTACTTTAAGCTATGGTTATACGGTCCTATTTTCGATTGAGCCATTAAATTGAGCAATATTTCTTTTGGTTTAAACTGACGACCCTTAAGAATCGGATATCGTGCCTAGAAACGGATATTTTGCGATTTTAAAAACCGATACAAATGCAAAATCAGCATTTATAATCAAATCAATTGACATTATTTTACGGATGGATAATACGAAAGCTAAACGCAAGTGATACTCACCAAAAAACTTTCTGATGTCCATATTGATTATGTGGTCACAGCAACTATTTAGATTTGATAATAGCGCACAAAACAAACGTAAAAGCGTCCAGCAGTGGCAACGCTAACGCACAGACTAGACGCTCAGTGTTGCCAACTCAGATTTTTAAAGGGAGCCAGATCATCTCTGAAAAAAAGCTAAAAAATAGCTAATTTTTTTAGTAAAAAAGAGCCAAATTTTTTGTTTGCATTATTTATTATTATATCAATAAAAATAAGGTATTACTTAATTAGTCACTTTAATTCAATCAATTAATCAATGATGACTCCGACTCATGTGTTTGTAGGCCACTACAACCAGCTCCATCGTCAGTACTTTCTCTGTACATTAAAACGGTCCCAATTCTGTTAAGGACATCTTTGGGAAGCTCGTATTCATGGCAGCATTTTTAAATTTTTCTCAATCCCGAATAGACATAGCTATGCTCAATCTGATTCTGGATTTAGTTTTTAGGGTTCCGTACCCGAAGGGTTCCAAACGGGACCCTATTACTAAGACTCCGCTGTCCGTCCGTCCGTCCGTCCGTCCGTCTGTCACCAGGCTGTATCTCAAGAACCTAGCTAGCTAGAGAGTTGAAATTTTCACAGATTATGTATTTCTGTTGCCGCTATAACAACAAATACTAAAAAACATGATAAAATAAATATTTAGGGGGGCTCCCATACAACAATACCACATACAAACTTATGGATGCACCTGGTTACGTACATGGAGTGTGAAAGTAACTGCACCAATAACTTTGTAAACAATATTTTGCTGTGTAAAATCCAAACTATTCACTCCACACCATCGCTTCCATTAACGGTGGTACGGAACCCTTCGTGCGCGATTTAGACTCGCACTTGACCGGTTTTTACTTTTAACTGACTAAAGAAAAAGAGCTAAAACTTGTAGAAAGTAGAGCTAAGAAGCTAAACCGACTTTTTTGAAGCTGACCAAGTTCATTTAAAGCTGAATCTAGCTCTAAAAACTCCGTGTTGGCAACACTGTAAGTAGACGCTAAAACAAAGGCGGACGTGCGGGGGGGGGGGGTGGGCGGCGCGGGCGGCGCGAGGCGCCGCGCGGCCGCATGTTGTTTAACCACTCCCCCTCCCACGCTTCAACGATAGAGTTGTGCAGAGCGTTGTTGAGCGTACGGAATATTAGGAATGGAATTGGTGAATTAATTCGTGTTTCGACGTACGGGAATGATTGTTCAATAAATCAACTCAGACTTAGGACTTTGGTTGCATTTGGCATTTGCATATTTGGCAACTTTTTTAGGATCTCTAGGGGGGGGGCAGCTGCCCCTCCCTGCCCCCTCTTGGCGACGCCCTTGGTTATAAGGTAGAGAGTTATCGCAGATTCAAGGTGCAATATAACGACGCTTATTACCGCGTCTTGTTCCGCCTGCCGCGGTGGTGCAGCGCGTCTACAATGTTCGCAGAGGCGCGGCTGCCATGCGCTGACGCAGTGATAAGACATAGGGTGGCTAATTTTAGGCATAATTTGCATTGTTTTACGACTAATAGAATAGTAAAGACGGTTTATGAGGTTAGTCACGACCTGCGCAGGTTCTGGTCGAATCTACTTCGTCCATAATTTGCGTGGGTCGGTGAGCTAAAATAATAATTTCATGAAACATTTTAATTAATATGGTGTATTAATGACTTAATTTAAATCTAATCTAAGTAATTTAATTTATATTGACATGTATTTAGCATTTTATGCGTCCATAATAAAGATTATTATTATTAATTCATTTTAATTTCAACTTCATACCTCCTGGTCTGACAACGAACTGGTCCCTTATTTATGACCAGTTCGTTGTCAGTCTGTCTGTCGAGACCATTTTCTCAGTTAAGTTAAGTTATCACCCGTCACCCACCAACACAATCCCATTTTGAGGCATCGCGATTTTTAACCTCATGGCATGGTAATAATATTCTAAACCTATAATGGGAAAATGAGCTCTATAACAGTCATGGATCGTTGAGGGGTTAAGGTACGGAACCCTAAAAATACGTGTGAAATTCATGAATGGGGAAAAGTGCGACTGGAAAAATACTAGAGGAAATATTTGATTTGGGAAAATGTTCCACCAAACCGTCTGCAGTGCAACTTGCTCCTTTATATAATGTGACTACACAATAAAAAACCAGATTTAAAAATAGTGATTATAATTGATTGTTCGTAGAAGTAGGTACAAAAAAAATCATGGACACAATTTCCTAAATTGTTTTTGAATGGTTTTTAATGACAAGCTAGGCAATCAAATATACTATTTAGTACACAGTTTTGTAATTCTCAATCGTAAGCAAACTAACCGTAATATTACAGTACCACAAAAATCGTTTCTTAATCATACAAAAACATGAAAACTATTTCTCATACACACATTAATTTACGAGATACATGCAGTGACACAAACTACAATATTCTAGAACATCGATGGAATACAGTTAATTGAAATAGCCATACACATTTAAAAATGTTGTATGTCGACACATTAAAGATACTACGTCCATTATTTAACTAATATCAAAGATCACAACGGTTTTTTAAGCTTTTGTATCATAGGTATTTAGGCAGTGATTGATAAGCAGCAGTCTTAATTATATCAATCATACATAATTGTATGTTCGCTGTGATGTACAAATACAGCCCCCACGTCACCAAGTCTCTGCTACCCAAGAAGGATATACCTATGCTGGAATACCGCGCGTGTGTCGGCCAAATACAAATCTAGGATTAATTATATTTTTGCTTTAATTTCATTTCACATAAATAATGTCGAATCGAATAAACCACGAGCATAAAACATTAAAATAGGTACTACAATTGAATGCCCAAAAATCGCGTTTCAAACTGACATTTGGCGCGAAAATGGACCTACAGCGGGAGTGACGTAATAGTTGTCAGTAAGGGACAGAGCTATGCAGCAATATTCTTCTCCTTTTTTCGCATAGAAAAGGAAAGGGAGACTGACGCATACCTCCCTTCCTGTGATGGGGTGTTTTAAAACTGTGAT
Source organism: Argyresthia goedartella (assembly GCA_949825045.1). Taxonomy (NCBI): domain Eukaryota; kingdom Metazoa; phylum Arthropoda; class Insecta; order Lepidoptera; family Argyresthiidae; genus Argyresthia; species Argyresthia goedartella. The sequence goes on along the minus strand of OX463821.1, from coordinate 22,568,794 downwards.
GTTTGACGTTACTTTAAATTCGTTTTCATGTAGAAAATCTTTTTTTTTAATGTTTTTAGGTCACCAAATATTATTAATGTGATAAAAATATAATGTGGTTGAAATGTTGGACACAAACCATATTAAAATAAAGTTCGTAACAACAGCTCACACTTCAAGTGTTACATACGACAGTTGCTGCGGTAAAACAGTACGAAAATTGTGTATTTTTTATTTATTTATATAAAAAGTAAAACTTAAAAAAACCGACTTCAATTAAAACATATTTGATTAGCAACTATTTAAACAATCGCTTTCCAACCCATTAAAAACCTAGAATTGAGTAGTTCCGGCGACAATCTTCATCGTCAGTTCCATCTTACCAAGTCGTGGTTTCCGAGAACTGTAGCTACCAAATTCACGAGACAATACAAAACACCGAAATCCCTATAGGTGTGCTTTTATTATTTGAAGAGTTCCCTCGATTTATCCATGATCCCATCATCAAGTCTTTACTGACGTTGATAAATTGTTGAGAAGTACTCCTGGCTCGTCACCATCACTTCCAATTCACCTCATGCATTAGAACGAGCATAGCAAACGTTACAAAGTTACCACATCGTAACCTGTGGGTTACCTAGTATTGAGCAGTTCCGTTGGCCGCCTGTGGTCTTCATCAACAGTTCCACTCACAAAATGATGCTTCCCGAGACTTAATGCACGAGTGACGCATAAATAATCGCTACGGGTCTGCCTGTAATATTTGAAGAGTTCTCTAGATGTGCCTAGGATTACGTCATCAGATCTTGACCTGATGTCAATGGGACCAATTGGAAAGTATACCCTTTCAAACAAAAAAACAGGTTTTCAAATCGGTCCAGCCGTCATAAAAGATCCCGAAGATTGAGATTTATTAATGTCATACAATACAGTTTTAAGATAATTTGAATACCTATTGTTTGTCGCAGGAACCATATCAATATTCTTTTTGATCCCAAATAATTGCATGTTTTAGGTGAAAAACATCAATTTACTTTTGTTTTGTTCCACACATAATATTTATAAACATACACATTGAAGGAAAAGCATGTTTTCATAACATATATTTTCCCTGGATTTGGGAAGCGTCTCCTTTAAGAGGAATAGCGATTTATACCCAGCGTTTTAATCATAATGCTGTTAATTTAATTGTGTATAACATTTATGCGCTAGTAAGTCGATTTTTGGGGTCTGTTTACATTCACTTATAGCTCACAGTGACCCGCCGATTGTGAGCTACAGAACACGCCCTTAGGCACATTTCTCGCAAATCCAAGAGCGCGTGTATGCCTCATTTGTTGTAGTCCTGTATACTCAGATTAATAATTTATTTCCGTGTAAATGTAATGTGTTGACAGACCCACGCGCGCTCGTGATTCGCAAGTGTTACATTAGTTTTTGCAAAGCTATATAATAATCAATTAATGATAGATAAACATCGATGGAGTCTTACAGATCGCCACTCAGCTTGAGGTAGCTAGGAACAAGTAGTTTATCGAATAAAAACATCGAAAGATAACTTAGATGACTTTACTAAAAAACAATTTAACAGCACACTAATTAGCCGCTCATTAGATGAGCGAGTACACTTAAGGTTAACTTACATTCTGCGGCAGTGTCATTCTTGTGTAAATCGATTCAATCAACAGGAAATTAAGAGTATAGCTTAACTACAGTATAATCATAGCTAGCTACAAAACTACAACATGACTTCACATCGACCATTCTCTCGGCATCTTTGATATTCATTTAATTAATCTTCCAAATGTCTCATGATAATCAAATACATAATTTAAATTTGATTCATTGATGATGACAAACCGCGTGGTATGTTTAAAATTCAAGTGATTTTAATTTATTTCAAGAAGGCAGTAGGGACTTTTAAATAACAGAGTTCGACTGTAAATGGGGCAGTTTATATGATGTAACGTTATGCGATCACGTACAGTATAATATAGATGATATAGCCTACATACAAATTAGCATGTAGCCTGGCCCACCACATTACATTTATTTACGTGCTGAACATATTTTTGACAATTTCGACGCTAATAGATAGTGCCATGGTAAAATAGTTATAATCTTAGGAATTTGACATCACGGTAGCTAACATCTCGCCTCATGTAGCAAAATAATTAAGTATTAACTAACTAAAACTTCAGCGTATTTTACCAAAATACGAATCACTTAGTCTTGACAACGCGACAACGGGGAGTAACGCCATCTTCTCACCACAAGAATCAGACCCTGACTCTGACGTCACAACTGGGTGCAACACCGTTTTTTTATATTTTGAAGTTCTTTGTCTGGATAACTTGAGAACGGGGATCACGTCCGCTTTGTTACTTGAATAATCACCTTCCGTCTCAACGGGTTTCAAATCTGACTTACTGACATTTGAAGTATAAAGTATTGATAATGAAGAGAGAGCATCGGGAAGAAAGGCTGGGTTACTATCCAAAGACAGCTTGGACGGCGTCGCAACATTTGTAGCACAAGAATCAGATCCTGATGACGTCACAACTGGGCATAGCGCTGTATTTCTATATTTTGAAGCACTAAGTCTTGATAACTTAAGAACAGGTATCACGACCCCTTGGTTACTTGTAGTATTACTTGCCGTCTCAACGGGTATCAAAGCTGATTTATTGACATTTGAAGTATCAATTATTGATAATGAAGAGGTAGCATCGGGAAGCCAGGCTGGGTTACTATCCAATGATGTGTGCTTTGACGGCGCCGCAACATTTGTAGCACAAGAATCAGATCCTGGAGTCGTCATAACTTGGTACAACACTGTATTTCTATATTTTGAAGCACTAAGTCTTGATAACTTGAGAACAGGGATCACGTCCCCTTTGTTACTTGAAGTATTACTTGCCGTCTCAACGGGTATCAAAGCTGATTTATTGACATTTGAAGTATCAATTATTGATAATGAAGAGGTAGCATCGGGAAGCCAGGCTGGGTTACTATCCAATGATGTGTGCTTTGACGGCGCCGCAACATTTGTAGCACAAGAATCAGACCCTGATGACATCACAACTGGGTTCAACACTGTTTTTCTATATTTTGAATTACAATATCTGGATACCTTGAGAACGGGGATCACGTCCGCTTTGATACTTGAAGTAACACTTGGCGTCTCAACGGGCTTCAAAGCTGATTTACTGATATTTGAAGTATCAAGTATTGTTAATGTAGTTGTAGAGGTAGCATCGGGAAGCCAGGCTGGGTTACTATCCAAAGATATTTGCTTTGACGGCGCCGCAACATTTGTAGCACAAGAATCAGATACTGGAGTCTTCATAACTTGGTACAACACTGTATTTCTATATTTTGAAGCACTAATCCTTGATAACTTGAGAACAGGGATCACGTCCGCTTTGTTACTTGAAGTAACACTCACCGTCTCAATAGGTTTCATATCTGATTTACTGATATCTGAAGTATCAAGTATTGATAATGTGGAGGTAGCATCGGGAAGCCATGCTGGGTTACTATCCACCGATGTGTGTTTTGACGGAGTGGCATCATTTGCAGGAAGTCTAGGCAGCTTCACAAACGGACACCAGGCTTCACTTAGCCTCTCATTTATTAAATGCTATATTGAGCTCTTTCTTTCCGATATCGACGAGCGCTTGCGGCTCTGTATACTGCCCGACATCTTACGCTTATCTCCGTTGCTCGGTCCGGGGCTCGCCGCCTTGTGTAGACTCCCCATTCGGTTAGCGTTCTGTAGGTTTGACGTCTTTCGCCTGACTGAAGGGGACGCCTCAACGTTGCTGAGTTTGGCCGTATTGGCCTGTGGCTTCTGTTCTATGATGACGGGTTGTTGGTACTTGCCTACTGCGTTCCAGTGTTCGCGTTGGGCTCTGAGTGACTCTCGCATTCGTTCTTTGGCCTCCGGTCTGTCTGCCAGCATGATGTTCAACGTCTGCACGGTCTGGTAGAGCGCGATAGGGCTCAGTAGTCCAAAGTCGTGGAGTGAGCTGACGTGCAGAATGAAGTTTCTGTAGAGGTTCTTTTCGAGCAGCTCCTTACCTGCGGGAGATGTGCTGGTTAGAGAAAGTGTATATGGCTTAGTGGTATTCATATTGTTCGCAATAACACAAGGTGAGATAATCTATAACAAGTATATAATTATGTAAACACGCATCATCGTGTTCGTGTGTGTGGGGTATGTTATGTGTGGCTCTATATCTTGCAAACAGGTGTACTGATTTATATTCATATTTTTTCGTTTTACAGCAGATTTTAATTGGGATAGTTCTCAGCTAAGATTAATCCGCAAACACCTCTATTATTAAAACCGCACCTTTCATCTGCAGGAACATCTGGCAAGCCAGCGGGATCTGCAGGTCGCCCACATAGTTGTACTTCATCACATGCAGGTTCCACATCTTCATCAGCTCCTTCTCCCCTTCGTTCACGTCGGTGAACTCATCAATCATCATCATTGTCTTCTGCTGGAGCCAGAGTGGGTCTGTCTCGCTCTCCGAGTCGATGTCTAGCTCGTTGGGGTAGACAGGCAGGCAGGTTATTGTGTGGTGGTATAGTCTGGAAGGAGTGGGGGAACTAACCATAATGATGATGACACCAACATCATCATTCTGGTTAGATATATATCATTTGAAAAGACGAGACGCGGGGAGTATGTTTGTTGCTACAATCCGCCAGTTAACTTTTTGACCGCCCCAGTCGGCATTGGCCGACAACTGAAAGTCGTGCCACTGGCGCCACGTCGGCTACAGCCGACACTATTTTTATATTAAAGAGACCATAAGTCGTATGAATTATGTAGTATTTTGCAGAGCATAGCAAACATGTTTGACGTGTGTGTGACAAATTTTGTATTTGATGTATGGCGGTCAAAAGATTAACTTTGTCAGGTTAACTTTTGCCCGCACCTTGCGTTGCGGTACGCACCACACGTACACCGGAGTTCAACAAGCGGAACGAGGCGAGGAGGGTGTGCCGCAGCGGCACCGCACTGCATCGTGAGGCCCGGCCTGAGGGCCTACTGAGGTAGGATAGTGATCGACGCTATGACGTCACCAGAGCGAGGTGCCTTCTGTTGATTTCTGCCCGTTGCGTCGTTCAGATAATACGGTATTGACTAGGTAGTCCAAAAAATCTAAAAACGTGTCTCAAGTTGAACCTATTTAAACAAAAACGTTTGACAGTATCATAATTGTATATTTCCAGCAGTTGTTTTCATAAACTCAAATTTGTGTTAAAAAGACACCATTTGACTATGACGTCACATGCTAGTATTTCACAGAGCTCGTGAACCAAATTACCGTTTTGACAGTTCCTAAAAAGTATCTATTTTAACTACCAGTCAAATACCGTATTGCCGTTTACATCAAGTCTATTGCCACAATTTGTTTTCCGAAAACACAGTATGATAAAAACAGTGAAGTATCAACCTGTTATGGCCAGTAAGGTACGGCCTCTGCGCCTCCGCCGCCTCGCTGTCGTCGGGCTCCAGGAACTCGGCCAGGCTGTGCAGCCGACGCCGCCGCGGCCGCCACGCGAGCACGTGTGTGAGCTCCGTGCGACGCGTGGGCCCGGCGCGCGGCCCGCCCGCCGAGCTGCGGCCCTGCGCTGCGATGAGGTCGTGCGGCGAGCCCGTGTACGAGCCGTCGTACAGCTCGTTGATGGACACGTCGATGCGCGCGCCGCCCGGGATCGGCTGACGGTGGGGATAAACGCTTGGCTTCGGCCACAGACCGTACATAGAAGCGGACGCCGCCGTAACGCATTATGTATGTTACACATGTGGACTAATTAATATTTTTATCAATAAATGTCGTAATTAAAAAAACTAAAAACCTCACTTCAATAAAAAGCTCAAAATGACGTATCATTTATCAAAATTTGTTGTTGTATTTTATGAGATATCGTTGTAAATAATATCTCAAAAGATAGAAGCATGTTTTTTAAAAGGTTTGCACAGAACAGCAACCCGTTTTTTTTTTCAAAATATGCAGACATTAAAATATTTTTTAACAGCTGAGGAAATCTATCACTTCAAAGGTTACGCTTATCTTATCTTATCTTATTGACAACATTGATTACCCGCTACCGAATCGACGCCAAAGCCCTTAATAAGGCAAGGGGGCATACACAGTCAGGTCATAAGTTCTGTCACACAATAAAAACTTTTGAATTTAGAACGCTGGCCACAAAAAAGTTGATTGAATTCGAATTTCGAATTTTTCATGAAAATAAAAATGTGTACTTTTTAGAATTTTCCTCATTTTTAAATATGGAGTGGACGTTTAAAGAAGACCGTGTCGCAGTTATTGCGTTGCATCGTTGCGGTTACGCGCCAATTCAGATTTTCGACTTACTGAAAAATTTGAATATAACCAAAAGATTCGTTTATCGTACCATAAAACGATACAATGAAGACTCTAGTGTAGATGACAGGTCAAGAAGTGGTCGCCCTCGCTCTGTTAGGACTCCAGCAGTTATAAAAGCTGTGAAGGCGCGAATTCAAAGAAATCCCATACGTAAGCAGAAACTGTTGGCCCTTCAGATGGGGTTAAGCAGGACCACGGTGAAAAGGGTGTTAAATGAAGACTTAGGGCTTAGGGCATATCGAAGAAAAACAGGACATCGTTTGGACGCTCGTTTAATGGACCTGAGACTGAAGAGATGCCGCGCTTTGTTGAAGCGGTACGCGGGAAAAAAGCATCGGGAAATTCTTTTTTCGGATGAAAAAATTTTCACCGTGGAAGAGAGCTACAACAAACAAAATGATAAGGTGTACGCACACAGCAGTGAAGAAGCGAGCAACCGTATTCCGCGTGTCCAACGAGGTCATTTTCCATCCTCGCTCATGGTTTGGTTGGGAGTCTCTTATTGGGGCATAACTAACCTACATTTTTGTGAGAAAGGCGTAAAAACGAATGCAGTTGTGTATCAAAATACAGTCCTCAAGAACCTTGTGGAACCTGTTTCTCATACCATGTTTAATAACAGGCACTGGGTATTCCAACAAGATTTTGCGCCAGCTCATAGAGCGAAAAGCACACAAGACTGGCTGGCGGCGCGTGAAATCGACTTCATCCGGCACGAAGACTGGCCTTCCTCCAGTCCAGATTTGAGTCCGTTAGATTACAAGATATGGCAACACTTGGAGGAAAAGGCCTGCTCAAAGCCTCATCCTGATTTGGAGTCACTCAAGGCATCCTTGATTAAGGCAGCCACCGATATTGACATGGACCTCGTTCGTGCTGCGATAGACGACTGGCCGCGCAGAATAAAGGCCTGTATTCAAAATCGCGGGAGTCATTTTGAATAAACTTTATTACCATAAGAATCTATGTTTTATTAAGTTCATTTTGCTATATAAATGTTGACATAAATAATAAACTTGTCTAAATTATTTCATATTGCACATGTGACAGAACTTATGACCGGACTATGTATATTAGGTCCTTACATATGAAATTGGCGTTTCGCCGTACTGGCCACTTTGATCTCAAATATCTCCTCTATGGTTAGGAATTCCAAATTCAAATTTATACAGCTATTTACTCATGTATTTGTGTTTCTAAAATTATGATTAATTTGTTTTTTCCTCAATTGTTTTTTTTCTTGCGTAACTCAGCTTACAAAATGGAAAACATTAAATATCGCGTTATTTACGAGTATGAGTTCTACCGTGGCAGCAGTGCTGCAGAAACGGCTTGCGACGGTGCCGCAATAGAAAACACAGTGCGTTTTTGGTTCCAACGTTTTACACCCGGCACAATAATGAAAGGATTTTAAATCGAATCATTACCTGTGATGAAAAGTGGATCCTGTACGATAATCGGAAGCGCTCATCGCAATGGCTGAACCCTGCCGAACCAGCCAAACCATGCCCCAAGCGAAAATTGACTCCAAAAAAGTTACTTGTGAGCGTTTGATGGACTAGTGCTGGTGTCGTTCACTACAGCTTTCTTAAATCTGGCCAGCAACTGCAAATCATGATGGAAAAGCTAGCTGCTAAAAAACCGAGGCTGGTCAATCGCTCTAGGCCACTGCTGCTTTATGATAACGCTAGACCACACACTGCACAACAGACGGCTACCATATTAGAGGAGCTTCAATTGGAATTTGGAATGTCTAAGACATCCACCATACTCTCCGGACCTTGCTCCAACAGATTACAATTTTTTTCGAAATTTGGATAACTTCTTGAAAGGGAAAAAAATCAACTCCGATGGGGCAGTCCAAACCGCCTTCAAAGCTTTTATTGATTCCCGTCCGAATGTTTTTTTTAATAAAGGGATCGAAGAACTATGGTGATACGAAGAGATGGAAAAAGTTTATAGATAGCAATGGTACATACTTTGTCAAAATAAATATATTATATTTAAAAAAAAACGACTTTATGTTCCTCCCATGCAAAACGCCAATTTCATATGTAAGGACCAAATATTACCACATCATTTTCAACCCTATGACAATAAATTACATATTCGAAAAAAAAAACTGCATGTTCATGGCATATTAAAGGTTAAGGCAGTGCTAAATGACGGATTAATGCATAGCAGAAAGGTACTGATGATTGAACAGAATTGATAAGAGAGGGGTTGTTGTAAAACTCACAATGTAAGTGAAGTTGAACCGCGAATGGCACAGCTTAAGGTGCTTCAGGAGCGAGTAGAGTGCGCCGCAGTCGAGCGAACACCACGGGCAGTGCAGGTCGTCGCACGCCTCCGTCTGCTGCCGCGAGTTGTTGTTGTATAGGAACTGGTAGATGATTTGTTGCCGCTTGCTGTCGTCGCCGCTATCGCACTTTTTGGTGTCGCCTGAAAGACATACAAGACATACTATCCGCAAAAGAGGCTCCCGCGAGGAATGATCCCGCCCTCGACGCGCCAGTAGGACAGTGACGAGACGTTATGACGATATCAGAGCGAGGTTAACTTTGGCGTGCAGTTCTATGCTATTGTTCGCGCCCTTTTCCAAAGGGGTAGAGAAAATAAAGACCTTTGCTTGTTACCACAATATAAATGCCATGTTCAATGGAGTTTCTGAGCCTTGCTCTTGTCATTTTACAACTATCTTCAGCTGCTTTTTTAAAAGTTTTCCTAGGAATAAACAAAACATCGCACATCGTACACGCAAAGAATGCAATCCATTGGTATAAAATCAAAAGAAATATCACTATAATGATGTGCAAGGATGTTTGTTTGCGAAAGTTTAAGGGACAAGTGGCAGCCTTACCATTAACATTTTTCTCTCTATCCAGAATATTATTCTTCTGTGAGCTAACTGACGGTCTCTCCTTACAACTGGATTCCTTCTTTCCTCCGTTGGCCTCGGCTCCTTGTTGATACAATTTTGGTCTATTCACTAAACCGTTGGTCGGCTCTTGACTCCAACTGAGCTTTAATTTCAATAGTGGTCTAACTTTAAATATGTCAAAAGGATTTGTTTCAGTCTGTTTGTCATTTTCCTGTGGAAAATTAAAATCAATAGTATTTTTCATTTTAATTATAATTGTAAAAAAAAATATGAAAATATTATTAAAAACAACAGTTTGGGTTTATGACAAGTCACAAAAACATATGTGACGTTACACAGGTAAAGGTAACTTATCCTTATGGCGGTTTCTAGTTTTGTGTAATGGGGCGAAAATTATATACATATATATATACAGTGGTGGTCATATAATTAAGAACGATTTGTAGTACCAGATATATTTTTTCAAAACTATGCTATGTGTACTTTTAAGTTCCTTCTTAAAAGTAATTAGTTGTGTTATGAAATAGCTACATCGATAAAGTAAACGGGATTAGGAGTAAATATTTAAAACATTTACTATTTTTTTTACAAATTTAATTGATTATCGATAATTACAAATTCAAGTAGTAAAAATGCTGGACAAATAATTAAGAACGATTCTTAAGCTGCTCGAGAGTTGTTTCCGTAGATACATAGATTTTACAAATCACATTAAATAAGACAGTGACAATGTTAAAAATTATAATTTAATACATTTTATTCTAAGTTTGTAGCGTGACCATGGCTTTTAATAACTGCCTTACACCGACGAGGCATTGATTCTATCAATTTTTGACATTTTTCAAGAGAAATAGAGCGCCATTCTTCTAAAAAAACGTTATATAACTCAGTTAGGTTACCACATCGTCGCGTCGATTTGAAACCTTTTTCTTGACTTCGCACCAAAGATGCTCTATGGGATTTAAATCTGGGCTGTTCGGTGGCCATTCTAAGACAGAAACTGATTGAGATGTGAGGAATTCTTTAACGGTGCGTGCAGTGTGCTTCGGATCGTTGTCATGTTGGAATGTCCAAATAATCGGAAGTACGTCTTCAGCATATGGTAACATAGTTTCTTCGAGTATATTTTTGTACTGGAATTGATCCATGTTTCCTTCTATCAGTCTAACAGGTCCAACACCATGACCAGAGAAGCATCCCCAAATTTTCACATTTCCACCACCATGCTTTAATGTCATTTTTGTGTACTTGGGGTCGAATGCTGTTTTCGGAGGGCGTCGAACATATCGTTTCCCATCAGAACATACTCTGTTAATTTTTGTTTCGTCAGAGAAAAGATCATTTTTCCACTGTCTTGCTGTCCAGCTGTCATACCTCCTAGCAAATGCAAGCCGGGCTTGCCTATGACACTGTTTCAACATGGGCACCTTTCTTGCTATCCTTCCGTTCAACTTCGCTTCTACCAATCGCCTTCGGATAGTGCGCGCTGAGATCGCTTAATTCGGTTCGATCGGTTATTTTCACCAAAGTATTCTTTTTTTAACTCATTAGACCCCTTAAAAGGGTATTGTTTTGCCAAACGCACGATATTTCGATCGTCTCGCTGAGATGACTTTCTCTGTTTAGGTACACGAGGAATATTTAAAGATGTTTGATGTGTGTTAAAATGCTTCACAGCGTGGAATATCATCGTTTTTGAGCACTGCAAATGATTGGCAATCTTTTTATATGACCAATTCATATCGCGAAGTTTTATTATTACTTCCCTTGTAGATGCATCACAACTTTTATTTTTTCCCATTTTTTTATTATGAAACGATCAACTTTTTGACTTTTACAGAACTAAATGGCGCCAAAATTACTCGAATAGTGGCCTAGTTACAGAGTGTTCTCTACTTAAATTTGAATAAAAAAATAAACTATCCAGCGTTCTTAATTATGTGGCCAGCCAGTATGTTTGCAATAACGTGTTAAGATATATTATATACAAAAAGTTTACTTATATAATAATATTGTTGAATTTATCATATTATAACTGTATGCTACGATTGTGTAAAACAGTTTTACGATACCGAGAGAGATACAAAACGATATGCAATAAGTGTTATTCTCGTAAGTTTGAAAAAAGCTTGTTTTCAAATAGTCGTTCTTAATTATATGACCACCACTGTATATATCGCTTATCTTTAGACTAGATTGAATAACTTATATTATTTTTTTCGCTTATCCATATACTAGATGGATTAACTTTCATTTTGATACAAACTCATTTTAACCTGTGTTATATGATTTTCGGATTTTGGTCAAAACTCTCAAAATATTTTATCTCCGTAACAACTCCTCTTAGGAGGTCGATCTTTTTTATATCGATAGCTTATCAGGCACCGATTAATGGGGTATGCAACATACATAACACCATACCGACCATAAGGTACCATGTGGAACATCAAATACTCGTATTTATTTTAATTTAATTGAAGATCTTAGCTGACTGGAACGACACTGCGCTCCAGCACAGCTAAAAAATGGGTTTCAGGTTGTGATCTGTAGATATCGAGCCGTTGACTGACATATGTCGGCAATGTAAAGTATATCTACAGAACACAACCTACAACCCATATTTGAACAAGCATTCCTTACCTGTACGGGAGCGAGGTCATATGAGTCAGCAATGACCTATATTCTTCTAAAGCAGAGAGGTTTATTCCAGAATCTACAAAGATTAAACACTGATCCCTTACAATGACAAGCAGTCCAAGCAACTTACATGAGGTACAGTCTCCCACTGTGCCATCAGCGCTTTATGCGGTGACTTGGGTATGGCGCCACTCCGACCGCTCAGCGTAGTATCATGGAGCACCAAGTCGTACTCCCCATTAGTAAGAAGACAGCGGTTGTGCTTGTCGTAGACTATCAGCTCACTGCCATAGAGCCGACTCCATTTACTCTCCGTGCCGGTCGGAGGAAGGTGCGTGTCTGATGATGGTTTCAGTCTTTTTGTTGCTGGTTCTGTAATAGTTTTTTTTTTGGTGCAGATATAAACTAATAGGTACAAGCTATTAATCATATTTATGACCGTAAATCCAATTTTTGATTGTCGAAAAGTTGCCTGACAAAATTACTGAATTGCGCGACAAGAAATCTGAAAAATAGCAACTTCAAAACTTGATTCAAGTAATATAAAATACAAAAAGAGCGTTAGATTTTGTTGTTCCTACATGTTCTACCTAACCTTCGCTTCACTCACCCCCTCTGACCTACCCTGATCCACCACTTTTATTTAGCCAATATGCCCAGACAGTCTTTATTTAGCCAATATGCTTTGGCTATTGCATTCAGTTATATTTCGCGCCATTCGGTAAGTATGTCGCGCAATTCAGTATTTCTTTCGCTCATTTTCGGTAATTCCGCTGTTCATGGTTATTAGGGAAAGAATAACTGCCAAAGGAGGCTGACCAGGGTCAAGACGATCCTGGCAGGCTCCGGTCCACTCTGATGAAGACTTTGATATGAAACTCAACTGATTTGGGCTTGAAATGACGGACTTTGAAGCAGACGACTACAAGACTGTTTTCCTTATTTTCCAACATAGTGTTCTCCGAACTAACTTCGACCCGGAGCCAGACAAATACAGAAGGTGAGAAGATGGTCCATGACTCCCCCCACCATTCCACATCAACATCAACATCAAGACACACTATCTCCAACAAATTGGAGGCCGAGGAAAAAACCGACCTGGAAAGAGAAGGAGACCATCTAAAAGAGCTCATACAAGAAATATCACAAAAAAACTAGACATTGAAAGCAGGACCAGAAAGCTGGCAAGGTGGACTTCGGATTCGGGGGAGCGAGCAAGCCGCGGTTTACAAAACTCAATCCAACTCAAACCCTCCACATGAAAACAAACATTATATAGCCACTCCCGCACAGCTTCTTTGATTTATTTGAGTCTTACTTTACAAGCAGATAATTCCAAGTACGAGAGACGGAGAGCATGAGTGAACTGCTGAACTATTAGAAATGAAAGCTGGAATCCCTCAGGGATCAGTCCTTGGTCTCATCATCTCGGACAAAGGATAGGTATATAATGTACAGCGATGAACTTGGAAAAAATATGGGTTTACAACTTAGTCAGCGCGTGGGCCAGGCAATATTAAATAACTGTATGCCTGGCGCCACATATTCACAAATATTAAACAAAGTGTTGTCATCGCAGTTTTTAGAACCAACTACCCTAATTATTTTAATTGGTAGAAGGGAAAATGTATCTAAAAAACTAATTACTAAATACTTTTCCAAATTAAATTCTTTACAAAATGTAGATAGAATAATCTTGTTTGCGTTTCCCTTCAGCCAATCTTTGTCACAACATGAAAATCATATAAGACATGATTATAATACATTTATACACACATTGACATGTCGTCATACTGAAAAATTTTATTTCATAGACACCAATATTTGTATTGGAAAATATTTTTATTTGACTAAGGATAGGTATTACCTATCTAGGTTTATACAAAACAGATAGCACAGTCACTATCTTATTTTATTTTGAACTCAGTCAAGTTTTTGACTAATGAAACGCCTGCTTCTATTGAGCAGTGTAATAATAATGACATGTACTCCTTGGAATCTGTTCCAAGCTCTTTAAATTAACCCATAGGACAACAGAGAGTAACTCTGGCAGTAATATTAATATTTGTATAAATATACCTTCATCTTGCCCATTAAATCAAGTTACTAGTAATGAAAAATTTAAAAGAAAGAATATTTTAAACGTGGTTCATCAAAATATACAGGGCATGTTAAGTAAAGAACTGGAAATTGAGTTATTCATGAACTGTAATAATATTGATATTTTATGTATAACAGAGCACTTTTTAAAGAGTTATCAGTTCATGTTCAACTTTAATAACCACCACGTTGCTAGTTCGTTCAACAGAAAAACAGCTGATCGCGGTGGCTCCTTAATACTTGTAAATAATAGTTTTAAATATAAGGAACGAGTTGACATAGTGAGCCTGTCTGTTGAGCGTACCATGGAAATAGCCTGTATTGAACTTGAACAACTTATTGTAATGAGCGTATACAGACCACCAGATTCATCCTTTGATTTATTCGAAAAGAAAATGGATGAAGTGTTGATAAAAATCAGCGATAAAGACAATTTTTTTATAATTTGTGGTGATTTTAATGTTAATCTGTTAGAGGATAATAATATTTGTACTAGATTAAAATCCTTATTTTTATGTCACAACATGAACTATCTGTTTTTGGAGCCTACTAGAATTACTGCAACATCTGCTACCTGCATTGACAATATATTTACTAACATTACGCCCATTTTCAAATCGGTCATCAATAAATTAACCTCTGATCACTCTGGTCAGATAGGTATATTCAATATTAAAATAAAAAAGGACCAAAAAGAGGATATTACATGTGTGCCCGTTAGTGACACTCGGCTTGAACACCACAGGAATAATATTTTAGATAAACTATGGGAAATACCATACAGTGACGATCCAAATTTGTTGTACAACTCAGTATTTAACCTTGTCAAAAATGAATATGATACGGTATTTAAATAAAAAACTATAAAAGTTAATAACAAAGCATTGTTTAGTGATTGGGCGACAGTTGGAATTCATAGGAGCAGACGAAGATTATATGAACTCTATGAAGAGAAATCATATAACAAAAATACGGCCTTTCTAGATTATGTTCGTAGTTATTCAAAAATGTTTAAACGCGTTTGTGCCGTAGCTAAATCTAATTTCATTAAAAACAAAATTGACTTGGCAAATTATAAACAGAGAGACTGGAAAGGCCAAAGCTACACATAATAACTTCAAGCTTAAGATAGATAATCAATTGCTAAGTACAGACCTAGAAGTAGCAAAAGCTTTCGAAAATTTATTTACGGACATTCCAGTTTCAACAACCAAGTCTTTAAATTCATCTCCCGCTGCTGCTGTATCTATACTTAAACAAAACTTTGAGGATTGTAAAACAGATTTTAAATTTAGGCACGTAAATAATGAAGACATTGTAAAAGCGTTTAAATCCCTGGAAATGAAAAAGACAGCTGACGCCCATGGTCTATCAGTAAAAATTATTAGTTCCATTGTAGATTGTATTGCACCTCACCTTTGTTGTATATTTAATCAATGTACAGATAATGGTGTGTTTCCTGACTTGATGAAACTAAGTAAAGTTATACCTTTATTCAAAGCTGGTAGTACATCAGACCCCACCAATTTTAGACCCATATCGATACTACCAACGCTTAGCAAAATATTTGAAAAACTCATACTTAATCAATTGCAAAGTCATTTTTATCTCAATAATTTAATTCATATTGCTCAGTTTGGTTTCACAAAGGGTCGTTCAACAGCCGATGCTGGTGTTGAACTAATCGACAATATTTTTGATGCCTGGGAAGACGCAATGGATGCAATAGGTGTCTTCTGCGATCTATCCAAGGCTTTTGATTGCGTCCATCATGACACTCTTGGAGGAGGAAGTTACGCCATTATGGTGTAAAAGATCAGGCACTTGGCCTTCTGGAGTCATATCTAACAGATAGGGTTCAGATGGTCGATGTTAATGGGAAAAGATCACCTGGGTCTTCAATAAGTATGGGCGTACCGCAAGGTTCAATTCTTGGTCCTTTCTTGTTTTTAGTATATATTAATGATTTACCTTACCTTGTTAAAGCAAAACATGGGTTAGTATTGTTTGCCGATGATACTTCTTTGATATTTAAAGTTAAAAGACAGCAATCAAATTATGACGAGGTAAACAATGCTATCTCTAGTATAGTGAACTGGTTTACTGTTAACAATTTATTACTTAATGAAAAGAAAACTAAATGTATTAAATTCGTGTTACCCAATGTGAACCCGGTAACTACAGACATATTTATAAAAGCACAGAGATTGGACCTTGTGCAGTCGACTGTCTTTTTGGGCATTACTTTAGACGCCAAACTACAATGGGATCCTCATATAAATAAATTGTCGAACCGACTGAGTTCGGCAGCGTTCGCAGTTAAAAAAATTAGAGCTCTTACCGACGTAGACACCGCTAGACTAGTCTACTTTAGTTACTTTCATAGTCTAATGACCTATGGTATTTTATTGTGGGGTCACGCTGCGAATGCTAATAGTATATTTATTCTGCAGAAACGGGCTGTTCGTGCAATTTATAGATTAGGGCCTAGAGTGTCACTGAGGGAAAAGTTTAAAGAAATCAATATTCTGACATTTGTGTCTCAATATATCTATGACAATCTTGTGTATGTAAAAAGAAATATAACTAATTTTCAGAAGTACAGTGATATACACAATTTTAATACTAGAAATAAAGACAAGTTGGTTGCTTATGTAAGCCGACTACATAAAATTAGTAATTCTTTTAAAGGCAATTGTATACGCTATTACAATAAGGTCCCTACTGATATTAAAAACTTACCTTTAGACAAGTTTAAAATAATAATAGAACAGAAATTGTATAAAAAAGGTTACTATAGGATATCTGATTACTTAGAGGACAGATGTCCATGGGAATAGATTGTTTGAGTAACAGGCTGTTTCGATATATAATTAGCATTCATTTTGTAATTTGACAATATTTTATTTAAAAAAGGAAACGCAAAAGATGCGACGACTGTGGAGTTTCTTCGGTGAGCTCTTCTCCACAGATTCCGCCATTGTGTTAGTGAACTCACCCAAAAAAATGTAATGACGGATCTAAGTGATGTAACAACATCCTATGGAAATAAATGATTTTTGATTTGATTTGATTTGACTCTGCCTCCATACCATGTACACTGCTGATCTACCAGACACCAGAAGTAACAACAGTAACATTCACATATAACACAGCCCTACACAGGGTTTTTCCCAGCTCAGTCAATCTATTATTCTACAGTATTCCCAACTCAGACAACCTTTTTATTTTAATAGCAAATAGCCATAGCCAAATTAATACTAGAAATTATGAACTAAAATTTACTACCACCTAAGTCAAATTAAAAACTAAGTATCGAATAACCCGCCCCGCGCCACTCCAGGTGCAAATGTGCCCATAACACTAGCCGCATTGCCGCGCTGAATGGCTTAGACAGGCTAACCTTTGCACCAGAAATGACCCGGAGCGAGGATCAAGACCTCTCTCTTGTAAGCGGCGCCCCACTTCCCTAAAAAAGGTTATGGCCAAAGGTTAGTTTTTAATTAAAAAATATTCTCAACTCAGCCAAGCGATACAAGTTATACATATCTATTTTAAAGGTACAGTCGAAGACTTAACCGATTGTCCTTCACACTATTTCCAACTCGGAGTGGCACAGATTTTGCCAGTTATTCATAATCTATTTTCATTGACAGGACCTTCCCTATCAATGGTAAAATATTCTTGTAAGTGTACATGCGTATGCGTGCATCAGCCATATGAGCCGCCCACCTCCTGTAGTATGAAGTCCTATTTGTGCATGTGTAGGGGTAGGCATGACTGTAGTTGATAACGAAAAGATAAGGATAAACAAGTGAAGTGAAATATAACAACAGCGCACAGCACTGCAACTACAGTGCTTAAATCTTTGTTTAGATTGATAACGAACTTGCGCGGGTGCCTCACACCCTCTGCTCTTCAAGGCGTCATCAAAAGTAAATTTAAAACAATAGACTAGTAAGATATTTTGAGATATTATAAAAAATCTGTTCCACTATTCTGCAATTAACTTAGTATTTTTAATTTGTTTATTTAAAAAAGAATCTCCTTAACTGATAACGCTGTATTTTGGAAAGGTTGGTTTGCTTTCAATTTAATTTACCCTTAAATTCAACCTTATTACGTCAGTGACACGGACGCTGTCACCGGGCCTTTAATTTTGTGAAGACTGTAGCTGAGGTTCAAGGATCAGTGTCAGTGACCGACACCTCAGCTACAGTCACCATCTGTGGTTCAAGGATCAGTGTCAGTGACCGACACCTCAGCTACAGTCACCATCTGTGGTTCAAGGATCAGTGTCAGTGACCGACACCTCAGCTACAGTCACCATCTGTGGTTCAAGGATCAGTGTCAGTGACCGACACCTCAGCTACAGTCACCATCTGTGGTTCAAGGATCAGTGTCAGTGACCGACACCTCAGCTACAGTCACCATCTGTGATTCAAGGATCAGTGTCAGTGACCGACACCTCAGCTACAGTCACCATCTGTGGTTCAAGGATCAGTGTCAGTGACCGACACCTCAGCTACAGTCACCATCTGTGGTTCAAGGATCTGTGTCAGTGACCGACACCTCAGCTACAGTCACCATCTGTGGTTCAAGGATCAATGTCAGTGACCGACACCTCAGCTACAGTCACCATCTGTGGTTCAAGGATCAGTGTCAGTGACCGACACCTCAGCTACAGTCACCATCTGTGGTTCAAGGATCTGTGTCAGTGACCTACTATCTAATACTGCCTATGGATATAAAGAAAGTGTGTTCTAAAATCATCGTCGCCGTGTTACGATGGACAAACTACTTCTATAGAGACCCAAAGAGGTTCAAAACAAAATAGGGCTTGTTTTAGTCACTTTTGAAAACATGTCAATATTTAACACTTTTTCAAAGAAAATTGACAAGGTTTTTATCAGTAAACATAATTTACGCCAACAGACAATAGGCATGTAATTTTTGAGGGACGAATTTATTTTTGATTTCTCTAGTGTCGATTACATGCTATTAGTTCTCATTGTAATCTAATTTATACAATTATCTTTTTAGGGAGGAGTATGTTGCTTTGCGGTGGACCCCATTACAATTTTCGAAGAAACAGACACAAAAAGAGCAAACTTTAGAAGTAAGAAGAGATCAAAAACAGAATTCACCCCAATTACAAGAATCTGCTAAGAATCTCGAAGATCGTATGGAGATAATGCCCAGCATCTCATAACTGAAGCGCCGCCTTTCAAATCCATGAAGAGTTTATGGTATAGCGCTCGAAACAAGGCCCTAGGAGTACCTCGTACTAGATTCAGAAATCTGAAGGACGGTGTGATACCAAATGAGTTCAAAAAACCTTTGGTCTCTTCGAGGATAAGGAAGATGCTAAGAACGTTATCAAGGAAGTTGCTACGTTTCTCTGTGATGGACATTTTTACGTGTCCTGCGCCGTTCTACGAACTGTATGCATGACATTGAGATTTTTTTCTGGACGACCAGAGCACAAATTTTGTGCCTCTAATACGAACAAGGAACAGGCAACATAAACAAGGATGTGCCTGTTGAAAACACATATACCCGGATTAAATTCCCCTAAAGTGATTGTTAACTTCAAAACCGCAGCAATCAACACTCTCCAGGTCATTTTACCGCAATCGGTTATAAAAGGATGAAATTTCCACTTCAAGTGGGCGGTGCATGAAAGATGCTCTCTGATCAACAACGAAGAAAAAATAAACGCGAGGATGTATGGCTCTCTCCTAGATGCCACCAAAAGATAGACCAAACTTGGCGAACCATCATGGAGACCTCGCCTGATTCTAAGGTTTTTAAAAAATTCAATAATTACTTTGTTAGTCAGTGGATAGAGAGATACCGAGAGATATTGTGCAGCTGAAACAAGAGGCTCCAAACTATCAACCTCGCCAAGGCCTGGCACAAGGGCTTTAAATACAAAAATCGCCAAAAAAAAAGCCAGTTTTGCCCACTTTTTGGACATCATAAGATGTGAGGCCAACGATAATGTGATGCGAGTTCCATGAAAATTTCGTGGGTATCGTTGTACATAACCGAACCAAGAAAATCATTAACAAGGTAGACAATTAAATAATTCAATACAAATTTGTACATTTTGGTAGCAGTCAGGAAAAATAATTTCAATATGGCGGAACTTTTAGAAAAAATTACATTTTATTGTTAATTTGTTTTTTTAAATTGTTATTATGATTGTTGATTTGTTTATGGATAATAATTATTTAATACTTATTATTTTGTTGATTTTCTTCCTATTTAATTAAAATGATTCATGCTATTTAGGTGTTTTATGTGTATTAAACTCCACTTTAGACATATATATTTAATGTTATTGAAAAAAGATTATTTTCCACCACCTGCAACTAATGATATATTTATGATATATTAATAATATTTTGTAGTTTCTTACCATCAACATGACCATTAGTAAGCTCATTAGCTGAAGAGGCAGGTAGGCCATTGCCATTGCCGCTTGATGCCATAGTGACAGTGACTCGTAGCATCAGCATGTAAGACTTGACATTAGGGCCTTGTGATGGACTAAATGTGTCGCTGGATATACTAACGGCTGATGCCATGGCTGGTGGCTCCGATGATGAAGGGTTGAGTGGTACCGAACAGCTGCCCACCTGAAAATAGAAGACTTGGGTTGGTATATAATTAAATAAAAAGAAGGATAGAAATTGAGAGTAGTCAGTAAAAAAATAGAAGATGAGAGAATTGCAAAAGAGTATAGGTAGATGTACTTACAGAAACTTCAATAATGGCTGATGAACTTTCTTTTCTTTTCTTGTGACAGATCTTCAATAGTAGTGTCTCCACTTTTACCAGATAGTCCCGGGGATCTTCGAGGCTTTTGTCATAGAATCCAAGGAAGGTTAGGGTCATGTATCCCCCTAGACTGTTAGGCTGAAGTTCAGTACTCCGACTCAGGGTCACTTTCTCAAGTATTGAGTCAACTTTGAACCCTATCCTACTTTTGTTACTTCTCGACATTCGCCTTTTCATATACGAGACGGTTCTGTTCAAAAATATAGGCTAAAATGCAAACATAACAGAAAGGTTAGGAGTATGCATTCATTTATGATAATAATTTAATTACGGTTCGCTGGTACTTACCGATAACATATTACGAGTTCTGAGGAATCTGTATATCTGTGTTGGCTCTGAAAAGGCGTGAGAATAGATTTTATTACTCTATTTAGGGTGAATGTATTACAAAACGAAAGGTCAATAACACTATCAAGTCTCACTTTCAAACGCTTGTAAAAATAACTCATGGTCCGCTTGTAAATGGTCAATCTTGGAGTTCTTCGACGTATCATTGTCTCTATCGCGCTTTTTTGGTGGCATTTTCGTTGCTTTTCACTAATTTTCTTCAACGAAACCGCCAAGATTGCCCGTCCGTTGACATGACAGCAGCGTAACCTCACCATAGACTAGATAGATATTTTTTATTAGTTTATCTTTATTTCCGGTTTTTGTCGCAATGTTGGCAGCCTTGATTTCTTTCGATCACAGTTCAAGGAGGTTATTGAGGCCTAATACCAACTTTTAAGAAACCATCCTATTCCGTGCTGTAAAAAAGCAGGCCTTAAACAGGACTGCTTAAAATCTTATTATGACATTAAGATAATGGTTCTGAAAGGAAAATTAGCTGTGACAATTGGACGCGTTCGGACATTATCCAAATAGAGTAAAGGATGCGTTCAAGTATATAAAGGCCCGGGACAAAGTCCTGGGTCAGATCATTAACGACCCGAATGGCCGAGTCGGCAGTGACCCTGCCAACAAAGCCAAGGGTCCCGGGTTCGAGTCCCGGTGGGGGCAAATATTTGTTGATGAGAACGGATGTTTGTACACTAGTCATGGTTGTTTATCTATCTAAGCATAATATTTATCTATATAAGTATGTGTATCGTTGTCTAGTACCCAAGATACAGGGAATCCTAGTTTGGGGCTAGATCAATGTGTGTAAATAGTGTCCAAGGTATTATTATTATTATTATTACAACTTGTTCAACTCTTATTAAACACATTTCAGTCATTCAAAAGCCGTTATTTTGAATTAATCATCGGTTAATGTTTTATTACATTTGACCACACTTTCGGAAAGTGAGGGTTAAAGGGGAGCCGCGTTGATCTCCTAATCCGAAATCCGCCAAGGTGAACGGTTAGCTTGTCTCTGGTATGCTAGCAGTCAACTAAAAAAAAAAAAGAAATAGCGCTATATAGATTCACATATGGATCTCTCTTTCCCACTAGTAACGTTTAAAACAGTTACACCACGTATTTTATTAGATTACCGGTTTTGTACAATACGAAATTACGTTAATTATTTTGACAATGAATTATTAAACATACAATTAGACATGCGCATATTGAAACACAGAATACATTATATATAGGCTATATTGAAAATCTGTTATCAATTTATTTATGACACTTTTTATACCTATAATTGATATTGATAATTTCAAGTATTTCTGATGATATATGTTTTTGAACGTGCCTTAGGTACTTAAAAAATGGTGCTAAATCGCAAATTCAGTTTTATTAAATTGCGGAAAATGCAGCAGATCGCAGATTCGCAGAGCCATGTTTCAGAGTCCCTTCATCCCACCCACCATTGACATAGGTTACCCATATCTCCTCTCCCCATCCTATTAAGTTCACCTGCCCCACCATCACTCAGAAAACCAGAAGGTTTTAATCTACCGCGAAACCTATGGTGTCGTCTGAACAGGATGAGGACGGGCCATGGCCGTTGCAACTACTTCTGGCACAAGTGGGGATGGAAAGATTCTGCCCTGTGTATTCACGCGGAAGAGAGGTCCAAAAGATGGAGGACATCATCCAGCGATGCCCAATTCATCGATACCCCGGTCCACTGAAGACCTGTTCCACAACCTAACCCCTGACGTAGTCAACTGGCTGAAAGATCTAAAGATAAAATATAGATTGCACAATTAAATTACAATTAAATAAACCACCACTTTCTGCAAAAAGAGAATCGCCACAATCATCGGAATCTCAAGCTCCAAGGAACAGGCGAAATACACCATTAAGGAGGCGCCGACGTCGGTGTCTGGTATGAAGAGCTGCATGCAGATGCAAGGGAACAACTAGTGTCGGCTTCTCAAACGCGCGCTCAAACTGAGTTAGCCATCCCTCCATATTTATATTTTAGAGAAATTTGAGGTTGTTTGCCTAAATCTTATAATTTTCCTTATAGAACCGAGTTGGATTGTTACACTCGTGGGAGGGGGGCCTTTCCCTGTACCTCTAGTATAGTAAAGGTAAGAAAAAAAAACTTATTATTTATTTAACATTATTACACTTTATAAACATGTTTTATGGTCAACATGAATTCAAGGAATGGGTTAGTCTATTTATTTCTCACTTCTCTCCTGCACAAATACTCAATCATATTTCTTCTAAAATTTGCGGGTTGTTTTAATTATCATTGACAAAGAATCTCATCACAACCCGCCATTGCGATTCAATCCTATGGGTATGAGTCCCACCGGGAGCAATGAAAGAATTTTCTGGGTCACTATATTTTACCCTTTTATGGATATATCCATAATCACCCTGACAATCATACCCCCTCCAGAAATCTGTGGATTGTTGAACCTACATCCACATGCTTCTGAATCAGTTGTAGTAAGACCTCAGCTGACCTAATGTTTTCTAGGCAACTTCTAAGCGTAGGTTGTCACTCCCGTCTTCAATCATCTTTAAAACATGTCCCTCGATTCTTCTCTCTGAAACAAACAATACATTATATTGAATCTTACAATAATCTTAATAATTCTGATTACCTAGGTGATTCATTAGCAAGTAGATATATAGATAGATAGATAGATAAATTCATTTATTCACTGAAAAGGTACACACACAGACACATAATAAAAAGAAATACAAAATAGAATAAAACCTGGAAGAACATAACACAAAACAATTTACAAATAAATAATCATTTTCACTATGTGGTATTGTGAATGTACCACGACAATGAAATGGCCCTGACTCAGCAATGTCACAGACGAATCTGTGACGCTGGTATTCTGCCAGGGCCAAATACGGACGAGACAACAGTATGCACGAGTACACATTAAAATATATATTAGTATTAATTATTAATATAAAATTCCATTTATGACCAAAATGGAAACACAATAAAATATAACAAATAATTACATTGAAATTGAAATTTCATAAAGAGTGATATAAAAAAAAATAAAAAATTAGATGGGATGTCAGTATTATGATTATTGGGATATTTTAATTGGGAAATTTAAAAATTGAGAATTAGTAACACAAATTAAATAGTCATTACTACACAAAATATTTTAAATTGGGAAGTAAGTGATGTGAAAATAAGGTGGGTAGCAGAATAAATAAATTAAAAAAACAAAAATACAAAAACACAATAAAAATCAGCACTGTATGTTAGGAGCGTGCTGTTTCCTCGGCCTTTTGCTGCATTGTTAGGTATTTCCGGTAGGCACCTCTAAAACCAGCCTTACTAACCAGAGAGACAACAGTAGAGGTGGGATGTTGTTCCAGCATTTGGTAGCACGGTATTTGAAACTACCCCGGAAAGCTGCACCTTTGTGACGGGGCATTGAGAGGAAAGGTGCAACACGCTGGGACAGACGCCAGGTAAGTTTATCGTATAGATATGAGGGTCTCCTAGTCCATATAACCTCAAATAGTAACGTAGAAAAATGCAGGTCTTGTCTAGCTTTCATTTTTAAAAGGTTTGCCTCGTTAAGAAATGGAGTGACATGTGTTCGAGGAGGAATCACGAAGCAGAACCGGGCACAGGCATTTTGTACTCTTTGTATGAGTTTTTGGGTTTTTCCAAACAGACACGATCCATATACCGTGATGCAGTAGTTTAACTTAGATAGTACTAAAGCTTCACTCAACTGTTTTCGCAGTTCAACGCTGAGAAGATCCCGGATTCTATAGAGAACTTTAAGCCTATAGAAACAGTTCCTTACTATCTCGAGGACATGCCCTTCAAATCGTAGTTTGTCATCGATGAGAAGACCTAGGTTGCGAGCCTCGCGGACCCGTGTAATGGCAATTCCATTCACCAGGACTTGTGGTTCATGCGCTGCTATTGCCTGTATTTGATTTTTTGAGCCCAGTATCATACACTTCGACTTGTTTGGGTTGAGCACTAAAGTGTTATTGGACGACCATTGCGATATACGGCCCAGATCCTCATTTAAAGCTTTTCGGGGATCACTGTCTACCGAGATATAAATTTGTAGATCATCAGCATATAAGTGATAATTACTGCTAACAATGCAACTAGTGATATCCGCACTGTATATTATAAAAAGAAGCGGCCCAAGTATGGATCCTTGTGGGACACCTCTATCCAGGGTAGCTAGCCGCGACTGCAACTGAGATCCGTCTGCCTTGTCCAGCACAACCCGTTGACTCCGATTGCCAAGGTAGCTATTAAACCAGTTAATGGTGGAAGCGTCAAAGCCATAGAAAGCTAGCTTAGACAACAGAAGGGGAATGTTAAGAGCATCGAAAGCCCTAGAAAAGTCCAAGAGAGCAAGTATGGTGCCCCTACCCTGATCCTGAGAGGACAAGACATTATCCACTACGTCCAACAATGCTGATGCGGTACTACGCCCCTTTCTAAACCCAGATTGTCGCTCGGGCAGGATATCATTACTCTCACAGTACTTATAGACCTGGTTATAAATTACTCTTTCTAAAATTTTTGATAGGTAAGGTAGGATGCTTATTGCCTGAAGGTCGCTAACGTTTACTGGGTTGTCAATTTTAGGGATGGGGCGGATATTCGCTGACTTCCATTGAGCTGGAAAAGTAGAAGAGGCAATAGACCTATTAACAATTGCGGTTATTACTTTAAGGGTACGAGGTAAAGTCAGTAAGATCATATCCTCAGTAATACCATCTGCACCTTTCGCATTCGAACTTATAGAAAGGATCGTTTTAGCTACACAATTCTCATCCACCTGGTCCAACGAGAACACAGCCTGACAGTATCTGTTAAATTCAAAATGGGTTAGACGTGATAGGGAGACCGTATCAGCGCCAGGAACATTCAAAAAGTTGGCGCTGATTTCATCTGGATCATTAAAATGTTCGGGCAAATCACAATTATTTTTAAAGTTTGGTAAAATAGTTCCTTTAAGATTTTTCCACAGTTTCTTTGAGTTATTAGCATACTTGTTGATATGCTGCTCAAAATATGCCTTCTTCTCACCAAAAATAGCGGCGTAAACAAGATGCTTCAGTGACTTATAATACTCCCTATCCTGCTCCGATCTTGATTTGCGATAACAGGCATGCGCTTGATCACGCAGCCGCATCATCAAAAGTATGTTGCTAGTAAGCCAAGGTGTGGGTTTGCTCCCAATTCTAGTCCTAGTTAAAGGAGCATGTTTATCGTATAGCACTAGGAGGTGCCTTCCAAAACGTTCAACCATTTCATCAACTGATGCACATGTTAATACATCCATCTCCCAGTCGACGTGATCAACATCAGAATTAAAATCTACTAAATTTATTTTACTGATCGGCCTGACCACTTTATACCGCGTCCGAATTTTTTCCTTTTTGATTTTTAATGTAACCATAACCATTACATGACCCTGTTGAGGAACA
This sequence comes from Argyresthia goedartella, assembly GCA_949825045.1. Taxonomy (NCBI): domain Eukaryota; kingdom Metazoa; phylum Arthropoda; class Insecta; order Lepidoptera; family Argyresthiidae; genus Argyresthia; species Argyresthia goedartella. The sequence goes on along the minus strand of OX463821.1, from coordinate 22,542,106 downwards.
TTAAGTAAAGAGACGTTCGATACAGACGCATTTGTGCAGACCAAGTCAAGCAGTGTGGCACTATGAGATGTGAAATGCGTTGGTTCGGTGACAACATTTGTAATATTCATGCTTTTCAGAAAATCATTCAGACGTAGCGTTGCACTATCAGCAGTATTCAAAATATCTATATTAAAATCACCTAAAACTACTATTCTATCGTAATTAGAGAAGGCTGTAATTGAATCTGTTAGGGCGTCGAGAAAGTCATCCACCTTAACCCATTCAGGACGATATGCAGTACCAATAATAACCCTAGTCGACTTGATGTTTATTGAAATCCACAGTTGTTCGATGTGAGTGGTGGGAGCCGGGTGTGGACACGTACGCGCAGCCACCCCGCACCTTACATAAAAACCCACTCCCCCCCCCAACCCGCGCCTGATGTGTAGCGGCCGCGGCAAATGCCTCAGTCTGTAACCCGGAACTTTAGGCGCTTTGCCTTCCTGACCAGCCCGGAGCCAGGTCTCGTTTATCGCCATCACGTCAGGCAATTCCCTCATTAATAATTAAGTATGTAATTTTTATTGGTGCCAGACTAGGGGTCGCCTCGCTCCGCTCCGCTTAGCTTCGGCTCCGGGTTCTGCAATAATGTGTAAACCTAACAAACCTATCTTTAGTTTTCAAACAGGAAGTGACCTATAGCAACTAATTCGGTTCTGTGACATGAGATGCTCACCTTTGTCATATTTCCTATTGCTAAATTTGCTTTCATTCAGTTGAACAATCTTGCCCCCGGCCGCCAATTTTTCCTTAGTTTCTTGTTTGTGCAATTGGTATCGCACTGATCTGGAGGGGTTGAGAAGCTGGGCTTCATCTTCCGGTCTACTGGTCAACCCGAGCATGTCCCAGGCCATGATTATAGGTACCACACATACTCTTAACTTGTTACAGCAACAGCCCATTCCACCTGTCACTTTTAATGGTACCACAATCTTATATAGCGACAACGCTAAAACCCTGGGTGTTATTTTTGACAGCCAGTTGTCCTGGTCTTCGCATGTCAATGAGTTCAGTCTCCTAGTATTTGCAACTTTTCACTCTCTCTGGAGACTTTTTGCCTCGACAGACCAAAATCACTCTCGCTCAGTCTCTCCTTCTACCCCTCTACTGACAAACTCGAACGACTTCAAAATCTCGGGATTCGGTTTATCTTCGGGCTGCGCAAATACGACTCTATATCACAACATCGCAAGGAGTTAAAGTGGCTGCCGATCCGTGTTCGCCGGGATTCTCACATCCTCAATTTCCTCTACAACATTTTACGGAATCCACGCTATCCAACTTTCCTACGAGACAGTTTTCAATTTCTTTCTTCCAGCAGGCCTCGGACAACTCACGCATTTTCTATGCTCACAACTCCACAACATAACACCGCGTCATATTAGCACGGGTTTAGACTCCGGGCCAATCAGTTGTGGAATGCACTCCCTGGCACCATCAGGGAGAGTCCTACTCCCAATAAATTTAAAAGTCGCGTAAAGAAGCATTTAACTCACTCTTTAGAATTACAGGTAGTATGCATGTAAGTATTTATTAGCACATTTATATATAATAGTAGTAGTTAGTATTATATTATAAGTATAATACTAACTACTACTAGCTAGCTAGCACATTTATATATAATAGTAGTAGTTAGTATTATATTATAAGTATTAAGTATATATTTATAGACATTTTATATTTTATTTATTAATATTTATGCAAGGGAAATATTAAACTGCACATAAAAAATACGGATTTGCACATCAAATATCAGAGCAAAATGCTTCGGTAGCTTAGGTGAAGGGTAAAGGGGGTGAGCGAGCGAATGAGTCGGGCGATTTGTTCCATATCTTTCGTACATCGAGCGCCCGACGCTTTTTGTTTGACAATAATAATAGTATTTTTTATTCATTATTGTTTTAAGGTTATATTAAAAATTATTTTTAATTTTTTAGTTCGAGTGCGCGAGCCGGAGAGTTAGAGATTGTGTGAGAAATTAATTAATCCTGGCGATCCTAATCAGGATTATGAGATAAACTTATGAAATTATTACATTGTCGCTGATGCAGTGTACAGTTTGAATTGAATCTGTCCGTTTAAAGTGGGTCAAAATCGAGTCCAAAGGAGTCGGTTACATACAAACAAACAAACAAACAAACATACAGGTGAAGCTAATAAAAGCGTGATAAAAGTTGTAATTTTTGTTTAAAACGGAACTTATTTTGTTGGTTGGGCGGCCAACCAAAATGGCCGCGTTCATGACGCCATTCCGTTTTCTAGTAGTTTCGCGAATGTTCTATTTTCTTGTTCTCTCGATATTTACAAGCAAAAACAACTGGCTAGAGTAGGTTATTGTAGCTACTTTTCAATCGGGTTTTAGGTTACGTTAGAACGTTGAAGAAGCTAAACCGTAGCGGAGTGTATGCAAACAAAAACGATTGGCTAGAGTAGGTTATTGTGGCTACTTTTCAATCGGGTTATAGGTCAGGTTAGACCTTTGAAGAAGCTAAACCGGAGCGTATGCAAACAAAAACGATTGGCTAGAGTAGGTTATTGTGGCTACTTTTCATGTAAATTTTGATGATAGCATTATGGAGCATTTGTGGAGGAGAAAGGTGTCGAGGCAGAAAAATGACCCTTTCAAAGAAAGCAACTAGGCATTTCCGCGCGGGGGGTGAGTAGTTAGGGGGGGCATCTACCCCCTTCCCCCTCCCCCCACTTAAAGATCAAGGTCAGTTTAAAATTTGTTTTATTTTAACAACATAACCTCAAAACTTTTAATAATCATATCTCAGCAACTAGGCTCTTACGCGGGAGGGGGGGGGGGGCATATACCCTCCCCCCCTCCCCTCTCCCCCCTCCCCTCTCCCCTCTCCCCCCTCAAGGTCAAGAAAAGTAGGTCAACCGCTAAAGTCCTTCCCTTAACTAACTCTCTAGACCACTAGTCATTGGGGCCTGACCATAAGATTATAATTATCAATGTTGTATAAAAGTATAGTGCGAAGTCATTAAGAGTATAGCTCCCTAGCATATGCATAGCATATATATAAATGCTAGTCAATAAACAGAATGCGATTCGGCCACGGCCAGATCCGTACTCACCTGAGAAGACTCAACCTGGCTGAAGAATCCAAGTGCACGTATTGCGTAGAAGACAAGGCAGATCGGAACACACCGTGTTCAAACGTCAACGGTTTGGCATCGAAGATTCTTTCCTATTTGTCATTGTCACTGTCAGTGAACTAGAAGCAATTTTTTATAGTGACGTGCCTGTGCCAATGATAACCCGTCTACAACATCTTATGAAAAATCCACTAAACTTTACTCCCTTACACAAATATATTAATAATCTATAACAATAGTGTGATAGTGGAGTGAAGTGACTTCAATAATTTTGCTGTTATTTCAGTTTAACTATTTGGAATAAAAGGACCAGATTCCAGGGCCGTAAAACATATTATTAAAAATAAAAATAAAAGTTGAGAAAATATATCTAGATATACGGGTAGGTAGGTAGGTAGTTGCTCAAATATTATTTATTAATAATTTTAAATGTAAATAGGTGTAAAATGAATGTGACAGTTTCAAAAAGAGCCACTGAAAAATACCTGAGACGTTTACAAAGGCAAGCATTCAAAAATGGTGTGAGTGATGTGCTACTTAGCAGATATAATTACATTATTTCCAACACAATTTCGGAGGCCACTAAAAGTTCAAAGAAAACTTTAATACTTGCTGTCATAATCTTGATTATTGGTCTTATAGTATGCAGTACTTTAGTAAATAGTTTCTTTGGTGCAAGGTGCCTGTTAGAAAGCAACTACTTGGTGTGGGAAGCATCAAGACCACTCGCCGATTGTAGTTACTGTTTAAACATAACTAAACCTATAATTCTCCGAAATGTTACACGTCGAGAGTTTGAGGTAAGCTCATCTTATATCACCATATGCGGTCAGAGTGTCGATAAGGGGGCTCTACACTCCAACCCCATATGCCGGTATTAATATAAAAAGGTCCCAATACTCACTGTCCTTGGAGTCTAATTGAAGTAATTTATAAATTTGCCACCTGCCATGTCCTGCAGCCTTATGGCGTAAGGGTCAGTGTCGATAAGGGGGCGGACGGCGTAAGTCGTCTGAGCTATGAACTTCATATAGACTTTTACGTTTGACACCTTGCACCAGCTTCATCTGTCAAATTGGTATCACGCAAGTAGCATCATAATGGAGGCCAAACCCAAGCTCCATGAATGAAGCCTAGAAGCCTTCGGTGATACCCCGCAATCGATGAAATTGTATGAGCATTAGATGAACCATAGACACACGCTATGAACTTCAGAGAGTTACGCCGTAAGGCTGCTGTTATTAGGGCAGGCAGAGGTAGATGCGTGCATCACCCTATTATACTTGTAATTTATCAAGATTTTCATCAGCATAACTGCAGCAGTCTCTATGTACACACTAGTAGTACACCCCAAACTAAACACTATTTGATTGATTGAAATTATGTCAACTATCTGTTTATAAATGCCACAAGAGAAACATATATTACGTTTTTTGCTAACATTTCAGCCATTTGCCTATTCCTCAAGACCTATTATAGTCAAAGGTGCAATCAGCCATTGGAAAGCCACAAAAGTATTCAGTTATCACATGTTCAAGAGGCTATATGAACAGACAGAAGGCAGTTATGAGAGTTTAGACAATGGCTGCCAATTCCTCAACTTCAAGACTGATCTATACTCTCTGGAGGAGGTTTTTAACATGCCAGAGGGCAGGGCCAACAATGACCCAGGGTATGAACCCTGGTACGTGGGGTGGTAAGTAAAATCATTGTGGACACTTGTATGAATCTATTTGGATTCCTGAATGAATTTTCATGAAATTGAATTCAGTTTGACATAAATCTGGCCATTTTTCTGTTGATCTAGTAGTCTTATTATCGTGTACTCCCTGGACATCTAGGAATTACAGAAGGACTTTAAAAAGACTGCGGTTCCAGATGTTTTGCCGATATTTCCTATGCACTATGTGTGTCTATAGAGATGATTTTAAAATACACAAACTGTCAGAAATCATAAGTTTTCAATATTTTTTTTAAATCGCAATTTCACTCAATGGGGTCCTTGGGGATGTGAGAGTATTAGAATGGAGAAACATTGAATTTTACCGTAATTTATTAATTTTCGATGTCATTGGAAGTTTATTAACATAATGTTTATTAAACATAACATAATGTAACATAATATTTATAAGTTTATTAATGTTTATTAAAACATTCGGATTTTCGGATTTCAAACTTGACCTTGAGGTCATCGACCTTCACCTTAACCTTTTGTGGATTTTTAGTAAAAGATTATCATTGTTTGTCCTACAATGTTTTTCGGATAGTTCTTAAACTTGACCTCGAGGTCATCGACCTTGACCTTAACCTTTTGTGAATTTTTCGCAGATAGTTTATTATCATTAAATATTGATTTTATTTGCATACACTTCGCCACGCTCCACCACCTGTACACTTTTCTAAGGTTATAGAAATAGAAATAGAAATAGAAATATATTTATTTGACAAATAAACACAAGGATATACAGAAAGAAAAAGAAACCATAGTACAGTTCGGGGTTGAGGTTTTTAGATGCCAAAATGGTTTGAGCTCAGCATGTGTTACGTGTGTAGGTTTTGCTTCTTCTAAGTTCCAACCTAAGCTATTATAACGCAAATGAAATCTAGCCATAATAACCTACTCTAGCCAAATTTATTTTTTTAGCTCACATTCTTAGGGTGTTATAAAATGCAGATTTTTAAAATACCACTTTTGTCTTTAAAATTTATTAATTGTCTGCTATAATGAATTAAATATATTATGATATATAAATGAATTAATAGGTCTGCTATAAATGTTATGCGCCTAATAAATAATTTTCAAGCAACTATTATATTGTAATATAAGCTACGGTTTTGTTAAATGTTTACACTTTCACTTATAATAAGTCATCATTTCAGCCTGTTAATGTCCACTGCTGAACATAGGCCTCTCCAATCGCACTCCAGCGTGACCGGTCCGTAGCCACCTGCATCCAACGAGATCCAGCGATCCTCACCAGGTCGTCGGTCCATCTCGTAGGTGGCCGACCCACACTGCGCTTGCCAGTACGTGGTCTCCATTCAAGGACCTTTTTGCCCCATCGGCCATCCGATCTTCGGAGGGGAGGGGCTGAGGGGATCTATCTGGGAGGGGCCCAAGTAGGTCCATATGAATGGTCTCAAATGGGACGTCGGGTTTTTCCCATGAGTGAATGGGCTGCAATGGAGCATGGGACTTTCTTGTGAGAGATGCACACAATGCAGTGCGCGACATATTTTTGCACAAAACCCCTTAACCCCGGAAACCAGAAATGTTTAAGGATCAACTCAACTGTCTTGTCCACCCCTTGATGTTCATGCTCATCATGGAATACGCGCAATAAACTGAGCCTGTGTCCTTTAGGGATAAAACAAAGGAGGCGAGAAGGTTCCCCAGTGGGAGAGTACTTTACGTATAGGAGGTCATTTTTGACAACATAACGACTGGCGTCTAATTGTCCGTCAGAGAACTTCTGGATAAGCGATCGAGACTCCTCATCGGCAGCCTGTGCTATCTGTGCCCAGTTTTGTGGCTTCTCGACCGTACACACATTCACAGGATTTCGACTCAGATAGTCGGCGTGCGCCATGAGCGTACCTTTACGGTAATCGAGATCAAAATCAAAATCTTGTAGGTACACCCACCACCGAGCCACGCGAGGGAGCAAGTCCTTCTTTCTCTTTGTTAGTTTCATCGCATTGCAGTCAGTGACTAGGGTGAAGTGTACACCCACAAGATAGTGTCCGAAGTGCTGCAGGGCTCTAACTACGGCGAGGGTCTCGAGCTCGTACGAATGGTACCTACTCTCGCACCCCTGCGTCAACCTGCTAAAGTAAGCTACCACTCTTTTGTGTCCACCCTCGTGCACCTGCATGAGCACAGCCCCATAGCCGACGGAGCTGGCTTCTGTGTGGACCTCAATAGGTAAGGAAGGATCATAGATTGCAAGTACAGGTTCGCTGGTCAAGCAATCAATGATTTCCTTTCGAGCAGCCTGCTGCTACGGTCCCCACTTGAACTCAACGCCTTTCCGCGTCAAAGCCGCGATGCTAGCAGTCTTATGGGCAAAGCCAGGTAAATACCGGCGGAAGTAACTGGCCAAGCCCATAAACTGGTGGATTTGTTTCACGTTTTGCGGCTCCGCAGAATCAGTCAAGGCCTTTACCTTGTCATGACTCGGCCGTACCTGACCTTCACTAATACTGCGTCCTAGGTACTCGATTTCCGTCGCGAGAAAGGAACACTTTTTCAAGTTAATGGAGAATCCAGCATCTGTCAAAGTCGTGAGCACATTGCGCAGTAGAACAAACCCCTGGTCTACAGTCCTACTTAGGATTAAAACGTCATCGATATAGACGAGGATATCACCAGATTCAATAAACTTCCGAAGAGTTTTTGCGATTATACGCTGATATATAACCGGAGCATTCGTCAGGCCATAGGGCATTTTCGAATATTCATAATGGCCCTCAGTCGTGACGAAGCCAGTGAGAGGAACAGAATCCTTTTCCATTGGAATCTGGTGAAAGCCAGTGGCCATATCAAGGCTGGTAAAATATTTGTTTGGCAAAACAGGCGTCAACCGCATGACCTACTTTCTTACAGAAAGAACATGGCTCAGGTTTAATTGGAACAAAAGCCGGCTTTGGGTTTGAGACGGGGGGAGCTTGATTCATCCTAGGTTTTTTGTTGCATTCGACCTGTTTATGACTTACTTGACCACAAGTACAGCATTTCCCTTCTTCAAACCGTCGTTTTCGAGAATCACCCGATTGCGGGTGAACTTTGTCATTTCTTGAAGAACCACTCTGAGGCGTAGACCGAGATGTATGTTTCGTCAAGTTAGGTTTTACGTAGATTGCGAAAAACTCGACTAATTCGTTGGGTGACAGTTTAGCATTAGTTGCAGATGCTCGAATTTGCAGATCGGTAATCCCGCGAATCACAATAGCTGACATTAGTTCCTCAGCGAGACCACGAACTATGCGTAGGCGAAGTAGTGAGCGACGAGGGTAATCGGCGTATGTGGGGAAATTATCCGAGTTAGTACTCATAACCTCAAACAGAATACTCGCTATATCAGGTGTTCTGGGGCATAATGGTTGGAACTCTTTTTTAAAGTTACTCCACGTTCGATCACTTGTCACCCACTCGTTCACCCATGTACGAGAATCCCCCTTCAAACAGTTCCCGATTCGATAAAGACATTCATGATCTGTCCAGTTATTAAGGTTTTTCGCCCGATCTACCTCCGCGCACCAATCCTCAATGTTATGTAATTTAGGGTCGAAATTCGAAATGTAGAAATTATTTGACCTCACCACCGTATTTATCGAACGAATAGCATCTACAATCTGGTCGGTTACTGTCGGCGATGCGTTTGCCTCGCTGGGCGTGCGTCCACCATCTTCCGTTCTACTCGCATGTATATCGCGAGGCATGAGCGACGGCAGCTTTGGGATTCCAGAGCGGTCGGCACCGCGCGCCTGCGATTCGGCTCGACCGGCAGATGGTGACGCAGCATGCCAGACAACGGAAGGAGGCGGTTGGCACCGAGTTGGCGGGGATGACGCATGAACATTTTTTGGTTGTTTTTCGAGGGCCTTCAGTCGAGCCATCATTGCATCCAACTCGTTCTCTGGAGTGCGATCACGGTACCTACTACGTCGACGATCTCCGTCTTTATCGCGAGACCTATAACGGCTGTGACGACGTTCGTGATCCGACATGATAACTCCTTTTGTTTCAAGTATCCTCGCTTTGAATCCTTCAATATAAACAGTACAGCCGAAACGATAGGACTTAGTCCTATCCCACTTCTGATATTAGCGGATTCGAGCGAAACTACTTAAAAAAAAAAAGTGCTACAACGTAACAAAATCTTTATTACCTTTAACAACGAAAGAAACTATTTCACAAATAAACGGATAATTGAAAACACTTCTACACGAATGATAAGAAATCAACCTGACAATTAAAACACTCAAACAGATGAGAAATCAACCTGACAAATAAAGACACTCGAACACAAACAGAGACAAATGGATGGGTCTTACACCAGCAGCGGTCCGGAACAGAATAGGGGCGAGCGCTTTTTTTTTTTTTGTTGGAGGGGAATAAAATTGAATTACCCATGCCCAGGAGTCAGACCTCCCTGCTATGTCCGGGTCCCCACATATTGAGCGGGCATCAGCTCGTGTGGTATACGGACTAAAAACAACCCCTTTGTTTTTAACAGTTGTCTTAGTAAGAATTAACTGTGAGCCATGGAGAGGGGGGCGAGCGCGTGGCGCGCACCGCCTTTTATACTGTCTGGCACCAACTGGTATTTTTCTCAAACAGCTACTAACAATATATATATATATATTATATTTAGTTCAATGTTTTATTTGTTTTACTTATATATATATATATATATATATATATATATATATATATATATATATATATATTTTGCATTATTTTTTTTCTTTATTTCAACAGTTGTTTTTTAATTCAGAATAATTAATACTTATTAATTTTACCAGGTAATGTTCATTTGTTATTTTTTGTGTTTTGTTATTTTTATTTTATTTTCAAGTCTTTTTTACTTTATCACTTCTAAAAAATAAAATATTCAACTACTATCAAAAAATATTTCACTACAAACCTCTATGAATCTTACTCAGTCAATTCTACCGTTTGTAGTAATCTTATATCCTTTTGAACGAGAATTATTCAGTTAAAATGACGATCAAACCAGTTTTTTTGACTTTATTACTTCTAATTAAAAAAAGAATTATAACTACTACCTATCAAAAATTCTTTCACTACATACCTCTACGAACCTTCCTCCGTTCATTCTTCCGTTAGTAGTAATCGTATATCTGTTTGAACGAGAATTATTCAGTAAAAATGACGACCAAACAAGTTTTTTTTACTTTATCACTTCCAATAATCTATTTTTATAACTACTATCAAATATTCTTCCACTATAAACCTCTAAGAACCTTCCTCAGTCAATTCTATTGTTTATAGTAATCGTATATCCTTTTGAACGAGAATTATTCAGTAAAAAATACGACCAAATCAGTTTTTTTTTACTTTAAGGCATCCAATATTTTTACAACTACTATCAAAAATTCTGCCACTACAAACCTCTACGAACCTTCCTCATTCAATTGGCCATGCATGTTTCTGTTTTTTTTATTATTATTTTTTGTAAATATAGATATTTTTAAGAAACTTATTTAAATATTTTTGGGTTTTATTCATTGCGTCTATTTAAAAACAAAGCTAAAATTTTACCCGCTAAAAGTAAACCTGACGTCACCAAGAGACGTAATGGGATCAATTTCTTTGCCTACCACAAAAAAAAGTGGTAGTCGAGTCAACCAAAGAGTGCCAAGTATATGAGTGAAGTCAACTGTCAAACAAACGTCACGTCACTCACGTCAGTCCTAACCAAACTAAAATGAATTATTATTGTGACATGATTTAAAAATCGAATTGTTTTTCATGATGGGAAATAAAGAGTGTTTCGTCCCATCATGTTCAAACAGCAGTGATAACCCGGATTTGTTATTGTACCGATTCTAGTCAAGTGAACGCAGAATATTTCAAGAATTATTTGCAGTTTTGTCTGGGCTACTTGGATTAAATTTTAATGATTGCTTGTGGGCTGATAAATTTGCAGGACGATATAATAAACATACACTAAATTTCTAAGAATATGTGTGGTTTTATTTATATAAAACATTTACTAGAAATATTATACACAAAATTAGATTTTTGCAACTGACCACAGCTGACTCTGCATTGATACTTCCAGAAGTACCACCGGTAGTACCACGGGTAGATAGATAGATGATGAGGTGGGACGCCCGCTCTTTGAGACTATTTCACCCAATTCCCAGTGTTTGAGCACCGGTTACTGTTGATTCACTTCCCTCCCCAAATTTCCTTGTTCTTACCACTTGTAATAAATAAAATACAACTACTTTCAAAAAAAATTCCACTACAAACCGACCGTTTGTAGTAATCGTTCATCCTTTAAAACGAAAATTATGTAATAAAAATGACGCCAAAACACGTTTTTCTAAACTATCAAAAATTCTTCCATTACTGTCCTCTAAGAAACCTTCCTCAATCAATTCTACCGTTTGTGTCAATCGTTAGGCCTTCGAAATAGAATTTAAGTCATACAAATCGTTTTGGAAAAATTTAAAAAATATTTTTATTTTTTTTACTTACGAATTAAATTGCACTACAATCCACTACTAACGGTTAGTCATAAGAAATGTCTGAGAAAACTTGGTTTTTAAAATTTCGGGGGCTAAGTTTTTTTTTTATCGTAATTTTTTTTGAGTGACTACTAACGAAAATTATTTCACTACTATCCACTACATATCTATATCTTTCGAAAAACGCAACAAAAAATATTTTTTTTTAATGTCGGCTGCCAAGTTCACACAGCTTCAGGGTACTACGAGGCTGCGGCGATGCCCCTACACTGCACTCCTCCGCAGTAGTCCGCAGCCCCGGCTTGCTGGTAGGCAGGTCGCGCAGCAGTGCGCCGTCCCCTCCGCCCCTCCAAACCTCCGGATCATAAACATAAGCTCATAAAAACACTCTAGAGTCTAGTCCAAAGACTGCCTAGAAAGGACTGCCTAGGAAGTGGGGTGCCCGGAATAAGATTTCCTATTTTATTTGACCCACAGACCATTATTCTAGGTAGACGCCGCCACAGCACTTACTTCAAGTGTGATGTGATACGTTGGTGCATCGCACTACCTCTCAGTCGCTCTGACTCATAGACAAGACTGTCATTTTTTTATATGAAAGAATTGACACCGTTGGTTTGCGTACATAATGGATTTCTTAAGGCATCTACTTCATGCTATGACATAATGGTCTTTGATTAGATCTAAAATCGTCGAAAATCCAGGAAAAACAAACATATTTTCATGACAAAGTATGATGTATTAGTTCAGTTGTTGAATAAATAATTCAATAAAAAATTTCAATGACAAATTTTGACGTTATTACCGGACAGTTGTTGAATCCCTAAAATATATAAAGAGACCCACTTATAAATACCGCTGAGTTACCAATTTTGAAGCTAAAATATTTATCGGTAGCGCTGAGTTATATTAATTGTTGTTTGTGCATTGGCGCTGGATGTTTTATATTCCGTTGCAGTAGTAAAGATGATGAATATATAATATAAGCTCTTCCATTATGTAACTCATTGCTTACATACAAAAAATACGCAAGGTAGTAGGTGCTAAAGAAAACTTTTGATGCTGCACGTATACAGGTGTCCTGAAACTCAACGTCGAGCGGGCACCAGAGGAAATCCCGGCCTACACAGGTCTGGTAAAATTTCACTCGGTTTAAAAATATTGCTTATATTAAAAATCAAAATCCCTTATCACATATTTATTTACTGTGACTACAAATTTAGCAATTTTTCTACGATTTATTTACTAACATGATCCTAAATAAACATAGGTACTATTGAAAGCAGTCACAAATTGAGTAGAATATTTCGTCAGATTGATAAAAATTTACATGTTTGGTTGGGTCGTGGTTTGAGAAAATCTTGTATGGTAACTTTGACACATCTTAACGGCATATATTCAAAAATTGGCCATTTAGTAAGGATTTTGAAAAGGTATACTTACTACTTACTTACCAAAAACACCTTAACATTTTAGGTAAGTCCAAGAATGGAAAAATAATGACTAGATTAGAGTAAAACAAAAAGAGTTACTTTAATTAGTTATGTAATAAGTCTATTTTACTTCACAAGAGTAAATGTTCAAATTGTTTGCCTCCAGCACGAATTCAGGCTCTACATCGAAATGATATTTTTATTAGTGTAGCGTAACTGGCTGCATTGATGTCAACTGCAGCTTGAGCCATTTGGCGGTGGAGATCACTGATATTTTGAATTTGTTTGCATAAACTTTTTGTTTTATGCAGCCCCAGAAAAAAAAACAATTGGGTTCAGGTCCGGAGACCGAGCTGGCCACACAATTTGTCCCTCAATACCAATCCACCGTCTGGGATATTCTTGATCGAAATAATCCCGTACAGCAAGAGCGGGGTAGCCGTCTTGTTGATACCACATATCCTTGTCGATGTCAAGTGGTAATTCGTCTTTTGGAGAAAATGTAGGTAGTTTTCTCCATTCAATGTTGCAGGCAACTCAATCGTCCAATAACTTTGCCATTTAAAATTCTAGTCGACATGTTTAATTTAAATTGATATTGATAGCGATCTTCAAGCATCAAATGTTTTCTACGCGCCATTCATGCATGTTGTGCAGATTTAAATGTCCTTCTCTTTTGAACGTGGACTCAGGATCCACTCCACAAGACTATGTCGAGAAATTGCGTTTGTCGCCAATATTGTCATACAAAACTCCCGCCTAGGAGCGTAGTCCCGAGGCAACAAGCTTTATACACCTTGTATATGGTAGGGTTCATAGTAGATGAACTTTTCGTAATTCCAGTATTTCTTTCAATAATACTTACTGAAGTATATGAATAGGATCATTCTGAATTTCCTCTAAAATTCTTCTTCGATACCTGTTTGAGGTCTTCCTCCGGCCCTACGAGTACCAGCACGCAATCGTCCTTCCGAATAGGCTAGGTGAACATTTACGCACACGCGATGATCTGGATAACGCTCGGCGCTCGGGTACCTCTCACGATACAGTCTTGCCGCGGCAGAGGCATTGCTTTGGCATTCACCATAGATAATATGCATGTTGGCATATTCTTCAGACGTGTTCACATACGGCATGTTGCAATGCTATGTAGTACGCTGGGCAAACTCAAGTCCGGAGAGATAAAAGCCAAAGTCGTCAGTAAGAAAGATAAGATTTTTTCGTACAGAAAACGTAAGAATGTTGTATGTAGTGACACTAACGGTAACAGAGGACAACAATTTTTTTGTTGCTTCTTTTGTTTTCTCTACCTACTAAGTTTCGTTAATAACCTGTAGACTCGCGTAAACCCTAAAACGGAACTTTTATGACAGATGTCACCTAGAGTACTGTAGATTCTATTGTGGGCATTTATAGGCAAAAGCATAAAATTTGCCTTAATTGTTGTGTCATTATTTTTTCTTTTCCGGCCAGCAAAGAAACGAAAGGGTTAATGTTCGTCCGGCCTCTTTGGAGGTCATTCATTATGCCAGTGTCAAGTGTGATCGATCACCTCCTTGTTAGATTATATTTTGAGAAGAGAACCTGAAAAGGAAAGATTTCGGTAATGGATTGTTGCTCGAGAACAACCCAGAGGACACGTGCAGGGACGTGATGGACAAGAATATCCTGCGTAAATCAGTATGTACCTAACCTCCATGTTTTTTTTAAATTCTTGAACATAGTTAATTGAGGTGACACTTTATTGTATTTCAACTGATTTAAGTACCATGGGATGGTTTTACTCATAGTACCATGGGATGGTTTTACTCATATTTAATTTTGATAGATAAGTAACTAGTGTTATACTTTTTCAAAATCTAACTAAATAGGCCAATTTTTGAACAAAGGGTAGTACAGTAGGTTTTTCCCCCATTATGTTAAGTCAAACTAGACTTACAATATTTTCTCAAACCACATGACACACTCCAACTACGTCATTTTTTATCAATCTGACTAAATGTTCTGCTCAATTTGTAACTGCTATCAATAGTATGGTTATTTAGGATCAAGTTGGTAAAGAAATCGTAGGAAAATTGCTAAGTTTGTTGCCACAGTAACCAAATATGTAGATTTTTTAAATTTTTGGAATAAGCAATTATTTTTTTAACCGAAGTTTCATAGATTAATTTTTATTTTACCTGTATGTGCTATCACCTGGTGCCCGCTCGACGTTGAGTTTCGGGACAACCTGTATATCCCATATTCTTATTATATGTACTTTTTCTTGTCCTGAATTGTCTTGATGTTATTGTTTTTGTGAGATAAAGATCTCTCCCATCACTCCATTTATGGTTAGTCTAGGTTTAAGTATGCTGCTTGTTTAATAGAAATTATATTAGAAATTACATAAATATTTTTATATATAGGATTTATAGTTTCATAATTAGTTATACATACCTACATGGATCATTTACCTGATATTATCAATCAAAGTTTCTTTTCCTGCTCTTCAAACGACGATGTTGACGATTTTCTAAGTGCAGAAAGCAACGTCTCCGCTTCGGAAGAACCCCTTTCTGCCAACATTAGGACTGTCTTCGGTGGTGTAGAGGAAAACTTGAACATCGTGCATATCAATGCACAAAGCATTCACTCCAGCTACCCGGACCTGCTCGAGGCTTTTAGTGAACAACGTGTGGACGGCATTCTTGTCTCCGAGTCATTCCTAAAGCCATCGCTGTCATCTTCCTCTTACTCCCTTCCAGGTTTCAGGCTTTACAGGAACGACAGAGTCGGGAAGGCCGATGGGGGCGTCGCTATCTATCTGCGTGCGGAAATCCCGTGCAAGGTGATCAGAGCGTCCCCAAGCCAGTACTCCGAGTCTGCTGAATATCTCTTTCTTGAAATAAGTCTTCACCATATCAAGGTCCTCCTCGGTGTTCTTTATAGCCCCTCTCTTCGCATCGACTACTTCGACACATTAGAATCCCTCCTCAATGAACTCTCACCTCTTTATAATGCTACACTCATTCTCGGTGATTTCAACACCTGTCTCCTCAAAAACAATTCCCGTTCTAACAAACTAAAGTCCATAGTCGACTCCTTCAATCTGCATATTCTGCCTCTTGATGCCACTCATTTCCAACCCCACTGCTCTCCCTCTCTCCTCGATATTATGATCATCTCTAACTTGGATAAGGTCGCCGTACACGGTCAACTCAAATCTCCTTTCTCGTTTCATGACCTTATCTATCTCTCGTACAAGATCAGGCCTCTCAAGAGCAGGGCAAAATTTCTTAATATTCGTAGCTTTAGGGATATTGACCTGGAGTCTCTTAGGTCGGATGCCTTGTCGATCGACTGCTCCCCTGTAATTTCGAGCGAGACCATGGACGAGAAAATCGACAATTTCACTAACATAGTCCTAGGACTTTATGACAAGCATGCGCCTATAAAAAAAGTCAGAGTGAAACACCTACCCGCCCCATGGCTAACAGATACTATTAGGCGTCTAATGGCCAAGAGGAACAGAGCCAAGTGTAAATACCGTAAGAATCCGACAGATGGCAATTTCCTTTCTTACAAATGTTTTTGCAACCGCTGCAACCGTCTCTGTCGTGATGCTAAACGTCGGCACATCCACGAGAGTATTGAAAGTTACACACCAGTTCAGGTGTGGAAGTTTTTAAAAACTCTTGGTATAGGTAAGTCCCAGGACCTACATGCTAGTGATGTAGATCTCAACGGGCTCACCCAGTTCCTTTCTGCCTCGCCTGTTGTGATGGATCCCAAGGTTAAACAAGCCACTCTTCAGAGCCTGCGCTTTAAACCCTTACCCAACACCACACCATTCAACTTGAGTAATGTTGAAATCAATGCAGTCAAGAAGGCGCTATTAGCAGTCAACTCGAAAGCTGTAGGCGATGACAAAGTTTGCCTTAAAATGCTACTGACAATCCTAGACGAACTATTACCAGCAATAACACATGTTATAAACTATTCTTTATCTAATGGCGTTGTCCCCACAGTGTGGAAAAAAGCACTAGTCATCCCACTACCCAAAACCTCTAGTCCCACCTCTTTCAAAGAGTACCGTCCCATTTCAATCTTGCCCATCCTCTCCAAAGTCCTTGAGACCATTGTCCATAACCAGCTTTCCTATTACCTCTCCTCAAACAATCTGCTAAACAAGTTGCAGTCAGGATTCCGACCGGGTCATAGCACCGTCACGGCTCTGCTGAAGGTCACAGATGACATCCAGCAAGCCATGGACCGCAAACAGCTTTCCGTGTTGGCTTTACTTAATTTCAGTAGTGCCTTCAACAGTGTAGATTTCGACATTCTCGTTGAGCTTCTCAGATCCCTGAACGTCTCTTCCTTCTCTGCCAGCTGGTGCGACTCTTATTTGAGGGATCCGCAACAGCGTATCAGGTCGGAGGAGACTTCCACTGAATGGTGTGACCTCCTTTCAGGCGACCTTCAAGGTGGTATTTTTGCTCCTATTCTATTCTCGATTTTCATAAACTCCATCTCGGACATCCTGTCTTCCTCATATCATCTTTATGCTGATGATCTCCAGATTTATCGCCACTTCTCTTATAACGATGTAAACTCTGCTGTTGCGGCACTGAACGCTGATTTGGAGGGGGTGAGAAGCTGGGCTTCATCTTTCGGACTACTGGTCAATCCGAGCAAGTCCCAGGCTATGATCATAGGTACCAGACATTCTCTTAACTTGTTACAGCAACAGCCCATTCCACCTGTCACTTTCAATGGTACCATAATCATATATAGCGATAAAGCTAAAAACCTAGGTCTTATCTTTGATAACCAGCTGTCCTGGTCTTCGCATGTTAATGAAGTCAGTCGCCGAGTATTTGCGATTTTTCACTCTCTTGGGAAACTTCAGTACTTGTTGCCTCGACAGACCAAAATCACTCGCTCAGTCTCTCCTTCTACCCCTCATCGACTATGCTGATGTATGCTGGGTCAGTGCTAACGAAGAACTACTGAACAAACTCGAACGACTTCAAAATCTCGGGATTCGGTTCATCTTCGGGCTGCGCAAGTACGACCATGTATCACAACATCGCAAGGAGTTAAAGTGGCTGCCTATCCGTCTTCGCCGGGATTCTCGCATTCTCAATTTCCTCTACAACATTTTACGGAATCCACGCTATCCAACTTTCCTACGAGACAGTTTTCAATTTCTTCCAGCAGGCCTCGGAGAACTCACGCATTTTCTTTTTGCTCACAACTCCACAGCATAACACCGCGTCCTATGAGCACGGGTTTAGACTCCGGGCCATTCGGTTGTGGAATGCACTCCCTGGCACCATCAGGGACAGTCCTACTCTCAATATATTTAAAAGTCGCGTGAAGAAGCATTACCTCTCTCTTTAGAATTACAGGTAGTATGTATGAAAGTATTTATTAGCACATTTATATATAATAGTAGTAGTTAGTATTATATTATAAGCATTTAGTATATAATTATAGTCATTAAATGTTTTATTTTATTTATTAATATTTATGTAAGTACTCGTTTATTTCGTCATATTGTTGTACACATAGGTCTACCCCTGCTCAGCAATCAACATCTCCAATTTTAACCTGGTTTGCTGGAAGAGATCTCTTATTATAGATAAGCTCGCCTTTGTACATTATTTTTATGTAACTCTTTTTTATATCATTTGTATGCAATAAAGAAATTATTAATTATTATGTTGTTTTTATTTGCGTAAGCTTCGCTCCGGGTTTTCTTCTCAGTTCCAACCTGTCCTAATAAAACCCAATTGAAATTTAGCCACAATAACCTACTCTTGCTAAATGAACTTATAGCAAGCAAATATAAACTGCGAAAAATGCACGAAAGGTAAAAGTTAGATAAACGTCAAGTTGAAGAGCTCCGACAATCATTGTAGGACAAACAATGTGAATTTTTTGAAAAAAAAAATGCACAAACAGTCATGGTCAATGAACTTCAAATGACATCGAACATGAAAAAAAGGCAAAAACCGTCGTTTCCCCACCCTAGTACACCCACATCCCCACGGACCCGAATCGAATGCTTCAAGTTAGAATCTTAATCATATACTCCGTAAACGTTATCCCAAAAATCTAATCTGTAGATAGATGACATTATAGTGGAGTTAATGTATTCGAAAAAAATAATTTTTTTTTGGTACCGCCCTGATTTACCTTGACATCCCGTAAAAAGGCTTTTATTAACAATTTTCAATAGAAAAATCAATGGGGTTAAAAAGGCCACTGTAACACACGGCTAATACGAAAGACATCAACGAGCGCCCGCGCTGTTCTCCACCAAGATTTGACATTAAATATAAGCTTTTTAGCACGTAAAGCCCTTTTATCTACACACGTATCATAAACCCTCTTTAATGCGTACAAAAACCGCACGTTACGATCAGCATAATGTTAAACTACTTGGTAAAAACTCATTTCTTATCTGAAAAATTACACATGACCATAATGTGTAATTTTTCTACATATTATGACATTCAAATTTCGAAAGCCGACTCCCGCCTGCGTGCCCCTCCTAGTTTGTCTGTGAAGTTGGTACTGATATTCAAATTTCGAACGCCGACGCCCGCCTGTGTGAAGTTGGTACTACAGAACAAGCTAAACAACTGCAGAGCCGCAATGCCGGTCAAACATGCGGTTCCTGAACACATCAAAGAGAGCTTATGATATGTGTGTAGATAAACTAGTGTATGTAACTGTACATAATTAGGCATTAAAACTTTCGAGTGATATTATTATGAAACTCGCCTTCGGCTCGTTTCATAAACCCACTCTCGAGTATTAATGCCCTCCATTATGTAGCAGTCACATAAACAACTATTACATCCTACGGCGGATGGCGTCATATAGATTATCAGATAGTTAAGATCTATTAACTAAGATACATCTGAAATCTGTTGGTCGGTGAGGACGGTCTTTTGCATGGTCCTTTGTTTATTTACAGGGGCAACTGTCATCCAGATATCCTGGCAAAAGTGAGACAGTATTATGAAATACCAGAATTTTTGCCTCAAGATGCTGAGTTTTCTGCAACAGAAAATATTTTCTTTGGCTATGAAACTGGAGCTGTAATGCATGTGAGTTTAACTTGTTTTTTAACTAATCTTCATCTTCATCAAAAGATACTGGAATTTCTTGGATCCAGAGATGAAATACTGATACTTGGAAAAATATACATTAGGATTGTTGTCTCACTCACACGCGTCTAAAAAGCGGTATTTCCCACTATTTAATTCACAGTGATATATATGTATTGTATGTGCAGCTATAATATCCTATTTCAGTTAGACTACATTCCAAGACTCATGTGGCAAGGCCAGGTGCTAGGAAAAAAGATTTGGACGGTGGCTCCGGTGCCTGAATGTGACCACGTCTGTCACAAGTTCCAGTATTATGTGGAACCCGGTGATGTTGGTAAGAACTGTTGCTATTTAGATTGTTATGAAATCCATCGTAAACTGCATCCTAGCTATGGGTGGGGTCGGGAATAAGACAGGACTAAATCCTGTAGCTTTTCCAAATATGGGGCTGATAAATCGTCACCTCAGTTCAACAGGGTTCTATCTAGCATTTCATTTTTTTTAATCATAGCCCGTCCCTCAAGGTTCTATCTGCATCAAAGACTGTAAAAAAATGGTGTATGGTTCGCAAGATATTGACGAAACAAAGTTCTTTTTCATTTTAAAAAATGTCGATGCATTCCGAGTGAAATTTGTGACTGATAGAACTATGTTTTTCAAATATGCTCGATATTAATAACCTGTATGTTTCTCATGAACTGTGTGATAGATGAACATGAAATATGCAAGAAATAAAAATAATGTGTTTATTTTTCAGTGTTGTTGGACACCCGCGTGTGGTACCATGCGACGAGGATTCCCAAGGGTCAATTTGCTCTGACAGTGCAATCTGAATATGGATAAACTATAAGTGCAATAATATTTTAATAAGTGACAATAGAAGTACAAATTTTGACATTCTGTATTACATATCGAGAGGCCAAATTTACAATGTTCTTGTTTTTTTATTGCTAATGTATATTTATTTTATTGATGTGCTTTACTTTATGTGCCATTTGTGAAGAAAATATAGTGCAACTAGATTACTCTTCTGCCAAAGTAGGATTAGATCTTGTTCTGTTTTATGATGACTATAAACTTTTTATGAATTTTACTACATTGTTTTATTCAGGATTATTTTATAAATATGAACGAAAACATTAATTTTAAAACGTTTTATTCTCCTATGATCAAAGTTTTCAGTGAAGGATTGGGCTTGAATCGTGACTTAATTAGACATAAATGTTATTACACATTCACTACATACACTAAAACATTGAAATTAGAAACACATACATTTATTGGCAGTTAGTCAGTACCCTGTCCAATCCTTCGCTGAGAATATTGTATTGTAAAGTTCACATAAAAAGAGATCAGGGTGAAAAACTCGTGGGACAATAAGCTCATCAAAGAGTCACTGAAGCTTTCGTACAAGATTCCATTTCGTTAAAATAAACAATAGTATACATATAATGTAGCCACACATGTTACGGCTTTTGAAACAAAATGCATGAAATGCAATGTTTACAATAAATAATTCGTCTTTAAAATACTCTTTTGATTTGACCAGATTAAATGCCAGAACTTATATGGACAATTTTTAATTGACGGCATAGTAATTATCACAAACGAATTGGTATTTGCAACCAGATACATAGATAGATACACATAGTAATTTAAAATATGCAACTACCTAAATGACTTGACAAGGTAGACACATTGATTTGTTTGAATAGGGTAAATTGTTTAGAAGAACTGCCAAACACCCAGTACTGCATCCTTGATGGCTTCGACATATTGTGCAGGGACCCAGTACACCCAGTATCGGGACGCCTCTGTTGGACCCAGTTGTAAGCCCTGCAAGTTGAATAAACTGTATAAGAACTGGTTCTTACTTCACTGAAGATCAATCATGATCAACATTTAAATGATTGATTTTATACCATAACTAGAGCCTTTGCACAAAATCTTCAGATAAACTTACCATGATGTGGTATTCATCATGTTCTTTGATTGGTTCTGATGTGATACCTGAAAGGCAAACAAATGATTCAAATATTAGCTTCATGTTGCAATGCCAGAAGAACTCTACCCAAAGATAGATAGAACGTTTATTAAGCAAAAGATTCATGATCATGCAGAGAATATAAATAAGATACTTCATTCTAGTTCAAGACAGTACGTGTGGGACTGCCGCTCCATCCTCATATAGGCCTGTGCGATTCCACCTATGGCGGGTGCCGCGGTTGCACATGCTGCTAGCCCTGATGATGGCGGTTTGAATTCTTGCTCGTAGCCAGCCCATTATTGTGGCAGGGGTCCGGTTCCAGCGGTCCGCCAGCGTTTCGGCGAGGTGTTTAGTGAATGATATCATTTGTGGAGCAAAAACTCCGTCGACAGAGGTTACTAAAGGGGTGAAGGTGGTGTGGCGCTTCTCGCATGGGTCGCAGTACTTCCTTTTCTTTTCTTCTTCAGCTGAACCAAGGACAGCCGCTACGGGACGTGATGCGTGGGAGGGAGCATCGGTGTCTATGACACGGATATCAAGTAACGCCTCCCTCTGGGCAATCCATACCTCACGACAAGCCAAGTCTCCGCGCAGCTCAGTATCGCCTTCGGAGATGACTGGTTCTTTCGTGACGTTTCCCCAGGCTTGCTGGCTCAGTTCACAGAAAAGGTCCCTTATTTCATTATGTCTGCGTGTGATAAGGCCACCTGTTTTGCAGCACAAGGCGTGGTACACGTTGAAGTTATCATTGCCGCAGCCTTCGCAAGTCGCAGCCATGGAGATTGGTGTGCGGTGGTATCTTATGGCCAGGGCATCTCAAAAATTCGTGGGGTGATAAGTCGAAGTTGTCTTTTCTTGTCGGTATTACTGAAAGCCAGGTTGATGTTTTTGTTTTAATTTTTGTCGCTATTGATCTTTCTATTGCTCTTTTCTTTTTGGATGGTAATTTTGTTTGAATGCTTTCTAGAGTTTCGTTCTCGTATGTTCCTTTTTCCTTGTTTCCTTCCTTTCTTGCGTCACGCAAAGAATTGTAGTGTTCAGCCAGGTTTATGTCTTTCATCTCTGTTAGGGCTGTTGAAGGTATTGTAGATCCCTGTTTTGAGATTTGGTATGCACGGTTTGGTGTGTTGAAGGGGTCAGAAAGGGCAAGTCCGCCTTTGTGGACTGGGAGGGTAAATAGCTGGGTTTCAAGTTTTGTGATTTCGCCTCCGATTAGTGTTGGTATGAATTTGTCGTGTAATGTGTTAGTTAAGGGTTCAAAAAGTTCTTCTGCATTTTTTAAGACATGTAGTAGGGATTCTGTCACTGCAAGCCATAGAGATGGGAAATTTTTTGTAAACTTCCCCTAGGATGGCGGTGTGTGAGGTCCTGTTTTTCCTCCAAAGTCCTAAGGTGTTGAGTCTCACCGCAGATGACGCGGCCTCCTGCTTAATATACAGCTGGAGTGGCGGAAGACACAGCATGGCCTCCATTGCTGCTGTTGGAGTAGTTCTCATACTACCTGTGATAGCCATGCAGGCCAGCCTTTGGAAGCTTTGGAGTTTGCTTACCATTGTGGTTAGTTTGGTCCTGGTCCACCACACCACAGCTCCGTAGCAGACAAGAGGACGGATCACCGTTACGTACAGCCAAAGAATGATGTTGGGAGAAAGTCCCCACTTTTTCCCCACCATTCTCCGACACTGCCAGAAAGCAATACTCGCCTTCTTTAGTTTGTTGTCGATGTGGCTACTCCAGTTGATTACTCCAGTTATTATTATTATTATTATTATTATAGTTGAGCTTGCTGTCCAAGGTTATGCCCAGGTACTTCACCTCAGTTGCTAGCTGGAGTTTCGTTCCAAAGAGCTTAGGTAGGGTATACCTACCAAGAGCCCTATTGTTAGTGAACATGACCATTACCGTTTTTGTTGGGTTAACCGCCAGGTCATATTCTAAACACCAGCGCTCCACGATGCGAAGAGCTGTTTGTTTAAGGTTGCATACTGTGCTCGCAAATTTACCTGTGATGAGGATTACCAAATCGTCGGCGTATCCTACGGTGTAGTATCCATTAGCGTTAAGCTTGGTAATCAGGTCGTTAATGACCAGATTCCACAGAAGCGGGGAGAGCACTCCTCCCTGCGGGCATCCCCGCACTACCTCCGCCGACAGGGACTCTCCAGCTAGACGCACGATACGTTTGTTAAGCATGTTTGTGACCCAGTTGTTTACAGCTGTTGACACCCCATGCCTTGTTAGAGATGCACTTATACTGCTATACTGCGTCTTGTCAAAGGCACCTTCTATATCAATAAAAGTTCCAAGACAGATGCATTTGTTTTGAATCGCCTCTTCAATTGTGGATACAACTGCATGGAGAGCCGATTCAGTAGACTTACCCAAACTATATGCATGCTGATTTGTTTTTGACAAAAAATACAATATACAGTTACATGAAGACCATCGGGTTGAGGGGCTCGACGTTAAAGAGCTCAGAATTTTTACCGATGGTTCAAAAACTGAAGCAGGCACTGGTTCAGGCACCTTCTCGGAGGACCTAAACATCAAGATAGCCATTCCACTGGGTGCCCATAATACTGTCTTTCAAGCTGAATGCATGGGCATCATCTCGGCCGCTAATGCCATAGCATCGAGAAAGGTAAGAGATTCCTCCATTCGTATCCTCTCGGATAGCATGGCCGTCCTACAAGCCCTAAATAGCAACACTATTAACTCAGGGCTAATCTACGAGTGTCACAAACGACTAATGGAGGTATGTCAACACAACCGCGTATCCTTCAATGGATAAAAGGACACAGCGCATCAAGAGGTAACGATGCAGCGGATGAGTTGGCGCGTAAAGGATCTAGCTTGACAGCGTATGGTCCCGAACCTATCATCCCTCTTCCCTTCAAGATGGTACGCTCATTTCTGAGAGAGTCGACCAGGAATGATCATGCCACTCTTTGGACAAACCATGAGGAGTGCAGGCAGGCTAAGCTGGCCTTGCCGTCCCCTAGCGCTTGGCTGGCTAAGACCTTGCTTCGACTTAGTAGGCCGCGCATGCGACTGGTAACTGCAGCACTTACTGGCCATGGTTTCTTTAATAAACATCTATATGTCCTAGGTGTTACCGACAGCCCCCTTTGCAGAGCCTGCTTGGAGGCAGAAGAAACGGCTGCTCACGTCCTCATGGAGTGCACAGGAGTAGCGGACTACAGGGCTAAACACCTCGGTCAATCGAGGGACCTTCCAGGGATAGTCGGTAACGTAAAGGGCCTACTGGCGTTCCTGGAGGAGTTGGGTTGGCTCGAATGATGTCGCATTCCCACCCACACGCAAAATAGGCGCTTTCGTCGTCGAGTTGCGGAAACCAGCCCGTCTTACAATTGACAATTGACATTGACATGTAGTAGGAAGGACCATTTAAACTGAGCTGCTTTAGTTAGGGCAGTGTAAGCGGCTTGAGGTGAGTTTTTGCAGATTGTTGTGAGTTTCTCCATGATAGATATCCATTCGGTTACATTCTTTTTTTATGAAGTCGTCCCCTCCTGTCCGTATGTATCCTCCTAGGAAGCGGGAGCCGGTAACTATGGAGACGTTGGTACCGGAGAATGTCTTTTCTGCGGTAGACTGGTTGGTTTCTGACACTATTAGAAATTATTTTTTACTTTGTGGTAAGTAGCCGTATGCTGGGCCTGTTTTGTTTAAGTTGTCCCACCATTCTCGTAGGTTTTGGAAAGTGCCTTGCGCGGAGGAGTCATCGGCGTAACAGCATTGTGTGACTGTGTTTTCGGTTTTAAGTTTGTTAATTATTGGTAGTGTTGCAAGCGCGTACAGTGGCATTGCGAGTGGGTTACGCCTTCTCTGCTATATAGTCTTATATCAGAATCGCGAAATACTAGTTCAGCGTGGCCATTGTAAGTATTATAAAGAAAGCGGGCGCAGTGTGGCCAGTATATTCTTGCTTGCCAGAGGGCTAGTTGTCTATTCACGGCGTTAAAAGCATTGTTCGCGTCAACGAGGAGCATTCCCCAGTTTGTACCAGGTTGGCAATCTCTTTGGAAGACATTGATCATGGCATGAATGGCGCCTTCGATGCCACTGCCCAGTCCACTGCAGAGCTGTGACTGGCCGCATGCTTCAGTGACTTCAGAGCCTGTTGCTAAGATCATGCATTTGGATAATATTCTTTGTAGGCATTCGCCGATGCCGATAGGTCTTACGCCAGGGCATTTGTCTAAAGCAACAAGTCAGCTTGACATTAATGCTTGTATTTGGCTCCAGGGTATGGTTTCGTTGCTAAGTTTCATTGTGAGCTGCGCTACGGCTTCTCTTAAATGGGCGCTTGCTTGGCCGAAGCGGAGTAGGAAATCTCTCCAGTTTTCGGCTGTGCATCCATGTTGCAATGCCATCATTAATATCGGAGAAAAAAGTTGGATCATGCCCAATATTCTAAAATCTCAATCTCATGCACAATCCCATGATGTTTTGATAAATAATATCTCCAAGCTATCTAGGTAGTTGCATCTTATTTCATGCCAGAGTAATGTGCAACGCCTAAACAACCGAGGGACAGAGGACAAAATCTGACAGGCGACAAGTTACCAACTTGTTACTGATCATCCTTAACAGAGAAAAAACATGTCACTAACTTTTAATAGAAGTCATGGCAAGTTTTTCAGTGCGCTCTTTAGTGCCGAGCCAGAGCT
Organism: Argyresthia goedartella; assembly: GCA_949825045.1. Taxonomy (NCBI): domain Eukaryota; kingdom Metazoa; phylum Arthropoda; class Insecta; order Lepidoptera; family Argyresthiidae; genus Argyresthia; species Argyresthia goedartella. Next base: position 22,515,516 of record OX463821.1, on the reverse strand, counting down.
GGTCCTGCTCCGGTTTGAAGGTCAGCCGCACCTTCCCTCCGTGCTTGTTGAGCATCCCGCTCAAAGGTACAGGTGGCAGTGGCTCCTGAAGATGCAAGAAAATATGATTATGAGATGGTTTGGTTTGGTAATAGTCAGAATTTGTCATGCTGCAGAAAATAAATATTGGTGTTTCAACTAGGGATGCAACCGATACGATACCGATACCGATATATCGGCGATATTTCAGGTTTGCCGATATATCGGCATCGACGATATTTTTATGGCCGATACAACGATACTTTTAAAATTTCTCGCTTTAAAAATGTAATGTAAACGCACGTGTTGTCTTGTCTATTTCATTGCTAACGAAGCACGTTAAAAATGCAATCTAAACGCGCGTTTTTTTTCGTCTATTTCGTTGCAAACGAGGCACGAACTACGCTCGGGGGAAACCCCGAGCTCTATTTTTAAACTAACATCTGATTAATGTTAATTTAAATTACCTACTAAAACTGTACCAACCTGTCTATATTTTTATAGTACCTAATAAAAAAAAAACCTGACTTGTATTTTATCTATTTAACCTTCATTTTTAATTCAATAAGCGTATCGGTATCGGTATCGGTATCGCCGATATTTTTATAAGCGTATCGGTATCAGTATCGTATCGGCAAAAAGGCGTATCGTTGCATCCCTAGTTTCAACTGATTGGAGAGGGTTTTTTCTGGCCCGGCTTTGTTTAGGGAGTGTGGAAATGGCTACATTAAATGGAGTTATGAATTGCTGTATAACCTTGCCTCTGCTAAGTAACAATAAGTGTGTGGATTGTCCTCTTATTGAGCAAATAAACTACATTCAATGAAAGGGAAGAATTTGAAATAATTGTGCTCACCTTTACTCCTTTGATTCCTGGCATAGCATCAGGTGGAATGCCCTTATCAAGCACTTTCCTGTGTACTTTCTGCATGCACAAAGCTTCCTTGCTGTTTGAGCTAGCGCTTTCCTTCTCCTTTGCTACTTCCTGAAATTAATCATAATCAGGATGAGACATAGTTACAATGCAAAGAAACAATGAGCAAATATGCTCTTGTGATAGACTAGTAGGTTATATTTTGAAACTTGTTTAAAGCAGTTGCTACATATTTAAGTGAACATATTCTTTTTTTGCTTACCAATGGTGCACTTTTCACAGCCAAAATATCATCCATTTTTGAGCCAACCAGCATGATTTTTCCGCCCTTGACAATGCCAGCTTTCCTCAGTGAGACGTCGTCGCGCGCCATGCCTCTATAGATTAGTTTCTGGGCTGACTGTGGCACTCCGCATATCCTTTCCAAATGGGCTTTGAGTTGTAATACAGTGGCATCATAAGCAAAAGAGATTTCGTGCTTGTTTTTGTTGAAGACTACGGTGAATTCCACTTGTTCCGGGATCTCGAAGTCGTCAGGTTCGTCTGTAGCCTCTGAGGAACAGGCAGCGGGAGTCTCCATGCAAGATATAATTTCTGTCTCAGCATTTCCTTTGCCGTCTAATGCAGTCTTAGTAGAGCCATTGGATATAAGAGAGTTGGGATCACGATTCTCAGATGTATCACCTTTCTCGGAGGCTGATAAATAAAACAATCATGAGTTAGCAAAATTTCTAGAACAAAAGGTCTAGCGATGCTGAAACCGAATCATCACCATCAGACAAAGGCATAGGTACAAAAATAACTCTGTGCGGGAGGTATCTGCATAAATCGAACGTCGCTTACCAATGCAATCCATAATTTATTTCGTGTTTCACTATAAATATGTCTTCTAAATTACTAAATAGGTACTTTAGTCAGAAAATCTATGTTTTGAAAAATAAATCTGACCATCAACTCAACTGACGTGAAGTGAAGCAAAGCAACAATTTTTTATCACCAATCATGAGATGAGTTCAGGTAGGCGCTATTTGTCAAAAATAATCGAAGAAAATCGATTAAAATGCACCGTTTCGGCAATGAAAACAGCTGTTTGTTTATGGTATTCATGAAAATCGTTCAACAGTACCAACTGAACCAACTTCCGTTTCCATGGCGCCGCATTTTGTAAACAAGCTTTTCCAAAGTTTTCTTTCGGCAAAATGGATTTTAATTTAGATGATCCTTTGGCTGGAATTCTTAGCGATGGAAGTGATGATAGTTTCTTCGATGATGACATTTTGGGAAAGAAGAAACCTGCAAAGAAGAAAGATACTCCTATCGCTGAAAAGAAAAATGCATTGTTTAATTTAGAAGGCGACGACGAAGTGAAACCCATTATTACACCTGCATCTATGGAAAAACAGGATTTGTTCAAGTTAAGTGAAAAGAAAGAATCTTCTGACGATTTGGTAAAACCTCCAGTAAGTGATGATATACCATCTTCGTTTAAAAGGGCGGCTTCGAGAAATTCCATAAATTTTCAGGCCATGGATCCTACTCTAGATATTGGTAACGTGAATGAAAACCTTAACCTTTCAGCTAAGTCCCCGGCCAAATCTAAACTAGGCACTAGCCTCGGCCATGACCTAGACGTGCTGGATGACCCAAAAGTAGAAAAGAAAAAAGTTGCTCACAAACCCATTGAAAAAGGCAAAAGTTCCCAATCTTTACTAGACGATATTTTGGGAGGGTCCTCGTCTAAAATTGGAGGCTCTAGTCTAGCTACCCGACCAACCACGGCCGCCAAAAGCCAAGACTTCGATCTTGAATCTTTTCTAGGCAACATCGAGTCCAAACAAACAATACCATCTAACAAAACAAAACAAAAGGAACCAGAAATGACACCAAAAAAGGAACCAAAGAAAAAATCAAGCGATGATTGGCTCGGTATATTTGAAGACAAAACTGACGCAAAATTGGAAGACAGTAACGAAATGCCGTCTTGGCTTTCGGGGCCTAAGAAGTCAAAGCCTGAAGCCGAAAAGTTACAACCAAAACCTTCAACTCCAGTTGAAACACCTGTAGAGGTCAAACCAGTTCTTAATATTCCCGTTGCAACAAACCTGGAAGGTCTGACCACGTCCAGTATGCAGCATGGTAGTAATGAGGATATAACTGTGGAAGGAGCAGCAATGTATCTGCAGCAGCAGGAATCACAGTTGATGGTGGCATTGCAGTTGAAGGCTCAGGAGGAAAAATTGACTGTTATGCAGGGTAATAGCTAGGAACGCAGTGTTTTACTGATAGGTACCCTTTACAGCACCGCAGTATTAGTTTTCGTGAAATAAAAGAAATTTTGATGAGGTTTATACCTATTAAATGTAGATTGCGGTGAAAAGTTTAGGGCAACATGATGCGATCGCAACTTTTCGCAATAGACAGGATCTCGGCAATGCAACGAAGCGTAAAAGATGGTGGAACATTATACTTAGGCACTAATATACTCCATTTCGGGGATTCCAGCCCGTCAAGAGGAGAGTACTCGCCTGCAGCGGTCGGCTGCGCACGCGCACCACGCGCACGTGGACGCGATGCTGCGGCGCGCGGCGGACAGCCGCCGGCAGATGCAGGCGGTTATTGCGGAGCATCAGGACCGGATCGCCAGCAGGATTAAGGTACAGTACGATTAGTATCACTGAACTACATGCAATTTTAAAAATTAAAAGGGATCTCCATACAAGAGACGTCCTTTTTTGCGTTTTTAGGGTTCCGTACCTTAACCTCTCCTTTACCATGAATTTTCTAGAAATGTTTATTATTATGCTTATTACCATGACATGAGGTTAAAAATCGTGATGTCTTAACAGGATTCGGTAAAGGATAAACCGGTCAAGTGCGAGTCTAACTCGCGCACGAAGGGTTCCGTACCATCGTACAATGGTAGGGATGGTGTGGAGTGAATAATTTGGATTTTACATAGCAAAATGTTGTTTGCAATGATATTGGTGCGGCTTCTTTCGCACTCCATGCACGTAACCAGGTGCATTCATAAGTTTGTATGTGGTATTGAAAGAATAGTTGTATGGGAGTACCCTAAAATATTTATTTTATTCTGTTTTTTAGTATTTCTTGTTATTGCAGCAACGGAAATACATCATCTAAGAAAATTTCATCTGTCTAACTATAAGACATTATAGTTAGACAGATTTTTTTATATCACGTTTCATGAGATGCAGGCTGGTGACAGACGGACGGACAGCGGCTTAGTAATAGGGTCCGCGTGTCCGTCCTACCGTGTGTAAAAGTTATTAAACAACCGAATTAAGTCCAAATTTGGTAGACTTGTGTATTAATAATACCTTGGACACTATTTACACTGATCGATTCAGCCCCAAACTAGGATTCCCTGTATCTTGGTTGCTAGACAACGATATATTGTGCGACATGTCTAAAATGAAAGGGCTCGTTTCGAAAATTTCAAATACGATTTTTCAAAATTTTTAAACAGTTCGTTAAAAAAACATTTAAGAAAAATGTCCATTCCCCGCCAAGCCTTATCATCGAAACTATTGATCTTAAAATTACAAAAACAATACTGATATACACACACACAATTAGCGGAACAGAAAAAAAGGGGGAAAAAGAGGGAATTTAGAACAATGAATGTAATTTTTAAACAATATTTTATTTAAAATGAAACAACAATTAAATTAACATGTTTTGACATTCATTTGTAACACCATACTTAAAGTTTAATTAAAATAAAAATTTAATTAAACAAAATGCATTTTTCTTCGATTTTTTAATTATAGAGAAACAGCAGAAAATTCAGGATTTTCCAAAGGTTAACAACAATTTCAATGACTGTTCAATATCGAGTGTTTCCTCCTCGTGCTCTGATGAGGGTTTCCATCCGTCTGGGCATGCTGCGGATGATGTTATCAATGGTTTCTTGGGGCAACCTCTGCCATTCTTCAAGTAATGCGTTTCGCAACTCGTTGAGATTATTGGGAGGTGGCATTCTTGACTTTACACTCCTCTTTAGCAAAGACCCCCAGACGTGTTATATAGGGTTCATATCGGGGGACCGTGCTGGCCACTCCATCACTGTTATACTAACATGGTTTAGGTATGTCTGTACTGTGCGAGCACTGTGAGCCCGAGCATTATCCTGCATTAGAATGAAGTTGTTACCAATAAAGGGAGCAAATGGCACAACATGTTCTTCTAAAATCTCCCTGATATACCGATCAGCATTCAGATTCCCGCCATCGACCACTACTAACTCCGTACGAGCTCCTAAACATATTCCTCCCCAGACCATAATTTAACCGCCGCCATATGCCACTGTATTTTCAAAATTAGACTGGATATACCGTTCTACTTTACGTCTCTATACTCGCTGCCTTCCATCAATTTGATTTAATATGACTCTGCATTCATCAGTAAAAAGAACCTGTCCCCAGTCGTCGAAGTCCCAATCACGATGTTCACGACCAAAGTGTAGACGGTTTGTGTGATGATGTCTCTCAAGTTTTGGGGCTTTGGCGGGCACATACGAGCCTATACCCACTTCTACGAACTGTCCGCTCACTCATCCTTACTGCTCGTACCTCTTTCAGTAAATTTCGAGCCTGCACCGCCGTTAGTCTCGTGTTCCGTCGGACTTGAAGTTGGAGAAAACGGTCATCCCTCCTTGAATTACACCTTTTCCGGCCTTGTCCTCTCCTTCTCACTAGAGTATTCGTCAATCTGTATCGTTGGATGCTACGATGAATCGTTGATAACGATCGACGAAGGCTTCTAGCAATCGATTTATAGGTTTGACCATTTCTCCTCATTTGATCTGCCCTAATGATTTCTGATGGCGTTAAATCAGGCATACTTAGATGCTTGTAAATTATCAATATGCGAAAAAACTCAAAAGCCTCAAAAAACTGCAATTCAAAGCTTTTCAAATGGAATGCACGAACCTTCTAAAAACGGACAAGCGGTCGAAAAAAATGAATCAATGAAAATTAAAACAAAAGAATGAAAAAAATGGCAGTCGCTTAGTATTCCATTTTTAAATTAAAACCCAAATTTAAAAAAGCTTGTTTAGCCGGCCAGTAACACGCAAAAATGCGTAAATACTCCCTTTTTTTCTGTTCCGCTAATTGTGCCGGTGTGTGTAGTTTGTTGGTTAGCGTATCTATAAATAACACGAAAATATATAGACACGCATGGTTTAAATAGAGGGGCACAATTGGTGGAGGCACAGTCATTAAAAAAAAGATTTATAAGATATACACATCCAAGAGATTCGAAGTACTGTGAATGAATAACAATTTAAAGCAATTGATCTTGAATTCGTCTTTTATAAATATTAATTAATGAAGTAATGAAACATTTTAAATTGACATATTATTGGTAAAATATAAATAAAAACATGTTTTTGAAATGTGAAATGAAATATGTTAATGAAGCATAAAATAAGGCAGTATTCATACTCGCATTTTCTTAGATGTCGATCGCCCTTCATCTACGAAGCCCTCAAGCTGGGATGTCTTGTCGAGGCCCTCTCATCGGGTTAAAAATTGACTGTCCTCAACTATTTTTGATTCTACGGCGACCGGCATGTGAGTCATCTGGAACGGTGCTGAATTTGAGCATGACTAGCCGTGGCAGTTGAGGCAAATAGTTGAACATTTTATGCTGCTGCACTTCTCTGTACACTTCTTTTTACATCCGCAGGATACTGCGTTGAGGATTTTAGTTGGAGCTGGCTCCTTGGTGTTCATGGTGGGGAGCAGGCCAAGGTCTGTTCTCCTCCAACCCCAGCTGACAGGATTTGATCTATCACAACTGTTGGTTTCATGAGGAATTTTGGGAATATATCGTAGCAGATTTTGTCCAAATAGGTCCCATTGGCATAAGGTGGATATAGGCCTGCCAGGAATAGTTGCTGCTGCTGAAATGAGGTCCTCAGTATCTGTATCTGCATGGTGGAAAAACCTTGAAAACCTCCTGTAAATCTGTGTTCTTTCCTATATATAAACGTCAACTTCCCTTGCAGAATGCAGAGGTTGTATCAAACACCCAATGAACGTAAGCTTAATATACTTTTGGATCCTCTACAGTCTTTGGAGCTCGGGCTAAGGGACAAAGCTATTTTTTGTGCGGTGGTCGGGACCCTTCTTGCACGAGTTCGTCTCCCACTTGACCGCTTATTTCTTGTACAATGGAACGAAATAGCGGACCTCTTCGTGTGTGTCGAACTCGCACTTGATTTTAATAAATAATTATTTATAGGCCACGCACGAGGAGTTTTATGTAAAGTAATTACGTAAGATGCCTGGGCTAGGTTCTAATTTAGTATGTAGGCCAGAACTTTTCCCATACCGGTTATCGGAGGCACAGATTTGCACCTGAGTTTAGTTGGAAATTCAACTAAACTTCTGTTACACCAGCCCAGCGTCCCAACCAGCCCCGCCGTTCTAGAGATATGAATAATCATCAAACAGACCTAATGTCACACACCATTTTAATTAAGGATTTCTACTCAATCATCAGTGTTACGTATACTTAGATTACGAAACACTGATGATTGACGAAACCAATTTCAGGCGCTCCTAGGCCCATCCGCGAAGATAGATGACGAGAGTGAAGATACTGAGAATGTAGTCGATGGAGTCAGCGAGACAAGAGAAACGCCACATTCCAGAGAGAAGAAGCAGTTGTTGCAACTTGTACAGTCTTTACAGGGTAACCATGACAAGGAAATAGATCTCATGGAAACATCCTACAGGTATGGTCAATGTTGGTTTTTATGATTAGTTTTTTTAACTAAGTTAACGTGTTCTTGACGATTACGTCAGGTCCGTTGATTATAATAACGTAAATAGTTCCTAATATGACTCCAAACTGAAGTTGAATAATCTTTTCAAGGCGACAACTAGCCTTCCTTGAAGTATCTCTCAACCAATACGAAGATCGAATGAAGGAAGAAAGTGAAAAAATAGTCAAATTCTACTCAGAGAAGATAACCTGGTTAGAAGAGCACCACCAATTGTACAGACAACTCGCTGAAGATAATTTAAAAGCAACGACAGAGAGACATAAGGAAGATAATGATGTTTTGAGACAACAACATTCAGAGAATACGAGAATCTTACACGAGCATCATACTGCACTTATGGAGAATATCAAGTAAGTAGTTGATGGATGAAGAGGTGGAACGCCCGTTGAAACAAAGGCGGGTGATCGCTCCTCTATTGTGTTCATTTCACCCAAGTAATTAGTTAATTATTTGAAATATATGATCAACAAGACTTCAACAATAACAGGGATAGTCTTGCCAGAAGTTAAGGAGGCGATACTGAAGTAATGACTGAACTGATGCTCCTTCTTAAATAACTCTGGCTTGACGACACAGTCATTCCACAATAATTTTGTAGTCCATTCGTATAAGCACTAAAACCAAATGTTTAACACAATTATCTTTTTAGAAATGCAGTAAAACAGGAGCAAGTGGTTATTCAAGACTCCAGTGGATTTTCTTTGAGTCTCCTGGATCTGGTGGCGGATGTGAAAGAGAGTAAAGTACAATTTCAACAGTTGGTTGATAAGGTTCAGGGTATCGCTGAGTCTAGTCAGAGAGATACGGAAAGGAGTTTACATGCAAGAGAAACTTATATTGACGGTATTTGTAGAAAGACATCTTCATCTGTCATGATATACAGGGTGTTTGGTAGATCGATAACAAGCCTTAAAACAAAGATAGAACAGATCATTGAGAACAGTTTGAGCCAAACTTTTGTTAGCCAAAGTCTTACCGTTGTAATCGATGTTCTATTATTGTTGACGAAAAAACCCAGAGTTGATTTCTTAAATAATTGATTTCTTCTACAATATTTCTAATCAATTACCGTTTAGGTGATGTAACAAAACGTATTCTAATGCATGTACATTAAAACTTTAAAAAATCAATAGGAGGTTTTTTTAACAACAAAACATGTCATGTATTATGTGCTTACGTCTGATTTCAGCGTTTTGTATGGAGAAATTGAAACATGTTTGCATTTTTAGGAATGACAAATACTTATTTTATAAACTTTGTGTGTATGAATAAGACAACATTTAGCTCACAGAAAAATTTATATAATTTTTTAAAAATGCCAGCTGTAAAAATATATAACGAATCTTATTTTTTACGAGGCATGATTTTGAAGACAACATTTTTCATATCAAACTTGAAATTAAAAGAAAATTTTATAAGTAGATGTAAAACTTTGAAAATAACTTTTACATACACAAACAACAATAAAAAAATAGTGGAAATTTGTTGAATTACACTAATTATGAACTTCTGAATCTGGAATAAAATTTCATCAAATTCATCCAATATAAAAATGTCAAAGGATAAGCGAGGAATTTGATGGGAGTACCAAAAGAATTTTTTAAATAAACCTAATTTCTCGTAAACGTGACACTTTAGGACATTATTTTTTAGGACATTATTTAATAATATTAAAAAATGTCATGTAAAAACATGACATTTTTTATTCGGTTGATAGTCCTCTACCGATGTATTTAACTGTCACTAGGCGCCACCAACGTGAAGAAAAAAAAAATAGGTGGAATTTTCCTCTCTCAATTTGATTCGGACGTCCTAATTTCAATATTTCATGAAATGATAACTCGAAAGATGGAGCAACATCCAAGGATAATTGAGATCGGTTTGCACACAAATCCTCCTGTCTTTATTTTTATTAAATGCAGTCAAAACAACCTTGCTTTACAGCAGATGAAATTATGAAGCACTTCAAAGTCTCAAGTCACAGATACCTAGACCAAGTTTTGTTAGATTACTTACATACAAAATTAATTAGAAATGTTTAAAACAACGATTACTGTTCAAAATCGCAATTATTACCAATCAACTATAGACTTCTGTTAACACAAGTTCAGCCTAAATGTATCAAAATGATCTGTACTATCTTCGATTTAAGACTTTGCATCGATTTACCAAACACCCTGTATATTTTCTTCTTCGTTACAATAGTGCCATTTTTATAAGTGGCAGCTACAGCTCAGACGCCATATGCAGAATATTTATAATTCTAAAATAGACCTTGCTGTATACTTCACATAAAATAAAAACTACATTGCGCCAATACTTAGAATGCTTTTTTATGCAGGCTATTTGGAGTATGGAATGCATAACATATTTCTGCTTGAAATCCTGTCCACAGTTACAAAGTGGTTGAGATTATTTTTTAATGGTTATGGAGAAATATTTCCAATATCTTTAATTTAATCCATGTATTTATTATTTCTTATTCCAATTAAGCAAATGTTTTTTCTGAACATTAACATAATTAAATTAGCCTTCCTAAATAAATCATAAGTTCTGACAAAAGAATAAAGAAAGTTATGGTCTTCGAAAGTTTATAAATTGTAAATCGTCAAGGTAAACAAAATACTTATTTCTAAATTCTACGAAATTAAAACTAAAGGCTAGTAAGAATTATTTTTCACATAAAATCTCCTTCAGTTCATATCTTATCTTTCTAGAGGTATGCCACACATCAGAAAATCCTTAACTATTTGGAGAATCAAAATGAGTCGTCAATGGTCTACTTAGCGAGTTTTAAGTCTCGAACAAAATAATTGGTTTCAACATGGTGAAAACGAACGCCGCCCCGGCGCGGCGCCGTTTACAACCTTTCTTGAGGGACTTGTTCACCTCCGGAGGGAATATTTGATCCCATCTTAGAAAACTACCGAGCAGATTAGTGGTACGATATGAGCAGATTAGTAAAGACTCACTATATTGTGAAGAATTCGACTTATCGAGTCCTAACTCTCCCACCATGTTGCTCAAGGACCCACCATAAGAATAGGCTGGGCGTCCGCCCGCCCTAGCAGGTTAGTGATACGAAGGTCCCATCAGCCACCACCAGACTGAGCATCCAACCGCCCTTGATAATACTGAGCATTAGTGGTACGATTCGACACACAGACAAACAGACAGCTAGCCAAGCTACAGCCGCACTTCAAGCGGCTGCCGCCTTGCCACGCGCTGCTCGCCTGCCACCAAACCGAGCACCAGCCCGCCCTCGCCTCTTTTACAAGGGGGTTAGTATAAAAAATTGCTGAGGTTTACTTCGTTACATAAGAAATTACGAATCTTATTTTGTTCATTTGTGCTCCCCCACTTCGGACACATGGTGGTGGGCGGGCGGGCGGCGCGTGGCAGGGTGGCAGCCACTTGTCACTACGGCTTATGCTTGGCTAGCTGACTGTATGTCTATGTCGTATCGTATCACTAATCTGCTCGGTATCAATCTAGCTGGGACCAAGTATTTCCTACGGACGTGAACATACTCCCCAAAGAAAAGTTGCAATCGGTGCCGGCGGCGGTGCTTACGTTTCCACCATGTTGAAACCAATACTTTTGTTCTAGACTTAAGACTCGATAAGTCGACCTCGGCGACTCATCTTGATTTCTTCTCCAAATGGTAATGGGTTTTCCGATGTGTGACATACCGTTAGAAAAAACATAAACTGATGAAGTTTTTGAAGTGAAATATTTTTCTTACTAGCCCTTAGTCTTTTGGCGGAATTTAGGAATATTTTGTTTACCTTGATGATTTACTATTTAAAAACCTTCGAAGTTCTCCCCTTCTGTTTACTAGTTGAGGTTTGTGATTGAGGAAGGCTAATTATCTAAGAGCACAGGCGCAAATGATTTGCTCAAATGTTACAAAAATATATAAAATTATTATGCATTAAGTGATCGAACCTTTCACTCACTAAGACGGCTTTAGTATTTTCTGCCCCATCAAACAAAAATTACTCTTGCTCAATCTCTTCTTCTCCCCTTGATCGATTATGCCGATGTTTGTTGGGCTAGCGCCAACGAAGAGCAACTGAACAGACTCGAGCGACTTCAAAATCTCGGGATTCGGTTTATCTTCGGACTGCGCAAGTTCGACCACGTCTCGCAGTATCGCAAGGAGTTAAAATGGCTGCCGATCCGTCTTCCTCGGGACACACACATCCTCACTCTTCTATTCAACATCTTAACCAACCCTCGATACCCTAGCTTTCTCCGTGAGCTTTTTCAATTTCTCCCTTCGGCTCGTCCACGTAGAACACACACGGCTTCCCTGCTATCTATACCTCATCACAATACCGTCGCATACAAGCACTGTTTCCGATTGCGGGCGATCACTCTTTGGAACTCGCTTCCCTGCACTATCAGATATAGTCCGTCACTCCCCGTCTTCAAGAATCGTTTGAAGGAGCATTATTTTTCTCTATCCTAATTTGAGCTTTGTATATATTAGTTTATTTATGTGTATTTATATTTTCATATAATATTTATGTACTTGTGTATGTAGTGTATCTAGCAGTTAGTTTCAATAGTTCAGTAATATATGTATGTTTCTTATCAGAACACATATATCTATCATGTATATTAAATTATTCATATCAACCTTGGGTTTGCTGGAAGAGATCTCTATTTAGAGATAAGCATGCCTTTGTAGATATCCTTTCTGTTTTATTATATCTTATGTCGTTTTATGTGCAATAAATATATACGAAATACGAAAATACTATTGGGTATTTTTCTCCGAACCTTTGTGGAACTGAAGACCGAATTTCAAGCAGAAACATGTTCAGAACAACGCTCCCTGCTCCCCAAAAATAATGTCGCCCCTTATTCCAAATCACCTGTATAGTCAAAAAAATTAAAACGATTGAGATAGACATATATTTAGCATCATACAAGAAACTCCTTCGTCCTATGGTTTTAGATATGATGCAACAGTTAAAAAATGAGCGAGAACACTTTGAAACGGAGAAGAATGAAAACAGGGAAATGGTGAAGCTTCTGGAAATCAGACTCAAGCAAATGACATCGGTACATCTTTCCTCTATGATCCAAGATTATTTAAATATTGAATAAATACTTTGTCACTATGCATCTTTCTATGTGAGCTTATTTGAATATGTTGTAGCTAATCGAAGAAGAAACAGCCTCATTGAAACAGAAAAGAATGGAATTTGAGTTCGAAAAGGCTACTTTCAATAAACAGACGGAATTTGCAAAAAATATTTTGAAGAACCAAGACGAAGAAATAAAGGTAGATCTTCAACATTTACAATAATATATGATGTTATAGGTATACTTACGTTATTAATGATAACTTTATTTTCTTTGCAGATGATAAAAGATGACATCCAAAAAGAATATAGGGAGAAAATTGCAAGAATCGATGATGAAAAGGCAAAAGCACAAAAGGATAGTGTTGCTGCTGCCAATGAAAAATCTAACATATTAAATCTTAAACAAGAATTAGAGGTAAGATGCGTAAAATATAAATAGAGATTAGATAATAATGTAAGTTTGGAGATATTGCATATTGTGTAAGCGTATACTATGTAAGACAGTTGTGGCTTTCACGATGTGAACTCTGATTAAAAAGGTCAAAAGAGATATTTGTTTGCAGAGAATGAAAGCAGAACTCAGAGCTCAGTTGGAAGAAATATCAGAAGAGAGATCGAAACTAAATATTGAAAAGCAACAGGTGAACATGGAAGAGCAAAGAGTTGTGGCAAAGTAATTATTATGTTTAATAACCTTCTTAGACTTAAAACTAAATTCAATGTGATCTAAATCAATGTTGTTTATTTTAGAAGCCGAGATTTAGACTTGTTAGCCAAAGCAGCGGTAGAAAAGCAATCGCAAGCCGATAAAAAGTATTCCGAGGCAGAATTCATGCAACGGAAATACGAAGAAAGAATACGCCGCATACAGGAGCATGAAGTTTCTTTGAATTCCAGAGAAAAACAAATAGCAAGAGAAAAAGTTGCCTTATCAAGAGAAAGACTCAGTATTCATAATGAGAAGAAACAAATAGAAAATCGACAGCAATGTTCATTATGCAAATCTTCTCAATACGCCACCCCTTACGCAAACTATGAACCAACTTTTAATTTACCAGAATCTTTCCAAAATGTGCCAGTGTCAAGAGATTACGGTGGAGAGAATATTGATGCCATAGAAACCGAAATGGCTCATGTTTTGGGCCGAAATTATGGAATAAGAAGTAATATCGTGGGTCATACGAACGTTGAAGCTGTAAATCATGGTGACAGAAGAATATTTGATCATTTAGATTCAATTAGAAACGAAACTGCGAGCCCATTAAAGGTATTTGCTCATACTTTTAATTTTGATTACCAACTTAAAAATCCCCTATGTATTTTGATATTGTGTTGCATCGTGTTAAAATTGAACTAATCAACATTTTGTGTTATAGGATTACATGGATCCAAAGTTTATGATGCTCCGCTTAGATGTTCAACAAGTTCTAAGTAATTTAGAGCAAAACAAAAAAGAAGTTGGCTTAGAAGAACTTATAGAAGAACACTCTTATGAAGAAGAAAATAAAGAAGAATAAAGTGTACATACTACCCGGGCGAGCAAGTTGGCACCTGGTAAGAATGACGTTGGTGCAGAGTATAGTAATACATACAGTGTAGTAACACATATTACTAAAACGAAATTCGAATAGGTACCTAATCGATATTAGGATTACGTTGTGCGTTGTCAGTCTGTCAGTCAGTCAGTTTAGCGTTTAATTACCGCGTTAATGACAGAGCCAGCGAGGCGGTCGGTTTTGAACTTTGTTACCATGCAATGAGGTACAATTTAGCGCTCTATAAAAACACTAAACTGACTGATATATAGACAACGCACAACCTAATAGTAGTGAATCTACACATGTATCATAAACCCTCTTTACTGTGTTCGAAAGTCGCACGTTACGACCAGCATAATGATATATACTACCTGGTAAATACTCATTTCTTATCTGAATATTGATACATTATGACTATTTATGACCATAATGTATCAATATTTCGTCATATTATGACATTCAAATTTCGAGTTTGTCTGTGAATTTGGTACTACTGAACAAGCTAAACAAGTGCAGGGCAATGATCAATGCCACAATTTTTACCAAGTAGGTTTTTTGTTTATTGTTTGGTTTACGAATGGCTTTTGAACCGATTTTAGAGCACTAATAATATGTCTGTAGATAAAGTAGTGTATGCAACTTTATATAATTAGGCCTTAAAACACTCGTGTGATGCTATTATGGAACTCGCTTCGCTCGTCCCATAAACAAAAATAAACACACTCGTGATTTAAGGCCTCTCATTATACGACAGTTGCATAAACTACTATCACTATGCTGGTCGTAACGTCCGGTTTTTTGACGCAGTAAAGAGGGTTTATAATAGTGTGTAGATAAACCTAATATCGATATGTACAGTCAGCATCAGATATATGTGAGCAGGTTAGCTACTCAAAAAGATCTACACATCTTAACAGATCAGAAATATTGATACAGCCAAAGTGGCAAAATTATGTCAACACCCTCAGAGTTAACTTGGATGTTGACATAATTTTGACACTTTGACTGTATCAATATTTCTGATTTGTTGAGATGTGTAGATCTTTTTGAGTAGCTAACCTGCTCACATATATCTAATGCTGACAGTACATAGGTACTAATTCCTAATTTCGTTTACACACAATTCTCTGCAGCAACTTCACTCGAACCAGGTGCCAACTTAGCTCGCACGAGTAGTGCTTCTGTACAAAACCCTGACAATAAACAAATAAAAGACAGAATATATTATAATTGTTTACTTTACTTTTATGACTGTTATAGAAGAACATTCATCAGTACATTTACATTAATTTATATCAAAATTTACACAAATACCTACTACAACTAACTTATCAACTAATTAAATAGGTATCTCATTGTAAAAATATAGGTACATGTCATATAAAGATCATAGACTAAATTGAAACTTTGTTGGATTAAAACCAAAAACTTAAGTATCATTCATTAAATTATAAACCATGTTCATAGACATGAGTGCATTTGCGTTTTCTTAGCCAGTCTTACACGATTTTTATTTCAGTAACTGTTTTGTCACATGGACGGCCTTTCAAAAGTCATTAGTATATTGCATAATTTGAACAGATCTCCTAAAATATTATTACGTTATTAATAATTAAAACGAGCTCGCCACTGTTCGTTCAACAAACAGGAAAATAGGTTACGCCCAATAGTATCTCTAATTTTTCATATTACATCAATTTATATCGTTCGCTTATAAAATATTATTTCTTTACAGCAATGTTTCAAACATGGAATAGATTGGATTCTATTGCTGATAACATGTGATAAACTATAGTCGTAGTTTGTTGGTGGGCTACATTGCAAGCGCCAGCTCCTCTTCTGTACAGTGTCATTACCTGATTAGCCCATTTGATATAATCTCTACTAATAAACAAGTTTCAATATTTAACACATCTGCAATAAGATTATTAATATCTTGTAATACTCAGACTATTAAATACGTGTTATCACAATGTCGAATAGCCTATATAAGCAGATTTATTGGTTATATGCGAAAAATATAAAATCAGAGGATTTGAAAACTCATTTATACCACACATTTTGTTCTCTCATCTATCACAGCATCAATAAGTCAATAATCATTTAAAATTGCAAACTAAATATCAATAAACAAGGTGACCTTTAACTAGCCGACCATATTTTGAGGAATGATAGTACCCATAATTATGAACAACTTTCCCCAAGAAACATGGTCGCAAACGGAAAGAAAAATTGGTTCCCCATAGTAACTTGTGATCAGCTGATCGGGTCAATGTACTGAGGGACGATTATTTTTTCATTTGCGACCATATGTTTCTTGGGGAAAGTTGTTCATATTGACGAGTAATCACTCCCCAAAATATGCTCAGCTTATTAAATGTCGCCCTGTATTCTTTAAACTCTTCTACATATATTATAACCAACTCATAATTTTGAATGCTCAGTTTAATTTTAATGGGCCTGTAAAATTGCCGACATAATCACAGATTATCGGCTGTTATGACTTGATGGATGCCGGCTTCTGTTTGACCTCCAACAGTTGTGGGTAGTTCTCAACGATCGCCAGCAGGATCCCGTCGATGTAGTCCCTAAGCTGGACGTTGACATCTTGTTGTTCCTTTAAAGCCTTTTGTAACTGTAAAAAAATTCTTGCATATTTAAATTCCATCGCGTTTTGTATTGTTATGTAGCTAGGTAGAGTTAGTAGGGTTTTTAGTAATTTTATCAAATCAACATGACAAAACAGTATGAAATATAGAGTGGAAAGTATGAATGGAAATGATAACTGTTAAAATGAATGAATGATTGGATGAAAAGTGCTGTTGAATATTAGTTACAGCATTAAGTAATGTCGTAACCGGTATTTCCATAAAGTTTGAAAAGGTACTGATTCCCTTTATTTTTAGATTTTAGATAGCATCCTGCGAGAAAAGGTAAGAGATAAAAGCATGCAATTAATAAGGAGTTAGCCAGAAGTTTGTCCTGAAGGTACATCCATGCACAGTTAGTAAAATTTGCGTACCTTTTCTAACTCTATGCAGAGCACTGATTCTGTATCGTTACCATCGAGCTGCAAAAATGTATAAATAAAAATATATAGTGGCATCAGTAATCGATGCGTGCTAAGCGACGATCCGCAAAGAATATTAACTAATTAAAACTTAAATTCTCAGCTGTAGGATCAACAAAAAAAAAGCTTTAAAATGTGTGATGAGGTGAGTATTCTTAAATTGCTTAAAAAACTCCGCTACTCAAAGTTGCCTCCTTTCATATTTCATTGATGATGGATGCCATGGAGAGGAATAAGCTTCCGAAAGGAGTAGTTTCCGACGTCTCCAAAAACACACAGGTTTATAGTTTAGGTTACCTGATCATCACTCATCTGTGAGAGCTCATGAGCCAGAGAGTTCTCAACCAAAGGACCGCTGACACCGTCCAGTAGACTGCGACCTTCTTCCACTCCTCGCGTCAGGATCTGAGCTTGAAGCTCCTCTTGCGCCTCGGAGAGAGCTATAAACGAGATGGGTGATGTAGACTTTCTCAATAGCTTAAACTTTTTCTAACGCCGTTTCTTCATACTGAGGAAATATGGTTTTCGATTCTTTATAACTTGGTTTGTGAAACTGATCGAAACGGATTCGGAAGTGGAATAAAAAGTTCATCCGACTTTGATTACCCAGGATTCAGTTGAAGTGTTTTGCAGCTATTTATAGCTATATATATATGATTGAATGATTAAAACTTGCTATTCGTTATTGACATTTCACCTATTAACAAATATTTTGATTTTAACATAAAGAATAGCGCCGCTAGCCTTATCAGATAATAATCGGATCTAATTGTAAAGATAACAGATAAATCAGTTAGGTAAATATTATGACATATCTAACGATGGCATATTGCTATACCTAAAAATAATCCTTGAAACCTGATATCACCATACAAACATGTCATAACATAGAATCTGGTCAAAAAGAAATGTTATGTCTTGGAGGTGAACTTACATTTGTTCTGAGTCCTCAACAGCATCAGCTCTTGTCTCAGCTCGTCCAGTCTCGGGTCTGGTGGCGGCGGCGGCGCCTCTGTGTACCTTCAACACAATAGCCATACATGATGCAAGCGTTTCTAAGGGAACGAAGATAGGATCAATAAATAGCTAGTTGCAGATGTGGAAGACGCTGGGTAACGTCTAATTTGGTCAAATCACAATCTTTGAAAACCTATTCCACCTAAAGGTGACACTTCCCAAATCCAAAATAATTATATGTTATGAACAAGTGATGAAGACATCATATGTCAATGGGAACTAATAAAATAAATTGATGTGTTTACCGAAAACTTGCCATTTCATGGGATCTAAAATGAAGATCGATATGTTTATTTGCGTCAAAACTTTGTATTCAAGATATCAAAAAACTGGATAATTAAAATTCAGAATTTCAGTTTTTTTTAAGAAATAACTTTTAAGTACACAATTTTCGCAATGTTCTGCTGCAGCGACTGACGTAGCAGCCATGTTGCAGTGTGAGCTATTATGAACCTTATTTTAGTATAGGTTATGTCCAAATTAACATCCACCACATTTCGAGTTGCTAATTTTACCGATAGACGAGCCTTAGCGGCGGAATAAACATACTTCAACAAATATTTTACCTCTATGTTGATCAGTGCGCCATCATTATAAAATCTTCCTTTAGAAATAGTCTTCAACAGTTTCTTCTACTACCTATTCAGTAATTCTGTTACTATTGGTACACTCTAAATCTAAGGCCGACTTGCACAGACATACCGCTAATTACAGTTTAAACACAACTTAAATGTAAGACGGCTATGTTAAGTGGGAACCTGGCTGACGCAATAACCTTGCCGTGCTTGACTACATAACTTTACCGTGTTGTACTTAAGTTGTATTTAGCGGCTGTCAAAAGTCTGGTGCAAGTCGCCCTTAAATGCAATAAATGGTAATTAAAATTTGTGTAATATAAGTATTACCTTTGAAGCTCTTGCTTCGCCTGCTTCAACAATTCTCCGTTAGTGCTTGCCGCATCTCGCTCTCTTCGCTCGCTGTCTCTCGCCGCGCTCAGTTGAGCGACAAGCTCACCGACTTGCTCTTGCGCTTCTTTGTGCGCTCGAGCAGAAATCTCTGAGTTCGCCCGCAGTGTCTCGGCAACACCTCGAAGTCTGCCGACCTGAAATTAACAGATGACGTCAGTTTTGGAATCCCTTTCTGGGAACTTCGAGTTAAGTTATCTACGAGGGTGAAGTTACTATAGTTGTATAAGAAATTTACTCTACTGTGAGCATACGGACATGAACATATGTAGGTAAAGATCAGTTAAGTAAAGCTGGCACGTTCACAGTACTCACACGAAAGCAATTTCACTATACAATATGTTTAAAAATGAATGATTTTATAATCACAATAGCGCACGTCTCAAAAGACGTGCGCTATTGTGTGCGCGTGTCAAAACACGGGACACGAATGCAAAAAGATCACTCTATATTTATAAGCAGTATCAAAAGCAAAACAGGAGCCGTCTCCTTCATATTCATAAGTTTCACCGCGCGCGAGAGAAAGGCAGACTATTCTTGATGACCATGCAGTGCAACGTCACGCCGCGCGTTTATTCACAGACACTACACAAGAGCAACGTGTAAATGTGTTGAACATGCCAGCTTTAGTTAACCGATCTGTAGTATGTACCTCCATATATATCAGTAAATGTTCACTATGTGTATGAATAGGCAAAGTAAAAGCCGGCGTCGAATACCAGGCGAAAAACTGAAAGAGAATAGAGACGTAAGGCACTATACAAGAAGAAGACCTGAGGGGTTACCACAACGTCTTATGCCAATTCAGATTAGCCTAATTTGATCCGCAAAATTACCGTGACCGTCTTAAAACAAGTCTTGGTATTAGGTAAATAAAGCCTATTATGGCGAATTGGAATGGAAATGGTTGCCATGGTGATGTTCTTGTTTTGAACCTAATTTGAATCGGAAAAAGATTGTGGTAACTCCCCGGTATTGTGACCTGTTATGAAAGATCTGTATCCCTTACCTCTTGTTTAAGGTCCGACGCCTCCGCCTCAGCTGCACTTAATCTCTCGCTGACAGCCGCAAGCTGCTGGTCCCGGTCTCGCTCCACCCTCGCAATGGCCTCGCGACATCGCCGCTGCTCCTCCGCTATCCGCTCCTCACACCGGCATTCGATCTGGAACCCGTAGTGCACAGCCCGTTGATAACCCTCCGTAAACTTAACTTACCTGAACTGATTCAACTACGTGCATTAAGTACACTTTTAGTAAACTTGAATAGTAGTTTATGTGACTGATACTTAATGGAGGGCATTAAAACTCGAGAGTGGGTTTATGAAACGAGCCGAAGGCGAGTTTAATAATAATAGCACTCGAGAGTTTTATTGCCTAATTATGTACAGTTACATACACTAGTTTATCTACACACATATCATAAGCTCTCTTTGATGTGTTCAGGAACCGCATGTTTGACCGGCATTGTGGTGCTGCAATTGTTTAGCTTGTTCTGTAGTACCAACTTCACGCAGACGGGCGTCGGCGTTCGAAATTTGAATGTCAGTACCAACTTCACAGACAAACTATGGACGGCACGCGGGTGGGCGTCGGCGTTCGAAACTTGAATGTCATTATATGTAGAAAAACTACACATAATGACCATAATATGTAGTTTTCCAGATACGAAACGAGTTTTTATCAAGTAGTTTAACATAATGCTGATCGTAACGTGCGGTTTTTGAACGCAGTAAAGAGGGTTTATGATACGTGTGTAGATAAAGATGTTTATCTACACACGTATCATAAACCCTCTTTACTGCGTCCAAAAACCGCACGTTACGATCACCATAATGTTAAACTACTTTGTAAAAACTCATTTCTTATATGAATATTGAACATTATGACCATAATGTGTAAATTACATACTACAACTACATATTATGACATTCAAATTTCGAACGCCGACGCCCGCCTGCGTGCCGCCCACAGATATCGGTGCCGCCCTACTTTGTCTGTGAAGTTGGTACTACCGAACAAACTCACTGCCACAATGCCGGTCAAACATGCGGTTCTTGAACACATCAAAGAGAGCTTATGATATGTGTGTCATCAAAGAGAGCTTATCATATGTTCGTAGATAAACTAGTGTATGTAACTGTAAATAATTAGGCATTAAAACTCTCGAATGATATAGGTATTATTATGAAAATCGCATTCGCCTCGTTTCATAAACCCACTCGAGTTTTAATGCCCTCCATTATGTATCAGTCACATAAACTACTATTACCGTTTGTCATAAAACTTGAGACACATAAGTGATAATTAAAAGAAAACTTTATTCACCCAAACAAAAAAGGTATGGAAACCTAAAAAACCTAAAACAACTCACTGATAATCATCAAAATCCTCCTCCTTGAACTCCTAGAAAGCTGAAATAATAATGATCCCAGTCTTAACTAAATACAAATACGTCACATAAACCACGGAGGTTTGTGCGTGATGCTGACATTCGTGCGTACACGGTACAATAAACAATAAATAGTGGGAAAGAACACATAACAACAACATTCAGAGACGAGTGAAGTATCGGGAAGGTAGTAGTAGTGAAGTATCGGGTAGGTAGTAGTAGTGAAGCATCGGGTAGGTAGTAGTAGTGAAGTATCGGGTAGTAGTACACAAACAACAAAACAATCTAAAACTTGGAACTTTTATCCCTAGACGACAATTAGGTGGTTAAATATCAACATTAACCGCAATCGAAGAGTCAAATCTAAAACAGAAATGATAATGCTGAATCCCGTTCCACAAACATATTTTACGAAATGGAAAAAAGGCAAAGGTAGAGCACTTTCTAAAAAAGGCACCTCTGATGTGCATGAAATACACACCGAAAAAAAGAAAGAAAAAATGAACAAAATAAAAAATACTATCATAAGCAACTTACAAAAAGAAGTGAAATCCCACAAAAAACATTTGCATGTAAAATATTGCCAAGACGAAACCATATGGCTCGCACTGTCAAAAAGTTATCAGATTTCATGTAGAGCCAAGCTTCTAACTACAGGCAATAACTCTACAAGCCCAAACTTCACAAACTCTACACCTTAGTCAAAATATCGCTTGGCCGTTTCACTTCCGTAGTCACATGGGGGTAAGGTAAAAAAAAAATCAATGTTCATTACTATTCTGTTATACTTACAATAGTTCTTGTAGAAACGAGTGTAGTTCTTGTACGTACGAATAAACAAATGTATTTAATTTTTACAACATGAAGTATTTTTACTGTAATCTATTCATTCATTTTCCAATCAATCAATCCGTTCTTGTAGTAACGATACTTGTAGGTACCAATGAACAAATCTTTTTCATTTTTACAACATTTATTTTTACGAAGCGGCGAAACGGCCAAGCTATGTGGCTTGGCCGTTTCGCCGCTTTGATTAAGGTGTAGAGTTTGTGAAGTTAGGGCTTGTACGGCATGTACAATTGTACATCTGCTTGAAATCTGATAACTTTTTCACAGTGCGAGTCATATGGTCTCGTCTTGGCAACATTTTCATGAAAATTTGGTAATTGTAAAGTTTACTTAAAAGTTTATTTAACGAACCCAGGTGAATAAGGTGAATAAAGTTTTCTAAAAGTAATTTTAATGCACCCCAGGTGTTTAAAGTGTACTTAATGCACCTGGGCGAATCAGTTCAGGTAAATTCAGTTTACGGAGGGGTTAATAAATATTCCTCACGATGCCTATGTTTTCATATCACAGAACTGTGCCGCTGCGACACCGTAAGGGAAAACGTGACGCCATGTTGCTTTTGTTTGTTTGTTCCATGTATCTTGATCTCCTTCCTCAAATATTTGAGAAGTGTGCCAGATGGCGGATATGGTACTAGGTAGACTATCCATCAGTGAACGATGTAGTGGCAGAATGCTGCTCTAATAAAGTGCTGCTTAAGGCGACGCAGCATGCCTTTTGTAAATCTCAAGTTATGCAAAATAAAAGTATTAAAGCAGTTGTCTCTTTATACTACCTAGTTAATCATTATAGGTGAGTACCATCAGGGATTCGTGAACGTATAAACGTAATTTCATCAGGTATTTTTGCGAAACTGCTCACAAAATCTGTTTTTCACTTATATCTTTTTAATTTCGCTCCGGATTAGAAAATGGATAGGCACCTTGTTATTTTTTTAATGGTTTGAAAAAACACTAAGTTATGTTGCTCTGTTCGTCCTCTAGAGATCGGTGTAGAGCCTTGTTTTAAATTTGAATTTAATTCTTCTAAAAGTGGTAAGCAGAAGGGGAAATTTTAGTTCCGCTGTAGGGGTGCCCACCCAGCCTCTAGCGCTGTCACTTCCCGAGCGAGAGACTGACAGCATTGCATTGAATATGCCTTAAACTTTGAGTTGTGTCTCCGGGCGTAACCAATGGGTATAATGACGATGAGGTTACCTCTCTGATCTGTTCATCCAGCATATGCACCCGGGCTTGTAGCACTGCGTTGTCGGCCTTCGCCCTCGCGTACCGCTCGTCAGCCGTGCTCTGCGTGTCCGCCAGGGTCGTCACCTGCTGCTGCAGGACTTGCACCTGTTGGGACAATGGAAGAGCTCAGTAAAGGTGTTTCTTCAACCCTAGTTTCTGGCGGGTATACTTAATTGAGGAATTAAAAATTATTTACGCGAATGATCTACAATTATGTATTGGGCTATCTGAGGCTTAACTTTTGTTTGACGAAATCGCTATCATATGAGATAGGGATAATAAAAATGGAAAAGACTTCGTCAAAGTATTTCAGAAGAGAATTAGCAATATGGGATGCACATGCCATGGTCGAGTGACTCTGGGGTCGTAGGTTGTTGAACTGATAAGGTTAGGCAGACAATATAGCAAACGCTCGAAGAGCTACGCAGATCTCTAGATACCTACTTATTATGTCATCATTTTAGCTTTGCCATTACCAGTACCTAGCTCTAAGTCGATTATTATAAGTCTCGTCGGCAGATAAATACTGCGCCAAATACCTCCTAGTTAACCATAAATTAATACTTTTAATTAATTTGAAACAACCTTCGATACCAATTAATTAAATGAATATTTTCATCCAATCTACGCAATCGGACGAAGCTGTGGCAAATTGACATTGTCAGATTACTTTGGTAGCGAAAAACGTTTTACCTACTGTAGGTACTCAAAACATTACAAATAAATATATAAAGTACCTACATGCCTAAATTCACATAATAAGCTACTCCCGATGGGTGATACAAGAAATACCAACTGTACTTTTGCTCCAGAAATCCCCAGTGAGCTGATATTGCAGGTACCTTGTTCAGACTAACAAACAAAACAGGAAGACGAATGAAACTTGCAAAAGCCGAAGGTCAATCAGTCCCGACTGGTTGATTAGGTTCCCTTATTCTTGGTATTGTACTACGTATACCTTGCTCAATGCCTATAAATCAGTCTTCCTTCACTGCATTACGTTGGATCAAGGGTGTCTCATTTTGTAGAAATCATTTTATAATTGCCTGTATCTACTTACCTACGTTTAAACGCGTCGGGCGTAATATTTTGTATTTTTACGGTTTATGGTTATTATAAAATCCATCATAGAGACTCAAACCGCTTTGCAATAGTGTAGTTTAACTAAAACGCCGATACTTATTAACGCGTGAAGATAATGCAATATCCGCAGTATGAATAGAGAATAACAATAGGTTTTTTGTTCGATTACTAACATTTCCTTCCTTTCAGCGCTTGTGGATTTATTATGGATTTAATTTGTGACAAGTGGTCATGCATTTACTTTTTTATACGGCCATATGTGGTATACCATAAATCGACTCTACGACTTGGTAAATATGGACCTAAATAGAAAAACAATGAAAATTATAAGTTGCCTCAGTGGTATACCTGTCGCAAGTTTCTTGGCGCCTGAGTGCTTCCTGGAGGAGGTGGCGGCGCATGGGATCAAGAGAGATGCTTATATGGGCGAAAGAGAGATAGTGGGCCTCAGTCAGGCGCCAAGGAACCTCTTTATACCTAGTGTGTTATTATCAGTATCACTGTTTGTACGCGTAGTTAACTGTCTCTTTCGTTTTAAGACAGGCAGTTATTAAATATAGTAACTGACAGCTAATAATTAAGTATACTACGCACTTATTTGAATTACTATTCGATTGGATGTAAATAAGCAGTTTGCAATTAAAACATCTATCAGCACGATGTATGCCTATTTGGAGCAATACTTACAACAAAATTGTCATTCTCCAAGAAATGTCTGGTGGTTGTAGTGCTCAGAAAGCAGTAAAAGCAAGACATATTTACAAGAAACAAAAAACAACGGCAACGAAATGCAACGACATAACCATCGGAAGGTAGAGATAATAATATTACGAATCAATATCTATTTTTGATTAATTTCCTGCCAACCGAATGTGAAATGAAGAATTCACATGACGTGGATAAAATGCATCAGTTTATAGTATATTTACCTAGTTTTGGTTATAAGTACTCTTATTATAGAGTAATATAAGAAAAATACCAGTCAAGTGCGAGTCTAACTCGCACACGAAGGGTTCCGAACCGTCGTACAATGGTAGGGATGGTGTGAAGTGTATAGTCTGGATTTTACACAGCAAAATGTTGCTCACAAAGTTATTGGTGCGCCTACTTTCAGACTCCATGTACGTAACCAGGTGCATTCATAAGTTTGTATGTGATAGAAAGAATTGTTGTATGGGAGCCCCCTTAAATATTTATTTTATTCTGTTGTTGTAGTTACATCCTGGTGACAGACGGACAGACAGACAGACAGACAGACAGCGGAGTCTAATAGGGTCCCGTTTTTACCCTTTGGGTACGGAACTCTACAAATGGGGCAAACATAAGCCATTTCTCGATCACAAACCAAAAGGCAACAGGAAAAGACCAATTGATGAGCAAGTGTTATTGTCAGTATTGAAGATGATTCATAATTTCATATGGTAAATATTGGGTCACCCAATCTCTGCGTTAGTATTGTAATTGGATGAATAAGTATAACATATATTCATAACTTGCCACTTTGATGTTAATCCATGACGTATTAACACCTCCCACGAAGGTGTAATTTAATTTTAAGCTCCTAGTAATTTTGGTTTGAATTGATTGCGAAAAGGGGTGAATTTTTTCACAATCAATAATTTTACCAAAGGTACTTGGAGCACACATCTCCATAGGAGGTTTTAATACAAAAATACCTATTGCCGTTGTGCAAATTAGGAATTGCACGAATTAGTAATTGTACGAAATAGTAAAATAACAAGTGATGCATCACGTCTTCGAAAAGAAGATATAGATCGTGATGATTTTATATAAAAATGCCAGTTACAATTAATTCATGGTGATATAACAGTAGGCCACTTATTAGAAAAACTTAGGTAAACTGCGATTACTAAACTACTACTTTTATTTAATTACAAATTAATTTCAAGTTACCAAAATCTTCTAAACAAAAGTTTGCAGCAAGTTGGCATGCTATCTGATATACAATTGGTATAAATAATTAATCACTTTTTTATAGTCACATAGTAGGACAGACAGAAATAGTTCTCCCTCGTGGTCTTACTAGTAGGACAAGTTAGTTGGACCACGAAACAAACGCCGTTTAGAACAAAGAAATAACTACAGACCTGTACTAATATAGATACTCCTACATATACAGTTTATTAAACTTGTTAATTACGAGAGCAATATAATTAAAATTGCATGCCTTGTTTTAGGAAAGTTGTAACTTAAACTCTGATGTTTTATCCCGTAGAATTCTGAAAGCTATCATTTTTTGATATGTCAGAGATTACAAACCTTTTTGGCTGGGCACATTTTTCAATTTCAATACGAGTCTGAACATCTGAGTGAATGCATCCATTTTTTAAGTGCGGCGCTCGTAATTAAAAGGGGATTTACGGCGAGTGATAATTACGTCCCTTTTCATCACAAACAGTAAAAAACTACAAGAAAAGAAAACATATTTTTATTAAAATCTTTAATCATCATTAATCCTAATATCACTTTCTTCATCATCATCATCATCATCATCATCATCATCATCATCATCATCATCATCATCATCATCATCATCATCATCATCATCATCATCATCATCATCATCATCATCATCATCATCATCATCATCATCATCATCATCATCATCATCATCATCATCATCATCATCATCATCATCATCATCATCATCATCATCATCATCATCATCATCATCATCATCATCATCATCATCATCATCATCATCATCATCATCATCATCATCATCATCATCATCATCATCATCATCATCATCATCATCATCATCATCATCATCATCATCATCATCATCATCATAATCATCATCATCATCGCTGACATGAATTATTAAAGAGTCTGCGACTGTATCAATCACATTGTCGAGGATGACGATTTGATTGATACACCACGAGGACGCTTCTTTCTGGGAGACAGAAAGTCTGTCTCTTGTGCTCTGTAAGATGGGGCTGCTTCCCGGGAAGGGCCAGGCTGTGGCTCTATAACGTTTATAAAAATCAACGGACAATCACAACACGAAAAGTCAACAAGAAAAACTTAACAGAATAACAGAAACTTAACTAATTTAACAAGATAATAACAACAAATAGCAGCAAACACCGAGAAAACATAAGCGCATTGGTATATCTTTGCTGAAATCTACCAATATAGTTTGTTCGCCATATACTTCGTAGCGTAGAATCACGTTTTAAATGTTAAATAATTCTGCATCCATCTGACAAAGTAGGTCTTTTGAGTGCACACTTTTAAATTATTCGCTGTGGGGCTGTGAAGTGATAAGTGTAAAGTAGTGTCCAATGGAGCGCAACACTGACAGCTAAACGTCGATAGCCACAGAACAAATATTACTGTCACGTCAACGGTAGTAACTTGTTTACGTTTGTATTAAGTATCGGGTTTCGAATTTGTGCTTATAATTGCGATATAACCACAAAATGTATTCGCTGATGACTGTGCGGAAACTTTAAACTGAGCTTCGAAGGAGAAATGCATCAGTAGCTGGAAAAAAGCTCATCTGATAGAAAGGTAAACATGTTAAGAATTCGAGGTAATGTTTCGTATTTTCCTCAAATTGATGAAATTCATTTATAACAATGTGGTTTCTGTTCAAGATTAGAGGCGTACGACCGAAACAAACACTTTGGAGGGTATTAAGACATTCCAGAAGACCATCCTGATGTATAGTGCCCTCAGATACATACCGAGATATCAACGCTGATACACCACTCCATAACATAAGCAAATCTCATCAAATTATGTTAAACAGTATCTGATCGTAAATCTATTTACCGCCTTTTTAATTACTTAATCCTAAATAATCCCTTTCATTGAAATACAATGCGCACAGCCCTAAATCAGTACCGATGCATTACTTGCCTTTGAAGTTTTTTAATACACAAGGCACTTTCCCACAGAAAACAAAAAACAGTGAGTAATTGGCAGTTTTGCGCCCTATTGGGTGAAGCATCTCTGATGTTTAGTAGAAACTGGTTATTGAGCGTGAAACAGTCGAATTTGCTATCCCGACGCTGTTAACTAAACAGCGAGTGAAGGCTGAAGGGGAGGATGGGGCGCCGGGGACGTGGCTACTCGCAAAAAATAGAATATAATTATATTTGCCTCACTGCGCTGATTACTGATTAGTAATCACTCACACTTAACACTGGCTGTTCAGACGTTGCTAGCATTTTACACTTCACAGCCACACTTAACACCTGCACTTTACACTAATCAAAATGAATAAAATAATAATTGTCCTCATAAAGAACCTTATGATATCTGAAATGTCATAATTCTACGGAATAAAAAATCAGAGTTTAGGATAATTTGAAAGTAATGTCTAATTTTATATTTTTGATTATGAATCTCAATTATTCATCCCTAGTTATTCCATCTTTGGATAATTTCCAATTAATGGAACCATAACGTAAATAACTACTAAAAATGTGAGGCGATAAAATATATATTTTCATTGTTATGGTAATTCATACTTACGTTGAACAGACAAATATTTAATCTGGATTAAGTAAATGCAACGGTTATGCATACACTTTAATAGCTAACCGTGATCTTGAAGTGTATGTGTCACTGTTACATAATGCCTAGTTACATACCCACCCAGAGCAGAACACCCAGGCCTTCTACTCCAGCTGGTGGAGGAGTTGGGTTGGCTGAATTAGAGGTGCAGGCGAAGGGGACATGCACAAAGGCCCGCTCATGTGTGCCAGGTGCAGGCGTTACGACCCCCTTTTAAAAGATTGGAAGCTATCTATGATGTGTTCAGGAACCGCATGTTGCGACCGGCATCGATATTTAATTTCGAATAGAACGTCATCTCGTCTGATATTAGAATTGAGGTCAAATAAGAATTGCTTTGTTTTTCAGAGATGTTTGAAATTTCACCGTAATAAGACCATCGAATTCAATGTTATTATGAAGCTTGCTTAATTTTCAGAGATGTTCGAAATTGAAAGTGATAAGAACATATTAACAGATAAATAATGTGTTCTAAACAAAACAGTTTATCTTAAAGCTGGTTGTAATTTGTGGTTTTTGAACGCATTATAGAGGGTTTATGAGATCTGTACAGATAAAATGGTTAACTCAGCACTTTATTAAATAACTTTTTGGCACAAGATAGAAGGTTTCTTCCGTGAATTTTCAAGTACTTATTCCAGAATACATGCAAGTTCATTTTTAATTTGTTGATTTGATTGTTTATCATATTACCTTAATCTGGATGCCATTGATCGTTTGCCAATACTGTGATTCTCAATTCAGAAAACACTAAACTTAATACCCTGCCCCTGTTATCAACAGAAATTAACCAGGAGAAAACACTTGCAAATTGTTGGCATTTAAGTATGTATATTATCATCATGAGCGTACAATAACCATTTAATTCCCATTATGGTTATGCGCGATTATCGTAACAACTGAGATCAATCAATGAAAGAACCAATTTTCTAGTAACACAGCTAGTTAACTTTCACATGTTGATTGTAATGTCTTAGACATGATAAGTGACATACAAAGTTACTAGCATTACATTGTCTTCTCAACTTCCTAGATGCTCCAAGATTGCATTACGAGAGGTGGGTAAAACGTTGTCTTAAGTAATAAAACAGATAATAAATCAACGTTTGATGCTAAAAACAGCGACTACGGACAAGAAAATAACATAGGAAAAGTTAAAGCAGTCATTCGCCATGTACTTAAGGCGTTTATCGTTTTAGAAACACTTTCTACCAGATCTCGTATACACAATAGCGAATTTTTCGATAGAACAATCTTTTAATCGTGATGAGTGATGATGATGATCTTAATTTTGATGTGATAACATAGATCTTGAAATGATCCTTGATTGCACAGGACAATTCCTGTTCACTTTGTAAGGTATTAAGTTTTTTTTAGGAAATGTTCACTCTGAAATGAGCCTATAAATAGATACTAAACAAAATAAAGAGATTCAATAACATTGCATAAGCCCCAAAACGAAGCTGAATATAGCAAATCATCAGACATGTGATACGGGCACCACGACGATATTATCGTGAGAATTATCAAGCATGACTCCGACATGATATAACTGATGAAAGATTAGCTTTGCTTACACATTGTTCTTACTTGACGATGCATAAAAACCGGGACTAAAGATGAAGACAACAGTGCAAAAGTAACTAGAATCATTTTGGATGGTCTTTTATACCAATTTCATATGCTAAAATCGTTCGGTGAAAGTGTTCTAGTTAAGTTTTAGTTGCGTGGTTCGTAAAGGTTAGTCTGATGTTGTTTATTACTTTTATCGACCGTTTCGCAATAAATCGCGAGTGTAACGATACCGAATGTTGTGGAATCTACTGATAAAGCTACTCAGACAGCCTCAGTCGAACCAAAATACAAAATCTGATATTTTTATACAATCAAATCGCTTAGACGAAAGATCCAGATCGAATTTGATGAAATACAAAATAGCGTATAAGGTAACAACCTTTAGGTAGATCTTCAGAAATGAAATGAAACCAATAGACACTTAATAGAGTGAATGTACATAGTCTAAGTGGTTGAGTAGTGGTCGGGTTCGTGATTTCCTTCAACGTATATTTTCTAGACTGCCTTGCCTTGCCAGGCAACTTTCCTCAGTTTGTTGACAAGCCTACCCTCGCTGTTTGCATTTACTAACCTTACTTTCGATAGCATTTTGTTCCAAACATCTTTGCACCGTTATCAGAAGTAAACATTACGATGTTGAAAGATTTATAGGTACCTGAGCTGAGAGGTAATCTCTTAGATAAACAGATTTCGCCACCAAAATATATATGGATGTAAAGTGGTTTTTATCACAAAACCCACGGAGACAAGAGTTTTAAATTAAAATTGCGTCATGCATGTCTAATCTCACTAGTTTGAGTTTTCCATAATAGTGTAGCCAGGCTCAGGTTAATTTAGGTTAATTCTGTCAATAATAAATCACGTAGAATATAATAAACGCCCTGGAGAAAATACACCAGCTACAGCGATGCGCAATTGCTCACCAGATCAAGTCTACCAAGTGATAATTGAAGTAATTGCATTAGTCGATTCAATTGTCCCATAGAAATAGCCATACGGCACTTTAACGAGCGGATCACCGTCAATCAATATGCACTTGTGAGTGACAGGAGTTCAAGGGAGAAGGGCAGGCGCGGTCGATAGCACCGATGCAAATAGCCGATATGTCCTATCTTTTGCTATCTTTATTGCTTTTGCATGAAAGGTCATTATAAAGTAAATATTATAATATGCATTGTATTGTTTTGGCAATGTAGAAAATATGTAAAAATAAGAACTTAAAAGCGAGATCATTATAATGGAAATTCTTGTAAGTTTTCTTCCATGTTAGCTACTGGTAGTAGTGACAATTTAACCTATCCTGTAGGTATGGTAATTTAGAGTAGATAGACCACGTGGTCCGGTTTTCCTAAACATGACGCACTTGAAGATCATGTCAAAATAATTGTATCTAACAAAAAAAGATAAACAAACCATCGATGAAGATAGAGTATCTATCAATAATATTTTATCTGAGGCAACAGCAGACATGAAATCAGAAGATGACAAAGAAATAGATTCTTGTTTCTAAATGTAGGTAGATTTTAGGAATGAAAAAGAAAGTAAGTTCAAGGGTACTCCAACACTAAAAAAACGACTAAAATGCGACTTTAAGCGGAACAAAATGCTAATTTCGTTCAATCGGGGCCATTAAGAATTTATCGGTTCTTTTTTGAAATTATACCTACTAATCACTATTCCACAGATGGGTTCAATCAAACCATCACCTAGGTGTCGACTGCTATGCTTCCAAATCTAGAGTTAGACACTGCACTTCTCAACGCAGGTTTTGTAGTACCCACCTACAATGTAACAGTAAACTTTACTAACATAGCGTCACGCCTTTTCCCATACGGGGTAGCACAGGCACAATTATGCCCACTTTGAGGAAGCCTCGGCAGCCATTTCAACTCTTTACACATCACAGCATCGCAAAAAGTTGAAATGGCTGCCGATCCGTCTTCATCAGGATTCTCACGTCCTTAACTTCCTCTACAACATTTTGCGGAATCCACGCTATCCAACCTTCCTACGGGACCGTCTTCAATTTGTTTCTTCCAGCAGGCCTCGGAGGAGGATCAACGCAGTTCCATGCTCACGCACGAGCCCACAACATAACACCGCGTCCTACGAGCACGGGTTTAGACTCCGGGCCATTCGATTGTGGAATGTACTACCCTACACCATCAGATATAGTCATTCTATCGATATATTTAAAGACGCCTGAAGAAGCATTTCCTATCTCATTAGAAATATAGGTAGTATGACATTGTATGTATTTATCAGTATATTTAATATTTATTAATATTTGGGATGTATATTTTATGTACGTAGTGTAGGCACTCGTATAGTTAGTTTATTGAGTTGTCGATGGACTAGTCCCTGTCACGCAAAATAGGGTATTGAATATCTGCGTCAAAGTGGGCATAATTGTGTGGGAAGAATTACTGAACCAACTCTAACGACTTCAAAATCTCGGGATTCGGTTTATCTTCGGGCTGCGCGAATACGACCATGTAATGAGTCATGCGATGATACATGGTCGTATTCGCGCAGCCTGAAGATAAACCGAATCCCGAGATTTTGAAGTCGTTCGAGTTGGTTCAGTAATTCTTCGTTAGCACTGACCCAGCAGACATCAGCATGACCAGGACACTTGGTTGTCGAAGAAGAGACCCAGGTTTTTAAGTTTTATCTCTATATATGATTGTGGTACCATTGAAAGTGACAGCTGGGATATACTGTTGCTGCAACCGGGTAAGAGAATATCTTGAACCTACCTATAATCATGCTTATTAATTATAATAATTAATATTGTGATATTTGTATTAGTTAAGCACAACCAATTTTTTAAAGAGATCTAAAAATCAATCTGTGGGAGTTTATACGCCCTTCTCCCACAGTGGTTCAATGTAGAGAAGAGGCAAAAAATAACATTTGCTAAGTATATGTCTATATCTATAGTAACCAGGGTTAACCAGGAGTCCGAAGGATGAAGCCCAGCTTTTTACACCCTCAAGATCTGCGTTCATCGTTAGGAAAAAAGTGGCGGTAAATCTGGAGACCATCAGCATAAAGATGATATGAGGAAGACAGGACGTCCGAGATGGAGTTAATGAAAATTGCGAATAGGAGAGGAGAAAGTATACCGCCTTGAGGGACACCATACAGTGGATGTCTCCTCCGACCTGATACGACGTTGCTGAACCCTCAATTAATAGTCGAACCAGCTGACAGAGGAGGAAGAGACTTTCAGGGATCTAAGAACTTCAATGAGAATGTCGAAATCTACGAAGTTGAAGGCCTTACTGAAGTCAAGTAAAGCCCAGACGGAAAGCTGTGTACAGTCCGTGGCTAGCTGGATGTCATCTGTGACTTTCAGCAAAGCCGTGACAGTGCTATGAACCGTTATGAATCCTGACTAGAACGTGTTTAGACGTTTGTTTGAGGAAAGGTGATAGGAAAGCTGGTTATGGACAATGGTCTCAAGGACTTTGGAGAGGATGGGCAGGATTGAAATGGGACGATACTCTTTGAAAGTGGCGGAACTGGAAGATGTCCTGGAAACTTAAAATTTGCCAGGCATGGCTCGTAGGTATCATGAACGAACAGTATATTAAGGAGAAAATATGAAAACAGTTATTTCCGATTAAAAATATATCAAAAAGCCGAGAATTGTCGATCGGTGAAATAATCATTTATAAAACTATTAGAATTGTAATAAGTGTGTAGGTGCTCAAAAGTTATCTTCGCGTGACTTGATGGATAGCGTTTCCGTACTCAATACGCAACAAGCAATACAATATCGTAAGATTTGTTGTTGTCACGAAACCTGTCAGGAAGTTTGATATGATAATAGTTTAGATGAATCTAGATTCGACTTCTTCTTCTGGATGTCAACTATTTTTCCGTAACATAAACATACCCATCCCAATAGAAAATTGGATGTCTTGGTCGACATCGCTAACCTAACAAGTATGCGTAGGTAGGTATATCAACGAGAATGTGTTGTGTGTGCAAAAAGTGTTGATTTTTAATAACACTGCATGGGCTGTTTTGAATCTCATGCCACCCAGATTTAGATTATCACCCAGAGAGATACAGTAAGATTCCTTTTACTTTACCGCTAGACACTTCTCAGATTTTTTAAATCGTAAATCAATTAAATGTTTCAGATTTTTACCCTTAATATACTCTTGATGATACACCTCTAGGTCAAGTTTCAAGTTTCCTAAATATCGTCAAGCGGTAAAGTTAAAGTAATCGTAAACTGTACATATGTACTCATTTCAAATGGATTAAGAATTTACAATTACTTAGATGGTAATGCACTTAGATGCACTTAGATGCACTTAGATGTTAGCCTGACATACTCGAACAGTGAGAGGAAGTGAAAAGACAGAAAATGTTGAGAATTCAGACCAGTTGAATACATAATTAGTTTTATGAGGTGCCAAAGAGGGTTGGGCTGCTTGTGCCTCAAAAACTTCGTTCAGAAAGTAAGTTTGATCGATGAAACGTAGCTTATATTACGTGTTAGGTAGGATCGCGTGTTTTGTCGGAATTATTTGTGTGTCCTTAATATTTTCCGAAGACGGAACGGGCGGCCTATAAAGCCGAAATGGTTGCGCTTCATTGCTATAAAAATACTTAGTTGTTTTCAAACCTCTTCGAGTCTTCGATGTCACGCATCGATTCTTGTTTCGTCAATACGGCAGCCTTATACTTTTTTTTCTCGAATCTATAATAATTGCTTTTGAATTTGCTCAATTTTAGCGCAGATGGGAATGTTAACCGGAACTTTGTTGGTTTCGTGAAAATAACAGTAAAGGGACCCAATTAATTCGCTCTTTGTCTTTGGGAGCAAGTCATTTGAATTTGGAGGCTTTTACATAAATTCCCAATAGTTAGTGTGACCGAAACAAAATAAGGATGGATCGAACCCTTTAAATGCATAAAACACTCCACCACAATGAAACCACAAAAATTTGTGTCACAATTAACAGTGCATGATATTATTATGCGCAGCAATATTGATGAAGTTACCCAATGCGGGCTAGACCGCTTAACCGAAGGCGCAACTGGCGAGTAAGGTTCTAATGTATGAAGTTCAAAAAATATGAGGTTTTCTACTTTTACGTACACGTTTTGTATCGGGAGATCTATCGCTACGTAGCGGCGAATTAACACGCGATAACCTCGAATTGATTTAAGAAGGTACGTTGTACCAGTTTATCTGCTTAAAACTATACAAAAAGTAGCGATGCTCACTTGATCAGAAAGATTGTCACACCACTGATGGGCTTGCGTCTTCTTCCCACCATTGATACCGTTGGTCAAGTGAGGGGTCAGTGGCGATCCAGTGAAAAGATCGTCAGAGAAGCTGATGTCTGAGGTGATGCGGCTCCGGGGCTGAGGGTCGAGGGGTCCCACGAAGTCAAACTGACCATCCCACATGTCATACTCCAAGTCTGGCTCCAGGCTTTCCTCCACTTCACTTCCCCTATGTTCAAGCACTGGCTCAACCATCTTGTCCCCTGACCGATTAAATATCCCCGATTTGAACATTCAGGTTTTTGACTGCTGTTACTAGCAGACTTTTGGTATTTAAATATTGCACTTGTTTTCTTAGAAATAGAGACTTTTTTGACTATAATAATATAAGTTTGAATAGAGATAGTAATGGCACTCCACTGATAAAGTTACTGTGTATGGTTCAACTGTTGCGCGCTGAGTATAATTGGATTCACTGGAGTATTAGTTCACTAACGTAACACTGAGTCACTGCATGTCACGTTATCCAATACAACGTATGGTTTAAATGATACGAGAACTCTTTCAATTTTAACCGATAAGTTACTAATTACCGTCGTACACCAAAATTATCATTTTATCTGAGGAAACTCGTATTCGATGACGAATCAAAACAAATGACAGTTGGTGGAACATCTTTTCATTAACAGCCGAAATCCTAACTGGCACTTTAGAAAATTCATAAAGAAAACTTCAAAAAGGCTTCGAAGACTTTGTTTTCAAATAGCGCGTGAAATTTCGTTTGAACAACCGGCGCGGTTGGCGGCGTGCGCGCGACTTGCTCGCCCCACCCAGCGACACGATATCATCAGTAGACGGACCGATGCCACCCGCGACCCGGCACTAACTACATACACCTTATTCGCCTCTGTACACATGTGCATGAGACACGGATTCCTGTGGCAATAATCCCCGAGCTCCCCCTGCATCTGGTAATTTTAT
Organism: Argyresthia goedartella; assembly: GCA_949825045.1. Classification (NCBI taxonomy): domain Eukaryota; kingdom Metazoa; phylum Arthropoda; class Insecta; order Lepidoptera; family Argyresthiidae; genus Argyresthia; species Argyresthia goedartella. The sequence continues at coordinate 22,478,212 of OX463821.1, read as the reverse complement.
GATTGCGTTCAGAGACCACTGCGCCTCGGCCAGATGGAAGTTCAAAACACTTAGATATTTGCATTACACTGAGTCGTTGACGCAAGCAACGTATACAAGATAAGATGGATGGAGATCACTGTGGACGTCTAATTGCCATCATTAGAGAGCTAGTCAAACCTTTGACTGACCTTGGAGTTTTTGTCATGCTCGACGAAATTGAAAAAACTATAGTAATTTTTAGAAAAAAAGACGTAATCAAAAACTGATGATTATGAAAGCTTAAGATCATAAGATTGAACATAACGAAAGCATAGAAAGTGAGGATGTGAATGACAGAAAAAAGTGAAATCACCAACCAACACGATTGAGTATTGCTATTTAGCAATTACATATAGTCCGCACGCATTTCTTATTACTAAATGAGAACATGATCAAACCACTTACCAAAACAGGTGAATGCAGCTTGCTAGCGAATATAGTCATGAAGAGGAGAACGTACGAAAATCTATGATCAAGAATTACTTACAAGAAGTACATCTTGATAAGAGGGTAACGGTTCCCCTGTAGGTAGGTATTAAAGCTGGACAATAGGAGCAGATGAAGAGCCCAAAGTAGTAGACAAATGGGTATCAGAAATAGATTTTCAAGTACTGGCTAAATGAAATAAAGTACACTTAACAGAAGTCAAAGTAGTATACTTCAAAAGAACATCTTGGCGTCTTGACCTGGAATATTTAGCTACAAGTACGTTGAAAAATTCATGAAATAAATTTGAAAAAGTTACATATACTAATGGAGCGTTAAATTTAGACGGAAAAAAGACAAACAAACTCGAACGGACCGCAAAAAGACAATGGCGAATATAATAGGGTAAAGACATGTTATTCAATTCAGTCGAACAATGCAGTCTCATGCATTTTAATTTTGTTTTTATAACTTCGAAGCGTTAGTGTGAGAAGTTAAGTATTTGTTTTACCAAAAAAGACAGAAGGCTAGGACTTAATCTTAACCTAAGGAACTGACGTAAAATAATAAAGTAAGTCGTGTGTATCCTAAGCGAATGCATCGTACCCACATAGTAACTTATCAAGAATAGGCACGCCATGTTGCATTCCAATTAGGTATTCCCCTTTGCTAACTTGAAGGGAACATTGGTTTTGGTTTTTGGAAGGGAGCTGAGTTAAATTATTGAGAAAGGGTCCAGTCCAAGTAACGAGGCAATAAAGTGATTAAAAATCCAAGAGGCATAAATATCCACTCTATTGCAATTATTATTTAGGTGTAGTAACTATTCTAGTAACATGTTATGCGATCAATACACTCACTACATAATACTTATATTATAGTCTAGTTCTTGTATAGTATTTTATTAGGTGAGATTATTTGGTGAAAAGTGGTACCTCCACAATAATCTGATGCAGGAATTTACCTCCTACCAAGAATGTACTCCGAAGGAATCTGCATTATTTTCTCCGCGTATAAAAATCTTCTCTATTTCTTCTATTCTCTAATTCCCACTATTGGTTTTGCGCGACCCGTCATCTCACGGCCCCATAAGCTTTTGATTACTTGTACGATACTATCATAACTACTGATTACTTGAGTAATCTGAACTAAATCTTGTCTCAATATCACATTTGCTGCGGTGTCAGTGATCTTCGCGCCCTAAATGATAGACAACAAGTATTTTCTTTACAGCAATTATTGGCCGTATGTGTTCTAGATAGATGGCATTGCTCCCCCGACTTAAAGACTTGAGGAGTTGTTTATGGATCTTCATTAGGCTGCCGATTAGTTGAGTAATATGAGTGGTGTAAATGACCAAAGTTGTCATTCATCTATCCCGCACCAGCTCAGTAAAAGGAGTTTTTTTTATTTTCTTCTTTATACATTTTAGAATTTCCATGACTATTTTCTTTGAAAACGAGGCTCACGTATTTTCATTTTATTAAATAATAGTTATCATCTCTTTACTTCTTTACTCATTTTCACTAATGGCTCAGTGAGCTGAAGACCTCACGAACTACACAGGAAATTTGCGTATTTTTCTTCACTATTTTCTATCCCTTAACAACCCCGACCCAGTTTATCGGATGAACAAGTGTAATTATTATAAAAAAAAATCGGTTCGGCAGCAAGTACCGTACAAGCAACTTCTCTTGAGAAGAATTCTTTTTTTAACATTACACAATAATTAATAAATTTTATCGAATTTAAAGAATTTTCACGAAAAAGATGACGTCATAGTGGGTCCGCCATTTTGAATTTTAAAAAACTGATGAAAGATTCGAAACCAGCACCCTCAAAAACCCACATCTACCCCTCAATACTTGGAATTACATACAAAATTAACGTTGCGTGTTCAAAAAAGTCAGTTTTTTACAAATAAAAAACGAACCGCTGGACCGATTTTTTCTAGACTCCTTTCAGATCTAAGTCATGACGTGGCGTATCGATTGATATGGTCATCAAAGCGATTCGGTCCAGTAGTTATTGAGAAAACGAATTCCATAATTTTGATCACGTACATACGTACGTACACACACACACACACACACACACACACACAGACATCACTCTAAAAATGATTGCAAATGATTCTCCAGGTCTTAAAACGTAAAGAAAACACAAAATTACCTATTTCAATTTTCAGACCTATTATAATAACTTCTCAAGAGAAGTTAAAAATAAGCCGACTGCATTTTCTTTCAAAACATGCATGAATGCACCTGGTTACGCACAAGGAGTATGAAAGTAGCCGCACCAATAACTTTGTCATCCCATATATCCGCAATTTTGAAAATTTTCCAAAAAAATAATCTACAATAAAACCATATAATGATCGAACCTGATCACAATATTTCACCAGAATCTGTTGAGGAATGCGATGCGTAGAGGAGAACAGCCGGATATCTGGACAATTCCGGTCGGACAGACAAACGAAACCATTTCTTCCCAAGCTGAAACGGAGACGCTTCGCTCACTCAGCCAATGATGGCCATAATGGCCAGTATTCTCATCTAACAAATAGTTCGATTAAGACTAGCTTTCGCGTTTTCTTCATCGCTCATTTATCATATTCCTGGAGCGTTTCCCATAGAATCTGACATGCAATAAGAAATTAGCCGATGTGTGCACACCGTAATTACGTACTATCAAGTAGGTATTATTTAATCACTGTGGGACTGCATGAGGCTGCAAGTGAGTTAATATTACCAAACAGCTTCATCTGCAAACAATATGTTTGTTTTTCGCACGCGTTCGCTGTGTTTTTGACCCAGGTTGAATTGAAGTCAGCTTTTCCATTCCAGTTCTGGTTACTCAACAAAGGCTAGAGGTAATTTTGAGTTTCTTTCTTCTAACACATGATGATATGATGAATATTAATGGCGTTATCAACGTGGAATTTACCGACCAATTTTTTTCCTAACGTTACAGGTACCTTATGTATCATTTTCACCTTGCTAAGCCGTTTAGCATAGCTATCGATATCTATGGAGAAACAAGCTATCAAGTAAGCAAGTTCTTACTGGAATGTACCTATGTCAGCAGTTTAGTGTATGTGCTCCTATCCTTGACACAGTTTGTCTAGCCCACACACCGTAGCGATGTCCCGCCCACTACACACTTCGTCAGATAAATAAAACACTATTCTCTATTATTCATTGATAAGGTCGCAAAGAGTAAAGTGTATAGTCTGCCTGTTAATTAAACGTGAAAGAATGGCATAAGATTTCCGTTTTACTGAATACATAGAAATATGTATTTTTTGCCCTCTCTCACGCAAAATGAGGTAGTATAAGGTAGTATAATATAATAATAGTACCTATTGTTAGTAATTATGTGCTAGTACTCATTGCAGCTGGCTAAACGTGGATAAAACTGTGCATTTGCCACATCGTATGGGAAAATGCATGTTGTTTTGTTTTGTTTATTTATTTTCACTTCAATCATTTGTTTCAGGAAAAACATTGGATTAGCGCTCCCCTGTTCTACTTTTCACTATAAACTAATTGCTTTAATTGTAGGTCACTCAGTAGGTCAACAAGGGTAGGAAACACTATGTAGGTACTTATACCTATATAGGTGTAGATGTACCGTATAATTACTAGAGTTCCAGTTTCATAATAAGAACCTATCCAATCCAAATATCCGTGTTTGTTTTACTAAAACCATCTAAAACTATCCAATTGGAGTTATAATTACATACTTTCGCATTTGTTTATTTATTTTGCATCTGACGGAAATTGGCACCCGGTCAGATACTCAGAATTACAAAGTTGCAGTTACGAAAGAACTAATCTGATATTGGTTTATTTTTTAAATGTTACCAAGTCATCAGAGAAAGTGTTGTTATTAGTTCCCCTGCTGAAGAGATAAAAGGGAAATTTTAAAGTAGACGAAGCGACCCATAATCATCAAAAAAGATTACGTATTACACAACTTTTAGACCTTAGAGTCTAGACAGATTTATACACAGTTTTTTTCGACTGTACATTCTATTTTATCTCTAAACTGATCAGGATAATAACACTTGTCTGCCCGGCAAAGCTAGCCGCGCCCTATATGGGCCCTTACTTGTCCGCTTCGCAAGCCCTTGCAATTTGCCCGGCCCTTAGGATTGCTTGGACATTCCAACCAGACTAGTGAAGGGGGCCAGAGGAAATAAATTATTTCAAGATGTATCTTATATCACTATAGTCACTGAAAGAAGTAATCCTGACTGATGGTGATGATGACGACCCTCTAAATTGATAATGATGTGCAAACTTAGAATAATCACCCAAAATAAATGTACAACTGGTCGCAAAAATAACTTCTAGTAGGTACCAAGTAGAGTTTACACAAATGTTTACTTAGATAACCCTCAAGCTTACGAGCGGTACACACAAACAGTTTATCACGAAGGATGAACATGGGCATGCGTTTGACCGGAAGTGGATGCGCACGCGCAGCTGGGGTCGCACTTCCGGTCGCCATGTTGCTTTGCTTGCTACTGTAGGAAGGAATAGCAATGAAGCGGCACCGGCCATTGTTCGGGCCTTTTCATTCGTTAATGTTTACTATCCCGACGTTTTAATAGGTCATTGAACAGGGATAAGATTTAGTTTTTGTATGGTAAAGAACACGTGTGAGTGGGAGCTGGATAATAGTTAGAAATCCGATAAATTCGGATTCCATTGTTCCAAGTTCCATTGTACTTAATAGTAGTTTATGTGACTGATACATAATGGAGGGCATTAAAACTCGAGATAATAATATCACTCGAGAGTTTTAATGCATAATTATGTACATTTACATATACTAGTTTATCTACACACATATCATAAGCTCTCTTGGATGTGTTCAGGAACCGCATGTTTGACCGGCATGGTGGCATTGAGTTGTTTAGCTTGTTCTGTAGAACCAACTTCACAGACAAAGTAGGGGCGGCACGCAGGCGGGCGTCGGCGTTCGAAATTTGAATGTCATAATATGTAGAAAATTTACACATTATGTTCATAATGTTCAATATTCAGATAAAAACGAAAATAGTTTAACATTATGCTGATCGTGACGTACGGTTTTTTGACGCAGTAAAGAGGGTTTATGATACGTGTGTAGATAAAATTATATAAAATACACCACGACTTGTTTCCACTACCTTACAAATATAAAGTCAAATCAAACAGTGTATCATCGTAGCTTAGCTTCTGATTAGATTTTAGATAAATGTAGGTAGGTAGGTAGATACTAAAAAGGTTTAAAGTTTCTAGTTAACTATCTCAATTCGATAGTTGAGTATAAATTTATATTTTATTATTATACGCTATTTTCGCTAAAAGAGTGATATATGTTGACTCAAGTTCTATTCGCAAACTTGGCCCTTTGCCAGTTCGACCTTGCACCGACAAATGTTGATGGAAATAGTTTTCACAATCATTGAAAATAGTGATGCATTTATAGGGTTCCTTCCTTAAAAACAAAAAACTGAACCCTTATAGGATCACTTCGTTGTCTGTCTGTCCTTCTGTCTGTCCTTCTGTCTGTTCGTCTATCAAGACCATTTTACTCAGGAACGCGTGGAGGCATCAATTTAAAGGTTTAACTGTGGTCTCTTGAAGATGTTATAAAACGATGTTAAATAGGTTAACTTAATCAAAAGCTACCATATGACACAATTTTGCTGAAATTGCTTGATATTCGCAAGGGAATCAAAACCTATAGGGTACTATATAAAACCTATAGGTCCAATTGACCTAAAATCATGAAAAGCAAGAAGACAGGTCTGATAGGGAAATATCCGAAAACTGCTAATTTCTGTCTGTCTGGCTGTCTGGCTGTCTGCCGGTCTGTCTATAGTCTGTACGTCTGTAAAGACAATTTTTCTCAGGAACGCTTGAAGGTATGTGAACGTTTTAATTAATTTCAGCTACTCAGGTCTGTAGTTCCTAAGGGATCAGCTAGATTTTAAGCCATTGTGTATTTATCCTTTGTTTATTTTTGTCCTGTAACTTGTCTTTTTGCAAACCCTAAATTAATAAATAAATAAATAATTTGTGGAAAAATCAAACTTATAGGGTCAACGCAATCAAAAGATACCGCCGCCAGACATGACACCTTTTGCTGAAATTTCTGGATATTCGCAAGGGAATCAAAACCAATAGTGTACTTCCCGTTTACCTAGAATCAAGTAAAGGACAAAATCTGGAAAAGGTAAATTTGTAGTTGCTTCACACAAAAAAAAGCGATTTGTGCGGGACCATCGGTGCGCGAGTCCAACTCGCACTTGGCCGGTTTTAAAAAAAATAAGTCTGTTTAACGTGTGAAAAACTACTGGCTGTGTCATCATCTCAAATGATGAGAGTAAGGGGCCTATTACATTTTCATAAAAATGATCTTCTATCTTGGATACAATATAGAAGTCTTTCTCTCTTACCTTTATGAGTTATAATGTGTGAAAGATAATGATATTGGATCCAAAATAAATGATCATTTAAATGACAGTGTAAAAGGCCCCTTTCACATATGAGTTGACATGTTTTTTCCAATAAATATAAATGATTCAGTATCGTTACAAGGAAAATGACGTAATCTTCGTGATCATTGCTAGACTAAAATAAAATAACCGTGAACCTGTGAATTCGTTTGTAACACGTAGATTATCTAAGACAAACCTTTCTGAGTAAGCTACTAAGTTATAGTTCTCCAATGATATTATGTATGGTATTTGTCGATTCTGTCATAAGTAAATTGTCACATCATGTAACATGTAGGTGGCTAAATATCCATAAACAGGACAAAGTAAAACACACTGATTGCAGCACTCACCACACAATAACAAACCACAGAATAGATTATGCCTTTTGAGTAATGTTGATATTTTAAGACTAATAGCCATCGATAAGTCTGTGCCAATAGCCCTTATTTGAGTGAGTCCCTGCACGTTTTCCTCCAGCGACAAGTCAGAGCACATTGGTTGGTTCTCCGCCGCCGCCGCCGCCGACACGGTTCACCCCCCGAGCCGCAGCCGACGAAAACGAAGGGTTGAACGCATAGTGTAATTATATAATAGCAACACTGACCTTATAGTTGAGCCCCTGCACGTCTTCTTCCAGCGACACGTCAGAGTACATGTCGTCCGCCGGTTCACCCCCAGAGCCGCAGCCCGACGAGTTGAACGACGACGAACGGTACAATTGGCTGGTAATAATAGAAAATACGATTAATTGTTGAGTTAACTATAATCAATAGGTAGGTTGGTAGCTTGATCTTCAATTGGTAGTTAGATAGACAGACGTGTTTTCGATATCAGATGGCTCTGCTGAAGCTGAACAAGAAGTATTGATATTGGCATATTTGGCGATAAAGAAGCGCTGAAGACAAAGGCTAAACAGCCAACAGCATGATAGAAGGAGCAGTTATTTCATTTATATCCTTAATTAATTAACCACTAGCGCCCTCGGCGACGTTATTTGGAATCTTGGTTTGACTTCTGGTGCTGCCATCTAGCTCTATTGCACAATACTAATAGAGCTTGCATCGACACCGATGTTATGATTCTACTAGTTATGCGAGTTAGTGACAGATGGCGTTATTGTCGCTTAATAACAAAACTTAAATAGATGGCGCTATGGATAGTTCAAAAAATTCATGGTTAGTTTTCCCTACGCGCCAGGCGTTACACTACTAAATACAGATGATTTACCTGGCTAAGACATTAGAGCCGAGTTGCCGCTTCCCAGAACTGAAACAAGAATGAGTGGGTGAAAAAATTATTGTAGAGGTAAAAAATACAACTTACAATACAAATCATAGGTTAAGTGGTGGCTTTACTTAGAAGTAGCATTTGGCATCTGACAACAGTAGGGACGGAGCTATGCCTCCATTTTCTAAGCAAAACAAGGAGAAGAAGACTTAGCTCTTCTTAGCGACTTCTAATGACGAATGGCTTCACTTTAGTAATTCGTGAGAAGCCCATAAATTTAAACCATGTTTTTTTTCGAATTATCGCTTTACCTGCGACTCCCGCGGCATATAGTGAGAGTATCCGACAAGGTCTGATTGCAGATGGCTTAATGAGTGGTACACGCGTGACGATATGTCAGGTCCCCACCAGACGGTCGGGCGGGATCGTGGTGGATCCGGTGTGGACCCGGCTATGGGAGCATGCATGCGCCTGATATTGTATTGAATGTTTTTTACGACTTAATTATTACAGAACTTTGATGAACAACTTTCCTGAAAGTATAAGAAAAAATAAACTATGATTAGGAATTTCGCGGCCGGTTTGCTGTGCCCTTACAGCACAGCAGTGTACATTGATGATCAATAAATTCGACGCTGGCGAGAAGAAAACTGTGTAAGATATACTGACAGGTGACGAAACATGCTTGTATAACTAAGACCCTGAAACTAAGCGACAGTCAACGGTATGGTACTTCATGAAGATGAACCGACTCCAACAAAATGTCGCCAAGCACGAAGCACAATTCTTGGAGCTTCAAACATTTCTTAAAGTCATAATAAATCATAACTCCAAAATTTCGTCGACTAAATTCCATTTTAACCGCAAATTCCCGCCAGATTCAATCAGAAAAAAAATATTACGTAGATTTCCGGAGTATTCCATTTTTTTATTTATAGCTATTTAATCAGCCTTCACGATGCTGTATATAACTGGCCAGTATCAATCAAATGAGCAAGGAGTATCTAATTTCATTGGCATGACCCTCGCATGTTTTTTTAAATTAAAGTTGGATTTCAATTCATACAAGAGATAGGATAGGATGTTTTTTTAAGATAAAACACTAAAAAGATAGATTTGCTGATGGCCATGAGGAAAACCACAATAAGAGAGGTATTATGTAGTGGGGTAGTTATAGGGGACGCTAAGGTCTTAGACTCGCACGATCTAGATGTTCCATGGAGCGACTGACTGGACCTACATTTCGACATTACAAATATGAGCTGCAACTGCTATTTCCTCATAAGTCCGCAGTGATAACTGTACAACAAACCACTACCTTTCACGTGCCACTCTACAAACTTTAGACAATAGAATATCAGCTGTAATATGTGCTAAATAAGTTACATTAATCCTACTTGACTTGAATATGAGCATGCAAGCGCTAAATGCATGAATCTGTAATTTCAAATACATCAAAGATATTTGAAACAGCAAAGAATATGATTAGACACGCAAATTTATGAATCAGAGAGACTTTCATAGCCCTTTCTTGAATGTCGATAAAGAAGTTTTGGACCATGTTACATCACGAGAGAGAGGTAAAATGGCGAATACAAATCCTCTATGTTTACACGATAATTCACCAAGTTAATAAAAAAACTACTTTAAGTTTAAGCCCTATTCTCCCCGGCGGGATGCGAATGTCGTCAAAATACACGAAAACAAGGCTACGAAATCTGTCTGTCTGACAGTCAAGTCCTCACGTATTACACGACATAAACGAATATACGGTACTTATAGACAGAATTCATCTTATGATGATATGGTCACAGTAAAGCAATAATACTCAATTTCGTTTACCTGGATGACTACATAATTCCAGTCTTTAGGCTTTAGAAACCAACCGATTTCTAATTTTCAAAAAATGGTACAAAACTGGAAGGTCACCCTTGTTAATAAATAGCACCAGCTTTTAATAAAAATAAAAAAAACGAATTGAGAACCCTGTCCTTTTTTGAAGTCGGTTAAAAATAACCCTTGGTACCTACGCCCCGCCGCCGGTTAATAGGATCGCGTACTCGCGAGCTTCCATACAAAAGGCGATAAAACGTATCGCTTTTTGTATGGTAAACGTACCACCCCTTAAATTTTGTCCGATTTTCACAATGTTTTTACATGTTTGAGATTTTATGTAAAACTATGTTCGTACGTCTTTATTTTTAAGAAATATTATGCAGTTTGGTAAATATAATATACATACAACATTTCGATTCAATACACATTTTTGTTGTTGTTATATTTAGGTACCTCGTAAGTAATTATAATTAACGAGCAAGTAATTGAGAAAATAGCTCGCTTCTTATCAATTCTGTAATCTTGGCATATCCCGATCTAGTTCAAATTCCAATCACAATCGATGTCAAAGTTTACTTGAAGTTGTCGAACTTCCTTTATAACATCAATTTCAAGCGGATTGTGATTGTGATTGTCCGAGATTTAGTATACAATTGAGCTGCTGATCACGCACCTATATACCAAATACGGGAGTTTCAGGATCGGAGTAGATGACGTGGTAAAGATAAGGCCCATGCCCAGCAGTGATCGGAGTAGATGACGTGGTAAAGATAAGGCCCATGCCCAGCAGTGGGTGAATGCGGTCTTTTTGATTACTTGAAATCCCAAATACACCGCAAAGCATATGACCGGTGTTATTGCAACAGCAGCAATTTTATTGAATTTCTAGTTCCACAAGGACATCCGCGGGGAGTGGTGGATAGAGAAATCAGCAACTGTCCCACCCACTAATGAGCTGATATAACATGGTTGCCCGACCATCGGAACACGCTGGAAGAAAGTGATGATCATGCTTCGATGCGGCTGTAGTCACTAACCCATCAACTAAGGTTGTATCGTCATTAGTAGACAGTTTAATGTAGGTACAAACATTTCTTTTGTTCGGATTCGTTTTTAGGGTTCCGTAGAGAAACAAGGAACCCTTATAGTTTCGTCATGTCAGTCTGTCCGTCTGTACGTCTGTCCTTCCGTCCGTCCGTATATCACAACAACTTTATTCCGAAACTACATAGTTGATACTTGGTATGTAGATGTATTCAGTGAACCGCTTTACGATTTTTGTACAAATAAAAAAATAAAAAAAATAAGGGGAGCTCCCCATGGCACTGACACAAAAAAATATATTAGGTGATATAAAACGCACCTATTTTACTACCAATAAATGCGAAATGACTGCCAGAATGGATAAATGTCCACCAAATTGTGTTTGGATCACCAAACTTCTTTTTATGTTTTGTGTACTTAAGTTTATGTTTTAAGTATTTTTTGTTGTTCTTACATGTTCAACCTAACACGAAGGATAAAAAGGGCTTCGCTTCGCTTCGCTCACCCCCTTTACCCTTCACCTAAGCTACCGCAGTATTTTGCCCTGATATTTTTTGCATCTTTTGGTGTTCATTTATCCATTTTGGGTAGGAAAATATATTTTGGTGATCATTATATTTGTTGCCATATAACAGGTTGATACAGTTTTAGTTATTAAATTTAACATTAATCAGATTTTTGTTTTAAAATAGAGCGCGGGGTTTCCCTGAGCATAGTTCGTGCCTCATTTGTAACGAAATAGACGAAACAACATGCGCGTCTACACTGCATTATAACGTGCCTCGTTTGCAACGAAATAGACGAGACAACCCGAGCGTTTACATTACATTTTTAAAGCGAGAAATTTATAAAGTATCGTTGTACCATCATCATCATCAAAAAATCTATCATCGGCCGTAAAAATATCTCCGATGCCGATATATCGGCAAACCTGAAATATCGCCGATATATCGGTATCGGTATCGTATCGCTTGCATCCCTGGTATTTATTGCTGTTGAAGAATGATATTGATATTTTGGCTAGGTGTATCAGGTGTATGTGAAGTGAGTACCTTCCTAAGTTTATTATCCCGTTATGAATATATGATGATTATGATGATTATGATTATGATTATTTATTTTTCGGTTTATATTCTCCATTTGTTACGGAACCCTAAATGTGCGAAGTCACACGCACTTGGCCGGTTTTTTGTATTATTTTTAATATAAATTGCCTTCATCAAGGAAGAAATTCTCCAAGATATACCTGGATACTTATATACTTTGGGAGTATCCAGGTATATCTTATATACTTTGGGAGGTAGGAAAATACCTACGTGAAGTGAATAGTTGAACTCTTAATGAATGAACCCACAACCCAAATCTCTTTCCTCTCATACATGCTAGATAAGATTACGTAACACAAATGATTGTTATTCTAGTTCAACGCATACTATTCATGTCGCAATTATATACCTTCTGAAGAATTCATGTGAAAATTTGGTGCATTGAGGCGTAGAAGCAGACAACGCAGACGCGTACATCAAAGATTAATTGATATTTTATATCGGAATTTAAACTCTTATGAGATTAAACTGGTAATTATAGAAAAAAGACGTTGTGGAAAGTAAGACTTTATTCATGCTTCAGTAAACAATGCATATTTATACCAACTACTATCCAACTTATTGGAATTGTGCTGCATTTTTGTTCAGGCAGATATTTAACAAATGATGATGTTTATCACAATTCACTGTTACGAGAATGCCGGGATTAAATAATGGCTTTGGTTCTAGGATTGAAGGTTTACTATATATGTTATCGACACTCCGTAAAACGCAGGTATTCTATATAATACCTAGGCAATATATATAATAGCGGGGCGTTCAGGCAAGGTATGAAATATTATTAATATTAATGTCCATTACATACTCTACCTTAGATAATATATATGTCGCAGTTAGTTGGTTAAATCAGACACTTGACTAACACCCTAGACCGTTAATTAAAGACCGACAGTTGACCAAGTCGCTAAGTTCCGTCAGACAAGGGAGTGAACGAAACGTTTAACGAGTTGTCTAAACGATCCTAGGCAACAAGATATATGTAATTTAAATATGTTTTATGTGTATTTAAGTTTGTTTTAAGATTTTTTGTTGTTTTTACATGTTCAACCTAACACGAAGGATAAAGAACAACAAAAAATACTTAGTTTTAAGTATTTTTGTGTTAGGTTGAACATGTAAGAACAACAAAAAGTACTTACATGTACAACCTAACACGAAGGATAAAGGGGGCTTCGCTTCGCTCACCCCTTTACCCTTCACCTAAGCTACCGCAGCATTTTACGCTTTTACATAAATTATACCTCGCGCCACGAATTAAGAGCGCTAGGAGACGTTGGCGGGAATTACTACGCTTATGTACAGGAATTGAAAAGTGAATACTGCGCATTCAAGGCCAATGCTCATATGTTGTGGCGCGACGTTTACCGGCTGCGCATTGGCAAAGTATAAAATCAATAATATTTCATACATTACCTACGCGTTTAGGCATTATATGTATATTGCCTAAGGATTATATATAATATCGGATTATACAGTTTTCCGGTAACATATAAATACGCTAGGTAGGTACTACTGATTGCTATTGCTAGACAATGATTATATATGTATATCCTGCCAATATACTCACAAGCGGACATATGGCTAAGAATAATTGTGTTGCATCCTTGAAACAGTTTTTGTACATTCACCTGTTTCATAGTTCAGCTTGTCATGGGTCACATCATCTGACATCATGCTGTTACAGCGGAAGCAGATAATAACATTATTCGCAAAGTGCCGGTCGGTTGATTTAGAATGTGTTTTTTTTTAAGTGTAGCCTGTTGTGTTTCCCACTGCTGGGCAAAGGCCTCCCTACTATTATGCCACATGTACCTATTGCCTTCTATTGCCTTCTCCTGCCAATGGGAGATGACTCTCCAGGTCCTCGCGCCATCTCTTCTCAGGCCTACCTCTGCTGCGGTGTCCGACTTGAGGCCCCCAATGGGTGGCAATCTTTGCCCATCTGTCGGGTTCCGTACGACAGATATGTCCAGGCCAGCTCCATCGCTCTGACCACTCACATCTACATGAGTTATTATGGAGCGCAGTGTGGTATTTATAGTGTGGTGAATATTTAATTATAAAATATACCTACATTGTAAATTTTTAAAGAATTCGATACAAAAAGCACGTTTTTATGATGTCGGACTCTATATGGGCAGTGGCCGTACGTATACCAAGCATTATTCTACAAGGAATTGTATTGTACCGACATACCTACATTAAAACATTTGGGACTGGGCTAGCTTACATCTTTACGCATTTTATAAATACAATAAATGTTACGCAAAAGTTGAGCCCACGGTACTAGTAGGCGTACGGATCGAATTAAAGTGATACCGTAAAATATTTGATTAGGTTAGGTTACGTTGCGGTTTTTATAGCTGATGGCGAATTAACCGAATCAACGTTTGCACGATTTCTTGGTGTACTCGTAGATATAGATATCGCAAGGTGTCTTGGCGCCTGAGCGTAGCCACCATCGCTGTCTCGCCCTTGCAGGCATCTCTCTTGTTCCCGTGCCCCGCTCCCCCCTCCAGGCGGCACTCAGGTGCCAAGTAACTTGGCGTCAGGTATTATAGGTACTCGTAAACGTTCTATCTCAATATTGTCGGTTGTCTATGACCTATGTGTGCGCGCATATTGGTTCAAGAACCCAAAAACAAGTGCATGTCATGTTTTAGCAAGCACATATTGCTATACGTTGTGGTCTACCACCATTCGTGAAATGGACATTTCAAATGGTACTTAGTAGCTATAGAATTATCGTCTTCTGGGTTGTGTAACTTGAAACAGGCTAGATTCAGAAACAAGAACAATCTGTACTTGTCGCATAATCTTGATAGCGTACATAAACGATATATTGAAGATTTAAAGATGTACAAATTTTGCACAACGGACAGATGAAATGTTTTTTTCAAATTTCAAGCAAACAGACATTTCATTTCATTTCACACTCCGCTTCGTCAAAAATGGCGATGCTCTCTCACACACAACAGGCACGCCAGTCAGTCGAGATTTTGGGCCCGAGTGACAGAATGAAACCAGAAACGCTTTAGTGGTCCAACGAATCCACCTCTAACATTTCTAGGGATCATATACTGATAAAATGTACTGTGAACCTCTAATAATAATGGATAATCAAACTACACAGCTATAATTTTGCCAGCTATAAAATTAAATCTACCCGTGCGCATTCGCATTTACGCGGCGAGAATTTTAATTGTGACCAGGGACAGGTTTTTGATCGCGTGGTTAGATATTAGAACAAAAGACGGACAGTTAACTAAAAACGCAATATGTAGGTACGATGACTACCACATAGATGTAATGATGGAACGTTGTCAGTCAGTTGATCAGTACTAAAACAATTATTATTGTATTTGAATGCAACAGCATTACAATTTACGCACTGGCTATTCCATAATCTTTGTGAAAGTTATAATTCTGCTTCTACATGGAAATAATGGATTTCTACAAAAAAAAAACTCCTGTTCAACACTTCTTTAAAGACAAAAATGTATGGGATTTGACGTTTGTTTTGAGTTACTGTGTTAATTTTTTATGTGTATTTTAGTTGTAAGACGGAATCAATTTTGTTATCTAATAAGTAATGTTCGATGAAACTACTCCTACTAACAAGTGTAATCGGGTTCGGTACTGTTTATTTTTTTTTTATTTGATATATAGCATTGTTGAGCAATCGTTAGGAAAACAATACCTTTAAGATCATCAGATCACAAGTAGATAACTACGTAAAAACTCAAAAAACAAAGTACTATTCCCAAATTAATTATGTGATAAATTTTGCATGTGTAAGCAAATACTACAAATATGCTCACATTTAGGACTTGATTACCTATAGGTTTATAAAAGTTTTATTAACCTGTAAGGTCGTTTCCGGTAATGCATATAAACGTCTCGCTCCAGCTTTGTAGCGAAAACGAAAAACTCCCAAAAATCCAAATGCAATCCTCCTTTGTTCACGCAAAACCTTTTAACATCACAGTCACAACTTTTTGGAACTTCACAAAACTTTTTAAATACACTTTTTTATCGTGCCGTGCGGCCAGTGTTAAGAGGCATAGACCACAGAACATAACAAAACAAAAACGAATGCATCCACGGAGGTGCTGTAGTGTAGTGGACGACTTGCTGCCTCCGACTAGGTAGGGCGACGAGCAACTGGTACTGGTATGACGGACGGACGGCAGGTATACCTACGAGGTATGAATTATCTACAATGGCCGGTGACTGTACTGTAGAGTGGCCGGGGCAGTTTGAATAGTTAACCAGCAATTGGCTTGCGGACTAGTCTACTGCGGCATGCCCGCATGCCACAACGCAAGCTAATGCTGCCATCCATAAATTATTTGCAGTACGAACAAAGTGGTGTACGCAATCCATGTATGACGGATGACACGGATCAGTTATTAATTAGGATATGTTAATTTTAGAGTGGTATGGACTTCCATTTTGCCGCTTACAGATTTCCGTTCACGCACTGACGTGATGCATGTGAAAATAAGTTATTGTTTGGTAGAAATAACATTTAAGTAATAAATAATTTGCTAGATATAAATATTATCAAAATTAGTCCAACAATTGGCCATGCTAAAAAAATACATGCTACTTTTTATTTTATTTTGAAACTAATTTCAAAATTTCGAGGCCTAATTTATATTTTTTTAAATAACATCCCTCGTGACGTCACTACTTGAGGCTGGTTGGCAGTCTGGTCTGGTCATTATAAAACTAAAAAAACTATATAATATTTGTTAAATTTCCGACTGACATCTGAGTTCTAACTGACTGGAAAACTGTTGACACTTGGCAGTTCAAAGGACCGCCAACTTAACGGCGAAGGGAATTTGAACACACTACGCTTTAGAGGATAAATGAAGGACATTATGTTCTTTACGGTTAGGTATTTCAGTAATTCTTAAATATTTTATTATATTATATACACTTAAGAGCTCAATTCTCTCGAAATGGTTTTCTCAGTTTAGTGCCTTCGATTTTTTTTACATGGCGTTGGACATAACGTCCAAGTCGAGCATTTAAAAAAAGAGAACTGTCAAGGTGTGCGAGAGAGAGGGTGTGAGTGAGCGCGATGGGAGGGTGCAACCACAGAACTTCAAAAGTTCTGTACGTGCAACGGTTTCAGAATTTGATTTAACCAAATATTGTATTTTTTTGTACCTATTATATATAACTCAAGCCGGAGGTAAATCTAATTAACTACTTAGATGGACTATTGTATGTTGGTCTAATTGATACTCGAAAAATAACAACTGAAGTCCAAAATAGTTGCTCATCGCATAATAAATCACAACCAAACCTTATTTAGGTACCTATTCGTACAAATAAGTATTTCATTCCGAATGCCTAGAATGAGTAGCTACAATATCACATGAATTTATTACTAACTTCTAGTCGTATTTCCAACTCTGATTGATTTAATAATTCCGTATGTATTTATCTATATTATAGATAGGTTAGGTACCGTAGTTACCTACGTACTTATGATAAAATGGTTCATGCAATCGATCGGTGGAGATATAATTATGTAGGATATTTGTATTTGACGGACTCACCCAGCTAAGCACAATAGAAAGTTTTGATTTGATGCTGTTTCGCATTCACTGCTAGAGTGTCTTGGCAATATTTGTTTACGAATTCGTTTATATTATAGGTAGTAGGTATTAGATAGGCGCCACGGATTAAGAGCGCTGGGCGACGTCGTCGTTGCTGGCGGGAATTACTGCGCAACAGGTATTGAAAAGTGACTACTGCGCATTCAAGTCCACCGCTCAAACCGTTTGGCGCGACGACGTATACAAATAGTGATGGGAACATCATCATCATTTAATCGACTGGTATAGTGGGTAAGCGAGACTAAAAGGCAGGTATATGTTATTTTATTAATTCTTATAATATTAAAGAGTATCTGTAATCAATCACAGCACAAAATAGATTATTATTTATGCAACTAGGAGTCTTCTTAGGCTGGCCGCACACTGGGTGCGATAACGCACGTCCGTCTCTTTTTAAAACGCTTCATTGCTCAATACTTTATAAGAAAAAAAATCTATTTAAATTCAAATACCTCTACTTTATAAGGAAATATTAGGTAGGTACTGTATTACTTTGTTCATTTAAGACAGCTTTAGGCAAACGTGAAATAACATCAACTTTGTCAGATATTATATTTTACTGAAAATATATCGGCACATGGCCATCACTAGGATTTTTATACCTTATACAAAAATCGTAGGTAATTGCAACTAACCTTATCTGTGGGAGTTTCTACGCCCTTATTCTCCCACAGTGGTCCAATGTAGAGAAGAGGCAAAAAATGACGTTTGCTAAGTTAATGTTAATATCTACAGTAATAAAGTACTTTGACTTTGACTTTGACTTTGACCTCAAAGTTGCAAAAGCGCCTCGTACAAGGGGGGGCTAATTAAACTACAACTACAAGTGTAGGTAGACGTATCATGGGATAATATATATATGTAAAATACAACTCATCGTGGGAGATAATCATTCTCTTTTCGAAGAAATCGCCGAAAAAACAAATTAAACAGAATTCAAAACCAAATGTAGACCCGCGTGGGAGCGTCTTCAATGTAAATAAAATGGCGGCCTGACAAGAAGCGGCGTAAGTCAAGTTCAAGCGCCATCTATAGTAATAGACTAACACTATTGGTTGCTATTGGTCGTAGAACAGAATCATGACTGTCGCAGTTCAAAGTGGAGGTTACAGAAGGAGCTTTTTGATTTAGTACAATAACCCCTTAGATGCAATAACCCCGCCGCACCATAGTTAGAAAAATAATGACCACATTACATAGGTAGGGTTTCGTGACAAATGACGGCAGCGCGTGTGATCAGCTCATTGCATCATAATAACATAACAAAACAACTATAGTCCCATTATCTCTGAAGCGACCATCACAAGCAGGCCTTCAGAAAATACCCTTTCCGCGGTAAAAGCCAAAAGATTAGTTAATTGCGAAGGGTCGAACGGAGCTGGTTTTGAAATGGTCAGGCAAATCAAGGTGTTTTTTAAATTGTAGCCAACTTGATTGTGTTCTTATAATAGCAGTTGTAAGATAATCTACAAGTTATGCTTACCCAG
This sequence comes from Argyresthia goedartella, assembly GCA_949825045.1. NCBI lineage: Eukaryota > Metazoa > Arthropoda > Insecta > Lepidoptera > Argyresthiidae > Argyresthia > Argyresthia goedartella. The sequence continues at coordinate 22,458,933 of OX463821.1, read as the reverse complement.
ATGGTAGTAAAAAAGGAATGCCTAGCTTTCTGTTATGAATTTATAATATACAGTCAGGTCATAAGTTCTGTCACACAATAAAAACTTTTGAATTTAGAACGCTGGCCACAAAAAAGTTTATTGAATTCGAATTTTGAATTTTTCATGAAAATAAAAATGTGTACTTTTTAGAATTTTCCTCATTTTTAAATATGGAGTGGACACTTAAAGAAGACCGTGTCGCAGTTATTGCGTTGCATTGTTGCGGTTACGCGCCAATTCAGATTTTCGACTTACTGAAAAATTTGAATATAACCAAAAGATTCGTTTATCGTACCATAAAACGATACAATGAAGACTCTAGTGTAGATGACAGGTCAAGAAGTGGTCGCCCTCGCTCTGTTAGGACTCCAGCAGTGATAAAAGCTGTGAAGGCGCGAATTCAAAGAAATCCCATACGTAAGCAGAAACTGTTGGCCCTTCAGATGGGGTTAAGCAGGACCACGGTGAAAAGGGTGTGACTTAGGGCTTAGGGCATATCGAAGAAAAACAGGACATCGTTTGGACGCTCGTTTAATGGACCTGAGACTGAAGAGATGCCGCGCTTTGTTGAAGCGGTACGCGGCAAAAAGCATCGGGAAATTCTTTTTTCGGATGAAAAAATTTTCACCGTGGAAGAGAGCTACAACAAACAAAATGATAAGGTGTACGCACACAGCAGTGAAGAAGCGAGCAACCGTATTCCGCGTGTCCAACGAGGTCATTTTCCATCCTCGCTCATGGTTTGGTTGGGAGTCTCTTATTGGGGCTTAACTGAGGTACATTTTTGTGAGAAAGGCGTAAAAACGAATGCAGTTGTGTATCAAAATACGGTCCTCAAGAACCTTGTGGAACCTGTTTCTCATACCATGTTTAATAACAGGCACTGGGTATTCCAACAAGATTCTGCGCCAGCTCATAGAGCGAAAAGCACACAAGACTGGCTGGCGGCGCGTGAAATCGACTTCATCCGGCACGAAGACTGGCCCTCCTCCAGTCCAGATTTGAGTCCGTTAGATTACAAGATATGGCAACACTTGGAGGAAAAGGCCTGCTCAAAGCCTCATCCTGATTTGGAGTCACTCAAGGCATCCTTGATTAAGGCAGCCGCCGATATTGACATGGACCTCGTTCGTGCTGCGATAGACGACTGGCCGCGCAGAATAAAGGCCTGTATTCAAAATCGCGGGGGTCATTTTGAATTAACTTTATTACCATAAGATCTATGTTTTATATTAAGTTCATTTTGCTATATAAATGTTTACATAAATAATAAACATTTCTAAATTATTTCATATTGCACATGTGACAGAACTTATGACCTGACTATGTATTTGTATTGTGATAGTGCAGTAAGTAGATTGGTGGTGGGTGTTGAGGGAAACCACAGACCATACTAATAGTATATTCTGTGGCGAAACGCTGCTGCATCCACGCATCGGCGGCCAGGTGGAAAATCAGCAGTTCACTTTCTTGAGGAGAATTTCGTATGATTAGCCGATGACGGTTGGCGCATCATGCTGCTACGGTATTTTTGCTTATGACGAGGACGTCTCGTCTTAGAATAAGACACTGGGTAACGTCAAATTCGGCCAATAGCCTATTTTTGTGTCGCTATTCTTCCCAAAGAAGACATTTTCCAAAAATATCTCGGCACATATATTACGACAGGACATAGGACACAATAAAAAAGAGGTGCCGGCAGCAAGCCATATGCAATTCCAAGGCCCTAATGCATTTTATAAAGAAATCCAACATGGACTGGAATATAGTGCGCCTGATTTACAAAATGGTCATTGCACTGTTTATAAAATACGGACAAAAAGCGGCAACTCTTACTAAAGCAAACAGTTGACAGTCAGTTCTTGACAAAGAAAATATGAACGCCTGATCCTCAGAGACATGTTTGAGAACGCCAGAAGCTATCCAAGATACCACAAAATTCATGACTGACTACAGGGCAAAACGATAACCAAACGAATCAAAAACCACCGGATGTGTTACTATACACATTCTGCGACGCCCACAACAGCACTTACTACACGCTCCATTCAAATACGAAGCAAGGAAGAAGAAAGTCGGCCGACTTATATACACCTGGAAAGATTTCCTTAAGCATGACATCAAACATCAAACACAGTTACTGGACAGAATCATCACACAACAGGGACGATGTCAGGATGGCCTAGAGGCAAATATACCGTATCCCAGAAACAGACAGCAAAAGCGAAACTGGGAACTTACCGGATAACCCAAACGAACACGACTCAGGAAACTCAACTATTAACAATAACTGAAAATAGAAGGAAAACAAGAACTTGAAGAAAACAACAGCTGCTCTCCAAATCCCACATCCTCCCCATTCCACATATCCTATATAGGCTTCAGGCTGACGAGTCGGTCGATTGAATTCACTATCTTTCCCCTCCTATAGAGCAGGTCATTCCGCCCCCCCTCAAAACTTGTGCCCTCTGGTATGCCGGCCGAAAGACCGGAACAGGTTTAGAACCCTGGCTGGAGAAGCACAATTCATTCATTCATTCATTAAGTAGGCAAAAATAAAATAATGCACTTTTACAAGTTAACACTTAAACATGGAGAAAAAAAACAATTAAACTACTAAACTAATGAGTAACTGATTATGTTTTGAGTATGAAAAATGAAATTTACCGTTCATGTGATGATTGATGATTCATGGCTAAATCTCGCAAAGGAAAAGCAAACTCCATTAACTCTACCTGTGCTTCGGAAATAAGTCCGACAAAGAATATAGCACCAAAAAACTATCCGGGGGTTTTTTTTTTCAAATTATCGTATTTTTTTATATGCATATGTACTATCGAACCATCTGAATCATGACCCACCATAAGCTTATTTTGCTAAACCCCTTAAATGCAAGTAGGTCGAAATTCGCTTGAAGGTTTATTTCCTTGGTAACGAACTTGTTATCATTTGATTAGATACTGACATTTAGATAGATCTTACAAGTTTGAAAGTTTCAAACGAATTATCAGGCAAGTGGGTCATGATTCAGTTGGTTCGATTGTACAATATAAAAATATTCTAATCTTAATGACAATATTATAACATCGTATCTTTAAGTGCCAATGAGATGTCTCAAACACATATAATACAACTAATACAAGGACGACCCGAATGGACGAGTGGCAGTGACCCTGCCTACGAAGCCAAGGGTCCCGGGTTCGCGTCCCCGTGGGGGCAAATATTTGTTTGATGAGAACGCATGTTTGTACCCTAGTCATGGTTGTTTATCCTATCTAAGTATAATATTTTTCTCTATAAGTTTGTGTATCGTTATCTAGTACCCAAGATTCAGGGAATCCTAGTTTGGGGCTAGATCAATATGTGTAAATAGTGTCCAAGGTATTATTATTATTATTCAGAATTTCACAATACCTCATTTGTTAGAAGCGTATTGATCTTGATATGTGAAGTCACACTGAACTCAATGTGGCGCCCTCTAGAGAGCATATTGTACTGGATTTAAATTAAACCGGCCAAGTGCGAGTCGGACGTTTTGCGTTTTCCCGTATACCATTGTATACGGGAAAACGCAAAACGACAGTTTTTTGTACGAGTATATCTTAATAATGTTTAATAATAAAATATTAAGTAATAGTACTATTAAGTATTCTGTGGTACTAGATAGGTAGGCATCAGGTAATACATTCAAGGCCATATATCGAAACATGGAAAAAGAGCTTTATGTATGTAGTATGTAAGTAAGTATTGAACTATGTACTCAGGTTAATAAAACTATTTGTAAGTACATTGAAACCGGAAGTGGATAGAAACTCGTGGCGCGACGTTTATCGTCAGAAGCGTCTTGATCGTCCACTACTATGATGTCACACTAAATGCAATATTTCCTCTAGACTCTAGAGGGCAAAAATACAAAAAATAATAATTGTTTAGGTGATTTTGGGTATCACATTAAAGGGCTTAAACATAAACATAAAAATGTATTTACAGGCAAATACATTGCTTCTGACCCCACACGAAGATACCCTGTGTCGTGGGAACCAGAAACAGCTAAATCTCACATATATAAACATCCAAGACCTGGGTTTTCTTTTTCTTTATCCCCAAGCTAGGATCAAACCCGGGACCTCCCGCATGGCAGGCAGAGCCACAACCGCAGGCGCCACGGAGGTCGTCATACTTAATTAGCACATTCCAAATATACAGGGTGACATTTAATTAGCTGACCATATTTTGGGGAATAATAGTGCCCATAATTATGAACAACTTTCTCCTAGAAACATATGGTCGCAAATGAAAAAAAAACCTCCCTCAGAACATTACCCGATCAGCTGGTTACAAGTTACTTTGGGAGACCAAATATTTTTTTCGTTTGCGACCAAATATTTCTAGGGGAAATCTGTTCATAATTTTATACCCCAACATAAGAGCAGCTAATTGAATGCCACCTTGTTTATATGTTACTAGCACTTTCTTGCTGCTTTGCTTACATTTAGTCAAATCGTTAGAAGTTCTTGACCGCCCGGTGGTAATCGGTTACATTTACTCTTTAGGACGCGATATTTCAGTAGTCGGGTTTTAGTTTTTAAAACTTATTTGTCTTGTTAGTAATGTTGATGTATGACGTCATCTTATTTTAAAGTTTTATCCTAGAGAATGTATTTTAGTTACGTGTCTATTTTCAGTAAACAGTATAAATAATAAAGGTAAATTACCTAACAGTCCTCTAATCTAACCACATTTAAAAAGGCAGTCTCGGAAATTATTAAATCAAACTGCTTCTTGATTCTATTTTGAGCGATATCTGTTTCCGTAATAGATTTGATTATAACCCGTAACGGTCCCATTACAGATCATAATCAAACATTTTATGAAGTTTGGGAAAATAAACTAAGACATTCTATAGACTTTTAACCATTCTTAAAATATTAGGTATTTGGCCCAAGAATAGAACCTTGAGGTACACCAAATGACTCAAATTGGACATTAGGAGCATCATGCAGCATTTTACGTACTGATACCTTTTTGTTATTTGATTTGAAGATAATTCTAAATGTTGAATTACTCAGCATCCTAATTTTTGAGTAACGGTAAGACATAAAACAATTGTAAGTTTCAGGGGGCTCAATATAGAACCGAAGCTCTCTCATACTGTTTATTATTTTTGAGATCAATCTATAAGAGTGCATTCCGTCCGATATGATGATGATATTAGAGAGTTATTTTATTTGTTATTTTGTATTGTTTAAAGGTAGTTGCATAAACACGATTGTATGTCAAGTCAGTTGAATGCCTTCGATGAGTCATTGCACTGACAGTCTAATATGATATAATGGCTCTATTGTTCCTGACCAAGGCCATAGTGTTAATTAAATATTATTATTTTTATTTGTCATAATTAATTTCTTGTTTTGATGTTATCGTGTTTGTTTTTTTATTCAATGTCATAAAGTAAGGTGTATTTAACTTATTTTTTTTTTTTGAATTATTTAATTTGTTACTGAGCATCCATTATTCTCTGGGATATTATCGCTCTTGCACACAAGCCTATATATACAGTGTGAGTCTTCATAAAGTGCACATATCGAACAAGGTTGATGAGGATTACAAAGTATCGAGAAAAAAATATATTAAAAAATCCCCCTCTCCCAATACTGCCTCACTACAGTACAGTGTCTATGGTTCATCTCATTCTCATACAATTTCATCGATTGCGGGGTATCACCGAAGGCTTCTAGGCTTCATTCAATGAGCTTGGGTTTGGCCTCCATTATGATGCTACTTGCGTGTAACCGATTTGACAGATGAAGCTGGTGCAAGGTGTCAAACGTCAAAGTCTATATGAAGTTCATAGCTCAGACGACTTACGCCATAAGGCTGCTGGTTGTACCCCACGGGTTACTCAGACGATGAATTGTCAATGCGAGCGATAAAAACCCCCGTCTGGTACAACGCAGCGTCGCGCTGCAGCGCGCTGGCTTTTCATGCGGGTCGAAATTCTGAAAGGCCCGCGGGGCACAACGCTGGGCCGCATTGTGTCTCACGCCCCCCGGTCGGGTTGCGAATGTCTTCAAAATACGCGAAAACAAGGCTACGAAATCTGTCTGTCTGACAGTGAAGTCCACACGTATTACACGACATAAACGAATATACGGAACTCATAGACCGAATTCATCTTATGACAATGACCTTAAACACCACTGATTAGTAACAGTAAAGCAATAATACGTAATTTCGTTTACCTGGACGATATCATAATTCCAGTCTTTTTACTTTAGAAACCAAACCAGTGGACCAATTTCTAATTTTCAAAAAATGGGACCAAACTGGAAGGTCACCCTTTCAAATAAAAAATAATTTTTAAAATCGGTTTATAAATAGTACCAGTTTTGTGGTATACTAAAAAACCGGCCAAGTGCGAGTCGGACTCGCGCACGAAGGCTTCCGTACCATTATCTATAAAAACGGCAAAAAAACACGTTTGCTGTATGGGAGCCCCTTTAAATATTAATTTTATTTAAATTTAATTATTTCTTTCTAATTTTATTTTTAAAGTGAATAATATAACTCAATATTCTGTGAATATTTCAAGCGTCTACCTGTTGCCGTTGTCAATATCGAGCAAAAACGAGCAAAAAACAAGTTTGTTGTATGGGAGGCCCCCTTAAATATTTGTTTTATTTTAATTTAATAATTTATTTTTAAAGTGAATATATAACTAATATTCTGTAAATATTTCTAGCGTATTCCTGTTGCCGTTATAAATACAGAGCGAAAACGAGCAAAATAATCACGTTTGTTGTATGGGAGCCCCCTTAAATATTTATTTTATTTTGTTTGTTAGTATTTATTGTAGCGGCAACAGAAATACATCATCTCTGAAAATTTCAAACTCTCTAACTATCACGGTTCATGAGATACAGCCTGGTGACAGAAGGACAATGAGATACAGCCTGGTGACAGAAGGACAATGAGATACAGCCTGGTGACAGAAGGACAATGAGATACAGCCTGGTGACAGAAGGACAATGAGATACAGCCTGGTGACAGAAGGACAATGAGATACAGCCTGGTGACAGAAGGACAATGAGATACAGCCTGGTGACAGAAGGACAATGAGATACAGCCTGGTGACAGATGGACAATGAGATACAGCCTGGTGACAGAAGGACAATGAGATACAGCCTGGTGACAGAAGGACAATGAGATACAGCCTGGTGACAGAAGGACAATGAGATACAGCCTGGTGACAGAAGGACAAAGAGATACAGCCTGGTGACAGAAGGACAATGAGATACAGCCTGGTGACAGAAGGACAGGCAGTGGCGCCCTTTGGGTAACGGAACCCTAAAAATAGAGCCGAATTGAAAACCCTTTCCTTTTTTGAAGTCGCTTAAAAATAGGTAGACAGTTAATGATTAGTAAAATTAAGCTACGAAAAATTGTGCTTAAAAACAAATCAGTGCAGTAACTAAATAAATGAATGCTTACTGTCTCATGGAGCCCCATCGGCGATGTGGCAAGTTCTCGGCGTGGCTAGAGAAGGGAAAAAGCAAATGTGAGTGATAGAAGAAGCAACACAAATGTGCACAAACCAAAATAAAAAACAATAAAAAAAAATGTATACAAACCCAATTAAAATAATACGTGTTTAAAGCAAAACAAATTTAAAGTTAAATAAAGCTAAGTTGGTCCAGGTGTTTTAAATATAAAACTCAGAGTAAATATTTCAAATGAAACGAATTAATAGGTAATTCCTAAAAACTCTGACATATAGTGACCGTGATCAAGAGCAGTCTCTAGATTTCTACTAAGAATTATGAAATGATTACGGAAAATGAATTAGCCCAAAGTTCGATCCCAATATTTCGTAACCAGAAAATGGATGATGTACTAAACTAAGCCCCAAATTATATCAGAACATTTGGTTACCTGGGCGGGGTTCGTCTGAGGCTGGTCCGAGTCCACGAGTGTCGGTTGAGGTTCCCGGGACTGCGCGGACCCCCGTTCTCAGCCCTGCACACATTAAAAAAATATGAAAAACATTGCGTCACACCTATAAACATGCGCGGTGGCAGAGCATGATTGGAATTTTGAGACATTTGGTAAAGACTTTAGCCACCGTGACAGGTTGTGAAATTTTATTCCCGTCAGTCACCCGTCACTCATGGGATCTCATGCTGTTTATCATCTGTGGGAGTTCTACGCCCTTCTTCTCCCACAATGGTCCAATGTAGAGGCAATAAAAGACGTTTGCTAAGTATATGTAAATATCTACAGTAATAAAATATTTTGAGTTTGCCAGTTTGAATCTTCTTTGTGAAGATCTTTGCACACTGCAAGCATTTGATGATGAGCTCCGCGCCGTTATGTGCTCTGGTAGCAAATTATAAAGTTGGGAGCAAACATTCAAATTGTAGCCATGTGGCATATTTCTTGATGTCGCATTAACGATGATGACCTCGTGGCGTTGCGGACATTGCGGTCAAGGCTCTGCCTTCCAAGGAAAGGAGGAGGAAATAAAGCCATCAAAAAATACCTATACAGAATTATATTTATTTAGCTGACCATATTTATGGGAATTACACTACCCCTCAATATGCCCTACCCCTCAACAACTGAAAATAAAATTTCGTCCCTCAGTACATTGACCCGATCAGCTGAGATTATTATTATATCTTGTATTATTTACAAGTTACTAGGAGAACCAATTTTTTTTCAATCAAAATTCAAAATGGCTTATGTTTAAACGATTACCAAAAACGCACCTATTTATTGGTAGTACCAATGAATTCGAAATGACTGCCAGAATGGATAAATGTCCACCAAATTATATTGGGATAAATGATCATGAAACTTATTTTTATGTTTTGTGTACTTAAGTTTATGTTTTGAGTATTTTTTGTTGATCTTACATGTTCACCTAAGCTACTGCAGTATTTTGCCCTGTTTTTTTTTGCAACTTTTGGTGTTTATTTATCCATTTTGGGTAGGAAAAAAATATTTTGGTGATCATTATATTTTTTGCCATTCAAAATTATGAGTTGGATATAATATATGTATGTAGGTAGATGAGTTTAAAGAATACAGGATGACATTTAATTAGCTGACCATATTTTGGGGAATGATAGTGCTCGACAATATGAACAACTTTCCCCAAAAAACATATGGTCGCAAATGTAAAAATAAAACCCTCAATACAATGGACCCGATCAGCTGATTACAAGTTACTATTGGCAACCAATCTTTTTTTCCGTTTGCGACCATATGTTTCTAGGGGAAAGTTGTTCATAATTATGGGTACTATCATTCCCCAAAATATGGTCGGCTAGTTAAATGTCACTTTCTTCTATCGCTTGCTACCGCGCCCCGAATATCGGGCACTCGGCGCTTCGTCGCCGCGCCGGTCGGCCGTGTCCGTCCGCACGTTGCGGTTATTCCAGAACAAATTGAACTCGGCAGTTTGTGGATCAAATTTATGTGGGGGGAAAATAAAACTATTTTTTAGTTAAAACCGTTACTTGGGCTAGAAACGATCTATATGTCTGTATTGTATATAAATGTTTTGTTCTAAGCCTTACAAAGTTTCACGGTGCAGACGGTGGTAAGTCAAATTCCAAAATCAACTAATCTCTCGTAACCTGAGAGATGGATCAATGTGAAACGAAACAATGTAACAAATTATATGTATAGAGACAAAATAATGTTCTTTGAAAATCGTTGTTTGTGTGTTTGGCGTTTTTAGTCACTTGCTCGTCCAACGCCCTTCGAAGGACGTAAAATCGGTGATAAATTTACCAGCGCTTGAGTGGTTACATCAGACTTTTATTAAACGTTTTATTGCAAACATAACATCAAAGATTTTACTGTCTGATGCAAGCGGATCTAATGAGCTATTTAAAAATTTGGATACAACATTATACGAGCGTTAACCCGACCCATTACTATTATAAGTTATGTTTATTTAAAGTTTTATTGGCAGTAAAGATAGTTATTGGCAACGAACAGAATATTAAAAAATTCCATATGTGATTAAACGGCTATAAAAATAAAGGGAATACGACAAAATTTGCTTTTATCGAATCGGTTTCGTGTTGAAAGTTCTAATCTATTTCGTAAGCGAACACCAACCGCCTTGGACCAACACCAACCGCCTTGGACCAACACCAACCGCCTTGGACCAACAGAGCCACACAACTTAATATTGTGTTATAACAATTAAATAAATAACAAGTAGATAAAAAAAACCTTTATTATTTTTCGAGTTCAGTGCCATGCCTTGAAAAACTGTATGTAATAAAAAGTTTTAAACCTATATTTGTAAAATGTTGTGGTGGTTAATTTCGTGTATATGTAAAAATGATATTTCTTACTTTTGATTTAATGTAAAGTCAATTTTGTTATTACTTTTTCCTAATTTTTTGTTTGATGGAAATACTTGTAATGATAACTCTTTCATGGGCCCCCTAACACGCTCAGTGCCAGTGTATCTTTAATGATACACCATAAGGTGCTTTGTCACAGGCCAGTGTATCCTTAATGATACACCACACTGCCCGACTTCGGAGGCCGGTGTATCCCACAATATACACCGTTTCATACATTTTAGTAGCGCGTTCAAAAGCATTGGCCCTGGAGAATGTGCCTGTGTTTTTGGGGTGTAAATATCTTAAAAAATAAAGAAAATATGGGGTTTTTCTTTAAAAAAATACTAAAAAATTATAGGTATACACTGGCCTGAGAGAAAGCACCCTATGGTGTATCATTAAAGATATACTGGCGCTGAGAGTGTTAAGTACCTACAGCAGAAGACCCCTAATCCTCCCGTGTTTTCAGCACTCCTATTATCTTCACAACTGCAGAAAGCATTAAACACCGGAAATTAGTAAAGTTTTCCAGCTGTTCTTGTCAGTGATCTTCTCCATCATTACCGGAACGATTTTGATAAAACTTGCATTGTTCCCCAGTCTTCTATTATCCTTTTGTTGCCCAGCTCGTATTAACCTTAAGACGGGTCCGTGGCTTAGGCCCCCAGTGGTCGACGACCCCGATTCAAGTATGTTTTTGTGTGCTTTTGTACTTAGTACCATAAAAGACAAAAAAAGAGAATGATTATAATAAATATAGAATAGAATACATATTAAAAGTAAGGTGGTACAGTTTTCATTCTTAGGTATGAAATAAACATTGACACACATATTTTTGAGTTTCGTACTCCCTAATGAATAATGAAAGGGCAGAGCCACAATAGGTTGCCTGTAGTAGTAAATTGAGCAATCAAGTGTTGCTTTCGCTACTTTTTACGGAAAAAAAAATACATAACAATTAAGGCAAGTTTTATGTTGTGTACTCATAAATGCCCACAGTAGAATCTTCAGTACTCTAGGTGACGTCTTTCATAAAAGTTCCGTTTCAGGGTTTATCCAAGTTTACAAGATTACTAAGCAATTAGGTGTCAGCAAAATTTACAGTCAATCATATATTTATTTATTTATTTATATTCCCTCTACAGTGTTTATCAAAGCTGCAATATTTTCATAATTCTGCCCCATTAGCCAAGAAACCAATTAACGCTTACATTCAAACCTTTTAGATCCCTAATATTTAGTATTTCATTAGCTGCATTATAAAGAAAATGTAAAAAATATATTATTGAATCGAGTTTTAAATCTTGGCAAATTGTAAACATAAGCGTGTCTCCTTTTACGATGCTGTCGGTATACCAAAGGGTCGCTCAACGCCACCGCTTTATGCTGCAAGTGTTGCTTAACCAACTTCTAAAGTAGTTTTGTAAAAAAAAATAAAGGTCTGTTAGTACATTTGATTAAAAATTGCTCCGAATAAAAATGAACTAACCGGGGGCCTTGACCACGGTTGCGTCGACCACTGGGGGCCTAAGCCACGAACCCGAACAATACTTAAACGTAATACTCCATATCTTAAAAACTAGTGAAACGATTTTGATAAACCTTGCACACTTCCCCAAGTTGAAGTAAATGTAAGCCAATAAAAAATAATGGTCAAAATTGCAAAATCGAAACACGAAGACAAACATAATACACAAAGCCCTTAAAGAATGACATAAGTATGAGAATATTTTACGTTGCTGATAATATTACCTATACATACATACGTATAGAAATGAGAACTTTTTTTTTAATTCGGTTAAAAACAATTTTTGTGATAAGTTCAGGAGACTTTTATGTCGAGCATAAAAAATCAAATTACGTTGATACGTTCACGAATCCCTGCTGACACTCATGATCAACAAGCTAGTGTAATGAGATAACTGCTTTAACCCTCTGTAACATAGGCTATATAGGTCCTCCCTGCCTCAATTCTCCAACTAACAATAATTCGCATTTTCAGGCATGGCAGTGTATAACAAGTCAAACAAAATATCGCTACTTAATTAAAAAAAGGGAAATATTAAGTAAAGGGGGTGAGCAAAGCTAAGCCCCCTTTATCCTTCGTGTTAGGTTGACATTGTAAGTACAACAAAAAATACTTAAAACATAAACTTAAGTACACAAAAATATTAAAATCATAAAAAGTGTTTTGTTGATCCTTTTTTGCTGTGCAAATCAGTATTTTTGATGAGCGATTAAATACTAGCCTTTATGTTTAATATTTATGCTTCGGAACGCACCGGTTTTTTGTCGCGCGGATCGACCGCGAGTGATCGGGACATCACTAGCTAGCTGTCACTTGCATAGAAAAAAAATGACTAGCTAGCTGTCACTTTTGCACATGGTAAAATTGTCTACCACAGGTATCGGGGCCTGGTTGGAATGTTAATTGTAATAATATCGTAACAATCGTCAAGAAAAAAGTAGATTTCACGTCATCGTAGTGAGTGCTTCGTGCTGTGAAAGGTTGAAGTGGTTCGGTCACCAATTCGTCGCGTTCGGATAGCGACCCCTGTAGTCGGCGGGATCACGACGGCACCGACGACGGCGGACTACGACAGGAGTAAGATTCGACTCCCATCGCCCCCCACCCTCGTGTTCCTCATCCCGTACTTCCGCCTCGAATTGAGCTTTCGAATGCCGGTCCACGGCGTCAAGGTCAGTACTGCTTTGTGACATTCCAATGAAAAACAACCCTACCAAGATTCCACCCCTTTCGGTTAAGGCGTGGATTTTAACATTTTGGTAGCAGAGGCGCGGTTTCCTAGTAGGAAATCGATTCACGGACGGTTGTAGGGTTGTTTTTTGTAGTGGGAAAGGGTACCTCAGATTGGTCGGCAATCTTTGTTGTGAGTGAGTCTTGTGGTCGGTATACCACAATTTAGGTTCATTTTCGGTTAGTGAACGTATAATTGACGATTTAGTTAACAATTATTATAAAATTGTAGTCGGAAACTACTGTTTGTGCGCATAAAGGATTGAACAGTCATTCTGCGAAGTAACTAGATTGTATTACTTGCGGTAGAACGTCGGGTTCTATAGTGCTGCAGTGTTATTTCGGTTTACAGAGCAGGGTCAGTTTATTTAAGGGGTATTAAGCTGATATTGCTGACCTCAGTAGAAGTGCAGGTCATATCGGAAAGGCCACTTCTAGAAGGTTCACGGCTACCTACATTATATTAAAAATAGCTTTTTTCTTATAATAAATTTTTGTGTGTTATTTTGTATTGTGCTTTATGGTGGCATTCTCTAATTGATTTAGAGTGTATACTTATAAGGTGTATGTCCACAGGGCGACCATATTACATATTTTTTAGGATTTAATTGTTTTAGTGGTTGCCTTAGTTTTGACAACTTAGTTTTAATTTCTGTGCCCAGCGCTGACGGGCAAGTGCTGGTCTCTGGCTATACTTAGTTCGGTAGTGAAGTATAGGACCAGAATCTGTTAAATCGGTCAACATGGCACCTTCACCCTTGACGGTACTGCGGAATGGTGTCCGGGAGGAAATGAGATGGCTCGCCCATACTCGTCAGTACGTGGAGCGATCGGACATGGATGATGTCCTGCTCAAGCGTGTGGAGGACGCAATGACACGCGTCGGGAAGGTGTGTCGGCTGGCTGCGGAGGCTGAAGCTCTCGAGCTTACTGATGAAGCTTCGGTGGCTACAGTGAAACGGCTCTGCACGTATGCTGACCAAGCGATGGAATGCTTGGGTGACATCGAGCGTCGCGCGGAGAAAATTAAGCGGTCGCGAAGGAATGACCGTGGGGAGGGTAACGGAGACCCACCCCCGAAGGGTGTTGTTGGACGGCTGCCACACCTGGAGATTCCGGCCTTCAGTGGGGCAATTGATGAGTGGCCGGCCTTCATCAATTTATTTGATAGTTTGGTCCACGGTCGGGACGACCTGGACAACGCCTACAAGTTGGCCTAACTATTGATGGCTCTGCGGGGTGAACCGAAGGAGTTGGTCGGTCACCTAACGGTCACGGCGGGCAATTATGAGATAGCAAGGTCCATATTGTTGGACCGCTACCAACACAAACGGCGGTTGGTTGATGCGCAGCTGGGGAAGCTGTTTAGCATCCCTAGAGTAACACAGGATGTTGACATCCGAGCACAGGTGCTCAACCCTGTGCTGGTGGCCACTAAGGCCCTTCAGAACCTTGGTCTTCCGGTAGACCAATGGTCATACATTGTTTTATATATGGTTTTGTCACGATTGCCTGCAGCTGTTCAAAGTCGGTTTGAACAGCTGCATGGGGGCAGTAGCACGGAACTGCCCACACTCGTCCAATTGACAGATTTTTTGGAGGGTGAATGTAGGCGATGTGACACACTGGACACGGAGGCCAGTGTGTGCACTGCGACAGTGCCGGTCATGAAGTGACCAGTTGCGCCAAATTTAAGGCGCTCGGGGTAGCTGCCCGCAGGAAGATAGTCTTCCGCCACCGATTGTGTTTCGGTTATTTGGGGCCGCACACGCTGAGCGAGTGCTCGCGCGCGTTCCCCTGTGAGTGCTGTGGTGGCAAGCACCACATAGTGTTGTGCCTGAATCGGTCAGGCCCTTCGGACGGTCACCAGGGCCGGACTCAGGTTGGTCGGCCACAGGGCCCAACCAGGGCCGGACCCAGTCCCCCTCCGGGCAACGGGAGTCACCAACGGGGTGACTGGGGCACCCGCGGACGGGACCCCCCCCCCCGAGGGGAAGGGGGCAGCGCGGGGGGTAACATGCGGGATAGCCGGGGTTCGGTCGCCGCTGTCCACGGTCAGCGAGGACTTCGAGCCGCTGGCTCACCGCGTGTTACGGGCGGGTGTCAGATGGCACCTATGAGTAGCGCGAAGGCTGGTAGTCTACCACCTTCTGCGCCACCCTGCCCGTCGCTCTGGGAGGCGAACAGTCGGATGTCGCCCCCATTCCTAGAGCGCCCCAGGTTGGATCCGCTCTCCCCCATTCATCCTCGGTGCGCACCGGGCACACCGTACACCGTCCGGTATGATCGGATACCGGGACAGCGTGGGCCTATTATACGGGTTGGGACCCCTTGATGCACATACGGTCTGATATGCCGGTTGCATATCAGCAGCCGAGTTACTCCAAGGCCGACGGAGGTCTGAGCGGGTTCGGATCCCGCGGAGGTTCCCGCTAGGGACACGCCGCCCACTTACAGGGTGCCGCCACTCCACAGACGGTCATGCTCCCCACCGCCTCTGTGATAGCGTGGAGTTCGGACGGCAAGACATGTGTGGCACGAGCACTATTGGACTCGGGGGCCCAGGGGTGCTTAGTCTCGTGCAACCTTGTAAGACGGTTGGGCATTTCGGTAAGGGAGTATCCACATTCCATTCGGGGAATTGGGAACACGGAGGTCGGTTCCGTTAAGGAAGTATGTCGGATTAATCTCTCGTCGCGGGTGGATTCATCGGTGAATCTGACGGTCACGGCATTAGTCATGCCTAATGTGATGGGCTCACACCCTCACGTACGGTTGTCGCCCTCGGTGCGTCAGTTGGTCGCTGGGTTGTCACTGGCTGACCCTGAGTTTGATATTCCGGGCCCAGTAGACATTTTATTGGGTGTTGATGCCTTGGGATACCTGTTAGTGCCAGGTGTCTACGTGTTGCAGGCGACTGGTCTGGTTTCGGTCAACACCAGACTGGGCCATGCGGTAATGGGTCCGGTCATGCCGGCTGCCCCACACCTAGTAGTCCCTTATTCGGTTCTGTACTCTCGGAGGTGATACAGAAGTTTTGGGAGGTGGAGGAACCACCTACGGTCCGCCGGTTGGACCCGGTGGAAGAAGAGTGTGAACAGTTTTATCGGAACAATACTGGTCGCCTTCGGTCAGGTCGATTTCTCACACGTCTTCCATTCCGGAGTGATCGCCCACCGCTGGGCAGTTCACACCATGCAGCCGAGACGCGGCTTCTGTCGATGGAACGACGCATGAAGCGTGACGGGATTTTCCGGCAGAAGTACGTCGACTTCATGCGGGTATACGAATTGCTCGGCCACATGTCGGTTTCGGGTATCGACTGGAAGCGTGACGACCACTGCTTCCTGCCTCATCACGCGGTCTTGAGGACCCCGGAGGGCAAAATACGGGTAGTGTTCGATGGATCGGTATCAACATCTAACGGCATGAACCTGAACCAGTGTTTGCATTCAGGGCCGAAGTTGAACCATGACATCGCGGATGTTATCACACGGTTCCGTCGACACAATGTTGTGTTTGTAGCTGACATCCGGATGATGTTTAGACAGACGGTCATTCACCCTGACGATAGACGGTATCAGCTGATACTGTGGCGAGAGAGCCCAGATCAGCCCATCAAGGTGTACGAGCTGAACACCCACACGTACGGGCTACGGTCTAGTCCTTATTTGGCGATTCGCACTCTGCGGGAGTTAGCGGATCGAGAACGGTTAAATTTCCCTAGAGGAGCAGCGATCCTGGAGCAGGATCTTTACGTGGACGATATCTGTACCGGTGCAGATTCCATAGAGGAGGCGCTCGCTCGACGGGACGAGCTAGTTGAGCTCTTACGGGGTGGAGGTTACGAGCTCCGGAAATGGATGTCGAACTCTCCAGAGTTACTGTATGGTCTTCCGGATTTCTACCAGCAGGATCCCCACATTTTCGAAAATTTGTGAAATCCGAATATGTTGTCGGTATTAGGCGTCCAGTACCAGCCGGTGTCAGATATGTTTTCGTATCGGGTCGAGTTGGACTCCCCGAAGGTCTAGACGAAACGGAACGTCCTTTCAACGGTGGCTAGGACATTTGATCCAAACGGGTGGATCACCCCGGTAAAATTTCAGCTCAAGTGTTTTATGCAGCAATTGTGGTCTGCTGAGCTGAAATGGGACGACCCGATCGGCGGGTCATTGAGCTCAGAGTGGGAATCGTTCTTTTCGACCCTCCCTGGCATCAATCGGATTTCACTGCCACGGAGGTTGGTCCCCACCAAACGATACACCGCCACCCTGCATGGGTTTTGCGATGCCTCGGAGAAGGGCTACAGAGCTGCGGTGTATCTGCGTACGGTCGACTCCTCGGGGGAGGTTGATGTGCGGTTGGTCATGGCCAAGAGCAAGGCCGTTGCGCACTCGCCTGACCATTCCCAAATTAGAGCTTTCAGGAGCGGCTTTCCTGACTCGTCTGGTCAACCACACGATGACGGTTCTTCACGGATCAATAGCGTTAGAAGATACGGTCTACGCTTGGACGGACAGTCAGATCGTTATGCTGGCTGAAGGCTTCAGTTCACAAGCTCGACAAGCTGGTCAACGTGACCGCCTGGATCTTCCGATTTGCGCGGAATTGTCGCAATTCTGAGGCGCAACGAGTGCGGACACAGGTCCTGACACCACGGGAACGGAACCATGCGTTGTTCGCATTGGTACGGAACGTGCAGACGGTGCACTTTAAGTCCGAACTGGACATTCTGAGACGCGGACGCGTCCAACTGAAGGGAGCTGTGGCTCGGCTCAACCCGTTTATTGACCCTCAAGGATTGCTGAGGGTAGGAGGTCGGCTGCGGAATACCAACCTGCCTTATGCGGCTCGCCACCCGTTGTTACTCCCTAGGAAAGGGAAGTTGGTCGAACTGTTGATACAGGATCGACACATTCGGAATGGGCATATCGGATGCCACACCTTGATGGCGTTTCTCCAGCGCGAGTTCTGGATTCTATCGGGAAGACGCTTAGTGCGTAGCGTCGTATTTCGGTGCCTGCCTTGTTATCGGGCCAAGGCGGCTACGATGCAGCCCCAGATGGGCGATTTGCCCTCGGATAGGGTTAACGAAATCCGGCCCTTTGCGGGTGTCCGTAACAATCGTCAAGAAATAAGTAGATTTCACGTCATCGTAGTGAGTGCTTCGTGCTGTGAAAGGTTGAAGTGGTTCGGTCACCAATTCGTCGCGTTCGGATAGCGACCCCTGTAGACGGCGGCATCACGACGGCACCGACGACGGCGGACTACGACAGGAGTAAGATTCGACTCCCATCGCCCCCCACCCACGTGTTCCTCATCCCGTACTCCCGCCTCGAATTGAGCTTTCGAATGCCGGTCCACGGTGTCAACGTCAGTACTGCTTTGTGACATTCCAATGAAAAACAACCCTACCAAGATTCCACCCCTTTCGGTTAAGGCGTGGATTTTAACACTTAAAAAAAAAACCGCTCAAGTGCGAGTAGGATGTTGGACCCGCTCACGAAGGGTTCCATACCATTGTACGTAATGTAAAACGACAGTCTTTTGTACGACTATACCGTTTTAATTTTTAATAATAAAATATTAATACAAGGAAAGACTACATTCAAGGCATTACATCGAAACATTGAAAATTTTGATGTATGTAGCATGTAAGTATTGAACTATGTACTCAGGTTAACGAAACTCTTTGCTCATTGAAACCGGATGTGGATAGAAATTGAGTAACCTATTTACAGAATTAAATGAAATATGATAAAAGAACGAATGAGCAATTATTAATCGTATAAACAAATAACTAAGCACAAAACTCAATACCTGTAATTAAAGATCTTTTCCGATAAGATCGGGAGAGACCAGTATTCACCGAAAACCAAAGAAAACAAAATGGCTAAGAAAATGGCCATACCAATAATTTATTGTATGGGTACTTCTTTAAATTCTTAAAACCGGTATGTTTCATTATTTGTTGTTATAGCGGCAATAGAACTTCACCCTCTGTAAAAATTTAATGTCTCTACCTAGAAGGTTTTATTAAAAAATATTTATAGCAGGATTTTAATCCAATGGATGGGTATTAATTGATGCAAAAGGATTTATAATAGATTTTTATCCCAAACCGTCTGACTATTGTCTCATCTCTACAAAAATCCCTACAATTGCAGTATGGGCGGCTTTTTTTCCCAAACTCAAAAGGCCGTGGACCAAACCCATATTAAACCCACGTATAGCAAACCCACCCGGTAGAGCCCGGTGACAGACGGACAGACGGACAGCGCAGGCTTAGTAATCGGATCCCTTTTGGCACCCTTCGGGTACCCTAAAAATGAGATTTCTTTAGTGAAGTGAATAATTTTAAATTGAATGATTACAATAATTTCGAATTGAAACGTGATGGTGGGTGAAAAGTACTAAAAACCCCGGCAGCCACACAAGCTTTTTTAATGTTATGCTTTGATAAAAATAACAAAATTCAAATAAAGATGTGTTCTGTCGTGTAATTTTAAGTTGTTGAGTTATATACTCTTTCGCGTAACTTGAAATAAACATAAGGCTGTTTTGGCCTACTGCGTCACCTCAACCATCAACTCTAACCCACAGAAAATTCGACGGAGACGAGAACATTTTTTTAATGCACTTTAGTTATCAAGAATTCAAGACACACGGTAGTGTGCTAAGGCAAGTTCGAGCTTAGATTCTGGCGACGCACCAGCAGTGTTATACAGTGTGAAAGTGCACATATCAAACAGGGTTGAAAAGGATAAAATTTTATCGATGAAAAAAATAATAAAAAAATCCCCATCTCTCTATTTTTTAATAGCTTTCAAAAGACACCAAAAATATGTTTACGACTAAAAAAAGCTTTTGACCTGTTAATGTTTTAAAATCGGTCAGTAGAGTGTAAACTCGCAAAAACCAAATGTAACGAAATTATGTTATCATCGCCTAGATCTCTGAAGTATAGCACGAGAATAATTGTTATGCAATTTTTGGAGGTAAGAAGCCATTCCTTGGTTAATGATAAAACACAGTCAAGTGCGAGTCACACTCAAAATACACCTATTTTTTGTGATTCAACTAACTACATATTTACGTCTTTCACATTGTTTCCTTTAATTGTGCTATAATATTGCTTTGCTTGCTTTCGGCCATATTTTATGATTTAAGGCCCAATACTTAAGTCTGAAATACCTTAAAACTGTAAAAAAAAACAATATTTTAGATCAACGCAATACGAAGAGACAGCCGTTTAATACAAATAAAAAAAAAACATTTTAACCTAGAATCTTGTCACGCATGACGTTATTTAGCTATATTTAGTTTTTGTGATTTAACACTCTACCGACCGATTTTAAAAACATTAATACGCCAAAAGCGTTTAAGTTAACTTATTTTTGCTGTCTTTTGAAAGATGTAGAATAATACTCCAAAGTACAATAATTTTGTTTTGGGTACCAAATTTTGTGAAACAAGGAATTACTAAAAAAAGGGGATTATTCTTAAACAAAGCGTCTTCCTAGGAGGCTACATAGGGACAGGAGGGGACGACTTCATAAAAAAGAATGTAAGCGAATGGATATCTATCATCGAGAAACTCACAAAAATCTGCAAAAACTCACCTCAAGCCGCTTACATTGCCCTAACTAAAGCAGCTCAGTTTAAATGTTGATTCCTACTACGTGTCTTAAAAAATGCAGAAGAACTTTTTGAACCCTTAACTAACACATTACACGACAAATTCATACCAACACTAATCGGAGGCGAAATCACAAAACTTGAAACTTTCTGACCCCTTCAACACACCAAACCGTGCATACCAAATCTCAAAACAGGGATCTACAATACTTTCAACAGCCCTAACCGAGATGAAAGACATAAACCTGGCTGAACACTACAATTCTTTGCGTGACGCAAGAAAGGAAGGAAACAAGGAAAAAGAAACATACGAGAACGAAACTCTAGAAAGCATTGACAAAATTACCATCCAAAAAGAAAAGAGCAATAGAAAGATCAATAGCGACAAAAATATCAACCTGGCTTTCAGTAATACCGACAAAAAAAGACAACTTCGACTTATCACCCCACGAATTTAGAGATGCCCTGGCCATAAGATACCATCGCACACCAATCTACATGCCTGCGACTTGCGACGGCTGCGGCAATGACAACTTCAACGTGGACCACGCCTTGTGCTGCAAAACAGGTGGCCTTATCACACGCAGACATAATGAAATAAGGGATCTTTTATGTGAACTGTGTCAGCAAGCCTGGGGTAACGTCACGAAAGAGCCAGTCGTCTCCGAAGGCGATACTGTACTGCGCGGAGACTTGGCTTGTCGGAGGGTATGGATTGCCCAGAGGGAGGCGTTATTTGATATCCGTGTCATAGACACCGACGCTCCCTCCCACGCATCACGTCCCGTAGCGGCTGTCCTTCGTTCAGCTGAAGAAGAAAAGAAAAGGAAGTACTGCGACCCATGCGAGACGCGCCACACCACCTTCACCCCTTTAGTAACCTCTGTCGACGGAGTTTTTGCTCCACAAATGATATCATTCAATAAACACCTCGCCGAAACGCTGGCGGACCGCTGGAACCGGACCCCTGCCACAATAATGGGCTGGCTACGAGCAAGAATTCAAACCGCCATCATCAGGGCTAGCAGCATGTGCATCCGCGGCACCCGCCATAGGTGGAATCGCACAGGCCTATATGAGGAAGGAGCGGCATTTCCACACGTACTGTCTTGAACTAGAATGAAATATCTTATTTATATTCTCTGTACTTATTTTCATGAATCTTTTGCTTAAAAAAAAAAAAAACTTAAACAAGGCGTAAGTTTACAATAAACACTTTTTAGCGACTATTTCATACAGGCAGTACCGCCTGTTCTTCATTATCACTATACCGTCAATTTGAAACCGACAAACCGTTTTATCTCGAAGTTATAAATGTTCTTAGCAGCTAAGCAGTAAACAAAAAATAAAAAAATGCCTATATTTTTTTTAGTCCATTTAAAATTTGATTCTTTTTCTACCCAGTTCGATATGTGTTCTTTCTAAAACATCTCATTCTTTCTAAAAGCTACATTTCACGCATAATGATAACCTAGTTGTGTATGATGGGGGGGGGGGCTGGCCTCTTTACTGATTAATTTTACTAACTTTTAAAAAATTATATACTATAGATATTTACATAAACTTAGTAAACGTCATTTTTCTGTCTTCTCTACATTGGGCCACTGTGGAAGGGAGGGCGAAAAAGTTCCCACAGATGAATTATTGGATCTCTTTCAAAAATTGGTTATTTAAAGTATATAACTATTACAATTTTAATTATAGTAGCAGGAATAAAAAGGCACACAATTATTAACGCTGATTATTGTCATTTATCTTGAACATTTTAATATCTCCTTTTAGATAAAGTGATTTTTACATGGTCTTTAAATTGCTCAAATGGCAATTTCAAAATCTCCCGGGATTTTGAAATTGCAATTTGTCTTGTTGTATAGAATTGAAATAATTGATTTCGTGAGTCTAAACAGGGACGCAACAAGTCTGTGATTATTTCTTAGGTTAACATTACAGCTATCGCTTATTCTGGAAAATATGCTTGCGTACAAACATTATATTTTCGAAAATAAATTGAATAGCTACAGTTAGTACCTCAGTTTCTTTAAAAGGTTCTGTTAGGGAGCGTGTTCGTTTTAAATTATATATTTCTCGAATAGCTCTATTCTGTGATATAAAAATAGTTAGAGTATCCGCT
Source organism: Argyresthia goedartella (assembly GCA_949825045.1). Taxonomy (NCBI): domain Eukaryota; kingdom Metazoa; phylum Arthropoda; class Insecta; order Lepidoptera; family Argyresthiidae; genus Argyresthia; species Argyresthia goedartella. Next base: position 22,436,015 of record OX463821.1, on the reverse strand, counting down.
GCTTTTCCCCACAACAAGGACATGACACTATAAAAGTAACTAAAATAGACTAGCCTAGCTTTAGCCACATCCGTGTTTTGTCTGGTGTTCGTAACAGCGTAAGCCGCAGAACTTAATCTACCAGCTTATTTATCTATCCCCACTCCAATTTGCTATCAATGGTTATTCTAAGAAACTTTGTATCATTTACTGACGTTATTGTAAATAGAACCTTCGTAGTGAATGATACTGGTTGTTTATCTACTTTAGTTTTTAGTACGTAATTATTTAAAATGTAAAATAAGGTAAGATCTTCACGACTCATTTTTATCATCTTCAACTTCAATTCTTCTATTGATCTTCGTACCTAGAGGACTTACCTCTACTTATCCTGCCTATTTTATTCTATTCAAGCAGTTTTTTATGTTAAGATCGTATGTGATTGATTACACCAGATATAGGGTACCGTATCCGTTTAGCTCGTAGTTATTCTTTGATGTTTGTACATATTTCTGCGTTATTTCTTTCTTTACAGCAACTTCCCAATGCCTGGATGTCTAAGATGGATACATTGCAGCCACGTCCTTTTCAGGTTTCATCCCACTATCCTATCTGCTGCTGATCCATCGACTACCCGGCTACCGGCCCCGTCTTACCACCTTTCTGTCCGCCGGCCAGGAATACCCACTCTACTCTACCACTACCTGCACCATGACCCGATGAACCCGTCCGATCATCCCAAATCCTGCTTCGCACTAAATAAAGATTTGCCAGGAGAGTCGTAATCCAGACGCGTGAAGTCATTCTAAGAGTTCACAACCCACGCCCTCAATAAATTCTGTACATAATTTAAATTTCTCCCTTTTATTTGTTAGGCTCTACCCCTAACCCTGTTAGCCTCAACCGTTTCAAACACTTAACTAGTCTCAACTTACTTGAAGTGAGAATTTGATACACTTTTTACACACACCCAGCGTTTAACAATAAATGATTAACTGTGATTAACATTATCAAAATATTCCTTTTGCCTTTAAATTTCAAGTCAAGTCCATTTTTTCAGCATAAATGGCAGATCCATAATTTATACCTAGAATAACAAAGAGCCTAATATGGAAGTTTTCACACACGATCCATCATATTTAACGCGCCATTGACCGTGCCTTTTGAGTTCTATTGCTTAAGTTTCTGACTCCGTAATGACTTCATTTCATTAGCAGCGTATCATTCATGTAAAGACATGTGCCCCTCGGTGGATAGTAAAGGTTTATATTTATTTTTGTTGTTTTATGCTTTGCGCATAAAATATGTATATATTTATCTACAAAAATTTATAAAATCTCAACAAAACAGTCTCATGGCTGTAAAAATGGGAGCCAACTTCGGGAGACTTGTGTAATAAATAACTTACACGAACCATTTCGAGCTTTTTTTGACCACACTTAATAACTCAAAAACTATTAAGCCTATGAAGTTTAGCCTATACATTAAAGCCCCCGAGCGTACTTACATAGCATAGGTTAAAAAATAAAATGTAGCCGTTATTTTATTATAACGTTAAAAATATGGTCTTGGTGGCTGACAACGTTGCTGATCTCCAGACTATGGTCGCAGAATTCCACGAAGCATACCTGAGGGTTGGCCTCAAGATGTCCAAGACGAAGACTATAACGAATACTCAACATTGCTCTTGATAATTGTCCCATAGAAGTGGTTGAGGAGTAAATCTTTCTCAGACATTGTTTATCATTTGGCCGACGGTTCCAGGTAAAGGAGATCGCTAGACGAGTCCAGCTCGGATGGGCTGCTTTCAGCAAACTCCGGGATGTTGTGACGTCAAACATTCCCCAATGCCTGAAGACCAAAGTGTTTATCCAATGTTCTTATGGTGCTGAAACGTGGACGCTCACTAAGGAGACTGTGCACAAAGTCGCGGTAGCACAAAGAGCCCTGAAGAGTGCCGGTGACTGACGTCGGTAAGCGGACATCACGGCTAAGGTAGAAGCTGGTAGGTCGCTTGGCAAGGCGATAAGACGACCAATGGACCAGCAGCCTTATGGTATGGCGTAACTCTCTGAAGTTCATAGCGTGTGTCTTTGGTTCATCTCATGCTCATACAATTTCATCGATTGTGGGGTATCACCGAAGGCTTCTAGGCTTCATTCAATGAGCTTGGGTTTGGTCTCCATTATGATGCTACTTGCGTGATACCAATTTTACAGATAAACTGGTGCAAGGTGTCAAACGTAAAAGTCTATATGAAGTTCATAGCTCAGACGACTTACGCCATAAGGCTGCAGATCGGTAACCGAGTGGTGGCCAAGAGGAGGCCAAGGATCAGTCGTTAGACCACCTACCAGATGGTCCGATGACATAGCGAGGATAGTAGGAAAACTATGGACCCGGGTTGCACAGGCCCGAGTTGAATGGCGTGTACATGAGGCTTACACACAGCAGTGGGTTCTCTGTGAGGCTGATGATGATGATGACGTAGATTATGATAGAAAATGGATGAAGTGTTGATTAAAATCAGCGATAAAAACAATTTTTTTATAATTTGTGGTGATTTTAATGTTAATCTGTTAGAGGATAATAATATTTGTACTAGATTAAAATCTTTATTTTTATGTCACAACATGAACTATCTGTTTTTGGAGCCTACTAGAATTACTGCAACATCTGCTACCTGCATTGACAATATATTTACTAACATTACGCCCATTTTCAAATCGGTCATCAATAAATTAACCTCTGATCACTCTGGTCAGATAGGTATATTCAATTTTAAAATAAAAAAGGACCAAAAAGAGGATATTACATGTGTGCCCGTTAGTGACACTCGGCTTGAACACTACAGGAATAATATTTTAGATAAACTATGGGAAATACCATACAGTGACGATCCAAATTTGTTGTACAACTCAGTATTTAACCTTGTCAAAAATGAATATGATACGGTATTTAAATCAAAAACTATAAAAGTTAATAACAAAGCTTTGTTTAGTGATTGGGCGACAGTTGGAATTCATAGGAGCAGACGAAGATTATATGAACTCTATGAAGAGAAATCATATAACAAAAATACGGCCTTTCTAGATTATGTTCGTAGTTATTCAAAAATGTTTAAACGCGTTTGTGCCGTAGCTAAATCTAATTTCATTAAAAACAAAATTGAATCTAGTAGCAATGTAATGAAAACGACTTGGCAAATTATAAACAGAGAGACTGGAAAGGCCAAAGCTACACATAATAACTTCAAGCTTAAGATAGATAATCATTTGCTAAGTACAGACCTAGAAGTAGCAAAAGCTTTCGAAAATTTCTTTACGGACATTCCAGTTTCAACAACCAAGTCTTTAAATTCATCTCCCGCTGCTGCTGAATCTATACTTAAACAAAACTTTGAGGATTGTAAAACAGATTTTAAATTTAGGCACGTAAATAATGAAGACATTGTAAAAGCGTTTAAATCCCTAGAAATGAAAAAGACAGCTGACGCCCATGGTCTATCAGTAAAAATTATTAGTTCCATTGTAGATTGTATTGCACCTCACCTTTGTTGTATATTTAATCAATGTATAGATAATGGTGTGTTTCCTGACTTGATGAAACTAAGTAAAGTTATACCTTTATTCAAAGCTGGTAGTACATCAGACCCCACCAATTTTAGACCCATATCGATACTACCAACGCTTAGCAAAATATTTGAAAAACTCATACTTAATCAATTGCAAAGTCATTTTTATCTCAATAATTTAATTCATATTGCTCAGTTTGGTTTCACAAAGGGTCGTTCAACAGCCGATGCTGGTGTTGAACTAATCGACAATATTTTTGATGCCTGGGAAGACGCAATGGATGCAATAGGTGTCTTCTGCGATCTATCCAAGGCTTTTGATTGCGTCCATCATGACACTCTTGTCAGGAAGTTACGCCATTACGGTGTAAAAGATCAGGCACTTGGCCTTCTGGAGTCATATCTAACAGATAGGGTTCAGATGGTCGATGTTAATGGGAAAAGATCACCTGGGTCTTCAATAGGTATGGGCGTACCGCAAGGTTCAATTCTTGGTCCTTTCTTGTTTTTAGTATATATTAATGATTTACCTTACCTTGTTAAAGCAAAACATGGATTAGTATTGTTTGCCGATGATACTTCTTTGATATTTAAAGTTAAAAGACAGCAATCAAATTATGACGAGGTAAACAATGCTATCTCTAGTATAGTGAACTGGTTTACTGTTAACAATTTATTACTTAATGAAAAGAAAACTAAATGTATTAAATTCGTATTACCCAATGTGAACCCGGTAACTACAGACATATTTATAAAAGGACAGAGATTGGACCTTGTGCAGTCGACTGTCTTTTTGGGCATTACTTTAGACGCCAAACTACAATGGGATCCTCATATAAATAAATTGTCGAACAGACTGAGTTCGGCAGCGTTCGCAGTTAAAAAAATTAGAGCTCTTACCGACGTAGACACCGCTAGACTAGTCTACTTTAGTTACTTTCATAGTCTAATGACCTATGGTATTTTATTGTGGGGTCACGCTGCGAATGCTAATAGTATATTTATTCTGCAGAAACGGGCTGTTCGTGCAATTTATAGATTAGGGCCTAGAGTGTCACTGAGGGAAAAGTTTAAAGAAATCAATATTCTGACATTTGTGTCTCAATATATCTATGACAATCTTGTGTATGTAAAAAGAAATATAACTAATTTTCAGAAGTACAGTGATATACACAATTTTAATACTAGAAATAAAGACAAGTTGGTTGCTTATGTAAGCCGACTACATAAAATTAGTAATTCTTTTAAAGGCAATTGTATACGCTATTACAATAAGGTCCCTACAGATATTAAAAACTTACCTTTAGACAAGTTTAAAATAATAATAAAACAGAAATTGTATAAAAAAGGTTACTATAGGATATCTGATTATTTAGAGGACAGATGTCCATGGGAATAGATTGTTTGAGTAACAGGCTGTTTCGATATATAATTAGCATTAATTTTGTAATTTGACAATATTTTATTTAAAAAAGGAAACGCAAAAGATGCGACGACTGTGGAGTTTCTTCGGTGAGCTCTTCTCCACAGATTCCGCCATTGTGTTAGTGAACTCACCCAAAAAAATGTAATGACGGATCTAAGTGATGTAACAACATCCTATGGAAATAAATGATTTTTGATTTTGATTTTGATTTTTGATTTTTTGAACTGACTTATTGATCAAAAACCTAACTCACTTGCAGATTACCTAGAAGCTTGAAATTTGGCATCCAGTAGGGAAGTTATGCGTACATAAAGGAAAAAATCTAAAAACAGTGAATTATTTAATTCTATTTTTTACTTCTACTAAAATGAAATAGCCCACAACCAGCATCTCTGTTGATCTATTGATTTGCCTGCTGAAGTGTTCATCCATATAAGTAACTTAAATTAGTTTAATGGCTTTTGCCCCTTGGTGGGTGAAGTAATGGGCTATATTGATTTTTATTATGTTATGGCAGCTAATAATAATAGATACGTAGTTAAGACTCTCCTGTTGTATTTATAAACTTTTCTGTCATGCCTGCCTCCCCAATTGAATATTACGATTATCTATAGATTGGTCAGACGTTGCTCTGAAAAATTCCCTCTAAGACCCCCTGGTGTCAGCAATCGCCTAAACGAACGAAATCATCTGAAACTCGAACTTCCTCAATGTAGGACAATTGCCTACTCTCGGGGAACAACAATGACAGCCATAAAAGTTTATAATAAGTTACCAGAAGCCTAGTAGTCCTAGAATATCGTAAATTTATTGTAGCACTAAGAAACTTTTGGTGTTCATGTGTCCTTATAGCTTAAGTGGATTTTATATTTTTGACATTGAATCCTGTATATATGACATTTTGAAATTATCCCAATTCTAATTGGCATTATATTATGACCTATATAATGCAATTATATCAAACTAAATGCAATTAATTTATACTGACCAAAATTTCTACACTATTATTATTAACTAAAGGCATGTTAATTTTCTCTTAATTTACCCTGAATGTGGTTGTGTATATACTCTTTAACGTAAATAGGAATTTTATTTTATTTCAAATTGCTACACCCTATGGGTAAAATTACATAGTACTTATGTGATGCAAAAGGTAAATCTTAATCAAACATGTAATTTATTGCAATAAACAAATTGAATTGAATTGAAGAAATATAGAACTTGGCACCCATTTAGATTTCATTTATTTTGTCTCCCGAAGTTGGCTCCCATTATAACAGTTGAGATGTGAATACGGGCGGGGCTAATTAAACATAAAAATAAACATTTACATACAGGCACATATAATGCTTCTGGCCCCACACTAGCATAATTTATACCCTGTGTCGTGGGAACCAGAAACAGCGACACACGCACATAGGAACATTCAAGACTTGGGGTTTTTTTCTTTATATTCAGCCGGGGATAGGATCAACTCATTTCAGTTTTACTTACGTTGTAGTTGGCGCCTCATTGTCTCCATAGCACTCGAAGTTCTCAGCATCGGAGATGGAGTCCCCAGGGCTGGAGTCCGGGGCTGGCTCCGGCTGTCTGGATGATCCTCCACCGTTCTGAAAATAATATAATGTTTTTTATAATAATTATAATCCAAAATATTGTGATAGGGCGCAAACAATTTATGTTCGGTCATAGAGAGGTATAGAGTAAAATTTTGTCTGCTAGTCAAAAAAGCTACTTTTTAGGAACTGTCAATACGGTAATTTTGTTCAAGAGTTCTATGAAATACTAGCATGTGACGTCATAGTCAAATTCTGTCATTTTAACACAAAATTGAGATTATAAAATACAACAGCTGGAAATATACAATTCTGATATTGCCAAACGTTTTTGTTGAAATAGGTTCAGCTTGAAACACGTTTCTAGACTTATTGGACTACCTTTTCAAATACCGCGACTAACAATCGATGCCTCATGTCATTAGTCAATTCGATTATTTATTACAGTGTTACCTAAGCAAACCTTTGTTTGTCAAAAAAATACAATGCTTAATCGTTTACTATAAGAATGGAATCACTTTCTAAGTAACAATGGTTTTGGTTACATGACCGCGTGGACATTTGTAGCAGAAACAGAAAATTTTGCAAAAATTGGGAATCTGATACATCCACAGACTTGAATAGCTTAGATACATTTATATTGATGGCTATACCTGTACATTTTTGTATCCGCTTTTGTATGTTAGAGTACCAACTGTTTAGATAGTACTTAGATGTCATTATTTGTATGCTACAATTGTGAACTAGACACGAGCATGATAATGATAATAACGAGTTACAAACCAAGGTTAACAGTATTGTTACAACTATAGCAAACACACAACAAATAGATAAACTAAAATGACGAGATAATGTAATTATAGAAAACCTAGGTTATAATAAGGCATAGCAAGGAGGATCCAGAAAGTAGTGGGCAGAGACAACAGGCAGATACAACGACAGGTTAGCGTTAAGACGATACGAAAAAAATATGGGGATTTTTTAAAATCCGTTTAGTCCACTATAAAGTCATCTACAGATTTTTCTTTTGGTTTAACGTTTATTAACTATTTTATTAAGATTCTCACAGAAGGAAAACGCGATCTCGCCCAGACACCAAGTTACCTGGTGGCAGGTACACAAACGTAGCATCACGTTTTTTCCCATTTGGGATGGCAGAAGCACAGTTATGCCCAACATACATGGTTTTGCATTTTGCATGGCAGGCGGCTAGCTTGTAGCATACTTGTAGCAAGTCAATTTAAGCAAGAACCTTTCAACATTTTCAACATTAGCGATAGCTGATGCACATTACACTGTTAACCAATGAAATAATCACAGACTAGTGCACCCCAGTTTAGACTCGCGAATGTTACCAAGTCTCTACTATAATAAGATAACTTTTTGAAATATGTTTATTTGAGCAATTAAAAAACGATGTAAAAATACCCTTGCTAGTGGGATACTACCTAGTCGGTCCATAAGTTCTGTCACAAATATTTTGCCGCATAGTAAATAATACCAAGTTTTATTTTATTTAATACTATATATGGTTTGATAGCTCATTAAATACTGATAAATTAGAACGATTATTGGATTTAAATGCTTAAAGCCATATTACACAAATGCTAGTTTCTTCAGAGATTTTGCAATTTTTTACCCAATCAAAAATACGGACGTGATTCACTTTATCTTTTTTCCATGACTCTTAAAACCTTTCAAACTTACGTGAGATTTTAGTCAGAACCTTCCCTGAACCCGTTACCTTCATTTTGAAGCATAAGATAACTAAGTCTGGGTAAAACTAATTTTCATATTCACATTTTAAGTAGTGTACTTGTTGCCCACAAGATCATTTTTATACGTTTTTCTGAAAACGTAAAAAGTACGTAAAGTTCTCTTTGGGAGCAGTTGGAACTGAAAGCTAACAGAAAATCAAATGCTAGTTGTTAAGCATGGTCTAAAATCGAGGTTTCAGAATAAATAAAAAAAAACTTAATGGTTATCTGGAACACTGTTTTTTTATTAAATTTGTGGTAAGTGGTATTTTTGTCAGTTGCGGCGTGTTTTGGGTTCGCGATTGTCTCAAGTTATAAGGTTTTTTGTCATATTGCGATAATCGTACAAAATGTATTGTATTACAATTTGATTCGTATAAAATAAGCTTTTTAATCATGTATAATACGAATAAGAAAAAGTTTATTGCTGAGTTTAATCTATCAAAAACCTTGTGACCGAACTTAGGGATCGACTAGGTATGATATCCAAGATTATTGACAAGACAATCTAACACAACACAGAACTAGCTGTTAAGATTATTTTTATTCATGCTTATTTTATTCATCCTGTTAGTATCTACAGAAAATATATAAATTTTAATTTGATTTGATTTGATCAACCGGAAGCAGTGGGTAATATAAGTTCTGTACCTGCAGTTTCCTCGGCAGGTTGCCCGGTGATCTGGTGGTCTTGGCTCTCTGGAAGACGCTTGGTGCCATCATGGCCTTGGCGGGAACCCTCAGTACTGAAAAACGGAAATAGCATCATAATTAATTTATTTATTAATAGCAGCAGACTGCAGACTATTGTAAATATGTAATGAAAAATAGGTCAAGTGCGGGTCAGACTCGCACGTCGTACAAAAAAACTTAGGTACTAAAAAAATAGGACAAACAAAAAGAAAATAACATTATGTCCGAACGTGGATTCGAGCCCAGAATTGCGCAACCGATATCAAACCAAATGCGCGACAACAATCAACCGCGTGATAAGTTGCGAATGCTACGATCGATGGGGACCCCCTTTCGTTTATAAAATCTCGTGGATTTTCATTATTTGTTGCTGTAGCGGCAACAGAAATACACATTCTGTGAAAATTTTAACTCTGTACCTGGGACGGTTCATGATCATGAGGCAGACAGACAGACAGACAGACGGACAGCGGAGTCTTAGTAATAGGGTTCCTATTAACAAGAAACCTGACACTGAGTGGGTTATTTGGTGCTCACTTCCGAGCCAACTAGAAAAAAATCAGACCAAAACATGAATCTAGATATGCATAAAAACAATTATCACATTTCAACGTTACACTTCACAAGTCTTGGAATAATATATGATAATTATGACTTCATTTTTTTACGAGTAGGTCAATAAACCAAAGTATCTGTCCGATAACATTGTGGTTTATGCAGATACGGTATCTTCATAATAATTGAATCACAATAGTCAGTGATAAGCTGATAAGATAAGCAAGCCTACGCTACTTCTGTATTTGGTAGAACGTTAAAGAAAATCCTTATCGATAATTATTTCCATTGTGGGTAAGTGCCTCTTGTTCTCGGTATGCAGATGATAATTGAATTTTGCCGGCTAGTATATCTATTCTTAGATAAAACAAAAATAAAGCTGTAGGAAACTAACAATAGGCATTGACAGCGTTCACCAGTAGCCTACAGCAACAGTACAGCAATCTGGCAAGAAGTACCGCCCCTCGCCACCAGAGCTCCAGCAGTCGACCTTCCAGCGCATCAGCCTTCAGCAGAAGTTCCACCTCAGCGATGGAGAGCAACATGGAGGAAGCTAGTTGCTCATATCTCCAGTAATCATGAGTCTACTTTTTACTCATCAGATCTAGCAACACTCAAGGTCAAGGAACTCCTTCGTCGTCGTCGACGTCCTCGTTTACATTGAACCTTTTTGGTTTCGACTAACCTTCTTCTAACAGGAGTGACACTTAGCAGAACTTAGCCTCCCTCATAGCTTTTGTGGTTGGAATCGTGTCTCATTACTTGCCGTGTCGGCCGTTTACGATCTCTCTCACGTTAGATTGTATTGTTTATTTGTCTAAATCTATATAACACGGAACCGGCACGGAACCATGTTAGGGAACGCTATTTTTCTTTGGTCGTTCGTCCATAATTTGTATTCATGTTCATTCTTATGCGATGTGTCTTATTCAGTTTCATGACTTTTGCCAAATATTTTCGGGATATTGCTTAGCCCTAATATTAGCATAAAAATGCGCTGAAATTTTCAAGTCCTTAGCGATATCCGAGGATTGTACTTGCTTATACTAATTTTCTTTATCTCCAATAACGAAAGTTTTAACCGCATTTTTAACACTTTCTACATGAACCATTATCCGTATCACCTGCTTTACAAAGTATTTGTATAATATCCGTCGATTTCTCTATTTTCCACAATAATCTGTAAAAGTTGAGAGTTGCAGTTGTGGAATGTGATAACAAGTGATGTGGTACAGTGTTATCGTAAAGCAGTAACGGTATCGGCGCGGAATGGCACCGTTATGTTTGAGGTTGATTGACGCATTCCATGGATTTTAATTAAATTTTATGGTTTCCTAGTTTATTGTTTTTTTCCGTAGCATTTAAGATTTTACTTATTTACGTTCGTTTGGTAAGGTATGTTATTATAACTGTATGAGTCAATTTTTTTCAAATGGTTCTCTATACAATTATTTTGTTTTTATATATTTTTATTGCCTTGGCCCTTTCTGGTCTTTGAATTGCATCAAAGTTTAGTTAGTGACATGACTTATTTAATAGGTATTGGAAATTAGAAGCCTCATATTCAATTATAATTAATGGTGGAACTTAAAATCTTCGGCGTATTGATTCTTTCATAAACCAGGTATAACCAGAACTAACCAGAAAATCATTTAATAAAAACTGTGCAACATATGAATTCCATTTAGTATCCTTTATTAAGCGCGATTTTCGCGGTATCCGTCACACTCTCTGCGCATGGTATGCACGCCATGCAAGATTGGAGATCTTGCACAAACGAGACTTGCGCCCGCGCCGCCTGTCACGAGCTGGCACGGCTGTTGACCCAGCGTGGTGGAGTTATGGGTGTTAATAATGATAGTAAACAGGTAGAGGTAGAGGCTAACTTTATGGATATTTTCTTATTAAAGCTAATCTGAAGAGGTCTCTGGAAAACATTATTTTAGATTTGAAAGTTAGAAATGTGGAATTTTGAAATATAAAAGTTCATTAACCATAGGTTTCTTGAATAACAGACGATCATTTTTAGGGTTCCGTACCCGAAGGGTTCCAAACGGGACCCTATTACTAAGACTTCGCTGTCCGTCCGTCCGTCCGTCCGTCCGTCCGTCCGTCCGTCCGTCCGTCTGTCACCAGGCTGTATCTCAAGAACCTAGCTAGCTAGAGAGTTGAAATTTTCACAGATTATGTATTTCTGTTGCCGCTATAACAACAAATAATAAAAAACAGGATAAAAGAAATATTTAAGGGGGCTCCCATACAACAATTCATTCAATACCACATACAAACTTATGGATGCACCTGGTTACGTACATGGAGTGTGAAAGTAACCGCACCAATAACGTTGTAAACAATATTTTGCGGTGTAAAATCCAAACTATTTACTCCACGCCATCGCTTCCATTGAACGGTGGTACGGAACCCTTCGTGCGCGATTTAGACTCGCACTTGACCGGTTTTTTAACCTTTTGCTATAACCGTTGAAATAAAAGGATCAGTTGCGGGTAGTGAGGTTAAACTTGTTCGCCTTGCTGGAAGCAGCCGTATGCAGAACAACAGAAGCAAACACTCTTTCCTACGAGGTGACTCAATTCCAACATAATATTTCCTTCCATAGCTGATTGGATTTCATGCAATATTAGTTCTGGAGCTCGAAGCGCCCATGAGTCACTATGGCTAATAATTACATAAACTACGGTACTTTCAGATGCTTTGTCATAAAAAATAAACACTTTTTGGAAGAGTTGATCTCGATTCGGCATTTGAATATAGTCACGATAACTGCGTGCTGCTATTGACCCAAGAATTTATAATTTTGTCTGCTTTTCATGCTATGTTAGGTCATGCTCTTGCAGCTTTCCTTTACGGCTTCGCGATTCAAACTTTGAAGACTCTTCAGAGGCCGTCGGTATTGTTATTGCTAAGTTATTTCTAAGTAGCTATATTTCCGCCACGTTATACTTTAGTTATTACATACTTAAACTCGGCACCAAATTTACTGCGATATTTATCAGCACGCGAGTGAAATCCGACATTGTTTCCTCACAGTGTTATTTTGTGGATTGCTGTTGCGACCGATTTTCGTAAACGAACTTAGAAGCCTATATAGGTCTTAGTTGTATTTTTCTTTTTCGGTAGTCTTATTTCAGTTGAGTTATATTGTGTGTATGATTTTGTTTAATTACATACATCTTTATCCTTAATGTACTGATGTAATATTATGAGATCACTTACATCACCTACTTACATTAGTTTCCTGACTGATGAGATGATCGAGGTATTAATTACTTGTATATTTATAACAGCGGATCACTAAATTCTAGTAGTTTTTTAGTAGGTAGTGTTTCTCATCATAAATGATTACTTTATAGCTTTACAATATGCTTAGATATGGGATTTATCTACCTAGCTAGCGTTGAGGACATTCAAGTTGTTTGTTGTTATTGATTTTATAAAGCATGTAGAACTTGCTCTATTTTGTGGGGCTACAAAAATAACGGTCAAAATATTTTGTTCGCGATCACAAGTTCCTGTGGCTCAGTTGATTGCCGTCCGTTCACATTCCACGCTCGATGACTAAATACTGGTATTTCAAACATCCCAAAACGTTTGTTTTACTTTCTTTTAACACACACACGAAGATAAACACCGTTAAATCGGTAAAATAATTATGAAGTTGTTCCTAAGGTTTTGCAACTGTACTTTTGTTATTTAGGCATTTTGAGTTTTTTTTTATTTATTTACATATTTAAAACATAAGCGGTATTTATTTATTTATTGTCTCGCTGTATTTGTGCATCTAGTTGCATGCAGCGGTCCCGCCCGACTGCAACGCTCAATGCAACTCCTCTATTGGCCGCCGTTATGCAACTAACCGCCAATAAGTAATACCTATCATAAAATTATTTCTTTACCGTTAGATTCTAATTAGATCAGTAATTGTTGGTGGTAAATGCCATTATGCGATTGATCACGCCAGAGATGGTTGTCTATGTAGAAAGTTGAATGGAATTACTCCATACGTGAATATTCTGCGCTTTTATTTCTCATGTTGTTTTTCCTGAATGTTCTTGAGAAATCAATTATATCACTCATTACTATTTTGATAAATAAATGGGTAAAGCCATGTAGACATTTATTTATCAAAATAATAATGAGTGATATAATTGATTTGTCAAGAACATTCAGGAAAACATCAAAAATAATATACATATCCGGATAAGAAGCAGCTCACAGTCCTGACTCTCCTTGACTTTAGCAGCGCGTCTTTGCATCCTTTCATTCCCTTCGGCGTTTGCAGTACTTCTTGCCTAGGCAGACTAAAATCATGCTAGTTCAGACCCTTCTTCTGCCTTTAATTGACTACGCCGATGTTTGCTGGGCCAGCGCGAACGAAGATCTACTGAACAAACTCGAGCGACTTCAAAATCTCGGGATTCGGTTTATCTTCGGTCTCCGTAAGTACGATCACGTGTCCCAATATCGCAGGGAATTAGGCTGGCTCCCGATCCGACTTCGTCGTGATATGCACATTCTCTCCTTCCTCTTCAATATTTTGAGAAATCCGCGCTATCCCGCATATCTTCGTGAACATTTTGAGTTTCTTTTCTCTGGGGATAGACTTCGGAGATCTCACACGGTGTCACTTTTGTCAATTCCTCAGCACAACACTGTTGCTTACGAGCACTCGTTTAGGTTAAGGGCAATACGTTTGTGGAATGCACTTCCTTGCGCTATTAGGGATTGCACATCCTTGTTCTCTTTTAAGAAAAAGTTGAAACAGCATCTCCTCTCTTCCGCATAGTGGGTATCTTATAGTATGTATGTGTATCTATGTATTTATTGTATTCTATTAATTTATTTTATAGTATGTGTAGGATGTATTGTGATTTATCTGATAGTATATTGACTTTATTTCTTTCTTTTAAATCTTAATTGTACACTAGGACTACCTCTCTATAAATATTTTTTCCTTTCCTCACAGGTTAGCTGTAAGAAATTTCTTTTTAGAAATAAGCTCACCTTTGCATATTGTTCGTTGTATTTTTTCCATTGTGTTTTCTGTGCAATAAAGAATTATTATTATTATTATATCCTAGCTAATGTGCCTTTTATCTTGTGGTTGTGTCTAACTTCGCAGCCCCAGCCTTAATATGTAGTTATTATTTGAACAGGTACTCCGCCTGTCAATACCGACCCAAATTGCAAAATTCCGAAGCGCATTGCGCTTTTGTCCATTGTGTCCGTGATTTCGGTTCTATGTAACAACAAAAAAGGTTTGGCATTTCGTTCGATCGTGCAATAATACGCCTACCGTTTAGGGGGCATTCTGTTGAATTGATGCTATTTTGTAAATATATACACGATAGGGGCTGATTAAGAAATGCTTAAGCCGGCGCCAGATACATTCAAACATTTGATCACATCTTTGAAGACTTTGAACACATATTGTCGCAACCTGCCAGACATACTTTGCAAACATTTTTGTACACACACAGTATACTGGTAGACGACAAACAAGATGGACGTGGATTTTTTAACTTTAACTCTTATATATAAAAATAAAAAGGTACATAAGGAAAAACCAGTTTAAAGATACAACACAAATGTTTGCAAAGCATGTCTGGCAGGTTGCGACAATATGAGTTGAAATTCTTCAAAGATGTGATCAAATGTTTGAATGTTTCTGGCGCCGGCTTAAAAAACCGACACCGCATGGCAAAGCTAAATATCTGTTCAAAATTTGTACCAACAGTCAAAGTCCCGTGCCACACTTAATAATCAAAGATGTGTTCAAATGTTTGAAGCTATTTCTGGCACCGGCTTAGAGCGCGCCTTGAACCCATGACATGAAAGTTTGTGCTGACGCTCGATGACGTTTAGTTGATACAGCCCAGCGTGCGCACAAGTGCTGGTCACCGCCCCCCCGAGGTATGCGAGCGGTGCGTTGGGTAAGTATATAGAGGTAACTAGCATTTGTCTTCGTACCGTCACTGTCGCAGAGATGGCAGCTAGAGCGTCTATTTTACCATAAGTTGACTTTTTGTAATCAGTCCTCAATCAATCCTAGAGGACAGACATCCGTGAGGTGGGCCATTCCATCTTCTTCGGGTGGTACCAGGCTGGATATCAGAACAGAATAAGGACTAGCACACCGGTACGCAATGTTACATATTTCAAAGAAGTTATGCTGATGCAAGTAAAACTATTCGTAGTTTCGAAGCCTTAGAGACATTTCCATTAGCCATGCAGACAGGGTCATATACCTCTAATTAAGTAATCAGACAGTAGAAAGGAAAGCCAAAGTACATAGGTAGGCATTTAAAATTCCTCTCTTGAGTACGCTTTCTTCCAAGCGTGTCTTTCGCCGTTCTGTTGTTAAATCATTCAAGAACCTACACTGCATGTCATGATTTATTAACTTTGGCATACGTTATGATGATGTGTGGAAGGACGAAGGGTCGAGCGACAAAATACAAAAAATACTGAAAAAGTACACTTCTACTTCGCAGTTAACGTCATAGATCAAGCAAAAGTCAAGAAACTTCTTCGTGTCGTCAACCGCTTTGGTTTAATTAAGTTGCAGGGTCTGTTACTGTTGTCATTCCTATGGCCAATTTTTGACAGCTCAGAAAAAAATATATCCAAATTTGTCATTAGATGTCGCTGGCGAGACATGTTTTTTTCTTTTTTTTTCATGCCTGTTGATAGTTCAAAATATTTTAAATCTTGGCAGTAAATGCTGTTTTGATGCTGATTGAGTCTGTGACGAAACCAAAGTCACTTGTCAACGACTACAAAAAACTATTTTGTTGTTTTAGTTTTTTTTTTTAGTTCACATCGACAACTTTCTCTTCGCGTTATCCTTTGTTTTGTGATTGTAACGACCATTGACCTCAAACTCTTTGGTAACCACGATCCCGGCTATTTTTTCGGACCTTTGTGACCTCTTTCCTCGACTGACTGTGGATTTCAAAACGAAATCCCGTGCGAAATCAACGGAAATCATGGGAAAAGAAAACATCACCTTGCGTCGTTAAATTCTGTAACAAAATGGTACTCACGTTTTCCCAGTGATAAACGTCGAAGATTGATTACTACGGATTCAAGCAGTTGAACAAGTAAACCCTGAATTGACCATAGCAGGTAAGGGTTCTATGCTGTTTGGTTATTAATTTATCACAGACCCATAAATTAAAACCATGGCGAATCAACGCCATCTGTCACAGCTTTCAGAACTATTTAATTATTTGAATCTTTCAGAAAACCTCCTATGTCTACTTGTGGAAATGTAGAGCAGAGCTACAGGTAGAACTGATTGCCATACCTACTCATTCATCCAACTCCAAATTTGAATTTACCTACAAAAACGTTCACTTCGTGCGGCGGCGGTAAATGAGTTTATTTTAGTTTACCGGTAATCACTTTTCTATATCGATCCGTGTTGTCTCTAAGGTGTCAGCTGATGACTAGCCAGCAAATGATAGGCCATCGACCTCGAATTACGCAACGACAAGATACAATGCAATTATCTGATCATCCGTTTCAACAATGCTTTTTACCTAGACTACGGGTAAGTTATCCGGGTAACCCGGTATCTGGGTCATACTGCAAAGCAGCGTTTAAGAGTTACGTATAAACGAAAATCTCTTTGAATTACAAGATATCATTACCATCAATCCTAATATCATTATTATTTGTTGGGAGATTATACGAAGGTACAAAATTGCTGAAAAACAAAATCCAACCAAGAAACTTTTGTTACGTAAGATTGTTAATAGATATTAGTTAAGGATAAAGTAGAAGGCAAAATGGAACAAAATACCATAAGTTACGTCAGTGTTGGCAAAAACTTGAGTCAACGTTACAAAGGAAGGTTCAAGACTTTCAACAGACAAACCGGACGGACGTGCATAACATGCTATGGCGCGACAACTTTACTCGGACACCTCAAGTCATATAACTTACTTGATGAGAGGGCTCTGAGTTAAGTTGTCGGACCATAGCTACGTGACTAGCATACCTAGTTTTATAGCAACACCCTGGTCCTACAGGAAACTAGCTGGAAACTTTAAACCATTCAAGAGCTCCCGTTTTAAAATTAAAGTCAAGATTAAAATTCTTGATTTTAATTTAAAAACAGGATTCAGCTAGAAGTTTAGAACCTCACTTCTTGCAAGTATGGCCTAAATGTAAATGTTTATAAATAATAATAATAATACCTTGGACACTATTTACACACTTTCATCTAGCCCCAAACTAGGATTCCCTGAATCTTGGGAACTAGACAACGATACACATACTTATATAGATAAATATTATACTAAGATAGATAAACAACCATGACTAGGGTACAAACATCCGTTCTCATCAAACAAATATTTGCCTCCACCGGGACTAGAACCCGGGACCCTTGGCTTCGTAGGCAGGGTCGCTGCCGACTCGGCCATTCGGGTCGTCGATAAAGATCGCTAGTCACCTAGTTGGTAAAAGATATGCTATTTGCTGCCTCACCTGTAATTGGTCTTCGTTCTGGAGAAGCTGATGCTGACGATCACGTACTTAATCTGCAAAATGAAAACAGATATTAAAATGCGGTCTTTGGAGACAACGACAAAAGAAAAGGTGAGCTTATCCACAATAAACGGTCAAGTGCGAGTCGGACTGGCGCACCCCCTATTTCAACCACACATTTCTCATTATTACATAACATAGCGTCACGCCTTTTCCCATACGGGTTGGCAGAGGCTCAATTGTGCCCACTATGAGCCAGTTATTCAATACTCCATTTTGCGTGACAGGGGACTAGCCCGTCGCCGCAGCTATGGAGTAATGAAGGTTTCCTCACGAAGTTTTCCATCACCGTTAGAACGTCAGTATAAGGAACTTAAGAGAAGTTAATTAAGTACATTATACGGGCGTTCTAACTGTGATGGAAAACATTTCTCATTATCTTTCCTGTAATAAGGTGCTGAATGGCCGAATGAATTAAATTTTCAAAATAGAATAGCAACGTGAAATTAAAGAGTTAATAAATAAATTATGTCTCTTTTTTAAGCACATACGATTTGTAGATGATGACGACTAAACTTACAGGAATGAAAATCGATAAATATGACCATATTTCGTGGCACAGTGTGCAGGAGCTGTAAGTGACATGATATCGCTATTCTGTGTTTGATAGGTTTATAGTAAAATTAAGGATCATTTGGTGCTTACGAAAATTTTCATGTATGTAAATACCGCGCTTCGGGTTAGTAACGGCCGGCCACGGGGAGGTAACGCACACTTCGAAGGGGGGAGGGTACATTTGCAACTGCACTCTATATCCTACATATCCCGATAGATAAAAAACAGCACTAATTTTTCCAATGTTTAGCTTAAATCTTTGTATTAATTGGTTGAATTTATTTGGAATTACCTTTCCTGAATTGCGCGCTATGTCTGAATTACATTAAAATGTGAGAAAAAACGACTTTATTTACAATCTTGTTCAGAATGATGATCCAAGACATGTTGATTAAAAACAACAGAGAAAATAACGAACTTCTTGATAACAACAGTAAATATCATTTAAGGAGAATGTAGAAGATGATGGTGACTAAGATGAAAGTCATGCAATGAATAAGGCTGAGGTGGGCTTCGGTGTCGGAATTTTGCAAAAAGCAGCACTGAGTATTAAAGCCAGGGTTGTGGACATTACGCCAGTTTTTGTTTCGTTGTATTAGTCACAGTATTACCAAACCAAGACCAAAAACATATCGGCCATTTCCGAAACGCTTCGTGAATTTGTCTTACGAATTACGGCGTCTGCGCTTATGATGACGTCACTCTACGACTCGCAGTCAGTCCGAGTTCGGACGGCCGCTCGAAGTCGCAAAAAGTGATTTCTTATCACAGACTTGAATAGTAGGGACAGGGCACGGAGCGCTTGAAAGTGTCGCTACAAAATCGGGAAAATTGGACTGTTTGCAATCAGTCGCGCTTGGACGGTGACAGCCGATTGACATATCGGCAGCAAAAACAAAAATGGTGACCTGCGACGTAAAAGGTGTAAATCATACCCAAATCGCAAAACACAAAAACAGGGAGTGTCGTATCACAAGTAAGTATTATATTTTCAATTACTATTGGCTTTAAATTGATTATCTATAAAATATTGTTCTCGAAAAAATCCTCAAACGAAAATCAACCATTCGACTGACGTAACTTTGTAGCGACGCGCGACGCAACAGAATAATATAAGGATAAATAATCTAACCGGATGTCCTAACGGTGATGGAAAACATCGTGAGGAAATCTTCATTACTCCGGCTTCATTACATTAGCTGCGGCGATGGGCTTGCCCCCTGACACGCAAGATGGAGTATTAAATCACTAGCTAAGTGGGCACAGACCGGCACAGCTGTGCCTCTGCCAGCCCGTATGGGAAAAGGCGTGACGCTATGTTACGCGTGTAATGTATTGCTAAATACTCTATTTTATACACGATCACTTAATCAGTGATATCAGGTACCAATTTTCATAACTTTTTCTATGATTAGGTATTTTATTACTTATAAATCAAAATCAAGTTCTTAAATTCCAAGTCACGCTACTATTGTGTATCTGTGAGCTTACATCCTCTTTCATAATTTAACGGCAAAGACAAAAATTTATATGCCTATTTAATTATGTTTCAACTTTTTATATATTAAACATGAGGTAATTGCGTGAGACCTCGCCCCTTAAGTAAAATTTTAGCTAGATATATTTTATTTCTACTCCTAATCACCGATTAAAAGTCACCGGGTATTTGAGAGTTATCCGTAGATCAACTTTCCTAATATTGTGTCTATACACCACAATTCGGAATGTTACCGAACGTGACGCCGTTACAAGTTTTCGTACTGTCTTGGTTCCGACGAATTCCGACAGGGGCGCTATTTTTCTTAGCCTCAAAATGGTAAGAAATTGAGTACGGGAAGGCCTATCCTTAGTATTTATATCGATGTTTCTTATTCTTATAATCTTCTTACACCAGTTTATGCTATTGAACTATAATAAAATTACGTGTGTTTAGTGTATAATATAGAATATAATCATATATAGGTAGTTTTATAATAAATGAGGGATTTGTCAAAGACCAATCTGACAACTCACCTAAAATAGACGTTATTATGGTTGCACACTATTTTTCGAAAATTAGTGACTGTGTGGGTGCTGAATTGTGTCGGTTAAAATTACAAAAGTAAGTAAGAAGCTAGGTAAGGTAGCTTTTATTGAACTTCACCCACTGGTATAACCGTCTCCTTTATCTGTTTGTCCGTCCTAGGTATAAAACAGTAATATTTTTTTAAATCTAAATACAATTCTGTTTATTTCGTCGAAAATTGCATGGTACCTGAGTCTATGAGTAATAATCGTACAGCAGTCGTGTTTGAACTAAAATTGCAATGATGTATAAGCTGGCTTACAAAATTGCTGTCGTGGGCTGGTGATGGAATGAGGACTTGGATGAGTACTGGAACTCAGGAACCAGGAATAGTAAGGCAGTCGTGTTTGGACTCAATTTATTAAAGATGATTGCTCATGACACCAAGTTTGCGAAACCAGCTCATCATCCTTAACAAATTGAGTCCAAACACGACTGTCTTACTATTCCTGGGTTCTGAGTTCCAGTACTCATCCAAGTCCTCATTCGATGGAATGAGGACTTGGATGAGTACTTATTTACACCACATTACTTATTTACACACCAGCTTATTTGCACCACCAAGTTTGAAAAACCAGCTCATCGTTTTTAATAAATTGAGACCAAACACGACTGCCTTACTATTTCTGGTTCCTGAGCTTCAGTACCGTCTCATTCCATCATGAGAATGTGGACTCGGAAACAGTATCATCTTTAAATATGTTTGAATGAATGTAATATATATATATATAAGATGGCATTTACTTAAAGAGCCAAGTTCATACTGAAGACTAGCTAAGTATTCGGTCATTTGATTCTTAAGGACACTTGACAGTAGGTGAATGACCTTTATGGGTTACGACTTTTGGATACTATTCATCTTCTACTTTTATTTCTAATAGGGTCTGCTCTCCTTACGGCGTTCATCTACTTTTTTCTAAATTTTGGGCTCAATGGTACACAAAAAATAACTTATTTGGTGTTTTCACACTCGACTTAGTGCACATGGGCTCAATGCAGTATTTCTTGGTCAATTCAGTTTTTATTCGTGAGTATTGTCGGGACTTCTTTACAGAATGGCGAGATTGAGCCGAATGAGCCCGACCAATCCGATCACCTGACTAGTAAAGTGACGTCATCGCTGATCCTACATGCTACTACGCTCTGTTGACAAAATCGTTTCGCGGGGTGTCGAACTTTGTCACGTAAATTTTTAAGATGTCGAAAAACTAAAAACAAAAATTTTCTATAATTATATATAAATTTAACTGCATTCACAGAAATTATCGTTGGCCAAATTCATTATAATACGATTAGAACCAATAGCAAGAGGAAGGTTATTACCACTATTACCTACTCCCAGTGATATTGATTTGTAATGGGTTAGAAAATACCTGCGAGTTTGATTGAGACGTAATACAATAATTGTAAATATATCTCTGATCAATTGACCATATACATATATATCGTGTACGAGTATGTAGTAATGTATATTAATATAATGTTTGACCAGAGAATGCTTATAGGTAACATTATGTTTGGTAGTAGCAGCGATTTCTCTGGGCTACTGCCTTTAATAAGATTCAGCTTCAGCACGCTTCCATTGTAAGACTGGCTTATCTGTCTGTCTACAAAATCACTTTATGACAATCCAATAAGGCACGAGGCGATTAGCATTGATCGAAACATTCGAGGAACAGATCGTGCATACTTTGTACCAGTTTTTGTGATCATTTATGTAGCAGAAGAAATGCGGTAAGATATAAAAGCAATTCGTGACGTGATGAAGCTACCAGTACCTGCTACTTGCTACTAACTTATAAAAAAGTTGATGAATGGAGGAGTTACTTGCAGTGACAACGCCGTTCGTATGATTTCTAGTTAGGTTTGGTCCAACTTGCATCGATCACCTTACATTGTTGTTTTTCTAAGCTCTCTCTCTTTAAGCTGTTGCAATTTATCTGAAGATTAAAATAATATCTCTTGTTGCACGATCGATATTTCTTCAAAGAAAAATTCCAGCTACTGTTCTAACAACGGTCTACTTTGCTCTATGTATAACGTACAACATAATGTCCGTCTAAAAGGCATTTAATGCCGGTGCAGCTAGGTATCTAAGTGGAACTCGATACTCTATTGCGGTACCTTGTGTTTACCGACTACCGGGTATACTTGATTACTGGGTGTCGATATTTACCGGTAAATCAATAGCTGTAACCGTAAGATAACGTTCCAATCGAATCTGTGTATTCTCATATGAACCTCGAAGAATTTCTTGGGAGGAACTTTATTGCCAAAGTAGAGACATAAATCAGTTCTGAGACAAGTCTTCCGAAACTTACTTTCTGGCGATCAGATTAACATGGCAGACAGGAACAATAGATTTGGAAGAAAGCATCAATGGTGAATTATAATTGGTGACTCTTCTTTTCTTTTGGAATTATCCAGCCTACCCTTGGCAGAGATTTGTTGTCAGCGTGTTAAAAACAATCTCCTCTCAAGGCTTCTTAAAAACCTTCCTTGCCCTATATGGTTCTGTGTAGCTACTTAAAGCTCGATTGGTAATTACCTACAATGTTTGTAAAAATACACTGAATGGCTTTGAGTGGGTAGTCTGACCTTCAGTTCCAAGAAACACATACTCGGGGCTTTGAGCACACTCACCTTTGGCAATTTGTGAAATATACGACTTGGGAGCTAAAGTGAATGAGTGTGCGTGACAGTGAAACATTAAATATCTTGAAATGTTGCAAGTTGAACTTAAATAGTTGAAAGTATCTGGAGGCATCTAACTCACTATATTCCAACTATATACTTCTTGGACAGGTATAAGAACTACGCAGGTATGTTAATAAGAAATTAAATGGTTCAATAGTATCTTTATCTAGCCGACGATGGCGTGATAAATCTCGTCGTCAGACTTTGATCGTTTTTAGACCCAAAAAAGCAATTGGATACCTAAATCTTCTAAAACACCATATCACTCGCCTCGTCTGTTTAACGCTTAGATGAGCATTAACAAGTGTATCAGATTGCTAAGAGAAAGCGGTTCTCGTAAATCTAGATAGATCAGAAAGGACCGCGGACGATCTGGCGCAGTTCCAAAACAGAGGAATGACTCGGCCATATTTCACTGAGGAGCGAATGGTCTATAAATGCTGTCTATAATTGGAGTAGGAAGAAACTCCGTGTCTCATGTCGTTTTGGATCTCTGATAGTAAAGAGTAGCCAAGGCATCTAGTGAAAATCTCCCACATACATAAACTAATATACATTTGTACAAAGGCGATTCTGCGACCTGGTTAGAAATTGCTAAGAGCTTTTATGAAATCTTATACAAGCTTGCTTAGTCTTAACGCAAATCTTACGAGGTTGGGACTCCAATTTCCACTTATCCTGTTAGATATCAAAAAGGTCAACTTAGGGTGAGGGAGGAGTGCCCAAGACGTAGGGAGATGACATCACGCTTGATAATTGACGTGGTATATGATTGAAATAGATTGAATTGATTACTTGCCTTCACTAATATGAATTTTAACCTAATCGACCTAATGGCAATAACTACCTGCAAAATATATTAATAAATCTTGGTTCAAGGTCCTACAACCTAATATTAGGTCCTTACATATGAATTTTTTAATATTATATATTTATTTAATCAAAGTATGTACCATTGCTATCTATACACTTTTGCTATCTCATAGGTAGTTCTTCGATCCCTTTACTAAAAAAACATTCGGACGGGAATCAATGAAATCTTTGAAGGCGGTTTGGACTGGCCCATCGGAGTTGAATTTTTTCCCTTTCAAGAAGTTATCCAAATCTGTTGGAGCAATTTCCGGAGAGTACGGTGAATGTCTTAGACATTCCAATTGAAGCTCCTCTAATATGGTAGCCGTCTGTTGTGCAGTGTGTAGTCTAGCGTTATCATGAAGCAGCAGTGGCCTAGAGCGATTGACCAGCCTCGGTTGTTTAGCAGCTAGCTTTTCCATCATGATTTGCAGTTGCTGACAAAATAAATCTGCCGTAATCGTCTGACCAGATTTAAGAAAGTTGTAGTGAACGACACCAGCACTAGTCCACCAAACGCTCACAAGTAACTTTTTTGGAGTAAATTTTCGCTTGGGGCATGGTTTGGCTGGTTCGGCAGGGTTCAGCCATTGCGATGAGCGCTTCCGATTATCTTACAGGATCCACTTTTCATCACAGGTAATGATTCGATTTAAAATCATTTCATTATTGTGCCGGGTAAATAATGCAACGCAGCAGTCAACGCGCGTTTGTTGATTAGCTTCAGTCAGTTCGTGAGGTTCACCCACCTTTCAAGCTTTTTCGCTTTCCCAATTTGCTTCAAGTGGATTAAAACAGTTTTATCACTAACACCGCAGCCTGCAGCTAACTCGGACGTGGTTTGCGATGGATCCGCTTCCACATTAGCCTTCAATTCTTCATTATCAACTTTGGTCTCCGGCCGTCCACGGGGCTTGTTCTGCAGGTCGAAATTTCCAGAACGAAAACGTTGGAACCAAAAACGCACTTTGTTTTCTATTGCGGCACCGTCGCCATACACATAATTAATCCTTCGAGCCGTTTCTGCAGCACTGGTGCCACGGTTGAACTCATACTCGTAAATAACGCGATATTTCAAGTTTTTCATTTTGTAAGCTGAGTGACGCAAGAAAAAAACAATTCAGGAAACAAATGAATTATAATTTTAGAAACACAAATACATGAGTAAATAGTTGTATAAATTTGAATTTGGAATTCTTAAACATAGAGGAGATATTTGAGATCAAAGTGGCCAGTACGGCGAAACACCAATTTCATATGTAAGGACTTAATATTATATTGTGGTCTAACCTTCAACTAAAGTTTATTCAGGTCTTCTCGCAATGTAGACGGATGGAGCGAGGCAGGTAGTCTCATTAAGTTAAATCATTGTTGGTCTGCAAGGTTCAAAATTACCATGAATGTCAAGAATATTGACCATTGTGATGGCAAGATCTAAGTAAGCGAAGCGAGTGACCTATTGCTTCGGTTGGAATGAAACAATGACGAAATACTTTCACTCCGTTTTATGGAGCTACTTCGTTTCCAATCTTCAGGTTCTCGTGTTGAGATTAAAGAATGCACTTTAAGATTCTTAGGCGGTTAAAACATAAAAGTTTCTCATCGGGTTTATGAGTTTATTTCTTCGAAATCCTCAGCGCATTTTAGCCCTACCCACCTGAGTCATAGTCGTAGCGTATTCTTGGATTAAATGTAAATAGTCTTGTTATTTTTCACCAGTTCCTGCTTGGTTTTCTGTTTCAGTGTATCTATTTCCTTCTCCAGCTATGTGGGCTGGGCTAACGACCTAGGCTATCGATTTTCTCGGCGACCGCTCCGGCTTTTTTAGGGCAAACGGAAATAGCGTAAAATATTTTATTCACATAGTTTTCACACTGGAACACCAGTGTTTCCATTTCCCCACAGCCTTCCTACATGTATTTTTTGGGCTTGTAGGTCACGATGCTTTTAAACGTATCACTCAGGTTGGTAAACTGGTTATAGTAATACCTATGTTTGTTTGGATCCATTTGGGCAAAGGGTCGGCCCGGTGGTGGACTTAATTTCGTGACCTAGATACCTAGGTATTACATGGAATATATGTAGTTACTATTGACTGTGGCGTAGATTGAACACGTCTGAGTCTGACACTTCGAATGATTAATCCTTGACTTAACTATCATTTCGCTTTGTTCAAGTCACGATTCAATCGGATTTATAGGAAACTAGTTACATTTCCATTTTCATCCATAAATTCAGAATCACAATCAGAAGAAAAAAGACATATGCGAAATGGAGAACATAAGACCAAGACCTTCCTTATGTCAGATTTAGTGTAGACGAATTTATTATTTTCGTGATCGACTTATTCTTTTCGTATTCGTGTACCTGCCTATAAAACATAAGATCGATCGGTAATAACAAGTACAGGTTAAGGTCGTATTTGAAGCAGATGTTATTGACGATTACAGTCTTGTAACACGCAAGAAGCAGTCGATCCAACTAAAATTCAAAACAACAAAAAAACAAAAGTATCGATCGAAAATGTACCTTGTGAGTGATTGATGATAACAACTCAAAAATAAAATAAATGTTGCCCGTTCATGTCCCCACCGAGGGGCACAGGCCTTTACCCGGATACGAGTAAGACTACGCCATACTCCATCACGCTGGCTCAGTGCGGTTTGATGGTTTTTACGTCTACTACTACCAAGTAGCAATAGTAGCTGCCGGCTACTATTGCTACTTCCGATACTGTAATTAAGATAAATTAATTATCTCATTGGTACACCTGCACCGGATTCAAACCTGCATCTCATGCGTGAGAAGCAAGCGTGAGACCACAAGACCACGAGCTCTTTCATCAACTCATAGTATTTTTTATAAGTCGATAGAGAGTTTCCACTAGCCGCACATATCTGCATCTGGATTTTATGAATTTTATTTTCATTTAAATATTTAATTTAAGTATATGCAAGAATTTATGTAAATGCTAATAAATAAACTAAACTAGCACCTAACTAAATACAAATAATATATAAATATATACACATAAACATACAGGCACATACATTACTTCTGGCCCCACACTAGGATACCCTGTGTCGTGGGAGCCAGAAACAGCGACGTCACACACACATAAACATCCAAGACCTGGGATTTTTTCTTTACCCCCAGCCGGGGATCGAACCCGGGACCTCTCGCATGGTAGTCAGAGCCACTACCGCAGCGCCACAGAGGCCGTGAATAATAAGTCGGGAATAAATAAAGGCTAGTATTTAATCGCACATCAAAAATACTGATTTGCACAGCAAAAAAGGATCAGCAAAAACACTTTTTATGTTTTATAGTAGTTTATGTGACTGGTACATAATTTTAATACTCGAGAGTGGGTCTATGAAACGAGCCGAAGGCGAGTTTCATAATAACATCACTCGAGAGTTTTAATGCCTAATTAATTATGTACAGTTACATACACTAGTTTATCTACACACATATCATAAGCTCTCTTTGATGTTTTCAGGAACCGCATCTTTTACCGGCATTGTAGCTCTGCAGTTGTTTAGCTAGTTCAGTAGTACCAACTTCACAGACAAACTAGGAGCAGCACGCAGGCGGGCGTCGGCGTTCGAAATTTGAAAGTCATAATATATAGAAAAACTACACATTATAGTCATAATGTGTAATTTTTCAGATTAGAAATGAGTTTTTACCAAATAGTTTAACATTAAGCTGATCGTAACGTGCGGTTTTTGTACGCAGTAAAGAGGGTTTATGATACGTGTGTAGATAAAATATTTTATGTGTTCTTAAGTTTATGTTTTAAGTATTTTTTGTCGTTCTTACATGTTCAACCTATCACGAAGGATAAAGGGGGCTTCGCTTCGCTCACCCCTTTTACCCTTCACCTAAGCTACTTACTGCCCTGATATTTGCTGTGCAAGTCAGTATTTTTGATGTGCAGTTTAATATTTCCCATAAATAAAACACTTTATTGAAAGTGAAGTGTAGCTCTTCAGTCTGGTTTTTGTGAAGCGCAAATAAGTTCAGCTATGTACATATTTTCATATCGCCTATTAGCACCGATATCCAGCGGCAATGTATATCAATGGCACTTATGCATGCCTGCCCTTGCTCCCGCTTGGTGGCGCTGGCGTGTAGTTTTGGAGGCAAAGAGTTTCATTCATCTGAGGTTAGGTTCAAAAACACGTGAAATGATCTATCAATACACTTGACACTGGCAAAATTAACCTCAAATGTGGTTAGGTTGCATTATAAGAAGAAGTAAATATAATTTTCCGACTTTGAGCTAAAATAGCATCTTCGCCGCTTGATTTTGGGTTCTCAGGCGGAAAAATTATATTCCTAACTCGTTCTAAAAGACTTTTTACAAACCTCGCTACCACCACGCTTTCGGCTCAAGCCGTAAACTTCTCCGTTCGTAAATAAGTATAAGCCTTTGCGAACTCGTGGGAAATATACTATTATCGACTCTGACAGATACACTGCCTACAAAACGTCTCCAACTCCAACTACACTATCGCCATCTCCAATAAGCTTTTCAGATTGCCCATAATGACTCATAGCGTTTAATGAAGTTGTCACTTTATCTACCTCTGTTTACTCTTTCACCCACTTCATCCAGCCTTCACGACTTTACCGAGATGTCTTGTCATAGAGTCCATGGTAACTTTTAAGTAGCCTGGGACCTTAATAAATGTGGCAATAGAGAATAATTGACTCTCACACCATTTTGGATTGCGCCTTCATTGTGCTCTAGCTTCAAATGGTAACCATTTTCATAACAATAAACTAGCGAACGAACTATTTCTCTCGATGCATGTAAACGCAAGGCAATACTGTATTCAGAGTGAGAACAATAGCAAACTATGACGGTATTTGGTCAGGTGGATTTCTCGAATAATACTGAATGCCTGAATATTATTGAATGCCTGAATATTATTGAATTTTGTAGTCATACAAGGTTACAAGCCTTACTAGTGCTACAAACAAGGGTAAGTCACCTCTAACTTGTATTATCAACTATTCAAATAACTTTCTTGTAACATTGTAATTATTGTAACAAAACTTGCGAATACTATCAAGCCAATTTATGATATATGTAGGTTTTTGAAATGAAACGAAATTAAATGTTTATTTGCTTGATATGTGGTACAATAAGTGGTGGTAAATGTAATAAAGTGCTCTACACATTTCCCCTGTCCAGGTATGCAAAATTTGTACTTAAATCTATAAATTTTAAATATGTCGTTTATCAATATTCTATAAGTAAATTTACATTATTGTTGCCACCTTATATACCACACCTATAGTATTGTGTCATTCCTCACAAAATAATTATTTTAAGATTAAGCTACTCATCTACATTATAAAAACATTCTTATAGTAGCCACCTTAGTAGTGTGGCCTTAAATTATGTCAGTGACAAAATCTTGATTGACTGCGGATCCTTATTATATATTTTTATTAACATTCTGTAGCAACTTCTCTTACAGCATTCGGTCCTGCATGATGGGTTCACAATTTTATCGGGATATCTTGTATTGAACGTGTATGCGACCCTGTATTTTATAAAAATATTTGGTTGACTGTGAGCAAAACACGCCATTTCAAAAATATGGAGACTTGGCAGCGACAAGATTTTTAATTTTATAAATAGAAGTTTAAAATTGTCTTGTGGATGTGCACGGCAGATTGCTCTAATGCATCTCTTTTGCAAAACGAAAACACTGTTTATCTCTCTTGCATTTCTCCATAGGATTAGGCCGTGGACGCCACGGATATGTGGCGTCTTAATACAGACGCCACATATCCGTGGTATGCCATCAGAGCTGTTTGCTCGTTGGAGGTTCTTTGTTTATTTAATTTATTACACACTTTTTCAATATGTTGTAACCAAGAACAGTGCTCATCTACGACAATACCTAGGAAAGTGGTGGATGGTGTATGGGTAATCGGAATGTTATTACATTGTGTACATTGATATTTTTAATAACATTTTATTATTTCTAAATTGAGTGTATTCGGTTTTATTTTCATTCACTAGTAAATTATTTGCTTCAAGCCATCCTGTGACATCATTAATACATCATTGATATCTATTCTAACTTGGTGTCGTCGATGCATTTGATTGTCATTGAAATGTCGTCTGCGAATAATACACATTTATTTTTAGTAATCTCTGGCAGGTCTTTTATATATAATATGAAAAGTAACGGCGATAAGACACTACCTTGAGGAACGCCGTAGGTATTTATATAACTCCTCCTCACGAGGAGACCTATGTATTTGTAATTCATTGTCATGTGAGAGTGTACATATGTCCACCATTTGTTGGCGGTCAGAAGGATAGCTGCTTAGCCATTCCCATGCTAGACCTCTGATACCCATCCTTTCACATTTGTCTAACAACAAAGAATGTGGGATGTAGCCGAACGCCTTAGTCATATCAAAAAATATAACGGCTACCGGCTTTCCCTCTACTTTCTGTCTACATACTCTTTTATTTCTGATATTAATTATAAATGCGCTAGACTCGTAGATTAATTTTTTTGGAAGCCATTTTGCTCATTCTATGTTTTGTAGTGTTCAGGATTCCTAGCCTTTACAGTAGAACTTATTAATGCGTTTATTCAGATAATACACAAAATAGAACTCACAAGATATAACAAGAAGGCATGCAAATATAACATCATTACAGAAATCTGTATAGTACACTATTAAATAATCCCTTACTATAAAAGATAAAAACATATGTAGATATTTCTATTCCACGAGATCAAGCTGTTAAAAATAAAAATATAAAAACATATGTAGGTATTTCTATTCCACGAGATCAAGCTGTTACAGTAGAATAGTCAAACTCGTCGCCCATATTAATGGCAACGCTAGTGGGTTTTAAAATTGATCTAGGTACCGTATTTTAGTACCCTTTTGTGTTGAGTTAAATGCATTAAACAATCCTTTAGATGAGATGGTATAAAAATCAGTATCGGAAGAAGCACTTGAAGACTGCAGCAGATCTTACAAGATATAATAGGGTAATAGAACTCAGCCTTGAGAAATATAACTCAAATCGTCGAATGAAGGAAATCGTCTAGTCATAATTAGGGTTACAAATAATTTTCAAATCCTCTACATATTTTGTTTGCCCAAGTTTGTGATGTGGTTTAAATATCAATATTATTTTCCTGTCAATCAATTAAAATAATCGTATTAATTACCTGTTTACGAAACGACAAATCGTTGTAAATAACAGACAGCGCATTGACAGGCTTGGTGTCCAATTTCACAAGATTAGAGTCACACATTGCCATTTAATATCTAAAGCCTTATTACATTACGAACGCCCCCTTTGGTTTACTGTTACACAGTTTGTGTTACACATTTCATTGAACAGTCAGTCGGTAAGAAGGGAAACTTTCAAGGCCGAAAGCTGTGCCGAAAGTATAAGTTTTGCGTAGTTTAAATTTTATGCTTCAAGAAGATAAAAATAAAACAATGTCCTGTGTCACAGGCGGCGTCTGTTGTATCCTAAGGTTGTATCACAAGAAGATAATGAGGAATACTAACTAGCTAGATGAAAATCTTTGGTTTGGAAACAGTCACACACACAACAGGTAAAAATTAAACCATATTTAAAGCCATGACTATATTCGGTCAAGTCAAGCCAAACCATCGTTAACATGGCATGACATGAACCTTTCTTCGCACTGTAGATTGAAAAGCTTTAGGAAAAGGTGCATAGAAAAGAAAAAAACGTATAGAACAAAGTCCAAATCGTACCCAAACTTATTGAATGCATATCAAATCTGCATTAAATCGGCTGGGTTTTGAGGGTTTTGGATTGTATTTTTTTTTATACGTTGGTAGTATGGCGACACGAGGTACTCGCGCCCAGAAGGTAAATGAGATACATTCAATGTATAGTGGTTTTTGTAATATTTGTGGCCTTTTCACTAACAATACCAAAACTATATTAGTTTACCAACTATTTGCGCGCCAAATTGCTCATATTAAAAATCGAGAAGCATTCAATGAATTCGCCACGTTGTGCGGGAGCAACATTGCGAACTTTAAATTTTTTACTGCAGTTTTGGTATCACCTATTCGTGGTATTGCACAAAATTGCGACTCGTCCACTCGTGCGAAGGTAAAAGCTTTTTATTTATAGTGGTTTTTGTAATATTTGCGGCCCTTTCACTGACAACACCTATACTATATTAGTTTACTAACTGATAATAGTAGTAAAAACTTGCGATTGACTCAGAATGCATAATTAATTTGCGCGCCAAATTGTATGTTGCTCATATTCAACATCGCGAAGTGTTCAATGATTAGCTATGTTGTGTGGGAGCAACTTTGCGAACTTTTCTATGCTTTACTGCAGTTTTGGCATCACCTATTTTGGTGGGCAACGTTACAAAATAGGCAAACGGATGTTTTGAACTGCTGGGCATCGGCCTCTTCTCTACAGCGTCACTCCTCATGGTGGTCTATTGCAAATAGCATCCAGTGACATCCCGTCGACTTTATGATATCATCGAACCGTCGTCGGGCAGTTTGAGACTGCTTTTTAGCCAAGGGATCCGCCCACCTCCGAATTAGTCTCGTTATCCGCTTGCCTCTACGTCTTCGAACAGAGAGAGCAGACTCAAGGGGCGGTAATTAGACGACAACAAAAACCAGGATCGATGAGTTTTAGATACACATATTTGGTTTGCCAGTGGATTTAAGTGGCTTTTTATTATTTTTCAATTAAATATAAAAAGAAAAATAATTGTTTCAGGTAATGAGATAACCCTCCGAGAGCTTCGCGGTGTTGCTTATCTAACTAATAATAATCGCCTATTTTCTGTAAAAGAAGAAAATACATTATTTTCTGACCGTAATTAGGCATTTATTCAGAATATACAAAAATTTACATTTTTAGGGTTCCGTAGGCAAACAAGGAACCCTCATAGTTTCGTCAAGTCTGTCTGTCTGTCCATCCGTCCGTCCGTCCGTCCATATGTATGTTACAGCAACTTTATGCGGAAACCATTAGGGCTACACACTTGAAACTTGGTATGTAGATGAATTCTGTAAACCGCTTTACGATTTTATACAAAAATTTAAAATTAAAATAATAAAAGGGAGCTCCCATACATGACGTTCCTGAAAACATTTTTCCTTAAAGTAAATAGTTAAAACCCATTCCAAAGTGGAAAAATGTCCCCCCCTCTCTAACTTTTAAAGTAAGAAAGTGAAAATCTACAAAAAATACATGCTGTTTATCTCAATACACACTTTCAACGTAAATTGGTTTTAAGAAAATAAAATAAGCTGTTTTTAATTTTTTTTTTTTATTAAAAACCGCAAAGATAACTTTGTCAGTCATACAAACACTATAAAAAACAAAGTTACATCACAAACATGCAGTCACATTATTAGTTGCTACAACGGAACCCTTCATGGGCGAGTCCGACTCGCACTTGGCCACTTTTTTTCTCTGCGAATAACTGGGTTATCTGCCTTCAACCTAATCTTGCATCTCTATTAAGAAGTATTTGACTAAAGCGAGAGCTAAAATCTTGACGACATACTGTGCGATGTGTGGGGCATGCAGATTTTAACAATGGAAGTGGGAATATTTATTGAAGATCATCTGAGGCAGACCGAGAAAGTCTTTTGTACTGAGCACAGCAAGCGAGGACATATTTGTGAGTGAAAGCTTATGGCGACCAAATGTCAACATTACCTTCTTAGCACGAACTTAAATGGCTGCTTTCCGGTTTACGTAAGGCAAATTAAAAGTAAGTTAGCCAAAGGATATTATTTGCATGATGGTATCTACATTAATTATGGGGGTAAAGGGACTCTATCTAGCGATACACTTCAAAATCTTACGTAAACATTTATATATCTCACAGTAAGATAGTCAATCAACTAACGGTAGTTTTTAAACTAACGCGTTAGCTGATCAACTATCGACAGATACTAATCCAGACCGACAGGGTTTAGAATTTACGTTTCTTTGATATTACATGTCAACCTAACACGAAGACTATTCGGGTTCGTGGGCTTCGCTGCGCTCACCCCTCTAGTCTTCACCTAAGCTACCGCAGTGTTTGCCCTGGTATTTCGTTTGCAATTCAAGTTTAAACCAGTTGAGTATTTAACGGTTTTATCCGTTACTTTATCAACTAACGCGTCATGTAGTAAGCAGTACGCTACAGTTTACTATCTGTCGATAGTTGTCCAACTAACGAGAAAAATAGCGTCAGTTTATCAACTAACTAACTAACTAACTAACGGTTTTGACAATCTTACGGTGACATACATAGTCAGGTCATAAGTTCTGTCACACAATAAAAACTTTTGAATTTAGAACGCTGGCCACAAAAAAGTTTATTGAATTCGAATTTCGAATTTTTCATGGAAATAAAAATGTGTACTTTTTAGAATTTTCCTCATTTTTAAATATGGAGTGGACACTTAAAGAAGACCGTGTCGCAGTTATTGCGTTGCATCGTTGCGGTTACGCGCCAATTCAGATTTTCGACTTACTGAAAAATTTGAATATAACCAAAAGATTCATTTAACGTACCATAAAACGATACAATGAAGACTCTAGTGTAGATGACAGGTCAAGAAGTGGTCGCCCTCGCTCTGTTAGGACTCCAGCAGTGATAAAAGCTGTGAAGGCGCGAATTCAAAGAAATCCCATAAGTAAGCAGAAACTGTTGGCCCTTCAGATGGGTTTAAGCAGGACCACGGTGAAAAGGGTGTTAAATGAAGACTTAGGGCTTAGGGCATATCGAAAAAAAAACAGGACATCGTTTGGACGCTCGTTTAATGGACCTGAGACTGAAGAGATGCCGCGCTTTGTTGAAGCGGTACGCGGGAAAAAAGCATCGGGAATTTTTTTTTCGGATGAAAAAATTTTCACCGTGGAAGAGAGCTACAACAAACAAAATGATAAGGTGTACGCACACAGCAGTGAAGAAGCGAGCAACCGTATTACGCGTGTCCAACGAGGTCATTTTCCATCCTCGCTCATGGTTTGGTTGGGAGTCTCTTATTGGGGCTTAACTGAGGTACATTTTTGTGAGAAAGGCGTAAAAACGAATGCAGTTGTGTATCAAAATACAGTCCTCAAGAACCTTGTGGAACCTGTTTCTCATACCATGTTTAATAACAGGCACTGGGTATTCCAACAAGATTCTGCGCCAGCTCATAGAGCGATAAGCACACAAGACTGGCTGGCGGCGCGTGAAATCGACTTCATCCGGCACGAAGACTGGCCCTCCTCCAGTCCAGATTTGAGTCCGTTAGATAACAAGATATGGCAACACTTGGAGGAAAAGGCCTGCTCAAAGCCTCATCCTGATTTGGAGTCACTCAAGGCATCCTTGATTAAGGCAGCCGCCGATATTGACATGGACCTCGTTCGTGCTGCGATAGACGACTGGCCGCGCAGAATAAAGACCTGTATTCAAAATCGCGGGGGTCATTTTGAATAAACTTTATTACCATAAGAATCTATGTTTTATTAAGTTCATTTTGCTATATAAATGTTTACATAAATAATAAACATGTCTAAATTATTTCATATTGCACATGTGACAGAACTTATGACCTGACTATGTATATGTCACCAGAAGCAATGAATATGCTGGTATATCATCATATTCATTGTTTCTGGCCCCACACTAGGATACCCTGTGTAGTGGGAACCAGAAACAGCGACTTCAAACACGTATGCACGACCTGGGGATTTTTTCTTTTATCCCCAGACGGGGATCGAACCCGGGAACTCTCGCGTGGTAGGCAGAGCCACAACCAAGCGCCACAACCAGCGCCAGAGGTCGCGATGGAGGTAGATAAGATTTTTGTTTCGACCTTGATCCCAGTGCCCATTCTTTTTAACCACTGACGACCAAAAGCAGGGTGTTAGAAGTTTAAAACGTCTGTCGGTGTGTCTGTTTGTCTGTCCGTGGCACCCTAGTGCTCAAACGGGTGGACGATTTTAATGCGGTTTTCTGTAAATGGTAGTAAACTTCCCTGCTAAGTTATCAGCTTAACAGTAAACTTCCCTGCTAAGTTATCAGCTTAACAGTAAACTTCCCTGCTAAGTTATCAGCTTAACAGTAAACTTCCCTGTTAAGTTATCAGCTTAACACAGAATAGCATTAAACGGGTGGTCGGATTTTAATGCGGTTTCATTTAGTTGGTAGAAAACTTCACTGCAATGTTCTTAGATGTGTTTTGTTACAATCAGTTTAGTAGTTCGAAAGTTATCAGCTTAACGAGGAATAGCGGTCAAACGTGTGGACGGATTTTAATGTGGTTTGTCATAGTTGCTGTAGACTTCACTGCGAAGGTTCTTAGATAATTTTAATAAGATTGTTTGAGTACCTAGTTCGGAATTCATCTGTCGGGTTTTTTATTGTCATTTTAAAATATATCGTATTTCAGCACCTCTAAAGCTCTCAAAAACCGAGGGTAGTTGGGACGGGTCGCGATTTTAAACCTTATACCATTATTGTAAAATTTAAAACCTATATCTGAAAAGTCGCGTTAGCTAACGCCGGTGGCATTCAAGAGGTTAAGGTTCAATAGAAGCGAAATCCACAGACGATACAATTCGTCGACAATGACCTAGCTGACTATGCACCCCCCACCGAGTCATCGTCCGTGCGCACCACGCCGTGTCGGCCCTTCCGACAACCATGGGAATATTGTGAAAGAAGGAAGGTGCCATGAGTTCCCTAAGGAACCCTGGGAACTCCCTAAAGGGCTTCATTCTTTGACGTGGGAAGGGGGTGGGTATCCTTGGCTGACCTTTCTCTAGGGAAGTAAGTAGAAGGATGAGTTCCGTCCGTATTCGTGTATCGTGTGGGTGAAATAATATACATTGATATAAAGACTTAAACAAGGGTCTGTGCTTTCGAAGTTATAAAGGGTTTTTGGTAGATCGATGCAAATACTTTCAACGAAGATAGTACAGACCATTTAGGACAATTTAGGCTAAATTTGTGTATGTCGAAGTGCTACCGTTTCGATTTTATCGATGTTTTATTGTTTTTGACGAAAAAATCCAAAATTTTACAGTTAATCGGTAATCATTGCAATTTTGGCAAATTATTAAAATTTTCTCCCTCAATTTAAGTTCAGAGGCCCTAATTTCAATAATTTAAGAGATGCGCATGTTTTTAAAAAGATTTGCACAAAAAACCTCCTGACTTTAAAAAAAATGCAATAAAAAAAACCTTGCTTAACAGCAGAGGAAATTTTCCTAGTAATTGAAAGGCCTGTAAAAACCAAGTCTCAAGTCAGAGATGCCTAGAACAAGTTTTCTTAGATTACTTTATCAGCACTTAATAAGAAATGACTGAAAAAGAAACCAATAATTGTTCCT
This sequence comes from Argyresthia goedartella, assembly GCA_949825045.1. Classification (NCBI taxonomy): domain Eukaryota; kingdom Metazoa; phylum Arthropoda; class Insecta; order Lepidoptera; family Argyresthiidae; genus Argyresthia; species Argyresthia goedartella. Next base: position 22,398,330 of record OX463821.1, on the reverse strand, counting down.
AATCGTATTTGTTCCCAATAATCTGTAAAATTCTTTATTTTTCGTCAAATACAATAAAACGTCGATCAAAACGAAACGGTAAGACTTCGGCTTTCACAAGTTTGGCCTGAATGGTTCTACATGTTCTGTACTATCTTCGTTTTAAGGCTTTGCCTCGATCTACCGACCCCCAGTAGAACAGTCAATTTGATTTATTTGATTATTGATTTATTTATCGAAGTTGATAAACTATAATGGCAGGGCCACTTGTACCATTTGTCTCATTTGACACTTCATTAAAACTCAACGACACGTGACCTTGTAACGCAGGGCACATGATATTATTTATTTTTTCAAAGTTGGAACTTGATTAACTTTTTTCAGTTATAAATATGTATATATCTATTCTAATAATGACAAAATAAGGCAATTTCACGATTTAATTCGACTTATAAGCATTCCTTACTTAATTAACATGTTTTGTTCTAAGAAAAAACTGAAGATCGTGACAAAGTTACGTCGGTGAAACATTTTAATTTTTTAACTCAAGGGTTGGTACCCTAAAATCAATCTTTCGATCAATCAAAAATAATTGAATTGATTATTCCATACCATTATCAGATGTTTGCAGATGTTTTTCCTGCACTCAGTGAGTTCAAGCTCCCCCCCTCCTCCTCCTCCTCCTCAAACGACAATCCTGGATCCGCCACTGATACCATCTACAAAACACAGGCGTAGTAGATAAATATTAATGAGTCATTTTTGGAGTTTAAAAGGAAAAAATAGCCCTTAAAAGATCACTCATGAACGCGTGGAGGTTTGAAGTTGAAATTAATACCATTTACGCAACCTGGTGGTCCCCTGGAACTGTGAAAAATCGAACTAAGTCAACGCAATCAAAAGATATAGCTGTTTTGCTTGTTTGTCTCTCTCTCTCTCTCTCTCTCTTGTGTCGATAATTTGCTGAATTTGTTTGATACTCGTAAACGCAAGGGAATCAAAACATGTCCCGTTGACAAAGAATCGTGAAATTTGGCACTAAGCAGGGTCTTAGACCACAAGGAAAATATCCGAAAACCGTAAATTAGAAATTCCTTCACAACATAAAATGATATTTGTGCGGAACCCTTGGTGCGCGAATCCGATTCACATTTGGCTGGTGCTTTTATAATTACGAAATACTTTCACTATGTAAATCTACCTTTTAACTCGTAAGCAGTCTAGTTGTGCTACTGACTGTCACAGTTTTGAATGCGATACGAGTTTTAGGTCACTAGGGTTTGTTTTCAAAACACGGTTTGTGAATGCTCGTAAAATGAAACTCGGCTAACATGAAAATGCGATTAACGCACGTGTGTGCAATGATGAGGGAAATTCTGCATTGTGGCCTGATTTATTCTAATACAAAGCCTTCAGGTAATTTGAGAAATGTAGGAAAAAACCGTTCAAATGCAAGCGTAACTCGCGCATGAATGGTTCTGTACCCCCGTACAATGGTAAGGATGGTGTGGAGTGAATAGTTTGGATTTTACTATAATAGGTATATTTATTATAATTAATAAGCAGGAATAACTAATTACAAAAATTTTAACAGCAAGTTCAGTGTTGAGTTGGACTAACCCCATACAATCCCGTCTTTTAAGTTATAATCTTGAACATTGCAATATCCCTTTTAGACAAAGTCGCTTTTACGACGGTTTAAGTCGGTTCTTCAATTACTTTTTTTTTTTTTTTTATTTAAATTCCTCAAATGGCAATTTAAAAATCTGCTATGAGGAGACGATATTCTATCTCAATTCACTGTAGAATTAAAGTATAAATATATACAAGTTGTATATTTATATTTTAAAAGTGATTTTCGTATACAGTTTTATTGCGCACTAGGATTGCCTGTCAAAACGCTTGTCCTGTCTTGCCTAGATTTGCTGGAAGAAATCTCTATTTATCGATATAAGCTCGCCTTTGCGACCCGAATGGCCGAGTCGGCAGTGACCCTGTCTACGAAGCCAAGGGTCCCAGGTTCGAGTCCCGGTGGGGGCAAATATTTGTTTGATGAGAACGGATGTTTGTACCCTAGTCATGGTTGTTTATCTATATAAGTATGTGTATCGTTGTCCTTTGTGTTTTCTGTGAAATAAATATGAAAGAATATGAATAATTGATTATGAATATCTGCATTGTTCTTCTTCAGTAAAACTACCACAAATATCTGAGCATGCAGTGTATTTCGTCGGCAACACCTTCTCACAGCTTTCTTGGCCTACAGTGGTAACTTTACTTTAAAGAGATCCCATGGACTTATGGTTCTGTAACAACCGAGACGATGCTCAGTATTATCGCTCTTTTTCTTATCGAATCAATATGTCATATCATATTACCTATAGTCCTGGCAAATGATAAAAGCTTGGCCCAAGGTTTTATCATTTGCCGGACAAAAAGACTCATCCGTGTGCTAATTTCCTTGAAATCCGTTCAGCCAATTCTGCGATATTGAGTAATATCCAAACTTTCACACTATATATGATATGATATGATATATGATATGATTCGATGAAAAAAAAAGCGATAATACTTATCATCGTCTCGGTTGTTACAGGACCATAAGTCCATGGGATCTCTTTACAGTAAAGTTACCACTGTGCGCCAAGAAAGCTGCGAGAGCAAGTTTTGATTATGGAGGTACCTAGCTAATATTTGTTTTTCACCAGAGTATCAAGATGTCGGAGAGAGGTAAATAAGCACCTTGATAGAAGGTGGCTGAGCTTGCTTTATGATCATTCATTATATTATGTATTATTAGTATTATTCATGAATCATTATATTCATTACCAACACAAACATCACATAAACATTTACATACAGGCACATACACTGCTTCTGGCCCCACACTAGGATACCCTGTGTCGTGGTAACCAGAAACAGCGACGTCACACACATATAAACATCCAAGACCTGGGTTTTTTTGTATTTTTTTTGCCCCCAGTCGGGGATCGAACCCGGGACCTCTCGCATGGTAGGCAGAACCACAACCGCTGCGCCAGAGGGGTCATCAAGAAGTAGATTGAATGGTACATGCAACCTTTTATACATATATCTAGATAGATAATGAGTTTACCAACTAAGAATCTCTCTAAAAATAACATGAACACAATATCAAGCTTTGTGTCAACTATGCCTGCCCAACCCAGTGTACTGACATTGTTTACAATTCGCCTGGCGCACCTTGCTCTTCTATCATCTGGTCTGTTTGCTACGTTCAGTGTTTGGACATTTAGATCACTGTGCGTTTGCCATCGATGAATCAAATGGCATGTTGGTCAGGTATCAAACAAAATAAAGCAGTACACAGTGGACCATTTTGTCAGACCCTGGACAAAATATTCGAACTTGATTACGAGTAGTTGGATTTTTAAGCTTTTTTTGTCACTATCACTAGCATGGTTGTACGAAACGGAAATTAACTTGGCTTTAGTAAGTGTGCTTATTTATTCGAACCACAAAGAGCGCTAACAATAAATCAACGAATTCTTACATCATGCTTCTCCGTATTTTTTGAAGGTGTAAATTTTCATAGCACATATTTATTGTTGAAGTTTGTTATGAAAAATTGAAAGCAATGTTTCACAATCACGCCGATTTTCGGATTCGCTCTACTTGTCTAATGTATTCCTTTGCATTTGCACATTTTTGATACCTACGTAATAAATCCGTTAGCTTATGATATTCGTAGATGAAATTTGATTCTGAGCCACATGATAAATGTACCTATTTAATAGTTAAAACCTTTGAACATTATAATATCTTGTTGTTAGGGGAATATAATAATAATAAGTAATATACCTAGCTATATTTAAGCGACGGTGGATTCGACGGAATCATGGCCTTTGGTCAGTTTAGTTCATCTTTTTTGGTAGAATGTTCTCAATAAAAATTCTTGAACACCTGAAACATTACCTACTGAGTAAGTGATGGGAATTTTACTCATCAAGTATTGACAATGAAGGTGGCAGCCAGGAACGTTTGTTCAAGGTGATAGGTGTGACGTCAGTGCAACACTAGCATTCTAGCATGAGTCAGAAAGTCTTTGACAGAGTGTACGGTCAGGGACGGTGGAATTTGACGGGGCTTTATTTATAAGCATTCAGGTGTTGGCTGTCATTAACAAAACAAACATGAGAGTAATTATTCAACTAGTCATCACACTTACCTACCATCGAAAGTATCAATGACTTGAATATGTTTACTTAACGCACAGTTGTTAATTTGTGTAAATCTTGGACATGTAGATATTTAAGTAGATTGCTACATTTGTAACTTATGTTAAACCAACAAATATTTTATATAAATAAATATACTTACTTACCTTTGTAAACTAGTTCGTCTTATCTCTTTTGTTGACATCCATTACCAATAACGAGCAGAGGCCTTACAGATTGAGCAACAGGTAGTTAAACATACAAAATGTTCCCCCGTTCTATTTGCGGCTCTATTCACTGCCAAGCATGCTCCCCTAAATTCACCTGTTTATTATTTGTTGAGGTAGGAGTAGGGTGCGTTGAAATTTATTAGGCAAAGCATGGTCTTATGAGATAGCGGAATCGAATGATAATACATAGATTATGTAACGAGTGCAAAATGTGTTATTATTATTATTGTAGCTAAATGTTACAAAAAGATAATTCCTCACGAAGTAGTAGAGATAGCCAATCAACTCAGGATCCATAAGGTAACAATTTAATTAGATAGAGCTCGTTCGTGTGGTAACCTTTGTATCGAAGGTCTAAACTTGGCATTAAGCCCCAATATAGCTATTGCGCATTCAAACAATGATAGAGACAAGCATCTAGCGGTAAGTAATAACTGGTTATTCATTACAAATAATTACAATATCCTAAATCACTAATATCCGGCCCGAAGGACCAAAACGAAGAGTTAACTTGACACATGTTCTATTGGGTATGTTTTGGTCAACTAAATCGTATTGTTGATTCATATTATTTATAATCTTATAGTATCTGCTAATCACAAAAATAAATACAACACGCAAACGTTTCAATGAAGAGTAGAGATGAAAATGTAAATGCACCGTATAAAATTGTATTACCTTAAATAGTTATCGCCCGACGTGATGTTGACTCAAATGTTGAGACTCAAGACGAAACAAACCGCAGGCTGACGATGATGAAGCCTCCAACTCAAGGACTTTAGCACTAAACACGAGAAAAACTTGTTGTCACTGTTTCGAAATCACTTCAGTCACGATGCTTACAATTCACAGATTCACTTGAGATCACTTCAACTATAACAATATTGTACCACCAGAGTACAATCTCCACTCACAAAACTTATATAGAGATCTTGCTATATTTACGAATTTTCATATGTCGCTAAACCACTCACACACCTGCGAGGTACGCTCTCGTGTTTCGACTGACTGTGCGGCATGAGAGAGACGCAGTGATGGAGGCAGAAAGAGACAGAAACTAACGTGGGACGGCCGGCCGACCACAGAGCTCCAAGAACGCACACTGGGCCACTTTCTCTGTTGAATTAAATCTCTGAAAAACTACGCCAATTAGCATTTGATTCGATTCGTGACTAACAGATGCATTTATGGGTGGAATAAGTCATGTTTTACTAATGTTAATGCATAACAAGAAACAATAACATGGAATAATAGGTAACTCATAATGCAATCGAATGATTAGGTAGCATTAACAAATTATGCAAGACGCATGACTACTTCGTTAATATATCAGACATAATTAGATACCACATTTCTACTCGCAAAAGTCTGGAACTCTCTAATGTGTACCACAAATTATTTTATGACCAGTCTCACGACAGCAAGGCACGAGTCCAAGGAAAGATAGGTTTTTTTCTGATCGATCACTATACAACTTACAATATATTATTCTATACTATACAATCCCTGGCTGGGGATAAAGAGAAAAAAAAACAGGTCTTGGATGTTTATATGTATGTGACATCGCTGTTTCTGATTCCCATGACCCAGGGTATCTTAGTGTGAGGCCGTCGCAAAGGTATATGTCTGTATGTAAAAAAAATACCACAAATCGATCTATATTGGTAAATGTGTCTAAACCAATAAAATACCGATAAACACCAAATTACTTTTTAATTGTTTGTAATGACAGTAATTTTGTCCAGCTCTACTCATCAATGAAACACACTGTGCGGCTCCGTACCTGGTACGGCATCACCTCCCCTCCCCTCCGCCCCGCACCGCACCGCACACCTCTTGAATTTTTAACCGTAGCGCCATCGTCATCGACATACCATCGTCAGACTACGATCTTCCCCAAGACAAAGACCTTTATAAACACTGGGACATTTCAAACAAAATGTGCAAGATTAGAAGGACTAAAATGCAGAGGCAGAGAGTCGTAAATGGAGTACACATATAAAGAAAAAACTTTCTCGTAACCAAGACAAAGGTAAGGTAATGCACATTTCTTAGCTTGCCAAGCGAAATAAAACCCTATTGTTCTACGTATGTATATAGGTACCTTGTATATACAGAGTTGTTGATCATTTAGCGCCATTTTGAGGAATTTTCGCGCTACTACTGCTCTACCTAAGCTAGAGAAATTCTATGAATTAACTTTGTTTAGATTTTTAGTGGTGGTGGTTCAGTGTACAACAATCATCAAGTTGCTAAGTTTGACACTTGCTTGATGATGACGAGGAGAGTTTAATTTCATTGCCTCTACCTATAGTTAGGGTTGCTTTTTATCACAGAAATATTTATTATCACCACCCCATAGTGGCACCTAAAGAGTATTACAGAACGCGGTACTTACATAAGCAATGCTCTAAAATACGTGTGACCTCCACATTACAATAAAATATATTTTGTAATACGTCAAAAGTTGGCTCACATAATGTATTATGCGAGTGTGAATTCTGTGTGACACGTGACACTCTAAATTTAGAATCGACGAAATATAAAGGCTAGTATAAAATCGCACATCAAAAATACTGATATTCACAGCAAAAAAAGATCAGCAAAAACACTTTTTAGGTTTTAAGTATTTTTGTTGTTCTTACTTGATCAAGCTTATACGAAGGATAAAGGGGGCTTCGCTTCGCTCATCACGCCCTTTACCCTTCACCTTAAGCTACCGCAGTATTTTGCCCTGATATTTGCTGTGAAAATCAGTATATTTGTTGTGCAAATCAGTATTATTGATCATTCAGATACGGATACGTAGGCTCAGATAAAATTAGATGTTTGTGTAGGGGCAAACACTAGGAACATCATTGGACCTTTGGTTCGATCACAGACATGGGCTCTACCTTCTCCCTTAGTTGAATTTCGCGCCATTTGTTTACGTCGTATACTTATACGATATTGCACTTCCGTATGTTATTATTATTATATCGGTTTGTAATTGTATCAATGTTAGATCGCTTCATTTAGCAACAGACTCTATATAACATATACCCTAAAATTTAAATAAGGTTTAGTAAACTTTAAATTTAAAGGTGCAACTGGGAATTAAGGTCATTCGGTAATGCGACAATCAATCTATTGGAGTCAATTGACTAGCACTTGTGTACTCGCGCAGAACGCGGTTTGCGCCTGCGCGTATCAACTGATAACGTTTCAAATCAGAGATTTATGTGAAAATAGTTATCTTTATCATAACTTGTGGGATTTTCTGTACTGAAGTGCGGTTTTGTCAAATTGTGCCATTTTTTGATTCGTGGATTTTTTATAACACGTAAGTTACAATGATTTGGTATCTCTGAATGTTTTTTTGTGAGTCGAAACTCAGAATATATGAAGCCGTACATTGTCGAGAAACTTGTTTAAATTGACTATTTCTATTTAAGTAGCTTCTGGTAACTAGATTTACCAGTGTCTTTTAGGTAATAATACTTATTTCACTAGAATAATCGACCTGTAAACCCAGTAAATGTCAGTTTCCGTCTTTTCAAGTAGGTAATATCTAAGTTGAAATATGTAGAGTTGGTTTCTCATCGTGTTATCATGATATAAGGTAATATTTACATAACATTGATAAGATTGTAGCAGTTTTGCTTAGATTGAGAAAGTAAATATTGCAGATTCACCTACTCTACAATTGTAAAATGTTTACAGGCAAGCAGTGAATTCATCTTAAATGCGGTCTTTGGGTGTATAATCCAAGTCTATTCTATTAATTCGTAAAACTATTTTTATACAGTGGCACTCTCTTACAAAAAAGGACATTGTAGACTAGGATCCTGTGCATTTTTCTTACCACATACGAAACGTAAACAAAATTGCCGCACCATACAAACGTCTTACAAATCGTCCGTCCAATCAATCTTTACTTTGTAACACATTTTCGTAATGCACAACTCGATCGTGCATGCCTAATTACAATTACAGTCAATCAATATGCATATGCATAATCAATATACTTTTCACTTACTGCGTGGCGAAACAAGCCTTTAGTTTGTGCTTTAGTCCTGTTGCGATGAGAGCTACAGATTCTGAAAAGGAAATGATCCAACGGAACATAAACATAGCCAGGGAAAACGCAATAGTATTTTAAACCTCCAATACTGAAATGGGAGCATAGAAAAATTTCCTTTTGCAAAACAAGGCACCTCCGGTAACTCAATGTTTGACGGAAACTGGACTGTCTGGTGCATTAATTATTCGGCCGATAATTATTTATTTTAACACAACGCCCAGGTGACGATGGTGAGCCGCCTGCTGGTTTGGGGCAGGTCAGCTCTAAAGAAGCACCCAGTCATCACGAACACAACTGTCTATGCAACTTTTTATACCGCGGCCGAAATGTCCCAGCAGACCTTCAACAAATACTATACTGTAAGTAAGTAAAAAAGCAGGAAAAATGCAAAAATGTACTTGGCAGCGGTGGGATTCGAACCCACGCCTCCGAAGAGACTGGTGCCTTAAACCAGCGCCTTAGACCGCTCGGCCACGCTACCCGTGGCTACCGGAGGCGAAATAGTGTTTCATTATCAACAACTGGGTGATATATATAATTTTACTGGCGCATGAATAAAACAAACAACTAATAAATGTATCTATAGAGAATGCATGATTGTAAAAACCCACTTCAGACCATTGTGTGAACTTTCGGGAAATCAATAGGTAACCTTTTATTTTAAAAATATTATATGAAACCTTTTTTTTAGGGTTCCTTACCCGAAGGGTTCCAAACGGGACCCTATTACTAAGACTTCGCTGTCCGTCCGTCCGTCCGTCCGTCCGTCTGTCACCAGGCTGTATCTCAAGAACCTAGCTAGCTAGAGAGTTGAAATTTTCACAGATTATGTATTTCTGTTGCCGCTATAACAACAAATATTAAAAAACAGGATAAAATAAATATTTAAGGGGGCTCCCATACAACAATACCACATACAAACTTATGGATGCACCTGGTTACGTACATGGAGTGTGAAAGTAACCGCACCAATAACTTTGTAAACAATATTTTGCTGTGTAAAATCCAAACTATTCACTCCACACCATCGATCGCTTCCATTGAACGGTGGTACGGAACCGTTCGTGCGTGATTTAGACTCGCACTTGACCGTTTTTTTTATATATTTTATACTTTCAAAGTTTATGGCTTATTTTATATAATACCAGTTTTCTTTCAATAAAAAAAAAAAATAATTAGTCGCCCTTCTGAACATCTCCTGTAGGTAGACGACCGGATTTGTTGTGAAAAGTTTACCCACACTTTGGTTGTAAAAACCCACCTCCCATGGATGAGAGGTGTTTTTCCGATCAACTAAATATTGAGGCCTAAAGATTTACCATTATGCGACTATTACTGAGGTGGTTTTTACCACTGGTTTTTACACTCAAAACTCTATTGAAATGTGTTCTCTACGGCAATACGCGTACTGCACACATTTCAACAACAAAAGGAGTTTTCAGAAAATATGGTCTGAGTTGGGTTTTTACCACAGAACATTTAATTAAATGTTCAGTTGTTTTTACAATCATGCATTCAGTTGGACAAACAAATAATTTATTAGCTTGTCAATTATCCAAATTGACTGAGTCAATTATATACAACATCATTTTTAGAAATTAATATCCCCACCGAGGGGCACAGGCCTTTACCCGGATACGAGTAAGATTAAGCCATACTCCACCACGCTGGCTCAGTGCGGGTTGGTGGTGGCTTGTGGCTCAAGCAGGAATAATTACCAGAGTGAAAAGGTGTTCGAATTTAGATAAAATGAACCTTATGTCATTGTGCTTATGAGTCACTGACAGTTCAATTCGCATACTTTTTCGAAGCGCACTAATCCTCAAAATTATCATGACCGTCTTAAAACAAGACTTGTTTTCAGGTAAATAAAGTCCATTAAAGCGTATTGGAATGAAAATGGTTGTCATAGTGATGCTCTTAAGCTATTTAAGTGTTGTGGTGACCCCTCAGATTGAGAAATCTAGGTACAGATGTAGTGAATAATCCTTTCCTATCGGCAAAACTCGGAACAACGATAACACCCGAATGGTGCCGATGTGTCTATGAATTACTGTATTATTAAATTACGTGTAGGTATCAAATAAATCGCATACTTTATTTATCAATGTCAAATGTCAGATTGCCTGTTTGACGTATATTACACTGAGATGTTAAAACCAGCACGATTCTATCATATAAAGAATTCGTTAGGTAAACAAAAATATAACTAGTTACTGAGGACGTTTTATTTCAATAAAACGCACTGATAAAAACCAAATTCCGGTTGGGATGATCTAATGATTCTATAAGGATTGGAACCCCAAAAGTCTAACTATAAGTCAAAACTACAGTAGGATTATGCAGACCTTTTTTATAACAATAAATTTTTGTAATTAATTAAAAATACTATGACATAACAAAAAAGACACCTCAACATAAAACAAAACAAACCAGCAGAGAAATTAATATAAATAAATATGATTTTATGATTGGATGAACGACTTCGATTATGACAGCGGGATAAGAGGAGGAGGAGCGGGGTGGACAGTGTGATGCGAAACAATACTTCCAACTTCCATATCACAGTCAGAATCAGAACTATTTTCTGGTGTATCATCGTCAGAGTTTTCATGAACGGTGATTACAAAACTAGCCATATAATTTTCCAACTCAGGTTCGTGTTTTCGGTACTCGTTTTCGCATTTGATGGCGTGGTCACATACTTTGGCCCAAACATCGGAACCAATCATATTAACCTTTTCCTGTACCAATTGTTTCACAGTAGTCATATTCATACTGATGTTTCTTTTGGATACGTATCCCTTTATTTGAGACCATATGTTTTCAATCGGATTGAAATCAGGATGATATGGTGGCAATCTTAGTACGCTGTGTCCATATTCGTTCATAAGTTTATCTATAGAGTATTCTACAAAGTCTTGTTTGTACTTGCAAATAATTTCATATATTTCAAGTTTTGATCAATCGGAACGTTATATTTGGATAGCCAATCATTCATATCTTGCTTCCTGGTATTTGAATTAGGAGGTTTTTCTACGTACTTATTATGATATGCAGCATTATCTACTACTAGTACCGAATGTGGAGCTAAGTTTGGATTGAGTTGATTACGAAGCCATTTTTCATAGTTTTCATTGTTCATCGCGTTGTGATAGTCACCTGTTTTATCAGTAGACTGATACATTAACAATGCCCCAGGTATAAACCCCTTTCTACTACCAGCGTGCACTATTGTAAGACGTTGTCCTTTAGAAATTAACTGTTTCACTCCGTTTTCCGACGAGTCAGCCCAGCTTTTACCTGCCAAGTGTGAGGTATGGATGTATGTTTCATCCATACAAACAATCTCTCTCCCTTGCAATCTGTACTTTTTTATCGCGGCTAAAAACTTTACTCTTTTTAAACGAACATCATCTTTCTCGATAAGTAATTTTCTGTTGTTTTCAACTTTTTTATACCGAAATCCCATTTTTCTAAGAATTTTTCTTAGCGTAAAGTCACATCCCTTAAAATTTATGGCTTCGGATAACTTGGACTTCAGGGCTTTAATTGTAGGTACTTGTTGTATATCAAATGGAAATTATACACTAATCGGCGTATAACGTTGTAGTCAAAATCGTCAACACCTAGACAAAATAATTTATTTGGTCTACCCAACTTTGCCGACTTCGGACTATTGGAGGTGGATTGATTTATGTATTCTTTTTGCAATATTTTATTTACTGTTCGTTGAGAAATTCCACTGGCCTCCGAAACTCGTTTTTGGACTTTACAAAAGTAAGCAGTATAGTTGGTATGTTTGAATTTATCATTTTCAGTTAAGAAATATAAATAAATATTGAAAATAACTTCGCAGGCTTGCCGATCTAAACGTTTCCCTTTTCTTAGTGCTTTCGGCATATCTGTTATAAATTGTTAATGTGGATCGAATAAAATCAATGTTTATTATTTACAAAAATGACAGACAAGAGTGAAATGTAAAGTCAAAAAAAAATATAGGTGGCCTGCATTAATACACGAGTCCATGAAGTTTATCGCAAATTCTAACATAAATATCAACAAAATATTTCTGTGGTATTAACTACTCTATATAGATACTTCCTCTTGCAATGCGACCGTGCCCTACGTTGTCTCGATGGGTACTGAGTGCGAGTGAAGTAGTAAGACAAAAACGAACATTTCCGAGAAAATACTAAAGGAAAGGATTATTCACTACATCTGTAGCCCTACTTATTCGAAAGCGAGGCAACACTATTCTCTGAATATGTTTGACAACACCATATACAGGTGACATTTAATTAGCTGACCATAGTTTGGGGAATTATAGCACCCTTTTATATACATAGTCAGGTCATAAGTTCTGTCATATGTGCAATATGAAATAATTTAGACATGTTTATTATTTATGTAAACATTTATATAGCAAAATGAACTTAATAAAACATAGATTCTTATGGTAATAAAGTTTATTCAAAATGACTCCCGCGATTTTGAATACAGGCCTTTATTCTGCGCGGCCAGTCGTCTATCGCAGCACGAACGAGGTCCATGTCAATATCGGTGGCTGCCTTAATCAAGGATGCCTTGAGTGACTCCAAATCAGGATGAGGCTTTGAGCAGGCCTTTTCCTCCAAGTGTTGCCATATCTTGTAATCTAACGGACTCAAATCTGGACTGGAGGACGGCCAGTCTTCGTGCCGGATGAAGTCGATTTCACGCGCGAAATAATTTAGACATGTTTATTATTTATGTAAACATTTATATAGCAAAATGAACTTAATAAAACATAGATTCTTATAGTAATAAAGTTTATTCAAAATGACCCCCGCGATTTTGAATACAGGCCAAGTGTATCAAATTCTCACTTCCAATAAAACCAAGTGTATGAAATTCTCACTTCCAAATGTCAGGCAAGTTGAGACCAGTTTGGTGTTAGACAACAGCACGTTAGAATTGGTAAATGATACGAAGTTTCTTGGAATAACCATTGATACCAAATTGCAGTGGGGACCCCACATAGATAAATTGGCTGGTAAATTAAGTTCTGCGGCTTACGCTGTTAGGAACATCAGACAAAGCACGGATGTGGCTACATCTAGGCTAGTATATTTTAGTTACTTTCATAGTGTGATGTCCTATGGTATCTTGTTGTGGGGGAAAGCAGCGGATATTCAAACTATTTTTATTTTACAGAAAAGAGCTATTCGAGCAATTTATAATTAAAAACGAACAGACTCCTTAAGAGAGCTTTTTAAAGAAATTGACATACTAACAGTAGCTAGTCAATTTATTTTTGAAAATATAATGTATGTACGCAAGAACCTCAAAACATTTTCCAAACTTAGCGACAGCTGTAATGTTAACCTAAGAAATAATCACAGACTATGTGCGCCCCGTTTTAGACTCGCGAAGGTTAGCAATTCTTTCAAGGGTCAGTGCATTCTCTACTACAATAAGATACCTCTGGAGATTTTGAAATTGCCATTTGAGCAATTTAAAAAGCAAGTTAAAGCGACTTTGTCGAAAAAGGGATATTACAATGTTCAAGATTACTTAAATGACAGGACTGAATGGGGTTAATCTGGCTCAACACAGACCTTGCTGTTAATAATTTTGTAATTATTTATTCCTGCTTATTAATCATAACAATTAAATTTTTCATATTTGTATTAGTTAAGCACAACCTATTTTTAAAAGAGATCTAAAAATAAATCTGTGGGAGTTTCTACGCCCTTCTTCTCCCACAGTGGTCCAATGTAGAGAAGAGGCAAAAAATGACGTTTGCTAAGTATATGTAAATATCTACAGTAATAAAGTACTTTGACTATTGACTGGCCTTTATTCTGCGCGGCCAGTCGTCTATCGCAGCACGAACGAGGTCCATGTCAATATCGGCGGCTGCCTTAATCAAGGATGCCTTGAGTGACTCCAAATCAGGATGAGGCTTTGAGCAGGCCTTTTCCTCCAAGTGTTGCCATATCTTGTAATCTAACGGACTCAAATCTGGACTGGAGGAGGGCCAGTCTTCGTGCCGGATGAAGTCGATTTCACGCGCCGCCAGCCAGTCTTGTGTGAGTTTCGCTCTATGAGCTGGCGCAGAATCTTGTTGGAATACCCAGTGCCTGTTATTAAACATGGTATGAGAAACAGGTTCCACAAGGTTCTTGAGGACTGTATTTTTATACACAACTGCATTCGTTTTTACGCCTTTCTCACAAAAATGTACCTCAGTTAAGCCCCAATAAGAGACTCCCAACCAAACCATGAGCGAGGATGGAAAATTACCTCGTTGGACACGCGGAATACGGTTGCTCGCTTCTTCACTGCTGTGTGCGTACACCTTATCATTTTGTTTGTTGTAGCTCTCTTCCACGGTGAAAATTTTTTCATCCGAAAAAAGAATTTCCCGATGCTTTTTTCCCGCGTACCGCTTCAACAAAGCGCGGCATCTCTTCAGTCTCAGGTCCATTAAACGAGCGTCCAAACGATGTCCTGTTTTTCTTCGATATGCCCTAAGCCCTAAGTCTTCATTTAACACCCTTTTCACCGTGGTCCTGCTTAACCCCATCTGAAGGGCCAACAGTTTCTGCTTACGTATGGGATTTCTTTGAATTCGCGCCTTCACAGCTTTTATCACTGCTGGAGTCCTAACAGAGCGAGGGCGACCACTTCTTGACCTGTCATCTACACTAGAGTCTTCATTGTATCGTTTTATGGTACGATAAACGAATCTTTTGGTTATATTCAAATTTTTCAGTAAGTCGAAAATCTGAATTGGCGCGTAACCGCAACGATGCAACGCAATAACTGCGACACGGTCTTCTTTAAGTGTCCACTCCATATTTAAAAATGAGGAAAATTCTAAAAAGTACACATTTTTATTTTCATGAAAAATTCGAAATTCGAATTCAATAAACTTTTTTGTGGCCAGCGTTCTAAATTCAAATGTTTTTATTGTGTGGCAGAACTTATGACCTGACTGTGTATATGAACAACTTTTAAAAAAAACCTATGGTCCCAAATAAAATAAAAAATCGTACCCCAGCTCATTGACTCAATCAGCTGATTACAAGTTACTATGGGAAACCCAATTTTTTTTTCGCTTGCAACCATATTTATCTCAGGGAAAGTTGTTCATAATTATGGGTACCATAATTCCCCAAAATATGGTCGGCTAATGAAATGTCACCTGGCGTTAGCTACGACTTTTTAATTTATCCTGAATGCTCATGAAATATAATCAAATCATGCTGAACTACATTTTTAATTTAAGCTTTTGAATAATTTTCCACATTTTTAGCCTGAAAAGCCGAACTACGACTTCCTAAGTGCAGCGCGCGTCATCACAGTCGGCAGTTGCGTCTACGCACCCTCACTATACTTTTGGTAAATAATTTAATATGACTATATATTTATATTTAATCGCACAGCAAACATACTTTGTATGTTTAAGTATTTTTGTTGTTCTTACATGTTCAACCTCATATGAAGGATAAAGGGGGCTTTACTTCGCTTACCCCCTTTACCCTTCACTTAAGCTAGCAGTATTTTGCCCTGATATTTGCTGTGAAAATCAGTATATTTGCTGTGCAATCAGTATTTTTTACGTGCAGTTTAATATTTCCCATTTAATATTACTCAAAGATTAATAAAGAGTTACCACTACTTTAATGGACTGTTGATAACTAGCTAAACGTGGGAGAAACTGTGCCTCTGCCACAAAATATGGGAAATGGGGTGACGCTATATTACGTTTGTAACTCCTGACGAAGAAAGAGGGGTGTTTGAAGCGTCTGTCTGTCTGTGTATCTGCCAAATACCAATCTAGCGCTCAAACGGGTGGACGGATTTTAGTTCTGGGGACACAGACTTGAATAGTCTGGGGGTAATTTGTCAAGCCACCCATCACACGCACATCAAACGTGATGTGCGTGTAAACTGCGCGCGATAGGCGTGTGATAGGCTTGTAATTAGTAGCATTACCCCCCAGGTTTCTGTAAATGGAAGTAGGCTCATACTAGTATAGATAAAAAACTAAACTTAAACTTAGTATAACCTCAAAACCAACGTCAATTCCGCACCCGAAGTGTGCCAAACGGGACCCTTCTACTAAGCCTCCTCTGTCCGACTGACCGTCTCTCCATCATCCGTCTATCATCGGATCTACCGGATCCGGATCCGGTAGAGAGATGAAATTTTCACGGAGGGTCTATTTCTATTTCCGCTATAACAACAAATAATGAAACAAAATGAAACATACGGATTTTTTAGAATTAAAAGTGTACCATTAGTATTTAACATTTTATTATTAAAAAATAAAAAAGGTTATCTCGTTTAAAAGACTTTTATTACTTTTAAACAAGTCTTAAGCAGGAGTTTATTCTTTTAACCCCCGTTCGTCAACGTATCAACCTAAATAGGAAACAAGTGAACCAAATTTTAGCTTGTAAGGTTTCATTGATATTTCGGGGGTGTTTTAAATTTTTAAGTTATAGTTATTGTAAGACGAACGATAAGACCCATTTTGTTCATTTCGGTCCGCTGTAGCAATAACCTCATGAGGTGACACTGATACTTTGCATCAGCATTTACGCCACCAACGTAAATTTATCGTATAACACAAACATATACATATGTGTAAATATATTTATCTACACACGTATCATAAACCCTCTTTACTGCGTCTAAAAACCGCACATTAAGACCAGCATAATGTTAAACTATTTGGTAAAAACTCATTTCAAAAAATTGTCAAATTATGACATTCAAATTTCGAACGCTGACGCCCGCCTGCGTGCCGCCCCTAGTATGTTTGTGAAGTTGGTACTACAGAACAATGATCAATGCCACAATGCCGGTCAAACCTGCGGTTCCTGAACACATCATAGAGAGCTTATGATATATGTGTAAATAAACTAGTGTATGTAACTGTACCTGATTAGGCATTAAAACTCTCGAACTCTTGAGTATTAATGCCCTCCATTATGTAGCAGTCACATAAACTACTAATTGTTAACATCGCGATCATTAAAAAATGCAGAGATCGAGATTAGCTAGGGTTTGCAACTGATCTAATTAAAGATGGTTGGAATTAAAAAAATACATAATTTGGCCAACCGCCAAAATGTGCATTTGCTTGTATAATACTCGTACGGCAACGGTGTGACAAAAGATAGTTTTATTACGACTTTAACTGTTTTGTAATAAATACCTTATAATATAAGGAATGGCATGTAATGTGTAACTTTGGGCCGGGCGATTCTTGGGGCGGTTTGATAGAGTCATTAGTTTGTATAATTTGTTTTATTTTGGGACGAAGCCTTGAGTGGATTTTTGACATTTTGTATTTTATTGCGCCTGTTAATTTCATTTATTTTGGTAATATTCGAATTAAGTACTATTGAAAATATATTTTAACTGTTGGAAATGAATCATTATTGCCTCATGAACTCATGACAACAATTTCATTGATGACGTCGCGGTTCACTCAGGTGACTACAACCATTTCGGTCACGGGACGTAGAATCAGTGGCCTCTTTGTGTATATCTGACATCAAGGAATTTAATTCGCCAACTTTCAATCTAATCAGAACACACGAGTGGACAGGCAGTCGCTTTTAAATCACATTTGTGTTCCGATTGGTCTATTTTTCAATTGCGATTCATATCAGAAGTACATAATAAGACAAAAAGTTATACTTTCCTTTTTTATTCGGCCCTTTTATGTTCATCAAGTTTTCACACAGAAAGATTTGCGAAAAAAAATAAAAATGTTATATACCTAAGCTGCAATTTTCTTATATCATCATTTCAAATTTCAAAGCAAAATACAAAGTTTCAAGCGTCTAAATAATAATAATAATAATAATACCTTGGACACTATTTACACGCATTGATCTAGCCCCAAATTAGGATTCCCTGTATCTTGGTTACTAGACAACGATACACATACTTATATAGATAAATATTATACTTAGATAGATAAACAACCATGACTAGGTTACAAACATCTGTTCTCATCAAATAAATATTTGCCCCCACCGGGACTCGAACCCGGGACCCTTGGCTTCGTAGGCAGGGTCACTGCCGACTCGGCCATTCGGGTCGTCAATTTACGAACCACTTTTTCCCGTCTGCCATTGTTAACTCTTCTACAGCCATCCCGAAAGCCATGAGCGCATCTTCCGATGAAAACGGAATCCCTTGAGCTATTTTTTTTTATTATTGAGATCAAGAAGAAGCCACACGGTTTCAAATCAGGACTGTAAGGCCGATGACCCAAAAGTTAGCTAGCGTGGTGTCTAGCTAGGAAGTCCCTGCTGTATTGATCACGGAGTCTACGGGCGCGTTGTCGTGATGGAGAGAAGGGCCTCGGAGCCCCCGTGTTCGGCTGCTTATTGTTAGCAGCAGCAAAAACTTCTGGCAAACATTTGGTAGTGTTCGCATTAATGCTACTTTGATTACCCGTTAAGAAGAAAAAACTGGCAATAGTTTTTGCAGCGATTCTGGATCGCTTTGCTATCGAAGGTGTCATTCGAATGACTTTTTTGACTGGGGTTTTGTTTCTGGATCGTATTTGTAAATCTAAGATTCGTCACCTGTTATGATATCGACCCGAATGGCCGAGTCGGCAGTGACCGCCTACGAACCCAAATGTCCCGGGTTCGAGTCCCGGTGGGGGAAAATATTTGTTTGATGAGAACGGATGTTTTTTATCTATATAAGTATGTGTACCGTTGTCTAGTACCCAAGATACAGGGAATCCTAGTTTGGGGCTAGATCAATGTGTGTAAATATAGTGTCCAAGGTATTATTATTATTATCGTAAATACGGCGGAATGAACCTGCTTCGAATTTATCAATCATATCGCCTGCTCTTCAGCCTCGTGAGATTGTGAGGTACCCAGCGCGACACAATCCTCCTCACGTGAGATTGTGAGGTACCCAGCGCGACACAATCCTCCTCACGCCAAGATGGCTGTGTAAAATATCATGGACGCTTCCTGGTCCAATCTGCAGAATGTGCTGCAACTCCTCGTATGTGATTCGGTTGTTTACGCCAAGAGATTTATTAATGCAAGGCTTAGTAGTCAGAAATTTTAAGGTTGCTTACCTTAAAAAATAAAAAAGGAACCGTTATCTTATAACCACTGAAACGTCGATAGGAAGAAGGTATTGTACTATAACACATAGGATCACTTTGTTGTCCGTCTGTCCATCTGACTGTCTGTCAAGTCTTGTTCTCAGGAACGAGTGGAAGTTAATATAAGTATATATACTACTCAAAAGAAAATAGGGGCCACTAAGTATTTTGATTGCTACGTGAAAAATATAGTAAACAGTAATGTATATTTATTAAAATAACATGTAACAAGGCTTTTGTTTTAACTTATGCTAATCACCATTTAATTGTGTAGTCAATTGTTTCACTTATTTCAATTAACATGAAATTAGTCCATTGTCAACAACAAAAACTAAACAGAAACTCTTTGCAAAACAAAACAAAAACTGACACAAGCTGTTTTTTTTAATGGTTTAGTAACGGGTGTGTTCTCCTCTCCTGTTTTCACACACCTGGAGCCTTGAATGCATACTCTCGACGAAGTTTCTGATGTTTTCATCAGGCATCTCTTCCCACGCACGTTTCAGAGCATCCATAAGCTGTTGCTGGTTGTGAACCTCTTGCTCATGCTCCCTAACCCTTCGTTTTAATTGGTCCCACATATGCTCTATTGGATTTAAATCCGGACTATAGGCTGGCCATGGTAGGACACGAATATGGGAGTCATCCAGTACAGTCTGAGTGGCCCGAGCTGTGTGTGGGCGGGCATTGTCATGCATTAACCAGAACCCTGGCCCCACTCTCTGTGAGAATGGAATCACATGAGGCCTGATGACTTCATCGATGTACCGTTGTGCAGTTACTGTGCCTTGATTTAAGAAAACCAGCTCAGTTTTGCCTTGTAAGCTAATCCCAGCCCAAACCATCACACTAGGACCTCCAAAGCGGTCAATTTCCTTGATGCAGACATCGGAAAATCTCTCACCCTGTCGTCTCCATACTCTAATCCGCCAATCATCACTACAAAGCTTCACTTGACACTCATCTGTGAAGAGCACCATACCCCATTGATTCATGCTCCAATCTGAATGTTCGCGGGAAAAACTTAAACGATTTCCACGTTGAACCCTAGATAAAGGAATTCGTACTACTCGGCGTCTGGACCTTTGCTGGTCTTCATGCAGTCGATTACGTATCGTTTGGTCACTAACACGAGTCCCCGTTGTCAACCATAGGCGATTTTGTAACTTACGTGCCGTCACAGAGCGCTCTCGACGGGCACTCAATCGGATGTAGCGATCCTCTTGTGCCGTAGTCGCTCGCACCCTGCCCGATCCAGGCCTTCCTGCAACACTGCCAGTCTCTTGGAACCGATCCCACACATTTTGGATGGCTCGGCGAGAGAAGCCCAACGAAAAAGCTACAGACCGCTGTGAATGACCTTCAGCAATCAATGTAACGGCTCTGGTGGCAGTAATGGTATCCATATGCCTTCGTTGACGTGGCATTATTAACAAAAGATGTTAAAAGAAGCAAAAGATGAACAGAAATAGTTTTTTAAGAGAATAAAATTGTGATTCCATCTGAAAGGAATTTGACCTGAAACTCGTTTTTTTTATTTGCTTCAATTTCTGGCCAGCTGTAAGACTTAAACACCAGCATTAAAGAGGTTGGATACTGAAGGCGGCCGGACATCATCAATTAGTCACTTATTAATTAGTTTACATCTAAAAATTTACTCAAAAGCAGAAATATGTAAGTGGCCCTTATTTTCTTTTGAGTATATCGATTACTCAGGTCTGGAATGCCTTGAAATTTTGAAAAGATAAGGCCGTTCATGAAATTTGGCAAGAAGCAGGTAATTTGGCAGAAAACATCAGAATACCGTAAAGTAGTTCAGTTAGAAAAATATATTTGTACGGAACCCTAGCGCCTCGGTGCGCGAGTTCGACTCGCACTTAGCCTGTTTTTAAATTAACCGTTTGTTTTCTGGACAAACCTGGTCCCAAAACGCTAAAAGGTGGGAAGCTTATATGTTTCTTAACCTAAATTAGGCCTGAGCATGCAGAATTTTTCATTGGATTTCGCATTTATGACCTATCCATAAGGTTGAAAATCTGGTGGAATCCTTCAGTCCAATTAAGGGTTAAATTGTGATTCAGGTACAGATTCCTGGACCGCAAGTTCGTGGGCAACTCCATGAAGAACGTGGCATGCAAGGTTTTTGGCGACCAGGGCATTTCTACTCCGATCCTCATGGCCACGTTTTATACAGGTAACCATCAACTGAGGATTATATGTATATGTCACCGGAAGATAGTCAAAGCCGTCAGTTGATCAACTAACGCGGTAGTTGATCGATCAACTATCGTCAGATAGTAAACCAGACCGACAGGATTTAGATTTACGTTTCTTTTGTTCTTACATGTCAACCTAACACGAAGACTATTCGGGGGTTTCGCTGCGCTCGCCACCTCTAGTCTTCACCTAAGCTACCGCAGTGTTTGCCCTGGTATTTCGTTTGCAATTCAAGTTTAAACCAGTTTACTATTTAACTGTTCTAACCGTTAGTTGATCAACTACCGCGTCATACCGTTAGTTGATCAACTGACGGTTTTGACTAGGTATATTGCGGTGACATATATAAGAGTTAGATAAGAGGCCTATGCCCAGCAGTAGGTATTAAGTGGGGAAATAATGAATTAAACTTTGTATTAAGCAAAGAGAAAAGGTGAAGAAATGAGCCGTCTACTTAGACGGCTCATTTCTTCACCTTTTCTACTTAGTTTCAAGTTTCAAAACCCGCTAACGTCCCCGCCGCTTTTTCAACCTTATGTTATGGGTTGGTAATAACTATATCTATAACGACGACGTCTACGGTGTGACGGTCGAGGCTGTGCATCCCAAGCGACAGGTCCCGGGATCGAATCCCGGCGAGGAGGAAGGAAAAACAA
Source organism: Argyresthia goedartella (assembly GCA_949825045.1). Taxonomy (NCBI): domain Eukaryota; kingdom Metazoa; phylum Arthropoda; class Insecta; order Lepidoptera; family Argyresthiidae; genus Argyresthia; species Argyresthia goedartella. The sequence continues at coordinate 22,375,843 of OX463821.1, read as the reverse complement.
TCCCCAGATCTTGGATGTTTACAAGTTTGTGACGTCGCTGTTTCTGGTTCCCCCGACACAGGCTATCCTAGTATGGGGCCAGAAGCAATGTATGTGTTTAGCGGGTTTTGAAACAAGACGACCCAATTATCAATAGACCCCATTCACCTCGAATCAACCGTAAAATGTGGAAAAGAGACGGGTTTTCCTTACAAATACCGTCCATTTCACTAAGACGTCGGCTTTAATGTGGATTAAAGTTAAGCTGGGCATTCACGGTCTGTTTGATCGACGATAGAACTGAATCGATCACAGACGTACGATAGATCGGATGAAGCCGTTCGATTTCCCCCTCACTGGCGTAAAACTGGCTTGTAGTTCTTGATCGACGGCATTGCTGCCAGATCGAAACCCCATTCAGCGCTAACAATGCTAAAAATGCTCAAGATTCTATAAAATTCAGGTATAAATAGTGGTTCCACTTTCCAGTGATCAGCATTTTGGAGCGAAGAGAAGACATCTTCCAAGAGCTGCGAGAAAAGTTCTGGAAAACCTTCTGGGCCAACCAAGCCTTCTGGATCCCTGCGCAGACCATCAACTTCTACTTTCTGCCTTCAAACTTAAGGGTTGTTTTCGTAGCCTCGGGCTCTTTCTTATGGATCAATGTTTTGTGCTTTATCAAGAGGCAGAGAATAGAGACGAAAGACACTGAGCAGAAATAAATAAAAATAATAAATAGGAATAAGGAAATATGTCTCAAAATATAATGCTGAAATGTGACACGTACAGAGTGTTCCTCAGTGAACATAGGGAGCAAGCTTGGTGCATTTATTTAGTTATTAACACGAACAGACTAAATGCTATACATATACATATAGGTATTCTGCTATAATAAGTGCCATGTGTAGCGATGTAAGGATACGGTATGTGGGAATCTATAAATGCAAATAAACATGTAATGTAATTTTTTACATTCTCCCTCCACTTCCGATAACACCCTATGATCCGTAATACCTAATCGGATTATCATTGACGTAGTACATAGATAAAATAAATAAACATCGGCTTCCAAATGTTATACAGGGTGTAACAGAAAGGTGTAGTCATATTTTAGGGAAATGTTAGGATCATAATTCTGAACAAATTTCACTATGAAACCTATTAGATCACAGCAACCTTATTTTTCACAATACAAAACAGCTGATCGACCGGCCCAAACTTTATGGGTATAATCCAACCAGCCAGCCAGCATTAATTACCGAGGTGGACCTTCACCAATATAAAATTTTAGATTTTTAGTTAAACTTGAGAAGTGGACACCCAGGTGGAATCACGAGGTGGACGGTGGGTAAGAAGGGGAGACAAGAAAATTATACATGCTCTGATAAAATGAAAATTGTTCAAAATGATGTACATTACAGCCTCCTAAAATATGATACATATTTCTCTCACATCCTGTAAAGCTTAAATCCTTACAGGACTTCGAACTTGACCTTTGAAAACCTAAGACAATAATGGCATTCCCCAAGTTTCGCAATAGAATTAGGCTTCTGCCCACATATTTAAAATGTGGGACTAACTGACACGTATAATAATTACTCTAATTATAATTAGATCATAGCAAGGCAAGTATTTACTAGGGTTTCATCCTATATCTGGTAGACCTATTCGATAGTTAGCATAGTTTTTTCCCAGTATTTATGTGAATTTCTCCTGTGGCACCTGGCCTAGTAAAAATGTAGACTGAAATAAAAGTGCCTATTGGGAAATTGCGATAAAAAATTGTAGCAATCATGGATACTTTAGCACTAAACTGTAGTGCTGAGGTCAATAGTACAGAAATAATGAAGTTATTTGAAGTTAGTGCACCAGTAGTGATTGCAAGTACCATTGAAACTACAAAAGCTGCTGGATTTGGTACAGTTACGGGGATTTTTATCGCTGTGTTGATAAACCTGATTTTAAGTTTTGAGGTTGGTTTGGTTGATTTGTGATCTTCATTTAACGTAATTTAGTACTTTTAGGTGACGCAATATTTATAAATACCTACCTTATAATATTGTTGCAGTACAACAAAATCGGTGATCCTCAAGTGAAAATAAAATTGAACGAACTAATAAGCTCTAAAACCGCTTCGAGAGTTATTGCCTTCACACTAATGCTGGTAGTAACTCCTTTAGTTGCATTAATTCTGGCAACGGCATTGATATACAAACAAATATGTTTAATTCTGCTCAGGAGAAAATACGAGGGGTTTGTGAACTTTTTGGACAGTTTCGATGTCTTCTGGAGTTTAGAAGATAATACTTCCAAAAGCATAATAAACGTCCTTGGTGTTGTAGAATCTGCATCCCCTGAAGCTTTAGTTGCGAATATCAAAGACAAATTGAGTAAAATATTGTCAAATGAAGAAACCGAAAAAATATTCTATCGAAGAAACTTAGACTACGGCTTTTACTATTGGCAGAAGTACAGCGATATTGATATGGACCAATACGTTCGCCTCATAGATCATCCAGATAAATCTGGTAATCTTAATAAATCGGATCTAGAGGAAATTATGTCTTTTGTGTCACAACAACCACTTCCGTACTTCGACAATGGCCTGTTCCAAATCTTAGTAACAAAACAAAGGATGGTAAATAGCGATGGCGAACAGGGAGATCATGGGATACTATTCAGGATCCATCATTCTGTTGGCGACGGAGTGGCTCTGATAGAGTTTCTATGTAAAACCTTAGCAGAGAGACACGACAACAGCAACCTGAATATGTTCACTATGCCCAAAACTCACAAACCTGGCAAAAACTCAACTCCTTATTTAATAGACATCATAAGGAAACTATGCGACATTCCTGTATGTTTCGTCGATGGTATTTTGCGACAACCAGACAGCAGTGCCCTACATGGACCAATGTTATCGGGAAAGAAAGTCTTCAGATGGACGGAGTCAGATAAAGATTTATTGATAAAGGTTAAAGAACTTTATTTAGTCGCCGGGCTTAGATTTACAGATGTTTTAGCTGCTGCTCTATCAAAGGGCTTGCATACATTTTTCGAAAAGGTAATTGTCTTGATTTCTTTTTTTTTCTTATACCAATTCACAAAATCATATAGTCGTCATCATCATAAGCATATGAATTGAAAATGTCTCTCTTTTTATATTTTACCAGACGAAAGCGACCGTCCCAGAAGAAGTAGCAATTGTTCTACCAGTAAGATTCCCAAAAAAGTCGGAAAATTGCGTTTGGAAATTGGAGAACGATTTTAGCGTCACCATCTTGGATCTTCCAACTCAAAGGACCAATGTCAACGTTATTCAAGAGAGATGTTGCGATTTGCGTAATAGCGCTGATCCGATAGTGAGTTCTTCTTGATTAACATCACTAACTTACTTAAAAGATAAAGACTTTTATTTGCGATAGATATGGTTATGCAAAGGTGGTACTATATATATAGTTTCAGTCAGATACACACATCCAGCTAATTAAATTATAGCATGCAAAATAATTATGACATAGAGCCACACAATTTTAAATAGTAGGTAACAAATTAGTCAAAGTTTACAATTGACACTAATTTTAACATTATGTGCTAGGAATTCCTTAATCGAGTAGAAAACATGTTGCATTAACCAATATCTTATAACTTTTTTAAATTTCTGTTTGTTACTTATAATTTGGTGGTGACTTGGTAATTTGTTCCAAATTGTTGTGCACATAGCGTAGCAGTTTTTTGTAAATCTTGCACTTTTTGGGATCACATCAAGGGTAAGTTTTTTAGGTTTCTTAAGACTCCTAGATGTTAGGTTTTTCGCTTCTGTAAACATTTTTTTATTTTGCATCACAAATGTAGCTATTTCTAGAATATTAAGGCAGGGTAGAGGCAATATATACAGAGCTTTAAATAATTGTTTACATGATACGTCTGGGGCAACTCCTACGATTGATCTAATACATTTCTTTTGAGCCACAAATGCCTTGTTTACGTCTGTGCTGTTTCCCCAAACAAGCAACCCGTATCTCAGTACTGACTCTACGTATGCAAAGTATGCTGTTAATGATGTATCTCTGCTAGCCACTCTATTCAGTTTACCAAGAGCATACGAAAACCTATTTAATTTATTGCAAACGCGATCTATTTGAAATTTCCAATGTAATTTATTATCAATGTCAATACCCAAAAATCTAACACATTCAGCATTTTTAACAATTATATTATTATGTGATACATTAAGATTATTTATATTATTGAAATTGATATAACAGGTTTTATTAATATTTATATTTAAATTATTTTTATTTAGCCAATTAATAGTATTTAATATTACGTCATTTATTTCCTTTTCGTGTATTGATAATGAATGTAGTTTTGGTGTTGTTATAATTACTGTTATGTCATCAGCGAATAATATATTTCTATGCTTAGTAATTTCAGTAATATCGTTAATGTAGAGCAGAAATAGGAGCGGTCCGAGTACACTACCTTGAGGCACGCCGAATTTATTAAATTTAGGTTCGGATTTATAAGTTTTTAAATTCCTTGCGGCATCAAATCCGGTAATCTCTACAGTTTGAGACCCTTTTTTAGGTAGGTTTGAACCCAGTTATATGCCGGTCCTCTTACACCGTATGTATAAAGTTTTGTCATAAGCAGCTTGTGGGACACGAAATCGAATGCCTTTGACATGTCAAAGAATAGTTATCATCGTTTAGTCTGTGAAGTATGTCGTTTACCAAATTAAATGTTGCTAGAGTTGTAGATTTTTCTCTTTGAAACCCGTATTGATTTTCGGTTATAATATTATACTTTGACAAAAAAGATGAAAGTTTATTATGCATTACTTTTTCAAAGAGTTTCGAAAATATTGGTATTAGGGTAACAGGTCTATAATTTTCTATAAGATTCTTATCACCTTTTTTTAATAAAGGTTTTACAATGCTTATCTTTAATCTGTCTGGAAAAATACCACTTTGTATGGACAAATTAATCAAGTAAGCTAATAATTCACTAATCTCTTTCTTGCAGGCTTTAATTATTTTTGTACATATTTTATCATACCCTTCTGCGTTTGTATTGTTGAGGGTCATTATATATTTTTCAATCTCTATTTTGTCTATTGGAGTTAAGTAAATCGAATTATTTATTAAAGTCTGGTTGGTATTTTTACAATTATTGTTTTCCACATTTGTCAGATCAATAAAGTAATTATTAAATATATTTGATATTTATTTAGGATCTTTTATTGTTTCATTATTATAAATTAATTGATCTATATTTCTAGAAGTGTTAGTATTGTTTATTTCCTGATTGATTATTTTCCAAGTAGCGCTACTTTTATGTTTGTGATTCAATATGTATTTTCTATTTATATTTCGTTTAGCTGTATTAACACATTTCTTTAAAAGTTTGCTGTAGTTTTGGTATTCCTCCTTATTATATGTAGTATTATGAGTATAATATAAATAACGTAACTTCCGCTTGGCAATACAAAACTTTCTTATCCCTTTAGAAATCCAATTCATTTTGCATTTGGTGTTAATTTTAATCCATTTTTATAAGTTATGTCTCCCAAATATAAATTTGGGAGACATAACTTATAAGTAAACAAAAAATTTCATGAAACTCGTTGAAAGCTTGATTTAGATTATTTTGATTGTATACTGTATGGAAAGATAAGCTTTTCAAATAACTCTGAAATGTTGCAATGTTCTCTTCTGTATACATACTCTTGAACATATAAAAGGTTTACGGTATATTCAGTGAATGTTTAAGCTTCATGCGTAAAAATTGAGCTGTATTATGATCCGATAAGCAAAGAGGAAGCACAAAACCATTCACATTTCTCATGTTACTAATTATAAGATCAATGCACGATTTTTTTCTTGTAGGTTCTAAAATATGTAAATTAAGGTTATAATTTTTTTAAATGTCACTTAGTCTAGATGATTCATATTTTTGTTGTAACATATTTATATTTAAGTCTCCTGCTAATATTAATTTCTGGTTTTTGAATTTACAATGAAATTTATAAAGTAATAACTCTAGTTTTTCAAAGAACATGTCCAAATTATGTTTCGTATAATTTGAAGGACTATATATACTAATAATTAGAGTGTTTTTGCAGGGAATCTTAATTGCACAACATTCAAAATAGTTAGAGACTGAAACGTTCCCAAGAGATTCTAGTTGCTCATATTGAATACCTCATTTAAGGAAATGCAAGAACCACCTCTTCTGGTTTTTCTGCAGTAAAAAGCCACTAGTTCGTAATTTGGCATCTTAACGTTTAATGTATCACTTTTTTTTAGGAACGTTTCAGTCAAACATATTACTTCAGGGTTAGAACATTCTTTCATATCATTAATGGTAATTGTAAGTATATCCAATTTAGACAGTAGTCCCTGAATATTTTGATGTATTACTAAAAAACTTGATACAGTATTATTGCAATCATTTCTACTATTATTCACGAAAAAACCTGTTGTTTTCAGGACGAAATTCTTCTCTGATTATGCTTGACAAGTTATAGTTACCTAAGTTTAATACAAATTCTTTTAAATCGTGGAAAATAATTCGAAAGCCTTGAGTGTTTATTCTACCATCATGTCGATTGAACATTTCAAAGTCGCATCTTAAGTGTAGATTAGAGTCTAATAAGTAAGCATATTCGCTGTCTTTATTGTTTCTGTGTAACATTGAGTTGAACTTTTTGACTCTACTGTTATATAATGTAGTAAAGTGACCATATTTGTATGTTGGTACGCAAATTATCACGTTTGTATTCACAATCTTCCTTATATTTTCATTAATTTTCACAACGAGATCTTCAAAATTTTCAGTCTTTTGAAAATCGGTTTCTCCTAGAAATAGTACGCCGTAGTCGTATTTGTTTAATTTTCTTGTCAATTTTTCAAATCATTCTAGTAAATTTTCAGTTCCAGCATTAGGGTAGCGAAAATGATTATATTCAAAGTCATCGTTAAAAATTTCAAACCCCAATTGCGCTATTTTAGTATTTTTATTGTTACTGACCATGCATATCTGTGGTTTTTTATGTGCCTGTGCTCTTTTAGATTGTGGTAGTCTATATTCAATATTGATATGACTATAATTTTCTGTGTTGATCTGTTCTTCTACTATTTCTTCCTCTAATGTTGCGGGTAACGTTTTATTGATTTTATTTAGCTTTACCTTGTTCTTTGAAACATTTGGGTTAATGCATAATTTTTTTAGGTGGTCGAATTTTTTCTTGTATTCTGCTAGCTCTTTCTTTAGTTTACAGTTTTCAGATAGCATAATTTCGATTTCATGTTCTGCTGAGTTTAGCTGCGATTCCAATTTTGTAATTTTGTCTTTCTCAGTAATTTTTTGTAATTTTTGTCAGTTCTCTACCCACAATCATGTTGTTTAATTCTGGGCAACTTCTATTCATGTAAGATGGCTCTACCATTCCCGTGATTGAATTTTCTTGCTCGGTATCAGACTGCAATGAATCGGCCAGGGATTCAAAAGTATTTCTAGTCTCGACCCTTATAATTTGGACTTCTCGTTTTCTACGTGTAATGTTGTCAATAGGATTGATCATTGAGAGCTCAAGGGAGTTGAGTGTGTCATTGCATGATGTTGTCGGTTCTATATTCTCGACGTTGAATTTACTTTTTTTTTATTTACTATTTATTATTTATTTATTTTCTTATTTACTATATGTATGATTTACTTTTGCTTTGGCAGTGATTGGTCTCCGCTGATAACGTAACGAAACTTCCCCAATGGAATCTGGCTCGGATATGTCTTTTACGCTCATACTTTACCACTTCGCCTTGGCCATGCCATATCCATTCTTCATTTACATGATAGTCGATAGATGCAACAACTACCTATAGATAAGTTAGTTCTCCTTAACATGACGGTTACAAATGAAATTCCGAATGGAGTGAAATTTATGGATAGGATAGAGATATAGAAAATTATTATCAATAGTGGGAAGCTACACAACTAAACGAATTAAAAAGTGTATTGGAAAATAGACTATGGCCCCCGCACAAGAGCGGATTCACGGCTGTCAGTTTAGAGCCTTTTGACAGCTGAGAAATCGCCCTGAGTGGCTATTTTACTAACCACCATGTAGTCATCATAACGCAAGCAGCAACTAAAAGGAATGTCGTAGCCAATATCATGTCGCACCTTCCAGACAAACTACTACTTCCTGAAGCTGGTCAGCAGTGTGCTGCCGAAGCAGATCCTGGGCCCCCTCCTTAACAGCAGCCAGGCCACCATGGTGTTCAGCAACATGCCGGGACCAGCTTGCCTGGACGTCTGCGGGGGCAGCCTATTGAAGAGCCTCGTCTTCTTCTTGCCTCATAAGGGGACCACGGGTGAGATCATACTTCATCCGTCTACTGGTGAACTACTTAGATACTACTTTCTTACTATACCTATAGAAAACACTTTAATCTCATTTGAAGTGCATTTGTGAGAAACTTTCAAACTAAAAAAACACTGTTTTGCTCGATTTCTTGGAGCTTGTGTGTGACCACCACAAGTGGCGGTTATGTAAATTAAAAGTAAACGACAAAAGTATTTTGATCCGTTATTAAATACAATACGTATCGACATGGTCGCAAAGGCCCAGGTTTAGACAGATGGCAATTCAATACTTCTTTTACTCCATATTCTGTAATGTCTCAGTGATCTTTTTACTGCATTTTCCTGGGCCCGTATGCTTTGGTTTGTTTGACGTGTGTTGTTCGGCTCTGCAGCTTTCCTTTTATTTCATTATCACATGTAATGAACTACTTGTTATAGCAGGACACTTGATATGCACTTTGCGGTTGTGGTTTATGCATCCAGCGCCTTAGCTTAGGTTGATTCTGTTTGTCGGTTGAGACTGTCGCACTGTATAATGCATAGGTACTTTGTATGTGTCACCGTAAGATAGTCAAAACCGTTAGTTGATCAACTATCAACAGATCGTAATCCAGGCCGACAGGGTTTAGAATTTACGTTTCTTTTGTTCTTACATGTCAACCTAACACAAAAACTACTCGGGGGCTTCGCTGCGCTCGCCCCTCTAGTCTTCACTTAAGCTTCGCTTCGCTCACCCCCTTTACCCTTCACCTAAGCTACCGCAGTTATTTGCCCTGATATTTGCTCTGAAAATCAGTATATTTGCTGTGCAAATCAGTATTATTGATGTGAAGTTTAATATTTCCCATAAAAATGTTATTCACTGTTTCACTTATGTACAGTGTTTTGTCCTTTTTATACGTCGAGTAAATGTCAAATGTCAAAGTAAGATAAAACACTGTTTAAGTAATACTGTGAATAATTTCTTTTAATAGGAAGGCTGCTAGAATAGAGAAGTTCCTGTGGAAATCTGTTGTTTCATCATCAGTTCCACTTTACCAAGTCATGCTTCCCAAGATCTGCAGCATACAATTGCAGGAGAATAGGATATGTGTGCTTTATCATTTGAAGAGGTTGGTACGTTACCATCTCCACTTCGCCATATGCATTATAAAGAGCATGCATTATTACCTGGGTGGGATACTTAGTATTGAGCAGTTCCGGTGACCATCTGTGGTCTTCGTCAACAATTCCACTTCACAAAATTATGCTTTTCGAGATGTAGAAGAAAAAATCGCCATGGGTCTGCCTATATTTTTGGACGAGGTCCCTTCATTTCTCCAGGATTCCATTATCAGATCCTGTGAATGGGACCAAGTGGAAACAAAAAAATATATTTACAAATTAGTCCAGCCGTCTTCGAGAAATCGCTAAACATCGATAGAAAACAAAGATCCCGATTTTGGAGTCGATTAAAAAGAAACAGATAAAGTTACGTCTTTTCCTTGGGGTGGCAGAGACACAGTTGAGCCCTCGTTTAGAAGGCAATTAAATACTCCATTATGCATGACAGCAGGCTTGTCAATGTCATCATCATACTTTCTGCCCTAACCAGGTTTGGGAATAACAGCGCTAAGCTACGGCGGAGTGCTGCGTTTCGCGGCAATGGCTGACACAGCCCTGGTGACCAGCAGCGAAGACCTGGCCATCATACTAGACGCCATGGTAGGGGAGGTCCAACGCCTACATAGCAGCTCCAAGTCTTAGTGCGGGAGGAGTCGTCGGCTTTGTTTTGGCATCTCAGTAAAAGGTACAGTGAAGATACGCTTGAAATAGAAACTATTGTCATGAAGCGTCTCCTTTCAGGATTGTGAGTCCGGATGTTCTCCTCTTTCAGGATTGTGAGTCCGGATGTTCTCCTCTTTCAGGATTGTGAGTCCGGATGTTCTCCTCTAAAGGCCGCATTTCTGAACTGATTCTCGTGAGTCCAAGCGGTACATTAGTGCATTTAGCAGCTGGTTGGTGGCACTTGGTGGCAAAAATCACTCTAATGGGTCGTAAATCAGTGCAGATTATAACGTCTAGTTCTTAGCACAGCTTCGAGTTCTACAGGAGAATGAAATATTACTGATAATGGCATTTAAGTGAATTTTACCACCTTTACGGAACTTTCGGTGCTAAATTGTCTAAATTCGAACTTACATTGGCTAATAAGCTTTAAAATTCACTGATATGACACTTATAGTCGCAAATGGGTTCTTAAACATACTGATAAGCCACTATGTGGACTGAGTAACATCGAACTCCTATTTGGCACTTTTACTTCCATATGGGTGGTATATTAGATATAGTATTTAATAACTAATAGTGGCAGAATAGAATATATTGCAACCTCTTTGGAACTCAAATTTGTTGCAGTCTTAGGTTCTAATATGCATATACTACTTTGAGTTCTACTTGGGGGGCGCCAAGAAGCTAAAGTAATAATTTTCACTTATTTAGAACGATAATGAGACCTGATTTTTTAAAACTACCATATAGCTATAAGTAGCCCTACATATACAAAAACCGTTAAATAGCAAAATAAATTAACTTATGCGCGTACTCAGCGATATTATTTTGGTTAAAATCCAATCATTTTCAGTACTTACACTACTTTAACTTGAATTATGAATAAGGTCAAGTGGAGGAAAGTCAAGCGTTTTAATTACGATCGCCTGGTTAAGGAATCATTAAAGAATATATTGGAGCACTAGGTTACCGATGGATCCGATCAAACAATTTTAGACGAACAGTCAATTGAAGTAGAACGCAATGGTTATATTGAAAGGTTATATAAAAATAAAATAACTTTAAAAATATGTTAATATAATAAGTTGCTAAAATTGTTGGCATTGCAGTAAAAAATATAACTATTGGATCCAAGCCATTCCAAGCACAAATCTAAGTTCCAAAAGAGTGAAATATGTTAGCATGCACGAATCATCTGTAAACATGAGAGGGTTCCGTACACATGAATTTGTAAAATGCCTTTAATACTACATGTTTGGTCTTTTTATTTCGGAATGTGAAAACGTGTGATTTTTGTATCATGATAACGGTTTTTGTTTCTGAACTTACTCAATAAAATTTTACAGTGAAATGATGATTCTGTAAATGATCAATTAATTTCCAGCGCTGAAGACGGAGCAAGTATCTATTGATGTATCAGGGACCATGATGGTAACAACGATGGTGACGATTCTAATGATACTGAAAAAAATGATGCTCTGTACGTCGATATTATATAATTTCGGTTCGATTTGAGAGAATGGGCCATAGATACTAAAATAACTCATTCGGCTTTGAATGGGCTGGCGAAAATTGTGAACATCATGATAACACCAAATTTGCTTCCAACACTTTTGAAACAGCCAGATACGCTAGAACACTTGAAAAATCCAAGGGAGATTGAAACAGTCCTACTAGACCCCGGAGAATATTGGCACAATGGGCTCTTTGAATCTCTTAAGAACATTCTAGGTAAGAGTACGGAGCAGGTGAATCTTATTTCTCTTTTCAACATGGATGGTTTGCCAGTAAGTAAAAGTTCGAGAAAGCAATTCTGGCCCATATTGTGCAAAATTATTGAAAATGCAGATATCAAACCATTTACTGTGGGAACTCATGTAGGCAATGGAAAACTCTCTGATGTCAAAGAGTTTCTACAACCTTCGTTGAAGAAATGAGGACAATACTTCAAAACGGTATAGAAATAAAAAACTTCAAAGTTAATGTAATAGTGAAATGCTTTATTTGAGATTCACCTGCGCGGGCCATGATAAAAGGGGTACAATTCTTCAATTGAAAACACGGGTGCCACAAATGCACGGACGTGGGTGAATATTCCCACATATCGCGTATGATAATATTTCAGGAACTCGATTGTCGTGCACTTAATGATGACTTTCGGAAAAAGCTGTATGGAAAGCATCATCAAAAGGATTCCGTCTTACTAAGTCTTCCAATAGACATATTGAAAACCTTTCCAGTTGCTGATTCCATGCATTTCATCGATTTAGGAGTTATGAAAAGTCTTTTTATTGGATGGCGTGATGAGAATTTCATAGAAGAAGATACAAAATGGCGGGCAAGTGACATAATAAAAGTAAATAATTTTCTAGATTCCTGCATAACGACTGATGAAATTCACAGATTTGGGCCACTGGAAAGCTTCTGAATTAAGAACTTTTCTATTCTACTTCAGCATCGTAATATTGCAAGAAGTACTACACAATGATTATTTGACCCACTTCTTGTCGTTATGCTTTGCAGTGATGATTTGTTAGAATGAAAAATACTTCAATTTTTTACTATTAGCTAAAGACCTCTTCAAGTATTTTGTAAAAAAATAAAAATTGTTCTACGGTGCAGACCACATGACAAGTAACGTTCATAATTTGACACATGTTCTAGAAGAAGTGCAGCAATATGGACCGTTACAAGATTTTAATACCTATCCATTTGAAAAAAAAATGTATATGATTAAAAATATGTTACGACATGTCAACAAACCATTCGCACAAGTGGCTAAAAGGCTCGGAGAATGTAGTGACCTGGAACTAAATAGTGTTAAAAAACTTCAAAAGGATTTTCCCTATGTTAAGAAAAATTGTAAAACTATTAAGTTAGTATTGTATTATAAAGATTTCGTTCTATCAGAAAAAATAACAGACTGATACTTTATATATAGGAAAGAAGAGATCATGGAAATAAGATCTATCAAAGTCCAGGACAATCATAAAATAGTGATGAATTGTAACAAAATCAATAATAAATATGACATTATTCAGTACTCTATCCGATCTTCATATCTGAAGATTTTCAAACACAAGTTAACTACAAATACTATAACGAAATGTTTTTGTTTTCCTGAGGATAAAAAATGTAAATTAGTATTTAGTGAACTCAATTCTGAAAGATATGATACCTTTGCTTGACACTATTTAAATGGTTTCTAGATTCTATAATAACAAACAAAGTGAGATAATCAACGTTAGTTTTATTTTCCGCTAATGAAACTGAGCAACACAAACAAGCTTACATACTACATTCTTTCTTCTACCTTTACCAGCATCCTCATCTTCCTCACTTTTGTTAATATCGCTATCATATTCATCATTTTCGTCTTCAGTTGAATTTCCACCTTTACCGGTTTCCTCACTTTTGTCTTCATTTGACATTACTTCGGTATCGCTTTTATCATTCTTTCTGTATAATTCATATTGTTTAGCCTCATCCTTATTTGGCATGATTCCGTCATTTTGCTTACTCTTATCCTTATTTGGCATTTTTACGTCATATTCCTCGATCTAATCCTCATTTGACATTTTTTCTTTAGCATTACCCTCATTTTCTTTATTTTCTCCTTCAATGGTATTGCCGATATCTTCCTCAGTTGTTTTTTTCATTGTTATGGATATTTTTCTGTTTTTTTCTTAAGTCATCATCTTGTATTTATACTTTCTTATCTTTATTTGTAGCGTTTAAATCCACTTTTTTTTTCAGACAGTGTGTTCCCCGTTTTTTTATTTTTTGACCTTGTTTCTCTTTTCTTTCATAATCTCAATATTAGAACAGCATAAACGCCCAATCTTCTTCGGGCATGGAATCCTCCATTTTACATTTCCTTGTGGCATTTCGTTTTGGCCACGAAAGGATACCTTGTCGCAGCCATGTGCTTGGGCATATAGCTATTTTTTATTATCTTCGATGGTAAGTACGATACACAACGACATTCTGAAATAAAAAATATAAATTTAGTGATTAGTCCATTGTAAGTAAATAGTGTAAATTAAAGTATCACACAAAAAAAAACAGGAAAGTCAGGCAATGATACTGAACAACTTTCCCTTTTGTATGGATCCTGACAATAGTCCCGAAATAAAAAAGAAAAAGTTGGCAAAATTAGCAGCCCACGATTAAACCTAATTAGTTACATCAATTGAGCTTACGAATGTGAATTTATATTATTTATATAGTAATTTGGTATGAGATATTAAAGAGAGAGATTGCGCAGCTACGCTTGTCTCAGAAACAAATCGAATGGCCCAAAATGTAGATATGTGAGCAGTGAAAATAAAAGTTGCTCTGATCAAATCGATTTCGCACAGAATTTTGTTCAGAATGATGTCCCTAACGACCCGCATTCGGTTTATAATCCCCGTCATAAAGCCCCTTTCTTCTATTTGTTCCTGAGACAAGCCTAGCGTGCACAACCCGCTCTCTTTAACAGTTCATACCAAATGATTTAATAGAGATAGAATTTGTCTGTTTTTGTAAGCTGAATTAATATAAATAAAGATCGAATCATTCAAAAACTTCTTTTAAGTTACGTTTTTTAAAGAGATTTGATAATAAAATATTTAAAAAGTATTTGAAAAATATGCAGTTATATGCATTGGGCTTCATATTCAGGTTTTTAAATTTTCTCACGGTTCTCCGATTAAAACAGAAAATAGTTACTACAGGTTCTAATATTCACTCATTTGATACTTCGAAGGTGGCTAATGGGTGATTTTTGGATGTGCAGGTTCCAAAAAAGGCGTAAATAAGTGAATATTGCGACTGCAAGTTCTTGGTTTGATCGCCATGATTAAAAGATGGCGAATGCAATTAACAAACATTTTGAGAAGATTATAATTGTACCAAGTTAATAACGTAAGTTTGACACGTATCTGATACATACTAACATTACAACAATCGAACTAGGACCCTCAGATTCCAGATTTTTTACGGAAAAAATAAAATTGAGGCTATGTTTTGATTTGATTTTCGCTTTTTTTTGGAATAATCTGCATCAAATCGATGGCGCGTTAAAATCTAATAAGAAATATAATATGCACTTCACAGTGAAATCCAAATTGCACCGGTTTTTGCCTTTTCTATGCCAGTACTTACATGCGCACTGTAATCACGTTAAAATATGACGTTGCTTAGCACAACAGCAATAACAGCTTTTCGCATAAATGCAGCACAGACTTACTTTGTAACATTGAGGTAATTTTTTTATTCAATGATGTCACCACTCCTTTAGAACTGGTGAACGAATCAACAAACTGAATCATTCATGCAATTCATTCGTTCAATCCGCATAATTTGCACTTGAAGTTATAATTTTCACCAACGGTAGTAATTAGAACTTCTTTAGACCTTATGAGGGTTTAAAAATAGGCTGCTATTTTTCTCCTTTTGGTAATAAACGGGTTCTATAAGGGTTCTAACCACCCATATCCGCTAGACTGTCACGCGGACACATTTTGACCGATGCAAAATACCCCAGTCTGTCAGGCGGACACATTTTGACCGATGCGTAAAAGGCGGTAAATAAGGACCGTTATTTAATCAAAGCGTTTGTCTATCTTGCTCAAACTTCCACTAAACGTTGCCGAAAGAAGGAGAAAGGCATAACATCCTTTGTTTCTACTCTAAAGCAAGCATTAGTGGTTGACCGAGGCAATGAAATATCGCGCCGTCAGTCACGTGCCAGCGCTTATTGAGTGGTGGTGTGGTTGTGGTGATTGCTTTCCAGGATTATTGTATGGGGAGGCATGTTATTGTTATTTATTTATGTGCGATAACGTATTTAGATGTAAATAAACTACAAACATGCTATATTTTTTCATTTTTCATTTTTTTCTACAATAATTGAAAAAAAAAATAAAAAAAAAATATAGATTTAAAATTAAAATTAAAATATATTTCTAGGCAAAACTGGACTATTCTTTTTTATCCGGTAGCTTATTTAAAAGCCATTCCAACGATATAACTTTCTTAGAGAGCTCCCATAGAAAAAATAGAGATATCGTCATTTTAATGAAACGGGACGTTAGCGGGCGGAGTTCGCGTGCGACCCCGTGACAGACGCGGCCATTTTGCATTTTTGGGTTTGACAGTACAGAGGATATAGCACTTTCGTTAAGTTACAAAATTCACTTTGCATAACAATTTGATATCATATGGCACCTTTTTGCCACTAACAAGTATCAAGTTGAAATTAATGTAAATTACTCAAGTCTGTGAAATTATACTCAAATTTGTGAAAAAAACAAATTCAATCAAGAGTGTTACAATTTTGTTGAATTTTCTTGATACTTGCAAGATAATCAAAACCTACCTATATAGGGTCCTCCCATTGACTTAGAATCATGAAATTTGGCACGAAGCAAGGTCTTATAGCACAAGTAAGGGAAAAAATGCTAAAACAGCAAAATTGTACAACCTTCACAAAAAATATCAAATTTGCGTTCGGAACCCTCAGTGCGCGAGTCCGAAGAGTCCGAACCGCTTCTGGCCGGTTTTTATATGTTTGTATGACTTTGAATTCCCACCAAACATCAGGTTTCAGTTTCGGTTTATCCTCTATAACGATTGATCATGCTCATCATTCTGTATTATTTTCAGGAAATGGAGATCGCCAATAGCAACCGCTCGATGACAATACAAATAATGCGCAGGATATGTACTATTTTACGCAGCTTTATTATCGAATATTCTTACAAAGATAAATAATACTAGTCAAAAGTAAACAATGTACTTACCTAAAGTGACCCTCATAATAATGTTAATCAATTAAGATAATTAAATACCTATGTCTTCGTTAGTGTGGCTTTCTAATCCTTTACAATTGTCCTATGAAACCCAAAGAGATGTCTTCGATCTTTGTTTTCAGTCGCATATTCTCCAAACAAAGACGGTTGCATTTTCTCATCTGAAAAATAAATAAATCTGTGAAGAACTGCACAAAACACACAGTCACTATCAGCACTGAGTAGCAAGTTGTAGAAGTAGTTTGCATTACGCGGATTTCAGGAAGTCTTGAAGCGGGGCAAACCAAGAATACCTAGAATTTACGGTAAAGAAAAAAAAAACAGGTCTTGTATGTTAATATGCGTGTGACGTCGCTGTTTATGGTTCCTACCACACAGGGTATTCTAGTGTCTATTTTTAAATCTAAAGTTTAAATTTAAATTTTTAAGTCTAGTGTAAATGTTTATATTTTTAAATGTGGCTTTATGATCTTTAGTCCTGCTTTGTATGTAAAACGTTACCTCAGCAAGCAGTGTGGCTTTCGACGCATCTCTTTCTCCGGCCATCTTCCTGCCAAGTTCCTGGTCAAGGTCTAGACGTGCGCATTCAGCCATGCACAGCACCTTGCGCAGAGCAGTCTTCAGACCTCGGATCTTCGCCTCGTTTCTGCTGTTCTGCGGGAAATGGTTGGATTGATCATAGTAAAAAATATATTAGAGTAAGTATTTTCTGGCGAAATACACACACGCACACTTACACAAGTTTCATCTGTACGAGTGTCGTCGTTACGCTAACGTTCCAGGTTCTAGGATGATGAGATAGTTAAGACATAAATCTGGATCTGTGGAATCATCTTTAATCATTCATGATAGGTAAGTCATGAGGAGCTTGCAGATCTACAGTAATTTCGGATATGCCATTGTCATAAACAAACACATATCGTTTTTACTTTTTTTCCCTTGTGAGGTGGCAGAGGCTTATCTTTGCTTGATACCTACGGATCCAGGGATAGGCAGCTAAGGGACTTCATAAAGTCAACTAGGGGAACGGATGAATAGTCCCCACCTGCTCCCTGCTCCTGCATCGCAGCGCCAGATACCTCTCGCCGACGCCCAGCAGCGCGGTGTGCGCGAAGACCAGCTGCGCGCGCGCGTCTCGCGTGCGTGTGCGCAGCCGCGACAGCGAGCGCTCACGGGCGCTCAGTGCGGAGCAGCGCTCGTCGTAGGCGCGCAGTAGGGACGAGTAGCGCTTAGAGAGCTCGTCGTATCTGCAAGCGGGGTTCTTTCAGTTGAATGAAATCAAATCAAACAGCCTAATACTTAGGTTATAGTCAATAGTCTTAGGCCATAAGGCGTTGTTGACAGACTCGTAAGGTCCTTATTGATAATACGCTCCTTGAGTAAGAGCGTATTATTAATAGAGACTAATTAATAAGAGAACTAAGGAGAAATCGGTGTTTTGAAATATAAATGTTGATCTTAATCACTATACTCTTACTAGGAAATTTTCTATGAGAATTGAGAATGCAGACGCATGTCTTTATCTAGCTTACTGGTACTGGAGGCACACGATGCTCATAGTGGACCACGACTCAGGTAAATCCACATGGTTCCTCGACGGTGTTGCTGTCTCTGGAATGCACCATAGAGACAATTATTCGATGTATGTCAACTTTTCAAGAGCGCCTTATAAACAGGTAAAGTTGTACTGTCGATATTCCGTCGCTTTCTAGTAACTTGTTTGAAGGAATGCCTAAACTGTCAAGACGATCTTTCCGCCGTAGCCACGAACCAGAGGGCAAAAAGACATGCTATTTCGCAAACTCATTTGAAAACCCAAACTACAGATTGAATATAAGAAAAGTTCTTAATGCGTTTATTCAGGCATCACAATACCGCGGATGTGCCCTTGTGATGATAACAATGTGTAAAAGGCTTTCAAACCTGTCTCCGAACTCCTCGACTCAATCTCCTTCTGGTCTAACTCCCACCACTCCTGGATGCTGTGCAGGTGAGAGTGGCTCTTCTTGCACTGCAGGAGTTTCTGCTCGTAACTGATGGTCTTCTGGATGCTTCGCTCCAGGTCTTTGAGGATGTTCCGCGCGTTTTGCAGGCCGTTTAGGAAGTTTTTTTGGCGGAGCGGCTTTTCCTTTAGGGGGATTTGCGATTCAGGTAAAACTTATGTAAAAAGGATTTAGGGGAGTTACCTAAGTGACATTTACAAAGAGCAAATTTAGGGCATACGTAAGTGTTATGTGATAAACACTTTATCGGAAGGTGTGTCAATGGTTTCAATTGAGACTCCCATACCAGGTAAACTGGTAGTTTCACTGAATGCTTCTCTGACGTTAGGTGAAATTACAAGGAACTGCATAGATAGACAACTTACAGGAATTTGATTGACTTTGTAACATTTGAAATGATTGGCGTCGAATAAGTTGTTGCGTATAGTGGTGCCTTGCATCGGGGTATTGAAAAAAGCAAGTAGATGCACTCACAACTTTACTGTGAACCCAAAATAATCAACAATTCTTTATTTTTGGATTTGTTCACGTTTGGTTTGAGTTTTGAAAGGATTTGACATTTGACCAAGGGTTGATACGTAGGTCACACTCAGACTCAAAAAGGATGTAATAGGATCTTTCCTTCCCTAAGTCTATGGTCAGTTAGGTACGCATTTATTTAGGATTACGTATGCAAAGGATCTCAAAAACTAGATCAAGCTAAAACTATCAACAAGTGCTTAACATAACTATGAAAAGAAACACGTGGAAACATTATCGGAGATGATTTATTCAACTACAACAAAAAGCATTACTTTTTATAACTAAATCAGTCTAAAAATATTCTATCTCCAGCCACTACCCGGTATCACTACTTTGACTCGCGGAACATTTGTTCTGAGGCCTGATATCATTAATATGAATGGGAGAAAATCCGGGAATCCTTTTGAGAATCAAGTAAATTACGAATATCGTACACGAGAACCCCGAGGTTTCCGTTCAAGATATCCGGCCTCATTTATATGATAAAAACTAACTATGGCCTGGCTCAAGTTGCACACCAAACATGACAGCTAGCAACACTTCACCCAGGCGTCTCATCTGGTTGTGCATTTTTCACTTTTAAATGCATTAAATAAAATTTTCGCACTTAATAACAGCTTATATAAAATTTCTGTATATTCGGATCATCAGAATCATTTTCTAGGATATATATTTTTAACAATGCTTTTTGCAAAGTTAATCCAAATAAAATAATACATTGTATTCTATATTTCAGGCAATAGAGTCATATTTAATAATATTTTTGCACGTTTTAGTACCTATTGCTTTTTAACAAAAAATACGAATTTAAAGTAACGTCAAACAGCACTAAAATATTTAAATGCGGTTATGACATTTTCTTAATGCGTACATAATAAGCAATATTTTTCATTGCAGATGTCAAAAAATTATGGGTTTTGAGATGTCCAGATCGCATTTTCTCAGCGGCCAGACTTAAGTTTTCAAACACCCCATCAAAGGAAGTTACGTAATAGTTGTTGTCAGTAAAGCGTCAGAGCTATGCGTCAGCCTCTCTTTCCTTTTCTATGAGAAAAAGGCAGAAGGAGATTGACGCAGAGGTCTTTCCCTTCCTGACAACAGCTTTTACGTCACTTCCGCTGTTGGTCCGTTTCCACACCAAACTGTCCACTGTCACTTTGAGCCCAAGATTTTTGACATTTAATTATAATATTTTATTTTAGCGTGTTACTACAAAAAATATTGAACACAGTTTCAACTAAAAACAAACGTCAAATCTTATACATTTTTGTCTTTTAACAAGTGTTGAACAGGAGTTTATTTTTTTTTGTTCAAAAAATTTAACAACTGCTCAACATTTGTTAAAAAGAAAAATGTATTGGATTTGAAGTTTCTTTTGAGGTTAAACGCAGTTTAATATTTTTTGTGGTAACACGGTTATTATTTAATATGCTCGGGGTCTATTCGACAAGATAAAGTGAAAATTAAAGCCAAATTAAATTAATTCATGATTCCAATTGCATAGCCAATTACATCCTAAATAATAATGGGACGATATTAATAAAATATACAAATATTGTGATGCAAGCAGCATTATTTCGTAATTTACCAAAAGTGACGACAATAAAAATAATGATTTCATAGTTAGTGGAAGACTTCATCAGTTCAGTGATCGTAAATGATACTGAATAACAAAAACTTATACTTTTGATAATAAATCACATAAAATTGCAATATATTTTGTTGCATATATTTATTATATAGGTTTAAATATTTTGCATTTCGTTCTTTGGTTTATTCTGTCTAACAACTAATATGGCTGTTGTAATGTACAGCCGTAAATTCCCGGCATTTCAATTCAATCGATTTTGCGAATTGGTACTGTTCGAGGCAGAAGTATCGATAGTAAGAAGCATACAACTGATAATAATTAAAAAACGACCATAATTAATGGATCCCTGGAATTTACGTCCATACCAACTGAAACCGTAATATAGGTCGAAAATAATAATAAAAATAGGATTTGGAAAACACGGTTAGAGTGACAATAAGTCAGTGTCGATTGAAAGTGAACAAGACATATATATTATTAGTTGAAGCACTACATAGGAGATAGAAAGATGTTGGTTATTACACTATATCAAAAAAATTATATATCTCCAGAGAAAACAAACGTCTGGAAATATCAATTACATGCAACGGAGAAATATTTGGCTACTATTCACCTAATTTCGCTAAGTAAAGGAACCTTTACTTGCTAGTAAGTAGTAGGTACTTATAAAAAACATTTGACATGATTTAACTAACTATTCTAGTGGTATAAACAAAAATAACCTTGGAGTTTGTGATCAATTACAGGAGCAGATGCGCGACATGCGATAGGGAAGTGTTTTTTTTTTATTATACAGTTACAAATACATTTTTTTTCTATTTTGTGCAAGATGTTTTGCTCACAGCTATTTTTACTTTATTGCTCTACTAATTGCACGACACATAACACAAAGTTGAGGCACTTGATACAGGTATTTGTTTATTTATTATTTTGATATATCCACAAAACGAAAATATCAACTATTGTGGCAAAACAGTTTATTTATTTATTTCTGCGACGGTAAACGTATTTAAAAGACTATTTAATATGTCAAGCTGCATTGAAGCTGTTTGTCACGGGGGTAAAAACTGGCACAAAGTGTCAACAATCTTAAAGAATATTGGTTCTTAGCATAACCCGGTCGCTTCATCGCTTCCCATTTGTTGCGGAGTGGAGTGCGGGCAGAGAGAGGGGTCCCGCTCGAAATAGCGGCCGGGTTATAGCAACATTACTTACGAATGGAAACTTATGATTGAGCTTTGGAAATACTCAACATAACGCAAATCCACAATCAACAATCAATTACTAAAAGCAACAGCATTCTGTAACACCGATGAATGATAAATTAACAATAATAAGGTATTACTAAGTAGATCTATCTACTTCTGATAATAAAAAGTAAAAATATCATCATAATTTTCAATAATGTCACAGCAAATGCGTCTATCAATTTGCGCCGTAAACAGCTTCAATTGATCAATTGTTGCACAGATTTATCATCAAAGCAATAACAAAGTCTCTACTAATAAAATGTATAGTTTATAGGTAAGTAATCTGGCATCAGGCATATAATGTCTCGTAGTTAAGGGAGAAAACCAGGCTCTATTTCTAAGATGTCAGTAACACGGGGTCAATAGGTAACTCATTGGCTAATCTAGTATCACAAATCTAACCTAGCTTCTTTTCCTATATATAACAATGATAAAACTGTGCATATCGCTTATCTTATAAAACATGAACTATAAAAACTTCGTAAAAAATGTTTCAGTTAAAAACACTAATGATGAATATGTCTACAAATAAACTCGATTTCAATATTATATTCTACAGAATATATATGATTTTTATAAAAAATGTTTGGATAATGTACAATATTTTTTGTGACAGGGAATCAGGAATGGATGAACATTAGCATCAACTTTGTACATGAAGTTCACGTTCAAAGTTGATGCTAATGAACCTGAACCAATTGAACTTATGCAAGACAAAATTATATTACGGATTGTATCCTATTTATTTCAATTGGATTTTTCTTTTCCATTTCTTTTCAGAATATTTAAAATTACCTATAGTATGTGTACTTAAAGCATCCATTAGTATAATTCAGTGATGCCAAGTTTAACCGTTTCCTAGCGTTGACCTTTAGACTCAATGGGAAAGAATATGCATGCATTACTTTTTGGAAGAAGGCACTGTATGTTTATAAGTTGATAAACATTGTCAACAGCATCAAAAAGTTTCATTCATCTGAGGTTCTATGGATATCTGGATATTAAATTTAACTGAATATCGAAACTCTTTGCATAAATTTGCTTCACTTACATTTACTCTCTGATTAATTATAAGTTAGAACCTTAAATGAACAAAACTCTTTGCTTATTAACTACAAACTTTTAGCGCCCACTATGTGGAACTAATTTGACAATTCGCTTCCCCATTGAACAATTAAATTAGCTATATGATGTTACCGTTGTGCTTGTTTTTGTGTAATTAGTAATTAAAAGTTGACTGTGGCCCGCGTTACCTCACCCCCTCGGTGGGTGATGGATTACAGCGAGTTGGTGATGTTCTGGAAGAGGCGCTTCCCCCACCACGTCTCGAGGTCGAAGGGCTTGAAGTCCTGCAGCGCGGGCGCGGGCGGCGGGTCCTGGTAGTACAGGGGGAGGGGGGGCGGCGCGGGGGAGGAGCTGCCCGAGTCTGTAGTGGAGACGGTACTTAATTATGAATTACGAAGATGGAATTAAAATAAGTACTTGAACTTTCGTTTCAAGGCGATACCAAAAAATGGGCTTTATTTGAATCCTTTTACTCTAGCATAAAGTCATCTGCAGATTTGATTTTTGGGTTAACGTTTATTGAGTATTTGATTAAGATTCTCACTGAAGGAAAACGTGATTGGGTGAAATTTTGTCGACACAATTTAATTACGAAAAGACCTCTAAATTGTTTTATTTTTTCCTGCAATTCTGAAAACATACCTAACTTCATCGCAGAATTACATTAAAATGTGGATATTGTGTATTCGTTAACTCTCCTTATTATTCTTTTTATTTTTAAACAATTTTTATGTGGTTTGGCGCTACGTTATTTTAGTTTGAGTCGAGCGTATTGTTTGCGCTCTCTTTACTTTCTTATGTGGAAGTAATTAACGCTGTCACTTTTTTTTACATTCGTATTCCTTATATATTTTTTTGGTATCACCTTAATCTGTATTCACAAAATTATTCTGGAACATCTACTAACTATTTTGTAGCATTTAGATGTACGAGGGGTCTTCAAGGTATTGTCGGTATCGGATTATTTTTGTAAGAGATGATGGTAGTTTTGGTTTAGGGTTCTCTTAAGACTTTATCGAAAGTGACAAATAAAAAAAACTTTAGTTTAGTTAGCATCATTAGTTTTTTCACAGTCGTGATTCGAGTGCAACAAGACGTCTGACGCGACAATGTTCTCGAGAATCCAGCACAGCGCTGTTATTTAATTACTGAGATGATCATTTATAAGAATTCTGCTCCTTCATACTATCATTCAAAAGTGGTCAAGTGAAATCAAAAGCATTGATGTCCCTAGATCCGGTGGAACGAGTCTTCCACCAAGGAACAATGTGAAAAAATCGAGAAACTTGTACTTGAAGATGCTTGAATAAAGACCATTATGTTATCAGAGTTAACCAAGCTGGATAGCTGGATAGCAAGTGGGTACCATTCAATACTTCATGACCTTTTGAAGCTCTAAAAAGTCCGTGCAAGATGCGTGCCACGGATGCATACAGCAGCACCGCAGATAGAAGCGCGAATTTAATGTTGTAAGAGTTTTGATCTACGCACGTATCATAAATGCTCTAAAATCAACTCAGAAACCATAGGGCAATGACCTGCATTATAACACGTCGATGCGGATATGGCCTAATCCTACTACTTATCGATAAGTCCTACCTAGTGTACTCTATTACATAGGACCGGAGACAAGACCTGGGTTCGTCATTATGGACCTGAGAGCAAACACGAGTCAATGCAGTGGCACAGAATGGGATCACCACCTCCGAAGAAGTTTAATGTCATGCAATCGGTCGGAAAGCTCATATTGTAGGAATACAAATACAAAAAATACAAAATACAAAAAAGTTTATTTTGTTCTCTCACATAGCTTTACATGGTGTAACATAGTTTAACTTAGGTGCTATGCGTTTTGTCTTATCTATGTGAGAGACTGGTATCCGTACTAGGAGGTCCTGTTTGACAGATTACCAGCCTCTTCCGACGCTGAACCGGAGTAATCAAGGTACCCAAGGTAGGTGCAATTTAATTATCAGAGAGGTAAGAGAGTGTAATGGTGGGAGTGTCAGAGATTGGAAGTGTGTGTAAGTGAGGAGAGGGTGTGTGTGTGTGTGAGTAGGTATGTGGGTGTGGGTGTGTGTTTGAGGGTGTTTGTGAGGGTGTGTGGGTGCGTGTGTGGAAGGACAGGGGGAGATCATCAGGAGATGATTGACAGAAGACTTTCAGTGTCCTCATAGCTTAGTGATTTTAGCCACGCTGTTAGTACTCTTTTACATTCGTATTTTGTAAGAGAGTATATTTCAATTTTCTTATTTATCCTATTGTAGAGGTACTCTCCTAAAAAGCCAAAAAATCTATGAGAGAAGTCGGTAGACCAAGTGGTGCGCGAATTACAGACCTTGTAATTGCGTCGTTTGGAGGCAAAGAGTGCTGGATCGTAGCTTATTAAAGAGTGTTGCTTCAATATGGTGTTCAGAATAAATAGTTGTCCGACGGACAGAACATCAGCCAATGGATAGAGTTGTTGTGTGGGAAATAGGAATGGTAGGGACAGACTTACCTTAAGAACTGAGCGTTGAGCTCTTTCGAGTTTTAATAGGTTTTTTTTATTTGTTCCCCCCCAAAAAGTGATATAGTAGGATATAACTGACTGACACAATGCTAGATATACCATTTTGATGATATTTTGTCCGCAACATGCCGAAGGTTATTAAAAATGTATATAAGTTTGCGAGTCCTGGAAGATATAAGATCGAGATGTAGACTGAAACGAAGGGTATTATCAATTATTACACCCAGGTATTTGATATTTAATGATAGGCTTAAGTGGCTGCAAGAACACGGGAAGGTTGAGTAGCAAGAATGAGCTCTAATTGAATAGTTATCAATGATTCCAGATGGTATACTTCTAAGTGAGAATGGCATAAATTTCGTTTTGTCCACATTAAGGGAAAGACGGTCGTTTCTTAGCCAGGAATACACTTCATCGAAACCCAAAAAAATGAGCAAATCCCAAAAAAAACGAATCAAAAGGCCTTTTGGTCATTGAATATACCAAGAAAGTCCACAGCATAAACTTTACCGTCGTCGCCAGCATCTAGTTCTTCGGTCCTTAAATAATTTCTCTGTTATACAAGGCTTCTGGGACCGAGCTAGAGCAGCATAAGCAACCGTTATGCGTAACTTGTAGGAAGATTTAAAGAAATAGGAGCCGGAAAACTGACCGCGGGTGTGTTGCTCGTCCGCGACAACAAGCTGCTTCGCTTGGCGCCCGTAAACAAGGCCGCTATTCAGGTGTGTGGTTTCCAAGAGACTAATTAATCATCCACCTTACAATCCAGACTTGTCATCTTGTAACTACTTTTTGTTCTCAAAGCTAAAAAATTAACTTTGTGGAAACCGATTTTCCAACGATGATGGAGGAAAGAATTATTTTTGGAGGGTATAGAAAAGATAATTTAAAGCTCTAAGTGTACCTATTGAGGTTACAGGGGACTACATAGCAAAATAAAATATTACAGATATTTCTGCCTTTTCTTGCTTAGCTACACCAAGAATACCTTAAATTCCCCTCATAAGTACTTAAAAAGGTAACAGGTAGTAATCCAAAAAGCAAGTAAAACTTTCACTGAAGTTTAATGATGAAATGAGCTTTGATGATATGTTTAGCTAGGCTAAATTAGCTTTTAGCCAAACTATTGTTATTTCAGATGTATTGGATGTATTAACTGGTTAAACATGGGAACTAAAGACTCTATTTAAACAAACAGCTCTTCGCATCGTGGAGCGCTGGTGTTTAGAATATGACCTGGCGGTTAACCCAACAAAAACGGTAATGGTCATGTTCACTAACAATAGGGCTCTTGGTAGGTATACCCTACCTAAGCTCTTTGGAACGGAACTCCAGCTAGCAACTGAGGTGAAGTACCTGGGCATAACCTTGGACAGCAAGCTCAACTGGAGTAGCCACATCGACAACAAACTAAAGAAGGCGAGTATTGCTTTCTGGCAGTGTCGGAGAATGGTGGGGAAAAAGTGGGGACTTTCTCCCAACATCATTCTTTGGCTGTACGTAACGGTGATCCGCCCTCTTGTCTGCTACGGAGCTGTGGTGTGGTGGACCAGGACCAAACTAACCACAATGGTAAGCAAACTCCAAAGCTTCCAAAGGCTGGCCTGCATGGCTATCACAGGTAGTATGAGAACTACTCCAACAGCAGCAATGGAGGCCATGCTGTGTCTTCCGCCACTCCAGCTACATATTAAGCAGGAGGCCGCGTCATCTGCGGTGAGACTCAACACCTTAGGACTTTGGAGGAAAAACAGGACCTCACACACCGCCATCCTAGGGGAAGTTTACAAAAAATTTCCCATCTCTATGGCTTGCAGTGACAGAATCCCTAAACAATTTGTTTTTGACAAAAAATACAATATACAGTTACATGAAGACCATCGGGTTGAGGGGCTCGACGTTAAAGAGCTCAGAATTTTTACCGATGGTTCAAAAACTGAAGCAGGCACTGGTTCAGGCATCTTCTCAGAGGACCTAAACATCAAGATGGCCATTCCACTGGGTGCCCATAATACTGTCTTTCAAGCTGAATGCATGGGCATCATCTCGGCCGCTAATGCCATAGCATCGAGAAAGGTAAGAGATTCCTCCATTCGAATCCTCTCGGATAGCATGGCCGTCCTACAAGCCCTAAATAGCAACACTATTAACTCAGGGCTAATCTACGAGTGTCACAAACGACTAATGGAGGTATGTCAACACAACCGCGTAATCCTTCAATGGATAAAAGGACACAGCGGATCAAGAGGTAACGATGCAGCGGATGAGCTGGCGCGTAAAGGATCTAGCTTGACAGCGTATGGTCCCGAACCTATCATCCCTCTTCCCTTCAAGATGGTACGCTCATTTCTGAGAGAGTCGACCAGGAATGATCATGCCACTCTTTGGACAAACCATGAGGAGTGCAGGCAGGCTAAGCTGGCCTTGCCGTCCCCTAGCGCTAGGCTGGCTAAGACCTTGCTTCGACTTAGCAGGCCGCGCATGCGACTGGTAACTGCAGCACTTACTGGCCATGGTTTCTTTAACAAACATCTATATGTCCTAGGTGTTACCGACAGCCCCCTTTGCAGAGCCTGCTTGGAGGCAGAAGAAACGGCTGCTCACATCCTCATGGAGTGCACAGGAGTAGCGGACTACAGGGCTAAACACCTCGGTCAATCGAGGGACCTTCCAGGGATAGTCGGTAACGTAAAGGGCCTACTGGCGTTCCTGGAGGAGTTGGGTTGGCTCGAATGATTCACATTCCCACCCACACGCAAAATAGGCGCTTTCGTCGTCGAGTTGCGGAAACCAGCCCGTCTTACAATTGACAATTGACAAAAGACTCTATTTTTTGTGTTGGTTGTGAAATGAAATTTACCTATTGTACTTGTCGGTGAAGATGGCTCGCTGTCACCATATGCAGTTTGTACCCAGGCTGGAAGCAGACAAAATATTAGATAACTTTAGGATTGTAGTTTATAACTTAAGAGCTTCCTGTAACCTTCAGTCACCACAGGAGAGATGATATACATATTTACTCATCAGCTGTTGCAAGAATGGACCAACTGATGTATCACAGAAATCAATAGTATCATTTGGTCTTAACTAGTTTCATTCTCATAATCTTTTGTATGAGCTTGTGATGGAGAGAATATCAATTATTTTCTGAAATTAACTGTGTAAGTTATTTATATGTTATAGGTAAACTACTTACTTTCACTTATGAATCTAATTATTTCTTCATGCTGCGGTGTTATCACATTATGGTGTATTCTCTGGTGCACTGTCTTTTTGCCATTGGAATGAAATACTGGTCTCGGCATACTGGAATGGAACACAAAATAGCTATCTTATTTATGAAAGCAATCAATTTTAAGAAAAATACAGGTTTTTCATAAGTTTTAATGCATTTATGTCAAATATTTAACCTAACATGTACCCAATATCGGTTGGAGTGTAGATAAGGGGGCGCCAAGGAAAAAAAAAGTGGGGGCTTCCGCCCCCTTATCGACACTCTGAACCCAATATCAGGTAATTGGATCAAGTTAAATTATTAATCATAATCTCCAGAGTGTGAGCGGAGGAATTGAGTTGGTCCTCCCTGCCACTTGAAATGGAGTGTTGTATTACTGGCTAAATGTGGGTGAAATCTGTGCCTCCGACCCTCTGTGGCGTGGCTAGACTGACTTAACTTCGTATGAGAACATCCACTTGAAGATCTTTAGCTTTTCAAAGTCAAGCTTCGCTCCATACCAAAGTCCATTTGAGGTTAGGTTATCTTTCCATTAAGATTATATCTAGGATTATATTCTGAGTAACAAAATTAACATACGAAAGCGAAGAAATAAAGTAAACAACTTCCCAGAGTAACATGCCGGACTGTGCTACTGCAAGCGAGGTTATGTAAAAATACTGAGGAAATTCCATGAAAACTTTTCGGTGAAAACTTTCGACTTACTTGGCAATTTCTCCATTGTCTGAGTCAGAAGACTTCCTGTTGTTGTCTTTACGGCTGTCTAACCGCTCTAAGTTCTGTGGGAGACCTGAAATAAGAATAACCAAATAGATGTCATATGATCAAAGCTATTTATTTCCACGAAAAGTAGGAGAATATCTATCAAATACATAAACGCACCTCTTCGGGTCTTCGCAACAATTTTACTAGGACCTTTGGAGACAGTATACATTGTAAATTTCAGCTCAAAATTACAAAATAATACAAACAAATTCACACAACCAAAACCTAACCAATCTCGAAACTGAGCAGTGTTCGAGTTAAGTTAAGTGAAGAGTGTCGTGTCTCTTGTCGGTATAAATATATCGTCGCCGAATGTTGCAAAATTAAACTTTACATCGGTCATGAATAGTCATGATTATTTATTTTCATTTACGAAATTCCCTAATTCGGTATGTAAAAGATTTTCAAGGGCATCAAACTAAGAACCATTTCGAGATAATGGCACCTAATCAGGAAAGCTGATTGCAGATGATGCTGGTGTAGCTAGAAGAGAGCTAGACTTTGTTTATATATGTAAATAATTAATGTTGTTAGTTTATTTTCTATGATGACGTGATTTTTGTTGTCGTCTAGTCTTGTGTCGGTCATGTGCAATGAACGAAAAGAAACGTTTCCTTACGCTAATCGGACATTCGGTCTATTAGGACTATTAGGACATCGCTCCGAGAGAGCGGCGGTGGTGGCGGGCGGGAGGCATTGAGCCATGCCGACTCGCTCTCGCACACACAGACACGGCATTGACATCTTGACTAGAATGACAGTCCTAAGCCTGTTTAAGTATGAAGGGAAATCAAATATTATTTAACTTTTTATTTCTGCTATGCAAACAGACACATAGAATTGTATAAATATGTTAATATTATCAGAGTATAATATTCCTCAAGTTTCTGCTCTGCACAAAAAGAAAGGTTAACCTAATAGCTCCATTTTTTATTCGATCCTACGTCATACATAATAGTACTCATAAAGCTGTTAGATCTTACTGGTACACTGACTGAAATGTCCTAGTACGGAGCGCTCTCCGATGACCGAGCAGGTATATTTTTTATTCTTAAGATCCAACGTCCTAATACTAATAGTACTAATAGAGCTGTTAGAGTGTACTAGTACACTGACTGAAATGTACTAGTACGGAGCGCTCTCTCTGATGACCGAGCAGGCACAAGACTATTGTCGTCAGTCCGAGCCAGAGGTGGGTCATAGCACAATTTTGTGATAACGAAACGATAACAGTTACTGTAAAAAACAAAGCTTCCAAAAAGCTCTCTAGGTGGCGTGGAAACAATGGTGTCAGGATCTTGCAGTCCGAAATTTCATAATTTAAACAAAACAGTTTTAAAAGTATAGAGTAAAATATATTGTGGGACTAATTGTGTAAAGTCCCAAGCTTCCGATAAGCCTTTTACACGATTTCATAATCGTGTAAAAGGCTTTACTCTCTCTATTGTTTTTAAAACTGTTTTACTCAGACGTATCATTGGTCTCTATCGCCCGCGCGTTTTGCTTTTCTTTGGATTTCTGTGTCTAACTACCTAGCTACTTCTACTTTTGACCCTTGCTTGTTTCCCGGACTAATCATGTGTGCCTGCCTGTTGACGTTTCGCTATTCCACTTCGACTTCATTATTTGCTAGCGCAACTTACTTGACTCATCAACCACGCCCTAATTCAGCATCAACTAACTGTGGTGTAGCCATGCAAAAATTGCGTAGGCACATCACGTCGACATTGCCTCTTCTGTTTCTCGCTTTCTTGGCAAGATGGCTAATATTCGAGGTAAGCCATTTGTTAGAAACTTAATAGGTAATAGTAGATGAAAAATCATCATCATGCTGGACCTCTCTGCTGGAAAGGTCGCATCACTGGTGCCGTTTAGAGGAAATACCGTATACATTTCTGTTAGTTAAGATCGGAGATGTTTAATGTAAGTTTGTTGCTCAATAGGAGCTCACCTTCGTCTACCACTTAACTCACAAGTGGGATACTCTGTCGGGTTAGTTAGATTATAAGTTATTGTGTATTTATCCTCTGTATTTTTTTTACTGTTACTGGTCCTGTTGTTATCCTTGGATAAATAAATAGTATAAAGTCCTTAGTGTGCCTCTCAAACAATTAGATTGAAATCCATCGATAAATAAAGCTACAGCAAACTTCCCCCCCCCCCCTTCCCTAATCAAAATCGGTGCGACCTGTAGGCGAGGACAGAAAGCCGGACATAATATTTTTTGGCGATACTCAACGCTTGGCTCGCTCTGTCAATAATGGATTTTGGCTTTTTCAGACGGGGAGAATTCGCTCTAACGGGGCTTATTGAAGAAAATTTGAACAGTAGAAAAAAACAAGAAGCAGTCAGGGCTACTGACAAAAAAAAAACTAAATTCTTAATTTTCAAAGAAAAAATAATCAAAAGTAAAGCGCGCTTGTTTCTCTTACTCGTAGCAAGGAGGTTGGTTGTATTATATTTTAATTTTTACTCATAGGTACCGGTGAATACTACTTACAAGTATGCTCACTTTTACTTTGAAATAGTAAGCATACTGGTATTTCTGCGCATCTTTCAAAGTTGGTATAGGTTTTGTTTACTTTTGATACAATAGCAAAAATATCGCTATAATAAATGTTTTTGTCTTATTATTTTCAGATCTATCATGGAGTAAGTATAAGCAGAGGCAATTGATGTAAACATTATAATCATGGCTAATTTTATAGCCTAGCCGTAGAGAATGAAGAAAACTGAATACTGAGCTGACTGAATAATGGAGAGACACTAAAAAACTTTTTCTACTGACTTGACATCGTCTAATAGTTTGTACAGCTGCCAATAGCTTATTGTCTCCTGGTTGTTCTATTAAAATGATCAATAAAGTTTTTCTTAAAACTGTGTACCGTCAAAAGAGTAAGTGAGTAAGACACTTTTTTATTTTTTTTAATCATGTTGTCTCATGTTACCTGCCATTTTGTGGTAACTTGAGACAGAGAATATAAAACAACTATATCTGGAGTTTGCCAATGAAAAGCCAATTGTAAACACTGAGACAGAAAGGGTTTTAGAAAGGGTTGCCATGTCAAACATCACCTTAAATCGGGTAAAAAATATGTTTCTTTGTCGTAATGAGAGTGATGTTATTTTCCTATAGCTAGCGGGTGTAATTTATTTTATTTATTTATTTATTAATACAGTTAAATTCACAATATTACAGACTATCTCCAATTATTTGTATACATACAAATATACAAATAACATATATACACTTCCATTTACATCATAAAAAATATAGTATTTTACATGTCAGTTCAATAAATATCAATAATAATAATAATTCAACAATAAAAATGTCATTGCAGTCATTTGGAATTATACATTAATTACATAACACAACCCTGTCATACATTCTCCTCGCAGAATCTTCCATATTCTCGCACAATATGCCTCCATGCATCACCAAACAGATCAGTCAGTGGTGCTGCAACCAACAGAGCGTTGAGACTGTCCCGCACCCTCACCAGCGGAGACTGCTGGCGCACCACCGAGCGATGCGCGCCGCCCGCTAATAGCCGCTGGTGCCTGCGCGCGCGGAGATATTTTTCGGGCACGAATAGCGCGCATACCGTACCGACAAGCGCGACACAGTCACTGTCGCCTCGCAACAATCGACACACAGTCAGAAGCTGCTCGGTATTACGTCTGACCTCTAGTGAGTTGTATCCGAGCATACCCAATATATAAGCACATGGATAAAGGTAAGGATAGTATCCCCTCTTATATAGGTATCTTTAGAAAGCTTTGGGTACCTTCTCGAGCAAAAGTATGTAAGAGCCTTCGTGCGGATTCGTAATGTATGGTATTCAAGAAAAAAAAAACGAAAAATGTGAAAGAAACTTACTTTTTAACATTCTCGCAACATAATTTTAAATAAATACCAATAAATCCACTATACCTATAGATTTATTTTATGTTTTTTTTAGTCTTAGCCCGAAACTTATCTCATGGCTAGCGGGACAAAGATTTTCAGCAGGTTTTTTGTACCTAAGGGTTTAGGGGTTGAAATCATTGAGATTTTCTAAGCTTTTGGTAGAAGAAAAGTAATTTTTTACTCACTTTTATATTAGACCAATTTTCTAGCTTCCACTCATGTGCAAATTCACTGGGCTACTGTGTTTTGGTGTGCCTGTAGCAATGCACCTACGCAAATGTCTCAAGTTAGGTACCCCGTTCCATGTTATTATGGCAATTTTTATTTTTCTAATTATTTTATTGTCATCTGAAACATAAATATTAGGATGAGCCATACTTTAAGACCGTGTAACCTTAAAATAAATCATGCCAATTTCTAATCAAGAGATTTCCGCACAAATCGCATTTTTTTGTGAAGGAGCCCCAAATATTCGGTTTTTAGATTTTTATCTTTACTTTTGCTGTAAGAATTAGCCAAATTTCATGATACTAGGTCAACGGGAAGTGCCCGAGTTTTGATTCCTTTACGAATATCAAGCAATTTGAGCAAAATTGTGACATATCGCTTGATTGCGTTGACTGACAGACTGAGTAATAGATATTGATTTCAACTTGATATCCACACGCGTTCCTGAGAAAAACGGACTTGGCAGACGGACAGATATTCGGACACACGGACAACAAGTAAGTTCCTTTTTAGTTTTAAGGTACGGAACCCTAAAAACACCAAGTATCAAATGAATTTAGAATATGACCTGTAGCCTTATCGTGCAATTCAGAAAACAAGGAATTTCTATCGCTTTTGAAAAATTTACGAATCACAACACGATTATTGCACACGAGCTGTCTTTTATTGCGACTTTACTTTTTATGCGGTGTTCTGATTTATTAAGTAAATTTTTCAGAATCTATGGAAATTTCTAGAATCAGAATTACATGATAAGGCTACTGAATGTTTCAGTGTGAAAGATAGTGGCGCCCTCATTATTTTCTTGGCTTTCTTCTAAAATATACAAGTATTTTCTTGAATGTGGATTAAAATAATAATATTCTATTTATGTATAAATATCAATACGCACTAAATAAAGAGTTTTTTTATATAAAAAGTATAGCATCAAAGTTAAAAATGACTGGTGTACTGCATTACTAGCTTATGATTATTTGAATGGCACCTATTCCCGCCTTTTCTCCCGCTTGGTGGCGCTGGCATAGTTGGCGGAAAAGAGTATTCATTCAGCTGAATAGGTTAGGTTCAAAAATGCACTTGACCCTGGCAAAATTAACCCCAAATGAGGTTAGGATGCCATATCTTTTAAGAAGTAAATAGAATTTGACGACTTCGACAGATATACAGCCTCCAACTACACCAGCGCCGTCTGCAATAAGGTTTTCAGTTTCATTAGCCAGAGTTTAGTAAATTAAACTATAAAAAAACTTTATTTAAATAAAAAATCACGTAAAATGACAGCTTCTTATAACATCTTTACCTAACTCGAACGCGGCTTTCGCTAGAATTGCTATATGAAAAAATTGCGTTTCAATCTTAGGAAAAGTACCCCAAAACTAAAATAAAATGAGGAATAATTGGAATCCACACGTACTCGCATATTTTATTACGGTTGTCGGTTCTCGGAGGTAGGTATTGTCTGCCTGGTAAACGGCACCCTTATTCTTCACTCTAGCATCTCCTTTACATAGGAGAAACGTGCACCGTATATCTAGAAACAGACCCACTCTCTAACAACTCAAACATCAACACGACTACCTGCTCAGCGCCTGATGATAACAAGTTAGCAAAATGCACATTGTCTTCCGTCTAGTCACTTACTATGTCCGTCGAGGAGAAGGAAAGTCGCCTATTTGTTTCATTTTACAATTGAAATGAATAAAATATCGGCCATTCGGTCCATACACGGACATTAGCGTGCAACACCCAGCCATCTAAATTTCATTCCCCGATTTATGTTAAATTAAAGTGTAACGCTCGATTTCCTGAAAAAATTGGTCATCAACCCTTCAAGCGAGTTCGTCTGGCCTGCGGATGAGAATCCGTTACAGGTTTTGCATTTTATTACCATGGCATAAGGTTCATAATCGCGATGCCTCATATAAAATTACGCGCTGGAAGAGATAATTTCACTAGTTGGTACATAAACCCGATAACATAGTATGCAGCGGGAAGTGACAATTTTGAAGGAAGTGATTGTACAATGTATTGTGAATGGTCACGCACCGTACTAGCGACACAACCAGACACAACTTGACTAACGATTGCTAATGTGACTGGTATCGTCGAATCTAATTACCACTCACCGATCAATCACTCAATCGAAATTTCTTTATAATAATACCTTGGACACTATTTACACACATTGATCTAGCCCCAAACTAGGATTCCCTGTATCTTGGTTACTAAACAACGATATAGATAAATATTATACTTAGATAGATAAACAACCATGACTAGGGTACAAAAATCCGTTCTTATCAAACAAATATTTGCCCCACCGGGACTCTAAACCGGGACCCTTGGCTTTATATACAGGGTCACTGCCGACTCGGCCATGGGGTCGTTAAATTTATTTTATTTTATTTCATTATTCTTTATTTTCTGAAAATATTAACATATGTTTAGAAAACGTTATTTTTTGCCTTATTTCTACATTGGATCACTGTGGGAGAAAAAAGGCGAAGCATCTCCCGCAGATTGATTTTTAGATCTCTTTTAACAATAGGTTGTTTTTTAACTAGTAAGTACCTACAAATATTAGCTAAATATTAATTACTATAAATACACCAATTTGATCTGAGCAACTATAATTTTTACTTCTCCGTACATTTTAAGCCGGGCTGTCAGCTGATTTTTACGGAGAAGTGAAAAATAGAGTTGCTCTGATCAAGTCGGTTTCTTAGTGAAATTTGCTCAGAATGATGGCCTTAACCAATCCCTAAAATATGAAAACACAAACATAATTATAATTTTCTGCCCATTGCCAACAGTCCGCAGGGCAAAAAAAGATCCTCAAAAAGAAAATCATTACGGTTACAGAAATTCATTAATGTCCCGTCAGCGCATCGATTTCGTCTCCTCGTGTTGACGAAATCAATATCATTTCTGATCATAAGGTTTTGGAAGCTGATAGGCTTTTCAAATAGTTAGTCCTCTAGATATAATGTCTTTGAATAAAGTTGACTATTGACTTCAAAATGACCGTGAAGCAAATCGTCCTCATTTCAAAAAGTGTTTAGTACCAGATAGACTTTAACTTACATTGTCATCAAATCAATACATGTTTGACGCAAATTGAACCCTTATAAAACCTCTTTACGCTGAGCAAAAGAAAATGCTAGAAGAACAGAGAATAAGACCGTACGAATTTTTAAAAAGGATTTTACATATAAAGAGGATCCTCAAAGTCTAAGATATATTACATAGGTATTATAATATTAAGTTGTTTTTTCGTTTTCTATAAGTTTAATGTTATGTTTGTTTGCTTTTCTTATAACAAAATTTTAACGAAATACCTATAGGTATATTTTTCTTGCTCAATTCATACATTAGGCATATGGCATAGAGTTAGTTGAAAGGATGGAGAGTAACATAGTGACAATGTTTGAGGTGACTCCTGTACAAAGTTCATGGCTCAGTCCACAGGTTTAGGCTATGCGTTGCCCGTCAGCCACGCATCGGTAGATTATTGTATTTGTACCTAGTATTGAGCATTACTGATGGTCATGTGTGGTCTTCATCAGCAGTTGCGCATCACAATATTATGCTTTCCATGAGTAAATGCACGAGTTATTATAAAAAAACACAAAAATCACTATAGGTCTGCCTATAATATTTGAAGAGATCCCTCGATTTCTACAGGATCCCATCATCAGATCCTGACCTGGTGATATAAGGTACCAATGAGAAGGTAAACCCTTTCAAACAAAAAGACAATTTTTCAAATCGGTCCATCCCTCTAGGCACTATCGGGGCACATACATAAAAAAAACCTCCGGACGAATTGTAAACCTCCTCCTTTGGGAAGTTGGTTAAAAATGAATAGAAATGTATTTACGTGTTTCTAAACGATTACAGATTGCGGACGTTTTGCTTCCAAGACGACTAACACTACACTGCGCATATTCAGCATTAAGGATGTTGTGCTCTAAGAGCTAGAGTCATTTTAAATTTCAATGATAAAAAAACAAGTCTTCTTTTATGATTCGTTTTTGCAAAAAGTGCTCCTGACATCTTTCTCAATCCTGTTAATAGCTATATTAGGACCTAGGATCTAGTAACTATTGCTAAAAACCTAGGACTAGATATTTATCATTGGAGGCGCTCGTTAGTAGCACATAGCCTCTTATACGAACTCGAGAGACATCCGATTATACGCTTATTGGAATTTCTTTTTAATACCCAAAAAATGCTTATAACCGTATTGATTTCGTCAAAACGAGGAGATGATAGTCATAAATGAATCTCCATAATCCTATTGATTTGGTCACGACGAGGGCACGAATTTAATATGGATAAGGAAATATGCCAACCGGACACCGGAAGCGCTGGTCAGTTTAGTTCGTTAGAGTTGTGGTAGAAGAGAGTGACGCTTTGACGGGCTGTATTGGCGTTGCGGGTCCCTGATGTCTTGGATGTCTTTTTTTCTGGTTCCCACGACACAGGATATCCGAGTGTGGGGCCAGAAGCGATGTAAGTGCCTATATATAAATGTTTATGTTTTAATGTTTTCAAAATTAGAATAATTGTAAACGCGGTATGGGTAACATTCACATATTTAGAAAAAGTAACATACAAACGTTCGAAATGACTTCTGTGGCTGAACCTAATATCTCTACCATTAATAAAGTTATTATGGTTAAACGACTTTTTAATGACAGCTAATGTAGATGCAAGACCGCCGCCTAAAATATATGCATATTCAGGGCTACATTCCGGTAAATATATCAGGTTAGCCTGAACTGCAGGATCACAAAATGTACCGGAAAGCCCCAATGATATGAGGCCTGCGATATACGTCGACAGATGATAAAATTCGCGGTCCTCTATTATGACTATTTCACTCAATACCGAGGGTTCTTAGTCCAGACTCGGGCAGCTCCTCCCCCGCGCCGCCCCCCCTCCCCCTGTACTACCAGGACCCGCCGCCCGCGCCCGCTCTGCAGGACTTCAAGCCCTTCGACCTCGAGACTTGGTGGGGGAAGCGCCTCTTCCAGAACATCACCAACTCGCTGTAATCCATCTCCCACCGAGGGGGTGAGGTAACGCGGGCCACAGTCAACTTCTTATCACTAATTACACCAAGAAGAACATAGTGTCACACCTTTTCCCGTACGGAGTGGTAGAGGCACAGTTGTGCCCACTTTTCCCAGAAAATATTAGCCGCGGCGCACATGGACCACAAGACCTCGCCGCAAAACGCCGCCACTTGTGGTCGCCACAAGTAGTCGGTGGCCGCTACTTTTTTACTCCGTTGCTTGCGTTTAACAAACGACTTCACCCGCGTTGAGTGAAGCGAAGGGAGAGAGGGATGGGTTAATCCCACGAGTGGAGTGTGTCACCGTTTTGTGGCGCTACAGAAGCGAGCAGCGGCGATTTGATTGGTGTGGCGGCTACTAGCGTTTACCGTGTGCGTAGCAAATGTATGAAGAATACAGAGAATAGTTGGCGGCGGCGTTTTGTGGCGACCTTTTGTGTTCCATGTGCGCCCAGGCTCAGGATATCCTTTGTCGTGGGAACCAAATATGACTGAGTTAGCCAATTGAATCAAACGCCCACAGTCCTTGCTTAGGTCCACTACTTCGAACGCGAGTCATACTCTAAACAACTTTGACAATGGACCATGTAAAAATATATATCATAGGTATCAAACTGAGAAACCATTTCGAGACAATTGTGTTCCTAACTAAATTCTGTTTTTCCTATCAAAAAATATTACAGGATTAATTAAATATCCGTAAAAAACATGAGTACCTCATTTGTCCTCCATGGCTCAAAGTAAAGTCTTATAGACAGACAACTGAAGAAAACATAAAGGGGTTGTTTTTAGTCCGTATACCACACGAGCTGATGCCCGCTCAATATGTGAGGACCCGGAGATATCAGGGAGGTCTGACTCCTGGGCATGGGTAATTCCATTTTTTTCCCCTCCAACAAAAAAATACCTCATTTTTCCTCACGGCGATGTTTGTTCAAGTCCCTTCGAAGTTAAGTTGGCTGTTCCGTGAAACAATCAAATATCAACAGTTTTCCTGCCAGTCGATAACGTAGATGTCAGTCGGAACGTAAACAAATATTTATATTATAGTTTTTCGTTTTATAATCGTAAACAACCAGCCTCAAGTACAAACGTTCCAAAACTGTGAGGTACTGACGTCACGTATTTTAAAAATCCTATGTAGCCTAAAATTTCCCAAAATAAAATAAAATGTAGTACGTTTTAGGGTTCCGTACCAAAAGGGTAAAACGGGACCCTATTACTAAGACTCCGCTTTCCGTCCGTCCGTTCGTCCGTCCGTCACCAGGCTGTATCTCATGAACCGTGATAGGTAGACAGTTTAAATTTTAACAGATGATGTATTTTTGTTGCCGCTATAACAACAAATACTAAAACAGAATAAAATAATTTATTTATCGGTAAACAACATACAAACTTATAAATGCACCTGGTTACGTACAAGGAGTGTGAAAGTAGCCGCACCAATAACTTTGTAAACACCATTTTGTTATGTGAAATCCAAACTATTCACTCCACACCATCCCTACCATTTTACGGTGGTACGGAACCCTTCGTGCGCGAGTTCGACTCGCACTTAATCGATTTTTTTTGCATGGGCCCATTCCATATGAATTTGTGTGGAGTTGTCAAAATCATTCAGAGAATAGTGTGGACTCGCCTTACGTAGTAGTGGGCCTCACGAGCTTAGCAATAGCAAACAGCAATTCACTCATTACTCTGTCAGACTGTGTGCACTTATTGCACTTAGTCAAGTTGAAAGACCTCGCATCTTAATGGTTGAGTGGGGTTCATTGTGTAGAGACCTAAGTAAATGGACGCCTTCCTAAAAAATAAATTTGTGCGATAAAGTTGATATTGAACTTGGCTCCATTTTTACATTTATGTTTTTGGTGGGATTTATATTTTGCCGAAATTCCCAGGTCAATGAAATTTTCAAAATAGCACAGGAACGTGGAATAAAAGAGTTAAGAAATAAATTATCCCTCTATTTTAAGTGCATATTCTTTATTTACTGTAGTCATACATATTTCGGAGATATTGTAACAATGTTTTGAGAAAACAAAACTTTCACCAAGGAAAACCGATAAATATCTAAAAATATCCATTTTTCGTGGCAGAATGTGCGGGAACTGTATATAAGTGATATGAACTTGCTTGAGCCCCCTAGCCCCCTCCCCTGGATCCGCTGGTGCTGGCAGATTTGCTCTAAGGCACTTTCCTCATGAAGCGATATCGCTCGCGCGATATCGAATCCATTGCCGCTATAATTTGCTACCTTTAATCTCCATCATAATTGCGGCGATGGACTAGTCACCTGTCAATCGAGGCTCGTCCATTGCATGCGGATCGCTTCATTCGGACGTAAGAGCGATTTATATCGGCATTCGAATCAGTTTCGTGCGCGCCACATCGCTTCCTGAGGAAAGTGCCGAAGAGTTATACATAGAACGGCAAATTCTATTTTGTGTTCAGACCGCAGGAAGGTGTCTTATAATTAGCAGCCCCCCTCAAAGATTAGTGAGTCGCTATAAATTTTAACAATTTCACTCAAAGAACCTACTACCTAAGAGAAATTTGCAACAAAAGTGTTAGAGAGAAAAAAGTTTCTAAAATTGTTAGTTCACTGCGCTCTAAAAGCAGAACAAAGAAACAGCTTGTTACCACAATAACAGTCGCGTTTAGCAATCATTATATAGGTACCTAGTCTAGGTAGTTGCTTTTTTTGACTCGAGCCAGATAATCTTATCTTCTTTCTATCTCTCTATAAAAGGGCAAACGGAACAATCTACTTCTATGGTTAACGGGAAACGCCCCGCAGGTATAACTATCAGTTATTTCCTGATTGGAATTACAAATGTAAATGTAGACCTAGCTTCTTGGTTTAAACAAAACTTTCATTTAATGCTGCTGAGCTGCTGTCTGTGAAAATGTTAAGCAGTCCAAAATCTGGAACAAAATTTGATGTATCAACAAAATCGTCACTTTTTGAAGTTATTTCTCAGCTGTTCAAAATAATTTTCAAGCTAAATAAATTAGTATGAAAATTTCGGGACCGTTTTCTAGATTTTGTGTTATCAGAAACGCGATTGGAGGAATTTCGCTCGATAGAAATAATTATAATAATAATAATAGGGTCTAAATTTACACGTTTTTTATTTTCTAAAAAATGAGATGAGCACACAGACTTCAAAAATATTTATTTCGATGGGTTTTGACAATACCCAAATTACCTGTTATTAACCGGCTTCTTGTCATTTTTCCCTGACTCCGTCTCTCTCACACTGCGGGTCTTTCCGCCTGGAGTAACGGGGACCTTTGCACGGATGGGGAACCCCCTTAACGTGTTGCGGGCTCTACATAAACATTGAGAAACAATAGAATAGGCCGGTTGTATCAATTTTAGTTCCGCGATGTGCCATAACGGGACTCCAGCGCTGCAGTGTTGGCCTTTTACCATAAAGCATCGATTTCTGCTATAGTTATTCCACTTTTTACCAATGTATCTAATATTTTTATAATTCATCTTTGATTTATGTACATATCTTTACGATAGTACAACCCTATCTCTTTCTATAAAAGAACAAGAGTCGTCAACGCTGAAATTTGGTGAGTAATAACTTTCTTTTATGAGGTAGGGACCCACTAAGAAGACGGTTTTATTGAAATCGGACTCTAAGGGGGTCAACGAGACCTTCAAAGTTTGTATGGGAAGTTCACACGGACTCTTTGAACTGGGATGTGTTCCTAATTTAAATTCTCGATATCTTCAATTGTTTCTTGGCTGAAAATTTATTAAGGAAAACATCTGACAACATTCTGATTACAGGATGTAACTGAGAGGTGTACTATTTCTAGGGATTATTAGGGACAACATTGTGAACTACGTACTTTCATTATGAAACCGATTGTTACTCTGAGCGTCCCATCCGATATCTGTGGTCTCATCCGATTAGTATGGTGAGGTGAAGAATATTTATTGCCCTGAAAACAGTGCCATTTAGGAATAATACACGGCGGCCAGCAAGGGCATCCTGCAAAGGTCACCTCGGAGAAGCGATTCCGGCTACACGGCGGCGTCCAGCAAGCTTCCAGCCAACAACGTTTGAACGAACGTTGCGTAGAGAGGGCGTATCTAGATCCTAGGCTCGCGTACCATACATTTATATACTACAACGACGTCATGGGATGTCTATTATAAAATTGTGTAAATACTATATCCCGCGATGGCATAGGCCCATGAAATATGTAAAATATACCAAGTCTACTCTAATATATATGTGATTCAGATGATAAGTCACAAACGCAGGGCAAGTCTCTGTACAACTCGAGAAGTTCCAAAATCACACCTTCCCTTTACACCCGCGTGTTAAGGATCGTGAGCTTTTTGACTCTGAAAAAATCTTGACTAGGAATAAATATACTGGTGTATATTTATTCATTCACAACAGTAGCTTATAGTATGGTTACTATAAGCTACTTTTGTGAATGCTGCCAACGTCTTTAAATTGTGAGTCTATCTGAGAGCGCTCGAATATTCTTTTATGGTGTGGACATACGTAATAACTAGTCAGACACCAATATGTCGCACTGGGATGATTTAAGTTTTTTTCTCTCAGTTGTGTTGGGCTATGTTCACTTTTCTCTCGAACTATTTATTATGTGCGCAAAGCGACGCATGTGTCTATACACGCCGCCTGCGGAAGCGTGACTTTTGAACGCGCGGCTGTGTGCAAGCGACTACACTGCATGCAGACAATGCTGCTCCCTGCCAGCTTGCTGGCAACGCATACCTCCAAGAGCGTTTAAAGGTCATACTGCCAGCTGTAATCCTTTGCTCGCTGCCGTTGCTGGCAGCCGTGTATTTCGTCCTTTAGAGATGTTTAAAATCTACATACACCGTCACAACCTTCATCTAAACGAATATTTCTTGCCGTGTGAAATGTAAGCGTGACCCATTTATGTAATCTTTGGCGGCACTTCCCGCCGCTCTGACGTCATGGGAACCGGCGCGAAGGGCTAAAAGCGTCGTGTATGACTATTAATAAAATCGAACTCCACTTTGGATCAATACAACACTAGATTTACTGAGTATCTGGCACATCCAAAGATTTAGCTAGAGATGACTAGCAAATGAGAAAAAAGACGATTATTTT
Source organism: Argyresthia goedartella (assembly GCA_949825045.1). Taxonomy (NCBI): domain Eukaryota; kingdom Metazoa; phylum Arthropoda; class Insecta; order Lepidoptera; family Argyresthiidae; genus Argyresthia; species Argyresthia goedartella. Next base: position 22,331,628 of record OX463821.1, on the reverse strand, counting down.
AAGTCACTGCAGACAACACATCTACAAAGACTTTATGGTAGGTACCTACTCTGCCCTAGACTTAACCGGTGTAAGTTACTGTAGCATCCAACTATAGGCATCTCTGTCTAATGTCTCCTGCTGGTCTGGTGCTCCTTCCCGCTATCTGGCCATCTGGCTATGGTCTGATCGCTGCCATCGTATCGACACCACTTAGCATAATATCTTCGTATTTATGTAAATAAGTGATCCCCATGTAGAGAGCTTGCATGACATGCATGCATGACCCACGTCTCCAGCTAACATATAAAGTGGGGTCAATTAGTAACGCCATCCTTTGTCTTGTGTGTAATTGTCGCACGGTGCCTATTTTTAGCTTTCACAATCTTGCATTTAGTTAAGCAGGTACCATGATAAGCTAAGCGACATTAATTTCTACTAACACTAAAAAAGTAATATCGCTATCCCAATAACGAGCATACAGTGGTAGACGGAGAAACAACTACAGTCCTCTGGAGATTTTGAAATTGTCGTTTGAGCAATTTAAAAGCCATGTTAAAACGTTTTTGTCTAAAAAGGGGTATTAAAATATTCAAGATAAATGACAAGAGTGCATAATCTGACTCAACACAGACACAACTCGCTGTTAATAATTTTTTAATTATTTATTTCTGCATATTATTTAAAATAATTAATATTGTAATATATGCAATAGTCAAACACAATACATTTTTAAAAGTGATCTAAAAATCAATCTCAGGTAGTCAATCAGTGGCCCAATGTATACGTAGAGTAGAGGCAAAAAACATATTTTTACGAAGTATATGCAAATATCTACATTAATAAAGAAATTTTGACTTTAACTTGTCTTTGACCTAGCTAACACTAGACCTAGAAAGGTAGCGTTCTGGCAGCCATGCATTGTTTAAACTTCAGCATTTTCGAATAAGTACGGCTTGTTCGTTTTAATTTCGGGCATGTCATCCTCGTTGGGAATGTTAATACAGGACTGGAGCGTGTGACAAATAAACTCAACTCAAAATTTGCATATACATCGTCTATCCCTGATTATTTAGCATGTTTAATCCGACCAGACGATTTAATTCAATAATGTTGTAATTGTAATCTAATGATTCTATGAAATAACCTACCTAGCTTCTCCAGCGATGATCTAGAATAGATAAATATTTGTTTAGCTAGCGTATCTTAGGTACAGCTAGGGAACGCAATCTCGACCCGAGATCACCAAGTCGAGATCTCGCGAGACCAAAAATTTCAATATCGCGAGGTCTTGTGAATTTCGACATCGCAGGTTCTTTTTTTAATAAAAAGTTGTTTTATTCTAAATTGCTTGGTTGTAACTTTGAGAATATGTACCATTTCTATGTCATCATCTATGTTCCCCACTTCCTACACCCACTATTGAGTAAAAAAACCACTATTCCTCAACATCATTACGCTAACTATCTTCCTTCACAGATATACAGCATTAATTGCACATAAAAACTTTATTTATTAGTTTAATAATACAGGAAGCGACCGACTTTTTTTGGAGAGTAAGGCGGGTTGTTATATAGGTGCACAGTGGTTGAGACAGTATTTTCTAAAGGTTTTGGAGAAAAGTCAATTACTTTGACGATCGTAACATTATTTTTGTTTGAAAGTTGTTGGATTCGCCAATGGATTGGCCAATTATATAATAATGCAGGAAAAATAGTTTGATAAAATATATGAAAGTACACTGGAGTATTTTTCTCTAAAAAATTATATCTCAACCACTATGCTATTGGCTACCAAATTTATGCAGATAAATGTTTGCTACAACCACCCCTGCTCCCCAAAATATTTTATTGGTTCGTACTCCAAACAACCTGTATTCAATTCCGGCGATGGGCTGGCTGCCTGTCACGTCATATAGAGTATTGAAAATCTGGCTAAACATGGGCGCGACTATGTCTCGTGTACCCTGTAGATATTGGGAAAGGCATGATTATTTTTGGTTTTGTTTTTAATATCAAATGCCCGTCTTTTTATCTTTTTTAAGGTACCGTACATTAAAATAAAAAAGGAACACTTCACTTATAGGATCACTTTGTTGGCGTCCGCCTGTCTAGCTATTAAGACCCTGTTTTCACAAACACTCCACAGTATCAAGTTGAAATTAAAATCAATTTGGATTTTTATCTGTGGTCGCTTAAAATTGTGAAAAAAAAAACAAACTTCTAGATCAACGCAACCAAAAGATTAATTGAATTGCGAATTTGGTTGATACTCGCAAGTGAAACCGGTTATTTCCGATTGACCTAGAATCATGAAATTTGGCAATAAGCAAAGTCTAATAGCACAAGTAAGGAATATCCGAAAACAGTTTCATCACAAAAATAATAATATTGCGTGAGTCCGACTCGCACTTGGCCGATTTTTTTAGACTCACAAAAAAGCCGCAGTAAACTGATAAGGCTAGATTCTAGTCACCCGTGCACCGAGTATAAGCAGCATGCCTTGCTGACTGCTGTCTTTCAATCCATCGATCTCGTCGACATCCCGGCCAAATTATGCTTCGAGATTGATCTCGAAAAGAGACGAGATCTCGCGAGATCGGAATTGTATATCCCTAGGTACAACAAAGCTAGATACTGAGCAGTCAGTTCAGTGCGCAAATTAACACGTGAAATGACGTGAACTTCTGTGCATATAGTGGGATTCATTGACGATTAAATAATAGTCTTTCTCTAAGACCTTAATAATTATATTACATTTGTATTTTTTTTGACACAGCGTTCTGATCATCTAGATTTTACTCCAGTCGCTATCATGTATGCAATAATAAAGAATCGAAATTGAAAAGGTAGTTATAGCACTGCTTGCATTACAAGCGGCCCGAACTCCATACAATAAAAAATTAACAAGAAGGCCCATTGCAAAGGTCTCATTAGTCATTATCCAACATTTGGCCAGAAAAGGAGTGTTTACTGTATTGCGCCACACGTGGTGTATCCAGCCCTAAGGTTAGAAAGTCTCCCACCAAAAGTGACTTGTGCGAAATGTGCACGCGCAATGCTGAGTACCAATCTACCAATCAGAGTGGTTCGCGCACTCGCTAGCCGCGCGCGTATTTTATCTTTTTGACTAGCGATAACTCTACCGCGTAGAGCAAAACCATAACACAAATATCACCCGCCTGCATAAAAACGTTTTCTTTCGATCGAACCAGTCAAAGCCACTGTGACCTCCGCGCGGGCGTACCCTGTGCACGAATAAAAAATAAAATAAAAACAATAACAAAAATACTGGCCGGTTTAAGCCGCCTCCTTGCTTGTTGCAACTGGCGAATAAAAATAAATTAAAAAAGCTAAGAATGGATATTTTGTTATAAAGTTACGTATAGTGTGTGAACGCCAAATAATAGTAAGATAATTATTTAAAAAATTAGCTAATAATGCAACGTTAAACGGTCGTGTCCGATAATGTGATTGAAAGTGAAATTGCATACCTACTAGTGTAACTAGAAAGTAGATAGAGTGACCTCTTATCTGCTTTCTTTGGAAGAAATTCTTAAAATTTGCATATAGCTGACCTGCAATTATGGCAATGGTAATAAGATGCTATCTATTAAGTACCTAGTTTATATTTTAAGGGCTCCATCGTTTGAGTTTTGACGAAGAAGTAGCTGAGCTTACTTGACAAAAATGAGTTTGATGAAATAGAGCCTAATCAACCACTGCCAATTTAATGTGGTAATATAATTACAATACTAATAATGATAACTGTTGTTATGTTTGTTAACTTATAGATATTTGATAACGTTTGATAACTTAACTTACAGATAATATGTAGTGGAATGAATTTATCAGAAAATAAAATATCGAGATACGATACGACTGGCTAATTAGGGTCGCCGCCATAAGGATATTATAAACAACATGAAGGTGGTTTTAATAACTACCTTCATGCAATTTAACAGCAAGTTATTTTCCGTCTAAGGCTTTGTTGTCAAGACTGTTATTGTGTATAAATTTGACACGCCGCTGGTAGGCGTGTCAAATTTGTCCGGAAGCGAAACTGCTGACTGGTTCAGCAATGAGAACAAGCCTAAAGTGAAGGCATTCTGAGAAGTCCCATTTGGAATCTGTCAATAGTAGGGTCAGAGCTATGTGAGTCAGTCTCTCTTCCTTTTCTAAGCGAAACAAGGTGAAAGAGACCGACGCAAAGCTGTCCCTGACGACCCGAATGGCCGAGTCAGCAGTGACTCTGCCTACGAAGCCAAGGGTCCCGGGTTCGAGTTCGGCGGGGGCAAATATTTGTTTGATGAGAACGGATGTTTGTATCCTAGTTTTGGTTGTTTATCTATCTAAGTATAATATTTATCTATATAAGTATGTGTATCGTTGTCTAGTACCCAAGATACAGGGAATCCTAGTTTGGGGCTAGATCTATGTGTGTAAATAGCGTCCAAGGTATTATTATGTCCAAGTTATTAACTATTGACAGATGTCAAATTAGATTTTAAGAATGGCTCCACTGAAGCGTGCATATTCATTACAAGTGCCGTAATTATGTCAAAGTTTGGCTTGTGGTTTCCATGGTTTTGTTAATATCACTTCTATGAATATTTAGAGATATACATAATCACACTTTTATTAGTGGAATGCACACAATTATCAATTCTCGCGCTATTATTAAATGCAATTTACAGTACATACATTTCTCAAAAAATATGTGTCAACTAAAGTCATTAAAACATGGAATGGCAATACACTTCGCTGTGATTGCGATAACACTTGACTGCTGGCCCTACTTTATAGCTAGATTGTAGATTGCGTGAAAATGTATTACCGACGACAATGTCTAAGGAATATAGAGTTTGAACAATTTGTTCAATGAAATAGATACGACGGCCCAGAATTAAGTAATACGATACCAATTTTGAGATACCTTTTTGTAATACAAGCGATATATGGTATAGTAAAAATATGACTTCAGTGCGCTCCACTCTAACTACTTCTCTTTCAACCTTGGCCTTGTCGCGGCCCTTGGCTGCCACTCTTTGGCTGCTTTGATCCACCATCCGTCATTCTATCCAAGTGTCTTTTGATTAACTGGCTAATTATTATAAAAATAAAAAATAAATATATAAAAATATAAAAAAAATATATATAAAATTAATGAAATTAATATAGAATGAAATTAAAATTTAATGAATTTGAATTGTATTATGTCTGTGATTATTATTTTGGCACCGCGTGAATATTTGGTATTGGATTGTATTATTATTCTTTTAAAATAATTAATATTACTAATGATTTGTTATAATCTTAATTGTTATTGCTAATTAAATCTTAATTGTTATTGCTAATTGGTTTAGCCTCGAAATAGGTAGACCTGTAATGGGGCTAAATTGTAATACCGGACCGGAAAAACAACAGCAGCAAGTAACCGATAAAATGCTATCAATTCAAAATCCGAGCAAACCAAATAATGAAAATATAATTAAAGAAACTACGAGACAAGAAAACAGAACTCAGCATATATATATATTTGGTGGCGCAAACTGTGCCGGACTATCACACCAACTCCAGGAGTCACGCAGTGATACACCCACCGGGAAGAATAAATATGAAATCACGTCGTTTGTCACATCGGGAGGCACCGCAGAAGAAATTGGAAAGGCGACGAAACTCTATTCCTATGAAAAGAACGACAAAATTATTCTTTCATTCGGGCAACATGATAGTAACCCTACGAAAATGATTCTAGAAATTGGGTACATTTTAAATAAGCTTAAAGACTTTGAAGTGTTACTGCTAAGTGCAAGAAACAGTCAATATCTAAATGATAGTAAAATAAGTGATACATTGAAATTAATTTGTAACAACAGACCTGGATGTACTTTCATTGATCTCAATTGTAAATCATATTATGGAGGCCAATGGAAATCTGCTTGCTCCACCATCAACGAATGTGTGGATCAACTAGATTATGACAGGGAATATCTCACATATAATAAAAATAATAAAAATCTAAAAAACCATAAAGTCAACAAACAAATAACTCCTAAACAAAAACAAAACCACATAAAGAAAGGAACTATACCATATTATTTCCGGAAAGTCAACACAAATAAAATAGACGAAACAAAAAAAACACCCAAAACCACACGTATTCAAAACTGTTCACAAAAGGGTACCATACCGTATTACTTTCGAACAGTAGCCAAAGAACAAACAAGCACAACCAATGAGTCAAACAAAAGCATCAGAGTGACCCATACTTCACCACGTAACCAGCTTTTTCGAGACCAATAATAGCTCAAAACTGATAATCCTGCACCAAAATATTCAAAGTGTACTCCCAAAAAGGGAATTAATCGATATGACTATGGCGGAATTGACAGAATCGGGTAATGAACCAGACGTAATCTGTCTAACGGAGACATTTGTAAAATCAGGTGATGAAATAAATATAAGATTAGCAGGTTATGACCTAGCTACCAACTTTTCTCGAAATAAGAAAAGAGGCGGGTCTTGCATTTTAGTGAAAAACAGTACTGCATATAAACGTTTAAAAATGGTTGACGAACTGGCTGTGTCTAGTGTATTTGAATGCTGTGGTATTGAGCTAACAGATCATAACATTATATTAGTATGCATATATAGGATTACGGAGGTAAAAAAATTTCTAGATCGCTTGGAATTATTACTCTTTTCCATAAAAAGGAAAATGAAAACAAAACAAATTGTTATAGCTGGTGACATAAACATTAATACATTAAAACCTGACATTAATACCAGACATTTAACAGATATTATTAATAATTATAAATTGACATTTCATATTGACGAGCCCACCAGACAAGCATCTTGCATTGACCACTTAATCAGTAGTATCAGTCATGCTGTAGGATCAGTGATCCCGTTGGGATTATCTGACCATGAAACAGCACAATTGCTCTTGATCCCCGTAAAAAATAAAAAAGCTATGCCTAAGGCTACATACATTCATAAAAGAGACTATGGTGGTGATAACATTAGGAAGTTTCGTGAATGTCTCCAATGCTTATCGTTCGCAGAAGTTTACGAAGAATCTGACCTCAATAAGGCATTTGAAAAATTTCATGAATTATTCTGTTTGTTTTATAATCTTTGTTTCCCAACAATTATCGTAAAAAGGAACATGGAGGTCAAACCAAAATGGATTTCTAAAGGACTAAGAATCAGCTGTAAAACAAAAAGATCTCTAAGATATAATTTTTACAAACAAAGAACACAATATAACAAAAACAGATATGAAAAATTCTCAAAAATATTAAAAAAATGTATCGTACAATCACAGACACAAGCAAATAATAAATATGTACAAACTAGTAAAAATAAATGTAAGGCATCGTGGAATGTAGTAAAAAATGAATCAGGAAATCAACAAGCATCACATTTCATACATCAAATTAGTCATGAGGGTACTATAGTTCAGGAAGCAACTGGAATAGCTCAAATATTCAATGAATACTTTATAAAAATCTCTAATAAGGTTAACCATGACTTGGCTCTCACCGGCGGAAGTCATCGGATAAGTGAGAGTATTTTTCTTAAGCCTTATGATAGTAACGTTGTGTCAAAACTAATAATGTCGTTAAATAACACCAATGCAGAAGGTTTTGATGGTATATCTACCAAAATAATTAAGGCATGTTGCTTGGAGATATCGCCTGTATTAAACTATTTGATAAACCTGTCTCTAGAAACAGGAAATTTTCCTAACAAACTGAAAATATCTGTCGTAAAGCCGTTGTACAAAAAGGGTGAGAGATCAGAAATAGGAAATTATCGTCCAATCACACTCACGCCTGTGTTGTCAAAGGTTTTTGAAAAAGCAATGCATGTAAGATTAAATGATTTTTTCACAAAATATAATGTATTAAAATCAGAGCAGCATGGCTTTCAGAAAAATAAATCGACCACCTTGGCAACTTTCAAACTAGTAGACCAAATTGTTCACAATATAGACGTCAAAAACTATAGTACAGTGCTATTTTTTGATATGTCCAAAGCATTCGATTTTGTTGCACATGAGTTATTGCTATCGAAACTCGAGGCTAATGGTATAAGAGGCTTAGCACGAAACTGGCTACAGACTTACTTGGACGATAGGGTGCAGAGTGTAGAAATAAGTCGTCTTAATGATAGCCATGTCGTTAAATGCTATAAATCCGAGCTAGAATGTAATAAATTTGGCGTTCCTCAGGGCAGTGTACTCGGGCCTCTTCTTTCTTAATTTATATAAATGACCTGCCGGAAGTCACTAATCAAAGCTGCATTTTATTCGCTGATGATATATCAATAAATGTAACTCGCGTGATTACTGATGACATTTCACTTCATGAATTTGACATTAATACAACTATTACCTCTATAATTAATTGGTTAAATAATAATAATCTGCAAGTAAATTTAAATAAAACAATGTATATAAATTTTAATAACTTTGACAAATATAACAGGAACATGACATTAAATATAAATTATAACGGACAAATTCTAGAGGAGGCTAATAGTGTGACATTTTTAGGTATAGTAATTGATCGACATTTGAATTGGAAAGATCAAATTAATAAAATATGTAATAAGATAAACAGATTTATTTTTGTGCTAAGACGTTTGCACAAAACAGCCGAGAAAAAAACCGCACTGCTTGCCTATCATGGGTATGTAGAATCCGTCATAAGATATGGTCTGATAATTTGGGGTAACGGAACTGAAATTAACAGAGTATTTATTGCCCAAAATAAATGTTTGCGTGCTATTTGTGGTATGGCACCATATGAGTCCTGCAAACAAACATTTAAAAAATTAAACATCTTACCGGTACCCTGTCTTTATATACTTGAAATCGGTAAATTCGTTAAGTCAAATCCTGAACATTTCGTAAAAGCTCATGATTATTTCTCGAGGAACTCTAGAAACCCGAACAGGCTTGTATTTAACCACACACCAAGAACAACACTGTATTTAAAAAATTGCTCAGCAATGTGTGTGATTGTGTATAACAAAATACCAGATGACATAAAAACGTTGCCACTCAACACTTTTAAACGCAGATTATTCTATTGGCTTCTGCAAAACTGTTTTTACTCTGTGGACGAATTTCTGAACTTCAAACGTAGGTGAAACTGGTCTTGGCTTTTGTTGTTTTGTTTGTGTTTTTAATTTATACAATTTATGTGATTTAATGAGAATAGACTAAAACTAGATCTCAAACATTTGCATGCTACAATTTAATAGCTGATTAAGGCGTTCAACTTTCATGTTATTTAAGAGCTCTTTTACCCTTATCTTTGCAAATAAATTTCTTATTTCTTATTTCTTATTTCTTATTTCTTATTTCTTAATATGTATTTATAAATTAATAAATAAATAAATAAAATCTCAACTGTGCCTCTGCAATCCCTTAAGTGAAAAGGCCTGACACTATAGCCGTCAAGCAAAATTAAACCCTACTACACACTATTATGGCTATTTGTATCAAACACCTATTTAGGCGAACTGTACCAAACAATATTCCACGCGTCTTGCGGACGGCGCGTAACCGTCTTTTTTTTTGTTGGAGGGAAAAAATATGGGATTACCCATGCCGAGGAGTCCAACCTCCCTGCTATGTCCGTGTCCCCACATAGTGAGCGGGCATCAGCTCGTGTGGTATACGGACTAAAACCAACCCCTTTGTGTTTAGTCGCGAGAGGCGCGACGCCGTCGTCCAGCCACAATCCCGCAAATTCCGCAAACAATTTTTAAAAGTAACTTTGTAATGTTCTATATCCATTCTTCACAGGTGACGATGTCACGGTGGTGCCTGCTGCTGCTCAGCATCGGACTGGCGCGATGCAACAACATTAACAACAACCACATTAATAGCAACAATATCAATAGCAACAGCGAGAATGTTGAAGAAGACAACAGGGACGACAGTGTGTTTGAGTGAGTCCAGATTGTTTCAGGGACTAACATTATCTTTCTAACCACTTTAAGCGAGAAAGAAGAAAACGAGAAGGGGCGACTACATCGCCATCTATTGGATTTAAAGAAACCTGCTCAGAAACCATTTCATTCAACAGCTGCTAAAGCTAGAGTCGGTATCAAGTGATTCAGTGTTGTCACTAACAGTAATTAGTGTCCATAAGACCATCGAGTCCATCATTTTCGATTCTTCTTTTATGACGTGCTCGATGCATTTGGTTCAAGAACCAGAATTGATTTTTAGAAAACCGTCTTTCGACTTCTTCTTAATTTCCGCCATTTTAAATGTTTTGTTGTTTCTACCAAGGAGGCTTTAGTTATGCCCATATTCATTCAATTGTGTGTAATTCACAATATTAAGGCGGAGAGCGTAATGTATGTATTGACGTAACGAAATGTATTAATATTTTTAATAACCGCCGAAACGAATGGATCACAAAGTACTTTAGATTATATTTCATTCATAAGTTCTTTCATTCACATCATGCCCATCATTAAACAGTAACTCATATCGAACGAGAACTGTGGAAACGTGATCGGTTTCCCACATACTAGAAGTTAATTTTACACTAACTGCGTTGGATTTGACACTGGCGCCACGTCGGCTATAGCCGACAAAAAACTATAATAAAAGAGCCCTTATTTTTGCCTCTCGTATTTTTGCATAGCAAACATGTTTGGCGTGTGTATGACACATTTTATATTTCATGTATGGCGGTCAAAAGGTTAAATAAGTAACTTACACTACACGCAGTCCTGGTGCGAGTCCGACTCGCACTTGGCCTGTTTTTTTATTATCGGTCTTCTTATTATTATCCTGCCACTCCACCATTGGAGGTTGGAGGTCAGCAACTCCATACTCCTTCATGTTCTTCACCAAGCGCGTAAGACGTCTGTTGGCCACTATCTTGGACACTTGGACACTATTTACACACACTGATCTAGCCCCAAACTAGGATTCCCTGTACCTTGGGTGCTAAACAACAATACTTATACTTATATAGATAAATTTTATACTTTAAACAACCATGACTAGGGTACAAACATCCGTTCACATCAAACAAATATTTGCCCCCACCGGGACTCGAACCCGGGACCCTTGGTTTCGTAGGCAAGCTCACTGCCGACTCGGCCATTCGGGTCGTCCACTCTATGATCTTGCGAAGCCACGACTTACCCCTTCTGCTGTGCAACCATACACTACTTGCCAGATGTAGCCCTGGAGCATGCATCAGTCATCGGCCGGGTGGTCTGTCACTGCCGGCCGGGGGGTGGTATTGGTTTATCTCAAGGGCTGACCAAGTTCTCAGGGACTTTTTATATCTTAAAGTTTTAAAAGTGGCCAAGTGCGAGTCGGACTCGCCCATGAAGGGTTCCATTGTAGCAATTTATTATGTGACGGATGTTTGTGTTGTACCTTTGTTTTTCATAGTGTTTTTATGAATGACAAAATTATCTTTGCGGTTTTAAAAAAAATGTTTTATATCTTAAAACTTCTTATTTTATTTTGTTCAAAGCAATTTCCGTTGAAAGTGCGGTAGATGAGGTGTGATCTTTGAACCGTGTTCGATTATCGTTTTTACGCCGTTTCTGGCTGGGTAACCTAGTGTGGGGCTAAAAACCCTTTTTTAGGAACAAGTGGTGTGAAATCTTTTGTCTTCCATCCACAGGCCCACATGGACATACAGGTGCATATCAGACGAGGGTTGCCAGCGAGCCGACGCGCCGCTGCCCACAGACGCCAAGACGTTCGACTCGTCGATCTTCGAGAGCGTGGAGGTCTGTCGGACCGTGTGTGGCCGGTTCGGCGGTCTGTGGCCGCGGCCAGTCACGGTGGCCTTAAGTATGCAGACGGTGAAAATTCATCCTAATTATCTGAGGTTCGTTGATTAATATGAATATGCATCTACACGTTCTTTTGCGATACTGGGGACTAGGACTATTGAGCCTACCTGTATTCCCATCACCCAACCAGAGCTAATACGCCATTTTCACGTTATCAAAAGATACCGTATTGAGCTCCGGTAAACTGCTTGGTGCAATTGAACTAAGGAAGAATCTTTATCTGGATTCGAACCCCAGCCCGAGGAAGTCGCTTTTGGCACCCACCCACGCCTTCTACGAATAGGTACTTAGTACTTAGACTAGCCTTCGTTCTGGTGGCACTTAGAAGATGTTTGAACTTCTCGAGAATATCTATATGTAGTCAAAAACAAAACAAAACAGAGCGTCACTCCTTTTTCCGTACTGGGTGGCAGAGGCACACTTATAGCCACGTGTAGTCAGTAAAGCAATTATACATTTTTTTGTATGGTAACGTTTGTTTTGACGGCCTCTGCGGCGCTGCGGTTGTGGTCTGCCTACCATGCGAGAGGTCCCAGGTTCGATCCCCGGCTGGGGATACAGAAAGAAAAACCAGTTCTTGGATGTTTATATGCTTGTGATGTCGCTGTTTCTGGTTCCCACGACACATGGTATCCTATTGCGGGGGCAGAAACAATCTATTCGTGCCTGTATGTAGATGTAGATGTAAAATGTAAGTTCGTCTTGGCGTATTTTAGAGTCTATACCTACCTGGAAACGCAAAAGTCACACACCACGCCTGTCTAAGCGCATCTATCCATTTTTATTATACCGTGAACATAATAGTAGTTTATGTGACTGCTACATAATGCCTAATTATGTACAGTTACATACACTAGTTTATCTACACACATATCATAAGCTCTCTTTGATGTGTTCAGGAACCGCATGTTTGACCGGCATTGTGGCATTGATCATTGCTCTGCAGTTGTTTAGCTTGTTCTTTAGTACAAACTTCACAGACTAGGGGCGGCACGCAGGCGGGCGTCGACGTTCGAAATTTGAATGTCATAATTTGACAAATTTTTGTGCATTAGGGTCATAATGTACAAATTTTCAGATAAGAACTGAGTTTTTACCAAATAGTTTTACATTATGCTGGTCTTAACGTGCGGTTTTTAGATGCTGTAAAGAGGGTTTATGATACGTGTGTAGATAAAGGTATTATTGCATGACTCAAATTCATATCATGGCATTGGACGAATTTTCAATAAATCTGTCACATAATTGTGTGGGGTCGTGGTGGTTGAAATTTTGGTCCACTCTATATTACAATAAGGTTCATAACAGCTCACACCACAATATGGCTGTTACGTCAGTAGCTGCGACGGAACAGTGCGAAAATACTGAATATTTCACAGTTTTAAGATAATTTCGATACCTATTTTTAGGTGTAAGAAATATCAAGTTTTAGTACAAACTTTTATTTAGTTTTTTTTTTCACATAGTTCTTATAGACACGTGCAGTTTTCTAACGCTATGATTGAAGGAAAGCGATATTGTCTTATCATATACAGGCTGTTTGGAGTACAGTGCGACCTTTTTTTTGGTGATTGTAGAGGGTGTAGTAGTGAATATCGAATTGAAATTCGGTACTTAATGGTTGAGATATGATTTTTAAAAGGTTCTGGAGAAAAATACCCAAAATACTTCACTTGGCGACACTGTCCACAGCGGCGTAACTGCATAGAAGAGGTAGTCCACGAATAGCACCTGTCTGAATATCACCTACACGAATAGCACCTAGCCTAGTCCACGAATAGCACCCAGGTGCTATTCGTGGACTAAAATTTATTTTTACATTTTTGTCCACGAATAGCACCTACGACTTAGCAGCCTACTGGGATTCTGGGATGTATACAGGACGTTTTAAATTAAAGATATCGGTAAAAATCACAAGAATGTTTATTAATATGAGGCTATGTACGTGTATTGCTTATGTACATAGCCTCATATTTTTAGATTATGTAGTTACCTACTTACCTACTTACTCAATGTACTATTATTTTTTTATTATTAATTTAACAATTTAATTACATTTTTTTATACTTAGTTGACGATTTATGAATAATTGAAATATTGAACATACGAAATCTGTCTAGGCGACATTTAAAAATTTAAAATAATAAAAATCACTACGACAATAATTATTATTCTTACCGAATAATATTCTGATTTCATAATAACTATTAATATTCCCAATGTAGCAGTAAAGGGGCATCCCATCATTGCAGACTCTAACTCTGATTTTGCAATGAATGTGGAGGCTGATTATGATGTGATATATCAAAAATAAGAAACTGTTATTATTGAGTAAGATTTAATTAAGGCAGATTTTTTTTTATAAAAGTTATATTTGGAGACTGATTATAGAGAATAAGAATATTATTTGGTAAGATTAATAATTATTGTCATAGTGATCTCAATTATTTTTCATTTTTAAATGTCGCCTAGACAGATTTCATGTGTACATACGTAAGTTAAGTATGTGTAATTTATAAACATTCTAATGATTTTTATCGATATCTTTCATTTAATAACGTCCCGTTTACATCCCAGTAGGCTGATAAGTTATAGGTGCTATTCGTAGACATAAATGTAAAAATAAATTGTAATCCACGAATAGCACCTGGGTGCTATTCGTGGACTAGGCTAGGTGCTATTCGCGTAGGTGCTATTCAGACAGGTGCTATTCGTGGACTACCTCGCATAGAAGCGTATTGGTTATTACACGCTTGGTGTGCGCTTGCTTGCAGCTTACATACAAAACTAATACTCTCTAACTACTCTCTCTACGACCCTGCCGACGGGGCGGCGCGCTAGCGTCGCGCTCGCGCAGCTGCATGGCGCATGCCGTATTGCTTGTTATACGCCCAGGCGTATGCTCAGTCGCTACGCGTACGCACGTGTTTAATTTAGCAAAAATGGAAATGTGTTGAAATTGTAGAATAATATGTGTGCACAACAATAATCTAGCTGAACATGATAGTTTTTTTTTATTGAATTGGTTGCGCCCAATGTAATGGTCGTCTTTGGCGACTTCCCATGTGAAATAAGTCAAACGAACGTCTTCATCCTTCGACGGCCTTGTCAGAAATGTTTGAAAATGTACGTGATAAAGAATGCGCCAAAAGCTGCACGGGCTTATTTGAAGCGTCAATGCTGCTTCGCCGCCGTGGACAGGAGCTCTACAAACAATATTTTCCTGTATTCATAGTTAATTAACCATTCTGAATAAATCATAAGTTCCAACAATAGTAAGCAAAAATTAAAGACATCGAAAATTATTAATTGGTGGATCGTCAAGGTAAGAAAATTATTTTTAAATTCTGTTAAATGAAAACGTAGTAAGAATTTAATATCACTTTAAAAACTTCTTCAGTTCACGACCTTTCTAACGGTATGCCACATATCAGATATTTCTTCACAGTTTGGTGAACAAATCACGATGAGTCGCCAAGGTCAGCTTGTCGAGTCCTAGGACTCGAACAAATTAATTGGTTTCATCATGGTGGAAACTTATACGTACGTCGTTGACAATCTTTCTTGGGGGACTGTTGTTGACGTCTGCAGGAAACACTTGGATGCCATCCATCACCCACCACCGGGCTGAGCATCCGCCCACCCCAGTTATTACTGAGCAGGTTAGTGGTACGTACGACACACAGACGGCGGCCAGCTGGAGCCGCAATACAACCTTGCCACACGGAGACCTCTGCGGTATAGCGGTCTAGGCTATGCTTCCCAAGCGAGTGGTCCCCGGTTCGAATCCCGGCTCGGGAGGAAGAAAACAATTCCCAGGACTTGGATGTTTACATGCTTGTGACGTCGCTGTCTGGTTCCCACGACACAGGCTGGGGCCAGAAGCAATGTATGGGATATTACATTCTGTATAGCCCTTAGTTTTTTTATTTTGCAGATTTAAGAAAGAATTTTCTTACCATGACGATTTACAATTTGATAACATTCGAAATCCATAACTTTCTTTTTTCTTCCTTGTTGTTAGAATTAATCATTTATTTAGAAAGGCCACATATCTAAAAACACGAAAACAAGTTAAGTACAAATGATTTAATAAATAATACAAATATATTTTGGGGATTTTCCTCCGGAACCTCTAAAAATCATCTCTGTGCAACTAAGGAACGAATTTCAAGGATAAATGTGTTCACTTCTCCAAAAAATAAATCTCTCTACCCCAAAAAGTTACTTTGTCGCACCGTACTCCAAACACGTTGTAGTTTTTCGGAAGTTGGAAATTGTCTCCTTTAAGAGAAATAGAGCTTTAAAAATCTGACAATACGCAGCCAATTAAAAACTAGAATTAAAGAGTCTTCAAAGAAGTGAAGTAGTATTCCTAGATTGACTCAAGTAAGTAAAAGGCAAGGCTCTGGTCTGTAATGCTTAGAGTGATTACTCTACTATTCTAATAAAAAAGCAGTAAACGCAGGCACCCTCAGAAATCCCACAGAATTAAGTGGAAAGCAAACTCGACCGTATGCCCGTTTATTTAAAAGATAACGCAATTATACAGGTGACATTAATTAGCTGACCATATTTTGGGGAATGATAGTGGGTACTATGGGGAAAGTTGACGGGTATCAATATGAACAACTTACCCCAAGAAACGTATGATCGCGAATGAAAATAATAATTCGTCCCTACATTGACCCGATCAGCTGATTACAAGTTACTAAGGGAGACCCAATTTTGTTTTCGTTTACATTGGTAGGTCTAGCGATACCGATATGACTTATCAACATTAACGATAACCCATTTTACTTTATCAAGGCAACATTTCCTATCAAAAGCTATGACCTAACTATCTATTAACTGTTTTGTATATTGTTTTATGATTACATTTACATTCTCATCTAGGCCTTCAGCCTTGCACGTGCGCTCCTAATTCTCAATGTCTTTTGTTTATTGTTTATTAGTCCAACCGTTGTCTTAGCGGTGCACAGAACTGAGCGTTACCAATGAGCTACAATACGAAATAACATAATATGCCTGTCATGAATAAATACAACACTGCATGATGTTAGATCTGTTACACGATCATTATGTTGCGCCAATTGACGATAACATCAGCATGCAAGTTTGTAATTTCCATAAACCCACCTGTGTCTAAAATTACAATACAATATGCATTTCATTATTTTTTCTAGGTTTCTCTTCCGTATTACGATGACGTGGCATGTTTGATAGATATTCGTTATAATGATAAACCACTTTAAAAATAATAATAAAAAACCTAATTATTCTGACAATAGATTCCTAGACTGCGTTAGGCTCAGAATAAGCATATACACAAGCAGTGCATCAGGCGCATACCTAGGCATTTATTAAATATGGTGAATGACATAAATGTGTCTATATAAATTGTTTCTACCACCACAATTAGGAAAATGCGCAGGTATATAAATAAATTTTAAAATCCACTAATACTTATTTAATGTAGGTTGATTGGTATGTCCGTCTTCAATTGTACCTATAATATCATGTCGATAAAATTCTATCAATAATTGAAGCAAATCGATTGTAGTTTAGTCTACTGGCCGTCCACATGTTGACCAGTGTCTGCTGTCTGTAGACAAATATCACTGCTATTTATTGCCACAGGTGTCATTGTCTGTCTGTGTCGCTATTTCTGTCTTTGTGTCTCTCAGACTGTAGACAAACACGTGCTGACTACATTCATACACCGGTAGTATTTTAAAGCACCTAGCTTAATCTATCATATGATTAAAAATGCTGAAGCTAAACAGGGGCAGAGTAGCTACTAGAAAGGTGCGACTGTATTAAAAAGGGTTAATAATGAAATTATTCTGAGCCGGTCTTTCTCATCTCTACACAGGGACATTAAATTATCATTACGAACAACATGCCCCAAGAAACATATGGTCGCAAACGAAATAGAAGATTATGCGCCAAGGGGATAAAGCACTGTTATGTCACGGGCGCGATATTGAATCCTGAACGTAACGAAGGACTCCAGATTTAGCTCCCGAGCAAAGCGAGGGTGTGTCGAGTTAACTCCCGAGCAAAGCGAGCGAATATTTTTCGCACCTGCTCGAAAATGACACTTTATATATCGTGCAAACCTTACCTAAAGTCAATTCATTATAGCTTTAGAACTTAGAACGCTAGAGCCTAGGCTGTAGCGGTAACATAAAGTTGTACTGAATTTCATTATGTCACAACCTAGATCACTCCAGGGTTTAAAGTAATTTCACTTCTCATAGATCTTATTGCTATGGCCTTAAAATCTAATTTT
Source organism: Argyresthia goedartella (assembly GCA_949825045.1). Taxonomy (NCBI): domain Eukaryota; kingdom Metazoa; phylum Arthropoda; class Insecta; order Lepidoptera; family Argyresthiidae; genus Argyresthia; species Argyresthia goedartella. Next base: position 22,313,499 of record OX463821.1, on the reverse strand, counting down.
AGATTTTAAGGGTGGGGTGGGGGCGGAAGTCGGCGCCGAACTTATTCGAAAATCGAGCTGGCCACGGCGAGCTGAATGGAACACATTTTAAATAAAACATAACCCGCGATTCTTGCAAGACGCTGCAACTAGACTAATGTATCAAACATTATTTTTCACATTAATTTACTTTAATGAAATGGTGTTTTTTTGCTATGTTATGCTTGTTTTTTATATTTTCTCGCAGGAGGTGCCAAAAATAGAGTATACTTCTCGGGGATAAAGTTGGTTTGTCTTGGGCACGCTTGAATCCCTCACGACACTCTGGACTCAGTTTTAATTTCCTCGCTTCGCTCGGAAGTTAAATTTGGGGTCCTTCTTTATGTTATAATTCAATATCACGTTTTATGCACTGTTTTATGTCACGTCCGTAACATAAAACAGTGCTTTATCCTCTTGGTGAATAATATACTATTTTGTCCCTCAGTACATTAACCCGATTATCTGATTACAAGTAACTATGGGAGAGTGCTATTTTTTTTTTCATTTGCGACCATATGTTTCTTGGAGAAAGTTGTTCAAAATGATGGATAGTATCATTCCCCAAAACATAGTCAGCTAATTAAATGTCAACCCCTTATAATCTTACTTTTGTATGTTACATCCTGTAGTAAATACTTATGTGGTTAATAAATACATATCTGCCAAGTACAGTAAGGAACATTACTCAAGTGCCATCACAGCACGGATGAGTGGGTGTATTGTTCAGAACCAATACAGTAATGGGGTTATTGCCCACTGTCTGGTCACGAACTTACGTACCTAATCGTGCACATTCAAATTAAGATGTATTTGCTAAATACGGAAAGAATAAAAGTGTCTTTGGTGTGCTTTGTCAGGTTAACGTCCTCTTAGGGTGACCAGCTGATATGATACTGAGAGAACCTTTCTTCCAGCAAACCTAGTATGAACTATACGCTAGAGTAACTAGAATGGAAGGAGACGACAAAACTATCAACAGCGGTCTTTAGGACGTTCATAATATCAAGGGTCCACCTGATATTTATCGCATTGCAGCGATGATGCAACGTAATTACTAAGTGGAAAAGTTCCATTACTTTCGATATTCATCGCAGTGATCGTCGTGAGTTCACTGGAACAATTGCCACACACATCAAATGATTTTATTTGGACTGGGACAGTTGCCAAAGAAATCATACATTTCCCTGAATATGCCGATGCGTACGGCCACCCTACTCAGGGGATAACGGTTATCCGACCTACGATCCTCGAAACGCTTATTTGTCCAACAAATCGTGAATCTATCTGCAGTTACTATCTCTATCATACAGGATGTTCTGTGCTATTATCACCGCCCACACATTACATGCACTGGTTACTGTGCATCTAAAATGAGTGTGATGGGAGAATAGGTCTGGCTGGAGTTACTTTATCTTAGAACTTTAAACTTTTTATAAAACCGCAGAGATAATGCCTGTAGTCGCTCAAGGAAACAATTTCCTAGGTCTAACACAACAAAAAACACTCACGAGTTTTGTATAAATACTAGGATATTTTAAAGGAAAATCTAAACGAATACGCTGTGCATGAACTGGCAAGATGCACAGAGTGATTGTTTATCAGTGGCTATTACGGAATACCTATTATGTACGAGTAAGGTAGATAGCGATAGAGTAGGTAGAGTTAGATTAGAATGTAGAGTAGGGCAACTGTGGTCCTTTTGGTGCTGATACCTTTGTTGTTCGATTTTCAAATTCCTTTAATCAAATGCAAAAACATATAGGGCCTTAACACAAAAAAAAAACTTCTGTTCAACACTTGTTTAAAATTAAAAATGTATGGGATTTGACGTTTGTCTTCAGGTTAAACGCTGTTTAATATTTTTGTGGTAACATGGATGATGTTTATTGCACTTGATGACATAATGAAAGCCTATGAAAATTATGTAGGAGAAAATGGGTTTAAAATGGAGAGCTTATCTCTATCTTATTTCTACTTACCATGCATTTTTTTTTATTTATTTACACAAAATTTTACATAGTTAAGCATTATGGGAACACCACTTAAACCACTGGGGTTTAGGTTTGGTGTGATCTCATTAATTATCGTATTTAAGTAAGCAAAAGCATTATTTTAAATATTCAATTACATCATTAATAAATCAATTACATAATATTCAATAGTATTCATGACATTCAAAAACACAATTTTAAAATTCAATATCATTAGTAGTAAATTTCTCAAAAACTATTTTGTTCATTGTGCGAGTTGTTGATAGACAGAAATACCCCGTTAGGTGAGCTAAATAAGTAAGGTGAGGTTAATAAGTAAGGCGAGCTAAATAAATAAGGTGAGCTAATTAAGTAAGATGAGCTAATTAAGTAAGGTGAGGTTAATAAGTAAGGCGAGCTAAATAAATAAGGTGAGCTAATTAAGTAAGATGAGCTAAATAAGTAAGGTGAGGTTAATAAGTAAGGCGAGCTAAATAAATAAGGTGAGCTAATTAAGTAAGATGAGCTAAATAAGTAAGGTGAGGTTAATAAGTAAGGCGAGCTAAATAAATAAGGTGAGCTAATTAAGTAAGATGAGCTAAATAAGTAAGGTGAGCTAAATAAAAGTCACCTGTATCTGTCGCAATATTGAAGCAAGGGGTTTTCACATTTATACAAACTAACAACCTCTTACCAAGATCCATGACAGTTGATAATCGTATGTTATGTAACCTCGTATTAACAAACATAGTGAATGATATTGATAAGACACGTTTAGCTTATACACAGCGACGAACAAAAATATGTAAGAAATGTAAGATCTCAGAATCTCAGATGAAATTTCAAACGAAGTGTAGGGCTAGCCCCAGATGGATCCGTGATGAAAAGGTAGATTTAAGTAAGTGGAAAGACATTCTAATGATGTTGATATGGAAATCATCAAATAAGTCACGTTCAACAAATTGGTGGCAAAGGTGTAAAAACTGAGAACCATATCTTACAAGGCGTTGTCTCCTCATATGACAGATCCGGAGAAAAAACTTGCAGCAAAAATTCTTCAATATAGATAGATTAACTTATTTTTAACCAACTTTTTATGTATATTAATCGATTTGTCCAAGACGGATGAAACTATTGAGTTTTTTTTTGTTTGACATCAAGATCTGATGATGATATCCTGGACAAATCGTGAGAACTCTTCAAATATTATAGAGAGACATATAGTGATTTCTGTATTTCATAGTAACTCGTACAATTAGTCTCGGGAAGTATCTTGTTGAGAAGTGGAACTGATGTTGTTGACTACCACCTGAACTGACATGATATGATAACTTTATTAAGTTCGGTCAGTAATGTAGGCTCGTCATAATGCATAATGGTGAAATGGAAGTGATGACGACCAGAAGAGCTTCTCAACTATTTATCAAATCAAATTGGTCGGGATCTGATGATGGGATCACTAAGAAATAAAGGTAACTCTATTAATGAATAGGGCTTCATTGAAGTCGGTTAAAACACCAAACATCACAAAAAATATGTGATTTTTGACACAAAAAATATCTTAAGTACTTAATAAAAAAGTACTTAAGATACATTTTGTGTCAAAAATCACAAATCCTTACTCCAGATACGACCTCATCGACGTCCCAGCAGAGACCAGACCACTCCTAGCGGAGATAACCCAAGTGGTCGCAAACAACCTGTTGGCAGAATGCGGTGGAAATGTCACAGAAGTGGTCACCACGCCCGTGGTGGTCTACATAACCGTGAAGAGTGCTGATATGGTGCTGGACTGGACCACCGATGAGCACTATATGCTGGATGTTCAGAGTAAAGGTGTGTGAGGGGCTACCTTGGTTATACAATTCCCTTCATAATTTCATTCAAGATATTTCAAGGTATCTCTAACTTTTAACCCTTTGATTGGCATAAACTTGCAAAATTTCATTGATTTTGGACTTTAATACCAAACCATAACTTTGAAAATGTAGGGGCATCTATCTACTATCAGCTAATGGGTTAATAAGTATCCCCTGTATAACTAGGTCGGTTAGATGGTTAAGATTATCATCTTAACAATGTCTCTTCACCAAATTGATTTTCGTTAAGGGACATTGTAATCTAGAACTTCGGTTTAAACTATTCCCAAACATTACAGCGAAGTCTTTAAACCTAATAATACTCTGAGTTTTTATTTTATATAAATTAAACTTTTTATATTTTCCAGTTAAAGACATAGCAGTGCACATCGTAGCCGAGACGATCTACGGCGTCCGCCACGCCCTAGAAACCTTCACGCAACTCGTCTCCCCCAGTAGACCAGAATTCTCTACACAGAAACAATGCGCACTTCACCTAGTAGCCGGTGCTAAGATCCGAGATAAACCAGTCTACAAGTACAGGGGATTTCTTTTGGATACTTCTAGGAACTTCATCCCCTTGGAGGATATCAAAAGATCATTGGATGGGATGGCAGCAACTAAACTAAATGTCTTTCACTGGCATATAACTGATTCGCAGAGCTTTCCATTAGAATCTCCAAGGATACCACAGTTTACCAGGTATGGATGCTCATCTTCTTCTGGTCTTGTCTTATTAAAACGAAGCCTTAAGGTTAATTTTAGACCAATTTCTATTTATTTATTAGATTTTCAGATTACTTTATTATATGAGTTTTACAAAACACTGTATTGCTGATTGCAATCTAGCCTACAAGTAAAACAGGTTATTACGACAACAATTTATATTTGACTTTCCAGATATGGTGCTTATACGCCGTCAGAAATCTATACTACCGAAGACGTTAAGGATCTGATCAAATACGCTCAAATTCGGGGCATCCGCGTAGTCATTGAAATCGATTCACCAGCCCATGCTGGAAATGGATGGCAATGGGGCAAGGTAATCACTATGACTCTGCTTTAACATAGCAACACGTAGGTTGAGCTTGTAGGGCGAGGCTCTGGCTATCAAGATTCCGGGTTTAAATCTAGGCTGACGAGAAAAGCATTGTGACTGTATTTATTCTGTCACTTAGCTATTTCTGGTCCCTTCGACTTATGATCTACAAAGTCAAAATTGGTGACCTTTATCCATCCACTATCCATATGGACATCCATAGCTGCGGCGATTGGCTAGCCCCCTGTCACATAAAACTATAAGTATGGAATAAGTGGCTAGACGTGGGCGTAAAATAATGTAAACCTACACATTTATATACAGGCACATACATTACAAAATTTGCCTCTGCCACCCCATACGGGAAAAGGGGTTGCGTTGTTGTTGTTTGTTGTTGCCACAACCTCTGAACTGAACATCGAGCCCTTTATTCGTTACTTCCAGGAATACGGCCTCGGCGACCTGGCTGTCTGCGTGAACAGCAAGGAATGGCGCAAGTACTGCATCGAGCCACCCTGCGGCCAGCTCAACCCGGCCAATCCCGCTATGTACCGCGTCCTAAGGGACCTGTATAGAGACATCGCTGATGTGGTGCCCCATCCGGCGCTGCTGCATGTGGGTGGTGATGAGGTGAGATAACTTTTGATAGGAGAGTTACCAAAATAAAGCAACTGGGTTTAATAGATTTATTGATCTCCAGAGCGATACTGAATTACTAACTTAAATGGGTGTCAATCTGTGCCTAAGCCACACCTTATGGGAAAATGCGTGACGATTATCATATAGTCACGCATTTTCTCCCAAAACTCCTCTAGCTTGCCTGTCTCATTGATAGGAGTCAGGCGAGATAAAGGAGTTTTGGGAGAAGCTTATCATACCTCAGGCCGAAGATTTGAGCTATTTTCTTCCAGCTGACCTATTAGCTCAAACGTGTTTGTGTGTGTCAAACTTCTTTGATATTTAAAGTTAAAAGACAGCAATCAAATTATGACGAGGTAAACAATGCTATCTCTAGTATAGTGAACTGGTTTACTGTTAACAATTTATTACTTAATGAAAAGAAAACTAAATGTATTAAATTCGTGTTACCCAATGTGAACCCGGTAACTATAGACATATTTATAAAAGGACAGAGATTGGACCTTGTGCAGTCGACTGTCTTTTAAAAAAATTAGAGCTCTTACCGACGTAGACACCGCTAGACTAGTCTACTTTAGTTACTTTCATAGTCTAATGACCTATGGTATTTTATTGTGGGGTCACGCTGCGAATGCTAATAGTATATTTATTCTGCAGAAACGGGCTGTTCGTGCAATTTATAGATTAGGGCCTAGAGTGTCACTGAGGGAAAAGTTTAAAGAAATCAATATTCTGACATTTGTGTCTCAATATATCTATGACAATCTTGTGTATGTAAAAAGAAATATAACTAATTTTCAGAAGTACAGTGATATACACAATTTTAATACTAGAAATAAAGACAAGTTGGTTGCTTATGTAAGTAGACTACATAAAATTAGTAATTCTTTTAAAGGCAATTGTATACGCTATTACAATAAGGTCCCTACTGATATTAAAAACTTACCTTTAGACAAGTTTAAAATAATAATAAAACAGAAATTGTATAAAAAAGGTTACTATAGGATATCTGATTACTTAGAGGACAGATGTCCATGGGAATAGATTGTTTGAGTAACAGGCTGTTTCGATATATAATTAGCATTCATTTTGTAATTTGACAATATTTTATTTAAAAAAGGAAACGCAAAAGATGCGACGACTGTGGAGTTTCTTCGGTGAGCTCTTCTCCACAGATTCCGCCATTGTGTTAGTGAACTCACCCAAAAAAATGTAATGACGGATCTAAGTGATGTAACAACATCCTATGGAAATAAATGATTTTTGATTTGATTTGATTTGTGTCCTTGCTCTATCTCTTCCAGGTGTTCTTCCCATGCTGGAACTCCAGCGAAGAGATCCGTGCCTACATGACGACCCAGGGGTTCCCACTGACACAGGACGGTTTCATTAAGCTCTGGGCCGAATTCCACCAGAAAGCCCTTCAGGCTTGGGACCAGGAGTACCAGGCAGCAGGTGGGAAGGAACCCCAGCCTGTGATGCTGTGGTCTTCGCTACTGACTAGAGCTAGCAATATTAGCACCTATTTGGATAGAAGCAGGTAATATACCAAGCTGTTTACTTATACATGATGTATATAACAGAAAGGTGTAAGTAAAATTTTGAGGGGTCGTTAGAGACATTATTCTGAGCTTCCTACACTATGAAACCCGATTTGATCAGAGCAACTTTAGTTTTCAATCTTTCATACATATCAGCTGGCCGCCCGACATAAAATGTATGGCGATGATAAAAATAAAGTTGCTCTGATCAAATCGGTTTCATAGTGAAAGTTGTTCAGAATGATGTCTTTATCGACCCTTTGAAATGACTACACCTTTCCGTTACAGCCTGTATATGAATTTTATGAAATAATGCATTAGAATTCCACAGGTTTATTTATCAAACATTGACCGGATGGTTAAATACCAAGCCAACTTACGAATTATTTGTCTACAGTTTATACCGACCGCACTGCTTCATATTAATCTCGTCTCATGTAACTGCAACCGACCACCCCGTTTTCAGATATATCGTAGAAGTATGGGAGCCAGTAGACAATCCCCTCCTGAACCAGCTACTCCGGTTGGGCTACCGAACAGTCTCCGTGCCCAAAGACATCTGGTATCTCGACCACGGCTTTTGGGGACAGACGACGTTTGCCAACTGGAGGAGGATGTATGCGCACACGCTGCCCAGAGACGACAAGATGCTGGGAGGTGAAGCCGCGATGTGGAGCGAGTATGTCGATGCTCAGGGTTTGGGTGAGTGACTTTTAGGAATTTTCTAGGGTTAGTGTGACAGAAGAACAGACAGACATCAAAGCCTATGTCGTCGTCTGACCAATTTCACTGAATCTATTGATGAATGAATGAGTGAGTGAGTGAGTGAGTGAGTCAGTGATGTATGAATGATTGAATGAGCGGTTGTGTGTGTGAGTGAGTGAGTTAGTGAGTGATTGAGTGATGTATGAATGAGTGTGTAAGTGAGCGGGTTAGTGATAAATGAACGAATGCATGAGTGAGTTATATATAAATGAACGAGTCCGTGAGGGTGACTGAGGGAGTAAGTGCGCACACAATTCCATGCACAAAGCTCAAACAGACCATTATCACTTCCAGACACGCGAGTCTGGCCGCGCCTGGCCGCGGTTGGCGAGCGTCTGTGGGCGGACCCCACGTCTCCGGCGAACGCGGCGGAACCCCGGCTGCAGAGGCTGCGCAGCCGGCTGCTGGCGCGCGGACTGCGGCCTGACGTCATGTCGCCGGGGTGGTGCGCGCAGCACGATGGCAAGTGCCTTTGATGGACCAGGGGTTCACGATGCCTTTGCCTTCGTATTATTTATGAATCAACCAGGAAACAGAAGCATTAGTCGCAATCAGTAGCCGGATCGATTACCCATCGATTTCTAGGGTCTGTATCGGATTTCTGTCAGGGCTTAAGTTAAAGAACCCAGCTCGCCATAGAACCATACGGTTAAGAAAAAGTTCGCAGACTTTCGTCGGTAAGATGCCGATATGTATTCATTTCCATTTAACAATATTGTCATACCTACTCATGATTACCAGGGTTTGCATTCCATGAAAGTATTTTGACTAGTATGTTACCCACTATCACATAATAATTGCACATGCATTTAGCATACGTATTATTGTACAGGTAGTTTATTTAGATATATGTATATACGTAGTAAGTTATTGGTATTGATTCAAGTTGGTAAGGGAGGTACCAGATAGTGTGAACTAAGGTTAGCACAGCGTGAGTGCTTTCTTCTGTACTTCACAAAGGAGAGTTTTATTAAAATTACGAAATGAAGGACTGAGTTTAGATGAATGCCCTTTTAATACTACATTATGATGTTCCGATAATAAAAAAAATAAAAGGCATAAAAGACTGAAAGTAGAAATATTGAAAGTAGACTGAATTTCTTGCGCTGCCGAGATTTGTAACCCTATTTTTAGCATAAATAATATGTATAGTAAAGTCTGTAAAGAAAGGAAAAGCTTGTTCACTCATGCCGGAAACACGGATTCCGCAAAGCTTCACACATAATATGCGGTCAAGCTTTCCGCATAATATGTGAGAAGCTTTGCGGATCCTTGGTCCCTATGAACTGTTGGTGAATGTAAGTAAGTAATAAGATGTCCTGTTCATAATATCACAAGAGGCCTTAAACTGGAAAGCAGGAATAGTGTATCGCTTATTTCTTCCAAACTGTTTTTATTTGACGAATACCAAACAAACGTAAGGTTTACCTCAAGTAAAACTGTATGAAAACATGAAGGTTACACCACTTGACTCTCAAGGCGTCTCTATCTATCTCTAAATAATGTTCTCTAAGAATGGTGCCAAGCTAAGTCAACAGTTGGCTAATATGTAGTCATAAGCTAAGTCAACTAATGTATCTAAATGTGCAGTCAGTTGATCAATAACAAATAATTTTACATATAAATCAAATATTTGTATTCTTAACTGTCTGCTTAATCTATCGACTGTCCTCTAACTTCATGTCAGTATGTGCGTATTGTTAGATATTGTACATACATATATTCTGTGTTGTTGATTTTAAAGAAAAACTATAATATAGCAATTGTGATATTTATTTTATTCACAATAAATCAAACTACGACAAGATCAATTGTTTTTCTATGTTCCCGCTATTATACATACCGACTAATTAATCTAAGCATAGTGTATTATTTATTCCAAATGATTAAAAAATACCACCAAACAGTGATACGAATTTAAATGAACAACTTTAGAACAATTTGATTAATGACTCTAGTTTACACTTAATATTTGGTTACGTTTTTAACTGTTTGCTTTTTCTAAGTAATTATTAATTTAGTAATCATGATAAAACAATTTACATAGACACAGTATTTCTTGTATTGATCAAATTCTTACCCAGACTCAAGTCATTTGGCACGTGATCATTCAAAACTGTATCCGAGCTTCGGAAAATACTCGTCGCAATCCTGCTGGCCAATCTTTCAGAGTCTCTTAGATCGTCGTCCTTAGAATAATGAGACGTGAGGTCTATTTCCTGGTCACTATCATTGTCGGAGGCTTCGCTGGACCTGAATTCCACCCTTGGTTTGTAAGCTAGGTTCTGTGGCTCCTCAGGTTTGTCTGTACAAGGGCAGTTCTTTGCATTGACTCGAAGATCTGTTGGGCCGTTCTCTGTTTCAACATGTGGATGCATCATGAGGGGAGGGAAAGGGAAGTGGGGCGGCTGCATCATTCTGGAATCTTCGTAAGGTGGTAAGTCGTGGACTGGCTGTGGGGGATGTGGTGGTTCTTGCATTTTCGGTATGTAGGGCTCTTGAGGGCGCGGGGACTTCGGGTCTCTGTTCTCGAAGGGTACTGGTGGCTCAGGTGATTCCTTTCCTGTTGGCGAGTCGGGGCCTTCCGGTGATGAGTCTGGGGGTTTTGTGTGGCCTGGAACAAAGGTTGTATGGATATTTAAAAACGAGACCATTTAGTTCTTCTGAAAATTTAAAGTTTGATTGATTCGGAAATCATTCAAGTCCATCAGCTTGATCAGCTTGAGGTATATTTATGCGTTGTAAAAATAACTATGTATCTACCTAGACAAAAAGCTATTTCGGTGGACCTAGAGTCATGAAACTTTGCACAAGGGTTCCTTTTGTAGCGTAGGGTAGCACTAAGATGGTATTTGGCGGAATTCATCCCCTAAGGGATGGAAATGAAGGGTCTGTAACCACATTTGTATGGAAATCAAAAAATATTTGACTTATGAAGCTGAAATTTTGCAGTTTATAGGTGCGAGACGTCAGTTGACGAGAGTTTTTTTAAAACTTCCCCCACTGAGTGGGGGGAAGGAAGAGACGCCGGGTGAACTTAGTGTCAAAATAAAATAAAACTATGTACTTGACCAATGAATATGAAATTTGGCAGATATGGTATATATAGGGCAGAGTTTATATATGTGACTTATTTCAGTAAAAGTTTTTTTCAAATTTGCCCCTACATGGGGGAAATGGGAGGTAAGAATTAGTATGAAACTCAAAAACTACTTGACACGTGAAGATTTGGCACATAGCTAGTTAGGAGGTTCTAGATACGATATTGAAGACAGATCAGACCACGCGAAAGTTAGGCGGTCTGAAGGCAGGTAGGGTATAAGCCACGATAGTGACCAAAACTACCATAGTTATATGGTTAGGGCATGATACTTTGGGTGAGCGTGGTGATGACTAGAGAAGCTGATTGGTTAGTTAGTTTTAAAAACGAACCAGGCATGGACATCGGCTGTGAGCCCAGGCCGAGGCAGCGCATCCTCCAGGCGTCTTGCAACAGCTGCAGTCGAGCTTGCTTCCGCCATTTGGCACGTCGGTTCTGGAACCACACCTGCAAACAAACATGGTTGTTATTGCCTAAGCTTTTGTTAAGTCAAAGTCAACATTTCCATTTAGGATCAGAAGGTACTTGAAGCAAAACGTTCTTGGTGACATATCGTCCGCTATATAAAACGACCTAAGAGCAAAACGTCCGCAATTGAAAAGGCATGCAAGTTTATATAGCAAAGATAAACATGAGATAATAGAGAATAATGCAGAATGTTCGCAATGTAAAATGGCAAGGGAGTAAAATGTCCGCAAATGAAAAGGTTTGCTATTTTCTATAGAATGACATAAAGGGAAAACAATATTAAGAGCTCCATAGGCGCTGAACTAATTTTGATTTTATGTAATTTTTCGCTAAAATCTTTTCTCTAAAGGCTTTATGAATTGAGTACGATTTACTCCTTGGCCGTTTTCACGTTGTGGTCAAATTGGTTTAAAGGACATGACTGGCGGACTAACTGATTCAAAGAACTTTTTGCTTCGAGTACCTTCTGATCCTAAATGAAGATTTCTTTTATTTCTGTAGATATTGACATATGCTTAGACAACTTAATTTTTTGCCTTTTCTCTATATTTTACCACTGTGGAAGAAGGAGGGCAAAGAAACTCCCACGGATTGATTATTAGATGTCTTTTAAAAGTTGGTTAAGTTTAACTAATACAAATATTACAACAAGAATTATTGTAAATAATTTGCAAGAATAAATAGTTACAAAATTATTAACACCGAGCTCAGTATTGAGTTTGATTAACCCTATATAATCTTGTCTTTAGTAATCTTGAACATTGTAATATCCCTTTTTAGACAAAGTTGTTGAAATGGCAATTAAAATCCAAATCATGGTCATACAGCCATCGCCGCAGCATGGCTGTTGTTCCCCTGACGAGAGATAACTCTCGCATAAGCTATGATACTCAAAGTTATATTACGTTGAGTGTAAGTGTCAGACCAACTTGGAGTTGGCTGGCGTGCGTCCGAGCCTACAGCTCCCTTAAAACGAAGATTTTATGTCGACGGCTACTGACTTAATCACAGATTTGAAACACGCAATACAGGCTCTGGTTAAATGCGTAACAGAAATAATAATATTACTCTTACAAATTCCTTAGTGAGAAAATAGAGATAGCTATTTCATTTATACTTTTGGTAGTATTCAGAGTACCTACTTAAACTTCTTTAAAATAAATCTTATATCTCGTTATTTCCTTTTACTTTATATTTTTTTCATCCGCCATGGAGCAAAGCAGGAAAATTATAAGTAGTTAACCTGCACGCTCGCGTTAGCCCTAAACAGAGCGACATATTGTACTAAACCTAACCTAGAAACCTTGGAACAGGTATTAGTGTTAGTACTCCCGTTATCACCACAGGTTCATAATAATCGGTCAAGTGCGGGTCGGACTCGCACGCGAAGGGTTCCGTACCATCGCATAAGAAAACTTAATCACTAAAAATAAAAATAAAACAAAGACAGTTTATTAGTATGTCGGAACATGGATTCGAACCCAGAACCCTAAGTTTGCGAAACCGATATAAAACCAATTGCGCCACCACAACCATGTGATCATCTGCGAAATCTACGATCATATTTTAATTTTGTTATGGTTTGTTATATCCCGGGTGGTGTTAAAACACGTCTTTTGTATGGGGACCCCTGCAATTTTTAAATCTCGTATAGTTCATTATTTGTTGCTGTAGCGGCAACAGTAATAAACGTTCTGTGAAAGTTTTAACTCTCTACCTATTATGGTTCATACAGCCTAGTGCTGACGGACGGACGGACGGACACCGGAGGCTTAGTAATAGGGTCCCGTATGGCCCCCTCGGGTACGGAACCCTAACAATTACATAATTAGTATTGTAGTATCAGATTACATAAATGAATCCTTCGCTCTTTAATTTACATTTGGTGCATTTTTAATGACAGTATGTAAGGATTCATTAGTAGTTTATGTGACTGATTCATACTGGAGGGCACCAAAACTCGAGTGTGTGATTATGAAACAAGCCGAAGCCGTTTATCTACACATATGTATATCATAAGCACTCTTTGATGTGTTGAGGAACCGCATGTTCGACCGGCATTGTGGCATTGATCATTGCTCTGCACTTGTTTAGCTTGTTTAGTAGTACCAACATCACAGACAAACTAGGGGCGGCCCGCAGGCGGGCGTCGGCGTTCGAAATTTGAATATCATAATATGTTGAAATATTGATACATTATGGTCATAATGTATCAATATTCAGAAAAAAAATAGTTTTTACCTAGTATTGTATCATTATGCTGGTCGCAACGTGCGGTTTTTATATACCTATAAACTTAAAACGTTTTGCACGTTTTATTTTATTTGGTATTGTTTCAACAAAAAATCCGAATTTAAATACTTGTTATAAAGCACCCCTTCAAAGGAAGTGACGTAATGGTTGTGTTTGGTAAGGTTAAAAAGGAGATGGGCATTGTCGCCGCAGATCAATAATTGTTCTGAGGTTGACACAAAGCTCTGCCCCTTACGTCACTTTCGTAACTTCGTCACTACGTAAGTTGAGAGTGGTTTTGCTGCCATGTGCAAGTGCCGCGACAGCAAAAGGGCTTAGACTCAGCATGATGTCACAAGCAGGCCTGTGACGATGGTTTTCAGTCCAGACCCAGAAAATTATCAATTTAAAGTTGATTCATATGACCAGGTGACCAGTGGGAAATAAACTAAACGTAAACTTATATGTCGTCGCGAAATAAATTGTGAAAAGGAATTTGCAAGAATTCATAATATAATTTTGAATTAAATCATATTGTAGAGTAACAAATAATAAAACTACTACTACACAATTCGAAGTAAAAATAAACAATAAGATAAAGTCAAAATTACTAAAATAATGTCAAAAATAAACGCGATACGCAGCTTTCTTTTCAGAGCATTGTTTTCCCACCAAACTGTTTTTTTAGCATTTATTTATAGGATTTTTTTTTTTCAATATTCTCGTGATCGTATTCCATAAGATGTACGTGAAAATTAAAGCAAAAATAAAATAAATATACGATTCTTATTACTCGTGGTAGTATTAAAAGATGTTCAGCGCTCTAACTAACGGCGGTTGCCTATAGGTATATAAATATATATTCGAAAAGGCTTTCTAAGGAAAGTCTTTGTTCAAAAACAGAAGAGCTGAATTGAGCATAAAAAGACGAAGACTCATTGCCATCTATGAGACCCGCGGAGGGGCTAACGAGTAACAACCATTCTGAAAACGTTCATCGAAATCGTTAATCGTTCTGACATTGTCATCTGGATATACCCTTGACTTAAATGATAGAAGAAGGATGTTAATGCAAGAGCGTGATCCTCAGTGCTACTTTCTCCCACAGGAAGACCACGGGTAGTGAGTCTTCTGGAACAGCGACTCCAGCTCGCTGAGCTGCTAGGGCGTGAAGTTGCGTCAGCTCCTCCGCTAACGAGAACTACACTCCATGGAATGACTGAGTTGAGTCCATGGGCCAAGAACAAGGAACTTTCTATCTTAATCTGACCAAAATAAAGATGAATACTACTGCGATATTTGTGAGCCGCGGCCCTCCGCGAATGTGGCGAAATATTGTGCGTCTGGAAAAAAAGAAGACGAAAAATAAAATTGGTAAGCCGGAAAAGATCCCTCGTTAGAGTGAAGCTAGTTTAAATTACAAACAGATATTTCGTATTTTTTCGTATATATTTATTGCACATAAAACGACATAAGATATAATAAAACAGAAAGGACATCTACAAAGGCCTGCTTATCTCTAAATAGAGATATCTTCCGGCAAACCCAAGGTTGATATGAATGATTTAATATACAGGATAGACCTATGTGCTCTGATAAGATATTATACATTCATACTTATATTACTGAACTATTGAACTAACTGCTAGATACACTACATACACAAGTACATAAATATTATATAAAAATATAAATACACATAAATAAACTAATATATACAAAGCTCAAATCTAGGATAGAGAAAGATAATGCTCCTTCAAACGATTCTTGAAGACGGGGAGAGACGGACTATCTCTGATAGTGCAGGGAAGCGAGTTCCAAGGAGTGATCGCCCGCAATCGAAAATAGTGCTTGTACGCGACGGAATACCCGATCCTAAAGGAATATTTAGCGACTATAGGACTAAACACAACCGGTCTTTCATGAACCAAGAAGAATAAGATGAAGAGAAATAACTGGGCGTGCTGGAAGCAGAATAAGAACTTCGTGTACTCATGAGAGATAAGCCCGCAAAAATTTAAATTAAAAAAATAATACCTGAACCCGCGCCTCTGAAAGTGTGATCCTCAGAGCCACCTCCTCCCTCAGGAATACATCAGGGTAGTGAGTCTTCTGGAACAGCGACTCCAGCTCGCTGAGCTGCTGGGGTGTGAAGGTGGTGCGGTTCCTCCGTTGCCGGCGTCGCCCGAACATGTACTCCGTGAGGAGATCGCCCGGCAGTGGCGAAAGGTATGGACCCGCCATGTTGGATTTAAGAGTCCAGGATTTCGTGGGGTTTGGCAGTGAAGAATGGTTTTTTACGTAAATCCGTAACCTTACTACTAGTTTGTTTTAAGTAAAATCTTCGTTTATCTGTTTGCCCGATTTTAATGATTTAAGATACCGGTAAACTTGTTGATATTTTTATGAAGTTGTCGTTAAAATGTGTAAAATGATGACTTTATTGTCATATAATTTCACTGAACTGAATATTTCAGATTTTATTTAGATTTAAAATAGCGGAAAAACGTGTATCGAAGGAACTTTTTCGTAGCCACGGATAAGCTAGGGCCACCGTAGGGTTGATCAAAGCCAACTGTTTGAATTCGCGAAAAACACGCAATGAAAACCCGGGAAGCTCCACCCCTTTGAATTACAACCGAGGCCTGTGATTGGTCGGTTCCGCTAGGGGTTGAAATCGTCAGCCAATCAGAGTGTATTTTGGGGGTAGCCCTCGATAGGTGTAGATTAAGTTATGGCGAATTTGTAAATATATTTCGTATAAATGCGGTTAATCTGTTGGTGGGCTGTTAATGAGATACCGAACAATGGATGCCTAGTTTACTGGGGGTACAGTCGGACACAAATGTTTTGCTTTGCTTCTGGGATAGGGATGTTACCTGCGGCAAGTATGAATTTCCTTTATCAACTGTAGGGGATAGAGCAAGGAGGATTGATTGGCTATATGTTCCAGGTGCTACTCATTAATAGTGTTTTCAAAATATTTGCGCGCCCACCAGTTGTATCTAAATTATCTTCTCAATTAACAGTTAAATGTTAAATAAGTGACGTCTCAGTACTGGGCCCACTTTTACCAATACCAACTAACAAAGCTACCTTTAATACATCTACTGACCAACAGAGGCCAGATAATTAAAATACACATACCTCCTTATGTTTCTTTTAGGTGTAATATGCTGGTTTGGGAAAGAAATACTACTAAATTGGAGAATCATGGACTAACAGACTGTGTTCAATTATAATTAATATATTGGTAGTAAGTAATATTAAATGTATCCAAGACAATTCTGAAGGGGAAATATTAAACTGCATATCAAAAATACTGATTTGCACAGCAAATATAAGGGCAAAATACTGCTGTAGCTTAGGTGAAGGGTAAAGGGATTGAGCGAAGCGAGCCCCCTTTATCTAACGTGTTAGGTTCAACATGTATGCATACTTAAAACTTAAACTTGTGTACTCATTAAATATTTAAAACATAAAAAGTGTTTTTGTTGATCCTTTTTTTGCTGTGCAAATCAGTATTATTGATGTGCGATTAAATACTAGCCATCCTGAAGCTGCATTTGTGATAACAAAAAGCAAATGAACGGCCATCCATAGCGACAGCTCAAGTCCAACCCTAGATTCATTTGTAGGCTTGTTAGAACCTTAGGCCGTCTTGCAGCAGACTTTTGAAACCCGCTAATTGGACTTTAAACGCAATATAACTACAACGCGGCGAAGTTGCGTAGTCAAGAACGGCAAGGATATAGCCTGTCAGCCAGGTAACCACCCAACATGGCCCATATATATCATATACACATATATATCGCCCAAAAGGGCAAATTGCAGGTAGAAAGCCTTCAGCATATACCGAGGCCATGGCTCACAGTTAATTCTTACTAAGACAACTGTTAAAAACAAAGGGGTTGTTTTTAGTCCGTATACCACACGAGCTGATGCCCGCTCAATATGTGGGGACCCGGACATAGCAGGGAGGTCTGACTCCTGGGCATGGGTAATTCCATTTTTTTCCCTCCAACAAAAAAAAAAAAAAACCACCCAACATGGCCGTGTTGTATTAATATTGCGTCGACTCCGTTTAGCGGCGGTCGAAATCAAAAGTCTGCGGCAAGGCGGAGTTGGGCCGAAAATCAGTGTTCATTGCTCTTCGTTAAATTGATGTTAATCAATGAGGCAGTCATAGAAACCAAAAATATAGGCCGCGAAATGAAGAAGACTGATCTGCAACCTGGAGACTGGAGACGATTTTGAAACATACTGAGGCTGCCTGAATTTTTTAGCATTTTCAGGCCATTGTTTAAGGATAACAGACTGCTAAGAGATACTAAGTATTCGTATTTTTTTTCTGGATCCAGCTGCTTCTGCTACCAGGTATGGGATATGACGTGGTGGAAAAGCATAAACACAAACATAAACATTTGCATACATGCACATACATTGCTTCTGGCCCTAGACTAGGATACCCTGTGTCGTGGGAACCAGAAACAGCGACGTCACTCACATATAAACATCCCAAACCTGGGGATTTTTTTCCTTTACCCCCAGCCGGGGATCGAACCCGGGACCTCTCGCATGGTAGGCAGAGCCACAACCGCGGAGCCACACAGGTCTTCAAGAAAAGGCGTAACACTATTCTGTTGTTTTTTTTTCTGATTTTCGTTTTATGTCAACCCTACGGATTGCGCTGGCTTGCACCGCAGCGGCGCTAAACGAGTTTCCGCAAACATTTTAATGAATAGCACCTCCCCCCTCCCCCGCCCCTGAAGCAAGGGGGCACCTCACACCCCGGCACGCCTGCGAATCTGCGATGTGCTAATTAAATATTTACAGACACATTGTTTCAGATATAATTATTTTGCGCCTTATATTTACGAGAACATAATAGATCTTGTCTTTAGGTTTTTTGATTTTGAACATCACTGTGTGTAATTAGCCCCTTGATACGCAAAATATAGCCATGCTATCTTTTAAGTTATTAATGAATGTATCATAAACATTATATTATATTTTGTGTTGTTTTGATTTGTTTTAAGATTCTGTGGTTTTTGTGACTTCCTGACCTAAAACTAGGATCACTTTAGTTGATAACCCATGTTTCAATTATAGGTTAGGATAGGCAATATACTTATAGTAATAGAGAATAGAGATATGAAATAGAGAATTTATAATTATGAATGGCATCATATCACAATCATGTCTCGTTTGAATTTCTCCTATCTTTATTTCCATTTCCCAAACTTCAAGCCTCAATCGAGGGCAAAATAAATCAAATCTCATAAAGTAAATTAAATTCGCAATAAAATTGTCGCTTCCGCCAACCGGCAATTAAGTAGATTAGTCGTTTTTTGAAACCCGTCCAAGAGCTCAATTAGTTAATTAATGTTTTTTCCACGTCGGAGCGGCATTTGTGCGAGTCTGTGGAACCCGCCCCTGGCGCTGTATTTAGGGTTGAGTTGATCTGTGAACGAGATTATGCTTCTCCACAGATAAACATCAAGTGTCAATCTGGTCGGTTGGACGTCGGACAAGTGCCAAGGTCGACAAACTTTCAAGTGTTAGCGAAATTGGTTTATTTGCATAGTTGCAATGTGAGATTTAATAAAACTTCAAGGCTTTTGATTGGTTGGATTCAGTGCGTTTAGGGGTTGAAAGAAATCCGGAACTGTTGACCTAGACTAGACAGTTGCGATGTTTGACCGATAGACCTTTTGACCGATATACGTCTAGTTCAGTTGTGTAGCAGTTATGATGATAAAAACCTTAACTTACGGTATCTAAGACCACGATTTCCTTGCCGATAGATACGCATTGAAATTCCTTATAAAATAGCTAAAATACCTATTAGTGTTTCACTACACGCGCAAAATAAGGTTTTTTATTCCCGATCGCAGGACTTCAATAACAATTAAACATAGGTAATAAATAATTCGATTCCATATGCAGCTGTGGACAGCCCTAACTCTCGTTAACAGAGTTTACCTCCGGAAGCCGGCGCGAGACAATGGACTCGCCGCATGAGCTGCTAGATTAATAGGCTTTTCCAATTAACTCCTTGATTAACTCAAGCAGTGCTGGTTCAGTTGGCAATGTGGAAATAAGACGTCGTGGTTGACCCACCAGTCGGTCCGTGGGAAATGTTTGAGAAGATCATCACAATTGTTTTATAAGATATTTTCATTCAAGAAACCACCTATGTTAGAATTTGGTTCTCATGATATTGGTACCATAAAAGTATAAAATGCTATTAAATAATCGAATGTTAGAAATTCACATATTTGCTACACCTCGTTAAATAAGCGCTTTTAAAGGCACAATTAAATACTTACTTACCAAGTGAACACCTTTGACGTAAGTGCAATCCAAGTGTATATCTGGTGCTTCACAATATTAACGCGACTGTCTGATTCAATATAAAATCAACTAATCATATCTACAACCTACCCTTAGAGAATTATATAGCCCTTAAATAAGGGCCGAGGAAGTTTCATTAATCAAAGCGCGTTATGTTCTCTTTGGTGCTCACATAACACACACATGTACAGGATAGGGAAGCTTTCGTGAAGCTTTCGTCGTACTTGCACAAATTGTAATATCAAAAGCTTTGTGATCCGAACGCGACGCTTCCTTCCTTTGTCCGAGCTCATTCGTTTTGTTTTAACACCCCCTTTAACTTTCATACGTTCATGCACGCCTCCTTCTAGCATTTAGGGGTATGGTACATTGCTCTGTCACCAATGAAATAGTCTACGTGAGCCATACGAGAGCACACGAACGACTCGCCACGACCGAACCCGTTCGGAGAGCATCAATCTTATCACGGACGTTCGAACGGTGATGGAAAACAGAGGGAAAACTTTCATATCACCAGCTGAGGCGATGGTTAGCCCCCTAATACGCAAAATGGAGTATCGTAAAGCTGGAGCTTGGAAATAAAAGGGTAAATCTACTGGATAGTTCATGCCAAAGATATTATATTTAATATTATTATTAGGTCCTTACATATGAAATTGGCGTTTTGCATGGGAGGAACATAAAGTAGTTTTTTTTTAAATACATTATATTTATTTAATCAAAGTATGTACCATTGCTATCTGTACACTTTTGCCATCTCATAGGTAGTTCTTCGATCCCTTTACTAAAAAAACATTCGGACGGGAATCAATAAAATCTTTGAAGGCGGTTAGGACTGCCCCATCGGAGTTGAATTTTTTCCCTTTCAAGAAGTTATCCAAATTTAGAAAAAAATGGTAATCTGTTGGAACAAGGTCCGGAGAGTATGGTGGATGTCTTAGACATTCCAATTGAAGCTCCTCTAATATGGTAGCCGTCTGTTGTGCAGTATGTGGTCTAGCGTTATCATGAAGCAGCAGTGGCCTAGAGCGATTGACCAGCCTCGGTTGTTTAGCAGCTAGCTTTTCCATCATGATTTGCAGTTTCTGACAATAGACATCTGCCGTAATCGTCTGGCCAGATTTAAGAAAGCTGTAGTGAACTACACCAGCACTAGTCCACCAAACGCTCACAAGTAACTTTTTTGGAGTCAATTTTCGCTTGGGGCATGGTTTGGCTGGTTCGGCAGGGTTCAGCCATTGCGATTATCGTACAGGATCCACTTTTCATCACAGGTAATGATTCGATTTAAAATCCTTTCATTATTGTGCCGGGTGAGTAATGCGCGTTTGTTGATTTGCTTCACTCAGTTCGTGAAGCTTTTTCAACTTCCCAATTTGCTTCAAGTGGATTAAAACTGTTTTATCACTAACACCGCAGCCTGCAGCTAACTCGGACGTGGTTTCACAATAGCCTTCAATTCTCCATTATCAACTTTGGTCTCCGGCTGTCCACGGTGCTTGTTCTGCAGGTCGAAATTTCCAGAACGAAAACGTTGGAACCAAAAACGCACTGTGTTTTCTATTGCGGCACCGTCGCCATACACATCATTAATCCATCGAGCCGTTTCTGGAGCACTGGTGCCACGGTAGAACTCATACTCGTAAATAACGCGATATTTCAAGTTTTCCATTTTGTAACCCAAGTGAGGCAAGAAAAAAAAAACAAATGAGGAAAAAACAAATTAATTATAATTTTAGAAACAAAAATACATGAGTAAATATCTGTATAAATTTGAATTTGGAATTCCTAACCATAGAGGAGATATTTGAGATCAAAGTGGCCAGTACGGCGAAACGCCAATTTCATATGTAAGTACCTAATATTTACGAACCGAGAAGTTTACGGCACTAGCCGAAGGTTTTTCATTTTGGTTTCTGTGACCGTTTAGTTACTATTAGTTTTCGGAGTAGAAGGCAAAAGGAAGCACGTCTCTACTGTACGAATGATTTTGCAACGATGGTCACAACATCATCATGACATGCACATGCAGTACACATTTCCAAGGGGTGCGATCTTGGGCCATCACGATATCATGATGTCCAATATGCATGAAGGAAGGTGTCGGTAAAACAGTTTGTGTTTTGGCAATCGCGTACACCAAGATCCGGATAGTGAACCGGCACCCTAACTCCACTCCACGCTTGATATATTTATGATCAAGCAGGCGAGCCCAAAGCGAGAGACATTGTCTTTGCCCCTCTGTGGCGTCTTCCTCCCCCCCCGGCCCCCCTCTTTGCAAGCACATTTTTTTAATTATGACGTTGGGTCTTTTTGTCTTGGAGCTTGATGGGCGGCGGAGTGACGGCTGCCGATGGCGGGTTGTGGGTCCGATTCTGTTGGGGGACTTTTTGGAGTAAACTTTGGGCGGAAGTTGGTCACAAGCTGCAAAATCGTAGAAATTAAAATACAGTCACTACTGTATTTTATAAATACAATAAGGATAACGTTTGGTGATGGAAAACATCGTTAGGGCAGCATTCAATCTGTAGTCCCCTGTCCCAAGAAATTACGCAATAGTGCCTCAATTTCAAAAAGAAAGGACGGACGCTATCTTATGATGTATGTTGCAAATGGAAATATTATTTCGGAAAAACAACCGCCTTGCTCATGTAAGGATAGCTTTTCATAAGGCGTTAATACTAAAGAAACATTATTCTCTCGCACAATCCATTCAGCCGCAACTACAAAGTGAAGCTACATCCGCGTCCGCTGACACTCACGGAACTTTAGATTACGTAGAGGAATTAATTTGCAGACGCGACGAAACTGCAGTGTAGCTGCGGCCTGGAGCAAGTGGTACTGGAACCGCCTCGTGAAATCTCCCACATAAAAGACTGCCGTTTTGGCGGAGACGAGATAACAAACAAGTGATGATATTTTATTTAAACACAAATACTAATACGTTGTCGTCATAACTCTCACGCGATTATTTTTTTGATCTGGCATTGAATTTATCGTGAGTTGAAACGAGACGGAAATAAGGACTACTAATAAAGCTTTTACGCATTTACACGTAAAATAATGCATGCTTTAAATCTTGTAACCGACTAGATCAGTAAGGCCGGTATTTAACCGATCGGTGTAATATCGGTGCGGTTAAATTCAAATATTTTTTTATCGTTACTACTTTATTAATATTTGCACTGTTGCTTGTTGTTAAAGACTTTTATGAAGGGATTTCCCCTTGGATAAGTAAAGATACTATGAATCATCTTTTTTTTTCAAGTTTTTGCGCACGATGAGTGTGTTATATTTGTATATGTAGTGAAGTGGTATTAACGAGAAAATTGGTTATAAAGATCAGCTTCGAACCCACTTTATAAAGACTCAAACTGTGTATACCATACTGTTTGAAGGACAGGAAAAAAAAATCCAATTTAACGGTATTCTTCTTCTCGAGTCGATGGACATCTCAGATGCGGGCAGCCCAGAAGGCCGCAGCCGCAACAGTATAAAATGCACAGTAATGGGTATTTAACCGTGCACTTTTGGGTTTAACGGTTATTACAGACAGAGTGTTAAGCCGATGCACGACGCTTCCTTTGCTAGTTGCTTTCAAAAGCAGCAGCCTGCTTTCAGGAGGGGGGTAGGGGGGCAAACGGTGGGGGGAGAGGGGTGATGAAACAAAACTACCTCGTCAGGCCGCACCTGAACGTAATAACGGAGCTGTAAATCAGTTTGCGAGACTCGGCGGAAGGAGAAATAAGGCCAAGTCTTAGGAGTAATATTTATGATAACTGGGGTGGGGTTTTTTGATTAATTTTGCTGTTGTGGGTTTATGTTGGTTAGTTGGTTTTGTAAAAAAGTTCTGAAAAAAAAATGAGGTAATCTAATAGTAATCTAAGTGAGTACGAGCAGTCCACCCAGCACTGCTCGTACCCACTTAGATTAGAGGGGCACAGGCCTTCACCCGAATTCGAGAGACTGAGCCACGCTGGCTCAGTGCAGGTTTAAGGGTTGATTACTATCATTCTTAAAAAACAACAAATTAAAGGCACTTTACATAATAAAAATGATACCTGACATATGGTTATAAATTTCGAAAGAATTTCGGGATGATTCCTATTTCTACTACAATTCATAAGAAAATAATTATGAGATAGAAAAAATATATATTGATTAATTACTGGAAATATTGCACTGATCACAAGAATGTTGTGATCAAAGACCTCCACCTGCTACGATCCTGGCATATATCTCTCGCTTCCTCAACATTCATAAGTCTCTTCATGCAAGCTCGCCGGTTACAGGTACTTCGTATTTGCCCCTTCACTAACAAATCGCCGATTTGGTCCTTATAGGAACTTCTTGGGCGTCCTTGCCTGACGGCTCCTTTCACACCCGCTGTATAAATCTGTTTCGTCAATCTCCTTTCATTCATCCTTTCAACGTGACCAAACCATCTAAGCTGGCCTTTCTCTATCCTTGTCACTATATTTTCTCTCAATCATTTAATTGCCCGCACTAACTCTTCTTTCAATATCACCCTCATATTAACCATCTCTTGTAAAAGTATATAAACTCAATCACTTGTTCCACTTGTTCATCATCAATCATAATGACGCATTCAGTTACTTCTTCATCCTTTTCTAAAACCATGACCTTCGTTTTACTGACATTCACTTTCATTCTCTTCTTCTTAAGTGATTCGTTCATGAGAGTTACCATCTTCTGCAGCTCACCCACCGACGACGCTAGAATAACTTGATCATCGGCGTATAAGAGGCATTTGATAAGTAACTCTCCCATTTGCATCCCACAATCACGCTCTTTCAAATCATTCAAACAACTATCCATGAACAGATACAGACAGTAAAATGTTAATAACAGTAAAATGTCGAGAAGTGATGAAAATACCAAAGTACAGTCCCCTGAACGAAAAAAAGTGTGTAAAGGTCGCATGAGAGATGTGATGAAAACTTTAAACATACAGAGTCACGAATGTGGTGAAAACTGCTTTGAAACGGTTACTGAAACAGAAAGACGCAAGTTACTGAATACTTTAAATCATTTGAAGTCTGTAACGAACAAAATACCTATTTGGCTTCCATGATATCCGTTAAAAATGTCAAGCAGCAACGACCACGAAAAGAAGGTACAGAGGTAAGAGGACATGACTCTTCATATTCCTATATCTTGAAAGTGGTCAGGGAGCAAATTTGCATCGAAATTCCCATCTGCTTTAAAGCATTTTGCTATGTTTTTGGTAACTAAAGCCAAAGTTCAATATATTCAATCCCGCCTCAAATTTTTGGCTTGTGTTTACACGACTACCAAAAAATTCGAAAATGTACTACCAATACATTCAAAATGACTGCCAGAATAAGTAATTGATCACCAAATTGTGCTTGAATAAATGATCACCTAACTTCTTTTATGTTTAGTGTACTTAAGTTTATGTTTTAAGTATTTTTTGTTGTTCTTACATGTTCAACCTAAAACGAAGGATAAAGGGGGCTTCGCTTCGCTCACCCCCTTTACCCTTCACCTAAGCTGCCGCAGTATTTTGCCCTGGTATTTTCTGCAACTTTTGGTGAGAAAAAAATATTTTGGTGATCATTATATTTGTTGCCAAAATTTTCAGGCACAGCACCAGTAGACAAAAGGGAAAGGTATGATAACCCTCCCGAACAGATTGAAAACTGAAGTGCTTGATGAGATAAAAGAGCACCTGAAATCCTTTAAAGGACGATCTAGCCACTACAGCAACAAACAAACTTAAAAATGTATCTACCTGAGTACCTTGATATAAAGAAAGTACAAGAACTGTTTTTAGAGAAATATCCTCATCACACACTGTCATATGAAACAAACAGAAGTGAATTCAAGAAATATAATATTTCTTTTGGATATCCAAGGTCGGATACCTGTAGCACTTGTGATAGAATAATGTAGTGGTGATTTCAATATCTAAACATGACAGAACGCC
Organism: Argyresthia goedartella; assembly: GCA_949825045.1. Lineage (NCBI taxonomy): Eukaryota > Metazoa > Arthropoda > Insecta > Lepidoptera > Argyresthiidae > Argyresthia > Argyresthia goedartella. Next base: position 22,287,537 of record OX463821.1, on the reverse strand, counting down.
AGAAAATGAGCAGGAAATAAAGAAATTGACAATAGAAAAGAAGGTGCACCTTGCTAAAGTCGGAGTTTTTTATAACAGAAAAAAGGTCAGTAAGCAGAAGGCCCGAAATTATTCTGAATTTGAAGCTATTGCTGTTGATTTTCAGAAAAATATTTCAGTACCTAATATCACTTTCTCTACAGATGTAGTGAATAATCCTTTCCTTTCGTATTTTCTCGGAAATGTTCGTTTTTGTCTTACTAATTCACTCGCACTCAGTACCCATCGAGACGGGCAATTTGACATTTGACATTGATAAAGAAAGTATGCGATTTATTTGATACCTACACGTAATTTAATAATACAGTAATTCATAGACACATCGGCACCATTCGGGTGTTATCGTTGTTCCGAGTTTTGCCGATAGGAAAGGATTATTCACTACATCTGTACCAACAAATGACGTTTACTACAGAAGACAACTGTCTATGTCTACTTTTAAGGTTGATGTTTTGTCAACGGGACAGCCATATTTTTATTGTTATCCGGAGATTGCAGCATAGAAAGGATCAAATGAAGTTTAATTTTTACATCATTTTACTATCAATTACCTTGATAATAGGGTAAAACATCTCAGCATTTTTTGTGAGTCATGTGGGAGTCAAGAATAAGAATTATAATATGATCAAGTGGATTTATTTTATGACAGACACATGCAAATTGTTAAAACGTGTAGACATCACATTCCCCATTTAGGGCCATTCTAACATAACGTGTAGACATCACATTCCCCATTTAGGGCCATTCTAACATGGAATGCGACAAGAATTTTTGCACCATCAAACTTAAAACTAAAATGGAGTTATTCCATGAATTTTATGAGCTCATTGCTCACGCATCGTTGCGAGTCAAACCAGAACCATTCAGGGTTATCAATAAATGGTCTCAATTTCTTCAAGACCCGACCGTTAAAAAACATGCCCTCTCAAAATCCAAGATATTCAAGATGAGCAGTAGAGTCATCTGAAAAGTATAAAGTATTGGGCATCGTAGGAATTATAATGACTTGTATTCAAAGGGCATAATAACTACAAAGAAGAATGGTAGGCTTACCTCTCTGATATAGTGTCGAGCTACTGAATTCCATTTACCTGATGTTGAGAGGAGATGTATGTTATAATTCCATCTTAAAAGTAAGATTAATATAGTACAGATTTGTATTTTTTTTTATTAATTAATCTTTTTTCAGGCTTTCTGGAATTGACAAAGGAAAAATCCCAAGACCTAGAAATTTTGAAGTTTTTTGCTCAATGGAAGCCCGACAATTTTACACCAATCTACCGCATTGTGCACTAAGGAAAAAGAAAGAATGACAAGAAGTCAGTCATAGAAATTAAGAAGAGAGAAATAAAGCAGGAAAAAGCATTAACAATGAATGTCACTGACATTCATTGGTAATGCTTTTCACATAATGAATTTATCCATTTATAATTGTATTTTCTCATTATGTATTTAAGTACATTAATATCTCAGTGCAGGGTCAAAATATAAAAGTATATATACATACTTACAGAAAAAAATTAGACCTAAGTTATAAGGAAAATATTATTCATTCTTTTAAAATTTTAATTTTGATTTATGCAAATGTACGTTTGATTGAAATTCCTCATTACTCCCCTGTAGTCTTCCAGTGGTCTGGGATAAGTTGTTTCTGAGATATGGAAGTTTAATATTGACAGCTGTCAAGATCATAACACCTGCAAAATTAGTGAAAAATACATTTGTCAAAAACAGTGACAACTGTCAAAATTGTGACAACTGTCAAAAATAGTGACGGCTTTCAAATATATTGACAACTGTCAAAAACAGTGACACCTGTCAAAATAATAAATAATTTGTGAAGCTGTGCCACTGCCATGCCATCTGGGAAAATTCTGTTTTTAAAAGTATTAGCCTCACACTGAGGCTACAAAAATGTAAAATAATTCGGTTAGAAAAGTGTAAAAAACATTCCTTTTCCGTATATCAGTTACGAATGTGAAAAAAATACATGTTCATAACTGGTTACAAAAGTCTAGTTACGAAAATGTGCGAAGGGGTCCCCTCCACCATTCATTTCATCACACCACACACTGGTTTTGTGACGAAGGACATTTGTTTACTTCCTATCTGAATAAAACGCACAGCACACATGACTTTACTTCAGTGAAACTTTACTTCACTGAATTGACAAAAAAATCTACATAATTATCGAACCTGCTCACAAAAAATAACGAGAATCAGTTGAGAAATGCGGCCTGTACAGGATAACATCCGGACAAACATCCGGACTTACGAAAACATTTTTGCCTGATCCTGAAACAGAGACGCTGTCAATAACTGTTGTAATTGTTAATTTAACATAAACAATACATATGATAACTTGTTAGGATAGTAGATTTGTCTAACGGCGGTCTTATTGATTGAGGAAGTATTCTTATTTGTTTTAACACAATCGCTGGCCTGTTAAAGCCAATCAACAGGCCTAGCTTTTACTTTAAGCTATCAGCTAGGCCTGATAATATAATAAATTTTGCCCTCACGACTAAGCTACTATAGTTAAAAAATAAAAAAAAATAAGTGAAAACTCCACTTAGTTGGATTTTGTTTTTCAGAAAAGCGTCACGCCATTTCCCATCCAGGGGGCAGAGAATCTTCTGAGCCCTCGTTCAGCCAGTTATTCGATACCCCATTTGCATGACATGGGTCTAACCGTCTAGCCATCTCCGCGCCGCAGCTTGTCACGTGTTAATAGGGATAACCCTCTGTATTGGAAGTCGAAGGAACTTTAGAGGAAGATAACAATTTAGAATGTAGATCAGACATTAAATAGAGGGAGGGATTCCTTTTATTTTACACTATTTCCTTAGGACTATTTACAACCTTACACTATATAGGACCTAACAATATCCAGGCTCTGGGAGGGTCCCCACGGGCGCCATAGAGTTGGCATGCTGTGAACAGCACACTGAAGTATCGGTACTGTAAGGTTCGATATTTGGCGATTATATTGTATACGGGCCTCTTTAGAGTGGGTGTCACTTTGGGACTGTTACTTATTTTGTAATTTTAAAAAGAAAGAGGTTTGGTTGTGAGAAGTCAATGTGACACACTTCACCGTAGGCTTCAGCCAGTGACTGAGCTAAATTATAGTGAGGATTAGAGTAATGGCTATCGAGCCAGTTGTGGATCCCTTTTATACAAAGTGTAAATAAACTATTCATGATAAATAAAATAAAAACAACAACAACAAACCATTTATAATTATCAATTAAGCACAACATCATTAGTGCTAGGAGTACTACATTGGTACTAGGAGCACTACATTGGCGGAGGCGCCAAACGGGCCAGAGAAATAGGAAGACTGCTTCAGAAGGAAGGACGTCATAAAAAGTACGCCACTTTTTAGAAGAGGATAGTGACCGTCGATCCAGACCTTGCTGAATCGAGGAAGGATCGAATGTGCATTGGTAAGTATATTTCTGTACTTAAGTTTTTATTTAGGAATTACCTCGACCTGCCAAGCGAGTGAAGAATCAAGCCTTATGCCAAGAATGGAGCCTTATATTTTTTTAGGGAAATTAGGGGCAGTGCCCAGACATTTGACGAGGTGGTGAATAAATTTAATGAGGAGTTTGGAGGCACAGACTTTGCAGAGAAGTTCTACAATGCCAAGCAAGAGAAAAGAAGTTTGTTGGACTACTTCCATTATTTAGGGGACCTGGCGAGGAAGGCTAGAGTTACTAAAGATGACATTTTTATAACGCAATTTTTAAGAGGATTGCAAAACCATCTAAGAAATAAATTAAGTACTAATAATTATAATTTGCGTCCTAGGCAAGCGGATTTTGCAACACGTCGTGGCTAGAGCCCGATAGCGGTGACCAGGCTGACCTGTGGAATGAGGGCCTCAGACGAGCTCAGCAGCGTAGCACAGAGGCGGAACGACCAATGTGGAAGATCGTCGCAGTCGAGGCGGATCAGCAGGTCAGACCATTAGTTTTATTAAATGCATCTGGAGTAAATGTGGTAGCTCTTTTAGATACAGGCGCTACAGCTTCATGCATCAGCCCAGCCGTTGCGGATCAAGTGGGTGCGGGATGTATGCAAGAAGAGAAGAGACGAGTTAAGGCGGTAAATGGAAGTTTGCTGCAAATTGTAGGGAAATGTTTTATAGATTTTAGTTTGGACAATTTTAGCTTTTCAGAGGAATTTTTAGTAGTAACTGATTTAAATTGTAGCATTATTTTAGGGGTGGATTTTTTAATAAAGAACGGTATGAATATTGATTTTGTTCATTCGTGTATGTGTTTTTTCCAGGGAAAAATACCGTTTTACAATAATTTCCATACGAAACAAAACACGACGCCGGTAAAACGAAATGTCATGTGCGTAGGGATTCTTCCAAAACAAAAGATAGGGTCGGACTTTCTAGACGGTTCTAGAAGGAAACAAGTGAACTTCGGGGAAACCACGGTTATCGAGGATCGTGACGTGATAAATTCTATCGACTTTCAGGAGCTAAGAAAGGGCGATTACGTTTATTTCTCGGGGTTATCGGATTCGTGCGAATTTGCGTTTGGGGTAGAAGATAAACGGTTTATCGTAAATGAGGATTTATGTGAGAATGATAAGCGGGTATTATTGGCGTTGTTGGATAGGAATGCGGATAGATTTGCGTTTGCAACTGACCAGTTAGGTAGGTCGGGGATAGTGTCGGTCGATATTAAGACTTATGATGAAGAGCCGGTTCATTGTCACCCGTATCGCGTTTCGCCGGTGCAACGGGAAATTATTGAGGAGAAGGTCGCGGAGATGTTGAAACTAGGTGTTATTGGGGAATCCACTAGTTCTTATGCTGCGCCCGTTGTGTTGATTAAAAAGCCCGATGATTCATGGAGGTTTTGTATAGATTATCGGAAATTAAATAAGAAAATTTGTAGGGATAGTTATCCTATTCCGCGGATAGAAGACATTGTCGATAGTTTGGCCGGGGCCAAGTATTTTGCGGAGTTAGATCTTAATTCAGGTTATTGGCAGACGGTTATTACGGAAGGTAGACATAAAACGGCTTTCGTCACGACCACGGGTCTTTATGAATTTAATGTTGTTCCGTTCGGTTTGGCAACGAGTCAAGCGGTTTTCCAACGGATGATTGATAAAGTTTTAGCGGATTTAAGATTTAAAGGGGTTATGGTTTGCGCAGACAATGTAATTGTGTATGGTAGAACGTTCGAGGAGTTTGCCGATACGTTGCAGAATGTTTTTGGGCGGTTTAGAGAAGCGAACTTGACCTTCAAGCCATCCAAATGTAAATTCGGTTTTTGCGAGATTGAGATGCTAGGTTATCTAATCTCGAATGAAGGAGTAAAACCTAGTGAGAAAAAGCTGAAGGCTATGCAACAGGTTCCAACTCCCACATCTACGAAGGATATGAAACAATTATTAGGTTTATTTTCTTATCATAGAAAATTTGTATCGAAATTTGCGAGAATATCGTTGCCTTTCACTAAATTATTGAAAAAGGGGGTAAAGTTTCAATGGAATTAAGAATTGCAGAATTCGTTCGATTATATTAAGAAGGTTATGTGTAGTGCGCCAATACTTTCCTATTATTCGGGGGATAAGTCGGTTACTACGAGAGTTTATGTAGATGCGTCTAACGAGGCGTTGGGTGCAGTATTGATGCAGGGCTTTGAAATAATGAGTCCGGTTGCCTATGCGTCTAGGAAGTTAACGGATGCAGAGAAAAAATATAGTACGACGGAGAAAGAGTGTCTGGGGTTGGTATGGGCGTTAAGGCACTATAGGCATTATCTTTGGGGATCGTATTTTCAGGTGGTTACAGACCATAGCGCGTTATGTTGGTTACAGTCGAAAAAAGATATGACTGGTAGGTTAGCGCGATGGGCGTTAGCGATACAAGAATGGGATTTCGAGATAGTTCATTGCTCGGGGAAAAGCAATGTAGTGGCAGATTTTTTGAGTAGGAATCCGTTAATGGAAGAAGGGAAACGGGAAACAGAAGGACCTCAGTCTTCTTCTCGTTTTGAACCTGAGATGATGGTTTGGAAGTTTTTAGTATTAATGTAGAGTCGTTACAGGCGAATCAAGACAACGATTCATTTTGTAGTAGATGGTTAACGCGGTTGAGCGAACGTCCGGAAGCGTGGCGTAGCGGTTTTTGTTTGAGAAATAATTTGTTATATAAAAGCGTACGTAGAGATGGAGAAATTAGGGAGGTATTAGTATTGCCTAGGTCTTTGTTTCAAAATGTAATGAACGAATTACATGATGAGGCGTGGACAGGAGGTCATTTGGGTCTCGCAAAGACGTTGAAGAGGTTTCGGTCGAAATATTTCATGCCGAAAGCCGATAAGGAGATAGAGCGTTATATAGCTTCGTGCGTGCCGTGTCACGAAAGGAAATTAGGTAGGTAATATTTTTAAAATTTTAAGACTGACCTGCGGGTGAAATCAATTTTCTCAATAGTCCGGGAGGAGACTCGGCTATTTTGCGAGTTACTCGAGCGCGTTTTGTTATACGTACCAAGGCGGATAACGGGAAGATGTATGAAGTTGGCACGACTGTATCAAGGACCATACAAGGTCATTGAGATCGTTGGGAGGTCTGATGTGCTGATTCGTCGTCTGAACTCACGGTCACGGGGCGTTATTGTTAACACAAATCGTTTAAAACGCTTCGTGCTGCGTTGAGGAGTTCGTCTGATATTAAATAATTATACATTAGGACATTAAATAATTATAGGATTAGGATAGGAACATTAGGATATTAAATAATTATACATTAGGAGTATAATACAAGTTTATCCCGGTTGATGGTTTGTGGTTTGTGTATGCGGTAGCGTTAAGAATTGTTTATTAACCGGTGTTTCTTTTCATGTTGTTGCTGAACTATGATGTCTGATGAGGACCGTACACCAAAGACCCAAGAAATATCTGTAACATACTAGATTTCCGTGGTAGATTACCTTTATATGAGAAACTTTTATAAACGACAGTTCGTATAAATGTTTGAACCGATCGCCTGGTTTTATCTTTGAGAGCAGTATGACGAGGCAATAGCTATTCGTCATAGGGTTCTGTTTTGGTCCCCGCGTTCTTAAAGTATAGAGTTGGGATGATTTGGTAAGGGGAGACTATGGGTTGTATAACGAAGTTGGTAACGAAGGTTCCTCAATGAAAGTAATTTCTGATGTGGGATAACTCGGGTATTCGATACACATTCGAGATTTTTTGTAGTGTCTTTACTTGGGTAATTGGTTGCAACTCACGGCGATTATCTTAAACTGTTAATAGTAAAAGATAGTTTACTGAATTCCAATGGATTAGTTGAGGTTTATGTACGTAGTAGTATCGGTTTTAAAGCTAGTTGATTTCATCGTATTATTGGAACGAATTTTAATGAACTCATTCTTAGGCTGTGGCTTAGTAATACGGTTCTATAGATTAATCCTGTTAATATGGTTGACGTTTCCTATATTTGAAAATGATATTTTTTTTTCTTTGATCTTTGCCTGCGTTAATTTTTGAAATATTTCCATTCGGTGGAAAGAGTTTACAATGTGTTCACAATTGTCTATGCAAAGATCGAGTTATATTAATTTTAGGAACGGAGGTATTATGGTTGTCTGATAAGTTTTTCGCTAGTTTTTATTGTCAGAAAGTTTGTCGAATGATAACCATTCGAGAAGCTAAATCTTAGCTAGATTCAGCTGTTTGCCTTCGTATTGTAATTGAGAGTTTTCTAGCGTTAGGTAGGTTAGTGTTAAACCGCGAATAATTGTATGATGGGATCATAGGGTGTTATAATTTAAGATTTTAAGGTGCATAGCCTACACCTTAAGTGTAGTTTGGTTTTGTTATTTAATGTTTAATTGAGCAGGTTAAATGGGATGGTTGGACAGATAAGGATTAGGAAAGTTACTCGATGTTATTTAAAATTATGCTTGCGGCATATTTACTGTTTTCTAGATTTCAAGCATAGCAAACTAACTTAATGTTAACATTTAATGTTTTTTATATTTTAGACTTTGAGATAGGGTTGTCATTTAAGATTTTAGACTTTGAGTTAGGGTTGCCACTTTGAAAAAAAAAAATCCGTTGGGAATTTTTTTTTTGAAGGCAGGGGGGAATGAATGTAAGGTTCGATATTTGTTTAGGCGATTATATTGTATACGGGCCTCTTTAGAGTGGGTGTCACTTTGGCACTGTTACTTATTTTGTAATTTTAAAAAGAAAGAGGTTTGGTTGTGAGAAGTCAATGTGACACACTTCACCGTAGGCTTCGGCCAGTGACTGAGCTAAATTATAGTGAGGATTAGAATAATGGCTATCGAGCCAGTTGTGGATCCCTTTTATACAAAGTGTAAATAAACTATTCATGATAAATAAAATAAAAACAACAACAACAAACCAGTCCAGTGTTATGATTTATAATTATCAATTAAGCACTACATCATTAGTGCTAGGAGTACTGCATTGGTACTAGGAGCACTACAGTACCTACACAGCGAGCACAGCTAGCAGCAGTAGTTGGTAGTTGGTGCAGCAGCTGCCTCAGAAGATAGATTCGGCAGAGTTCCTCAGATGTTCCCAGCAGAACTGGTAGGCTGGAGGTGTAGCAGATGTCTTCAGAAGATCCAGAGTTTCCCAGAAGTTCCCGGGGAGCTAGAGGCTGGGGTTGTAGCAGCTGTCTGCAGAAGATCCTTTAGAGTTCCTCAGAAACTCCCGGAACTCTAGCCCGGGAACCTGGCCTTCTGTTATTTGTCTTATTTGAGTGGTCGAATTAGGCTGACCCAAGCGAGGACTACATTTTTTAGGAAACTTGAATAATTTTCAATGATCATAATTTAAGTTTTTTATTCAAATTTAAGTAATCTCCCAGAGACCCAGGAAACTAACTCCAAGGAGGAGGTTGAACTATGTGGTACGTATGAGAACATAAATAAAAATAAAACTGAAGTGAAGACAATAAATACAGGTCCCAATAGCGTAAGCCCTTTTGTAAGGCTGAGCTATAGCTCAAAAGAAGGTACCGCAATGCAATTTCAGCCTTGAGTAGAATACGAATATAGCGACACCGATTTCCAGTATTTGACGACATCCTCCAGGTGAGTTTTTAAATTAGTTAAGGAAACCTCTACAAGCTATGGATACAAACTACTTAAATTACTCTCAAATTCTCCTCAATATCAGCCACCCAATACGTCAGCACATCTAAATGGCCACACACAATGCGGGGCAAAGGGCTGACTCCATCATCCAGCATGCGCCAGTCTTTTGTCCCAACATGCTATTAATATGAAAACAATTTGTCCCTCGCGAATTTGCCGCAACTGAACACTTCAGGCCGGTTAAAGCGGGCCTCCGAAATTTATTTACATGCATACTAATAACAATACATACATTGCTGCAGGCCCCACATCAGGATACAATTTTTCGTGGGAACCTGATACTGCGATGTCACACACATGTAAACACTCAAGTCATAGTTTTTTTCTTCCTCCCCAGCCGGTATTCGAACCCGGGACCTCTCGCTCCGGAGTAAGAACCTCGAACCGCAACGCCACAGACAGAGGTAGTTAAATAGGCTTAGAAATTACTTTTTTATTTTATTTATCCATGTTTAAAATTGTTTTATTTTAGACTATGTTTACGGAGCGATCAAGGAAGGAAACCTACATGGTTTATGCGTGAACTCTGTCGCTCGCTCTAAACTAGTGAACCAACTGACACATATTTTTATTGACCCGTCTCAGTAAAGCACAGTAGTTACACATGTTACAATACTTAATAACATACCCAAAAAAATGTAATGACGGATCTAAGTGATGTAACAACATCCTATGGAAATAAATGATTTTTGATTTTGATTTTTTGATTTTGATTTTGTTAATTATGCAAGATATTATATTTAGTTGTATTTTGTGATTTATGTGTTCCTACGTGCTCGGCGACATTGAAAAAGGTTTTACATAGACGTAATTGATGAAGTACTAGTAGAAGAGGAAAATTAAAGTACCCGTATTTATATAGCTTGCGTCTAGACACAGCTTTGTTCGTTTCCAACAGCATCTCCACGACGAAAAATCAAAGTACTCGCTTCAATATTTAAAAAACAACATAGTGTCACGCACTCCCTTACACGGAGGCAGAGTCATGCGACCACATTTAGCGAGTTTATATTCAAAATCTGCGAAAACGAATGCTCTAATAACTCTGCCCTCCAGTGTACCGTAAGTGATCCCCAAAGAGTATGCATATGCGCGCCGCTGCAATCAACGATTCCCGCCATTGTACAACGCAGATTAAAATTTTAGGGTTCAGCCGCTAATGTGATTGCTGTAGATGTAGAGCCCCGGCCGTGTGATTACAACTATTATAGGGGCGGTGTGTTATTTTTATCAAATAGTCTTGTTTATTTGATTTGAATTGTAATTAAAATGATATTTTGTGGGGATATCGTTGGCTGTTTAAGATACCTACTCGTATGTCTATTTATTTTTGCTGGTTATGACGGGAAACTGAAGAAACATGCTATTTTTACCTGCAGACCGCATGGATATATGGACATATGTACAAAATTTATAGGCCCGCACTATTCTCAGATATACTTTGACAAGTCCATGCTTCTTTAAGTCTTAAGTTGCCCATCATGAACGATCTTTAAATTTGAAAGGGGAAATATTAAACTGCACATCAAAAATACTAATTTGCACAGCAAATACTAGGGATTAATGCTACGGCTTTTTGCTGTGCAAATCAGTATTTTTGATGTGCGATTAAATACTAGCCATTTTCAAGCCCCACAGGTCGCTAATGGGCGTAACGTTATGGCGTGTGAACTGTCGTGATCATTATGAACTCAGACATAAGGGCATCGATAATTCAAGTCTGTGCATAAGGGCCACATTTTATCCAAAAAACAAAATTTTATGGAACTGACACGTTATTAGCGTTTTACGTAGCTTTAAAATTTAAAGATCTATTCTGTAACTAGCTGTTAAAGATGCAACTAGCTGTAAGCCCTGTTATTATTACAAAGATGTATAAATTAAACACAACCTACTTCGCACCTTTTCATGAATACAATACGTTAACAATGTTTCTAGCATACCGTAATAAATTACTTATTAATACACTGCGAACATTAAAATGCGAAACATTTCATTTCAGATAAATCCCGTGAGAGTTTAATGTACTTGATATCATATCATTCGATTTCCATTCGGCTCGCAATTTGGCGAAGCATTCATTCGATATTTCGATGTAAATAAATGTATTCAATATTCGATATTAATGTATTCAGCGGCGCCGGGCCACGATTTTCATTTTGTAATTTTTACCAAGCATTGCGCTTTTTCTAAACCAGGCGTTCCTAAAGTTTGAATATACGTCGAGGTGAATCTTAAGATAATCTTTGGCTGCTAAATAATGATAGTACTTACCTACCCAATATTGAAAATAAAACAGGTCAAGTGCGAGTCTAAATCGCGCACGAAGGGTTCCGTACCACCGTTCAATGGAAGCGATGGTGTGGAGTGAATAGTTTGGATTTTACACAGCAAAATATTGTTTACAAAGTTATTGGTGCGGTTACTTTCACACTCCATGTACGTAACCAGGTGCATCCATAAGTTTGTATGTGGTATTGAAAGAATTGTTGTATGGGAGCCCCCTTAAATATTTCTTTTATCCTGTTTTTTAGTATTTGTTGTTATAGCGGCAACATAAATACATAATCTGTGAAAATTTCAACTCTCTAGCTAGCTAGGTTCTTGAGATACAGCCTGGTGACAGACGGACGGACGGACGGACGGACGGACAGCGGAGTATTAGTAATAGGGTCCCGTTTGGAACCCTTCGGGTACGGAACCCTAAAAATAACGTCTTTATTGGCCACTGAGACCGAAACAATGTGAAAAAGCCGTTTTTTCGGTACGAGTGGTGCCAGATTTATCAAAGATTTTTGCCAGAGTTATGAAAAATACCGGTCTTATCACTTGTACTCAGTCAACCTCAAACTCACATATTTTATTGTAAGCAGGAAAAAATAATGCACTTTTACAAGTCACTCATTACACGGAGAAAAATAAATAAAATATGATCTATTAAACTATTATGGTTTGAGTTTGAAAAAGGAAATTTCCCTTTCAAGTCGTGATTCATGGCTGAGCTCGCGCAGGAAAGGGAATCTCCATTAGTACCAGTAGAGTCCGAAGCACTAGTAGAGTTCTACTAGTGCTTCGGAAATACGCCCGTCAGAGAAGATAGTACCAAGACACAAAACGCGGGATGTCATTTTTAAATTTTCGCATTTTTTTTTTCATTTTATACCACAATGTACAATATAAAAATAATCGAATCTAATGCCAATGTTATAACATAGTATCATAAATGACAATAATATGTCTCAAAATAACAATTTTACAAAAAAAATAAAAAAATATAAGTACAAACAAAAGCTGTAACGAACATAACTTACGCGAAACCAGACTGGACCAGTCCCCCCAAGCAGCACCCCGTTCACGAGCATGACTTGTGCACCAGCCATCACCCCCCTCGCCATATTTGAGGGAGAGGAGCAGCCCGTATCTCTACTAACGTTACTACGGTAACGATAGCACTCTCTGAAAAACTAAACCAAAATGGGCATTAGCTGCGCGTTGCATTACAACATATAAATAAATAAATATAGCCCATTAATGCCCTACCGGGGGACACGGGCTTTTACCCGGATACATATAAGATTGAGCCTTACACCACCACGCCGGCTCAGTGCGGGTGGGGGTCGGGATAGTGACCAACCCGACTATTAGAAGCTATCAAGCTGCCCTATTAGGGCCTCTGATACAACTGTACGACTACTACCACCCAGTAGCGATAGTAGCCGGGACCTACAGCTTAACGTGTCATCTGAAATACGGAAGCGCCCTATACAAATGCCACATAGAAACGGCCACCCATCCAGTACCCGTCTCGGCCAGATGTTCCTGCCCGAAAAATAGTTTCCACTGTGCGACTACCACTAGGCCACCCACTGACGCTTCTACAACATAACTATTTTGTTTGGCCACGAATACCTCCACCAATATGCGATAAAGCCACAAGATTGAGAATCTTTCAATGTTGAGATTGTTTGCTTCATATAATTTTGTAAGAACCTCGACGACTGAGGAGGTGAGGCGAGGTGGAGGTGGAAAGGGAGAAGGGAGGGAGGGGCAAATGAAAACTCCAATACAGGCGAACAGTTAAATATTCCGTCTTCAGACAGAGATATAACAAAAGAAACACATTTACGTAATATTATTCATTCGTTTAGCTATCTTGTCGTGAAGCGTGCTCTACAGTATATTATTACCAACCTAAACTGTTCCAAAATTCAAAACACAACGGAGGCGGGTGGATATGTCATAAAAGTTCGACCCACATAACTGATAATGTATTGCATTTATTATACCCTCCAGTGTAAAGTCAGCTCAAAGCAGGGCTTTGTTTTTTGTCGAACGATATGCTGAAATCTGATTTCATTCAAATACTTCTTATGCTTTATTAGGCTTATACATAGTTGTAAATCTGTTTAATACTTCTTGGAATAATGTGAAATTTTGGTACAAGTGTGATGATTGTATTGAGCAATCCACTTATTTGCTCAATGCTCGAATTCAACTATTCTCGAGTGGCTTGGCCCGCCCTTCATATCTTATCTGGTACTTACATGTGATCGGGGCGGCGCTACCTCACAGCGGATGCTTTAGCGCAATGCACGAATTGCTAATGCTAGTATTTTGAATTTGCCGGGGTGCGGCGTGCGCCGTAGGTTGCTCATTGCTCGAATGGCTAGCCATTTGAAATTTACGGGTCGGTGTGCGCCGTTGGTTGCTCATTGCTCGAAAGGCTAGCCATTTGAAATTTCCGGGTCGGTGTGCGCCGTTGGTTGCTCATTGCTCGAAAGGCTAGCCATTTGAAATTTCCGTTTCGGTGTGCGCTATTGGTTGCTCATTGCTCGAATGGCTAGCCATATTAAATTTCCGGGTCGGCGTACGCCGTTGGTTGCGCATTGCTCCAATGGCTGGCCATTTGAAATTTCCAGGTCGGTGTGCGGCGTTGGTTGCTCATTGCTCGAAAGGCTAGCCATTTGAAATTTCCGTTTCGGTGTGCGCCGTTGGTTGCTCATTGCTAGAATGGCTAGCCATTTGAAATGTCCGGGGCGGCTTACACCACCCCTATAACATGTCATGTTAAATATTTATCACTGAATTTGATAGCCTACACAATTTCCGGGGCGGCGGAAGCCGTATTATAACTATACCTTGTGTACTATAACTACACCATGAGCAAGACTCCTGAAGCAGATATTGGGCTATGCAACACAGTTCTTACGAGCGCTTAGCCTGGGACCACATACAATATTGTATCTAGTCTAATCGAAATAAATAAATAATCTTATCTTATCGTAGACTTATAACGGTTCTTACCGGCTGCCCGCTACTCGACTTGGTAGCCATGTTAATTGTCCGGGGCGGCTGCGCTGCCTTCGCAACACATCTCATTGCTTACGATTTACTCGGCGCGCTGGCTACAGGAAAGAGTGGTGTCTGCGAGCAAGCGCAGGGATTCAGGAATCGGCTCCAATTCGTCTCAATCAGCAAAGCTGGAGACGAATTGGGGCCGATCCCTAAAATCAAATCTGGATCCGCCCCTTATCTGACGGCCATGGTTTTCCATACATACCCTTTATTGGGTTAGTCAAGAGAGTAATGACGCTGTAATTTGCTCTTTATAATAGTAATAATAATAATAATCGTTTATTGCAGGCATAAAAGCCCATAGAATAAATTACACATTATGTCAACAATAAAATTAAATTAAAATCCAAATAAATCATTACAAAATAAAAATGTCAAAAAAATTAAAAATAAAAACACACACACGGCAGGGGAAGAAGGACGAGTGCCTAGGCTACCCACTAACGTGTAGCCTCACCCCGTGAGCCAGCAGCGGCGAGTCCCACCGTCCAGCCAACGTGCGAAGAATGGAGTTGGAGCTGCCGCGTACGCGCGCTAATAGCGAGGCGCTGCGTTTCCTAATGATCGCGGCAAAGCCGTCGACCCTTGCCTCCGCAAACATGCCTGAGACGCTGCAGTACCGCGGCAGGCCCATCACCACCCTAAATGCATTGTTGTACTGAATACGTAGGGCGCTGTATGCACCCTGCGTATAGTTGACCCACAGGCTGCACGTGTAGTAAGACTGGCAGTATGCCCTGAACAATGTTAATTTTGATTCTTTACTACAACGAGCGAACCTGCGAACCAGCATGTTACAGCGAACAGCCAGCGCCCTACGCTCCCTCTCAATGTCACAGACATCTTTGAGGTCATCGGTGACCCAGTGGCCCAGGTACTTGAACTTCTTAACCCTGTTCAGAGGAGAATTATTAATGTAGACTGGAGGCAGGTCAGAGTATGTTCTCGTGCCTGACTTGAAAACCATTAGCTCTCTCTGTTTCGCGTTGTACCTGAGCCCATGGGCCTCCGCATAGGACTCACAAATACGCAACAGTGCACATAGCGCACCGACCGATGGGCTCAGCAACACCATATCGTCAGCATAAGAGATGTTATTAATATTTTGTCCGTCTATATGACATCCAACTCTAGTGCTGCTGAGCTTCTCGATCAGGTCATTTACATACAAATTAAAAAGTTTAGGAGAAGTGAGCCCCCCTTGTCTCACACCACAGTCCAGTCTGTATGCACCAGAGCATGACCCCGCCCACCTGACACAATTGTTTTGGTTACTGTACCAGAATCCAAACAAACGTGTTATTTCTGGCGGTACACTCGTTTCATTCCGCATTTTCGCCCAGAGTATGTTATAGTTGACTAAATCAAATGCTTTAGACAAGTCTAAGAAACATGAAAAAACTGGCGTATTCCTGGCGGTATAGTACTGAACAGTCTGCTTGAGACAGAAGATAGCACTTTCCGTTGAGAGTCCGCACCGGAACCCGAACTGATGGTCATTCAATGTCAAGTGCCTATCTAACTGTTTATCAAGCAAACTGTCCAGCACTTTTGCAACGACCGTTGCCAAAGAGATGGGCCTATAGTTATTTAAATCAGAAGCATCTCCAGTTTTGTTTTTGACAATTGGAATAACCAGCGTGTACATAAGGTCATTAGGCAAGTAAGAGTGACTTATACACAGACTAAAAAACATCGCTAGTACCCTACCTACATGGAACCCAGCATGCTGCAAGTGCTCGATGCTGAGGTTGTCGTGTCCAGGGGATTTTCCTCGAACCATATTTTTAATCACTGTTTGAACCTCTTTAGCAGTGAACCTAACATTAAGGTCTCCGGTGAGCCCCACTTCCGCAGCATCGGGCACGCGCGAGGACGCTGCTCCTAAAGGCGATTCCACTTTGAAGTGAGTGGGAAAGGCCTCCGCTATATCGGTCGGATCATGCACGCCAGCCACGCTCACAGGAAGACTCGCCTTCGGATTTAATTTATTAGTAGACTTCCAAAATTTTGAAAAGTTTTTGTCCCTATGGTGTTTTGCAATAATGTCCATTTCAATTTGTTGCTCGTTATTCTGACACCATTTTAATTTATTTTTAAACAATTTTCTGGACTCACACATTTCCTGATAAATTAGACCAAAACTGGGTTTCCCGTACAAATTCCATGTCTGAAAACAGAGACGGGCCCGCCTGTGAGCGTCTGCTACGTGTCTGTTCCAGCCAGCAATATATTTAGGCCTTTTGCCTGGTAGGTCACGATAACTGACACTAGCTCCTTCAACCAGTATACCAACAATACTTGCATACAACTTATCTAAAACATGCTTATGATGTAAGTCTGAACAATATGAATCAGCACAGTGAATACATGCAGTTGGAAAGTCAACATTTTTCAGCTTAGAATTACAAAAATCTTGATATTTCATAATTTGATCAGAGTCCCGAACACCCCACTTCACCTTATTATAACTAGAAAGAATGGTAGGTAATTTTGGTTTAACTAAACTAAAGTTACATTCAAGTTGTATAGGTATGTGGTCTGACGGGTAACTATCATAAAGTATACTGGCACTGAGTACAGTCTGACGCGCGGCACTAGTCACTATTGTATGGTCCAACCATCTTTTGCACCCGTGTGCTTCACTTACAAACGTGTACGAGTCCGTTGGCAACAGTTCCACGTCCACCGTGGACCATGACTGCTCTGTACAAAAGTCAATAAGTTCATTAAAAAAAGGCTCACCTGGATGCGCATTAAAATCGCATTAACACGGTGTCCGCATTGTTTACCTCAATTATTGCCAGAATCTCACTCAAACACGACGTAAACACAGCAAGATTCTCGGCCTTGTCAGTAGGCATGTACACGGAAAATACAACTATAGAACGATCTTGGATCACTCTTTTGATTGCGGCGACCCGCTCACTATCACAGGTTATAACAGATACCGAGGGAAAAAGCGACTTTTTCCACAACAACGCGACACCTCCGTATGGCCTGCCACGAAGAATGCCCGCCGAAGTGTCTACAGCTGATTTCCCGAAGTAGGCGAAGTCACTATCTATGTTGCCTAGTGAAGGAATGTCGTGAGGAAGTAGCCAGGTTTCCTGCAGCGCGACAATGTCTGATGTTTGACATAATCTTCTCACACAGTTTACGGAAGTTTTTACGCTTTTACAATTAAAGCTGGTCAGTTTGTATTGGTATGTACAGGGTGTACTAGACATTTAAGATGTGATAGGCTTCGTACCAGCAGACACACCAATGTCCCAGTCTATTACTTTGTACTTGGAATGAACAAAGCGTCGGAAATAAATTCTCTTGGGCCACAAGTGGACATCTTGAATGCTTTGTGCTCTGAGTCATCACCCTGTATGTCAATTTGTCGTAAATATACTTTTTCTTGCGTCTTCCTGAAGATGTAGTCCGCAATATTCTTTGTCTTCGTATCATTGTGAACATTGGTGATAAACAAAGGAACTTTGGGATCGGCTGCCTTAAACAAACCGTCGGGTTCCACATTTGCTTGCCCCGCCTGACCCAAGAAACGGTTCTTAGACCTCGACTTGGATTTCTTCTTCTTCTTCTTCACCACCTGCATCCATCCTTCATCGTGCGGACATGACTTGACAGCCTCCGCAAACGTAGCTACCCCTTCCACAGCCACATGGCAATCAGCTGTTGAGACTATTGTCTGAGGCGGCGAACTGGATTGAATATCCGCCGACTCGCTGCTGTCTATGTGTGCGTGCGGCACAGCGCTGGCGGCAGGCTGGTCGCGACGCGGCGGTGGTGATGAAATCAACGGCTCGCTGATTGGCGAGCTATTTGAGGGTAGGACGATATTTTCCTTGGCTCCTTTGCTGGTTTTTTTAACATTTTGAAAAAATGGGGACGCTGTGGGATACGAAATGGACCGCCAAGTCGGTTGCAAAAGCCCACCTTTATCGTCCGTGGACAAACACTGGTTTGACAGCAGACCCATGGGGCCGCTGTCTAAATAAGCGCCACGATGACGAGTATTGACAAAATCCGTATTCACCAAGGAATCCGACCTGAGATGCTGAAGATTCTCACGTATTTCACCGATCTCTGTTTTTATGTTTATCAGTATTATTTATATCTTTAGCGTTTGGCTAGCGTTTACGATACTAATACGATACGTAAAGACTATCAAGCTTTTCTATCAGATACATCTTTGTCAGCTCTTCCCCGATACGTTCTTGTTGTTCTCCGGGTGGCTTTAAAATAACTGCGGTGATGGGCTAGTCCCCTGTCGAGCAAAATGGAGTATTCAATAACTGGCTAAACGTGGGTAAAATTGTTTGACTGGACGCCATGAATATATCTTATAAGTGGAGCCTTTTTCCATGCCCACCGACTGTAGCACAGATCTTTTTGTTACAGGATCGGTATATTAACTCAAGTTGTGAGTTACCCGGCCGCCATTGTGCTTGTTGCCAACTTCACTCTGTCCCTGCGCGCTCCTAACTTCAGAAGGTTCCAGATACGCTGCGCTCTTTTACACCAATTTATCCCTGCGCCGTATGGGCTAAAATTGTAGAGGAATAGTGTCGCTTAGCATGGACGTTCTGGGACGTTACTTTGTTAATCATGCTTTTATCCTGACAGTTTGTGGGTTTTGCAAAATTGCCTTAGCGTCTGCGGGACTAACAATAGGTTCTAGGTTCTAGAGAGGGATTGAAAGTCGTTGACGGAACTAAATGTTTGGGGATTGGGAATTCAGGTTTAGGTCAAGGGTTTAATCTGATGTGGTTGGTAATGTCATAACAGAATATTGCTGATTCTAATATTCCGTCAGTGTAAATGGGTGTTTAACACCAAAACATCATAATCGGAAATTCTATGAAAAACCCGGTAGTTTCGGCTGTGCTTTTATATAATAATAATAATAATACCTTGGACACTATTGACACACATTGATCTAGCCCCAAACTAAATCCTAGTTTGGGGCTAGATCAATGTGTGTCAATCTGTACCCTGTATCTTGGGTACTAGACAACGCCATGGCTCACAGTAACGTCTTAGTAGGACAACTGCAAACATAAAGGGGTTGTTTTTAGTCCGTATACCAACGAGCTGATGCCCGCTCAATATGTGGGGACCCGGACATAGCAGGGAGGTCTGACTCCTGGGCATGGGTAATTCCATTTTTTCCCCTCCAACAAAAAAAAGGGTACTAGACAACGATACACATACTTATATAGATAAATATTATACTTAGATAGATAAACAACCATGAGTAGGGTACAAACATCCGTTCTCATCAAACAAATATTTGCCCCCACCGGGACTCGAACCCGGGACCCTTGGCTTCGTAGGCAAGGTCATTGCCGACTCGGCCATTCGAGTCGTATGTGTATATATCACACGCAGACCAGCATTGTTACATACCCCTTAAACAGTAAATGCATATGTAACGTCTGTTTATATTCAATCCAAACTCTTATCTAACTACCGACTGCATAATGAGTAGGTCTGGAAATGATAATCAGAACGCCACACCCCCATCCGAACCCCATGGTAGCACTTAGTATTTTCATCATATTTTTGCATGACTCCTCTCTAAGACAAAGGCAGGCGAGTTGGCAGGTTAATTAGACTGACGCATTGCACTCACTGCCTCCGTAATAATCAGTCTTGCAACTCTTGCTGCTATTGCTATAATGTATCAAGACTAGACTACAGGTAATAGGGATGGGATTGGATGCCTCTGAGGAGTCCATAACGGAGTTCCGAGAAACTCATCTTCGACATGACTTTTCTTCGACGCTACTGAGATCCGACACGTGTTAATTTCGACAATGCGTTACTTCGAAATAACCTAACAACGATACTATTATCCTGATATCACTGAACTAGGAAGCGACAAGTGTTCGACCATGGTTTGCCTGACTTGAAGCGACCAAAAAAATTCACTTTAAACAACTTGCTTCGAGGGTAAAGTCCGAATGAAATCCCGAATACTTAACTAATTAGATAGATACAGAATTAGAAACAACAGAGGAAAACATATAGCGTCACGCCTTTACCCATACGAGCAGCGGCACAATTGTGCCCACGTTAAGCCAGTTATTCAATACCCCATACGCGTGACAAGGGGCCTGCCCATCGCCGCAGATCTTCCAGAATATCCATAAATGGAATAATGGATAAAAATTCAGGGCCTTACCCAAAAAAATAAACTACTGTTCAACACTCGTTTAAAAACAAAAATGTATGGGATTTGATGTTTGTTTTGAGGTTAAACTATGTGTAACATTTTTTGTAGTAACACGGACATACTTTTAGAAGGGAAGTTAAGGCAGAGTTAAGTCGATAATCTCTAGTTGCGACCCCGTTCCCACCTCTACGCGCCTACTCAGTATAATACAGTGTCACCTGCGGTAATCATCTGTTTGTGTATAACAGTGCAATACATGATGACGTCACGCATTGCCGCCCAGCCAGCCCTCTTGTTGCGAGGGCGTCACCTGCACTGTGTTGATACTCATGATAAAGCCTTTTGTTAATGTTAATCTCTGAGAGGCGATTTGTGAAATTAACAAGATGCCCTTCTCCGAGATTATTCAGAAACTGAGCTCCGTGGTCCGGTGGATTCACGCTCGCTTCTCACACAAGAGATGCGGGTACAAATCCGGTGCTGAACATGTACCAACGAGATAAGTTATCTATCTTAAGTACATTAATTTTACGGACGGTCCAACGCTGACGTAAAACATCGTGAGGAAACCTTGATTTATCCATAGCTGCTGCGATGGGCTAGCCTCATGTACGTAAAAATGGAGTTTTTGGAATCAGGCTATACGTGGGCGTAACTGTGCCTCTGTCAAACCTTATGGATAAGTGCTTGTTTGTTGTTACTGGGTCAGGCAAATGGGGAATCACTCATCTTTTATCGAGCTTTTTCAGGATAAAATGTGATTATTGTAAAATGTATTTGTATTGTAAAATGTGTGTATTACGGATGTAGACAAGGAAGGAAGGAAATAAAGAATAAAGGGGGTGTGAAAGCAAAGGAAATGCATTAGTTTGTCATCTGTTTCAAAGCCAATCCGATGTAAATCTATGGTACTTATTAATATATCGACCGACAGTTTTGTTATGCAAAACTTCGGTCCTCTTTTACACTTTATCCACGCCCAATAGCGTCCGGAAGTACTGAAAGTGTGGTTTTTCACACTCTCTATAAATCTGTGCCAGTACCTCATTTTTTCTACTACCTACTCCAAACAGGTTTTTCCGATCGACTCGACTGATGCCGTCCGTCTGTGGTGACCTCGTACCAAGTTTAATTAAGGGATTGCCTATTTTTCAGACCTCTGAATGGGCATCGTTCGTTTTTAGTCGTATTTCTGTATTTGAACCGAACCAAACGCTAACTAACTAATGTTTAGTTTATCGAAAAGATCTTAACGAAACTTTCATAAGTCCACTGCTGTAGCGAAAGGCTAGCCCCTGTCTCGCAAAATGAAATATTGAATTATTGGCTAAACGTGGCAACAAATATCTTTCTGCAGCCCCCTATGAGAAAATGGCGTGACGCTGTGCTATGGTAAATCTTGTTGAATGAATGTTTGATTTATTTATGAGTTTGGTTGCTCGCTAGAATCTTGTCCATAGTGGCGGCAACATCATCATTAAACCTCTTTTAAGTTACTTAACACATAATTTAAGTACCTATTTAAGTGCACAATTAAATCAAGCCATGAGCTCTACAAAGCTGCTGCCAGTGGTGTTGCAAATCAACACATACCTCTATACAATACTGGAAACTCTAAATAACAAGTGTTATTATTATAAAACAAATAAACCCGACTGCATTTTCAAACTTTCACTTTTTAGGATTCTATACCCAAAGGGTAAAAATGGGACCCTATTACTAAGACTGCCTGACTGTCCGTATGTCAACAGGCCGTACCTCATGAACCGTGATAGTTAGACAGTTGAAATTTTCAAAGATGATGTATTTGTGTTGCCGCTATAACAACAAATACTAAAAAACAGAATAAAATAAATATTTAAGGGGGCTCCCATACAACAATTATTTCAATACCACATATAAACTTATGAATGCATTTGGTTACGTACATGGAGTGTGAAAGTTATATATACCGCACCAATAACTTTGTAAACAACATTTTGCTATGTAAAATCCAAACTATTCACTCCACACCATCCCTACCACTGTACGGTGGTACGGAACCCTTCGTGCGCGAGTCCGACTCGCACTTGGCCGGTTTTTTATTTATGAAACCCTTTATTTTGATATCCCACTCGATAGGTTTTAATTTAAGACATGTATTATGTCGCAAAAATCGGCCATTTAATTTTTTTCATTTCGATATATCCAGTTTCACTCTCAAAGTTGAGACGAATCAAACGACACCTCTCAAGCTAAATCCATCTAGCCGTTTAGGCTACCAAGCCAAGGGTCCCGGGTTCGAGTCCCGGTGGGGGCAAATATTTGTTTGATGAGAACCGATGTTTGTACCTTAGCCATGGTTGTTTATCTATCTAAGTATAATATTTATCTATATAAGTATGTGTATCGTTGTCTAGTACCCAAGATACAGGGAATCCTAGTTTGGGGCCAGATCAATGTGTGTCAATAGTGTCCAAGGTATTATTATTATTATACATACATAAAAATGCTTGGGACTGAATTGTTCTAATTAATTGTGAGCATCCTCACTGCCAGAGTTTCTTTTACTGGACACTTGGAGGCCTTTTACACCTCCAAAGATTAATTTAATTATACAACTCTTGACTGTGGGGACCATTTACATCTCCTATCATCATTGTATTATTCATTAAAGAGACTATACATCTCTGTTATTTATATTTTAATTATTTTATTATGACATTTGAGACTCTTTACATCTCTCAGAAACAATAATTAAGTACTTTTTTTTTCTGATAATATGATACAAATAATAATACCAAATGTTCTGTAAAAAATGAAATGAAATGACATGTGAAAGTGCCCTTGTGGCCTATTTACAGAATAAACGTTTTGAGTTTGAGTTTTGAGTATATATATATACATTCTGGCGCAGTCTGGTAAAATACTCTTTACTGAACCTGTCGAGTGTTATATTCGAACGAAGCCTAACGCCAGTTATATCTAGCTATCGGATGCATTTCGGCTAACATGCAGACCCGGCGCAGAGGTTGTATCTAATGAGTTGGATCAAACGGCCTGCCTGCGGTATGCTGGCATGCAAGGCTCGAGCCCAAAACGAAAACTTTCACCTGCTTCCTTTTTTAAACTCTGGGAAAATCACGCTGTACTTGTGCAACTCTAGTAAATAAAGTAAAGTACATAAATTAAGGCTGCATTAAGCTACATTAATATCCTCACCGAGGGGCCTTTACTCAAATTTAAGTAGCATCGAGCCCTACTTCACCAACTCGCCATTGTATTTCTCGACGAGAGGCGACGGCATGGCTTTGACTGACAGTTAAACTTTGAGTTTGAAATTGTGCATCCGGGTATATGCTTTAAAAACTTTGATCCAAATGGCATCCAAAATAATTTAATTGTTTTGTGAAAAATCTGAAGAGTATTTTTCTGTTTATCTTAAGACGGTACCTAGAATATAAATTTAAATAACACATCTACAAATTGGTAGACAACAATAAGAAATTTTCCTTTGCCAGCCAAAGCGAAAGCATACCAATAAGCCCGTTTGTGTGTGACTACAAACATTTTATTTTTTTATTAATATCTAGCGTATTATTCAGTACTACGAGTAGCGCGAGCCCCCAGCTTCGCCTGCGTACAAATTATGTTTCTCACATTTTTTACAGCCATCTTGATAAAATGATTGATTCCGCATTCAAACCTTTACTTCCCATTTCATCAAATTCAAATTTCATTATATTCCTCTCCAAGGCATACATCGAGGGAAAGTACCTTAAATATTGTAGAAAAAACTTTTTACTGAAAGAAGACGTTATGTTGTTTTTCAAAACAATTTTAACAATGCGGTATTCAAACAAAAACTTGTTATTTTTCGATCCGATGGAAGTTATAAGCCGATAATTTTATATTTTTAGGGCTAGTATTTAATCTCACATAAAAAAAACTGATTTGCACTGCAAAAAAGGTTAAATATTGTATGTGTACTTAAGTTTATAATTTAAGTATTTTTTGTTGTTCTTACATGTTCAACCTAACACGAAGGATAAAGGGGGCTTCACTTCGCTCACCCCCTTTACCCTTCACCTAAACTACCGCAGCATTTTATCCTGATATTTGCTGTGCAAATCAGTATATTCAATATTTCCCTATATTTAGTTATACTTTGAATCAGTCAGTTGTTCGAAACGCGGCCAAGTCAGTGAAAAATAAGAATGTAAAATTTCATAGTCTTTCTTTTATATGATCCTTATGATTAAGCCTTTCGATCACTATCTTTTCCACATTTGGCGGGTTCGATACCCGGTCAATACAGGCAATTTAGGTAAAATCATTAAATGCCGAATGGATTTTTTTAAACAAAATAAAGTGTTCTTTTAATGATGTGTTCTCTCTTCAATATTTAAGTACTTCCACTCGGTATCCGGTATAACTAAGCTCCAAGGTAAGATCTTAAATTCATCCAAATGGGTTCAGCAGTTTAGGCGTGAAAAAGTATTTAATCCCAGACAGACAGACAGACAGAGTTTCTTTCGCTTTACTTATGTTTGTATTCCCCATTATTCCGAGCATTCGCAAACTGCATTCGAAATTAAAAACATTCATTTCGTCCCCTCCTCGTGCTTTTTGATTTAATATTTCTCTTTACATTTTCTACCGCAATGTAATTGGAGTATTTTGTTGGAAGACGACAATGGTTTATGTTTTCGTATGTAAATAATCAACGTCATAGAAATACTAGAATCAACATTGGTAGATAATTGAACGAATGATAAGTACAAGTACCTAGTAATGAGTAGATACGAATGGTGGAAACACCTTCACGTTCAAGTTACAGTCGTGTCATTCAATCACTTAAAACATAAACATTTACATACTTTGCTTCTGGCCCCAAACTAGGATATACAGCGTCATCACACACTTAGAAACATCCAAGACCTGGGTTTTTTTTCTTTATCTCAGCCGGGGATCGAACGCGGGACCTCTCGCAAGGTAGGCACGGCCACAATCGCTACGCCACAGAGGTCGTTAAAACCATAGATCACTCAAAACTCCTTCATTATAGCATGCTTGAATCGTTTGGTTAGATGAGTCCTAACCATACGATGGAGTTTCTTGAGTGATACTAGTTATATACTTACTTAGACATCTAGATATAGGGCTCCTATGCGACTGCCTTTCAGGGAATTAAACCTAAATACTCACTAGTATACCTCGCGCCACGAATTAAGAGTGCTGGGCGACGTAGACGGGAATTACTGCGCATATGTACAGGTATTGAAAAGTGACTACTGCGCATTCAAGGCCACCGCTCAAACCGTGTGGCGCGACGTATACAGGGCAGGCGGCGAGCAATGCTCACTAGCGTATGGTACCATCTGGCGTAAACTTGATTAAATCCAAGACTGACTGACAATCAATATCTCTGCATTTTAGTCGTAGCTGCACTATAATTAGAAGTTAATAGTTAATTTCGGGGTATGCATCTGTTGTTTTTATTTCCGAACTGGTGGTTTGGTAAAAAAACGGGCAAGTGCGAGTCGGACTCGTGCGAAAAGGGTACTGTACCACTAAACAATGGTAGCGATGGTGTGGAGTGAATAGTTTGGATTTTACATAGCAAATGGTGTTTACAAAGTGGCTACTTTCATATTCCATGTACGTAACCAGGTGCATTTATACGTTTGTATGTGGTTTACAGATAAATAAAAAACCTTGGCAATTTTAAGTAGGTTTTCCTGTAATCTTTGGCTTAAACTCTATATTCTGTATTTTTTCATAATTTTAGACTCTCTTAGACTTTCAACACTCCACATATCAAAACTGAAATAAATAGTAAAATATGAAAAGTTTATAAAGAACCCCTTTATATTGCAGTGATTTTTTCTTCGTTTTGTCATTTTACCCCCTACACTTTTTTGTAGGCAATATTGTTTTCATTTTAGACTTGAATTATGTTGAGGTTATAAATAAATATTTTTACAGAATATTTCAAGACTCTTTCTCTCATAGGTCCTGATAAAAGTGCCTGTGACATATATTGACGGACGGAGGGACGGACGGACGCGCGAGTGATCCAGTGCCTGTGACATATATGGACGGACGGAGGGACGGACGGAGGGATGGACGGACGCGCGAGTGATCCTATAGGGTTCCTCCTTTTGAGGTACGGAACCCTAAACATACGGCCGTTCTAACGGTGATGGAAATCATCGTAAGAAAACCTTCAATCTCCATAGCTGCGGAGATGGGCTAGCCCCCTGACACGCGAAATGGACTATTGAATAACTGGCTGTGCCTCTGCCAACATGTACGGGAAAAGGCCTGTGATATGTTAAATCATGCATCAATTATCTAGTAGGTAATTCTTTTATTTACTGTAATTGGAGGTTAACAGGTTCGTGTATTAGCTACAATTGTAATTTTTCCCCTCTACTGGTAATAGTAATAGATACATAAGATAGGTGCCTTCCTATATGTTTACACTTTAATACTCTATGTATACTATAAGGACACGATAATATACTTTTTCCGACTTCCGAGCTAAAAATTGCACCTTCGCCGCTTGATTTTGGGTTCTCAGGCGAAAAAATTATATTCCTAACTCGTTCGAAAAGACTTTTTACGAACCTCGCCACGACCCTCGCCTTCGGCTCGTGCCGTAAACTTCTCGGTTCGTAAATATAAGCCTCTGCGAACTCGTGGGAAATTAATGTACTTTTGTGTCAGACTGCGACTTCCCATTGTTATATAATGTTTACAATAAGTCCACAAAAATGCGCAAATAAAGTCAAAATAGTATCACTTACTATGTACCCAACCGTCGTCCGTGGCGAGACTCAACCGCAGGCAAAGCATTGAAATCTCAACAACCGTTTAGGAATCTCATCACTGAACTCAGCATTGAATGAATTTACGTCCTGACTCGCCACAAATTCACTGAATACCATTAATTACTTACTGGATAAGGTGCACCTGTAAACCGCAGCGTTGAGGGTTACGAATAGTCCACCACGATCCCCTGGCAGAATCGTCCAGGGGATCTAATCAAACTAGAACATAAATAACTTGCCGGACCTAACTGCAATGTGGGCCTCCGGGGGACCAGGCGCTTGCTGTCTTGTTTTCGTTCAGGGTGCAATTTACATAATTCACTGAGATAAAAACTAAAGAACCGACTGCAAGCCCTATTATTATGTCGTCTATATACACGAAAATGAGGCTACAAAATCTGTCTCCTGACAGACTAGTCCACGCATATTACACGAAATAAACGTATTCACGGTACTTCTAGCCAGAATTCATCTCATGACAATATTCATAAACAGAAACATTTACATACAGGTATGTGCTTCAAGTCCCATTGCTTCTGGCCCCACACTAGGATACCCTGTGTAGTGAGAACCAGAAACAGCGACGTCACGCATATAAACATACACGACCTAGGCTTTTTTTCTTTACCCCCATCTGGGGATCGAACCCGGGACCTCTCGCATGGTAAGCAGAGGCACAACCGCTGTGCCACAGAGGTCGTCACACCAATAACCGTAAACACCACATGAAAGTCACAGGAAAGCAAAAATACGCAATTTTGTTACCATTGATGGTTATTATATTTATTAGGGTTCCGTACCCGAAGGGTTCCAAACGGGACCCTATTACTAAGACTTCGCTCTCCGTCCGTCCGTCCGTCCGTCTGTCACCAGGCTGTATCTCAAGAACCTAGCTAGCTAGAGAGTTGAAATTTTCACAGATTATGTATTTCTGTTGCCGCTATAACAACAAATACTAAAAAACAGGATAAAAGAAATATTTAAGGGGGCTCCCATACAACAATTCTTTCAATACCACAAACAAACTTATGGATGCACCTGGTTACGTACATGGAGTGTGAAAGTAACCGCACCAATAACTTTGTAAACAATATTTTGCTGTGTAAAATCCAAACTATTCACTCCACACCATCGCTTCCATTGAACGGTGGTACGGAACCCTTCGTGCGCGATTTAGACTCGCACTTGACCGTTTTTTTTTTTACTTTTATGTAGAAAGCAAACAACTGGACCGATTTTGAATTCGATCATAAATAATAGGCACCAGTTTCGTTGTAACATACATTCTAAAAAAGAAATACCACCGAATTAAGAACCCTCTTCTTTTTTAAGTTGGTTAAAAACAAACAATCATAGCATAACATCTTTTTCCATTCGGGGTGGAGGAGTAACAGTTTTACCCTCGTTTAGCTAGTTCAATAGCTTATTCCGAGCAAGGCGGGGCTAGCCCTTGGCCGCAGCTATAGTTTCCTCATGAAATTTTCCATCACCGCAATGAAATTATGAATTATAATGCCCTTAGTTCAATAAATGCCCTATTACACAATCCAGCCGCATACATACCTCAACGCCTGCGGGCTCTAAAAGGGGTGTGAAGGGGGGGAGAGGTAGTTACAATACATAAATGTAATAGTGGCGCATTGTGATAGAGGGCGCTGCATTCATGCCGTCCAGTGTTGATTAGTCTGGCTGTGGCCGAATGAAGACGGTGGCGTGGACTACACATTAAACTACTCGCATTATATTCCGCTTATTACCACCTTTAGCAGAAAAAAAAAGCCTTCAATAAACGTGTATATGCCACGGTAAGATAGTCAAAACCGTTAGTTGACAAACTAACGCGTTAGTTGGTCAACTATCGACAAATAGTAAACCAGACCGACAGGGTTTAGAATTTACGTTTCTTTTGTTTTTACATGTCAACCTAACACGAAGATTCACCTAAGCTACCGCAGTGTTTGCCCTGGTATTTATATTCGTTTACAATTCAAGTTTAAACCAGTTTACTATTTAACGGTTTTACCGTTAGTTTATCAACTAACACGTCATATAGTAAGCAGAACGCTACATTTTACTATTTGTCGATAGATAACAAACTAACGAGAAAAAAATACCGTTAGTTTATCAACTAACGCGTCATATAGTAAGCAGTACGCTACAGTATACTATTTGTCGATAGATTACAAACTAACGAGAAAAAAAACGTTAGTTTATAAACTAACGGTTTGGACAATATTACGGTGACATCTAAGGAGTAGAATTAATAATCTGTTGAATAATGCAAACAAGAATTAACCTAATAATTGAAATTAGCAGAATTCCTTCACCAGTAAGGTCAAGACCCGTGTAGCTACTGTTCTAACATTCCGTAGCAAAAAGACGTAGCAGGTAGGCAGGAGCGATGCGTAGCGCGTAGACGTTACGCCGCCGCCATCATGCTACGCTAGTACAGATGTAGTGAATAATCCTTTCCTTTCGTATTTTCTCGGAAATGTTCGTTTTTGTCGTTTTGATAAATAAAGTATGCGATTTATTTGACACCTACACGTAATTTAATAATACAGTAATTCATAGACACATCGGCACCATTCGGGTGTTATCGTTGTTCCGAGTTTTGGCGATAGGAAAGGATTATTCACTACATCTGTAGCAGGATAGAATCCTCAGGAATTTGATCATAATTTCTTTAGAAATTGAGATGTTCATGTTAATTGCTAATGAATGTCACTAGCTAATGACGCATATTGTTATTTTTCAGTGGTACTAAACTGAGCATTGTCTATATCCAGATAGTGTAGCAAAGATATGTTATGATTGTGATAAAATGCCATCTCGATATATAATTGTGTACTATTACAACATTTTGTTCCTGGATTATTATGCAGTGTAATATAATTAACTGAACGAGAAGATATTTGTCAAAAAATGGTTTAAAATCCTTCAAACTTCAAGCTTTTTGAATTACTATCGAACTTGCAAACATATCTTTACAAAATTCTTCACGGTAGCATCGACACTTCCCTACTGTCATCATTAAATATTCAATGTCTAAACACGCGCACCAAGAAGAAAATATTAAGCGTTCCGGTCTGTAGGACAAACACAGAGCTCAATGGGCTTATCCACAGAATGTGTCGTACCGTCAACGATATAAGCCTTGTCCACGATGAAATTGACATATTCAACTCGAGACCAGGCTTATTAAAATACCATTTGAGACGGCTTTTAGTTTTTTAGGGTTCCGTACCCGAAGGGTTCCAAACGGGACCCTATTACTAAGACTCCGCTGTCCGTCCGTCCGTCCGTCCGTCCGTCTGTCAGCTAGCTAGAGAGATTTTCACAGATTATGTATTTCTGTTGCCGCTATAACAACAAATACTAAAAAATCGGTTCGGCAGCAAGTACCGTACAAGCAACTTCTCTTGTCTCTAGAAAAGACTAAGAAAAATGTTGGAAGTTGGATGGAATGGAATATGTACTACATATTAGTAATCTGTGGAATGGAAACGAGCCATTTCTAAAGATTCCCCATCCCATTATGAAGAATAGTAACGACCTTTCGTTTCTGCTAAAATAAAGAATTAAAATTTAAAAAAGAAGAATTTAAAGAATTTTCACGAAAAAGATGACGTCATAGTGGGTCCGCCATTTTGAATTTTAAAAAACTGATGAAAGATTCGAAACCAGCACCCTCAAAAACCCACATCTACCCCTCAATACTTGGAATTACATACAAAATTAACGTTGCGTGTTCAAAAAAGTCAGTTTTTTACAAATAAAAAACGAACCGCTGGACCGATTTTTTCTAGACTCCTTTCAGATCTAAGTCATGACGTGGCGTATCGATTGATATGGTCATCAAAGCGATTCGGTCCAGTAGTTATTGAGAAAACGAATTCCATAATTTTGATCACGTACATACGTACGTACACACACACACACACACACACACACACACAGACATCACTCTAAAAATGATTGCAAATGATTCTCCAGGTCTTAAAACGTAAAGAAAACACAAAATTACCTATTTCAATTTTCAGACCTATTATAATAACTTCTCAAGAGAAGTTAAAAACAGGATAAAATAAATATTTAAGGGGCTCCCATACAACAATACCACATACAAACTTATGGATGCACCTGGTTAGGTACATGGAGTGTGAAAGTAACCGCACCAATAACTTTGTAAACAATATTTTGCTGTGTAAAATCCAAACTATTCACTCCACACCATCGCTTCCATTGAACGGTGGTACGGAACCCTTCGTGCGCGATTTAGACTCGCACTTGACCGGTTTTTTTTATTAATGTAATATATATTTTTTTTACTTCTTTCATCATTGTTCAACTTCTTGTATACATCATTGTATCTATTCTTTAAATGACATCATTATCATTTATTAGTGTAAATTTTGGATTTCACGTCTTCTCCAATTAATTTCTGTGCATATACATAGTGGGTTTTCAACTAGAATTAATATTAAAATATTTAAGTGATCTGTATTGTTGTATACCTGTTGTGTAGACCTTAATAAATAAATAAATAAACATGGTTGGCGCAAGTACTAAAATTTTTTTATTTCCCGATTAAGTATGCATGCATGCGATATGCATGTTTTATTCAATTACTTTGAGAGATACAGATACCATAATCGATTTTATTCTTAACTAACTACCCAAATGGAATAGCTGCGTTGAATATGGCTCAATCTTACTCGTATCCGGGTGAAGGCCTGTGCCCCTTAGTGGGGACAACTAATGTCTATTTTTACTTCTTTATTTTAACAGCCTAAACAAACCTCTCTACGCAATCCCTGTTGTTGATTATATTTGCGCTGAGTAGCCACGCCCCTTTCCATCCTATTATACCAGTACCCCAAGTAACAAACGACGTAACTACCCAGCACCACAGAGCAATTCCACCCTTAGCATCAGGGTGATAACATCACTAAGGGTTTTTAGTCGTGTGAACAGATATTCGCAGTAATTCTGAGCTGTCTATAAAATAATACACTTTGAGCTTTGTTCGGAAGCCATTGAAGGTTTATAGAAAACGGAGAGAAAATTAATTTGATTAATTAAAATCTGCTCTCGAATAATTATAGGTTGTTGCTTTTGTACCAATTTTTGCTCTGTCTCGTAAGTTCTATCGAGTGTTTGTTAACATTGATAATGGAAAACATTTCGGACGATATTTTACTACTTGTGTTGCTATATTCCTTCCTTTCCTTAATTGAATTGTTTATTTGTAATTCGTTTTTAGATATGGAGATACCATGTATATCTGGAATAAATATTTATTATTAAAATTATTATTATTATCAAAACATGTACCTATCTGTCTTGAAGATAGTTGTATTTGTTAAAACCGTTAGTTGATACTAACGTTTTTTTCTCTCGTTAATTGGTCAACTAGCGACAGATAGTAAACTGTAGCGTACTGCTTACTATATGACGCGTTAGTTGATAAACTAACGGTTAAAGCAGTTAAATAGTAAACTGGTTTTAATTGAATTGCAAACGAAATACCACGGCAAACACTGCGGTAGCTTAGGTGAATTTTACAGAGGGCGAGCGCAGCGAAGTCCCCGCATAGTCTTCGTCTTAGGTTGACATGTAATAACAAAAGAAACGTAAATTCTTAACCCTGTCTGTATGGTTTACTATCTGTCGATAGTTGATCAACTAAAGCGTTAGTTTATCAACTTACGGTTTTGACTATCTTACGGTGACATATATATTTGTGCGAAACTATAAACAGGTACAGAGTTACTTGAACTATCGGCAAATGATTGGCACCAATATGGATTCGCAGGGGCTTCTGCCATCCCTTCTTGGAAAAGGCGTCATGATACGTTTAGATATGTTTGTATTTAAGAAAATCTCATGAAAGCTGAGTTAAAAAAATACCTTTCCACTTTTCGAGCTAACCCGCCCACCTCTTGTTTCGGTCAGTTTCATTCATGCATTATGCTAAAAGGAGTTGCTTCGTCCAGCGCGCAGTCGAGAGCTGGAAGAGGCTCTATTGTTTAATGCTACAATTGACTGCGAGTCCGCGTCCTTTTGCTAAAGAAACCTGACCACGCCACGGTCTTCAACGGACGAAACTGTTTTGATCATCGAGCATTATCATTTAGATTATTTCCAAGCCAGTTTCTCAGAATCAGAATTCTCTTAAAATAACCATCATCAACTTGTTTTTCTTCTATATGAATCAGACAGTAATAGAAAGGTTTTGGGGTTTTGGGGTTTGCAGGGACATAATTTTGAGCAACTTATACAATTAAAACCTTTTTTAGGGAAGTGGGGCGCCGCTTACAAGAGAGAGGTCTTGATCCTCGCTCCGGGTCATTTCTGGTACAAAGGTTAGCCTGTCTAAACCATTCAGCGCGGCAATGCGGCTAGCGTTAAGGGCACATTTGCACCTGGAGTGGCACGGGGCGGGTTATTCGATACTTAGTTTTTAATTTGACTTAGATGGTAGTAAATTTTAGTTCATAATTTTTGTTTGAATCAAATAAAACCTTTTATTTAAGAAAGGTATTTTTTGTAATTTTGTGATTTTAAGGGCTACTTAATTGTAATAAATTAAAATGATCAGATCAATATGATGAACTCCTCCATACAAATTAACCGCCGCCACCTTTTGACATCTCCATGCAAAAAAATTATGCAATGTCAAAAGTATGAAGTGGCCCTGAGGTTACTTAGTAAAAATTACAAAATACGTCGTATTAAATAAAGTATTGGCAAAAAACACTTTTCTAGACTTTACAATTAAAAAAACATAAAAGAGGAGCAATCCCCTATATAGCTGGAATACTGTAAAAATTGACTATTTCTATAATAGGTACAACTATCTCGATTCATTTGCAACTTTCATCAAGGTTATGTAACGCTTTTATTCGATGCATATAAAGCAGGCCCATCTTTGTTATTCCGATGACATATGACTTTTGGGATACCTATACATATACCGAGGTTATTCAGATTTAGTTGAAGAAAGATTTGATGTTAGGTGTTAAGCAGAGAGATAGATGGAATATATACAATTCGCACGAGAATGCATACATAGAACAACCCGAGTAAGATATTGGCAAATAAGTGCAGCAATGAAGTATGAGTTTCCAAAACCAGTGACCCTGTGGAGGCACTGTTTAATAAAAATAAGATACATACCTACTGTGGCTGTCATTATTTGCTTCTTTGTGAGTGCTTGGATTATTTCTTCCACGAACTGCTTTTTAGGCATTTGGTTTTGTTTTTTCATATTGTGTACTACCCAACTGTTAATCACAGCAGTTCCGAATAACATTTTCAACATAACCTTCCTTCCTTGTGTAGTAGGAGGACATGTTGGAGGTTTCATTGTAGCCTCCTTGCTTTAATCCTGGCCAACTTCGTAGTGTTGACTTAACTGTCATTGTCACTCTGGTTAATGTCGTATTCTTCATCCTATGTGCTGAATAAACTCTGGGTTATATTTTTACAAATATGTGGTTTAATTATCATCTTGTCACTAAAGTCAATACCCTTTTTATTCTCATTGTAGGTCAACACACATTTCGGTTTTTTATTTCTTCACAATTGACTCTCCTCTTTATTCCAGTATTTACAATTTTTGTACCATGATCTTTACATGTTGAAAACATATGCACTGGCCGTTTGTCAACCCATTTTATGATTCTTACTCCATTTTTGTTCATCTTTCCAATTATTTCACCTTTTTTAATTTTGCAAGCTATGATTTTCTTTGGTAATCCTCTTCTGTTTGGCCGAACTGTACCGCAAAGGAACGTTTTTTTACGTATAAGCTCTTCCGCAAAATTGACAGTTATTACAATGCTTCCTTGTTCTTCAAGATTTCTTGTTAATTTCAATACGGTT
The DNA here is from genome assembly GCA_949825045.1 of Argyresthia goedartella. NCBI lineage: Eukaryota > Metazoa > Arthropoda > Insecta > Lepidoptera > Argyresthiidae > Argyresthia > Argyresthia goedartella. Next base: position 22,252,076 of record OX463821.1, on the reverse strand, counting down.
TCTTTTCCATGGTTGTATTCCTTGCCATTTTTGCCTCCAGTATATATGATAACGTTAAATGTATATCTTTCGGGGGTACACAGCTTATACATTTTCACTCCATATTTATGTGTTTTTTTTTATTTATTGACGGAATTTTAATCTTCCTCGTCAAGGAATCATGCTCTCATCGATAATTAAAAATGCACCTGGTGTGAGAAGCGTCTGAAACTTCATCAGCAACATAGAAGAAATATCGCGTATTTTGCACAATTTGTCGGATCAGTTAGTATCGTCTTCACAGCTAAAGTGCCAAAACTTTAGCAGTAGCAAGAAACGGTCTCTAGGCATGGGCGTGAGTACACATGTACTCATTTCTGTATACACTTTTTTTGTCATTAAGTATTGTCAGTAGTCATTTAAATGAGGTACTTTCACCAAGCTATTATCATAAGCGCGCCTAGGAATCGGTTCATTTATTCAATATTCCTTGATGTCCAATTTTTCAGGCGAGACTTAGGCTTTATGGTCTGTTCAAATTGGTTTAAGTAATTTTGTGCATAATGATTTGTTTCTTCCACCATTTCTTTATTATATCATCTGTCACAAATAACCTATAAAAGTCTTCTGGAGTCTCTATGTTAGCAGGAATATTTATTTTGCAATTCTCAGTATACTTTTCAAAATTAGGTTTCGTTTCGTCGATTTCATGCCATCCGTCTTCACTTTCATGTATGTCTGGCCGGTTAGTTGGTTGGGTAATTACAATATCGGTTTGTGTTTCTTCAGTTTCTGAGCTCGTAGACGAAAATTCTAAACCAGAATCACTGGTAGTAGAACTTTCTGAATCAGTACTGGGATTAAAATCTTCAAAAGAGTCAGAATTGTCATTTCTCACCATCTCAGCAGTTGTTTCGACATTTATATTGGATGATTGATCTTCGGTAACCGTATGGATTTGTATTTCATCATTTTGTGACTCGTCGGGTCTAGGCGCAAATTGAAATTCTGGTAATTCTATTTGTTTAATTTTATTTGGAATTGGACAAAGTGGGGGCATGTTGTCGTGGTAACCATCAACAGTAGAATTGCCACAAAATTGTTCTGTTGACGGTGCATTCAATAATTCTGTAATCTGATCATCCCTGAGTGGGCACGTCAAGTCTTTTACACATGAAATTTCACTTATAGAACCTGCTTTGCTGAATGTTGAATGAGGGGCTCACCATTTGGAGGAAATGTGTGTTCTGAATTTCGTTTTGACGAAATTGTCGAGTCAGAGTAATAGAAGAGTTCTTCAATATATGAAGAGTTGTTCCAGTACTTGGACTTCTGTAAATAGGCTCTTCATTTCCTACGTAGATGTTATGTAATTTAAGTAGTTGTGGAGTATTTTCAACATCAGTCGGCTAAGAAATTATTGGGTATTTTTTCCAACACGAACTCATTCGTATGAAGTTGAGGGGGGGAGGGGAGGGAGGGGGGGAGGAAGTAACCCCCCTCTAAAATATCCAGTCTAGGAAATGTATGGTTTTTTTGTTATGAATTTTCAAAAATCCATTTTGAGGTTATTTTTTACTATAGGATTTTTACAAAAAGTCATTGTTTGTAGTATTGATGTTCGAAATCGCCTTAGCTCCGGCTACTAGGGCTCATAAAAAGGCAAGTATTTAATTGCACATCAAAAATACTGATTTTCACAGCAAAAAAGGATCAGCGAACACTTATTATGTTTTAAGTAATTTTGTTGTTCTTACATGTTCAACCTAATACGAAGGATAAAGGGGGCTTCGCTTCACTCACCCCCTTTACCCTTCACCTAAGCTACCGCAGTATTTTGCCCAATAGCACAAAAAAGTACCTAATAGTATCCTATCCTAACTTGTAGGTTTATGAATAAAACATGACAAAATCGGTATTTTTGATGTGCAATTAAATACTTGCCTTTTTTATGAGCCCTAGTAGCCGGAGCTAAGGCGATTTCGAACATCAATACTACAAACAATGACTTTTTGTAAAAATCCTATAGTAAAAAATAACCTCAAAATGGATTTTTGAAAATTCATAACAAAAAAACCATACATTTCCTAGACTGGATATTTTAGAGGGGGGTTACTTCCTCCCCCCCCCCCCTCCCTTCCCTCCCCCCCTCAACTTCATACGAATGAGTTCGTGTTGGAAAACCAACCCAAATTATTCCTTGACTGCATCCTCTGCTTGTACCAGGTCGAACTTTGATGTTTTGCAGTATTTTTATTTTTCACTCGACGTTAGGCGGTCTGGAACATACCGCAGTGAGCTGAATCATGCTGTGGAGGTTGCTGCAGCTTGGTTTTTCGAAATCGGTCACTTCGGGTTTTTCGCAATCATCATTTTGGAATGATAGTTCAAGCATTTTCCGACAACGTTTATTAATGCGATGCATGATACTCGTGCGCACTAATTCACAACAATATGCACGTTCGATATGTTTTCACGCGAGCACAACACTGACATCGAATAAAAAATGCAGGTAGTACCCTCAGTTCGGGGCTGGGTCTTTAGACCTAGCAACCGCAAGGGATAATAATTTTATTTGTTCAGTGCGTCAATAGGTCGAAAGACCTAATACAGTTTTTAGTACTATTAATTTAAGTGCTCATTATAGTCACAAATCCACACCTATATTTATCTCTTTCATACCTAGAAAATCCATCAAGTTACACGCCCCGCACCAGAGAGAGTTCACCATATTTTGCTCCCGCACTGAGCGAAAGCGCCTGTACTAGGTCGATAGACCTAGTAACGCAGTGAACGTGTTAAGTCACGCGAGCAGAATTGTTGGCCCCCATGGCCATAGCTCGTCTCTCTCTGTCCAGATCGAGATCAGTTGCTCAAAACCCAGTGCCTGAGGTACTTGGAGCTGGAAGCAAATTTCAGCGAGTTTCTTTCAAGGGTTACGGGTAGCGCGTACTCTGTCGTTCCCAGTTCTCGGAACACCAAGGCCACTGATTTAGTCGCGTGTTATAGACGAGTTATTAACTTGCACAGCCAATGCCGGTGCCTCTGAGCTCCACGATCAGCGCCTCGACGTAAAGTTGAACAATAGAGGAGATGTTAGACCTCTCTCGTCTCACTCCGAAGGGCAATACAAACTCGTCTGACGTGGCATTACACCGTCTGACCACCGGACTCTTGTACTTTACCGCTAGGCTTTTAACAATATCCGGAGGCTTTGCTTTGCTTTGCTTCCTGAGTCAAGGAAGACTGCTTGCTATTTTAACTCTTTGGTGTCTTAAGGACACCGAAGCGTTAAAATAGCAAGTTCCGTTGAGCTTTTTAGGTCTCACTATCGACAAATTTTACTAGTCGTTTCAGAATAATGGCGATATATAGTTTTAAGTAAGAAAAATAGGTCAAAAGACAAAAAAATAACATTAAAGCGTTTACAGTTTTTCTTTCAATAATGGGTGCAACAATGGTTCGAAACATATCCGTGGGTAGGTACGAATGTCTCAGACATGCATTAAATAGCACTGAGAGCAACACTGCCACCCACGTAATAAAATCTTATATAGGCATAACACGGTCAAGTGACGTAGTCAAGCACGACAAGGTTATTGCCTGTCAGCCAGGTTCCGCGTTAATATAGTCGTAGTGTATTTCAATTGTGGTTAAACTGTATTTAGCGTCAGTAAAAGTCTGTAGCAAGTTGGCAATAAAGTATCAAAACCGTTCGATCGGCATTCACTTGATTTGGGCGGGCGAGCGACACGCTGTAGTGGTGGTAATAATGAGAGAGAACAACGGGTTACCTGCACACAATAGTTTTAAATCTTTTACTAATAATTTAACTAACCAATTAATTACATATTTTTGTCAACCCTTTGTTTTTTGTTAATGATAGTGATTATAGTTAATAGTATAACTGGGGAAAAACGTGTTGAGAAAATATATTTAATTGATTGATTACTTTTGTTACTCCAACCCATTTGGAATTGCCTCCCTGATGTTACGGAGTATTTATTGAGTTGAGATGGAGCATCCGGCTCTTATATCGGCTCGTTAATTAATACGACAAAGCACGATTTGGGGAAATCCAAAATCACCAATCAATACTACAAATCGGAAAATACGATCAATTCAGAAAATCTACCGACAAATCCAACCCTGGCAACATTCACGGGTTGGCGTGAAACCGGACCGTTGTTCTACTAAACCAGGTGAAATGAAAGCACTTCCTTAGGGTTCACTCTATCCTGCTCTCTTGAAGAAACCTTTAAGTTTAAAGACATATCGTCACGCTGTGACCGACTGACGGGGCAGAGGCATAGTTCATATTTTATAATTTCTTTATTGTAGGTACACAAATAAAAACCAAAAAATAATATTCATAATAATTTAAACAAAGAGAAACTTTGCAAAAAACACCCGTCTCAATTAAACACTATTTGTTACAAAACACATCGATACGAGTTTTCAGTCATTAAAGAGTTTGCTTTATTTCTCCATGATCCCATGTCAGATCCAGACCAATGTACTTGTACCAATGTAACTTTCCGAGAGTAAATGCTCGAGTTACTACGGAAAATACAAAAATTGCTATAGTTCTGCCTACAATGTTCCCTAGATTTATCCAGGACCCCATGACCCTAATGTCAATGGGATCAATCGGAGGGAAAACCCTTTCAAACAAAAAATATTTTTTCAAATAGGTCTATTCGTCTTGGAGAAATCGATTAACATACTGCTTTGTTCCCTCTATACCAGATTCCCAAAATACCAGATGACCAGCATACCAGATTCGTAATTAATCAGATTCTCATAATACCAGAATTTGTACAGTCAAATATCACGACGAATTATAAACCACAGAGTAAATTGTAAACCTCCTCCTTTTGTAAAATCAGTTAAAAATAGTGACACAGGCGAGCTTGGCATAGTTGCGCCAAGCTTGCCTTTGTACGAGTTTAGCCAGTTATTCAAAACTCCATATTGCGTGACAGACGAGGCTAGGCAGACTAGGCTAGACAGACTAGGCTGCGAAGAAGAGCGTGCGGTGGCGGTGGAGATATGAATGTTTCTTGACGACACACAGAACGTCCGAGTAATGTACAAGAAGGATAAATAGTTAAGAATTAATCAAATTCTTTAGCTCTCATCTAACAACTTTTTTAACTCTTTTTAACTTAACTTTAACGATTATTGGGTTTATATATATATATATATATATATATATATATATATATATATATATATATATTCTTTAGCTCTCATCAAGAATATATATATATTTATTTTAGACTATGGATACCTACAACTTTAGTAATAGTTTCTTCTCATCTTGTGATAACGATATTTCTGTTAGCGCGGGAAGTGTTGGGTCAACAGCGGATGATTCGCTGTCATATAACTTGAAACGGGTGTTTTCAAACCTTGGTGCGAACTTCAACGTTGTTCATATTAATGCACAAAGCATTCATACCAGCTATGCTGACCTTGTAGTTTTTAGATCTGAACATAAGTGGCATTCTTGTTTCGGAATCTTTTCTCAAGACATCTCTTTCTTCTGCCATGTATGCTCTGCCAGGATTCGGTCTCTACCGGAACGCTATCTACCTACGTTCTGACATCCCATGCAAAGTCATCAGCCAGTCGCCAAGCCTGTACTCTGGTTGTTCTGCTGAACACCTTTTATCAACTTACGATGTTGACTTTCTTACTAAGAATAGAAAAAAATAAAAATAAACAGTTTATAAACAGTTTAACCTGTTCCTGGAGATATTCTTGCGTCACAACAAAGTCCTCCGGGTGTCTATTATAGCCCTTCTCTTCGAATCGACTATTTTAACTCTTTTGAAACCCTTCTCAGTGACTTGACTCCTCTTTATAGCGACACCCTAATTCTCGGCGACTTCAACACTTGCCTTCTCAAGAATAACGGTCGCTCAGCGAAGCTGAATTCTCTTGTAAGTTCATTTAAAATGCATATCCTTCCTGTATGCATGGAATATATAAGTATAATATAATATACTCACTTTCAACCACACTGCACCCCCTCTCTCCTAGATCGAATGATTACTTCTGACATGTCTAAGGTTGCTGCGCATGGCCAACTTAACGCCCCTTTCTCCTATCACAATCTTATTTACCTCTCTTATAAGATAAAGCCTCCCAAGCGTGCAGCTAAATTCCTTGACATTCGTAGCTTCAAGGGCATGGATATAACCTCCCTTAATTCAGACGCCTCCTCTGTCGACTGGTCGCCTGTCTACGTCGACTGGTCGCCTGGTACGGTACCATTGATGAAGAAGTACGGAACTTCAACTCTATTGTCCTGAGCTTGTTTCATAAGCATGCTCCGGTCAAGAGGGTTAAAGTGAAGCATCCTCCTACACCGTGGCTTACTGACACCATTAAGGGTCTGATGGCTAAGAGAAACCGTGCCAAGTCTAGATATAAGAGGGATCCGACCGATGAGAATCTTTTAATTTTCAAACGCCTCCGTAATCGTTGCACTCGCCTGTGTCGTGATTCTAAACGCCGTCATATCTACGAATGTATCGAGAGCTATACTCCAGCACAGGTCTGGAAGTTCCTGAAGACCCTTGGTGTTGATAAGTCCCAGGAATTGGCAGCCGGAAATGTCGATCTCCGGGGTCTCAATAGCTTCTTTGCAACTCCCCCCCCTGTCGCGATGGACCCTCTCGTCAAGGATGCAACCCATCGTAACCTACGGTCCAAGGCTCTCACCTCAGCATTCGGTGATACAATCGGCGCAGTAAGGAGGCAATCTCGCAATACTGGCAATACTAGCAATCTCGTCGAAGGCCATAGGTGAGGACAAGATCTGTTCTCAGATGATAACAACTATCATTGATGTGCTGTTACCTCTCATCACCCACATAATTAATGTGTCGCTTGACCAATGTTGCTACTCCAGCCAGTGGAAATTGGCACTTGTGATTCCCCTCCCCAAAACGTCTAATCCCGCCTATAGTGTATGATGGTAACATAATTTCATACAGCGAGAAGGCCAAGAATCTTGGGGTTGTATTTGATAAATTGTTCATAATTCATAATTCATAATTCTTTATTGCACAAAGATAAATAAAAAGTTACATTTGTTGAAAACATATGTACAAAGGCGAGCTTATCTCTAAAAAGAGATTTCTTCCTGCAAACCAAGGCATGATAGGAAAAATTACCAAGAAAGGCTAGGCAGTGCACAATATCAAATAACTTATCTATAATAAATAATAAATAAATAAATTTAATATCTATAAAATATGTAAAATAAAATATCTATATACCAAACTACTAAATAAGTACCAATAGATACATAAACCTGTACATATAGTAATAATATACATACTATAACTACTATCATGAAAGAGAGAGGAAGTGCTCTTTTACCCGGTTTTTTAAAGAGAAAAGAGTAGGACTGTCTCTTATCTTGCAAGGAAGTGCGTTCCACAGTCGGACCGCCTGCAACCTGAAGGTTTGCTCATACGCCGAGGTGTTGTGCCTTGGTGTGGCTAAGAGTGAAACCGTGTGAGATCTCCGGTGCCGATCTCCTGAAAAGAGATACTCAAAGCGCTGTCGAAGCTAGCTGGGATAGCGCGGATTTTTCAATATATTAAAAAGATATGAAAGAATATGAAAGTCTCGGCGACGACGAATCGTTAGCCACCCCAACTCTTTGCGATATTGAGAAACGTGGTCGAATTTGCGCAACCCGAAGATAAACCGAATCCCGAGATTCTGAATTCGTTCGAGTTTGTTCAGTAGATCTTCGTTCGCGCTTGCCCAACTTACATCGGCGTAGTCGATTAGCGGCAGGAGAAGGGACTGTGCAAGAGTGATTTTGGTCTGCCGCGGCAGGAAGTACTGCAGCCGCCTTGAAACAGTGAGACTCTAACCTGACCAAAAGAGATTGTTGGCAGGCTCAAGATACATTTATTAATCACAGGGTCGTGAGTCGAATATTGGTGATATAGTTGAAACGCTGGATAGGGACTCGCCGGGAATTTGTAGATTTCAGCTCCTTGGTAGACTCAATCCGACTGGTCCACTTCTCCAGACGTCAACAAGTGATTATGCGGTTAGCGCCAGGAGGATATTATTCCTCAGCGTGGAACCAATTCAGAGCTCCGTTAGCGCCAGGAGGATATTACTCCTCAGCGTGGAACCAATTCAGAGCTCCTTTAGCGCCAGGAGGATATTACTCCTCAGCGTGGAACCCTGGAAAGAGACCAGTGTGAATGATAGGAATACAAAAGCGCTACAGCGCCCAGCTATCAGGCGACGGCTCCCCACACGGAGACTTCCGACGAGGGCCCTAGGGTAATTAGGATCTAAGAGTGCCGCAGTCCAATAGACACTGTATAGAAAAGGGAAATACATAGAGAGTATAAAATACACGAAAATAAGAAAGACTAACTACGAACCAATGCTTACCCATGGATTGGGGATAGTAGGGAAGTTTCATATCAACTACTGCACTTTACAGCAACTAAACATTCAGCTCCATTACAGTACTAAAGGGACTAGCCCATCGCCGCAACTAAAGGCGTGACTTAAAAATTATTGATGCAGAAGATACAACCTCACGTTACAGAGCTCAAACAATGTCTGCCTCAAAAAAACAATCAGCTGCCAGACGAGATTCCAGATCCGAATTTCCGAATTTCTATAGTTGTACTTTTAATCTGGCTAATCCGCCAGTAGCCAATATGGTCAAAGAGGTAGTACGTTACATACCCGTCTTGTTTGGGTAGGATTTTACCTGATAAAATCCGCTAAGATACTAACTAAACTAAACTAACTTACCAAATTAACTACTTAAGATAAAATTCTCTAAAGCTCGCCATCTACAATGTCAGAGAAATATATAACTAACAGTCTAGCTCAACTACATACCAACATCACACATTCGTACCAACAATCAAACATCAGAATTCATACTAAGTTCATACAAGAGTTCACACTAACATCGTGTAAACACAGCCTTACACACAGGGTGCCATTATTATAGCCAAATGCACACCCAGACTAACTAACTGTCAGAAGTTGAAAAATAAGCAAGATCCCTTGAACTAAAATAAGAACCTTAGTACATAAACGCCCCGATAGCTTAGCTACTATCGTAACGCAGAATAACACCATGAGGGGCAGCTCCCTCAAGTGTTCAAGACTTCCTACACCGTTAGTGGGTACAGAAAATAATAGAGTAGAATATCTATTCTACAACAAAGAGTAAAAAAGTAGAGAATTATAGTTCAAGAGGCCATAAGCTAAAGTAACAGACATTGCAGAGTAACGTTACACAATAAAGAACTTTTACATAGCTGTAGATATAGATGGTTTTTGGAATACAAGGGTCAAAATACTTATTACATACATAAAGGAATCATTAACTACTATTGAATAAGACAGAACGCTGTCGCAGCCTATCTTCAGACAGAAGGTGCTCTCAGACAGACACAGATCGCTCGGCATGATCGGCCGTTAAACACTAACCTTATTTATTATTTAATAGTCCGAAAAGTTTCCCTACTAAAATCTTCACAATTTATTAATTTATTTTTCGTACTGAGAATTTGGAGGAAAATATTTATCAACAATTATAATATGACAACGGCCGTCAGACTGCGACCATAAATAATGTAGAAATGAGGTAGGTAGGTACCCAGATAAACGATCAAATATACTCCTGTCAGACAAAAATAAACACAACAAAATATACAAGCTACGAAAGAAATCTAGCGTTCTACGGCGCTCTTATGGCCTAACTACTCTGACCAGACATAAAACTCTATCACCAATATTCCCTTAATCCGGGCGCCATTGAAACAGTGAGACTCTAACCTGACCAAAAGAGATTGTTGGCAGGCTCAAGATACATTTATTAATCACAGGGTCGTGAGTCGAATATTGGTGATATAGTTGAAATGCTGGATAGGGACTCGCCGGGAATTTGTAGATTTCAGCTCCTTGGTAGACTCAATCCGACTGGTCCACTTCTCCAGACGTCAACAAGTGATTATGCGGTTAGCGCCAGGAGGATATTATTCCTCAGCGTGGAACCAATTCAGAGCTCCGTTAGCGCCAGGAGGATATTACTCCTCAGCGTGGAACCAATTCAGAGCTCCGTTAGCGCCAGGAGGATATTACTCCTCAGCGTGGAACCCTGGAAAGAGACCAGTGTGAATGATAGGAATACAAAAGCGCTACAGCGCCCAGCTATCAGGCGACGGCTCCCCACACGGAGACTTCCGACGAGGGCCCTAGGGTAATTAGGATCTAAGAGTGCCGCAGTCCAATAGACACTGTATAGAAAAGGGAAATACATAGAGAGTATAAAATACACGAAAATAAGAAAGACTAACTACGAACCAATGCTTACCCATGGATTGCGGATAGTAGGGAAGTTTCATATCAACTACTGCACTTTACAGCAACTAAACATTCAGCTCCATTACAGTACTAAAGGGACTAGCCCATCGCCGCAACTAAAGGCGTGACTTAAAAATTATTGATGCAGAAGATACAACCTCACGTTACAGAGCTCAAACAATGTCTGCCTCAAAAAAACAATCAGCTGCCAGACGAGATTCCAGATCCGAATTTCCGAATTTCTATAGTTGTACTTTTAATCTGGCTAATCCGCCAGTAGCCAATATGGTCAAAGAGGTAGTACGTTACAGCCTGAGGGAGTGGAAGGACGCAAAGACCCGTCTGCTGACCACGCTGACATGTGGAGACCAAGACAGATGGCTGTCAAATATAACCCCGAGGTTTTTGGCTTTGTCAGTAAACTCTAATGTGATGCCATTGTACGATACAGGAACATTGGGCTTTTGTAATAAGGAAAGAGGTGCCTGGTTCCTAAAATCATGGCTTGTGATTTGGTCGGGTTTACCAACAGCCCGTATGATGAGGCCCAGTCTTTCACATTCTCGAGGTCAGCATTCAGTGTCTCTACAGATGAAGCTACATCTCAGGGCGAAAAGTGGCGATAAATTTGGAGATCATCTGCGTACATATGAAACGAAGAAGAGAGGACGTCGGAGATTGAGTTTATGAAGACTGAAAATAGAAGAGGAGAGAGAATACCACCTTGAGGCACTCCTGAGGAAAGATCACACCATTGAGTTTCAGTCTCTTCAGACTGAATTCGTTGCTGACGACCTCTCAGGTATGAGTCGAACCAGGTAGCAGCGTGGAAGGACACATTCAGTGAGCTCAATATTGCAACAAGGATGTCAAAATCGACGCAGTTGAAGGCATTGCTGAAGTCAAGCAGGGCTAGCACCGTAACCAACTTCTGATCCATCGCTAGCTGTATGTCATCACTGACTTTTAAAAGTGCTGTGGTAGTACTATGCCCTGGTCTGAACCAGGGTTGTAACGGAGCTCCGACTCCAACTCCGAAAGTTCGGAACTTCCGATAGAAATCGTACCTCCGACTCCGACTCCGCCTCCGTCATTTCAGATCGGAGGTTTAACGGAGTTTATTTACGTTCGAAAATACGAAAATGTACCTACACGCAATGCGACAGGAGCGACGCTAGGCCTCACGGCCGCTCGGCTAAGTATTGATATTAGAACGCAACTGAATGAGCTGAAGATTGTTTAGGGTAGGTAATTTAGGTAAGAGAGGACAAGAATCAACCTGTCGACTTTTTCACTCGCTCGCAGTTGTGAATAGTTGTGTGTGATGTGACTGAACCTCGATTGTTTTGAGTGATATTAGTGCCTAAATAATAGTTATTGTTATTGAAATTACAATATGAAGCCGAAAACAAGTGCAATATGGCAGTATTTTCTAGAGATAGACGATAATTTTGCAAAGTGTAAAATCTGTGGTAAAAAATATTCAAGAAAAGGTGGGAATACAACATCGTTAAAAGGACATTTGAAATCTTTGCACAAAGATAAATATGAAGAACTTTCTAAGATCGAAGAACAACGGGAAAAGGTGAAATTGAATCAGGTAACGTCAGCTACGCCTTTACAGCAAGCAAAAAGGCAATTATCCTTAGAAGAAGCCTCAAAAAAAACCAAATGTGGGATAAATCACATCCTAAAGCACAGAAAATCAAACAAACATATTTTTCTACCTCCGCCTCCGCCTCCGTTAACCTCCGACTCCGCGGAGGTGAAGCTCTTCACCTCCGCCTCCGACTCCGACTCCGATAAGACGCCTCCGTTACAAGCCTGGTCTGAACCCAGATTGGTACGGATTAAGAAGTTTGTTTGATGAAAGGTAGGAGGAGAGTTGGGAGTGAACTATGGATTCAAGGACCTTAGAGAGAATGGGTAAGATAGATATGGGCCTATAATCTTTTAAGGAGGAAGGATTGGAATTTTTTGGCAGTGGGATGACGAGTGCTTTCTTCCACAGACTAGGAAAGGAGCTATCAGATAGAGAGAAGTTGATAATATGGGTAATTGGAGGAAGCAACTCATCAAGGACGCTGTGGATCATTTGATGGCTGATATTGTCGCCACCAGCAGCTTTGGATGTGATAGCTAGCACTGCCTTTCTAACTGCGCCAATTCCAACGAAGCTGAAGTTGAACGGTGAGGTGCAGACTACAGCCTCTAGCCGTAGACGACGAAGGGTTGCCTCCTTAGCAGCAGGGTCCATCACGACGGGGGGAGAAGAGAAGAACTAGTTGAGACCGTTGAGATCGACATTACCTGAAGAGGATTCCTGGGACTTGCCAACACCAATGGTTTTAAGGAACTTCCAGACCTGAGCTGGGGTATACATCTCTATACGCTCATGGATGTGTCGTCGCTTGGCATCGCGGCACATGCGGTTGCACAGGTTACGGAGACGTTTGAAAGTTAGAAGATTGTCGTTGGTTGAGTCTCGTTTATATCGCCCTTTCGCACGGTTTCTTTTTGCCATTAAACGCTTGATGGAGTCGGTCAACCATGGGGCAGGGAGATGTTTGACCCTGACCTTTTTCATTGGTGCGTGCTTGTCGAACAGTCCCAGGAAAATCGAGTTAAACTTCAGGATTTTGTCATCAACGGTCTCGCTAGTGATGACAGGGGTCCATACAATAGATGAGGCATCGAATTTAAGGGAATCGAGGTTCACGCCTTTGAAGCTCCGCATATCAAGAAATTTGGCTTTGCGCTTAGGGGGCCTGACTTTGTATGAAAGATAAACCAGGTCGTGATAGGAGAAGGGGCAGTAAGCTGGCCGTGGGAAGCCACCTTGGCTGTGTTGGAGATGATCATAAGATCGAGAAGAGAGGGAGTAAATGTGGTTGAAAGTGAGTAGCGCCAAGGGGTAGAATATGCACGTCAAAGGAATGTAGAATAGATTCAAGTTTAGCGGAGCGGGCATTATTTTTTAGAAAACAGGTGTTAAAATCACCGAGTATGAGAGAGTCACTATAGAGAGGAGTTAAGTCATTTAGTAGCTTTTCAAAAGATTCAAAGTAATCGATGCGAAGTGAGGGGCTATAATATACACCCAGAAGAATATTGTGGTGATGCAAGCTGATCTCAAGGAAGAGATGCTCAGCCGAACCAGAGTACAGGCTTGGCGAATGGCTGATGACTTTGCAAGGAATGTCAGAACGTAAATAGATAGCCACGCCGCCATCAGCTTTACCTGGCCTATCGTTGCGATAGAGCCTGAACCCTGGCAGAGAATACATGGAGGAAGGAAGATATGGTTTGAGAAAGGATTCTGAGACAAGAACTCCATGTATTCTCTTATCGCTGAAAGCTTCAAGGAGATCAGCATAGCTAGCAGGAATGCTTTGGGCGTTGATATGCACGACATTGAAGGTGAACTCCGACTGCATGAACACGCGTTTCAGGCTGCCGGACAGTGACGCGCCCGCCCACCCGCTTCCCGCGCTGTCAGAGTCACCGGTAGAAGAACATGAGAAAATACTATCTGTAAATTTATATATGATATCCATAAAATAAAATAAATATACTACAATAACTTTAAAATAAATATATAATATAATATATATATATATATATATATATATATATATATATAAATTAATTAAAACTGACTATTATATACTAGCCTATAATGTATAATAATAATCAATAATAAAAGCCTAAACCCAGTCACACTGGGCATGCCGGGAAAGTAACCGAAATATACACAATATCTATAATACTTATCATAGAGAAGGAACAATAATGCAGAAATATGATCACCTAAGTATTTGTAAATGGAACGAGTTCGTCTCGTTTCCATTTTAACATGTAAAATTGTATACAGGCAGGAAAATAAAGGTGAAAGTGACGGAAAGATAAGAATACATAATCATTAGAAAAGTGGAACGGAACGGACACGGGACGGACAAAATAAATTAAGCTAATGATAAAAATGGAATACACCGTGCGTTACGCTCTATGCACATTACAAGAATAAAGTGACAGATGACAGTTGACATTGACAACAATCAAGTTGTTTTGTTTTGATTGACTGAAGTGAGATGAAATAATGACCGCTACTATAAACTAAAACAGACAAATATTAAACCTACCTGCCAAAAGAAAACATGTATAACCCGCACAAATAAGGAGACACTTCGGGTCGGAGTTTGTCGGCGATAAGTGAAGTTGCAACCTACTTCTTGGCTGCCGGCGCCGGCGGCGCACCTTTGCGCCTGATGCTAGAAGGACGTTTACCCGGGCCCGACGCTGCAGCAACCGTGGGCGCAGCAACAGCAGCGGATGACTTCTTCGCAGGCTTCTCTCCCTCAGACTGATTGGCGGAAAGAGGGAACTTGTTGGTGTACTCCAGCAGCTCCGACATACACTCCACTTTCCGCCTGGTCTTGTCTGGGAGTAATAGGACGATCCTGCCCTCAGTTGTCCAACAGTTTTGAACACCGAAGTGCTTCCTACCAGCCATGAACACTGAATGTCTGGACTTAGTGAGGAACTCCGTCACAGTTATCCCGGTCCCTTCTAAGGTCTTCTTGCCCTTCCACGCCTCAGTCCGCGCTGCGAAGGATGAGAACCGAACAAGCAAGGGGCGAGCTTTGGTTGCCTTATTCTTCGGGCCAAGTCTGTGCACTACACTAATGTCCGACACACAGTGAGGGGACATCTTCATCTGGTTGCCTAATAACGCCCGAGTCACCACATCAGCCTGTTCCTCTGCCTCCTCCGGTACTCCATGCAGCAGAAGCACCTTACGTCTGGTACCCATCTCCAGCCGGTCCTGACCCATCAGCAGCAGCTCTAACTGTGACCGCAACATGTTTAGGCAGTTCCACGTGAATGCTTTAAATTCAATGAACTCACTGCTGATGGTGGTGAGGTCTGGAGGGGTGCTGGACAGCGACAAGGTGGAGGCCTCCCGCAGTTCCATCTCATAATGCGCCATCCGGGTTTTAAATGTTTCCTCAATCTTGTCCATGTTGGCGCTCAGTTTGTTATACAGGTCCATGGTGATGTTAATTGTGTGGTATGTTAAATTGTCATGACAGTTGACAATCAGCTGATTGTCAACTGTCATTGGAGCAACCGCTTGCTCCTCAATATTTATTCAGTTTTGTGGTTTTACAGTGATATTGTGTCCAAAAACAGTGTCAAAGTGGACTCAAACTCTTAGAAAACCCGCGTGATCGTTATTTCCGCGGAAGACATTCGAATAACGCGTGAAATAGTGTCAAAAGATTGGAATTTCCAGTCTTCGCCATTTCAAATATTTACCAGTCTTCGCCATTTCAAATATTTATCTACCTCACAATTTTTTTGTATTTCTCGAGTTGCGTAAAAATGACGTTTGACGTCTTACATAGTGTTGCCATAACAAATAAATAATTTCTACCATGAAGCGAACCCCAACAAAAATTCCTGACCAGGATCTTGGTCAAAACAACAATGGAACTGGATCAAACACTTCTAAATCTACATTCAACATTGGCCAAAATTCCAATAAAGTAAACCTGGATCCAAAAAATCAAACAATTGATAGTGAAAACGATTGGCAAACTGTGCCAATTCTTTCCCAAAACAAAAAGCGAAACAAACGGTTCCGAGCCAACCAAAGCCCGGCCCGTCCCCCGAAAAACTGATACCAACTCACAACAGCTACTCTACTTTGCCAATCGAAAATGAAACACCCGCTCCTGGAACGACGAAGGACAGTATTAGAAAACCTCCACCAATTATGCTCTACGGCATACAGGACATAACCAAATTAAATGAGCAAATCGGGAAAACCCTGGACAAGTCTCTGTATTCTTACAAAATTGTGACAAAGAATCAATTAAGAGTAACATGCAGTAACATTGAGGCGTACAAAACCCTAACTAAATTAGTCCGGGAAAAAATATCAATGGGCATACATTTACTTGCAAAGATAAAAGACCCTACAAAATTGTTATTAGAAACCTGCATTCATCTACACCAACAGAAGCTATAAAAGAAGCGATTGAGAGCACTGGAAACAATTTCAAAGGGGAAATTATAAATGCCAGACATGGAGCCACCAAAACCCCCTTATCTACATGGTTTGTTAACTTGGAGCCTGGTCCAAACAATAAGAATGTTAAGGAGCTTAAGTACATTTATCACACCTCAATTGTCATTGAAGATCCGAAACGGAAGAAAGTAATTCCTCAATGCAAAAGGTGCCAGCAGTATGGACACACACGGAACAACTGTATGAGGCCTTATAGGTGTGTAAAATGTGCAGAAAGTCATAACACCACTGAGTGCCCAAAAAAGATCAGAGATGCCCCAGCCAAATGTGCCTTGTGTTTGGAAGACCACCCTGCAAATTACAAGGGCTGCAAAGTTTTCCTAGAAATACAGCAGCGTAAACTTGAAATGAGACCACGCATAAACTGAATGAGACCCCAGAATTATGAATGCCCTCCGAACCAAAATGAAGAACAAAATAAAGGTACAACACACAAAAACACCACAGCATCCTATGCACAAGTGGTGTCAGGTCATACTCATAGCAACATATCTGACAACCTAGAAAACCTCCTTTTAAAACAAGCCGAAAAGCTGGATCGCCTGCTTGATCAAATGGGTACCCTGATGGGGCTCCTTACTTCAGTCATCAACAAACTTGTACACTAATGACGTCCTTACGCATTTCCACGTGGAACGTGAATGGGCTGCTTATGAAGAAACACGAAGTAAACAGCCTAATAAAACTACACAACCTGGACATATTACTGGTAACAGAAACCCACCTCACAGACAACGTTGACTTCAGGCTGAAAGGATACTGCACATATAAAACTCACCACCCTGATAATACCTCTCACGCGGTAAGCGCGATCCTTATCAAGAATAACCTGAAACACAAACAACTACCTGCATTTCGGACTGCTCAAATACAGGCAACAACAATTTTGGTCCATGACAAACATGGCTCTCTGACCCTATCATCCCCATATACTGCCCGCCAAATGAGGAAATAATAGCTGAAATTGATGATGAAGTTTTTACGGCTTACTTCAAGACCCTGGGAAACAGATTCATCGCTGGAGGTGATTGGAATGCGAAAAACACTGTATGGGGCTCCCGATTGACAGTAACTCGAGGAAGCAACCTTAAGAAAAGTGTTGACAAAAATACCACATGTCAACCGACTTATTGGCCTACAGATCCCAATAAGTTGCCTGATTTACTGGATTTCTTCACCTACAAGGGAATACAGTCTTACTATTTGAAGGTGGAAAGCTGTCTTGATTCATCCTCATACCATACACCAGTCATTGCCACCATCAGCACCACATTGATTGATAGACCAGCAAATCCCTTCCTATACAACAAAAATACTGACTGGGATAAATTTCGGCAGTACTTAGAGGAAAACATTACTCTGAAAGTTCCCCTAAAAACTGAAGATGATGTCGAACCGGCCACTGTCTACATCACAAACCTATTACAAACTGCAGTCTGGCTTTTTACACCACTGGAAAGAAAATTTTGTAAGACCAACCGCAACCTCCCCCAGGAAGTCAGACGCAGAGTAATGGAAAAAAGGCAACTTAGAAGAATATGGCACTCTTCCCGACACCCGCTAGACAAGAAGGCTTTCAACAAAGCAGCTGCAGATCTGAAATTATTTCTAGCAGAAATCGAAAACGACACAGTGCAACAACAATTAGAGTCGCTAAGCCCCAAAGCAAATAACGAACATTCCCTGTGGAAATCCATTAAGTACAGTCAGAAACCACAGCTAGCACAGTACCCGCTAAAAAGAGATGATGGGACATGGGCAAAAACAGACGAGGAGAGAGCCGAGGCGTACAGAGTATTTTTAAGCGACGTGTTCACACCAAACACCAGTGCAGA
This sequence comes from Argyresthia goedartella, assembly GCA_949825045.1. Classification (NCBI taxonomy): domain Eukaryota; kingdom Metazoa; phylum Arthropoda; class Insecta; order Lepidoptera; family Argyresthiidae; genus Argyresthia; species Argyresthia goedartella. The sequence continues at coordinate 22,233,791 of OX463821.1, read as the reverse complement.
GAGTGACAGGATAGACGAATAAATTAGATCCATTCTCGAAAGTGACCTACAACTCAGCCCACCACTACGCTGCTGTTCTCCCAAGGTCGATTTCATGAGGGAGTATGAGTCGTTAGGACACATGTCGGTATCGGGTGTGGACTGGAGATCTGAGGATCATTGTTTCCTTCCACACCATGCCGTCCTGCGAACCCCTATCGGCAAGATTCGAGTTGTTTTTGATGGGTCAGCACCTACCTCGAACGGGATGTCCCTGAATCAGTGTCTACATTCGGGACCCAAGTTGAGTCGTGATATTTCGGATATTCTCACGAGCTTTCGGAGACACCAGATTGTATTTGTCGCAGACATTCGGATGATGTTTAGGCAAACGGTAATTCATCCGGCTGACAGAAGGTATCAGTTGATCCTTTGGCGTGAGAGCACGGCCGAGCCAGTCAAGGTCTATGAGTTAAACACGAACACGTATGGGTTACGGTCTAGCCCGTATTTGGCGATGCGTACCCTGCGGGAGTTGGCGTCGCGTGACCGTGTGAGCTATCCTAGAGCCGCCGCTATCCTGGAGCAAGATTTGTACGTCGATGACGTCTGCACAGGGGCAGCCAGTGTAGAGGAAGCTCTGGACCGACGTGACGAGCTCATTCAATTGCTGGAACGAGGCGGCTATGAACTACGCAAGTGGATGTCCAACTCCCCTGAGTTGATGGCTGGTCTCCCAGATGAGTTTCAACAAGACCCGCACGTTTTTGAGAATCCTGACAACCCTAACATGTTGTCAGTGCTTGGAATTCAGTACCGGCCCGTCCATGATGAGTTTACCTATCGGGTAGTTTTAGAAACACCGAAGGCCTGGACGAAGCGGTCAATACTGTCCACGATTGCGAGAACGTTCGACCCGAATGGATGGATTTCTCCAGTCACCTTTGCTCTCAAATGTCTTATGCAAAGGCTATGGGCGGCTCAGTTGACCTGGGACACCCACCTCTCAGGTGATTTGTTGACTGATTGGACGCGAATGTTCACCTCGCTATCGGACATAAATAATGTATCGCTGCCGAGGAAATTGGTCCCTGCTGGGGATTACAGGGCAACCCTTCACGGGTTTTGTGATGCCTCTGAACGAGGGTTTGCGGCAGCGGTTTATTTGCGAACCGTCACCTCCACCGGGGAGGTCGACGTGCGTTTGGTTTTGGCAAAAAGCAAGGTAGCGCCTATTCGGACAAGGATGACGATTCCAAAACTGGAACTGTCCGGGGCTGCTCTTTTGACCAAACTTTTGACAAACACTCTAACAGTGTTGCGTGGGTCAGTGGTTTTGGAGGATACGGTGTACGCGTGGACGGACAGCCAGATTGTTTTGTGCTGGCTGAAGGCTTCGGTCCATAACTTAGAGGTTTTTGTTGCGAACCGTGTCTCCCAGATTGTGTCGTCTGAGGTCCCACTGACCTGGAGACATGTACCAGGAGAATTTAACCCGTCTGATTGTGCATCCAGGGGATGTCGGGCTCCTGTACTCGTTAGACACCATTTGTGGTGGGGACCACCCTGGCTTGCCAAGAGAGAATCGGACTGGCCCCACAGCCATGTAGTAGTATCGTCGGATCATGGCCCCAGAGCGGCCGTGCATGTTACCCAGAAGGCTGAGGACCCTGACGCCGGGTTTCTGCTGGACCGGTATAGCTCACTTGACAAGTTGATAAACGTGTCCACTTCGATTAGGAGATTCGCTCGAAATTGTCGTACTCCTCGCGATCAGCGAACGTTGAACCCTATTCTGACTCCGGCAGAGCGAAACGAGTCGCTGTTGAATTTGGTCCGGTTGGTACAGTCCTCGAAGTTTGGGGCAGAATTGGAGATTATACGAAGTGGACGTTCGAAATTGAAGGGAGCCGTCGCGCGTCTCAACCCCTTTGTTGATTCGACCGGGTTACTTCGGGTAGGAGGAAGATTGCGCAATGCGAATCTGTCGTATTCGGCTCGTCACCCACTTCTGCTCCCCAAGGGGGGACAGTTAGTTGAATTTCTGGTGACTGATCGTCATATTAAAAACGCGCATGCCGGCTGTAACGCGTTGTTGGCCACGCTCCAGCGGGAGTTTTGAATCTTATCTGCCCGCCGTGCCATACGGAACATCGTGTTTCGGTGCATGCCTTGTTATCGACTTAAGGCTGCCACGATGCAACCTCTCATGGGGGACTTGCCCCCTGATCGTGTGAATGAGGTCAGACCGTTTTCAGGTGTTGGTACGGATTTTGCAGGACCGTTTATGGTGAAGAGTTCACGATTGCATACCGCTAAGCAATACAAGGCGTACCTATGTGTGTTTGTTTGTTTATCCACCAAGGCGGTACATCTCGAGCTCGTTGCTGATCTCTCGACAGAGGCTTTCATTGCTTGTTTGGATAGGTTTGTTTCTCGAAGGGGACTTCCAACTTTGATCCGCTCTGATAACTGCACTAACTACATAGGTGCGGAACGATACTTACGAGAGATAGTCAACTTTTTGAATGTAAATAAAGTGGATATTGGAACGGCCCTCTCCCGTCGGGGTATACAGTGGACCTTCAGCCCACCGATTTGCCCCCACTGGGGTGGGATTTTTGAGGCCGTAGTTAAGTCAGCTAAGACGCACTTGGGGCGTATAGTAGGTCAGACCGCGCTGACTTTTGAGGAGCTCGCGACATTGTTTTGTAAGATCGAGGCCGTTCTCAATTCGCGACCGTTGTGTCCGCTCAGCTCGGATCCAAATGACCTTGAGGCTCCCCAGCTGACCCCAGGCCATTTCTTGATAGGACAGCCACTTAACGCGTTGCCCGAGCACCCCTTCGAGGGAGTGAAATTGTATCGGTTGTCAAGGTATCAGATGTTGCAGCAGTTTACTCAGAATTTCTGGAAGCGTTGGACGCTCGAGTATCTGCATATCTTACAACAGCGCCTTAAGTGGACTGACAAAACTAGCCCCCCTAGTGTTGGTGACCTCGTTCTGGTTAAGGATGCTAACCTACCGCCACTGGCAAAGACGGGACCCCCCGGTCTGCAGAGGTTCTAGTAGGAGGCTCGGTTCTAAAACGAGCGGTAGCAACGTTGTCTCGGCTGCCCGTAGATTAGGGGACAGGTGGGTGCCTGTCCGGGCGGGTGATTGTTCGATTCCAAATCGATATTCGATCGATGGTTTCTGAACGGCCATTTTTAATTTGACGTTAGCTGTCAACCTGGCAGTTTTGACAACTGACAGACGAAAGCCCTCTCAATGTAAACGCGTTTTGGTTAGGGGTTGAAATTAAATCGCAGGGCATCTGGAATGTATTCGGGATTCCCTCAGGATTGTTAATATAGCTGAGTGTGCCGTTGTCTCTCGAACCAGATAAAGTTCGGATTTTCGTGCCCGATTTGTATTTACCACGTAGAACATAACCTGTGTTGGAACACTGTGCTCATTGAAGCTGGCCCGCCAGTCATATCTGGTTGGCTGAAGAACCTGTCTACCAAGAAGAGCCTAGGGTGCACCCGGGCCTTGCAGAGAGACAGTTGACGGGACCGAAGCACTGACCAGGTTAGATCTACCCCACATAACTTCAGCTCGGTGAATCGCCGACGTTCATCACTTCTTGGCACCTGATCGTCACGCTACCTCGTAGCTCATGGGCCCCTACGAGGTCATTAGGTGCTGAGAAGCCTGAACATTTTGGTAGCTAGAGCGTGGCTTCCTGAGATTTGCAGCCGTCAAGGGCTCCAGGAAGGCACGATTTGGGACTATCAATCTGTAGGTATAGGCGGTTAAGTAACTGATTGTTCCTATATCCACATAGATTGGTAGTATTGTAAGCTATAAGTCTATTGCTGGTAGTAGACAGACAGATATTGAATTGAAATTTGCATTGAATTACCAGCTCTTTGAAAAAAAAAAATGTTGTCCTGGTCGCCCCATGCTTGTGAGGTCAGCAGACGAGTCTTAGCGTCAATTCACTCCCTACGGAGATTGCAGCACTTCCTGCCACAGCAGACTAAAATCACCCTTGCCCAGTCCCTCCTACTACCTTTAATAGACTATGCGGATGTTTGCTGGATCGGTGCGAACGAAGAACAACTGAACAAACTCGAACGACTTCAAAACCTCGGGATTCGGTTTGTCTTCGGGCTGCGCAAGTATGCCCATGTCTCACAGTATCGCAAGGAGTTGGGATAGCTTCCGATCCGCCTTCGTCGTGATATGCACGTTCTCTCCTATCTGTTCAACATTTTGCGAAACCCCCGCTACCCCTCATATCTTCGAGAACGTTTCGAGTTTATTTCCTCCAGGCATAGCAACCGGAGATCCCACACGATGTCTCTTCTTTCTACTCCTCGGCATAACACTGCCGCTTACAAACACTCGTTTAGGTTAACGGCGATCTGACTGTGGAACGCACTTCCCTGCGCTATTAGAGATAGTCCCTCAATTTTCACTTTTAAGACAAGATTGAAAGAGCATTTCCTTTCTCTTTCGTGATAGGTACTTTTATATATGTATATATAAGTAGTATATGTTTGATATATATTTAATTTTTTGCTTTTGTATTTTATTTAGTATATATCATTTATCCCCTCCTTTGCCGAGCGCCCTTCATAGTCCACTTTTCAATAACGCCATATTTGCGGGCCGCCCTTTACAGACCCAGCAGCAGCGCACGCTGCCGCGTCGAGCAATATGAGTAATTTCAACCAATGGGGATCGGTGTGACAAGGAAAGTAACAAAATTTCGTTATGTAAAGGAATGAGATAGGTATTAAAACCGTCGGACCTTAACCAATCATAGTAAAAGTCCATCAACGGAATGCATCATGCGGCACAACTTCAGTCCGGTTCAGTCGTGGGTTTGAGGCAGCAGTGTTCAAGTTTTTTTGGTGAAAAGTGTTTTGTTTTCATCGCAAAAGGAAAGAAACGTAAGTAACTAGCATGTCTGTTTAACCCATATCATCCTAGTGTTCCATTTTTAAAACGGTTATTTTTTTATTTTTTTACTCGAATTTTTGAACGCGTCTTTAAAGTAAAGTTTTTATGTTGGTATTACTGACATTTCTAGCTGTCAGATGAACACATGTAATTTCACATCGCGTGGTTTTGTTGATCTAGAAAACATAATTGTGTTTGTAAGTTTTGAGTGAAAAATATGGCGAACAGGAAAATGTAAGTAATCACGATGTTTACATTATACTACTGACAATTTAGGGTTTATAAACATGTTATAGTATTGTTCTATCATGTCGTCATACGTATTTAGAAATAAAAAGGCAAATTTGAGGGTAGCTGTAAGTTTTATGTACCGTTCCATTATTTGAGCAGTAGGAACATAAGCACATGTAATTTTTATACATTAGGAACTTTATTTTATCTGTATTGCCTCGTAATTATGATAATATTTTATTGCAGATTGAATGTGTATCAGATAATCTCTCAGGTGGAAGAAGATGACGACTTGTTTGCGGCTGATATTTTCATCACACCTCCTGAAAATTGGCAAAATAGCGACGAAGATAGCGGTGACGAAGAGTTTGCAAGTATAAATAATTTGTCTAGACATCAGTTACTATCAGAAGCTGAACTCCGAGTCACTAGATCGTTTCGAGCTGAATCTAGGATAGTGCATGAGGTCGTTGGAGATGAACAAGAAGTTGAACCAACACTTCCACATCGTCAGTGACGAAGCCTTCACAGCCCATATCCTCTTCGACGGCTACACCGCCACCGCCAAAAAGAAAACGTGTTGAAGTCAAAAGAAAGTGGTGGTTTGTAGATATTCCAGAAAAGGCTGAGAAAGAATACTGTGAACGAGATTTCCTGGAAAACCTGGAAAATTTGGAAAAAACTATTCTTTTATGAAGACGTGTTCGAATTACAGCGCTCAGAAACTGAAAAAAATGCGATTCAGAAGGGAAAACATGCATTCCGTGTTACTACAACGGATATGAAATACTTTATAGCCATTCTCTTATTGTCGGGATATAACAGTGTATCGAGATACAGAATGTATTGGGAACAAAGAGTTGACTGCAGTTTTCCAACAGTGGTAGCTATTATGTCAAGAAATCAATTTGAAGACTTGCTGCGTTATTTCCATGTTGCCGACAATAATAATCTTGGTCCTAATGATAAGTTTGCTAAAGTTTGCGCCCTCTATGGAATCTGCTCAATGCACGATAGGTAAAGTATTACCCTGGAGATAGAAATTTGAGCATCGACGAATCTATGATTCCATATTTTGGGAAACATAGTACTAAGCAGCATATCCATGGAAAGCCAATCAAATTTGGATATAAAAATTGGTCTATTTGTACGCGACTTGGATATTTGATTTATGGTGAGCTGTATCAGGGAGCTAGTACCGGAAATACCCATCCTGAGTTAGGTGTTGGTGCCTCAGTTGTTCTGGATCTAATATCAAAGCTGCCACAAGGTAGCTACAGTTTTTATTTCGATAATTTTTTTACATCCTTACCGCTGCTTGAGGAGTTACAAAAAATCGGTCACGATGGAACAGGGACTATACGAGCTAACCGAACTGAGAAAGCACCTCTCAAAGATCCGCAAGAAATGAAGAAAACAAGCAGAGGACAAACAAAATAAACAAACTCGATGTGGTTTATGCCACAAAAACACAACCATGAAGTGTATCAAATGTAATGTTGCCTTACATAGCAAATGTTCTATGATTTTTCATACTCAAAAACACACGCAATTGTAGTTTTAAGTAATAATTATAAGATTTAAAACTTCGTACAATAAATAAAAAGAAAATACAATCGTTTTATTTCCCAACGAAATCCATAGCCACTGACAGTATCTTACATGTATGTTTAATCCTAGTGTTCCATTATTGGAACGGTAACAAAACTAAAAATCTAAATGAGATTACATTTTTTTTGGTATGTAGTTCTCATTATACATCTATAAACATGCTCCGATACGATTTTCATAAAAATTGGACTTGTTTTACTATGGTTGGGATGATACGGGTTAATCCTGTAGGTTGTTTGCGTTGGATTTTGTACTAATATCGATGACCTAAACTTGCACGGCGAAAAATTTCCGCCTTGCTGGTTTCGACAAGACAACAATTGATGACTTTTTGTTTCTATTTACGGATAAAACTATGTTATATTCATATCTAAGATTCATAAACTCGAAGTGAAAACAATAATTTTGTGCGTAGATCGTTTCTGAGAGCTGAAATCGTCAATCGAAAATCTTGAGTCATCATCTGGACACTATTGTCCGCAACGCCAATGTATGTTTTGAAACAAAATGGCGGTCGGTGGCCATGAGATAACTTAGTATGGATACGCCTGTACAGCTATTGATTCTTGAGATTTGGTTTTGATTAACTCTTGGTCTGCATTTTGTAAATGTTGCATGTTACTGTTTTTAATGGGTTAGTGTTAACGAAAGGGTATGCGCAAAAGACTTAGATATTTTTTTTTATCTTTTTTTTATTTTTTTGTTTTATCGAATCTTTAAGGGGGGGGTTGTTCAATGCGTTAATACAAACATATTTTGTCATATAAACTTTTTTCTTAGATGCGTATTTTCGACTTTATTGACACTTTACGGGGTTTCACAGGATTTAGATTATTTTTAATGTTTTTTATTTTTTTTTTATTTCATATATTTGCTTTTTTCTTGATGCATAGATCTTATTAAAGGTCGTAAATACTTAAGTTTTTGTTTCATACACTTTTCTCTGTAGTCAGTAATTTAGCCGTAATTTTTTTCGAAATCTCCCAACACTTTTTTATTTTTTCAGAAAGGTACAAAATTTTCGTCTAGTAAACCACATATTATTTTGCACTCAGCTGATAGGTGGCGTCATTATAAGCCACAATTGTCAAAATAACTTTTCTCTATTGTCAATTTGTATGTATTCAAATTGTATGTTTTACTTGTTTTGTTCTTTTAATTATTTTTGTATGTAAGTTTTGTTGTTTTTGTTATTGGAGACGAGTAAATTTACTTATATTCTATTCTTTTTTGTATACTTTTTTTTTTATAATTTTGTTCTTTCTTTCAGATTTTACTGCGGTAATATTGTCGGAGGCGGACTCCCAGAGGGAGAACCGTTGGAGTCCCTCTTGCACATTAAGCGCCAGCGGATCTGGGATCCCCTCCAATCCCTGATCACAATACACGAGATGCCGCCTGCTTCCTCCGCTTTGTTGGCGCCATCACCAGTGATGTAAGAAACATTTTTTTAGCGTAGTCTATACTGTGTTTTTTTTAATTATTTTTTTAAGATATTCCAACAATATGTTCGTAAAAAGCTCTGTGTTTCAAAAAAAATCACATATATTTGAACATGTTATTTGTTATCTTACCATTGCTAATTTATTTTATTGATATTTTAATAAGTAATATTTTTTTACAAGTAAACATTTTTGTATGAAGCCTGGCTACTTGAAACTTCAAATAGGTACCTACCCTAAAATTTTGATTTTTCATGTACTGTAATGTAATGTTTCGTGTAATGAGAATTTAATTACAAACAACAAATGTTCTTTTGACACAATATAGTAAATAGCGTAGTAGCGTTTCTGAGATAATTCAGTTTAAATATGTAATTTAGTCATTTATCTAGTAGTTTTTATTTGTATTCTAATGCGGTTCGATACTTGTCAAATTTATATATTTATGTAATTTCTCATTACAATATACATTAAATTGTATTTTGTATATGACTATTGAACATAAAATAAAAAACACAAAAAATTAATTTGCAAAGGCAAGCTTATCTCTAAAAAGACATCTCTTCCATCAAACCCATGATGTAACCCCATAATTGTAAACTATTTTTTAAACATCTGTCATATTTACCAAAGATCAGAATTTCAAAGTCGCATCCATACTTTTTTCGCCAGTGGTATTTCTGTTTGTATGAAGAAATTGATCATTTTCAACTCTTCAAAACTTCTTGTTTCTAGTATGCTAATTAGATAGTGTTCATTGAATTAGTTAGGTAATTTAATGTAGATTTGAATTAGTTAGTTAATTTAATGTAGTTTTTGAATTTATTGACCATTTTCAGCAAATATGTCAAGCCCATAATTTTACTATGTGACTAGAGAGGTGTTTAATATCGGGTCATACACACCAACGACAAATCATATCTGTATAGGGTTCTTGATTTAACTAGTTAAAGACCTAAACTCTCTAAATTAGCTTAGACAAGCCACTGTCATCACAAAGAGGGTCTAGAAATAAGCTGACAACATAACCTATTTTAGAACACTTTTTTGATAATGTTATTTTAAGGTCATGGCTTTAAATAAATTTTTGTCTTAATTTTTCCACAGGACCATGTCATGTTTATATGTAACTGTGTAAATAAGATAATGTTGTAAATAAAACCAAAAATTCAAGCTCTTCCTGTGTTTAGTTTTGAAAATTCAATAGTTTTTGACAAAAATGAGAAGAAAAAATCCCTATTTTCAGAATACTTTCTTTGCTCACACCTAGACTGCTTGACCAAACCTAGCTTATGTTACATTATTAGAAAGTATGTTTAATGCAGTTTTCAAATATATACAGGTTGTTTCTATTAAATAAGTAGTTTACGCCTCTTCGAGGATAGAAGCAAGCGCGGGGCGCGCGGCCCGCCACCTGTGGTGCGCACGATTTGCGCCGCGGCAAGTGACCCTAGATGCGGTTGCGAGGCGTGTGGCAAGGGAAGGGTTATTACATTATTATGTTTTAGTTGTAAACAATTAGATGTGTACAGTTTTATTGCGCACTAGGACTCTCCTGTTGCACAATTTTTCCTGTCATGCCTAGGTTTGCTGGTAGAAATCTCTCTTTAGAGATAAGCTCGCCTTTGCTCATAAAATGTTTTGTTACCTTACTATTAAGATTTCTGTGCAATAAAGAATATGAATGAAAAAAGAATATGAATGAACTTTGCACAATTATTTAAACCTGCTACAGTCCAGAAACCTAATTTAGAAGCGTTTAGTACCGGGATGTATGCCCCATGGTCATCAACATGCGGAACCCACTCATGAGTTCTTCTATCACACTTGCCCATATTGTTCGAGCCGTAAGCTTTTTATTTCGTGTGTTCATATCTCTAAAATGGCCGCCGAAACAATGTTCAATTTAGCAATAACGGCCTCCTTTTCGCCTCACCGGGAAGCCATTGTCTTTATTTAGGGCTGCTATTTTTGAGGAAAATGTTTGCATTTTCTTCACTTGGGGGAAATCATATTTACGGTGATATTCGAGTCTTGCCTTCGAGTCTTGCCTTTAAGAGTACACTGTGTTTTGAACAATTTTGTCTGGCTAAACTAACAACATTCATATCAATAGGATATCTCGCGTATCACAGAACTATACACCTAATAAATAAGCTTCAGTGAATATATTTATCACATTTAATACTATTTTGAGACCTAAAACACAGGCCCCTCTTTTGCATGTTTTTTATTTTATTAAGTATAGATTTTCTCCAAGAAATTCAAATTTAAAGTAACGTGAAACGGAACGTATTTTAAAACGCCCATAAGGGGCAGAGCTATGCGCCAGTCTCCCTTCCCTTTCCAAGTGAAAGAAGGAGAAAATATACTCTCCCTTACATAGAAATGTCACAATTGCATTGAGGACAATCACTTCGACTGATGTGTGTTATAGCGCCAAACTGTCAACTATTAGTTTGAACTCGCTATTTTTGGCGATCTATTTAAATTTTCAATATTATATTGATCCTTTAAGCCGGGTGAGTAGTGACTAAATCGCATTATGGCTAAACTTCATATTAAATTAGCGTTACGTCTGTGACTGTGTTAGTCTATTGAACTTAATTGAAGAGTACGACTACTCGTACTACAAGCATAAAGTAGCTAAACCTACAGTACAACCCTATTCGCAGCCAAAATGTATCTGTTTCGTGTTTTGTTTGGCTATTGTTTGGTCAGCCAAAAAAGTTTCCACGTCGCCATTGTTCCGCTCTTTTGTTTTATGCTCTTTGCATACACTGTTTCAATGTAAATTGAAGAAGAGTTTCTCTGCTTTTTGTTCACACACTTTTTATTTTCTGTTGTCCAGTAAACTTCGATATGTTTTTTCCTTTTGTTTAGCATCATGGACATGCCACAATTCAAAGGATTTCCGAAATAGCCACATCATACGAAGCATAGCGAAGTTAATACAGTGAGGTTCTAGGTATCCATCATTTGATATCACTCGTATTTTCAGGCTTTTGTAATTCACCATAATCATTCAATTAGTTTGTATTCTATAATCGGAAAAATATTCTTTGCCGTTATAAGTTTGAAGTACTCCTAATTAGATAACAAAAGGCAAACATTATGAGCCCTATTGTTAAGCTTCAAGTGCATCGGGCCATGGTATATGAAATAGAGTATACCTCTGTATGTGACCACAAATAGCATTTGACTCCCTAGGGACTCAAATAATCTTTTTAATTTATATTGCCAGTACAGATGAAGTTTCACTTTCACTATATTCTAATTGACAGCTCCAATCACCTAATATTGATCTTGAACCGAGGACCAATTAAAAAATAAGTTTGTTCTTTATTCTGTTGGATAATTAATCTTGGAGCACTTCATTTCATTTAATACTAGGTGTACGTTCCAAAAGCAGATACTTCTCAGAGAAGAACGCACAAGAAACTTTGAGAAAGCTCTTTTTACAAGGAAATACTTATATTAACTAATAATACATTTATTTCACTTATGTTTATTTTTAACATAGCAAATGGAAGAACAATAAGTTTATTCCCAAGGATGTATGTCTTCTAGATAATTTGACACTGAGTAATATCCCTTCAAACATACTTTATTTTTAATCAACATTTTGAATTTATTTGTCGGTAAGCTTTGAAGAGTATTGGAGCTTACGTTATTGTAAAAGGAATTAGAATTTTTTGACACTAATAGAGTAGCTGGACAGTTTATTTCTAGTATTAAAATTATAGCAGTTTTTTAAACAGATGGATATTTTTCTTGTACTGAGAAGGCAGAGTCAGAATGTTGATATCTATAGATAAGAAAAAAAATCACTATCAAGACGCTGCTTTTAGAATAAAACGATATGTTGGGACCTGAAAAATGGACGAAAGTTTGCAATCACGCAACGAAATTTGAGGAATAATTTTAAATGATGGATGCATTTATTGACTGTTTTATAATCAATGTGTCTGATTCAGACAGTGAAAGTGATTGTGCGCGAGACACATCTATGTTATTTATTGGACTACTCTATAAAATATGATAAATGAACAGCGAACGACGGACCTACCGCTGTGGAGGACGCTTTGGGAGGACACGAGGTGGCCAATTGGAAGGAAGCGATGGCAGATGAGTATCAGCCATTTCTAGATAATAAGTGCTGGACGTTGACTGACCTACCGAAAGGACAGAAACCAGAATAGAATAGAATAGAAACTTTATTTGCTTATCATGGTGTACATAAGGTGTCTTAAATATCTAATGTTAGTTTCACATGATATAACCATAGGTATGCAAATTACATTTTAGTACACAATTTAATTACAAGTCAAATGTAGGTAGGTAGGTCAGTCCATAATAAAATTAAATGTGAAATATTATCTCAGAAGAGGCCTGAATGGTGAAGTTTTGAGGTACAAGGCGAGGCTGGTGGCAACAGGATTGACCCAGAAATATGGCGTAATACTCTCTCTAATACCTTACTCAAAATATGTGGCTTGGCCGTTTCACTACCGTCACATGAGCTTAAATTGGAAAATGCAAGCAACAAAACGGCCAAGCCATAAATTTTGAGTAAGGTATTAGAGTTTGCGAAGTTAGGGCTGTACAGTTAGGACGTGTAGAGTTAGAAGCTTGGCTCTACTTGAGATCTGATAACTTTTTGTTTCCCTCTTCTTGGCTAAATTTTTTACATGAAAATGTTTTGGTGGGATTTCATTTCTTTTTGTAAGAAGAAATTGCGTAAGATCCGGGATGCATATTGATCGGGATAATATAGCGTCACGCCTTTTCCCATACGGCAGGTGGCAGAGGCACAAATGAGCCCATTTTCAGTCAGTGTTTGAATACTCCATTTTGCGTGACAGGGGGCAAGTCCATCGCTGCAGTTATGGAGTATTGAAGGTTATGTAAAGTTAGTATTTATAATAAGCAGTCACTGTATAAATTTTCAGACCTCTAGCTTCGAAATTTGCGGAAGTCTCATACTAACATTCATCCCCTAGTTTAGGGGGTTGAGGGGTGAAAATTCAAAGTTTTAAGATTTTGCGGTTGTTTGTTTGCTAATACTAGCCTACATACCAAATTTCAGCTTTCTAGGACTTCAGGAAGTGCCCTAAAAGTTTTGTTGATCAACAGTGAATGAGTAAGTCAGTGACGAAATCGGGGTTTTAGATAGCAATAAAATCTAAAGTATAAGAGCTATGCACCTGAAACTTTTTGGGTTTAATGTGTCTACTATTGACATCATATCCCAAGAATTTCGTCGATCTGGTATAATCCAAACCCAAGTTCTGAGAGTTCAAAATAACGACGAAGCGTTACGAGAAAAGGTGGGTAGTGGCCCAGTGCTTCGCGCTCTTCTTGGCGGGGGCACTACCGTGCCCCCAGATTATAACGAAACATTTTCACCTGCTGTCAGATATTCGACGATCCGTGTGCTACTGTCTCTGGTCGCATGGAAATGGAACATGGAAATATACCACATGGACGTCAAAACTTCATCGTAACCTTAAAGAAGTCATTTACATGGAACAGTCAAAAGGAGGACAACTAGTTTCCAAATAAGGCCTTTCGACTAATAAAGCCGTATATGGACTATAGCAGGCATCGAGAAGTTAGTGCGAGAAGATAAACAACTCGCTAATTAAGAATTTACAATTCAAGAAATTTTCCGGAACCTTGTGTTTATATAAAGCCTGTGGGGAAGCTAAGATGGCTATCTTTATATGTTTATCTACACACGTAAGATAAACCCTCTTTACTGCGTCTAAAAACCGCAAGTTACGATCAGCATAATGTTAAACTACTTTGTAAAAACTTATTTCTTATCTGAATATTGAACATTATGACCATAATGTGTGAATTTTCTACATATTATGACATTCAAATTTCGAACGCCGAAGTTGGTACTACAGAACAAGCTAAACAACTCAATGCCACAATGCCGGTCAAACATGCGGTTCCTGAACACATCAAAGAGAGCTGATATGTGTGTAGATAAACTAGTGTATGTAACTGTACATAATTAGGCATTAAAACTCCCGAGTGATATTATTATGAAACCCACTCTCGAGTTTTAATGCCCTCCATTATGTATCACTCACATAAGCTACTATTATGATATCATGCTAAGATAATTCAAATGATCCGAATGAAAGGGCGACGATTAAAAGTCAGCTGATGAAAGAGTTCGGAATGAAACATCGTTAGGAATGAGGATATGCATGGAAAGCGGACAAATAACGCTTGAAAAACATTTTAGAAATGTTCGTCCTTAAGTTTTAAGTTGACTAAAGCTGAGAAGAAGAATGAATGTTTTGAGTACAGAGAGTTGATCGGCTGCCTCAAGTATGTAGCCGTGTGCATCAAGCCTGATACAGCATACGCAGTAAGCACTCTGAGCCAATCTGACGACTGTTAAATTGGCTCATACCGCGATAGAAGGCCGCGACAGGTGTCTCGGTCTCTCTCGCATCTACTTTGGGTCGAGACCGAGACCGCGACCATTCATTCAGTATTAGTCTGGTAAATTATTCGGTGGAGTCAGTTGTGTTGTATTTATTTACACTGTAATGGAAAGACAAGTGGAGTTACTATTGGAGGAAGAGGAAGACAATGATTTGCTCCTATGTTATTAAAATGAAAATAAAAGATTACCTATTAGCGAATTATATTCAACTAGAGGCCAAGAAGGGTCATTTACGCTCTTAGTGAAGAATTACCTATTGATTGATGACAAAATGCGACAAAAAGTAGTATTTTTTCCTTTATTCCCACTAGTTTAATTGAACAGTTCAGCTGACTGAACTAGTAGGGTATTTTTTCCCATTAGTTCAGTTGAAAATACAACAAGCTTTCTGCCTGACTTCACCTCTAAGATACTAATAATATAAGACCCTCATATTATAAATATTACGGCTAATATTTTTACGGATCACGAATTAATAAATCAATCATATTTTTGTTTAAGTACTAGGAGACCAGGAAGTTGTAACAAGTTACATGGAGATATTTTTAAGTATGAGCAGAGGTGTACTTGCTTGTTACAGCAAAACATCTCCAAAATTATACAAAAGGTACTAAGAAAATATATCTCCTTAGGAGGTTTCTAACCCTTAATAACTTGCCTGAAGGACCCACTCGTTTTTTGCATCTGTCGGCTAGTCTTTTCTGGTTCACCAGGGACATGTAGCCTAGACTTTTGCCTAACTACAGTGATCTAAAGGGACCCTTCCCCGGGGACCAGGCGCGTTCGCGGGTCGCGGATAGCGTAATGGCCTCCTTCAAATGGAAGGGGGTTAACTGTGAATAAAGGTATTACCCCAAGTAATACTATGAATAAGCAGTAGCAGACGAGAGGGCGACCTATCTGATCTTCTTAAAAGAGATGACGATCGTTGAGGAGGTTTTCAATGCGGAGACTATAAATTACACGCGGAAGGCAGCCCATCTGACCTCCATCATAGGTATGACGATTGGCGATGATAGTTAGTGGTGTATGAGAACGTGGACACCGCAAAAATAATCACGCCCTGTAGGTGGTACGTGCGCAGTGCTCACAGTACCGGACCGGCGATGGGGGGAGGCGATAACACGTTTCTTTCTGTTGACGGTTTCGGATAACGTTTACGCGTTGTCAATGTATTACAACATTGACTGCAGCTTACGTTCTGCAAACTCCGACGAGGTGGCCGACTATGGATGTATAAATTTAAAGTCTACTACCCCAGGAAGGTACCGGTGATTTAAAAGCCACAGAATCCCCCCCTGCAGTGAGGGGGGGGGGGGTTCGTATAACGGATTGGAAAATGCCCGGCAGGCTAAAGGCGGGTCGTTTTCTGGGGGCCGCCAAAGTTTTGCAATGGTGGAAGAAGGAGAGAGAGAGGAGTACAGTGAGATGATTTAATCTGCTGGTTCTAATGAACCGGCAGTAGGAAAACCTCCATCAAACATGCTAGCTGTCTTGGGGGACAATGATTCTATGGATCAAATGATAATGATAATATATTGTCAACTTCAGGATGACAATGCTTGCTGCATTGGGATTGGTGTAAGAAGGATTCTTCCCAGTGACACCAATGACCGAGCAGGCAAGATATTGGCTTCTTGGGGCCAACTTCGGTGACCTAGACGGTGTAAAAATTATAGCAAAGAATCTACATAAGTTTCGGGTAGCAGTGTGGCTTCCAGGAAAACAAGAGGATCTTCCGAAGGATCCTCTAAAGCTGATAAATATCAGAACACGGATAGGGTTGACCTGGGCATACAGGATTGGACGCTCATCAGCAGGCAGAACATGCCTTTGGGTATCGGTCTGCTGATGGGAGTGCCGTCAGAGTATCCGAATCATGGAGCACAAACATGTTTTGGTTGTGCTTCCAGATAACGCAAGTCCAGGCCAGGCTTAACCGTGACCAGTCAGCCACGAAGGGTCAATAACCGGACCAACTGAATATCTTCTATATGTCAACGACATGTGTAACATATTTGCTGAAGCTTCGGTTTATCAATTTGCCGACGATACCTGTCTAATTACTGCACACAAAGATATTTCAATAGCTCAGACACAACTACAACCAGTTATGCAAATGGGCACATGACGTAGGTCTAATCATTAAGACGAGCGAATGGCGACAGAACTCGGCGCGAGTAGGTATTTACCAAAATACAAGCTATCTCAGAGCTATAAGAGCGTAGTTGCCTAAATTTTCGGCCGAATTATGCTTTTGGGCGGTAACGTTTTTCTACCCCTAAACCTTTATGGAATAAGACAAATTTGGTCTCATTCGTTTCCACACATCATAAACGATGCTTGTAGTTATTCCTTTTTTTGAAAATCTGGCTTGATTGGTTAAAAATAAATAAAATGCTGGAGGGTTTTTTGGTCAAAAAAGTGAATGTTTAGGTACTTATATTTACTAAAATACAAAATATTTCAAAAAATAAATAAAACGCACGAGCATAGTTTTTCATAGTATCTCAAACATGTGAAAAAATTGTGAAAATCGGACAAGGTTTAAGGGGTGAAAAAGGTTACCGCTTATTGTATGGAAGCTCGCGCCCACACGATTCTCTTAACGGACAAAAAACAAAATGATTACACATCCACTCACCATACTTGCACACAATGGTCACGCCTTCTATTTCATCTCACTCACACGAATGCTTTCATTCGGATATCAACATACCTATAGTTTGTAACTGTACTAAATTGGAACTGGTTAGGCAACATACCTACTTAGGCCTAATCATAGATAATAATTTTAATTGGAAACCTCATATCGAACATATATGTAAGAAACTTAGGGCAATATTGTCTCGGTTGCAAATCCTAAAATTTAAAGTACCATTCAACATATTGAGAATGTTGTACCTATCACTTGCAGACTCCATTATAAATTATTGCTTAAGTAGTTATGGCCGCACATTCAAAACTAACATAAATAAAATTTACGATTTGCAACACAGACTTTTAAAGACCATAGTACCTCTAAAGATAAAACAAAAATTCAACCAGAACGAACCAGGTTTGTTTCACTATTGTTATATACTAACTGTATACGATAAACTGGAATCGTCTATTCTAAGTTCGTCTATTTTCATTCTGTGTGAGGAATATGGTCGTATAGATTCATTAACTAGATAAATTAGACCTAAAAACCTACAAACTTTGTCCTATTTGCCTACCTATGTTATTCCCCGCTATAACAATACATATGGCCAACGAACCTGGGAATACATGCTTCCCAGTATTTTAAATAAGATACCTAAAATAACTATAGACAATTTACTAAATAATATATTCAAGAGAAAATTTATTTCAAAATCATATTACTTTTCCCGTTATGTTTAAAATAAAGTGCAATTGTAGCAATGTATACATAGATAGATATAGTCATAGATAGTAGATATGTAGATATGTATGTAGATATTATGTAGACATTGTTTCTATTGTATCCAAAATACTTACCGTCGAGTAGTTAAGCGATCTCACCATGTCGCACTTAAATCTAGTGGTTTCAGCGCATGGTTACTGTATTAACTAATGTAATTTATTTATTTATTGAATAAACAAAGTTAAAAAAAAAAATATATGGCTGAACCACTGACGCCTGCCTCTTCGGTAAACACACATTGTGTGTATGGATTGCAGAGGAAGCCTCCCGCTAGTGGGGAGGAAGTGAAGGCTTGAAGCGAGAAGGGGCCGGGTGAGGTCAGTGTGATGTCGACACAGGGCACTCAGACTGACTTCGACCTAACCCTGGAGCACGAGCCTTCTAATCCACATCAAAACAAGACATACACAAAAACACTTACGTTTTAAAATGACAGGCACACGTATCACACGTACACACACAACACACACACACACAAATTAGAATCTGTCAATTGAACCTACACCATTGCAAAGATGCAATGGTTGAACTGTGCTAAACCATAGTGGGCGGCTAGAAAGACATAGCCCTGCTATAAGAGCCATACATGTCGACGACAAAACGCGTCACGGGGCTGGGCTGCCTGAGTGGCGAACTCTATTATGACATTTCAGATGAGCTGGCTACCCGGACATGTATTTTTGTCAACAATAAAATCAAAGCACTAGACTGTATTTCTGGTACATGTTCCAGAGCTCTAGTCGCTATAGAACTTAATCTGATGGAAGGTGTTGTGCTGTGATGCTAACTCCCATAATGAGGTGTGGGGTAGTACCGATACTAACAACAAAGGAGAAGAATTATTAGATTTTATCACAAGTAATAATCTTGATATAAAGAACGTAGGCAATGATCCAACCTTTATAACATGAACTCACAGAGAGATCCTCGATATAACACTAACATTGGGTGACATAGGCAAAAGAGTTAAGAATTGGAGAGTAGATGAGGATAATACTCTGTCTGATTATAGGTGTATAACTTTCCAACTAGACTGACAGTTTGAGATAAAGTCAAAGTACTTTATTACTGTAGATATTTACATATACTTAGCAAACGTCATTTTTTGCCTCTTCTCTACATTGGACCACTGTGGGAGAAGAAGGGCGTAGAAACTCCCACAGATTTATTTTTAGATCTCTTTTAAAAATAGGTTGTGCTTAACTAATACAAATATGAAAAATGTAATTGTTATGATTAATAAGCAGGAATAAATAATTACAAAATTATTAACAGCAAGGTCTGTGTTGAGCCAGATTAACCCCATACAGTCCTGTCATTTAAGTAATCTTGAACATTGTAATATCCCTTTTTCGACAAAGTCGCTTTGACATGCTTTTTAAATTGCTCAAGTGGCAATTTCAAAATCTCCAGAGGTATCCTATTGGAGTAGAGAATGCACTGACCCTTGAAAGAATTGCTAACCTTCGCGAGTCTAAAACGGGGCGCACATAGTCTGTGATTATTTCTTAGGTTAACATTACAGCTATCGCTAAGTTTGGAAAATGTTGTAAGGTTCTTGCGTACATACATTATATTTTCGAAAATAAATTGACTAGCTACTGTTAGTATGACAATTTCTTTAAAAAGCTCTCTTAAGGAGTCTGTTCGTTTTAAATTATAAATTGCTCGAATAGCTCTTTTCTGTAAAATAAAAATTGTTTGAATATCCGCTGCTTTCCCCCACAACAAGATACCATAGGACATCACACTATGAAAGTAACTAAAATATACTAGCCTAGATGTAGCCACATCCGTGCTTTGTCTGATGTTCCTAACAGCGTAAGCCGCAGAACTTAATTTACCAGCCAATTTATCTATGTGGGGTCCCCACTGCAATTTGCTGAGATACTAAAATAAGAAATCCTCGGAAGACGGACTGGAGTATATTCTGCGACATCATAGGCAAATGGACTCTAGCCCAACAAACATTTGGAACTAGAGAAGATTTAAAAGAGGGGGCGAATGAATTAGGAAAAACACTAATATACGCATACCACCAGGCATGCCCCCTTAGAAGAATTCCGGAAGGAAAAGGTCAAAAAGAAAAAGAACTCGGAGAGCTATGAGGCTAACCTTTTCAAGGAACGATGAAGATAGCTGGGATGAGTAAAGAAGGGTCAGGAATGAATATAGCAAAACAAGACATAGAGAAAGTAGGTTAAGCTGGCGCCTGTACTGCAAAGAGATGAGTATATATTCAAATGCAGCTCGGCTGTTGAAACCATTAGGAAGCGACAAATCATGCCAACTAGGAAGTTTGAAAATAGATGGAAAACGTAAATCTGGACCCCAAACAGTGTTAAAAACCATATTGGAGGCACACTTCCCGGGCTGCAAAGAATATAAAGAGAGCAACATATCGGATCCTCAGGAAACATGGAAGGATCCACCAGATATAATAAAAGAGGAAAATTTAGAATAGGCCATAAATTCATATGGACCATTAAAATTTTCGGGGCCTGATGTCATTTTGCCTGTGCTTCTACAAAAGGCCTACAGATTTATTAGCAACCATCTAGCAGAACTATTTAGGAGTAGCATAGCACTTAGATATATCCCTCCTAATTGGAGGAGTAAAAGCAGCTTTCATACCAAAACCAGGAAATAAATCTTACCAGGAAGCTAAGTCATTCCGGTGTACAAGTCTTTCCTCCTTCATATTGATATCACTAGAGAAAATTGTGGACAGACACTTAAGAATAAAGCTCAATGAAAATGCCTCTCCTCTCCATAGCAATCAGCATGCATGTATGGAAGGGAAGTCAACAGAAACAGCTTTATACATCCTAACGATAAAGGTGGAAATAGCACTAGAAAACAAAGAGTTTGCCCTGGGATGTTTCTTTGATGTAGAGGGAGCTTTCGACATGGCAAACTTCCAAGCAATAGAAGGATCCCTTAAGCGGGACAGAATACATGAACAGTTAGCAAAATGGGTGGTAACCATGCTCAAAAAACAGGGTGATTACTGCATACCTTGCTGGGACTAGCTACTCAATCAGAGAAAATAGAGGATTCCCACAATGTAGTGTCTTCTTATAGACTCCCTTTTAACTCGCGTTGCCAACATGAATACCTTTAGGTATATTCAGATGATGGGGCTATTGTTATAATAGGAAAAGTGCTAAAAACAATACGAGATATTATGAAGAACGCAAAAGGAAAGGTGTCAAGAAAAAGACCTTGACCTATACCAGTCTGCGCGCGCGTGTCACAGCGAGCGGTTGGCTACCAACATGCAGTCGTCGTCTTCGAATTTAGTGAAATGTGCAAATTGTAACATCGTTGTGGATGAACTCCTAGCATTCATGCAAAACAAACTTGACGTTACAAACTCAGTCAACTTGTTAGTTTTAACTGTCAATCGTTAAAACCTTCTATGTTCAATATCAGATCGATATGTGATAAGGCGGATGTTGTCGCACTTCAGGATACGTGGTTGATGCCGTACGATATTCAATTACTGGGAAACATACATGAAGATTTCGAATTCACAGGAAAATCAGCTGTCGACTTAGCTACCTACAGCACGGGGAGACCGTGCTATGTGATCGTGAAATAGTTATAATGAATGTGTACATGCCAACGGATAATATGGATAACTTAACTGAGTCTACGGACTGTCTAGGTGAGGTAAACTCCTAAATTGAAAATAGTGAGGCTGAGTCTGTTTTCGTCCTTGGAGACTTTAATGCACATCCGGGTGAACTATTTTGGACAGAACTGATGCGGTTCTCCTGTGTTCAACAATGGGTGTGTGCAGATACTGAAAAGTTGGGTATGAATTCTGGATCTGTTATACTCACAAATATCGAGAGATAGGTTGAGGGGCGTGGCACGTGCGAACAAATGTAGCTCCGACAGGTTTGATATTAAAAATTCTCGGTAGTCACCGGGCGACCGCAGTGACGAATTCATTTCCGTTGTTTTTCGAAAATGCCGACCTGTGCAATACTCACATGCAAAAATAGAAGCGAGATTGTGAACTCCAAGAACGCCGGTGTCACATATCACTTGTAAGTCTCATTCCAACTATTATTTCTTCTTAAAACACAAGAAATAAACATTATTACGAAAATAAATCATTCGCGGAAAATTCGTCACGAATTGACATTAAAGTGACAATGTCATGTTGTTCTCGCTAAGTTTACTATACATTGCTTGTTTTTTATCTTAATTTCACTACGTATTGCCAAGCTAACACGAAATGAATATTTCACACATATCTAAGTACGAAAGCAAAGATGCATCGTGATACGGAGGTGAACTGTTACACGCACACAGAGACGACATATAGTGATGGGGATAGTGATAGGAGAATTATGTTTTTGAATCGATAGATTTTATCATTCCGCAATTACTTATATAGTTAATGTAATAATATAGTTATTTTATTACTTATAATACGTAAGTTTATTTTTAGTTATTCCAATGATTGCCAAACAAGCGGTTTAGATTTTAAGTTTGTTTAAAACCTCGCCCGACGAAGGATAATGGGGTGTTATAAGTATTGATCGGAAATTCCGATGCTTTCAGTCAGGTCCGAAGAGCTAGAATTCTACCTTCAGTTTTTCTACCTTCAGAAACCTCTTTGCCTCACTTTCTAGCAGTAAGGATTCTGTTGAAAAAAAGAAGAGAGGCTAAGGGCTCTCGTATGTCGTATGTCGTTTATATATGTCGTATTTACAAACAATTTACTATTTTATTTATAGAACCCGGCATTGTATACGACTGTCTATACCAGTGTCTATAAATTATAATCGATCGATGATACACGCTGTCCTTGCATTGTCCCAACACTAGCTCGGCTAGCTAGTATACCTGCGGTAGTGTGGATGTGTTCGGACGATAGGTGCAAGACATTGCACTGACCAATAAAAGCGGAGGGATTGATGTACGAGTGGTGTAAATGTATGCGTGTTCTTAATTTTCGGCGACACTGATTCCGATACAAGCTTAGCGCCAAGGGCCTATCTCTCGATATCTGTGGTTATACTTATATCAGTGATACGCATGGCGGTACAAGATGGCTAGATCATTGTATTGTAACTTCTGCTGCATGGTCAAATGTCAAAACTGCAAATATTTTATATGATGTGACCTGGTCAGATCATAAACCACTGTTATTAGAAAGTAATTTAAATATTGTTATTCCTAAAATAATTACTAAAGATGCAAAGTGTAACCAATTTGTTTGGGGTCAAAGAGAGGCTGATCAGATAAAGCAGTTTGGTAGTGTTTGTAATAAAGAAAATATGGATATAGATTTTCCCCACGAGTTTCAAGAGTGTTGTTCTGGTATGTGTAAAAATTTTATACATAAATTTATTTTGGATGATATGTATAAGAATATTGTATGCATTGTAGAAGAAGCTTTTATAGAAAGTTACAAGGGAGCTGAAATCAAAAGGGCGCAGAAAATATACACTCAGAGAAAAATCGGCTAACAAAGCGACAATAAAAGATTTGTTAGAATTTTATTGTTACCGCACGTAAGTGCATCTTCGCTGCAGCTATAGGCCCATAGTTGCTGTGGCAACTTTTTTATTGTTGAAATTATTTTTGTTATTTTAGCTAAAGACACGTAGATACAGTAACTATGTTAAAATATTTAAACGGGATAACAACGGCACGTTGTCAACTTATCAACGTTATGAAGTGATATTGTAGCAAAGTTTAATCTATCAAAATAGGCGTTGTTACTATGGCAAAATGGTGTTGTTGACACGGCAACGTTATGAAGTGATGTTACAGCAAAGTTTAATCTATCAAAATAACAGTTGTTACTACGGCTAAATGAAGTTGTTGATACGGCAACGTTATATACTAACAAAATACGAAGTAGATGTTTTAACAAAGTATTCTTAGATAAAATTACAAAGTGACGTCTTATACTTGTTCTCGCAAGCGCAAACTGTTTCTCCTATTCTGCCATTTTCAACGTGGATGTCGTGCAGAGAAGTAGTGTTTGTGCTCAAGAGTGATATGAAATATGGCATTGGAGACTTTTTTAACAGAAAATAAATTGCGGCATCTACTGCAGTCTATGCTTGGTAAGTGACAGTGCCCTAATAGAATTATAAGGTTCATATCGTTGACCCGTTGTCGTTGTCGTTCACCGTCTTGAATCCAGAAACCCACCAAACAAAATCGCGATAAATCTGCTGCAAGAAGACTCCAACCTCATGCAACAATGGTCGCAACAATGGAACTCAACAATGGCCGGCAAATTGGGCTCAGATCTTGTTCCAGGCTCCAAACTAAAGGGGTCCCAGCTGCCAAGGCGCAACTGGTGTAACTTCAACAGACTACGCACGAGACTACGCATGGACGCTGTGTCCAACATAAACATCGCTGCGGCTGGATAGACTCCCCTGCTTGTACCTGCGGAATGGGGAAAAAAACTCAAAACTCAGCGTAGCTGGCAGCACTGTTGAGTGTTACTAGCGAGCGGAAGGCGCGGGTAATGTTATTGTGTGAAATTAGTGAAAAAGCGGTAAAAATGTACGGAAATTGGACTGTTGCTCAGTTAAAAGCTGAGCTAAGGAAGCGTAACGCGTCTACGGTTGGTAAAAAAGCAGCATTGGTCGAAAGGTAAACATTACAGAGTGAGATAATATTTAGTTGAACGTTATCTTTGATCGCATTGAATTACACTCATATTTTACTTTATAGGTTGGAAGCTTACGACCGAAACAACATCATCGGGGTCGATGATGAGTTAGAGGATGAAATTCCGATAATTCCTTCCTTGGAAAACTTCAGGGATGTTAATGCAAGCACAAATCTTCCAGCTATTACAAAACACCACATTCAGGAATTTGCGGAAAGGTAGGTAAAACATTATTCCTTCCGCCCCCTTATCGACACTCTGACCCATTATTGCCCTTGTATTTATCACGCTTTCTTTTTAGTACAATACCTCATCATCATCATCAACCTAGCGTTTCTCCCGGTTACTCATCCCCGTTTAGTACAATACCTAATTCATTTTATTATTTTTGTTGCAGGTTCAGCGTGCCACCCAAAGGCAAATTACTCTATGAAAATAGGGGCTTGGTCACTCTTAGAGTGGTTTTTGAAGGAGAACATGTGTTCTTTCGTGCGCAATGCAGGGCACAAATGAAGAAATTAATATATGTGGTTTCAATAAAAATGGACAACCAGTCAACCATACTGGAAACACATTGTGAATGTGCAGCTGGCAGTGGAAGTGAAGCACATTGCAAGCACATTTTTACAACGTTGTATGGAATAGAAGACATAAAAAACACAAAAACGATCATAATGCACAAGGTGTGCACTCAAGAAATCATGTCGTTTAAAAAACCGAGAAAAATGTTTTTTGACTCTCCAATACAATCTCATGAGTTAGTTACCTACAAAAAAAAGAAAAACATATCAGTACTTTATGATCCACTAAGAGCTGAAGATATTATGGATAATTATGAGGATTATGTCAGGAACCTCACCATCAATATTGCTTCACAAGTGCAACATAAAATACCTTTTTTGGGGACTGTGAAACCAGCAAACCCTTATGGAATTGTTTCTGATCATGATTACTCAACTGCCAGCCCAGAAGACCAACTCTTAGAGTCCCTTCTTTTAAAAAATGTTACCCCGGAGCAGGTTCAAATGGTCAGACAATCGAAGTCTGCACAAGGTGCATCTAAAGAATGGCACAATCAACGCAGTTTCAGAATCACTGCCAGTGTATTTCATGCTGTGTGTCACAGCAGAGAAGGCACAAGAAATTTATTAGCACAAAACATTTTGTACCCTAAGAAATTTGTGTCAAAGGCCACTACACATGGAAAAGTTAACGAAGCAGTAGCACTAAAACAATATGAAACATTACTGAGTGCAAAAATAGAAAGGTGTGGTTTATGCATCTCCTCTACGCATCCATTTCTCGCAGCTTCACCTGATGGACTGCTACAAAATGAGACTGTTCTAGAAGTAAAGTGTCCATTTGTGCCACGAAGGTGTCCCATAACACCAAACACAGTGTCCTATATTACTGTGGTGATGATTTGAAATTAAAACCAAAACACAGTTATTATACCCAAATTCAGGGGCAACTATTTTGTACAAATAGGAATTACTGCAATTTAATTGTGTATAGGTTTGTGGATATGGCAGTTATATTTGTAGATAGAGATGAAGAGTTTATAGGGAATATGGCGTCAGAACTGACAGCATTTTACATCATCTATTTAAAACCAGCTGTTTTGGACAAATATCTGTACAAATATTATGATACAATAATAAAACCAAATTGAGAATAAACGGTCTTTTATTACACATTCACATAATTGATTTTCTATAATTACAACACATTAAACACACAAAAAATATTTTGGAAGCAAGAGGTACATAATTATGGTTCAATTCTTCTTTTAATATTTTATATTTATTTGTTAATCCAATGAGGCGTTCAATATGAACACGTTGACTGGCCAATTTTCTATCATCAAGAACTCAAACCAGGTATTTGGCTTTTTCCTTTTAGAAATGTTGGAGTTATTAATGTAACATCTTTTCCAATGAACATATCTTGAATATTATAGCCTCTGTCAGCCAAAATACTGTCTCCAGGTTCCAACTTATACAATAAGTTGCTTCTTTCCACAGTTTGCCTATCACTTACTGAACCAGCATATGCCGGTGAGCAATAAGATAGTAAACCACCAGGTGTAGCACCAACTAATACTTTCAGTGTGTTGTTATGTTTATAACTGCTCCAAGACGCTTGTTGTGATATAGGATTTCCAGGTTTCTCCATCTTCATTTCAGTGCCATCAATTATCACTTGAGTAGTCTTGAATGCTTTTTTAAAACTGTCTGGCATGTAGTACTCTACCAAATCTTTTGATGGCCATATGTTTAACTTTATCCAGAGTTGATATATGAAATTAATCCATGTATTAAATATGTTGGATACAGTGGTTACACTAGTTACAAAAAACTGTGCAAGTTCAAAATTGCATTTATTTTGCCTTAATTTCATCATTGTCATGAAGAATTGATTTTCGGTGCTTATGTGTTCAACACGGCTTTTATAATATTTTATTAAATGAGCCATCGGACTCAATGTGGAATATACAAAGTAAAACTTACTATAACTCTCAAACCCAGTGTAGAAAGCTATAAAATCATCATTATCTTTGTACTTTTCTATACATCCATAAATATGTATGAAGTTCACTTGACTACTTTTTTCTGTCTTTGATCTATGACTCACATCCACTGGTAAATCACTTGAAAGATGGGCACTATAGGTGCTGGGCAACACTATTTCTTTTTCCAAGGGTAATTGAGCTTCTGTAACTAAGAATCCATCTTGATTTCCGATAACAGGGTCAGGGATTGTAGGCGTTTCAAAACGAAGTTTCTTCCTGCTATTTCTATTTATTAATCTCTCAGATCTTTGTTGTGCTACGAGGTTGGGCGATTTCCCTTTTGTGAAAGAAAATATTGATGGAATGGCAGTATTCTTTAGCACTTTATGCAAATTTGCAGAACCTGTAACACAAAAGTATTCATAGGTTATGATTATGTACCTAGTATCCGTATGTTGAACATCTCAAGATTTCCAGACTATATTTAATAAGTATTTGCAATACTTTATTTACATATTATATTAAGCTTAACTTAAGTCACCTGTGTAGGAGTTTTTCTCATAAAAATCCTCTGGTTTGAAATGGTCCGAACATAACCTCGTAAAATCACTAGATTTCCAGTTTTTTCGGCGATTTGCTTTTTCCCAGAGTTTCCTTCTTTTCGCATCTCTGGGGAACCGGTGGGTACCTGTATTTTTGCAATTAATTGCAGCACAAACAGTCATTTTAGGCTTATCCTCGCGAATATATGGGGTTTGTTTACTTCATTACTATGTTAAGTGACATGTCAAAAGTATCACTCAACAGTGGCGCCGTCTATAGTGAGCAATTGTCAGTTTTTTGCCTCATTGAAGTACAAGACATCCAACATATTATCTCTGAATGCCCAGAAACGTGATATACCGGGGGACCTCCCGAGGACCTGATCAAGCTTACTGACGAAGCCACCGAGTGGCTTAAATCCCTTAATATTAACTTGTAATTTGGTATGAACTGTTTACTAATGCCATAGGAATAAATAAGTAAAGTAGAGATTATTACATACTTTTGATATAAATATTTTCTTATTTTCTTTTAGGATTCTCAAATACCTCTATCCTCTTATCGTATCTTGTGCTACCCAAGCAATGTACTATATTGTGTAGATTTCAATCCCTTCACTTTGTAAATGGTACACTGAAAAAAATCTATATTCCTCGAAGCTTCTTCCTATATATTGTTACGGGTATACGTACCTTGACCGGAGTGCTCTGTGTATGCACCATACAGATGTATGGTGTACATTAAACATAGTTCAGGGTACGCATACTCCTGGAATAATAGTCAGAAGCTTCGGGGAGTATATAATATTTTTTCATGGTGTACCATTAATAAAGTGCAGGGATAAGATCAGCCATTTTACTTTGCTAGAGCAGCAAAATATATACGAGAAAAGTAACTTTGTCGGAGAAGCAACGGTGAATTGATAAAAGTACAAAGGAAGATAGCTAATTCAACAAAACAAAGTTAGATCCACGGACAGTAAACCTTTGTCTTTTTAGCAAAACCCCTTGTCATCGGGACAATATACCTTTGATATGATAGCTAAAGGCATTTGTCATGGGAACAAAAGGACAAGAAATCATATAGTGACACGAACAATTTTAGCATTGTAATTTCAACAATGTTTTATTGCTATTACATCAAAATTGGTAAATTTACTTAGTAACAATAAAAACGTTGCCCTCATAACTATGCACCTTTGACGGCTGTCCAGCATCAAAGTTTTTTTGTTGTAATGGCAATATTTTTTTGAGAGTGTAATTGTTGTGGGCTGGAACCGTCATGTACAAGAAGTTCACAGGCAGACTCGGCTCAATTTTCAGCTCTGGACCCTGCAGGGTAAACCGCGTTGTGGCAGGACGTACGAAGAAATGTGTAGCAATCGCAACATATTTAAAGCTAACTTAAAATGGTGCATAAAAAACCAAGAGCAAGTCAAGATGGACATTTTAGCCACACACCGTGGTAATAACGATTTCAGCTGTTTTTGGCGAGCAACTAATAAGTTAAATTTGAAGCCTGGCTTGCCAGTGAGTGTTGACGATTTCAGTAAGACCAGCGATATTGCCAATAACCCTCGTTACCCTAACTTCCTACGTGATCGCTTCGAATTTCTTTCTTCCAGCAGGCCTCGCAGAACTCATATGGCGTCTACGCTCAAAGCTCCAGATCGCTCCACTGCAGCCTATGAGCACGGGTTCAGAATCCGAGCCATACGACTGTGGAATAAGCTTCCCTGCACTATCAGGGACAGTCGATCTCTAAATATATTTTAAAACCGACTAAAGAAGCACTATCTCTCCCTTTCTCTCCATTCATATATATATATATTGGTATGTATTAGTTTATTATAAGGTTTATACATATTGTTACGTTGTATTTAAGTAATTGTGTATGCAGTCTATTTTTAGCAATTAGGGATATCAGTATAATATTGTTTATAGTATATATTACTCGTAGTATTTATAGAGTTTTACTGTACGCGCAGGACTTCCCCGCTCAACCATCACCTTTCCTACTATCTTGGTTTGATGGAAGAAATCTCTTTTGAGAGATAAGCTCGCATTTGTACAAGAGGTTTTTTTTTTTTTGTTTATTCTTTGTATCTTAAGTAACATATATGATATCTTAAATAGTACTCATAAACCACTGAGGTTTGTCTGAGCACAGAACATTCGTAGTTGTCAGTTTACATAGATAAATTACACTACTACTACACATAACTAACCTAACACTGCAAATTTATTATTCTAGGTAGGTAGACGTTCGCTTTATTTGATTTGGGCTCAACTAATGCTCATTATAAGTGAAGCGCAGGTGCAGCAACATAATGCACAATCAGGTAGCAGGTTGTAAGTATTTCGCATTGTATAGCATCTCTGGCCACTTCTTCATGCGGGTAAGGCCGCGAGTGAGCATGTACGTAAGTACGGGAAAGTAATAGAATTTGTGTCTCGCGCAATATACGGTGGCTGGCTGGCTTAACGGCTGCAGTCGTCTCGCTCCCACCTCGGCCTACTAGCAACTTGTTATGTGGGTCCTTCCAATGTGATTATGTGATGCTGCTGATGTTTGAAACGTGTAAAAAATTCGGTTCATTTATTTATTTTGACTATATATGTGTGGGTTAGTTTTGTTGTAGACAGTGGTTTTTGATTTTATGTTTGAGGTTTGTGACTGTTATCTTTTCTTTTAAGCAGGGGGGTAGTTCGTTTATAATCCGCGGTAAGATTACTTTATCTGTTCTTTGTCCATATGTGTTATTGAATCTGGTGGTTTCCAGTTCTTTGTTAACAACTTTTCTGGTGCAAGTTTTATGTTGAACGGGTTTCGGGAGGTCTTTTCGATGGTATTGCTCCACGATAAGAGCAAATTTTACCATGTTGTGTATTGGTAACACTTGGCAGTGTTTGAACAATATTTCGTAGTTGCCCTTGCAGTTTGATTTGATATTTTTGTGCACAATTGTTTTTAATATTCTTTGTTGAAGTGTAAATATTTTATTAAGGTTAGTTTTATAGGTTCGACCATAGCTTGTTATGCCGTAGTATATAACTGACTCCGCAAGTGCTGTATAGATATCCATTAATACATTGTAAGGTATTCTATTTTTAATAATATTAAATTTGGCGAGAAGGACACGGAGTTTGTTGCATACTTTATCTACATGAAGGCCCCAGTTGAATCTATCGTCGATGGTGATCCCTAGATACGTGGCCTGGCTGACCTGATCGATCGCTATGCATTTACTACAGTTGCTATTCCCTATGTGTAGACAGTTATGGCAGTGAGCTATCAGCTTGGCATTCACGTCACTGGGATTGTGGCTGGACCTTATGTGCATCATTTGTGTTTTCTGCGCATTGAGTACTAATCCTGCGTCATGTGACCATTTACATAAGGACGTAAAGTCGGTTTGGAGCCTTTGTGCTGCCCTCTTCACATTGGTGTCTGTAGAAATAAGACAGGTGTCGTCTGCGAATTGGTACAGGGAGCAGTGCTGGACCACGTTGATGACATCGTTGACGTATATTAGGTAATGTAACGGGCCCAGCACTGATCCCTGCGCCGTTCCTATCGTGACGTCAACCTCATCGCTGTGTGAGTTACCTATTCTGACCCTGTAGCCACGATTTTGTAGGTAGTCTCTACACCAGTTTAGTAATGGGCCACGAATGCCAGTATTTTCCAGTTTTTCTATGAGTTGTTCATGTCGGAGAGTGTCAAACGCCTTGCTGTAGTCAATAAAGACTAGTAGGACGTGTTGTTCCTTGTCTAAGTAAGAGTTGATCTCATTAGTGAATTTAGAGAGAAGTTGCGTCGTGCTCTTCTGTTTCCTAAATCCGTACTGGGTTTCAGTTAAGATTTGATTAGACTCGTAGTAGCAGTGTAACATACTGGCTATATACTTTTCGAATATTTTATCTAGGATGAGCAAAATTGTTATTGGTCTGTAATTTGCGTAATCATTCTCCTTACCCTTCTTGTAGATTGGCCTGACAATTCCTTGCTTTAAGTCGTTCGGATATCGACCTGTGATAACACTAGTGTTGATTAATTTAGTTATTGCTAATACCATGTTGTCTCCGGCGTTTTTTATATCAAGAGGTCGAATCCGGTCGTGTCCTGGTGATTTATGTATGTTAATGTTGTTTAATATTTTTTTAATTTTATTGTTTGTAGCCTTTTTGTAGTATATTGATTTGTCAGTTTTGCTTTCGTATACTGATTTCTCTAGCAGCAGTTTGTTACAGTTCGACACTATATCCGTTACATTTTTTACAAATTCAGTGGCGAAGTTATTTGATGTGGGGAGTGCTATTAGGGGTATGAAAAGAGGCAAATCACCAGGTCACGATGGACTCAGCATCGAACACTTGGTGCATGCGGGTGTTCATATGCCGAGGGTGCTAGCTTTATTTTGTTCTATGTGTATTGTTCATTCATATTGGCCAGACGATATGATGAAAACATTTGTAGTGCCGATAGTGAAAAACAGAACCGGTGATATATCGGAAAAATCTAACTATAGAGCTATTTGCTTGGCTACGGTAATGCCAAGGTTTTTGATTGTTTATTGGATGCGCGCCTTAATAAAACTGTTAAAATTGGGGATGCTGAATTTGATTTTCAGCAAGGCCTCTTTACCGAAATTGCGATTTTAGCCCTAAAGAGAGGTAAGATATTATACTGATAGAGGCACTCCGATCTATGCTTGCTTTCTCGACCTATCGAAAGCTTGTGATATGGTTTCATATGATATCTTGTGAACTAAGTTGAGAGAGGCTGGAATGCCATCTGAACTGCTATCTGTTTTTCGGTATTCGTAAACTATGGTAATTGGTCAGACCAAATGTCAGATAGCTATATACTACAGTGTGGTGTGGGACAGGGAGGTCTATCGTCACCAAGATTATTTAATCTGTACATAAATGGCCTCATCAAGGAGCTCAGCAGTATGCATGTTGGTTTCTATATCGATGGTGTTTGTCTGAATAATCTGAGCTATGCCGATGATATGGTGCTACTGAGCCCTTCGGCGAGTGCCCTGAGAAAACTATTGGCTGTATGCGAAAAATATGCAGATAGATAGATATGGTCTAATTTATAATGTGAAGAAAAGTGAATATCTTGTTTTCAAAGCAGACTGGAGAACACTTGATAATGTTCCACAAATAAGCCTTAACGGATGTTGCCTAAATCGGGTAACCGAATTGAAGTATTTGGGTCACGTTGTAAACTAATACTTAGAAGATGAGTTTGATATAGAGAGGGAGCGTAGGGCATTGGCAGTTAGAAGTAATATGCTGGCTCGCATATTTGCACGGTGCTCAACACAGGTAAAGATAACTCTTTTTAGAGCATACTGTCAATCTTTTTACACCAGCAGTCTGTGGGTCAGATATTCACAGAAGACTACAGCGCCCTACGCGTCCAATATAATAACTCCTTTAGGTGGCTGTTACGGCTGCCGCGCTTCTCAGCGCTTCAGCGATGTTTGCAGAGGCGCGCACTGATAGCTTCCAAGCGATCATGAGAAAAAGAGCTGCATCATTGCTGAGCAGAATGCGCGGCAGTAGCAGCGGTATCCTAAAGGTGTTTTTTTAAGAGAGATGGGATGGCCCATTCACCCACCATTGGATTAAAATGTTAATTTAGTTTTTACTTCATTTAAAATAATTGTATTCATTACCTACTGTCTAAGATAAAAAAAGATAAATCGATATCTAAAAAAAGATATCTGTATAAAGATAAAAAAGTTCAATCAAGCTTCTGGCAATTTAGTAGACAAATACAGATTATGGAGGATACAAAACAAAGCAATGACTTAAAAAACTAGATAACCTACCAAACAAAAAAAATATTAACGCCAAAATTGAAGTGCAAAATTTAGATCTGCAATTTTCTGACGATGTCTCTAACAGCCGTCAAGCGACAGGAAAGAAGGAATTTGTGACTCTTAAACAAATAAAAAAAAAAACAGAAAAGATATCTAAGGGACAGTATGAAAAAGTTGAGTTTTTTGTCAGTACAATGTCACCCTCATCAGACCCCTGGCAGTCACATTCAGAAAAAATATAAATATCTCAGAATCTACTTGAAATAGTGACTGACTCGAACACGAGCAATATATTCATTAGATTAGCTATTTATGTACCCGAATTTGTAGGAATGTCATTTAACACTTTTAACGCCAATTTTAGAAAAAGTTTTTTTCTTATAGTTTTTTAGTCTGGGTGAGGTTATACACACAACACGTTAAATGCTATGTAGGTCACCGGTGACCTACATAGCATTTAACGTGTTAAAAATATTCTAAACAAAATATCCCTAAAAGTTACCCAACTTTTGTGTTTTCACCCATTTGAATTAGGATTAATTTCAACCAATTTTTAAAAGAGATCTAATAATCAATATGTGGAAGTTTCTTTACCCTTCCTCTCCCAAAACAAACATACAAACACAAACAACAACACACAACAAAAAAAAAATACATTTTCTGAGTACTTATGTGTAATACAGTGTCTACAGTAATAAAGACATCTGATTTGATTTGTTGGAAATTCAACTATCTATTAATACATCCTAGCAACCCATTATCTCTTAATTTTAATTAAATAAAGGTACAACTTTCTATAATATTGGTATATTAACTGGAATATTGCTGGTAATTAAACAGAACAGACGAGCAACTGAACTAGTGGAAAAAAAAGTCCCACTAGTTCAGTCAATTGAACTAGTGGGTAAAAAAATCCCACTAGTTTAGTTTAGTTTAGTCAACTGAACTGTCCAATTGAACCAGTGGGAATAATGGATTTTTTAAGGCAATAAACGAACCTAACGAGACAGCAGCAGGGTCGGCCGGTCTTTGTATCTCCGGTCGCGCGCGTTAACTGGCGCCCATACAACGCTTAAGGGCAAGGTCACAGATTAGATAATGTCGCGTCTCGTTTCGCGTTCGCTTCGCGGCGCGAAGCATCTTTACAGCAATTAGATCACGGTATTGCGTAGAAGGTGAAATGTCAGTCAGTGCGTATGTCGATGCAGAGTGGGCGTTGTGTGAAGTAGATCACAAGTATGTAACAGGGTTTGTTTCCAAAATTGCGGGTTGCATTGTTTCGTGGGAGACTACGAAACAAAAGACCGTTGCACTTTCGAGAACGGCGGCGGCGGGAATTCTTGCTCTATCGGACGCTTGCAAAGAGACTATGTTTATTAACGGATTCCTTGGTGTTTAATAATCAATCAATATCAATATACTTTATTGCACGGCAAAAAAAGAGTACAAACAAATGAACACTTATGCACAAAGACGAGCTTATCTCTAAAAAGAGATTTCTTCCAGCAAACCTAGAATAAACCTAGAATAAATGTATTAATCTGTGGTGTAGAATTCATGGTGACAATATCAAAGTGTATAATGACAACTAGTTGCTCAGAAGCTTTTTGGCACCGTATCACGAAAGAACGAAGCAGATAGATG
Organism: Argyresthia goedartella; assembly: GCA_949825045.1. Lineage (NCBI taxonomy): Eukaryota > Metazoa > Arthropoda > Insecta > Lepidoptera > Argyresthiidae > Argyresthia > Argyresthia goedartella. The sequence goes on along the minus strand of OX463821.1, from coordinate 22,198,485 downwards.
ATCGGCATCATTTTAGCAGGAGCATCGTAGGTGACGGCGTTCTAAAGCTTGTATATCGGCGCACAGATGAAATGATGTGGATTGCTCATTAAGGCTTTGTGTAAAGATGCGACCATAACATATGTAGAGCAGCTAGGGCTGTCAATTATACAACTTTATTAGACTTGTTACGGTTGTTGCAATGTTTGTTTTACTTTTGATTGGTTTATGAGGGTGTTTTAAGTTGTTTTAGTATTCGGAATAATTTTTGTCGGTTGTCGGGGCCGGTGTTGAGGATTTAAGTTTATACAAAAAGTATTCATATCCTTTTATATGTCTGACATGCGTATGAGAGTCACTTAAACTCTCACCATGATTAATATTTAAAATAATGAGTCGTGTGAAATAAATATTATTTAAAGAGTATACGCCATTTCCTTTCTGTTATTTAAACTATCTACTATTTGAGAGATTAAATAGTTCATCTCTCGTGATCGGAAAGGTTAATTTTCATGGCTAGATAGCCGGGTGGAAAATGGCTTTTTCTGACTTCTGAGCTAAAAATAGCACCTTCGCCGCTTGATTTTGGGTTCTCAGGCGGAAAAATGCTATTCCTCGTTCGAAAATGCTTTTTACGAACTTTGCTACGACTCTCGCCTTCGGCTAGTGCCGTAAACTTCTCGGTTCGTAAATATTAGGTCCTTACATATGAAATTGGCGCTTCGCCGTACTGGCCACTTTGATCTCAAATATCTCCTCTATGGTTATGAATTCCAAATTCAAATTTATACAGCTATTTACTCATGTATTTGTGTTTCTAAAATTATAATTCAATTTTTTTTCCTAAGTTGTTTTTTTTCTTGCGTCATTCAGCTTACAAAATAGAAAACTTGAATTATCGCGTTATTTACGAGTATGAGTTTTACCGTGGCACCAGTGCTGCAGAAACGGCTCGAAGGATTAATAATGTGTATGGCGACGGTGCCGCAATAAAAAATATAGTGCGTTTTTGGTTCCAACGTTTTCGTCCTGGAAATTTCGACCTGCAGAACAAGCCCCGTGGACGGCTGGAGACCAAAGTTGATAATGAAGAATTGAAGGCTATTGTGGAAGCGGATCCATCGCAAACCACGTCCGAGTTAGCTGCAGGCTGCTGTGTTAGTGATAAAACTCTTTTAATCCACTTGAAGCAAATTGGGAAGGTGAAAAAGCTTGAAAGGTGGGTACCTCACGACTGAGTGAAGCAAATCAACAAACGCGCGTTGACTGCTGCGTTGCATTACTCACCCGGCACAATAATGAAAGGATTCTAAATCGAATCATTACCTGTGATGAAAAGTGGATCCTGTACGATAATCGGAAGCGCTCATCGCAATGGCTGAACCCTGCCGAACCAGCCAAACCATGCCCTAAGCAAAAATTTACTCCAAAAAAGTTACTTGTGAGCGTTTGGTGGACTAGTGCTGGTGTCGTTCACTACAGCTTTCTTAAATCTGGCCTGACGATTACGGCAGATGTCTATTGTCAGCAAATGCAAATCATGATGGAAAAGCTAGCTGCTAAACAACCGAGGCTGGTCAATCGCTCTAGGCCACTGCTGCTTCATGATAACGCTAGACCACACACTGCATAACAGACGGCTACCATATTAGAGGAGCTTCAATTGGAATGTCTAAGACATCCACCGTACTCTCCGGACCTTGCTCCAACAGATTACCATTTTTTTCGAAATTTGGATTATTTCTTGAAAGGGAAAAAATTGAACCCCGATGGGGCAGTCAAAACCGCTTTCAAAGATTTTATTGATTCCCGTCCGAATGTTTTTTTAGTAAAGGGATCGAAGAACTACCTATGAGATGGCAAAAGTGTATAGATAGCAATGGTACATACTTTGATTAAATAAATATATAATATTTAAAAAAAAACGACTTTATGTTCCTCCCATGCAAAACGCCAATTTCATATGTAAGGACCTAATATTATATAAGCCTTTGCGAGCTCGTGGGAAATGTACTGTTTCGTCATATCTATGCGAAAAGAGCCCCTTTATTCTCAGTAAACAGGGAGCAAAATAGCACTTAAATCCCTAGGAACGCAAAGTAACTTTTTAATTTTTGTTGCCAGAACAGAGGAAATAATCACTTTCACAATATTTTAATTGACAGCATTAACAACCAAAGATTTTAAAAAAATGTAAAATAAAAAATCCAGTTGATTGCATTCCACCTTTATCTACTGTTGGCTTACGCAACTTCGTTTGGCGAGATATTCATAAGGTACATAGTGAAAATGAGAGTTTATCTCTAGATCATATTATCGCAACAGACGCAAAAAAACTGGTGCTGGGTGTGTTAACTACAAAATCTTGTGAAATATACAGGCTGTTGTTTTGTAAAGTTACTCTCGACTCGGGGACGATAGTTTACGTGTCGCTTGTAACTAAAAATTAGTTGTATTTTTCCCTGGCATAATTTTGATTCACAAATTACCATGTTCATTTTGTCCCGAAATATCCGTAACGTGCGGCCGGCATATTGGACCAGGTCTGGAAATAAACAATTATTATTTTTATTATTATTAAGTAATATTCACTGAAATATCTTTTTTTTTGCTTCACTAAATAACCATTCCATAACTTTACAACACGACATACTGTTTGTGAAGGCATATGACAATTTCATCCTTTGGGAAAAAGCAAAAAGGGCGAAATCATTTTCGGAAAATGTGTTTTGGTCTTCGATTATAAAATGGCATTGTCTCCAATTGAGTGTACATAAATACCTTTCTTGTTGCTCTAATTTCTCTAATTTCTTTGAAAAAAAGTAGTGTCCACCTCAGGAGTAGCAACTATTTAAAGCTCGAGTGACATGCTTTGAATCCCTCGCTGCGCTCAGGATTCTACATTAGCTAGTATACTTCGCTCCGCACTGGATTCAAAAAACACTCCCGTCTCAAAAGTAGTCCTTTACTCCCTTGGTAAACAATCTACTATTCTGATTTAGAAATTCCACCATAAAAGTGAAACCCTCTACACAGAATGGTACTATTTAATAAAGACAAAAATACTCATTTTTGCCTTAACTCGTATTTTACTCGCCACCGTGAAACAAGCAACTTCAAATTAGATACCTTTTCTCCCAATTCTTTCTCCCCATAGCGACACCTAACACCTGTGTATGACTCCATCAACTAATGCACTACCTCAGTCTCATCAGCCTAGCTCGGGAATGAAAGAACAAAACACACCACACTAAGAAATAATTACTGTTCTACCTGGATATGATGAGAAAAGACGCGCTCCTCATTATTTATGATGGTAGTAGTGACGCATTTTACAAACTCGTGTGGGAATGCCTCTTACAGCCGCGGGGGCGTGTTTTGTGAAATAGTGGTAGGTTTCTAACAATACGAGCTGTAGGGTGTTTACAGTAAATGTCACAGAGTTATAGGTAAGTATATTACGTACGTGGTGTAAAATTTGTAACTCTTGGAGGTTGATGAACAAAGACTATATTTTGAAAGGCGCTTCTTGTGATTAGGATAATAAATATGTATAGCATCTGTGTAGGTTTCGCTGTGAATTAAAGTTGAAGAAGCCAATGAAGGGGACCTGTCCAAGTTTCAGTACAACTATAAACAAATGAGAATTAATATACGGGTCTAAAATCGTCTGTTTCTGGTACCCACACAATAGGGTAATCTAGTGTGGACCCAGTTGCATGTGCCTGTATTTATAGGTATATAGAAATGTTCGAGTTGAATGAAATAATTTTTAATTATTCGAGTAGTAATAAATGACAAATGCTCTTGCGTTTGGCGGTCACAGTATTTCCGGTTTCGGCGGTTCTACAATTATCCGGACTGGTTCTAGAGGCGGCCCTGGTGGAATAGGCTGTTCCGGAGTATCTCCCGTACTCATCATGTTGAAGTCATCCGGCGCGTCATAAGCATGCATCCGTAAACTCCTGGAAGCTGATGAGGGAGCGCTATTAGTAGCTTTATCTGTCCCGTTCTTCACCTCCATGTGATTCTTCATTAACTGCTTCACCAAGTTCGTGATATCTACATTAGTATGGAGGATGAGCTCAAAAATCTTCAGTTGTTCAAGAACCTTCCATTGTTCTCGATTCTTCACGGCGACGTTGAACAGTTCGTTTAAAACCCCTCGCGATTTCTTTACCAGGACGAGTACGAACCCTATTTTGTATTTGCTATCCTCCTTGTACCTTTCCTTCATTGAGTTAACGAACTTCATTTTGTAGTCCGTGTCGCGCATGGTAGTTTGTACAAGTAATGAGATCTTTTGCTTGAGTGAGTCATCCGTGTCGTCTTCTATCGCGTCGAATCTTCTGTTTTGTCTGTCTGGTAGGCGGGTGGCATCCATGAACGCGCGCCGGAACATAGAAGCCTGTTTGGACCAGGTCGGAGGGTCTGAGGTGTCTGCTTTCGTCTCATTGTCCGTCATGTATTGCTCATCATCATCTGATGGTTCCACTTTAAGGAATCCAGCGCTTAGGCTGAGGCGGACTATTGATATTACACCTTGAATTATTGAGATAGTTTAATTAGTTCATTAATATTATATGAAAATATTAAAATCAAGTTTATTATAACATTTACTTACCTACAGTAACAAGAACCTTCCACATATTGAGACTAAGTTTAAGTTTAAGGTAGAAATAAAGTCGTCGAAGAGTTTCTAATTGGATATTGGTGTTGATTAATAATTTCTTCGTATATTTTAGTAGGCGATAAATGCTACGTATTAATTAATTGTGTAATCACTTAAGTGAAGTGATGAATAAGTACCGAATTTTTCATTAAATTTTACTGTTTATTTTCAAGTTTCCATAGCACTCGTTAAACATTCGTAAACTGCATATACCCAGACCGATTGCCGACGGTTTGTGAAGATGTTGGATCAAAATATGATGTAGGTACTACTGTACCTGATATTTTATACCTGTAGATATTTTTTTCTTTACCGTTCGACACTTCATAATTTTTGTTGCACAATAATCTTATAAATAATAAGAGATACATGGTAATTCACCAAGTTAAAAACGAAAAAAAAACGACTTCAAGTCCTTTTTCTTCCTCACTTTCATACAAATGTTGCCTTTACACTCGAAAACGATACTACGAAACCTGTCTACTTAATACAATACGAACATACGGCACATAACTGAAAAAAATGCCAGATTGCATCTCATTTCACGAGAATGTCAACACCACTAATAATTCATCAAGTTAAAAACATAAAAAAACAAGCTCTATTTTTTCTTCCCCAGTCATATGCGAATGTCGTCACATACGCGAAAACAATTGAAGTAGTCTGATGAAAACGAACTTAAACACCACTGATAAGTCACCGTAAACCAATAATACTCAATTTCGTTTACTTGAATGATATCATAATTCTGTAGAAACCAAACTAGAGGACCAATTTTTTATTTTTTTAAAAATGGGACAAATAAAAAGGATTTCAAATAAAAAAGGATTTTTGAAACAGGTTCATAAATAGCACCAATTTTGAGGTAACAAACTTAATAAAAATACAATAGAATTGAAAACCCCCTCCTTTTTAGAAGCCAGTTTAAAATAGTGGTAAAGGCGTGCTTATCTCTAATAAGAGATCTCTTCAGCAAACCAGGTTAAGATGAGAAAGGTTGTTTGCTGAGCGGGGGTAGGCCTATGTGTACAACAATAAAACGAAATAAATGAGAACTTACATACATATTATACAAACTTATAATACACTACCCCTTTCAGACCGGCACTGAAACTACGCCGATTTCAATCGGGTAAAAAGTCATACCTACATAAAAATAACCCGTAGATGACGGATCTAGGAACAGTTTTCCATTTTCCGGCCGCGATCTTGGAAAATTTTTACCCACACAATTGTTTGGGGTCGGGCCTAAGACAGCAAACCCACAATTGTGAGATCGCACAATCGTATGGAGCCGGGCCTAAGGCCTCCACATGTCAGAAATAAAACGAAATTGTAATTGTTTCTTTGTTGGTTGTTTATTCATACATTATCAATAATATAATAATATTTCAACATTTCTATTCGATTTGGGTTCAATCAGTCACAAGTAGGTTCATTATTATTAATGAGATCAATTACAATGATTGGTTAAGAAAGTCATAAAAGCAGTTCCTTTCTTTTGTCACATTTAGAGCATCGGCAACGGGTTCTGCTCGTGCATTTCAGCGCACGGCAGGCTCTCGGTTCTTTCAGGCTATCCATGACTGGTCAACAGCTGGTAAAGGTTTGCAGCGGTATTTTGAAGTGGTGAGTATATCGGCGAACTCTTGTCCTTGATTATCTCCAGCAGACTGTGGCGCACCAGTGAGGAGAAATTCGCTGATCCTTTTACGAAAGGCCAGTAGGTCTAAGATGACCTTGGATTTCATCTTATTTGCCATGCAATCGCGTCTATATTCCATCCAAGAGTTGACGATGGACAAGTCAAACATATGAAGTCACCTTCAATGTCCACTTCTTTGTTTTTAGCCATGTTCGATATTTTTCCATCAACTGATCGCAAGTATCTACTCCTCCCATGAAGGCATTGTAATTTTTTACAATGGCTGGACAGGATTCATTTTCCCACCTAGCTACATCGGTTATCGGGTCACCACCGAAAGCCGTCGAAGTCAGCAACACACCCTTGTTGTCTTTCCATTTTAAAATGCAGATCTTTTCATCAGCGCCCTAATCTCTTCGTATTTACCCCGTTTCATTGCCGTATCCTGCTTGAACGCAAACTTTGTATTTTCCTGGTATTGAAACGGTTCATCATCAATGTCCCTGTTCCATCCATGTTTCTTTTGTGGAGTTCTTGCAACAATGGCAAGGATGAGAAGTATCTATCGAAGTAGAGGAAATTGTTGTCTTTCCATTTTAAAATGCAGATCTTTTCATCAGCGCCCTAATCTCTTCATATTTACCCCATTTCATTGCCGTATCCTGCTTGAACGCAAACTTTGTATTTTCCTAGTATTGAAACGGTTCATCATCAATGTCCCTGTTCCATCCATGTTTCTTTTGTGGAGTTCTTGCAACAATGGCAAGGATGAGAAGTATCTATCGAAGTAGAGGAAACTTCTTTCTTGTAGACTGCTGGCTAGACGTAAAATTACAGCTGGTCCCATCCATTGGATGACCCTTCTCTGTCATATAATATTGATTAGGGGTTAGTGCAAACTCTTCCACCAATTCTGGCGTGAAGAAGCGTTCAAATTATTGAGTTAGGACTGCACGTAGCTCAGGTTCTGAAATTTTGGAACTTCTTCTTTTTCCACCGCAATTCGCTCAGCGGCACATTTTCATCACTACTGCTAGAGGACTCAGACTCAAAATCAAAATCAAAATCAAAAATCATTTATTTCCATAGGATGTTGTTACATCACTTAGATCCGTCATTACATTTTTTTGGGTGAGTTCACTAACCCAATGGCGGAATCTGTGGAGAAGAGCTCACCGAAGAAACTCCACAGTCGTCGCATCTTTTGCGTTTCCTTTTTTAAATAAAATATTGTCAAATTACAAAATGAATGCTAATTATATATCGAAACAGCCTGTTACTCAAACAATCTATTCCCTTGGACATCTGTCCTCTAAGTAATCAGATATCCTGTAGTAACCTTTTTTATACAATTTCTGTTTTATTATTATTTTAAAATTGTCTAAAGGTAAGTTTTTAATATCAGTAGGGACCTTATTGTAATAGCGTATACAATTGCCTTTAAAAGAATTACTAATTTTATGTAGTCGGCTTACATAAGCAACCAACTTGTCTTTATTTCTAGTATTAAAATTGTGTATATCACTGTACTTCTGAAAATTAGTTATATTTATTTTTACATACACAAGATTGTCATAGATATATTGAGACACAAATGTCAGAATATTGATTTCTTTAAACTTTTCCCTCAGTGACACTGTTGAGGCCTCTCGGCACCCAATGACCTCGCAGGGGCCCATCAGCTACGAGGTAGCGTAGCGATCAGATGCCTAGAAGTGTGAACGTCGGCGATTCACCGAGCTAATACTTATGGAGTCGATCTAACCTGGTCTGTGCTTCGGTCCCGTCAACTTCCTGTCTCTCTGCAAGGCCCGGGTGCACCCTAGGCTCTTCTTGGTAGACAGGTTCTTCAGCCAACCAGGTATGACTGGCAGGCCAGCTTCGACGAGCACAGTGTTCCAACACAGGTTATGTTACGTGGGAAAAACCAATCGGCCACGTAAATGCGAACTTTATCTGGTTCGGGGAACCACAACACACTCAGCTATATAGACAATCCTGAGGGGAACCCGAATACATTCCAGATGGCTTGCGATTTAATTTCAATACCCTATACCAATACGCGTTACATTGCGAGGGCTTTCGTCTGTCCGCTGTCAAAAAACTGCAAGGTTGGCAGCAACGTCAAATTCAAAATGGCCGTTCCGAAACCATCGATCGAATATCGATTTGGAATCGAACAGACACTCTAGGCCCTAATCTATAAATTGCACGAACAGCCCGTTTCTGCAGAATAAATATACTATTAGCATTCGCAGCGTGACCCCACAATAAAATACCATAGGTCATTAGACTATGAAAGTAACTAAAGTAGACTAGTCTAGCGGTGTCTACGTCGGTAAGAGCTCTAATTTTTTTAACTGCGAACGCTGCCGAACTCAGTCTGTTCGACAATTTATTTATATGAGGATCCCATTGTAGTTTGGCGTCTAAAGTAATGCCCAAAAAGACTGTCGACTGCACAAGGTCCAATCTCTGTCCTTTTATAAATATGTCTGTAGTTACCGGGTTCACATTGGGTAACACGAATTTAATACATTTCGTTTTCTTTTCATTAAGTAATAAATTGTTAACAGTAAACCAGTTCACTATACTAGAGATAGCATTGTTTACCTCGTCATAATTTGATTGCTGTCTTTTAACTTTAAATATCAAAGAAGTATCATCGGCAAACAATACTAACCCATGTTTTGCTTTAACAAGGTAAGGTAAATCATTAATATATACTAAAAACAATAAAGGACCAAGAATTGAACCTTGCGGTACGCCCATACTTATTGAAGACCCAGGTGATCTTTTCCCATTAACATCGACCATCTGAACCCTATCTGTTAGATATGACTCCAGAAGGCCAAGTGCCTGATCTTTTACACCATAATGGCGTAACTTCCTGACAAGAGTGTCATGATGGACGCAATCAAAAGCCTTGGATAGATCGCAGAAGACACCTATTGCATCCATTGCGTCTTCCCAGGCATCAAAAATATTGTCGATTAGTTCAACACCAGCATCGGCTGTTGAACGACCCTTTGTGAAACCAAACTGAGCAATATGAATTAAATTATTGAGATAAAAATGACTTTGCAATTGATTAAGTATGAGTTTTTCAAATATTTTGCTAAGCGTTGGTAGTATCGATATGGGTCTAAAATTGGTGGGGTCTGATGTACTACCAGCTTTGAATAAAGGTATAACTTTACTTAGTTTCATCAAGTCAGGAAACACACCATTATCTATACATTGATTAAATATACAACAAAGGTGAGGTGCAATACAATCTACAATGGAACTAATAATTTTTACTGATAGACCATGGGCGTCAGCTGTCTTTTTCATTTCCAGGGATTTAAACGCTTTTACAAAGTCTTCATTATTTACGTGCCTAAATTTAAAATCTGTTTTACATTCCTCAAAGTTTTGTTTAAGTATAGATTCAGCAGCAGCGGGAGATGAATTTAAAGACTTGGTTGTTGAAACTGGAATGTCCGTAAAGAAATTTTCGAAAGCTTTTGCTACTTCTAGGTCTGTACTTAGCAATTGATTATCTATCTTAAGCTTGAAGTTATTATGTGTAGCTTTGGCCTTTCCAGTCTCTCTGTTTATAATTTGCCAAGTCGTTTTCATTACATTGCTACTAGATTCAATTTTGTTTTTAATGAAATTAGATTTAGCTACGGCACAAACGCGTTTAAACATTTTTGAATAACTACGAACATAATCTAGAAAGGCCGTATTTTTGTTATATGATTTCTCTTCATAGAGTTCATATAATCTTCGTCTGCTCCTATGAATTCCAACTGTCGCCCAATCACTAAACAAAGCTTTGTTATTAACTTTTATAGTTTTTGATTTAAATACCGTATCATATTCATTTTTGACAAGGTTAAATACTGAGTTGTACAACAAATTTGGATCGTCACTGTATGGTATTTCCCATAGTTTATCTAAAATATTATTCCTGTAGTGTTCAAGCCGAGTGTCACTAACGGGCACACATATAATATCCTCTTTTTGGTCCTTTTTTATTTTAATATTGAATATACCTATCTGACCAGAGTGATCAGAGGTTAATTTATTGATGACCGATTTGAAAATGGGCGTAATGTTAGTAAATATATTGTCAATGCAGGTAGCAGATGTTGCAGTAATTCTAGTAGGCTCCAAAAACAGATAGTTCATGTTGTGACATAAAAATAAAGATTTTAATCTAGTACAAATATTATTATCCTCTAACAGATTAACATTAAAATCACCACAAATTATAAAAAAATTGTTTTTATCGCTGATTTTAATCAACACTTCATCCATTTTCTTTTCGAATAAATCAAAGGATGAATCTGGTGGTCTGTATACGCTCATTACAATAAGTTGTTCAAGTTCAATACAGGCTATTTCCATGGTACGCTCAACAGACAGGCTCACTATGTCAACTCGTTCCTTATATTTAAAACTATTATTTACAAGTATTAAGGAGCCACCGCGATCAGCTGTTTTTCTGTTGAACGAACTAGCAACGTGGTGGTTATTAAAGTTGAACATGAACTGATAACTCTTTAAAAAGTGCTCTGTTATACATAAAATATCAATATTATTACAGTTCATGAATAACTCAATTTCCAGTTCTTTACTTAACAAGCCCTGTATATTTTGATGAACCACGTTTAAAATATTCTTACTTTTACATTTTTCATTACTAGTAACTTGATTTAATGGGCAAGATGAAGGTTATACAAATATTAATATTACTGCCAGAGTTACTCTCTGTTGTCCTATGGGTTAATTTAAAGAGCTTGGAACAGATTCCAAGGAGTACATGTCATTATTATTACACTGCTCAATAGAAGCAGGCGTTTCATTAGTCAAAAACTTGACTGAGTTCAAAATAAAATAAGATAGTGACTGTGCTATCTGTTTTGTATAAAACCTAGATAGGTAATACCTATCCTTAGTCAAATAAATGGGGTCCATTCATCCCCTGCCCCTGGCCTAGAAATGGTATGTCATCCTCATCCTCATCATCACTATTTTCATGCCCAGAGCCGTTCAGTATATCGTTAATATACTTGTCGTTCAAATAACGTGCCATTTTCGACAAATCTGCAAAGTAAACCAATTTATATTCACAAAATTACAAAAACAAACATAGTGAGTGAATAAGAGATAGCTTACGGCCCGGCTACACACGATTTTGTTGAAAAAGTTCGTTAAAACATCACTGTACTATAACTCGCGATAAACACATAGAAAATCACTTATGATGAAATATAAAACATTAAAACTGCTTAAAACTTATAAAAAAACAGTAAAATATTCATGTAATGTAGTAAAGTAGGGTTTAGTGAATGGGCAACAAAAAGAATTCGTAAAAGTAGGGATACACTTTATGGCAAAAAAACATCTACACATGACCCAATTTTTATTCAACATGTAAAATTATATTTCGACGACCTGGATGGCCGAGTCGGCAACGACCCCGCCTACGAAGCCGAGGGTCCCGGGTTCGAGTGCCGGTGGGGGCAAATATTTTTTTGAAGAGAACGCATGTTTGTACCCTAGTCATGGTTGTTTATCTATCTAAGTATAATATTTATCTATATAAGTATGTGTATCGTTGTCTAGTACCCAAGATAGAGGGAATCCTAGTTTGGGGCTAGATCAATGTGTGTAAATAGTGTCCAAGTTATTATTATATTATTATTATTATATTCAAAAATATTTAGGGCCATCTGCCATAATGCTAAGTGCGAACACATAAAAACGAAGATTCTCACATCGTCGAATAAAAGTAAAACAATTTGGAATATCATAAATAGAGAAGCAGGTAAAACAAAATCAGGAGACCGTAGCTATTTACTTAAGATTGAAGAAAAACTTTTTAAAAGTCAATGTTTAAAAGTGCAATCAAAATTTCTCATTCGCACATATTGGGCCCTATGTCATAATTAAAGCATTTAAGTTGTTTAATTTAAAAAATCCTAGGATCTCTGGGGCATGTAAGTAAAAATTATTACCTCGGTGATAGACGAACTTGTCCCTCATTTAGCTAAAATCTTCAATAAATGTGTAGATGAGAGTATTTTCCCTGATCTCATGAAACACAGCAGGCTAGTACCTTTATTTTTTGGGATGACCTAACAAATTTCAAACCCGTTTCGGTTCTACCCGTATTCAGTAAAATATTTGAGAAGATCATATTGGGTCAATTACTGGCGCACTTCAATTCGCATCAAATTCTCCACAGCCAGCAGTTTGGATTTACAAAAGGGCGATCGACAACAGATGCTGGAGTCATGTTAGTTAAACATATTTATAATGCGTGGGAAGATCGTAGGGACGCTATAGGTGTTTTTTGTGACCTGTCCAAGGCATTTGACTATGTAGACCACGAAACATTGCTCTTAAAGCTAAAACACTACGGCATAAAAGGCAATACCTTGTAACGTTGCACGTACATAAACACTTTAATTATTATTATATTTTACAAATCAATCGAAACATATACATTAAAATTATTATTTTTATTAAACGGTTTAATTTAAATAATTTATAAATAAACATCATATTTAAATTAAGCACCTAAAGAATCAATTTATTAAATTCTAAATTAAAGTATTTTATTTAGTAAAAGAAGATTAAAACATGGACACATTATCAAAATAAACAAATTATGTAATAAAACAATACAATGTATACGCGTTCGCACTATTCTGCGCGACCGTACTCGGTCCCGCGATGAGTTTAGTTACTTCATCGAAATTTCCAGAGTTGCTATGCGCGGGCGCGGCTCTCCAGTGTTGCCAACACGGAGTTTTTAGAGCTAGATTCAGCTTTAAATGAACTTGGTCAGCTTCAAAAAAGTCGGTTTAGCTTCTTTGTTTAGCTCATAAACACGTAGGTTTTGTATGTTGGCAATGTTACGTGGTTTCCGGTTGTTGTCTATGTGCGATTCGCGTAGTAACATGTACTCGTGTTCTATAATACATAAAATAATAAAATACAGTCCTTTTCACACCACTTGTGGGGTTTAATTTAATACCAGCGACCCACAAGTTTGGTCCTTCGAGCCGGATTTTTTTCGTCGGGAGGCTCAGTGAATCTCGTCGGAGGAATATTCGTGTGTGCACAATCTATCGTCGGAATCTGCCATTGAGATTGCGTTGGCATCTACGTGTATTCTACAATTGAAGCGGCTATTGCGTTTCATCGGCCTGCTATTGGGCTACAAGAAGTCTGCTATTGGGCTACTATCTACAAGAAATTCACCAGACTATTATTTCAAAAAGAAAAATTTCGTCGTGCCTTTGTACCGTACCTACTTACGTCCTACTACTTCAACTACGTGCTCGACGGTGGAACCTATGTATTTCGTCGTTTTCAAGATTTGGTGGTTATTTTATGAAGAAATAGCATCCCACTTTCATCGCAGTTCATCAAGATAAAACATACGTAGTGATTATCTTCGCTCTGGATAAAAGGTCATTGCACCAATGTGAATGACCTTTGGGTAGACATTTTGTTTTGTGGATATAACCTACGTGCTAAGAAGAGACAAAATCAGCCGTGACGTCAAGTTGGTGAGTCGACACTATTGGTCGTACGTCGAGTGGCTGTCAGCTAGCTGTGCGCTAATTCGTCGGTTTTTGTCGCGCGACGGCAGGAAGCTCGCTGCTATTGGGCGAGAGAAGGTTTGCTACCGCGTGCGCCGACGCCATATTTGACGGTTCCCGCAGCTTCGCTTCGCATCACTCGCGTCGCGGTACCTTTTTGTTCCTCGCGATAGTTAAAATATTGTTGCGATTTTAGTAAATATTGTATAAGATTTTAGTGGAAAACATTTGTAAAGTTTCCGCAATATGGAAAAGCAATCCATTAGGATTGCGGCCAGGGGGGCAGCGAAAAGTTCAATAACGAAAATTTACCATTTCTGTGAAAAGGAAGACCTGGAAAACACGTCTATAGAGTTACTTCAGGCAAAATTAAGTCATTTAATAAATGCTTTTACCGAGTTTAAAGAGTTAAATATCCAAATTTCTGCCTTAGGTGATGAGACGGAAGCGTCTAGACGTGATTCGATTTCCACTTTCCAGGAATATGAGGAAAAATATTTGGTTGCTATGGCCTTGCTACAAGGTTCTATTAATCGTAAGCAAGAGCCTGGGTCGCGGTCTCCTCCCCCTGACCGCTCCTCCTCGGTTTGCGCGAAACTGCCAAAGATTGAGATCAAAAAATTTGACGGCAAGGATGGTGAGTACTATCCTTTCATAAATTTGTTTCAAAGTTTGATTCATAATGACAAATCTTTGTCTAACTTACAAAGGTTATACTATTTGAGAATGTATCTTGGAGGCGAGCCTCACGATTTAATTAAAAACCTCACTTTGGAGGATGTAAATTATGATCAAGCCTTAAAAATATTAAGTGATAGGTATGACAATGTAAACAAGGTTATTACACAACATGTAAACTGTATTTTGGATATAAATCCTATTACTAAATGTACTTCTGAGTCATTAAGGTCGTTCTTGGCTCAGGTAAAGCAGAGCTTGAGTGCACTAGTGAGTCTCAAGCAGCCAGTCCATCACTGGGACGCTTTATTGGTTCCTATGTTAACCAGAAAGGTCGATCAATACACTGTTAGGGCTTATTACTTGGAACAGGAGAATTTTAAAGATGAACCTCATAGTTTGCGTGGTTTCCTGACATTTTTAGAGAAAAAGGCAGTGGCCTTGGAAGCTACAGAGCCACCGGAGAAGCGGACTTCTGGTGTAAGCGGCAGCGGTGCTGCTCGAAGCTATCAGCGAGCAGTCCTTCTCACCAGCCAGGAAACATGTGAGTTTTGTCATTCTTCTCCGCATAAGATTCATAAGTGTCCAAAATTCAAAACTGCTTCTATAAAGCAAAGATTACAGTTTATTGAGGATTCAAAGCGGTGTAAGCTGTGCTTGAATAAGCACACTAATAAATGCTTTTTTAAGTTTAAATGTTTGAAGTGCAAAGGGGGCCATAATAGTTTACTTCACGATGAAGTGGCTGACTCCGCACCCAATAAAGAGGAATCCCCTCAGGTATCGTTGTGCAATAGCAACATAAATAATAAACATGTTTTATTACCTACAGTGTCGGTGAAATTATATACTAAGGATGGTGGCACATTACCAGTGCGAGCAGTGTTGGATTCTGGCAGCGAGGTGTCTATGATCACCAAAGAAATTGCAGATAGGATTGACTGCACGCTGCTTGCTAAATCGCACATGGTAGTGGGGGTTTGTGAAGGCTCCAATAAAATAAACGCTGTTGCAGAGTTTGATATACATGCATCAAGTACATCATTTAGCTTGCCTATTTCATGCTCAGTGGTGGAAAAAATTACATGCACGTTACCGCACCAGCTCATTGATGTTTCCCATCTGAACATCCCTTCGCATGTCCAGCTTGCTGACCCCGATTTTCATGCACCAGCCACTATTCATATTTTATTAGCTGCTGATGTGTTTTTCCAGGTGTTGCTCCGTGAGCGTATCCCACTCGCCCTCAACGGTCCCTACCTCATCAATACGAAGCTAGGCTACGTGGTAGGTGGCGCGGTCACTGAGGAGCGGCATCAGGTTCCAGCTACTAACAAGTATTTTTGTAATTTCACTCGTACTGAATCACAAGTAAGTGATGACATTTTCATCCCGCCCTGTACATGCAAAAATAATCTTGATGTACATTTACAAAATTTGTGGGAATGCGAAAAGGTCGATAAAATATTTTTAGAGTCCAGTTCTGAAAAAGATCAGGCTGAGATTATTTTTTCTGAAAATGTGAAGCTTGAGGGCAATAAGTTTCAAGTTTCTTTGCCTATCAAATTGCCTTTAAAGGAAGTCAACTTAGGAAATTCATTAGATAGCGCACTACAAAGATTTCAAAACTTAGAGAAACGATTTTCTAAAAATAAGATTTTGTTTGAAAAATATAAACAATTTATAGATGAATATCTACAGCTTGGCCATGCAAAGTTGGTAGATATCTCGCAGTATGATTTAGAAAATGATGCTGTCTATTTTCTGCCGCATCACCCTGTGTTCAATGAAGGCTCAAAAACTACTAAACTAAGGGTTGTTTTTGATGGCGGCATGCTTACAAAAAATAAAATCTCACTGAATGATTTACTCATGAATGGGCCAACAGTGCAGAATGAATTGTTTGATATATTAATTTTGTTCAGGTTAGATAAATATATTTTAATCTGTGACATTAAACAAATGTTTAGAAACATTATTATGGATCCTATTCATAGACCACTTCAAAACATTTTGTGGCGAGAATCCCCAGACAAACCTATTCAATGTCTGCAACTTCAAACAGTTACATATGGTATGAAGTGTTCTTCCTATTTAGCAACACGCTGTTTAATAGAACTTGCCAAACGATTTGGTGATAAATATCCCAAGGCAGCCTCTGCATTAAAATATAATTGTTACGTTGATGACGTAAGTACGGGTTCAAACCAAATAAATGACTTGATTCAGTTAAAAAATGAGTTAATTCAGTTAATGGAGTTGGGGGGTTTTCAGTTGCACAAGTGGTGCTCTAATTCACCTGAGGTTTTAAAAGATATTCCTATAGAAAAACAGCAGTTTCATAATATTGAGTTCAGTCACCATGATGATTCATTTGCCAAAACTTTGGGACTGCATTATAATGTTCAATCAGATACAATTAATATCAGCTGCCCAGAGAAAACATTGAATGAGATTTACACAAAAAGAGAGGTTCTTAGTTTTGTCAGTAAGTTCTTTGACCCCTTAGGTTTGGTCGGTCCAATTTTGGTTACTGCAAAATTATTTCTTCAAGACCTTTGGAAGGCTAGCATTGGTTGGGATTCTCCCCTTCCAGGTGATTTGAACGAGAAATGGAGAAGTTTCGCTTCAGGATTGATAAACATGCCTACTATTTCAATTCATAGAAATATTGATATTTCAGAGTATAATAAAATTGAGCTGATAGGGTTTGCTGATGCTTCGAGCAGAGCCTACGGTTGCTGCTTATACCTCCGCGTTGTAAAGTCTGACGGTTCCGCGTTGGTTGACTTAGTGTGTTCCAAGTCTAGGCTCAATCCAGTTAGCTCTCAACTAACCACTCCCAGGCTAGAGCTTAATAGTGCACTCTTGCTTGCCAAGCTGGCTAATAGGTTATATCACACATTGTCGATTAAAATTGACCCTAAAAACATTGATGTACATCTGTACCTCGATTCGCAGATTGTATTATCATGGTTAAAGATAGATCCATTGCGCTTAAATGCTTATGTGGCTAATAGGGTGAAGGTTATTGTTGAACATACTCAATCTTTTAATTGGCATTATGTAAATACATCCTTTAATCCTGCCGATTGCCTCTCAAGAGGAGTCGAGCCATGCTCTTTAAGTGAGAACTCTCTATGGTGGAACGGTCCACAGTTTATGTTACAATGTGACTATGATCATTGTAGTTTTGATACAAAAATGTGTATAGATAAGTATGTAGATATTCCTGAAATTAAAAAAGTTTCAATGCCTTGTACACAATTGGAGCAGGATCTATATAAATTCAGCTCTCTTGCTAAAACTCAAAGAGTTATAGCTTTTATTTTAAGATTTTATAACAATTGTAAAAAGTCACAAGGTCAAAGGAAGCATGAAAGTTATGTACCTAGCCTTACTTGTAAGGAATTAGGTAATGCAATGAAAGTTATCATAAAATGTGACCAAAATCGCTGTTATGGTGAAGAAATTAAATGCATTTCCAATAATAAGCCAATAAAAGGGAGTCTATTACCTCTTAATCCTTTCATTGATGGGGATGGTCTGCTGCGTGTAGGCGGAAGGCTGCAGAAGGCAAATATACCTTACGCACAAAAATACCCAGCTATACTGGCTCAGCGCTCGCATATTACTCAATTGGTAATACGGGATGCGCATATACGTTTATTACACGCTGGTCCTAAACTTATTTTGAGTTATTTAAATCAAAAATATTGGCTTATTAATGGAACCAGAGAGATAAAGCATGTAACACACAAGTGTATTGTATGTTTCAGATTAAAGGCTAATCAAGCCTCACAATTAATGGGTTCTTTGCCTGAACGGAGAGTCACAGCAGCGCGTCCTTTCGAGGTGGTAGGCATAGATTATGGCGGTCCATTTCAAATAAAGCAGTCACGGGTTAGACGGGTTTTAATTTCAAAAGGGTATGTTCTTTTATTCGTTTGTTTTGCCACTAAGGCTATCCACGTCGAACTTGCCTCGGACTTGACTACAGATACCTTCTTGGCCTGCTTAAAAAGATTTATAGCTAGACGTAACATTCCGTCCACAATAAGCTGTGATAACGCTGCGACCTTCCGTGGGGCAAATAACCAATTAAAGAGACTCTATGAGTTAAGTCAATGTAAGAATCATAATTCTATGGTACAAGATTTCGCTTCTTCGTTAGGAATTAATTTTCAATTTGTTCCTAGTTACTCTCCCCATTGGGCTGGTATATGGGAAGCCGGTATCAAAAGCGTTAAGCACCATTTAAAGCGCGCTATAGGCGAAAAATGTTTAACCTTTGAGGAATTGTATACTGTCCTGGTACAGGTTGAAGGTATCGTTAATTCACGGCCTTTAACTCCTAAAATTTTGTTAGATATTAACGATATGAACTATCTCACGCCGGGCCATTTTCTCACGGGTGCACCCTTGTGTTCGTTTCCAGAGCCTGACGTCATCAATGTTCCTACCAACAGATTGAAATTTTGGGACCAATGTACTCAAATTCAGCAATCCTTTTGGCGACAGTGGCACAGGCAATATCTTGTGAATCTGCAAAGTCGGCCTAAGTGGCGGACCGCTACTCCCAATCTGCAGGTCGGCACAATGGTGATAGTTAAGGATAACAATGTCAGTCCTCTCAGCTGGCCTATAGCCAGAATAGTCGCGGTGCATCCAGGGGACGATGGCAAGGTGCGGGCTATAGATATTAAAACGACAAATGGTTTTGTTATGAAAACTAGCATAGCTAAGGTATGTGTCCTTCCGATTGATAACTAAGGATGCGCACGTATAAGTTAGTAGTGATATGAAGTGTATAGCTACTAGTGTCTTTCTAATATGTTAGATATTTAAGTTTCAGCGAATATGTTTGCATGTTTTGGCTGAGGCCCCAATTATGTTTAGCTCATAAACACGTAGGTTTTGTATGTTGGCAATGTTACGTGGTTTCCGGTTGTTGTCTATGTGCGATTCGCGTAGTAACATGTACTCGTGTTCTATAATACATAAAATAATAAAATACAGTCCTTTTCACACCACTTGTGGGGTTTAATTTAATACCAGCGACCCACATCTTAGCTCTACTTTCTACAAGTTTTAGCTCTTTTTCTTTAGTCAGTTAAAAGTAAAAACCGGTCAAGTGCGAGTCTAAATCGCGCACGAAGGGTTCCGTACCACCGTTCAATGGAAGCGATGGTGTGGAGTGAATAGTTTGGATTTTACACAGCAAAATATTATTTACAAAGTTATTGGTGCGGTTACTTTCACACTCCATGTACGTAACCAGGTGCATCCATAAGTTTGTATGTGGTATTGTTGTATGGGAGCCCCCCTAAATATTTATTTTATCCTGTTTTTTAGTATTTGTTGTTATAGCGGCAACAGAAATACATAATCTGTGAAAATTTCAACTCTCTAGCTAGCTAGATTCTTGAGATACAGCCTGGTGACAGACGGACGGACGGACGGACGGACGGACAGCGGAGTCTTAGTAATAGGGTCCGAATTGCACGCAAATAAATATACGCGTCGTCTCGCAATTCGTGCGGGCTTTTAATTTTTCACCTTTATTTTATTCGGTGGTCGCGGACACCTTTTGAAACGACATTTCTTCGCCTGACACCAATATAAATTGGTGAATAACGCACCCACGTAATTGGTAAGTGCAGTGCAAAGTGTTGAACGTTATTTTAGTAGTATGTATTATAAGTAGCTTAGCTTTACCAGTAAAGTAGCTTACTTGTGGTCTTCCTCAAGTTAAGGTTAATTTAAATCCATTTTATTTACTCATTTCATTTATTCCTAAACGCATTATTCGTGGCTAAATACTGCGTCTTTATTCTTGTACCTAGTAGTTTGTACCTACCTTCTTCTTTAGAATGTTAATTATTGCTTTCTGTGCTTTTGAATTAGCACATAGGCTCACTGTAACTCCGCTCTGCTTTTTGAACACAAACACTCTTACGCTTACGGTGCCCTTGCTTATTCAAATGGTCGTAATTAAAATCTGAAGACAGGGAGTTCACAAAGCAGAGTAAGCACGAACAAAATTTTAACCCGGTGCATATTCCACAGGGTGCGTCGTTTTTAATAAGAAAACCCGGAAAACGCACAACCACTATCTTGGTGGCCTGGGCTGGAACCGCTCGACGTTCGCCCGCCGCCGTTCCTATTCCTCATCACACCCGGCCGAGCGTGACCCCTGCTTCGGACCGCCATCGACCAGCCAGGAGAGTACCGGACCTACGGCGGTCAATCTAGAAAGGGCATAGATCACCCACGACCCTTTCTTTTAATTTACGGGACCTGTTGTCCCTAATATATATTTTTTGATGATGACTTGGTAGTGCTTATTTTGCCACCTCCCTACCTACCAAACGTCACAACCTCTAAGCTTATGAGATCTTATTTTGAAGGGAGGGTTCAAAAAGCTGACATTAATAGGACAAAATCGTCGGGTTCTCAGGTGAAAATGGTAGTCCCACAGAGATCTATTCTGGGACCGTTCCTTTTCCTCGTGTATGTAAATGATTTGCCATTCATGGTATAAAACATGTCAGAGATAGTATTATTTGCAGATGACACGTCACTAATTTTTTAAATTAGGTGACAGGAAAATTACTTACAGGAAACAAATAATGCTCTCTTGCGAGTACTAGACTGGTTTACTGCCAACAACTTGCTTCTGAACTCAAAAAAGACACAGTGCATAAAATTCACTTTACCTAATGTAAGGCAAGTTGAGAGTAACATTGTATTGGGGAAAGACAAACTAAAACTAGTAGATGAAACTGTATTTCTCGGCATCACTATTGATGCCAAACTACAGTGGGGTCCCCATATTTTAAAATTAGCACATAGACTTAGCTCCGAAGCATATGCGGTTAAAAGAATCAGGGAATCGACTGACGTTGCAACTGCAAAGCTTGTATATTTTAGTTATTTCCATAGCATTATGTCCTACGGCATACTACTATGGGAACGGGCTGCTGACATTGAGACCATCTACATTTTGCAGAAGAGAGCGATCCGATTTATTTATAAGCTATGTAATAGAGAATCTCTGAGAGATCTCTTTCTTCAAAGAAACCAACATCCTAACAGTTGCAAGTCAATATATCTATGAAAACATAATGTATGTGAGGAAAAATATCAGTAGCTTTAAAACCATTGATAGCCGCGCCATTTTCCAATGTTCAGACTCACAAAATTTAGCAGTTCTTTTATGGGACACTGTATAAGCTTCTACAATAAAACTCCGCAAGAAATACAAAATTTGACTAAAGCTCGATTTAAAAAATGCATAAAGCACACTTTGTGCACTAAGGCCTACTACAAAATGAATGACTTTATACAAGACACCAACATCTGGCATTAAACCAGTTCATTATACCCAATATATTATGTTCTATATAATAATAATAATAATAATAATAATAATAATAATTAGGCACCTTAATGTTATATTATGCTTTCTTGATTATGTTAATGACGTTCATTAAGTCTCAATTTTTGTGCTATTATGAATAAAAATCTTTGAACTTGAACTTAATTGTACTAACCTTCACCAAAGTCAGGAGCGGCGTGCACACCAGGTCGCTGCGTGTCGGACAACTGACCGACGCGCGAAATTCGACATGTGGAGTCGGGCCCGTCTAATTAGCAGCCATAGTTTTTACACAAAATTGAATCTAGTAAACCACACAATTGTATGGGCTAGGTCTGAAAGGGCTACTACTTCTCGGTTTTAGTAGCTGAAATTCGTTTTTGACGTAGACTTAATAAACTCGCATCACTCATAATCATAACACACGTTTTGACACAGATTAAGTAAGTAATTAAAGAAAAGAGTTTCATTCATCCATGGCTTTTGACTTTGAGTCTTTGACAATTCAGGCATTTGTCATAATAATCAATAAAGTAGATTAATTTATGTTCGGCGTTGTAAATTTTTAAATCGGATATGATTAATAAATTGCCATGAAGGCTTGCGAAATTGTAAACTAGTGTTTCTGTGCGAACAGAAGACCTCGCTTGTTTAAAATTTCAAAAGTTAAATATTTTATTGTAAGTAGACAAAAATACTGATGACTGATACATAATGGAGGGCATTATAACTCAAGAGTGGGTTCATGAAACGAGCCGAAGGCGAGTATCATATCTACACACATATCGTAAGCTCTCTTTGATGTGTTCAGGAACCGCATGTTCGACCGGCATTGTGGCATTGATCATTGCTCAGCACTGTTTAGCTTGTTCAGTAGTACCAACTTCACAGACAAACTAGGTGCGGCACGCAGGCGGGAGTTGGTGTTCGAAATTTGAATGTCTTGATTCAGATTCTGATAAGAATGTATTCAGATTCAGATAAGATATTTAGATAAGAAAGGTTTTTATCTAGGCACGTATCATAAATGATCTAAAGTCGACTCAGAAACCATAGGGCAATGACCTGCATTATGAAACGTCGATGCGTACCTATATGGCAATTTACAGATAAAGAAATTTTGCGTAAAGTTTTTTTTTTGTCTGTGGTCGTCGAATCGTCAAAATTGACTTTTGTCTTGACGTGTGTACAGTGCCACCAACTCAACTGTTTAGGTGGCTAAAACACTGAAGAGTTGGTGTAATTGTTTTACCGACACGAAACATTCAAACCGCTTTACCGACTTTGGTGGTACCGCCATGACATTTGTCGTTTGTTTATTTGTTTGTTGATTGGTTTTACGAATGGCTTCTGAACCGATTTTAGAGCACTAATGATATTTATTTTATGTGTGTAGGTAAAGTATCATATGCAACTGTACATAATTAGGCCTTAAAACACTCGTATCGTGATTATAAACTACTATTACAACGTAGTATATCATTATGCTAGTCGTAACGTGCGGTTTTTGGACGCAGTAGAGTGTTTATGATACGTGTGTAGATAAAATAAATAAATAAGAACAAACAAAAGCTCTAATAAACAACAAGTTATGAGGAACCAGACTGGACAAGTCCCCCCAAGCAACACCCATTAACGAGTATGACTCGTGCACCAGCCACCAGCCCCCTCGCCATATTTGAGGGAGAAGCTTGTAGGTCTGTTAGAAGTATATTGAACGGCTGTCGTTTCCAATCTATTGGTTCAAATTGACAGAAATTTGGGAATTTGCCTATTTAAATTGTGGCCTATTAGTCACAGTATTTTCAGTTATCTAGCTATATCTACAACATAACTATGTTGTAGATAAAGCTAGATAACTGAAATAATAAATATAGTATATAGGGGGTCGAAAATACCCTTTTTGCATATCAATTAGTATTGATTGTATGTTGTGACACGTAACGACATGTAGTGGCGTGTAGTGATACTATTTTTATTTATTTATTTGTCAAATTTCGTAAGTGCAACATTACAGAAATAATTCTAATGCGTTGTACACACAGCGAATAAGATACAATTGATAAAATATATACATAGTCAGGTCATAAGTTCTGTCACATGTGGAATATGAAATAATTTAGACATGTTTATTATTTATGTAAACATTTATATAGCAAAATGAACTTAATAAAACATAGATTCTTATGGTAATAAAGTTTATTCAAAATGACCCCCGCGATTTTGAATACAGGCCTTTATTCTGCGCGGCCAGTCGTCTATCGCAGCACGAACGAGGTCCATGTCAATATCGGCGGCTGCCTTAATCAAGGATGCCTTGAGTGACTCCAAATCAGGATGAGGCTTTGACCAGGCCTTTTCCTCCAAGTGTTGCCATAACGGACTAAAATCTGGACTGGAGGAGGGCCAGTCTTCGTGCCGGATGAAGTCTCAGGTCCATTAAACGAGCGTCCAAACGATGTCCTGTTTTTCTTCGATATGCCCTAAGCCCTAAGTCTTCATTTAACACCCTTTTCACCGTGGTCCTGCTTAACCCCATCTGAAGGGCCAACAGTTTCTGCTAACGTATGTGATTTCTTTGAATTCGCGCCTTCAAAGCTTTTATCACTGCTGGAGTCCTAACAGAGCGAGGGCGACCACTTCTTGACCTGTCATCTACACTAGAGTTTTCATTGTATCGTTTTATGGTACGATAAACGAATCTTTTGTTTATATTCAAATTTTTCAGTAAGTCGAAAATCTGAATTGGCGCCTAACCGCAACGATGCAACGCAAGTCGCATTAACTGCGACACGGTCTTCTTTAAGTGACAACTCCATATTTAAAAATGAGGAAAATTCTAAAAAGTACACATTTTTATTTTCATGAAAAATTCTAAATTCGAATTCAATAAACTTTTTTGTGGCCAGCGTTCTAAATTCAAAAGTTTTTATTGTGTGACAGAACTTATGACCTGACTGTGTAATATGAAATTAAATTACAAATTACTCATTTCACTTCAATCAGTATGTCAACTAGGTATTTAATTCACATTACAATAATTCAAATTACAAATAAGACAACTCAATTTAAACACAGTCCATTAATTCTAAATGTCAGCTGAACTCGCAAAACCTCACACATTTTCGCACAATATGTCTCCATGCATCACCAAACAGATCAGTCAGAGGTGCCGCAGCCAACAGAGCGTTGAGACTATCCCGCGCCATCACCAGCGGAGACTCTTGGCGCGCCACCGTGCGGTGCGAGCCGCCCGCAAAAAGCTGTCGGTACCTGCGCGCGCGGATATATTTGTCGGGCACGAATAACTCGCATACCGTACCGACAAGCGCGACGCAGTCACTGTCGCCTCGCAACAATCGACCCACAGTCAGAAGCTGTTCGGTATTACGTCCAACCTCTAGTGAGTTGTATCCGAACATACCCAATATAAATGCGGATGGATAAAGGTAAGGGTAGTATCCAAATTTCCTCTTATATAGGTATCGTAAGAAAGCTTTGTGTACATTCTCGAGCAAATGTGCGTATTCCAAACAACCGAGCTAGATTCAAGTTTGGTTCTCAATAGGGCCGTGTATAGAAGCTGGACCACACCCCGGTTCCCAAAATCCTTACTATTCCGTATTACGACCCCCAATCTTTTAAAGCATTCCTTGGCTAAAGTACTCATGTGCTCATGCAATGTAAGTTTAGTCCTTAATCGAATACACTCGAGTCATAGACTCCATACCCAGTGTGTACGTCGCGCTTATAGGCTGAGAAGAGCGCGTAAAGGACATTACATAACATAGCAGTATTAAATAGAAGTTTGTTGCTCTTCCTGCAACAAACTACAATCATCCTCTGAACTCACGGGAAGATTCAGTTTCTATTCCAGTTCATTTATCATAATAATAAATAACAACGGACCTAGGATAGACCCCTGGCTAACGCCCGACCGTGTATGGTACGGTGTATGGGACTCAAAACTACCGTGTCGCACAGATTGTTGGCGGCTTTTCAGGTAGTCAGCGAAGAAAACCAACAGCCGTGGGGCAAATCCAATATAACATAACTTCTTCATTAAGACTTCGTTATCGACTCTGTCGAACGCCTTACGGAAGTCTATATAGGCTACGTCCACCTGACGTCCCTTGTCCATGCACTCCGACACAAACTCGACTAACGTCAGTAAGTTGGTGTTAACTGAGCGGTGACTCCTGAATCCGTTTTGCGAGTCGCTCAGATACGGCACAATCTGCGGACTGATTTTGCCGTGTATGATCGACTCGAACAGTTTTGCCAATGAATTCAGGATAGCAATAGGTCAATATTGTTCAACAGAGGCAGTGTCACTTATCTTGGGGTTAGGACTGAATCGAGAAAGCTTCCAGCTGGTGGGGTACTTGCCTTGCTGAAGAGCAAGATTGAATATTCGTCCCAAGGCTAACACCAGTTGATCGCTGTAGGCCTTCAAGAAGTAAGGAGGGACGTTGTCCGGTCCAATTGCGCTCCTTGGCCTTAGCTGCTTCAGCCCTCCCCTATATCATTACAGGAAATATGCGAACCTTGTACGTCTGAGAAGAAGTTTGCAAATGCGGCTGCTGCTTCCTCACAAACCCATTCTTTTCCCTGATGCGTAACCCGAGGTTCGAAACCACCTTTCGATCGTAGGCCACTCACATGCTTCCAGAAAGCGCGCGAGTTATGTATTGCTTTTTATACTACTCATGTGGAGAGACGTAGTAAGCCGGCCTCTTCCACGCTTTCCATTCACGATGGAACTTGGCCTTCACGCCCAAGTCCTTTATAATGTCGCCAGTGAACCATACCGGGTATCTCCTCGTAGGCTGGGTCAGTCTGGTTTCTACGGAATGGAATTGTTGAAGAATTCGTAAATGATATCGTAAAAGCAACCGACTGCCGCCTCAACTTCAGTAGCTTCAAGAACATTGTCCCAAGATATGCTACACACGAGTTCGTATAGGACTGTGTGGTTGCCCTTGGCAAAGTTCCAGTCATTGCGGCCACCAATGTTGCTGGGATCCAAGCGGCTGCCTGACACGGAAGCGCGCACAGTTACGTCTCGCACACTGTTAGCAATAATAGTTGGCGACAGAGATTGACGCACTATTCATGTTCAGGTCCCCCAGGATAATGAACGGGGTTTCCCTAAGTTTGGTCATATTTTCCTCAGTTTTCGTAAACCAACTAAAATACTGAGCGCCTTTCTCTGTTTGCGTAATTGCCTTGCCCTTCCTCCGCATACTAGGGAATCTATCCTCCTCCTTATTATCACACTTTATATTTATGTTTATTTCTCTTTCGCCTGTCCGAATAATTTAGGTAGTTTATATATTCCTTTAGTATGACGTTTCCGTGAGTCACCGACGGTGCTGGCTGAAAATCAGCTGTAGGTGTCTGACATTTCAGCATAATGCTGAGCCAGTGTCCGGTTCATTGCCGCAGAGACACAATTGTTTTATGTTTCTGTTTTTTGTTTATTTTTTGTTTAATATGTGTGTCCTGTGTGTTTGTGAATAAATGTATCTTTCTTTCTTTCTTTCTTTCCTCCTCCGCATACTTTGTACTATCTATTTGAGCCACCCACTAACAGGTGGCATATTTGGGAATTTCCGCATTGCTTCGAGAAAGTTCTGGTTCTGGCTAGTTTTTCCGATCACTTCTAGACGGCAGTAATTGCATAGGTATAAAAACGCTAGCGGCGCCACTGCAAGTCAGTTTGCGTGTGTAAGGCAAAATAAGCGAAACCGTCTATTGTGAAATAAAGTTCCACCCGGGCATAGAGTACTTTGATTAGACTTGTTTTTATGTGTGATTTATTAGTATGGAAATAGACAATGAATGCAGAACGTTCCAAGATAAATGGAACTTTCAGTATTTTGTGATTGAGTGCAGTAATAAGGCGCTATGTTTAATTTGTAATGAAACCATAGCTGTTCTCAAAGAATATAACATTCAACGTCACTATGAATCGAAACATCTTCAAAATTACATTAAATATACAGGAGGTTGCGGACGGAAAAAATTCAAGCTTTGAAGCGCGGACTAAAATCGCAGCAATCTTTGTTTACCAAAGCAAATACTGAGCAAGAGCCTGCGACCCGCGCCAGCTTTCGTGTGGCTCTTGAAATCGCAAACCGTGGCAAACTATTCACCAATGAAGAAATGATAAAGGATGTAAGACATCGCAGAAAATATATCATCTCAACTGTCTGACAAAAATGTACATCTTGAATGGTTTTCTCTAGCCTTGGATGAGTCAACGGAGTGTCAAAAACTGCTCAGGTGTTGATTTTTATTAGTGGAGTAGATAGAAGCTATGAAGTGTATGAAGAACTTCTTGATATTGATAATATTCACGGCACGACAACAGGGGCAGCTATTTTTAAGGGAGTTGAAAATGCCATTAATAAAAAGAACCTTTGATGGAAAAACTTGAAATCTATCACCACTGCTGGAGGCAAATATATGAGTGGTAAAAATAAAGGAGTGGTCGCACTTGTGTCAAAGGCTGTAGAAAATGAGGGTGGTTCAAAACCATTAGTCTTACATTGTATGTTTGGATTTATCTGAAGTTCTAAAACCAGGCATATCTGATGGAACTTCATCAGATCCACAGGGCTGAATCACCGACAATTCCACGAGATTATTGAAGAGATTGTAGGAAATGACTTACCATTTCACACTGCCGTACGCTGGCTTAGTTGCGGAAAAGTCCTTAAGCGCTTTTTTGAACTTAGAGCACAGATCGATTTTTGAGAAGCAACGCCCTTGTACCGTTATAGGAAATAGTAAATGGCTGTGGAAATTATCATTCTATGTCGATTTGACAAATCATATAAACGAACTGAATTTGAGATTGCAAGGATAAATCAGCTTCTCCCTGATTTATACACCAATATCAAATCGTTCAGGCAGAAAATAATACTATTTCAACCGCTATTGCGTAACAAAATGTTTGGCATATTTAAAACGTGTGAAATATTCAGCCACACTACAGAGACTGAATTTCCCGTCGAAACTTTGAGTGCTTTAAAGATAATTTTCGATACTCGTTGTAACGGCATTAAAGGCTAAGGTCGAGCCACCGCTATCAGTTGCTATGATCGTCTATTCTATCTACCCCAAAAAGAGATGTCCCGATTCAGCTGTAAAAATTGTAAGTAAGAATGATAAGTCTGAATTCCTCGTACGTTGAGAAGTTCGTTAGGCGTACAATAGTCGAACGGAAGATTGATTCAGGATGTTACAGTTTCAAGTTAGACAGAGAAAGCATATATGCCCGCAAGCCGGTATTTCGCATCAGTTAGCGGTGTATTGCGCCAGATCGATCGTTGTTGTATTTTGTGTGATGGTACCATTTGTTTTTTTGTATATATGGGCGCTTGGAACTTCTTTTAGTGGTCGACCACAATTTATAATATTTGTTTGGGATGTCGTATAGATATCCGTCGTAGTTTTACGACGTGAGTACTCAATGATATTTCATGTGCTCGCTAGTAGCGGCTTGTGGTGGTTCCAATTATATATGTAGTTCACGGCAATAACGATCCGAATAGACCGGTTTACACAATTGCGACTTGATTTTCCGAAATGGGTTTGAACTAGCGGTTACCTCAAAAGGTCCGTAACGTTTTGAAACCTTCAACTCTGCGCAATTTGAGCTGGATGTTATCGAAACGTTGTCAATAGCGCTTTAGGAGATCTAACCCTCACCATAGCGAAGTGCATAGTTCGATAAATACCGATCTATGAATTCCACTGACCTCAGCACGACCTCGACTAAGCCAAATCATAAATATTTGACTCAGCTTACACATTAGACCTCCAGCGAAATTTACATTTAATTTAAAGATGCAACTTGAATCCAAACTGATCCAAGGCAAGGCAAAACAATCTACCCGGTCCTAAACAATGAACTTTAGACTGTAATTTGATCTCTTCGCGCGTCCCCGACAACACTCAAATGTCAAAATATCAACTGGATAGGTTATCTGTGTTGACACCGGTTTAATTTTGTTCTGAATTTGTTATTTCCATCCGCGGAACCTCATCGATCAAACAGTCTCCCTATGCCCTGCCAACCTAGGTTTAGCCGCAACTAAACTCCTGTCTAGCCTAGTCTAAAATCCTAGTGTTATACCACGTCCATTATCGACACCACTCGAAAATGGTTGAGTTTGATTCGAATGAGCTTGTATGTTTAATGACTGTGTGTGTGTGGGAATTTCAAAACTCGCTATTCGAAAGGAATAAGGAGAGGATTAGCCCGCGAATATCCTAAGAGCCAATCCAGGAACCCTATGGTGAAGGAAAAAGGAATTTAGGGTCGCTCCAAGCCCAGACTCAGACTCAGATCAGTTACCTACAAGTTCTTATCTAACGACCCAAGGATAGTTTTGGAATTTGGGGTAGGTTGATTTAAAGGATAGGAACCGAGGTATATCTCGGCGCTTCAGACACTCACGAAAATCCACTGAAATACGCAATCACAGTTCGCCCAGTTCTGACGCGTAAAACGGCAGACTAAAACTGTTTAGAACTGCTGATAGACGACTGTCACAGTAGCTTAACGCTCAGACTGAATGAATTCCCTTCCCCCGCAATCGTATTTATAGTCCCCACATGTCTGAAAAAAAATGGCGTCCTTTGCGAACACGCTCTGCCCAAGCGAAGCTTCTTATCACTAACTTTTTGACGACCCGAATGGCCGAGTCGGCAGTGACGCTGCCTACGAAACCAAGGGTCCCGGGTTCGAGTCCCGGTGGGGGCAAATGTTTGTTTGATGAGAACGGATTTTTGGACCCTAGTCATGGTTGTTTATCTATCTAAGTATAATATTTATCTATATAAGTATGTGTATCGTTGTCTAGTACCCAAGATACAGGGAATCCTAGTTTGGGGCTAGATCAATGTGTGTAAAAAAGGTGTCCAAGGTATTATAAAAAAACTACACAGGGTCTAATTTCAACCATGCCATGCAGATCCGCCGTTCTACAAATTGTGTGTACGCAAATTCACTATGATCAACCGTAGGTTATCACTCAAGTCATTCGGTATTGCCGATACACAAAATCTGTTGATCGCTGACCATAAAAGCTTGTTGCGATTAATTTAAGCCTTCCCGACCGCTAGCGCGCTAGACAAAGATCACTAGAATGATATTCAGACTCGTGTTGTCAAACTCGCCAAATTGTACAAAAATACACCGACGTATGAGTGACCCGAATCCCTAGCTGTTTGAGACCAAATTCCCAAACTTTCGATATGAACTGTGGTCCTGAGTCCGTAATTATAGTTTCGATAGGTATTTTCCTATGAAATCTCTTTGTACAAGCGAGCACGCTCCTACCTGTAGCTTTTCGCATTGGATACAATTTTATCACCTTACTGTACACGTCTTGAATCACATGCACCGATATCCGAATTTACCTACGGGCAATGGCCCATAAAGGTCCGAGAAAACTTTCTCACCCAACCTTTCCGCCAACACCGGTGTACAAGGACCAACGGTATTGTTAGTACTTGGTTTGACCTTTTGACATATGTCACAACTTCTTATCACCGTGCTAATCACCCTACTCATGTGAAGAAAATAATATCTGTCCTTCATCAGTGCTAATATTTTATATATGCCGTAGTGACCTATTTCTTCATGTATGTGTAAAATTAGTTCCTCCTGTAGTGATTTCGGAATTACTAACAACTGTACGTTCCGCTTCGGCACGTGAAAATATAACGTATCACCTACTAGCTTGTAATTATCAAACCCTCTCGTTTCCGTAACTACCACCCTACGTCTGATACAACCGCTAATTCGATTTAACCGCTCATCTTCGCTTTGTAATCTCGCAATGTCCCGTAATCTCGAAATAACACTTGCGGTATTCGATGCCTGAAACCAGAATATTCCCGGCTGAACAGTTATACTGTCATTCATACCTCCAGGTCCCGCTATTTGCCTGCTTAGCGTGTCGGCAATTTGATTATCAATCCCTCGCACAAATTCTATGTCGTAATCGAATTGCTCTAAAATCATAAAAGTTTGACGTTCATTAAGTCGTGGACTTTGTTGGGGACACGCGTAACTAGGTAGTTACGCGTGTCCCCAACAAAGTCCACGACTTAATGAACGTCAAACTTTTATGATCTGTTCTAATAATAACTTTTTCTCCTCGCAAATATATCTCAAATCGCTTTAAAGTGTATATAACTGCATACATTTCCTGTTCGCTGACAGACCATCTAGTTTGAGCTCCCTTAAATGCCTGCGAACAAAACCCTATAATTCGTTCCTGGCCCAAATCGTCTAATTGATAAACATAGCCCCCAATTCCTATAGCGCTGGCGTCACATTGGACATAATACGTTTTTCCCGCCAATGGCTGACTCAATATTATACTTTCTGAGAATTGGTTTTTTATCTCGTCAAAAGCACTCTGCACCTCAGGCGAACTTGACTCCAGACCGTAATAAATTGTACAAGGGCTGTGTTAACGTTCCAAAATTTTTTATAAACCTCCTAAAGTAATTTATGAACCCCAAAAACGCCCTCAATTGCCTGACAGTTCTGGGTGACGGATATAATTTAAGTGTTTCAATTTTGTCCGGGTCCATTTGCAAACCTTGTGTAGACAAAGTATGCCCCAATAACTTGACCTTTTTTTGTGCGAACTCGCATTTTTTTAAGTTTGCATGTGAAGCCCGCGTCTTTCAATTTACTCAGAACCGTGTCCACTTGAGACAAATGCTGATCGAAATCACCCTCAGTTAAAATCGCCAAATCGTCAACAAAATTTAAACAATATGACCTAACCTCTGGCCCTAAGATTAAGTCCATCGCCCTCGAAAATGAACCCACACTGGTTTTCAACCCCTGAGGTAAAACGTTGTAAACATAACTTCTGCCTTGATATACAAAACCCGTGTATCGTTTAGATTCGTCTGATAATGGTATAGAA
This sequence comes from Argyresthia goedartella, assembly GCA_949825045.1. Classification (NCBI taxonomy): domain Eukaryota; kingdom Metazoa; phylum Arthropoda; class Insecta; order Lepidoptera; family Argyresthiidae; genus Argyresthia; species Argyresthia goedartella. Next base: position 22,165,559 of record OX463821.1, on the reverse strand, counting down.
AAATACGCATCTTTGATATCAATAACCCCTATGTAATTTATCCGGCGACCCGATTGCAATATCTCACTCATTTTAATGAGTGAGATATTGCAATGATGAAACTACACCTTTAGGTGTAGTTTCAACTTCCCCAACCATTCCCGTGTTGAATTGGCGCGCATCTAGCAGTATACGGACCTCCCCTGACTTCTTTAGTGCACAAGTCAATGGACTGCTGAAATCCGTAGATTGCATGCTAATAATACCTATCTGTTCCATTTATTTCAAACGTTTTGTTACTTTATCGCGATATGCGAACGGTTTGGGATAGCTTCGTTTTACGAAAGGCGTTTCATCTCTCATTTTTATCTCATGTATATATTTATTTGTCCGACCCACCCTATCGCTAAACAACTCTGCATGTTTATTTAACACCGACAATAACTTTGTTTTGTGTTCAACAGGTATTGATGAATTATTCACATATTCCTCTATCATATTTCTACTGGTATCTTGGTTCTGTACCTCCATTGTACAACAGCAAGAATCCTGATTAGGGCCAGTACCTAATGGTATTTCACACATCCGCCCGGCGCTTCGTATAATTAGCCTCTTATTACCCTCACACATTAAACTGGCTCGCGTCTGTTGTATAAAATCAAACCCTAAAATTAAATCTTTAGGCATCCTTGTTAATACTAGCATTGGAGTAACGATAACGCTTTCACCTATTGTTAATGGTAACGTAACTAACTTATCAACCTTTTCCTTACTAACTCCAAACGCACCTGTGATTCTCAAACTTGGGATCGGTATTTCCGTCGGTTTTCCCAATTGCCTGCATACTTCATCGTACACTCTCCGACTAATTACACTGATTTCGCTGCCCGAATCAATCAAACTCCTTACAACAATATTCCCAATACGCACATCTATCTCAGGTAATGTCAAGGTACTACTATAAATCGCGCCCACACTCAGTCGAATCGTCGTCTCTGAATATCGTATGTAAACGCCTGTCATTGCGGCCCATACAATTCGATATCGGTTTTTCATCTGAACACACGGCATATCCGTGCGCTTTATGCGCTAATAATTGAATAAATTCATTCACACCCACGTTCGAATCCAAATTACACAATTCATACAGTCTATGTTTTTTTTCAATTTGATCGGCTGTCCATCCAAACCGTAATAAATATCTGAGCGCGAACGACCCGCGAGTTTTTTGAATTCGAACTTATCGCATTATTTCTGTCACTTGAACTTTGCCCTGCCTCTGTATTATCTGAACTATCATTGCCCCTTTGGAACTCTATTGCCTTGAAAATAGCCTGAGGCTGTCTACCTCTACCGCGAAAATAACCGCGAGCGCGCGTCCCAAATTCGTTTCGTGCCTTTGTTCGTGCCTGACCTCATGAAAATGAGCAGATTAATACCACTCTTCAAATCCGGTAGTAAACAAGACCCTGCCAACTTCAGATCTGTATCTGTATTGCCAGTGTTGAGCAAGGTGTTTGAAAAGGTCATATTGAGTCAACTACTCTCTCACTTCAATGCATCTGGGCTACTCCACAAAAAACAGTTCGGATTCACTAAAGGCAGATCAACAACAGACGCCGGAGTAGCGCTAGTAGAACACATTTATAGTGCGTGGGAAGGATCACAGGATGCGGTTGGTATTTTCTGTGATCTTTCCAAGGCCTTTGACTGTGTGGACCATCAAACTCTTTTGCTCCAACTTCAACACTATGGTATCAAAGATAATGCGTTAAAATTAATGGAATCTTATTTAATGGAAAGATTACTAAAAGTAGATATAAACAGATTCAAGTCCACTGGAACCCATATGAATATTGGTGTACCCCAGGGTTCTATCTTAGGTCCGTTCCTTTTCTTAGTGTACATGAATGACCTGCCTTATATGGTGGAAAAAATCACTCAGATTGTTCTATTTGCTGATGACACATCTATTATTTTCAAGGTGAAAAGACAAGAAGAAAATCTAGACGACGCAAATAGTACACTCTCTCATGTGTTAAGTTGGTTCAATGTAAACAACCTGTTATTAAACTCAAAGAAGACTAAATGTATCAAATTTTGTTTGCCTAATGTACGACAGGTTGAAAGCAGTGTTAGAATAGGATCTGAAAGATTGGACCTCGTTGAAGACACAATCTTTCTCGGAATCACTATAGATTAGAAACTTCAATGGGGTCCTCACATAACTAATCTCGCACGAAGACTTAGCTCAGCCGCTTTTGCGGTCAGACAAATCAGATATCTTACAGATGTTGAAACTGCCAGATTGGTTTACTTTAGTTATTTTCACAGTATTATGTCTTATGGAATATTGCTCTGGGGGAGAGCAGCAGATATAAATACGATATTTTTCTTACAAAAAAGGGCGATCAGGGCGATATATCAATTAGATGCTAGAGAATCATTAAGAGAAAAATTCAAAGAAATTAATATACTTACGGTTACCTGTCAATATATATACGAAAATATCATGCATGTAAGAAAAACATAGCTTTATTTAAAATTGTAGGTGATAGCCATACAATTAACACTAGAAATAAAAATAGGTTAGCACTACCATTATTTAGACTAAGTAAAGTAGGCACATCATTCATGGGGCACTGAATTCGCTTCTACAATAAAATACCACAGGAATCATTGATCCTTCCTGAAAAGAGCTTCAAAAACTATGTTAAAAAAGTCCTATTATAGTATTAAGGAATACTTAGATGACAAAACTGTATGGTCCATACCATCTCAGCGCACAGAAATTCGACGAGGGGCGATGGATCAAGTCTATCACTCGCCGGCGAATTTCCTTAGACCGAAACCAGTACCTGTTGTAAAGTCACTTTTTAAAAAAAAGGTATGGGGGAGTTTCTTGCCGTTTCTTCTTAACCCCGAGGCCCACCTTCCGAAACGGTGTAGTCTTTTTTTATATAAAAAAATGACTTGTGGTTATAAGTAAGTTTAATTTTGACGTTGAATAAGATAATTTATTTATTTATATTCAATAAAAAAAATGACTCTGACTCTGACTCTGTTCCCGCGTTATAATTATTCCTGCGACTCACCGCGTTATATAGCATCGTATTTACTCGCATAGCACGATATTGCCCACGCATGTAGCTATTCCGCCTTACGTTGTTCGTATTCATTGTCTCCGAACTCTGCAACGCACTTGACGACCCGAATGGCCAAGTCGGCAGTACTCTGCCTACGAAACCAGGGGTCCCGGGTTCGAGTCCCGGTGGGGGCAAATATTTGTTTGATGAGAACGAATGTTTGTACCCTAGTCATGGTTGTTTATCTATCTGAGTATAATATTTATCTATATAAGTATGTGTATCGTTGTCTAGTACCCAAGATACAGGGAATCCTAGTTTGGGGCTAGATCAATGTGTGTAAAATGATGTCCGAGGTATTATTATTATTATTATATTACTTAATCCCCCATCGACATTCCGTTCTAAATGCCGAAGGAACTCGACCGCATCTCGTATAGTCATTGGTTCCTTTCTAGCAAAAAACGCTACCTGAATATCACGCGGCAACTGTCTGAAAATCGTGTTGATTTTCTCTGTATCAGTAAACGGTATCGTAAGCTCATATATGCTATTCAATTGAGAGGCAAAGAATTCTTCCATACTTTGACCTTTCTTGGAATCGAACTTCGCAGTTAGGAATCTTTGTTTAATTAATTCCTGTTCATTATGACCCCAGACTACCTCTCTGAAATCGTTTTCAAAATCCGAATAAGTTCGCCATCAGTCTCTGTATATGCTCATTCGAACTTTTGCAATTCCTACCAAACTATCCGTTGCCCATATCAAAGCCCTCGAAGTATCTCCAGAGACTTTAATATAAGCCTTTAAATCTCTTAAGAAAATCATCGGATTTTCCGAACTCCGCCCATCGAATGTCGGCAACTTCTGTGTCATTTTCACTATGCATGTTTGACGTTTTTCTACCGACTGTTCAAACGTCTCTAGATCCTGTCTGTCAGTCTGTCTGTCTGAAGTCCTACTAGCATTGCTCGTGCTGGAACCCCTTTCCAAACTGTCTAATCTATTCACTATTTCAGATAACAATTGCGTCACCTGTCCTGACGCCATTTCACTTGTCTGCGAAAGTGAATCGTCGACTAACGTTCTTTTTTGCCCGGCCCATTGCTCGTCAATACTAACCCGTCGTAGCTCGTCCGAAGAATTGTGAAAACAATGCCCCTTTTTTTTGTTGTTGCTTACAAAACTGAACTGTTTAAAATCGTTTCTACGTTGTGTTATTTTTAAAAGTAACGCGTTAGACCTTGATTCTTATAGAATATCTAGATATCAGACTATCTAGGATATCCTTCGGTCTCGGCACCAGAAAATCTGTAACGGCATTAAAGGCTAAGGTCGAGCCACCGCTATCAGTAGCTATGATCGTCTATTCTATCTACCCCAAAAAGAGATGTCCCGATTCAGCTGTAAAAATTGTAAGTAAGAATGATAAGTCTGAATTCCTCGTACGTTGAGAAGTTCGTTAGGCGTACAATAGTCGAACGGAAGATTGATTCAGGATGTTACAGTTTCAAGTTAGACAGAGAAAGCATATATGCCCGCAAGCCGGTATTTCGCATCAGTTAGCGGTGTATTGCGCCAGATCGATCGTTGTTGTATTTTGTGTGATGGTACCATTTGTTTTTTTGTATATATGGGCGCTTGGAACTTCTTTTAGTGGTCGACCACAATTTATAATATTTGTTTGGGATGTCGTATAGATATCCGTCGTAGTTTTACGACGTGAGTACTCAATGATATTTCATGTGCTCGCTAGTAGCGGCTTGTGGTGGTTCCAATTATATATGTAGTTCACGGCAATAACGATCCGAATAGACCGGTTTACACAATTACGATTTGATTTTCCGAAATGGGTTTGAACTAGCGGTTACCTCAAAAGGTCCGTAACGTTTTGAAACCTTCAACTCTGCGCAATTTGAGCTGGATGTTATCGAAACGTTGTCAATAGCGCTTTAGGAGATCTAACCCTCACCATAGCGAAGTGCATAGTTCGATAAATACCGATCTATGAATTCCACTGACCTCAGCACGACCTCGACTAAGGCAAATCATAAATATTTGACTCAGCCTACACATTAGACCTCCAGCGAAATTTACATTTAATTTAAAGATGCAACTTGAATCCAAACTGATCCAAGGCAAGGCAAAACAATCTACCCGGTCCTAAACAATGAACTTTAGACTGTAATTTGATCTCTTCGCGCGTCCCCGACAACACTCAAATGTCAAAATATCAACAGGATAGGTTATCTGTGTTGACACCGGTTTAACTTTGTTCTGAATTTGTTATTTCCATCCGCGGAACCTCATCGATCAAACAGTCTCCCTATGCCCTGCCAACCTAGGTTTAGCCGCAACTAAACTCCTGTCTAGCCTAGTCTAAAATCCTAGTGTTATACCACGTCCATTATCGACACCACTCGAAAATGGTTGAGTTTGATTTAAATGTGCTTGTATGTTTAATGACTGTGTGTGTGTGGGAATTTCAAAACTCGCTACTCGAAAGGAATGAGGAGAGCATTAGCCCGCGAATATCCTAAGAGCCAATCCAGGAACCCTATGTTGAAGGAAAAAGGAATTTAGGGTCGCTCCAAGCCCAGACTCAGACTCAGATCATTTACCTACAAGTTCTTATCTAACGACCCAAGGATAGTTTTGGAATTTGGGGTAGGTTGATTAAAAGGATAGGAACCGAGGTATATCTCGGCGCTTCAGACACTCACGAAAATCCACTGAAACACGCAATCACAATTCGCCCAGTTCTGACGCGTAACTGTAAAACTGTTTAGAACTGCTGATAGATGACTGTCACAGTAGCTTAACGCTCAGACTGAATGAATTCCCTTCCCCCGCAATCGTATTTATAGTCTCACATGTCTGAAAAAAAATGGCGTCCTTTGCGAACACGCTCTGCCCAAGCGAAGCTTCTTATCACTAACTACACAGGGTCTAATTTCAACCATGCCATGCAGATCCGCCGTTCTACAAATTGTGTGTACGCATATTCACTATGATCGACCGTAGGTTATCACTCAAGTCATTCGGTATTGCCGATACACAAAATCTGTTGATCGCTGACCATAAAAGCTTGTTGCGATTAATTTAAGCCTTCCCGACTGCTAGCGCGCTAGACAAAGATCACTAGAATGATATTCAGACTCGTGATGTCAAACTCGCCAAATCGTGCCAAACAAACGCAATTGTATATTTGCAGTCAACATAATAGCTTTCTCCGTATCGTTCCATAATAACCTTCCATTATTTAGTTATTCATAATTTATTCAGCGCGCAGCCAAATCGGCTCTGATCCCTACACATTTCGCAGGAATGCGACAAAAAATACCTGACCTGTAACCTTCCTCGAACCATCCCACGCGCTTGGCTCATTGTTTTTTGCTAACTTACCCTGAGCTACTCAAAACCCCAAACGTTATATGAACCGACTCTCGTATTCAAAACAGCGCGACGATGGGCTAGCCCTCTGTCACGCAAAATGAAGTATCAAATGTACTGACTCTCGTGTACCATTACATCGTTTCTCAGACTTTGATGTCATTGCGAATGAAATTAAGCTTTTTCAAAATCCTTTTGATTCTGACATTGAAAGCCTGGCTCTGGAAGTGCAAATCGAAATTATTAATTTACAGTGCAGTGATATGTTTAAGAACAAAATAAAAATTCAGCTTTGTTGGAATTTATAAGAGTCTTCCACTGGCAAAGTTTGATAATATGCATAAATTTGCTCATGGGTTGTTTTCTGTTTTTGGTTCTACCTACTTGTGTGAGAAAACGTTTTCCAAGTTGAAGTACACAAAGAATGTTTACAGATCTAAATTAACCGATAAACATCTTAAATCTCTTTTAATAATTGGTACAAATAAAATCAATCCACAACTACAAACAATTGTCGGTGGAAAATCACAATTAAATAAATCTCATTAGTGTTTATTTGTTTTATTAGTGGGATTAATTTCAATTTAATTATTTGTTAGTTATTAATATGCTTAAGTTGAGTTTTTTGCGTCATCATTTCTGTCGTAAAGTTTTACCTTGCAAGTAAATACAACCGCGTAATTATTATTCTGTGATTTTATTCTCTTCCATTCAACTTATCACAGCAATAGTAACAACAGTAAAACATTGGCTGTCGCGGGCCAGATTGATGACACTAGTCTTAAGCTGTCCCGGGCCGCATTGATGGCACTGGCGGGCCGGATTTGGCCCGCGGGCCGTAGTTTGGAAACCCCTGCCATAGACAAACAAAAGATGGATTAGAGGACGACTTAATCTAGGAGCTCCCTAGTTAGGTGGACGTTAGGGTATGGTTGGTGAAAATTTTATGGATACCCATTATATAATTTCGATAAATAATATAGTCAATAAATAATTTCACAGCAAACTTCCCCCCCTTTCCCGAATATTTTCCCCAATCAAAAATCGCGATCGACTAAAAATAATAATCAAGGAACTTGTGTGCCAATTTGCCAATCGTGATAGACACAGTCAATCGAAAACAAACCCGAATAATGAACTCTTTAAAACAACGTATGTAAGATACTGAAACTTTTGTACAAAATTACTAAAGAAACTTAAGAGACAAATCGAATCCTCAGAACTTCAAAAAGCTGGAAAAACTCGAAACTTATTTGGAATAGTATTAAAAAAATATCAAATACTACCAAACCCAAATCCATACACTCTCAGTTAATTTTACCATCCTTACCGACGAAAGTCTCCTGTAAAAATGTTAATACTTGTTTTGTAAATATAGGAACGAACCTAGCTAACGATTTAATTTAAAATTCCCAATCTGCGCGAATATCTCCAACACAATCTCTTCCATCAACAACCTCCTCTTTTGCTCTCATCCACACCGACCCAGATGAAATAATAACCTCAATCCGGACATTAAAACCACACGCTGCCACCGGCTGGGACGGTATTTCGTCTATAATCCTCAAACGGTACTCAAACCAACTGGCTCCTATTCTCATCCATATTTTCAACCTCTGCTTTGAACATGGCGTTTTTCTCAGTGCTCTTAAAAAGGCTATCATCCATCCAATCTTCAAGAGCGGAGATAGGTCCTCCCCTAACAACTATCGTCCTATTCCGTCCGGCAGTTCTTCCGTCTATTACCAAAATTCTGGAACGTTTGATAAATTAGAGATTTCTGCCCTATCTTGAAAATAATAACTTAATTACTCCACATCAATTTGGCTTTCGTCGCAACATCTCCACTACAGATGCTGTTCTCCGATTAACAAATACAATAGTCAAATCAAATCAAATCAAAAATCATTTATTTCCATAGGATGTTGTTACATCACTTAGATCCGTCATTACATTTTTTTGGGTGAGTTCACTAACACAATGGCGGAATCTGTGGAGAAGAGCTCACCGAAGAAACTCCACAGTCGTCGCATCTTTTGCGTTTCCTTTTTTAAATAAAATATTGTCAAATTACAAAATGAATGCTAATTATATATCGAAACAGCCTGTTACTCAAACAATCTATTCCCATGGACATCTGTCCTCTAAGTAATCAGATATCCTATAGTAACCTTTTTTATACAATTTCTGTTTTATTATTATTTAAAACTTGTCTAAAGGTAAGTTTTTAATATCAGTAGGGACCTTATTGTAATAGCGTATACAATTGCCTTTAAAAGAATTACTAATTTTATGTAGTCGGCTTACATAAGCAACCAACTTGTCTTTATTTCTAGTATTAAAATTGTGTATATCACTGTACTTCTGAAAATTAGTTATATTTCTTTTTACATACACAAGATTGTCATAGATATATTGAGACACAAATGTCAGAATATTGATTTCTTTAAACTTTTCCCTCAGTGACACTCTAGGCCCTAATCTATAAATTGCACGAACAGCCCGTTTCTGCAGAATAAATATACTATTAGCATTCGCAGCGTGACCCCACAATAAAATACCATAGGTCATTAGACTATGAAAGTAACTAAAGTAGACTAGTCTAGCGGTGTCTACGTCGGTAAGAGCTCTAATTTTTTTAACTGCGAACGCTGCCGAACTCAGTCTGTTCGACAATTTATTTATATGAGGATCCCATTGTAGTTTGGCGTCTAAAGTAATGCCCAAAAAGACAGTCGACTGCACAAGGTCCAATCTCTGTCCTTTTATAAATATGTCTGTAGTTACCGGGTTCACATTGGGTAACACGAATTTAATACATTTAGTTTTCTTTTCATTAAGTAATAAATTGTTAACAGTAAACCAGTTCACTATACTAGAGATAGCATTGTTTACCTCGTCATAATTTGATTGCTGTCTTTTAACTTTAAATATCAAAGAAGTATCATCGGCAAACAATACTAACCCATGTTTTGCTTTAACAAGGTAAGGTAAATCATTAATATATACTAAAAACAAGAAAGGACCAAGAATTGAACCTTGCGGTACGCCCATACTTATTGAAGACCCAGGTGATCATTTCCCATTAACATCGACCATCTGAACCCTATCTGTTAGATATGACTCCAGAAGGCCAAGTGCTTGATCTTTTACACCATAATGGCGTAACTTCCTGACAAGAGTGTCATGATGGACGCAATCAAAAGCCTTAGATAGATCGCAGAAGACACCTATTGCATCCATTGCGTCTTCCCAGGCATCAAAAATATTGTCGATTAGTTCAACACGAGCATCGGCTGTTGAACGACCCTTTGTGAAACCAAACTGAGCAATATGAATGAAATTATTGAGATAAAAATGACTTTGCAATTGATTAAGTATGAGTTTTTCAAATATTTTGCTAAGCGTTGGTAGTATCGATATGGGTCTAAAATTGGTGGGGTCTGATGTACTACCAGCTTTGAATAAAGGTATAACTTTACTTAGTTTCATCAAGTCAGGACACACACCATTATCTATACATTGATTAAATATACAACAAAGGTGAGGTGCAATACAATCTACAATGGAACTAATATTTTTTACTGATAAAACCATGGGCGTCCGCTGTCTTTTTCATTTCCAGGGATTTAAACGCTTTTACAATGTCTTCATTATTTACGTGCCTAAATTTAAAATCTGTTTTACATTCCTCAAGTTTTGTTTAAGTATAGATTCAGCAGCAGCGGGAGATGAATTTAAAGACTTGGTTGTTGAAACTGGAATGTCCGTAAAGAAATTTTCGAAAGCTTTTGCTACTGCTAGGTCTTAGCAATTGATTATCTATCTTAAGCTTGAAGTTATTATGTGTAGCTTTGGCCTTTCCAGTCTCTCTGTTTATAATTTGCAAAGTCGTTTTCATTACATTGCTACTAGATTCAATTTTGTTTTTAATGAAATTAGATTTAGCTACGGCACAAACGCGTTTAAACATTTTTGAATAACTACGAACATAATCTAGAAAGGCCGTATTTTTGTTATATGATTTCTCTTCATAGAGTTCATATAATCTTCGTCTGCTCCTATGAATTCCAACTGTCGCCCAATCACTAAACAAAGCTTTGTTATTAACTTTTATAGTTTTTGATTTAAATACCGTATCATATTCATTTTTGACAAGGTTAAATACTGAGTTGTACAACAAATTTGGATCGTCACTGTATGGTATTTCCCATAGTTTATCTAAAATATTATTCCTGTAGTGTTCAAGCCGAGTGTCACTAACGGGCACACATGTAATATCCTCTTTTTGGTCCTTTTTTATTTTAATATTGAATATACCTATCTGACCAGAGTGATCAGAGGTTAATTTATTGATGACCGATTTGAAAATGGGCGTAATGTTAGTAAATATATTGTCAATGCAGGTAGCAGATGTTGCAGTAATTCTAGTAGGCTCCAAAAACAGATAGTTCATGTTGTGACATAAAAATAAAGATTTTAATCTAGTACAAATATTATTATCCTCTAACAGATTAACATTAAAATCACCACAAATTATAAAAAAATAGTTTTTATCGCTGATTTTAATCAACACTTACTAGTCAATCATTTAAATTATAATTCCAGATTTCCAAAATTCCAAATGTCTTTATTACTGTAGATATTTTCATATACTTAGCAATCGTCATTTTTGCCACTTCTCTACATTGGACCACGGTGGGGAAGAAGGGCGTAGAAACTACCACAGATTGATTTTTAGATCACTTTTTAAAAAATTGCTTATGCTTAACTAATACAAAATATAATATGTAGTCATTATCATAATTAATAAGCAGGAATAAATAATTACAAAATTATCAACAGCAAGGTCTGTGTTGAGCCAGATTAACCCCATACAGTCCCACCATTTAAGTAATCTTGAACATTGTAATATCCCTTTTTCGACAAAGTCGCTTTAACATGGTTTTTAAATTGCTCAAATGGCAATTTCAAGATCTCCAGAGGTATCTTGTTGTAGTAGAGAATGCATTGACCCTTGAAAGAATTGCTAACCTTCGCGAGTCGAAACCGGGGCGCAAGTAGTCTGTAATCATTTCTTAGGTTAACATTACAGCTATCGCTAAGTTTGGGAAATTTTGTAAGGTTCTTGCGTACATACATTATATTTTCGATAATAAATTGACTAGCCACAGTTAGTATGTCAATTTCTTAAAAAAGCTCTCTTAAGGAGTCTGTACGTTTTAAATTATAAATTGCTCGAATAGCTCTTTTCTGTAAAATAAAAATAGTTTGAATATCCGCTGCTTTCCCCCACAACAAGATACCATAGGACATGACACTATGAAAGTAACTAAAATATACTAGCCTAGATGGAGCCACATCCGTGTTTTGTCTGATGTTCCTAACAGCGTAAGCCGCAGAACTTAATTTACCAGCCAATTTATCAATGTGGGGTCCCCACTGCAATTTGTTATCAATGGTTATTCCAAGAAACTTCGTGCCATTTACTAATTCTAACGTATTGCTGTCCAACACTAAACTGGTCCCAACTTGCCTGACATTTGGAAGTAAGAATTTGATACATTTGGTTTTACCAGCATTTAACAATAAATTGTTAACTGTGGACCAATTCAAGGTTAAAGATAATAATCTATTGACATCATCAAAATCTTCTTTTTGTCTTTCAATTTTGAAGACCAGTGAAGTATCATCAGCAAACAACACTATGTTAGTCAATTTCTCCACCATAAAAGGCAGATCGTTAATATATATACCAGGAATAAGAAAGGGCCTAATATGGAACCTTGTGGAACGCCAATTTTTACCCCCGATCCATCAGATTTAACGCCGTTGACTTCTGCCTTTTGAATTCTTTTGCTTAGGTATGATCTTAGTAGATCCAACGCTTTATTTCTAACTCCGTTATGACTTAATTTCATTAGTAGCGTGTCATGATCAACACAATCAAATGCCTTCGGCAGATCGCAAAAAACACCGATAGCATCCTGTGCGGCTTCCCATACAGAATAAATATGAGAAATAAGGGTAATACCTGCATCCGTAGTCGATTTACCCCTAGTGAAACCGTATTGCTTGGCGTGGAGTTGCTTTTTTACAAGTATTATTGAACCAATGACTTTGACTGATATACCCCACAGGTCTTCAGTATTTTTTAAGTTAAGTAATCTATACGTTTTGACAATATCCTGGGGACATACATGATAAAATTTGAAATCTACATTACTGATGCTAGTGCTATTTTTTAATAATGAACTCTTTAAAACAACGTATGTAAGATACTGAAACTTTTGTACAAAATTACTAAAGAAACTTAAGAGATAAATCGAATCCTCAGAACTTCAAAAAGCTGGAAAAACTCGAAACTTATTTGGAATAGTATTAAAAAAATATCAAATACTACCAAACCCAAATCCATACACTCTCAGTTAATTTTACCATCCTTACCGACGAAAGTCTCCTGTAAAAATGTTAATACTTGTTTTGTAAATATAGGAACGAACCTAGCTAACGATTTAATTTAAAATTCCCAATCTGCGCGAATATCTCCAACACAATCTCTTCCATCAACAACCTCCTCTTTTGCTCTCATCCACACCGACCCAGATGAAATAATAACCTCAATCCGGACATTAAAACCACACGCTGCCACCGGCTGGGACGGTATTTCGTCTATAATCCTCAAACGGTACTCAAACCAACTGGCTCCTATTCTCATCCATATTTTCAACCTCTGCTTTGAACATGGCGTTTTTCTCAGTGCTCTTAAAAAGGCTATCATCCATCCAATCTTCAAGAGCGGAGATAGGTCCTCCCCTAACAACTATCGTCCTATTCCGTCCGGCAGTTCTTCCGTCTATTACCAAAATTCTGGAACGTTTGATAAATTAGAGATTTCTGCCCTATCTTGAAAATAATAACTTAATTACTCCACATCAATTTGGCTTTCGTCGCAACATCTCCACTACAGATGCTGTTCTCCGATTAACAAATACAATAGTCAAATCAAATCAAATCAAAAATCATTTATTTCCATAGGATGTTGTTACATCACTTAGATCCGTCATTACATTTTTTTGGGTGAGTTCACTAACACAATGGCGGAATCTGTGGAGAAGAGCTCACCGAAGAAACTCCACAGTCGTCGCATCTTTTGCGTTTCCTTTTTTAAATAAAATATTGTCAAATTACAAAATGAATGCTAATTATATATCGAAACAGCCTGTTACTCAAACAATCTATTCCCATGGACATCTGTCCTCTAAGTAATCAGATATCCTATAGTAACCTTTTTTATACAATTTCTGTTTTATTATTATTTAAAACTTGTCTAAAGGTAAGTTTTTAATATCAGTAGGGACCTTATTGTAATAGCGTATACAATTGCCTTTAAAAGAATTACTAATTTTATGTAGTCGGCTTACATAAGCAACCAACTTGTCTTTATTTCTAGTATTAAAATTGTGTATATCACTGTACTTCTGAAAATTAGTTATATTTCTTTTTACATACACAAGATTGTCATAGATATATTGAGACACAAATGTCAGAATATTGATTTCTTTAAACTTTTCCCTCAGTGACACTCTAGGCCCTAATCTATAAATTGCACGAACAGCCCGTTTCTGCAGAATAAATATACTATTAGCATTCGCAGCGTGACCCCACAATAAAATACCATAGGTCATTAGACTATGAAAGTAACTAAAGTAGACTAGTCTAGCGGTGTCTACGTCGGTAAGAGCTCTAATTTTTTTAACTGCGAACGCTGCCGAACTCAGTCTGTTCGACAATTTATTTATATGAGGATCCCATTGTAGTTTGGCGTCTAAAGTAATGCCCAAAAAGACAGTCGACTGCACAAGGTCCAATCTCTGTCCTTTTATAAATATGTCTGTAGTTACCGGGTTCACATTGGGTAACACGAATTTAATACATTTAGTTTTCTTTTCATTAAGTAATAAATTGTTAACAGTAAACCAGTTCACTATACTAGAGATAGCATTGTTTACCTCGTCATAATTTGATTGCTGTCTTTTAACTTTAAATATCAAAGAAGTATCATCGGCAAACAATACTAACCCATGTTTTGCTTTAACAAGGTAAGGTAAATCATTAATATATACTAAAAACAAGAAAGGACCAAGAATTGAACCTTGCGGTACGCCCATACTTATTGAAGACCCAGGTGATCTTTTCCCATTAACATCGACCATCTGAACCCTATCTGTTAGATATGACTCCAGAAGGCCAAGTGCTTGATCTTTTACACCATAATGGCGTAACTTCCTGACAAGAGTGTCATGATGGACGCAATCAAAAGCCTTGGATAGATCGCAGAAGACACCTATTGCATCCATTGCGTCTTCCCAGGCATCAAAAATATTGTCGATTAGTTCAACACCAGCATCGGCTGTTGAACGACCCTTTGTGAAACCAAACTGAGCAATATGAATGAAATTATTGAGATAAAAATGACTTTGCAATTGATTAAGTATGAGTTTTTCAAATATTTTGCTAAGCGTTGGTAGTATCGATATGGGTCTAAAATTGGTGGGGTCTGATGTACTACCAGCTTTGAATAAAGGTATAACTTTACTTAGTTTCATCAAGTCAGGACACACACCATTATCTATACATTGATTAAATATACAACAAAGGTGAGGTGCAATACAATCTACAATGGAACTAATATTTTTTACTGATAAAACCATGGGCGTCCGCTGTCTTTTTCATTTCCAGGGATTTAAACGCTTTTACAATGTCTTCATTATTTACGTGCCTAAATTTAAAATCTGTTTTACATTCCTCAAGTTTTGTTTAAGTATAGATTCAGCAGCAGCGGGAGATGAATTTACAGACTTGGTTGTTGAAACTGGAATGTCCGTAAAGAAATTTTCGAAAGCTTTTGCTACTGCTAGGTCTTTACTTAGCAATTGATTATCTATCTTAAGCTTGAAGTTATTATGTGTAGCTTTGGCCTTTCCAGTCTCTCTGTTTATAATTTGCAAAGTCGTTTTCATTACATTGCTACTAGATTCAATTTTGTTTTTAATGAAATTAGATTTAGCTACGGCACAAACGCGTTTAAACATTTTTGAATAACTACGAACATAATCTAGAAAGGCCCTATTTTTGTTATATGATTTCTCTTCATAGAGTTCATATAATCTTCGTCTGCTCCTATGAATTCCAACTGTCGCCCAATCACTAAACAAAGCTTTGTTATTAACTTTTATAGTTTTTGATTTAAATACCGTATCATATTCATTTTTGACAAGGTTAAATACTGAGTTGTACAACAAATTTGGATCGTCACTGTATGGTATTTCCCATAGTTTATCTAAAATATTATTCCTGTAGTGTTCAAGCCGAGTGTCACTAACGGGCACACATGTAATATCCTCTTTTTGGTCCTTTTTTATTTTAATATTGAATATACCTATCTGACCAGAGTGATCAGAGGTTAATTTATTGATGACCGATTTGAAAATGGGCGTAATGTTAGTAAATATATTGTCAATGCAGGTAGCAGATGTTGCAGTAATTCTAGTAGGCTCCAAAAACAGATAGTTCATGTTGTGACATAAAAATAAAGATTTTAATCTAGTACAAATATTATTATCCTCTAACAGATTAACATTAAAATCACCACAAATTATAAAAAAATAGTTTTTATCGCTGATTTTAATCAACACTTACTAGTCAATCATTTAAATTATAATTCCAGATTTCCAAAATTCCAAATGTCTTTATTACTGTAGATATTTTCATATACTTAGCAATCGTCATTTTTGCCACTTCTCTACATTGGACCACGGTGGGGAAGAAGGGCGTAGAAACTACCACAGATTGATTTTTAGATCACTTTTTAAAAAATTGCTTATGCTTAACTAATACAAAATATAATATGTAGTCATTATCATAATTAATAAGCAGGAATAAATAATTACAAAATTATCAACAGCAAGGTCTGTGTTGAGCCAGATTAACCCCATACAGTCCCACCATTTAAGTAATCTTGAACATTGTAATATCCCTTTTTCGACAAAGTCGCTTTAACATGGTTTTTAAATTGCTCAAATGGCAATTTCAAGATCTCCAGAGGTATCTTGTTGTAGTAGAGAATGCATTGACCCTTGAAAGAATTGCTAACCTTCGCGAGTCGAAACCGGGGCGCAAGTAGTCTGTAATCATTTCTTAGGTTAACATTACAGCTATCGCTAAGTTTGGGAAATTTTGTAAGGTTCTTGCGTACATACATTATATTTTCGATAATAAATTGACTAGCCACAGTTAGTATGTCAATTTCTTTAAAAAGCTCTCTTAAGGAGTCTGTACGTTTTAAATTATAAATTGCTCGAATAGCTCTTTTCTGTAAAATAAAAATAGTTTGAATATCCGCTGCTTTCCCCCACAACAAGATACCATAGGACATGACACTATGAAAGTAACTAAAATATACTAGCCTAGATGGAGCCACATCCGTGTTTTGTCTGATGTTCCTAACAGCGTAAGCCGCAGAACTTAATTTACCAGCCAATTTATCAATGTGGGGTCCCCACTGCAATTTGTTATCAATGGTTATTCCAAGAAACTTCGTGCCATTTACTAATTCTAACGTATTGCTGTCCAACACTAAACTGGTCCCAACTTGCCTGACATTTGGAAGTAAGAATTT
The DNA here is from genome assembly GCA_949825045.1 of Argyresthia goedartella. Taxonomy (NCBI): domain Eukaryota; kingdom Metazoa; phylum Arthropoda; class Insecta; order Lepidoptera; family Argyresthiidae; genus Argyresthia; species Argyresthia goedartella. The sequence goes on along the minus strand of OX463821.1, from coordinate 22,148,420 downwards.
GATACATTTGGTTTTACCAGCATTTAACAATAAATTGTTAACTGTGGACCAATTCAAGGTTAAAGATAATAATCTATTGACATCATCAAAATCTTCTTTTTGTCTTTCAATTTTGAAGACCAGTGAAGTATCATCAGCAAACAACACTATGTTAGTCAATTTCTCCACCATAAAAGGCAGATCGTTAATATATATACCAGGAATAAGAAAGGGCCTAATATGGAACCTTGTGGAACGCCAATTTTTACCCCCGATCCATCAGATTTAACGCCGTTGACTTCTGCCTTTTGAATTCTTTTGCTTAGGTATGATCTTAGTAGATCCAACGCTTTATTTCTAACTCCGTTATGACTTAATTTCATTAGTAGCGTGTCATGATCAACACAATCAAATGCCTTCGGCAGATCGCAAAAAACACCGATAGCATCCTGTGCGGCTTCCCATACAGAATAAATATGAGAAATAAGGGTAATACCTGCATCCGTAGTCGATTTACCCCTAGTGAAACCGTATTGCTTGGCGTGGAGTTGCTTTTTTACAAGTATTATTGAACCAATGACTTTGACTGATATACCCCACAGGTCTTCAGTATTTTTTAAGTTAAGTAATCTATACGTTTTGACAATATCCTGGGGACATACATGATAAAATTTGAAATCTACATTACTGATGCTAGTGCTATTTTTTAATAATGAACTCTTTAAAACAACGTATGTAAGATACTGAAACTTTTGTACAAAATTACTAAAGAAACTTAAGAGATAAATCGAATCCTCAGAACTTCAAAAAGCTGGAAAAACTCGAAACTTATTTGGAATAGTATTAAAAAAATATCAAATACTACCAAACCCAAATCCATACACTCTCAGTTAATTTTACCATCCTTACCGACGAAAGTCTCCTGTAAAAATGTTAATACTTGTTTTGTAAATATAGGAACGAACCTAGCTAACGATTTAATTTAAAATTCCCAATCTGCGCGAATATCTCCAACACAATCTCTTCCATCAACAACCTCCTCTTTTGCTCTCATCCACACCGACCCAGATGAAATAATAACCTCAATCCGGACATTAAAACCACACGCTGCCACCGGCTGGGACGGTATTTCGTCTATAATCCTCAAACGGTACTCAAACCAACTGGCTCCTATTCTCATCCATATTTTCAACCTCTGCTTTGAACATGGCGTTTTTCTCAGTGCTCTTAAAAAGGCTATCATCCATCCAATCTTCAAGAGCGGAGATAGGTCCTCCCCTAACAACTATCGTCCTATTCCGTCCGGCAGTTCTTCCGTCTATTACCAAAATTCTGGAACGTTTGATAAATTAGAGATTTCTGCCCTATCTTGAAAATAATAACTTAATTACTCCACATCAATTTGGCTTTCGTCGCAACATCTCCACTACAGATGCTGTTCTCCGATTAACAAATACAATAGTCAAATCAAATCAAATCAAAAATCATTTATTTCCATAGGATGTTGTTACATCACTTAGATCCGTCATTACATTTTTTTGGGTGAGTTCACTAACACAATGGCGGAATCTGTGGAGAAGAGCTCACCGAAGAAACTCCACAGTCGTCGCATCTTTTGCGTTTCCTTTTTTAAATAAAATATTGTCAAATTACAAAATGAATGCTAATTATATATCGAAACAGCCTGTTACTCAAACAATCTATTCCCATGGACATCTGTCCTCTAAGTAATCAGATATCCTATAGTAACCTTTTTTATACAATTTCTGTTTTATTATTATTTAAAACTTGTCTAAAGGTAAGTTTTTAATATCAGTAGGGACCTTATTGTAATAGCGTATACAATTGCCTTTAAAAGAATTACTAATTTTATGTAGTCGGCTTACATAAGCAACCAACTTGTCTTTATTTCTAGTATTAAAATTGTGTATATCACTGTACTTCTGAAAATTAGTTATATTTCTTTTTACATACACAAGATTGTCATAGATATATTGAGACACAAATGTCAGAATATTGATTTCTTTAAACTTTTCCCTCAGTGACACTCTAGGCCCTAATCTATAAATTGCACGAACAGCCCGTTTCTGCAGAATAAATATACTATTAGCATTCGCAGCGTGACCCCACAATAAAATACCATAGGTCATTAGACTATGAAAGTAACTAAAGTAGACTAGTCTAGCGGTGTCTACGTCGGTAAGAGCTCTAATTTTTTTAACTGCGAACGCTGCCGAACTCAGTCTGTTCGACAATTTATTTATATGAGGATCCCATTGTAGTTTGGCGTCTAAAGTAATGCCCAAAAAGACAGTCGACTGCACAAGGTCCAATCTCTGTCCTTTTATAAATATGTCTGTAGTTACCGGGTTCACATTGGGTAACACGAATTTAATACATTTAGTTTTCTTTTCATTAAGTAATAAATTGTTAACAGTAAACCAGTTCACTATACTAGAGATAGCATTGTTTACCTCGTCATAATTTGATTGCTGTCTTTTAACTTTAAATATCAAAGAAGTATCATCGGCAAACAATACTAACCCATGTTTTGCTTTAACAAGGTAAGGTAAATCATTAATATATACTAAAAACAAGAAAGGACCAAGAATTGAACCTTGCGGTACGCCCATACTTATTGAAGACCCAGGTGATCTTTTCCCATTAACATCGACCATCTGAACCCTATCTGGGTCATTGTCATAACCCTAAAAAAAAGTGTTACAGCTTGTTTAAAAGTGAAAACATAAATTACAGAATAAAAACTATGTTAATCTTGAAGTTAATGTATTCCAAATCTCTATAACGTATTCGTTATTAAAACCATAATAATAATAAAACGATATTTACAGAACAATTTCAACCTAAAAGTCCACTTCGGTGGTCTGTTACCGATCACTCTCTTTGTATAAAAGTAAACGCACAAAAAAAAGTAATTGGTTGTGCTACCTCACATTATGATTTTCCTAAAGTAGACATTTGATTTCTTCTAATGTATAAAGGACAATAATGAAGGATTCATATAAATACACTTTTTGCACATTCAAACATTGTTACGGAAACAAACGTCTACTTGGTGGACTTTTTTTAATCGAACCAATTATTTAGTAAACAATGAAATTTCCGGACCGTAGTGTAATTTACGAACGCACCCAATACTGCATTACTCTCACTCAGCGCCATCTTTCCGTGAGTCGAGCGCGCAAAACATTAAAGCTAATCTTTAAAAAACAATTGGCAGTGTCAAAGTTCCGTGCATCTTTTCGGTTCCATTCGTGTTTTGGTAAGTAAAACCTTGAAAATTGGTTGCCATTAATTATTTTATAAACAAATAGGTCCATAATAATTATAGTCTTTGAATTTTGACATAACCTCAAAATGTTGCGTGATAAATGATATTTCCTGTGAAAAGTCTATTCGGTGGACGTCTTTTCGGTGGTATTTAAGTACACCGAAAAGATTAATGTCCACCGAATGGATCGCTTAGTGAAATGTGTTTGTTTTTGGGCAACTTAAGGATGAATGAGTGTGACTTAATCCAAAGTAAGTATATTCAACTGCAATTATAGACACGCTGCAAATTGGCTATACAAATTGAATTATGCATTTTTCTCTTTTGTACTTCTAATCCAGTGAATAGAAGAGATTCTGCTTACAAACGGTCCGGTAGTTCTAAATTACCGATATTTTCAATATGGCTGCGGGGGCGGAGGGAGAGGAATTGTGCATTTTGCTTTTTAAATACTTAATAACCATCCTAGACACCATATCAAAAATGTATAACTACCAGACCGTTTGCGACCAAAAGAAGACGAGCAGAATAATTTCTCATGTTTCAACACGTCTTTGTAAGCAAACCCCTTCAGTGGTAGTCTCTATTTACTGGGTTATTAGTTCTTCACTAATATCTATGGGTTGGACGTGCTAGCAGTGCTACTTATGTATGTTTGGATTATAATAAAAAAATGTTCCTTCACCTTCCTTTTCCATTTATTTCTTTGCTTTTTACTTTGGTTCAGGTGCACGTTCCATTTGTCCGCAGAATATGGCAAAAACCAGGAAAAAACCTACCGAAGAAGAAAAAAATAAAAAGCGACGTGAGCAAAAGAAGTTAAGCATGAGGAAAGCAAGGGAAAAACTTAAGAAAAATCCAATAGCCTTAGAAGAAAAAAGAAGAAAAGATAGAGAATACTACTATAGACAGAAGTCGCAAGGAAAAATTAAGAAAATTCAGGATTTAGCAGAAAGAGAGCAAAGATATCTACGAAATAAATGGGCAAAAGACGCAAAATTACGTAGAGACAGATTGAAAGCACAAAAACAAGCTTTGCTATCAATTGATCAGGAAACTCCTCCATCCAGTCCAGCGCCTTCGTCGGTGTCGTCACTCAGATCGAGGTCTGAATCAGGCCGAGCTGTTGCAGAGAAAAACAAACGACGACTTAAAAATGAAAATTTCCTGCTCAAATCTCAACTTAAGGTTCTAGCAAACAAGCTTGCTAAGTATAAGATGCGTTGCAATAGACTGCGGAAGGAGAAGAAACACAAACAAACAAAAACAACAACAAGAACAAAAGAAAGTAAAGACGTGTCCAGTGCTGTCCGTGAATTTCTTCTCAGTGACGATTCTAGTCGTTCAACAGCCGGAAAAAAAGAAACTATCACTAGATTTAAACAGAAAAAACAGATTCGCTTACTCAATGAGTCCCTCATCAATTTGCACAAAAAATTTGTGACCCAAACAAACCTGAAAATATCGTATAAAACTTTTTGTCGATATAGACCTTTTTGGGTGTTGAACCCTAAAGTTGCAGCACGTGAGACTTGTTTGTGTGCAATACATACCAACATGGAATTATTAGTGAAATCACTGAAAAATTCTCACGTGATAAATGAAAACTCCCCCATGGCAGTAAGCAAATCTATTTGCTGTGAAGAGATGACAGAAAAATGTCTAGAACGGACATGTTTGGCGTGTAGGTTCAAGAAGATCGCATTCAACCAATTCACCTCAAATGATACGGTAAAGTATGAGCGATGGGTCACCAAAAAGATTATGCAAACGATCAAAGGCCAAGAGAAACTCTGTCAGAAGACTATTAAAGAAGTTGTCGTAACATCTAAACAACAACTGGCAATTCACCTGACGAACAGCATCGGACGATTCATGAAACATGTCTGTATTACGTTTCACCAGTTTAATGTCGTCAAGGATATTAAAACAAATATGTCTCCGAGCGAAGGTCTACTGCACATAGACTTTTCCGAAAATTACAACTGTAAGTACTCTTCAGAAATACAGTCTGCTCACTTTGGTGGGTCAAAAGATCAGCTGTCGCTTCATACTGTGGTATTTTACTATGTTGATGAAAACACAGAGGAGAAGCGTATCATCGCAAAGTCTTTTTGTACGGTCAGTGACATCTTGAACCATGGACCTATATACATTTGTGCACACTTGAAGCCCATTATTGCCACGATAAAGACATTGGTCCCGACTCTTAAACGTCTCCATATTTTAAGCGACGGACCATCGACACAGTACAAAAATAAGACTATGTTTCACTTGATAGCTGCATACTTAAGCGAAGAAACGCAAGCGAGTAGTATACTGTGGCACTATAGTGCGAGTGGACACGGTAAGGGAGCCCCTGATGGTGTAGGAGGGTGCCTCAAGCGAACGGCTGATAAGCATGTTGCCAAAGGAAACGACGTCAATAACATAGACGCTTTCATTGAATGTATACATCAAGACTGTAAGGGCATCAATGTTATAAAAATTGACGATGCGGCAGCGAAAGACATTGAAAGACTGATTGAAAACAGCAAAATCTGCCCTTTCCGCGGTACCATGCAAGTGCATCAAGTAACATGGGACAAGCGAGAACCAAAAATCCTCCAATTCCGAAGACTGAGCTGCACTACTTGTGCCCCAGGAGCTACGTGCGTGCACTACAATTTGGGCCATATAACACTTGACCTAAAACCACGTAACGAGATACCTGCTCCCTCACCAACTTCGAGTTCTCTTCCCAGTCCCTTGCTGAGCATAGCAAGTCCGCTGCTTAGTTCTAACTGGAGCCCAATAGTAAGCCAATTGCTAGATCCAAGAGATAACCAGACATCGAGAACAATGTCTAGTCCATCGATTTTTGAGCCCCAAATCAATGACTCTGAAGAACCAACTTGTTCCAAGACCCTTCGTGGAATACAAAGTCGAAAGCGCATTCGTTATAACGATGTTTATTCCGATAGCTCAAGATCGCCACCTCTTACACGAGCTGAAACTCCAAAGAATACCGTGCGCACGAAGAAATCTCGAGAAAACTGGAAACAAAGTTTTTGGGACTCATCAGACGATGAAGAAATTTTTTCCAACAAAAAGACATAGTCCTTTCGGTGGACAAAGACAAAATATTTTTTTTCTCTATAAATGTTCCTTGCCAACCATAACTGTGTTCTGTTGATTTGTTCGTAAGAAGAGGTTCTATGTTATAATGCAAAAGAATTTAATTATTTTTGTCTTTTTCATGTTGTAATTGCATTTTTAGTCTATTCGGTGGACAGCCTCGTCTTTTCGGTGGAACCATAAAATGATTTTTAATATATAACTTATTTAAATCTTAAGTTTGATCTCTGGTTGTATCTTGTTTATCTTTAAATGCATGTATGTGTACTAAATAAATGTCGAATTTCATAAAAAGTCAAACTTTCATTTTTGCTTAAATTTGGATCAAGCTTTGACAATGACCCATCTGTTAGATATGACTCCAGAAGGCCAAGTGCTTGATCTTTTACACCATAATGGCGTAACTTCCTGACAAGAGTGTCATGATGGACGCAATCAAAAGCCTTGGATAGATCGCAGAAGACACCTATTGCATCCATTGCGTCTTCCCAGGCATCAAAAATATTGTCGATTAGTTCAACACCAGCATCGGCTGTTGAACGACCCTTTGTGAAACCAAACTGAGCAATATGAATGAAATTATTGAGATAAAAATGACTTTGCAATTGATTAAGTATGAGTTTTTCAAATATTTTGCTAAGCGTTGGTAGTATCGATATGGGTCTAAAATTGGTGGGGTCTGATGTACTACCAGCTTTGAATAAAGGTATAACTTTACTTAGTTTCATCAAGTCAGGACACACACCATTATCTATACATTGATTAAATATACAACAAAGGTGAGGTGCAATACAATCTACAATGGAACTAATATTTTTTACTGATAAAACCATGGGCGTCCGCTGTCTTTTTCATTTCCAGGGATTTAAACGCTTTTACAATGTCTTCATTATTTACGTGCCTAAATTTAAAATCTGTTTTACATTCCTCAAGTTTTGTTTAAGTATAGATTCAGCAGCAGCGGGAGATGAATTTACAGACTTGGTTGTTGAAACTGGAATGTCCGTAAAGAAATTTTCGAAAGCTTTTGCTACTGCTAGGTCTTTACTTAGCAATTGATTATCTATCTTAAGCTTGAAGTTATTATGTGTAGCTTTGGCCTTTCCAGTCTCTCTGTTTATAATTTGCAAAGTCGTTTTCATTACATTGCTACTAGATTCAATTTTGTTTTTAATGAAATTAGATTTAGCTACGGCACAAACGCGTTTAAACATTTTTGAATAACTACGAACATAATCTAGAAAGGCCCTATTTTTGTTATATGATTTCTCTTCATAGAGTTCATATAATCTTCGTCTGCTCCTATGAATTCCAACTGTCGCCCAATCACTAAACAAAGCTTTGTTATTAACTTTTATAGTTTTTGATATAAATACCGTATCATATTCATTTTTGACAAGGTTAAATACTGAGTTGTACAACAAATTTGGATCGTCACTGTATGGTATTTCCCATAGTTTATCTAAAATATTATTCCTGTAGTGTTCAAGCCGAGTGTCACTAACGGGCACACATGTAATATCCTCTTTTTGGTCCTTTTTTATTTTAATATTGAATATACCTATCTGACCAGAGTGATCAGAGGCTAATTTATTGATGACCGATTTGAAAATGGGCGTAATGTTAGTAAATATATTGTCAATGCAGGTAGCAGATGTTGCAGTAATTCTAGTAGGCTCCAAAAACAGATAGTTCATGTTGTGACATAAAAATAAAGATTTTAATCTAGTACAAATATTATTATCCTCTAACAGATTAACATTAAAATCACCACAAATTATAAAAAAATAGTTTTTATCGCTGATTTTAATCAACACTTACTAGTCAATCATTTAAATTATAATTCCAGATTTCCAAAATTCCAAATGTCTTTATTACTGTAGATATTTTCATATACTTAGCAATCGTCATTTTTGCCACTTCTCTACATTGGACCACGGTGGGGAAGAAGGGCGTAGAAACTACCACAGATTGATTTTTAGATCACTTTTTAAAAAATTGCTTATGCTTAACTAATACAAAATATAATATGTAGTCATTATCATAATTAATAAGCAGGAATAAATAATTACAAAATTATCAACAGCAAGGTCTGTGTTGAGCCAGATTAACCCCATACAGTCCCACCATTTAAGTAATCTTGAACATTGTAATATCCCTTTTTCGACAAAGTCGCTTTAACATGGTTTTTAAATTGCTCAAATGGCAATTTCAAGATCTCCAGAGGTATCTTGTTGTAGTAGAGAATGCATTGACCCTTGAAAGAATTGCTAACCTTCGCGAGTCGAAACCGGGGCGCAAGTAGTCTGTAATCATTTCTTAGGTTAACATTACAGCTATCGCTAAGTTTGGGAAATTTTGTAAGGTTCTTGCGTACATACATTATATTTTCGATAATAAATTGACTAGCCACAGTTAGTATGTCAATTTCTTTAAAAAGCTCTCTTAAGGAGTCTGTACGTTTTAAATTATAAATTGCTCGAATAGCTCTTTTCTGTAAAATAAAAATAGTTTGAATATCCGCTGCTTTCCCCCACAACAAGATACCATAGGACATGACACTATGAAAGTAACTAAAATATACTAGCCTAGATGGAGCCACATCCGTGTTTTGTCTGATGTTCCTAACAGCGTAAGCCGCAGAACTTAATTTACCAGCCAATTTATCAATGTGGGGTCCCCACTGCAATTTGTTATCAATGGTTATTCCAAGAAACTTCGTGCCATTTACTAATTCTAACGTATTGCTGTCCAACACTAAACTGGTCCCAACTTGCCTGACATTTGGAAGTAAGAATTTGATACATTTGGTTTTACCAGCATTTAACAATAAATTGTTAACTGTGGACCAATTCAAGGTTAAAGATAATAATCTATTGACATCATCAAAATCTTCTTTTTGTCTTTCAATTTTGAAGACCAGTGAAGTATCATCAGCAAACAACACTATGTTAGTCAATTTCTCCACCATAAAAGGCAGATTGTTAATATATATACCAGGAATAAGAAAGGGCCTAATATGGAACCTTGTGGAACGCCAATTTTTACCCCCGATCCATCAGATTTAACGCCGTTGACTTCTGCCTTTTGAATTCTTTTGCTTAGGTATGATCTTAGTAGATCCAACGCTTTATTTCTAACTCCGTTATGACTTAATTTCATTAGTAGCGTGTCATGATCAACACAACCAAATGCCTTCGGCAGATCGCAAAAAACACCGATAGCATCCTGTGCGGCTTCCCATACAGAATAAATATGAGAAATAAGGGTAATACCTGCATCCGTAGTCGATTTACCCCTAGTGAAACCGTATTGCTTGGCGTGGAGTTGCTTTTTTACAAGTATTATTGAACCAATGACTTTGACTGATATACCCCACAGGTCTTCAGTATTTTTTAAGTTAAGTAATCTATACGTTTTGACAATATCCTGGGGACATACATGATAAAATTTGAAATCTACATTACTGATGCTAGTGCTATTTTTTAATAAAGCCTCTGCTTCATATAGAGATGAATTTAGACGCTCTGTTGTGAGTAAGGGTGCATTGGTGAAGAATGTTTCAAATGCTCGAGCTACCTCACGGTTTATAATTTTCCAAACCGTTTTCATTCTATTATTTTAATTTTGTATTTTTCTATTAATGTGTAAAGTTTTTGCAGTTCTACAAACCAACTTGAAAGTTTTGGAATATTTTTTAACATAGTCATGAAATTTTATATCAAAGTTATAGGTTTTTTGTTCATAAAGGTCATACAAGATAGCTCTACTTTTACGTATTCAAAATGTTGCCCAGTCATTAAATTTAGATTTACCGTTGTATTGAATTCTGTTTGAATAATATTGAAGAAGTGAGAATAGATTTTGTTCGGGTTCTGTTCATCAAAATCCGGTACTGGCAAACCCATATCTAAGTTTTTCATATACATCTCTAGTCTATGGGATGTAATAGGCCTATAAAATTATGGATCAGTCTTATTTTCACTAGTAATTTGGAATAAAACTGTTTGACCACTGTGATCGGATGGTAAACAGTTAATAACATTTATACTTGTTTATGCACTGTCACAAAAAACGTTATCTAAGCAAGTTTGGCTGGTAAGTGTAAATCTAGTCGGCTCTAAAAATACATGACATAAATTAAATTATTTGAACAGAGTTATTAATCGTCGCTTCAGTGTTGTATCTACAAGCAGATCTACATTAAGATCGCCACAAATATTTATTTATTTATTTAACTAAGCCTACAGCACAAATTCAAAAATAATATTAACAAAGAACTTAAACTAGTCATAGGCCAATTAAAGGCTTTCATTTTTTAGGCCGAACATAAAATGGCAGTAAACTTAAACAATTTATAAAACATTTTAGAAGTACCGGGTACAGTGTATACCGGGGAATGTGTTTAGGAGTGTGTTTGTATGTATGTATGTATGAAGTCAATGTGTGAGTGATAGATACAAATATATACATATAGTCGCAACTGTATGATGAGAGAGAAAACCTCAGCACATTTGATGTTTGCTGTCTTTCAGCTGGAGCATTAAGTGCCCCCTGAAATGGCCGCCTGACAGGTGGAAGATGTCCAGGTCTGCGAAGTGTGTGCATACTGCGGGTTCCAGGCAGTACTGCAGTACTCGAGAACACTTCGAACATAGGCATAATATAGTATGCGCATACAGCTCACATCCGTGAAGGGCTTGCTCACCCTTAAGATAAATCCAAGGTTCCTATAGGCCTTCTTAGTGATTGCCGCTATGTGATCCTCGAAGGTTAACTTGGAATCCAGCAGGACACCCAGATCTCTCACGGAGTCCACCTTCTGGATTGGGATGTTGTTAAGTAGGTAAGTGTGGACGATTGGCTTAGTACGCCTGGTGAAGGAGACGATGGCATTGCATTTAGCTGCATTGACGTTTATCATGTTAATATCGTAATGTAATGGTACACACATTGAATACAAGAGTCAGTTCGTTTAACGCTTGGGTTATCGAGTAATTCGAAGTAAGTTGGCAAGAAATGAGCCTGAGAACGTAGTTAATTTCGGGGAAAAGAAGTCGGGTCAGGTTTTTTTGTCGCATTCCTGCGAAAGGTGTAGGAATCAGAGCCGATTTGGCTGCGCGCTGTATAAATTATTGATAGCTAAATAATGGAAGGTTCTAATGGAACTATACGGAGAAAGCTAATGTGTTGACTGCAAATATACAGTTGCGATTGATTATTACGTTGTGGTGAGTCTGACATCACGGGTTTGCATATCTTTCCAGTGATCTTTGGCTTAGACGCTAGCGGTCGGGCAGTCAGGCTTAATTAATTTCAACCGCTTTATAGCCAGCGATCGACAAATTTTGTGTATCGGCAATACCAAATGACTTGAGTGATAACCGATGGTTGATTATAGGAACTATGCACACACAAAATTTAAGACAGCGGGCGTGCATGGCATGTTTGATTGAAACTGGATCCTGTGTAAATAATGATAAGAAGCTTGCGCTTGGGCAGTATTTGCGGGGTAGGACGCCATCTCACCCATGTGGGCCTCCTATAAATACGAGTGCGGGGGTGTAAAAGGGGAGAGTCCGTACGTCAAACCACTGTGGTACACGTGTCTTTCGGTTATCTGAACAGTTCGGTCTGCTGTTTTACGCGTCTGGAACTGGAAGATTTGTGATTACGTGCTACAGTGGATTTTCGTGTGTGTCTGAAGCGCCGAGATTTACATCGGTTCCTATCGTTTAAATCAACCTACACAAATTCTAAAACTATCCTTGGGTCGTTAGATAAGAACTTTTAGGTAATTTTGATCTAAGTCTGAGTCTGGGCTTGGAGCGACCCTAATTTCCTTTTTCCTTCACCATAGGGTTTCTGGATTAGCTCTTAGGGAATTCGCGGGTTAATCCTTTCCTCATTTCGTTCGTGTAGCGAATTTTGAAATTCCCACACACATAAGTCGTTAAACATACAAGCACATTAAATTCACATACAACCATCTTCGAGTGGTGTCGATGATGGACGTGGTATAACACTAGGATTTAAGACTAGGCTAGACAGGAGATTAGTGGAGGCTAAATCTAGGTTGTCAAGGCATAGGGAGACTGTTTGATCGATGGGGTTCCGCGGATGAAAATAACAAATTCAGAACAAAGTTTAAACGTTGTCAACTCAGATAACCTATCCTGTTGATATCTTTGACATTTGAGTGTTGTCGGGGACGCGCGAAGAGATCAAATTACAGTCTAAAGTTCATTGTTTAGGGACGGGTAGATATTTTGCCTTGCCTTGGATCGTTTTGATTCAAGTTGCATCTTTAAATTAAATGTCAATTTCGCTGGGAGATCTAACGTGTAGATTGTGTCACGCATTTATTTTGCTGGGCTCAGTCGAGGCGTGCTGAGGTAAACGAGGTACCTAAATCGGTATTTTCCGAAGTACGTAACTCGTTGTGGAGAGGGTTAGATCTCTAAAGCACTAAAGAAAACGTTTCGATAACATCCAGCTCGAATTGCGCAGAGTTGAAGGTTTCAAAACGTTACGGACCTTTTGAGGAAACCGCTAGTTCAGACCCATTTCGGAAAATCAAATCGCAATTGTGTAAACCCGGTCTATTTGGATCGTTATTGCCGTGAACTAATTATATAATTGGAGCCACTAAAGCCGCTACTAGCGAGCACATGAAATATCATTGAGTACTCACATCGTAACACTACGACGAATAACCATACGATATCCCAAACAAATATTATAAATTGTGGTCGACCACGTAAAAGAAGCTCCAAGCGCCCATATTTACAAAAAAATAAATGTACCAGTACACAAATAATAACAAAGATCGATCTGGCGCAAAACACCGCTAACTGATGCGAAATACCGGCTTGCGAGCATACATGCTTTCTCTGTTTAACTTGAAACTTTAACTTCCTGAACCAATCTTCCGTTCAACTATTGTACACCTAACGAATTTCTCAAGAAACGAGAAATTCGGACTTATCATTCTTGACTTGACATTTTCACAGCTGAATCGGGACATCTCTTTTGGGGGTAGATAGAATAGACGATCATAGCTTTCTGACAGCGGTGGCTCGACCTTAGCTATTTATGCCGTTACAGTAATAGACTGACAAGCGATTCAAATCCTCCTGCAATCTGACGCAGTCTTGTAAGGATTTAATATTCATGAAGACTTTTTTGTCGTCAGCGTAGAAGAGGAAATTTGAGTGCTTAAAACAGTGTCCGATATCATACAGGTACGCAACGTAAAGTAAAGGACCCAAGATAGATCCCTGGGGTACGCCGGATGGTATGTAGGTTTGGTCAGACCTACTCTCTCCGATCACAACAGCCTGACTTCTTTTATTAACATATGATTCGTTCCAGCGAAGCAGATCCCCCTGTATTCCAAGTCTTTTTAGCTTGCGAATCAGTATGACGTGGTCCACTCTATCAAATGCTTTCTCGAAGTCAGTATAGACTGCGTCTACCTAACCTCCATTGTCCATACCTCTTAGAACCCCATTCACAAATAAAGCCAGGTTGGTTGTTGTAGATTTCGAACGTACAAAGCCATGCTGCTCACCAGGGATATTGCGTGAAATATTGTCGTATATTTGGTCATGCACTACACGTTCCATGACCTTACTAAAAACGTTTAAGATGGATATCGGCCTATAGTTCTCAACCGGCAACTTGGAACCTTTTTTGTGGACTGCCACAATGCGCGCGTACTTCCACAGATCTGGAAAAGTACCCTCGTGAAACGATCTATTAAAAACCCGAGACACAGGTGCGGCAAGACATCCAGCGCATCGAGTATACATTCGCACATACAAGAAGTGGTAGAATACCGTCACTGCCAGGGCCCTTACTATTATCAAGATTACGCAACAGTTTCAAGATATACTGCTCAGAGACGGTAATGCCACTTGCAATTTGCTGGCATGAAGGTTCCGGCAGCTCAGCATGTGGATATGAGCTGGCTGGTAACCTAAACATACCACTGAAAAATGAGTTGAAAGCGTCACAAGTTTCCTTTTCAGTCTTTAGCTTCCTAGAGCCATATGTCATGTTATTAGGATAACCGATGCCATCCTTCCTTTTAGAATTCACATATGACCATAGGAGCTTTGGGTTTCTCTTGATTCCGTCCTGTGCCAATCTCATATAATTCCGGTAACATTCATCTTGCACAGTCTTACATCTACTTCGGAGAAGAGCAAATGTGCGATAGTCAACTGGGTTTTTGTGTTTTTTCCACGTTTTGTGTTATGTTTATGAGGGAGCGACTATACCACAACGGATATTGACGGGAACCGCAGGTAGTCAGTTTAGGCACAAATTTCTCAATAGCTTCCTTGATGTTTGCTGTTAGTATACCGACCGCATCATCGACTGAACCATTACCTAAAATCGACCAATCTAATCCAGTGAGATGTTCACTTATAGCCTCGTAGTTACCCTTACGATACTGATATTGAAGGCGCCTGGTGCAGGATATGTTTTTAATACTTAGGTCAAAAGTTACAAGTTCAAGCGAAATATGAAAACGATCTTCGTTGACAACCGAGGATGTGGCCTTTTGTACGTCAATGGAAAAGTTTGTATACACTAAGTCTAAAATATTGTCGAAGATGTTTTTCAATGTATTGTGTTGTTTGAAACCTAGGTAATCCATGATGTTTGTCATGTTAATAGCTGAGTTTTGAAACTCGGTGGTACCCTTTTTCATACAGACAGGTGCGCCCGAATCCCAACTTATACAAGACAAATTAAAATCACCAATCACCATAAAGTAGTCTTCTAAATGCTTCTGAGTTACGTCAGTTAACGCCTCTATAAAGCATTGTACGCGAAGCGGTAGCTCCTCGCCCGGCGGTAGGTACACGAGCGCCATGTGCAAGTCTCGCTCAGAGCTGAGCGCGGCCCTAGGTATTGTTAGCCAGATACACTCGTGGTCGGCTCGTTCCCACTCGGGCCGCGGTCGGGCTCCGAGCGCCGGCGCACACAGCGCCATTATACCGCCACCAGCCGTTTCCGAGTCACGGTCACGCCGGAAGATATTGTAATGGTCGGGGTCTGCAAACTCTGCATTAAGAAAGCCCTCGCAAAGCTTGGTCTCTGTGATAAAATAAGATCATAATCGAGGGCAGCAACATTGTTGTAAAAAGTTGTCGTTTTAGTCCGTAGTCCGTTTACGTTCTGGTAGAACATTTTGAGATGTTCATTTTTGCCTTTTATAATTTCGCCGATAATAATGGTCAGAACATATAAAAATAGTCATGTCATAATCGAGCAAGTGGACGAAACGACAACGAGGGCTCAGCGCGCCAGTACAGTTGAGCCTCAATGTTGTACTAAGATATCTCTCTGATGTAACCATAATGAATGTGTATAGTGCGTGTTTGTGATTGTGTTTTTGTGTGTGAGCGTGTAGTTGGTATGATATTACGGAGAATTTATTTATTAAACAGATAATAATATTAGGTAAATATATGGGGGCAAGGAGAGACCTATTGGTGCAGGTAAAAGCAAGTGACTTTAGGCTATTATTTTCTTCAAGTCCGCTTCTGAGGATATTTGTATGTAGGGGGCTTTTTCGGCTTTCCGCACATATATACGATAGTTTTTTGTCCAGGTATAAATATACGACATTTCCTTCGCTTTGACTTTACAAAGTTACAAAAGCTTCTTGTTTTGCAAAGTCAGGTGCTCATTAATGTGTATACGATCTGATTTCCCGGGCAGGCCGATGTGCGTATTGTTGAGGCCCCTGTGTGCGGTCTTGCGCGACGCCGCGTACACGATATCATTCGTCAGTCGCTGCCTGAAGCGCACGACGAGCGCGCGCGGCTGGCTGGCTTGCGCGCGGAACGGTTGTATACGATGCGCGAACTCGATGTCGTCGGGGCCTAGTTCTACTCCCAAATGCGATACTATTTTCTTCACCAGACCAGTCGTGGATTCGCCTTCATTTTCAGGTACACCTGTAATTTCCAGGTTCTGGAGGCGCCCCCATTGCGCCACCTGCTGCCGTAAGTGAGATAAACTTCCCACATTTTAACTTTTTTCTGTTATTACAAAGTTTAATGAGGGCTTCCTCCCCCCCACATTTAGCTTATATATTCAATAAATGTGTTGACGACGGGGCTTTCCCAGACCTCATGAAACACAGTAAACTGATACCTCTGTTAAAATCGGGAGATAAGGGTGATCCTTCAAATTTCAGACCAATATCTGTTCTTCCAACACTAACTAAAATATTTGAAAAGATTATACTCAATCAAATGCTCTACACTTCAACCGTACCAAACAACTCCACGCCAAAGGGGTAAATCGACTACGGATGCAGGTATTACCCTTATATCGCATATTTATTCTGCATGGGAGGCCGCACAGGATGCTATCGGAGTTTTTCGCGACCTGTCGAAGGCGTTTGATTGTGTTGATCATAATACGCTATTAATTTAATTAAATAATTACGGAGTTCGAAATAAAGCGTTGGATCTACTAAGATCATACCTAAGCAATAGAACTCAAAAGGCAGAAGTTAACGGCGTTAAATCTGATGGATCGGGTGTAAAAATTGGCGTTCCACAAGGTTCCATATTAGATCCTTTCTTGTTCCTGGTATATATTAACGATCTGCCTTTCATGGTGGAGAAATTAACTGATATAGTGTTATTTGCTGATGATACTTCAATGGTCTTCAAAATTGAAAGACAAAAAGCAGCTTTTGATGATGTTAATGGTGTATTGTCTTTAACCTTGAATTGGTTCATTAATAATTTACCAAACCAAGTGTATCAAATTCTCACTTCCAAATGTCAGGCAAGTTGAGACCAGTTTAGTGTTAGACAACAGCACGTTAGAATTAGTAAATGATATGAAGTTTCTTGGAATAACCATTGATAGCAAATTGCAGTGGGGACCCCACATAGATAAATTGGCTAGTAAATTAAGTTCTGCGGCTTACGCTGTTAGGAACATCAGACAAAGCACGGATGTGGCTACATCTAGGCTAGTATATTTTAGTTACTTTCATAGTGTGATGTCAGACTCCTTAAGAGAGCTTTTTAAAGAAATTGACATACTAACAGTAGCTAGTCAATTTATTTTCGAAAATATAATGTATGTACGCAAGAACCTTACAACATTTTCCAAACTTAGCGATAGCTGTAATGTTAACCTAAGAAAAAATCACAGACTGTGTGCGCCCCGATTTAGACTCGCGAAGGTTAGCAATTCTTTCAAGGGTCAGTGTATTATCTACTATAATAAGATACCTCTGGAGATTTTGAAATTGCCATTTGAGCAATTTAAAAAGCATGTTAAAGCCACTTTGTCAAAAAAGTAGTGTATTACAATGTTCAAGATTACTTAAATGACAGGACTGTATGGGGTTAATCTAGCTCAACACAGGCCTTGCTGTTAATAATTTTGTAATTATTTATTCCTGCTCATCATTCATGCCTATCATAACAATTAAATTTTTCATATTTGTAATAGTTAAGCACAACCTATTTTTAAAAGAGATCTAAAAATCAATCTGTGGGAGTTTCTACGCCCTTCTTCTCCCACAGTGGTCCAATGTAGAGAAGAGGCAAAATTGACGTTTGC
Organism: Argyresthia goedartella; assembly: GCA_949825045.1. Lineage (NCBI taxonomy): Eukaryota > Metazoa > Arthropoda > Insecta > Lepidoptera > Argyresthiidae > Argyresthia > Argyresthia goedartella. Next base: position 22,130,422 of record OX463821.1, on the reverse strand, counting down.
TAAGTATATGTAAATATCTACAGTAATAAAGTACTTTGACTTTGACCTCCATAATTTTCTCGAATATTTCAAAATTGCCATGGCCTTTTAACAACAAAAAAACACTAGCTATATTTCTTGATTTGGCAAAAGCCTTTGATACTGTTCCTATCCCCGCTCTTCTCAACAAGCTCTCTTCAATAGGAGTCAGAGGTGCCCAACTTGATCTTTTCCATTCCTACCTTACAGAGAGATTACAGACTGTAAAATGAGCTCTAGCTCATTTTACAGTCTCCATATCTCTGATATGGAGGCCCTCAAGGTAGTATCTTAGGACCGATCCTTTTCCTTGTCTTTATCAACGACCTATGTAACATATCCCTCATAAACGGCTCCGTTATTACTTATGCAGATGAAACTATACTCCTATTTGATGCCAATACCTGGACTGATCTACAAATCATAGCGCAGACGGGCTTTAACAGCATACATAACTGGCCTCTAGTTAACTCCTTAACTCTCAATACCTCCAAAACTAAATTCATACCCTTTTCTGTTACCTCAATAAACCAACCACGAACAAAGATAATCATTAAAGCACATCTCTGTCATCAACCTTCCAACCGTCCAAATTGCTCAAACCGACACCATAAAATATCTAGGCATTGTCCTGGATAAACATTTAACCTTCAAAACTCACATTGAAACTCTCACTTTTAGGCTACGTAAACTTGTATGTTTTCAAATCAATCAGAAATGTTGCTGCTTCCCACATCATTAAAATGACATATCACGCCCTAGTTCAGTCCATTCCCACATATTGTATCCCCTGCTGGGGTGGAGCAGCTAAAACTTTATTGCAATTCCTTGAAATTGCACAAAGAGGTGTACTTAAAGTAGCAACAAAACGGCCAATGGGGTTGGCAACTGTCAAAGTGGCGCTAGCATCACTTGTACTCATAACAAACAGATTTTGTATGAACATTTTAGCATTTTTATCAAAAAAGGCAATAATGCCGCGTTGTAGTGTAATTAGTTGCTCGGAAGTTGGAATTAATAGTTTTCCCAAAGACCTAAAGTTGTCAAAACAGTGGCTGAAGGCGATACGTCGTAAAAAATTAGTGATAAGCAATGGAACAAGGTTATGTCGGAATCATTTCGTGGCATCAGACTACGTAAAGCAGGGAAAATACTCGGGTGAGCTACTAAGTTATCATATTCCATCCACCTAGTTGATTGATTAAGTCGAATCTACAACAGAACAGACATTGACCAGACCAACATTGACTGACAGTTAACACTGACATTGTATTATAGGGATTATATTCGAATCGATTTAATCAAAGATCGGTTTTGGATGTCCTATTTTCGAACTTTTTGTATTGTTTGAATAAGAGCTTAACCCATGGACGTGTGAACTAGAATTGCATTTCCCTGAAGTAATCCCATCTTTTTAAATACAAACATATTCTTTCGATCCTTGCGCCAGATAAATTCAATCTCGAACGATTCGATTCGAATGAAAATAATAGCATCCCTACTTTTGAAAGAAGAGGTACAAGACGTGCTAGCGCCATCTGGAATTAGCTTTCACCGGCCAACCCCATTCACTTCCCCACAGCCAAACTCTATAAACTATGTGACGTTCTCATGGTCCGTCAACTTTTTTATATTAAAGACTAACCTTCTTCAACACCATATTACAGTGCCACAAAGCTTTCTGATCAGGTGTCAGCGTTACTGTGGTCGAATTTAGTGTTACCGCGCTACATAGAATTTCCACGGTTGTAGGGTAAAAATAAGTGCGTAAATAATAATAATTGCGAATTTTTCATATTTACTCTTAAATTTATATATATGATTGTCTCAATGATTATAATTATTGATGATCATAATAATATAATTATAATCCTGTAATTATATTATAGGATTATGATTATATTTTAATGCAATAATTATGACCATGTAGACAATCATCTGCGAAATCATAGGTCACTTCGTCTGAATCACTGCTTTCACTTCCACTATCACTTTCTAAATTTACGATAAATGGTTCATCTAATTAAATGTCTTTTTAGGTAGGTACTCATTTTCGATGTTCTTTACATGGGCACAGTATTTTTGCCATTCTGCTGCTGATATTTTGTTAAATGCTTTTGCGACGAACTGCGGCATTTCAGCCTTTGACTTTCCAATGTTATGTTCTGCAACATGACGTTTCATTGAACTCCAGATCATTTCTATTGCGTTTAAATCGCAATGATAGGGGGGCAATCTAAGGACAGTGTGCCCATTGTCTCTTTGTATATTATCAATTTCATATTGTTTTTTTGGTCTGTGCCTTTTTATTAATTCATACAGCTGGGGTTTAGTGAAACTTTCATTGAACTCCACATTATTTTCAGTAAGCCAATTCTGCATATCTGCTTTTTTAGTATTATAATTAGGGCATTTGTTAATACAAATACTGTGGTATCCATTATAATTAAAGTGTCTGTATGTAAATTAGGCAGCAATTTTTCTGTTACCCATTTGTTGAAATTGCTATTATTCATTTCGTCATGGTAATCGCCACTTTTAGTGTTCGATTTAAAAACAAGTAATGCATTCTCAACAAACCCTGTTTCTCCCCCCGCATGAACTATAATCCATCTATTTCCTTTTGATACTGGATTCAAAACACCCTCAACATCATTACTTTGCCAACAGCGACCAGCCGTGTGTATAAAAGTCTCATCCAAAAATATTACAGGCTTTTTTTCACCGCATTCGTTTTGCTTTATTTTATGCAGATAAGATGCCCGTAAAGCAGATATATCATTGCGCTCAATGAGGACTTTTCTATTGGATTGCGTTTTCTTGTATCGAAAACCAATTTCACGCAATAACTTTCTGAGGGTTTCACGACTAGCATTAAAATCGATTTCGTCTCGTAAAACATTCAGTAATTTTGGGATGGTAGGTATTTCTCAGGTGGTAGGTCAGTTTCCAAGTTGTGGTGTAAAATGGTGGCGTTAAAACAGTCTGTGGTCTAAAATGGATCGTGAAAACAATAATTACGTCATTTGCGTCATGTCATTCGTTTTCGTTCATTCCGTTTCTTCTCGAGTTTCATGAATGTTTTTTTGTTGCGTTTCGTTTTGGATAGTAAATCCGAATCAAGGCACCCAACTTCCCAGGCAGTCCTTCCTAAGCAGTCTTATGGCTAGACTCTAGAGTGTTTTTTATGAGCTGGAGGCGCGAAGGGGCGCACGGGACCGCGCACTGCTGCGCACCAGCAAGCCGAGGCTGCAGAGGCGGGCGTCCCCGAAGCCTCGTAGTAGCCGGAGCTAAGGCGATTTCGAAATAATAATGCGAAATAGGTCACTTTCCACCTCTAAAATCACTAAGAATTATATAAAAAGTGACCTCCGGGGATACCTAACCTCAAAATTTTCAATCATTAATATCTCGAAAACTATGCATCTTCGCAGGGGGCGAGTAATTACGGGGGGTTTCCCCTCCCCCACAGGCAGTTATTATCGATGAACTGCGTAAATCTGGGAATTTTCGCCAAAAACAATAAATCATCAATAAAAAATAAACCGTAAGACTTCGCCATAGGCATATTGGGCTCAAATGGTTCTACATGGTCTGTACTAGCTTCGAGTTATGTCTTTGTATCGATCTACCAAACACCTGTATGATCAACTAAACTAATGAGTAACTGATTATGCTTTGAGTTTGAAAAAGGAAATTTCGCTTTCAAGTGATGATTCATGGCTGAATATCGCACAGGGAACAGGCTACCAGTGCATCGGAAATACGTCCGTCAGTGAAGATAGGACCACGGGGATGTAATGTTTTCAAAAAGGAAAAGGAATTGCATAAGTTAAAATACTAAGTACTTTCATAAGTTAGTCCAATGATCCGATTGAAGCTAAGCGGTAAACTTGATTATTCTAAAATATCATATTTAGTACAGACCTATCAACTTAAGCTGATACTTGCATTTGTGTGAGTGCACACCGATAGTGTAGAGTGTCAATCGGCTTGAAGCGCGGCCCGTCCCGCGCATGGTTTAAACTGGTTTATACTAGTTTAAATCAAGCGGCCTGAAGCGCGGCACGTCCGCTAAGCACCGCTTCCCTGCCGCCCGCTCACATACTTCACTTCACCTCCGGTACTGGTAGCAGATAGACGTGTAATTTTTTGTGATTGATTGTGTTTGAAATATTAGTGAAATGGCTCCTACTGCTCCTGGCTGCTGCTAATGGCTCCTACAATCGACGATATAACGGAACGATTAATTATTAACACAGGCTCTGACTCTGATGAATAAACAGACGAGAGTGAAGATGAAGATGCAATGAGCGGAGTAGAAGAGTTATAAGATTCAGTCATTATGAGGTCGAGAATTGGACAGTTGGTAACATTGTGTTTTATGGACTTCGTTTAAATAAAACATTGATTTTATTTATATGTGTTTTACTAACTGTACTTTTGGCGATCACTCACACAAATGCAAGTATCAGCTTAAGTTGATAGGTCTGTATCTTGTCAGAATTAACTATTTAATTTTTCATTCGCAAATATAGACTTAGCGTAAGTGAACCTAAATAATAACGATTTTAGGTCATTGTTCTTTCATTTGGCCTAAAGAAAGCCTAAAACTATAGGTCTACCGGAATTTAAGGGCAAATGGGGAAATAGAAAATTGTTGTCTGCAATACTGGGGAAATTGGAATAAACGATTTTGATACTGTTTAATTTTTACTTATGTCTTTAGTATTAATGAACTTGGAGTATGTACCTATATTAGGTATGTATGTGTATATGAAGAATTTTGTTGTACATCGGGTTCTTAACAAAGGAAATTATGTCATGAAAAAGAAATCAATCGAATATAACTTTGTGTGCTACAATAATACCCAGCCGCTTCTGGAAATATTTGGTCTAGATCTCCCGATGAAGGTTTCATATGTCATGGACCAAAATTAGAGGATTAATGTTGGCTTTCTGTGACATTTCATTAATTATTGTCAAGAAGACATCATTTGAGAAATCCAGATCAAAATTGTTGTTATTTTCAGAAAAGAATCATGTTTTTTTATCCAATACAGACACTTTCTCCAGTATTTAAACAGACCTTTAGGCAAATAAGAAAATGTCACAGCGTATTCGGTATCAACAAGATGATACGCCAACAAATGGTAAGAAAGGCATCTAGGTATCATGAATCTTGAGAAGATTCACTACGAGGAAGATTACCCGTCTCATTCCTAAAATTTCCCTTTACCTTTACTACCACATCTAGGAAAAAGCTGTTGTCTCGTCGTGGAACTAGTGCTATACTTGCTAGTGCGAACCAACAGAAAAGGGATCATTCTGGCATAGGTTTTTAGAAAAGGATAATTGGACGTTCCAACGGCGATGGAAAATAATCGTGAGGAAACCTTAATATGTTAATAGTTGTCTCGGTCAATGAACTATCAAATAACTGGCTAACTTGAGAACAACTCAGCCTCTGCAACCCTATTTGGGCAAAGGATGACGTAATGTTGACATTGTACAGGCTTTTCTTAACTTGTTTTTCTCTTCACCCGCAGCCAGAACAATACAGACTGACGCCAGTGAGCACGAAGCATCACGAGGTCGCGATCGAAGTGCTCAAGAAGTACTTCCTCAGCCAACACGTGCTGGTGCAAGACAGGAAGATGGACCTGTCTGAGGACCGCGCCATAGACGAGTATTTGGCCGGAGTTATGAAGCAAGGTACACTTCATCTCAGCGGCTTTATTTGATACCTCCAAACCCCAGCAAAAACTACGCATTTTATTTCTTATTGGTGAATTGGTGTTTAGTGTATGGAGAAATTGTCATTCTTACATAATTTTCGGTCGATTTGAACCAATAGAAAGTTAGAATTTTTAATTAAGGGCATTGTGGGATGATATAGGTTAATCTTTAGTTTTCTCCTGAAACCAAAGTTTTTCGTACTATTTACACTAGGTACTGGTACTTCTAGTCATCAATCAGTTAAGGCCCAGCAGCCTTATGGCGTAATTCGTCTGAGCTATAAACTTCATATAGACTTTTACGTTTGACACCTTGCACCAGCTTCATCTGTCAAATTGGTATCACGCAAGTAGCATCATGATGGAGGCCAAACCCAAGCTCAATGAATGAAGCCTAGAAGCCTTCAGTGATATCCCGCAATCGATGAAATTGTATGAGCATGAGATGAACCATAGACACACGCTATGAACTTCAGAGAGTTACGCCATAAGGCTGCAGTTCTGCCCCGCTAGCTACCCCTCTAGGTGGTGAGGCAGGGGGCGCGCGGCCGAGGCGGGAGTTTTGAATGTACAATAAATTGACACTGCGCTTGCTCGTCGTTAAATTCGCGCTTGATAGAAATCGTTTATGTAATTTATAAATAGTATAATTGGATAAATGGCTAAACGTGGGCACAATTTTGCCTCTGCCACCCCGCATGGAAAAAGGCGTGACGTAATATCATTATTCTTATAATAGGTACAGGATTTCTATTCAGTTTTCACAAATTCTAATTACATAGGTAGGTATCTATTTATTTTGTGGTTATCCATTAATGTACTAATTTAAAAAATATAGGTACCTATTTATTGTAGATAGTTACATACCAGGTGATATTTGAAAGAAATAGCATCAAAGTAAACAAAATTTTCTCAAACGAATAACGTTTCTTTTTGCCGTACTCCCGAGTAAAAGAAAGAAATAAACTTGTTTTAGTCCTATCATAATATATATATGCTAGGGAGCGTTCATTAATCACGTGAGGCTCGAAAGAGGGGAGGGCTTCGGAAAAAATCAGTGGTTTTGTGTGATCTTGGGCCTTAAGAAAAAAATCCCCAGGTCTTGGATATTTATGTTTGTGACGTCGATGTTTCTGGTACCCACGACTCAGGGTACCCTAGTGTGGGGCCAAAAGCAATGTCTGCGCCTTTATGTAAATGTTATGTTATATTATAACATCATAATATCTGTGGTTATAGGTATTTAAAAGTTTCCATGTAGAATTAGTAAGTAATACATACTGACTAAACGTGGTCACAACTGGGCCTCTGCCACACGTACAGGGAAAGGAGTGACGCTATGTTTATATACTTGTATCAGTATACGAGGTGACATTAGACCATTGTTTGTGGAATGACAGCACCGATCATTATGAACAGCTTTCCCAAAGAAAAATATGGTTGCAAATGAAAAATATTTTTCGTCCCTCAGTACATTGACCCGATCAGCTGATTACAAGTTACTATAGGAGACCCAACACTTTTTTCCGCTGACGACCATATACATATGTTTCTTGGGGAAAGTTGTTAATTATTATGGGTACTATCGTTCCCCAAAATATGGTCCACTAATTAAATGTCACCTTGTATATGTTTCTATTGGCAGGCAACTCGATGATAGCCCACGCAGAAGACGGGCGGGTGGCGGGCTTGTGTGTCAACTTTGCTTGCTGCGCTGTCGATCCCAACATACTGAGGCAATACGCGTTTTATAGACAGGTGACGTATAACATATATCTTCAGCCCAGTCAGCTCAGTCTTAACAGTCTTGTCAGACATCTTTGAAAAATAAAGAAATCTATGTGTCACCGTCAGATAGGTAGTCAAAACCGTTAGTTGATAAACTGACGCGTTAGTTGAAAAACTATCGACAGATAGTAAACCAGACCGACAGGGTTTAGAATTTACGTTTCTTTTGTTATTACATGTCAACCTAACACGAAGACTATTCTCTAGTCTTCACCTAACTACCGCAGTGTTCGTCCTGGTATTTCGTTTGCAATTCAAGTTGAAACCAGTTTATTATTAACATGTTTTAACCGTTAATTTATCAACTAACGCGTCATATGGTAAGCAGTACGCAACAGTTTACTATCTGTCGAAAGTTGACCAAATAACGAGAAAAAAAAACGTTAGTTTATCAACTAACGGTTTTGACAATCTAACGGTGACATATGCACCCTACAGTAAAATATACTTACATTTTTGAAGTATAAGTGCGAAATTGATTTTGAGACGCCATCAACCACCGTCATCAGCAAACGGACCTTATTTGTTACAGGACCCAAACACAAAAGACTTTTTGTATTTCATAGCGAAACTTCAAGAAACACCGAACCTGTGGCAAGTGTTCAAGCAAACGAAGGTATTCGAGGTGAATAAACGTTACCTGAACCACTTACACACTGCCCCCCCCCCCCCCCCCCTACACTAGTTTATCTACACACATATCATAAGCTCTCTTTAATGTGTTCAGGAACCGCATGTTTGACCGGCATTGTGGCTCTGCAGTTGTTTTAGCTTGTTCTGTAGTACCAACTTTACAGACAAACTATGGGCGGCACGCAGGCGGGCGTCGGCGTTCGAAATTTCAATGTCACAATATGTAGAAAAACATTATGGCTATAATGTGTAATTTTTCAGATAAGAAATGAGTTTTTACCAAGTAGTTTAACATTATGCCGATCGTAACGTGCGGTTTTTGTACGTAGTAAAGAGGGTTTATGATACGTGCGTAGATAAAATGTAAGGTAAGTGCGGTAAATAAGGACCATCTTAATTAAAAAATAATGTATTAATATTACTTATGAAATTATGAATAAAAACAAGTCTTTAGAAGAATATTTGCTTTATTGGGATAAAGAAAAAGTACAAATGTTGGTGAAACATATGAGATGTGAATTTAATTTAGTCCTTTTAAAAAAACCTTATTGTGGACCTTATTAAACCACGGTATTTTAAAAGGGGCCACTTTCCAACTTATAATTTAAGATATGAAATCAAGAAAAAAATACAAAATATTACTTTTTTCTAGCATACATCAACTTTTGGCATCAAAAATATATAAATTAAATGTTTAATTAACAGAAAAACAAAATAATGGACCTTATTAAACTCACAGAAACAAAACTATTTCGAAAACAGTTTAAACATGTATATTTTAAACAAAGAATATACATTTTTAACATACTATTGGCAACTCTTTTTAAATCTTTTCAAAAACAATAAAAATAAACATTGGAAAGATAATACTGGCCCTTATTACACTTATGAAAAGTAATTTTGAGATCACACATAAAAAATAATGAGATCAGTCTGTCCTTCCTTGGATGATTCTCTATAAACGGATCAGTCATTCAGATCATAAATGTCTAATTATAATTACAGAATAAGCAATCAAAATCAACGTCATCTTTCGTAAGGCCCAAACATTCCTCGTGGTACCATCTTTGGCATGTTGGGCATTATCGCATGTCTTCAAAATTTTCTGTGAAACAAGCATAGCAGTACCATTTATCATCTGCATGGTTCCCTTTGTTTTTACCTTTAATAGCTCCACTATTTTTCGTTTGACATGCCTTTCCTTTTTTATTTGTGCATTCTTTCTTTGAGTTTGCCTTCTTGCTAGGTTTGTCCTTACTTTTTACTTCCTTACGTTTCTGTTCGTTTTCTTTTACTTTCTTTTTCTGGATGTCTTTTCTGTTTTCTCTTTCTGTAAACAAATCTTTCGTCACTATCCGGGCTTTATAATTGATGGCTTTACGCCTTGGTGTATTCTTCACGATACCTAAGTTTGGTGTCAGTAATAGTTGTCGGAATTCAGTTTTAGTGCTTTTCTGAGACTTCAACCTGACTAATGGAACCTCGTCTTCTGAATCGTCTTCTGTAGAAGAATGTTCCCGCCTTCTTTTGTTGATGTTTACAAATGAAGATACATCGACAGGTTTAATGAGAGTACGTTCTTTTCTTCGCGCCGCAGCCACGATATCGTCATCTTCAGAAGAGCTATATATTTGGCTATACAGCGGCTGACGTTTATGAGGCGAAAACGTCATATTGACGGAAGAATCGAAGCTGTAAGTAATCGGTCTTCTGATTGCAGCGCTAGGCGTATTTGATTCAGATTCTTCAGAACCAGAATCTGTTGTGGTGTAGTCAACCAAACGTTTCTTTACTCCAACACTGCTAACAGGAGAAGGTAGGCTATAGTTTTGTATTAAAGACGGCGAGCCATCAATGATGGTCTCGTCCGAATCACTGCTATGGCTCCGTGTTGCGCGCTGGGCTCTCAAGCCTGAAGGGCCAGGAGTCGGAGACACTTGCGACTGGTCTAGTTCTCCGACCTGGTTTTCTTGCATCGGGTGATTGGTCGGTATTGACGGTTGATAGGCTTCATCTGGAATGGCATTTGGGTCAAAAGGATAAAGCCCGGTAGCTTTAAACCCGTTGACAATATTGGAATGGGTCATACATTTAGACCATATTTTGCTTAAGATGGAATTGAATCTGGCTTTGGTGATTGTTCTGCCGGGGTATTGGTACAGATATGATAAAGCTTCTTCATCCCAGTAAACCTCAAATGATTTGTTGACACTTCTGTCAAGTGGCTGGAGCCAGTGAGTGGTGTTGGATGGCAAACAGTATAAAACTATATTTTCTTTCTCCGCTGCGTCTACAATACTATAATCTAAGTGGCAAGAAGCGCCATCAAAAACAAGTAAACACTTGCCGGGAGTTTTGTACTTTCCCAAGTGATGGATGAATTCTGTGAACAGAGACGTTGTCATGGACCCTTTTTTTGCCATTCGTACCAATGATCCAGATGGCAAATTATCATTGAATTCTGGCTTCATTCTCTTCCCCTTAAACAGTATCATCGGCGGGATAGCAGTGCCTACTGCATTTACGCACATGGCAATAGTTACGTTTTCTGCGTGCTCTGGTGCAACCAAGGGCATATTTTTAGCCCCTTTTTCTGCTAAGACCACTGGTTGATTATGTATGGTTAACCTACAACCTTTTTCATCCATATTATATAGACGTCCGGGGCTCTCTCTAATCACTTCTTCGTATATTTTTTTATATTCGTTAAAGTGCTGATTTACGATTGGTTTATTAACTTTCTGAGCCCTTCCTGGATTTAAGATCTGTACCTTTCGCTTTGATATATCGGAGTTTCGCTTCAAATACAATTTTAACCAATCCTTTCCTGCTCGTTTTTTGGAGCGATTAAATTTGATTGGAATGTCATTTTCGTCACAAAAAACGTAAGCTTGCTGTCGAATTGATTTTGGTGTTAACGGTAAGCCTACAGCAGCAAGTCTTTTTATTCGCGTGGCCAAATCAGTCTCTTGCTCTTTTGTTAAAATTGTAGGACGCCCAATTTGTTTTTCGACTTTGCCACTTTTCAAATGATTGACTAAAGTTCTTCTGGGAATAGAATAACGCGCGGCTGCTGCACGTTATGACATTCCTCCCCGGATCTTCTAGTTGTTTCAGTGTCCACGAACCTCGTTTCTTCTTAGGAGGTGGTTCCATGATCGTGTACAAGCAAAATAAGCTTTTGCAAAAGATATCAAGCAAGCAAAACATAATTAGAGATTCACGAATTCTGACCCTTTTTTTGGAAACTTTAATACTTGACTTTTTTAACTTTCAACAAAGAAATGATTAAAAGAAATGAAAAATATCTTGTCTCCCAAACGCCTAAACCAAATGAAAAAGAAAAAAAACAGGTATTTTAAGCAATTAATTATCTTAGTGTGATTGGAAAGTAATATTTTCATATGTTTAATAAGAGCCGGCCCATTTACCCGCCACGAATGTGGCCCTTATTAGGCTTTGCAACGAATCATGCGAGACTCTTTAAAAATGTCTTTATTTATTAATGAAAAGTCAAAACTTACCTTGATTAGTCAACACTATTAACTTAAATTTATTTTTTTATGTTGAAAAACACAGAAAACAGCGTATTTTTGACAATATTTCTATATTTTCACAAAAAAATAATAGTAACACGGTAACGCTCGTCTATCGCTCGCGATGAATGCGTGGCAACTGACAAGATGGCGCCCCGTGGGCTACGTGCCCTATAAGATTAGCGTTGCTATTGGTCCTTTCTAAGTGTGCGTGAGTTGAAACATGTAAAACGTTTGAGAGTGTTTTTCTGAGAGTGGCCCTTACTACACGCAGGTACCTTATTCTAAGTTTACGTTCACTATCAGACTTATTTTCTTCTTCAAACTGGCTGCTGATACTTTTTACTTGACATTTTCTCTGCACTATGGTTATTCTCTGGACTTGAACCATTTTTTAAACTAAAACTATATCTGATATCGAAATTGCTTTTTTGGAATTCAAGACCTTTGTAGAACTGGCAGCTCATAGTGAGTACACCCATATGCACTTAATTTATGGTGAGACTAGGCAGACCATGTTTCCTCTAGAGGCGTTGTAACTTTTAAACGCAAAAAGGGATGCACGATTGTACGTGAAAAGGTTTCCAAGCCGCAGACCGACAACGTACGAAATTATTTCAAGAGTCGTCAATGCGTATCGTGAAGGCAGACTTCATGGAACGATTGGCGTCATAGCTATAACTTATACCGGCAATTCTCAATGGTCAAGTTTACTTGCAGTTTTTTGTAAAATGAGCTGCTTCTTTTACTTGAGGATACGCCGATAACAATGCGTCAAAGATCGTGGCTACAGCATGACGGGTGCCCAGCCTACCATGCTCGCGTAGTCCGCGACCACCTTAATGAGATAAACCCACAACAGATAGACTGGGCGATTGGGACCAATTTTGGGGCCACCGCGTTTCCCAGTCCTAAGCCCGTTATTTATTTTGTTTATTGGGGCTGTTTAAAATACAAAGTCTATTTAAAACCAATTGAAACCGAACAAGAGTTCGACGTGTATTCGACGCAGCTCGAGACTAGTTCTTGTTCTTACGTTTCTTGTTGTTACGCTGCAGCTGACAAATATGAAATGATTTGTAAAAATATTTTACAGATGACTATCGTTGCACGGCGTCATATTTCCATGTTCCATTTTCAAATGTGAAATTCCATATTTAACTACTTATGTCGCTAATAAAGAGTCTGCATTGGAAACACGTGTAAAGATAACTGCAATTTTCTTATCTAAATAGTTATTCGTCATTTAATAGTAGTTTATCTACACACGTATCATAAACCCTCTTTACTGCGTTAAAAAACCGCACGTTACGATCAGCATTATGTTAAACTACTTGGTAAAAACTCGTTTCGTAGCTGGAAAACTACACATAATGGTCATTTTATGTAGTTTTTCTACATTTAATGACATTCAAATTTCGAACGCCGACGCCCACCCGCGTGCCGTCCCTAGTTTGTCTGTGAAGTTGGTACTGACATTCAAATTTCGAACGCCGACGCCCGTCTGCGTGAAGTTGGTAAAGCTAAAGAACAAGCTAAACAATTGCAGAACCACAATGCCGGTCAAACATGCGGTTCCTGAACACATCAAAGAGAGCTTATGATATGTGTGTAGATAAACTAGTGTATGTAACTGTACATAATTAGGCATTAAAACTCTCGAGTGATATTATTATGAAACTCGCCTTCGGCTCGTTTCATAAACCCACTCTCGAGTTTTAATGCCCTCCATTATGCAGCAGTCACATAAACTACTATTATGTGACTGTTACATAATGGAGGGCATTAATATAATAATAATAATAATAATACCTTGGACACCTTTTACACACATTGATCTAGCCCCAAACTAGGATTCCCTGTATCTTGGGTACTAGACAACGATATATATACTTATATAGAGAAATATTATACTTAGATAGATAAACAACCATGACTAGGGTACAAACATTCGTTCTCATCAAACAAACATTTGCCCCCACCGGGACTCGAACCCGGGACCCTTGGTTTCGTAGGCAGCGTCACTACCGACTCGGCCATTCGGGTCGTCAAATAGGTACTCGAGAGTGGGTTTATGAAACGAGCCGAAGGCGAGTTTCATAATAATATCACTCGAGAGTTTTAATGCCTAATTATGTACAGTTACATACACTAGTTTATCTACACACATATCATAAGCTCTCTTTGATGTGTTCAGGAACCGCATGTTTGACCGGCATTGTGGCTCTGCAGTTGTTTAGCTTGTTCTGTAGTACCAACATCACAGAAAAAGTAGGGGCGGCACGCAGGCGGGCGTCGGCGTTCGAAATTTGAATGTCATAATATGTAGAAAAATTACACATTATGGTCATAATGTGTAATTTTTCAGATAAGAAATGAGTTTTTACCAAGTAATTTAACATTATGCTGATCGCGTCGTGCGGTTTTTGGACGCAGTAAAGAGGGTTTATGATAGTTGTGTAGATAAATAAATAAATTACGACAAAGATAATTTAATGTGAACTACTAAAATAAGTGATCCGATGGATCCTCAACTAAAATTGCCTTACCTTGTCCTTCATGGTTTTCCTTAGAATTAAACTACATATTATTCTAGATAAAAATGCTGACAGTAATCCCTGAGTTCCGGCGCCAGGGTCTGGCGGTGCTGATGACTGAGAGGTCCAAGGAGATGGCGAAAGACCAGGGTTACAAGGTCGTCAGGATGGACTGCATCAACCCTTACGAGTGACTTGATTTATTATTACTTTAAGCTATACTCAAATCCGAGTAACTGTGCACCTTTAAGCTATATTGGCCTCGGCTGCTATCGCTAGATGGCGTTACTAGTCGTGAGACGTGTAGCTGTAGGCTCATTTCGAGGGTTCCGTACCCGAGGGTTGCCAAACGGGACCCTCTTACTAAGCGTCTGTTATCCGTCCGTCCGTCCGTCCGTCTGCCACCGGGCTCTACCGGATCCACCGAAATAGGTCTCTACCTAGCTGCAATTTTCACAGAGGGTGTATTTCTATTGCCGCTATAACATATATTGAAAAGTACCAGTTTCTAATTCTCAATAGGAACATTACGCTCAGATGTTTCACACTCATACGTCTCTCTTGCCCCAGCTACAAGATAGCGGAGCGCTGCATGATGCGCTGCGCGGTCTCGTTCCCGCTGCACCGGCTGCGCGGCCCGCATGCGCCCTTCGTGCGGCGTAGCTCCGAGCTGCACCGGCGCCTGCGTGTCTACGTGCACGCCACGCCGCCGCACCACGACCTGCTGCGGGACCACGACCTAGAGACCATGCTCGAGTGAGTGAGTGACTGAGTGAGTCACGTGTCCCAGCGCCGGCTTCTTTGTGCGGCACCGCTGCGAGCTGCACCGGCGCACTGCGTGTCTAAGTGAAAGCCACGCCGCCGCACCACGACCTGCTGCGGGACCACGACCTAGAGACCATGCTCGAGTGAGTGACTGAGTGAGTCACGTGTCCCGGCGCCGGCTTCTTTGTGCGGCACCGCTGCGAGCTGCACCGGCGCACTGCGTGTCTAAGTGAAAGCCACGCCGCCGCACCACGACCTGCTGCGGGACCACGACCTAGAGACCATGCTCGAGTGATTGAGTGACTGAGTGAGTCACGTGTCCCGGCGCCGCCGGCTACTTTGTGCGGCGCCTGCGTGTCTACGTGAAAGCCACGCCGCCGCACCAAGACCAGCTGCCTGACCACGACCTAGACAACATGATCGAGCGAGTGAGTGATTGACTGAGTGAGTGTTTGAGTGAGTAAGTGATGAGTGAGTAAGTGATGAGTGAGTGAGTGAGTGAGTTAGTTAGAGAGTGAGTCACGTGCTCCTTGCGCCCGCGACGCCAACGATCTAGAGACCATGATCGAGTGAAGCTTACATGCTTTGTAAATTATTGAGTAAAATGAATAAATGTCTACCAAAAAAATTGCAGGTTTCCAGGTATCCGTGTGTATTTAATGCTGTCCCGTTATTGATATATAACCGTGGCGTTTATAAAGAAATATCACTACAGAAATGTCATGTATTAGTGTAAAATTTATAATAAAAATAAAACTAATCTAAATAGATGTACACTTTTCAAGTTTATTATATACAATCGTAAGACCATGATTACATTTAATTGAGTATAAAAAAACGAAAATTTTAACTCTCTTATCACAGTAGGTATCAGATATTGTAAATATAATAGTATAATTAGAGTCATTACACGGGCTGGGAAAACTGGGAATAATTGACAAATAGTTCTCTTAAAACTCAAACTCGAGGCTAAGCCAGAAACAATCACATGATTTAGCTATGAATTCCAATAAACTACATAAAACTAAGTTAATAAGTGAACTAATAAAGTCTTAGCTCTAGCTTACTGCTAATGAGATTTCCATATTGTTAATTAAAGCATAAGAATAGGTCAGGAACACAAAAGATAAGCGGTGTTTAAAGAACAGTAAAATAGGCTATTCATTAGATATCATATCTTGCATGACCGGGGGACCTTTCGCCTCTCTTTACTCTCAATTAAAATATAATTTAAATTATTGTTGATCCCAGCTTTTCAATGCGATAATCACATTAAAAGACTGTTTCACGATGTACGGATAAGCCAAGATAAATTGGGATTTAACATACAGAATGTATTATTTACCTGTCACAGCGCTTATCCGGACATTATGAAAAAGGCCCTTTGCACTGTGACCTTACCATAAACATCACTGCAAGTAGGGCAGCAGATTCTTGATGAACCAGTCGTCTGTGAATCGAAGATGGTTGCCCGGTGTGGAGAGAAGAACCAACTTGCCAGCTTTGTCCATACGACCGAGTCCAAGTCGATCCTGGAATAAGATCAACTGGTACTTTAGTATCTGCTTCTTCTTCTAGTCCTCCCTTCCATTATAAATGTTGAAAAATAAATGCCCTTTAATGTCCCCACTGAGGAGCACGGGCCTTTACCCGAATACGAGTAATATTGAGCCATAATCAACCACGCTGGCTCAGTGCGGGTAAATCGAGTGGTGGCGGGCTAGTGGCCAGCCCGACTGTCAGAAGAGAAGATGAAACGGGTTGCCGGTATTTATCCAGCAACCGGCCTACTTTTACTATCCGGCCGGATACATATTTATACACTATCCAGTATCCGGCCGGCTGGATGGTAAAATAGGCTCGAACTTTATTAGTTACGGATGGAAAATACGAAATATCTAATTTAGGTATATCAGGTATGATATCAGGGACGCTATTTTGTTCTAGAAAACGCATAGCAGTTGCATGTCGATTGCTCCCAAGGACGCAAAATGCCGTATTTCACTTGCCGGCGGCTCCTATTTTGTATGCAGACTGACTGTTAAATACGGCATTTGGCGCCCTTCGGAGCAATCGATATGCTTTCGTAATGAGTTCCTAAGAGAATTGAGCCCCAGGCATTACATCAACATGACAAATATTGCTACAATTTTGTCGTCTTATAACAAAAAAAATAGCATTCGTACTGCACTAGGGGAAAGTTGTGGTGGATGAATACAAATTTCAGTGCATAAGAGGCAACAAACAAATAGGTGATATGTTGATAACTTCGGTTATGAATAAAATCGTGCACCACTAATTCACACTTCACGTTAGGATGCGCCACTCGGCTATGTTCCGCCGGATATCCGGCTTCATGGTTTGCCGGATATCGGGTATACGGCCGAAACATTATCCGTTTCATATCTAGTCAGTCTTATTAAGCTGCCCTGTCGAAACGAATGCCACATAGAATCGAACACCCGTCCAGTACCCGCCCCGGCCAGATGTTGCTACCCTTACAAGTCCTATCCCGCCGCCGGTGTGCCGAAACCTTAAACGTGGGCACAATTGTGCCTCTGCCACCACAAATGGAAAAAGGCATGACAAAAAAAGAGGAAAGGGTATTACTATGCACAGAAAGAAAGTGAATCAGCTGGGCCGGGAAGCATACTAATGTTCCTCTACTAGTGTGTAGGCCAGTTAATTCCGTTTATAAATACTTTCGCTCACATCTCATTAATCGTCGAGACTCAACGCAGCCTACGGTATTTGTGATAGAGGCCTAAAGATGGCTTTACCTGAGTGATTAGAGAGAGAAAACCCTACAACAATTTCCAATTTTAGCGATAGCTGTAATGTTAACCTAAGAAATAATCACAGACTAGTTGCGTTTTAGACTCGCGAAAATTAGCAATTCTTTCAAAGGTCAGTGCATTCTCTACTCCAACAAGAAATCTCTGGAAATTGCCATTTGAGCAATTTAAAAACCATCTAAAAGCGACTTTAAATTAAATAAGTACATACATTCAAACCTGGCAGGAATCCTACAAAATATAGCATTGTGAAAGATTATGTGAAACTTCTTTGGACTGTTTTATCGAACAAAAACAATCAAGCAAACAAATTACGTTTACAAGTCAGCGAATGCAAGCTGACACTCATGAATTCATGATCAATAAGCTAGTTTATACTCTATTAATTTCTTTATAGAAACAACTAGTTACTAGATCATGTGCCACGGGCAGCAAGGTACCAAAATAATTGTTACGCAATGAGTGTAAAATTATAT
Organism: Argyresthia goedartella; assembly: GCA_949825045.1. Taxonomy (NCBI): domain Eukaryota; kingdom Metazoa; phylum Arthropoda; class Insecta; order Lepidoptera; family Argyresthiidae; genus Argyresthia; species Argyresthia goedartella. The sequence continues at coordinate 22,112,136 of OX463821.1, read as the reverse complement.
AATAAATTTCCTAATAAATTAAAACATCTCCCACTAAATGTTTTCAAAAACAAGCTGATCTCATGGCTACAACAGCATAATTTTTATACACTGAAGGAGTTCTTTCTCACTAAGAATTAAAAAGGAATACTGCAGACCTTTTATTTATACTACTACAATAAAATATTTGCATGCTATTGGGAATAAAATGACATAATATATTAATTTAAGAACTGTATGTAATACCAAAATAATATGTAAATAAACGAATCTGAATCTGAACTCCGTAACTTGAGATTTACAAATGGCTGTTCTGGCCTACAGACGCGCACGCGCAACATGCAAGGAATCTGATAAAGGGCAGCGGGGATTAGAATCTGGTGCGCTTTCATGGTGTAGAACTTTCATGGTGTCATAATGACTTAATTGCTCGGTTGCGTCCAACGTTCATGTTCATATATCTAGGTGCTGGGGCTGACGTAACTAACATACTTCCCAGCTTAGTCTGCACACCGGGAAGTGCTCAACATATTTTCTAAGATGTGTCATCATAACTTGAATCGTAATTATAAGTTCCTACATTTTTATACACGTAACTAAGTATTGAATCCTTGCCTTCACTTGAATTCGAGTAAGTTTACGCGATACTCCATCACGCTGGCTCAACTGAGCTATATAACTATATAACTATATAGGTTGTAACAGAAAGGTGTAGTCATATATTAGAGGGTAGTTATGGATATCATTATGAATAACGTTTACTGTGGAGCCGATTTGATCAGAGAAATATTAATTTTTACTTCTCCATACAAATGTGACAAAATTATGAAAAAGTGAAAAATAAAGTTGCTCGCATCAAATCGGTTCCATAGTGAAAGTTGTTCAGAATGCTGTCCCTATCAAACCTCAAAAATATGACTACACCGCTTTTTTACACCTGTAGAGGAGTGTTGGGCTAGTGAGTGGACAGCCCAACTATCAGAAGCTTTTAAGCTGCCTTATACTGACACAGCTTTATATAATTTAAATACCCCTTATTCATAATACATAATTAATTTCTTTAATGAAATAATTGAAAAAACAAGAAGTACATAAAATGGTGTACAAAGGCGGGATTATCTCTAATAAGAGATAAAGATCAGAACTTGTTTTCTAGAAGAGTCCAACAAACCAATTTCTGATAAAAAAATGTTGATTGTTGAACAGGAGAAGACCATGTGTTCAGTACAACAATAAACTAAATATATGAATGCCTACATAAATAGAATATAAATCCTAAACATAAATACCAAAATATGAAACAGATACTTATTACACATACAAACTATGTACTTGTAATTCTAAAGGTATTTCTTACGCGACTTTTAAACTTATTGAAAGTTGGACTGTCCCATCATGATTGTATCGACTAGTGCCGAGGAGTGCATTCTACTGCCGAATGGCCCGGAGTCTAAACCCGTGCTCATAGGACCCGATATGTTATGCTGTGGGGTTGTGAGCATGGAAACTGCATAACTTCTCCAAAGCCTGCTGCAAGGTAGAAATTTGAAACGATCTCGTGGAAAGGTTGGGTAGTGTGGATTCCGTAATATGTTATAGAGGAATTTGAGGATGTGAGAACTTACTACCAACATAACAACGCTCCTACCTATAGTAATATGCACCTTTTATTCAGCATGTTTTAGTCCACCGTTGGACATAATGCCTCCCGAATCGACCTCCAGGGTATATTTGCTCACCTTAATATAAATCTTCGAGTCCTTCAACTTCAGAATCTCCTTGGACTGCCCGGGTGCATAGAACCCAAACCACTCCGTCTCCTTCGGCTGCACCACGGTGTCATTCTCGAACATGACCAGGACAAACTTGTTCAGCTTGTTCAGGTTCTCCACGTAAGTCTTGTTAATGACCAGTTCGTTGTTTATATCGGAGAGGAAGAGGCTCTTCGCTTTATAGGTGGGCTCGTTGAGCGGGTCGTGCCAGTATGTCGCTTGGACTAGCAGGTCCTGGACCATCCTGGAAATAGGATAGCGCAGCGTGTCAGCAAAGAAATATTGGATGGCTTTTTAAATGTGCAGTTCCTCTATCGCGCCATGTCGGAAAGGGCTGGGGGGTCACCAAAACCATTATATCGATTCAGTTTAGGATCCTAGAACAATATCACCATGACAACTATTTCCAATCCAATACAAAGTCAAAGACAAAGTCAAATTTACTTGTCTCTGTAGATATTTACGTATACTTTGCAAACGACATTTTTTGCCTCTTCTCTACATTGGACCACTGTCGGAGTAGAAGGGCGTAGAAACACAGATTGATTTTAAGATCCCCTTTAAAATTTGCTTGTTCTTAACTGATACAAATATTTCAATATTAATTATTTTATCTACACACGTATCATAAACCCTCTTTACTGCGTTGAAAAACCGCACGTTACGATCAGCATTATGTTAAACTACTTGGTAAAAACTCGTTTCGTATCTGGAAAACTACACATTATGGTCATTATGTGTAGTTTTTCTACATATAAGGACATTCAAATTTCGAACGCCGACGCCCACCCGCGTGCCGTCCCTAGTTTGTCTGTTAAGTTGGTACCGACATTAAAATTTCGAACGCCGACGCCCGTCTGCGTGAAGTTGGTACTAAAGAACAAGCTAAACAATTGCAGAACCACAATGCCGGTCAAACATGCGGTTCCTGAACACATCCAAGAGAGCTTATGATATGTGTGTAGATAAACTAGTGTATGTAACTGTACATTATTAGGCATTATGCAGCAGTCACATAAAGTACTAATAATTAATAGGCAGGAATAAATAATTACAAAAAATTTAACAGCAAGGTCTGTGTTGAGCTAGATTAACCCCACCCCATACAGTCCCATCATTTAAGTAATCTTGAACATTGTAATTTCCCTTTTTCGACAAAGTCGCTTTTACGTGGTTTTTAAATTTCTCAAATGACAATTTGACGACCCGAATGGCCGAGTTGGCAGTGACTCTGCCTATGGAGCCAAGGGTCCCGGGTTCGAGTCCCGGTTGGGGCAAATATTTGTTTGATGAGAACACATGTTTGTACCCTAGTCATGGTTGTTTGTCTATCTAAGTATAATATTTATCTATATAAATAAGTATGTGTATCGTTGTCTAGTACCCAAGATACAGGGAATCCTAGTTTGGGGCTAGATCAATGTGTGTAAATTGTGTCCAAGGTAATATTATTATTATTATATTATTAATTTCAAAATCTCCAGATGTATCTTATTGTAGTAGAGAATGCCCTGACCCTTGAAAAAATTACTTACCTTCGCGAGTCTAAACCGGGGCGCAACTAGTCTGTTATTATTTCTTAGGTTAACATTACAGCTATCGCTAAGTTTGGAAAATGTTGTAAGGTTCTTGCATACATACATTATATTTTCGAAAATAAAGTCGTGGTAATTTTAGGGATCAGCCTCCTTATTCAGTGACGACCTCTGTGGCGCTGTGGTTGTGGCTCTGCCTACTATGCGGGTGGTCCCGGGTTCGATGCCCGGCTGGCGATAAAGAAAAAAAACTCCAAGTCTTGGGTGTTTATATGTGTTTGACGACACTGTTTCCCTCGGCACAGGGTATCCTAGTGTAGGGCCAGAAGGAATCATGCCTATATGTGAATGTTTATTAAAAAAAAAACTCAAATAAACCGACATCTGTGGAAATGTTTTTAACGTTAATCTGACACTAACCGCGTTGGATTTGACGTGGATTTAAGTTACTGAATAAGGGGGCTGTTTAGGGTCCTAAACAGACCCCTAATTCAGTAAATTTTGTGAGTTTTTTGAGTTAGCTGGGGGCTCAAGCTAGTAATATTTTCTCACAGACGACAAGTAGGTCATTATCAAATGAAAATAGGCGCCTTGAATTGCTATTAATAAAGGGGTAATTTTAATTTGTCACTCGTCTAAAGTAATGGGTAATTGGGTAGGCAGCCATTATTGCTAAGTCGGCGAAGAAGGTATTGGCAACGATGATTTTACAATTCTGCTATATCTATCTTCCAACTATACTAAAGGCTTTTGACACCGTTCAGGAGAACAAATATAAATTTATCTCTTGCCAGAGCGCAAACATTGTGTAAGTCACCTTGAGGATATTTGCGCAGGAAAATAAACAACAGAGAACTCATCACAATCAGCAAATGAACAATAATTCATTCATATCGCGTCTCCACAATGAAGCTATCAATTTCATATTGTTCTTGAATAGGAGTATTTAAAGGTAACCACAGTAAAGCCTCGCTGATGACTACGGAAGTTATATTATGAACAGATAGGATGTATATATTAAAGAATAAAACAGAATATATATTTCTGGTTGTTTATGATTGGAGTATCTTGCTCACATCTTATTCTGATTGTACATAATACAAAATCCGCCTATAAGATTGATCGTTTTGTGGATAGAACTGGTTCAAGAAACCAAGGTTACGATACCGATTTCTAGGGACCTAGATAAACCGGATTAATGTAGTAGGCTAGGTAGGTACCTGCTTTACGCAATTTACCTACCTCGAAATAAGAAGTTAACATGATTCGTCTGCGATATGCAACAAACTGCCCAACCTACCGCACTGCCGGCACTGCTGTCTAAAGTAGCGATTACATTACATGAATTGTCAGGAACTATTTCCCTATATCATGAGATCTAATCGCTGTCAGGGAGATTGGGTTCCGATATCAGGTGATATTGCGTGCCCGACCGACCAATCTCCTGATTTCGGGCCTTTAAATAATTTACTCCCAGTAGTTCTGGAACTACTTTTGTTTTTGGGGTGCAAATCCTTAGAGTAATTATGTATATATCAGAGTAGACGCCTCGGCTTGAATTCTTGTAAAACCTATTTAAGACAATTGGAATGGAACAAACGCGCTCAGTCTTTGCCGGACGGCTGCGGCAACTCGACGCATTGGAGTGAAAAGGGTTACGTAAATATGCCTTCAAGTGTACTGAGGTACTGCACATACTCCACAGGAAAATTAAATAAAAAAATATAGGAGTGACTTTCCAAATGTAGGCTCTTACTGCATTTTTGCAAAATCACGCTTAATTTAATTACTTTTGTATAAATTTTAACTCATATCGACGCGCCATGTGCTTGTGTGGCCGCCACGTTTCGCTGAAATCATAGAGTAACAAAGGAAGTCTACGCAGAAGTGACAACTGTCCGTGCATTATACGGTAAATTATGTAATCCATTTTTGGAAGTAAGAGCATTACTCATCTGTTATTTTTGCGGTTCGTGACAACTAAGTGCCACTAGCACGAAGGCGTGTTACCACTATTCTCTGAATAATTTTGACCACTCCATACAGCTTAAATCCGTAAATCCAATTGACCGGGGTCAGATTCCACCAAAATCTGGTCATAAAATTATGATCGGTGGTTAGTGCCACTAGCACAAAGGCGGGCTACCAGGTACCACTATCCTCTGAAGGTCAATTGTATCTACGGTCAGACATACATACAGACAGGTCAAACACTTCTCTTTTCGCTTCGCTGTAGTCGGATAAAATAGCTCCGTCCGTTCCGACCACAATGACTTTAAGGGTCGGTACGATACAAAAGCAGTGTCACTTCTGCGGTGTGAAATATCGCCGCCCCCCCCCCCCCCCCCCCCCCCCGGTCACCGTGTCATCAAGTTGCGACACGTTTTTTATTGGGAAAGCGACTCTATACGCTAGGAATAGCAACTAAATGGGCAAATCGGAAAATAAAATAAAAAAGGTTTTCTTAGTAGGCTTATTGCAAGGATTTCAAAAATTTCTTTTTCTTCTATTAACTTTTAAATACTTTGAAATACGTACAGGACGATGACATTGATAAAATTGGGTCACGTAACGGGAACATTGTGGGAAAACCATCATATCTCCATAGCTGCGGCGAGGGGCTAGCCCCCTGTCACGCAAAAAGAAGTATTGAATAACTGGCTAATCGTGGGCTAAACCCTGTATAGGAAAGGGCTTGACGCTATGTTATGTTTAACATGTAATAACTTAAATTGAGCTTAATTAGTCAAAAACACTTCATGTAATCTTTCAAATGCACCTGACACTGGCAAAATTAACCACAAATGAGGTTATAGCACGCCATATATTATAAGAAGTAAATATAATTTGACAACTTTGACAGATAGACAGCCTCCCCAACTACACCAGCGCCATCTGCAATGAGTTTTTGAGATTAGCTGCCATACTACACTGCCTGCAAAACTAAGTACCACTAACTAACTTTAAACTTGTCACATTTAAAATTTCATTTTTTCTAAACTAAATAAGCTGAGATTTTAAATAAAAAACTTTGTATAGAAAATTTTGTCAGCTTTTCTTGAAAATATAGTACAAATTTAAACTCTTTTTCGAGTCCTTTTTATTTCGAAAGCATATCTTGTTTATGTACTTAAAAAGTTATTGCAATTTTTAAAATTGTGATACTTAGTTTTGACAGGTGGCATTTAATCAACCGACCATGCCTTGGGGAATGATAGTAAACATCAGAGACAGGATACAGGAACAACCCTATAGGAAACTTATGTTTATGTACTCGTAAATCTAGTAGTTGATGTCGAAATCACGTAACCAATGTGAACAGTTGCAGATAGAATCTTTGAAGTGGTTTATTCCATTTAATGGTTTATTTTATTCTATTCCAGTGGTTTTATCCTTGCTTTGCGTTGCGTCATTATGTAAGTCATTATGTTGCAATGCTGAAAATAATGGACACTAACTTGGCCATGTATGTTTAGTAAAATCTGAGTAAGAACTGTATTTCTTTGTTGTAGATACTGACCACCACGTCAATGTGTGGCCTGTTTGTTTTATTTCAAGCGATCGAAAACAAAACAAATCTGTGCATAGAATGAATAGAGCGACTTCAAAATCTCGGGATTAGGTTTATCTTCGGACTGCGCAAGTTCGACCACGTCTCGCAGTATCGCAAGGAGTTAAAATGGCTGCCGATCCGTCTTCGCCGGGACACACACATCCTCACTCTTCTATTCAACATCTTAACCAACCCTCGATACCCTAGCTTTCTCCGTGAGCATTTTCAATTTCTCCCTTCGGCTCGTCCACGTAGAACTCACACGGTTTCCCTGCTTTTTATACCTCATCACAATACCGTCGTATACAAGCACTGTTTTCGATTGCGAGCGATCACTCTTTGGAACTCACTTCCCTGCACTATCAGGGATAGTCCGTCTCTCCCCGTCTTCAAGAATCGTTTGAAGGAGCATTATCTTTCTCTATCCTAGATTTGAGCTTTGTATATATTAGTTTATTTATGTGTATTTATATTTGTATATAATATTTATATACTTGTTTATGTAGTGTATCTAGCAGTTAGTTCTATATTTCAGTAATATAAGGATGAATGTATCTTATCAGAGCACATAGGCCTATCCTATATTAAATTATTCTTATCAACCTTGGGTTTGCTTGAAGAGATCTCTATTTAGAGATAAGCATGCCTTTGTAGATGTTCTGTCTGTTTTATTATATCTTATGTCGTTTATGTGCAATAAATATATACAAATACAAATAGATACAAATACAAATGAATATTCATTTATTTAATTTAACGTGTCATCCATCACAGTGATGCTATTTTATATTTCTACAATAGAATAAATATAGAAAATTAGTAGCTACATTGTTGGCATATAATAAATGCGACGCAGCTATAGTTGGTTTAATCAAGTTCAACTTGCATCAGCTGTTTTTATTGCATAGACTAATCAGAAACCTGCTTATGTTAAGGGTAAGATAAAATGCACCGCATTTGGGAATTCATCGGTTATGTATATTTTGCATGTAACATTGGGATCTGTTCCAAGTAATTTAAATTAGTTCATAAGACAATAGAGGAAATCTCTAGCATACAAGAGCCACTAAATATGTCAAAGGGTAAGCCCCACTTCAATATTACCCATCAAAACATCCAGGGGCTGCCTGGCAAAGAACTTGTTTTAGAATTGTTTCTAAAAATCTCTGACATCGATGTTATTTGTATTACAGAACATTGGCTAATAGTAGTTTATGTGACTGCTACATAATGGAGGGCATTAATACTCGGGGTTGGTTTTGTGAAACTCGCCTTCGGCTCGTTTCATAATAATATCACTCGAGAGTTTTAATGCCTAATTATGTACAGTTACATACACTAGTTTATCTACACACATATCATAAGCTCTCTTTGATGTGTTCAGAAACCGCATGTTTGGCCGGCATTGTGGCTCTGCAGATGTTTAGCTTGTTCTGTAGTACTAACTTCACAGACAAACTAGGGGCGGCATGCAGGCGGGAGTCGGTATTCGAAATTTGAATGTCATAATGCCAGTGAATCCCCGCGTTTGCTAGTTATATTATCTTAAAGCTAAGTCTTTTTAATGTACGTATGTGAATCGGTTAAGTCACTGAACAATCTATAGTATACAATATTTAATATCCCTTATACTCTCAACTATTTATGCAATAAGTGTTTTTTAATGTATTATTTATTAATTATAATTATATTTCTGATGTCAATTCGTCTCCTACTTAGCTTATCCATCCACTAAATTTTCCTAATTTTTTCCTATAGTTTATTTATTTTCATATCAATTATATATGCAGTTTTAATAAAAAGTAGTTTATTAACACCCACCCTTTATCTTCTCCTCCTTGATAAGGTGCCGACAGAATACCAGCGTTGCAGGACCTCTTGCAGGTTCTGTGGCACATGCTGAGTCGGAACCTATTCGCCGCCTAGGCACACACTTCACGACGAAATTGTATTTTGCTTTTATTTATTTCTTGTTGCCTTGTGTATGTACTATACATATAAGTTACTGTGTGGTATGTACTTTTACTTTTGTGACGCGTGTGTATATTATTGTCTGCGATATTAGTTGTTATTACTTTCTCATTCAATTGTATGTTTCACTTTTTTTCTTGTCCTCTCATAATTATCGTGTATTTTATGTTGTGTGTGTTATGGCGTAGTCCGAATAAATTGTTCTAAAAATTCTTTCTTTTTTTCTTTCATAATGTGTAGAAAAATTTTTCAGATAAGAAATGAGTTTTTACCAAGTAGTTTAACATTATGCTGATCGTAACGTGCGGTTTTTCTACGCAGTAAAGAGGGTTTATGATAAGTGTGTAGATATAGGAGTTTATGATGTATTTTAAAATAAATAATTACAAAATTGTCAGTTGTTACAATAGAAGACTGCTGATAGAGGTGGTTCTTTTATCTTAGTAAAAAAAATATTAAGGTGAAACAACGGAAATATATTCTTGCACTCACTGTTGAAAGACAAATAGAGGTGTGTAGAGTTACAGTCTGTGTAGAGTTAGATAACCATATTATTGTTTGTGTCTACAGACCTCCGAGGGATGAAAAGGGCTGTGGAAATTTCTAAATATTTGAGAACCGACTTGGGCGGTTTTTAATAGGTCGTGATTACAAAGGATTTTGCACCATAGCACACTGATTCGTCTAGATTCTAGACGAATCAGTGTGCTATGGTGCAAAACGTGCTAGCTGGACAAAAATATTTTTTGATTTCTAATGGCTTATTTTAGCTTAAATAGCAGTTAATTGTTGTTACTAGTAGGATTCGAGACTATCCCGCAATTTTAGGGGGATATAAAAAATAAATACCAAAAAAAAATTAAAAAAATACATATTTATTCAAAAGAAATACACACCTTTTGGAAATAAATAAAGAAAAATAAATTGAATAATTACAATGCACAAAATCAACGATATTTACAAAATTATAACTGTAACTTAAATTAAAAGGATCATAATAAAAACCTATTTCATTACATAATTGATGCAAAACTACACTAAATCGATTTATTTACACATAACAATACAAAAGTCATTCTTCTTCACCCTCAGACGAGTCGGATTCTGTATAATCTAAATTATTTCTAATAAAATTACAAGTAGGTGGCGAAATGGCCACTGAAGGCGGGATAATTAAGTCACAGACTTCAGGCATTAACTGTTCGTTTTTTTTTCTACGAACGTCTCTGAGTGAGTTGATTAAAGGGTCAGACGATGCCAAAAGAATGTGGATCAAGTCTGTATTCGTGGCAATACGTGACGTTTTGCGAGTATTGTGCAGCCGTAAACGGCGTATGTCTTTGTTTCTCGCTTCTTGGGCTTCTTCGGAGAACTGCCCAATCGGAAGTAACGAGGTCTTTATTACCTCAGTACTGTGCATAAGGATCTTATGCACAGTGGCAGGCATGAAGTACCACGAATACAGACTTAAGTAGAGTTTCCGCGTTTCCACACAAATGTTTTCAAATTTAACCAAATCGATATCATAGCCAGATGATAATGTTCTTAATATTATTTTAAACTTTTTAATGAGATTAGCATCTAACCCTGTAATCCCTGCACTCAGATCCGCGTTATCAAAAAATCTACGCGCGGTGTTTCCATCATTTGTATTTCCGAACCCTGGTTTTGGTTGGTCCCCAATCAAACCTTCCATTTTGAACATTTTCTTTATTGCCTCTGCGCGGTTTTTTACACTTAACTTATCGTCTTCACCCCTGGCTTACCATTTCTTGATGTCCAGACGATAACTTATGTGCAACAAACACTCAAAACTGCGAATCCAGGCATGCAGAGTGGACAACCCAAAACCAAAGTTTCCTTGCTGACCATCATAACCTTTCACTTCATCATTCATCGTTTTCGGCGTGGCTTTACATATGTAACACGTTTGTGCTGAACGTGTGTCCGTTAACGCGTTACATACTTTCCCATCGACCATCGTTAAGATAAAATTGTGTTTCACAGAAATTTGAACGTCTCCGACTGAAAACAATGTTGGAACCAACTGAGAAACCTCTTCCAGCACTTTGTTTGTTTCTATTTGTAAGCTCCGTTGATTCCTTTGAGAAGATGAAATTGATGGGTCTGCAGTACATAGTTGAAGCTGGACGGGGGTTTTGCCAAATAATGAGGTCGCCATCATACAACCTCAAAGGAACAAACGAATACACAAATAGGAACTCATCAGTGGCCTCGGAGTCCTCAAATTTCTGTTTGTAAGTGCTATGGCCAGAACTAACGTCACAACCCCACTTGCTTTTCAACGTGAATGATGATCTAGGGAGCACACTCCTAATGACTTCACTTTGTGCCATAAGCAATCTCTCCGTTGTCTTATCCAAAAGAGGTTGCAACTTACAATCGACACGCGTTTCCGTCACATGAATGTGCTCCGCTGAAGGAAAAGAACTATTAATTGACTTACGCATGCTATGCCACGATGGAAACGTGTTATGTCCCGCCTTCATTGACCACTTCCTCACCGTCTTATAGGTATGACTATTCCCCTTGGAGTCAAAGTAATAAGCCCAAGCTTCATTGGTAGACAACTGCCTACTATCAGGGCACGAAGTAGCTTTAGAGGTTTCACCATCACTTGCACGTTTTATTGCTTTTGCGATGCTTCTCTTCTCCTCCGCTCTGCTTGCGACCTCAGCAGCAGTCGCCAACTCCTCAGCAGTCCACTTGTTCACAGCTTCTTCAACACGCCGTTTCTTCGTCTTGTGTGAAGCGTCTCCAAAGCTGCTTTTTGGCCTTCCCGGGGTGCGTTTCTCGGTGATTGATGAGCTGGACGCCTTTGGGTTGATCACATGAACCTTGAACTGAAAGTCAGCACCTTCTAACCAACTTTTATTGTTAGTTAAGAAACGATCTTATTCGAATATGATGCGATTTTGAGGTGTATTTCTCGACGTGACTCTTCGGTGATATTCGAGAGGTCAATCCTTGTAGACAAAAAGTCGAAAATCCGTGAATTCCGGTTTTCTTTATCGTGTTTCACCCATTCCTCGAAAAAGTCAATTTTCGAGACAGTGTGATCGTGTTCTGAAAAAAAAAATACATGATGTACCGAGATCGCGCAATGAAATTTTATCTTAAATTAAAGCTAAGGGTTATGTCTAAGTAATATAAAAAAAATAGCCCGGGTACACGTGGATACAAAAAGATATAGTCCTTTAAACTTTTAAAAGGTAAAAAATTACGCTTTTTTTCAGACTAAATTTTAGACAGTTAAAAAGGACACAAAACAGACATTTAGGAGAGGTTTGAATATGATAACATAATCTACATACCTTCAGCAACAAAATCCATAGCACAACACTTTTGGTTTTTCACAAAATAACTCATGAGACCCTTTCGATCGTGTAACAAAATTACAAGTGACGAGAATTAATCAATTACAAAATCTAACATTCACCCTTTTACCTGTCATTACTTAATGACATCCGTACTTTGAAACAAACAATTCTTGGAAATGTTCCCTCTGGGGTGTTGTTAATGGCATGTGACCACTAATTCTTGGAAATGAGGAGGTGACTTTTGTCCAGCTAGCATGTTCTTGACGATTCAGTGTGCATAGTAGAGAAATGACAATAATAAATAATAATATTAAATGGTGACAATAATTAAGATTTTATTCAGTACAAGTTCATAGTTTGTATGCAGACTTCAAAAGGCAAAAATAGTTATTGTGAGCAAAATGATGTATTTACGGCGAGGGCGGTACATTGAAATCAGAGTGAAGCGAAGGATTCTACAATAGAATCCTGAGCGTAGCGAGGAATACTATGTTAGAATTATAAGGATTTTTTTAATTAAATGCTCTAAAAATAATGAAATAACTATACTTTGAATTATACTTTCACCACTTTTACAGTAATCGAACAACAAAAACAAAACGTCGGATTATGAAGGATTAGGGAAAGGTCACCACAGATAAAATATTCCTAGTGCTACTTTTACCAATGTGTAAAAATAATCGAATCGAATATTACAATGGTATCGCATATCAATATTCATTATATCACAATAACAGTCATCGATAGTTTTGTTCGAAAAGGCTTTTTACGAACCTCACTACGAACGCCGCCTCGAGCCGAAGCTCGTGCCGTAAACTTCTCGGTTCGTAAATATATGCCTTTTCGAACTCGTGGGAAATTTCACCTCAGCAGCTCGAACAAGAGGGTTTTGCTGCGAGTAAATTTGTGCAAATTTGCATTTTGCTCACTGAGTGGATAAAGTAGCTTTTTAATTTTGAATACCGCGTACGTACACACGCAGGCATAATTACAAACAGCCAACGGGCATCGAGTTATAATTCGATGTTTTTTGGCTGTTTGCGATTTCGCCAATGTCACTGCTATCGATTTTAAACTCGATTGCAGTAACTGTGCTACTAAAGTCCAAATAATCGAGCTTAGGGTGCTATTCCACCAATTCGATGCCGTCGATCGGTGGCAGAATGGAATAGTCGACGTCGGCGAATTTTTACATTGAAATAAATTGCACATAGAAGAGGTATGTGCCCAGCGGTGCCGGTGGCTCAAAATTATATAAATGGCCGCCATTTTGAACTTTTTAGTTACTGGTCCGATTTGCTTCAAAATCGTTATCTGGGGATCCGGTTGGAGTCCAATTAAGATTCTGAAGACAGATTTTGAAAAAGTTGCCGCCATTTTGAACTTTTTAGTTACTGGTCCGATATGCTTCAAAAACTCGATATCTGAGGATCCGGTTGGAGTCCGACCATGATTCTGAAGTCAGATTTTGAAAAAGTTGCCGCCATTTTGAACTTTTTAGTTACTGGTCCGATTTTCTTTAAAATCGATATCCGGGGATTCGGTTGGGGTGCAATCATGATCTGAAGTCAGATATTGAATAAGTTGCCGCCATTTTGAACTTTTTAGTTAATGGTCAGATTTGCTTCAAAATCGATATCTGAGGATCCGGTTGGAGTCATACCGTGATTCTGAAGTCAGATTTTGAAAAAGTCACCGCCATTTTAACTTTTTAGTTACTGGTCCGATTTTCTTTAAAATCGATATCCGGGGATTCGGTTGGGGTGCAATCATGATTCTGAAGTCAGATATTGAAAAAGTTGCCGCCATTTTGAACTTTTTAGTTCCTGGTCTGATTTGCTTCAAAATCGTTATCTGAGGATCCGGTTCTTCTAGCCATTCTAATGATAAATAGTACAATTAGAGAAATATTCCGTAGCGTAAATTAGTCGAAGTTTATCATGAAACAGTACCAATAAATATTATTAGATTTTTCAATATTGTATTTTTTTCATTCTCTTATTTGAAATGTTCTCATTACTGAGATGATAAATTGTATGTGCAACACGAAACCAAATTTATTTGCATCTTGTGCCTTTGGACTCAAAGGCACAAGAGCGAGGGACTCCTCGCTCACTCAGGATTCTAACGTAGAATCACTCGCAAAATTTACATTTCTTTTGTTCTTACATGTCAACCTAACACGAAGACTATTCGGGGGCTATGCTGCGCTCGCCCCCTCTAGTCTTCACCAAAGCTACCACAGTGTTTGCCCTGGTATTTCGTTTGCAATTCAAGTTCAAACCAGTTTACTAATTAACGGTTTTAACCGTTAGATTATCAACTAACGCGTCATATAGTAAGCAGCACGCTACAGTTTACTATCTGTCGATAGTTGACCAGGTATGAAAAAAAACGTTAGTTTATCAACTAACGGTTTTGACAATCTTGCGGTGAAATATATAACCTAAATCTACGTTGCGTGATACGGATTCGGGATTTCGTGGACTGTGTTTGCCCACTAATTAGCTCAAGTGTAAAAATAAACGACTTTATGCCCTTTCCTTGTGTCATATAAGTTTATCAAACCCACCGAAATTGAAAATAATGACCAGCTAGAGTCTAGAGCTAGGTCCAAATACCCGTATGTGCCAAGACGCAACTGCTGCGTACAGCGTTGTCGATCGCGAGACCAGCCCTTCATGCCTTCAGTTCCCTATATGGTTATGTTACTATTGGAACATATACATGATCTCGCATAAGTGTTACATTCATGTAAATAGCCTATCAAAGCCATAAATTGAACCGGTGGCCAAAATAAGAGCTATATAGTCGCCAGTATGAAATCAATTATGTCTCATACCATTGGATGTTAGCTGAGAATTGCACTAAGCCAATTTGATGACAAATCAAATTCTGTTCTTTTGCCTGCCTAATGATTTATGTATACGTAAAATGTATGGCAGGCTCACTTTCGTTATGGAAAAAGTTGGATTAGATAGATCTCAACTAAAAGAATCCAAATATTACAAGTCTTTGTCCAACTATTCAGATCAGTGGTATTAATATGCGGTTTGTACCGTTGGCATACATAATGCAACCAGTAAACAATTCTAGCAAGAAGATATGCATGTATTATGTTCACTGGACAGTGATAGTTTTATGGTGACCGGTTACCAAGCTGCGTAACACGGTAACCGCTGTATCTATTGTGTTATTGTTATGTTATATCGTAAAGTAACGTAACTATGAAATTAATAAACTGTTATTCAGGACAAGCAAATACATGCACTACACTACATAGGAACCTTTGAACTCTAGTGAGTATTTACAATTATTAACACCTCTTCATTATTTGATTACTTTAACAATTTTGAAGGAAAAGTGACATCAGCATCGCATAAATAAAAATATATAAGACCCACGAAAATGTGCGTTTATTTTACTTCCTGTGATTTGAACCAGAAAAAAAGTCAGATCCTCTGAATTGTTCATTTCATAACTGTTCAGTGGACGATTGTTTAAATTCAACATTAAACTATGAATTGGCGTTTTTTAAGCTATAGCTATATAGAACAGTTAGGTAGGTAGGTAAGGTCCCCGAACAATATATCTAAGATCGATTTAAATAAAGAACCGTTGCCTATTTTTCAATCAGTATAATAAATTATTATTAACAAAAAAAGTGTTAGGTAAATTCACGCCACCTTACTAACGTAAGTTGAAACATGTTTTTTGTTTGTGTATATATTATGTTGTTTTTCGTGTCATTTGACAGGTGTAGGTCTAAAACGGACAGAGCAATAGAAATTTTGTAACTCGGGTAGTCCGTTTAGAAGTTATCAGGGATTATCGATAGTGAAAATTGACAAAAGTAATTTTTTTTTATTGTAATAGTAGTGAAATGTTTTCATTCTTCTCGTTTCATTCTTCATAATAAATCATACAACTAGATAGGAGCGCCAGTACCACGATAGGTCTCATGCATAAGCCGTAGTTGACAACCCTAGAGCAATCGCCGAGCGTAGCTAGCGTCCACCGCGGACGCGTAGTCCTCGCCAAGGCGTGCTTTGGAGCGTACGTGAACGAGGAAGTTGGACGCCGGCTTCAGGAAATCACGTATTTTTGACCCAAACCATATTTTAGTTTATTTGAACTGTCGTATGTATATTAATTTAAATGTTTCTTAGCGTGGCTTCTCTCAAATTCAATCTTTGAACAGGATTATGTCGTCTGTTCATTATATTTCAATCTAAATTCCTAAAGATATTTTCGGCATACTTTTGGGCAATCATTCATATAACCATTCGTATGGAATGGATCCTCATCCATTCCATACGAATGGTGGCACTTCATATCCTCCTCGTATGATTGTATAATCATTCCATTTTCACGTCGAGTCCTGGTCAAAGTTCGCAAACAGCGTCAAAAGCGCGTTACGAAGAAATTGATTTCGTTTTAAACGAACCACCAAATTCAGTGTTCTTTTGCAACATAGACAAGTTCAGTTTGTTATTTTTTTTTCTGGTTTAATTTTCGGTCCTGGACACCTTGTTCGACATTCGGTTGTCATTCATTATTTTGTTATAAACTCTTGATTTTATTATTAAAATAAATTATACGTGTTTTGTCAGTGAATGTTTTTACTTATTTTATCCCTACACTACACACATATCATAAGCTCTCTTTGATGTGTTCAGGAACCGCATGTTTGACCAGCATTGTGGCATTGAGTTGTTTAGCTTGTTCTGTAGTACCAACTTCACAGACGAAGTAGGGGTGGCACGCAGGCGGGCGTCGGTTTTCGAAATTTGAATGTCATAATATGTAGAAAATTTACACATTATGGTCATAATCTTCAATATTCAGATAAGAAATGAGTTTTTACAAAGTAGTTTAACATTATGCTGATCGTAACGTGCGGTTTTTGGACGCAGTAAAGAGGGTTTATGATACGTGTGTAGATAAAATTAATTAGGTATAGAGACAATTAAATGTTTACATAATTTAGGTTTGGAACTCCGTCACTTTGCTACGCCTGGCGAAATCCGGATGAACGAAACTCTTGTTTCTCAAAATTGATTGGAAATGTGAGCATTATTGTGACAAGCTTCTTTGAGATAAATCAAACTTAATGTACTGCATCGCTTTCCAGTACTATATGTAGCTGCCGGTTAAGCATGTATGAAAATCCTTAACTGTTTAATGCCTGTTTTATTTGTTTGAAAACTCTTAGAGATCCACAAACTAAAGTAGAATCTACCAAACAATTTCTTATAAAATAAACAAAATATCAAAATTATCAATATCATTTTTATTTATGAGACAGCTATTGTTAGATACCTTTCTTTAATTAGTTTATTGTCTCTTTTTCTTAATGTTTAGTGAAACTGTTGAGCGGGGCGTGTTAAGTGTCTGTTGAAGGCTTGATTAAACTTTTTATTTTCATAATATTCCGGATGTAGTTTTACCTCATGTTTGAGGTGGTTAAATGCTTCGTCAAAGGTGGTTTGCCCAGCTGATCGAATTAACCTATCTGTATTGTGTGTGTAAACGATGCAAATATTTAATGTATTTGATTTGCTAGCGCATTGTCTGATTTATTTTTCCCCCTAAACAATACTCCTTTTATTCTATAAGCGAATGTCAGTGGAGTCTCATTATATAATTGCTTCTTAATTCTAGTAATTTCTGAAATTATTTGCTCGAGTGTTCTATTATCGCCGAATTTATTTTGCAATGCCTGAATTATTTCTTCAATACTATGCTTCTGCTACCCCATCTGGGAAAAGGCGTGATACATATTCTCCTTTACATTACTATGCTGTGCTCCTGCCCCCATCTGGGAAAATGCATGACTTCACAACTTGTCCTCTGATTGTCGAACCATGCAGTCCCATATTTCAGGACAGGTGGTGGTTCCACAATAATTTTGCACCACAGTTGTCGAATCACCCCATCCTAAGGGTAACGACATAGGGTATCCTTGAAGCTAAATATGTGCCTTTATATAAATGTTTCTGTTTAAACATTAATTAAAAATGATGTGCCCATACTTGTTATAAGCCGCATAGTTAAGCAGCTTCCGCACATAGTCGCAGGTGGCACTCTCCAGTGCTCCGCAGTTGGGAAGGCCATAGACTCCCTGGTGCTGGCCCCCGAGGGAGATGAGGTTCTTGACCCGGGGGATGATGTGCCCACAACGTTGGACCATTGCTCGGCTGGAATGGAATGAAATAAATAGGTATCTTTGAAGATGTGAAATTTTGTAGGATTTTAAAAACACTTTATAATATATGGTAATAAAGCAGGACCTCTTTAATCCGAACTCCGAAAATTAACCCCCCCATTTGGGATTCGTGGAGCGTTTGGATTATAGTACAAATAATAATAGGGTTTTTTTATGAAATTAAACTAATAGTATTGTGAAATTTTAAATGTATATTCCTCTATAAACATTATATTTTTTTAACTTTTTTAAAGAAATCTGATATTCTAGTTTGTCTGGAGGTATTTAAAGACAAATAAAAAGCTTTATCATGCAATTTATGTATAAACATTTTTTCTGGCAAAGGAATGTCCAAATGTGAGGTGTTCGGATTACAGAGGTGTTCGGATGAGAAGGGGTTATGCTGTACTTTTAGTAAACTTAATATCCTTTGGAGAAAAAACTAACAACTTACAGAAACTGACTGCCTTGAGAGAATCCGATAGCATTGAAACCATCCTGCAACTTGGGATCCTTCGCCAGTGTCTTGCAGACTTGATCAACTTGTTTGTTAGCATTCATGAAGTATCCATTCTCGAGGTCCTCAATGATATTGTCTCCGATCCGGACGGAGTAGACATAGATTCCAGGGATCTGCTCTTCTAGGAACTCTTTAAACGCTCCAAGACTGAAGCTGAAGCAGCATGTATCTCCTGTAGATATTATGATGCATTGTTTGAAGTGATAGACAGACAATCATAAAAATACATCTTATACAAAAATAAAAAGTTTCCTGTAAGTGTTTTAAAATAATAATAATTATTATTTGAAAACTAATAAACTTCTGTTTAATAAACCCAGGGTGTGTGGGTAAATAGCAAGAAGATACCTTCCTACTATGTTCTTTAGCAAACATAGGACGAGAAACACAGCAGGGGATGGGTGGGCTTAAAGGATTTAAAAATGGATAATACGAGCTCTTTTACAGAACAATTCACTTACCCATTCCGTGCCAAAGAACTATTGGAGTCGGATCAGCAGCCAAGGCGACATTTAGCAAAAACAGAACAGCAAGTGAACTCTTCATTGCTGAATATTTTAATAAACCTTTAATATTTGTAAACAATTCGAACTTTCTTTCGCAAAACCGCGACGGGCCCAGCAGAACTAATATGAATGAATGAATTGAACGAAACGACGAAAATTGAAATCACAATAAATTGAATGAATGATTGTAGCACAATGGTGCCAAGTTATTTTCATCACATTCCACAGTCTAACCCAACCTTCGTACAGGTTTTTGGTTTGGTTATAAATATTCAAATTAACATTATAGTTATTTTAAAGGGAATGGCTACTTATAATTTTTCTCACAAATGAGTGACGACAGCGACGACGACGACGCGTCGAGCACTCTCCTTCATCAGTGATGAATGGTAAATTATAAATAAGAAACAGTAGAGCACGGTAACAAATTCCAAAAATATGGATGATATAATGATGAGATGGAGATCCTTATTTTCCCTATGTTCCGCTTTAATAAATAGTGATGGCAACTTTACCTTTCATCATTCGTTCATTTATTTCCTTACATTACACGCAAAGACCGGTTGGCCGTTAATATAAAATGCGTTCCGTTTCAGCTGCTGCTTTTAGGAGCCATTTCGTGCGTTTCAATCTCAGATGAACTTCTTGCTACTCTTATTCTCTGTTATTTATATTTTAATTATTTTATTATGACATTTGAGACTCTTTACATCTCTCAGAAACAATAATTATGTACTTTTTTTTTCTGATAATATGATACAAATAATAATACCAAATGTTCTGTAAAAAATGAAATGAAATGACATGTCATTTCATTTCATTCAGTTTCATTCAGTTCAAGGGCACTTTCACATGTGAAAGTGCCCTTGTGGCCTATTTACAGAATAAACGTTTTGAGTTTTGAGTTTTTTGAGTTTTTAAAGTCGTCTTGCTTGTTCAATACAATAGAATGAACGCGGTGGGTGAGGGTTCTGCTAGCTCGCGAAGTTCCACCACTTGCATGCACTTGGGATAGCATAGCAGATGCATGGTGATTTTTTGGTCATTCAAACTTTGGTTTATTGTCATATTCATAGTAAGGCAAGTAACTTGGCCTCTTAGCGAGCTCCGGCCTTACTTTCTGGCATAGAGTAAGGTGGGGTGAGAGAGGAAGAGGTCGGAGTTCGCTCAGATGCCAAGACTTGGCGTAAGGTATAACTACCTATTCATATTGAATTAATGGTGCGTCGCCAGTTTTTTTCGAAATTGGCTTTGACACACTTCCGTGTGCCTAGAAAAGACGAAAGAAGTGAGTCTGAAGAAGGTCCTAGTGACCAAACGCTAGATCAATCCATATTTCTAGTAGACTTACATAATGAACACGGCCCTGGTCAACGACATCTCATATTGTTGTAGCCACAGAGTACCTTGTTATAGTTGTAGCTCAAGCCGATAAAGGCTACTTTTCTGTGCAATATTAATATCACAGTAGCTTTCCGTGACTATCGTACCGTCGCGTTCAAGGAAAGCTTCACATTTGTTTGCACGACCTCATTTCCTGTCGTAGAGGCTGAGAATCGCACTTCATTTGTGTAGCATACCTAGACGCCAATAGGTCGGTCACGCACCTGAGGGCAGTTCATTACTAAACATTCATTTTAGTAGGTATGAGTTGACAAGTAGTTAGACTTGGCCCTCGTAAGGGTTCAGGGTCGCGCCAAGTTTCTATGTGTCTGGGTGCCGCGTGGAGGGGGCAAACTCTCTCTCACACAATTGGCGAGAGAGAGAGGTTACCCCCTCCACGTGGCACTCAAACTTGGCGCGACGTTGTACCTACCTACATTGACAATACAATTTAGATTGCTATCCCATTCCGCCCGTGGCCTAAAGGTCATCGGAAACGATCGTGCGGGTAGCGTCTAGTACTATTATATATTCTGTGCTTTTGATAGTCTGAGAGATACCTACGTCAAGTAGATATGTACCCACTGCCCAGTAGTCAATACTCGTATGGGGTGCAAGTGGCACAGTTAGGGTAAATTCAAACTAAGCGACATTCGCTTTGCTTCAGCCTCATGCACATCCACCCAGTGTGAAGTCCCTTTCAGCCGCTCCGCTTGTGAACCAGCCTGTCGAGTCTGTAAAAATACGAACAACAACTATACGTAGGGTGGAGTCTCCTTGTATTGGCCTTCTCCTAATATCGGCCTTTTCGAGAATTTGGAACATAACCATAACAAAAGTCCTAAAATCAGAATTGTTATTATTTAAAAAGCAGCTCTATATCCTAACGCATATTTTGGTGTGGGTGCCTCAACATTTGAAGTTTCGATTCATTTCGTATATTCGGTTGGCAATAGAGAGCGGGCAGTACGGTTTGGTGGCATTGCCGAGTCAAATCCCTGAGTCGACGCATTGCGTTGGTAAGTATTTGAATTAAATTAAACATACCCAAGTAATTGTATTTTATTTGTTCTTGAACATTAAGAGTCAAATTACCGTTTAGTTAGTTGATTTTTACTTTAATTTGTCTTTTTTATGAAATAATCGCGGGGCTGAGATTAGCGATCTCTTTATTAATTGTTTAATTAGTAATTTATGCGGGGAAATCTCAATATCGGCTATGGCCGATTTTCCCCGCCGCTATTTTAAAAGCAGTAACATTAATAAGTCTGATCACTACATCTTAATGACGGCCGCCTAAAAACGATTTTTAAGAGCTATGGCCGATCTAAAGAGAATCGATGCGTAATAACGACCTCCTTAATATTTAGGTACTGTAAGGTCACAGCAGTTCTTGAACACCACCTATAATTGCCTACCTAATCTGTAGGGCTAGGGAGTTTAATTAGGAAGACGTTAGTAACACCAAACTTGTGTTTATTGATCGAATATGGTTACAATTTATATAAAAGGGATCAAACTGGCCCGATAGCCATTAAGCTAATCCTAACTATATAATTTACATCGGTCGCTGACCGATGCCTAAGGTGAACTGTGTCACATCGACTTTTCACATCCAAGCCTCTTTCTTTTTAAAATTACAAATTACGTAACCGTGTCATAGCGAACACGCACTCTAAAGAGGCCCGTATACAATATTATCGCATAGACAAATATCGAACCTAACTATATACTATATACCTTACAATCATTCCCCCCTCCTTTCAAAAAAAAAATCCAAAGGTTTTTTGTTTTTCCAAAGTGGCAACCCTAACTCAAAGTCTAAAATCTAAAATGACAACACTATCTCAAAGTCTAAAATCTAAAAAAACATTAAATGTTAACATTAAGTGAGCTTGCTATGCTTGAAATAAAAAAAACAGTAAATATGCTGCAAGCATAATCTTAAATAACATCGAGTACCCTAATCCTTATCCGACCAACTAAACTTAAGGTGTAGGCTATGCACCTTAAAAAACTTAATTAAAAAACTTAAATTATAACACCCTATGATCCCATCATACAATTATTCACGGCTTAACACTAACCTACCTAACGCTAGAAAACTATCTATTACAATACGAAGGCAAACAGCTGAATCTAGCTAAGATTTAGCTTCTCGAATGGTTATCATTCGACAAACTTTCTGACAAAAAAACTAGCGAAAAATTTATCAGACAACTATAATACCTCCGTTCTTAAAATTATCACAACTCCATCTTTGCTTAAAAAATTCATTTAAATCACCACATTGTGAACTCTTTCCACCGAATGGAAATATTTCAAAAATTAACGGAGGCAAAGATCAAAGAAAAAATTATCATTTTCAAATATAGGAAACGTCAACAATATTAACAGGATTAATCTATAGAACCGTATTACTAAGCCACAGCTTAAGAATGAGGTCATTAAAATTCGTCCCAATAATACGATGAAATCAACTAGCTTCAAAACCGATACTACAACTTATAAACATCTCAACTAATCCATTGGAATTCATAAAACTATCTTTTACTATTAACAGTTTAAGATAATCGCCGTGAGTTGCAACCAATTACCCAAGCTAAAACACTACAAAGAATCTCGAATGTGTATCGAATACCCGAGTTATCCCACATCAGAAATTAATTTCATTGAGAAACCTTCGTTACCAACTTTATGAACAACCCTTACTCTCCCCTTACCAAATCATCCCAACTCTATACTTTAAGAACGCAGGAACCAAAACAGAACTCTATGACGAATAGCTATTGCCTCGTCATACTGCTCTCAAAGATAAAACCAGGCGATCGGTTCAAACAATTATACGAACTGTCGTTTATAAAAGTTTATCATATAAAGGTAATCTACCACGGAAATCTAGTATGTAACAAATATTTCTTGCGTCTTTGGTGAACGGTCCTCATCAGACATCATAGTTCAGCAACAACATGAAAAGAAACACCGGTTAATAAACAATTCATAACAATACCGCATACATAAACCACAAACCAACAACCGGGATAAAATTATATTATACGCCTAATGTATAATTATTTAATATCAGACGAACTCCTCAACGCAGCACAAAGCGTTTTAAACGATTTGTGTTAACAATTACGCCCCGTGACCGTGAGTTCAGACGACGAATCAGCACATTAGACCTCCCAACGATCTCAATGACCTTGTATGGTCCCTGATACAGACGTGCCAACTTCATACATCTTCCCGTTATCCGCCTTGGTACGTATAACAAAACTAAGTCATTCACCCGGAACGATCTGGGTTTTGATCTCATATCGTAATACCGTTTTTGTACACGCTGTGCGTTCGCAATATTCCCTAACGCCTTAGTCAGCAGCCTTCCCATACGATTTACCCTTTCATCTATCGTTTCGTCCAAACCAACTGCGTTTAATCCTAATGATCGATCCACCACTGAGCACTGTTCCCTACCAAATAAAATATTGTACGGCGACACTTTCGTTGACGCCTGCACGCTAGTGTTATACGCATGTACTACCAAAGGTAAAACCGAGCACCATTGCCTTTGATTACTACCTAAATATTTTGATAACATCGAAGTTAACGTTCTATTCATTCGTTCTACCAAACCGTTACTTTGTGGGTGAAACGAACTTGTATGTATCATTAAAATGATACATACAATGGGGCTAAAGCCCCAAACTGTTCTACCGTTTCCTTTACGATTCCCGCCGTAAAAACTGTACCTCTATCTGAAATAAATTCCCTAATAGGCCCGAACCTACAGAAAACTTCCTCAACTAAAAACCGCACTACATCTTCCGATGTAACCCTAGGTAACGCCTTACATATCGCAAACCGCGACGCATACTCTACCGTGACTATAGAAAATCGGTTATCTCTCGACGAACGTGGAAACGCTCCTAACACGTCGATTCCTACCTTCTCAAAAATATCCGAGACCCTAATCGGCATCAAATCTGCTACGCTTTTAACTAATTTCCTTTCTTGGCGGCACGCACGAAGCTATATAAAGCTCTATCTCCTTATCGGCTTTCGGCATGAAATATTTCGACCGAAACCTCTTCAACGTCTTTGCGAGACCCAAATGACCTCCTGTCCACGCCTCATCATGTAATTCGTTCATTACATTTTGAAACAAAGACCTAGGCAATACTAATACCTCCCTAATTTCTCCATCTCTACGTACGCTTTTATATAATAAATTATTTCTCAAACAAAAACCGCTACGCCACGCTTCCGGACGTTCGCTCAACCGCGTTAACCATCTACTACAAAATGAATCGTTCGCTTGATCCGCCTGTAACGACTCTACATTAATACTAAAATCTTCCAAACCATTATCATCTGGTTCAGAACGAGAAGAAGACTGAGGTCCTTTCCCGTTTCCCTTCTTCCATTAGCGGATTCCTATTCAAAAAATCTGCCACTACATTTCTTTTCCCCGAGCAATGAACTATCTCGAAATCCCACTCTTGTATCGCTAACGCCCATCGCGCTAACCTACCAGACATATCTTTTTTTGACTGTTACCAACATAACGCGCTATGGTCTGTAACCACCTGAAAATACGATCCTCAAAGATAATGCTTATAGTGCCTTAACGCCCATACTAACCCTAGACGCTCTTTCTCCGTCGTACTATATTTTTTCTCCGCATCCGTTAACTTCCTAGACGCATAGGCAACCGGACTCATTTTACACACACTGCACAACACTGCACCTAACGCCTCATTACACGCATCCACATAAACCCTCGTAGTAACCGACTTATCCCCCGAATAATACGAAAGTATTGGCGCACTACACATAGCCCTCTTAATATAATCGAACGAATTCTGCAATTCTTCATTCCATTAAAACTTTACCCACTTTTTCAATAATTTAGTGAGAGGTAACGATATTCTCGCAAAATTCGATACAAATTTTCTATATTAAGAAAATAAACCTAATAATTGTTTCACATCCTTCGCAGATGTGGGAGTTGGAACCTGTTGCATAGCCTTCAGCTTTTTCTCACTAGGTTTTACTCCTACATTCGAGATTAGATAACCTAGCATCTCAATCTCGCAAAAACCGAATTTACATTTGGATGGCTTGAAGGTCAAGTTCGCTTCTCTAAACCGCCCAAAAACTTTCTGCAACGTACCGGTAAACTCCTCGAACGTTCTACCATACACAATTACATTGTCTACGTAAACCATAACCCCTTTAAATCTTAAATCCGCTAAAACTTTATCCATCATCCGTTGGAAAACTGCTTGACTCGTTGCCAAACCGAACGGAACAACATTAAATTCGTAAAGACCCGTGGTCGTGACGAAAGCCGTTTTATGCCTACCTTCCGTAATAACCGTCTGCCAATAACCTGAATTGAGATCTAACTCCGCAAAATACTTGGCCCTGGCCAAACTATCGAAAATGTCTTCTATCCGCGGAATAGGATAACTATCCCTACAAATTTTCTTATTTAATTTCCGATAATCTACACAAAACCTCCATGAATTATCGGGTTTTTTAATTAACACAACGGGCGCAGCATAAGAACTAGTGGATTCCCTAATAACACCTAGTTTCAACATCTCCGCGACCTGCTCCTCAATAATTTCTCGTTGCACCGGCGAAACGCGATACGGGTGACAATGAACCGGCTCTTCATCATAAGTCTTAATATCGACCGACACTATCTCCGTCCTACCTAACTGGTCAGTTGCAAACGCAAATCTATCCGCATTCCTATCCAATAACTCCAATAATACCTGCTTATCATTCCTACATAAACCCTCATTTACGATAAACCGTTTATCTTCTACCCCAAACGCAATTTCGCACGAATCCGATAAACCCGAGAAATAAACGTAATCGCCCTTTCTTAACTCCTGAAAGTCGATAAAATCTTTCACGTCACGATCCTCGATAACCGTGGTTTCCCCGAAGTTCACTTGTTTCCTTCTAGAACCGTCTAGAAAGTCCGACCCTATCTTTCGTTTTGAAAGAATCCCTACGCGCATCACATTTCGTTTTACCGGTGTCGTGTTTTGTTTCGTATGGAAATTATTGAAAAACGGTATTTTTCCCTGGAAAAAACAAATACACGAATGAACAAAATCAATATTCATATCGTTCTTTAGTAAAAAATCCACCCCTAAAATAATGCTACAATTTAAATCAGTTATTACTAAAAATTCCTGTGAAAAGTTAAAATTGTCCAAACTAAAATCTATAACACATTTCCCTACAATTTGCAATAAACTTCCATTTACCGCCTTAACCCGTCTCTTCTCTTCTTGCATACATCTACGCACACACTTGATCTGCAACGGCTGGGCTGATGCATGAAGCCGTAGCGCCTGTATCTAAAAGAGCTACCACGTTTACACTAGAAGAATTCAATAAAACTAATGGTCTGACCTGCTGATCCGCCTCGTCTGCGACGATCTTCCCCATTGGTCGTTTCGCTTCCGTGCTACGCTGCTGAGCTCGTCTGAGGCCCTCACCCCACAGGTCAGCCTGGTCACCGCTATCGGCCTCTAGCGACGACGCGTTGTAAAATCCGCTTGCCTAGGACGCAAATTATAATTATTAGTACTAGGTCTAATATGTGGTTCCTGACCACTTGACGACGGCGAAACATTCGGGGTTCGTCGTGGGTCTTGAGAAGGGCTTTGATTAAATTGTGCAGGCCTAAAAGAATGAAACGGCCTCTCTCCCCCCCCCCCCTCTCTATTGCTATGGGCCAAATTCGGTCCAAAAGTTGCCGGGTTCCTAAACACATTTACATTATCATCACTTCCCGGACTTAATTTCTCCATCTGTACCAGTACTGCCCTTAGCGCCTTTTTATCTACAAAATGGCTCAACATTAATTTATTTCTTAGATGGGTTTGCAATCCTCTTAAAAACTGCGTTATAAAAATGTCATCTTTGGTAACTCTAGCCTTCCTCGCTAGGTCCCCTAAGTAATGGAAGTAGTCCAACAAACTTCTTCTCTCTTGCTTGGCATTGTAGAACTTCTCTGCAAAGTCTGTGCTTCCAAATTCTTCATTAAATTTATCCACCACCTCTTCAAATGTCTGGGCACTGCCCCTAATTTCCCTAAAAAAATATAAGGCTCCACCTTTTTAATACGAAGGAAATAATAATTTTAATTCGTCCGACGATATAAATTTCTTCCTCGATGCAGCATCTCTGAAGTCTTCTAAAAAGTCTTCACAGGACTCCTGAGGACTCCCCGAAAAACAAGTTGACAAATCCTCAATCATATTATTAAAATTTAAATCTTCCCTATAAATATTTTATGAAATTATTTCATAACATTTTTCACAAAATGTCCGCTACGATAAAAATCTTCCAACAATATTTTTCTATTCAATTCTTCACTCGCTTGGCAGGTCGAGGTAATTCCTAAATTAAGTACAGAAATATACTTCCTTTCAATGTAGTTTCGATCCTTCCTCGATTCTTCAAGGTCTGGATCGACGATCACTATTCTCTTCTATGACGTCACTTCTTATGACGTCACCTCTTATTTCTTATGAAGCGGACTTCTTATATCTCCGGTTCGTTCGGCGCCTCCACCAATGTAAGGTCGCAGCAGTTCTTGAACACCACCTATAATTGCCTACCTAATCTGTAGGGCTAGGGAGTTTAATTAGGAAGACGTTAGTAATACCAAACTTGTGTTTATTGATCGAATATGGTTACAATTTATATAAAAGGGATCAAACTGGCCCGATAGCCATTAAGCTAATCCTAACTATATAATTTACATCGGTCGCTGACCGATGCCTAAGGTGAAGTGTGTCACATCGACTTTTCACATCCAAGCCTCTTTCTTTTTAAAATTACAAATAACGTAACCGTGTCATAGCGAACACGCACTCTGAAGAGGCCCGTATACAATATTATCGCATAGACAAATATCGAACTATATACCTTACAGTACCTACCCAATCTTCGAAATTCACAGTAAATAGGGACCGTGATATACAATGAACAACGAGGTACCTATTTTAATTTTCCTCAACAGGTTTGCCGAAACCATGCCGGCCCAATCAAAACTTGCAAAGGATCAAGAAAAATAAAAACGTTTGCAGTACGACCGGAGTAGAATTAAAGATTCGGTAAATGCCGTAGCAATTCAAAGTATGAGCATCAGAGAAGAATCTCGACTATACAACATTTCGAGGACCACTTTACAAGACAGACTTCATGGAAGAGTATACACAGACTGTACATAAACCAAAATGAAGAAGAAGCAATTGTTCAATGGTTGATATAGATGACTATCTGCGGTTTCCAGAGAACACGGAGTAATGGGTTAAATACCGCTAAAAATAAAATCAATAAAAGACCCCATTCGTTTCAAAATTTAAAAACAGGCAAAAAGTGGTATTCCTTGTTTTAAAAAAGACAACCAGTTCTGAATGAAAGGGCCTCAGAAGCTATTACACTGGCCAGGGCTGTAGTTACACAAGAATATGTCAGAAAGTGGTTTAATGACCTACGAGAGCATTTAAAATCAATCAAACATGAAGACATATTAAAAGATCCGCGCAGGATATATAACGAGGATGAGACGAGCTTTAGTATTTGCCCGAAGATGGGGAAAGTAATCGCACTATAAAAAAAAATAAAAAAATGCAAAGGGCAGTGAGAAAGAAACTATAACTGTTTTAATGGTCATAGCTGCTGCAGGAGTATCTTTGCCTCCTATAGTTGTTTTCCCTTACACCCGTAGACCACAATAACATCGTTAATAGCGCATCACCCTCCTGGTTCCTTGGCTTTTCAGATAGTGGGTGGATTAGAAGCGGCATATTTTATGAATATGTTGCAAATGGCTTGAATAATTGGTTGTCTTTTGACGACATTCCTAAGCCAATTCTTTTTCTGGTTGACAGACACAGTCACATCGAACCCAATATTTGAACAAATTTTGCAGTGAAAATGGCATTGTTTTGTATGCATTGCCTCACAACACTACACACATAACCTGCAGCCGGCCAAAGTTAGTGTTTTCAGGCCAACATCTCTCTCCTTAAACATGAATGGCGAAAAACGGTCAAAAATTGGTCAGACGATGAAGAAGATTCACATAAAAAGTTGTCAAAAGTTACTTTCTGCCCCTTACTGGAACAAACATTGAAACAAATTACGACAGACTCAATAAAAAATGCCTTTCGATATTTGTGGTTTATACCCTTTCAATCTTGATGCTATTGACTATACTAAATTTATAATGAATATTCAAGAATAATTATTGCAACAAAACGAAGAGTGCACAAACGATGAAAAAAACACAGTATCTGAAATTGACTTACAAACGACATTCAAAGTGTTTAGAACCCACGAAAAAGAACTGAAAGATTCAGGGACAGAATTGAGTCGTTTTGAAAAAATCATCAACAGTACTAATCTGAAACGAAAAATGGACAAGAGTTATGATAAAATCGAAAAGTGGAATTGATAATTAAAAAAGGTTAAGATGGCGAAAATCACAGCGCACGAAAATAAAGAGAATAATTTTCTCACTGAATATGAAACTTTGCGAAATACCCGTGCTGGCGTATATGTCGTAGTTGATCAAGGTATACTTGAATATACAGATTCCTGCATGTCACCTGTTGATCGCTTAGAAGATTCAAACAACAGCCAGGCTTAAATTTTTATTATAGAAACCACAGATGTGAAAACATTATTGTATGAAGATAAAAGTGTGGTCGTATTACCTCTGAATGATGGCGTTCCGAATGATATGAGATACGCTGATGGGTCATATACTCTAGATATTCCAGCACAAGAGATCACTATTACTGCTAAAATACATGGTAAGGACGATGACGTTCATATACTGAATACTTATATACTTATAATACTTATATCTTACAAACGCACAATTGTGAAACTTGTGATTTATATGAAGCAAAGAATGATCGTAAAAGTCTGAATACGGAATTTCCAATATTATCAATCAGCGCAATGATGAATAATATTGATTTTGCATCGGACTTTAACTTTTCTCTATCGACATCACCATCAGCCGAAATAAAAAAAATCCTAGCTTGCAGTCGTCCCAATTCTAGAACACCCACGCCAACTTCTAGGTATGGTGTATCGCCATGTATTAGATTTTGGCACCAAAACTAAGCCTATGAAAGAAAAAAATGCCGTCAGCTATTTCATCTGAAACCTGGAGGCAATACATGAAAGAGAAAAACGATGAAAAGGAAAATATTGTCAAAAAACGCGAGAAAAGAAAAAGAAGAATTAAACAGAATAAAGCGGAGAGAAAGAAAAAAACTGGAAAATGCAGAGAAAAAATTAACCAGCCAAAGAAAATAAAAGAAGAGATTATTAAAGAACAGTAGTCGCGAAACTGACCTTGAAGATTTACCTTCCCAAGACATAAGATTGGAAAAGGAGAAAATTCTTTGTGCAGGCTATGTCGATGATTAGTGATGTCGAAGAAGATGAAGACAGAAATATTGGATGTGACATATGGCCCAAATGGTTCCACTTGAAGTTTATTGTGGGCGAAAATATATTGATGTGGCTAAAGAGGATTTTACTTGCATCGTTTTTGGAGTTCTTTTCTTTATTTGTATTAAGAATGTTGATTCATTGTGATCTTTAGTTTATAATAACAGAAATTATTTTGATTCCTAAGACTGAGAAGTAACTAAAATATTAATCAATGATAGTTGAGAGTGCTATAAGTACAGTTATGATTTCGGTTGATTTTATTCGGTGTTTATTTATAATAATTCGTTTTTGAAAACTCTTTTCTTTATTTTTACTAAGAATGTTGATTCATTGTGATCTTCAGTTATTCAGTTCATTCAGTTCATATTCATAGTAATAAAATAACAGAAATTATTTTGATTCCTAAGACTGAGGCGTAAATAGAAAAGACTAATTAATGATAGATAAAAGTAAAAAAATTGATTTGTACCTGATTTGAAAATATAAAACGTTATCATGTTTACTTTCATAGTTTTATTGACCTAACTTCCCCTTTGAAAAAAGTATGCGGATGTATGGGTCCCAGGCGGCCGATGTAAGGGTGTTAGAGGCCGATATTGAGGGAAATCGGCATACTCGGAAAAAAACTTAAAAAGAATTCGTAATTTTGCGCATGTAATAATGAAGTTTCATTATCCCTCTACTCAAAAAGTCATTGCAAGCAAGCCAAAGCTATTAATGTAAGAATTACAAGCAGGCAAAGATCAATAAAAGTTGACACGGCCGATAATTGGTGCCTCCAGTAATATTAAGTATTCTGTGCGGGTAGCAACATCTAGCCGAGATGGGTACTAGACGGGTGTCTGTTTCTTTGTGGCATTTGTCTCGGGCGCTTCCATGTTTTGGTGACACGTTAAGCTGTAGGTCCCGCCCGGCTGCTATCGCTACTCGGTGGCAGTACGCCGGAAGCCGTTGCTGAGTATATAGTGAATGTAACTAAAATAGCAGTCCATCCACAGAAAATACACATGGAAACGCCGAAGAGTTTCGATTCATATAAAATTCAGGTACCGAGGCAGAAGCTAGCGCTTCTTCATGATAATAAATTATGGCCAGATGGCATGTTCTTCAGAAGATTTTACCTTTTTAAAACACGATAGAAACCTAATTCTCTCTACCTTTATTTGTAAACGTGTGATCAGATCAACAGAGTGTGTGCGAAGATTATGCAAAACTGCCGATGTCATTGCCCTTCAAGAGACGACATGGTTATGGCCACATAAATTACCAAATCTTGGAGGTTTGCATGACGACTTTGCATACACGGGCAAGTCAGCCATCGATACGTCTGTTGGAATTATCCGTGGAAGACCATACGGCGGGGTAGCTCTGCTGTGGAGGAAACGTGCTTTCCAAGCAGTGTCGGTTGTATCCTGTATCAGTGATCGCACAGTCGCTGTAAAAATAATGCATAATAACCGGTCTATGTTATTTTTTTCCGTGTATATGCCGTTTGAAAACAATAAAAATGACAGTTTAATAGAATTTAGTCAATGTTTTAGTAAAATGACTGCAATAATTGATTCGGAAGAAGTGGAATCAGTCAGCGCACCCTGGACAGCGTTTCTACAGAGAGCTTCTAAGTATCAGCGCCGACTAAATATGGTCGTGTATTGACGGTAAACTCCTACCTAGTGATACGCATACATTTGTTTGTCAAGCCAGCGGCTCCCGACGTTGGTTGAACCATTGTATAGTGACGACTGCGGCGAAAAGATTGATTCTAAACGCGTCGGTGTTGTATGGAGTATACCTATCTGATCACTATCCTATTGTCTTTGAATGTGATATCACTGTGATCAAAAAAAAATTTCTACATACTATTTGTACTGTAATAAAGTGAGATGGGGAGAAAGAGATAAACATTAAATAACGAAATATTATGAATATTGTCACGCTAAGCTAATGTTAATAGATGTCCCCCCGAATGCACTGAATGTTCTTTTAAAATATGTGATAATACTAATCATTGTACATTATTGGATAATATTGTAAGGTATATAGTTAGGTTCGATATTTGTCTATGCGATAATATTGTATACGGGCCTCTTTAGAGTGCGTGTTCGCTATGACACGGTTTCGTAATTTGTAAGTTCACAAAGAAAGAGGCTTGGATGTGAAAAGTCGATGTGACACACTTCACCTTAGACATCGGTCAGCGACCGATGTAAATTAGATAGTTAGGATTAGCTTAATGGCTATCGGGCCAGTTTGATCCCTTTTATATAAATTGTAACCATATTCGATCAATAAACACAAGTTTGGTGTTACTAACGTCTTCCTAATTAAACTCCCTAGCCCTACAGATTAGGTAGGCAATTATAGGTGGTGTTCAAGAACTGCTGCGACCTTACATTGGTGGAGGCGCCGAACGAACCGGAGATATAAGAAGACCGCTTCATAAGAAATAAGAGGTGACGTCATAAGAAGTGACGTCATAGAAGAGAATAGTGATCGTCGATCCAGACCTTGAAGAATCGAGGAAGGATCGAAACTAAATTGAAAGGAAGTATATTTCTGTACTTAAGTGTTTAATTTAGGAATTACCTCGACCTGCCAAGCGAGTGAAGAATTGAATTGAAAAATATTGTTGGAAGATTTTTATCGCAGCGGACATTTTGTGAAAATTTTTATGAAATAATTTCATAAAATATTTATAGGGAAGATTTATTTAATATATTGTAGGGACATGCTTATGTCAGCAATATGTAACAGTGGTAGCGAGTGCGCTCTGCTTGCGAGTCAGTCGTTCCGTAATCGCGTTCTAAGTAACTTGTCTCTTCTGTGTTATCCCAGGTGTACCGTGTAAAGCTGAACTGTAATAAAGGATCTATACTAAAGACTAAGTGAATATTATTGACACTCCTAAATTGGTGACCCCGACTCTTTTTTTTTCTGGGAATCAGTGCAGTGACAAGTGTATACCTACCTACGAACGAGCGGCGACGGGACGACTCCCGGCTAAGTAACCACGACTTGGCCGGAGTTTCAACGTGGAACAATGAGTAAGGGAGCGGGCCAAGACAAGGCTGGAGCCGCCGCCGGACCCAGCAAAGAAGAGCAACCATCTGAAATGGCGTCAATTTAGGTGTCGGCGAGAATCCCTGAATTCTGGCAGGAACAGCCGCGTTTATGGTTCGCGCAGTTCGAGGCGATAGTCAGCCCCCAGAAACAAGGTGACGAATATAAATACCAACTGGCAGTGTCAAAGTTAAGTAGGGATGCATTACAACAGTGCTCAGACATACTTTTTACACCACCAGCAGAAGGGAAATATAATTCACTCAAAGAGAGGCTTCTCAAGGTGTACGAAGAGTCTCCAGAACGACAATTTCAGCGTCTGGTCGGTGAAATGGATTTGGGATCACAGAAACCCACGCAGCTGCTACGAAAAATGATGACTTTAGCAAGGAACTGCCAAGCGAGTGATGAAACAGAAACAGCGGTGTTGACAGCGAGTCAAGATCAGCATTGGAGAACCTGGGGACAATTGCAGATAAGGTAGTGGAAAACATAACGAGTGTGAACGAGGTAGCGTCGGTAAGCAGCGGTGCAGCAAACTTCGCGATGCAAGAGATGATGACAGCTATGAACAAATTGGTCCTGGAGGTAGCTTCTCTGCGCGGCGAGATACGTGGCAGGTCACAAGCAAGGTACCAGAGTAGGGGCAGATCAGCGTCAAGGGGCAGATCGCCATCACCTAACAGAACTCCAGAGAGTCCGGACTGGCTCTGTCGGTACCATTTCCGATTTAGATCAAGAGCGACTAGATGTGAGAAACCCTGCGCATGGAAACAACCGGCGGAAAACTAGAAGCAACGGCCTCAGGAGACGTAGGAAATACCGTGCTGCGAGAAAATCGTCTCTGTGTGTACGATCGTAAAAACGCGTTGCGGTGGTTAGTGGATACTGGTGCGAACATTTCAGTTATTCCAAAATCAAAAGTGAACAAACATTTGCGACGTGGAAATGTATCTTATAAACTATATGCGGCAAACGGTTCGGAGATACAAACCTACGGAACTGTGACTTTAGAATTAAATTTAAGATTAAGAAGAGCATTGAAATGGGTGTTTGTAATTGCCAATGTAAGCAAACCAATCTTGGGAGCAGATTTTTTAGAGCATTATAAGCTGTTAGTTGATGTAAGTGGGAAATGTTTGCGAGATAAAATTACTGACTTAAAAACAATAGGAATTTTGGTTGATGATGGGGCTACTACAGTGAGCACTTTCGATGGCGGAAACCCCTGTAGCGAAATTTTGGCTAGATACCCAGACATAACCAGGCCTTTTAACCTGAAATATGATACTAAACACGGGGTACACCATTACATTGATACAAAGGGCCCACCTGTTCATGCAAAGGCGAGACGTTTACCCCCAGATAGGTATGACAAGGTCAGGGAGGAATTTAGGAATATGCAAGAATTAGGTATTTGCCGTCCATCGAAGAGCGAATGGGCAAGCCCGCTTCACGTTGTGCCCAAGAAAGATGGGCAAATCCGACCCTGTGGTGACTACGGCAGCTGAACGCGGCGACCAAGCCGGACCGTTACCCCATCCCAAGACTGCAGGACTTCACATATGGACTTTCAGGTAAGAAACTTTTTTCGCATATTGATGCAAATAAGGCATTCCATAACATCCCAATCAATCCTCAGGACGTCGAAAAAACCGCAATAATTACCCCATTTGGGCTATTCGAGTTTCCCAGAATGACGTTTGGCCTATGTAACGCAGCCCAGACGTATCAAAGGTTCATGAACGACGTAGTATTAAAAGGCATAGAACAGATTAGGTGCGAGGCTACCAGGGAATCGAGTACCGAAAAATCGAACCTATTCTGTTATATTGATGACGTCATTATATCGAGTCATTGTGTGGAATGCCATAAGAAACACCTTGATGTGGTTTGCCAAAGGTATAGTGAGTGCGGGCTAACCATCAATATGGCAAAGTGTGAATTTGCAAAAGATAAAGTAGAATTCCTTGGTTATGAGGTATCGGCGGAGGGTATCACACCCCTCCAAAGTAAAGTGGAGGCCATCATGAATTTTCCTCGTCCACAAACAGTAGAACAACTGAGAAGATTCTTAGGGATGATTAATTTTTACAGATCTCATCTGCCCAGAGCCGTGGAACAACAGCAGGAACTGAACAAGTTTCTGCACAACACTAAGAAAAGAGATAAGACCAGAATAACGTGGACGGAGGAGGCGAGTAAAGCATTTGAACAATGTAAGGTGAGCCTTAGAAATGCTATTACCCTAGCTCATCCATTGGAAGGCGTTCCTTTAGCACTGATGTCTGATGCGTCTGACTCGTGTATCGGCGGAGTACTACAGCAGTGGGATGGTAAGTCGTGGAGACCGTTAGGATTTTACTCAAAGAAACTTTCCGGTACTCAGACTAAATATAGTACCTATGACAGGGAACTTTTAGCAATATACTTATCAATCGAACATTTCCAGAACATGATCGAAGGCCGACCATTGATAATCTTCACGGACCATAAGCCGCTATCATTCGCATTTACAAAGCCCGACAACGGCAAGGAATTAGCTAGAAGAATTAGACAATTAGCATACATAAGTGAGTTCTCAACAGATATACGACATATAAAAGGCGACCTAAACATTGTAGCTGACGCCTTGTCCCGTGTAGAAACAATAGAATGTCCCACTGTGTTCGATTTCGCAGACCTAGCAAGAGCGCAGGAAGCCGATACTCAGATTACATTACTGCTAAATGAAGCGAGCGATAAAAATAGTTATGAATTGAAACAATGTAGCATGCCCAACTCAGACAGCAAGATTTATTGTGAAGTAACTCAGAAAAATATTAGACCATACGTCCCGGAAAATATGAGGAAACAAGTTTTTGATGCGATTCATGGCATCAGCCACCCAGGTATTAGGACAACAAGGAGAATGGTAGCTAAGAGGTACTTTTGGCCAGGTATGAATAAGGATGTAGGCCTTTGGGCCAAAACTTGTATCGCCTGTCAGCGAGCCAAAGTAGTGCGTCATACCAGCTCCGGGATAGGACAATTTGAGAAGAAAGAACGTTTCGAACATATTCACGTCAATATAGTTGGCCCGCTACAGACAACTCAGGAAGGGTACAGGTATGTATTGACAGTTATAGACAGATTCACCAGGTGGCCTGAGGCTTTCCCACTGAAAACAATAACGGCAGATATAGTTGCAAAAACGCTATACGAGGGCTGGATTTGTCGATTTGGAAATTGCAGGGTAATAACCACAGACAAAGGCCGGCAATTCGAGAGTGATTTGTTCACAAAACTGATGCATATGTTAGGGGTAAGTAGAATCAGAACAACCCCATACCACCCCGAGAGCAACGGCATGATAGAACGCTGGCACCGTAGCCTTAAGGCGGCGTTAATGGCAAGGTTATCGCAGACCTCGTGGGTGGACGAACTTCCAACGATCCTGCTTGGGTTGAGAACAGCCATTCGTAGTGATTCAGGGATAAGTGCCGCAGAACTGGTATATGGACAGACAATCACTTTACCAGGTGAAATGTATGTACAGAGTCCTCAGAGATCGTTAGATGAACATGAGTACTTGGAAACACTGCGTAAGTCAATTGCACAGAATAGGCCCCAGCCCAGTTCACACTCGAATTCTAGAACCGTGTTTGTTCATCCGGACCTGAAATTATGTGAGTATGTATTTATTAGAAATGACGCCGTACGCAAGCCTTTACAGCCACCGTATGACGGACCGTACAAAATAGTAAGTAGAACAGACAAATATTATTCGATACAGTTGCCCAACAGAATCACGCAAGTTTCTATAGACAGGCTTAAACCGGCGTATTTAATTAGGGAAGACGAAGATACATTAGGCAGAAACCCAAGGGTAGCATTGAGAGTTAGGGGACAAACAAACCAACAGACAATAGACATGCCACCCCCCTTTTCAAATTTCGAGCCAGCGGCAGATTTAGTACCCGCCAGCAAAAAGTGCACACGTAGCGGCCGCGTCGTCAAGCGACCCGTGCGCTTCATTAATTGAGCACACGCAATAGGTATAAGTTTTGAATAGAAAATAATATAGTTTAAATACGGATTTTGTCAGATGTTAAATGACGGATGTTGTTGTAAGAAAAATGTTTACCTCAGCGGTCAGCACCATTAATTAGAATAGTCAATAGTTTAAATATAGCTGTGCGAGAGTAAATCGTCATTATTACCGCAATATTGATAAGAGTTACTTATCGGGCCCATAGCGCATCAATTGTATCGAGTTAACAAAATTGCTATTTTTTGGAACACAATGGGTGGAAATCAAAGCAAGCACGAGGAAATACTCATTGCGCAAAACGGAGCTAATAACGCGAGTCCGCGCATCACAGAGGTAGAAACAAAAGTTAATAGTAATTTTGTGATGTTGATGGTGCTGACAGTGGCTGTAGTGCTTATGTATTTGTATGTGGCCTTCAGACTTTACAAGAATCATCTAAGAAAATTGTTTAGAAAGGACATGAATGCAGCATCCCAAAGTGTGTAGCGATTACGAAGTAGTCTCGTAAGTTTTTTTTTCTATTGATTGTATTTGCAAAGTATTGTATTGTATTGTATTGCAATGTATTGAATTTCAAGTCGGGCATTGAAACACATGTACCGCATATGTATGTATCGTTGGCTTGGGGACACAAAATGAATAGGTGTACGTTTATTTTTGTGTCACACAAGTTAATATGGAATGTACTAAAGTATTTTATGTTAGACTTAAGTGGGTTATCCTCAGTTCAGTTTTGTATAACTACAGTATTTCGTCCCAAGTAAGTTTGATAACGTATTGATTGATATACAACTTATGTGTAATTGTTGGAATGAGTATCAACGTAGGACTTTCGTGGGATTGTGTACTTAGTATGACGCCAAGGAGGTACTCATTCCAACAAGTTTTAACTAACGTATTTAATTGCAAGTGTAATTTCTAATCTTTGAATTAGAAAGGAATACATGTAGACAATGTTTTGTTAAACGGATGTAGGCATAAGCATTGTTATAAATAACAAATGAAACACGATATATATTAACAGAAGGTATATTTCATCATTCAGAATCAGAATACAGTTTTGCATTAGTGTTTATCATTGCAGCGTTGCTCAGAACTTAGAGTCAGCAGAATCATTACAGATAGTATCAGGTATTTTTGCATTGTATTGGACGTTTCAAAGTACAGTCAGTCAAGTAAGTTTTTGCATAATGTTTTGTAATTGTTAAAAATTTCAAGTAAAATTTTTGTTTTTTAAGAGGGGGATGAGTGTAGGGACATGCTTATGTCAGCAATATGTAACAGTGGTAGCGAGTGCGCTCTGCTTGCGAGTCAGTCGTTCCGTAATCGCGTTCTAAGTAACTTGTCTCTTCTGTGTTATCCCAGGTGTACCGTGTAAAGCTGAACTGTAATAAAGGATCTATACTAAAGACTAAGTGAATATTATTGACACTCCTAAAATATGATGGATGGATGGATAATATGATGGATGATTTGTCAACTTGTTTTTCGGAGAGTCCTCAGGAGTCCTTTGAGGACTTTTTAGAAGACTTCAGAGATGCTGCATCGAGGAAGAAATTTATATCGTCGGAGGAGTTAAAATTATTATTTCCTTCGTATTTAAAAGGTGGAGCCTTATATTTTTTTAGGGAAATTAGGGGCAGTGCCCAGACATTTGAAGAGGTGGTGGATAAATTTAATGAAGAATTTGGAAGCACAGACTTTGCAGAGAAGTTCTACAATGCCAAGCAAGAGAGAAGAAGTTTGTTGGACTACTTCCATTACTTAGGGGACCTAGCGAGGAAGGCTAGAGTTACCAAAGTTGACATTTTTTATAACGCAGTTTTTAAGAGGATTGCAAACCCATCTTAGAAATAAATTAATGTTGAGCCATTTTGTAGATAAGAAGGCGCTAAGGGCAGTACTGGTACAGATGGAGAAATTAAGTCCGGGAAGTGATGATAATGTAAATGTGTTTAGGAACCCGGCAACTTTTGGACCGAATTTGGCAATAGAGGGGGGGAGAGAGGCCGTTTCATTCTTTTAGGCCTGCACAATTTAATCAAAGCCCTACTCAAGACCCACGACGAACCCCGAATGTTTCGCCGTCGTCAAGTGGCCAGGAACCACATATTAGACCTAGTACTAATAATTATAATTTGCGTCCTAGGCAAGCGGATTTTACAACGCGTCGTCGCTAGAGGCCGATAGCGGTGACCAGGCTGACCTGTGGGATGAGGGCCTCGGACGAGCTCAGCAGCGTAGCACGGAAGCGAAACGACCAATGGGGAAGATCGTCGCAGACTTGGCGGATCAGCAGGTCAGACCATTAGTTTTATTGAATTCTTCTAGTGTAAACGTGGTAGCTCTTTTAGATACAGGCGCTACGGCTTCATGCATCAGCCCAGCCATTGCAGATCAAGTGGGTGCGAGATGAATGCAAGAAGAGAAGAGACGGGTTAAGGCGGTAAATGGAAGTTTATTGCAAATTGTAGGGAAATGTATTATAGATTTTAGTTTGGACAATTTTAACTTTTCACAGGAATTTTTAGTAATAACTGATTTAAATTGTAGCATTATTTTAGGGGTGGATTTTTTACTAAAGAACGGTATTATTAAGAATATTGATTTTGTTCATTCGTGTATGTGTTTTTTCCAGGGAAAAATACCGTTTTTCAATCATTTCAATATGAAACAAAACACGACACCGGTAAAACTAAATGTCATGCGCGTAGGGATTCTTTCAAAACAAAAGATAGGGTCGGACTTTCTAGACGGTTCTAGAAGGAAACAAGTGAACTTCGGGGAAACCACGGTTATCGAGGATCGTGACGTGATAGATTTTATCGACTTTCAGGAGTTAAGAAAGGGCGATTACGTTTATTTCTCGGGGTTATCGGATTCGTGAGAATTTGCATTTGGGGTAGAAGATAAACGGTTTATCGTAAATGAGGGTTTATGTGGGAATGATAAGCAGGTATTATTGGCGTTGTTGGATAGGAATGCGGATAGATTTGCGTTTGCAACTGACCAGTTAGGTAGGTCGGAGCTATGTCGGTCGATATTAAGACTTATGATGAAGAGCCGGTTCATTGTCACCCGTATCGCGTTTCACCGGTGCAATGAGAAATTATTGAGGAGCAGGTCGCGGAGATGTTTAAACTAGGTGTTATTAGGGAATCCACTAGTTCTTATGCTGCGCCCGTTGTGTTAATTAAAAAGCCCGATAATTCATGGAGGTTTTGTGTAGATTATCGGAAATTAAATAAGAAAATTTGTAGGGATAGCTTTCCTATTCCGCGGATAGAAGACATTGTCGATAGTTTGGCCGGGGCCAAGTATTTTGCGGAGTTAGATCTCAATTCAGGTTATTGGCAGAAAGTTATTACGGAAGGTAGGCATAAAACGGCTTTCGTCACGACCACGGGTCTTTATGAGTTTAATGTTGTTCCG
The DNA here is from genome assembly GCA_949825045.1 of Argyresthia goedartella. Lineage (NCBI taxonomy): Eukaryota > Metazoa > Arthropoda > Insecta > Lepidoptera > Argyresthiidae > Argyresthia > Argyresthia goedartella. Next base: position 22,070,334 of record OX463821.1, on the reverse strand, counting down.
TTCGGTTTGGCAACGAGTCAAGCAGTTTTCCAACGGATGATGGATAAAGTTTTAGCGGATTTAAGATTTGAAGGGGTTATGGTTTACGTAGATAATGTAATTGTGTATGGTAGAACGTTCGAGGAATTTACCGGTACGTTGCAGAAAGTTTTTGGGCGGTTTAGAGAAGCGAACTTGACCTTCAATCCATCCAAATGTAAATTCGGTTTTTGCGAGATTATGATGCTAGAGGACCAGCGTACGATGGGCTAGCGCTAACTCGGATGTGTATGGATTGGAGTGCGGGACGAGGCAGGGGGGGTTGAGCTCGCCGCGGTTCTTTAACCTTTACATGAACCGGCTGATCGGCGAGCTCGGCGGCACAAATGTCGGGTGTCATATTGATGGAGTTTGTATGAACAACATCAGTTATGCCGATGACATGGTGCTGCTGAGCCTGTCGATTAGTGCTCTTAGGAAGCTTGGGTCTGTGTGTGAGTCCTATGCAGTGGCCCATGGGCTCAGGTATAATGCGTAAAAGAGTGAGCTTATGGTCTTCAAGTCTGGCTCTAAAACCTACCATAATATGTCTGAAGTCTCACTCTGTGGTACACCTCTGTTTAGGGTACAGAAGTTTCAATACCTGGGCCACGGGGTCACTGAGGATCTTAGTGACAATATGGACATAAAGAGGAAACGCATGTCGCTAGCTGTCCGCTGTAATATGTTGGCCCGAAGGTTTGCAAGTTGTACAAAAGCAGTCAAAATCACGCTTTTTAAAGCATACTGTCGACTTTACGCAGCGGGCTTATGGCGACCTGCGAGTCCAGTAAATAACGCATTCAGGGTTCTGCTGCGACTGCCAGGGTTTTGCAGTGCCTCTGGAATGTTAGCGGAAGCGCTTACGGATGACTTTTATGCTATAATGAGAAAACGGAGCGCCTCCATGATGGCGCGCCTCCGCGGCAGCACCAACAGGATCCTGAGTGTCTTCTTCATAGACAGGTGGGACTCCCCAATGTTAAAACGTTGGGTGCAGCTCCACACTAGGATCTAGATATTTAAGCTATGTATTTGCTTATTTATTTTTTTGCTGTCAAACTACTAACATTAAGATATTGTTACTAACACTATGGACTTATGTCTGAAATAAATTAATATTATTATTATTAATAGCCCGCCACCCCTCCAACAGCCTGCAATGAGCCAGTGTGGTGGAGTATGACTAACGTGACCATTTATTTTTTTCATCGGAGCGGGATGAATGCGTATATTTGAAAAAAAAAATGTTCAAGTGAGAGTTGGTTTCGCGCACTAAGGGTTCCGCACAATTATTTTTGGGAAGGAAATACAAATTTTAGTTTTACGATTTTGCCCTTTATTTGAGCTATTATAAGGGAGCGGGCCAAGACAAGGCTGGAGCCGCCGCCGGACCCAGCAAAGAAGAGCAACCATCTGAAATGGCGTCAATTTCGGTGTCGGCGAGAATCCCTGAATTCTGGCAGGAACAGCCGCGTTTATGGTTCGCGCAGTTCGAGGCGATAGTCAGCCCCCAGAAACAAGGTGACGAATATAAATACCAACTGGCAGTGTCAAAGTTAAGTAGGGATGCATTACAACAGTGCTCAGACATACTTTTTACACCACCAGCAGAAGGGAAATATAATTCACTCAAAGAGAGGCTTCTCAAGGTGTACGAAGAGTCTCCAGAACGACAATTTCAGCGTCTGGTCGGTGAAATGGATTTGGGATCACAGAAACCCACGCAGCTGCTACGAAAAATGATGACTTTAGCAAGGAACTGCCAAGCGAGTGATGAAACAGAAACAGCGGTGTTGACAGCGAGTCAAGATCAGCATTGGAGAACCTGGGGACAATTGCAGATAAGGTAGTGGAAAACATAACGAGTGTGAACGAGGTAGCGTCGGTAAGCAGCGGTGCAGCAAACTTCGCGATGCAAGAGATGATGACAGCTATGAACAAATTGGTCCTGGAGGTAGCTTCTCTGCGCGGCGAGATACGTGGCAGGTCACAAGCAAGGTACCAGAGTAGGGGCAGATCAGCGTCAAGGGGCAGATCGCCATCACCTAACAGAACTCCAGAGAGTCCGGACTGGCTCTGTCGGTACCATTTCCGATTTAGATCAAGAGCGACTAGATGTGAGAAACCCTGCGCATGGAAACAACCGGCGGAAAACTAGAAGCAACGGCCTCAGGAGACGTAGGAAATACCGTGCTGCGAGAAAATCGTCTCTGTGTGTACGATCGTAAAAACGCGTTGCGGTGGTTAGTGGATACTGGTGCGAACATTTCAGTTATTCCAAAATCAAAAGTGAACAAACATTTGCGACGTGGAAATGTATCTTATAAACTATATGCGGCAAACGGTTCGGAGATACAAACCTACGGAACTGTGACTTTAGAATTAAATTTAAGATTAAGAAGAGCATTGAAATGGGTGTTTGTAATTGCCAATGTAAGCAAACCAATCTTGGGAGCAGATTTTTTAGAGCATTATAAGCTGTTAGTTGATGTAAGTGGGAAATGTTTGCGAGATAAAATTACTGACTTAAAAACAATAGGAATTTTGGTTGATGATGGGGCTACTACAGTGAGCACTTTCGATGGCGGAAACCCCTGTAGCGAAATTTTGGCTAGATACCCAGACATAACCAGGCCTTTTAACCTGAAATATGATACTAAACACGGGGTACACCATTACATTGATACAAAGGGCCCACCTGTTCATGCAAAGGCGAGACGTTTACCCCCAGATAGGTATGACAAGGTCAGGGAGGAATTTAGGAATATGCAAGAATTAGGTATTTGCCGTCCATCGAAGAGCGAATGGGCAAGCCCGCTTCACGTTGTGCCCAAGAAAGATGGGCAAATCCGACCCTGTGGTGACTACGGCAGCTGAACGCGGCGACCAAGCCGGACCGTTACCCCATCCCAAGACTGCAGGACTTCACATATGGACTTTCAGGTAAGAAACTTTTTTCGCATATTGATGCAAATAAGGCATTCCATAACATCCCAATCAATCCTCAGGACGTCGAAAAAACCGCAATAATTACCCCATTTGGGCTATTCGAGTTTCCCAGAATGACGTTTGGCCTATGTAACGCAGCCCAGACGTATCAAAGGTTCATGAACGACGTAGTATTAAAAGGCATAGAACAGATTAGGTGCGAGGCTACCAGGGAATCGAGTACCGAAAAATCGAACCTATTCTGTTATATTGATGACGTCATTATATCGAGTCATTGTGTGGAATGCCATAAGAAACACCTTGATGTGGTTTGCCAAAGGTATAGTGAGTGCGGGCTAACCATCAATATGGCAAAGTGTGAATTTGCAAAAGATAAAGTAGAATTCCTTGGTTATGAGGTATCGGCGGAGGGTATCACACCCCTCCAAAGTAAAGTGGAGGCCATCATGAATTTTCCTCGTCCACAAACAGTAGAACAACTGAGAAGATTCTTAGGGATGATTAATTTTTACAGATCTCATCTGCCCAGAGCCGTGGAACAACAGCAGGAACTGAACAAGTTTCTGCACAACACTAAGAAAAGAGATAAGACCAGAATAACGTGGACGGAGGAGGCGAGTAAAGCATTTGAACAATGTAAGGTGAGCCTTAGAAATGCTATTACCCTAGCTCATCCATTGGAAGGCGTTCCTTTAGCACTGATGTCTGATGCGTCTGACTCGTGTATCGGCGGAGTACTACAGCAGTGGGATGGTAAGTCGTGGAGACCGTTAGGATTTTACTCAAAGAAACTTTCCGGTACTCAGACTAAATATAGTACCTATGACAGGGAACTTTTAGCAATATACTTATCAATCGAACATTTCCAGAACATGATCGAAGGCCGACCATTGATAATCTTCACGGACCATAAGCCGCTATCATTCGCATTTACAAAGCCCGACAACGGCAAGGAATTAGCTAGAAGAATTAGACAATTAGCATACATAAGTGAGTTCTCAACAGATATACGACATATAAAAGGCGACCTAAACATTGTAGCTGACGCCTTGTCCCGTGTAGAAACAATAGAATGTCCCACTGTGTTCGATTTCGCAGACCTAGCAAGAGCGCAGGAAGCCGATACTCAGATTACATTACTGCTAAATGAAGCGAGCGATAAAAATAGTTATGAATTGAAACAATGTAGCATGCCCAACTCAGACAGCAAGATTTATTGTGAAGTAACTCAGAAAAATATTAGACCATACGTCCCGGAAAATATGAGGAAACAAGTTTTTGATGCGATTCATGGCATCAGCCACCCAGGTATTAGGACAACAAGGAGAATGGTAGCTAAGAGGTACTTTTGGCCAGGTATGAATAAGGATGTAGGCCTTTGGGCCAAAACTTGTATCGCCTGTCAGCGAGCCAAAGTAGTGCGTCATACCAGCTCCGGGATAGGACAATTTGAGAAGAAAGAACGTTTCGAACATATTCACGTCAATATAGTTGGCCCGCTACAGACAACTCAGGAAGGGTACAGGTATGTATTGACAGTTATAGACAGATTCACCAGGTGGCCTGAGGCTTTCCCACTGAAAACAATAACGGCAGATATAGTTGCAAAAACGCTATACGAGGGCTGGATTTGTCGATTTGGAAATTGCAGGGTAATAACCACAGACAAAGGCCGGCAATTCGAGAGTGATTTGTTCACAAAACTGATGCATATGTTAGGGGTAAGTAGAATCAGAACAACCCCATACCACCCCGAGAGCAACGGCATGATAGAACGCTGGCACCGTAGCCTTAAGGCGGCGTTAATGGCAAGGTTATCGCAGACCTCGTGGGTGGACGAACTTCCAACGATCCTGCTTGGGTTGAGAACAGCCATTCGTAGTGATTCAGGGATAAGTGCCGCAGAACTGGTATATGGACAGACAATCACTTTACCAGGTGAAATGTATGTACAGAGTCCTCAGAGATCGTTAGATGAACATGAGTACTTGGAAACACTGCGTAAGTCAATTGCACAGAATAGGCCCCAGCCCAGTTCACACTCGAATTCTAGAACCGTGTTTGTTCATCCGGACCTGAAATTATGTGAGTATGTATTTATTAGAAATGACGCCGTACGCAAGCCTTTACAGCCACCGTATGACGGACCGTACAAAATAGTAAGTAGAACAGACAAATATTATTCGATACAGTTGCCCAACAGAATCACGCAAGTTTCTATAGACAGGCTTAAACCGGCGTATTTAATTAGGGAAGACGAAGATACATTAGGCAGAAACCCAAGGGTAGCATTGAGAGTTAGGGGACAAACAAACCAACAGACAATAGACATGCCACCCCCCTTTTCAAATTTCGAGCCAGCGGCAGATTTAGTACCCGCCAGCAAAAAGTGCACACGTAGCGGCCGCGTCGTCAAGCGACCCGTGCGCTTCATTAATTGAGCACACGCAATAGGTATAAGTTTTGAATAGAAAATAATATAGTTTAAATACGGATTTTGTCAGATGTTAAATGACGGATGTTGTTGTAAGAAAAATGTTTACCTCAGCGGTCAGCACCATTAATTAGAATAGTCAATAGTTTAAATATAGCTGTGCGAGAGTAAATCGTCATTATTACCGCAATATTGATAAGAGTTACTTATCGGGCCCATAGCGCATCAATTGTATCGAGTTAACAAAATTGCTATTTTTTGGAACACAATGGGTGGAAATCAAAGCAAGCACGAGGAAATACTCATTGCGCAAAACGGAGCTAATAACGCGAGTCCGCGCATCACAGAGGTAGAAACAAAAGTTAATAGTAATTTTGTGATGTTGATGGTGCTGACAGTGGCTGTAGTGCTTATGTATTTGTATGTGGCCTTCAGACTTTACAAGAATCATCTAAGAAAATTGTTTAGAAAGGACATGAATGCAGCATCCCAAAGTGTGTAGCGATTACGAAGTAGTCTCGTAAGTTTTTTTTTCTATTGATTGTATTTGCAAAGTATTGTATTGTATTGTATTGCAATGTATTGAATTTCAAGTCGGGCATTGAAACACATGTACCGCATATGTATGTATCGTTGGCTTGGGGACACAAAATGAATAGGTGTACGTTTATTTTTGTGTCACACAAGTTAATATGGAATGTACTAAAGTATTTTATGTTAGACTTAAGTGGGTTATCCTCAGTTCAGTTTTGTATAACTACAGTATTTCGTCCCAAGTAAGTTTGATAACGTATTGATTGATATACAACTTATGTGTAATTGTTGGAATGAGTATCAACGTAGGACTTTCGTGGGATTGTGTACTTAGTATGACGCCAAGGAGGTACTCATTCCAACAAGTTTTAACTAACGTATTTAATTGCAAGTGTAATTTCTAATCTTTGAATTAGAAAGGAATACATGTAGACAATGTTTTGTTAAACGGATGTAGGCATAAGCATTGTTATAAATAACAAATGAAACACGATATATATTAACAGAAGGTATATTTCATCATTCAGAATCAGAATACAGTTTTGCATTAGTGTTTATCATTGCAGCGTTGCTCAGAACTTAGAGTCAGCAGAATCATTACAGATAGTATCAGGTATTTTTGCATTGTATTGGACGTTTCAAAGTACAGTCAGTCAAGTAAGTTTTTGCATAATGTTTTGTAATTGTTAAAAATTTCAAGTAAAATTTTTGTTTTTTAAGAGGGGGATGAGTGTAGGGACATGCTTATGTCAGCAATATGTAACAGTGGTAGCGAGTGCGCTCTGCTTGCGAGTCAGTCGTTCCGTAATCGCGTTCTAAGTAACTTGTCTCTTCTGTGTTATCCCAGGTGTACCGTGTAAAGCTGAACTGTAATAAAGGATCTATACTAAAGACTAAGTGAATATTATTGACACTCCTAAAATATGATGGATGGATGGATAATATGATGGATGATTTGTCAACTTGTTTTTCGGAGAGTCCTCAGGAGTCCTTTGAGGACTTTTTAGAAGACTTCAGAGATGCTGCATCGAGGAAGAAATTTATATCGTCGGAGGAGTTAAAATTATTATTTCCTTCGTATTTAAAAGGTGGAGCCTTATATTTTTTTAGGGAAATTAGGGGCAGTGCCCAGACATTTGAAGAGGTGGTGGATAAATTTAATGAAGAATTTGGAAGCACAGACTTTGCAGAGAAGTTCTACAATGCCAAGCAAGAGAGAAGAAGTTTGTTGGACTACTTCCATTACTTAGGGGACCTAGCGAGGAAGGCTAGAGTTACCAAAGTTGACATTTTTTATAACGCAGTTTTTAAGAGGATTGCAAACCCATCTTAGAAATAAATTAATGTTGAGCCATTTTGTAGATAAGAAGGCGCTAAGGGCAGTACTGGTACAGATGGAGAAATTAAGTCCGGGAAGTGATGATAATGTAAATGTGTTTAGGAACCCGGCAACTTTTGGACCGAATTTGGCAATAGAGGGGGGGAGAGAGGCCGTTTCATTCTTTTAGGCCTGCACAATTTAATCAAAGCCCTACTCAAGACCCACGACGAACCCCGAATGTTTCGCCGTCGTCAAGTGGCCAGGAACCACATATTAGACCTAGTACTAATAATTATAATTTGCGTCCTAGGCAAGCGGATTTTACAACGCGTCGTCGCTAGAGGCCGATAGCGGTGACCAGGCTGACCTGTGGGATGAGGGCCTCGGACGAGCTCAGCAGCGTAGCACGGAAGCGAAACGACCAATGGGGAAGATCGTCGCAGACTTGGCGGATCAGCAGGTCAGACCATTAGTTTTATTGAATTCTTCTAGTGTAAACGTGGTAGCTCTTTTAGATACAGGCGCTACGGCTTCATGCATCAGCCCAGCCATTGCAGATCAAGTGGGTGCGAGATGAATGCAAGAAGAGAAGAGACGGGTTAAGGCGGTAAATGGAAGTTTATTGCAAATTGTAGGGAAATGTATTATAGATTTTAGTTTGGACAATTTTAACTTTTCACAGGAATTTTTAGTAATAACTGATTTAAATTGTAGCATTATTTTAGGGGTGGATTTTTTACTAAAGAACGGTATTATTAAGAATATTGATTTTGTTCATTCGTGTATGTGTTTTTTCCAGGGAAAAATACCGTTTTTCAATCATTTCAATATGAAACAAAACACGACACCGGTAAAACTAAATGTCATGCGCGTAGGGATTCTTTCAAAACAAAAGATAGGGTCGGACTTTCTAGACGGTTCTAGAAGGAAACAAGTGAACTTCGGGGAAACCACGGTTATCGAGGATCGTGACGTGATAGATTTTATCGACTTTCAGGAGTTAAGAAAGGGCGATTACGTTTATTTCTCGGGGTTATCGGATTCGTGAGAATTTGCATTTGGGGTAGAAGATAAACGGTTTATCGTAAATGAGGGTTTATGTGGGAATGATAAGCAGGTATTATTGGCGTTGTTGGATAGGAATGCGGATAGATTTGCGTTTGCAACTGACCAGTTAGGTAGGTCGGAGCTATGTCGGTCGATATTAAGACTTATGATGAAGAGCCGGTTCATTGTCACCCGTATCGCGTTTCACCGGTGCAATGAGAAATTATTGAGGAGCAGGTCGCGGAGATGTTTAAACTAGGTGTTATTAGGGAATCCACTAGTTCTTATGCTGCGCCCGTTGTGTTAATTAAAAAGCCCGATAATTCATGGAGGTTTTGTGTAGATTATCGGAAATTAAATAAGAAAATTTGTAGGGATAGCTTTCCTATTCCGCGGATAGAAGACATTGTCGATAGTTTGGCCGGGGCCAAGTATTTTGCGGAGTTAGATCTCAATTCAGGTTATTGGCAGAAAGTTATTACGGAAGGTAGGCATAAAACGGCTTTCGTCACGACCACGGGTCTTTATGAGTTTAATGTTGTTCCGTTCGGTTTGGCAACGAGTCAAGCAGTTTTCCAACGGATGATGGATAAAGTTTTAGCGGATTTAAGATTTGAAGGGGTTATGGTTTACGTAGACAATGTAATTGTGTATGGTAGAACGTTCGAGGAATTTACCGGTACGTTGCAGAAAGTTTTTGGGCGGTTTAGAGAAGCGAACTTGACCTTCAATCCATCCAAATGTAAATTCGGTTTTTGCGAGATTGAGATGCTAGGTTATCTAATCTCGAATGTAGGAGTAAAACCTAGTGAGAAAAAGCTGAAGGCTATGCAACAGGTTCCAACTCCCACATCTTCGAAGGATGTGAAACAATTATTAGGTTTATTTTCTTATTATAGAAAATTTGTATCGAATTTTGCGAGAATATAACGATATTCTCGCAAAACACAAAAAAGGGGGTAAAGTTTCAATGGAATGAAGAATTGCAGAATTCGTTCGATTATATTAAGAAGGTTATGTGTAGTGCGCCAATACTTTCGTATTATTCGGGGGATAAGTCGGTTACTACGAGGGTTTATGTGGATGCGTCTAACGAGGCATTAGGTGCAGTGTTGATGCAGGGCGTTGAAAAAATCCGGTCGGTCCGGTTGCCTATGCTTCTAGGAAGTTAACGGATGCGGAGAAAAAATATAGTACGACGGAGAAAGAGTGTCTGGGGTTAGTATAGGCGTTAAGGCACTATAGGCATTATCTTTGGGGATCGTATTTTCAGGTTGTTACAGACCATAGCGCGTTATGTTGGTTACAGTCGAAAAAAGATATTTCTGGTAGGTTAGCGCGATGGGCGTTAGCGATACAAGAATGGGATTTCGAGATAGTTCATTGCTCGGGGAAAAGCAATGTAGTGGCAGATTTTTTGAGTAGGAATCCGCTAATGGAAGAAGGGAAACGGGAAACAGAAGGACCTCAGTCTTCTTCTCGTTCTGAAACTGATGATGATGGTTTGGAAGTTTTTAGTATTAATGTAGAGTTGTTACAGGCGGATCAAGCGAACGATTCATTTTGTAGTAGATGGTTGACGCGGTTGAGTGAACGTCCGGAAGCGTGGCGTAGCGGTTTTTGTTTGAGAAATAATTTATTATATAAAAACGTACGTAGACATGGAGAAATTAGGGAGGTATTAGTATTGCCTAGGTCTTTGTTTCAAAATGTAATGAACGAATTACATGATGAGGCGTGGACAGGAGGTCATTTGGGTCTCGCAAAGACGTTGAAGAGGTTTCGGTCGAAATATTTCATGCCGAAAGCCGATAGGGAGATAGAGCGTTATATAGCTTCGTGCGTGCCGTGTCAAGAAAGGAAATTAGTTAAAAGCGTAGCAGATTTGATGCCGATTAGGGTCTCGGATATTTTTGAGAAGGTAGGAATCGACGTGTTAGGAGCGTTTCCACGTTCGTCGAGAGATAACCGATTTTCTATAGTCACGGTAGAGTATGCGTCGCGGTTTGCGATATGTAAGGCGTTACCTAGGGTTTCATCGGAAGATGTAGTGCGGTTTTTAGTTGAGGAAGTTTTCTGTAGGTTCGGGCCTTTTAGGGAAATTATTTCAGATAGAGGTACAGTTTTTACGGCGGGAATCGTTAAAGAAACGGTAGAACAGTTTGGGGCTAAAATGATACATACAAGTTCGTTTCACCCACAGAGTAACGGTTTGGTAGAACGAATGAATAGAACGTTAACTTTGATGTTATCAAAATATTTAGGTAGTAATCAAAGGCAATGGTGCTCAGTTTTACCTTTGGTAGTACATGCGTATAACACTAGCGTGCAGGCGTCAACGAAAGTGTCGCCGTATAATATTTTATTTGGTAGGGAACAGTGCTCAGTGGTGGTTGCCACTTTGGAAAAAAAAAACCTTTGGATTTTTTTTTGAAAGGAGGGGGGAATGATTGTAAGGTATATAGTTAGGTTCGATATTTGTCTATGCGATAATATTGTATACGGGCCTCTTTAGAGTGCGTGTTCGCTATGACACGGTTACGTAATTTGTAATTTTAAAAAGAAAGAGGCTTGGATGTGAAAAGTCGATGTAACACACTTCACCTTAGACATCGGTCAGCGACCGATGTAAATTAGATAGTTAGGATTAGCTTAATGGCTATCGGGCCAGTTTGATCCCTTTAATATAAATTGTAACCATATTCGATCAATAAACACAAGTTTGGTGTTACTAACGTCTTCCGAATTAAACTCCCTAGCCCTACAGATTAGGTAGGCAATTATAGGTGGTGTTCAAGAACTGCTGCGACCTTACAATATGTATAACAGATTCATATGTATTCTCAGATAGGGCGCTGAATGTACGTACATAGGTAGGGATATGATTAGGACTCATCACAGGTATGTAACGGGCTGGAATAAACATGTCAGTAATGCGCACAGAGAGGCCCGGCTTTGCTATCAGATGTGGTTTTTGTGTGGTAAAACTACTTCTGGATATGTCTATTCTTCAAATGTGTGATTCAAGAAAGATTTTTAAAGCGAAATTGAAGTTTTGTTTAAATAATGAGCAACAAATTAAGATGGATATGCTAGTCAAAAATCACTCAGACAACATTTTGGGAAGTTTTGGAAGTCGACCAATAAACTTAACGCAAAGACGGGTTTACCTGTGAATGTGGCTGGATTAAGTGAGCCCAATGCCATTTCCAACTTGTTTCAACAGAACTTTAGAGTGAAATCACTGTTGCCGCGCGAGCATCGGGTGATCGATGCTGGCAAGTGGAAACCATAATTAGAGGAATGATGAGAGGAAAGTCTCCAGGTCACGATGGTTTCAGCATCGAGCACCTTAAGCTGGCAAGACCGCATTTGCCAAGAGTTCTCTCCTTATTTTTTAACTTATGTGTTAGTCAAAGTTACCTACCACAGGCGTTGATGCATACTGTTGTCGTACCGATCATAAAGAGTAAGACTGGGGCGCCTCTGACATATCCAATTACAGGCCTATATCCCTGGCTACAGTTGTTGTCAAGGTGCTGGACGGTTTGCTTGACAAGCAGTTGGCTGAACATGTAGAACTCCACGATGCTCAATTTGACTTTAGGCCGGGTCTGTCCACGGAGAGTGCCATACTGTGCCCCAAGGAAACTACAGTACTAGAAAAACGCCGGTATTTGCCTGTTTTTTGGATATGTCAAAGGCGTTCGATCTTGTATTGTATGATGTGCTATGGAGCAAGCTACGTGAGGATACAACGGTGCCGTCTGACATTGTATCGTTGTTTAGTCTTTGGTCCTCAGAGGAACAGCGTACGATGGGCTAGCGCTAACTCGGATGTGTATGGATTGGAGTGCGGGACGAGGCAGGGGGGGTTGAGCTCGCCGCGGTTCTTTAACCTTTACATGAACCGGCTGATCGGCGAGCTCGGCGGCACAAATGTCGGGTGTCATATTGATGGAGTTTGTATGAACAACATCAGTTATGCCGATGACATGGTGCTGCTGAGCCTGTCGATTAGTGCTCTTAGGAAGCTTGGGTCTGTGTGTGAGTCCTATGCAGTGGCCCATGGGCTCAGGTATAATGCGTAAAAGAGTGAGCTTATGGTCTTCAAGTCTGGCTCTAAAACCTACCATAATATGTCTGAAGTCTCACTCTGTGGTACACCTCTGTTTAGGGTACAGAAGTTGCAATACCTGGGCCACGGGGTCACTGAGGATCTTAGTGACAATATGGACATAGAGAGGAAACGCATGTCGCTAGCTGTCCGCTGTAATATGTTGGCCCGAAGGTTTGCAAGTTGTACAAAAGCAGTCAAAATCACGCTTTTTAAAGCATACTGTCGACTTTACGCAGCGGGCTTATGGCGACCTGCGAGTCCAGTAAATAACGCATTCAGGGTTCTGCTGCGACTGCCAGGGTTTTGCAGTGCCTCTGGAATGTTAGCGGAAGCGCTTACGGATGACTTTTATGCTATAATGAGAAAACGGAGCGCCTCCATGATGGCGCGCCTCCGCGGCAGCACCAACAGGATCCTGAGTGTCTTCTTCATAGACAGGTGGGACTCCCCAATGTTAAAACGTTGGGTGCAGCTCCACACTAGGATCTAGATATTTAAGCTATGTATTTGCTTATTTATTTTTTTGCTGTCAAACTACTAACATTAAGATATTGTTACTAACACTATGGACTTATGTCTGAAATAAATTAATATTATTATTATTAATAGCCCGCCACCCCTCCAACAGCCTGCAATGAGCCAGTGTGGTGGAGTATGACTAACGTGACCATTTATTTTTTTCATCGGAGCGGGATGAATGCGTATATTTGAAAAAAAAAATGTTCAAGTGAGAGTTGGTTTCGCGCACTAAGGGTTCCGCACAATTATTTTTGGGAAGGAAATACAAATTTTAGTTTTACGATTTTGCCCTTTATTTGAGCTATTATAAATTACTTATCGCCAAATTTTATGATTCTAGGTCAACGAGAAGTATGGTTTTGATTGCTATGCCAGTATCAAGTAAATTAAGCAAATTTGCTGCAAAAACGGCCGTATCTTTTGATTGCGTTGACCTAGAAGGGACCACACACATGAGTAGGTAATTGATATAAATTTCAACTTGATACCTCTATAGAAGAGAAAAATGGGCTTGACAGACGGACAGACAGACAGATAAGGGATCCCGCTTTAACTTTTAGTTAACCGCTTTTTTAACAAACTTCAAAAAAGGAGGGGGTCCTTATTTCGGTGTTTTTTTGTTACCGTAAAACTTAATAGGTCTTTCATAAAGTTTTAAAAAAATATTTTTTATATGAAAGGGTGACTTTCCTGATTGGTCCCATTACAAAATATTACATGTAGGTCCATTTAAAAATCCTTTAATCTATTGGCTAAAGCGGGACATTTTTGCTCTCAGCGGGACAGACGGTATTGAAGCGGGACTGTCACGCCGAAAACGGGACGTATGGTCACGTTAAGTATGGCCTAATCTTACTCGTATCCGGGTATAAGATCGTGCCCCTCGGTAGGCTACTCATAATTCTCTGCCCACATCGACCGACTGTTGGGCCTCGGCCTCTTCTACTCGTTTATGTATTGTACAGCGCCACTGATCAAGGTTTTCTCACACAACCGCACCAGTGAGATCCCGTGAAAAACGAAAATCAGTTAGCTACCTGCCTTATAGGTATTTACAGTAGGTACAGTATCCGGCGTATAAGCTGGACCAAAATGGCGGCGTCTGCGCAGGGTATAATGTATCCAAAACAGTAATTTTTACTGCGCACACGCTGCTATTTTGGTCCAACTTAAGAAACGAAGAGTACGATGGGCGGTTGCGTACTAATTTAGTATGTTGGTTATATATACAAAGTCAAAGAAATAATACTCCTTTAAACTTGAATTCAAGTTTTCAAACGTCAGATTTCTCGAAAAAACATGGTAAATCGTTGTTTTCCTATCATTTAGTTAGAGCCTACCTAATAGGTATGTACAATAGGGAATAAGAACCGGAGAGTACGCTGGACCATGTGCCCATGTTGAATACTAGCTTGTCAAATTCGTAAGTAGCACTCCTATGGTCTGCGGGCGACGGGGATGAAAGAAGCGGGGCCTGCGATGGCGGGAAAGAAGAGCGCGGGCGGCGGGGCGCGTAGTAGGAACCGCCCGCGCTCTTCTGTCCCGCCCCCGCATCTTTCGTCCGTCGCCCGCAGACCATGGGAGTGCTACGTACGAATTTGACTAGCTTATAATTTAGTATCTTGGTTTTTTTATACAAAGTCAAAGAAATAAAACTCCGCTCGACTCCTTTAAACTTTTATTCAAGCATGCAAACGTTAGATTTCTCAAAAAACCATGATAAATCGTTGTGTTCCGAACATCTAGCACAAATTAGTCACATAACATACAAAGAGCAAAATTAAGTTGCAATTGTGCGTCTACAATTGTTTGTAACTATATTGTTTAGTAGTCCAAGTTATCAAAACATTAGCATCTCGAAAAGGCACTTAGTCTTACTTACAGGTACGATGACTTATTGACTGAACAAATAATTTGGTACCTTCCTAACTAGAAAATATTTAAAAAAGAAACCAGATAAGGAATATACAAAAAATATTATGGTAAAGGTGACACAACGCAACAGTATTATTGTATGAAAATGGATTGATATGTTGAACAATTAGCATGCAGTGCAACAGCATCGCAAGGTGGCAGAAGCCAGACATTATATATATGCCAGCGTAAGATTGTCAAAACCGTTAGTTTATAAACTAAAGCGTTAGTTTGTAAACTATCGACAAATTCTAAACCAGACCGACAGAATTAGAATTTACGTTTCTTTTGTTCTTACATGTCAACCTAACACGAAGACTATTCGGGGGCTTTATGGTGCTGGCCCTCTCTAGTCTTCACCGCAGTGTTTGCCCTGGTATTTCGTTTGCAATTCAGGTTTAAACCAGTTCACAATTTAACGGTTTTATTATAAACTAACGCGTCCTATCTTAATCAGTACGGTACAGTTTACAATTTATCGATAGTTTGTAACTAACGAGAAAAACAACGTTAAGATTATAAACAAACGGTTTTGACAATCTTACGGTGATATACATATATGTAATAAAACTATCCTTAAGCGGGGCTTTACCGTTTATATAGATCTCACTATAATTTGTCAACATTAACTGCCAATTTATAACAACACCTCATTAAACATTACCCTCCTTCTGGCGCAGTCGGGTAAAATTGGTACAAACATATGCTAAACTATGTAAGACTAATAAAATTACTATTTATTCATAAGTCTTTAGTTCCGATCACAGTCTCTTTCTATCACTAGTCAATCACAATAGTCTATCCTTATTATACCGTGCCAGGGGAATGGCACCACCGATTATGGCAACTCTTTTAGACTTAGCTTCAAAAGTCTTTGTCCGACGTGTTATAATCTAGCCAAACTAGATTGTACAGTCTTATATCCCGAAGCAGATCTTTGATACTTCTATAAGATTCGCATTGAGTCAGAATGCTTCATCAGATTGCCCTCGTGGTAGAGACTCCTCATTTTCCTGACTGTTTCGAAGTCACTCGAATCAGATGAGTCTATCGCACGAATTCTTGAGTGGAAATGTTTCCTTTCCCGTGTGTCAGAGTCGTACATAAGGGCGGGGTTGCTGCCTTTTCTTGACTTGTGTGTTATTCGGTAGTAAGGCGTGCTGCTTTGGACATCTGACATAGATCGTATGTGTCTCCGGAACTTGGAGGCTTTGGTGAGCGGAGACAGCTGGCTTGTCGTCCGCACTGGCCCGGATTCATCTTTTGTTATGGACCTGGAATCGAAAGAGAAAGGATTTTAAAAAAACACTTTGTTAACTCATTATGTTGGTGGGTAAATTACCTGATTGGAGTTTGATTATTGTTGCTTTTTTTCTTTCGAGAATCGAGCACAAAACACGAATCAATATGGCAACAAAACTGGTAGAACCCGTTGAGAGAGAGGGTAGTTTTTATTTTCTTGGGATACTTCGCAATACATTATTAGGTAATATACTAACAATAGGCTAGGGGTGTACTATTACGCACTGTAAGGGAGGGGGAAGGTAAATAAAAAATAATAATAAAAAATAATGGAAACTACCTAGATGGAAACAAAAAAAAGATGTACTTCACCTAAAATATTATTTCAATTTAAAGGGAAGATTTATAAGGTCCTTACGACAAAAAATAGGTACCTATTCAAAATATCTTGAAACTTAGTGTTTGAAGGTAAAGATTTGAATTTGAAATTATAGACACAATTTTCGCACTCCTCTGCCGCAGCGACTGACGTCACAGCCATGTTGCAGTGTGAACTGTTATTAACTTTAATCTAATATGGTGGTGTCCAAAATTTCAACCACCGAGAATCGAGGTGCTAATTATACCGACACGAGCCTTATGGGTAAGCGTTTCGATTGCTAGGCTAAGTTGTCCGAGTGTAAAATTAAATACACCAAATAAAAGACGAAATGTTTCTCAAAATCTAAGTCTCTCTAATGAGAACTTCCGAGCATAAACTGCTTATAATATTTTTATTAATGATTTGACCAATTTTTGCTTAGATAGGCTTAGATTTTGACAAATTTCAACAAACCTTTGGTGCATTTTATTTTAGGCTCGGAATCGGATAAGTTGGCCGAGCAATCAAAACGCGGACGCCCTAAGGGAGCAAGCATCACAGTTTTTTTATTGCAGACTACAAGGCAAGTTTAATGTAATGAGCAACGATAACAATAAATAAAACTGTACTGTACTAGATATGAGTTAAAATACATGGTGATAGGCGATATTAAATATTTTCCTGACCAAGTGCAAATACAGAAATGGCATTTCGAGAAAGTTCACTACGAGTGTGTAATCAAAAGTAATAAAAAGTTGCTTAGAATTTAAAGTGAACCTGCTGAATGCTTTAATAGCAGTATTACAACAAGTAAGACCCGAATGCATTATTGTCGAAAAATAAAGGTTTAACGGACACTCAAATTTATAAGCAGCAGTCCGTGGTTCGGATAAAAGACACCTGTGTCGTAGTGGGAATTCGAACCCGCGACGTCTATAACTGTTTAACTGGTTGCTAATATTCTTGCTTACCCAAATACGAGCAAGATCATTGCCAAGAAAACTACATTAAAAATTCTGAATTTATCCTCCTCATTAGAATAGAAGGCCATGCACCAATAAAATCGCCATGAGGAAATGCATGATACAGTCATATCAACTTACTTTAATAACACTGAGTTATGGGCATTATCAGCGGCAAAATGATTTAGGTATTAGATAACCCTTGGCTGCTTTATAGCAGCATTTCTACGACACAATATACAGGACAGAGGGTAAAAAAATAAAGCGCAAAAGGTGACCCAACGAAAATTTTATAAAATGCTACACTATAAAACCAGCGTTTTTGAAAGGTCTATAGCTGTTTTTGGTAATTGAACGAAGTAATCTTACTGTCGTTCGATTATTTTCATGTGGTCATTTCATAATACGAGCCTCATTAAATTAATTTGTTTGTTTTGATTAAGTAGGTAGTAAAAATCCTTGCTGTTACTCATTCACAAATCCTAACTACATCATAATCCGTTGCCACTTCCAAACCAACAAAACAAATTGGATTATGATATGACGTAGAAAGGATTTGACAGAACTGGATCGCTATACCTGTAAACTTGTATCATGGTAAAACCGTGTTTCAGTCAAACAATAGGTAATGATGACATTAAATTTTCCGACGATATTTGAGTAGAAAGATTAGTATAATTTTATCTCGTGGAACTTTCCAACATGATTCAAATTAATGTTATCAATTTATTTAACATCTACTTACGTATACCTACGTCATCTTACCTTCTTACTAATTCAATACATATGTCGCAGTTAGTTGGTTAAATCAGACACTTAAACTCTTTAGACCGTTAATTAAATGCCAACGTTTAACCAAGTCACTAAAATTCCGTCAGACAAGTGAGTGAACGAAACGTTTAACGAGTTGTCAATACGTTCCTAGGCAACAAGAAATATACAATAAAAATATTTTTATGTACACTTAAGTTTATGTTTTGAGTATTTTTGTTGTTCTTAAATGTTCAACCTAACTCGAAGGATAAAGGGGAAGCCCCCTTTACCCTTCACCTAAGCTACCGCAATGTTTTGCCCTGATATAACACATATCACATACACCCTCACAACCACTCACCCTACACACACAAATTTTAAGCATAACGTCGTCAGCTCCTATTTTAATTATGTTAACTGCTCTTCTGTGGACATCTGTCATTGGCCTTGTTTACTGTATTTTGTTTTTTGTATAAATGTATGTGTATTGTGCTGTTGATGTCCCAAATAAAGAAAATAAAATAAAATAAAATAAATAAAATAAACTGTGAAAATCAGCTGTTGTCGTGACGCCATCTTGTTTTCCAACACGCTAGCTTTCGGTAAGACAGATTTTTAAACGTTTTCGATTAAACGTCGGCATTTAATTAACGGTCTAGAGAGTTAGTTAAGTGTCTGATTTAACCAACCAACTGCGACACATATACAGGCTGACCCACGGCCTATGCCACATGAACATTTTACTTAAGGTGATTCATATTCGAAAAAAAAGGGGTTTTTTACGAATCCATTTACTCCACCATGGATTCATTTACAGATCAAATTTTTGGGTTAACATTTATTGAATATTTGATTAAGATTTTCACTAGAGGGAAACGCGATTGGATGAAATTTTCTCGATAGAATTTAATTACGAAAATACCTTTAAATTGTTTTGTTTTTTCCTGTAATTCTGAAATCCTAACTAATTTCATTGTGGAACTGCGTTCAAAATGTAGATATTATGTATTCGCAAAATCTCCTTATTTTTTTTTTACAAAATAGCGTAGTTTATTTTGAAACAATTTTTCTGTGGTTTAACGCTACGTCTTTTCATTTTTTCCCGATTCCGTCCCTCTCACACTGCGGGTCTTTCCGCCTGGAGTAACGGGGACCTTTGCTCGGTTGAGGTAGCGCCTTAAAGAAGACTTTATCTTGTTTTAAACGAGACGGGTGGTTAGGGGGCGGAGCCCCCAGTTAAAAGATAAATTAATTGTGCAATTGGATTTAACTACAACTTGGAGCTTTAACCCTTTCGCACACAGTATCTAATATGAGTGGATTAGTGCAGTGAACTAAATCAATTCTTAGGTTCATGACTTGAAGCCAAGCGGAAGCCTTTTGCAGGAGTACCTAACTTGTGTGAGCTGACCAGAGGAGAGAATAAAACTAAAAGACGTTATCGTGGACAAGTCCTGTCACTAAAAAGTATAAAATAACAAAACGTTTTGTTCCCAGCCAACCTCATAAAGTCAATATTTCATTCCCGTCGCCTCCAGAAAATTATTATATGAACAGTCCGCTGCAAAAGTCCATACAGAGTTAGCGAAAAATATCGCATCCAGCGCCAGCCAGTTTTTGTTTCGTTCGCAGTATTTCACACAAAAATAAAACGGTTGCATTAAATTAAAATATAATTATTTTATTGATATATTAACTTTTTCTCTGACTAATTAGCGTTCCTCATAACGACTTTAATTATCATATAATATGCCCTAAATTTCAAAAGTAATAAGATTTTATTAAAAACTCTTCAAACTGTTTGTCTGTTTATATTCTTAAACTTTTTAGTGCACCGCAGCCGGGTTTTTGGTTTTTTAAATCACGTCATTTATTTCCTGCTTTTTAGTACAAAATTACGAAAAATCTGGAGATGATTAATATAATACTATGTATATGTCTGTACATATTTCCCTACTGGCCTTAAAGTCCTTTATTTTAATACCCCACTCGAGGTTCTTGAAGATAGTTTTAGCCCGCACATTAAATCGTCCATTTTTTTTTATCGTGTACCCAGTGACACTCGCGTCTTCAAGAAAAATTTAATGACGTAACATTTCTCAAAATCAGTTAAGTCGCTGAATAGATACGAGGGCACACAGGAACAGACATACATACAAACACATGCATAAATACCGTTCAAATAACGGCAGTCTTGTAAAAATGTGATAATTTATTATTTTAAAGCTGATTGACTGTGATAAAACGTGTAATAATTATTTACAACTTGTTGATTGTTTAAGATTGAATTATATTGCTAGCCGCGTAGTAAACTTATTGTTAGTTTCGTTCCACCTACTAACTAAATAATAATTTTTAAACTGCGTGCTTTTATTAGTGTTTTTGGTATTACAGGATATCGATTGTTTGATATAATAGGAGTGATTCATTGCTTAATTGAGCTGTGTTTTTTGACGTGATAATGTCTTATAAATTGATGAACGCCGGCTGCACGCACGAAAAAGCATGACTAAATGTCACGTTCCGCCTGAGCCGAGCGTGCAAGCGAGAGCGCGGAACAAGCGATAGAGAGGCACAATCGGCCTAAGCATTTCTTATGACGTTATCACGTAAAATTATCGTCCGTAAACCGACTATACAGACAACCATTTTTTTGTAAAAACTAATTTAAACCATCTCATTTTTTTATTATTTATCCGTCAGTTTACTATGACCACAGATACTAGAATATCATACTAAGACCACGTAGAACAAAATATGTCACAGGCGTAATCAGAGATACTAGGAAAATCTTTAGTTTGAGGTCTATATCGCTTGGTGCGCTAAGAAATTAATTTCAAGACAAAATCAATAAATTTTTGTTTGACAATTTCGTTTACATTTAATAGATAATAAAGATTTAATTTAATTTTTACATTCTTAGATTAGCTGCCTAGCGCCATCTAGAAGTATGTTGACTGAATACGCGCCATCTCTGGATTACGAAGAGTTACCAATTCTAATCTGTATGGAATGAGCACCCTGTTTACGTAAGAGGCGTAACATGGCTTTTTATTAGTCAGTATAAATGTTAATACAATTCAGAAGACAAACGCTCTGTAATGCACTGTAGTATATTTGTATGTTTCTACTAGAATTTACAATTTATCTACTTGACTGTACTTGATAGAATTTGGAGGCGGTGGGAAATGTTTTTTTTTTTCTGGAGGCAATTTCGAAAACAAAGGATTTTGGAGGCCTGGAAGTAACCCGAAAAAAACGAACCAAAAAGATAGAAACAAGTTGTAAAAAAGTAAAGAATTGTTTAAGGTCGAAAAAAGTAGGTAGGTAAATAAATGATCTAAGCAACGAGAGATAGAAAGGGATTCAGTGAGTGAGCTTTCGCCTTTTGCAGTCATTTCATTGTTCCACGAATCACAGACAGTTCAAATCGATTACTTTTTCGGTGCGAAATTATACGTGATCGAGGTTACCCATTCGTAGGCCGCGTGAGCACGTACGGATTCTATAATCCAACACTGTAACACAGACGATCAAAACAAAGAATCGGATGTCTGCTTCTAATCAAATCTCGTGCCAATAATCGCGAAGTGTTCTATGATGCGAATAAAAATAGACAGCGAGACTGCTTCACAAACTTCCATGAAGTGTCGAATTAGTTCAGCTAGGTTATTAAACTATTCCACGTGTTCTAAGAGTGAAGCATATACTACAGATTTAATTGTTCGTTTAGGCCCACTAGCTCTTCCGTTAACTTTAAGTGTGCAAAATATGTCATCTATAGGTAGTTTAAGGTAAGGAATAGGTCTTAGTGGTTGCGGTTTAGTCCAAGCGAGTTCCTTATCATCTAGACAATTATTTATCGACTCATTTCATATTAAATATATAGTTAATGTCGCTACCTATAATATAATATGAACCTCGAGTCGGAATTGAACGCAATTTCCTGTTCGCGTTCACCAGACCCTCATCTCGGTACCGGAAGTGACCTTGTGGTGTGTGGAGAGTGTACGACCGACCATGGCCCGGATACTCGAACAACAACTCAAATACAGAATATACAAGGTGACATTTAATTATCTGACCATATTTTGGGGAGTGAACAACTTTCCCAAAGAAACATATGGTCGCAAATGAAAAATATTGTTCGTCCCTCAGTACATTGACCCGATCAGCTGATTACAAGTTACTATGGGAGACCCAATTATTTTTTCCGTTTACGACCATATGTTTATTGGGGAAATTTGTTCATAATAATGGGTACTATCTTTCCCCAAAATATGGTCGGCTAATTAAATTTCACCTTTTATAACAGTTGACTCAAAGTTTGACGGACAATCAAAGACATGTCACTGTTTGTTTGAACAGGACCCGAATCTTTTATGAAACAGGAATAGCAATAGTGTATCGGTTGCGCCTTAGGTCGTAAACTTCCGTATTTGGCTTATCGATAGCGCCTATTTTTTTTAGGCTGACAAATACGGCATTTTGCGCCCTTGTTAGTAATCGATACATAAGAGCCTCGGGCACCAGGAGTCCGTGCATACGGCTAGCCGGCCACACACCGTGAGTCACCTACAGTGAGTTGGGTTTTGTGGAAGTTTCTCCAGGGGCCGGCCGAGTGTACGGTCTGTGTTCGTATACTTGAGCTAAGGAATAAACAAAAATGGCGGAATCAGTATGTCGGATGCTCCGACAATATGTGTGCAGGAATTTCGTCAAATTACGTTTTGACCTAACAATGTTATTTAATAGGACGATTTAAAGAATTTTTGAATGGCAATCAATGCGTGAGTATTCCAACTACAGTTTAGTCATTTTAATAGGTAATATTTGACCTCTGTCAGTTTTATTTTCATAGTGAGGTGACCTGCTTTAAAACATCGATTAAAGTGAATGAATCGATACCGACTTGAAACATATGAGGGGTAGTTTGGAAAAATAGCCAAATAAAATAAAAAATGATTTTATGTCAAAATGATTAGCTTCATACTTAACATACAAGATTAATGTCTCCTGCAAAATTAAGCTAAACTGACATTGGCTAATATATTTTTCGGTGTACGTAAAGTATTATCTTCTGAGCCTGATGATCCGTATTTCTCTTTCAGAATTTGAGTTACTGTGCTCTTCCCTATTCTCAATGCTTCAGCAACGCGTTCTCTCGTCAATGGTAAAAGAGGCCCATCGGTAACTGATTCACGTTCAAAATAATTGTACAATTTCACCACTAATTCGCGAGATTGACTGTGTATCGTTATCCCCCGTTTCGACATGGTACGACTGTAATGTTGTTCTTGTTTACTAATCGTTAAGCAGTCGGAGTCCAATTAATAGCCAGGTAAACGTAGTCAGTAAGATCAGTCCGATAAAAAAGCCGGGTCAGAAAAAAATAACAGAGAGCACACAAAAAACGCACAGTCACTTCGCACAACGACAAAAGACTGCGTCATGTAATGGCGACAAGACATGGCGTCATCGACAGGCACTGGTGTTGCCAGCAACATCTCACCTAAATTGTATATAACATCAATGATTTTTCTATTTAGTTATTTTTTGTATTTTTATGTACACACATATCATAAACCCTCTTTACTGCGTACAAAAACCGCACGTTACGATCAGCATAATGTTAAACTACGTGGTAAAAACTCATTTCTTATCTGAAAAATTACACATTATGACCATAATGTGTAATTTTTCTATATATTATGACATTCAAATTTCGAACGCTGACGCCCGCTTGCGTGCCGCCCCTACTTTGTTTGTGAAGTTGGTACTACTGAACAAGTTAAACAAGTGCAAAGGAATTATCAATGCCACCACGCCGGTCGAACATGCGGTTCCTGAACACATTAAACAGAGCTTATGATATGTGTGAAAATAAACTAGTGTATGTAACTGTACATAATTAGGCATTAAAACTCTCGAGTGATATTATTATGAAACTCGCCTTCGGCTCGTTTCATAAATCCACTCTCGAGTATTAATGCCCTCCATTATGTAGCAGTCACATAAACTACTATTATAGTAAGTTAAAAGAATAATAAATATAATTATGTTTTATTATAATCATAACGTGGTTATTAATTTATAGTGATATTTCTTCACAAGTAATCATTGCATTCCATTATACTTATCAGCTTTCGATTTTTAGAGTAACATCCCTGTGTATAAAAAGAAAAGGGTTAACTGACGCAACATTGCAACGACGTTCAGTTCTTTAGATCAGAAATAGTTTATTATGTTTGGAATGGTTTATTAGTGAAAGCAAATCGTAAAATTACTCGTATCGCTCATTATTACAATAAATATGTAATCGTAATTGAAAAAAGTTAAAGCAATTGTGCAGTTCTAACAAAACAAAAAAATATATTATTTTATGCCCGCCGTTACAAGGTTATGTTGTTGAATTTTGACCAGACGTCAAATGTTACCTATTAAAATGACCCGACTGTAGTGTCCATAACTTATTACGGTAATCTACGTTGCGTGATTCTTTCGGAATTTGTTTGTTCACAACTTAAGTATGAAAACACCTACTTTAGATTGAATGTTAATTGATGAGTGATCAGAACACATGGCAGTCCGAATGGCACTTAATCTAAAAAGCTCATTGCAGATAGCAGACGGTGTAGTTGGAGACTGTCTATCTGTCAAAGTCGTCAAATTCTATTTACTTCTTAGTACTACATGTGGCGTGCTGACCTCATTTGAGGTTAATTTTGCCAGTGTCAAGTGTATTTGAAAGAATGAAACTCTTTCCCTCCAACAACAACAACAAAGCCAGCGCCACCAAGCGGGAGCAAAGGCGAATATAGCTGGCTGCCATTGAAATAGATCTGTGACTTCGTATCATAAATAACTTCTGGGTTGCGACTCTTTACAACTTTATCGACAACCTAAACTAATGATTATTATCGTGTACAACTTCGGCTTTACTTATTGTACGTAATTACTAATGTGTCATCTTTTATCTTATCTTTAAACGTACAGACTAACATAGACATAACAAACACCGGCTGGCTGTGTAATTATAAATTAATTATGCTTTTAATCTCATTAAAGACAATTGTATACATTTTAAAGTTAATTATGGATACGTAATCAACATAAACGTGTCACCATTTTGATAAATTGTTTCGTCATTTTACCCAAACTCATACATAACCTGTAACCTGTACTATGGAAGTAAATTCCGAATATTTTTATCTTATTCATCTTGTCCTTCATATCTTCATAGCTGTTTCGATGTGCTAGCCCCCTCTCACGCAAAAGGGAGTATCGAATGAGTAAAGTTGGCTAAACGATGGCCCAACTAGCCTCCGCCACCCCCTATAGGAAAAGTCGTGAACTATGTTTTATATTACGTCCATAGTCAATGGCGGTCTAACAGCATGTGTGTTGTGTTGTTGAATTTTGATCAGACGTCAAATGTTACCTATTAAAATCTACGTTCCGTGATTCTTTCAGAGTTTGTTTGTTCACCACATAAATCTCAAGTATGAAAACACCTACTTTATATTGAATGTTAATTGATGAATGATCAGAACACACGGCAAAAATTTATGTAAATGTTTATGTTATGTTTAAAAAATGGTTAAATGTTTACAGCTTAGGTTAATATCGCCAGGTCAAATTACAAATGTCACTGCATCGATAACCTGGAAGTTTGAGTGTCGATTTGTTGCTTGTTAGCACTACCCAGGAAGGACGTGAAGGGCCGTGGGATCCAAGTATTTCCTTGACGTGAGAAACTGCCTTCCCGACACTATGTCGACAGCTTATTTCCGCTCTATGCTGCTTATAAGCAGGTTATTCCGCTGTTGCTACGGTCTTCTCCTGCCACACTTTTTTTGCAGACTCCTTTTGCCACGGTCGTATTAAATTTTATATTTATTAGTTAAGAAGGTTACTTTTCACCACAGCAGGCAAATTACGGTCAAGTTCAAAAGTTTTATATTCACGTTTTTATACTGATCCGTATTCTCTGTCCTACAATGTTGTTGCTAATCGTACCTTTTTAACCTTATAATCGCAAGTGTGGCAAAAGGAAACTCGCAAAATGAACTTTAATGGTAAAGTGTAACGTATGTATGCAGAAAATTATGTGTTGCAAAAGGAGGCTGTGGTAAAAGTGGAATAACCCGTATAAACCTATGTTATTAACCTGTTAATTATCTGTTAAAACAGAAAATGTAATACCTATCTGCCCAGTAATTATAACAGAGTAGTGGTGTGTTATACTGATTTACACATTTTTTCTACCAGTGGTTAGTGCGACCTTCACCTTACACCATGGCCTGAGGTCACGAAATTATCGACAATAACCTTGATTTCCAGGTTACTTCAAAAGATATATTTCATACGAGCCAAATACTTTGTAGTGGTGCTGACGATCAGATATCCGATTTCGATCAATCACATCGATTTACGATTTACCCTTCATTGTGATAGGGACTGACCACACACGACATGAATTGTGGGAATATGCTGACCATGCAGAGACTATGATACCTGCGAACTACTCCTTATGGTACCTACGAACTCGTCCTTATGTTATGATACCTAAGAACTAGTCCTTATGATACCTGCAAACTACTCGTTATGATACCTACGAACTAGTTCTTATGATACCTGCAAACTACTCGTTATGATACCTACGAACTAGTCCTTATGATACCTGCAAACTACTCGTTATGATACCTACGAACTAGTCCTTACGATACCTGCAAACTACTCGTTATTATACCTACGAACTAGTCCTTATGATACCTGCAAACTACTCGTTATGATACCTACGAACTAGTCCTTATGATACCTGCAAACTACTCGCTATGATACCTAAGAACTCTCGTTATTATACCTACGAACTAGTCCTTATGATACCTGCAAACTACTCGTTATGATACCTACGAACTAGTCCTTATGATACCTGCAAACTACTCGCTATGATACCTAAGAACTAGTCCTTATGATACCTGCAAACTACTCGCTATGATACCTAAGAACTAGTCCTTATGATACCTGCAAACTACTCGTTATTATACCTACGAACTAGTCCTTATGATACCTGCAAACTACTCGTTATGATACCTACGAACTAGTCCTTATGATACCTGCAAACTACTCGCTATGATACCTAAGAACTCTCGTTATTATACCTACGAACTAGTCCTTATGATACCTGCAAACTACTCGTTATGATACCTACGAACTAGTCCTTATGATACCTGCAAACTACTCGCTATGATACCTAAGAACTAGTCCTTATGATACCTGCAAACTACTCGCTATGATACCTAAGAACTAGTCCTTATGATACCTGCGAACTACTCGTTATTATACCTACGAACTAGTCCTTATGATACCTGCAAACTACTCGTTATGATACCTACGAACTAGTCCTTATGATACCTGCAAACTACTCGCTATGATACCTAAGAACTAGTCCTTATGATACCTGCGAACTACTCCTTATGGTACCTACGAACTCGTCCTAATGTTATGATACATACGAACTAGTCCTTATGATACCTGCAAACTACTCGCTATGATACCTAAGAACTAGTCCTTATGATACCTGCGAACTACTTCTTATGGTACCTACGAACTCGTCCTAATGTTATGATACATACGAACTAGTCCTTATGATACCTGCAAACTACTATCTATGATACCTAAGAACTAGTCCTTATGATACCTGCGAACTACTTCTTATGGTACCTACGAACTCGTACTAATGTTATGATACATACGAACTAGTCCTTATGATACCTGCAAACTACTCGCTATGATACCTAAGACCTAGTCCTTATGATACCTGCGAACTACTTCTTATGGTACCTACGAACTCGTCCTAATGTTATGATACATACGAACTAGTCCTTATGATACCTGCAAACTACTCGCTATGATACCTAAGACCTAGTCCTTATGATACCTGCGAACTACTTCTTATGGTACCTACGAACTCGTCCTAATGTTATGATACATACGAACTAGTCCTTATGATACCTGCAAACTACTCGCTATGATACCTAAGACCTAGTCCTTATGATACCTGCGAACTACTTCTTATGGTACCTACGAACTCGTCCTAATGTTATGATACATACGAACTAGTCCTTATGATACCTGCAAACTACTCGTTATGATACCTGAGAACTTCTCCTTATTCTGTGCCCGATCAAAATATTTGCATTTGCTATCAGTTTCAAGAGCTGGGTACGACTTGCCGGAAAACCTTGCACATGAACCTATTTTCAAAACATTAATGTGTGTGTATTATATGCAAGGGAACCTAACATATTTACAAATAATTAATTAAATTAAAAAAATGTTTCCCAGGTCGCCGCCGTCGAGTGCCAGAGTGTCCAACATGCTGGCACCAATACTTCACTTTACATAACATAACATAGCGTCACGCCTTTTCCCCTACGGGGTGGCAGAAGACCTTTTTGTGTCCTCTTTTGGCCAGTTATTCAATATTACAATGAAGGTTTCCTCACGATTTTTTCCAACACCGTTCGAACGTCCGTGTAACGTACTTTAGATAAATTACTCATCTCATAATACATGGTCAACAACTAGATTCGAACCTGCATTTCCTGCGTGAGAAGCAAGAGTGAAACCGAGTAGTTATGGCCAGGCTGATGCGCTGGGCGAGGTACAAGCCAGCTCTTGGATCATCCGACGCTGATGAATCTCTTCGCGATCCATAAAGACTCTCCAAGCGTCGGGTCCCCATGGCCCGAGGATCTCCAAGCCGAACGGCACAAAATGTAGCCCTCCCTGATTTTGATTAATTTTGTGGAGATAGATGGAAATGGGACCTTAGAGACGGCAAGCGGCTTTTTGTCACCAAAATGAAACATGAAGGGATTGAAACAGGGAATAAATTTAAAGTGTGTATGAGAAAACGACCATTTTCCAAGTTATAAAATTCACGAAGTTACGTACACCTACCGTTATTGAAGATGCAGAAAAAATCGCGGGCCCCAGAACGGAATATAAAAAAATATATTATCTCAAACTTATAATTTTAATTATTTCAAATATCTGTCTGTAAGAAACTTGTACACCAGATAAGTTGGTGCCTGACCTTTTAAGGACGAGTCGGCCGACGAATCCAGCCGATTTATCGGACATTGCATGGATGGCCGGTGACATAGCTCCACATTTCCACATAGATTACAAATTCACACGAAACACCTAATCGTTTCCACCTGCTCGACATGTCATCCAACAACAATAGCATACTTGCCGGCATTTGCCGTATAATTACACGTATCATGGCATGCAATGTATGGATGTAATGTATAGCCGTGACCGTGAATACTATCCACGGTGTCATGACGGGTCGACGGATGGGCCCTCAAAATTACCTCATTGGTACATTTTCCCGGCAATGGGTCGACGTAGTAGCAGGATCACAAAATATCCTAGTTGTACAAACGAAAGATCCAAGCTTGACGGATTGATTTTCATGCCTACGAAGCCTTGGGTCCCGGGTTCGAGTCCCGGTGCGGGCAAATATTTGTTTGATGAGAACGGATGTTTGTACCCTAGTCATGGTTGTTTATCTATCTACGTATAATATTTATCTATAAAATGATGTGTATCGTTGTCTAGTACCCAAGATAGGGCAAAACACAGCGGCAGCTTAGGTGAAGACTGAAACTATTCAGACTAAGACTACTTAGTGTTAGTTCGAAATGTATAACACAAAAAACACCCGCAGTACTGAATACAAATGCTTTTAATAAGACATGTTTTCGTGGAATTCAACCCTTTCTGATCATTTCATGAAATAATTGACTATATCATGAAATAATTGACTATATCATGAAATAATTGACTATATCATGAAATAATTGACTATATCATGAAATAATTGACTATATCATGAAATAATTGACTATATCATGAAATAATTGACTATATCATGAAATAATTGACTATAACATGAAATAATTGACTATATCATGAAATGCTTGTCACGGCTACAAAATATACAATTCCTAGATTTCAATATTTTTGTGGTTTCGTACCTTAAAATGAAAAACGGAACCAATATAGGATCACTCGTGCGTCTGTACTTTCGTGTGTAAATAGTAGATAATGCACCAAAGGGATAAAACACTCTTTTATGCCAAGGGCGCGATATTGAATCATGTACGTAACAAAGGACTCTAGATTTTACCCCCGAGCAAAGCGAGGGTGTCATGAGTTAATTCCAGAGCAAAGTGAGGGATTCATGCGTGCCCAAGACAAAACAGCTTTATCCCCGAGTAGTAAACTCTACTTTTCGCAACTCCTGTGAGAAAATATAAAAATCAAGGCTTCTAAAAACAAAATTTTATTAAAGTAAATTAATGTGAAAATGTATGTTTGATACATTAGTCCGGTTGCAGCGTCTTGCAACAATCACAGGTTTTATTTAATTTAAAATGTGTTCCATTCAACTCGCCCTGGCCAGCTCGAAATTAAATTTTAAGACCCTAGCAATAAGAACTACGAGCAGTGAAAATCTTTTAATCCCTATCTAGGTTGTGACATAATGAAATGTATTTACCACACTTGTATGGTAATGTTTATTATTTATTTACCGCACGCGTGTATCATAGGCAGCATTATGATTCTAAAACCAACGTCATAAGGTCATTGAAATGTAAATATATAATAAAACCAAATTTCCAGCAAACGTAACGAAGAACATATACAAAGGTGAGCTCTCTCTAACAGGAGATTTCTTCTAGCAAAAATAAAATCGGGAGGGAAAAAAACTACAGGCCTTTCTGCACAACATTAAATATGTTACTAGAAATAATAAACTTCAACATAAAATATGAGAAATGTATGGTTTAAATAGAGGGCGGCACACATAAGAAAAACCAGTTGTCAGACTTATCATTATCATGTAGTCCGTGACAGTGACGTCTAGGAATTTATATCCGAAACCCTTTCAAATTGACAAATGAATCAATCAGAACACAATTCTTTTGATTGGTCGGAAGAGATACTGATAGAAATGCCCAGGGGTCAGAATAACATAATAAGCCCAGAGTATTTTTTTGTGCGGTAGTACGGAACCCTTCGTGCGCGAGTCTACACGCGCTTGGCCGTTTATTAATGTGATGTTTTTTATTTATGTAGGCCTTATCCGTAGGTATAAAGGTACGTTATTGTGATGCCCCGTAGTGCCTGTTGGAAATCTAAGCCTAACTTACTAATATTTTCTCCAAAATCCCAATTCAGCATCCATTACGGAAACCAATCTTCCAGCGCGTCGTCGTTGATTGCAATGAGTTGCATAATTGTTATTCAATAATTTACTAAATTGCAATCACGAATGTAAGGCCATGAGATGTTTGTTTGCTTACGTTGGAGTGATGAAATCTGTGACGTCATTATCGGAAGGCTATATGCACGCCGCATGTAATCATGTATCTTTAATAACTTTTTACTAATTTAAGATCCAATTTGTACATTTTTGTGGTAAAATACTCGGTACTCGTTGGAATTCATAAAAATGACGTTCGAAGAGCCGTAATGGATGACGTTATCCTTCGAGTTGTCTCTGTACAGGTAAAGTCAGGATTGATGGCCAGAGGGGAAAGAGGAAATGGAGGAGGGGTCCCGCAAAGGCCCTATTTCACCTTTGTCAGAGAGCTGAGCTAGTCCGCATCGACCCTTCGATATTGCTCAAGCTTGCTTGCACTTGAACATCTGTTTTTAAAAAGGATCGGCTGGGCTGCCTCTTCATCCAATAATCCACTCTCGGAATCGGAAACGGAACAATTACTTATTTCCAAATGATATAGGAATAGATAATAGTACATTGTTCACCGAGAGGAGAAAGTGACCGATTACCGTCGAGGGTGTCGTTTGGCTTTAAAACACCCGAGATCGGGAATCGCACTTTCTCTCGAGTGATACATAGTGTTTTATACTACATCTACGATGAAAATAAAAAACTAAATCTTTACTTATTGAAAGAATCCTCAAACAACGCAATTTTCACATGTTCTTTTTTCAAATTGTTTGACACCATCCAACACACAGCTAGTGGCCAGTGTCATTTTGCGAACTTGGAGATAAAACCTCACTGTAAAAACTTTTTGGCTTTTGATATTTAGGTTACCGGCGCATAGTCTTACCCAAAATTTAAAAAAAAAAACACGTAAGAAATGGATTTTCATACACTTTTCTCTCCCGCTCAGATGCGTTTTCTCCCCGCATATTTGTTCGATATGCAATGACGTACCGTAAATTTGATAAAGTATCAAGGTACTTTCCGAGCAGGTGTAGTATAAAATGATTTTATCTTAGAAGTACGACTAACCAGTGACGAACGAAGATTCCTTACGTATTTTTTGCGATAATAGAAAAAAATGCCCATCTTTAAAGCAATATTCTTGGAGACACTTCCCCAATTCCGAAAAAAAAATATGTTGTGAAGACATACTTTTCCTTCAATCAGTTGTTTGAAAACATTATATATACATATGTCAATAAGATCTATACGTAAATAAACGGTTAAGTGCGAGTCAGACTCGCTTACGAAGTGTTCCGTGCCACCGCACAATGGTATTCAAGTTTCATGTATGGGGATTAGGTATCTGTAATGTTCCTGTGTGCATTCCAATTATCTTAGAGCTGTGTGTTTGAAAAAAGAAGTAATAAGTGTTTTTGAAGAAATAAATAATAAACACTCAACTTTCGCCATGTTCCGCAGCGACTGACTTATTTATTAGCCTTGTTGCAGTGTGAGCTGGTATGAACTTTATTTAATATTGGTTGTGTCCAAACTTTCAACCACTACGAATCTATAAACCGAACTGAGATGAATTTTTTTCCGATAGGACGTTAAATAAGTTCCTTACCTTTAAAGTTGGTTAGATCTGTGACATTTTCTTTCTTTATCGATTTTACAGGCGTCTCCCTACTTATCCTAACTAAAGTAGGCCAATGTACACCTATACTTTTTACCATTACGCAAATGACGGGACTGTATGGGGTGTTAATCTAACTCAACACAGAATTTGCTGTTAATAATTTTGTAATTGTTTATTCCTGCTTATTAATTATTAGTAGTTTATGTGAATGATACATATTGGAGGACATTAAAACTCGGGAGTGGGTGTATGAAACAAGCCGAAGGCGAGTTACTCGAGAGTTTTAATACCTCATTATGTACAGTTACATACACTAGTTTATCTACGCACATATCATAAGCTCTTTTTGATGTGTTCAGGAAACGCATGTTCGACCATGGTGGCATTGATAATTGCTCTGCACTTGTTTAGCTTGTTCAGTAGTACCAACTTCACAGACAAACTAGGGGCGGCTCGCATGCGGGCGTCGGCGTTCGAAATTTGAATGTCATAATATGTAGAAAAACTACACATTATGGTCATAAGGTGTAATTTTTCAGATTACAAATGAGTTTTTTACAAGTAGTTTAACATTATGCTGATCGTAAAGTGCGGTTTTTGTACGCAGTAAAGAGGGTTTATGATACGTGTGTAGATAAAATATTTTATGTGTTCTTAAGTTTATGTTTTAAGTATTTTTAGTCGTTCTTAAGTAATTTTTTCCTTAATATTTAAGTACAGACATATATTACGAATTTTATTTAAAAAAAAATGTATTAGTAGTTTCGGAGATAAGGGGAAGCGGGGCGGGGGAATTGGTATTTTTTATAATATTTTTTTCTTATTTTTTTAAACTAGCATGATAATAAAAGCAGAAATATTATTGTTTCGGTCGTTTAATATACTTTTACACACACACGAGTGATCCTACAATGGTTCCGTTTTTCCTTCTAAGCTTTTAAGGTACCCTAAAAAATACGCCGGCGCGACCTTTTGTAGGTGCCACATACCTATGGAGATTTCATATTGTAGGCATGGTTAGGCTACCTACTACATTAAAACTTAAGAAATTCAACCAAGGACAATGTAGGCCATCCGCGACCAAATCGGTAAACAAGATGGTTTATCAGTAGGTGTATCAGGGTTTTAACATTTCACGTTTATTATTATTCGGCCTGTAAATATATAAAGGCATTTGTTTTTAGAACATTTCGTCATGCTGAGTGGGTGTTAAGATTATGATGCCAAAACGAGTAAAGATAAAATAAATAAATAATTATATAGTATGGTATAATATACAAATAGTTAGGGATGGGCACCCCGACAGCTGAACTTGGAATTAGAATTGCATCTTCAGCTTACTTTAAGACGAATATGATTCAAATGTTATATATTCACCGATGTTCAGAGGAATTACAGAGTAACGTTACTTATTATTTTATAACGATTAGATAAATTACAAGAACCTACATATTCAATAATATTCAATCCGGTGCGAAATTATATTTTTATTGTAATAAACAGAATTTGTGACAACTTCGGGAGACTTTTGATCGAGCAAAAATAATCAAATTATGTTTTTACGTTTGTAAATTACCTACATGAGCAAGCTGACAACCATTCATGATCAACAAGCTAGTATAAAGGCACAACTGCCTATTTTGCCTACAGTAGGATTATTTTAACTTTAGCACACGAGACTTCTCGGTTTTAGTAGCTGAAAGTGATCAAGTTGCCCTGGAAACTGAAATTTGAAACCATGAAGAGTATATTAAGGAAACAATATGAAACCAGTTAGAGGATTTAAGATTTTAAAAAAAACAAAATGCCGAGAAGTGTCGAGCGGTAAAGTTTAAATAATCGTTCTGTACCTAACTTGACATTTACAAAAGTCTATTTTAGCCTAATGCGCCGCTTTAAGTAGGTTCCTAAGCGAGTGTTGTGTTGCATTTATAAGGGATTTAACAAATTAAATTATCTGTTTACTCCAAATGTTTTAAAGCTAAATAAAGTAAGTGGGTCTGAAAACAACGGCAGAAGCCAAATCTTGTTTAATTTATTTATAGATGAAGCATTCGCTGCGCAACGGGGCAATCAAATACCTACCTGGCTCACATTCCACATTTCCACCAATCTATGGATGGATATGTCACCATAAGATTGTCAACACCGTTACTTGATAAACTAACATTTTTTATCTCGTTAGTTGGTCAACTATCGACAGATAGTAAACTGTAGCGTACTGCTTACTATATGACGCGTTAGTTGATAAACTAACAGTTAAAAACGTTAAATAGTAAACTGGTTCAAACTTGAATTGCAAACGAAATACCAGGGCAAACACATGCGGTAGCTTAGGTGATATAGTCATCGTTCGAATATAGTCTTCGTGTTAGGTTGACATCTAAGAACAAAAGAAACGTAAATTCTAAACCCTGTCGGCCTGGTTTACTATCTGTCGATAGTTTTGACTATCTTACGGTGACAGATATAAAATTTAAAATTGTATTGTGAAACCGACTGCTCATACGATAATATGTTCGGGTGTTTCATACGATAATATGTTCAAAATTGAAAGACAAAAAGAAAATTTTGATGATGTCAATAGAGTATTCCTTGAATTGGTTCACAGTTAACAATTTATTGTTAAATGCTGGTAAAACCAAATGTATCAAATTCTCACTTCCAAATGTCAGGCAAGTTGGGACCAGTTTAGTGTTGGACAGCAATACGTTAGAATTAGTAAATGACACGAAGTTTCTTGGAATAACCATTGATAACAAATTGCAGTGGGGACCCCACATAGAAAAATTGGCTGGTAAATTAAGTTCTGCGGCTTACGCTGTTAGGAACATCAGACAAAACACGGATGTGGCTACATCTAGGCTAGTATATTTTAGTTACTTTCATAGTGTCATGTCATATGGTATCTTGTTGTGGGGGAAAGCAGTGGATATTCAAACTATTTTTATTTTACAGAAAAGAGCTATTCGAGCAATTTATAATTTAAAACGCACAGACTCCTTAAGACAGCTTTTTAAAGAAATTGACATACTAACTGTAGCTAGTCAATTTATTTTCGAAAATATAATGTATGTACGCAAGAACCTTACAAAATTTCCCAAACTTAGCGATAGCTGTAATGTTAACCTAAGAAATAATCACAGACTACTTGCGCCCCGATTTAGACTCGCGAAGGCTAGCAATTCTTTCAAGGGTCAATGCATTTTCTACTACAACAAGATACCTCTGGAGATCTTGAAATTGCCAGTTGAGCAATTTAAAATCCATGTTAAAGCGACTTTGTCGAAAAAGGGATATTGCAATGTTCAAGATTACTTAAATGATGGGTCTGAATGGGCGGGTTAATCTGGCTTAACACAGACCTTGCTGTTAAAGATTTTGTAATTATTTATTCCTGCTTATTAATAATTATGATAATGACTAAATATTATCTTTTGTATTAGTTAAGCTATTTTTAAAAAGAGATCTAAAAATCAATCTGTGGGAGTTTCTACGCCCTTCTTCTCCCACAGTGGTCCAATGTAGAGAAGTGGCAAAAAATGACGATTGCTAAGTATATGTAAATATCTACAGTAATAAAGACATTTGGAATTTGGAATTTGGGTTTCGGGAAAACGACAACTGGCGAAGATTTCTATAAGTACGCATTAACAGTTTTGGAGAATTGTAAATTTTATACGTGTGTTTTTAAAATGGCGTCTATATGAAAAGGTAAAATCCAATAATCAATTTTTAAAAAGCAAGACTAGCCAGAAAACTACTGGAACATTGTGACTTTGACACATGACGGAAATGAACACCCAGTATCAAATGAACAGGAACAGAAAAAGAGGTGGAGGATTGTATCATAGAAGTCTGAGTCACCTGTGTTGAACCAAGATTCCTTAAGTATTTCTTGCGATGATAGTGTAGCTATATTTGATTTTGACTGTTAAATAAAATATTAGTATAAATAAAAAGGTGATAATAATCAGCCTTTTTGTCGTTAGCATTAACTATCTCACTAAAAGTTCACTTGACCGACAATAGTTCTATTGTATACCTGTTACGTTTATGAGGGTTTATTCTTAGTTAAAAAACTGGGTGTGTTAGGTAGGTACATTTATGTCCGCTGGACAGGTAGACAGACATGTTTGTTTATTACCATACTGTCCCCTGGGTGGCGGCTTATGGAGGCTAGTGAAGGTTAACCAGCCATTTAACATGCAATTTCTTTGTCCTAAGTGGTCGGTCTAATAATTCATTTAACCTAGCGACATTTAAATTTGAATTTACCTGATATTAGCCAGTAAAGTAAACATCAACAAAAGACGCTACAGTGCACTTTAAAAATGGGAAATATTAAACTGCACATCAAAAATACTGATTTGCACAGCAAATATCAGGGCGAAATGCTGCGGTAGCTTAGGGTCAGGGTAAATGGGGTGAGCGAAGCGAAGCTCCCTTTATACTTCGTGTTAGGTTGAACATGTAAGAACAACAGAAAATACTTAAACCATAAATTTAAGTGCCCATAAAATATTTAAAACATGAAAAGTGTTTTTGTTGATCCTTTTTTGCTGTAACTGCAAATCAGTTATTTTATGATGTGCTATTAAATACTAGCCTTTAAAAATAAGTAAATAACGTACAAGTAGATAAAAAATGGTATAAATAGGTATAATCATAGAGTGACACGATAAATTACGTGAGTTCATTAGGGCGCCGGGGGTCGAGCCGCATCTCACCCAATCTCACGCGGGGGGGGGGGGGGGGGGCCGGGGGTCGAGCCGCATCTCACCCAATCTCACGCGGGGGGGGGGGGGGGGGGAGGGGAGGAGAAGCGGTCTCGGTAAATATCACGTTTTTTTTCCCTAAAAACAGTGTAAAGTTGCGGGAACATTGGGTTGAATTCAAGTAAAACATGATGCTTGACTAAAATGGGGCAAAATAATAGTCATAACTAAAACAATGAAACAAATTGTGTTTTTGATTAAAATAAATCCAAAACCTTTACACTAATAATACTTTAAAAAATCTCACTTATGATTAAATTCGAGCCAAATCTCGTGTCTCACCAGGGGGAGTCGGGGGTGGGCCAGAAGTCGTCAAAACAGCATCACATAATTAATGGACAGAGGTAAAGCGTTTCGTTTAATCTGGGATTGTGTTGTTTCATCTACGACGACCTGAATGGCCGAGTCGGCAGAGACCCGCCTACGAATCCGAGGGTCCCAGGTTCGAGTCCCGGTGGGGGCAAACATTTGTTTGATGAGAACGGATCTTTGTACCCTAGTCATGGTTGTTTATCGTATATAAGTATGTGTATCGTTGTCTAGTACCCAAGACACAGGGAGTCCTAGTTTGGGGCTAGATCAATGTGTGTAAATAATGTCCAAGGTATTATTATTATTATTACGCCTAAACATATAGGTAGTCGTACACGGCGACGACGGTGACAATAATAAAGTTTATTTATTAACGATACGACGCAAACAAACTATATACTTACTATAGGAATGCAATATTTTTACAACAGCAGAAACAAACAATGCGTTGTTTATTTTTTGCCATATTGATTGATGACCGCACTCTTTGTTATGTTTACCAACTAAAATTCATAGTCGCTTAATGACAATGTATATGTACATAACCCCTTAATGCATGGCCTTACCCGAAATGGATCGCGATTTTCAACCTTAATGCTTGGTAATAAAGTTCAAAACCTATAAAACCATATATGGGTTACCATGTTGAAGGGGTTAAGTATAAGAGAGTAGATCATTCCCGATTAATAAAACACCTGAACAGAGATAATGGGGATTCTACACACGTCAAATCTAAACTAAAGAGGTGTGTGTGTGTGTGTGTGTGTGTGTGCACCTAGCATCTCAAATGTTAGAATCTCACAAATTAACTTTAGTTTTAATATACATATACCCCCATAGTTCCACAGTATTGGATAGTTATTATTAATAGCTCTGTTTAAACAACCCTTAAAACAATTATTTAAAAAATAAGATGCTGGAGGTGTGAACTTAGCATCTCAAAAACTGACTCCAGTAGGTATTAGTTAGCATGCGTATAAACATAGTTATAGAGTATTTTTTGCTACCCATATTAAAACGCAACTTTTTTGTTCGAACAACTTTTTCATCCGATAAACTTCAGGGGCTCAGGGGAAAATGAAAAAAAAAGCGAATTTCCTGAGTTACAACAAATCACAAGGGAATTTCATCAGCTTTAAAAATATAACTATGATTTTATTTACCCATAACTTTTATTCGGTACTTACATTCGAT
This sequence comes from Argyresthia goedartella, assembly GCA_949825045.1. Taxonomy (NCBI): domain Eukaryota; kingdom Metazoa; phylum Arthropoda; class Insecta; order Lepidoptera; family Argyresthiidae; genus Argyresthia; species Argyresthia goedartella. Next base: position 22,030,973 of record OX463821.1, on the reverse strand, counting down.
GGATAATTAAATACCTTAAATATTTTTGTTTTAAGGTGCGCGGTAAAAAAGGCTCAGTTACATTATTATAAGCTATGCAAAGACATACTCGCAAGGTCTACAGCACACATAGCCAAGTAAATAGTAGGTAGGTATGTTGAGAGGCATATCATATGCCGCATATGTCCAGCAGTGGGCACGAACATAGTAGGACTTAAAAATATTTATACTCCCTTTTGATAGCACATATGGTCGGTGTAATTGACCGAGCAAGCGCGAAGCCAACTAGTAAATAAAAGTATTTGTATAATTGTGACCATTGAATTTACAACCTGCCAGTAATATTAGTGGCTCCGTGAGCTGTAGACCTCGTGAGTCTGTTGGTGAAAGGTTAAACTTATGAATGCATCTGGTAACCTACTTTGTAACTATATTCTGCGAACTAAAATCCAAACTATTGACATTAACCAAAATTGTATAGCGTATGTCACTCTCACGTTCTTTACCAATCCAACGACACCTCATTTGTTAAAATCCGTCAATAAATAATATTACCCCGCACCTCAAAACAAAATCGCAACAAAAAACTTTTTTGACATTTTTCGAAATGGATGCCCCGGGGTGATTAATATTGTGATTATGATGAATGCCAAAGATGGCCACCGGAACAGCTCAATACTAGGTAGCCCACAGGTTGCGATGTGATTACTTTATTACATGCTCGTCATAATGCTCAAGGTGAAGTGAAGGTGATGGTGACGTACCAGGAGAGCTTCTTAACAATTTATCAACTTATGACAAATGTGAAATCATGTAGAAATCGAATACCTTATGCGATTAAGATATATTTTTTTAAAGTAACTCGTGCATTAGAAGCTGCAATTAGGGAATCCAATCCCGCATCGAAATCCTAATCCCGCAAGCCTGCGGGACCGAGGTCATCAATCCCGCGGTTCCGCGGGATTTGTGGGATTGCGAGAAAGAATAAACTTTTTGCTCTTATTATGTATGTCACCGTAAGATAGTCAAAACCGTTAGTTGATAAACTTCGCTGCGCTCGCCCCCTCTAGTCTTCACCTAAGCTACTGTAGTGTTTGCCCTGGTATTTCGTTTTCAATTCAAGTTTAAACTCGTTTACGATTTAACGGTTTTAACAGTTAGTTTATCAACTAACGTGTTATATAGTAAGCAGTACGCTACAGTTTACTATCCGTCGATAGTTGATCAACTAACGAAAAAAAAAACGTTAGTTTATCAACTAACGGTTTTGACAATCTTACGGTGACATGTACGAGAATTCGTGTAATATGAAATAAAAACTAAAAGTAAAAAAAAAAATACTTTTTTTCATAATTAGTTAGACAGATTGTTGTTTTTAATGATGTTTTTATTCTATTTATAGCATCATCTTTTACTAGTCCCAAGTTCTGAAGGTGAGCCTTCAGAACTTGGGAAAATAAGCTCTAGCGATAAATAGCACAGATTTATTTCTAGACTTAATTCTGAAAGCCAATTTTCTATAATATGCTATCGTTGTGGGGCCAGGAAATTATGAAAATGATTCTGTCTACTTTGAAACTAAACGTCTACTTACTTGATAATTTGTAGTTTAATGTATGAATAAACATTCCATAACGTTTATTCATTGCATAGAATAATGCAAAAAGACAAAAAACAACCGCTATCTTAAGCTGACAAATAAGCTTTAGATAGCGGTTATTTTTTGTCTTTTAGCTTTCTGCTAGGGCTTGGTCAAAAGTCGCCATTTCTAGCGACCAAGTCAATAAATTGACACCACTGATAAAGATAAGTTAGCCACGACGCCCCGCGAGTGTAAACCCCTTGCCCCGTCTGTGCCCGTAGGCACATATGCTGGCTAGTGACAACGGAATCCACTGTAATTGCGTAGTTTGGTATTGGGCGTGTTTGGAAACACGCACAAGGCACACATAACACGGCGCTGTGGTTGTGGCTCTGCCTACCATGCGAGAGATCCCGGGTTCGATCCCCGGCTGGGGACAAAGGAAATAAAAAACCGGTCAAGTGCGAGTCTAAATCGCGCACGAAGGGTTCCGTACCACCGTTCAATGGAAGCGATGGTGTGGAGTGAATAGTTTGGATTTTACACAGCAAAATATTGTTTACAAAGTTATTGGTGCGGTTACTTTCACACTCCATGTACGTAACCAGGTGCATCCATAAGTTTGTATGTGGTATTGAAAGAATTGTTGTATGGGAGCCCCCTTAAATATTTCTTTTATCCTGTTTTTTAGTATTTGTTGTTATAGCGGCAACAGAAATACATAATCTGTGAAAATTTCAACTCTCTAGCTAGCTAGGTTCTTGAGATACAGCCTGGTGACAGACGGACGGACGGACGGACCGACGGACAGCGAAGTCTTAGTAATAGGGTCCCGTTTGGAACCCTTCGGGTACGGAACCCTAAAAACAGACCCAAGCCACAGGGTATCCTAGTGTGAAGTCAGAAACAATGTATGTTCGTGCCTGTAAAATATATATATATCTCGGAAAATGGACTATTGACTAAATGGCTAAAAGTAGGCACAATTGTCCCTCTGCCACCCTGTATGGAAAAGGCGTGACTGTCGCTATGTTATGATGTTGTTAGTTTTGACGTTTGCGCCTAGTTTTCTTGGTATTTCAGTTTTTTTTCAATCCCGCGAACCTGCGGGATCCCGCATGTCCAATCCCTCATATCCGATCCCGCAAAAAGGGTGCGGATTCATCCCGCGTTTGCGGGATTGGATTCCTTTGCTGCAACTCTCGGGAAGCACAACATGGTGAAGTGGAACTGATGATGATGACTACAGATGGCTATCCGAGCTACTCAATACTAGGTATTAAATGGGTTGTGGGATACGATCACTTAAACGATTGCTTATCAAATAGGGTTTAATTGAAGTCGGCTTTTTCGTCGGATAAATAGGTAGGTACAAAATATATTTTGTTGTTCTTGCACGATCAACCTAACATGAAGGACAAAGGGGGCTTTGCTTTGCTCACCCCCTTTATTCTTCACCTAAGCTACCGCAGCATTTTGCCCTGATATTTGTTGTGCAAATCAGTATTTTTTATGTGCAGTTTAATATTTCCCATAGATATGTACCTATGTGTAAGTAACATAGTATACCTATTATTTTTGTTCAAATTATGTTAATTTAAGGCGTCCAACCTGTTTTGAAGTTAATTTTGCTAGGATCAAGTAGTTAGGTAGGTATATCTAATTTTAGATTCAATTTAGTGAGTTTTCTTTCTAGAATATGGAAATGAACTAACTTTGAGTTGTTGGCTTGCCCGATGCACGTAGCTTCCTTTATTCCTGAATAGGTTCGAATACAGTATTGGTAGTGGGTAGGTAGATGTATCTGAATTATCTAACACCTACCTAGTAAGATCTAGTGTGATTTCAATTTCATAAACATACAGTGCCCGCCACAGACCAGTTGTGCGAGCCAATCAGCCAAGTTTCTCTGTGCCTGAGTGCCGCCTGGAGGGGGTAACCTCTCTCTCGGTCTCCCTATGCGAGAAAGAGAGTTTACCCCATCCACGAGGCACTCAGACAAAGAGAAACTTGCCGCGACCTGTGCCAAACCAAACATATCTATCAGCAGGGAGGTAGGTAGCCAAAAATAAAGTTATGTTGCCTCCCTAAAACCGTATCTTATCCCCCAGTTGATAACCTGTTATCATTCCAATGAGTTACGATAACGTCATATACAGCCACATACCCAGTACAACTAAAAATCTGAATTTCAATACTCACTTTTCCTTGAAATAGTCAGATATTTGGCTCATCTTCCACAGCAACTGTAGAAGAAGCATCAGCAACGTATCGTTGATCCAAGTGTACAATTTATAGCAGCTCTCCATGGCACTGAAATCTGTATTATCCCACAGGCACTTCGAGAATTTACTCATAATCGCAACAAAACAAACGAAACTCTCCAAAAAGTCCAGTCCTGCCTGTCGCAGGACCAAAAAGGTCGGTCTTCCAGCCAATAGAATGCGATAACAAAATTCCGAATTTGAACTACCGGATGGCGGACAGCGATTCGGCCGTTCTCGTGGCTTTGTGAGCGTACACTGAGTTGTGCTTGGCAGTGTGACCAGATTAAATTTTACGAAAATACCGAGGCACCTCAAAAAAATACTGAAATATACCGATTTACATAGGACAGATATACCAATAAAAATACTGATTTTCTTAACAGGTTTTATTTATTCATTTTCACAATAAATGTTAGAGTTATATTTTAACATCTTTTTCGAAGGATTAAATTTTACACAACCTCCTTCATCCTTAACACCTTGCTTTGTTTTTAAAATTGCTGACACATTTTTGTTTACAAATCTATTTCTTTGGTCCGTTTTTATTAAATTTATCTGTGAAAATATGCGCTCGCATGCAGCATTCGATACCGGTATACATAGCAGAGATTTACTAAAACTAGTTATATTTTTGTATTTTAACATGCCATCACTGTTAGAAATTTTCCCAACTTCCACCCAAAATTGTTCACATGAGATGGGTGAGCCAGTGCTCGAAGATTGTAACAAATCACTTACTTCGCGATCAAACTTTAGGGTTCTATATTCTTCGTCGATTAACTGCATTTGTTCTGGCTGTACTTCGCATGGGAAAGTTTCTATTACATTTCGTAAACTGCGAAATTCTTTATGCACGGCAGTGTGTGGGTCAAGAAATTTTAGTTCTTTAAAAACTGGATTTTCAAAAGGCAAACGTGATTTCAATTGCGTGCTTAGCTCAATTAAAAATGATTGGCACCTTCTGAAAAACTCAGCAATCTGTTCTTTCATGTTTACATTTCCCCTGTGTTTGATTAATTCTTGGCCCACTTGAATACCTAAGTACATATCTTTCAATGGCAAATAATTTACATGTGACTTTGGGTCTAAGGTAAATACATTTTCTGTATGTTTGATGTAATTAGTTTTCATGAAGCAACCCAAAATCGACAAGTACATACTAGATGCATCATCATACAGTCTATCAATGCACGGATAGTCGCCTTGAAAAATTACGTTAAATTTGTTTACAATCGGCAAAATGTAGTCCAAAAAGTGAAAGTACAATTTGTTTATATCAGTGGTAAAAGAATTATATAAAAATTCTGATGACATATTGCGATCACTCAAGTATTGGTCTTGAAAGAACAATTGCAATGCCCTCCACTGCTCAATTATTCTACTAATACAGGCATGAAGTGAAAGCCACCTTATGTCGTAATGACGCAAGATTCTGTGATTTTCAGTGTCTGTGAAATTTTGGAACTCAGCAAATTCTCTTTGACGCTTGCTGCTTTGAGAAAAATATCCATATACTTCTTTTACTATTTGTTCTAAATTTCTAGGCAGTATTTTACAGGCGTGGCTAACACTTAATGCTGCAGAGTGACAAACACATTTTATGAAAAAGCACTTGGGGTTTACTTCTTTAATTTTTGCAACAATGCCAGAGTGTTGACCAAACATCACATTCGTAGTATCAGCAGCGAATCCTATTACGTCTTTTATTTCTAAACCTAATTCGGATAATTTTGATGACAACGAATTAAATAAATGACCTGCGGTCTCACCACTTAAATCAACTAAATCAAGGAATTTGGTTTGTACAGTACATTTAGTTTCAGAGAAGTATTTAATTACTATCGCCAATACTTTGACTGTCGCAACATCTGTACTCTCATCGATTATAATTGAATATACTGGTTTACCTGAAGGAGATGCAGTACGAAGTATGTCCTCAATCATATCTTTTTCGAATTCGGGTCCTAAAACATTATAAGTTATAGCAGCTGCTTTGGTTCTCTTGCAGGAAAATTCTTTCGCAATATCGGAATCGGTAAAACACTTCACTAGAACTTCACTAAGATGGTCCATAGCTCTAAATGGGATATTGTGTTCCGACAGAAAACTGCATAAACGCAGCTCAGCTTTCTTGACTTCGTCTTTCAGTGGGGCCTTTTTGAAAAATGTATCAACCTGAAAATTAAATGAAAAAATACTTGGTTATTTTGGAAACAAAACCAGGATGATTAACTTTGAATTAAAATATATCAAAACTCCTTGAACTAGGTAAGTAAAGCGAGTTATGCTTACCTTTGACTGTCCTTTATATTTTATCAAGTTCGATTTATGCTTTTCAGTATTTGCATGCTGTTTTATAGATGCTAATCTACTTTGCAGTTTCGCATTGCATGCTTTACAAAATGCGGTGAACTCATCATCTTTATAACGTGAAAGCCACGAAGAAAATTCCGGAATTTGTTCCCACTTAGCTAAATAACTTTGCTGAAAACTAGACATGCTGTCCGGATGGATGCAACTAAGTAAATAAAAATAACGAAAATCGCAATCTATTTATATGATGACAAAAACATCTCCTATTTTGGGGAAATTCCCGAATTATCGAAAGAAAGTCCTCAAAGATTAAGTCGAGTGCAGAAGAGACAATCATTTCACTTGAACCGTATTAGACGATTTAATACTAGTAATTAAGTATCTTTTATGTCTAACTACTACCTATTCATGCAACTGAAAACTTAAAAACTAGACGTTGTTTTGAAAATTATAGATAAACTAGCGGTCCGTCCCGAATTCGTCCGGGTAGACTGATATTCATGAAACAAACGGATTTGAATGTATGAAATCTGGAAATTACACTATATCTAATGTTGCAAACCGCATTAAAATCGGTCCAGCAGTTGTAAAGTTTTAGGCGAACATACATTGTGCAACTCTGATTTATACTACGTATTGATTGATAATTGTATAGGTAGTATTACAATACTACAACGCCGGCGACGGCCGTCTTTCTTGTCATATCTGTAACTTACTCATCTTTGCTCATAGATAACATGTATAAACTAAATCCGGGAAAGCCCCCAGCCAATGTTCGCGTTCCGGGGAATTCCGCAAACATTGTCCCAAGGACGATCACTCACTACGGTGTTGCCATAACGTCAACCATAATATACCCAAAAATACTGACTCCCAGCAATATACCTGAAAATATACTGATGTTCGGAAAAATCGATGAAATATACTGAAAAAGTATTAAAATACTGAATCTGGTCACACTGGTGCTTGGCTTGTGTGTTGTTGTGTGGCTGTGGGACTGACTGAGTGCGCGCGAACTCAGGCAGCCATGATGGGATGGGTGACTCAGACTGTGCAGGCAGAGAGGCCGATTTATTTCTCCACTCGGCCGACGGCGGCGGCCGCACCCGCGGTGTATAATACCTATGCATCGCTCCCGGTCAATGTCAATATGTTGTAGCTGTCTTTAGGGTCCATTATACCGTATATTTTCATTGCAATAAAGTTAATATGAATCTTTACTTAAGAAAAAGCCTGGATAGTGGAGCTTCATGCCTTGTCTAGACGTTTGATGCAACCTGCTAGTGCTACAACTTTAACTTCCTTCCTTCCATGTATAACGTGATTTGACTCTGATGACAATTGATCAAATGATCAGACTCATGAACAACAAATGGTCATTTCCGGTTTAAGGGGTGTTGCACTGGACTCGATGAGACATGAACCGCAAGTTCTTTCAGGCGATGATCTAGCACTTTCTAGCTTATTCCTTTTAGCACGTGGAAATAAATATTTCGAAAACAACCAACAATCCAAATGCTTACCGTTTAAAATCCCTCGATCGTTATCTGGGGCCCAATTCTACAATGTGTAAAGTGTGTGGCACAATGAAAACACAGATGTGTGTAAAGTCGATAGAGAATGACGTGTTTTGCTTTCTACGACTGGTTAATCTCCAAAGAAGGTCGTGGTCAAAATTATTTTATCTAACCAGTGGGCCCTTATCGTATGCCAAAGCACCGTGCCCGCCCGGCACCCCCGCACTTAGCCATAAATCTGATTATTTGCTGATAAGTCCAACATTTTATCTTAATGACTTATTGTTGTGTTGTACTATACTATGTTAAATAACTACTTTAGCAGTTTTGAATCCGTTTATTATAAGATTTTACTTATTATAGATATAAAAACACGCTTCAATTTGTTTGCGGTTCGCACATCGAAAATACTCTCCCGGACGTCCGTCGCCGGGAGGGGGCAAAGGATGCGTTCCAAGAAGCTTTCGGAGAGTATTTACGAGGTGCTCGTCTTGTGCGTAGATGGCGCTGGGGGTCCCGCGCTACACTACCTTTTTTCCAGCAAGATCCTTGCCTTCTAATTTGAAAAATAAAATATATAGGTACTCTGTTCAAAGATGTATGTTCATATGTAAAAACCAGCAATATCGGCCGATAGCCACATCGGGCCTCACCATTAATACGCTCAGCGCCATGTGCATCTCCTGAGATACCCCCGATGTTATGTTAAAGGTCAGGGTGTATCACGCACGAGTGTTGCGTGAGTAGAGTGTAGAGCAGTGTGGTGTGTGTGTGGCCAGATTCCGCCACAGAGGGCAACATGGCGGCGGCGCAGCGCGAGCAGCAGAGTGTGGCAGGAGCAGTGGTTAGATCTCTGTATATTTTAGTGTTAGGCTTTAGGCTTCGTTCTGAGATACTTTCTTATACTAAACCAGTAAACTGTTGGAACCTAGGTACCTAGTCACACTCGTTTGAAGCTTTCATCAAATAATATTTGTAAACAATCTACCGACCAACAATTGCCATTACCTGACAACAAATCGCAATTAAGTAGATGATGCTTTTAAGAACATAGTTGTAAATTGTGTACCTATACCTAAGAATAGTTCGCTAAAATATATATATTGGTATAGTTATAAATAGAACTACGCTCAGCTACTTTACCTATGTTGTTTATTTCAGTTTAAATTTATCATACACATGGGTATTAAGTGGATATTATTAAGCATAGCATAGCCTACGCATCATTTACGTGTCCCTTTTTGTGCTCATAACTACATAGAGGCTGAGTAGACATATTTCATGTTATATTATTTATTTTCAACTAAAGTATCGAAATGTAGGTACCAAACAGTAAAATACTCGTTTCATGATAGTGGTGGCAAGCCTCCTATATTTAACCCAAACTGACAAGCATTTAGAGTTATTGGTTTGCGATGAGGACATCTTCTATGCGGGGTGCAGAATCCTATCTTTAGACATACCTAGAATATTTATTAGTAAATTAAGATGGCTCCAACAGTGTACACAACACAATCGTGAATACTATCCTATACCTATGTACAAATCAAAATAAGAATTTTTAGCATGTAGGTCAAAGGTACTTCGTTCTACATGCACATGCAGAGCGAAGGGTTGCTTTCGCATACAAAATGAATGTCGAGCGTTTGAAAAATTATAAACATTTCTAGTCAATTCTGGAGCTATAATTTTCTCTGTCTTAAGTATAGGCTTGTGTTGGTCCGGTCAATTTTCTTCTACATGGGCACATGTTTTTTCGTAAGGTAAATAATGCCGGTGTAAGAATATTAGAAATAAAATAATAGGTTTCATTTTCAAGTAGAAATGTTTAGTTCTTGGGCTTCTCAAACGGTTGTTTAAAATTTTGACGCAAACTTATGTAAGCAAGTCATGCATTGGACCATGGACCTTTATCATTGTGATCATTTTAAAAAATATCGTGAAATGTAAATAACATACAAATGTATCTACAAAATATGTTAGATAAGTAATGTGTATTGCATACATATGTCGTAGCTATATCCTATTATTTGGTTATTTCATGAAATAGTCAACCATGGAATAGTCAATTATTTCATGAAATTATCAGAAAAGGTTGAATTTCACGAAAATATGTCTTTTTAAAAGCATTCGTATTCAGTACTACGTGGTGTTTTTTGTGTTACACATGTCGAACTAACACGAAGACTATTCGGGGGCTTCGCTGCGCTCGCCCCATTTAGTTTTCACCTAAGCTACCGAAGTTCTTTTCCCTAAAACGTTTCTTCGTTCAATGAAAGTTCTAATTCAACCATGGTTGGCTATTTCATTATATAGTCAATTCTACGATATTGTTTGTTGTTACGACACATGAGCGTTGGCAGTTACAGAGTTCCTGTTTTCGTAAATTTTTAACGACTTGTACGTACACCTATGAACCGTATGACGTTATTATTATCATTCAAATTTTTCGCCGATCACTTTAATACTTCATTCATGTGGTTTACTAGTTACTCGTTAAACAAGTGTTACTTGCACGCGGCTTCCCTCTCGCAGTCGTGTATAAACGGCCCGTCCATACAAACTAACCAATCCGCTTAGTACGGCCATGTCACTGAAGTCCTCATTAGCCATTTAGACAACTCCACTATACCTACCTGACATGCAACCACATTACAACTCCACTATACCTACCTGACATGCAACCACATTACAACTCCACTATACCTACCTGACATGCAACCACATTACAACTCCACTATACCTACCTGACATGCAACCACATTACAACTCCACTATACCTACCTGACATGCAACCACATTACAACTCCACTATACCTACCTGACATGCAACCACATTACAACTCCACTATACCTACCTGACATGCAACCACATTACAACTCTATACTTTGTCCACTCTTCTAATGGTCTATTGACATTTCCTTAATGCGTAAATAATAAGCAATATTTTTAATAGAGTGGACAATCGCAACGACTCGTGCTCTTGCGTCATCTCACGGCTCCCCGTGGCATGAAGAGTAGCGGACACTTGTCCCCCGGGATTTAGCCGTTATTGAGATATCAAGTATTGGACCGCTTGGGAGGCGATCAGTAGTAGTAAAGCGGTATATTAACCGATGTAACAATGATTGCCGACGACACGGTTCTTCTTTTCCACAACAATTCTTGGGAATCAGTTGGACTGGCTGCTGAAAATGGAATGAAACTGGCATTATCTTGGCTGGAGGATATATATGCTTCAGTAAAACTAAAGCTACTAGCCCTACCGATCTTAACTTTCCTCTTCACACTTATCCATGTAACAGATCCATTAATTTACATAACTGCAACTGCATGATACTGAACAGGGTCAAAGACATCAGAAACCTAGGAATTCATATAAACGAAAATCTGAAGTGGAAATACCACATAACAATGTTGGCAGGAAGAATAAGAAAGTTCATATTTGTCTTTCGCACATTGCGCCACGTTGCAGATACACGGCTACTTCTACAGACCTTCAAATGTATTCAATTCAATGTATAATAATAATAAGGTATGGTATTATCTCTTGGGGTGGGGCTTGCAAGACACACATGCTTGAGCTGGAACGAGCATACCGTGCCGTTCGAAAAGTGATATATATAGACTTGAAAAGTGATATAGACTTGAAACTAATGTAGTCTATAAAATGGCATCTATACTTAGTGTCAGAAAATACCAATGTCTCAGGAGATATCACCAACTCGTGGTCCCCCTCCTAGAACAATAGAACAAAGAAAATTCCACTACATCAGGTTAGAAGCGAATTCGCACAAAGACAATATTATTATATTTCGGTTCGATTTTACAACTTATTACAAAAACAGAATATAAATTTGAATATTAGTACTCTCAGTAATTATGAATATAAAAAGCTAGTGATTGTATGGCTAAATAGCTTAGACTACATATCATTAGAGAACATACTGTAATCTATTGATTGCAGTATGTTCTCTAGTGAGATTTGTTATTGAATATTATTAAATGTTGCCTAAAATGTCAACCCTTCCTCCCTTTTGTATACTTAGTGAAAGCAAAACACACACAAATTAATAATTTATTAAATAAAAAGATATTTTTGGTAAGTAATTAAATAACTATAAATGTTCCTACGTAGCTATAAACAGAAAACTATATAGTTTTGGCATCTATCTCCTGACACACAGGTCACCCTAGTTTGGGAGTTATAGTTATAGGTCCATTACTATAATAAGGAAGTAAGAAAAAGAAACAATAAACAGATTTCATTTCATATTTACTTATGAATTTATCCAATATTTTGGGGTGTTTTGTGATAATTATTGCAAATTATAATGACTAAATGACTGATTATTGTACCATGAACTGGATGAAAGTCAAATACAAAATATTTTATTAGAAAGTTACTCAGGTAGTTAAATTGAAGACCATTTAGCAGTCGAAGATGATCATGCGTATATATCGCCCAACGTAGACTGGAATTTGAGCATTTACAATTGTTATAAAATGCGACACCGTTTAGAATACAGGTTTTGTCTAGTCAAGAACATCGATGTCTTTTTTGTGCCAAAAATAAAGTTTTAAGTTTTGCCTTTAAAGTTATAGTTGCGTTTTGTTATGTCCATTCAAAGTTTTCTCTAACTAACTACAAAATTTCTGCTTCATAAGTCAAGTAGTTTTTGTTTTTCATACAAACTTCAACCCCCCTATTGCCCCTCCCTTAGGGGATATATTTCGCCAAATACCTAGGTTATATAAGGAACCCTTGTATGGAGACCCATGAATATAGGACCAGGTGGTTTAGTATATGCGTTGATATATCAGTCAGTCGGTGAGTCATTGCAGTGAGTCAGTCTGTCAGGACTTTGGATTATATAAGTATAGATAACAAGTAAACATTGGAAACACGGCAGATAAATATTAAGGAAGTACACCAATATCGGACTCGGGCGCATCACGACTAAATACCTATGCCTAGCTTACTGACCTTTTAAAGAAGATTAGAAGGGTAATAAAATATTATTGCAACATTCATGCAACTAAAGCGTATTCATACTTTTAGCTATATGTTCAATAAAAAATAGGAAATTGAAACACCTACAAGGACCACATGAGTCTGAGAGAATCAGCCCATGAATTGCATTTTGGTCTGTTTCTTTCATATTTCAAAATTCATCATGCAATACTGCATTGTTATCCCTCAAAAGAACATTTATCTGTTACTGGCGAAGGAGCGAAGATAAAATTGCAAGCTTTGCTTGATTTAACTGTGTCCAGACCTTATAATTATAAATAATTTAGAACTGAATACAAAGGCTAATGTAAAACTTGTATCGTCAATTAAAATAAACTAAGTATTTAAGATTATCAAATAATTTAAAACTGCTCACACATAAAAACTGAACACAATACAAACAAAATACTAAACAAATGAACCGCCCCAGGACATGCCCGACCCAAAGGACCTACTTTCAAAATTATAGCGTATAACAGGAAGGTGTAGTCAAATTTTAACTTTCACTATAAAACTATTTGATTAGCTCAGTATACTGCGATTTTTGTGGGGTCGCGATTTTTAAACCTTATGCCATGGTAATAAAATTCAAAACCGATAACGGGAAGTTGAGGGGTTCGAGCAACTTTGTTTTTGACAATCATCTTGGGCTGGGCGCTAAGCTGATTTGTAAAAATGAGTGAAAAATAAAGTTGTTCCGATTAGATCGGTTTCATAGTCAAAGTTGTTCAGAAATATGTCACTAATGACCCCTTAATATATGAGTAGATATCTTTCTGTCAAACCCTGTAAAAGGAGTTTCAGCTTACATTAAATTCTACATAATTATTTTTTATAGGATCCTTTGGAATCGTGTGGGCATGCCAAACATAACTTTCGAGCTTGAAAGTAGGAAAGGACAGCTTTTGGTAGCCCAAAACCGGGAAATTTTTCCGACTTATTCCAGTTTTTCGCTCATAACTCGAAAACAATTCTAAATAATAAAACAATTACTCACACATTGATTAATATTACATACGGAAGAGACATTAAATTGTCAGAGAAGAAATTAATAGGCATTTTTAAAGAAATATAAAAATAAAAATAATAATAAATGTTTACACAAGCTTAACCTAGTGACAAATTAAACTTAAGAATATTTAAATAACAGTTTAGACTAGGGCTAGGTTCGGTTGAGTTCCTAACTTCCTCACTAAGATTCCCTGTGTCGAGGAGGTTAGGCACTTCTTATATTAATTTGGTTTGTTATTGTGTTTAACTTTACATAGGCATTAGGTTAGAGTGCTTCAAAAACTTAGCTCACTTAATAATATACACCTACCCAAGGTAGTAGTAAAATTTAGGTATCTTTAACTTAATTATATTATGATATAAAGCATATTGTGTGTTAGATGATTACATTAATGACAAACAGGTATGGAGCTCTGATTTTCCAGCGCAGCACAAAAACCACGCACACGATTGTAACACAAGATCTATTTTTGAAAAAAAAAAACAGAAAAGAAAAGTAGGCTGTGTTGCAGTGTACGAGTTTCTTGCGCTGCTTCTTCTCCGCTACCGTAACACTTTTAGAATCGGTTGTAGATTTTCTTGCATTATATAGATTCAAATGACATTCAAAAAGTGTTCGTAAGAAAGAATAAAAAGTGTTCGGAAGAAGAAGAATTTTCAATAAAAAAAAGAGTTTAAAGTTTGATTTCTAGTTTTCAAAATATGGGACCAAACTGGAAGTTTTTAGGTAACAAAAATTATTTTAAAAATTATTATAAAAAAAATGCAACCGAATTGAGAACCTTTTTTGAAGTCGGTTAAAAACTAAAACCTGTCTTTCCACATGTCATTCAAAACGTATATCTTAAAAACTAAAATACGTCGTTCATAACGTATATTTAGTAGAAAATCAAATGGTTCAAATTGGAGAAAGCTCCTCGTTGACGCGAACAATGCTTTTAACGCCGTGAATAGACAACTAGCCCTCTGGCAAGCAAGAATATACTGGCCACACTGCACCCTTTTTCTTTATAATACTTATAATGGCCACGCTGAACTGGTATTTCTCGATTCTGATACAAGACTATATAGCAGGGAAGGCGTAACCCAAGGAGACCCACTCGCAATGCCACTGTACGCGCTTGCAACACTACCAACAATTAACAAACTTAAAACCGAAAACACAGTCACACAATGCTGGTACGCCGATGACCCCTCCGCGCAAGGTACTTTCCAAAACCTACGACAATTTAAACAAAACAGGCCCAGCATACGGCTGCTTACCACAAGGTAAAAAATCATTTCTAATAGTGTCAGAAACCGACAAGTCTACCGCAGAAAAGACGTTATCCGGTACCAACGTCTCCATAGTTACCGGCTCCCGCTTCCTAGGAGGCTACATAGGGATAGGAGGGGACGACTTCATAAAAAAGAATGTAACCGAATGGATATCTTATAATCGAGAAACTCATAACAATCTGCAAAAACTCACCTCAAGCCGCTTACACTGCCCTAACTAAAGCAGCTCTGTTTAAATGGTCCTTCCTACTACGTGTCTTAAAAAATGCAGAAGAACTTTTTGAACCCTTAACTAACACATTACACGACAAATTCATACCAACACTAATCGGAGGCGAAATCACAAAACTTGAAACCCAGCTATTTACCCTCCCAGTCCACAAAGGCGGACTTGCCCTTTCTGACTCCTTCAACACACCAAACCGTGCATACCAAATCTCAAAACAGGGATCTACAATACCTTCAACAGCCCTAACAGAGATGAAAGACATAAACCTGGCTGAACACTACAATTCTTTTCGTGGCGCAAGAAAGGAAGGAAACAAGGAAAAAGAAACATACGAGAACGAAACTCTCGAAAGCATTCTAACAAAATTACCATCCAAAAAGAAAAGAGCAATAGAAAGATCAATAACGACAAAAATGAAAAGAAAATCATCAACCTGGCTTTCAGTAATACCGACAAGAAAAGACAACTTCGACTTATCACCCCACGAATTTAGAGATGCCCTGGCCATAAGATACCACCGCACACCAATCTCCATTACTGCGACCTGCGACGGCTGCGGCAATGACAACTTCAACGTGGACCACGCCTTGTGCTGCAAAACAGGTGGCCTTATCACACGCAGACATAATGAAATAAGGGACCTTTTCTGTGAACTGTGCCAGCAAGCCTGGGGAAACGTCACGAAAGAGCCAGTCATCTCCGAAGGCGATACTGAGCTGCGCGGAGACTTGGCTTGTCGTGGGGTATGTATTGCCCAGAGGGAGGCGTTATTTGATATCCGTGTCATAAACACCGACGCTCCCTCCCACGCATCACGTCTCTGGCGGCTGTCAAAAGAAAAGGAAGTACTGCGACCCATGCGAGAAGCGCCACACCACCTTCACCCCTTTAGTAACCTCTGTCGACGGAGTTTTTGCTCCACAAATGATATCATTCACTAAATACCTCGCCGAAACGCTGGCGGACCGCTGGAACCGGACCCCTGCCACAATAATGGGCTGGCTACGAGCAAGAATTCAAACCGCCATCATCAGGACTAGCAGCATGTGCATCCGCGGCACCCGCCATAGGTGGAATCGCACAGGCCTATATGAGGATGGAGCGGCAGTCCCTAGTCTTGAACTAGAATGAAGTATCTTATTTATATTCTCTGCACTAATTATCATGAATCTTTTGCTTAATAAACGTTCTATCTTGCAATACATAGAAAACATCCAAGGATAAGAAACAAAAAATCACGGTTATCACACAAATATTTGCAAATAGATACATACATAAAAACCAATTAATACCTTTAACCTTTTGACTTTCGAGAAGAAAATATGAATGCTAAGTTGGTATTTTTTTGATTATTTTCTTCTATAAGTTATATATTTGGAATAGGTATGGTTTTTAGTAACAATAGTCTTATTAACCGTTAAAAATACTACCAAGTTTAACTATACATTTTACAATGGTATCACTGCTTTTTTATTTTTTTTGCAGCGAATTATGAGACAGACTATACAACATCCAATTGTGTTTGATATAATTAGGTCGGCTAGCTAGACGGCGAGTTAAACAAAATTAATGGCACTCGAGTAAACTTTGACGACTCCAATGAAATTGTATGGAGTTATCGAATTTTTCTCTAGTTTAGTGTTAAGTCACCGTCTACCTTGTCGACCTTGGACACACGTTTGCCCCAACTGAGTCAATCGACCATATTCCATAAATAATGAATTAATGACTCGGGTAAACATAAACAAACTTGGTCTTATGTCAGGTTAGGTCTTATGTTAGGTGTTTTCAACATTAGCAGCTACTGCTACTCTTAATGTAAAAAGGTATCAGCCTATATTATATTTGAGTTTTTGGGTACATTGAACAAGACCTTCAAATAAAATAGTAGGTAGTTTAGCTACTGACTTGCCTCAAGCGGCCTCCGATTCATAATTAATTAATAATTTCTCCGATCTAGGTGCTTGCGTATTCCTACCGTTCGACGTTCTTTTGAAAATTTGGTTTCACTGTCGGTATTTTTAGATGCGGGGGTGAGGCAGGGCTGCGTGGCGGGAAACGTCAGGCCACGCCCGATTGTCGAAAATTTCTGGCTTGAACAGGGCCTTAAGGGATACCTCGTCCGTATAAAGGTCTCGGTTACTCCAGGCGGAAAGACCCGCAGTGTGAAAGGGAATCGCGGAAAAGGACAAAAAGTTGGTTTAAAATTAATACACAATAAAATAAAATAGTTATGATAATTTCCATATCAAGTAATTTAGGTATTGTCAAGACCCATCTAAATAAATATTTTTGAGGTCTGTGTGCTATTCCAATTTGTTGGAAAATCAAAAAAGGGTAAATTTAGACCTCAATTCAATAATAATTCCTCCAATCGTGTTTCAGATAAAAAAAAACAAGAAAAACGTCCCAAAATTGTTATACTACTTTATTAATCTTCGGACTTTTCGAACGGCAGAGAAATCAAACAAGATCAGTAGCTTATACGTTATTCTTGCATTTATGTATTTCAATAAGACAGAATCCCTTTTCAAATTGAAAAATCGACCAATAAACGACATGTTTCGGATAGAAATTACAGCTTACTTTCAGTTAATGCTGTACCAGGTTATTTAGACCTGGTGCTTTGTTTACTTCCTGTCCGACTTATGGTTTACCTTTGAGGTCACACATCTCATTAAACGCATTCTAGTTGGTATTCTTAATGGATTTTTAATGAACCAATCAGTACAAATCTGGCTGTCTCCAAACAATGTATCCCTTTCCTACTATTGTCATGATACAACGATATACAAGGTGACATTTAATTAGCTGACCATATTTTGGGAATGCTAACCTATATTTATGATCAATTTTCCCCAGAAAACAAAAAAAAATTGGGTCTCCCATAGTAACTTGTAATCAGCTGATCGGGTCAATGTACTGTGGGACGTTTTTTTCCATTTGCGACCATATGTTTCTTTGGGAAAGTTGTTCATATTGATGGGTACTATCATTCCCCAAAATATGGTCAGCTAATTAAACGTCACCTTGTATATGCATCCCGGCTCAACGGCAAGTAAACTTATCCGCGCCGTGCACAGTTGCGCACCAGGGCACCAGGTGACTGGTTAAAACCTCGACGCGCCTTTTTCTCTTTGAGCTGGACGAAATCCCCCGGTTTGCGGAAAGCTTTAAGTGGAGTCTTTCTTAGAAGTAGCATTTGGCATCTGTCAACAGTAGGGAGTAACAGAGCTATACGTCGGTCTCCTTTCCTTTTCAAAGCGAATCAAGGACGGACGCATGGCCGAGTCGGCAGTGATCCTGTCTAAGAAGCCAAGAGTCCCGGGTTCGACTCCTGGTAGGGGCAAATATTTGTTTGATGAAAACGGATGTTTGTACCCTATTCATGGTTGTTTATCTATCTAAGTACATATAATATTTATATATATAAGTATGTGTATCGTTGTCTAGTACCCAAGATACAGGGAATCCTAGTTTGGGGCTAGATCAATGTGTGTAAATATTGTCCAAAGTATTATTATTGTTATTATTATTATAACTCTGTCCCTACTGTTGATATAATATGCCAAATGCTTTTTCTAAAAATGGCTCCACTTTAGGTTATAATTTATTCTTAGGGATTATTTCAGCAAGCTGATAGTAGCGTTGGCTGGGTACAGTCACAGTATACATATATATAAATACCACGGTATACTATATGTATACTGTGGTACAGTTGGTACAGTGTAGTCGCATGCTGTCAGCCACGCGAACAGCAGACGCGCTTTTGCAGAAGGCGAGCGCAGAGCAGCCGCGTGAAAAGTGAACATAGCCCTTTGCACCTGAGAGAGAACAACTTAAATCATCCCCAGTGCGACATATGGGTGTCTCACTAGTTATAATTATGTCCACACCATTAAAGTACATATTTTTAACGCATCTTAGTAGTCTATTGATAGTTAGTATATTGATAGACTAACTAAGATGTCGTATTGCATTCATAAAAGTATATCTGAAACCAAGTTTCGTAACACCTGCGTGGCGCCTGGAGGAGGTAGCGGCGCCTGGGAACGAGAGAGATGCATACATGAGCGAGTGAGAGAGGGTGGCCAACAACTTCTCCTTGTGTAGGGCTGCCATCCGTCCGGAATTCCCCGGATTTGTCCTAGTTTGAAGGGCGTCCGGGGGCCGTCCGGCAGGGGTTTTTTAAAGTGTCCGGGTGAAACCCGGACACTTTTGTTGTCAGAGGAAACCCATTTTTTTGTATATAAGCAATAACTTGGAATAAATCTTAGTGAGGTTTTGATGTTGGGATTCCTAGTAAATATGCAAGTTACAACAACGTATTAATGTTTGAAGTGTGAATCTAAAAAAAAAAAATTTTATTAATTAATTCTATTAAATGCCCCTAACAGCATAAAGTTTTAAAGACTTAAATAAGTTTAAAAATTGTTTTAAAAACGTTTGAAGACATTCTGTGCTGTTAGGTGGTATTTTTTATTATGAGTTACGTAAAAATTGTATTTTGTTATTTTAAAAAATATGTTTGCTGCGTAATTAGAATGAATATTTATATAAATTAGGAATGAAAGTTTGTATTTACATAAGGTACTTAATAACTTTTTATAATTTTTACTAAGTTGTCAACAAGTTTTTTTATTTTTTATGTCCTTTTATTTATTAGAACAATTAATGAGTCACACACACACACACACACACACACACACACACACACACACATTATTTTTATATGGTCACCTAACTGAAGATAAACAACATAACCTATAATTGCATTCGTAAGCGTATCCACCGATGCTAGTAATCACGGCAGTACTAAATTATTCCCCATGATGATGGAATACTGAATCATCATTCATTATTTTGATAAACAAAAAAATGGTATCACATCAAAGCTCCTTGAAATCGAGTCCACTGAAAATGAGACATCTGACACAATTGTTGAGATTATTATAAAACAACTTAGGGAGCATGATCTTCTATCGAAGTGCATAGCATTTTCTGGCGACAACTGCAACACAAACTTTGGCGGGAGCACTAGATCAGGGACAAATAATGTCTTCTCCAAACTGAAAAGTAAACTTAATCCAAATATTGTCGGCATGGGATGTTCTGCCCATATACTTCATAACGCTGTGCACCATGGATGCGACCTACTTCCTATTGACGTAGAGACGATGATATTGAAAATATACAACTTTTTCTCAATTTATACAGTTAGCACAGAAGCTCTCAAGGAATTCTGTGCAGCTGCTGAATCGGAATACAAGCATCTTTTATTTCACTCAAAAACACGATGGCTAAGCCTTTTCCCCGCAATCAAGAGGTTTTTGAAAATGTACGAGGCCTTGAAAAATTATTTTGAAAGCTTGGATAGACCACCCGTTTTGATTAAAAAAAATTTTGAAGACCCACTATCAGAGGCATATATGTTTCTCATTCATTCAGTGATGTACGTTTTCCATGGAAAAATTTAAAAGTTGGAAAAAAGTGATAACTCCATTATCGAAACCAGAAACATATTGACGTCTCTGAACAAAACGTTAGAAGACAGAATGAAAGAAAACTTTGTGCCTCTTAAGGTACAAAGTATTTTGAACAAACAAGATATAAACACGAAAAACGAGTTCAAAAATAATTGTATAGATTTTTACAGAGAAATGAAGTCCTACATAGAAAAGTGGGAAAAACCAATGGAAGAGTTTAACACATTCAACTGGATGATATTGTCAAACATCACTAAAAGTACTCCATGGTCTAATGTCGAAAAAACAGTTCTTTTCCTGAAGGATATTAACATCGAAATTGATGACACGAAGCTGATTGACGAATGGATAAACTTAAAAGCTTATTGCATGAACCTTACTGATGGCGATAAGCTTTTCAGCGCAAACCAGCTGTGGCTAAATTTTTTTAAAACTCCTAACGCCCATTTATATTCTGAACTGCTAAAAATCGCACAGTATTATTTTTGTATACCAGCTCACAATGCCAACGTAGAGAGAGTGTTTTCGCTAGTCATGCAGCAATGGACGAAAGAAAGAAACTCGCTAAACATACATACGGTTTCTTCTCTGATCAAAATTAAGTATAATTTTAAGGACCTGAGTTGTTCCGACTTCTATAGATTCTTGTTGGAAAAGAAAGATATTTTAGCGAAAATTGGGAAGACTGAAAAATATCAAAATAAGTAAAAAAATTGATCTCGTTAAAATTAAAAGTTTTAGCAGTTACTCAAGTACTTTCAATTTACAATCAATACATAGTATAGGGATTTGATTTGACTACCTAACTAGATGACTGAAAATATCATTGGTGTAGTTTATTCCAAAATTAAAAAGTATTATAGTTTGTTAGTTATTAAGTATTATTTAGTCATGTAATTGATGCCAAAAAGAAGAGCGTTTCTAATTATTTTTGTTACCATATTCTCTTAGAAAGAGTGTTTAATTTTATTAAAAATGTCTATTATTTGTTGCGGTTACATAAGTGCCTAATTCTATTTTAATACCAAGCTGTATAAATAAATAAAAATTTAAAAATATAACGATGTTTTTATTTTTTTTGCGTAAAATATTTTATGCGCCTACAGCCTAAAAGTAGTAACATTTGTCCCGCTGCGCGGGACAAAGTCACCGCTTTTATGCCGTACGATCACATAAAAACAAATATGCACCACGGGAGGAAGTAAAGAATGCCTTAGACCGCATGTTGGCACCCTCGGCTTCGCCTCGGGTGACAATAACCATGCGGTCTGAGACATTCCTTACTTTACCTCCCTAGGTGCATAATCTACTATTTTCAGACGTGTCCGGAGAAAAAACCGGATTTCGCCAAAATATCCGGAATTTTTACCGTGTTTATCCGGTGTCGGCAATTTAGGTGATGGCAGCCCTATCCTTGTGGTCAATCTACTTCTCGATGCTTCGCTTACAAATGGAAGGGAGACCGCAAATAGCTTTGTCCCTACTGCTGACAGATGCCATTCTGAATGGATCCACTTATAAGTAGGTAATACAACTCAACTAAACACGTCCTTTTATGCGACCACCAAATACAAGGTAATCGTGGAAGGATTTGGTATAATTTACTAAAATGACTGGGACTCAAATGCCCGGACTCCGGAAAACCTTACGCGGAATAACAAGGCGCCGATTGGTACTGGAGTACCATCTTCGGGAATGGGGGGAATCGTTCGACATCAAGGAACCAAATCCGTAGAACGTAGATAATTTTAAGTGTTATTGTTATTTGACACACTATGCAAAATGCAAAATAAACACATTCGAGAATGTTTCTTTGTTCCATGGATAATGCGTAATGAATCCCCATCTGTTAGCAACACGTGCGTTGTAGAACAAACATCATTTGAAAGGCAAATATATTTAGCTCTACAATCGGGCATAATGCGAGTATTATTCACTTCTTTGACTCAGTCCAAAGTAATGCAAAACTCAATTCGGTGCGGTAAACAACGGGTGACGTCATGTCGTCATTTGTTCAAGACTGGACAACACATACCAAAACAAATCGTAATTGTGGCATACATTGCTTCATCTGTGATTTTATTGCAAACGCATTGGCTGACCGCTGTAAATAAATCGCTAGTCTTTCTCAAAACAGTCCTCACAATGCGCATATAAATTATGAAGTATGACTTACCTACCTACATGCAGTATACCTTGCGACACGAGTTATGGGCGGTGGCCTTGACTGCGCAGTAGTCACTTTTTAATACAATGCGCAGTAATTCCTGCCATCGTCGCCCAGCGCTCTTAATACCTAAATTCTGCATCTCTTGACGATATTCCCATCACATGCAAATTGACGCGCCACCAATCACTACCCCTTTAAGTGATCTTGTGAAATAATCGCATTCTGCAGCCTAAGTTATTCTGACATCTAGGAATTTCCATTGCTAACCGAAAAATCGATCAATGATCATAACACGAGTCGACAAGTGAAGTCGCTATAAGACAACTCGAGTTTATTGATCGTCTTGATATTTAAATTCCTAAATGTCATAATTACTATTACAATAAGTTTAACATAGGTTTTACGTCTTTCGAAGAACTTTGGACGAGCAAGTGGATAGGGCTACTGATTGGTCAAGAAGTGTCAATTTGAAGTTGGTGAGCATACTTCAAAACATCAATTTGAAAGCATTGAGCTACTATGTATTACTAGTAGTTCTGTGAGAGCAGTAGACCTAGCTTCAATTAAAAAAATTAAAATCCGTCCAGATAAAACGCTTCAGCTTACTTCCCTCCCTCCACTTCCCTCCTTTTGGATTTTTTTCGCAACATCTTATGTAAAATTAAGTCCTTGGTCTCTAAAAATTGATTGAAATCCGTCGATAAATAACACTACTGCAAACTTCCCCACTTTCCCGCCCTATTTCCCCCCCAAATTTTCAATTTGATAAATTTTTCAAATTAAATCAAGGAACTTATGTGCCAATTTTCGTCAAAATCGGTTGGAAAATGCGACCTGCAGGCGAGAGTAGACAGACGGACAAAATCAATCGTGGCCAATATTGAAACTGGACGCTTCGCTCGCTCGGTCAACTATCGTATAGAGGACGCTATCTCAAATAAACGCAACTTGATGACAGGGGGAGCGGGGTACGGGGCGAGCGTCACGTGTCGTCCTAAAGATTGCACACCGCACAATTTACACTGATTTTGTACCTAAAAGACTTCATTTAGTGCATACTTTATTTCAAAATTTAGTACAACTATTACTAGGTGTCTTATTTATATGTAGGTTATTTTATTTATCCTTAAATAGTATAAAATCCTTATCCTTACACAGTATAAAATAAATAAATAAATATCTTTATTATTAAGAACATCATAACAATACAATACAATACTTTCAAAATCTCATCAGTCACGTATGTTGATGGTGACAGCGGAGTTTTGAAATCTACGTTCTATTTTGAAGCGGCAGCAAACTCAAAAGATAACTGCAATAAGTGATCAAAAAAATATAAACATCGACGTGGACAAACTTTTCTTCTTAAAGCTTTGGTTTGGAAATCTAAGTAAGTGGATGAGAATGAGGTGGCAAACTAATAGCTAATTCCCTGTATCTTGGGTACTAGACAACGATACACATACTTATATAGATAAATATTATACTTAGATAGATCAACAAACATGAGTAGGGTACAAACATCCGTTCTCATCAAACAAATATTTGCCCCCATCGGGACTCGAACCCATTACCGTACCATATTACAAGTTCTTAACAGGCAAGCCGGCATTTTTGAATTGTTAGGGTTCCGTACCCAACGGGTAAGAACGGAACCCTATTACTAAGACTTCGCTGTCCGTCCGTCCGTCCGTCCGTCTGTCACCAGGCTGTATCTCAAGAACCTAGTGAGCTAGAGAGTTGAAATTTTCACAGATTATGTATTTCTGTTGCCGCTATAACAACAAATACTAAAAAACAGGATAAAATAAATATTTAAGGGGGCTCCCATACAACAATACCACATACAAACTTATGGATGCACCTGGTTACGTACATGGAGTGTGAAAGTAACCGCACCAACAACTTTGTAAACAATATTTTGCTGTGTAAAATCCAAACTATTCACTCCACACCAATGCTTCCATTGAACGGTGGTACGGAACCCTTCGTGCGCGATTTAGACTCGCACTTGACCGGTTTTGTTTAGTGCCAATTTCGGCATGCGATCACTAAGAGCGCAAGCGGGGGACCAAAAAGTAAGTGGACTAAATGAGTTGTTGTCGGCCGGCGACAAATATTGGCGCAAATAATTCACCAAGTTAAAAACTTAAAAAGACCTACTTCAAGTTCAAGCCATATTTCTTCCTCCCTGGTCGGGATACGAATGCAGTCTGTGTAGATGAAAAGTCCTCATCAGAACTTTTGCTGGACGGAACCACAAACCAAAACGTCTTTTAAGGGTTCCGTACCCGAAGGGTTCCAAACGGGACCCTATTACTAAGACTCCGCTGTCCGTCCGTCCGTCTGTCACCAGGCTGTATCTCACGAACCGTGATAGTTAGACAGTTGAAATTTTCACAGATGATGTATTTATGTTGCCGCTATAACAACAAATACTAAAAAACATGATAAAAGAAATATTTAAGGGGGCTCCCATACAACAATTCTTTCAATACCACATACAAACTTATGGATGCACCTGGTTACGTACATAGAGTGTGAAAGTAACCGCACCAATAACTTTGTAAACAATATTTTGCTGTGTAAAATCCAAACTATTCACTCCACGCCATCGCTTCCATTGAACGGTGGTACGGAACCCTTCGTGCGCGATTTAGACTCGCACTTGACCGGTTTTTTGTTTTTAATTTTGGATTTGTTGATTTTTTCAAAAAGCGCTGTATACATTTTGATAAAATGTATGTGGGACCACCTCTGAAGTAATGACCTACCAATAAAAATATGAATCATCAAAATCGGGACATAATTGACGGAGTAACCGCGTAACAAACAAAAAAAATGTATCGAGAACCTGGTCCTTTTTGAAGACGGTTGAAAACTGGTTCGGTCGTCATCGGTTCCATGCTCTAGTAACAGTAGTTCGATGTTTGAAAAGGATCAGGCTGGATAGATGTCGGAGATAAAGACTAGAGCTGATGATACTGTATATGTATACCTATAAGCTGTATATCATATTCGGAATTCCTCGCAGATTCTGTCAGCTCTTAAATTATCTGGATAGATCTATACCTACTATAAGATAAGAGTATGTAACTTTACAATTGGTTTGAGTTAGGTACCATGCGAATAAGAGCTTATTAGGTACCAAAGACTTCCGTGGTCTAATGGGTTTCACGCTTGCTTCTAACACAAGAGATGCAGGTTCGTATCCTGACCATGTACCAATGAGATAATTAATTTATCTTGAGTAGGTACCTACATTATCGGACGTTCAGTATTTCGAATGACCGTTAAGCTGTAAGTACCGGCTACTATCGCTTCTTGGTGGTAGTAGTAGTCGTAAAACACGCACTGAGCCAGCGTGGTGGAGTATGGCTTAATCTTACTTGTATCCGCGTAAAGCGCTGAGCCACTCCTCGGGGACATTAAAGGCTACGTATAAGTTAAGGTATCTACGGCCAAGAAATAATGGGTAGTTCCATTCTATGTTTAGTATTCAGATCAAGGAGGTACCTATATTGTTTGTTTTCCTTAGAGCGAACGTGGAATCATTTGTAGATATTTCACACCATACGTGCTTTGGAAAATAAATATATTATCAAATGTTATGTAAACTTACCAGCTCTAGTGGGAAATGTTCCAGCTTTGTTTTATGAGATATTGTTCAGAAGTAAGCAAAACACAGTGTGAGCCTTCTACGTATTAACTGCAACTTGTGTAAACTCTGTCTTATATGTAAATATGATAAGCCCATAGCTACACACAAGAAATAGTACTTCTTGAAGTTATCGCTTTCGGTATTTATTTAGTTGTTCTCTATTTAAAAAATACCCAAGTTACCCAAAGTTGGCTCGATTTCCAGTAACTAAACCAAAATCTATTGACGACGAATATTAACGAGCTAGGTTTATCCTAGCGGGTAGTGACCCTACCTGCGAAGCTGGCGATCCTGGGTTCGATGCCCGGTAAGGGCAAATATTTGTGTGATGAGCACGAATATTTGATTCTTAGTCTTGGATGTTTTCTATTTATTTACTTACACATTAGTATTTATCTCTATTAAATATATCGACGTCTAGTACCAATAATACAGCTTGAGCTTACTGTGGGCGTAGGTCGATTTGTGTAAGATTGTCCTCTAATATTTCTTTATTTATTATCTATAGGAAAGTCTCAGATGTCAGGTAGAAGAAGACGTTTTGTTACCAAATGCAATATTGCAATAGTTAGCGGAATAGGGCCATGCTATGTAAAATGCCTGCGGTGCTGCGGTATTGGTCATCGTCTCAAATTAACTTGACTAACGAGAAATTCTACCGATTATGTGACGGAGTATTGTGTTGTGTCACATCAGCGCAAGCGCACAGGCGCAGGGTGTTCGTACAACACCTTGAGCCTTATTGTATTGAGGATAACGCGCCACCTAATCCTTGCTATCGGATAGATTGGCAGTTATATCTAAAGATTGTTCATGGTAGGATGGAATGTTCATTTATGAGTTTTAATTGTCTTGGCGTTGACGTTTTGATATTGTTTATAGACATGCTATTTATGTACAGTGTTATTCGATGAGATATGTGGAAGGTATGTTACAAGTGTTCAAAGTTGGTAAACACGCGAGGCGGTATCGTGCGAGCCATTGGCGAGTGAGAAAAGTTAGCCGAGTGTCTAATTTAATTACCAATGCACACGTGTTTCATACGAAGTTTTTCAACACACTTAACACACACAGTTAAAAAACAGACCCTTGATAATAATTAACCGCACAACGAAAGGTGAACAAATATTCATGGAAAATAGCGCGCTGGTTTTTTTTCCCGCACGCTGCGCTAGCGAGCGCGCGCATTTGTAAATAAAGGCTGGCAAAACTGCATAACAGTTATAAAATAATGTATATTCGCAAATATAGTGAAAAAAAATATAATCTGATAAAATGATGTTTATTGTTTTATTGACCGAGCGAGCGAAGCGAAGAAGCGTCTCCGTTTCAGGATTGGGCAAAAATGCTTTCGTATTTCCGGATGTGCTTCATCTTCTCTCCAGGGGGTGAAAGTGCCTGCACCTGGCCCACTTGAGCGGGGCCGTTGTGCATGTCCCCTCACCCACTCTTCTAATTCAGCCATCCCAACTCCTGCACAAGCTGGAGTAGTCCGGATTTTATCCTCTAGAGGGGGATTACTTAGATTAGGAACATAATTTGATCCGAAAAATTACCGTGACCGTCTTAAAACAAGTCTTGGTAATAGATAAGTAAAATCCATTATGGCGAATTGGAATGGAAATGGTTGACATGGTGATGTTCTTCTTTTGAACCTAATTGGAATCGGAAAAAGATTGTGGTATCCCCTCTGGCCTCATTTCTCAACTGAGATTAGTAATAAACCGTGAAGTCATAAGGTAGTAATTACATAAATGTAGCCCACATTATTGTCCAAAAAATTTGGAGGGACAAGTTTTTTTTTTAGTCGATTTTTTTCAACTCAGATCGTTATGTGCACTTTATGAAGATTCACAATGTATAATTTTAGTGCAAAGTCATTGGGTTTAAGACCGCAAAATGTAGTTTACAAAGTTATTGGTGCGACGACTTTCATACTCCATGTACGTAACCAGGTGCAATCATAAGTTTGTATGTGCTATTAAAAGTAAGTGAAACTCGCGTGGTCTACGGCTCACAGAGCCACTAGTGATTAATTTGTCATGACGTTATTCTGAATTGTTTGTAGGCATAAAAACTCTTAGCGGAGATTTTAAAAATAAAGTAACGTGCATTACCGCACTAGTGCGGCAATGTAAAGTAAAATGCACTAGTGCGTAAAAAGCTCCATTATAAACCTATACGCGTTGCTATAATAGAGAGTCACTTTTCGAGCAAGTTTATTGAAAAATGTATTAGATGTGTCTCCTATACACGGTCTCCTATATCTCCTAGGAGGTACTAACTAATAATGCCATTTGTAACATCCACAATGATGTCTTTACAGACCCCGACCTTTTTGTGATCTCGTCTGTCTCTGCTCTCCATTTCCTTCCGGCAACACCTATGTATATAGTACAATGTATCTTCCTACAGTTCATTCGAGATAAATACGTTGAGATAATATGATAGACGTATGCCGACCGTAAATAAAATAATATCAAATCCATAATATGCCTGAGATAATACACATCACACACATAATCTATAATTCAGCCATGAGTCACCAACTTATTTGTCACTGTACATTCCTATCAATGCAGTGGTTCTGTTTACACCTGGCTCTGCACAGTTTGCGAAAAAGGACTGTGGGACCATTATGTGGCTCATTGCCGTGAGTAAATAATGTACAGTTCTTGCAAATCACGAGGGCAACATGGCCTTGGATGCGGCTAGACATATACGAGGCACAGTAAGAATCGGAAGCAACTTAGCCGGCCTACATGCTAAATATATGCAGTCTGGCCAAGCCATTTCTGTTTCTCAGTACCTACACAAGCAAGCAAGGTATGACAGCATGATCGGAGAAGGCCTAAACAACTCTTCACGACGAACCCCATTCAAGGTCCAGTTGCTCTCGTGATTTGCAATAGACACCTAGATTTATAAACGTATAGGTACCTACCCTATCTCTCCATAACAAGGTGCTTGTAGCTTCTTCAAGTGGGCGAGTGGCTCGCATTATCTCGTTAGCAAGTTAGGTTCCCGGTGCGAACTCAGTGCGCTCGCACACTCGCACTGGCCTTCTGGCGATGTCGTAATATTTGTTGAATGTGTACGTCTAGGGTTTGTAACGAAAGCCAAGTTGAAAGAAGAATTAAGGAGAATGATTCCGTAGAATTGTTTATCTTGCGATAAAGAACATAAAGACTCCAGTGATTTGTCACAAACAAAAAACTATTATTATATATAATAAAACTAAATTTACCATTTCCTGGATGCGCAATCTAATATAACTCACTTCCTTCAAACATGTTACCACTAGAATCCTTGAAGGTGAGATATACTATGATGCCATGTTTTTTTTCAAGATTGTGAGGAAAAAAAATTTTTTTTTTTTTTCATTTTACTTATGTAGTACTTTCCTTAAACCATATTTACCCCGTTCAATTGGAATTGATACAAAATCAACTAACCCGACTGCATTTTCAAGCAATAGCACACACAATCATTTGAAAAACCTTTCCTTCTGGTGCAGCTGGGTAAAAATAAAACTTTTAGTGTTTTATATAGATTACGTACCTATGGAACCCTAAATTCAATCTGACACAATAATGAATACATCTTAACGACAAGTACTATAATGGCGCTTGTCGACGTAATGTATTAAAATTTGATAAATAATTTAGCTAAAACTCAAACATTCTTGGGGGGCACTTGAAATTTGTGGTAAACCATACTCTAGTTCATCAATGAAACTGCGGTTGCACAAAATTTCCTTCATTATAGACGAAATATCATTAGGTAATTAGGTAATAATACAACTCACCTCTTAGTAGTCACATGACTGTGATTCCTATTTTTTTTTTAACAAACACAACGAATTCTTGCAAATCTTGACGGAAAAGGTACTATAAAGAGTCCTATTGAATCCAGTAGATCATTATTTTGAAACTTTCGACACTGCTATGTAAATTTTATAGTATGAAAAAGTACTATAAAGAGTCCTTTTGAGGCCAGTACATCACCATTTTGAAACTTTCGACACTGCTATGTCGTTAATAATATAAAACTGATTGGACATGTGTAACACTTCTACTGATTAGTTTTTAGTACTAAATAGTGATATACTTTCGCCACTTTCGAACAACTGTGACGTTCTTAGGGACGTTATAGGACCAAATTCAGTGTTTTCTAAAACGTTCTAAGAGCTTTTATAGGACCACTTTTTGTTGCTTGGGGAATAACTGACTAAACTGGACACAATTGTACCCCTACAACCCCGTATGGGTAAAAGCGTGAGCTATGTAATTTTGTTTATGTTGTATTCTGAAATAGAGATAAATTTAATCTAAGTTTACCTTTTTTTCGATCTTGGAAGTGCATTTACGTTTGCGAGTCTGCTTCACCGTTACGTTCTCTTGAATAGAAGTGGATTGGATACTGTTCAGGCTTCTCGGCACCTAATGACCTCGTAGGGGCCCATCAGCTACGAGGTAGCGTAGCGATCAGTTGCCAAGAAGTGTGAACGTCGGCAATTCACCGAGCTAAGGTAAATGGAGTCGATCTAACCTGGTCTGTGCTTCGGTCCCGTCAACCTCCTGTCTCTCTGCAAGGCCCGGGTGCACCCTAGGCTCTTCTTGGTAGACAGGTTCTTCAGCCAACCAGGTATGACTGGCAGGCCAGCTTCGATGAGCACAGTGTTCCAACACAGGTTATGTTACGTGGGAAAAACCAATCGGCCACGTAAATGCGAACTTTATCTGGTTCGGGGGACCACAACACACTCAGCTATATAGACAATCCTGAGGGAACCCCGAATACATTCCAGATGGACTGCGATTTAATTTCAATACCCTATCCAAACGCGTTTACATTGCGAGGGCTTTCGTCTGTCAGTTGTCAAAAACTGCAAGGTTGGCAGCAACGTCAAATTCAAAATGGCCGTTCCGAAACCATCGATCGAATATCGATTTGGAATCGAACAATCACCCGCCCGGACAGGCACCCACCTGTCCTCTAATCTACGGGCAGCCGAGACAACGTTGCTACCGCTCGTTTTAGAACCGAGCCTCCTACTAGAACCTCTGCAGACCGGGGGGTCCCGTCCTTGCCAGGGAACAAGTTAACAATGCGCCCCCTGCGCCAACGTAGTGGCGGTAGGTTAGCATCCTTAACCAGAACGAGGTCACCAACACTAGGGGGGCTGGTTATGTCAGTCCACTTAAGGCGCTGTTGTAGGATATGCAGATACTCGAGCGACCAACGCTTCCAGAAATTCTGAGTAAACTGCTGCAACATCTGATACCTTGACAACCGATACAATTTCACTCCCTCGAAGGGGTGCTCGGGCAACGCGTTAAGTGGCTGTCCTATCAAGAAATGGCCTGGGGTCAGAGCCTCCAGGTCATTTGGATCCGAGCTGAGCGGACACAACGGTCGCGAATTGAGAACGGCCTCGATCTTATAAAACAATGTCGCGAGCTCCTCAAAAGTCAGCGCGGTCTGACCTACTATACGCCCCAAGTGCGTCTTAGCTGACTTAACTACGGCCTCAAAAATCCCACCCCAGTGGGGGCAACTCGGTGGGCTGAAGGTCCACTGTATACCCCGACGGGAGAGGGCCGTTCCAATATCCACTTTATTTACATTCAAAAAGTTGACTATCTCTCGTAAGTATCGTTCCGCACCGACGTAGTTAGTGCCGTTATCAGAGTGGATCAAAGTTGGAAGTCCCCTTCGAGAAACAAGCCTATCCAAACAAGCAATGAAAGCCTCTGTCGAGAGATCAGCAACGAGCTCGAGATGTACCGCCTTGGTGGATAAACAAACAAACACACATGAGCTATACCGGTCCAGCAGAAACCCGGCGTCAGGGTCCTCAGCCTTCTGGGTAACATGCACGGCCGCTCTGGGGCCATGATCCGAAGATACTACTACATGGCTGTGGGGCCAGTCCGATTCTCTCCTGGCAAGCCAGGGTGGTCCCCACCACAAATGGTGTCTAACGAGTTCAGGAGCCCGACATCCCCTGGATGCACAATCAGACGGGTTCAATTCTCCTGGTACATGTCTCCAGGTCAGTGGGACCTCAGATGACACAATCTGGGAGACACGGTTCGCAACAAAAACCTCTAAGTTATGGACCGAAGCCTTCAGCCAGCACAAAACAATCTGGCTGTCCGTCCACGCGTACACCGTATCCTCCAAAACCACTGACCCACGCAACACTGTTAGAGTGTGATTCAAAGGTTTGGTCAAAAGAGCAGCCCCGGACAGTTCCAGTTTTGGAATCGTCATCCTTGTCCGAATAGGCGCTACCTTGCTTTTTGCCAAAACCAAACGCACTTCGACCTCCCCGGTGGAGGTGACGGTTCGCAAATAAACCGCTGCCGCAAACCCTCGTTCAGAGGCATCACAAAACCCGTGAAGGGTTGCCCTGTAATCCCCAGCAGGGGCCAATTTCCTCGGCAGCGATACATTATTATATTGAGGCCCAACCATTTTGCTAAATCATTCGATACAATGCAGCCCTGAGCTCCAGAATCTAATAGGGCGCGAACATATGTTGGGTTGCCCGCCAAATCCCAAACAAGCACAGAGGCGATCGGTAACACCACCGTCTCCGGTTGGGGGGCAACAAATTGTTGGGCCGCAAATTCCTAGCGAGGGCCCCCGGGGCCCCACTCTGCCCGTAACCGATCAGGTATGCAGCTATACGCCAGCGGGTCCCATTGTACAAATGGCCCACGCGCCGGTTCCATTCCCAACCTACCATTCCCCTTAAAGGGGGGTGGGCGTGAATTCAACCGTGGCCGCTCCATGAGCGGGGGGGACATCACATGTGACCGACGAGGACGAGGCGACGAGCGGGGCGACAACTGAGGCGGCGTCCGAACCGCACCCGCATAGCTCGAAGGTGTCCCATACCACCCGCCCGTTACGGCCTGCTCAACACACCCAATGTCCCGCTGAGTCGGATGCTGAGTCGCAACCGAAAACTCAGGGCCCCCATGTAATGATCCTGAGTGCGGCCCTGCACCCTAGTACTGCCCTGTGCACGTGGGGACGTTGGCCCCTGAGTTGCGCTCCGAGTCGCAAACGAATTCTCAGGGCCCCATGCCGTATCACCCTGGGTACGGCCCTGTGGACGTGGGGACGTTGGCCCCTGAGTTGCGCTCCGAGTCGCAAACGAATTCTCAGGGCCCCATGCCGTGTCACCCTGGGTACGGCCCTGTGGACGTGGGGACGTTGGCCCCTGAGTTGCGCTCCGAGTCGCAAACGAATTCTCAGGGCCCCATGCCGTATCACCCTGGGTACGGCCCTGTGGAGGCTGTTGGCCGGACCGGTTCATGCACAACAGATTGTTGTGGGCCCCACCACAATATCCGCACATTTTTGTGCGCGTGCAGTCCCTAGCCATGTGTGGCCCGAGGCACCGGAAACACCAGCTCCGCTGCTTGGCCATCCGGCGCCGTCCCTGAACCCTAAGTTCCCCGAACTTATTGCAATTGGCCACAGCATGGCCAATCTGCTTACAACATGGGCAGGTCTCACTATGTGGGGTCAATGCACTCACAGTCCCATACGACTGCCGGTTGGTGCGGTCCTTCCTCGTCGGAGGGCCCCTACTCACAGCGCTCCCGGCAGCTCTCTGTGGCTCCGAAGGATGGGTGACCGTCAACCCCAAATTCTCTGCCTGTCGAGCCTCCTCTTCCAAGAATCCGACCAAGTCGGAGAAGGCGGGCAGGTCCTCGGCCGACCTCCCGTGAGACTGTTCGAAACGAGTCTGCACGTCAGCGGGTAGGCGGGAAAGTACAATGTACAACAGTAGGTACGACCATTCACCAACCGGAAGTCCAAGATTCTCTAGAGCCTTGGTGACGGACAACAATGGGTTCAAAACCTCCGTCTGTATGGCCCCGACCTTGTTCACAACCGGGATACTAAACAAACGGTTCAGTTGGGCATCGGCCAACCTCCGTTTGTTATGGTAACGTCTGACCAACAATTGCCTGGCCGTTTCATAGTTACCCTCCGTAACTGTCAAATGAGCGACCAGCTCCCTAGGCTCACCCCTCAATGCTGCCACCAGCTGAGCCATCTTGACAGACTTGGTAATGTCCGATCGCATGTGCACCAAACTGTCGAACAGATTGATGAAGCTCATCCATTCACCGGACACTCCGTCAAAAGTAGGCATAGTTATGGCAGGTAACCTGGACCCCGAACCCTGAAGCGGCAGGGGTGCTTCAATGTCACCACCATGGCTGGACTCGCGCTGTCTACGTATGTCCGCAGCCTTCTGCGTGATAGCAGCTGCCATCTCCATACATTGGTCGACATCCCCTAGCAACCGTGACAGCCTGTCAGGTGCGCAACCATCAACTGATTCCGCCTGCGCGGACAATTCGAGCACCCTGTTGTAACGTTCCTTAACGTCCATAGACCGCTCCAATACCACATCATGCCTATCTAAACGGTCTATCAGACCGTGTGCGGAGGAAAACCATCTGAGTTCCTTAGAAACACCCTTCTGGATTTCAGATAACGACATGATCGGAACGATACTTACTCACAATTTGCAGTAACTCAATTTTATTGGACCCTCCAGTCTACAACCCAAACGAGGGAACCCTAAACCACAACTTAAACAATGCTGTTTTCCTTAAACAATAGGAACCGAGTTTTATATCTATATAAATTCTGTAAATACAATTTAGTTTCCCTTTATCACTACAACACATACAGATAGTCAATATTAGTTCAAGTTATAAATTGCTATAACTGAAAACAATGTAATAGCCTGCTATCAATAGATGTAACTACCTATGTTAACCAAAACATTCTTCAATAGCATTACTAGACCACTAATAGATTGACTAACTGGTAATTCAATGCAATTTTCAATTCAATATCTGTCTATCTACTACCAGCAATAGACCTATAGCTTACAATACTACCAATCTATGTGGATATAGGAACAACAGTTACCTAATAACCGCCTATACCTACAGATTGATAGTCCCAAATCGTGCGTTCCTGGAGCCCTTGACGGCTGCAAATCTCAGGAAACCACGCTCTAGCTACCAAAGTGTTCAGGCTTCTCAGCACCTAATGACCTCGTAGGGGCCCATCAGCTACGAGGTAGCGTAGCGATCAGTTGCCAAGAAGTGTGAACGTCGGCGATTCACCGAGCTAAGGTAAATGGAGTCGATCTAACCTGGTCTGTGCTTCGGTCCCGTCAACCTCCTGTCTCTCTGCAAGGCCCGGGTGCACCCTAGGCTCTTCTTGGTAGACAGGTTCTTCAGCCAACCAGGTATGACTGGCAGGCCAGCTTCGATGAGCACAGTGTTCCAACACAGGTTATGTTACGTGGGAAAAACTAATCGGCCACGTAAATGCGAACTTTATCTGGTTCGGGGGACCACAACACACTCAGCTATATAGACAATCCTGAGGGAACCCCGAATACATTCCAGATGGACTGCGATTTAATTTCAATACCCTATCCAAACGCGTTTACATTGCGAGGGCTTTCGTCTGTCAGTTGTCAAAAACTGCAAGGTTGGCAGCAACGTCAAATTCAAAATGGCCGTTCCGAAACCATCGATCGAATATCGATTTGGAATCGAACAGATACAATAAGCTCAGGCATCACAGACGGCATCAAGAGCTGGGCAGCAGGTTGCGGCATGACCGCCACCTGCTTGGGCTCGGTCGCTGCTCGTCCTCCTGATGAGTGGGAACTAGCACTCGACGAACTTGAGGAACTTGATGTAGAGGAGTCTGAGTCAGTATCAGAAGATAACGAAATTTTCATGGGCCTGTAATGTGAAATAATAAAATGATGTATTAGTCTGTAATATACACAGTGTTTGATAATAGGATCAGTTCCCAAAAACTTTAGTTTTTAGAAACGTCAGTTCCCAAAGGAACTTTTTTTTTATAAATGCATCTGTTTTTTGATCTCCCAGTATCATGTAATTCATGCCTATGGCACCTCAAGAGTTGGATAACTGCAGTACATCTGAGCCAGGTGTCCGAGGAAAAGACGTTGTTGGCTGCGTGCGACAATATCCCAAGCGACAAAATAAACACATATTTTATACAATTATCAACAAATCAAATAATACTAACAAAAAACCTTATAAAGTTGTAAAAGTTGAAATTTTTGATGCCAATAAACCAACAATAAAGCAGATCTGTGAACCTGATATATCTGCTCAGTATATGGTTGTAATATTTTCATAAAATATTCTAATATTTGATAACATTTATGAAGATACAATCAAATTTATTAATATAATATGCAGGAGACCTATACACTTAACTTTATTGAAATAATATTTTGTAAGCCTAGTATAGCATTAAACAGATATTGTAAACATTTTGGAATTTTTATTTGGGAAATATTAAACTGCACATGTCGGCAGTGTCCCTGCCTACGAAGCCAAGGGTCCCGGGTTCGAGTCCCGGT
Source organism: Argyresthia goedartella (assembly GCA_949825045.1). Classification (NCBI taxonomy): domain Eukaryota; kingdom Metazoa; phylum Arthropoda; class Insecta; order Lepidoptera; family Argyresthiidae; genus Argyresthia; species Argyresthia goedartella. The sequence goes on along the minus strand of OX463821.1, from coordinate 21,994,006 downwards.
GGGGGCAAATATTTGTTTGATGAGAACGAATGTTTGTACCCTAGTTACGGTTGTTTATCAATCTAAGTATAATATTTATCTATATAAGTATGTGTATCGTTGTCTAGTACCCAAGATACAGGGAATCCTAGTTTAGGGCTAGATCAATGTGTGTAAATAGTGTCCAAGGTATTATTATTACATCAAAAATACTGATTTTCACAGCAAATATCAGGGCAAAATGCTGCGGTAGCTTAGGTGAAGGGTAAAGGGGGTGAGCGAAGCGAAGCCCCCTTTATCCTTCGTGTTAATCTGAATGTTCAGCCTAACACGAAGCATAAAGGGGGCTACATGTGTAATAACAACAAATAATACCTAAAACATAAACTAAAGTACACATTAAATATTTAAAACATAGAAGTGTTTTGGTTGATCCTTTTTTGCTGGGTAAACCAGTATTTTTGATGTGCGATTTAAATACCAGCCTTTTTATTTATGATAGGGTGAAGTGGGCCAACTAGATGGAATTTTCTATTTACTAATACAATAATAAGTCACTCAAACACTCACAGAAAGCACAGTTCGATAGCACCTACTGACTGCTCACCTTCCTAACAGGTGTGTTTGGTATTCTGTTCACATTATTGCTGGTTAGTATAGTTAGGTCTCCAATCAGTTTACTCACACTGAATCTGATGTTTGGATACTGATGTATTAGAAACCATCATTATTAAAATACAACTGTAACCAAGAACGTAAATATGCAAGTGAAACTGCGAACCGCTTTAGCTAATACAATAAGAAGTCAATACTCAAACACTCACATAAAACACAGTTCGATATAACCTACGAAGTGTTCACCTCGTTAACAGATGTGTTTCTGTACTCTGCTCACATTATTACTGGTTTGTATAATTAGGTCTCCAATCAGTTTACTAGCGCACTAGGGTGGTTCCTACTGAATCTGATGTTTGGGTACTGATGTGTTAGGAACATCCATCTCCATAAACAACAGTCAAAATATGGGTGAAACAGCGAACCACTTAAAGCAGTTTCTTTTCATTTGTATCAAATATAGTGAGAATTCTGTTAATAATTTGGGCGTGCTATCGCACGGTTCCCTGGAAATGGAACTGGAGAACACAAAATTCAGTTCCTGATACATCAGTACCCAAACACACGGGCCAGGGCGACAATAAACAGCTCAAGGGGCGCCGGATCCGGTGTGCTTGGGTACTGATGTATCAGGAACTGAATTTTGGATACTTCAGTTCCTTTTCTAGGGTACCATGCGCCGGCACGGCCAATTTATTACTACTCGTGTCGACTTATAAAAATGGCTCGCTTCGCTCGCTCGTGAATAAAAAAAAACTCGTCGAAAATCACCTACTTTCCGCACTAGTATCATAAATAGATTTTATGATGTGATAGATATGTTACCCTAAGATAGTCAAAACCGTTAGTTGATAAACTAACGCGTTAGTTGATCAATTATCAACAGATAGTAAACCAGACCGACAGGGTTTAGAATTTACGTTTATTTTGTTCTTACATGTCAACCTAACACGAAGACTATTCGGGGGCTTCGCTGCGCTCGCCCCCTCTGGTCTTCTCCTAAGCTACCGCAGTGTTTGCCCTGGTATTTTTGGTTTGCAATTCAAGTTTAAACCAGTTTACTATTTAGCGGTTTTAACCGTTAGTTTATTAACTAACGCGTCACATAGTAAGCAAGGTCGATAGTTGACCAATGTTTATCACAATTTTTATGACACAAAATTTATCGACACAACAATATAAAAAGTAGTTTTGACTTGGCCTCGAATGGACATTTAATTTTAGTCAAACGACATTATAAGTACCTTACCTGTTTGTTTGATACAGAAGGCTCCGTTAAGGCTCGTGTATTGGTAATAATAGCAATTCGATTCGTGGTGGTTGAAATTTAGGAGACAAACATATTAAAATAAAGATCATAACAGCTTACACTGCGACATGGCTGTTACGTCGGTCATCGCGGCAGAACACTGCGAAAATTGTTTTTTTTTTAATTTAATATTCAAAACCACTACATAATATTTTTTTAATTACAAACTTAACAGTTTTAAGATATTTTGAATAGTTAACTATTTTTCGACGCAAATACCATATCAATATTCTTTTTAGAACATCTTTATAGTTTTTTCCAAATAAGTAGTTCCCATTGACGTATATTGTTTTTAAACTAACATATTGCAGGAAAACGATGAACAATTTTTTTGGGATTTGTGAAGTCTCTCCTTAGGAATAAAATGGGCGTTTGACAATATTTATCAATCCCCTTAATTATGTAGCCATTAAGCTATGTAATTAGCTTTGTAATTATGTACGGAACTCATGTTAAGTCGGAATAATTTATTAGCTTCTTTACTTTTTGGGAGTGGTAACTAATGTTAAATTTTAATGGAATTAAACGATAGGTAAAGCGCCCCCTGCTGTAGCGGTTACACGCTCGCTTCTCAGGCAGGGGTGCGGGATCGAATCCCGTGCTGACCACTGACCAAATGAGATAGGTAAGTAATTTATCTTGAGTACGGACGTACTAACGCTGACGGAACGCATCGTGAGGAAACCTCCATTCTCCATAGCTGCGGCGATGGGCTAGCCCTCTGTCACGAAATATGGAGTATATTCAATAGGATAACTAGCTAAACATGGGCACAAATGTAACACAACGGCACGTCTTTTCCCATAAGGGGTGGCGCATGGGAAAAAACGTGCCGTGGTGTTATGTTACGTTAGGTAGGTAGAGTACAGTCAGTCACGATTACCATCTGCATATGATAGTGCGTGGGTCTTACCCTAAGTGCACGAAATAATCACGGTTACAAAGTTCGTAGAGTGAAATGTAAATAGACTTGTTTGCTACTGTTGAAGTAGGTAATCACTACTGGAATAGCTAATCGTAACCGTTATGCTGATGGTTACGAAACAAACAAATTAACAATAGAAACAGTGTTTCACTCCGCTGCTATTTATGGTTGAAAATGAAATAATCTACCTAAGTATTGTGCGCAGTAAACATGTAAATCAGTGTGTATATCGTATGTTTATTTAATGAGTTGTACTGTTAATTTAACTATCGATTCCGAGCTCCTTCCGATGGTCACAGAGAGAAAGTAGTGTGAAGGGGTAAAAAATAAGAGGTAGATATTTATTAGAAGAAAAAACAGGATTGAAGTTTGAAAGTTAGGACCGCAGGATCGTCAGCAAGAATGGCGCTTGACTAATAGTTTTTGGGTTTGTTTCATATATAGTTTTATAACTTTATTTGGAGGAAAACACCTAAGGCACGAGTTAACAATAATCTTGGGTCAACTTTGATATTGCATAGATAATGGGACTTCAAAGTTGACTCGAGATTAGTGCTAAACTGCTAACTCGCATTCCATCTGGGAGGTAAGTTAAAATAGTCCCCGTTCCCCAGTTCGTTCCATTAATACAATTTAAGTTTTATGCATATACCCTACACTTCAAGTGACTTGAAAATCATCCAGATATACACAATACACATAAACATTTGATGATGATGATGATGATGATGATGAAGCTTTCCTCCACGACGTATCCGTCGACGGCGATACCCCGTCAGTCTCTGGCATTTGCTCGGAGGTGACTTGCAAAGCCGAACTTGGTTTTGAAGGTGCGGCTGCATATGTTGCACTGTGACTGTCCGCTTGTATTGTACGTGTAATTATAGCAGCCTTGGGGCGTGTCTTTCGATCGGTGCGTTTGGCGTCGAGTTCTTCCAGACGGGCATCTTCAAACTGTTCAGTTCCTTTTTTAATTGAACTACGCCACTCTGGTCTCATCAACTCGTCTTCCTCCCACTTATTTTGAGACATGCCGCAGAACGTTAGATATCGTTTCAGGACGTCCTTGTATCGGAGATACTGCCCACCAGGATTCCGTTTTCATCCAGAAAGTTCTGCGTAGTAAACGGATTTGGGCAAACGTGAGGCATCCATGCGTACAAGGTGTCCACACCATCTTAATTTTGGCATGGAATTCAGAAGGCATTCCATGCCAAAGATATTGGCACGACGTAGAACCTCGGAGTTCGGGACACGATCCTGTCATTTTACCCGTTATACTGCACGAAGACATTTTAAGCGAAAGGTGTCCAACCCTTGATGCATGCAGCAAAAGGGGTAGTATTATTGCTTTATATACGGATAGCTTCGTTTGTAGATGGAGGTTGTGGGATTTCCAAAGTCTCTGGTTGAGTTTACCAAAGGCCGCAGCAGTGCTAGCGATTCTTGCAGCCATCTAGGACTCGAGCCGGTTATCATCGCGTATCAGCATTCCGAGGTACCGGACCAACGAATTTGCAACATGATTTTGATTCGTCGAGATTGTCCAAGTATTGCTGCGAGGCGCCAATACTGTCAGCCATAAGGCAAAAATCGTCGGCGTATAAGACTTCGAGCGTGGTCGGTCTTCTTCTGAGTCTTGCGCTTTGATCTGAATCGACTTAAATCAAAAACACTCTTATCAGACCTAACATTGATTTTGATCTGTACGTTGGAGTTCTTCAAAGCATCTGTCATGACTGCAGCGAAGTAAAGGGCAAAGAGCGTCGGAGCCATGACACAGCCCTGCTTAACAGTGCTTAATGTCTATGTATGACAGAACAGCTCCCTGTGTACCGGGATTCAGAATATATTGTGTATTTCTAAGACCAAATACTAAGCATTTATCGTGCATTCATGACGCATTTATCGACAGGGATTGGCTTTGATTTGTAGCTTCCTTTAGCCGGTAGAAACTATTACAAAACCTACTACATTTTTCCACTTTTTTATCCCCCATCGAAAAAAGAGGGATGTATTGTATGTATTGTATTTAGCTTGAAGCGCCTGTCTGAGATTATGTCCGTGGTGCGCATTAGCGCAAAAACGGGTGGAAGGATTAAAATAATTGAATTACAATTACTAGCGTAGTAGCTCAATGATTAACTTGGGTTTTTTTTTATTGGTAGGTAGTAGTAGACTTCACTGCGATGGTTCTTAGCGCTTTGTCTTATTAAAATCGATTCAGTGGTTCGAATTCTGCTGGACAATGAACAAGTGAACCAAATTTTAGAACTATTGTGACGGGGGCGGCGGTGTTTTGTTTTATTTATGGGTTTAAATAATACAAATCTATTTCTTTGCTTTGCTTCCGCTGTCAGGGTCATTGACTATGACTTCATATTGAGTAACCAGATATGGAGAAGTTGTAAGGTACCTATATACCTGTAGTCACGATTTTACAACACGGTCAATGATGATGATTCATACTTACACAGTCCATACCCAGATAGTAATGATTTACACTCGACGTTGGGCTTGCTACCGATTTAGTAGTTAGTCAAAGTTCTTTAATACTGTATATATTTACAAATAGGCTTTAGAGTCACTGTGAGCCAAATGAGGACATATCCTTAGTACAGGCTCCGCCAGGTTTCTTGGCGTTTCGCGAGCTGACAGTCATCTCACCCCACCTTACCCTACCCGAAAGAGAGAGATAGGTGACAGCTCACTCTAACTACAAGAAACCTGACGGGGCCTGTATCTACCTTGGTAGGAAATCCTAGAAAATAAATGATTATGAAAAATTTGTTTAGTCCAGTCCAGACACGCTGTCGGCGGCACGATGGTCCGCGATCACATCAGGGTTGTACAGCCCGCCCCAAATGGACGAGAATGGCCGCAGAGCGTACGAATTGGCGGCCTATTGGGGTGGCATATGTCCAGCCGTGGACAAGAACATGCTGAAAAAGAAGACGAAGACACGTAGTAGTCCGCTACTATTACTGGACTACTGCGCATAGTAAAATCACCGTTTACGCGACCAGCACCCTTTTACGACCTTTGAAAGAGTATATGTATATATATATATATATATATACATATATGGCTCTGGTGTGTTGTGTTTGCTTTTAATTCAGTTCAGTTCAGTTCAAAGATTTTTATTCATAATAGCACAAAAATTGAGACAAAATGAACGTCATAACATAATCAAGCAAGCATAATATAATAATATTAGGTAGGTGTCTAATTATTAGTACATAATACATAGGGTCTTGCGGAATTTTATTGAAGAAGCGTATACAGTGTCCCATAAAAGAACTATTATCTTTTGTGAGTCTGAACATTGGAAAAGAAAGTTTATGTTTATTTCTAGTTTGCACATTGTGGCGGCTATCAATGGTTTTAAAGCTACTGATATTTTTCCTCACATATATTATGTATTAGGCAACTGTTAGGATGTTGATTACTTTGAAGAAATCTCTCAGAGACTCTCTATTACATAGCTTATAAATAAATCGGATCGCTCTCCTCTGCAAAATGAAGATGGTCTCAATGGCAGCAGCCCGTCCCGTCTATAGTAGTATGCCATAGGACATAATGCTATGGAAATAATTAAAATATACAAGCCTAGCAGTTGCAACGTCAGTCAATTCCCTAATTATTTTAACTGCATATGATGCGGAGCCAAGCCTATGTGCTAATTTTACAATATGGCGACCCCACTGTAGTTTGGCATCAATACTGATGCCGAGAAATACAGTTTCATCTACTAGTTTTAGTTTGTCTTTCCCCAATACAATGTTACTTTCAACTTGCCTTACATTAGGTAAAGTATATTTTATGCACTTATTAAATTTAGAAGCAAGTTACTGGCAGTAAGCTAGTCTAGTACTCGCAAGAGAGCATTATTTGTTTCCTGTAAGTTATTTTCATGTCTCCTTATTTAAAAAAATAGTGACAGAATAGATGCCTGTGGAACTCCCATCTTCACCTGAGAACCCGACGATTTTTCCTATAAATGTCAGCTTTTTGAACCCCCCCTTCTAAATACGATCTCATACGCTGAGACTTATTGCCTTTTATGCCGTGGTGTTTTTGCTTTAAGAGCAACGTTTCGTGGTCTACACAGTCAAATGCCTTGGATAGGTCACAAAAACACCTCTAGCGTTCCTACGATCTTACGCATAAAAATATGTTTAACTAACATGACTCCAGCATCTGTTGTCAACCGCCCTTTTGTAAATCCAAACTGCTGGCTATGGAGAATTTGATGCGCATTGAAATATAATCCCCAATATAATCTTCCCAATTCTTCCAAAATCTTCTGACCCAATATAATATTCTCAAATATTTTACTCAATACGGATAGAACCGAGACTGATCTGAAATTTGTGGGTTCATCCCTGTCGCCGCTTTTAAATAAAGGTTTTCATGAGATCAGGGAAATCACTCTCATCTACACATTTATTAAAGATTTTAGCTAAACGAGGGGCAAGTTCGTCTATCACCGAGCTAATAATATTTACTCGTCATCGTTAGAAGTTATTAGTTTATCTTTAATCTTAAGACAATAGCTACGGTCTCCTGATTTTGTTTTACCTGCTTCTCTATTTATGATATTCCAAATTGTTTTAGTTTTATCCGACGATGTAAGAATCTTCATTTTTATGTATTCGCACTTAGCTTTATGGCAGACGGCCCTAAATATTTTTGAATATAATTTTACATGTTGAATAAAAATTAGGTCATTTGTAGATGTTTTTTGTCATAAAGTGCATAAAGTGTATCCCTACTATTACGGATTCCTTTTGTTGCCCATTTGCTAAACTCTACTTTACTATCGCTATTTGTAAGTTCATGTAATTAAGTTAAGTTACAATTTACAATTTACCCACTGTGATCAGATTTTAAACAATTTACTGTACACTTCTTAAAAATTTCGCAACCGCAGAAGACGTTATCAAAGCAGGTTGCAGTAGTTCAGTTATTTTTGAGGGTTGAATGATTTAAAAATTATTATTAATTTAGTATGCAACGGGGAGTCCACCAGCCAGTCTCTATTGAAGTCACCGCAAATGGCTACTTTTTTGAGTCTGAGTTTATGAGAGTAGCTTATACTAGAAGCTACTCTCAAGACATCCTCCAATACTGATTCAAATATACCATAATCACTGGTAGGGGGTCTGTATACGCTTACTACAATGTGTCTACCAAGTTCAACACACGATAGTTTTATTGATTTCTCAACAGAAAGTCCGCAAATATCCTTGCGCTCTTTAAGTTAAATTCTTTAAATTCAAAACTCGAAGCTGTCACAGAACATTCTCAGTTGCCATTATAAAATTAACTATGTGAAGGGGGGTGGTTATTTACGAAAAAAAACAACAGGGCGATGACTTCTAAGAGGTAATATTATGCCAAATTTACTTGACTTTGTACTAAAGCGATCAGAAATATATGTTAATTTGCATTTAAGGAATTTGCTTATAAAAGTTTATAAAACATTTATTTTCTTTAGAGACCTACCAGCCGGCAACCAGGTCCGCATTTTCCATCAAAATTTGGTTTCCGACCGCAATCCGGTTTTATTTTATCATTCGTCGTCGGCTTAAATTTCAAATAGTGTTATTATAATAAATTTAAATTTCGTAGATTACAAAGAAACAATCACATTTGTGTAATTTAAGGTAATACGAAAAAAATAAGGTATTTTTTCGAATCAATTTACTCCACCATGAAGTCATCTACAGATTTTGATTTTTGGGTTAACGTTTATTGAGTACTTTATTAAGATTCTCACTAAAGGAAAACGCGATTGGCTGAAATTTTCTCGATAGAATTTAATTACGAAAAGACCTCTAAATTGTTTTATTTTTTCCTGTAATTCTGATATCCTAACTAATTTCATTGTGGAACTGCGTTCAAAATGTGGATGTAAGCTCTCCTTCAAAATCTTTTCAACAAACTAGCGAAGTTTATTTTTAAACAATTTTTTTGTGGTTTAGCGCTACGTTATGTAATTTTTCCCCGATTCCGTCCCTCTCACACTGCGGGTCTTTCCGCCTGGAGTAACCGGACCTTCGCACGGACGAGGTATCGCCTTATTCATACCAGATTACGGCTACCAATATCTGACACCAATATACGTTGCAGCCTGCATAAAATCCATTTATGGGTAGCCACTAGTTTTCGTTCCAAAGGTCTCCGGTCCGACACGGCCGCCTACTAGCACAAATTTTACAGATTTACGGCCATCATGAAATTTTGATTATACTTGCTGTGCTTCAAAATATCTATTTTTCAAATATTAAAATTATTGTCACTTGTGACTATTATAACGATTTTGGTTCATTTTCTACTCCAAAAAAATTGTCGACAAACGGTACCTTAATCACCGACAACTTAACAAAATCGCCGCAAATGCTAATATTTTGATTAAAACTGTTTAATAAATTCAGTCTTCGAATATTGCTTTTGATTGCTTTTTGGATTGGAGGATTTGGCACAGCACTTATTTTACGTGATATACAATAGCTTCATGGACAATTTCCACATCGAATTCGTCATTTACATAAATCGGTCGCAAAGGGGTACTTTTACCATGTGACTTCTGTTGCCATAATTTATTTTCTAGCATTTCCTGCCAAGGTGTACATCTACCCAATATGATACATTGTGTCGTCACCGTGTCGTGGGATCCCGATGACGCCACACACAAAACACCGAACCAACATGATAGAATATGAAAAGATTCCATTAAGAACAGTGGAAAATCGGAAGTATCATTTGTTTACAGGCAACATTAACCGCTGAAGTCCTGGACCTGGTTACGAGGCATCGCGATACTGAACCCCATGCCATGGTAATAGAATTCAAAACCTATATCGAAAAAAAATCCTCTTTAGAAGATCCCCGGAACCCAGAGGTTAATGTGTTAATTATTCACACATTAGTACACATTCACACAGCAGTTATATCGCGATAATAGGTACCTATAGGTATAATGAAGGTTCATGAAGGTTCCAACATGTAAGTGCCGTTTTGTAAGTGTGAGATACATCACTAAAAACGGAAATAAAACCATAGGTAGGTTACATAAAAAATTATCAGGCCTTGTTCCCTAATTGGTGTACAGACATAAAAAAAGATAAAGAAAATACAACCCAACTGAAAATCCCCTCTTTTTTTGAAGGCGGTTAATAAAAGATTATTGAATTTCAATTTTAAAATCGTAAATTACCCTTACTTACCCTACCCAGTCATGTTGATCATAATTTGACAATAAATTAAAAGGGCACATTCCACTTTTTTTACCTAAAAGACTAAGTATAATATTTATCTATATAAGTATGTGTGTCGTTGTCTAGTACCCAAGATACAGGGAATCCTAGTTTGGGGATCAATGTGTGTAAAAAGTGTCCAAGGTATTATTATTATCAATGTCAGTCAGGACCTGATGATGGGAACATGGAGAAATCGAGGGAACTTTTCTTATAATAAATGCACACCTAAAGCGATTTGGGTATTTTGTATATATTATCTCGTTGTAAGGTGCGGTTCTTGGGGAGCATGATTTGGTGAAATAGAACTGATGATGTAGACTTCAAATTGCCCCAGGAACCACTCAATTCTGGGTATTTAATGGGTTGGGATACGATTGCTTAAATGTTGCTAATCAATCAAATAGGGATTAGCTTAAATTATGCTAGATGTCGCAGGGGTCCAAGAAGGTTTTAAAGGCTTCCTCACTATGTTTTCCATCAGCGTTACGGGTGTAGACCCTCTCTGTGTAGGTAGCTACATATAGAGAGACATTATATAGATCGATAGTCCATTAATTTTGCTCTGAATGTTTCTTGCGTGCTAGCAAGCTACACTTTAATAATTTAAAGAGACCTGCTGTAAATACCTCCCTAGGGTGGATAGCCGGAATAACTCAATTTTTACTGACCGTAAAGGTGTCTGCCCACTACACCGTTCGATGATATGACCGTGTCAGGCAATTTATTTTTATTTTTATTGAAAAGTATGAGACTATGCCCACTACACCGTCCCGTCACCGACCGAGATAGTCGCGTGCCATGCACGGAGCGTCCACAACCGTCGGCGAGAATTAAAATTATTCGAAGTTGTGAGGTATTTAAGGTGTTTCATATAGTCACGATTTTACAAGACGATCATTGATGGTGATTCATACTTACACAGTACCTACCTACCCATGTAGTTTGGAAGGTATAAATGACAGTACGGTGGGGGGTATGAATGACATGCTGTTGATACGTTTTAGTGGGCATAATAGTCCGTGTAGTATTACTTTCAGCACCTGATACGTTCTTAGCACGGTCAAAATATGGTTCGACGCAGTGGGTGGAGACCTGAAAGGGTCAAGCAAGCAGTAGATACATATTTCCATACTACTCACATATTAACCCCGTTACTTTACCCAAACCGGGTGTAGAGCGCTAGAGGCAAAAATAGAATCTGACTGTAAATATAAACATAACATTATCAGGTTTCTGCTTTTGAGCCCACACTAGGATAGGATACCGCGTGACCCAGAAACAGCGGCGTCACAAACTATAAGTGTAAACACCCAAGACCCGAGTATTTATTTCCTCCCCAGCCGGGATTCGAACCCACTAACGCCCATTTGCACTAAACGTAAGTTAGGCTTGTCCTAGTTAAGATTCACCTAAGCCTAAGAACAGCCTAGCTAAAAAATTTGATTGTACGGACAAATTGGACTTAGGAATGGCTTAGGGTTTCTACAATTTTTTTTTTGCTAGGAGCAGCCTAAACTAGTTTGGAAAGAACTTAAGCGATTCTTATGTTTAGTGCAAACGGGTGTCAATCTCGCTTTTGATGCTAGGCACCTTCTCGTCACACAGCGCTACCTATCGGTAAAATGTCATACTGCCACCGAAGCTTGATCTGTTTTTAGTGTCCGACCGAACCTGTGTTTTCAACCGAACCCGAACCCGAACCCGAACGTTCGGCACTGGTGTAAGGTTCGGCCGAACCCGAACCCGAACCCGAACCTTTTTCAACCATATAAAACATTTTTATAATGAGTCAGAATCTTTTTTTAGTTGTTATATAAAATTAGGTGAGAACATGTCTTCAATTAAATTAAATAAACAGTCATTAAAGCTTAGAAAAAATTTCCTTTATTTATAATCAATATCCTAAAAACAATAACAACACGTTACTTCTATAAGTAAACTTTTAAAAATCAACAATTAAAGTAAGTAGCTTTATTTTGTTCACATTACTTAGATTTTTCATTTGTATGTATTTATCATTATACGTACTATTTAATCAGTCTCAAGTAGTAAATCATCATTTCGATAAAGCAGTCTTCAGTCAGTCGTTAATCTTACACTAAAATGAATGACTTTATTTTCAGTATTCGTAGTTAAAGAGTCTTATATTATACGCTAAGAAAAGCAGTTTTTCAGCATTTTCACCAAGCAAGTTACTCCGACGATCTGCATAAATTTGTCCAGCGGCACTAAACAGCTGCTCGCTCGGGACACTGGTAGGCGGCGCAGAAAGATACTTTAACACAGCTTTTCTCAGCATGGGATAAGGAGAGCAATTCCAGTAACTATATATGTCAGCATTTCGTTGCAGCAGTGGCTCAGAGAGATATGCTTGAATCCGTTCTTTCAAAACCAATCTGTGATCTTCAGTTCCAGCTCTCTCCGTTGGATTAGAAGTATTATCATCATGTGTATCCCACAGGCTTTCCTTTTCTTGCGGTATATTGGTGTCAAGGGAGATCTGATCTGTAGATACGGATGGAGCATTCTGCATGCCACTGGATACTGGGTTACTTTCTGTCAAAAAACTTATTATCTCTGTGATTGCAACATCCACTTCATCAGAATTGAGATACTTCGATTTAAATCTCGGGTCCAGTATTGTGGCAGCCCTCAACGAAGGGTGGCTTTTTAAAAAAGAAAACTTGGTGTCCAAATTCTCACGCAGCGAGTTTTTCATAATTGTCATCATCTCATTTTCGTTGTCATTTCTAACTTGCAGTTTGCGGTGTAATAATGATATCAAAGGTATGACTATTGATATGCATGCATCACCAAATGATAAATCAAGTGTGGCCTCATAGAAGAATTTCAAAACGGCTGTCAGGTTCTTTATAATATCCCACTCATTAGACAGCAGAGTATCAATCTTGCCATATTCAACGCTGTACAAGTTGACTGCATTCTTCTGCTCTAAAAGCCTTTGTAACATCAAGTGCCTACTATTCCATCTAACTTCAACATCTTGCACCAGAGTATGTTCTGGCAGTCCGCATTGTTTTTGACATTCTGTCAATTTCCTGGTTGCTGGCTCACTATGGTGGAAGTGGCCTACGATCTTTCTGCATCTTTTCAACACATCTTTGGTGGCTTCGGCAGCAAAGAGTGATTTTTTTACCACTAACTGGAGTGTGTGTGCCACACACCCTACAGAATCATAGTGACCACGCATGGCGCAAATCATATTTGCTGCGTTATCGCGTAGCACCAGAAACATCTTGCCGCTCAAGTTCCACTCATTTACCATCTCCGTAAATTTTTGCTCAATATATTCACTAGTGTGATCTTGTTCTAGGACGCATGCCCCCAATATAACTTTTAAGCGTTGATGATTTACAATGAAATGTACTGTAAAGCTGAGAAGAGAACATGATTTACATGCATTGGTCCAAATGTCGGTGGTAGCACTCACCCACTCAGCTTTTGCGATTAAAGACTTCACTTTGGCTTTCATTTTCTCGTATGTCTGCGGCATCAGTGATGTTCTAAAATATTTTTCAGACTTCAGCCGGTATTTGTGAACTGCTTGAGGGTCGTTGAAATTGAGCCGCTGGAAAGCTTCACCTTCCACCAAAGCATAAGGGAGCATGTCCACAATTATAAGATCCATTACTGCTTTGTCAATCCTTTTTGTAATTTCATGGTCATCAGGCCATTGAACGTGTTGAGGTTTAGAGGCCAAACTAGGGATCGTAGCCTGGACAAGATTCGGTTTATCAGTTCTCAATACTTCCAATGAGATTGCAGCATTGGTTCGTTTCAGTTTGGCTTCATTTTTCAAATCGTCTACTTCTGACTGTCGTTTCAATAACTGCCTGTGTTCCTCGCCATGCCAATTTGCTAAGTGCCGTTTTATGCAGTGTATTGTTTGCTTCCTACGTTCGTGGCTACCCAATGATAGCGATTTTTTGCAAATATTGCAGACAGCTTTCGATGGATCGGTTGTGCATTTTGCAAAGTATTGCCAAACCGGATTCTGTTGTTTGTTTGGCATTTTAAAGCTTTCATCTGAAAAAAAATATACTTAAGTTAAAACAAATAAAAGTAAGTGAATTTATTAAAATAAAAGTAAGTGAATAAATTAGCTCATCCGAGCCCAAAGTGAAGAAGTGAAGAATAATAGAATGAGCCAGAATTCGACATGAATTCGTCTTTTAGTTTTTATTATGGAGTTCCCAAGGCCACCTTTCGACTCCATCATCAGACCCGTGACATCACTCAAAGTCAAATAAATTGTCAAGACGAATCAAACGAGCCCAAACTCGATGTGGTTACGTCGTTTGGTAACAGAAGTCCCCTTGTCACCTTCCGTTTCCATCATCAGAACAGCTCAAAGTCAACAAATATCAGTATCCTTCTAAAATTTCAGCTAAATCGGAAACGGGAAAAAGCCTTTCCGGTAATATTCAACTTGCAAGATTTTGATTTTTTATGCACAAAAAAAAACATAAGTGGAACTAGGTAAAATCGTATAAAAAAAAATGTATCGCACAATATTTCCCTTCGCCCTACGCGACAAAAACCCGCATTCCGCACGCGGCGGATGGTGGCTCGTAGACGCCCGCTATGTGGCCCGCAAAAAAAGTCTCCCCCACCCGGGAGGGGTGGCTGGCACCCACCACCCGGAGAGCGGTGACACACACCACCCGGGGAGCGGTGGCACACATACACACAACACAAAAATACAGTAATAGAACAAGAACAGAAGAGTAAAACAAACACTTACCATGACTAGCGGAACAGCTTCAGTGAAAGATGCATACTACACTTTCTTTTCAAAGGTCATCAAATCGGAAATACACAACGATACCGCGAGGCAGGATACATACAGCGCCATCTAGTGAGAAAATCATACGCATTCCGCACGAAAACTCAAGCAAATACAAAGGTTCGGCGGTGCCGAACGGTTCTGCCGCTAAATGGCCGAACCCGAACCTTGCGCCGAACCTGCATTTTTCTGCCGAACCTTGCCGAACCCGAACCCGAACCCGAACGTTCGGTCGGACACTATCTATTTTACTTGAGTCGGTGCTGCAGTTCGTGATATCGGAACTAGGTGGATCGACATGTGATCTAAAATTATCTATTCTGCATGCAGGATTAGGGTATTATCCATCTATGTGTCGTAGCTGTAACGTTGAATGTGATTATTTCATGAAATAACCAACCATGGATTAAGTATAGGTAGTCAATTATTTCATCAAATGATCAGAAAGGGTTGAATTTCACGAAAACATGTATTTGTAAAAAGATTTGTATTCAGTACTACGTGGTGTTTTTTTGTGTTACACATGTCGAACTAACACATGTTTTGCCCCAAAATATTTCTTCGTTCAATGAAATTTCTAAGTCAACCATGGATGGCCATTTCATGATATAGTCAATTCTACGATACGGTTACGAAATATGCACCTACGGTAATTTTTCTGGATATAATAGTAACTGACAGTAATAATAGTTATCATAATAGTTTTATCTATTTTAAGTCTGTAATGTATGACTGTTTTGTACAATCTTAAGAAATTTAGAATAACGAAATAGTGCCATAAATAGACTCGAGTTCAAAATGTATCTATCTTCAGTTGAAATTTAATTATCTGACCATATTTTAGAGAATGCTAGTACCGTTTTAAAGTGGGCTTACACATCTGCTAGTGATAGTAGCTATCATTATGAACTTTCCCCAAGAAACATGTGGCTGAAAACGAAAATTTTTTTGGGTCTCCTATAGTAACTTGTAATCAGCTGATCGGGTCAATGTACTGAGGAACAAAAATTTGCCCATAATGATGGGTATTATAAATAATTCCCCAAAATATGGTCTGCTAATTATATGCCACCAATACCCCTACATGGTGAGGTTTGATTACCTGACAAAATTCTGTATATTATATTTTTTGTATGCGCCTATAGCATTCCTTTAAAAAGTTATCCTGGGTAAATTGAATTACGTGCCTCAAAATCATACAGCTGATTAAATCTCACTGCTGGTTGAGGATAAATAAAACAAACAATTGTGACAAAAGTTTTTTAAACTTCTACACAAGTCCTTAAGCAGCAATAACAATTCCCTAAAGTGGGGGTAGGTAAGGAAAATACCATTACTGGTTGTATACATAGTGAGATTTATAATAACATGCTATAAAACTATGCTTAAAACTAATTTACTTATATTTAATACTGCGTCGTACGAATGCATTTGAAGTATTCTGAAGTAGTTAAAACAGAATAATTAAAAAATATTTCAGGATACAAGTTACAACGAAGCTAATTTAAAGGAAACAAAAGAAATGTGTAGTGAAATTTTAAGTAAGTCCTAAGGTTCATCAAACACTCTGTACTTTAATTTTCATACCTCGATATCATAGATAAGTTTTTTTTATGTGGTAAGTTGTACAGAATGGTGAGTTCATGGCCTCTTAAAATATAACGACACCTTCCTGTCACATCCTGTATAATTTGTTGCATTAAAAACCCAATACATGGACCAGCCAAGTACGTTTTATAGGGCTGGATTATATCAGAGATTTAAACACTATGTCTATAAGGATGAAAAAAAAAGATATAATAAGGATAACAATTTTCTACCTAAATGCAAAGGGTGCCTGAGGGAGTCACGTATCCAATTTTTTTGGGCAAATTACCCAAATACAACACAAATCAGTATTAAAAAAATATTTCATGCAGGAAATGCAGCACACAACTCTCGCGTGGTAGATTTATTGATAAAATATTAAAGTAATACTTCTGTACGTGTAAAGTACTATTTACCTCACACTGTACTGTTGATTTCAAACAATTTTACACATAATTTACATAATGGGCGCAAATAAAACCAAAGAATACCACTTTTCACAAGACAGCTCGGTACGGTGGGTAGCAGAGCGCAGCTGCCGACCATGTTACGCCGACACTTTTACCTAGCGAGCGAGCGAGGCAGCGGCACGTAACTACTTGCACCCTACAGATTGCCCCCCTAGTTCTCACCGGAGCACGAGCCTCGCCCCTCCCCTCCCAGTACGGCACCCCCCCTCCCCCTCAGCAGGCCAGCCCGCCCCCTTCGTTGCGCTCGATCTCTCGCCGCACGTACTCGGCCTGCTTCTCCGAGAGGCCCAAGCGGCCCACCTCCTGTAGAAGAGGGAATAAAATGTATAAGATAATTGAGAAAAGAAAACTTTGTTTGTAGAGTTCCGTCGATGTCTATAGGATACCATCATAAGAAATCTGATGTCAACGCGACCAAAAAATTGGAAAGTAAAAAAAAATACATCAGTCCAGCCGTCTTCGAAAAATCCTCTTTTGAAGTCGGGTAAAAAAATAGCCTATAATCTTACAAACCGATTATAAGAATGAAGAAGAAGTGGTCAAATAAAGTTGAAAATATGGCTGGGCCGACCGCATCCAGCGAGGTCGACTTGATGATATCGTCTGACCACCAGACTTTTTGGTCTGCCCATTCTTGGCTTGACCATACTCTGTCACTGCCTTTCCCTTCTGTTCCGCCCATCTCTATAGGTGCATTAGCCTCGTGATCCGAGTTACGTATAGGTAAAATGGCAACTGTTCAAACTAAACCTTCGCGATCCCAACCCCCACCAGGTACCCGTTGAGCCGCGCGGCCAGGTGGGAAGTCTGCAGCTTGGCGGAGTCTAGACAGTGACTGCTAAGCGACTTTACTAAAGTACGACAATAGTTTAGTCCCTTGAGAAGATGTCTCTGACATAGAATATAGGCATTTCTATCGCAATTCATATAGAATGTATTTTTGAACCATACATTAAAAATTCAAATTGTCGTTTGACCATTCCCAATTCCTTATTTAGTACATTTATTACTATAAATGTCATGTTACAAGGTCTTACAGACATACTAGTTATGAATCAGTCGTAATACCCTTCCTTCTATTCTTCGATTATTTCACAACATCTGTCATTTTAGGCGACTGTAATTTGAATTTGAAAGAAATAGGGATATGTAAAACGATACATAAACATGTACATTTACATAAAGGCACATACATTGCTTCTGGCCCCACACTAGGATACTAGGAACCAGAAACAGCGACACGCACTACCCGGGAGGACGTGAGTGGCTGTAGGAACCAAGTATTGCCTTCGCACGTGAGCAACTGCCTCCCGTCCATCGCTCATGAATGACCATGGTTCGTGGTCTGCCTAAAGCCTTTTGACTTTTACTTGTCGTCATTCTGTTGCTGCGTTGGTCTCGTCTCTCCTTCAAGCCAGGTCTCCCATCCACCGCCACTTAACCCTAAAGATCCTTGTATAGTTCGCACAACAACAACAAAGAGTCACACCATTTCCCGTACCGGGGTGGCAAGGCACAGTTCCCAATCCGCCTCCGGTCTTATGCCATGATAATGAAGTTTAAAACCCATGAACAATGAACACCTATGAACACAACAATGCGGAAGACGCATTAGATAGGCCAAAAGAGCCATTTGTACATCTCGAGTTACTAGTTAATTAAAGCAATTGTTTCTTTATACTAGCTTGTTGATTAAGAGCGTTCGCAGGGAATCGAGAATGTATAAACGTAGGTAATTTTATTATTTTTGCTCCATAGAAAAGTCTCCCAAAGTTCAGATCCCAAAGATCACATTATCTGTTTAAAAAAAAATGGCACCGAATTTGAATTTATGTACCTACTTACTCGTAATAAATAAATAAATCAAATATCATTTATTTAACAAGAAAGTAATTTACATTTTTTGTCCCTATATCCACCCTGTGTTGTGGGAATAAGTATTTTCCGATGGTTTCCAAAAAACAATATTATTACATAACACAAATTATTAAAAAGAAAAAAAATACTTTATTTTATAACACACAACTAACTACAGTAATCCAACGGTCAAATTAATCTATGTTGCCAACATTTATTGCCAATATAAGCACAATTCTGAACTTTCCGAGCATCAATATTACAAAAGGGTTCCAACATTTTTGTATGGAGACTGGAATCCCGTTTTAAAAAAAATCTTGATATCTGCGGCCAGAGATGAAACCGATGTACATCGATAGAGTAAACTATTAAAACACATGTTGTTTTTGTCGCTCTTTGAAGTCAGATTCCTCGAAAAGTATAGAAATCGTTTTAGAAATTTATAACTACACACATTTCTTTGATCGACGCCCGTTTCATCACAGGCATCATGTTATGACATCATACAGAAATCATGATTTTTCGACAGTTAGTATGCCAAAAATGCTCTTTACAAACATATTTTACCAATTGTTATTTATTTCTTCGTTGTAAAAATAGTAAGTAACGTTTTTCTGTTAGTCCTCAATACATCGGCTAAGAGTACTTTTAGGGTTCCGTACTCTAAAAAGGAAAAACGGAACCATTATAGGATCACTCGTGTCTGTCCTAGGTGTGTAAAATTAATATCCCACCAAAAACATTTTCATCTAAAATGTTGCCAAGTCGGGACCATATGGCCCGCACTGCCAAAAAGTTATCAGATCTTATTAAGAGCCAAGCTTCTAACTCTACACGCCCTAACTCTACAAGCCCTAACTTCACAAACTCTACACCTCAGTCAAAATATGTGTCTTGGCCGTTTTGCTACCATCACATGGGCGTAAGGTGAAAAATGTATTCACTGTTGTTCAAAACCATTGATCTTATAATAAAATAAAATAAAAAATTGTATAAAATTGGCAAAAAATAACCATTTCCCCCCCTTATCTCCGAAGCCACAGAAATAGTTATTTGTGCAACAAGAGAGCAAAGATGATCACGAGCGTTTCAAGTGATTCTGCTTTAGAATCCTGAATGAACGAGGGACTCAAAGGCAAGAGATGCAAATAACTTTGGTCTCATATTGCACATATAACTTTCATCTCAGCAATTAGAACATACCAAATGAAGAGAATGAAAAAACACAACAGTGAAATATCAAATAAAATTTAATGTTATTTTTCATGATAAACTTCGGCTAATTTACACCACGGAATATTTCTCTAATTGTATTATTTATCAATACGGTATGTGACAAGGTAGTCCAATACATCTAGAAACTTGTCTCAAGCTGAACCTATTTCAAGAAAAACTTTTGATAATATCAGAATTGTATATTTCCAGCAGATGTATTATATAATTTCAATTTTGTGTTAAAAATACAGCATTTGTCTATGACTTCACATGCTAGTATTTCATAGAACTCGCGAACAAAATTACCGTTATTTTTGGCACGCTTTGGCACGGATTGGATGGATTTAGCTTGAGAAGTGTCGTTAGATTTAGACACTGGGTATATCAAAATCAAAAAAAAATAAACTACCGTTTTATGCGAGATACTATAAGTCTTAAATTTTTATTTTAAAACTTATCGAGTGTGGTATCAAAATAAAGAGTTTCAGATATAAAATAAAAACTGAAAGATTAAAAAACTAGTCGAGTTATTTGTTTTTATAATAATTCCACTTTTCAATGTTGTATTTTTTCATTCTCTTATTTGGAGTGTTCTCACTGCTGAGATGCAAAGTTGTATGTGCAATACGAGACCAAAGTTATTTGCATCTCGTGCCTCTGAGTCCCTCGCTCACTCATGATTATTCTAATGTAGAATCACTTGCTACAGTCGTGATTTAAAAATAGAATACTTCGCTCACTCGGGCGGGACTCAAATAAGCACTCGCAGCAAAAACCAATTTTGCTCTCTTGTTGCACAAATAAGGTTAAGGTCTTATTTAAATATCACATGAAAAATCATGAGAAATGTATGGTTTTAATAGGGGATGGGCACATTTGATGGGCAACTCATTATTTTTAAAGATTATCAAACAGTATCGCGTGACCTGTGAAATGAAAGGGCTTGTTGCGAGGACCTCACTTTTTTTTCATAAAACTAAAATGTTTATTTACGAAAAGTATGAAAGTAAGCACCAATAACATTTTGCTATCTTAGCACAGAGCAAAATTAAAGATATCTAATCCTTAAGTTCTGACCATGCACTCTTGATATTTACGTAATCTTGAATTTTGTTATTTCCCTTTTTAGGTAAAGTGATTTTTACGTGGTTTTGATAGCTCATAAGGAAATTTTAAAATCTTTAGTTTACTGTGATCACAACTATGCTTATGCCAACCCGTATCAGAAAAGAGGTGACGCTACGCTTGTTTAGTATATTCAACTGAATGAATGTAGGTACCTGTTCAAACTGGTCCTTCCCACCGACCCCCACCAGGTACCCGTTGAGCCGCGCGGCCAGGTGGGAAGTCTGCAGCTTCGCGGAGTCTAGACCGAGGCTGCGGCAGAGGTCCTTGTGGCCCTGGAGACGGTACTTTTGGTGGTAGCTGCGGAAGGGCAAACGTACAACGCATAAGACGTAGGTATCAAGGTTGTTCCTAGATGGGTGCTGAAGGTCAAATAACTTGAGTTTCTTATTTGGACGCGGTGTAGTGGGTTTTAAGTTTGTTCCCCATGCATGACCATATACCAATGGGTTTACTTCATCCGTAGGGTTCCTTACCCGAAGGGTGCCAAACGGGACCCTATCAATAAGCCTCCGCTGTCCGTTCGTCTTTCCGTCTGTCACCAGGCTGTATCTCATGAACCGTGATAGTTAGACGTTGAAATTTTCACAGATGGTGTATTTCTATTGCATTATAGTTATAGTTTTTTCCTATAACTTACAATTCTGTCTTTTTGTACTTATAATTTCTTGTTAATTATTATGATTAAATTTATAAATATTGTCAATTATAAGTTATACATTCTTTATGTACAATGTTGTTATCCAGACAGAACTAAATTTTTAATTTTTCTCTGTTTTACCGCAATCAAGCAGTTTGTTTTAGCTTCTACATGCGATAACACATTAATGGTTATAGTATAAGTTATTATAGAAGTTTATTAATAGAGTGTGTAAAACTGTTTGTTCTCCTAATACAATAAAATAAAATAAATAAAAATAGCAACAAATACTAAAAACAGAATAAAATAAATATTTAAGGGGGTGTTTTTTTGCCGTTTTAATAGATAATGGTACGGAACCCTTCGTGCGCGAGTCCGACTCGCACTTGGCCGGTTTTTCTATACATTATCGGACGTGTCGCTGTAGGTCCCGGCTACTGTCGCTTCTTGGTAGCAATAGTCGTAAAACCCACCCATCAACCTGCACTGAGCCTGTGTGATGGAGTTTGGCTCAATATTTCTCGTATCCAGGTAAAGGCCTGTGCCCCTCTATGGGGAAATTAACGACGACGACCTTATTGGCGCTGCGGTTGTGGCTCTGCCTACCATGCGAGAGGTCCCGGGTTCGATCCCCGGCTGGGGGTAAAGAAAATAAATTTCCCCAGGTGTTGGATGTTTATATGTGTGTGACGTCGCTGTTTCTGGTTCCCACGACACAGGGTATCCTAGTGTGGAGTCAGAAGCAATGTATGTGCCTATATGTAAATGTATATAAGTATTTATAAATGGGCTACATTTATTTATTTAATATATATAGGTCCCCGTAAGATTGTCAAAACCGTTAGTTTATAAACTAACGCGTTAGTTTGTAAACTATCGAAAAAGTGTAAACCAGACCGACAGGGTTTAGAATTTACGTTTCTTTTGTTCTTACATGTCAACCTAACACGAATACTATGCGCTCGCCCCTCCTAATGTTAACCTAAACTACCGCAGTGTTTGCCCTGGTATTTCGTTTGCGATTCAAGTTATAAACCAGATAACAATTTAACGGTTTTATTATAAACTAACGCGTCATATCGTAAGCAGTATGGTACAGTTTCCAATTTATCGATTGTTTATTAACTAACGAGAAAAAAAAACGTTAGATTTTAAACGGTTTTGACAAACTTACGGTGATATATACATAATGATTTGACAAAAAACAAAGCATTTTTTCACAAGGAGTGGCAGAGGCATAGTTGAGTGCCAACGTTGAACTAGTTATTCAATACTCCATTTGACGTGACAGGGGATAGGCTCATCGCCGCAACAAGAGGCATATGAAGGTAAGAAGTAATGAACTTCTTTGATCTTCCCACCTGCCTATAGTGAATCGGTTGGCATCACAAATGTACGACTATCTCGTTCGTTCAACGCTTGACAACAAAACGAACTAATAACAGGACAGAAATCAAGATCAACACAACATAATGTATATGCCAGTCACATCTGATGGACGCAAAATATAGAGTCAATTGTCCACGGTGCGTCGACAGAGGACGTTCTGGGCTTAAGAAGGAAAGGTCACTTTACTCCAATCAATGCTTGTTGGCATGCGAACAGAACAGTCAGTTATAGATTGTATAAAACCGGCTGATCCGGTGGCCACAACCAGAATTAAAGTCGAGTTTGAAGTGTCGTTCGTGTGATATTGATGTATGAATTCAAATTATTATGGCTTTAAGCCCTTGGCTGGCATAGGCTTGCAGGAATCATTGGTTTTGGACTTAATACCAAGCCATAAGGTTGCAATATGATGGCAGGTATGTATATCGCCCCTATCAGCTAAGGGGTTAAACGACTCATGTGAAATAATGACGACCGACTAATTGACGACCCGAATGGCCGAGTCGGCAGTGTCCCTGCCTACGAAGCCAAGGGTCCCGAGTTCGAGTCCCGGTGGGGGCAAATATTTGTTTGGTGAGAACGGTTGTTTGTACCATAGTCATGGTTGTTGATCTATCTAAGTATAATATTTATATAAGCATGTGTATCGTTGTCTAGTACCCAAGATACAGGGAATCCTAGTTTGGGGCTAGATCAATGTGTGTAATAGTATCCAAGGTATTATTATTATTATTATACCAGTGAGATAATTAATTTATCTTTATACATTTCCGAACGGTCTGTGTTTTGGATGACACGTTAAGCTGTAGGTCCTGGCTACTATCGCTACTTGTTAGTAGTCGCAAAAGCCCTCCACCAACCAGCACTGAGCCAGCGTGGTGGAGTATGGCTTGATCCTAATCGTATCCGAGTAAAGGCCCGTGCTCCTCGGTGGGGACATTAATGGGCTGCATTTATTATGTTTAATGATATAATTTGAATTTGCTTCAAAAACAAAATAAAACTACAGAAATACATTTCAAGGTTTTTCACTCCACAGACCAAAGGTTAAGTTTAGTCTCAATTTTAGAATCTGGTCGCAAGTAACTAGTGGGGGAGCAATCAGTGTTGCCAACCCCATTCTAGACTAAAACTGCAAACAAGCTTTCAAAAAGCTGTAGAAAACTGTAAATGTATACTTACAGAACTATAAATCTACAGCTTTTCTTATTTTGTATTATTTAATGGCAGTAATCAATAAAACAACATAATAAAGTAATAAAATCAACTTTAAATCTTAAAAAAATTACAATATGTCTACTTTTCGTGACTTCGTTTTCAATTTGCACATCCTCCTCATTTTCAGTTTCATTTTTGTTCTTGAAATCGTAAATATTTTAATTAAATTTCTTTAAATGCTTATTGGTAGCATGAAACTCGAAACAATTTTTATATTCTGATTTCGTATGTAAGGTGCCTTTATGGTGGTGGTAGACAGTTTATTCCTAAGTTTGGTTTTCATAAGTTTTTTTAATTTATTTATTTATTTATCCACTAACGCCACCTGTGCAATTAAGCAAACCGTGCCTTAGACGTTGCTAAAACCGAGTTGTACGGGTTACGCAGCGAATAAAACAGATGACGTAGTATTATATAGAAAAACTGTAGATTTGGAGGTCTGAACTAAAAACTGTGACGATATGGACAAAACTGTAAATCTACAGTTAAAACTGTAGAGTTGGCTACACTGGGAGCAATAGGCATTAGTCAAAGTCAATTGATTGCTGGTGCATCAACAGTGCATATCAATTCATTGGGTCAATTAATCAATATAAGTGAAGGCTACAAGGAAAATCGAGACCCTGACATGATTCCACGATCAGTGTTCTAAGAGCATTGTCAATGAATAAAATGATATCTTAATATCATTATTGATAATGATAGTCAATCAAGTAAGTTTAATAAAGGGTATCGATGAACAAACAAACAATAGAAAATTCACGCCCGGTGACAATTTGTTAAACTGTTGTCAGCCAATCACGTGCCGCTATTTTGAATCAATCTTCGATTGATCGCCTGTTACATTTGAGCGCTCTTTCAGAAACTGAAACCCCAGTTTCTGTCATATCTGCCAAAATAATAGCGGTCAAGCAGTACGGTCTGTGTTTGTATACTTGAGCTATATATACTCTGTCCAATCCTTTATCGAACTTTTGACATTTCCTTATTGCGACAGTATATGACATATTTTTCGTTGCAGATGTCAAAAGTGTCAATTCCAAATTCCAAATGTCTTTATTGCTGTAGATATTTACATATGCTTAGCAAACGTCATTTTTTGCCACTTCTCTACATTGGACGTCTGTGGGAGCAGAAATGTAGGGATTTTTATCTGTCAACAAACCATTATTAGAGTAGACAAAGTATAGTAGAAAACAACAATGGCGAAATTAGTATGGCGGATGCTCTAACAATCTGTGTGCAGGAATTTCGTCAAATACGATTTTGCCTATTATGTTTATTTTAAGGGACCGTAAAGCATTTTTGAGTGGTAATTAGTGCGTGTAATAAACTTATTGTGGTAGTATTAGTTGCGTGATTCTTTCGGAATGGCGTAAAATGTGTTTGTTTATTTCTTAGCTCAAGTATGAAAACATTACCTTTAATGAACCGATCTCTCTACGTTGGTTTACAATGCTTCGAGATGCGAATAAAACCGATTTATCAGCGTGCGTACCTTTTTTCGAAGCCCTAATATATACGA
The DNA here is from genome assembly GCA_949825045.1 of Argyresthia goedartella. Taxonomy (NCBI): domain Eukaryota; kingdom Metazoa; phylum Arthropoda; class Insecta; order Lepidoptera; family Argyresthiidae; genus Argyresthia; species Argyresthia goedartella. The sequence goes on along the minus strand of OX463821.1, from coordinate 21,968,080 downwards.
CACAGCTTATTAATATATTCGTACTGTCTTTAGCTTAAACAGTTACATATATGCTTTGAGACAACATTTAGATGTCTAAGGCACGCCACGCCGCACACAGCGCGCTTCGGCCACTTGTGGTCAGTGGCCGCCAAAAGTGGCCACCGCTACTTTTTGGGGTTACGTACCCAAAAGGTCCAAACTGAGCCCTGTCATTTATGTGTCCGTCCGTCCTCTCGTCGTCTGTCACACAGGTTTTATAACTAAACGGTTAAAGCTACATTCTTAAAATTCCACGCACACAGTATGATTATCTTGCTGACCCAAAGCCATACAAATTGACAAAAAATAGTTTTAGGTGGTTTTAAGGGTTGCTCCGATACAGCTAAAGGGGGTGCTAAAAACATTGATTTACTCCATCGAGTGGGGTAGCGTTGTTTAGAGCTCGTTGGGTCGATAATTACTGTATTTTTTTTGTATTACAAAGCAATGAGAAGCCACCAAAGTCAGTTTTTTTTATAAAATTTGTACCGAAAAAATTTTTATCTTCCCATTGGCTTATGGCCTTAAAATTTGGTATTATTTTTTATTGTTACTTTATATTTTACAAAAAAATACCAATAAACTGTTAAATCAGATTTTTTCTTTGACTTTCCCTAATTGTCAGGTTTATATTTTACATTTGGTACGGAACCCTAAATGAGCGAAGTCCGACACGCACTTGGCCGGTTTTTCACCATAATGCTTGCAATGTCATAAACGACTTCGCCAGGGTTAACTGAAGCAAAGGCAGTGAGGGATGGGCTAGTCGCACGATTAGCGTGTGTCAGCGTTTTGTGGCGGGAGTTGAGTTGCCCCCTTTGTCCTCGATGCGCCCTTTACCACCTTTGAATTAGCCAAAGAGATCCGATTTAGTCGCTAGACAGACTGAGATTTTAGAATTTAGAGAATGCGTTAATAGCTACCTAAGTAGTAATCAGGAAGAGAGAGATTAAATCTAGGTCGAAAGAGTTAGCCAAAAAGATCAGATTTAGTCACTAGTGGAAGTGAGTTTTAGAATTTAGAGAATAGGAAAACTTGCCGCTCCTTCAGCGCTTGAATGGTCCACAAGAAGCGGGCACCGGCAATTTGTAGCGTGTGGCGGCCACCGGCGTTCATCGTATGCGGCGGTCCGTATAAAATGTATAAACAGTACCCGAAATAGGAGAGGCACGTTCCGTGGTCCGTGTGCCCGGATGTACCACGGACTACTCAAAGCTTGACGGACGCTTAAGCTCTCATGCTATCACTGCTCGGGAACTGACATCGCTAGTATGACATAAGCGGCACTCCAGCGGACAGCCTTAGGGCATCCAGAGACAAATCAGAGCTACCTCTGCATATCAGTCAAACTAAACGTATCAGTCCGAAGCCGGCCGCAGCTGCAGAAGACATGCGACGACGACGACTGCAGAGACAGAGAGTGCAGTTACAATGCGAGTGAGCGTCACAGCGTACCTGCATAACAGCGCTCGCTGTCTCGCTCAATCTCGTCGTAAATGTCAACGGCCACTTACTCTTCAGCAGGATAGAAAGGACCGGCCATCGCCATCTCGGTTCGTAGTTGGTTGTTGCATCTCTCCTGCATACGCTTGTAAGAAGACTCAGCCGCCACACGCTGCTCGTCATTGTGGTACAGGATCAGGGATTGGTACTGAAACGATGCGGAACATCTTTTAGCTTAGGTCAGTTCTCAGAGCAGTTATATAATCAGTTAATGAATCCAAACTCAGTCTTGTATGGAACTCGAATAGCAATAGTGTATCGATTGCTTCCCAGGGCGCAAAATGTCGCATTTGGCTGGTCTGCGGCGCCTATTTGGTTTAGAGACTGACAGTCAGTCTCTAAACCAAATAGGCGCCGTCAGTCACTGACTACAAGACAGGTAAAAATGTATCTATTTATTGGAGAACCAGGCAAAAGCAGACCTGTACAGTTCAAATATTTAGTGACATGAACAGTGGTTGTGTAACTAGAATAAGATCTAACATTGTTACGGATGTGCAGAAATAAATAAATGGTCACCTAGTGTGCCTGTCCAACCGAGCTTTATATGGACACGGAAAGAGGAAACCGCTTTCTCACAGACTCTTACATCTTATGAAGGGTTTACCTGTCTCTTTAGCTTGGTAGTCAATCCATACTCGTGGTTGGCCCAGAACATGTCCAGGAGCTCTTCATAGGACAACGTTTTCGGGTCGAAGTCCAGTTCGATGACTTCCGTGTGGTCGCCACTGGAAGAGAGAATTTAAAGATGTTTAGAAAAATCGGTCAAGTGCGAGTCGGACTCGCAAACGAAGGATTCCGTACCATCGTACAAGACAACTTAATGATGATGAATTGGTCATTCGCAGGGGCAGGGATTTATAAAAAATCGTGTTGTTCACTATTTGTTACTGTATCGGCAACATAAATTCACAATCTGAGAACATTTCAACTTTCAACATATAACGGTTCATCAGATAGAGCCCGGTGACGGACAGACAGACAGACCATTCGGGTATGGAACCCTTAAAACTAATATAGCCATTACCTTAGCTTTGTGAAGCGAATAAACGTTTGCAGGAAAGGAACTCAATACTGACTATACCTTACATGAGTAACACAAGTAAATGTTAAATGCCTTATCTTCATTACTCAATCTCAAGATATTATAAAATTTATACGAGTATAAAGAGTAGTAGCAGTATATACTGACTAGTACCTACATATCTACGGATGGTGGTGGAGGAGTAGAGGAGGAAGAGGTACATGAAGATGATGCTGATGGCATTGATCTAGAAAAGATATAAAAATAGCAATTAGTATTATGTCTGACAGAGAAGAATACTTTCCTCCTTCTCAGTACGGTACTTATCAATTTGAGGCCTAAAAACAACAAAGGCCAGGAGATTGTATTATGGCCATGTTCACTGATTTCACCATGTTTAATAATGATTGTTTGATGTCTTTATCTACATCGGAAACTCTGTAATCATTCAGATTCAGATAACTTATATTTCTATATAATTCTTTACGTCTTTGAAGATCCTTATGTAAGAGCCACCAACATCAAATCTTTTGTATCATCACATCACCTATACAACTTTGAGTTTGTCTTCTAATCCTAATAAGTCCACTTAGGTAATGTTGTCTATCAACACGTGTTGGTGATTTAGGATGGTGTTCGCACAAGTGTCGCCTTGGCCTTGCCTGAACACCGGCCTTCGCTTACGCAAGCACACAATGCCATCGTCCGCTCGATAGCTACGTCTCGTTGCCAGACGAGTCGGCGTTTTGAGACTACTTCCTGCTTTAGAAGACGAAAACGTGCTAAACTACGCAATATTTTCTTGGCGGATTCACCCAATGTTGATACGGTGGTTTAGAAGCGTTCCGATAAAAATAAAGAGGTCAAAGGGTAGTTGGTCCAACCCAAGTCGGTAAAAAACTGTAGTGTAGTCAAGGCATAAACAAACAATGTATTTTTATCTATCAGAAGTCAAAATAGTACTTATGTTATTTTTGTAGTTTTTTGTGGAGCTTCTAATTAATGGATACCCTTTCCTGGTTACAGTCTTAGCTATAAATTGTATTCCATTTTAATCCTTCATTCACCTCGTCATTTAGTAATATATATATATTTAATGTATTTTTATCTAGTTAGGTATTTTGTAGGTTTTGTAACATCAGACAAACTGATGATGACTCATCAGTCTGTGTGATGTTATTTACGATCACAGATATACCTATACATGTATCCAATCTTAGTCTTTAAAATCCCCATCATTATAAACAAAGTATACCTACTGTGGATTAGGCATAAAGTTAATTACCAGATTATTGTACTTCAGTCACTGCATCATCCTACACTGTCAACTTATATGGCAGTCTGATCCATTTACAATCTTACGACTAAAGATTATGGAATTAACAGAAATTCTCTTTACAGCTCTATTGTTACTTATACACTTTCCTAGAACACGTTGCAAAGAGTTTATTGATCCACCTCTTGACCTTGCACTATAATGGAACTGGTTCAAGCCAGGAAACAATAGCGAGTGACACATAAAGCAAGCCATGTCAAGCAAGGAGGAGATTCTAATCTAAGGGGATTTTGATAATACACACACCGGCACAATTAGCGGAACAGAAAAAAAAGGAGTACTCACGCATTTTTGCGTGTTACTGGCCGGCTAAACAAGCTTTTTTTAAATTTGGGTTTTAATTTAAAAATGGAATACTAAGCGACTGCCATTTTTTTCATTCTTTTGTTTTAATTTTCATTGATTCATTTTTTTCGACCGCTTGTCCATTTTTAGAAGGTTCGTGCATGCCATTTGAAAAGCTTTGAATTGCAGTTTTTTGAGGCTTTTGAGTTTTTTCGCATATTGATAATTTACGAGCATCTAAGTATGCCTGATTTAATGCCATCAGAAATCATTAGGGCAGATCAAATGAGGAGAAATGGTCAAACCTACAGATCGATTGCCAGAAGCCTTCGTCGATCGTTATCAACGATTCATAGTAGCATCCAACGGTACAGATTGACGAATACTCTAGTGAGAAGGAGACGACAAGGCCGGAAAAGGTGTACTTCAAGGAGGGATGACCGTTTTCTCCAACTTCAAGTCCGACGGAATACGAGACTAACGGCGGTGCAGGCTCGAAATGTATTGGAAGAGGTACGAGCAGTAAGGATGAGTGAGCGGACAGTTCGTAGAAGATTCGAAGAAATGGGTAAAGGCTCGTATGTCCCCGCCAAAGCCCCAAAACTTGAGAGACATCATCGCACAAACCGTCTACACTTTGGTCGTGAACATCGTGATTGGGACTTCGACGACTGGGGACAGGTTCTTTTTACTGATGAATGCAGAGTTATGTTAAATCAAATTGATGGAAGGCAGCGAGAACGGTATATCCAGTCTAATTTTGAAAATACAGTGGCATATGGCGGCGGCTCAATTATGGTCTGAGGAGGAATATGTTTAGGAGCTCGTACGGAGTTAGTAGTGGTCGATGGCGGGAATCTGAATGCTGATCGGTTATATCAGGGAGATTTTAGAAGAACATGTTGTGCCATTTGCCCCCTTTATTGGTAACAACTTCGTTCTAATGCAGGATAATGCTCGGGCTCACAGTGCTCGCACAGTACAGACATACCTAAACCATGTTGGTATAACGGTGATGGAGTGGCCAGCACGGTCCCCCGATATGAACCCTATAGAACACTTCTGGGACTTGCTAAAGAGGAGTGTAAAGTCAAGAATGCCACCTCACAATAATCTCAACGAGTTGCGAAACGCATTACTTGAAGAATGGCAGAGGTTGCCCCAAGAAACCATTGATAACATCATCCGCAGCATGCCCAGACGGATGGAAACCCTCATCAGAGCACGAGGAGGAAACACTCGATATTGAACAGTCATTGAAATCCTTGGTAACCTTTGGAAAATCTTGAATTTTCTGCTGTTTCTCTATAATTAAAAAATCGAAGAAAAATGCATTTCGTTTAATTTAATTTTAATTTTAATTAAACTTTAAGTATAGATGAATGAATGTGAAAACATGTTAATTTAATTGTTGTTTCATTTTAAATAATATATTGTTTAAAAATTACATTCATTGTTCTAAATTCCCACTTTTTTCTCCCTTTTTTTTCTGTTCCGCTAATTGTGCCGGTGGGTGTATAATACTAGCAGTATTAATCAACCATCATCTGAGGACATCATTCTGAAAAACCCATACAAAATATGCTCTTATAAGTCTAACTAAAGTGTTTGTTAAAAAGTCTTGCTTTCAACGTAACACAAAATGTTGATCCCTTTTTGTGCATTTAGCGATAACGAAAAATAATGATCATTACTGTCATGGTTTTAGAATTAAACTTGTTAAGTATCCGTCTATAAGTTATTTGGGAAAAGATAGAGAATATTTCCTTGGAACTGGATGGAATGAGGAAATAAATTATTTGATACTTTGCCAAAAGACATCTTTCTAGAAATTTTCAATAAAAGCTGTCAATGATTTACAAACTACAAACCTACAAACAAAGGTCAAAAAAAATTGGGTCAACTCGTGCACCCACATTTTAACTAAATTTACACTACGGAAGTCCATTGAAAAATAAAACTTTATAGCAAAACTCTTTGAGAAGTCACATTCATAAGAAGATTTACTGCAATAAATTAACAAATGAACCGTGTAATACTTCACAACAAAGAACACAATTTACACAATTCGCTGAAATGGTGATAAAAAACCTGGCACAAAGAAACGAAAGAAAGAAACCCATCAGGCGACCTGCGTACTTGCCTAATACTCGTGTACTACCTTTAGAACTTGTTTATAGACCATTTAAAATATCTGTTTAGTCACACACGACGTGCACTCGGTTTGAATCAACATATTACTTTTCTAACAGCTAATTTCATGCTGACATGTGACTATCCCAGTTGAATGGTTCCAGTGAATCATTGCTTTATTTACCTCGAACAGTAACGCTATTCAATAATTGTGTTGATTATGGAGCTTTCCCAGACCTCATGGAACACAGTAAACTGATACCTCTGTTCAAGTACGGAGACAAGGGTGATCGTTAAAATTTCAGACCAATATCTGTTCTTCCAGCAATAAGTAAATTATTTGAAACGATCATACCCAAACAAATGCTCTCACACTTCAACCGTACAAAACAACTTCACGCCAAACATTACGGTTTCACTAGGGGTAAATCAACTGCGGTTGCAGGCATTACCCTTATATCTCATATTTTCTTTGCATGGGAGGCCGCACAGGATTCTATTGGAGTTTTTTGCGATCTGTCGAAGGCATTTGAAACAAATTGAAATTAAATCATTACGGAGTTAGAAATAAAGCGTTGGATCTACTAAGATCGTACTTAAACAATAGAAGTCAAAAGGCAGAAGTCAACGGCGTTAAATCTGATGGATCGGGTATGAAAATTGGCGTTCTACAAGGTTCCATATTAGGCTCTTTCTTATTCCTGATATACAGTGTGAGTCTTCATAAAGTGCACATAGCGATCTGGGATGAAGAACACCTCTCCCCCCCCCCCCCCAATATTTTTTATAGGAATTTTAATATTGAAATTTTCAATTTGGGTACCACCTGGAAAAAAAATTATAAATTTGGAATGGAATGGTATTTAGTAGTTAAATTGACTGATTCGTGATGCTGAAAGACACGGTGTGCTGCCAGTAACAAAAAATACCGAAAAAATGGGAACTATTAAACTAAAATTACGCTTTGTTTAAGAAATAATAGTGATATTTTCGATACTTTTTTAGTAATTGCAGATTTCTACAAAATTTGGTCCCCAAAATGGAATTATTTTATTGCGGAATATTATTCTTCATTTTATCAGCTGTCAAACGACACCAAAATTGAGTTTCTAAAATAAAAACTTATTTTTTTTAAATCATTACGTGACACCTATTTTCACTTTTCAGAGCTAAACTTCATCGTAAGTTCTAGAGATTAGTGATATACCGTGAAGTGTACCCTATAGTAAACAAATAAATTTGACCACATTAATGTGCCTACTGAGAAGCACAAGGCTTTTAAGAATATGCGTAAGATTGAGCCATAACACATCAAGCTGGCTCAGTACGGGTTAATGGTTATTGTAAGTATTTATGATTAACTAATTGAATGTTGTTAACAATGAAAGAGGGCAAAGTTGTGCCTCTGCCACCGAGTATGGGAAAAGGCGTGATGCTATGTTTGAATTGCTATGTAACAATGAAGTATTTTTTATAACCCAAAAAGTCTGTCCCAAAGGATAGATATTTATTATATCCACCCACACTGAGCCAGTTCAATGAAGTATGGCTCAATATTACGCATATTCTTAAGAACTATACGAACCCCAGCATATTTTTGAGGTATCGCGATTTTGAACCTCATGCCATGGTAATAAAAGTCAAATCCTATAACGGGAAATGAGCGTCATATGACGCCTGGGGCGTTGAGGGGTTAAAAGGCTTGTGCCTCTCAGTAGGCACATTAATGTGGGCAAAATTTATTTGTTTACTATAGGGTACACTTCTCGGTATATCACTAATCTCTAGGTCTTACGATGAAGTTTAGCTCTGAAAAGTAAAAATAGGTGTCACGTAATGATTTTTAAAAAATAAAGTTTTTAATTATGAAACTCAATTTTGGTGTCGTTTAACAGCTGACAAAATGAAGAATAATATTCCGCAATAAAATAATTCCATTTTGGGGACCAAATTTTGTAGAAATCTGCAATTACTAAAAAAGTATCGAAAAAATCACTATTATTTCTTAAACAAAGCGTAATTTTAGTTTCATAATTCCCATTTTTCGGTATTTTTTGTTATTGGCAGCACACCGTGTCTTTCAGTATCACAAATCAGTCAATTTTACTACTAAATACCATTCCATTCCAAAGTTATAATTTTTTTTCCAGGTGGTACCCAAATTGAAAATTTCAATATTAAAATGCCTATAAAAAAATCTGACCGCGGCTGACCCTTTTATTAACTTCAGACAAAACATGGATGTGGCCACATCTAGGCTAGTCTATTTTAGTTACTTTCATAGTGTAATGTCCTATGGTATCTTGTTGTGCGGGAAAGCACATTCAAACCATTTTTTCAACACACCTGCTCGAAAACTGGTTCTTTGTAGCAAGGCATACAGGGCCACAATAGCGCATATTACACCCTTGTGCTTTTTACTTTGCATTTTTTTTTCAATCCCAGGTGCGAGTTTTTATGTCTACAAACAATGCATATTTTGTGAATATTTAAGCATGAAGTATAATATTATGATGAAACAATCATCTTTTTAACATTATTCCATCAAATAATATTTTTTTCGCAACATTTTACCCCTAATTTGCATATTCAAAGCCTAATTTTTATAGGATGTTTAGCGGTGTTGCCTGTGCCTTCATCAAGAACAGCGCGCGCCAGCGCATGAAAAAAAAAGCGCACCAATTTGCACAAATCTTTCGTAGCGTTTTTGTTGATTAGCAATTTATTGTCAAAAATGTCGACAACTACAAGTAGTGAAGAAGAGCAAATAGCTTTAACCCCGTCAGAAATACTCTGCGAATTACGAAAAGCGACTGATAGCCTGTTACCACCAAAATCCAGGGAAAGATACCTAGCGGCCTACGAAACTTTCCTACAGTGGAAAATCAGCAAACATGCCCAGTCATTTTCGGTGAACGTATTTCTGGCTTACTTCAATGAAATGGCAAATAAATACCCAGCACACTTTGGTCTAACTATTCCATGTTAAAAAGCACCGTCAAGATCAATAATGATATTGATATCAAAACCTGCTACAAACCTACGACATTTCTAAAGCGACGCTCGACGGATATTCTGGTCGGAAATCTAAAGTATTGTCACCAAACGACGTTGAAGTTTCTAAAAGAAGCTCCGGACAGTCAGTACCTGGCAGCAAAGGTCAGTTGAACTTTATGAACCGAATGTATCATCTCTATAATTAAGGTATGTTATTGTAGCTTAAGTTCTTAACCTAACCTTACTATTTGATCTCTTTGCAGTTTGCGTTATTATTCGGTGTTACTGGTGCATGTAGACGTCAAGAGCTTCATAATATTACAACAAATGATGTAGAAGCCCACGGAGAAATGCTTCTCGGAAAATAACCAAAACTAAAATCAAAATTCCACGATCTTTTATAATCGATGGCCCGTTTTATGAAATAGTAAAAAAAAATATCAAGCTCTACCTACGTTCAAAAAAAGCAAAAGTGACCGCTTTTTCAAAACTTTCAAAAAGGTATGATATTATTATCTGATAACATTAAGCTTTAATTTATTTATTCAAAAATTAATAATTCTAGACTAACATTATTCAAATCCGCACAAAACTGCATTAAAGCGGAGTAAATAAACAAACCGCCCCATGAATCAAATGTGAATTTGTGAATACATTTGATATTGGTTTCATTCAAAAATATTTTTTCAGGTAAATGTTCAGCTCAAACCATCGGTGTCAACAAATTTGGAGCAATGCCAAAGGAAATTGCAAAGTATTTAGATTTGCCTGAGGCTGATTCTTACACTGGCCACAGTTTTAGAAGAATTCCGGCTACAGTGCTGGCTGATTCGGGAGCTGATATATTAACCTTGAAGCGTCATGGCGGATGGCGATCTGACGCAGTCGCTGAATCTTATGTGGAAGATTCTATACATAACAAGACACTAATTAGCGCTAAAATAACAAGCGCAATTAATTTGGAGGAGCCACGAAGAAGTCATGCCCTGAGCCGCGACCATCTACTAGTTTAGTGCCTTCTGCTTCCACTAATGATCCCGTAGATATACATTATTCATTCAACTTATATAAAAATAATATACAATCGCCAATCTTTATACAAGAAAATATTAATGAAGAAATTACTACCAATACTATAACAAAAACGATTAGGTATAACTTTGATAGTTATAATTTCACCAATTGTAATTTTTAATAACTAAGTAATAACACTGAATTTGAAATTAAAGTTAGAATATTATTAGAAGTTTGTCTTCGTCTATTTATTTCCTCGCAAGTGAGATGAAAAACGTCGTATGGTACTTGTGTGCATTGATTATTACACCCTTGGCGGCTCGCGCGTATAATACCGCCTCATGTGCGATAATCAACTTTCCACACTTGTATCATAACATAATGTACTATTATACTACAGAAAAGAGCAATTCGAGCAATTTATAATTTAAAACAGTTATTTTTTTAAAGATATTGACATACTAACTGTAGCTGGTCAATTTATTTTCTTAAATATAATGTATGGTACGCAAGAACTTTACAAAATTTTCCAAATTTAGCTGTAATGTTAACGCTATTTGCGCCCCTGTTTAGACTCGCGAAAGTTAGCAATTCTTTCAAGGGTCATTACATTCTCTACTACAACAAGATTCATCTGGAGATTTTGAAATTACTATTTGAGCAATTTTAAAAACATGTAAAAGCGACTTTGTCTAAAAACAGGATATTACAATGTTTGAGATTTCTTAACTGACGGAACTGTATAGGGGTTAATCTAACTCAACACAGATCTCGCTGTTAATGTTGTAATAATTTATTCCTGCTTATTATTTATAATAATTAATATAGTAATATTTATAGTAGTCAAACAAACTTTTAAATGAAGTCTTAAAAACCATATTTTTCTTTGACCTTTTTCTCCCACAGTGGTCCAATGTAGAGGAGTCAAAAAATAGGTTTGCTAAATATAGGTAATACATTTAATACATTTTGAGTTTTTTTGAGAGATCAATTAAATTAAATCAAAAGTGAAATCGATACGTAAATATTATTGATTCGTACTTATATCAAAGTGTAAACTGACTAAGCTAGGATGCATATATGTGACATTAAGTTAGGCACCCCTTTTTGCTATGCAAAAAAGCTTAATGTCACCCTTCTTCGAAAATCAATCCATTTGTATTACCTTTTGGTGAATCTCCCAACCTAAACCCGTGTGTTAGAGTTAAAGCTCCTAAAAGTATACTAAACAGACTCAGTCGGTACCTTACTAGATACCGTCTGAGTCTGTCTATGTCCCGTCTGTTCTATACATGTTGCAATAGGGCGAAGAGTCGCAGACAACTGAGCGTCGTGTCTGTGCCCCGTCTGTTCTGTACGTTTAGCAATAGGGCGAAGAGCCGCAGACAAGTGAGCGTCGTGTCTGTGCCCCGTCTGTTCTGTACGTTTAGCAATAGGGCGAAGAGCCGCAGACAAGTGAGCGTCGTGTCTGTGCCCCGTCTGTTCTGTACGTTTAGCAATAGGGCGAAGAGCCGCAGACAAGTGAGCGTCGTGTCTGTGCCCCGTCTGTTCTGTACGTTTAGCAATAGGGCGAAGAGCCGCAGACAAGTGAGCGTCGTGTCTGTGCCCCGTCTGTTCTGTACGTTTAGCAATAGGGCGAAGAGCCGCAGACAAGTGAGCGTCGTGTCAGCGACGTCTGCTCTGTACGTTTTGCGTCGCGAAGATGGTTGTATACATTTATATGTATAAAAGTAAATTAAGGCTGGGCACCCCGACAGCGAAACTTAGAATTATTATACCTTCACCTCACTTTTAGAGGAATTCAAAGTGAAGAAGAGCACCATAACTTAATATTTTATAGGTAACGAATAAATAAATGGCAAGTACTTACATAAATTCAAATCCGGTGCAAAATAGTCATTTTTATTATTTTGAAACACATATTTTGTGATAACTTCGGGAGATTGTTCTATCGAGCATAAACAAATGAATTCTGTTTACCCGTTAGCGAATGCAATCTGCATGATCAACAAGCTATCAGAAACAAAACAACTTGATAATAATAATAAAAATAGTTTATTGATAAGTTGTTTTAATACTATTTTGCATAACTTAACATTTCCAAAAGGCTCTTTTGAGTTTTGACCTAATGCGTCGCCTTAAAGGGGCGCCGCGTCTGCGACGCATCCGCGTCTTACGACTTTTCTGTGTTGCTTGATTTTGGCTAGGCTCTTTCCCCGCTCAACAATTTACATATCTAATCAACCATAGTTTGCTGGAAGAAATCTCTTGCTAGAGATAAACTCGCCTTTGTACATTATTTGCCTATTTTAGAAGTTCTCTGTGCAACTGATAAGTGTAGTACAATACAAAAATTATGATAATTCCGCTTGTGGGAGACTTAATCTTCTACGTAGTGATATAGTGATTACTACTAACACATGCTCTTGATAATTGTAACGTACATTGTCGTACGTTACTCGTGTAGTACTCGTTTATTAATAGTAAAACGTAATAACCTGGCACGTTATAGCATGAGGTCTTTTCTGGTATTTTTATGACGCAATTTGTGAAAACATTTATTTTAATCGTAATACCTACGATTCAAATAAATGAAATGTGAAAGTATAGTTTAGACACTTTTTGACTATTGAGATCGTAAAATATTGAGAGAAAAACTAACTATTACTAAAACTATTTACGAAAACTGCATTTTCCTGTTAACAACTTGCTTGCATTATCGGTACACATCCAGCACATCCGTCCTTTGTATTCGACGCCGGTGCTTGCCCACAACAACGAACTATTGTTCACGACGAAATGCCCGATCTTGCTGCAATTTTCCCATATCACAAACGAAATATGAAACTTCTTTCAAATATTGGGGCGCGTGTTTGCTTCAGCGTAAAAAGTGGCCGCCATCTTTGTGAGGACTAGGCGGACCATAGAGCAGAAGGCTACGATCGGACTAAATGGGAAACTGTACTAAGAGCCCTATCTATATCGCTGCTGAGTGGTAACAGGATGAGATGATGATGATGACGAGTTCCCTTAATATCCACTTACATGCTTCTATACTGCGGCGCTTTCGTGGTGCCTCCAGCATATCCGACCCTGGTCCTCACGACGCCAGGAGTGGCCCCGAAGAGGGAGTCGTTGGACCAGAAGCAGCCCATCCCGAAGGTGGCTTTCTTTGTTGGCGTGTCCACATCGTGCAGTAGTTGGGCCTGCGATCAAAACATTGAGTCCAAAGTGGTCCAAGAAGTTTTTTTAGACATTATATAAACCCGTACAAGCTTTACGCTGATATTAAAACGGTCAGTAAATTTTGAACATCAATATGATTTATTTAAATCCTTGCAACAGAATTGCCCACAATGTTGGAGATATAAGGACACCAGACCTCCCGGAATGTTGTGTTGGGAAACATCATCATACAGGTTTTTGGCGATAGATTCTAAATGTGAAGACAGCACCAAATATATATACAAAAATTAAAACTTTAGGAAAATCCGACTTCAATTAAACCTTAGTTAATTAGCCACCATTAAAGAAATACCTAGAATTGCGTAGGTCGAGTGGCAATTTGTAGGCTACATCAAGAGTTCCAATTAATGCTTCCCGAGAACTGCAGCTACCAAATCCACGAGATCTATACAAAATGCCAAAATCGTTGGTGGTAGGTGTGAATTTATTATTTGAAGAATTCCCTTGATTTCTCCATGATCCTATCATAAGGTCCCCACTGACGTTAATAATTTGTTGAGAAGCTCTCCTGGCACGACACTATCACATCCACATCACCATATGCCATATATTGGAACTCTTGATGTAGACGAGAATACATTACTTAGCAACGGTAATAAAGTAATCATATCGCAACCTATGGGATACCTAGTATTGAGCAGTTGTAAATTTGAGTCTTCATCTTCAGTTTCACATAACAAAACTATGCATCCTGAGAGTTACTTTAAAAAATACAAAAATCGCTATAGGTCTGTGTACATTACTTCAGAGGGAAGAAAGTGACAGTTCCATACCGAGATTATGGCATTTGCGCCACGAGCTTGCGAGGGGCGCAAACCATTTGAGGTATGAAACTGTACTTTATCCTGAGGTATGTATAGTGCTTTTTATTACACCTACGAGGAAAATTATAGACATAAATGCATAGATAAATGCTAAATCAATCGAAGTTTTTGCGAAAATGCGCGGGCTTTTCCTTTTTTTATTCGCCCGTTTCTGGAGTAGGCTAAGATCATAAGGTCATGCAGCCACTTCTTCCGTGATTCCGCGCGTTTTATATACAAAAATAATTTCGTTTTAAATTTTCTGTATGCACCAAGGAGGTTGGTAACTGGTAAAAAAAAAACTGTATGTGGCCAGTAACAATTTACTTGAAATTTAATTAGTAGACAGTTAAAGTCTCTTTGCAGTATGACTGCTGACAAATAAAAAAAAAACCGGGTATGTAATGGAATTTCATACATACTTCCCACCCTTGGGTCGGAAGGATTTTCATACAAACTTCCATACCTTGGGATGAAAGGATTTGAAGGGCGGGATAAAGGAGTTTCTTCCCTCTAATTGGTATAATTAGTATGTATTTTCAGAGCAGGTGTGATAAAAAATATTTTACACCTGCCTTGCTCCTAAAGACCTACTTACTTACGTTCAAAGAGTGAATGTAAGTTAGTCTTTACGTCATTCATTCATTGTCTGCATTGAAAACTACGTTCCATTTTCAAATTACTTTGCAGAACAAGCAATGCTTGATATGTAATGGATTTTCATACAACTTTACAGTTCAAGCTATGCAAACCTCCTTGGTCAAAAACTCAACCAACACAAAAAAAAAAAATGGCGGTAATTCAATAGATATTATTTGAAGTTTGATAAAGTTTATCTCAAATTAATTACCTAATTAAAAATGTCAAGTGATGAAGTGGATATGGAAGCAAATTTACATACTTTCCCAATATCTAATTCAGAAATTACACACTCAACTACTTATTAAAATCACATTAAAATTAATATGTACGTACCTCATTAGTTTTTTGATATGAATTTAAATTACATTGTTTTATTTTATTTGTTGTGTTTTATTTTCCTCGCAAGAAAGGTGTAAAATAGTATACTTCTCTCGGGTTGTAAGTAGCTATTGCACCCTCGAACTATATCCGCCCTTGCTCGCTTCGCTCGCTCGGGCGTCTAAATATCTCGGGTGCACTCGATCCTTAGAGCCCTTTGCGAGCAAAGCTCGCACGGGCACCAAATTGTATCTCGTTCCGTAATAGCTCACTTACTTCCCTTGTAGCGTAATGTACTATGAATAGATCCCTCGATTTCCCTAATCTTGTGGCCATGGGGCCAATCGGAAGGTAAACCCTCTTCAAGGTCCATCCGTCTTGAGAATCGCTGAACATACATAAAAAAAACATAGATCGCGACGAATTTTACACCTCCTCTGGTTGTGAAGTCGGTTAAAAATCTGGCTGACATATCGCTAAAACAATACTTTTCGGAGAGCGACCGGCTTAGTAACATTTTCCGCTGATAATGATGGTTTTTATACTCGTAAAAAGTGGACTCCCCTAATGTAAAATTAATGAATCTTGTCATTACAGTTAGTTATCTTCTCTTACAGGATCACTCATAGTAGCCTAGGGGTATGTAGTAAGTCACTAGATTCCTAGATTATTTCAGCTTTTAGAAAAAATCAACCCTTTACAATCGCTTCCACATAGGTACTTCAAAACACAGATCAGACCACTTCGTTTTCTCGTCAATGACAATTCCAGCACTGGGGTAACAAAAAATATCTTCATTGAGGGGTCAATATTAATCTATATTTTAAGTTGGTCATTCTTGTGAACAAAGGACGGTCGATGAATCTGCGATCTGGGTAATTAGCATTTATCTTATCTGAACAACAAGTAATTGGCATTATTTTAGTGTCTGAGTAAGCGGTTATGGAATCGCCTCTAGTATATAATCATGAATGAAAACTCGTATTCATACCAGATACGGGTGTTATCATGTTGAAAATAGATCGGGAAACCATTACTAGAACTTTACCAACAACCACAGTTTTCTCTCGCTCATAATCCTCATAGTCCACCATATCTAGCTTTATCGACTTTAGTATCACCATTCCAAACATTACAAGCATCCGCCGATAGAACTCTCATCATCTCAATTTTTGCTCAGCTGCATTCCTCCAGGATTCCTCCTGGTTGAAAAGTCAATACAATTTGTTATCTATCAAGTGCAGTTGCTATTTTGAAGCCCGGCTACCTTGACCTGTTATTCAGAATAGCCACTGAAAGATTGACTGATTGTTCCGCTACTAAATTGAAGAGCACTCAGTCACTGTGAGCGTCAAAGATTCTTCGTAGAAGAAGTTTTGATTTGAATCAATGAAGAACAAGAAACATTGACGATTATTTGATGGACTTATGGAGAGTTGCAGAGACCGGAAGTCCGAAACTGGGAGTATAGAAATGAGAAATTGGAGACATGCGGGTGATGATAAATATCCGTGGTCAGTGCAGAGGTCCATTGTGTTTTAATTCGGATATTAGAGATAGGTGATTTATCAAACAATCACTTATGCCAAAATCTGGGATCGATTTTTAATGATTTTAAGCGAAGTTTACAATTATTTGATGTGGAGAATAGATGCATATTTTTAGGGTTCCGTACCTTAAAAAGGAAAAACAGAACCATTATAGGATCACTCGTGTCGTGCGACAGTCCTAGGTGTGTGTGATAGTAATATTAAACGACCAAATTCTGAACCAATTAAGAAATTCGGTACCGATTTTGGACCCAAACACGAACGTGTTATGTGATTTACTAATACATTTTGAATTTGGGTGACAATTTTGGGGTGCAAATCAGAAATTTAGAAAATAAAAAAAATAAAAAACTCTTTCGCGTGAGGTGTCAAATGAAAGATTATTGCAAGGATCTCAAGTATATTTCTATCATAAACCTGAAATGCCTAGTTAAAAAAATTAAGATAGTAGGCAAAAAAGACCAATCCCACCCCCACTTATCTCTGAAACTACTGATGAAAAATAATGAGAAATGTATGGTTTAAATATGGGGGGGCAAATCAAAAAGAAATAAAAAAAAGTTTTCCAAGACGTATCTTGTAACTTTATTTATTTTATATGCACCTGGAATACATGGAGTATGAAGGTAGCCCCCCCCCCCGATAACTTTGTAAACAACATTTTGATACCTTAACACACAAGAAAATTAAATACATGATCCCCACGCAAGAAACGTGAATACCATTCTACCGTGGTACGGAACCCGGTGTTTACTCCAGAAATAAATAACGTTTGAATAATAAATCTAGTCGTATGCAGAGATAGGCGACTGCCAAGTCATTAATATTTAGTAAAGAAATAATGATGTCTAATATTGGTATGGTCACCTTATGCGCTGCGAGACTGGCTTGATTTTTGTACACGCATGCATGTTTTTGATGGGAATAAATTTTCGGCAAAGCATTTCAAAATTCAAATCTTTATTATAGTTGTTTCTAATGGATAAATTATTTACCGTTCAGGATTCTTCTAACAGAGACAAAAAACTGACTGCGGTGTAGCTGACCTAGAAACATACAAACCGCTACAAGTTCTGCATTACGAATACTTATTAGGTCAAAATTCACACCTATCACTATCACTATTGTAAAGATCGAATGGACTTAACTGTAATAGCCATAAAATATATAATATCGATCAAGGCTTTCAAATTTGAAGATTATAATATTGAAGTCGAGAAAAACATTTTTTTAAATAATTTTAATAATTAGACACGCAAAGGTTTTAAATAAGTCATTAACTAAAATAATAGTCCTAGAAACGAGTAAAGTGTTCGTATGAAAAAAAATATAAGTCGACTTCAAATTAACTCCAAAATAAGAAATAACATTCTTACATATAAGTCCACGAAATGAACCACCCTAACCAATTCAAAAAATATATTTTTTGATCTCAGAGCCAGGCCTTGAGAAACTGTAGGCACTTCCTCATTAAAATGTTTTGTACCTATGTATGAATTGGTTCAGGTGGTTAATTTCGTGTATATATTCGTGTTATTTTACTTTTTGAGTTAATTTGAGATCGATTTTTTTAAGCTAATTCTTTTTTCGTATTTTTTGTTTTATGGAAATACGAGTACTAGTAATGATAAGTCTTTCAAGGGCCCCATGTCAGTCTTCTATGTACTGTATCCCCTAAGCCCCGTTTTTATTAAGCACTCTTATTTTATTATTCACAACTTCAGAAAGGATTAAACACCGCCAAATTGTCAAGTTATTCAATTTGAAAACTACTGAACAGATTTTGATAAAACTTGCATTTTTCCTAGTTTTCTATCATCTCTTTATTGCCCAGCTCCTATTAATAAGCTAGAGTAGTTTTCTTACACGTAATAGTACATATCTGAAAAACTACTGAACCCATTTTGATAAAACTTGTACTCTTCCCTAAGTAGGAGTAAATTCTTTGTTTATTGGTTTACAATAAATATATATAAATATTAAATATAAATTTTATTATTTATTTTTAAATTTGAATAATATAACTTAATATTCTGCGGATATTTCAAGCGTCTAACTGTTGCCGTTATCAATATCAAGCAAAAACGAGCAAAAAAAATCACGTTTGTTGAATGGGAGCCCCTTTTAATATTTATTTATTCTGTTTTTAGTATTTGTTGTTATAGCGGCGACATCATCTGTGAAAATTTCAACTGTCTAACTATTACGGTTCATGAGATACAGCCTGGTGACGGACGGACGGACAGCGTAGGCTTAGTAATAGGGTCCCGTTTGGCACCCTTCGGGGACGGAACCCTTACAGAGAATGGTCAAAATCCGATCTATAGTTTCGGAGAAACACGAAGACCAACATACGTCTAAAATTTTATATACTTGTTTGGAAGCCCCAAAAGAATAAAATGTGTGAATTTTTTGCGTTTCTCATAATATTACACACAAAACGTACCTATACAACTGAGAACCTCTCCCTTTTTGAAGTCGGTTCAAAATAATTGAAACAAAAGTCGTCAACAATTAGGAAAATCGTCATTGGAAAGCAGACTCTACCACTACTGTTCATCTACCTAAATTGGTTTCTTCGAAAGATTCCACCCTCCTCGAAAACCATTAGCGATCTTTCCCTCGTTTCCCATAGTTATCTTCGCACAAGTAATCTTCAGGAAATTCGAAATACAGTTTACTCCAGCATTATTTTAGTGATGAAGATCAGTCTCATTAAATGAAGCTGACCATACTCGCGAACCTTTTATTGTTGATACGTCGAATGTATTTAAACGTTGATACCTCAATTGTAAGGGCTGCAGCAAATTACACCTGAACATTGACCTAGATCTCCAAACATACCGGTTACTCCAGATTGCATCAGAGACCCATATTCTTTATAAAAAAAAACTACGTTAAAAAAAAGCTGTCTGAAAATACTCACATTTACTGGAGGCTTCATTTTGGAGAAGGTTCTAAATAGCTTCAGCATGCACGTTCTCTTTCTTTTATGATTATCTAGAGTTTTCTGTTTATTTTCGTGTGGTTACGCCGCGTGGTCGGCTGAGGCTGTGAGTGACTGCCGCACGTCTGGCCTGTTGAGCAGTCCGGCAGGCACTGACTCACTGATGAGTCACTGAGTGTGTGTTGAGTGAGCGAATTGAGTTGAGTTGAGAGATAGATAGAGCATTTATCGTCGATACAATACCAACGTTAACATCGCTATGGACTCTTCCAATCAATTCTAGTCTGCTCTTGAGGCTGTAAAAAGGAAAATTTAGGGCACTAAGGTGAAATTAGAATGTTAACATCAAAAGATACAATCAAAAAACCTACAACCAATCTACAACCACATATTTCGGAGAATGTAGTGAAATCAATCATCTCGGATGACACGCCCTCTCTTAAACTTTATGCAGTTACAGATAAAAAATTGCATAACTGACATTTCATTGGAATTATGGATAGGGGATGACACAAACTTCAACAAGTAAGCAGAGGATTTTGTTGCAAACAGTATGACCTAATTCTACAAAATAGTCAATGACAAAAATAAAGTCTGTGAATGCCGATACAGCGTCTCAATCTTGTTACAGCTGTATTAAGTTAAGACTGAATCTGGTTATTAGAGAAGTTTACGACGAGTAAGAGATTGTAATGGCTGTAAATAAAAAATAAAACAACAACCCCAGCACAATAAATGAAACCCTAAGTCTATAATTTGGCTGCCTTGTTTCCTTAATAACTTAAGCTGATAACATTTGAAAAACTGAACTGATTTTATTAAAACGTCTTGGGGAAGTCGACTAGCATTTACAGAAAACTGAATTGAAATCCGTCCACTCGTTTGAGGGCTAGAGCGCCACAGACAGACACATACACATACACACAGAGACAGACGCTTGATCTTATAACGTCCCTTTTACTGTAGTCGGGGGTTAAACATAGACAGCGTCGTAGTGGAAGAGCCCAAAGTCATGATGCGCACGCGCGTCTCAGACATGTGTGAGTGACACAGCTTGTCACACATAGTCGTCTATGACGTAACAACCTTGTCCGCCGCCCGCCCCGCCCGTCCCCGTCGTCGGTCGCGTCTGTCTGCAATACTCTGCCTGCAGTCTGAAGCTGCCGACACAACACGAAATACATCTACAAAACTACCCCGAAAACAGGGGGAAAACCGCACGCGAATATAAATTGATTTCTATGGTCCTATTCTGCATTTACTAAGGATGGTTAGGCTAGAAAACTGAGCTGGTAGAGTGAATGGTTAATGAGATAATTGGATTCGAAGTTGGTGCGGCGTTGTGATAGTATTCGAGTAGATGCACTGATAGAGCGAGCGTCCCAAGTTCAAGTTTTCGTGTCACGGCAGTCAGCTGTTTCGTTCGGCGATTGATTCGCTTTGTGTGTTACCTGCAACGAATGTTAAAAGTTAGAAAATTCAATGTTCTAGGATGCAACTCAAAAAGATAATGTAAAATATTGTCTTACTATCTTTTCCAGTTTTCGTGAGATAAACAGCAGCGTCCTTATAGATCTGGGAACCTTCACCTTATCAAAGTGCGGATTCTATGCCGTTACCAGATGTTTGGTGTTGATTCTTATTGTCTAGCGCGTGTTATTAATTGTTTTCAAAGCATAATTCATGATGTTGATTCGATATCGTCGATTCTACTAACCAAGTACTGTTTATCAAACACATGGTCGTTACCGCATTATTTCATCGTTAACTGAATGAACTTGAACTCCAGTTAATTTAGTTTTAGCACATAAATAGTTTCCTAGATTAATCTAAACTGTTGGTCTGAACTTAGATCAAACTAAGTTTGTTAATGCCCTCTTGGACTGTAAGTTGCAGTTTGTAGAAGTATTGATACAATCCCCATTTCGTACTAATTCCTCGGATAATAAAGAATTAAAAAAAAAAGATCAAAGTTTTAGGGCATTATTTATATATTTGCTTACCTCGATGATGCCAACATTTTCGGTCGTGATGTTTAGGGCTCCGTACCTGAAGGGTGCCTCACGGGACCCTATAATTAAGCCTCCGCTGTCCATCAGGCCGTCTTTCCGTGCTATATCTGATGAACCCTAATAGGTAGAGAAGACTTGAATTTTTCACAGCGGGTGTTTTTCTAATTTCTATTGCCCTTATAAAAACTAATCTAGATATTCTAATCTACATATAGACTAGTCAACGAACGATTCTAGATGAAAAAGTCGAAACCAGAAAGTTTGAATTCGGAACTTTGTTTTCACTAGTTAGCAGACTAACGTACCTACAAAAAGTCCTGTCCCCTCTGAGTTGGGCACGAGGAGGGGTGGGAAACAAAGGTTTCGTTTTTTGGTTTTTTGCTTACATCTCGAAAACGACGCGTCAAAGGAAATTATGTTGTAAGTACCCCATTAATGTCCCCACCAAGGAGCACAGGCCTTTACCCGGATACGAGTAAAGTTAAGCCATACTCCACCACGCTGGCTCAGTGCGGGTTGATAGAGGGGTTTTACGACCAGTACCACGTAGCGATAGTAACCGGGACACAGCTTAACGTGCCATCCGAAACATTGAACGTCCGATAAATTAATTATCTCATTGGTACAAGGTCAGGAATCGAAACTGCATCTCCTGTGTGAGATCAGAAACGCATTAGACCACGGAGCTCTTCCAATTGTAGATAAATTTATCAGCTTTATGTGGTACTTGCAAGTACCATATAAAGCTGATAAAGTTCTCTACAACTTTGATTATTTTTACCAATTCCAGATTTTTGTCTAAGACTAGAGAGTTTTTACCTCACTTTTCTTCTCACACACACATTGCTTTTTAATTTTAAAACAGATCATCTGAGAAAAGTGCCCCAAAGAAAGTCATGTTAAAATATGCTCCTCAAAAATATAGGTACAAACGGATTAGGAATATTGGAGACTTTTTTCAGCTTTCATGTTGTGGTACAACAAAATTTCCTATGACGGGACGGGATAAAGGGACTTTCTTTGTGCCTAGGGCTCACCTCAGAGGGGTCAGCACTTTTAGTAGGTATGTTAGTCTGCTAACTAGTGAAAACAAAGTTCTGTCAAGTCACTCACACACAAGTCACACAGGGTCAGGACCTTTAGTATGTTTGTCTTCTAACTAGTCCAAACAAAGCTCCTAAGTGTAACTTTCTGCTATCTACTTTTCCATTTAGACTCCTTTTTGAACACTCATTTCCTAAGCTCCTACAAGCTCCTACATTAGTGTTTCTTTGCGTTTTTCTTGTACGATGGTATGACGAAATCCTTTGTGTGCAAGTCTGAAGCGCACTTGGCCGTTTACTAAGACTCCGCTGTCCGTCTGTGTGTCTGTCCATCTGTCACCAGGCTGTATCTCATGAACCGTGATAGTTAGACAGTTGAAATTTCACAGATGATGTATTTCTGTTGCCGCTATAACAACAAATACTTAAAAAACAGAATAAAATAAATATTTAAGGGAGCTCCCATACGACAAATCTTTCGATACCACATACAAACTTATGAATGCATTTGGTTACGTACATGGAGTGTGAAAGTAGCCGCACCAACAACTTTGTAAACAACATTTTGCTATGTAAAATCAAAACTATTCACTCCACACCACACCTTCCCTACCATTGTACGGTGGTACGGAACCCTTCGTGCGCGAGTCCGACTCGCAGTTGGCCGCTTTTTTTCTGAGATAATCCGCAGCCATAAAATATAGCTATCTACGTCTTTTACGATAACACATTCGTACTATTTGACCCCAATAATCATAAAAATGCTTTGTTCTATTGTACCGTCACCAGACTTGGTGATTATGATAACATTTCTGCGGATTAAGAACAGGGGCCCAATTCTCTTTTGAAAAACGCATAGCGATAGCATATTCATTGCTCCGAAAGGCGCGAAAAATACCTTATTTGGCAGTCAGTCTACAAACAAAATAGGCGCCGCCGACAAGCTAAATACGGCATTTTGAGTCCTTGTTGCACCCCCATTTTCCATAAAGAATAATGCCACAGGTCAGGTAGTTTCATGCCAATATCTGTATAAATAGTAGATTTTACAACAAGTGCACAAAACGAACCATTTTTATCCGAGACTTTTAGCAGCCCGAGCCGAAGGCGAGGGCTGATAGTAATGTCGAGGATAAAAATGGTTTTGTGGACGAGTTATAAACTCTGCTTTTCACTTCGATTGCGAGAAAATAAAACAATAATTTGAGAAAATTCAATACGAAAAGTTCACGGCTTCTTTCCCGCTACTTTACTTTTTTTAATTTTCCTGCATAATTTTCGGGCAAAGAAAAAAAATATACAGCCTATTCTTAAATTATTTTGGATAATGTTTTTTTTTTTGTGGTAAACACGTTTTGATATTTAGTTTCTTTTTCGTATTATCTTATTATAAATCAAAAATGCAAATAGGGATGGAAATATTATAAATTAGCAAGTTTTATCCATGTACAATTAATTGTTTTTGGCTGTATGGGCTAAATGGTCACTGCCTTAGTGTAGACACATTTAAAAAGCTACTTTTATGCACAAGAGCATAAAATTCAACTTTATGTCGCCTAGATCCTGCATAAAGTAGTACTTTTTCGAGCATGAGAAGTGAAAACGTAATTTTATGCCTATTTTGTTTGCTAGATATGTTTCCTTTGGCGCCACTTACCCGACGGCTGAGATTGCTCGATGATTTTTAATGTTTGCGTTTAGTTGTACAATAAGGTAAATTACGTATAGGTTTAGGATTGATTAATCTCACTTGCAATTATGATGGGTAATGCAAGGATCCGTGAATGTCATACCAACATCTAAGAACACGTGCAATCATCAATATGAACAAGGTAAATTATTTGAACGAAAGATTTTATTTCTTCACATTTTAACAACAAAATATAATCAAAACACTTATGTAAAACTATTTGTAGACTGCGGAAAATAAGAAATAATGAAATGCCTGAACAATATACTATAAAGAAACTAATATCGACTCTGAATTTAAAATATATGTTTTGTTGCATTGTTGAGTCAATTTGTTACCACAGTTTGTTAGAAATAATAAGATATGTACCATTTATAAATACAGTGATAAGAAATAAATAAATGAAGTTTGATAATCTTTACGAATTATGTTTACAATTGTAATAATGAAATAATAAAGTATTACGATAATATGCATTCAAAAATATTTACAAATCGAAATATATACCTATTACATTAGAAGTTATCCTTCCGGGTTTAAACCAGGTTTTACGCAACTTTTAACTTAAAATCAGATTTACAAAAACTGGGGCTAACTAAGTAAGAGTAAATATCTGGCATAACTACAATAATCTTCACTATGTTAAATATAAGCTGAACATAAGTACTGTTATTTAAATAAAAATAATACATGCATTACAAACACACCAACTTTAAATGCATCTAAAAAACTACAACTTATGTAGAGGAACTATGAGGAAGGCTTTCTATAGATTATAATCAAGAATTAACGTCCCGAAATCTTTACTGAAACGTGGACCAAAACCGACATTAACCATAAGAAGATTGTGTACCTTTGATGTCTTTCTAGATCTGAGAGGGAATCTCAGATTTCCCAAGATAAAGGGCCTTAGTACAATGTGTTACAGCGTAGTGGTAAATAGGGCAAGCACTATGTTGGCAAGGATTTGATTAACACTGGTTTTATAGTAAGCTCGCTTTTTGTGGTTATTTTATCTTACATGGATTTATTACCTAAGAGAAAGTAATTTAGACAAATTTATTTAAAAAATTTGGGATGGGCCTTTCAGGGCAGGTTTTTTTTTAAATCCAACAGATGGCGTTATATAGTGTCCCGTAACTCAACGCCAAGCAAGCGAGTAGGTACCAGCAGATAGGCCTGAGTATACAGGGACTGGCAAAAATATTAAAAAATATTATGTCACATGGTTAAACGATATTTTGTTGTCAAAGTTTCTAGAATTAGGTGGCGATATATTAAATGTTTTAAAAAGTATTATAATATTTTTAATTTTTGCCAGACCCTGTGTAAGCAGACCTACCTCCTGGTACTCGCTAGCTTGATGTTGAGTTACGGGTCATTTGTATAGAGCCGTACCATTTTTTATTTGGCGCTTGATGTATATTGTAAATATAGGTAGTTTACCTACATCCAAACAAAAAAATATATTTATATACCACATTCATCAAACTCTAAAAGAAAAAAATGGTAGAGCCTTTTATATAATGCCATCTGTTGGATTTTGAAAATAGCCTGCTCTAAAATATCCCACCTGTAAATCATAGAGAATAGTAGTTTACGTGACTGTTACATAATGAAAGGCATTATGGGTGGATTCATGATATGATCCGACAGGCGAGTTTCAAAATAATATCACACGAGTGCCTAGTTATGTACAGTTACATACACTGCTTTATCAACACAGATACTATGAGCTCTCTATGATGTGTTCAGGTACCGCATGTTTCGACCGGCATTGACATTTAATTTCAAATAGAACGTCGTCTCGATTGATATTAGAATTGAGGTCAAACAAAATTGCTTTGTTATTCAGAGATGTTCTAAATTTGAATGTAATAAGAACATCGAATTTGATGTTATTATGAAGCTTGCTTTGTTTTTCAGAGTTGATCGAAATTTGAATGGAATAAGAACATCGAATTCGATGTTATAATGAAGCAATAATAACATTTCACAGATAAGAAATGTGTTCTAACAAAACAGTATAGTTTTAAGCTGGTCGTAAATTTCAGTTTTTGAAAGCATTATAGAGGGTTGATGCTATTTGTGTCGATACAAACAGTTTTAACTTGGCGGATATGATAAATGTGAGTAAGAATTCGCTAGATACAGCCGATGTAGAATATTGGGAAAATACTGAAAATAAATAAATTAATCACGATATTTTTTATTATCTCTGAATTTGTCTGATAGCTTTGATGACAAGCGAATCAGCTATTATATTATGTCTATCATCATATTACATATATCATCCGTGATTATATACCCTTTATTCAGTTCTGTAATTTCAATAGATTCTCAGAAGACAGTGTTTGTGGTAAAAAGATAAAGTATAACGAAATACGTATTTAATATCTTTCTGAAAACTGAATAACCATTGTCGGAATTACTATTTCAAATTCTCCTAATTGAGAACGTAAGATATAACATATTAGAATAATCAGTACAGTAGCTTGTTTGGGTTTATTATAATCAAAAGCGTAATGTATAAGCATTTGTGTATAAAAATATTGATAACACTGCCATATAGGTATGTAAATACAACAAAATAATGAAAGCCACTGGCATGTATTGTGCTTTCTAAGGCCTTCCAAGTATTGCTTCTATTTGATTTTGCCTAGGCTATATTCACTAAGTACATTATACTCTATTTATAGAATACGCATATTATGAAGTTTTATTAGCAGGTGATTTATATTGCTATACTAAACCGTGTGGAATTTTCAAGGCATCAAAGTAATTAAATTATTAAAAAAAATACTGTTTCTGGATTCGAAATTGTCAGTATAGCTCGCAGTTAGTTAATTTTGACGCCATGATAATTGCACGCACTGTTTATTTTATCTTTGTTGGATAGTCGTTTTTCACAATACTATTATGCCATTTAAATATTTTAATTACATCCATATTGCATAGTAGTATAACCCACTTGCTAATAAACTTTCTAAATCTATTGACAACATCGAACATTACAGGGCCTAATCTGTACAAAATACTTGTTCAAGTACCGTAAACACAGTTTTTAATGGTAATTTACTAATCTAATGACTAAGATATGGACGTTATAATTACTACTGGATGGGTACTACTTATTTTACAAGATAAAAGTACATCTCCAAAAGTTATATACAATTTTTATATAAGCTACACCTATAGTAATAATAACATTTAAGTAAATACAAGTATCTCAAAGGAATGTTCAGCTGCCATTTTACAGGAAATTACCATATATTATGAACACAGCGTATCTAAGTATCGTGCGAATATACAAAAATATTATTCAATTAGAATGTCTTGCAGGCAAGGATTATCACAACGGAAATGGGAAACTAGTCGACATTGTTTGCAACTTAGCACAAACGTATTTCCAACATTTCTAGATGCTAAGTTTGACCATACGAAACCATTTGCACACGGTTTATTTAAATAATTCTCTTCGCGCATCAAAGGTAACGAATCTGCGTTCCAAACGCGACTAAGGCGCGTCGAACATAACTGAGAAGCTCGACAGATGTAACTAAGACGAGCGACAAACGCAATTCAATCAGATATTTTTTTAACAGTTTCATAGGGTTCCGTTCCCGAAGGGTGCCAAACAGGACATTTTTACCAAGCCTCCGCTGTCCGTCCGTCCGCAGGCTGTACCACATGAACCGTAAAAGGTAGAGTTGAATTTTTTACAGACTACGAGATGTTTACAGAATACGATGTGGCCGCTACAGCAAGAGATAAGCTCGCCTTTGTTTTATCTTAAAACTTTTCTGAATATGTTAACTGCAGTGCAATAAAGAATGAATGAAAATATAATTTAAAGGGGGTCCTCCCCATATAAGGGACGTGTTTACTAAGCCTGCAATTAATATCACCGCAAATTTCGCGAAAACTCATAGGGCGTCGCGGAGGAATTGGTTTGGCCTCGGCTCTGCAATCGGTAGGGACTGGTATGGAAACCAAGTATAGGACATTTTTTGTTTGTTTTATTATAGAGAGATGGAGTGATGAGTTGGGTCTATGGGACAAGAAGTGGAGGGAGACCGCTCAGGAGGATAGAGTGGAAGAGGGGGAGAGAGGCCTTTGCCCAGCAGTGGGACATGGTGGGCTCGTAATAATAATAATAATAATAATTTATTATAGGTATTTTTTAGACCTTGAGGGTCTTACCACAAAAAATAAACTTTGACGTTTGTTTTCAGGTTAAACTATGTTATTTTTTTGTAGTAGCACGGTAAGTTTTCTTGTACCTAACACTTCCTGTGCGACTCCAACCCGCAATCAAACGATATTTTTTTTCGCGACGTCTTACCACATCGCGCCCATGAATTACTGATACGTCACGTTACTCATATGGGCGCCCGGATAAGATGTTGATTAAGAACAAATACCGAAATCATCACTTCATTTTTTATAACTACACACAACAAATTAAATAAGATGATTGTATCCTCTATGGCCCCCCTTTTTGTGACAACAAACAGCTGCTGAATCATTTAAAGTAATCTATTATAAAGTATGAGAAAATTTTGACTAATGTTCAAACGACGTTTCAACAAATACCTACGAACCTACATAACAAATCCTTTTAGATTGTTTTATTTCGGAAGAATTTTCAAGCGCATATTTAGAAACTATTTATTAAATGGCCATTGGCGTTGACATTGGATCTCAATAAGCACTTAAACTGTTTCGTTTGTTTAAAATTCAAGATAATTTTATGACTTTATAGTGTAGGGAAAATACTATGATACAGACCAGAAGGCGAGACCTGAGCAATGCGTTTGTGTGAGTGATACCAGGGCGAAGCGACGTGCCGGGCGGGGGCGACTGTGTGCGGACATGCACGCCCACAGGTAACGGCACACAATCGCAATTCTCAGGTGTAGGTCTTCTTGCCAGTACGTGCATACAATGGCACCGAATCTCAGAAGCTCAATGCAGATGGTACCGCTGTAGTTGGAGGCTGCCTATCTGGCAAAGTTGTTAAATTCTATTTATTTCTTTTATTTGAGGTTTTTGCCAGTGTCATGTGTATTTGAAAGGTCACGTGACGTGCTTTTGAACCTAACCTCAGATGAATGAAACTCTTTGCCTCCAACTACGCCAGCGCCACCAAGCGGGAGCAAGGCGGTCTGTAACACATACCACAGCGAACTGTAACACTTACTACTCTCATCTGATAATTTATAACGAGTCTAGTTTAAGTATTTAATTTTATTGCATTTTTAAACTTTTTACTACAGAATTTAGTACATTTACGAAGTGGTCCGCAGAAATTATGAAGTTCCAATAAAATATATAGGAATTTATTTTAAAAACGACTTTAAGGCAGTTATCGCAGTCAGATTAAACAATGTAATTTATTTATATTTGTAACTAAATTTCAATTCCATTAAATCTTCGTCGTGTACTTTTAGTAGACGCCAAAGTAAGTAATTAATCAAAAGATAGGCACTTAATTTAGAGATACAATAACGATTAAATATGATGTAAAAATATTAGTTACATTTTACAGTAAATTATTATTACCACAAAGTTCGTCCCCTGAATACGGACCAGGTACGATACGAATAAATATTATATTTATTTATTATTTTACGTTTATTAAGTACGCATTTACGAATATAAATTTAATTTGCATGTTAAAGTTTTTGATCTGTCTATAGAGTGGAATGTTGAAATAGGTTTTCATAAATGTCTACAAATATATTCGATAATATTAAATCTTACAAAGGAATAAACTCAATATTAGGAATCATTTTTCTGTAGATATAGCTGTTTACTCTCAGGAAATGCTGCGTTTGCCTGTGTGCGCGTGCGCGTCTGTATGCAATACGGTATTTGACAAGGTAGTCAAACAAATCAGGATCATGTCTGAAGTAAAAGTAAATTAAAGTAAAAAAGTAGAAGAATTGTATACAAAGTGGCTTGAGACTATCAGAATTGTATATTTCCAGCAGTTGCATTGTGTAAAAAAGACAGCATTTGACTATGACGTCATGTGTATTTCATAAAATTGAGTTTTGACAGAGTTCCTAAAACGACTAGCACGCCAAAACCGATTTTACGTACCCACATTACGAAGTAATGCATGTACTTACACGCACGCACACATTGTCACAACGCCTTCGTAAGATGTACTTAACAAATACCAGCCATTTATAACTCCTTAAATAACTAGGTAAGTATGTATAACTGTTACTTTTGAGCTCTTATAACTATCACAATGTTTCCTAGCACACTGGCAACACGATCGGCACTTCTCTTGAACTCGTTCACTTATTCCTTTCCATCCCATCCAAAAATCACCACACAGAAAAGGAGAAGGTATAACAAACATTGTAGAATCATTTCAAAAAGCACGTAAATCTCTACAATAAATATTTTTGGAATGACAATCAGACTTGTGTCGATACACCTCGACAACTACATTTTGTTCCAAATTAAACCTAACAATACCACTTTGGAGTAATCTACATAAATTTAGCTAAATAATTTCGACAACCGGTTTACAACACACCCTTTTGTGTTACGATAAATACTTCACATTATGATACAGCAACGATGTGATCTACTGTCTCCGACTACGTCACTGGTGTGTCCAGAAAACCTTGGCACGGTACCTGAGCTTGGCGACAGTGTTAGGGGGTTCAGCTGTACTGGCATCGCGTCCTGGGTGAGACCTTCGGGGAGGGAGTTAAGACTGTGGTGGTTGGTTGACCCGCCACTTTCTACCGGACTGCCGTTGGTTCGTATTTGTGCTCGCTGCTTCTTCAGGTCTGCGAGCGTGCCTGTGGACGGACAGGTATTAGGTTTTCGTTTTGATTGTCTTATAATAATAATAGTCTTCTCTCTAATTTTCGGAGTACATTAAGCTTTTGTGAAGTTTCTAAACGAAATACAGGTGTGACTTCTGGTTTGGTTTTTACAAAGCCTTATCTGTGGTGTGAAATGAAAGAAAATGTAAGCAAGATATTAGTGTGGTCATTTTAAGTTTCATACCAAGCTTTAAGACAGAATCCATAGCATATTTTTTTTATCTTGAGGTGATCTAGTCTCTCTAAGCTAGGTGTAGTGCGTGTATTATTTTTTGTATTTCTTTAATTTGAGGTTGACGTTATTATTCGTTTAAATATTTAGATAGAACTCAGGAGGTTATTATATTTGAGATGTTTATTTAAAACAACTTAAGCTTCAAGTAATAATGTTTACATCCTTTCAATTGGTGTTTCTTTATTGTTCCGTGAATATTATAACACATGTTTCTATACAACGTAGGGGCATTATTTCAACCTTGAAACAAGGCCGTAATTTATATGCGTATCCTTAATAGAGCATCACATCATAATGAAAAGGTAAAAGAGCGAACGTAAACAAACCAAAACATTATAACAATTGTTAAAGAATAACATTAATTAATTAACTAAGAATTTAATTAGAATGTTAGACAAGATTGAGACAGCATAATTAAAAGAAAGAAAATAACATAGAGGTAAAAATTAAAAAGAAAGGAAAGAACTTAAAGCGTGCAAGATGGAACCCATAGAGAAAGATAAACCAACAAACAAATAAAACATAAACATTTATATACAGGGACATACATTGCTTCTGGCCCCACACTAGGATACCCTGTGTCGTGGGAACCAGGAGCAGCGATGTCTCACACACATATAAACATCCGAGACCGGAGAGTTTCTTCTCTCCAAGCGGGATTCGACCCGGGACCCCTCACTTGGGGGGTAGAGCCTCAAACCGCAACGCTACAGAGCTCATCACATAGAACAAGTAATAGATAGAAAAGTATCAACAAATCATGCAATAAACCACCGAAGGCCATACGCTATTTTCAGGCTACTTAAGGCTTCAATTCCGGTTTGCAAATTAGAACTTGCAAAGACATTGCTGAAACTATTGTGTTCTGAAAGAACTGAACACTGAAAATCTCAACCACATGTAAATAGTCTGTTAAATATTGCAAAACTATGCATGACCTGACGGAAGTTACCCTTCAGGCAGTCCGTCTCCGATGCAGACGAGTGACAGTTACTGATCCCTTTTCTTTAGGTACCACGAAGAAAGAGGAGGAAACCTGCTATTTTGATTTCGCTAGTACAATATGGATCACAGTCTAGTTTGAGCCAGAATCGAAGCCAGGCCCATCTACAGCATGCAAATTACTAACCAAGAGACGCCGAGTCTCCATATGCATCCTCGAGATACTGTCCACTCTCAATCAGTTAGTGTCCCACCGCTTCTTAAAATAAACCATCACTGTGCAATAATGTTAACGACACCTTGTTAAACAACTTGTGCGGATAGAACTGGTGTTGGAGGTATGTTAGGATGCATATAATTACCTGCGTTAATCATGACGGTGACATGGACATTGATTTTACCATTATTGTCGGTGTACGTCGTCGTTCCGGTTTCGGTTAGCTCGATCTGGTTTGGGTTGGCTATGATGTCTTTCCTACCGTCCACGTCGTCTTCGGTTTTGAATGCGTCGTTGTCTTGCCCCTCGGGAGCTTTGCGGATGCCGTTTGGCATCGCCTCGTAGAGTTTATCCTCACGGTTCTGGCCTGGCGCGTAATGGGAGGCCGCATTGACGCCGAATAAAGGGTTTGTGTTTTTGGCGTATCCATTTTCTGTCAGTACTTCAGCGTCGGTTCTATGAATGTGTACGTGGTTGTACGTGTGCTTCGGGACTGCGTAGTCGACGTTGGAGTCGTAGCTCTGGTTGGAGGTGGTGGAGCTGGTAGAGAGACGCTT
This sequence comes from Argyresthia goedartella, assembly GCA_949825045.1. Classification (NCBI taxonomy): domain Eukaryota; kingdom Metazoa; phylum Arthropoda; class Insecta; order Lepidoptera; family Argyresthiidae; genus Argyresthia; species Argyresthia goedartella. The sequence goes on along the minus strand of OX463821.1, from coordinate 21,934,711 downwards.
GGCAGGCAACTCGTTCAGATGTATCTGGTTGGCTGTGTTCTGGTCGTTCTCGACGCCGTTCGACAGGCCCTGGAATTGGAGAAGGGTTGGTGAATAATACTGCAGGCGTTGAACAGTAACGAGTTCAGTGATGAGGGGGCCTGAACAAACAACAAGAACAGTGCGCTCCCTAAAAGGCATTAATCAAATGATGATGGCGGAACGTAAAGCATGGGCACGCGGATTGTGCACAGGCTATTGATCTGGAACAGCAGAGTTTTATCTTGCTGTGCATTCCTTGGTTTTAAGTCTTAGTCCCTCTATCGCTGCAAAACAAGTATAGTTCAGATTTTGATGTTTAAAATATGACGATGATTCATTCCAGACAGCAAACAAAAGATTCATCTTACTAGTCACTTTATCTACATCGTGTTACCCAATGTGAACCCGGTAACTACAGACATATTTATAAAAGGACAGAGATTGGACCTTGTGCAGTCGACTGTCTTTTTGGGCATTACTTTAGACGCCAAACTACAATGGGATCCTCATATAAATAAATTGTCGAACAGACTGAGTTCGGCAGCGTTCGCAGTTAAAAAAATTAGAGCTCTTACCGACGTAGACACCGCTAGACTAGTCTACTTTAGTTACTTTCATAGTCTAATGACCTATGGTATTTTATTGTGGGGTCACGCTGCGAATGCTAATAGTATATTTATTCTGCAGAAACGGGCTGTTCGTGCAATTTATAGATTAGGGCCTAGAGTGTCACTGAGGAAAAAGTTTAAAGAAATCAATATTCTGACATTTGTGTCTCAATATATCTATGACAATCTTGTGTATGTAAAAAAATGAAAATGAAAATGAAAATGAAAATCTTTATTTTACACAAAGGTTATGGTAGACATATGTTGTACTAGTCCCACACTAGGTCTCCCTGTGTCGTGGGTACTAGGCTCAACCATAAATTATAATATTAACAAATTACTTGCGTAAAATAAAGTAAATGAAAACAAATAATAATAAAAAAAAAAAACTTAAATTAACGTGTGGTGGACAATTAGTCAGTACGGTAGGTATAAAAATTAAAACAAATAGTAGTACATTTACTCTCACTCAAGCAGTAATATCTTCCATGCAAATGCATGATGAATACTTAAATCATCTGAAACTAAAGTTAATTTAATGATATAAAACAGATCAAAAATACGTGATATGATAACAATGTTAATATATAATAAAACAAAACATCAGCATCAGTTAGGTAGACCTAGTTATTCGATCTATGAGCTCCTCAGCATCATCGTAATCAAATTGGTTAAGCCACTTTTGAAGTACTATTTTAAATCTGTACGAGTTTAGTTGTTTAAGGGTACTGTCGGACTTCAATAGTACGGTGTAAAGCCTGGGAGCGAATAGGCTCCGGTAGAAGCCTGTATATGGGCATCGCGCAGTTCTTTTGTTTGTGACAGGGACAAAGGGTATGCCCTTACTGTGGTATCGTATCAGTGATTGGGAAACAAACATCTTTCTAACCGAATTGACATTGGCTTGCTTGTAGACTAAGGTAGTTGGGGATTTATACGGTAATGACATCATGACCTTAAGTACCGAACGTTGTGCTCGTTCAAGCTTCAGCATATGTGTTTTAGCGGCACCTCCCCAAGCACAGATACAGTAGCCAAAGATACATTGACAAAGTGCCTTATAAGTTTGCAGCAAAAGCTTTTGGTCCGCTACCATACGCAAATTCCTAAATATATGTATCAGCTTACGTACCCTTGCCGTAGTAGCTGATATATGTGGCTCCCAACGCAGATGTTCGTCTATCATAACGCCCAGATACTTTATGGAGCCCACCCTATCCAGAAGTGGGCATGTGCATGTTGCGTGTATGTCTCCAACTGAGGTACGGTTACACGGAAAGCCATGTATAGTTATTTTAAAGTCATTATTGGGACTGTTAACCTTTGTCATACTGTAGCATTGGTACTTAGTTTTTTGTGCATTTATTGTGAGCAGGTTATCTTCAAGCCAGGAGGTAATTCTGCTTAGTCCGTCCTCAACTAAAGGCCTAACGGCACCCCATGTATTTTCGTGGAATAGGACTACTGTGTCATCTGCAAACATTAGTAGGTCTGCCCCTTTAATATTGATTGTGCAGAGGCTATTAATATATAGTAGAAAGAGTGTCGGTCCCAATGTACTTCCTTGTGGAACTCCATAAGTACAAGTAGCACTAGTACTGGAATACTCCCCCATTTTGACACTTTGACGCCTGCCAGTCAAGTAGCTCTCAAACCAAGCCAGGGCTACTCCTCTGATACCTACGTTTTCAAGCCGCGTGAGAAGTATTGGCACAGAAATTGTATCAAACGCCTTTTGCAAATCGAGAAAAACGCCCACACACTTTTGCCCTTTATCCAGAAATCCAGTTATGAGGGTAGTTAACTTTATGACTGCGTCTTCAGTTGAGCGATGTTCTCTGAATCCGAACTGATTGTCTGCAATAAGTTTTTGTCCCTCAAGGTATTGTACAAGTCTCTTATTTACCAATTTTTCAACGACTTTAGATAATGCTGATAGGAGCGAGATTGGCCTGTAGTTTGTAGGGAGATCCTTTTCTCCTGCCTTAAAAATGGGGCAAACTAGCGCTGTCTTGAAGGGATTTGGAAAAGCTCCTGTAACAAAACTTAAATTACAGAGAAATGCCAGTGGGTTTGAAAGTAAGTCACAGTTTAGTTTCATGATTTTAGAAGTAATGTTGTCCCATCCGGCAGCACTATCAGTTTTAAGCTTTAGTATTGTATTTCGAACTTCCATTGGGTCTGTTGGTGATAGAGAAAAGGATTTAGCTGGCGCGTTGTTAGGCTTCGCTAATGCACATAGTTCGAGGTCAGTTGTCCCTAATTTATTCAAAGTTAGGTTAGCGAGGTTTTTGCCTACTGTAGTGAAGTATTCATTTACAGCGTTAAGTGAATCCTGGGGGCTTTCCTTAATATTTAGGAGTTCAAATGGAGGTGTTTTTGTTTTATTCAAGTTGCAAATTTCTTTTATAATCTTCCATGTGTTCTTTATATTACCTGATGACTTAATAAATTGCGTTTCATAGTATTTCTTTTTAGTTATTTTTAATATTTTATTGCATGTGTTTCTGTAATTAATATATTCTAACCTTAGTAATAAATTATCGCTATATTTTTTACATTTCTTATGAAGAGTGTCTCTGTTTCTCATAGATTTTACCAATCCTACCGTTATCCATGGTTTGAGAGGCCTTTTCTTGCTAGGCAATTTTGTAATGCGAGTATTTTTGCTTATTATATCCTGCAAGCGAGTTATCAACATATTAGCAGCCATGGTAGCATCTTCACTTTTGTAGAATTCATTCCACGATTCTTCACTAAGACTTTTTCTGAGACAGTCTGTATTCGTCGTAACTTTTGTGTATACTGGTGTATTTTTAGTTATATTTGTTTTGTCTATGTGTAGAAGAATAGGGGAATGATCAGTAAACTCTTCATATACTAGTGTGTGGCATTTGTGTTGTGATCTTACCATGAAGTGATCGAGACAGGTATTTTGTCTTGTTGGACGATTTATTCCCTGACTAAGTCCATGGGTTTCTAGGAGGCTAATATAGTTATTTGCTGATTCCTCGGTATTGTCGGGTAGTGTGTTTATGTTTATATCGCCTGTGAGGATAATATTTCTAGTTTTTACGTCCTGCAAGATATCACCAAGCGAATTCATGTAGTTGGTGGGGTTTCTGAAGCAGGGTGGTCTGTAAGAACACAATATTGTGTACTCATCGGATAGGTTTAGCAGAATGCAATTGCCTTCTACTAGTTTTGGTTCGCTTGGTACCACATCTATACCTTCTTTTACATAAACAACGACCCCGTCGTTCTGGTTATGGGTGATCTTACTATAAAACATTTGGTATTGGCCGAGTTCTGGTGGTACACGGTTATCGGAGGTCCAGCATTCCGTTAGTACGATAATATCGATTGGTACATCTATGCTGGATATAAACATCAAAAATCTATCTAGGTTGCATTCAATACTTCTTTTGTTTACAGTTATGATAGTTAGGGTCGTTTCTTTACCATGACAGTAGTTTAAAAGTGTTGAGCTTTCAGAGGGATTATTTGAAAAACTACAGGTTATGTTATAGGTGTTGTCGATGTCAGAAGCCATGTAAGTACTAAAGTTGAATTTTATTGTAATTTTGATTGATGGGTTTTGTGAGGGTCTCATAGATGGATTGTTTGAACAACATATACGATGAAAATAAATACACTTCGATCAAGCATAGAAAATCAACCACATAGCATTCAAATGTACTATTTAATTTAAAAGTAAAAACACTGCTAACCACATTAGATCCTAACACATAAGTCCACGAATAAAGAGAAAACAAACAATAATAGAAATATCCAATGACAGGTTTTAGACGAGCCAAATCCAATACGAGGTTATGCGATATCGAGTTTATAAGTACAGCTAGTCACTTGTTGCATTGGGACTTCAGTTCATTAATATCGGCTTCATTCCGTATCATATGGAACGGGTCTCCCTCCTGCTTGCGGAGATATACATGTCCATTTGTAGTCCATACGTATCTGAAGCCTGCCGTCTTTTTAAAGTCACGCGCAAGAAATAGTACGCGTTTAGTCTTCGCCGTCAGGTGTTCGGAGGCGTAGAGTTCTTGTTTCGGTCCCGAAAGACCAAGATGAGACGAGTTCAAATTGTTCAAGGGGTTGTCACGGTTGTATTGTTTCAATAATAAAAAAGAACAATAAGTAAAAAGAAATATAACTAATTTTCAGAAGTACAGTGATATACACAATTTTAATACTAGAAATAAAGACAAGTTGGTTGCTTATGTAAGCCGACTACATAAAATTAGTAATTCTTTTAAAGGCAATTGTATACGCTATTACAATAAGGTCCCTACTGATATTAAAAACTTACCTTTAGACAAGTTTAAAATAATAATAAAACAGAAATTGTATAAAAAAGGTTACTACAGGATATCTGATTACTTAGAGGACAGATGTCCATGGGAATAGATTGTTTGAGTAACAGGCTGTTTCGATATATAATTAGCATTCATTTTGTAATTTGACAATATTTTATTTAAAAAAGGAAACGCAAAAGATGCGACGACTGTGGAGTTTCTTCGGTGAGCTCTTCTCCACAGATTCCGCCATTGGGTTAGTGAACTCACCCAAAAAAATGTAATGACGGATCTAAGTGATATAACAACATCCTATGGAAATAAATGATTTTAGATTTTTTGATTTTACAATGACATAGTTCAGAAGATATAGTGAGACCACGGATATGCTGTCTTTCATCTGACTCATTCATTACAGGTTCTGTCTACCTGTTTACTCATTCGAAAGAGAGGAAAAACTTTTTAACTATCAACTAGCTATCACCTTTTACGACCTATTTCCATCAAAAGGCTGAGATTAGAAGTTTCTGAAATAGCAGACGATGTTAATAACAAGACAAAGTTATTGAGATGTAGAAACAAACACTTTTACAAACTGTGTTGGTGGGTGATAACTTTGTAACTGCAATAGACTACTTGTTTGGATACTACCACGTTTATCTGTCCCGGTGATGGAAAATCGTGGTGATCAAGCAAGCATTTCAGAGCAAAGTCAAAGGCAAAGTCCAAATGTTCTTTATTACTGTAGATATTTACATATACTTAGCAAACGTAATTTTTTGCCACACTCTACATTGGACCACTGTGAGAGAAGAGGGCGTATAAACTCCCACAGATTGATTTTTAGATCTCTTTTAAAACTTGGTTGTGCTTAACTAATACAAATATTACAATATTAATTATTATGTTACTTAAGTATAATGTTACAAAATTAATAATACCAAGGTCTGTGTTGAGCTCATAATCTAGCTAGATTAACATTGCACTATCACTTTTTTGACAGTCGCTTTAACATGCTTTGTAAATTGCTCAAATGGCAATTTCAAAATCTACAGGGGTATCTTATTGTAGTAGAGAATACACTGACCCATGAATGAATTGCTAACCTTCGCGAGTCTAAATCGGCGCGCATGTAATTATTTATTAGGTAAACATTACAGCTATTGCTATGTTTGTAAAATGTTGTAAGGTTGCGTACATACATTATATTTTCGAAAATAAATTGACTAGCTTCAGTTAGTATGTCAACTTCTTAAAAAAGCTCTCTTAAGGAGTCTGTTAATATTAAATTATAAATTGCTTGAATAGCTCCTTTTTGTAAAATAAAAATAGTTCACAATCTTCTTTTTGTCTTTCAATTTTGAAGACCATTGAAGTATCATCAGCAAACAACACCATGCCAGTAAATTTTTCCACCATGAAAGGCAGATCGTTACTGGCACAAGTGTATCTTCCTTACACCCAAATTACAATTTAAGGTAGGAGGCGGGGACCTGCATTAGGTTGGTAGTCTAAATTTTGATTAGAATGATTCGAGGTGTGGACCATCCATCATCAAATTCTAGGAGTGGTCCTCACACAATTTGATTTAGAAAATCCGAAAATATCCGGAGTCCGGAAATTCTGAAAATATCATTTTTTCAGAAGACCCTGTGAACATGAAACTAATTTACGCACCCTATATCGCAGCCCTAGCACCTCGGGCTCCTTGCGTGTCCTGCGCAAGTTATCATTTGTCAAAAACATAATATCCAACGACATTGTCGAGACAATTTCAGGCACTCAACATATCACTACACTCACAAACACCACTCAATAATCACTTTACACACGAGCGCTTTATGATATCACCATAAAGGTAGAGTTGGGGGTGCGAACGATAGTGAAACTAAAACGTCATAATGCATCATTCCCGTATAGGGTGCGATGCGTGTGCGCTGGCCGGCCTGCCCGACTGTAGAGCGCAAAAACGCGGCGCGAGGGAAATCGCAGGAAAATGCGCGCGCGCTCTGCGGCAATGCGTGCGCGGCGGAACGGGAGCGGATAATAAACTGTTGATAACGTGTGCGGTGGTGGGAGGCCGATGCAATACTGGTAGGTGGAATCTTTGAAGACGATCTGCAATACTGGTGGCCCATTTCTGGTTTTAACTAGTTTAGGTGGCCTAAGACATGGTCGTTTTTGGTTTTTCCGACACAGGGCATGCAGGGCGCAGGTTTAATATGAGGAGTGGCGTGTTCTTCTTCTTCTTCTTCTTCAGCATTTCACCGTCCACCGTTGGACATATGCCTCCCCAGTTGTCCTCCATCTTGTGCGGTCCGCGGCCATTCTCGTCCAGGATAGGCCGGCCGTGATCTTTATGTCGTCGGACCACCGTGTCGCAGGTCTTCCAACGCTTCTTTTTCCTGTGCGGGGTCTCCAGAACAAAACTTTAGAGCTCCATCTTCCGTCATTTCTGCGACAGATGTGTCCAGTGGCGTGTTGCCCCCAAAATATTTTTAAGGAGTATCTCAAATAAGAATTTACGATAGAATCTAAATGAATCCAGGAAGGCGTAATCACAATTATCATACGCATAATATTGAGAGATGCATGTAACTGACCAGATATCGAATTGAATTAACATCAGTTAATGTACAAGATAATGACGGAATTTATGCGACAAGATGAGCGATACTTAGTTAAGCTCGGTGATTTTCACACTAGTTTTTATACAAGAAAGTAATTGATACGTATCGACATTTAATGATACAGCCCGATAAAATCTTATTCTCCAGAAATCGTTGCTTACGTCAACCACAACAACGAGACTCACACAGGAATCATAGGTCCTTTGATGCCTTGGTTTGGTGGGAGAAATCTATTTTTAGAGATAAGCTAGCCTAAGTACATCCAGTTATTATAATGTAACTGTTGAAATATTTATGAGCAATAAACAATTTTGAATATGGGACCTTTCCTTGAAAGGGAAACACCATAAGATGATTTCTGTTGCAATCCTGTTTTTGACTCTACATAACCTAACAAGCCAGTGACACGAAATATACCAAAAGCCTGTCTATATCTATAAAACCCGTAGACAATTAGAGAGTGTATGCACACAGCATAGATGCTGAGTTCTTACAAATCGATCGCTCTAATAAACAAAGAGGAGCGCACAATGATTGGATCACGTCACGACAACCCCATGTGATCAAGTACCAAGAATCTTTAGCACGCTATACAAGCAGTTTGGAAATTCAGCTTTATGCCGAGCAATATAAAGGACTTGAATGAGAATAAGTGCTAAGGTGTTAGTGCAACAACGACTGCTGGTACAACTGGCATAGTTATCGCTTGGCTAAACGGGAAAGGGACTTAGGCAAGTGGGATATCTATGTCACATCTGTTCCGAAGACAAAATGAAAACAGTGAGGACAGGAATAGGCTGAGAAAAGTGTTAAAGCACAGTACATGTACATTGACGGTCTCCTTAAGTAGAAACGTGCTAGTACAGTTAGAAGGAATTAGCAGTAGGTCAGCCCAGCTGCTTCTTACAGAACTACCGTAGTCCGTATGTCAAAGGACTATGAACGGTACCGTACGTCCAAAAGGTGACTGACAAGAAAGCGACGGTACTCCATAATGTGAGATACAGTATAATTACAAATTTAATTCTTAACAACACCCGAGGAGTATACCAAGATTTAGATTTTTTATGTACAAATCCAACAAACGTTTGCAGAACAATTAATATCGCAACGGCGATAATAAAAATGCATTACAAAACGCTAAAACGCTAATAAACAGCACAATTGCCGGCGCATTGCTGAAATCACAACCGAAACCCTTATCAAAACTACATCTCTCAGTAACAGAACCATGCATCATACACCCAGACTAATCACAACCGAAACCGTTATCAAAACTACATCTCTCAGTAACAGAACCATGCATCATACACCCAGACTATTAGTAAGTATTGTTGATGAGTTGTATCATGATGCAAGTCCGTGTATTCGCTATTAATTAGCCGAGTTGGCATAATTGAAGAAGTGGCTCGCTGGAAAGCAGAGAAAGTGCGCCGGTCCTCGTAAAACTGAGCAATGATGTGTTGAAGCTACCTGCACATTTCAAACTCAACGATTTGTGTGAAGATGGCACTGGGAATTTGTAAAATTATTCCTAATACAGAAATAGCTGAAGATAAACATTCAGATATTTCTCATAACAGTATGCATACAGCTCCCCGATCAACACCTTATCTATGTGCCCATATGCGGTGTACGTTATTTCATGGTGAAGTCTCAGAACAAGCCTAAAATCTGAGCTCTTGCCTCTTCTTAGAGGTGAAAAACAAACTTACTCATCGTTGATCTAACGTACTAAATGTCTACGATAGATTTACGATAGGCGATATTACAATACGATATAGGTAGAGCAAATCGTCTCGGTCCAGTTCAAAGCCATGAGTTCACAAGGTGTGTTCGCTAACAAGCTGAAAGGATCTGTACGCATTAGGTCGGATTATATATACAACTACGTGTGGATGGTGAATAGCGGAATAGCACCGTCTATAAAAATGGTGGTTGACGGTAATGCCGATCACAAGAAGCCAAAAGCAACAAGAGTTGCACATCCAAAATTCCAAGTTATGCAGACACGATACACTACAAATTACAGGTCTCGGGTGGGCGTCGAGTCGTAAAATGAACCAACCGAATCATGATTTTAAGTGTAAGTTACAGTGACACCAGTAGAAGTTGCTTGTAGACTTGCCAGAAAAATAATTCCATAGAATGATGAGGGATGGATGGTTTTGCTTTAATATTTGTTGCAAATGTGCAATGATAACTCTTCTTCGATGTCATGATGCTACCATGCTACCAAATTTCAGGTCGTGACTACTCGTGACCATCCTAATATCTTTTCGGGCTTAATTCAGAAACTACTGAAGTGATTATGATCATCCCAAACAGTTAGATCGATTTGATTTTCGGCGAATCACGTATGTTTTACGCCTGCGAAGACGGAGCGGGTCGCAAGTAATATAAACAAATGTGCTCTAAATGTTCCTATAGATTTTTTCACATATCGCAGCCAGAGCCAACTTGTAACGGTCGCGCTGTAGTATCGTGGTATTCCTCGTCTGGTTAGTCATCGAGTGCGGATGCCTGGGTGCCACAAGCGTATAGTCTGTAACTAGTATTGCATGTGCTGCGAGATTCCTTAGTAGCGGCCCGTACTGTAGCAGTAATGACGAAAATGTATTTTTAATTTCGTCTGTATGTAACAAGTTCTCTCAGTGCATGGTATATCCGTCCTCTCTCAAATTAGTATCCTCTGGGATCACCTATTAGGGGTTTACTTGTCAAGTTGGTCTGCTACATTATATAACCTCTTGAATACCATCGGTGTTAGCTAGCGCCTTTTTCCGTTATAGATTTTTAATTTTATTACCATGGCTTAAGGTTCAAAATTGCGACCCGTCCCAACTACCCTCGTTTTTTGAGAGGTTAATAGTATAATTTTTAAAGCTATCGACAGACTACTGACTAAATGTGGGAGTACAGCTTAAAGATTTTCACAAATTCAAGAGCCATCTCATCATTTCCTTTCGCACCAGTCTTTGCTCGTTAATATTTAACTATTGACAGGCAATGTAAATTTTTGTATTGTAACCTCCCTGGTGCCCAAATACTCGGCGAGGGCCTCTCCGGGTCGAGCTCATACATTCACAGCTCACAGTGTTAAAATATATTGCTATAATCGTTACAAAACGTGTAACATCGTGTGACGGTCAATCAAGCTTGAAAATCTCGGTACCGATGAAATCAAGATAACGATAATTCTATGTAAAGATGTTCCTACAGTGACTGGGTAATCGTTTGTCCTGTCTATCTTTACACGTCATTTTATAGAAAGGCGTTTTTAGAAAACCTCTGTACGGTTTATACAGGAGGAATTTTACTGGTTGTTTTTGGAGAATTACAGCATTAAATATTCAACGAGTTTAATAAAAATAGGTCAAGTGCGGGGGACTCGCACACGAAGGGTTTATGCCAGCGATCGTACAAGAAAACTTAACCGGTTCGCTCGCATTTTTTTCATTGTATCGCGATTTTTAACCTTGTACAACGGAATTAGAGTTCACATCCTATAAAAAGCCAAGTATATGGAAGGTGTTCATACCCGAGCGAGCGTGATATAATAACATAAAATAATAAAACAAAAACAAAAATAATAATGTCATGTCCGAACGTGGATTCGGACCCAGAACTTTATGTCAAACCAATTGTGCCACAACAACCATGTGACGATCATATTTGAATCATTGACCTCTGTGGCGCAGCGGTTGTGGCTCTGCCTACCATGCGATAGGTCCCGGGTTCGAACCCCGGCTGGGGGTAAAGAAAAAAAAACCCAGGTCTTGGATGTTTATATGTGTGTGACGTCGCTGTTTCTGGTTCCCACGACACAGGGTATCCTAGTGTGGGGCCAGAAGCAATGTATGTGCCTGTATGTAAATTGTTTATGTTTTATTATATGATTTGTTATATCGCGGGGGTCTTAAAACACGTATCTTGTAAGATAACTTCCTTTAATAAAATCTCGTAGTTCTTAATTTTCCCGCGTCCCGCATGACAAATACGCACGTCACTGAAAAAGCGCTCAATCCCGCGCGCGGAACCTGCAAGACACTGAAAAAGGCCTTATTGAGGAAATCTCAACAGAAAGAAATATAAAGATATATGCATTGTTTGATGAAACATAGATATTCGTTGGTTGGTTGTAATTAATCAGGCAAGTTGCCGTACGGCGTTTAAACATTGGATTTATATTCCTACTAAAACGAAATTTACATAATACAGATAAAAGTAATGCATCCACAATAATTATTGTCCTCATAATGTCGTGTCAAGGGACTGGCGCAAAAAGTCCACAGTGTCCGGAACGCTGGCACGGGGCTGCCAAGTGTCCGGAACGCTGGCGCGGGCCTGCTGATGTCTTGCACAACGTGTCACCGACAGTTGACATTAAGTCACTCAGCGCATTAAAGTACCAGTAATTAACGCCATGCCTCTACGAGGTGTTGCTACATTCACGCTTTATCGCCCTTCGGGTCCTTCGACAATAATGATTTGACGCGCTTGCGCCGAAGGACTTCCGGTTTTTCAAAAGTCGGGTGCCGGCGGAACTCAAGACGAAGCCAAGAATTACTGGCCAGAGGACAAGGTATACCGACGCTTTAAGCGAAACCGACCAGTTTTTGTGTTCTTTGTAATCAATTATTTTAGTATTAAGGTATTTACAGACATCGGTTCTTTTTAACCTGAAATAAAACCGGAAATAAAGAGGTAAGTAAAGTATTGCCGAGTAAAGGGGACGTCATACCATACTAGCGCGATCAACGGCATTGGCGCGATTTCTTCAAAGCAATCATCAGTAGCATGATGTCGATAAATGGTTATTTCGACAAAGCAATGATCGATGAACTCTATCGTGGCGAAGAAACGGTCATTCGATGAAGCGTAATTTGCCACAAATATTAGATTGTCTGTCACCTCGCTATTAAGACGAAGCGTGATACTATTTACTTTTACTACCCAATAGCTATTCTGAGAATTAGCTAAATATCTAAGGCTCGCATGACGGATAGCAGGTTAGCACGTCAACTGAACAGGTAGTTTATCTGCGAAAGTGGAAAGTGGCACCGATATGCATAATATTCCTATAGTTATTCACTTATTTTCATACGGACTCAGGTAATTGCGACGTATCAGACGAATGCTAATGAAGCGTTCATTGAGTTTAATCATCAGCTAGTAAATATGTTACTCATCTTTGATCAATTCCGCGATTGTTAAACGAAAAAAATAACGCATTCGGAGATAGATTTATTAAGAAAATTACTAGAGCTTTATTCCGATACACAAAGACGGTTTTCACTGACAATAACGCGAGGACGACGTTCCACTTTAGGTATACATAGGGCGCACTGTAAGTTTCTGGAACTGGCCACTTACATAAACAATATTTAAAAATTTATTGCAACATTTGAAAATAGAACTCTTTGGCTGTAGAATGCAGTTTGTTTCATCTGACTGCCTTTTGTTTTTACCTTGTGGCGCCATTTAAAAAATTGTGTGTCTGCATCAACATGGATTTAACTCGGGAAAATTTTCGTAGTATGATTTTCTACGATTTTAAGAGTAATTTGACAGCTCAACAGAGCATCGCTCGGCTTGAAACAGCTTTTGGCAATGAAGCACCATGCAAGACAACTGTTTATAGCTGGTTTGCAGAATTCAAGCGTGGTCGTATCAATCTCAGTGACGAATCTCGCGATGGTCGGCCGTCCACCGCTGTGACCAACAAAAACATCGATGCTGTGCGCCGTATGATTGAAACAGACAGGCATGTGACCTACCATGAAATTCGCGCATCCTTAGAAATAGGCATGAGTCAAATACAATTAATCCTACACAAAAATTTGGGTGTGAGAAAGCTGTGCTCGCAGTGGATCCCACACAACTTGACCGAGGCTCAAAAAACGGACCGCGTCACTTGGTGCAGTGCCATGCTTACCAGATTCAACGAAGGTGCGTCAAATTTGGTGTGGGACATGTAACAGGTGACGAAACATGGATTTATTGCTACGATCCCAAAACAAAGCAGCAATCGAGCGTATGGGTCTTTCAAGATGAGCCGAAACCAACCAAAGTGGCGCGCGTTAAAAGTGCATCTAAGCGGATGATTGCTTCTTTTTTTTAATAAAACTGGACACGTGGCTACTGTTGCTTTAGAGAATCGTCGTACAGTGAATAGTGACTGGTACACGACCATTTGTTTGCCGGAAGTTATTGACGAACTCCGTAAAAATAACCGTAAACGCCGTATCATCCTGCACCACGACAATGCTAGTTCTCACACGGCCAGACAGACAAACGACTTTTTGAAGGCGAAAAATGTAGAACTCACGAGTCATCCTGCATACAGTCCCGACCTGGCACCTTGTGACTTTTTTCTGTTCCCAAAAATTAAGAACCAATTACGCGGTCAACGATTTTCATCACCAGAAGAGGCTGTCGAGGAGTATGAAAAACACGTTTCAGAGGTCACCACAGAGGAGTGGCACAAAAGTTTTCAAAACTGGTTTCATCGAATGAAAAAGTGCATAGACGCCAAGGGAGATTATTTTGAAAAACAATAAATTAATTTTGTACCTTTAATAGTATTTTTTCATATTCATTCCGGAAACTTACAGTGCGCCCCACGTAGATGTTTTTTTTTAGGTTTATGTTAATTTGACAGCGGAGTATTGAAATCTATGTTCTATTTTGTACCGACAGCAACCTCAACAGAAAACTGCCATAATAGAGCCACTCTGTCGCCAGGGCCGCGCGGCCAACCCTCCTTCCTGGCGCCGGGCGATCCAATCACTGTTGGTTGGCTACAAAAGCCAGATATATGTCCAGAAACATCATGAATTTGACGACCCGAATGGCCGAGTCGGCAGTGACCCTGCCTACGAACCCAAGGGTCCCGGGTTCGAGTCCCGGTGGGGGCAAATATTTGTTTGACGAGAACGGATGTTTGTACCCTAGTCATGGTTGTTTATCTATATAAGTACAATATTTATCTATATAAGTATGTGTACCGTTGTCTAGTACCCCAAGATACAGGGAATCCTAGTTTGGGGCTAGATCAATGTGTGTAAAATAGTGTCCAAGGTATTATTATTATTATTATTATAATCTATTACTGTATTAATTTACACTTGTTTGACAAAGCGGCAAAAAGGATTAAAAGTAAAAAAATGGAAGCACTTTAGAAAGCGGGCGGTTTCAGAAGCTTTTGCCGATTTTTCCTATGCATTATAGGTGCAATTAGAGACGATATAAAAAACCCGGAGTGTCGGAAATCATTGTTTTTCGAGTGCTTTTTTTCTTTCGAAAGCCAATTGCTAATATTCGGGACGGTGGGGATGAGGAAGTATTATGGTGGGGAACGACGGATTTTGCCCATTTTTAGTCACAATAACCTACTCTAGCTAAATTTGGCTTTTATTTGCATACGCTCCGCTACGCTCCGGGGGTTTCTTCTTCAAAGTTCCGAGCTAACCTATAACCCAATTGAAATTTAGCCACAATAACCTACTCTAGCCAAATTTGGCTTTTATTTGCATACGCTCCGCTCCAGTGTTGCTTCTTCTAAGTTCCAACCTAACCTATAAAACAATTGAAATTAAGCGACAATAACCTACTCTAGACAAAGTAGGTGTTCAAAGCGACTCAAACGAAAGGAAACTATCACTGACGGGAATGCAAGCAATGAAGGCCTAAAATGACCAGATTCCACGGCCGTAAAACATATTTAAAAAAAAACAACAAGCAATGAATGAATGAATTTGGCTTTCTGCGCTCCGTTACTAAAAACTGAATCTCAGTAAATCTAAAAGAACACAATGAAATAAACACAAGTCCAAAAACGCAGAAACAAGCTAGTGACACAAAAATAGCTTTATTACAATATAATTCGGTTTAATGCACACTTTCATCTATGTATTCTCATCTTATAATAAGCGTACAACGAAACGTAACACATTTTGAGGTTGTTATTGTGTGTCATACAAAAAACAAAATTTTATAGATTAAAAAAAAACATATCGGAAAAACTATCGAGTTCCGACACCTGAAACTTTTAGACCGTGTTTAAAATGACCCAAACTATCTACCGAAAAATCACGAAAGCCATAGCAAACCGCTCGTTTTCTAAAGTCTAGCCTCTTTCTGCAATCCTATGGGAAATATCTTCACGATATGTTTGTTGTATACAATTATAGCAATAAAAGCAGAGATTTCCAAGTATTTACAACTATAGGTACAACGGCGGTTTTGTTCGTCTGTCAACTTTGATTATGTTTTTCGGCAAGATGTTGTTTGGATACCATATGACCCACACCTGCAATGGGAATTTCAATCAGAAACATCTAGTATCGAGTAGCAGAACTAATTTTACACAGTATAAAAAAGCTTTTGTACACGCTGGCGACGGAGAGTCGTGTCTCTTGGCGTTACCTTTTGTACGCGTTGGCGCCAGAGTGGTTAAGTAATAAAATAAAAATAAATACCGACGACGTCGATAAAGTTTTAAAGTGAATAACTTCTTTAGCTGTGATTTGGAAATCGAAAAGTGGATGAGTAAAAATCGTAAAATTGGCCTTGCTCTATGTAAAAAACAAAACATAGTATGACATGTAACCCCGAAACTCAGTTCAATTATTTTTATCTACATCCATACCCTAATATGTCTAATTTATGGTCAGGATCGATGAGCAAACGCCCTATATTTAGATATGAGTATCTGTGGCTGCATCTTAATGTTTACATTTTAATATCGGTAACCGATACCTTAATTACGTTCAAATTTCGAACGTCTTCTTAAAAAGTAAAAATTAGTAGGTTTTTTCGATTATCGAATTAGTCGATTAGTAATTTATGTTCCATTCCCATACATTTCATTCGATGCTGAAATTATAACAATCGATTTGAGAACTCGAGTCTAGATTGTTTATGGATTTTAAAAACTACAAACGTCAGTCATTTGTTTTGTTTCCAGTGTTTTGTTTTTTTGTTTACGGAAAACGGAAAATAAAGTTTTGTGAGACTTGTGAGAGTGAATTGCAGTGGATAGCGTCGTGAGCATGAGTTCTGAAAATGACGTGGAAATTTGCGAGACACCGCCTGATATCAGGGACGCCGCAACAACAGTTGCCGACAATTTGCTGCCGGAAAAGTCGCGGAAACAATACGAAAAATCCTACAAAGATTTCATGGATTGGTAAACCGTGAAAAAAGCAACATCATTCTCTGAAAACGTGCTATTGGTATATTTCCAAGAAATATCCACTAAGTTTAAGCCATGTACTTTGTGGACCATATATTCAATGCTTAAAAGTACATTGAATATCAAACATGAAGTGGACATTTCAAAATACTGCAAACTGATTGCATTTCTCAAACGCAAAACAGAAGGATATACAGGAAAGAAATCAAAAACAGGTCAGAGTGTCGATAAGGGAGGCTATCTAAACGCGGAAAAAATTCTAAGTTTTTTTTTCCTTGGCGCCCCCTTATCTACACTCCAACCCAAAAACATTCTTACCTGAAGAAATCAAGAAATTTTTAAATGAAGCACCTGACAAACTTTATCTTATGCAAAAAGTGAGTAGTGAATTACATTTTTGCTCCTTAAGGGCACTACACATTTTGTGGAATAAATAATTAAGATTGATATTAATTTGTGACAGCTGCCCGCTCCCAGATTTTTAGCACATTAAGGGTTAAAATTAGCTTAATATATGTTTCAGATGCATTCCGTTGTTGATTTTCTGTTGGAATTTACTCATTCTAATGTTACTGTGTCTCTAATTGTTTCAGGTTGCACTAATATTTGGCATTATGGGGGCATGCCGCAGACAAGAATTATACAACATGAAATATGAGGATGTCAAAATTTTTGAAAATACCATAGTAATAACAGTTCGTAACACCAAAAATAAAACGGATCGTACTTTTACCGTAACAGGAAATTATACAGAAATTTGTAAAATATACATTGAACTACGCCCCAAACCCTGTCAAATTCCAAATTATACATCGGAGGTAAATGCTTCAACCAAAAAGTAGGTATAAACAAGTTTGGATCACTGGGCAAGACAATAGCCACATGTTTAGAACTCCCCAATCCCCAACTGTACACCGGGCACTGCTTTCGCAGAACATCTGCGACTTTAGTTATAGATTCTGGGGCAGACATAACCACCTTAAAGCGACATGGGGGGTGGAAGTCGACAACTGTTGCTGAAGGCTACATAGACAACTCTGTGCAAAGCAAAGTGGAAATATCTAATAAGATACTTAACTCCATTAATAAAAATGAAGTAATTAACATAATTATGCCTAGCAGTACAGTGACTTCAAATGAAATCCCAGCTACTGCAGAAAAAGTGCAGTTTTCTCACTGCACAATACAAAATGTTGTAAATAATTATTATTATAAATAAAACTTTAACTGCTTATTATTGTATTTTATTCAAACTGACCTACAAATTGATTTTGTACTAAGTACTAACTTTTACATACAGATTATGTTGGTAACTGTAGCCATATTAGGGTATGAATGAAGATAAAGTTATGTATGTGACTGTACATAATTAGGCATTAAAATACTCATGTGATCCTTTTATGAAACTCACTTCGTTCGTTTCATAAAACCACATTCGTATTTTAATGACCCTCATTATGCAACACCCACATAAATAACTTCACTTGTCATGCTCGAAAAGTCCTTCTTTATGCTGGATGTGGGCTGCATAAAATGGCCCGAAATTGTCGACCCGAATGGCCGAGTCGGCAGTGACCCTGCCTACCAAGCCAAAGGTCCCGGGTTCGAGTCTTGATGGGGGCAAATATTTGTTTGATGAGAACGGATGTTTGTACCCTAGTCATGGTTGTTTATCTATCTAAGTATAATATTTATCTATATAAGTATGTGTATCGTTGTCTAGTACCCAAGATACAGGGAATCCTAATTTGGGGCTAGATCAATGTGTGTAAATAGTGTCCAAGGTATTATTATTATTATTATTATTAAAATCGCATTTTAGGCACTAGTGCATAAAGTGTTGTCGTCATCTATACCACCGATTAATAATCAAGACTAAGATAATTAAGCTATTCAGCCTGACAGTAGAGGTGACTGCATAAAATAAATTTGTTATTTGATTACATGTACTTTAATTTATTTGCATTCTATGTTGCATAGTTAAAAAAACTAGTATAATTAACAATAACATTAAAAATCAAGTATCACTCGGACAGTATCGCGTACGACCTAAGCTAAAAATGACATGCAGAAAATAAAAATAAACATAAATTAAAAATAGTGGCGGGAAAGAGACTTGTTTTTGACTTTTATTTAGTTGTTTTCTTGAACTTTTGCAAAACTTGTTGTTTTGCAAAAGTTAATTAATAAATACATCGTCAAGTGAAGAGAAAATAATACTTACCCCTAACACACTACTGGAAAAAAAAGCAAAAGGAGTTTTGAACAGACATTGCCGCCTAAATCCAAGCAAATTTATCTTAAAACGTATGAAAATGTCATGCTCTGGAGAGGCGCCAAACACGGCAATACATTTTCAGAAGGTATTTTTTTCATTATCACGGTTTCATTTTCTCGCAATCGAAGTGAAAAGCACATTGTATTATAACTCGGTCATAAACCCCATTTTACCCTCGACATAACCTTGCGGATATCGACGTCTCGGGTGAGATGGCGTGTTTTATGATCTTGTTGTACAATCTACTATTAAAACTTGACGTCATAATTTCTTGAGACTTCAGTATGGGGTTTAGTGTGACTTATTCTAAAGATATAGTTACACTAGTTTCATGCATGGGTATTTTTAGGGTTCCGTACCTCAAAAGGTAAAAAGAAACACAACACAACATTAAATAAGTTAATAAAATTAATAAACTACCTACCAACTACATCCAAAAATAATACCATATGTAAATATGTAAAATGCATAAATACGTGCAAATTCATACTAATACTTAGCATGAAAGATAAAGATAGTGTCCCTTCATAAGACTTTTAAAAATGGTAATTGACGGACTGTCTCTGATGCCGCTGGGGAGTTTGTTCCAGAGACTGATAGCTCGAACCCCCACTTTCATTAGCGGCAGCATTATGTTGCGGAGTTGTGAGTAGTGGCCGAGTGAGAGATCCCGGTGCCCTATCCGAAGACAGTGAAACAAATCGATCCCGTAACAAGCCAGGATAGCGAGGGTTACATAAGCATTTGAAGAGGCTTATGGGGATATGGGAATCCCTTCGAACGAATTGGGAGCCATTACAACTCCCTGCGATACTCCGGGACGTGGTCAAACTTGGAGAGCTATATGATTTCAAGACCTCAGTTTGTTATTAGTTACGTTTTGACGTCTTCATAATTGCACACACTGACTGACATGACTCTAATTTAATGTCATCTGCCATTATATGTACTTATTTAGTAGTCTAGTATATAGGTATAGGATTTTCCGTATTTTATAGATATTTTATTTACTTACATGGATTTTGTAGATAGAGATATATAGATTAGATATTGTGCACTGCCTATTTCCCTTTCAAGCCTTGTTTTGCTGTAATAAATATATTTTTAGAGATAAGCTCGCCTTTGTACATATGCTTTCTCTTTTAAATGTAACACGTGTGCAATAAACAATAATGAATTATGAATTCCACGCAACTGCTTAGACCAAGCTGAACCTACTCCGGCCTGGCCCGGGCTAGTGGAGGTACAGAGAGAATCCTTTCTGCTCATGCGGGCCATTCAGAGCTTGGCCCTCCCTACGGACGACTCTGTGCTCGATGGAGGGCGGGCTGCAGAAGGTCCTCCCAGCTGACGTAGAGGCCAATGTAGACGGCCTCTGTGGCGCAGCGGTTGTGGCTCTGCCTACCATGCGAGAGGTCCCGGGTTCGATCCCCGACTGGGGGTAAAGAAAAAAAAAAAAAAAACATCCCCAGGTCTTGGATGTTTATATGTGAGTGACGTCGCTGTTTCCGGTTACCACGACACAGGGTATCCTAGTGTGGGGCCAGAAGCAATGTATGTGCCTGTATGTAAATGTTTATTATGTTTATTATTATGTTTAATGGTGACCAAATGCTGTAATCAATAGCCATCTATCTTCATTCTCCCCCAGCCCAACCACATTTTGAATTTTCAACCTCACGCCATCGTAATTAAATTCAAAACCTATAACGGGGACATGACCTCTATTGCAGTCATGGCTCGTCGAGGGTTTAAGGCTGGGCAAACCGTCAGCGGAACTTATAATTTCAACTTCTGAAGTATGATTCAAATGTTAAAATTGCTCGTCACCGATGTTTATGGGACTACAGAACAGAGCAACACAGCTTAATGTTTTTATGACGTTTAAATACTAAATTCGAACCCAGTGCGAAATTGTAAAAACAAATGTGATGAACTGATTTTCTGATAACTTCAGTGAGACTTTTCTATCAAGCAAAAATAATCAAATAACGTTTATACGTTCACGAAGCTGACGCCTTTAATCAACCAGCTAATATAGGTACCGAGACAACTGCTTTAACGTAGACTCGCGTAAACCCTAAAACGGAACTTTTATGACAGACGTCACCTAGAGTACTGTAGATTCTATTGTGGGCATTTATGGGAAAAAAACCTAAAATTTGCCTTAATTGCTGTGTCATTATTTTTTCTTTTCCGGCCAGCAGAGAAACGAAAGGGTTAATACACCTATTTTGCGTAACTTGAGACTTGCAAAACGCTGTTTGGGCCTAATCAATCAATTGAATCAACCACATTTAGGCCTGCTGGATAGGCCTCTTCATCACCACGCCATCTACTCCGGTCCTGAGCCTCCCGCATTCACTGCCTACCATCTAATTATGGCTTAATACGTCGCCTTAATGGAAAGCAGTGTTAATTGCAACGTGCACCGACCTGCATGTCGTCGTCGACCGCCGAGTCGAAGGTCTCCCGCAGGCGCGCCTCCCCGCGCGCGTCCGCCTTGGCCGCCAGCTGCTTCTCCCGCAGCGACGTGCGACGCACCGAGCGCACTCTGTTGGGGGAATACCCTGATTAATGCTCTCCATTTGAGCCTTGAATCGCATATCAAAACTACCGACGATTTCTGCGATGTTGCGCGTCGAGGCTGTGCTTCCCAAGCGGAGCGGTTCGAACGCCGGCTGGGGGAGACAAAGAAAAATCCAGATCTTGGATGTTTACGTGTTTGTGACGTAGCCGTTTCTGGTTCCCACGAACCTAGTGGGGCCAGTAGCCACGTATGTGCCAGTTTACGCCTATCTAGCTTTTCCTGATGAGGACTTCATGACTTTGCCGGAATAAAAAGTATCCTTTAACTTTATTCAAGTATAAAATAAACTAGCCGCGTGCCAAGTTTCATACAAATCTGTTCAGCCGTTTTCACGCTATTAAAAACAAACATTCAAATACAAGAGGGGCCAGTGATTATGTATCTATCTCCCTTCTTCCCCTTCCTAGTATTGTATACCCTTATCCAGATTATACACTAGTCCTGTGCCAAAAAACACCTAAATCTGTTCAGGCGTTTTCACGTTATTCGAGGACAGACACCCAAACCAACACAATATGTAAAGTACCGGCTAGAGCTAGCGGTGCAGGAGGAACGTCCTGCAAACGTCCCACCGAACTTACCTACCATAGGTACCTACCATTGTCTAACAAGTTTCTCCGCCATTCCTCGCCACTTCACATCTAATTTTACCGGGACAGATAGTATATCCTATTTCCGGTCACAAACTAATCCTGAGCAAAGTTTCATCCAAATCCGTTCAGCCGTTTTCACGCTAGTGAAAAACAAACATCCAAACAGACACAAGTACAAATGGTTGTCGTACCGGCTAGAGCTAGCGGTGGAGGACGACCGCCTTGCTCCGCGCAGCCGGTCGCTGCCGCCGGAGTGCCGCGCGGCTGCGGTGGCGCGGCGCTTCGACTCCTCTTGCTCCACAGCCAGCCGCAGGATGTGGCCCCGCATCTCGCCGTCTTCGCAGATGTCTGTGGGGGGTATTGAAGTGATGAGAGACGGAACTGTATGTATTGTACAAAGTTATCAAACGGTTGACATACGGGATGGCGTGGTTAGGCCAAAAATTTGTGTGACAGCACGCTAGCTTCGCTTCCGTGAGTTTTATCTTAATTGTCTGAATGATCATGGTCGAGTTGGGGGGCTGTGTCCATGAGGACTGTGTTGCTAATATCGAAGTGGAGGAGCGTGACTTCAGAGCGAGAGCGGCATAGCATGTTATGTCACTCCTCCCGCTCTTACTAATCTACGCGCTAGGGTCGTAGCAATGTTGGGTCAACTTTTTCTTAGGAATGTCTATCTTTCAGGCCTATAAATACACACATTTAATTTATAACAATAGTACATTGTTGTGGAGGCTGGAATGTGAGCAATAACAGAAGGACGAGTGAGTTTCAGGCGAGGCTCTCTAAGTGACGAGACATTGCACAGTGCTTTTCACGACTACTGCGAGAAAATAAAATTCATTATATTGAAAATTTATTTGTAGATAAATTAGGTTAGGGTCTCCGCCTGGCGGAGTCCACGATCTACCGCAATTGACAGCACATGTCAGGCGCGCTTTTACCGACGCCACGGCATTACGCATGCTCTGTCTGTAAAAACCCACACGGTTGACTGTTTCAACAGACCAGAAATTTTTTTGCTGTCCTGCTTAACTATTCATTGTTTTGCGGCCCCAGTACAAACCATCTTTTACCACATTTCCGAGCAGTGGAGAAAACATTTCTTACCTGCTGGCGTCTCGTCGTGTTTGTTCCTCACGTTGAGATCAGCGCCGTATTGTACTAACAGCTCCAACACCTCCAACTGCAACAGAAACACATCATATAGCTTTGTAACGAGACTGAACTGAACAATACACTTTCTTCTTAACGGCCCTACTATGCGCTACGGACGACAAGTTTGTAGTTTTATACATTAATATGAATAATTTTCGTTTTTTATTTATTTTATCTACACACGTATCATAAACCCTCTTTACTGCGTTCAAAAACCGCACGTTACGATCAGCATTATGTTAAACTACTTGGTAAAAACTCGTTTCGTATCTGGAAAACTACACATAATGGTCATTATGTGTAGTTTTTCTATATATAATGACATTCAAATTTCGAACGCCGACACCCACCCGCGTGCCGTCCCTAGTTTGTCTGTGAAGTTGGTACTGACATTCAAATTTCGAACGCCGACGCCCGACTGCGTGAAGTTGGTACTACAGAACAAGCTAAACAACTGCAGAGCCACAATGCTGAACACATCAAAGAGAGCTTATGATATGTGTGTAGATAAACCAGTGTATGTTTTTTTTTTTTTTTTTTTTTTAATTTATTTATCAAATTACAGAGTTTTAAATACTTATCTAACTTAATGCACTACTTAAACCACTAAGGTTTGTATGTAGCACAAAATTAGTCTAGTGTATTATGTAGGTGGGTCGATAAAAACAATATGTATAAGCATGAAGTCAGTTGCTGGCTAAAAGGCAAAATACAGTTTGTGTACGACTATGGTAGTAATGATATAAAGTGTGATTTTAATTTGTGATTGATATTTTTGGGATGGATTGATGATTTGAGTTCCGGACAGAGACCGTTAAGAAGACGAGGAATTAGATAGCTAATTCGACGTTTCCCGTAAAAGTTATTTGCTCCTAAAGTCATCAGCTTTTTTTTCGTGCAGCTTCTGGTGCCGATTTTATGTGATAACGGTTTTTGGACGGATAAATTGAAGAATTGTTCTTTTAGTAGTGTGTATTCTACTTTGGTGTGTACTGGTAGTGTTTTACAGTATTTGAACAGTTTGAGCTTATCATTGGAGTACTGGAGTCTGATTTTTGGAGGTACTATATTTTTTAGAATTTTAATTTGTAGACGTAGTATGCAGTCTAGGGAAGTTTTATGCGTGAGTCCGTAGCTACTGAGCCCATAGGAAATTACGGAGTCTGCCAAAGCATTGTACAGCATTAACCTGATGTTAAAGGGCAGGCGATTTTTTATTATGTGCATGTTAGCCAGAAAAGCTCGAAGCTTTGTACACACCCGTTCTATATGACTATTCCAGTTAAACTTGTGATCTATTACCAGACCCAGGTAGACGTGCGAGTTGACGAGTTCTATATTGGGGCAGTGGCAAGATTTTGTAATATTTTGGTCATGCATACAAGTATGACTGTGTGATATGAGAGGTGTTTCGAGATTGCTTTTCATGTATGGTGATTTAATGAGTATGAGTTTTGTTTTATTGCTGTTTAAAACTAAGCCCGAGTCATGACACCATTGCTTGAGCTTGTCGAAGTCAGCTTGAAGCATACACATCGCGGAGTTAACATCGTCACTGGCAATAATAAAGCATGTGTCATCAGCAAACTGATAAGCTGTGCAAACTGTAACTGTACATAATTAGGCATTAAAACTCTCGAGTGATATTATTATGAAACTCGCCTTCGGCTCGTTTCATAAACCCAGTCTCGAGTTTTAATGCCCTCCATTATGCAGCAGTCACATAAACTACTATTTTGTCGATAATATGTGTTCCTCTTCAATCCTGTTCAATTTGTGCATTCTATAATTACTATGCTATAAACTCTTTACCCCATTTGCATTTCACATGGGGATGGGGCAGGGAAGTGAGCAGGAGGCTAATGTAAACGCTCAGTTCTCATGCCGCTCGCCATGATATTGTCCACTTCTCGTGTTCCCTCCGTAGGCGATGTTTCGTGCGGGGTAGCCGCATGACACAGCGGCATGCGTGTGAGCGAGAAGTATATAGGTGTATTCGGTATAATGTAAACATTTCCCGTAGACAATGCCGCGTCGACATTGTGATAAATATTGCCGGCGGCACGAGTAGCATTGGGCAGGGTGTAGAGGCATTACCTGCTATACTTACATGCCCCCAGCAAGCGGCGGCGTGCACCGGCTGCCACATGTCATGGTCGACGACGTCGGTGGACGCGCGGTTCTCTAACAGGAACTCTACCACCTTGATGTAGCCGTTTGCAGATGCTATGTGCAGCTGTGGATTTTCATGGTGAGATTACCAGGGAGACAAACGCGCCTTTTTATCATGTGTGTAAAGGTCACCTGTGCTGACGGCCTTGCGTTTTGCAACTTCCCTAAGGGCTAATGTAAGTCGTTAGACAGTATAGTGAGGACGAAGGGGCACAAGAAGCTCAAGAAGTACCGCGAAGAAGGATTGAGCCAAGGTGCAAATATGTATTTTCTTAGGTCGATATATTTTATTTAGTCAGCTTTGCAGATTATTATTTTTACCCACGACGGACAGAACTGAACGAAGGCGTTATATGCGTTTGGGGTTAGAGGTAGTTTGTATTTCTGTGTGTCCGTATTAACAGTTTCCTGGAAAACTACTGACCCTAATTTGATGTGATTCTGTGCATTAAACGGCTACAATTTCAGAACAGGTTCTACTATATGTTTTTTTTGCGACTGTAGACCACCAGGGGGCGCTCCATCAGCAAGCATGGTTGGCGCTTGAGGGCTGCTCAGAAACTATTAAGCCATTTTCAACGCTTTTTTGCATTAAATTAGCCGTAAGATTCATTAATGTGTCGGTGGTGTTTAATTTTTTTAATTTATTGTTATTCTGCTCACACAGCCCAGCACACAATACTCGTTCTAACAACTTTTTAAAAAATAAAAATAACAAACGGTCAGGCATCGACTCCAGGCAATACTTATAGGATTAATCCAATGTTTATAACCTGATAAACCATATTTTATTAGCCATAAAGAGCTGATAACCACTTGACCGACACAACAAACTCTTAAAGAAAACTTGCCCTCAATTAAGAGTAGTCGTAAAAACAGTTTATGACTTTTCCAAATTAACGCGTTGAGTGGGAATGACTCGAATGTGCGTTTGTTACATTTCATTGAGTGCCCTGGGCCTGATTACCCTGGTGCCTGATTTCCGGAGTGCCACACGACGCGCTTTTATTTATCTGTTCTAAGGGTGCATATTGTTTTCTCCAAACGCAAAGATGCTCCCTCCGATGGGCATACGCCAACTTTTATAGACTTATTAAGGTGCTACGAAAAAAATTGGGGTTTTTTTCGAATCGATTTACTCCACCATGAAGGCATCTACAGATTTGATTTTTGGGTTAACGTTTTTTGAGTATTTGATTAAGATTTTCACTAAAGGAAAACGCGATTGGATGACATTTTTCTCGATAGAATTTTATTACGAAAACACCTCTAAATTGTTTTATTTTTTACTGTAATTCTGAAATCCTCACTAATTTCATTGTGGAACTGCGTTAAAAATGTAGATTTTATGTATTCGCAAAATCTCCTTAAAAACTTTTTAACAAAATAGCGTAGTTTATTTTTAAACCATTTTTCTGTCGTATAGCGCTACGTTTTTTAATTTTTTCCCGATTCAGTCCCTCTCACACTGCGGGTCTTTCCACTTGGAGTAACGGGGACCTTTGCACGGACGACTTTCCCTTCCCGCTCGCAAAAGCACTACCTCCATAGAAACTCTGACAGATTATATAAAACTCGGCTGACTCGCACAAACACACCTCCCATACGACCGCACTTGCCGGAAGCGGCCGTCTGGAAATATTGTCCCTGTGTGAACCCCGTACTATTTTTGCTGCTGGTAATACTGACCGGAAATAAGAGGAATAATCTACCTTCTCTATGGAATATCACACTTAATTGGTCGAGAGACAAATTTTTAAGAAACCCTCTGTACAATGGATTTTGCATAGGGTTTTACTCTATTACGATTCGCGAAATTCGCGGTGTATTTTTGAATTTTTCGCGGCCATGACAGCTCGCTTTTTATCGGAATATCAGTTGGGCTCTGTACTGCAACGGAAACAGTTTGCTTTTTTGGCACTATCGAGTAAACCAATTGCTATGCCCGCCTTGCTCCCGCTTGGTGGCGCGGGCGTGGTTGGATTCAAAGAGTTTCATTCATCTGAGATTCGGTTCGAAAACACGTCACGTGATCATTCAAATATACTCGACACTGGCAAAATTAACGTCAAATGACGCCGTATATTATAACAAGTAAATAGAATATGACGACTTTGACAGATACACAGCCTGCAACTACATCAGCGCAATCTGCAATGAGCTTTTGAGATTAAGTGCCATTATAGTGGCATATGGCCAGTTACTACTTTCCTAGTGAGCATATAATGCGTGAAATTGAGAAAAGTATTTTTGGAGAAATAGTTAGTGGTGCAATGCTGGCGGACCCAGGAAGAGATCTACAAGATCTGGCCCAATGATAGAATGGAGTGGCGTCGTTTAGTCTCAACCTCTTGTCCACCAGCGGAAATTGGGTCAAAGTACTACTCAATGTGATAAAATTGTAAATAATGGCTAGGAGTTTAACCCTTTCACGTCCAACCGGCCGTACATAATTTGAAATCTTGTATGTACTTGTAAACTAGTGTAATTGCAACCAAATCCATTTTCTCATGTCAGGTCGCAGGCAGTTAGCGCATTATGCAAATCCGTGCTTTGATTACGCCAACGCAATAAAGGTTAATGGTTAATAAGTGTGTATGACAGCAACGATTACATCATGTAGAGTTTAATACCAACCATGTTTTATTTACCCCATATAAAGTGACTAACTATATGGACTAACTTGGACCTCAACCTTGAAGAAAAACCTGCTTACATCCCAGGGACGGCTCAGGCCCCATTGCTTCTGGCCCCACACTAGGATACTCTGTGTCGTGGGAACCAGAAACTGCGACATAACACACGTATAAACATCCAAGACCTGTAATTTTTTTATCCCCTGCCGGGATCGAACCCGGGACTGCTCGCATGGTAGGAAGTGCCACTACCGCAGCGCCGCAGAGGCAGTCGATGTCTGTCTTGGCTAATGAGAGCTGACCCCAATAGAAATGGGACAAGACAAGGAAAAGGCGGCCAATGAGTCCGCTAATGACCGACAAAAGAGGAAGAAGATATTTAGCGCGTCACACCTTTTTCCATACGGGGTAGCAGTATTATACGTTAGATTCATTCATTAGATCTTTTGTAGATCTAATGAAAAGGTAAGAAGAAAGTGAAGACAAAGTGAACGAGTGAGCGAGACAGTGAGCGTTGTAGGTACTGTCAAGCATAATGGTAATTTTTAACGATGACAATAGCTGCCAAAAAGCTACAAGATAAAATTAAGGTTGAATATTTATCACCTTTTTATTTACACTAATATTTTATCAATCACAATCGTAACTGACATGAGCGCTGCGTAGCGCGTCCGTCCGTCTTTTCTGTCTGGCTTGCGGCTTAGGCTTGAGACCCTCAAATCTAAATCTTAAGGCTACGGTGCAACGCTCACTGAACAGACAAGACAGAGACAGACACGAAACGCAAACAGAAACGAATGCACAGGATAGAACGAGACAAAAATGCTCGTTCGCCTCTGTTTTCGTGTCGATCTCTGTTTTATGTGTTCAGTGGTCATTGCGCCTAAGAATGTAGACAACACGCACTGACCAGCGTAGCGCCCTGGTTGTCTCTCGGCTCGTCCAGGTCGGCGCCCACCTTCGCCATGTCGGCGACGTCCACCATCATCTTGGTCTCCGTCGCCGCTCGGGTCTCGTCTATTAGCCGTTGGGTTATGCCCCTGTGGATTTTCGTGCGTGTCATGAGGGTTGGTTCACAGTCGCAAAAGGTGTGTCGAGTAAGGCCCGAAAGATGAGAAGCGAGTTAGCACTAATCTCGATCAATTGAATTTTGTACAGTGATTGGTCAAAACTTGGTAATTTAGTAAAGGAGAAATACTCTGGGGTTGGAATACTAAGGTCGGGTCAGATGTACCTGGTGTTCGAATCTCAACTCAAAAGCGAATAGGTATACCAGGCAAACATCAAATAATTTGACGTTCACGGCTAGCAGGTGTCAGTTTCCGCCTGAGCGGCAGTGAGGCTACACAATCACCTGGTAATCATCTCGCACTCAATGGCATCCAGCGGCCGCCTTTCCCTAATTCCCGGTTGCAGTACCCGCACGAGCGGCAGTGAGACTACACAATCACCGGCTAGCAGGTGTCAGTGTCCGGCAGCGGCAGTGAGCCTACACAATTACCTGGCAAACATCTCGCACTCGATGGCATCCAGCGTGCGCTCTTCCTCGCAGATGTCGTACGGCATGTTGCCGTCGCCGTTGACTGCCAGCAGGTCGGCGCCGCGCGCCATCAGTATCCGCACGAGGTTTAGATTGCCGCACGTTGCCGCCGCGTGGAGAGGGGTCCACTTCTCGCTGTTGAACAAAACAGCGGCATTTAATCCATGGCCCATGTTCTCTTTCGCGACCGGACGCTGGTGTCTGAGTTTCGCCGATATAGATATCTGACAAAGGTAGTCGGCATAACGAAATACAGTCTCCAATATTAGCAGACACTTTAAGGTAATTTTCAACATATTTTAATAATATTTTTATAATATTGAGGGGATATGTATACTGCCTCACCTGTCTTCAGCATTGACATTGGCCCCGTTGTCTAGCAGCAGCCGCATCATCGCCTCGTTGTTGTCTATGCAGCACTGATGCAGCGCGGTCAGACCGTCCTCGTTGGTCGCGTCGGGAGTCACGCCCCGGGAGAGCAGGCGGCGCACTGGAATTAGACACGCGATGCTGGACATATGTCGAACACTAGCGATTGTTTTAACACCCTTATATTGGGTTGAGCTGTAACTATGTACTAAAATGTAAGAAACTGAATTTCGCGCACTTCTAGGCCCGTGATAATAGATGGCACTCAAGATCGAACTCAGCCGATAGATGTGATCAGCATCTCAAGTTCGGAGCTAATAACTAGTGTTTGTATCATTACTAAACTAGGTATATCTATTTAAAATATAAATAATAAATAGAAAATAATTCAGACGACAATAATATAATGTTATGACACCACTTACATTAGTAAGTAAATTTGTAATTGCACTCATCTAGTTCTAAGATCTATTGGTGTCGAATCGGTGTTGATGGTTTTTAAAATGATATTTTAGTGGGTCAGAAAAGTACATATTAGGTCGGTACTAAGCGGTCACTACCTGTCTCAAGTTACCTCTATGCATAGTGGTTTACGTGTGGTAGTCACATCGGTTCCTTCGACATATTTATGTAATTCACCAAGTTAAAAAACAGACTTCAATTTCAAGCCCTATACCTTCCTCCCCGGCCGAGATGCGAATGAAGTCTAAAACTTTTGCTGCTCGGAACCACAAGACAAAACGTCATCTGTGATAGTAGATTCTACTACAAGGGCATAAAACAAGCCATTTTATCCATGAATAATTACGTCGAGAATAAAATGGGTTTTAAACCCTCAGTTACCACCACTTTTCCGTTATAGGTTTCCGCATATGGTTCAAAATCGCAATCCGACCCAACTGCCCTCGGTTTTTGAGTAGTTAGCGCCGCTGCGGGATTTTCCACACACTAGAGGCTAAAGCTAAACATGACACGTAGAAAATAAAAATAAAATGGTGTGGTGGGAAAGAGGCCTGTTTTTGACTTTTATTTAGTTGTTTTCTTTGTAAAACTTGCTGTTTTACGAAAGTTAATTAATATGTCGTCAAGTGAAGAGGAAATAATGAATACGCCAACACGCTAAGTAAAAAAAGCAAAAGGAGTTATTGAACAGACATTGCCGCCTAAATCCAAGCAAATTTATTCATAATTAATAATTCTTTATTGAACACAGTTATTTAAAAAAGATACATTAAGAGAAAACATATGTACAAAGGCGAGCTTATCTCTAAAAAGAGATTTCTTCCAGCAAACCAAGGCATGACAGGATTTTATCAATAAAGGGTAGGCAGTGCACAATATCTAAACAATAATAAAATACATATAAGTAAATTACATATCAATAAAATACGGTAAATAAAATACATACTCGTATCTAACAAACTACTAAATACCGGTTTATGAAAGCGAAAAGAGTCGGGCTGTCTCTTATCGCACAAGGAAGTGTGTTCCACAGTCGGACCGCCTGCAACCAGGAGTGCTCATATGCGGAAGTGGTATGCCTTGGAGTGGCTAAGAGTGAGACCGTGTGAGATCTCCGTTGCCGATCTCCTGAAAAGAGATACTCAAAGCGGTCTCGAAGGTAGCTGGGGTAGCGCGGATTTTTCAATATATTGAAAAGACAAAAAAGAATATGGGAGTCTCGGCGACGACGAATCGGAAGCCACCCCAACTCTTTGCGAAATTGAGAGACGTGGTCGAATTTGCGCAGCCCAAAGATAAACCGAATTCCGAGATTCTGAAGTCGTTCGAGTTTGTTCAGAAGATCTTCGTTCGCGCTCGCCCAACAGACATCGGCGTAGTCGATCAGCGGCAGGAGAAGGGACTGAGCAAGGGTGATTTTGGTCTGCCGCGGCAAGAAGTACTGCAGACGCCTGAGGGAGTGAAAAGACGCAAAGACCCGTCTGCTGACCTCGCTGACATGTGGAGACCAAGACAGCTGGTTGTCAAAAATAACCCCAAGGTTTTTCGCCTTATCTGTGTACTCTATTGTGATGCCATTATATGATACGGGAACAATGGGTTTTTGTAACAAGGAAAGAGTGTGCCTGGTTCCTAAAATCATGGCTTGTGATTTATTCGGGTTTATTAACAGCCCGTATGATGAAGCCCAGTCTTTCACATTCTCGAGGTCAGCATTCAGTGCCTCCACGGATGAAACTACATCGCAGGGGGAAAAGTGGCGATAAATTTGTAGATCATCTGCGTACAGATGATACGAAGAAGAGAGGACGTCGGAGATGGAGTTTATAAAGACTGAAAAAAGAAGAGGAGAGAGAATACCACCTTGAGGCACTCCTGAGGAAAGATCACACCATTGAGTTTCGGTCTCTTCAGACTTAATGCGCTGCTGACGACCTCTCAGGTATGAGTCGAACCAGCCAGCAGCGTGGGAGGAGACATTCAGCGATGTTAATATAGCGACAAGAATGTCAAAATCGACGCAGTTAAAGGCATTGCTGATGTCAAGCAGGGCCAGCACCGTAACCAACCT
This sequence comes from Argyresthia goedartella, assembly GCA_949825045.1. Classification (NCBI taxonomy): domain Eukaryota; kingdom Metazoa; phylum Arthropoda; class Insecta; order Lepidoptera; family Argyresthiidae; genus Argyresthia; species Argyresthia goedartella. Next base: position 21,902,068 of record OX463821.1, on the reverse strand, counting down.
CTGATCCATGGCTAGCTGTATATCATCGCTGACTTTTAAGAGTGCTGTGGTAGTACTATGCACTGGTCTGAAGCCAGATTGGAAAGGATTGAGAAGTTTGTTTGATGAAAGGTAGGAGGTGAGTTGGGAGTGGACAATGGATTCAAGGTCTTTGGAGAGAATAGGTAAAATAGATATGGGCCTGTAATCTTTGAAGGAGGAGGGATTGGAATTTTTGGGCAGTGGGATGACAAGAGCTTTCTTCCACAGACCAGGAAAAGATCTAGCTGATAGAGAGAAGTTTATGATGTGGGTAATTGGAGGGAGCAACTCTTCAAGGACGCTGTGGATCATCTGATGGCTGACGTTGTCGCCACCAGCAGCTTTGGATGTGACCGCTAGCACTGCCTTTCAAACTGCGCCGATTCCAACGAGACTAAAGTTGAACGGTGAGGTACAGACTGCAGCCTTCAACCGTAGATGACGAAGGGTTGCCTGCTTTGTGGCGGGGTCTATCACGAGGGGGGGAGAAGAAAAGAACTGGTTAAGACCGTTGAGATCGACATCACCTGAAGAAAATTCCTGGGACTTGCCAACACCAAGGGTTTTAAGAAATTTCCAGATCTGAGCTGGGGTGTACATTTCTATACGCTCATAGATGTGGCGTCGCTTGGCGTCACGGCACATGCGGTTGCATAAGTTTCGAAGGCGTTTAAATGTTAGGAGATTGTTATCGGTTGGTTCTCTCTTATATCGCCCCTTCGCACGGTTTCTTTTTGCCATTAAACGCTTGATAGCGTCTGTCAACCACGGAGCAGGAAAATGTTTTACCCTGACCTTTTTCATTGGTGCGTGCTTGTCGAACAGCCCCAGGACAATTGAGTTGAACTTCAGGATTTTGTCATCAACGGTCTCACCAGTTACAACGGGGGTCCAATCGACAGATGAGGCATCTGATTTCAGGGAATCCAGGTTCATACCTTTGAAGCTTCGAATATTAAGGAATTTGACTTTGCGCTTTAGGGAGCCTAATTTTGTATGAAACATACACCAGATCGTGATAGGAGAATGGGGCATTAAGCTGGCCATGAGCAGCCACCTTGGCTATGTTGGAGATAATCATGAGATCGAGAAGGGAGGGAATACAGTGCGGTTGAAAGTGAGTAGCGTCAAGGGGAAGAATATGTAAGTTAGAGGAATTTACAATAGATTTAAGTTTGGCAGAGCGGGCGTTATTTTTCAGGAGACAGGTGTTAAAATCACCGAGAATGAGAGTGTCACTATAGAGAGGAATCAAGTCACTGAGTAGAGATTCAAAAGAATCAAAGTAATCGATACGAAGTGAGGGGCTGTAATATACACCCAGAAGAATTTTGTTGTGGTGCAAGCTGATCTCAAGGAAGAGATACTCAGCTGAACCAGAGTACAGGCTTGGCGAGTGGCAGATGACTTTGCACGGAATGTCAGAACGTTAGTAGATAGCAACCCCGCCATCTGCTTTGCCTGTCCTATCGTTGCGATAGAGCCAGAACCCTGGCAGAGAATACATGGAGGAAGGAAGAGATGGTTTCAGAAATGATTCGGATACAAAAATACCATGTATAATCTGATCACTGAAAGCTTCCAGGAGATCAGCGTAACTAGCAGGAAAGCTTTGGGCATTAATATGAACGACATTGAAATTGAACTCCGACTTGTTGAACACTCGTTTCAGATTGCTAGACAATGATGCGTCCGCAAGGGAGTCGACACCTCCTGAACCAAGAGAGTCGCCGTTAGAAGAGCTAGAGAAAAAACTGTCTGTGAAATTGTTTATGATATCCATTTAAAATAAATAAATAAATATACTACAATAGCTATAAAATAAATATAAAACTAAACTATAATATCCTCCCTTACGAGGTTTAACACTAAATTAACAATTAAATACAAAAAGCCTGAATCCAGACACACTGGGCTTGTTGGGAAATAATCTATTACCTTAAAGGTTTGAAACAACACAGACAAAACGAACAAGCAAAACGCAATGAACAAAACGCAGATAATCATTACTTTGTTTGAGTGTGACGTGACCTACATTTCGTTTCGCTCACCTAAGGGTAATATGCAGGCAGGCAGAGTATGGAACAACTTAACATAAAGTTGTTATTATAAACATAAAGAGAAAAAAGAATAAGTGTCGAGAATCAAGCGAACAGGAACGAGACGGACTGTGAACATACAGGTCAACTTCATATCATGAGTGGAACACGCCCCGCACGTTCCGTGATGACAATTGATGACATTAGACCACAGACTATCACTTGACATAACATTGACTGACATTAGTTGTTTTGATATTAATAATTATTAACATAAATTATACATGTGCCTCCACTACATGATACTGGCAGAAATTGTCTGGCAACAGCAGGACAGATTGCCATTAGTTAAAAAAATGAAATGAAATGAAATAAATTATAAAACTTACCTACCTGCTAAAAACAAGAAAACACGTATAATCCGAACAATTGTGGAGAACACTTCAGGCAGCAGAACTGATCGACGACATATAAAGCCGCGGCCTACTTTTTCGCTCCCGGCGGCGAGGGCACTCCTTTGCGCCTGATGCTGGGGGTTCGTTTGCTCAGGCCCGACCCTGCAGCAGCCGTGGGCGCAGCAACCGAGGGAGCAGCCACAGCAGCTGTCGGTTTCTTTGCAGGAGACTCCTTTCCCTCAGATTGAGTGGTGGAAGGAGGGAACTGGCTGGTGTACACCAGTAGGTCCGCCATACACTCCACCTTCCGCCTAGTCTTATCTGGGAGTAATAAGACGATCCTGCCCTCCGTCGATTACACTGTGTCTTGATTTTGTGAGGAACTCTGTAACAGTTATCCCCGTTCCTTTCAAGGCAGTCTTGCCCTTCCATGCCTCGGTCCGCGCTATGAAAGACGAGAACCGAACTAGCAAGGGCCGGGCTTTGGATGCCTTTTCCTTGGGGCCAAGTCTGTGGACCACACTCACATCAGAAACACACTGCGGGGACATCTTCATCCGGTCGCTTAATATCACCCGAGCCACTTCATCAGCTTGTTCTTCTGCCTTCTCCGACACCCCGTGAAGCAGAAGTACCTTCCGCCTGGTACCCATCTCCAGCCGGTCCTGACCCACCAGCAGCAGCTCCATTTGTGACCGCAACATGTTGAGGCAGTTCCATGTAAAGGCCTTAAACTCTGTGAACTCACTGCTCATAGTGCTCAGGTCAGGAGGGCTGCTTGACAGCGACATGGTGGAGGCCTCCCGAAGCTCCTTCTCATATTGCGCCATCCGAGTGTTGAAAGACTCCACAATCTTCTCCATGTTGGTGCTCAGTTTTGTGTACAGATCCATGGTGTTGTGTAAATGATTGGATATGTTGATTCAGGTGAGAGTGATTATTTATCCAGTGTTAATTTAGGTTCAGGCTTAAAATTAAATAGTTATATTTGTCATTAAATTGATAATAATGATATTAAATTAATTAAATTTGGAAGACTCAAAATTTTGATGTTGTTTGCTTGACTACCCTCAAAAAAAAAACTATCTTAAAACGTAAGTATTTTTTACATTATCACTATTTTATTTCCTCATAATCGAAATGAAAAGCAGTATAACTCGGTCTTAAACCCCATTTTATCCTCATCTTAATTATCGTATCGTATTAAATACCATAAGTCTTGGATATAGTGGCTTGTTTTATGCCCTTGTTATACAATCTACTATTTGTTTTTGTCGATTTTCTCACAAAGCACTACATCAATTTTGATAACTTTCTGAAGTATAACCTATCAATCAAAACAAGAATCATCAAAATCGATTCATAATTGACGGAATAATCGCGTAACTAACATACATACAACAAAACAGTCGAATTAAGAACCTCTTCCTTTTTTAAGTCGATTGAAAATTACGTCCACTTTCAGAATCTTCGTGAGTAGTTACTTACAAAAGAGGGACCTTGCCTACGACTAAATTATGGCTCGATTTTAGGCGTCGAAGAGTATATAAGGCAACCCACTTTCCACTATCTACACTATCTAGCCGAGCAAATTGTACAAATAAAGCTAGCGCTGTCACTTGAACTTATGTTAATGTTAACTTAACAACATTGCGTAAAAACGTGTGTGGTCAGTATCAGAACTAACTGTTGAACATGTCTTTGTATGATTCTATTGATCAACCACGCGTATCACTTGGCATAGTATCTTAGAGCCCTCGGCCAAAGGCAGACATATTTTTGCACCAGTTATAACAGAGCGACTATTTGTTTCTCATTACTACAACATTTGCGACATAAGGAAATATATCTTCAACCAGTGTTATAAAGACTACAATAGGACACAGCCGAGTTAATGATAGTGTACATTACTAGTCTATGATTAGCATAATATGTATGAATATGTTGCCTCGGTTCATTGGATTGTATGGAATAAAACTTTTAGTTGTTTTATGTATGCGTTAAATGGCCCGTCCCCGCCTATGTAGTGAACGGGAATACAACAACACCAACTTAAAGAGCTAAAACAATGACCCATACTAAGGCTACTATATTGCTTTATTTACTGCAAATTGCTCTTTGTTTTTGGGTTCTCGTCTTGAAAATACACATTACGTAAGCGCTGCGCACTATTCAACATAGTTATTTTCAACTATTTTATTTTCTCACCGAATGTATTTCTTCTCAGCTTTTACAACATTCCCGTCGTCGTGGGAAGATTTTTGATAGAAGTCCTTGGGTATCGAATCTATGGTTTTTTTTACCGATCGTCTTAAATAACCCAAAAAGAAATTTGACATGTTGCGGATTAGAAACCACACAAGGGAATTGAGTGGATTATCGCCAAGGCCAGTCGCAAACAATCATATCAATAAATGGATCAAGTTACCTTTTGGTCCTGTGATGATACAAACATTTGATTAGATAGTAAAATATATGGATCGGCCACTTCTCGTAAATAAGCTAGCAACTCGTCAGTGATAATAATTCTTCCTTTTTACCAGATGTAGCCTATAGGTGCTTTACCCACCTAGTGGGTAAAGGTGTCATTCTGTAGCTGATCGCAACTGCAGTCAACGTGTCAAAAGTTAATCAAAGTTCTTTATTACTGTAGATATTTACATATACTTAACAAACATCATTTTTTGCCTCTTCTCTACATTGGACCACTGTGGGAGAGAAGGGCGTAGAAACTCGCACAGATTGATTTTTAGATCTCTTTTAAAAATTGGGTTAATCTAAATCAACACAGAACTCGCTGTTTAAAAATTTTGTAATTATTTATTCCTGTTTATTATTTATAATAATTGATATTGTATTAATTAAACACAACCATTTTAAAAAGAGATCTAAAATTAATCTCTAGAGTTTCTTTTCTCTTCATTGCCCCCTCCTCCCCACTGTGGGAGAAGGGGGCAATGAAGAGAAGGGGAGAAAAATGACATTTGCTAAGTTTATGTAAATATCACAGTAATAAAGAAATTGACTTTTGTATGAGCGAGAAAGCGAGCGTATTGACAGACCTGCCAGTTTTCTTAGCGTTTGATCGAGCTGTCACCTCTCTTTCTTACTCTCACCTCACCTTACCCGATGCGATAAAGGGAGCTCGCTCAAACGCCAAGAAAGCAGGCGGAGCCTGAACGTAGCGTGTGAGCGATTCAGCGAAAGGTATCTACTAAGCTCGCTGTCTCGCTCACACTCACGCGACACGTCGTCAGCAGACGCAGTCGGCTAGGCTAACGACCATTCCACGACATGTATTGCAGCAGGTCTAACTTCCCCATATTCTAAGTACTCTACCTTCATCAATATCATTCCGTGTGGCGGCCTCCAGCAGCATCACACTATCGTTGAAGTAGATGTTCCGCTTGTTGCTTTTCTCTTTCTTGCCACGGGAGCGCGCCCATTCCTTCTCCCTCTGCTGAAATAGCTTCAGCTGTTGCATACGGCGCCTGTGAATGAGATGGGCGATATTAGAACGTGTCAGATGAATCTACGGCTGGGCGGATTTGGATGAAAAGTGGTAAGATAGATGTTGGCGTGCAGTTAGTATATCTATATTAGGTCCTTACATATGAAATTGGCGTTTTGCATGGGAGGAACATTAAGTCGTTTTTTTTTAAATATAATATATTTATTTAATCTATCCATCTATCCATTGCTATCTATACACTTTTGCCATCTCATAGGTAGTTCTTCGATCCCTTTACAAAAAAAAACATTCGGATGGGAATCAATAAAATCTTTGAAGGCGGTTTGGACTGCCCCATCGGAGTTGAATTTTTTCCCTTTCAAGAAATAATCCAAATTTCGAAAAAAATGGTAATCTGTTGGAGCAAGGTCCGGAGAGTACGGTGAATGTCTTAGACATTCCAATTGAAGCTCCTCTAAAATGGTAGCCGTCTGTTGTGCAGTGTGTGGTCTAGCGTTATCATGAAGCAGCAGTGGCCTAGAGCGATTGACCAGCCTCGGTTGTTTAGCAGCTAGCTTTTCCATCATGAGTTGCTGACAATAGACATCTGCCGTAATCGTCTGGCCAGATTTAAGAAAGCTGTAGGGAACGACACCAGCACTAGTCCACCAAACGCTCACAAGTAACTTTTTTGGAGTCAATTTTCGCTTGGGGCATGGTTTGGCTGGTTCGGCAGGGTTCAGCCATTGCAATGAGCGCTTTCGATTATCGTCCAGAATCCACTTTTCATCACAGGTAATGATTCGATTTAAAATCCTTTCATTATTGTGCCGGGTGAGTAATGCAACGCAGCAGTCAACGTGCGTTTATTTATTTGCTTGCGATTTGCTATCAAACTTTTCCACCTTCCCAATTTGCTTCAAGTGGATTTAAACAGTTTTATCACTAACACCGCAGCCTGCAGCTAACTCGGGCGTGGTTTGCGATGGATCCGCTTCCACAATAGCCTTCAATTCTTCATTATCAACTTTGGTCTCCGGCCATCCACGGGGCTTGTTCTGCAGGTCGAAATTTCCAGAACAAAAACGTTGGAACCAAAAACGCACTGTGTTTTCTATTGCGGCACCGTCGCCATACACATCATTAATCCTTCGAGCCGTTTCTGCAGCACTGGTGCCACGGTAGAACTCATACTTGCAAATAACGCGATATTTCAAGTTTTCCATTTTGTAAGCTGTGTGACGCAAGAAAAAAACTATTGAGGAGAAAACAAATGAATTATAATTTTAGAAACACAAATACATGAGTAAATAGCTTTATAAATTTGAATTTGGAATTCCTAACCATAGAGGAGATATTTGAGATCAAAGTGGCCAGTACGGCGAAACGCCAATTTGATATGTAAGGACCTAATATAACACCGTATAGGAATCATATATATTTAACGTATCGTAAACGTAAACGAGTCCAGATGAAATGAACCTTGTCATTCATTATTCATTCATAAGAGTCACTGCCAGTTCAACTCACTAACGTTCATTCAAGCTCAACCCACATCAACCCACTGCTGAGGCCTCTTCTCTATAGCGCTAACGCCTACGGTCCTGTGCCAGCCGCATCCATTGAGATCCTGTCGATTTTAGTATTTCGTCGGACCATCGGGCAGGTGGTCTGCCCACTGGCCTTATCACTGCACTTGGCCACCACTCTGTGACTGCTTTAGTCCAGCATCCGTCATCCCGTCTAGACAAGTGTCCCGCCAATCTCCACCACAGTCCCTTTATCCGCTTACCTACATCTTCTACATTAGTTTTCCGTCGAATTTCGACGTTTGGCACGCGGTCAACGACAGAGATACCTAACATGGAACGTTACCGATGTGTAATAAATCGTGCTTCCTCTGGATTAAAATATAGGACACTTTGTGTCAGGTGTCAGAGGCACTCAGCACAATCTATTTGAATCATACCTTGCGGGTCGATCACCGATAATAAAAATAGGCCCCCACATTAGTGTCGAATCTCAAATATCTTACGGTGTACCGCAAGGTAGTATTTTAGGGCCCACACTCTTCCTCATATTTATTAATGACATGTGCAACATTTCGCTTAAAGATAGCACTATTATAACATACGCCGATGATACTGTTCTCCTCTTTAACGGCTGTAGTTGGGCCAATCTCGAAAAGACAACTCAATCAGGCTTTAATATTATCACCAACTGGATTTCTTCACATTTTCTAACGTTAAACAATTCAAAAACTAAATTTATACCCTTTTCTCCCACCTCTGCCAATCAACCAAAATCACCCATTATTATCCAAGCTCACTCCTGCTCCGATCCTCTATTGTGCAAATGCCCCTCCATAGACCGTACAGACATAATTAAATACCTAGGAATCACAATAGATAAACACCTTAATTTTAAAACCCATATTGATATGCTTACATCTAGACTAAGAAAATGAATGTATGTTTTTAAATCTATTCGTCACACTGCTCCCCCAGAGGTTATAAAAACAATGTATCTTGCCTTAGCCCAATCGATCATTACATACTGTATACCGTGTTGGGGAGGTGCAACAAAAACACACCTCAAACCACTAGAAGTGGCTCAACGCGGTGTGCTGAAGGTAGCCACTAAACGTCCTATCCTCTACCCTACTACTAAACTGTATAGTGAGTGTGACGTCCTAACTGTCAGACAACTATTTATATACAATTCCGTGATTCAACAACACATCAATACGCCCTTCTATGAAACCTCCAAACGTCGCAGACTTCATTTGCATTACACCCTTGCCGAATCTTAGTTTCACAAAAAGGCATCAGTTCTATCTTGGCCCAAAACTATATAATAAATTAAATGACATACATTTCATATTTAACAAACCCACATATGAATGTAAAAGGAAGTGTCTACACTACTCAAAAATTTTACGTATGATGAAACAGAAATTTTTATAGTATAACATAATCAGCAACGAACTCATCCTTCCACACCCTTACACAAACAAACAGACCCACCCCTTGCACCCTCGCACACACCCATTCACACACACACACACACACACATATTCGATCACTCACACACACACTCATTCGATCACTCACTCACTCACTCACTCACTCACCCTTAAACAGAGGCATGCAGCATGTTAGTTATTGAATTGTATCTTGTCTCCTTCCCTCTGAGGGAGCACATTGCTCAACATTGTTAAAATTATTGTATTTTATTTCTTTTTTACTTCTGTTACTGCCTAAAACATGACACCACCAAATCACTATGTATGATCCTCGTAAGAGGCAAGGGCCTACTTACTCATAAATACAGGCTCCCTGTGAGCCTAGTTATGATTAGTAGTCATCTAAACCATATTATCATGTCATTGTTTTTTATCTTGAATAAAGATTATTATTATTATTATTACTTTTATTTCGAAAAATAACAAGCCTAAAGAAATAATAGTGTACACTCAAACTGGGGTTTTCTTTGCCTCTCGTAAGGGAAATGCCAGCATTCGACTTGTTTTTGTCCATTAGTTAATGAGGATCGCAAACACACACATCGCAAATAGAGTTCTATAGGGTACAAGGGCATGTAAAAATCATCAAAATCGGTTCATAATTGTCGGAGTAATTGCGTAACAAACACACACAAAAACAGACTGACATCCTCCTTTTTGAAGTCGGATGAGTGAAACTTTTGTCCGTTCCTGGCTGGAATAGCAGCGCGGTGGGAGAAAGCGGGTCGGGGCGCGGGCGGGCGCGGGAGCGGGTTTCATTCAACGCAAGAGCCAACATGAGCGGTAAAATTAAAGGTGTTCAGGCACGAACATCCAGCATCCAGCCTTTAGCTTTTTTACCCCCTGTGCAAGCCACCGAATCAACTTAGCTCTCAGTACAGCCAGCACCCGTACACAGTATAAGGAGTTATCTCAAGAGGAGCAAATTTCTTTCATGAGTCAGCTCAACGAATACATCTCCTCAGAGAAGAATTGCAATCTCATCTGCCTAAGAAAACATTAAATATATTAAAAAAATATGTGTGAGAGCAGATGGGTGGAAAGGCATGAAACGGTTTTGACATTTTTGGACGTCTTATCAAGTCTACCTGAAATTTTGCGATGGCTCAAGGAAACAGGTGTGCTAAAACTCCAGGATTTCTCATAAGCTTGGTAATTTTTTCTGATATTTTAGAAATCACGCTGTCCTTATCCAGATCATTACAAGCCATTGAAATTAATATACTTTCTGCTGTTTATCTTAACCATACGACCACAGCAAGTCTGCAGAGAAAACCTGAAAATAGCACGAAGGCATTCAAAAACTTTTCAATCAGGCCATCGCAAACGAAATTGGTGCAGAAATCACGGCCGTCAAGCAAATCAGCCGAACATTCAGACTCACGCAGTTACAAAAGTTGGTGTCACATAACTTCAGCGATGAAATATAGAGGATATTTTGCAAGGCGCTGAACTATATAAGGAAGTCCTTTGTTTTTTAGCTTTCAAGGGAGAGCTAAAAATTTGGCAACAGATGCCTCCAGCAGATGCCCACAAACGGGCAACGATGCTGCCGAATATTACTCTTTGCCATAGTTTGTGCACGTTTCCTGTGACTGCTGCCGCTCTGACTACTAGTACAGATTACTAGCACTGCCGAGCAATCTTTCTCCACCGTACGAGCGTTTGAATAGACTGGCTTTAATGCATCCCGACAATCCATTAAGACAAAAAAACCGGTCAAGTGCGAGTCTAAACCGCGCACGAAGGGTTCCGTACCACCGTTCAATGGAAGCGATGGTGTGGAGTGAATAGTTTGGATTTTGGACACAGCAAAATATTGTTTACAAAGTTATTGGTGCGGTTACTTTCACACTCCATGTACGTAACCAGGTGCATCCATAAGTTTGTATGTGGTATTGAAAGAATTGTTGTATGGGAGCCCCCTTAAATATTTCTTTTATCCTGTTTTTTAGTATTTGTTGTTATAGCGGCAACATAAATACATCATCTGTGAAAATTTCAACTGTCTAACTATCACGGTTCGCGAGATACAGCCTGGTGACAGAGGGACGGACGGACAGCGGAGTCTTAGTAATAGGGTCCCGTTTGGAACCCTTCGGGTACGGAACCCTAAAAACATACTTTAATAAGCCTTTATATATACTTTAATAACACTTTTTGTTGATTATTTTTGCCCGACAGCCCCTTGCGCCCTCCCGAAAATAAAAACTGAAGGGGGAGGGCCCTTCTCCAGAAGTGAATCATCATATCTGTTAACAGATATGATGATGAATAAGATTAGATAAATCATAGTATAACGTATGGACAGAATCTACCTAATAATCCGGTTAGACACCTTTAATGCTCCTGTCAGACCTACGGATTAGGCATCCATTCAGGAATTTAAAAACGTGACAAAATCGTTAACGGAGCATACAAAATCTACGAAATTCACGTGAAAATTTAACAAAGGATTTAAAAGAAACAAGCGAAATGAAGGGGTATTAATGTTGTTGTGAAAATCCGTTTGGTAATAATTACCTACTAAAGTTATAAGCGGAAAAAACCTCGGGAAATTACAAATAACATCGTTCGTAACATATGAATTGTTGACCGCTTAGCAGGTAAAACGACATAAATATCATACTTATACGATTATGTCAAGAACTTTAGCAAATGCCAAGGCCGCGTGTAGTCACTCCCAAGTTTATACTACGATGGTGACGTGTAAGCAATATACTACAGCCATTGTAAACAGTCATACCTACATAATATAAGTTAAAATATCCGAAAAATATTATCATGTACTAATGATAGTACCGATGTCTCAGGCAATCTATGCTACTGATTGCTACTACATGGATGATTTAGCAATTTATTAACTAACAATCTATTTTACAAGAGTCGAAAATTGACAAAAAATATTTGTAACATTATAGAATATTAAATGGCTGATTTCTTCTTGTCCCGTGCAAGATGCAATGTCATCAGCCCGCCTGTAAACCCACAGTTGACTATAGACCTCTTCGAGTTCATGCCATGTTGCATGTGGTAGATGACTACGAAATCAGAAACTTAGGACTCTGTGAAACTAATAAATAACGTTTGCTTCCATTATTTAGCCACACGTTCAGCGTTATTAAATGTAGGTGACAGTCTTACTTGCAAAACAGCCTTGGACTGGCACCACTTACCACAGCCGCAGACTAATTGTTTATTACTGTGTCTTAAGGCTAAATGCGAACATAAGAGAATATTTGCTATTGCTGAGGCTAATATAATAGTATAAGCGGTTGACCTGGGCCTGGGTAGGTATATTCTACTTTTAATATTTTTATCTACACACGTATCATAAACCCTCTTTACTGCGTCCAAAAACCGCACGTTAAGACCAGCATAATGATAAACTTCTTGGTAAAACTCATTTCTTATCTGAATATTGATAAATTATGACCATAATGTACCGAAATTTGTCCTATTATGACATTCAAATTCCGAACGCCGACGCCCAACTGCGTGCCGCCCCTAGTTTGTCTGTGAAGTTGGCACTTCTGAACAAGCTAAACAACTGCAGAGCAATGATCAATGCCACAATGCCGGTCGAACATGCGGTTCCTGAACACATCAAAGAGAGCTCATGATATGTGTGTAGATAAACTAGTGTATGTCACTGTACATAATTATAATTAGGCATTAAAACTCTCGAGTGATGTTATTATGAAACCCACTCTCGAGTGTTAATGCCCTCCATTATGTAGCAGTCACATAAACTACTATTAATTACACACTTCCCTAGCGACTATCGTGCACTATGATTCGGGGCAACAATACTGGGCCTCATGCAACAGGATATTTAAAAGCGAATTCGGGTTCGCCAGCCACAATAGTTTACACGAAATAATATAGCAGAGGTCGCTGTCGTCGGATACGATGAAGACGACATCATCGTCTAACTTGAACTGCCCAAAATATCTCTTCAGGGTAATGGAGGGTATATAATGAAGCACATTTGTTAAACTGAAAGATTCATCAGTTTATTTTTAAATGTATAGTTGATTGTTTTGTACATATTTTAACATCATCTGTTAAATATGATCAAAGCCCATTCAGTAAAATGTTAACAGCGGATAAGAGAAAAAATGTTATGGTTACTTCAAAAAGCTACACAGTTGTTATTACAATGAAACATCGTATTTTTTCACGTTGCTTTGTTTAACATGAACATAACATCTATTTCTAGAAAAGTTTGATGCAACTTCAATAACAGTTTTATGCCGTCTCATCTCATCCCAATGTTTTTACAAACATTGGGATGAGATGATGATATTATGCAAGATTCTAAACCGCTGCAAATAAGAGCGATAAATGTATAAAGAATTCACAATCGATCGATATAAAAACTATCGTCACGTGACCAACGAAATCGCAACCGAATCGTAATTTTTGTTCCGGATGATTCAGTGTGGTGAGACTGAACTCTTGAAACGGATTTGAAAAGTGAAATTACGTTTCACTTCTCGATCCGTACTGGCTCCAGCGAAGAAAGGCATTCGGTAAATGCATTGCGATAGCGTCGCAGGTTTGTTGGAGGGTGAGGATCGAATATATTCTTGGTTAAAAGCAATCACATTGAGACGAATTCCGTGCTTACTCGACACTTTCTAGGGCTCTTGTCCATATTTTGGACACCATAATTTCATTTGTTTTGGACTTTAGTACGAATCAATAAGGTTGAAAATCGTGGGCCAATTCTTGAAGGTCCGCTCTGTAAAGAGTTGAATAGTTGCAAGTATAATCTACGTCATAAGAAATAGATGTATCAAGTCAAGTATTATCATTTCTTGGATGTGATATGAGTACCTATTAAAGTGAGATTACAGATAGACATACATTAAGGCTCTTGTATCGGTAAAATTAGCAGCTCCATTTCGGTGGTTGAAATTTTGGACACAACCATATTCAAATACACACTGCAGCATGGCTGTTAAGTCAGTCGCTGCGGTGGAACAGTGCGAAAATTGTGTTTTTTATTTATTTTTCCAGACACTTATTATATCTTAATTTCAAACTGCAATTTTTAAGATGTATTGAATAACTATTTTTTGGCGCAAGAACCATATCAATATTCTTTTTAGATCCCAAGAAATAGCAAGTTTTAGATAAGTTTTAGGTGAAAAAGCTTAGTTAGATTTTTCTTCTTCTTAAAACTACAATACCGGAAAAGGATTTCTTCATAAAATATTTTTAGGGGATGTGGGAAGTGTCTCCTATAAGAGGAATAGCGCCACGAATAAAGGTAATTGGCAATAATAATCGCCTTAAGATCGTCTCAAACTTACTGAAATAGGTAAGACACGGTTAACAAAGAAAATATATTTGACGGTCAAATATTTTGGACAGTGCTTATTTACGGCATCCTTTATCTCACTGGATGTGAAAAGATATCAGCCTCTAATCCTTAGGATTAGTTTCCGTGGCCTTAGTTAAGGACACGTCTTTCGGTGTGCAAACATTCTACAAACGCAATATAATACATAGAACTTTGCTGACGACAATTTATGAATATATTGCAGGAAAATCATAAATGCTCCGGTACATTGACCATGTTCAGGACTATGTAAACAGTTAGTTGTCGCGTGTCTCAATCTTATTCGAATTCAAGATATTATTATAAATGTGTCTTACTGAACCAAAGCTATTATATGCTCGGTGTTACTTAGGTAGGTACTGCCTTTATCAGTGACAATAAAACCATGAGACATTAGATGTCGGATGTCTAAATGTTACGACGTTCGCTGTCTATAAATCTTTCTACAAGTTAGAAGGATTCGCCATAACCAACAGTACCGCCTGATACGATAAAGAATGGTTTAGCATTGGCTCTAACTTAGAGATTCCGTTTTCTATATCTTATTTTATACAGCCTCCGGTTTTAGGCCCAGACCACACAAAAAAGGCGCAAGACGCGAACGCGTCGCAGACGTGGCGCCTCTTTAATTAGTTTCATGCAAAATGTATAGAACCATCGCGACGCAAAACGTACTGGACATACGGGGCTGACTTGTCCGCACCTCGTTTCAAAACACGTACGGCGCATATGAGGCTAGGACGCGACCGGGGAGTGGCGAGGGGGGTTTGTCTTGTCAAAATCACGCCGGCCGTGCCCTGTTTTTTATATGTTTTAAAAAGTCGCGCCCGCGCCCCATCTAACGGCCCTACGTCTTTTCTGTGTGGCCGGCGCCTTAGTTCATCGCCGCGCCCTTATCTATTGATAGAGTGGGAAGGAAGTAATGCCAATACTCTAACATGAGAATTAATAGTGTCAAAAGGTAATACAGATACGTACCACTAAGTGGATTCAATACTTGGGAGTGTTTGACCCTGCGGTATTGCAATATAATAATTTCATTAACACCATTATGATATTGCTACCCACTAAAACCATGAAACTAAAGTTATTAATATATTATTAAACTTGATAATTCTTTACACGTTGAAAAAATTACTTTATTGGTTCAACGTCTCGTAGCTCAATTCACTATTTCTCGACATACCCAGATTTATTTCAAGTTCAAATCACTGTCACTTTAAATGACTTTTCGTTTAAAATAATCGCGGTCGATTGGTCGAACATAAATTTTAAGTTGGTGAACACCATTCAAAACATCAAAACATGTTTCTGTAAACATGGATATGGTATGGATAGAAAAGCTGGAAGATTATGCCTACCGACCACGGTCGGTAGTTAACAAAGAGATGACACATGATCATCATCATAAGGGATCGACGGCTTCTGTGGTGTTGCGGCCGAGGCTGTGTTTCCCAAGCGAGGGTTCAAACCTGGCTGGGGAAGAAAAACATAAATCTGGATGTAAACGTTTGTGACGTCGCTGTTTCTTGTCTCCACGACACAGTGTATCCTAGTGTGGGGTCGAAAGCAATGTATAGTATATGTTTCATGCCTGTCAGGGAACCCATTGCCGAGTAGGAGCCTGGTCATGTTCCATCTCGAAGCCGGTTTCATCCACAGGTGAGGGGGTAAACATGAATAGACAGCAGCTCTCCCGCACTATATTGTACCAAACATTGCCTATCACCGAACAACAGATTTACAGGCGAATGAATATTACCATAATAATGATCTATGACAAAGTTGGGACGTAACGAAATGGCAATCTACTATGGCTACAACTCGTGATCTCTGAAGTCGCCAAAGGTCGTGGTCACGCGCGACGGATTATAAGTACCAGTATGGCTTGTTTAAGAAATACGTTTCCTGGATCGGTACAGTGAATCTGAGATCAAATGCACATCGCCAATGCACCGATGGGATTTCGTATCCAACATTAGACAAAGCCGGGCGGCGTACGAGTAGAATATAGGTACACGGTGGGTGGCCGATGCACTGCAAGCACATTAGAAAACTCAAATCATTTATTGCAATTAGCCAAAAATAATGCACTTTTACAAGTCGAATATAACTGCATGGAGAAAAACAAAAATAAAATGAAATTTTATCAACGAAACTTATGAGCAGGTAACAGTGAAGGAAACAGGAGTAATTACGCGTCGAAATAGCATGCGAATCGAACTGTCAGTGACTTTTATGTCCTATAAAATAAAGTTCATTTTATCTCAACTCGAACACTTTTTCTCTGAACACTGATTACGGTTTGAGTTTTAAAAATGGATTCTCTCCCTTTCTGTGTCTTTTTTAGTGGTGATGAACATGGCTGAATCTCGCACAGGAAAAGGAAACTCCATTAACTCTACCAGTGCTTCGGAAATACGCCCGTCAGAGAAGATAGCACCAAAAACTTATGGCATGTCATTTATTAAATTTTTGACATTCGTCGTACGTCAGCAAGTCAACTAAGATAGCCTTCTTATCATGTATTTCTGACATCTAGGAATTTCAATCACTTCTGAAAAGTTTACCAACCACAACACGATTATTTGACACGAGCTGTCATCTATATACCAACCACAACACGATTATTTGACACGAGCTATCATCTACCAACCACAACACGATTATTTGACACGAGCTATCATCTACGAACCACAACACGATTATTTGACACGATCTATCATCTACGAACCACAACACGATTATTTGACACGAGCTATCTCATCTACGAACCACAACACGATTATTTGACACGAGCTATCATCTACGAACCACAAAACCACAAAACGATTATTTGACACGAGCTATCATCTACGAACCACAACACGATTATTTGACACGAGCTTTCATCTACCAACCACAACACGATTATTTGACACGAGCTATCATCTACGAACCACAACACGATTATTTGACACGAGCTATCATCTACGAACCACAACACGATTATTTGACACGAGCTATCATCTACGAACCACAACACGATTATTTGACACGAGCTATCATCTACGAACCACAACACGATTATTTGACACGAGCTATCATCTACGAACCACAACACGATTATTAGACACGAGCTATCATCTACGAACCACAACACGATTATTTGACACGAGCTATCATCTACGAACCACAACACGATTGTTTGACACGAGCTATCATCTACGAACCACAACACGATTATTTGACACGAGCTATCTCATCTACGAACCACAACACGATTATTTGACACGAGCTATCTACGAACCACAACACGATTGTTTGACACGAGCTATCATCTACGAACCACAACACGATTGTTTGACACGAGCTATCATCTACGAACCACAACACGATTATTTGACACGAGCTATCTCATCTACCAACCACAACACGATTATTTGACACGAGCTATCATTGACCAACCGAAATTTTATCGATTGGTCAATTTTTCAAAAGCGATTGTAATTCATAGTTGTCACAATTACATGATAAGGCTACTCGTACCTAAATTATGGTCATATCGTCACGCATTTATTGATACGCATACGACCTCTGTAGCGTTGCGGTTCGCTCTGCCTCTAAGCGAGAGGTCCCGGGTTCGAATCACGGCTGGGAGGAACATAAAATCCCCAGGTTTTGGAGGTTTATATATGTGTCTGACGTCGCTGTTTCTGGTTCCCACGGCACAGGTTATCGTAGTGTGGGGCCAGCCAGAAGCAACGTATGTGCCTGTATATTAATGTATGTTTCATATTTTTTACTTTTTTCCACAAGAGGGGGATTTGAGCATCCATGTTTAGCCCGGGTATAGTAAGTACACCTAGGCGCATCGTAGCAGTATTGCAGCACCGGTATTAATCTGTCATTCACGGAGCCGATCGCAAACTATAATCCTGGTGGTAAACACATCGACAGCCACTACGATACGATACATCAAGATAAGCACCAAGTGGCACATCAGCTGATAACAACTAGTGTAGGTACACGGACATTTTGTAAGATAAACACGAAACCATTCAACAACCACGCTGTTGACCAAGTTAGTGTAACTGACTAAGCTATTAATCAAGATAGCCGTTTTACTTTGATTTGTAACTTATTTCAACAGTAGCTTAAATGCACGTTAAATTTGTCCTGCAGAATAAACTATACTATAATAGCTATGGGCTCCGCTAGACAATTAAATAAAGGGGGCATGACTAGAGGTCAAACAGCGAGTTCACTTTTTTAAAAGGAAGGACCAATAGTTTACTGAACTTGCGACTAGTACTCACGATGTTTAAAGTTTCAGGCATTGACAAATCCTTTAGACATCATTCTAGATAGGTGAGCTGGCTTAGGCACAGATAAAAAAAGATTAAAATCATTAGTTTTTACAAAGACAGAAGGAACAATAGAGATATTGGTAGTATAGGTACCCAGAAAGATATGTCGCGTTAATCTATTTTCTGTTCGGTCTTTAGGTTGTTATTCGATAGAAACATCTATGCTACACCTTATCCTGCCGGATATGCGATCTTATCTACAGATATTAGGGTGCAAAGATGGATAGGCTTATTTTATTTTTAGAGGTTCATCTCGATGCTCGTTTGTGGAAAGCCCTTGAATAGGGTCACGGTTGAGTGGTTCAACGTTAATGAAGTGGTTTCGGTTGACAACGACTCCGACGTCCCTTACAGGAGCTTAATTAAATGTAGCAATATGTTGTACATGCAGCGATGGGGTAGCCCCTCTGTCACGCAAAATGGAGTAATCAATAACTGGCTCTCAATGTGATTGCAACTGTGCATTTGACACCCCGTTTGGAAAAAGGAAAATCTCCCAGAGTATCCACATTATTGCTGAGAATCACAGTTAAAGATATTAGAGAAGGTAATTCTTGAATGTGATGTTACAATTAAATTTGACGCCTTAAAAAGTAATTTGTTACACAACATTATTTTAACAAACTTTAACTGGAACAAGAACAAATTACTGCTGGCCTGACTATTATCCCTAACACTTCCATGGCATGCACTGAAAACAATAACACCTTATGCAACAGCACAACCGCACGCGAACGGAACATACGAATTTTAATACAAAAGCAAACCACACTCGATGGTGAGAAAAATGACATTTAGTGAAAGTTGTTGCGGATTTCTGGCGACCGCGTAATAAAAATACAATGTGGGTGGAGCAAGGACGGTGATATGCAAATGATGGGTGGTTTGGTTATGCGGGAACAATGATGTGTGTGGTTTAGGCATCAGCAAAGCTGACGATGGCCCGCTTTTTCTAGTAGCGACAGTGGGCCTGAGAAATATTTCAGTTCAATGTCAAAACAGTATCTCTTCTGACTCACAAATGATAATATCATCTAAACTCCCAATTTGAGGAATAGAAGCCGTAGAACGCCATTTAATAGTATTTTATAGGCATCCGCAGACGGGACTACATGTAGGCTACTTGAGTTTGATACGCATAGGTACGCAAGGAAAGAATCAATGTTTAAAAACATTGAAAACTCAAAAACAAGCAAAACAAATATTTCCCTTTTCCTGTATGAGGTGGGTGAGGCACAGTTGTGCCCACTGTTGATAAGAACTAAATTAAAGCCCATTGATTGGCAACCATTTAAGCAATCGTATCCCAAGCATTAAATACCCAGCATTGAGTAGTTCTGATGGCGATCTAGTCTTTATCATAAGTTCCCCTTTACAAAGACATGCTTCCCGAGAACTGCAGCTTCCAAATGCACAATATACTATACCCGTACAAAATAAACAAATCACAGCAAGGTGTGCATTTACTTATTAGCAACCATAATAAAGACACCATATTGCAACCTGTGGGATACTTAATATTGAGCAGTTCCGGTGGACTTCTGGGGTCTATCATCATCAGTTTCAATTTACAAAAACATACTTTCTAAGAGTAAATTAACGAGTTACAAAGAAATATACAAAAATCGATAAAGGTCTGCCTATAACATTTGAAGAGTTCCCTCGATCTCTCCAGGATGCCATTATCAGATCCTATCCTGATGTCAATGGGACCAATCGGAAACCTCTCTAATTAAAAAAGGATTTTCTTGAAGAAATTGCTGAACACAAACTTAAAAAAAAAACATTCCGACGGACTGAAAACCTGCCCCTTTTTGAGGTTGGTTAAAATACATCGAATTTTCTTAGTTCTTTTATACTAATAGTAATACATACCTCCGCGCCAGGTGGAGACGCTCCTGTGTGGTGAGATGCTCCACCTGAGCCATCTCGGAGACCAGGTCCGAGTGCTCCATCCCGTCCGGCTGTGGACCAACAGATCAATGAGTAACATGGTTCTATGAATACTGGTTTGGCAGAATATCATCGGATGAAGGACAATGCTGAGCTATCTAACATATCTTCATTGTTATACTGCTGCGACTTCTGTAATCATGTAACTGTCTGTATATAGATACTGGTTTTGGTTGATAACATTACATTCTAAATATACCAAGCTTATTTAAAAATAAGGGTTTAAAAACCCTTTAATTAGGTCCACTTGTAACTAAATACTCGTAACTTGGTATGTACAGGTGGGCAAATAACAGTTACACATTAAAATTTTATTCCATGATATATAAAAATTATCAAGTGTTTGTATTTCAATATAGTATTTACGGCCGGCAATTAAGTATGGAAAATAATGTCAGACAAATGTCCACCTATAACAGCATGGCAGATGTGAACCCTTTTCATTGCGTTTTTAGGGTTCCGTACCCAACGGGTAAGAACGGAACCCTATTACTAAGACCGCTGTCCGTCCGTCTTGAGAGTTGAAATTTTCACAGATTATGTATTTCTGTTGCCGCTATAACAACAAATACTAAAAAACAGGATAAAAGAAATATTTAAGGGGGCTCCCATACAATTATTTCAATACCACATACAAACTTATGGATGCACCTGGTTACGTACATGGAGTGTGAAAGTAACCGCACCAATAACTTTGTAAACAATATTTTGCTGTGTAAAATCCAAACTATTCACTCCACACCATCGCTTCCATTGAACGGTGGTACGGAACCCTTCGTGCGCGATTTAGACTCGCACTTGACCGGTTTTTAATTACATTTTCACACATTCCCTGCGTTATCAGTATCACAGTGATGCAGAATGCATCCCGGATATTTTGTTTTGATTTCAATGACCCATGTTTTGAATGTTGAAGGTCCATGAGCCTGTTAGCCTATGTAAAGGGTGTCTATACACGTCCCTTTAGATAGCCCTACAGAAATAAGTGAGCAGGTAAGTCCGGGAATCTAAAGGGCCAATCAATGTCACCGTTTCCCGAAATTAATCGACCCGGAAACGTTCTTAACAATTTCTATGTTACTACCACATGTTTATTATGCCCAAATGATTCACTTCATATAGATAAGTAAAAAATGTGTATCATCTCACGGTACCGATGCACATTCACTGTAATAGGAGCACCCATAGTATCTTCAAAAAAATAAGGCCCAGTTACTCCTCGTGACCTAATTCCACACCAAACTGTTACGACATGGATGCAGTGGTCGTTGTTCAGTCGTAAAACGCGCCTTAACAAATTTGCCGCATCTACACAATATAATTTTCATAAAACAATTGCCATATTTCACATCAAAAAAAGTTGCCCACCTGTAAATATGACGATGCAATAATATGGTTCCATCAAGCTGGTCTGATGATTGAGCTCGAAGGTGGGACAGAGGATGTTTACTTGTAAACCCATCAAGCTGGTCTGATGATTGAGCTCGAAGGTGGGACAGAGGATGTTTACTTGTAAACCCATCAAGTTTGGGCTTATTAGATTCTTCGTGACAAGCCTTATTCATATTTCTTGGCAATGTTCGTGTCATCATCACCTTATGATGACGCTGCAAGGTGGTAGATAAGACTGGTATTCTTACTTGCATACCCATCCAGTTTGGGCTTATTTGATTCGTCTTAACAAGACCTATTTTTCAGTAGGGAATGTTTAGTTTTAAACTACCTGCTATAATAATTTTTATTTATTTTTTAATGTTGCAAAGTAAAAACCAGAATTCTGTTACTATAGGTAAAGTAAATTCTAACTTTCTATCTATCTAGTATTATATCTAGTAATAATATTATAAATAATATTGTAATATTTGATTTATAACATTATTAAGAAATTAACATGCACAATAAAATAAGAAATTACTAAAATCCGCACAAAGCTTCGTCACAACTATCCATATATCAAATATCTACCTACTTGAGCAATGTTTACTGTGACTTTAGAAAGAGTAGCACTTAGAAGTACCGTAACCATAGAGATATATGCCAGCATCGTAGCAAGTGGAGGTCCTTAGTGCCTGCCTACTCGTCTTCCGGGAAAAAGGCTTTAACATATATATGTATGTGGGCGTTTCTCTCCAAACTGGTTAACTTTCCTATAGAATTTGGCTCAAGCATGTTTTTACTATTATCCTAAAATAAAGTTAATGTTTGAATCCCTGAAATCTACCCTGCTAATAATAAACATCAGATTGACGAACAAAGTACTGTTTTAGCTTTTTTCGAAAATTAGTACTTTTATGGGCAATCTACTGTTTATAGTTATCAAGGTAGATATGCAGGGTGTCCCGAAACTCAACGTCAAGCGTCTAATATTTAAAACAAAATAACCATGTCACTTGGTTCAAAAAATATTGGCTTATTACAAAAAACAATCCCTTGTCACGTATTTAAAGTCTGTACGCTGAGAGAATGCGATCCTGACAACTTAAAACCCATACATTTTTGACATCTGCAATGAAAAATATTGGTTATTATTCTTATTATGTATGTATTAAGGAAATGTAAAATCGCATTCTAAAAACGGCCAAAGTGTAGTTACTGTGACAACAAACTTAGCAATTCTCCTCCAAAACAAAAGCTCCAAGGAGCGAAACGGATGCTGCACGTAAAAATGATGCTTTTGCCACTAATTTGTAATACTGATGCAAATATTTTTAGCCAGAGACAACATAATTACAGAGGAACAGTTTACAAAAGGTGGAGACATATATCAATTAACTTTTTTCTAAACTAAACAATAAAAAAATAAGCAGGCCTAATTCATATTTAAGTAATATTGCTCAGATATTGAAATGATTTGATTAATGCATGCAGGAGTAATTGGCATTTTAAGATTTCTCATTTATTGTATTTTTTATTTTTCGTATGCTGTGAAACAGCAAATAAACAAATGAAATTGAATGAAATGTGAGATATTCCTGAGGGTGTTTATTGAGGACTTTCCATAAGACTCTGATGTAATATGGCTTACTGACAATTACACTGAGCGCAGGCTGGCCAATTTTTTGGTGAGGTACTCAATGTCGATAGTGACCAAAAACGTACCTCCACAACAAAATAAAAGAGGATGAATGTAATCACATTTTTTAACAAATATTTTATATATCACAATCAAAATTAAATGTATATATATATCCCAAGTAGCACAAAGCTGCATTTGTATAATTCCACACAAGTTCCACATCCGTTTTTAATAATTTTTAACTACTTAGTAGCGTTCACTCGGACTGCTATAGCTGCATAGGAAATAACACAGACGCCACAGATTCACTGTTATTCAGCTTATAGTACCTAGCGGTATGCCCTATCAGCTGCAAAAGCGCATTTCGTGGACACAAATAGTGCAGTTTTCTGAATAATGGTTCACAGGTGTACCTTTAAAACACTTGTATTTTAAGAGACAACATACGAACCTCTATGACGCAAAGTCACGATGTGAAGTTCATTAACAAAGATATAATGCACTATATTGCTTAAACGTCACTTTTACGCCATAACACAGCTGATAGAGTATACTCGTACATCAGAATTAATATAGGCCAAAATTGTACCAGGTGTGACCTTTTATGAAGATACACATCAGCACACTGCTATAAATCAATTCAGACCCCTGAATAAAGTAATGAATGTCGGCATTTTGAGTTATAATTTGCCACTATAAGCCATGCATGGGCATTTATATTAAGCATTTAGCATTAAGTCAAAGTTAACACTGACCACTCGTTTATCCGCCATGTTTAATTACGTTTAATTTTAAAGATTAAGCTTTTATCCATTTTCTTTATTTTACAAAATGTTTGCTTGAACTGAATTAGATTAAAAATAAATGAATATGTGTGATATTTCAGAATAAACTTACATTCCCGATCAAATAACACAAATAGTTGAATTTACCCAAAGTTTCACTTAAGTTATTAACTTCATTATTTATTTACAAATTAGCAACTAAAACATCTTCATTTGCATGCACAATAGCACTTCAACACTATTGTACTGAGTAAAAAACAAAAATGTGTTTCTGCCACATACCACATTTTCACTGATAATTTACTTTTAGCTTCGATAAAGCATTTAAGATGTCCACACTTATTCCAATTTCGCGAATGGTTATGAGAATAGGAGCATATTAACTATAATAAAACACAAACACAAAAACGTATTGCTGAGCGTTTGAGATATCAACGACTTAAAAATCACCCTAAAAAAAAAGAAGGATTGAAAGAAAAAGAAAGGCGGAAATATCAAAAGAAAAAAGAAAAAGGCCAAAGAAAACTTGTTAAAGATATGAGTCGTCGTGAGCACAAGGCTGTAAAAAAGTTTGGAAAGAGCATTGTTCTAAGTATTGTGCACAAAAAAAAGTCATGAAAGACGTAACAAATACTTTTGCAAGGGAAAATACACCTGATTCAGAGGATCCCGCAGAAGACCGGCAGGCACCTTTAAGATCATCAGAAAGTGAAGTAGTTAAAGCAAGAAAGAAAAATGCTAAAAAGAAACGCGAAAGGGTACTGAAAGAAAAAAAACTTATGATTAAGCAATACAAACGGAAATTGGAAAAGTATAAAAAGAGGTTGCAGCGATTAGAAATGAAGGTTAATAATAACAGTAAAAATGAAGAGACACCTAACACAAAACTAACAAGAATGTGTGATACTCCAGAAACTCGAAAAGATGTTGTTAAAAAGGCACTTTTCGGGGAAGTATTGAATAAACAATTAAAACAGAACTATGCAGACTTAAAAACGCAAAAAGAGAAGGATATTTTTGTAAAAGTGGTATCTGGCAATAGTAAAATAAAAATAAGTTATGGAGGGTTCAAAATAGTGCTGTATTGTACAAGAGAGTTCAGCAATCCAAAAATCCCTCTTTATTACCAATGACACACACTCTTCTAGCGTTAATTTCGAAAGAACACTTGAAGACAGTTCAAAACTTCTATGAAAATGATGATAATAGTCGCATTGGTGCAGGAAAACGGAAATGTGTGACCAGAAACGGAGTCAAAAAACTGTACTTATATGTAATAAAGACTTTAAACACTTAAACAAAAATTCTAATTGTTTTGGTCCATAAAACATTTCCCTGGATGGTTACAACATTCCCCTGTCACGGTTTTGTAAAATATCGTCCATAACTCAAAATTCAAGCGGAAAATGGGTTGGCTTTTTAAAGATATATATTTAATTTACTATTGCCCTTCATTTTATTAACAAACATTCTCAACATTTAATAAAATTACATCAGGACAGTCTTATCGACGACCCGAATGGCCGAGTCGGCAGTGACGCTGCCTACGAAGCCAAGGGTCCCGGGTTCGAGTCCCGGTGGGGGCAAATATTTGTTTGATGAGAACGGATGTTTGTACCCTAGTCATGGTTGTTTATCTATCTAAGTATAATATTTATCTATATAAGTATGTGTATCGTTGTCTAGCACCCAAGATACAGGGAATCCTAGTTTGGGGCTAGATCAATGTGTGTAAATGGTGTCCAAGGTATTATTATTATTATTATTATTATTGTATTGACGATTTTCCAAACAGCAGAGAAACACCCACAAACAGCATTATATGCATATAATGCCGTTATACAGCAATTTTAGTAGCTAATGTGTCCAAGGTGTAGTGTAAAAATGCTATTATACAGAACCTTTGTGTTACTTGGGATATTATATATATATATATATATATATATATATATATATATATATTGTATATATATACAGGGTTACAGGAAAAGTCGTGCTAGATCCGTTAAAGGCATGGAGTACCCATAATTTCTGACTTATTTAACTACGAAACACCCTACCCTAAACTTAACCCTTTTCGAGATATTCGACTTTTAATTTTTTTATTTAAAATTGCCGATTTTTAGGCTACTAAATTTAATTTTGTTTATTTTGTGTGTCTTATTATTATTATTATTGCATTTTCATATGTGTAATACGATGATTTAGGACGTCAATCATTAAAATAGTGCATAAGTTAATTGAATAGGCCGTAGTAGACAAGTGAAAGTTAAGAAATTAAAAAAAATATTAGAAAGTTTATTTTTCTCTAAGGGATATCTAAAAAAAATATTATGGCAGTTGTTCGGCAGATGTGTTTTAAAATATCTACGATTCATCAGCTATCTAACGAGGTATAACAATCTAGGGTTTTATTTAAATTCATTGAAAAAAACTTAGTTTCATAGGCGACAGTGGAGAAGAAAATTAATACTTAGCCCTAAAAAGTAAAATAAAACAATAGGTATAATAAAACAATTGTAAGTAAGCATGAAATGTCATTTTCATTGCCTCGCCGTCTTTTGTTCTCCATTGTTAGTTTGTTCAACCGGTGTCCTTATGAGAGGGTGGGGTTTAAATCAGGTTTTCACACAACTTTTTCTTACTCTACAGTTCATGTTCAACATGGCCGCCTCTGTTTCTAATACATTGTCGCATCCTTCTACGGAGACCAGTCTTCACTACTCCAGTGGTCAACGTTGTCCTCATTTGATTTGCTGCATCCACAATCCTTTCTCTTAATTCTTCCACAGACGAAACTGGATTTGGCTCGCTGTAGACAAGACTTTTCATGCGCCCCCACACATGAAAATCCATGGGGGTTAGGTCCGGACATCTTGCTGGCCATGGCAACGGCCCACCTCGTCCTATCCATTTGTTTGGATAATTTGTGTCCAGCCAGTCCCTGACACTTCTCCTGAAATGGGCAGGGCAGCCATCATGTTGGAACCACATGCTTACCTATTGTTTTATTTTACTTTTTAGGGTTAACTATTAATTTTCTTCTCCACTGTCGCCAATGAAACTAAGTTTTTTTTCAATTAATTTAAATAAAACCCTAGATTGTTATACCTCGTTAGATAGCTGATGAAACGTAGATATTTTAAAACACATCTGCCGAACAACTGCCATAATATTTTTTTTAGATATCCCTTAGAGAAAAATAAACTTTCTATTATTTTTTTTTATTTCTTAACTTTCACTTGTCTACTCGGCCTATTCAATTAACTTATGCACTATTTTAATGATTGACGTTCTAAAGCATCTTATTACACATATGAAAATGCAATAATAATAATAATAATAAGACACACAAAATAAACAAAATTAAATTTAGTAGCCTAAAAATCGGCAATTTTAAATAAAAAAATTAAAAGTCGAATATCTCGAAAAGGGTTAAGTTTAGGGTAGGGTGTTTCATAGTTAAATAAGTCAGAAATTATGGGTACTCCATGCCCTTAACGGATCTAGCACGACTTTTCCTGTAACCCTGTATATCCATCCCAAGAAACACCTTTTTCTATTCCTATTCATTAGATACTGGGACACTGGGTATTCATTTTCTAGTTTCTGAATGTTCTAGTACTTTTCTATATACATATATAGTTCTTCGGCTTGAGAATGGATTATTGGATTTTACCTTTTCATATAGCCGAAGAATTCCATTTTAAAAACACAAATACAAGTGCAAGTATCAATGTGAGCAAGATCGAAATTTATCAACAGTGTCGATGCGGACTTGCACAGCACTATGACAAAGGTAACGGAGGGCCTTTGGGGGGTCTGCAGGATGCTACCCCCTCCACAATAATTTTTTTGTCCTCTGCCTGCAAATCCTGTCATGGATTATATTAATAAAAAATGAATACTTAATAAGGCTTGGTTTTAGTACTGTTCCCCCTTAATTTAATTATACTGAGGTGTGTAATCAATAGCTGATAGTCACTTATCCTAACAAAGTGCTTTTCTTTAAGTGAGGAAATGTATACTTTTTTAGATATATAAGTTGATAATTTTGTAACAATTTGAGGCTATATTTACATAAATGTTGGTTTATTAACAAATTTACTTTATGTAGGAGGTGGGGGGGGGACCCCTTATCCCTGTGGTAGCCACAATAACCTACTCTAGCCAGTCATTTATGTTTGCATACACTTCGCTCCGCTCCAGTTTAGCTTCTTCAACATTCTAACCTTACATAAAACTTGATTGAAAAGTAGCCACAATAACTCCACTCCCCCCCCTCCCCCAATTTACAGATTACTTTGAATGAAAATGCTATACATCACACCTTTAGTAAGTCACAGAGATGAGCCGAAACTAAGGTTAAGTTTAGTGTATTATCAATTGATTACTCACATTTACTGCCATAATTTACAGAAATCTTTCAGCACTTAGCACATACAGATTTATCAATTTTATAAGAAATTTTTATTTTAAGTATAACTTATATAGTTTCTGTAGTATGTTACCACACACATATTACATGTGAACACTCAAAGTAGCTGACTTCTTCTAATTATCATGTCACAAATTGGCTTTATTAGAACCACTCGAGCAAATAAGCTGTTCACGACTGTGACAGGAATAGCAATACAAGCAAAGTATACAAACAGTTCTAGTGATGCTCACTTTACTGGTCAGAGTGTCGATAAGGGGGCGGAAAAAGATAGCAAAAAATTGTGTTTCTGCTAATTTCTTCTAAACTAAGTAGGAATGTAGGTATGCCAGAATATAAATTAGAGCTTATTCATATTGTTATCCAATAGTAACAAAAAAACTATAATATTGAAAGTGACAGAACAGCAACGCTGAAGTTGATAACTGATACTCAGATAAGATTAATTCTGAATGTAGCTGTGTCCTCCCTTTGTATTATCATCACAATTGGAAACGCTAAGTTTAAATTATTCAAAAATATAAATTATTATCTCCTTTTAGGCACCTACCTACTAAAAACATAAACAACGAAATCCAGAGATTGTTTGCTAGATGGCGCGGCAAACACATAGATTGAGGACGTTTGGATCAGAGTGTCGATAACGGGGAGGAATCTGGCTAGTGTCCTTACAATCCTGCGATAGAGAGCAAGCCTATCGCCATCGACCGTAAACAAAACAAACTCGACCGACGGTTGCAAACGTTGCAGGTTGAAATAAAAAGAGAACATCAAGCACATTTTGTGAAAGGGTCACTATGAAATCTACTTTACACCTTATTATTTAACAATCGGTGTTAACACTAAAATATTGGACTAGAAATATTCCACTTACCGCTGTTCTAATTTATTGCAAGACAGCAAAATACTTCATCCTCTTCTTCAAACACTTGCCGCACATAGTAAATTAGTTGACACAGATAATAAATGCACACGCAGGTTATAGAATTATTTGTACCCTAAAACCAACACAATTATTTACAGTTAGATTGCATTTTCCGTTTCCGTTATTTTTCACGAAAGAAAAGTAAAAGGTTGGACGAAAATCACAAGTGTCCACAAGTCTAGATCGAATGACCACGAAACGAACGATTGATGCAGTGTGACCAGATTAAATTTTACGAAAATACCGAGGCACCTCAAAAAAATACTGAAATATACCGATTTACATAGGACAGATATACCAATAAAAATACTGATTTTCTTAACAGGTTTTATTTATTCATTTTCACAATAAATGTTAGAGTTATATTTTAACATCTTTTTCGAAGGATTAAATTTTACACAACCTCCTTCATCCTTAACACCTTGCTTTGTTTTTAAAATTGCTGACACATTTTTGTTTACAAATCTATTTCTTTGGTCCGTTTTTATTAAATTTATCTGTGAAAATATGCGCTCGCATGCAGCATTCGATACCGGTATACATAGCAGAGATTTACTAAAACTAGTTATATTTTTGTATTTTAACATGCCATCACTGTTAGAAATTTTCCCAACTTCCACCCAAAATTGTTCACATGAGATGGGTGAGCCAGTGCTCGAAGATTGTAACAAATCACTTACTTCGCGATCAAACTTTAGGGTTCTATATTCTTCGTCGATTAACTGCATTTGTTCTGGCTGTACTTCGCATGGGAAAGTTTCTATTACATTTCGTAAACTGCGAAATTCTTTATGCACGGCAGTGTGTGGGTCAAGAAATTTTAGTTCTTTAAAAACTGGATTTTCAAAAGGCAAACGTGATTTCAATTGCGTGCTTAGCTCAATTAAAAATGATTGGCACCTTCTGAAAAACTCAGCAATCTGTTCTTTCATGTTTACATTTCCCCTGTGTTTGATTAATTCTTGGCCCACTTGAATACCTAAGTACATATCTTTCAATGGCAAATAATTTACATGTGACTTTGGGTCTAAGGTAAATACATTTTCTGTATGTTTGATGTAATTAGTTTTCATGAAGCAACCCAAAATCGACAAGTACATACTAGATGCATCATCATACAGTCTATCAATGCACGGATAGTCGCCTTGAAAAATTACGTTAAATTTGTTTACAATCGGCAAAATGTAGTCCAAAAAGTGAAAGTACAATTTGTTTATATCAGTGGTAAAAGAATTATATAAAAATTCTGATGACATATTGCGATCACTCAAGTATTGGTCTTGAAAGAACAATTGCAATGCCCTCCACTGCTCAATTATTCTACTAATACAGGCATGAAGTGAAAGCCACCTTATGTCGTAATGACGCAAGATTCTGTGATTTTCAGTGTCTGTGAAATTTTGGAACTCAGCAAATTCTCTTTGACGCTTGCTGCTTTGAGAAAAATATCCATATACTTCTTTTACTATTTGTTCTAAATTTCTAGGCAGTATTTTACAGGCGTGGCTAACACTTAATGCTGCAGAGTGACAAACACATTTTATGAAAAAGCACTTTGGGTTTACTTCTTTAATTTTTGCAACAATGCCAGAGTGTTGACCAAACATCACATTCGTAGTATCAGCAGCGAATCCTATTACGTCTTTTATTTCTAAACCTAATTCGGATAATTTTGATGACAACGAATTAAATAAATGACCTGCGGTCTCACCACTTAAATCAACTAAATCAAGGAATTTGGTTTGTACAGTACATTTAGTTTCAGAGAAGTATTTAATTACTATCGCCAATACTTTGACTGTCGCAACATCTGTACTCTCATCGATTATAATTGAATATACTGGTTTACCTGAAGGAGATGCAGTACGAAGTATGTCCTCAATCATATCTTTTTCGAATTCGGGTCCTAAAACATTATAAGTTATAGCAGCTGCTTTGGTTCTCTTGCAGGAAAATTCTTTCGCAATATCGGAATCGGTAAAACACTTCACTAGAACTTCACTAAGATGGTCCATAGCTCTAAATGGGATATTGTGTTCCGACAGAAAACTGCATAAACGCAGCTCAGCTTTCTTGACTTCGTCTTTCAGTGGGGCCTTTTTGAAAAATGTATCAACCTGAAAATTAAATGAAAAAATACTTGGTTATTTTGGAAACAAAACCAGGATGATTAACTTTGAATTAAAATATATCAAAACTCCTTGAACTAGGTAAGTAAAGCGAGTTATGCTTACCTTTGACTGTCCTTTATATTTTATCAAGTTCGATTTATGCTTTTCAGTATTTGCATGCTGTTTTATAGATGCTAATCTACTTTGCAGTTTCGCATTGCATGCTTTACAAAATGCGGTGAACTCATCATCTTTATAACGTGAAAGCCACGAAGAAAATTCCGGAATTTGTTCCCACTTAGCTAAATAACTTTGCTGAAAACTAGACATGCTGTCCGGATGGATGCAACTAAGTAAATAAAAATAACGAAAATCGCAATCTATTTATATGATGACAAAAACATCTCCTATTTTGGGGAAATTCCCGAATTATCGAAAGAAAGTCCTCAAAGATTAAGTCGAGTGCAGAAGAGACAATCATTTCACTTGAACCGTATTAGACGATTTAATACTAGTAATTAAGTATCTTTTATGTCTAACTACTACCTATTCATGCAACTGAAAACTTAAAAACTAGACGTTGTTTTGAAAATTATAGATAAACTAGCGGTCCGTCCCGAATTCGTCCGGGTAGACTGATATTCATGAAACAAACGGATTTGAATGTATGAAATCTGGAAATTACACTATATCTAATGTTGCAAACCGCATTAAAATCGGTCCAGCAGTTGTAAAGTTTTAGGCGAACATACATTGTGCAACTCTGATTTATACTACGTATTGATTGATAATTGTATAGGTAGTATTACAATACTACAACGCCGGCGACGGCCGTCTTTCTTGTCATATCTGTAACTTACTCATCTTTGCTCATAGATAACATGTATAAACTAAATCCGGGAAAGCCCCCAGCCAATGTTCGCGTTCCGGGGAATTCCGCAAACATTGTCCCAAGGACGATCACTCACTACGGTGTTGCCATAACGTCAACCATAATATACCCAAAAATACTGACTCCCAGCAATATACCTGAAAATATACTGATGTTCGGAAAAATCGATGAAATATACTGAAAAAGTATTAAAATACTGAATCTGGTCACACTGGATTGATGTGATGACTGACTGACTGAACTGACTGACGAAATCAAATCGAAAACAACTGTTGATTGATTGAACGTAAACGGCATGAAAGAAACGCCACAGAGTAAAATTAGATGCTACTTGAACACAGCGTTTTTTGTTTTAATATTGTAAGGCCTTGGAAACGTAATGAATGGGTCTATTGTGAATCCCAGCGGGGGACAGGAATGCACGGCCCAGAAATGCCCATCCCCGGAATGCCCATCCGCGGAATCGGGTCATTTGGGACGCCAATTCAGGGGCCGGACATTCCAAGCCGCGTATTACTGGGCCGGGCATTCCGAGGCCGTGCACTGCCTGTGCGACCCCGGAATGTCCGGCCCCGGAATTGTGGGCCGTCTCTCATTGGCTGGAAATACTGGCTTCTGATTGGTCGAACATTTTCGATTTAACTTAGACGAATCTAAGGCTATGGTCATAGTAGTAAGGTTTTTTGTAAGCAGTTTAACTTTGACTCAGCGTTGGATTTCGTACTATAATTATAGTATTTATACTATAATTTCATGCTTCGTACTATATACTATCCATAACTAGGGATAGTACAACAAAATACTACAATTTTAGTTATAGTCTGTAGTTAGCCGTTTTTCCATCCGGCCTGGCATGCGGCACCGGGTGCCGGTGCCGTGCCGGCGGCGTATGGAAAAACGCCTATTGTCTTTTGACGGGAATTCCCGTGAACTTATTCTTTCGATACTCATTTGTTCGAACAACAACTTTGCATATTGCCTTTTAAGCTTTTCGCAATAGAGTCCATAGTACTGCGAGTTATTTAGTATTCTGTTGGTACGACTGTGCAATAAAGTAGCCTCGTCTCGCATCTGCCTGAGTGCATGCGTTTGCATGGGTGCTTTCATTTCTTTCATAATCATTCGTTATTGAAACGAATAAGTGATAATAATTAATTGTTTGCGAGTTTTTGTGTAGATTATAACGTCAGTAGTGCTCAATTATTATGGAAAGTGGCAGTGACGGCCAAGAAAATGACGAAAGACCGGGAGTACCTATCCACGCCAAAGAAGAAATGTCTGAGTAGAGGTGATATGGTAGAAAAACAAAAACATCGTCTACAAAAGTATAGGCCGGATTGGGAAAAGGGCCACAGGTTCACTAAATGGCTCACCCAAGACCCTAAAAATATCCATAAAGCGAGGTGCAAAGTTTGTGATGATTCAATGGTTGCAGAAAAACACATAATCACAAAACACAGTGAAGGTCAGAAACATCTAAAAAATGTGTCTGTTATACGAGGCACCCAAAACGTATCGAGTTTTTTTGAGGCAAACACTTCTTCGAAACAGGAACCTAGCACAACAAAATTAGCTAGAATTGCAGAAATGAAGTTATCTGCTTTTTTTGCCGAACACAACATAGCATTTAATGTATCAGACCACTTAGGCAAGGTTTTGAAAGAATGCATACCGGACTCTAAAGTAATAAAAGAGATGAATTTCACTCGGAAAAAGAATGCTAAAATAGTTTATAAAGCCATTGGTCCCAGCCATAAAGCGAATTTAGCCAAGAAACTTGAAACATCAAAGTTTAGGGTAATGACGGATGAATCAACGGATATTTCGACCAATAAAGCCTCATGTGTAGTTGTCCGTTATTTTGACGAAGATGAAGGAAGAATAAAAAGTAAATTTTGGAACCTCCATAATTTATTCAGTGGTGACAACCCAAACGAAGCGAATGAAGGAGCAACTGCAAACAATATTTACAGTAAATTAATTGAGTCATTTACTAGACATAACATACCACTTGAAAATATTGTTGGATTTGGATCCGACGGATGCAATGTCATGATGGGCTCGGAAAACTCAGTAGCCAGTAGATTCAAATAAGAGTGCTCCGGAATAATAATAATGAAAAGTACTTGCCATTCCATTCATCTTTGTGCCAGCGCAGCGTGCCAAAAATTACCCAACAGATGCGAGGAGCTAGCAAGAGGCATATTTCGTTTTCTAAAGATGAGCTCTAAACGTTGTGCGCAACTGGTTCAATTTCAAACATTTTTGGAATTAAAACCACAGAAAATGTTACATCCATCCCAAACAAGGTGGCTTTCGCTTTTTCAAGTTGTCAAAAGAATTTTGGACAATTGGGAAGCTCTTAAGCTCTATTTCACCGACATGGCACTATCAGAGCGTTTGATATCTGGTCAAATAATTATTGATTTGCTAAGAGACCCATACATGAAGCTTTATTACGAATTTATGACATGGGCACTGCCTAAATTCACTAACTTGAATTTACATTTCCAGTCTCAAGAAGTAGCTGTGACTGAATTAGCCCACAAAATTAAAGAGCTTTACAAAGATTTCCTGTTTTGCTTCATGCAAAGGAATTACGTCAATCGCACCGAAATATGTGACATTGATCCTGCAGACACTGCATGGCAATTACCAGACGAACAGATGTACCTTGGAATAGCAGTTGCTTCAAAAATTGACACACCAGAGATTAAAGCAGATATCGTCAGACGTAAAGAATTTCTTAGCAGATGCAAAGATTTTTTGGTGGAATCTGCTCAACAGATCAGAAAGGATATGATTTTAATAGCAAGCCACTGCTTTTAATTTCAGTTCTGAGTCCCGTGAAAGCACTGAGTCAACGTGAACGAGAGATTACCCCATCGATTTTACCGATTGCTTCTGCCTTTCCCAGAGTTACTGATATAACAAATATTGATAACATACAACTGCTTGATAACCAGTGGCGTGCATTAGCTTCAGCGATACTACCGGAAGAAATCAAATCTGAACAAAAAACCGTTGTATTTTGGAATAAACTATTTATGTGGCATGATTTGACAGAACATAGGCCATTTAAAGAATTATCAAAATTCGCCCTAGATTGCTTAGTACTTCCACATGCTAATACCGATTGCGAAAGAATATTCAGCAAAGTAAACCTAACGAAGACTAAGATACGAAACAAACTGGCAACACAATCTATAGATGCCATTTTGTTGTCTTGTGACGCTGTCAAAGAAGGTAGTAAAAGTGGAAATTGCACTGATTTTATTCCTTCTGAGGATATGTTAACAAGATTAAACTCTCATCAGGTTGAAACACACATTCAAGAGCTGATAAACTTAGAGGAGGAGTAAATTTTGCCTTATCTGATATTGATTTTAAATATTTTAAACATTGTTAAATTAGTATTAAAGCGTACTATATTTTTTGACAAAATACTATCGGTTTTGTATTTTTGTGCTATGCCTTTCAACGTACCCAAATCCAACACTGCTTGACTAGACACAGCATCAGTTGCAACTACGACACCGGTACGTGCGGACGCTTCCTATCACCGTCCGCGACGATGCCCTGTAACACAGCGACGACCTAGTTTTCGAATACCGATCCCGTCATGGCTTTACCCACTCATATGAACCTCGGCTAATAAATAGCCGACGACAAAAGGACCGTTGTTTGTACAACGTGCTGAAACTATCCGTAGCAGACAAGCTCCAGAAATATTTCAAAATTTCGCATTACTCACGTAAACAATAATTTGGACGGCGTTAAACAGAAATGATCCAATCCACATTTCGTCAAAATTGAGTTAGGTACACCAAACAGTACATCTTAATAATATCTAGGATCTGGCAAAGTGTCTAGAATTTTTTTTACCCATTTTTCAGCCCTTTGGAAACTACACTGATCCAATCCACATTGTATGAAAATGCCCTTTTTGAGTTTTGCTGAAAGTTACCCAAGCTACATAGAACGTTTCTGTTTTTTTGTTTTGTACTGAATTGGTTTAAAGTTAATTAAGCAGAAGTGATCTAAGCCACATAGATCGTTTCTGTTTATTACGTTTTGTACTGAATTGGTTTAAAGTTAATTAAGCAGAAGTGATCTAAGCCACATAGATCGTTTCTGTTTATTACGTTTTGTACTGAATTGGTTTAAAGTTAATTAAGCAGACGTGATCTAAGCCACATAGATCGTTTCAGTTTATTATGTTTTGTATTGAATTGGTTTAAAGTTAATTAAGCAGAAGTGATCTAGGCTACAAAGAACGATTCTACAAAATAACAGTGATGGTTGCCTTTGCAATTTTTATTCTGCGTAAATGATCTAAGCTACATAGATCATTTATGTGGAAAATCATGTCACTAAGATACAAATTAAGTAAACGTTCTAAGCCACTTAAATCGTTTTTGCCATTTAAATTGACTCCATTTGTACCCGTTTTTAATTCTGCTGAACCATTCCACACAACACACTTTAAGTTTATTTCGGAACGCGACCGGAAAAATATTTTTCTCATATGGCAAGACCTTTTATTCTTGTTGCTACTTGTTGACTTTTGGCCGCTCGGCAATACTGTTGTTGGTAACGAGAGGCTGGGTGAACAACACGTAAAAACATGCTGGAAGTAGCCAAGTTTTATTTACTACGAATGTAAAGTTCGTGCTTACAAAGTGCAAAAGTCGGTGTTCCAATGTGAAAATGAAGAGAGCTGATAAACTTTTAAGGTTATGTCGCGAAACAACATCGAAAAAGGAGCCGGAGAGTGAGTATTTACATAAGTATTATCCTACAACCGTCGTTTTTTTAGCGTGAACATAATTTCAGCAAGTCCTTTGTTTGAAACTTCTTGGCCTAGTATTCAGAATTTGACCTTTGACACTTTCCTACCTAATTTTGTTGCAGATACAAACAATACTCTCAGTAATACGTTGTTGCTATCACACCAACCACTGCCGAGTCCACCTCAGCCTCCGTCAACATCTCTACGCACGACGTCTAATTCTACTATAAGAAAAGATAGCAATAATGACACCGGTGATAAAGAAGGTAAAAGTACCTAATACATTTTTATATACAATGACTAATAATAGTACTTAAGCACATACCTTTTATTCTATTAATAATATGTGTGAATGTTTTCATTAATTATTGAACCTTTAAATCTACAGATTACCTACTACACCTACACTGCATGTATTTCCCACATTTGTTGCGATTTAGGGTTCCCTGGGGATTATTATTGTGATAGCGAAACTCTCCTTTTTAACCGACTCCCACAAAAGGAGGGGGTTCTCAAGTCGCCTATATTTATTTTTTTATTTTTTTTATTTTATTTTTATATGTTTGTTACTGCGAATTGGGTAGTAAACGTGAACCGATTTGGTTCATTCTTTTTTTATATGAACGAGCATGCTTCAAGGATGGTCCCAATTTTTTAAATTTTGAAATCGGTTCAGTAGAACCTGATTAAACGACAAAAAACCCGTGTTTACCTAGACGATATACAAGTGAAAACGTATACGGGTATGGTAAGAGTAGTAGTTACACAGGTCGATCGGTGGTTCGAATCCCAGTCCCACCAAAATAGTTTTGTTTTTCAAAATGTTACATATTTCACAATTACACGCAGCACTGCTTATAGGCCATCCATATATCGTCGTTATTCGTAATTGGACTATAGGAGGAGGTTTTTTTTATTTAAAATTATTATATTAATAGTAGTGCTGAATATATTATACCTATATGTATAATATATATATTATTATACATATTGATATTGTTTCAGGTGATAAACAAGCAGCTGAATCTCTGTACTTACAGCGATCGATTTCACCGCCACCTTTCTCACCATTAACCCCGCATCCAAGAAGCGTCTTTGCAAAAAATGTTGCAGCTGCGTTAGAAGGTATTTTTTGTGGCTTTTACTCAATTTTGTATCCCATTTTGAATTTTGACCTTTATGCGAATTATTATGAAATATACACATACTGGATCACCATTCAAGTTAAGTTCAGTTCATAATATATAACTCCTACGCTAGTTCGCACATTGAAATAAGATTATTATTACCTATTTGCAACTATTACCTACGTATTTAGTTTTAGTATTTTTTACATAGCTCCCTAGCTCTTTTACATGTAAAATGTATTATGCACAGGAGATCCTGTATCGTCGCCATTGGCACCTATGACGCCTGAAACTCAAAAGCTATTCAACATTCTACACGATAATATTAATGATGACCTACTTGTTGACGTGATTGAGAACAGTGACTGCAGTATCGGCGAGCTGGAAAACAGCCCATTAGACGTTGTAGAAAAAAATCCAGGTTACGACTCAGATGAAACGTTTTACGAAAATAGTGACGATAGCGTGAAAGATCCTGATTATAACGTCATAATTGACGAAAGTAGCTCCGAAGACGAAGGGCCTGTAATAACTGTTACTAATGTATCAGTTCATAGGATGGACGAAGATAGTCGAAGTATCATTAGACAAAATGAGTGGTTAGTACAGCCGGAAAAAGACCTCAATGAGAATAACACAACACCAGGTTCAGGTTCATTCGCTGAAATCACAACTAGAAAACGAACATTAAACAAACATGCACAAAGTGAAATAGATAATGAGATTATAATTGAGAATATAATTGAGTTTTTTCTTCGAGGGTAGTTGGAAGAAGCGCATACAAATATTTAGCTCTCTGTAATTTTATTGAAATTTAATTAATTAATACAATTTTATGTACAATTTAATCTAAAAGAACTGACCTGGACCCTCCATAACTCAAAATCAAACAGATAACCTCACTGATTTTCACAATTAAATAAATTCACCAAGCACAACACAATGACCTCTAAGGACCTCTACGCCAAGCTGCAGGAGAACATGGAGGCCATCTCGGAGTCACTCAGTGAGCGCATCGGGAAGTTCGAGCAGGAGCTGCAAGCGGCCACACCTGCCCCCGGACCCCTGAACATCACAAAGCTGGCGAGTGAGTTCCGTGACTTCAAGTTGCTGGTCTGGAAGAGCCTGGGAGCACTCAAGAATCAACTTGAGTACTTGACCCTCGGCCTCGACCGGCACGAGACTGCGGCGCGGCGTAAAGTGCTGCTAGTTCACGGCATCAAGGAGACCGACAAGGAGCAGCCAGACGAAGTGTTAAGGGCAGTGTTCGCAGACCGCCTTAAATTGCCCGACATGTGCCTCGATGACATCAGGGTGGTGCACAGACTGGGAGCCAAGAGCACGAAGACACGCCCACTGCTGGTTCGCTTCGCCACACACTCAGCACGCTGTGAAGTCTGGGATCGCAAGAAGGAGCTCAAGGGCTCAGGCATTTTGGTGTCTGAGTTTTTGACAAAATCCCGGCACGACGTTTTCTTGGCGGCGCGGAAGCACTTCGGCATCAGCAGCAGTTGGACGTCGGACGGCAAGATACACGTGTTGCTGCCTGACAAGTCGCGGCAGAGGCTGGAGTGCTGGGCAGATTTGCGGCCACTCATGGCGAAGTACCCGAGCAAGGAGACCCCCTCGCCAGCCGGCAAAGGGAATAAACCTGCTGAGGGCGCCGCCGCATCTGCCTCCGGCGTAGTGACCAGGAAACAGGCCACTCAGTCGCAGGGCAAGAAGAAGCAAGGTTAGACCCTCTTCGTCTGTCGAATTTCTAAACCAATCAGATTCAGCATTCCGATCCCCCGGTGGGACAGTGCTCATGTCGTGATCCTTTTCTCTACTAGTAAGGTTTTGCGAGGTAGTAGCAACTATTTTTATTTTAAATTTCAAGTCCACTCGATTTATTTACAACTATTGACAGCATATTGACACATTTTTTTTTTTTTTTGGTTCATTTGCCTTGTCAGGCAAGCAAAGGTTTCTAGACCATACAGCCTTGCATATTGACACAGTATGATAGTTTTTTTTTTTTTTAAGTGCCATTGTGCGGCTTTTGAAGTCGCGGTCCCTCTTGCGCTTACCTTTTTGCTGTGGATTTTATTCTATTGTTAGCGCTATAGTTTATTGCTTTCTTATTGTGTAAAGTGTGTGTGTGTGTGTGTGTGATGTTTATTTACAATGTAATAGTAGGTTTTCTGATTTCTTACAACAATCCATGCCTGGTGAGGGTTTAGGTCACCCCATTGGTTTATATTAGTTTTTTTTTTTTCTTTTGATTCCTTAATAATTATATATTTTCTGCTAGGTATATTCCTATACCTAGTTATATATTTATATTATATTATAGTATATTATTTTATCTACATATTATGAATCTCAATAACGATAGCTTCTTGTCGTGTGCGTCTAGCGATGAATTTGTAAGTGCAGAAAGTGACATTTCCAGTGTGGAAGAACCACTTTCTGGCAAACTCAGAACTGTCTTTGGTGGGTCTGGGAAGAATCTGAACATTGTGCACATCAATGCTCAGAGCATTCACACGAGCTACACCGATCTTATCGAGGCTTTTAGTGACCAACATGTGGACGCTATCCTTGTCTCCGAGTCATTCCTGAAGCCTTCACTCTCCTCATCTATGTACTCTCTTCCAGGCTTCAGGCTCTACAGGAATGACAGAGTCGGGAAAGCGGATGGAGGTGTTGCTGTTTACCTGCGTGCGGATATTCCGTGCAAGGTGATCAGCGCATCCCCTAGCCAGTACTCCGAGTCTGCCGAATATCTCTTCCTCGAAATTCTTCTTTATCACAATAAGGTGCTTCTTGGTGTTGTTTATAGCCCCTCTCTCCGTGTTGATTATTTCGACACCTTTGAATCTATTCTTAATGATTTGACCCCACTTTACGATGACACTCTCATTCTTGGGGATTTCAACACTTGTCTCCTCAAAAATGATTCTCGTTCAGCCAAGCTTAGGTCAATAGTAGATTCATACAATCTGCACATTTTGCCGCTTGCGGCCACCCATTCCCAGCCACATTGCTCGCCCTCTCTTCTTGACATCATAATCATTTCCAACCTGGATAAGGTGGCCACTCATGGTCAACTTAACTCACCTTTTTCTTTTCACGACCTCATTTACGTCTCATATAAAATTAGGTCCCCTAAGTGCAGAACCAAATTTATTGAAACTCGCAGCTTCAAAGCCATCAACCTGGATTCCCTCAAGTCTGATGTTTCACTGGTCGATTGGTCCCCTGTCATCTTGAGCGAGAGCGTTGATGACAAAATTCACAGCTTCAATACAATTGTCCTGGGACTTTATGACAAACATGCTCCCATTAAAAAAGTTAGAGTGAAGCACCTGCCTGCTCCCTGGCTAAACGATGATATCAAGCGACTTATGACCAAGAGAGATCGGGCTAAGTGCAGGTACAAAAAGGATCCGACAGATGACAATTTTCTCACCTACAAATCGCTTCGAAATCGTTGCAATCGTCTCTGTCGCGACGCCAAACGCCGCCACATCTTTGAGTGTATCGAAAGGTACACTCCTGCTCAGGTGTGGAAATTTCTCAGGACACTTGGTATTGGCAAGTCCCAGGCCCAGGACACGCATTCAGGTAATGTCGATCTCAACGCTCTTAATCAATTTCTCTCCGCACCGCCCGTTGTGATGGACTCTACCGTCAAGCAAGCCACTCTTCGGAGCCTGCGTTCTAGGTCACTTCCCAACACCACTCCCTTCAACATGAGATATGTCGGAGTTGACACAGTTAAAAGGGCATTGTTGGCGATTAGCTCCAAAGCAGTCGGACATGACAACATCTGCCTAAAAATGATCTTCACTATCCTAGATGACCTGCTTCCGCCCATAACGCACATTTTAAATTTTTCCCTTTCAAACTGCTCCTTCCCTACTGCTTGGAAACATGCACTAGTTATCCCTCTCCCTAAATCATCCAATCCCACCTGCTTCAAAGAATATCGCCCGATTTCCATCTTGCCGATCCTATCAAAAGTCCTCGAATCCATTGTCCATACCCAGTTCTCCCAATATCTATCCTCTAACAACCTATTAAATCCTTTTCAATCAGGCTTCAGACCGGGTCACAGCACAGTTACGGCTCTACTTAAAGTGACGGATGATATTCAGGTTGCCATGGATCAGAAGCAGCTTTCGTTGCTTACCCTGCTCGACTTCAGCAGTGCCTTTAACTGTGTTGACTTTGACATTCTCGTTGAACTTCTCAAATCTCTTAATCTCTCTTCCCATTCTATCAGCTGGTTCGACTCATACCTTCGTGACCGTAAACAGCGTATCAAATCGGAGACGACTTGCACGGATTGGTGTGACCTCACCTCCGGTGTCCCCCAAGGTGGCATTCTCTCTCCTCTTCTATTTTCTATATTTATTAACTCCATCTCCGATGCCCTCTCATCTTCTTATCATCTTTACGCGGATGACTTACAAATCTATCGCCACTTCTCTCCCGATGATGTAAACTCCGCTGTGGAGGCGTTAAACGCTGACTTAGAGGGTATTAGAGGATGGGCCTCGTCATTTGGGCTACTGGTTAACCCAAACAAGTCCCAGGCCATGATTATAGGTACCAGACACTCACTATGTTTGTTGAAGCAACAGTCTGTCCCTCCTGTATCTTATAACGGTACCGTAATCATGTATAGCGACACAGCGAAAAACCTGGGTGTTGTTTTCGATAACCAGTTAAACTGGTCAACGCATATCAGCGAGGTCAGCAGGCGAGTTTACGCTACCTTTCACTCTCTCAGGAGACTTCAGAACTTTCTTCCTCGTCAGACCAAAATTATTCTCGCCCAGTCTCTTTTACTTCCCCTCATTGACTATGCTGATGTTTGCTGGGTAAGCGCAAATGAAGAGCAACTGAACAAACTCGAACGACTTCAAAACCTCGGGATTCGGTTCATCTTCGGACTGCGAAAATATGATCACGTTTCTCAACATCGCAGGGAGTTGAATTGGCTTCCGATTCGTCTTCGACGGGACTCTCATATCCTATGCCTGCTCTACAATATTTTGTGGAACCCTCGGTACCCTAACTTCCTGCGTGATCGCTTCGAATTTCTTTCTTCATGCAGGCCTCGGAGAACTCACATGGCTACTATGCTTAAAGCCCCACAACGCTCCACTGCAGCCTTCGAGCACGGGTTTAGAATCCGCGCTATACGGCTGTGGAATGAACTTCCCTGCACCATCAGGGACAGTCCATCACTGAATATCTTTAAGAACCGACTAAAGAAGCACTATCTTTCACTTTCT
Organism: Argyresthia goedartella; assembly: GCA_949825045.1. Classification (NCBI taxonomy): domain Eukaryota; kingdom Metazoa; phylum Arthropoda; class Insecta; order Lepidoptera; family Argyresthiidae; genus Argyresthia; species Argyresthia goedartella. The sequence goes on along the minus strand of OX463821.1, from coordinate 21,858,111 downwards.
ATTTAGCTATATAATGTATTAGTATTAGTATATTTGTAAGATATTTATTGATATGCTGTATTTATGTAACTGTGTATGTAGTCTATATTTCTTATCAATAGGGTTTTATGTATGTGTAATATGTATTATATTAGAATATAGTCTTAATTGTACGCGCAATTCTCCCCTTACCTATCATCTCCGTCTCCTATCCAACATGGTTTGCTGGAAGAAATCTCTTTTTAGAGATAAGCTCGCCTTTGTACATGTTTTTTCTATCATAAGTTATCTGTATGTCTGTTTTGTTTAGTACAATAAAGAAATTACGAATTACGAATTACGAATACTGACTTTGAAAATGAAAATCTGAATCAAGCCACATCACTTAGTCTTATTGAAAGAAGCAATCAACACCTAGACGACACAACACGACACGACACGGACACGAGTTTTGAAAGTGTACCTCCAATTAAAGGAAGACCAAAAAGAGGCCGCAAACCTAAAATGAATACAAATCGGGAAGTTAACAAAACAATGAGGTATCAAAATTTACCCTATGCGACATACAAAAACGAAGTAGTCCCGGCAAAAAAATTCAAAGACTACACATGTTCCTGCTTGAAACGATGTGCTCGAGTGATTTCAAAGCAGCGTAGAGAAATTGAGTTCAAGACGTATAACACACTAGGCTCTTACATAGCTCAAACATTCTATCTGATATCGAATGTAAAAGAGATTCCTAAGAAGCGTTCTTACACAACTAGTTCAATAAAAAAGACTAATAGACAGTTTTCTCGAGTGTATATGCTTGACGGTGTAGTTGTATGCAAGGATATGTTCCTTAATACACTGCAGGTTTCACCACAAAAAATTACAGGCGGCTTGAAAAAACAACGCGATGGGGGAGTAGCAAATGATAAGAGAGGGAAAGCACAAGGAGGTTGGAATAAATTACCGGAAGAATCTGTAAAATTTATAACGGATATCATTGAACGCCTACCAAAATACATTTCTCATTACACCAGAGAAAAAAATAATGATGCTCTATATCTCGAACTAGGAATGACTATATCAAAAATTTATAACCTGTATATGGAAGAGTTCGAAAAAAAATATGGAAAAACAAAAAAATGTGTGTCACTGAGCAAGGTGCGAAACATTTTTATCACCAAATTCAACCTTAGATGCAAGCCTGCAAAACATGATACTTGCAACAAGTGTGACATGTTCAATATACAATTAAGTAACCGCCGAAACCCACAATACGAACATATAGATTTGCAACACAAGACACATGTAAACTTAGCTGAGGGCCTGAGACAACAAATGGAAAAAGATTTTGCAACCGCCAAGAATAATCCTAAAAGAGAATGCTTAACTTTTGATTTAGAAAAAACCCTACCACTACCGCGCATTCCAACAAATGTAGTATTTTATAAAAGGCAACTATGGGTTTACAATAGTGGAATTCATGTTGCCTCAACAGATACCGGGTATTGCAATGTATGGGTAGAGGGAGAGGCTGGACGCGGGGCTCAAGAGGTGGGTTCATGTCTCATACATCACATAGACAACTTTCTAGACCCAACTGTGGAAGATCTAATACTATGGAGTGATAGTTGTGGGGGCCAGAACAGAAACATTAAGCTGACCCTTATACTGAAAGTGACGCTTGATGCTCACCCACGCCTTCAGACAATATCCCTCCGCTACTTGGAGCCAGGCCATACTTTTTTGCCTAATGACACCGACTTTTCAAACATTGAATCAAGGTTAAGACGACACCAGAGAATATATACATTGCAAGAGTACATGGACGTCATGAAACATTGTAAAAAAAAAACCCACTAAAAGTGATACGAATGGAAAATTTTGTAAGCTCTAAAATACTGGAAAAAAACATCGTTAACAGGAAAATTTTCAAAAACAACGAAAAAGTGAACTGGCTGAAAACAAAAGAAATTTTTTTAAAAAAAGATGATACTACCATATACATGAGGACTTCGTTCGAAAAAGATTTCAACGAGATGGACATAAATAAAAAAGTAAAAAAAGAGGTCGTTTTAATAAATAAGTCGCAACTACAACCACTTTGGCCTAAGGGAAAGGCAATCGCACAGGCCAAATTGGATGACATAAAAAGCCTATTGGTATATATCCCACTGGACTGTCAGGAGTTTTATAAATCCTTGAGGGGAGATAAGAACATTCAAGATGATGTGGATGGCTTTGGTGATAGACTGGATTTCGATCTTGAAAATGCAGAAGATGAAGAAGAGTAGAGCATGAAAATATGATTTAATTACTTACAACCTCGTCTCACTACTATGCTGTGATGATTAAAATAATATATAATACATTATTTGGTATCAGGTAGGTACTTCTATTATCGCTCGCTAGATTATCGATCTCGCAGATTTTTTCTATTTACTTTGTGCATGTAAACATAGTACACAGTAGTACACAGTACCTACTTACCTATTCTTATACACATTTAGAAATTAACAACGCTACGTTGTTTAATAATAGATTTATGCATGATATTGTTACAAAATATAATAAATGTTTGACTAGATTTTTAAGTAAAAGACTGTTCACTGATCTAGCCCTATTTTTGTATTTTTGTGTGTACATATAAACATAGTAGTCATAAATAACATTTTTGAAATGTATACGCCATGTTGATTAGTCGTAATTATGAATAATTTGTTACAAGATTTAATTTTTGACTGATATTTTAAGTAAAAAGACTTTTATATTGATCTCGCTAGATTTAAGTGAATAATATTTTCTAAAGTTGTACGTTGATTAGTAAGTATTGGATTTTATATCACGCGTAATTTGTTACAAGATTGATTTAATATTTGACTAGCTTTTTAGGTAAAATACTTTTATTGATATTGTCAGATAACTCATTTTATTGTGCAAATAAAAAAATGTTTTATAATTTTTAGATATGTTTTTTTGAGATACCACCTTTTTCTTAAGATTTATCCTTTCATAAGATATGTTTATAATATTTACGTTGTTTGGTCATCAATTTTTAGGGTTCCGTACCTAAAAGGTAAAAACGGGACCCTATTACTAAGACTCCGTCGTCTGTCCCTCCGTCCGTCTGTCCCTCCGTCCGTCTGTCCGTCTGTCTGTCTCCAAGCTGTATCTCATGAACTGTTATAGCTAGAAAGCTGAAATTTTCACAAATGATGTATTTCTATTGCCGTTATAACAACAGATACTAAAAATAAAAAAAATAAAAAAATTAAGGGGGATCCCCATACAACAAACATGTTTTTTTTCGTATTTTTTTGCTCAATGTTAAATTTGTATACTTACCTAAATTTTTCTATTAAAGGTGATAGTACGGAACCCTTCGTGCGCGAGTCCGACTCGCACTTGGCCGGTTTTTAGTGATTATTTAGCTAGTTTTAATTTTAAAGCCCTTTTTTCATGGGCAAAATATTTTAGATCGTTTCTGCAAAACATGGTCTTGTCAGCTGTGCCTATAAAATTAAAAAATTTCAAAATGATCCAGCCAATCAATCCCGAATATCTCGTAAAGTGTATGGGTTACGAATTCAAAAATACACTTAATTCGTTCCCATAAAAAGCCTTCAAATAAATGTAGAACACATATTCGGTCTCAAGTACATACCCACTGAGAAACACCGCTTCAAACCTTAAAAGTAGATTATCTCAAAACTAACAAATGTGGATTGGATCGTTTCTGTTTAACGCCGTCCATTTGTTCTAAGACCTACGGATGGCCTTCGCCGGCTAGTTGAAAACGGTACATCGGAAAAGAGGTTTGTTGTTTGAGTGTTCCTAGGCCTTTGATAATATTTCATTAGTTTAAATGCATTTAGATTGATTGCTTTTGTGTAGACATGTTGTTTATTAAAGTAACTATTATAGTCAAAGGTCACAAACTAAGTTAAAGTCGGTTTGATAAAGTTATTTTGCAGTTTTCAGTGACAAGTGGGAGCTGAATTTCAAGGTAAGAAATTATTATACTTATTTCGTGTTGTTTTCTTCAAAATAGACCCCACTGAGGCATAAGAAAGTGTTCTCGCATTACTGAAGTAGAGGAAGTGAAGCATATTTGGAATACTGCTGGCAATTTGGAATAGCAAGGTATTACAGAAACCAGTAGCGTCATCTCCAATGCATGGATGTAAACTCTTAGCAGACATTGGCAGCTTACGATAAGGTTTTGACAGGGTGCCGCCATTGTTCTAATATGGCGTCCAGATACCGAAAAGTGATGGAGCGTTTTTAAGAAAAAATAAGGTATGACATTGAATCTGTTTTTATCGCTGTAATCCTGTGTATTATTTTTTTACTGTTTAGCAGTATTATCAGATAACAATTGAAGTGCACTAATTAGGTGCGATTTTAATGATAGGCGTATTTAATAACCTACAAATTGAGGTAATGTCGAATCACGCCGTGTTGCTAATTTGGAATACTTGTGGTGATGGTAATTTGGAATTCGGTATACCAATTTATGTTCACCATTACTATTCCAAATTAATATTTTGTATGTTTAGATAACATAATGTCACATAAGTAAGTAAATGACGATTTGTGTTTATATTCCCCCTAGTGTATCTATATTGACGTTGTTTCAGAATATGGCGTACAAAAAAAGAAAATTGTATTCAAAGGAAGATATGGAGGATGCCATAATGGCAGTACGCCAAAACAAAATGGGTTACTTGAAAGCCGCTAAAACATTTAACGTACCGAGGACTACATTGTTCCGCCTGGCGTCTGAGAAAGACACGTCTATAGAAGCCCTCTTATCAAAAAAAATCGGTCGAAAACCAGTTTTTGATGAACGATTTGAAAATGAACTAACAGATTACGCTTTGGTAATGGAGAGTACACTGTATGGTTTAACGCAGACTGACATGCGTCGATTGGCCTATCAGCTTGCAAAAAAAAACAAATTACCAAACCCTTTCAGAAATGAAATGGCAGGCCGGTATTGGTTCAAAGGATTTTTAAAGAGAAACAAAGCTCGACTTTCCATGAGGCAGCCCACAGGTACCTCGTTTGCCAGGGCTCGTGGATTTAATAAAGAATGTATGGATGGGTTTTATGACATCTTGGAGAAGACATATGAAGAGAAAAAATTCAGTGCAGACAGAATATACAATGTCGATGAGACGGGACTATCTATAGTGCAAAGCAAGATTCCAAAAGTGATTGGCCGGCGCGGGAAGAAACAAATCGGTGCTATATCATCAGCAGAAAGAGGTTCACTGATAACTATAGTCACTTGTATGAGTCCGGCAGGAATATTTGTGCCTCCCATGATAATTTTTCCACGAAAAAATATGACCGAAAACCTGATGAGAGGTGCTCCGCTCGGATCCATTGGTAGAGCTCATCCCTCGGGATGGATACAGACGTATTTGTTCACCCAGTGGTTTGAGCATTTTGTCAAGTTTGTGAGACCAACTGAGGCTGCGCCTGTCCTCTTGTTATTAGATGGGCATTACAGCCACACAAAAAACATTGAGTTGGTGGACATAGCAAGAAGAGAGCATGTGACAATTGTTTCACTGCCACCCCATTGCACCCACAAAATCCAACCCTTGGATAGATCATTCATGTCTCCGCTCAAAACACACTACAGTGAAGAGATCAGGATGTGGTTGCGCGGAAAAAACAAACCGCTGACACAATATGATATTGTAGAACTATTTGGTACAGCATACCTAAAGTGCATGAATGGATCAATCGCTGCAAACGGATTCAGGGTTGGTGGCATATACCCACTGAACAGGCACGTGTTCTCAGAAGCTGACTATATTGCTGCTCGCAATGAAGGAAATGATTATAGAGGCGATGAAAACGACGAAATAAGTGAACCTGTACTGATGAATGTGGATCAAGGAGAACCATCAGTAACAGAGATGCTTGAAGAAGCAGGACCACCCAATGATGGTCAATTAGACACGTCGACTCAACAAGACTCGTTGTCTGTACTGATTAATGCAGATCAAGAAGAACCATCAGTGACAGAGATGCTTTATGAAGCAGGACCACTCAATGATGGTCAATTAGACACGTCGACTCAACAAGACTCGTTGTCTGTACTGATGAATGCAGATCAAGGAGAACCATCAGTAGCAGAGATGCTTGAAGAAGCAGGACCACTCAATGACGGTCAATTAGACACGTCGACTCAACCAGACTCGTTGCCTCGAACAGGTGTACTCTACCAAGCAAGTCCTCCTTCTCTAACTAAATTAGTTAGAAAATTAGTCCTCTCATTATTAAATGATTGTCAAGCAGACACCTCATCTCAAGCATCACCACCAAACCAAGCTAGACCATCTTCTGCTCTGATATATGATATTCAGGAAAACTTGTTGCCTCAAGCAGGCCCGTTCAATCAAGCAAATTCATCTATATCCAACAAGCATGTGTCACCTTATGCTATTTCACCCTCATTGTTAAATGATTGTCAAGCAAACACCTCGTCTCAAGCAGCACCACCGAACCAAGCTAGACGATCTTCTGCTCTGATATATGATATTCAGGAAAACTTGTTTCCTCAAGCAGGCCCGTCCAATCAAGCAAGTCCATCTATATCCAACACGCATGTGTCACCTTATGATATTTCACCACTGCCAGCATTAACAAAACGCACGTCTAACAGAGGTCGTAAACCAGGTAAATCGGCAATCATAACAAGTTCGCCTTATAAAAAGATACTTGAGGAGGCTGAAAATAGAAAGTTAGATAAACAGAAAGCAATAGACATAAAAATGTTACAAACCCCTAGGACAGAAAACAGAAAAGATACGTGTAAAGTTAACAAAAAGGAGATGAACGTGGAAAACCTAGAAAGACAAAAGACTAAACAAAAAATTGAAAACAGAAAAGATAAAGGAAAGGGCAAAAAGAGCAAGAACCTGGATAACCTGGAAAGACAAAAGATTAAACAAGAATTTGAAATCAGAAAAGATAAAAGGAAGGGCAAAAAGGGCAAGAACCTGGAAAACCTGGAAAGAAACAAGATTAAACAAGAATTTGAAAACAGAAAAGATAAAGGAAAGGGTAAAAAGGGCAAGAACATAGAAAAAGAAAAACGTGAAACCTTTGAAAACAGAACAAATAAAGGAAAAGAAAACCAAAAAACGAAAGAAATTAAGAAGATAAAGGCAGATGATTTGAAAATAGTCAAAGGAAAAAAGAGTAGGAAACGGGCACTCGCTGTAATAAATAATGATGATTCTGACAGCCTATCTTCAATTTCATATAATAGTCGAAACTCGGATACGTCTGGAGAAATCGAAGATTATTTTAGTGTAAAGCCTAGTAGTAGTGATGCAGAGTGTTTTTTCTGCAATGGGAAGTATAGCGAGGACAAGAGGGGCGAAACATGGGTGCAGTGTTTCATGTGTGACCTTTGGGTGCACTGTGAATGTGCTGGCTACGACGCCGGCTCATACGTTTGTGATTATTGCAAATAACTAATTGAAAAAAAAAACAAGTGAACTGATTAAACTATATTAAGAATATTAAGAGATGTTAAAAATAAAAGATTTGGTTTTGATGATTATTTCGGACTTCTCATTTCGTATAAAATGTATCGTACAAATAAAATATCATTTTGTATTAGTGGAGACAAATTGGAATATTCCGAATTTTAGAATGGTGAAGGTAAATGGGAATACCCAGTTCGTATAGTGCAGGTAATTTGGAATACCCAACAATAAGCAGGCACTGATTTTAGTTATTTTTTTACATTATAAGATTTAGTTTTCAATGACTTATATATTTTCTTCAAGATAGTTTATTATCATGCCACACATTTTTTAGCTAAGCATGGGGAATACAATTTGGAATACCACTATACCAAAATACCTGCACCACATCTCTAGACAAGGTTTCAGTCATTTTGTGTTCTGCATGAAATTTTACCTACTGATGATGTTCAATTGTTTGTAATATTTTCAAGACTGATAGACAGGTAGTTTTACTACCATATTAATCTTTTATCATGATTCTAGCCGTCATACAAAAGTTAGTAGAGCCCAAAAACAAAGTGGTATTCCAAATATGCTTCACTTCCTCTATCAGTTACAGCCCAAAGTTGTACGAAATGTAGCACGATAGGTAAGTGATTGCATTCTTTAAACTTGATGGTTGTGGGTATTTGCGGGTATGATATTCTAAGGATATGAATTAGCCGGTGGGCAATTAGCGTTTTTATCTAAAGGTTCGTACCTAATGAATGTGGCTGATCACGGCTCATAGTGGTTTTTTTGACCCGAAAAAGTGACATCAGCTGTTTATGTTCTACTCATTCATTACGAACACAAGAGTCGATCACTCGCGTGTCAATATTGTATACCTAGATTAATTTAAAAAAAGTCGTAAAGTTGTTGTGATTTTTGAAGTAAGAATATTGAAAACGTGATTATAGAAATTGCGACAAACGTGGTGGGCAGTACGTGCTAGAGTAAAGAATAATGTATTTTTTTATTGGTTAATAGATAATTGTTAAAAAAAGATATCGTTATTTTGGCTAGTTTTTAGAAAGACCGCGGTTCCAGATGTTACTGCTAATTTTAAGGGTTCCGAGAGAAATAAGGAACCCTTATAGTTTCGTCAAGTCTGTCTGTCCGTCCGTCCATCCGTCCGTCTGTCCGTCCGTCCGTATGTCACAGCAACTTTATTCCGAAACTATTATGACTACACAGTTGAAACTTGGTATGTAAATGTATTCTGTAAACTGATTTATGGTTTTAATAAGAAAAAAAAAAAAAAATAAGTGGGCGCTCCCCTTACATGGAACTAAAACATTTTTTTTTTCATTAAACCTATATGTGTGTGTATAGATAGGTCCTAAAAAATGAAGTTAAGGTTCCTGAAACCATTTTTCCTCAAAGTAAACCGTTAAAGAGACAGACCCTTCCAAAGTTGAAAAATGAGTGTCCCCCCCCCCCTCTAACTTTTGAAGTAAGGGAGTAAAAAATCTAAAAAAAATATATGCTGTGTATCTCATTACAAACTTTCAACGAAAATTGGTTTAAACAAAATAAAATAAGCGGTTTTTGAGATATAAAACATTTATTAGCAACAGCAAAGATAACTTGTCATTCATACAAACACTATGAAAAACAAAGTTACAACACAAACATCCAGTCATATAATTTACTTGCTACCACGGAACCCTTCATGGGCGAGGCCGACTCGCACTTGGCCACTTTATTCCCATGCTTTATTAGTGTATCTAAAGACGATTTCAAAATACGCGAACCGTCGGAAATCATTAGTTTTCGAGTTATATTTTTTTTATATCGCCATTTCAATCATTCGGGACACGTGAGGATGTGAGAGTATTAAGGTGGGGAACGACGTATTAATCCAACTTTTGACGCGTATTTCATTAAAAGTCCATTAAAATGGCGATTTAAAAAAATATAACTCGAAAACTAATGATTTCCGACGGTTCGCGTATTTTTAAATCGTCTATAAATACACTAATAAAGAATAGAAAAAGTCAGCAGTAACATCTGGAACCTCGGTCTTTCTAAAGTCCATCCGATATTTTTATTGGTTGAAAATATTAGTTGATATTTTTATTATTCAATTATCACAACACAAACTAATAACCTATAACGATCAACCATTCCCCTTACGCAACTTAACAAAATATTACTTAGAGAATGAATAAAATCAACCATTACCTCACGTACCGAAATATTACTTCCTCTTCCAATAGGTAATAAATGTGTTTTATCGTAAGAGAAATAAAGCATACAATCATTAATCCACCAAAATATTAATCCGTTTGTTTAGAATAAAATTTCCCCATTACTATAATGTTTTTTGCATCTCGCTTTTTTGTGATATGCACCTATTATGTAATGCTTTTATTTATATCTAATTTATTGGCGTACTAACCCATGCTTGTTTTTTTGCTAGTACCTAACAAATACCTACCCTACAATGCGGACGAGGGGTTGCACAAGTGGGCTCGCAAGAGGAGGTGGGAAGGGTGGCAAAGGCCGAGGCTGAGGCCGAGGTAGAGGCCGAGGTGGAGTGGCCCCTAAAATGCTCACATTCGATACGTAAGGCTTTTTTATATTGAAATAAGGCAAATAAAAAAAACGTGAATTTAATATATTTTAATATTTTTAGAAATCCTGTGCCTGTGCTATGTGAAGGACCACTTGCACCAGATGCTGGGCCTGAGCCACAGCCTTCGACGTAAGTAGTATACATACTCTCTGAATCTTTGCGGTGCTGTACCTACTTTCTAATTATTCTGGTTTCCTTTAACTTTGCAGGAGTGGTTTGCAGGCAGAGCTTGAAAGGGTACGCTTAAAGCGTATAATTGACCAAAAAAATTTCAAGAAGTTCGACGAGGCCGCGAGGGAGCGTCAGGTAGGAATGAAGAGAAAAAGGAGATGGGGCGTATGCTCTTTAATTTATTAAATAACTTAATATTATTTTTCGTAAGACTACGTTCTAATTCCGAATGATTATCCCTTAAGAATATATACAATTCTTTTAAATACCGATCCGCAGCACTATAATTACTACCGCAATCAGACCTGACTAACGAAGGCAATCCCCTACGTGACGTAAACCGAGTGAAGCATGCCACGAACGCCTCTAGTGACAGGTCAGCCACTATTTCCAAATGCACAGCCTTTGTAGCTAAGCACACGAAAATACAAAGATAACACTTTAGTATCTTTACATTCCGTAGTGAACTAGACCTTATATAGAACGGCCCACAAAAGTCTGTTCCCGTTCCGAGAAATGCACGCACGCCCCTTACCCGATCCTCTGGCAAATCTGCCATGAAAGGTTGCGTTGGTCGCGCCCTAGACCGAAAGCACTGAATGCACTTGAATGTGATATGACGACATACACGCCGTGCCGAAACTATCCAGTAGCCCCGAGAAAGAATAGCCGCAAGCGAGTTTGCCCCGACGTGGCAATAAACCTTATGATAGTGTGTAACTCATAAGTCCGTGAATTTACTCTTTCCTGGTAAAAGGATTTGATGCCGAGAGCTCGGCTGCGCAATTTTAAAACCTAGTAAGGGACACCTCCTTGAAAAAACGGGTTTTTACATTTTTTAGCTAACGAGGTCTTACAGCATCGATTTGCATCGTCAAAATCATTTAAAATACCCTAGAAACAGGATTTTGAAAGGTGAAATACCTAGCAAGTACACACTCATAAAGCGGAAGGAGTCCAAAAACCATTTCAAAAACCTAGCAGGTCGCACGGCAACTTTAAAAACCTAGCAAGGGATGTCCCTTACTAGATTTTTAAAGTTGCCGTGCGACCTGCTAGTTTTTTGAAATTGTCGAATAGGGTAGAATTTTGCGCGCCAACGTCAGTAAGGTGACAAGTCGTGACGCGTGCGCATCGTTTGTTTGTTTTTATTTGTGAAAGATGTCCAAAAGTCAGTTTTATAGGTCAAAATTGATGTTAAGTGCCATTAACACACGTCAGGATGCTGATATGTAAGTAAAATAACGTTTTTGTTTACGCACTAAACATGAACAGAAAATACTCATAACCTAAAAAATATTTTGGTGAATTCTAACAGAATTTCAAGCTTTTTGTCTGGTGAATGTTTTATACGTGGCTTTTGCTGGGTTCCAGAAGGTTTCCTTGGATAGTACTGACAAAGACTAGCTTGAGCTCGAGGTATTTACAATCATTTTCGCGAAATATACCTACCGGCTTGCACGACTCACTATTGATTATTTTCTGTTATGTCCTGTTAGTTTAATTTAAACTTATCTTGTTTTTGTTTCATTCCAATAACAAAATACATAATAATATGTAGGTACTCTCCGTAAAAACTCAAGGCCACAATGGGGCCCAATAGCCTATTGCATAGGGGGCATTAAATTGGTGCAAAATTGTGAGCCTTCGCCAATAGCCAGCCGCAAAACGATATTGCACCCCTGTAGGTACACTGGTACACGATGGTGATGGCCTGCGATAAGCCATTGTGGGCTTAAATGGGCACCATTGCGTGCTAGGGCATTCAGAGGAGTACCTACGTACAGTAGACGCCGCATCAACTTTCCTTACCAACCGCTCTATTCCGTTTGGCCAAAGGGAAACATTGCAAAGATTCAGTGTAGGTTGATCCGGCGCCTACTGTACCTTCGTTAGACGATTTAAAAAACCTTTTCGTGTGAATTACACAGAAACGGCATAGGTAAGATGAAGGCGCGGCGAGTAGGCATTGCTCGAGTAAATCCAAAGATTCCCTCTTCGTCTCCTCCTCTGTTTTACCTACTTACCATTGAATTTACTAACCAAATTTCACCCCTTTTTTGCTACTAATCAAGAAGTGCATTTCTTCCTGGCCAATTTTTTCTGCTCGGGTGTGTGGTGTTTGCTTGAGCCAAACTGTCTATTACAAGTTACGTCCTGAAGTCAGCACTCCAAATTTTTCAAGCAGTACAAAAACTCCAGACCAAATCCAAGTTGATGATACAAACAGTCCAGAAGCTGATAGCATTCAAGTCCTAAAGCAAACCCAAAATATTACACTACCGATTCAACCAACTAATATCTACGACAATCCTGAACCAAGTACAAATCAGAAATACTACGATTCTAATAAAGAGAACAACGATGACATTTTATCAGACATATCGAACTTGTACGACAGTGACGATTCCGTAAAGGATCCCGATTTCATTTATAATTTATTTAAAAATGAAAAAAGTTGTCCTTTTTTCACACATGAAGATGAAACCGATTCGGATTTAGATTTTTCGGCGCCAGTAGAAAAATTTCAAGCACCGGTTGAAAAAATTCAAGAAACTACTGAACTATCAAGCTTACAAGCTTCACCCTCCACACATAAAAATGTCACCGATTCGGACTTAAATTTTTCAGCACCAATTGAAAGAACTACCGAACTACCAAGCTTACCAGCTCCACGCCCCGCTGTATACATTGCAACTCCGGATGGCATTATGTTTAAAGACCATGACCAGGCAAACTGCTTCAGAAAAAATACACAGACTGCAGATTTTATTGCAATGTACCCAGAACCCATATATTTGAATCAAGCTACCCATGAAACGTCAAACTTTCTAACAGAAACTCAGCAGCTTTCTGATAATAATGCGGAGACAAGGTCTAAAAAAACACAGAGAGGGCAAATAAAATGAAACTAAAATATCCACTTATAGATGAAACCTGTGGAGAAAAATGTAAGAGACAGTGTCATCTTTTTACATTAGAAGAACGAAAAATAATATGGGACAATTACTGGAACATGGATATCGAAAGCCGCAGGAGCTTTTTAAATAGGTGCACAAAAATTCAAGCTGTTAAGAGACGCAAAGTAACAGTTGCTGAAAAAAATCCTAATCCAAAGTACGCTAAAAATGAGAGTCGATTTTTCTACCTACCAAAAATCAATGGAAGTGATGGAATGATGGAAGAGCTGAACGTGTGCCGAAACTTTTTTCTGAAAACTCTTGGTCATAAAACAGACGCAGTAATTACTGAACTCAGCAGAGGTATAAAACGTAATGTGTTATACGGTGATGTAACAGAAAAGAGGGGAGGGAAGAAACGCAGATTGGACAGAGATCCTATAACAAACCACATTTTGTCCTTCAATCCAACAGTCAGTCATTACAGAAGAAACAACGCTCCGCTAGCTCGGTATTTGCCAAGAACATTAACTCTACATGCTATGTTCAGCGATTTCAAGAAGAAATTTCCAAATTCAACTTGTTCAAAAGAAGTGTATCGGCAAACTATTAAACGGATGCATATTTCATTTAAATTTCCAAGAGGTGACAAATGTACCGATTGTGAATCGTTTGAGCAGGAAATAGGACAATACGAAGACGCAAACGTGCCTGAAACATTAAAAACCGCGTATGAATGTCACAAAATCAAAGCTAATAAAGCCATTCAACAATATCAAGATGATGCTTCCAAGGAAAACACAACTAGTGTTAGATACTACTCCATGGATCTACAAAAGGTGATGTTGTTGCCCGATATGCCGAAAGTCAAAGATTCTTTCTTTTTAAGCCGCCTGATAGCTTTTAATTTAACATTTGCCCCCGTGCAGAAATCGACAAATGTTAACAGCACTTGCGTTCTTTGGCATGAAGCTTGGGCAGGAAGAGATGCCAATAATATTGTCGATGCATTTGCAACACTTTTGGAGAAGCAGAGAGACCTACACCATTTAGTAATTTGGTGTGATAACTGCACCAGCCAAAATAAAAACTGGATTTTGTACACTGCACTTGTAACCCTTGTAAACTCGCAGTTTTCGTCAATACAAACCATAAATCTAAAATATTTGACAAAAGGTCATACCCACATGACTGCAGACGGTGTGCATGGAAACATAGAGTCACAGATCCAGCGCAGAGAAGCCGTTTACGATTACGAAGACTACAAAGATGCAGTACAAGGCTGTAGGCAAAATATTGAGGTTTTGGAAGTCCAGAAGAAATACCAGTGGATCAAGAAGAAAAGAACCCCGAGTCGTAATAATCCTAACGACGTTCTTAATACGTTTGCATTGAATTCGGTGGTGGACGTTAAATTTGTTAGCGGCAGCCGAAATATATTTTTCAAAATGGATTTTGACGATTCATACAGGGAACTGGATTTTCTCGTTAAAAATTTAATGAAGGGTTGCTGCCGGATAGTAATACTAGTCCAAGGGGTATAAAACAGAGCAAGAAAGATGGTATTTTGTCAAAACTTGTGCCGCTCATGCCTTCAAACCGAAGACAATTTTGGTTACAATTGCCTGTTTGTGATGAATCAGAGGATTTAGTTTCGGGGGGTCAAATGATTACAGACTGAGAAGTTTTTTTAAGTTTAATTTGTTGATGTCGCTGTCAATCTTAACGTTTCTATGTTCTTTTTCTTGAAATAAATAACCAGTAATGTGAAAATTCTCGATTTTCGTTTAAATTTTGTTCTTACTAGCTTTATTTAATGGTCATCTTGGCAATATATGAAATTATTTAACAATATTAAAAACCTAGTATCGGCCCTTACTAGGTTAAGAAATGGTCAAACTAGATAACTCTGAGGTAAAATAACATTTTTTTCATTAGTAAGTGCTATAAAACGTGTCCTATTATTATAACATACAAATAGTTGAACTCTGTGAAGAGCCAAGGATATGCCGCATCTTTTGGTCTAATTCTCATTTCGCTAGCTCTAATAGTCTCGGAGCGGCACGCTCTTAAATTGACCAACTCGTTTTTTTGCTCTCCTGGAAAATTTGTCTCGTGTCCCTTACTAGATTTAAAAATTGCGCAGCCGAGCTATACGGTAATTCCGAAGCCGATATCCGACCGCCGACCCTAATTATGTCATCCCTATCAATGAACAAATTAAGCCGTTTACATGAAGTTCTTATAATCTTGCCTGTTTTTAAAGCATTGATTTCTTCCGCAAAGTGTTCTGATTGTACCATCCGAGTTAAACACAGTAATGCATTTCTACGTTCCAAAGTAGAAAGGTTTTTTCTGAGTGACCGATCGGCTGACTGAGTTTTACAATTTTTTCCGAACCGCAACAAGTAACCTGTCACATTTAATAGCGTCTCATAAGAGCTATACCTATCTAGTAAATTAAATTCCGATTCTACTACTCCGACATTAACCACCTTAGACTTAAGACCGGGCAGCATATCCGATGGAAAGTCCGTACAATCCGTAGGCCATTGTTCCCGTGAACAATGTTATAATAATAATAATAATAATTCTTTATTGCACAGAAAACACAATGGAAAAAATACAACGAACAATATGCAAAGGTGAGCTTATTTCTAAAAAGAAATTTCTTACAGCTAACCTGTGAGGAAAGGAAAAAATATTTATAGAGAGGTAGTCCTAGTCTACAATTAAGATTTAAAAGAAAGAAATAAAGTCAATATACTATCAGATAAATCACAATACATCCTACACATACTATAAAATAAATTAATAGAATACAATAAATACATAGATAAACATACATACTATAAGATACCCACTATGCGGAAGAGAGGAGATGATGTTTCAACTTTTTCTTAAAAGAGAACAAGGATGTGCAATCCCTAATAGCGCAAGGAAGTGCATTCCACAAACGTATTGCCCTTAACCTAAACGAGTGCTCGTAAGCAACAGTGTTGTGCTGAGGAATTGACAAAAGTGACACCGTGTGAGATCTCCGAAGTCTATCCCCAGAGAAAAGAAACTCAAAATGTTCACGAAGATATGCGGGATAGCGCGGATTTCTCAAAATATTGAAGAGGAAGGAGAGATTGTGCATATCACGACGAAGTCGGATCGGGAGCCAGCCTAATTCCCTGCGATATTGGGACACGTGATCGTACTTGCGGAGACCGAAGATAAACCTAATCCCGAGACAATGTAACCACCGCGGCCCCCACCACAGCTGGTGCTGCAGCAGCTCAGTAACCGACGTCCCGCGTGACGCTACATCCGCACAGTTCATATCACTGGGAACATGTCTCCAGTTGATTTTAACCTGCGAGGCGTTTATTTGAGAAACCCGATTTCCTTCAAACACCTGTAATTTGTGAGCCGGTGTACGTAGCCACGCCAGTACTATAGTACTATCGCACCACCCTACTACCTCATCAAACTCAATAATGTCCGCCATCGAAGATACCACATGATTAATAAGTTTAGTTAACAATGCGGCACCATTAAGCTCTAGTTTAGGTATTGTCTGTTTTGTCCGTAACGGAGCTACCCTGGACTTGGCCATGAGTAACTTCACGCATACCCTACCCTCCGTGTCAACCGACCGCAAATAAACCGATGCCGCGTACCCTTGCGACGAACCGTCACCATAACCGTGCAGTGAAAACCGAGCGACCCCATCAGGTTTGATACACCTAGGAATCGTTAATGACCTTAAATTATTTAAGTCCGCTATAATATCACGCCATTTGCGTACAATATCATCTGATGCTGGAGCATCCCATTCGACCTTGCTCGAGTTGTCATTGCTGGCGAGTAGTGATTGTAACAATAATTTAATTTTGAAAACCACCGGAGCTATCCACCCTAATGGATCATATAACCGAGATACCATGGACAATATACTACGCCGAGTCACCGTTTTATTATTTGGTAGATTTACCCGATATGTAAAACTATCATCCCGAGGATTCCATTGTATACCGAGAACTTTTATGAGTCCTGTCTCATCCGTGTCATCAAATGTATGAAGCGTTTCTAAATGGTCTAAAGGTAAGCCTTCTAATAGTTCAGGCACGTTAGATGACCATTTCCGAAGTTCGTAACCGGCCGTGTGCATAAGTTCTGTCAACTCAGTTTTTAATGTCAATGCCTCTTGAATAGAATCCGCCCCACCGTTCAAGTCATCAACATAACTATTTGACCGAAGTAACCGAGCCGCCCGAGGGTATTTAGCCTGCCCATCATCAGCCAGTTGATGAAGGCTCCGTATTGCAATAAAGGGACTTGACTTTAAACCGTAAGTATTTGTAGTCAACTCGTAAACAAGCAGGAGCCGATCTCCAATACAATAGTTGATATTTCCTATCAGCAGGATTAATCCATGTTTGTCTTAACATCATTTTTACGTCCGTCGTAAATACAACCCGATACCGCCTAAAATTTAGAATTATCTGAGTTATATCATTTTGTAACCGTTCACCCGAATATAAACAGTCGTTCAGAGAAGCGCCCGAGTTTGTTTGTACGCTGCCGTCAAATACAACGCGAATTTTTGCCGTATCGCCCGATTTTTTTAAAAACTCCGTGATGTGCAAGAAAATAATGTTCCTCTTCCGAATGTATGTTGAAATTAGAAACCGCCATATGCCCGAGTGCTAAATATTCCGCCATAAATTGTATGTATTTTTCCCGATATTCAGGTTGCCGAGCCATTCTTTTTTCAAGAGCTGAAAACCGCCGTAATGCCGTTTGCCGAGAGTCACCCAGCCGAGAGTGACCTGGGATAAGTGGTAGCCGGACCACATATTTGCCATCCTTATCCCTATACGTGGTTGAAACATACAAGTTTTCACAATCCACGTCCGCCGGATCCCTAATTTTGCTCATAGGGGGCTCTTCTGTCCGCCAGAACCTCTCTACAGCTTCCACTAAAGTCGTTGCCGCGATTTTTCCGATATCACTCGACGCCGCCGAGTCACGACATGACGTCACAGGGCCGAATACTGCGAAGTCAAAAATAGTACCCAACGCATGGGGTCCGCCGCCGCCGCCGACTCCTAGTTTAACCTTATAACCAGTAAGGATCTGACCTAAGATGTCACAACCGAATATGACGTCTATCCCAGACGAATAATAACCGTCGCTATCCGAATCCGATATTTGTATATCTCCTTGGGATATATACAGCTTCCGAGCTAAATATGTCGTTGGCTTCTTAAGAACCGCCGCCGTAACCGATAATATTGGTTGACCAGATTTTTCTGGTCTAAAACTAAATTTTACAACATGTTGACTACCGTTAGTACTAATACCGCCTGAGCCCGAACAAACTCACCGTGAGCCGATTTATTACATTATCCGATAACCTAGGTGCCGCCGAAACAGTATTACATGCTAATTGCTATTGTTGTGATGAGCACTGAGGCTCGCCGATATTTGCCGCATGCCCCGCTAAGGCCTGCAGTGCCGCGTAGCTACCTTGCCTGTCCGCGAGTCATTATTATTATTACCCTCCGCGTAACCGCGAGGATATCCCAAACGCTGTCCTCCGCCCGACATCGCCATGCAAAGCGCGCGATGGTGTCCCGTATGACCACAGCACCCGCAAGGTTCATTTCGTGTACAAGACGCCGCCCTATGTTGTCCGAAACACCTAAAACACATGCCGTTTGTCCTTACCCATTCTTTCCGTTCGAATGGCATCATTTTATTACTGAAAGTATAACACTCCGTGATAGCATGGCCCGCCCGTGTACAAAACGCACAAGTTGGGACCGAATTTTCCACAACCTTAGTAGTTTTACCTACGTTACTTTTTGTTACGATTTTTACGTCAGCTACGTGCACATTTCGTACCGGCTTGGTTTGACTATTAGTCCCGGTGACCGCCGTATCAATAAGCCTACACTCGTTTTGTAGAAACTCCGTTAGTTGCGCAAACGTAGGTGATGTTTTGTTGCCGCTGCCGTGAGTGCCCTATATGTAAGAGCATGTAACTCCATTCATCGACCGGTAAATTCAAACACTTTAGAGCGCGAGTTGACTCCAGTAACGGGTTCAATATTGCCGTCCGTAATTCCGTAACTAAGGTTACGGAACTTGCCGGTATTAACTAAGGTTAATACCGGCAAGTTTAAAATCCGCGAAATATGTGAATCCGCCAACAACCGTATGTTTTCGTCCGTTCCTCCGTTGATAATGCAACTTTAACTCGATTTTACACATTCCATTTTCTATTACCTTTTATTGTAGCAATAATGGTTATAATTCATTTATTATTTTTACACCAAACAGGATCTAATAATCCTTTAGGAATTAATAGAAATTTAGATAAAATTCTTTTTCATCCTTTCTTTTCTTACAAAGACTTAATTGGATTTGTAATTATATTATTTTTATTAATTATGTTAACTTTAACAAATCCTTATTTACTAGGAGACCCTGATAATTTTATCCCCGCCAAATTAATAATAAAATTAATTTAAATTAATTTTAAACCATGTGTAGTAAATTTTATAATAAACACAAAAAATGTAATTTAAAAATAAGCTAAATAAAGCTTTTGGGTTCATACCCCAAATATAAAGAAACCCTTTTTTTTAAAAATAAAATGCCTGAAAAAGGATTATTCTGATAGGATAAATTATGTAGATTATAACTACTTTTATTATACTTTATAGAAAGGGTAAATGTTGTAACATAGATTTAGGTTCCTTATCAAGATGCGTTATCAAGTAATGATATTTTTCCGTCCGTGAGATATCTTTCCGAGTCATGACTAACGACTTATACAAGCTAATAAAACCTGTCCACGTAAAAATGTCACCATTGAACGTGGTCAGATTTATAGTAGGTAGTCGTGGACGAGACTGACAGGTAGATTAAGCCGCACTATCTTCTGTTGCCTCATTCGCGAAAACCAAAAATGCCGCATCCAACCGATTATACATCTCCGTGGCGTTCTTGTATTTGTCATCATAGCCCCGTATCTTTTCCGCATCCGAATCATCCTTGAGAACTAATAGCAAGCCCTCATATGCCTCGGTTAACACAGTAAAATGATCTTCCAGTTTTCTCAACCTAGCAGAAAGCACAGATCCCGACTGTGTTGCATTTTCTAACAACGCAATAGAATTAGTTAGCCAATCGTATTGAATTTTGAATTTACATTCATTAGCCTTAGTGGCCATAGTTGCAAACAAATGCGAACCGCCCGAACCGAGACAACTGCCGAATTTTTTCTACCTACCCTACAAGAATTTTATCCGCAGAACTACTGAATTAATCCCGAGTACCAATGTGATATTGTTTTATATCTAATTTCCGAATTTAGTCGACCGACCACCGTATTACCTATGACCTGCACTGAGGTAATAATCATAGTAAACAAGGTCCGATTTTCACTCGCGCGCTCGCGAAGTAAATATGAACAATGGCCGCCGCTTGCTCACTTGCCGACACGACACGACAATGAATGAATATGGCGCCGCAAAAATACGTAACTAAACCGAACCGAAATGGATAACCGTACCGAAAAATTGATGGTTATGATTCCAACGAACAATTATCGACTATTAGAACTGTAAATCCGGCTCGAAGGACCAAAATTATGCTCGCGCAAAACCTTCGACAACCCAGTGGAGCCCGTTTTTGTTTTTTTTCTAAGTCAATTGTCAGGCGTTGTTGATCTGATCAATGCGGGATTGGAACCTTACCTTAGCCACGATATTCTGCCGCCTTTAATTAGTATCCGCCGTTCCTCGCGAAGCAAAATGTCCTCGACACCACGTGCTGGCGCCGCGTGGACTGTGACCTGCGACCCTCCAAGGGCCACAAACCGCCGATCATCAGTGCAATCCTTGCACTGAGAGTTGCATACACACTGCACAATTGTTGTAACAGAAGCACAGAGTCCGAGAGTCCATAAAACCGATTAATTTCAATTATTTTTCGGGACCGCAATGAATCGCGTTCCGAGTCCGGCGACCGAGAGAGGGTTTCCGCTCATGCGTACACTAGCGCTACCGTAGGCGCACACGGCCAGGCAGGGAAACCAATACATCAAAGAATCAGAACCACAACGCCCAACCACTACCAGACGCCCCTCCATCTAAAAAGAGAAGGTAATCGCCTGAAAGATACAATCCGATTTTGGTGCCAGGGACACCTACAACGCTCCCTGCAAAAATCCAAACATGGTTTTTTCCTACTATATGTGTATTTATCGTAACTATCAAGAATCATGAGCTCTTGAATGTCCTATGGTAACCCTGTTGACTTATACACAGTCAGGTCATAAGTTCTGTCACACAATAAAAACTTTTGAATTTAGAACGCTGGCCACAAAAAAGTTTATTGAATTCGAATTTCGAATTTTTCATGAAAATAAAAATGTGTACTTTTTAGAATTTTCCTCATTTTTAAATATGGAGTGGACACTTAAAGAAGACCGTGTCGCAGTTATTGCGTTGCATCGTTGCGGTTACGCGCCAATTCAGATTTTCGACTTACTGAAAAATTTGAATATAACCAAAAGATTCGTTTATCGTACCATAAAACGATGCATTGAAGACTCTAGTGTAGATGACAGGTCAAGAAGTGGTCGCCCTCGCTCTGTTAGGACTCCAGCAGTGATAAAAGCTGTGAAGGCGCGAATTCAAAGAAATCCCATACGTAAGCAGAAACTGTTGGCCCTTCAGATGGGGTTAAGCAGGACCACGGTGAAAAGGGTGTTAAATGAAGACTTAGGGCTTAGGGCATATCGAAAAAAAACAGGACATCGTTTGGAAGCTCGTTTAATGGACCTGAGACTGAAGAGATGCCGCGCTTTGTTGAAGCGGTACGCGGGAAAAAAGCATCGGGAAATTCTTTTTTCGGATGAAAACATTTTCACCGTGGAAGAGAGCTACAACAAACAAAATGATAAGGTGTACGCACACAGCAGTGAAGAAGCGAGCAACCGTATTCCGCGTGTCCAACGAGGTCATTTTCCATCCTCGCTCATGGTTTGGTTGGGAGTCTCTTATTGGGGCTTAACTGAGGTACATTTTTGTGAGAAAGGCGTAAAAACGAATGAAGTTGTGTATCAAAATACAGTCCTCAAGAACCTTGTGGAACCTGTTTCTCATACCATGTTTAATAACAGGCACTGGGTATTCCAACAAGATTCTGCGCCAGCTCATAGAGCGAAAAGCACACAAGACTGGCTGGCGGCGCGTGAAATCGACTTCATCCGGCACGAAGACTGGCCCTCCTCCAGTCCAGATTTGAGTCCGTTAGATTACAAGATATGGCAACACTTGGAGGAAAAGGCCTGCTCAAAGCCTCATCCTGATTTGGAGTCACTCAAGGCATCCTTGATTAAGGCAGCCGCCGATATTGACATGGACCTCGTTCGTGCTGCGATAGACGACTGGCCGCGCAGAATAAAGGCCTGTATTCAAAATCGCGGGGGTCATTTTGAATAAACTTTATTACCATAAGAATCTATGTTTTATTAAGTTCATTTTGCTATGTAAATGTTTACATAAATAATAAACATGTCTAAATTATTTCATATTGCACATGTGACAGAACTTATGACCTGACTATGTATTAAATTTGTTACAGGAAATCAGTTCCAGTTGCTGTAGTACCTGAAGATCAAGACCAAGAGCAAGATGACGATTTTGTAGAGAATTCGCCTCCTCTCTCCGCTCCAGTTTTTGTTCCATGCTCCGCTCATGCCGATGCTCATATCCCATGTGGTCACCCCAAAAGACCCGTTCATGCCATTTCGTAAGTAACCTATGTGTGTTAAGTACTGAACTTTTCGAAACAAGACAGAGTTGGATACAGACTTGAGTCCAAATTGTAAATTATGCTTTTTTATTGAGATGTCTATTCTATTTCTATTTACAGTAGCCAGTGCAACAAAAGCCGATGCACCGAGTGCAACATTAGATAACGAGGAGGAGTCGGGGCTGGACGAAGACTTTCCTTGGACAGAGGTAAATTTACTAAATGCTTATTGTCAGCAAATATTTTTGTGGTTTTAAAACTGAAAATTCTTTTTCTATGGGATTGTTTCTTAAACTATAGTGTAGTTAAACTTAAACAAGTTCTATGTTTTAAATAGCCCGCCTCTATGTTTTAAATTGCAAATAAATAGCCCAGACGCATTTTTAGGCACTTTTATCTAATACTTTTTTATTCCCGACATAACGTTCAACGATTTTAAAACTCAGCGTGTATTTTATTTTAGAAGGATATTTAAACACATATTTTTATTTGGCAGACACACCGATGTTTGAACTTCTCGAAACAGTGCAGAACTATGGCAGCGACGTCGAAATTGAGGATGAAGAAATTGTGTCTTCCTCAAGACACGTGGCTTCAGACTTTCCTCTCACTTTTCCAGCTCACAGCAACGACAGAGAAGTCCAAGCCATTTAAATCAGAACAAAGAGGATGACCTATTTCTGCACAAAATGACGGACGCGGATAAACTTCATTTTGATTGGAAAGAAGACCCAACAGTATTTAAAGGTGTCAGAGATGTTTTTAACGAAATTCCTGGTCCTACGTTTGACTTGGAAACAGACTCACCTCTTGCGCTACTCGAAAAGATATGGGACTCTGATGTCATATCTTTAATAGTAGAGCAAACCAACATATACAGTAGACAACTTCTGGAAAATCCCCATATTAACAGAATGGCTCGACTGAGGCGTTGGAAAACACTCACAGCCACAGACATCTGGCTTTATTTTTGCATCGTGATTCTGCAAAGCCTAGATCCTCGACCAAAAGAATCGGACTACTGGTATTGTAAATTGGCGGTGTTAGAAATGGGCAAGTTTCGAACAGTGATGCCATATAACCAGTATCTGCTAATAAAAAAGTGTATTCACTTCACTGACAACACCCAGCTGACCAAGGGAGACAAAGCCGCTAAGATCAGGCCCGTAGTGGAGCATCTAAATAAAAAAAAATCAGAGATGTATTCTCCGGCACAGGATATCGCACTTGACGAATCGTTGTTAAAATGGAAAGGGCGACTTAATTTCGCCCAGAACATTGCAACAATTGCTGGTGTCGGAATTAAAACGTACGAGTTGTGCGAGGCAAAAACAGGGTACTTGGTCATTCCGTTTGTACACTGGAAAAGGCGATGCGACGGCGGCGACGGAGAATGCGATGGCGGCGACGGAGAATGCGACGGCGGCGACGGAGAAGACAATAGTCGATAAATGTCGTGACCAGCCCGATTCCAAGACGTCCGCAATTGTCTTCGACCTCGTCCGGCCTCTCCTTAATAATGGCCATGTCCTGACGATGGACAATTTCTATAACTCGCCGCTTTTGTCGCGGTTGCTGAAAATAAAAAAAAACGGACACCATAGGAACGTTGAGGATTAACAGAGAATATCTCCCGACCTCACTAAAAAATGACAAAAAACAAGAATTACGTGTGGGAGAAATTGTCTTCAGCAATACAACAGACCTCACGGCCATTGTGTGGCGTGATAGCAACTTAGTTGCAATGATTTCCACGCTGCATCCCGTGGAGATAGGCGGCAAACAAAAATATGGCACTTATAAATATAAACCCAAGGTAGTGCTTGACTACAATGAGTCCATGGGAGGCGTAGACAAAAAAGACCAGCTTTTGCCTGCGTTTCCCATGGAAAGATCCAGGAACCATATCTGGTATAAAAAACTTTTCCGCAGGTTGTTCAATGTGTCAGTATGCAATGCGTGGATTATCAACAACACTAAATACAAAAGCTCCCATCGGGAGTTCAGAGAGAGATTAGCACAGGAGATCTTGACTAAACACCAAGAAAATAAGGTATCTGTGAGGAATCTGAACCCCGAAGGAATGCGTCCTCTCCTTGTAGGAGGCCACTACCTTATCAAAGGCAAATCTAAGCGAGCACAATGCAAAAGGTGTTTGAAGAAAGGTAGAGATTCGCGCACTTCAAAAATATGTGATACATACCTAATCCCACTGCGCGCAGATCCCTGCTTTAAAAACTATCACACATTAACAGATTAACTTTTTTTTTACCCGACTGCCTTTAGAAGGGAGGGTTATGTTTTTCGAGTGTATGTATGTATGTATGAATGTATGATTCATGACGTTGATTCATGGCATAAGACAATGTTTTTCTTTATTATTAGTTATGCTGCAATATTGAAAAATGTTTAATAATTTACAGCTACCTCACTACGATTTAGCCTTAATGTTTTTTGTGTATTTTCACTCTTTGTGTTAAATGTTTTATTAAAAATTTAAAATTAAGCAATTTTTTTAATTAACTTTAATATTTTGCGATGGACTATTATACATCACGTAACTGTAACGTAAACAATTACGTGATGTATAAAAGTCCGACGCAAATATTTAAAATTAATTTAAAAAATAATTTAGTTTTAAATTTTTAAGACAAGGTTTCTATGGTTACCATCACAAATAATTGTGTATTTTTTTGTAAATTCAATATATTCTTCACATAATTTTTTGGTTTCATTTATACTTAAATAAATCCCTAGAAAATACTCAGGTGTGATGTGGCCTTTATAACACAATTTCGCTTAATTGTACAACGGATAACAAATATCCGGCAGCAAATTGGTAATTAACAATAGGATAAATATACGATGTTTTCGTCCTCTAGAAGCACAAAATCATATCAAATTGCAGAGCTAACTAGGCATTCTCAAAAAATAAGTGTTAATCCAGACATCTGTCATACTAAAAACACACACAAAACTAAATAGAAACCAACAGTGCAAACTGGCAAAAGTTAGTGTTCATTTCATGCCTCTATTTCTCTCCAATTATTTTAATAAAATGTTTTTAATCTTACAACGTAACATCCATAATATAGTCTAGTTTATGTTGATATATATATTTCAGGTCTAAACTCTAGAGAACATACACAGAATAGCAATTTAAAACCACCGCGCAATCATTACTTTCCAAGAAAATAACACAAATTTTTGTTCCACGATATTTTTTATTTTGGCTATGCAGCTTTATAAAATAAACTGTTAGTATTATCAGGCAACTATTCCTAATTCCAAAAAACATAAAACATCTACAGGTTATCTATCTAGATTTCGTAACAATGACAATATTCTGTAAGATGTGCATAAAATTCCGACAGTCCTTTGTTTACACAGCTATAAAAACGAAACCATTAAACTTATAACTTGACACAGCATACAACGACATTCTTGTTTATGTTATTAACAAAATCTCTAAACACTTCAAAGCTAAACGACCATTTTTTGTGGGTCTAAATTGCATCTCAAGTGGCACAGTCGTAAAACGACGGGCGGTCGCGCAGGTACCGGGACAATCAACGGTTTTTTTTATTTATGGCGCATTCATTTGAGTGGTTAGGGGTCGTTTTCCCGATGTGAGAAACGGACCACATCTTCTTGTTTATGGCTATCTTGATGGCCTCGTATTTTCCTTCGTAAGTGGAGTAAGCATCTTCGTTATCTTTATTAGAGCCGTTCAACTCGCTGTCTAACTCCCAGTGCAATTTGTCGATTGTACCCCAGCGGGACTGTATGGTGCTGAGAAGATTGTCTAACTCCCACTTTTCGGATACTGCATCCATACTAATAGCTGATAAGGTACGATGGAAAGCCCTGAAATTGCTTTGTTGTTTCCTCAGCATCTCCTCGGTCTTGCTTGCTGTTGCGCTAGAAGCCAGCGGGTGGTCACTGCTACTCGCCCCCGCCGGGACTCCAAACGCCGGAGGCTGGACTACAAAACTAGCTGGCTTGATAACAGGCGTTTTCGATCTCTTTTCCGAAGTTTGTAGAGCCAGAATATACTCTCTGATTTTGGTATATCTTTCTCGCACTGCCTCCCTATCGTTCATAATATACTGCTTCACTCCTGTATCCATGCCCATGGCAGACATTTTATTAAAATTGCGTTCATATTCATACCAATGGCTATCCAAAAGGTTTATTTTCTTCTCAAAATAGCCCGATGTTTTTCTATCCGCACTATCCTTTTTGAAATTGATAAAAACTGACTCAATTGCTTGAGCTAGTTGCTGCTGAGCAGCACTGATTTCGTTGACAGAAGCCATAATGTAGGTATGTAAAACGGAAAGATCTTACTTGATCTGCTGGTACTACTTAATTGTTGCTGGACTGCTAGTAAGCGGCTGGCTGGGACTCGTCACCTAGGCCAACGCTCCTGATGCTGCTGGACTCTTGATTCTTGGCTAGCGGGAACACGTTACCCAGGCCAACTCTGCTGATACTTGATGAATGAACTCTTGATGTTTAATTTCACTACAATCCTTGATAACTGATAGTCACTGTGACACTTGATAGCACAGCTGAAGTTCTGCAGTAGACTGTCCACACCGTAGCGGCACTAAGTTTGTTTCACGGCAAGCGGAAATGGTGACACGAATAACGTCTCCACGACACGGACACGTGCTCAGATCCCGCTTTTCCGCGGTTCGAAGGACCAATTGTTCCGGGGTGTCCGGAGCTATGAGACTGATATGACTGAAAGACTGATAAACTGATAGTAAAACTGTATTGAAAGACTGGTAGAAGTAGGATGGATGATGTAGTGAGTAAATGAGAGTGAGAACGCGACGCTCGCTTGATGGCTATACATGAACTGACCTGAAATGTAGGAAATTACAAGAAGTGCAAAATTGTCTGAATTGATGTACGTGTTAGCTCGTACACGTAGTTTGAATTACCGTGTAAGGGCTCCAAAGAAGTCATACGTTAAGTTGCTTACGAACTACAAACAGACGTCCCTCCACGATCGCCGAACGCTCGCGGACGCCGTTGTTCTCAAGCGGATCTGCACCGGTTACTACAACTGCCCTGAGCTTGTCTCTCTTGGTACCATGTAACGCTCAAAGCTACGCGGAACAAGCGGCTCTTCCATGTCGGAGTCTCTCGCACCAATGCTGGTGAAAGGGCGCCAATAAATCGACTCTGTGCAGACCACGACAAAAACTCTGGAGAGGTTGACTTGTTTGACTCATCTCTCAGTCGGTTCAAGTATTCCATACGCTGTTGTTCACAAAACTCGCAGATAACAATCGCTGATTGTGGTGGGTAACTGGGTTGTGCAACTGATTTCATTCTTAACCTGCAAAAACGTGCAGTTTTACTATACATACATGTAACTATCAGTGATGCAAAAAATATCTAAAAAACGTGGTTAGTTAATTTTGTGTCTACTTTAATGAAATTAAGCTTTTATTTGTCTTTTGCTTTTTAATATCTTCATAAACACTTAGTTTGTTGCTCATTCGGAGATACATGTTTTCCATCATTTACCCCATAAGTTGGATACCCTAAGGGATAAGTTAGATTTTTATTTAATGTTTAGTTTTCCTCTGTCTGCCTTTGTAATGTAGCTTGTCCTGTTTGTAACCCCATGAATAAATAAAAAACAAAAATAATAAATAAATAGGTTATTGTTGCGATTTAAAATAGGAAAATGTTATTGTACAACAAATAGAAAAGAGAACTAAAGAGTAACTACATTCATTGTTTTTTTATTTTATTTTATGTTGATTTAATAGATGCCACTAACACCTGCCGAAAGGCAGAAATGCTATCGATAACGGCTGAAAGAAGAAATTCAGAAAAAAATTGGATCGCAGCAAAGTAAACTGCAGAAAAAACAAAAAGTAAACAAAATATCTTTCATCCGATAAAGAAATTATAAGAATATACGATTAAATAATATAAAAGGTTAAATATTTATGCTTCGGAACGCACCTTTTTTGTTGCGCGATCGGACCGCGAGTGATCGGAGCGGAACTAGCTAGCTGTCACTTGCATAGAAACGAAATGACGAGTTAGAGGTTAACTTTGGCACATGGGTAATTTGTCGGCGTCAGGCATTCGGGCCTTGGCTGTATGTTATTTGTAATAATTGTCTACCACAGGTATCGGGCCTGGTCGGAATGTTAATTGTAATAATCACGGAACAATCGTCGGGAAATAAGTAGATTTCACGTCATCGGAGTGAGTGCTTCGTGCTGTGAAAGGTTGAAGTGATTCGGTGATCAATTCGTCGCGTTCGGATAGCGACCCTTGTGTCGGCAAGCATCACGACGGCGACAGCAGCGGGCTGCGACGAGAGTAAGATTCGACTCCCCTCACCCCCCACCCTGGTGTTCCTCATCCCGTATTCCTGCCTCGAATTGAGCTTTCGAATGCCGGTCCACGGCGTCAAGGTCAGTACTACTTGTGACATTCCACTGAAAAACAACCCTACCAAGATTCCACGCCATGTCGGTTATGGCGTGGAATTTAACATTTTGGTAGCAGAGGCGCGGTTTCCTAGTAGGAAATCGATTCACGGACGGTTGTAAGGTTGTTTTTTTTGCCACATTGTAGCTGGGAGAGGGTGGGTACCTCAGATTGGTCGGCAATCATTTTGTGAGTGAGTCTTGTGGTCGGTATACCACAATTTAGGTTCATTTTCGGTTAGTGAACATATAATTGACGATTTAGTTAACAATTATTATGAAATTGTAGTCGGAAACTACTCGGTGTGCATAAGGAACAGTCATTCGGTCGGACTATAGTATTGCAGTCGGGTCCTATAGTATTGCAGTGTTATTTCGGTTTACAGAGCAGGGTCAGGCTATTTAAGGGGTATTAAGCTGATTTTGCTGACCTCAGTAGAAGTGCAGGTCATATCGGAAAGGCCACTTCTAGAAGGTTCACGGCTACCTACATTATATTAAAAATAGTTTTTTTTTCTTATAATAAATTTTTGTGTGTTATTTTTTATTGTGCTTTATGGTGGCATTCTCTAATTGATTTAGAGTGTATAGTTATAAGGTGTATATCCACAGGGTGACCATATTAAATATTTTTAGGATTTAATTGTTTTAGTGCTTAGTTTTAATTTCTGTGCCCAGCTCTGACGGGCAAGTGCTGGTCTCTGGCTATACTTAGTTCGGTAGTGAAGTATAAGACCAGAATCTATTAAATCGGTCAACATGGCGCCTTCACCCTTGACGGTACTGCGGCATGGTGTCCGGGAGGAAATGAGATGGCTCGCCCATACTCATAAGTATGTGGACCGACCGGACATGGATGATGTCCTGCTTAAGCGTGTGGAGGACGCAATGACACGCGTTGGGAAGGTGTGTTGGCTGGCTGCGGAGGCTGAAGCTCTCGGGCTTACTGATGAAGCTTCGGTGGCTGCAGTGAAACAGCTCTGCGCGTATGCTGACCAAGCGATGGAATGCTTGGGTGACATCGAGCGTCGCGCGGAGAAAATTAAGCGGTCGCGAAGGAATGACCGTGGGGAGGGTAACGGAGACCCACCCCCGAAGGGTGTTGTTGGACGGCTGCCACACCTGGAGATTCCGGCCTTCAGTGGGGCAAATGATGAGTGGCCGGCCTTCATCAATTTGTTTGATAGTTTGGTCCACGGTCGGGAAAACCTGGACAACGCCTACAAGTAGGCCCAACTATTGATGGCTCTGCGGGGTGAACCGAAGGAGTTGGTCGGTCACCTAACGGTCACGGCGGGCAATTATGAGATAGCAAGGTCCATATTGTTGGACCGCTACCAACACAGACGGCGGTTGGTTGATGCGCAGCTGGGGAAGCTGTTTAGCATCCCCAGAGTAACACGGGATGTTGACATCCGAGTACAGGTGCTCAACCCTGTGCTGGTGGCCACTAAGGCCCTTCAGAACCTTGGTCTTCCGGTAGACCAATGGTCATACATTATTTTATATATGGTTTTGTCACGGTTGCCTGCAGCTGTTCAAAGTCGGTTTAAACAGCTGCATGGGGGCAGTAGCACGGAACTGCCCACGCTCGTCCAATTGACGGATTTTTTGGAGGGTGAATGTAAGCGATGTGACACACTGGACACGGAGGCCAATGTGCAGCGCCAACCCGCGCGGATGCGGGAGGGGCCGCGCCCCCCGCCCCCACGGGGGGGAGGGAGGTCGAAACAATTTGGCGTTTTGAATGCCGCGCCGTCAGGTGACGGCTGTGTGCACTGCGACAGTGCCGGTCATGACGTGACCAGTTGCGCCAAATTTAAGGCGCTCGGGGTAGCTGCCCGCAGGAAGATAGTCTTCCGTCACCGATTGTGTTTCGGTTGTTTGGGGCCGCACACGCTGAGCGAGAGCTCGCGCTACCACCCGTGTGAGTGCTGTGGTGGCAAGCACCACATAGTGTTGTGCCTGAATCGGTCAGGCCCTTCGGATGGTCACCAGGGCCGGACTCAGGTTGGTCGGCCACAGGGCCCAACCAGGGCCGGACCCAGTCCCCCTCCGGGCAACGGGAGTCACCAACGGGGTGACTGGGGTACCCGCGGACGGGACCCCCCCCGAGGGGAAAGGGGCAGCGCGGGGGGTAACATGCGGGATAGCCGGGGTTCGGTCGCCGCTGTCCACGGTCAGCGAGGACTTCGGGCCGCTGGCTCACCGCGTGTTACGGGCGGGTGTCAGATGGCATCTATGAGTGGCGTGAAGGCTGGGAGTCCACCACCTTCTGCGCCACCCTGCCCGTCGCTCTGGGAGGCGACCAGTCGGATATCGCCCCCATTCCTAGAGCGCCCCAGGTTGGATCCGCTCTCCCCCATTCATCCACGGTGCGCACCGGGCACACCGTACACCGTCCGGTATGGTCGGATACCGGGACAGCGAGGGGCCTATTATACGGGTTGGGACCCCTTGATGCACATACGGTCTGATATGCCGGTTGCATATCAGCAGCCGAGTTACTCCAAGGCCGACGGAGGTCTCAACGGGTTCGGATCCCGCGGAGGTTCCCGCTAGGGACACGCCGCCCACTTACAGGGTGCCGCCACTCCACAGACGGTCATGCTCCCCACCGCCTCTGTGATAGCGTGGAGTTCGGACGGCAAATCATGTGTGGCACGAGCACTATTGGACTTGGGGGCCCAGGGGTGCTTAGTCTCGTTCAACCTTGTAAGACGGTTGGGCATTTCGGTAAGGGAGTATCCACATTCCATTCGGGGAATTGGGAACACGGAAGTCGGTTCCGTTAAGGGAGTATGTCGGATTACTCTCTCGTCACGGGTGGATTCATCGGTGAATCTGACGGTCACGGCATTAGTCATGCCTAATGTGATGGGCTCACACCCTCACGTACGGTTGTCGCCCTCGGTGCGACAGTTGGTCGCTGGGTTGTCACTGGCTGACCCGGAGTTCGATATTCCGGGCCCAGTAGACATTTTATTGGGTGTCGATGCCTTGGGATACCAAACTTATTTAATCTCTCGAAAATTAGTTTAAGGTGAATCTCATGTTGCTCTTCCGACTCGCTTGCTATTAAAACATCATCAATATAACAAAAATGAAATCCATAATTATTATTATCCTTGTTGTGCTCTTTGTTTGCTAAACCTTGAAAAACAGAGTTATTTACAAACCTTTGGAACGTCTGTGCCGCGTTACACAAACCGAAACTCATGCGAGTGAACTCATACAAGCCGAAAGGTGTAGTTATAGCGGTTTTCTCTGTATCCTCGGGCGCGACCAATATGTTGTGGTACGCCCTGTTAAGGTCAATTCTGCTGTAAATTTTCTTACCACTAAGTATATAGGTAAAATCATGCAATCGTGGGATGGGGTACCTATCAGGCTTCGTTACGGCGTTTAGGGTGTGTGTTTGTATTTTTAAATTTTTTGACATTTTTATTTTGTAATTATTTATTTGTTTTTTAATTTAATTTTATTGTTGACATACTGTGTAATTTATTCTATGGGCTTTTATGCCTGCAATAAACGATTGTTATTATAATTATATTACAACACATATTATGCCAAATTTCATCAAATTCTTTTGTCTTGTCTGTCTGTTTCTATTTTTCACGGTGAAACCGCTTAGCATAATTTAATGAAATTTGGCATGTAGAAAACCTGGTATAAACTTTCCAAAATTCATAATCAATCAAGGTAAGGTACACAAATATTCCTTCTACAAATAATATTATTAAATTATTTCAGGAATCAATTATTTTAAAATCCTAAGTTATTGTAATGAGGGTAAATCTCTAAGACCCAAAGACAATGGCCTATTAAATAACGCCGAAAGAGGACGACTTTGTAATATAATTATTAACAACGAGTTGCACGATTACCCCCAAAAATTAATTACTCGCGCATGGCTATACGCACTTGCGTATGAAATACCCAAAGTATTCAAAAAGGAGAACTCTTCAGTCTACTTTATACCTTACATGAGCATCACTCCTTCGCAAAAGGCTACTGCAAAGGGGAAATTTATAGATTGTTATCATCAACGCAGGAGAGAGTACATAAACTCGGGAGTTATTACTGAATACTCCAAACGACGGCCATTATCATCAGCAACTAGCAATGGTACTGAATCCACCGAAAAACTTGTCTTTGAAACTTGCTCGTCCTGCAGAAATATTCAAGACGCTATTAATCAACTACAGAATCTGCAGACAAATTCTCTGAGGAAATTAAAGAGAAACTGTTATGGCTAAATAATTGTTGTGACCCGTGGGATACAGTCAAAACATACTGGGAGGCTACAGCCAAACAAAGGCTGACTGAATTGACGACTGAAATAACAGTTGAAGAATATCTTCGGAAATTTAAGTCATTGAACCAGCCAGGCGGTGTATTTTTGGTAAGATTCTATGTATATACAGGGTGTCCCAAAATTAGCACGTCACACTGACACCGGAGGTAGATGGACCCAAGACGCATTGAACAAGCCTAACATGCCCATAAAAAAGTTTCGTGGGTTTTGAGTTATGACCAGTTTTATTAATTTTTTTTAAATCACAATTTTTTCGTAATGTTTGTATCAGAGATTCTTTTAAATGCACTTTATTTTACTTTTTTTATGTGTACTCCCTCAACAGTAGTTACTTATTAAGAAACAAACAATACGTAGTCGATAAGTAATGTGAAATAACGACAGTTGATAGTCAATCTCAATTTTATTCTCACATAAAAATAATAGTTTCGACTTTGAGCAGCCACCGTGA
The DNA here is from genome assembly GCA_949825045.1 of Argyresthia goedartella. Classification (NCBI taxonomy): domain Eukaryota; kingdom Metazoa; phylum Arthropoda; class Insecta; order Lepidoptera; family Argyresthiidae; genus Argyresthia; species Argyresthia goedartella. The sequence goes on along the minus strand of OX463821.1, from coordinate 21,823,896 downwards.
AAAAAAAATACTTCAAACATAATGAACAAATACCTTTAAAAACTTCCCTATGCCATGCCGATTCCAAAATGGTGTAACACTTGCCCTTTGATTCTTTACACAATACGTGAGAGTGGGAATAAAGCTGTTGAGGCGAAGATGACGTCATACACATTTTACTTGCCATTAGCCTGGGCGGCCCAACACGGGTTCTGAATAACAAAAGAAACGCTGTAAAACAAGTATTAAAAAGAAAGAGACGGCGATAGCAGATACTTGACCAAGTGACCAGCCAGCCAGACGCCCCAGCCAGTCAAGCCAGTTTGTTACCTTGGGGAACGAAGTCAGATCACCTCCCCGTGGTGTACCCTGGAAACACTGGTTCTGTCCCAGTGGCTAAGAGTCTGACATGGCTCCCTGATTTTCACCCTGCTCTTTGCAGAGGAGTTAGTCGGGGAGCGCGAGGAGGCCCTCCTGCATTTCCTCTGCTCATCAGAGAAAAAATTGCGGAGGGCAGAGGAGTGGACCCATCGGGTCCGGGGCGTTAGCCAATGGCGACGGCCAACCCGTAAGCCTACACTCTGTAGAAACGGGGGCTTCCTTACTCAGTAGAGGGGGGAGTCCTGTGGAAGGCCACCACTATAAAAAACCACTGCGCGGCGGATAACATGGTCTCTGACCACCGTCGGGCAACCCGTAATCCCACTCTAAGTGGTGGGGATGGGGGCCGCAACCTTATTTGGGGGAGGGGCCGCGTGGAGAACACCACTATAAAAAATCCCTAATCCCAAAGCCTGACGTGCTGAGGGGATGAATGGCGGGAGGGAGTCCCGTCCCAAGCGGACGAAGCTGTGGATCAGCAAAACCATGAAATGAGTGCGAAAATTACATAGGAGGGTACCACCGGCTCCGTCGGTGGAGAATCCCTCCCTGTGCCTTCGGGCACAGGCTGCCCCTCGTTTTCTGGGGGGGGGGCAACACCCATTTTGAAGAGGACCGAGAAGGTCGGAGATCTGCTGTTCCGGGCAGTCGCCTGGAAATAGCGCTGAGTCCTCTCAGGCTGAGAGGCGGAGGTGGCGATGGGGATGGTGGTGCTTCAAGCACGCCCCCGATGCGGGCTGAGCCGGCTGCAGCTATTACGCAGCTGCCCCCGCGAGACGAAAAAGGGCGCTTCAGGCGTCCACCCACACCAACACCAGTCATGAACACCAGGCTGGTGTTGACGGACGGCGAGGAGTCTGATGTTTCCTCAGCAATGTCGCTGTCGAGGCCCCCATCAGCAGCATCGATGGGAGGCGAGAGTAGAAAGCGGACGCTATCCACTTCAATGGACTATGCAGACACGGGCGAAGCGGTCACTCCCTAGCGTAGAGGAGCTGGCTTCATCTATGGCGAATATGCCTACCGCGGAAATTCGGAGTTTGATGCGGAGCAACCTTGAGACGGTGGAAAAGGTCTCTGACACCTCTAGCCATCTTAAGGGCAACTACGTCCGGAGCCTTAGGATGGCAGCGAGGAAGGCTCAGGCCGGAAGCGAGGAATTGGCTCGGAGGACTAACTCCGATGCCAACATTGAGAGGCTGGAGCGGGAAAACGCAGAACTGCGCTCACAGCTCGCTTCTCTCACCGCAACGGTCGAGGGGCTGAGAAAAGAGCTTGCAGCCTTCTCTCAGACCTCCACCTCTCAGCCAGGGACTAGCCGTGCTGCCAATCCACCATCCAGTATGGCACAGCCTGAGCCAATGCGTCCCCTGCCCTCCAAAGGCAAGAGCCCAGCGCACAGTGGTCTAGGATTTGTTCCTCCATACTCATAGGAACATAATGTCTAGAATAATTATAAAAAAATATGCAAAGTCTCCGGTATACCTCCTTATATGTCATATTAAAACATGGAGTGGATTAGTTGCTCCACAAGTGAGAAAAAAAATGTTGATTATTTTTTTTGTATGGGAGAAAACACTTAAAGTACATTATTTCGGAACTAATTACAACTGATGGGCTGGTGCTCACATGGTCTATTGTACCTTGCACGCTGAACATAATGACATATAATTCATGCACTTTTCGGTGCAGCTTTGGATGTAGTTAACTATTAAAAATTTGAATATTTAGTATGAGCGTACGAATACGTTCGACATAATGAGAGTAGTTCATAGGTAGAATGCAGCAAACATGAATACTAGGTACTTGTGTTTATGTAGGTGCATCATCAATAACTTTGGGGATGTCGTTAGTTAATAGCCCGTTGTAATAACTTTGGGGATATTGCTAGTTAATAGCCCGTGTTTGGCTTTTATGAATAATAATGAAGTTAAAGAAATTACATTGAATGACTAACCAGATCGTTATAGTAATGGTTTAGTTTCAAGCTTAATGACAAACATTAATTAAGGGAATTGCAATATGTATAGGGACATTTAAGATGGGTTAATTCAGTGGTTTCTCGCACTTGTAAGCGCTTACTATACTTCATACGTTCTATTCATTTCCGCGTTATAATGGAAGGATTTGTAACCAATTTGGACATTTTCATGTTTGTTGCAAATAACAGTTGTTTCTCAGAGCCCAGTGTATTATTTGAAGTTTTTGTGAATGCGGTTAACTTATCAGAAAGTGAAAAGAAAGACTTGAAACAATTCTGCCAGACATATACATGCGCTTTGAAACAAAAGTGGATCTTGTCTAGCCGTGCGAGGCATACATTTATCAAGAAGTTTGAAACATGGTTGGGAAAAGACATAATATGGCCTAAGAATTTGAAGGAAAAGATGACACCATTATTGTCAGCAGAGAAACAGCCATGTTCCAGTTCTCATTTCAGTGTAAATGAGGATGCATCAACATCCTGCCAACCAGATATGTGCAGTGTAAGTACCTCAACATCAATTATGATTGAAAGGAAACCGTTTTCGGAGTTAAGCCCCCTACAGAAGAGAAGGAGAGTGCAAGAACTCTTAACAAATAGTACGGAAAGCCTTGCTTACGCAACAGGTTTAAAAGCAGATAGCCAGGATGCAGCAGATATAATAAAACTTGTTATCGAGAAACCTGAAGAGGCAACAAAGTTAAAGGAATTATTGAAGGCGAAGAAAGCAGTGCCCATATATTCCGCAGATAAAGCTTTAGGTATTTTGACCTCTTTGAAGCTATCAAAGTGGCAATATCTGACTATGAGAGCTAGTGCAATAGCAGAAGGAGTGTCACTTTATCCTGCATACAATGCCATCCTAGAGGCAAAAAAGGAAGTCTACACATCAAGAGAAACCACAGAATTCAACAAAAGTGGCGCAAGAGTACAGCTTCAAGCAGTTTTGGACAAAACTGTAGCTAGATTTGGAAAATTCTTACGTTTGGAAGATTCGCTCGCTGGTAAAGAACTGTTGCTAATTTGCAAATGGGGCTTTGATGGAGCTTCGGGACAAAGCCTTTACAAGCAAGCAACTGACGGAGATGATGACTCCAGTATATTCATGTGCTCCTTTGTGCCTTTGCGCTTTGTATGTGGTGAGAAAGTGGTGTGGGAAAACTCAACACCATCTTCTACAACGCTATGTAGACCACTTTTCTTCAAGTTTGTCAGCGAAAATAAGTTAGATATACGCCAAGAACAAGCCCTAATAGAAGCCGAGATTGCTGCCCTGGAGCCTTCTATTATGGGGAGCCACGCTGTTAAGCATTCCATGCTTATGACAATGATAGATTGACGACCCGAATGGCCGAGTCGGCAGTAACCCTGCCTACGAAGCCAAGGGTCCCGGGTTCGAGTCCCGGTGGGGGCAAATATTCGTTTGATGAGAACTGATATTTGTACCGTAGTCATGGTTGTTTATCTATCTAAGTACAATATTTATCTATATAAGTATGTGTATCGTTGTCTAGTACCCAAGATACAGGGAATCCTAGTTTGGGGCTAGATCAATGTGTGTAAATTGTGTCCAAGGTATTATTATTATTATTATTATTATAGATGGAAAAATAACTTCTGCACTATCAAACACATCAACGCAGACTTGTGACATTTGTCGAGCTACCCCTTCTGAAATGAATCAGTTAGAAAAGGTTTCACAGTGAGTTATTCAATAAAGTAATAAAATAATGTTGTCGTTCTGCATTACATTACTTGCCTTTTTAGAAAACCAGTTTCAGAAGAGATTTACCAATATGGTTTGTCCACTCTTCATGCGTGGATCAGGTGTATGGAGTGTCTGCTCCATATTTCGTACAGACTGGACTTTAAGAAATGGCAAGCCAGAGATGACAGTAGTAAGCAGTTGATGAAAAGTAGAAAAGAAGCAATACAACATAAGTTCCGTGATGAAATGGGCCTTTTAATAGACATCGTCAAACAAGGTGAGTTAAAATTATTATTTCATAAAGATTATTTTCTTCAAGTTGATTATTATATTATAAATATAAATTTGATACCTATTAAAGTATATTTAATGTCCCTACCGAGGGGCACAGGCCTTTGCCCGGATACGAGTAAGATTGAGCCATATCTCTTCTCCTAGTGCAGTATTATTTTTTGTTCTAGGCTCGGGGACCACAAATGACGGGAACACAGCCAGAACTTTTTTTAGCAATCCAGAAAAAACTGCAGCTATCACAGGCTTGGATTCGGGTTTGATCCAAAGATTTGGTACAATTTTGCGTGTACTTGCCTGTGGGGAACCCATTAACATTGAAGCGTTTGAAAGTTTTGCGCGGCTTACTGCAGAAATGTATGTAGAGCTCTATGGCTGGTATAACATGCCTTCGAGTGTCCACAAACTTTTACTGCATGGTGCTGAAATCATCAAACACTTTAATGTTATTCCCATTAGAAAATTATCAGAAGAGGCATCGGAAGCTAGAAACAAAGACTTTAGAAAAATTCGGGAACATCATTCGCGCAAATTTTGTCGGGAAGCGACAAACGAAGACATATTTCATAGTCTTCTTGTGTCGTCAGATCCCTACCTGTCTAGCATAAGACCTGTGTTAAGAAAAGGTAAAAAAACGCTCGTGACTGATGATATGAAACTTCTCCTAATTAATGACGATTCAGTGATAGATAGAGAAAACATAGAATTTGTTGATGTTAATGCATCATTGATGGACTCGGATAAAGAGGACTGTGATGATGACTAAGCTAAGACTCACTTTTTCATTTTGTCCTTGACGTCTTTTATTAGATATATCATAGTAATATTTGTGTTTTTATTGCAGTATGTTGTATAGGTATTACGAATCATGTCATTAAATTAAGAGATTACCTAAATATTTGTGATTAGTACATAGTTTCTAATTCTAAGATATTACCCAAATATTTGGTATATCTATACATATTTAAATTACCTCTATTATTGTTAATAAAGATCATTAGCAGCCTGTTGACTAATGACAGTTTTATTGTTATTGATGTATTTTGCCTTATTTTTTTTACTTTTTAACAAGCTATTATTAATTATTATATTAACCATATTGTAATTTCCGTATCAAAAGAATAAAATAAAATAACTTATAAACTTTGTTTTTGTTATTATTTGCATTTATATTATTTTTATGGTATTTTCACTCTCAAAGAGATCGGCTGGCATCTCATTATGTCAAAGATTATAATGATAAAGCTGATACAAAAAATTCAAAATTTCAAAAAATAACTACTTCCAAAGCTGCACCGAAAAGTGCATGAATTATATAACATTATGTTCAGTATGCCATGTATAATAGATCATGTGAGCACCAGCCCATCAGTTGTAATTAGTTCCGAAATAATGTACTTTAAGTGTTTTCTCCCATACAAAAAAATAATCAACATTTTTTTTCTCACTTGTGGAGCAACTAATCCACTCCATGTTTTAATATGACATATAGGGAGGTATACCAGAGACATTACATATTTTTTTATAATTATTCCAGACATTAAGAATAAAGAATTTCCTATGAGTATGGAGGCCAAATCCTAGACCACTGTGCAGCGGCTGCGTTGCGGAGTCCCGCAGAAACGCTGTCATCTGTTGTGCCAGCTCCGGCGACGGTGGCAATACTGACCGAACCGAGGACCCCGGCAGCGGCCTGGGAAGCCCGGCTGATGGGGCGCATCGGCGCCTTAATTGATGAAAGACTCGGGAAGAGATCGACGACGCAAGCTCGGTTAGCCCCGGAAACCTCGGCACAAACCAAACGGAAGAGGTCAAAAAGGAGGAAGAAGAAAAAGGGGGAAACCAGTGATGGGAGCCAGGCACCGCCTGTCGACGTATGCCACAGTTATGAGAGCCGCTAAGGAGCGGGTAAACCTCCCAGACTGTGGCATTGTGACGGGCTTGCGTATGCGCCAGGCCCAAACGGGGGGCCTCATTTTAGAGGTTCCCGGCCCGGACAGCTCTCTCTCTGTTTCAGCCTTTATGCGTTATGGCTCGGATACACGACGAGACCTGACACCAGACACTCACACCCATATTCTTAGTCGTTTCGTTAGAGACCCCTCGACTCAAACTTAGCCAAGGCTTCCTTATGTTAAGGCCACACTAACGAGAAATGCCATTAATTATTGCGATAATGGACGTTAACCGTAGGTGTAGCCACGACACTTTGATAATTTGACAACGGCATTAACATTGCCGTTTGGCGTTAGGCGATAGCTCAAGTGGCGGTACATCAAGAAGATTAACGCGAGAATTAATGCGATAAAGCGGCCACACTACGTCAGTGTCAGTGTGCGTCGAGAGCGCGACGGGATCGCACGTGTTTGTGTTTTAAATACGTACTATGTCTATGGAGTGGAGTAACGAGAAAGTAATTGTAACAGAACCATTTTTGTGGGATACGAAACTCAAAAGTTTCAAAAACGTACGTGGAACGCAAAGTGATGCTTGGCGACGAATAATGGAATTAGTACCTTTTGAAACAACTATTGAAGAAATGAAAAAAAGAAGAAAAACCTGTTCGGTTATTATAGAACCCATTTAAAAAAAATAAAAAATCTTTGCAATCCGGAGATATACAACAAATTGGTTTGCTTTCGAAACGATGGACAATTTCCTACGAGGACTATATGAGAGTGGCCGCACAATTAATACGCAGGTAAGTAATAATATTAGTCAGTCAACGTAGCAAGTGGGTTTTTGGGTTTTAGGGTTCTATCGTTTTTTTTTGGTATTAATATATTTTTTGGGTTCCGTACTAGAAAGATCCATACTAGTTGGAACCCTATTGCTGTCACTCTGCTGTCTGTCTGTCTGTTTGTCTGTCCATCTGTATAATAAGTATGTATTTATTTACAATTATATATGTAGTATATCAACTATCCAGTGGTCACGACACAAGTCTTTTTGAGTACTTACTGTGGCCGCCAGATGGCGCTGTGTGATTCTTCCGAAGATATTTATATTTATATTTATAATAATTCTTTATTGCACAGAAAACACAATGGAAAAAATATAACGAACAATATGGAAAGGTGAGCTTATTTCTAAAAAGAAATTTCTCACAGCTAACCTGTGAGGAAAGGAAAAAATATTCAAAGAGAGGTAGTCCTAGTGTACAATTAAGAGTTAAAAGAAAGAAATAAAGTCAATATACTATCAGATAAATCACAATACATACTTTATTGCACAAAAACAGAAGATACAGATACATCAAAATGGAAACTAGGTGTACAAAGGCGAGCTTATCTCTAAAAAGAGATTTCTTCCAGCAAACCTAATATGGACAGAATACATGAAATAACAGGTAGACCTATGTGCACAACGTTAAAAATATTAAAATAATAAACTAATTACTAATATGTACATAAATACATAATATCAATACAAATAGACAAAATTATACTACATATATATCAAAGCAATAAACCTACATAAATCTAGTATGGAAGAGAAAGATAGCGTTCTTTTAAGCGAGTTTTAAAAATAGAAAGTGACGGGCTGTCTCTGATGGCGCTAGGAAGTTTGTTCCAGAGCCTGATAGCTCGTAGTCTGAACCCATGTTCATATGCGGCTGTATTTTGTTGCGGAGTTATAAGCAGTGATCGCGCGTGAGATCTCCGAGGCCTATCCGAGGACAAAAATTCAAAACGATCTCGTAAGAAGACAGGATAGCGAGGATTAAATAAGATGTTATAGAGGCAGAAGAGGATATGAGAATCCCGACGAAGACGGATAGGGAGCCACTTTAACTCCCTGCGATACTCCGAGACGTGGTCATACTTGCGCAGGCCGAAGACAAACCGAATCCCGAGGTTTTGAAGTCGCTCGAGTTTGTTCAGTTGCTCTTCATTCGCGCTCACCCAGCATACGTCAGCGTAATCGATCAGGGGAAGGAGAAGAGACTGGGCAAGCGTTATTTTTGTCTGACGAGGCAGGAAGTATTGTAGTCATTTGAGGGAGTGAAAAGTGGCACATCCTACACATACTATAAAATAAATTAATAGAATACAATAAATACATAGATACACATACATACTATAATATACCCACTATGCGGAAGAGAGGAGATGCTGTTTCAACTTTTTCTTAAAAGAGAACAAGGATGTGCAATCCCTAATAGCGCAAGGAAGTGCATTCCACAAACGTATTGCCCTTAACCTAAACGAGTGCTCGTAAGCAACAGTGATGTGCTGAGGAAGTGACAAAAGTGACACCGTGTGAGATCTCCGAAGTCTATCCCCAGAGAAAAGAAACTCAAAATGTTTACGAAGATATGCGGGATAGCGCGGATTTCTCAAAATATTGAAGAGGAAGGAGAAAATGTGCATATCACGACGAAGTCGGATCGGGAGCCAGCCTAATTCCCTGCGATATTGGGACACGTGATCGTATTTGCGGAGACCAAAGATAAACCTAATCCGAGATTTTGAAGTCGCTCGAGTTTGTTCAGTAGATCTTCGTTCGCGCTGGCATAGCAAACATCGGCGTAGTCAATTAAAGGCAGAAGAAGGGTCTGAACTAGCATGATTTTAGTCTGCCTAGGCAAGAAGTACTGCAAACGCCGAAGGGAATGAAAGGATGCAAAGACTCGTCCGCTGTCCTCACGAACGTGGGGCGAACAGGATAAAAGAGTATCAAAAACTACGCCAAGATTTTTGGCTTTCTCGCTGTACTTGACAATGGTACCGTCATAAAGCACGGGAGCAACTGACCTATTCTGCAACAAATTAAGTATGTGCCGTGTACCCAGTATCATCGCCTGAGACTTATCCGGGTTGAAAAATAGCCCATACGAAAGAGCCCATTTCCTGATGTTGTCGAGGTCAGCATTTAAAGCCTCTACAGTCGAAGTCAGATCACACAGGGGAAAATGCCGATAAATTTGAAGGTCATCTGCATAGAGATGATACGAGGAAGACAATACATCCGAGATGGAATGGATGAAAACTGAGAAAAGAAGAGGAGAATGGATGCCACCCTGCGGAACACCTGTAGAGAGCTTGCACCATTCCGTAGTGACCTCTTCAGACTTCATGCGCTGCTGGCGGTCTCTCAGGTAGGAGTCAAACCAGCGAGCCGAGTGTGAAGAGACATTGAGTTATTTTATGATTTCAACAAGTATATCGAAGTCGACGCAGTTGAAGGCGCTGTTAAAGTCAAGGAGAGTCAGGACTGTGAGCTGCTTCTTATCCATTGCCAGTTGGATATCGTCAGTTACCTTGAGCAGTGAGGTGATGGTGCTATGCCCTGGCCTAAAACCAGACTGAAAAGGGTTTAGTAAATCCATGGAGGAAAGGTACGAGGACAGCCGGGTGTGGACAATTGATTCAAGGACTTTGGAAAGGATTGGTAGGATGGAAATGGGACGGAACTCTTTGAAGGAGGACGAGTTAGACGTTTTAGGCAGGGGTATCACTAATGCTCTTTTCCACTGGCTTGGGAAGCAGTACTCGCTCAGCGACGCGTTAATTATATGCGTTATGGGTGGTAAAACATTATCGAGTAGACTGAATAGCATCTGAGAACAGATATTGTCATCACCTACCGCCTTGTACGAGATTTCTAGAATAGCTTTCTTTACTGCGCCGCTTTCTTTACCGTCGGATCCTTCTTATATCTACATTTGGCACGGTTTCTCTGGGCCATCAGACCCTTGATGGTGTCGGTAACCCAAGGTGCAGGGAGATGTTTGACCCTAACCTTTTTGACAGGAGCATGTTTGTCGAACAAACTTAAGACAATCGAGTTGAAATGCTGGACTTTGTCATCAACGGTCTCACTACAGACGACAGGAGACCAGTCTATAGAAGCGGCGTCAGACTTAAGGGAGCTGAGATCCATACCCTTGAAACTGTGAATACCATGCGCGCTTAGGAGGCCTTAACTTGAACGAGAGATAAATCAAATCGTGAAAGGAGAAGGGGGCGTTAAGTTGGCCATGCGTAGCAACCTTGGATATGTTAGAACCAATCATAAGATCTAGAAGAGAGGGGGTGCAGTGGGGCTGGAAGTGAGTTGCACTCAAGGGAAGAATATTTAAATTTAGGGAGCTGATGATAGACTGGAGTTTGGCTGAGCGAACATCATTTTTAAGTAAACAGGTATTGAAATCACCTAGGATAACTGTGTCACTGTAAAGAGGAGATAGATCATTAAGAATGCTTTCAAAAGAGTCAAAGTAGTCGATGAGGAGAGAGGGGCTATAGAAGACACCCAGAAGGAGCTTATTGTGATGCAGGCATAACTCGAGAAAGAGGTGTTCAGCGGATCCAGAGTACAGACTAGGTGAGTGGCTGATGACTTTGCAAGAAATCTCGGAACGAAGGTAAATAGCAACACCGCCACCGGCCTTACCTGTCCTATCATTCCGCTAGAGATGGTACCCCGGCAGAGCATACAAGGTAGAAGGAAGAGAGGGTTTAAGTCGGGTCGGCATGACTGGAATAAATGCTCTGAGCATTTATGTGAACGACATTGAAGTTCCTAACGAGGTTGGAAAACACACGTTTGAGGGCAATAGGCAAAACGTCGTTCGTGGACGGCAATCCACTTCCCACGCTATCGGAATCTTCACTTTCGGAGTAGGAGAAGTAACTATCACTAAAGTTGTAGGTATTCTTATAAGTAATTATCACATAATAAATAAATAATAAAATAAATACAATTAAACCTCCTAAAATCACAAAAAATTAAAAGTATCTAAATTCTCAACAATCTAAAAAACAGAAAGCCCGAACCCAGCCATACCCTGGGTTTACATGAGTACAGTATGGAAATAAATAGGATATAACAATAGAATGAGACGTTGGCGGGCAGCACAAACAAAAAGTAAAATAATGAAACAGCAAAATAAATCGAAATTCGAACATAAAATTATTACCGTTCGTACCGTCCGGTTGCCGGTCCGTTTCATCCGGCTGTTTGTCCGTCCGTACAATAAAAAAAAAACTGTCTGTCCGTTGTTCTGTCTGTTCATCTGTACTATGTGTCTATGTGTCTGTCCGTCGGTAAAACGTATTCAAATACAATATTCTTAATTTTCTTTCAGACACACGACGACATTGAGGATCTAGAAAGAAGTGAGGGAATAAGTAGTGGTAATAGTCCTCATTTGCCTACTGGAACAGAAGAAGCTTTGCAAAATATACAAGAAGAAAATGAAGCTCGTCCAAAAGAAAATAAATCTCAAAACTATGGTAAAAAAAGACAAGTGAGAGACGAGTTTCCTCAAGAAATAAAAGCAGTGCGACGTCAAATGGATGACGCTTTTGAATTAATGAAAGAGAAGAAAGATGATGATTGTGAGAAGTTCGGAAGTCTGCTTGCAAGTAAACTAAAAAAAATAAGAAATCAAAACACGCGTGATATATTAATGAATGATATTCACAATTTAGTATTTCAGCAGTCTGCAGTACCTCAGTTTTCTACAACCCTGTCTCCACACCATCAAGCATTCAGCCCATCGCCAAATCCTCCGACATACCAGTCGCCTCCAGGCCACTCTACCTCCTTGTCTCCACACCATCAAGCATTTAGCCCATCGCCAAATCCTCCAACATACCAGTCGCCTCCAGGCCACTCTACATCCCTGTCTCCACACCATCAAGCATTCAGCCCATCGCCAAATCCTCCGACATACCAGTCGCCTCCACCTCACGATACAAATAATCTACCTCCAGATCAGTTCTCAGTTCAAACTCTCCAAGAAAATTTCCTGGATTTACCACAGCTAACCCGTGCGTCACAAATAGTAATCACAGACTCCGGTGAAATACAGATAATTAATAATATTTTTTTTTGTAAAAGGCATGTTAATTACTTGAAGAAACAAATAAATGAAAGACATAAATTCAGTGTATGTTGTTTTATTTTCCAAAGTAATCAAATAATCAAAACAAAATATTAATGTATTTGATAACGCAAAGGGGTACTTCCTCTTGCTCCCATGAGGAAGTACCCATTTTATGTTGTCGACACATTACAAATTATTCATGGTAATGAAATGTTCTGCTAATTCATTCCTAATCTGGATTGCTGTTAAAGCTGAACGTCGTGCAATACTCTTCATTGACCTGAAAGCGCCTTCGCCTTCTCCAATATCTTTTCTCCAAGTTCCAGGATTTGTTATTCCTCCGTTGACGATTGTGTCCGTGTAGCCCGATGGGGTGTAAATTGACCGCGAGTTTGAACTTTTTCTTAAAAAGTTATGTAATAAAGCACATGCCATTACGACTCTTGAAGCTTCGTTTGGTTGTAGAGCTATAGGTTTTCTAAGTACTCGAAACCGTGCTGACGTAACACCAAATGCGTTTTCCACAACAACACGAACAGAAGAAATTTTACGATTGAAGTTTCGTTGCAGACTTCCTTGGGGGTGATCTCCGGGAAAAGGTTTCATAATGTTGGGGTGCAATGGAAATGCATTGTCAGCAACAAAAACATAAGGCATATTTACATCGCCATCAGAAAGTGGTTCAGCTTGCGGTAAATGTAAGGAATTAGTCTGAAGTTTTTGAAATAAAACACAATCTCTGAATACACCACCGTCACTGATTCTACCCTTGCTGCCTATATCGCAAAACATAAAACAAAAATTGCGATCCACTAAGGCCATTAACACAATGCTAAACGAATGCTTATAATTAAATTATTCAGACCCACTGTGCATCGGTGACACCATGACAACATGTTTACCATCGATTGCTCCCAAGCAATGAGGAAATGTATCTCTGAAATCAGATTCCTTTTGTAGCCATTCGTTTTCATTCTCAGGTAAATTGATCATTTATTTCAATACAGATATGAGAGCAGTGCAACATTCCCTTACAATATTGGAAATCACTTGGTGAGACATCTTGAGCAAATAATGTAAGCTTCTATAGCTATCTCCTGTAGCTAGATATCGTAAAGTGACTGCTAGTCGAGTTTTGGCAGGTATAGTTACACGAAATTTAGTTTTTTGTTTTTCTATCAAAGGCACAACTCTGCCTTCGAACGAATCCCTCGAACTGGTTGCTTGGTTCAGCTAGTAGCTCGGAGAATATTTCCTCCATAGTGTTCCCCCAAATTAAAAAAGTTGAATAAATATTTGTACGACTTCAAAGTACACTTCGATGTATGGTATGAATAACGTGACCATACGTCCCGTTTTGAACGGGACAGTCCCGTTTTTCGGTTCTCTGTCCCGGTGTCCCCGAATAAATCTTCGGGACGCAAAATTGTCCCGTTTTCGAAAATTGGCGGGCCGGCCGGGCGGCCAGGCGAGGCGCGAGCGCGTCGGGTAGCCGATCCATCACCGAGCCGGGCCGAACGGTGCCGAGCGGAGCAACGCGGAGAAAGGGGGTGCAGGGTGCGGGCGGCGTAGGCAGGAATCGCATGATTGCATCGTTCATTCATTCATTTCATTACTTAGCCGATAGCCAGCCACGCGTGTTTTGTTTTGAATCGTAGTTAACTATGCCGAAAAGAAAGTGTACGTTCAACGTTAGTTTACAAACAAAATACCCGTTTATTAAGCAAGGAAATACTTCCTCGGATGTCAGATGCGAAAAGTGTCGCACAGAATTTAGTGTTTCCCATAGTGGTGCCATTCCCATAGAGTGGAAAACATCAACATGCCGACCGTGCCGCCGCTTCAAGTTCTTCGGTGTTAAATTTTTTCAAGAAAACGGACACGCCAACTTCAAATGATTTGGATACTGCGGCGGCAGAAGGCGTCTGGGCTTATCACACGATACAAGAAAACCACAGTTTTCGCTCCAATGATTGTGCGTCGAAGTTAATCCAATCCTGTTTCGATCCGAAATTTAGATGCGCGTGGACGAAAACAGAAGCTATTGTGGTAAATGTTTTGGCGAGTACAGCTATCAAAGAATTGAAAGATGATCTCGATAAATCTAATTGTATCACAATTTTAACCGACGCTTCAAACCGCGGTAACAAGAAGATCTTTCCTATTCTAGTGCGCTTTTTTCAACCTTACGAAGGTATACAAGTGAAAATTTTGGATCTCCAAGACACGGTTCGAGTTGAAGCTTTGAAGGAATTTTGTGCTGAAACTGAAACAGAATATCACAAAATGCTGGGCTACAGCAAAACCAGGTGGCTTGCGCTTTTGCCTTCCTTGGAAAGGGTTTTAAAAATGTACCAGCCATTAAACAGCTACTTTTTGAGCATTGAAAAATGTCCCCAAATATTGAAAAACTTCTTTGAAGACCCCAGATCAGAATTGTGGCTTCATTTTTTACACGCTCAGTCGGCAAGTTTTCATCAAGCTGTTTTGAAGATTGAAGGTCAGCATTTATCGGCAATTGAAGCTGCAAAAGAAATCAATCAGTTAAAAGATAATTTGGCTCACAAACAGAATAATCAGTTTCTTCCATTTACAGTCCGTAGTTTACTGATGAAATTGAAAGATTGTGGCACTGATATCGACGAAGACTTTGTTAAAAGTACGGCCACAGAATTTTATAAAACAAGTCGTGAATATTTGGAACAGTGGACTGGGTTTACTACAGATTTGGAGATATTTTACTGGGCAGATTTAAAGAAAGTACCTACATGGGAAGATATTCAAAAAGCATTGGATGTATTGATTGAAAAGAGCTATATTGATTGCAAAAAAGACACAGAAATATTTGACGAATTCACACTAATTTCGAACTACATCACATCGCAAAAAGTAACCGAATGGAATAATCAAAATGTTGAGACAGAAAATCGATGGGAAGTATTTAAACACTTTCACACCAACAATCTCAAACATGAAAACTTTTGTATGTTGATTGAATACATTTTATGTCTCCCAGGCACAAATGCACCAGTAGAAAGAATATTCTCTTTAATGAACAAATTGTGGACGTCTAAGAAAACTCAATTACAGGTCTCGGTCCTTAAAGCGATGTTGATAACGAAGGTGTATATAAAAAAAACACGCCAAGAATTTTATTCCTATTTAAAATCATCACCACCTGTATTAAAGGAAATTTGTTCCTCTGAAAAATATAGGAACAACTAAATGCTCAGTCATTTCTATATTTTTTTTTACAGGAACTGGTAGTGATGATTGTAAGAATAGCTGGCTACCAGAAAATGGTTTCGTTGTTGATTTTAATTTGTGGATACCTAGGAGATAATTTAGATAAATACTATGAATAAAACTCGGTAAAAAAAAAAACTTTTTATTATTGCCCTTAAATAAGCCATTGTCCCGTTTTGAGTCTAAAAATAAATGGTCACGTTAGGTATGAATGAGAGATAAATAGAGAGGAGGAGATAAAATCAAACATATTTATGCTTACATACATACGAGTATGTCTGCCTGTCCATGGTATGTTTGCATTTAACTTCTTTCTGTGCTCAGACAAACCTCAACCTTCAGTACCGTTTTACGAAACTATATATATAGTTTCGTAATATACTTAAGATACAACCAATAAATAAAAAAATAAAAATAAAACTGACAACAACTTAAAAACAACATAACAGCATAAAATAGACAGTTCAACATGGTAATACTGGTAATTCTACTATTCGAAACTTTAAGCTAATAAACATAGAAAGACTTAAAGTGTACGTTTTCTGTGCATTTGTATCATCCACCATCTTCTTTTTCTTTACATTTTAAATTTCTATACAATTTTATCACAATAACTAAGTTTTATGTTATTTATAGACACCTGATGTTTGTAGACTAAGTAACTGAGAAAATTATAAAAAGTTTTTCATTTTACAAGAGGCTGTAATGAATATAGGGAGTCTTCCTCTTATCTCGGAATCTCAGCCCGAAAGAAGGGAGAGTACAAGTGGTGTTCAGCCGGAAAGGGGTATAGTAATAAAATATTTATTTGTTACAAATACTTATCTGTCACATTCTTGATAGTTAATAATTTAAACCTTGTTGTCAGTTACAGTGGAAACCGTTCCAAGCCAAGTGGATATCCCTCCAGGCCGTCCATCAGGTTCTCGCCTATGAAATTATGGACCTGCATTATCCCAAACTTAAGGTAAATTTGTTCCTATACAAGTATATTAATTTGTTAATTTAATCCGTATTAATATTCAATTATATTGATATGTTGTTTGAATCATTACTGATTCTAGTAATAATTTTATTTAATTGTTCCAGAAAAAAACGTAAGAACCTCAGGTCATAACTGAAAAGTTTAGCTTGAGGTGGGAGAATTATCAACGAGCACAAGAGCGGAATGATGATCTCCGCAAATTAAAAATGGAAGAAGGGCAGTGGCTGGCTAAAGCTGCCCAGGAAATATACATGAAGGCAGTATTGGAGAGGGAAAGTGCTGAAGAATTACTTCGCTGCAATCGTGCAAAGCGTGAAGAGGCAGAACTTATGTTAAAAGTCAGAAAAAATGAAATAAACAATTAATATTTTTTTATCTCTGTTATTATTGGATTGGATATTAAAACATGAAAATTAGGTAATAACTATTAATACAATTTATCTAAAATGTCTAGCAATAAATGCAGCTCTTATAAGACGCTCATTGTCAGATATTACTGTTACAGGAACCTCTTCTACCCTTATGGGCTCTGGCAATTCTTCATTGGTCATGATGCTTATATTATGTAAAATGACACAAGCTACTATGATATTGGGTATGTTTTGTATCCTATTTTGTAGAGTTCTAGGTAGGCAAGCAAATCTGCGTTTAAGAACTCCGTTCAACCTTTCTATTATATTTCTTGTACTAATGTGGGCACTATCGTATCTCTGTTGAGGTTGTGTTTGGGGTTTGATGACTGGGGTGTACATATATGCTGTTTGTTTATCACCAAGTAATATTCAGCTAATATTCCCTTCTTCAAACAGCAAGCCGCAACGACTATTTGCAAAAATTCAAGAATCATGCACGTGTTAAGGTTGAGCAACCCTTACAATTATCATTCGTCAGCAATAAGTCATTATCCTAAAATGTAGAACGTACGTCATAATCTAAAATGTCAACGCTTCACTATTTTAGATATAAATATCATTTTATTTTAGATTTAATTATTATTAGTGGAAACTCTGTCCGATTAAATAAATTATTTTAATTTATTCCTCCGCCACACCCAACTTAATTGGCGCAGCCGGTAGTATTTCAACAGTTGAATCCATATTCATCGTCCGTTTCTACGGTTAAGTTGAAATTACCGAAAAAATAATATATATTAAGAAGAGGCGAACGTAGTTCCTGAGGAGTCAAGCGGCGACGTCACAGGAACGAGATCAGGACCAGGACCAGGATCTAACATCGGACCAGGACCTGGCCAGGAGAGGATCAGGATGAGAGGACACTTCGGCAAACAAGCAATATTCCGAAAGGACATGGGAGCGACGGGATTTTGAGTACACCTTTTCACCATTCCTTATCTTTCCGTATTTCATTCCGCTCATAATGTCTATACATGTTGTTAGGAATTAGAAAACGTCATAACAAAGTCGTGTAGGTAGGCTGTTATTCGGGAATTCACATTTTCTTGAATAACGATTTAGATAGGTATTGTTAGTAGTCAATTTTAGAAGTCTTTAGTTTTGATAGGTTTTTTTTTCCTCATCCTTCAAGATCTTTCCAGTATGCGATGGGGACTCCAGATTATTACCACTTTTTGTTAAGAAATGCGATTACATCCTAAACACTTTCCAAGGGGGAAATTTGCAAATGGAGTACTTGTTCCATGTTATAACTAGTAGGATTTCGGGGGAAGCAGCTAAACTAGTTGGGGAACGAGAAAGCATTAATACATGGGATGAGTTAAAACATTTATTGGGCCAAAACTTCGGCGATCCAAGGTCCGAAGAATGTTTGGCCATGGAACTAGAAGCATTAAAACGAAATAGAAACGAGGGTTATTCCGATCTTTGTCACAGAATCCAACATTTGAGAAGCATATTATATATATCGCGAAAATTAATGAAACCATCAGTGACGTGAATTAACGTCAAGCTAAACACCACATTTACGATAATATGTCGCTGAATGTTTTTCTTTTCAATTTGCCGGCTTACTTAGTTAGGCTAGTACGCTTGCGAAATGTTACTACCCTGGAGGATGCTTTGAAAGTGGTATTGGAGGAACAAAACTTCCAAACAGTATACGATGCAAAGAACGGTCCGCGATTCAATCCAAACAGGAATGGACCAATAACAGTTTAAGTAGCAATCAATCAGTAAGGCCAAATCAATCCGCTCAATATAACCCTCCACGGTACGACAACTCTCAACGAGTACCAGGTGCATATACACCTAGTAATGCATCTACTCACATGCAAAATAGTGCGCAGAACTCGACAAATAATTCATTCCAATTTAGAAACAATAGACTGCAGCAGGCTAATAATAGATTTAATGATAACACTTATAATAATTCGCCGCGTGTTAATAGGTCAGTACCACCGACGGTACAAACGCAGCGTCAACACTATGCGGACAATGCTCCGATGCAATATCATGCGTCACCTATACCTTCGGGGGCAAACACCGATGTTACGATGCGAACAGCGAGTTCTAGACGTGTTAATTACACAGAAAATAATAACGTTTTTCAACCGTGTAACTCGCAACAATGTACGGAAGACAGTCAAAATTCTGTCTCGTACAGTGAGCCGGTATATTTTTTTTATACGGAAGCCTCCCAGATAGGGAACATATAAAACTTAATTGTCATAAGCTTTTGAACTTGCCTCATATTCGCATACCAGAACTAGATGCTGTTTTTATGATAGATACAGGCAGCACTCGATCATTTATTAGTCCGAAAGTAGCAAACGAATATTACGCAAGTTATAAGCAGAAAGAGTCTTTCGAAGTCATTAGCACTTACGCATCAAGCAAACACACTGAGGTAGCCTACATTGACTTGCCAAAGATATTTTAATGCAGCCATAAACATAAGTTTTATATTTATTCGGTTGATGAACGGTACGATGGTCTAATAGGAAGTGATTTATTGAAACAACTCAACGCCAAGATCGACATGAAATCTAAAACTTTGTTCACGGACTCTAGTAAAATACCTATCATTTACTCGCCACCCACGAGAGAGATATATAACCTACATCCTCGGTGCGAAATGAGAGTCAAATTACGAGTCAACTTGTTAAACGGAGAGGGTATTCTAAATTATACCCAATTCAATAACGGAGTTAGAATGCCGGCCGCTATAGTAAAATGTATCAACGGTTACGCAACGACAGTTATTCAAAATACAACTGATTTACTTAAAAAAATAACAGTTACGACCCCATTCAAGATAGAGTTATTTCAACAACAATCACACAACGACAACTCAACAAACCTGAATTCAACAGGAAGCTATCAGGACGTCGCGAGATTACTCGACGATAATTTAGATAGTAAGCTTAGGTTACACCATATGAATGAGGAAGAAAGAATGATGATAGATCAAACTTGTAGAGAATATAAAGACATATTCTATTGTGAAGACATACCTCTGTCTTTTAGTAATCAGGTGAAACATAAAATCAGAACAAAAAACGAGGATCCAATTAATTTAAAGGCACACAGACTACCCCTAGTCCAGACAGAAGAGATAAAAAGGGCATTGAAGGGCACTGCAACCACCGTTTCAGAGTTCTTGACCAAGTGCAGACACGATGTGTTTCTTACTGCCCGGAAACACTTTGGTGTGCAGAACTGCTGGACTTCTGGAGGTAAGGTTGTCCTATTGCTTCCTGACAAAAGCAGACAGAAGGTGGAGCGTATGGCGGAGCTTCAGGTATACACCAGCAAGTTCCCTCCCTCTGCTCTGCAATCCGGGCAAAAGGTCGCCGACTCGACTCCAAAACCGGCTGAGCTAGTGCCTGTGGCTGCGCTGACAGGTTGTGCGGCACCCGCGGCAAGCAAGCAGCGAGAAATCAGCGCTAGGCGTGCCGCCGCCGGCCAGACGAAGGCAGGAACTAAGAAGAAGTAGTGGAATGTTATTGTACTCGTGTGCAGTGCAATCTATGTCGCGTGATTTGGTCGGGTTATTTCCTGTAACTTATTGTTATTTTACGTAAAGGGTAGACATGATTCACTTTTTAGCTCGCCAAGTCATTTTCGTATGTCATGTCAAGATTGTCAAGTCAAGCATAGTGACATTACGATTTGTGTTCTGTGATCTTATTATTTTTTTTAGTGTACGGACGGACAAACAGCCGGATGGAACGGACGGGCAACCGGACGGTACGAACGGTAATCATTTTATGTTCGAATTTAGATTTATTTTGCTGTTTCTTTATTTTATTTTTTGTTTGTGCTGCCCACCAACGTCTCATTCTATTGTTATATCGTATTTATTTCCATACTGTACTCATGTAAACCCAGGGTATGGCTGGGTTCGGGCTTTCTGTTTTTTAGATTGTTGAGAATTTAGATACTTTTAATTTTTTGTGATTTTAGTGGGTTTAATTGTATTTATTTTATTATTTATTTATTATATGATATTTACTTATATGAATACCTACGACTTTAGTGATAGTTACTTCTCCTGCTCCGATAGTGAAGATTCCGATAGCGTGGGAAGTGGATTGCCGTCCACGAACGACGTTTTGCCTATTGCCCTCAAACGTGTGTTTTCCAACCTCGGTAGGAACTTCAATGTCGTTCACATAAATGCTCGCATTCATTCCAGTCATGCCGACCTTATCGACTCCTTCAGCGATCAGAGCATTCATGGTATTCTGATCACCGAATCATTTCTTAAACCCTCTCTTCCATCTACCTTGTATGCTCTGCCGGGGTACAGGCTCTATCGGAATGACAGGACAGGTAAGGCTGGTGGCGGTGTTGCTATTTACCTTCGTTCCAACATTTCTTGCAAAGTCATCAGCCACTCACCTAGTCTGTACTCTGGATCCGCTGAACACCTCTTTCTCGAGTTATGCCTGCATCACAATAAGGTCCTTCTGGGTGTCTTCTATAGCCCCTCTCTACTCATCGAATACTTTGATTCTTTTGAAAGCATTCTTAATGATCTATCTCCTATTTACAGTGACACAGTTATCCTAGGTGATTTCAATACATGTTTACTTAAAAATGATGTTCGCTCAGCCAAACTCCAGTCTATCATCAGCTCCCTAAATTTAAATATTCTTCCCTTGAGTGCAACTCACTTCCAGCCCCACTGCACCCCCTCTCTTCTAGATTTTATGATTGTTTCTAACATATCCAAGGTTGCTACGCATGGCCAACTTAATGCCCCCTTCTCCTTTAACGATTTGATTTATCTCTCGTTCAATTTAAGGCCTCCCAAGCGCGCAGCAAAATTCCTGGATATTCGCAGTTTCAAGGGTATGGATCTCAGCTCCCTTAAGTCTGACGCCGCTTCTATAGACTGGTCTCCTGTCGTCTGTAGTGAGACCGTTGATGACAAAGTCCAGCATTTCAACTCGATTGTCTTAAGTTTGTTCGACAAACATGCTCCTGTCAAAAAGGTTAGGGTCAAACATCTCCCTGCGCCTTGGCTTACCGACACCATCAAGGGTCTGATGGCCCAGAGAAACCGTGCCAAATGTAGATATAAGAAGGATCTGACGGACGATAATCTCCTTATATACAAACGTCTCCGTAATCGGTGCACCCGTTTTTGTCGAGATGCCAAACGCCGCCACATCTACGAGAGTATCGAGAGTTACTCTCCTGCACAGGTTTGGAAGTTCCTGAAGACCCTTGGTGTTGGTAAGTCCCAGGACGCAGTTGCCGGTAGTGTCGACCTCAATGGTCTCAACAAATTCTTTGCTGTCTCCCCTGTCGTGATGGACCCCTGTGTCAAGGATGCTACCCTTCGTAACTTGCGTACCAGAACGACATCCAGTTGCTTACCTTTCAACCTCAGGTCTGTCGGAGTTGGCGCAGTAAAGAAAGCTATTCTAGAAATCTCGTCCAAGGCTGTAGGTGATGACAATATCTGTTCTCAGATGCTATTCAGTGTACTCGATCATGTTTTACCACCCATAACGCATATAATTAACGCGTCGCTGAGCGAGTACTGCTTCCCAAGCCAGTGGAAAAGAGCATTAGTGATACCCCTGCCTAAAACTTCTAACTCGTCCTCCTTCAAAGAGTTCCGTCCCATTTCCATCCTACCAATCCTTTCCAAAGTCCTTGAATCAATTGTCCACTCCCAGCTGTCCTCGTACCTTTCCTCCATGGATTTACTGAACCCTTTTCAGTCTGGTTTTAGGCCAGGGCATAGCACCACCACCGCACTGCTCAAGGTAACTGACGATATCCAACTGGCAATGGATAAGAAGCAGCTCACAGTCCTGACTCTCCTTGACTTTAGCAGCGCCTTCAACTGCGTCGACTTCGATATACTTGTTGAAATCATAAAAAACTCAATGTCTCTTAACACTCGGCTCGCTGGTTTGACTCCTACCTGAGAGACCGCCAGCAGCGCATCAAGTCTGAAGAACTTTCTACTGGTGTTCCGCAGGGTGGCATCCTTTCTCCTCTTCTTTTCTCAGTTTTCATCCATTCCATCTCGGATGTATTGTCTTCCTCGTATCATCTCTATGCAGATGACCTTCAAATTTATCGGCATTTTCCCCTGTGTGATCTGACTTCGACTGTAGAGGCTTTGAATGCTGACCTCGACAACATCAGGAAATGGGTTCTTTTATATGGGCTATTAGTCAACCCGGATAAGTCTCAAGCGATGATACTGGGTACACGGCACTTACTTAATTTGTTGCAGCATAGGTCAGTTGCTCCCGTGCTTTATGACGGTACCATTGTCAAGTACAGCGAGAAAGCCAAAAATCTTGGGGTTGTTTTTGATACTCTTTTATCCTGGTCGCCCCACGTTTGTGAGGTCAGCAGACGAGTCTTTGCATCCTTTCATTCCCTTCGGCGTTTGCAGTACTTC
This sequence comes from Argyresthia goedartella, assembly GCA_949825045.1. Classification (NCBI taxonomy): domain Eukaryota; kingdom Metazoa; phylum Arthropoda; class Insecta; order Lepidoptera; family Argyresthiidae; genus Argyresthia; species Argyresthia goedartella. The sequence continues at coordinate 21,800,636 of OX463821.1, read as the reverse complement.
TTGCCTAGGCAGACTAAAATCATGCTAGTTCAGACCCTTCTTCTGCCTTTAATTGACTACGCCGATGTTTGCTGGGCCAGCGCGAACGAAGATCTATTGAACAAACTCGAGCGACTTCAAAATCTCGGGATTCGGTTTATCTTCGGTCTCCGCAAGTACGATCACGTGTCCCAATATCGCAGGGAATTAGGCTGGCTCCCGATCCGACTTCGTCGTGATATGCACATTCTCTCCTTCCTCTTCAATATTTTGAGAAATCCGCGCTATCCCGCATATCTTCGTGAACATTTTGAGTTTCTTTTCTCTGGGGATAGACTTCGGAGATCTCACACGGTGTCACTTTTGTCAATTCCTCAGCACAACACTGTTGCTTACGAGCACTCGTTTAGGTTAAGGGCAATACGTTTGTGGAATGCACTTCCTTGCGCTATTAGGGATTGCACATCCTTGTTCTCTTTTAAGAAAAAGTTGAAACAGCATCTCCTCTCTTCCGCATAGTGGGTATCTTATAGTATGTATGTGTATCTATGTATTTATTGTATTCTATTAATTTATTTTATAGTATGTGTAGGATGTATTGTGATTTATCTGATAGTATATTGACTTTATTTCCTTCTTTTAAATCTTAATTGTACACTAGGACTACCTCTCTATAAATATGTTTTCCTTTCCTCACAGGTTAGCTGTAAGAAATTTCTTTTTAGAAATAAGCTCACCTTTATTATTTTATGAATTATTATCATTATTATTATAAAAAGACAAGTAGGAAAAATGCTACGAGATAATATTGTGCAAGAATCACATTCGCCTTGGAGCGCCCCAGTCCACCTGGTGCCCAAAAAGTTGGATGCATCAGGGTAACAAAAGTGGAGAATGGTAGTCGATTAAAGGCGTTTAAACGATATCACTACTGATGACATATACCCTTTACCAATCATCAATGATCTTTTTGACATGCTTGGGAATTTGGGAATTTCACTACGCTAGACCTCGCGAGCGGATACCATCAGATAGAAGTAGAAGAGGAAGATAAATCAAAAACTGCTTTCAGTACACCATTCGGGTATTACGAATTCAATAGAATGGCGTTTGGGCTTAAAACTGCTCCTGCGACCTTTCATTGAGCAATGGACAACGTTTTAAGAGGGTTACAAGGTTTGCATTGCCTTGTCTACCTTGATGATGTCATTATCTTTTTATTAGAAGAGTACGATTTCGAGATTAAGTATAAGAAAGGGCAGCAAAATACTAATGCTGACGCCCTTTCTCGAGTTAGGATTAACGCATTAGAGGACGACTTAGATTCAATTTTAGACGAAATGTGACTGTGCGAAAGCCTAGACAACAGGTAGAAATAATGGATATTTCAGATACTGAGAGTTTTAAAACACTAGTGATAGATTTTTCTGGCTCCGAAAGTGACAAAATGGAGATCATAGAAATTTCAGATTCAGATGATGGGGCAACTGCAAATTCAATCTCTAATAGGGAACACGAAGGAATCCCTATTCTTAATGAAGCAATTGATTGCAAACCGAAACAAATAATAGTACAGACGTGGTTTAAGGATAAATTCTCCGTAAACAATATTTCTAATAAAAAACAAAGAATTTTAGAAGTATTTATGCCCGTCAATAATGAAAAGTTAGTGAAAGTTTTTTTAAAGAATATGTAGATACTAAACACAAATAATACATTTATTTCGAAGACCCGAGGTTTAGGTCAACATTTTCAAATGTTATCACAAGATTATACAAGAAAAGGACACTAAATTTGACCGAATGCACCGAGCGTACGGTAAATCTGTCCGAGTCAGAAGAAGATCAACGTCAGGTTATTCTAAAGTACCACGAAGGTAAAACATGTCATAGGGGTATTAACGAAACATTGACGAAAATCAAACGACATTATTGGTGGCCGAACATGAAAGAAACAGTAACAGCTATAATTAACTCGTGTGAACAGTGCAAAATAATGAAGTATGAAAGGAAACCCGTAAAACCAAGTATACAATTAACTCAAACTCAAAATGCACCATTTCAGAAAGTTTTTATGGACCTTCTTTATATCGAAGGGAAATCCTACTTAACAATAGTCGATGCATTTAGTAAGCTAGTAGGACAAGCTATTAATATCCCAAATCGTAGCACACCAGAAGTAGTACAAGCTCTTATCAAGTACTTCAGTATGTACGGCTTACCAAAGAAAATAAATGGCGATTCTGGAACCGAGTTCAACAATGAATTGATTAAGGAACTATTAAATCTATACAAGATAGAGTTACATATTGGCACCCCAAATAATCCCAGTTCAATGGCAATAGTAGAGCGTTTCCACTCAACAATCATTGAAATTTATCGCTTAGCTAAGTATGAGAAAAGCTAACTAGACGTCGCTTCTGTCATGACTTATGCGACAATGGCATACAATAACTCCATCCATTCCGCAACTAGCTATACTCCTATTGAGAATGTTTTTGGAAACACAGACTCAAACAATGTATTTGACATAGATAGGGAACGAAACCTAATGCAAAAATTACTTCAAGATCATAGGAAACGATTAAAAGTATTATATGAATATGTATCGGATTAACTGCAAAATGATAAGAATAAAGTTAGAGAAAAAAGAGGAGGTGAGGAGCCACCTGAAATAAAAGATGGCGATGATATCTTTATGAAAAATACCCGAACAAGAAAAGCGAAAGATCTACCCCGTTTTGAAAAAAGCGAAGGTCATAGGCTCACCATCTAGGAATATTATTCCAGTCGAGATAAAGAAGAGAAAAACAAGGGTAGCTATTAAGAATATTAAACGTCCTCCACAGGTCAAACCTAGTACTTCTAGGTTTGACCTGTGGAGTCGGACAGATCGGCAGCCTGGAACTTCAAAACCTAAACCAGAATCCGGGAATAACACCGATAAAACTTGGCACAGCAGTGATGAGGACTAATATATGGACTATTTTTAAGAATATTAGATTTAGAAATTGTAGTAAGAGAAGTAGATAATAATATACAACAGTATGATAAGATAAACGTTATAGTAACTAGTAGTAATAAGTATAAAAATTAATTAGGAAGTTTATGTAAGCAAATTGAATCATTAGTAAACGAAATAGAAACTAGGATTAATCTGATTTTACCTACTTTTAGAGTAAAAAGGGCATTATTTAGTCCTTTAGGTTCATTAGTAAAAATCATTTCAGGAAACTTAGACGAACAAGACGCAAAATAATACAATTTTGAAATAAGTCAGCTAAAAAAGGAAGAACATTCAAGAACAGTAGTGAACGCTTTAGATAAATTCACTAATCTATCAGATAGTATGAATTCAAATATTAAATACTTAAATGACAAAACAGTTGAGATTCAATCACTTCTAGAAACAGAAAGCCGACGTAATAACATAATTACATTAATGAATAACTTGTACCAAATCTCCAATAACTTTCATACTATTTATGATTTCATTCAAGAAACCGAGACCGCTATTGCCTTCAGCAATATTAAATTCAACAGAGCTTATGCAAGTCCTTATAGAAATTGAGAGACATGATAATTTAATTCACCCGGTAACAAGGGAAAACCTAGTTAAGTTAGAACGTTATATTTTGTTAAAATCATACTTTGACAGGAATAAGTTAGGTTTTGGATTTTTATTTTATTTTATTTCATTTTTTATTTTATTTTACATTTTTAGGAGAGGTAACAGCTTTACTCACTAAATACAAAACACTATATTAACTAAAGAGCTAATAATAACCTCCCACAATTATTAGAAGTACCGCTAATAGAACCCAACACGTATATATATATTATAAAATAATTCCCATTCCTATATATCATCCCGTAAACCGAGAAACCGTTACCATCATTCCCCACACCCAAACGACGGTCAGGACTTTTCTATGAGCTTACTGAATTTTAGGGCTACGCCTAGAATTGGCTTGGATTCACCGTCACAAATTCTTATGGGTAGGCGAATAGGTACCAAATTACCAATCAGTACCAAATTATTAAGCGAATCAGTTGATAATCAAAAAAAATATCAAGCACTGATGACGCATAGATAAACTGAAAAAAATCATAACGATAGGTCAGCGCGGCCGCTTCATGAGCCTTGCCCAGGTGATAAGGCTACATTGATATGCAATGGTCGGAGAGAACCGGTTTCTATCGTACCATGCTTCCGAGCCACGGTCTTTTGTAGTACAGGATGATAGCGGGTCTTGTTACCGGCGCAGTCGCAGTCTTGCAGAGTCTTGCAGTCTTGCAGAGTCAAGTCGTGCAGAGTTGCACGATTGCCCCCAAAAAAGAATTACTCGCGCATGGCTATACGCACTTGCGTATGAAATACCCAAAGAATTCAAAAAGGAGAAATCTTCAGTCTACTTTATACCTCACATGAGCATCACTCCTTTGCAATAGGCTACTGCAAAGGGGAAATTTCTAGATTGTTATCATCAACGCAGGAGAGAGTACATAAACTCGGGAGTTATTACTGAATACTCCAAACGACGGCCATTATCATCAGCAACTAGCAATGGTACTGAATCCACCGAGAAACCTAGCTTGTCCTGCAGCAATATTCAAGACGCTATTAATCAACTACAGAATCTGCAGACAAACACTGAGGAAATTAAAGAGAAACTATTATGGCAAAATAATTGTTGTAACCCGTGGGATACACTCAAAACATATTGGGAGGCTACAACCAAACAAAGGCTGACTGAATTGACGACTGAAATAACAGTTGAAGAAAATCTTCTGAAATTTAAGCCATCAACCAGCCAGGCGGTGTATTTTTGGTAACATTCTATGTATATATAAATCCTGTTGCCTTTATGCGTTATGGCTCGGATACACGACGAGACCTGACACCAGACACTCACACCCATATTCTTAGTCGTTTCCTTAGAGCCCCCTCGACTCATACTTAGCCAAGGCTTCCTTAAGGAACTTCTCTAAACCACCCTCAAAACGAAATTCACAGTCGTAACCTCGACCTTAGTTCGAGTTTCCTCCAGTTAGACGAGTGGAGGAATGACGTCACTACTTTAAGGAATGTTTTACTTGTTAGGTTGGTACTTATGTCAGAAATAATTCAAAACTAGCAACAAACAATACAAAAATACAAAGTCTGATATTGAGCTTGAGTTGCAAATTTGCAGTGCGTGCCATTGATTTGATCAAGATTTGATTGATTGATTTGCTGTTAATTACCTATCGTAAAATAAATATATAGTCTGTGAAATAAATCCCTTTAAATAATTTGACATGGCCGGGCGTCAAATCTTTTCCCTCCATGAAAAGGTTTGCCCCCAGGAACTTATAATAAAATATAAGTTAAATTCCATGGCAACAATAGGGGCTGCAAATCCAGCAGTAAAAAAAACAGCGTGGGTACGCCAATTCAAGTCTATTGAAACCAACTGTCAAGTAAGTACAAATCAGGGGATGGCTTCCTTCTACTATTTATCAAAAATTACAATTTCTTTGCTTATGTTTCCACTATCGTCAGATCATTTAATAGAAGTTTGCTTTACCTGTTTCAGAGGACTGAAAGTCAGCTGCGAAAGTGCTGGGATAATTAAAAAACGAGGAAAAAACAGGAATTAGCTTACCAAAAACTAGAACGAAAGAAAACAGGGGGTGTGCCTTACATGCCAGCCAAAACCAGCACATCCATCTCAGATGAGTTAATTAATGAGGCTCTACTGGATTGCACTGATATAGAGCTGTTGGGTATAATGGACAGTGACTGTAATAGTCAAGACCACATTGAAGGTAAATTTCTGTACAATTTTATCACAATAACTAAGTTTTATGTTATTTATAGACACCTGATGTTTGTAGACTAAGTAACTGAGAAAATTATAAAAAGTTTTTCATTTTACAAGAGGCTGTAATGAATATAGGGATTCTTCTTCTTATCTCGGAATCTCAGCCCGAAAGAAGGGAGAGTACAAGTGGTGTTCAGCCGGAAAGGGGTATAGTAATAAAATATTTATTTGTTACAAATACTTATCTGTCACATTCTTGATAGTTAATAATTTAAACCTTGTTGTCAGTTACAGTGGAAACCATCAGGTTCTCGCCTATGAAATTATGGACCTGCATTATCCCAAACTCAAGGTAAATTTGTACCTATACAAGTATATTAATTTGTTAATTTAATCCGTTTTAATATTCAATTATATTGATATGTTGTTTGAATCATTACTGATTCCAGTAATGATTTTATTTAATTGTTCCAGAAAAAAACGTAAGAACTCAGGTCATAACTGAAGAGTTCAGCTTGAGGTGGGAGAATTATCAACGAGCACAAGAGCGGAATGATGATCTCCGCAAATTGAAAATGGAAGAAGGGCAGTGGCTGGCTAAAGCTGCCCAGGAAATATACATGAAGGCAGTATTGGAGAGGGAAAGAGCTGAAGAATTACTTCGCTGCAAAGCGTGAAGAGGCAGAACTTATGTTAAAAGTCAGAAAAAATGAAATAAACAGTTAATAATTTTTTGTCTCTGTTATTATTGGATTGGATATTAAAATATGAAAATTAGGTAATAACTATTAATACAATTAATCTAAAATGTCTAGCAATAAATGCAGCCCTTATAAGACGCTCATTGTCAGGTATTACTGCTACAGGAACCTCTTCTACTCTTATGGGCTCTGGCAATTCTTCTTTGGTCATTATGCTTATATTACGTAAAATGACACAAGCTATTATGATAATGGGTATGTTTTGTATCCTTTTTTGTAGAGTTCTAGATAGGCATGCAAATCTGTGTTTAAGAACTCCGTTCACCCTTTCTATTATATTTCTTGCTAATGTGGGCACTATTGTATCTCTGTTGAGGTTGTGTTTGGGGGTTGATGACTGGGGTGTACATACATGCTGTTTGAGCATAGCCGCTATCACTAAGTAATATTCCGCTAACATTCCCTTCTTCAAGCAGCAACGACTATTTGCAAAAATTCTGGAATCATGCACGCGTCCAGGCCGCCGTGCCAGAATATCATAAATCTCCATATGTGGGCCACAAACTAATTGTACATTTATTGAGAAATCTCTTTTGATATTTCGGAAAATTTCTCCACATGCTCTGGTTGGGTTCTTTATCTTTACGTGAGTGCAGTATATGGCTCCAATCACACCTGAGAATCCTGCTCTTAGGTATATATTTCTTTTGATAGCAGCTAACTCGCTCAATGGTGTAAATTTCACAAATTGACTCCCTTTTTCAGCCAGAGCTCGTGACACTCAAGCTATGATTTTTCACACCACTGCCTGGTTATATATATTTTATACCATGATCATAACACAATATCATGATGATAACAAAATAAAACATGTGGGAATCATATGACCTTAGCCTGTCAAGACCTAATTATTGTGGGAGTTATGTGTCCATTGCCCGGTAAAATTAAATCTTTATTTTGTACTAGCTTTTTGCCGCGGGTTTCATTTTTGCATTACAAGTAAAGAGGAAATTAAGTTTTATTTTGTAGAAATATAAATTGTGGGTAGTGGTAAACTTTTGCCGTCGTTGATTTGTCGGTCAGTATTTACCTACTTAAGTGTATTTTTTGGTATACAGGTATTAAAAGATCAACAAATCGAAAATGCGCTAAATGATATGTTTTCATCGGAGGATGAAAATGTTGAAGATGAAGACCCATATTTAGATTATGTCCCTAAATCATTCAACGAAAGATTGGACAAAATTCAAGATATGTCAACTCGACAGTTATTACACATATTAGACGACGATGCGTTTCAATCTTATGAAGAGTCACGTGAGGAGGAAACTCCATCTTGTGATCCATTGTTTGCACCATCCCCTGACTTGCCTGAAGTGCTTTCTCCTGCTGTTGACGAAGAAAGGGCACCTTGTGTTCCACTGTCTGCACCATTCCCTGACTTACCTGCTCATCCTGAAGATCTTCCTCCTGCTGTTGACGAAGAAATGGCCCCTTGTGTTCCATTGTCGGCACCATTCCCTGAATTACCTGCTCACCCTGAAGTTCTTGCTCCTGCTGTTGACGAAGAAATAGCCCCTTGTGTTCCATTGTCGGCACCATTCCCTGACTTGCCTGATCACCCTGAAGTGCTTGCTCCTGCTGTTGACGAAGAAATGGCACCTTGTGTTCCACTGCCTGCACCATCCTCTGTGCCAACTTATGCTGAATTGCAGGCACGGGATAGAACATGGACTACACATGTTGCAAATTTTGAAGAGTTCAATTTTGGCAAGGAAATGAACCCCACTAAATCATATAGCCATCAAAGTCTCCCCATTGAATATTTCAGTAACTTGTTCCCTGATGAGATTTTTCAAATGATCGTCGAATACACAAATAAATACGCGAGGATGAAACAAAGCAAATTCTGGAGCGACACCAATGTAAATGAAATAAAAGCATTTCTAGCTATAATCATTCTAATGGGAAAAAATCCTCAGTCAGATATAGAGCTGTATTGGAGCGCAGATCCTTTTTACAATAACATAGAGATTAGTAGCACCATGAATTGCAAGAGATTCAAAAAGATTTTAGAAAATCTACATGTTTGCGACAATACAACTCATTTGCCCCAGAATCACATAGACCACGACAAATTGCAAAAAGTAAGACCCCTGTTAGATTATCTCAACAGGACTTTTCAAGAAAATGCCACCAACTCGGAATCCCAATCAGTGGATGAGAGCATGATAAAATTCAAAGGGCGCGACAGTAAAAAACAGTACATGCCGGCCAAGCCCATCAAAAGAGGGTTCAAGGCATGATGCCGATGTGATTCCAAGAGCGGGTATCTCTATCAGTTTGATATTTATTCCAATGAGGAAGGATTAGGTTACAGAGTTGTAATGAAACTTGCAGGGAATTTACCACGAAACACACATTTGGTTTTTGATAACTTTTTCTCCTCCTTAGCTCTTATGGAAGCTCTTTATCATAGAGGTATTTTGGCAACAGGAACAGTGCGAATGAATCGCAAAGGCCTTCCTAAAGAGCTGTGTCCACCAAAACCTAAAACACCTGAACAACGAAGACTGGCTAAAGAAAATAAATTAGATCCTGGGGAATTTACATACCGCTTCTGCCACCCTTGTGCCGTGATCAAATGGCAAGACACTAAAGAAGTTTTTGTCCTATCAACTGCAGTTAACCCAACCAAAGTGGAAGTGATCCAGAGAACTCAAAAGAACGGGCAAAGGAAAGACATGTTTTGTCCCACTGCAATTGCGGAATATACGAGGAGTATGGGTGGTGTGTACCACTTTGATCACTATCGAAGTTCGTATTCAATTGGCCGCAAGTCAAAAAAATCATGGTTTCGGTTGTGTTTTGGTTCTTGTTTGAAAGTGCCGTTATAAACGCATACATTTTATATAAACACAAAAATCAAAATCGTAAAAACATACATCGCGATTTCAGATTACGGTTAGCTAGAAGTTTGAAATCAGAATATATTTCATACAAAAAACAAAATCCGGTGGTATACAAAAACAAAAAAGGAGGTGTTTTTGGGGTTCCGGATGAAATAAGATTGGGGCAAAAAAGAAGTCATTTTTTGACATTGTCTACTTACAAACGATGCAGGTTTTGCAGTACAAGGATACAGGAACAGCGGTCTAAATATGAATGCGAAATTTGTAAGGTAACTTTGTGTATCACCCCCTGCATGAAACTTTACCACCAAATTCAAAATCCAGTAGAAGAATAAAAAAACCTTTTTGTCCGTTTTGAATCCTTTTTTGTATTACGAAATAAAGAATTAAGTGCCTATATTATATTTTTCATTTGTACATTATATTTTTCACTTAAAAGTTCTAAAATAAGAAGTTCAACATTTCAGGCAAACAAACATTCTTGTTTGATTTTTATATATAGATATAAAAGTCAACTTCGAGACCGGCAATGGAATTATGTTTTCCCACATGTCTTTTTTAAGGTTTTTAGGTAAATGTCTAAATATAATTGATGAAACTCAAACTAAACGTTATTACTCATATAAATCTATAAAAAAATCAACATTACTACAGGATTTTCCCGAGGCCTGGTTAAGGGTTAATAAATAGGTACCTACCTACATAAAGTAATTTGTAGGTTAACACAAAGCAGTGCATGTAATATGCTTACCTGAAAGTTTCCTGTAGCATAAAATCTCACAGCAATAAGTAGCTGTATTATGGGTGGAATTAATAATAATAATAATAATAATAATCGTTTATTTACAGAAATAAATGTACATTACAAGCTTGTTTAGCAGGGTAAACAAGGGATGTATCGCTACTCCCTAAAATAGGGCGAACCGTGTGTTTTAGGATAAGTTGCTGCTACTTCCCACAAGAATAAATGCCTCAGATTTAAATACTACATAGTGTATAAACAATGTGAAATTTAAAATAAAAATATAACTTCTGACATTTAAAAATATATGATCAGCAAAAACGTAATAGTTTGGTGTGTAATGTTGGTGATTTATGTTAGTGGGAGAGAATGTGGGGAGTGTGGTGAGTGTGTGATTGGAAGTAATGAGGTGTGTAGTGCCTGTGAGAGTTAATGTGACTATTATTTTGATATAAATATAATTGGACTTGTGTTAGACGATCATAAGTTTTTCGCAGTCATCATATGCTTGTGTGCGCAACCAAAGACATATGTTTTTAGTATTATCAAATGTGTTATTAGACCAAAGGTCAATGTGCTTACTCAGATTATTATAAATATAGGGTCCCAGAAATTTAAAAAATCGCTGCATAAATTTGGTTCGTACTAATACTATGTGAAATACTTTATCTCTTCTTCTTTTAGTACGTGAGTTATTTTGATGTGGAGAATTGTTTTTGTGTTGTTTCAGAACAATGCTATGTATAAACAGCTGTTTAACCGAGAGGACATCACAGAAGCTGTACAATTCAGTTGTAGGGAAACAATATGGTTTGAATGTACACACCTTCAAGACCGCTCTTTGAGCCCGCTCAAGTTGCAAAAGTGCACTCTTATGAGTACCTCCCCAACTGGAGATGCAGTATCGTAAGAGTGATTCACATAATGCCACATATATCCTTTTCATCAGAAGCGGTTCAGCCACATGTCTAAGACCCTTAAAGATATAAGTCAGTTTCCTAACCTTGGAGCTGAGCATTTGAATGTGAATTTGGAAATTTAGGTTAGAATCGAGCATGATACCTAGATATCTCATTGAGGATGTCCGTTCTAAGGGCCCACAGCCGCAGAAGCCAGCAACAGAATCAGCAAACTCATGAGCAACTAAGCTGAAATCATTTGTTGGTTGGGTTGAGTTATTAATCGAGAAGGTAATGTATTTGGTTTTTGCAGTATTCAAAGTTAAAATATTTTGTTTTAGCCAATCTACGACTTCATTGAAGCCAGCTTGTGCACAGGAATTTACCTCTTCCCAACATGTACCCGAAAAAAGTAATGCGGTATCATCGACATATGCCACAATTTTGCATTGGGGCAACTTAAGACAACAGAGCTCATTTATGTAGATTGTGAATAGAGTAGGTCCAAGTATGCTGCCCTGAGGGACACCCCAATGGACTGATTGAGTGGAATTTGTGTGTTCACCTTTTTTTACACATTGCAGCCTATTGCTCAACTAACTCCTAAAAAGCTCAAGCTGTATGCCTCTGATACCTATTTTTTCTAGTTTTGTTTTTGGTCGTGGAGGTCATCGAGGAGACCGTGTCAAATGCCTTGATCAGATCAAGAAAGATACCCAGACACCTCCTTTTATCATCAAGGTTTTCAGCAACATAGCTTGTGAGCTCATGGACTGCATCAGATGTGGATCTGCCAGAACGAAAACCGAACTGATTGTTCGATAAAATTGAGTATTTTTCTAAGAAGTGAGTCAATCGTGAGTTAATGATACGTTCTAGGATCTTAGAAAGAGATGGCAGTATCGAAATAGGCCTATAGCAATCGACACGGTCTCTATCGCCCCCCTTGTGAATAGGTATAACAACTGATTGTTTGAGAGCGTCCGGGAAAATTCCCTTCTCAAGGCACAAGTTAAAGATGAATGTAAGGACTGGAACAAATTTAGTCTTAAATTTCATGATGAGACTATCGATTTCGTCAGAATCCGTTCCTAGCAAAGAAAACGGTCTTGCTCGAGATTGATTATTTAAGCAAATATTTTTAGTTTTAATGGCCTCTGCCAGTTTTTGCCCACATTCACAAAGTAGTTGTTAACATTTTCCATTGAAACTTTAGGTGAGTAGCAAGAAGTTCACGAGGTTGGTCTTTCTTTTTAGTGGTCGAGGTAATTTTTTTATAGCCTTCCAGAGTTATTTGGAGTTATTACCTGCCTGATTTAGTTGGGATTTGTCAAAGTTTCTTTTTAGTTTTTTTATAAGATTATTACAGAAATTTCTATACCGTGTATATGTTTGCTTGTATACTTCATTGTCAGGGTTTTTTGCCAATTTGCGATGGAGATTATCTCTGTTTCTTATACATCGAAGCAAACCAGGCGTCATCCATGATTTTATAGGGCGTTTATTACTTGGGATCCTACGTATTTTAGAGTTTTTATTTATAACCGTTTGAATAGTCTCTACAAAGATATTCGTAGCTATATTAGGATCAGGTTGTTCATAAATATTCCCAAAAGATAGTTTATTAAGTATTGTTCGGCGTAATTGGAAGCCCTCTTTGATTTTGATTCGGTATGAGGCATAACAGAGGCAATATTATATTCACTGTTGTGTCTTTTCGAAAACGAAATCTTTTATGGAACTCGTTGTCGTCATATCAGACCGCCGTCTGCTAGACCAATAATATGGCGTCACGCGCATGGACTGCAGATGAAATAAAATCTTTGATTTTATATTTTGAAGTGCCGCCAGAGCTTTGGAAATCATCAGACCCCGTTTTTTAAAGTCGAGTCAAAAAGACAGCAGCCATAGAAAGTTTGGCAGAACAATTTAATACAACTACTTAAGAAATAACTAGAAAACTGCACAATTTGCGGACTCAATTCAATAATGAATTAAGAAAAATAAAACAAAAGAAGAGCGGACAGGACAGGTGAAAATTATAAAGCAAGTGGGAGTTTTTCTCAACTTAAATTTTTTAACGCCGAATGTCGTACGAATTAGTGAAACACAAGGAAATTTGGTGAGTTCTATATTAATTTTAACTTATATTTATCTGTAATGCTAACAAAATTTACCTTCAGGAGGTATAAAATATTCTTTATATTCTTCACGAATTTCTTTACTTACATTGGACATGTTCGATCCCTGTGGTCTATCTGAGAACAGTACACAATCCAAAGGGGGATCTGATCTTCAATCACCAGAAATCATTACACCATTAATTTCCTCATCGAAGGTGCCTTGTGGTGCATATACATGTCTCGAATTCGCTTCTAAGAAGAAATTATGCAACAGGTTGCACATACAATTTTTGTAACTTTTGCAGGAAATAGTTCTATAGGCTTCCGTAATATTCTAAATCTGTTTGCAAGTATGCCAAACGCATTTTCTACTACACGTCGAGCCCTCGACAATCTGTAGTGTTAGACACGATTAGGACTTGGTTCATTGCGAAAAGAATAAGGTTTCATGAGATAAGGATTTAGTGCAAAATAATCATCAGCAATAATGACATAAGGCACATTTTTGATCCTACCAGGAAGTGGCTGTGGTGGTGGTATATTAAGCGTACCTTCGCTTAAAGCATTTGAAAGTGAACAATTTTGCAAACACGCCTCCATCGAAGATTCTCTCATTGCACCCATGTTTGTGTAAATAAATGTGTAATTGGCATTTACTAATGCGATTACAATAATAAGTGTACTTTTATAATTATAGTATAAACTCCCACTATTTTTCGGTGCCACCATCACCACATGCTTTCCATCCAATTCCAATGCTCCCATTTATTCCATTTATTATTAAAATATTTGGATATTTTCTTCAAGTCATCTTCAGACGAAGGTACCTGTAAAGATAATAATAAATTAAATCAATTATTTATTTTTAGAATGCACCTTCTACCAACAACAATACTTGGAATTACCAGAATCGACAAACACCAACACTTAATCTTCTCAACAAACCACTAAAAAACGTAAGAAAGAAGATGAAGTTTTAGACCGAGCGATAAGCGTTTTGGACAAATCTGATGACGTCAATCACTTTTGGTGATTTCGTGGCTGCTGCGATCGGATCGATGAGGACCGATGCTCGAAAAAGAGAATTAAAACGTAAAATCCAACGCATTGTTCTGGACATGGAAGAACTGGATGAATCAGATCAGTATTCACTTCGCTCGTCTGCTCCTCATACTCCAATGCTAAATACGGCATGGGAATCTAAAGCAGATCAAATTGAGACTTACGTCTTTGATTGTTGATTGGTTATTTTTATTTGCTAAATGCCTCCATATAATCTTGTTTTAGAAATCTGTAGATAGCTTCGCAACATTCAGGTATTATTTTTGAAATCGTTTGTCGTGGTACTCGACATAAGTACGAGAGCGATCGATACGAATCTCCTGAAAAGAATATAGTACTTATTTTAGCCGATATTTAAAGCAGGTTACAAATTCGACCTGAAATCTATTTAGATAGATGTAGTAAAATATTATTTACCTGACGCTAAAAATCTTAGTGTTATCGCCAAACGTTCTTCCACACTAATAGCTAATCTCATATTCGTATCTTGTTTCTTTATTGCAGGTGAAATCTTGTCACATAAATATTGAAAGTCCTCGTGTTTCATCCGAATAAAGTTTTTGTAGCATTCTGGATGTTCGTTTTTCAGTTCAGATAACAATTGATTATATGCCCCCAGCTGTGCAAGAGCACACAAAGAAGACTTTTAATCCAATCTTTAACCCATATCGATCTCTTTTTACGGCGACGAATTTTAATTGAAACACATATCGCGACAATCGCGGCAGCAGCACGTCGAGTCAAAGAGAGGGAATGTCTGACACTGAGTTACAGTCATGTAGCATCGATTCGTTCGAGCAGTTCGCGCGCCATGGTATTCCAGCCGAAATAGTTACCGATAATGGGCCATGCTATAGCTCTCATGAGTTCAAAATATTTATGTGGGAATGGGAAGTGCGACACGTAACGTAACGTCGTCGCCTTATAATCCACAATCAAACGGGAAGAGCGAGAGAACCGTTCAAACGGTAAAAAATATCTTAAAAAATGTGTTATCGACGGTCAGGACTTTTCTATGAGCTTATTGAATTTAAGGGCTACGCCTAGAAATGGCTTGCATTCACCGGCACAAATTCTTATGGGTAGGCGAATAGGTACCAAATTACCAATCAGTACCAAATTATCAAGCGAATCAGTTGATAATAAAAAAATGTCAAGCACTGATGGCGCATAGACAAACTGAAAAAAAAACATTCCGATAGGTCAGCGCGGCCGCTTCATGAGCCTTGCCCAGGTGATAAGGCTACATTGATATGCAATGGTCGGAGAGAACCGGTTTCTATCGTGTACCGTGCTTCCGAGCCACGGTCTTTTGTAGTATAGGATGATAGCGGGTCTTGTTACCGGCGCAGTCGCAGTCATTTAGTGACGCGTACTACTGCTACTACTGGAAAAGACGCTAGTACTCACTGTGGTAGGACCGGTGTGACTACGAGCTCACAAAAGTCAGCAGTGGTTACTCGCAGTGTGAGACGTAAGCGACCTAAATTTGAGGGTCCGACTAAAAACACTCAGCCGGAGTATGAAAGAAACAAAGAAAGAAACATTTGTTATAAAGACAGTGAACACACTACAATTACAACAAAGAAACAAAACACAGAGATAAATAGTTGCATTGACACATGTTATAAAATGAAATGACAGTCGTGGTGTGTCACTGTCATTATAAATGGCGTCTGACTCAGCATTATGTTGAAGGCCAGGCCTTCAACGCTGATTTTCAGTCATTTATGTGAAGTCGAACTCGCCGCAAGCGCAACCAACTAAGTCGCCATCTCCGACGAGGATCGACGGGGTCACTGAACCTTCAGGTAGTAATGATAACTCGCATTCACAGGCATCACCGTTTTTATTCAAAGATCTAAAGAAAGAACTGCACGAATGCTATCAAAAATATGATTTGGAACGAACAATGACGCCTAAAAAATCTACCTCATCCACGTAATATTGGAGTTACGAATAGATTTGTTGTTGTTGTTGCATTTTCAAGTTCGTTGTTAAGAATAAGTAAGTTAAATAGTTGATTAGCTTGTTAGTTGATGAGCAACTTCCATTGTATAACACTCGTAAAGGCTAGTCTAAGGTGAAGGTTTTGAAATTTTTAAAAAGCTGTTTTCGTTTTTTTTTGAGTGTGTGTTGCATTAAGAGTAAAATTAAATGATGTTGTTTTAGCAGGTAGGTTACCTACTAATAACAGTAATGTATAAGCTCAGTAAGATCTGTTCAGATTGTTTTGAGAGGAATTTTCACTTTTATGTTTCATTTTTTTGTATAGGACACCTTCTAAACATTGTATAAACGATTTCAAAACTTCTCTTGATCTTGTTTTGGAAACTCATAAACACTATAAAAATCTAATATTGTTAGGTGATATCAACATTGACATATTAGACGAGACCACTGATCACAGAGCTCCAGGATACCTGGGCTTGTTGGCAATTCATGGTCTGCTGCCAGGACACACGTTTGCCACACACGACCATTCTTGTATTGATCACTGTTTCCTAAAGCTCGAAAACAAATCGACCACTCTTGTCTGTAGGTCAACAGTTACAGATCATAGTGCTGTAATTATATCCTTAAAATTAAAACAGTATCGCCCTGCTCAACAGATTAAATTAACTACTAAAATAGACTACAGCAAAGCCCTTCTGGATCTTGAGAAAATAAACTGGGCCGACTTATTGCCCCATGATGATGCCAATGAGATGGCTAACATTTTTCTCACTACCGTTACATCGATACTGCACAAATACACCACTACATACAAAACTCCCTGCAGAATTACTGTTATAAAGCCTTGGATAACAAAAGGTTTGCTACGATGTATGAAATTTAGGGATAAACTGCACTCAAAACACAAAAAAAATCCTGATGACGACTCACTGAAAATTTCGTACAAAAGATACCGAAATCATTGCGCACATATCTTACATAATCTGAAACGGAATTATGAGAGATCGGAATTGACAAAAAATAGACAGAGCATTAAAAATACATGGAGGATAATAAAACAAGTATGTAATATTAATTCAAAAACAAGACCGCCAACAGAGCTACTAAATTCTAAATCTACACCACAGGCATCGGTAGACTACTCGAATAAGTACTTTGTGAATGTGGGACGTACACTAGCTTGCAACATTCTTAATAAATTAAATAAAACGCAAACTCAACTAGCATCAGAATTTTTTGAAGACAATAGTCCCACCAAATCTATAGCTTTTATTCCGACCGATGATAGAGAGATTAATAATATTATAATGAGCCTAAAAAATACCACATCTACTGGTTGGGATGGAATATCATCAATATTTTTAAAAAAAGCTGTACACATAGTAGCTCGTCCAATTTCCGACCTATGCAATCAATGCTTATCAAGTGGTATATTTCCCCAGGTTCTGAAGCAGTCGATCGTTATCCCCATTTTAAAATGTGGGGATAAGGACAATATATCCAATTATAGACCGATCTCTCTTCTGCCTACGCTGGCTAAAATCATCGAAAAGACTATTAATACCCGTCTTCTGAACTTCCTTGAAACACAAAACTTGTTGTCCAACAACCAGTTTGGCTTTAGAAGGAACAAGTCTACCACTGATGCTATTGAGACAGTAGTATCACACATTGCACAAAAACTAGATAAGAGGGATAAATGCCTAGGAATTTTCCTCGATCTCGCCAAGGCGTTTGATACTGTGTCTATCCCGATACTCCTACGGAAGCTTGAATATAAAGGCGTACGTGGTATTCCTCTAAAGCTGCTTACAGACTACCTTACCAACAGAAAACAAGCGGTTAGGGTTGACACGATACAAAGCGATAAGGAAGATATCATCTTTGGAGTGCCACAAGGCTCTGTCCTTGGGCCTACTTTATTCTTGGTCTATATCGATGACCTCTGTAAAAAACAAATGCAACATGCCAAGGTGGTCACTTTTGCTGATGATACAGTAATACTATTCAGTGCAAAATCCTGGGAGGAGGTGAAAAATATAGCAGAAGATAGCATGCGTGTTGTTCTTGAATGGCTAAACCAAAACATACTTACTCTAAATATCAATAAAACAAAGTACATAACTTTTAGTATCAGGAACAACACCCAGCCTCCAGCCAACTTCTCTATTAGGTCTCATACTTGTAATGGCATTCAACCTTGCAACTGCTATGAGATTACATACTGTACCTCTATAAAGTACCTTGGACTCATAATCGACCAGAATCTAAACTGGAAGGAGCAATGTGATTCAATGAGTAAAAGGCTTAGAAAGTTAATATATATTTTAAAAAAAGTAAGACACCTGCGTGATACTAAAACAATTAGGACGACATATTTTGCTTTGTGCCAGTCAATCATTTGCTATGGCATAATATCCTGGGGTGGAGCTGACAAAACGTCTTTAATTAAAGTAGAAAAAGCCCAAAGAGCAATAATTAAAGTTGCAAATTTTAAAAACTTTCGATACCCTACAGATAACATTTACAAAGAATTTAACGTGCTAACGGTTCGGCAACTATTTATCAAATCTTTATTGCTTAGACAGCACACTGTACCAGTTTCACAGGTAATATCTAGAAGGAGACAACACCAGGTCTACCATGTTCCAGGCTGTAAAACTTCTTTTGCCCAGAAATTCTCTTACTACCTTGGACCGTACCTATACAATAAAGTTGGAAAAACAATAAATATCAGAGACTGCGTAAAGGCCACATGCAACAATTTGGTAACTGAATATCTGAATAAAATCAATTACGAAAGAACAGAGATGTTGCTAACAGTAATAAAATAGTGTTTGGTTTTTAGATGTACCTTAGGTTTTACTTTTACTGTTTATGTAATTTATGTATCTACATATAATTAATTGTACTTAAGTTGTAATGTATATGATTTAATATATTATATGTTTTCTTATTATTGTATTAACTTTGACTATCATACATATTGTAAACTTTACATATACTACACACGCCATCACTAACACCAATATAAATTGAACTCGTCAGTAAAGCATTCTCGATAGGAACTTGTATCTGTATAGGCTGGACATGTAGTTTATAGAATTCTGCCTTGCCGCAACACAGTTTCTACTAGCGCGGAGGGTAGCGGACTATATTCTGCTGGTTCTATTACCTTTGTAAAGTACACACCATTTTTATGGGATATCCACAATATCACATTGTTTACTTAGTTTATAGTTCTAAACATAACTTTAGGTATGTGGTATGGTTAATAATATAGCTATGAATTACTATAAAGTTAAATATATTAGTACCAATTTGTAAGTACCTACTTTGTAACCAGCATCTTCCACGATCTCTTAATAAACATTTCATTTCATTTCATTTCATTTCATTTGTTGTTGTTTATTTTCCGGAAAGGAAAGGATGTAGTATACATGTAGGTAGGTGCTACTATAATTGTCAAGGTATGTGGGTACATAAATAAAGTCAGTGCTTAACCAACTCTCGTGTGTTTCACTACAGTAGCTACATAAAAGTTATTAGAATTTATATGAGGATTTCATTATATGACAACACATATTATGCCAAATTATTTTGTCTTGTCTGTCTGTTTCTAGTTTTCACGGTGAAACCGCTCAGCATATTTTAATTAAATTTGGCATGTAGAAAATCTGGTATAAACTTTCCAAATATCATAATCAATCAAGGTAAGGTACACAAATGTTCCCTCTACAAATAATATTATTAAATTATTTCAGGAATTATTAAAAATCCTAAGTTATTGTAATGAGGGTAAATCTCTCTTACTAAGACCCAAAGACAATAGCCTATTAAATAATGCCGACCGAAGACGACTTTGTTATATAATTATTAACAACGAGTTGCACGATTGCCCCCAAAAAAGAATTACTCGCGCATGGCTATACGCACTTGCGTATGAAATACCCAAAGAATTCAAAAAGGAGAACTCTTCAGTCTACTTTATACCTCACATGAGCATCACTCCTTTGCAATAGGCTACTGCAAAGGGGAAATTTCTAGATTGTTATCATCAACGCAGGAGAGAGTACATAAACTCGGGAGTTATTACTGAATACTCCAAACGACGGCCATTATCATCAGCAACTAGCAATGGTACTGAATCCACCGAGAAACCTAGCTTGTCCTGCAGCAATATTCAAGACGCTATTAATCAACTACAGAATCTGCAGATAAACACTGAGGAAATTAAAGAGAAACTATTATGGCAAAATAATTGTTTAACCCGTGGAATACAGTCAAAACATATTGGGAGGCTACAACCAAACAAAGGCTGACTGAATTGACGACTGAAATAACAGTTGAAGAATATCTTCTGAAATTTAAGCCATCAACCAGCCAGGCGGTGTATTTTTGGTAACATTCTATGTATATATAAATCCTGTTGCCTTTATGCGTTATGGCTCGGATACACGACGAGACCTGACACCAGACACTCACACCCATATTCTTAGTCGTTTCCTTAGAGCCCCCTCGACTCAAACTTAGCCAAGGCTTCCTTAAGGAACTTCTCTAAACCACCCTCAAAACGAAATTCACAGTCGTAACCTCGACCTTAGTTCGAGTTTCCTCCAGTTAGTCGAGTGGGGGAATGACGTCACTACTTTAAGGAATGTTTTACTTGTTAGGTTAGGTTAGGTTACTTTTGTCAGAAATAATTCAAAACTAGCAACAAACAATACAAAAAAACAAAGTCTGATCTTGAGCTTGAGTTGCAAATTTGCGGTGCGTGCCATTGATTTGATCAAGATTTGATTGATTGATTTGCTGTTAATTACCTTTCGTAAAATAAATATAAAGTCTGTGACATAAATCCCTTTAAATAATTTGACATGGCCGGGCGTCAAATCTTTTCCCTCCATGAAAAGGTTTGCCTCCAGGAACTTATAATAAAATATAAATTAAATTCCATGGCAACAATAGGGGCTGGAAATCCAGCAGTAAAAAAAAACAGCGTGGGTACTCCAATTCAAATCTATTGAAACCAATTATCATGTAAGTACAAATCAGGGGATGGCTTTCTTCTACTATTAATCAAAAATTACAATTTCTTTGCTCATGTTTCCACTATCGTCAGATCATTTAATAGAAGTTTGCTTTACCTGTTTCAGAGGACTGAAAGTCAGCTGCGAAAGTGCTGGGATAATTAAAAAAACGAGGAAAAAGCAGGAATTAGCCCACCAAAAAATAGAACGAATGAAGGAGGCGGGCCTTACATGCCAGCCAAAACTAGCACATCCATCTCAGATGAGTTAGTTAATGAGGCTCTACTGGATTGCTCTGATATGGAGCTGTTGGGTGTAATGGACAGTGACTGTAATAGTCAAGACCACATTGAAGGTAAATTTCTTTACATTTTTATCACAATAACTAAGTTTTATGTTATTTATAGACACCTGATGTATGTAGAATAACTAACTAAGAAGATTATAAAAAGTTTTTCATTTAACAGCAACAACGCAACGCAATGAATATAGGAATTCTTCCTCTTATCTCGAAATCTCAGCCCGAAAGAAGGGAGAGTACAAGTGGTGTTCAGCCGAAAAGGGGTATAGTAATAAAATATTTATTTGTTACAAATGCTTATCTGTCACATTCTTGATAGTTAATAATTTAAACCTTGTTGTCAGTTACAGTGGAAACCGTTCCAGGCCAAGTGGATATCCCTTCAGGCCGTTGACCAATAATAGTAGAAGCTAATGCCCTTGAAGTAGTGACAAGACAGCTGGAAAAATTTAAAAGTACAAATACAATACAAAATGACATAAACAAGATTGAAATGAAGAGAAGCCACAACAACTGGAAACAAAACAATAATAATGATGGTTGTTCAAGATGTGGAAATAAAAAACACCTATCCAATGATAAGAATTGCTCATCAAGACAAAAGGTGCATAAAATGTGTTTGGTTGGTCATTTTTGAGAGCAATGCAAAACTGGACAGAAAAGAAGAACTTTCTATGGAACTGATAAAACATTCAAACGACCACGACCAAACTTCACACAGTCAAGACGAGAGACTCAGAAGGAAGAAGAAATCGACTATATATTTTATCTAGATGCTGATTCTACCATTTGTTGCAATGTAGGAGGTGTAGACACAGAGATGCTAATTGTCTCCGGATGCAAATGCAACGTGATAACAGACAAAACCTGGCAATACCTTAAAGATAACTAAGTCAACGTTTCGAATCAAAATAAAAATCCTGACAAGGTTTCATTAAAAAAAATGTATTCAAAATGAATACAAAATATGACAAAATTTTCACGACTGTACGTGTTTTAGCTACTGATCTTGGACTAGAAATGTAAACGTATTAACCAAAAACTCTAAAAAAATATGAAGGTCCGCCCTTCTCTGGCAACTACAATACATCGTGTATTGAGACAGTTGATTTATTGGACTTTGCCACGTAATATAAGACGATGATTACATGCTTTTTATGTTTCCACAAATGTATAGTTGTCAAGGACTTATTAAAAAAAATACCATTGCTATATAACCAACACAATTTTTCAGTTTATCGCTGTATAGATGAGGGCTGTGATCGAACCTTTTACTTGAAAAATACATTCGGTAAACAATTAAATAAATTTTACATTCGTTGCTCCCTAAACTTGTCACAAAATGATCCACCTTTAGTTAATACTGATATATTCATGTCACGAACAAGTTTCCTTTCTGACTTAGCTCTTCCAGGTGCATCTCAACCTTTGATAAATGCTAATATTTTAATGCCACAAACAAGTCCTCTTCCTGATTTAGCCCTTCCAGGTACATCTCAATCAAATGTAGATGTTTTAAACTCAAGTAAATCAAACGGTAATAACCAAACATTATAATTTTTGTCTTCTTTGTACGCAAACCATTTGTTACCTAGAAAAATTGTTCAAGACCTAGTTGAAGGCGTACGAAGGAAGTACTGAAAACTCAGTGTTTCGAAGACGCGTCTTGGCCCGAACAACTAATAATTACCTTGCACAGCTGGAAAAAATTGTTCTAGTAATACAGGAATAAAAAAAAATGCGTTTGGTTATCTGTTAATAATTTTAGTTTATTCGAACAAGTAGGAGCAGACGTTATGCACGATATAATTGAAGGCGTTGCCAAATTACGTCTTGTTACGTCTTTTCTTAATTTAAAATATATCCGAGATTTTAAATTCTTTACATTGCAAATTTTGAATAATAGAATAGACAATTTTGACTATGGTCCTGATACTACTAGCAAACCTTGTGCTTTAAGTATGGAATATATTTCAAAAGGCAACGTTCGACTCTCTGCTTTGGAAATGTTAACATTTTTGCGATATTTTTATCTCATTATTGGTGACTTCATACCAACTGAGAATGATTACTGGCTGCTGTACATAACATTGCGAAATTATTGATATATTAATGTCCAATGTTTCAAATGAAGGTAGTAATCAATTGCTAAAAGTTTTAGTATCAGAATTATGCGAACTGTATTTGGCACTAACAGGCTATATTTTAAAACCAAAATTTAATTTTTTACTCCACTACTATGGCATGATATCAAAATTTGGTCCCTTAAATTATATT
The DNA here is from genome assembly GCA_949825045.1 of Argyresthia goedartella. Taxonomy (NCBI): domain Eukaryota; kingdom Metazoa; phylum Arthropoda; class Insecta; order Lepidoptera; family Argyresthiidae; genus Argyresthia; species Argyresthia goedartella. Next base: position 21,776,848 of record OX463821.1, on the reverse strand, counting down.
TGGTCGATGCGATTTGAAGCTAAACATAGATTATCTAAAATGGCTGCTAGAGCTTTGTTCAATCATCGCAATCTTACTAAGTCACTTGCGATAAAACATCAACTGCAATTAAACGAAATCTTTATTAAAGGAACTTTAGATGCTACACTTTCTGTAAGTCCTTCAAAGAGACTGAAAAAAAAAACAAATATGATGACGTCATACAATCACTTAAATTGCGTCCAAGTAGTTCAGTAAGTCTTGTCACGTGGGCTAAAGTAAAAGGAACAAAATAAAGATTGGGTCAATCATTGTTCATGATGTAGAAGATCTTGGAGAAATAACTTTTATGGTTATTAAAAACATATTTATTTATGATACAAAGTACAGTACTTTTTGATTGTTCTTTCATGGACACAATAGGTTAAATGAACACTTAAATTGTTTTGAGGTAGAGAAACCTGAGAGGGAGTGCACTGTGTACACTTTTCAGGACGCTTTGATATCATACGCTCTCTGTAATATTAATGTTACTTCAAGTGGCAATACTTATGTAACTAGAGTAATTTAATTAGAGATGTGGCGAATTTGATTTGACTGCTTTCCTAAGCTTCCCTTTCTTAGCGCCTCCCGGGCGGCCGTTCACGCTGTCGAGTAGTCTGTCAAAAAATTCGAAGACTTCAGCTGTGATAGTGCTCCCAGCAGTGTGACAGCTTTCTGAAAATGAAAGATTATTCTATACTTGTGGAATACTGTAGTGAAATTATAATATAATTTTAAAGCTACGTAGCGTCTTCTTTGTAATTGACCGAGCGCGAAGGTTCGAGTTAGGACAAAAATGCGTTAGTATGTCCGGACGTCCACATGTTTGTTCCATACCGCGGTACCGCGTGCATAAGTAATAGACGTATCGTCAGTTGCTCCACCGTTTTTAATCGAAATATAGTGCTAAAACGTATCCTATCCATATAAATATAACACCATAACGAAGCTCATACAGTGCCCAACGTAATTATCATCTCACAATAATTAAATAAGAATAATACAGATCTAAGCAAAATATACAATATGTTTACCGTTTCCTAATTCAAATCACAATCGTGCAAGTGAAGTGCGTGAATCATCAGAACCAGTTTACTGTATGCTGATTACACCCACAAAACAACATCCGACAAGGTACATAGACGTTTTCACACTACACGCTGCAAGCATCGATGGCCTAATTGGTTAAGACCAGGCGTCTTCGTACGTAAGCCTAAGCAGGGGCAGGTTCAAATCCAACGAGTGACACCTCTCTTTTTGTATTTTTGTTTTGTCTGTGGTGATGGAAAACGTAACACTGCGAAATCGGCCCATGCAGCAAAATTCGGAAGATGACTGTTTCAATTCCCTGGACTCGATCACATCAGTCGGTGCACTGAGTTTGCCAGACCTATGAACTGCTGACTTTAGCGAACAACGCAAAGTAATGGAGCAAACTATACAGGAGCTACAACTACATAGTGCACACAGAGAAATAGAAACACTTATGGAAGACGGCAATGCTTTACGCAAAACCAATTTAAAGCAATTAAATCAGATAGAGGCCCTAAAGAAAATATGCTCAAACACTTCAAGTACTAAAACAGTTCCATCAACATTACGGAAACTAACAATTAACCCCAGACGACTTACACTCAGAAGCAATCCAGGAACACCAAATCATAACATAGATGAGAGCATGCCTTTTATGGAGAGACAAAAGGAGGACGATACAGAAAACTCAGCCACCAACAACTCAGAATTAGACAGAGAATCACATAAGACAACACGCGGAGAAATAGATTTAATAGATAAAGCAACTACTACCAAAGATAAATGTACGGAAACAGACCACAACGTCTATTATGGACCGGTGAAGCATGACGAACCAACGAGAAAAGAATGCAACTGTCCCACAATAAACATATTTGGCGGAAAACAGTGCTTTAACTTAGCTGCGGAACTCACAGATACAAGACACGAGAACATGAAGACCAAATACAACATAAAATCAATCACAAAGTCCCATGCTCCTTGTGAAAACATATTAATGAACGTCAACCGTGACAATATTAGTGATAAGGATATTGTCATACTATCAGTCGGGGAACATGACCATAACCCCACTAAACTATTAGTGGAACTTAGTGCTACACTTAAAAACCTCAAAAATGTTACCGTCATTGTAGTAGGTATTACAAGTAGTGATCATCATAACGAAAAGAAACTGAATGGCACGATTAAAATCATTTGCAATGTATTTGAAAATTGTCATTTCATATCAATAGATGAGGTCTTACCCAAAAAAAAGTATACACAAAGATTATGTGCTGAAGTCAATAAAATACAAGCTAAATTAGAACAGGACATTGACTTATGTAAAAGTAAATTGAACAATAATGTAAACATAGACAATGGAAAAAAGGAATCCATTAAAAAAGGGACAATGCCATATTCAATAAAAGTGGTACAATCGTTTTTAAGGGTAACTCTAGCAAACGCATGACTACACAAAAAAATAATGAAGTATCTCCTTCAGCTCAACAAAAGTTTTTTCTCGTCAAATAACAAACTGTACACAATGCATCAAAATATACAAGGTTTAAGAGTAAAAAAGATTTGATTTCAATCACAGTAAATGAATTAAGGGAAAATAATAATGATATTGATTTTGTTTGTCTATCGGAAACTCTTATCAAATCAGGATGTGAAAAACTATTACAACTCAAACACTTTAAACTTGCCGCTAGTTACTGTCGTCCGGAAAAATCACGAGGAGGCGTTTGTATATTTGCAAAAAATCACATTGATACGAAGCAATTCGTCATTGCAAAGGAATTGACAGAACCTTTTTCTTTTGAATGCTGTGGAGTAGAGATTACGAAATACAAAACCATTTTAATATGTCTTTACAAAATACCTAACGATAAATATAATAAGCACTTTCTGGATAAACTGGAATCATTACTGCATAAGCTACGACATGAACTAATTAATACTAAAGTCATAATAACAGGGGATTTTAATATAAACACTTTAAAAGACTATCGGTGGTCGAGAGACCTAAAATATAATAAGCACTTTCTGGATAAACTGGAATCATTACTGCATAAGCTACGACATGAACTAATTAATACTAAAGTCATAATAACAGGGGATTTTAATATAAACACTTTAAAAGACTATCGGTGGTCGAGAGACCTAAAAGGTATTGTAGAAGCTTATAACATGGTATTTCATATCAATACACCAACAAGACTAAATCCATGTATTGACCATATAATAAGCAATATTACTGAGGCTCACGGTGAAACCCAATGCCTGGGACTATCAGACCACGACACCGCTCAATTTTTGTCTGTCCCTGTGACAAAAAAGAACAAACAACTCTGCTACTGGTGTAATTGGAAAATAGATTATGGAAACGATAATATATTAAAATTTAAAGGTCTCTTAGATGGTCTATCCTGGAGTGAAGTTCTAAATACTACATACTTCGAACCAGCATTCAAGCTGTTCTATGATACGATTACCTTACTTTACAATTTGTGCTTCCCGATAACTAGAGTCAAGGTCAGACGAGATACAAATAGGAGTCCTAAATGGCTCATTAAAGGTATAAGGATATCATGTTTAACAAAACGAAAACTTAGATTTCAATATTACCAACAAAAATCAGTAGCAAACAAAAATGACTACATTAGATACAGCAGAAAGTTGCGAAAATGTATTGAATATTCCCAAAAATATCAAAATAACAATTATATAAAAATATCTAAAAATAAATGCAGAGCCTCATGGCAATTAATTAAAAATAAAAATGAAAATGAAAATCAAGACATTAAAATAAAATCTATAATAATAAATAATACAGAAACGGAGGATCCATTGGAGATGGCCCGTGGTTTCAACAACTACTTTATTATAGACTTGACCAATAATAAATTGAGTACACAACCAGACAATGACACTATCAATAAAGTATCCCAATCAAATTCTAGCATCTTCCTTAGGCCGTGTACTATAGATGAAACTGTAAAGACAATCAGACAGCTAAACAATACCAATGCTACAGGCTATGGTGAAATTGTAACAAATATTTTAAAAGATTGCTGCAAGAAATTATCTCCAGTGTTGACAAAACTAGCCAATACAGAAGGTATATTCCCAAAAGAATTAAAAATACCGGTGGTCAAGCCATTGTTCAAAAAAGGAGAAAAAACCGATATGAGCATGTACAGGCCGGTTACTCTTGTCCCTGTTGTAACGGCATTAATGGCTAAGGTCGAGCCACCGCTATCAGTAGCTATGATCGTCTATTCTGCCTACCCCAAAAGAGATGTCCCGATTCAGCTGTAAAATTGTAAGTTAAGAATGATAAGTCTGAATTTCTCGTTCGTTGAGAAGTTCGTTAGGCGTACAATAGTCAAACGGAAAATTGGTTCAGGAAGTTACGGTTTCAAGTTAGACAGAGAAAGCATATATGCTCGCAAGCCGGTATTTCGAGTCAGTTAGCGGTGTATTGCGCCAGATCGATCGTTGTTGTATTTTGTGTGATGGTACCATTTATTTTTTGTATATATGGACGCTTGGAACTTCTTTTAGTGGTCGACCACAATTTATAATATTTGTTTGGGATATCGTATAGATATCCGTCGTAGTTTTACGACGTGAGTACTCAATGATATTTCATGTGCTCGCTATTAGCGGCTTGTGGTGGTTCCAATTATATATTTAGTTCACGGCAATAACGATCCGAATAGACCGGTTTACACAATTGCGATTTGATTTTCCGAAATGGGTTTGAACTAGCGGTTACCTCAAAAAGTCCGTAACGTTTTGAAACCTTCAACTCTGCGCAATTTGAGCTGGATGTTATCGAAACGTTGTCATTAGCACTTTAGGAGATCTAACCCTCACCAAAGCGAAGTGCATAGTTCGATAAATACCGATCTATGGATTCCACTGACCTCAGCACGACCTCGACTAAGCCCAATCATAAATATTTGACTCAGCCTACACATTAGACCTCCAGCGAAATTTACATTTAATTTAAAGATGCAACTTGAATCCAAACTGACCCAAGGCAAAGCAAAACAATCTACCCGGTCCTAAACAATGAACTTTAGATTGTAATTTGATCTCTTCGCGCGTCCCCGACAACACTCAAATGTCAAAACATCAACAGGATAGGTTATCTGTGTTGACACCGGTTTAACTTTGTTCTGAATTTGTTATTTCTTTCCGCGGAACCTCATAGATCAAACAGTCTCCCTATGCCCTGCCAACCTAGGTTTAGCCGCAACTAAACTCCTGTCTAGCCTAGTCTAAAATCCTAGTGTTATACCACGTCCATTATCGACACCACTCGAAAATGGTTGAGTTTGATTTGAATGAGCTGGATGTTATCGAAACGTTGTCATTAGCGCTTTAGGAGATCTAACCCTCACCATAGCGAAGTGCATAGTTCGATAAATACCTGATCTATGAATTCCACTGACCTCAGCACGACCTCGACTAAGCCCAATCATAAATATTTGACTCAGCCTACACATTAGACCTCCAGCGAAATTTACATTTAATTTAAAGAAGCTTCTTGAATCCAAACTGACCCAAGGCAAAGCAAAACAATCTACCCGGTCCTAAACAATGGACTTTAGACTGTAATTTGATCTCTTCGCGCGTCCCCGACAACACTCAAATGTCAAAACATCAACAGGATAGGTTATCTGTGTTGACACCGGTTTAACTTTGTTCTGAATTTGTTATTTCCATCCGCGGAACCTCATCGATCAAACAGTCTCCCTATGCCCTGCCAACCTAGGTTTAGCCGCAACTAAACTCCTGTCTAGCCTAGTCTAAAATCCTAGTGTTATACCACGTCCATTATCGACACCACTCGAAAATTGTTGAGTTTGATTTGAATGTGCTTGTATGTTTAATGACTGTGTGTGTGGGAATTTCAAAACTCACTACTCGAAAGGAATGAGGAGAGGATTAGCCCGCGAATATCCTAAGAGCCAATCCAGGAACCCTATGGTGAAGGAAAAAGGAATTTAGGGTCGCTCCAAGCCCAGACTCAGACTCAGATCAGTTACCTACAAGTTCTTATCTAACGACCCAAGGATAGTTTTGGAATTTGGGGTAGGTTGATTAAAAGGATAGGAACCGAGGTATATCTCGGCGCTTCAGACACTCACGAAAATCCACTGAAACACGCAATCACAATTCGTCCAGTTTTGACGCGTAACACGGCAGACCAAAACTGTTTAGAACTGCTGAAAGACGACTGTCACAGTAGCTTAACGCTGAGACTGAATGGCTTCCCTTCCCCCGCAATCGTATTTATAGTCCCCACATGTCTGAAAAAAAATGGCGTCCTTTGCGAACACGCTCTGCCCAAGCGAAGCTTCTTATCACTAACTACACAGGGTCTAATTTCAACCATGCCATGCAGATCCGCCGTTCTACAAATTGTGTGTACGCATATTCACTATGATCAACCGTAGGTTATCACTCAAGTCATTCGGTATTGCCGATACACAAAATCTGTTGATCGCTGACCATAAAAGCTTGTTGCGATTAATTTAAGCCTTCCCGACCGCTAGCGCGCTAGACAAAGATCACTAGAATGATATTTAGACTCGTGATATCAAACTCGCCAAATCGTACCAAACAAACGCAATTGTATATTTGCAGTCAACATAATAGCTTTCTCCGTATCGTTTCATAATAACCTTCCATTATTTAGTTATTCATAATTTATTCAGCGCGCAGCCAAATCGGCTCTGATCCCTACACATTCCGCAGGAATGCGACAAAAAAACCTGACCTGTAACCTTCCTCGAACCATCCCACGCGCTCGGCTCATTGTTTTTTGCTAACTTACCCTGAGCTACTCAAAACCCCAAACGTTATATGAACCGGCTCTCGTATTCAAAACAGCGCGACGATGGGCTAGCCCTCTGTCACGCAAAATGAAGTATCAAATGTACTGACTCTCGTGTACCATTACACTGTTTTGTCAAAAAAATTCGGAAAAAAATATGCAAAATAGAATCGCATCATTATTATCAAAATTTAGTGTTATTAAACAAGAACAAAACGGTTTCCAGAAGGGAAAATCCACAACTCTCGCATGCTTCAAATTTAGTAAAACAATTGGCCGAGGCTATTGATAAAAAGACACACACAGTGACCGTATTTTTTGACATGTCAAAGGCATTTGACTTCGTGTGTCATAATATTCTCATAGGAAAATGTGAAAGATACGGTATCCGCGGACCGGCGTTAAATTGGATTAAAACCTACCTGAGCGATCGTACACAGTATGTCGTAATAAAAAAGTTAAATAAAAACTTAGAACTAACTGAAAACAAATCAGAACTACGTAGAAATACATTTGTTGTTCCACAAGGTAGTGTGCTTGGTCCACTATTGTTTTTGTTATATATTAATGACATACCAGAAGTGACAGAACACCGTTGCACCCTGTTTGCGGATGATATTTCTATTATGTTAGAGTGTACAGATACAAATGAATTTAATAATGATATAAATAATACAATTAAATAAATAATCAACTGGTTAGTAATGAATAATTTATGTGTGAATGTCGACAAAACATCGTTTATGCAATTTTTCAATCAAACTAAACCTGAATTAAATTTATCCCTGACATACCAAAATCAACCAATACATGAATCAAATGAAACAGTTTTTCTCGGAATTACAATAGACTCTCAATTATCATGGAAGGCGCAAGTTGACAAAATATGTAAAAAGATAAACAGGTTTAATTTTGTACTGTACCGCCTTACGAAAGTAGCCAGCAGAGAATCAGCTCTCTTAGCTTATCACGGATACGTGGCGCCCATGCTACGCTATGGAATCGTCGTTTGGGGGTACTCAGTGGACATAGCACGTCTCTTTATAATACAGAAACGCTGCATACGAGCCATATGTGGCGTAAACCCATGAGTCTTGCAGGCCGTTGTTTAAAAAACTAAATCTACTAACACTGACTGGCATTTACATATTTGAGATAAGCAGTTTTGTAAAATTAAATATCAATTCATTTACCAACTTTTCCAGTGCATATCCTTTTAATACTAGATATCCAAATCGCCTAGTAGTCCCTAAATCAAAAACGGCACTTTTACAAAGAAACTGTTATTCTATGGCTGTGAAAATATTTAACTGTTTACCCGCAGATTTACAATGTTTACCATTACCTATTTTTAAGTTTAGGCTAAAAAGGTGGTTAGTTAATAACTGCTTTTATGATTTAAATGAATTTTATAGCATGACATCAAAACTCAATAATTAATTTAATGTTATTATTACGGAATATTGTTATTATGAATGATTTACTAATTAAGGTATTAGTGTTAGTACATGTGATTTAATTTATATATTTTAGCTACTAATTGTCGGTACATAACACAAATATACCCGATTCTAATATTTGCATGCCACAAGTTGGCTGAATGTGCCGTTCTGAATTAATTATACCTACTTCAAGACCTATGACTGTACCACATCAACGCAAATAAACTTCATTTAATTTCATTTCATTTCTCCTCTATCGGCCGCATTTCTCAACCAACTTTCTTGAAATTTTCTAAGAAAGTTCGGTAAGGATAAGTTTTTCGTGTCTCGAGCCAGTTTTTTGAAATTGTTAAAAATGGCGGAAGAAACGCAGCATTACCTCGCATTTACGGTTCTCCTTCTTTCTCGCGAGGTCTTTTGTAATAATATGTATAAGTGGTTTTATTTTTTTTGGTTTTATTTGATAAAAGCTTTCATGTTTGCAGTAAATAAGATTTTACTATCAAAAACTAGTGTATATCGAGCTTAATTTGCAAATTTTCACTAAGTCCACCGTGAAATAATACAATACTATTAAAATAATATTCTTACCAATTACATGTGCAAAATTAAGCAAGGCAGCTGTTCGAGCACTGAGCACTTGAGTAGCTACGCTGACTTTCATTTTCTTTATAGTCTTTGGATTGACGTGGTGTGCAGTCAATTTTGGCAAGGCCTTGTGTTCCCCAATTTGCTGTCCAGGTCATATATATATTCAATGTCCTTCCAGGAAGCCATCCTATTTTCCCAATATATATTTTTTGTTAAAAAATTATTTCTTATTTCTTTGAGTAGGTGGGGCGGATCATAAAAGATACTTAAATCATGGCCGCCAATGTCAACGGTACCATATGAAAATTAAATACACTTACAGCCGAATGCATGGCCGCTCTCTCAAAAAAAAATAACACGCTTAAAACATTCGGGTCCTCTCAAATGACGAAAACGCTTGCACGGCTCGGCTTGGAGTGAACACTCAAAATTTGACTAAAGTCACCTTGAGCGTTTGCTTAAATCATACTTAAACTAGTTATTGGTATGCACCAGCCCTATACCATTTTTGACAGCTGTTATTAAAGGTTTGAGATGTGTCAAATTTGAGAGTGGTTAGGGGTAGTCTTAAATTTTAGTACGAGCCGTGTAAAATGTTTTCTTCTTCTCTTTCGTCGTTATCTTCGATTTCCGATGAAGAAGTTCCCGTCCCAAGGCGCCGTCATCGTCACCTAGTTCAAATATTTAACTGCTTTGATCGTTACGAAGATGAAGATTTTAGAAAGCGGTTCAGGCTGCGGAAAGAGACTGTACTGCACCTGGCGGCCTTGTTTGGGGAATGGCTTGAAACAGCAATAACAGCAACCAGGCGAAGAGCAGTTAAGCCAGTCGATCAAATACTCATCGCACTTCGGTACTTTGCTACCGGCACGTACCTGCGTGTGATCGGAGACGTTTTTAATGTGGACCAGAATACGGTGCACCGTATTGTGCATCGTGTGGCCCTGGAGATTGCAAGGCTAAAGACTAGATACATAAACATGCCTAGCCCCCAGGAACGACCGAGTATTGCCTATGCTTTTTATGAATTGGCCGGAATACCACGTGTAATAGGTGCTATAGATTGTACCCACGTAAAGATTATTTCTCCAGGTAAGATTTCCTTGTTAATGTTTGCACACACAGCTGTACCTTGCAAAGATTCTTGTGACACATGATGATATTCTTTACAGATGGGCAACAAGCAGAAACTTTTCGAAATAGAAAAGGGTTCTTTAGTATCAATGTGCATATGGTGACCGACGCCAGACTAAAAATACGTAATGTGGTGGCAAGATGGCCTGGATTTTGCCATGATAGCACCATATTCAATGACTCGCCTTTGTGCGCCCAGTTGGAGCGCGGGGACTATGGCAATATGTTTCTGCTTGGAGACAGTGGCTACCCATGGCGGTCTTACCTGCTCACACCAATATTAAATCCAGCCACACCAGCAGAAGAAGTATACAATCGTGCCCAGATTAAAACTCGGGGCCCAGTAGAAAGATTGTTTGGGGTTTTAAAAAGAAGATTTCCATGTCTTCATTTTGGCCTTGGAGTGAAAATTGATAAAGTGCCAAATATTATAGTGGCATGTGCTGTGCTGCATTGTTATGCAGCACAGCACATGCATTGCTGCATTGCATTAGCACAAATGATGTGTTTGAAGATGAAGACCTACCAGAAGTCCCCGATGTTGAATTGGACAGTGAAACACCCAACACAAACCAACAAGAACACAATATCAACTTTAGTGTTCGCAATGATATAATAAATACATATTTTTCAGTTTAAATTTGTCTAACCCTAGACCTTCATCTGAGTCCCACAGACCTTCATGTATTATATATAGCTTTTATAAGTTAAACAACAATGTTATATTTTAATAAATTTTAATCATAATGGATCATTACTAGTAGACAACCTCGAAATATTTAGCAACAGAGTGAGTATCTACTCCAAGAACCCGTACAGCCCGCTACTAGTAGACAGATACTTTAAAATCAAGCTTGTTCTCTTACGAATATAACACATAATCCTATATCAACTTAAATTAAACTGTTACAGGTTAATTTTCATCCACAATTTTTTTTATTTGAAGTTTTAATAATTTAATTTCTAAATGTTGTTTTTGTATCATGTGTTTCCTTTGTAAAGGCGCATTATTTATCTTAATTTTAAAGTATCTGTCTTTTGCTGATATTGTGGTCTTCTTAATGTTTTTTTCTTTCTTATTACTGTGGCTGATGTGGATGAAGCATGCCGTTCCGGATCTTGGATGTCTAAATTTACTGGTGGTTCTTGATGTGGTTCTTCCTCGGGTTTTTCTGTGTATTGGTATGAAGTTTCTGTATCACCAAAATATTCAGCAGCATCATCAAAAGGGCAAGTCAGGGGGCGTATTTGAGGTGCGACGCTTGCAAGCACCTGTTGGTCCGTATCAGACAAAATTGATTTATAAGAGCCACCTCCTGTGCGAATGATCTCCTTTTTGTCATCTGAAGCTTTTTGTTTAATTTCCTTCTCCACGTTGTAGTAATTTTGACGGTTTTGAAGGGATATTTTCTTTTTGGTTCGTTGTTTTACATTTTCATAGAAATGTTTTAGTTGTTTATGTGTGCGATGGTCGCTGGTAGCTTGACCATTGTAAATTCTGGCTATCTCTTCCCATGTCATTCTTTTTTTATTAATAAACGCCGCATTGCTTTCTTTATTCTGAAAAACAACGAATACTGTAATAAACCGGCACTAAAACAATCAACTTCAGGAAAATTTAGTACCGAATGACTGGCTGACTGTGGTCGCTTCAGTTCCTCTGTAACTCCCTATGTACGGGAGAAGGCATGACACTTTGTTGTTGTTATATCACCACTGGTATTATTGATATGATAGTCGGGAATAACTCGCCAACTCTGCAGTGACATGTGCAATAAATAAAACTATTGACTTTATTTTGATATTGGTACTTACTTTGAAATCAAATTCATAAGCATTTCTTTTTCTAAGGACGTGTAATTACTCCCCTTTTCTTTTTATCTTGATCCGAGTCCATTTTCCGCTTTGAAAAGTTTTTAAAGTTAGCTCTTGAAATCTTGATTTTGACGTTTAAAATGTTTTTTTGACGAAATAGTTTGACTAACTTTGAAGTTGGCGTTTCGTTCTACTGTTTGCTATAAAGTGGAAAACGACAAAATCTACTTAAACTGACACAAATACGACAGCTAATTGGCGTGTAACGAAACACTTCCCAGATAGAATGAAAGGAATGAAGTAATTATGCGGAATCGAATAAAACTGCAATAGGAAACAATCTTTTGCTATTGAATGTTGCCATACGGCATATATTTTACGTCTACTTAGTTGATCATAAGCTCAACAAAATTGACTACGGTTCGTGCATAACATTTAAAATATAATCGCTCTCTCAATTAGAGCGTACCTCAAATGAGTGTGTGATCACGTTGACACTCGTGCATTCGGCTGTTACATTAATATTAATGTTAAGCGTGGAAAAGGTTTAATAGAATTTGTTCGTATTTAATATTTTGAATGCATGAGAAATATGTTTTCTTATTTAGTACATACCATCACGAACATCCTGAACATTTCGAGTGCGTGATGTTTCTTCTCTTAACTGTTTAATAGCAGATCTAAATGTTGAGCCCTGGTCGCATACCAACCCCAATGGTAAAAGGCCAGTTTTTCCGACTTCAGAGACAATCTGCTTCATAATATTTTTCAGTTCTGCTGCTGATACTGTGCCTTCACAGAAATAATAGGCTACACACTGACGCCACGAAGAACATATTCCTCTCAGCATGAAAACCAATGCGTGATCACAAAATTTATTTTTCCTTACTCCAGCAACATTCCCAAACCCGAATATTTTATCATATTTTTCATTGAATGTGAGATGTAGCGTCAAGGCAACTTCGTCAAAAACAATTGTGCACAACTTTTCTGTGGTCGGCCAATATTTCGTTTTATTTTTGATCTCTTCAAATTTTTTATCATTTATGCCTGGTCCCATTGTTATTAGCTCCGATAATCTGTGCAGGGTTCTCTTATGCGGCAAGGCAAACATATTTTGCAGTAGCTTATATCATTTGGGGCTTGATTTCATCAAACTCAAAGCCATAAATTTTTCTTCCATTGTAAATTTTCTGGCCATTCTTACGGCACAGCCGCAACTGCATCACTAAAAAAAGACTTCGCTTGTTTGTTAAGTTTGTCAAAATTTTCTAAAAGCTGCGCTTTGCAAATGTGATTCAGCCTTTACTAGCCTTTCCAATACAAATTATTTTATGTGACTGAATTGACAAATACATGGCCTCTACTTTAGGCTAGTGGGTAGGTCTACGGGCTAATGTTTTATGGATGGATTGCAAGTTTAATTTCTCTTTGTGCAACTCTATCTTGATTACTTGTACACCTGAAGTGATATAAAATCCTACATGAATTCTTTATACGCTAAAAACAAATAATTATTACCTAACTAATTGCTACAGTCCTTATCTGGCCAAGTATAAAAAATAATTTTATGAGTATTATTTAGGTAGGTTGCAGAGGTTATTGCTTATGGAATTGCGAGCTTATAGAATGCCCATGGTAATTTTCATCTGAAAATATATGAAAAACATTGATGTCATTGTTTGGTAGCATACAAATTATTTAATAGGACTGAATTGACAAATACATGGCCTTCACTTTAGGCTAGTGGGTAGATCTGTGGGCTAGTGTTTTATGGCTTGTAATATATGTTATGAACATACCTGCCCTTCGAAGAACCACTAATTCTGACCCTATTTCTTCATCTGAGAGCAAGCAAGGATAAGAAAACCGTATCCTTCGGCCCTCTGCATCAAACTGATGTTTGTCAAAATGTTTATCACAAACATGTTTTCTTGATAGTAGTTGCTGGCTCATAAGTCCAATAAGGGAAGAGTTCGTAGGTACAAGGAAGGACGTCCACAAGTTTCTTAAATAATCGTTCTTGGGAAAACAGAAAAGCCTGTGTGTTTCACTTGTAGATGTGCAACTAGCAACACAACACTTATATCGTCCCATGAGAACGTGTAGGTAAGCGTCCAATTATCGCAAAACTATTATAAAAAACCAAAATATTGTGAATTTGGATCTCAACTCAGCTAAAAAGCGAGGAAACACACAAAATTAAAAATTAGACTTGGGTAACTCGAGAGTAAGATATAATATGACACACATATCGCTTGACGTCCATTATGTCATAGTTACATCCCAGCGATATGAATCATATCTTACTCCCCAAACAAATCTCGCTCTCTCTGCCCAGGCTACACTAAACACAGTTGTGTGAGAACAAACCAACAAAACCAGACGTCTTCCAGTTTTACAATGTAACTATTAGGCAAACAGCAACCTTATCACCTTAACATTTGGTCTACATTTGGTCCACACCTTGTTGGCAAATACACAATTGACCAAACCAACCACACGTATTTCAGTCTTAAATGTCACTTTTAGGCGAATAGCAACCTTATCACCTTAATCCTTGGTCCAAATTTGAGCCGGATATCTAGTAGTAGCGATAGCAAAGGCGAACACACACTAACCGCACCGAACGGATCGACGGCGCCGAAGGAATCTACCACGCTGCTCTCGCGCGTTGCTCTGTCGCACTCGCACGCCACGCATGACCGGATAAGCATGGATAGGTGTGCGTTCATCTGTACACCAGAGCGAGATTCGCGGAAACGAACACGTGGGTTTTTTCGGCTATCATCGGTTGGATTAAGATGAGCGAGAAAGAGTATGTGTTTGTCATACTATAATAGGCATAATGTTTCCAAAACTTATCGCATTGCAATAAGCTCGAAAAGCAATAAAAAATCTATGGGATATAACGTTCATAATAATGTATGAAGAAGCTATGGAGGCTCAGTTCGCTGCCAAGGCAAAAGTGATCAAGGGATCGAAGCGGGCAATAAAAAGTGGTCTCTAGGTAAGTTGGTTAAGGCATAGTTAAAATGGTGAAATTAAAATGCAACTGTTGCAATTCGTTTGTTATATATTTTGTATTGAGTAGGTTATTTTTCGAGACTCTTCCAACTCATCAACTCATTAAACAAATATAAGAGCCTTGTGAGTAAGAAAAAATAAGTGGGAGTTGGAGCGTTATGAGAAGCCATAGATTTGAATGAGTGAGATATGATAGAGATATAATGTGTCACCGAATCAATAGATATGAGATATGACTACTCCTGATAAAGACACACTTTGCGCAAGTCTATTAAAAATTTCCGGCCGACCGATACAGTACAAACAACAAACAAACAAGACTGTAGAGCAGTGTTGCCAGACTGATCTTGTCAGAAATTACCTTAAATATAAAAAAAGTAACCTTTTTGTATAAAAAGTAACCTTACATATTTTTTACTGGAAAGGTATTACAAGTTGACCGAATAGAATATTAGTTGTATTGACTTACAGAAAAATCGATGAGTATTTGAGCACTCGCCTGTGACTTGCCCGCATTTCTTGATTTATTCATATTGATACATACTAAATATGAATTTCAATTTCTTTATTAGTTGTTATAATTCCAAAATTTATATTTTATATAATCAATGATCCTGAAAAATAAAATTAATTAGTACATACTCGTAAGCTTACAATTTAAGATTTAAGAGAGATACTATACATTCTGGCAAAAAAGTCTTGAAATTAAAAAGTGGCAATACTATATGGAGATTTGAAGAAAAAAAGCAAAATCCCATACAGTGTTGCCACTTTTTAATTTCTAGACTTTTTTGCCAGAATGTAAATATTTTTTACTGAGTAATTCCTGTATGTCTGACTGCACCATAGATATTAAGTAGGTACAAAAAATTATACTGAAGAATTACATGAGCGAAGATCATCAGCATCTGAAATTTTAAAATCATGTTTATTTCTGCGTTTTCAAATAAAACTTTCGAAAATATTATCTTGAAAGAAAATTGCTGGTTTGTGAAAAAATAAGAAAAAGCAGTAAGTACCGGCCTTCACCATCATCATCACTATCCTTGCTGTATTTTATTTTAGCATGCATTAATGCTTTCGATGGCTCAAATGTTGTGGCATCTTTTACAGCCGCTTTGGTAGCCATCAAAGCTGCAATTGTGTCCGTATTTAGTCTGTTTCTGTTGTCCGATTTTGTCAGTTTTAATTGGCTGAAAACTCGTTCCAAACTTGCATTGGAAAATGGCAAAACGAGTAAAACTATTATTATTTCCTTCAAATTTGGGAACATGGGTTCTCCTGTCCCATCTGTCATTTTTAGGATTCTAGTCCAGTATTCTTCGACCGGCAAGTCAGACGACATGTTTAATTCGCTGAAGTCGAGAAAAGTGTGTTTCTTCCATTCTTTGTGTAAATTTTCTGTATCAGTAACAATATTTGGGAATCTTTTTATTACGCATGATAAGTCTTTTACTTCAAATTTTTGCGCTTTGATTGGGTTTAGAACATTTTCTAATAAATCAAAAAGAGGATCTTCAAAACTAAAGCGTTTTCTTATTTGTGCTAAAGCTTCGATATAAAAAGCTAAACATGTTTTTCGGAAATCGGCAATTTGTGTTGAAGGTATTTCTCTCGAAAATTCATCAATTGATGCCTGTGCTGCCACACCTAAATATATCTTCTCAAGTGGCAAATAGAATCTTGGATTGGCATACTCTATTTTGTAGGCATCAGTAGTCTTACAATAATTGAAATCCATATAATTACTAGCTATTGTTTTAATTAATTTGTGTACTTCTGGTTTTAATAGATGTAGCAATGGTTTCTCAGATTGAAATAGTCTATTGAAGTCATTGAACAGATTAAGTATGTAAGACATAAATTCCAAATAAATTTTTGTAAATTTATTATTTAGACTTGTAAGTATGTCTTCAGTTATTTTGCTTGGATCCTCAAATACTTCCATTCTGAAGTACTCACTGAGTACCTCATATTGTTCCAAGGTTCTATTGACACATGCCTCCAATGATAGCCACCTTGTTGTTGCCGGGCTTAATATCTTATGAATGTCAACTTTAAAAAAATCCTGGAACTCCTTCAATTTGTTTTGCCTCTTAGTGCTTCGGCTAAAATGAGCTCCAATACTTCTTAACAAATCTTCTACAGATCTTGGCAGCTTCAGGCACGCTTTGGATGCCACAAGATGAATCATGTGGCAGCTACACTTGATGCATGCAATGTGCGGAACTTTTAGTTTCAAGTGACTAAACACAGACTGGTGTTCGCCTACCATGCTATATTAGTAGTGTCTGATGCAAAACCTACAAACTTTTTTAAAGGAATTTGCCGGTCTTGTAGCCAAGTTAATAAACTATTACAAAGATCTTCAACCTTTCCAGATTTCACTTCATACATGTCGAGAAACTGTGTGCGAACACAGTCTACTTTGTCATCATAATATATAACTGTGAGGGCACATTGTTTTTTGACACTGATGTCAGTTGTCTCGTCCATTATAATACTGAATGGATTTTTCTTCAACTTATCTACCAGTTCTTGGGTTGAAATCGGGCCAAGGACAGTTTTTATAGTATTTGTTGCTTTCGTCCTGCCTAAAGTAATGGATTTTATTGTATTAGAATCGGTAAAAGTATTTTTAAAAAATGGGACTAAATCATCTACCAAAGACAACGACAAATTGTGCTGTGCAAGAAAAGCGCATATTTTAAGCTCTGCTCTTTTTTTAATTCATCTTCTGGTTTGGGTTTAGCATTTGTTGAATAGGCATCATTTGGCTTTTGGAGCTAATATTTTGGACATGTTTTGTTGTACTCATGTGCTTGACAAGTGCTGGCTTATGGTTTAGAACAGAACAATCGCAAACTCTGCAATAAGCGGTAACCATGCCACAGTCTTGCTCCCTCTTAGCAATCCAATTTTTAAATGTAATGTTAGTAAGCCATTTTTCATTAAAATCGCGTTGTCGTTTTGGTTTTTTTGCCGAAGGTTCCTCACGCATCGTACTACTATCGCAATCATTGTCATTGTCATTATCTCTCCTCTCCTCTTGCCTTGAAGTCGACGACTTGGAAGAAGCCAAGAATTTGTCCATTTGCTTAGCTTAGACTGAATTAATATTTTTAGTAGATTAAGTTAAAACCATGCCAAGCCACCAAAGTCATGAAAAGAAATTAAACAAATAAATTTAATAAGCACACCCACCAAGTTATTAGCATGAAAGTAAGATTCCAGAAACATTCACAAATATGCACTGTAATTTGTAGATACACTTACCAAGCTTCCAGTAAATGTCCAGTTGGAAATAATTGTTGTATAGGTATATTATTACAATACAGTATTGTTATAATAATCACAAAACAAAATACAAACACTAAACACTAAACTTTCGGTGACAACAACCAAAGTAAGTAAAAAAGGGGCGGGCGGCGGGCCGGGCGGCAACAAAACAACAACGAACGAATGAGGAAGGAATGAATGAATGAATGAAGCCGAGCCGATCGAGCGAATGAGGAGCGGAGTGGAGCGAGATACAAGTGGTGTAAGTAAGTGTGAAAGAAAGAGTACAACCTACAAGGTGACTTTTTTTTTCGTCTATGATTTCTAAAACGAACGTTCCGTTTCACGTTGCTTGCTTTTATGTAAGAAATTAAAAGTTAGTTCTACAAATTCCGAAAAATCACCCAAAAGTAACCTTTTCATTCGAGTAACCTAGAAGTAACCTCAGTAGTTCAAAAATCACCCAAAAGGTTACAAAAGTAACCTTCTGGCAACGCTGCTGTAGAGCGCCATTGCTGCACTGTGATTGGCAAACGATCATGACGTAAAAAATGGCGTTGGCATTCACAGACTTCAGCGCCACTTCGGTGGCACTGGAACTAAGGCTGTCAGGGCCCTGATCAATACCGATTGAAAAGGTTAAAGTGTAAGCATCGTAAACCCATCCGAGAGTTTTTGAAGAGAGACGCTATTTTTGGAGAAATTTAAATCATTCTTTGAATTTTCGTCAATATCAGCGTCTGAAATTTTTTGACAAAAATTTATTATTTGATTGCCATTTTCGAAGATAAAAATTGGCGGAAGATAATACGTCATCAACTTCCTGGCATAAGCTAACAGCGCCCTCTGTTGTATCACTACCGCTCAAAAAATCTTCGACATAAAAGTCATTTTTGATCGCAGCTTCCGCCGCCACATTTGCTGTGACGTCAGCCAAGCTAACAAAAAACTTTGTTGCTAAATAAGGCGCGGAGGTCGTGCCGTACGTCATAGTGTTTAAACTATAAGTTTTTAACGGTTTCTTCGGGTCAGTGCGAAAAATAATTTGCTGCAAGGATCGTTGTGACGGAAATAAAACAATACACCTGTACATTTTCTCCATAACTGAAGACACGACGTATTTATGTTGCCGGAAACGCAATAATATCGATAAAAAGTAATTTTGGACGGTTGGCCCTACCATCAGGAGGTCATTGAGAGACACGCCCGTGGTGGTTGCTGCTGAGGCATCGAAGACCGCCCGCAACATCGATGTTGTACTAGATTCCCGAACGACGCCGTGGTGTGGAAGAAAATCATTGACAGTGTTTGTATCAGGTGAGTTTTTGTTCTCTGTCATGTGACCTCTGTGATTCTCGTACTCTGACATAAAGTCAATCGATAAAAAGTAATTTTGGACGGTTGGCCCTACCATCAGGAGGTCATTGAGAGACACGCCCGTGGTGGTTGCTGCTGAGGCATCGAAGACCGCCCGCAACATCGATGTTGTACTAGATTCCCGAACGACGCCGTGGTGTGGAAGAAAATCATTGACAGTGTTTGTATCAGGTGAGTTTTTGTTCTCTGTCAAGTGACCTCTGTGATTCTCGTACTCTGACATAAAGTCAACATAACGTTGTTTAAATTCGGGGTCGCGTTGAAAACGTTTTTCTAATGAAAGAAAACGGTACTTTGCCATAACAAACGAATCGGCTAAGACGCAAGGGTCAGTTTTCAATGGCATTGTTACCACAAATCGAACTTCGTCATTGCGAGTTGTGCTATTGGTGAAACAGTATTCGCAGTTGCGCTCCTCCTTTGAAAGTGAATGTTTGGACGATATTGTATCCAGTTCCCAAAACTGTGTTAAATGATATTCGTTACTAGGGGTGAGGAAATTGCAGTGGTGAACCTGTTTATGCGTTGGTGATGATGCATTATTACGAAGTGCAATGGTACCCGTTAGTATCCAACCAAACTGCGTTTCACGTAATTTAGGTTGATTTTTCCCTAAATCTATGAAGCTTGTCCTAGTAAGTTCCAAAATACTTCAGCGCCTACTAATATGTCCACCACGGAGGGAATGTGGAATGTGGGGTCAGCAAGGCGTATGTTACTTGGTAACGGAATCGTTTTAATGTTTAACAACGGGGAAGGTAAAATTTTTGTGATTTCTGTCAAATAATGACAGCCAATGTTTGCGGTGTAATCACAGCTGTTCGATTCGATTGTTAGATTTCAAGACTGTTCACTAGTACAGGTTTGACCGTTGATACCTTAGACTAAGGCTAATTGCTACGTCGAGGCAAGCCCAATCTATCGCAGAGCGCATGAGTCACGAAGTTCGTGGTGCTACCATTGTCGATCAGCATGCGCGCGACGAGCCGCTCGCCCCCCACACCCACGACGGACACCATAGCTGTGGAAAGCAACGTTTGCATCGGCGTAGCATGCTTTATAGATGAAGCAGCAGTCAGTACTACACTGGAGGACATAATATTAGCAGGCAAGGCTACGCGTTCCACGACTGGTGGCATTGGATCTTGGACTGTGACAGTAGGTGTATCGAGAAGCAAGAGAGTGTTGTGTTTGCGCTGGCAATATTTGCATTTTGCTAACTTACAGTACTTGGTGGCATGTCCGACCCGTAAACAATTCATGCAGACCTTGAATTCCCTAGCCTTCATCTGTCTCTTAAGTATGGGTAGGTTTTTAAATGCTTCACATGTATATAAGAGATGTTTCTTTGAACATAATGGACATGTCGCTCGGTTTTCATAAGTGTTGTTTTTGTTGCTTTCTTTGCCGGCGCTAGGATTAGTCACTATGAAACTGTTGCCCTTTGGAGGACCGCTATCAAACTTTACCGTTGATTTTGTAGGCTGGTTGACCTCCACAGTTTCTAACAGATCAGCCGCATTAGAAAGAAAATTTAAAAAATGCGACAGTTTTGGCATGCCGCTCAGCGTGTTGCGATGTTCCTCCCATTTTCTAAGTGTAACAGTATGTTAGCAATTGTATATTTTAAAAGGAATATTTAGCTATGTTTAAATCAGTAATAGCATAAATAAAGATTATTTTATACTTTTGGCGCGTCTACGTGATGACATCTCGAACTAAACGACTGATGTTGTTCATTCAGTTGTTTACTCAGCCATTCCATGGGCGAATAAAACTAGAGGACTGACAACGTCTTAGAAAAAAACGTACCCTGCTAGAAAGCTAAAATCCTGTCTTATTTCTAGATGTCGCTGTACCACGCAATAGATACTGGGTGCTTAGGGTGACGGCGTAGTATAATCCATAGTAATGTAATGTCTCAGCACTTCTCGCAGCACTACCTATACTTGAATTTGCTAGCCCTAGGACGCAAATTATAAAGACTTTTATATATGAATTTGAATTTGAACTTTTATTTTTGAATAAGGTTACAAATTGTATAGAAGGGATCAAACTGGCTCGATAGCCATTAAGCTAATCCTAACTATATAAATTAGATCAGTCGCTGGCCGAAGCCTAAGGTGAAGTGTGTCACATTGACTTTTCACATCCAAGCCTCTTTCTTTTTAAAATTACAAATAACGTAACAGTGTCAAAGTGAACACCCACTCTAAAGTGGCCCGTATACAATATTATCGCATAGACAAATATCGAACCTAACTATATACCTTACAATCATTCCCTCCTCCTTTCAAAAAAAAAATCCAACGTTTTTTTTTTTTCTAAAGTGGCAACCCTAACTCAAAGTCTAAAATCAAAAATGACAACCCTATCTCAAAGTCTAAAATCTAAAAAACATTAAATGTTAACATTAAGTGAGCTCGCTATGCTTGAAATCTAAAAAACAGTAAATATGCCGCAAGCATAATTTTAAATAACATCGAGTACCCTAATTCTTATCCGTCTAACCATCCCATTTAACTTACTTAATTAAACATTAAATACCCTAACATTAAATTCTGATCACACATAAGACCAGTACCAAAACATTGACTTGAATAAGAATAAATTGACAAGAAATAGAATAAACTGACCGAAGGTCATATGTTAAGTTACACACCTAACTACACTTAGGGTGTAGATCCTACTTAATATAAACCTAACTACACTTAAGGTGTAGGCTATGCACCTTAAAAAACTTAAATTATAACACCCTATGATCCCATTCTACAATTATTCGCGGCTTAACACTAACCTACCTAACGCTAGAAAACTCTCTATTACAATACGAAAGCAAACAGCTGAATCTAGCTAAGATTTAGCTTCTCGAATGGTTATCATTCGACAAACTTTCTGACAAAAAAAACTAGCGAAAAACTTATCAGGCAACTATAATAACTCCGTTCTTAAAATTAACACAACTCCATCTTTGCTTAAAAAAATCATTTACTCTTTCCACCGAATGGAAATATTTCAAAAATTAACGCAGGCAAAGATCAAAGAAAAAAATTATCATTTTCAAATATAGGAAACGTCAACCATATTAACAGGATTAATCTATAGAACCGTATTACTAAGCCACAGCTTAAGATTGAGTTCATTAAAATTCGTTCCAATAATACGATGAAATCAACTAGCTTTAAAACCGATACTACAACTTACAAACATCTCAAATAATCCATTGGAATTCAGTAAACTATCTTTTACTATTAACAGTTTAAGATAATCGCCGTGAGTTGCAACCAATTACCCAAGTTAAAACACTACAAAGAATCTCGAATGTGTATCGAATACCCGATTTATCCCACATCAGAAATTACTTTCATTGAGAAACCTTCGTTACCAACATTATGAACAACCCTTACTCTCCCCTTACCAAATCATCTCAACTCTATACTTTAAGAACGCAGGAACCAAAACAGAACCCTATGACGAATAGCTATTGCCTCGTCATACTGCTCTCAAAGATAAAACCAGGCGATCGGTTCAAACAATTATTCGAACTGTCGTTTATAAAAGTTTCTCATATAAAGGTAATCTACCACGGAAATCTAGTATGTTACAGATATTTCTTGGGTCTTTGGTGAACAGTCCTCATCAAACATCATAGTTCAGCAACAACATAAAAAGAAACACCGGTTAATAAACAATTCATAACACTACCGAATACATAAACCACAAACCATTAACCGGGATAAAATTATATTATACTCCTAATGTATAATTATTTAATATTAGACGAACTCCTCAACGCAGCACAAAGCGTTTTAAACGATTTGTGTTAACAATAACGCCCCGTGACCGTGAGTTCAGACGACGAATCAGCACATTAGACCTCCCAACGATCTCAATGAACTTGTATGGTCCTTGATACAGACGTGCCAACTTCATACATCTTCCCGTTATCCGCCTTGGTACGTTTAACAAAACTAAGTCATTCACCCGGAACGATCTGGGTTTGGATCTCATATCGTAATACCGTTTTTGTACACGCTGTGCGTTCGCAATATTCCCTAACGTCTTAGTCAGCAGCCTACCCATACGATTTACCCTTTCATCTATCGTTTCGTCTAAACCAACTGCGTTTAATCCTAATGATCGATCCACCACTGAGCACGGTTCCCTACCAAATAAAATATTATACGGCGACACTTTCGTTGACGCCTGCACGCTAGTGTTATACGCATGTACTACCAAAGGTAAAACTGAGCACCATTGCCTTTGATTACTACCTAAATATTTTGATAACATCGAAGTTAACGTTCTATTCATTCGTTCTACCAAACCGTTACTCTGTGTGTGAAACGAACTTGTATGTATCATTTTAGCCCCAAACTGCTCTACCGTTTCTTTTACGATTCCCGCCGTAAAAACTGTAACTCTATCTGAAATAATTTCCCTAATCGCGAACCTACAGAAAACTTCCTCAATTAAAAACCGCACTACATCTTCCGATGTAACCCTAGGTAACGCCTTACATATCGCAAACCGCGACGCATAATCTACCGCGACTATACTAAAACGGTTATCTCTCGACGAACGTGGAAACGCTCCTAACACGTCGATTCCTAACTTCTCAAAAATATCCGATACCCTAATCGGCATCAAATCTGCTACGCTTTTAACTAATTTCCTTTCTTGACACGGCACGCACGAAGCTATATAACGCTCTATCTCCTTATCGGCTTTCGGCATAAAATATTTCGACCGAAACCTCTTCAACGTCTTTGCGAGACCCAAATGACCTCCTGTCCACGCCTCATCATGTAATGCGTTCATTACATTTTGAAACAAAGACCTAGGCAATACTAATACCTCCCTAATTTCTCCATTTCTACGTACGCTTTTATATAATAAATTATTTCTCAAACAAAAACCGCTACGCCACGCTTCCGGACGTTCGCTCAACCGCGTTAACCATCTACTACAAAATGAATCGTTCTCTTGATCCGCCTGTAACGACTACATTAATACTAAAAACTTCCAAACCATCATCATCAGGTTCAGAACGAGAAGAAGACTGAGGTCCTTCTGTTTTCCGTTTCCCTTCTTCCATTAGCGGATTCCTACTCAAAAAATCTGCAACTACATTGCTTTTCCCCGAGCAATGAACTATCTCGAAATCCCATTCTTGTATCGCTAACGCCCATCGCGCTAACCTACCAGACATATCTTTTTTCGACTGTAACCAACATAACGCGCTATGGTCTGTAACAACCTGAAAATACGATCCCCAAAGATAATGCCTATAGTGCCTTAACGCCCATACTAACCCCAGACACTCCTTCTCCGTCGTACTATATTTTTTCTCCGCATCCGTTAACTTCCTAGACGCATAGGCAACCGGACTCATTTTTTGAACGCCCTGCATCAACACTGCACCTAACGCCTCGTTAGACGCATCCACATAAACTCTCGTAGTAACCGACTTAACCCCGAATAATAGGAAAGTATTGGCGCACTACACATAACCTTCTTAATATAATCGAACGAATTCTGCAATTCTTCATTCCATTGAAACTTTACCCCCTTTTTCAATAATTTAGTGAGAGGTAACGATATTCTCGCAAAATTCGATACAAATTTTCTATAATAAGAAAATAAACCTAATGATTGTTTCACATCCTTCGTAGATGTGGGAGTTGGAACCTGTTGCATAGCCTTCAGCTTTTTCTCACTAGGTTTTACTCCTTCATTCGAGATTAGATAACCTAGCATCTCAATCTCGCAAAAACCGAATTTACATTTGGACGGCTTGAAGGTCAAGTTCGCTTCTCTAAACCGCCCAAAAACTTTCTGCAACGTATCGGTAAACTCCTCGAACGTTCTACCATACAGAATTACATTGTCTACGTAAACCATAACCCCTTTAAATCTTAAATCCGCTAAAACTTTATCCATCATCCGTTGGAAAACCGCTTGACTCGTTGCCAAACCGAACGGAACAACATTAAATTCATAAAGACCCGTGGTCGTGACGAAAGCCGTTTTATGCCTACCTTCCGTAATAACCGTCTGCCAATAACCTGAATTGAGATCTAACTCCGCAAAACACTTGGCCCCGGCCAAACTATCGACAATGTCTTCTATCCGCGGAATAGGATAACTATCCCTACAATTTTTTTTTATTTAATTTCCGATAATCTACACAAAACCTCCATGAATTATCGGGCTTTTTAATTAACACAACGGGCGCAGCATAAGAACTAGTGGATTCCCTAATAACAACTAGTGTCGTGGCGTAAGGCCGGCAGCCTCCTTGGCTCGTTGGCCGGCGAGGCTAGAGGTTATGACGAAAAAACCATAGAGGAGGGAGGAGACCGATAAGACGTGAAAATAAATGGGGTGACGAAAAAGCTGAAGAAAATCTTATTGCTAGACCTTTGTTAGACCAAACAAAGTGGTCCTTCGAAGACAACTGACCAGCACTGTGGATCCAGTGTAACGACAAAAGGTATGCCGCTGACCCGCTCCCAGGCAAAAAATATGGAGGCCAGCAGGCCAGACGAGCCGACGACGACAACGCCCGCTGATGAGACGCCCGCTGACGAGGTGCCCGCGGGTGGCCGTGATGACGACGCGATTTCCCTCAGGTCGATGACATCCGCCGTATCGGTAGCCTCGACCACCAGACGCAGGCAGCTTCTCGACCTTGAGCTGGAGACTGCGGAAGAAATGGCTGCCATTGAGCTGGAGGAAGCGAAGGCAAAAGCCGAGCAGCAACGACGAGCCTCGGACGTGAAGAGACGGCTGCTTACCACGAGACTAGCCCTGCAAACGGCCGCTTTGGAAGACGAGGGAAGGCGCAGCCGTGCGTCCTCTCGAGCGTCGTCGGTCACCGACATGCGACCGACGATGAAGACTATTCTCCAAATGCCCACAGTGACAGCAGCGGCTTGCGACGCAGCCCGACCCAAAGACCACCGAGACCACCCCGAAATGACGAAAACCGGTGATATGGCGAAGTTCCTAGCAAGACAGACGTCGATCAAGGAGCTACCACAGTTCTGCGGAGACCCCGAAGAGTGGCCCTTATTCTACGCGCAGTTCGTGACGACGACCCGACTATGCGGATACAGCGACGACGAAAACATCGCCCGGCTAGCAAAATGCCTTAAAGGGCACGCCCGCGAAGCTGTATCGGCCCTGCTCGTCACTGCAACAAACCTAGAAATCATCATAAAAACATTACGGCTGCGATTCGGACGACCGGAACTGTTGATTGAGGTAATGTTATTGAAAATTCATAACATTCGTGACATACGTCAAGACGACGTCAATCTACTCATAGAGTACGCGACCATAGTGCAAAACATTGTCGCGACCATGAAAATGACAAATGAGGTCGGTCATCTGACGAACCCGACCTTGATTCGAGAAATAATCGGCAAGTTACCGATGACGCTGAAGTACCAGTGGAGTTTCTCTATTGCGAGTAGAGGTGCGAGCAAAATTAATCTCAACGACGTGTCAGAGTGGTTGATGATGGTAGCCAATGCCGCGACGACTATTGCACCGCTGCCTACTGCTGACCGACAACACCATCAACACACAAAGCAGGAGAAGAAGTTCGTACATGCCACCACACCCACCACCTCAATGACGACAGCCCCAACGCGAACCACCTGCGCACTGTGTCAACACGAACACGCCCTGAACAACTGCTCTGAATTTAAACGCCTTTCCATAGACGATCGCTGGAAATTGGTGACCGAGAGAAAGCTGTGCTTCTGCTGCCTGTCGCTGAGTCACCAGCTTAAGAGCTGCAGGAGGAAGACCAAGTGTTCCGAAGGGCAATGCACCAGACTACATCACCCGCTGCTACACGCCTCGCCACGCAACGAGACTAACGAGCGGGCGCAGACTGCGGCGACGGTGAACCATTGCGGCGACGCGACATCCACTATTCTCCTAAAGGTGGCACCAGTGGTCATCTCTGGACCGAGCGGGGACGTGGAGGCTCTAGCGCTACTAGACGAGGGAGCGTCGGTGTCACTGATTGACGACTCTCTACTGAAGCGGGCCGGTATCACAGGACCAACCGCGACGCTGCAATTACGAGGGGCCACCGGAATGAGGACGAGCGAGCCGAACTCCAAGAGGGTCAACATCACCGTTCGTGGCCGAGCTAAAGAAGAGCGCTTCGTTTTGTATAATATGAGATCTGTAAATAATTTATACTTGCCTGTACATAATGTAAATATTAATGGACTACTGAACGACTTCCCACACCTGACTGACCTCCTACAACACATCGACAGACTGACCTACAACGAGCGACCGCAAATACTTATAGGATCCGACAACATTGACCTAATCGTGACCAGACGTGCTCATGTAGGACCGACCGGACCGATTGTGTCGGAGACAAGCTTGGGGAACATCGTGCACGGTAAACTGTCGCCATTGACACCGACGGACGCGACTATTTACCACCTGTGCCCATGCGACGCCCTGAATGACATGGTGAGGCGATCGTTCTCGACTGACGGTTTCGGGACGAAACCATTCTCTGATACTCCTCGGTCGCGAGAGGATCTGAAGGCTCTCGCCATCATGGAAAAGACGACGAAACTAGTAGGTGATAGGTGGGAGACTGGCCTTCTGTGGAGGGACGACGCAGCAGTGCTGCCAGACAGCCGCGCTGTCGCCCAGAAGCGGCTGGTGGGTGTCACCAAGAAGATGGACAGCATGCCTGAGTTTGCAGCGCGCTACAGAGAGAAGGTGGAGGAAAACCTGGAAAAATGCTATCTGAAGAAGCTGACGGAAACGGAGCAGGTAATAAAGACTGACAAAACGTGGAATCTGCCACACTTCGCCGTGTTCAACCCAAATAAGCCAAACAAGCTACGCCTAGTACTTGACTGCGCAGCAAAGTCAAGCGGCAAGTCGCTCAATGATTTCCTACTTAGCGGACCTGACTTTCTCACATCACTAGCAAGCATCCTTTTAGGTTTCCGTTGCGGCAAGATAGCTGTGATGGGTGACATTCAAGAGATGTTTCATCGCGTACTCATCAGAGAAGAGGACCAACAAGCACAGCGGCTTCTGTGGGACGGTGGTGAGTACGCCATGACTGTGATGACCTTTGGTGCTGTGTGTTCGCCGTCATCTGCACAGTACGTGAAGAATTTGAACGCGACCAGATTCAAGACCACGCACCCCAAGGCTGTTGACGCGATCGTAGAACACCATTACGTCGACGACTTCATCTATTCAATTGACGAGTACGACGAGGCTCTACAGGTTGTAAATGATGTGATAAGTATTCATGCTAAGGGAGGTTTTAACATGCGAAACTTTATGTCAAACTCCAAACGGCTTCTAGGACATTTGCCCGAAGATAAGCTTGCACCGGGTGGTGCAAAGATGCTCTCAGATGATAAGAACGAGACCATGGAACGCGTTTTAGGCCTAAACTGGGACCCCGAAGACGATAGCTTCACCTTCCTATTGAAGTTCCACAAAGTTGACTGCGACATCAGCGCTGGCGTCAAAAGACCGACCAAGAGAGATGTTTTGAAGCTAGTCATGTCCGTGTTTGACCCACTGGGGTTTCTGCTCTATGTTACAGTTCAGGCCCGCATCTTACTTCAAGACATTTGGAAGTCCAAAATAGGATGGGATGATGAGATTGAAACGTGCCACTTTTACAGATGGCAAGCCTGGCTGCAAGAGCTGAACAAGACGACAGAGGTACGAATACCGCGCTGGTTGTCCGCTAATAACTGTGACAAGCATGCATCTGCTGAGTTGCACGTCTTCTGCGATGCCAGCTCAAGGGCCTTTGTGAGCGTTGCTTATCTCAGAAGGAAAACGGCCGACGGAGTATGGCATGTAGCAATGATAATGGCGCGAGCGAGGGTTGCGCCTCTAAAGGTCCTGAGCATACCTCGGCTAGAGTTACAGGCAGCCGTGATGGGAGCACGACTCTCCCAGGTTTTGAAGAGATACATAGGACTACCAATTAATAAAATAAAATTTTGGACGGACTCGAAAACTGTCCTTAGCTGGCTTAGGTCCGAGACCGGACGTTTCAAGCCTTTTGTAGCGCATCGTGTCAGCGAAGTCTTTGAGCTGACAGACGTCTGTGACTGGAGGTGGGTGCCGACAGACATGAACCCCGCTGATGATGCCACACGGGACGTTGTCATTGCCAGCAATGATAGATGGCTTCGAGGACCCGACTTTCTTCGACAACGCGAAGAGTCATGGCCACAGGAAGGCGAAAGGTCCATAGCTCTAGATCTGGATGACGTTGAGGTGAAGGCGGTAAATCTACTGACTTCTGAAGCAAATGGAGCCCTGCCAGATGACAGCCGGTTCTCATCGTACTGGAGACTAATCAGAAGCACCGCCTGTATCTTTCGCTTCATCCACAACTCCAGAGGCTCGGGAAACAGACGAACCGGCGAACTCACGGCCAGTGTCCTGAGGTCTGCTGAAACTGTGTGGGTTAAAGAAAGTCAAAGGCGGAATTACTCACGAGAAATTGCTTCGATACTATCGACGGAGTTTGTGGACAAGACGAGCTCTCTGCGACAGTTGACACCCTTCTTAGATGCCGATGATGTTCTTCGAGTCTCAGGAAGAATAATAGCATCTAATGTAGCCGAAGGCACAAAACATCCTGCGATCTTGCATCCAAAAGACACCTTTACAAAGCTACTACTCCAACAGTACCACAAGGATGCGGGACATGCTGGCCGAGAGATGACTTTGAACAACGTCAGACAACGATTTTGGATATGCAACGGTCGGAATGCAGTGAAGGCAACCTGGAATACGTGTCAAAAATGCAAGATTGACAAGGCGAAACCAGTTCCACCTCTAATGGGACAACTGCCCGACGTAAGGCTCAAGACCGGGGGACGAGCGTTTCGCTTTACTGGACTTGATTATTTTGGACCCATGACGGTCAAGGTTGGCCGGAGACACGAGAAAAGGTATGGTGCCTTGTTCACTTGCCTCACGGTCAGAGCTGTACACGTAGAGCTCGTTCACGACCTGACAACTAGCAGTGCGATAATGGCACTAAGACGGTTTATTGCAAGACGAGGCTGCCCGGAACAGATGTGGTCCGACAATGCAACTACCTTTAAGGGAGCAGACAATGAGCTAAAGCAATCGGTTCGTGCGATAGATCAAGAGGAACTACTACGCTACGGAAGTATCAGGCAGATCGAGTGGCATTTTATTGCGCCGCAGGCCCCCCACATGGGCGGATGCTG
Organism: Argyresthia goedartella; assembly: GCA_949825045.1. Taxonomy (NCBI): domain Eukaryota; kingdom Metazoa; phylum Arthropoda; class Insecta; order Lepidoptera; family Argyresthiidae; genus Argyresthia; species Argyresthia goedartella. The sequence continues at coordinate 21,746,021 of OX463821.1, read as the reverse complement.
GGAGCGCCTGGTTCGGTCTATAAAAACGGCTATGAAGGCGACACTGAAAGAGGTTGTTCCAAGCGACCAGACCCTACAGACGGTGGTTGCCGAGGCAGAAGCTATAGTCAACACCCGACCCCTAACCTACGTCCCCCTCGACCATGTAGACGACTTGCCCTTGACACCAAATGATTTCTTACTGGCCAAAACTAACGATTTCGACCAGCCCTTCGGAAGCTTCGGTGACGGTGACCTGCTGAGACGAAACTGGAGGGAAGGACAACGACTTGCTGACTTAGTCTGGAAGCGGTGGCTCAAGGAGTACCTACCGACTTTGACAAGACGGGACAAATGGTACGGACCAACGACTCGACCAATAACGGACGGTGACTTAGTTATTATAGCAGATGACCAGGCGCCCCGTAACCTCTGGCTACGGGGTGTCGTGACAAAAACATACAGAGGACCCGACGGACTAGTCCGTGTAGCTGACGTGAATACCAGACTGGGACTGTACCGACGAGCAGCACCCAAGCTCTGCCGGCTGGACGTCCAACCACCGGGAGTATTGGCTCCCAATACTGGAGGTGGGGATGTCGTGGCGTAAGGCCGGCAGCCTCCTTGGCTCGTTGGCCGGCGAGGCTAGAGGTTATGACGAAAAAACCATAGAGGAGGGAGGAGACCGATAAGACGTGAAAATAAATGGGGTGACGAAAAAGCTGAAGAAAATCTTATTGCTAGACCTTTGTTAGACCAAACAACTAGTTTCAACATCTCCGTGACCTGCTCCTCAATAATTTCTCGTTGCACCGGCGAAACGCGATACGGGTGACAATGAACCGGCTCTTCATCATAAGTCTTAATATCGACCGACACTATCTCCGACCTACCTAACTGGTCAGTTGCAAACGCAAATCTATCCGCATTCCTATCCAACAACGCCAATAATACCTGCTTATCATTCTGTAATGGTACACAAGAGTCAGTTCATTTAATGCTTCATTTTGCGTGACAGAGGGCTAGCCCATCGTCGCACGGTACACATTGAATACAAGAGTCGGTTTCTTTAACGCTTGGGTTATTTGAGTGATTCGAAGTAAGTTGACAAAAAAAAGAGCCATAGCACGTGGTTGGTTCGGAGAAGCTAGGTCAGGTCAGTTTTTTTGTCGCATTCCTGCGAAATGTGTAGGGATCAGAGCCAATTTGGTGCGCGCTGAATAAATTATGAATAACTAAATAATGGAAGGTTATTATGGATCGATACGGAGAAAGCTATTATGTTGACTGCAAATATACAATTGCGTTTGTTTGGTACGAAGTGGCGAGTTTGACATCACGGGTTTGAATATCATTCTAGTGATCTTTGTCTAAGACGCTAGCGGTCGGGAAGGCTTAATTAATCGCAACAAGCTTTTATGGTCAGCGATCAACAGATTTTGTGTATCGGCAATACCAAATGACTTGAGTGATAACCGACGTTTGATCATAGTAAATATGTATACATAAAGTTTGTAGAACGGCGGACCTGCATGGCATGTTTGATTGAAATTAGACCCTGTGTAGTTAGGGATAAGAAGCTTTCACTTGGGCAGCGCGTGTTCCGCAAAGGACGCCATTTTTTTTCAGACATGTGGGGTCTATAAATACGAGAGCGTGGGAGGGGGAGGCATTCAGTCTCTGCGTCAAGCTACTGTGACACTCGTCTTTTGGTAATTCTAAACAGTTCGGTCTGCCGTTTTACGCGTCTGGAACTGGACGAGTTGTGATTGCGTGTTACAAAGGATTTTCGTGAGTGCCTGAAGCGCCGAGATATACCTCGGTTCCTATCCTTTAAATCAACCTACCCCAAATTCCAAAACTATCCTTGGGTCGTTAGATAAGAACTTGTAGGTAATTGATCTGAGTCTGAGTCTAGGCTTGGAGCGACCCTAATTTCCTTTTTCCTTCACCATAGGGTTCCTGGATTGGCTCTTAGGATATTCGCGGGCTAATCCTCTCCTCATTCCTTTCGAGTAGCGAGTTTTGAAATTCCCACACACACAGTCATTAAACATACAAACACATTCAAATAAAACTCAACCATTTTCGAGTGGTGTCGATAATGGACGTGGTATAACACTAGGATTTTAGACTAGGCTAGACATGAGTTTAGTTGCGGCTAAACCTAGGTTGGCAGGGCATAGGGAGACTGTTTGATCGATGAGGTTCCGCGGATGGAAATAACAAATTCAGAACAAAGTATAAACGTTGTCAACACAGATAACCTATCCTGTTGATATTTTTGACATTTGAGTGTTGTCGGGGACGCGCGAAGAGATCGAATTACAGTCTAAAGTTCATTGTTTAAGACCGGGTAGATTGTTTTGCCTTGCCTTGGATCGGTTTGGATTCAAGTTGCATCTTTAAATTAAATGCAAATTTCGCTGGAGGTCTAATGTGTAGGCTGTGTCGAGTATTTATAACTGGGCTCGGTCGAGGAAGTGCTGAGGTCAGTTAGATACATAGATCAGTATTTACCGAAGTATGTACCTCGCTGTGGTGTGGGTTAGATCTCCAAAAGCGCTAATGACAACGTTTCGATAACATCCAGCTCAAATTGCGCAGAGTTGAAGGTTTCAAAACGTTACGGACCTTTTGAGGAAACCGCTAGTTCAAACCCATTTCGGAAAATCAAATCGCAATTGTGTAAACCCGGTCTATTCGGATCGTTATTGCCGTGAACTAATAATTGGAACCACCACAAGCCGCTACTAGCGAGCACATGAAATATCATTGAGTACTCACGTCGTAACACTACGACGGATATCTATACGATATCTCAAACAAATATTATAAATTGTGGTCGACCACTAAAAGAAGTTCCAAGCGCCCATATATACAAAAAATAAATGGTACCATCACACAAAATACAACAAAGATCGATCTGGCGCAATACACCGCTAACTGATGCGAAATACCGGCTTGCGGGCATATATGCTTTCTCTGTCTAACTTGAAACTCTAACTTCCTGAACCAATCTTCCGTTCGACTATTGCACGCCTAACGAACTTCTCAACGAACGAGAAATTCAGACTTATCATTCTTAACTTACAAATTTTACAGCTGAATCGGGACATCTCCTTTTGGGGTAGATAGAATAGACGATCATAGCTTCTGATAGCGGTGGCTCGACCTTAGCCAATATGCCGTTACAGATTTTCTGGTGCCGAGACCGAAGGATATCCCAGATAGTCTGATATCTAGATATTCTATAAGAATCAAGGTCTAACGCGTTACTTTTAAAAATAACACAACGTAGAAACGATTTTAAACAGTTCAGTTTGTAAGTAAGAAATAAGCAACAACAAAAAAAGGGGCATTGTCTTCACAATTCTTCGGACAAGCCGACGGTTTAGTGTTGACGAATAATAGGCCGGGCAAAAAAAAAACGTTAGTCGGGTTGTACAAGACGACTCACTTTCGCAGACAAGTGTTTCTAATAATGGAATGGCGTCAGGACAGGTGATTCAATTGTTATCTGAAATAGTGAATAGATTAGATAGTTTGGAAAGGGGTTGGAGCACGAGTAATGCTAGTAGGACTTCGGACAGACAGACGAACAGACAGGAACTAGAGACGTTTGAACAATCGGTAGAAAAACGTCAATCATGCATAGTGAAAATGACACAGAAGTTGCCAACATTCGATGGGCGGAGTTCGGAAAATCCGATGATTTTCTTAAGAGATTTAAAGGCTTATATTAAAGTCTCGGGAGATAGTTCGAGGGCTTTGATATGGGCAACGGATAGCTTGTTAGGAATTGCAAAAGTTCGAATGAGCACATACAGAGACTCATGGCGAACTTATTCGGATTTTGAAAAAGATTTCAGAGAGGTATTCTGGGGAGATAATGAACAGGAATTAATTAAACAAAGATTCCTAACCGCGAAGTTTGATTCCAAGAAAGGTCAAAGTATGGAAGATTTCTTTGCCTCTCAATTTAATAGCATATATGAGCTTACGATACCGTTTACTGATACGGAGAAGATCAACACGATTTTCAGACAGTTGCCGCGCGATATTCAGGTAGCGTTTTTTGCTAGAAAGGAACCAATGAGAATACGAGACGCGGTCGAGTTCCTTCAGCATTTAGAACGGAATGTCGATGGGGGATTAAGTGCGTTGCATGGTTCGGAGACAATGAATACGATCAACGAAAGGCGGAATAGCTACATGCGAGGGCAATATCGTGCTTTGCGAGTAAATACAAATACAAATACAAATACAAAAAAGTTTATTTTGTTCTCTCACATAGTTTTATATGGTGTAACATTGTTTAACTTAGGTGCTATGCGTTTTGTCTTATCTATGTGAGAGACTGGTATCCGTACTAGGAGGTCCTGTTTGACAGATTACCAGCCTCTCCCGACGCTGAACCGGAGTAATCAAGGTACCCAAGGTAGGTGCAATTTAATCATCAGAGAGGTAAGAGAGTATAATGGTGTGGAGTGTCAGAGATTGGAAGTGTGTGTAAGTGAGATGTGTGTGGGGTGTGTGTGTGTGGGGTGTGTGTGTGGGGTGTGTGTGTGTGTGTGTGTGTGTGTGTGTGTGTGTGAGTAGGTATGTGGGTGTGTGGGTGTGTGTGAGGGTGTGTGGGTGTGTGTGTGGAAGGACAGGGGGAGATCATCAGGAGATGATTGACAGAAGACTTTCAGTGTCCTCATAGCTTAGTGATTTTAGCCACGCTGTTAGTACTCTTTTACATTCGTATTTTGTAAGAGAGTATATTTCAATTTTTTTTTTTTATCCTATTGTAGAGATACTCTCCTAAAAAGCCAAAAAATCTATGAGAGAAGTCGGTAGACCAAATGGTGCGCGAATTACAGACCTTGTAATTGCGTCGTTTGGAGGCAAAGAGTGCTGGATCGTAGCTTATTAAAGAGTGTTGCTTCAGTATGGTGTTCAGAATAAATAGTTGTCTGACGGACAGAACATCAGCCAATGGATAGAGTTGTTGTGTGGGAAATAGGAATGGTAGGGACAGACTTACCTTAAGAACTGAGCGTTGGGCTCTTTCGAGTTTTAATAGATTTGTTTTATTTGTTCCCCCCCAAACAGTGATACAGTAGGATATAATTGACTGACACAACGCTATATATACCATTTTGATGATATTTTTGTCAGCAACATGCCGAAGGTTCTTAAAAATGTATATGAGTTTGCGAGTCCTGGAAGATATAAGATCGAGATGTAGATTGAAACGAAGGGTATTATCAATTATTACACCAAGGTATTTGACATTTAATGATAGGCTTAAGTGGCTGCAAGAACAGGGGAAGGTTGAGTAGCAAGAATGAGCTCTAATTGAATAGTTATCAAAGATTCCAGATGGTATACTTCTAAGTGAGAATGGCATAAATTTCGTTTTGTCCACATTAAGGGAAAGACGGTTGTTTCTTAGCCAGGAATACACTTCATCGAAACCCAATTGAGCAAAACCAAACGCCTCCTCCCAAGTATCCCCATGGAATATCAGCGCTGTGTCGTCTGCATAGGTAATAAGTTTGCCATTTGTTAGTCGTGTATCACAGAGGTCATTAATAAATATAAGAAATAGAGTTGGACCTAGGACGCTGCCTTGAGGGACTCCGTATGTTATTGGCAAGTCATCGCTAGTGAAGTCACCAACTCTTACCCTCTGCTTCCTATTAGTTAGATAGTCATTAAACAGATTGAGTTGCGTGTCGCGGACACCAATGCTCTCAAGCTTATCCAGTAGCAGTGGGACAGAGACACTATCGAACGCTTTAGCAAGATCAAGGAATATTGCAATAACTTTCTTTTTGCTGTCCAATTTTGACACTATGTGTTCAGTCAACTCGTGGACTGCCTCTTTAGTAGAAACACCGGATCTAAATCCGAACTGTGAGCTAGAAAGAAGGTGTTTAGATTCTAGGTAACTAACGAGGCGTTTGTTTAGGAGTTTTTCGACTATTTTAGATAGCGTTGAAAGTATTGAGATAGGTCTGTAATTATTGACACTGTCTCTGTCACCACTTTTATAGATTGGTATCACTTCAGCGAGCTTGAAAGCAGTTGGAAAGATACCAGTAGAGAAGATTAGGTTGACTAGGAATGTTATTGGTTTGATTAGGATAGATTGAAAACGTTTTAGGAAGTCTCCGGAGATGTTATCGCGACCTATAGTATTGTTTTTTTTAAGTTAAGGATGCATTTTCGTACTTCTACCTCATCAGTTGGTGTTAGAGCGAAAGAAAAAGGAGAAGTACGTTTGGGTGTGACTTTGGATAATGGAGGAGAGATTTTATCTGCTAGGTTTTTTCCAATAGACGCAAAAAAGTTGTTTATTTTATTAACTGAGGCAATAGGTTCTGAAGGAGATATGAGCTCTGATGCAGGGTTAAGTTTCGAATTAGAGTGGGCAATCCGTTTTATAGTATCCCAAAGCATTTTATTGCTTGTTTTGGATGCATTTTGTACCAATTTTTTCCCATATTCATTCTTTACCTTTTTTATTAGCTCGTTGCAGAAATTTCTGTACCGTTTGTACGTGGTAGAGATAACGTCATTGTTTGGGTTCTTTTTGGTTTTTTTATGAAGATTATCCCGGTTTCTCATGCAACGAAGTAATCCGAGTGTGATCCAAGGCTTTGTTATGCGCTTTCGGTTAGGGACTGAGATAGTTTTAGTATTTGATTTAATTTTGCTAGATAATTTAGAGATACGTAGTGTTGCGGCAACGTTAGGGTCGGAGTTATCATAGAGCGAGTCGAAGTTTAGACTTTCCATGTCCTTGTCCAGCCCTTCGTAATCTATCTTTGTGACTGTAGATAATGGTTTCATATGATTTAATTCTCGCTCTAGTATAAATATTAACGAGTCATGATCTGTGACCGATGTTTGGGCAACATAACAGGAAGCAGGAAGTTTGGTTTTGACCATTACATGATCTATACATGTTTTACCATGAGTAGGTAATAAGTGAGCTGGTAAAATGCTATGCGAAGCTAGTAGGTTAAGGTAGGTTGGTGAATTAATGTCGGTGTTGTGATCCAAAATGTCTATATTAATGTCGCCTATAAGTATAGTGTTGGAAACGTTGGAGCTACTGAGGAGGTCATTTAGTGATTCGAAAAAAGGATTGACATTTTTATATCCAGGTGGTCTATAAATTGCCAGCAGAAGAGTACTGGAGTCGATTTTTATGGTTAGACCGTTAGCATCACTTAGGTTGGGTTCGGAAATGGATATAGATAAAGTTGAGTTATTTTTATAAAATATAATTACACCTTCATTTTGAGTTTTATTTCTATTAGTTTTAATATAGCTGTAACCATCTAGTGAAGGAATGCTTGGATTATTTTGTAGCCAACATTCTGTGAGAATAATAAAGTCCCAGTCAGTGTTAGATCTTTCTAGGAGTGTTAGTAGGCTAGGAAAGTTTTTATTGACGCTACGAATATTCTGATGTAATATTTTAATAGTATGTACCGGCTTAGATATTATGTTCGGGCAATCTTCTATATCACATGTTGACGAATGACAGATAGTAAAATTATCCAGGTCATTAATTATATCATTTGTGTCAAGCATTGTGAGTGTTATAAGTTAAACCAGGTGGATTTCGATCAGATGTAAGTTTGACAGGGTTTATCACGTAGACAATGTATGAAAGGGTGTGAGAGAGCTTATGTGAAAGGTGTGAAAGCGTGTGTAAAAGCATGGTATAATAGGTGAACGAGATATCTGAGCAATTTTCGGGTGAGGAATGTTTTGTAGGATATATGTATTGTAGTGTATATGTGTGTATTGTATGTGTTCGTAGATGTGTATGTGTGTAAATATATGTTTCTGTTTTTGTATGTCTATGTGCAAGTGGTGTAGTGTCATGAATAGTTGTCGTGAGAATGGGGGTGGTGGGTGTTGAGTAGTTCAAGTTATCTGGGATAGGGTAGGGGATACAATGTATCGAAGCAATCATTACAGAGATGTTGACAATATAAATGGAAGAGTAAGAATTAAAAGGAGCTTTAAAATTTGCTAGTCATTTCGTGTTTAACTTATCTAAGTCTCTCTCATTGACAATGCGAACCGCCGGCGAATCTTCGGTTTTCTTCAGGTATGTGATACCCAGATACGTCCAGGTGGAGTGATAGTTATTCGCTTTGGCGGCCTGTCGGGCGAGGTACGCTAGTTTCCTTCCTTGTTGCGTTAGGGATTCATTGATATATACGTGTTGAGCAGGACCGAGAAGCTGGAGATGGGATGTGTTCAGCTTCGTACCCTTGTGGGCCTTGTTATATGCTGCGGTATTTCTTAGGAAGCCGTCTTTATGTAAAGTTGTGGTGAAGTTCACAATTATGTGGTTAGTTGATTCGTCCTTGGTTTTTAAACGATAGGTGTCGTTAATATCCGAGTCCGAAATAGGCTGGCCTATCACATTGCCAACTTTTTTTACCACAGATCGTAAAAGTGACTTATTTTCAGAGGGTTGTCTAGGGATGTTCTTTATTTCTACTGTGGTTGAGCGAGAGTTACGCTCCAGTAGCTCGATTTTACTCTCCAAGTATTCTATTTTGTGTTCGTAGGACTTATTTTTTTGTTCCATGTTGGCCAATCGTTGAAGTAGTTCATCATACCTTGTAGAGAGGAAATCTACACTCTTTTGTATGTCATTATTTTGGTCTTTAATGATAATCATCGAGTCCATGAGCTTATCGAATTTAGAATTTTGCTTAGATTCGAAGTTTACGAACATAGACTTCATCTCGTCCAGCATAGTGGGGGAGTCCGATGTTAACTCTTCATTTAGTTGTCTTTTGAATCTTCTGGTCACAAAATCATTGTGGCCACTTGCCTCTGTGTCCATGGTTGGCGGAAATATTTGGGGATCAGAGGCAGAGATAGTAGCAGGCATAGTTCCGATAGGAGAGAGATTAGTTTGCTGCGGTGGAGTGCGTCGACTTGACATAATTATAGTCCTAACAACGTTTAGACGTTCGTCGCGTAAATATGCGATGCGGCAGGCTACCAGAACAGTGACTCACGCGCAGCTATATGTAGGTAATATCGAAAGGAAGGACATATAGCTATCCTACTTTGGTTTTGATATGTCCTGCTTACTTGCGGAGTGATGCGGAGCCGGGCCGAGGTGATGACCACTAGCTATCTCGTTCTGGTTTCTGTATGTCCTGTTCTAATTGGCTTACTTGCGGAGTGGCGCGCCGGGGCAAGGTGTTTAGACCAGCAGCTATCTCGTTCTGGTTTCTGTATGTCCTGCTCTAGTCGGTTTATGTCCTGTTCTAATTAGCTTACTTGCGGAGTGGCGCGCCGGGGCAAGGTGTTGAGACCAGTAGCTATCTTGTTCTGGTTTCTGTATGTCCTGCTCTAGTCGGTTTAGTTCCTTGCTTCGCTGCACTCCTATTATTTCGTAGCAATTTTAAGCGGCACAATTTTATATTATTTGATTTAAATACAAGAAGATAATTAAATAGCGATTTGGTAATTTCGCGTCCGTACTCGACGGGGTCCAGAGAGGGAGAGGATGCGATATAACGCGGTGAGTCGTAGGAATAATTATAACGCGGGAACAAAGGCACGAAACGAATTTGGGACGCGCGCTCGCGGTTATTTTCGCGGTAGAGGTAGGCAGCCTCAGGCTAGTTTCAAGGCAATAGAGTTTCAAAGGGGTAATGATAGTTCAGGTAATACAGAGGCAGGGCAAAGTTCAAGTGACAGGAATAATGCGATAAATCAGAATTCAAAAAACTAGTGGACTCGCGCGGGTCGTTCGCGCTCAGATATTTATTACGCTTTGGGTGGACAGCCGATCAAATTGAAAGAAAGCATAGACTGTATGATTTGTGTAATTTGGATTCGAACGTGGGTGTGAATGAATTTATTCAATTATTAGCGCACGGATATGCCGTGTGTTTAGATGAAAAATCGAGGTCGGATTGTAGAGACCGCAATGACAGGCGTTTACATACGATATTCAGAGACGACGATTCGACTGAGTGTGGGCGCGATCTATGTAGTACATTGACATTGCCTGAGATAGATGTGTGTATTGGAAATATTGTTGTAAGGAGTTTGATTGATTAGGGGAGCGAAATCAGTGTAATAAGTCGGGGAGTGTACGATGAAGTATGCAGGCAAATGGGAAAACCAACGGAAATACCGATCCCAAGTTTGAAAATCACAAGTGCGTTTGGGGTCAGTAAGGAGAAGATAGATAAGTTAGTCACGTTACCATTAACAATAGGTGAATGCGTTATCGATACTCCAATGCTAGTATTAACAAGGGTGCCTAAAGATTTAATTTTAGGGTTTGATTTTATACAACAGACGCGAGCCAGTATAATGTGTGATGGAAATAAGAGGCTAATTATACGAAGCGCCGGGCGGATGTGTGAGTACCATTAGGTAATATTCTCGATCAGGAAACTTGTTGTTGTACAATGGAAGTACAGGACCAAGATACCAGTAGAAATATGATAGAGGAATATGTGAATAATTCATCAATACCTGTTGAACACAAAACAAAGTTATTGCCGGTGTTAAATAAACATGCAGAGTTGTTTAGCGATAGGGTAGGTCGGACAAATAAATATATACATGAGATAAAAATGAGAGATGAAACGCCTTTCGTAAAACGAAGCTATCCCATACCGTTCGCATATCGCGATAAAGTAACAAAACGATTGAAAGAAATGGAACAGATAGGTATTATTAGCAGGCAATCTACGGATTTCAGCAGTCCATTGACTTGTGCACTAAAGAAGTCAGGGGAGGTTCGGATTTTACTAGATGCGCGACAATTAAACAGGGGAATGGTTAGGGAAGTTGAAACTACACCTTTAATGAGTGAGATATTGCAGTCGGGTCGCCGGATAAATTACATAGGGGTTATATTATATAATCTAAACGATACACGGGTTTTGTATATCAAGGCAGAAGTTACGTTTACAACGTTTTACCTCAGGGGTTGAAAACCAGTGTGGGTTCATTTTCGAGGGCGATGGACTTAATCTTAGGGCCAGAGGTCAGGTCATATTGTTTAAATTTTGTTGACGATTTGGCGATTTTAACTGAGGGTGACTTCGATCAGCATTTGTGTCAAGTGGACACGGTTCTGAGTAAATTGAAAGACGCGGGCTTCACATGCAAACTAAAAAATGCGAGTTCGCACAAAAAAGGGTCAAGTTATTGGGGCATATTTTGTCTACACAAGGTTTGCAGATGGACCCGGACAAAATTGAAACACTTAAATTATATCCGTCACCCAGAACTGTCAGGCAATTGAGGGCGTTTTTGGGGTTCATAAATTACTTTCGGAGGTTCATAAAAAATTTTGGAACGTTAACGCAACCATTATACAATTTATTACGGTCTGGAGTCAAGTTCGTTTGGAGTGCGCACGTGCAAAGTGCTTTTGACGAGATAAAAAAACAATTCTCAGAAAGTATAATATTGAGTCAGCCATTGGCGGGAAAGACGTATTATGTTCAATGCGACGCCAGCACTATAGGAATTGGGGGCTATGTTTATAAATTAGATGATTTGGGCCAGGAACGAACTATAGGGTTATGTTCGCAGGCATTTAAGGGAGCTCAAACGAGATGGTCTGTCAGCGAACAGGAAATGTATGCAGTCATATACACTTTGAAGCGATTTGAGATATATTTGCGAGGAGAAACAGTTATTATTAGAACTGATCATAAAAGTTTGACGTTCATTAAGTCGTGTACTTTATTGGGGGCACGCGTAACTAGGTGGATTATGTTTTTAGAGCAATTCGATTACAACATAGAGTTTGTGCGTGGGATTGATCATCAAATTGCCGACACGCTAAGCAGGCAAATAGCGGGACCTGGAGGTATGAATGACAGTATAAATGTTCAGCCGGGAATATTCTGGTTTCAGGCATCGAATACCGCAAGTGTTATTTCGAGTTTACGGGACATTGCGAGATTACAAAGCGAAGACGAGCGGTTAAATCGAATTAGCGGTTGTATCAGACGTAGGGTGGTAGATACGGAAACGAGAGGGTTTGATAATTACAAGCTAGTAGGTGATACGTTATATTTTCACGTGCCGAAGCGGAACGTACGTTCGTTAGTAATTCCGGAGGCATTACAGGAGGAACTAATATTACACATACATGAAGAAATAGGTCACTACGGCAGATATAAAATATTAGCACTGATGAAGGACAGATATTATTTTCTTCATATGAGTAGGGTGATAAGCACGGTGATAAGAAGTTGTGACATATGTCAAAAGGTCAAACCAAGTACTAACAATACCGTTGGTCCTTGTACACTGGTGTTGGCGGAAAGGTTGGGTGAGAAAGTTTTCTCGGACCTTTATGGGCCATTGCCCGTAGGTAAATTCGGATATCAATATATATATGTGATTCAAGACGTGTACAGTAAGGTAATAAAATTGTATCCAATGCTGAAAGCTACAGGTAGGAGCGTGCTCGCTTGTACAAAGAGATTTCATAGGGAAATACCTATCGAAACTATAATTACGGACTCAGGACCACAGTTCATATTAGGGTTGTAACGGAGCTCCGACTCCGACTCCGAAAGTTCGGAACTTCCGATAGAAATCGTACCTCCGACTCCGACTCCGCCTCCGTCATTTCAGATCGGAGGTTTAACGGAGTTTATTTACGTTCGAAAATACGAAAATGTACCTACACGCAATGCGACAGGAGCGACGCTAGGCCTCACGGCCGCTCGGCTAAGTATTGATATTAGAACGCAACTGAATGAACTGAAGATTGTTTACGCGATTGGAACGCGCGGGCGGTGGGTAGGTAATTTAGGTATGAGAGGACAAGAATCAACCTGTCGACTTTTTCACTCGCTCGCAGTTGTGAATAGTTGTGTGTGATGTGACTGAACCTCGATTGTTTTGAGTGATATAAGTGCCTAAATAATAGTTATTGTTATTGAAATTACAATATGAAGCCGAAAACAAGTGCAATATGGCAGTATTTTCTAGAGATAGACGATAATTTTGCAAAGTGTAAAATCTGTGGTAAAAAATATTCAAGAAAAGGTGGGACTACAACATCGTTAAAAGGACATTTGAAATCTTTGCACAAAGATAAATATGAAGAACTTTCTAAGATCGAAGAACAACGGGAAAAGGTGAAATTGAATCAGGTAACGTCAGCTACGCCTTTACAGCAAGCAAAAAGGCAATTATCCTTAGAATAAGCCTCAAAAAAACACCAAATGTGGGATAAATCACATCCTAAAGCACAGAAAATGGATGATTTGATTGGAGAAATGATAGCACTACAAAATCTCCCGTTCCATTTTGTCGAAGGCATTGGTTTTCAGCGTGTTATGCAAGCGGCATTGCCTCACTACCATTTAAGGGGGCGTCAGTTTTTTACTGACCATACATGTGATGAAATATATACTAAGATAGCTACCAAAATTGAAGCAATGCTGAAACAGTTTGTCAAACTGTCATTCACCACGGATATTTGGACTGAACCAAGTGCTAATGTGTCATTGTTGAGCCTGACGGCACATGGGATTACTGAATATTTTAGCCGGATGCAAATTGTTTTGAAATGTTGCTCTCTACATGGCCGACATACAGGTGATATCATTTGTGATAGTTTCAAAATGATGCTACGAGATTGGAACATCCAGGATGAGCAATTGCATTGCTTTGTTAGAGATGGTGGATCAAATATGGTCAGAGCAATGCATTTGGCAAATATACCTGATATGAGTTGTACAGTCCATCAACTACAGCTGTGTGTTCGATCTGCGCTTGAAAAATCCTCTGAAGTAAAGGAGTTAATAACAAAATGCAAGAAGATATCAGGACATTTTAATCACTCACAAATAGCACAAGATGAGCTGACCAAAATCCAAACAGAGCAACTTAACCAACCAGCACTTCGTGTTATGCAGGATTGTGTGACCAGGTATGTTTTAGTTTATATACAATTTTACTTTATAAATTTCTCATGATTACATTAGTGTTACCTCTGTTTGATATATTTTTTACAAAATTTATGTTAATCAGTCTTTCAAAAAAATTCCCTAAAATATTCCTTTTTTATTATTTCAGATGGAACAGCACATTTTACATGATCGAACGTCTGATGAAGATTAAAGATTCAATTTGTTTGTATGCCAGCAAACACAATATTCCACAAATCTCCCCAGAAGAGTGGTTGTATCTCAATAAAATAGTGGCAATGCTGACACCATTCGAAGAAATAACGAGGAATTTCAGCGATACAAAAAATTGCATATCATCCGTGATCCCACTGATACATGTACTGAAACATACATTGCAAGTTGAAAAGGACAAACCTGACACAAGACAGGATTTCAAAGGCATCATTCAAAAAGTGATTGAAGACATCAATTCCAGATTCTGTGACCTTCCAAGCAATACATTGTATTCGCTTGCTACATATTTGGATCCCAGGTACAAACTGAAGTTTTTTAATGAAATAATTAAAGAACAGGTTCAGTCCGAACTAATACGCTTGCTAACCCTACATGACTTGAATGTTGCAAGACTTGCAAGTGCTGCAAGAGCTGCAAGTGGAACTGATGGTGACAATGCTTCTGTTGCCAAAAGAGCTAGAGTGGAATTAGATTTAGTGAATGATGAACCCGGCACAAGCTTCCAGATGTTAACACCAACACATAGTGTGCATTCCAATCTGGCTGACATGTTAAAAAACAGCAGTGACGATGAAGCGGAAATGGCAAATGATAACTTGTTAACTAATAGCAACCTCATGATTTGGAAAACACTTATTAATGAATATAATAAAGAAAACCGACTACAGCTGAACGAAGACCCATTATTGTGGTGGAGATATAATAAGAAATATGAAACTTTTGCACCCATCGTTCGCGCTTACCTGTCGGCGCCTTCAGGTTCAGTACCGAGTGAACAATTATTTAGTGGAGCGGGATTAATTTATGAACCCCTGAGAAATAGATTGGAAGGTGACAAAGCCGCAAAACTATTGTTTATTAAGTACAATTTGCCTCTTCTTAACTATCAATACCGTTAAAACGTATTGCTTAAGTGTACTGTGTATGTACCTACCTTACAGCTTTTGAATAAATACTTTTCCATAAATCAAACAAACATATTTTTCTACCTCCGCCTCCGCCTCCGTTAACCTCCGACTCCGCGGAGGTGAAGCTCTTCACCTCCGCCTCCGACTCCGATAAGACGCCTCCGTTACAACCCTGGTTCATATCGAAAGTTTGGGAATTTGGTCTCAAACAGCTAGGGATTCGGGTCACTCATACGTCGGTGTATTGTCCAAATTCTAATAGCGTAGAAAGAGTGAATCGCGAGCTAGGTCGACTAATTAGAACTTATTGCGGCGGAAGTAATCGAAGTTGGGTCGACGTGTTACCGGACATTGAAAGTTGCTACAATAATATCGAACACACAAGCACCGGCTTTGCTCCTAATGAGTTGGCGTTTGGAAGGCGGGAACCGTTAACGATTGACAAGGAATTAGGCGATGAATGGTTATTAGGTCATAGTGTGCGAGATACGGAACAGGTGCGGAATGTAGCGATAGAAAATCTAAAAATGCTAGTGAACGACGTAAGCGACAGGCAGACAAACGGCGTAAGTTAGAAGTCTATCGTATAGGTGATTATGTGAAAATTAAGACTTTTGTGCGTTCACCTAAAGAACATAAAATCATGCGGAAATTTTCATTGTTGTATAAAGGGCCTTATGTTATTTCGGCAGTGGTATATCCGAACTGTTATACTTTAGCAGATCCGGTTTCAAATGAGATATTGGGTAACTACAATACTATAAATATAGCCAGGTATTATGTGAGGACGAATAAGGGCGTAGACAAATAAGATAGTGTATAAAAGTAATATAAGTAAGCTTTAGGCTGTAAATGTTGGTTTATTCGATTGAGAATCGATTGTACAAAAACTAATCTGTGAAACCGCCATACTTGTTGTTTGGCCACACTGTATTTAAAAAGGTTAGTTAATAGCTGTGTTATAAAAGACGTTGCAACCGCCCAAATCCTCCTTGTTTCTGGTGTGTTCTCAAAGCTGATAGGTCGCAGTCGTATAGCCTTCCAAGTACATAAATTCCCGCCAATATAAGGAATTCAGTTAAACTACTAAACCGTCGTTTCTCTAAATCTTAACTCTGCAAATAGGCTCCTAACCAAAAGGTTATGGGCCCAGTGTGCCGCGAAGTAAATCTACTGTGCAAATATTAACGAAATTTCAAAAATGGAAACGAAAAGACCCAAACGTAACATCCAACCTTTTGCTGGTGAAAAATACGCAGTATGGAAGTTTCGAATTCCTAAGAGAATGAGATGGACTTAATTAAAGTGATTGACGAAGAACCCCCGATAGAACAAAATGAACAATGGATTAAAAACTGTCGAACCCAAAAAGTGTTATCATAGAATACTTATCGGACTCATTCCTTTGTTTCGCGAAAGATGAATCTACCCCCAAAATTATAATAAAAAGTCTCGACGCGCTGTACGAGCGAAAAAGCCTTGCAACGCAGTTAGCATTACGTAAAAAGTTGCTTGCCCTGAAACTTCAAGGTGATATTCCCCTCGTGAGCCACTTCACCACATTCGACGAGCTGATTTCGGAGTTGTTGGCGGCCGGCGCAAAACTTGATGAGACTGACAAGGTATCGCATTTGTTACTCACACTACCGAGCAACTACGACGGTGTAATTACGGCGATTGAGACATTGTCAGAGGACAACCTAACTCTGGCATTCGTGAAAACTCGACTCCTTGACCATGAAGTAAAATTGAAGTCTGACAGTACCGACACGAGCACTAAAGTTTTGCATGCTGAACAGTTCAAACAACAAAATTTGAATCACTCTAAATCGTCGACTAACTACGATCACAAAAGGCATCAAAATAAGTAACATAACAACATGGAGCTCACGTCACTGACTGCGGCGGTAAGAAGCTGATGACTGGTATGTGTAGAAACAACTTATTTGCTATAACGTTATCTGTCATCGAGCATCGCTCTGTTTCCCAAATGTGCACGAACAACAATGACTATGAATTATGGCATCAACGATTATTTCATATGAGTAAAAATAAATTCCAGGAATTAAAAGGCAATGATATGGTGGACGATATAAAACTAATTGAATCTGTGGTTCCTAATGAAAAATTGTGTGAACCGTGCATTAATGGGAAACAGACGCGACTGCCCTTTAATAAGAGTAAGGATAAATCTTATGTCAAGCGACCATTGTTTATTGTGCATTCGGATGTGTGCCTATCACTCCTCCAACAATTGATAACAAAAATTACTTTGTGTTGTTTGTCGATCAATTCACACACTATTGCGTAACTTACCTGATAACCTATAAATCAGATGTGTTCGCTTGTTTCAAAGACTTCGTTGCAAAGTGTGAAGCTAAATTCAATTCAAAATTAGTAAATCTATACTGTGATAACGGTGGCGAGTACTTATCCTCTGAAATGAAAGAATATTGCGTACAAAAAGGTATATCATATCATTTAACGGTTCCAAGAACGCCTCAACTCAATGGTGTTTCAGAACGTATGGTTAGAACGATAACTGAGAAAGCCCGTGCTATGATTCATGGGGCAAAGTTAGATAAAGTATTTTGGGGCGAAGCAGTTCTAACTGCAGTGCATTTAATAAATCTAACACCTACGCGGGCATTGAAACAATCTCAGACACCATATGAGTTATGGCATGGTAAAAAACCGGTTCTAAAATACCTAAGGGTTTTTGGTGCTACAGTCTATGTCCATAATAAAACCAGTAAGGCAAAGTTTGACGACAAATCGTGGAAAGGAATACTGGTGGGCTATGAACCAAATGGATATAAAGTTTGGAGTGTAGAATGCGAAAGGTTTGTGACTGTGAGAGATGTTATTATGGATGAGACAAATTTTCTGGAATCCAGGCCTAAGCTTAAGCCTGAAGAGAATGTTCAAAATTCTCACGACAAAACTGATAAGGGTCTATCTAAATCAGTGTCAAAGTCTCAGTGTAGCAATAACTCTGATGCAGATCAGGTGAAATGTGACCACAGTCCCAACAAAATTCGTAAATTATGCAGTGATAATACAGACCCGAAAACGCAAAACAATGACATACCTATTAAAATCACAGATGAAAGTAAAAGTTATGAATCGAGAAGGAGCGATAGACTCAGAGGTCGACCAGGTGTATGTTATGATGAAACTGATGATGAATATTTACAGTGTGCTCAATCATTGTTGTGTAAAGTACCTAGTTCATTTGAAGAGATAAAAACTGAGATGATAGAATTCATTGGGATAGTGCAATAAAAGATGAATTAAACTCCCTTAAGGAAAATAATACTTGGTCAATTGTGGATAGAATACCCAATAGAAATGTCGTTGATTGTAAATGGATTTTCACTATAAAACATGACGAATATGGAAAACCTTTAAGATATAAAGCTCGACTTGTAGCTAGAGGCTTTAGTCAAGAATATCTCGTAGACTACAAAGAAACATTCGCGCCAGTAGCTAGGATTGCTAGTTTTAGGTTGCTAATTAGTTTTGCAAATCAAAATAACTTACTGGTTCATCATTTAGATGTCAAAACTGCCTTTTTAAATGGTAAATTAAAAGAGGAGATCTATATGGAAATTCCTGAAGGGGTAAGTTATACAGGCAACAAAGTATGCAAGCTAAATAGAGCGCTATACGGGTTGAAGCAGGCTGCTAGATGTTGGTTTGAAGTCTTTGAGCAATCTCTAAAAGAGAAAGGTTTTCAAAATTCGGATGTTGATAGGTGTATATATGTTTTAGATAAAGGTGAAATTAATAAAAATATATACATAGTACTATACGTTGATGATTTAGTCGCCGCGTGTGCGGATGTCCAAACAATGAATAATTTTAAAATGTATCTAATGAGCAAATTTAAAATGACTGATATGAATGAGATAAAATTATTTCTAGGTATAAGAATAACTAGAGAAAATGGTACTCTAACATTAGATCAAAGTTTGTACATAAAATCAATGTTGTGTTAATATAATATGCAGGACTGCAACCCAGCAAGTACTCCTCTAGAAAGTAAACCTAATTATGAGGCTCTGAATTCAGACGATAAATATGATGCGCCCTGTAAAAACCTTATAGGCTGTTTAATGTATGTTATGCTGTGTACTCGTCCAGATCTAAGTGCGAGTGTAAATATATTGAGCAGATATACAAATAAGAATAATAAGGAGTTGTGGCAATGTCTGAAAAGAATTCTTAGATACCTGAAGGGCACAATTGATTTAAAATTAGTTTATAAAAGAGGTGATTTTGAGAATGTACTGTGTGGGTATGCAGATTCCGATTGGGGTGGTGATACAAGTGATAGACGTAGTACAACAGGATATATATTTCAGTCTTTCCATAATTGTACAATAACATAGTGTATAAAGAAACAGTCCTCCGTTGCAGCTTCTCCGACAGAAGCGGAATATATGGCATTGTACGAGGCTGTAAAGGAAGCTTTAAGGTTAAAATCACTAGCGTTAAGCATTAACATACAAATTATAACACCCATTACCATTTTTGAAGACAATAACGGCTGTATCAGTATTGCAAAGAATCCTACCAGCCACAAAAGGTCCAAGCATATAGATGTTAAATATCACTTCACACGTGAACAAGTAGAGAAAAATGTAATTAAATTAAATTACATTCCAACTGGCAGATACGATGACGAAGCCTCTACCTGAAAATGAAAATGAAAATGAAAATGAAAAAATATTTATTTAGCACAAAAAGGTACGGCGTAATGGAACTTAGCATCTAACATTCAGTGCATAGCTTAAACAAAATAAACAAATTTCCAGGGGTCCCCAAACTAGGCTAGGCCTGTATCTTGGGGAACCAATTACTATTTAAACATGTGAAAATTTATAAGCTTTGGCATAAACTTTACTAAAATAAACAAAGATAAACAAAACAAAACGAAGCAGCTTTTGGGTAGTGAGCGAAATAGGGTTATACTATTTAAAAGAAACTGCTTCACAATAACAAAAGGAAACAGCTTCTGGGTATAAAGTATTAGTATAATATTAGTATCTGTGGTATAAAGAGAATAACAAGGTTATAAAATTTAAAAGAAACAGCTTCTAGGCTTCAAGACAAAAACAATAAAAATTACAATATATTAACAGCATACTATTCTAGATTAGAAACTGCTCTGTACTTTGGTAATCCAGTGTGAGAAGAAACTTTGTTATGGTTTTTTTAGCTTCCGTGATTGTGTTTGTTTTAATATCGCAGTGTTTTAATAATATTGTTGTAGATATGTGCGCTGATGAAGTTACCAAATCTACGGGCAAAAGTTGTGTTTGTACTTAGAGTAGGAATTCTAAAGACTCGCTTGCTTAGAAGGTGGTTGTACTCAGGGCTGTTCAAAGTCTTTCTGTGTGTGCTAAGACAGGTTTTTAATATAAAAAGCTTACGGACTGAGAGAACTTGCGAATCTGTGTAAAGATCGCTGGTTGGATATCTGTAGGGTTTCTTTAACATAACCTTAAGTACCGATCTCTGGGCTCTTTCTACATCAATAAGAATTGTTTTAGGCGCACTACCCCATATTGTAATACAGTAGGTCAAAAGAGATTGGCAAATGGCAGTATAGACCTGAGTAAGGATTTGTTTACTGGCAGAATTACGAAGCTTTTTCATAACTCCAATGATTTTACGGACCCTCTTTGCTAAACCAAGTACGTGGTCTTTAAAATTAAGATTCTCGTCTATGCTAACGCCGAGATATTTCATAGTATGTACTCGCTCTATTTGATCGCAAGAACAGTTATTTAGTAGGATATTATTACAGGAGTGTACTTTAAATGTAAAGTTAGTTGATGGCTTTGATGCTGCGGTTTTGTGAAAGCATAAATATTTTGTCTTTCCACTGTTTAGTGTAAGGAGATTATTTCGAAGCCATTCAGATATTTGAGACACACCTTTTTCTGCAGCACTGATAGTACTGTCCCAACATTTACCACTATATAAGAGCACTGTATCGTCTGCGTAACATATGATTTCGCTATTACTAGTGTTGTAGTCATGTAAATCGTTCATATATATTATGAAGAGGGTTGGTCCAAGATTGCTTCCCTGTGGAACTCCGTAATTAACTTGTGTTCTATCACTGGTAAAAGACTCAACTTTAACCAGTTGTTTCCTTTGGGAAAGGTAGCTGGTGAACCACGATAGCGGTAGCCCTCTGATGCCAATTATTTCCATTTTTTTAAGTAATAATGGGATTGACACTGTGTCGAATGCTTTCGCTAGATCAAGGAAGACACCGACACAGCTGAGCCCATTATCTAGATATTTAGATATAAAGTTGGTTAAAAGAGTAACAGCGTCCTCTGTTGACTGTCTCTGCCTGAAACCAAATTGCCTATCAGAGAGCAAGCCATATGATTCCAGAAAACTTACTAAGCGTTTGTTTACCAGCTTCTCTAGGAGTTTTGATAAATTACTAAGTAGGGAGATTGGTCTGTAGTTGCCAGGATTAGTTTTAGGGCCAGATTTATGGATCGGTGATACAGAGGCTACTTTCCAACAATCTGGGAAACAGCCTGTGCTTAGGCTTAGATTAAATATGTGTACTAAGGGGTGAATAATTAAAAGTTTTGTGCTTTTTATTAGTTGGTTGTTCAGGCCATCCAACTCGGGTGCACTGACCTGTTTAAGTTGCCTAATTATGCCATCCAACTCTATTGCGTCAGTTGGTTGCATAAAAAATGAGTTTGGGGTGATGTTGTTAAGTTTGGTTTTACGTATAGAAGCTTCCTCGGTATTGCCTGAGTTCTCCATGATTGTGCTGGCGAGATTCTGTCCAACTGTAGCAAAGTAAGTGTTGCATTCGTTCAGGGCGTCAACTGGGTCGTTACCGGCTGTTATCAAATCAAGCGCCTGAGTATTTTTAGTCTGAAAGTTACATATATTCCTAATCGTGTTCCATAGTCCCTTTGGGTTTTTGGAATTTGCTTCAAGTTGACTGCTTTCATAAGAAATTTTCAGCTTTTTTAAAAGTTCGTTGCAAAAGTTTCTGTACCGGCAAAATGTGAGCCTCAAGACTTCGTCTTTTGGAAAACGCCTTAGCTTTGAGTGTAGCCTATCACGATATCGCATGCATCTCATCAAGCCCGGTGTAATCCACGGTTGGATGGTGAATTTCGATTTACTAACCTTTTTGTGTTTAGTGTTGCTCACGACTGTTTTAGTTAGAGTGTCAGTGAAGCTTTCTGCTGCATGGTTCACGTCAGTAGACTCAAAGACTGGCGTCCAGTCAACCGATTCCAGCTCTTTTGCAAATTCCCTCGTAATTTATAATAGGTTTAATTCGGCTTATTTTTGCCTTTGCTTCTCAAAACTCAACTCAAACCTATTAAAACTGTTTTATGATCCGTTAATTCGGTGTTACATACTCCTCCTATGCTACGAGAATTACTTTTTATAAAAATGTGATCGAGGCATGCGTTCAGTCTAGTGGGAATAGATATTGCAGGTATGAGATCGTGTTCGGCGAGGAGACATAAATATTCTGTTGGGTTAATTCTTCTTGTTTCAGATTGAAGTATGTCGATATTAAGATCTCCAGCCATTATAATGTTCTTTCTGTCTCTAAAGAGTTTGAGTGTTGTGTCTAGTGACTGTAAGAATAGGTCAATGTTACTTACATTGTTAAAAGATGGAGATCTGTATATGCCGAGAATTGTGGCATTATTTGGGATTTCTATAGCAAGACAGCTCGCTTCATCGAAATGCAGCTCGGAGGTAGTAGCATTCCAGGAGTTTTTGATGTAGGCTACTACACCTCCGTTTTTGTTTATATTATTTTTGGTGTGATGTGGAGTGTAGCCTGGAATGCCATCAATAATAGTTGTCTCGTTAAGCCAACACTCTGTTAGTATTACAACGTCAAACTGAACACTCATTCTGTGTAGACAAACTAAAAAGGCATCAAAATTTTTATTAATACTTCTCACATTAAAAGCTATTAGTTTGAAATTATAGTTAGACGTTAGAACACTTCTACAGAGCTCTGGGGTTTCAAATTTTTTGCATTGTATATCCAGAAATGAGTCAATTTGTAGTTCTAGGTTGTTGTTAGCCATTTATGATGTGAGGGAGGTATCCAAATTGTTTTTTTCTTTTTATTTGGGTGTGATAATACAGCCAGTAATTGTAATTGTAGTTTAGCTTTGAAGGCAGGTTGTTTTAGTTTGAGCACATATTTAGTTTTAGTTTTATGGTTGAGTTTTTTTGTTGAGTGTTTTATAAAATGTATATATTGAACGAAATTTTCCCAATTTGTTTTTTGGAAGCTTATTAGAGCGCTTACGGCTAATTTGGATAGAGATAACGAAATACAGAGCATAATTGCGATACTAAGATTAGGAACACTTCTTGCGCTCCGGTTTTGCAGAAGGCTCGGACTGACACTCAACCTGAGTTGGCTGAGAGTTTCCCGCCAGATTGTCCAGGATAGATTCAGACTCTACACGTACAACGGAGCTTGTGTCAGAACGGCGCATAAGGATTCTTCCATTTTTTGTCCAGACGTACTTAAAGCCGAGTTGAGCTCCAAGCGATCGAGCCTTGCTGAAAAGGATTCTGTTTTCTTTTGTCAGGTGCTCGTTAATAAACACGCGGCGCGATGTTCCAGCGATGTCAAGGGAATCACTTGTCAGGCCACGTCGCACTCTTGCAGCATGGATCATATGGTCACGAGGGGCTCGACGCGTGAACGTCAGCACCACTGGCCGCGGGCGCGCTTCACCCCCCTCTCCGCCACCGAATAAGCCTACACGTCGCACGTCATCTACATCTCGTGGGTCTAGTTCAACGCCCAGTTTAGTGGACAATACGTTGACGATATGTTGAAGGTTCTCACCCTTGTGTTCGGTCAGTCCGGTAATTTCAACGTCTTTGCGAAGGCTTCGTTGCTCCTTGGTAGACAATCCTTGGCGTAGCTCGGCTACTTCCGCTCGTAGAGTTTTCACCTCCGACTTGTAACGGTCCAACTCTTTTAATTGTGACTTCATATCTGTAATTTCCTTACGAAACTCGACAATGTCCAGCGAGGTGGAGTTGAGCGATACTGTAAAAGCATTCATTTCTTCTTTTATCGACTTGAACACTCCCTGCATCTGGCTTAGCGCCTCAGTAAATGACGCCATGAGCTGTGCTGGAGTTGGCGTGGTATTGGGGGCGCTGATCGCGCTTAAGAAGTTGGGTTCGAGGTCATGCACCTGGACAGTTTTTCCTGGAGTGTGGATGGGAGTAGAGTCGTCTCGCATTGTTCTAGTTTTTGTTTTGCATCGGGGGCATATAAACTGCTTACTGTTTGTTCTGATAAGTCTGTGCTCGTCCCGAGACAGTGTAAGGCATGAAATGTGGTATCTGGCCGTACAGGTCGAGCAACCGGCGTCAGAACCATCCTCGCCGACAATGGGTTTGTTACATGTTCCGCACAGCATCGTCGCTTATTTGTATTTAGTGCCCTCTGTGCCCTACAATCAGTTTTCACAATTTAAGAGTGGAAATGGGTCTACAATGTGTTTAATGAGTTAATTAATATGAACATTTAAAAATCATTGTTATAAAATCATAATATTAAGTTAAATTATTATGACATGATCTGATTAGGTTTTTCTGGGTTTTCCCTAATCCTTGCAATTAATGTTGGATCATGAACTATATGTAATTACTCCCAGCAGTTACTTGGAAGGTAATATGTTCTGCTTAGGTGTTGCAATATGATGTATACTTGAATTATAAAATGATTTTGTTTTTGATTAGCTTTTGAGGGGCACGCCCCCTCAAAAGCTAATCAAAAACAAATTCGATTGAGAATCGATTGTACAAAAACGAATCTGTGAAACCGCCATACTTGTTGTTTGGCCACACTGTATTTAAAAAGGTTAGTTAATAGCTGTGTTATAAAAGACGTTGCAACCGCCCAAATCCTCCTTGTTTCTGGTGTGTTCTCAAAGCTGATAGGTCGCAGTCGTATAGCCTTCCAAGTACATAAATTCCCGCCAATATAAGGAATTCAGTAAAACTACTAAACCGTCGTTTCTCTAAATCTTAACTCTGCAAATAGGCTCCTAACCAAAAGTAAATTTGAGTAACTACCGTGTAGATTTAAGAATCTTGCATGGTTTAGGGAAAAGGAAAAAAAAATAGAAAAAATAAATGGAAAAAAAAATAAAATGTATATATATATATATATATATATATATATATATATATATATATACATTTTATTTTATATATATATATATAAAAATAGAAAAAATAAATGGAAAATAAAATAAAATGTATATATATATATATATACATTTTATTTTATATATATATATGTATATGTATATATATATATATATATATATATTATATTTTATTTTTTTTTCCATTTATTTTTTCTATTTTTTTTTCCTTTTCCCTAAACCATGCAAGATCCTTAAATCTACACGGTAGTTACTCAAATTTACTTTTGGTTAGGAGCCTATTTGCAGAGTTAAGATTTAGAGAAATATATATATATATATATAGTAATACGAATTAGGATAAGGTGCGGGTGTGCGAGGTTGTATAGTTAGGTAGATAAATAAGATAAGACAGGAGAGAGCTCAATCGAGTTGTGTAAATATTATATGCATAATTGACGGATTCATCGGTCTGTGTACATGATTTGAGATGTTCGTGCATATAGAGTAGATATGGACAAAGCATGGGTTAGCATTGTGGTAATGAGATCCTTGCGCCATGTTTAACTGAGATAAACAGTGTCTCAAGATCTGGGAGGGGGCTGTAATGGTACACAAGAGTCAGTTCATTTAATACTTAATTTTGCGTGACCGAGGGCTAGCCCATCGTCGCACGGTACAAGAGTCGGTTTCTTTAACGCTTGGGTTTTGAGTGATTCGAAGTGATTAATTCCACGCCTCAACCGAACGGGCGTGGAATCTTGTTAGGGTTGGTTTTCACCAGGAGTATCACAAGTGGTACTGACCTTTGACGCCGTGGACCGGAATTCGAAAGCTCAATTCGAGGCAGGAATACGGGATAAGGAGCACAAGGGGTGGGGGGAGAGGAGTCGAATCTTACTCTCGTAAACACTTCAAGCTTCACAACACGAAGCACTCACTCCGCTGACGTGACTCTACTTATTTCCCGACGATTTGGAACGTACTTATTATAATTAACATTCCGACCAGGCCCGACACCTGTGTTAGACAATTATTACAATTAAAAATACAGCCAAGGCCCGAACGCCATGTGCCGACATTTTTTCCACGTCAAAAAGAGTAACCTCTAACTCGTCATCTCGTTTCTATACAAGTGACAGCTGCTAGTTCCGTTACGATCACTCGCGGTCCGAGTCGCGCAACAAAAAAAGGTGCGTTCCGAAGCATAAATATTAAACAGTCACCCGCCCGGACAGGCCCGAACCTGTCCCTAATCAATAGGAAGGCGAGAAAGTGTTGCGACCGCTCTCTTGAGGACCGAGTCCCCCACCTTGACTTCTGCTGATCGAGGCGTGCCATCCCGACCCGTGTACAATTTGACGATCCGTCCTCGTCTCCATCTCAATGATGGCAGGTTCGCCTACTTAATCAGCACAAAATCACCGACTTGAGGGGGGCTCGTCCGGTCAGTCCACTTAAGGCGCTGCTGCAAGATGTGCAAGTACTCAAGGGACCACCGTTTCCAAAAATCTTGAGCCATCTGCTGCAACATCTGCCACCTAGTTAACCGACTTAACTTAACATCACCGAATGGGTATTCTGGCAGGGCGTTAAGGGGCTGACCTATCAGGAAGTGACCCGGCGTCAACGCTTCCAAATAATTTGGATCCGAACTGAGCGGGCACAACGGACGCGAGTTCAGTGTCATTTCAATTTTACAGAGCAGCGTCGCAAGCTCTTCAAAGCGTAGAGAGGTCTCACCGATGATCCTCGTCAGGTGCGACTTAGCCGATTTAACCGCAGCCTCAAAAATTCCTCCCCAATGAGGACATCCCGGCGGACTGAAAACCCATTCAATCCCTCGTCGGGAGCAAGCCGTACCGATGGCGTCCTGGTTACCGTTCAGGAATTGAGTGACCTCCTGCAGATATCGCCTGGCTCCGACAAAATTTGTGCCGTTGTCCGAACGGATTAATGTCGGGAGGCCCCTTCGTGAGACGAACCGATCCAGACATGCGATGAATGCCTCTGTAGTGAGGTCACTGACCACCTCCAAGTGGACTGCCTTCGTGGCCAAGCAAACGAAGACGCACAGGTATGTCTTCACTAATCTGGCGTTCCGTAGCTGTGAAGACTTGACCATGAATGGTCCCGCGAAATCCGTTCCAACACCCGCAAAGGGCCGGATTTCGTTAACCCTATCCGATGGCAAATCGCCCATCTGGGGCTGCATCGTAGCCGCCTTGGCCCGATAACAAGGCAGGCACCGAAATACGACGCTACGCACTAAGCGTCTTCCCGATAGAATCCAGAACTCGCGCTGGAGAAACGCCATCAAGGCGTGGCATCTGACATGCCCATTCCGAGTGTGTCGATCCTGTATCAACAGTTCGACCAACTTCCCCTTCCTAGGGAGTAACAACGGGTGGCGAGCCGCATAAGGCAGGTTGTCATTCCGCAGCCGACCTCCTACCCTCAGCAATCCTTGAGGGTCAATAAACGGGTTGAGCCGAGCCACAGCTCCCTTCAGTTGGACGCGTCCGCGTCTCAGAATGTCCAGTTCGGACTTAAAGTGCACCGTCTGCACGTTCCGTACCAATGCGAACAACGCATGGTTCTGTTCCCGTGGTGTCAGGACCTGTGTCCGCACCCGTTGCGCCTCAGAATTGCGACAATTCCGCGCAAATCGGAAGATCCAGGCGGTCACATTGACCAGCTTGTCGAGCGAGCTGTACCGTTCCAGCAGGCTGAACTCCTCTTCCGGCTCTGGTTGCGTCGTACAGACACCGACTGTCAAGGCGCCGTTCGCCGAGGTAACGCGTGGACTCATTGGCCAATCCGATTCGGCTTGAGTCAACCATTTTGGACCCCACCACAAGGGATGTCCAACCAACTCCGGAGCGTGACACCCACGAGACGCACAGTCTGCTGGGTTCATTTCCCCTGGAACATGTCTCCAGATTAAGGGAACCTCCGAATTCAAAATCTGCGAAACTCGATTCGCCACAAAAATCTCCAGCTTGTGAACTGAAGCCTTCAGCCAGCATAAAACGATCTGGCTGTCCGTCCAAGCGTAGACCGTATCCTCCAACGCTATTGACCCACGAAGAACCGTTATCGTGTGGTTGAGCAGACGAGTCAGGAGAGCCGCTCCCGAAAGCTCTAATTTGGGAATGGTCAGGCGAGTGCGCAACGGCGCAACCTTGCTCTTGGCCATGACCAACCGCACATCAACCTCCCCCGAGAAGTCGACGTACTTCTGCCGGAAAATCCCGTCACGCTTCATGCGTCGTTCCATCGACAGAAGCCGCGTCTCGGCTGCATGGTGTGAACTGCCCAGCGGTGGGCAATCACTCCGGAATGGAAGACGTGTGAGAAATCGACCTGACCGAAGGCGACCAGTATTGTTCCGATAAAACTGTTCACACTCTTCTTCAACCGGGGCCAACCGGCGGACCGTAGGTGGTTCCTCCACCTCCCAAAACTTCTGTATCACCTCCGAGAGTACAGAACCGAATAAGGGACTACGAGTCGCTAAACGTGGGGCAGCCGGCATGACCGGACCCATTACCGCATGGCCCAGTCTGGTGTTGACCGAAACCAGACCAGTCGCCTGCAACACGTGGACACCTGGCACTAACAGGTATCCCAAGGCATCGACACCCAATTAAATGTCTACTGGGCCCGGAATATCGAACTCCGGGTCAGCCAGTGACAACCCAGCGACCAACTGTCGCACCGAGGGCCACAACCGTACGTGAGGGTGTGAGCCCATCACATTAACTCCTAAACCTACACAACCAGTAAGTGTTGATGGCGTCAGTGACCCCAAACAGATTGCTGACTTGTTTATGAGTCATTTTTGTGTTAAATCTCAGCTGCAGCCAGTGCAGACTGTGCTGGATGCTAGGGACCATCATGTTCCGGAAATAACCACAACATTCAAAGCCAAAGAAATAGCTATGAGCATTCGTAAAATGGTCAGAGGAAAATCGCCGGGTCATGATGGTCTAAGCATCGAGCACCTGCAATGTGCTGGGGTTCATCTACCTAGGGTTCTTGCTATGTTATTTAATTTATGCGTAGTTCATTCATACCTTCCACAGAATCTCATGAGAACAATAGTTGTCCCTATTATAAAAAATAAAACAGGTGATATTTCGAGCAAGCAAAATTATAGACCAATTTCTTTAGCAACTGTTATAGCAAAGGTTTTTGATAGTGTGCTTAATTCTCAGTTTCAAAAGTATCTTCATCTAAATGACGCTCAGTTCGGGTTTCGACCAGGACTGTCTACTGAAAGTGCGATTCTGAGTCTTAAGCACACTGTCAGATACTACACGGATAGGAAAACACCTGTTTATGCATGCTTCTTGGATTTATCAAAAGCTTTTGATCTCGTGTCTTATGAGGTTCTGTGGAAGAAAGTGAATGAAACTGGACTACCTTGTGAACTTACCAGTATTTTTAAGTATGCAAACCAGACGAATTGTGTTAGGTGGGCCAACAAGCTTTCGGACACATATAGGTTGGAGTGTGGGGTGAGACAGGGGGGGTTGACCTCGGCGTCGCTCTTCAACTTATATGTGAATGATCTGATCGAGGAGCTCAGCAATGCGGGTGTCGGCTGCTCCATTAACGGGAAATTGGTAAACAACATCAGCTACGCAGACGACATGTGCTTGTTGAGCCCTTCGATCAGTGGTTTAAGGAGGCTGGTGTCTATGTGTGAGACCTATGTGGAAGCTCACGGTTTGCGCTATAATCCAACTAAAAGCGAAATTATGATATTTAAAGCAGGTAATAAGGCTCCAACTCATGTACCGCCTATTTTTTTGAGTGGATCTCAATTGAGACAAGTTAGTGTATTTAAATATCTTGGTAACCGAGGAGTTATCAGATGATCAAGATATGGAGAGGGAGCGAAGGGGGTTGGCGATTCGCTGCAATATGCTGGCCCGCAGATTTGCGCGGTGTGGGAGGGCTGTCAAGGTGACTTTATTCAAGGCATATTGTCAGTCCTTCTACACGTGTGCTTTGTGGGTCAGATACAAGCAGAAGTCGTTCGACGCCCTTCGAGTCCAATATAACAATGGTTTCAGGATGCTGTTGGGGCTGCCGCGTTATTGCAGTGCATCGGGGATGTTTGCTGAAGAGCGTACGGCAGATTTTTACGCTATACTTCGAGCACGAACGGCATCCCTGATGTACCGTATGCGGGGTTGCGCCAACTCCATCCTGGACATCATTGAGGAAAGGATAGACTGTCCGATCAGGTGTCACTGGGTAAACATTCACATGACATACATAGTCGGGTCATAAGTTCTGTCACATGTGCAATATGAAATAATTTAGACATGTTTATTATTTATGTAAACATTTATATAGCAAAATGAACTTAATAAAACATAGATTCTTATGGTAATAAAGTTTATTCAAAATGACCCCCGCGATTTTGAATACAGGCCTTTATTCTGCGCGGCCAGTCGTCTATCGCAGCACGAACGAGGTCCATGTCAATATCGGCGGCTGCCTTAATCAAGGATGCCTTGAGTGACTCCAAATCAGGATGAGGCTTTGAACAGGCCTTTTCCTCCAAGTGTTGCCATATCTTGTAATCTAACGGACTCAAATCTGGACTGGAGGAGGGCTAGTCTTCGTGCCGGATGAAGTCGATTTCACGCGCCGCCAGCCAGTCTTGTGTGCTTTTCGCTCTATGAGCTGGCGCAGAATCTTGTTGGAATACCCAGTGCCCGTTATGAAACATGGTATGAGAAACAGGTTCCACAAGGTTCTTGAGGACTGTATTTTGATACACAACTGCATTCGTTTTTACGCCTTTCTCACAAAAATGTACCTCAGTTAAGCCCCAATAAGAGACTCCCAACCAAACCATGAGCGAGGATGGAAAATGACCTCTTTGGACACGCGGAATACGGTTGCTCGCTTCTTCACTGCTGTGTGCGTACACCTTATCATTTTGTTTGTTGTAGCTCTCTTCCACGGTGAAAATTTTTTCATCCGAAAAAAGAATTTCCCGATGCTTTTTTCCCGCGTACCGCTTCAACAAAGCGCGGCATCTCTTCAGTCTCAGGTCCATTAAACGAGCGTCCAAACGATGTCCTGTTTTTCTTCGATATGCCCTAAGCCCTAAGTCTTCATTTAACACCCTTTTCACCGTGGTCCTGCTTAACCCCATCTGAAGGGCCAACAGTTTCTGCTTACGTATGGGATTTCTTTGAATTCGCGCCTTCACAGCTTTTATCACTGCTGGAGTCCTAACGGAGCGAGGGCGACCACTTCTTGACCTGTCATCTACACTAGAGTCTTCATTGTATCGTTTTATGGTACAATAAACGAATCTTTTGGTTATATTCAAATTTTTCAGTAAGTCGAAAATCTGAATTGGCGCGTAACCGCAACGATGCAACGCAATAACTGCGACACGGTCTTCTTTAAGTGTTCACTCCATATTTAAAAATGAGGAAAATTCTAAAAAGTACACATTTTTATTTTCATGAAAAATTCGAAATTCGAATTCAATAAACTTTTTTGTGGCCAGCGTTCTAAATTCAAAAGTTTTTATTGTGTGACAGAACTTATGACCTGACTGTGTTTAATAATAAAAATGTAAAGCCCAGTACACCGGGGTTGGATAGTCTATCCTATCCATGCTTTTGTTAATTTATTTAATTTAATTTATTAAGTTAGTGTAAGCGTTTTTAAAACAATGTATGGATCGCTAGTAGTCCGAAATAAAAATATTTGAATTGAATTGAATTGAATTAGGCATGACTAATGCCGTGACCGTCAGATTCACCGATGAATCCACCCGTGACGAGAGAGTAATCCGACATACTCACTTAACGGAACCGACTTCCGTGTTCCCAATTCCCCGAATGGAATGTGGATACTCCCTTACCGAAATGCCCAACCGTCTTACAAGGTTGCACGAGACTAAGCACCCCTGGGCCCCCGAGTCCAATAGTGCTCGTGCCACACAAGATTTGCCGTCCGAACTCCACGCTATCACAGAGGCGGTGGGGAGCATGACCGTCTGTGGAGTGGCGGCACCCTGTAAGTGGGCGGCGTGTCCCTAGCGGGATCCGAACCCGCTCAGACCTCCGTCGGCCTTGGAGTAACTCGGCTGCTGATATGCAACCGGCATATCAGACCGTATGTGCATCAAGGGGTCCCAACCCGTATAATAGGCCCCTCGCTGTCCTGGTATCCGATCATACCGGACGGTGTACGGTGTGCCCGGTGCGCACCGTGGATGAATGGGGGAGAGCGGATCCAACCTGGGGCGCTCTAGGAATGGGGGCGACATCAAACTGTTCGCCTCCCTGTTCGCCTCCCAGAGCGAAGGGCAGGGTGGCGCAGAAGGTGGTGGACTCCCAGCCTTCGCGCTACTCATAGGTGCCATCTGACACCCGCCCGTAACACGCAGTGAGCCAGCGGCCCGAAGTCCTCGCTGACCGTGGACAGCGGCGACCGAACCCCTGCTATCCCGCATGTTACCCCCCGCGCTGCCCCTTTCCCCTCGGGGGGGGTCCCGTCCGCGGGTACCCCAGTCACCCCGTTGGTGACTCCCGTTGCCCGGAGGGGGACTGGGTCCGGCCCTGGTTGGGCCCTGTGGCCGACCAACCTGAGTCCGGCCCTGGTGTCCGTCCGAAGGGCCTGACCGATTCAGGTACAACACGATGTGGTGCTTGCCACCACAGCACTCACAGGGGAACGCGCGCGAGCACTCGCTCAGCGGGTGCGGCCCCAAACAACCGAAACACAATCGGTGGCGGAAGACTAACTTCCTGCGGGCAGCTACCCCGAGCGCCTTAAAGTTGGCGCAACTGGTCACTTCATGACCGGCACTGTCGCAGTGCACACAGCCGTCACCCGACGGCGCGGCATTCAAAACGCCAAATTGTTTCGACCGCCCACCCCCCCGTGGGGGCGGGGGGCGCGGCCCCTCCCGCATTTGCGCGGGTTGGCGCTGCACACTGGCCTCCGTATCCAGTGTGTCACATCGCCTGCATTCACCCTCCAAAAACTCCGTCAATTGGACGAGCGTGGGCTGTTCCGTGCTACTGCCCCCATGCAGCTGTTCAAACCGACTTTGAACAGCTGCAGGCAACCGTGACAAAACCTTATATAGAACAATATATGACCATTGGTCTACCGGAAGACCAAGGTTCTGAAGGGCCTTAGTGGCCACCAGCACAGGGTTGAGCACCTGTACTCGGATGTCAACATCCCGGGTTACTCTTGGGATGCTAAACAGATTCCCCAGCTGCGCATCAACCAACCGCCGTTTGGGTTGGTAGCGGTCAAACAATATGGACCTGGCTATCTCATAATTGCCCGCCGTGACCGTTAGGTGACCGACCAACTCCTTCGGTTCACCCCGCAGAGCCATCAATAGTTGGGCCAACTTGTAGGCGTTGTGCAGGTCGTCCCGACCGTGGACCAAACTATCAAATAAACTAATGAATGCTGGCCACTCATCAATTGCCCCACTGAAGGCCGGAATCTCCAGGTGTGGCAGCCGTCCAACGGGGGTGGGTCTCCGTTACCCTCCTCGCGGTCATTCCTTCGCGACCGCTTAATTTTCTCCGCGCGACGCTCGATGTCGCCCAAGCATTCCATCGCTTGGTCAGCATCCGCGCAGAGCTGTTTCACTGCAGCCACCGAGGCTTCATCAGTAAGCCCGAGAGCTTCAGCCTCCGCAGCCAGCCGACACACCTTCCCGACGCGTGTCATTGCGTCCTCCACACGCTTGAGCAGGACATCATCCATATCTGGTCGCTCCACCTACTTATGAGTATGGGCGAGCCATCTCATTTCCTCACGGACACCATGCCGCAGTACCGTCAAGGGCGAAGGTGCCATGTTTACCGATTTAATAGATTCTGGTCTTATACTTCACTACCGAACTAAGTATAGACAGAGACCAGCACTTGCCCGTCAGCGCTGGGCACAGAAATTAAAACTAAGTTGTCAAAACTAAGGCAACCACTAAAACAATTAAATCCTAAAAAATATTTAATATGGTCGCCCTGTGGACATACACCTTATAACTATACACTCTAAATCAATAAGAGAATGCCACCATAAGGCACAATAAAAAATAACACACAAAAATTTATTATAAGAAAAAAGGCTATTTTTAATATAATGAAGGTAGCTGTGAACCTTCTAGAAGTGGCCCCTCCGATATGACCCACACTTCCACTGAGGTCAGCAAAATCAGCTTAATACCCCTTAAATAGCCTGACCCTGCTCTGTAATCCGAAATAACACTGCAATGCTATGGAACCCGACTGCAATACTATAGTCCGACCGAATGACTGTTCCTTATGCACACCGAGTAGTTTCCGACTACAATTTATAATAATTGTTAACTAAATCGTCAATTATACTTTCACTAACCGAAAATGAACTTTAATTGTGGTATACCGACCACAAGACTCACTCACAAACTGATTGCCGACCAATCTGAGATACCCTTTTCTCCCAACTACAATGTGGCAAAAAAACAACCCTACAACCGTCCGTGAATCGATTTCCCACTAGGAAACCGCGCCTGCTACCAAAATTATTAATTCCACGCCTCAACCGAACGGGCGTGGAATCTTGTTAGGATTGGTTTTCACCAGGAGTATCACAAGTGGTACTGACCTTTGACGCCGTGGACCAGAATTCGAAAGCTCAATTCGAGGCAGGAGCACGGGATAAGGAGCACAAGGGGTGGG
Organism: Argyresthia goedartella; assembly: GCA_949825045.1. Taxonomy (NCBI): domain Eukaryota; kingdom Metazoa; phylum Arthropoda; class Insecta; order Lepidoptera; family Argyresthiidae; genus Argyresthia; species Argyresthia goedartella. The sequence continues at coordinate 21,711,015 of OX463821.1, read as the reverse complement.
GGGAGAGGAGTCGAATCTTACTCTCGTCGTAGCCCGATGCTATCGCCGTCGCTGCCGAACGCGACGAATTGGGGACCAAACCACTTCAAGCTTCACAACACGAAGCACTCACTCCGCTGACGTGACTCTACTTATTTCCCGACGATTTGGTACGTGCTCATTATAATTAACATTCCGACCAGGCCCGACACCTGTGTTAGACAATTATTACAATTAAAAATACAGCCAAGGCCCGAACGCCATGTGCCGACATTTTTTCCACGTCAAAAAAAGTAACCTTTAACTCGTCATCTCGTTTCTATACAAGTGACAGCTGCTAATTCCGTTCCGATCACTCGCGGTCCAAGTCGCGCAACAAAAAAAGGTGCGTTCCGAAGCATAAATATTAAACACGAAGTAAGTTGACAAAAAAAAGAGCCATAGCACGTTGTTGGTTCGGAGAAGCTAGGTCAGGTCAGTTTTTTTGTCGCATTCCTGCGAAATGTGTGGGGATCAGAGCCGATTTGGTGCGCGCTGAATAAATTATGAATAACTAAATAATGGAAGGTTATTATGGAACGATACGGAGAAAGCTGTTGAACATCGACGCTCGATGCGCGCGCAACGTTAACTCATAGCTCTCGTTATTAAAATCATTAACCGTGGCAAAAAGTAACTTCTCGGCCTAAATACTTCTGTGACTTATTCACCATAACATAGGCTCCAATTCTGCGAAGCAAGGACTCCAAAAGGCTACGAACTCCAGAGATACAAGCAAGTTCCCCGAAAGAAATACGTTACAACTTGGACTTGGACAACTTGGACTATCGCACAGCTTCAACTCGCCGCGCCGGGGTGGGTGAGTCATCCTAACATCGCTTGCTAACCGCCGCCGCCGCGGCTAGCCGCTCGCTGTTACTACGCACCGCGCCGGGATAACCGGTCTTGCTTGGCCAGTTCTGCTGCTGCACTACTAACCGTTCTCGACTTGTTGCTGTGCTACCACGGCAATTTGCGACTTCGTTGCTGTTCAGTACTTATCACACACACATAATTGTTCGGAGATGATGAACTGTGGAGGATGTCACAACACAATTACGGACGAAAAGTTCATGCAATGTTCCAAGTGTAGTTTGATTTACGACTTAATATGTTGCAACATACAACCGAAGCATTTTGCTTCTATGAACAACGAACAGAAATCAGGATGGCTCTGTCCCGTCTGCAAAAGTAACCGCCCGAAAAACGATAATACTAATACACCTATACGTGATGTAACCGGTGATGGGTCCGCAAATGTCACCTCCCGTCGACCGGCCAGAGTAATCCAACCGAACTATGTGACAGAAGATACCCTCCGATCGGTCCTGAGAGAAGAGCTAACGGCAACTATCAAGGACCTAATTGCCGTCGAGTTAAGGGGCCTCAGAGAAGAAGTAACCTCGTTTAAAAGTTCCCTCGAATTCTTCGACATGCAGTACACGGACTACGAGAAAAAACTGAAGGAAAAATCCGTTATAATATCGGACTTGGAAAAGGCCAACGTGTTACTTACGTCTACCGTGCACGATCTGACAAGCAGATTATCTCTGGTGGAGCAGCATATGCGCGAAAGCAACCTAGAGATCAATGGTATACCTGAACATAAAACCGAAAACTTGCCATCCACTATCCTTCAACTCTCTAAAGCAGTCAATAGCACCTTAACTGACGAGGAAATACTGCATGTGACTCGTGTGGCAAAAATGGACAAGGACAGTGATCGCCCCCGAGCTGTCATTGTGAAGTTACGCAGCCAGAGACATCGGGACGCTGTACTCGCTGCGGTTTCCAAGTTCAACAAGAAAAAGGCCGACGAAAACAAGCTAAGTTCCCACCACCTAGGCTACGGAGGTGCACGTGTCCCAGTATTTGTCTCAGAACACCTAACGCCGGAAAACAAATCACTTCATGCAGCGACACGGAAGCTTTCGAAAGAGTTGGGCTACAAATTCGTCTGGGTACGCAACGGGCGCATCTATATACGCAAAGACGAAGATGCCCAGGCCATATACATACGAAACCGGGAGAGCCTGAAATTGATAAACCCTCGTTAGCGTTATTGCATCCGTACTACCAAAACTAACTAAAATTATAAGTGTTATTGTGTTATATATTATAAGTGTTATTGTGTTATATATAAAATAAAAGAGCTAAGTCTGTATTATCAAAATGTGCGTGGCACACGAACTAAAACCCGTGATATCTATAAAAACGTTCTGAATAGCGACTACGACATAATAATACTAACTGAAACATGGCTTAATTCTGGTGTGGCGAGTTCTGAGCTATTTGATTCTCGATACATTGTTTATAGGCGAGATCGTATCTGTAGTAGAGAGACCAAACTGGACGGGGGTGGTACATTAATAGCAGTATCCAAAAGGATCCAATCAGCCCGTGTTACCGGCTGGGAAAGTAACGATACAGCTAAATACGAGGATCTTTGGGTGACAATAGAAATCAAAGTCGACAACCACTCAAAAAAGGTAGCTTTCTGTTCGGTCTATTTACCCTCTCCAATCAAGCTAGAATCACTGAACGCTTTCTTCGACAACGTTAATCTCGTGACAGATTTTGCAGATGATACTTTGATTTTGGGCGATTTTAATCTGAGTTTCATCGATTGGAACGTCACTGACGACCCCTCACATCCCGTACCCCTCAATTACAATAGAAACCTAGGATATAGCTTGGTTGACTTTATGGCTCTTAATAACCTTCGTCAGATCAACCATGTCAAAAATAGGGATGGGAGGATACTTGACTTAATTCTCACAAATATACTCAATGTTACCACCAGGATGCCTCCCGACCTACTGAGCAAGCTGGATTTCTATCACCCACAAATAGAGTTATGCATCGACTTCTCCTCCATTCGTTTCCTGAACCCAAAGGCCTGCACAGGTCATAACTTCTTTAAAGCTGATTACGACAAAATAAATTCCGAACTCAAATCAACGGATTGGCGGACAACGTTTGAAAAGTGCAAAACTGTCGACGACATGACAACCGAACTTTACATAGTCCTTAGAAACAGTATAGATAAGTTTGTTCCTAAGCGTAAGACAAAATCAAATAAGTATCCTAAATGGTTCAGCAAAGCGCTAATAAAAATGCTAACTGAGAAACACAAAACAAGACAAAAATATCGTAGATTCCATAACCCACGCGATAAGCTCCTATTTGAAACTCTCAGAGACAGATGTGACAAACTCTACAAAAAATGTCATAGAAACTACATGGAACAGATTGAATCAAACATCAGCAAGAATCCTAAAGCTTTTTGGAGCTTCATCAAAGACAGACGGAAGGGCCACCCCAATATCCCTGCAAAAATGCAAATGGACGGGCAAACTGGCACGGACGACGAGGCCGCTAATCTCTTTGCCAGTCAGTTCTCCTCGGTATACTCTAGCAGTACTGCCACGCCTTATGCAAGATCAACAAATGTTCACCACCACAATATATGTAACATCGCGATAACTGAGCGAGATGTTCTAAAACACATAAAACAACTAGATATATTCAAGGGAGCAGGGCCTGACAATATTCCACCTTTATTTGTTAAACGCTGCGGACCTGCAATTTCTTTTCCCCTTGCGATAATGTTCTCCACATCCATCAGAGACGGTAAATTTCCATCAGTTTTCAAAAAGGCCAGAATTGTACCAGTCCACAAAAAAGGTGATATGGACAACGTCAAGAATTATCGTCCTATCTCAATGCTGTCGTGTCTTTCCAAACTGTTTGAAAGCATTGTTTGTCCCATCCTCACCAATTACATCCAAACAAGAATATCGGATCACCAGCACGGATTCAGGAAAGGACGTTCTGTAGAAACTAATTTAGTATCCTATATATCGGACTTGTCATCAAAAGTTGATAAGGGACTACAAGTGGACGCCATCTACACAGATTTCAGCAGTGCATTTGACAAGGTGGATCACTCACTCCTACTCACCAAACTGGAGTCCCTCGGTGTACACGGATCACTTCTCGAATGGTTTTCATCCTACCTAGCAATGAGACCACAAGTGGTAGCCGTGAACGGCTACGAGTCGCATGTGTACTGTGCCACATCCGGCGTGCCTCAAGGATCGCACCTCGGCCCGGTTCTCTTCCTCATCTTCATCAATGATGTTACATCGCATATGGAAAATTGCAAGTGCTCTCTCTTTGCCGATGATCTCAAACTTTACAGAGTGGTAAACAACAGCAACGACACCGCCATGGTTCAACGTGACCTAGACCGACTGTTGCAATGGTGTACTGACAATGGAATGAGTCTCAATGCCAAAAAATGTTACCATATAAAATTCACTCGGAAAATTAAGCCTGTCGAGTCAGTTTACACAATCAACGGTGTTCGTCTGCAAGAGGTAAAGGAAATACGTGACTTGGGAGTCCTTATAGACAGCCAACTAACTTTTATCCCTCATGTCGATGCGATTTCTAAAAAAGCGGCTCAGATGCTTGGCTTTATGAGGCGAAACGCAGCTGGATTCAAAAGAGTCAGTACCAAAATTCTTTTGTACAACGCGCTGGTCAGAAGTCATTTGGAATTTGCAAGTTCAGCTTGGAACCCTACGTACTGTATACACTCACAACGCATCGAAAGTTTGCAGCGAACGTTCACCAGGGCCCTTGCTTACAAAGCCCGGGGGATTTCCCACAGATGCCCTTATGATCAGCGCTTAGCCTTCTTCGAGATGCAATCGCTGTACTGTCGCCGGAAAGCTCATGACCTGGTATTCTTGTACAAATTAGTTAATGGCCTAATAGACTGTAATGATTTGCTTGGTGCGGTGCAGCTTTCAGTCCCTTACAATGTACCACGGAACCCAATCACCAAAACGTTCACCTTACCGCGATGCAGGACCAACTTGGGCCAGCACTCGCCACTACCAAGAATGTTTCATTCATACAATATGTTGTGCGCTCAGAACGATATAGATATTTTCCACGACACCCAACCTAAATTTAAATCAAAAATAACCACATAGTTAATAAGCAATCTCAATTTCTATTGTATCAATCCCAATTCCCAATTCCTAATGTATTATATTGTATTGTATAAGCCTATTTTTTAAATTTAATATTAATTATCTTAACGTTGTTGCGTGATCAAACTGTAAATGTTGTGCATGTCTATAAAAGAAATATATATCAGAATTTGTCATTAACTTGTAAATCAATTAAGTGTAAAAATATGTATTTTGTTGATGTGTCTAATAATAAATAAATAAATAAATAAATAAATAAATAAAGCTATTATGTTGACTGCAAATATACAATTGCGTTTGTTTGGTACGAAGTGGCGAGTTTGACATCACGGGTTTGAATATCATTCTAGTGATCTTTGTCTAAGACGCTAGCGGTCGGGAAGGCTTAATTAATCGCAACAAGCTTTTATGGTCAGCGATCAACAGATTTTGTGTATCGGCAATACCAAATGACTTGAGTGATAACCGACGTTTGATCATAGTAAATATGTATACACAAAGTTTGTAGAACGGCGGACCTGCATGGCATGTTTGATTGAAATTAGACCCTGTGTAGTTAGGGATAAGAAGCTTTCGCTTGGGCAGCGCGTGTTCCGCAAAGGACGCCATTTTTTTCAGACATGTGGGGTCTATAAATACGAGAGCGTGGGAGGGGGAGGCATTCAGTCTCTGCGTCAAGCTACTGTGACACTCGTCTTTTGGTAATTCTAAACAGTTCGGTCTGCCTTTTTACGCGTCTGGAACTGGACGAGTTGTGATTGCGTGTAACAGTGGATTTTCGTGAGTGCCTGAAGCGCCGAGATATACCTCAGTTCCTATCCTTTAAATCAACCTACCCCAAATTCCAAAACTATCCTTGGGTCGTTAGATAAGAACTTGTAGGTAATTGATCTGAGTCTGAGTCTGGGCTTGGAGCGACCCTAATTTCCTTTTTCCTTCACCATAGGGTTCCTGGATTGGCTCTTAGGATATTCGCGGGCTAATCCTCTCCTCATTCCTTTCGAGTAGCGAGTTTTGAAATTCCCACACACACACAGTCATTAAACATACAAACACATTCAAATCAAACTCAACCATTTTCGAGTGGTGATAATGGACGAGGTATAACACTAGGATTTTAGACTAGGCTAGACATGAGTTTAGTTGCGGCTAAACCTAGGTTGGCAGTGCATAGGGAGACTGTTTGATCGATGAGGTTCCGTGGATGGAAATAACAAATTCAGAACAAAGTATAAACGTTGTCAACACAGATAACCTATCCTGTTGATATTTTTGACATTTGAGTGTTGTCGGGGACGCGCGAAGAGATCGAATTACAGTCCAAAGTTCATTGTTTAGGACCGGGTAGATTGTTTTGCCTTGCCTTGGATCGGTTTGGATTCAAGTTGCATCTTTAAACTAAATGTAAATTTCGCTGGAGGTCTAATGTGTAGGCCGTGTCGAGTATTTATGACTGGGCTCGGTCGAGGAAGTGCTGAGGTCAGTTAGATACATAGATCGGTATTTACCGAAGTATGTACCTCGCTGTGGTGTGGGTTAGATCTCCAAAAGCGCTAATGACAACGTTTCGATAACATCCAGCTCAAATTGCGCAGAGTTGAAGGTTTCAAAACGTTACGGACCTTTTGAGGAAACCGCTAGTTCAAACCCATTTCGGAAAATCAAATCGCAATTGTGTAAACCCGGTCTATTCGGATCGTTATTGCCGTGAACTAATTATATAATTGGAACCACCACAAGCCGCTACTAGCGAGCACATGAAATATCATTGAGTACTCACGTCGTAACACTACGACGGATATCTATACGATATCTGAAACAAATATTATAAATTGTGGTCGACCACTAAAAGAAGTTCCAAGCGCCCATATATACAAAAAATAAATGGTACCATCACACAAAATACAACAAAGATCGATCTGGCGCAATACACCGCTAACTGATGCGAAATACCGGCTTGCGGGCATATATGCTTTCTCTGTCTAACTTGAAACTCTAACTTCCTGAACCAATCTTCCGTTCGACTATTGCACGCCTAACGAACTTCTCAACGAACGAGAAATTCAGACTTATCATTCTTAACTTACAAATTTTACAGCTGAATCGGGACATCTCCTTTTGGGGTAGAAAGAATAGACGATCATAGCTTCTGATAGCGGTGGCTCGACCTTAGCCAATATGCCGTTACAATTCCTACATAAATCGTCATTTACGATAAACCGTTTATCTTCTACCCCAAACGCAAATTCGCACGAATCCGATAACCCCGAGAAATAAACGTAATCGCCCTTTCTTAACTCCTGAAAGTCGATAAAATCTATCACGTCACGATCCTCGATAACCGTGGTTTCCCCGAAGTTCACTTGTTTCCTTCTAGAACCGTCTAGAAAGTCCGACCCTATCTTTTGTTTTGAAAGAATCCCTACGCGCATGACATTTCGTTTTACCGGTGTCGTGTTTTGTTTCGTATGGAAATTATTGAAAAACGGTATTTTTCCCTGGAAAAAACACATACACGAATGAACAAAATCAATATTCATACCGTTCTTTATTAAAAAAATCCACCCCTAAAATAATGCTACAATTTAAATCAGTTATTACTAAAAATTCCTGTGAAAAGTTAAAATTGTCCAAACTAAAATCTATAACACATTTCCCTACAATTTGCAATAAACTTCCATTTACCGCCTTAACCCGTCTCTTCTCTTCTTGCATACATCTCGCACCCACTTGATCTGCAACGACTGGGCTGATGCATGAAGCCGTAGCGCCTGTATCTAAAAGAGCTACCACGTTTACATTAGAAGAATTCAATAAAACTAATGGTCTGACCTGCTGATCCGCCTCGACTGCGACGATATTCCCCATTGGTCATTTCGCCTCCGTGCTATGCTGCTGAGCTCGTCTGAGGCCCTCATTTCACAGGTCAGCCTGGTCACCGCTATCGGCCTCTAGCGACGACGCGTTGTAAAATCCGCTTGCCTAGGACGCAAATTATAATTATTAGTACTAGGTCTAATATGTGGTTCCTGACCACTTGACGACGGCCTGTCTCCCCCCCCCCCCCCCCCCTCTCTCTCTCTCTATTGCTATGGGCCAAATTCGGTCCAAAAGTTGCCGGGTTCCTAAACACATTTACATTATCATCACTTCCCGGACTTAATTTCTCCATCTGTACCAGTACTGCCCTTAGCGCCATCTTATCTACAAAATGGCTCAACATTAATTTATTTCTAAGATGGTTTTGCAATCCTCTTCAAAATTGCGTTATAAAAATGTCATCTTTGGTAACACTAGCCTTCTCGCTAGGTCCCCTAAGTAATGGAAGTAGTCCAACAAACTTCTTTTCTCTAGGCATTGTAGAACTTCTCTGCAAAGTCTGTGCTTCCAAATTCCTCATTAAATGTATCCACCACCTCTTCAAATGTCTGGGCACTGCCCCTAATTTCCCTAAAAAAATATAAGGCTCTACCTTTTAAATACGAAGGAAATAATAATTTTAATTCCTCCGACGATATAAATTTCTTCCTCGATGCAGCATCTCTGAAGTCTTCTAAAAAGTCTTCAAAGGACTCCTGAGGACTCCCCGAAAAACAAGTTGACAAATCCTCCATCATAATAAAAAAAATCACAAAATGTCCGCTGCAATAAAAATCTTCCCACAATATTTTTCTATTCAATTCTTCATCCGCTTGGCAGTTCGAGGTAATTCCTAAATTAAAAACTTAAGTACAGAAATATACTTCCTTTCAGTGTAGTTTCGATCCTTCCTCGATTCTTCAAGGTCTGGATCGACGATCACTATCCTCTTCTATTACGTCACTTCTTATGACGTCACCTCCTATTCCTTATGAAGCGGTCTTCTTATATCTCCGGTTCGTTCGGCGCCTCCGCCAATGTAATGTCACAGCACTTCTCGCAGCACTACCTTTACTTGAAATTGCTAGCCCTAGGACTTATATATATGAATTTGAATTTGAACTTTTATTTTTGAATATGGTTACAAATTGTATAAAAGGGATCAAACTGGCTCGATAGCCATTAAGCTAATCCTAACTATATAAATTAGATCAGTCGCTGGCCGAAGCCTAAGGTGAAGTGTGTCACATTGACTTTTCACATCCAAGCCTCTTTTTTTTTAAAATTACAAATTACGTAACAGTGTCAAAGTGAACACCCACTCTAAAGAGGCCCGTATACAATATTATCGCATAGACAAATATCGAACTATATACCTTACAGTAATATCGACGAAAAATCAGAGATGGCATAAGCGTAAGACTTGTTTCTTCTTAGGAAATTAACGCTTATACCGCCATCTTTCCTAAATTAAGCGCACTACCACGATACTACCTATACTAGAAAGAACTTTTGAACTAGTAGCTCTATCTAACAATATACATTTAAACTAAAAATAGAATTACGCTTCAAAGTTCTACGGTTGTTTGTCCTCTAGTTTTATTCGTCCATGGCCATTCGTATAAAAACACGCACATCACGTAAACGCGCTCAGTCGATCGTCAGTTCTAGTGGATTCAAGAGCTCTAAAATTGTGTTGAAGTCTATACGACTCCGGTCATAGTACTGTGTGGAATTTGTGTGGAATTCAGTGAATAAACTATTGTTAGCTAAAGTGTGGGTTTGACTTTATCGGCGATCTTCGGACGTTAAAAGATCAGAAGAAGGGATATCTTCAATTTACGGTGATAGTGAACTTGGAGCTGGACTAATTTAACGCCCAAAGAAGATAAAATGGGTAGAGAAAGAGAATTCCGTAGACGGAATCGTGATGATCCTAGATCGCGATCCGATTCCGACTCGTCGCTGCGGAGTCGCAGTTCTAGACGTCGTCATCGCAGCCGCGAGTCACGACGAAGAGAGCATTCCCGCCGTTGCCTTTCGCGCCGTAGTTCTCCAAGCGAGTCCCAACATCGGCGCTATGAAAGAGTGGAGAAACGACGTGGCGAGACACCTAAGAAGAATCACGAGCCAAGCATCTCGCTTGACAGCAGATCGCAACCGGTAGGTCTCACCTGTGACTGTTGTACCTGAAAAACTTGTAGTTAGCGCTTCATCTGCAAGCAACTCAAACAATTTATTACAGGCGTTTAAAGAAATCGTACAGACCATGAAAACGACAAACAATAGCGAACGTTTCCCACAAATGAATGTGATCCCTGAATTTGACCCATCAAAAAGGAACCAAACCATAGATATATGGATTGTTAAAGTCAATGAATGCGCCATTAAACTCAGTGATTCTCCCTCGAGATTACACATAATTACTTGTAGTAACGTCCAGTTGCTGCCATTGTACACAAGATTTAAAGCTAAAAAGTAAATAGCTGAAATAAATTTTAGCGGTAAAACAAGTTTTTTACATCCCTATGTAAACCTACCCGGCATCGCCCATCACTAATTTTCTCCATACACGTTTCTTGTGGCGGCCATTTTGTACGCATAAAATTCTTCTTTAATCTTTTAATTGTGAATTTATAGTTTAAAAACAAGGTTCCAGTTGTTTTTGAAATGGGAAAACGAAAAAGAAGCGAGGATCGAATCGCTCGGAAGATAAGAAGATTAGAGAAGAAAAGAGCGCGTCTCCTGCGCGAGCGTCGTCGGAGCGCTTCGGAGGCGTCGTCCGAGACGTCAAATGATGATTATCATCAAGACACCCCTCAGCATACAGTCTACGATGAGCCAGTAGTCCAAATGGAAGGCAAGTCAACATAATCAGCCATTTTTACATAGGCCGGTCGGTTTTTTGTGGTACTTGAGTTTAATCTGCATGGTTAAACCGACCAGATGTTACTTTAGGTCAATCCGTGAGATTGACCACAGTATCAAGGTTTTCCACCATACCTATGAGTTTATTCTGCATGGATATTCCCTGGTGTGAATTCAATCTGGATCTCAGATTGTCAGGCAGTGTGAATACACTTGCTGCTTGTCTACTGGCCAATCTCAGTCTACATGGCATGACATACACATCACCTCTGTGTACACACTGCATGTCTGTACCTTGGTGTAGTTGCAACGCTCAAACAATACAGGCCTGTCAAGGATATTTGGATGCCCTAAGTTTGGTATTGTGGTTTTTTGTTTTTACAGAAGCTGAGCCAGAGTTACCTATAGTGAATAACAATCCTGTGAACGACAACCCAGTGAATGAAAACCTAATGAATGACAGCCCAATGATCGACCCAGTGAATGATATTTCTCCAGAAATATTGTCCATTCTGGGGGAAGAACCCAATGTGGAGGATATTGGTTTCGGTCCGAAGATAAATGATCATGTGGCCACAAGGTGGTCAAAGATATTGACACATGGACTCCAAAATGAGACAAAAAATGAAATATGTAACCGGCACATTCCAGAAAATTTAAAACTTGCCAAAGCCCCGGATATGAATCCCGAACTCTTACAAGCTGCTTCTGACCTTGTAAAGAAAAGAGATATTTACTTGGTGGAAAACCAAAATCAAATGGCTAAAGTAATAACATGTATTGGTGATGCAATTTCTCTTGTAATAGAGCATAAAGAGGCTGGTAGGGAAAACCTACTTAAAGTACTAAGTGATGCTGGACGTCTGGCTTGCCACGTCCACCACGCACAAACCATGTCCAGAAGGCACTTCATAAGGACATGCCTTAACAAAGAGGACAGTATGAATATAAAGGATCTACCTCGGGACCACCTGCTTTTCGGTTCGAACTTGTCCGAAAAAAGAAAAAATATGAAAATTATTAACAGGGTTGGTACGGAAATGAAGGCACCTGCTCCGAGACCCAAACCAGTCACTGAAAACGCTCTGCCCACTACATCCAGGGCTTTAAACTGGAGGGGCCCGCCACCGCCGCCTCCACCGCCTCGGCGCGCGTACCCGAGGCCGAACTCGACGGCTGGTGGGCGCAGACAGCAGCAGCCGCCGCCACCGACGCCGGCCCCGCAGCCGCAACAGCGCCAATACTATCAAGCTCCGCGACCCAGCAGGACGTCGCGACGCTAACTCAGGCGGGTACTTTACCCTACTTTTATAAAAATTGGGTGGCTATGACGAACGATGGCATAGTACTGTCTTGGATTTCGGGCCTTCGTTTGCCTATTTCTACTGAAATACATCAGCTGAAGGCCCCTTATAATATTCCTGAATCAAATTGTTACAAGCACTCCATGAATATGGAATTGTCTAGACTTTTAGAAATAGGTGATATCAAAAAATGTAATCCTTGTCAGGATCAATTCTTATCAAAGATTTTTCTTATTGAAAAGGAGAATGGCAAAAAGAGGTTCATACTCAATTTAAAGAAATTAAATGAGTTTATACCTGCACCTCATTTTAAGTTAGAGGATTACCGCACTGCAATGAAGCTTATTTCTAAAGACTGCTTTATGTGCTCAATTGATCTCAAAGATGCTTACTTTTCTCTGGCTATTGACAAAAATGACAGAAAATTCCTTCGCTTTGAGTGGTTAGGAGAGATATATGAATTTCAAGTTCTACCCTTTGGGTTGAACATTGCCCCTTTAGTATTTACCAAACTTATGCGTCCTGTGATGCAATATTTACGCAGCCAGGGTTTCATTTCGGTTATTTACTTAGATGACCTGTTTTTGATAGGACATTCTTATCTTGAATGCAAGAATAATTTCTTAATAACTAAACAATTATTGGAATCTTTGGGCTTTACCATTAATCGGGAAAAAAGTGTTTGTACCCCTTCTCAGAAAATAAAATTCTTGGGTTTTATTTTTGACTCTGTAAACTTTACTATTAGCATAACTGATGAGAAGAGAGAGAAAATTAAAAAAGAGGTTTTAAATTACTTATCCATACAAAGATGCAAAGTTCGCCACTTCGCACACTTCATTGGTCTTTTAGTTTCAGCTTGCCCGGGTGTCCCATATGGATGGCTATATACCAAAAACTTTGAAAGAACAAAGTTCCTCTGTTTAAAACAAAATAATGATGACTATGATTCGCATCTTACCATTCCAAAATCATTGTCAGAGGATCTCACTTGGTGGCTGCATAATATAGACTCATGTCAAAATCCTATTCGAACTGGCAATTATAAACTGGAGATTTTCTCCGATGCATCTCGGACAGGTTGGGGAATAAAATGTTTAAGTGACTCTGCAAGTGGTCAATGGTCAAACACAGAATTAGAAGAACATATCAATTCCTTAGAACTTAGAGCAGCTTTTTTCGGTTTAAAAATCTATGCAAAAGAATATCAAAACTGTGAAATTCTTTTAAGGATAGACAACACTACCGCTATAGGTTATATAAACAGGATGGGCGGTATTCAATACCCTCACCTCACTAAAATCAGTAGGGAAATATGGCAATGGTGTGAGCAGAGGCAGCTCTTCATCTTTGCATCTTATATCAGCTCCAAAGAAAACTACTCTGCAGATGCTGAATCTCGGCGAATTCACGCAGACGTAGAATGGCAACTTAGTAATGTAGCATTCAAAACCATATGTGAAAAATTCAGCAAACCTGAAATAGACCTGTTTGCTAGCCGTCTAAATAATAAATGCCCAAAGTTCATTTCGTGGCACAGAGACCCAGAGGCCTTTACAGTAGATGCTTTTACAATATCATGGCATGGATATTTATTTTATGCCTTTCCACCATTCTGCCTTATTCTTCGAGTTATACAGAAAATAATTCATGAGAAAGCTACGGGTATCGTGGTGGTGCCATGGTGGCCCACACAGCCGTGGTTCCCCCTTTTCAGAAAATACCTTGTATCTGAGTACATTGAATTCCCCCCTAACATTCATTTATTATCATATCCTTTCAGTCACGAGCACAAACTCCAGAGGAGCCTTACCTTGGTAGCAGGACTGCTATCAGGCAAAAGTATCTGAATCAGGGCATTTCTGTAGAATCAATAGAGGTGATATTAGCATCTTTATCAGATAACACCATCAAACAATACAATCCGTGCCTTAGGCAATGGCATCAGTTTTGCCAGGAAAATGAAATTGATTTTTATAGAGCATCAGTTTCAGATGTGTTAAAATTTTTGACAAAATTATATAATAGGGGCTGTAAATATGGCACTTTAAATAGTACTAAATCTGCTCTAGCTCTTGTGCTGGGGACCAGCATAATGAATGACTGCGTAATCAAGCGTTTAATGAAGGGAGTTTTCAAATTGCGTACTCCTTTACCAAGATATAACCTAACTTGGGATCCCGAAAATGTATTAAATTACGTAGGTGGGTTATTTCCTAATGAATCTTTGTCTTTTGAAACATTGTCAAAAAAAACTTGCCACTTTACTGGCTCTTGTAACGGCTCATCGCGTCCAAACTTTATCGCTTATTCGCATTAGTAATATAAAACAGATGTCGGACAAGATTGTCATACATATACCGGATAAGATTAAAACATCCGCTATAAATAGATCTCAACCCATGCTTATACTACCATATTTCAGTGATAAACCCTCTATTTGCCCTGCTAGATCTTTAGAACATTACTTACAGAAATCAGCAAATAAGAGACCCAATGATTGTGATTTTCTCTTTATTACTTATAAGAAACCTTTTAGAAAAGTTTCTTCCCAGACATTGAGTCGATGGATGAAGGTCACTTTAAGCGAGAGTGGTATTGACACCTCCATATTCGGTGCGCACAGCACCCGTCACGCAGCCACCTCCGCCGCGAAGAGGCTTGGCGTGAGCCTGGATCTTATAAGAAAGACTGCAGGTTGGTCAGGCAACTCTGCCACCTTTGCCAGATTCTATAATAGAGAAGTTGCTACGGAGTCATCTGAATCCTTTGCCCGCACTCTCTGCGGAGTGACCCCGAAACATTGATTTTATTTAATATATAATGCTCTTGCAGAGCTTATTTTTAGTTTTGATAGACACAATTTGTAAGTCTATGTTGTTACTTTTGTTATCTATTGTTAATTGAGCTTGTTAGAATATTTGTGAAGTGCAATAAATGCTCGATTTTTTCAATTATTTCAATTATTGATTTTATTGATTTTACAAACCTAAAGGACCTAAAACACATCTATTTCGTATAATGTCATCTCTAAACATCTACAAGTAATTATGTGTAATCTCGAGGGAGAATCACTGAGTTTAATAGAAAATCAAACGAACTTACCTGTAAGTGAAGTTCGATGACTATTAAACGAGGTGATTCTCCCGAAGAGATTACAACCCACCCTACCCTATTCTAAATATTTAAAAATATTTTGCAAGTATAGCCCTGAAGATATTATTTGCACGAAATAGATTTCTGGCCGATTGGTCAACGTGTATGAAGAAAATTAGTGATGGGCGATGCCGGGTAGGTTTACATAGGGATGTAAAAAACTTGTTTTACCGCTAAAATTTATTTCAGCTATTTACTTTTTAGCTTTAAATCTTGTGTACAATGGCAGCAACTGGTCGTTACTACAAGTAATTATGTGTAATCTCTTCGGGAGAATCACCTCGTTTAATAGTCATCGAACTTCACTTACAGGTAAGTTCGTTTGATTTTCTAGTATCTATGATTGGACGGATCGGCAGATAATTCATTACGCTCTGCCCAAACTTGTGGGTCTGGCACAAAGATGGTATCAGGGACTACCAAGTTTGCTGTTTACATGGGAATACCAAGTTTGCGGGGTTGGTGGTAAGACTACTTGCTTTATTGAATATCAAATCCTTATATACTAATTATTCTAGGACAATGCCCCCTTGATGGTAGGTTCAGTATAGGTACACGTGTAGTGTCCTATGACATTGGCCTTATTACTAGTGCCCTTATATGGTTCGGTGTCTTATGACGGGTATCGCCATGGGCGGTCGTTACAATTTTTACCTATACCTACTTAATTAAGGTGGTCACACACTACACCTTTCCCCTTAATTTTTATAGAAAAAATATATCATTATTTTTTATATAAATAAAACATGTCATGCGTTCAGAACAACTCGACGGAGGACTGGTTTGCCCTTCTAACTTTTTCATTCAAATGCCTAAGAGTCCCTTCCTCCGACAATCGGAGTCAGTCGCTGGCTTCCAAAGTGAAAGAAAATATTAACAATATCAGCACACAGGGTACGCAAGGGTTGGTCACGTCAGATCCGCGGCCCAATATAAGGGCGTTTAGTCGCCGATCCTTTTATAGGGCCGTGGAAACGAAGGTTTATGATGAGGACCTAGGTGGAGCGGTTAGGATTTTAATGTCTGACTGCTCAGTAGCTGACAATAGTGAGGAGACATTGGAAGCCTTGCGCCTCAAAGATCCCTCTCCGGGTCGTTCTTTAGATTTCCCACCAGAGCCGACCTCCTCAGACAAGTTCCTTTCTGTGGAAGTGTCGGACGTCTCCGAGGCTGTCGCATCATTTTCTAATGGTTCCGCGGCAGGTTTGGACTGGCTGCGCCCTGAACACCTTAAAGAGCTGACGTCGGCTGCTGCGGGCGACAACGGTGGAAAACTCTTGGCCTCAGTTTGTAGTTTGGCGAATTTCATGCTGAAAGGCGAGGTGAAGAGGGAAGTTTGTCCTTTTTTATACGGTGCCTCATTGTGTGCCCTTCGAAAAAAGGATGGAGGCTTACGGCCTATTGCCATGGGCAGTGTGATCCGTCGCTTAGTGGCTAAGCTAGGGTGTCGCGCCGTAAGAGAGGAGATGGCTTAATTTCTGCAGCCCCGCCAATTGGGTTTTGGCGTACCCTTGGGTTGCGAGGCGGCTATACATGCTACTCGGGCCTTTGCCCTGTATGAGGCTGATACAAATAATATTGTAGTAAAGGTCGATCTTCGCAACGCTTTTAATGCAGTCGAGCGCGACTTAATTTTGTTCATGATAAAGGAGAAAGTTCCTGCATTGTACCCGTTTCTACACCAATGTTATTACAGATCGAGTAACTTATTTTTAGGAGACAAGTTGGTCGAGTCTCAGCTGGGGGCGCAGCAAGGTGATCCTTTGGGACCTTTAATATTTAGCCTCGCAATTCAGAATGTAGTGTCACCTCTAAATGTATGGTATTTGGATGACGGTACCATCGGAGGCAGCCCGGAAGTAGTGATCGAGGATCTGAGAGCACTTATCGAGTGGTTAGCGAGGTTGAGGCTGGAAGTGAATCCACAGAAATGCGAATTATACCCCTGTTCCAGCCAGGACTCCCCGGAAGTGCTATCAGAAGTCTATTCCGTAGCCCCAGGGTTAAGATTACTGGACAAATCCGACTTTACTTTATTGGGTGCACCAGTCTTCCCCGAGGGTATCCCGGGTGTCTTATCGGCCAAAACAAGAGCTCTCTTGGCATCCAAGGATCACTTACAACAACTCCCAGCCCACGTCGCACTAACAATCCTGAGGAGTTGACAGTCAATTCCCAGGCTTACATACACGTTGCGTACGGCTCCGATGTGGCTTTGTAGGAAGGAAGCCACTGAGTATGATAACGTACTGAAGACCTCATTAGAATCGATTATCAATATCGAAATGACTTCCACTCAGTGGTGCCAAGCAGCTTTGCCCATCAGGCACGGTGGTTTAGGCATTCGACGGTTGCGCGACACCGAGCTGCCGGCCTTGTTGTCTTCGTCGCATGGGGTGCGAGACCTTGTCACTCTTATTTTAAATATCCATGGTGATGGTTTTCGTATCCCCTTCGCGGAGGAGGCATTAGGGTTATGGCATGATTGGTGTCCTGGTAGCACTTCGCCCCAGCACCCGCACTCACAACGTAATTGGGATGAGTTATCGTGCGGAGTCACGCTTAACGAGTTATTGGACCGGAGTTCGGGGGTCGAGCTGGCACGACTGCGCGCAGTTTCGCAGCCAGAGTCAGGGCTCTGGCTCCACGCCTTGCCTTCTCCTCAACTAGGAACATTTCTGGACAATGACGCGTTGCGCGTGGCTGTCGCCTTGCGCCTTGGCTGTGACATCTGCCAGTCTCATTCCTGTGTGTGTGGTGCGGGTGTGGACGCTCATGGTCGGCACGTTCTTCACTGCGGTCGAAGCGCGGGCAGGCTTTCCCGGCACTCCTCTATGAATGACATCGTCAAGCGGGCTCTTGTAACAGCCAATATACCTTGTGTATTGGAGCCCGCGGGGCTGTGTCGTACCGATGGGAAACGCCCGGATGGCCTGACCATGAACCCGTGGGAGAGGGGAAGGTCATTGCTTTGGGATGCGACGTGTGTCTGCACATTCGCTCCCTCCCACCTGGCATCGACCGTGTCTAACCCGGGGGCCGCAGCGGAAGAGGCAGCGAGGATGAAGACCCAAAAGTACTCTGTGCTTTTGGGCCAGTATATATTCGTCCCGCTTGCCATAGAAACCACCGGGGTCTGGGGAGTGCAGGGCGAGGCATTCATTAGGGAAATAGGGCGCCGCCTGAGGGACCGTGGCTATGACCGCCGCTCCGAGTCCTATCTTATGCAGAGGATTTCCCTCGCAGTGCGGCGCGGAAACGCCGCCAGCGTGATGGGGACCTTTGCATCTGATATGGTCCGGGGCGCTTTATTTTCTTAGTGTATTGGTGTGTTGGTGTGTGTGTGTGTGTGTTTTTGCATATTTAAGTTTTGTACAAAGCAGTTGACTGATTCTGTACATCGATTTATTTT
Source organism: Argyresthia goedartella (assembly GCA_949825045.1). Classification (NCBI taxonomy): domain Eukaryota; kingdom Metazoa; phylum Arthropoda; class Insecta; order Lepidoptera; family Argyresthiidae; genus Argyresthia; species Argyresthia goedartella. The sequence goes on along the minus strand of OX463821.1, from coordinate 21,692,392 downwards.
CATTATAATTTAACAATAAATTAGTAACAAACATGTCTAATCCAAAGTAATATGTATAACTAAAACTGTAATATAACTGACTTATTGTTAATGTATTTTTTTAATATTTTTTATTCACGATACAGTTTCGTTCGATTTTTATGAATTAATTTTATTTTACCCTTGTCTATGATTTCGACATTAGGACTTAAATCTCTAAACACCACATATGGTCCTGATAATATACTGTCTAACTTACTTCTATCTTCTTTTCTAATTAATATCTTATCATTAGGCTTATATAATATTGTATTAGTATTTTTATCATAATTTGTTTTTCTTATCAATTTACTTTGAATCAGAATTTCTCTTGCCTCTTTTTGGGATGTTTGTATTCTGTACCTTAATTCTAATGGGTAGAGGTCATGCTTATATAGAGGTTCAATATGAGATGTTAAATTGCTAGGAAGGTTGCACTTTTTCCCAAAAACTAACTCAAATGGTGTGAACTTTGTTTTTTTATGGACTGAAGTGTTATACGCGAAACACCATTATGGTATCCACTTACTCCAATATTCAGTATGGTTGTCTGTTTGTATTCGTAGATATGCTCCGAGACTTTTATTGCTATTTTCTAAAGCACCTATACTCTGGTGATGATATGCTGTTGATGTAATTTTGTTTATTTGTAATAGTTTACATACCTCTTGGAATATTGAAGAAGTAAATTCTGCTCCTATGTCCGTAGCTATGTTTTCCGGTATTCCATAGCGAAGAACAAAGTTTTTTACAAATATTTCTGCAACTTCCTTAGTGGATTTAGTCGCTAGTGGATATGCCTCTACATATTTTGTTAATTCACATTGCAGGGTTAAAATATATGAATTATTTTCCTCATCTCTGTCCTATGGACCCACTATATTTAAGAAAATTGTTTGAAATGCTGATTCAGCAATTGTTGTTACATACATTGGTTCTTTTAAGTGTACCGAGTGTTTTTCCTTCTGACACTTTACACATTTTTTAGCATATTCTTTTATATCGTCTTCTAATCCTATCCAACAATAATGTCTTTTTATATTGTTATACATCTTTTTTATGCCGGCGTGGCCACTTGTAGACAATAAGTGAAAGTCATTCAGTATTACTTTTTTATCATCTCTACTTGTAATTCTTATTACATCATTTAATTTACATAATCGTGGACCGGTCCAATCCTTTTTATTTTTTATTTCGTTTGCTAGCTTTTCTACTAATATATTATTATTCATATTTTTAATTATTATTATTTCATTTATTTCCCATTCTTTACATTTTATACCAAGTTCTCGCACAAAGGCGGCTCGCGTCATTTGCGATGGAGAAAATGGTTTTATATATATAGATTATTTTCTTCTTTTACGTATGTTAATGTTGTCGATTCTTCTTTTATTATTTTGTCATTTCTCATTACTCTTTCATATTCTTTTACTGTAATATATTAGTTCAATATAATTCTTCGGTTTGGTATTTAATTCTACAATTTTCGGTTGATCAGTCCGAGTTTTAATTGAATTATCTTGTACCTTACCCGTTGTCTTGTTTGCATTTTGTCTTAACATTTCTCGTTTTTCCATTGACCTAGTCGTGACAAATAAGCATTCGCTCATTTCTTTTAGTTCCTTTGAAGTTACCTTTATTCGTGATAACACATCTGCTACTGTATTTTCTGATCCTTTTACATACTCTGCGATAAAGTCATATTCTTCTAGAGCTAACCTAAATTTCAACAATCGACTTGATGGATCTTTCATATTAAATAAGTAAATAATGGTTTATGGTCTGTCTTAATAATAAAATGTCGTCCATATAAATATGGTCTAAAATACTTTGTTGCCCAGACAATTGCTAGTAATTATTTTTCTATGGTTGCGTAGTTGTGTTCTGCCTTATTTAAACTCCTACTCGCATATGCTATGGGCCGACCATTGCTGTTAGACAGCTCGGCACCTATTGCGTAACCTGATGCATCTGTATGCAAAACAAACTCATTATTTGGGTTGAAGTCTCGATACTGCAATACTGGAGGAGTACTTAGTGCTTCTTTTAATGTTTCAAATGAGTGTTGACAATCTTGATTCCAATCAAATTTGACGTTCTTTTTACTTAATTTATTTAAATAATGTGCCTTTTCCGCGAAGTTAGGAATAATTTTTCTGTAGTAATTGGCTAATGCTACAAAGCTTTTTGCTTCTTTTTCATCTTTTGGTAGTGTGTTTATGTTTTCAATGTCCTTGTCAGATAATTGTCCTGATTCTTCCTGTTCATGCGTAAGTTTCAATAATGCTAAATGATGTTTATTAACATTTGTTGCTTCGTTTAATTTCCTAACTAATACCTCGCCTTTACGTCTACTTGGACCTAACTTGATTAGGTATGTTCTTATTTCTTTTAGTTGTTGTATTAAATCATCTAGTTTATCTTTCATTGAGGCACAACTTATTTATGTATTAGACTGTCAGAAATATCTTAAAGTTATGTTAAGTCTACTTACATAGGTTATATATTAATGACCATTTTCCCTCTGCTTCTTGATACACTGATACACTTTCTTCTTCGCACTTAACACTTGACATCAACTATTTTAGAGTATATCACTACCACTCTTGGTATTTATTGTCTCGTTCCCAAGTCACTTGCCATATCCACGTTAATTTTCCTTCGTAGACCAATTTCATCTCTTCCATTCCTTTTGTACCATCTACAAACTCCATATCCAACTTATTCATCAAAACAGCATAATCTCTTGCCATCATCCTTTTTGGACAGAATAAATAGTGTCCTTTTCTGCCTTCGATGTAAGCCCCTATCGCCTGTCTTCCCCCTCTTTCTGTATTATTGTACTAGTTGTACTTCGATTTCGTACTTTTCGCTGATTATTGACATCTGTTGTTTTACTACTTCCACGTAATGCTTCATACTAGTTCTGTTCTTTGCTTCAGCACCTCTTTGCGTTCTGCGTCTTATCTTTCTGCTCAGTGCGTTATTCAGATATCGTAACAACACTATGATGATTATTATTAGGATCACAATTACGATGGTAAATATGTACCAGTCAATGTGGTTTAAATTTTCTGTTAGTGAATTGTTTTGATTCATAAAATTTGTTTTTCTAATTTGCGTAAGGATATCGTTTCTATACGAATTAACACATGCACTCGGTGGGGCAACCGTTGTCGTACTGCCTTGGTTCCCCATGACAGTATCACCAGGTCTTCAATTGTTTTAATTCATCTTCACCATAAGGTAGGTTTCGGCTACCGTACACCGGGCTAGGACCGCCTAGGAGCGACCGCGGATCATATTCGAGGCGCGATCGTAAGTGGCAAGGTCGCCATGTAGTGTGGGAGCCAGGTTCAAATAAATACGCGCGGGGTTGGTGGTAAGACTACTTGCTTTATTGAATATCAAATCCTTATATACTAATTATTCTAGGACAATGCCCCCTTGATGGTAGGTTCCGTATAGGTACACGTGTAGTGTCCTATACTGAACCTTTGAAATAGTTGGGCTGGGAACAGTGCGGGCACAAAACGCGGCTATCCAGCGATAGCGGGATGTGCTGGCTGCAGGCGGCGCCAGTAGAGTGGCTGGCCGGCCGCGACATGGGGGCAAAGAACAATTATCAACCTATAAGTACAAATAATAAAAAAAACTTTTTTTTTTCATAAAAACGTGATTAAAAATAATTCGGCGGTACTGGGCCTGACGAGGAGGCTCACAACTGTGGGGGCGGTTCTTATACCTATATATATATATACATATAATTTGTAGAAAAATCCTGAAAATATTGTTAATATTATTGACCCCTAAATTGTCCCAAGCATTCGTAAAAAGATGATGATTGCACAGCAGATATATTTTGATTGAGTTAGGTACGTGCACATTGGCATCATTACCACAGTGGTTAATGTTGTGCACAGTGTTTGGTGCTAAGTTGTAGCCAGGGACTTCAATGAAAGCCGCCGGATTTTGTTGCAGCTGTGGCCGATGGAGCTGATAAGCCGCATTTTCCGCTCGCACCCAACAACGGTGGCAAACACTCCACGTCCCATCGAAAAGGACCTGTAAAAACAAGAAAATACCGTTAATGTCTTCAAAATATTGTGGTAGGTAACACAAACAAAATATTGATTTCTTTTGAAAAATATTCGTTTCGTGTTTCTGGGAACCTAATGTCGGAAAATAAATAGATTTACCAAAGATTATAGAAGGATTAAGACATTAGAAGCAGCATGAACAATAAAAGCTCACTTGATATATATATATATACATACACCACGCATTGGGGCAACCTGCCATGCGGTTAAGTCTATGAGTCACTTGATTATATATATATATATATATATATATATATACATACACAACGCATTGGGGCAACCTGCCAAGCGGTTAAGTCTATGAGTTACCTGTATTAATACATTTTGTTGAATAAAATCTGCATGTAGTGTTCATCTCGAAGAGTATCTTGGGTCAAAAGGTGACGCTGATATCTTCTGTTATGCAGCCCTCGCCCGCACATGACGCAGTTAATTTCATTGGCATCCATCGTAGATACCTCAAACCAATAAGGCAATAATTCAGTAAGTCCGGTATCACAGCAAAGCAAAATGGTCGTCGTAGTCGCAGAACGATAACAAGTATAAGTCCAATATCACTAGGCATTCAGTAAGTGCGGTATGGTAACTTCTTTGATATGGTAAGCCAATGGTCGCCGTAGTCGAAGAAAGACAATAGGTATAGGCAGGTAATACAGCGACAACGTTAGCGTGGCGTCCCGAGAAGCTCCAAACATTGACTCTAGACTAGAGATAAGTCGAGACCGTTTTGAAAATGGCGAATCTGCCCGACTCTGGCAAAAAACCTGCCAAATTCTGCCGAACTCGTCTACAGTAAATGCCAAAATATGCCATCATATTTTGCTTTTATGGGGGCGGGAATTATAAATAAAAATTCGTTTATTGAGGTTTTTTAATAAAATTTTAATTTCAAATTTAACATTTCAAAACACTTTATTCAGTAGGAATAATAATTTAATTCAATTTAATTTAATAATTTAATGATTTAATTCATATTGCTCAGTTTGGTTTCACAAAGGGTCGTTCAACAGCCGATGCTGGTGTTGAACTAATCGACAATATTTTTGATGCCTGGGAACACGCAATGGATGCAATAGGTGTCTTCTGCGATCTATCCAAGGCTTTTCATTGCGTCCATCATGACACTCTTGTCAGGAAGTTACGCCATTATGGTGTAAAAGATCAGGCCCTTGGCCTTCTGGAGTCATATCTAACAGATAGGGTTCAGATGGTCGATGTTAATGGGAAAAGATCACCTGGGTCTTCAATAAGTATGGGCGTACCGCAAGGTTCAATTCTTGGTCCTTTCTTGTTTTTAGTATACAGGGTGTCCCGTAAGTAGTGGTCCAACGTTAAAGGGAAGACAGCTTGCCTTATTTCCTAAAACCAATTTAAATATAATAAAAAAAAAACGTAGGGTTACCATGTTATTTTTTTTCCCTGGAATTTCCCATTTCGTCTTCCGTACATCGTGTTTTTTAATGCTGACGCTGCTAAGAATAACATTTCCAAGATTTTATTTTTGTAGAATAAAGCTAAATAGTTTATCAATGTAACCAAATAACAGTTTTGTTACTATCTGTTACTAATGGCTTGGAAAAAATCTTAAACAAAAAAAATATTTGTTCCGCCTTCAGATGACAGAAATTTAAAAAAAATCTCATGCAAAAAAAATGTATGACATTGAACTGAACCATTCTTTTAAAAACTTGTACACCTACCCAGCTTTGTAAATTGGAATAAAAACTAAGTCTAGGCTTTGTCGTTACAAAGTAATTGCTATTTATCTAAAAAGTGGCGCTAATTTTAAATAATTGAATAAAAAGAAAAAATATGCGTTAAACTTATTGTAGTGTCTAAACTGTCTGCCTATGAGCTTGAATCACTAAGATAGACACAATTTTTTATTTAGCTTTATGAATCAAGTTTCTACCGCTCAATCTACATTTAACATAAGATACTTATTGCAGGTATGTCAATAATCCATTTCATTTTAAACAAATTAGGTCTTATTAAAAAATAAAACAGTTAAGTAAATAAAAAATTATATTGATACAACACAACTGAACTGAACAACTGAACCATTCTTTTAAAAACTTGTACACCTACCCAGCTTTGTAAATTGCTATAAAAACTTAGTCTAGGCTTTGTTGTTACAAAGTTATTGCAAAATATCTGAAAAGTGGCGCTTATTTAAAAATATTAATAATAAGCAAAATGTGTATTACAATATTTTTATGACTTCCTTAGCCACGAATCTCATGCCATGGTAATAAACTTCCAAACCTAAGAGTCATGTGATGCCTTGGGTCGTTGAAAAGTTTAGTCATCACATCAGGTAGAAAAAGCTAGAGCGTGGATAGGGTCCGCGCCACAAATCATGTCCTGCGACTGAAAGCTGAACTTATACGCTGATCTCACTGGCAAGTGTCTATAGAGCGAAGACAGTGGCGCCACCGCTATCGGTAACAGTTCAGTTTGTCGCCAAACAGGTTTTTTTTCCTTTGGATCTTTTGTTTACGATGTCAAGGAATCTTGCCGGGGAGAGAGGGGAGAGTGCGGGGTATGGCGCGCGCGATGGTCGGGGCGGGACACAACCGCCCGCTCCCTCAGCCCCCGTTTCCTCCCAGTTAGTTGTGATTTGTGGTAACTTCGATACGGACGTAAGACAACTATTCATACCCCGGCCTGAAAATTTCTGCTCCAATCTCGACCTGTGCTTTGAAATCGGACATTGATTTTCTTATCGATTTTGGAACTGTTTGTTACTTGGAATTATCGACTTGGCGATCTCACGGACTCTGATACACATTGTGAATAAGTTTCGTTTGTTTGGTGTTCTGTTGGCAAAAAACATAAGTCATTGTAATGCCTCGTTTCACGCCACGTGAGTACTGTTACATGCATTTAATTTATGGAGAAGCAAGACAAAACGCCAGGGCCGCCGCAAGATTGTACCGAGAAAGATTCCCGAATATGGAGAGTTACCCCGATCATCGCGTTTTTCTTCGAGTGCATAACGCCCTTCTTGAGGGAAGGATTCTTGGTACCGGAATTGGTGGTGCTGGTGAAGGAAGACCGCGGCATGTTGATAACGATTTAATAGTATTGAGAGAAATCGAAGAAGATCCCTCGCTTTCAGTGCGCACCATAGCACGACGCACCGGTATACCAAGAACAACGGTGCATAAAATTCTAAAAGTGTACCGGTTGCACCCATATCACGTTCAACGTGTCCAAACGCTTCAGCCAAGAGATTACGCTGCAAGAGTGTATTTCTGTCGACGAATGTTGAACATGAATGAGGAAGACCCACAGTTTTTTAATAAAATACTTTGGAGTGATGAATCCTCGTGTAGACGTGATGTATATCTCAACTTACATAACTTGCACAGTTGGCAATTAATTAACCCACGTTTAATGAGAGAAGACAAGAGCCAATACCAATTTAAAATAAATTTATGGGCTGGAATTATCAACAACCAAATCATAGGGCCCTTTGAATTACCAGCAACTCTGAACGCGGAATATTATCTGCATTTCTTAAGAAATGAGTTGCCAAATTTACTGGAAAATTTACCAGAAGACGTGCGAGAAACCATGTGGTTGCAGAATGACGGATGCCCAGCACACTATGCAGCAGCAGTACGGGAGTACCAAAATGAGACCTACCCTGGAAGATGGATTGGGCGCTTAGGTCCTATTTTATGGCCGCCGCGATCCCCGGACTTAAACCCCTTAGATTTTTTTTATTGGGGGTGTCTGAAAGACAGGGTATATCAAAGACCTATTAGGACGGAAGAAGAATTAAGAGAAATAATCAATGCTGCTGTAGCGGAAATAAACGCAGGCAATTTCGCGAGGCGTCTAAGAGCTTCTTTCATTAGGAGATGCAGAGTTTGCATTATTGCAAGAGGACGGCAATTTGAGCATCTTTTGTAATTTTATAATTGTGTGTGTGTTGTATCAATATAATTTTTTATTTACTTAACTGTTTTATTTTTTAATAAGACCTAATTTGTTTAAAATGAAATGGATTATTGACATACCTGCAATAAGTATCTTATGTTAAATGTAGATTGAGCGGTAGAAACTTGATTCATAAAGCTAAATAAAAAATTGTGTCTATCTTAGTGATTCAAGCTCATAGGCAGACAGTTTAGACACTACAATAAGTTTAACGCATATTTTTTCTTTTTATTCAATTATTTAAAATTAGCGCCACTTTTTAGATAAATAGCAATTACTTTGTAACGACAAAGCCTAGACTTAGTTTTTATTCCAATTTACAAAGCTGGGTAGGTGTACAAGTTTTTAAAAGAATGGTTCAGTTCAATGTCATACATTTTTTTTGCATGAGATTTTTTTTAAATTTCTGTCATCTGAAGGCGGAACAAATATTTTTTTTGTTTAAGATTTTTTCCAAGCCATAAGTAACAGATAGTAACAAAACTGTTATTTGGTTACATTGATAAACTATTTAGCTTTATTCTACAAAAATAAAATCTTGGAAATGTTATTCTTAGCAGCGTCAGCATTAAAAAACACGATGTACGGAAGACGAAATGGGAAATTCCAGGGAAAAAAAATAACATGGTAACCCTACGTTTTTTTTTTATTATATTTAAATTGGTTTTAGGAAATAAGGCAAGCTGTCTTCCCTTTAACGTTGGACCACTACTTACGGGACACCCTGTATATTAATGATTTACCTTACCTTGTTAAAGCAAAACATGGGTTAGTATTGTTTGCCGATGATACTTCTTTGATATTTAAAGTTAAAAGACAGCAATCAAATTATGACGAGGTAAACAATGCTATCTCTAGTATAGTGAACTGGTTTACTGTTAACAATTTATTACTTAATGAAAAGAAAACTAAATGTATTAAATTCGTGTTACCCAATGTGAACCCGGTAACTACAGACATATTTATAAAAGGACAGAGATTGGACCTTGTGCAGTCGACTGTCTTTTTGGGCATTACTTTAGACGCCAAACTACAATGGGATCTTCATATAAATAAATTGTTGAACAGACTGAGTTCAGCAGCGTTCGCAGTTAAAAAAATTAGAGCTCTTACCGACGTAGACACCGCTAGACTAGTCTACTTTAGTTACTTTCATAGTCTAATGACCTATGGTATTATTGTGGGGTCACGCTGCGAATGCTAATAGTATATTTATTCTGCAGAAACGGACTGTTCGTGCAATTTATAGATTAGGGCCTAGAGTGTCACTGAGGGAAAAGTTTAAAGAAATCAATATTCTGACATTTGTGTCTCAAAATATCTATGACAATCTTGTGTATGTAAAAAGAAATATAACTAATTTTCAGAAGTACAGTGATATACACAATTTTAATACTAGAAATAAAGACAAGTTGGTTGCTTATGTAAGCCGACTACATAAAATTAGTAATTATTTTAAAGGCAATTGTATACGCTATTACAATAAGGTCCCTACTGATATTAAAAACTTACCTTTAGACAAGTTTAAAATAATAATAAAACAGAAATTGTATAAAAAAGGTTACTATAGGATATCTGATTACTTAGAGGACAGATGTCCATGGGAATAGATTGTTTGAGTAACAGGCTGTTTCGATATATAATTAGCATTCATTTTGTAATTTGACAATATTTTATTTAAAAAAGGAAACGCAAAAGATGCGACGACTGTGGAGTTTCTTCGGTGAGCTCTTCTCCACAGATTCCGCCATTGTGTTAGTGAACTCACCCAAAAAAAATGTAATGACGGATCTAAGTGATGTAACAACATCCTATGGAAATAAATGATTTTTGATTTTGATTTTGGAATCATTTCATTAGTTTTGAATTTATGTGTGGGTAAGCTTTTTGGATAGTCTCGGAGACCTTATTATAGAAGCGTATACATTGGCTGATGAAATATTTGGAAACTTTGTGGAGTCTACTAGCATGGCTTGACAGTTTGTTCTTATTTCTAGTATTGAAGTTATGGCTATCACAGTTTTTCTTATACTGGTGAATATTTTTCTTGACATATGATAAAATTTTCAAGAACATCCTGAGAAGGTAATAATGAAATTGAACATAAAATTCTACTTTATTTTGTAGTTAATCCACTAATCAACATTTGCTTCATAATTTCATAATTTCTTTATTGCAAATCATACAAAAAACAAGAGTTACATAAAAAAAGTGTACAAAGGCGAGCTTATCTCTAATAAGAGATCTCTTCCAGCAAACCAGGCAAACAAGGGAAAAGTTGATGGTTGAGCAGGGGTAGACCTATGTGTACAATATATAAAATAATAAATAAAATAAATTAAATAATAACTATAATAATATACTAAATACTTATTATATACTACAAATACTATTTTATACACTATACTAATACATACTTACATGCATACTACCTATAACTCTAAAGGGAGAGGTAATGTTTCTTCACACGACTTTTAAAGATATTCATATTCTTCTGTTTCATTTTCGTTGTATTTAGATGTCATTTTTTTAATAATTTCCCTTGTTGGTTTGAATGAGACACAGTCTCCGTGTTCCTTAATACCTTTCTTAACAGTTAATAGAGCGGAATCGTGTTTATTAAAGAATCGGTTTCTAATTGTCGTTTTATTTAAGTTTATCTGCGAGAATATTCTCTCGCAGGAGGCATTTGATGACGGCAGACATAAAAGAGCTTTTGCAAAATTTGCAGCATATGCATATTTTAAAGCTCCATTTGCATCTCGCATTTTACCAATTGCTCCCCAAAATTTATCTACACTTAAAACTGTGCTGGTGCTACTCCCACCAGATTCCAAAAAATCACTGACTTTTTTATCGAATTTAATTTGCCGAAATTGTCGTCCACTTTTTGATGATTGCTTTGGTTCACTATATTGGGAAATTTATTTACAATGTTAACAGTTGAAACAAAACAAACTGTAAGTGGCAAGCGCGTCTTTAAATGATGGCAAAGTTCAATTAAAATTGTTTGCATTCTTTGAAGGAAAGATAGAATTTCCGGTTTCATGGTTACATTTGCCGAAACGCGATCGATTTCCTAAGTAACGTTCACACCTAAATATAAATCTTTTACAGGTAAAAAGTTCACATTAGAGATCTTGGATCTACAGAAAGTGGGTCTGTGGTTTTTAAATAATTTCATTTTATATAGCAACTCAAAATGCTTATATACACACTGGAAATTTGTATAATCTCCTTGAAATATAATGTTTAGTTTGTTAACTATATGCAGTATATAATCTAGTGCATAAAAATAAATTTTGTTTATACCCTGTTATTCAAACTGTTATGCAAAATTCTGCTGAAATATTTTTGTCCTCTAAAGACTTCGATTGAAAAAAAGTTTGAGGGCATCCCATTGCTCTAAAATTCTTTTAATGCATGTATGCAAGAATAAACACCGAATTTCGTAGTGCTTTAAAATTTTATGATTTTCTGTGCCCACAAAATCTTGGAATTCAGCAAATTCTCTTTGTCTTTTACTACTATGTGGAAATATCCGTAAACCTCTTGCACTATTTGGTTAATAGCCCTGGGTATGGAGTTTTTACTGGCATGAGATACACACAATGACATACACTTTAATGAACATGCCGTGGGGATCAACATGTCTTATTTTCGCAATTATGCCACCTTGTTCACCAAACATAACGTTAGTAGTGTCAGCCCCGAAACCAATAGCATCTTTAATATTAAGATAAGCATTCGTTAAACCATCGGATAATGCATCAAATAAGGCATGGGCTGATGCCCCTTCCAAATCCACCAAAGTTAAAAAAATGTTTTTACTTGAAGATCCTTTTCGGAATAATATTTGGTAACAACTGCAAGGGTCGATTTGCTTGTGACATCTGTGGTCTCAACTATAACCAAGGAAACATTGTGAAAATATTTAGTGTGACTGTAGGCTGGTGTAAATTATTAAAAAACACGGAACACGTTTTAACACGACTTTAATTGGAAGCCATATTTTTGCAAGAGAGCGAAACCGGTTTGACAACTTAACAATACAAAAAAAACAGTTGTAACAACTTAAGAAAAACTATAAACTATTTTAATGTTGATATTTCAACATATTTCCGCCTAAAAGGAAAACAATTTAGACGATGTATTATTTATTACAAATTAATACTTTAACGGTAACTAGTTTAACAAAACAAACAATGCATGAAAGCATTTATATCAAAATTAGGAGCTTTTGTGACATAGTATTAAACAGATCAAACTTTAGGTAAGCTGATGCATTGGTACACATAAGAAAAAAATACTACAAAGGAGAACAATATTTTGCGTTCCAAGCACTAATGGAATTATTCTTATAATATTAACTTATGATTCATATAAAAAAAAATCTAGAGAACTTTCGTTTCACATTAACCACCCAAACAAGTAGGTGGAGTTTGACCATTATTATCTATAGGCAAAAGACAAACTTTTGTAATGGACCTGGTATGACATTTTCCATTACATGTTTTTACCTCTACTGCACGCACCATGCCATCCGCACCTGGAAATATTTTACTGACTCGAGCCATGGGCCACATTAATGGTGCAACACTGTCTTCACGCAAAATAACAAGTGAACCTACTTTGATATTAGGTTGTACCTTCTACCACTTGGGGCATGCTTGAAGCACATTTAAGTAGTGTTTATACCAAATTTTCCAGAAGTGTTGTTGCATGTTGGTACACAATTTCCAAAATGTTAACCTATTTAGAGAGGTTTCCGTAGTGTCACCTTCCGGATAAGCATTCAGAGCCGTTCCTATAAGAAAATGTCCTGGAGTCAGATATGATAAATCATTTGAATCGTTACTAAGGGTCTGCTATTTAAGATAGCTTCTATTTGACATATTACTGTACTTAATTGTTCGTAAGTTAGTACTTCCCTCTGAACCACCCTCTTTAGGTGATATTTTACGCTCTTAACACAAACTTCCCAAAGTCCACCAAAGATAGGTGAGTAACACGGAATGAAGTGGAATCTTATCCCTATTTGAGCCGCGTAATTTTGTATCCCATTTTGGTGGTCTTTGATTGCCAATAACTTATAGCAATCATTGATGTGGTTCCTTGCGCATCGAAAGGTGCTGGCATTGTCTGAATAGACGTCAGAGGGAAGGCCTCTGCGGGAAATAAAACGTTTAAAGCAGGCAAGGAATGCCTCTGTAGTTAAATCTGAAACAACTTCCAAATGAGTTGCCTTTGTAGCAAAGCACACAAAGACACAGACATACCCCTTTGAAATTACAGCCTTTCGAATGCCCACTTTTTGGAAGGGTCTAGCAGCCCTAACTCTGTCGCTGGGCAAGGAACCCATCAGCTGTTCTGAGACAGCTTTCTTTAATCTGAAACAGACAACACATTTATCTAGAACTTTTATAATTTCCCTAACGGCCTGTATAATCCAAAACCGTTGATTGATTGATGCTAGTACTAATCTAGGACCAGCGTGAAAGTTTTTTATGTGTTCGCCGCGAATTATAAGGTCAGTTACTACTGAACCTTTCGGCGGAATGACTGGATGGCGCTGTGAATAAGATATCTCAGCATTATGTAATCTGCCACCCACTCTGAGTATACCTTCTTCATCAATGAAGGGATATAACGGTTTTAGGTTACTATTTCCTAAATCTTTGTCCTTTTTTAATAAATCAATTTGTTAACTTAGATTTTTGTGTTGCTCGCTCTTAATAATCAATGACAATGCCACATCCATCGAGGTAAGCAATTAGGAAGAGACGGCACGTCCTTTAAAGCGGCTACGGAAAAATGGACTCAACTGCACACACTCTCACATATCACACATATACAACTCATTGAGTGACGACAACGAAGGAGATAGATCTATTAGCTAAAGACAGACGCCAGAGTGAGACTTGCCTAATTATCTCAACGCGCCACCTTCGCTTCGTCCGATGTGCGTGTTTCGTTCCAGAGAGCGCTTTGAAGGAGCGTTAGCAAAACAAACAAAACTGAAGCTCGTTTAATCTTTGTATCTGTATGACAAGGGTTACACGATCAGTTTGGCGTCAGTTCAGTCCATCAGTTTGCTCAGAATGACGCGAGAATTATCGTCTAACCAGTTGACTGACGGACTGATGGTCCAGAATAACAAAAATTAAATATTTTAAAATATTTTTATCATTCTGTTGTGATTGACATCAGACTGATGCCAGACTGATCGTGTAACCGCTCGAATCATTCTCGCGTCAGTCACCGTCCGCGACGCAATGGAGCAAGACGTGCCAAACGACGAAGGGTTGCCGCCGCCGCCCGCGCCGCTGCCGAGCGCTTCACTCCCGCCACCGCCAATCGAGATAGAAAAAGAATTCATTCTCGCATTCGAGTCCTTGCCAGAGTTTTGGGATAAAACCCATACTTTTTATATCAATAAATACAAGAGAAATGACGCTTTGCGAAAACTCCTCAATATATATATAAAAATTAAACCCGGGGCAACTATAGAGGATGTAAAAAAAAAAAAACGTTTTACGGTCCAACTACAGGAGAGAGCTGAAGAAAATTATTTCATCGCGAAGATCGGGGTCTAGTACAGATGACTTATACCGTCCAAAAAGTTGGACTTTCGAATATCTTAAATTTTTGGATACATTTGAGCAGCCTGTTCCGGTAGATCGGGTAAGTAAGAACATATTTTCTATGAATAGTGTCGGTACATAATGACGACCTCTGTAACCTAGTTGGTAGTGACCCTGCCTACGAAGCTGGAGGTCCCGGGTTCAAATCCCGGTAAGGGCATTTATTTGTGTGATGAGCACGAATATTTGTTCCCGAGTCATGGATGTTTTCTATGTATTTAAGTATCTATATAAGTATATATATATATCGTAGTCTAGTACCCATACTACAAGCTTTGCTTAGTTTGGGCCTAGTTCGATTTGTGTAAGATTCTCCCCAAATATTTATTTATTTATAATAAGGTAGGTAGGTAGGTAGATGTTAATAACTCACAAAATAAAACAAAGTAGGTATAATGCTGTTAAATTATTATTGTATGTTCTCAATTCACTATTGAAGGTCATTTTTGCTAATTTCCAATTTACCCTCATGACTAAAGTAATGGCAGAGTCTTTCTCTTATCTGTTTGGCATCATTAGTTGAATTTCGGGTAGGAGTGGGTTCCAAATCGGTCAATTCAATATCAGTAGCTTTTGTAACTTTCCAGTTTGATGCCAAGTAGCGACGGGATTTGGTTTTCATTAAGTAGTTATGTAAATAACAGCAAGCCGTTACTATCGTTGAGGCTTTTCGTGGCTCAAAGCATATTTCCTTTTGAAATACACCCAATTTTTTTTTTATTATACCAAAAGCACCTTCAATAACTGATCTAGCTCGTGACAGCCGCCTGTTAAATTCTTTTCGCTCATTGATACATGCACTTTGTGGATATGGCTTCATTAAATTTTTCCCTAGTGCAAAAGCCTCATCAGATATAAAAACAAAAGGAAAACTTTCGGTTGTGTATGGCAATGGCGATGGTTCTGGTATATCTAATTCGCCTTTACTATAGAGATCCCAGAATTTTGTGTAAAATAGGACACCACCATCCGATACTCGACCATTCGCACCAACGTCAATCATTATGAATTCCTTATTTGCATTTGCCAGTGCCATCAAGACGATACTAAAATGACCTTTATAATTAAAATAAAGTGACCCTGAGTGTTCTGGTCTTTGGATCTTGACATTTTTACCATCCAAAGCTCCCAAAGAATTCCAAAATTGATATTTATCACCAAAATCAGCGGCAATTCTTTTCCATTCCTCTTTTGACGGCTTCTGAAATGGAAAAAAAATAGTAGAAGTTAATATAGTACGTTTTCTTCTTTCAGGCTAGTGATGATAATCAGAATGAAGCTGAATCTGATCAAGCTCAAAAAGAGCAAGAAGTTGCTGCGACTATTTCTTCATTCGTGGCAGCCCCACAACCACCCGCAAGACCGCCTCCTCTTAGTTCCAAGAAAAGTGTCCTTAAAACACAAAATGAATTACTGGAACGAGCATGCAAGTATTTATCAGAACCCCAAGTTAGTGGTGCTCGTTCAATAGCATTTGACTGGGCAGAAACGTTAGAACGACTGACCCCTACTCAAAGATTATATGCCAAGAAGGCCATTAATGATGTGCTATTTGAAGCGGAATTGGGAAATTTGCACAGATACTCAGTTCAGATAAATGTAACATCAACCCCTTCACCTGCACCATCTCCCTTTTGCCCATTTCCATCTGAATCATCTTCCTACTCACACACAACATCTCTCGAGTACATCCAAAGCCCTGTCACAGCTTCTCCCGCACAATCACCCATCTACATTCAAACCCCTGTCACATCTCCCACGCATTCTTCCAACAACATCCAAACCCAAGCCAGAGCTCCTCCTGCACAATCACCAATCTATATTCAAACCCCTGTCACATCTCCCACGCATTCTTCCAACAACATCCAAACCCAAGCCAGAGCTCCTCCTGCACAATCACCAATCTATATTCAAACCCCTGTCACATCTCCCACGCATTCTTCCAACAACATCCAAACCCAAGCCAGAGCTCCTCCTGCACAATCACCAATCTATATTCAAACCCCTGTCACAGCACAATCACGCATCTACACCCAAACCCAAGCCAGAGCTCCTCCCGCACAATCACCAATCTATATTCAAACCCCTGTCACAGCACAATCACGCATCTACACCCAAACCCAAGCCGCAGCTCCCGCACAACCTCCGGTCTACACTCTTCACATTCCGTCCCCATCTTCTATGTCTCAAGACAGCGAATATACAGCTGGTTCGTTATTCGCTCAATTTGAAGCGGAATAATAATATGATGATTAAATTAGTAACCTAAACAATTACATAGTGTCATTTTAATTACATTGTTGATTTGTAAGCAAAATAATAAAAATTATTAATAAATCGTTTTTTTTTACTTACCCTTATATAAGGCTGTAGGACATAAATTAATACTTCGCATATCTGAATAATTGACTGACTGATGGCAGCAGGTGACATTACTGCAGAATATTTAAGATCTTTAATATTCCTTCCAGTAGCAAGGTATCGTAAAGTGACAGCTAATCTTTCTTCGGCGGATATTGCTTTCCTCATACAGGTATCTTGTTTTTCCAAATATGGTTTGACCATTTGCAACAGATGATCGTAGCAGACTTCTTTCATTCGATAGTAATTTTGGAAGTCTCCTTCTTCATCCTGTTATCGTATTTCATTTAATAAATTAAGATGCGTGTAATGTTCTCTTTTTTGTAGCCAGGTTTTCATCCATCGCTTCCTTTTTACGCGTTTCTTGAGCATTAAAGCGATAATTATAATAGCACAGGCTCTTTTTTCTTCAAAATATCCATGGCTTGGCAGGATCAGGTGACTCACTTGACTGTCGTCTTCACTTTACAAATGCTGACTACGTAAGTTTTATCAGTCTGCTGTCAGTCTAGACTGAGCGTGTAACTGTGTTTTTCATCCATCATTCTGGCATCAGTCTAGCCGGACCAAACTGATGGACTGAACTGACGCCAAACTGATCGTGTAACCCTTGTCATGTGTTGGTTGGCCTATGTAGTAAAGACGTAGAATTAAGCAATATAAATAGATTCAATACAGTTCAGATAGTTGTGTTTATGAGTTATGGAGTTACGACCAAAGTGAATAAAACAAGTAGGTACATTCACAAACGACATATTTATTGAAAAATTAAATTGTTACACCATTTACCTACCTAAGGAAGCTATACATATTTCAACTTAAGCCATATAGTACCATTACAGAAAACAGTTTTTTGCCACAACTCAGCGAAGCCAAAAAAAAAAGGTTTTTTATATATTTATGCCGATTTTGATGAATGAGGTGTCAATCGATTCATTATTTATTACTTACGTGTACAGGTCTTAAATGGTCAATCACCGGCTGACTGCCGGTAGGGTATTTCTACTTTCCTTTAAAAAGAGATAACTTATTTCTTTGTTGACGTTTCGATACATTTGATATCGATGGATCGATTTTGTGAAAATAATGGAGTCTTACATCACAGTATTTGTCCACAACTGCTTTTAACAGATGTATCCTGTGGTTAAAAGTGATCGGTTGATCAAGGGAGTGCTGATGCAAGTTTGAAAGCACGTCCGATTTATAAATGACTTTATAACTTTTAATTTCAAACCTTGAATCTGTTTTTCAAACAGAAAATGTTGGCTTTGATTTTCTCGTATAAAAGTTTTTATGGCAATTTCGGATTTAATGCAAATCCTAAATAAGCCTAAAGACGAATAACATAAACCAACCATGTCTTTTAACGTTATTAATTTGTGAAAACTTAATTTTTTGTTGGTAATCAGTTCGGAAACGCAAGTTTCACATTTGATTGTTTTTATTAGCAATCTCGCCACCCAGCCGGATATATATCCAATAATTAACTCTGCACTTGTTGAGATATCCCGCTGATGACCATTCAAAAGCTTGCTTAGTGTTTGTGCATTGTTTTGTGCTCTTTCATCACTAGGATGATCATTGTTTTTAATTTTTTTTTGTTATTTGTACCTTCTTACGTGCTAAAGCGCGTGTCATAGTTTTGTGTTTAGGCAACTTATCAGTACCAAATAAATTGCTAGAGCTAGAGAGAGAAAATTCTTTATCTTCTTCTTCAGAATCATCGTATCGATCAAAAATCATGTTTATATTATTTATTACCGACGAACAATTCAGAATAGGAAAGTTGTCAAGTGGTATGCAATTGCCTGAAAATGAAGAACGTAGTTCTAAATGCCCAAGAAGCTTCCTGTAAATGCCTCTGAACTGCCTAAAATTTGGGTTATTATTGTAACCTCCCTGTCGACGGATGATACCGAATAATAACTCTAGATGATCTTGACTTAATCGGTAAACCGAGATATACTCCATGATATCACTCTCAACTAAGGTCGAGTAGAGGTGTTTAAGACTCTCAATGCAGACAACGAATCCCAGAAAACCGGTCTTACGTCGTGACTGGATGACTTTTTTTTTTGATATTGTCATAGTTACCCTGCCTCTTCGAACCCTTCTCGTCTTCACAAACATCTGAAGCGAGATGATGTAGTCTTTCATGTTATCCATGAATGTGAAAATATCATCTTTGTTTTCACGACAAATTGGTTTTTTGAATCAAAATCAAAATCAAAAATCATTTATTTCCATAGGATGTTGTTACATCACTTAGATCCGTCATTACATTTTTTTGGGTGAGTTCACTAACCCAATGGCGGAATCTGTGGAGAAGAGCTCACCGAAGAAACTCCACAGTCGTCGCATCTTTTGCGTTTCCTTTTTTAAATAAAATATTGTCAAATTACAAAATGAATGCTAATTATATATCGAAACAGTCTGTTACTCAAACAATCTATTCCCATGGACATCTGTCCTCTAAGTAATCAGATATCCTGTAGTAACCTTTTTTATACAATTTCTGTTTTATTATTATTTTAAACTTGTCTATAGGTAAGTTTTTAATATCAGTAGGGACCTTATTGTAATAGCGTATACAATTGCCTTTAAAAGAATTACTAATTTTATGTAGTCGGCTTACATAAGCAATCAACTTGTCTTTATTTCTAGTATTAAAATTGTGTATATCACTGTACTTCTGAAAATTAGTTATATTTCTTTTTACATACACAAGATTGTCATAGATATATTGAGACACAAATGTCAGAATATTGATTTCTTTAAACTTTTCCCTCAGTGACACTCTAGGCCCTAATCTATAAATTGCACGAACAGCCCGTTTCTGCAGAATAAATATACTATTAGCATTCGCAGCGTGACCCCACAATAAAATACCATAGGTCATTAGACTATGAAAGTAACTAAAGTAGACTAGTCTAGCGGTGTCTACGTCGGTAAGAGCTCTAATTTTTTTAACTGCGAACGCTGCCGAACTCAGTCTGTTCGACAATTTATTTATATGAGGATCCCATTGTAGTTTGGCGTCTAAAGTAATGCCCAAAAAGACAGTCGACTGCACAAGGTCCAATCTCTGTCCTTTTATAAATATGTCTGTAGTTACCGGGTTCACATTGGGTAACACGAATTTAATACATTTAGTTTTCTTTTCATTAAGTAATAAATTGTTAACAGTAAACCAGTTCACTATACTAGAGATAGCATTGTTTACCTCGTCATAATTTGATTGCTGTCTTTTAACTTTAAATATCAAAGAAGTATCATCGGCAAACAATACTAACCCATGTTTTGCTTTAACAAGGTAAGGTAAATCATTAATATATACTAAAAACAAGAAAGGACCAAGAATTGAACCTTGCGGTACGCCCATACTTATTGAAGACCCAGGTGATCTTTTCCCATTAACATCGACCATCTGAACCCTATCTGTTAGATATGACTCCAGAAGGCCAAGTGCCTGATCTTTTACACCATAATGGCGTAACTTCCTGACAAGAGTGTCATGATGGACGCAATCAAAAGCCTTGGATAGATCGCAGAAGACACCTATTGCATCCATTGCGTCTTCCCAGGCATCAAAAATATTGTCGATTAGTTCAACACCAGCATCGGCTGTTGAACGACCCTTTGTGAAACCAAACTGAGCAATATGAATTAAATTATTGAGATAAAAATGACTTTGCAATTGATTAAGTATGAGTTTTTCAAATATTTTGCTAAGCGTTGGTAGTATCGATATGGGTCTAAAATTGGTGGGGTCTGATGTACTACCAGCTTTGAATAAAGGTATAACTTTACTAGTTTCATCAAGTCAGGAAACACACCACTATCTATACATTGATTAAATATACAATAAAGGTGAGGTGCAATACAATCTACAATGGAACTAATAATTTTTACTGATAGACCATGGGCGTCAGCTGTCTTTTTCATTTCCAGGGATTTAAACGCTTTTACAATGTCTTCATTATTTACGTGCCTAAATTTAAAATCTGTTTTACATTCCTCAAAGTTTTGTTTAAGTATAGATTCAGCAGCAGCGGGAGATGAATTTAAAGACTTGGTTGTTGAAACTGGAATGTCCGTAAAGAAATTTTCGAAAGCTTTTGCTACTTCTAGGTCTGTACTTAGCAATTGATTATCTATCTTAAGCTTGAAGTTATTATGTGTAGCTTTGGCCTTTCCAGTCTCTCTGTTTATAATTTGCCAAGTCGTTTTCATTACATTGCTACTAGATTCAATTTTGTTTTTAATGAAATTAGATTTAGCTACGGCACAAACGCGTTTAAACATTTTTGAATAACTACGAACATAATCTAGAAAGGCCGTATTTTTGTTATATGATTTCTCTTCATAGAGTTCATATAATCTTCGTCTGCTCCTATGAATTCCAACTGTCGCCCAATCACTAAACAAAGCTTTGTTATTAACTTTTATAGTTTTTGATTTAAATACCGTATCATATTCATTTTTGACAAGGTTAAATACTGAGTTGTACAACAAATTTGGATCGTCACTGTATGGTATTTCCCATAGTTTATCTAAAATATTATTCCTGTAGTGTTCAAGCCGAGTGTCACTAACGGGCACACATGTAATATCCTCTTTTTGGTCCTTTTTTATTTTAATATTGAATATACCTATCTGACCAGAGTGATCAGAGGTTAATTTATTGATGATGAATCCAAAACGCTCTCTCTTTCTCGAGTTCATGATATCAAAAATGTTATTGAAGTTTTCAATAAATATCACAGTTGGATCAGTGTTAACGAAGCGGGAAGAAACCAATATTTCTTCGCAAAGTTTTATAGCGGAAGCAACACTTTTGCTTAAAAGCTGGGATCCCAGTTTTACCTTCATTATTTGGTTTCGGAAATTAATATGGCGCGCTGACAGCTTATTGGCAAAATTCAGGGTTTCATTCGTTTGCAAGCTCAACAAATGTTCTAGTAATTTCCACTGAATTTCTTTACCTTCACTATCAAACAGCACTCTTTTCGATTCAAATGTGTTACGAACCAATTTTAACATATGACAGGGATCTAAAAACACAGCCACTTTTTTGTCACAGGATGGATGCTGGAATGTTGTTTTTAGAGTGTTGATATCATCAAGATGGCATCCTAAGAGGTATGCTGCACTAATATTGGAGGGACATCCGTCAAACGTCAATGCAACAACATCGACCCCTACCTGCCAGCTATTTGAAAGGGCTATCTTTATTAAATTGGCCCTGCATTCGGCGGTGAGTCCATCGACAAAAAAATAGCCAATTGGTAATTTCCAATTTTCATTGGAGCATACGAGCATCATCACAATTGCCTGTGAAGCTACGCGATCTACAGGGCCAGCACCGCAGTTTACAAGGCCTAAAGATTTTTTACCACTCCATGAAGTTTGCTGACGTACAGCCATTTCGTCTACGACAAGGGCACACAGGAGCCGTTTTCCTGTCGCAACGTGTTTTTGTTTTAGGACGTCAAAAGCTTCGGTAGTAAAACCTGGAGCGGCATCTGTATTTTGGTAACATTTTTCCAATGTTCGAGGGTGTGGAAGTATATTGTTAAATATTTTTCTCACGTACTTATATCCGACTGGTGAGCAAAAGTTCAATGTGAGTGCAAATTTCCTTCATGATCTTCGGGGTGTATCAAATATAGATTCTAAGTCGGAAATATTTGGTGATCGCTCCGATGATTTTGCAGAATATGTTCCTGTTTGTGGTGTTAGATGTTTATTTGGCCTTCGAGGTACCTGTAACAAAAACCGGTCTGACTCAGAAATAATTTACCTCAACTCAACAGTTCAGTTTTTAATGCAGTAAGAATAAAGACACAAATATATACTTAAGTAGTTTCTAAAATAAAAAGTAAAGAAATAAACGAAGGTTGAATACCTTGAAAAAAGGAACGCCATCATTTTTAATCCTTCTTGTTCCTTTGGCGGTTTTGTACATGTGGCTTGGACTAAAATGCTCTGAACACACTCGACTGCTCTGCGTAGGCATCCAGTCGTATTCTCGGCGCTGGTTTCTAACAACTGAGATCCATTTCTGCTTTCTTAGTTCATCCACCGCGGGAAATCTATTATTGTAATGATTTAATAGCATTAGTATGTTTCCTAAACCTATACACCTTTTAAATGCGGGAATCATTTCATGAATAGAGATGGGTGGTATATCCCTGTTATATACACGCATTTGGGTGGGTAGTTCAAAATTATTGTAATTTAATTTTGAAAAACCATCTAAATTAATTGCAAAGTATGCCAATCAGTGGGTCTACCGCGCAGTAGTCGTCGGCTTGAACCCGACACCGACGCTTTAATACGACGCTGACGCTATTGAAATTTAGGTACCGCGCAAATAATTTTGCGTCACGAGCCATGCACCTCCAGTCGAAGGCAAGTTTTTTCTCTTGTTTATCCCTTGGTTTGGAGTGTCATTGAATAGGTTGGTCGTTCGAAAATACAGCAGAAAAGTGCTAATTTTCTTTAGTCAAGTGCCCTTGCCAGCTAAATGGTTAAAACACTTTATTTACACGGATTTACTACTCATTTATTTTACATTTTGATTTTCCGACGTAGACTACTTGGAGAAGTAAAAAGGAATGTTTATAAATTAATTTACATATAAATTCCATTGAAAATTGCTTAGATGAAGTTGTTAGGTAGTTTTTATCCAGTAAACGTTTGTGTATAATTTATGTCTTATTTTTTTAGGACCTCCGTCTACGGGAGACTCGCCAGCCGCTGCAAAGAGAAAGCGCCGAGCGACCGCCAGCCGGTGAGTTCAAAAAATAAAAATTGCATGCAAATCACCAATTCTGGCGCAGTCATTCATGCATTGTCCATCTGGGAAGGTTGTTTTTATTACCCTGTTTTTATTTTTCCAGACCCAGTGGAAATCCCAGAACCGCGCTGGGCGTGGGAGGCGGAGCAAAATAGAATAGAGGCGGAGAAGCGCATGTTGGCGCTGTTTGAGCGAAGTGTAGCGGCCCAAGAGACTACGGTCGCTACACTTCGCGAAATTAAGCTAGAGATTGCCGGCATGCGCGAAGACTTCGCTGCCGCGTTAAGGCCGACGCAGACCGGGACGGCATGGCAAAGTATTCTGCCGTCCGTCAGCGCACACTGGCCGCCTAAATGCCGAAGCATTCCAGCGCCTTGCCACGTCATGCCGAAGCCTGCCGAGGCATGCCGAAGCATACCTCGGCAGTTCCTGCGGTCCGATACCAGTGTTGCCACCTTGGTGGTTTTTCCACCAGAACTAGTGATTTTTAAAGGCTTTGGCATAACACTAGTAGTGGTACTTTTTCATTGTCTTCGTTGTTTTCGGGACACCCTGTATATTATTATTGCAAAAAATAGCGGAATCTGGTGGTTTTTTTAACTCCAAAGACGAACTGTCACTGCCCATAAAAAATTTACCCAGGCCCGACGCAAAAGAAATGTATCTCAATTTTTTTGTTATATTAGATATAACAAAAATATATTAACAGCATTTTACATATCATTGGCTAACACCTATTTATTGCTATGTGATTTTCCTCAGGAGAAATATTTTAAAACTATTGTTTTTAAAAATAATAGCAATTGTATCCATTTAAAATGACACAAATCGATTAATATTTTAAGATTTTGGTTTTACCTGCTTCGAAACAGGTAACAAAAACCAATCGTGCCATCTCACTTTTTCATTAGAACAAGAATGTAGCGGGTGGGGAGGGGAGGGACGGCAGGTACGCAGGGAACAAAGCGCGTGCTCTGACGCATCGTGCTTATCGGCGCAGTCCTTCGCTTCCCTGGGTTGAGTTGAGATCTGTGCGATTCTATTCTATTTCGGAGATTCCATTTTACGACGACTTTAGGCATTCTTCTTACCGGACTTGATCATTAGCTTTACGAGTGGTTAGTTGAAATGGCTGACGATAATTGTGCTGTTTGTGAACGTACACTACGTCGTCGTCGTCGATACGTTCTTAGTGAGCGGTTACTGGAAACTCGAAGAGATTTCGTTGAACAACTGTTACGCACTGTGGGTGGTGAAGTAAGTATTTATTTTTATTTTTTATAGTTAAAGCCTCATTGCAATACTAACTAAACGTGTGAAATCGGTAAAACATTGCGTAAAATATTTTTGTTTAGTGATTTTGTTCTGCCGGCGACCGGTTGCACATTATCTCTACCTTTTTTACACACATGTCTAATTACTGTAGCAAAATGCAACTGATAAGAAAGTTCAGTACGTAATCTCAAAATGTTAAACTCGTTAACAAAATGTGGAAAAACACCACATGATTTGAAACTAAGATTTTGTTGTGAAAGCATCACAGAAAGCATCATGTCTTGGAAGTGTCTTTGCTGCTGGGCGCCCCCTCCTCCGCCAGAGCCGACGCCGCCGCTCTGCCCCCCCGTAAGGAAGTGTCTTTGCTGCTGCTGGGCGCCCCCTCCTCCGCCAGAGCCGACGCCGCCGCTCTGCCCCCCCGTAAGGAAGTGTGTTTGCTGCTGCTGGGCGCCCCCTCCTCCGCCAGAGCCGACGCCGCTGCTCTGCCCGCCCGTAAGGAAGTGTCTTTGCTGCTGCTGGGCGCCCCCTCCTCCGCCAGAGCCGACGCCGCCGCTCTGCCCCCCCCGTAAGGAAGTGTCTGTGGGAGGTTGACGATGACCCCTGGCAAGACCACGCGTTTTGGTTTGCCGGTTGCCCGTTCGTGGCCATGGAACGGGGGTGTGACTATTCAGCACTTGTAAGAGAGAAAATTCCTTATTACAAGTTCGAGGGAAAGCACATGCCCCCGTTCCCGTCACTGCCGTCTCCGCCGCCTCCGCCGCCGCCGCCGCCACCGCCGCCACCGCCACCAGTCTAGCCTTTAGATGGGCATTCTTGCCGCGCATCCTCCAAATCCAATCCCAATCTGAAATCCAGGCTTATCACAAAGTACTTAGAGACATTGAAAATGAATAAAAATTGATTGTAAAAATTATGTTTTTTTTTTACACTTAATGTTTTACCCATATTCCATTATTTAGCTACCAGTTTTTTAGCGATACCTTTATTATTTATTTCTTAAGTAAGACAATTAATGACCCTTAACTCGATTGGTGTAGAAGTTTAAAGCGCCATCTTAAGATCATCTAAATAATCCCATAATTATTTTATTTTAAAGTATTAAAAGTAAAATATTGTTTTTTTTTTAGTATGACGCCTGAAAAAAAATCAAGGTAATATTTTTAGTGTTAGCCACTGATTTCGACTATAACAATAATATATTTTTGTTATATTCAAAAAAACTGAGATATGTACCTTTCATGTCGGGTCTGGGTCACAAATGACAGTTCTTCTTTATGAAGTGAATCTAGTGCATTTTTACTTTTGATCTAGCGCTTTTTAAAAATCCAAGATGGCAACACTGCGCCCGATACACATTTTAGTCTTCAGTTGCATTTGATCGACTATTGACGTGCCTAAGCTTTATAATGGTAGATTGGGATTTGGTTTTAATATCGATTATTGCAGACGAAGAAGATGCACAATTTTTCAACACACCTGCTCGTAAAGTAGGTCTTATTACAGAGTATTTACACTGATAATGCAGAATATTACCCATGCCGTGCCTTTTACATTACATTAGCGCACTAGTGCCTTTTCATTACATATCTTTTTAAATATTAGCAAGAAGTATTAATGTTTCGAAAACATCTAAGTAGTTATTTGCGTTAATATAAAATTCAATTCAAAATGTGATAAATAATTAAAAAAATTCATGAAACTGCTTGTTAGCTTGTTGGTATTTATATTTTGACGGTGTATTTTTACCTATAAATACCCAATTTCAAAATTTATAAATATGTGGCTGATTAGCTACTTTGCCGGTGCCCTCATCTCAGACTTGCGCGCGCATGCAGCGCTGAGCGCGCGAAAAAATAAAATTACGGCCGCCATCTTTTAAATGGGTTTCTGTTTGTTAAGTTTATTCACAGTATTGCATTTCGTTAGTTTTATTTACTTTTCCTCGCAAGTGTGTTGAAAAACGTCGTATGAAACACGTGAGCATTGGTCATTACACTTCTCGTCTCCATTAAGCCTTCGCCTTCGGCTCAGGCTTAAAAACCGACTCGAGTGTAATGACCAACATACCACACTTGTATCATAATGTACTATAATGACTTAAGATACGATGTGCAAACATTTTATGACTATCACAGAATGGATTACGAGAAATTTAAAGCACTGTTGAATATGTGTCGACCATTTATCGAAAAACAGAGAACCAATTTTCGCAAGCCCATTGATGCACAACAAAGAATATCCCTGTGTTTGAGGTAAGTAGGCAAATAAAATTAAAAGTGTTTTTTTATAATTCGTTATATTGCAAAACTTAGATGTACAATAGTTTTTTCACTGATAGAGTTTGACCAGCGAGTCGCTGCACAAGCATTTTTACAGAATTCTATATATGGCAGCAATTTTATCTGTCAAAAGTGTCAAACTAATTGTCAACCTCTGTTCGCACATAACCTAGAATAGCGTCTCAGTGCATTTGTTACGGAAGATTACATCGTATTATAATGGCTAAACCGATCAAAAGCAGTGTTAGAAGCATGTTATTTACGATAATCTCTAGCTATAATCAGGTTAGACGCGACGAAAATGAGAGATTACTGAAAAAGAAACGAATGTTGGACGAAATCATTCAGGCGACCGGTAAGTTATTGTCAAACAATGTTGATACTTCCCTGAATATAAATCTTTAATTCACGAAGTAGGAACGTTAGTGTTTGTATTACTTATGAATAATTTTTATTACAGCTGGCGTGGATGACGAAAATGTCAAACAAACTATTGAAAAGCTAGCAAGAGAACTAACGAATCAGAATCAGGTTATTTGGAGAAAGTGTCCACTATGACAGGTAATATAAATAATAATCTATATTTACACATCTCGATTTCTTAATATTTTAATGTGTCGATTTCCTTTAGTTAACACTTGGTTTTTTTTTCAGTTGTAAGCATTCGAACGTTACGCACATTTAAAAAAGAGGGCTCTATTAACCAAGGCGAATGGAATACGCCAGGAAAAAAACGTCCCCGCCCACCAACTGTGTCAAATTTAGATAATTTTGATGTGACAGCCATCCGTAATAAAATTAACGAATTTTATTGTGTCAAAAAGCACAAATAAATAAGCCTCCAACCATTCACAGCTTAAAGGCCGATATTCAAAAATGGCTAAGGGAAAATAATATACCATATGAAGACTGTTATAAAAAAGAGGAATTGATGTGCCTTGTTCAGGA
The DNA here is from genome assembly GCA_949825045.1 of Argyresthia goedartella. Lineage (NCBI taxonomy): Eukaryota > Metazoa > Arthropoda > Insecta > Lepidoptera > Argyresthiidae > Argyresthia > Argyresthia goedartella. The sequence continues at coordinate 21,664,017 of OX463821.1, read as the reverse complement.
AAACAAAATTGGTCCTGTATATGCAGCAGAGGAGATATTGAAGCAGCATGGGCATGAGGTCCTTAAATTGCCTCCATATCATTGTGACCTAAATGCTATTGAGCCTCGCAAAGCGAAAAGTAGCTAGCAGAAATGTGGGGTTACATGGTTCAGAAACTGAAAATTTGATCCGGGAATGTTTTTCAATGATTACAGCAGAAGATTGGAAAAAATGTACAGACCATGTAATCAATGTTGAACAACAATACAAGTCTAAGGACAACATTCTGGATAACGAACTGGCTCCATTCATTATAGAAGTTCGTGAAAGTGATAATGAAAGTGATACTGATAGTTCTCTTTCAGGCGTTGAATTTCTGGAATCTGATTTTGACTATGAATCTTGAATAAATCTGTACCTTCTTTATAAATTTATGATTATAGAAAATATAATATTAAAATTAGTTTAAAATATTATTGTTTTCTTTCACCTTACTACATTCAGCTCCATTAAATGTATCTACAGGTATGTGTAGCACTTTACCCTTTAGATGACATTTCCAAGTGGAAATAATATATATACATATGTCACTTTATTCTGATTACTAGTAAAACTTTGTTAGGGCAAGGGATAATTTCCTGTCTTATGCTAAAAAAGTAATTGTCGTGTTATACTATACATATATACAAGTTACCAAAAAAAGAAATTCAGTCACTTGAAATACATCATCTGTGAAAATTTAAACTGACTAGTTATAACGGTTTAGACACTATCGCAAAAAACAACGAAGAAATTAGATTTTTTGTATGGTTTTTTTTTTATATACTTATTTATTTATTTATTTTTACTTATTTAATTTTCTATTTATAATATTTGTTGTTATAGCGGCCACAGATGATGATGACCAAGTATCAAATTACTTTTTTTGCACTATGCTTCGTGTTACCAGCTAAAGATATTTTGAATTTGCCGCTTTTTTTTTGTGCAGCCACTCGCTGGTCAAACTCTAAGGACCTTGGATCTTTATTCGTTTCGGTACTATTCAATTCAGAGTACTAGTCTAAATTAGTTTCGTACTCAGAACCTGAAACAGTTTTATAGCCAGATCCCGAAGCAGCTTCATAGCCAGATCTTGAGGAGGTTCCATTGCCAGACCTTGAAGCAGCTTCATAGCCAGATCCTGAGGTGGGTCCATAGCCAGACCCTGAAGCAGCTTCATAGCCGGAACCTGAGGCGGTTCCATATCCAGATCCTGAAGCAGCTTCATAGCCGGAACCTGAGGCGGTTCCATATCCAGATCCTGAAGCAGCTTCATAGCCGGAAACTGAGGCGGTTCCATATCCAGATCCTGAAGCAGCTTCATAACGAGATCTTGAGGTGGGTCCATAGGCAGAGCCTGAGGCGGTTTCATAACCTGACCCTGAAGTAAAAGCGGTATTATGCTTGTTACGGTATGGTCGTTGATACCGCAAATTGGTAGATACATCTTCAGTTGGTGCTTGAGAAACTATCTCATTTTCATGTATTTCATGTTCCTCGATATATTTAATTTCTGCGTCATTAACAATATTAAAAACTTGTCTCTTTATTTGGACCTGTACTTTTTCCGGTAGTTTTTTTGTTGTGGCAGCTATTGTTTGAAAGAACGAATCAACGGGGTCCAGCTCCTTTTTCGATTCAATATATTTTTGTAATATTTCAGCCGTTGTTGTTGGTTCTGCTTCTGTGGAATGGTGTGACTCATTGGTCATTCGCGAAAAAGCACGTTCTTCACTATCATTTACAGGCGATTCTTCCACGAAGGAAGTCTGCGTGTCCTCTGAAGACGAGTCCAAATTCGAGGTTTGTTTTCGGTGTTGTATAGATTTTTTCAAAAACTCCAGCTCTTTTTCATACTTGATCGGGCATTGTTTTGTATACGGGTCACCACTCCTTGACTTTCTGTTAGTCAGTGCTTTTCTAAAATTATTCCGTATATTGTTCCACATTTTCTGGCATTGTTCACCTATAACAAAACAAAAGCAGATATACTTAGGTTACCTTAGATAGAATGGGTTAGCACCAGCTACATGTTGCTCATAGTTTATACAGTGATAGGACATGGCTATGATAAGAAGCACAGCTAATCTTAACACCATAATACCTAACCTACCTACGATAGATCAAGTCAAGCAAATTTATCTACTTCATTTCATTTTCAAGCCGAAAACTGTTTCTTCAGAACGACTCATAAATCAAGAAAAAGATCTATGGTATGGTAAAACGATATTGACTTTGTTTACCTGTGCCCCGTGTTTCACTGAGCCTCACTTACGCCTACGTTTATTATGTTTCAGATTTTTGATCACGGGAAGTAGCTTTAAGTCTCTAGGTTACAGCTATCGTATGGGATTTAGTACAGTACGCTCTATAGTACATGAAACTTGCCGAGTCATTTGGAACGTCCTACGCCCTAGTGTTATGCCAAAACCAACAAGTGAACAGTGGATGCAAATCGCTGTGGAGTTTGAAGAAAAATGGAATTTCCCGAACTGCATCGGTGCAATGGATGGTAAACATTTCAGGATAAAGGCACCTCGCAATAGTGGAAGTCTCTACATAAATTATAAAAAGTTTTTTAGTATCGTACTACTAGCGGTTGTGGATGCAAATTATAGATTTGTGATTGTAGATGTAGGATCATATGGACGAAATAGTGATGGAGGTATAATGCAAAATTCAACATTGATTTGCCCCATGTTTTTGTAGCTGACGAGGCTTTTCCGTTAACCACAAACATTATGAGACCATTTAGTGCCGATCAATTAACAGATCAAGCTAAGAAAATATACAATTATCGTTTAAGTAGAGTTAGGCGTATTATCGAAAATGCGTTTGGTATACTTCAAGAACGTTTCGAATTATGTCGAAAAGGCATTCAGGTTCAACCGAAATATATTGATAATATCGTTTTAGCTTGTAATTGCTTACACAATTTCATCATCGGTGATACAAGCACGGAAAGTCATAATATATCAAGTGCAATCAATCATTTAGGAAACAATAATAATATGAACACTGCATTAGATGGCATGACAGTACGGGAGATGTTTAAAGATTACTTTAACTCTGATGAGGGCTCTGTTCCATGGCAAAACAATATTGTTAATAGATAATAATACCGTGTTAAATTTTAAAATATAGTTATATTGCAAAAATATTTACCTGATTTATTCATTTCTGTTCCAATTCTATTCCACGCATTATTCTTCATTTGTGTGTTTATGTAATGTCTTGATGACGTATTATATAAATAATCATAACCTTGAACTAAATTTATTAACTTTTACTCCATGTCGGTATCAAAAACACGCCGTCGTCTCCGAAAATTCACATGCACAGTCATCGGAGGCGCGGGCGCAAATGAAATGGCGCTCGCTTCTCTACCCCCGCCTCACCCGCTCACCCCGCGGTACGTCACAAAGAGCGCCGACGTGCTTCGGGACGCCGCGGCAGCCCGCAGGACGCTTCGGGATCCCGCAGGACGCTTCGGGATCCCGCAGGACGCTTCGGCATCCCGCCGCGGGAGCCTGTGGCGTCCTGCAGGATGCTTCGGCATGAAATCCCTTCCGATGCTCCGGCATTACTTTAAAACATATCAATTTATGTCGTATTTCTATAGCGATATGTTTGAATGTCCATTGGTAAAAAATGTACTGCCTTGCCATGCCTTGAACAGACTTAAACATAACTGGAAAGATGGATAAAGAATCCCCTGCTTATCAAAGGTGCAAGCAATTAGACAAGGAGGGTTACTTGATTAAGTTGCAGGAAGACGCTAGAAACCATTTTGATGACTTAGGACCTGATAATACCGAGGAAATGGGGAACACCTTAGCACAAGCCCGAGATGTAGTGGAGGACGTCAGCAAGTGGCTGAAGAATAAAGTCAAGGACATTCCCACCGAAGACGTACCCTACGAGTACGAAACTCCACAAGACCCAGAACTTATAACAGACCCGGACGAACATGACCTGAGGACGGAGGGCGGCTCTGAACTCTTCAAAGACAGCCTACCAGTTAAGGCTAAGTTAGACCGCATCAAATCGGTTTATGCAGCTCAACAAAGGGATCAATTTACAATGAAAATTCCCTCAGCGGCTGCCAAACAGGTTGCAGAGCTCATGCAGTGGGTCTCGGATCGGACAGGCTCCCCCTTCCACGTTGATACCATGAGTGACGGAACCTGTCTGGTCACACATACCGAGAGGCCTGTGTCTAGAACATCCACCACGACCGCATCCTTCTATCCAGAACCCTCAATCAAGAGGTATGGAAACATCAGCCCTCCTCATAGTGTGATGTCGGAAGGCTTCACGGTCGATGACTCAGCCGAAATGCACAGCGCTCCCATGACATCAGAGTCTGTCACTCTGATCGCCCAACTAGATAAAGGGGTGATTCTTCCTCCCAAAAAAGACGGCTTGAAGAAGAAAAGAGTCACCCTAAATAATGTCGGGCTTTCCCGCAGTGAAATTATGAAAATCATTGTTAGCAATCCCAGGATGTCTATGACGGATTTACTCGCCAGAATTTACAGGAAGAAAGGCACATGGAGTCTTATAAAGTCTATGTACAAGATGGAACAGATCCAGCTTTTGGCGGGAGACAAGGCCGAGAGCGTCGCGGGGGATGTATGAAAAAAAAAAAAAAAAAAAAAAAAAAAGGGCATCACTGCCGTTTACCTGTAAACATTGATTTTTTTTCTTCCTCCGAACATATTTAATAGTAAAAACAGTTCAAAGTGATTTACCTCGGTCATAAACAAGCAGATACTGGAAACCTAACCTCAAACCTGTGTCCGAACCTGTGAACACAGAGAAGTACGAGTTTTCCAGGGAATACGAGGCTTTTCCAGGTAAATTTGTTGTTTTCCGTTAGTTCAAATGGCACCTACACATTGATACACGGGACTAAAACAAAGGAATTCAACAACATCAAACACCCTCACTATAGCACATATCAGCTGTCTGTAACTGTCAGTCAAATCACGTCAAGCAACTGACAACTACCAGTGTGGCCAGACATAAAAAACAAAAAATTGCGAGAATAACGTTCGAAAACCTAAATAATATTCAGCCCGTACATTACGCTCGGTTACACGCAAACATCTAACATCTCACTGCTGTACGGCGGCGGAGCCTTCGATCTCGCAACCAGTTTATGCTGACCCATACCAGCACTGTAACACGCTCTCCGCTTTCTGCTAGCCTGGTACTCTTGAAGCCGCACGTACTTTCCTCTTCTTCTTCTTATTCCGGCCTCTCAAACCGACAAGGGCAATGTCGTCTAACGTGCTGAAGTGTTCGTGCTGCAATAATTTACAGCCGGTAGACGTAACACAGCTTTTAACAGACATAGTAGCTGTGCAAAAAGAACTGAGAGAGATCCAGGAAAAATATGCGACTGAAACCTCAAAGTACGTTACTGTGAAGGAGTTCGAGCTATTAAAAGCGGAGCTGAATAGCTTGAAAAAAACGACGTCTGCCTCTTCCAACACCAGTAGTGTTTATAGCAATCCGCCTTACGTAAACATACGGAGAGGTGCATTTTGTGCTCAATAAAGCTGGGAATATCAGCGCAATAGCGGCCCTATCGGCCTGTCACACATTAGCGCAAACAGAACATTGACCCCCCCACCTGAGACCAAAGTGACGAAACCGGAGTGTGTAGCAGGGGCAGCATGCACGCCATCCCCATCGTATGCGGAGATGGCACAGCATGCATCTATCCCGCCCACACCTACGCCTATTTCGCTCACACAAACACCTTCGCCCGGTGGCAATACGAAGCGGTTGGTTGAAGGTCACAAACCAAAACTAAATGGCACCGCAAGCGCAAACAAACAGCCGATATCGACTGCAGCGCAAGCAAAAGTTCCCACACCGGCACCAGTACCTCACAATGCGACTAACGCCAAGGACTTAAAGGAAGATGGTGGGGAGGGATGGACCAAAGTCATTAGGAAGCCACGAAGGCCCCGGACGCTGCGCGGCACAGCAGGACCCACAATTACCACTCTTCGCGCGGTGGAGCGACAGCGGTTCTTCCATCTCTGGAATATGAGGTCGGGACTGGAGGAAGTTAGGGCATATTTACAGGAGTTGTGCTCACCCGCAACCGGCACCGTGGTAGAGTTGTCGACAAAGTGGGCGTACAAGTCCTTCAAAATAGGTGTTCCAGAGTCGGTTTTTGACACCTGCTTCTCCAAGGATGTGTGGCCTGTTGACGCCCGTATCAAGGAGTGGCTGCCCTTTCAGACCTACATTGAGCTCTACAAAAACAGTAAAAATAAATCACCGCCCCGCCCACCCCAATGAATATCTTGATATCCTTTATCAAAATGTCCGCGGTATCAAAACGAGGTTGGAGTTTTGGCGGCATAACCTGCTGGTGCTGGATCACCACCTCGTCGCCGCTACGGAGACGTTCCTAGACTCGTCGGTTGGAGATGCCGAGGTCACAGCGGGAGGCTGGAGCGTGCTGCGCCGGGACCGCGCTACCGCGTGCGGAGGCGTGCTGCTCGCTGCCCGCCCTGGCATCACACTGGGACGACGCCACGACCTTGAAACGCCGAACGGTGAAGATCTCTGGGCGACTGTGACTGTTGGGGTAGTGACGGTTACCGTCTGTGTAGTTTACATAGATCCCAGCAGAAAGAAAAACAAGAAGAAAATCACCCAGGCGGATAAGGACGCCGAGTATATGAACTGGTTTTCGAAAACAGAGGAAAATGTAGCCCAAGTGAACGGTACATTAATTATTCTAAGTGACCTCAATTTGAACAGTGCTTCAGTTGCAACACTTAACTATTATTGTTATTTTCTAAGTGTATGTGGTATGTATGAAACGAATGAAGTGAAGAATGATCATGATGGCGTGCTTTATGTGGTGTTACTGCCGGAGAGTGTGCGTGACGTAACTGTGCGCGCTTCCGTGTCAGGAAGCCTGGTGCCACGTACTGACGCCTACCACCCGCCTCTCGACGTCATTGTGCCCGTGTTGTATACGCAGAGAGCTGGCCAGCGATCTGGCCGCTTGAATCCCAGCAACATTGGAGGTCGCAATGACTGGAACTTTGCCAAGGGCAATCACGCAGTCCTGTACGAACTCATGTGTAGCATATCTTGGGACAATGTTCTCGAAGCTACTGATGTAGAGACGGCAGTCGGTCGCTTCTACGATTCCATTTACGGAGTCTTCAACAACTGTATCCCGAAGAAGACCAGACCAACCCAGCCTACAAGGAGATACCCGGTGGGGTTCACTGGTGATATAATAAGGGACTTGGCCACGAAGGCCATACTCCGTTTCCGTAAATGGAAAACGGGGAGGAGGCCGGCTGACTACGTCTCATTCAGCGAGCTAAGAGCCAACCTCAAGTGTCGCGTAGATACAGCCTAAGCCAACCACATGAGTAGTATTGAAAGCAATATTAGACATAACCCACGCGCATTTTGGAAATATGTAAGTGGCCTACGATCGAAGGGTGGTTTCGAACCTCGGGTCACGCATCGGGGCCGGGAACACGTTGGAGAGGAAGCAGCAGCCGCATTTGAAAACTACTTCTCAGACGTTTTCCTCCCTGATGAGCCAGCGCTCGATCCAGATCTGGTAAACATTTCTGATGACTCGTGCACTGCTAATCACATACAAGTTTCACATATTTCCAGTAGGGACATAAAGGAAGGGCTGAAGCAACTAAGGCCAAGGAGCGCAATTGGACCGGACAACGTCCCTCCCTACTTTTTGAAGGCCTACAGCGATCAACTGGTTTTACCTTTGGGTCGGATATTCAATCTTGTTCTTGAACAAGAAATAGAAATATAAGAAATAAGAAATTTATTTGCTATGTCAAGGGTATTGTACAGTAATTATTCTTGGTACATTGATTGTGCTCCTTAAACAGCTAGTCAATATAGCATGCAAATATATACAACACGTTTAACAAGTTTATTCAGCAGTTTTAAAATTGAAAAAATCTTGAAGTGAATAAAAACAATTATCTAATAGCCATTTTCGTAGTCTAGATGTGAAGAGATTAACATCGAGGTTTTTAATATATCGAGGTATCTTATTGTACACCGCGATACACATTGCGTCACAATTATTTTGGTACAGTGCTGTTCTGGGACAGTGTTTATAAACAAGCTTATCGGGATTTCTGGTATTTCTGGGATATACATCACTAGCCCTGGCAAATAGATTTGTGTTAAGTTTAACAAATTTCGCTACTTCCATTATATATAGACAGGGAAATGGTAGTATTTTTAACTCGCGAAAGAATGGCTTGCATGATACGTGCTGCGGTACTCCAACTATTGATCGGATGCATTTTTTTTGAGCGATAAAAACCGCTTGCTTGTCGGTACCGTTTCCCCAGATGATCAAGGCATATCTGAGTGCTGCTTCTATATATCCGTAGTAGGCCGATATCGCCGTTTGTCTTGATGCAACTTTACTTAGCCTTCTTAAGACAAATACAAATCTATTTAATTTTCCGCACACTTTCTTGGTATGCTCCTTCCAATTTAGATTCTTATCAATTATTATACCTAAGAATGTTGCATGGTCTACATTTTGTAATTGTTGTCCTTGGTGATTTATACTTAGTAATTTATTATTTATAGTTTTATTAAAATTCATTATATTAGTTTTTGTTAAATTTACTTTTAAATTGGAATTGATTAAATAATTTACAATGGTTGTCACAGTTTCATTAAGGTCCGAGATATGATTACTTAAATTATTATTTTTTTGTGTCACCAGCAAATAATATACATTTGTGTTTGATGTGGTCTGGGAGATCATTTATGTATATGAGGAATAAGAGAGGACCAAGGACACTGCCTTGTGGCACTCCGTATTTATTAAACCAAGGTTGTGACTTATATGTTTTTAAGACATTATCTTCTACTCTTGTGGTTTCTACATATTGGGATCGGTCCCCTAAGTACGTTTTTATCCAGGACAGTGATGGGCCTCTTATTCCGCATTGTTCAAGTTTTATCAGCAGTACTTCATGGTCAACAAAGTCGAAGGCTTTGGACATGTCAAACAATAAAAGAGTCGTAGTTTCTTTTTGATCAACCCGTCGGCTTAAATTGCTAACTAGATTAAAGGCCGCTAGTGTTGTAGATTTTTTTTTTGGAATCCATATTGATCGGGTTTTAATATTTGATGTGCGGTAAAAAATTTGTTGAGTCGAATTTGCATGGCTTTCTCAAATACTTTTGACAGTATTGAGATCAGTGTTATTGGCCGATAGTTACCAACATCGTCTCTACTGCCTTTCTTATGCAACGGTTTAACTACAGATTGTTTAAGTTTTGATGGAAAACACCCTGACTTTAGAGATAGATTGATACAAGGTAAGTACCCCACCAGCTGGAAGCTTTCTCGAGTCAGTCCTTTCCCCAAGACAAGTGACACTGCCTCCGTTGATCAATATCGACCTATTGCGATCCTGAGTTCATTGGCAAAACTGTTCGAGTCGATCATAAAAGACAAAATCGGTTCGCAGATTGCGCCTTATCTGAGCGACTCGCAACACGGATTCAGGAGTGGCCGCTCAGTTAACACCAACTTGCTGACTTTAGTCGAGATTGTGTCGAAGTGCATGGACAAGGGATGTCAGGTGGACGTCGCCTATATGGACTTTCGTAAGGCGTTCGACAGAGTCGATAATGACGTCCTAATGAAGAAGTTATGTGCCATTGGATTTGCCCCACGGCTGTTGGTTTTCTTCGCTGACTACCTCAAGAACCGCCAGCAATATGTGCGACACGGCTGCTTTGAGTCCCAGCCGTACCATACACGGTCGGGCGTTAGCCAAGGGTCTAATCTCGGTCCGTTGTTATTTATCATTATGATAAATGACCTGGAATTAGTGCTTAAACACGCCAATTGCCTTCTGTATGCGGACGATCTGAAACTGATACTTCCCGTGAGTTCAGAGGATGATTGTAGTTTGCTGCAGGAAGATTTAGACGCGGTTCATAGGTGGAGTGTGAACAATAAACTCCTCTTCAATACTGCCAAGTGCTATGTAATGTCCTTTACGCGCTCCTCTCATCCTATAAGCGCGATATATACACTCGGTACGGAGTCTTTGACTCGAGTGTATTCGATTAGGGACCTCGGTGTTACGTTCGACCCTAAACTTACATTCCATGAGCACATGAGCACATTGGCCAAGGAATGCTTCAAAAGATTGGGGTTTGTAATACGGAATAGTAAGGGATTCCATAACCTGGGTGTGGTCCAGCTTCTCTACATGGCCCTAGTGAGAACCAAACTTGAATCTAGCTCGGTGGTTTGGAATCCGCATGAAAGCTCCTACATACTTTTGCTCGAGAAGGTACACAAAGCTTTCCTACGATACCTATATAAGCGGAAATTTGGATACTACCCTTATCTTTATCCATCCGCTTTTATATTGGGTATGCTCGGATACAACTCACTAGAGGTCAGACGTAACACCGAGCAGCTTCTGACTGTGTGTCGATTGTTGCGAGGCGACAGTGACTGTGTCGCGCTTGTCGGTACGGTATGCGCGCTATACGTGCCCGACAGTTATCTCCGCGCGCGTAGGCACCAGCTGTTAGCGGGCGGCACGTACCGCACGGTGGCGCGCCAGCAGTCTCCACTGGTGAGGGCGCGGTATAGCCTCAATGCTCTGCTGGCTGCTGCACCACTGACTGATCTGTTTGGTGATGAGTGGAGGCATATTGTGCGAGAATGTGGCAGGTTCTGCGAGATGAAGGAGTGAAAGTGTTGTCTTAGAAATATTATTATTATTATTTTTTGCATTGACATTTTAATTTAGTACCCTTGTCATACCTAATAATGTTTAATACTATTTGAATTTGACCTAAAGTTAATGTTTAATGTGATTTGATATGTAGTATTTTCTACGAATTTGTACCCTTTGTTCCCTACCTGTGAAATCGACTTACCTAAATTGATTCTGACATTGTATAACTATTAGACTTTGTACAGCGCACTGGGTTTATACCTGTAATGTTGTACATCGTAATTGTATATTAAATAAATAAATAAATAAAATAAATGCCGTCCCGGTGTGCGTAGCCCTTTAGAGCGAATCGAGAGGACGTCGGATGATTAATCCGACCATCTCTCGATCGGCCCTATCAATAGGGGGTAGTAAAATAAATGAAGTCTAAAATCTATTTACAATATTTTTATTATTAACATCATCATCATCATTGCCCAAGCAGCAAGGAAGTGTCGTCAACATCCATAAACCAACCTATTTAGAACTTAGAGTTCTATATGAAACGTATAAGAGTGTCAGGAAAATATTTTAGTCGTATAAAAATGTTTTGTCAGCTAGTATACAGCTCAAGCTGTGTAAAATCATTATAAAGGAATTTTCGTAGGTTTAAGATGCAATAACAGAATATTCGAACTCTACTATAAAACTTAAGTGTTGTGTGACACCTTAAAGCTACTTTTATCATTAAAGCTGTATATGTGCTGTATTTTGCATGTCATCACTTACTTATTACAGCTCATAGTGTTATAATAGTATCGCTAGACACTTATTACTTTACAAGGGTATAAGACAACTCCGTTCTAAAACTAATACTTATGGAGTTATTCTACACTCTTGTAATTACAGTAGTTTATTAACTTCTATTAGGGAAAGTAGTATAAAACTAAAACAATAAATGATAGCTATAATACAGCTTTAGACTGTATCACTGATAGGTAATCAATTTGCTTTGGAATCGTGTAGATAGTCACACCAAGTCGTTCAGTAACTACAACTGTCACACACAACTGTCATCGGGCGACTTTCGCCCAACGATAATTACACTCGGTCTAAAAGATACGTTACCCTACGCTAATCGGACATTCGGTCTATTAGGACTATTAGGACATCGCTCCGAGAGAGCGGGGCGGCGGGCGGGAGGCATTGAGCCATGCCGACTCGCTCTCGCACACACAGACACGGCATTGACATGAATGATGACTTGACTAGAATGACAGTCCTAAGCCTGTTTAAGTATGAATGGAAATCAAATATTATTTAAATTTTTATTTCTGCTATGCAAACAGACACATAGAATTGTATAAATATGTTAATATTATCAGAGTATAATATTCCTCAAGATTCTGCTCTGCACGAAAAGAAAGCTTAACCTAATAGCTCCATTTTTTATTCGATCCTATGTCATAAATAGTACTAATAAAGCTGTTAGATCTTACTGGTACACTGACTGAAATGTTCTAGTACGGAGCGCTCTCTGATGTGATTACCGAGCAGGCATATTTTTTTATTCATAAGATCCAACGTCCTATTAGTACTAATAGAGCTGTTAGAGTGTACTAGTACACTGACTGAAATGTACTAGTACGGAGCGCTCTCTCTAATGACCGAGCAGGCACAAGATTACAAATGACAGATCTAATACAGTCATGGTTTCTTTTTACACCGAAAAGCAGCTGAAATACAGCTAATGGTTTGCTTTTATACCTAATAACAGCTCTAATACAACTCTAATTCAGCTTCTGCACTATTTTACAGTCTATGTAACGCCTAAGACCCTTTGTGGCCCTTTTGCCCTTATAAGGGCTGTATATAAGCATTATTACCCTTTATACAGCCTAAATGTAAGCTTCAATACAGCTTTTAGTTTAAATTAATATCTAATATACAGCTTCTATACAGCTTAAATGCTGCTTGGGTGTGGTGGTCGCCCCGCAAAAATCGACACATGTTCGATGTTACGTCTCATCTCTAGTGAGTTAAATCCAAGCATACCTAATATAAAAGCGGATGGATAAAGGTAGGGGTAGTATCCAAATTTCCTCATAAATAGGTATCTTCGAAAAACTGTGTATCGAGCATAAGCGACGAAAGCGAGTTAGATCCGCAAACCCGCAATCTGGTAGTATGGTTGAGAGTGAAATGGATGCAGCCATTGAACGTCTGGTGGGCCCATCTGATGGTTTTACTTGGCAGACAGACTTTGCCACTTTCAGGGGTGTGCAGGAATTATTTTCCGGCCCACTCCCTGGAGCTGTCAAAGACAACAATACGCCCTATGATGCCTTTTATGATATCTGGAGCGAAGACATCATTGGTCTTATGGTTGAGGAAACCAATAGATATGCTGAATAGACGCTCAAAGCACAACGTGAAGCAGGAAATTTGAAGCAGTCGTCTCGTTTGGATCGATGGACTGACACCAATGCAAACGAGATGCGCTTGCTTCTTGCAATGTATATGTTGATGGGTTATGTACAACACACATCTCAGCATGAGTATTGGAAAACAACCGGCATTCTACAAATGCCCTACTTCAGGCAGGTGATGTCTTACAACCGCTTCATTTTGCTGAACAAGTTCTTTCACTTTTCGGACAATGTTGGCATTAGTCAACATTTGCCGGGAATCGGAGGGGCTGTGCTCTCTGCAAGGTTGCGGAAAATAGCACCACTCATCGTGCACCTCAATGAAAAATTCTCATATCTTTACAAACTCGACCAAGATGTCGCTATCGACGAGTCTTTGACCTTATTCAAAGGCCGCTTGTCCTGGGTCCAAGCGATAAGGTCAAAGGCTGCACGATTCGGAGTAAAATCATTCAAGCTGTGCGAATCAAGGACTGGGTACATGTATAGATTCCAAATCTATACGGGCAAGAACTCGAATCCCGATCGCGACGTCGTGAGTCTTGGTGAGTGGAACTCGATTTATTGAAAGGTCTGGAACATCGGGGCCACGATGGCACGGCACGGGGGCACGAACACTGCGTCACGATGGACAATTATTATAATTCTCCAGCGTTGGCAAGGTACCTTAAAAGTAAAGGATTTGATTGTGTGGGGACGTTGCGTCCTAATCGCAAGAATGTACCGGAAGCGATTGCGAAGGCTCCGAAGAAGCTTGATAAGGGGGCGATTATTGCTCGCCATTCTGGTGACGTGACATGCCTCGCATGGCAAGACACCAAAAAGGTGAACCTGATCTCCACTTATCACAATTCGGAGATCGTCGTAGTTCGGAAGAGTGGTAAGGAATTGGTGAAGCCCAGTGTTGTACAGGACTACAACAATACAATGGGAGGTATTGATCTGAAAGATCAAAAACTCTCAAGGTATTTGTTGGAAAGAAAGAGATGCCTGAAATGGTATATGAAGATTTTAAAAGGTTGCTCAACGCATTAGTTCTGATGTCGGACTCGAGGAAACGTCACGATTTGCCTCCGATGACGCATCGCAATTTCCGCATAGATCTGGCTGAAACGTTGGTGAAGGTTCACAGCCAATATTCTGCACGCTGCTACCAAACTGCAGCGCACCCTGGACATCTTGCCCGAATGGCTCGCCAAGTGGCGACTGTCCGTCAATGTTGGGAAAACGCAGGCGCTCATCACAGGCCAGAGTCTGCTTCCACCATCTCCAGCTCCAGCTCCAGCTCCAGGGAAAACACATCGAGTGGTCTTCGCAGGTGAAGTACCTAGGAGTGACCATTGATCGCCGACTCACCATGAAGCAACACGTCGACAACGTCGTCAGCCAGGTCAAGGTGGCACGCGCCAAGCTGCGTCCACTTTTCGACTCCAGCCTCCCTCTGAGGGCGAAGCTCGGGATCTACAATACCTACGTGAGATCCCGCCTCACCTACGCGGCTCCGGCATGGTACGCCCTGTGCTCGGAGACGAACAAACGGAGACTCCGAGCCCGAGAGAACCTCTCTCTGCGTACTGTTATACCCTGAGTATGTATAGGAAAGGGCTGATAAAATGCTGCATCAGCCCCCTTTGAGTAACAACATTTGATTAGCAGAGAAAAACATCAGTTCTAGTTCGGTCTCTCTCGAGGGCAGACAACTCATTTTTCTCTGCATTTTCTCTACATTTTAATTACTTTTACTATATTTACTAAATAAAGTGTCTTCTACTCTATAAGTTAGAGTAAATAAAAAATATATTTTTTAAAAAGGGGTTTTATTAAAACCCCATAACAGTACCATCGTCAGCGCCACCCGCTGGGTGAGGAACGCAACAATCCAGAGGGACCTAAGATGGGAAACCGTGGACCAGTTTGTCCAGAGGCTGGCGAAGGGTATGTTCGCGCGTGCGGATGTGGCGTCTCCGTCACGTCAACGCCAACATCAAATGCCGTGCGACATACGACTGTGGTCAAGCGCAACGGCAAAACAAAGTTTGCGACCACTCCGCCCGGCGAGGCCTGGTTCGCGATGCGCGTGCACCCCGCCGCGCCCGCGCAGCCCCCGCGCCAACACATCGTCACGGTAGACTTCTCATACGCTAGCTCGATGCGCACGTATTGCTTTTCTCGCTCCGCTAGCTTACGAAAGATCACTCCCGCGCTTTTGCTTTGTTACACTTCTTACTTTCATTCTTCCTGTAATCTATCCGCCCAATAAAACGTCTATTCTTCTGTAATCTACGAGTTTCTCTTCAGTAGGAGCCTACACACATCAACACCTACACTGGTGACCTATTTTTGTGAGCTATTTTTTGGCCGGAGGATCCGGAATTATGGTTATTATGGTCTTGAAGGTCAGTTTACCATTTTTAATATTAAAACCGATTCGACGAAGTTTTACTATGCCATCTCGCAAATGGACTTTGCTACCGTAGCTGAGGTACGAGATGTAATCAAGGCACCTCCAGCGGAGAACAAATATGAGATGTTGAAAACCTGCCTTATTAGTAGACTGACCGAATCACACGAAAAGAAAATTAAACAACCCCTTCTGGGGCGTCGGGAGTCGGGGTCAGGTCGACGGACCTCTTCCCGAAGAATCGCCTCTGTCCACACAGAGGCGATTCTTCGAGAAGAGGTCCGTCGACCTGACCCCGACTCCCCACGCCCCAGAAGGGGTGCGTGAGATGACTTCGATGATGATGCCAATCTCCACCAGCGGTCGGCTTAGATCAGTTGTTGGAATTTGGGGTGCGTCTGAATACCATTATCATGCACGAACCTATGCATGTCTCGCAACAGGAACGAAAGCGTTGCCATATCTGTCACCTGCAAGGTTTGCGTCGGACGGTGCCTACAAAATGCGTCACCTGCGGAGAGTTTATCTGCTTTGCACCCAAGCCTTGCTGGAAAATTTGGCATTCTCTTCGAGAATTGCCTGGCCGCAATGTACAAGTCAGGTTAACGAAGCGAAAATAATTAATTTTATTTTCGCTTCCCTAATATGCCATTGTACAAGAGGAGAGGAGGTCTATACTCAACAGTGGGGGCGGGAGGCTGGATAGACACAGTACAGGTGCTTGATATATGTAGATTAGATGAATAGAAGGTTTTTTACTAGCGGGATTTGAATGTGCCTGGCTCTAGCAATTAGCATATAACGTACTCACACAATCTTCTTTCAATATCAGGGCAATTATCGGGGACACCGTATTGTAAAAACAGATATTTATCTTATGGTGTAAGTTGTACCAGGCGGAATTCATGGCGGTCATTAGTACAGTATCCATTCACAGTGTTCGACCGATCTCATAAAAATATACAAGTGCCATTTTTCCTTTTTCTTTCATACATTTCTCTCAGAACCATATTGGGCAACCTAAACATCTAGTTTCTTGCAGATGGTATAGTTCGCCAGGTCTCAACAAGTGTTTTTTTCTCTTGTATATTATTAATACAGTAAAACACTGTAATTTGAAAATTACAGTGTTTTACTGTAATTTTACTTGTAATTTTACTCTCTCTTTTACTTGTAATTTTATTTTGTACATAATTACAATAAAATACTGTAATTTGAAAATGTGTCAATACAAAATTTGTGTAGTATCTTGTAAATACGTGTTTTACTGTAATTTGAAAATGAGCAAGTAATGTCTCTACAATTGTGTAGGTACTAATTTCAATATAAGTTAATAATATGACCCAAACATCAATATTGTCACTTTCACAAATGGGTTATTTTTTGTAAAACCAAATGTGTTTTTATTGTATGGATAATACATGATATATAGTTCGCCAGGTCTCCTCAACAAGTGTTTTTTTCTCTTGTTTATAATGTTTTACTGTAATTTGAAAATGTGTCAACACAAAATTTGTGTAGTATCTTGTAAAAACGTGTTTTACTGTAATTTGAAAATGTGCAACGAAATACTGTAATGTCTCTACAATTGTGTAGGTACTAATTTCAATATCATTTTTCAATATAAGTTAATAATTTGACCCAAACATCAATATTGTCACTTCACAAATGTTTTTTTTTTGTAAAACCATATGTGTTTTTATTGTATGGATAATACATGATATGAGTTTGAATTACAATACCTACTTACAATTTGTAAACTAGACTATATACACACATATTGATTGTACCTATTGTATTTATTGTAATTTCAACATGTCTGTTTTTATTAAAAATATTTTATCTTGTACATATATTTTATCGTTTTTTCAAATCCCGCAGCTTAAGTGACTAATAAGTGGGTTCGAATCCCACTAGAATATTGCTAAAGCATTTTTAGCAATATGTTGAAGTGAGTTTGTTTTATGTCAAGTACAAAATCGAATAAATCGAGTGTCCCTCTGCCAAACTTATCAAATAGTGTAGTTAGTCAGCCGTAACAGCCCAACTTCGAAGCCGCATATTGGCAGCGAGGCCGAGACTGCATTTATCAAATTCAAAATCCAACCAATCACACCACGGGAAAGCAATGTTATAGCGAGTGGTGCCATCTCTCGGCGCTCGACCTATTTATCACTATTTATTTATAAGCATCTTTTCCGCCCAGGAGGAATGGGGGCTTATTATAATATAATGAGAGAGTAGATAGATGGAATAAAATCACCTGTTTGTTCACTGTTTTCCCATGTAATTTTATTTCTTGCCATAACATTCAGTTTTCATTCTCAAGAATACAATATAAAAAAGTTTTATGATACTGATATTACTGAATTTGTAGTCTACCAGACTCGCCAGTCCAAAATGCGCAACAATTACCCATTTATTCATAAATCTGTTCTTTTAGGCAATAATAAAAATCTCAATACAAAAATACGAACGCGTTTCAACTTGTCGTGCAAACGGTACCTCGCTGTTGAATAGCGCGGGTGGGCAGGCGACCGGCCGCAGACTTACATTTTATGTTTGTCTATATTTATTTATTGTGAAGTAATTACTGTGTTTTGTAATAAAATAATACATCTTATCGCTGGAGAAATTAACACATTAAACGCCGTACTAATAATAACCAAAATTACATTTTTTTGTCTTAGTGCACTTTGATGTATTAAGAGACATGAATATCCCTATATGCTAGACTGCTATAGAAGGTATAGTTCAGAAAAAAAAACCTAAAAAACCTCACGAGGTCACCGGTGTCCTACACGGCGCCATGATACAACAAAGAGCGTTACCGTTATCGAGACGCCGCGTTCATTTATAGGATATATAATGTTAAAAATATATAAGCAGCCGGGTTTTTAATTTTTTAAATTATTATTTTTTATTTTTTCTTTTAGGAATGAAGCAACCTTATGCAAAACTACTTCAAAACAGCCCACCTGGAGAATATTATAGTCTAGTTGTTTCGGATAAGATTTTTGAAGACATTGCCATGCAAACAAATTTGTTCGCAGTACAAATGGGACCAAGTTCTAAACCATCATCACGGTCACATTCCTGGAAACCAACAACCAGACGAAATAAAAAAAATTTTTGGATTGGTTCTGTACATGGGTCTAGTGAAAGTTCCAAAACTCGCGGATTATTGGAGCAGAGATAAAATTTTTGGTCAAAACTTTCCTCGTACTGTAATGAGCAGGAATAGATTCGAAATACTTTTACAATATTTGCATTTTGCTAACAACGAAACCGCTTATTTATCGGACCGAATTAATAAAATTCGTCCGCTCATCGATGCCCTTAATCAATCATTTGAAAATTGTTACGCACCGAAAGAGGAGGTATGTGTAGACAAAAGTCAAGTGCCACACAGAGGTCGAATAATATTCCGCCAATATAATAAAAGTAAACGTCATAAATACGGAATGAAATTATTTAAACTATGCACATTACCTGGCTACACATGTAAACTTAACCTTTATGCAGGTAAGAACCACGAACTGGTTAATACTTCGCCAACCAACGTAGTTATGGAGCTTGTAAAGCTTGTAAATACTATAACACAGTCGCCTTCAGTTTTAGTTAGTATTAGTACTAATAGTAGTGTTTTAAACTAGATAGTTCGACAAAAGAGGACCCCTCAAAACATAAGAAAATTTTACAAAATAAGCAGGGGTTTTCTGGCAATCAAATGAAAAATACTAGGACAAAGGGTAAGCCCCACTTAAATATTTCCCATCAAAACATGCAGGGGCTACCTGGCAAAGAACTTGTATTAGAATTATTTCTTAATCATTCAGACACCGATGTTATTTGTATTACAGAACACTGGTTAAAGGAAAATATGATGTCTTTTAACATAAATAATTACAAAATTGTCAGTTGTTACAATAGAAAGACTGCCGATAGAGGTGGTTCTATAATCTTAGTAAAAAATAATATTAAGGTGAAACAACGGAAAGATATTCTTGCACTTACTGTAGAAAGACAAATAGAGGTATCCTGTGTTGAGTTGGATAGCCATATTATTGTTTGTGTCTACAGACCTCCGAGAGATAAAAACGGCCATGGCAATTTTGAAATGTTCGAGAAAATTATGGAGGATGCCCTCATTATACTTTGTAATAACAGAAAAAAGTTAATTATTTGTGGCGATTTTAATGTAGATTTGCTTGTAGATACAACATTGAAACAACGATTAATAACTCTGTTCAAATCATTTAATTTATGTCATATATTTCTAGAGCCGACTAGAATTACACTTACCAGCCAAACTTGCTTAGATAACGTATTTTGTGACTGTGCATTCACAAGTAAAAATGTAATTAACTGCTTACCCTCCGATCACAGTGGTCAAACAGTTTCATTCCCAATTGCCAGTAAAAATAGGACTGATCCATCATTTTATAGGCCTATTACATCCCATAGACTAGAGACGTATATGAAAAAGTTAGATATAAATTTGCCAGTACCGGATTTTGATGAACAGAAAGAACCCAAACAAAATCTACTCAGACTTCTTCAGCATTATTCAGACAGAATTCAATAAAGTTTTTAAATTAAAGAAAGTCAGTGACTACAACGGTAAATCTAAATTTAATGACTGGACAACGTTTGGAATTCGTAAAAGTAGAGTTATCTTATATGACCTTTATGAACAAAAAACCTATAACTTTGATCGAAAATTTCATGACTACGTTAAAAAATATTCCAAAACTTTCAAGTAGGTTTGTAGAACTGCAAAAACTTTACACATTAATAGAAAAATTCAAAATTCAAATAATAGAATGAAACCAGTTTGGCAAATAATAAACCGCGAAACTGGCAAAGTTATACCAAGGGACAATGATTTCTGCCTAAAGATAGGTGATGATGTTGTTAAATCCAGCGCTGATGTTGCTCGAGCTTTTGAAACATTCTTCACCAATGTACCCTTACTCACAACAGACCGTCTAAATTCATCTCCATATGAAGCAGAGACTTTATTAAAAAATAACACTAGCGCCAGTAATGTATATTTAAAATTTCATCATGTATATCCCCAGGACATTGTCAAAACGTTTAAATTACTTAACTTAAGAAATACGGAAGACCTGTGGGGTATATCAGTCAAAGTCATTGGTTCAGTAATTCTACTTAGTCGGTCCTTAAGTTCTGTCACAAGGTTTTTGATAGATAAAACTCAGCAATAAACTTTTTCTTATTCGTATTATACATGATTAAAAAGCTTATTTTATACGAATCAAATTGCAATACAATACATTTTGTACGATTATCGCAATATGACAAAAAAACCTTATGACTTGAGACAATCGCGAACCTAAAACACGCCGCAACTGACAAAAATACCACTTACCACAAATTTAATAAAAAAACAGTGTTCCAGATAACCAACAAGGTTTTTTTTATTTATTCTGAAACCTCGACTTTAGACCATGCTTAACAACTAGCATTTGATTTTCTGTTAGCTTTCAGTTCCAACTGCTCCCAAAGAGAACTTTTCGTACTTTTTACGTTTTCAGAAAAACGTATAAAAATGATCTTGTGGGCAACAAGTACACTACGTAAAATGTGAATATGAAAATTAGTTTTACCCAGACTTAGTTATCTTATGCTTCAAAATGAAGGTAACGGGTTCAGGGAGGGTTCTGACTAAAATCTCATGTGAGTTTGAAAGGTTTTAAGAGTCATGGAAAAAAGATAAAGTGAATCACGTCCGTATTTTTGATTGGGTAAAAAAGTGCAAAATCTCTGAAAAAACTAGCATTTGTGTAATATGGCTTTAAGCATTTAAATCCAATAATCGTTCTAATTTATCAGTATTTAATGAGCTATCAAACCATATATAGTATTAAATAAAATAAAACTTGGTATTATTTACTATGCGGCAAAATATTTGTGACAGAACTTATGGACCGACTATGTAGTTATAGCCCCACACTTAGCTTATATATTCAATAAATGTGTTGACGATGGGGCTTTCCCAGACCTCATGAAACACAGTAAACTGATACCTCTGTTCAAGTCGGGAGATAAGGGTGATCCTTCAAATTTCAGACCAATATCTGTTCTTCCAACACTAAGTAAAATATTTGAAAAGATTATACTCAATCAAATGCTCTCACACTTCAACCGTACAAAACAACTCCATGCCAAACAATACGGTTTCACTAGGGGTAAATCGACTACGGATGCAGGTATTACCCTTATATCTCATATTTATTCTGCATTGGAGGCCGCACAGGATGCTATCGGAGTTTTTTGCGACCTGTCGAAGGCGTTTGATTGTGTTGATCATAATACGCTATTAATTAAATTAAATCATTACGGAGTTAGAAATAAAGCGTTGGATGTACTAAGATCATACCTAAGCAATAGAATTCAACAGACAGAAGTTAACGGCGTAAAATCTGATGGATCGGGTGTTAAAATGGGCGTTCTACAAGGTTCCATATTAGGCCCTTTCTTATTCCTGGTATATATTAATGATCTGCCTTTCATGGTGGAGAAATTAACTGACATAGTGTTGTTTGCTGATGATACTTCACTGGTATTCAAAATTGAAAGACAAAAAGGAGAATTTGATGATGTTAATGGTGTATTGTCTTTAACCTTGAATTGGTTCACAGTTAATAATTTATTGTTAAACGCTGGTAAAACCAAGTGTATCAAATTCTCACTTCCAAATGTCAGGCAAGTTGAGACCAGTTTGGTGTTAGACAACAGTACGTTAGAATTAGTAAATGATACGAAGTTTCTTGGAATAACCATTGATAGCAAATTGCAGTGGGGACCCCACATAGATAAATTGGCTGGTAAATTAAGTTCTGCGGCTTACGCTGTTAGGAACATCAGACAAAGCACGGATGTGGCTACATCTAGGCTAGTATATTTTAGTTACTTTCATAGTGTGATGTCCTATGGTATCTTGTTGTGGGGGAAAGCAGCGGATATTCAAACTATTTTTATTTTACAGAAAAGAGCTATTCGAGCAATTTATAATTTAAAACGAACAGACTCCTTAAGAGAGCTTTTTAAAGAAATTGACATACTAACAGTAGCTAGTCAATTTATTTTCGAAAATATAATGTATGTACGCAAGAACCTTACAACATTTTCCAAACTTAGCGATAGCTGTAATGTTTACCTAAGAAATAATCACAGACTATGTGCGCCCCGTTTTAGACTCGCGAAGGTTAGCAATTCTTTCAAGGGTCAGTGCATTCTCTACTACAATAAGATACCTCTGGAGATTTTGAAATTGCCATTTGAGCAATTTAAAAAGCATGTTAAAGCGACTTTGTCGAAAAAGGGATATTACAATGTTCAAGATTACTTAAATGACAGGACTGTATGGGGTTAATCTGGCTCAACACAGACCTTGCTGTTAATAATTTTGTAATTATTTATTCCTGCTTATTAAATAAAAATAAATCATAATTGTATTAGTTAAGCACAACCTATTTTTAAAAGAGATCTAAAAATCAATCTGTGGGAGTTTCTACGCCCTTCTTCTCCCACAGTGGTCCAATGTAGAGAAGAGGCAAAAAATTTGCTAAGAATATGTAAATATCTACAGTAATAAAGTACTTTTGAGTTTGAGTTTGAGTTTGACTTTGTATGAATATATTAAACCGCGGGCATACACTTTCAACAGATAATTGGTATACTAGTCTTCCCCTTGCAAACCAACTTCTCGATAATGACACTCATCTCGTAGGAACTTTACGAAAAACACGAAAAGGTTTACCAAAGGAAGTGATTGAGTCAAAACTACAGCCGGGAGAGTCTATTGCCAAAGAAAACGAGCGAGGTATTTGTGTCCTAAAATGGCGGTCCAAAAGGGATGTGTTGATGCTGTCCACAAAGCACTCAAAAGGATTCACTAACGTCGTGAAAAAGGGAAGAGTGATTCCCAAACCAAAAATGATTGTTGCCTACAACAAAGCAAAAGGCTCAGTAGACATAAGTGGCCAAATGACCTCCTACTCGTCACCATTAAGAAAGACAGTAAAGTGGTACAAAAAATTAGCCATAAAGCTTATTTTGAATACTGCCCTTGTAAATTCATGGGTGATGTATTGTGAAAACAAAAAAACTAATAAAGGAATAGTCCAATTCAGAAGGCAATTGGTAGACTTCTTGACTCAGACAAGTGAACCTGAAGCAAGCATTGAGCGACCCAGAAGAGTCAAACAAAAGCTTCAAACCAAAGAAGGTACTGTGAGAAGTACAAGGCGTTTCTGTGCCCAATGTTATAAAACTAATGTTAATACCTATGGATCCAAGGCCGCCAAAAACAAAACTAAAAAAGTGTCTACATTTTGCAGCGAATGCGACAACGAACCATATTTATGTTTACCTTGTTTTAATAGAGTTCATAAAATATAAAGCCATTAGTTTAAGTCTTTTTTCTACTTTGTAAGTCCTTACGTCATTGCAAATTTTGTTAATTACCTACTTCAAGTTTTGTAATAAATATAATCTTGTTTTTCCATTACTAGATGCTGTTTTTCTTTTCATAGACATATTGTATTTAGATTAATGTTCAAAGTAGGTATAAAAAAGTTGCTTCAGTCAAAATCTTAGCCAGCTTGACTGAAAAAACCACAACACAGGTATTACGTGGGAAAGTATATGTAAACGTAACTTGATTTCAAACAGCTCAACTAATTTTAATGTAGCTTGCACCATTAGTTAAAACATTTATGCGAAATTGCACTTATCGAATTATATTAAATATATTCATCATTTCAACGACTTTTCTCTGACAGTATTTTTCAAAGAAGCCGTGCGGATCCGGGGTGGATCGCTAGTCAACCCATAAAATAAATTTTAACTAATGCTACTTAATATTTATGTTATGAGGTTTAAACGCTAAAAAAATATTTTAAAAAGTAAATTAATTCTTCAGTAAAATCTTTTAAAATGTTTGCAAGCAGAACCGCGGACGGCAATAAGATTTTCCTTATAACTTGAAAAAAAAAAATGAGCTACACTAAAACCATTCAGGCAAAGTGTTCTACAGCGCCGCTCCGGTCATATGCTTGCTACCAGTCAATGAAATATGAGTCCTGTGCGTTTAAATAAGCTTTAAAGTCAGATATACCTCGAGGTCACCGGTGACCTACGTGGCGTCTAGACACGGAGCAGGGTCCGGTCACCGGTGACCTACATGGCGTTTAATGTGGTGGTGATGTGAAAAATGGAAAATAGTGTAAGTTTTGTGTGAGTGGCCCGTAAGAACGAAATATAAAATCTAAATGTCTTATTACTGTAGTTATTTAAATATATTATCTGTTGCATGGTACAGCTAGCGGGCGAGATTGTAGTGACATCTAAAAATAATGCAGGATTTGGGAAGGCACTAAAGTTAAATAAAGGAATGAATCAGTCACTTAAAAAAGAAACAAGAATTACAATACCTATCGTTAATAATTTTCTATAGGAATGAGTTTCTATAGGAATTTGATGTATCAGTATAAAAAGCCATGAGAAAATCAGTGAACTTGTTTGACTTTTACAATCTGAAATCGAGTGAGCGTCCTCTGATATCGAGACGTGAAATCGGCCGCCCCCAGGACTCTGGCGCACCTAGGCCGCGGCCTTTACAGCCTATTGACAAACCCGGGACTGTTTTAAATGCAACCTTTATAGGAATAGCATATTCTATAGCTATTCAACTATATAACTTGTTGCCAAATGTCAAAAAGAGCATACTATCACAAGATTCTTAAAAATAAACTATGCTATGATACTCCAATGATAAAGAATTAATTACTCCATAAAGTTTCTGGGATGGCCTGAGTTTTCTTGCCGTTTCTTTCTCGACCAAAAAGCACACGGCTTACGAAACGGAGTAGTATTCCTAAAAATAGATTAGTAATAGTTAGTACTTATTGAAAAAATCAACAAAACATAAAATCTATACAAATACAATACACAGATAATGTTTTGGTTTGTGGTTCCATACAGCAATCATGTTGATGGGGACGTCCTGATTGGGGCGGATGAAATAGGGCTTGATTGAATTTGAAGTCGGCTTTTCGGTTTTTCAGTTTTCAACTTGGTGAATTATCTCATGCACCTGGTTACGTATGTGGCGTATGATAGCCGCAGCAAAACTTTGTTAACATTTTTTTTTATCATACCTAATCCCACTACAAGAAACTTATTGTGCGGGGGTACGGAACCGTTCGTGAGCGAGTCCGTATATTCCTTTTTAAGGTATCCTTAAAATTGTCTACATTTGTTTTACAGTTTGGCGGGACCAAGAGATGTCGGTGTCAAATAATGGATTCTGCAAACAATCGATGAAAAGCCTTATCAACTTTATTATCACATATGAGTACTATACATCACAAGATAGGTAATTTCATTAACTTTATTATAGTACATAACATGTTAGGAAACTAATAAAATAACCTAACAAACTTATCAAATTCCTAACGCAAGTCGATTGAAAATTTATTTTCGCCAGAACCTTGGACGCGATAGGGTCCACGAGATCCGATGTACAGGGACGTTCCAAAGGTTAAGTCATGGGTCAACCATACATACACTACACATATTTTCAGATGCGAGCGAACCAGCGCACGCAAGTTGCATTTATGTGCGTTCAGTATGTGTTATTGGGACTTTTAATGTACACCTCTTAGTTTCGATAAAATGGTTGGCACCACTCAAACCCATTACTATATCACGTTTAGAGTTCTGTGCCGCATTGTTAGGTGCAAGACTGTTTACCAAGATTATCGACTCACTTTCGATTGCTATAGATAAGTGCTACTTCTGGAGCGATTCAACAATAGTTTAGCAATACCACCTCACCAGCTGAAGGCCTTTGTTCGGAACCGTGTAGACGAAATACAAGACTACGGCAGCAAGCCATTCATGGAGCTATGTTCCGTCGAAGGACAATCTGCGGGATTCGCTTCTCGCGGGCAAAAGGCTGACCTCATCAGCAATTGTCAATTATGGTGGTGTGGGCCCACATTCTTGCTTGAGGACCAATCTCAGTGGCTTAAAGCGCCTTACACACCAGTCAAGCAACAGCTACCGGAAATAATTTGCATTCACATAAATAATGATAGCGAAACGTCAGGGTTATCAAATCTTTATTACAGTCATTAATTACAAAATCATCAAATATTAACTATTTACAAAGAGTGGTAGCATATTTACATAGATACCGTAAACTGGGGTTACTTTGATAACTACTTTTCTTTCCCGAATAAATATTGTTTTTGCAGAAACGGAACGCACCAGCGGATTTATTTTTTTGCGTTAGTAGCACTGATAGTTGCCCATCTTGCCCTGCGAAGAAGAAGTGCTTGCGCCGGTCCAGACTACGTTAAAACAAATCAAAAGGTGAGTTATTAATATTAATGCTTTTATGAACCCTGCAAAACTTTGTTTATGACTAATTTGCTATTAATACAAACTAACTTTTGTGCAAAATAAGTTGAGTGGCACGTGTTTGGGATCTATGAAAAAAATATTGTAATCTCCAACCTCAAAACCGGCTTCATGGCTGACGATATTTTAACACGGGGTGAACTTGATCAACCAACGGGGTGAGATTGATCGGTGATCAAAGTAAAATACAGCGCCGTTGCTGTTCTTTTGGGTCCTTTTAGTGCTTTGTGGTTGCTTTATTTTTTATATTTTAATGTTTCTTTTTAGTACCTAACATGCCGCGAGGATACAAGCCAAAAACCGGTTCCAGGGCTTACAAAAACTACGATGATCGTAAATAAAATCAAGCTTTAACTGAAATAGTAAACAGGAGAACGTCCATACGAGATGCTTCTAAAGAATACAGCATTCCATATGGGACTCTGGTCAACAAGTACAACGGAAAACACATCAATACTCCCGGTACCCAAAACGTATTTAGTAGCGCTGAGGAAAAAGCTCTGCTTAGAGGGGCAGCGAAGTGTTCTGATTGGGGCTATCCGCTAACACAATTAGACTTGCGATTCTTAGCTAAAGCCTACCTGGACAAGCAGGGCCGAAGCGTAGCTAAATTCGAGAACAAACTGCCAGGGCCCGATTGGGCTTATTCTTTATTGAAGGGACACTGTTCGATTCCAAATCGATATTCGATCGATGGTTTCGGAACGGCCATTTTGAATTTGACGTTGCTGCCAACCTAGCAGTTTTTTGACAACTGACAGACGAAAGCCCTCGCAATGTAACGCGTATTGATTAGGGTATTGAATTTAAATCGCAAGCCATCTGGAATGTATTCGGGTTCCCCTCAGGATTGTCTATATAGCTGAGTGTGTTGTGGTTCCCCGAACCAGATAAAGTTCGCATTTACGTGGCCGATTGGTTTTTCCCACGTAACATAACCTGTGTTGGAACACTGTGCTCGTCGAAGCTGGCCTGCCAGTCATACCTGGTTGGCTGAAGAACCTGTCTACCAAGAAGAGCCTAGGGTGCACCCGGGCCTTGCAGAGAGACAGGAAGTTGACGGGACCGAAGCACAGACCAGGTTAGATCGACTCCATAATTATTAGCTCGGTGAATCGCCGACGTTCACACTTCTTGGCATCTGATCGCTACGCTACCTCGTAGCTGATGGGCCCCTGCGAGGTCATTAGGTGCCGAGACGCCTGAACAGACACAAAAACGAATATTCGCAAAGAGTCGCAGTCAACATGAAAAGGGCCAGGGCGACAGTTTCGAAGGAAACCATAAAGGAATATTTCAATAATTTAGAGCCACTGATTAAAGATCTGCCGCCCTCGAATATCTTCAACTATGATGAGTCCAATTTAAGTGACGACCCCGGAAGAAAACAAGGTATATATAGGCGCGGTGTGAAATATCCCGAGAAAGTGACGAATTACTCGAAAAGTTCAACCTCTGTCATGGTTTGTGGGTCAGCAGATGGAGTAATGCTGCCGCCATATGTTATCTACAAGAGCCTACACTTATATGAGACCTGGAAGGAGGGTAGTCCATGTGGGTCACCTTGCTGGGATAAACGTTGCTGTTCTCAAGGAACAAGATTTAACATAACCAACAGTGGGTGGTTTGACGCAGGGACTTTCCGAGACTGGTTCTTAACATGCTTTCTACCACACACTAAAAACATACCTGGCCGTAAAGTAATGATAGGCGATAACGTTTCGTCCCACCTGGACATCGATGTCGTGAGACTTTGCGAAGAAAATGAGATCGACTTCGTCTGCTTGGTGCCCCATTCAACGCATTTATGTCAGCCCCTTGATGTGGCCTTTTTAGGCCAATGAAGTCAGCTTGGCGTGCAATTCTGACAGAGTGGAAAGCTCGTTACTTTAAATTGGCTGCTATTCCTAAAGACACTTTCCCCCGTTTGCTGACTAAAGCTCTACAAAAAATGGATTCCGTCCAAGCAAAGCCAAAAGCGCCGTTTTCCAACGAGACGTCGGGCATCAAACGAAACTTACTTTTTTATTGTCTCTGGTAGAGAAAATAACTGTGCAACTACTCATTTTATCAAAATAACCTAATTCCCTTTAGATTTCAAATAAACCGCCTTCGAAAACAAACATTTTTATCAAAAAAGCCAAGTCCAGTAGTAAACTTTTATCAAAACCAGCTAGGTCCCCGTGAACCAATCAGAGCTTCCGCGTTGTCCAAGATGGCTGTCAGTCGTACCTCGGCATAGCTACTGTATTGAGACTTATTTAGATATTTTAATCGATTTTGATAATAAAATTGATAAAAACAATGGAACATGTACCAGTTATGCCTTCCAGATAAAGCAAGGAAACGAGTGATACTAAAGAGCTCAACCAAAAGTAAGAAACAGAAGGAAAAACGGTAAGTTTATGTTTCTATTTCCTACTATAACCTCCATTTAGCCAGGGCTGCATCAAGCACGTTTAAAAATAGCGGTCATAACAAATCTAACCTATGATGAGTTACTGCTTTTGTTTGAAATATATTCTCATAATATTTTATGTACTTTTGAATTCAATTAAAACCGATCTGCGATAGTTACTTTAAAACCCTTAACTTTTTATTATCTTTTATTTACAAGTTTCAAATAAATCAATTAATTAAACCTAATGTTCTGTTGTACTTTCGTAACACGCACTTTTTTCAAATAGGTACGTATATTTTTGACAATTACTAGTAATGCGTTGACAGTGTTACTGTAGTGTATATACCTAGGTTGGTGTACTAACTGAATACGAGCGTATAGGCCTCTACAAACCGCGCCGCAGTCTGCCGCCGGGACTTATATGGAAACTATACCTTCACACAACTCTCATGACGTCAGAGACCGCGTTGCCGTCGGGTATATTTTCAAAACCAGTAAACTAAAATCATTTCAATAAAGCGTACCTTTATCTAACATTGATTTATGTTTCAATATTTTTTCAATAAACATTTTACAAAAAAAAAAATACAAAAATGACAAAAGAATACATAATAAGAAAGGTACAGTTTCATGTTATATAAACTTAACTAAAGATAGATACATCGTATGTTTATGAGAATAGGTGTTGGTAGTAAGCAAAAATAACATCAGAGTCGATACTCCCCAAGGTAGGGTTTCCCCTGTGTTTTGGGATAAGTAGCGACGAGGGACATTTGTGACGTCACTGTCGCGGGGTATACTTTCAGCTTTAGTATGATACGCTCCGCGTATTTTAAAACATACCCGACCGCAACGAAGCCATCGTTCGGTACTCTTTTGGCACGTTACTATTTCAATCGTTCTATCCTTTTCACCCGCTGGCTGACGCAATATTTTGTTTGTTACATAATTTTGTGACCACGTGCGAGTCAGTACTGTTTAAAATGTGATCGAAGATTGTGATTTCAAGTGTTTTTATTTAAAACAATTTTCATAAGTGCATTTTCATAAGTGTACGTTGCGAAGATTATTATAAAGTGATAACTATAGAGTTTGTGATCCTTTTAACGTAAAAAGTAAGAATAATGATAGATAAAGCCAGTTTAGAGCATCAGTCGGCAACTGGCGGACCGCGGTCCGGATCGCGAATGGTCAAAAGCTGGCCCGCCAAATTACCAATTTATATAATCTAGCCTTTTTCAGGCACCGAGCGAAAAGTATATACTAAAGTAAAAGACTTAGGTACTTGCTTTTCTGCGCAGTCAAGATCAGTGGCCTGTGCTATGTAGCGCGAGACGGAGTGCGTTGGAGTGTGAGGGGGTGCAGGCGGACAGTGCGGCGGCGGTAGTGATTTGTGGGTGCGTGCGTACAGACAGGCGGGAGTAGTGTGCATGTTTTGACATGTTTGTATTCTGTCACAACAAACAGTCAGCAGTCGCAGTTACTGCGTTGACGTTGTATTGTACGGAGCTTTCTTATCTACTGTGATACCTACTTGCTCGTGTAATAAAACGTTTTTTACCTACCTGTTACCTACATCCAAAAATGGAACCAAAAAAGCGAAAAGTTGACAGTGAAAATAGGAAGTTTTTGGTTGAGTGGACTAAACAATATTGTTTTACGCTGCCTGATAGACCTAATGCGGTTCCAGTTTGCCTCATTTGTAACAAAACTGTCGCTATTGTTAAAAGTGCTAATTTAAAGCGACACTACGAAACAACTCATCAGCAGTTTCACAAAAATTTTCCTCTTGGCAGTGAAGCTCGTAAAGAAAAACTTCAGACATCTCTATCTTCTTATAAAAAAGCACGGCCTTACTAGTTCGCAGCATGAGCGAACAAGAAAAATCCGCAGAAGCAGCATTGCGCTTGTGCTGGACTCTTAATAAACATCAGAAGCCATTTTCAGACTCTGAGATGGTAAAAGAAGGCATGGTGGAAGTGGCCACGGCACTTTTCGAAGAAAAAAAGGATGTTATCGCTGCAATTATAGGCCTTCCATTGTCGGCAAGGAGTAATACAAGAAGGACCGAAATTTTAGCTGCAGATAACAAAACCAGTTTGCTCGAACTTCTACAAAAGGCACCTTGCTACGCGCTAGCACTGGATGAATCATGTGATATTGTTGATGATGAACAATTGTCTGTTTTCGTGAGATTTTTTGACGTTGAAAGTAAAGCGTTCAGGGAAGAATTGCTAACAATATTGCCATTCAAAGGCAAGACTCGCGGGACGATTTATTCAAGAAGTTTGATGAATTCATAACCAGCACAAATATTGGTTATGATAAAATGGTATCTCTTTCAACGGACGGGGCCCCAGCGATGATTGGCAAAAAAAAGGGATTGGTAAGCAGAGTCAAGGATAAGAATGCAGACCTAATATCTTATCAGTGCATTATCCATCAGACAGCCCTTTGCGGCAAACTCAGTACGACTCTGAAAGAAGTGATGGATAGCTTGGTCAAGATGATCAACTTTATGAGGTCTCGCTCTGCTCTTCAGCACCGACAGTTCAAGGAGTTCCTGTCTGAATGTGATTCAGCGTATTCTGATATACTGCAACACAATAATGTTCGCTGGCTAAGTAAAGGTCAGGTTATTGAGCGTTTCTAGCTAATAAAAGAACAAGTCACATCTTTTCTGCAAAACTTGGATACGCAGGAAGCAAGAAAGCTCTTGGAGTTCATAACAAACGAGCGCAATATGCTATCTGTGGCTTTCCTTAAAGACATTCTCAAATATTTGAATGCGCTCAACACTGAGCTACAAGGTAATGGAAAACTAATATGTGATCTGATACAAAGTGTATCTGCTTTCCGTCGTAAGCTGGATATTTTTGAAAAAGATATTGAAAATCAAGAATTTATTCATTTTCCAACAATTCTTCAATTTAAAAAGAAGAACTCTGAAGACGACGTTGCAGTATTTTCAAAGTTTGGGAAGGAATTTGCTGCAAGATTCCAAGACTTTGCAGAGATAGGGAAGCTATCTTCATTCCTCAAATCGCCTTATAAAGTTGATGCGGCGGCAGAATGGAGTGACGTGGCTGCGAAAATTTTCCATGTTCCAAAGGCACTCCTCCAAATGGAGATAATAGACTTGCAGGAAGATATTTCTTTGCAAATACATAAAACTACATCATGTGAAGAATTTTGGGGCAAACATGTACCAGAAAAGTATGAGATCTGTAAAAAACTAGCCATCAAACTGGCTACAATGTTTGGCTCCACATATGTGTGTGTTTTGAAGAACAAATACCGATCCAGATTAACAGACGCACACCTCGAAGACACGCTCCGCATTAGCTATTCGCCTCGCCAACCCAACTTCAAAAAGCTTGCTCAAGAGCGCAAGTGTAATTTCTCGCATTAATTACTGTCATTTATGGTTAATTTAGTCTAAAGTTAATAAAAAAGTCAAATAAAAAATTGAGTTTTTTTTTTCTGGACCTCGGTAAAAAAACTCTACCGTATCCGGACCTCACGTAGAATTACTTGCCGACCCCTGGTTTAGAGGGTTTCATAACCGAACAATGTGGACTTATCGAGAATATGGATTTTGAATCGGAGGAAAAGTACTCCATGCGATTTAGACTGAAGACTGATCAAAATGAAGAACAAGAACAATATGTTAAGTATATCGACGAGTTTGTTCAAAAAATATCAAATTTTACGAACACTAACTGGATAGTTCGAAAGTCATATCCTTCGTTGAAGCGCTTCTTATTTCGAAAAACCTATACATGTCAACATTCATCGTTCAATAAAAAATCTGAGAAGTCGTCTCGTGGACAAAACTGTAAGGCTAATATAGACTTTGTTATCAAAAAAGTTAACAAGGACACTATTCGAAACGACAAACTGTTGCCGGAAGGGTATAATGTGTTAGTGACCATGGTTTTTGAACACTCTCATCGCGTTTACGTAGCCGAAGCCTTGAATTTACTAAAATGCAGCCAGGAAACCGAAGAAACTTTTAAGAAATATTTTGATAGTGGAATGACACCTTGCGCAGCAATAAATTACAACGAATTGAACAAACTGGACTCGTTTTAAGATACTGATCTAAATGGAATAGAGATGTTATCGAACTCTCAAATAAATCCCTCCGAAAATCATGTGTACTACATGTACAATAAATGGCGTACTGAAAAGTATGGCGACCGTAATGAATGCCCCGAAATCATACAGAGGAAAATTGAGAGTTTAAATGAAAAAGGCTACTCGATACTGTTAAAACAAAATCCCAGGATTATCGTGATAATTACTCCTATTATGAAACGAGCCTTTCTGTCTACTGCCTATGAGAATATGATTTTCGTAGACACAACATCATCGTGTGACCAGACTAGTTCTGCGATTACTCTAGTTTTTACACATCACAAAATCGGTGGTCTTCCATTGGCATGTGCTATACATACTGAGCAAAATGAGTCCAATTACACGATGGTTTTTGCCGCTATTAACAGTTTGGCTGCCCATTCCGCCGCGGGGCGTGAAGCGCGGCGAAGAGGGGATGCCCGTCACGCCTCAGAGCGGGAACGGTTCGTACCGCGTTCGACGAGTGAGTGTGACGCGGGCATCTGTCTGAGAACGTTGAATCGCACGGGCGTCGCGCGCCACAATTTCAACGATAGCGCAACAAGTTGTGGTTTTCAGTTATTGTTTTTTTTTGTGAAATAATGGAGAGTGAAGTTGGCCCTTCTAGGCCTAAACGAACACGTAATCTTCAACTAGAAGATACAGTAATAGAGGACTTTTTATTAGGAAACGATGATTCAGATGACGATTTTGAAGTCGATGAGGAAAAGGAATCATCTTCAGAGGAGGATGACCATGACCAGCCGCCGACTTCACAATCGCCAATCCAATTTCTTAGTTCACCGGTACGTCAAACTGAGTCGCATACACGTACCCGGGGATTAGAAGATAATAATCGACCAACGACATCCACTTCAACCCCACC
This sequence comes from Argyresthia goedartella, assembly GCA_949825045.1. Classification (NCBI taxonomy): domain Eukaryota; kingdom Metazoa; phylum Arthropoda; class Insecta; order Lepidoptera; family Argyresthiidae; genus Argyresthia; species Argyresthia goedartella. The sequence continues at coordinate 21,629,569 of OX463821.1, read as the reverse complement.
ATGAACACTTACTGGTGAGATGAAAAACTTCGATTTTACGGAAAGCAATGTGTTCCACGGGCCGCATAACGTAGATCCAGTGGATTATTTCAATTTCTTTTTTGATGAAGACTTATTGAAGTTTATTTGTCTCCAATCTAACGAACAAGCGGTAAAATTGCTCTTTTCCGAAAAAAACCACGCAGGAGTCAAGAATTACTCGTTGGAAAGAATTGACGGTTGAGGAACTGAAGATATTTCTGGGCCTGTTATTCCACATGGGAACAATTCAATTGACTCGAGTTCAAGATTATTGGAAAAAAGATCGTTTATTTTCTATACCGATTTTCGGCGAACAAATGAGCAGAAATAGGTTTCTTTTAATTATGAGATGTCTTCATTTTACTTCTGAGATTAGCAGTGATGATCCATTGTATAAAATACGATTCATGATCGAGTATTTTAATAAAAAGATGTCAGATTGTTATTATCCGGCAAGAGAATTAGCACTGGATGAAAGCATGGTGTTCTGGCGGGGACGCCTAGCCTTTAGGCAATATATAAAGAATAAACGGCACAAATAATATGGTGTAAAACTTTATATGTTGACCGAGCCTGATGGCCTTATATTGAAGTTTAGAGTATATGCTGGGAGTAAGAATGTTGAGGTCGCTGGAAAAGGGCATGGTGAAAAAATTGTACTCCATCTTTTAGAAGACTTTTTAGAGAAGGGCCATGAAATTTACATGGACAATTATTATAACAGCGTGGACTTAGCTAAAAATCTCTTGGAGACAAAAACCTATTTCACGGACACTCTCCGGTCTAATCTCAAGAGCAATCCTAAGGAGGTAACGCAAAAAAGACTGAAACGAGGAGAAAATATATCACTTTTCAGTGAAGGTGTCCATGTCGGTAAATGGAAAGATAAACGTGATGTAACATACATAACAAATCAATATCCAAACTGTCTAACTCCGGTCACAAGCAAACGTGGCCAAGTAAAGGAGAAACCACTGGCCATTGCCAAATACAATGAATTTATGTCTGGCGTAGATCGACAAGATCAGCTGCTTTCCTTTTACCCATGTGAACGAAAAACTGTTCGATGGTACCTGAAAATAGCAATCCACACCTTTCAGTTATTATTTATTAATTCGTAAAAAATGTACAACAAGTACTCAGGCAAACCAAAGATGAGACTGCATGACTTTCGTTTATCAGTAATTGATAAACTATTGCCAAAAAAGCCAACCGCTGCCATACAGACACCACGTAGCGCGAATCCAATGCATAAAATAACTCGGATATCTGAGAAGACTAAAAATGGAAGGATAAAACGGAAGCATTGCCGCCAATGCTATAAACAAAAGAAACGCACCGACACAACGTGGCAATGTGAAGTTTGCGATGATAAGCCAGGACTATGTGTAGAGTGTTTCGATTTATATCATGAACAGTTATAATTTGATATTATGTTTAATTTTTTATGTTTTTTTTTTTTATTTTGATAACTTTTTGTTCCTAAATTGTGATACTGCATGTTAAAATTCATATGCTGCACTGAATTGTTAAGTGTATGTAATATATTTTAATAAATACTACATTACTGCGCAAAATTTTGCTAACGCTCTCGGGCGTGATGGGCACCTGAGATGAAAATTCCTTCCTAGGTGCCCGTCACTCCCAAAGGCGTAATTTTTTTTCCTCCCTTTTTTAACCCCCACATTAGATTTGCAACAAATATCATCGGTTTTTTTTAAATATTTATACATATTTCAAGTTAAATAACATAAAAATCTAATGGGCTTCCAACCAAATTCACTTTTTTTGTGGGCAGTCAAACTGTTAAAGAAGCTGTAGAAAAGAACGAGGTGGGTAAAAGATTTGAGTCTGATATTGTTATGACGGACGATTCTACTGCCGAACGAAATGCTCTAAGAACTATTTTTCCAAATGCTAGATTACTATTGTGCGCATTCCATGTTTGCCAAGCCTCTTGGCGTTGGCTTTGCGTTGCAGATCATAAGGTTGACATAATGAAAAGACAGTCAATCATGATACGATTTCGAAATATTCGTTTTGCAACTGATCCAGAAGAAGCAGTAAAATTGTATGAGGAATTGACAGGTGACGAGTATGCTAAGACGATGCCAGCTCTATTAAATCATCTGAGTAACTTATGGAAATGCCGGCTTGAATGGTGTGTCTCTGATAGGTTGGATTTACTTACGCGAGGAAACAACACCAACAACATAACAGAAGCGCTGTAAAGCATTTAATGCTTGCGCATTAGTAGATTTCATAACGTCCATTTTTGAAAACTATTTTATGCGCCGCATCGTTTCTTACGCCAACACGCGAAAAACCAAGGATTCCATATATGCAATGTGCATGAAGACTTCTCGAAATATTAAAAATATATCTAAAGTCAACGATAATGAGTACAGTGTGGAATCAGAGACAAGCCCAAATACTTTTGATGATGATGGGATGAGATTAATGAAAATTTCTACATGAATATGCTAGATTTGGATCAAACACCGAACAATGATTTGGACTCGATAGGACCGCAGTGCTCTTCCTCTAATACACAAGAGCTGATACAAGTAGTACCACAGTGCTCTTCCTCCGATACACAAGAGCCGATACAGGATGTGGCCAATTCTTCGTCTTACAAGCAACAGGTTGCTGTAGAATTCCCGCACCAATATAAAAATGCACTCGCAGAGTTTCAGACTGAAGTACAACGATTCACAAAGTTATTTGAAACAAACCCCACTATCCACAATCTAAGAGCACTAGGAAAATTCACAAATATAATTAAAAAAAAACAATACATCAGAGCAAGGACAAAACTTTATTTTAAATCAGATAAAAACAAGAATTGTACCAAGGAAAATTAAAGTTCAAAGCACAGCGCTGAGCAGACGTAAAGACAGAGGAATAGGAAAGACCAAGTCTAGGATTCAAGCTGGGCGGCCGTCCAACACAGAACGCAGAACCAAACGAAAGCATAACTTAGGCCAGAATGTTAAAATGAATGTTCATAATGCGCGCTAAATTATTATTTTTAATTTTATAATTACCTACTTATTTTTATAGTAACTAATAAACGTTTTTATCCACTTCTGTTCTCGTATAATTTACCTCAATCCCTAACCTATAAAATACACGTCCCTTTATCTGATACCTACCCCGAACGGATGTTGCGGTCGGGTATATTTTGAAATCCTTAACACGACGGTTCATATTTTTAAAGTATACCCAAAACGAATGTTGCAGTCAGGTATATTTTAAAATCCTCAACAAGGCGGTACATATTTTTATGGTATACCCGAACTCAATACTATAGACCGTTGAGTAAAGGTATAGATTCCATATAAGCGCCGCCGGGTTAGGCCGGTGGAGACCGCCGGCATTAGCGTGAGACAGCCGGAACGACCTAAGCGGCGGCTCGAGAGCCGCGGCATTATGCGGCCTGTAGTCACTACGTTATGAAAGCCAGCGGGCGACTGAACGGAGCGCGAGCAAACATTGTCTACCGCCGGGCAGCGCGCGCGGGCGCAAGCGGCACAACCCGCCCCGGCACGGTATCGCAAAACCAGCCCGGCGGCCTAATCCGCCGGGCGCAGTTTGTAGAGGCCTTAACGCCAAGTATTTAATAATAATGAAATATAATTTACTTTCAGATATTCAGCGGCTTGTCTACCGGTAAAACCGGTGTGCAGACATCCCAAGAAACAGATATATCAGTACAACCATCTGACATCCAATGACGTTTTCCATTTTCATGCAAATTTTTACCACACAAAGAACAAAGTAGACCAAGACAACTACATATTACAGTTCTGTAAGACTGCTAAGACAGAACGAAAGCGTCCTAGAGACAAAACAAAAAAACAAAAATATATCTGTAAAATACGTGTGCCGGGCAGCCTTTATTGGCATTCTAAGAATCACTCCAAATCGGCTTAAAGGTGTGCTTGAAAGGTATTGGAAGTCTGGCTGTATAGCCACAGAAAATCGGGGAGGAGACCGAAAAGAGTTTGAATTGCGGGCAAGAAAATAAGCTGCCATAAAATTCATTCAAAAGTAATTGAAAAACATTACACACATACACACGCGACAAGATTAGGCAACGAGTCTATCTAGATCCATCACTCAACATAAAAAAGATGGCCGACATGTATAATGACCAAGCAGCGTCCGGAATGTCAGTATCAGAATCATTTTTCAGAAAAGTTTTAACCGAAACTTTAACATTGGATTTGGTTCACCAAAAACAGATGTGTTCGAGCTGTTTACAATTACAGGAACAAATAAAATTCAAAAAAAGGGACAGCTGAAAAGCAAACACTGATGGTTGAGTTAAGAATCCACAAATTGAGAGCGAAGGCGTTTTTTGACTTAAACTACTAACGACTTGACTAACTTAGGGAGGTGAAAGACGAAATGACCACCATCAGCTTTGAATGTCAAAAAAACTTACCTTTACCAAAAGTGTCTGATCAAATTACGTACTATTCCCGGCAACTTTACCTCTATAATTTCACAGCAGTTATAGGGTCTTCTAAAGCCGAGCTTCAAAAAGAAAATGTCAAATCATACGTTTGGACAGAAAACATCACTGCCAAGTGTTCAAATGAAATCTGCAGTGCATTATTGCACTGCTTAAATTCAGTAAATACTGAAAATATAAAGACTATTCGATTAATGTCAGACGGATGTGTGGGCCAGATCAAAAATTCATTTCTCATCAGCATGGCCAGTAAATGGCTTTCCGAGGCTCTGCCCACATTAAAGACAGTTGAAATTATTTTTCCAGTTACAGGGCACTCGTATGTGCCAGCTGACCGTGTATTTGGCCTGACGGAAACGAAGATACGTAAACATGAAACAATAGTTGATCCAAAAGAATATGAAGAAATAATGGCAGAGCACGCAATGGTTTATAAATTAGGGACAGAGGTTCCCGTTTATGATTATAGGACTGCTGTGGGAGAAGTGGTGAAGCCCACCAATAAGTGGCACTTTCAGATAACTAAAATAAAAAGAGTTATTTTGAGAAGAGGTACAAGGACCCACAAAATTTTGTCAAGGGGTGAGATCTCATACCTAAGCGACACCGGAGTAGCGAAATGCCTACTGCGTCCCATCAACATTTTCATGGATATGACTCCAGAACAAGTCCAGATGGGAATCGCCTTGAAGGAAAAGAAATTAAAAGATGTGGAAACCTTGCAAACTACACACTACGGCTCTAACTGGGCTAACCTACAGGAGTTAGTATTTTATAAAAACGTATTAGCCAGGGATCATAGATATCTTGCAATCCGTAAGAATGATCCTTGTTGTGAACATGAGGTCAAAGAAGAATTGTGTGACTACGTACAGGTACGTGTACATGAGATAATTTAGTTTTTAAGAATTTAATTTTCATTATACCTACATTTTAGTTTAATATTCATACCTAATATTAATGCTTTAAAATTTTTGTACTGCGTCTTCCTTAGTCCGTCTACTTATGAGCTGTTATTCAAACTCAGACAAGTCCAGTACTTCGGTTTATTCAAAACCAGCCAAGTCCTAAGGAATTGGCTTCGTTTGTCAAAAACTGCTCAAGTCCAAACAGAAAAATGCGTTAATGCTGTATCTGCCATACTTATTCAAGTTAAATGTTAAACAAAGATAGAGGATAGTAGAAAATAGATAATTTGGCAGCAAAAAAATAAATGTGTACCTGTACTAGGTAAATACAAAATAAAAAACGTTTTGTGACTAAACAACCTTTTTGGACTTGGCTGGGTTTGAAATTTAGCGACTCATATATTTAACTCAAAAAATAAAAAAAACAAACAAAAAGGACATTTATTCACCGAGGAATTAAATTATTCTCTAACGTGCATATAACGTAATGCTCAGTTGGAGATGTTTCCTAATGAGTACAAGTTACTCGCAAACAAACAAACACTGCCTCGCAAAAATAGGCTGCTACCTTTCTCACCCTTTTTAGATTATAATAATATCATTCGCGTAGGTGGAATTCCTTGTATGATTAAAATAAAAAGCATCCTATCCTTCTATGAGGAAAACATCATTTAACTAAACTAGTCTTCGCATTGTCACAAAAAAGGCTCCTACATGCAGGACCTCACTTATTTTTAGCCATTGAACGTCAAAATTATTAGCCCTTAGGAGGCAGAAACCTATCCAAGTCAGTGGTGAGGAAATGCGTCAAATGTTTTAGGTACCGATGCAAAAATGTACAGCCTTTTATGGGACAATTACCTACTTCCAGAAGTAATCTTTAGTTCCCCTTTGTACATTGTAGTGTTGACTATGCTGGGCCAGTACTCATCGCTGATCATAAGGGGAGAGGGTGCAGGCTTATAAAATCCTATGTATGCATTTTTGTCTGTCTTGCAGTGAAGGCCATTCACATCGAGCTAGTCACAGACTTAACCAAAGAGGCCTACATTGCCGCTATCAATCGGTTCGTGGCGCGACGAGGAATACCTCGAGAGTATTCTTTCAGATAACGGTACCAACGGTTTACAGGAGTGCAATTTAGCCTCTAGTATGGCACAGGAAGGCATAGAATTTTCTTTTGTGCCCCCTTACTCTTACCCATTTTAACGGCATAGCTGAAGCTGCCGTCCGCTCCACTAAGCACCACCTTCGAAGATTGCTTCAACTAATAATTTTTACTTACAAAGAACTGAACACTCTTTTGTATCAAATTTAGGCAATATTAAATTCACGTCACTTAATTCTCCTTTATACTTATCCGCTAGACTGTTCCTCACTGAATCCTTCCCATTTTCTGATTGGACACTCGCTCTGTTCCGCATTCACAGGTGCTCGAAGCCAAGATTGGCTGTCTAGAGCGGTATCAAAGGGTGGAACACATCAAGCAACATTTCTGGCAGCGCTTTAATGTAGAATACGTGTCTCTGCTACAGAAAAGGACGAAGTGGCTATCGTCAAAGGGAGAGCTGGACGTGGGAACCTTGGTGCTGGTCAAGGACAGGACGCAGCCTCCCCTATTATGGCTGCTCGGGCGCGTCATCAATACCTTTCCCGGCAGCGGCAGCGTCGCGCGCGTTTTTGAGCTGAAGACGAAGAAGGGCGTCATCAAACGAGCCTTCCAGGATCTTTGCCCTCTGCCGATATCTTGAAGATCGAGGACTTCAAGGCCGGGAGGATGTTCGAGCCTATGCTACTGCGGGGGGGCCCACCTCACCCCGCTTCTCGAGACCGGTTACGATAAGGTAAACGAGTACGGATAACGCTTCTTACCACCGACGTGTTGGATACATATGTGAACTGATTGTACTTTTAATAAAATATTACTTCTTTATCTTTATACAGTCCGCTCTCATTTAAAAAACTCCCTGAGGCAACAAAGGGAGTGAAGCAAGGAAAACCAATTTCCCCCTAACCATTCTCAGCAGTACTAGAATCAGTTTTCAGCAAACTAAGGAGGAATAATAGGAGTATCAAAATAAATGTATTTGTCTAAATCACCTGAGATTCTCTGGTGATTTAGACAAATCCATTCTGCATACATTGCAAAAGCTTATATAAGACCTATCTAACCGAGTAAAACTGTCGGTCTCTCACTAAATGCCGAGAAAACTAAAATAATATCAAATGGCAATGAATTCAACATAATAGTGGATGAAGCTCAGTTAGAATACCGTCAAATCCTCCAACTTTGCCTTTTCATCCAAACTTTGCCCAGCAAGACAAAATAACTTTGTAATAATCTAGCGAATAAGTAAAAAAGCATTTTTTATTTTTTGGTAGAAAATAGAACGTTTTTATGGCAACACTGAATGAGTATGACGTACATGAGTCCTATAGAAGCAGAGGCGGCTATCTGTACATTTTGGGGAAAAGGACCTTTGGATAGAGCAACACTCAAAATTTTAAACACTTCTTAACGTATATTAATATCCGTATCAAAGAAGGCCATCTTTCCTAGTAAACTTACATCAAAGTCACAGGCTAGTTTCAAATACATCTATCTGCAAAAGTTCAGAATCAAACATGGCTTTCTGCTTTCTCGACCAATCAGAAGCCTCCATCTGCCTCCATCTTTTGCGCACTGTCATGGCGACAAAAGGATTTGTTTCAGTTATTGTGTGAATTTGTGTGTTATTCAATTGGTTTATTGAAGATTCTGCTGCTGTACCTAAATAGATTCAGCAAAATATTAATCATGGAGCATTAATCATCATCATCAACACCTGTGAACAATCGTTATGCCCGAAAACGACAAAAGGATCCTGAAAAATGGAAAAGAAATGTGGCCAACAAACAGAGGTTAGTTTCATTCATAGGGTTGGCACTTCCAACTTGTATTTTATAGCTCGTTTTTTATTTAGCTATAAGTACATAATAATATTTAGTTGGCGCAGGTAAGCTGCGTTATGTTATTTTGTGACAAAAAACATTGTTGTATGCGGTTTCCTAATGTTTCTAATATTATTATTAGCTACTTATTTGTTATTATAGCGGCAATAGAAAAACACACTGTGAACATTTTAACTCAACAGTCTACGTATTACGGTTCATGTAATACACATGCAGCCCGCTGACAGACGGACAGACAGACGGAAAGTCAGTGGAGGCTCAGTAATAGGATCCCGATTATTTTTTATACGTATTATTTTTTTGTCGAAGAAAGAATTTATCTACCTACGTAAAAGTTTTTTTAGAAATTGTTTAAAAGCCATGCCTGAAAGGGTATGCGCACATGACACCAAAGCATTACAGTGTTGTAAAGTAATGATGCAAATGAACGACCTACACCAGAAATTCTACGCCATTCAAGAGAAAAGGTATCAATATGCACTAATTTTGAAATATTGTTCCATAGAACATGTGAAACACAGAGCCGGATATAAAGGCAAGAAACAGACAATCACTAAATACGCAGTTCATGTTCACCAAACAAAATACCAAAAAAAATTTTTGAAGATATTTGGCATAACAAAGCAACGAGTAACGTACGTGATGCAAAGATTTTTCTATATTGGCGATTTTGCTGATGAGCGGCGTGGCGGAAACCGCAAAGTAAATAAATGCAAGGAACAGAAAGAATCTGTGCACATGTTTATCCAAAAACTTAAATGTGCAGAAACACATTACTGTCGAAAAACGAAGTTCGCAGAGAGAAGGTATTTGCCATGTGAGCTGAATATAACAAAATTGTATGAAATGTACAAAACAAGCGAAGTTTCACATCCACAGGTAAAGGAGTCTTATTTTCGAAGTATCTTTAACAATTCGTATAATATTGGCTTTGGAACACCACAGACCGATGCTTGTTCAAAATGCTTGGAGCTTTCGGAGAAAATTTAAAATGAAGCTGATCTCGACAAAAAAAATGCTCTGACAACCGATAAGCCCGTTCACTCTTTAAGAGCAAAGGCCTTTTTGAGAAGCTTCGGGAAAACCTAGATGGACTAAAAATTATTTCGTTCGACTATTAGAAGAAACTACCTCTCCATAAAGTACCAAATCAAATGGCATACTACAGCCGACAACATCACCATGGTGGAAGGACCATCCACGCAAACGTTTCCGAAACAAAATATCTTCTCCTACGTATGTACAGAGAATGAATTTAGCAAAGACTCAAATTGTTGCGTCAACTGGGTACCACCGTTTGACTGAAACTGATAAAACGAATATCACAAATATCCTATTAGTAGGCGATGGTTGCGGTGGCGAAAACAAAAACTGCATCGTATTTGGAACATGCTGCAAACGGTTATTAGAAAATCTGAATATAAAAAGCATTGAAATTGTATTTCCCGTGACGGGACACTCTTTTATGCGTGCAGATAGAATATTTGGGGTCATTGAAAAGAAACTGAAGAGATTGCAAGTTATCGTACATCCGGATGAAATAAAAGAAATAATTGCTGAAACATCGACCTTGGTAAAGCTTGGAACAGACTGTCCAATTTTAGACTGGAGAGCTTCAGTTAAAACCATACTGAAGGTGACGACATCTTGGCCAATGAAATTCAAGGAATGCAAACGATTCATACTAAAACGTTCAAAAAAATATGGCAAAGTTTTAGTAAGGGGCGAACTTTTCACAAAAGTGACATGGCAACGGCTGTAAATTTCTGTAAAAAATATTGCAATGATTGAGGCCCAAGTTTTACTCGTGGTCGTGTCAGTAAATAAAAACAAATTATAAGATGTCGAAAAGTTTTTGAGTATGCATTTCGGAGTCGAGTGGGCCGGGATCCCATCCCTAAGCTTTTACAAAGACTTGCTGAGCTCGCAACAGATACTTGCGGAATAAAATATAGTCAATGATTATTGTGGAAGCATTAGATGAAGCGGATGCCTTACGCATTTGAATATGTTGTTTTTTATAATTTTTTATTTAAAAATAAAGTGTTTAATTACTACATACTAACTTTTGTATGTTTTTGACAACTCTAACTTTACCTGTATTTTTTCACTATCAAATGCGGAAATCTGTCGTTTAGTAAGGATCAAACACGGAAATCTGCAGCTAGGTTGGGATCAAACATCTTATCTTCAATTTTTAGATTCAAAACTGGCAATCTGCAAAATAGAATGTTCATTTCCCAGTCAACTAATTGCTCTGGGCATACTTTCTTACGTCTTCTAGAATGGTCATTAATCAGAGATGCTTCAATAAACCACAGCTGTTTCAAAAATGTTAATAATGAGCGTGATATTATTTTTTGTCCATTGGCACAAATTTGTCAAAATGCAGATTGCCACTTTTGATTCTATAGGACTCACATGACCTAAATCAGTAGACATAAGTGTCTGCCAAACGAAAGTATTTTTGTGGTGCAAATTTTTATACAGAAAACTTTGACCTGACCGCTAGGCTGCGATAAAAATACGTAAGTATTTCATATAAAAATAGCTATTAAATAAGGAGGTCTTACGTTATTTCCTTAAAATAATATAATGTTTAAATATTTCTTTAGACCTTGGGCAATTTTAGGTCGATAAACGCAGTATGCACCGTCCCAACATTGGCCACATATGCTGAGGGCTGTCACATTCTGTATTAATATTTTTTCTAAGATTCTATCAGCTGTATGTCACTAACGTTATGGCTAATATTTGCTATAAATTTGTCTTTCTATACCAGATTTATTATTGTCTATTTCGTTTTGGCGTCGGAAAATTCTTTACTTAATTTTTTTCAGTATGGAGCATAAGAAATCTAGAATAAAAACGCGGAAGTCGGAGAAAATTAGGGGCCCGGTCATATAAAAATTATACGCCAGAAATAATAATACTAATAATAATACCTTGGACACCTTTTACACACATTGATCTAGCCCCAAACTAGGATTCCCTGTATCTTGGGTACTAGACAACGATATATATACTTATATAGAGAAATATTATACTTAGATAGATAAACAACCATGACTAGGGTACAAACATCCGTTCTCATCAAACAAACATTTGTCCCCACCGGGACTCGAACCCGGGACCCTTGGTTTCGTAGGCAGCGTCACTGCCGACTCGGCCATTCGGGTCGTCAGAAATGATAGAACTTGCTGTTGAGGCTGTAGCAAATAAGAAGATTTCGTCAAGACATGGAGAAAACCAATTTAGAATTCCTTGGAATTCTAAATTGGTTTCGTGCGTCTTGACGCACGATTGTTAATAAATTAAATGATCGTCACTCAAAAGCTGTCGGAACACCGAACCGATTACCAGAACAAGAAAATCACCTTCTGAATTTCGCTTTAGCAGTAGCAGATTTTGGCAGCCTCCTAACAAAACTTGATCTACGCATTGTTGTGCACAATTATCTCACTAAAAATGGAAAAAAACATGATGCCGAGAGATAAATGGGTATACAGATTTTTCGTCACGCCATAGAGAAATACTGACACTGACAGTGAGATATTAGTCACACACACAAAATATTAGGACATCAAGAGCGCAAAAAGGAGAAGTAGGAATATTGAATCATTTTGAAAATTTGCGTGAATCGGTGAAAGGTATACCACCTACTATTATCCTTAACTACGATGAGACAAATTGCAGTGTTAATCCTGGCTCAATGAAAGCTGTATTCCGACGTGGGGTTAAATATCCCGAAAGGATTGCTAACATCACAAAAGGGTGTATCTATCTCTTTAATGTTTAGCGGCACAGCTGACGGAAATGTCTGCCGCCTTAAGTTGTGTATAAAGCTGCAAACCTTTACAACGAATGAATTTTGAATGGACCTGAAGACGCAAGATTCAACTGCACACTAATGCCCGATTCCTATATTTGAGAAAAGTTCCGTTTTAGTTACGAATAGTAGTTTAATATACGAGGCGTAAGTTAAAACCGTTCCTTTAAGAAACGTCTCGTTAGGCCACTTACCGTCGGCTTGCTACTAACGGATAGGAGGGTTACCGGTAACGGACGGTAAGCGTTTTGTACGGAGATGATAGTTTACGGCGTTCCTATAAATATTTTAAACGTCAGTAGACTGTCAAGATTACTATTCGTAATGTCATTTGGTTACCTCTCAATTTCGGTCGGTTAGAGTTTGTTTTTCACTGTTTGCGCTGAAAATGTCGAGTTCAGGTTCAGATAGTGATAGCGAAGTGTTCGATATTATATCGAACTCCAGTGAGACTGATTCAGAAGAAGATAATAGGCGTGATAGAATTTATAAAGAAAGGGAGGATTATTTGGCGACGCTGGATTCTTACGAATTTCAAGTAAGATTTCGACTCGATAAAGAATCTGTTGAACAGTTACTTCATGAAATTTATCCACACATAAGAGTAACAGGAGCCAGGTTAGTATATTGGAAGTATTTGTACACTCTCAAAATCGAACCTTTGTAAACATTTAACCTAATTAATCATGTTATTTTAGGAATCATGGGATATCTCCACTACATCAGCTACTGTTGACGTAAAGATTCTACGCTTTAGGAACAATGCTAATATCAGTGGCTGACTTTGTGGGTGTGTCAAAATCATGAGCTTGTCGCATTGTGCGTGATATTAGTTTTGCTATTGCTCAACTGTATAGCAAATATATTTACATGCACACTGACACAGAACAAGAGTTCTATAATGTAGCTCGGTTCCCACGTGTTCTAGGTGCACTTGATGGTACACACATCAGAATACAATCACCATGTAAGTATCCATGAAATTAAGTATTCACCTAGTTACTTACAATTAACAATTTTACCAGTTCTTAAGTAGCCTTTTTTCAATACAGGTGCTCAGATTGGAGAAGTTTTAATTACTATGTGCTTGCAGTCTATAACTCCAACAAGCGTGGGAATTTCCTTTTCAATTCATTCTCGATGACTAACCATTCCACGGCTGTTTGCGGTAACTGTAAAGGTACGAGTTGGAACCCGGCAGCAGGCAGCAGCAGCCGACAGCAATACTGGTTTCTATGCATTTCTATGAAATACCCTACAAACCCGGCAGCATTCAGCTCGGCGACATGCTGCCGGGCAGCCGACTGCATGCTGCCCGACTGCAGACCAGTAGTGCCCGACAGCAGACGACAACTGCATAAACTTAACTGGATTAAACTGAATATAAAACCGAACTGTGCATTATTTAAACGACAATACTCTCTTTTTCTCTCTCTCCCTCCCTCTCTCTCTCTCTCCATCTTACTCTCCCTCTCTCTCCCCTCTCTCTCTCTCTCTCTCTCTCCCTCTCTCTCTCCCACTCCCTCTTAATCTCTCTCTCTCCCACTCTCTCTCTCCCTCCCGCTCTCTCTCCCTCTCTCTCTTCGTCGTCGTCTTCCTCTTCTAATAAAATATATAATAAATCACAATTAAAAAACCAACTTCAATTTACTTTGTTTCGGCCACACACAGGCAACACAAAACGAAAACCCGACGATGCGGGGAATCCCCGCTATTGGCGCGTTCCGTTCTGATTACTTCCGATACACGCAGTAGGTAGGTAGTATAGTAGTGTCGCTGACGCCGCCGCCGGCGCAACACGTCGACCGAGATTTTCAAAATGAGTTTTTCCTATTCTGAAGAAGATATTCTAATAAACCAGGTGGCCCAACATCCCGTACTGTGTACGATGGATCTCACCAAAACTATTTAAACACGGTGCTGAAAGATAATATTTGGAAAAAAAATGTAGAGGTGTTAAATAAAAGTGGTAAGTACCTACGTAATTAACTGTTTCTATAACTAGCTGCCCGTTGCGCGACTTCTTATTGTTAGAAAAAGAAATTGTCTCAATCACAGGTCATCACCTCCTAGATACCTCATTATTAAATATGTAGTAGGTAAGCTGTATGTATGTACTACCTAATAAAATATTTGTTACCTACTATTTATCTGCCACGCGTGTCGGTCGACAAGCTCATTGTGTGCGTGAGTTTATGCCAGTTGTAGTTGTAGGTAGGTAGGTAGTATGTACAGATGAAATTCCATTAGCTAGATGAAGGTTACAAATGAGTTTTTAGTCCGTCTGTCCGTCCGTCCGTTCGTCCGTCTGTCTGTCTGTTTGTCTGTCTGTCCTAGGATTACAAGGCTGTATCTCATGAACCGTGATAGTAAGACAGTTGGAATTTTCACAGATGATGTATTTCTGTTGGCGCTTAACAACATATACTAAAAACAGCATAAAATAAATATTTTTAAGGGGGCTCCCATACAACAAACATCTTTATTTTGCTCTTTATTCTTTATTCACAGAATATTATGTTGCATATTTACCTTATATACATAATTAATTACATAATTTTGTGAACAATAATAACCAGTAATCGGAAATTCGGATACTTTCGGTCAAGTGCGAATCAGAATTCCCGGGAAATTTCGACGGGAAAAAATCGAGAAAAAGGCATCGAAGTTACTGGTCTGATTTGCTTGTCTAGTTCTTGACCAGTAACTAAGACTCATTTTTCCCGTAGTTTTCTCATCAAAATTTCCGGAAATTTTGATTTGCACTTGGCCGAGAAACCCGCAACGCACTTAACCTGAACAATATTAATAATACTTGTGGCAATTTTCTAATTACTATTTATAATAAATGATACATTCTATTGCGTTCTATCTAAAGCGGCTTCTTGCCATGAAACTGCACCAGTTTCGCTACAAAAGAAATTTTTAAGTTCGTCTCTAATTTCGAAACCATCACTACTAGCAAATCCACCAAAACGGGCAAAGTTTATCATGTTATCGGTATTATCTCTATCGTTGCAGCTATAAAATGGCACGCTGTTACTTTCAAGATAACCATCCCGAAGAAGATTATGTAAACAACAAGTAGTTAATATTAGGTCATCAACTACATCTGATGCTATAGCAATCGGAGTATAAAATACTCTGAACACTTGGCTCAATAACCCAAAAGCATTTTCAGTAACCCGGCGGCCTCGGCATAATCTTAAGTTATAAATTTCTTTATTTCTTTCAAGCCTGGCCACTCTTCTAGAATAGGGTTTCATCATGTATCTACTTAATGCAAATGCTTCGTCTCCAACCAGAAAATGAGGGAGCATTACATTTGTATCTGGTAAAACTTTTGGTGGCGGGATATTAAAATCATTGGCAGCTTTTTGCCTTCCCATCGAAGATTTTTGAAATATCCCATTGTCCGATTATTTTCCGTAAGCACCCACATCAACTGCTACAAACTTATAATTAGCATCCACGATTGCTAATAGCACAATAGAAAAGTAGTCTTTATAATTAAAAAACAATGATCCACTATTTTAAGGTGCCCTGATTCGCACATGCTTCCCGTCGATTCCTCCTACGCAATTTGGTGTATTCCATGTTTCCGAAAATTCACGTTCTATGCGTTTGAAATCGTTTTGTGATGCAGGTTTCATTAAAATAGGCACTAATTTCTGTCTCATAACTTTAAGAACACTCTTCAAAATTTGGGATATGTAGCACTCTGATATGCGGTATGCAGTTGACAAAGACTTGTGGGTTTCCCCTGTGGCCAAAAATCTGTAACAAGAAAATTTTATTTTACTATTTTTGTTTGCAGGTGAAGACTGTAAAAAGAAGTGGAAAATAATACGTGACAGTTATACCAGGTTTAAGATAAAATCAAAAATGGGCACTGGCTCTGCTGCCCCAAAAACAACGAAGACAGACAGACATCTACATTTATCATTTCTAGACAATGTTCCACAACACAGAGTCGGAGGTACCAATGTTACTCCGTCACAACAGGAACTTGATGTCAATAATGAAAATGTTAGTGATGATCAGGAAAAAGATTCGGACACGACTTCATCCAGTAATAATACAATGCAAAGTAAATAATACTGGCCAGGAAGTTGGCACCGAAGCAACTGAACCGGTGCCTAATGTTCAAAAGGGAGAAACACCCAAAAAAAAGAAGACGAATTTTTGACATTATGGAAACAAAGAGACCAACAGAGACAAACACTATATAAAAATATCGTGAGAAGGATGGATGATGATATTGATTTATTTTGTAGACACATTGGTGAAGTTTTGCGTATGTTACCACCGTATGAAAAAGCAAAGGCAAAGAAACATTTGGGTGACGTTCTTTCGGACTATGAGATTATGGCAGCGAGTCACTCATCTGGAAGAAGCACATCTTCATGACTCTTAAATTCAATGTCGAACGATCGTGCATCGACATCCTCCGATCTTAACACACCATCCCCACCACATAGTCAACATTTCATACGACCCTTCTCTCCTCTTGGACAGCCACAGCCAGTTTCGCCAGAACTCATCGGACAAGGCAATGCACCACGTTATTTTCAGTTAGATGCATATTCCCCAATTAGTACCGCGGCAGCGTCACCAGGACCCTCCGGAACAACTAGCGCACGAGGCAATTTACCAGGGCCAGTATACACGTCATATGCCATGTCTCCCACAAGTACTGAGGTAGGGTCACCAGAACCCACTGATTTATCCTTTCGGGTTAACCAAATCGAGATAGAGCATCCGGAGCATCGAGAGCAAGAAGATTATTTTGTCGACGAAATCCTGCGTCTTATATGAAAGTTTACATGCTATTTTATAACCAGTGGTCGCAAATTCGGACTTTCGGTCAAGTCCGTTGCGGATTCAACGGATTCAAGTGCGAATCACAATTGCCGGGAAATTTTGACTGGGAAAAGTCGGATAAAAGGGTTCGTAAGTACTGGTCCGATTTGCTTCAAAATTTATATCTGGGGATCCGGTTGGAGTCCGATTTTGAATCAAATCGGACCAGTAAATTACGACCTTTTTCCCGACTTTTTCCCGTCAACATTTCCCGAAAATTCTGATTCGCACTTGTCCGGGAAATCCGGTTCGGACTTGACTTCTTTTTTAAAGCGCGTAAACGAAGAAGTATTTTAGCTCCCAAATTTTCGATCTCTGCCCATCACTAATTCTGATTCGCACTTGACCGAGAAGCCGCACCAGGCTCGACCGAAAGTATCCGAATTTTCGACCACTGTTTATTTTCGCAGTATGTTAATTACCTACCGACTTACCTCAATGTTAAAAATAATTTTTGCTCAGCATTTATTGCATTTTTTTCCTTGGCTCGATTTCTTCTCTGATTAAACTTAATATAAAATCGAACTGTGCATTATTTAAACGACAATACTCTCTGAACTCTTTCATATCGCTTTTCAAATGTTTATTGATCAGTACTGAATAAGTTCCCTCGCTTTCTCTGCTTTTCGTGTGGCTTTTCGTCTTTTTCTGTATAGTAAAAATAAATCATCATCGTCTTCCTCTTCTAATAAAAGATATAATAAATCACAATTGTCGAACGCGTCAGACATCTTGTTTCACGGAACACTCGGAACCAACTGAATGCAGTCGGCTGTTGCTGTCGGCAGTTGCTGTCGGCAGTCGGGTTCCAAATCATAACCTCGGCAGCATGTCGCCGCGTCATGCTGCCGGGTGCTGCTGCTGTCGGCTGCTGCTGCCTGCTGCCGGGTTCCAACTCGTACCTAGAATAAAATAAACGTTTTATTTAGTACATAAAGATTAAAAGTTTTTTTACAGGCTGCAACTGAAGAACAGGAACCGATACCCTCGCCGTCATCACAGTTAATCATTTATTGTTAAATGGTAAAACCAAATGTCAGGCAAGTTGAGACCAGTTTGGTGTTAGACAGCAGCACGTTAGAATTAGTAAATGACACGAAGTTTCTTGGAATAACCATTGATAGCAAATTACAGTGGGGACCCCACATAGATAAATTGGCTGGTAAATTAAGTTCTGCGGCTTACGCTGTTAGGAACATCAGACAAAACACAACAACATGTTAAAGCGACTTTGTCGAAAAAGGGGTATTACAATGGTCAAGATTACTTAAATGATGGGACTGTATGGGGTTAATCTGGCTCAACACAGACCTTGCTGTTAATAGTTTTGTTATTATTTATTCCTACTTATTAATTATGATATTATAAAATTTGTATTTATTAGGCACAAGCAATTTTTAAAAGAGATATAAAAATCAATCTGTGGGAGTTTCTACGCCCTGCTTCTCCCACAGTGGTCCAATGTAGAGAAGTGGCAAAAAATAACGATTGTTAAGTATATGTAAATATCTACAGTAATAAAGACACTTGGAATTTGGAATTTAGCTTCTTCAACGTTCTTTGCTAACCTAACACCCGATTGAAAAGTAGCCACAATAACCTGCTCTAGCCAGTTGTTTTTGATTGTAAATATCGAGAGAACAAGAAAAGAGAACACTCGCAAAACTACTAGAAAAGGGAATGGCGTCATGAATGCTGCCATTTTTCGCCCACAAACGTACAATAATGACAATAATATTGACAATATGTCATAATATTGACTACGTCGTTATATTCTCCTCTCGACCTGAAGTGCTGACTGTCAACGCTTCATCAGCACTTATCTCATAGGTACCGATGGGTTCCTAGTAAGCATTTCTGCCCATCTATGATACTTTGTTAGTACAAGAGTGACTTCCAAGAGTTGAGATGACGTGGTCTGCTTCCTGGCAGCCCGTAGAGCCGTGGGACAAAGACAATTAGTCGTCTGGACTCGAATCGTACAGACGTGTTTAAGTTAGTCTAAGTTAGTTATCTGTCTCTCCAAATCGAGCAGTTATTTTAAGTAGTATTAAGCTTTTCCAATAAAAAGTTGTTTTTAAAAAGCTTTTCCCTCTACGCGAAAACTTGTCTGGCGCAGCCGGTAGGATCGCGTGATAAGGCTGTGTAGACCCCGCGAATCGGTAATCAAATCTTATAGATTCCGCGAGGTGCTCTACGCGACAGAGCTTTCCGCGATCCAACGAAAAAACAAATAAGACAAGCAGCCAGTAGCAGCAGCCGACTCATAGCCGCCCCCGAAGCGTCGAGTACAGCAGCAGCCCCTGGACTGGACAGAGGACGAGCATGGGAGAGATTCTTCGGTGAGTGAACTTTCTTGCCATCCTTTCTCTCCTGTTCCTCATTTTGTTGATGTGGGATTAAACCTCTCGCATGTCAACTGTAGTCAAGTGAATTAAAAGTAAAGAAAAATAGGAAGAGACGTAAAAATTTAATGTCAAAAATCCAGTGAAACTTAGTTATATAAGTAAACTTAGTTTTAACATAGCTTTAACTATATTGTAGTTAAGTTTTCCACGCAAAGATGGCACAATTAGTTGCTATTCCACCAGGAATGGTCAAATTAATTCCGATTTTCGAAGGTGACAAAAGACAGTTAAATTTATTCATAAGAAAAGTGGAGTACATAGTGGATATATAACGGAGATGCTAATCAAAACGAATATGTTTTTCACACAATTTCGAGCCGACTTTCAGGCGATGCCGCCGCTCTTTTGTCTGAGCGCGAAGACATTGTAACGTGGCCGACACTTAAAACGTTATTCATTCAACACTCTGGTGATCCGCGTAGCGAAGAATGTGTAGAGATAAAGTTAGAGTCCCTTAAAAAAAAAACAGGCGAGCCATACACCCAATTTTGCAACCGAATCCAGTCAATAAGATCCGTATTGTTTGCAAAGGTAAACCAACTCCAAGACCAGAATATAAAAGCAAGTAAAATTGCGATTTACAATAATATGTCACAAAATGTGTTTTTACACAACTTATCTGAAAATATGGTGAGGATTGTTCGTCTAAAAGGACCTACATCCTTAGACCAAGCATTGACCATAGTCTTGGAAGAGGTGAACTCTTACGATCAATATAATGCGCGTAATAAATTATATAACAGACCCAACTTGAGTACAACACAATCATCCGGATTCAAACCTTCATTGCCCAATATTAGCAATGCCCCACAACAATTCCGCCCTTGGCAGTTTGGTGTACAGCCACAAAATACAGGCTTCCGCCCAAACGCACAGGTAGAACCTAGGTCATTCGGTTATAAACCACAACTACCAGGTTTCCGCCCACAGCAGTTTGGCCAGCAAACTGGTGCTCAACCACCTCAACAGATAGGATATAGGCCTCCGCAACAGTTTGGTTATAAACCACCTCAACAGATAGGATATAGGCCTCCGCAACAGTTTGGTTACAAACCACCACAACAGATAGGGTATAGACCACCTCAGCAATTCGGGTATACACCTCCTCAGAATACGTACAAATCCCCACAGTTAGATAACGATGTGTCAATGCGAACGGCAAAGCCGAAATTCACTCTTAACGAACTTGAAGTGGATGGTGAAATAGATCAATCATATGAGTATTACGATGACTCATGCGAGTATATACCCGAGAATGATGAATGCAACTATGTAGAGCCGCAACATTGTGACTACGTAGGTGAGAATAACGACACGAAGACTGACTTGGAAACGTCCGACGCAAATGTAAATTTTCATTTAGTAGCCTCGGAATACAGCCCCAGAAAATAACGTTAAACTACAATGATAACCTTAAGTTACCATTTGTGTACTTACCTGAAATAGACGCAAAGTTCATGATCGATACTGGGAGTAGCCGATCTTTCATAAGTCCTCATAAAGCAGATCGATACTATCAGGCTCAAAAGCGATATGAACCATTTGAAGTAATCAGCACCCATGCTACTAGCAGTCACAACGAGGTATACCATTGCCCAGAACATTCAGGACTAGAAATCATCACACCTTTTATGTGTTTGAAGTAGACAAACGATATGATGGATTAATAGGTATGGACTTATTAAAGGAGCTGGGAGCCACAATAGACATCGGATCCCAAATCCTTCACACGAGTACAATTTCTATCCCGATCTATTGTAGCATGACCCAATACAAAATAATCATCTCACCACGCACCGAACAACGAGTGCAACTACCGACAGACCTGTATTCAGGCAAAGCTATTATGAATTTACGTACAGTTTCATGAAGGCGTTCGTATGCCTAGTGCTATTGTAACCTGTGAAAATGGCTATGCCACCACCGTAATTCAGAATAGTACAGAACAAGAATTCAACTTAACAATTAAAAGTCCGTTTAAAGTCAGTCGATTTAACAATAACAAGTGCAAGGAGCTTCTTACTAATGCCCCTTTGCTTCAATATCCCGATGCAGATAAACCATATATCCTCACTACTGACGCCTCTGCCTCCGCTTTAGGTGCAGTCTTGTCCCAAGGTACAGTCGGAAGCGATTTTATACACACATTGACATGTCGTCATACTGAAAAATTTCATTTCATAGACACCAATATTTGTATTGGAAAATATTTTTATTTGACTAAGGATAGGTATTACCTATCTAGGTTTTATACAAAACAGATAGCACAGTCACTATCTTATTTTATTTTGAACTCAGTCAAGTTTTTGACTAATGAAACGCCTGCTTCTATTGAGCAGTGTATTAATAATGACATGTACTCCTTGGAATCTGTTCCAAGCTCTTTAAATTAACCCATAGGACAACAGAGAGTAACTCTGGCAGTAATATTAATATTTGTATAAATATACCTACATCTTGCCCATTAAATCAAGTTACTAGTAATGAAAAATGTAAAAGTAAGAATATTTTAAACGTGGTTCATCAAAATATACAGGGCATGTTAAGTAAAGAACTGGAAATTGAGTTATTCATGAACTGTAATAATATTGATATTTTATGTATAACAGAGCACTTTAAAGAGTTATCAGTTCATGTTCAACTTTAATAACCACCACGTTGCTAGTTCGTTCAACAGAAAAACAGCTGATCGCGGTGGCTCCTTAATACTTGTAAATAATAGTTTTAAATATAAGGAACGTGTTGACATCACCATGTCAACACGTTCCTCAGCCTGTCTGTTGAGCGTACCATGGAAATAGCCTG
The DNA here is from genome assembly GCA_949825045.1 of Argyresthia goedartella. Classification (NCBI taxonomy): domain Eukaryota; kingdom Metazoa; phylum Arthropoda; class Insecta; order Lepidoptera; family Argyresthiidae; genus Argyresthia; species Argyresthia goedartella. The sequence goes on along the minus strand of OX463821.1, from coordinate 21,607,303 downwards.
TATTGAACTTGAACAACTTATTGTAATGAGCGTATACAGACCACCAGATTCATCCTTTGATTTATTCGAAAAGAAAATGGATGAAGTGTTGATTAAAATCAGCGATAAAAACATTTTTTTTTATAATTTGTGGTGATTTTAATGTTAATCTGTTAGAGGATAATAATATTTGTACTAGATTAAAATCTTTATTTTTATGTCACAACATGAACTATCTATTTTTGGAGCCTACTAGAATTACTGCAACATCTGCTACCTGCATTGACAATATATTTACTAACATTACGCCCATTTTCAAATCGGTCATCAATAAATTAACCTCTGATCACTCTGGTCAGATAGGTATATTCAATATTAAAATAAAAAAGGACCAAAAAGAGGATATTACATGTATGCCCGTTAGTGACACTCGGCTTGAACACTACAGGAATAATATTTTAGATAAACTATGGGAAATACCATACAGTGACGATCCAAATTTGTTGTACAACTCAGTATTTAACCTTGTCAAAAATGAATATGATACGGTATTTAAATCAAAAACTATAAAAGTTAATAACAAAGCTTTGTTTAGTGATTGGGCGACAGTTGGAATTCATAGGAGCAGACGAAGATTATATGAACTCTATGAAGAGAAATCATATAACAAAAATACGGCCTTTCTAGATTATGTTCGTAGTTATTCAAAAATGTTTAAACGCGTTTGTGCCATAGCTAAATCTAATTTCATTAAAAACAAAATTGAATCTAGTAGCAATGTAATGAAAACGACTTGGCAAATTATAAACAGAGAGACTGGAAAGGCCAAAGCTACACATAATAACTTCAAGCTTAAGATAGATAATCAATTGCTAAGTACAGACCTAGAAGTAGCAAAAGCTTTCGAAAATTTCTTTACGGACATTCCAGTTTCAACAACCAAGTCTTTAAATTCATCTCCCGCTGCTGCTGAATCTATACTTAAACAAAACTTTGAGGAATGTAAAACAGATTTTAAATTTAGGCACGTAAATAATGAAGACATTGTAAAAGCGTTTAAATCCCTGGAAATGAAAAAGACAGCTGACGCCCATGGTCTATCAGTAAAAATCATTAGTTCCATTGTAGATTGTATTGCACCTCACCTTTGTTGTATATTTAATCAATGTATAGATAATGGTGTGTTTCCTGACTTGATGAAACTAAGTAAAGTTATACCTTTATTCAAAGCTGGTAGTACATCAGACCCCACCAATTTTAGACCCATATCGATACTACCAACGCTTAGCAAAATATTTGAAAAACTCATACTTAATCAATTGCAAAGTCATTTTTATCTCAATAATTTAATTCATATTGCTCAGTTTGGTTTCACAAAGGGTCGTTCAACAGCCGATGCTGGTGTTGAACTAATCGACAATATTTTTGATGCCTGGGAAGACGCAATGGATGCAATAGGTGTCTTCTGCGATCTATCCAAGGCTTTTGATTGCGTCCATCATGACACTCTTGTCAGGAAGTTACGCCATTATGGTGTAAAAGATCAGGCACTTGGCCTTCTGGAGTCATATCTAACAGATAGGGTTCAGATGGTCGATGTAAATGGGAAAAGATCACCTGGGTCTTCAATAAGTATGGGCGTACCGCAAGGTTCAATTCTTGGTCCTTTCTTGTTTTTAGTATATATTAATGATTTACCTTACCTTGTTAAAGCAAAACATGGGTTAGTATTGTTTGCCGATGATACTTCTTTGATATTTAAAGTTAAAAGACAGCAATCAAATTATGACGAGGTAAACAATGCTATCTCTAGTATAGTGAACTGGTTTACTGTTAACAATTTATTATTTAATGAAAAGAAAACTAAATATATTAAATTCGTGTTACCTAATGTGAACCCGGTAACTACAGACATATTTATAAAAGGACAGAGATTGGACCTTGTGCAGTCGACTGTCTTTTTCGGCATTACTTTAGACGCCAAACTACAATGGGATCCTCATATAAATAAATTGTCGAACAGACTGAGTTCGGCAGCGTTCGCAGTTAAAAAAATTAGAGCTCTTACCGACGTAGACACCGCTAGACTAGTCTACTTTAGTTACTTTCATAGTCTAATGACCTATGGTATTTTATTGTGGGGTCACGCTGCGAATGCTAATAGTATATTTATTCTGCAGAAACGGGCTGTTCGTGCAATTTATAGATTAGGGCCTAGAGTGTCACTGAGGGAAAAATTTAAAGAAATCAATATTCTGACATTTGTGTCTCAATATATCTTGTGTATGTAAAAAGAAATATAACTAATTTTCAGAAGTACAGTGATATACACAATTTTAATACTAGAAATAAAGACAAGTTGGTTGCTTATGTAAGCCGACTACATAAAATTAGTAATTCTTTTAAAGGCAATTGTATACGCTATTACAATAAGGTCCCTACTGATATTAAAAACTTACCTTTAGACAAGTTTAAAATAATAATAAAACAGAAATTGTATAAAAAAGGTTACTATAGGATATCTGATTACTTAGAGGACAGATGTCCATGGGAATAGATTGTTTGAGTAATAGGCTGTTTCCTTAGCGTGGCTACACTCACTCAAGGACCCGAGCAGCAAGTTGACACGCTGGCGACTACGTTTACAGGACTACGACTTCGATATAGTCTACAAAAACGGTAAGCAAAACACTAACGCCGACGCTCTTTCCCGCATAAAGATCAACGCGATGGACGACGAAAACCTCTCCATGAAGGTAAACATCGGTAAAAAAGACAAGAAGACCAAGAAAGACAAGGCGCTGGAATCCTATATAGATACAGTCACGAAACAGATTGGCAACAGAAAAAGAAGACAGTCCTCTTCAACGGTCACAATATCAGACGAAGAAAAAACCGTCTCGGTAAGTTCACCAGTATCGATACCTGACTCGTTACCCTCAAAAGACAAAGAAAATCATTATCCTGTAACATCACTCTCTTCAAGCGATAATACCATTCATTCAGCTAGAGATTTAGAGTCATTAGGTATTCCCATATTAAATGAAGCAATTGACACTAAACCGAATCAAATCCTAGTACATATGTGGTTTAAAAACGAATTACAAGTTCAGGATTTGTCCCGTGACAAACAAAAGGTATTACAGATTTTCCTACCCATAGATAAATAACAACGATCTTGTAAAACAATTCTTAAAGGAATACATCAAAAATAAAACCAAATATTTCATCTGGTTTGAATGTGAACAACATAGGAAACAGTTTTCTAACATTATCATAGAATTATTTAAGCAAGATGCAGTTACATTCTTTGAATGCACTGAGAGAGTGATATTCATAGAAGATGAGCAAGAACAAAAAACTGTCATAATTAAACATCACATAGGTAAAATCTGTCATAGACGTATTAAAGAAACAATCGTGAGAATCCGCCGCAACTATTTCTGGCATAACATGCAAGACACAGTATCAGCAGTGTTAAATGGTTGTGAAGCATGTAGAAAAATGAAATATGAAAGACACCCAATAAAACCAATTTATAACTGACATAAACACAAGAGGCTCCATTTCAGGAAGTCTTCGTAGACTTATTTTCTATCGAATTAAAATCTTATCTGACTCTTGTGGACGCATTTAGAAAACTTGGACAAGCGTTTGAGTTAACCAACAGTTCTACGCCTGAAGTATCTCGCGCTTTGATTAAGTACTTCTCACTTTACGGCACCCCTAAACAGATTAGTTGTGATCCCGGCTCCGAGTTCAACAATGGGCTCATGAAAGAACTCATGAGTATGTACAAAATTTAGTTACACATAGGCACCCCTAACAACCCCAACTCAATGGGTATTGTCGAACGATTTCATTCCACCCTGATAGAGATATATAGACTAGCAAAATATGAGCAGAAATGTACGGACGCAGCGTCCATAATGACATACTCCATAATGGCTTATAATCATACTATACATACAACCACTAATCTGACGCCTTTCGTAGTAGTATTTGGTCACACAGATTCAGGAAAGATCTTTGACGTAGAATTTGAAAAACAATACACCCAACAACTCTTAAATGATCATGCAAAACGAACACGGCATTTGTACAGTCATCTGGCACAAAAACTTTTGGAAAACAAGGCGAAAGTTAGAGAAAAGAAAGGAGGTGAAACCGTGGAAAGCTTCCCTGAAGGAACTCCAATTTTCGCTAAGGTTGTAACCACGCGTAAAGGTAAAGACAAGCCCCGCTATCAAAAAGCTATCGTAACAGGCAAGACTAAAAGAAACATTATCCCGGTAAATGTTGGACAAAGACCTTCTAAGCTCCCTATTAAAAATGTGCAACGCCCTCCACAGGTGGTGTTGGCTCATGCTGACCGTGACGAACCTCAGCCTGGCCCTTCATCTTCAAAAAACTGACCAGAACCCTGGCATCCTCCCTGTGAAAGAAGGCCAAGCTTGTGTTCAACAAGATAAGTGGACAATAATTAAGATTCTAGACACAAATGGATTAGAGCGAGATTTAGATTTTAATATTTTAAAATATAAGGAATTTGACAGGTTAATTAATGTCGATAAGCCCTATGCTTACGAATTTGTAGGATTAAAAGCACAAGTAGAGTATTTACGTAACTTTTAAATTTCAACAGTTGATACCAACTAAACGTTTTAAGCGAGGAATATTAGACCCTCTAGGTTCCATAGTAAAACTTATTACAGGTAACCTAGACCATAGCGACGCCATCAGATATGACTCCATAATCTCTAATATGAAATATCAACAGATTATTACGGCAAACAAGCTAACCCTGATCACCAAGGTTTTGGACAGTTTCATAAATAGCACTAATGCTCTTAGCAGCAATACAAAATTGTTAGATGGACGACTCAAAAGAGTCGAAAGTATGATTAAAATATCTTTAATCATACTTTCGACTAAAGAAAATAACGCTATTTACTCTACCTATGTTTTAGGATTATATAACTTGTTTTTAAGCAATTTTCGTACAATTTATATTAAGTTAAGTGAAATTGAAACTGCACTGGCCTTTAGCAAAATATCTGTTTTACATCAATCCATTGTAAACTCTACAGAATCACTCCACCATCTCGAACTAATATCTGAAACAGAAAACTTAATGTATAAAGCAAATTTGATAAATCTCATTAAACTGGAAAACACTATTACTATAAAAACTTACATGAAGAGCAAAGAGATAACCTTTACATTAGAAGTACCTTTGGTTGACAATAATACTTACAATTATTTTAAACTCTATCCCTTACCTATCTTCCATGAACCTGAAAATCAAACCCTTGTAATCATCCCTAAATATCCTTACCTATTGGCAAGATGTTCCACATACTTACCTATTTTGAAACAATGCAGACGCATAGCTGAAGAACAGTTCCTATGCACTAATAAAAACCGAGTCATCTATCCCAAGGAAACCTGCATAGAACAGCTCATGAGGTTTGGTACCAACCTAACTCACTGTCTTCAAGTCCCAATACGCATCGAAGCTACCAAGGTGCAGCCAATTGGACCTAACAGCTGGATCCTGTATGCAAGAAACAAAGCAATCCTGACGAGGAGATGTAACACTGACGTCACACGGCAACCAATAACCGGCACATACATATTGTCTATAGACGAACCATGTGAAGTATATATAGACGAAATCCAATTACATCGTGCAAGGTCCTTTATAGACAGTATGAGCTACGCGCGGGTTCCAATCATCATGTTACCAGACCTGAAGCGTCAGGACACCTCCAGCGGACCTGCATTCGACATGGAAGACGTAAACCTGGATGAGCTGAATTACCTGTCCCGTGTAGTGAAACAGAATAACGCTTTTAGTGATAGTGAAAATCACAGTGTAGTGTATGTGAATAGAGTTAGCCTTGCTACTATTGTTTTATATGTGCTCTTGTTTTTAACTATTCTGTGTCTAGCTATATTTCTATTATATATATCTAGCTATTTACCTTAAGAAAGATTGTCTCCAGAGATTTCGGCCGAATCACGCTGATCATCATCACAATTGTTCATCAGGTGATTCTGCTCTTAAGGAGGGAGGAGTTATATTCTCCTCTCGATCTGCTCACTGTCAACGCTTCATCAGCACTTATCTCATAGGTACCGATGGGTTCCTAGTAAGCATTTCTGCCCATCTATGATACTTTGTTAGTACAAGAGTGACTTCAAAGAGTTGAGATGACGTGGTCTGCTTCCTGGCAGCCCGTAGAGCCGTGGGACAAAGACAATTAGTCGTCTGGACTCGAATGGTACAGACGTGTTTAAGTTAGTCTAAGTTAGTTGTCTGTCTCTCCAAATCGAGCAGTCATTTTAAGTAGTATTAAGCTTTTCCAATAAAAAGTTGTTTTTGAAAAGCTTTTCCCTCTACGCGAAAACTTGTCTATGTATTGTCTTATTGACATTTCGTTACGTCAATTTTACGTTTCGTTCACCGAATTTGTCCAATTTTTACATTTTGTTTTCATACATTTTCCAAATTTCATCTTTATTTTTTTTTTAACTACAAATTTCCTCACTTAAAGAAAAGCACTTTGTTTGGAAAAGTGACTACCAGCTATCGACTGCACACCTTATTATAATAAAATTAAGGGGGAACGATTCTAAAACCAAGCCCGGCTCTGTGGCTATTGTTGTCAATAAATGGATAACACCAAAGAAAACAGAAACCTATTGGCCTCCCGTAAAAGAGCCGAAAGCGTTTGATAAACTGCTACAGAGGTGTTCTTCGCCAAATGAACAATGGAAAAGATACGAGATCAATAGAGTTTTCTATCAGACTGGTAAGTTTTTCCTATGAATTTATAAGTACCTTTACTACTATATAACAGCTAATAGCGGCTTGAGGACAGTTTAACTTTACCATGCTGTCTGCGTATGGGTACAGGCACACTGGCTCACACACAATTCAATTCCAGTCCAGTAGGTACTTGGACCTAGTGTTTTAATACCAACTGAAAAAATACACGGCGCCATATCCTAACAATCGATGGATCTTGGCCGAGCTGAGGTTTACCGTTTTGAGGTTATGATGCCGTGTAAACAAGACAGTTAATCATTTCCAACCAAGATAGAGTGTTCGTTCACAGGTGTTTGGTTTTGTTTGTTTTGATTGTAAAGTCTCTTGGTATTGTTTATTTTTGTAACTAAAACTTATTTATTATTTTAATAGTCAGGTAGTACTAATAGATTACTAAGTGGTGGACTACCAAGCTTGTACTACACCATGACTAACTTTAACTTGCTTGTTGCTTTGATATTAACTGAGTTGGTATTTTGTGCTTGTTCTGTAGATGAACTGGATCAGGCAAAGAAAAAATTAAAGTTGGTGGAAGTCACATCGATATACAGAGTGAGGAGGAAAAGGATATAAATAAACTACCTTCTAAACGCAAAACCACAAAATCTAACACATACATTTCGTCATCTGATGATGACAGTGATGACAATGAGTGTGAATTCTCTCGCCCTCCACCTTTCAAGAAACATGTACCCAAATGTATGAGTAATTACATATGAGAACGAAATTTTATTTTTCATTTTTTTTATTTAGCCATTAAGGTGTCCCACTGCTGGGCAAAGGCCTCCCCCTCTTTTGTCCACACTTCCCTGGTCTGTGCCACCTCCGGCCACCCCGGCAAAAACTTGTCGAGGTCGTCCCGCCATCTCCGTTTAGGCCTGCCTCTACGCCGGTACGAAATTATTTTGAATATAATATTTTCTTTTATTTATTCGATTTAAAAAATATATTTTTTATTTTAGATTTAGAAAACTCACAGACGGCCAAACCTGATGCACAAGAGAAGGCAGACACTGGTCAGAGTGTCGATAAGGGGGCCATCCCAGACACTTCTAATAGTGATCATGATAAACCATCTGGTTCACAACGTATGACACTGGATGAAATTTTTGCCAGCAGTGCTTTTCATAAATGTGGTGAGTAGTAAAAACCATGTTGACGTTTAAAAATTTCTATAGATGCTGGAATAGGCTCTGGGTATATATAAATGATTCACACAGTCAGGTTTGTTTTTGTTTTCAATAATTTTGAGTTGTCCTAACCTATAAAAATGTTCATTTTTTTCCAGATTTTCAAGACCAAGCTATTTCACTACTTACCAATATAAAAGCCCAAAATGATGTCATCCTGGCAGTTTTGAAAAACAGAGCAGGAAATGCCAGTGCATTGAAGCCTGAATTGAAAATTCCATTGGAAACTTTTGAAGATTTAGAAATAGTGGAACAGTTACTGACTATTAGAGAAAATAGTGCTAACCTGGTAAGTGTTTACTTATATTCCTAGTGCTACAGTTCAAACTGAGATTTTGCAAATCCACGTAATGTATAGACAATAGATAAACACAGGAACGCCTATATTGACCTATATAGCCTTTGTGGGTCATCATAACAGCCTATGTCCGCCGTTGGACAAATCAAATCAAATCAAATCAAAAATCATTTATTTCCATAGGATGTTGTTACATCACTTAGATCCGTCATTACATTTTTTTGGGTGAGTTCACTAACACAATGGCGGAATCTGTGGAGAAGAGCTCACCGAAGAAACTCCACAGTCGTCGCATCTTTTGCGTTTCCTTTTTTAAATAAAATATTGTCAAATTACAAAATGAATGCTAATTATATAACGAAACAGCCTGTTACTCAAACAATCTATTCCCATGGACATCTGTCCTCTAAGTAATCAGATATCCTATAGTAACCTTTTTTATACAATTTCTGTTTTATTATTATTTTAAACTTGTCTAAAGGTAAGTTTTTAATATCAGTAGGGACCTTATTGTAATAGCGTATACAATTGCCTTTAAAAGAATTACTAATTTTATGTAGTCGGCTTACATAAGCAACCAACTTGTCTTTATTTCTAGTATTAAAATTGTGTATATCACTGTACTTCTGAAAATTAGTTATATTTCTTTTTACATACACAAGATTGTCATAGATATATTGAGACACAAATGTCAGAATATTGATTTCTTTAAACTTTTCCCTCAGTGACACTCTAGGCCCTAATCTATAAATTGCACGAACAGCCCGTTTCTGCAGAATAAATATACTATTAGCATTCGCAGCGTGACCCCACAATAAAATACCATAGGTCATTAGACTATGAAAGTAACTAAAGTAGACAAGTCTAGCGGTGTCTACGTCGGTAAGAGCTCTAATTTTTTTAACTGCGAACGCTGCCGAACTCAGTCTGTTCGACAATTTATTTATATGAGGATCCCATTGTAGTTTGGCGTCTAAAGTAATGCCCAAAAAGACAGTCGACTGCACAAGGTCCAATTTCTGTCCTTTTATAAATATGTCTGTAGTTACCGGGTTCACATTGGCCGGGACCATGGCCTTTCACAAAATGGGAGGATTCGCCCATAATCACCGCGCTGGGCTGGCGTGTTAGTGATCGCAGTTAATGACAATAATTGAACTGAGTGACACTTAACGACAATAATTTAATTGAAGTGAGTATGTTGCCTCAGTCGCCTTGTACGACACCCGCGGGACGGGAAGGGGTGGTGACAACCCACGCCTTGTGGGTTGTCCAGGCATATTTATTATGTATTTATTTACACTTCTCACTTCGTCAGATATTATAGAGAAATAGGTTTTCCTGAGGTAAGCCTTAATATGTATCTTACTAGAAAAAGGTTAAGTTTGTTTGTAAGTTGGATGTAGGAATCAATCTCCGTAACTACTGATTTTAACTTTCTTTCAACTATGTTTTTTTAGCTTCCGCCGTTGAATAGTTCCACTCAGCTCCTTAACGGTTGAGTGGGCAAAATGCTTGTACTAAAATATAGTGTAATATAAATATATCTTAAAATGTTTGACAACTATACCAAATTGGGCGAGCAGCCAGCTGAGACTTGAGGTGCGGATTCAATTCCCGCTATACTACATTGATACTCGTATTATACCCAACGACACAGGGAATCCTATAGTGTGTGGTCAGGAGTGTGTGTTTGTGAGGTCCAAAGTCCACAATCAGGTCATTCCAGAGATACGTCACAGTCACAAGCCTATCAAAATTCAGTCCAAAGTCCACAACCAGGTCATTCCAGAGACACGTCACAGTCACAAGCCTATCTAAATTCAGTCCAAAGTCCACAACCAGGTCATTCCAGAGATACGTCACAGTCACAAGCCTATCAAAATTCAGTCCAAAGTCCACAACCAGGTCATTCCAGAGATGGCTTTTCTAGTGACACGGCTCAGTCGTACTTGTCCAGTTTTACCTCTTCTCCACAAAACCTGTTTGATTTGTAACAAGTACGTGGAGCCTAAAAAAAGGAAATAAATGATAATTACTTGATGATGGTCATTACTTATTACTAAGTGTTGTTTGTAGCAAAATTTGTAATTTTCTATTAAAAGGTAATAAATGAATCAACTATGCAAACTGTTTTGTTACTTACCTTACGTCACGCTTAGTCTCTCCTCCACAGGAACAGCAAGGCGTAGCCTTGTATCTTATTTTTTTATTAGTAGCCCGACGATAGATACAAGCTCTTCAAAACATTGTACACTCATTCTATAATAGTCGATTTTTTTTTCGGAAAATTTAATAGGTTATGATGGCGGGTATAAAATTTTCCATGTATTAATCTATCACTATTCAATGGATGAACCCAAAAATGAATAGATTTTCTTCTTTTTATTTTTCTTCTCCTTGCTAAAATTGCACATATTATTACTGATTTCGCAATCATTTACAGTCTGCCTGCCCGACTACAAATGGTCGTCGGCCGAATTCAATCGTGAAGTGCGCGCACCACCACGCGATTGGGGGCTTTGAATGTGCTAAAGATGTCTTCCAGGACTCGAATAGTGTTTTGGGTGTTTGTGTTCCTGACCGGTCTTATGAGGCAGAATTTGGTAAAGCCGTCCACAACTACGAGAAGGTGAGTATTACCCCGGTTCGACTTCACAAAGGGCCCAAGGTGATCAACATGTAGCGTATGGAAAGGAACCTCTACTTTAGTTATTGGGTGGAGAAGGCCCTCACGTCCATTGTAGTTGTTCTTTGCGTAAGCACATTCTAAGCAGGCATTTACGTACTTTTTGACGAATTTGGACATCTTTGCAAACCAATAATGTTTTTTCATACGTTCGAGAGTCTTTTCCACCCCAAAATGACCGAGGTCATCGTGGTTCATTCGGCAAAGTTGCCACCTAGCGCCCTTTGGAACCACCCACCGAATGTTATCTTTGTCACCACCAATGTATCGATATAATTTATTGTCCTTCACGACGTAATTGTCTTTGATGTATCGCAAACCTTTCTCATCAAGCTCACTGCTTACGATGCCTCAATTCTACGCAACTCTGATTCAACAAGCTGAAGTGTCTGTAACCAATCTTCATTGCTTATGGACATCACAGCTGGAAAAGGATCCGTCGGTGTTTCTTCGTCTTCCGTTATGGGGTTGCGTGACAACGCGTCAACGTGACACATTTTAACCCCCGCTCTATACTCCACTGTACAATCAAATTCTTGAAGCGACAGCCACTATCTTGCTATTCTTGGTATCAGATCTCTTTTTGCGAATGTAGAGCGGAGTGCGCTACAATCAGTCATGATCTTGAATTCCTTCCCGAGTAAATAAACCCTGAATTTTCGAAGAGAGCACACAACTGCCAGCGCTCCCAACTCGTAGGAGTGGAAATTCTTCTCCTCCGAGGAGGTTTGTCTACTGTAGTAGGCCACCGGACGCCAAGCATCTCCCCCAGCGGGGCGCTGAAGAAGAATGCTATTCAGAATGAAGATTGTTATTCAGAATGGTCCTAGTAATTCCGTGATGAGTTTTTAATCTTATTGAAATAGTTTGAAACTAATTACATTCATGCAGCAGAATTGGTTATTTGTATTCAATTAAGTGTAACGCGTGCATATGAAAAGTCGGCAGAAACTAACTGCATATTCATGAAAATTGTAGAAACAATAACCTGGCTTTAGAACCAATATTAACCTTAAATTTCACATGCATTTGTAAAAGTAACATATTTAAGCTTGAACCTAGAAGCTAGGTCTAGTCTAGATCTAGTGTCTAGCCTAAGAGATTGCCGCTGTGACAGGGTGGTTTTAAAGCCGAAAGGCAAAACAATTGGAGTTGTAAATGTTGAGTAGACAGGGAAACACACTAGATTTCATTCTTATTTTATTTTCATAACATTTTTCATGCCTTTGTAACTACCGAATATAAATAGAATTATCTTAAAAACATTTTAGTAACCAGTGGAAATGAATTATTCATAGTAGGTCGGTTCTGTCTGGTTTAAATTGCCTATTTCTCTCCATTCTTTTGATGATTGATTCCGACCGATTTCGGTCATGGCGACCACTTCTACTCCTAGTCGGTTTCGCGCGCGTGCTCACGAACATGGCTTATGTAGCCGGTCTTCGCAGCGAAACTCCTTGCGCATTGGGAGCACGTAAGTACGCCACCCGCGTAGTTGTAGGAAATGGCAGCAGGTGGACGGGCTTTTAACAGGTCGCGTTTCATATCAAGGTCAGCTTTACGCTGATCCTCGAACTCGCGTACTTGCCACTTCACAATCCTGCGCCATTCTGGCCGTTGTGCTGCCAACCCTTCCCATTGAGAGGGCTCTATGTTGCATCTTCTCATGTGTCGCTTCTGAACATCTTTGTATCGGAGAAGCTGCCCGCCATGCTTTCGCTTGCCCTCCTCCAAATCAGAATAAAAGATGCGCTTCGCCACACGTGATACGTGACCGCACCATCGAAGCTGCCGACGCATTAAGTAGGCTTTTTCTTTTTTCTTTTATTACCAATGTGACTAGTAGTTCTTTATCAAATCCCGTGTGCATTGTTGATACTGGAAGAAACAAGCCCGCCTCAACAGTGCACATTCCTAGATAAAAGGTGTCGCTTTGTCTAAGCAGCAATGCAACCTAACATATAAGATTCTTGGGTTCCTAACATATAAGATTCCTGTAGGAATTGACCACACACGTGTTTGTGAGTCAGTTTACTTTGTGCGCCTACACAAACGAACCCCCCCGCTTCTTCTTAGAGTTGCCGCGCGTTGTGTGCTCGCGGCGAGTGTTGGCCCAGCGTTGGGTCCCGCTCGCAGTCACGTCATCGCACCGCGGCTGCCTACGTGCTTCTAAAGCTAGAAGTGCAGGACACGTCGCGGTGCCGCCACCACCACCGACGGATCGACCCATAACAGAGAAGTATGAGCAGAGCACGCCCACCTCCGAAGTTACACCTACGCAGCACCTGTGGTGTAGACCGGCTTCACTGGGCCTCCTCGGATTTATCCGGGGTCTCACCCGGTGGGGGAAGACCGCGTTAGGCCGGCAACACAGCGCTTGCATTACTCCGGAGGAGTAAGAGGAAGACCGAAGAAATGAAGAGGGACCGCAAGCCAGAGGAGCCGCCCCCCCGCCCCCGCACGACTCGGACCCGCTGGATACCGGATCCAGATGGACCGGCGACGGCGCCGGGTGATCCAAGTCGTCAAGCGTGACATCTTCACCGGCGAGACATTCGACCTCGCCGGTAATCCGCTGCTGAGGGGACAACCCGGCTCCGCATCCAGCCCAATACTGGACTCTCCAACCCACGAGGAGGGCAGGGAAGAGTTCTTCCCCCCCCCCCCCCCCCCCCCCGACTAACCATCAGAAGTTTCTCACGCCGCAGAGCCCGGGGGAGTACCGGCAAATTGTCCGGTATCTGGACGAGGCGGCCCGCGCCAACAAGACCATTTCATGGTTTTGCTACTGGCTGGACGTGGACCGCCCCTTCAAGATTGCGTCCGAGGCGCGCAAGCGCGGCATCATCATCGCGCCGCCACTGCCTAACGGGTCACACACCACGGAAAAATCCGAGTTCATCTCAGCCTACACTGGGTTTTCTAAATTATCTGAGATCTAAAGAAAAATCAGTGAGTCCACCTCTGTCTAAAGTCAAATTAAAAGTACTTTATTACTGTAGATATTTACATATACTTAGCAAACGTAATTTTTTGCGACTTCTCTACATTGGACCACTGTGGGAGAAGAAGGGCGTAGAAACTCGCATAGATTGATTTTCAGATCTCTTTTAAAAATAGGTTGTGCTTAACTATTACAAATATATTTTTTTTTATTATTATGATTAATAAGCAGGAATAAATAATTACAAAATTATTAACAGCAAGGTCTGTGTTGAGCTAGATTAACCCCATACAGAAATCTTGAACATTGTAATATCTCTTTTTCGCCAAAGTCGCTTTAACATGCTTTTTAAATTGCTCAAATTATAATTTCAAAATCTCCAGAGGTATCTTATTATAGTAGAGAATGCACTGACCTTTGAAAGAATTGCTAACCTTCGCGAGTCTAAATCGGGGCGCACATAGTCTGTGATTATTTCTTAGGTTAACATTACAGCTATCGCTAAGTTTGGAAAATGTTGTAAGGTTCTTGCGTACATACATTATATTTTCGAAAATAAATTGACTAGCTACAACTACTATGTCATTTTCTTTAAAAAGCTTTATTAAGGAGTCTATTCGTTTTAAATTATAAATTGCTCGAATAGCTCTTTTCTGTAAAATAAAAATAGTTTGAATATCCGCTGCATTCCCCCACAACAAGATACCATAGGACATGACACTATGAAAGTAACTAAAATATACTAGCCTAGATGTAGCCACATCCGTGCTTTGTCTGATGTTTCTAAGAGCGTAAGCCGCAGAACTTAATTTACTAGCAAATTTATCTATGTGGGGTCCCCACTGCAATTTGCTATCAATGGTTATTCCAAGAAACTTCGTATCATTTACTAATTCTAACGTGCTGTTGTCTAACACTAAACTGGTCTCAACTTGCCTGAAATTTGGAAGTGAGATTTTGATACACTTGATTTTACCAGCGTTTAATAATAAATTATTAACTGTGAACCAATTCAAGGTTAAAGACAATACACCATTAACATCATCAAAATCTCCTTTTTTGTCTTTCAATTTTGAAAACCATTGAAGTATCATTAGCAAACAACACTATGTCAGTTAATTTCTCCACCATGAAAGGCAGATCGTTAACATATACGAGGAATAAGAGGGCCTAATATGGAACCTTGTGGAACGCCAATTTTTACACCCGATCCACGCCGTAAACTTCTGCCTTTTGAATTCTATTGCTTAGGTACGATCTAAGTAGATACAACGCTTTATTTCTAACTCCGTAATGATTTTATTTATTAATAGCGTATTATGATCAACACAATCAAACGCCTTCGACAGGTCGCAAAAAACTCCGATAGCATCCTATGCGGTCTCCCATGCAGAATAAATATGCGATATAAGGGTAATACCTGCATCCGTAGTCGATTTACCCCTAGTGAAACCGTATTGTTTGGCATGGAGTTGTTTTGTACGGTTGAAGTGTGAGAGCATCTGATTGAGTATAATCTTTTCAAATATTTTACTTAGTGTTGGAAGAGCAGATATTGGTCTGAAATTTGAAGGATCATCCTTATCTCCCGACTTGAACAGAGGCATCAGTTTACTGTGTTTCATGAGGTCTGGGAAAGCCCCATCGTCAACACATTTTTTGAATATATAAGCTAAGTGTGGGGGCTATAACTAGAATTACTGAACCAATGACTTTAACTGATATACCCCACAGGTCTTCCGTATTTTTTAAGTTAAGTAATTTAAAAGTTTTGACAATGTCCTGGGGATATACATGATGAAATTTTAAATATGCCTTACTGACGCTAGAGTTATTTTTTAATAAAGTCTCTGCTTCATATGGAGATGAATTTAGACGATCTGTTGTGAGTAAGGGTACATTGGTGAAGAATGTTTCAAAAGCTCGAGCAACATCAGCGCTGAATTTAACAACATTGTTCGGTTTAATGCTTAGGTACCGAACACGTGATATGCACACGGCCCGCGGCGTTTTACCAACTTCTAACAAATCAGTGCATCAATCGGAAACGTTGCGACCGGGTGCATTCACTTAACATTTAATTAACAGTTTATATTATATTATAACTTTGTGTAATCACCCTTAATAAATGTTCTTGGGTCATAACAAAACAGACTTTATTTAATATTTACAAAACCACACTGAATCGTTCCCTTTACATGGTCCTTCGAACCTCTGGGACCTTGCTCGCGGTGTGTAACAAAACGGCAAAACGTGTGGGGTGTCAGTGAACTAGCTAACATTCGGTGAAACGGATTCAATGCCAACATAAACAACAAACTTCGAAGTGGGTCCCAGATCGTCAACTATTGAAGACTAACCCAACTTCGGACGTCCACGACAAGCAGCGATTGCGAGCGGTAATATTTGACGGAGAAACTCAAGTAAGATCGATCCTTTATTATCACCTTAACATTGCAACACGTCGTGCAATATGTATCACGCTGGAGGAACTCAGCAGACATTGGGAAAACTTCAAAAAGGATGGCCAGGATAGGAAAAGTAGGCCGGACTATTATAAAAATCAACGGAGCAAGGTCGAAATCTTGTGGAATACGATCCAATCCAATCACGATCGTCTTCTTACGGAACTTAGTCCTTCCGATACATATTTTAGTAACAAAAATTACGAACGGGCGAAAGAGGTTTATACGCGCTACACGAGTGAGATAAATCAGGGAGGAACTAAACAATTAGAATCTAAAGGAGATTACGAGATGGGAGTCGGAGGAAGCCAACCCGAACAACAACTCTTACAAAAACAACAGGGAAGCTACAGCAGGTTGGATGAGAAGAGACGTCAACAACAGGCAAATTTTAAGGCATTTATTAGAACAGTGGAGAACATTAATGTGGAGGAAATGACGGATAAATGGGAGTTTGAGGATGCGTTAAAGACGCTTGAGAATCGTTGGTCTGTAGTGGATAAATTACATTGGCGAATTGAGAGTGAATTGAACGAGGAAGGAGATAATTCTGCTTATAACACCACGTCCAATCAATATGAAAACAATTTAACACCCTGAAGAGGGAAATCAACAAAAATATGTGGTCAGCTTCTTACAAGGATAAAGTATCACCGAAGTTAGAAATACCAACGTTTAGTGGAAACTTTAACCAGTGGATGTCGTTCAAGGATTTGTTCAAGGACGCCGTTCATAACAACAAAATGATACCAAACACTCAGAAGATGCAAATTCTGAAGACTAAAGTCAAAGGGGAAGCTGAGCGACTAATACAACATTTACATATCAGTACAAAAAACTATGACTCATGTTGGGAAATTCTCAACCACCGTTATAATAACAGGAGGATGATTTTGACATCTCTTATGAACGTATTGTTTGCTTTACCTAACATTCAACATAACTCCGTAACATACATCAAAAGGATGCATGATGTAACGATGGAAACAATGAATGCAATAAAAAACTTGGGTGTGGACACGAAAACATGGGATTCCATCCTGGTCCATTTACTATCTCAAAAATTAGACCAACAGACCTACAACGACTACCTGGAATCAGTGAACAACCCGCGGGAGCTATCTATACTCCAAGAGCTCTTAGACTTTTTAGAGAGCAAATTCACTACCCTGGAAACATCAGCCCGTAGGAAACAGGAACCCAATTCCCAAAAACAATATTTTAATAACTACAACAACAACAAAAAAGGATAATCTTCAACAATCATCGTAAACGCATCGAAATCGGCAGGAAGTGGACAGATGGTGAAATCGTACAACGTCACTGGGTCAGGTCACACGTGCCCACTTTGCAAGTATCGACATGAAATGTACGACTGCAAGCAATTTTTGCAGTTACCGAACGACAAGAAAATATCAACTGTAAAGAAACTTGGAGTTTGCATGAATTGTCTATTTTCACACAATGGCAAAGAATGCACTTCTACATACAGATGCCGAAAATGTCCTAATTAACATAATATGCTGCTACACGAGGCAATAACTGGGACAACGAACCGAGCAACTACGCTCAACCAAACCGTTGCTGCCTTGGAAAAAGACAATGTGACCGGCACATCTCACGTGTCCCAGGATAACTATAAGGAGATCTTATTAGCCACCGCACAATTGAAGGTCAAAGGAGCCGATGGTTGTTATCACATCATGAGGGCCTTAATAGACCAGGGGTCACAGATATCGCTGATAACCGAACATGCAGCTCAAGTGCTGGGGGTTCAGCATCACCAGTGGAAGGGCGTGATATTTGGCGTAGGACAGCGTGAAAACAACTGCAAAGGAAGAATGGAAGTAACATGTGCGTCATTATATAATGAGTACATTTTAATAATGATTTTGATAATGAACAGTCTTATTAAAAACTTACCCAACAAAACATTTATAAAACCAACATGGCCGAACATTCAAAACATAAACCTAGCTGACCCAGAATTGTATATCAGCCGCCCCGTGGATATGTTGCTAGGGGCGGATATTTACTCAAAAATTGTGCTGAGCGGCATGATAAAAAGTGAGGACGCAACACACCCTGTAGCTCAACAAACACAACTCGGCTGGTTACTATGCGGCACAGCCCCAACATTTTATTGCAACGTCGTTATGACAAACCTGGACGATGTATAACGGTTTTGGGAGAGTGAGGAGATCATAGAAGAAAGTGATATGTCAGCAGAAGACTTAACGTGCGTAAAGTACTATAAACAAACAACAAAAAATACTCCAAACGGGAGATATGAGGTTCGCCTTCCTATGAAAGCAAACTTTGAAGAACAGTTAGGAGAGTCGAAACAAAAAGCGATTGCACAGTTGTTAAGTCAAGAAAGAAGGTTCAAGAGACAACAACAAGTGGCAACAAAGAATATCACGATTTACAACATATGAAAAAACTAAACATCAACATTAACTTGAAACCCGAGTGCTACTTAGCTCATCATATTGTCGAACGAAAGGAATCATCGACAACTAAACACAGGGTGGTGTTAAATGCATCAGGAAAAACGTCTACAGCTTATTCCCTAAATGATCTGATGTATAAAGGACCCAACCTCCAACAAGATTTACAGCTTCTTCTATTAAAATGGAGACCCATACGGTATGCTTTTACTGCCGATATTGAGAAAATGTATAGACAGATCCTTGTGAACAGGGAAGACACGCCGCTACAAAAGGTTGTCTGGAGAGATTCGCCTGAACAACTTATTCAGTCGTACGAGTTATTAACAGTTACCTACGGCACTAAGGCAGCGCCCTTCTTAGCCATGCAAACATTAAAGAGATTAGCAACGGACGAGAGAGTTTTTTTCCCTGAAGCGGCCGGGATCCTGGAAAACTCTTTTTATATGGATGACTTACTACATGGCGCGCATAAAATTGAACAAGGAAAACAGCTGGTCCGGGACCTCACTCTACTCTGAAGGTCCGGGGGATTCAATTTACGAAAATGGTCCTCTAACAACACGGAAATATTGGCGAACATTCCCGAACAAGAAAACTCGGAACACATATTTAATTTAAAAACAGATAACTCGTCAAAAATTTTGGGCCTAAGCTGGAATCCAGTGGACGAGTTTCAGTTCAAGGTGCAAAGTTCCAGTACACAGAAACTAACAAAACGAATCCTGTTATCGGAAATATCCAAAAATTTTGACCCACTGGGCTGGTTGGCGCCAGTGATTGTCAAATTAAAAATATTATTCCAAAAAGTATGGAAATCGAACAGTCGATGGGGCGATGACGTAGCACCGGAGGTTTAAAGGAGTGGTCCAAGTTACAAGCGGACTTAACAAACCTAAATACCTACGAAATACCCAGATGGATTGGGAGTGGAGACTGGGACGTCATCGAATTGCACGGTTTTTGTGATGCGTCACTGGAGGCGTTCGCAAGTGTCGTGATTATCCGAGTCAAACACACACAATAAATAATCCTGATAGCTTCAAAAACTAAACTTGTACCCCTCAAGAAAAAGATCAAGTTGCCGCGATTGGAGTTAAAGCGGCGCTTATTTTCTAGCTAAATTGATGAAGAAAATAAAATAAGCGTTAGATAAATATGAGAGCGAAACCTATGGGTGGACAGACTCAAAAGCGGTGCTAGGATGGTTAAACGGGGAACCAGATAGGTGGAAACCGTTCGTAGCTAATAGAGTTCGTAACATAACAGAGATTATGCCGCCCAAACAGTGGCGATACGTGAAAACGGATGAAAACCCGGCCGACGATGCTAGTCGCGGTTTATTCCCTTCCCAACTCCTGAAAAACCAACTCATGTGGAAGCCCGGTCCCAAATGATAAACCGACTTTGAGCCTAATCAAACAGAAATAGAGTCGTTTAACACGGATCAAGAACAAAAACATGTTAAACAAATTAACATTGCCCAACATACAAACGGCGAAATAATTATTGATAAATTATTAACAAAATATAGCTCATACACAAAGGTCATCAGAATATTGGCATGGATACGGCGAGCGCTGACTCAGACAGTGAAACGACCGCTATAAAACTACCTAACATTGCGAGAATTACGCGAAGCCAAGATAGTGATTGTGAAATATGTTCAGAAAACAGAATTTGGAGCGGGAATTGAACAGTTACAAAAACATGGTCGGTTAGAATTAAACAACAAATTAATTCAGTTGAATCCTTACCTGGACGACATGAACATTTTACGAGTGGGAGGGCGCATATCTCAAGCTAACATCAACATGGAGATGAAACATCCCAAAATTATACCCAGTGGTTCCCGACTCTCAGCGTTGCTTATCAACCAAGCCCATAAACTAACCTACCACGAGGGCCCAAGCCTGACCTTGGCAACATTAAGGCAGGAGTATTGGATTACCGGCGGGCAAAACATCGTGAAAAAAGAGATACGGAAGTGTATTACATGTCGAAAGCATGACAAAACAACACAAAAACAGCTCATGGGAGATTTACCAGCGGCACGCGTCAACCCGGCTTGACCCTTTCAACATACTAGAGTAGACTATGCAGGCTTTGTAGAAGTGAAAAAGAACAAAGGTCGTTGTGCCACGTCCTTCAAAGGGTACATAGCTATTTTCATTTGTATGGTGACCAAAGCTGTTCATTTGGAAATAGTGTCCGAGCTGACCAGTTCTGCATTCCTAGCAGCACTGAGGAGAATGGCAGCCAAAAGAGGAGCCCCCCACCACCTGTATAGCGATAATGGGTCAAATTTTGGGGAGCTAACAACTTTTTACAAAAGGAGTGGGAACAATTGAAACAAATATTTAATGACAGCTTTTTAGCCGAAATTACAGAGATGAACATTGAGTGGCATTTTAACGCCCCAGTATGGCCGAGTGACGGAGACCTTTGGGAGCGAGCTGTT
Source organism: Argyresthia goedartella (assembly GCA_949825045.1). Lineage (NCBI taxonomy): Eukaryota > Metazoa > Arthropoda > Insecta > Lepidoptera > Argyresthiidae > Argyresthia > Argyresthia goedartella. Next base: position 21,585,992 of record OX463821.1, on the reverse strand, counting down.
AGAAGTTTGAAACATCATTTGAAAAGGGTGGTAGGAGAACAGAAACTCACCTTCGAGGAATATTCCACCCTGTTAGCGCAAATCGAAGCGTGTTTAAACTCGCGACCACTGTGTGCGCTAACAGAAAATATAGAAGACCTAGAAGTATTAACCCCCGCACACTTTTTAGCTGGCGATGCAGGCATGACTGTGATCGAGACAAGTGAAGATGCCAGAACACGCTGGAGCATGACTCAAAAACTTTTCAACAATATCTGGAAGAAGTGGAAACTGGAATATTTGAGTCAACTAACATCAAGGAACAAGTGGCATGTCCCTCAACAAAACATTAAAACCGGAGACTTACAGCCACACTCAGAGTCGTTCGTTAAGTTAACGCTATAGCGTATTTAGGTAATTGCTATTAAATTACTTAATGGCTGGTACAACACAGAGACGATTTTTTTAATTGTCATTAGTTAATGATCGATTTAAGTAAACGTAGGGCTGCCTGTCACTATCGACTATAGTTTCGATAAAAATGCAAAATTAAAAACGAAACGCATTTCTGTCAATTTATAGTAACTTGTATGGCTACTGGCGCTCTCTAGTGGACTTTAAACGTCAACTGTCACTTTGAAAATTGGGGAAACGAAACGCAGCTGTCGAAAAGTGACAGCGCGGCATTTCACATGTCACATGGCATTTGTTGATATTTTTCCTTGATTCGTGAATGTGCTCGTCTATATTTATTGCGATTTATCGACGACCCTGGCTCTGTTTTTTTTTGGGACTATATTTGGATTTCTTTTACGATTGATTTTGGCTGTGTTTCTAGACTCTATTCAGATTTCATTTTTGCTCACTGGACACCGGACTGCGTGTGATTTATTTTGTTTGCCCATTCTTCAAAGAAATAACCTATTTCCCAATGGTGAGTACCGAAAATGATTATCTGATAGACGATAGCGCTATTCTAAGTTTGAATCAATAATGAAAAATCAATTTATATTTTTTCAGGATCCTCCGGCCAAAACCACAAAAAAAAGAGAGCCAAATTTTACCGCCGACGAAAAGGCTTTACTAACACAATTAATAAAAAAGAGACCGATAATTGAATCCAAACAAACTGATGGAAATTCTTGAAAGGAAGAAGGTTGCATGGGAGCTTCTTACAACTGAGTATAATAGCAATCATCAAGTCCACAAGGTAAGCATCTATACAGTATTAAATTAACACCTTTGCAACTATATTTCTAGTTATTAACAATGTGTATATTTATTCTGCAGCGTGATACCATTGTGTTAAAACGAGCATGGGACAATATGAAAGCTGTTACGCGTAAGGCTAGAGCAGCTCAACGAGGCAATATAATCCGGACCGGTGGTGGACCTAGCATCCCTCCTCCAACACCACAGCAGGGAGCGCTAATCACATTAGTGGAAGAGGTATTGTCTAATTATTTGACTGTTTAAATAATAATTAATTAAATTTAGTTAACACAGCACAAGCTGTGAGAGACAGCTCTCATATTTATATTTGAAAATTTCAGGCTGCACCTGTTATAATTTGTGAGATCAATAATGAGTTCGATAGCGACGGTGCTGTCTTACACAAAATTACAAGTGAAACAGAAAATACTCTGACACCAGGGGTGGCCACTACCTCATATGATTATAAAGAAACAATGGAATATTCCCTACCCGCAGAATATACCCCATCACCAAATACCACCATAGAAATCCCAGTTCCTGAGTCAGTTCCGGAGCCGAAAATGTTCTTTTTATGAAATTGTGTTTGCATTTAATATTATTATTTTCTTAACTACTTTTTACTTTTCTAGAAAATCCAGAAACTGCTCAAAGCCAAACAAGGAAACCAATGGACTATGCCAGACGAGAGGCAACAATGCGCATAAAGCATCTTGACAACAAGAAAAAATGGAAATGCGCATATTAAAAGCTAAGGTATTTAACAATACCACATTGTCAATATACAGGGCTAGCTAGCTTGCACTTAGTTATCTGAAGTATTTTATGAAAGAGCTAGTTTGTAGTATGTAATTGTGTAGGAAATAACGATAGATGATTATGTATTTACTTACCTGTAATGTTTCTTTTGTTTTCAGTTGGAGGTTCAAGGAATAAAAAAACGTACTATGGCTTTAGAGGAAGAAAGTTTAAAATCGGAATTGGAGAAAATAACCAAGATTAAGTTGGAGATTCAAGAAATAAAAAAAAGAACTGCAGCTTTAGAGGAAGAAAAAGTAAAATTGGAGTTGGAGGAAATAAAGAAAAGACTAGACAAATAGTAATAATTTGTTTTAATGTAGACAGTAATTAACATTATAACTACTTTAAAATACCCCCCAGATTTTAGTTTCATATTAGCATATCTCATAAACGGCTGAACAGATTTTGATAAGACATAACAATTATCTAAGAACACTCGCTAGAAAATCTGCTTTCAAATAAAATAAAACGCATCAAAATCAGTTCACCCATTTACGAGCTATGGTGCCACAGACACACACATAGCGGTCAAACTTCTAACACCATGTTTTAGGTTGGAAGCTGAAAGTTAAAAATAAGTACCAACAGTATTTTATTAACTATCTGTGAAAAATCTTTGCACAAGTGACTGTCTTCTGGTCACAAAACCATTACCGGAGGGATTTTCAACTGCATTTATTGCATTAATTTCTTCCTCGTGAAATATATCCTCTGGATTTAATGTGTCATCTAAAATTATAGCCATGTTGTGTAAAGTTGCACATGCACATACAACTGCAACAACTGTTTCCAGTTTCACTCCCATTCCCACTTGCAGGCAAGGAAACCTTCTCTTCCACACTCCGAAAGCCCTCTCGATAGTATTCCTGGTCTTGATTTGACTTTTGTTATATTGTTCCTCGCTAGGTGAGCTGGGTGATAAGAATGGTGTAAGCAGCACATTGCTCACTGCGTACCCACTATCACCCAGCAGAATGCCCTCCAGGGCACCAGTTTCTAGCCTTTGTTTGGCTGCGCTACAGTTATAAATAAAACTGTCATGCATGCTTCCAGGCCATCTGACAACCAAATCAAAAAATTCCAAGTTTGGGCCTACTATTGCCTGCACATTAATTGAAAACCATCCTTTTCTATTGCGGTAAACCTCAGAAATCATTCCACCTGGGCTTCTTATTTTAATGTGGGTACAATCAATGCAGCCAATCACTCCGGGGAACCCAGCTACCTCGTAGAATTTTTCTCTGAAATATTTAAAATTTATCACAAATGTGCAAGTGCTTTTTAATGTATATCACTTGGTAAATGCAAGCAAGCAAAAAAATGTACAAATTAGGCTTACTTCACTGTCTGGATGGCATTGCGTGTAGAAGGAAATTTCACGAAGTCCTTCATTTTTCTTGAAATCAATCTGGACACGGTGGCGATTATTCTTGACACTGACTGCTGGCAGATGTCCACGACGTCTCCATCTAGCTTCTACAAAAGAACAGAGTAGATTAGACTTATGTCCAAGGATGAAGATAGTAAATATGAAACCTGTTAGTATTTTCTCTTGCAAACTTACTTGAAAACTGCCAGTTGCGAAAAATCGTAGTGTCACCAGTAACATTATTTCAGGACCAAGTGGCAATCTTCTTCTCGTAGGTCTTGTGAGGTCTGTTTCCAACAATGGTAATATTCTGTCTTTCACAGCTTGTGGTGTAAATCTATACCGGGAGTGAAATTCGGTAATAGAGTATTTTCTAAACGGATCCCCGTAATCACGTAAATACCTCCTCGGTCCCGACTCCCTATATCTTCTAGCGTAATCCACAAACTCTATAAAGTCTTCCAAATCAGACATATTCCTAAATGAAACTAGAAATGCGAAAACCAAATCCCACAATATTCACAATCACAAAACACCAGAACAGATTGACAAGTTCTATTCCATCTAACCTCACTTTCAGAAACGTCAGAACGCAAGGAAAATGTTTCATTAAACAGTTAAGTAGGGGTGCTTCCACACTTAAAGTTAACGAACATTAAATCAAACTAATGAAGCGTTAACTGACTCTGAGAGTGAACTTTTTTAATTCTTTACTTAAGTTGTCCTTAATGGACAATTAAGCGACTCTGAGTGCGGCTGTTAGTCGTGATACATGAAGATAATCTTCCGTCGGGAAAATGGGCCCTCGGAAGGGTTGTAGATGTTCACCCCGGTACCGATAATAACGTAAGAGTGGTCTCCTTAAAAACAAAAAACGGCTTAATGAAAAGGCCAATTAACAAATTATCAATTCTACCCTTAGAACATTCCACAAAACAAGCAGAGAAACCGAAACCGGAAACCCAGAAAGGTACCCGTACAAAGAACAGATCAACATTTCATAACATTGGCAATGACCTTTCTTTATTTTATGTCTGTTATGACAACAGCGGATAGTTTCAAGTTATAGAGCCTCAACAATGAACAAAGTTTTTATTTCGATCCGATATCTAAAATTCAAATCGTAAAAGATAACTGGAAAATTATTGTGTATTATGATTTGAAGCCCTATTGGGAAGGAAACGTCACCTACGTAAAATTTTATAAACATCTACAAACAGTATGCGACTTAATAAAACAACAAACACATTGCGGGATTATCCTATTACAATTACATCATACCTACGCGGAGTTAGAACATAGCAACAATGTATTATTGCAACCGGAGAACATTGGCACGCGCCGGCGGCGGCGCGGGCTTATCAAAGGTGTCGGATATCTAGCGAACACCTTGTTCGACGTACTCGACGACAAATTCGCAGAACAGTATGCCAAGGATATCACACTAGTACGGGAGAACGAGAAACACCTGTTCTCACTATGGAAAAATCAGATATCAGTTATAGAAGCGGAATATAACTTGATGAAGAGAACAGAGGCAACAATACAATCCCAAAATAAAATTATTAACAAGCATTTAATGTCTTAAGAAAAGGCGACCAAAACATTAACGATTAAGCTAAATGAAGCAGAAACTATGACAGAATTCACCCTATCCGCAATGGTAGCCAATAATTTACTGACGCCTCTACGATACATCCAAGAAAATCTACTAGATACAGTGACCAGTATTTATAATGGAAATCTCAACATACATCTAATTGATCCTCAGCAACTGCAGAAAGAGCTGAGTCTGATATCGGGACAATTATCTAAGGTACTCACTTTGCCGATTGATAATCTAGAGACCAACATGCATAATATTTATCATCTGTTACAAGTAAAAACAAAATTAACAAAAGAGTACCTCATTTTAGAAATAAATGTACCACTGACGAGCAGAGATAATTACGACCTCTTTAACCTAATTTCCGTTCCACAACCCAGAGAAAATAAGATGATAAGTATCATACCCATAGAGCGATACGTTGCAATCAACTTACAAAAGGACTCTTTTTTGTCACTTACCGTGGAAGATTTGCAACATTGTCTGATAAGAGATGCTACAACACGCCTATGTCAACTAAACACTCCAATATATCGGTTGACAGCGGATGCCGATCTATGCATAAAGGGTAACCAGAACACACAACAATGTAAAACAGTTATTTCAGCATGCCAAAACAAATTCATCCTTCTCACAAAAGTTAACCAATATCTTCACTTTTGTTGTAAATATTGTCCTGTCAGAATATTATGCCAAGAAAAGGTAACCTCCCAAATCTTGAAACGTTCCACCATTGTCCACTTAAACAAAGATTGTATGATTAAAACTGAAAAGATTACGATACTTGCCCAAAAACAACCTCAAACTCACATGAAAATAACAGAGAGTATAGAAAACGTAGAGATATCTCCGATAAATGACATTATAAATATAATAATAGAGAAATTTGAAGCAGAAAACGGCACTACTGCATATCACCAACAGTTATGGAAAGAGATTGAAGACAAGATTAAAGACATGAAGAATGAGGCAGTAGTGCCGGAACAGATATCAACACATGATGTGCATCACTATACCATCATATATGCATCCTGGGGAGTGGCGATCGTCGCAGTGGGAGTGTACTTGTGCAGTAGGTCCCGCGCCCGCTGGCAGGCGCAGACTGCGCCGCCGGCAGCCGCGCCCGAGCCCGCGGCTCGAACTCTCGCCGTCATCAGCAACAGTGCAGAGCAAATGAACATTGGACCTCTGCCCAATGAGTGTAGTGAGAGTGCAACAGTGAAAAGTGTGAGCGATAGGGGTACTTCCCCTGTGTATCGAAGCGCTAGCTTTGAGGAACACTTGTGAACAATTTTACTGTTTTATTGAAAGTAGGGATGGAAAATTTAATATAATTTTTTATCGTATTAACATATTATTAGTATTATATAACTTTCAGAAAATTACCAATTCTAAAGGATTATTATTAATTTATATCAGTTATCATGTAAGATTATCACTTAATCTCCTCTGTGCCCTCGGCAAGATGTTCGGTTTTTTGTTTAGGTACCGAACACATGATATGCACACGGCCCGCGGCGATTTACCTACTTCTAACAAATCAGTGCATCAATCGGAAACGTCGCGACCTGGTGCATTCACTTAACATTTAATTAACAGTTTATATTATATTATAACTTTGTGTAATCACCCTTAATAAATTTTCTTGGGTCATAACAAAACAGACTTTATTTAATATTTACAAAACCACACTGAGTCGTTCCCTTTATAAACATCATCACCTATCTTTAGGCAGAAATCATTGTCCCTTGGTATAACTTTGCCAATTTCACGGTTTATTATTTGCCAAACTGTTTTCATTCTATTATTTGGATTTTGATTTTTTCTATTAATGTATAAAAATTTTTGCAGTTCTACAAACCAACTTGAAAGTTTTGGAATATTTTTTAACATAGTCATGAAATTTTCGATCAAAGTTATAGGTTTTTTGATCATAAAGGTCATACAAGATAACTCTACTTTTACGAATTCCAAACGTTGCCCAGTTATTAAATTTAGATTTACCGTTGTAGTCACTGACTATCTTTAATTTAAAAACTTTATTAAATTCTGTCTGAATAATGTTGAAGAAGTCTGAGTAGATTTTGTTTGGGTTCTGTTCATTAAAATCCGGTACTGGCTTTATATCTACGTTTTTCGTATATGTCTCTAGTCTATGGTATTTGATAGGCTTATAAAATGATGGACCAGTCTTATCCTTAATAGCAATTGGGAATGAAACTGTTTGACCTCTGTAATCGGAAGGTAAGGAGTTAATTACACTTTTACTTGTGAATGCACAGTCACAAAAAACGTTATCTAAGCAAGTTTGGCTGGTAAGTGTAAATCTAGTCGGCTCTAAAAATACATGACATAAATTAAACTGTGCTATGGCCCGTGGATCCATTTGATGCTACCAATGGACCACATGCCTTGACTATATGTCGCACCTTGTAGTGTTATGCTACTTACATGTTATTTTCCAGGATTTTCAGCTGGATACTTGCTGAGCTGTACAGCTTGTTATTTGGTATCACCTTTATTTTCATAGGACCCTGTAACGTTTTAAACCATAAGAACACATTAACAAGTCATTTTCGCTTTGTATTTTCACACTATCAGCACTTCTAAATCGATAGCGAAGGGGTTTACCTTTGGTGACCTTGTATTTGGCTTTCTCCGAAACTCTGCAATCTCGAGCTTCGTGCGCGCTGGTGCGCTACCCTTTTTTCTTTCGCTGTTATGTAATTTTGGCTATGTGAAATTGTTAAATTTTATATTACGAGCCTGAAACCAAAATTTGACATTTGTTATGTTGTTGTTTATCTGGTTGTCATGGCAATGTCCATTCAAACTCGTTAGCGGTCTGATATGTTTACTTCAATACTTTTACGAAAATACTTTTTCCCTCTTGGCCATTCACAAAAATTGCTTTTAATTTAAATAATTTTTAGAACTCTCGAAAAAGGGTATAAGAGCGGAACATTTCTGAAATTCTGGAGTCTCACGTCAGCTTCTGAGCAAGAAGAATCACCTAAAGGCCTTATCCCGGGGTCGCACTACCCCGGGATCCTGCGAGCCGTTACTGCAACGCGATCCTGCGAGCCGTTACTACAACGCGATCCTGCGAGCCGTTACTGCAACGCGATCCTGCGAGCCTCAACCCTGATTAGCGCTTCGCTGAGTCTCCTCTTCACCTACCCGTTCTCGGCTACACCTGCATCCTGGAAAATGACATGTAAGTAGCATAACACTACAACCTTCAGTATTGAAGGGGCACAATTAAAAAAAACGTGAAATTGAGTTACGATCACAGAAAGACTTAAAAAGGTCTGTTCTATCAATTGAATAATAAAACAGAGGCAGTTTAATGATAGAAAAGTGCGATGCGAATCTTCCGTCTCTCTTCAACTGCAACATTTCTCCCCCCCGTTCCGCGCAAAAGTGACGCAATCAGTGTTGTGTGACAAGTGAGGCGGACAGGTCGTCGCGAGTTTAGTATTGAACAGGCGTAAAACGGAATTCGCCCCTCTAATACCAAAGAGAAGGAAAGTGCAATAATTTATTTTTAGTAAGTAAGAGGCGCAAAAGCTATTATAAAGACCCATTTCAAAAATGAAATGGGTCTTTATAATACAAAATGAATGTATTGTTAGTGGGACTTATTTATAATTGAGCCTTTTTCGTACTAATAATAATTAAATAATTCAAATAAATAGTAGTATTTTAAATAGAGTCCCTTTTTGACTAAAACATCAGATGGTAATAGATCTTATTCTGGAAAGTGTCACTTCAATTCTAATACCCCACAAGGTTCCAAATTTCCTTTTTCATTTAATTCTCTTCAATTCCAAAGTAGAATTATATTCCAGACGCATTATGAAACGAGTCCGTTTTCTTGCGAAAATCAATATGGTATCAGTTTTGTATGCCCTAAATTCTTTGTTCTAGGAAATAAGTAAAAATGAAGAAAAGAGCTGATTTAATTATGGAACAGGTGCATAAAAATAAAAAGATTGAAGGAGAGCAGAGGATTAGCATGGAGGACTTAGGAAGTCATCCATCAAGCCCTTCGGTTATCGAAGATACACCAAATAAACGTGCATATTACATGCAAGAAATAAGTAATGGGGGACGAGAAATTAGAAGGCCAGAAACGGTTTTAATTCCTAGAAAAAGGCTCTTTAAAAATGATGATTTTCTGAAAGAAGGCCAAGAGAAGCCCCAGGAAAAGGCTTCGTCACCGCTAAAAACCTTACCGGATAATACGCAACAGCACATTCTAAATGAAAATGCAGGACTGCCCACGACCAATTTTGAAAATGATGATTTTCTGAAAGAAGGCGAAGAGAAGCCCCAGGAAAAGGCTTCGTCACCGCTAAAAACCTAACCGGAAAATACGCAACAGCACATTCTAAATGAAAATGCAGGACTGCCCACGACCAATTTTGAAAATAAAGATTTTCTGAAAGAAGGCGAAGAGAAGCTCCAGGAAAAGGCTTCGTCACCACTAAAAACCTTACCGGAAAATACGCAACAGCACATTCTAAATGAAAATGCAGGACTGCCCACGACCAATTTTGAAGCTTTAATAGAGCCCAATGACAAGGAAAACATTCCTATCTTGATGCTTGATGAACCCTCAACATCCACTGGTCGTACAGCAACTCAATCACTGAACTGTTATTTTATATCTCCCATAAACACTGACGAAAGTGATGCGGATCTGAGTGACAACGACCCCACATTCAGAAAAAGGCCTCGTTCACTTCTCGACAGTGAATTGTGCAGGAGATCATCTTTGATTTTTTCTATTAATGTGTAAAATTTTTGCAGTTCTACAAAGTTTTGGAATATTTTTTAACATAGTCATGAAATTTTCGATCAAAGTTATAGGTTTTTTGATCATAAAGGTCATACAAGATAACTCTACTTTTACGAATTCTAAACGTTGCCCAGTTATTAAATTTAGATTTACCGTTGTAGTCACTGACTATCTTTAATTTAAAAACTTTATTGAATTCTGTCGAATAATGTTGAAGAAGTCTGAGTAGATTTTGTTTGGGTTCTGTTCATTAAAATCCGGTACTGGCTTTATATCTACGTTTTTCGTATATGTCTCCAGTCTATGGTATTTGATAGGCTTATAAAATGATGGACCAGTCTTATCCTTAATAGCAATTGGGAATGAAACTGTTTGACCACTGTAATCGGAAGGTAAGGAGTTAATTACACTTTTACTTGTGAATGCAGTCACAAAAAACGTTATCTAAGCAAGTTTGGCTGGTAAGTGTAAATCTAGTCGGCTCTAAAAATACATGACATAAATTAAACTGTGCTATGGCCCGTGGATCCATTTGATGCTACCAATGGACCACATGCCTTCACTATATGTGGCTGTGCTGGAGATCCCGCAGTATAGAGGCTGGTGTGATGGGCATGCTGCATGGTGATGTAAAGCAACCCCGCCCGCTGGCAGTATCAGTTCTCTTCCGCTGCTGGGGGCTCAGATGTAAAGGGACTGATTTCCCCGGCAGGTCTTGTGGTGGTGGCAGGGCTGGCAGAGACAATCTTTGTTCAGAGTCTTCCATGTTTGTCTGACACAAGGACTCAAAGCTCTCAAGATTGCTTTTGCTTAGTGCAAAGTGCAAAGTTTAAGACAAGAAATTTCCTAAATCCACATCTCACGTGCCGCAATGTGAAAAGACGTCGAGTCATGCTATTTTAAATCAAAACACACCTCGAGAAAATTTAGGTGCTACTAATTTGACTAAGTCAAAAAAAAAAACTCGTAACAAGTCGAATTCTACCACTTATATATCCCGGCAAAATAAACCGAGGTCCTCAAAACAAAGTCCACTGAACCCTTCTACTAACTGCACTGAATTAAATCATACTACCTACCGACTTTGGAAATCTTTGAGACCTTACCAAAAAGGTGTCTCTACCACACATTTATTTACAAACTAGCCATTCTACGGAACCACTGTGTTTCCTCGTAGATACAGGCATCAGTATCGTCAAAACCTCAAGTCTCAAAGAAACTTCACACCTTTCACACGAAATTGTAAGACTCAAAGGCATAAGTAACACTAAATATTTAATTAAGACATCAGGAACCTTTCAGATGGTAGTTAACATACCCCAAGAATCATTAAATTACATATTTCATGTCACATGACAGTACTATGACGGAATCATGGGCAGTGATTTCTTTAGTCATTTTAAAGTAAAAATTGACTACCACTTAAAAACTTTGCTAATTAAAGGCCAATCTCTACCTATTGTTTATAATCAGCAAACTTACATTATCCCGGCCCGCTCTGAGTCCGTTATCGAATGCGCAGTATCAAATTACTCGCCCGAGCTTTATCAAAACAATGAAGCCCTTATTCTAGATCATGTCTAATGCAATGGTGTTTATGTAACTAATTGCATCGTCTCAATTAAATCTAATGCAAAAGTTAATGTCTCTGTTTTAAACACCACTGACTCAAGTATAGAAGCAAAGACTATTATGTTATAATAAATAAAACTATTATTACTATACTAATAAACTAACACCATTCGAACAGAAGTACCTCCCTGAGTCTTTTCACAAAATAAATTAGATAACTACTTCTGAATCGGATCGATTAAATAGAGTGCAAGTAAGGCAAATCCGCTGTTCTCATCATGTGTTATGAGTCATTTTCAAAATTTATGTACATTACTACCAAATGATTGTCCTCGTAAAGCATATTTGCTATAAAAAAATGCAACTAAAATAAATCATTTTTTACATTTCACAGACTATTCTTAACATAGTCGCATATGGCTCCTCATAGAAAGTAATGAATTGCGATAAACATCTAAGCATAAGTCGAATTTCAAGATAAAATAACAAAAAATCACCATACATTTTTTTTGTGGACGACTTTGGTAACATATTTTTAATCAGAAATTTTGTATGAAACTTATTAGTTTTTGTTCCATAAATATAAAAGCAATGTTCAAAGTGTTATATTAATAGGTAAAATATTTAAATTGACTTTAAATAAACTAAGAATTCAAATTTAAAAAAATGTCCCAACAATTGAAACAATTTCGTGACACTGATTTATTGACATAATTAACCAACTTATTGTATCACAAAGAGTAGAAATTTAGCTTTAATAACTGGCAACACTAATCACGTGACGAAAACTTTTTCATTGAGACGGCATTATCACTCATGTTGGTTTGTGAAAAAAAATAATTACCTGCTTCCTGACGAGTTCTTCTCAACGAAAGTAAGTAGTTTCTAAAGAATTCACCTACTGCAATTGTAATATACTTAAATTATGACAAGATCTATAGGTTACGCTTATCAATCCATTAGTACATATAATTGGTTTTGTGTAAAAATAATATTTAGGTTAAGTTTTACATGTTTACTGACGTACAACTTCCTGACATTTGTTGACGTCAGTAAATTGTAGACGGTAAGGCTGTGGTGTCATGTGTAAAGTATGAAAGTTAAATATAAACATTTACATACAGGCACATACATTACTTCTGGCCCCACACTAGCATACCCTGTGTCGTGGGAACCAGAAACAGCGAAATCACAAACATGTAAACATACAAGACATGGTTTTTTTTTTGTTTGTCACCACCCGGGATTCGAACCCGGGACCTATCGCATGGAAGGCAGATGCGAAATCGTTGCGCCACAGTGGTCATCTTTAGGTATGCTGTTTAGACTTTTGTGTAGCAAAAAATACTACATTTTGTTTAAAAGAAAATTCACCTTTATCTAGATTATACAATACTCTTTAACGCTTACCTTTTGCATTTAGTGTTGATCGCTTTCCCAACCATACTTGCGATAATTACCTTTGTTTTTAGTTTAACTTGTCGTATAACTATATTTACCTAACCAGAACCTAACAGAAAACAACCAGGATAAAATTTAGAAATGATAGTTTATTAGGGTTAAATACAAAGAATTAATTTTAAAAAATGAAAGGAAGATGAGGATGAATGAGGTGAGACAGGTTTTATAAAAATACAGATGTCTAGATAAAAAAAAGGAAGCGGAGGACACGGAGAGTAGGAGACCGATGAAGCAGTAGGCGTCTGGTGGACCGGTCAGTGAAGGCACTGGTGGGCGATGTAGGAGTTGCTGTCGGAGAGTGTGGCCGGCGGCCTATCGATCATCAGACCCCGACGAGCAGCAGGAGTAGGGGCCCTGGTAACGTGTCGGCCTGAAGTCACTGATGAGCAGGTGTAGCCGAGAACGGGCAGGTGAAGTGGAGACTTCAACGAAGCGCTGACCAGGGTGCAGGTGTAGCCGAGAACGGGCAGGTGAAGTGAAGACTCAATGAAGCGCTGACCAGGGTTGAGACTCGCCAAGTCAGAAGGCGTTGCAGTAGCGGCTCGCGGGATCCCGGGGCAGTGCGACCCCGGGATAAGGCCTTTAGGTGATTCTTCTTGTTTGATAACTGAAGTGAGACTCCAGAATTTCAGAAATTTCCGCTCTTATACCCTTTTTGAAGAGTTCTAAAAATTATTTAAATTAAAAGCAATTTTTGTGAGTGGCCAAGAGAGAAAAAGTATTTTTGTAAAAGTATTGAAGCAAACATATCAGACCGCTAACGAGTTTGAATGGACATTGCCATGACAACCAGATAAACAACAACATAACAAATGTCAGATTTTGGTTTCAGGCTCGTAATAGAAAAATTAACAAGTTCACGTAGCCAAAATTACATAACAGCGAAAGATAAAAGGGTAGCGCACCAGCACGCACGAAGCCCGAGATTGCAGAGTTTCGGAGAAAGCCAAATACAAGGTCACCAAAGGTAAACCCCTTCGCTATCGATTTAGAAGTGCTGATAGTGTGAAAATATGAAGCGAAAATGATTTGTTAATGTGCTCTTATGGTTTAAAACGTTACAGGGTCCTATGAAAATATAGGTGAACAAAGTATACAGCTATGCAGCTCAGCAAGTATCCAGCTGAACATCCTGGAAAATGACATGTAAGCATAACACTACAAACTGTTATTCAAAAAGATATACAACAGACTCTATTTAGTTTCAGAATGCCGTTGACCGGTGCCGAACGGCAAAAAAAATACATTGAAAGACTTAAACAACAAAACCCTGATAAATATGAAGATAAACGAAAAAAACACCTGGAGAAAGTTAAACAAAAACAAAGAAAAATATCAGATCTAAATGAGAGTGAAAAACAAGCTTTAAGACAAAAATGGAAAGAAGCTAATGATAGAACAAAAGAACAGAAAAAGCAAGCAGACAAGCAAAAAAAGGAAGAAGATATAAGGCGACGAAGAGAAATCTTTGCAGCTAAACGAGCACTATTATTGAAAGTAGAAAATACAAAACTTAAGCAAGAAAATAAAAAACTTCGCGAAAAGGTGAGCAAAATCATGAAAATAATGGTTGTAATGAAAAAACGCATTTATCGAAGCAAAACATGTATTGAGAATCTCAAAGCTAAAAACCAAAGTCAAGCCACAGCCACAGATAACCAGTCTGTACGAAACAATTCTTTTGAAGAACAAGAATTAGATAAAGTAACTCCAATGTCAAAAGCAAGCAGTTTTGTCGAAGGGATTGCTGTAAGAGAAGAGGATAAAGAAAAAGTGAAGCGAAAAGTTTTCGAATTGAATGTACTTTCAGAATCTCTAAAAGTACAGTATTCCAATGCACACACAAACAATGAAAAAAAGGTACTCAAAAAGGTCGTTAACAACGATCTTGTAAAAAAATATAATTTAACTACCAAATTAACATCAACGTTAGGGTTAACGGGACGAGTTAGAAATGATACAGTAAAAGAAGCCAAAGAAAGAGACAATATTACAAAAATAAAGGAGTTCTTTTTACGTGACGACGTCAGCCGTGCCACTGCTGGCCGAAAAGAATGCAAAACGTTTAAAAAAGATAAACAACAAAAACTTTTTCTTTTAGATTCTATGTTAAACCTTCACAAGAAGTATGAATCGGAAGGTGGAACAAACTCATACACTACATTTACTCATTATAGACCATTTTACGTATAAGTCCTAATCTGAACGATCGCGAAATTTGTGCTTGTATTAAACACAGCAATTTAATACTGAAGGCCGAAAAGCTTAAATCTTTAAAAATAATACCGAGTTGTAAAGTCACCGATTTAGTCACGGAAGTATCTTGCAACATTGAGTCTAAACAATGCATGTATAATACATGCCCACCTTGTACATCCAAGTCAGTTTCGGTATCTCTTGAAGATAACACCAATGACATCAATATCACTTGGCTTGAGTGGAGGTTGAAAAAGCATGAGTATGTAAAGGTTTTAAAAACTGGTGAAAGAAAACCCTTTTACATTATAATCATCAATTATATGTCAAACATTATAAGTTAAATTTAAGCCTGAACCCATTCTCCACACGGGACAATTATTTTACTTACCACAATTTAACATACCACATAATTAACATCACCATGGACCTGTATAACAAACTGAGCGCCAACATGGACAAGATTGAGGAAACATTTAAAACCCGGATGGCGCATTATGAGATGGAACTGCGGGAGGCCTCCACCTTGTCGCTGTCCAGCACCCCTCCAGACCTCACCACCATCAGCAGTGAGTTCATTGAATTTAAAGCATTCACGTGGAACTGCCTAAACATGTTGCGGTCACAGTTAGAGCTGCTGCTGGTGGGTCAGGACCGGCTGGAGATGGGTACCAGACGAAAGGTGCTTCTGCTGCATGGAGTACCGGAGGAGGCAGAGGAACAGGCTGATGTGGTGACTCGGGCGTTATTAGGCAACCAGATGAAGATGTCCCCGCACTGTGTGTCGGACATTAGTGTAGTGCACAGACTTGGCCCGAAGAATAAGGCAACCAAAGCTCGCCCCTTGCTTGTTCGGTTCTCATCCTTCGCAGCGCGGACCGAGGCGTGGAAGGGCAAGACCGCCTTAAAAGGGACCGGGATAACTGTGACGGAGTTCCTCACTAAGTCCAGACATTCAGTGTTCATGGCTGGTAGGAAGCACTTCGGTGTTCAAAACTGTTGGACAACTGAGGGCAGGATCGTCCTATTACTCCCAGACAAGACCAGGCGGAAAGTGGAGTGTATGTCGGAGCTGCTAGAGTACACCAACAAGTTCCCTCTTTCCGCCAATCAGTCTGAGAAGCCTGCGAAGAAGTCATCCGCTGCTGTTGCTGTGCCCACGGTTGCTGCAGCGTCGGGCCCGGGTAAACGTCCTTCTAGCATCAGGCGCAAAGGTGCGCCGCCGGCGCCGGCAGCCAAGCAGTAGGTTGCAACTTCACTTATCGCCGACAAACTCCGACCCGAAGTGTCTCCTTATTTGTGCGGGTTATACATGTTTTCTTTTGGCAGGTAGGTTTAATATTTGTCTGTTTTAGTTTATAGTCGCGGTCATTATTTCATCTCACTTCAGTCAATCAAAACAAAACAACTTGATTGTTGTCAATGTAAACTGTCATCTGTCACTTTATTCTTGTAATGTGCATAGAGCGTAACGCACGGTGTTTTCCATTTTTATCATTAGCTTAATTTATTTTGTCCGTCCCGTGTCCGTTCCGTTCCACTTTTCTAATGATTATGTATTCTTATCTTTCCTTCACTTTCACCTTTATTTTACTGCCTGTATACAATTTTACATGTTAATATGGAAACGAGACGAACTCGTTCCATTTACAAATACTTAGGTGTTAATATTTCTGCATTTTTGTTCCTTCTCTATGTTATGTATTATAGATATTGTGTATATTTCGGTTACTTTCCCGGCATGCCCAGTGTGACTGGGTTTAGGCTTTTATTATTAGAATATTTATTTTATTTTATGGATATCATATATAAATTTACAGATAGTATTTTCTCATGTTCTTCTACCGGTGACTCTGACAGTGCGGGAAGCGGGTGGGCGGGCGCGTCACTGTCCGGCAGCCTGAAACGCGTGTTCATGCAGTCGGAGTTCACCTTCAATGTCGTGCATATCAACGCCCCAAGCATTCCTGCTAGCTATGCTGATCTCCTTGAAGCTTTCAGCGATAAGAGAATACATGGAGTTCTTGTCTCAGAATCCTTTCTCAAACCATCTCTTCCTTCCTCCATGTATTCTCTGCCAGGGTTCAGGCTCTATCGCAACGATAGGACGGGTAAAGCTGATGGCGGCGTGGCTATCTATTTACGTTCTGACATTCCTTGCAAAGTCATCAGCCATTCGCCAAGCCTGTACTCTGGTTCGGCTGAGCATCTCCGGCGAATTTCCTTAGACCGAAACCAGTACCTGTTGTAAAGTCACTTTAAAAAAAAAAGGTATAGGGGAGTTTTCATTTCATTTCATTTTATTGCAATAAATTACAGTATAGTATGATGTTTACAAAAAATGTGGTACAAGTGTAATTTTACCGATAATGGCATAGCAATTTGATAATTTAGAATTAGTATAATAGATAATAATAACATTAGGTACATTATTTCATAGCTCATTAAATAATAAATCAGTAAAATTTCAGCATTAGATCAATAATCAGTATTGAAAACTATTTACAATTTTCATAATATTCGTTCAGATTGTATGGGCACATAACAAGTAGATATTCCTTTAATACCTTGAGGAATCGATCACCAGGGAGAAGCTTGATATTTTTTGGTAATTTATTGTATACAGAAACTGCTGCATGGCTAGTACTTTTACTGTGAGATGTCGTTCTACAGAACTTAACTTCGAGATGATGCCTGAAGCGTTCTTTTAACCTACCACACTTACGTTCAGCGCTGATTGGAAATTTCTCTGGAAGATGCCTAACTAATTTGCACAATTCAATTATGTAGAGCGCTGTAACCGTGTGGATTTTTAGTTTCCAAAACAGATCGCGACAAGACACTCTTTTTGATTTGACTCCGCTTAAAATTCGAACACACCTCTTCTGTAAAATGAAAATTTTGTCTAACTCAACACTTCCTCCCCACAGCGCCAAGCCATAAAGAAGTCTGGAGTGAAAGTAGGCATAATATGCCTGTAATGATGCATGTGTCGTTGTAATTTTCGACAAGCATCTTAATGCATAGCTAAAACTACTTAGTTTCCCCGCAAGGACCTCAATGTGCTTCTTCCAGTTCATATGTTCATCTGCATAAATTCCCAGAAATCTCGCGTGGTCTACTAGTGAAATTTTAGTATTATCCATTGTGAGATCAAGTTCCAAACGTGAAGTGTTGTAGTTTCGGAAATGTATCATTTTGGTTTTACTTGCATTTGTTTTTAGTCCTACAGACCGTAACCATTCAACAAGGGTATAAATAGTATCTGATATTTCATCTGATAACTGTGTTACATTTCTTCTTTCGAATTTGAAAAAAACCGATATATCATCTGCGAACGTTAGTTTTTTATTAACGAGCTCGAGTTTCTTGCCGTTTCTTCTTAACCCCGAGGCCCACCTTCCGAAACGGTGTAGTCTTTTTTTTATATAAAAAAATTGACTTGTAGTTATAAGTAAGTATAATTTTGACGTTGAATAAGATAATTTATTTATTTATATTCAATAAAAAAAATGACTCTGACTCTTTCGATTATCACCGCTGAAGACGTATGTTTTTTTTTCCCATACGTCCCTACTGAGGACGGCGGGGTTGGGACTAATGGGATTATACGGTAAGGAAGTGTCTGTACCTTCTCTATATCTCTCGAAGTTTAGGTTAATAAGCCCTACCTATCACTATCATTGTGATAAGTTTTTATGCTGTGCATTTAAAACTAAGCTTTTAATTATTATGTAAAAGTTAAAATTATTTTATTTATTTGCTATGTCTTAAAACCTCTGCAATGAGTGGTCAGAATGACCGGAGCTGGAGCTTAGGGAGATGTTTATAAATCAATGAAGGGCTGTGGTCTAGCGGAAATCGAGCAGAATTCGGAACTCATCTTGCAACATCTGTCTGAATTGGGTAGGTAGGTACCAAACGTAGAATAGCTCTGATCAAATCGGTTTCATGGTGAAAGTTGTTTATAATAATGTCCATAACAACCCCCTTAAATATCACTGTTTTGTTACAATACACACTGTATATTAAATCCTAGGGGCATATCCTTATTATTATATAATCGCAAGTATCAATTAGCCCAAATTCGACGGGTTTACACTAGTGCTTACTAAAGCATCATAGGGTTCCAGCTTCCACCTTCGAGCTTCGCACTCCATCATCAAATCAGCTCGACAGTACCATATTCTCAAAGGTCTTGTCACTGTGAGTCTAATGAGCTCAAATTCAACGTGTTTACTAGTAAGCATCATAGAGTTCCTGCTCCCACCTTCGAAGTCCATCATCAGACGAGCTTGATGGTACCATTACAATATGATCCACAAAATCTACTTTCCAATAAAAAAAACAAATTCAAATCGGTTCACCCGTTTACGCTCCACGTGCTAAGATAGGATTCCGAACACAATGAATGGTACAGGTTAGGTAGAAACAAAAGCTGTGTCACTTCTGCGTGACTCTGCAATCTACAGAGCCGACGCATCGCGCTCGCTCCACCCCCCGCGCCCCTTCCCCGCGCCCCCGTCATCAAGTTGTGACACGTTTTGTGTTTGAGAAAGCGCCTCTATACGTAGTAATAGTAACTCAATGTATGCAAACTGCAAGTCTCTCTTTTGAAGATATACATTTTCGCATGTGTGTGTTTAGTTTCGCAATATCTCTTTCAACCAAACTGTGAAGTGCTTCGAAAACTTCTTTTGACATTTTAAAACACTCACGAAACTTCTTTTCCAAGAAATCTTCAAAAATATTAAATTCTCCACGGTCTTTCCAATTTTTTATATGATTTTCTACCCAAATGTATCTTCTTCTAGAGCGTGCAAGAATCATATGCACATCAAATCCCAAATCGGAATCGTCATCAGATGAGCTATCTAATAAATCTAGCAGGCAAGCACGAGCCATAGTTATCAAAAGTATATAAACCGACTAAACGCAAACGAGGACGACCACTGAATCAAGATGTTGGAGCAATAAAAAGGGGCGATCAAGGCGACGCATAGAACTGCCACCGATTGAAGTGTCTAGAGACAGGTTCGACCACTGGCCCAATTGGCGAACTGATCGCCAAAGGTGTAAAATGGAAGGGTGCAATCAGAAATCCCAAGTGGTGTGCAAAAAATGTGGTTTTTATCTTTGTTTCAACAAAGATCGCAACTGTTTTGAGGAATTTCACACATAAATATATTTTTTTAATTACGCATATTTTCAGATTTTTTCTTTTATTTTTTAATTCTCGTATTTCGATTTTACACAATTATATCACACCGCATGTTGTACCAAATATGGAACGTCTAAGTTATAGAACTAAAACGCATGGTGTTCCATATTAAGAACAATTATTAAAACCTATTTATCTTTTCTATATGGTCTTCTTTATTTTTTTATATATTTATTGGGGCTCTATATATTCCCTATAATGACATATATTTTTCCTAAAGAATTTAAAAATCCATGCGTTAAAGGGTTAAAAAGACACATAAACAATACAGAACATGCTCGGAAAGTAGCAAACAAACAATCTTCGAAACCGATTCATCATTGTAAAGATACGCGCCATGCAGATCTTGTTGTGGAAGCGGAATTGAAACTTTGCAAGTTCATGGCAGAACACAACGTTTCTTTTCACACAATGGATCATTTGACAGACGTTTTGAAATCGTATTTTTCGGATTCTAAAACAGCCGGCGATATTAAGTTAAAGAGAACGTAAAGACGTTAAAGAGATTCATATTCATATTCATATTCTTTATTGCACAGAAAACATAGATACACAGACAGTTACAATAAATTTTATAGGCAAAGGCGAGCTTATCTCTAAAAAGAGATTTCTTCCAGCAAACCTAGGCAAGACAGGAGTGTTTATGAAAAAGGACAGTCCTAGTGCGCAATAAAACAGTATACATACGTACGAAAATTACTTTTAAAATATAAATAAATATACCTAATAAAAAATATATATATCTCAACTATATAATACACTAGATAGAATGCACATATATAAACTACAACATATCATACATATACTTACATAAATATGATACTAATTACGAAAGAGTAAGGAAATACGCTTTCAATCTTCTCTTAAAAGTGAAAATTGAGGGACTATCCCTAATAGTGCAGGGAAGTGCGTTCCACAGTCGGATTGCCCTTAACCTAAAAGAGTGTTTGTAGGCGGCAGTTTTATGCCGAGGAGTTGACAGGAGAGACACCGTGTGGGATCTCCGATTACTATCCCTGGGGAAAAGAAATTCAAAACGTTCTCGAAGATATGTGGGGTAGCGGGGATTTCGCAAAATATTGAATAGATAAGAGAGAATGTGCATATCACGGCGAAGACGGATCGGAAGCCATCCCAGCTCCTTGCGATACTGGGAGACATGGTCGTACTTGCGCAGCCCGTAGACAAACCGAATCCCAAGGTTTTGGAGTCGCTCGAGTTTATTCAGTTGTTCTTCGTTCGCACTGACCCAACAAGCATCCGCGTAGTCTATTAAAGGTAGTAGAAGGGACTGAACAAAGGTGATTTTAGTCTGCCGCGGCAGGAAGTACTGCAATCTCCGTAGGGAGTAAAATGACGCAAAGACTCGTCTGCGAGAGATGATGACAAACGTAGTCAAACATGTAACATGGCGAAACACAAAAGGAAGAACTGGTAGATATGTTGAAATTGCACAAGTTCAGCGTTCTTGTCGACGAATCCACAGATATTTCAGCAGTTAAGAGTATGTGCATAGTCGTTCGTCTGTTTGATCCTATAACAGAAAGGATATCAAGTCTTTTGTGGGAGGTATGCCCTTTATTTGAAAAAAAATAATGCTTTCATTCCGCCAGTAAAGGCGCGACAGACGAAGCTATTTACAACTTGATAGTAACAAGTTTTGTTTAACGGAATATTCCGTTAGACGACATTATCGGATTTGCTTCTGATGGCTGCAGCGTAATGATGGGACAAAATAAATAGTGTGGCAAGCCGATTTCAAGTAAGTCACACAGGAAATACAATTTTGAAGTGTATTTGTCATTCCCCTCATCTCTGCGCGAGCGAGGCATGCAAAAACCTCCATAGAAGATGCAAAGATCTTGCAAGAAACATATACCGATTTTTCAACCACAGCTCTTAAACGACAAGCTGAGTTCGTTGAGTTTCAAATCTTCACGGACACAGATATTCACAAACTTTTACATCCTTCACAAACAAGATGGCTGTCTCTACTGAGTGTCGTAAATCTTATCCTTGAACAATGGGAGGCACTCCGGCTCTTTTTTACTAAGAAATGGATAGATGAGCGAATCGTCTCTGCAGAAATAATTTACAATGATCTGAATGATCCCTTTATGAAATTGTATTTCCTGTTCCTACAAAATGTTCTCCCAAAATTCGTTACTCTTAAAGAATTATTTCAACGCAGTGGTGTTGCTATTACTGTATTGGACCAAAAGATGAGGGAAACTTACAAGGAACTCCTATTGTACTAAATAGCCAGAGATAAAGTAATACAAAAGGAACTTCATGAAATAGATCCGAACAAAAAAGAACATTTTGTGAGGCCAGAAACAATGTATCTTGGCATATCTATGATGCGCAAGTTAAATAAGCCAAAGATTCAAACACAACCTCATTTATTAGCAGATTTACAGACAAGAGCGAGAAAGTTTTTGATAACAGGATGTTCAGAAATAAAAAAGCGGTATGATTTTAAGGACAAATTTCTTCAAAATTTTGCAGTTCTATCCCCTGTATGCTTAGTGGGAGTTGCACAGAGCCAATCGAATGACTTTACGATCGCGTTAATCGAGTATTCACTGTAAGAAGTTTAAATCGAGTATTTGCGAGTGTGAGTCCCAGTGAGTCGCATTCGATTATCACTATTCGATTGACGTTTACTCACCGTGACTAACGTTCGTTTTCATTTTATGTTGGTAGTTCCGTAGCGACAGAATGAACAACCAGCCAAATGACAAACCACCTGACCGTATCTGCCGATTACAAAGGTGCCTATCATATTTTGACGGGCTTTGATAATACGCGATTTTGACATGTTTGTAAACAAACAGTCTTTTGCATATCTTGATCTTGTGATACATGTGACTTTGAAAGTCGACAATGAAAACGAGTGCGAAACAATTTGAAATGCTAGTAACATTTAAGGAACAGTAAGTGTACCCCTAATGTGCTGAATTATCTAGTGTAGTTTGTTGAACCTAACCTATATCGTGATTTATCTTGCACTTCATCATCAGCATGTTCGCCTCCACGGTTGGATCGCCAATTTGCGCGATCTGCGGCCATTCTCGTCCATGTCGGGACGGTTGAACCGTAGCAGTTGATAAATATGTGGCTTTATTTTTTCAGACACGGTGATCTGGAGGCCTACCATGACCTTATAAGAAACTGCTCTTAATCCAGGCAGTTCAGTTAAAGTACTTAAACTGAACGACTTAATTTCGTACCATGACCTCATAAAAGGTGAACGAGTTCTGAGCTGCTTATTTGATAAGGTGAATAGTTTATTGTCTCTGGCTAGTTAACTTACATCCATGTAAGAACGAGAAGGGAATATACAGGATTCCATAAGAAAGAACTACTCATCGCATTGTCTGGAGGACCGTTCCTAACCAACGTTTATTGTTTATACGGTATTTACCGGTTTTTTTTTATTATAAGGATATCTTATATTATAATTTGTTTTATTATTTACGAATGGTACTTTGAAAAAATGAAAGCTTAAAAGTAATATATTACTATTTAATGCAATTTGTGATAAAACTTAGTAACTTATGCTTTGTTTTTTATTGATCGTTCAAATTATATTGAGCATTTTGAACGCAACTCATAACTGTCAAGTGGTTCATGTGTTTGTTTACAATATTTAACTATTTATTTTGGGAGTTACTTTTGTGAATTAATATACATACATTCTTTCTCGTTCGCTACGCTACAAACAACAAGGCATACTCATTTAACAAACATAGCATTGGCCTCGCTGGATGGCGGGTCGAAACTGTAAAATAATATTTTACATATAATTTCTAATTAAAATCTGACTCCGTGTAATTTTAAAATACGTCGTATGCATAACATATATCATATAACATATTGATACTCCTTTTTATGCTGGATTTACATACATTACATAGGTGTATTAAATTTATATTTGCTTGCAGTAATTTGGTTGAATTGCCTATACGACGACGCCCCCATCGTGTATCATACGACCAATTGGGGGTTGGAGTGTAGATAAGGGGCGGCCTCAAAAAGTGATAATTTTTGAATATTTTACAAGTGGGGAATTCCGCCCCCTTATCGACACTCTGACCCAATTGGGGCTCTATGTGTTTTTTTAAATTCACACAGAGACTTAGGCTATAATAAGTCCACTCAGCCATCTGTACCCTAAGAATGTGGCAGAGAGTTGCCCAGCAATGTAACTCGATGGGTGAAGGTGCATTCAAAGATAGGAAAGGATGGTCATCGGTTATTAATCTAACTACTTGAATGTTTGTGGTTGATAGGATGGATGTTTGTTACTCTTTTGCGTGAACTGTCTGATGGAATCGATTGAAATAGGCTATCTTCTCTCATGGGCGTATATCCGAAGAACTGGCACAGTTTATGGAGTCTCCTTTGTCTGTGCGAGATTCAGTATGTTCTCATTAGTTTTGTTGATCATATTTGATTGATTTTATCTAGTGTTTCACTTGTACAAAAGTGCATTATTTTTACCTACTTACTTTATATGAGTTTGGAGTTTAAAATCAAAATAATTACATACACAAGTATACTCAATAGTTAAGTCAAAGTTAGATTTTTTATTCAAAATTACATGTACGATGATATCTTTCAAAAGTGACCAAAAAAATAAGTGCTACAGTATAATATTATAATAGTATCTGTGGTGCTTCTAAATTATGACTGTCTAAATATGTATGTATAGATATTTACATACATGCATATTTATCTTATTACATTAAATCTTTATAAAACAAAAACATTGTAACTTAAAAAACAACAAAAACTAAACAACACAAAAAAACACAATTTTAACATAAAACTTAAATGAAGACTGATGCTTGCAATAACTGTGTAATTACATTTCTAGTTTTGACATGGCAATTAGTGTAGTAGGCTTCAGGTGAGCCTTCTGTTGCATCCAATAAAGCAGTAATCATAGTTTTCCTCAAAGGATAACCAGAGTCACCTGCAAGTAAAAATATTATATTAGACACCTATTATTATTGTAATTAAAACTATTACACTTTAATAATCATTATAGCAGCCTATAACAGCTCACTGCTGGCTTTCTGACTGAGAGCGCCACAGACCTCCTCTTTAAAACATACTTTATTAAATAGATAAAATATTTATGTGAATAGTGAATGTTTTATTATTAATTTTGTTGTTATGTTAAGTTAGCTAAACTTCATCATCAATCGGCACACATTCTTTACCACTCCATCTACTCCGGTCCTGAGCCTCCCGCATCCACGGCCTTACAGTTATACATACTCTAGTTCTTAGTGTTACTTGACATCACAAATAAGAATGCTACTTGTCTGCATCTCGTAACCTACTGCTAGTACTAGTGCGGGAGGTAGGGGCATTCTCAGTAGGTTTGTATGATTGTAAGAAATGGCATTTTTTAACTTTATAAACTATTATTATAATAATTCAGAAATAAGTAGCATTCTTATTTGTAAATTTCTGTTTGTTTACTAAATAAAATAATTCTGATTAATATGGATTCCAGTTTTATTTTGATAGTCGGTGTACTGCAGGCAGGTATCCCAACAAAATAATCCATTCTTAGAAATATATTTAGAACAGCTTACCGTAAACTGGGGCTATTTGAAATCGTGGGGTTAATTGGAAATCTCAGAAATAAAAGATTTGGTTGCATGTATTTTTACTCCTACCAATAGTAGAAAAAATTATTTTACATGTGGTAACACCGCCGCTCCTGGCAACTTTACCGGCAACATTTTTAGGTTATCAGGTGTTGTGAGTGTGGTGTAAGGATATTTTAAAGTAATAAGTTGTTTTCTGCTGTTTTTTTTCATTAGACAAATTAAGCTTCATGTGACGAAATCTTAAAGGTAAGTGGATATCGAAATAAGCTATTTAAACATGCGTTTTCCTGACATTTCAATGTTAGTTTCGGTTCTTTGGCAAGTCTTTTCAGTCGCCATATTTGATACTTTTTTCTGTTTGGGGCTTTTTGAAACAAGTTTTGGGGCTATTTGGAATTCCATTCCAATTAGCCCCTGTTAAGCCTGGTTGTAGTCTTACGCTATGTTTTATTCTCTGTTTCAAATAGCCCCAAATGCTGTTTTTGCTTCACTTAAGGGTAAGACACTGTATACGGGCCAATACAAACGTGCGAACTGAGTAATAAATTATTTATTTATTTTTGTTTTCCCTTTATGTTTCAGCACTACAACCATGGTTCGTGTTTATCAACGAAAATTTAGTAACACGCGAAATGGAAAATCGCACACGCCGTACCAGAGTTACTCAAAAGAAAATATGGAAAGAGCTATAGACGCTGTTCAGACGGGGACTTTAAAACTCACTGATGCGGCCAAGAAATATAACGTTCCCAAGAGTACACTGTCTAGAAAATACCGAAATATTAACTGCACTCAGGAGAAACCAGGACATCCTACATTGTTTTCTGCAGATGAAGAGAACATTTTTATAAGAAATATAATAATATTGGGAAATTGGGGATTCCCATTTGACACCACTGATCTGCGCGTTTTTGCGCAGAAATATTTAAATAAAATTGGCAAACAAATGCCCACACTCAATAAAAATATGCCTGGCGAGGACTGGGCTCGAAATTTTCTGGAAAGGCACAAACATCAAATTTCGAACCGCGCAGGAGCAAACATTTCAACCGATCGGGCAAGAGTGACGCCAGAGATCATAGACGAGTTTTTCAAAAATTATGCAGAGGCCGTCGAGGGCGTCACCCCCGACTGCATCATTAACTACGATGAAACAAATCTCACGGACGACCCCGGAAGTAAAAAATACATATATAAAAGAGGCACTAAATATCCTGAAAGGGTCAAAAACAACTCCAAATCTGCAATATCGCTAATGTTCTCAGGCACAGCCGATGGTCAGTCACTGCCTATATATGTGGTGTACAAATCAGATCATCTATGGGACACATGACTCGAGGGAGGATCAGGCGGAACTAGGTACAACAGGTCAAAAAGTGGTTGGTTCGACTCAGTTTGCTTCGAAGACTGGTTCAACACCATCATAGTCCCATATGCGCGAAAGAAGCCAGGGCGAAAAATTGTCATCGGGGATAATTTATCTTCGCATTTTTCTGAAAGCGTGCTGAAAACTTGTGAAGAGTGGAACATTATCTTCGTGTGCTTGCCGCCTAAAACCACACACCTACTACAACCTTTGGATGTAGCATTTTTTGCTCCTTTGAAGAGGTAAGAGGTTAAATGAGCAATAATATCTTATTACAGGGCCAACTGCTAACGTAAAATTTGAGACATCCAATAATAATTTAACTGCACCCTCTCTCTCTCACACACACACACACCCTCACACACACACACACACCCTCACACACACACACAATCAAACATACACACTCGCACGTTACTCTCAGGTTTAGTTTAGGTTCAGGCTCTAACATTTGCAAACTTATAGTGTTGAAAAAATGTGTTTTTTCTTTTATAGTTATTGGCGGCAAATACTGACAAACTGGAAAGCAAAAGAAGGACGCAAACACAAGACGTTGATAAAAAGTACATTCCCAGCACTATTAAACAAACTGAAAAAGAAGTTGAACGATAAAAACGCTGAGTCTAGCAACCTCGTAGCTGGTTTTGACAAATCCGGGCTATACCCTGTCAATCCTAACCGCCCAAAATCACGGCTTCCCCAAATGGCAAGCCATTGCAGTGAATTGGTAGAAAGCACAACAACATCAGTCATATCCCAGATGTTACAGGATCTAAGGGTTCCCTCTGAAGCACCTGCAACAATCAGACGGAAAAAAAAATGTAATGTGCCACCAGGCAAAAGTATTACGGCAGCTGATTTAGTCATACAACGGCCAGAAACAACAACAAAGCTAGGTAAACGAAAGCGCACGAGCAAAACAGTTACAAAAAAAACGAAAAATCGGCGGTCTTCGGTGACGGTGAGTTTTGCAGACGTAAATTATGATTCTGACAGAACTGTGGTGATGTTAGTACCAGTGTTCCTCCCGTCTTCAGCAGAACCAATTGCAGGTCCATCGGGAATGTGCAAGAACAAATATTGTGTTGAGGACTCTGATTCCTTGGATGGTGTGGCAACTGTGGCTGTAAAAAATAACAAAGCCAACGTACCTAAGTCTTATGTTGGCAAAGGCAAAGGAGTTGGCAAGAAAAGTAAACCAAGAAATGAACATTCTGATATAATCGAATCGCTGTTCAGTGACACCACTGTGGCAAGATACTTAAAGAAAAAAGCCACCAAACGCAAGGACTTTTCTACCAGCGAGTCTGATACAGAACTGATGAGTATACACACTGATTCAGACATAAATTAATGTGTCACAGATCATGATACCAGCTTAGATTCACTTTATTATGGTGAAAACCTTCAAAGCGCTTCTAATTACCAAAAGTGTGAGAATAATTTAAGTGCCAAAGATGCCTCTATAGACACCATGATAGATGATGCGACTGATAAGACTAGCGATAACGAAATTACTCAAGGATCTCTTTTGTATAATGCCATTGATGTAACTGATAAGACTGACACAACGACTACGAACAACACTGAAAATCTTGAAAATGATCAAAATCTGATTAATTTACATGGAGACAAAGAAGTTAGGGATGAAGAAAGACATGAAGATTGACATGAAGAATACATTTAGAACAGCTTAACTAAAAGCCTTTATTATTACTGAGGCCTTTGAAATAGTCTTGAAGTGGATGGACTGATCATCTAAATGAGTCATGTGTGGATCCACCATAACTGGCATCAACATACAACTAAATAAACATTAACATTTATGTACAGACACTTACATTGCTTGGCCCCACACTGTTGTGTTGTGGGAACCAGCAACAGCGACATTATACACACATAAACATCCAAGACCTTTTTCCAATTTTTTATCAATTTATCCCCAGCCGGGGATCAAACCCGGGACCTCTCGCATGGCAGGCAGAGTCATACGCATTATGAGTCATACGGATTATTCCGCAGAGGGCGCTGCTACGTAAACATCGTAAAAGATATCGTTCCGTGATAAAAGTAATTCAAAAATATAAACAACCTGAAACTACAATTAAGTTCAGTGTTATTGTATGAAATAAGTGTAAAACTATATGGAAACGTGAAGAATCCAGTGACTTTATGTGATAAAATGACATTATGAACCAGAATAAAATCATAAATGCAGTGCAATAGTGGCAATCAGTGAACAATAACAATTAAGTGACATAAGGAAGAAATACATTAATTAATACAATTACATTAATCAAATTCATCCCCAATTCATTGCAATAATTTATAATTTACCATAACATAACGTCTTTTGTTGTGGTGACAAGCGTCAGTGCAAAGTCCGCTAACGACTGATCGATCGATCACCTAGCATAGCAACAACAAGGTCGCAGTATCGCTCGCACTACGTAAACCATAATTTCGCAACGCCTTCATCGAGCGGTGATACCGCCCGACGAAGAGACCAGCTTTCTACGCAGGAGACCCGGGTTCGATCCTCGCATCGCACATCATTTTTAACAACACTTTTTTATTTTTTACATACAAAATATTGGCCCCAGAGAACATTTTTATGATTGTTATTTTTTTTATTTTTTTTTTGAAATCGGTAAATTCGTTAAGTCAAATCCTGAACTTTTCGTAAAAGCTCATGATTATTACTCGAGGAACTCTAGAAACCCGAACAGGCTTGTATTTAATCACACGCCAAGAACAACACTGTATTTAAAAAATTGCTCAGCAATGTGTGTGATTGTGTATAACAAAATACCAGATGACATAAAAACGTTGCCACTCAACACTTTTAAACGCAGATTATTCTATTGGCTTCTGCAAAACTGTTTTTACTCTGTGGACGAATTTCTGAACTTCAAACGTAGGTGAAACTGGTCTTGGCTTTTGTTGTTTTGTTTGTGTTTTTAATTTATACAATTTATGGGATTTAATGAGAATAGACTAAAACTAGATCTCAAACATTTGCATGCTACAATTTAATAGCTGATTAAGGCGTTCAACTTTCATGTTATTTAAGAGCTCTTTTACCCTTATCTTTGCAAATAAATTTCTTATTTCTTATTTCATAATAACCGCAGTGCCACAGAGGTCATAATAATTATCATTGATTAATCTTAACAATTGAACATTTAGAGAATTATAGCCCTTCCGACAGATATACCTCTCCTCTCCTTTTGGGCTTACAATAGCTACCTGTGTCCCATCAGTGCAGCCAATAACATCACTCCAAATTTTTCATTACACCTGAAATTAAAAAAAGTGTTAATAACCTTTTCAAGTTAGCGACTATTTAGAACTGGTGTGTGACAGCTACATAAAGCTATGGTATCAATAAAAAAAATACCTTATTCTATTCATAGGTACAACATTCTTCTACAGTTTGTGTGCATTCTTTATAGGTATTTCCCATTTCTAATGAGTTCATTGCTGCAGTGACCTATGCCCAGTACTGCTGATATGGTTTGTTGCGCAATAGATAAGCCACGGATCTTACCTGTTGGCATTTGATATGTTCCATAGTCATAAAATGATAAAGCTGTAAGACCCTGCAACAGAAAAGAGTAGGTATTTAGATGTACACTGTCTAGATCTCTTGACTAGAAATTACCTAAGTCTCTTGACAGTAAAACTAATGTATTTCCATAAACTCTTACTTTTGTTTCTATGGTGGAATCCAACGATTTACTTGGCTGTGGTTTACCACTCGTCGCCAGCTCCTTGCACAAACTTTGAGCCAAGTCAGGAGTAAGCCGATATTGTTCGACGAATTTGTCGTCAGTTAAATGAAAGGGATCATACATTTCCCTTGTAAGGCGGTGGCGATTTCTTTTTAAATTGTCATTCAAGTTATTGTCCGTTTCAAAAAATTCAAACAAAACCTGTTTACTTGCTATTATTATAAAGAAAATAACTAAAAAGCACTTGAACAATCGCAAAGCGTCTACTAAACTATCAACAACAAGACAACAATTCACATAAAGTTAATCTCAGAGCAACTTTTTAAACATTGCATACTTTGACAGTTGAGCGTTTCAGTAATCGCCGAGCGCTTGTCAAATGGCACGTCATGGTACGATTTTAGGAGGAAAAAAAAGGTGAACTGCGTGAAAACGCTGGACGTAATAAGGGCTTAAACTGCCTTGCTTTTTAGACGTCATGGTACGAATTAGCAATGCAGTTCAGTTTAAGGCCTTAAACTGAATAGATTTAAGAGGTCATAGTAGGCCTCCTGAGTATGTCCACCAGCAATGCAAAGGGAAGAATTTCTCGTATAAAAGATTGGGAGGCCTTAACTGCTTTATTAAATAGTGATGGAAGTGGTGATAATAATCCACAGAAAAGTGGAAAAAGATTAGGCTTCAAGTTTTGATCAGCTGGTTGAGGAATACGGTGGTGGTTTATAAGCTACATATTTATGTGTTGACTGACTATGGACTGAGGTAAGTGCCCAGCTATCAGACGCGCAACATGGCTTTCGCCCTGGAAGGGGGACAACAGGGAATTTGCTTGGGCTGATGAGTAAACTGTTGCCAGCAGTAGACGCTGGAGGACAAGTAGATGTAGTCTACTTTGATTTTAAAAAGGCCTTTGACACGGTGGATAATGATATTCTGTTGCGGAAGCTTGCTGATGCTGGTTGCACGCCGCATACTCTCACCTTCTTTGCCAGCAACATGCGAGACCGGCAGCAGTACGTGGACTGCAGCGGACACCATTCGGAGCCATATTGCACGAGATCAGGCGTCAGCCAAGGGAGCAATCTGGGACCTCTGCAGTTCATTTTGATGGTAAATGACCTGCTGGAGGTAGTTAGGGAATCAACCTGCTTTCTTTTTGCCGACGATATTAAGCTGGTTCGTGAAATCAGTGAGGACTCGGATCATGACAAACTGCAACAGGATTTAGATAATGTTGTAGAGTGGAGCAACACTAATAAGCTATATTTCAACATGTAAAAATGCTCAGTGCTTTCATTTAGCCGAGCTCACAACCCTCGCATTCGTGAGTACAGTATGGATGAGGAACCACTGCGGCGCGTCAGTGAGATCAGAGACCTGGAAGTTCGATTCACGTCTAAATTGAACTTTCACGAACATGTCGTCGAAGTTTGTAAGAAGGCGTACCGCAACTTAGGCTTCGTTTTAAGACAGTCAAGTGGATTCGCAAATATCAACGCATTGCGATCTTTATACGAAGCACTCGTTAAAAGTCACCTGGAATATAATGCTGTTATTTGGGCTCTGAGCGAGGACAAGTATAAAGCAATAGTAGAAAAGATACAGAATAAATTCGTAAGATTTTTGTATTTCCGATTATATGGGGACTACCCGGGCTTTCCTCTGGTATATCCTACCTTATTTGTGCTCGGAATGGTGGGATAAACAAAATTGGAGATAAGAAGGGAGATGGCAATCACTAAATATTTACGATTAAAAAAAGATACGATTTACTACGCGGTAGGCACTCAAACCTAGTAATACTGGAACAGGTAAAGATGAACGTGCCAGATAATTATGTGTGTAAGAGACGCCACCCGCAGCTGCTGGATGTGCCGCGCGCGCGCACCTGCCTGCTGCAGCGGGCGCGGCTCACTCGGGCGTTGCGCGTGCTGAATAAATAGCTGGCAAAATCGATATTTTCAACTGCTCATCTAATGAGTTCCAGAAGGCCACATTAAATATTCTATCTTATAAAAGTTAGGAATTAATATGTTTGTGATTATTATTATTTTTTGTTGTATTTGTTAAGTTGCTTCTCTGTCGCAAATAAGTTAAAATATACTTACCGCATAAAGTTTAGCCTGTAATGGTAGGTGTTTATGGATAAATAAATTAAAAAATTAAAAAAACTTACTATAAGTATAATTGCAGGGTTGCAGGTGGTGGAGTGGTATGTATGTTCATCCGTGATGATATCCCTTGTAGCATTGTAAGCCATTCACCCCCCCATGCCATTCATTATGTGAGGACCCCATTGAAGTTTCGAATCTATAGTGATCCCGAGAAAGATTGTGTCTTCAACGAGGTCCAATCTTTCAGATCCTATTCTTACACTGCTTTCAATCTGTCGTACATTAGGCAAACAAAATTTGATACATTTAGTCTTCTTTGAGTTTAATACATTGAACCAACTTAACATATGAGAGAGTGTACTATTTGCGTAGTCTAGAATTTCTTCTTGTCTTTTCACCTTGAAAATAATAGACGTGTCATCAGCAAATAGAACAATCTGAGTCATTTTTTCCACCATATAAGGCAGGTCATTTATGTACACTAAGAAAAGGAACGGACCTAAGATAGAACCCTGGGGTACACCAATATTCATATGGGTTCCAGTGGACTTGCATCTGTTTATATCTACTTTTAGTAATCTTTCCATTAAATAAGATTCCATTAATTTTAACGCATTATCTTTGATACCATAGTGTTGAAGTTTGAGCAAAAGAGTTTGATGGTCCACACAGTCAAAGGCCTTGGAAAGATCACAGAAAATACCAACCGCAGCCTGTGATTCTTCCCACGCACTATAAATGTGTTCTACTAGCGCTACTCCGGCGTCTGTTGTTGATCTGCCTTTAGTGAATCCGAACTGTTTTTTGTGGAGTAGCCCAGATGCATTGAAGTGAGAGAGTAGTTGACTCAATATGACCTTTTCAAACACCTTGCTCAACACTGGCAATACAGATACAGGTCTGAAGTTGGCAGGGTCTTGTTTGTTGTTGTGTTCCGCATGCAAATGCAGACTGAGAGAATATTCAGCGCAGTCAACCTTATAAAAACGAAAACACGGAACCAGTTGTTAACAAGTACAATAAATGGCACCCTACAAGCAAAGGAATATATGTCAAGAGCATGCAAAGACTGCAGAAATTTCAAGCCAACGCGTGGAATGATTAATAAAATGAAAAATACTGCCTCTACCCAAATTGCAGCAGAGACCGGAGAAGATCACCTATTAGGGATAAGAAATGAACAAAATATGTATGTTACAGAAAGCTATATTTTTTATTTTATTCACCAATACAGAAGCTTCAAAAAGACGGACGAAAAAGAAAAGCAGACAAAAGTAATATTGTGTTGTGATAAATAATCACAACACAATATTACTTTTGTCCGTTTTTTATTTTATTTAGTATTTATTTTTATGAATTTAAAGTTACGAGAAACGTGATTTAAAACACCCATCAGTAGAAGTGACGTTACTGAATGTAATAGGCGTTATTAAATGCGTATGGAATGGTATTAAAGGCGTATGGAAAATCAGCTTATTTTGTCTCCTCTGTGCGGTAGGTAGGTACGGCAATTTTGGGGCAAATCCGGCAATCTGGCTGTGTTCGTACGGCAGCCTCGGAATTTACCAACGGCAACACTGGTTGGATTTCCAAACATAAGTTAAATTGATTACAGAGGGGTTGTTGGGGTTTTCAAGATCAGGAAATAAGTATTTATTTAATTATGAATATAATAAAATTAAGATTTTGTTAAGTTAGGTTAGGTGCGGAACTGTTTTCTGGTCAATTTGACTTGACATATGCATTTAGAATGCGTGTAATCAAACGCAAAAACGCTGTGTTGCAATAAGAATTTTACGGTTTTGTTAGGAACGGAAATATATTATATATATCATATTATATATAATAATATAATTTTCGTTCGGGATAATGGTCAAATTATACTTGACATATGCATTTCGAATGCGTGGAACAGAACGCAACGTCGCGCGTCGCGGTGCCATCGTTTTATTTTTACTGCGACATTCAGTTTCTAACTTAGTTTCGTAAATGTTTTCCCTTGCTTATTTTTTGATATTTCAACGACTTTTGCCCTATTTCGGGACTGTTATAGATTGCTAATACGTTGGAAATTGGCTGTGTTATTGGACTCTAGACTGCACTCTTGTTTGACCTTGGCTTTGTTTTTGGGACCTGTACTGCAAGTGACGGTTATATCGGATGAACCCGTGGCTGGACCATCATCTGCCCAACCACCACCATTGTCTTGGGATACGGACTGATGAATTCTCCGACGAGGACGGCGACTACTTCCGCCGGAGCCATTACACGGATGAGGTGTTAAACCAGATGGATTGATTGCGTTTAACTAGAGAAATGGGCTCTAAGGAACAGTGTGTAGCGTATATCCCTTTCGAACCTGAATGATACAATCGTGCGTTCACTTTTTAGGAAATTCTGTAGGTAATGTTTTTTGTTATATCGCGCGAAACCGGAAAGCATCGATTGTGCGCTTCTTTCGTGATGCGTAAAAAATACATTTCAAATCTCCTAAGTCAGTTGGCCGCTCACAGGCGAGCAAGGTGGCTGTGTATATCAATCCCGTGACTGGCAGGGGTGACTAAAGTCGTATTTTGGTGACATATAGTGTTTTTTTCAATTTTTGCTATTGTTTGCAATGATTTAAGTCCCCCTTGATAAATGAAACAGGTTTTCTCTTGAAAATTCCATTTTCAGAACTGTCATGAATTTTGAATAATCCGAGGGTATGATCTTGCTCTTGGGTTTTTAATTATAGAAGTGCACTTAAGTGCATAGTGAAGGAATTGTAATATTTTTTTTGTGTAATTGAAAGCGCTGAACCTCTGGCACGGGAACAATAATGACTAAACGAATAGCTGATCGCTAACAGGCTAACTTCAAAGAAGATAAACACTTCAAGAGAGGAGACGTCGATCAGCGAGTCTTAGACGACAGCATTGCGCGAATCATGTGGAAGGATAGCAGGTGCATACTAATGGCTTCAAACTGCACAGGTAGTAACGCTAGCGAGCTTGTCAAACGTTATGACAAGAGTGAGAAACGATACGTGGAGATGGACGCCGATGCAACCAAAATTGTAACTGATTACAATCGATTCATGGGTGGCGTCGATGTTTTAGACCAGTCCATGGAATACTACCGAAGTTTCATCAAAACTCGCAAGTGGACGCTGAAACTTAACTCATGGAGGCTTTACCGGTGCGATTCTCTGGCTCAAGAAGTACCAAACAAAATCATGGACCTGATGGCATTCTGCTTACAAATAGCTGAAATGCTTGTATCTACTCCTGAAAGAGAGCGACGTGAAGCACCCCCATCACCACCGGAGATAGAGCAAGCTGCAGGAATCAGACGTTACGGCCTGCCAATAATCCATCAACTGGTAAACTTAACGACGGGTACAACCATCTGCCGGTCTCAGACAAAATAAAGTCACCGAGGTCCTGTCGTCGGGAGGGATGTGCTTAGGGTTACCAGATGGTCGGGATTCGTCGGGATAATGCCGATTTTTTATATGATATCCCGACAAAATACGAAGTATCCCAACTTTTTGATAACTTTTAGTTTTATCTCGTAAGTACCTAGCTAAAACAGCGCGGGCTAATCTAATCTAATCCAATCCAATACGAAGTCAGTAGAAATAAACCCACACCCGCACGCACCCCGCCCGCTGCACACTTCACGCCATTTGTATGCCGCCCGCGCTTCGCCGATACCCGCGACGCTGGGCCGCAAACAAATGACAAAGATGGGTTATACTCTGATTACTGTCGCCTTAGAGAAGCATATGAACACCTGCCTAAAGAAATTTCCACGGATAAAATCTGGGCACATTTCTTTAAAAGATGTGATAAAAATTACTTAAAAAATAAAATAAAAATGGTGTTATTTGTGCTTTTGATTCCGGTAAGCAATATTTACTGTGAGAGTATTTAGCCTTCTTAATATTAAAAGAACGCATATATTCGCGCGCATATATTCGAATGAGCTTAATAGGGTATTAAAATTTGTTCAGTTTTACTTAACTTGTGTATTTATGTCATTCTTTGTGAGTATAATCGTCATATTCCCTCCTTCCTCTCCCCCCGGACCTCGACAAGAGATAGACGTGGACATAAACCGCATTTGTTTTTTGTTTTGTTGATATTTAAAGATTTACTAAAATTTAAATCGAGTGAAATATTAGGAGTGCAGAAATAACCAGGAGTTGTTTGTGGTGCTGAGTCATGAGTCACCTTCCCCCGATCAAGTCTGCGTGAGAGACGTCGCCACGCCCTACAAACCCGTCCGGACGAGCCACGCCCCCTACTACTGCTGATGGGCATGTCTTGCGCGTGAGTGCTGTATCCGCCCCTTAACCAATCAGGAAGCGCATCTGCCGTCGACCCACCCCCATCCGCAATACCTGCTTTCTGCGAACTTCTCACTACTCTGCGGGCCTGGTACTTGACTGAGTATAGCAGTATTACTGGGATTACTTCAATCCCAGTAATACTGCTATGTATTTCACTCGTGTGAATATCGTAGGCTGACACCTATCAGCTGTCGCTGGGTACCTGGTATAAGCACGCAGACAGCAATCCGCACTATCATCTCGATGTCACTACAGCGCACCCCTCCCCCCACACCCCAACTGAAGCCCACCACGAACGTTAGGCAACTTTTCATTATGAGTATCGTTGTTACAACACAACACTGTTCCATCCCAAACTACATATTTCTAAACCTCGAACGGACATCGTTTGTGACACTTTTGCAGCGCATACAAGCTTTATGACAAGATTTTACACATTTCTAGGCCCCTTAATAGATAACAAATTTAACAAAATACTCAATATATATCATACAAATCAATTTAATTGCAAACAAATAGTTTTCAAATGGCTCCAAAACAAAACCTATGATGAAACTAAAAATATTCTCTCAATCAAAATCACTTAAAATTTTAAATAATAGAAAGGATAAAGTTATAGATGTACACTAACATTCACTACTCACTACACTGAAATACATACATACACTACACATACATCTTCTCCATACACAACACACACTCAAACTCTCACATGATGTTTTTTGTAATTTCTAATTCCTAATTTCTATTTTAACTTTTTGCTTGATTTTCTACTTTTAATGTCAACAATTTAAAAAACTTGTTAAGTACCGCAATCTTGCTCTGCGGGAAGAGCGCCCTACTCATCCTAAAACACAGGGTTCACCCTTCTTTAGGGAGTAGTGTCTCACCCATTGTTATAATTATTATGTAATAACTATAACAAGTACTGTACGAATTTTACTGAATAAAGCATTATTATTATTATTATTATATTGTTTTTTGCCGGTGACGGCCATTTTGGCTTCAGTATTGAAGTGTATCCGAGGGGCTATTTTGCTAATTGATATGGGGCGACTTTGATAGTTATCAATCACATCCCAAGGTATTTATTAATGTAAAAGTATGTATACAATAAGGTAATCAAAGTGTATTGTTTTTTGCCGGTGACGGCCATTTTGGCTTCAGTATTGAAGTGTAGCCGAGGGGCTATTTTGCTAATTGATATGGGGCGACTTTGATAGTTATCAATCACACCCCAAGGTATTTATTAATGTAAAAGTACGTATACAATAAGGTAATCAAAGTGAACCCTGTTTATTTTTTTGTTAGATTCAACATGGTGCGCGTTTACAAGAAACGGGCAGGTAGCCGTGAGTATAAAAATTATAGCTCGGAGACCTTAGAGGAAGCCCTATAAAAAATAACCGACGGGGAAATGAGTATTAAGGCAGCATCATTGACCTACAAAATTCCCTTTGGCACGTTGTATAATCATTTTAAGGAAATGCATGGCAATACACCAAGCGCACAGCCAGTGTTTCCCACTCACGACACTCGATCTTCGGATGTTTGCAAAATCATATTAAGACAAACAAGGAAGAAATGTTACGAAGTTCTTAAACAACTTGCCTGGTATTGATTGGGCACTGAGCGTCCTGAAACGTCACAAAAATGCGTTTGGCCAACGAGTTGCGATAAACATTAAACGAGCAAGAGCTGCCGTGGATCAGAACTCAATAAACAAGTATTTTGACCACCTTCAAAGGGAAGGGCGGGCCTGGCTGCACCGCGCGCGCCGCTGTCCAGGACCGCCCGTGGACCGCCGAATGCGACCGTTGATGGAGACGGATTTATCCTGGTCCAAAACAGGAAAAGCCGCCCCAGACGCAGCCGCAATCAGCGTGGCACCGCCCCCGCCGCCGAGTGCAGCCTCAAAGCAGCCGCTCCAACGACGCAGATATACCTTTCCAGGCTCGACGTGAATATGACCAAACAGGACATTGAGCGTCACATCCAGGAAAGGATAAAGAAAGTCCAGGTTCCGCCGTGCAGTCAGAAGACGATGATGCTGCAGATAAGTCCTTTAGAGTCAGAAAGACCAAAGGACTTCCTGTCGTTTAAACTTCGGGTGCCGGCCGAACTCAAAAAGATGTTCCTGGCCAAGGACTACTGGCAGGAAGGCATCGTATACAGACACTATAAGGAGGCGAGACCGACGAGGAAGAAAATCCCTAGCTAGGATTTGGTTAAGTTAAGTTAGTTTAGGTTCATAAAATGTTATATATCTCTAGTTTTAAGGCATTTGTCAATATGGGTTTTTATACCTGAAATAAAAAGATTTATTATTATTATTATTATTATTATTATTATAATACTCGGAGATGTGGGATAAAAAGAACTCCAGTTATCATATTTTATTTAGCTTACTCAAGTCACAGCTACCGGACTTCACGCCAAAAAAAGTTCATTGCGATTATGAAATAGTACCAATAAACGCTTTGATGGAAGTTTACCGAGCTATTCCAATTAAAGGTTGTTTTTATCACTGATTAAAAAATATCTGGAAAAGGGCAAAACTCTTGGGCCACAAATGTAAGGCCGAAAACCGAATTGTGGCAGTTACGGCTGCACTGCCATTAATTCCACAGACACTAATTAATGGAGGATGGGAGTACATAAAGTCTGAATGTAACCAAAATATGGAAATGACAAAATTCATAAATGATGTGGAGAGTTTTTGGATGAAGCCATATTTTAGTAACATGTTATGTGTATTTGGAGAACACCATCGGACGAACAATATCTCTAAAGGCTGGAATTCAAAATTGAATAAGGCTTTAACCCTTAATTAGGCGCATGGGCTCAGAGCAATTAGAAATAGAAAAAAAAATACAGTGTTTAGAGCGCGCTCACGCTCTTAGTAGCTTCCTCAGTCCCCGCGAGGTACGCAGAACATCAACGCGTGCGCACGTGTCGCTGCTCTCTAGAGCGCTGACCCCATGCGACCAGTTACGTTAAATTTTTTGCGGGAGGTAAGTTTTTATTTTTGTGATTTCTTTTAGTTTATATTAGTATATTGTTTATTATTTTTCTTTGTATGTGAGTATTTTTACATTGCGTGATTGCTTTATGTATTTCTGAGTTTATTTTAATTCATTTTTTTTTTCAGTTTTTTACTAATTTAAATGTCTAACGAAGGACAGAGATATTGCGATGGCCGGAGGACGTGTCCGATGAAGAGCAAGATGTTGCCGGTTCGGATTCGGAAGACGAAACGGTAAATGATACCGCTATTGATAGTGCTCATGATTCGGAAAGTGAAATTGAAGAGTCCGAATATATCCAAGACATCCCCGAACCATCGGAAGGTAATTATTATTTATCTCGACATACTCAGAGAAATGGCCCGAAAGTGAAATGGTCTAGAACCACCACCGAACGCAGTAAGGACCCGAGCACAAAATATTATTCTTCATTTACCGGGAGTCAAAGAGTATGCAAGAAACGCCATATCTCCTCTTGAATGCTTCCTATTGTACTTTGACAGTGATGTTATTGAACTTTTGGTCACAAATGCCAATTTATATAATGATAATATAAAGGAAAAGTTCGGAAGAGATCGTGATGCACTCCCTACTGATGGTACGGAAATGGAAGCATTTTTGGGCTTACTGATTATGGCTTGAGTCCTATCAGGGTCGCACTTGAATTTTATTGATTTATGGGCACAAGATGGATCAGGCATAGAAATGATTCGGGTAACTAACAATGTCATATAGACGTTTTCTATTTTTGTTGAGGTGTCTGCGGTTTGACAATAAGTCAGATCGAGAGGAAAGACTAAAACTTGATAATATCTTATCGCTGCCGCGATAAGATATTTGTGTCAAATTATAGAGAATAAGTTTTTAGCTGCTTATTGCCCCGGCGAGAATGGCACCATCAATGAACAGTTGATTGGATTTCGTGGTCGCTTTAGAGGGAAGGTTTACATGCCTAATAAACCAAACAAGTACGGAATAAAAGTTCAAGCCATGGTAGACTCGAAAACATATTACTTGTGCAAGTTTGAAGTTTATTCTGGAAAACAACCAGATGGAGAATATCAAATATCAAATTCTCCAGATGAGATTGTAAAACGTCTGGTTGAACCAATAAAACGCAGTGGTCAATAAATAACAACTATCAATGGGTACAAACGTACAGAACTGGCTAAGGAGTTGCTAGCACCTGAATATAAATTGACTCTTGTTGGTACATTGAATAAAAGGAAGCCTGACATACCAACAGAATTTTTGCCTAACAAAAATAGACCAGCATGTAGTTCAGTTTTCGGATTTCATAGTCAAATTACTATAGTCTCATATGTCCCTAAGCCAAAGAAAGCTGTAGTTTTACTTTCCACCATGCACAATGATAACGCCATTGACGAAACGACAGCCAGAGCTCAGAAACCAGAAATAATTACTTATTACAATAGTACTGTAAGGAATATAGTTAGGTTCGATATTTGTCTATGCGATAATATTGTATACGGGCCTCTTTAGAGTGAGTGTTCACTTTGACACTGTTACGTAATTTGTAATTTTAAAAAGAAAGAGGCTTGGATGTGAAAAGTCAATGTGACACACTTCACCTTAGGCTTCGGCCAGCGAATGATCTAAATTATATAGTTAGGATTAGCTTAGTGGCTATCGAGCCAGTTTGATCCCTTTTATACAAATTGTAACCATATTCGATCAATAAACACAACTCTAGTGTTACCAAAGTCTTTATAATTGCCTACCTAATCTGTAGGGCTAGCAAGTTCAAGTATAGGCCGTGATAGGTAGTGCTAAAGACACTACAGTACCAAAGGTGGTGTAGATTGTAACGACCAACTTTGCAGTAATTATAATGTTGGAAGAAGAACAAAAAGATGGCCACTGGCTGTATTTTTTCATCTTCTTAACAAATCTGGCATCAACGTACATATTCGTCATACACAAAGCGAATACTGATAAGAGTATCACACATACAAGACGGATTTTTTTGAAGAAATTAGCAGCAGCACTTGTGGAAAATCACCAAAAACGTCGCATACAACTACGTGCTGTACCAACAACAAAGAAACGACTCCGTGAAGTTCATGATGTGGACGAGACGGTCCAGCAATCGACAGCTAAGCGTGGGCGCTGTTCATCATGTCCTAGACAGGACGACAAAAGTGCCAAAGAAATGCTTCAAGTGTCGTAAATTTATTTGTCAGCAACACTGGAGGGTTTACTGCGTAGAATGCAGAACAGAAGAATCCGCTGATGAGACTGATTTATTTTTTTATTTTAGTTGATCTCGAACATGCCAAAAATGTAAGTTTAAAGAGAGGTTTCATTTTTTTTATTTTTATTAAGTATAATGTTTCAGTTATGTTTTTGTTTCTTAAAGTTAATTATATTAAAGAACTTTATTAATCATTATAAAATACATTAAGTTTTATTTATTTATGACACTCCTTTCATGTTTTTTTGGGGTCACTCAATACCCCATGCGCCTATTTGTGTGTTTTTTTTAATGCGCCTAGTTAAGGGTTGAACAAAAATACTTTAACGCTATTACGCTTACTAAATGTTTTACAAAAGTTTCAGAAAAATACAGAAATGAAACTTCAAAATAGTACTAATAACACTAAAAGAATCAGAAGAGATATCTCAAAAGATGATTTTATCTTACATGTGCAAATGCAACTCGTCAATGAAGGGAAAACCATAGGTTACGCACTTGATAAACTAAGATAAGGAAATATACTTACAGTTAATTTGATTTCTTTTTCACACGGTTTTTCAAGTTGAGTTTTAATATTTAGTTAGGTTGTACTACAGTAGAGAATGTTTATTTTGGTGTTTATTTATTTTATAGAAATACTTTTTATTTCATAATGTACTGAATTAAAACATGTATTTCTGAACTTATAGAATTACTTTTAATTTCATAATGTACTGAGTATCATTGAAAAATGTATTTTTGAACTATGCTGTGCTGACTGTACATTTTAACGCAAAATACACTCGGTAGTGTCGTTAATTGTAAACGACACTACTGGTAGTGCGGTCGTAGTGTCGTAGCCAAGAAATGATCCGAAGGCATCATCCGTACCAAAAGAACCATTCCCTAGACTTCTCAAACGGAGCTTATTAGCGATGGACGAGGTTCAGCTAGTAACAGCCTCCCACGCAGAGGCGAACACTTCTGCCGTAACAAGAAACTTGATAAGTAGCTTCAAAGCTACAGGTATCTTCCCGTTTAACAGAGACAGTGTATTGCGAAAAATACCCGACATTTCACCCGAAACTCAAATTCGCGTAGAGGCAACAGTCAGAGACTCCTTGACATATTTTCTAAAAGAGCAACGCTATGGAAGGGCTGGTGAACCTACAAGAAAAAAGAAACGTCTCCAAGTTGAGCCAGGAAAAAGCATTGCTGCCATTGATATACCTTCTACAGCTAATCCTGAAGCACAGCCTTTAACATCTAGTCCTACCTGATAATGACGACGATACAACAGATTGTGGGACTGTAGCGGACGATCAAATAATGGAGAGCCACGCCACGAATGTCCCAGTGTCAGGTCAAGTACCTGATACTGGGTCATTCGTTTTGGCGAAATTTCCATCAGTAAAAGGCAAAAAATACTAACAATATGTGTGCATGATTGAAGATATTTCAGAGGATAAAAAGCAGTTATGAGGTTTAAATCATATAAAAAAATAAAAAGACATTTCGAGCTGTCGATGATGACGTTTCCATAATCGAAGAAAGTAACATCTTATGTTACCTACCCAAACAAATATTACTCGAAGGTTTATGTCTTTGAACAAGACGTAAATCTGAAAGAAATATAAGATAGAGAGCATTTTGCATTGATTGTATTTGAACATTTGTTAGTTTAGTAACATTTATAGTGTTTTTTATTTGTAAGAACTATTAAAC
Source organism: Argyresthia goedartella (assembly GCA_949825045.1). NCBI lineage: Eukaryota > Metazoa > Arthropoda > Insecta > Lepidoptera > Argyresthiidae > Argyresthia > Argyresthia goedartella. The sequence goes on along the minus strand of OX463821.1, from coordinate 21,541,643 downwards.
ATATAATTTTTCTCATTGTTTTAAATAAATTTATCTCATTGTTTAAAAAAAAAACTGTCGATTTATGTTCGTTTAATAGTATGTTCAGATATTCCAGGACCATGTGTGACTGGTTTAGTTATTGCAGAGAGGTGATAGTAATATACTATAAGGAAAAGTTGAATTTCAATACCGGGAAGATTGGAGGTCCGGGCAAAATCGTTCAAATTGATGAGTCGAAATTTGGAAAAAGGAAATACAACAAAGGTATATTCTTTTCATAAATTTATCAATATGTAGTCTTTATTATGTCATACTAATGCATTCACATTTTCTTTTTTGTTTTAGGCCATCTCATTGAAGAACATTGGGTGCTTGGGATGATCGAAAGATGGATCAGAAGATCTAGGGCTGGAAGTCTGTCCAGATAATGAAAGATCGGCAGAGGTGTTGGCGCCCCTCATCCAAAAACATGTGGAAGTGGGCACTACCATCCACACAGACTATTGGCCACAAAATAATATTGACACAGAATATATGATTGTTTGAGCCAATATGGCCATATTCACAAAAAAGTGAATCATTCCGACCCGTAGAACCCATATGTCGCTGAGGATGGGACTCAGACACAAAGAATTGAGTCCCAGTGGAGGGCTGTCAAGAGACAATTTAGGAAAAATAACTACATTCATGTGGGTGATTTCTCCGATGCCCTGTTTGATTATTTGTGGAGACGAAATGTAAATAAATATAGTTTAAAAAAACTAAAAAACACGCTTTTGAAGCACTTCGGACAAAAAGTTAAAAATAATTTTTAATATAACCTTAAAACACTAATGAATAGAAAATACTATTATTATTGTGAAACAAAAAGCGTCGGGCGCTCGATGTACGAAAGATATTGAAAAAAGCGCCCGACGCTTTTTTTCACAATTATAATAGTATTTTTTATTCATTATTGTTTTAAGGTTATATTAAAAATTATTTTTAACTTTTTTGTCCGAAGTGCTTCAAAAGCGTGTTTTTTAGTTTTTTTTAACTATATTTATTTTTCATTTTTTAGTTCGAGTTTAGTTCGATTCACTTGCTCTCACACAGAGGTTGTGTGAGAGATTAAAAACCCTGGCGATCCTAATCAGAATAACGAAAATAAACTTATGAAATTATTACATTGTCGCTGATTCTTGATAAGTGTAAAAAGTTTGAATGGCACCTAATCTCAAAAGCTCAAGGCAGATGGCGCTGGTTGCGTTGGAGGTCAGTCTATCTGTCGAAGCTGTCAAATTCTATATAATTTCCAAGATTTAATGTTGTTTTTGTTGCAAATACATATATTTTGCTGTTCCAAAATGCCTCAGTGTTGTGTGGTGCCTTTTTGCTCGATGAGGAAATCAGGGCACAGGTTTCCTAATGATAAACAGCTGCGAAAAAAGTGGATTGTAGCTATAAGAAGAGATAAATTCAACCCAACAAAAAATGCACGCATTTGCAAACAACACTTTCTTCCAACAGATTATGCAATGCCATTGGATTCTGTCCTTCTGAATCGTAAGTAACGTGAATATAAAAACAGCATTACCTGTATGCGAGTTTAATTTTATTTCTAATATAACTGAACTTGCCTATTACAAAGGGAATATTCATTTGAGTTTGTTTTTATTTTATTTTTATTGTGATATCGTTATTTTTAGGTCACAGCAGAGGAAAGAAAATGCCTTGAGAAAATCACACAAGCCCAGAGTAACTGTCCTACATGGTTTCGGGAACGGTCTATGCGATTAACAGCCTCAAGTGTTGGTACCATTGTTCACATGACTGACAGGAAGGACAAGAAATTGTTAGTAGAATCTATCATTAATCCAAAACCTTTCCATTCTCCTGCAACTGACTGGGGAAAGAAAAATGAAGCAAAAGCTATCCGTGCATATGAAGAAGCAACCAGCAACCAAGTTGTAAGATGTGGATTGTTTATTTCGTTAGACCAGCCTTACTTAGCAGCATCTCCTGATGGTCTTGTGCAGTTATTAACTGTTTTAGAAGTCAAGTGTCCCTACTCAATAAGGGATTCTATAATAACTTCTGAGAGCTTGCCATATTTGAAAATGAAAAACAATGTGCTTCATTTGAAAGCTAACTCAAATTACTATTATCAGGTACAAACTCAAATGTACGTCACCGGTCGTGACTTCTGTGACTTTGTCATTTGGACCAAAAATGACTACAAATGTATATCTGTTAAAAAAAATGATGTAATTATCAATAAGGAAATAATTCCAAGAGCTAAAGACTTTTTTGATAAGTACATGGTCCCAGCCCTAGCTGAGAAGTATTTGATGTAAGTAGGTTATAAAATAATAAAAAGTCTATAAGTATAACACAATATTTTATTTATTATTTTCACCACCATCCATTATATTATTACGAAAATTTGCTAACATAAAGCAAACAAATATTATTCTACTTCCTAGTGGTACTAAATTACTTGATAAATACTTAAGAATCTTGTATGTTTTGCCCAAACCAATTATTCTCTCAACATGTATTCTACTTGATGATATTATTTTAGAACGACAAAGTTGAGCAGGCTCAAGCTGACCAGACCTTTTTTTCAGAAATTCTGGCATATTTACAGTCACGTCTTTTGAGGCTAAAATATCTTGAATATGAAAACCTCGATCTGCCAGTACAATATCATTTTTTTCAAGTAGATGAAACAAACCACACTTTTCAAACAAACATCTGTCACTGATGGAGCCTCCATAACTATCAGAAACAAAAGTTATATTACCTGTACTAGACATACCAACCAATACTTTCAGTGTATTACAAGATTTGTATGTTGAATAAGTGAGTTGCTGGGCTACTGGATTTTTGGGCTGATCTATTTTTATCTCTGTACAGTCAATAATTACTGTACTGGTACATTTACGGCCTTTGAACTTGGCATTTTGTTTGGCAGTTGTTAGTGGTACCCATATATTCAGTTCTTTAAACTGACAATACAGAAAGTTGAGCCATGTTATAAATATACGGCTAACTAGTGGTTCACTGATGTCAAATTTATATGCCAGTTCTTTATTTATCATGTTACGCCTTAGTTTTACAATAGTAAGAAGAAACTCATTTGCCGGAGACAGGATGCGAACACTCATACTGCATCCAGATGGATAATACAATAGATGATTTACTGCCGGCCCTAAAATATTAAAAACAAGCCAGAAGTGTTCATGACTATCAAAACCCGTATAGAAGTTTAGTTCACCTTTCTTTGCTTCTGATTGCAAATTTTCAATACAAAATGTGTTAAGCAGAGTACATGTCATAGTAGATGAATCACATTTCTGCACCTCTCCATATTTGTCTTTGTTTGCTTCTGTTGTCTCCAAGGGTATTTCAATCTCATTACAAGGTTCCGGTATGATTTGCTTTGATGAACAACTGGCTGGTAACAAAGAATCCTTGGCTAGTGAACGTTTTGTGGCGCGTTTTTGTCTCTGCTGTGTTGGTTCTCGGGGTTTTTCAGTCCAGCTAAACTGACTTGGTACAGCATCCTTCTTGAGTCTAGGTTTCGCTGTACAATAACAAAAAATATATTATATACCTAACAGAATTAGAGGTTATATTAGAAATAAAATTAAACTCGCATACAGGTAATGCTGTTTTTATATTCACGTTACTTACGATTCAGAAGGACAGAATCCAATGGCATTGCATAATCTGTTGGAAGAAAGTGTTGTTTGCAAATGCGTGCATTTTTTGTTGGGTTGAATTTATCTCTTCTTATAGCTACAATCCACTTTTTTCGCAGCTGTTTATCATTAGGAAACCTGTGCCCTGATTTCCTCATCGAGCAAAAAGGCACCACACAACACTGAGGCATTTTGGAACAGCAAAATATATGTATTTGCAACAAAAACAACATTAAATCTTGGAAATTATATAGAATTTGACAGCTTCGACAGATAGACTGACCTCCAACGCAACCAGCGCCATCTGCCTTGAGCTTTTGAGATTAGGTGCCATTCAAACTTTTTACACTTATCAAGAATCAGCGACAATGTAATAATTTCATAAGTTTATTTTCGTTATTCTGATTAGGATCGCCAGGGTTTTTAATCTCTCACACAACCTCTGTGTGAGAGCAAGTGAATCGAACTAAACTCGAACTAAAAAATGAAAAATAAATATAGTTAAAAAAAACTAAAAAACACGCTTTTGAAGCACTTCGGACAAAAAGTTAAAAATAATTTTTAATATAACCTTAAAACACTAATGAATAGAAAATACTATTATTATTGTGAAACAAAAAGCGTCGGGCGCTTTTTTCAATATCTTTCGTACATCGAGCGCCCGACGCTTTATTAAAAATTATTTTTAACTTTTTTGTCCGAAGTGCTTCAAAAGCGTGTTTTTTAGTTTTTTTTAACTATATTTATTTTTCATTTTTTAGTTCGAGTTTAGTTCGATTCACTTGCTCTCACACAGAGGTTGTGTGAGAGATTAAAAACCCTGGCGATCCTAATCAGAATAACGAAAATAAACTTATGAAATTATTACATTGTCGCTGATTCTTGATAAGTGTAAAAAGTTTGAATGGCACCTAATCTCAAAAGCTCAAGGCAGATGGCGCTGGTTGCGTTGGAGGTCAGTCTATCTGTCGAAGCTGTCAAATTCTATATAATTTCCAAGATTTAATGTTGTTTTTGTTGCAAATACATATATTTTGCTGTTCCAAAATGCCTCAGTGTTGTGTGGTGCCTTTTTGCTCGATGAGGAAATCAGGGCACAGGTTTCCTAATGATAAACAGCTGCGAAAAAAGTGGATTGTAGCTATAAGAAGAGATAAATTCAACCCAACAAAAAATGCACGCATTTGCAAACAACACTTTCTTCCAACAGATTATGCAATGCCATTGGATTCTGTCCTTCTGAATCGTAAGTAACGTGAATATAAAAACAGCATTACCTGTATGCGAGTTTAATTTTATTTCTAATATAACCTCTAATTCTGTTAGGTATATAATATATTTTTTGTTATTGTACAGCGAAACCTAGACTCAAGAAGGATGCTGTACCAAGTCAGTTTAGCTGGACTGAAAAACCCCGAGAACCAACACAGCAGAGACAAAAACGCGCCACAAAACGTTCACTAGCCAAGGATTCTTTGTTACCAGCCAGTTGTTCATCAAAGCAAATCATACCGGAACCTTGTAATGAGATTGAAATACCCTTGGAGACAACAGAAGCAAACAAAGACAAATATGGAGAGGTGCAGAAATGTGATTCATCTACTATGACATGTACTCTGCTTAACACATTTTGTATTGAAAATTTGCAATCAGAAGCAAAGAAAGGTGAACTAAACTTCTATACGGGTTTTGATAGTCATGAACACTTCTGGCTTGTTTTTAATATTTTAGGGCCGGCAGTAAATCATCTATTGTATTATCCATCTGGATGCAGTATGAGTGTTCGCATCCTGTCTCCGGCAAATGAGTTTCTTCTTACTATTGTAAAACTAAGGCGTAACATGATAAATAAAGAACTGGCATATAAATTTGACATCAGTGAACCACTAGTTAGCCGTATATTTATAACATGGCTCAACTTTCTGTATTGTCAGTTTAAAGAACTGAATATATGGGTACCACTAACAACTGCCAAACAAAATGCCAAGTTCAAAGGCCGTAAATGTACCAGTACAGTAATTATTGACTGTACAGAGATAAAAATAGATCAGCCCAAAAATCCAGTAGCCCAGCAACTCACTTATTCAACATACAAATCTTGTAATACACTGAAAGTATTGGTTGGTATGTCTAGTACAGGTAATATAACTTTTGTTTCTGATAGTTATGGAGGCTCCATCAGTGACAGATGTTTGTTTGAAAAGTGTGGTTTGTTTCATCTACTTGAAAAAAATGATATTGTACTGGCAGATCGAGGTTTTCATATTCAAGATATTTTAGCCTCAAAAGACGTGACTGTAAATATGCCAGAATTTCTGAAAAAAAGGTCTGGTCAGCTTGAGCCTGCTCAACTTTGTCGTTCTAAAATAATATCATCAAGTAGAATACATGTTGAGAGAATAATTGGTTTGGGCAAAACATACAAGATTCTTAAGTATTTATCAAGTAATTTAGTACCACTAGGAAGTAGAATAATATTTGTTTGCTTTATGTTAGCAAATTTTCGTAATAATATAATGGATGGTGGTGAAAATAATAAATAAAATATTGTGTTATACTTATAGACTTTTTATTATTTTATAACCTACTTACATCAAATACTTCTCAGCTAGGGCTGGGACCATGTACTTATCAAAAAAGTCTTTAGCTCTTGGAATTATTTCCTTATTGATAATTACATCATTTTTTTTAACAGATATACATTTGTAGTCATTTTTGGTCCAAATGACAAAGTCACAGAAGTCACGACCGGTGACGTACATTTGAGTTTGTACCTGATAATAGTAATTTGAGTTAGCTTTCAAATGAAGCACATTGTTTTTCATTTTCAAATATGGCAAGCTCTCAGAAGTTATTATAGAATCCCTTATTGAGTAGGGACACTTGACTTCTAAAACAGTTAATAACTGCACAAGACCATCAGGAGATGCTGCTAAGTAAGGCTGGTCTAACGAAATAAACAATCCACATCTTACAACTTGGTTGCTGGTTGCTTCTTCATATGCACGGATAGCTTTTGCTTCATTTTTCTTTCCCCAGTCAGTTGCAGGAGAATGGAAAGGTTTTGGATTAATGATAGATTCTACTAACAATTTCTTGTCCTTCCTGTCAGTCATGTGAACAATGGTACCAACACTTGAGGCTGTTAATCGCATAGACCGTTCCCGAAACCATGTAGGACAGTTACTCTGGGCTTGTGTGATTTTCTCAAGGCATTTTCTTTCCTCTGCTGTGACCTAAAAATAACGATATCACAATAAAAATAAAATAAAAACAAACTCAAATGAATATTCCCTTTGTAATAGGCAAGTTCAGTTGACAGCATGTAAACCTTTACATTAGTGCACTCTAGTCAGTTATGTTACAGGCAATGTAAATCTGCAGTTAAAATGTAAATTAGGTTGACGTGCTCTTGACTGTATATACTACCCTCTGACTAGCACTGCAGTATGGTGCATGACAGGTGAAACCAAGACATCTGAAAATATGCTAACCTGAATGCGGTTGTATATCATTTGATGCATGATTGAAGTGGATAAATAGTCATGATCATGGGCCATGGCTGGCACACTTGCTACAATAAATGCTCCATTGATGCAAAGACTTCTTTTCTTGTTTGCTGTGTAGTTTATTACTTGACTTCTAACATTATCGTTAAAGCCTGGCATATTTTTAAATTCTTGTGGTCTTGGGTCATAGCATAAATTCCCTTTTTGTTTTTTTTGTACTTTATACACTGGTACAGTGTAATTTATAAGTTCTGCTTTTTTCGGTGAAATGTCCAGTTTATGTTTTTTAGGCATATTCCAAACTTGTTTTTTATTAGTGCATGCTTCTTTAATGCACAATTCACCTCGTTCTTTGAGTTGTAATAAGCTATAGCACAAAACAGCAACATGTTTGCACACCGCTCTAAACCCTTTGCCAGCAATGCATTCACATGAAGCTTCGGAGATGCTTCCATCAATGGAAATAACCAATTTCACATAGTAAGTTAGTGCTTTTGTCATTTCGCTGTTGACTTGCGCTCGGTAAAAATGATTTTCATCAGATTTAGATTCCACCACAGCTAACAGAAAGTTATTCTTCATCATGCTGTAACCTTTTCTGTGGACTGCTGCGCACATACTGATTCCTTCAGCAAGCTTATATACGCTCAGAAAGTAGTTATTGATGTGGACAATATCTATTTGCAGCACTGCAGAAGTTTGTTGGAGAGACGTAAAACTTTCATTTGACGGCCAAAGAATCCCAGATAATGATATTGGATCTACTACATCATGGCCCTCCAAAGCGTTGCATTGAAAATTGTTATTGCGATCATACGCCACCAGCCTGAAATAAAAAATAGGCTGAGGCATTTCCAAGGATAATCCAAGGGAGTGTAATTTTTGAGGTTATAAAATAGATAAGTTCATTACCGTTCAATGAGGTCCTCCTTTTTTCCAGTAACTCTTGCATTCCTTAACCTTAAGTCTTTTTTTAAGTCGCAAACAGTCCAAGATCCGTATTTTTCTGCCATTTTTCGCAAAATAATTAAAATTATCAACAAAACACCATACTCTCACTATGAGCTGTCAAATTGACGTGACCCCCAACTACGCTAGCGCCACCAAGCGGGAGCAAAGGCGGGCATAGCTGCCATTGAATCTGTCCGTTTAAAGTGGGTCAAAATCGAGTCCAAAGGAGTCGGTTACATACAAACAAACAAACATACAGGTGAAGCTAATAAAAGCGTGATAAAAAAATACTCTTTTGAAGAAATGATGAGAGTAATCAGACATGTTTTCAAGAAATAATGAGTGCAATTAAACACAAATTACTATAAATAACATGTTGTATTCATAAACTTACCATCTACAAGTCAAGATAGGATTAAAAGAGGAAATTCTGAGAGACACAATAAAAAATCGTATAAAGATTGCGAGTAACGATCCCAAAAACGAAGAATAAAATATTGGTAAAATCTTGCAGCTTTATTTTTATTTAAATTTATTATTATTCCCTTCATTTAAAACTGTAAAAACAATGTTGCTGAGGCGGAAGAAAGTGGGACAGAATAAATTTAAATTTGTATTTATTTTAATCTTTTTTCGATTTTTTAATAAATCGTAAAAAAGTAAAAAGATGCATTTTTTTTTGCTTTAAGACCTAGTAACTTTTGGATAGCAGAAAAAAATAACAAACAAAAATTATCTAGTAAAGCATGTTTGATGCAGATTCCGATAATATTTATTATAATACGCGTTATTGTGGAGGAAGTCGATGTTCTCGTCCGTGTTAGTTATTACTAACACGGACGAGAACATCGACTTCCTCCTTGATTGTGATAGTCCAAGGCTCGCCGCTGTAAAAATAGTGATACATGACAGGTCCTTGATTGTGTTTTCTGTTTATATGCCTGCTGACAAAGCTGACAACCTCGCATTATTCACGGACTGTTTAAGTGAAATCAACGCGATAGTAGCGGTAAACAACGTGGACTCGGTGTTTATTCTGGGGGACTTCAACGCGCATCCCGGTGAGCTATTTCATAATGAACTTTTAGAGTTTTGTATCGAACAATCGTGGTCATGTATTGACATGGAACTATTGCCGAATGATACGTACACGTTTGTGAGTGATGCACATGGATGTAGGCGATGGCTGGACCATGTAATAGTGACTGATGCTGCACGTCAGACTGTGGTGGACGTGTCGGTGTTATATGATACATACAGTTCTGACCACATACCTATCCAAATAGAGTGCAACTTCAGCTTGGTTAAACCTAAACTAGCCGAAACTAAGTTTTTATGTAACAAACTAAATTGGGGTATACGTGATGCTAGCCAAATATTAAAATATAAGGAATATTGTAACTCCAAACTGAAAGACATTGACTTTCCAGTTCAATTTACCTCATGCGCTGGCAAATACTGCCCCAACTTGCATCACAGACTTTTGTTAGATGAAATGTATAGAAGTATAGTAAACATACTATCTCGCGGTGCTACCCTAAGTTTTTGCGAATCCAAGCCTAGGAAGGGCAAATATGTAACCGGCTGGAACAGGCACGTCGGGGGCGCCCATGGGCAGGCTCGGCTTTGTTACAAGGTGTGGTTACTTCATGGCCGACCTAGCTCAGGACCCATTTACCAGTATATGTACGAGTCGAGGAAGTGTTTTAAAGCTAAGCTAAAATGGTGTCAAACCCATGAAAACCAAATAAAGATGGACATAATAGCTAAACATCACAAGAATAAAGACTTTTACAGATTCTGGAAATCGACAAACAAATTAAACCCAAGACCGAGTCTTCCTGTGGGCGTGGCCGGGGTGCATGATCCTGCTGACATTGCAGAGGCTTTTAGAAGTCACTTTAGAGTTGAGTCACCTCTTGGGTCAGCGTCGCTGCGGATGCCCGATGATGAGAGTTTCTCAGGGGAATTAAAAGTTATGTTTTCTGCCAAGGAAGTAGCTGGTACAATCAAAAACATGGTGAGAGGAAAATCCCCAGGACATGATGATCTCAGCATAGAGCATCTGCAGCATGTCGGACATCACCTTGCAAGAGTTCTAGCATTGTTTTATAATATGTGCTTTAGTCATTCTTATCTACCTGACGATCTCATGTACACACTCGTTGTTCCCATTGTTAAAAACAAAACGGGTGATATTTCCGATTTGGGTAACTACAGGCCGATATCACACGCGACAGTGATTGCAAAAGTGCTGGACAGTTTGCTTGATAAACAGCTGGATGGGAATCCAAACCTACATGACGCTCAGTTTGGGTTCAGGCCTGGACTGTCAACGGAGACTGCCATTTTTAGCAAACTGTTCAGTGCTACACCAACAGAAAAACGCCTGTTTATGCGTGTTATTTGGACTTGTCAAAGGCCTTCGACTTGGTTGACTATGACACACCGTGGAAAAAACTGCATAGTGAAACTAACTTGAGTCCTGAAATTGCTTCATTATTCAAATATTGGTATGGTCATCAGAGAAACAGTGTCAAATGGGCTGGATCACAGTCTGATGTGTACAGGTTGGAGTGTGGGGTGAGACAGGGTGGCTTGACGTCTCCTAAACTTCAACTTGTACATGAATCAGCTGATCGAGGAGCTCAGCAGCACTAGGGTGGGCTGTCATATAGACGGGAAATGTATTAATAATATAAGTTATGCTGATGACATGGTGCTGCTGAGTCCCTCGATCGGGGCATTGCGTAAGCTGTTGCTTATTTGTGAATCGTATGCTGACGCTCATGGGCTCAGATACAATGTGAAGAAAAGTGAATTTATGTTATTCAAGTCGGGCACAAAAACATACTTGAATGTACCGCCAGTCACATTATATGGTACTCCCTTGAATAAAGTAGATAAGTTTAAATATCTGGGCCACTGGGTCTCTGAGGATCTTAAAGATAACCTCGACATGGAGAGGGAACGCAGAGCGCTGGCTGTTCGTTGCAACATGTTGGCCCGCAGGTTTGCACATTGCAGTGAAGAAGCTAAGCGGACGCTCTTCGGAGCATACTGCCAGTCCTTCTATACTTGCAGCCTGTGGGTCAACTACACGCAGAGGATATACAGCGCTCTGCGGGTCCAGTACAACAACACGTACAGGGTGTTGATGGGGCTGCCGCGGCACTGAAGCGCCTCAGGCATGTTTGCGGAGGCAAGGATTGACGGATTCCACGCAATAATTAGAAAACGCTGCGCCTCGTTAAAGGCCCGCATCTGTGGTAGTCCCAACTCCATTCTGTGCACGTTTGCGGACAGATGGGATTCACCGCTGCTGGGGCACTGGGAACGTCTGCACACCTGTCTGTCCTAGCAGTGTGGAATCCCATTCCTTATTCTTAATTTTTCATTAATTCTAATTTGAATCTAATCTAATTTAATTTAATTTATTAATTTATTTAATTTATTAATTTGTGTATATGACTTGTGTTTAATTTAATTGTAATTTTAATTTTGTAATGTATGGGTCTATAACCTGAAATAAAGAAATTGAATTGAATTTAATTGAATTGAATATATTTTTCAAGAACATCCTCATACAAAAAGTTGGTCACAAAAATCTGTAACATGCAGTGGCGAATCTACCGCTGCGATCGTATTTCCTCGGCTCAACCTGCACGATGCAATCAAGTACTAAGCTAACCTAATAAACTGTCTAACAGGTTTGCTACTGATACATGACTAATGTACTGAGCCTTCCAGAAGTAAACGAGAAAAACGTTTTGCGAATATGCCGACATTATTTGTGTCTCTTTTATAAAATTTTAATTGTTTGGGATGTCTACGAACCTTAAGAGCTTGAATAATACCTCAGACAAAAAATACGAGGAACGGGATAGGACAATGGCATTTGACCTCAATACTAAAGTTCCAATAAGTTGAGAAAATGTCCTTCGTGTGGAATAAACAAAGAATTTATATTTTATTATCGGTCCGATGAATCAAAATAGATTTGACTGAAGATAACTGCTGGACAAAGGCCTCTCTCCCCTTTTTCCACTCTTGGCGATCCTGAACGATCATCCACCTGTGGTCATCCCAAAAACAGAGCTCACCCCCCCCCCCCAATCACTTCCTGGGTCGACCAAGCCTCCTCTTGGGATTTTTTTGGAACTGCGGATCAGATGCATTCGAGCGACGTGGCCGGCTCACGGATGGTTCCGATAATGTACGTCGAGCTTATGTTTTAGAGACATCGGAAGGACTCCTTTCATAGAACAAAAGCTCTTCCAGGCTTTGTAGACGCGTCTTTCGAATTCCTTGTCTTGTCGCTTCTGGCAAGAGACTATTTGGCGTAGGCAGATTTATTCCTGGATCTATGCAATTCTCACTCCATCCTCGTCTACCGCATGCTCCTTGCTAATAAATATTACCTTGGTCTTCGACATATTCATGCTAAGGCCAACCTCGAGGCTTGCATTGATGACTTCTTCTCGACGTCGACTCTCTCGACTCATCTTGACTTCGCAGCATCGACTTTAGCTCAGATGCTGACCCATAGAAAATAATAGTTTAGTCGGCGAAGCGAAGGTTTGTGAGCTTCACTTCCCTGACGTCAATGCCCCTGATCTCCCTCTTTGGCTCCAGTGTTCTAAAGGTCTCTTTCAACACGCTTATGAACAGCTTTGGTGGGAGGATCGCCCTGCTTGACGCGCTGTTCCATTACAAATGAAGGTCCAGAAACTCGTCTCGTAGTTCATTACACAGAAAAAAATGAACAAAAAATTGATCTTAGATCAAGAATGCCATTTTTCTCAGAAAGTTAGATTAAAGCTAAGAAAATATTTACCTAACTTTAATAAATATACTTGTTCAAAGAAACACATGTTACTTGTATTGAGTTTTTTTTTATTATTTGTATTAACACTAATATTAAGAATATTTTTCTTCAACTAACACTTTTGTTTTCTTATTTTTGTTTAAATATTAAGTGATTCGTCAAGAAACTGTGCATTCTCAATACAAGCATTCTGTTCTTCGTCAAAGATTCACACAGTTTTGTTGTATGAAATAGTATATAGTGTTACATCAAGAAACTCCCATACTCTATGCAAGTACCTACGTATGTTCTTTGTTGAAAATTTTCACAGTTTTCATTTAAGAAAAGACTGTCATTTCATTTCATTTCATTTTATTGCGATAAATTACAGTATTTGTTACAGATCTTAAGTAATATAATATAATGTGCTAATGTAATTTTACCAATGGCGGCATGGCAATTTAATAATCATAATTATCAATAGAATTAAATTAGATTAACAGCCAGTTGCAAGAAACGACTTATTAGTACGACATTTGCTAATGCCCAGTTAAATTTAATGTCCCCATTACATTAATGGGCATTGCATGAACGTTCAATATCGCGAAGTTAGTCTTTGATTTACAAATGGACAGCTAATGATTTAATTAGGAAAGAGAGTGAACGATTTCTCCACCGAATGAATGATTGCGTTTAGTTGTTAGTAAAAAATAAATATTGTAAGGAAAATTGGTAAACAAAACGTGTTTTGACACTTCTTTCACATTTTGTTTGAGGTTATCTTCCTTCTGTCAGTTCATTCATCTTTTCACTGTTGTTGTTTAGTGCGAGATAACTAATTGTTGTTTGTTTAAAAATGTCAGAAAAAAGGAAACGTGGTGCAAATTATACTCCTCAAGAAACAGAAAAACTAATAGATCTGGTCAAACAGTAAGTATATGTACTACCTGTGATTTTCATCGTAATATGTATCGTTTAAATTTGATACCAAATGTGTATTTAGAAGTGTCCCTAAAGTACAACGTAAATCATTTTACAGGCACCGTTTGGCGATAGAAGATAAACGAACTGGCTATGTACATTTGGTCCGGAAAAAGGAGGCGTGGGATAAAGTTTGTGTAGCTTACAATGCTGTGGCAACAAGCGGCACCCGTTCAGTGGACCAGCTTCGAGTTTTTTATGACAATAAAAAACAGAAAGCTAGAAAAGCTCTTGCTACACACAACGTATGTATCAGTACGTTTGTATTTTTATATGAGAAAACATGATAATAGTTATGTAATATAATTCTACTTTTTTTTGTAGAAAAGTGAATACATGCAGCACAATATCACAGAGGAGGAGGTCAAAGAAGCTATTCAGCATGTAAAAGTAGACAAGGTAAAGAGTAGCATTTCATAATAGTACTTAAATGTGGGTTTATCAACCGTAATATGCAGTCCGGGAAGGTTAAAAATTAGAATGTATCATTCTTACCAGTTGGCCACCACAGCTCTTATCTCATCATCAATAGTTGTTGAATATTTAAGACGAAATACTGCATCTGTATATAGACCACATGTCTCATGTTTAATTGTAAAACACTATGTTCTAGGGGCAGTACAATAAAACTGGAGGTGGTAGTTGGCATCCAGCAGTGACTGACCATGACTTAAAAATTTTGAGTCTGGTGAGCGATCAGGTTACTCCATTGCCTAATAGTTGTGACAGTGCTGCAGTATATTTTGAAGGTATGTATTTGATATTATAAACTCATTAAAAATAGGACAGACAGACTGACAGGTTACTGACAACGGGTTTGGTCCAGAGAGATCCCCTATCCATAACGCCAACTGTACCGGGTTCGATCCCCGGTCGGGCCAATATTTATGTTATGAGTTAATACAGATTTGTCTTGGGTCTTGGATGTTTATTCGTGTTGTGCTGTCATTGACTTGGCACCCATAGTACAGGGTTTTCTAGTATGGAACCAAGTCAATATGTGTGTATGTAATGTGAATGTACTAAATAGGTCCATAGTATAATGTTAAATTGCCTTTGTTACAGATCTCACTCGTGAGTCTCAAGATATACTCCAGCAGGAAGTAACAATTGACATGAACAATGTTTTCTTTGCTGAACCGAATCAAGAGAATAATGGTATTTTTTTTTTATTAAATTGATATGACATTTTTGGTTATTCTGTTGGTAATTATGAATTTCTATTTCAGATTTGAGCAAGCTAATAGCTGATGATAAAAAGGATTATGCGGGCAATGAAATTGATACACATCTTACAAAACAAACAGGTAACATAGAAAATATCCCTTTAACTTTATTAGGTGTTCAAAGAACTTGATTTATTTTGCTTGTATTAATTTTAATCAAAATATTTCTTAGTTTCAGCCCGCCCATACAAGAAAAAAGGTGCCAGCTTTTTCAAGAACAATGATGCCCGTCCATGCAAGAAAAAAGGTCAAGTTAATTATAAGACTTTATATTTTAAAAGAAAAAGCCAGAATGCATTGCTGGAAAGGCGAAGACTGTATCAAGAAATAAGATTAAAACAAAAAGAACACTCCTTAGTTGTAAAGGAACACGAGTTAAGGATGCAGTTTTTAAAAGAGGAGCATGATAGGAGAATGCAAGAAATGGCATAATATTTTTATAATAAAAACGTTTTAGAATACTTATAATTTATTTTATTTCTCTACCTTTTTTGGCCAGTAATCACAATTACCTAAAAACAGTATTAACCAAAGATGTTCTCACTGAAAAATCATGTTCGCCGTGACCTGCTACTGCTGCTTCCGGAATGTCAAATCCAATATTGAGGTCTTCTGGAATAGGCTCTTCCTCAATTTCAATTGCAATATTATGCAACACAGCCGTTGCTACAATCACTTTCAATATGGTGTCCATTTTCCGTAGTGTTATGCCGCTGTGTATACACGGAAACCGACGTTTCCATACACCTATACACCTTTCCACTGTATTTCTTGTAGTGATGTGACTTTTGTTGTAATTCTCTTCTGCTATTGATTGAGGGTTTAAAATTGGTGTTTGCAAGAAATGTTTGCAAAAGTAACCACTGTCTCCAAGTAGGTAAAAGTTTTGATATCGTCCATTTTCTAGTTCAGCACATAAGGGAGAGTTGTTTAATATAGTACTGTCATGTACTGATCCCGGCCATCGTGCAATTATATTTCTTATTTTCAATTTGCAATCTGCAACAATCTGTACATTTATGGAATAGAATCCTTTGCGACACCTAAAACACTCTGCCAGACGTCCCCCTGGAGAGTCAATTTTTATATGAGTGCCGTCTATTGTACCAATTACTCTCGGAAAACCTGCCAACTCATAAAACTCCTCGGCAACACGGTGACATTCATCTTGTGTGGGCATTTTGATGTAAGCATGAGAAAGGTTTGCAATGGCATTGGTCACTCTTTGTATTATCCTACAAATTGTTGCTTTGTGACAAGTTGACAAGTCGCCCATCACTTTTTGGAAACATCCAGTCGCATAGAATCTCAAGGCTATTAATATTTGGGTTCTTGCATCAAAAGCTTTACTGCGTCTGGTGGTTGGCTCGAATAGATGACCAATTTTTCTCAAAATCATTTCCACCGTCCCTCTATGAAACCTAAACCTGGACTGGAATTCTTCATCATCATATTTATTCCACAAATCAATTCTGTCAGGGATATTTCTTCTATGCACTGGTTCTTCATCAGATAGTGAAGATAAAGACGACATGGACATTTCTGAAAATAAAAATTGAAAGGTAAAAAATTGGATTTATGTTTTACCTAAAAGTCTAAACATTTATCTAGGTAGGTACCCAAACAAATAATTAATTTAAGAGCTTACCTGGTTGCTTTGGAATCTAGATATTGCGTAAACACCACGTAAACGCGGTCATCAGATGCAGCTAATGGTTTCACTAATGACACAAGTACGGCTCATTAAAAAATATTCATGAAATGTCTAAATTAATCCTCCATTAGGGGTAGAAAATGTTTCTTGCAACAAAAAAGAGTGATAATGACGACTTTTGACAGAAGAAACATTAACTTTTAATGGATATTAAACTCGGCATTAGATTTGGATTGTTGCAATGCAAAACACAGGTTAATGGAGCATTAAGTACTAAATGTCGGCATTAAAATATAATGAAGGTTTCTTGCAACTGGCTGTTAGTAAATTAGATTAACATTAGAGAAAATTAGATAATAGTATTTTCCGCTTGGAAAAACAAAAAAATACATAATCATAAATAATTCCATAAAAACATTATTTTATTGGATTAGAATTGAATTGAATTGTTATTTTGAGTTAATATTTATGTCGCTAGTCAAAAGTATGAAAAATAATAAAATAAAAAGTCTAATTCGTAAAACAGTAAATACCTACTTTCTAAGACAATAATTTGCCGTATTCATAAAACTCAGTCAACGTATAAGGACACATAAGCAGTAAGTACTGCTTCAAGGCCTTCAGAAACTGATCACCCGAGAGAAGCTTTATATTAGACGGTAGTTTATTATAAACGCAGACTGCCATATTACTAGTACTTCTACTATAGGACGTAGTTCTACAGTACCTAGTCTTAAGGTCATGCTTGAACCTATCTCTTAGCCTATTACTATTGCGTTCAGAGCTGATGGGAAACTTTTCAGGATAACGCTTTATTAATTTGCAGAGCTCCATAATGTAGAGCGCTGTGACAGTGTGTATTTCCAATTTAAAAAATAGGCCGCGACAAGTTACTATATTTGATTTGACACCACTTAAAATACGAACGCATCTCTTTTGCCAGACAAACAACTTTTCTATATCAACGCTGCCACCCCACAATGCCAAGCCGTACAGAAGCCTAGAGTGGAAAAACGCATAGTAAGCCTGCAGCATGGCATGTGTTGTAGTAACTGTTGACAAGCATCTCAATGCATAGCAAAAACTACTTAGTTTTGTCTCAAGGGTATATATGTGCTTTTTCCAATTCATGTACTCATCTGCGAAAATCCCCAGAAACTTGGCTTGGTCTACAAGGGCAACCGTAGTATTGTCCACAGTTAGATTTGGTTCCAGTCTAGGGGTATTATAATTTCGGAAATGAATCATTTTTTTTTTCCTGCATTTGTTTTTAGTCCAATAGATTTTAACCACTTGACTATGGCATTGATAGTTTCATTTATCTCAGGAAACAGCTGTGTTGTATTATTTCTTTCAAATTTAAAGAATACTGAGACATCATCCGCAAACATAGTGATTTTCTTACTGACTATTTGGGGTAAATGATTAATATATAATATGAACAGCAGGGGACCCAGGACACTACCTTGAGGCACACCTTGCGTCATCTCAGTACTTAGGGATATTTTGTTTGAAAGTGTGTTTGTCCTGGAGTCAAACATAGGGAGCTTAACACTTTGTTGGCGGTTTGTCAGATAAGACTTTAACCAGTCTAGACAATTTCCTCTTATACCGTACCGATTTAGGATGCATAGCAACACGTGATGATCGACATAATCAAAAGCCTTTGATAAGTCCAGTAGAACAGTTACCACGTTTGACTTTATATTTAGAGAGTCCGCCACAAAATCCATCATATCGAAAACAGCATCAATAGTTGACTTACCCTTTTGAAAACCAAATTGGTTTTTGGACAGTATTTTGTATTTTAATAAAAAGTTTGTCAAACGGTTTGAATAAAATTTTTCGAAGATCTTTGAAAGACAAGGCAACAACGCAATGGGGCGATAATTCTGAACTTCCAGTCTACTATCACCTTAGTGCAGAGGAATGATATGAGCTTTTTTAAGCCTTTCTGGAAAAATACCTGTGGCTATTGATCGATTTATGAGATAGACCAGAGGATCGGCAACTACCTCTATAATTTCTTTAATAATAGTGATTGGTAAACTGTCAAAACCACACGACTTTTTATTATTGAAACTAGACACAAGTATTAGAATTTCATGTCTAGATATGGGATTGATAAACATGGTGTTGTTTTGAAAGCTGGGAAGTTCAATGCTATGTAGCTTGTTTTTATTTATAGGAGTGCTACTTGTACTGAAATAAGCGTTAAATAAGTCTGGGGCCTCTAGCTCACTGATTATCGTTTTAACACCATCTGTGAGTCCCGAAAAACTTTAATTTTTTTTTAGATTTTTCCCCTTTGATAGTTTTATTTACTATATTCCAGACAGTTTGAATTTTATTTTTTGAATTTAGAATAAGACATTCGTTGTCTTTTTTCTTTGCATACGATACCACCCTGTGCAAAAACGAACAGTATATTTTGTAGTGTTTCGAAAGTATGGATTTATAATTTTTTGAAACTATGGAATCTTGGTTTAAATTTTTAAGTTCAATAAAATTTCACGCTTTGTTTCACAGGATTTTTGAATACCCGGTGTAATCCATTTTGGCTTAGGATATTTTTTCTCAACCTGTACTGTTTTCAACGGACAAAACCTGTCAAACGCACTAACGAGTATATCGTGAAACAGATTAAAAGACTGATCCGTATCTGAAATCGAGTATATCTGCTCCCAACATACGCAACTCAAAAAATCTTTGAACTCGTCTGTATTTGATTTATTGAGGTCTCTCACTTGTTTATAAATACTACGTGGATTTGATTTGATCTTTATATCAAGTGTAGCATGCTGAAGGCTGTGGTCAGATAAACCTGGCTCAACTACTTTCACATTGCGTAAATTCATGTTGGAAATAATATTGTCGATGCAAGTACTACAATGGGCTGTTATGCGCGTGGGTTCCAGTACAAACGGTTTAGCATTAAATGATTTCAGTAGACTTAGAAACTCGCTCTTTTCCCTTCCGTGTTCCATTAAATTTACATTGAAATCTCCACACAGCAAAAATGGTTTGTCGATTCTGTTTCCTACTGTGTTTAAAACATTTTCAAGATGTTCAACAAACTTATCATTTTTAATAGTTTTTGGCCTATAAGCACAAATCACAAAAACCCCGAGCAAGCTGACACCGCAGACTTCTAAAATATTTGAAATTGTGCGTTGCCTTATTGAGGGAAGCTCATCAAAATGCAGGCTGTCGTGAACAAAAATACATACTCCGCCTTAACTTTTTCGAGTATCCCGACAAAAGGACGATGCCAGACTAAAATCCCTAAAAGACATTCTTTCTAGATCCGTTTTCACTCTATGTTGTTCAGTAAGGCATAAAACTTTTACACTACGGCCTTCTTCTGATTGAAGCCAATTTTCAAGTAGCGCTTGTTTCCTATCATTAAAACTTTATATGTTTATATGTGCTACTGTTGTGCCTGCCTTTGACAATTTAAGTTTTTCTTTGCGTTTGTTTGTTTGCGAAAAAAAACTTCTCTTTGTGTTTCAGTGGTGGTTGTTGTTTGTTTGAAATAATAGGGAATGGTACCTATTTTAGGGATCTTGGAGTTGTTTTCCAGTAATTTTTGTTCAATTTTTAATTTTTGTTTGTGGAAATAGTAGGGTATTGTGCCAACCTTTAGAATGTCACAAGTTTGTGGTGCAGTTTTGCCTCTAACGTGTTTGCCAAAATTTGTGATAAATTCTTCCTTGTAATGAAGATAATCGATCTCTATGTTAAGTTTGTGTACAAGATTCAACAGACTGTGCATCTCTGTGACGTTTTTTATGTAGAATTTGTAAATAACTGATTTGAAAGCTTTTTGAGATTTGTGCAGTTTGGTTGTGTTTGAGTATTTGTTAGCTTGTATTACACATAGAAATACAACATTTTCGATGTCATATTTCTGCAAAAGATTTGCAGAAATATGACATCGAAAATGTTGTATTTCTATGTGTAATATTCACTGTGGTGTACTCTTAAGAGACTGACCATACTCAATTTAAATATCCTTTTTTTTTCGTTGTAGATTTGCATGCTTTTAATGCAAGAAATAGTTACATACCATAAAATATAATATGTATTCTTTATATTACTGACACTAAATAGACCGATTTGGAAAATTGTTTTTGTTTTATAGAATTCACCTTCCGATTGCTCCCTTTGACACCAGGTCAGGATCTAGTGGGAACCTGGAAAATTGAGAGAACTTTTCACATGTTCTATGCAGACCTATAGCAATTTTTACAGTAACTCGTGCATTTTACTCTTGTAAAGCAGCAATTTGTGAAATGGAACTGATGATGAAGAGCACAAATGGCCACCGGAACTGCTCCATACTAGGCATCCTACAGGTTGCGCTAGCTTTATTAAGGTTGGTCAGTGTATGCTCGTCATAATGCTTATTGATGATTTCAATGGTGGTGAAGGTGATGGTGACGTAGGTACCAGTACAGTTTCTCAACAATTTATCAACACAAGTTAATTAATGAAGACGTGGGTATTCTTTTGTAACAAATAGGGTTTATTTGAAGTCGCTTTTTTCAAAAGTTTTCTTTTTGTTTAAATTATAATGTGAACCGGTTGGGTTTGAATAGTAAGTTGTCAAACTAATGTAATGTATGATTTAGCACTCTCACCTCAAAAACAGAAAGAGTTATCCAAACAATGAATAAAGCATGTGGTGGACTTGAAGAAATAGCTAGATTCTACCTCAGAGATGACGTGAGGCGCTGCACAACAGGGAAAAAAGAATGCCGAACAAAGAACAAAGACAAAAAACAGATCAGGTATTTGCAAGACACCTTAGTAAATCAGTTCCAAAAGTACAAAATTGAAGGTGGAAAATATCCATTCACCACGTTTTTCAAGTACAAACCATTGTTTGTCTTGACTTCACACCTTGGTACCAGAGACACATGCATATGTATAAAACATAATAACATTGACCTTAAATTTGCTGCTTTGAAAAAATATTCAGTACGGGAAAACAGCAATTTGAAAGAAGCTCTTGCATTGCAAACATCTGATTTGAATTCTTTCAAATGCATACATGGAAGATGCACTCAATGCGACAAAATTCCCGTGAAACATAACCCAGCTATAGATTTAACCGAAACCGAGACCTGGAGCCAATGGGAGGGAACTGACAGAATGAATATTCCAAAAAAGAAGGAACAGAAGCTAAAGTTTTGAAAACTAAAAATCCCGTGAAAGCCCAAAAAACTGGAACACTATTACAATTATTAGACCAGTTTGACACTGATGTGAAAAAAAAAACAAAAAACATTTTTTTAATGTTAATCATCAGCAAGAAAAATATCAACATATTGTCAATCATATGAATGAGAAAGAAGCCGTTATAATTTGCGATTTTTCAGAAAACTACGATTCGAAACTGTACAGAGATTCAAAGTATGCATTTTGAAGCTTAGAATAGAATAGAATATAATAGAATAGAATAAAAAACTTTATTTGCTTATCATGGTGTACATAAGGTGTCTTAAATATCTAATGTTAGTTTTACATGTGTTTGGGATGGACGATTTCAAATCATATTAACATCTTACTAGACATACCTAGTATCCAAAAAGGCACAGCGACAGACATAAGGTCTCTGGTGTCTGAGGTTCAGCAGCAACTATACGCGCTAAGAAATTTGGGGTAACCCGTTGATAAGTGGGACATGTTGTTAATATCCATATTATCCAAAAAACTAAACTCATTCACAAATAGGGCATATCACCATGATAAAAATCCAACCATGGCGGATTTCATAACGTTTTTAGAAAAAAGGGCTAAAGCTTTGGAAGATAGTTCCCCTAACGTGTCGACTTCCTATGAAAGCGCACACAAGTCTAACCAAAAACCTAACTTTAAAACAACCCATGTTGTTACAAGTAGTAAGAAGTCCCTATGTGACTTTTGTGAAAAACAGAATCATGCTGTTTTTATGTGTCCAAAATTCAAATTGGCTCCAGTACAGGGTCGAATTAAATTCATTGAAGACACCAATATGTGTAAAATATGCTTGAATACGCATACTAACAAATGCAAGTTTAATTTTAAATGTAAAACTTGTAAAGAATCCCATAATTCACTATTACTCGATGAACCTAATGAGGAGGTTACCATGTTCTCAAATCAAGTTGATGGAGAATTTCTTCTTTCCACAGTTAAGGTTAAACTCATTGATAAATATGGCTGTGAAGTTTTTTGTAAAGCACTGCTGGACCCTTGTAGTCAAGGATCCTTTATACTTCAGTCATTAGTAGACAAGTTACAGCTTGATGGTCAAGATGAAAAGAAAACTTACTGTGGTTGGATTTGGAAAGAAATCTTCCCAATTAAATAAAACTGCAGATCTTCAAGTTTACTCATGTACACATGCTGTAAAGTTTAATATAAAAAATATACATGTGGTAGAAAACAATATAACCTCAACACTGCCCCACAAGTACTTTGACAAGTCTAAGCTAAATATTCCTAAAGATATTAAACTTAGTGATGTGAGTTTTAATGTCCCCTCTGAAATTCAACTTCTTTTGAGCGGAAGTGTGTACTTCAAAAGTGTATTAACCTCGTAACGCCCACGAGCCTTTTTAGTAATAATTAGAGATGGGCTTCCGGCCCAACTCTTAAATTCATTTACTGAGAGAACAAACACCCAACAACCTTTATTTAGGATCAAATAAGTTTGACGTCTCCGAGCAATCAAATTTGCCGCCACGTCGCCATTTTACAAACATATCACTTCCTGAGAGCATCCTCTACTTTTTAGAAGTGTTTATGGTTGCGTATTTAAAAAAGAAACTGTCAAAATCACATGTGAAACTGTTCAAGATGGAACGCTCAAGGAGAAAAGGTAACTGAATCTAATTATATCTTTTTAATCTCAATGTTTTTGCTAGAGATTTATGTTAAAATAGATTCTCTCAAAAGCATACTTTAACCAAATGTTGTTCTTTTCTATGAAATTGTTGTGATTTGTGAAAAAAAATACAGTGACTATTTTGTTACTATAAAAAGGAAATCGGGCATTTGAGTTTTATGTATTTTAACGAGGTTAATTTTGATTTACTTGAATGAATCGGACTTGGAATTAGATCCGTATGCTGACGGAAGCGATGTCGATGACGACGACTACTGCCCAGACGAACGCGAGAGGCCTTTAGTCACGGAAGATCACTCTTCAGATTCATCTTCCTCACCAGACGATGAAGATGACGAGCTAATTCTGCCAGCACCACCACAGCGAGTAACTGGACGAGGAAGAGGGCGAGGAATTGGACGAGGAAGAGGGCGAGGAAGAGGTACTTCTGCTCTCCAACAAGTACGTGAAAGCTCAAGAGGACACGGCAGCCGTAGCCCAAGTCAGCAGTCGGAAGGCAGTGTAGGTTCTGTTGATGTTTCTACTAATGTTTGGCAAGAGAAAGAATTTACTCCCACAATTTTTCCTCATACGTATCCTACGTATTTGCCAATCAACACTGAAGACTATCAAAAAGTGGACTATTTCAGACAGTACATTGATACTGAAATAATGGATTTGATAGTCACAAAGACAAATCAGATGGCCATTTATAGGACAGGAAAAAGTCTGAATCTGACTGTGGCTGAACTAAATGTTTTCGTAGGAGCTGTAATGTTGATGGGTTGCATTAATTACCCACAAATTAGAATGTACTGGCAGAAGAAGTACAGAGTACCAGTCATTGCACAAAACATATCGAGAAATAGGTTTTTACTCTTGAAAAGTAACCTGAAAGTGGTTTTCGACCCAAGCATTTCCCCTGAAGAAAGAGCTAAAGATAAATTGTGGAAAATGCGCCCATTAATCGGTAAAATTGTTACTGGATGTAAAAGGCAGACCAAAGAAAAGCCTATTTGCATAGATGAGATGATAATACCCTTCACAGGGAAATGTGGCGTCAAACAATATTGCCCAAATAAATCAAACCCTGTCGGGTTAAAAGCATTCGTGCTGGCAAACCCAAATGGGATCGTTTGCGACTTTCATATTTATCAGGGGAAGACGACCTATCCGGAGTACGAGGATACAGATTTAACGTTAGGGGAGAAAGTAGTCTTAAAACTATCAGAAGATTTAATGCCTGGTCACATTTTATATTTCGACAGATATTTTACTTCAGAGAAACTTGTGCTGGAGCTAAATCGTAAAGGAATAATGTGTGCCGGAACTGTAGCTAAAAACAGGATCCCAAAGGAAGCTAAGCTCGTCTGGAAATCCGCAAAAGACCTAAAACGCTTAGAACGAGGCAGCAGTCAAGTGCTTGTGAACAAAGATACGAATATCGCACTAACTACGTGGCTTGACAATAAACCCGTCACATTATTGTCTTCAATCCATGCTAATAATACTTCAGACGAATGCCAGAGATGGTGCAAAAAACAAAAAATATACGTCACTGTTACACGCCCTGAAGTAGTGAAAAACTATAACGCAAACATGGGTGGAGTTGATCTTGCGGACAGGCTGCTATCGGTTTGTCCATTTCGATATCGCACTGTGAAGTGGACCCAAAGGTTTTTTGCACACATGATTGATCTGGCCACAAGTAACGCTTGGTTACAATACCGGTCCGATGAACTGACCAAAGGTGTCCTAATAAAAAGAATTCAACAGCTTCGTGCTTATAAGATAGAGCTGGGTGAATTTTTTATTGAGACAGCTCATCAGACTGATGAAGAGAGTAGCGATGAAACTGCTTCTGAATCACTTTCATCACACCGTCCGAAGAGGGGGAGACAATTCGTTGCCCCATTACCAAGCAACGCCAGGCGAACACGAGGCATAAGACATTTGCCTGTGGTTCACACGAAGCAAAATTTGTGCCGGCAACGTGGGTGCGCAAAGAAAACTAAAATGGGTTGTGTGGGTTGTAATGTTAACCTTTGCGTAACTGCAGAAAGAAACTGCTTCGTACTATTTCATAATCCTTAAATTTTCCTTCATTGATACTCTTGGATTGCCAGATGTAACCAAAGATTTACAAAAATCTGTTAGTTTTGATTTCTAAGAATGATACATGATAATATTCGAAAGATGTTCCATAATATTTTTGTTCTTATTCAGAAGTTTATTTTGTTGCTGAGTATGCAGAAGTTAAATTTTGTTTGTTTAATATTTTGTAAGATCAGTATTATTTTATAATAAAAGGAATGTGCCTTACTAAGACTAAAATGAAACTGTATGTGATATTGATAATAATTATGTGTTATAAGATTGCTATAAAACCTAATTAAACGCCCCTGAAATTAAAGTAGTACATATAACTTTTTAAGTTTATTGTGATTTTTGATGCTGTAAGTGTTTGGATAATACAAGATTTAATAAATATGATTCACTTCTTACTACAAAGTAGCCAAGTGTTTTACTCATCTTAAACCCGATATGCTTTATAAAACATCAAATATTTGCTATAGTTTTTGCATTATTATCCCAACTACCTTTATAAAACATCAAATAATTGCTGTATTTTTTGCAATATAAGCCCAACTACCTTTATAAAACTTCAAATAATTGGTGTACTTTTTGCAATATAAGCCCAACTACCTTTTTATGCGAATAGAAATTAAGCAATTTTGAGGGGTGGAATATGATCTCTAGGTTCATATACATCTTCTCTGTGAATATGGGCCGTATACCATTACTATAAGTACGAAAATTAGGTTGACAAAATTTGGGCCGGAATGACTATAAAATATTGATACTTTAAAAAGGCAGTTGGGTATTTAGCTCAGAAACCTAAATAAATCTTGGGCGTTACGAGGTTAAATGAAAGTATACCTTTGAAAGGTGGTCCAACTTTGCAAAGTACTTTGTTCGGGTTCGTGGTAGGGGGTGATAATTTTACTGAACAGTCTGACAATAAGTATGAAGTAATTTTTACCAACTTTATAATGTGTGAAGAAAATAATAAATTAAATAGCATAATGGATCAATTTTGGTTATCAGAGAAAATGCCTGAGGAACCAGTGAAAAATTCAAGCGACTTTGATAAAGCTGAACAATAATTTAAAACTTCTGTTAAATTGGAAAATAACTCAAATAGCTTACATATTGCGATTTAAACATAATGCTAAAAAAGGCAGTGAAAGACACACTGGGCCTTTATCTCCCCAAGAATATTCAGAAGCATTAAAAGTTATAATACGGTATAATCAATCACTTCATTTTTCAAATGAAATAGCTTCACTTTTGAATAACAAACCTTGTAAAGCTGCTCTGTCCAGTTTGCATCCTTTTCTAGATGGTGATAAAATTTTAAGAGTAGGAGGAAGGCTGACTAACTCTCCTAATATACCATATGATAAAATGCATCCCATTATCTTGCCTAAATCATCAAATCTTACTAAACTGATGATTACAAAAGAGCATCTAAGGCTCTTACATGCAGGTGCCAAGCTTGTTGGGTCATCTTTGTCTCAAAAATATTGGATTTTGAGTGGGCTAAGAGAAATAAAGAAAGTTTTGCGTCCTTGTATAAAATGCTTTCGCATTAAAGCTGAAGGAGCAAAGGTTCTAATGGGAAGCCTTCCGTCTACTCGAATAACTCCATCAAATAGAGACTTCCAGGTAGTGGGAATTGACTTCTGCGGACCCTTTAACCTGAAAGTGGCTAGGATTAGGAAACCAATAGTTACAAAAGCTTGAATCACCGTAATTGTATGTTTTAGTTCAAAATCCATTCATGCCGAGCTGCTCAGTTCTCTCACAACAGATGCATTTTTAGCGTGTCTTAAAAGATTCATAGCCAGACGTGGGATTCCTAATATTATATATTGTGATAATGCAAAAACATTTGAGGGTGCTGAGAACTGATTAAAAGATTTGTACAACTTACAAGCCTCTCCTAGTCACAGAGATTCTGTTCAAAAATTTTGTTTAACAAATTACATAAAATTTTAATTTATACCCAGCTATTCTCCAGAATTCGGTGGCTTATGGGAGGCTGGAGTTAAAAGCCTCAAGTATCACCTAAAAAGGATTGTGGGTGATGTTGCACTTACTGTTGTGCCCAATGTCAGGTGATATTTCAGATTTGAATTATCTTTCTCCTGGACATTTCTTAATCGGTACACAAATGACTAGTTATCCTGAGAAAAATTATACTGATATAAATCCGTACAGATTGAAATTTTGGGAGCAATGTACTAAGCTCAAGCAAGATTTTTGGAATGTCTGGTATAAAGATTATTTGACTCAATTACAAAACCGAAACAAATGGAAACATGATAATGTAAATAAAAAAATATGTGATTTAGTTATTGTAAGGATGAGTAATGTAACACCTATGAAGTGGCCTATGGGGCGTATTGTGAAAGTTATTCCTGGCCCGGATGGTAGAGTAAGAGTAGCACATGTAAAAATGTCTGATAAAGTTTATGTTCGTTCTTATAGGACTTTATGTCCTCTTCCTTTAAGTGAGTAGAGTAGATAATAAGTAAAAATTACTTGTTTTTGTATATATTTTCTATCATTATTTATATATTGATTTGTTTTTAAGCTTAGTAGCTTAATACCTACCTATGGTATTCAATAGGTAATTATCATAGATATTATAAGTCTGTTTTTCTATATATAAGTTATGTAACTTAGTGCTAATTTTCATTGCACTTTCTTTGTAATTAACAGTCAGGTTATAGAACTCCACCTACCTATGTAATTTAATAATTCCCTTCAGGAAGTTGTCAAGTATTTTCTTGTTAGACTCTACATTTAAAAAATAAATGTCAGCGAGGTCAGTAGGCGCGTCTTTGCCACCTTTCACTCACTAAGACGGCTTCAGAACTTTCTGCCCCATCAAACAAAAATTACTCTTGATCAATCTCTTCTTCTCCCCTTGATCGATTATGCCGATGTTTGTTGGGCTAGCGCCAACGAAGAGCAACTGAACAGACTCGAGCGACTTCAAAATCTCGGGATTCGGTTTATCTTCGGACTGCGCAAGTTCGACCACGTCTCGCAGTATCGCAAGGAGTTAAAATGGCTGCCGATCCGTCTTCGTCGGGACACACACATCCTCACTCTTCTATTCAACATCTTAACCAACCCTCGATACCCTAGCTTTTTCCGTGAGCTTTTTCATTTTCTCCCTTCGGCTCGTCCACGTAGACTCACACGGCTTCCCTGCTCTCTATACCTCATCACAACACCGTCGCATACAAGCACTGTTTTCGATTGCGGGCGATCACTCTCTGGAACTCGCTTCCCTGCACTATCAGAGATAGTCCATCTCTGCCCGTCTTTAAGAATCGTTTGAAGGTGCATTATCTTTCTCTATCCTAGATTTGAGCTTTGTATATATTAGTTTATTTAGGTGTATTTATATTTTTATATAATATTTATGTACTTGTGTATGTAGTGTATCTAGCAGTTAGTTCAATAGTTCAGTAATATATGTATGTATCTTATCAGAGCACATAGGTCTATCCTGTATATTAAATTATTCCTATCAACCTTGGGTTTGCTGGAAGATATCTCTATTT
Source organism: Argyresthia goedartella (assembly GCA_949825045.1). Classification (NCBI taxonomy): domain Eukaryota; kingdom Metazoa; phylum Arthropoda; class Insecta; order Lepidoptera; family Argyresthiidae; genus Argyresthia; species Argyresthia goedartella. Next base: position 21,512,331 of record OX463821.1, on the reverse strand, counting down.
AGAGATAAGCATGCCTTTGTAGATGTCCTTTCTGTTTATTATATCTTATGTTGTTTTATGTGCAATAAATATATACGAAATATACGAAAATATACAGAGGTGTGAAACAGGGCGACCCTTCATCACCAGTTGTTTACCAGCACCCTCGAGGAGGTATTCAAATAGCTAGCGGACCCATATCAGGACAATGGTGGAATGGGTGCCAAGCGACGCACACCGGCGTAGGTGTATGCCGATAAGTCGATGGCGGGATGACCTGGACAAGTTTCTGCCAGACTGGGCGGGGGCAGCACAGGATAGGAATAAGTGGTCCAAGAAAGGGGAGGCCTTTGCCCAGCAGTGGGATACAAAACAGGCTACATTAAATATATATGTATCCAAGACCATCGCAGTAAATTCTACTACCAACTGTATGCAAATTTTTGAATGCGTCCACCCGTTTGAGCAAAATTCCTTGTTGGGCTGTTAACTTTCGAACTACGGAACGATTAAAACATATCTTAAAACTCATCGCAAGGAAGTGTACCACCATTTACAGAAAACTTCAATAACATCCGTCTACACCCGTTGGACCACTAGGGTGCTACGGACAGACATACAGACACACCGACATCGATACACCCACCGGCAGACGCTTCAAACTTATTTAACAACCTTCAAAAGTAGTGAACTGTTAAACATTTATTTAAATATAATATAAGACAAACCTGTTCAAAAATTGCTCCAAGAAGATCTAAAAGGCTAGCAAAAAAGGCAAAACAAGGAAAGAAACCAGGAGCGAAATCTGACACGTCATCTTCCAGTCAGGAGTTGAGCTCGAGTAGAACGCGCGCACCTGAAGTTCCACTACAGATTAAAGACTCTGTGGAACCAATTCCTGCCGTACTTGCACTAGCCAGGACACCGCCGAAAGCTAAAATGGCAGTTTACGAATTCGATACATCAGTGATTGAATCAACATTCAAAGGCGTTGAATTCTATGAAATGAGGCAGCATGACTTGTTTTTAAATGATTTAAATATTATTGAAAACATACACTGCCAAGGTAAGAGGATAAGGGCACAATTAAAAAAATACAGCCTGGACAGACTCTGACCATTGGCACTGCTCTAATTGATCATAATAGGAGCCTGATGATCCGCAAAGGTGGCCCGAATGTAAAAATCGCTGACAATGAATATACATTGAACAGGCTGACTGGGATGTGTGCAGCTTATGCAGCAACTCGTGAAGGTACCTTTTCTCCCAGATGTGCTATGGCTATTTCTCTTGGGCTTGAAGTGCAGAGAGACAGGATTCTGTATTATAGTGCTGCACCGGGAGCCGAGCATTTTCCTGAAGTCTTCACATATCACCCACTTCTATGTGCCATACAACAATTAAACTCAGGTAGAGTGACTAAAGAAAATATCTCTAGGATAGCCGCTGTTAAGAATGATGCTGGGAAAACATTGGCAAGGCTTTTAAGTGAGCAGAAAACAAGCTTACCAGCAAAGTTAGTTAAGTTTGGCACCGGAGGATCAAAGGGTGTGGCAGAGCTGGAGAAGGCTTTAGCAGTTGTTCGAAGCTTGGCAGGCGGACCAGGATCAAGTGCAATCTAGTTGAGCCTCGTCTGAAGTTGGTCTTAGCTGGATTAGGCAGAAATGGGCACTCTTGTACATATCTCATTGTTGTCTTAAAATATAGTGTATGTATGTTATTTATTGTGTTTAGAGCTAATAAATAAAAATCACGTGTTTTACATTTAAATATTATTTAATTTTGTATCTACAAATATGTAATTACTGGTAAACGTACTTGCTATTTTACATAAAATGTTTAGTTGTTCATACTTACCTTATCTCGAAAACTTGTAATTTGATGTAAACTTAATACTTTCAAATATTTTCCTAGTAAAGAAATGTTTAGTATTTATTAAATATTTGCTTTTTAGATAAATATTGAATAAAATATTCATGTATAATTTTATATCTAAAGTTTTCAATGTAGAGTTTTGTAGAGTTGATGGCTTTATGTATTTTAAATAATTTCATTTCTGTCTCTGGACCTTTGCCGCCGCCCAACTCTGTTCAATTTATTATTGAACATGTATATTTTTAGTATAAAATAGTTAACGATGTGGCAACATTTCATTTTTATGTAATAATTTTGGGAAGCGACTGGCAACCCTCACTTTTTGTCATCCGTCATTGTAATGTAATAGCCCATGCTATTTCGAAGTCGTACTACTCAAGTCTCAACATATTTGTAATTCTGAGTTGCTAGAGAGGGAAGATCATACTATAGTTATGAATGCCTCCATACGTTTTATCAAAGTAACTCCATCACAAATCGAAAAAATTATCGACCAACTTGATAACCAAATGTCACCTGGCTTTGATCAGATAAGAATAAGCGATCTAAAAGAAATTAAGCTAGAAATTAGCCCAGTCTTAGCTAAAATGATTAACCTCTTTGTTGAACAGTCAAAGTATCCTGAAAACCTCAAACTTTCAATTATTCGTCCAATATTTAAAAATGGAAGCCACAGTGAAACCACGAATTATCGTCCCATTGCAATTCTTTCGTGCATTAATAAAATTGTGGAAAAAGCTATTACAGGCCAAATTTTGTATTTTCTAACTAAGCATGACGTCATCTCACCATCGCAGTGTGGGTTTCAGAAAGGGAAAAGTACCTCAACATTATTGTCACGATTTGCGAACGATATAAACAATCATTTAAATAATAAGAACCAGGTGGGGGTTATCTTCATAGACTTCAGGAAGGCCTTTGATACACTTGATCATGAGGTCCTCCTGAAGTCTATGGAGAACTGTGGTATTAGAGGAAGATTAAATGACTGGTTTAGACAATATTTAAACAATAGAAAATTAGCAGTTAAAATAACTAACCACACTGGGAGCTGCGAAGATGTCAGGTACGGGGTGGCAACCGGGTCAGTGACCGGGCCGGCCTGTTACATAATGCACGTAAATAGTATGCCTAAAGTTGTGAAACATTGTAATATTAGTAGTGAAGAATTGTTACTTTTGGATCACCCCCTCGCCTTGCTCGGGGGTGATCCAAAAGTAACAATCCTCCAATGGTAAATGTTCTTATGCAAAATAAAATATCATCGTTTCGCTTCGTGTGTAATCCGCGCGTCCGCGATTGCACATCTACACCGATCTGCGATCAAACCTCATACCTTTTATGCATTATAAATACAGCGCCGCCGCATGCACGTCTGTTCGTATCATTTACGAGTATGTAGAGACATAGTTAAACAGACAACTGTGCGCATAATACAGAAATGGCTACAACATGATCGCATCATCGCTTCCCAATGCTCATACCTTATATCATTAAGAAGTAATTTATCTTACACACGTTACCTACACAGATTTTCTTACGTATGTTAGGTACTACGACAATGGTCTAGCCTCCTACCGCATTAATCGGAATATGAATTATATTATTGGAATGATAGCGTGCCCCGCGGGTTTATGCAATTGGGGATGTCTAATGACGTCGATTTAGAACGTATCAACGTAAACAAAGCAACTAAACCTTTAGTTTGCAGTATCCTTAGATCCCATTTACAAAATCTCTTTTTAAATTAGTTAGTTTAGTTTATCATGTATAGAATCATGAACTCAATGTCTCTCTTTATTGTACAATATGATTTTTCATACAGGATGTTACAGAAGAAGTGTATTAACTCAACGAGGTAGGCGAGGTACATCATTCCAAACAACTTCCGTTATGAAATTGATTTCATCGGATTAACTATTATTTTTTTCTCCTATACAGGGTGTAACAGTATATTTTTACTTTCATATTTTAGGAGGTTGTCTTGTACATCGTTCTGATCAACTTTCAATATGAAACCGATTTGAACAGAACAACTTTATTTTTCACTTCTCCATACAAATCAGCTGATAGCCCGATACAAAACGTGTAGAGAAGTGAAAAATAAAGTTGCTCTGATCAAATCGGTTTCATAGTAAAAGTTGATCAGAATGATGTTCCTAACAACCCCCCTAAAATATGAATACATCTTTCTGTTACATCTTGTATAATTTGAGCTGGGTGGTCTGATGATTTACAGGGTGTTGTTGGTAATAGAAAGGGGATTTTAATCAGAAAGGGGGAAATGTGTCGAATGTTGTTCAGAATGATGTCCCTAAGAACATCTATCATATTATCATACCCTTTCTGTTACATGCTGTATATGCGTTTATAGCAACGTAAAAATAAAGTTGTTTTGACTAAATCGATGTTTATTACACCCTGTATTATTGTAGAGAAAGTGTTATGTACCTGATGCTGGCGTCTATATCGACTGAAATCTCCAAAATCCTGATTCTTTAGTATAAAATAAGTAAGTTTTTTCTCATGATATGTATAACGATGGGCTTGCCCCCTAACCATCATGCAACTAATGGGGAACCATGGTGGCTAAACACATGCAAATATTTATGCCCTAGCTACCTCATCATGGAATAAACCATGAAACACAAACGAATACCGAATCACACCTTTTCCCATGTGGAGTGGCAGAGGCATAATTATTGCGTCCGCGTTCAGTTGAATCCATACTTAATGTTGTGTGACAGAGGGGCTAGCTCATCGATGCGCTATAAAACTATAGCATTATGTCTTTTACAGTTTGGGGTGGCAGATGCACAACTGAGCCCTAGTTCAGCCGGTATTCATTTTGAATGACAAGAGGGGATAGCCCAGCATTAGCCAAGTATGTTGTCAAGTCCTCACTATGCAGGACATAATGCCTCAGCAACCTCATCTGGGAAAAAAGGCACGAGGGTTTAACTTAAACTGGTTTTTAGATATTATTCAATACCATAGTATCATCATCATATGATATTCAACCAGTCTAACATGACCCCTTATATTTCACCTCTCTCTTGAGTCAGGTACATAGCATGATCATAAGTGATCATCATCTCCTATTGCTTTAAGAAGGAAAGGAATGTAACAACATATTCCAATTTGGTAACTATAAGGTAGCGAGCAAATTGTTGACAAATAGATAATTGTAAAGGGACTTTTATACATCTATTAAGTAAGGTTGAAAATTGTATGAAAAACGCGTTGGCAATTTCATGAGAAAGGCGAATTTACACAAAGATCTCACCTTTATATAATTGGCCTATATAAGAGCGATCTGGATACATTGTGCATCATAATATTTTTTAACCGTCTGCAGTTGAAGACTTAAAACTCCGCAAGTATGTAAGTACTTATAACTATACATACATACATACATAGCGTCACGCCTTTTCCCATACGGGGTGGCAGAGGCAAACCTGTGCCCACTTTCAGCCAGTGTTTCAATACTCCATTTTGCGTGACAGGGGGCTAGCCCATCGCCGCAGCTATGGAGTAATGAAGGTTTCCTCACGATGTTTTCCATCACCGTTAGTGTCCGTATAACGTACTTAAGATAAATGACTTATCTCATTGGTCATGGTCAGCACCGGGATTCGAACCTGCATCTCCTGCGTGAGAGGCAAGCATGAAACCCACTAGACCACGGAGCTCTTATAACTATATTTTTGCAAATTAGTTTTATCATTGATCGTTTTGTTTTTACAGGTCGTCTCTGAATCCCTTTGACTCCGATGTAGAGGACATCCCGCCGACACAACCAGCGCCTAAGAAATCAACCAGCAAACCTAAGGCCTCCGCTGCTAAGAAGAGTAAGCCGAAAGCCAGTAAGGCGTCTACAGCGGCGGTGGCTGCAAGCAAGTCACTATTTGGGAGCGATTCGGAATCAGAGACTGAGCCTCCACCAAAGAAGAAGTCTAAGAGCCCTCGAGTATTTCCGGATTCTGATGTGAGTTAAATTATATTTTACCAACTACCTACGGCTATCCAGTGATGCAATCTTTATCATTAGTATATTTATTTCATGAAGGTGATATAAACAAGGCTAGCATGCATTCCACCGCAGAGAAATAAGCTATCCCTATTTTCGTATTTTTCTAGCCCAATCAGCATTCCTGTTTTTTAGGTACATTACATTACATCTCAACTTAATCTAGTAGGTAGCGGATATGTCATTAAACATTTATTTTAATTGTGTTGTGTCTTATTTACAGGATGAGGAAGATCGAACCCAGCCTATCCGAGCAGCAGCTCTACGCAGTTTCCTGAGCAGACGCGTTGGATCCGGCTACACGTTCCAGAAGGATCTGACTAAACAGGGGGCCTACTATGTGGAGCTGACTATCCACAACAGCAAGGATGCTGAGCGGCATGGTAACAATCGTTATAAAAATGCTCTTATCACATACAAGTCCACCATAGATGATGATTCAGATGTTTGGAAAGTTATCACGAGAGCTGTCACAGCGGCCAAAGCAGACTTTAGGCACATCCAGCCAGTTCTTTACCCATCTAATGTTTTTTAAATAGTAATTTATTTCAGCCAATGAAAAATTCCAAAAATCTAAAATACAAAACCGAAAGAATATATTATTCAGTCATAACAACATAACACTTTAAGCACATCCAACCAATTCTTTACACATTTAATGTTTTTTAAATAGTAATTTATTTCAGCTAATGAAAAATTCCAAAAATCTAAAATACAAAACCGAAAGAATATATTATTCCATCATAACAACATAACACTTTAAGCACATCCAGCCAGTTCTTTACCCATCTAATGTTTTTTTAAATAGTAATTTATTTCAGCCAATGAAAAATTCCAAATATCTAAAATACAAAACCGAAAGAATATATTATTCAGTCATAACAACATAACACTTTAAGCACATCCAACCAATTCTTTACACATTTAATGTTTTTTAAATAGTAATTTATTTCAGCTAATGAAAAATTCCGAAAATCTAAAATACAAAACCGAAAGAATATATTATTCCATCATAACAACATAACACTTTAAGCACATCCAACCAGTTCTTTACCCATCTAATGTTTTTTTAAATAGTAATTTATTTCAGCCAATGAAAAATTCCAAATATCTAAAATACAAAACCGAAAGAATATATTATTCAGTCATAACAACATAACACTTTAAGCACATCCAACCAATTCTTTACACATTTAATGTTTTTTAAATAGTAATTTATTTCAGCTAATGAAAAATTCCAAAAATCTAAAATACAAAACCGAAAGAATATATTATTCCATCATAACAACATAACACTTTAAGCACATCCAACCAATTCTTTACCCATCTAATGTTTTTTAAATAGTAATTTATTTCAGCTAATGAAAAATTCCAAAAATCTGAAATACAAAACCGAAAGAATATAATATTCCATCATAACAACATAACACTTTAAGCACATCCAACCAATTCTTTACCCGTCTAATGTTTTTTTAAATAGTAATTTATTTCAGCTAATGAAAAATTCCAAAAATCTAAAATACAAAACCGAAAGAATATATTATTCCATCATAACAACATAACACTTTAAGCACATCCAACCAATTCTTTACCCGTCTAATGTTTTTTAAATAGTAATTTATTTCAGCTAATGAAAAATTCCAAAAATCTAAAATACAAAACCGAAAGAATATAATATTCCATCATAACAACATAACACTTTAAGCACATCCAACCAATTCTTTACCCATCTAATGTTTTTTAAATAGTAATTTTTTTCAGCTAATGAAAAATTCCAAAAATCTAAAATACAAAACTAAAAGAATATATTATTCCATCATAACAACACAACATCATTTTACTTCGAGTACACACTTATAATTAAAGTTAAAATCTGTAATTGAAGCAGACACAATGGTTTACTGTAAAGCATGCAGTTTGAATGTTTCCAACATATCTGCACATAAAAGGACTAATATTCATAAATCTAACTGTTTAATTCAAACAAGTTATGAAAATGTTCAAATACTAGCCAGTGCATTTAAGAATAAAATTGTAAGTTATCGAATAAATGCTACAGAAGGTATAATCTCGCCTGAAGTGTTTCTGCAAGAAATAACTGATACTACTATTTCCTTGATAAGCGAGTGTTTGAAAGTTCATAAGTCGGTAAAAATTGGTTTCGAGCTTTTCATATCATTTATCCTACTGAAAAATGAGCAAACGTCTTTAAAATCATTTAATACATCATACAACATCGTTTACCAAAGTACTGATATTTTGAAACTATTACAGATGTGTTATGATAGAATGATTTCCAAATGCTCTGAGTTTGAATCATCAGAATCTGGATGGTCTGTAGAGTTTGTGAGTCATTTAGAAGTGAATATTGTTAAATATAATCCTTTACGTGCTGGGTCTCATATACAGTGTTGTTATTCATACGGCAATTGCCGTAATATACGGTATTCCATGACTTTTCTTGAGATTATACGGCAGGGTTTTCACTACCGTTATTATGAAATACGGCAATTAATAAAGTAAACATTTCTTAAATCATTATAATTATACGGCAATGTTGTGTTTTTTTCCCACAGATACGGCAATTTGAAACTTTAGATACGGCAATTCAAATTTTTGCGATAACAACACTGCTCATATACCACTTCCACCAAGAATAAGAAATACTAAATCATGTATAAACATCTGCAATGATGATGAATTTTGTTTCGCATGGTGTATTATTGCTCATATTTATCCTGTACAACGAAATAAGAATAGAGTATCATCATATCCCCATTACTCAACAATATTAAATGTTGATGGTATTACATTCCCTCCAAGCGTAGACGATATAAGAAAATTTGAGAAAAATAATCCCACCATTAGCGTAAATGTTTATGGTTTAGAAAAGCATGACACAGTCGTTGGTCCTTTGTACAAAACAGCTAAACGCAAGCTCTTTCATGTCAACTTACTATACATTAGCAGAAATGGTAAAAATCATTTCTGTTTAATTTCCAATTTTGAACGATTGGTACATAAACAGATAACAAAAAATAGAAAAAAGATGTTTTTATGTGATGAATGCTTCTCGTATTTTGATAGTGAGGATAAATTAAATAATCATGATTGTGCAAGAGTAAAAACTATTCTACCTGAAGAGAACTCAAAACTAAGGTTTTCTCATTACGAAAGAACACAGAGAATACCCATTGTAATATACGGTGATTTTGAAAGTTTATTACGAGAGTGTTCTGATAAAAGTAAATCAGCTTATACAGAGAACATTCAAATACATGAGGCTTCTTGTTTTGCCTATTTTATTTGTTGCGATTCAAATCCTGAACTAAATAACTTTGTTTCATACAGAGGACCAGATTGCTCGAAGAAATTTGTAGAATCATTAGTACATGATTTACAAACTTTATATGAAATACTAGCAGTTAAAAGGGTAATCAATCCATTGAGTGAGTCACAACAACTTTCTTTTGAAAATGCAAAAGAATGTTATATCTGTGAAAATGTTTTTTCCGACAATGATGTAAAAGTAAAAGATCATGATCATTTCACAGGTCAATATAGAGGGGCTGCCCACAATAAATGTAACTTGGAAGTTGTAGATTGTCCATTCATCCCAATCATATTTCACAATTTATCAGGATACGATTGCCATCTATTTATTAATGAGCTATCAAATGTTTTTGGTAGAATTAACTTAATACCCAAAACCAAGGAAAAGTATATCTCATTCACAAAATTTATCCCAATAAATGCAGAAAACATTATTCAGATGAAATTTATTGACTCATTTAATTTCTTGAGTTCAAGCTTAGATAGTTTAGTACGAACTATGAAGTCTGAAGATTTTAAACAGTTAAAATCTTTTTTTAATGATGAGAAATTATTTAATTTGGCATGTCAGAAAGGGGTTTATTGCTATGACTATGTGGACAAGTGGGATCGGTATGATGAAATACAGCTGCCTGAGAAGTCAAAGTTTTATAACAAACTGACATCTCAAAATATTACTGATGATGATTACAAACATGCTTTGACTGTTTGGAAAGCTTTTGGGATTGAAACCCTTGGTGAATATACTGATCTATATTTAAAGTGTGACGTTTTGTTGTTATGTGATGTATTCGAAAAGTTCCGAAATATGAGTTTAAAATTTTACAAGCTTGACCCATGTCACTATGTATCATCACCTTCATTAAGTTGGGATGCCATGCTTTTATACACAAATGTGGTACTGGATTTAATTTCGGATATAGAAATATATCAGCTAATAGAGAAGGGTATACGTGGAGGTCTTGCTCAATGTTCTCTGAGATATGCTAAAGCGAATAATAAATATCTTCCGAATTACAACTCTAATGAAACAGACAGTTTTTTGGTTTATCTAGATTGTGTCAATTTATATGGATACGCTATGATGCAGAAACTCCCAATGAAAAATTTTCGATTCTTAGAAACTTGTGAAGTTGAAATGTTTGACCTAAGTAACTTATCAAAAGATGACAAAACGGGATACATTCTGGAGGTAGATTTGCATTATCCATCTGAATTGCATGATGACCATTCGGATCTACCCTTTGCATCTGAAAAGTTTACTCCTTTTGGTAGTAAAAACACAAAATTGATAGCAAGTGTTTATGATAAACATAAGTACATTATACATTATACACACTTAAAGGAATGTCTTGAACATGGTCTGATATTATTAAAAATACATAGAATTTTATCGTTTGAGCAAGATAACTTCTTGAAGCCGTATATAATGCTAAATACATTTCTCAGACAGCAGGCGAATTCTGATTTTGAAAGAGATTTTTTCAAAAAACAGAACAATTCAATTTTTGGAAAAACAATAGAAAATAAGAGAAAGCATGTTGATGTTAAATTGGTTAACATTTGGAAAGATAATTCAAATATCACGAATAAGATCATTGGGGCTGAAAAGTATGTAAGTCTTCCAAATTTTAAAGATATTTCGATTTTTTCACAAACTTTAGTAGCCATTCAATTGCATAAATCAAAAGTAATTCTAGATCGCCCAATTTATGTTGGATTCACCATCTTGGAATTAGCGAAATGTCATATATATAATTTTCACTATAATGTGATGAAAGGTCTCTATAAAGATAACATTCAACTTTGTTACACTGACACTGATAGTTTGTTGTATTTGATCAAAACTAGAGACTTTTACAGCGATCTCCGCAATAATATCAAACATTTTGACACCAGTAATTTTGAAAAAAATAATATATATAATATACCCTCCAATAATGCTAAAATACCCGGTTACTTTAAAGATGAGATGGGTGGTGAGATAGTGACAGAGTTTGTAGGTCTAAGAGCTAAACTTTACTGTATTAAATCGCAAAAAGCTATAATAACTAAAGCTAAGGGAATAAAAAAGTGTGTAACCCGAAAACTTAATTTTAAGAAATATAAGGATGCTTTACTTTATAATGAATGTATTAGAGATAATATGTTTATAATCAAATCTCGAAAACATAAAATTTATACACAAAGAATAAATAAATTAGTTTTGTCGAGAGATGATGATAAGCGTGTCATTTTAGATGATAATATTTCTACTTTACCTTGGGGACACTGTGAAACTATATTTTAACCTTATAACCTTGTCTTCATATACCCTTTAATTAATAGATATAACCTATTACATAAGCAACTAATGGATTGTATGACAAATGTTTATCATGTTTATCAGAATAAATATCAAATTATGTTATAAAAAAATGTTTTATTTTTTCTTACTTTAGTAGTCCTAATTCACGATTGCATTGAGGTAATACGAATTTTGTCCAGCCTTTTATTTTCAAACATTTAAAATTATAACATCTAATTACTTGGTAAGTTCAAGCTATAAAAAATTAAAAACGCAATCGTTAATTAGTGCTAATCACCTAATAGAAATCTTTGTTAAAATAAAAAAGAATATTTCATTTCAGAAGAATTTTTTATTTGAAATAGGTAATTTGTCATGCTTATATTTTAGAGACGATACATATTTATCGGAAACTTAATAAGGAACATCGTAACAACCACTTCCTTCCCCTAGTTCTTTAGAAATCTTAGAAACAAGGGATTCCGCCAATCTTAGCACTTCATCATAGTGCTGGTTTGCTATATACTGCACGCTCACAGTAGGATTGTCATCACTATCTTCTTTATCACTTAAGTCATGTATTTGAATTTTTATCATTCGATGTCCCTTTTGCTTTGATTTCTTCATAACAAACGAGGAATTAGCAGGAGTATGAGTGACACGTGTAAAGCGTCTTATAACTTTCTTTTTTTTTGCTGCTGCTTCATTTCCGCTCTCCTTATTAACATCTGGGTTTTTTTCATCAGCTTGTGAATGGAATAGCGTGGGATAATTTTTGCTGATGTAGTCGTCAACATTTTGCACATAATAGTAAGGATTGGTGATCGGCGTGTCTTCTTCAAGATCAATTGTAAGCTCTGCCATTATCTGAAAACACAAAAGTATGCAACAATTAGAAAAAAGCTATGAAATCAAAACATGAATAGCTGAAACTGTTATCTATTAGGAAATCAGAAATGGTAGGAGTTAGACTAGGTACATAGTAATCATACTTACTTATTTTAATTTAATATGACTGCTCAGATGAGGTGTGCTTTGGACTGGAGCTGTGAAACTTGTATGATGTAATTGGATGTCATACTCCCTCTTACTAAGGCCATAAGTAGGCAGCACCTTTTAAAGAATGTAAACAAATCTAAAAACTTCTTATCCAATTACAACACAGTTTTGATGAATTTGGATAATTCGGAATCATGTTGCAGCTTCTAATCCCATGTATTGAATGCTTATAAATCATGTGATATATTGAAAGCAGATATCATACCTAATAATGAAGTTGGTCAAGCAAGCCGTATCTTTAGAAATTAAGCAAATCAATGCTGGTGCTCCATCCAGATCTTACAGACATGGTGTACTGCTTCCTAATACAATTCGATCCATAATATGCGGTCCTTCTAACTGTGGAAAAACAAACATCATGATAACTTTACTAATACATGAAAATGGTCTCAAGTTTCATAATGTCTATCTTTATAGCAAAACAGCCTTTCAACCTAAATATTGTTTTCTGAAAGATGTCTTTAGTTTAATTCCTAGTATATATTTCTTTATATTTAAGACCGATAAGGATCTTATTTCCCCAACTGATGCAAAAAGCAATTCCATCTTCATATTTGATGATGTAACTTGTGAAAATCAGATAAATATTAGAAATCACTACTCGATGGGTAGGCATAAACAAATAGATTATTTCTATTTATCACAAACTTATTCAAAAATACCGAAACAGCTCATAAGAGACAATGTTAATTTCCTAATTATATTCAGGCAGGATGATATAAACTTGAAGCATATTTATGATGAACATGTTAATTCTGATATGAGCTGGATTGACTTTAAAAAACTATGTGCTGAGATATGGAAGGAATTATATATGTTTTTGTTAATAAACAAAGACTGTAGTTTAAAAAATGGTCGGTATAGAAAAGGGTTTGATGTTTTTGTAGAGTTTGATTAAAAGGCTGACTTTAAAAAAAAAAACAATTCAAAAATCAACTTTTTATACATAAATAGAAACCCTGGATAACATTTAAATCATTCCACATCAATAGCTGGAAGACTTAACCAGATTACATAAAATGAATTCTAAATTGAACTCAAATGTTAAAAAACAGTTAATAGAGTCTGTAAAAGCAATTAAAAGTAAAGCAAAACGGTTACGTGAAGAGGAAAATAACTATGATATGAGAACACGAAAAATGTTCAAAGCTATAGTTGATCCTTTAGATACATTGGTTACACTTGGTAGCAATACAAAGTCTATAAGAGAATGTAGTAAAGGGCACATCAATAAGATAGTTTCATCGATAATACCTGAAAATGATGAAATGTCTCTAGAACTAGCCGACCAAGACTGTAGTAATGAATGTATTAGTAAAATGGATTACCCAGCAGAAAGCTGTGTTACACCTGTTAAACATAATGATTTTTCTAACGATTTAAGTTTTAGTACCCCAGAACCATTGAGTGAAAATAATAGTGAATATAGGGAATTGAATATTCCTTTTGGAATACGAAGCGAGAACAATTTGTTATTGATTGGGAATACCGTAGTATCGATTTCAGGGCCGCAAGATGGTACAAGAATGATTAGAGTGGGTGATAAGAAATATATGATAACACCAGGAATAGAGCAGTTATTATTAAAGAGTAAACCTGAATTAAAGACCATTACTGAGAGTGATAAAATTGCTTATAAAGAGATATTACGTTCAACAAATGCTCACAAAAGGGATTTCAATCCTTCTGCACAAATCAAAGGCGATAAGGGTATAAAGTATTGTAAAATCATTAGACCATTATTCTCTGATAAAAATGTTGAGGATATTAAGCAAGGAGGATATTTAAGACCTCTAAAAAAATATAAAAAAAACACTGACTATGTTTATTGGGATGATCCAAATGAGCTAATAGAAAGATTGAAAATTTTAATTGCATCTAAAGATGCTGGAAACACAAGCCATAATAATGAAATAATATCAATTATTGAAGAACTAAAAGAAGCCGGCATCATAAAAAAATAAATAAAAGCGAATGTTCGTTAAACTATAGCTTAGTTATATTCTTTCAGTTAAACATGAATGTTGATAAATTTGGCCATCATGTTCACAAAAGAATTATAAATACTAAACAACTTGAAAATAGATTTGATCTCCAACATAAAACCTTAAAGCATATTGGGGAACCAATTGATCCTGCTGACTGCGCCACTAAAAACTATGTTGATAAATTACTTTGTGAACTTACAAAAAAAATAAAAACAGTTGAACAGTTACTTTCTCAATTGAATAACGATGTTAATAAAGTAGATAGAAAATTAGATGATATTGCACAAAAACAAAAAAGAAAATGAGCAAACAAACGGTGGTAAATGAAATACATAAAAATGCTCGAAAACATTTTCCGCGAAGAAGTGTCATATTAAAAGATATCGATGATTTATGGCAAGCTGATTTAATAGATATGCAATCTTTTTCAAACGAGAACTCAAAAAATAAATTTATTTTAGCAGTCATCGATTCATTCTCAAAATATGCTTGGGCATATCCACTTAAGCAGAAGAACAAAGAATCTGTTGCTGAAGCATTTCAAATGTTAATAGATAAGGGACGTATTCCAAAAAACCTACAAACTGATTTGGGTACAGAATTTTATAACACAAGTTTTCATAGTTTAATAAAAAAATATGGCATAAACCATTATTCCACATATTCTACTAAGAAGGCATCTATAGTAGAAAGATTTATAAGGACGTTGAAAAACAAATTGTATAAGCATTTTAGTATGAATGGGAATTATAAATGGGCTGATGGTATATTAGATACCGCATTGAGGTCGTATAATGCTTCCTTTCACAGAACTATTGGATTAGCTCCAGATAAAGTTAATATATATAATAAAAAACAAATTCTGAATAGATACAAAGCACAGCAGAGCAAATTGCAGACCATGAGTCCTCCTAGCAAATTAAAAGTTGGAGATTTTGTTAGAATAAGCAAATACAAAGGAACGTTTGAAAAAGGATATACTCCCAATTGGTCAACAGAGGTGTTTAAAATAATAAAAGTTAACAATACAGCTCCTCCCACATACCTCTTAATTGATGCAAAAAGCCAGCCAATATTAGGGGCATTTTATAAACAAGAACTTCAAATAACTCCGCACCCCGATATTTATTTAGTTGAAAAAGTATTAAAAACTAAAGGCAATCGTCTATTGGTTAAGTGGCTAGGCTTTTCTTCTAACGAGAACAGTTGGATAGATAAATCTAAAGTTTTATAACCAGGTCCTATCGTAATAAGTTATCATTCCATTCCAGAGTTCGTTCGAGGATAGTTAACAGCTAAACTATTTTCCTGGTATACCTTTTTTATAATCATGAACAAAAAGAAATCATCGTTAAAACCCAGAGAGAAAATCTCAAAAAGAAGGATCGTTATTAAAAAATCGGGTGCAGGATTCAAAAAGACGTTCAAAAATATGATCAATCATGCTAAAAAACATGTTCAGAAACTTAAACCTAAATGCAAAAAAGCAGCAATCGAGCTAGCTATCGCAGCAGCTAAAGAGTTTGCTTCAGATTTACCTATGGGCATACCACGAATCATACCAGTACCGAAAACTGGCGGATTTTTACCTCTGATCCCGATATTTGCTGGATTGTCGACAGTAGGTAGTTTAGCAGGTGGAGCAGCAGGTATTGCTAAAGCAGTCAACACAATAAAATCGGCAAAAAAACGTTTATCTGAACTAAAACGATTCAATGAGAAAATGAATGATGTATGTATCGGTCAAGGTTTACAGCTCAAGCAGCATGGAAGCGGGTTAGGTATATATACAACTCAAAAAAACTAAGTAAACGGCTACCTAACAGAGCTCTCAGCAACATTGATATATTAAATAATTCGAATGATATACCATATTTTCGAGGGGTATTCATGAGAAACGAATTACCGAAAAAACCTTTAAGAAATGAGTGTGGTATAATTAATTTAGACAGTTCTGAGAATTCTGGAACACATTGGGTAGCCTATGCCAAAATGAAGGATAAAATTGAATATTTTGACAGTTATGGAAACTTAAGACCCCCGAGAGAGTTTTTAAATTATATGGGATCCTGCATTAACTATAATTATGAGAATTTTCAAAAACATAATACTTTTAACTGTGGCCATCTTTGTTTGAAATATCTTAAGAAGTTTTGGGAAAATGTGGGAAGATAAATATTACCTAGTTGTAATTTATAATTCAGTCCTCCATAATGTCTCTAACGCTCACTATCACCGGTGATAAATCTATGCTGGAGTCAAGATATATGCCTTCTCTTACGTTAGATGGTCTTTACGAATGTGGTTTAATATATTTTTCAGCATTTAATTCAATACCAAATATAGATCATAATAACAATGTTTTCTCATATGGAAGAGAAAAAAATGAAATAAAAATACCTACTGGCTTGTATGATTTATATGATATAAATGAGTACCTCGCAGACAGAATTGAAAATTGTGAGTTTCAGATAAGACCGAATAACAACACCATGAAATGTGCAATATTTTGTAGTAAACCCATTAATTTTGATGTTGAAAATAGTATTGGATCTTTACTAGGGTTTGAAAAGGTGACATTAGAAGCAAATAAATGGCATGAGTCGGCTAAAGTTGTTAACATTCTGCCGACAACTGTTATAAGGATTGAATGTGATTTAGTTCAAGGCTCATATACGAACGGTGCTCTCACACATATTATTTATGAATTTGTTCCAAATGTTCCTCCAGGTCATAGATTTGTGGAAACTCCTAGTACTATGATTTATTTTCCTGTTAAACAAAGCGTTATTTCAGAAATACATATAAACATTTTAGACTTGGATGGTAATCAAATCAATTTCAGAGGTGAAAGTATCCAATTGTGTCTTCACTTGAGAAAAAGACGATGATTGTTTTCTACAATAACAATAATTATAAAGTCCCTAACATGGGAGTCAAGTGTGTTATTAGAAGGAATGTTGTTAAGCGATTAACACGTACTCCCGCAAAAAATAAAAATATCACTAAAAATAACATAGATTTTCTGAAAGCACTTGGTTTCAAGCTATGAATATTCTTCATATAAACAATGTGGCGCAGTTTGATAACTCTATAGAGAGTTATGAAGTTCATACATACAACCCATACAACAATAGTTTCAATGAAAATGATGAAATAAGAATTCCTATTCACCAGCAGGATATCTATATTCTCCCTTCAGCCAGTTGTATTTACATAGAAGGCTGTGTTGTTATTTCTCATAAGGATGCAACTGGTAAAATTGTGAAAAAAGATGTTAATTTTTGCAATAATGCAATAACATTTCTTTTCCAAGATATAAGGTATGAGATCAATGGGGTTGAAATAGATCGTGTAAGAAATGCTGGCATAACAACAACGTTAAAATCTTATATTTCAATGAATGAAGGTGAAAACAAGGCAGCTGCAGTTTGGGGGTGGAACACTAATGGATTGAAAAATCATGGTGGAAATTTCAGTGCTCTTTTACCGTTAAATAAAGTTTTAGGATTTGCAGAAGACTATAATAAAGTAATCATTAATTGTAAACATGAGCTCATTCTTAATAGAGGTAGCTCAAATCTAAACAGCGTCATAACGGATGCAGATAATTCTGTAACCATTGATATTCAACGAATACAATGGCGAATGCCGCATGTGAAGGTTTCAGATAAGCAAAGGCTAATATTGCTGAAGCATTTAGAAAAAGACATTCCCATACAAATTCCATTCAGAAATTGGGATCTATATGAATATCCACTTTTGCCTAAAACAACAAAGCATACATGGGCAGTTAAAACAGCATCTCAATTAGAAAAACCTCGGTATGTCATATTTGGTCTGCAAACCGATAAAAAAAATAGTAAAATTAATGATAGTTCTATTTTTGATCACTGTGCTCTAAAAAATGTGACGCTATATTTAAATTCACATTATTACCCGTATGATGCTCTTAACCTTAAATTTGATGAGAATAAGTACTATATATTATACGAAATGTATGCTAAATTCCGTCAGTTGTTCTACAACCTTCCGATCGACCCATTACTTAATCTTCAAACTTTCAAGGAGAAAGCCCCTCTAGTCGTCATTGACTGTTCGAGGCAAAATGAAATTCTAAAAACTGGTCCAGTTGATGTAAGACTAGAAATTGAAACTTCGAAGGAATTTCCAGACAAAACAAGTGCTTATTGTTTAATCATTAACGACCGTCTTATTGAATATAAACCACTGAGCAACATTGTGCGTAAATTATCATGAAAGTGTTTGTAGATGTTCAGGGATTTAAATCAGAAAAAAATTGTTTTATACTAAAAGAATTGGCTGTACTATATGATGACAAAGTACAAGTGTTTTTATTTAAGCCCCCGTGTCCATACTCTGATTTAACAGCCATGGAAAAAAAACATGTTACTTGGATAGAGAGGAATAGGAAAATTTCATGGTGTGAAGGAATCGTACCTTACGAATATCATACATCATATTTTTTATCTTTCTTTAAAAATAAAGAAATTTATTGTAAGGGTCTTGAAAAAGTGTCATGGTTGAAAAATATTTTAGATAATAATAATATTTATAATGTTGAGGAATATGGATGTCCTAATTTATTGAATTTGTATAAAGAGTATAATTTATGTTCTGATATTTATAGCTGTATTTATCACCCAACAATATGTGCGTTGAAAAACGTAATGTGTATAAAAAAATGGTGTGTTTTAAATAATAAAGTATTCAATAACTAATTTACAGTATGGTTATTTATTTCAATTACTTAATTTATGGAGATCCTATTATTTAGATATTTTTAGCAGAAGTGAGTATTTTTATCATCATCTGTTGATCACATAACATTAAAACTAATTTAGACATGATGAGTTCAAGCATACATATTACCAAGACGGAAATATCGAACTAGACTATCGATATGAGACAGGCATTAGAATACTAAGTAGTTAAGCTTAGAAACATAGTTGGATCTGTCGTAGTAGTTAACTCTAACTTTAACTTAATCATTGAACAATGGGCCACGAATGCGCCATGGGCCATGATCAATGGATCATGCTCGAGCAAAGCGGGGTTCAAAATAAAATAGGCATACTTTTGCTCGATTGAGTACTAGAAAAACTACAAATGATCAGAATGATATGGGTTCTGAATTAGAATTTTATTTAGCGTGAGAATACTAACCATCGGAGAATTGTTACGCATGGATCACCCCCGAGCAAGGCGAGGGGGTGATCCAAAAGTAACAATTCTTCACTACTAATATTTATATGTTTGCTGATGATACCTGTCTCATGTACGGCCACAAAGATATAAATGTAATACAAAAATATTTACAGGAGGATTTCGATAATATTACACGATGGGCTCACGATAATGGTATTATTCTAAATGTTAAAAAGACAAATATTATGTGCATCTCCTCAAGTTTTAAGAATCGAAATAAAGAACTAGACGTCATAGGTCATAGCTATAATTGTCTTCATAATAATGCATGTTGGACCGGATGTTGTACTTGCCAGCATATTGAACAGGTTAACGAATGTAAGTACCTAGGTATAATTGTTGATTGTAAGTTTAGCTGGAAAAAACACATTGGCTTTGTTGTGGATAAATTAAGGATACTGTTAAGAAAGTTTCATCAATTAAAGTACTGTGTGCCTAGATCCGTCCTTTACTGCCTTTATTTTGCACTAGTAGACTCACTAATATCATATGGTATTATAACTTACGGTGGTTCATATAAAACGTATATTAATAAAATAAAACAATTGCAAATACGATTCCTGAAGATTTTAGTTGATAAAAAAGTTAAAATTGAGTACACAGGTAATTATGAGGGCTTATTTAAAAAATGTAACGTAATTCCTGTTGATAAAAAATTCCTTTTGGAGATAGCAAAGGAAGAATATTGGGATAATAGATACAAAATCATATTAAATAGTAGAATAAAAACCAGGCGGGCTAGTAAGGGTCGACTCTTTGTACCTAAAGTGAATAATAACTACGGAAAACGAACAAAAGAATACTTAGTTCCTAAGACATTTAATAGTATGTCTGACTTAACGAAGAATGTATTACCATATAAAGTTAGTGCTAGAAACAGGGCACTCAAAAAACATTTTCTTGAACATTTCTAATATGTGTGGTGGTCTAAAGTATCTTGTAAGTAATTTAATTGTTACAAAAAAAAAACTATTACTCGTTTTCTTGAACTTGTATTACTTACTTTTCCATGTACCTGTATCTTGTAATTCCAACTACATACCTACATAATAATTGTATTTTTTTATAGTTTCATGAACTCATATCTTAAATACCTACTTGTCGCGTGTGCCTATCTACCTTAATAAGTAATTACTTAACTAGATCAGTTAAATACGTTATAAATATGTAATTGAATCTAACCATTGTTTGCTCTAACTTTAACTTTGATCATATTTATTTGAAATTTATATATTAAATGTATAAGAATATAAATATTAATACCTACTTTAAAAGCTTAAAGTGTGTAAAATGGATTTATTAAACAGAGTATATTTGCCCCGAGAAACAACTATGTTGTTTGGGGTGTTATTTGTAAATTTATATGTAATTATGAGATGAATAAATGATTTTTCTATTCTATTTCTTTTTATTTCAATAAATAGTAAAATTAATATAATACTCTGCTTTATTGAACAGGATGGATTAAGAAGATAGTTGACGCTCTAGAAGACACAAAAGGTGTAGAGCATGCCGCAGATTGGAGTCAAAAGGGTCAACAATGGTCTTCTTTACCGTTACAGTCCCTATGCAGACTCTGATGAAGCACAACTCGTAGTACCTGAGCATGAATACGCCAATGTCTTGGAAACTTACCATGATAACCCGTTGGCAGGTCACTACGGTGCGGACAAAACTTACCAACGCATAGCGCAAAGATACCATTGGCCTGGCATGAGGAAGTACATAGAAAGTTACACCAGAAACTGTTTGGATTGCCAGCGTTACAAACCTTCCAATCAAAAGCCAGCCGGTTTGTTACAGACTACTGCCATGAACCAAAGATTTGAAGTCTTATCGATTGACTTGTTCGGTCCACTTCCGCCTTCTCCCGATGGCACAACCTGGATATTTGTCATTGAAGATGTGGCGTCTCGCTGGGTGGAATTCTTTGCTCTTGAGAAAGCGACAGCCGAAGCATGTGTAATGGTGACGATAAACGAGATTTTTCTGCGTTTTGGTTTGCCACGACGCGTTATAAGTGGTAACGGCGTCCAGTTTGTTAGTGCCATTATGCAACAGGTTGCTTTTACTTTAGATATAAAGCACGCATATTCGCCCGTCTATCACCCAGAAACAAATCCTGTAGAACGCAAGAATAGAGATATCAAGACTCAGTTGGCTATACTAAACTTGAGAGCAATAACATCGACGACCCCGTCCATCATGACCTTAGAGCGTATTTATGGAATGGACTGTGTCCTTTTTCATGTTATTGTTTGGTACCACTGGAAAGCTTGCTCTCTTACCTATCTAATGGTACCAAACAAGCGTATATGGTGTGCATGTACACAGTTTTAGGAGGGGTCGTACAATCTTGGTAATTAATTGATAAAATAAAAGACATGGTAAAGGTAAAACAAAATTGACATGTATTTAAATAAAAAGACTGAATCAGTTTTTTAATAAGAAGTATTGCCTCATCTTGCTCTAATAACGTCTCTCATTCGGTTTCTCATCGATCTGATCAACATCACGACGAAAGTTTGAGGTATCGCCTCCCATTCTTCTTGCACAGAGATTTGCAGGTCGCGGAGATTTGTGTTAGGGGTCTGGCCATAATTCTCCGTTTCAACTCTGCCACTCCATCACTGGAATGTTGACCTCCTGAAGATATTGGAAGTTAATTACCCAGATTGTACGACCCCTCCTAAAACTGTGTACATACACACCATATACGCTTGTTTGATACCATTAGATAGGTAAGAGAGCAGGCTTTCCAGTGGTACCAAACAATAATATGAAAAAGGACACAGTCCATTCCATAAATACGCTCTAAGGTCATGATGGACGGGGTCGTCGATTTACTGCTCTCAAGTGTAGTTGGAGACAAACATGGAGATTGGCCAGAACATCTTCCGAGTATACGCTTTGCTATGAATACTGCTTAAAGCCTCTCTTCCAATTCAATTCAATTCCACTTCACTCCTGCTTTCTTAACGTTCGGAAGAGAACTCAGGACACTGGATGATATTTCCCACTATTTCCGCCAGATTGTTCAGTCTGAAAACTTTATACCGGAAATCACACCCAAGCTGCAAGAATTGGCAATAAACCTCCAGAAAGCCAGGGAAGTGCAAGAGCACAATGAAGAAAGATGTAAGTCATACGTTGATGAACACCGCCGTGGACAGCCTTGTTATAATGATGGCCAGCTTGTACTTGCAACAGTACACACTCTGAGTAATGCTGCCAAAGGTGTCAGTGCTAAGTTCAATCCTCGACGTGACGGGCCTTATATTATAAAGAAACGACACAGTCCCTCTTCATATGACATCGCTCATCCTGAACAACCAGATGTCTCAATTGGTGTGTATCACGCTTCCGCCTTGGTCCCGCTATTGGAGATACCACCATCTTGCCTAACCCTGTTCAGCCCATTAGAAAACGGGGTCGACCTAAGAAAGATTCCACTGGACAGAAACCAAAGCCAACGCAAGTTAAGAAGCGAGGAAGGCCGAAGAAGAACTAGAAATTCTCTCAAACGGCTTACACGTTCTGTCTCCTTGTCAGGACGTCTTCGGATCCAGAGGGGGAGTTTGTAACATAACAACCGCCGTAAATGCCCAACGACTATGAAGCGTGCACAGCAACTTCACATCGCAACACGCGCGTTCCCCACTGCTGCCGTGTGTCGCGTCTCGCCCCGCGCATACCGCCGCTGACTTCATAAGGCGGGTCAGCGGAGCCGGAGGAGTAAGCAAAATTTTTCAGACAGTCACTCACCGTCCTGCACCAGGACGGTCGTGTTTACTCTCTCCCGCTGCCGCCCCGGCAGCAAGTGTTTTCCTCTCTTTCACCCGCACCCGCGAGCGCGCCCGCGCCTGCGTGCGAGAGACCTCTCTCTCGCACGCCCGTGAGACCCCCTCGGGTCAGTCCGCCGCGTGTGCCCAGGTTGGATTGGTTCCAGTAAGGTCGTATTATTTTTATTTTATTTATTTACTTATTCTTCTCTCTCTGTCCCCTTTCTACTGTCCCCATTCTTCTGTTTTATTATTTTGTACCACTCACCTCGGACCGCCTGGATAGAGGCGGAGGCGGTTCGAGACACAAGTAGGCACTCACCCACACGCTAGGCTGCACACCCAAGCCATGGCCCCCCAACAAGACACTAATTTACTTATCGAGATAGGTAAATATGTGTCGTCGGTCCCCTTGTTGTTGGAGTATGTACTATATAACTGTCTCCATTCCCTCCGGATCGCCCGTTGATCCAAATTATTAGGGCCGCCGATCCCCCGCTAGCCCCTCAATCAGCTCCGAAGCTGACTCGCACCCCCGCTCGCCGGTTCTTGCATCCCCCGCGAACCCCCCAACCCCAACCCCAACCCTCAGCTCTCTCTCCCCTGTAACTTCACCGCCATTCAATGAGGAAACTCATTTCACCCCCGTCATCTCAAAAAACAAAAAGCGGAAGAACCGGTCTTCCGAGTCCCCCGTAAGCCCCGAGGCCAAACAGATCAGGCCCGCTGCCATGTCTCTGTCTCCGCTAACCCCAAAACCCACACCGTGTTCAACAAATTCCCCCGCCCCCCCCCCCCGCGCCCCGAACTCTGATCCTTCAGAGCCCTCCATCCCCCACCGGTAACGCGAATACCGTAGCCCCACCAACCCCCGCGCCCCGCGCTCGCCCCCTACCACCAGTAATAGTCCGAGACGAAACCGCCTGGACTCGGGTATCGATCCATTTGCAAAGAAATGGAATTAAATATACATCCGCGATAACATCAGCCGGAACCCGCGTCCAGGTGGCAGAGTCCAAAAGCCATCGTGCTATCACCAAATTCTTGAGGGCGAACCATATCGCCTTCCATACTTACTCTCTCCCCGAGGAGAGAACTTTTCGTTACATAGTCCGCCCCGTCCCCACAAATCTCCCCACATCCGTCATCAAATATGACTTCCCGGTAATGGAAGTACATAGGATGCACCGCGCAAAGGCATTTAACATGATTTTAGTTATCTTGGCTTCGTCTCCGAGATTTATCTTGACCATGTAGTAGCCCTGCTACGCTTGAACTTACCCGCACCTAGTTTTCAGAGTAGAAACAAAACTAAAAAAGTTGGTATCACTCTGCTTGTCAAATTCAATACTACCAATACTACCAAACGTCATTCTTGTCCGTGCGCGCGAGACATCCGCACTTAGGAAATTTTTTTTTCGCTTTTTACGAAGTATTTTCAAGAAATATGCCGAAAAGGAGGTCTGAGTCAAAGGAGGACCGATGGCGGCGAAAAATGAAGAAATATGAGGAGAAGATAAGGTCTAAAAGTCGTGTACTGAACTTAAGTGACGATGACCTACCACGAGGTAATTGATATTTTATTCTCCGATCTAACACGAGATGTTAGGCAGTAGAAAATACAGCTACGAGTTAACACGAGATGTTAACCAGGCATTTAAAATAATAGAAGAGTTAAATACGCGATATTAACCAAGTAATAAAAAAAATATATATTCATATTTTTTTTTCATAACCTCAAAAACATGCCGGCCGGCATTTGAATTCTTGAGTGGTGTGTGTGTGTGGTCTTGATTCGATACTTACGTATTGTTATTTGTTCCACATAGATGACCCTGGGTATCCGGTCTGGGATGCACCACACCCCAACCTTCAATCGCAAACCCCGAAAGATGACGAAATGATGGAGCCCGAGGCTGTGCCAACACAGCCACCAGCTGCTGAGGCGCCGACCGAGGCACTGGAGGTAGACCCAGTGCTGGACGAGGTCGAGCCAGAGCTGGACGAGGTCGACCCAGAACTTCTATTAGCATTAGGGGTATTCGACACGGAGGCTGCTGAATGGGGTGAGGCCATGAACAACGACGTCGCCAGAAGATGGGAGCCGATCCTGAGAGATGGAATGAGGAAGGAACAAAGGGAGGAGCTGGCTAAGAAATACATATTCGCTCAAAATTGCCCGCTGCTAAAACCGCCAATTCTCAATCCAGAGATTGGGGTAATGCTTAATGAATCCTCAAAAAATAGGGATGCAAGGATCACCAAGAAACAAGCTCAGCTAGGATAGGATGTGCCCTCACAATACTGGGCAAAGCCATGTCAGGCATTTTAACAAAGAAATTAGAGACAACGGAGTTGCTCCGTCTGTTAAGCGAGACAGGCAAGTTAATAGCCGACTCGCACTACACTGAGACCGACACGAGAAGGGCTCTCATAACACCGATGGTTGACAAGAGTCTCATGGATCCCTTCAAAAATCGGAATCGAGACAGTTATTTATTTGGCGAGAAGCTCGGAGAATTCATTAAGTCCTCAAGAGGGATCAAGAAGACTGGACAATTGATCCAGCCTACCTCAACCTCCAGTAATTTAAACTGGAAAGGCCCGCGTCAGCAACAACAACAGCGTGCTCCACGAGTACAGCCGAGCCGAGTCGGCGGGCCGAGACTGCCCCTGCCGCCACCGCCGCCAGCGTACCGGCGCCGTGCACCGCCGCCCGCGCCTCCAGCCAGACGGGCGCCTATGATTTCGCAGCCACCGTCTGCAGCCGCGCCGCCGCCGTACCGTCAGCAGCAGGCGCCAGCACCCAGATACAGACATTAGACACTCAGGTACATGCCGGTCGTTTAAAGTTATTTTCAAATGCTTGGAAATTGATCACTGATGACCAGAGTATTTTAGTTACAGTTTTAGGTTACAAAATTCCCTTTGTTGAGAATCCCAACCAAGGGCCAGATTTTCAACCCAAGTCAAATGTGTCTATAGACGATTCTAATTACATCAAAGGGGAAATATCACGCCTACTCAACATAAAGGCCATACGCAAATGTAAACCATCGAATGACCAGTTTGTTTCCAGTATTTTTCTTGTACCTAAAAGTAATGGTGAAAAGAGACTTATTCTCAATTTGAAAAAATTTAATAAGTTTGTGTATGTAAACCATTTTAAGATGGAAGATATTAGGACGGCAATCAAACTCATAACACCAGACAGTTACATGGTAAATCTTGACCTAAAGGAAGCCTATTTTTTAGTCCCAATTCATGATAGTTATACTAAGTACCTAAAGTTTAGTTTTGATGGAGTTCTATATGAATTTTTGGCATTGCCTTTTGGGTTATGTTCAGCACCATACCTTTTCACAAAACTTGTGAAACCTGTGGCTACCCTCTTGCGTTCCCGTGGTTTTAAATCAGTTAATTATCTAGACGATAGTCTTTGTTTTGGTGACAGTTATGAAGAATGTTTGACTAATATTAATGAGACTATAAATTGCTTATCAAATCTAGGATTCATAATTAATTAAACTAAAAGTTCATTAGTTCCAAATAAAACCTGTCAGTTTTTAGGTTTTATTCTCAATTCTCAAAACATGACATTAGAGTTGCCGGAAAAAAAGAAAGAAAATATATTAAAACGCACATTAGAAATGCTCAAAACAAAGACATCACTATTATAAAATTCGCTCAGTTTTTAGGTACACTTACTGCTGCTTGCCCTGCCGTAGCTTATGGCTGGCTGTACTCTAAGTCCTTGGAAAGAGCCAAATACTTAGCATTATTAAAGGGCAATGATTATGACAGAGTCATGCATGTTCCAAATAACTTGAACTGGATGATATTTCCCACTATTTCCGCCAGATTGTTCAGTCTGAAAACTTTATACCGGAAATCACACCCAAGCTGCAAGAATTGGCAATAAACCTCCAGAAAGCCAGGGAAGTGCAAGAGCACAATGAAGAAAGATGTAAGTCATATGTTTATGAACACCGCCGTGGACAGCCTTGTTATAATGATGGCCAGCTTGTACTTGCAACAGTACACACTCTGAGTAATGCTGCCAAAGGTGTCAGTGCTAAGTTCAATCCTCGACGTGACGGGCCTTATATTATAAAGAAACGACACAGTCCCTCTTCATATGACATCGCTCATCCTGAACAACCAGATGTCTCAATTGGTGTGTATCACGCTTCCGCCTTGGTCCCGCTATTGGAGATACCACCATCTTGCCTAACCCTGTTCAGCCCATTAGAAAACGGGGTCGACCTAAGAAAGATTCCACTGGACAGAAACCAAAGCCAACGCAAGTTAAGAAGCGAGGAAGGCCGAAGAAGAACTAGAAACTCTCTCAAACGGCTTACCCGTTCTGTCTCCTTGTCAGGACGTCTTCGGATCCAGAGGGGGAGTTTGTAACATAACAACCGCCGTAAATGCCCAACGACTATGAAGCGTGCACAGCAACTTCACATCGCAACACGCGCGCTCCCCACTGCTGCCGTGTGTCGCGTCTCGCCCCGCGCATACCGCCGCTGACTTCATAAGGCGGGTCAGCGGAGCCGGAGGAGTTAGCAAAATTTTTCAGACAGTCACTCACCGTCCTGCACCAGGACGGTCGTGTTTACTCTCTCCCGCTGCCGCCCCGGCAGCAAGTGTTTTCCTCTCTTTCACCCGCGAGCGCGCCCGCGCCTGCGTGCGAGAGACCTCTCTCTCGCACGCCCGTGAGACCCCCTCGGGTCAGTCCGCCGCGTGTGTTGTGCCCAGGTTGGATTGGTTCCAGTAAGGTCGTATTATTTTTATTTTATTTATTTACTTATTCTTCTCTCTCTGTCCCCTTTCTACTGTCCCCATTCTTCTGTTTTATTATTTTGTACCACTCACCTCGGACCGCCTGGATAGAGGCGGAGGCGGTTCGAGTCACAAGTAGGCACTCACCCACACGCTAGGCTACACACCCCACCCATGGCCCCCCAACAAGACACTAATTTACTTATCGAGATAGGTAAATATGTGTCGTCGGTCCCCTTGTTGTTGGAGTATGTACTCCAACAACTGTCTCCATTCCCTCCGGATCGCCCGTTAATCCAAATTATTAGGGCCGCCGATCCCCCCGCTAGCCCCTCAATCAGCTCCGAAGCTGACTCGCACCCCCGCTCGCCGGTTCTTGCATCCCCCGCGAACCCCCCAACCCCAACCCCAAACCTCAGCTCTCTCTCCCCTGTAACTTCACCGCCATTCAATGAGGAAACTCATTTCATCCCCGTCATCTCAAAAAACAAAAAGCGGAAGAACCGGTCTACCGAGTCCCCCGCTGCCATGTCTCTGTCTCCGCTAACCCCAAAACCCACACCGTGTTCAACAAATTCCCCCGCGCCCCGAACTCTGATCCTTCAGAGCCCTCCATCCCCCACCGGTAACGCGAATACCGTAGCCCCACCAACCCCCGCGCCCCGCGCCTGCCCCCCACCACCAGTAATAGTCCGAGACGAAACCGCCTGGACTCGGGTATCGATCCATTTGCAAAGAAATGGAATTAAATATACATCCGCGATAACATCAGCCGGAACCCGCGTCCAGGTGGCAGAGTCCAAAAGCCATCGCGCTATCACCAAATTCTTGAGGGCGAACCATATCGCCTTCCATACTTACTCTCTCCCCGAGGAGAGAACTTTTCGTTACATAGTCCGCCCCGTCCCCACAAATCTCCCCACATCCGTCATCAAATATGACTTCCCGGTAATGGAAGTACATAGGATGCACCGCGCAAAAACCGCGTACCGGCCTGCAAAGGCATTTAACATGATTTTAGTTATCTTGGCTTCGTCTCCGAGATTTATCTTGACCATGTAGTAGCCCTGCTACGCTTGAACTTACCCGCACCTAGTTTTCAGAGTAGAAACAAAACTAAAAAAGTTGGTATCACTCTGCCTGTCAAATTCAATACTACCAATACTACCAAACGTCATTCTTGTCCGTGCGCGCGAGACATCCGCACTTAGGAAAATCTTTTTTCGCTTTTTACGAAGTATTTTCAAGAAATATGCCGAAAAGGAGGTCGGAGTCAAAGGAGGACCGATGGCGGCGAAAAATGAAGAAATATGAGGAGAAGATAAGGTCTAAAAGTCGTGTACTGAACTTAAGTGACGATGACCTACCACGAGGTAATTGATATTTTATTCTCCGATCTAACACGAGATGTTAGGCAGTAGAAAATACAGCTATGAGTTAACACGAGATGTTAACCAGGCATTTAAAATAATAGAAGAGTTAAATACGCGATATTAACCAAGTAATAAAAAAAATATATATTCATATTTTTTTTTCATAACCTCAAAAACATGCCGGCCGGCATTTGTTTTCTTGAGTGGTGTGTGTGTGTGGTCTTGATTCGATACTTACGTATTGTTATTTGTTCCACATAGATGACCCTGGGTATCCGGTCTGGGATGCACCACACCCCAACCTTCAATCGCAAACCCCGAAAGATGACGAAATGATGGAGCCCGAGGTTGTGCCAACACAGCCACCAGCTGCTGAGGCGCCGACCGAGGCACTGGAGGTAGACCCAGTGCTGGACGAGGTCGAGCCAGAGCTGGACGAGGTCGACCCAGAACTTCTATTAGCATTAGGGGTATTCGACACGGAGGCTGCTGAATGGGGTGAGGCCATGAACAACGACGTCGCCAGAAGATGGGAGCCGATCCTGAGAGATGGAATGAGGAAGGAACAAAGGGAGGAGCTGGCTAAGAAATACATATTCGCTCAAAATTGCCCGCTGCTAAAACCGCCAATTCTCAATCCAGAGATTGGGGTAATGCTTAATGAATCCTCAAAAAATAGGGATGCAAGGATCACCAAGAAACAAGCTCAGCTAGGATAGGATGTGCCCTCACAATACTGGGCAAAGCCATGTCAGGCATTTTAACAAAGAAATTGGAGACAACGGAGTTGCTCCGTCTGTTAAGCGAGACAGGCAAATTAATAGCCGACTCGCACTACACTGAGACCGACACGAGAAGGGCTCTCATAACACCGATGGTTGACAAGAGTCTCATGGATCCCTTCAAAAATCGGAAACGAGACAGTTATTTATTTGGCGAGAAGCTCGGAGAATTCATTAAGTCCTCAAGAGGGATCAAGAAGACTGGACAATTGATCCAGCCTACCTCAACCTCCAGTAATTTAAACTGGAAAGGCCCGCGTCAGCAACAACAACAGCGTGCTCCACGAGTACAGCCGAGCCGAGTCGGCGGGCCGAGACTGCCCCTGCCGCCACCGCCGCCAGCGTACCGGCGCCGTGCACCGCCGCCCGCGCCTCCAGCCAGACGGGCGCCGATGATGTCGCAGCCACCGTCTGCAGCCGCGCCGCCGCCGTACCGTCAGCAGCAGGCGCCAGCACCCAGATACAGACATTAGACACTCAGGTACAAGCCGGTCGTTTAAAGTTATTTTCAAATGCTTGGAAATTGATCACTGATGACCAGAGTATTTTAGTTACAGTTTTAGGTTACAAAATTCCCTTTGTTGAGAATCCCAACCAAGGGCCAGATTTTCAACCCAAGTCAAATGTGTCTATAGACGATTCTAATTACATCAAAGGGGAAATATCACGCCTACTCAACATAAAGGCCATACGCAAATGTAAACCATCGAATGACCAGTTTGTTTCCAGTATTTTTCTTGTACCTAAAAGTAATGGTGAAAAGAGACTTATTCTCAATTTGAAAAAATTGAATAAGTTTGTGTATGTAAACTATTTGAGTCATATAATATCAAAGCCGGCAATCTCCAATATTGGTATAAAAAAAGTTAATGATGTAAATATTTTCTCTATGGTAAATTCTCCATATTGTAAATGAGCATTCATTTCAAAGATGGCATTCTCCCGTAGAAAAAGCGACTTAAATAAAAGTGTTCATAACAAAATCGGCAGTCTCCATCAATGTCTCTATCAAATATGGCAGTCTCCACTCCGACCAATCAGAGCGCAGCATTTAGTATGGCGTCTGTCTTCCCACAGCACAGAACTGCGCGAGGTTTCTTACGTTATTTTGCTGTGATTTTGAAGTGAAAACTGCTGTAACTAGTGAAAAACAGGAACTATGGATAATCGTGTTCAGCCCTGTCCACCAAGAGTCAAGAAAACGAAAAAAAAAATGAAGAAAATTGGAAACGAAATGTGCGTAAAAGGGAGAGGTTAGTACCATGCCTAACATGTTTTGATACTTGTCTTTACTGTAAGTTCTTTGAAGTGTGTTTTAATTTCAAAATGTTATGTTAAATTGTAATTTTATGAAATGCTTTGCAATCTAATGATGTTTTTATACTCATAACAAGTTTTATTAAATAAGTGTAAAAAAAGTCGGAATAGTGCGAGTCGGACTCGCGCATGAAGGTTTCCGTACGATTATGTATGAAAACGGCAAAAAAACACGTTTGTTGTATAGGAGCGCCCCTTACATATTTATTTTATTCTGTTTTTGGGTACGGAACCCTAAAAACAAGCAAAAATGGTTAAAAGTATTTTTATATAGCCTATTGTGTGTCCCACTGTTGGGCAAAGGCCTCACCGTTTCGAGCCCACGCATCTCTTGTCGCCGCTATAGTGGTCGGAGTGGTCCACAGTATTAGAAGTTTTTTTTTAAAAAGAAACCTTTTTTCAGATACTCATCGAAGCAACTTCCTAAGCGACCAAGATGTGGACATGACACAAAAGCTTTTAGATGTGGAGCTGTATCTATGGCCGAAGTAAAATATTTCCATGACGCTTTTTTCAAAACCAAAGAAAAAGCAAAACAAGATGCGTTTATTTTAAAGTATTGCAAACCCAAAAATATCAAAAGGCGGCGAGGACAAAATGGCCCCAGAAAACTTCTGCAGACTAAATATAAGATGTACTGTTTGAGTCAAAGAGCTGTCGTGCCGATTTGCCAACAGGCATTTTTGAAGATTCTGCATCTAACCAAACATAGGATCCAGACAATCGTGAAACATTTTTTCAAATCTGGCACATTATTACCTGAAAATCGTGGTGGTAGTCACAAGCAGCATAAATTTGCAGCAAAGCTCGATGCAGTTAAAAAATTCATAAATTCTTTTAACTGCGATGAAGCACATTATTGTCGGGGCAAAACAAAACGATTTTACTTGGCGCCAGAACTAAGTATTAACAAAATATTCAGAATGTATAATGCACAAGCAGATGCAAACTTAAAAGTTAAGAAAGGATATTTCAGGAGCATCTTCAACAATTATTATAATTTGGGATTTGGGACACCGCGAACCGACGTGTGCTCTACATGTCTCCAGTACGATGAATTAATAAAAACTCACGAAAAAAACAAAGATGTTGAAAAAAAAGCCGATGTTATGGTACTTAAAAGAGTTCACAAATTACGCGCGAAAGCTTTCTTCGAATTAGTCCGGGAAGAGGCAGATGGTATGATAACATTTTGTTTCGATTGCCAAAAAAATTGCCCTATGCCTAAATTATCGGATCAAAGCACATATTACTCGAGACAGTTATATTTATATAACTTTACAATATGCCAAGGTAGCTCAAAAGCCACACTATCTCCACAAAATACATTTGCTTATTGTTGGACTGAGGATAAATTCGCAAAAAGTTCAAATGAAATAGCATCAGCTGTATATCATCGGCTTTGTTCGACGGATTGGACAGGTATTACCAAGGTGCGTTTGATAGCGGACGGCTGTGGGGGACAAAATAAAAACTCAAATATGGTTGCCATGCTAGCCAAGTGGCTTACAAATAAAGCACCAACTGATGTAAAAGAAATACAGTTAATATTTCCTGTCGTGGGACACTCGTTCATTCCTCCAGATAGAGTTTTTGGTTTTATAGAAAAAGACGTTCGTAAGATGGAGACAATAAAAAACGCTGAAGGCTATTTGAACATTATTAAAAACTACAGTACTGTTATAAAACTGGGAGAAGGCGATTGCAAGGTCTATAATTGGAGAGACAATTCAAAATCTGTATTGAAAGATGTGGGTGCATGGCTTTTCCCTTTTCAAAAGTCTAAACGGTTCTTTATTAAGAGGACAAAGAGTAAAGTTGATGTTGTAGTTAAAGGGAATCTTTACTATAGAGTAAACGAAGGATTATTTGGAGGCATTACAAAAAAGAACAAAAATATTAACATGATGAATGCACAACAAATTAATTCTTCAGGAAAAGTAAACGATAATAAATTGACTGATGTCAAGAAACTACTAGAAACGCACTACGGAGATGGCTGGATGAATGATGAAGAACTTGTGTATTATAAAGAATTAATACAATGTCAACATAATAATACTACCGAAGATGCTATCCCACGGGAGGACGACGAAATTCTTTGTGAATTTCAAGAAGATAGTCCAGAGTTAAGAATTTAATTGAGTATAATTTTATTAATACATTTCATTTGCGTTTTATTTCTGAAATTAATACCTAACCGATAAAAAATGCACAATTGAAGAATGTTTTGAAAAAATCACTAGCTTTATATTAATATAATTTTGTACGAATTAACTGCAAGTTAATGGAATGGTAAATAATTCTATATATATAACCTATACTTTTTCCGCATTTTTTTAATGTAACATGCTTAAGTAGTTTTTCCAAAACATCCTTCAAATACAACATTTTTGGGAATTAGCAGTTCTCTCATTTTCCGCTTATTTCCAAACAGGGTGTCTAAAGTTTGACATCAGAATGGTCCAAACAAAGTTGAAAAGGTGTTTTTATGGTCAAAACACTGATATTTAAATTTAAAAAATACCAACTGTTTCACATTTTGTTTTGTTTATTTTTATGAGTAAAAACGCCTGTAATTTTGATTGGATCTCTGACGCACCCGGTATAGGTAATTAACAATAAAGTAAAAATATTTAATTCTTGCCCTAAAATTAAAGTATCAAAATTAAGCATGTCGGCTTCTAGTCGATGAACAAGATGGCGACCACGTTCAGATCAAATGCGGCATTGTCCAACACTGTCAGTATCAAAGTGGGCAGTCTCCACAAATGCGCTTCAAATCCGGCAAGCTCCATTTAAGATTTAATAAAATTGTAGCAATAATTATCGATAACTGCTAAATTTATTTGACAGAAGTCAATCATATCTGTTTCTAGAACAGAACTCATCATTTAAAACATGTTTTTTTTTGTACTATGAACCATATAAGTTTTTCGTTGATAGTACGAAATTGTGGTAAGTGGAGATTGCCGGCTTTGATATTATATGACTCAATTTTAAGATGGAAGATATTAGGACGGCAATCAAACTCATAACACCAGACAGTTACATGGTAAATCTTGAACTAAAGGAAGCCTATTTTTTAGTCCCAATTCATGATAGTCATACTAAGTACCTAAAGTTTAGTTTTGATGGAGTTCTATATGAATTTTTGGCATTGCCTTTTGGGTTATGTTCAGCACCATACCTTTTCACAAAACTTATGAAACCTGTGGCTACCCTCTTGCGTTCCCGTGGTTTTAAATCAGTTAATTATCTAGACGATAGTCTTTGTTTTGGTGACAGTTATGAAGAATGTTTGACTAATATTAATGAGACTATAAATTGCTTATCAAATCTAGGATTCATAATTAATTATACTAAAAGTTCATTAGTTCCAAATAAAACCTGTCAGTTTTTAGATTTTATTCTCAATTCTCAAAACATGACATTAGAGTTGCCGGAAAAAAAGAAAGAAAATATATTAAAACGCACATTAGAAATGCTCAAAACAAAGACCATCACTATTATAAAATTCGCTCAGTTTCTAGGTACAGTATATAGTTAAAAAAAACTAAAAAACACGCTTTTGAAGCACTTCGGACAAAAAAGTTAAAAATAATTTTTAATATAACCTTAAAACAATAATGAATAAAAAATACTATTATAATTGTGAAAAAAAGCGTCGGGCGCTTTGTTCAATATCTTTCGTACATCGAGCGCCCGACGCTTTTTGTTTCACAATAATAATAGTATTTTCTATTCATTATTGTTTTAAGGTTATATTAAAAATTATTTTTAACTTTTTGTCCGAAGTGCTTCAAAAGCGTGTTTTTTAGTTTTTTTAAACTATATTTATTTACATTTCGTCTCCACAAATAATCAAACAGGGCATCAGAGAAATCACCCACATGAATGTAGTTATTTTTCCTAAATTGTCTCTTGACAGCCCTCCACTGGGACTCAATTCTTTGTGTCTGAGTCCCATCCTCAGCGACATATGGGTTCTACGGGTCGGAATGATTCACTTTTTTTGTGAATATGGCCATATTGGCTCAAACAATCATATATTCTGTGTCAATATTAGTTTGTGGCCAATAGTCTGTGTGGATGGTAGTGCCCACTTCCACATGTTTTTGGATGAGGGGCGCCAACACCTCTGCCGATCTTTCATTATCTGGACAGACTTCCAGCCGTAGATCTTCTGATCCATCTTTCGATCATCCCAAGCACCCAATGTTCTTCAATGAGATGGCCTAAAACAAAAAAGAAAATGTGAATGCATTAGTATGACATAATAAAGACTACAGACATAATAAAGACTACATATTGATAAATTTATGAAAAGAATATACCTTTGTTGTATTTCCTTTTTCCAAATTTCGACTCATCAATTTGAACGATTTTGCCTAAACCAGTCACACATGGTCCTGGAATATCTGAACATACTATTGAACGAACATAAATCGACAGCTTTTTTTTAAACAATGAGATAAATTTATTTAAAACAATGAGAAAAATTATATGTTTAATAATTCTTACAAATAAAAAACACTATAAATGTTACTAAACTAACAAATGTTCAAATACAATCAATGCAAAATGCTCTCTATCTTATATTTCTTTCAGATCTACGTCTTGTTCAAAGACATATACCTTCGAGTAATATTTGTTTGGGTAGGTAACATAAGATGTTACTTTCTTCGATTATGGAAACGTCATCATCGACAGCTCGAAATGTCTTTTTATTTTTTTTATATGATTTAAACTTCATAACTACTTTTTATCCTCTGAAATATCTTCAATCATGCACACATATTGTTAGTATTTTTTGCCTTTTACTGATGGAAATTTCGCCAAAACGAAGACCCAGTATCAGGTACTTGACCTGACACTGGGACATTCGTGGCGTGGCTCTCCATTATTTGATCGTCCGCTACAGTCCCACAATCTGTTGTATCGTCGTCATTATCAGGTAGGACTAGATGTTAACACGTAAGCTGCCAGAAGGGTAAAAAGGAAATTTACAATTTTTCAACTTAGTGCCCAAAGATGCGCCTTGGCTAGATATGCAAAGATATATTACTTAGAGTTCTGTAAGTAGAAGGGTCCCGTAGAAAAAAAAATAAAAACCCTTTGAGGTCACCGGTGACCTACGCGGCGCTGTAATGACAAAAAACTAAAAACCGTTACCACGGCGCCGGCGAGGTCACACCTCCGGTCACCCGCACCCCTCAGTCGATGGCCAACACTTGGACGGGTAGGACGCGTCAGTTTTTTTTCGTGCCGGTGCGTGTGAGTTGTGAGACAATTGTGTTAGGAAAGTGACAATAATGAATTATGGCTTTGTCGGACTTAAGTTTTGACTTCGATGACGTAAATATTTCGCAAGAAGATTTACGGGATATCGATTTATTGGAAGCGAGAATCTTTGAAGAGACCATTTAACAATCTACGACGACAAATCCGTTGAATGAAAAAGACAACACAGAAAATAGTGAAGATGAGGTTATCAGGCCACCGCTAAAGCGCAGACGTAGGCGACTTCATGTTACAGCAAGCGACTCTGAGAGCGAAACTAACTCAGTCGATGAAGCTGTTGCCGATTGTTTAGCCAACATAACTTCAACAAGCATGTCACAAAAATGGTCAAAGCCACGAGGGTATCAGCCCTCAGTGGTAGCTTTCACAGAACCAACTGGTAAGTAATACTTTTTACTAGCGAACTCCTGCGGCTTCGCCCGTGTTGACTACTATTTTTCGTCAGGGCAATCGCTATCCTAATCTATCTTATCTATCTTTCCTACTAATATGATCCTATCCTACTCCTACTAATAATTATTGGATGTACTAGTATAATATGTTTGGATCTTTGTAGTTCTGTGCCTCAATCACGCTGAAACGGCGGGGCGGATTTGGATGAAATTTAACATACATACAGGGTGAAATTTAATTAGCTGGCCATATTTTGTGGAATGATAGTACCCATCATTATGAACAACTTTCCCCAAGAAACATGTAGTCGCAAATGAAGAAAAAAAAATCGTCCCCCAGTACATTGCCCCGATCAGCTGATTTCAAGTTGCTATGGGAGACCCAAAAATTTTTTTTCGTTTGCGATGGGTATTATCATTCCCCAAAATATGGCCAGCTAATTAAATGTTACCCTGTATAGTTTATGAGCTAGATTAACATATATAATACTTTATATCCGACTGCACTAGAAGGAGGGTAATTTTTTCTCGGTAAATGATAATTCCTATAGTAGTACATGCAGACGAAGTTGCGGGCAGCAGCTAGTACTTTAACAAAACTGAAGAATCGTCGTGTCTGTATATTGTCTGTATGTGTCAGACGCTGCTCATCCCGAAGTGCCTGCGCGCCGCTGCGAAGATTTTTGTGTTAAGCTTTCCTTATTACATTCTTGATTACAATAAAATGTCTTTTTTTAATTCATTACACTTTCTAATTTGCATCGTTCGAGTGGACTTAACATTTTCAAATATCACATCCCATAATAAATTCCTATACTGATCTGACCACCATTTTTTTTTCACAAAAATCTATATTATTATTCGCCTACACCATAAAAGGTATCTACCCTCTAAAAATGGTATCTCTACCTCCAACTATTTGGGCTCTACGCGTATGCCAGTAGTCAATGAAGAAAAAAGTCATGAATATTCTTCTATGTTCAGAGAAATCTTACAATTTCATAGAGAGTCAAAAACCAAGCTGTACCCATTATATTACAGCGCCGCTCCGGTCACTTCCCATTGATAAATGCACGCTAGATGTGTCCTACGGCCCAAAAGAAATTTTTAAAAACAGGTCTGCCTTGAGGTTACGGGTGACCTACGTGGCGCCTTAATCTAGGTCAGGCATAGGTCACCGGTGACCCACATGGCGGTTAACGTGTTAAAGGCTGTGCTTCAGGATTAGCTGTAGAAGGTATATCAATGGCAGCAATGCTTTTTCCTGGCTCAACTTGGAGACGTTTCTTTTTTCTTGTAGGTTCACCAGCCCTTCCATAGCGTTGCTCTTTTAGAAAATATGTCAAGGAGTCTCTGACTGTTGCCTCTACGCGAATTTGAGTTTCGGGTGAAATGTCGGGTATTTTTCGCAATACACTGTCTCTGTTAAACGGGAAGATACCTGTAGCTTTGAAGCTACTTATCAAGTTTCTTGTTACGGCAGAAGTGTTCGCCTCTGCGTGGGAGGCTGTTACTAGCTGAACCTCGTCCATCGCTAATAAGCTCCGTTTGAGAAGTCTAGGGAATGGTTCTTTTGGTACGGATGATGCCTTCGGATCATTTCTTGGCAACGACACTGCGACCGCACTACCAGTAGTGTCGTTTACAATTAACGACACTACCGAGTGTATTTTGCGTTAAAATGTACAGTCAGCACAGCATAGTTCAAAAATACATTTTTCAATGATACTCAGTACATTATGAAATAAAAAGTAATTCTATAAGTTCAGAAATACATGTTTTAATTCAGTACATTATGAAATAAAAAGTATCTCTATAAAATAAATAAACACCAAAATAAACATTCTCTACTGTAGTACAACATAACTAAATATTAAAACTCAACTTAAAAAACCGTGTGAAAAAGAAATCAAATTAACTGTAAGTATATTTCCTTATCTTAGTTTATCAAGTGCGTAACCTATGGTTTTCCCTTCATTGACGAGTTGCATTTGCACATGTAAGATAAAATCATCTTTTGAGATATCTCTTCTGATTCTTTTAGTGTTATTAGTACTATTTTGAAGTTTCATTTCTGTATTTTTCTGAAACTTTTGTAAAACATTTAGTAAGCGTAATAGCGTTAAAGTATTTTTGTTCAACCCTTAACTAGGCGCTTTAAAAAAACACACAAATAGGCGCATGGGGTATTGAGTGACCCCAAAAAAACATGAAAGGAGTGTCATAAATAAATAAAACTTAATGTATTTTATAATGATTAATAAAGTTCTTTAATATAATTAACTTTAAGAAACAAAAACATAACTGAAACATTATACTTAATGAAAATAAAAAAAATGAAACCTCTCTTTAAACTTACATTTTTGGCATGTTCGAGATCAACTAAAATAAAAAAATAAATCAGTCTCATCAGCGGATTCTTCTGTTCTGCATTCTACGCAGTAAACCCTCCAGTGTTGCTGACAAATTAATTTACGACACTTGAAGCATTTCTTTGGCACTTTTGTCGTCCTGTCTAGGACATGATGAACAGCGCCCACGCTTAGCTGTCGATTGCTGGACCGTCTCGTCCACATCACGAACTTCACGGAGTCGTTTCTTTGTTGTTGGTACAGCACGTAGTTGTATGCGACGTTTTTGGTGATTTTCCACAAGTGCTGCTGCTAATTTCTTCAAAAAAATCCGTCTTGTAT
This sequence comes from Argyresthia goedartella, assembly GCA_949825045.1. Lineage (NCBI taxonomy): Eukaryota > Metazoa > Arthropoda > Insecta > Lepidoptera > Argyresthiidae > Argyresthia > Argyresthia goedartella. The sequence goes on along the minus strand of OX463821.1, from coordinate 21,472,123 downwards.
GTGTGATACTCTTATCAGTATTCGCTTTGTGTATGACGAATATGTACGTTGATGCCAGATTTGTTAAGAATATGAAAAAATACAGCCAGTGGCTATCTTTTTGTTCTTCTTCCAACATTATAATTACTGCAAAGTTGGTCGTTACAATCTACACCACCTTTGGTACTGTAGTGTCTTTAGCACTACCTATCACGGCCTATACTAGAACTTGCTAGCCCTACAGATTAGGTAGGCAATTATAAAGACTTTGGTAACACTAGAGTTGTGTTTATTGATCGAATATGGTTACAATTTGTATAAACGGGATCAAAGTGGCTCGATAGCCACTAAGCTAATCCTAACTATATAATTTAGATCAGTCGCTGGCCGAAGCCTAAGGTGAAGTGTGTCACATTGACTTTTCACATCCAAGCCTCTTTCTTTTTAAAATTACAAATTACGTAACAGTGTCAAAGTGAACACTCACTCTAAAGAGGCCCGTATACAATATTATCGCATAGACAAATATCGAACCTAACTATATACCTTACAGTACTATTGTAATAAGTAATTATTTCTGGTTTCTGAGCTCTGGCTGTCGTTTCGTCAATGGCGTTATCATTGTGCATGGTGGAAAGTAAAACTACAGCTTTCTTTGGCTTAGGGACATATGAGACTATAGTAATTTGACTATGAAATCCGAAACTGAACTACTTTAAACATGACATTAGAGTTGCCGGAAAAAAAGAAAGAAAATATATTAAAACGCACATTAGAAATGCTCAAAACAAAGACCATCACTATTATAAAATTCGCTCAGTTTTTAGGTATACTTAAATACATACTTACTGCTGCTTGCCCTGCCGTAGCTTATGGCTGGCTGTACACTAAGTCCTTGGAAAGAGCCAAATACTTAGCATTATTAAAGGGCAATGATTATGACAGAGTCATGCATATTCCAAATAACATGAAAGATGACTTATCATGGTGGAAAAATATCATAATGACCACGCACAATACTATTAAAAGTAATACCTATGTCCTTGAGATATTTAGTGATGCCAGTCTAGTAGGTTGGGGAGCGGCCTGTGGGCATGAAAAAGTAGGAGGGTCATGGAATCCTGACTTAGATCTTTTGCTAATGGATGCCATAATTGCGAAATTCTCCTTAGAATAGATAACACTACTGCTATTGCATATGTAAATAGGATGGGTGGCGTCCATTATCCACACCTTAATAGTATTGCTCGCAAAATATGGATGTGGTGTGAGAGAAGACACATAGTTGTTTTTGCTTCATATACAGGGTTACAGGAAAAGTCGACCTAGATCCGTTAAGGGCGTGTAGTACACATCATTTCTAAATGATTTCACTATGGAATCCCCCATCCTAAACTTAACCGTTTTCGAGATATTCGAGATTTAGTTTTTTTTATGAAAATGCCCAATTTTTCGGCTATTGAATTGAATATTTTGATTTTTTTTGACTTTAATGATTATTTTTTTGGTTTTTTACATGAAGAATGAGATGCTTAATGACCTCAATGACTAAAATTGCAAGTAAGTTAACTAAATAGGTCATTGTAGACGATCGAAACTTAAGAAAATAAGTACAAATTATAAAAAAAAAAAAAAACTTTTCTGGATATCTCAAAAAAATATTATGGCACTTGCTCTGCAGATGTGCTTAAAAACATCTACATTTTATCAGCTATCCAACGAGGTATAGCACTCTAGGGTATTTATTAATTTATTAACCTCGAAGGTGAAACTTAGTTTCTAAGGCTACATGGCAGTCAGAATAAATAGCGCTTATTTAATCTAATTAATTTGACTTAAGTTTAGCATCATCATTTCAGCCTACTGGCTTCCATTACTGAACATAGGCCTCCCTCGGCTAGGTACAACCTTCACCATCCATCGATGTCCCGCTATCCTGACCTAGAGATCATTCAGTTTTTATAGCATTTTTTTTTTGTTCAGATCGTCGATCACTCCACTAGTCCACTTTTCACTACACCAGTGGTTAATGTTCTTCTTATGTCGTTAGCAGCATTAATTATCCTTTCTTTGAGAACTTCCACTGACGATATGGGGTAGGGCTCACTGTAAACGAGGCTCTTCATGTGCCCCCATACATAAACATCCATGGGAGTCAGGTCGGGACTTCTTGCTGGCCAGGGTAAAGGCCCACCTCGTCCAATCCATTTGTTAGGATAGTTAGTGTCCAACCATTCCCTAACGCTACTTCTGAAATGAGCAGGGCAGCCATCATGTTGTAACCACATGTCCCGCAGTAATTGTAATGGGAGATCATCTAGTAGGTCACCTTAGTCACCTCTTAAGAAATTTTCATAAGTTTCACCATTGAGATTTTCTGGGAGAAAGTAAGGCCCAATCAAATGGTTGGAAATGATGCCCATCCACACATTTACACTAAATCGTCGTTGTGACCCCTTTACTCTTTTCTTATTTGGATTGCCTAGTTCTTTAGGAGCCCAAAAGTGTGCGTTATGATAATTAGTAATACCGTCCTTATCGAATTTGGATTCATCTGTCCACAATATTAATTTTAGGAAATTCGGGTCCTCGATATCTGCATTGAGCATAAATCTGCAGAAGTCCATACGTCTCGCGGGATCTCCTTCTTCAATTTCATGTACCGGCGTGTAGTGGTATGGATACAGGCCTGCCGTATGAACCGTAAACCACACTTTCCACTGAGTTAGGCCCAGTTCACGGGCAACAATATTGGTCGAAGTGGTTGGGTCTCTTCTGAACCGTTCTACGATTTCGTTGTCTTGTTCCTCGTCGTCATCAATGACACGTGGTCTTACTAAGTCCGTACGTCGTCGCGAAACAGAGCCAGTTTCACGAAGTCGTCGGTAAACTCCGTCGAAAACGCTCACATCAGGTACTCGACGGTCGGGATAGCGTCGTATGTACTCAGACCGAGCTCGTGCGGACACGCAATTGCAGTATCCGTAGCAGATAAGCATATCCGCATATTCTTCGTTCGAGTATGTTGCCATTTTAAACAGTCCAGTATCACAAGCACAAATCAGAGTCCAGTAAACAAGAACAGTAGTCACAGTTAGAAAAATCAGTCCAGAAACAAAGCCAAGTCGGGTGGGAATCCGAAAGCACAATAATTCGCATCTACCATGGACGAATCGCATGAGCAGACTAAAATGGATGGCAAGCAAACGAACAACCAAATACAAAACAATGGGCATGTTGTATCCCCAAACTTGTTTTTGCACATTATTTTTCTCACTCTCAACTGCATAAATCGTAAGTTGTCTCGCTCACACGCACCGGATTAACTTGGAGGACAATAGCCGAGGGACCCGTTAGACCTACTACCTGAACCTTTTCAACTATGTTTTTTTCTATGAGTTTAAATACAAACCTAGGTTATTATACGTCGTTGGATAGCTGATAAAATGTAGATGTTTTAAGCACATCTGCAGAGCAAGTGTTATAATAATTTTTTGAGATATCCAGAAAAGATTTTTTTTTTTTTATTTGTACTTATTTTCTTAAGTTTCGATCGTCTACAATGACCTATTTAGTTAACTTACGTGCAATTTTAGTCATTGAGGTCATTAAGCATCTCATTCTTCATGTAAAAAACCAAAAAAATAATCATTAAAGTCAAAAAAAATCAAAATATTCAATTCAATAGCCGAAAAATTGGGCATTTTCATAAAAAAAAAAAACTCGAATATCTCGAAAACGGTTAAGTTTAGGATGGGGGGTTCCATAGTGAAATCATTTAGAAATGATGTGTACTACACGCCCTTAACGGATCTAGGTCGACTTTTCCTGTAACCCTGTATAAGATCAGCTCAAAATACAGATGCTGATGATGAATCCAGGAATGTTGATACCGAGTGGGAAATAAGTAACAAAGCTTTTCAAAAGATAGTCACTAAGTTTGGTACTCCAGAATTAGATCTGTTTGCCTCAAGAATAAATTCGAAATGTAAGAGGTATATAGCATGGAAAAGGGATCCTTTTGCCTTTAATATTGACGCATTTACAATAAAATGGGACACTTTCTTTTTTTATGCATTTCCTCCATTTGCATTGGTATTGAAGGTTTTGCGAAAGATTATAATCGACCGTGCAACTGGGATTGTGGTGGTGCCATACTGGCCATCACAACCTTGGTTTCCGCTCTTCACGTCCCTTATGGTAGGTGAAATGATTGTGTTTGCCCCAGACAAATATTTGCTTTCATCCAATTTCAGGGAGATTCACCCTCTACACCGACAGCTTTCCCTGGCTGCGAGTGTTTTATCCGGGAAGCATTATCCAGGCAACAGGTTCCGCAATCAGCAATGACTGTGATGCTCTCGTCCCTGTCACAAAGTACAAAATCCCAATATGCAGGTAGCTTTAAACTGTGGTGGCAATACTGTAAGGCACATGGTATTAGTGTGTATGATATAAAGGTGGCCTATCTATTAGATTTTTTGTAAGACTGTTTTAACAACAAAGGTTCATCCTATGGAACTTTAAACAATCACCGTTCGGCTTTATCCCTTATTTCAGTAAATAAGGTGGGCCAAGACGAGCTAATCAAGAGATTTTTCAAGGGAGTTTATAAGATGAAACCCACCTTTCCTAGATATAATACCACGTGGAATCCTGCCATAGTCCTAGATCATTTAGGTAATATGTACCCAAATGACTCCTTAACTATAGAAGTAATAAGCAAGAAACTCGTAGTTTTATTGGCTCTAGCTACTGGCCAAAGATGTCAAACATTATCTTTAATAAGATTATCAAATATAATGTTTAATGATGAAGGAGTTTTGATAAAGATCTCAGACATAATGAAAACCTCAGGTATAGGCAAAGCTCAACCAGTTCTGGATTTACCTTTTTATAGACAGCGTCCAGCGGTTTGTCCAGCTGAAACCTTGTCAGTTTACATGAAGATTACATCGTCGCTGAGACCCAGTACTGACGATAAACTTATTTTAACTTTTAAAAGACCATTTAAGTCTGCTTCATCTCAGACCATTGGACGTTGGATAAAGCAGATCCTTAGTGATATTGGTATAGACACTAGTGTGTTCAGTGCTCATAGCACTCGACACGCCTCCACTTCAGCTGCCCAGCAGGCTGGTGCCAGCGTCGATATAATAAGAAGGTCTGCTGGCTGGTCAGACCAATCACAAGTCTTTGCTAACTTTTACAAAAGACCTCTTGTGAAAAATAATGCTAATTTATTAGACAGTGTTGGATAAATGTATTCATTCATAGTCACGGCATTAAGGAAGTTGATTAATTACCTGTCTAACACCTTATTTATGCTTAATTACAATAAGTAAAAGTTTTTTGTTAGTACAAGTGTACAATTAGTAAACTATTTTATTCCCAATAAATTATGCTAAATGTTAATTACCTATATGGACCTTTTTTATTTTCAATATTGTTCTACAGCATTGATTATAAATTCTCTGAACATCTACATGGTCAAGATAAATCTCGGAGACGAAGCCAAGATAATTGAATGATCAAACGAACTTACCAAGTGAAGTTCGATCTTGATTATCTTGGCTTCGTCGGAGAGATTTAGGGTCCCACCCACCCATTTATTTTTTTAAATCACCCTAAAAATCAACGCTGTAGCTTGCTCTAAACAGAATGACGTTTGGTAGTATTGGTAGTATTAATTTGACAGGCAGAGTGATACCAACTTTATTAGTTTTGTTTCTACTCTGAAAACTAGGTGCGGGTAAGTTCAAGCGTAGCAGGGCTACTACATGGTCAAGATAAATCTCTCCGACGAAGCCAAGATAATCAAGATCGAACTTCACTTGGTAAGTTCGTTTGATCATTCAATAATTGCCGAACCCACCGCCGCAGGTAGGCAGATTAGCCCCCTTCAATCAGCGTCGAAAGCCCCAAATCCGCCAATATCATTTCACAGTGTCATAACTGTCAAATGTATGGACATGGCCAAAGCAGATGCTTTGCCATGCTTAAATAATGGAAGGTTCTTATGGGACTATACGGAGAAAGCTAATGTGTTGACTGCAAATATACAATTGCGTTTGATTGGTACTTTGTGGCGAGTTTGACAGCACGGGTTTGCGTAACATTCCAGGGGTCTTTGTCCTATACGCTAGCGGTCGGGAAGGCTTACATTAATCAAAACCGCTTTTTATAGCCAGCGATCGACAAATTCTGTGTATCGGCAATACCAAATGATTTGAGTGATAGCCAATGGTTGATTAGAAACTACGCGTACACACAATTTGTAGAACAGCGGACGTGCATGGCATGGTTGAAATTAGACCCTGTGTAGTTAGAGATAAGAAGCTTTCGCTTGGGCAGCGCGTGTTCCGCAAAGGACGCCATTTTTTTTTCAGACATGCGGGGTCTATAAATACGAGAGCGTGGGAGGGGGAGGCATTCAGTCTCTGCGTCAAGCTACTGTGACACTCGTCTTTTGGTAATTCTAAACAGTTCGGTCTGCCGTTTTACGCGTCTGGAACTGGACGAGTTGTGATTGCGTGTAACAGTGGATTTTCGTGAGTGCCTGAAGCGCCGAGATATACCTCAGTTCCTATCCTTTAAATCAACCTACCCCAAATTCCAAAACTATCCTTGGGTCGTTAGATAAGAACTTGTAGGTAATTGATCTGAGTCTGAGTCTGGGCTTGGAGCGACCCTAATTTCCTTTTCCTTCACCATAGGGTTCCTGGATTGGCTCTTAGGATATTCGCGGGCTAATCCTCTCCTCATTCCTTTCGAGTAGCGAGTTTTGAAATTCCCACACACACAGTCATTAAGCATACAAACACATTCAAATCAAACTCAACCATTTTCGAGTGGTGTCGATAATGGACGTGGTATAACACTAGGATTTTAGACTAGGCTAGACAGGAGTTTAGTTGCGGCTAAACCTAGGTTGGCAGGGCATAGGGAGACTGTTTGATCGATGAGGTTCCGCGGATGGAAATAACAAATTCAGAACAAAGTTTAAACGTTGTCAACACAGATAACCTATCCTGTATACCGATCCAAGGCAAAGCAAAACAGCTTTGCCTTGGATCGGTTTGGATTCAAGTTGCATCTTTAAATTAAATGTAAATTTCGCTGGAGGTCTAATGTGTAGGCTGTGTCGAGTATTTATGACTGGGCTCGGTCGAAGAAGTGCTGAGGTCAGTTTGATACATAGATCGGTATTTACCGAAGTATGTACCTCGCTGTGGTGTGGGTTAGATCTCCAAAAGCGCTAATGACAACGTTTCGATAACATCCAGCTCAAATTGCGCAGAGTTGAAGGTTTCAAAACGTTACGGACCTTTCGAGGAAACCGCTAGTTCAAACCCATTTCGGAAAATCAAATCGCAATTGTGTAAACCCGGTCTATTCGGATCGTTATTGCCGTGAACTAATTATATAATTGGAACCACCACAAGCCGCTACTAGCGAGCACATGAAATATCATTGAGTACTCACGTCGTAAAACTACGACGGATATCTATACGATATCCCAAACAAATATTATAAATTGTGGTCGACCACTAAAAGAAGTTCCAAGCGCCCATATATACAAAAAATAAATGGTACCATCACACAATATACAACAACAATCGATCTGGCGCAATACACCGCTAACTGATGCGAAATACCGGCTTGCGGGCATATATGCTTTCTCTGTCTAACTTGACACTCTAACTTCCTGAACCGATCTTCCGTTCGACTATTGTACGCCTAACGAATTTCTCAATGAACAAGAAAATTCAGACTTATCATTCTTAACTTTCAAATTTTACAGCTGAATCGGGTCATGTTTTTGGGGTAGCGGTGGCTCGACCTTAGCCTTTATGCCGTTACAGATTTTCTGGTGCCGCCGAGACCGAAGGATATCCTAGACAGTCTGATATCTAGATATTCTATAAGAATCAAGGTCTAACGCGTTACTTTTAAAAATAACACAACGTAGAAACGATTTTAAACAGTTCAGGTTTGTAAGTAAGAAATAAGCAACAACAAAAAAAAGGGGCATTGTTTTCACAATTCTTCGGACGAGCCGACGGTTTAGTATTCAGGAATAATGGGCCGGGCAAAAAAAAACGTTAGTCGGGTTGTACAAGACGACTCACTTTCGCAGACAAGTGTTTTGAATAATGAGATGGCGTCAGGACAGGTGACGCAATTGTTATCTGAAATAGTGAATAGATTAGACAGTTTAGAGCGTGGTACAATTACGAGTAATGCTAGTAGGACTTCGGACAGACAGACGGACAGACAGGAACTAGAGACGTTTGAACAATCGGTAGAAAAACGTCAATCATGCATGGTGAAAATGACACAGAAATTGCCAACATTCGATGGGCGGAGTTCGGAAAATCCGATGATTTTCTTAAGAGATTTAAAGGCTTATATTAAAGTCTCGGGAGATAGTCCGAGGGCCTTGATATGGGCAACGGATAGCTTGGTAGGAATTGCAAAAATTCGAATGAGCATATACAGAGACTCATGGCGAACTTATTCGGATTTTGAAAAAGATTTCAGAGAGGTATTCTGGAGTGATAATGAACAGGAATTAATTAAACAAAGATTCCTAACTGCGAAGTTCGATTCTAAGAAAGGTCAATGTATGGAAGATTTCTTTGCCTCTCAATTGAATAGCATATATGAGCTTACGATACCGTTTACTGATACGGAGAAAATCAACACGATTTTCAGACAGTTGCCGCGCGATATTCAGGTAGCGTTTTTTGCTAGAAAGGAACCAATGACAATACGAGACGCGGTCGAGTTCCTTCGGCATTTAGAACGGAATGTCGATGGGGAATTAAGTGCGTTGCATGGTTCGGAGACAATGAATACGAACAACGTAAGGCGGAATAGCTACATGCGAGGGCAATATCGTGCTTTGCGAGTAAATACGATGCGATATAACGCGGTGAGTCGTAGGAATAATTATGCCGCGGGAACAAAGGCACGAAACGAATTTGGGACGCGCGCTCGCGGTTATTTTCGCGGTAGAGGTAGGCAGCCTCAGGCTAGTTTCAAGGCAATAGAGTTTCAAAGGGGTAATGATAGTTCAGGTAATACAGAGGCAGGGCAAAGTTCAAGTGACAGGAATAATGCGATAAATCAGAATTCAAAAAACTAGTGGACTCGCGCGGGTCGTTCGCGCTCAGATATTTATTACGTTTTGGATGGACAGCCGATCAAATTGAAAGAAAGCATAGACTGTATGAATTGTGTAATTTGGATTCGAACGTGGGTGTGAATGAATTTATTCAATTATTAGCGCATAAAGCGCACGGATATGCCGTGTGTTTAGATGGAAAATCGATATTGGATTGTAGAGACCGCAATGACAGGCGTTTACATACGATATTCAGAGACGACGATTCGACTGAGTGTGGGCGCGATCTATGTAGTACATTAACATTACCTGAGATAGATGTGTGTATTGGAAATATTGTTGTAAGGAGTTTGATTGATTCGGGGAGCGAAGTCAGTGTAATAAGTAGGGGAGTGTATGATGAAGTATGCAGGCAAATGGGAAAACCAACAGAAATACCGATCCCAAGTTTGAGAATCACAGGTGCGTTTGGGGTCAGTAAGGAGAAGATAGATAAGTTAGTTACGTTACCATTAACAATAGGTGAATGCGTTATCGATACTCCAATGCTAGTATTAACAAGGGTGCCTAAAGATTTAATTTTAGGGTTTGATTTTGTACAACAGACGCGAGCCAGTTTAATGTGTGAGGGAAATAAGAGGCTAATTATACGAAGCGCCGGGCGGATGTGTGAAATACCATTAGGTACTGGCCCTAATCAGGATTCTTGCTGTTGTACAATGGAAGTACAATTTTGTACAATTCTTGCTGTTGTACAGAGGAATATGTGAATAATTCATCAATACCTGTTGAACACAAAACAAAGTTATTGCCGGTGTTAAATAAACATGCAGAGTTGTTTAGCGATAGGGTGGGTCGGACAAATAAATATATACATGAGATAAAAATGAGAGATGAAACGCCTTTCGTAAAACGAAGCTATCCCATACCGTTCGCATATCGCGATAAAGTAACAAAACGATTGAAAGAAATGGAACAGATAGGTATTATTAGCAGGCAGTCTACAGATTTCAGCAGTCCATTGACTGGTGCACTAAAGAAGTCAGGGGAGGTTCGGATTTTACTAGATGCGCGACAATTAAACACGGGAATGGTTGGGGAAGTTGAAACTACACCTTTAATGAGTGAGATATTGCAGTCGGGTCGCCGGATAAATTACATAGGGGTTATTGATATCAATGATGCGTATTTTTCTATACCATTATCAGACGAATCTAAACGATACACGGGTTTTGTATATCAAGGCAGAAGTTACGTTTACAACGTTTTACCTCAGGGGTTGAAAACCAGTGTGGGTTCATTTTCGAGGGCGATGTAATTAATCTTAGGGCCAGAGGTTAGGTCATATTGTTTAAATTTTGTTGACGATTTGGCGATTTTAACTGAGGGTGACTTCGATCAGCATTTGTCTCAAGTGGACACGGTTCTGAGTAAATTGAAAGACGCGGGCTTCACATGCAAACTAAAAAAATGCGAGTTCGCACAAAAAAGGGTCAAGTTATTGGGGCATATTTTGTCTACACAAGGTTTGCAGATGGACCCGGACAAAATTGAAACACTTAAATTATATCCGTCACCCAGAACTGTCAGGCAATTGAGGGCGTTTTTGGGGTTCATAAATTAGTTTCGGAGGTTCATAAAAAATTTTGGAACGTTAACGCAACCATTATACAATTTATTAAGGTCTGGAGTCAAGTTCGTTTGGTGTGCGCACGTGCAAAGTGCTTTTGACGAGATAAAAAAACAATTCACAGAAAGTATAATATTGAGTCAGCCATTGGCGGGAAAGACGTATTATGTTCAATGCGACGCCAGCGCTATAGGAATTGGGGGCTATGTTTATCAATTAGATGATTTGGGCCAGGAACGAATTATAGGGTTTTGTTCGCAGGCATTTAAGGGAGCTCAAACGAGATGGTCTGTCAGCGAACAGGAAATGTATGCAGTTATATACACTTTAAAGCGATTTGAGATATATTTGCGAGGAGAAAAAGTTATTATTAGAACTGATCATAAAAGTTTGACGTTCATTAAGTCGTGGACTTTATTGGGGGCACGCGTAACTAGGTGGGTTATGTTTTTGGAGCAATTCGATTACAACATAGAGTTTGTGCGTGGGACTGATAATCAAATTGCCGACACGCTAAGCAGGCAAATAGCGGGACATGGAGGTATGAATGACAGTATAAATTTTCAGCCGGGAATATTCTGGTTTCAGGCATCGAATACCGCAAGTGTTGTTTCGAGTTTACGGGACATTGCGAGATTACAAAGCGAAGATGAGCGGTTAAATCGAATTAGCGGTTGTATCAGACGTAGGAAGGTAGATACGGAAACGAGAGAGTTTGATAATTACAAGCTTGTAGGTGATACGTTATATTTTCACGTGCCGAAGCGGAACGTACGGTTGTTAGTAATTCCGGAGGCGTTACAGGAGGAACTAATATTACACATACATGAAGAAATATGTCACTACGGCAGATATAAAATATTAGCACTGATGAAGGACAGATATTATTTTCTTCATATGAGTAGGGTGATTAGCACGGTGATAAGAAGTTGTGACATATGTCAAAAGGTCAAACAAAGTACTAACAATACCGTTGGTCCTTGTAGACCGGTGTTGGCGGAAAGGTTGGGTGAGAAAGTTTTCTCGGACCTTTATGGGCCATTGCCCGTAGGTAAATTCGGATATCAATATATTTATGTGATTCAAGACGTGTACAGTAAGGTAATAAAAATGTATCCAATGTGGAAAGCTACAGGTAGGAGCATGCTCGCTTGTACAAAGAGATTTCATAGGGAAATACCTATCGAAACTATAATTACGGACTCAGGACCACAGTTCATATCGAAAGTTTGGGAATTTGGTCTCAAACAGCTGGGGATACGGGTCACTCATACGTCGGTGTATTGTCCAAATTCTAATAGCGTAGAAAGAGTGAATCGCGAGCTAGGTCGACTAATTAGAACTTATTGCGGCGGAAGTAATCGTAGTTGGGTCGACGTGTTACCAGACATTCAAAATTGCTACAATAATTTCGAACAAACAAGCACCGGCTTTGCTCCTAATGAGTTGGCGTTTGGTAGGCGGGAACCGTTAAGTATTGACAAGGAATTAGGCGATGAATGGTTATTAGGTCATAGTGTGCGAGATACAGAACAGGTGCGGAATGTAGCGACAGAGAACTCTAAAAATGCTAGTGAACGACGTAAGCGACAGGCAGACAAACGGCGTAAGTTAGAATTCTATCGTATAGGTGATTATGTGAAACTTAAGACTTCTGTGCGTTCAAATAAAGAACATAAAATCATGCGGAAATTTTCAATGTTGTATAAAGGGCCTTATGTTATTTCGGCAGTGGTATATCCGAACTGTTATACTTTAGTAGATCCGGTTTCAAATGAGATATTGGGTAACAACAATACTATAAATATAGCCAGGTATTATGTGAGGACGAATAAGGGCGTAGACAAATAAGATAACAACACGCAATCACAACTCTTCCAGTTCCAGACGCGTAAAACGGCGAACCGAACTGTATAGAATTCCCGAAAGACGTGTGTCACAGTAGTTTGACGCGGAGACTGAATGGCTCCCCCTCCCACGCTCCGAAAATACAACCTGAGTCTTAACTCACACTTCACTCGACGACCAGCAACAAAAAGCCCCCTTTCATCTCGACCCATCCCTTTTATATTTTCTCTTCCCACCAAAACGTCCTACCCCAGGCATGCTCGCCAAACCACCATCTCAAACTCCGCGAGTCATTCTCATTGGTTCGTTTCATTTCCTTTCGAAACTCAGTGCTCTGATTGGTTACTGGTCTACACCGTATACACACTTTATACTTTAGATCACACAGTTCAACTAGAAATAGACTTTATAACATCATAAAATAATCTAAATAAAATAATACTATTTTTTTTTCTATATAAAACATCTTATTGCAGTTATAGTGAATAAAGTTCTAATTTGAGTTAAACCATCTGGAATTTAAAGGCGATCGACCGCCATCTGTATTTCCATCATTGAACTAACTACGCATCTGTTTGACCTACCAAACTATATCGTAATTAAACACCCTTACGTATGAGTTTCGATTGAATGAGCCATGGTAAATGCGACATTTCAAAACAACATCACAAATGTGTAAAATGGTCATAATTCGATATCCACTGAAAGCAACGGTGAAGTTAAACCATATTCATTTTAAATTTATGATTCACAACTTATTTCATAGCTCTTAACCTCTTCGATGTCCTAAGCACGACAGTTGTGCCGAATTTTATTTGGCGGGTAATGTCCCGCGCACGACAGTTGTGCCTAACGGGAGTTGCAAACTTCGAGGTACCATAACTAATAACTAGATTTGGAAACGCAGCCGGAAATGGGACCCATATTATCAGTTGTTACGTTGGCTATACTGTAGAATGACCGAAATTGACATTAGATAGCCAATTACGACTCAGATGATAAAAAATACGAATTGTTGGCGCCAAAATTCAGCCATTGTTGTCATACTGCTGTGATTGGTTTTTTGTGTTGTGCGCTACGGAATAAATATGCCTAGAGGATTGAAACGGTAAGTGTTTGTGTTATGTATTATATACCTAATTACTGATAATTTTGTATTGAATATGTTTCAAGTATTAGTTTTAGCCATTTCGGAAAATATGTTTGAGGAAAAAGGCTCAAAACTTTTTCCGACGGCATTCGACTTCCGCACGGCCGGCGTCCATTGTAGCTTTATGGTATATTTCCATGTTAGTTTGATAAAATAAATATATCAGTTTTGTCGTAATTTAACCAGGCTTACGTTTTCCATGTTTGTTTTTACGTAACTTATCGTATAAGATGTAATATCGCAATTCCAAACAAATAAGTCCAAATCTTCGATGTAAGTACCGTAGGCAAAAAAATGTTTTGTTTTCTAAAATTGGGTTATGGTATTTGGTATTTGTCTCACAAATAGTGTCAAAGGGAATCGACTCACAAATATTATAGTAACCACAGGATTTTTTTTTTATATACCTACATTTTTTTTTTGGTTCAGTATGAGCACTTGTTTCGATGCTTGTATTTGACTGATTGAGTCTAGCTAAAATAATATGCTATGCAACATCAACAAATATAAATAAATAAATAATATAGCGTCACGCCTTTTTTCCCATACGGGGTGGCAGAGGCACAACTGTGCCCACTTTCAGCCAGTGATCCAATACTCCATTTTGCGTGACAGAGGGGCTAGCCCATCGCTGCAGCTATGGAGTAATGAAGGTTTCCTTACGATGATGAAAAAAAAGCGTAAATAATTAAATAAATAAATAAAATAAAAACATTTGAAACGAAAAAATATGTATCAGATGTATATTGAGGAAAAATGTTTAGAAATTGTTTGCGTACATGTATCTTGAAAAACAAACTCTTTCTTAAACTGTCTTTTTTCTGTATCTTATTTTTTGTATTTCTAGTAAGTTCAGTCGATCTTCGCGATCCACTTCGAGGTCGAGGTCGGCGACGCCTGTGCCTCAGCGAGTATCCGATGAGCTACGGGCCAGGCGTTGCCTGGATATGGTGTTAGCCGCGACAGCCTTCACTGAGAGGGAGGCCGAAGTTCAAATAGAACCGAGAATTTGGAGACCGGTGATTCCGTGAGTATTTTATTTAAAATCATTATTTTATATCACTTAATCTATGGCTCATCATCAGTAATGTAATGGTATATTTTTTTATTAGTTTTTTTTATATCTTCCAGTGCTCGACCACCTCCACGACCTCATCACCTACCCACCGTCGCTCTGGGTGTGGAAGTTTCTCCGGGAGGAACAGTACTTGTCACCAACAAGGTTTCTGTGATCGCAACTCCCGGAGGCTCTCTATCCGGCGCAAGAAGTAGTTGGAGCAGTCGATTTTGTAAGCCGCCATCCTATCACCTGAGTTACCGCCGCTTTTTAGGGTTCCGTAGCCAAAGGGTTAAAACGGGATCCTAATACTAAGACTTCGCTGTCCTTCTGTCTGTCCGTCTGTCCGTCCGTCCGTCCGTCTGTCACCAGGCTGTATCTCATGAACCGTGATAACTAGAGAGTTTTCACAGATGATGTATTTTCAGGTGCCTCTATGACAACAAATAAAATTAACCAGAATAAAATAAATGTTTAAGGGGGCTCCCATACAACAGACGTGTTTTTTGCTAATTTTTGATCGATATTGATAATAGTTGGAATGATACATATGTAGACGCTTGAAATATTTACAAAATATTGAGGTTAATAATAATTCAAATTTAAAATAAATAATTTAATTAAAATTAATTTAATATTTATGGGGGGCTCCCATACAACAAACGTAATTTTTTCGTTTTTTTATAGATAATGGTACGGAACCGGAAACGGAATGGTTTTATAGATAATGGTACGAGTCCGACTCGCACTTGGCCAGTTATTATATTACACATATAGATAGCTAATTTTTATTTATTTTTTACAGCCTTCGCCCTGAGGAAATTATCGAAGAGTGTGGGATGGACCCCGAAGAGGGAGAAGCGGCTGTAGAGGATCACTTGGATCATGTAAGAAAATGGGTGGATGGGTTGCAGTCGGGAACTCCAGAAAGCATGAGCCCTTCTCGCAGCATGCTTGGGCCAGCGGTAGAACCTGATAATCTGTCGTTGGTCACCGCTAGTGTTCGTGCTCATGCTGATCTCCCGATACCGGGAACTAGCTTTAGTTATAGTGTTCAGTCAGATGAGCAGAGACCGGCAACTAGCAGTGACAATCACAGTGGGTTAGCAGTGTCTACCGTTCAGCAGATGAATGCTGTTCCGTCATGTTCAGGGATGACAGCAGTATCACCCATCAAGAATGCTGCGGGACCGGTCAACGACGGCAGTGATCTCGATTCAGATTTCGACGACGAGTTCGATTTTGACGCGATCATTGAAGCTCGTGATCCCATGCTTAGGATTATTCCTGACAACAGGGAGTTAGATGTACGTACTCGCGAAATAGTAACTTCGGTTGAGAGGGAAATGGATGCAGCCATTGACCGTCTGGTGGGCCCATCTGATGGTTTTACTTGGCAGGAAGACTTTGCCACTTTCAGGGGTGTGCAGGAGATTTTTTCCGGCCCACGCCCTGGAGCTGTCAAAGACTACGATACGCCCTATGATGCCTTTTGTGATATCTGGAGCGATGACATTATTGGTCGTATGGTTGAGGAAACCAATAGATATGCTCATCAGACGATTAACGCTCTACTTGAAGCTAGAAAATTGAAGAGGACGTCTCGTTTGGATCGATGGATTGACACCGATGCAAATGAGATGCGTGTGCTTCTAGCCTTGTATATGATGATGGGATTTTTGAAACATTCATCTCAGCATGAATACTGGAAAACGACCGGAATCCTACAGTTGCCCTACTTCAGGCAGGTGATGTCTTTCAATCGTTTTGTTTTGCTGAACAAATTCCTCCACTTTACGGACAATGTTGGTATAAGTCAAAATTTGCCGCAAATTGGAGGGGTTATGCTCTCTGCAAAGCTACGAAAGATAGCATCACTGATCGTGCACCTCAATGATAAATTTTTCTCAATGTATAACCTCGACCAAGATGTCGCTATCGATGAGTCGTTGACCTTATTCAAAGGCCGCTTGTCCTGGGTCCAAGCGATAAGGTCAAAGGCTGCGCGTTTTGGCATCAAATCATTTGAGCTGTGCGAATCAAGGACTGGGTATTTGTCTAGGATTTCAAATCTATACGGGGAAGGATACGAATTCCGTTCGCAGCGATGTTGTGACTCTTAGTGCAGACTTGGCTGGTAAGAGTACCCAAGTGGTACTCGATTTATTGAAAGGTCTTGAACATCGAGGTCACTGCGTCACGATGGATAATTATTATAATTCTCCAGCGTTGGCAAGGTACCTTAAGAGTAAAGGATTTGATTGTGTGGGGACGTTGCGTGCTAATCGTAAAAACGTACCAGTTCCGATCGCGAAGGCTCCGAAGAAGATGGCAAAGGGGACAATCATTGCTCGCCACTCTGGTGACGTGTCATGCCTCGCATGGCAAGACACTAGAACGGTGAATATGATCTCCACTTACCACAATGCGGACACCGTCGTAGGTCAAAAGGCTGGAAAGGAACTGGTGAAGCCCTGTGTAGTACAGGACTACAACAATACTATGGGAGGTGTTGATCTAAAAGATCAAAAACTCTCCATGTATTTGTTGGAAAGAAAGAGATGCCTGAAATGGTATATGAAAATTTTTAAAAGGTTACTGAACGTCAGTGTGCACAACGCTTTCGTTTTGTTGTCGGATTCCAGGAGACGTCGCGGTTTGTCCCCGATGACGCACCGCCTATTCAGGGAAGATCTGGCTGAAACGTTGGTGAAAGTTCACCGTCAATCGGAACCAACTGTCAGCTTAGGTCTTTTAGCGGAGACGAGTCTGAATAAGAATATATTGCACAAACCACAACATGTTTCGTCAAAAGATCGAAAGCGTTGCCAAGTCTGTCATCGGCAAGATATTCGTAAAGCGGTAGCTTCAAAATGCGTCACTTGCGACCAGTTTATGTGCTTTGAACCTTGTTGGACATATTGGCACTGTTCTCAACAATTGCCTGGCAAGGATAAACAAATCAGAGTCCAGTCACGGAACCGCGTTTAGAATGTACCCTTATACGAATACTTGAGCGTGGGAGTTGATGAATATAAGGTTTTTATTAGCGGGATTTGAATGTGCCTAGCTGGTATTTTTTGCAATTGCATGTAACGTACTCACACAATGTTCTTTCAATAAATAGGGCAATTATCAGGGACACCGTATTGTAAAAAAAAGATATTTTTCTTATGGTGTAAGTTGTACTAGGCGGAATTCTTGGCTTGATCAACAAGCTCGTGCTTGTTATATGTCTTAGTATTCATATAAGATGTTCGTTCCACTAGTCTCATAAAAATATACAAGTGCCTTTTTTCCTGTTTCTTTCATACATTTCTCTCATTGCCCTGACATTCGAATTTATTATTTTGCAAAGTACGTACATAAAGCTTCTTGGGCAACCCAACCATCTAGTTTATTACAGATATAAGTGATCATCCACTATATTATATATATAGTATATTTATACCATACATCCATATGTATGGTATAAATATACTATATATGAATAAAAATGTGTTTATTTTTTGTTGTAAATACCTAGTACATTTGTTTTTTATTGTAATTTCAAGTGGTCTTTTTTATAAAAAAATAATTATGTCTGTATATTTCGTCTTCTTTTACCCCGCAGCTCATGTGGCCTACGTGGTTTTTATAGTTGTAAAATAATTACTTTTTTAATAAAATATTTTTCCTGTGTATTTCTTCCTCGTTTTCTTTTCAAACCCCGCAGCTCATGTGACCAAATGCGTGGGATCAGAATATCAGATCCCGCCATAGTCATGTATAAAAATCAGATAAATAAGCAGGTAATCAAATGTCGGTTCAAATCCCACTAGAATAATCCTCACACAGCTAGGCAAGTAATCAAATAACGGTGTTAATCCCGATAGAATAATCGTCAAAAAATGGCAATAACATAGGTGATCAAATAAGTGGGTTCGAATCCCACCAGAATATCCTCACAAAATGACAATAACATAGGCAGGTTAATCAATTTATGTGGGTTAAAATCACAAACACAGGGTATATAGAAACTATCGCTTTTTGACAGGATCATTGCATTAGGTTGCGTAGAACTGGCGCCCCCCTGAAAACGTCACTCACACACAAAAAAAAAATAATTTTGTTGACGATTTGGCGATTTTAACTGAGGGTGACTTCGATCAGCATTTGTCTCAAGTGGACACGGTTCTGAGTAAATTGAAAGACGCGGGCTTCACATGCAAACTAAAAAAATGCGAGTTCGCACAAAAAAGGGTCAAGTTATTGGGGCATATTTTGTCTACACAAGGTTTGCAGATGGACCCGGACAAAATTGAAACACTTAAATTATATCCGTCACCCAGAACTGTCAGGCAATTGAGGGCGTTTTTGGGGTTCATAAATTAGTTTCGGAGGTTCATAAAAAATTTTGGAACGTTAACGCAACCATTATACAATTTATTAAGGTCTGGAGTCAAGTTCGTTTGGTGTGCGCACGTGCAAAGTGCTTTTGACGAGATAAAAAAACAATTCACAGAAAGTATAATATTGAGTCAGCCATTGGCGGGAAAGACGTATTATGTTCAATGCGACGCCAGCGCTATAGGAATTGGGGGCTATGTTTATCAATTAGATGATTTGGGCCAGGAACGAATTATAGGGTTTTGTTCGCAGGCATTTAAGGGAGCTCAAACGAGATGGTCTGTCAGCGAACAGGAAATGTATGCAGTTATATACACTTTAAAGCGATTTGAGATATATTTGCGAGGAGAAAAAGTTATTATTAGAACTGATCATAAAAGTTTGACGTTCATTAAGTCGTGGACTTTATTGGGGGCACGCGTAACTAGGTGGGTTATGTTTTTGGAGCAATTCGATTACAACATAGAGTTTGTGCGTGGGACTGATAATCAAATTGCCGACACGCTAAGCAGGCAAATAGCGGGACATGGAGGTATGAATGACAGTATAAATTTTCAGCCGGGAATATTCTGGTTTCAGGCATCGAATACCGCAAGTGTTGTTTCGAGTTTACGGGACATTGCGAGATTACAAAGCGAAGATGAGCGGTTAAATCGAATTAGCGGTTGTATCAGACGTAGGAAGGTAGATACGGAAACGAGAGAGTTTGATAATTACAAGCTTGTAGGTGATACGTTATATTTTCACGTGCCGAAGCGGAACGTACGGTTGTTAGTAATTCCGGAGGCGTTACAGGAGGAACTAATATTACACATACATGAAGAAATATGTCACTACGGCAGATATAAAATATTAGCACTGATGAAGGACAGATATTATTTTCTTCATATGAGTAGGGTGATTAGCACGGTGATAAGAAGTTGTGACATATGTCAAAAGGTCAAACAAAGTACTAACAATACCGTTGGTCCTTGTAGACCGGTGTTGGCGGAAAGGTTGGGTGAGAAAGTTTTCTCGGACCTTTATGGGCCATTGCCCGTAGGTAAATTCGGATATCAATATATTTATGTGATTCAAGACGTGTACAGTAAGGTAATAAAAATGTATCCAATGTGGAAAGCTACAGGTAGGAGCATGCTCGCTTGTACAAAGAGATTTCATAGGGAAATACCTATCGAAACTATAATTACGGACTCAGGACCACAGTTCATATCGAAAGTTTGGGAATTTGGTCTCAAACAGCTGGGGATACGGGTCACTCATACGTCGGTGTATTGTCCAAATTCTAATAGCGTAGAAAGAGTGAATCGCGAGCTAGGTCGACTAATTAGAACTTATTGCGGCGGAAGTAATCGTAGTTGGGTCGACGTGTTACCAGACATTCAAAATTGCTACAATAATTTCGAACAAACAAGCACCGGCTTTGCTCCTAATGAGTTGGCGTTTGGTAGGCGGGAACCGTTAAGTATTGACAAGGAATTAGGCGATGAATGGTTATTAGGTCATAGTGTGCGAGATACAGAACAGGTGCGGAATGTAGCGACAGAGAACTCTAAAAATGCTAGTGAACGACGTAAGCGACAGGCAGACAAACGGCGTAAGTTAGAATTCTATCGTATAGGTGATTATGTGAAACTTAAGACTTCTGTGCGTTCAAATAAAGAACATAAAATCATGCGGAAATTTTCAATGTTGTATAAAGGGCCTTATGTTATTTCGGCAGTGGTATATCCGAACTGTTATACTTTAGTAGATCCGGTTTCAAATGAGATATTGGGTAACAACAATACTATAAATATAGCCAGGTATTATGTGAGGACGAATAAGGGCGTAGACAAATAAGATAACAACACGCAATCACAACTCTTCCAGTGCCAGACGCGTAAAACGGCGAACCGAACTGTATAGAATTCCCGAAAGACGTGTGTCACAGTAGTTTGACGCGGAGACTGAATGGCTCCCCCTCCCACGCTCCGAAAATACAATCTGAGTCTTAACTCACACTTCACTCGACGACCAGCAACAAAAAGCCCCCTTTCATCTCGACCCATCCCTTTTATATTTTCTCTTCCCACCAAAACGTCCTACCCCAGGCATGCTCGCCAAACCACCATCTCAAACTCCGCGAGTCATTCTCATTGGTTCGTTTCATTTCCTTTCGAAACTCAGTGCTCTGATTGGTTACTGGTCTACACCGTATACACACTTTATACTTTAGATCACACAGTTCAACTAGAAATAGACTTTATAACATCATAAAATAATCTAAATAAAATAATACTATTTTTTTTTCTATATAAAACATCTTATTGCAGTTATAGTGAATAAAGTTCTAATTTGAGTTAAACCATCTGGAATTTAAAGGCGATCGACCGCCATCTGTATTTCCATCATTGAACTAACTACGCATCTGTTTGACCTACCAAACTATATCGTAATTAAACACCCTTACGTATGAGTTTCGATTGAATGAGCCATGGTAAATGCGACATTTCAAAACAACATCACAAATGTGTAAAATGGTCATAATTCGATATCCACTGAAAGCAACGGTGAAGTTAAACCATATTCATTTTAAATTTATGATTCACAACTTATTTCATAGCTCTTAACCTCTTCGATGTCCTAAGCACGACAGTTGTGCCGAATTTTATTTGGCGGGTAATGTCCCGCGCACGACAGTTGTGCCTAACGGGAGTTGCAAACTTCGAGGTACCATAACTAATAACTAGATTTGGAAACGCAGCCGGAAATGGGACCCATATTATCAGTTGTTACGTTGGCTATACTGTAGAATGAACGAAATTGACATTAGATAGCCAATTACGACTCAGATGATAAAAAATACGAATTGTTGGCGCCAAAATTCAGCCATTGTTGTCATACTGCTGTGATTGGTTTTTTGTGTTGTGCGCTACGGAATAAATATGCCTAGAGGATTGAAACGGTAAGTGTTTGTGTTATGTATTATATACCTAATTACTGATAATTTTGTATTGAATATGTTTCAAGTATTAGTTTTAGCCATTTCGGAAAATATGTTTGAGGAAAAAGGCTCAAAACTTTTTCCGACGGCATTCGACTTCCGCACGGCCGGCGTCCATTGTAGCTTTATGGTATATTTCCATGTTAGTTTGATAAAATAAATATATCAGTTTTGTCGTAATTTAACCAGGCTTACGTTTTCCATGTTTGTTTTTACGTAACTTATCGTATAAGATGTAATATCGCAATTCCAAACAAATAAGTCCAAATCTTCGATGTAAGTACCGTAGGCAAAAAAATGTTTTGTTTTCTAAAATTGGGTTATGGTATTTGGTATTTGTCTCACAAATAGTGTCAAAGGGAATCGACTCACAAATATTATAGTAACCACAGGATTTTTTTTTTATATACCTACATTTTTTTTTTGGTTCAGTATGAGCACTTGTTTCGATGCTTGTATTTGACTGATTGAGTCTAGCTAAAATAATATGCTATGCAACATCAACAAATATAAATAAATAAATAATATAGCGTCACGCCTTTTTTCCCATACGGGGTGGCAGAGGCACAACTGTGCCCACTTTCAGCCAGTGATCCAATACTCCATTTTGCGTGACAGAGGGGCTAGCCCATCGCTGCAGCTATGGAGTAATGAAGGTTTCCTTACGATGATGAAAAAAAAGCGTAAATAATTAAATAAATAAATAAAATAAAAACATTTGAAACGAAAAAATATGTATCAGATGTATATTGAGGAAAAATGTTTAGAAATTGTTTGCGTACATGTATCTTGAAAAACAAACTCTTTCTTAAACTGTCTTTTTTCTGTATCTTATTTTTTGTATTTCTAGTAAGTTCAGTCGATCTTCGCGATCCACTTCGAGGTCGAGGTCGGCGACGCCTGTGCCTCAGCGAGTATCCGATGAGCTACGGGCCAGGCGTTGCCTGGATATGGTGTTAGCCGCGACAGCCTTCACTGAGAGGGAGGCCGAAGTTCAAATAGAACCGAGAATTTGGAGACCGGTGATTCCGTGAGTATTTTATTTAAAATCATTATTTTATATCACTTAATCTATGGCTCATCATCAGTAATGTAATGGTATATTTTTTTATTAGTTTTTTTTATATCTTCCAGTGCTCGACCACCTCCACGACCTCATCACCTACCCACCGTCGCTCTGGGTGTGGAAGTTTCTCCGGGAGGAACAGTACTTGTCACCAACAAGGTTTCTGTGATCGCAACTCCCGGAGGCTCTCTATCCGGCGCAAGAAGTAGTTGGAGCAGTCGATTTTGTAAGCCGCCATCCTATCACCTGAGTTACCGCCGCTTTTTAGGGTTCCGTAGCCAAAGGGTTAAAACGGGATCCTAATACTAAGACTTCGCTGTCCTTCCGTCTGTCCGTCTGTCCGTCCGTCCGTCCGTCTGTCACCAGGCTGTATCTCATGAACCGTGATAACTAGAGAGTTTTCACAGATGATGTATTTTCAGGTGCCTCTATGACAACAAATAAAATTAACCAGAATAAAATAAATGTTTAAGGGGGCTCCCATACAACAGACGTGTTTTTTGCTAATTTTTGATCGATATTGATAATAGTTGGAATGATACATATGTAGACGCTTGAAATATTTACAAAATATTGAGGTTAATAATAATTCAAATTTAAAATAAATAATTTAATTAAAATTAATTTAATATTTATGGGGGGCTCCCATACAACAAACGTAATTTTTTCGTTTTTTTATAGATAATGGTACGGAACCGGAAACGGAATGGTTTTATAGATAATGGTACGAGTCCGACTCGCACTTGGCCAGTTATTATATTACACATATAGATAGCTAATTTTTATTTATTTTTTACAGCCTTCGCCCTGAGGAAATTATCGAAGAGTGTGGGATGGACCCCGAAGAGGGAGAAGCGGCTGTAGAGGATCACTTGGATCATGTAAGAAAATGGGTGGATGGGTTGCAGTCGGGAACTCCAGAAAGCATGAGCCCTTCTCGCAGCATGCTTGGGCCAGCGGTAGAACCTGATAATCTGTCGTTGGTCACCGCTAGTGTTCGTGCTCATGCTGATCTCCCGATACCGGGAACTAGCTTTAGTTATAGTGTTCAGTCAGATGAGCAGAGACCGGCAACTAGCAGTGACAATCACAGTGGGTTAGCAGTGTCTACCGTTCAGCAGATGAATGCTGTTCCGTCATGTTCAGGGATGACAGCAGTATCACCCATCAAGAATGCTGCGGGACCGGTCAACGACGGCAGTGATCTCGATTCAGATTTCGACGACGAGTTCGATTTTGACGCGATCATTGAAGCTCGTGATCCCATGCTTAGGATTATTCCTGACAACAGGGAGTTAGATGTACGTACTCGCGAAATAGTAACTTCGGTTGAGAGGGAAATGGATGCAGCCATTGACCGTCTGGTGGGCCCATCTGATGGTTTTACTTGGCAGGAAGACTTTGCCACTTTCAGGGGTGTGCAGGAGATTTTTTCCGGCCCACGCCCTGGAGCTGTCAAAGACTACGATACGCCCTATGATGCCTTTTGTGATATCTGGAGCGATGACATTATTGGTCGTATGGTTGAGGAAACCAATAGATATGCTCATCAGACGATTAACGCTCTACTTGAAGCTAGAAAATTGAAGAGGACGTCTCGTTTGGATCGATGGATTGACACCGATGCAAATGAGATGCGTGTGCTTCTAGCCTTGTATATGATGATGGGATTTTTGAAACATTCATCTCAGCATGAATACTGGAAAACGACCGGAATCCTACAGTTGCCCTACTTCAGGCAGGTGATGTCTTTCAATCGTTTTGTTTTGCTGAACAAATTCCTCCACTTTACGGACAATGTTGGTATAAGTCAAAATTTGCCGCAAATTGGAGGGGTTATGCTCTCTGCAAAGCTACGAAAGATAGCATCACTGATCGTGCACCTCAATGATAAATTTTTCTCAATGTATAACCTCGACCAAGATGTCGCTATCGATGAGTCGTTGACCTTATTCAAAGGCCGCTTGTCCTGGGTCCAAGCGATAAGGTCAAAGGCTGCGCGTTTTGGCATCAAATCATTTGAGCTGTGCGAATCAAGGACTGGGTATTTGTCTAGGATTTCAAATCTATACGGGGAAGGATACGAATTCCGTTCGCAGCGATGTTGTGACTCTTAGTGCAGACTTGGCTGGTAAGAGTACCCAAGTGGTACTCGATTTATTGAAAGGTCTTGAACATCGAGGTCACTGCGTCACGATGGATAATTATTATAATTCTCCAGCGTTGGCAAGGTACCTTAAGAGTAAAGGATTTGATTGTGTGGGGACGTTGCGTGCTAATCGTAAAAACGTACCAGTTCCGATCGCGAAGGCTCCGAAGAAGATGGCAAAGGGGACAATGTTTGCTCGCCACTCTGGTGACGTGTCATGCCTCGCATGGCAAGACACTAGAACGGTGAATATGATCTCCACTTACCACAATGCGGACACCGTCGTAGGTCAAAAGGCTGGAAAGGAACTGGTGAAGCCCTGTGTAGTACAGGACTACAACAATACTATGGGAGGTGTTGATCTAAAAGATCAAAAACTCTCCATGTATTTGTTGGAAAGAAAGAGATGCCTGAAATGGTATATGAAAATTTTTAAAAGGTTACTGAACGTCAGTGTGCACAACGCTTTCGTTTTGTTGTCGGATTCCAGGAGACGTCGCGGTTTGTCCCCGATGACGCACCGCCTATTCAGGGAAGATCTGGCTGAAACGTTGGTGAAAGTTCACCGTCAATCGGAACCAACTGTCAGCTTAGGTCTTTTAGCGGAGACGAGTCTGAATAAGAATATATTGCACAAACCACAACATGTTTCGTCAAAAGATCGAAAGCGTTGCCAAGTCTGTCATCGGCAAGATATTCGTAAAGCGGTAGCTTCAAAATGCGTCACTTGCGACCAGTTTATGTGCTTTGAACCTTGTTGGACATATTGGCACTGTTCTCAACAATTGCCTGGCAAGGATAAACAAATCAGAGTCCAGTCACGGAACCGCGTTTAGAATGTACCCTTATACGAATACTTGAGCGTGGGAGTTGATGAATATAAGGTTTTTATTAGCGGGATTTGAATGTGCCTAGCTGGTATTTTTTGCAATTGCATGTAACGTACTCACACAATGTTCTTTCAATAAATAGGGCAATTATCAGGGACACCGTATTGTAAAAAAAAGATATTTTTCTTATGGTGTAAGTTGTACTAGGCGGAATTCTTGGCTTGATCAACAAGCTCGTGCTTGTTATATGTCTTAGTATTCATATAAGATGTTCGTTCCACTAGTCTCATAAAAATATACAAGTGCCTTTTTTCCTGTTTCTTTCATACATTTCTCTCATTGCCCTGACATTCGAATTTATTATTTTGCAAAGTACGTACATAAAGCTTCTTGGGCAACCCAACCATCTAGTTTATTACAGATATAAGTGATCATCCACTATATTATATATATAGTATATTTATACCATACATCCATATGTATGGTATAAATATACTATATATGAATAAAAATGTGTTTATTTTTTGTTGTAAATACCTAGTACATTTGTTTTTTATTGTAATTTCAAGTGGTCTTTTTTATAAAAAAATAATTATGTCTGTATATTTCGTCTTCTTTTACCCCGCAGCTCATGTGGCCTACGTGGTTTTTATAGTTGTAAAATAATTACTTTTTTAATAAAATATTTTTCCTGTGTATTTCTTCCTCGTTTTCTTTTCAAACCCCGCAGCTCATGTGACCAAATGCGTGGGATCAGAATATCAGATCCCGCCATAGTCATGTATAAAAATCAGATAAATAAGCAGGTAATCAAATGTCGGTTCAAATCCCACTAGAATAATCCTCACACAGCTAGGCAAGTAATCAAATAACGGTGTTAATCCCGATAGAATAATCGTCAAAAAATGGCAATAACATAGGTGATCAAATAAGTGGGTTCGAATCCCACCAGAATATCCTCACAAAATGACAATAACATAGGCAGGTTAATCAATTTATGTGGGTTAAAATCACAAACACAGGGTATATAGAAAATATCGCTTTTTGACAGGATCATTGCATTAGGTTGCGTAGAACTGGCGCCCCCCTGAAAACGTCACTCACACGCCAAAAGATCATTGGACAGATATAGTAGTGAGCCGTAGTCAATAACAGCCTGACTTTGAAGCCGCATAATGGCGGCGAGGCCGAGACCGCACTTCTCATATTAATCAATCAGAAAACGGAGTCATAATAGGTATTTATCACTATTTTTGGCCAGGTGGTTTGACGGGGGAGTGATTGTAGTGAGGGAGTAAATTAGTAGTAATAAATAAAACCACCTGTTTGCTCCTAGTACTTCACTTTGTACATTTTTATTCTGCCGTATCAGCTTATGACTCAGTTTTTATACCTACTAAAAAACTATGATAGTTATTAGGTACTGAATAAGTAAAAATAATAATTATTAACAAACAAGCCAGTCCAAAATGAATTGAGCAACAATTACCCATTTATTCATAAAGTTCGTAATATTCTATATAAAATTACGAACGTGTTTCAACTTCCTTTGCGAACGCTACCTCGGTTGGTTCAGTTACTGAATGAAAGGCGACCGGCACGAGCCATGATATTTCGTGATTGTCTATTTTTGTTTACTGTGAAGTAATTACTATGTTTTGTGATACAATAATAGATGTAATCGCCGCGGAAAATAATGGTGGTCATGTGGAAAGCAGTAAATAGTGTCAGTTTTGTGTAAGTGGGCTCTATGGACGAAATATCATTAGAAGTTGCTGTGAAAATAATAAATTCTGCAAACATAATCGAAGAAAAAGCTAATCATTTGTATTATCATAGGTAAGTATTTTACATTATATGATAGGAAATTTCATGAGGATTATTCTGGTGTATAATATGTTAGAAAACATTTATAATAACCTAACCGTCTCCCGCTCGACGCGGAACCGGATAGACGTGCGCGCGTAGTGATTAAAACACCGCTTATTATTATCGATCGAGTAACCTACAAAAATGGTGAAGTGCTATAAATGCAACCGGGTCGTCAACACCAAGAGTCCAGGAATTCAATGCAGCAAATGTAACAAATGGATACACGCTGCCTGTGCTTCTATCACCCCAGAGCAGCTGAATACATTGTACGCGACGGAGTCGGTTGACTGGAAATGTCGAGTTTGTGCAGGTACATTGAAGAAGCCAAAGCGTCTGTCATGCATTATGCCGGACCCAGAAGACGATGACAATACTGACGCAGAGCAATTACCCAACAGCGAAGACCAAGGGATGGATTACCACACCATGATGACACGTATGCTACGTGAAGTTCGTCAGGTAATACGCGATGAACTCGTAACGACGATGCAATTCTATTCAAACAAAATAGATGACTATGAAATCAAAGTCAACGGCTACGTAGAAAACATCAAAACTGTAGAGAGACATTGCACTGACCTCAAAAATCAGTACAATAACTTGGTGTTGAGGAACAATATATTAGAACAAAAAGTGAATGCTATTGAACAAAGAAACATCATAAACAACCTTGAAATATGTGGTGTACAGGAGCAAAAAAATGAGAATATCAAAGCAATTGTCCAAAACATCAGTGACACTATCAAACAGCCAATACAAGAAGTAGACAAGGCATATAGGAAGAAAATGAAAAATAAAACGGGCACTAACAAGGATACAGCTGCGGATATTATAATTGTATCATTGAAAGAAGGTTGCCGAGACAAGTGGCTGCAAGCAGCGAAGGAGTGGAATACTGGCAAACAAAAACATGAACAAATATATATCCGTGAATCTCTTACGCCGACCAACTCATACCTACTGTGGAAGGCTAAACAAGAACTTAAATTCACCAAACTATACAAATACGTATGGTACAAAGGCGGATCAATTCTGGCAAGAAGAGAAGAGAATGACAAGGCTAACCTGATAAGATCTGAAGCGGATATAGAAAGACTTGCACGCGAAAGCAACAAGAACCAAGGATGAATAAAGCAACGTATAACCCGACAAAATAACTAACGGAAACAGAGGGCAACCTAAAGACAATATCCGAAGAAAATCATAACACATGGAATGAATTCACCGATGAGATTCCCTTTCATCACAACACTATGACTGTCCTACACATCAATATAAGATCCATGATCATCAACTTCAATCAGTTAGAACACATCATAATTAACAGCTCGCGGCTCGTACAGGTCGTGGTAATATGTGAAGCAAATATTTCAGACGCAAACACATGTATGTTTGAATTGGAAGACTACACCATGTACTCGGAATTAAGAAACGCCAAGAAAGGAGGGGGGATAATAATATACATACATAAAAGTGTTATATTTACGAGGCATTCGGTATTTACATGTAACTTTGAGTGTATCCTGGGTGAATTAGAATTAAGTAATAATAGTGTCATAGGATTGTGTGCAGTGTACAGACCACCTAGTTTAAATAAATGTCAATTTATAACGAATCTATCCAATGTCCTAAGTAAGTACCCAATCAACAAAAGCTATGTTTTAATAGGGGACGTCAATATCGATTTAAAAATACAAAATCCCACTGTAAATAACTACCTTAACAGATTATATGGATTAGGGTTCGAGTGCGGTATCAGTCAATATACGCGGATTGAAAAGAAATTGGATAAAATCACGAAATCATGTATAGATCATATTTTTATGCGAGACGCGGATAGATATGAGAACAGATACGTGCGAGCAGCTGTGATAAACAATGCCCTCGCCGACCACTTCATAACTGGCCTGTCAATTGTAAATACCCAAAAACAAAACAACAACCAATACAAATACACGTACAGATTAGATAACAAGAAAGTACTAAAAGACTTACACGAAACTGACTGGAACCAAGCTCTAACCTTTCACAATCCCAATGATATCTATAACTTTATATCTGATAAATTCACAAATGTATACGACAAAAATAGATTCAAAATTAAGATAAATATAAGTAAAAGAAAACAATGCCCATGGAACTGTAAAAGTATAACAGAGATGTGTGCAAAAAGAAATAAATTATTCTCAATATGGAAGATGGATGAAAGTAACCTAGATAATAGATTATTATATAATAGATACAGGAATAAAACTAGTAAACACATCAATAAAATAAAAAATGAATATACCAAAAATATAATTTGTGAAAACTTTAATAACCCAAAAAAGATGTGGGAAATTATAAATAAACTGTGTGGAAGAAGTGTAAAGTCAGTAGACGAGGTAATATCAAAAGCTTTTAAAAATTGTGAACTAGATGACTTAACAAATAAATTTGCAAACGAATTTCAAAATAATGTTAGTAAAATATGTAGCCAATGTAACATACCCTTATTAAATAAAGATACATATGAAAATATACCTAATACGTGTATGAGGCTTAAAAAGGTGAGTGACAGGGTGGTGCACGTGATAATCAAACATTTGAATGGTACAAAAAGCCCGGGCGCCGATGGGATAAGGGCGTCGGACATAAAATGTATAAACGAAAAAATAGCCCCGGTAATAACCCACTTAATTAACACATGCATCTCCACATCACGGTACCCGGACGATCTCAAACTAGGAATCATAAGACCGGTATATAAAAAGGGTAGCCATCAGGATATTAATAATTATAGGCCAATAACGATATTATCGTGTATAGATAAAATAATAGAAAAATACTTTGGTCACGAGCTAAATAAATACCTAACACAGAATAATGTCATACATGAGAATCAATATGGATTCCAGCAGAAGAAAAATACTTGTCAATTACTCAGTAAATTCACCAGCGAAGTAAATGGTTACCTACACAATAAACAACATGTTTTGGCTATTTTTGTGGATTTCAGTAAGGCCTTTGAAACATTAAATTACTCAACGCTGTACCGAAAATTACAGCAGGCTGGTATACAGGGTCCGTTGCTCGGATGGTTCAGGGATTACCACGAGGGCCGGTCCACCTCGGTGAGCATAGCCGGAAAACGCAGCAAGCAAATACCAACCGAGGTGGGCTCGGCACAGGGGTCAATCCTTGCACCGACCGAGTACCTAATATACGTTAACGATATGTCTAACAACTTTAATGGAGGGTCGGTATACCAATTTGCAGATGATACTTGCCTACTGTATCCACATAAGGATATTGAGGAAGCGCAAAATAGACTACAGATAAATTATGATATGCTATGTAAATGGGCTCATGATGTTGGGTTAGTTATCAACGAACAAAAAACTAAACTCATGCACATTCATTCCCCATATCTAAAGTCAACAACAATACCCAGGATCGTGGCCCACGGGCACCAATGTAGTAGGGTAACATTGGGGGTTCTGCATCACAAATTCGCGCCGCTCGCTTCGCTCGCTCCGCTCGGTTTGTGCTGCAAAACCCCACAATGTTATCCTACCCTGCAGGTTTTAAACGGCAACCTGTTTATTCTGAAGTGTGTCTAATTCATACTGCACCTCTTTTCTATTGACTGATGACGACCTGAGCTACAAAATCTTATTGTACGCTATGCAGTTAACAATTAGTCTGCTTGACAGACATAAAATAATGAAAATTGTGTCCACTAAGTGATCAATAATTTTCATTTCAAGATATAAAAAATTGCAGCAAAACCTTCGCGTTTCGAGAGATGTCTTTACTTGATACGTGGTACGTGGTACGTGGCACTTGTTGCGACATCTCTCTCAACACTTAGGTTGGTCTGGTATGTGGCATATGGTACTTGGCACTTGGTATGTGGTACTTGTTCCCTTGCGGTTATGTCTAAAGCTGCTTTCGGGTTGCCCAAACCCTAATCACCTCAAGAGACAAATTTGCATGGTTGACAATGGGACATGTATAAGAGCAGTAGTAAATCGGGCCAATTTAACTAAAGCATCTCACACAGAACCAGTCTAACTGTAGTTTATCTTACACTTCTTATATACTAAAAGAATGAAAAACTTTGATAGCGCGATGTAGGACTTGATTCATTTTATACTGGAGAATTAAAGTTTTAAACCTGAATCCATATTATGATGACCCTTGGAACTCTGATGACAAGGTTGTGACGTATTTCATTCACACTGCATTTGTTTACTTAGAGATGTCGTAGCCATATCGTCGATTTGGCCATATCACAATATGGTCAGAAATGGCTTGACCATATCATGAAATGGGTTGCCATATCATGATATGACCTGTTTTAATGAAAACATGTCTTTTTAAAAGCATTGTTATTCAGCACTGCATGATGTTTTTTTTGTGTTATACATGTCAAACTAACACGAAGACTATTCGAGGGCTTCGCTGCGCTCACTCCCTCTAGTCTTCACCTAAGCTACCGCAGTGTGTGCCCTAAAAGATTTAATCGATTTATGATATTTCACGTTTGGCCATATTGCCTACGACAGAGATATTCCTTATAAGTGTTCCATGTCATAATCATAACAAACTTATGCATATAAGGAGCTATCACGAATAAGGAAGGCGCTATGCGCTTTATACAGGGTGTTGATTTGTAAAGTTACGCCGAGCTCAGAGGTGGTTAAATACATGATACTAAAGCAAAAATAAATTTTTTTTTTCAGTAAAAATTAAATTAATATTTTTTTGATTTTACAAATATTAAAAAAACATAGAAATGTCGTCCAAAAAGTGTTGCACTGGGTGGATTGAGGTTCAGGGCGCGGGGAAGAGTCTATTAGCACTCGGGCGCGGTGACTGGGGGGGTGTATCCACACTTTTAGGCAATTTCAGGAAAATTTTCAGATGGTAAACTATCGGCTCTGAGTCGGGTGTAACTTTACAAATCAACACCCTGTATGAATCCATTGCATTGAGAGCTCAACATAATTCAGTTATCCTAAACAATTGTCTCAAAAACCATGCTCTTAAAAACCCTGCTTACATTGAAATTTTCACTGCTTGTTTAGAGTGGACGATATTTTTAATGATGCCAATAAACCCATCAATGTATTTAAAGGTACATCTCATAACCATTTAAAAATTATGTTTCTAATTACACACTTGTCCTTATCCAGTACAACCATTGACCAAATTCAGTCAGCTAAGGCAGCGTTCATACAATGATTGTTAATAGTTGGAAACAAAATTGATAATAAGTACTTGAAATATACTAAGTATAAGGTTCAAAATCCTATGCCATTAGATTTTTTTAATTTTTTTTTATTACACCGGTTAACAGTATTTTTTCCATTGAAAGTTCGATGTTGATGCACCTTTATAAATCAAAGCTTATAAATATTGATGCAACTAGATGAAAGCCGCTTTTCTAATACTTGCGTCGATATCTTCGAGTGAGCTCGTGTTTTGTGAATTAGTGCTGCTGAAGAACTGAAGACATAAGTATGTAAGTTTGATTTTTTATCACTTATGGATCCCGCACTTGGATACCTTGTGTCATGGGAACCAGAAACAGCGATAATACAAACATGTTAATCTCTAAGACCTAGGAAGGTTTTTTTGTCCCAACGGAATTAGAATCCGAAACCTCTAGCATGGTAGGCAGACGTACAACCGCTGCGCCACCGAGACCGTTTTTTTTTTTTTTTTTTTTTTTTTTCATTCTATTAATATTTTAGGTGGTCCAGCCCATTTGATTCTGACGTAGACGAGGAGATCAGGAGCGAAGTTCAGAAGAAAAAACCTGCTGCGAAGGCGAAAAAAACTTCAACCCCTAAAGCGAAAAAAGCGGCGGCAATCCCAACACCAGCACTAACTGATGCCGGTTCTGAGTCGGATGAGGAGCCCATTCCTTGTGCTCAGCCCAAGAAACGGAAGAGAATTGCTACCTTCCCAGATTCCGAGGTAAGCTTTAATATTATTTTATTTAAACAACCATTTCTCATGTTTTAAACTAAATGTAGCATCTTGTTTGAATAATATTTTATGCTCGTCTATTTTAATTTTTTAATCATTATTTACTTTTATCTGTAGCACAAACATGTAAACATTCAAGATCTGATGTTTGTTTTTTATTTAGTTATCCAGCCGGGATTCGAATCCGCGATCCCTCGCATGGTAGGCAGACGCACAACTTCTGCACCGCAAGCCCCGCCCCTAATTTTATTTGTAATTACTTTGATTAACTTTTGATTAAAGATATACCAAAAATGTTTCGTAAAAACAATTTCCTCTTATCTTAATCCAACTTAACTCGCAGTTTTAAAATAATTGCTAATAATAATTGATTGACATGCATATTTTACTAGTGAAATTACATTGACAATGTAAAATATATTTTTTTTAAATAATAGCGAATGCCTATTTCACATCTTTACAGGATGAGCTAGAGCCGATTCGTGCATCAGCGCTCAAGAACTTTCTTTCACGTCGCACCGGCTCGGGGTGTTCATTCCAGTCCGATCCTTCACGTCGAGGCGAATATTATGTGGAGCTACGGGTGTACAACAGCCGTGAGTTAGAGGGAAGCAAGTTAGGAGATCGGGACAGATGTAAATTGGCTTTGATACATATGAAAACGAATGTAAATGGAGATGCTCCCCTATGGCATTCGATTTCAAAAGTAGTTACTGATAGTAAGGAGCAATTCAAGGGAGTAAGACCAGTCATTTATCCTTTGAATATTATGTAATGCAAAGCTGTCGATATCCGAATATCGCAAGCGTAAGAATCAGCCTCCGTCTGTCATTTATCCTTTGTTTTTTTAAATCTTAATATTTTTAGCAACTTATTAACATAAAAATTCATGTAATCAATACAAGTCATTGTTATAATTTTTTCATCGTTCACATAATTTGATATTTTACTAATCTTTTACAACAGCAGTATTTGATTAAATAGATAATTCTCTTACCTACAGATAAAAATGGTTTATTGTCAAGAATGTCAAGCATATGTCTCACGATTATCTTCTCACAAGAAAAGTAGCATTCACAAATCTAACTGTTTGATACGAACTGAGTTAAGCAATGTTAAAATAATAGCAACAGCGTTTAGAAATAGAATAATCAGTTATAGAGTCAATCCTGAAAAAGAATATCTTGTACCTGATTTTTTTTTGTCAGATAACTATTCTACCGTTAGTAATCTTATAAGCACCCTTCTAAGAAAACATCGATCGTTAAAAGTAAACATAGAACTTTTTATTACATATAATCTACCTAAAGATAACACTCAATCTTTAAAATCATTTAACACAAAATATACCATGGTATTGCAAAGTACTGATATTTCCGTTTTATACCATGATTTATCAAACCTTTTGCTAATGAAGTGCTTAGAGTTTGAACACGCAGAGTCGGGGTGGACTATAGAGTCAGTAAGTCATTTGGAGATAAACATTGCGAAATTTAGTCCGTTGAAAGCAGGATCGTACATACCACTTCCGAAAAGTATTCAAAACACAAAGTCTTGTCTAAATATAAAAAATAATGATGAGTACTGTTTTTTGTGGAGCATTGTAGCACATTTATATCCTGCAAAAAATAATCCCAATAGACTTTCATCTTACCCTCATTTCTCTAACTTTTTTAACACTTCAGGAATGTCATTTCCCCCCAGCTTTAAATGTATTAAATGGTTTGAAAGACATAATACGGGAGTGAGTGTCAATATTTATGGATTAGATGAACATGGTAGTATAACAGGTCCTCTATACAAAACTTTGCGAAGACGTGTTGAGCATGTGAATTTGTTATTTATCAGTTGTAAATCGAAAAATCATTTCTGTTTAATTAAAGATATGGGAAAGCTCTTACACAACCAACTCACGAAACACAAATCACGAATTCATCTTTGTGATGAATGCTTCATGTACTTTAGTACAGAAGAGAAGTTAGCAAGTCATAATTGTGCAGGGATACAGACTGTTCTTCCTGAGGAAGGCAGCAAAACAGGTTTTTCAAATTATGAAAGAACACAAAGGATTCCAATAGTGATATATGGTGACTTCGAGAGTTTACTCCGCGAGTATTCAGATAAACATAAATCCACTCATGTAGAGAATGTGCAGGTACACGAAGCAACTTGTTTCGGTTATTTCATTTGTTGTAAGTCTAATCCAGAGTTAAATGATTATGTTTCCTACAGGGGTTCCAACTGTTCTCAAAAGTTTTGTGAGTCAATTTGCAAGGATTTGCTTCGTTTACATAAAATATTATCTGTACAAAGAGAAATGACTCCCTTAACAGAAGAAGAAAAATTAAGAGTGGAAAATACAACTAACTGTCATATATGTAAAAAATCATTTTCTCTCGAAGATACAAAAGTTCTAGATCATGATCACTTTACTGGGAAATTTAGAGGACCTGCACACAATTCATGCAATTTAAATTGTAAGACTTGTCCATTCATTCCAATAATTTTCCATAACCTTTCTGGTTACGATTGTCATCTATTTATTGTAGAGCTATCTAAAATATGTGGTCGCATTAAACTATTACCAAAAAACAAAGAAAAATATATTTCC
The DNA here is from genome assembly GCA_949825045.1 of Argyresthia goedartella. Taxonomy (NCBI): domain Eukaryota; kingdom Metazoa; phylum Arthropoda; class Insecta; order Lepidoptera; family Argyresthiidae; genus Argyresthia; species Argyresthia goedartella. Next base: position 21,435,447 of record OX463821.1, on the reverse strand, counting down.
TTTACAAAGTTTATCCCACTTGACAGACAACATACTGCTCAGCTGAAATTTGTTGATTCTTTAAATTTTTTGGATTCAAGTTTAGATAATCTCATTAAAACACTTGAAACCGAAGACTTCATTAACTTAAAGTCATTTTATGAAGATGAAAAGATGTTTAATTTAGCTCGGAGAAAAGGTGTCTTTTGCTATGACTATGTAGATTCGTGGGATAGATATAATGAGACCACATTACCAGACAGAAACAAATTTTATAACAAACTCACTTCTGAGATTATTACCAATGATGATTATAATCATGCTATGAATGTTTGGGAAACATTTGGAATGAAAACTCTTGGAGACTATACAGATTTTTACTTGAAATGTGATGTTTTATTACTTTCTGACGTATTTGAAAAATTTAGATTTATGAGTCTTAATCATTACAATCTAGACCCTTGTCACTATGTTTCTTCACCATCTTTAAGTTGGGATGCTATGCAGCTTTATACAGGTGTTGAGTTAGACTTAATATCAGATGTTGAAATCTATCAAATGTTTGAAAAAGGTATCAGAGGGGGTTTAGCTCAATGCTCACGACGGTATGCAAAAGCGAATAATAAATATTTATCCGATTATAAACCTAACATATCTTCAAATTATTTAATGTATTTTGACTGTGTTAATTTATATGGATATGTGATGATGTCAAAATTACCCACCGGAAATTTTAGATTTTTAAAAGAAAATGAATTGATCAATTTTAATGTCATGACGATAAGTTCTCATAGTGATACAGGTTTCATTCTTGAAGTAGATTTACATTATCCTTCTGAAATTCATGACAATCATGCAGATCTACCGTTTGCTGCAGAACAATTAAAGGTTCCATTTCCCCTTGGTAAAAATATAAAATTAGTATCCAATTTATTTGATAAATATAAGTATGTGATTCATTATGTACATTTACAAAAATGCTTAGAACATGGCTTACAATTACTTAAAATTCATAGAGTTCTTTCATTTGATCAAAGAGCATTTTTAGAACCTTATATAACTCTCAATACAACTCTAAGACAAAACGCAAAGTCTGAATTCGAAAAAATTTTTTCAAGAAACAAAATAACTCAATTTTTGGTAAGACTATAGAGAATAAGAGAAAGCAGGTAGATGTGAAACTGATAAACATTTGGTCTGATTCATCAAATAAAACAAACAAATATATTGGTGCTGAAAAATATATAAGCGCTCCTAATTTTAAAAATTTGGCCATTATTTCAAAAGATTTGGTAGTCATACAGATGGAGCCCTCAAAAGTCATTCTGGATAAACCAATTTATGTAGGTTTTAGTATATTAGATCTAGCAAAAACACATTTATATAATTTTCATTACTCAGTAATGAAAAAAATTTATGACAAGAACATCCAACTATGTTACACAGATACAGATAGCCTTCTGTATCTTATAAATACAGAGGATATTTATGAAGACATGAAAAAACATATTAAATATTTTGATACTAGTAATTTTAAGTGTGACAATGTGTACAATATGCCATGTTTAAATAAACAAATTCCAGGATATTTTAAAGATGAGATGAGTGGGGATGTTATTTCAGAATTTGTGGGCTTAAGAGCCAAGTTGTATTGTATAGAGACAAATAAAAACTGTTCAGTTAAGAAAGCCAAGGGTGTGAAAAAATGTGTTGTAAAAAAATTGGATATTAATAAATATAAGGATGCTTTATTTAAAAACATAGAATTTAAAGATTCAATGTATTTTATACGATCTAAAAATCACTGTGTCTATACACAAAAAGTAAATAAGGTTGTTTTAAATGCAAATGATGATAAAAGACAGATATTAAATGGAAGTTTTAAAACATTGCCCTGGGGACATTATTCCACTATATTTTAAGAAATAACCTGCTGTTGTAAATTAATTAAAAAAAATAAACAAAATTTAACCATGTTATATCTAAAGTGGAATCATCACTTTAGATATAATGTTGTTAAATTTTGCGGTTTAACTTTGTAAAAATAACCAAATGAGGTTTTATGTATTTGTAGTTAATATAATTTGCTCCATGTACTGTTGATATTTACTCGCTTATTCCAATAAAATAATATTGTTTAACCTTATTGTTTGTATCATTTATTGAAACCCTCCAGTTCCTTAACAATGTAGAGCTTGTCTTATCTCAAATGACGCACCACCTCATTTCTCATACAAGCAGATGGAGTTTAAAGTGGAGAGGCATGTCATTTGAGCTGAGACAAGCTCTACTTTGTAAATTTTTATCTACTGAAGTTTTTATCTATCCTAGTTAAAATCTCATTAAATAAATTAAACACAAACTTTTAAATATCAATTTATTCACATTTACATTTACATGGGATATATTTATTAGATAAAATAGTATGAAGTCATCGTATACTAGAATAAGGTGAGATAGCTAACATAAATAACAAAAACTACTTATTGATATTAATTATCACTATTATCACATATTTTTTTTGAAATTTTTCTAATTAAATTCTCAGTCTCTTCGAGTACATCCTCATATAAATTTTTTACCACATATTGCACAACAACATTTCTATTCTTATTTCGTTCGTCTAGTGCCTCGATTTCAATTTTTATAACACATGATCCCGAAGCATTTTCTTTTTTAATAAAGGAAGCATCATTCAGTTTCCTTTTTTTAGGGGCAATGGTTTTTTCCTTCTTCTTGGATTCCAACCATGCTATCCTCCTATTTTCAGCTTTATCTAGCCAAGCGTTTACATCTTGACCTTCACCCCCAACACCGAACTCATCAATCAAACTAGGGTCCACAGCTGGGGGGCTAACATTGTAGTAGTTGAAGACAGAGTTCTCCGACATTTCTGAAACAACATTCACATGTTTTTTAAAACTTACTGCAGCAATGATTTGAAGTATAATATTATTTTTAAACAGACATGTAAAATAGGTACTCACTTGTAAATAATAAAGTTGCTTGAATAGTTTATTAGATCCTTGAGACTGGAAGTAATCCCTCAGAGCTCTAAGACACTTAGATGTGCACACTGATTAGGTTAAATATACACTGATATAAAATAAACTGCTTGTGATGAGTATAGACTGAGCGAGGGGAAGGGAGGGTTGTTTAGGTTTTGTTAATATAAAAGGAGATCTGCTGACGTAAGTAAAGATGAAACTTAAAACGGATACATTTTCTAGGAATTTCAGAAACTAATCAAACTTTTATAAGTATTCAATAACATAATAATATACATACATACATACATACATACATATGCTTGAACCTTTTCACCTAAGAGGGGTAGGCATAGACTAAAGATCTTCATTTGCTATGATCCTGGTATACTATATGAAATCTATTCTTATGCAAACAATAAATACACATGCTATTTAATGTATTAATAGCTCATTATGTCATCAGAAACTAAAATGAAGTTAATCAAACAACCCGTTTCTTTAAATATTTGTGAAATAAAAGTTGATAAAAATACTAACACTTTTAGACATAGCATTCTTTTACCAAATTCCATTCGCTGCATAATATGCGGGCCATCGAATTGTGGAAAAACAAATGTAATGATAAGTTTGTTATTAAATGAAAATGGGTTAAAATTTCATAACATTTATCTTTATTCGAAAACAGCTTTCCAGCCAAAATATCTATTTTTAGAGGAAGTGATAAGATACATTCCAGAAATTAAATTGTTCCTGTTCCAAGATGAAAAAAATGTTATTCCACCCCACGATGCTTTGACAAAATCAATATTTATTTTTGATGATGTAGTCTGTGAAAATCAGAGTGATATACGTAATTATTTTTCCATGGGTCGACATAAAAAAATTGATTGTTTTTATTTATCGCAAACTTACTCAAAAATACCTAAGCAGTTGATTCGAGATAATGCTAATTTATTAGTTATCTTCAAACAAGATGATGTAAATTTAAAACATATTTATGATGAGCATGTCAATTCTGATATGAGTTGGCATAGATTTAAATCAATGGCTACTGATATATGGAAAGAAAAATACGCATGTTTAATAATTAACAAAGATTGTGAGCTAGATAAGGGAAGGTACAGGAAATATTTTGATATATTTATTAAATTAGAATAAAAGGATTATATATTACTGTCATTAGAAAAAAAATACCACTATAGTGCAAGCTATAAGAACGAACAGAAGTGTACAATTATTAGTACTTTAAAATGGATGTAGATATAAAAAAACAAATAATAAAATCAGTAAGGAATATTAAAAATAAATTAAAAATACTGAAAGAGGAAGAAGATATTTCAGAACGTAAACAACGTAAGATATTAAAACCCATTACTGATCCGTTAGAGTCGATAGTCTCGATACATAAAAACGAAGAGAATAAAAACAATCAAATGGAAGCTTCCAATGAGAATAATGATGATTACTTTAGCTCATGTACAAGTGACACTAGTATGCATACTGAAGATGAATTAGATGATAGTATTTTCCATGATGAAAGGAATAAAAACATTACTTATGGTATAAGAAACGAAGGAGGCAAAGTACTAATAGGAAACGTTCCCATCGTAATAAAGAAAACTGAAGATAGTTCAGTGTTTAGTATTAAAGATAAAAGCTATGTCATTACTCCAGGTCTATCAGAGTTGTTGTTTGAAAATAAACCTAAGATAGATTTGATCACAGAACAAGATAGGTTACTATATAAAGATATTTTAATTGCTACTAATGCACATAGAAGAGGATTTATTCCATCAGGACAAATACAAGGTAATTCAGGAATAAAATATTCAAAAATAATTAAGCCTTTATTTCTTGAAACTGAAACAAAAAAAGTACAACAAGGTGGTAGTTTACCAATATTAAAAAAATATAAATCAAATACTGATTTAGTATACTGGGACAATCCTAATGAACTTATTGATAGGTTAAAACTTTTAGTTGCCTCAAAGAGTGCAGGAAATACCAATCATGATAATGAAATAATTTCTATAATAGAGGAATTAAAAGAAGCAGGTATTATTAGAGAATAAATAGAGCGTAAACTTTTTCATTAAACTAGTTTATTACTGACGGGCTAGCGATGAACATCGATAAGTTTGGACATCATGTATTTAAACGACAGAAAATGGATAGTCACTCAGATTATCTGATTTGTAGTATGACTGATGGATCTTTAAATAAGCTCCTTAAAAATATTGTAAATCCAGTAGATGCTGGAGATTGTGTGAACAAACAATATGTTGATAAGAATATAGAGAGCTTAGAAATTAAACTCAAATCAATAAACCAAAATCTGGCACAAATTGGATCAGAAATCAACAGTATCAAACAAAGTATAGAGTCAGTGAAACAGAAAATTAAAAAAAAATGAGTAAAGAAATTGTAGTGAAAGAAATACATAAGCAAGCAAGAAAAAATTTTCCAAGAAGACATGTTGTGATGAAAGACATTGATGATTTATGGCAAGCTGATCTAATCGACATGCAATCTATTTCTAGAGAAAATTCTAATTTCAAATACATATTGGCTGTTATTGATGTCTTTTCAAAGTATGCTTGGGTATATCCTTTAAAACAAAAGAATATGGAACAAACATTTAAAGCATTCCAACATTTATTTAGTAAAAATCGTATTCCTAAAAATTTGCAAACTGATTTAGGAACTGAATTTTACAACAAGAAACTTAAAACATTGTTCAATCATTATAATATAAATCATTACTCAACATATTCTACTAAGAAAGCTTCTGTAGTAGAAAGATTTATTAGAACCTTTAAAGGTATTATGTATAGATATTTTAGTTTAAAAGGAAACTATGTTTGGTTTAGTCATGATATTCTTTCAAAATTAATAGAAATGTATAATGGCAGAATGCATAGAACAATAGGTTTGAAACCCAATCAAGTAAATGCAAGTCATAAAGAACAGATATTGCAAAAATATAAAAATAATATACGTTTAGATAAAAGGTTCATACAAAATAAAACTATACTTAAGTTTGGAGATTATGTGCGTATAAGTAAGTATAAAGGAACTTTTGAAAAAGGGTATACACCAAATTGGTCGACAGAAATATTTAAAATTATAAAAATCCAGAACACAGACCCTGTCACTTATCTCCTAGAAGATGCTAAAAAAAATCCTATATTAGGATCGTTCTATATTCAAGAATTACAAAAAACTAGACATCCTGATATTTATCTTGTTGAAAAAGTCATAAAAAAGAATGGAAATAAGCTATTCGTAAAATGGTTAGGTTTGCCTTCTAATGAAAACTGTTGGATAGATAAATCAAAAGTTTTATAAGCAAAATATACAAGTTACATTCTCATTCTGATAATACCTCTTCGAAAAGAAACATCTTTTCATACAATTTTTATAAATAGTATTTTACAATTCGTTTAGATTACAATGGTGATGCAAAAATCAAAAACAAATCAAAAAAAATGTATTAATAAAAATGACAAAAATAATATCAAAAAAGGCACTGGAATGAAAAAAACTTTTAAAAATATAGTTTCAATTACAAAAAAGCATATAAAAAAATTTAAACCTCAATGCAAAAAGGCAGCTATCGAACTCGCCATGGCTGTTGTTAAAGAATTGGGTTCAGATTCAGATGAGTCTGTGATTACCCCGCGTGTGATACCTATCCCAAAAGTTGGAGGATTCTTGCCATTGATACCGATATTTGCTGGACTGTCTGCTGCTGGTGGTTTGGCTGGAGGGGCAGCTGGCATTGCTAAAGCAGTTAATGCTATTAAATGCGCTAAGGAACGCTTGAAAGAATTAAAACGACATAACAAGAAAATGGAAACACTGTGTATAGGAAAAGGATTATGTCTCAAAGAGCGTGGTGATGGTTTGGGAATTTATGTAAATAATAAAAAAAACTAAATCATAGGCTACCCAAGAGAGCGCTTACTAATATAGATTTACTTAAATATGGTCAAAACATTCCATTTTTCAGAGGAGTGTTTATGAGGGATGATTTACCTCAGCATCCATTAAAAAAGGAATGTGCTATTATGAATCTTGACAATTCTGAGAATGCTGGAACTCATTGGGTAGCCTATGCAAAATTACATAATTATGTAGAGTATTATGATAGTTATGGTAATTTAAAGCCACCAGAAGAATTAATCAAATACATAGGACCAAATATATTTTATAATTATGATAACGATCAGAAACGTAACACATACAAATGTGGTCATTTATGTTTAAAGTTTTTAAATGCCTTTTGGGATCTAAATAAATACTGAGTACTTTACGTTTGAGTTCAGTTGTTGCAATGTCTGTGACTCTAACAATCGTTGGTAATAAATCTATTCTCCAATCTGAATTTACATCTCCTTTGAGTTTAGATGGTAATTATGAGTGTGGTTTATTATTTTTTTCCACATTCAATTCAATTCCTAACATACATGAAAGCAATAACGTATTTGCATATGGGAATAATGATGTGATAAAAATTCCAAATGGCATTTATGATTTATCTGCTTTAAATGAATATATAAAATCGAAAATGGAGAATTGTAACATTATGATTCATCCAAATAACAATACTTTAAAATGTTCTTTATTTTGCACTAAACCAATTGATTTTCGCGTGAAAAATAGTATCGGTGCAATGCTTGGATTCTCGAGTACGATTTTGGAAGCGAATAAATGGCATGATTCAACTCATCCAGTGAACATTATACCAGCGTCTGTGATACGAGTCGAATGTGATCTAATACAGGGCTCTTTTACAAATGGTTCACCTACACATATAATACATGAATTTGTGCTTAATATTCCATCAGGATATCAAGTTATTGAAGTACCAAAAAACGTTATTTATTTCCCAATAAAAAATAAATACATTTCATCAGTAACATTAAAAATTTTGGATTTAGAGGGAAACCTAATTAATTTTAACAACGAAAAAATTCAACTGCGTCTTCATCTAAGGAAAAGAAATGATAGTCTTCAATGATAATCATGATGTCTATAAAATAAACAAAAATAATAAATCTAAAGCCATTATCAAGAGCAACGTGAAACAAACCACACGTAAAAAGTTAAAAATAATTACAAAAAGTAATAAGGAATTTCTTCAAACTTTGGGGTTTAAAATATGAGTATTCTAAAAATATCAGATTATCCGCAGTTCGATAATTCTATCGAAAGTTATGAAACGCATACCTACAATCCCTACAATAATAGCTTTAATGAAAATGATGAAATAAGAATACCAATTCATCAGCAAGATATCTACTTACTACCATCATCAAGTGCGATATACATCGAGGGAAAATTTTGTGTGCAGGCTCGAGATCTGGCTGGAGTTATCAAAAAAAAAAAAGTTAATCTAACTAATAATGCAATTTCCTTTCTATTTCAAGACATTAGATATGAAATGAATGGTGTAGAAATAGATCGTGTACGAAATGTTGGAATAACAACAACTATGAAATCTTTAGTATCTATGAGTAGTGGAGAAAATAAAGTAGCAGCTATATGGGGTTGGAACATAGACGGATTTCATGATCAAGATGGTAGTTTTTACGTCTTACTACCATTAAATAAATTATTAGGCTTTGCAGAAGATTATAGAAAAATAATAATAAATTGTAAACATGAACTAATTCTCAATAGAACTAGTACAAGTTTAAATAGTGTAGTTACTGACAAAGATGACTCTGTTACAGTAAGTTTACAAAAAGTGCAATGGCGTATGCCTCATATCAAGGTATCTGACCAGCAAAAGCTTACTTTAATAAAACACTTAGAGAAAGACAAACCTATACAAATCGCATACAGAAATTGGGATCTATATGAATATCCATTATTACCTAAATCTACCAAGCATACATGGTCTGTTAAAACAACTTCACAATTAGAGAAACCACGTTATGTTATATTTGGATTACAAACAAATAGAAAAAATAATAATGTTAAAGACAGTGCCATTTTCGATCATTGTAATTTGAAAAATGTTACTTTATTCTTAAATTCTTACTATTATCCATACGATGCTCTTAATTTGAAATTTGATGAAAACAAGTACAATATATTATACGATATGTATGCTAGATTTCGTCAGTCGTTCTATAATCTTCCTGTAGACCCGTTGATTGATCACCTAACATTTAAAACTAAAGCTCCGTTGTATGTAATTGATTGTTCACGGCAAAACGAAAATTTAAAAACAGGACCTGTTGATGTACGTTTAGAAATTGAATGTGAAAAGGATATTCCGGATAACACAAGCGCATATTGCTTAATAATAAACGATCATCTGGTAGAGTACAGACCTTTAAGTAATATAGTACGAAAAATATCATGAAATCATCAGCTATTGTAGATGTACAAGGATTCAGAAGAGAAAATAATGAATTTATTATTAAAGAAATTGCTATCATTTGTGGTGATCAAGTTCAAGTTTTATTAATTCTTCCACCTTTTTCATTTCACCACCTTACATACACAGAAAAGATGCAAATCAGATGGATAGAACGAAATAGAAAAATTTTCTGGAATGATGGCTTCATTACCTATGACAATTTTTTAATGAACACGCAGCCATTCTTGGTTGACAAAACAATTTATTGTAAAGGGGTAGAAAAAGCGACTTGGATTAAGAATATATTTAATCATGATGATGTTATAAATTTAGAATACGTTAAATGTCCTAGTTTGTTAAGTTTGCATAAAGAATATAGATTTTGTAATGATATTTTAAATTGTATGTATCATCCTTCATTTTGTGCACTAAAAAATGTTACATGTTTAAAAAAATGGTGTACTTTTTTAAAAATAATATAAACCATCGTTGAAATATCTTTTTTTTATTTTTCAAATACCTTATTTCCTTTTGTAATTTATAAGAAATATATACGCATAGCGTAGGCGGCGTACCCGTCCTATCAGATAAAAAAAAACAGTAAGATTCTGTAGCTCAGATCGTCATCAGTCAACATAAGCAATTGAAAAGAGCTGCAGTACGAATCAGACACACTTCAGAATAAACAGGTTGCCGTTTAAAACCTGCAGGGTAGGATAACATTGCGGGGTTTTGCAGCACAAACCGAGCGGAGCGAGCGAAGCGAGCGGCGCGAATTTGTGATGCAGAACCCCCAATGTTACCCTACTCAATGTATGCATCAAAACATCATTTGTAACGGTACATGTGCTAATCTGGAACTAGTCGACCAACATACGTACCTAGGCATGATAATAGACAGTAACTTCAATTGGGGACCCCACATCGAACTTATATGTAAGCGTCTAAGGGCTATAATGGGAAAACTAGTTATACTAAAATATAAAGTTCCTTACAACATACTAAGATTGTTATATTTATCATTGGCTGACTCTGTAATAAGTTATGGACTAAGTAGCTACGGTAGGACATATAAAACATACATAGATAACATATATAAACTACAATTAAGTATTCTAAAAAAGATTGTACCATCAAAGATAAAAATTAAATACAAAGACGACAGCACAGCAATATTTGAATACTGTAATATTATCAATATCTATAATAAAACTAAGTTCCTAATAATGTGTGAAGAAAAAGAAAATATAATTAATGTAAAACGCCATGCTCGACCGAAATCATTGCGCGCACTATCTTATATACCTACATTTGTTGTACCTAGATTTAACAATGACTACGGTAGGCGAACGATAGAATGTATGCTACCGCTAGTACTCAATGAACTACCGAGCGAGGTCATTGATTCCCTGTGCGTGGACAATCACAAATGTAAAACTGTGTTAAAAAAGTACTTCCTACAACAATGTAAACACGGACCGGCTTCACAGGTGGCGGAGGGACCCGGCGGCGGCGGCGGCGTAGCAGGCGAGCCGTGAATATTCTACTAAGAAATCGCGGCTTGCCTGTCGCGCGGGGAATATCCGTAGCCTGTGAAACCGGCTCATAGTATTTCGCTCATAGAAAAAAATATTAGATTAAAATGTAAACAGGGTAAAAGCGGGGGACAGTGGTCACACTTAAACCTGTCAAGGATTGAGTGGCCACCTAAGTAATGTTAAGAATAATTATAATTTGTTTTTGAATAAATAAATAAAAAAAAAAAAAAAAAAAAACCGAAAAAACAAATATCTAACGCAAGTCAATTGCAAATTGTTATCCGCGAAAATGCTGGACATTATAGCCTCTGAGAAATTCAATGTTCCTGGACCTCCAATCGGTTAAAGTTTATCCACATTTTGGAGATTGTTTAAACAAATATATTTCTACCTACTGAGAAATAAACCAAATGTTTGTTTCGTCACAACCCGAAATCACACTCTTTGACCGCCCTATCCCCTGGGAAAATAAAGTGAAGTATTTAGGCGTGACATTAGACTCCCGACTAAACTTCAAATCCCACATTAAAACGGTCCGCGACAAAGCAGCCTTCTACATGAGTAGGCTTCACCCGCTCATGAGAAGTAAAAGCAATCTTCCATTGCGCTGCAAAATAACTCTATTTAAAACTTGCATCCGTCCGGTCTTCACGTATGCAAGTCCAGTCTTTGCACACTGCTCCCACTCCCTTAAGCCCCTTCAGGTTTTACAAAATAGCTTCATGCGAAAAGCCGTAGGTGCCCCGTGGTACATGCGCAACGTAGACCTCCATAGTGACTTTAGACTCCCCACAGTAAAGCAATATATGAAAGAAGCGTCCGAACGCTTCTTCATTAATGCATCTAGCCATCCAAACCCGCTTATAGCACAAGCATCCCTTTATGATCCGACCCCAGATATAAATAAGAAACACCTATCCAAAAGGCGCCCCAAAGACGTCCTCCTAGAAGCGGAGGACGATAGCACGAAAGCTCTTAAAGCCCAACCACCCCCCGCCCCTCAGGCACGTCATCTTGACGAAGGCTGTGTTCCCGAAGCACTACAGCGTCTCAGATACCAAATTTGGATTGAAAGAGATCGCCGTCTTGATTCGACGAACACACAATCTCCCACTGCCCCTTTAAACCTCCCGGACTGAGGTCAGAGCCCCCCTAAATGACCCAAATATAAAGTAGTTTAGGATTAGGATAGGTCTCAAAAATTATATATAAACACCTCTTAGTAGCGGGGGCTATCTGCCCCCCTAACACGCCGCTATCATGCCCGTTGACTATGAGCTGATGCCCGCTCATAAAATCGGTTAAGCAATCAAACTCCTCCCATATATATCGTATACACATATATATCGCCCAAAAGGGCAAATTGCAGGTAGAAAGCCTTTAGCATATACCGAGGCCAAGGCTCATAGTTAATTCTTACTAAGACAACTGTAAAAACAAAGGGGTTGTTTTTAGTCCGTATACCACACGAGCTGATGCCCGCTCAATATGTGGGGACCCGGACATAGCAGGGAGGTCTGACTCCTGGGCATGGGTAATTCCATTTTTTTCCCCTCCACAAAAAAAAAAAAAAAACGGAGGACTTAGTTCTGCAGAGACCGCGCTCTCGACTGCTTCAACCTTTCTCGCTGGACAGCTCCGAGAACCGACTTCTAACAAACCGATGCATACGATTGGTGACTCGCTCACTGAACTGTGCTAACATACTTAAGTACATACATAGTACCTAGATCTGCACCTAGTATTTTCAACTACCCTCAAATTTCATTGTTAACAAACTTGGAGTAAATAAAGTGTATTGAACGTTACAACTTCTTTTATGATTAATATAAAAAAAATCCATGGACGAATTTTTTTGGCGTCATAACAAAAATTTATGACAAGTGCCCAATCTTTAATATAACGATCGTTTTATCACTGCACAATGGCATTTTTTTTGGAGCCCAACTGACAAGGCAATATTTGCATTGTCCTTTACCATCAGTTTTGACGAATGGAAGTCCGTTTCAAACAAACGATACATGAATCTGAATGTTCACTTCTAGTCGAGAGCCAATGTCGCTGTTTTCGCTAACCTTGGACTAATAAGAATTGAAGGCAGCATGCGTGCGGAGCAATGTATTGACATGTTGCAGAAACGTCTAGTGAGTTTTCACTTTCACTCGAAAATGACATCGTGGCTTTAGTGACCGAGGGCTGCAGCCTTATGAAAAAAGTTGGATATTTGTTACCATGCATACATCAAGTGTGTTTGGCTCATGGCACATGCTATCCTTGAGGTGTTATACAAAAAAAATACCGACTGCCATGCCAATACCAGATCTGCCGCAAGCACGACAACTGAATGACATGGACAGTGACACTGACAATGATACGGATAGTGAAGACAGAGAAGGATTCAATGTCTCCGTCGGTGAGGTGATCACCCCACAGCAAGATCCCTTCGACCTGAGGCTTGACTACGACCTGATCGAGAGAGTGCGGAAAGTTGTGAAGATTTTCAAAAGATCCCCAGTCAAAAACGCCATACTGCAAACCTACGTCAAACAAAAGCTAGGAAAAGAGCTCCAAGTCACCATGGATTGCAAGACAAGATGGAGCAGTTTAGCTGACATGCTGGAGATATTCCTGAAGCTTAAACGGGCGATCACAAAAGCTCTCATTGATATAGTCAGAGATAACATTCGGTAAGGAGGAGATCCACGAAATTGAACAGATTTCTAAATGCCTCGAACTGTTCAAGAATTCCCTCGAAGCAATTTGCAGACGTGATGCCACATTGATATCAGCTGATGCCGCATTTGCCTTCACACTGAACTCACTGAAAAATATGAATAACCTATTGGCACACGACTAAAGGACAGGAGGGTTATCGAAGCAATGATACTGCTCTACTTGCATAACCCCAACAAATACTTCTCAATGCAAGATACGACATTCTGCAGGCCATCCAACGATGAGACGATTGAAAAAATTATTGAGCTGCTACAAAGGTGTTTTCCGTCTTTGCTGAATGTCAATCCCGACATGAACCGGGATGACGACATTGAAACAGTTGATGACGACCAATCAGTAAGAAATCAGATTCAAAAGGCAATAGAAGACACCGTCAATTTAAAGAGACCACCAATATCTGAAAGCTCCATCGACACAAATGATGTAAAAAGATTAATTCAAATAGAAATGATGCTCTTCGATAATAATGGGAACACGAGGAAAATATTTAACGAAGGTGTATAACTACCTTCTGACAATAGTGCCAACGTCGGTGGAGGCGGAGAGTGCGTTTTCCTCAGCTGGAATGTTATGCAAAAAAATAAGATCATCACTTAGTGATAAGTCGCTGAAATGACTTCTCAAAAACGACTGATTTTATATTCATATAAGACTGATTTAATGTTACTTTTGTCTCTAATTTAGACATGATTATTTTAATTTGTTGATTAGTTTTTTATGTTTCGTCGATAAGAAGTTTCGAGCCTTAGTTAAGGCGGCAGTCTTGTGTTCTTGCAGTAATTATCCGAAACTAAGACCTTATTTTTAGTTATTCAAAAGCTACAAATGAAATTTATTTAACATCACTTTACAGAGTGGGTTTTCGAGTTTCCAAAACATATTAGTTTTTTTACTTTGATGTTACTTTTAATTACTGTGTTAGGCTTTAAACATACCCGTGTTTACGTTCTGCGCGTTGAAGGTCTAATTCATGCACACGTCACGTAAAAAATATGGCAAAAACACGAAATGTATACAGATAACATTGATTCTTAAATCCTCTACAATAATCTTACCTGCTTATATTTTAGAAAAAAAGCCTTAGTTTTATTATTTTAAGTAGCTTAATTAGTGGTAATTTTAAGAAATCGACCATATCTAAAACTTATTTTTTCTTTTAAAAAACATATTTTGGAGAAGTCACAATTTAACCACTTACGAAGCAACTATTAAGTTATGAAATAAAAAAAAAACTGTATTGAAAAATACATTATAAGTACCTTTTAACTTCTTGAGTGTTTATAAACAAATACGCGCCGAAATTTCAGTCAGTTCCGCTGGGACATCCCAGCGTTCGGACGTGTGATTTGTAGCTTGTTTTGCCTTTACCTCTCGCTCGCACGGAAGCTCTCTCTCCCACGCGCTACTCTTACCTCGGTGCCGGGACGCGGCCCAGCTCGCATTGAAAGTTGCTCTACTTGAAATAGTGCTTGACTATACTGTCAGTAATTATCGAGTATGGATCGGAAAAGAAAGAAATATCCCTGTACCAATAAAAAGAAGAGTAAATTAAAAGTTGAAATAATGAAAAAAAACCGTTTAAATAGGTAAGTTGAGTTCTACTTATATAGCTTATTGTATTTACTTTCCGAATGAGGACCATGAATAAATTTAAATATTATTATGATGATAAGTCCAAAACGTCTATTATTTTAGTTTACAGTATTTTTATGAATATTTTAGTTTACAGTTAATTGCTTAGTTATTTCAAAACATGATCAATAATTCAAATTATCATAATACATATTTCATTCAAGTTTTTAATTGGTTACATGGTCTTAATTATTTTACATAATCTATATACCTATAATTCACAGTAAAACCACACCAACTGAGACTTTGGATCGTCAGCCAATGTCAGATATTAGCAACAATCCACTTCAAGTAAAGGATATTGTGCATTGGTAAGAAATCTATCTTGTTTTAAAAATATATTTATAACCGTTTCTCTGCTTAGTATGACCTTCGTACAAAAAAACAATACTTATTTATGGGCTTCTCCCACTTGCGTGCGAGCAGCGAGTTGTCGTCGCGTGGTCCACCCGCCGTCCGTGCGTGGACAGCTTGCAATGTATATTGCCTTTTGTATTAAAATCGAAGCAGTCATCCGGTTATAAATATTTAAAATGTGTAGTGCTTACGAAATATTGAGTTGATTATATTTTATAAATAAGCAAAACATAACAGCAATAACTTTACAATTTGATTAATTTCAGTGATGAAGAGATCAAAACTCAGTCTTCTAAAGATAGCATTTTAGTAGAAACGGAAAATTCCACACCAATACTAGCTAATGTCGAATTAGCAAATGAGAATGCGAACAAAGAAAATTTGGTAAAGTTGAAAAAATATGATTTACATTGATGAATGACATTGACTTATATTACCCATCATAGTATAACTAAATATGTTTTGTTTGTTTTTAGGTAATCAAGAAGAGGCTTAAACGAAGAGCAAAAAATAGCCTACCTTTTAGAAGGATTTTCAAAAGAAAGGTAATATAATATGGGCACAGGAAATGTGACTCATAGCACTAACTTCAGAATAGCTTCTACTTCGTTCCCTTTTATTATTTACCTTCACAATAACCTATTTCTTTTCAGTGCCAGCAACCTGATCACTGCTTTGAATTTGAAACCGAACGCGAAGATGCAGTCTGTGACAAAAGTGACTCCTTTGTTTTAGATGGACGTAGAATTGTTTCTCTTAGTCATTTCTTGGCATCTTTGCAAGCGATTGCAGATCACAGTGCAGCATCATTCGGATGCAGATTTTCAAATTTAAAATGCATTGGCGAGACCAGAAAAGGTTTTATTTCAACTCTTCAACTGAAGTGTGATGTTTGCAACGTAATATTTGATATAAGCACTGATGATCCCGCTTCTAATTATGATATAAATCATGGTGTTGTCGCCGGCACCATCAGTATTGGCTGCGGGCTTGAAAATTTAAACGAATTGATGGCAAACGCTAACATACTCGCTATGTCAAAAAGTTTGTATTCTAAAACTAGCCAAGTTGTCTATGACTGGTATCACAAAACGGCAGAAAAAGAAATGCACAAGGCAGGAGAAAAGGAAGCACAACATGCGAAAGACATTGGTAGCGTTGATAGCGAAGGAAATCCTATGATAGTTGTAATTGCTGACGGATGTTGGTCCAAACGATCATTTCGAAACAATTATGCAGCTGCATCCGGCGCGGCAGCAATAATCGGTGCCTATACTGGAAAACTTTTATACCTAGGTTTAAAAAATAAATACTGCATGATTTGTGCTCGAGCAGCCAATAAGAAAACTGAGCCAAAAGAACATACATGCTATAAAAATTTCACAGGAAGTTCATCCAGTATGGAATCAACTGCACTGGTTGAAGGCTTCAAACAATCTCTTGACACGCACGGTTTGATATATGAAAAATTGATATCAGATGGTGATTCAAGCACCATAAAAAAAATTTTGAGTAGCAACCCCTACAAAAATGTAAAAGTTGAGAAGATCGAATGTCGTAATCACCTATTGAGAAACCTATGTAAGAAGTTAAGACTTCTCATAAAAGACACTCAAATTCCGATCCAACAAAGAAAACTTTTTACAGAGGCAAAAATAATGAAATTGAGGAGATACGTCGTACGTGCAATAAAGTTAAGAAAACATGCGGAGGTTTCACAAACCGAAAAGGTATCAAATCTTAACGGAGATATTTACAACGCCTTACGCCATGCTTTAGGAGATCACACAAAATGTGAAGATCAGATATGCCCTGCAACTGATAAACTCGACATAGATGTGACGCAAAATTTGCAAAACACGTCTCTTTGGTTGAAAATGAGCCAACACGTCTCTTATTTAGCATCAAATGCAAAAAGCCTTGTTTATGACGTCGACAGCAACGCGGCTGAAACATTTAACTCAGTTATAGCCAAATATGTCGGAGGTAAGAGAATAAATTACACTCTCAGAAATTCTTACCAAGAAAGATGTTCAGCCGCTGCGATCTCTTTTAACACAAAATCACCAATCACTGCAGTCAACAGGTTTATATTTAATAAGCCTACAGGTAAATACACAAGAATATATGAGACGCATAAAATGAAGGCAAGAAAATATACAAGACAGTTTAGGAAAAGGTTTCGTGCTGCTACAACAAACGACCCAGACTATGGTCCAAACGCACAACGCCCGGACATGTCGGAAGAAGATTTTGAGGTCAAAAAACAATATTTTTTAAGAGATTTGGAGGTCAATACAGATGAGCTAGATGCTATTCAAAAAAATACTATCCAACAAAGTAGTAGCCAAGACTGGATAGAACAAAGAAAAAAAAGACTGACCGCTCTCTTTTCGGTAAAATCTGTAAAAGGAAAAACAGTATAAGTTGTGCTCCACTAGTAAAGTCCATAGTCAAACCGAAAGATTTATCTAAAGTTCCGTCGATTGCGTATGGTAAAGTAAATGAAGAGAAAGCCATTTCCCAGTTAGCTCATCAGCTAAAAATTAAAATCAAGCGATGTGGGTTATACATTCACAGAAGCAAATGCTTCTTGGGTGCCACTCCTGATGGCATTTATGAAGACGAAGAAGGAAAAACAAGCATTATAGAGGTGAAATGTCCATTATCTGCTAAAGATATGAATCCTGAAGACGCAATTAAAGAGAAAAAAATTAGGTTCTGGAAATACGACACAAAAAAGAAGTCGTATAAAGTAGATACAAATCACGATTATTATTATCAGATACAGGGGCAGCTAAATATAACTGAGCAAAGTACTTGCATATTTGCGGTTTGGACGGGTGAACAGCAACCGATGAAAGTAGAATACATCGTAAGAGATAGGGGTTTTTGGGAGTCGAAAATGGTCGGTCCTTTGACACAATTTTATGATCAATGTCTTCTGCCAGAACTGATTGACTCGCGCCTAGAACGTTCAATGCCAATTAAAAATCCACCGCACATAATAGCAGCAATAGAATATAAAAATCAAAATAATTCCAAAAGAAGATTAATAAGAAAAAAAATACTAAAATTGAGGTCTGCGTAACAATTGACGGATGAAAAAAAAGGCAAAAAATTTCTAAAATCCATAGACTAATCAGCCAGGCCACAACATGCCAGCCATGCCACAACAATTTGTAAATATTTTGTAATTAGCTTTTGTAGACGATCTTTGTAGACCGCTGTAAGTCAGTGTTGCAGAAAATCCTGTAAATATGTTATTCTTGCAGTTATTAATTTTAATTATAATGCTTTTGGAAAATCCATGTTGTTTATTTCCAAGGAACATACCTTCATTTTATACATAGATAGAACACTTATTTAAATGTATATGGTTATTGTACATCACATACATATACATGTAGATATGCGAAAAAAAAAGAAAATAACACAGCCCGTGTTATTTTTTTTTGTCCGTGCAACGAACTAATAAGTATAATAGTTTCATACTTAAGTACTTATCAATTCGTTGCACCGACAGCCCGTGTTATTTTATTTCGTTGCATGTGATAGCTGTGATGTTCAAAGATTTTTAAAGAATAAACTTATACAAACCATAAAATACATATATATACCTACACATTATAATAAATTAACATACAAATATTATACGAGAAGAGCACATAATGGCATTACTTAAATTTTTGTTACGAGATGAAACTCGTAGTTAAATAATAATTATATACGCGTGTAATAAAGTAGAGCAACCTTCTCGTGCAGTTTCTAACGTCTAAATGCAGCGGGGGGAGCACCACTTCAACTAACGTCACTAAGTGTCACGACACTGTCGCGCAAAACGAGACCGCGCCCTTAAAATGAAAGTTGATTTATATTCATATAAGACTGATTTAATGTTCCTTTTGTCTCTAATTTAGACATGATTATTTTTATTTGTTGATTAGTTTTTTATGTTTCGTCGATAAGAAGTTTCGAGCCTTAGTTAAAATGAAAGTTGAAATGTTTGTTAGAACTGTATAATAGTTTTGTTGAATTAAAGTTTTATCTAAGACTTCCAAAGTTTGTTTTATATAGATAACAAAGTGGAGAATATATGACAAAGGCGAGCTGCGATCAAGATATTTATTCCAGCCAACCTATGAACCTACCTGATAATATATGCTAAGTATTCTTATTATTTTAATAGATTTCATGCTTTTTCAGTAAAATAATAATAAAATAAGGAATTTACCGGTTTTTATCGGTTAACCGGTAATCATAAATTATTTAACGATAAATTTACCGGTAATAGAAACCGCCGGTAATTGCAAGCCCTATATGTAACGTAACCGACATTAACAATATTGTTAACATCTTGCCAAAGAACGTCCGAACATTAGTCGTTGCAATGCAAATCCATCAAATTACTACTAAAGGAAATGGTAATATGACTTACAGGGATATTAGTTGTTTTTGCGGTGACTTAAAAGGCCAGTGCCTTTAAGCAAAAGTTTATCCCGCAAGGTCAGTTGCAGTTAAACCAACAATATCTGACCTGATTTTAATGGAAGATACCATTCTTAACTCTGGCAGTGATACAGTCTTACCAATGGTCAAAGACTGCACACCCGAAAATATACGGAAGGGCTCAAACTTAACTATATACATCGACACCAAACTAATAAATATAGATGAAGACGTCGTCATGGAATTCGCATGCACCAACTTACCTATGGACTAAGATGCAACCCTGGAAAAAACATTTATGGATGAAGAAGAAGATGAGAAAGAATCTTCAACAAAAAGCTTCTTCTTACCTATAGATCAAGATATTACATTAGAACAAGATATTTTAGACCCACCTGCCATATTTTTTATGACTATTTTAATGTCATTAACAACTTTGATATTGAAACTGATCTCAAAGAAGTCAGCGCAGATAGAAGTGAAGCTTTGAGGCATTCAGACAATACTGACAAAGAAAATCTTCCATTTGTATCTCCCTGGCAAGTAAACCTATGATAGAAAACCATACCATTACTCAACTTCGGGTCATAAACTATCCAAAAAATCACATACGGTCAAAGCACTGAGAACATACGTCAGCCGACAATTCAATTGCGGTCGATGCAATAACTATTGACATTAAATAGTAAAGTGCATGTGTTGCAAAAAACTATTCTGTTTAGTATGTAGTGAAAGCAAAGGGCTATTGACATTATATGTTGTTTAGAATCAAAACTGGTCAAATCCAAAAATAACGGTTTTGGAACAGAGCACGTCAATTTTTTCGGTACAAAATCTTGTATTTGTTATCAGCATTAAAGAGTAAAATCCAAAAGCAGTTGGTAGAAAAATCTATTGAAATTACTGGTTGGTATCAAAATGAGTCAAATCCTTCGAAGCTTAGAAACGAAATCGGTCTAATCCGCGCAGCCAATCAGAAGCCAGATCTATTTATGAAGATGACAGGTGACCGGCGGCCATTTTTCGGAGTGTCGAGCACGCGGATCGTGCTATTTTATTTTCATGGCCGTTTTTAATTAAAAGTTGGGTTTAATCACAATAAAAAGGATAACATAATAAAGGAAATTACTCCCCAGTTATCACGGAAAAGGCCACAACAAAAAGCGGATTGGAAATGCAACAAATTGAAGAAGGAAAGGTATGTTTGTATTGCTTTGATCACCCAAGCTGCCCATCATGGTCAGTGGTGCTAAACATTGTGTCATTTCTGTTTCATACCTAGGGGCCGTAGGTTTTAGTTTGGATGAGCCTCTGAATTAAATTTTTCCTTCGATTTGTTTTTTGGCATGAAGTAGTGTTTACCTACTGCGGCGATGTCCAAAAGGAGGATTATGCGTATGACCAATACAAAATTATGTCCATACATATGTTCCCTCGTAAACTACTAAACAGCTGAACCGATTTCGATAAATTTTGCGTCGTTAGATTCTTCTTGATAACGCAAGTGTCACTGGGTATGTTAAAACTATGAAAAATCTAAAGTATTTTTTTTTCAAATCCTGTAGTGTATCATCATAGTGTGATTGTCATTGTTTTAGGTAAACCAAAGGAGCCACCACATGTGACACTTCCATGTAACCACTACACAAAAGCATACAGGTGCACTTCATTGAGACATGCTGATATAATAGCATTTAATAGAGCCTTCTACAAAAAACCGGACAAAATATATCAGGATAACTTTATAATTAGCCATACGAAAGTTACTACTACGAAGCGACGTCGGCCAGTGACTAATCGTGGTAATAAAAAAGAAATTTCAGTAACTTACTTTGCAATGTTCTGATTCCTGTTTGCAAACGCAAATTTTTGTCTATTTTGGCTTTAAAGAAAGGAAGAGTAACTGGTGTCATTAATCGACATTTCAAATCAATGGGTGAATCTGCACAAGAGAATAGAGGGGGACGGCTTAAAGCACAAGAACATGCAACTAAGAGAAAAGCTGTCAGAGAACTTATCAAAAACCTTGTGCCCTTGGAAACACAATTACTGCAGAAGTAAAATAAAAAGTTGACAATATTTGGCATCGGAGATCAGCATTATTAAACTTTACAAAATGTGTATTGCCGAAACAGCTGTTTAACATAAAGATGTCAAGGAATACTTCAGGGAAATTTTCAATACCAAATTAACATAGGTTTTGGATCCCCTCGCACAGATAAGTGCTCCACTTGTATAGTTTTACAAGAACGAAAAATGAAAAAAACAATGAAGTAAAAAGTCAATTGATGATTGAGAGTAGAATTCACTAACTGCGAGCCAAAGCGTTTTATGGCTTATTAAAAGACAGCAGCGAAAATCTTTTGATTTTTTTGATTTGAAGTCTTCACTCACTGCCAAAAGAACCAAACGTTGCCAAAAGTCCCAGATTAAAGTGCCGATTATTCGAGGCAATTATATGTTTACAATTTTACGGTGGTTGCCGGAACGGGACTCAAAAGAACCATTGACTGTTAATAACTCGTTCATATACATTTCATATATACGTGGACTGAAGATGTTTTGAAGAAGGCATCTAATGAAATTGCAAGCGCAGTGTTTCAGTGCTTGAATACCATTTTTCTGAGTCCCGGATTAGAGCACATTACACAGATTTGTTTGGTGGCAGACGGCTGCAGCGGCCAAAATAAAAACCAATCTGTTCTTGGTATGGCAGCTAAATGGTTACAAGACTATGCACCAGAACACATTATTGACCTAGAAATTCAGTTTCCCGTTGTTCGCCATTCGTTTTTACCACCGGATAGTTTTTGCAAAAATTGAAAGGGAAATAAAAAGACGCACGGTAATGGCGTAATGATCATTACGAAATTTTCGTCAAACATGGAACTGTGTATTACATGGAAGTAGATATAAAAGTTAACGACTGGACACGATCATCAGCTGAAGTCTTAAAAACTACAACAAATATGACAACAAATATGAACTTTTCGATAAAAAATCGAAAAGATTTTTTCTTAAAAAGACTCGTGACAAACAAAATGTGGGTATTCGAGCGGAAGAATCGTACCAACATACTTTAAACAAGTATCAAAATGTTTGCAAATGAAAAAAGACGGTTTCTGCTATAAACCCAGATGTGACAAAATTATATGTCTTTTATATGCTTTTCACGAGTCTTTTTAAAAAAAATCTTTTGAAAAAAAAAAATATGTGGTAAATCCACATATAATTTTGTCACATCTGGGTTTATACAACAATAATTAAACAAAAGTGGAAAGAAATTTCAGATTTATCTACACTAATATTATAAAGAGGAAAACTTAGTTTGTTTGTTTGTAATGAATAGGCTCAAAAACTACTGGACCGATTTAAAAAAAACTTTCACCATTCGAAAGCTACATTATCCACGAGTAACATAGGCTATATTTTATTTTGGAAAAAAGTAGGGTTCCGTAAGATATTTGGGTTTTTCGGACACAAGGTGTAAAAAATTGACCAGAAAAGTTACTTATTTTGCGTACCCTGCCTAAACAATAAAAGATAGAACCATAAAATGTTCCAATTAATTGTAGATCTTATAAATATCTACAAAAAAGTCCGCGACATACTTTACCTATCTATGTCGAGTGAGGCACAACAATAGTTTTTTTATTTAAAAATCTTGTTTTTTTTTTTGGACTACAATTAAACGCGTTTATTTTACTCATGCTATTAATCCTTATCAAAATAAATTATTTCATCACTAAGTACAGTTTATGTAGATAATATTTGGTTTTTGAATGATTAAAATTGGACGTTTAGTTTTGAAGTTATGGCGAAATTAAAATATTACTATTTCTGCTGCACGGCCCGTTGCGAAGTGGGCGTCACCAAGGCGGGAGTGCGCGTGCGGGAGGGGAGTTTAGATCTATGAGCAGGGCTGCCAGATGTACGATTTAAATCGTACTCCTACGATTTTTTGGCACTTTTACTCATGTACGATCGCTAGACCAAGATCGTACCGAAAACGTACGATTTTTCTGTACCTGGCAACATTTTGTAATGAAACGAATGTGCTCCACCGGCAAATATTATGTTCGGGGAATTCCCCGAAAACCTAACGTATGCCTGGATCTTTTACTTAAATGAAGACTCTTTATGCAATCACACAAAGTCTGTATTTGTTTGCATTGTTACGAAACTTATAATTTTTCGCTTGTAAAGACTTGTCTTGGACTCGTCAAAAACCTGTTTTTCTCATCAGTCTCGAGCTGTACGTAGTGATTATATCAACTTTTGATCTGCATACTGTCTTGAGTGTTTTTTGTGAATATTCAATACGTTTAAGCAAGAATGGGCAGTGAAAGTGAAGAAGAGCGACCTGCGCCAGGTACTCCAAAAAAGAAAATATCTAAAAGAGGAGAGCTTTCTGCATCAGAGAGGGACAAACACAGAGCACAGAAATATCGTCCCGATTGGGAGAAATTTTATTTTTTAAGGACTGGTTAGGGCCCGGTAAAAACCAATTTAAAGCCCGGTGCACTGTTTGTGACGTCGAAATGGTTTCAGAATATGGAGTTTTAAAGTTACACTCTTCGAGGCAAAAGCATATAAAAGCCATGTCTGCAATATCAAGCAAAACAAAAGAGCGTAATATCATGTCAGCATTTGTAAATAAAGGAGTTGTGCCGAAAAATCAAGTTGTAACAGCGACTGAAATAAAGTTAGCTGCTTTTCTAGCTGAGCATAAGCATTCCAAGCTGCAGATCATATGTCTGATTTGATAAATGGTGTATTGGAAGATTTCGGAGTGGAACATAAAATTTCTATGAAAAGAACAAAAGCTACAGCTGTGATCACCGAAGTAATTGGTGAAAGAGAAAAATCGTCTCTAGGCGAAAAACTGAAAACTGAAAAATTCAGTGTTATGTCTGATGAGTCCACAGATGTCAGCACTCACAAGGCTAGTTGTATAATTGTCAGATATTATGACGTCGAGGAAATTAAATTGTAAGTAAGTTTTGGAATCTTTGCAAAATATTCAGCTCTGATGATCAAAAAATATTAGAAGAAGGTGCTACGGGAGAAAATTTGTATAAAATACTGATGAAGTCTTTTTCTGACTGGGATATATCGACTGAAAATATGATTGGTTTCGGTGCAGACGGTTACAACGTGATGATGGGTAAGAATAACTCTGTGGCGAGCAGACTCAAGGAAAATTTGCCAGGTATATTTGTAATAAAATGTGTTTGCCACTCTGCACACCTTTGCACATCTGAATCGTGCAAACAGTTACCAAGACGCTGCGAAGATTTAGCAAGAGAGATATATAGTTTTTTTTAAAACAGTTCAAAAAGGCAATTTCGCCTTCAACAGTTTCAAGATTTTGTGAGTACTTCGCCTCATAAGCTTTTGAATCCTTCACAGACACGTTGGTTGTCATTGGTGGCGGTGGTAGATCGATTGTTAGAACAATGGAATGCATTAAAACTGTTCTTTACCGACTGTTGGCTGAATGAACGTCTTCTTTCAACAGAACTGATATTTAATAGTTTGAATGATCCATTCATATAGCTTTATTAATTGTTCTTGTCTTGGATATTGCTGAAATTCACCAACTTCAATAAACTTTTTCGTAGTGATCACGTCATTAAACGAAAAGGTGTGTATAAAGATATTTTGCTATGTATTTTGGATCCTGATTATGTCAACAAAACTGAGCTTTCTGCTATTTACATTGATCGTCAAGAAAAATGGTTAAAGGATGAACAAATGTATTTGGGAATTCAAGTGATGAACAAAATTACACAACCTGAACTTCGTCGTCAGATTACTGCCCCCAAGGAGTTTTTTCATCGCTCTCGGCATTTCTTAATCACAAGCGCTAAAGAAATTAAAAAAAGATATGACTTAGATGACCCGCTTCTATCAAAACTGGACTGTATTGAACTTACCAATGCTGCTTCCAGTAATTACAGAAAAAAAGTACCGACGTAACAGCCACTTATGATACTTGTTCCAAGAATAGTAAAACCCGACGACATTCAGATGATGCAGGCAATAGATGACGAATGGCGCAGTTTTCCCAATATTTCAGATAAAATTGATGTAATTTCTTTGAATACCGATAAGTTTTGGGGCGTCATTAAAAAACAATTTGAAAATTATAAAACACTGGCTCAATTTGCTATAAATGTGTTATGTTTACCACATTCCAGTGCAGACTGTGAAAGGGCATTCAGCGAGGTCAATATAATTAAAACAAAACTAAGAAACAGTTTATCCAATGAAACACTGAATGGAACACTATTAGCCAAGCAATTAATACGAAGAAACGGAAATTGCACCAAGTTTAAGCCAACAAAAGAAATGTTGAAAAATATGACCCCAAAAAAAAAGTTGTATAAGTCTAATAAATAGTTTTATTGTTTTAAATCTGAACAAATTTTAGTAATTTTAATAAAAACTTTGTACTTCTAGGTTGTACGATCTTTTAATTTCAAAATTTCGTAGTTGGCTTACGATCACGCTTTTTTTTCATCTGGCAGCCCTGTCTATGAGTAAGGTACCCGCGCGGCTCAGACGCGAGGTCGGCTCCCTACGCAGCGGTCGTGCGCTAAGTCTAATAATTTTTGTGCGTTTTTTTTTAGATTTCGTTCTTAAAACTACACCTACGCAAAGTTTCTTCTCAGAGCTAAACAACAGTTCTTTTCAGGGCTAACCAACAGTTCTTTTCAGGGCTAACCAACAGTTCTTTTCAGGTCTAACCAACAGTTCTTTTCAGAGCTAGAATATTACACGCCATTAACATTTTCTTAAACATTTGAAAATGCCTAAGAGAGCCAGGTCTCAACTTTCTAAACATAGTTCTTAAGCACGGGCAGCAAGAATACGTCGTATGGGAGAATCTTCAGCTGAACGTTCACAACGCCTTGCTGAACAAAATCAGAGAAACTCTCAGGTACGCGCACGAGAGTCGAGTGTCGAACGTTCGCAACGCCTTGCACAACAAAATCTGAGAACCTCCGAGCTACGCGCTCAAGAGTCGAGGCTGGAGCGTTCCCAACGTCTTCATGAACAAAATATAAGGACCTCTCAGTTGCGCGAAAGTGAGTCGAGTGTCGAGCGTTTGCAGCGACTTAGAGCTCAGGCAGAGAGTCAGCAGTTGTCCACAAATAGAGTTCGCAATCGAATTTTAGCTAACAGCAACAGACTGGCTTTCAGATATGATCCGCAGGTTGATTATGCACAACAAGCGTCCGTCCAAATCGGAGTCATGAATAAGATCTCAAAATCAAATCAAATCAAAAATCATTTATTTCCATAGTATGTTGTTACATCACTTAGATCCGTCATTACATTTTTTTGGATGAGTTCACTAACACAATGGCGGAATCTGTGGAGAAGAGCTCACCGAAGAAACTCCACAGTCGTCGCATCTTTTGCGTTTCCTTTTTTAAATAAAATATTGTCAAATTACAAAATGAATGCTAATTATATATCGAAACAGCCTGTTACTCAAACAATCTATTCCCATGGACATCTGTCCTCTAAGTAATCAGATATCCTATAGTAACCTTTTTATACAATTTCTGTTTTATTATTATTTTAAACTTGTCTAAAGGTAAGTTTTTAATATCAGTAGGGACCTTATTGTAATAGCGTATACAATTGCCTTTAAAAGAATTACTAATTGTATGTAGTCGGCTTACATAAGCAACCAACTTGTCTTTATTTCTAGTATTAAAATTGTGTATATCACTGTACTTCTGAAAATTAGTTATATTTCTTTTTACATACACAAGATTGTCATAGATATATTGAGACACAAATGTCAGAATATTGATTTCTTTAAACTTTTCCCTCAGTGACACTCTAGGCCCTAATCTATAAATTGCACGAACAGCCCGTTTCTGCAGAATAAATATACTATTAGCATTCGCAGCGTGACCCCACAATAAAATACCATAGGTCATTAGACTATGAAAGTAACTAAAGTAAACTAGTCTAGCGGTGTCTACGTCGGTAAGAGCTCTAATTTTTTTAACTGCGAACGCTGCCGAACTCAGTCTGTTCGACAATTAATTATATGAGGATCCCATTGTAGTTTGGCGTCTAAAGTAATGCCCAAAAAGACAGTCGACTGCACAAGGTCCAATCTCTGTCCTTTTATAAATATGTCTGTATTTACCGGGTTCACATTGGGTAACACGAATTTAATACATTTAGTTTTCTTTTCATTAAGTAATAAATTGTTAACAGTAAACCAGTTCACTATATTAGAGATAGCATTGTTTACCTCGTCATAATTTGATTGCTGTCTTTTAACTTTAAATATCAAAGAAGTATCATCGGCAAACAATACTAACCCATGTTTTGCTTTAACAAGGTAAGGTAAATCATTAATATATACTAAAAACGAGAAAGGACCAAAAATTGAACCTTGCGGTACGCCCATACTTATTGAAGACCCAGGTGATCTTTTCCCATTAACATCGACCATCTGAACCCTATCTGTTAGATATGACTCCAGAAGGCCAAGTGCCTGATCTTTTACACCATAATGGCGTAACTTCCTGACAAGAGTGTCATGATGGACGCAATCAAAAGCCTTGGATAGATCGCAGAAGACACCTATTGCATCCATTGCGTCTTCCCAGGCATCAAAAATATTGTCGATTAGTTCAACACCAGCATCGGCTGTTGAACGACCCTTTGTGAAACCAAACTGAGCAATATGAATTAAATTATTGAGATAAAAATGACTTTGCAATTGATTAAGTATGAGTTTTTCAAATATTTTGCTAAGCGTTGGTAGTATCGATATGGGTCTAAAATTGGTGGGGTCTGATGTACTACCAGCTTTGAATAAAGGTATAACTTTACTTAGTTTCATCAAGTCAGGAAACACACCATTATCTATACATTGATTAAATATACAACAAAGGTGAGGTGCAATACAATCTACAATGGAACTAATAATTTTTACTGATAGACCATGGGCGTCAGCTGTCTTTTTCATTTCCAGGGATTTAAACGCTTTTACAATGTCTTCATTATTTACGTGCCTAAATTTAAAATCTGTTTTACATTCCTCGAAGTTTTGTTTAAGTATAGATTCAGCAGCAGCGGGAGATGAATTTAAAGACTTGGTTGTTGAAACTGGAATGTCCGTAAAGAAATTTTCGAAAGCTTTTGCTACTTCTAGGTCTGTACTTAGCAATTGATTATCTATCTTAAGCTTGAAGTTATTATGTGTAAACATTTTTGAATAACTACGAACATAATCTAGAAAGGCCGTATTTTTGTTATATGATTTCTCTTCATAGAGTTCATATAATCTTCGTCTGCTCCTATGAATTCCAACTGTCGCCCAATCACTAAACAAAGCTTTGTTATTAACATTTATAGTTTTTGATTTAAGTACCGTATCATATTCATTTTTGACAAGGTTAAATACTGAGTTGTACAACAAATTTGGATCACCACTGTATGGTATTTCCCATAGTTTATCTAAAATATTATTCCTGTAGTGTTCAAGCCGAGTGTCACTAACGGGCACACATGTAATATCCTCTTTTTGGTCCTTTTTTATTTTAATATTGAATATACCTATCTGACCAGAGTGATCAGAGGTTAATTTATTGATGACCGATTTGAAAATGGGCGTAATGTTAGTAAATATATTGTCAATGCAGGTAGCAGATGTTGCAGTAATTCTAGTAGGCTCCAAAAACAGATAGTTCATGTTGTGACATAAAAATAAAGATTTTAATCTAGTACAAATATTATTATCCTCTAACAGATTAACATTAAAATCACCACAAATTATAAAAAAATTGTTTTTATCGCTGTTTTTAATCAACACTTCATCCATTTTCTTTTCGAATAAATCAAAGGATGAATCTGGTGGTCTGTATACGCTCATTACAATAAGTTGTTCAAGTTCAATACAGGCTATTTCCATGGTACGCTCAACAGACAGGCTCACTATGTCAACTCGTTCCTTATATTTAAAACTATTATTTACAAGTATTAAGGAGCCACCGCGATCAGCTGTTTTTCTGTTGAACGAACTAGCAACGTGGTGGTTATTAAATTTGAACATGAACTGATAACTCTTTAAAAAGTGCTCTGTTATACATAAAATATCAATATTATTACAGTTCATGAATAACTCTTCCAGTTCTTTACTTAACATGCCTTGTATATTTTGATGAACCACGTTTAAAATATTCTTACTTTTACATTTTTCATTACTAGTCACTTGATTTAATGGGCAAGATGAAGGTATATTTATACAAATATTAATATTACTGCCAGAGTTACTCTCTGTTGTCCTATGGGTTAATTTAAAGAGCTTGGAACAGATTCCAAGGAGTACATGTCATTATTAATACACTGCTCAATAGAAGCAGGCGTTTCATTAGTCAAAAACTTGACTGAGTTCAAAATAAAATAAGATAGTGACTGTGCTATCTGTTTTGTATAAAACCTAGATTGGTAATACCTATCCTTAGTCAAATAAAAATATTTTCCAATACAAATATTGGTGTCTATGAAATGAAATTTTTCAGTATGACGACATGTCAATGTGTGTATAAATGTATTATAATCATGTCTTCTATGATTTTCATGTTGTGACAAAGATTGGCTGAAGGGAAACGCAAACAAGATTATTCTATCTACATTTTGTAAAGAATTTAATTTGGAAAAGTATTTAGTAATTAGTTTTTTACATACATTTTCCCTTCTACCAATTAAAATAATTAGGGTGGTTGGTTCTAAAAACTGCGATGACAACACTTTGTTTAATATTTGTGAATATGTGGCGCCAGGCATACAGTTATTTAATATTGCCTGGCCCACGCGCTGACTAAGTTGTAAACCCATATTTTTTCCAAGTTCATCGCTGTACATTATATACCTATCCTTTGTCCGAGAGAAGGAGGCGTTATTGATAACACTATTAGTACTCAAGTCGACTGACGGCGGCGCCTGGGTCAGTATCAGCTGTTCGGCCGGCTGCTCGGCGGGACACACGGTCGGCACGGAACAGTCCGCTGGAGCTTGTTTACAATCACAGATGTGATTGTCGGTCAAAGATATGAAAGTGTCATAATTATACTTACACGTCTCCAACAAACTATTCATAGCCGACACATGTTCCTTAATTTCGTATTGTGCTGACTCATATTTACGTGTAATACTTTGTAATGATGAGTTTAAAATATGCATATCTGACTGGAGTCGCTGTGTGTCACATTCGTACTTTTCTGTAGTTTTTTCCAAACATAATCTACAATCATCGATTTCGTTAATTAATTCGACACGTTCCTTGCTACAATTTACATTTTTACAAAATATTTTATTTCTATTAGCTAGTTTTTGTGTTTTTTTTATATAATTATTCAATTTAACATATTTCTTTAATTTATTTTTACTACAGCTCATAGTGGTTACTGATTGCGATCTATTAGGACTATCACACGTGAGATCACAAGCTGTTAGGTCAATAGTTGGTATGCCAGTTTGGCTCATGACCTCATTATATAAGGCCCTGGTTGTAGCACTGTCTCGCTGTTCCTCCCGCTCGCTGAAAACTTGAAGCTCGTGGTGTGCCTCTGCAAGCTGTTGTTCAAGTGATTTTATGTGTTGCAATGCTACGTGGTGGACATCATGACACTTGTAAAATGAGTCGACTTGGTGTTGTAGTTCATCTCTCTGGGCACTGAGATCCTGGCATTGGATGTCCAACTCACTGAGCTCTTCTTTTAGCGCCGAATTTTTCTTAATTTGCTTTTCTATCTCCTCTTCACACTCATCTCGCTCTCGTAGAAGTATTTCACAAAGCTCTTGGCTCTTCTTGAGCTCCAGCAAGGTCGCTTTCAGCTTCAACTCCACATCGCGTGTGCTCATCTTGCTTCATGTCAGCATTGCACCCTTTTTCGCCTGAAAAAAAACCGCGAATAGGTGTCAGTGTATGACCGGGTGGAATACTAGCGAACACTAGGGAGTTTATTGCACAATGAAGGTGTTAAGTGTGTGTTTTTGTTGAATGTGGCAGAATGTTGCGTCTTCAACTTTGCTTCCGCTTTTGCCAAGTAAAGAGAGACAAAACGGTACCTGAGTGAGTGTACGGCAAGTGTTTCACTTATATGAAGGTTTGTTTAGTTTGTTACGGGTGTGAAAGGTGAGATTATTGATACAAATACAGAAATAAAACGATACTTCCCCCGTTTACGTCGTTGCTATTTGAACTGATTTTGACAGTTCAATCGGCCGGTACAATCGGTCTTGTTTTTTTCCAAAGCGTGTATGTTTGCACAGCTGTTTCTTATCTACACATTATTTAATCACTAATTGCTACTTAAATTAAGTTTACTCGTGCAGAAAAGCAATTTTGACTAATTTAATTGAAATAAAAACTACAGAGCTGTTTACATCGTCAGCTATTCGGTCTGGGGTTGCCAGCCGAAAAAAAAAAAAGCTCTAACTGCTCTGCCAAGAAATGGGCAGACGAACCTAATGGTATGTGCTGTGCTTCAGGTAAAGTTTGTCTTCCTAACCTTCAGGAGCCGCCACAACCAATAAAAAAATCTTTTAACTAATAACCATCCATTATCCGGTCATTTTTTAACAAACATACGTAGATACAATAGTCTTTTTCAAATGACTTCGTTTGGCGCAAAAGAAATCAGGGAAGGAAATTTTATGCCCACTTTTAAAATTGAAGGACAGGTATGATACATCTCATTGGTAGCCTTTTACCACCATCAGGCTAAAACCCACAGTTCTTGCAAATATATTTTATTTCGGATGCAGACCAGTTATCGTTGCGATCAAGCATCGC
This sequence comes from Argyresthia goedartella, assembly GCA_949825045.1. NCBI lineage: Eukaryota > Metazoa > Arthropoda > Insecta > Lepidoptera > Argyresthiidae > Argyresthia > Argyresthia goedartella. The sequence continues at coordinate 21,402,555 of OX463821.1, read as the reverse complement.
ACCAACCTTAAAAATGGATTTAATTCGCGAATTACAGACCGCTTTGAATAATCATAACGTGTATATACGAAGTTTTAAACAAAACTTAGAACTTAACTCCTCAGATAATTTAAAGTTAATTATTCATTCAGATCGCACTCCACAGACAGCACACAGAGGCAGATATAATGCTCCTACTGTGATCGAGGTAGCCGTTTTCTTGGTCGATGAAGACAAAGGTCCCAGGGATATAGTCTTACACGGTAGAGACGGACAGTTCAAAAGAGTTTCTGAGCTACATCGGTCCTATGATCCACTACAGTATCCTATAATGTTTGTGACAGGAGAAGACGGTTATTATTTGACTATCCCTCAGCAGGGTTCTGCGCGTAATAAAACTGTTTCGTGTATGCAATTTTATGCATTTAGATTAATGTTTAGAACTAACTCTTTTAATCCGTTACATTATTACAGAGACTTATTTAGTCAATATAGTGTTGACATGATGGCGAAAATGATATCGGAAAGATTAAATCATATTTCTCGGAATCAACAAAGACTGAGGGCTGATGACTACATTCATCTCAGAGATGCCTTAAATCATGACGCAAATGTTGACCCATCAAATATCGGTCAACATGTCATATTGCCATCGTCATTTACGGGTTCTCCGCGTTTCATGCACGAGAAAACGCAGGACGCGATGACGTACGTCCGAAATTATGGTAGACCTGACTTATTTGTCACTTTTACATGTAACCCCGAATGGCCTGAATTAAAGCGGAGCTGGTACCAGGACAACGGTCTTTCGACCGTCATGACATGATTTCACTTGTATTTCATTTAAAGATGAAGAAATTCATCAAATTATTTGTCAAAGAACAGATATTCGGTCAAGTAAAATGTTATATGGCAAGTGTGGAGTGGCAAAAGCGCGGTTTACCTCATTGTCATTTGCTGTTCTGGCTAGAAACTAAAATACAACCAGATGAGATCGACAGCGTCATAGTTGCGGAGCTACCCGATCAACAAATTGATCCGGTACTATACGACATTATACTTAAAATATGGTACATGGACCCTGCGGAGAACATAATTTAGCTGCAACATGCATGAAGAACGGTGTCTGCACAAAAAAATACCCTCGCAGTTTCATGAACGATACCCAGACCGGAGAGGATGGGTATCCAGTTTATCGTAGGCGCGATACAGGAAATGGCGGTCGGAGCACTACGCTACAATTCAGGGGCAACATGGTGATGATAGATAATAGGTGGATTGTTCCATACTCCCCGCTACTATGTAAGACTTTTAACGCTCATATAAACGTGGAGTATTGCCACTCTGTCCAAGCCATTAAATATATAAATAAAGGTTCAGATCAGGAAACTTTTAGCCTTAGAAACCCACACGATGAGGTCGAAAACTATTTAAATGGCAGGTACATAAGCACATCTGAAGCTGTCTGGCGCTTATTTGAATTTCCCATTCACGACCGGCATCCTACTGTAGTGCATTTGGCCGTTCATCTAGAGAACGGTCAGAGGGTGTATTTTACACCAGGGACAGCTCATCAATTGGTCCAAAACCCACGCAATACCACATTACTGGCATTTTTTGCTCTCTGTAATGAAGATGAATTCGCGAAAACTCTTCTGTGTCTTCTGAAGTCCCGCAATACTATACATGGGCAAATAATAAATTCACTAGAAGGAGGCGTGGTGAAGATGTAGTTGGACGTCCGGGGATAAAAAAAGATGCCGCTTTAGGTAGAGTCTACGGGATACATCAATCCCAAACAGAGTGTTTTTTCTTAGGATTCTACTGCACCACGTACGCGGTCCGACCTCATTTGCATACCTTAAAACTGTAAACGGTATTGTCAAAGAGACGTATCAAGCAGCTTGCCGTGACCGAGATTTACTTGAAAACGATGACCATTGGGGTAACACTTTAAGCGAAGCTTCGTTATCACATTGTCCAAAAAAACTAAGAGAGATGTTCGTAGTCATACTTTTATTTTGTCAACCATCGGAACCATTGAAGTTATGGGATACTTTCAAAGATCAGTTCTGTGAAGATAGTAGACATCGTATCAGACAACAAAATCAGGATAACACTTTACCCTTCACTGAAGTCATTTATAATGAAGGATTTATCGAAATAGAAAACAAACTTCTAGAATTAAACGACAAAAATTTAAGTGATTTTGGATTACCTTTTCCCGTTCGTACCCAGAATAATACTATTGACACAATGGTACAACAGTATAACAGAAATGATCTAACAGCGTTTGTTAATGACAATGTGCCAAAATTAGTACCAGATCAAAGACATGCTCATGAGACTATTAAAAACAGCGTGAACAATAACATGGGGAGTTTTTTTTTTGGACGCACCGGGAGGCACCGGAAAGACTTTTCTCGCAAATTTGATACTTGGTAAGATAAGGCAATCAGGGAAGATAGCGATTGCAGTTGCTTCGTCAGGAATTGCTGCAACTCTCTTGAACGAAGGAAAAACTACTCACTCTACGTTTAAACTCCCGCTATCCGTATCTTTAGATCAACGGTCTACGTGCTCTATTCGGAAAAATGGGCCTCTTGGTAATTTGCTGCAAGACGCGTCGTTGGTAATATGGGATGAATGCACCATGAGTCATAGAGCTCATGTGAAGGTCGTGGACCGTACTTTAAAAGACCTCCAAAGCTCTGCTAATGTCATGGGTGGTATCACTTTTGTATTTGCTGGAGATTCCCGACAAACGCTTCCAGTCGTCAACAGAGGTACGCGAGCAGATATTATGAAGGCATGTTTAAAATCGTCTCACCTTTGGACATCTGTTCAACATTTGAATTTGCGCACCAATATGAGAGCTCATCTACATGGAAATACGCATAGCAATTTTCCACAACAGCTGCTGAAACTTGGAGAAGGAATTTTTCCATCTTTAAATTTGGGCACCGATTATGCGGTTACTTTGGATGAGTCTCTAGGCCAAATAGTCAATAATTTAGATAGTCTGATAGATGCTATATATCCTGACATCGAAAACTTACATCAAAATTATTTTCGTTGGCTGTGTTGTAGAGCAATAGTTTCTCCCAGGAATGAAACAGTCAACGAAATAAACAATTTAATTATGCAGAAAGTACCGGGTGAAGTTAAGTGCTATAAATCCATAGACACCGTCACTAACATCGAGGACGCTGTGCACTACCCCCAGGAATTTTTAAATTCTCTCAACCCCGCTGGGCTACCACCTCATGAACTGTCGTTAAAAGTTGGCACGCCGATAATGCTTCTCAGAAATTTAAGCCCCTCCAACATGTGTAATGGCACGAAACTTCTTATAAAGTAGCTAAAAGATAATTTAACAGTAGCGAAGATTATCACCGGCCCTGCAGCTGGTGAATTAGCTCATATACCAAGAATACCCATGATTCCTACTGATTTGCCTATACCCTTCAAAAGGCTCCAATTTCCAGTAAAAATTTCTTTCGCACTAACGATAAACAAATCCCAGGGCCAAACATTCAAATTAGTAGGAATTGATTTACGAAAAGAATGTTTTACGCATGGGCAACTTTACGTTGCACTATCACGGGTCGGGGCTCCCGACCATCAGTATATTTTGTTAGCTGAAAATAATTTAACTTCAAATGTTGTTTATAGAGAAGCTCTACAATAATCGCCTAAAACAACGGGTTGCGCTCCGGGACTGCCGGCAGAAGTGAAAACTTAGCATTAATTACATTTAAATATTTTCATAATTAACAACTTTAACATACACAGAAAGACAAGCCAGGGGCCAAAATCCGTATAAGTACACGAATTTTTTTCAACAGCCTTAGGATGTGTTAACTAGCATAAAAGTAATTGACAAATAAATTGAGCAGCACGTACTATGTCATGACTTTGGAGCTTTTGGCGGAGTTCGATCCTTTTTTGGATGTGCACGTAAAACTGGATTTTGCTGCGCCAGTATCACGGAGAAGGGTTTCCGTAAACTTGGCTCTGAGCGCCAAGCCACATGGAGATGCGCTCAGTGTAAGAGTGGAAGTGTTAGTCCACGCATCGCTGTAGCATCTCCTGTTTCTGCTACTACCAGTGAAATACCTCCAGTCGCACCGGACAACCCAGCGAGTTTTACACCGATCACACCTGGCGTCTCGGCGGAGTCAGTATCGCTGATAACAATACTGGAGGAGATAAAGGATGTTAAGAGACAGCTATTTGGTCTTCCAACTGTTTACAAGGATATTAAGTCGATCAAATCTGATATCTCAGATTTGAAAATGTCGTGTGACTTTAATTCAGCTACTCTCGAGGAACATAGGGACCGCATCATAGCACTTGAAAGCAATTCCTCGGAAATTCAAGTCCTTAAGGAAGCCTTGGGGACTTCTCGATCTGAGGTTGCCTCTCTTAAAGCTGAACTGGCGGAAAGGGATCAAAGAGCAAGGATGAATAATATCGAAGTTAAAGGTATTCCTCTGAAAAAGTCAGAAAACCTCTACCACATTGCTGAAGAATTGTGCAAAGCAGTCGATTATCAGGTGCCCAAATGGCAGATTAATTACATCGCCAGAGTCCCAACTCAAAATCCCAAGGAGAAGTCTATTATCATTACCTTCAATAATAGATATATAAAAGAAGATTTTTTGTTTGCCGCTCGTGCCAAAAAACATCTGACTGCGGCTGATATTCCCGGACTCGACGACAGTGATCAACGCATCTATTTCAACGATCACCTAACACCGCTTAACAAACAGCTCCTTTCTAAAACTAAAGCTGCTGCAAGAGAGAAGGCTTACCAATACGTATGGGTGAAGCATTGCAAAATCCATGTGCGAAAAAATGACTCAACCAACGTCTTCATTGTGAATAACGAAGCTAGTTTAAACAAGCTTATTTAGAGTGTTTCATATTAGTTATCATACCACTATTTGCTACTTATTTACTATTTATTTTTCTAAGTTGGCTTGTCATTGAATATAACCCGCTAATAATTGTCAGTGAAAAAATGTTCAACTCCCCTGACATTCTTAACCGATTGACTGTGCTGGTGCGCCGCCGGAGTCATTTGCACCTACTTACGCGCTTTTGTTCCCCATTCACTACTAGGCTACAGTTGCTATTCATCTCTTTCATGCTCACTATCTCTGCGCAGTTTTGTTGTCTCGCTCGCACTCACAGTGCGCTTATTTATGTTTACTTAAGAATTCTCAATTTTATATCTCCCATTAGGGTTTCAATCGCATTATTTTTGTCTGTGGTTATTGTATTTATTACATTGGTGAAAATCTGTATCTAACAACTAACGGCCTGAAAATGACTTATGATAACCATAATTTAAAAATATATTATCAGAACGCAAGGGGCTTACGTACCAAATCTTCAACTTTTTACCGCAATATTTGTATGAGTCATTATGATATTATAATGATTACCGAGACTTGGTTAGTCGAGGGAATCAAGGATTCGGAGTTGTTTGATGGGAGGTATGTGGTTTGGCGCAGGGACCGGGACTACAGTGTAACTAATCAGAAGTATGGAGGTGGTGTTTTGATTGCCACACGGAGGGATCTTACGATCACGCCGCAGCCCGCCTTTCATTCTAGCGCCGAAGATCTTTGGCTAACTTTGACCCTCAGTAATAAACCCAATTCATCGACTAGCATTCATATATGTGTTGTTTATTTATGCGGCCAAAAACTGGGATTCAATTTTTCTCAGCAAGCTCAGCACTTTTTTAATAGTTTGGAATCGATGTTAATTGAATATCCAGACCATAAATATTTGATTGTAGGTGATTTTAATTTGAGCAATATACGTTGGACTCCTAGTATTAATACTGATGGCGCTTTTGACCCTAGTAACTATGTCTCACACGATGAAACCCATTTGGTGGATTCCGTTAACCTTTTGAATCTAAATCAGTATAACGGAATTAAAAACGCGTATGATAAAATTCTCGATCTAGTTCTCTCGACGGATTATGTCTCGGTATCCGATTGTAGTAATGATTCCCTTGTTCCAGTCGATCCCCACCATGGGGCGCTTTTTTGTATACTGCCTTTGAGTGACCATGATGTGCTAGATCGGCCACCTCTTAATAAGTTTTTGTTTTTCAAGGGTGACTATGATTCTATTAATAGTGAAGTGGCTAAAATTGACTGGGATACGGAGTTAAGTAATCTTAACCTAGAAGAGGCATCCAATTATTTTTATAATTTTTTCAATTATTTAAGGAATAAATACATTCCACACAAAATTGTTACTACTAAAACCTACCCTCAGTGGTACTCCAAAGCCTTAATAAGGGTTATTAAAGAAAAACATAAATATTTTATTAAATCCAAATTATATGGAAATTTATCAGACATACATACATTTAATTTGCTAAGGGACAGGGTGAGATCGTTAGAAGAATCATGTTATAATAAATATATAAACTCGGTTGAGAATTAAATCTTAAAATGTCCTAAATTTTTCTGGTCTTATGTTAACTCAAAATTTAAAAGTAACGTGATGCCTAGCAGCCTCAAATATGGTAATGAAACACTCAATTTAGGCGATTCCATCTGTAATGCTTTTTCATCGTACTTCCAGTCCAACTTTTTAAATAAATCTCAATCTTCTAGTAGGCACGACGTGTCCGGTGACGTTTGCTCTGATACGGTGTCTAACATTTCTTCTATCTTTATAGATATTAAAGAGGTTATCAATTTGTCGAAGAAACTCGATCCCTCTTAATCTGCTGGACCAGATCATTTGCCAGCCATCTTTTTGATAAACTGTGCAGATACTCTTTCGGTGCCAATATCAATATTATTTAGAAAATCTATTGCCTCTGGTACTGTCCCTAATATCTGGAAACAAGCTTTTATCACCCCTGTGCACAAGAAAGGTCCGAAGACTTATGTCACTAATTATCGCCCTATATCTAAACTCTGCATCGTTTCCAAAGTGTTTGAAAGGATCATCTATAATCAATTATATGGAGCATTGAAACAGTCTTTTAGTGATACGCAGCACGGTTTTCTCAAGGGTCGCTCCACAGTTTCCAACCTCGTATTATTTAACAATGCCTTGACGGTTGCTATGGACGGTGGATTGCAGGTTGATGTCGTTTACACCGATTACAGTAAGGCATTCGATAGGATTCAGCACGACCTCCTGTTAAGTAAATTATCTAAAATTGGTATTAGGGGTGACTTACTGCGGTGGTTTGCTTCCTATATTGACAATCGCTCACAGGCTGTTGTTATTAATAATTATATGTCTAGTTGGGTTAATGTTCCTAGCGGTGTGCCACAGGGGTCCTTGTTGGGTCCGTTACTTTTTGTGTTATTTGTGAACGACATTGACTTGTGCTTTAACTTTGCTAGGTTGTTGTCCTTCGCTGACGACATGAAGATTTCTGCCAACATAAGCTCAAATGCCGATGCTGAAGCTATGCAAGCAGATCTGTTCCGTTTAGAACACTACTGCGATGTCAATCGGCTTGACCTAAATCCTTCCAAATGTAATATTGTCTCCTTCTCTCGTAAAAAGAATCCACTTTTCTTTAATTATATTGTGAAGGGTGAGACATTAAAAAGGGATGCAGTCGTTAAGGATTTGGGAGTCATCCATGATGCTAAACTGACATTTAATGCCCATGTTGATAGTATTATAACTAGAGCCTCGAGGGCTCTGGGTTTTGTGATGCGTTCCTCAAGAGACTTCAAAAAAGCTAAAACTTTGAAAATTCTTTATTGTACGTACGTTAGAAGTAATCTTGAGTACGCTTCACAGGTTTGGAGTCCTCGCTACAATATTCATATTAACCGGATTGAAAATATTCAGCGTAAATTTATGCGTTATCTCTGTTATCGGACTAAATTTAAATACAATTCAGATTCTTACCTCGATATTTGTAGAAAACATCATCTGGCTCCTCTTCAACTAAGACGCGAGGTTGCAGATTTGGTATTCCTTCTCAAAATTACCTCTAATGTCATTGATTGCTCTGATTTACTTGCTCAATTATCATTTACAGCGCCCCGTAGGCTATTGCGTCATAATGCGCTATTCTCGCTCCCTAAGTCAAACACTAACTACAGACAAAATACGTTCCTCTGGCGTGCTTGTCAGAGATTCAACAATCTGCGTGGAGATATTGATCTTGACCTGTTTAGCACTGGTGTTAATCCAGCGAAGAGATCACTGCACCGAGACTTTTTCAATGACTAGAATAGCTAAGTATTTCGACTTTCTGTTATTTATTATTATTATTTTTTTCTTTTTTAACGTGACTTGTTACTGCATGTCATGTTACAACGTATAGGGCTATGCATAATGCGAACTAATTCTGTTATTTAAGAGTGCTTTAACTGTTCTATTTGTTTATTGTGTCTTTTTGTCGGCGAAAACCTATAATTGGCTTTTTTGTTTTTATATAAGATTCCTATTGTTAATTTAAAGATAGCTGTTGGTTTTACAATGTTATAAAATAAAATAAAATAAAATAAATAAACGCTTCGGAAATAAAGGATGCGGTACAACATCATATCTCTCGTCCAGGATATGCGATGAAATTATTGACATCATGGCAGAAAAAGTCATATGCACGATCGGGACTGAGATAAGGAATTCCAAGTATTTTTCCATCTCAGTCGACTCAACTCCTGACATCTCCCACGTCGATCAGCTTTCATTTATCGTACGATATGTGTCTGCAGAGGGATGTCCTGTCGAACGGTTCATGAGATTCATACCAAATTGTGGACATAAAGCAGAAGACCTGGCTAAAATGGTCCTCGAGACTTTGAAAAAATTACGACTTGGATATCGCCAATTGCCGCGGACAGTCTTATGACAACGCAAGCAACATGTCGGGTGTACATTCCGGTCTTCGAGCAAGAATAAAGAAAGTGAATCCTTTGGCAGTTCTCGTCCCGTTCAGCACACTCACTAAATCTTGTCGGATCATGTGCTGCTGAGCGTTGTGAAGCTGCTATATCTTTCTTCGGTACTTTGCAAACATTGTACAATTTTTTCTCGATCTCAACACACAGATGGGAAGTTTTGTTATCGAAACTAAAGCCAGCCTTTCTCAGACAAGATGGTCTGCACGAGGTGACGCCTGTCGAAGTCTTTGTGACTCCTGGAATGAGATCATGGCAAGTCTTCAGATAATCGCCAGTGACACAAGTCAAAAACCATCTACGCGTTCTGAGGCCTCGGCTCTTCGTAAATCACTTGACTCATTGGAAATGTGTTTCCTGACCATGCTGTGGAATGACATTTTGGAAAGATTCAATAAAGTTAGCAAATGTTTGCAATCTGTGGACATCGAACTTCATAGGATCGTCGAACTTTATCAGTCGTTGGTAACATACCTAGAAGATATGAGGAAAGTCAGTAGTACCTTTGATTGTTATGAGTAAAAGCTGTAGAAACAAGCGGTGAACATAACTACGCGTACGATATGAAGAGGAAACGTAATCGAAAAGTCCAATTTGACGAAGTAAAAGGAAACGAGATTGAAGTCGCACTATCAGGCAGGGACAAATTCAGAGTTACCGTTTTCAACGTCATTATCGACAGGTTAATTGCAGAATTACAAAGACGTGGTTCTGCTTACGAGAACTTGAGTAAAAAGTTTGGCTTTCTCATGAAGCTACATAGTTTGGAACCTCAAGATATCCACGAGGGCGCACGGAACTTGAAAGCCTTCTATCCAGGAGATATAGACGGGAACTTGGAAAACGAGTGTCTGCACCTGCGAGCTCATTTGTCGTCCGCTGGGGTTACACGGGGAAAACAATTATCAGCCCTGGAGTTGTAGAAGTACATCCTGGAAAGAAACTTTTTGGACATTTATCCAAATGTGGAAATAGCGCTCCGGATATTGTTGTGCACACCAAGGTCAAACTGCTCGGCAGAACGGTCGTTTTCAGCACTAAAACGAGTGAAGAACTATTTAAGATCCACCACAGAGACGATCAGGCTCAATTCACTCTCTGTACTATACATAGAGTCAGACATAATGCAGTCTGTGGACTATAGCGAGGTAATCCGTTCCTTTGCAGAGAAGAAGGTCCGCCGCGTGGCAATTTAAGCGTATGCTTTCACGCAACGAACTTTCTTTGCAAATAATTTCTTACTTCTGAGGTCCATGTACGTTAAATAAATGAAAAATAACGGTAACATTTTTGATTTATTAATTATGTAATAAAGTGGCCAAGTGCGCCAAGTCGCCCATAAAGGGTTCCGTCACATACACCTCGTACACCAAGCCAAAATATCACTATCTTTCTTCACCTGCAAATAATAACTTTGTGTGTAATAAATATCTTTCTTTCTTTCTTTGTTTTTCATAGTGTCTGTATGAATGACAAAGTTATATTTGCAGTTATAAATACCAAGATATACCAAGTTTCAAATGTGTAGTCCTAATAGTGTCGTAATAAAGTTGACAGACAGACTTGAGGAAAGTATAAAGGTTCCTTGTTTTTCTCTATGGAACCCTAAAAAAGGGGCCCTGACTGTTAACTGCCTAGGGGCCCTGGGTTTCCATGTCCGGGCCTGATCACAATAATATGAGACAGCAATGTGATATCAATGATTAAATAATTTTGTGACTAGTGTAACTTCAACTTAACGAGGTCCTGCATGTTACCGGCAAGTCCGGCACCGTTAATTATCTTAATTTGTTTTTTATATTTTTAAAGATTATATTTTTGCTACATTTACAATTAAAATTTAAGTAAAAAATCAAATTATAAAGTGTTATTTGTATATAGGTTGTTTGATTTTTCAAAAAGTTATGCATTGTTTTTTAGTGATAAGTACAATACGATCAAAATCAGATTCGGCCAACCTCGGAAATTGTCGTGAATCCTTCATCTCTCACATAGAGTTATCAATTTACAGATATGACCTTTAATTATATTACTCGTTGTCTTATTGAATACAATATAAGAACGATACGAGCAACAAAACCTCCTTTGTAGCTCAAAACTAACACAACCTTTATATTGAAATAAGAAAAATAATTGACTATTTTGACAGTCTGCCTTCTTAGTGTCAATAAAAACAGTATGACATTTAAGATACATTTATGTTTATGAACGCTAATTTCATTCGTGAAAATATTCGCTTCTATCAAATTTTATCAAAATTAACATACAATAGCTAAGTTCAACAAAGAAGAACTGTCACTGCCCATAGAAAATTTACCCAGGCCCGACACAAAAGAAATGTATCTCAATTTTTTTGTTATATTAGATATAACAAAAATATATTAACAGCATTTTACATATCAGTGGCTAACACCTATTTATTGCTATGTGATTTTCCTCAGGAGAAATATTTTAAAACTATTGTTTTTAAAAATAATAGCAATTGTATCCATTTAAAATGACACAAATCGATTAATATTTTAAGATTTTGGTTTTACCTGCTTCGAAACAGGTAACAAAAACCAATCGTGCCATCTCACTTTTTCATTAGAACAAGAATGTAGCGGGTGGGGAGGGGAGGGACGGCAGGTACGCAGGGAACAAAGCGCGTGCTCTGACGCATCGTGCTTATCGGCGCAGTCCTTCGCTTCCCTGTGTTGAGTTGAGATCTGTGCGATTCTATTCTATTTCGGAGATTCCATTTTACGACGACTTTAGGCATTCTTCTTACCGGACTTGATCATTAGCTTTACGAGTGGTTAGTTGAAATGGCTGACGATAATTGTGCTGTTTGTGAACGTACACTACGTCGTCGTCGTCGATACGTTCTTAGTGAGCGGTTACTGGAAACTCGAAGAGATTTCGTTGAACAACTGTTACGCACTGTGGGTGGTGAAGTAAGTATTTTATTTTATTTTTTATAGTTAAAGTATAGTTAGTTTGCTCATTGCAATACTAACTAAACGTGTGAAATCGGTAAAACATTGCGTGAAATATTTTTGTTTAGTGATTTTGTTCTGCCGGCGACCGGTTGGACATTATCTCTACCTTTTTTACACACATATCTAATTACTGTAGCAAAATGCAACTGATAAGAAAGTTCAGTAGGTAATCTCAAAATGTTAAACTCGTTAACAAAATGTGGAAAAACACCACATGAGCAAACGCCACTGTCGGCTTACGTCACGAACCCTGTTGTTGAAAGTTATCATGAGTAGGTATATCATTCTCAAAACAGTTTACACAATTTTCGTAGCACATTATATACATAAGACTCAGTCACACACACACACAATATCACGCCTGTATCCCCGAAGGGGTAGGCAGAGCATCAGCGATCTATTGAAGATTCCGACGCCACACTTGACAAAGAATTGGAGGTTAATAAAGCGAAACAAATGATGCAGTAGTGATAAGTTGTCAGCTTATCACCTACAACACACCAAACCCTTAACTGACGTTCACCGAGAAGACAAGCAACTGGGGCACTGACTTTCTGGGGCTGGGGACTTAGTCCTACAAAATAAAACTTGACTAAAGATTTCTGAACCTGATTTACGATATAATAGTGTGCTATCCCATTTTGGCCATTCAGTCCATTTAAATATTTGTATTTATTTCTTTGTTGCAGGTGGCTTTTGATGGATCTCGATCGATTTGTCACGCATGTAGGCATAGAATTGATGCAGAAATTCACGAAGACCGACCAGCGTCACCTGCTCCAGCTGCACCAGCTGGAGTTGTAAATGTGCAAGGAGTTAGACGTGCTGCTAATACGGCTCGGCGGTGTTTAATCGACAACTGCAACAATACATCTCTTCGGCAAATGCCTAATTCGATAAAAGTACAACTCCTCAGCTATCATCAGTTTTTTGTACCAAGTCTTGCCCGGATTTGCCAATGGCATTTACTACACTTGGCTTTAGAAGAGATTCCTCAAAATGTAATAAATGTACTGCCTGATTTGAATGCGGTAGATGTAGCAGACATAATCAATATGTATACACAAGCATTAGAACAAAGGACAACATTCAATGTGGACGACATTACTGATGACGAGTTAAGCTTTTGGACTGGCAGAAACAGAGCCACATTCAACGAAAGTGGCTGGAAGAACGTTGCCACTGAAGAACTGGTGCCACTGACTCTGGATGGGGTCACGTGCCAGTACACCAACGAAGCTACAACCCTGGACGTTCCCTTACTCATCACTCTGTTCCTAGTGCGTGGCAACGCCGTCCCGAAGATTCTGGCAACAACTGACGAAGCTGTTAAGGCAGCAATCTCGAGGAAGTGCTTAGGGCTAGCCATTTCAACAACCAGAGAGGATGCTCGGCGAATGACATCTACGACGGTCACCCTGGCCAGACTCTCACAGGCCTTCCTGCAAGTGACTGCAACCATCATCATTGGCCATCAGCTGGAAGGCAAGCTTCAGCCAAAGTGGCTGCTCGGCGAGCGGCTCCCACTCCTGATGCAGCATTCGATCTTCTCAGCCTTGATCCCCTGCGATGCAACTTACACCGTCGAATTGCAGTTGATGGCAAAGGCTCTGAACTTAGAGATGACTGTTATGCTGCAGACCCCGAAAGAGAAGAGGAAGATGGAAGGGAGGGACATGGCTGAGCTTGAGCGGGCGTCATGAACAACAGGAATCTTCAAGTACTCCACGACAAGATTTGGCTATTTATTTGTGCAAAATTCGAACAGGCGAGGCAAATAACAGAATAGCTTCGCTTTTTAATATATCCGAAGTTACCATTGGAAGAAAAATACGCAAAGTTAGACGCTGTCTTACAACGATCACAAAGACGAGGCAAAATATACAAATCTAAAGCGAAAAGATGTATTCCCGTGTTAAGAACGTTCTCAATGTCACCGAAGAAGAGATGAAGGCTCTTGTTAGAGCCATGGGGGGGACCCTGATGCGGGCGTCATGAACAACCTGGTCAGGCTGCGACTGAGCGATGAGATGTGGCAGAACATCGGACATGTGTCCAAAGTGGTGGCTTACCAGGGCTTTGACCCCAGAAGGATGGCGACTGTGGTGGCGGGTAAGCTTGCCATGTACGACGACCAGGAACTGGTGCCACTGACTCTGGATGGGGTCACGTGCCAGTACACCAACGAAGCTACAACCCTGGACGTTCCCTTTCTCATCACTCTGTTCCTAGTGCGTGGCAACGCCGTCCCGAAGATTCTGGCAACAACTGACGAAGCTGTTAAGGCAGCAATCTCGAGGAAGTGCTCAGGGCTAGCCATTTCAACAACCAGAGAGGATGCTCGGCGAATGACATCTACGACGGTCACCCTGGCCAGACTCTCACAGGCCTTCCCGCAAGTGACTGCAACCATCATCATTGGCCATCAGCTGGAAGGCAAGCTTCAGCCAAAGTGGCTGCTCGGCGAGCGGCTCCCACTCCTGATGCAGCATTCGATCTTCTCAGCCTTGATCCCCTGCGATGCAACTTACACCGTCGAATTGCAGTTGATGGCAAAGGCTCTGAACTTAGAGATGACTGTGATGCTGCAGACCCCGAAAGAGAAGAGGAAGATGGAAGGGAGGGACATGGCTGAGCTTGAGCGGGCGTCATGAACAACAGGAATCTTCAAGTACTCCACGACAAGATTTGGCTATTTATTTGTGCAAAATTCGAACAGGCGAGGCAAATAACAGAATAGCTTCGCTTTTTAATATATCCGAAGTTACCATTGGAAGAAAAATACGCAAAGTTAGACGCTGTCTTACAACGATCACAAAGACGAGGCAAAATATACAAATCTAAAGCGAAAAGATGTATTCCCGTGTTAAGAACGTTCTCAATGTCCCCGAAGAAGAGATGAAGGCTCTTGTTAGAGCCATGGGGGGGGACCCTGATGCGGGCGTCATGAACAACCTGGTCAGGCTGCGACTGAGCGATGAGATCTGGCAGAACATCGGACATGTGTCCAAAGTGGTGGCTTACCAGGGCTTTGACCCCAGAAGGATGGCGACTGTGGTGGCGGGTAAGCTTGCCATGTACGACGACCAGGAACTGGTGCCACTGACTCTGGATGGGGTCACGTGCCAGTACACCAACGAAGCTACAACCCTGGACGTTCCCTTTCTCATCACTCTGTTCCTAGTGCGTGGCAACGCCGTCCCGAAGATTCTGGCAACAACTGACGAAGCTGTTAAGGCAGCAATCTCGAGGAAGTGCTCAGGGCTAGCCATTTCAAAAACCAGAGAGGATGCTCGGCGAAGGACATCTACGACGGTCACCCTGGCCAGACTCTCACAGGCCTTCCCGCAAGTGACTGCAACCATCATCATTGGCCATCAGCTGGAAGGCAAGCTTCAGCCAAAGTGGCTGCTCGGCGAGCGGCTCCCACTCCTGATGCAGCATTCGATCTTCTCAGCCTTGATCCCCTGCGATGCAACTTACACCGTCGAATTGCAGTTGATGGCAAAGGCTCTGAACTTAGAGATTACTGTGATGCTGCAGACCCCGAAAGAGAAGAGGAAGATGGAAGGGACATGGCTGAGCTTGAGCGGGCGTCATGAACAACAGGAATCTTCAAGTACTCCACGACAAGATTTGGCTATTTATTTGTGCAAAATTCGAACAGGCGAGGCAAATAACAGAATAGCTTCGCATTTTATTATATCCGAAGTTACCATTGGAAGAAAAATACGCAAAGTTAGACGCTGTCTTACAACGATCACAAAGACGAGGCAAAATATACAAATCTAAAGCGAAAAGATGTATTCCCGTGTTAAGAACGTTCTCAATGTCACCGAAGAAGAGATGAAGGCTCTTGTTAGAGCCATGGGGGGGGACCCTGATGCGGGCGTCATGAACAACCTGGTCAGGCTGCGACTGAGCGATGAGATGTGGCAGAACATCGGACATGTGTCCAAAGTGGTGGCTTACCAGGGCTTTGACCCCAGAAGGATGGCGACTGTGGTGGCGGGTAAGCTTGCCATGTACGACGACCAGGAACTGGTGCCACTGACTCTGGATGGGGTCACGTGCCAGTACACCAACGAAGCTACAACCCTGGACGTTCCCTTTCTCATCACTCTGTTCCTAGTGCGTGGCAACGCCGTCCCGAAGATTCTGGCAACAACTGACGAAGCTGTTAAGGCAGCAATCTCGAGGAAGTGCTCAGGGCTAGCCATTTCAACAACCAGAGAGGATGCTCGGCGAATGACATCTACGACGGTCACCCTGGCCAGACTCTCACAGGCCTTCCCGCAAGTGACTGCAACCATCATCATTGGCCATCAGCTGGAAGGCAAGCTTCAGCCAAAGTGGCTGCTCGGCGAGCGGCTCCCACTCCTGATGCAGCATTCGATCTTCTCAGCCTTGATCCCCTGCGATGCAACTTACACCGTCGAATTGCAGTTGATGGCAAAGGCTCTGAACTTAGAGATGACTGTGATGCTGCAGACCCCGAAAGAGAAGAGGAAGATGGAAGGGAGGGACATGGCTGAGCTTGAGCGGGCGTCATGAACAACAGGAATCTTCAAGTACTCCACGACAAGATTTGGCTATTTATTTGTGCAAAATTCGAACAGGCGAGGCAAATAACAGAATAGCTTCGCTTTTTAATATATCCGAAGTTACCATTGGAAGAAAAATACGCAAAGTTAGACGCTGTCTTACAACGATCACAAAGACGAGGCAAAATATACAAATCTAAAGCGAAAAGATGTATTCCCGTGTTAAGAACGTTCTCAATGTCACCGAAGAAGAGATGAAGGCTCTTGTTAGAGCCATGGGGGGGGACCCTGATGCGGGCGTCATGAACAACCTGGTCAGGCTGCGACTGAGCGATGAGATGTGGCAGAACATCGGACATGTGTCCAAAGTGGTGGCTTACCAGGGCTTTGACCCCAGAAGGATGGCGACTGTGGTGGCGGGTAAGCTTGCCATGTACGACTACCAGGAACTGGTGCCACTGACTCTGGATGGGGTCACGTGCCAGTACACCAACGAAGCTACAACCCTGGACGTTCCCTTTCTCATCACTCTGTTCCTAGAGCGTGGCAACGCCGTCCCGAAGATTCTGGCAACAACTGACGAAGCTGTTAAGGCAGCAATCTCGAGGAAGTGCTCAGGGCTAGCCATTTCAACAACCAGAGAGGATGCTCGGCGAATGACATCTACGACGGTCACCCTGACCATACTCTCACAGGCCTTCCCGCAAGTGACTGCAACCATCATCATTGGCCATCAGCTGGAAGGCAAGCTTCAGCCAAAGTGGCTGTTCGGCGAGCGGCTCCCACTCCTGATGCAGCATTCGATCTTCTCAGCCTTGATCCCCTGCGATGCAACTTACACCGTCGAATTGCAGTTGATGGCAAAGGCTCTGAACTTAGAGATGACTGTGATGCTGCAGACCCCGAAAGAGAAGAGGAAGATGGAAGGGACATGGCTGAGCTTGAGCGGGCGTCATGAACAACAGGAATCTTCAAGTACTCCACGACAAGATTTGGCTATTTATTTGTGCAAAATTCGAACAGGCGAGGCAAATAACAGAATAGCTTCGCTTTTTAATATATCCGAAGTTACCATTGGAAGAAAAATACGCAAATTTAGACGCTGTCTTACAACGATCACAAAGACGAGGCAAAATATACAAATCTAAAGCGAAAAGATGTATTCCCGTGTTAAGAACGTTCTCAATGTCACCGAAGAAGAGATGAAGGCTCTTGTTAGAGCCATGGGGGGGGACCCTGATGCGGGCGTCATGAACAACCTGGTCAGGCTGCGACTGAGCGATGAGATGTGGCAGAACATCGGACATGTGTCCAAAGTGGTGGCTTACCAGGGCTTTGACCCCAGAAGGATGGCGACTGTGGTGGCGGGTAAGCTTGCCATGTACGACGACCAGGAACTGGTGCCACTGACAAGCTGGCTTCAGCCAAAGTGGCTGCTCGGCGAGCGGCTCCCACTCCGGATGCAGCATTCGATCTTCTCAGCCTTGATCCCCTGCGATGCAACTTACACCGTCGAATTGCAGTTGATGGCAAAGGCTCTGAACTTAGAGATGACTGTGATGCTGCAGACCCCGAAAGAGAAGAGGAAGATGGAAGGGAGGGACATGGCTGAGCTTGAGGAGCTCTCAGAGAAGTACGAACGAAGAGCTACTCTTGATGCCAAGCGAGACAAACTACGAGGCAGAACACCTGCCGCAATACAGTACACGCACCAAAATGGCGTGCTGACGTGTGGCCAGTGCAATCGCACTTTTTCTAATAAAATAGGCTACGCAAGCCATATGAGGGCACACGAACGACGCCTTCCCCAGCAGTTACAGTCGCCGTGACCGAACCCGGTCGGAGAACATCATGCACTGATGACATCAAGCGGAAGATCATGCTCAGGGGAGAAATCATCAATGCCCAGGGTGAGCTCTCTCCGAGGTGCACCGTCCTGCACGCTGCCTGCCACAGGTTCTTGTCTATGAGGGAAAGGACATACCGTGAGGCTG
The DNA here is from genome assembly GCA_949825045.1 of Argyresthia goedartella. NCBI lineage: Eukaryota > Metazoa > Arthropoda > Insecta > Lepidoptera > Argyresthiidae > Argyresthia > Argyresthia goedartella. Next base: position 21,384,142 of record OX463821.1, on the reverse strand, counting down.
TCGCAGTCATGGTGCGGCCCATGGTTGCTATGCAAGCAGAAGTGGCAGGGCCGGCTCAACAGGCCCCAAACGCGGATTAGGTCTGATGCGGGCGACCCAGACCTGCGCCGGAAAGCAGTGCATTTGCACTGATCATTTCTGCCAGCCCACCATCTCTGGTCTACCCGGGTCGTTATCACCATCACAATCAGGCTTCTGTCCTCCACCTCCTCCTCCCCCACCGACTTACTCAGTGGTTGGGTTCAATCCTCCATTGCTGACAAGAAACTACTCAGCATGGGGGCAAAAGGCCAGCTAGGTGATAGGTCGGTGGAGGACCAGGCTGACTTCCAGCGCTAGCTGAAGGAGAAAGTCATGAAGTTTAGGAAGGACTGACCCATTATGGTCTTTCGTTCTGTTGTAATAGTAATTAGCATAGTGCATGTTAGTGACTTAAGTACGGTGGTGGTGACTAGGTAGGGATTCCTTGTGAGCCCTCCTTTAGGGTAGTCAGTTAGCCCTGCTGATCTTGCCAGGAATGGCAATGAACACTCAGCAAGCATATAGATAGTAGTTCAGTTAGGTTAAGAGAAGACCTCTTGCCAGGAATGGCAATGAACACTCAGCAAGCATATAGATAGTAGTTCAGTTAGGTTAAGAGAAGACCTAGTCAAGGATTGGTTCAAATATTCACATCAGTTTCGGTACCTATTTGAATTTTTGCCTCGGTCTTTGTGTAAAAAAAAAAATTTAGGCACGTAAATAATGAAGACATTGTAAAAGCGTTTAAATCCCTGGAAATGAAAAAGACAGCCGACGCCCATGGTCTATCAGTAAAAATTATTAGTTCCATTGTAGATTGTATTGCACCTCACCTTTGTAGTATATTTAATCAATGTATAGATAATGGTGTGTTTCCTGACTTGATGAAACTAAGTGAAGTTATACCTTTATTCAAAGCTGGTAGTACATCAGACCCCACCAATTTTAGACCCATATCGATACTACCAACGCTTAGCAAAATATTTGAAAAACTCATACTTAATCAATTGCAGTCATTTTTATCTCAATAATTTAATTCATATTGCTCAGTTTGGTTTCACAAAGGGTCGTTCAACAGCCGATGCTGGTGTTGAACTAATCGACAATATTTTTGATGCCTGGGAAGACGCAATGGATGCAATAGGTGTCTTCTGCGATCTATCCAAGGCTTTTGATTGCGTCCATCATGACACTCTTGTCAGGAAGTTACGCCATTATGGTGTAAAAGATCAGGCTCTTGTCCTTCTGGAGTCATATCTAACAGATAGGGTTCAGATGGTCGATGTTAATGGGAAAAGATCACCTGGGTCTTCAACAAGTATGGGCGTACCGCAAGGTTCAATTCTTGGTCCTTTCTTGTTTTTAGTATATATTAATGATTTACCTTACCTTGTTAAAGCAAAACATGGGTTAGTATTGTTTGCCGATGATACTTCTTTGATATTTAAAGTTAAAAGACAGCAATCAAATTATGACGAGGTAAACAATGCTATCTCTAGTATAGTGAACTGGTTTACTGTTAACAATTTATTACTTAATGAAAAGAAAACTAAATGTATTAAATTCGTGTTACCCAATGTGAACCCGGTAACTACAGACATATTTATAAAAGGACAGAGATTGGACCTTGTGCAGTCGACTGTCTTTTTGGGCATTACTTTGGACGCCAAACTACAATGGGATCCTCATATAAATAAATTGTCGAACAGACTGAGTTCGGCAGCGTTCGCAGTTAAAAAAATTAGAGCTCTTACCGACGTAGACACCGCTAGACTAGTCTACTTTAGTTACTTTCATAGTCTAATGACCTATGGTATTTTATTGTGGGGTCACGCTGCGAATGCTAATAGTATATTTATTCTGCAGAAACGGGCTGTTCGTGCAATTTGTAGACTAAGGCCTAGAGTGTCACCGAGGGAAAAGTTTAAAGAAATCAATATTCTGACATTTGTGTCTCAATATATCTATGACAATCTTGTGTATGTAAAAAGAAATATAACTAATTTTCAGAAGTACAGTGATATACACAATTTTAATACTAGAAATAAAGACAAGTTGGTTGCTTATGTAAGCCGACTACATAAAATTAGTAATTTTTTTAAAGACAATTGTATACGCTATTACAATAAGGTCCCTACTGATATTAAAAACTTACCTTTAGACAAGTTTAAAATAATAATAAAACAGAAATTGTATAAAAAAGGTTACTATAGGATATCTGATTACTTAGAGGACAGATGTCCATGGGAATAGATTGTTTGAGTAACAGGCTGTTTCGATATATAATTAGCATTCATTTTGTAATTTCACAATATTTTATTTAAAAAAGGAAACGCAAAAGATGCGACGACTGTGGAGTTTCTTCGGTGAGCTCTTCTCCACAGATTCCGCCATTGTGTTAGTGAACTCACCCAAAAAAATGTAATGACGGATCTAAGTGATGTAACAACATCCTATGGAAATAAATGATTTCTGATTTGATTTGATTCAACTGACTTTGTTCCAGCGCACCTTGGCTTAGACCATGTAACTAGAGACGAAGTGGTAGAACGAAACCGTGTACTACCAAATGTTTTATTTGGTAACGAAGTCACCAAAAGCGATATTGATATGCGATGAAACATACATATATATAGAAAAAAGTTCCAATTTTTTATTTCAACGGCTCACTTACAGCTTGCACAAGTATAGAAACCTTGTAAAACCATTTTTGATCGTGTGCGCAGATGGTTATATTTTGGATGTACTAGGTCCATATTCCGCGCGGACTACTGATGCCGATATAATGAAGATGGTGCTACAAAATCATAATGAGCCCATTGAAAACGGAGCGTTTAATTATTTTCTTCATCGCGGAGACGTGTTTATTTTAGAAAGAGGCTTTCGTGACTCTATTCCGACAATTGAAACATATGGGTATGAAGCACATATGCCACCGAGCAAACAAAGAGAAGAAACGCAACTAAGCACAGAACAAGCTAACAAATCCAGGCTTATCACAATCGTCCGATGGGTCGTAGAGACTGTAAACGGAAGATTTAACCGCGATTTCAAGATTTTCAGAAACAGAATCTTTAACAAAAATGTTCCATACGTGTTTGAAGATTTTAAGATTGCTGCGGCGTTAATAAATTGCTTCCAAGAACCTTACGGCGACAGTCCTTATACGGAAGATTTTATCGAAACAATAAATCGAAACATTTAACGTCCTAACCGATTGGCAGAGCATGTGGCGGAAAATAACCTCAACAGACAAAGAGTGACATTTCGTCGAATGACGGCAGATGATCCGCAATTTGCGGATTTCCCAAGAGTCACAATTGAAGAACTCATAAAATTCTCTATAGGAACCTACCACGTTAAGCTAGCACGCTCATACTGCAGTGAGCACATAAAAACAACCGGGGTGTACAATGTATAAACATATAGACACCCAACGGCAGAAGGCAGAAATGGCAATGTTTTAATTAGATGCAGAATCCAGTCGCGACTCGTAACCACAAAAACGTACTATACGTATGTTGTGTTTGATGAGAATATACAAGGGATAACGGCAATAAAATAATATTACTGTACCTGCTACCATGGTAAAAGGACTCTGGGAAGTTGCGCTCACGTCATAAGTATTTTATATTATTTGGAATGACCATCCCGCACTAGGTATGGATTATGTACTTAGAGACATTGAAAATGAATAAAAATTGATTGTAAAAATTATGTTTTTTTTTACACTTAATGTTTTACCCATATTCCATTATTTAGCTCCCAGTTTTTTAGCGATACCTTTATTATTTATTTCTTAAGTAAGACAATTAATGACCCTTAACTCGATTGGTGTAGAAGTTTAAAGCGCCATCTTAAGATCATCTAAATAATCCCATAATTATTTTATTTTAAAGTATTTAAAGTAAAATATTGTAAAATATTTTTTTTTTAGTATGACACCTGAAAAAAAATCAAGGCAATATTTTAAGTGTTAGCCACTGATTTCGACTATAACAATAATATATTTTTGTTATATTCAAAAAAACAAAAAAAACTGAGATAAGGTGCGGCGGGGCTATTCCGTCAGCGGGGTAATTCCGTCAGCTGGCTATTACCCTCGTTCTGTGAGCATTTATGACTAGTGACACCTATGTTTAGGTAGATAAAACGCTTCTTTCTTCAATAAATCACAGATGGAGCCACTAACGCTCAACCTGTTTGATCGACAGACCCATTTTGACAGCAGCCATCTTTTTTGAACACGCAAAAAAATAAGTTCCGCAAGTTGAATAAGTTTTCAAGTGAATAAAGTGGTTTTTTCGGAGATCTATCAAGGTGAGCTATGAAATTAAAAGCCGGAGTTTCATTTCAGCTTATTTGTTTATACCTACGCTTAGATTTCACCGTGTTATACAACCTGACGTAATAGCCCCATCTAACTGGTGAGAAATGTATTTGGCGCCAAAATTTGCCGACGTAATTGCCCCTTTGTTTTTCTATGGAGTTGCAAAAAAACAGTGATGCCCATAGGTCGACAAGTAGTGTCGACATTACGAATGTGTCTTCGACGCTTCACTTGTATGTATCTATTTATGTATGTATGTAACGGAATCTTCGAACGCTCTTTTGTCCACGTCCGATTTCCGATCGAGCTGAAAATTTGCATTCGTTTGTAAGCTGGACGACAATGCCATATTTTTTTTACATGGAGCTGATCTGATGATGGAGACGGAAGGTACCCAAGAGAACTCTGTTACCAAACATCACAACCCCGTCGAGTTTGGGCTCGTTTGATTCGTCTTGACGAGTAATTTGATCCCAGATGAGGTCCAGGGTCAGATGATGAAGCCGGAAGGTGGTCATGGGAACTCTGTTACCAAACGCCGCAACCCCATCGAGTTTGGGCTCGTTGGGTTCGTCTTGACAAGTACTTTGATCCTAGATGAAGTCCAGGGTCTGATGATGGAGCCGGAAGGTGGCCATAGGAACTCTGTTACCAAACGTCGCAACCCCATCGAGTTTGGGCTCGTTGGGTTCGTCTTGAAAAGAACTTTAATCCTAGATGATGTCCAGGGTCTGATGATGGAGCCGGAAAGTGGCCATAGGAACTCTGTTACCAAACGTCGCAACCCCATCGAGTTTGGGTTCGTTGGGTTCGTCTTGACAAGTACTTTGATTCTAGATGAAGTCCAGGGTCTGATGATGGAGCCGGAAGGTGGCCATAGGAACTCTGTTACCAAACGTCACAACCCCATCGAGTTTGGGCTCGTTGAATTCGTCTTGACAAATACTTTGATCCCAGATGAGCTCCAGGGTCTTATGGTGGAGCCTGATTCGAAAGAATTGACGTTGAAAGAGCCCTACTGGTATTGTTACAGGATCCTCAGGAAACTTTTTAACCTTCCGGAGACTTGAGAAATTCGTAATATCAGGATAACGCTGTAGAAGAACAAGGTTCCATAGTCGAACAACCCTAATCGTTTCATAATACTTATTTGTATTTTTTTGTTAATCTGTGAATCAAATAATCCCTCCGTTTGTTTTTGAATCTCACTTTAAATAGGTCTTAATAGCACAAATAAAGTTTCAAATGATGTTCTAACTTACTTATTTATGTCTCGTTCTAGATGGTCCGACATTATATAAGGAAAAAACAAAAAACCTACTCTGATTCTGTGCTGGAGCAAGCTGTAGAAGACGTTAGAAATGGTCTTATGACCTGTTCTGTAGCAGCTACAGTCCATGGGGTGCCCAGGACTACCATAAACACAAGACTCCTGTTAGACAGACAATACCAAAACAATACCGCTGGCCGACCAACAGTGTTTTCGGCAGCGACTGAGAAAAAAATGGCCGAAAACCTTCATATTATGGAAAAACATGGTTTCCCACTAACAAGAAAAGAAGCGAGGATTTTAATTGCAGAATATGTTCGAATAAACAAAATTGAAACTCCTTTCAAAAATGACGTTCCAGGTAAGGACTGGTTTTTAGGATTCCAAAAACGAAATGGCATGTCGATCAAGAAACCCCAAAACGTTGAGATGAAACGGCGAAAGGCTGTCGATCCATTTATAGTGCATGGGTACATAGATTTGCTCGAGAAAGTAGTAGAGGACTTAAATATAAAGGATAAACCACATCGAATCTATAACCTTGACGAAACGTCTATCTGTAATGATCCAGTTAAAGGAAAAGTCATGGGGAAGAAAGGGTTTCGGTCGACCAGAACTACAAGTGGACCTGGGCGGAATAATACAACAGTCCTTCTAGCAAGCAATGCCTGTGGTGATAAAGTACCACCGCTGATTATTTTTCAAGGCATGTATCTTTGGTCGGAGTGGCTGTATCCAGACCAAAACGTAGAAACCGCTTATGCGGTAAGTAAGAAAGGTTGGATGGAGACATCGATCTTCGAACAATACATGAGAAAAACGTTTGTGCCTGCATTAGGGGATGAAAGACCTGTCCTTGTCATATTAGATGGTCACTCTACTCACGTGGATTTGAATGTCATAGAATATGCAGCATCACAAGACATCACAGTTCTCAAACTCCCACCACACTCATCTCATATTTTGCAACCGCTGGATTGTAGCACAATGAAGCCCCTGAAGGACAACTGGGAAGATGAAATCATCAAATGGCAGAGGCTTCATGTCGGAGCAAAACTACAAAAAAGCGAATTCGCGAAAATGTTAACAAAAATATGGAATGACATGGACGCCACCATTTTACAAAATGGGTTCAGGAAAGCCGGAGCATATCCAATAAATCGAGAAGCTATTCCAAAAGAAGAATACGATAGCTTGTTGTGGAAAAAATGGGTAGAATTCAAAAGACAGCAAGCGGAGCTGGTCCAAATGGCACCAGGGGACAGTGTCAAAACTGATTGTGAAGCTATAGAAAATACAGTTCCAAGTTTGTTAAGCTTGGCTATAAAAAAGATCAATGATCATCTACTTACTGAGATCAATAATAATTACATTATTGAAGAAAGCTATTCGAAGAACATCTTTCAAACAAGTCAAGGACAAAAGATGGACGAAGAAATGCTGGAAGTACAGGACTTAAGTGAAGAAGTACGCAGTAGTTTGAAAGTAACCAGCAAAAGAGCACCAAAAATGCAACTAAAGCAAAAACAACAAAAAAGTGAAGAATTTCAATATTTGCCAAATATAAAAAAAACAAAGAACGTTAAATCGGAAGAAGTAAAAAATTTCATGCTGGTTAATAAAGAAAAAACACAGACATTGAAGATGGACGAAGAAATGATGGAAATACGGGAATTAAGTGAAAAAGTAAGCAGTAGTGTGAAAGTAACCAGCAAAGTAGCACCAAAAATGCAACTAAAGCAGAAACAAGAAAAAAGTGAAGAATTTCAATATTTGCCAAATATAAAAGAAACAAAGAACGTTAAATCGGAAGAAATAAAAGATTTCATGGTGGTAAATAAAGAAAAAACACAGACATTGAAGATGGACGAAGAAATGATGGAAATACGGGAATTAAGTGAAGAAGTAAGCAGTGGTGTGGAAGTAACCAGCAAAGTATCACCAAAAATGCAACTAAAGCAGAAACAAGAAAAAAGTGAAGAATTTCAATATTTGCCAATTATAAAAGAAACAAAGAACGTTAAATCGGAACAAACAAAAGATTTCATGGTGGTAAATAAAGAAAAAACACAGACATTGAAAACTTATAAAGGAAAAATAAACCAGAAATCTAACAAAATTAAACAGGATCTACTTCATCAAAATAATGAAAAAAAATTACGGAATACCTCTCAAGGTGTTGTCGTAAAAACACCGAGTGCATTTAAACTGAACATACCCAAAAGAATGGATACAAGCAAACTGTCTACGAGTACAATAACAATTTTAGACACAAGAACGATTGCGATTCCGGAAACAGCTCCTGACGACCACGTTTCATTCGAAACACTTCTGCTAAAGAAAATAGCAAGAAATGATCCTAATGTTAACCGAAAAAAGCGTGTTACTAATAGTAATAACAAAGCTGAAGTATTGACGTACAAACATGTCATGGAACAAATGAAAAAAGAAAAAGAAGAAAAAGACATAATTATACAAAATAAATTAAAAAGAAAAATGGCAATGGAACAAAAGAAACAAGAAAAGACACAAAAAAAGAGACAAAAGACAGTTAAAAAAAAAAAACAGCCGAAGAAAACCCTCCAAAAAATAAAGCAAAAACACAAAATAGACGTCGATAGTGATAGCACAGGATCCTATCAATCACGGGACTCGAGCGATTCTGAAGATGTAAATAGTTTTTTCGAAAGCATTTTACAAAATCAGCTGGATGCAGACGAGCAGATGGATGTGTGTGACGATGTTAATGACGATGTTAAAACCATCACAGAAAAAAAAAAGCAACCGTCCAAAGAAAGAATTCCACTCATTTCAAATGCGCCGAAAGCTGGTTCTTCCAAACAAGAGTCAATTTCTTCTCAAGAGCTTATTTCTTATCCAGAAAAAGGAAAATTCATCTTAGGAAAATTTAGTTCATCTAAAGGAAAAAAAACTTATAAGTATGTTTGCCAAATTGATGAACTGTATAACGAACAACTGGTAGTTTTAGGTTTTAAGTCGAAAGACAAACAAAAACACATCTTTCGGGCTGTTGAGGGTGATTGTTCTATTATAGATACTGCAGACATAGTTACTTATCTTCCTGACCCCCTCATTCAGGGCAATAATTACATTTTCCCTTGTAAAGTTGAAGTATTCGAGCTATAATGTAAATGTAATTATAGTCCTGAATGAGGAGGTCAGGAAGATTACTAACCTACCCAAATTGAGAAGAAGTTCAAAACCTATGAAAAACCAGAACAAAATACCCAACGACCCCAAAGGACCAAACTCTTTTTTTTCTATTTTTTCATAGGATTTGAAATTTCTCTTGATGTGGGTAGGTCGAACAACGCGGGCCGTGCGCTTTGGACAGACGACGACGGTTGTGTTTTAAATAAATAATTAGTTTGTAAGAAATACAATAAACATATTTCATTCATATTTCATTCTTTCATTTCATTACATAAGTATGTAAGTACTCTGTTCTCTTGAAGAGAAGACTTTAAATAAAATAAAATGTACGTGTAAAATTTATTAATATTTCATCATTATCGTCGCAAAACATACAGGCTTACAAAAAAAATATCATTATGGGCCAAGTACAAAATAAATAAAGTGTTTTTTCTGTTAATCGACTACAATGTATCCCATCACTAGCATAAATGGGAAAAGGTGGGGTCTTGACGGAATAGCCCCTCCAATATTTTTTTTAATATATAAAGTGTTTTTTTCCTTAATCATACCATCCTACGTGGTTTTTAAGTGTAAATTTGCATGCCTTAGGTCTTGATATTGTCTTGTTTTTAATTTTAGCATCACACCCCACTAGATGTCGGAGCAATAGTCAGTTGACGGAATAGCCCCATGGGGGGCAATTCCGTCAATTTCCAGTTTTTTTGACAAATTGTCATTTTTGATAATTTAAACAAGCGTTTAATGCAATGAGAGTATGGTGCAAACAATTGCAGATAAAGACTTAATAATAAGAATTTGTTAAAACTCCCGTAAGTTTGTGATTGAAGAGAATGACAAGGTGCAAACTTTTGTCTTAACTTTTTTTGACGGAATAGCCCCGCCGCACCTTATGTACCTTTCATGTCGGGTCTGGGTCACAAATGACAGTTCTTCTTTAAAGCGTGGTAAAAAAAAATTGCTCAATCTCGTGAAATTATAAATAATGTACTACCCGGTCACATTATCTCGAGACCTCGCTGGAATGCGAACCACCCGCCCCGTTCTCCTTTCACCTCCCCGCGCTCGCCACGCCGCGTCAGTACGGTTAGCACTTTCGTTGCCGATACGCGTCGACTTGTTTTCGTGGTATATTTTTAAACATTCCATTGTTACGTTTGGACTTTTATTGTTATTTTGTTATTGCTGTTACGTTAAAATATTGTTTTTGTTGCAACGTTGGACATTTTTGTTAAGTTTGGACATTTTGGTTTACTTTGGACATTTTTGTTACTATTTCGTTGCTTTGAAGTGGGACAGTGAAAGTTTTTTCAAATATGGGAAAATCTATTCACAGTGAAGCAAGAAATTTAATCCTGAAAGTTCTCGCTTTCTTTGAATCAGAGAAAGCTAAAGAAATCCTAATACCTGAAGATCAAGTTGTTAAACGAACCTGTGCTGCAACAGGAATATCAAAATGTACTTTGATGAGAATAAAAAAGGAGGCCAAAGAATTGCGGCATGCGTCACTGCTACATGCTACACCGAGTACTAGTCAAGGTTCTAGCAACGATACACGTGAAGAAAAATTGTCAACACCAGGTAAAAAGCGCAAGAAGTACAAAAAAAAACGAAATTGATGATTTTGACATCTGTGCCATACGTAATATTATTAACAGTTTTTATACTGTAAGAAAAGAAATCCCAACATTAAAGAAAATCTTGGCAGTCGCTAAAAGGGATATAAATTTTAAAGGTGAAAGAAGTTACCTTAGAAAAATTTTAATTGACCATTTGTCTTAAATATAATATTATAATATAATATATAATAATACTATCTTTTACTTTTGACATTAGTCGCTCTTAGAAAGACAGGGCAGCCAACTGACCCCAATTTCTTAAGACCCCCACGAAAAAACTAAGAGATCACATCTCATTGATCCAAGAATGTCGTCCCTGCGAAGAGCCTTGATGAATCTGACCATGAAAGACAATAAAGAACCCCTCCAGAATCCCAATGAGACCTCAATCCTTCCTGGGTCTTCTCTAGTCACCGCGAAATGTGACTTAAAGATGAGCCTTCAGTTAGAGGGGGAGATTTCCATCTTATGGATCGGCCCTATGGTAGAAATACTGCTTCTGGCATGGTCCATTGATCTCCTTCGCCACAAATGGGATTTTGAACCCCTGGTCCCCTCCATCTACCTCAACTATTCTCGCATGATGAAAGAAGCTCTGACCTTGGATCTTTCTGGACAATCCTCCGCATATCAAGTTCAATGAGATGTAAAAAGTAAAGGATATACACCAGCTTCTCTTCTGAGGTCATCAGCAAGGGGTGTAAAGATGACCGGGTCAAGATCGTGGGAGTTTACATCACCAGATGGCAATGTAGTCGTGGCTATGATGGATTATAATCTGGAACTAAGTCCAACTACTCACACCGAGAAAAGTATACTTCGTAGCAATGGATATCATATCTTAGATACTCCCAAGTATGCACAAAGAAGACAGGCGAAGAAAGCCTATAAGAGGATATGCGCTATGACGGGCATCAACGGGGCCAATTCACTACAATATCTTCTCACCCAGAATCGGTCCACCAGGAGAACCGTTGTGGAGTCCAGCATAACTTCTCACAATGAGTTTCCTTTGTATTTAGGAGCACCCCCTTCCGCTCCAGATCTCCCTCCGGATTATTTTGAAGCTGCTGACTAAAGTACAGAGGGCATCCCAGCTAGGAGAACCCCTATGAACGGATCAAATCTCATGATAGAGAACACACCTATATCTTAAAACAAAAGACAGATATAGCCGCGTGGAGGGCTCGCTACCTGCGCCGGATGAAAGAAAACAATGAACTTGGCGCAGATAAAAAACCGGTTACGTTTCTAGACGAAACATGGATTCACTCACACTACACCGTTAATAAATGTTGGCAAAATAGTACTTACAGCAGCGTAAAAAAAAAAACCCCGGCCAGAGATGGATTCTTGTGCATGCTGGGGGAGAAAACGGTTTCATACCAGGCGCATAATTACTATATAAATGCAAACAGACAACAGGCGACTATCATCATGAGATGGATACGGATAATTTCTTGAAATGGCTTAAAGAAAAGTTGCTGCCTAACTTACCGCCGAACGGTATTGTTGTCATTGACAATGCACCTTACCATTCAACTCAATCAATAAAGGCACCCACGAGCGCATCACTCAAATCTGTTATGCAAAACTGGTTGCGTGACAATAGCGTACCGTTTGACGAGAATATGACGAAAAAGGAATTGTACCCGATAATTTTAAGGACAAAGCCTCCAAAAAAATACGTCGTCGACGAATTAATGAAAGAGAATGGTCAGGAAATAGTACGTCTGCCACGCTATAACTGTGACTTAAATACGATTGAATATATCTGGAATCTAGTGAAGCAAAGGGTGGCAGACAAAAATGTTAGTCAGTCAGAAAAATAAATAAGAAACATTAACAAGAGATGCGATTAATTCCATCACACCTTCCGACTGGAAAAAAGAAGTAAATCACGTTGAAAGATTACAACAGGAGTATTGGGAGAAAGACCACCTTGAAGAAGAAAATGTTCGTGAAATAATTATATCCCTAGGCGAAGAGAGTTCGGACAGTGAGATCAGCGATAGCGATAGCGATAATGAGACAATGACTGGCATCGAGCCAATCATATATTCTGAAGAAGATGTCTGTAGTTTTGTGTAATAAACACTTGTACCCACCTACTTAACCAAGATTGTTTAATTTATTTTCCATCATTTTAATCATATCATTATAATAATATTACCTACATTAAATTAATTAACACAATATTTGTTTTGTTGGAAATCTTATTGTTTATAATAATATCCTACTAGAGGATGCTTGTTTTGCGTACCATATCTGAGCGCCGACGCGACGTGACGTCATCGACGCCAGGTCTCGAGATAATGTGACCGGGTAGTATATAACTATTTTAGAAAAGAAGCTAATTTATTTAATAAAGAAAAGAGTAAATATCATCAAAAAAATTTGGACAGGGTTTGTGAAGCAACCGGAGTTTCGAAAAGCAGCGTGTTAAAAATTTTCAAGGAAAACGACAAGCTCTCAGATCAGTCACCTAAAGATCAACAATCCAAAGAAGTGCCTGGCAAAAAATATCGTTTACAAATGGATGATTTTGATTATTACGTGATACGACGAATGATATAAAACTTTCATGAAAGATTTAAAGAGCTTCCTACGTTGCGATCACTACACAAAAAACTAAAAGAGGAAATGGGATTCAAAGACTCAATTTCATCTCTGCGAAATATAATCAGAGACATGGGATTCAGATTTAGAAAAACCGACAATAACAGGAGCATTTTGATGGAAAAACATGACGTCCGTTAAAAAAGAATAAAATATTTGAGAGAAATCCAAATCCATGTTCAAATTCATGTCGCTTCTGCATAATACATTTCTTATGTCTACCTGTTAGTAATGCCATCTTGGAAGGTGCTATACATTGCGTTTATGATACTTCAAATTGAATGCTACCTAAAAGAAATCGCGGTAATGTATTTCGTGTCATTTCCGTCTCCGGATTTAGGCGATGATATCCGAGAAAAGCGAATCTTTAACTGATTTTAATCGTACCGGTAAAAGGGGGCTAATTGGAATCGATGGGATAATTGGCACTAATACAAAATGCAGAGATTTGGCTGCATTTTCTATTAGTTCCAATTAGCCCCTCAGTTCCAATTAGCCCCCTTTTACGTTATTGTAACAGACAGGACTAGCAAATGCCAATATCGATTCTATGTTTAGTCAAATAATTGAATTTATGTAATGTATGTAATAAGTGTGTGTAATAATTAAATATACAGTGATGGCTCAAAGAAAATCAAGAACACAGGCGGAGGTCTTTTCTCGCCGGAGCTTGAAAAAACTTTCTCTAAGCTTCGGAAAGGAGACGACAGTGTTTCACTGAGTCTCCTACAGAGGGGAATGACATTACCTTTAAAACGGACTGCGCAGCCTTACTAAGCTCACTAAAAAGACCTTCAACAAAATCAAAACTTATACTAGAATGCCACAAGGCACTCAACAGGCTAGGTGGGAAAAACAAGGTCACAGTCCAGTTGGTAAAAGGTCACCAATGTGACCGGGCAACTGGGAGGCAAACAAGCTAGCAAAATTAGGGGCAGAAAGGCCAGCAATTGGCCCTCCACTATTCTCGCCCTTATCAGCGGAAGGCTCAGAGAAGCCACAGTACAGCAACAAAACCTATTATGGTCTAACAGAGAAGACTGCAAAAACACAAAACTTTTTATAGACAAGTATAACCATAAATTTATGAATTACTTAATGAGACTGCCTCGCAGTAAAATAAAAATACTAACAAGCCTTATTACAGGCCATTGTACACAAAACAAACACTTGACAATTACAGGTGCAACGGACCGCCCCCTGTGCAGGGGGTGCATGAAAGTGGATGAAACAGTACAGCACATGCTACTGGCATGTTCATCCACAACAGAAACCAGGACGGCTGGGACACAACAAACACCCACGAGCTCCTAGAACACCCAGGCCACCTTCTCCAGCTGGTGCAGGAGTTGGGATGGCTGAAGTAGATGTGCAGGCGAAGGGGACATGCACAAAGGCCCCGCTCAAGTGGGCCTGGTGCAGGCGCTACAACCCCCTTGTAGAAGATAGAATTGAATTCATGTGTTATAATTTCCACAAAGCATACAGTTAGGGTATCAAGGCTTTTAAAGCTCATTCCGTGTCCTCGAAATATTTACATTAAAAAAAAAAACATTTTGGTAACGAACATGAACAAGTGTTTCCTCAGTTAGTTTCTTTGATTTGAAATAAATATAATAGTTATAAGTCAAAACTTATTATTTAATAGTAAAATTAATTAGAATCTTTATATGACTAACATATTATGATGCCAATACAAAAAAAAACCAGCAATGCTTTTGCTTGTTGGTGCAAGTTCCAGCGAAAATGCCCACACAAAGTATATCTCAAACCGCTGGTGCTATGTAATGGAAGACAGTCAGAGTTCAAGGAGATACCAGCACTCAACAATTACATGGAAACACAGTGGCTAGAAGATGAAACATGGTGTGCCTAAAATCAAAATCATTGCACAACCAATGCTGTGGAATGTGACATGCAGTAGAGAGACACTTTCTCAACCAGTATTTTGTATGCAAATGAAAGGAACTGATTGTTATAATTATCTCTATCATGCAATGAAAAAAGTAGCTGATAGGACATTACTCCTCAATAAGAGGTGTGGGCTCAAAACGAGGAAGCTTTTTTCTGGCAGTGGGACACTGAAGAGGATTTAAGAAAAAAATAAGAGCTAATATACTGGATGAACCAGTGACAATACCCCCCACTCATGAGTGACGTACTCCAGAAATAATAACAACAGTGGAGAACAGACCTAGCCGGCTAATATTTCAACTTGTGGTTGGAGTGTAGATAAGGGGGCGGACCTGACAACAAAGGGGGCGCCAAGGAAACTTATCGACACGCTGACCCCCAACCCAGATTTGCGATCTGACAAAGGATTCAAAACACTTTACTTGATGTTGTAATTGCTGCGATGCAATGCTGACCACAAAGAATCACCATGTTCTGTCACATTCTCATGAATAATCGTCTTCTCGTGTCGTTGATGCGTTTCAGTTATTTCGGTAAACCTTTGATGGCGACTTGTGACTCTCACTTGTGGGAGTCTTTATAATCATTCTCAGATCAGAAAATATTTTCAGCGGCGGGAGCCTTCACAAAATTTGGCCGTGGATGAAGTCACAGACAGGACAGATCATTTAGTTTGAAACACAGAGTACCTTGTTATATGTTTGAAATCGGAAAACGGACAGAGCAGACGCCACAACTCCCAAAGACGAAAAGGAAGAAGACCAACCAATCCTTCGAATTCCAACCAACCAATCTATTACCTATCACTATGTACGTTATGTAGATATGCATCACTATTTAATTTGTACAAAGAGAAATCAAAATGCAGAGACGCCTAGCTGTGTGCTTAGTGGGAGTTGCACAGAGCCAATCGAATGACTTTACGATCGCGTTAATCGAGCATTCACTGTGAAAAGTGACAATCGAGTATTTGCGAGTGTGAGTCCGAGTGAGTCGCATTCGATTATCACTATTCGATTGACGTTTACTCACCGTGAGTTGCGTTATTTTTTATGTTTAAGTTGGTAGCTCTGTAGTGACAAAATGAACAACCAGCCAAAACATAAACACCTTTTTGACCGTATTTGCCGATTAAAAAGGTGCCTATCATATTTTGACGGGCTTTAATAATACGCGATTTTGACATGTTTATAAACAAACAGTCTCTCTCTTGCATATTCACGTACTTGTCTTGATCTTGCTTAGGTTCATGATACATGCGGCTTTGATTGCCGGATTTTCAAAAACCCCGAAACAGTGTTGCCAATGGCACCATCAAAGAACAATATACCCCAGACACAATAAAAACCAGACATATAGATAAAGTTTTTAAGTGGCACATAGTAGCGATGCGCGCTTATGGAAGACGCTAATAAAATCACTCGATTATGGCAATTATTCGACGTTTTCGAATGGAACACCTAAATCATTCGAAATCACAACAACGAACTGCGACTGAGAGCGATCAACGAATAATATTAATCAACGCGCCCCCAAAGGGTTAAAAGTCAAAATAATCGTACTACATGTGGGTAAAAACACGATGTCTCATACATTGTTGGCTTATTTAAAATATACAATTATCAGTCAACCGTTCTGAAAGGGTTTTAATGGACTGTTCATTTAATATTCTAGCATAAATAAGGCATTTCGCTGTTATTAGGCATAAAATTTTTCGACAAAATGTAATAATATAGAAATATCCAATTTCAGTTCCTAAAATAAACGTGTCTCATTCCGTAATGCTAAGTAAAATGAATGAAATAACTTAAACTATGACACGTATTGCTATATTTATTACTTAAGAGTGCTAACTGATAATCAAATGTATGTTTCCCTTTATTGAAATCGTTATTTATTGTCCAGTTAAATAGTTATAATTATTTAAAATGATGTCTCGCATTTCGTTCCTGTGAACAACGATATTTTAGACTCTCCCGAAAAGAAAACGTACCATGTCGCACTTTTATTTTATTCTAGCAACACTTGTTGGCATACCACGTGATAATCAGGATGCCATTGATTCATCATTTTGTTTTGTTTTTAAAAGATAAGGCACTCGATCTAATAAAAAAAAAACCTGTGAGTTACTCGTTTTGTTTGCGATTTCTTGAAGTGATTAAGATGGTCTGAATATACAGTGAGAAAGGGTACAATTTGTAGAATACGAGGCACTGACCGTGGTTTCCCAGGTAAGTGTTTTGATAATGTTATAATTTTTAAGGTTACAAAATTTCACATATTTAGTTCCTGTGCGCAACGAAACGCGACTTAGGGCTAGTTCATAATGGTGAATCGTTACTCACAGGATTCTTATTACACTTGTGAGTAACGCGTCTGCCGATGCAGTTTTATTGATTACACACCCACGTCTACCACCCCGTATGGGAAATGGCGTGACGCTATGTAATGTTGCGGTAACTACGTCAAGCAAAGTACCCTATACATTGCTTGACATATTTTTTACTGAGCCTCCGCTGTCCGACAGTCTGTCTGTCAGCGGGCTGTATCTTATAAACCGTAAATTGTACACAGTTGAAATTTTCACAGAGCGTGTTTTTCTGTGGCCGCTATAACAACAATTAAGCAAAATAAAATTAAACGAAAAGTTTCTATATAGGCCGTCCCAGCAAATTGGGTTTCGGATTGTACATATAAAAATGGGACATTTAAGAAGTATGCACATGATAAATAATACTTTGCATACTTCTGAAATGTTCTTTAATTATTCTTCCATTTATTTTTGTTTTTTCTTTATCTGATTTCTTCTTGATTCTTGTTCGTCTTTAGGGTTCCGATTCTTAAAAGGAAAAGAAAGGAACCCTAATAGTATCACTTTGTTGCCCGTCTGTTCGTCCGTCCGTCCGTCCGTCTGTCCGTGTGTCAAGACCATTATATCAAGAACGCGTGAACGTATCTAGCTGAAATAAAATCAATTGTTAGGGTTTGTGATCGCATGAAGCTGTAAAAAAACAACTTTCTAAGTCAACGCAATCGAACGATACGGCCGTTTATGCTGTACAATGGTTAGATTTTCATAGTAATCGCAATGGACCCAAAACCTATAGGGTACTTCCCGTAGGCCTATTATAATAAAATTTGGCACAAAACAAGGTCGTATAGCACAAGTAAAGGGAAAAATCTGAAATCTGCAAATTTCTGTCTTTCTACAAAAACATTCGATTTGGTTTACATGGATGACATTATACTTTAGTTTTTATGTGGAAACCTGATTACCTGTGATACGCTGTCCAAGTGTGATCGAAACCCTTGGTGCGCGAGTCCTACTCGCACTTGACCGTTTATTTATATTTACTTCTCATCTTCTTTTTTTTTTTCTATCTTCTTCTGTATAGCTATTATTCTTCTAATGCTTCTTTACATGTTTACACGCTTTTGCACAAAAAACAACACATAAAGACCTAGTTTTTTGATGTTATTAACATGTACAAAGGCGATAAAGTTTTTGTATGGAGTCTGGCATACCCACTGGCATGGCATATTTACAGAAGGAAAAAATAGCTTTTGCTTCTCTGTCCGACTGGAACGACCATGACCCTGGAGCCATCAGCCCATATAGACCCCATAATTGAAATAATAAAAAGAAATAGAGACATAGATACTATACATTTTTTCTCCGATGGTCCGAGTACGCAGTACAAACAAAAAAATAATTTTTACCAGATGTCAGAATTATGCAAAAAGTATGAACTAATCTTGAGAACTTGGTCGTTTTTCGAGGCTGCGCATGGCAAGGGTGCTGCCGATGGGGTCGGTGGAGCAGTTAAAAGATTGTTAGATCAAAGTGTGGCATGTGGAAATGACGTGAGCTGTGCCGAAGATGCTGTCTCTATTTTAAATGAAGAATCTTCAGTTAAAATATTTTCTATTCCTGCAATTAAAATAAGGCATGCACAGAACCAGATACCTGATGATTTGGTACCGGTACCCGGAACCAATCGGTTACATCAAATCACGTATCACACCCCTTCGTCCACACTGCGCTACCGCAACATCAGTTGTTTCTGTGGATCAATTTCAAGAGGGATATGTAAATGTTATAACCCAAAAACACACATTCTGAAAAAAGTCATAGCCCGAAAAGTGAAACGCTCCAATAATAAAACAAAAAAAAAACGGTCAAGTGCGAGTCTAAATCGCGCACGAAGGGTTCCGTACTACCGTTCAATCAATGGAAGCGATGGTGTGGAGTGAATAGTTTGGATTTTACACAGCAAAATATTATTTACAAAGTTATTGGTGCGGTTACTTTCACACTCCATGTACGTAACCAGGTGCATCCATAAGTTTGTATGTGGTATTGAAAGAATTGTTGTATGGGAGCCCCCTTAAATATTTCTTTTATCCTGTTTTTTAGTATTTGTTGTTATAGCGACAACATAAATACATAATCTGTGAAAATTTCAACACTCTAGCTAGCTAGGTTCTTGAGATACAGCCTGGTGACAGACGGACGGACGGACAGCGGAGTCTTAGTAATAGGGTCCCGTTTGGAACCCTTCGGGTACGGAACCCTAAAAAACAACTTTAAAAAATTAAACCCGAAGATCTTACGTACCTCGCATACCAAATGACTCAGAGTCGACAACTTCAACTGACACAAATATTACGTTCGCTGAATCAGACGACGCTGTTGAAGACGAACCATCGTTTGAAAACTTGGATGTTGTTGATGATGTGAACCAAACTGACAACAACATCTGGGATGGTTATGACTTAGATGATGGATATGGTGTTGAGTTTGCTGTCAATGACTGGGTGGTTATAAAAGTAACAAACCATGAAAAAGTTATGAAAATCGTTGACCAAATAATCGATAAAACAGAACACACATACAAAACCATTTACATCGTCGGCGCCCCCCGCTACGTGAGGAACGCGACAATCCAGAGGGACCTAAGATGGGAAACCGTGGACCAGTTTGTCCAGAGGCTGGCGAAGGGCATGTTCGCGCGTGCGGATGCATCACACCTCCCGCACATCGCCGAACTGGCGCCGCACCACGCGCGCCCGCCCGACCGCCGCCGCCTGCCACGCGACCTGGTTGCCTAGCCGGCGATCACCCACTGCATACCAGCGCCACAAGAAGACCACCGCCCGCAGGGGCCATCCGATGACCTGTCCACAGGAGTGGACAGAGGCGATTCTTCGGGAAGAGGTCCGTCGACCTGACCCCGACTCCCCACGCCCCAGAAGGGGTGCGTGAGATGACTATGAAGAAGAAGAACCATTTACATTCACTTGGAATGAGGAATGGTGTGAAGATGTACTTGAAGTCGGTGAATTAAACATAATTCATAAACTACCTTCAGAAGTAAAAGAACAAGATGGGTATATTGTGTTAGGCTCAAGCAGGAACCAGCTAGCGAGAAAGTATCCGTAATCGAAATGTGGGAAAATGTATGAGATTTTGAACAGCGCCCCTATCGTGCGTAACCTGAACTAAAATCGGTAGCACGAACCATTTTCTTTTCGTACGGTGTGCGAAACGTTAGGTCAACAACGCGTTTTTCAATTGTAGATTCGATAGAATCGGCAGCACGAACGACGTTTTGACAAATGGTAAAGTTAAACTCGACAGCTGGATATCGAAATCTTACGAATAATTACTCAGCAAGGAAATTGGCGGTGAGTAAAGTTTCGTTGTAAGTTTACTTATAGTTTTTTATTGATTTTGTGTGTTTTAAGTGACTTCTACGTGAATAAAAACGTGTAGCACGATATTTCTAGGTTACCTGCAACAAAATAAACCAAAGGACGAAAGATGCAGCGACCCCATCAACCGCGAAGTGTCCTCTTCTACTATCTTGCGGCACGATTGCACGATGATGATCACGAGGGAGGAAGGCGGCGAAAAGATAGCAGGAAAATACTTATATTAAACATATTTTTTATCTATAATCGATTTTAGTACTGCTTTTATTTTTATTTTGTGTTTACAGAGAAATCAGACGGAGGGCTATGTTACGGAAGACTTGCTCTTTCATGGATCTGACAGAGCAAGAATTTAAACTGCGCTTCAGATTAACCAAAGATGCCTTTCAGTTCTTATGCCAGCAGCTCGTGGAAAAAAGCTCACTAAAAGGAAGCAGAAGAATTAGCCTAGAACTTATGGTACCTACCTAAATATTGATTTACCTCTAATCTCCAGCCAGCAGGCTCTACACTAACTATTCATACATACCATAACCAAAGATCTTAGAGTTGTTATTTATATCTTTCTAACATCATGCTACAATCACATTATTGCTAGCAGGTATGTTTTGTTAGAAGTAGTATTCAAGATTACAGTGGATAAACTATGTTTGTTCAAGAGAACATCTCATACCTACCATGTTTTTCTTCTACAGTAGAGTATCTAGATAGATAGATGATGAGATGGGACGCCCGCTGAAGTACAGACAGGTCATTGATCCTATGATATTGTGACTACTTCTCCCAATTCCCAGTAGAGTAGAGTATCTAAGAATTGCTGATAAATAATTAACATGGTTTCACTCTTCGTCTTTTACAGGTTCTTTGTGCCCTGTCATTTTATGCCACAGGATCCTATCAACGGCTGGTGGGGATGGCCAAATACCTAGGCCAAACCACGGTCAGCAAATGTGTTGCTGAGGTTACAGAGGCACTCATCACACCCGCCGTTATGAAGGAATTCATTAGTTTCCCTGCCACGATACAGGAGCGGAATGAACTTAAGAACAAGTAAGTGTATCATCATTTACCATTGAATAAATTTAGGGTATCATGAAAATTACCTTTTTTTCTCTTACAGATTCTATGTGAAATGTGGCATTCCAGGGGTGATTGGATGTATTGATGGATACCATTTTCACATCTTCACACCAAATAAGGATGTAGAGCACCTGTTCTACTGCAGGAAACATTTTTACTCCCTAAATGTGCAAATGGTAAGTATTCTTATGTGACAGTGGTTTTTGTATTTATGAATATCATGAATTCATCATCAAAATTAATTGTTTTTTTTTTTCAGATATGTGACAGTGATTGCAAAATTCTGAACATTAATGCTAAATATGGAGGAGCCACCCACGATGCATTTGTGTGGGAAAATAGTTTGGTTAATCCATTCATGCAGCAGTTGCACAGAAATAATGAACAAGTGTGGTTATTAGGTACAAACAATTTAATACCAATAATTATGTAATCATCATCATCATCATCATGCTCAGCCCACATCGGCCCACTGCTGGGCATACAGCTCTTCTCTGTAGTGCCAAAATACTTAATATAAATTCAAGTGGAGCCATTCTTAGAAGTACATTTGACATCTCAACAGTAGGGACAGACAAGAGTTCTGCGTCAGTCTTATTGCTTCGCTTAGAAAAGGAAGGAAGACCGACGCATAGATATGGATGCTAAATACTACTTCCAGGCATGGCTCCACTATAGTCCATGACAACCCGAATGGCCGAGTCGGCGGTGACCCTGCCTACGAAGCCAAGGGTCCCGGGTTCGAGTTCCGGTGGGGGCAAATATTTGTTTGATGAAAACGGATGTTTGTACCCTAGTCATGGTTGTTTATCTATCTAAGTATAATATTTATCTATATAAGTATGTGTATCGTTGTCTAGTACCCAAGATACAGAGGATCCTAGTTTGGGGCTAGTATTGCGATACATACAAATGATAAAATATTAATTCATCAACCCAACGATAGATGACCGAACACTGCATTATGCTCCTGAAAAGTGTGCAAAAATAATTATGGCCTGCAGTGTACTGCACAACCTCGCCATAACATTCAATGTGCCCGAACCAGATGAAACCCCTATGGAACAAAGTCTCTTCTGTAGAGAAACTTTCCACGAAACTCAGGGTGGTGATGATTTGGTGCGAGGAAGGGCATTGAGAACCATGCTTGTAAATGGGATCAATAGGTTACATTCCTAGGTGTCAGAGAGAATCCTCGGGTCTTGGATGTTGGTGTTTGTGACGTCATATCCACATGTATGTCATGTATGTGTATTTGTGCTTTCTAATTTATTCTACAGTAACAATAATTTTGAATTTTGAATTCAATTGTTGTTGCAAAGTACCTGTAACCGGCAAGTTTGTATTGACGAGTCTTAAACAGCCCTAGTCTCTGCCTACCCCTCTTATGGGAAAAAGGCGTGAGCATATGTATGTATGAATGTTTGCTGATTCTGGTTGCCACGACAGAGGAAATCTCAGTATGGGGCCAGAAACAATGTACTATTTGTCTGTATGCCTATAAATCATTATATTGTACTCTTTTTTATGTTAACTGTTTTTGAGCTTAGTTTGGTTCAAATGAAATGTTTTGCTACGAGGATTGTAGTTTTGTAATTTATGCATAAATTTTGTTGTTTTTCGTTTTTATAGTTGATGATTTTATGAACTGTGTAAAAATTATATCATTCATAACTTGTAATCTAAATAGGTACGATACTTACCTCATTCACATAAACACATGTTGAACAATCTATTTGTTTTCAGTAATGAGATTTTTAAATTGCCATTTGAGCAATCCATGACGCCACTTTATTCCAAAACGGGATATTACAATATTCAAGATAACATAAATGACAAGTGGGCATGGCGTTAATCTATCCCAAAACTCGCAGTTAATAAATTTGTAAATATTTTTTCCTTCCAATCATTCCTGATAATTAATTTATGTAATGTTTTTACTGGTTAACACAAGCTATTTTTAAAAGAGACCTAAAAATCAATCTTTGGGAGTTTCTTCGCCCTCCTTCTTCCACAGTAGTCCAATGTAGAGAAGAGGCAAAAATGACGTGTACTATGTAAATATGTACAGTACCTAATAAATAATTATGAGTTTGAGTACCACTACTCAAACTGAAAATTTGTTGTTGAAAGGGAAAATATCGACTTACTTATTATGCCTTGTTATTAATAAAACACAAATATACAAATTCAAAATGCATTTTTTTAAATTCACTTTCAACAAGCCCTAAGCCATAACACCCCATTAATAATTATATTATTAACTTTTTTAATAATTTGTTAATCTGTCTATCAAATATAAAAATATTATCTACCCTCTCTAATGAGAGAGGGTAGATAATATTTTTATATTTGCTTCTTTTATCCCCTTTCAAAATACCTTATAAACACTTTCATTGCTTCCCTCATAAACTCCAGCCATTGCGCCTGTAGCAGTAACTCTTGTTCTCTCAGTCATACGCTTTCACGAATCTCATAGTCTTGCTGCCTCAGTCTTTCAGTTTCTATTTTCAGTCTTTCATTCTCTAACCTTTCAAATGCAATTTCACGCTCTCTCGCATTCTCTTTCGCACTTCTCTCAGCCTCCACAAACAATATTTAGTTTTGCATATTATATTAGGTAATAAAAGTATTAAAATGTGTGAGCGGTTTATATTTATCAAACCTGGAATCCAGCTTCTTCCACAGCCATACCTGTAGCGGCCTGCACTCCAATTATTTGCAATACCCTTAACTCCACATCAGTCAAGGATAATTGGAGTGCAGGCCCTCCACCAGTGCCAGTAGCAGCTCTATTTATTTTGGCCCACTTCTTCTTGGAATTATTTTTGAAATCACTCCACACCTTAAAAATAAACTAAATGTTAGTAAAGAGTTATAAAACAAGGGTATTGCATTATTGGCACAGCTGCCACTCTTCTACCCCTAAAGAAAGCTAAGATCTGTTGTTTTGTTATGAAAACAAAAGTTGAGCTATCGGAGGAGGGGATATTATTAACTAGCCTAGTAACATGATTGATTAATTTATGCCACAACTAAGTAAATTATTGAAAAACAAGGTAATAACGTAACAGAGTATTTACCTTCCGCCACTTCTCCTCAGTCCGCGAGTCCCCTGTTCCCTCACTGTTTAATTTTTGTGACAATTCCGTCCACTTCATGTTGGTGTAGTGACGACCTCTGGGACCACTCGAGGGTTTAGATAAATCTCCATGTCTGCAAATGAAATTACGTACCATTATGGACCGGCATGAGTGGTCAGACATACCTATGTCTGACCACTCATGCCGGTCCATATCGTCGGTCCGTTCGTATGCATATAAGTACCTACTTATATGCATACGAACGAGTCGAATAACTACGGATACGAGTCTTAATGAAAGAATATAAAATATGTCTTAAGTAAGACCAAAGTGTAGCGTGGTGGGTTATGGCATGAAAGATCGTGCCATAATCCACCTTGATGACCACCACCAACATATTGAATAAGAATTTAAATGAGACTAAAGGCCTGTGCTCCTTAATTTTACAAGGGACGTAAAGAACTTTGTTAAGAAAATAGACTTGAATCTATCGTTATCGATGATCATAAACTTACCTTTCCATGAATTCCACCATGATTGCATATTGCATGTGGCTCGTCCTCATTTTTAATTACTTCAGCAAAATACGGTTTTGAATAATTTAAGAATGTGAACTTGAAAAGTCCGCCTTTGTAATGTCACGTCATGTGACAATCAAAAACCTAACCTCTATCTCGAAGATCAAAAACATTATGATAATATTTAATGAATAATTTACAACACTATTTGAGTATACTAACACATGTTTAAAATGAAATAAAAGTAATTTAGAATAAGATTATATTTCACTGAAATATTGCAAAAAAACCTACATTTAAAATCGATGTACAGATAAAGTAATATTTGGAACGTTTCCTTCATTCAATAGACTGTGTTGTTCGTTCAACTGTGCCGTCCTAGCCCCGGCTAAAGGACAAGAATCCAGAGCCGTAAAAATGGAAAAAAAAAAAGGGCCGTCCTAGCCGTACAACATAATAATAAAAAAACAAAAACATTTCGAAAGATGTTGTCTGGGTATCGTAATAACGTTAGTCGCTAGACAGTGGTTCCTGCTGCCGATGAGACTCTGGTTACGTTTTCGATGCGAGGTCTCGTTAGCGTCTGGAGAGTTTTTCCTGCTTGAGCTAGTCTTAAATGGTCAATCACCGGCTGACTGCCGGTAGGGTATTTCTACTTTCCTTTAAAAAGAGATAACTTATTTCTTTGTTGACGTTTCGATACATTTGATATAGATGGATCGATTTTGTGAAAATAATGGAGTCTTACATCACAGTATTTGTCCACAACTGCTTTTAACAGATGTATCCTGTGGTTAAAAGTGACCGGTTGATCAAGGGAGTGCTGATGCAAGTTTGAAAGCACGTCCGATTTATAAATGACTTTATAACTTTTAATTTTAAACCTTGAATCTGTTTTTCAAACAGAAAATGTTGGCTTTGATTTTCTCGTATAAAAGTTTTTATGGCAATTTCGGATTTAATGCAAATCCTAAATAAGTCTAAAGACGAATAACATAAACCACCCATGTCTTTTAACGTTATTAATTTGTGAAAACTTAATTTTTTGTTGGTAATCAGTTCGGAAACGCAAGTTTCACATTTGATTGTTTTTATTAGCAATCTCGCCACCCAGCCGGATATATATCCAATAATTAACTCTGCACTTGTTGAGATATCCCGCTGATGACCATTCAAAAGCTTGCTTAGTGTTTGTGCATTGTTTTGTGCTCTTTCATCACTAGGATGATCATTGTTTTTTTTTTTTTTTTGTTATTTGTACCTTCTTACGTGCTAAAGCGCGTGTCATAGTTTTGTGTTTAGGCAACTTATCAGTACCAAATAAATTGCTAGAGCTAGAGAGAGAAAATTCTTTATCTTCTTCTTCAGAATCATCGTATCGATCAAAAATCATGTTTATATTATTTATTGCCGACGAACAATTCAGAATAGGAAAGTTATCAAGTGGTATGCAATTGCCTGAAAATGAAGAACGCAGTTCTAAATGCCCAAGAAGCTTCCTGTAAATGCCTCTGAACTGCCTAAAATTTGGGTTATTATTGTAACCTCCCTGTCGACGGATGATACCGAATAATAACTCTAGATGATCTTGACTTAATCGGTAAACCGAGATATACTCCATCATATCACTCTCAACTAAGGTCGAGTAGAGGTGTTTAAGACTCTCAATGCAGACAATGAATCCCAGAAAACCGGTCTTACGTCGTGACTGGATGACTTTTTTTTTGATATTGTCATAGTTACCCTGCCTCTTCGAACCCTTCTCGTCTTCACAAACATCTGAAGCGAGATGATGTAGTCTTTCATGTTATCCATGAATGTGAAAATATCATCTTTGTTTAAACGACAAATTGGTTTTTTGAATCCAAAACGCTCTCTCTTTCTCGAGTTCATGATATCAAAAATGTTATTGAAGTTTTCAATAAATTTCACAGTTGGATCAGTGTTAACGAAGCGGGAAGAAACCAATATTTCTTCGCAAAGTTTTATAGCGGCAGCAACACTTTTGCTTAAAAGCTGGGTTCCCAGTTTTACCTTCATTATTTGGTTTCGGAAATTAATATGGCGCGCTGACAGCTTATTGGCAAAATTCAGGGTTTCATTCGTTTGCAAGCTCAACAAATGTTCTAGTAATTTCCACTGAATTTCTTTACCTTCACTATCAAACAGCACTCTTTTCGATTCAAATGTGTTACGAACCAATTTTAATATATGACAGGGATCTAAAAACACAGCCACTTTTTTGTCACAGGATGGATGCTGGAATGTTGTTTTTAGAGTGTTGATATCATCAAGATGGCATCCTAAGAGGTTTGCTGCACTAATATTGGAGGGACATCCGTCAAACGTCAATGCAACAACATCGACCCCTACTTGCCAGCTATTTGAAAGGGCTATCTTTATTAAATTGGCCCTGCATTCGGCGGTGAGTCCATCGACAAAAAAATAGCCAATTGGTAATTTCCAATTTTCATTGGAGCACACGAGCATCATCACAAATGCCTGTGAAGCTACGCGATCTACAGGGCCAGCACCGCAGTTTACAAGGCCTAAAGATTTTTTACCACTCCATGAAGTTTGCTGACGTACAGCCATTTCGTCTACGACAAGGGCACACAGGAGCCGTTTTCCTATCGCAACGTGTTTTCGTTTTAGGACGTCAAAAGCTTCGGTAGTAAAATCTGGAGCGGCATCTGTATTTTGGTACCATTTTTCCAATGTTCGAGGGTGTGGAAGTATATTGTTAAATATTTTTCTCACGTACTTATATCCGACTGGTGAGTAAAAGTTCAATGTGAGTGCAAATTTCCTCAAACTTGGCGTAAATTTCATCCGTATGTTGGTCATGGATCTATTTTGTCGTGCCATTCTTGTGAGCATATCTGCTGCTTCCGCTTTTAATAAAACCTCCCTATGCTGATCTTCGGGCAGCACGAGTTTCTTCTTCAGTTCGATTATTGTCTGTTTCAATGTATAACCCTTTTTCTGCAGTCTTTTATTCCTTTTTATTAAATTGGCATTTTCCAAAGATACTTTCTTTTTAGCCATCTCAAGCTTCCTGACGGTCTTTTTCAAAAATGATCTTCGGGGTGTATCAAATATAGATTCTAAGTGGGAAATATTTGGTGATCGCTCCGATGATTTTGCAGAATATGTTCCTGTTTGTGGTGTTAGATGTTTATTTGGCCTTCGAGGTACCTGTAACAAAAACCGGTCTGACTCAGAAATAATTTACCTCAACTCAACAGTTCAGTTTTTAATGCAATAAGAATAAATACACAAATATATACTTAAGTAGTTTCTAAAATTAAAAGTAAAGAAATAAACGAAGGTTGAATACCTTGAAAAAAGGAACGCCATCATTTTTAATCCTTCTTGTTCCTTTGGCGGTTTTGTACATGTGGCTTGGACTAAAATGCTCTGAACACACTCGACTGCTCTGCGTAGGCATCCAGTCGTATTCTCGGCGCTGGTTTCTAACAACTGAGATCCATTTCTGCTTTCTTAGTTCATCCACCGCGGGAAATCTATTATTGTAATGATTTAATAGCATTAGTATGTTTCCTAAACCTATACACCTTTTAAATGCGGGAATCATTTCATGAATAGAGATGGGTGGCATATCCCTGTTATATCCACGCAATTGGGTGGGTAGTTCCCAGTTAAATTATTGTAATTTAATTTTGAAAAACCATCTAAATTAATTGCAAAGTATGCCAATCAGTGGGTCTACCGCGCAGTAGCCGTCGGCTTGAACCCGACACCGACGCTTTAATACGACGCCGACGCCGACGCTATTGAAATTTAGGTACCGCGCAAATAATTTTGCGTCACGAGCCATGCTCCTCCAGTCGAAGGCAAGTTTTTTCTCTTGTTCATCCCTTGGTTTGGAGTGTCATTGAATAGGTTGGTCGTTCGAAAATACAGCAGAAAAGTGCTAATTTTCTTTAGTCAAGTGCCCTTGCCAGCTGAATGGTTAAAACACTTTATTTACACGGATTTACTACTCATTTATTTTACATTTTGATTTTCCGACGTAGACTACTTGGAGAAGTAAAAAGGAATGTTTATAAATTAATTTACATATAAATTCCATTGAAAATTGCTTAGATGAAGTTGTTAGGTAGTTTTTATCTAGTAAACGTTTGTGTATAATTTATGTCTTATTTTTTTAGGACCTCCGTCTACGGGAGACTCGCCAGCCGCTCAAACTCAAACTCAAACTCAAAACGTTTATTCTGTAAATAGGCCACAAGGGCACTTTCACATGTCATTTCATTTCATTTTTTACAGAACATTTGGTATTATTATCATATTATCAGAAAAAAAAAGTACTTAATTATTATTTCTGAGAGATGTAAAGAGTCTCAAATGTCATAATAAAATAATTAAAATATAAATAACAGAGATGTATAGTCTCTTTAGTCAATAATACAATGATAATAGGAGATGTAAATGGTCCCCACAGTCAAGAGTTGTATAATTAAATTAATCTTTGGAGGTGTAAAAGGCCTCCAAGTGTCCAGTAAAAGAAACTCTGGCAGTGAGGATGCTCACAATTAATTAGAACAATTCAGTCCCAAGCATTTTTATCGTCTATGTACTCTTTAATACTGTAGCTGCAAAGAGAAAGCGCCGAGCGACCGCCACGGCAGCCAGTGAGTTCAAAAAATAAAAATTGCATGCAAATCACCAATTCTGGCGCAGTCATTCATGCATTGTCCATCTGGGAAGGTTGTTTTCATTACCCTGTTTTAATTTTTCCAGACCCAGTGGAAATCCCAGAACCGCGCTGGGCGTGGGAGGCGGAGCAAAATAGAATAGAGGCGGAGAAGCGCTTGTTGGCGCTGTTTGAGCGAAGTGTAGCGGCCCAAGAGACTACGGTCGCTACACTTCGCGAAATTAAGCTAGAGATTGCCGGCATGCGCGAAGACTTCGCTGCCGCGTTAAGGCCGACGCAGACCGGTGGGCTTATTACCTAAAATTCAGCAATCAGCAGCTATTGCGCAGTGATCGCGCATTCATCGCGCGGTCGTTTGCAATGTGTCATACCGAATTCGTATTATCTAAAGAGATCGCTCGCTAATTGTTTGCTTTCTGCCAGTGTTGCCACCAGGGCAATCTAGTTTGTGGTTACATAAAAAAGTAAGCAGTTTTGTGAAAAACAAACATTTTCGAAATGTGGCTAGAAGTGGCTAATCTTTGCAGACTTTCATATTCTATGACTATTCATAATATAATATTATTATCATAAACAATGATATCGTTTCGATTAATTATTATTTTTTGGCTAAAACCGTTGAAAATCCTCTAGATCTAGCCACAAAGTGGCTAAAACGGCAACACTGCTTTCTGCTACTTGCAACAACAATGCCCTTTTTAGTTTTGCGATTGCTCGCTAGAGGCAGCACCGTTGACCACTGGCTACACTCCGCTATTGTCACTTTTGACAGCAGAAATTGCGCAATTTTTGTCGATTGCTTACTGTTTGCAAGCTACGTAATAACCCCGCGGGACGGCATGGCAAAGTATTCTGCCGTCCGTCAGCGCACACTGGCCGCCTAAATGCCGAAGCATTCCAGCGCCTTGCCACGTCATGCCGAAGCCTGCCGAAGCATGCCGAAGCATACCTCGGCAGTTCCTGCGGTCCGATACCAGTGTTGCCACCTTGGTGGTTTTTCCACCAGAACTAGTGATTTTTGAAGGCTTTGGCATAACACTAGTAGTGGTACTTTTTCATTGTCTTCGTTGTTTTCGGGACACCCTGTATATTATTATTGCAAAAAAATAGCGGAATCTGGTGGTTTTTTTAACTCCAAAGAAGAACTGTCACTGCCCATAGAAAATTTACCCAGGCCCGACACAAAAGAAATGTATCTCAATTTTTTTGTTATATTAGATATAACAAAAATATATTAACAGCATTTTACATATCAGTGGCTAACACCTATTTATTGCTATGTGATTTTCCTCAGGAGAAATATTTTAAAACTATTGTTTTTAAAAATAAAAATCGGTTCGGCAGCAAGTACCGTACAAGCAACTTCTCTTGAGAAGAATTCTTTTTTTTAATGTTTCGATACCTAGAAAATCATTTGAGAATTATTACTGGAATATCTAGCGACGTTCCTACCTATCCCACCTCTCCGATCCCTACCTGTCCTTAATGCGATGAACGCTTCACGTATTTCCTTATCTACACCTAAAATTCCCACTCAATTAATTCTCATATAATTACTATATAGCACTATCTATCTAGATTAAACAAATGCATAGGCATTCTGATGAATATGTACTACATATTAGTAATCTGTGGAATGGAAACAATTTTTTAACATTACACAATAATTAATAAATTTTATCGAATTTAAAGAATTTTCACGAAAAAGATGACGTCATAGTGGGTCCGCCATTTTGAATTTTAAAAAACTGATGAAAGATTCGAAACCAGCACCCTCAAAAACCCACATCTACCCCTCAATACTTGGAATTACATACAAAATTAACGTTGCGTGTTCAAAAAAGTCAGTTTTTTACAAATAAAAAACGAACCGCTGGACCGATTTTTTCTAGACTCCTTTCAGATCTAAGTCATGACGTGGCGTATCGATTGATATGGTCATCAAAGCGATTCGGTCCAGTAGTTATTGAGAAAACGAATTCCATAATTTTGATCACGTACATACGTACGTACACACACACACACACACACACACACACACAGACATCACTCTAAAAATGATTGCAAATGATTCTCCAGGTCTTAAAACGTAAAGAAAACACAAAATTACCTATTTCAATTTTCAGACCTATTATAATAACTTCTCAAGAGAAGTTAATAATAGCAATTGTATCCATTTAAAATGACACAAATCGATTAATATTTTAAGATTTTGGTTTTACCTGCTTCGAAACAGGTAACAAAAACCAATCGTGCCATCTCACTTTTTCATTAGAACAAGAATGTAGCGGGTAGGGAGGGGAGGGACGGCAGGTACGCAGGGAACAAAGCGCGTGCTCTGACGCATCGTGCTTATCGGCGCAGTCCTTCGCTTCCCTGTGTTGAGTTGAGATCTGTGCGATTCTATTCTATTTCGGAGATTCCATTTTACGACGACTTTAGGCATTCTTCTTACCGGACTTGATCATTAGCTTTACGAGTGGTTAGTTGAAATGGCTGACGATAATTGTGCTGTTTGTGAACGTACACTACGTCGTCGTCGTCGATACGTTCTTAGTGAGCGGTTACTGGAAACTCGAAGAGATTTCGTTGAACAACTGTTACGCACTGTGGGTGGTGAAGTAAGTATTTATTTTTATTTTTTAAAGTTAAAGCCTCATTGCAATACTAACTAAACGTGTGAAATCGGTAAAACATTGCGTAAAATATTTTTGTTTAGCGATTTTGTTCTGCCGGCGACCGGTTGGACATTATCTCTACCTTTTTTACACACATGTCTAATTACTGTAGCAAAATGCAACTGATAAGAAAGTTCAGTACGTAATCTCAAAATGTTAAACTCGTTAACAAAATGTGGAAAAACACCACATGATTTGAAACTAAGATTTTGTTGTGAAAGCATCACAGAAAGCATCATGTCTTGGAAGTGTCTTTGCTGCTGGGCGCCCCCTCCTCCGCCAGAGCCGACGCCGCCGCTCTGCCCCCCCGTAAGGAAGTGTCTTTGCTGCTGCTGGGCGCCCCCTCCTCCGCCAGAGCCGACGCCGCCGCTCTGCCACCCCGTAAGGAAGTGTCTTTGCTGCTGCTGGGCGCCCCCTCCTCCGCCAGAGCCGACGCCGCCGCTCTGCCCCCCGTAAGGAAGTGTCTTTGCTGCTGCTGGGCGCCCCCTCCTCCGCCAGAGCCGACGCCGCCGCTCTGCCCCCCCGTAAGGAAGTGTCTTTGCTGCTGCTGGGCGCCCCCTCCTCCGCCAGAGCCGACGCCGCCGCTCTGCCCCCCCCGTAAGGGTGCGGCCTGCTACCCCGGAGCCAACCACGCTGCCGCCGCAGCCTACAGCGCAGCGCGTGCGGCCGTTGACGCCCGTGCCGAAACGCATGCCGCTGCTGCCGGCGTCGGCATGCTATCCCGTCCACCTGGAGTTCGCAGGCGTGGAAGCGCGCCTGCGAACATTTAGCGGGTGGGCGGGAAATCTTGAGCCGCTGGCCTTGGCGGAGGCCGGCTTTTATTGCATAGGCGAGGGCGATCGCACCAAATGCTTCTTTTGTGACGTGGGCCTCCATTGTTGGGAGGTTGACGATGACCCCTGGCAAGACCACGCGTTTTGGTTTGCCGGTTGCCCGTTCGTGGCCATGGAACGGGGGTGTGACTATTCAGCACTTGTAAGAGAGAAAATTCCTTATTACAAGTTCGAGGGAAAGCACATGCCCCCGTTCCCGCCGCTGCCGCCTCCGCCACCGCCGCCACCGCCACCAGTCGAGCCTTTAGATGGGCATTCTCTTTCTCTTTATACTTTATTGCACAAAAACAGAAGATACAGATACAAAAAAATGGAAACTAGGTGTACAAAGGCGAGCTTATCTCTAAAAAGAGATTTCTTCCAGCAAACCTAATATGGACAGAATACATGAAATAACAGGTAGACCTATGTGCACAACGTTAAAAATATTAAAATAATAAACTAATTACTAATATGTACATAAATACATAATATCAATACAAATAGACAAAATTATACTACATATATATCAAAGCAATAAACCTACATAAATCTAGTATGGAAGAGAAAGATAGTGTTCTTTTAAGCGAGTTTTAAAAATAGAAAGTGACGGGCTGTCTCTGATGGCGCTAGGAAGTTTGTTCCAGAGCCTGATAGCTCGTAGTCTGAACCCATGTTCATATGCGGCTGTATTGTGTTGCGGAGTTATAAGCAGTGATCGAGCGTGAGATCTCCGAGGCCTATCCGAGGACAAAAATTCAAAACGATCTCGTAAGAAGACAGGATAGCGAGGATTAAATAAGATGTTATAGAGGCAGATGAGAATATGAGAATCCCGACGAAGACGGATAGGGAGCCACTTTAACTCCCTGCGATACTCCGAGACGTGGTCATACTTGCGCAGGCCGAAGACAAACCGAATCCCGAGGTTTTGAAGTCGCTCGAGTTTGTTCAGTTGCTCTTCATTCGCGCTCACCCAGCATACGTCAGCGTAATCGATCAGGGGGAGGAGAAGAGACTGGGCAAGCGTTATTTTTGTCTGACGAGGCAGGAAGTATTGTAGTCGTTTGAGGGAGTGAAAAGTGGCAAAGACTCGCCTACTGACCTCGCTGACATGCGCTGACCAGGAAAATTGGTTATCGAAGAAAACTCCTAGATTTTTGGCCTTAGTACTATATGAGATTATAGTTCCATCATAGGTTATAGGGGCAATGGACAGATTCTGTAACAAGTTAAGGGAAAACCTGGAACCAATAATCAAAGCCTGGGACTTACTAGGGTTGACAAGTAGTCCAAAAGAAGTGGCCCAGTCCCTAATTCGCTCGAGATCGGCATTTAACATTCCCACAGCAGACACCATATCACAGGGAGAAAAATGACGATAAATCTGGAGATCGTCTGCGTAAAGATGGTATGATGACGAGAGAGTATCCGAGACGGAATTTATGAAGACGGAGAAAAGAAGAGGAGAGAGAATACCACCCTGAGGGACCCCCGCAACGAGGTCACACCACTCCGTTGAAGTCACCTCCGACCTAATACGTTGCTGGCGACCTCTCAGATAAGAGTCGAACCAGCAAGCAGAGACGGAGGACACATTCAAGGACTTCAGGGTCTCAACGAGGATATCGAAATCAACGCAGTTAAAGGCGCTGCTGAAGTCCAGCAGTGCAAGCACAGTGAGCTGTTTCTCGTCCATCGCATGCTGAATGTCATCGGTGACTTTAAGCAAGGCCGTGACAGTGCTATGACCGGGCCTAAAACCGGATTGCAGTTGATTCAGCAAGTTGTTTGAGCATAAGTAGGAGGATAACTGAGAATGGACAATGGATTCAAGGACTTTGGATAGGATAGGCAGAATGGAAATTGGACGAAACTCTTTAAAAGAGGAGGGATTTGATGTTTTGGGTAATGGGATAACTAAGGCTTTTTTCCACACATTTGGGAAGGAACTATTGGAGAGAGAGAAGTTTATTATATGTGTGATAGCTGGAAGAAGCTCGTCAAGTACGTTGCTGATCATTTTGGAGCAGATATTATCGTCACCCACGGCTTTGGAGGAAATGGAGAGCACTGCTTTCTTAACCGCATCAATTCCGACAAGTCTGAAGTCAAATGGAGTGGAGGTGGGAGCAGACCTCGAGCGCAGGTGACACAGAGTGGCATTTTTTAAGGTGGGATCCATGACGACAGGGGGAGCTGAGAAAAAAATGTTGAGACCGTTGAGATCAACAATGCCAGCCGCTTGATCCTGAGACTTACCGACACCAAGCGTTCTAAGGAATTTCCATACTTGAGCAGGTGTGTATCTTTCGATACACTCAAATATATGACGGCGCTTGGCATCACGACACATGCGATTACAGCGGTTTCGGAGGCGTTTGAAAGTGGCAAGGTTCTCGGCTGTAGGCTCCTTTTTGTTCAGGCATTTGGCTCTGTTCCTTTTAGTCATCAAACGTTTGATAACGTCGGTGAGCCAGGGTGCTGGAAGGTGTTTCACCTTAACCTTCTTGACCGGTGCATGCTTGTCAAATAGTCCCAGAATAATTGCGTTGAAGTGGTGGATCTTATCATCAACGGTCTCACTAGTGATAATAGGTGTCCAGTCAATCGACGCGGCATCTGATTTAAGGGATGCAGAATCAATACCCTTGAAGCTACGAATGTAAATAAGTTTTGCATTGCTCTTGGGAGTCTTAATCTTATATGAGAGGTAAATCAGGTCATGATAGGAAAAAGGAGAGTTAATTTGTCCATGTGCCGCAACTTTGTCCAAATTAGAAACTATCATGAGATCAAGAAGAGAGGGAGTGCAATGTGGTTGGAAATGAGTAGCGTTGAGAGGAAGAATATGCATATTGAAAGAATTTACAATGGACTGTAATTTAGCAGAGCGGGAATCATTTTTAAGAAGACATGTATTGAAATCGCCGAGAAATAGGGTATCATTATAAAGAGGAGTCAGCTCATTAAGCAAAGTCTCAAAAGAGTCAAAGTAATCAATACGAAGTGAGGGACTGTAGAGGACTCCGAGCAGAACTTTACTATGGTGAAGACAGATTTCGAGGAAGAGATGTTCTGCTGATTCGGAGTACTCATTCGGGGAGGCACTTATAACTCTGCAAGGGATATCCGAGCGAAGGTAAATAGCTACGCCGCCATCCGCTTTCCCAACTCTGTCGTTCCGATAGAGCTGGTATCCAGGCAGCGAGAACATAGTGGATGGTAAAGTTGGCTTGAGAAAGGATTCAGATACAAGAATACCATCTACATGTTTGCTACTGAACGACTCGAGTAGGTCCGGATAACTGGAGTGAATGCTCTGGGCGTTAATATGAACAATATTAAAATTATTCCCCAGGCCCGCAAAGACAGACGTCAGTTCGACGGATAGCGGTCTCTCCACAAAGGAGTTATCGCTCTCCGCACTAATATAGTCATCACTTGAAGAACATGAGAAGAAACTGTTATCAATATTACATAAACTATCCATACCAAATAAAATAAATATATATTAATAATATAATAAATATGCTAGAATGCGTTATCTAACACAAAATAAAACTACAACTACACTACTAAATAAATATTGACCTAGACCCTAACCACACAGGAGTGATGAAAGGAATCTGGTAAATAATAAGATCCCATAATATAAAACACAAAAGACAAAAACACACAGGGCAAAAGTCACGCACTTTTGTTTTGTAGACAGCGAGTCAAGATAAAAAAAAATAATATAGAAATGTATAGGTTCGTAGACGATGCGGTTTGGCAGAAATCGGAACACAACTTTATATTTAAAAAGTGAGCCCAGGGTGACATTTCATGACAGTGACAGATTGACAAATGCAAGAAAAAAAAATAGTAATTTATAGTCGGGCAAATGCAAAGAAGTTCGAAGAATAAATAAACCTACCTCCCAAAGCATTGCACAAGAGAATTACCAGCATAGGACTTGTAAAATGAGGTCGTATCGCTGAATAACATGGCACGGCGAGCATCTGAAAACCACACTCCGGCTAACTAACCCCACATCACCAATCACTTCGCAGCCCGAGCTTGAGACGCACCTCTCCTCGTAACGACGCCTTTGACGGTGCCCGCCGAAGTCTGCGCAGTAGGTTTCTTCCCCTTGTCGGCTAACTGTGGGGCATCCTTACTGGGGAACTTGTTCATGAGCGGCCGCAACTCCGTCCAGCATTCGATCTTCTGGCGAGTCTTGTTGGGCAGGTGCAGGAAGATTCGGCCATCGGAAGTCCATGAGTTATTGACCCCGAAGTGTTTTCGCGCTGCCATGAACACATCATGCCGCGACCTTGTGAGGAACTCCGTTATGGTGATGCCGGAACCCTTGAGGGCTTTCTTCGAGTCCCACACCTCGCTACGTGCTTTGTAGGATGCAAAGCGCACTAGGAGGGGCCTAGTCTTGGCCCCCTTCGCCCCCAAGCGGTGCACCACTTTCACATCTCCAAGACATTCATCAGAGGACTTCAAGCGGCCAGACAGAACTGCAGACAGTACAGCAACAGGCTGTTCATCCGGTTCCTCAGCCACGCCATGGACAAGAAGGACCTTGCGCCGCATTACCTGTTCATGCCTGTCAAGCCCCAGACCCAGAAACTCAACTTGCGACTTCAGCACTCCGAGAGCTTTCCAGATCAAGGATTTGAAGTCTGTGAACTGCTGCGCCAGGCTGCTAATATCCTGAGGGCTGGGTGAGGCGGCAGCTAGCTGCAGATCCCTCTCGTACCTGGCCATGCGATCGTTGAAAGAAGATATAATGTCTTCCATACCCTTTGACAGCTCTGAGTACTGATCCATTTTTAGGTTATGTTGAGTAGACTGGTCAGATTGTGGTGATTTTGAATTAGATGTGTGCAGTAAAGGGTCCAGGTCAGTACTTTTATGAACGATTGAACATTAAATTGATTTTACTAATAAAATAAATTAAAATAATACTAAGCAGATTATTTATTGTTGCTTTGTAGGACTACCCACACAAAAAAAACAAACTTGGCATTCTTGCCGCGCATCCTTCAAATCCAATCCCAATCTGAAATCCAGGCTTATCACAATCGTCCGATGGGTCGTAGAGACTGTAAACGGAAGATTTAAGCGCGATTTCAAGATTTTCAGAAACAGAATCTTTAACAAAAATGTTCCATACGTGTTTGAAGATTTTAAGATTGCTGCGGCGTTAATAAATTGCTTCCAAGAGCCTTATGGCGATAGTCCTTATACGGAAGATTTTATCGAAACAATAAATCGAAACATTCAACGTCCTAACCGATTGGCAGAGCATGTGGCGGAAAATAACCTCAACAGACAAAGAGTGACATTTCGTCGAATGACGGCAGATGATCCGCAATTTGCGGATTTCCCAAGAGTCACAATTGAAGAACTCATAAAATTCTCTATAGGAACCTACCACGTGAAGCTAGCACGCTCATACTGCAGTGAGCACATAAAAACAACCGGGGTGTACAATGTAGAAACATATAGACACCCAAGGGCAGAAGGCAGAAATGGCAATGTTTTAATTAGATGCAGAATCCAGTCGCGACACGTAACCACAAAAACGTACTATACGTATGTTGTGTTTGATGAGAATATACAAGGGATAACGGCAATAAAAGAATATTACTGTACCTGCTACCATGGTAAAAGGACTCTGGGAAGTTGCGCTCACGTCATAAGTATTTTATATTATTTGGAATGGGCAAGACACCAGGATAATTTTGACCATCCCGCACTAGGTATGGATTATGTACTTAGAGACATTGAAAATGAATAAAAATTGATTGTAAAAATTATGTTTTTTTTTTACACTTAATGTTTTACCCATATTCCATTATTTAGCTCCCAGTTTTTTAGCGATACCTTTATTATTTATTTCTTAAGTAAGACAATTAATGACCCTTAACTCGATTGGTGTAGAAGTTTAAAGCGCCATCTTAAGATCATCTAAATAATCCCATAATTATTTTATTTTAAAGTATTAAAAGTAAAATATTGTTTTTTTTTAGTATGACGCCTGAAAAAAAATCAAGGTAATATATTTAGTGTTCAGTGTTCAGTTGTTATAGTCGAAATCTGGACTTCGACTATAACAATAATATATTTTTGTTATATTCAAAAAAACTAAAAAACTGAGATATGTACCTTTCATGTCGGGTCTGGGTCACAAATGACAGTTCTTCTTTATGAAGTGAATCTAGTGCATTTTTACTTTTGATCTAGCGCTTTTTAAAAATTCAAAATGGCAACACTGCGCCCGATACACATTTTAGTCTTCAGTTGCATTTGATCGACTATTGACCTGCCTAAGTTTTATAATGGTAGATTGGGATTTGGTGTTAATATCGATTATTGCAGACGAAGAAGATGCACAATATGCATATATAAATAGGGGTGGAAGAAGATTTTGGGTTGATAATCTATGGAAAGAAAGAGAATCAAAGGGTGAATTCAATAATTTATTGCTCGTAAAGTAGGTCTTATTACAGAGTATTTACACTGATAATGCAGAATATTACCCATGCCGTGCCTTTTACATTACATTATCGCACTAGTGCCTTTTCATTACATATCTTTTTAAATATTAGCAAGAAGTATTAATGTTTCGAAAACAGCTAAGTAGTTATTTGCGTTAATATAAAATTCAATTCAAAATATGATAAATAATTTAAAAAATTCATGAAACTGCTTGTTAGCTTGTTGGTATTTATATTTTGACGGTGTATTTTTACCTATAAATACCCAATTTTAAAATTTATAAATATGTGGCTGATTAGCTACTTTGCCGGTGCCCTTATCTCAGACTTGCGCGCGCATGCAGCGCTGAGCGCGCGAAAAAATAAAATTACGGCCGCCATCTTTTAAATGGATTTCTGTTTGTTAAGTTTATTCACAGTATTGCATTTCGTTAGTTTTATTTACTTTTCCTCGCAAGTGTGTTGAAAAACGTCGTATGAAACACGTGAGCATTGGTCATTACACTTCTCGTCTCCATTAAGCCTTCGCCTTCGGCTCAGGCTTAAAAACCGACTCGAGTGTAATGACCAACATACCACACTTGTATCATAATGTACTATAATGACTTAAGATACGATGTGCAAACATTTTATGACTATCACAGAATGGATTACGAGAAATTTAAAGCACTGTTGAATATGTGTCGACCATTTTTCGAAAAACAGAGAACCAATTTTCGCAAGCCCATTGATGCACAACAAAGATTATCCCTGTGTTTGAGGTAAGTAGGCAAATAAAATTATAAGTGTTTTTTTATAATTCGTTATATTGCAAAACTTAGATGTACAATAGTTTATTCACTGATAAGGACCTTGGATCTTTATTCGTTTCGGTACTATTCAATTCAG
This sequence comes from Argyresthia goedartella, assembly GCA_949825045.1. Classification (NCBI taxonomy): domain Eukaryota; kingdom Metazoa; phylum Arthropoda; class Insecta; order Lepidoptera; family Argyresthiidae; genus Argyresthia; species Argyresthia goedartella. Next base: position 21,343,243 of record OX463821.1, on the reverse strand, counting down.
AGTACTAGTCTAAATTAGTTTCGTACTCAGAACCTGAAACAGTTTTATAGCCAGATCCCGAAGCAGCTTCATAGCCAGATCTTGAGGAGGTTCCATTGCCAGACCTTGAAGCAGCTTCATAGCCAGATCCTGAGGTGGATCCATAGTCAGACCCTGAAGCAGCTTCATAGCCGGAACCTGAGGCGGTTCCATATCCAGATCCTGAAGCAGCTTCACAGCCGGAACCTGAGGCGGTTCCATATCCAGATCCTGAAGCAGCTTCATAGCCGGAACCTGAGGCGGTTCCATATCCAGATCCTGAAGCAGCTTCATAACGAGATCTTGAGGTGGGTCCATAGGCAGAGCCTGAGGCGGTTTCATAACCTGACCCTGAAGTAAAAGCGGTATTATGCTTGTTACGGTATGGTCGTTGATACCGCAAATTGGTAGATACATCTTCAGTTGGTGCTTGAGAAACTATCTCATTTTCATGTATTTCATGTTCCTCGATTTATTTAATTTCTGCGTCATTAACAATATTAAAAACTTGTCTCTTTATTTGGACCTGTACTTTTTCCGGTAGTTTTTTTGTTGTGGCAGCTATTGTTTGAAAGAACGAATCAACGGGGTCCAGCTCCTTTTTCGATTCAATATATTTTTGTAATATTTCAGCCGTTGTTGTTGGTTCTGCTTCTGTGGAATGGTGTGACTCATTGGTCATTCGCGAAAAAGCACGTTCTTCACTATCATTTACAGGCGATTCTTCCACGAAGGAAGTCTGCGTGTCCTCTGAAGACGAGTCCAAATACGAGGTTTGTTTTCGGTGTTGTATAAATTTTTTCAAAAACTCCAGCTCTTTTTCATACTTAATCGGGCATTGTTTTGTATACGGGTCACCACTCCTTGACTTTCTGTTAGTCAGTGCTTTTCTAAAATTATTCCGTATATTGTTCCACATTTTCTGGCATTGTTCACCTATAACAAAACAAAAGCAGATATACATAGGTATTTCCTTAGATAGAATGGGTTAGCACCAGCTACATGTTGCTCATAGTTTATACAGTGATAGGACATGGCTTTGATAAGAAGCACAGCTAATCTTAACACCATAATACCTAACCTACCTACGATAGATCAAGTCAAGCAAATTTATCTACTTCATTTCATTTTCAAGCCGAAAACTGTTTCTTCAGAACGACTCATAAATCAAGAAAAAGATCTATGGTATGGTAAAACCATATTGACTTTGTTTACCTGTGCCCCGTGTTTCACTGAGCCTCACTTACGCCTACGTTTATTATGTTTCAGATTTTTGATCACGGGAAGTAGCTTTAAGTCTCTAGGTTACAGCTATCGTATGGGATTTAGTACAGTACATGAAACTTGCCGAGTCATTTGGAACGTCCTACGCCCTAGTGTTATGCCAAAACCAACAAGTGAACAGTGGATGCAAATCGCTGTGGAGTTTGAAGAAAAATGGAATTTCCCGAACTGCATCGGTGCAATGGATGGTAAACATTTCAGGATAAAGGCACCTCGCAATAGTGGAAGTCTCTACATAAATTATAAAAAGTTTTTTAGTATCGTACTACTAGCGGTTGTGGATGCAAATTATAGATTTGTGATTGTAGATGTAGGATCATATGGACGAAATAGTGATGGAGGTATAATGCAAAATTCAAACATTGATTTGCCCCATGTTTTTGTAGCTGACGAGGCTTTTCCGTTAACCACAAACATTATGAGACCATTTAGTGCCGATCAATTAACAGATCAAGCTAAGAAAATATACAATTATCGTTTAAGTAGAGCTAGGCGTATCGTCGAAAATGCGTTTGGTATACTTCAATAACGTTTCGAATTATGTCGAAAAGGCATTCAGGTTCAACCGAAATATATTGATAATATCGTTTTAGCTTGTGATTGCTTACACAATTTCATCATCGGTGATACAAGCACGGAAAGTCATAATATATCAAGAGCAATCAATCATTTAGGAAACAATAATAATATGAACACTGCATTAGATGGCATGACAGTACGGGAGATGTTTAAAGATTACTTTAACTCTGATGAGGGCTCTGTTCCATGGCAAAACAATATTGTTAATAGATAATAATACCGTGTTAAATTTTAAAATATAGTTCTATTGCAAAAATATTTACCTGATTTATTCATTTCTGTTCCAATTCTATTCCACGCATTATTCTTCATTTGTGTGTTTATGTAATGTCTTGATGACGTATTATATAAATAATCATAACCTTGAACTAAATTTATTAACTTTTACTCCATGTCGGTATCAAAAACACGCCGTCGTCTCCGAAAATTCACATGCACAGTCATCGGAGGCGCGGGCGCAAATGAAATGGCGCTCGCTTCTCTACCCCCGCCTCACCCGCTCACCCCGCGGTACGTCACAAAGAGCGCCGACGTGCTTCGGGACGCCGCGGCAGCCCGCAGGACGCTTCGGGATCCCGCAGGACGCTTCGGGATCCCGCAGGACGCTTCGGCATCCCGCCGCGGGAGCCTGTGGCGTCCTGCAGGATGCTTCGGCATGAAATCCCTTTCGATGCTCCGGCATTACTTTAAAACATATCAATTTATGTCGTATTTCTATAGCGATATGTTTGAATGTCCATTGGTAAAAAATGTAATGCCTTGCCATGCCGTCCCGGTGTGCGTAGCCCTTTAGAGCGAATCGAGAGGACGTCGGATGATTAATCCGACCATCTCTCGATCGGCCCTATCAATAGGGGGTAGTAAAATAAATGAAGTCTAAAATCTATTAACAATATTTTTATTATTAACATTGAAACAGTGAGACTCTAACCTGACCAAAAGAGATTGTTGGCATGCTCAAGATACATTTATTAATCACAGGGTCGTGAGTCGAATATTGGTGATATAGTTGAAACGCTGGATAGGGACTCGCCGGGTATTTGTAGATTTCAGCTCCTTGGTAGACTCAATCCGACTGGTCCACTTCTCCAGACGTCAACAAGTGATTATGCGGTAGCGCCAGAAGGATATTACTCCTCGGCGTGGAACCGATTCAGAGCTCCGTTAGTGCCAGGAGGATATTACTCCTCGGCGTGGAACCGATTCAGAGCTCCGTTAGCGCCAGGAGGATATTACTCCTCAGCGTGGAACCGATTCAGAGCTCCGTTAAGCGCCAGGAGGATATTACTCCTCAGCGTGGAACCCTGGAAAGAGACCAGTGTGAATGATAGGAATACAAAAGCGCTACAGCGCCCAGCTATCAGGCGACGGCTCCCCACACGGAGACTTCCGACGAGGGCCCTAGGGTAATTAGGATCTAAGAGTGCCGCAGTCCAATAGACACTGTATAGAAAAGGGAAATACATAGAGAGTATAAAATACACGAAAATAAGAAAGACTATCTACGAACCAATGCTTACCCATGGATTGGGGATAGTAGGGATGTTTCGTATCAACTACTGCACTTTACAGCAACTAAACATTCAGCTCCATTACAGTACTAAAGGGACTAGCCCATCGCCGCAACTAAAGGCGTGACTTAAAAATTATTGATGCAGAAGATACAACCTCACGTTTCAGAGCTCAAACAATGTCTGCCTCAAAAAAACAATCAGCTGCCAGACGAGATTCCAGACCCGAATTTCCGAATTTTTATAGTTTTAGTTTTTAACTGGCTAATCCGCCAGTAGCCAATATGGTCAAGGAGGTAGTACGTTACATACCCGTCTTGTTTGGGTAGGATTTTACCTGATAAAATCCTCTAAGATACTAACTAAACTAAACTAACTTACCAAATTAACTACTTAAGATAAAATTCTCTAAAGCTCGCCATCTACAATGTCAGAGAAATATATAACTAACAGTCTAGCTCAACTACATACAAACATCACACATTCGTACCAACAATCAGACATCAGAATTCATACTAAGTTCTCTTTATACTTTATTGCACAAAAACAGAAGATACAGATACAAAAAAATGGAAACTAGGTGTACAAAGGCGAGCTTATCTCTAAAAAGAGATTTCTTCCAGCAAACCTAATATGGACAGAATACATGAAATAACAGGTAGACCTATGTGCATAACGTTAAAAATATTAAAATAATAAACTAATTACTAATATGTACATAAATACATAATATCAATACAAATAGACAAAATTATACTACATATATATCAAAGCAATAAACCTACATAAATCTAGTATGGAAGAGAAAGATAGTGTTCTTTTAAGCGAGTTTTAAAAATAGAAAGTGACGGGCTGTCTCTGATGGCGCTAGGAAGTTTGTTCCAGAGCCTGATAGCTCGTAGTCTGAACCCATGTTCATATGCGGCTGTATTGTGTTGCGGAGTTATAAGCAGTGATCGAGCGTGAGATCTCCGAGGCCTATCCGAGGACAAAAATTCAAAACGATCTCGTAAGAAGACAGGATAGCGAGGATTAAATAAGATGTTATAGAGGCAGATGAGAATATGAGAATCCCGACGAAGACGGATAGGGAGCCACTTTAACTCCCTGCGATACTCCGAGACGTGGTCATACTTGCGCAGGCCGAAGACAAACCTAATCCCGAGGTTTTGAAGTCGCTCGAGTTTGTTCAGTTGCTCTTCATTCGCGCTCACCCAGCATACGTCAGCGTAATCGATCAGGGGGAGGAGAAGAGACTGGGCAAGCGTTATTTTTGTCTGACGAGGCAGGAAGTATTGTAGTCGTTTGAGGGAGTGAAAAGTGGCAAAGACTCGCCTACTGACCTCGCTGACATGCGCTGACCAGGAAAATTGGTTATCGAAGAAAACTCCTAGATTTTTGGCCTTAGTACTATATGAGATTATAGTTCCATCATAGGTTATAGGGGCAATGGACAGATTCTGTAACAAGTTAAGGGAAAACCTGGAACCAATAATCAAAGCCTGGGACTTACTAGGGTTGACAAGTAGTCCAAAAGAAGTGGCCCAGTCCCTAATTCGCTCGAGATCGGCATTTAACATTCCCACAGCAGACACCATATCACAGGGAGAAAAATGACGATAAATCTGGAGATCGTCTGCGTAAAGATGGTATGATGACGAGAGAGTATCCGAGACGGAATTTATGAAGACGGAGAAAAGAAGAGGAGAGAGAATACCACCCTGAGGGACCCCCGCAACGAGGTCACACCACTCCGTTGAAGTCACCTCCGACCTAATACGTTGCTGGCGACCTCTCAGATAAGAGTCGAACCAGCAAGCAGAGACGGAGGACACATTCAAGGACTTCAGGGTCTCAACGAGGATATCGAAATCAACGCAGTTAAAGGCGCTGCTGAAGTCCAGCAGTGCAAGCACAGTGAGCTGTTTCTCGTCCATCGCATGCTGAATGTCATCGGTGACTTTAAGCAAGGCCGTGACAGTGCTATGACCGGGCCTAAAACCGGATTGCAGTTGATTCAGCAAGTTGTTTGAGCATAAGTAGGAGGATAACTGAGAATGGACAATGGATTCAAGGACTTTGGATAGGATAGGCAGAATGGAAATTGGACGAAACTCTTTAAAAGAGGAGGGATTTGATGTTTTGGGTAATGGGATAACTAAGGCTTTTTTCCACACATTTGGGAAGGAACTATTGGAGAGAGAGAAGTTTATTATATGTGTGATAGCTGGAAGAAGCTCGTCAAGTACGTTGCTGATCATTTTGGAGCAGATATTATCGTCACCCACGGCTTTGGAGGAAATGGAGAGCACTGCTTTCTTAACCGCATCAATTCCGACAAGTCTGAAGTCAAATGGAGTGGAGGTGGGAGCAGACCTCGAGCGCAGGTGACACAGAGTGGCATTTTTTAAGGTGGGATCCATGACGACAGGGGGAGCTGAGAAAAAAATGTTGAGACCGTTGAGATCAACAATGCCAGCCGCTTGATCCTGAGACTTACCGACACCAAGCGTTCTAAGGAATTTCCATACTTGAGCAGGTGTGTATCTTTCGATACACTCAAATATATGACGGCGCTTGGCATCACGACACATGCGATTACAGCGGTTTCGGAGGCGTTTGAAAGTGGCAAGGTTCTCGGCTGTAGGCTCCTTTTTGTTCAGGCATTTGGCTCTGTTTGGATAAGTTCATACAAGAGTTCACACTAACAACGTGTAAACACAGCCTTACACACAGGGTGCCATTATTATAGCCAAATGCACACCCAGACTAACTGTCAGTAGTTGAAAAATAAGCAAGATCCCTTGAACTAAAATAAGAACCTTAGTACATAAACGCCCCGATAGCTTAGCTACTATCGTAACGCAGAATAACGCAGAATAACACCATGAGGGGCAGCTCCCTCAAGTGTTCAAGACTTCCTGCACCGTTAGTGGGTACAGAAAATAATAATAGAGTAGAATATCTATTCTACAACAAAGAGTAAAAAAGTAGAGAATTATAGTTCAAGAGGCCATAAGCTAAAGTAACAGACATTGCAGAGTAACGTTACACAATAAAGAACTTTTACATAGCTGTAGATATAGATGGTTTTTAGAATACAAGGGTCAAAATACTTATTACATATATAAAGGAATCGTTAACTACTATTGAATAAGACAGAACGCTGTCGCAGCCTATCTTCAGACAAAAGGTGCTCTCAGACAGACACAGATCGCTCGGCACAAGTACAAGCGCTAAAGAGTTAGTATTTAGTTAAAAGCTAACAAACAGACCGGATATGTCGCGACAGATATTTTATAGGAAACGTCATGTTTACTACCTATCTAGTAAACTGTACAAATTTACATAAAAGTAAGCAGAGTACACGACTAACGCCCGGTTTCTGGTACAAAATCAAGCCATTGATCTACCGTTTTGACAGCTGAAATTGATAAAGGACTGTCAACAACAGATTAAATGTACGAGAAATCGGCCGTTAAACACTAACCTTATTTATTATTTAATAGTCCGAAAAGTTTCCCTACTAAAAGCTTCACAATTTATTAATTTATTTTTCGTACTGAGAATTTGGAGGAAAATATTTATCAACAATTATAATATGACAACGGCCGTCAGACTGCGACCATAAATAATGTAGAAATGAGGTAGGTACCCAGATAAACGATCAAATATACTCCTGTCAGACAAAAATAAACACAACAAAATATACAAGCTACGAAAGAAATCTAGCGTTCTACGGCGCTCTTATGGCCTAACTACTCTGACCAGACATAAAACTCTTATCACCAATATTCCCTTAATCCGGGCGCCATTGAAACAGTGAGACTCTAACCTGACCAAAAGAGATTGTTGGCATGCTCAAGATACATTTATTAATCACAGGGTCGTGAGTCGAATATTGGTGATATAGTTGAAACGCTGGATAGTGACTCGCCGGGTATTTGTAGATTTCAGCTCCTTGGTAGACTCAATCCGACTGGTCCACTTCTCCAGACGTCAACAAGTGATTATGCGGTAGCGCCAGAAGGATATTACTCCTCGGCGTGGAACCGATTCAGAGCTCCGTTAGCGCCAGGAGGATATTACTCCTCGGCGTGGAACCGATTCAGAGCTCCGTTAGCGCCAGGAGGATATTACTCCTCAGCGTGGAACCGATTCAGAGCTCCGTTAAGCGCCAGGAGGATATTACTCCTCAGCGTGGAACCCTGGAAAGAGACCAGTGTGAATGATAGGAATACAAAAGCGCTACAGCGCCCAGCTATCAGGCGACGGCTCCCCACACGGAGACTTCCGACGAGGGCCCTAGGGTAATTAGGATCTAAGAGTGCCGCAGTCCAATAGACACTGTATAGAAAAGGGAAATACATAGAGAGTATAAAATACACGAAAATAAGAAAGACTATCTACGAACCAATGCTTACCCATGGATTGGGGATAGTAGGGATGTTTCGTATCAACTACTGCACTTTACAGCAACTAAACATTCAGCTCCATTACAGTACTAAAGGGACTAGCCCATCGCCGCAACTAAAGGCGTGACTTAAAAATTATTGATGCAGAAGATACAACCTCACGTTTCAGAGCTCAAACAATGTCTGCCTCAAAAAAACAATCAGCTGCCAGACGAGATTCCAGACCCGAATTTCCGAATTTTTATAGTTTTAGTTTTTAACTGGCTAATCCGCCAGTAGTCAATATGGTCAAGGAGGTAGTACGTTACAACATCATCATCATCATTGCCCAAGCAGCAAGAAAGTGTCGTCAACATCCATAAACCAACCTATTTAGAACTTAAAGTTCTATATGAAACGTATAAGAGTGTCAGAAAAATATTTTAGTCGTATAAAAATGTTTTGTCAGCTAGTATACAGCTCAAGCTGTATAAAATCATTATAAAGGAATTTTCGTAGGTTTAAGATGCAATAACAGAATATTCGAACTCTACTATAAAACTTAAGTGTTGTGTGACACCTTAAAGCTACTTTTATCATTAAAGCTGTATATGTGCTGTATTTTGCATGTCATCACTTACTTATTACAGCTCATAGTGTTATAATAGTATCGCTAGACACTTATTACTTTACAAGGGTATAAGACAACTCCGTTCTAAAACTAATTCTTATGGAGTTATTCTACACTCTTGTAATTACAGTAGTTTATTAACTTCTATTAGGGAGAGTAGTATAAAACTAAAACAATAAATGATAGCTATAATACAGCTTTAGACTGTATCACTGATAGGTGATCAATTTGCTTTGGAATCGTGTAGATAGTCACACCAAGTCGTTCAGTAACTACAACTGTCACACACAACTGTCATCGGGCGACTTTCGCCCAACGATAATTACACTCGGTCTAAAAGATACGTTACCCTACGCTAATCGGACATTCGGTCTATTAGGACTATTAGGACATCGCTCCGAGAGAGCGGGGCGGCGGGCGGGAGGCATTGAGCCATGCCGACTCGCTCTCGCACACACAGACACGGCATTGACATGAATGATGACTTGACTAGAATGACAGTCCTAAGCCTGTTTAAGTATGAATGGAAATCAAATATTATTTAACTTTTTATTTCTGCTATGCAAACAGACACATAGAATTGTATAAATATGTTAATATTATCAGAGTATAATATTCCTCAAGATTCTGCTCTGCACGAAAAGAAAGCTTAACCTAATAGCTCCATTTTTTATTCGATCCCATGTCATAAATAGTACTAATAAAGCTGTTAGATCTTACTGGTACACTGACTGAAATGTTCTAGTACGGAGCGCTCTCTGATGTGATTACCGAGCAGGCATATTTTTTTATTCATAAGATCCAACGTCCTATTAGTACAAATTTTTTTTTTTTGGAGGGTAGCCTAGCAAGCAACATCTTAAAAATTAACTCCCGATTTTAAATTCATTTTAATATTAGTTTAACAATAATTTAATGTCAATTATTATAAAATAATACTAGGCCTGAACCCCCAACAACACTGAGTTTATTATAAACAATCTTATAAACATACCTGGATTCTAAATTCATTTCACAATGGACCTCTACACAAAGTTGAACAATAACATGGAGAAGATTGCCACCACTTTCAACACAAGGATGTCTCAATATGAGAAGGAGCTTCGGGAGGCTGCCACCATGTCCTCGTCCAGCAGCTAACTTGATATCAACACCATCGCCAGTGAATTTGTTGGCATTCACCTGGAACTGCCTTGACTTGCTGCGCTCTCAGATGGAGTTGCTGCTTGCTGGCCAGGACCGTCTTGAGATGGCATCCAGGCGTAAGGTGCTCGTTCTTCATGGACTCCCCGAAGAAGTGAAGGAGCAGGCCATTGACATTGTGCGTGTAGTACTTTCCGACAAAATGAAGTTGTCCCCAGAGTGCGTATCCAACATACATGTAGTGCACAGACTGGGAACTACCAAGAAGCCTTCTAATCCCCGTCCTTTACTGGTGAGGTTCTCAAACATCAGTGCTCGATCAGAGGCCTGGAAAGCCAAGACAGCTTTGAAGGGAACTGGATTCACAATGTCAGAGTTCCTTACAAAATCCAGGCACGAGGTGTTTGTGGCTGCGCGAAAACATTTTGGTATGCTGAATTGCTGGACAACTGAGGGCAGGATCGTATTGCTGCTTCCTGACAAGTCCAGACAGAAGGTGGAGAGTATGTCGGAGCTCCAGGTTATAACTGCCAAGTTCCCTCCTTCTGCTCTGCCTGTGCCCAAACCAGCCAACATCCCTGCCCCGAAACCGGCTGCGGTTGCTGCAGGGGCGGTAGCGGCTTCTTCGGTGCCTGCCCCTGGCAAGCGTCTACCCAGCTCCAGGCGCGCTGGTCCAACGGGAGTCAAGAAGTAGAAATCTCGTACTCAAGATATTCTCTATTTTTCCGTGTTCTCGCAAGTTGGACGGGTAATACATCTCATTTTCACTTTCACTCGGTAGGTAGGTAGTCTAAAATATTCCATAGCCTTCTTTTCTTAGCATGTTTTGGTTTTGTTTTGCAATCAAATCTACTAAAAATTTTGTACAAATATATGCTTGTCGTGTCAATCAAGCAAGCTAGTTCCCAAGCCCAACATTGTTCCATCGTTTGTCCAACGTTGCGCTGCCACGGCCTAATTTTTACATTTAGCCGTAGTAGCGAAGGTGTATTACTGGAATGCTGGGTGTGTTCATGTAAATTATGTTTTGTGTTTTATACCTACTGTGTTTCGTCTATTTTACTTTTTATTTGTAAGTCGGTTATGTTTTTCATTTCAATGTTTGGAAGTTTGTATTAGTGTGTCAAATTTCTTTCCCAGCAAGCTCAGTGTTCGACTGGGTTCAGGCAAATTTATTTCTTTTGTTTTAAATAAGTATTGTGTTTACTTATTTTATTTTATTTATTTCCATATTATATTTGTATTTATTATATTATATCTAGTTTATGGATACCTACAACTTTGGTGACACGGTGATCTCCACGGACTAGTGTGAGCTCTCCACGGGTGTCCCGCAGGGTGGTATCCTTTCTCCTCTCCTCTTCTCAGTATTCATAAACTCCATATCTGACGTTCTTAGTTCTTCGTATCATCTCTACGCAGATGACCTCCAAATATATCGGCACTTCTCTCCGTGTGATGTGAAACTGACTGTAGGAGGTTGAATGCTGACCTCGACAACATCAGGAAATGGGCTATTTCATATGGGCTGCAAGTCAACCCGGGAAAATCTCAAGCCATGATTATGGGTACACGGCATTCGCTTAACTTGCTACAGAATTCGCCCGTCGATCCTGTATTGTATGATGGTACCATAATTAATTACAGTGAGAAAGCTAAGAATCTTGGGGTTATATTTGACAACTTGCTGTCCTGGTCGCCCCATGTTTGTGAGGTCAGCAGACGAGTCTGCGTCATTTCACTCCCTCCGAAGATTGCAGTACTTCCTGCCACGGCAGATTAAAATCACTCTTGCTCAGTCCCTTCTACTACCTTTAATAGACTATGCAGATGTTTGTTGGGCCAGCGCGAACGAAGAACAACTGAACAAACTCGAACGACTTCAAAATCTCGGGATTCGGTTTATCTACGGGTTGCGCAAGTATGACCATGTCTCCCAGTATCGCAAGGAGCTGGAGTGGCTTCCGATCCGTCTTCGCCGTGACATGCACATTCTCTCCTATCTGTTCAATATTTTGCGAAATCCCCGATACCCAACATATCTACGCCAACGTTTTGACTTTCTTTTCCCCAGGGATAGCAATCCGAGATCCCACACGGTGTCTCTCCTTTTAACTCCTCGACATAACACTGCCGCTTACGAACACTCGTTTAGGTTAAGGGCAATCCGACTGTGGAACGCACTTCCCTGCGCTATTAGGGAAAGTCCCTCAATTTTCACTTTTAAGAAAAGATTGAAAGTGATCCTTTCTCTTCCGTAAATGGTACCATATTTATGTAGGTATATGTATGATTTATTATAGTTTATGTATGTTCATGCTATACATTTTATTTTATGTAGCGGAAGTATATATATATATATATATATTTATTTTATATTTGGTATAGTTTATATATATTTTGAAAGTAATTTGCGTCCGTATGTATAGTGTTATTGCGAACTAGGACTTTCCTGTATAATTAACTCTCCTGTCCTGCCTAGGTTTGCTGGAAGAAATCTCTTTTTAGAGATAAGCTCGCCTTTGCTTATTACATTACTTTTAATTGTCTGTAACTTTATACTATCTATGCAATAAAGAATAAAGAAGAAAAAGAATAAAGCAGCTGAAATACAGCTAATGGTTTGCTTTTATACCTAGTAACAGCTCTAATACAACTCTAATTCAGCTTCTGCACTATTTTACAGTCCATGTAACGCCTAAGGCCCTTTGTGGCCCTTTTGCCCTTATAAGGGCTGTATATAAGCATTATTACCCTTTATACAGCCTAAATGTAAGCTTCAATACAGCTTTTAGTTTAAATTAATATCTAATATACAGCTTCTATACAGCTTAAATGCTGCTTGGGTGTGGTGGTCGCCCCGCAAAAATCGACACATGTTCGATGTTACGTCTCATCTCTAGTGAGTTAAATCCAAGCATACCTAATATAAAAGCGGATGGATAAAGGTAGGGGTAGTATCCAAATTTCCTCATAAATAGGTATCTTCGAAAAACTGTGTATCGAGCATAAGCGACGAAAGCGAGTTAGATCCGCAAACCCGCAATCTGGTAGTATGGTTGAGAGTGAAATGGATGCAGCCATTGAACGTCTGGTGGGCCCATCTGATGGTTTTACTTGGCAGACAGACTTTGCCACTTTCAGGGGTGTGCAGGAATTATTTTCCGGCCCACTCCCTGGAGCTGTCAAAGACAACAATACGCCCTATGATGCCTTTTATGATATCGATGCGCTTGCTTCTTGCAATGTATATGTTGATGGGTTATGTACAACACACATCTCAGCATGAGTATTGGAAAACAACCGGCATTCTACAAATGCCCTACTTCAGGCAGGTGATGTCTTACAACTGCTTCATTTTGCTGAACAAGTTCTTTCACTTTTCGGACAATGTTGGCATTAGTCAACATTTGCCGGGAATCGGAGGGGCTGTGCTCTCTGCAAGGTTGCGGAAAATAGCACCACTCATCGTGCACCTCAATGAAAAATTCTCATATCTTTACAAACTCGACCAAGATGTCGCTATCGACGAGTCTTTGACCTTATTCAAAGGCCGCTTGTCCTGGGTCCAAGCGATAAGGTCAAAGGCTGCGCGATTCGGAGTAAAATCATTCGAGCTGTGCGAATCAAGGACTGGGTACATGTATAGATTCCAAATCTATACGGGCAAGAACTCGAATCCCGATCGCGACGTCGCGAGTCTTGGTGAGTGGAACTCGATTTATTGAAAGGTCTGGAACATCGGGGCCACGATGGCACGGCACGGGGGCACGAACACTGCGTCACGATGGACAATTATTATAATTCTCCAGCGTTGGCAAGGTACCTTAAAAGTAAAGGATTTGATTGTGTGGGGACGTTGCGTCCTAATCGCAAGAATGTACCGGAAGCGATTGCGAAGGCTCCGAAGAAGCTTGATAAGGGGGCGATTATTGCTCGCCATTCTGGTGACGTGACATGCCTCGCATGGCAAGACACCAAAAAGGTGAACCTGATCTCCACTTATCACAATTCGGAGACCGTCGTAGTTCGGAAGAGTGGTAAGGAATTGGTGAAGCCCAGTGTTGTACAGGACTACAACAATACAATGGGAGGTATTGATCTGAAAGATCAAAAACTCTCAATGTATTTGTTGGAAAGAAAGAGATGCCTGAAATGGTATATGAAGATTTTTAAAAGGTTGCTCAACGTATCAGTACACAACGCATTAGTTCTGATGTCGGACTCGAGGAAACGTCACGATTTGCCTCCGATGACGCATCGCAATTTCTGCATAGATCTGGCTGAAACGTTGGTGAAGGTTCACAGCCAATATTCTGCACGCTGCTACCAAACTGCAGCGCACCCTGGACATCTTGCCCGAATGGCTCGCCAAGTGGCGACTGTCCGTCAATGTTGGGAAAACGCAGGCGCTCATCACAGGCCAGAGTCTGCTTCCACCATCTCCAGCTCCAGGGACAACACATCGAGTGGTCTTCGCAGGTGAAGTACCTAGGAGTGACCATTGATCGCCGGCTCACCATGAAGCAACACGTCGACAACGTCGTCAGCCAGGTCAAGGTGGCACGCGCCAAGCTGCGTCCACTTTTCGACTCCAGCCTCCCTCTGAGGGCGAAGCTCGGGATCTACAATACCTACGTGAGATCCCGCCTCACCTACGCGGCTCCGGCATGGTACGCCCTGTGCTCGGAGACGAACAAACGGAGACTCCGAGCCCGAGAGAACCTCTCTCTGCGTACCATCGTCAGCGCCCCCCGCTGGGTGAGGAACGCAACAATCCAGAGGGACCTAAGATGGGAAACCGTGGACCAGTTTGTCCAGAGGCTGGCGAAGGGTATGTTCGCGCGTGCGGATGTGGCGTCTCCGTCACGTCAACGCCAACATCAAATGCCGTGCGACATGCGACTGTGGTCAAGCGCAACGGCAAAACAAAGTTTGCGACCACTCCGCCCGGCGAGGCCTGGTTCGCGATGCGCGTGCACCCCGCCGCGCCCGCGCACCCCCCGCGCCAACACATCGTCACGGCAGACTTCTCATACGCTAGCTCGATGCGCACGTATTGCTTTTCTCGCTCCGCTAGCTTACGAAAGATCACTCCCGCGCTTTTGCTTTGTTACACTTCTTACTTTCATTCTTCCTGTAATCTATCCGCCCAATAAAACGTCTATTCTTCTGTAATCTACGAGTTTCTCTTCAGTAGGAGCCTACACACATCAACACCTACACTGGTGACCTATTTTTGTGAGCTATTTTTTGGCCGGAGGATCCGGAATTATGGTTTGCCCGTTTTGAAGGTCAGTTTACCATTTCTAATATTAAAACCGATTCGACGAAGTTTTACTATGCCATCTCGCAAATGGACTTTGCTACCGTAGCTGAGGTACGAGATGTAATCAAGGCACCTCCAGCGGAGAACAAATATGAGATGTTGAAAACCTGCCTTATTAGTAGACTGACCGAATCACACGAAAAGAAAATTAAACAACCCCTTCTGGGGCGTGGGGAGTCGGGGTCAGGTCGACGGACCTCTTCCCGAAGAATCGCCTCTGTCCACACAGAGGCGATTCTTCGAGAAGAGGTCCGTCGACCTGACCCCGACTCCCCACGCCCCAGAAGGGGTGCGTGAGATGACTTCGATGATGATGCCAATCTCCACCAGCGGTCGGCTTAGATCAGTTGTTGGAATTTGGGGTGCGTCTGAATACCATTATCATGCACGAACCTATGCATGTCTCGCAACAGGAACGAAAGCGTTGCCATATCTGTCACATGCAAGGTTTGCGTCGGACGGTGCCTACAAAATGCGTCACCTGCGGAGAGTTTATCTGCTTTGCACCCAAGCCTTGCTGGAAAATTTGGCATTCTCTTCGAGAATTGCCTGGCCGCAATGTACAAGTCAGGTTAACGAAGCGAAAATAATTAATTTTATTTTCGCTTCCCTAATATGCCATTGTACAAGAGGAGAGGAGGTCTATACTCAACAGTGGGGGCGGGAGGCTGGATAGACACAGTACAGGTGCTTGATATATGTAGATTAGATGAATAGAAGGTTTTTTACTAGCGGGATTTGAATGTGCCTAGCTGGTATTTCTAGCAATTAGCATATAACGTACTCACACAATCTTCTTTCAATATCAGGGCAATTATCGGGGACACCGTATTGTAAAAACAGATATTTATCTTATGGTGTATGTTATACCAGGCGGAATTCATGGCGGTCATTAGTACAGTATTCATTCACAGTGTTCGACCGATCTCATAAAAATATACAAGTGGCATTTTTCCTTTTTCTTTCATACATTTCTCTCAGAACCATATTGGGCAACCTAAACATCTAGTTTCTTGGCGATGCTATAGTTCGCCAGGTCTCAACAAGTGTTTTTTTCTCTTGTATATTATTAATACAGTAAATCAAATTACAGTGTTTTACTGTAATTTTACTTGTAATTTTACTCTCTCTTTTACTTGTAATTTTATTTTGTACATAATTACAGTAAAATACTGTAATTTGATAATGTGTCAATACAAAATTTGTGTAGTATCTTGTAAATACGTGTTTTACTGTAATTTGAAAATGGGCAAGTAATGTCTCTACAATTGTGTAGGTACTAATTTCAATATAAGTTAATAATATGACCCAAACATCAATATTGTCACTTTCACAAATGGGTTATTTTTTGTAAAACTAAATGTGTTTTTATTGTATGGATAATACATGACATATAGTTCGCCAGGTCTGATCAACAAGTGTTTTTTTCTCTTGTTTATTATGTTTTACTGTAATTTGAAAATGTGTCAACACAAAATTTGTGTAGTATCTTGTAAAAACGTGTTTTACTGTAATTTGAAAATGTGCAAATAAATACTGTAATGTCTCTACAATTGTGTAGGTACTAATTTCAATATCATTTTTCAATATAAGTTAATAATTTGACCCAAACATCAATATTGTCACTTCACAAATGGTTTTTTTTTTTGTAAAACCATATGTGTTTTTATTGTATGGATAATACATGATATGAGTTTGAATTACAATACCTACTTACAATTTGTAAACTAGACTAGACTATATACACACATATTGATTGTACCTATTGTATTTATTGTAATTTCAACATGTCTGTTTTTATTAAAAATATTTTATCTTGTACATATATTTTATCGTTTTTTCAAATCCCGCAGCTTAAGTGACTAATAAGTGGGTTCGAATGCCACTAGAATATTGCTAAAGCATTTTTAGCAATATGTTGAAGTGAGTTTGTTTTATGTCAAGTACAAAATCAAATAAATCGAGTGGCCCTCTGCCAAACTTATCAAATAGTGTAGTTAGTCAGCCGTAACAGCCTAACTTCGAAGCCGCATATTGGCAGCGAGGCCGAGACTACATTTATCAAATTCAAAATCCAACCAATCACACCACGGGAAAGCAATGTTATAGCGAGTGGTGCCATCTCTCGGCGCTCGACCTATTTATCACTATTTATTTATAACCATCTTTTCCGCCCAGGAGGAATGGGGGCTTATTATAATATAATGAGAGATTAGATAGATGGAATAAAATCACCTGTTTGTTCACTGTTTTCCCATGTAATTTTATTTCCTGCCATAACATTATCAAATCAAATCAAATCAAAAATCATTTATTTCCATAGGATGTTTTTACATCACTTAGATCCGTCATTACATTTTTTTGGGTGATTTCACTAACACTATGGCGGAATCTGTGGAGAAGAGCTCACCGAAGAAACTCCACAGTCGTCGCATCTTTTGCGTTTCCTTTTTTAAATAAAATATTGTCAAATTACAAAATGAATGCTAATTATATATCGAAACAGCCTGTTACTCAAACAATCTATTCCCATGGACATCTGTCCTCTAAGTAATCAGATATCCTATAGTAACCTTTTTTATACAATTTCTGTTTTATTATTATTTTAAACTTGTCTAAAGGTAAGTTTTTAATATCAGTAGGGACCTTATTGTAATAGCGTATACAATTGCCTTTAAAAGAATTACTAATTTTATGTAGTCGGCTTACATAAGCAACCAACTTGTCTTTATTTCCAGTATTAAAATTGTGTATATCACTGTACTTCTGAAAATTAGTTATATTTCTTTTTACATACACAAGATTGTCATAGATATATTGAGACACAAATGTCAGAATATTGATTTGTTTAAACTTTTCCCTCAGTGACACTCTAGGCCCTAATCTATAAATTGCACGAACAGCCCGTTTCTGCAGAATAAATATACATTCAGTTTTCATTCTCAAGAATACAATATAAAAAAGTTTTATGATACTGATATTACTGAATTTGTAGTCTACCAGACTCGCCAGTCCAAAATGCGCAACAATTACCCATTTATTCATAAATCTGTTCTTTTAGGCAATAATAAAAATCTCAATACAAAAATACGAACGCGTTTCAACTTGTCGTGCAAACGGTACCTCGCTGTTGAATAGCGCGGGTGGGCAGGCGACCGGCCGCAGACTTACATTTTATGTTTGTCTATATTTATTTATTGTGAAGTAATTACTCTGTTTTGTAATAAAATAATACATCTTATCGCTGGAGAAATTAACATATTAAACGCCGTACTAATAATAACCAAAATTACATTTTTTTGTCTTAGTGCACTTTGATGTATTAAGAGACATGAATATCCCTATATGCTAGACTGCTATAGAAGGTATAGTTCAGAAAAAAAACCTAAAAAACCTCACGAGTTCACCGGTGTCCTACACGGCGCCATGATACAACAAAGAGCGTTACCGTTATCGAGACGCCGCGTTCATTTATAGGATATATAATGTTAAAAAATATATAAGCAGTCGGGTTTTTAATTTTTTTAACTATTATTTTTTATTTTTTCTTTTAGGAATGAAGCAACCTTATGCAAAACTACTTCAAAACAGCCCACCTGGAGAATATTATAGTCTAGTTGTTTCGGATAAGATTTTTGAAGACATTGCCATGCAAACAAATTTGTTCGCAGTACAAATGGGACCAAGTTCTTAACCATCATCACGGTCACATTCCTGGAAACCAACAAACAGACGAAATAAAAAAAATTTTTTGATTGGTTCTGTACATGGGTCTAGTGAAAGTTCCAAAACTCGCGGATTATTGGAGCAGAGATAAAATTTTTGGTCAAAACTTTCCTCGTACTGTAATGAGCAGGAATATATTCGAAATACTTTTACAATATTTGCATTTTGCTAACAACGAAACCGCTTATTTATCGGACCGAATTAATAAAATTCGTCCGCTCATCGATGCCCTTAATCAATCATTTGAAAATTGTTACGCACCGAAAGAGGAGGTATGTGTAGACAAAAGTCAAGTGCCACACAGAGGTCGAATAATATTCCGCCAATATAATAAAAGTAAACGTCATAAATACGGAATGAAATTATTTAAGCTATGCACATTACCTGGCTACACATGTAAACTTAACCTTTATGCAGGTAAGAACCACGAACTGGTTAATACTTCGCCAACCAACGTAGTTATGGAGCTTTGTATGAATATATTAAACCGCGGGCATACACTTTCAACAGATAATTGGTATACTAGTCTTCCCCTTGCAAACCAACTTCTCGATAATGACACTCATCTCGTAGGAACTTTACGAAAAACACGAAAAGGTTTACCAAAGGAAGTGATTGAGTCAAAACTACAGCCGGGAGAGTCTATTGCCAAAGAAAACGTGCGAGGTATTTGTGTCCTAAAATGGCGGTCCAAAAGGGATGTGTTGATACTGTCCACAAAGCACTCAAAAGGATTCACTAACGTCGTGAAAAAGGGAAGAGCGATTCGCAAACCAAAAATGATTGTTGCCTACAACAAAGCAAAAGGCTCAGTAGACATAAGTGGCCAAATGACCTCCTACTCGTCACCATTAAGAAAGACAGTAAAGTGGTACAAAAAATTAGCCATAAAGCTTATTTGAATACTGCCCTTGTAAATTCATGGGTGATGTATTGTGAAAACAAAAAAACTAATAAAGGAATAGTCCAATTCAGAAGGCAATTGGTAGACTTCTTGACTGAGACAAGTGAACCTGAAGCAAGCATTGAGCGACCCAGAAGAGTCAAACAAAAGCTTCAAACCAAAGAAGGTACTGTGAGAAGTACAAGGCGTTTCTGTGCCCAATGTTATAAAACTAATGTTAATACCTATGGATCCAAGGCCGCCAAAAACAAAACTAAAAAAGTGTCTACATTTTGCAGCGAATGCGACAACGAACCATATTTATGTTTACCTTGTTTTAATAGAGTTCATAAAATATAAAGCCATTAGTTTAAGTCTTTTTTCTACTTTGTAAGTCCTTACGTCATTGCAAATTTTGTTAATTACCTACTTCAAGTTTTGTAATAAATATAATCTTGTTTTTCCATTACTAGATGCTGTTTTTCTTTTCATAGTCATATTGTATTTAGATTAATGTTCAAAGTAGGTATAAAAAAGTTGCTTCAGTCAAAATCTTAGCCAGCTTGAGTGAAAAAACCACAACACAGGTATTACGTGGGAAAGTATATGTAAACGTAAATTGATTTCAAACAGCTCAACTAATTTTAATGTAGCTTGCACCATTAGTTAAAACATTTATGCGAAATTGCACTTATTGAATTATATTAAATATATTCATCATTTCAACGACTTTTCTCTGACAGTATTCAAAGAAGCCGTGCGGATCCGGGGTGGATCGCTAGTCAACCCATAAAATAAATTTTAACAAATGCTACTTAATATTTATGTTATGAGGTTTAAACGCTAAAAAATATTTTAAAAAGTAAATTAATTCTTCAGTAAAATCTTTTAAAATGTTTGCAAGCAGAACCGCGGACGGCAATAAGATTTTCCTTATAACTTGGGAAAAAAATGAGCTACACTAAAACCATTCAGGCAAAGTGTTCTACAGCGCCGCTCCGGTCATATGCTTGCTACCAGTCAATGAAATATGAGTCCTGTGCGTTTAAATAAGCTTTAAAGTCAGATATACCTCGAGGTCACCGGTGACCTACGTGGCGTCTAGACACGGAGCAGGGTCCGGTCACCGGTGACCTACATGGCGTTTAATGTGGTGGTGATGTGAAAAATGGAAAATAGTGTAAGTTTTGTGTGAGTGGCCCGTAAGAACGAAATATAAAATCTAAATGTCTTATTACTGTAGTTATTTAAATATATTATCTGTTGCATGGTACAGCTAGCGGGCGAGATTGTAGTGACATCTAAAAATAATGCAGGATTTGGGAAGGCACTAAAGTTAAATAAAGGAATGAATCAGTCACTTAAAAAAGAAACAAGAATTACAATACCTATCGTTGATAATTTTCTATAGGAATGAGTTTCTATAGGAATTTGATGTATCAGTATAAAAAGCCATGAGAAAACCAGTGAACTTGTTTGACTTTTACAACCTGAAATCGAGTGAGCGTCCTCTGATATCGAGACGTGAAATCGGCCGCCCCTAGGACTCTGGCGCACCTAGGCCGCGGCCTTTACAGCCTATTGACAAATCCGGGACTGTTTTAAATGCAACCTTTATAGGAATAGCATATTCTATAGCTACTCAACTATATAACTTGTTACCAAATGTCAAAAAGAGCATACTATCACAAGATTCTTAAAAATAAACTATGCTATGATACTCCAATGATAAAGAATTAATTACTCTATAAAGTTTCTGGGATGGCCTGAGTTTTCTTGCCGTTTCTTTCTCGACCAAAAAGCACACGGCTTACGAAAAGGAGTAGTATTCCTAAAAATAGATTAGTAATAGTTAGTACTTATTGAAAAAATCAACAAAACATAAAATCTATACAAATACAATACACAGATAATGTTTTGGTTTGTGGTTCCATACAGCAATCATGTTGATGGGGACGTCCTGATTGGGGCGGATGAAATAGGGCTTGATTGAATTTGATGTCGGCTTTTCGGTTATTCAGTTTTTAACTTGGTGAATTATCTCATGCACCTGGTTACGTATGTGGCGTATGATAGCCGTAGCAAAACTTTGTTAACATTTTTTTTATCATACCTAATCCCACTACAAGAAACTTATTGTGCGAGGGTACGGAACCGTTCATGAGCGAGTCCGTATATTCCTTTTTAAGGTATCCTAAAAATTGTCTACATTTGTTTTACAGTTTGGCGGGACCAAGAGATGTCGGTGTCAAATAATGGATTCTGCAAACAATCGATGAAAAGCCTTATCAACTTTATTATCACATGTGAGTACTATACATCACAAGATAGGTAATTTCATTAACTTTATTATAGTACATAACATGTTAGGAAACTAACCTAACAAACTTATCAAATTCCTAACGCAAGTCGATTGAAAATTTATTTTCGCCAGAACCTTGGACGCGATAGGGTCCACGAGATCCGATGTTCAGGGACGTTCCAAAGGTTAAGTCATGGGTCAACCATACATACACTACACATATTTTCAGATGCGAGCGAACCAGCGTACGCAAGTTGCATTTATGTGCGTTCAGTATGTGTTATTGGGACTTTTAATGTACACCTCTTAGTTTCGATAAAATGGTTGGCACCACTCAAACCCATTACTATATCACGTTTAGAGTTCTGTGCCGCATTGTTAGGTGCAAGACTGTTTACCAAGATTATCGACTCACTTTCGATTGCTATAGATAAGTGCTACTTCTGGAGCGATTCAACAATAGTTTAGCAATACCACCTCACCAGCTGAAGGCCTTTGTTCGGAACCGTGTAGACGAAATACAAGACTACGGCAGCAAGCCATTCATGGAGCTATGTTCCGTCGAAGGACAATCTGCGGGATTCGCTTCTCGCGGGCAGAAGGCTGACCTCATCAGCAATTGTCAATTATGGTGGTGTGGGCCCACATTCTTGCTTGAGGACCAATCTCAGTGGCCTAAAGCGCCTTACACACCAGTCAAGCAACAGCTACCGGAAATAATTTGCATTCACATAAATAATGATAGCGAAACGTCAGGGTTATCAAATCTTTATTACAGTCATTAATTACAAAATCATCAAATATTAACTATTTACAAAGAGTGGTAGCATATTTACATAGATACCGTAAACTGGGGTTACTTTGATAACTACTTTTCTTTCCCGAATAAATATTGTTTTTGCAGAAACGGAACGCACCAGCGGATTTATTTTTTTGCGTAAGTAGCACTGATAGTTGCCCATCTTGCCCTGCGAAGAAGAACCGCTTGCGCCGGTCCAGACTACGTTAAAACAAATCAAAAGGTGAGTTATTAATATTAATGCTTTTATGAACCCTGCAAAACTTTGTTTATGACTAATTTGCTATTAATACAAACTAACTTTTGTGCAAAATAAGTTGAGTGGCACGTGTTTGGGATCTATGAATAAAATATTGTAACCTCCAACCTCAAAACCGGCTTCATGGCTGACGATATTTTAACACGGGGTGAACTTGATCAACCAACGGGGTGAGATTGATCGGTGATCAAAGTAAAATACAGCGCCGTTGCTGTTCTTTTGGGTCCTTTTAGTGCTTTGTGGTTGCTTTATTTTTTATATTTTAATGTTTCTTTTTAGTACCTAACATGCCGCGAGGATACAAGCCAAAAACCGGTTCCAGGGCTTACAAAAACTACGATGATCGTAAATAAAATCAAGCTTTAACTGAAATAGTAAACAGGAGAACGTCCATACGAGCTGCTTCTAAAGAATACAGCATTCCATATGGGACTCTGGTCAACAAGTACAACGGAAAACACATCAACACTCCCGGTGCCCAAAACGTATTTAGTAGCGCTGAGGAAAAAGCTCTGCTTAGAGGGGCAGCGAAGTGTTCTGATTGGGGCTATCCGCTAACACAATTAGACTTGCGATTCTTAGCTAAAGCCTACCTGGACAAGCAGGGCCGAAGCGTAGCTAAATTCGAGAACAAACTGCCAGGGCCCGATTGGGCTTATTCTTTATTGAAGGGACACAAAAACGAATATTCGCAAAGAGTCGCAGCCAACATGAAAAGGGCCAGGGCGACAGTTTCGAAGGAAACCATAAAGGAATATTTCGATAATTTAGAGCCACTGATTAAAGATCTGCCGCCCTCGAATATCTTCAACTATGATGAGTCCAATTTAAGTGACGACCCCGGAAGAAAACAAGGTATATATAGGCGCGGTGTGAAATATCCCGAGAAAGTGACGAATTACTCGAAAAGTTCAACCTCTGTCATGGTTTGTGGGTCAGCAGATGGAGTAATGCTGCCGCCATATGTTATCTACAAGAGCCTACACTTATATGAGACCTGGAAGGAGGGTAGTCCATGTGGGTCACCTTGCTGGGATAAACGTTGCTGTTCTCAAGGAACAAGATTTAACATAACCAACAGTGGGTGGTTTGACGCAGGGACTTTCCGAGACTGGTTCTTAACATGCTTTCTACCACACACTAAAAACATACCTGGCCGTAAAGTAATGATAGGCGATAACGTTTCGTCCCACCTGGACATCGATGTCTTGAGACTTTGCGAAGAAAATGAGATCGACTTCGTCTGCTTGGTGCCCCATTCAACGCATTTATGTCAGCCCCTTGATGTGGCCTTTTTAGGCCAATGAAGTCAGCTTGGCGTGCAATTCTGACAGAGTGGAAAGCTCGTTACTTTAAATTGGCTGCTATTCCTAAAGACACTTTCCCCCGTTTGCTGACTAAAGCTCTACAAAAAATGGATTCCGTCCAAGCAAAGCCAAAAGCGCCGTTTTCCAACGAGACGTCGGGCATCAAACGAAACTTACTTTTTTATTGTCTCTGGTAGAGAAAATAACTGTGCAACTACTCATTTTATCAAAATAACCTAATTCCCTTTAGATTTCAAATAAACCGCCTTCGAAAACAAACATTTTTATCAAAAAAGCCAAGTCCAGTAGTAAACTTTTATCAAAACCAGCTAGGTCCCCGTGAACCAATCAGAGCTTCGGCGTTGTCCAAGATGGCTGTCAGTCGTACCTCGGCATAACTACTGTATTGAGACTTCTTTAGATATTTTAATCGATTTTGATAATAAAATTGATAAAAACAATGGAACATGTACCAGTTATGCCTTCCAGATAAAGCAAGGAAACGAGTGATACTAAAGAGCTCAACCAAAAGTAAGAAACAGAAGGAAAAACGGTAAGTTTATGTTTCTATTTCCTACTATAACCTCCATTTATCCAGGGCTGCATCAAGCACGTTTAAAAATAGCGGTCATAACAAATCTAACCTATGATGAGTTACTGCTTTTGTTTGAAATATATTCTCATAATATTTTATGTACTTACTTTTGAATTCAATTAAAACCGATCTGCGATAGTTACTTTAAAACCCTTAACTTTTTATTATCTTTTATTTACAAGTTTCAAATAAATCAATTAATTAAACCTAATGTTCTGTTGTACTTTCGTAACACGCACTTTTTTCAAATAGGTACGTATATTTTTGACAATTACTAGTAATGCGTTGACAGTGTAACTGTAGTTATATATAGTGTATATACCTAGGTTGGTGTACTAACTGAATACGAGCGTATAGGCCTCTACAAACCGCGCCGCAGTCTGCCGCCGGGACTTATATGGAAACTATAAGTTCACACAACTCTCATGACGTCAGAGACCGCGTTGCCGTCGGGTATATTTTCAAAACCAGTAAACTAAAATCATTTCAATAAAGCGTACCTTTATCTAACATTGATTTATGTTTCAATATTTTTTCAATAAACATTTTACAAAAAAAAAAAATACAAAAATGACAAAAGAATACATAATAAGAAAGGTACAGTTTCATGTTATATAAACTTAACTAAAGATAGATACATCGTATGTTTATGAGAATAGGTGTTGGTAGTAAGCAAAAATAACATCAGAGTCGATACTCCCCAAGGTAGGGTTTCCCCTGTGTTTTGGGATAAGTAGCGACGAGGGACATTTGTGACGTCACTGTCGCGTGTTGATAACGGGTATACATTCAGATTTAGTATAATACGCCCCGCGTATTTTAAAACATACCCGACCGCAACGAAGCCATCCTTCGGTACTCTTTTGGCACGTTACTATTTCAATCGTTCTATCCTTTTCACCCGCTGGCTGACGCAATATTTTGTTTGTTACATAATTTTGTGACCACGTGCGAGTCAGTACTGTTTAAAATGTGATCGAAGATTGTGATTTCAAGTGTTTTTATTTAAAACAATTTTCATAAGTGCATTTTCATAAGTGTACGTTGCGAAGATTATTATAAAGTGATAACTATAGAGTTTGTGATCCTTTTAACGTAAAAAGTAAGAATAATGATAGATAAAGCCAGTTTAGAGCATCAGTCGGCAACTGGCGGACCGCGCTCCGGATCGCGAATGGTCAAAAGCTGGCCCGCCAAATTACCCTATTCAATTTATATAATCTAGCCTTTTTCAGGCACCGAGCGAAAAGTATATACTAAAGTAAAAGACTTAGGTACTTGCTTTTCTGCGCAGTCAAGATCAGTGGCCTGTGCTATGTAGCGCGAGACGGAGTGCGTTGGAGTGTGAGGGGGTGCAGGCGGACAGTGCGGCGGCGGTAGTGATTTTTGGGTGCGTGCGTACAGGCAGGCGGGAGTAGTGTGCATGTTTTGACATGTTTGTATTCTGTCACAACAAACAGTCAGCAGTCGCAGTTACTGCGTTGACGTTGTATTGTACGGAGCTTTCTTATCTACTGTGATACCTACTTGCTCGTGTAATAAAACGTTTTTTACCTACCTGTTACCTACATCCAAAAATGGAACCAAAAAAGCTAAAAGTTGACAGTGAAAATAGGAAGTTTTTGGTTGAGTGAACTAAACAATATTGTTTTACGCTGCCTGATAGACCTAATGCGGTTCCAGTTTGCCTCATTTGTAACCAAACTGTCGCTATTGTTAAAAGTGCTAATTTAAAGCGACACTACAAAACTACTCATCAGCAGTTTCACAAAAAAATTCCCCTTGGCAGTGAAGCTCGTAAAGAAAAACTTCAGACATCTCTATCTTCTTATAAAAAAGCACGGCCTTACTAGTTCGCAGCATGAGCGAACAAGAAAAATCCGCAGAAGCAGCATTGCGCTTGTGCTGGACTCTTAATAAACATCAGAAGCCATTTTCAGACTCTGAGATGGTAAAAGAAGGCATGGTGGAAGTGGCCACGGCACTTTTCGAAGAAAAAAAGGATGTTATCGCTGCAATTAAAGGCCTTCCATTGTCGGCAAGGAGTAATACAAGAAGGACCGAAATTTTAGCTGCAGATAACAAAACCAGTTTGCTCGAACTTCTACAAAAGGCACCTTGCTACGCGCTAGCACTGGATGAATCATGTGATATTGTTGATGATGATCAATTGTCTGTTTTCGTGAGATTTTTTGACGTTGAAAGTAAAGCGTTCAGGGAAGAATTGCTAACAATATTGCCATTCAAAGGCAAGACTCGCGGAGAAGATTTATTCAAGAAGTTTGATGAATTCATAACCAGCACAAATATTGGTTATGATAAAATGGTATCTCTTTCAACGGACGGGGCCCCAGCGATGATTGGCAAAAAAAAAGGGATTGGTAAGCAGAGTCAAGGATAAGAATGCAGACCTAATATCTTATCAGTGCATTATCCATCAGACAGCCCTTTGCGGCAAACTCAGTACGACTCTGAAAGAAGTAATGGATAGCTTGGTCAAGATGATCAACTTTATGAGGTCTCGCTCTGCTCTTCAGCACCGACAGTTCAAGGAGTTCCTGTCTGAATGTGATTCAGCGTATTCTGATTTACTGCAACACAATAATGTTCGCTGGCTAAGTAAAGGTCAGGTTATTGAGCGTTTCTAGCTAATAAAAGAACAAGTCACATCTTTTCTGCAAAACTTGGATACGCAGGAAGCAAGAAAGCTCCTGGAGTTCATAACAAACGAGCGCAATATGCTATCTGTGGCTTTCCTTAAAGACATTCTCAAATATTTGAATGCGCTCAACACTGAGCTACAAGGTAATGGAAAACTAATATGTGATCTGATACAAAGTGTATCTGCTTTCCGTCGTAAGCTGGATATTTTTGAAAAAGATATTGTAAATCAAGAATTTATTCATTTTCCAACAATTCTTCAATTTAAAAAGAAGAACTCTGAAGACGACGTTGCAGTATTTTCAAAGTTTGGGAAGGAATTTGCTGCAAGATTCCAAGACTTTGCAGAGATAGGGAAGCTATCTTCATTCCTCAAATCGCCTTATGAAGTTGATGCGGCGGCAGAATGGAGTGACGTCGCTGCGAAAATTTTCCATGTTCCAAAGGCACTACTCCAAATGGAGATAATAGACTTGCAGGAAGATATTTCTTTGCAAATACATAAAACTACATCATGTGAAGAATTTTGGGGCAAACATGTACCAGAAAAGTATGAGATCTGTAAAAAACTAGCAATCAAACTGGCTACAATGTTTGGCTCCACATATGTGTGTGAGTCGTCATTCTCGAAAATGAATTTTTTGAAGAACAAATACCGATCCAGATTAACAGACGCACACCTCGAAGACACGCTCCGCATTAGCTATTCGCCTCGCCAACCCAACTTCAAAAAGCTTGCTCAAGAGCGCAAGTGTAATTTCTCGCATTAATTACTGTCATTTATGGTTAATTTAGTCTAAAGTTAATAAAAAAGTCAAATAAAAAATGTTTTTTTTTCTGGACCTCGGTAAAAAAACTCTACCGTATCCGGATCTCACGTAGAATTACTTGCCGACCCCTGGTTTAGAGTGTTTCATAACCGAACAATGTGGACTTATCGAGAATCTGGATTTTGAATCGGAGGAAAAGTACTCCATGCGATTTAGACTGAAGACTGATCAAAATGAAGAACAAGAACGATATGTTAAGTATATCGACGAGTTTGTTCAAAAAATATCAAATTTTACGAACACTAACTGGATAGTTCGAAAGTCATATCCTTCGTTGAAGCGCTTCTTATTTCGAAAAACCTATACATGTCAACATTCATCGTTCAATAAAAAATCTGAGAAGTCGTCTCGTGGACAAAACTGTAAGGCTAATATAGACTTAGTTATCAAAAAAGTTAACAAGGACACTATTCGAAACGACAAACTGTTGTCGGAAGGGTATAATGTGTTTGTGACCATGGTTTTTGAACACTCTCATCGCGTTTACGTTGCCGAAGCCTTGAATTTACTAAAATGCAGCCAGGAAACCGAAGAAACTTTTAAGAAATATTTTGATAGTGGAATGACACCTTTCGCAGCAATAAATTACAACGAATTGAACAAACTGGACTCGTTTTAAGATACTGATCTAAATGGAAAAGAGATGTTATCGAACTCTCAAATAAATCCCTCCGAAAATTATGTGTACTACATGTACAATAAATGGCGTACTGAAAAGTATGGCGACCGTAATGAATGCCCCGAAATCATACAGAGGAAAATTGAGAGTTTAAATGAAAAAGGCTACTCGATACTGTTAAAACAAAATCCCAGGATTATCGTGATAATTACTCCTATTATGAAACGAGCCTTTCTGTCTACTGCCTATGAGAATATGATTTTCGTAGACACAACATCATCGTGTGACCAGACCAGTTCTGCGATTACTCTAGTTTTTACACATCAAAAAATCGGTGGTCTTCCATTGGCATGTGCTATACATACTGAGCAAAATGAGTCCAATTACACGATGGTTTTTGCCGCTATTAACAGTTTGGCTGCCCATTCCGCCGCGGGGCGTGAAGCGCGGCGAAAAGGGGATGCCCGTCACGCCTCAGAGCGGGAACGGTTCGTACCGCGTTCGACGAGTGAGTGTGACGCGGGCATCTGTCTGAGAACGTTGAATCGCACGGGCGTCGCGCGCCACACTTTCAACGATAGCGCAACAAGTTGTGGTTTTCAGTTATTGTTTTTTTTTGTGAAGTAATGGAGAGTGAAGTTGGCCCTTCTAGGCCTAAACGAACACGTAATCTTCAACTAGAAGATACAGTAATAGAGGACTTTTTATTAGGAAACGATGATTCAGATGACGATTTTGAAGTCGATGAGGAAAAGGAATCATCTTCAGAGGAGGATGACCATGACCAGCCGCCGACTTTACAATCGCCAATCCAATTTCTTAGTTCACCGGTACGTCAAACTGAGTCGCATACACGTACCCGGGGATTAGAAGATAATAATCGACCAACGACATCCACTTCAACCCCACCATGAACACTTACTGGTGAGATGAAAAACTTCGATTTTACGGAAAGCAATGTGTTCCACGGGCCGCATAACGGAGATCCAGTGGATTATTTCAATTTCTTTTTTGATGAAGACTTATTGAAGTTTATTTGTCTCCAATCCTAACGAACAAGCGGTAAAATTGCTCTTTTCCGAAAAAACCACGCAGGAGTCAAGAATTACTCGTTGGAAAGAATTGACGGTTGAGGAACTGAAGATATTTCTGGGCCTGTTATTCCACATGGGAACAATTCAATTGACTCGAGTTCAAGATTATTGGAAAAAATATCGTTTATTTTCTATACCGATTTTCGGCGAACAAATGAGCAGAAATAGGTTTCTTTTAATTATGAGATGTCTTCATTTTACTTCTGAGATTAGCAGTGATGATCCATTGTATAAAATACGATTCATGATCGAGTATTTTAATAAAAAGATGTCAGATTGTTATTATCCGGCTAGAGAATTAGCACTGGATGAAAGCATGGTGCTCTGGCGGGGACGCCTAGCCTTTAGGCAATATATAAAGAATAAACGGCACAAATATGGTGTAAAACTTTATATGTTGACCGAGCCTGATGGCCTTATATTAAAGTTTAGAGTATATGCTGGGAGTAAGGATGTTGAGGTCGCTGGAAAAGGGCATGGTGAAAAAATTGTACTCCATCTTTTAGAAGACTTTTGAGAGAAGGGCCATGAAATTTACATGGACAATTATTATAACAGCGTGGCCTTAGCTAAAAATCTCTTGGAGACAAAAACCTATTTCACGGACACTCTCCGGTCTAATCTCAAGAGCAATCCTAAGGAGGTAACGCAAAAAAGACTGAAACGAGGAGTAAATATATCACTTTTCAGTGAAGGTGTCGATGTCGGTAAATGGAAAGATAAACGTGATGTAACATACATAACAAATCAATATCCAAACTGTCTAACTCCGGTCACAAGCAAACGTGGCCAAGTAAAGGAGAAACCACTGGCCATTGCCAAATACAATGAATTTATGTCTGGCGTAGATCGACAAGATCAGCTGCTTTCCTTTTACCCATGTGAACGAAAAACTGTTCGATGGTACCTGAAAATAGCAATCCACACCTTTCAGTTATTATTTATTAATTCGTAAAAAATGTACAACAAGTACCCAGGCAAACCAAAGATGAGACTGCATGACTTTCGTTTATCAGTAATTGATAAACTATTGCCAAAAAAGCCAACCGCTGCCATACAGACACCACGTAGCGCGAATCCAATGCATAAAATAATTCGGATATCTGAGAAGACTAAAAATGGAAGGATAAAACGGAAGCATTGCCGCCAATGCTATAAACAAAAGAAACGCACCGACACTACGTGGCAATGTGAAGTTTGCGATGATAAGCCAGGACTATGTGTAGAGTGTTTCGATTTATATCATGAACAGTTATAATTTGATATTATGTTTAATTTTTTATGTTTTTTTTTTTAATTTTGATAACTTTTTGTTCCTAAATTGTGATTCTGCATGTTAAAATTCATATGCTGCACTGAATTGTTAAGTGTATGTAATATATTTTAATAAATACTACATTACCGCGCAAAATTTTGCTAACGCTCTCGGGCGTGATGGGCACCTGAGATGAAAATTCCTTCCTAGGTGCCCGTCACTCCCAAAGGCGTAATTTTTTTTCCTCCCTTTTTTAACCCCCACATTAGATTTGCAACAAATATCATCGTTTTTTTTAATATTTATACATATTTCAAGTTAAATAACACAAAAATCTAATGGGCTTCCAACCAAATTCACTTTTTTTTGTGGGCAGTCAAACTGTTAAAGAAGCTGGAGAAAAGAACGAGGTGGGTAAAAGATTTGAGTCTGATATTGTTATGACGGACGATTCTACTGCCGAACGAAATGCTCTAAGAACTATTTTTCCAAATGCTAGATTACTATTGTGCGCATTCCATGTTTGCCAAGCCTTTTGGCGTTGGCTTTGCGTTGCAGATCATAAGGTTGACATAATGAAAAGACAGTCAATCATGATACGATTTCGAAATATTCTTTTTGCAACTGATCCAGAAGAAGCAGTAAAATTGTATGAGGAATTGACAGGTGACGAGTATGCTAAGACGATGCCAGCTCTATTAAATCATCTGAGTAACTTATGGAAATGCCGGCTTGAATGGTGTGTCTCTGATAGGTTGGATTTACTTACGCGAGGAAACAACACCAACAACATAACAGAAGCATCTATACGCATTCTTAAAGACGTGATACTCCAGCGCTGTAAAGCATTTAATGCTTGCGCATTAGTAGATTTCATAACGTCCATTTTTGAAAACTATTTTATGCGGCGCATCGTTTCTTACGCCAACACGCGAAAAACCAAGGATTCCATATATGCAATGTTCATGAAGACTTCTCGAAATATTAAAAATATATCTAAAGTCAACGATAATGAGTACAGTGTGAAATCAGAGACAAGCCCAAATACTTTTGATGATGATGGGATGAGATTAATGAAAATTTCTACATGAATATGCTAGATTTGGATCAAACACCGAACAATGATTTGGACTCGATAGGACCGCAGTGCTCTTCCTCTAATACACAAGAGCTGATACAGGTAGTACCACAGTGCTCTTCCTCCGATACACAAGAGCCGATACAGGATGTGGCCAATTCTTCGTCATACAAGCAACAGGTTGCTGTAGAATTCCCGCACCAATATAAAAATGCACTCGCAGAGTTTCAGACTGAATTACAACGCTTCACAAAGTTATTTGAAACAAACCCCACTATCCACAATCTAAGAGCACTAGGAAAATTCACAAATATAATAAAAAAAAAACAATACATCAGAGCAAGGACAAAACTTTATTTTAAATCAGATAAAACAAGGCGTGTACCAAGGAAAATTAAAGTTCACAGCGCTGAGCAGACGTAAAGACAGAGGAATAGGAAAGACCAAGTCTAGGATTCAAGCTGGGCGGCCGTCCAACACAGAACGCAGAACCAAACGAAAGCATAACTTAGGCCAGAATGTTAAAATGAATGTTCATAATGCGCGCTAAATTATTATTTTTAATTTTATAATTACCTACTTATTTTTATAGTAACTAATAAACGTTTTTATCCACTTCTGTTCTCGTATAATTTACCTCAATCCCTAACCTATAAAATACACGTCCCTTTATCTGATACCTACCCCGAACGGATGTTGCGGTCGGGTATATTTTGAAATCCTTAACACGACGGTTCATATTTTTAAAGTATACCCAAAACGAATGTTGCAGTCAGGTATATTTTAAAATCCTCAACAAGGCGGTAGATATTTTTATGGTATACCCGAACTCAACACTATAGAGCGTTGAGTAAAGGTATAGATTCCATATAAGCGCCGCCGGGTTAGGCCGGTGGAGACCGCCGGCATTAGCGTGAGACAGCCGGAACGACCTGAGCGGCGGCTCGAGAGCCGCGGCATCCTGCGGCCTGTAGTCACTACGTTATGAAAGCCAGCGGGCGACTGAACGGAGCGAGAGCAAACATTGTCTACCGCCGGCATGCCCCGCCGGGCAGCGCGCGCGGGCGCAAGCGGCACAACCCGCCCCGGCACGGTATCGCAAAACCAGCCCGGCGGCCTAATCCGCCGGGCGCAGTTTGTAGAGGCCTTAACGCCAAGTATTTAATAATAATGAAATATAATTTACTTTCAGATATTCAGCGGCTGGTCTACCGGTAAAACCGGTGTGCAGACATCCCAAGAAACAGATATATCAGTACAACCATCTGACATCCAATGACGTTTTCCATTTTCATGCAAATTTTTACCACACAAAGAACAAAGTAGACCAAGACAACTACACAGTCAGGTCATAAGTTCTGTCACACAATAAAAACTTTTGAATTTAGAACGCTGGCCACAAAAAAGTTTATTGAATTCGAATTTCGAATTTTTCATGAAAATAAAAATGTGTACTTTTAGAATTTACCTCATTTTTAAATATGGAGTGGACACTTAAAGAAGACCGTGTCGCAGTTATTGCGTTGCATCGTTGCGGTTACGCGCCAATTCAGATTTTCGACTTACTGAAAAATTTGAATATAACCAAAAGATTCGTTTATCGTACCATAAAACGATACAATGAAGACTCTAGTGTAGATGACAGGTCAAGAAGTGGTCGCCCTCGCTCTGTTAGGACTCCAGCAGTGATAAAAGCTGTGAAGGCGCGAATTAAAAGAAATCCCATACTTAAGCAGAAACTGTTGGCCCTTCAGATGGGGTTAAGCAGGAACACGGTGAAAAGGGTGTTAAATGAAGACTTAAGGCTTAGGGCATATCGAAGAAAAACAGGACATCGTTTGGACGCTCGTTTAATGGACCTGAGACTGAAGAGATGTCGCGCTTTGTTGAAGCGGTACGCGGGAAAAAATCATAGGGAAATTCTTTTTTTGGATAAATAAAATTTTCACTGTGGAAGAGAGCTACAACAAACAAAATGATAAGGTGTACGCACACAGCAGTGAAGAAGCGAGCAACCGAATTCCGCGTGTCCAACGAGTTCATTTTCCATCCTCGCTCATGGTTTGGTTGGGAGTCTCTTATTGGGGCTTAACTGAGGTACATTTTTGTGAGAAAGGCGTAAAAACTAATGCAGTTGTGTATAAAAATACAGTCCTCAAGAACCTTGTGGAACCTGTTTCTCATACCATGTTTAATAACAGTCACTGGGTATTCCAACAAGATTCTGCGCCAGCTCATAGAGCGAAAAGCACACAAGACTGGCTGGCGGCGCGTGAAATCGACATCATCCGGCACGAAGACTGGCCCTCCTCCAGTCCAGATTTGAGTCCGTTAGATTACAAGATACGGCAACACTTGGAGGAAAAGGCCTGCTCAAAGCCTCATCCTGATTTGGAGTCACTCAAGGCATCCTTGATTAAGGCAGCCGCCGATATTGACATGGACCTCGTTCGTACTGCGATAGACGACTGGCCGCGCAGAATAAAGACCTGTATTCAAAATCGTGGGGGTCATTTTGAATAAACTTTATTACCATAAGAATCTATGTTTTATTAAGTTCATTTTGCTATATAAATGTTTACATAAATAATAAACATGTCTAAATTATTTCATATTGCACATGTGACAGAACTTATGACCTGACTATGTACATATTACAGTTCTGTAAGACTGCTAAGACAGAACGAAAGCGTCCTAGAGACAAAACAAAAATATATCTGTAAAATACGTGTGCCGGGCAGCCTTTATTGGCATTCTAAGAATCACTCCAAATCGGCTTAAAGGTGTGCTTGCAAGGTATTGGAAGTCTGGCTGTATAGCCACAGAAAATCGGGGAGGAGACCGAAAAGAGTTTGAATTGCGGGCAAGAAAAGAAGCTGCCATAAAATTCATTCAAAAGTAATTGAAAAACATTACACACATACACACGCGACAAGATTAGGCAACGAGTCTATCTAGATCCATCACTCAACATAAAAAAGATGGCCGACATGTATAATGACCAAGCAGCGTCCGGAATGTCAGTATCAGAATCATTTTTCAGAAAAGTTTTAACCGAAACTTTAACATTGAATTTGGTTCACCAAAAACAGATGTGTGTTCGAGCTGTGTACAATTACAGGAACAAATAAAATTCAAAAAAAGGGACAGCTGAAAAGCAAACACTGATGGTTGAGTTAAGAATCCACAAATTGAGAGCGAAGGCGTTTTTTGACTTAACCTTACAATCCCCCAAGCCTCATATGACGCTCGCCTCGAGTACCGTCCGTCCCCCAAGCGTCATATGACGCTCTCGCTCCCGCGCTTTTTTAAACCGGTATATTTTGGCCAATTTTTGTCATGTTGGTACTGTTAAAGATTTTCCAGACGCTCAATAAGACAAAGTCTATAATCCGATACAATTGTCTATGGTCATTCATAGAAAAAAATATTCCAAACGTGCCTCAAAAAAAACACTTTTTCGAGGACTTTTTTTTGGAAAATTTCAAACGCTGAAATATTGAACAGTTTATATAAGAACACACTAATGTTTTTATTGTTTTGAAAGGGTAATGTTATTTAGATTACGTAGGTATCAAATAACATGTATATGTTGTTGATGTTTTTCTCATGTCTGCTAGATTTGTGTCGAGAAGGACCATTTTCATAGATGTCTGTGATTCTCATGTCGGTACAATAATAAAGGAAGGTCACTGTGACATTAGTTTTGCATTGACTAAGAGAGGGTTTCATTAGCTACTCATATTTAGCACTCTCATAGTTCTAAGAGTTACCATTTCAACATAATCACTTGATACGTCAGTCAAGTGTCGCGCGCCGCGCGGGCTTATGTGTGCCTGGGGGACGAGCTGTGTCGGCGCCAAGTGGCTGGGGGTGCGAGGGGTTAAACTACTAACGACTTGACTAACTTAGGGAGGTGAAAGACGAAATGACCACCATCAGCTTTGAATGTCAAAAAAACTTACCTTTACCAAAAGTGTCTGATCAAATTACGTACTATTCCCGGCAACTTTACCTCTATAATTTCACAGCAGTTATAGGGTCTTCTAAAGCCGAGCTTCAAAAAGAAAATGTCAAATCATACGTTTGGACAGAAAACATCACTGCCAAGTGTTCAAATGAAATCTGCAGTGCATTATTGCACTGCTTAAATTCAGTAAATACTGAAAATATAAAGACTATTCGATTAATGTCAGACGGATATGTGGGCCAGATCAAAAATTATTTTCTCATCAGCATGGCCAGTAAATGGCTTTCCGAGGCTCTGTCCACATTAAAGACAGTTGAAATTATTTTTCCAGTTACAGGGCACTCGTATGTGCCAGCTGACCGTGTATTTGGCCTGACGGAAACGAAGATACGTAAACATGAAACAATAGTTGATCCAAAAGAATATGAAGAAATAATGGCAGAGCACGCAATGGTTTATAATTTAGGGACAGAGGTTCCCGTTTATGATTATAGGACTGCTGTGGGAGAAGTGGTGAA
The DNA here is from genome assembly GCA_949825045.1 of Argyresthia goedartella. NCBI lineage: Eukaryota > Metazoa > Arthropoda > Insecta > Lepidoptera > Argyresthiidae > Argyresthia > Argyresthia goedartella. The sequence continues at coordinate 21,306,458 of OX463821.1, read as the reverse complement.
GCCCACCAATAAGTGGCACTTTCAGATAACTAAAATAAAAAGAGTTATTTTGAGAAGAGGTACAAGGACCCACAAAATTTTGTCAAGGGGTGAGATCTCATACCTAAGCGACACCGGAGTAGCGAAATGCCTACTGCGTCCCATCAACATTTTCATGGATATGACTCCAGAACAAGTCCAGATGGGAATCGCCTTGAAGGAAAAGAAATTAAAAGATGTGGAAACCTTGCAAACTACACACTACGGCTCTAACTGGGCTAACCTAGAGGAGTTAGTATTTTATAAAAACGTATTGGCCAGGGATCATAGATATCTTGCAATCCGTAAGAATGATCCTTGTTGTGAACATGAGGTCAAAGAAGAATTGGATTTTGTGTGACTACGTACAGGTACGTGTACATGAGATAATTTAGTTTTTAAGAATTTAATTTTCACTATACCTACATTTTAGTTTAATATTAATACCTAATATTAATCCTTTAAAATTTTTGTACTGCGTCTTCCTTAGTCCGTCTACTTATGAGCTGTTATTCAAACTCAGCCAAGTCCAGTACTTCGGTTTATTCAAAACCAGCCAAGTCCTAAGGAATTGGCTTCGTTTGTCAAAAACTGCTCAAGTCCAAACAGAAAAATGCGTTAATGCTGTATCTGCCATACTTATTCAAGTTAAATGTTAAACAAAGATAGAGGATAGTAGAAAATAGATAATTTGGCAGCAAAAAAATAAATGTGTACCTGTACTAGGTAAATACAAAATAAAAAACGTTTTGTGCCTAAACAACCTTTTTGGACTTGGCTGGGTTTGAAATTTAGCGACTCATATATTTAACTCAAAAAATAAAAAAAACAAACAAAAAGGACATTTATTCACCGAGGAATTAAATTATTCTCTAACGTGCATATAACGTAATGCTCAGTTGGAGATGTTTCCTAATGAGTACAAGTTACTCGCAAACAAACAAACACTGCCTCGCAAAAATAGGCTGCTACCTTTCTCACCCTTTTTAGATTATAATAATATCATTCGCGTAGGTGGAATTCCTTGTATGATTACAATAAAAAGCATCCTATCCTTCTATGAGGAAAACATCATTTAACTAAACTAGTCTTCGCATTGTCACAAAAAAGGCTCCTACATGCAGGACCTCACTTACTTTTAGCCATTTTACGTCAAAATTATTAGCCCTTAGGAGGCAGAAACCTATCCAAGTCAGTGGTGAGGAAATGCGTCAAATATTTTAGGTACCGATGCAAAAATGTACAGCCTTTTATGGGACAATTACCTACTTCCAGAAGTAATCTTTAGTTCCCCTTTGTACATTGTAGTGTTAACTATGCTGGGCCAGTACTCATCGCTGATCATAAGGGGAGAGGGTGCAGGCTTATAAAATCCTATGTATGCATTTTTGTCTGTCTTGCAGTGAAGGCCATTCACATCGAGCTAGTCACAGACTTAACCAAAGAGGCCTACATTGCCGCTATCAATCGGTTCGTGGCGCGACGAGGAATACCTCGAGAGTATTCTTTCAGATAACGGTACCAACGGTTTACAGGAGTGCAATTTAGCCTCTAGTATGGCACAGGAAGGCATATAATTTTCTTTTGTGCCCCCTTACTCTTACCCATTTTAACGGCATAGCTGAAGCTGCCGTCCGCTCCACTAAGCACCACCTTCGAAGATTGCTTCAACTAATAATTTTTACTTACAAAGAACTGAACACTCTTTTGTATCAAATTTAGGCAATATTAAATTCACGTCACTTAATTCTCCTTTATACTTACCCGCTAGACTGTTCCTCACTGAATCCTTCTCATTTTCTGATTGGACACTCGCTCTGTTCCGCATTCACAGGTGCTCGAAGCCAAGATTGGCTGTCTAGAGCGGTATCAAAGGGTGGAACACATCAAGCAACATTTCTGGCAGCGCTTTAATGTAGAATACGTGTCTCTGCTACAGAAAAGGACGAAGTGGCTATCGTCAAAGGGAGAGCTGGACGTGGGAACCTTGGTGCTGGTCAAGGACAGGACGCAGCCTCCCCTATTATGGCTGCTCGGGCGCGTCATCAATACCTTTCCCGGCAGCGGCGGCGTCGCGCGCGTTTTTGAGCTGAAGACGAAGAAGGGCGTCATCAAACGAGCCTTCCAGGATCTTTGCCCTCTGCCGATATCTTGAAGATCGAGGACTTCAAGGCCGGGAGGATGTTCGAGCCTATGCTACTGCGGGGGGGCCCACCTCACCCCGCTTCTCGAGACCGGTTACGATAAGGTCGGGTAAGCGCAGCGCGCAGATCACTCCGCTTCTTACCACCGACGTGTTGGATACATATGTGAACTGATTGTACTTTTAATAAAATATTACTTCTTTATCTTTATACAGACCGCTCTCATTTAAAAAACTCCCTGAGGCAACAAAGGGAGTGAAGCAAGGAAAACCAATTTCCCCCTAACCATTCTCAGCAGTACTAGAATCAGTTTTCAGCAAACTAAGGAGGAATAATAGGAGTATCAAAATAAATGTATTTGTCTAAATCACCTGAGATTCTCTGGTGATTTAGACAAATCCATTCTGCATACATTGCAAAAGCTTATATAAGACCTATCTAACCGAGTAAAACTGTCGGTCTCTCACTAAATGCCGAGAAAACTAAAATAATATCAAATGGCAATGAATTCAACATAATAGTGGATGAAGCTCAGTTAGAATACCGTCAAATCCTCCAACTTTGCCTTTTCATCCAAACTTTGCCCAGCAAGACAAAATAACTTTGTAATAATCTAGCGAATAAGTAAAAAAGCATTTTTTATTTTTTGGTAGAAAATAGAACGTTTTTATGGCAACACTGAATGAGTATGACGTACATGAGTCCTATAGAAGCAGAGGCGGCTATCTGTACATTTTGGGAAAAAGGACTTTTGGATAGAGCAACACTCAAAATTTTAAACACTTCTTAACGTATATTAATATCCGTATCAAAGAAGGCCATCTTTCCTAGTAAACTTACATCAAAGTCACAGGCTAGTTTCAAATACATCTATCTGCAAAAGTTCAGAATCAAACATGGCTTTCTGCTTTCTCGACCAATCAGAAGCCTCCATCTGCCTCCATCTTTTGCGCACTGTCATGGCGACAAAAGGATTTGTTTCAGTTATTGTGTGAATTTGTGTATTATTCAATTGGTTTATTGAAGATTCTGCTGCTGTACCTAAATAGATTCAGCAAAATATTAATCATGGACCATTAATCATCATCATCAACACCTGTGAACAATCGTTATGCCCGAAAACGACAAAAGGATCCTGAAAAATGGAAAAGAAATGTGGCCAACAAACAGAGGTTAGTTTCATTCATAGGGTTGGCACTTCCAACTTGTATTTTATAGCTCGTATTTTTTATTTAGCTATAAGTACATAATAATATTTAGTTGGCGCAGGTAAGCTGCGTTATGTTATTTTGTGACAAAAAACATTGTTGTATGCGGTTTCCTAATGTTTCTAATATTATTATTAGCTACTTATTTGTTATTATAGCGGCAATAGAAAAACACACTGTGAACATTTTAACTCAACAGTCTACGTATTACGGTTCATGTAATACACATGCAGCCCGCTGACAGACGGACAGACAGACGGAAAGTCAGTGGAGGCTCAGTAATAGGATCCCGATTATTTTTTATACGTATTATTTTTTTGTCGAAGAAAGAATTTATCTACCTAGAAATTGTTTAAAAGCCATGCCTGAAAGGGTATGCGCACTTGACACCAAAGCATTACAGTGTTGTAAAGTAATGATGCAAATGAACGACCTACACCAGAAATTCTACGCCATTCAAGAGAAAAGGTATCAATATGCACTAATTTTGAAATATTGTTCCATAGAACATGTGAAACACAGAGCCGGATATAAAGGCAAGAAACAGACAATCACTAAATACGCAGTTCATGTTCATCAAACAAAATACCAAAAAAAAAATTTGAAGATATTTGGCATAACAAAGCAACGAGTAACGTACGTGATGCAAAGATTTTTCTATATTGGCGATTTTGCTGATGAGCGGCGTGGCGGAAACCGCAAAGTAAATAAATGCAAGGAACAGAAAGAATCTGTGCACATGTTTATCCAAAAACTTAAATGTGCAGAAACACATTACTGTCGAAAAACGAAGTTCGCAGAGAGAAGGTATTTGCCATGTGAGCTGAATATAACAAAATTGTACGAAATGTACAAAACAAGCGAAGTTTCACATCCACAGGTAAAGGAGTCTTATTTTCGAAGTATCTTTAACAATTCGTATAATATTGGCTTTGGAACACCACAGACCGATGCTTGTTCAAAATGCTTGGAGCTTTCGGAGAAAATTTAAAATGAAGCTGATCTCGACAAAAAAAATGCTCTGACAACCGATAAGCCCGTTCACTCTTTAAGAGCAAAGGCCTTTTTGAGAAGCTTCGGGAAAACGTAGATGGACAAAAAATTATTTCGTTCGACTGTCAGAAGAAACTACCTCTCCATAAAGTACCAAATCAAATGGCATACTACAGCCGACAACTTCACCATGGTGGAAGGACCATCCACGCAAACGTTTCCGAAACAAAATATCTTATCCTACGTATGTACAGAGAATGAATTTAGCAAAGACTCAAATTGTTGCGTCAACTGGGTACCACCGTTTGACTGACACTGATAAAACGAATATCACAAATATCCGATTAGTAGGCGATGGTTGCGGTGGCGAAAACAAAAACTGCATCGTATTTGGAACATGCTGCAAACGGTTATTAGAAAATCTGAATATAAAAAGCATTGAAATTGTATTTCCCGTGACGGGACACTCTTTTATGCGTGCAGATAGAATATTTGGGGTCATTGAAAAGAAACTGAAGAGATTGCAAGTTATCGTACATCCGGATGAAATAAAAGAAATAATTGCTGAAACATCGACCTTGGTAAAGCTTGGAACAGACTGTCCAATTTTAGACTGGAGAGCTTCAGTTAAAACCATACTGAAGGTGACGACATCTTGGCCAATGAAATTCAAGGAATGCAAACGATTCATACTAAAACGTTCAAAAAAATATGGCAAAGTTTTAGTAAGGGGCGAACTTTTCACAAAAGTGACATGGCAACGGCTGTAAATTTCCGTAACAAGCAAAAAAATATTGCAATGATTGAGGCCCAAGTTTTACTCGTGGTCGTGTCAGTAACTAAAAACAAATTATAAGATGTCGAAAAGTTTTTGAGTATGCATTTCGGAGTCGAGTGGGCCGGGATCCCATCCCTAAGCTTTTACAAAGACTTGCTGAGCTCGCAACAGATACTTGCGGAATAAAATATAGTCAATGATTATTGTGGAAGCATTAGATGAAGCCGATGCCTTACGCATTTGAATATGTTGTTTTTTATAATTTTTTATTTAAAAATAAAGTGTTTAATTACTACATACTAACTTTTGTATGTTTTTGACAACTCTAACTTTACCTGTATTTTTTCACTATCAAATGCGGCAATCTGTCGTTTAGTAAGGATCAAACACGGAAATCTGCAGCTAGGTTGGGATCAAACATCTTATCTTCAATTTTTAGATTCAAAACTGGCAATCTGCAAAATAGAATGTTCATTTCCCTGTCAACTAATTGCTCTGGGCATACTTTCTTACGTCTTCTAGAATGGTCATTAATCAGAGATGCTTCAATAAACCACAGCTGTTTCAAAAATGTTAATAATGAGCGTGATATTATTTTTTGTCCATTGGCACAAATTTGTTAAAATGCAGATTGCCACTTTTGATTCTATAGGACTCACATGACCTAAATCAGTAGACATAAGTGTCTGCCAAACGAAAGTATTTTTGTGGTGCAAATTTTTATACAGAAAACTTTGACCTGACCGCTAGGCTGCGATAAAAATACGTAAGTATTTCATATAAAAATAGCTATTAAATAAGGAGGTCTTACGTTATTTCCTTAAAATAATATAATGTTTAAATATTTCTTTAGACCTTGGGCAATTTTAGGTCGATAAACGCAGTATGCACCGTCCCAACATTGGCCACATATGCTGAGGGCTGTCTGTATTAATATTTTTTCTAAGATTCTATCAGCTGTATGTCACTAACGTTATGGGTAATCTTTGCTATAAATTTGTCTTTCTATACCAGATTTATTATTGTCTATTTCGTTTTGGCGTCTGAAAATTCTTTACTTTATTTTTTTCAGTATGGAGCATAAGAAATCTAGAATAAAAACGCGGAAGTCGGAGAAAATTAGGGGCCCGGTCATATAAAAATAATACGCCAGAAATGTTAGAACTTGCTGTTGAGGCTGTAGCAAATAAGAAGATTTCGTCAAGACATGGAGAAAACCAATTTAGAATTCCAAGACGCACGATTGTTAATAAATTAAACGATCGTCACTCAAAAGCTGTCGGAACACCGAACCGATTACCAGAACAAGAAAATCACCTTCTGAATTTCGCTTTAGCAGTAGCAGATTTTGGCAGCCTCCTAACAAAACTTGATCTACGCATTGTTGTGCACAATTATCTCACTAAAAATGGAAAAAAATATGATGCCGAGAGATAAATGGGTATACAGATTTTTCGTCACGCCATAGAGAAATACTGACACTGACAGTCAGATATTAGTCACACACACAAAATATTAGGACATCAAGAGCGCAAAAAGGAGAAGTAGGAATATTGAATCATTTTGAAAATTTGCGTGAATCGGTGAAAGGTGTACCACCTACTATTATCCTTAACTACGATGAGACAAATTGCAGTGTTAATCCTGGCTCAATGAAAGCTATATTCCGACGTGGGGTTAAATATCCCGAAAGGATTGCTAACATCACAAAAGGGTGTATCTATCTCTTTAATGTTTAGCGGCACAGCTGACGGAAATGTCTGCCGCCTTAAGTTGTGTATAAAGCTGCAAACCTTTACAACGAATGAATTTTGAATGGACCTGAAGACGCAAGATTCAGCTGCACACTAATGCCCGATTCCTATATTTGAGAAAAGTTCCGTTTTAGTTACGAATAGTAGTTTAATATACGAGGCGTAAGTTAAAACCGTTCCTTTAAGAAACGTCTCGTTAGGCCACTTACTGACGGCTTGCTACTAACGGATAGGAGGGTTACCGGTAACGGACGGTAAGCGTTTTGTACGGAGATGATAGTTTACGGCGTTCCTATAAATATTTTCAACGTCAGTAGACTGTCAAGATTACTATTCGTAATGTCATTTGGTTACCTCTCAATTTCGGTCGGTTAGAGTTTGTTTTTCACTGTTTGCGCTGAAAATGTCGAGTTCAGGTTCAGATAGTGATAGCGAAGTGTTCGATATTATATCGAACTCCAGTGAGACTGATTCAGAAGAAGAAAATAGGCGTGATAGAATTTATAAAGAAAGTGAGGATTATTTGGCGACGCTGGATTCTTACGAATTTCAAGTAAGATTTCGACTCGATAAAGAATCTGTTGAACAGTTACTTCATGAAATTTATCCACACATAAGAGTAACAGGAGCCAGGTTAGTATATTGGAAGCATTTGTACACTCTCAAAATCGAACCTTTGTAAACATTTAACCTAATTAATCATGTTATTTTAGGAATCATGGGATATCTCCACTACATCAGCTATTGTTGACGTAAAGATTCTACGCTTTAGGAACAATGCTAATATCAGTGGCTGACTTTGTGGGTGTGTCAAAATCATGAGCTTGTCGCATTGTGCGTGATATTAGTTTTGCTATTGCTCAACTGTATGGCAAATATATTTACATGCACACTGACACAGAACAAGAGTTCTATAATGTAGCTCGGTTCCCACGTGTTCTTGGTGCACTTGATGGTACACACATCAGAATACAATCACCATGTAAGTATCCATGAAATTAAGTATCCACCTAGTTACTTACAATTAACAATTTTACCAGTTCTTAAGTAGCCTTTTTTTCAATACAGGTGCTCAGATTGGAGAAGTTTTAATTACTATGTGCTTGCAGTATATAACTCCAACAAGCGTGGGAATTTCCTTTTCAATTCTTTCTCGATGACTAACCATTCCACGGCTGTTTGCGGTAACTGTAAAGGTACGAGTTGGAACCCGGCAGCAGGCAGCAGCAGCCGACAGCAGCAGCCGACAGCAATACTGGTTTCTATGCATTTCTATGAAATACCCTACAAACCCGGCAGCATTCAGCTCGGCGACATGCTGCCGGGCAGCCGACTGCATGCTGCCCGACTGCAAACCAGTAGTGCCCGACAGCAGACGACAACTGCATAAACTTAACTGGATTAAACTGAATATAAAACCGAACTGTGCATTATTTAAACGACAATACTCTCTTTTTCTCTCTCTCCCTCCCTCTCTATCTCTCTCTCCCTCTCTCTCTCCCTCCTACTATCCCTCTCTCTCTCACCCCTCTCTCTCTCTCTCTCTCCCTCTCTCTCTCCCACTCCCTCTCAATCTCTCTCTCTCCCTCTCTCTCTCCCCCCCTCTCTCTCTCTCCCTCCCGCTCTCTCTCCCTCTCTCTCTTCGTCGTCGTCTTCCTCTTCTTATAAAAGATATAATAAATCACAATTAAAAAACCAACTTCAATTTACTTTGTTTCGGCCACACACAGGCAACACAAAACGAAAACCCGACGATGCGGGGAATCCCCGCTATTGGCGCGTTCCGTTCTGATTACTTCCGATACACGCAGTAGGTAGGTAGTATAGTAGTGTCGCTGACGCCGCCGCCGGCGCAACACGTCGACCGAGATTTTCAAAATGAGTTTTTCCTATTCTGAAGAAGATATTCTAATAAACCAGGTGGCCCAACATCCCGTACTGTGTACGATGGATCTCACCAAAACTATTTAAACACGGTGCTGAAAGATAATATTTGGAAAAAAAATGGAGAGGTGTTAAATAAAAGTGGTAAGTACCTACGTAATTAACTGTTTCTATAACTAGCTGCCCGTTGCGCGACTTCTTATTGTTAGAAAAAGAAATTGTCTCAATCACAGGTCATCACCTCCTAGATACCTCATTATTAAATATGTAGTAGGTAAGCTGTATGTATGTACTACGTAATAAAATATTTGTTACCTACTATTTATCTGCCACGCGTGTCGGTCGACAAGCTCATTGTGTGAGTGAGTTTATGCGAGTTGTAGTTGTAGGTAGGTAGGTAGTATGTACAGATGAAATTCCATTAGCTAGATGAAGGTTACAAATGAGTTTTTAGTCCCTCTGTCCGTCCGTCCGTTCGTCCGTCTGTCTGTCTGTTTGTCTGTCTGTCCTAGGGTTACAAGGCTGTATCTCATGAACCGTGATAGTAAGACAGTTGGAATTTTCACAGATGATGTATTTCTGTTGGCGCTATAACAACATATACTAAAAACAGCGTAAAATAAATATTTTTAAGGGGGGCTCCCATACAACAAACATCTTTATTTTGCTCTTTATTCTTTATTCACAGAATATGATGTTGCATATTTACCTTATATACATAATTAATTACATAATTTTGTGAACAATAATAACCAGTAATCGGAAATTCGGATACTTTCGGTCAAGTGCGAATCAGAATTCCCGGGAAATTTCGACGGGAAAAAATCGAGAAAAAGGCATCGAAGTTACTGGTCTGATTTGCTAGTCTAGTTCTTGACCAGTAACTAAGACTCATTTTTCCCGAAGTTTTCTCATCAAAATTTCCGGAAATTTTGATTTGCACTTGGACGAGAAACCCGCAACGCACTTAACCTGAAAAATATTAATAATACTTGTGGCAATTTTCTAATTACTATTTATAATAAATGATACATTCTATTGCGTTCTATCTAAAGCGGCTTCTTGCCATTAAACTGCACCAGTTTCGCTACAAAATAAATTTTTAAGTTTGTCTCTGATTTCGAAACCATCACTACTAGCAAATCCACCAAAACGGGCAAAGTTTATCATGTTATCAGTATTATCTCTATCGTTGCAGCTATAAAATGGCACGCTGTTACTTTCAAGATAACCATCCCGAAGAAGATTATGTAAACAACAAGTAGTTAATATTAGGTCATCAACTACATCTGATGCTATAGCAATCGGAGTATAAAATACTCTGAACACTTGGCTCAAAACCCAAAAGCATTTTCAGTAACCCGGCGGCCTCGGCATAATCTTAAGTTATAAATTTCTTTATTTCTTTCAAGCCTGGCCACTCTTCTAGAATAGGGTTTCATCATGTATCTACTTAATGCAAATGCTTCGTCTCCAACCAGAAAATGAGGGAGCATTACATTTGTATCTGGTAAAACTTTTGGTGGCGGGATATTAAAATCATTGGCTGCTTTTTGCCTTCCCATCAAAGATTTTTGAAATATCCCATTGTCCGATTATTTTCCGTAAGCACCCACATCAACTGCTACAAACTTATAATTAGCATCCACGATTGCTAATAGCACAATAGAAAAGTGTCTCATAAGACAGAAATTGCGTAGGAGGAATCGACGGGAAGCATGTGCGAATCAGGGCACCTTAAAATAGTGGATCATTATTTTTTAATTATAAAGACTACTTTTCTATTGTGCTATTAGCAATCGTGGATGCTAATTATAAGTTTGTAGCAGTTGATGTGGAGAGAGGAGTGGAGGAGTGTGTGTGATGTGAAGAGTGTTCTTAAAGTTATGACTTTAAGAACACTCTTCAAAATTTGGGATATGTAGCACTCTGATATGCGGTATGCAGTTGACAAAGACTTGTGGGTTTCCCCTGTGGCCAAAAATCTGTAACAAGAAAACTTTATTTTACTATTTTCGTTTGCAGGTGAAGACTGTAAAAAGAAGTGGAAAATAATACGTGACAGTTATACCAGGTTTAAGATAAAATCAAAAATGGGCACTGGCTCTGCTGCCCCAAAAACAACGAAGACAGACAGACATCTACATTTATCATTTCTAGACAATGTTCCACAACACAGAGTCGGAGGTACCAATGTTACTCCGTCACAACAGGAACTTGATGTCAATAATGAAAATGTTAGTGATGATCAGGAAAAAGATTCGGACACGACTTCATCCAGTAATAATACAATGCAAAGTAAATAATACTGGCCAGGAAGTTTGCACCGAAGCAACTGAACCGGTGTCTAATGTTCAAAAGGGAGAAACACCCAAAAAAAAGAAGACGAATTTTTGACATTATGGAAACAAAGAGACCAACAGAGACAGACACTATATAAAAATATTGTGAGAAGGATGGATGATGATATTGATTTATTTTGTAGACACATTGGTGAAGTTTTGCGTATGTTACCACCGTATGAAAAAGCAAAGGCAAAGAAACATTTGGGTGACGTTCTTTCGGACTATGAGATTATGGCAGCGAGTCACTCATCTGGAAGAAGCACATCTTCATGACTCTTAAATTCAATGTCTAACGATCGTGCATCGACATCCTCCGATCTTAACACACCATCCCCACCACATAGTCAACATTTCATACGACCCTTCTCTCCTCTTGGACAGCCACAGCCAGTTTCGCCAGAACTCATCGGACAAGGCAATGCACCACGTTATTTTCAGTTAGATGCATATTCCCCAATTAGTACCGCGGCAGCGTCACCAGGACCCTCCGGAACAACTAGCGCACGAGGCAATTTACCAGGGCCAGTATACACGTCATATGCCATGTCTCCCACGAGTACTGAGGTAGGGTCACCAGAACCCACTGATTTATACTCTCGGGTCAACCAAATCGAGATAGAGCATCCGGAGCATCGAGAGCAAGAAGATTATTTTGTCGACGAAATCCTGCGTCTTATGTGAAAGTTTACATGCTATTTTATAACCAGTGGTCGTAAATTCGGACTTTCGGTCAAATCCGTTGCGGATTCAACGGATTCAAGTGCGAATCACAATTGCCGGGAAATTTTGACTGGGAAAAGTCGGATAAAAGGGTTCGTAAGTACTGGTCCGATTTGCTTCAAAATTTATATCTGGGGATCCGGTTGGAGTCCGATTTTGAATCAAATCGGACCAGTAAATTACGACCTTTTTCCCGACTTTTTCCCGTCAACATTTCCCGAAAATTCTGATTCGCACTTGCCCGGGAAATCCGGTTCGGACTTGACTTCTTTTTTAAAGCGCGTAAACGAAGAAGTATTTTAGTTCCCAAATTTTCGATCTCTGCCCATCACTAATTCTGATTCGCACTTGACCGAGAAGCCGCACCAGGCTCGACCGAAAGTATCCGAATTTTCGACCACTGTTTATTTTCGCAATATGTTAATTACCTACCGACTTACCTCAATGTTAAAAATAATTTTTGCTCAGCATTTATTGCATTTTTTTCCTTGGCTCGATTTCTTCTCTGATTAAACTTAATATAAAATAGAACTGTGCATTATTTAAACGACAATACTCTCTGAACTCTTTCATATCGCTTTTCAAATGTTTATTGATCAGTACTGAATAAGTTCCCTCGCTTTCTCTGCTTTTCGTGTGGCTTTTTGTCTTTTTCTGTATAGTAAAAATAAGTCATCATCGTCTTCCTCTTCTAATAAAAGATATAATAAATCACAATTGTCGAACGCGTCAGACATCTTGTTTCACGGAACACTCGGAACCAACTGAATGCAGTCGGCTGTTGCTGTCGGCAGTCGGGTTCCAAATCATAACCTCGGCAGCATGTCGCCGCGTCATGCTGCCGGGTGCTGCTGCTGTCGGCTGCTGCTGCCTGCTGCCGGGTTCCAACTCGTACCTAGAATAAAATAAACGTTTTATTTAGTACATAAAGATTAAAAGTTTTTTTACAGGCTGCAACTGAAGAACAGGAACCGATACCCTCGCCGTCATCACAGTTAATAATTTATTGTTAAATGGTAAAACCAAATGTCAGGCAAGTTGAGACCAGTTTTGTGTTAGACAGCAGCACGTTAGAATTAGTAAATGACACGAAGTTTCTTGGAATAACCATTGATAGCAAATTACAGTGGGGACCCCACATAGATAAATTGGCTGGTAAATTAAGTTCTGCGGCTTACGCTGTTAGGAACATCAGACAAAACACAACAACATGTTAAAGCGACTTTGTCGAAAAAGGGGTATTACAATGGTCAAGATTACTTAAATGATGGGACTGTATGGGGTTAATCTGGCTCAACACAGACCTTGCTGTTAATAGTTTTGTTATTATTTATTCCTACTTATTAATTATGATATTATAAAATTTGTATTTGTTAGGCACAAGCAATTTTTAAAAGAGATATAAAAATAAATCTGTGGGAGTTTCTACGCCCTGCTTCTCCCACAGTGGTCCAATGTAGAGAAGTGGCAAAAAATTACGATTGTTAAGCATATGTAAATATCTACAGTAATAAAGACACTTGTAATTTGGAATTTAGCTTCTTCAACGTTCTTTGCTAACCTAACACCCGATTGAAAAGTAGCCACAATAACCTGCTCTAGCCAGTTGTTTTTGATTGTAAATATCGAGAGAACAAGAAAAGAGAACACTCGCAAAACTACTAGAAAAGGGAATGGCGTCATGAACGCTGCCATTTTTCGCCCACAAACTTACAATAATGACAATAATATTGACAATATGTCACAATATTGACTACGTCGTTATATTCTCCTCTCGACCTGAAGTTCAACTTAACAATTAAAAGTCCGTTTAAAGTCAGTCGATTGAACAATAACAAGTGCAAGGAGCTTATTACTAATGCCCCTTTGCTTCAATATCCCGATGCAGATAAACCATATATCCTCACTACTGACGCCTCTGCCTCCGCTTTAGGTGCAGTCTTGTCCCAAGGTACAGTCGGAAGCGATTAACCAGTAGCGTACGCGAGTAGGACTCTTTCAGATACTGAATCCCGTTACAGCACGATCGAGCGTGAGTTACTGGCGATCGTATGGGCTACGAAACACTTTAGACCCTACTTGTACGGACGTAAGTTCACAATATACACTGACCATCGTCCCCTAGCGTGGCTACACTCACTCAAGGACCCGAGCAGCAAGTTGACACGCTGGCGACTACGTTTACAGGACTACGACTTCGATATAGTCTACAAAAACGGTAAGCAAAACACTAACGCCGACGCTCTTTCCCGCATAAAGATCAACGCGATGGACGACAAAAACCTCTCCATCAAGGTAAACATCGGTAAAAAAGACAAGAAGACCAAGAAAGACAAGGCGCTGGAATCCTATATAGATACAGTCACGAAACAGATTGAGGATCTAGTGGGCAACAGAAAAAGAAGACAGTCCTCTTCAACGGTCACAATATCAGACGAAGAAAAAACCGTCTCGGTAAGTTCACCAGTATCGATACCTGACTCGTTACCCTCAAAAGACAAAGAAAAACATTATCCTGTAACATCACTCTCTTCAAGCGATAATACCATTCATTCAGCTAGAGATTTAGAGTCATTAGGTATTCCCATATTAAATGAAGCAATTGACACTAAACCGAATCAAATCCTAGTACATATGTGGTTTAAAAACGAATTACAAGTTCAGGATTTGTCCCGTGACAAACAAAAGGTATTACAGATTTTCCTACCCATAGATAAATAACAACGATCCTGTAAAACAATTCTTAAAGGAATACATCAAAAATAAAACCAAATATTTCATCTGGTTTGAATGTGAACAACATAGGAAACAGTTTTCTAACATTATCATAGAATTATTTAAGCAAGATGCAGTTACATTCTTTGAATGCACTGAGAGAGTGATATTCATAGAAGATGAGCAAGAACAAAAAACTGTCATAATTAAACATCACATAGGTAAAATCTGTCATAGACGTATTAAAGAAACAATCGTGAGAATCCGCCGCAACTATTTCTGGCATAACATGCAAGACACAGTATCAGCAGTGTTAAATGGTTGTGAAGCATGTAGAAAAATGAAATATGAAAGACACCCAATAAAACCAATTTTACAACTGACATAAACACAAGAGGCTCCATTTCAGGAAGTCTTCGTAGACTTATTTTCTATCGAATTAAAATCTTATCTGACTCTTGTGGACGCATTTAGAAAACTTGGACAAGCGTTTGAGTTAACCAACAGGTCTACGCCTGAAGTATCTCGCGCTTTGATTAAGTACTTCTCACTTAACGGCACCCCTAAAAAGATTAGTTGTGATCCCGGCTCCGAGTTCAACAATGGGCTCATGAAAGAACTCATGAGTATGTACAAAATTTAGTTACACATAGGCACCCCTAACAACCCCAACTCAATGGGTATTGTCGAACGATTTCATTCCACCCTGATAGAGATATATAGACTAGCAAAATATGAGCAGAAATGTACGGACGCAGCGTCCATAATGACATACTCCATAATGGCTTATAATCATACTATACACACAACCACTAATCTGACGCCTTTCGTAGTAGTATTTGGTCACACAGATTCAGGAAAGATCTTTGACGTAGAATTTGAAAAACAATACACCCAACAACTCTTAAATGATCATGCAAAACGAACACGGCATTTGTACAGTCATCTGGCACAAAAACTTTTGGAAAACAAGGCGAAAGTTAGAGAAAAGAAAGGAGGTGAAACCGTGGAAAGCTTCCCTGAAGGAACTCCAATTTTCGCTAAGGTTGTAAACACGCGTAAAGGTAAAGACAAGCCCCGCTATCAAAAAGCTATCGTAACAGGCAAGACTAAAAGAAACATTATCCCGGTAAATGTTGGACAAAGACCTTCTAAGCTCCCTGTTGAAAACATGAAACGCCCTCCACAGGTGGTGTTGGCTCATGCTGACCGTGACGAACCTCAGCCTGGCCCTTCATCTTCAAAAAACTGACCAGAACCCTGGCATCCTCCCTGTGAAAGAAGGCCAAGCTTGTGTTCAACAAGATAAGTGGACAATAATTAAAGATTCTAGATTCTATTACAAATGGATTAGAGCGAGATTTAGATTTTAATATTTTAAAATATAAGGAATTTGACAGGTTAATTAATTTCGATAAGCCCTATGCTTACGAATTTGTAGGATTAAAAGCACAAGTAGAGTATTTACGTAACTTTTAAATTTCAACAGTTGATACCCACTAAACGTTTTAAGCGAGGAATATTAGACCCTCTAGGTTCCATAGTAAAACTTATTACAGGTAACCTAGACCAAAGCGACGCCATCAGATATGACTCCATAATCTCTAATATGAAATCTCAACAGATTATTACGGCAAACAAGCTAACCCTGATCACCAAGGTTTTGGACAGTTTCATAAATAGCACTAATGCTCTTAGCAGCAATACAAAATTGTTAGATGGACGACTCAAAAGAGTCGAAAATATGATTAAAATATCTTTAATCATACTTTCGACTAAAGAAAATAACGCTATTTACTCTACCTATGTTTTAGGATTATATAACTTGTTTTTAAGCAATTTTCGTACAATTTATATTAAGTTAAGTGAAATTAAAACTGCACTGGCCTTTAGCAAAATATCTGTTTTACATCAATCCATTGTAAACTCTACAGAATTACTCCACCATCTCGAACTAATATCTGAAACAGAAAACTTAATGTATAAAGCAAATTTGATAAATCTCATTAAACTGGAAAACACTATTACTATAAAAACTTACATGAAGAGCAAAGAGATAACCTTTACATTAGAAGTACCTTTGGTTGACAGTAATACTTACAATTATTTTAAACTCTATCCCTTACCTATCTTCCATGAACCTGAAAATCAAACCCTTGTAATCATCCCTAAATATCCTTACCTATTGGCAAGAGGTTCCACATACTTACCTATCGTGAAACAATGCAGACGCATAGCTGAAGAACAGTTCCTATGCACTAATAAAAACCGAGTCATCTATCCCAAGGAAACCTGCATAGAACAGCTCATGAGGTTTGGTACCAACCTAACTCACTGTCTTCAAGTCCCAATACGCATCGAAGCTACCAAGGTGCAGCCAATTGGACCTAACAGCTGGATCCTGTATGCAAGAAACAAAGCAATCCTGACGAGGAGATGTAACACTGACGTCACACGGCAACCAATAACCGGCACATACATATTGTCTATAGACGAACCATGTGAAGTATATATAGACGAAATCCAATTACATCGTGCAAGGTCCTTTATAGACAGTATGAGCTACGCGCGGGTTCCAACCATCATGTTACCAGACCTGAAGCGTCAGGACACCTCCAGCGGACCTGCAGTCGACATGGAAGACGTAAACCTGGATGAGCTGAATTACCTGTCCCATGTAGTGAAACAGAATAACGCTTTTAGTGATAGTGAAAATCACAGTGTAGTGTATGTGAATAGAGTTAGCCTTGCTACTATTGTTTTATATGAGCTCTTGTTTTTAACTATTCTGTGTCTAGCTATATTTCTGTTATATATATCTAGCTATTTACCTTAAGAAAGATTGTCTCCAGAGATTTCGGCCGAATCACGCTGATCATCATCATAATTGTTCATCAGGTGATTCTGCTCTTAAGGAGGGAGGAGTTATATTCTCCTCTCGACCTGCTCACTGTCAACGCTTCATCAGCACTTATCTCATAGGTACCGATGGGTTCCTAGTAAGCATTTCTGCCCATCTATGATACTTTGTTAGTACAAGAGTGACTTCCAAGAGTTGAGATGACGTGGTCTGCTTCCTGGCAGCCCGTAGAGCCGTGGGACAAAGACAATTAGTCGTCTGGACTCGAATCGTACAGACGTGTTTAAGTTAGTCTAAGTTAGTTGTCTGTCTCTCCAAATCGAGCAATCATTTAAAGTAGTATTAAGCTTTTCCAATAAAAAGTTGTTTTTAAAAAGCTTTTCCCTCTACGCGAAAACTTGTCTATGTATTGTCTTATTGACATTTCGTTACGTCAATTTTACGTTTCGTTCACCGAATTTGTCCAATTTTTACATTTTGTTTTCATACATTTTCCAAATTTCATCTTTGTTTTTTTTAACTACACATTTCCTCACTTAAAGAAAAGCACTTTGTTTGGAAAAGTGACTACCAGCTATCGATTGCACACCTTATTATAATAAAATTAAGGGGGAACGATTCTAAAACCAAGCCCGGCTCTGTGGCTATTGTTGTCAATAAATGGATAACACCAAAGAAAACAGAAACCTATTGGCCTCCCGTAAAAGAGCCGAAAGCGTTTGATAAACTGCTACAGAGGTGTTCTTCGCCAAATGAACAATGGAAAAGATACGAGATCAATAGAGTTTTCTATCAGACTGGTAAGTTTTTACTATGAATTTATAAGTACCTTTACTACTATATAACAGCTAATAGCGGCTTGAGGACAGTTTAACTTTACCATGCTGTCTGGGTATAGGTACAGGCACACTGGCTCACACACAATTCAATTCCAGTCCCGTAGGTACTTGGACCTAGTGTTTTAATACCAACTGAAAAAATACACGGCGCCATATCCTAACAATCGATGGATCTTGGCCGAGCTGAGGTTTACCGTTTTGAGGTTATGATGCCGTGTAAACAAGACAGTTAATCATTTCCAACCAAGATAGAGTGTTCGTTCACAGGTGTTTGGTTTTGTTTGTTTTGATTGTAAAGTCTCTTGGTATTGTTTATTTTTGTAACTAAAACTTATTTATTATTTTAATAGTCAGGTAGTACTAATAGATTACTAAGTGGTGGACTACCAAGCTTGTACTACACCATGACTAACTTTAACTTGCTTGTTGCTTTGATATTAACTGAGTTGGTATTTTGTGCTTGTTCTGTAGATGAACTGGATCAGGCAAAGAAAAAATTAAAGTTGGTGGAAGTCACATCAGATATACAGAGTGAGGAGGAAAAGGATATAAATAAACTACCTTCTAAACGCAAAACCACAAAAACTAACACATACATTTCGTCATCTGATGATGACAGTGATGACAATGAGTGTGAATTCTCTCGCCCTCCACCTTTCAAGAAACATGTAACCAAATGTATGAGTAATTACATATGAGAACGAAATTTTATTTTTTATTTTTTTATTTAGCCATTAAGGTGTCCCACTGCTGGGCAAAGGCCTCCCCCTCTTTTGTCCACACTTCCCTGGTCTGTGCCACCTCCGGCCACCCCGGCAAAAACTTGTCGAGGTCGTCCCGCCATCTCTGTTTAGGCCTGCCTCTACGCCGGTACGAAATTATTTTGAATATAATATTTTCTTTTATTTATTCGATTTAAAAAATATATTTTTTATTTTAGATTTAGAAAACTCACAGACGGCCAAACCTGATGCACAAGAGAAGACAGACACTGGTCAGAGTGTCGATAAGGGGGCCATCCCAGACACTTCTAATAGTGATCATGATAAACCATCTGGTTCACAACGTATGACACTGGATGAAATTTTTGCCAGCAGTGCTTTTCATAAATGTGGTGAGTAGTAAAAACCATGTTGACGTTTAAAAATTTCTATAGATGCTGGGATAGGCACTGGGTATATATAAATGATTCACACAGTCAGGTTTGTTTTTGTTTTCAATAATTTTGAGTTGTCCTAACCTATAAAAATGTTCATTTTTTTCCAGATTTTCAAGACCAAGCTATTTCACTACTTACCAATATAAAAGCCCAAAATGATGTCATCCTGGCAGTTTTGAAAGACAGAGCAGGAAATGCCAGTGCATTGAAGCCTGAATTGAAAATTCCATTGGAAACTTTTGAAGATTTAGAAATAGTGGAACAGTTACTGACTATTAGAGAAAATAGTGCTAACCTGGTAAGTGTTTACTTATATTACTTATATTCTTATATACAGTTCAAACTGAGATTTTGCAAATGCACGTAATGTATAGACAATAGATAAACACAGGAACGCCTATATTGACCTATATAGCCTTTGTGGGTCATCATAACAGCCTATTTCCGCTGTTGGACAAATCAAATCAAATCAAATCAAAAATCATTTATTTCCATAGGATCATTACATCACTTAGATCCGTCATTACATTTTTTTGGGTGAGTTCACTAACACAATGGCGGATTCTGTGGAAAAGAGCTCACCGAAGAAACTCCACAGTCGTCGCATCTTTTGCGTTTCCTTTTTTAAATAAAATATTGTCAAATTACAAAATGAATGCTAATTATATAACGAAACAGCCTGTTACTCAAACAATCTATTCCCATGGACATCTGTCCTCTAAGTAATCAGATATCCTATAGTAACCTTTTTTATACAATTTCTGTTTTATTATTATTTTAAACTTGTCTAAAGGTAAGTTTTTAATATCAGTAGGGACCTTATTGTAATAGCGTATACAATTGCCTTTAAAAGAATTACTAATTTTATGTAGTCGGCTTACATAAGCAACCAACTTGTCTTTATTTCTAGTATTAAAATTGTGTATATCACTGTACTTCTGAAAATTTGTTATATTTCTTTTTACATACACAAGATTGTCATAGATATATTGAGACACAAATGTCAGAATATTGATTTCTTTAAACTTTTCCCTCAGTGACACTCTAGGCCCTAATCTATAAATTGCACGAACGGCCCGTTTCTGCAGAATAAATATACTATTAGCATTCGCAGCGTGACCCCACAATAAAATACCATAGGTCATTAGACTATGAAAGTAACTAAAGTAGACTAGTCTAGCGGTGTCTACGTCGGTAAGAGCTCTAATTTTTTTAACTGCGAACGCTGCCGAACTCAGTCTGTTCGACAATTTATTTATATGAGGATCCCATTGTAGTTTAGCGTCTAAAGTAATGCCCAAAAAGACAGTCGACTGCACAAGGTCCAATCTCTGTCCTTTTATAAATATGTCTGTAGTTACCGGGTTCACATTGGCCGGGACCATGGCCTTTCCCAAAATGGGAGGATTCGCCCATAATCACCGCACTGGGCTGGCGTGTTAGTGATCGCAGTTAATGACAATAATTGAACTGAGGACGCTGCTGCCTGTTCTTCGCCCAGTATGTTGCCTCAGTCGCCTTGTACGACACCCGCGGGACGGGAAGGGGTGGTGACAACCCACGCCTTGTGGGTTGTCCAGGCATATTTATTATGTATTTATTTACACTTCTCACTTCGTCAGATATTATAGAGAAATAGGTTTTCCTGAGGCTTACCCTTAATATGTATCTTACTAGAAAAAGGTTAAGTTTGTTTGTAAGTTGGATGTAGGAATCAATCTCCGTAACTACTGATTTTAACTTTCTTTCAACTATGTTTTATTAGCTTCCGCCGTTGAATAGTTCCACTCAGCTCCTTAACGGTTGAGTGGGCAAAATGCTTGTAATATAAATATATCTTAAAATGTTTGACAACTATACCAAATTCGGCGAGCAGCCAGCTGAGACTTGAGGTGCGGATTCAATTCCCGCTATACTACATTGATACTCGTATTATACCCAACGACACAGGGAATCCTATAGTGTGTGGTCAGGACTATGACTGACTGTTGGGTGTTATGTTAATTCAAGTGTATTCTTTATATATGGATATCCATTGATTTCAATTAATATTTACAGATAGGCTACCTGAAGAGCATTGGTGGGCATGATTTAAAAAATAGAGTATCGAGAGTGATGAAACATGTGTTGTCAGACTCTTTGGCAAGCAAGTTCAACTTTTATGGCAAAAGGTCTGAGAAGAAGCATTTTACAGACCTACGTCTCCGGGAATTTATTGTTGGTATGTATCAATGATTATGTGATTATGATATGTATCAATAGATTGCTATTGCCTTAGTTGTTAAAATACTCCTTATATGAAATCATTTATTCAAAATCTCACCAGTTTCCCGTACAATAACTAGCAGTATTAACTGTTAGTTATTGTAACCACTGTTTACAGTGGTTAACGGTTGTCAATTTGACAGGTGGCGTACCAAAAACATCTGACAGTAGTCAGATGTTTTTGAATTAATCAGTCATTAACAGTAGTTAATGACTGATTAACTGCTATAATTGTTGTGCTGTGCAGAACCTAAACTAAATGATTTCAAAAGACCATCTGCTATAAAATTAATTGGCAAGTTTTATATATAGGTAGGTGCAAGGTAGTCGAGCTCTCCATGATTTACCTGACTGACTGAATGTTTGGCAAAACTAGAAAAAAGTTTTGATCTCATAACAGAAGCTGGACTTACATTGAACATCAAAAAATGTAATTTCTTTCAGACTGAAATGGAATATTTGGGTTTTGAAATATCTGCTGAGGGTATTAGGCACAGCAGAAATATTGGCAAAGCCAAAATTTCTACTGTGGAGCATTTCCTACACCCAGATCAGTGCACGAGATTCGACAATTTATTGGACTAGCGAGTTACTTTAGGAAGTTTATCAAGGGATTTTCTACTATCGCTAAACCTTTGATTGACCCAACGAAACAAGATATTGCTTGGCCGTGGGAAAAAGAACAGCAAGAGTCTTTTACGGCATTAAAAGAGAAACTAATCGTGAAACCAATTTTGAGTTTGTATAATCCTGAATATATCACGGAATTACATTGTGATTCATCTAAAATGGGCTTTGGAGGAATATTAGTACAAAAGGAAAATATGTAATCTGACTTAAAACCTATTGCTTTCTTTAGGAGGAAAACGACGCGAGATGAAGACAAATTTCATGCATATGAATTAGAGACTCTTGCCATTATAACTTCTCTCAATAGATTTAGAGTTAATTTATTAGGTAAACCCTTTACAATACATACAGACTGTAACGCTTTGAGATCAACTTTCTCCAAGCGTGATTTGCTGCCAAGGATAGCACATTGGTGGATAGTTTTACAAGAATATGATTGTTCCATTGAATATAGGCCTGGTTGTACAATGAAACACGTTGATGCACTGAGTCGTAGTCCTCTTGAAGATGGATAGGATAATGACAATTATGAACAGTTATCTCGGAGAATGCACATATCTCAAGAGGATTGGGTACTGAGTCTTCAATTGACAGATTCCAAAATCCAACATATTAGATCTATTCTTGAAGACTCTCAATACAATGAATTTGTCGATATAAGACAAAATTGTATCATACAAAACAATCGCGTATACTGGAAAGTAGGAGATCAACTAAAATGGGTAGTCCCTAAGAGTGCTAGGTGGCAAATATGCCAACGAAATCATGACGACGTAGGACAGTTTTCGGTAGAAAAAACGTTAAACAAGATTAGAAAAGATTTTTGGTTCCCAAAAATTAAGAAATTTATTACTTAATTCGTACGATCTTGTTTACACTGTGCTTTAGGTAAAGAACCCTCAAGACCAAAAGAAGGATATTTACACAATATTCCTAAAAATGATATTCCATTCCACACAATCCATATAGACCATTTAGGACCGTTTATCAAGAGCTCAATGGGTAACCAATGTTGATTAGTAATTGTGGATGGATTTACTAAAGGAGAATGGGCAAAAATGTATGGAACTTGGTCCAAATTTGTTTAACTGCCTCCAGGGTTGACACTACCGCCGTTTGGTACATTACGTTCCCTGATCTCGGTATGTTGAACCTCATTAAATTCTAATCTGTAGTTGCTGAATTATAATACAGTTAATTAAATTATAGAAAGGCATAAATGAAACATAAAATAATTATTAATCATAAAAAAACGACCCCGGCGGCGCCGCACCGCGCCGGCGCGCCGCTGTCGGCCTTCTTGACCACGGCGCGTATCTAGAGTTAGAACCGGTGCCTGTGAATCAAGCCCGCTCAGGTAGTGCTACCGAGGCGTGTTGTGCGAGCGAGACAGGTAGCACGAGCGAAACGGGTTGTGCGAGCGAGAGGCGTTTGAGCTTAAACGCGAGTTTGCCGAGCGAGAACGTGAGTCATCCTCGCCTCGCATTGCATCTACGCAGTCTTTCTTCAACATTTGCCGTTTGTAGTTGCGCTTTCCTTAATGATTTGTTGGAACGATTTCTGCTTTTGTATACTGGATTAACGATTTTGCACTGTGATTTGCGACCCTTGCCTTGTTTACCGGATATTTCGGTTTTGTTCTTTGTTTTTGGAACATTCACAACATGTTTCGTCCATCTGCTGGACAAGTGTGTTTGCAGTGTGAAAGGTCGGTGCGTTCACGCAGAAGGAGAACATTGACTAAGCAATTGTTCGAGGAATATCCGCTTGCTGCAGAGAACATAACGGAACGTGTTTCTCCGTACGAGGTTAGTTTAATGAAACTTCTAACTGAATAGTAGATATTAAATACAGAAGAATCCGTTTATTATGACTCCGGTTATATTGACCAACCGCTTATTATGACGTTATTACACAACGAAGTTTGGTTTTCATATAAAATCTTTGTAAAAAAAGTCGGATATAATGACTTCGCTTACATTGATATGTCGCTTATAATGACCCATTTTTAATAAATTTTAGGCACCTATGTCCGTTTATAATGACCGACGACAAGATTCTTTACGCCTTCGGAAATATTCGTTGATTCCCGACGACGTTCGGCACGTGGCCGTTAAAAATGTTAAGCGAAGCTATTAATTTCAAAGGCTGTGCAGAAACTTTAAGGACCATTTTGAGAACAATGGGGTTTAGGTTTCTGAGAACTGATACCAACAGGCGGTTACTTATGGAAAACCAAGATGTACGTTTAAAAAAGATCAAATATCTCAGAGAAATACAACAGCTGAGGGACGCTGGTAGAAACATAGTGTTTATGGACGAGTCATACATGCACACATCGCATACTAAAGGTAAAACTTGGCAAGAAAAAAGGTATAAAACAACCCATTTTTAAAGGAGAGCGAATTATTAAAGTCCATGCGGGCAATGAAAAAGGATTCGTCCCAGGGGCTCTAATATTGCATAAATGTGTTGATTCAGAGGGTGATTATCATAAAGAAATAAACGCGGAATGTTATCAAACTTGGCTACGACATCAATTGATTCCCAACTTGCCTCGTAATAGTGTGATGGTAGTTGATGAGCTGTCTGTGAAACCACCAAACTCAAACACACCCAAACCACAAATGATAGCGTGGCTGCAACAACATCATATTCCAAATGACCCAAACAAATTGAAACCCGAAATATGCGAAATCATAAATATATATGAAGAACGATACACTTCATTCGCTATTGATCATATAATGGAGGAACATGCCATTTACCACCATACCATCCCGATTTTAACCCCATTGAAAACATTTGGGCACAAATAAAACAACATGTAGCCGCAAAAAATATCGCAATGAAGGTAACATCCATTAAAGAACTTATATTAGAAAAAAGCAACATGATAGGGTCTGAAGAATGGAGAAACGTTCGTGATCATTTAGGAAAATCGACCCAAGGATGAATTGCTGATGAAATGATTATTTACATACCAGTGAGGAAAGTGACCAAGAACAATACAATGATTTATACGATGCCTCTTCGATGTCAGGAATAGAGATGCTCTCTGACTCCGATTAATAATAATAATATAATATATATATTTTTAAATCCTGCTTTATTATTTATTTTTCATTTCCTTAGGTTTGTATATATTTATTGCACAAACATAAGGACATAATAGGTAATACAGAGAAGAGCCATGTACAAAGGCATATCTCTAAATAGAGATCTCTTCCAGTCAACCCAGGGTGGAGAAGATATACTTAATACCATGGGTAGAGTAGACCCTGTGCATAAAGAAAACAAATGTATTATACAATGTAAACTCTAAAATAACTTAACTAAATACACTACATACACCAGTATATAAATATTTTTATAACATATGTAACTATTAAACTAATACATATAAGAAAGCTCATAACTAAGATAGAGAAAGATAGTGTTCCTTCAGACGATTGGTAGGTTGTATCCACTCTATGTAGATATCATCTCCCGATCGCTCGGAAATACGAACTTTAAGGCCAGGACTCCACCAAAGCGGAGACGAGACGAGCGGAGAGGAGATGTTTTTTAAACAACCAATAGAATTGCGTTATTGATACATCTCCTCTCCGCTCAGCTTCAGTGGAGATCGCTGTGCGGAGATGTGGAATATTTGTATGGCGCGATGGAAGCGGAGATGTGAGCTGCGCGCGGACAACGCGCAGCGGAGACGAGAGATTTGAGCGATGTTACCCTCCCCCCTCTCGCTCGCCAGCAACCCGCAAGGACCCGCGCGCGCTCCCGTCGGCCATCTTTCTTGCTAGTACCGTGCACGCGAGCACACGCTTCTATCGTGAATAATTAGTGCAGTTTGTAGTTTTCAACGTAAACAATTAATTAATTTAAATAAAGCGTAATGGATGAACAATTTCTTGAATCAGTTAAAAATATCCATGTCTATGGAACACATCAATAGATACCTATAAACTTACTGACGTCAAAGATGCAGCTTGGGAGAACGTTTTGAAAGAAACTCAATTATCAGACGCTAAGTGCAATTTATTATACTAAGTATTTCGTTCAAGTAATGTTGTAATACGAGTGTCTTGCCATGGAACGGCGCCCTCGTTGTTGAAATAACTACAGAATTTTTCTCGAACTTGATAGGCATCCATATTGTCATTCGATAATAGATTCTCCACGTTTGTGTCGTTGAACATAGTCGTGGCCAAAACTGATTCATTATTATTTAGATAGCCAGGCATCTTGTCAATTAAAAAGTGTGTTGTGTGTTCCACTGTTTCTATTTTTCATTCAAATTCTTTACGGTATACGTACCATTTCCGTGATAATACACCAAATGTAGCTTCGACAATACGACGGGCTCTTGAAAGTCTATAATTGTATGTTCGTTTTACGTAATTTAAATTATCGCGTGGATATGGTCTCATTAAGTTAGGCATCAAAGGGAAAGCTTCGTCTCCAATAAAAACAAACGGTACAGGTTCTCCATTTTGGTACAAGGGTTGTGGCAGTGGTAGATTCAGTCTGTTTTCTCTCAAACGAATTCCGAATATATTATCAGCAAAAATACCACCATCGCTGAACCTTCCCATTGAATCTACATCTACCATAATTATTCTTCGGGTAGCGTCGGCTACGCACATCATTACAGTTGAAAACCTGTGTTTATAACAATAATATGAGGACCCAGATTTTAGGGGTGCAAACATGTACACATGCTTGCCATCAATGGCCCCGACGCAGTTTTTGAATTGCCAGATTTCTTCAAATTGCTTTGTTTTTTTTTTCCAATCATTTTCATTAAGTTCTGGCATAACCAAAGGTTGTAATACTGTCCACAAGGCATCGCAGACATCTTCTATTATTCTTGGAACAGTCGATTTTCCAATCCTAAAATTTTCAGCTATTTGTGAAAATTTTGAATCAGTCGCCAAGTACCTGTAATAATTATAATATAGATTTATATTTATGTGTCGTATCGTAGTTTAAGTTAGAATAGAAGGGTAATTTCAAAATAATATCTCAATCAGTGTCGTGTTGTTTCCGGAACTATAAAAGAATAGGCCTTAATCAAATTATGTATTTACAGAATTTTCACTCGTTCAGAAGTTATAGCCACTTTTAAATAATAGAAACTAAAAAAGCAGTTAAGAGAGATATTTTTTTAAGTCTAAGATTCACATGAGCTCTACACACTACACATTGAAATCAAACAAATGAAACGGATTTATCAATCGTTACTTACTAACATTTTAAATTTCGACGTTTCGGGAACTTTTCACTTACCGTCTGCCGCGACCACGTACGAGAGATACAATCCGTTTTATTTGTTTGATCTCAGAGTTTTTTTTTATAAATTGGTTTCCCTTGAAACTCAGGTATTTTTTAAATATTTAATAATGGTTATACATTCTGATTAAGTGATAATGCGGTATGTATATTTTGACTATGGCAATATCAACATTTAATATTTATAATGATTTTAATTATTTTTATTTCAGTAAAAACGGCTAAATCTAAGAGGAAAAAGTTGAGAGACAGCCACCGAGACGCATTAAAAAGGAAGAATGCCACCAGAAGTGGACAGAGTGGTAAACAAAGTCGTGAATGGAAATATGAGAAGGTAATGGAATTTTTGGTACCATACATGACGAATAGAGACAGGACTACAAATTATAGCTCACAAACAAATATAAATGAACAGGACACAAATTCATTCGAAAGTAATGTAACCGATGAGTTTTTTGAAACATCAAGCATTCATACAAGAAGCACTCCAGAAGATCGTCCATCTGTACAACCAACATTCGCCGTCACCGACATCAAGCGTCTCATCCTCGGCATGCAGAAATACAACAAGAAAATCGGATGAAATAAGTAATTTACTTATACAGCACCATGCAAACCGTGAAAGAATACGCCAAGAAAAACTAGAAATACAATCATTGATAGAAAAAAATAACACCCTTGACGAAATGGACACTTTTTTTCTGTCGATATCAAAAAGTGTAAAAAAACTTTCTCACTATATGCAGCTTCAGGCTAAACGTAAAATTTTCAATATTCTTCTAGAATTGGAAGAACTTGAGCTACAAAACACATGGTATAACACAAATGAAAATAATTGGTATTCCCCCGGTTACACTTCAGCACCGGGTCCAAGTTCCACACCGGGTCCTAGCTCAACACAGGCACCGGTTCTTACATCAACACAGGCCGGTGGTCCTAGCTCAACACAGGCACCGGGTCCAAGTTCGACACAGGCATCTGTCCAAGCTTGGAAGATGACCGATGAACAGACAGAAGAAGCATTCAGAAACGAAGAAGACACATGATAATTTGTGATTATATGGAAAAGAAAACAATATGTCTCATGTGATTTACTGTTATAATTTTTTTGTACGTTATTTTTGTAATAACCTTACCTTATAAATACCTTACTTTATGAATAAATAAGAAAATATAAAAATATACTAGTTTTTTCTTCTATTCGATAATATAATATATACTTACATACATAATCTCGATTTCTCGTAATCCTTAACATACCTCAGCCGCTTCATCAATTCACATAATACGTTTCATGCATCCTCGTAGGTTTCGAGTACTTATCACTTGGCCCTTTTACCCAAAATAAAACAAACTCTCAAAATAAAACAAACACTCAAAACTGACTCATCACATTCAAACACATATAACACACATAAACACAATTACACATTAACATAAAAATAATTATTACATTCAAATATTGACATAAACTCAAACATACATACCCTGACACACATAAACACAAACACACATTAACAAAAAAATTATTAGGTAGGTACTTACTTCAAACATAGTGCTAGCCGCTCTTGGGAACAGATAGATCTCCTGTAGTTAGTATCTTGCTTAAATATATGCGGTTTAATTAAATTATGTAGTTCGTAGAATATATTCCTCGGTAGTCTGTAGGACTGCGTAAAACTTTCATCATCTAACTCATTAAATAGAGTAAAAATTTCTCCATGACTGGTATGGTAATTCAAGTGACTTCTTCTCCAAAACCGATGTTTTCTTTTGTTTAGGTAGTATAAAGCTATACAATCAAAACATTAAGGTACGGTAAGGATAACTATGCGGTATTGTGACTGTACCGCGACAATGAAATGGCCCTGACTCAGCAATGTCACAGACGAATCTGTGACGCTGATATTCTGCCAGAGCCAGTACGGACGAGACAACGGTTTGCTCAAGTACACATTTAACAACGTAAAATATGATGATTTTAATAAAATTGTTGAATAAAATAAATTGTATTCTAGAAGATTGTATTAAAATTATAGCATTAAAATTATATCATTAAAATGTATAGTAATAAAAGAAATAAAATTAAAAAAATCATACATATAGTTTATATATTATAATGATATACATACTATATATAACTCTCACGAAAGAGAAAGGAAGTGCTCTTTTACCCGGTTTTTGAAAGAGACAAGAGAGGGACAGTCTCTTATAGTGCTAGGTAGTGCGTTCCACAGTCGAACCGCCTGCAGCCTGAATGAATGCTCATATGCCGAGGTGCTATGCCTTGGAGTGGCTAAGAGTGAGACCGTGTGGGATCTCCGGTGCCGATCTCCTGAAAAGAGATACTCAAAGCGGTCTCGAAGGTAGCTGGGATAGCGCGGATTTTTCAATATATTGAAAAGATAAGAGAGATATTGTGGAGATATTGTGGAGGAAAAAGTACTTAATTACCATGAAGCAGTACCGCAGAGAAGGGAGATGCATTTGCTATCAGGATGAAACCTGGTTCAATGACCCTTCAATGAGTCTTATTTTGTGTTGCTTATATTAATTCTTTATTATTTATTGAAGTGCCTACATACGCTAAAGATTTGTAAGTTTTAAATCCATGTTAAAAAAAAATATTGCGATTTGAAAGTGAAATCGATTTTTAAATATTTCTTTTTAATTTCAGGCCATACCATAAAAACATATCGGGAACGAAGAAGGATTTGTGGAAGGCAGTGCACTAATTTTAGAATCGAAGAAAAATGTCGAAGATTACCATCAAGAAATGAATGCTGAACATTTCGAAGAATGGTTAAAGGGGGTTTTACCAAAACTAAAAGAAAATTCCGTCGTAGTTCTGGACAATGCTCCATACCATTCAAGAAAAATTTTAAAAATCCTGACTTCAGCGTGGCGGAAAGCAGCGGTGGCTGAATGGCTAAACGAAAAAAATATGAAATAGGCTTGTGTTTAAACGATTACCAAAAACGCACCTATTTTACTACCAATAAATTCGAAATGACTGCCAGAATGGATAAATGTCCACCAAATTGTGTTTGGATAAATGATCACCAAACTTCTTCTTTTTATGTTTAATCTGATATATATAATTTCCATGTCACAATGTTAGTTACCGTACTCCTCCGAAACGGCTCGACCGATCTTTATGAAATTTTATATGCATATTCAGTAGGTCTGAGAATCGGCCAACATCTATTTTTCATACCCCTAAGTGATAGGGGTTGTTCACCCTTTTTTTTTTCAAATTTGGACGAAATTTTTTGTTTTTATTTTTTTATAATGTGGCATTAAAAATACATACAACCCTAAATTTTTACTTTTGTATCACCAACCCCTATTTTTTTATAGCCATTTTAGTAATTTAATAGTTTTTCATCCCGCTCGATAACTGATCAATTATCGTGTTTTTAACTGTACATCGATTAAAATTTTACATTTATTTTTATAATTAAAGTTTAATCCTGATATATGCTTAGTGTTACCAATCTTAGATTCTTAAAATTTGCCGCGTCTTTACTGGTGAGTGAAATGCCACACTATAACGGTGTCACTTCTAAGTAAACAGCACGGAGTAGGGGTGAGACTGAAGCCGGTCTCCTTTTTCACTCACACAATAAGACTTCTCTCACTCCCTACAAAGTTTTTGGCCATAAATAGTGTTCATGTATCAAGTGTAGTAGTAACGTTTACAATTATCATATTGCAATCTCAGTGTAACTCTCATATTAACTATTAATTATTACTATTTTATTCATAATAATAAAATTACTAATTTTAAGTGTATTTGGCACGATTAGTTCAGTTGATCAAGTTTTAGTTAAACAAGTGATTTACATAACCTTAAAAGTACTCAACACGTGTCACGAGCTCCTGAAGTGAGACTCCAGAATTTCAGAAATGCTCCGCTCTTATACCCTTTTTGGAGAGTTCTAAAAATTATTTAAATTAAAAGCAATTTTTGTGAGTGGCCAAGAGAGAAAAAGTATTTTTGTAAAAGTATTGAAGCAAACATATCAGACCGCTAACGAGTTTGAATGGACATTGCCATGACAACGAGATAAACAACAACATAACAAATGTCAGATTTTGGTTTCAGGCTCGTAATAGAAAAATTAACAAGTTCACGTAGCCAAAATTACATAACAGCGAGATAAAAGGTAAGCGCACCAGCGCGCACGAAGCCCGAGATTGCAGAGTTTCGGAGAAAGCCAAATACAAGGTCACCAAAGGTAAACCCCTTCGCTATCGATTTAGAAGTGCTGATAGTGTGAAAATATGAAGAGAAAATGATTTGTTAATGTGCTCTTATGGTTTAAAACGTTACAGGGTCCTATGAAAATAAAGATGAACAAAATATACAGCTATGCAGCTCAGCAAGTATCCAGCTGAACATCCTGGAAAATGACATGTAAGCATAACACTACAAACTGTTATTCAAAAAGATATACAACAGACTCTATTTAGTTTCAGAATGCCGTTGACCGGTGCCGAACGGCAAAAAAATACATTGAAAGACTTAAAACAACAAAATCCTGATAAATATGAAGATAAACGAAAAAAACACCTGGAGAAAGTTAAACAAAAACAAAGAAAAATATCAGATCTAAATGAGAGTGAAAAACAAGCTCAAAGACAAAAATGGAAAGAAGCTAATGATAGAACAAAAGAACAGAAAAAGCAAGCAGACAAGCAAAAAAAGTAAGAAGATATAAGGCGACGAAGAGTAATCTTTGCAGCTAAACGAGCACTATACTTGAAAGTAGAAAATACAAAACTTAAGCAAGAAAATAAAAAACTTCGCGAAAAGGTGAGTAGAATCATGAAAAGAATGGTTGTAATGAAAAAACGCATTTATCGAAGCAAAACATGTATTGAGAATCTCAAAGCTAAAAACCAAAGTCAAGCCACAGCCACAGATAACCAGCCTGTACGAAACAATTCTTTTGAAGAACAAGAATTAGATAAAGTAACTCCAATGTCAAAAGCTAGCAGTTTTGTCGAAGGGATTTCTGTAAGAGAAGAGGATAAAGAAAAAGTGAAGCGAAAAGTTTTCGAATTGAATGTACTTTCAGAATCTCTAAAAGTACAGTATTCCAATGCACACACAAACAATGAAAAAAAGGTACTCAAAAAGGTCGTTAACAACGATCTTGTAAAAAAATATAATTTAACTACCAAATTAACATCAACGTTAGGGTTAACGGGACGAGTTAGAAATGATACAGTAAAAGAAGCCAAAGAAAGAGACAATATTACAAAAATAAAGGAGTTCTTTTTACGTGACGACGTCAGCCGTGCCACAGCTGGCCGAAAAGAATGCAAAACGTTTAAAAAAGATAAACAACAAAAACTTTTTCTTTTAGATTCTATGTTAAACCTTCACAAGAAGTATGAATCGGAAGGTGGAACAGACTCATACACTACATTTACTCAGTATTGACCATTTTACGTATAAGTCCTACTGTGAACGATCGCGAAATTTGTGCTTGTATTAAACACAGCAATTTAATACTGAAGGCCGAAAAGCTTAAATCTTTAAAAATAATACCGAGTTGTAAAGTCACCGATTTAGTCACGGAAGTATTGAGTCTAAACAACGCATATATAATACATGCCCACCTTGTACATCCAAGTCAGTTTCGGTATCTCTTGAAGATAACACCAATGACATCAATATCACTTGGCTTGAGTGGAGGTTGAAAAAGCATGAGTATGTAAAGGTTTTAAAAACTGGTGAAAGAAAACCCTTTTACATTATAATCATCAATTATATGTCAAACATTATAAGTTAAATTTAAGGCTGAACCCATTCTCCACACGGGACAAATATTTTACTTACCACAATTTAACATACCACATAATTAACATCACCATGGACCTGTATAACAAACTGAGCGCCAACATGGACAAGATTGAGGAAACATTTAAAACCCGGATGGCGCATTATGAGATGGAACTGCGGGAGGCCTCCACCTTGTCGCTGTCCAGCACCCCTCCAGACCTCACCACCATCAGCAGTGAGTTCATTGAATTTAAAACATTCACGTGGAACTGCCTAAACATGTTGCGGTCACAGTTAGAGCTGCTGCTGGTGGGTCAGGACCGGCTGGAGATGGGTACCAGACGAAAGGTGCTTCTGCTGCATGGAGTACCGAAGGAGGCAGAGGAACAGGCTGATGTGGTGACTCGGGCGTTATTAGGCAACCAGATGAAGATGTCCCCGCACTGTGTGTCGGGCATTAGTGTAGTGCACAGACTTGGCCCGAAGAATAAGGCAACCAAAGCTCGCCCCTTGCTTGTTCGGTTCTCATCCTTCGCAGCGCGGACCGAGGCGTGGAAGGGCAAGACCGCCTTAAAAGGGACCGGGATAACTGTGACGGAGTTCCTCACTAAGTCCAAACATTCAGTGTTCATGGCTGGTAGGAAGCACTTCGGTGTTCAAAACTGTTGGACAACTGAGGGCAGGATCGTCCTATTACTCCCAGACAAGACCAGGCGGAAAGTGGAGTGTATGTCGGAGCTGCTAGAGTACACCAACAAGTTCCCTCTTTCCGCCAATCAGTCTGAGAAGCCTGCGAAGAAGTCATCCGCTGCTGTTGCTGCGCCCACGGTTGCTGCAGCGTCGGGCCCGGGTAAACGTCCTTCTAGCATTAGGCGCAAAGGTGCGCCGCCGGCGCCGGCAGCCAAGCAGTAGGTTGCAACTTCACTTATCGCCGACAAACTCCGACCCGAAGTGTCTCCTTATTTGTGCGGGTTATACATGTTTTCTTTTGGCAGGTAGGTTTAATATTTGTCTGTTTTAGTTTATAGTAGCGGTCATTATTTCATCTCACTTCAGTCAATCAAAACAAAACAACTTGATTGTTGTCAATGTAAACTGTCATCTCTCACTTTATTCTTGTAATGTGCATAGAGCGTAACGCACGGTGTTTTCCATTTTTATCATTAGCTTAATTTATTTTGTCCGTCCCGTGTCCGTTCCGTTCCACTTTTCTAATGATTATGTATTCTTATCTTTCCTTCACTTTCACCTTTATTTTCCTGCCTGTATACAATTTTACATGTTAATATGGAAACGAGACGAACTCGTTCCATTTACAAATACTTAGGTGTTAATATTTCTGCATTTTTGTTCCTTCTCTATGTTATGTATTATAGATATTGTGTATATTTCGGTTACTTTCCCGGCATGCCCAGTGGGCCCAGCGGGTGGGCGGGCGCGTCACTGTCCGGCAGCCTGAACCGCGTGTTCATGCAGTCGGAGTTCACCTTCAATGTCGTGCATATCAACGCCCAAATCATTCCTGCTAGCTATGCTGATCTCCTTGAAGCTTTCAGCGATAAGAGAATACATGGAGTTCTTGTCTCAGAATCCTTTCTCAAACCATCTCTTCTTTCCTCCATGTATTCTCTGCCAGGGTTCAGGCTCTATCGCAACGATAGGACGGGTAAAGCTGATGGCGGCGTGGCTATCTATTTACGTTCTGACATTCCTTGCAAAGTCATCAGCCATTCGCCAAGCCTGTACTCTGGTTCGGCTGAGCATCTCTTCCTTGAGATCAGCATGCATCACCACAATATTCTTCTGGGTGTATATTATAGCCCCTCACTTCGCATCGATTACTTTGAATCTTTTGAAAAGCTACTAAATGACTTAACTCCTCTCTATAGTGACTTTCTCATACTCGGTGATTTTAACACCTGTCTTCTAAAAAATAATGCCCGCTCCGCCAAACTTAAATCTATTCTACATTCCTTTGACTTGCATATTCTACCCCTTGGCGCTACTCACTTTCAACCACATTGTACTCCCTCTCTTCTCGATCTTATGATCGTCTCCAACACAGCCAAGCTGGCTTCCCATGGCCAGCTTACTGCCCCCTTCTCCTATCACGACCTGGTTTATCTTTCATACAAAGTCAGGCCCCCTAAGCGCAAAGCCAAATTTCTTGATATGCGGAGCTTCAAAGGCGTGAACCTCGATTCCCTTAAATTCGATGCCTCATCTATTGATTGGACCCCTGTCATCACTAGCGAGACCGTTGATGACAAAATCCTAAAATTTAACTCGATTGTCCTGGGACTGTTCGACAAGCACGCACCAATGAAAAAGGTCAGGGTCAAACATCTCCCTGCCCCATGGTTGACCGACTCTATCAAGCGTTTAATGGCAAAAAGAAACCGTGCGAAAGGGCGATATAAGCGAGACTCAACCAACGAAAATCTTCTAACTTTCAAACGTCTCCGTAACCTGTGCAACCGCATGTGCCGCGATGCCAAGCGACGACACATCCATGAGCGTATAGAGATGTATACCCCAGCTCAGGTCTGGAAGTTCCTTAAAACCATTGGTGTTGGCAAGTCCCAGGAATCCTCTTCAGGTAACGTCGATCTCAACGGTCTCAACCAGTTCTTCCAGACCCTGCCGCTAAGGAGGCAACCCTTCGTCGTCTACGGCTAAAGGCTGCAGTCTGCACCTCACCGTTCAACTTCAGCTTCGTTGGAATTGGCGCAGATAGAAAGGCAGTGCTAGCTATCACATCCAAAGCTGCTGGTGGCGACAATGTCAGCCATCAAATGATCCACAGCGTCCTTGAAGAGTTGCTTCGTCCAATTACCCACATTATCAACTTCTCTCTATCTGATAGCTCCTTTCCTAGTCTGTGGAAGAAAGCACTCGTCATCCCATTGCCCTAAAATTCCAATCCTTCCTCCTTCAAAGATTATAGGCCCATATATATCTTACCCATTCTAAGGTCCTTGAATCCATAGTTCACTCCCAACTCTCCTCCTTTCATCAAACAAACTTCTTAATCCGTACCAATCTGGGTTCAGACCAGGGCATAGTACTACCACAGCACTTTTAAAAGTCAGTGATGATATACAGCTAGCGATGGATCAGAAGTTGGCCACGGTGCTAGCCCTGCTTGACTTCAGCAATGCCTTCAACTGCGTCGATTTTGACATCCTTGTCGCAATATTGAGCTCACTGAATGTGTCCTTTCACGCTGCTACCTGGTTCGACTCATACCTGAGAGGTCGTCAGCAACGAATTAAGTCTGAAGAGACTGAAACTCAATGGTGTGATCTTTCCTCAAGAGTGCCTCAAGGTGGTATTCTCTCTCCTCTTCTATTTTCAGTCTTCATAAACTCCATCTCCGACGTCCTCTCTTCTTCGTATCATCTGTACGCAGATGATCTCCAAATTTATCGCCACTTTTCGCCCTGCGATGTAGCTTCATCTGTAGAGACACTGAATGCTGACCTCGAGAATGTGAAAGACTGGGCCTCATCATACGGGCTGTTGGTAAACCCGACCAAATCACAAGCCATGATTTTAGGAACCAGGCACACTCTTTCCTTATTACAAAAGCCCATTGTTCCTGTATCGTACAATGGCAACACAATAGAGTATACTGACAAAGCCAAAAACCCCGGGGTTATATTTGACAGCCATCTGTCTTGGTCTCCACATGTCAGCGAGGTCAGCAGACGGGTCTTTGCGTCCTTCCACTCCCTCAGGCGGCTGCAGTACTTCCTGCCGCGGCAGACCAAAATCACTCTTGCACAGTCCCTTCTCCTGCCGCTAATCGACTACGCCGATGTAAGTTGGGCAAGCGCGAACGAAAATCTACTGAACAAACTCGAACGACTTCAGAATCTCGGGATTCGGTTTATCTTCGGGTTGCGCAAATTCGACCACGTTTCTCAATATCGCAAAGAGTTGGGGTGGCTAACGATTCGTCGTCGCCGAGACTTTCATATTCTTTCATATCTTTTTAATATATTGAAAAATCCGCGCTACCCCAGCTACCTTCGACAGCGCTTTGAGTATCTCTTTTCAGGAGATCGGCACCGGAGATCTCACACGGTCTCACTCTTAGCCACACCAAGGCACAACACCTCGGCGTATGAGCACACCTTCAGGTTGCAGGCGGTCCGACTGTGGAACGCACTTCCTTGCAAGATAAGAGACAGTCCCACTCTTTTCTCTTTCAAAAACCGGGTAAAAGAGCACTTCCTCTCTCTTTCATGATAGTAGTTATAGTATGTATATTATTACTATATGTACAGGTTTATGTATCTATTGGTACTTATTTAGTAGTTTGGTATATAGATATTTTATTTTACATATTTTATAGATGTTAAATTTATTTATTTATTATTTATTATAGATAAGTTATTTGATATTGTGCACTGCCTAGCCTTTCTTGGTAATTTTTCCTATCATTTGTTTATTTATTTTTATTTATTTATTTTATTATTTTTCTGGGAAGCTTACAGCTATATTATTAAACAGTTTTGAACTATAATAAACTAAAGGCTAATTATAAGCAACCACATATAGTTCGACTTATAGATCATGCCTTGGTTTTCTGGAAGAAATCTCTTTTTAGAGATAAGCTCGCCTTTGTACATATGTTTTCAACAAATGTAACTTTTTATTTATCTTTGTGCAATAAAGAATTATGAATTATGAAAACCCATGACTACCAAAAAAATCGGAAAGGATGCTAAAAGTGGTACCATTGGCGAGCTAATTCAAGAATTTAACAAAGAATTGAGAGTTTTCAAGAAACACTATAACAATATTGGTCATCAGCATAAGGCTCTACAAAACTGCTTACGGAATCTATCTGAGGATGAAGTAGTCATAATTTGTGACTTCTCAGAAAATTATGCATGCAAATTACATAAGGAAATACAATCCGTTCATTTCGGTGGAAATAGAGAGCAAGCTTCTCTCCATACGGGAGTAATTTATGGTAAGAACAACAATCCCACATCATTTTGTTCTGTATCCCCATGTTGTGACCACGATCCTGGAGCAATTTGGGCTCACCTTTCACCAGTTTTCGAATATGCAAAACAAATGGTTCCTTCCTTAAAAACTGTTCACATGTATTGTGATGGCCCGGCCACACAATACAAACAAAAAAAGAACTTTTATCTTTTGAGTAAAAATGTGGAAGAGAGAACTTGGGATTATGCTTTCTGGTCCTTCTTCGAATCAGCATCGCATGGAAAAGGGGCGGCAGATGGAACCTTGGATGATCTTGTATCTCGTGGAACAGACATTCCCAATGCAACCACCGTTTTCAAGATGTTGAAGGAATCTGAAAAAAAGGTAAAACATTTTTTTTTGTATCAGAGGAAGATATAAGAAAAATACAACAAAAAGTTCCCGGTGAGTTGATTGCGTTACCAGGTACAATGGGCACTCATCAAATTATCACAACTGCTAAACAAGGTTCTATTCTGTATCGAGACTTGAGTTGCTTTTGTGGCCCAAAAAAGGGTCGTTGTGCATGTTATGAACCAAAAACATGACTTAATATCAACCCGTTAATCAGAGAAATCACAAAATAAAAGCGAAAAAAAAAAAAAAAAAAAAAAAAAAGGAAACACAACAACACTTTAAAACGTGCATTCAATAAAAGACCTAGGTCAAAGTCTTCTGATAGTGATGATATACCCTACGCAGATTCAGACGATAGTACTTACTATGAAGAAGGTGCTATGCTTGAAGAGATACTCGATATAGAAGAACTTGAAATGAATGCAGACAGTTTTGGGAATATTGATGAAATGAAAATTGAGCACATTGAAGCTTTCATTATTGAAGAGGATGACCAAGAACTAAATCCCATTGATATATTCGATCAGATTTTAGATAATGACCTGAAGAAAACAAGAAAAGAAGAGAAAGAAAGAGCCAATAAAGGGCAAATGATGGGCAGCCATGCAAAAGAGCTGGGATTAGAAACAAGTGAGTCAAAAACTATGAAAAGAAAAGTGGTTGTAGAAGCAATCTTAGATGTGAATACACCGTTGATGGCAAGTGAAGCAGTAAACCTAAAAACAAAAACAGACACAAAGGAAACTAAATGTGAAGTGAAGATGAATGTCGACGAAGAACTGAAAATGACTGATGATGATGATGTTGCGCTCTCTTACAAAGACAGACTTTGTGAGAGAACGAGACGCACACACCCCCACTCCTTCAATCGCTAGTCAAGTTGTTTTCCGATATCTACCCGTAACCGTTGAGCATGTATAAAGAGACATAAGAAAGTTGAGGAAGCAAGTCTCCAGCCTCCCTCTGAGGGCGAAGCTCGGGATCTACAAGACCTACGTGAGATCCCGCCTCACCTACGCGGCTCCGGCTTGGTACGCCCTGTGCTCGGAGACGAACAAACGGAGACTCCGAGCCCAAGAGAACCTCTCTCTGCGTACCATCGTCGGCGCCCCCCGCTACGTGAGGAACGCGACAATCCAGAGGGACCTAAGATGGGAAACCGTGGACCAGTTTGTCCAGAGGCTGGCGAAGGGCATGTTCGCGCGTGCGGATGCTTCACATCTTCCGCACATCGCCGAACTGGCGCCGCACCACGCGCGCCCGCCCGACCGCCGCCGCCTGCCACGCGACCTGGTTGCCTAGCCGGCGATCACCCACTGCACACCAGCGCCACATCAAGACCACCGCCCGCAGGGGCCATCCGATGACCTGTCCACAGGAGTGGACAGAGGCGATTCTTCGGGAAGAGGTCCGTCGACCTGACCCCGACTCCCCACGCCCCAGAAAGGGTGCGTGAGAAGATTATCAAGCAAGAGGAAGCAAGAGACGTATGCCAGGATCGTAGCAAGTGGAGGTTTAGTGTGTGAAAAGTTTAGTCAAAATGCGTGAGCATATGTATGTATGTATATATATCCTTATATCCTTACCTATATATCCATACAATTAGGAGTCCGAAAATAAATATTAATAATACCTAAGATATTAATTCATCTGAGTGAATGCAGTCTTACTTTTACAATTTACTGACATTTCCTAACGAAACAATTTACTGACAATTTCGACAATTTAATATAATCGAAAGTTCCCTACATTCTCTTTCTAATTTGAAAGATACCACGTTAAATGCTTTCTTATTTTCTAAGGTTAATATACTACACCCTAGTGTGATAAGTCCTTCAAAACTGTTTGATGAGCTATCAAAACACAGCAACCACATAAACAAATGACTAGACTTTCCTGTTGAACTAAATATAAACAACATTCATTCACTAATTGACATGTCGGAACTTAACTGTTACTATTATAACAAAAGGATAGTTTTTGTTTTGCAGATTCCACTAATAACTTCCGATAGGTTCACAGTTTACAAAAATATGCCTACCCCGCACGATGACTCACATGTCAGAACTTTCGCGCTCATTCAGCCTTCCGATAATTATATTGCTCTAAGTGACGAAAGATTGCACTATGCTATGTTGGACAGTGTAGATAAGTGTAAGAAAATTAATTACAAAACACTCCATTTGTAAACTTGTCTCAATATTTTCAAGTAATCCGAATTGTGAATCGAAACTCCTCACGGAGGTGACAATGTCCTTCCCTCCTCGATGTAATGCTAAACTGTTAAGGCTAGGTCAAACCAACGCGTTCAATTCGGGTCCGCGGTGGCGTGCACGGTGGCGATTTCTCCACGTGCAAAAGTTGTGTACACTGTCGCGTTTGTTCTTGCATTCACGAGGCTGGAGTCACGTCATTAACTACAATGCTCTCCGATACAGATAGTGAAATTGAAGAAGTTTTAATTCTGTCTACTCTCATTGAAGATGAAGAGGTACAATCTATTCTACTTCCTATTACGTCCCACACCCGGTCCTTTTTCTATTATTCCTATAATCAGAATAAGACGTATCATACAACAATGGGTGTTTGTGAACCTCATTTATAATTCCTTCCGGTTCCAACATACTTTAAATACTAAAAAAACACAGTTGTTCTCAACAACAATAGCTGCGTGCAGCGTCCTAACGTAACAAGCGCGATCTGAGCGCCACTGCTGCGTGCAGACGCTGCACCGGACGCCGCGGCCAAACAGAGGACGCCTCGATGTGAATACGTCGCTACAAGTTCGTACGCAACAACTGATGGCCACCGTGCACGCCACCGCGGACGCGAATTGAACGCGTTGGTTTGGCCTAGCCTTTATTTGGACAAATAGATATATGGCAAAAGCTTCAAAATAACAAATGGATATATGTTCAGTCAAACCCTACTAAACGTATTATGTAATGTGATGATAATATTGTTGATTATTCCATAGTTGGTACCGGTATTGTAAAACTAACTGATAATTGTATCGATTTTTCAATAATTATTTAGCTGATTCCAACTAGCTTTTACTCTTTTGTAATGAAGTCTCCATTGCATATAACTTTTGATATCACATTAGACTGTTGTATGAAAGAAGTTTTTACCCAGACTCTACCGCATTTATAGCCGATTAATTTGAGCAAAATAAGTTTAGAGTCCTTGAAATTTGCTACACATAAACTGGATAATTTAGAAGATGAATTAAGTAAGTTACAATCAGAATCCCACTTTGTTAAATACAGTAGATACTATTCAGGTTACACTTTTGTTCTAACTATTATAATATCTCTGTTTGTTTTGTATAAACTCTATAAATGTTACAGAAATC
Source organism: Argyresthia goedartella (assembly GCA_949825045.1). Lineage (NCBI taxonomy): Eukaryota > Metazoa > Arthropoda > Insecta > Lepidoptera > Argyresthiidae > Argyresthia > Argyresthia goedartella. Next base: position 21,264,347 of record OX463821.1, on the reverse strand, counting down.
GAATTGGTAATCGTAACTCTAGATGCTGTAGACAGATATTCAATCAATGCAAAAATAAGAAGCTGGTCAAACATCAAGCTAAAATGTCTAACTCTATTGAAATGTCAGATGAGTCTACTTGAAGAAAAAAAACTGTAAAATCTCTGCCAGCCCCACATACTACATTGTTATAAGTCTTATGATAACCTTCATGGAATCGACGGTGCTCATCCTTCTAGGAGTATCTTAACTTCTAACTAAATACGTTTTGGACTTTTTGTGTTAACTGTAAGTTTTGTAAGGCTTCCTAGATTTGAGTTTTCTATTTTCACCAAACTTTAGTTTAGAACTTCGCTTCATTTTTAAAGGGATGAAGCTCCGTCAAAATGGGGGAGCTGTTATAAACCTTATTAATATGTAGTAAAAGCTTAAAGCGAGCCACAAACGATGAAGATACTTTAACATTTTATCTGAAGATATAATATCGCTCGCCATACAATTCAATGGACCATACACACGACAAAGATAATATATATTTTTATATCGTAAGATAGGGAGCGATATAAGAATTTATCGTAACATAACATCTTAAGTTACTAAATATATCTTATGTTGATGAGCAACAGCTGGCGCCATCTACCGGTGAAACGGGGCAGCTGCGACTGGTGCTCACCGATGTACACGCGGCATTGATCTGAGAGCCGTAGCCAAGATCGTTCATTAACTACTGATCTGCTGTTTATTTCACTATATTAACAACAAAATTGTCATACAAATTAATATACTTACAATACCAAGAATCAACGAGTTTACTTGAAGAGCTGAAATCCCCAAACATTGGTCCTTCTTCGCCGAACGGATTATCATCAGCTAGCAGCAAGAAGCAAGATCAGCATTAGACGGTCAGGCCAGTCAATCCTTTTTCTCCTATCCCAATATTCAAAGTGTGCTAATATTGTGCTTCGTCGCTAAATTCTAGTTACACGTGGCGTCTGCGCAGTTAACGTGACCTTCAAGTTGGCGTCAAGTGCAAATCAATCGCGATCTATCGGCTATTTCCAAGTGAGTACTTTGATTTCTGTCTCCCATAATGCCACCAAAGGCTACTAATTCAGGAACAACAGATTCCGATGACACTGCAATTAATAGAGATGAGTCGGAAGTTAAACTTTTGGTGCAAAAAAGAGGCGTAATAAAACGTAAATTCACCTTGTTTTCGAAATATTACGATTCGCTGAGTAAAGATGTAACTGCAGTTCAAAGGTCAGAATTAAAAGAGCGTTTTCAAAATTTTGAGTCACTATTACAAGAATTTGAAAAAGTACAGGATGAAATTGAGTGCAAGATAGGAGAAAGTCAATTAGATAAAGAAACTGAAGAGAGAGAATCTTTTGAGAATCAGTATTATGCGATTGTCACCAAGTGCAAAGGTATTCTGGGCCATACTCTGTCATCTCCGAACCAAACAAGTCAGACAGGCATAGGCATGAAAAGCAACATTAAATTGCCAACTATTTCGTTGCCTTCCTTTGATGGTACCTACGATCACTGGCTAGAATTCCGCGATACCTTTATTTCGCTTATTCATGACTCGGGTAATTTAGATAATGTTCAGAAGTTTCATTACTTGCGTTCAGCTTTAATCGGTAACGCATTACAAGTAATCAAATCATTAGAATTTTCGGCTGACAATTACCTCACTGCCTGGGATCTCTTACAGAACCGTTACAATAACGATCGTTTACTGGTTCACAATCATGTCAAGGCTTTGTTCTCAACGCAATCCATGACAAAGGAATGTGCATCACAAATTCGCAAACTTATTGATGCAATTTTGAGAAATATGCGTGCCCTCAAAACCCTCGGTGAACCGACAGACTCATGGGATACTTTAATTATCTACGTGATAGTCTCAAAGCTTGATTCGTCCACTGAGCGGGAATGGGAGATCTACAAAAGCACAATCATTAATTCTCAAAATCAACCATCAAAATTACCGCTGTCCGCGTTAATTACATTTCTTAAAGACAGAGCTGACGTGCTGGAAACAATAAGAACATCTCACTCTAAACACACACCCGAAATCACTACAAAAAAACTGTCGTCGACACCATCATTAAAATCACACAGTTATGTAGCTTCACAAAGTAATAATAATAATCACAATCAAAACAAATCATCGTCAAGTTCATTAAAGGCAAAGCATTATCGCCCGTGTAGTTTGTATACCGCTAATCACCCGATCTATTCGTGCGAATCTTTCTTAAACTTGTCAAGCCAAGATAAATTAAAACACATAGACGATAAAAAACTATGTCAAAATTGCTTGCGCGCCGGGCACACTGTTGCAACGTGCTGGTTCGGGCCATGCAAGCGATGCAACCTTAAACACAACAACCTCATACATAGTGAGTGTCATGCAGACTCTGGTGCATTAACATCTTCAGCAGTTGCATACACTGCGCCGCAGCCGCCTGCGCCGCAGCCCGGCTCATTACATACCGCGTCTCACACTAGTACAACTCACACGCATTATGGTAGCAGCGATAACAGTATTACGCACACGTCTTTAGAACCGGTACTTTTATCGACTGCCTTAGTGGAGGTGGCGGATAAAAACAATCAATATCACACAATTAGGGTACTTCTAGACAACGGAAGTCAACACTGTTTTATAACAGAGTCATTATGCGCAAAACTTCAATTACCTTTAATACAGTCCACTGTTCAGGTTACCGGGGTAGGTAACTCGGTAACTCAATCCACAAAATCATGTGAAATTTAACTGCGGTCCAAAATTAGTCTTTATCACACGCACTTTAATTGTTTGGTTATGGATCGTATCACTGCACAATTTCCATCGTTAGGAAACACTCACAACATTAAAATCCCGGAGAATGTGAAGTTAGCCGATCCAAACTTTCACTCCCCAAATCAAATTGATCTTTTGATCGGTGCCAATAAATATTGGGAGTTATTGAGTGACGGTCTTATTCGCCTCCCCAACGGTCCTTTTCTGCAAAACACAACGTTAGGATGGGTCATTTCGGGTTCATTGCACAACAAATACTCAAGGATTAATCGGGTACAAAGCAATTTCGCCCAGTCACTCGAATTAGACACACAGCTACGCAGATTTTGGGAGCTTGAGGAAGTTCAGACCGATACTAAATACACGGCATCCGAGAATGCATGCAAAAATCTTTTTAAAGACACCACACTTCGCGACGATAAGGGTTGTTTTTCCGTGCGCATTCCATTAAAGGTGTCAGCTGATGTATTAGGTGATACATTCACATTGGCCGAGAATAGGTTCCTAGCTCTTGAACGACAGTTAAACCGGAGCGCCCCGGACTATAAACAAATGTATAGTGACTTCATGAATGAATATGTAAATCTAGGTCACATGAGTCCTATTTCAGATTATAAAAAGCCGTGTTATTTTCTGCCTCATCATGGCGTATTTAATGAGAACAGCACGACTACCAAACTCCGAGTGGTATTTGATGCAAGCGCAACATCCTCGTCGGGAAAATCTTTGAACGACATACAAGACATCGGCCCCACACTGCAAAACGATATCTTTTCGATCTTGTTACGATTCCGTCAGTACAAACATATCGCGTGTGCAGATGTGGAGAAGATGTACCGTCAGGTTTTGGTACAACCCGACCAACGTCCTTTACAATTAATACTGTGGCGAAATGACCCCTCGGAGACAATAGGCATATATCAACTAAACACAGTTACTTACGGTACTGCATCCGCGCCTTATTTAAGCATAAGGTGCCTAAAACAACTCGCGGCGGAATGCAATGACGAGGTCATCGCAAAGGTCATTAATGAAGATTTCTACGTTGATGATTTATTGACAGGACACGATGATAAGGATCAATTATTAGATATTTGCAACCGTGTTTCGAATGTTTTAGACTCCGCGTGCTTCCCTTTAAGAAAATGGGTGTTTAATTCAGACTGTTCACAAACAAACTTTTCGTCAAAATCATTAACATTAGGCGATAACTGACAGACAAAAACGTTGGGCTTGGGTTGGCTACCCACTTCCGACGAATTATTATTCACAACAAAATGTAAACAAGATGTGACTCATGTAACTAAACGAACGATATTGTCAACTGTAGCTCAAATCTATGACCCATTAGGTTTGTTAGCACCGACGATCATTATAGCCAAAATCTTAATACAAAAATTATGGCTGTGCAAAATTGGTTGGGATGATCCCATACCTTCGCCATCTTTACTTATGTGGCAAAACTTTATAAATAAATTAAAACATTTAGATGACATTCGAATCCTGCGTCACGTTACATCTCAAAATTCATATCGTACGGAACTACACATATTTTCCGACGCATCACAGGATGCTTATGGGGCTTGGGCGTACGTACTTAGCTATACCGATAGCGCATCAGGTGAATCATTAGTTAATGTGAATTTGTTATGTGCAAAGAGTAAGGTCGCTCCCGTAAAGCCAGTTAGCCTTCCGCGGTTGGAGCTATGCGGAGCCCTTGTAGGTGCAAAATTATACTCAAAAATTATAAAATCACCTCGGTTAACATTTGATGATGTTTACTTTTGGTCGGATTCTACCATTGTAATCGGATGGCTTAGAATGTCGCCTAGCGCTTTAAAAAGCGCATTTGTTCAGAATCGCGTGGTTGAAATAAATGACTTGACAGGAGATTCGAGATGGTTACATGTTGCTGGCGTACAGAACCCCGCTGACTTATTGTCACGAGGTGCCCATATCGACGCGCTTCAATCATGCGATATGTGGTGGCACGGCCCTACATTCCTACGGAACCCTAATTTGAATTTGCGTGATAATTATGTCGGTGACATTAATTCCGACGAGTTACCTGAGATTAGGGCAACAACTACGACACTGGTTTGTCAATCTGATGATGTGTTGTTTCCTTTTGATAGATATTCTTGTTTTAGCCGCATGCGGCGGTCAGCTGCTTAGCTATTGCGCTTTATCAATAATACTCGCATTAGAACTAAAACAGATCGCCAGTTAGGACCTCTTACTGTTGACGAATTAAACAGTGCAACTAAGACTTTGGCCCGTATTAGTCAGCGTCAATCGTTCCCTGACGTTTACGAGGCTGTATTAAATAACAAAAACATTAAGTTTTCCCGTAATCTGGCCGGTCTCAATATATTTTCCGACACACAAAATTTACTTAGAGTCGGTGGTACGTTGAATAATTCCGAAACATTTGCCTAAAACACCCGGTCTTACTTTGTGGTAAACACACATTCAACCGACTTCTTTTCCGATTTCAGCACAAGTCTCTTCTTCATGCTGGCCCCCAACTGTTATTGTCCACGGTTAGACAAACCTGGTGGCCGCTCAAGGGACGTGAGTTAGCGAAACAGGTAGTTCGTACTTGTGTCAAATGCGTAAGATTGAAAGGGCAAACCATGCAAGTGCAAATGGGAAATTTACCCGCTGAAAGATTAGAACCAGGCTACCCGTTCATGCGCTGCGGGGTCGATTATTTAGGGCCTGTGTTCATACTAAACCGTCGCGGGAGAGGCGCGAAGTTGGAAAAATGTTACATCTGTCTATTTGTTTGTTTCGCGACGCGGGCAATACACTTGGAATTGGTGACTACTCTTTCAACCGAAGGTTATCTTCTAGCTTTAAAAAGATTTATCTCACGTCTAGGTAAACCTTTAGAGATTTTTTCTGGTCATGGCAGGAACTTTGTGGGTGCATTAAAAGAACTCTCTCAGTTTTTGGATCAAAATTCACAAAACATTACAGACTTTACAACAAATAATGACATTAAACTAAAATTTATTCCACCATATACGCCTCACATTGGTGGATTGTGGGAGGCAGGAGTCAAGTCTTGCAAATTTCACTTGCGTCGTGTCGTAGGAAACGCTAATTTAACATATGAGGAGTTGAGCACAGTATTAGCACAAATTGAAGCTGTCCTCAACTCCAGACCCATGATTCCTATGTCCACAGACCCCAATGATTTACTCCCTCTTAGTCCGGCTCATTTCCTGATTGGCCGACCGCTGACGGCGCCGCCCTGCGACGACGTCACCACCACATCTTCACATCGCCTGACTCGTTACGATCGTGTGGAGCAGATGCGGCAACACTTCTGGCAGCGGTGGTCCAAGGAGTATATCTCGGAACTCCAGATGAGAACGAAATGGCAGACTAATCTAGACACATTAAATCCTAACACATTAGTCCTGATAAAGGAAGACAATCAGCCTCCTCTTCACTGGCGTCTTGGTCGAGTCCTTCAAACAATCTCCGGCACGGACGGCAAATCCCGAGTCGCAATCATCAAAACTGCAAATGGGGAAATACGACGGGCATTTCCAAAAATATGTCCACTTCTACCTGATCAGCGGATGCACAACGTCATTGATGACTAGTTTCGAGGATGGAGCCGTCTACTTCGTTGGAACCTGATGCTTCCAAGGCCGCGGGCATGTTGATGAGTTGATAGCTGGCGCCATCTACCGGTGAAACGGGGCAGCTGCGACTGGTACTCATCGATGTACACGCGGCATTGATCTGAGAGCCGTAGCCAAGATCGTTCGTTAACTACTGATCTGCTGTTTATTTCACTATATTAACAACAAAATTGTCATACAAATTAATATACTTACAATACCAAGAATCAACGAGTTTACTTGAAGAGCTGAAAATCCCCAAACATCTTACGTTAATATGTTAAGATACCTTAAGATACAAAATGCGAATACAGTATGTTCTCGCGGCAAGTCTATCTCTTTCACACACATAGCGAAGGATCGGCTCACGCGCACATCCTGGAATCTTCTTTCTTTCTTACTCAGTTCAGTGGAGTGAGCAGTGAGGAGAAGTTGTGTTGCACGTATTTCTCGTACCTTCTCATTTTGGATTAAGATCTATTCTTTGTTGTTTACCTAATCGTAATGGAACGACTAATTGAAACTGTACGCAAATTTCCTTGTTTATGGAATTCGGACTCCGAAGAATATAAACTGACAGATTTAAAGGAAGCAGGGTGGATAGAGGTGGTAAAGGAACGCAACTTGTCCAGCGGTAAGCATTTTATTATTACATACCTAGGTACTGCGCTTTTATTAGGTAGACTAGAGTAACTATCTAATTAAATAACTAACTGAATTTGCAATTTATTTGCTACGACATTTATGTAGATACAGTCGCGCACAGCGTGAGTCACCCCTTTTGGAATTTGCATTTGTTCCTATTTCGCGAGTCATAAGAACTACTCTTCAATTTCAGAGGGGTGACTTGACCTGAGCGTGACTGACGTACCTAATTATTTGTAAATAATAATGTAATGATATTTAGTTTAGCAGGTAATTAAAAGCCTGGCGTGCTTTATCTAAATATAAACTAAAATATATACTCCACGTTTTTAATTTTTATTAAAATTAATATACAATTAAATTTTATTGACAGCTTGGTGTTAAAATCGACTTAACCTTTCAACTGTGAACCAGACAGCTCCTGTCTGCTATCAAAATGGCCGCAACTGTGAAGCAGACATTTGCTGTTCGATCAGCTGTGGGCTCACATTTGTTCATTTATTTCACATAAACTGAACGCAGCCGTAAATGAATTAATGAAATCGACTGTAGGGATGTCAAAGTCAATTGTCTGTGGCAAAAACAAACTCGGTCACATAGACTTTTTCTTGAGAAATTCATTCATTTTGTTGGAGTGCTAGCCGCGCATACATAGTGTTCGTCTCCAAAGAAAATAAACCGTTTTTAAAGTGCTTTATGTGTTTTTCGAGGTGTTTGGTGCTCTGTAAAACATGAACAGGTAAGTTTTGAACAGTTTTTAAGTGATAGATTATCGATTTAACAAGATTCAAAGCTAAAATTTGCCTAATTACTTGCACGCTGTCAAAGTAACAATGAATCATTGAAGCATCTGACTAACTGTTTTACTAGAATTATGCCATTTAAACATAATATTCTTTGCTAAAGGGACTGTTTAATTACATTTCTAAGTGAGACAAGTGTTTTCCTGTAAAAATGTGAAAAAACCTCGAAACTAGGCCAAAATACGATCGCCGGTACGCGGGCGAACATTTGGTGTCTTTCTCACAGCCCGCAAAAATGAACCAAGGTCACCGGTTCGGCCTTTTGGCCGTGAGTCGAATAATATGGATAAGACTTCATTCTTGCTTTGTTCCGGTGTATATGATTTTATTGTATGAGTGCTATTTTGTGATTCGTTGTGTGTATTATTGGTTTGGTATAGTATTCGAGTCATAGTATATCGTTTAGGGTCCCGAGGTTTTTTTTTTGCCAAACTTCAGTATTTTTAATTATTTTTTTCAAGATTAAACTTTAATTATTTTTATCGAGTATGGGGCGCTAATACAAGCAAATTTTATCTTTTACAATTTCGGGCTACGGTGCACCTAGGCCGAGTTATTAGGCATTTGAATAAATCTAGGACTGACAAATCCAGGCATAACTCAGCCTAGGTGCATTTTAGCCCAAAGTTGTAAAGGACAGAAAGGGCTTGAATTAGAGCCCTTTACACGAAAAATTAATTATAAAATATACATTTTCATACTTTACCTATTTTTTATATATATTTTTTGTTCTTAAAAACGGGGGGTTTTGGCGCTTTTTTCATGAAGAGGAGGGGGGGGGGGGAGCAGGACTTGTCCGCTTTTTCAATTGCACCTTGCACTAATACACTACTAACATGCATGAGTTTAGTTTATATGCTTTTATATTTTTTCATCTAGCCAAGGTACCAAGCGTGGGCCTCGTGTTAAAAATGTGGGCAGCCGACCCCCTCTCTCGCCGCAGCGGCAGAGAGGCATCCAGCTTTTGGCCGTCCAGGAACCAATAGTGCCTGTGCCGGCCCGAGGACGCGGTGCAAGAGGGCGTGGGTCTCGTGGTGGTGTGAGGGGGTCTCGTGGAGGTGGTGGTGGGAGGAGGGGCACAAGTGGCCATGGCAGGGGTCTTGTGGTTTGCCCTTTGCCAGAGGCGGTGGCTTTGCAAGAGGCGGTGCCCTTGCCAGAAGACCTTTGCCAGAGGCGGTGCCCTGTATGCCAGCGCCTGAGGCTGGAGGGGCCGCCAGGGGAAGGGGGGGCACTAGGGGAAGAGGAGGCACTAGGGGAAGGGGGAACACTAGGGCTGTCCAAACTGGGCGGGTTGGCCACAGGGCGCCTAAAACTAGTAGGCCTACTGCCCTTAACACGTTAGTTTTACTTCTTTTTTGTTTGCTTGCTTATTTTTTTTCGTTTTCGTGCACTTTTACCTAAATACTAACTTAAATACTAACTTAACTAAATTTGCTTTTAATTTATTTTAATTATTGAATATTTTACTTTTTAAATATTTATATCCAATATTATTACTTTTAAGGCTCCAAATCGTAAGCGTGGATAATCTGCCTAGAGGTACAAGCTTGGAACGGCCCTTACATGTCCGGAGGAAGCGAGTCTGGGACCCGTAAGTGTATATTTTCAATTTCCATAGGAATTCCCTAACTGTTAAAAAAAAAAACAGATTTTACTAATTAGCCATTTGCTATCTCCATGACAAAAAAGTTATTGTACATACTATGATTTATTATTTGCAGAGCCAATCCTTCTCCGGCTCCAGGAGTGGTGATGGAGGTGGAAGCAGACACGCGGTAAGAAGAAGTAGACTTTCCAGTGTGTAACCTATCCCAATATCAAAATAATTTGTAGTTATTGTGTTTGATAATGCTTAATTATTTGCAGAGTCAGTCCTTCTCCGGCTCCAGAGGTTCAGGTGGAGGTGGAGGAAGAGGCGCGGTAAGAAGTAGCAGATATTACTTTCCAGATTTTAGCCTAGCTTTCGTTTTTGTGTATGACTATGATTAATTATTTGCAGAGTCGACACTTCTTCAACTTCAAATGTCGAGATGGAGGGCATGGTGATAGACGCCCCACGCTATTCGCCACACCCTTCTCGTACGATGGAAGTGCATCCATGGGGCATGGTGGAGGTCGAGATGGTCATAGAGCCGGTTCCGGAGTGCCCTGTGCTTCCCACATGCCCACCCGCACCCTCGCCCTCAATGTGAGCTACCCGCCTACATTACCTACTTTCATATGATGATTGTTTTACAGAACAAAACAGTATGTTGATTTCGTTTTTAGGTCAAGTTTGCGCGCAGCGCAAGGCCGAGCAAACCCCTGTCCACGTCCACAACTGCCTCTCCGAGACCATGAAATTGAGTACGCTATAAACTGTGGTATGTTACCTTTTTGGAATCTGTGTTTTTAGCATTAAAGCTGTCATTAGTTCTGTGGAAAAGCATAGTTGGACATGTCCATTTTATTTTCAGGGAGTGAGTCGGACGGGTCTGACGGTGAGGACGAGGATGTGGTGCCGCTATTACACTCAGGGGTGTACCAGGGCACACAGGACACTCCCTTGGATGAACCCGTGCCTGAACCCGGACCGGACCGTGAGCTATGCCCTGCCCCAGCTGACGTAACGTTGGCAACGCCCATGGAAGGTGCTGTTCGACCCAACGAATTTTTTCACTTTGAGTGGAGGAGTTTTCCAAACCCTCCCATACCTCCGAGTGAGAGGAGGGAACCTTTCACTCAAGTGAATGTCGGTCCGATCGAGCCGTGCCTGGATCCGTACACAGTTTTTTCTTCAATTTGGGACAATACCATCATGGGACGCATAGTGCGGGAGACAAACAAGTACGCCCAAGATATTGCTGCTAAGAAGATGGTAGATGGGACGCTCGGCGCCAGGAGCAGAATTTGCGACTGGACAGATACGGACGTGGACGAGATGTACACGTATTTTGCCATTATATTGGCGATGGGCATTGTCATTAAGACCAAGATAGAGTACTGGTCATCGGACGAAGATATTTTCTCGACGCCTGGATTCCGTGCCCATATGTCGTTGTTCAGGTTTCAGATACTGTCTTCGTGCCTGCATTTCAACGACAATAGGAACATGACTCAAGAGCTTAGCGGAGCTGAGGCCAAGCTCTTTAAAATTGAGCCTATTATCACGCATCTCAATGCAAAGTTTCAGTCCATGTACAACATGAACCAAAACATTGCATTAGATGAAAGCCTTATGCAATGGAAAGGATGGCTTAGCATAAATCAATTTATTTCAAACAAGGCTGCCAAAGTCGGAGTGAAGACTTATGAGCTTTGCGAGTCCCAGACTGGGTTTTTATGGAAGTTTCACGTCCATGCCAAGAAATCGACCCCTCAAGACCACCAGACCCCGCTGGATGCTTCCACGCCCACCATGGTGCTGGAACTCCTCCGTGGGCTTGAGGGAAAGGGATACACGGTGTGGATGGATAATTTCTATAACTCCCCTGCTCTGTCTCGCCAGCTCAAAGTCCTTGGCTTTGACGTGGTAGGGACACTACGTACCAACCGTCAGTTTGTTCCCCAGGAGTTGACGGACTTGACCAAGTCAAACATGAAAAAAGGTCAGATCACTGGATTTACATCCGGTGATGTGGACATCATGGTGTGGCGCGATGAAAATCGCGTCGCTACTATTTCCACATACCACGGGAACGAAACTGGCGTCGTTGATGGCGTAGTTAAGCCCTGCCTCATCCTCGATTACAACATCATGATGGGAGGGGTCGACAAAAAAGACCAGCTTTTGTCGATGTACCCCATCGAAAGGAAGCGAACAAAAATATGGTATAATTTTTTTTTCAAAAGATTGCTGAATGTATCAACATTAAATTCATACATCATCTGCAAAAAATCAGGATCTAGGGTTGACCACCGCAGTTTCAGAAAAGATCTGATTTCGTCGATTCTGAGCCGACATTGCGAACCGAAATCTATTGTTCCCATACTGGAAAATGAGACTTTCTTAGCCTCGAGACACCACATAGCGGAATATCCTATGGGAGCAAATAAAAGCCACCTGCGCCGCAAGTGCTGCGTGTGCACTAATCTTTCCCGCTTTTACTGTGTCGGGTGTGGTAAGACTGTCTGCCTCACCACCTGTTTTGTTTCTATTCATCGTTCATAATTTAATTTTATACCATATTTTTGTTCGTTTCCTTTCGTCAACGACTACTGAACAATTCAATTCAATGGGCTGTTTTTTGACGGCTAAAAATAGTTCTAAAGTTGCCGACAGATGGCGACGTACAGTGAGGGCTCCATATGAAATAATCTGTTTTAGTCACAAAGTACGCAAGAACGCACCCTATATACTGTCTGCCATGTCAAATGTCAATGTTCTTGTCATTCCGTCCGTTAAACGTTTCACGCAACCCCATTCCATGATTTCCGTAGATTCGAGGGAAAAACGCACAAAATTTGTCTTTTGACGTTGAACTGGCTTTGACTCGTTGACAGTTACTTTTCAGACCACAGATTACGTTCTTCGATTGTTATTATTTGGGCTGGCAACTTTCACGCAGTAATAAATTATCTTTCCTTGCGCCCTCACTGGCCTGAGACATCTAGTGACGAATTTGGAACTACTAAAGTTTTTTTTTTAAATTGCCCATTCAAAAAACAATATTGAAATAGTTAGAAAGAAAGAAAGAAAGAAGTTTATTTGTAACAGGAAACAAAAATAGGAGTCAATATTGAACAACTAGGTACATAAGAATATTTCCTGTCACAAGCCGGCCTCAACTCAGCATATGCTGAATGCGAACAATCAGCGCTGGTCTTCCGTTGTGACCGACGGGTGACAACACGCACAACAATGTGCACTTTTGTGTAAACATTTATAAACACAGGCAGAAGGAAAAACATTTTAAAAGAGAAACATAGTTAGACATGAATATTCAGACTTTATAGTAGGTAACAGGTTAATTAAAGGTACAAAATAAATCTATATAAATATAAAACAGTATTAATATTAAAGTTCAAATTTCATATGATATATAGTCAGTTATATTGCGCTAGTGTCATTTCGTATAGACTCTTCGAATTTTTGATGCTCAAAAATGAATTTTCTCAACGTGCATTTAAATCCGTATAAACAACGCAGGTTCCTGATTGGTGGAGGGATATTATTCCAACACTTGGTCGCAGCATAGCGGAAGCTCCCTCTAAAGGCAGCAGAGCTGTGCCGCTCTGTAGCGAGCTGCGTTGAGCATTGGCGGGACACATGGTGCCTCGACTTAAATGAAAGTTTCTCAAAAAGATAACTTGGCTCCTTATATTTCATCACCCCGAACAAAAGACACGCCAAGTGAAGCTTTCGACGATGATGCAATTTTAAAATTGTATGTTTATTTAGGTATGGTGTCACGTGATACCTTAACGGAATATCAAAATTGAATCGCGCGCAAGCATTCTGTACGCGTTGCACTATCTTTTTGGTTCTTGCCAAAAGTCGCGGACCAATAACCGTATCCATGTAATTCAGTTTAGACAGAACCAGTGACTCAGTCAATTGTATTCGCAACGTTAACCCCAAATACGGCCTCATCTTGTACAGAATCTTCAACCTATAAAAACAGTCTCGCACACAATGGCTCACATGCGTTTCAAAACGTAAGCCACTGTCCATGATAAGTCCTAGGTTTCTGGCTTCGTACACTCTTTCGATAGGCTCTCCCATGAGCTCAACACATGTCGTTGGGTTTATATTATCTACTTGGTACTTGCTACCGAAGATTAGGTACTTAGTTTTTGTTGGGTTCAATCGAAGGCAATTACTAGAGGACCAATCAGATATTCTACCAAGATCTTCATTAAGGTTGTATATTGCGTCATTAATATCATGTGGCTTGCTCGATATATATACTTGGATGTCATCCGCATATATGTGAAACTTACAGTGTCTGATATGCTTAGTAATATCCGCTGAGAATAAAATAAATAAAATTGACCCCAGAATTGATCCTTGGGGGACACCCCTATTGACCTGACTTTTGTCAGACACCACTTGCGAACCATCACTACGATGTATCTTAACACATTGGGAGCGATTTTTGAGGTAACTATCAAACCAATTAATAGCGTCGTGATCAAACCCATAATAGCGTAGCTTTGACAAAAGAAGGTTTATATTTAAGCAATCGAAGGCCCTTGAAAAATCAAGCAATACCAAGAGCGTGCACATGCCTTTGTCCTGTGCGTTTAGTATATTATCGGTAACGTCGAGCAATGCTGTCGTGGTGCTGCGCCCCTTTCTGAAGCCTGATTGCACCACAGGCAACATATGGTTTCTTTCAAGAAAGTCGGTTAACTGTTCACAAACTACATTTTCTAAAATTTTAGACAGACATAGTAAAATGCTGATAGGCCTGAGATCCTTTAGTTCGGTAGGGCTATTATTCTTCGGGTGTGGTAGAACAATGGCATGCTTCCATACATCAGGAAACGTATTTGAGGAAATGGAGGTATTTATAAGAGATTGAATTACGTCTATAGTGTGAGGAAGTGTCATTACCAGCATATCTAGAGTAATAAAATCGCAACCCTCGGCGTTTGATTTCAACTCCTTTATAATTTTAATCAAGCGGTCTAAGCTGACTGGCTCTATTTGAAACTTGGCCTCATTATGTCTATGATATTCAAAAAATGTCATGTGAGAAATAGAAGTTACTGCGGCACCTGGTAAACACAAAAAGTGGTTATTTATAACATTCGGGTCATTAAAAAAGGACGGCAGTTCAGTGTCTTTTTTAGGTAATAATGTGCCCTTAAGGTTCTTCCAAAGTCTTTTTGGGTTCAGTGATCCCCCGTCGTACGTAGAAACCGACCCCGCCACCTCGCGTGCGATGCTCGCGCGGTCTACCGATACGATATAGCGCCCCTCGTAGGTAACGCCCAGCTTAGTCGCGATGAGTCCGAGGAGATGTCCCACGTTTTCGCCCTGCTCCTCCGGGACGCCTGTTATTTCTAAGTCGTTGCAGAACATGTCCTGATCGCGGTCATTCAGCTCAGACTTGAGTTGTTCGACAGAGGAGCGCAGAATTTCCATTTCTCTATTTTCAGAATGTTCCGGGTTAGACTGCGACTCGCAAAATTTCACCTCTAGGACTGCTAGTCTCGATTCTACGTCCCCCAACCTGGTGTCGAAAGCTCCCACCACAGTCCGCAGGGCTTCAAAACCTTCGCGCAGAGATCTGGTTTCCGCTCGATGCAGACGGACTTCCCGGAGAATCTCCGCAGTTACATCCCCGCCCGATAAGGGTTTTTCTTGCGAAGGGCCACAGTTCGCCCCCTCACCTCGTACCGGGTCCTCGGTGTTATCCTTCCGGGGCGTCAGCACCTTGCATTCTGGGCATTGCCAACATGGGGATATTTTTCCATCCTTAGGAATGTTGACGCAGGCTCGGTGATAGAAAATGGCACACTTGGTGCATTTAGCGCCCTCTGCAATACTGGTAAACCAACCGCAAGCCCGGCATTTCTGACTCATTGTGTTGATACGATACTCGAACTGTCAGATTGATAAATTCAGGGATATCCGTTAGATGGCGCGTTAAATAATAATATCGTGTTCGGTACCTACCCACTTCTATGGCGCAAAAAAAGCTTTGTAGAAAAACTCCAATTGAAATATTTGCTAATTTATAGCCACATTCGTGTTAGCTAGCTAGCTAGCTAGCTAGCTAGGGTTCCAGCTTTCATCTTCGGTCTTCGCACTCCATCATCAGATCAGCTCGATAGTACCATATTCTCACAGGTCTTGTCACAACGAGCCTAATGAGCCCAAATTCGACGGGTTTACTAGTAAGCATCATAGGGTTCCCGCTCCCACCTTCGAAGTCCATCCAGTTAAGCCATTTTTAAAACAACAAAAAATATATGGGTATTATATTTTACAGGGTGGATTTACTCATAAAACTAAACAACTTTCCCCATGAAACATACGTAAAAATAAGAACAAAAAAAAGTCATATGGGAATACAATTATGATAGCCCATCTTTGTACTCTTTGTACTGAATTTGTATGTTTTTTGTAAGTGTGTTTTGAAATATTTTTGTATGATAGCTGTATGTTGTTTTGATTATTCTGATTAGAAAATACATTCTAAACTTAGAATTCACCATAACATGCGTAGTAAAGGCCTTAAATTAGCTGCTACAGTACAATGTTTACTCTGCCCTACTATGACTTAGTGTCCTAGAATTTTGAACATAATTGTTAAAGTAAATGATTGTAGTTGATAAAACTTTGTAGTTAGTAAGTCAATAATGTGTTTATTCTAAATAAAGCCAAATTTAATCGCATTTGTGTGTAAATTATCCTCAGAGATGGACCTAAACATTGACTCTTTTTTTGGTCGGACGCTCAAACGCCCGGCATTGGGCTCAATGTTCATATGCTCTTACTGTAAAAAAAATGTATGAGGATGTACATTTTTGCATAAAATTATTGTTAAATAATGATTTGTGCTCTATATTAACAAACAATTTCTTTAAAAAATTGTTTAATTTATTAGGTCTTAGTGTTTAAACCTAAAAATCTGGGTAAGAATAAATTCTACAACTTTAGCTAAAGATTACCACTAACTAATAGTCTCAAATGTTTATATTATTCAACACAGAGGTAGCTTATTTCATGACGATCTCGGCGATATAACTTAATAAGCTTAACGCTCGATAGTTTTGGAGAAATGTTCGCATAAGTAACCAGAGTCAGTCAAGTGGAGTTCACCCACAAGAGGCCCCACAGTTGCGGCCATCTTTGATTTCCAGTGTTCACGGCTGAAGGGTTATGTGCTTAAGTACGTAATCGCAACAAATAAGCTTAGGCGATGTTTATTTCAATGTCTGGTAAGAAATAATCTTTGCTGGATTCGGCTCGACTGCCACAGCAAACTGCCGATGGTATTGAAATAATGGCAGAATTCTTCACGTATAATAAAGCTATCATCAGAAGAATGAAATCCACTGTTACTTAATGATACCAGCTGATTTTCATTTATAACTGTGAGATCTGCATCATTTCAACCAGAATAATAATCATTTGTATTTTGTATAAAATAGTTATGCAAAACTGTAGTAGCTTTAACGATTTTGTCCGCTAAGTCAACTTTACATGCAATTGGTCTTCTGTACATCCGAAATCAAAAAGTCAATATGCCAAACGCATTTTCAATAACGCGGCGTCCTCTGTTGAGTCTATAATTAAATATTCTTCGATTTGCATTCAGACGTTGTTTTGGATATGGCCGCATTAGATTTTTCAGCAATGGAAAGGCTTCATCTCCAACTAAGACGTAAGGCATGCTAATACCACCCACATTTAAAGGTTCTTCAGGAAATCGTATATTACCACTTTAGTG
Organism: Argyresthia goedartella; assembly: GCA_949825045.1. NCBI lineage: Eukaryota > Metazoa > Arthropoda > Insecta > Lepidoptera > Argyresthiidae > Argyresthia > Argyresthia goedartella. The sequence goes on along the minus strand of OX463821.1, from coordinate 21,247,084 downwards.
GTTACCTATTTTGATTAGGGGGATAGTCACAGTTAGTAGAAACTGTTCAAGGTAGTGGAATTTAGCTTCCAATGATTTCTGTTTAAGAATCCTTAATTGTGTGTCCACTCAAACTGATGAGGCATGTGTGCCATGTTGGCTACGAGCACAAAGGGCAGCAGGTCGACAGAATCCCACTGCACTATCAATACCAGCTCAAGAACATGGCCATGATGAAGAGACCATAAATTCTCAGCAGCATAATTGTGTAGCACGTGGTAATACTGTGACAGAGACCGACCGACATACAATACACCTCCGAACTTGAAAGACGTATTTCTGAAATTATTTCAGAGTGGATTCAGCCACAAGAGGTAGTCTCTTTAACCCTTTATTGCATCGTTTCGGTCCAACTTGAGATCAACTTAAAATCTAAGCCACATTTAATGTAATCTAGTCACTAGTTTGTGGGCTGTATGACTGGAGATACAGATTGATCTCTGGATACCTAGTAATAGCCAGCTAGACAGTTGCAGGGCAAATCAAGTAATAATAAAGTAACCTTTTATTGTATCTTGTTTTTATCGAATACACTACACAAACTCAATAAAGCATCTAAGACTGCAGTATCTATAGATCAATACTTTTACCCATATTCGGTTATTTATTTTTAGAAATCTTATAATATGACCTCGCATTATGAGCATAATAGGCTTAATAACTTTATATTTAATTCCAGGTGGCTGTTACTGATGGGGTTTGTCTGGTGTGTTGGAAAAGAGCACAAGAAGCAGCGGAAACTGTGCAGGAGCCTGAAGCGTCAGCAAACCACAGAATATATATATTATTACCAAATGTGAGAAGGGCTGCAGAGACACCAAGGCATTGTCTCTTCCCTAATTGCCGAAACAATGAACGTTTTCATGTCGCCGACGCAGTACGCCGTCGCATACTATGTGAATTTAATTATTTCATTCCAAGAGAGGCGCGCATATGTAACTACCATTTAGGAAGCAATACGTTTCACAATCTGTACACATCAGAAAACAGTCTTGATGTATTCAGCGACATACAAATTGAAGACATGCTTTTTGTATTAACAGGCCATGTCAATAACTTCTTTTTCGAAGACATACAAACTCTGCCCGATCATTTAGTGCACTACTGGATCGGAATCACAAAAATGCAACATCAACAAATAATAAATGAAACACCAAGTCTCCAACGGATGCAAAGAGGCAGCTTCGCTTTAACCACATTATTGTGCAAGTTAAGGACCGGAGACTCAGGAGACAGGCTGTCTTGTCTATTTCAGGTACCCAGACGAACACTTGAAACATTGATGGATGTGGCTAGAGAAATACTTCTGCAAGAGTATGTACCACAACATTTAGGTCTGGGTCTGGGGCATATGACACGACAACAAGTGGCCCAGAAAAACTCCACTATTGCCAATGGTATATTTGGGAACCCAGACTCGCCCATAGAAGAAAGACACACAAAAAAGCTCTAACCATTTTTTCCAGAAAAAAACCTTTTCTCTCCATAAGTGCAGAAACCTTGTTAAACCTATGATAATTGCTTGCTGTGACGGCTATATATTAGATATTATTGGACCATATCCTGCCACCACAAATGATGCAACCATAATGTCTGATTTGGTCTCTGGAGACAGTGGGCTTCTCGACTTTTTCAGAGAAGGTGATATCTTCATTGTTGACAGGGGCTTCAGAGACTGCTTGGAGGACCTTCATGATCATGGCATACAAACATTTATGCCAGAGACTCTATCAAGTGGTAGAACACAGTTAACAACCCTAGAGAGCAACAGGTCGCGCTGTGTCACAATAAACCGATGGGTTGTGGAAGCCGTTAATGGACGCATAAAAAAAGACTTCAAGATCTTCCGTCAGGAATATTTTAATCGAACTTGTGGGCATTTGATGAAAGACTTAAAAATAGCAGGAGCTCTATTGAATTCAGTTTGTCGACTCGCTTCACGCGGAGACTATAGTGGCTATATAGTACATGAAAGATTATTTCTTGACAATATTTTGGCAGAAATTGTGGCCCAAGAAAGGTTAATTAGGCGCAATGCGTTTTTTTGATTCAATAGAAACAACAGCGCTATATTTCCCACAATTGTCTGTTGAAGCCCTGGTGTTGTTCGCTTTAGGCACGTATCAGATAAGACAGGCTCGATCCTACATTGGGGAGCATTTTAGATTTTATGGGGTCTACACTGTTCAAATATGCCGAGACCAAGTAGACTTGTCCAGATTAGGAGGAATGGATACATTTCTGATTAGGGCTAAAATTAAGTCTCGTCATATCTCCAGAAAAACTTACTTTGTTTTTCTGGTAGTCGATAGACAGCAAGCTGGGAGAGAGGCCATCATTGATTACTGCTGCAACTGCATAGTAGGCTTGAGAACTGTGGGGTGCTGCTCACATGTGATGAGCATAGTGTGGTACTTGGCCTATGGTCGGCACCAGCCCAATTGGAGACCGCCAGCTTCATTTTTAGATAACTTACTTATAAGGCTGGATTAAAAAAAACTATTCTAGATATAATTCATGTTTTATTATTACCATGTACATGTCTATTACGACCCTAATAAAATAGGTAATCTCCACTTAGGTGCTCAGGACAAAACAAATTTGTGCTTTGTGTAAGAAAACATGCAGTCAGTTGTTCACTTTACTGCGATTACCTTTTTTCTTAGTAATTCCAAGAACTATTATTTTCATATTCTTTATTCAGCTGCTTATAAATACGTTAGACAGTGCTACAATAAAGCTCTGCCACATCCAAGGACCATTTGCAGGTGGTACTCAACTATTGACGCTGAACCTGGTTTCACCACTGAAGCATTTGCCGCATTAACAAAGAAATGTCAATGCAATGCAAGTTTCAACAAAACTGTACTGTGCTCATTAGTTTTAGATGAAATGTCTATTAGGAAGCAAAAACTGTTTCATAACAACAAGAAACTGTGTACAGTGAATTTTGGAGCTGGTCCTGTGCAGGGCGAAGAAAATGAAACTGTAGCAACACAAGCACTAGTATTTATGCTGGTTGCCCTAAACGAAGATTGGAAATTACCGGTAGGGTAATTTCGAAACTAAGGCAAATCTGATAAAAATGTGTGTGGAACGGTGCCATGAAGCTGGTGCAACGGTTTTAAGTATCACATTTGATGGCTGTTCTGCTAACTTAAGTGCTGCTGAAATTTTGGGCTGCGAACTGTCGAATATAGATAACATGAAGACTTTTTTTCCACATCCATCAACGGGAGAAAATGTTTGCATTTTCCTAGACCCATGTCATGTCATTAAACTGATAAGAAACACATTTGAGAAAAAACTATTGTTGTTCGATGAAAATGACAAAAACATTAAATGGCAGCTATTAATAAATCTGAATAAGCTTCAAGTCGACACAGTTTCAAGATTCATCAGGAACCGTCAATTTCATTACTTTAATGAATAATTTCTTCGACGTAATGAATTCACGAAAATTTCAATTTTATGGGTACAAGCGTCCCATTGATTGCAAAAGCAAGTCTGAAATATTTTCTTTCTTAGATAAAGTTAAATCTTTTTTACTAGGGTTGAAATTTCGTGTAATATCCAAGAGAATAATAAAACGGAGGAATAACCGAGTCTAGAGTAATAATGCAAATATCAAAGAAAAAAGTAGTTGAAACTGTTAATAAAACCGGATTTGTGGGTGCCATTATTCGTATTGACTCACTCAAGACATTATACAACTACATAGTTGAGGAAAAGAAGATGCTTAGATGATATATCAACGTACAGGCTAAGCCAGGATCATTTAGAATTATTTTTTGGGTTAATAAGACGACATGGCGGTTATAATAACAACCCCAATATTTTGCAATTCAGAGCAGCATATAAAAAGACTTTGAATCATCTCGAACTTCGGTCTTCTTTTACTGGCAACTGCATACCTCTAGATAATTTCACGATTTTAAATTCTACGTCTGAAAATATTATTAACAGTACAGCCTCATTAGACAGATATGATGATAACAAAGAACCGTATGAAGTATTGCAAACTACACGTTTCCTGACATCTGATTTGGAAGTCGAAAATAACTGCGATATCTTTGCAACAATGCTCGATCACGAAACCGTCACATGCGAGTCGAAGGTGATAGTAGGGTACATATCCGGGTATGTATCTAGAGTGCTATCAAAAAGATTAAAATGTGAAGATTGCATCGACAATTTAACCACAGCAAATAAACTTCCCCATCATGCACTTATAACGATAAAAGACATGGGTGGACTATGTTATTCGACAGTAGACATATATGTAGTATGCTTGTCTACAGAAAAAGTCATACGTAATTTAATACGGCAAAGCGGTGGAAAAGGACTTGCTTCAAAGTATGACTTTAATTATATAACAGTAAACACCCTTAAGCATTTCATTGATAAAGAAGTATTTGTAAGTCTAATTCAACATTCACTAAATCAGCCATCAACATTCAATCACAGAATCCATTTAATTCGAGCCATAATATATCAATACACAAAAGTTAGATTGCATCACGAAGCAAAAACTGATCAGAATGTAGATTTTTTAACAAAACGTCAGAAACTGACCAAACTTATATTGTTTGAAGGAAATTAAATATGGCTAGTATTTAGGTGTTTGTTACTTCCTAATCGTTTATTATAATTATTTTGATGAAAACAATATTTAATTGATGTAAATAACTTGATGGGGTGATAGGAATAGGTAGGTCTTATTAACCTAAACTTCGAGAGATATAGAGAAGGTACAGACACTTCCTTACCGTATAATCCCAGTAGTCCCAACCCCGCCGTCCTCAGTAGGGACGTATGGGAAAAAAAAACATACGTCCTCAGTGGTGATAATCGAAACTTTTTATTTCCCAGTAGTTCCGTTGGATGCAGTTAATTGCGTGTTGTCGTATTCAGTGTTAAAACTGCCATAACATCTCGGAAACTACTCATCCTAGACCGCTGGTTTGTATTGAGATGTGACAGCTCTTGATGAGATATTCATTTCGGATGACAGCTGTCAAACTTAAAACTTGAAAAAGTGCCTTGAAAAGCGTTATATCTATTTAAATACATAGTGAATCAGGGACAACCGATAATACGACAACACGCAATTAACTGCATCCAACGGAACTACTGGGAAATAAAAAGTTTATTCGGACCGCACCCTCCGGGCGGTCAGCTGTTCACGAAACGATAGCTGATAAATATTTTTTAAATTAATCTAAATAGTGTTATAATACTTACTAAATATAAGTGTAATTACTTGTTAGAATAGTTAAAACTGTGAACAATGTTTTGAGCTGCACACTACAACCAGCAGATTGCTCCTGCCACTGAAGCCACTCTAACTGTCAACTGCCGATGAATTTGAATGCCGGAACGGAATACTACATATCCAGCTGAGTTCTTTGTTTTATCTAACTAATAGACTAACACTACCATATAATTACCTACCAGTAGTACAGTTTCTAGCAATAATTGAACTGAGACTCGCATTCTAGTTGAAAAAATAATTTGAATACCGCATTAGAATCAGTTTTCTGACTAGTTGACAATTTCATACAATTTAGCATAATTATTATCAGTAGAACGAGCCCATAACATCCCACTCAAAGGCCAAGGTCCTCTCCCCTTTTTCGCACCCAGGAAATGTTGGTGTGATGAGATAGGTCTCCGGGACATAACTGGATGGTAGCCGCTCAAACAGAAAAACAAGTCCAGAATCTATTTTCTTCTAATAAATAACAAATTGTACTTCAGTATAGGTTTACAGTGTCATTTATACAGATTCAATTTCTCTAAAACACTCATAATATGAAGCAGAAACAGTCTTACAACCCATTATCATTAAATTGTGATTTATAAAATAAAATCTGTATGTTAGCTTCCATAAAAACCGCAATATCACACATTATATTCTCTTTGTTGTACACCAAAGGTAAAAAGCAAACATCAGTCAGTTGTCAATCCAAGCAAAGAGTTGCGTTTATCTGAGAATTTATGTTGGTTGTTTTATATTATTTTTTTGTTTGAGCATAGTAAATTTTGACACATCACTATACCATTTATTTTCTTTTTTTAATTAAGTTTACGGTTATGGATTTTCATCCTTCAGTGGACATTCACAGACCCTAAAGGAATAAAATAATTTACAACAGAGTTTTAGTTTGAAACTGACTTGCTGTACTTTTATAAATCACAAAAACATTAAATTCTCATTAAGGTTTAAAGAGGATTTTGCTCAAACAGGTGCACAAACATAATTTAGATATTTTTTGTAGGTAAGACTGCTATTGTTTATGTAAATGTTCTGTAGTATAAATTTAGGAAAATTGTAAGTATACATTAGGCCAGTACTTACATAGTAAGCTGGGAACTCAGTGTCTTGCTTGTGTTTATACTCGAGTATATACGGAGAAGGCATTGCATTGCACCTATACATTTGTGTCTTAATTTATTTAAAAGATCTGTCATATAAATTTAGGAACATTTACTTCTTTTCTATAGAAATACCTCAGACAATAAGACCTTTCAAATATTAGATTACCTACTAAATAGTAGTATTGTTACTAATATAGTGTTATTGTTTATAGTAGTATTGTTGCAATTCCCATCACATTCCATCAACTTATTTATATTATTTTACACTTGTCATTAAATTAACCAATACAAACTGGCTAATAGGCAGTAGGGTAACCATACTCTCAGCTTACAAATTTTCTTAAAAAAACAAAAAAAAACAATTTGATATAAAAAACTGTTGCATACCATTTCTACGTTCCATCATGGAGTCGAAAATAACCACACGGAGAGCTGAAATCATGCTGAAGCTGCACAACGCTCTTCAAGATCTATTAGCATCCAGAGAACTCAATGCTAAATATGAACAAGAGAGAGCTGATAGCGAGCTGGAGATTGAGAAAATCCTGAACTCAAACCAAAATCTTAAAGGTCAATTGGCCCAGCTGCACAATGATTTGATCGATGTAAGCGCAGAAATCTGTTAGACTCCCTCGATCAGTGCTACCGTACTCATGAGTCTAGCCTTCAGAGCATATCGGCGCTTGAACAGCAATTACTTGAAGCTAACCAAATCATCCAGCAGCTAAAAGATCAAAAGACAGAGGAAGACACAGAAAAAACCTTCTCTCTGTATCATGAATTGGTCGGACAAAATCAGAACTCTGCAGTCCAACAGCCAAACCCGATCATCATCGACATAACCTCTGATCAGAAATCGACACCACTACTAAAAATAAGAAAATACATTAAAAAATCGAGGAAAATAAATAAAGCTATCATTAAGACACAGAAACGGATCCAGAAGCTTAACATTTGCCCTACACCGGAAAATAATAAATTTGAAGATTCAGCAAGACTGCTACAGGAAATGACAGAGGAATATCAGAATACAGTAACTGATTTAGAATTGAAAATATTGCGACTGGAGATAGAACTTCAAGATGTAGTTACCAAGTATTCATGGACAGAAAAAAAACAAATTGTGGAACTTAACAAAAAAATCGGTTCGGCAGCAAGTACCGTACAAGCAACTTCTCTTGAGAAGAATTCTTTTTTTTAATGTTTCGATACCTAGAAAATCATTTGAGAATTATTACTGGAATATCTAGCGACGTTCCTACCTATCCCACCTCTCCGATCCCTACCTGTCCTTAATGCGATGAACGCTTCACGTATTTCCTTATCTACACCTAAAATTCCCACTCAATTAATTCTCATATAATTACTATATAGCACTATCTATCTAGATTAAACAAATGCATAGGCATTCTGATGAATATCTATTTCAACTCTACGAATCCATCCTTTTATTAGCTTACTTTTATCAGCTTGAAATTTATAATGACTCAGAACAATTTGAATCATACAATTATTAAACGATTCGAAAGAAATTATAATAAACGAATCAATTAAATATAAAACGTGTCCTGTATAATCAGCTTGCTAGAAATTTTCAATCGTTTTTTTACATAATCCCACCAACCTTCCTCACTTTCCTTCCACTATCATCATAATGCTTAATATTATAATAAATTTTATCGAATTTAAAGAATTTTCACGAAAAAGATGACGTCATAGTGGGTCCGCCATTTTGAATTTTAAAAAACTGATGAAAGATTCGAAACCAGCACCCTCAAAAACCCACATCTACCCCTCAATACTTGGAATTACATACAAAATTAACGTTGCGTGTTCAAAAAAGTCAGTTTTTTACAAATAAAAAACGAACCGCTGGACCGATTTTTTCTAGACTCCTTTCAGATCTAAGTCATGACGTGGCGTATCGATTGATATGGTCATCAAAGCGATTCGGTCCAGTAGTTATTGAGAAAACGAATTCCATAATTTTGATCACGTACATACGTACGTACACACACACACACACACACACACACACACAGACATCACTCTAAAAATGATTGCAAATGATTCTCCAGGTCTTAAAACGTAAAGAAAACACAAAATTACCTATTTCAATTTTCAGACCTATTATAATAACTTCTCAAGAGAAGTTAATAATACTGGACAGCAATACTACAAATATGAGGAGGGTACAACCGTAATATTATATATGGAGAATAGTATAGGTGTAGGGAAACAAACTATGATAAAGTTTGTTGATGCTCTCTCTAATCTGGAAGTGGGCAAGATTTGTTCTATGTGCCTTCCCTTACAAAAATACAATGAATGGAAAGCAACAGCATGCTACTCATAGGTTAAATATGTATATGTATAATATGACTGTACGCAATACAAAAATTGTATTCTTTGACACAAATCTATTAATTTGTAAATACATCACTGACGGAAACAGTGAGGACATCAAAGTTATTATTGTTAAAATTGACACTGACGTAATAGCTAAGTCTTTAGCTTCATTTATTTTAGAATCTGTTATAAACAGTATAACAGAAGTAAGTAATTGTATAACGGTCACCACAACGATTAGTACACGTACTAAGAAGCATGTAACTACTGACAAGGCAATATGTACAAACGATACTATTGTATCTTTAAACTGCCGCAACCGACAACAGAAAAGCACGGCTTAAAGGTAATGCACCAAAATATACAAGGCTTTTCTGGCAAGCAACTAGAATTAGAAATGTTTTTAGAAAGCGAAAGAATAGATATACTTTGTATGACAGAACACTGGCTGCAAGAGTGTGCAATGCAGTTCAGCATACCAAATTATAAAGTGATCAGCTGTTTCAATAGAAAGACTAAAACTAGAGGTGGTTCCTTAATTTTAGTAAAAGATGGTTTTAAGTGTAAAGAACGAAAGGATATTGTTAGTCTTTCTAGCGAAATGAATGCTGAAGTCTCGTGTGTTGAGATGGAAAAATATACTATTGTTAGTGTGTACAGGCGGGGCGAAGGAGATTTTGAAGTATTTGAATCAGTGATGGAACAAGTTCTTCAACTTGCATCCAGAAACAAGTCCAAACGCGTTATAGTTTGCGGCGACTTCAACGTAGATTTACTAGACACCGCAAACCGCTCTATTCGCACTAGGATCCTAGCAGTAGTTAAGTCTTACAATATGTGCAAAGTCTTTCTGGAGCCTACACGAATAACGGCTACCTCCGCTACTTGTCTAGATAACGTATTCTGCGAATGTAGTATTCACGATAAACAAATAGTTAAGGCATTAAGTTCAGACCACACTGGTCAGATTGTAGTATTTGAAGAAAGTAATGCTATAAAGCCCGTTAAAGTATTGTGTAGACTAGCAGTAACTTGGAAGAAAATGGAAAAATTTCGTAGTGGACTAGTGTCAAGTCTACCGTTAACACCTTACTGTAAAGATCCGAACACATTATATTCCAGCTTCTTCAAATCTGTATCTGCGGAATTTGAAAGGGTTTTCAATCTGACAAAAGTGAGACCGGACAACAAATCAAAATTCTCTGAATGGGCAACAGAGGATTTAAGACAGAAGACTATATGAATTGTATGAGCAAAAATCCTATGATCACAGTCCTGAGTTTAACGTCTTTGTCAAAAATTATTCTAAAAATTTTAGGAAAGACTGCCACAAAGCCAAGTGCCTACATCTTAACAATAAAATCAAAGCTTCCGGCGACAAAACTAAAACTACATGGAACATTATTAAAAAAGAGACAGGCAAGGTTAGGTCTAGTGAATCTAGTTTTAATTTAAAAGTTAACGACCAATTACTCTCATCAAACGAGAACGTTGCTAACGCATTTGAAAAGTTCTTCAGCACCATACCAATAATAACAACAGAAGCACTACCATCCTCTTCTGAAAAGTCTTTAGATTGCTTGGTTGAAAATGTGCCCCAAAACAAGGATGGCTTTAACTTCAAGCCAATAGGCTCTATAACTATAGTTAAAACATTTAAACTTCTTGGCATGAAAAAGACTGAAGATTTATGGGGCATGTCGGTTAACGTGGTTAAATCAGTAATCGATGTGATTGCACCATACATGGCAATCACATTCAATAGTTGTATAGCAAACGGAGTTTTTCCTGACCTCATGAAAATGAGCAGATTAATACCACTTTTCAAATCCGGTAGTAAACAAGACCCTGCCAACTTCAGACCTGTATCTGTATTGCCAGTGTTAAGCAAGGTGTTTGAAAAGGTCATATTGAGTCAACTACTCTCTCACTTCAATGCATCTGGGCTACTCCACAAAAAACAGTTCGGATTCACTAAAGGTAGATCAACAACAGACGCCGGAGTAGCGCTAGTAGAACACATTTATAGTGCGTGGGAAGGATCACAGGATGCGGTTGGTATTTTCTGTGATCTTTCCAAGGCCTTTGACTGTGTGGACCATCAAACTCTTTTGCTCAAACTTCAACACTATGGTATCAAAGATAATGCGTTAAAATTAATGGAATCTTATTTAATGGAAAGATTACTAAAAGTAGATATAAACAGATGCAAGTCCACTGGAACCCATATGAATATTGGTGTACCCCAAGGTTCTATCTTAGGTCCTTTCCTTTTCTTAGTGTACATGAATGACCTGCCTTATATGGTGGAAAAAATTACTCAGATTGTTCTATTTGCTGATGACACATCTATTATTTTCAAGGTGAAAAGACAAGAAGAAATTCTAGACGACGATTCGAATAGTACACTCTCTCATGTGTTAAGTTGGTTCAATGTAAACAACCTGTTATTAAACTCAAAGAAGACTAAATGTATCAAATTTTGTTTGCCTAATGTACGACAGGTTGAAAGCAGTGTTAGAATAGGATCTGAAAGATTGGACCTCGTTGAAGACACAATCTTTCTCGGAATCACTATAGATTCGAAACTTCAATGGGGTCCTCACATAACTAATCTCGCACGAAGACTTAGCTCAGCCGCTTTTGCGGTCAGACAAATCAGATATCTTACAGATGTTGAAACTGCCAGATTGGTTTACTTTAGTTATTTTCACAGTATTATGTCTTATGGAATATTGCTCTGGGGGAGAGCAGCAGATATAAATACGATATTTTTCTAACAAAAAAGGGCGATCAGGGCGATATATCAATTAGATGCTAGAGAATCATTAAGAGAAAAATTCAAAGAAATTAATATACTTACGGTTACCTGTCAATATATTTACGAAAATATCATGCATGTAAGAAAAAACATAGCTTTATTTAAAATTGTAGGTGATAGCCATACAATTAACACAAGAAATAAAAATAGGTTAGCACTACCATTATTTAGACTAAGTAAAGTAGGCACATCATTCATGGGGCACTGTATTCGCTTCTACAATAAAATACCACAGGAATCATTGATCCTTCCTGAAAAGAGGTTCAAAAACTATGTTAAAAATGAGCTGATAAGAAAGTCCTATTATAGTATTAAGGAATACTTAGATGACAAAACTGCATGGTCCATACCATCTCAGCGCACAGAAATTCGACGAGGGGCGATGGATCAAGTCTATCACTCGCCGGCGAATTTCCTTAGACCGAAACCAGTGCCTGTTGTAAAGTCACTTTTAAAAAAAAAAGGTATGGGGGAGTTTCTTGCCGTTTCTTCTTAACCCCGAGGCCCACCTTCCGAAACGGTGTAGTCTTTTTTTTATATAAAAAAATTGACTTGCAGTTATAAGTAAGTGTTCGATTCAGAATCGATACTCGATCGATGGTTTCGGAACGGCCTTTTGAATTTGACGTTTGTTGCCAACCGAGCAGTTTTTTGACAACTGACTGACGAAAAGCCCCCGTAATGTGACGCGTATTGATTTTGGGCATTAAAATTAAATCGTAAGCCATCTGGAATTGTATTCGGGCTCCCCTCAGGATTGTCTTATAGCTGAGTGTATTGTGGTTCTCCGAACCAGATAAAGTTCGTATTTACGTAACACTGTGCGCGTCGAAGCTGGCCTGCCAGCCATACCTGGTTGGCTGAAGAACCTGTCTACCAAGAAGAGCCTAGGGTGCACCCAGGCCTTGCAGAGAGACAGGAGTTTGACGGGAACGAAGCACAGACCAGGTCAGATAGAATCTATTTACTTTAGCTCGGTGAATCGCCGACGTTCTTGCTTCTTGGCATTCGATCGCTACGCTACCTCGTAGCTATGGGCCCCTGCGAGGTCATCGGGTGCCGAGAGGCCTGAACATTTTGGTAGCAAGAGCGTGGTTTCCTGAGATTTGCAGCCGTCAAGGGCTCCAGGAACCCACGATTTGGGACTATCAATCTGTAGGTATAGGCGGTTATTAGCTAACTTGGTATTGTTCCTGTATCCACATAGATTGGTAGTGTTGTAAGCTATAAGTCTATTGCTGGTAGTAGACAGACAGATATAACAGTTTTCCCTAAATGACCAGTTGTACTGAGATGTGACTCAGAATAGTAATTACATTACAGGTACATTGTAGGTGAATTGAAATTTGCGTTGAAGTACCAGTTACCAGTTAGTCAATCTATTAGTGGTCTAGTAATGCTAATGAATGTTTGGTTAACATAGGTAGTTACATTTATTGATAGCAGCCTATGACATTGTTTTCAGTTTATAGCAATTTATAACTTGAACTAATATTGACTATCGGTGTGTGTTATATGATATAGGGAAACTAAATTGTTGTTTACAGAATTTGTGTAGATATAAAACTCGGTTTCTATTGTTTGGGGAAATCAGCATTGTTTAAGTTATAGATTAGGGTTCCCTCGTTTGTGTTGTAGACTGGAGGGTCCAATATAATTGAGTTACTGCAAATTGTGAGTAAGTATCGTTCCGATCATGTCGTTGTCTGAAATACAGAAGGGTGTTTCTAAGGAGCTCAGATGGTTTTCCTCCGCACACGGTCTGATAGACCGTTTAGATAGGCATGATGTGGTATTGGAGCGGTCTATGGACGTTAAGGAACGCTACAACAGGGTGCTCGAATTGTCCGCGCAGGCGGAAGCAGTTGATGGTTGCGCACCTGACAGGCTGTCACGGTTGCTAGGGGATGTCGACCAGTGTATGGAGATGGCGGCTGCTATCACGCAGAAGGCTGCGGACATACGTAGGCAGCGCGAGTCCAGCCGTGGTGGTGACATTGAAGCACCTCTGCCGCATCAGGGAACGGGGACCAGGTTACCCGTTATAACTATGCCTACCTTTGACGGAGTGTCCGGTGAATGGATGAGCTTCATCAATCTGTTCGACAGTTTGGTGCACATGCGATCGGACATTACCAAGTCTGTCAAAATGGCTCAGCTGGTGGCAGCATTGAGGGGTGAGCCCAGGGAGCTGGTCGCTCATTTGACAGTTACGGAGGGTAACTATGAAACGGCCAGACAATTGTTGGTCAGACGTTACCACAACAAACGGAGGTTGGCCGATGCTCAACTGAACCGTTTGTTTAGCATCCCGGTTGTGAACAAGGTCGGGGCCATACAGACGGAGGTTTTGAACCCGTTGTTGTCCGTCACCAAGGCCCTAGAGAATCTTGGACTTCCGGTTGGTGAATGGTCGTACCTATTGCTGTACATTGTACTTTCCCGCCTACCCGCTGACGTGCAGACTCGTTTCGAACAGTCTCACGGGCGGTCGGCCGAGGACCTGCCCGCCTTCTCCGACTTGGTCGGATTTTTGGAAGAGGAGGCTCGACGGGCAGAGAATTTGGGGTTGACGGCCACCCATCCTTCGGAGCCACAGAGAGCTGCCGGGAGCGCTGTGAGTAGGGGCCCTCCGACGAGGAAGGACCGCACCAACCGGCAGTCGTATGAGACTGTGAGTGCATTGACCCCACATAGTGAGACCTGCCCATGTTGTAGGCAGATTGGCCATGCTGTGGCCGATTGCAATAAGTTCGGGGAACTTAGGGTTGACGGACGGCGCCGGATGGCCAAGCAGCGGAGCTGGTGTTTCCTGTGCCTCGGGCCACACATGGCTAGGGACTGCACGCGCACAAAATTGTGCGGATATTGTGGTGGGGCCCACCACAATTTGTTGTGCATGAACCGGTCCGGCCAACAGCCACCACAGGGCCGTACCCAGGGTGACACGGCATGGGGCCCTGAGAATTCGTTTGCGTCTCGGAGCGCAACTCAGGGGCCAATGTCCCCACGTGCACAGGGCGGTACTAGGGTGCAGGGCCGCACTCAGGGTCATCACATGGGGGGCCCTGAGTTCTCGGTTGCGACTCAGCATCCGACTCAGCGGGCAATGGGGCCACAAGCACGCAGCCACCCAGGGGTGCAGGGCCGCACTCAGGGTCATCACATGGGGGGCCATGAGTTTTCGGTTGCGACTCAGCATCCGACTCAGCGGGACATTGGGTATGTTGAGCAGGCCGTAACGGGCGGGTGGCATGGGACAACTTCGAGCTATGCGGGTGCGGTTCGGACGCCGCCTCAGTTGTCGCCCCGCTCGTCGCCTCGTCCTCGTCGGTCGCATGTGATGTCCCCCCCGCTCATGGAGCGGCCACGGTTGAATTCACGCCCACAACCCTTCGGGGGGCGTCGTAGGGTGGCAATGGAACCGGCGCGTGGGCCATTTGTACAATGGGACCCTCTGGCGTATAGCTGCCTACCTGATCGGTTACAGGCACAGTGGGGCCCCGGGGGCCCTCGCTAGGAATTTGCGGCCCAACAATTTGTTGCCCCCCAACCGGGCCATTTGTATTGTACAATGGGACCCTCTGGCGTATAGCTGCCTACCTGATCGGTTACAGGCACAGTGGGGCCCCGGGGGCCCTCGCTAGGAATTTGCGGCCCAACAATTTGTTGCCCCCCAACCGGAGACGGTGGTGTTACCGATCGCCTCTGTGCTTGTTTGGGATTTGGCGGGCAACCCAACATACGTTCGCGCCCTATTAGATTCTGGAGCTCAGGGCTGCATTGTATCGAACGATTTAGCGAAATGGTTGGGCCTCAATATAAATAATGTATCGCTGCCGAGGAAATTGGTCCCTGCTGGGGATTACAGGGCAACCCTTCACGGGTTTTGTGATGCCTCTGAACGAGGGTTTGCGGCAGCGGTTTATTTGCGAACCGTCACCTCCACCGGGAAGGTCGACGTGCGTTTGGTTTTGGCAAAAAGCAAGGTAGCGCCTACTCGGACAAGGATGACGATTCCAAAACTGGAACTGTCCGGGGCTGCTCTTTTGACCAAACTTTTGAATCACACTCTAACAGTGTTGCGTGGGTCAGTGGTTTTGGAGGATACGGTGTACGCGCGGACGGACGGCCAGATTGTTTTGTGCTGGCTGAAGGCTTCGGTCCATACCTTAGAGGTTTTTGTTGCGAACCGTGTCTCCCAGATTGTGTCGTCTGAGGTCCCACTGACCTGGAGACATGTACCAGGAGAATTGAACCCGTCTTATTGTGCATCCAGGGGATGTCGGGCTCCTGAACTCGAGCTCGTTGCTGATCTCTCGACAGAGGCTTTCATTGCTTGTTTGGATAGGTTTGTTTCTCGAAGGGGACTTCCAACTTTGATCCGCTCTGATAACGGCACTAACTACATCGGTGCGGAACGATGCTTACGAGAGATAGACAACTTTTTGAATGTAAATAAAGTGGATATTGGAACGGCCCTCTCCCGTCGGGGTATACAGTGGACCTTCAGCCCACCGAGTTGCCCCCACTGGGGTGGGATTTTTGAGGCCGTAGTTAAGTCAGCTAAGACGCACTTGGGGCGTATAGTAGGTCAGACCGCGCTGACTTTTGAGGAGCTCGCGACATTGTTTTGTAAGATCGAGGCCGATCTCAATTCGCGACCGTTGTGTCCGCTCAGCTCGGATCCAGATGACCTGGAGGCTCTGACCCCAGGCCATTTCTTGATAGGACAGCCACTTAACGCGTTGCCCGAGCACCCCTTCGAGGGAGTGAAATTGTATCGGTTGTCAGGGTATCAGATGTTGCAGCAGTTTACTCAGAATTTCTGGAAGCGTTGGTCGCTCGAGTATCTGCATATCTTACGACAGCGCCTTAAGTGGACTGACAAAACCAGCCCCTCTAGTGTTGGTGACCTCGTTCTGGTTAAGGATGCTAACCTACCGCCACTGCGTTGGCGCAGGGGGCGCATTGTTAACTCGTTCCCTGGCAGGGACGGGACCCCCCGGTCTGCAGAGGTTCTAGTAGGAGGCTCGGTACTAAAACGAGCGGTAGCAACGTTGTCTCGGCTGCCCGTAGATTAAGGGACAGGTGGGTGCCTGTCCGGGCGGGTGATTGTTCGATTCAGAATCGATACTCGATCGATGGTTTCGGAACGGCCTTTTGAATTTGACGTTTGTTGCCAACCGAGCAGTTTTTTGACAACTGACTGACGAAAAGCCCCCGTAATGTGACGCGTATTGATTTTGGGCATTAAAATTAAATCGTAAGCCATCTGGAATTGTATTCGGGCTCCCCTCAGGATTGTCTTATAGCTGAGTGTATTGTGGTTCTCCGAACCAGATAAAGTTCGTATTTACGTAACACTGTGCGCGTCGAAGCTGGCCTGCCAGCCATACCTGGTTGGCTGAAGAACCTGTCTACCAAGAAGAGCCTAGGGTGCACCCAGGCCTTGCAGAGAGACAGGAGTTTGACGGGAACGAAGCACAGACCAGGTCAGATAGAATCTATTTACTTTAGCTCGGTGAATCGCCGACGTTCTTGCTTCTTGGCATTCGATCGCTACGCTATCTCGTAGCTATGGGCCCCTGCGAGGTCATCGGGTGCCGAGAGGCCTGAACAGTAAGTATAATTTTGACGTTGAATAAGATAATTTATTTATTTATATTCAATAAAAAAAATGACTCTGACTCTGATTCTTTCGATTATCACCACTGAAGACGTATGTTTTTTTTTTTCCCATACGTCCCTACTGAGGACGGCGGGGTTTGGACTAATGGGATTATACGGTAAGGAAGTGTCTGTACCTTCTCTATATCTCTCGAAGTTTAGGTTAATAAGCCCTATCTATTACTATCACTGTAATAAGTTTTTATGCTGTGCATTTAAAACTAAGCTATTAATTATTATGTAAAAGTTAAAATTATTTTATTTATTTGCTATGTCTTAAAACCTCTGCAATGAGTGGTCAGAATGACCGGAGCTGGAGCTTAGGGAGATGTTTATAAATCAATGAAGGGCTGTGGTCTAGCGGAAATCGAGCAGAATTCGGAACTCATCTTGCAACATCTGTCTGAATTGGGTAGGTAGGTACCAAATGTAGAATAGCTCTGATCAAATCGGTTTCATGGTGAAAGTTGTTTATAATAATGTCCATAGCAACCCCCTTAAATATCACTGTTTTGTTACAATACACACTGTATATTAAATCCTAGGGGCATATCCTTATTATTATATAATCGCAAGTATCAATGAGCCCAAATTCGACGGGTTTACTAGTAAGCATCATAGGGTTCCAGCTTCCACCTTCGAGCTTCGCACTCCATCATCAGATCAGCTCGACAGTACCATATTCTCAAAGGTCTTGTCACTGTAAGTCTAATGAGCTCAAATTCAACGTGTTTACTAGTAAGCATCATAGAGTTCCTGCTCCCACCTTCGAAGTCCATCATCAGACGAGCTTGATGGTACCATTACAATATGATCCACAAAATCTACTTTCCAATAAAAAAAACAAATTCAAATCGGTTAACCCGTTTACGCTCCACGTGCTAAGATAGGATTCCGAACACAATGAATGGTACAGGTTAGGTAGAAACAAAAGCTGTGTCACTTCTGCGTGATTCTGCAATCTACAGAGCCGACGCATCGCGCTCGCTCCACCCCCCGCGCCCCTTCCCCGCGCCCCCGTCATCAAGTTGTGACACGTTTTGTGTTTGAGAAAGCGCCTCTATACGTAGTAATAGTAACTCAATGTATGCAAACTGCAAGTCTCTCTTTTGAAGATATACATTTTCGCATGTGTGTGTTTAGTTTCGCAATATCTCTTTCAACCAAACTGTGAAGTGCTTCGAAAACTTCTTTTGACATTTTAAAACACTCACGAAACTTCTTTTCCAAGAAATCTTCAAAAATATTAAATTCTCCACGGTCTTTCCAATTTTTTATATGATTTTCTACCCAAATGTATCTTCTTCTAGAGCGTGCAAGAATCATATGCACATCAAATCCCAAATCGGAATCGTCATCAGATGAGCTATCTAATAAATCTAGCAGGCAAGCACGAGCCATAGTTATCAAAAGTATATAAACCGACTAAACGCAAACGAGGACGACCACTGAATCAAGATGTTGGAGCAATAAAAAGGGGCGATCAAGGCGACGCATAGAACTGCCTCCGATTGAAGTGTCTAGAGACAGGTTCGACCACTGGCCCAATTGGCGAACTGATCGCCAAAGGTGTAAAATGGAAGGGTGCAATCAGAAATCCCAAGTGGTGTGCAAAAAATGTGGTTATTATCTTTGTTTCAACAAATATCGCAACTGTTTTGAGGAATTTCACACATAAATATATTTTTTTAATTACGCATATTTTCAGATTTTTTCTTTTATTTTTTCATTCCCGTATTTCGATTTTACACAATTAGATCACACCGCATGTTGTACCAAATATGGAACGTGTAAGTTATAGAACTAAAACGCATGGTGTTCCATATTTAGAACAATTATTAAAACCTATTTATCTTTTCTATATGGTCTTCTTTATTTTTTTATATATTTATTGGGGCTCTATATATTCCCTATAATGACATATATTTTTCCTAAAGATTTTAAAAATCCATGCGTTAAAGGGTTAAAAAGACACATAAACAATACAGAACATGCTCGGAAAGTAGCAAACAAACAATCTTCGAAACCGATTCATCATTGTAAAGATACGCGCCATGCAGATCTTGTTGTGGAAGCGGAATTGAAACTTTGCACGTTCATGGCAGAACACAACGTTTCTTTTCACACAATGGATCATTTGACAGACGTTTTGAAATCGTATTTTGCGGATTCTAAAACAGCCGGCGATATTAAGTTAAAGAGAACGTAAAGACGTTAAAGAGATGTACAAACGTAGTCAAACATGTAACATGGCGAAACACAAAAGGAAGAACTGGTAGATATGTTGAAATTGCACAAGTTCAGCGTTCTTGTCGACGAATCCACAGATATTTCAGCAGTTAAGAGTATGTGCCTAGTCGTTCGTCTGTTTGATCCTATAACAGAAAGGATATCAAGTCTTTTGTGGGAGGTATGCCCTTTATTTGAAAAAAAAAATGCTTTCATTCCGCCAGTAAAGGCGCGACAGACGAAGCTATTTACAACTTGATAGTAACAAGTTTTGTTTAACGGAATATTCCGTTAGACGACATTATCGGATTTGCTTCTGATGGCTGCAGCGTAATGATGGGACAAAATAATAGTGTGGCAAGCCGATTTCAAGTAAGTCACACAGGAAATACAATTTTGAAGTGTATTTGTCATTCCCCTCATCTCTGCGCGAGCGAGGCATGCAAAAACCTCCATAGAAGATGCGAAGATCTTGCAAGAAACATATACGGATTTTTCAACCACAGCTCTTAAACGACAAGCTGAGTTCGTTAAGTTTCAAATCTTCACGGACACAGATATTCACAAACTTTTACATCCTTCACAAACAAGATGGCTGTCTCTACTTAGTGTCGTAAATCTTATCCTTGAGCAATGGGAGGCAATCCGGCTCTTTTTTACTAAGAAATGGATAGATGAGCGAATCGTCTCTGCAGAACTAATTTACAATGATCTGAATGATCCCTTTATGAAATTGTATTTCCTGTTCCTACAAAATGTTCTCCCAAAATTCGTTACTCTAAAAGAATTATTTCAACGCAGTGGTGTTGCTATTACTGTATTGGACCAAAAGATGAGGGAAACTTACAAGGAACTCCTATTGTACTAAATAGCCAGAGATAAAGTATTACAAAAGGAACTTCATGAAATAGATCCGAACAAAAAAGAACATTTTGTGAGGCCAGAAACAATGTATCTTCGCATATCTATGATGCGCAAGTTAAATAAGCCAAAGATTCAAACACAACCTCATTTATTAGCAGATTTACAGACAAGAGCGAGAAAGTTTTTGATAACAGAATGTTCAGAAATAAAAAAGCGGTATGATTTTAAGGACAAATTTCTTCAAAATTTTGCAGTTCTATCCCCTGTATGCTTAGTGGGAGTTGCACAGAGCCAATCGGATGACTTAACGATCGCGTTAATCGAGTATTCACTGTAAGAAGTTTAAATCGAGTATTTGCGAGTGTGAGTCCCAGTGAGTCGCATTCGATTATCACTATTCGATTGACGTTTACTCACCGTGACTAACGTTCGTTTTCATTTTATGTGGTAGTTCCGTAGCGACAGAATGAACAACCAGCCAAATGACAAACCACCTGACCGTATCTGCCGATTACAAAGGTGCCTATCATATTTTGACGGGCTTTGATAATACGCGATTTTGACATGTTTGTAAACAAACAGTCTTTTGCATATCTTGATCTTGTGATACATGTGACTTTGAAAGTCGACAATGAAAACGAGTGCGAAACAATTTGAAATGCTAGTAACATTTAAGGAACAGTAAGTGTACCCCTAATGTGCTGAATTATCTAGTGTAGTTTGTTGAACCTAACCTATATCGTGATTTATCTTGCACTTCATCATCAGCATGTTCGCCTCCACGGTTGGATCGCCAATTTGCGCGATCTGCGGCCATTCTCGTCCATGTCGGGAAGGTTGAACCGTAGCAGTTGATAAATATGTGGCTTTATTTTTTCAGACACGGTGATCTGGAGGCCTACCATGACCTTATAAGAAACTGCTCTTAATCCAGGCAGTTCAGTTAAAGTACTTAAACTGAACGACTTAATTTCGTACCATGACCTCATAAAAGGTGAAGGAGTTCTGAGCTGCTTATTTGATAAGGTGAATAGTTTATTGTCTCTGGCTAGTTAACTTACATCCATGTAAGAACGAGAAGGGAATATACAGGATTCCATAAGAAAGAACTACTCATCGCATTGTCTGGAGGACCGTTCCTAACCAACGTTTATTGTTTATACGGTATTTACCGGTTTTTTTTTATTATAAGGATATCTTATATTATAATTTGTTTTATTATTTACGAATGGTACTTTGAAAAAATGAAAGCTTAAAAGTAATATATTACTATTTAATGCAATTTGTGATAAAACTTAGTAACTTATGCTTTATTTTTTATTGATCGTTCAAATTATATTGAGCATTTTGAACGCAACTCATAACTGTCAAGTGGTTCATGTGTTTGTTTACAATATTTAACGATTTATTTTGGGAGTTACTTTTGTGAATTAATATACATACATTCTTTCTCGTTCGCTACGCTACAAACAACAAGGCATACTCATTTAACAAACATAGCATTGGCCTCGCTGGATGGCGGGTCGAAACTGTAAAATAATATTTTACATATAATTTCTAATTAAAATCTGACTCCGTGTAATTTTAAAATACGTCGTATGCATAACATATAATTATTGATACTCCTTTTTATGCTGGCTTTTCATACATTACATAGGAGTATTAAATTTATATTTGCTTGCAGTAATTTGGTTGAATTGCCTATACGACGACGCCCCCATCGTGTATCATACGACCAATTGGGGGTTGGAGTGTAGATAAGGGGCGGCCTCAAAAAGTGATAATTTTTGAATATTTTACAAGTGGGGAATTCCGCCCCCTTATCGACACTCTGACCCAATTGGGGCTCTATGTGTTTTTTTAAATTCACACAGAGACTTAGTCTTGGGCTATAATAAGTCCACTCAGCCATCTGTACCCTAAGAATGTGGCAGAGAGTTGCCCAGCAATGTAACTCGATGGGTGAAGGTGCATTCAAAGATAGGAAAGGATGGTCATCGGTTATTAATCTAACTAATAATATAGACTTGAATGTTTGTGTTTGATAGGATGGATGTTTGTTACTCTTTTGCGTGAACTGTCTGATGGAATCGATTGAAATAGGCTATCTTCTCTCATGGGCGTATATCCGAAGCACTATCACAGTTTATGGAGTCTCCTTTGTCTGTGCGAGATTCAGTATGTTCTCATTAGTTTTGTTGATCATATTTGATTGATGTTATCTAGTGTTTCACTTGTATAAAAGTGCTTTATTTTTACCTACTTACTTTATTTGAGTTTGGAGTTTAAAATCAAAATAATTACATACACAAGTATACTCAATAGTTAAGTCAAAGTTAGATTTTTTATTCAAAATTACATGTACGATGATATCTTTAAAAAGTGACCAAAAAATAAGTGCTACAGTATAATATTATAATAGTATCTGTGGTGCTTCTAAATTATGACTGTCTAAATATGTATGTATAGATATTTACATACATGCATATTTATCTTATTACATTAAATCTTTATAAAACAAAAACATTGTAACTTAAAAAACAACAAAAACTAAACAACACAAAAAAAACACAATTTTAACATAAAACTTATATGAAGACTGATGCTTGCAATAACTGTGTAATTACATTTCTAGTTTTGACATGGCAATTAGTGTAGTAGGCTTCAGGTGAGCCTTCTGTTGCATCCAATAAAGCAGTAATAATAGTTTTCCTCAAAGGATAACCAGAGTCACTTTCTTTTTCTAAGTCGACCCCCGCCTCCTCAGTTATAGTATGTGACGGGATAGACAGAGGCTTGGGATCCATTGTGAACCGGTTTAGTAAAGATATAATAACTAATTTATGTTTTCCAAATATGTCATATAGTGAACTGTACTTGCAAATTATTAAAAACTATGACATATATAATAAAAGAGTAGTATTAATGTACGGCAGTAGTCTTAACGTAGATAAGGTTGAAATTTACAATTTGTTTGATTGGATAGGTAGGATTCATAGTAATAAGCGACCAACACAGTTGACTTTAGTAACATTTCCATACTTCAGAAATGTAAATAATAAATCAAATGCACTCATATATGAGAAAAACTGTTTAATGTTGCATTTGTCAAAAAGTTTTGATTTTGTCAATGTAATTGACATAAATAGTTATATTAATAAGTCCTTTATGACAAGATTTTTTTTAACTTCTTTTAGAAATATTCTTGCTAAGTTGTTAACATGTAATTTTAACTTTGTTTTACTTTGTAAAACCAATTTTATAAACATTAACGTTAGTACAATTACTAACAATGTACTTGACAAGGACTTTTGTCCGCCTTTAGATGTGGGCAATTCGATTTGTTCACAGTTAGGAGATGACAAGGACTATTGTCCACCACTGATAAATAGAGACGAGGACTTTTGTCCGCAGCCGAGATGTGTGGATAGGGATTTAGACATATCTAAAGTTACAAGTAAATATAATTTAAACTTATAAGTAAGACAAAAGAAAAACCAAACTTGCTTCATATTGTTCATCAGAACATTCAAGGTTTTTCTGGCAAAATTTTAAATGTTGAATTATTTTTATAAAGCGAAAAGATACAGGTACTGAGCACTGGTTAAAAGAACATGAGTTGTCAATAGGATTTAATAACTATAGAATTGTAAGTGCTTTTACTAGGAAAAGTCATGAGCGTGGAGGCTCTCTTATTTTAATTAATAATATTACAAACGCAAAGGATAGGAGAGATATTGTATCACAATCTATTGAAAGCACTGTAGAGCTGTCATGTGTTGAGCTGGAACTGTCAGTTATAATCTGTGTTTATAGAATACCTGGTTCAAACTATACAACTTTTGAAAATGTCATGGAAGATGTACTCAGTAATTTAATTAAGCTTAAAAAATACATTATTGTTTGTGGAGATTTTAATATTAATATATTGGAAGAGTCTACCCTCAAAAGTAAATTATTAAATTTATTTTCATCTTTTAACTTATCACATGTATTTCAAGAACCAACACGGATAACGGCTACCACAGCAACCTGCATCGATAACATTTTTTGTAGCAAAGATTGTGACATTAAATTTAAAAGTATTATCAATGCCTTGCCCTCTGATCATTGTGGACAAATTATTAAAATACCGTTCACTAAGCTACACAAAATGATACAAATTAAATTTAGACCTATAACAAATAGTCAGATTTTGAAATTTAAAACCATTATCCAGCAGTCTTTAATAAATATATCTACTAGTACTCCATGTGACAAGGACCCCAATATATTATATGGAAAAATGTGTAATATTTTAGAAAAAGAGTTTAATGCCGTATTTAATGTTAAAATTATAACACGTAATAATTGTAAATCTTTCTGCGACTGGGCTACTACGGGGATTCACATCAGTAGAAGAAAACTTTATGACCTGTATGCCGAAAAAACACTTACGCCAAGTCCAGAATTTCATGAGTATGTTAGAAATTACTCAAAGACATTTAAAAGGGTATGCCTAGCAGCTAAGATATTGCATATTAAAAATAAAATAGTTAAATCAGATAGTTCTGTCACACAATAAAAACTTTTGAATTTAGAACGCTGGCCACAAAAAAGTTTATTGAATTCGAATTTCGAACTTTTCATGAAAATAAAAATGTGTACTTTTTTGAATTTTCCTCATTTTTAAATATGGAGTGGACACTTAAAGAAGACCGTGTCGCAGTTATTGCGTTGCATCGTTGCGGTTACGCGCCAATTCAAATTTTCGACTTACTGAAAAATTTAAATATAACCAAAAGATTCGTTTATCGTACCATAAAACGATACAATAGCTATGTCCACACTGTGCCTTTTTTTGTTCACTAAGGGCATGCGTCATAGCGCAGTCAACAGCGCACGTGAGGCATGCCCTTAACGCATGCGCGATGACAGTTGAAAGCGAAGCGCGCGCTGTGATGAAAATAATAAACTTTACACAAATAAAGTAAAGAGGAACGATGGTTTGCAAGTTCTGGCTTGTAAATATAACATTAATATCGATGCAGTTAAAAAAAAGATTAAAAGTCTTCGCTCATATTTTTCCAAAGAGCATCACAAAGTCACCAGGAAAAAGAGCGGCGCAGGATCCGATGAGATATATGTTTCACCGTGGTTTGCTTATAAACATCTCTTGTTTACTGCTGACTCGCTGACGCCAAGGGAAACTAGAGAAACTAGTACTGAGGATGAAACAGTATGTAACTTATGTAAAACGCAAATTTATTTAGGCAAATCAATTTATTACATTTTCTACAAAATAAAGTTATTAAGGATCGCGCACATTAGGACGGGCCGCAACGTGCCGGGGCGGGGCGGGCCGCAACGTACCGGGGCGGGGCGGGCCGCATCGCAGCAAACAATCATGCGGCCAGTTGCCCCCCCCCCCCCCCCCCAAACGGACACAGTGTACGATAGTGCGCTGCGACCCGCCTTGCTGCGGGCGCCTGCGGCCCATCCTATATTAATAGTTGTGCGCGAACCTTTAATATTATACATAAGTTATTATAAGTATCGGCTTTGGAACGGTAATGCTCCAATATCTGACATGAAATAATTCATATATTCCTCTCGTATTTGGTGCGATGTATTTGATGACCTACGAGGAATTCTCTGAAGTGCCCTGTAACCACTGTCATCTGCAGTTATTGCTCTCCATGACCCGGGAATAATTTCTCCAGTGGTTACATCCTCATTATCAAAACAACCTGCAGGGCAGTTATCACGCGTAGAATCTGTCTGCATTCGTAGAAAATTGTGTATGTAAACACAACTCAAAACAACATCAATTGCTGTACTGTCTACTTTTAATTCAATGGGCTTACGAAATATTCTGAATATAGATGCGAGCAGCCCAAACGCATTTTCAACGATACGTCTTGCCCTTGATAGCCTGTAATTATACACTCTCTTTGGTGACCCCACATTTAAATCGGTTGAATACGGTTTCAGAGTATAGTTACATAGTGCAAATGCATCGTCAGCAACTAATACGTAAGGTACTGACATCGTTCTACCACGTAGTGGTTCATTATTTGGTAAATTCAATTCATGTTTTTCAATTTTCTTATAAAACGAAGTGGATTTAAAAACACCACCGTCCGAAATACGACCCTGACAACCAACATTAACATATGTAAAACAATAGTTTGCATCTACGATTGCGAACAATACTATGCTATATGTTCCTTTGTAGTTATGAAATTCGCCCACTGTATTTTCTGGTCTTTGGATGACCACATGTTTTCCATCCATGGCGCCAATACAATGTGGAAAGTTCCATCGCTTATCGAAATCATTCGCAATCGCTTTCCATTGCTCCTCGTTTGTTGGTAACTGTAAAAACAAACAAAAAAAAACGATTTAAGTACCTTGTAATTTATATTGTTTCAGGATGCGCCATCTGAAATATTAAATGAAGAAAGCTCAGCAACTTCGCAGTCTTCGTGTATGTCTGCAGATGAGCATGAATTTACCATACCACCAATAAAGAAGAAGAGAAATATTAAAAGTACAAAGATTGACGACAAAGAGGAGGAAGCTTACCAATTTATGAAAAAAGCTAATGAAGAATTAAGTAAAAAAGATGAGTTCACTACTTATGGACAATTGGTAGCTCATAAAATTCGAAACCTTAATGCAATAAATCGGCTATTAGCTCAACAGCGCATAAATAATATACTCTTTGATCTAGAAATGCAACAGATAACTGGTGCAGGCGCAACGCAGAATGATACTGAGATGCGGAATGTGACTGAAATACAGAATATGACTGAGATACAGGTTACTGATGAGATGTTGAATAATACCGAAATGTCAATTAACTCTTCGGCTGAGACACAATTAATAGATATTACTAATATTTCTGAATTTGTTACATTTAATAAAAGTAAATACCTACCTAAGTAAGAAAGAAATGAAACTGTTACTTACCTTAATATAATCCTTACATGTTGTGTTATATTTAAAAAATGATTATGGTTGTGTTATGTAAGAAATGAAACTGTTAATTACCTTAATATAATCCTTACATGTTGTGTTATATTTAATAAATGATTATGGTTGTGTTATGAAAGAAATTAAACTATTAATAACCTTAATATAATCCTTTAGTACTTTAATTATAGCTTTTAATACATCTGGTAGCATTGCTGATATGAATTGTTTCGATACCTTGAATAAGAACGAAAGAGACATGAAACTGTCTCCAGTAGCTAAAAACCTGAGCGTTATTGCTAACTTTATTTCACTAGGTATAGCTTCACGTAACTTGGTTGACTGCTTTGTAATTATTGGTTCAACCAATTTCAAAAGTCGGTCGAAATTTCTTTCGGACATGCGTGTAAATTTTTTAAAAAGAATATCTTTATCTTCTCGTAGTTCCCTCATAATCACGTTCTTTCGATTATTATAATAATCTCGTATCCAAAAGTTTCTCCTGGTTCTTTTTTTTCTGGAATTTCTTATGACCAAGTATGCTGCACATATTCCACCAAGTAAAATATTATCGTCGCACATGTTTCCAAGAGATGCTGTGGACTACGACTGAACTGGGTGTTGCGTTCAATTAACGCATTCAATGTTGAATGCGCCAAACGAAAGTTGAATAGGAAGATGAAGACGAAAGTTGAAGATGAATGAGGCACAGTGTGGACATAGCTAATGGAGACTCTTGTGTAGATGACAGGTCAAGAAGTGGTCGCCCTCGCTCTGTTAGGACTCCAGCAGTGATAAAAGCTGTGAAGGCGCGAATTCAAAGAAATCCCATACGTAAGCAGAAACTGTTGGCCCTTCAGATGGGGTTAAGCAGGACCACGGTGAAAAGGGTGTTAAATGAAGACTTAGGGCTTACGGCATATCGAAGAAAAACAGGACATCGTTGGGACGCTCGTTTAATGGACCTGAGACTGAAGAGATGCCGCGCTTTGTTGAAGCGGTACGCGGGAAAAAAGCATCGGGAAATTATTTTTTCGGATGAAAAAATTTTCACCGTGGAAGAGAGCTACAACAAACAAAATGATAAGGTGAACACAGCAGTGAAGAAGCGAGCAACCGTATTCCGCGTGTCCAACGAGGTCATTTTCCATCCTCGCTCATGGTTTGGTTGGGAGTCTCTTATTGGGGCTTAACTGAGGTACATTTTTATGAGAAAGGCGTAAAAACGAATGCAGTTGTGTATCAAAATACAGTCCTCAAGACCGTTGTGGAACCTGTTTCTCATACCATGTCTAATAACAGGCACTGGGTATTCCAACAAGATTCTGCGCCAGCTCATAGAGCGAAAAGCACACAAGACTGGCTGGCGGCACGTGAAATCGACTTCATCCGGCACGAAGACTGGCCCTCCTCCAGTCCAGATTTGAGTCCGTTAGATTACAAGATATGGCAACACTTGGAAGAAAAGGCCTGCTCAAAGCCTCATCCTGATTTGGAGTCACTCAAGGCATCCTTGATTAAGGCAGCCGCCGATATTGACATGGACCTCGTTCGTGCTGCGATAGACGACTGGCCGCGCAGAATAAAGGCCTGTATTCAAAATCGCGGGGGTCATTTTGAATAAACTTTATTACCATAAGAATTTATGTTTTATTAAGTTCATTTTGCTATATAAATGTTTACATAAATAATAAACATGTCTAAATTATTTCATATTGCACATGTGACAGAACTTATGACCTGACTATGTATAGTTAGGATTAGCTTAATTGCTATCGAGCCAGTTTGATCCCTTTTATACAAATTGTAACCATATTCGATCAATAAACACAACTCTAGTGTTACCAAAGTCTTTATAATTGCCTACCTAATCTGTAGGGCTAGCAAGTTCAAGTATAGGCCGTGATAGTACTACAGTACCAAAGGTGGTGTAACGACCAACTTTGCAGTAATTATAATGTTGGAAGAAGAACAAAAAGATGGCCACTGGCTGTATTTTTTCATCTTCTTAACAAATCTGGCATCAACGTACATATTCGTCATACACAAAGCGAATACCGATAAGAGTATCACACATACAAGACGGATTTTTTTGAAGAAATTAGCAGCAGCACTTGTGGAAAATCACCAAAAACGTCGCATACAACTACGTGCTGTACCAACAATAAAGAAACGACTCCGTGAAGTTCATGATGTGGACGAGACGGTACAGCAATCGACAGCTAAGCGTGGGCGCTGTTCATCATGTCCTAGACAGGACGACAAAAGTGCCAACAAAATGCTTCAAGTGTCGTAAATTTATTTGTCAGCAACACTGGAGGGTTTACTGCGTAGAATGCAGAACAGAAGAATCCGCTGATGAGACTGATTTATTTTTTTATTTTAGTAGATCTCGAACATGCCAAAAATGTAAGTTTAAAGAGAGGTTTAATTTTTTTAATTTTTATTAAGTATAATGTTTCAGTTATGTTTTTGTTTCTTAAAGTTAATTATATTAAAGAACTTTATTAATCATTATAAAATACATTAAGTTTTATTTATTTATGACA
This sequence comes from Argyresthia goedartella, assembly GCA_949825045.1. Classification (NCBI taxonomy): domain Eukaryota; kingdom Metazoa; phylum Arthropoda; class Insecta; order Lepidoptera; family Argyresthiidae; genus Argyresthia; species Argyresthia goedartella. The sequence goes on along the minus strand of OX463821.1, from coordinate 21,217,225 downwards.
CTCCTTTCATTTTTTTTTGGGGTCACTCAATACCCCATGCGCCTATTTGTGTGTTTTTTTTAATGCGCCTAGTTAAGGGTTAAACAAAAATACTTTAACGCTATTACGCTTACTAAATGTTTTACAAAAGTTTCAGAAAAATACAGAAATGAAACTTCAAAATAGTACTAATAACACTAAAAGAATCAGAAGAGATATCTCAAAAGATGATTTTATCTTACATGTGCAAATGCAACTCGTCAATGAAGGGAAAACCATAGGTTACGCACTTGATAAACTAAGATAAGGAAATATACTTACAGTTAATTTGATTTCTTTTTCACACGGTTTTTTAAGTTGAGTTTTAATATTTAGTTATGTTGTACTACAGTAGAGAATGTTTATTTTGGTGTTTATTTATTTTATAGAGATACTTTTTATTTCATAATGTACTGAATTAAAACATGTATTTCTGAACTTATAGAATTACTTTTTATTTCATAATGTACTGAGTATCATTGAAAAATGTATTTTTGAACTATGCTGTGCTGACTGTACATTTTAACGCAAAATACACTCGGTAGTGTCGTTAATTGTAAACGACACTACTGGTAGTGCGGTCGTAGTGTCGTTGCCAAGAAATGATCCGAAGGCATCATCCGTACCAAAAGAACCATTCCCTAGACTTCTCAAACGGAGCTTATTAGCGATGGACGAGGTTCAGCTAGTAACAGCCTCCCACGCAGAGGCGAACACTTCTGCTGTAACAAGAAACTTGATAAGTAGCTTCAAAGCTACAGGTATCTTCCCGATTAACAGAGACAGTGTATTGCGAAAAATACCCGACATTTCACCCGAAACCCAAATTTGCGTAGAGGCAACAGTCAGAGACTCCTTGACATATTTTCTAAAAGAGCAACGCTATGGAATGGCTGGTGAACCTACAAGAAAAAAGAAACGTCTCCAAGTTGAGCCAGGAAAAAGCATTGCTGCCATTGATATGCCTGGACCTTCTACAGCTAATCCTGAAGCACAGCCTTTAACATCTAGTCCTACCTGATAATGACGACGATACAACAGATTGTGGGACTGTAGCGGACGACCAAATAATGGAGAGCCACGCCACGAATGTCCCAGTGTCAGGTCAAGTACCTGATACTGGGTCATTCGTTTTGGCGAAATTTCCATCAGTAAAAGGCAAAAAATACTAACAATATGTGTGCATGATTGAAGATATTTCAGAGGATAAAAAGTAGTTATGAGGTTTAAATCATATAAAAAAAATAAAAAGACATTTCGAGCTGTCGATGATGACGTTTCCATAATCGAAGAAAGTAACATCTTATGTTACCTACCCAAACAAATATTACTCGAAGGTTTATGTCTTTGAACAAGACGTAGATCTGAAAGAAATATAAGATAGAGAGCATTTTGCATTGATTGTATTTGAACATTTGTTAGTTTAGTAACATTTATAGTGTTTTTTATTTGTAAGAACTATTAAAATAAAAATTTTCTCATTGTTTTAAATAAATTTATCTCATTGTTTTAAAAAAAACTGTCGATTTATATTCGTTTAATAGTATGTTCAGATATTCCAGGACCATGTGTGACTGGTTTAGTTATTGCAGAGAGGTGATAGTAATATACTACATAGGGCGCACTGTAAGTTTCCGGAACTGGCCACTTACATAAACAATATTTAAAAATTTATTGCAATATTTGAAAATAGAACTCTTTGGCTGTAGAATGCAGTTTGTTTCATCTGACTGCCTTTTGTTTTTAACTTGTGGCGCCATTTAAAAAATTGTGTGTCTGCATCAACATGGATTTAACTCGGGAAAATTTTCGTAGTATGATTTTCTACGATTTTAAGTGTAATTTGACAGCTCAACAGAGTATCGCTCGGCTTGAAACAGCTTTTGGCAATGAAGCACCATGCAAGACAACTGTTTATAGCTGGTTTGCAGAATTCAATCGTGGTCGTATCAATCTCAGTGACGAATCTCGCGATGGTCGGCCGTCCACCGCTGTGACCAACAAAAACATCGATGCTGTGCGCCGTATGATTGAAACAGACAGGCATGTGACCTACCATGAAATTCGCGCATCCTTAGAAATAGGCATGAGCCAAATACAATTAATCCTACACAAACATTTGGGTGTGAGAAAGCTGTGCTCGCGGTGGATCCCACACAACTTGACCGAGGCTCAAAAAACGGACCGCGTCACTTGGTGCAGTGCCATGCTTACCAGATTCAACGAAGGTGCGTCAAATTTGGTGTGGGACATAGTAACAGGTGACGAAACATGGATTTATTGCTACGATCCCAAAACAAAGCAGCAATCGAGCGTATGGGTCTTTCAAGATGAGCCGAAACCAACCAAAGTGACGCGCGTGAAAAGTGCATCTAAGCGGATGATTGCTTCTTTTTTTAATAAAACTGGACACGTGGCAACTGTTGCTTTAGAGAATCGTCGTAAAGTGAATAGTGACTGGTACACGACCATTTGTTTGCCGGAAGTTATTGACGAACTCCGTAAAAATAACCGTAAACGCCGTATCATCCTGCACCACGACAATGCTAGTTCTCACACGGCCAGACAGACAAACGACTTTTTGAAGGCGAAAAATGTAGAACTCATGAGTCATCCTGCATACAGTCCCGACCTGGCACCTTGTGACTTTTTTCTGTTCCCAAAAATTAAGAACCAATTACGCGGTCAACGATTTTCATCACCAGAAGAGGCTGTCGAGGAGTATGAAAAACACGTTTCAGAGGTCACCACAGAGGAGTGGCACAAAAGTTTTCAAAACTGGTTTCATCGAATGAAAAAGTGCATAGACGCCAAGGGAGATTATTTTGAAAAACAATAAATTAATTTTGTACCTTTAATAGTATTTTTTCATATTCATTCCGGAAACTTACAGTGCGCCCCACGTATAAGGAAAAGTTGAATTTTAATACCGGGAAGATTGGAGGTCCGGGCAAAATCGTTCAAATTGATGAGTCGAAATTTGGAAAAAGGAAATACAACAAAGGTATATTCTTTTCATAAATTTATCAATATGTAGTCTTTATTATGTCATACTAATGCATTCACATTTTCTTTTTTGTTTTAGGCCATCTCATTGAAGAACATTGGGTGCTTGGGATGATCGAAAGATGGATCAGAAGATCTACGGCTGGAAGTCTGGCCAGATAATGAAAGATCGGCAGAGGTGTTGGCGCCCCTCATCCAAAAACATGTGGAAGTGGGCACTACCATCCACACAGACTATTGGCCACAAAATAATATTGACACAGAATATATGATTGTTTGAGCCAATATGGCCATATTCACAAAAAAGTGAATCATTCCGACCCGTAGAACCCATATGTCGCTGAGCATGGGACTCAGACACAAAGAATTGAGTCCCAGTGGAGGGCTGTCAAGAGACAATTTAGGAAAAATAACTACATTCATGTGGGTGATTTCTCCGATGCCCTGTTTGATTATTTGTGGAGACGAAATGTAAATAAATATAGTTTAAAAAACTAAAAAACACGCTTTTGAAGCACTTCGGACAAAAAGTTAAAAATAATTTTTAATATAACCTTAAAACAATAATGAATAGAAAATACTATTATTATTGTGAAACAAAAAGCGTCGGGCGCTCGATGTACGAAAGATATTGAACGAAGCGCCCGACGCTTTTTTTTCACAATTATAATAGTATTTTTTATTCATTATTGTTTTAAGGTTATATTAAAAATTATTTTTAACTTTTTTGTCCGAAGTGCTTCAAAAGCGTGTTTTTTAGTTTTTTTTAACTATATTTATTTTTCATTTTTTAGTTTGAGTTTAGTTCGATTCACTTGCTCTCACACAGAGGTTGTGTGAGAGATTAATAACCCTGGCGATCCTAATCAGAATAACGAAAATAAACTTATGAAATTATTACATTGTCGCTGATTCTTGATAAGTGTAAAAAGTTTGAATTGAATCTGTCCGTTTAAAGTTGGTCAAAATCGAGTCCAAAGGAGTCGGTTACATACAAACAAACAAACATACAGGTGAAGCTAATAAAAGCGTGATAAAAATAGACTCTTTTGAAGAAATGATGAGAGTAATCAGACATGTTTTCAAGAAATAATGAGTGCAATTAAACACAAATTACTATAAATAACATGTTGTATTCATAAACTTACCATCTACAAGTCAAGATAGGATTAAAAGAGGAAATTCTGAGAGACACAATAAAAAATCGTACAAAGATTGCGAGTAACGATCCCAAAAACGAAGAATAAAATATTGGTAAAATCTTGCAGCTTTATTTTTATTTAAATTAATTATTATTCCCTTCATTTAAAACTGTAAAAACAATGTTGCTGAGGCGGAAGAAAATGGGACAGAATAAATTTAAATTTGTATTTATTTTAATCTTTTTTCGATTTTTTAATAAATCGTAAAAAAGTTAAAAGATGCATTTTTTTTGCTTTGAGACCTATTAACTTTTGGATAGCAGCAAAAAATAACAAACAAAAATTATCTAGTAAAGCATGTTTGATGCAGATTCCGATAATATTTATTATAATACGCGTTATTGTGGAGGAAGTCGATGTTCTCGTCCGTGTCAGTAATAGATTGTGATAGTCCAAGGCTCGCCGCTGTAAAAATAGTGATACATGACAGGTCCTTGATTGTGTTTTCTGTTTATATGCCTGCTGACAAAGCTGACAACCTCGCATTATTCACGGACTGTTTAAGTGAAATCAACGCGATAGTAGCGGTAAACAACGTGGACTCGGTGTTTATTCTGGGGGACTTCAACGCGCATCCCGGTGAGCTATTACATAATGAACTTTTAGAGTTTTGTATCGAACAATCGTGGTCATGTATTGACATGGAACTATTGCCGAATGATACGTACACGTTTGTGAGTGATGCACATGGATGTAGGCGATGGCTGGACCATGTAATAGTGACTGATGCTGCACGTCAGACTGTGGTGGACGTGTCGGTGTTATATGATACATACAGTTCTGACCACATACCTATCCAAATAGAGTGCAACTTCAGCTTGGTTAAACCTAAACTAGCCGAAACTAAGTTTTTATGTAACAAACTAAATTGGAGTATACGTGATGCTAGCCAAATATTAAAATATAAGGAATATTGTAACTCCAAACTGAAAGACATTGACTTTCCAGTTCAATTTACCTCATGCGCTGGCAAATACTGCCCCAACTTGCATCACAGACTTTTGTTAGATGAAATGTATAGAAGTATAGTAAACATACTATCTCGCGGTGCTACCCTAAGTTTTTGCGAATCCAAGCCTAGGAAGGGCAAATATGTAACCGGCTGGAACAGGCACGTCGGGGGCGCCCATGGGCAGGCTCGGCTTTGTTACAAGGTGTGGTTACTTCATGGCCGACCTAGCTCAGGACCCATTTACCAGTATATGTACGAGTCGAGGAAGGTTTTAAAGCTAAGCTAAAATGGTGTCAAACCCATGAAAACCAAATAAAGATGGACATAATAGCTAAACATCACAAGAATAAAGACTTTTACAGATTCTGGAATTCGACAAACAAATTAAACCCAAGACCGAGTCTTCCTGTGGGCGTGGCCGGGGTGCATGATCCTGCTGACATTGCAGAGGCTTTTAGAAGTCACTTTAGAGTTGAGTCACCTCTTGGGTCAGCGACGCTGCGGATGCCCGATGATGAGAGTTTCTCAGGGGAATTAAAAGTTATGTTTTCTGCCAAGGAAGTAGCAGGTACAATCAAAAACATGGTGAGAGGAAAATCCCCAGGACATGATGATCTCAGCATAGAGCATCTGCAGCATGTCGGACATCACCTTGCAAGAGTTCTAGCATTGTTTTATAACATGTGCTTTAGTCATTCTTATCTACCTGACGATCTCATGTACACACTCGTTGTTCCCATTGTTAAAAACAAAACGGGTGATATTTCCGATTTGGGTAACTACAGGCCGATATCACTCGCGACAGTGATTGCAAAAGTGCTGGACAGTTTGCTTGATAAACAGCTGGATGGGAATCTAAACCTACATGACGCTCAGTTTGGGTTCAGGCCTGGACTGTCAACGGAGACTACCATTTTTAGCCTCAAGCAAACTGTTCAGTACTACACCAACAGAAAAACGCCTGTTTATGCGTGTTATTTGGACTTGTCAAAGGCCTTCGACTTGGTTGAGTATGACACACCGTGGAAAAAACTGCATAGTGAAACTAACTTGAGTCCTGAAATTGCTTCATTATTCAAATATTGGTATGGTCATCAGAGAAACAGTGTCAAATGGGCTGGATCACAGTCTGATGTGTACAGGTTGGAGTGTGGGGTGAGACAGGGTGGCTTGACGTCTCCTAAACTCTTCAACTTGTACATGAATCAGCTGATCGAGGAGCTCAGCAGCACTAGGGTGGGCTGTCATATAGACGGGAAATGTATTAATAATATAAGTTATGCTGACGACATGGTGCTACTGAGTCCCTCGATCGGGGCATTGCGTAAGCTGTTGCTTATTTGTGAATCGTATGCTGACGCTCATGGGCTCAGATACAATGTGAAGAAAAGTGAATTTATGTTATTCAAGTCGGGCACAAAAACATACTTGAATGTACCGCCAGTCACATTATATGGTACTCCCTTGAATAAAGTAGATAAGTTTAAATATCTGGGCCACTGGGTCTCTGAGGATCTTAAAGATAACCTCGACATGGAGAGGGAACGCAGAGCGCTGGCTGTTCGTTGCAACATGTTGGCCCGCAGGTTTGCACATTGCAGTGAAGAAGCTAAGCGGACGCTCTTCGGAGCATACTGCCAGTCCTTCTATACCTGCAGCCTGTGGGTCAACTACACGCAGAGGATATACAGCGCTCTGCGGGTCCAGTACAACAACACGTACAGGGTGTTGATGGGGCTGCCGCGGCACTGCAGCGCCTCAGGCATGTTTGCGGAGGCAAGGATTGACGGATTCCACGCAATAATTAGAAAACGCTGCGCCTCGTTAAAGGCCCGCATCTGTGGTAGTCCCAACTCCATTCTGTGCACGTTTGCGGACAGATGGGATTCACCGCTGCTGGGGCACTGGGAACGTCTGCACACCTGTCTGTCCTAGCAGTGTGGAATCCCATTCCTTATTCTTAATTTTTCATTAATTCTAATTTGAATCTAATCTAATTTAATTTAATTTATTAATTTATTTAATTTATTAATTTGTGTATATGACTTGTGTTTAATTTAATTGTAATTTTAATTTTGTAATGTATGGGTCTATAACCTGAAATAAAGAAATTGAATTGAATTTAATAGAATTGAATATATTTTTCAAGAACATCCTCATACAAAAAGTTGGTCACAAAAATCTGTAACATGCAGTGGCGAATCTACCGCTGCGATCGTATTTCCTCGGCTCAACCTGCACGATGCAATCAAGTACTAAGCTAACCTAATAAACTGTCTAACAGGTTTGCTACTGCGGATCAGATGCATTCGAGCGACGTGGCCGGCTCACGGATGGTTCCGATAATGTACGTCGAGCTTATGTTTTAGAGACATCGGAAGGACTCCTTTCATAGACCAAAAGCTCTTCCAGGCTTTGTAGACGCGTCTTTCGAATTCCTTGTCTTGTCGCTTCTGGCAAGAGACTATTTGGCGTAGGCAGATTTATTCCTGGATCTATGCAATTCTCACTCCATCCTCGTCTACCGCATGCTCCTTGCCAATAAATATTACCTTGGTCTTCGACATATTCATGCTAAGGCCAACCTCGAGGCTTGCATTGATGACTTCTTCTCGACGTCGACTCTCCCGACTCATCTTGACTTCGCAGCATCGACTTTAGCTCAGATGCTGACCTATAGAAAATAATAGTTTAGTCGGCGAAGCGAAGGTTTGTGAGCTTCACTTCCCTGACATCAATGCCCCTGATCTCCCTCTTTGGCTCCAGTGTTCTAAAGGTCTCTTTCAACACGCTTGTGAACAGCTTTGGTGGGAGGATCGCCCTGCTTGACGCGCTGTTCTATTACAAATGAAGGTCCAGAAACTCGTCTCGTAGTTCATTACACAGAAAAAAATGAACAAAAAATTGATCTTAGATCAAGAATGCCATTTTTCTCAGAAAGTTAGATTAAAGCTAAGAAAATATTTACTTAACTTTAATAAATATACTTGTTCAAAGAAACACATGTTACTTGTATTGAGTTTTTTTTTATTATTTGTATTAACACTAATATTAAGAATATTTTTCTTCAACTAACACTTTTGTTTTCTTATTTTTGTTTAAATATTAAGTGATTCGTCAAGAAACTGTGCATTCTCAATACAAGCATTCTGTTCTTCGTCAAAGATTCACACAGTTTTGTTGTATGAAATAGTATATAGTGTTACATCAAGAAACTCCCATACTCTATGCAAGTACCTACGTATGTTCTTTGTTGAAAATTTTCACAGTTTTCATTTAAGAAAAGACTGTGGTGTACTCTTAAGAGACTGACCATACTCAATTTAAATATCCTTTTTTTTTCGTTGTATATTTGCATGCTTTTAATGCAAGAAATAGTTACATACAATAAAATATAATATGTATTCTTTATATTACTGACACTAAATATACCGATTTGGAAAATTGTTTTTGTTTTATAGAATTCACCTTCCGATTGCTCCCTTTGACACCAGGTCAGGATCTAGTGGGATCCTGGAAAATTGAGAGAACTTTTCACATGTTCTATGCAGACCTATAGCAATTTTTACAGTAACTCGTGCATTTTACTCTTGTAAAGCAGCAATTTGTGAAATGGAACTGATGATGAAGAGCACAAATGGCCACCGGAACTGCTCCATACTAGGCATCCTACAGGTTGCGCTAGCTTTATTAAGGTTGGTCAGTGTATGCTCGTCATAATGCTTATTGATGATTTCAATGGTGGTGAAGGTGATGGTGACGTAGGTACCAGTACAGTTTCTCAACAATTTATCAACACAAGTTAATTAATGAAGACGTGGGTATTCTTTTGTAACAAATAGGGTTTATTTGAAGTCGCTTTTTTCAAAAGTTTTCTTTTTGTTTAAATTATAATGTGAACCGGTTGGGTTTGAATAGTAAGTTGTCAAACTAATGTAATGTATGATTTAGCACTCTCACCTCAAAAACAGAAAGAGTTATCCAAACAATGAATAAAGCATGTGGTGGACTTGAAGAAATAGCTAGATTCTACCTCAGAGATGACGTGAGGCGCTGCACAACAGGGAAAAAAGAATGCCGAACAAAGAACAAAGACAAAAAACAGATCAGGTATTTGCAAGACACCTTAGTAAATCAGTTCCAAAAGTACAAAATTGAAGGTGGAAAATATCCATTCACCACGTTTTTCAAGTACAAACCATTGTTTGTCTTGACTTCACACCTTGGTTCCAGAGACACATGCATATGTATTAATACATAATAACATTGACCTTAAATTTGCTGCTTTGAAAAAATATTCAGTACGGGAAACCAGCAATTTAAAAGAAGCTCTTGCATTGCAAACATCTGATTTGAATTCATTCAAATGCATACATGGAAGATGCACTCAATGCGACAAAATTCCCGTGAAACATAACCCAGCTATAGATTTAACCGAAACCGAGACCTGGAGCCAATGGGAGGGAACTGACAGAATGAATATTCCAAAAAAGAAGGAACAGAAGCTAAAGTTTTGAAAACTAAAAATCCCGTGAAAGCCCAAAAAACTGGAACACTATTACAATTATTAGACCAGTTTGACACTGATGTGAAAAAAAAAACAAAAAACATTTTTTTAATGTTAATCATCAGCAAGAACAATATCAACATATTGTCAATCATATGAATGAGAAAGAAGCCGTTATAATTTGCGATTTTTCAGAAAACTACGATTCGAAACTGTACAGAGATTCAAAGTATGCATTTTGAAGCTTCGAATAGAATAGAATATAATAGAATAGAATAAAAAACTTTATTTGCTTATCATGGTGTACATAAGGTGTCTTAAATATCTAATGTTAGTTTTACATGTGTTTGGGATGGACGATTTCAAATCATATTAACATCTTACTAGACATACCTAGTATCCAAAAAGGCACAGCGACAGACATAAGGTCTCTGGTGTCTGAGGTTCAGCAGCAACTATACGCGCTAAGAAATTTGGGGGAACCCGTTGATAAGTGGGACATGTTGTTAATATCCATATTATCCAAAAAACTAAACTCATTCACAAATAGGGCATATCACCTTGATAAGGTAGACCTTGATAAAAATCCAACCATGGCGGCTTTCATAACGTTTTTAGAAAAAAGGGCTAAAGCTTTGGAAGATAGTTCCCCTAACGTGTCGACTTCCTATGAAAGCGCACACAAGTCTAACCAAAAACCTAACTTTAAAACAACCCATGTTGTTACAAGTAGTAAGAAGTCCCTATGTGACTTTTGTGAAAAACAGAATCATGCTGTTTTTATGTGTCCAAAATTCAAATTGGCTCCAGTACAGGTTCGAATTAAATTCATTGAAGACACCAATATGTGTAAAATATGCTTGAATACGCATACTAACAAATGCAAGTTTAATTTTAAATGTAAAACTTGTAAAGAATCCCATAATTCACTATTACTCGATGAACCTAATGAGGAGGTTACCATGTTCTCAAATCAAGTTGATGGAGAATTTCTTCTTCCCACAGTTAAGGTTAAACTCATTGATAAATATGGCCGTGAAATTTTTTGTAAAGCACTGCTGGACCCTTGTAGTCAAGGATCCTTTATACTTCAGTCATTAGTAGACAAGTTACAGCTTGATGTTCAAGATGAAAAGAACACTACTGTGGTTGGATTTGGAAAGAAATCTTCCCAATTAAATAAAACTGCAGATCTTCAAGTTTACTCATGTACACATGCTGTAAAGTTTAATATAAAAAATATACATGTGGTAGAAAACAATATAACCTCAACACTGCCCCACAAGTACTTTGACAAGTCTAAGCTAAATATTCCTAAAGATATTAAACTTAGTGATGTGAGTTTTAATGTCCCCTCTGAAATTCAACTTCTTTTGAGCGGAAGTGTGTACTTCAAAAGTGTATTTAATGAAATTATACCTTTGAAAGGTGGTCCAACTTTGCAAAGTACTTTGTTCGGGTTCGTGGTAGGGGGTGATAATTTTACTGAACAGTCTGACAATAAGTTTGAAGTAATTTTTACCAACTTTATAATGTGTGAAGAAAATAATAAATTAAATAACATAATGGATCAATTTTGGTTATCAGAGAAAATGCCTGAGGAACCAGTGAAAAATTCAAGCGACTTTGATAAAGCTGAACAATCATTTAAAACTTCTGTTAAATTGGAAAACAACTCAAATAGCTTACATATTGCGATTTAAACATAATGCTAAAAAAGGCAGTGAAAGACACACTGGGACTTTATCTCCCCAAGAATATTCAGAAGCATTAAAAGTTATAATACGGTATAATCAATCACTTCATTTTTCAAATGAAATAGCTTCACTTTTGAATAACAAACCTTGTAAAGCTGCTCTGTCCAGTTTGCATCCTTTTCTAGATGGTGATAAAATTTTAAGAGTAGGAGGAAGGCTGACTAACTCTCCTAATATACCATATGATAAAATGCATCCCATTATCTTGCCTAAATCATCAAATCTTACTAAACTGATGATTACAAAAGAGCATCTAAGGCTCTTACATGCAGGTGCCAAGCTTGTTGGGTCATCTTTGTCTCAAAAATATTGGATTTTGAGTGGGCTAAGAGAAATAAAGAAAGTTTTGCGTCCTTGTATAAAATGCTTTCGCATTAAAGCTGAAGGAGCAAAGGTTCTAATGGGAAGCCTTCCGTCTACTCGAATAACTCCAACAAATAGAGACTTCCAGGTAGTGGGAATTGACTTCTGCGGACCCTTTAACCTGAAAGTGGCTAGGATTAGGAAACCAATAGTTACAAAAGCTTGGATCACCGTAATTGTATGTTTTAGTTCAAAATCCATTCATGCCGAGCTGCTCAGTTCTCTCACAACAGATGCATTTTTAGCGTGTCTTAAAAGATTCATAGCCAGACGTGGGATTCCTAATATTATATATTGTGATAATGCAAAAACATTTAAGGGTGCTGAGAACCGATTAAAAGATTTGTACAACATACAAGCCTCTCCTAGTCACAGAGATTCTGTTCAAAAATTTTGTTTAAAAAATTACATAAAATTTAAATTTATACCCAGCTATTCTCCAGAATTCGGTGGCTTATGGGAGGCTGGAGTTAAAAGCCTCAAGTATCACCTAAAAAGGATTGTGGGTGATGTTGCACTTACATTTGAAGAGCTCTATACTGTTGTGCCCAATGTCAGGTGATATTTCAGATTTGAATTATCTTTCTCCTGGACATTTCTTAATCGGTACACAAATGACTAGTTATCCTGAGAAAAATTATACTGATATAAATCCGTACAGATTGAAATTTTGGGAGCAATGTACTAAGCTCAAGCAAGATTTTTGGAATGTCTGGTATAAAGATTATTTGACTCAATTACAAAACCGAAACAAATGGAAACATGATAATTTAAATAAAAAAATATGTGATTTAGTTATTGTAAGGATGAGTAATGTAACACCTATGAAGTGGCCTATGGGGCGTATTGTGAAAGTTATTCCTGGCCCGGATGGTAGAGTAAGAGTAGCACATGTAAAAATGTCTGATAAAGTTTATGTTCGTTCTTATAGGACTTTATGTCCTCTTCCTTTAAGTGAGTAGAGTAGATAATAAGTAAAAATTACTTGTTTTTGTATATATTTTCTATCATTAATTATATATTGATTTGTTTTTAAGCTTAGTAGCTTAATACCTACCTATAGTATTCAATAGGTAATTATCATAGATATTATAAGTCTGTTTTTCTATACATAAGTTATGTAACTTAGTGCTAATTTTCATTGCACTTTCTTTGTAATTAACAGTCAGGTTATAGAACTCCACCTACCTATGTAATTTAATAATTCCCTTCAGGAAGTTGTCAAGTATTTTCTTGTTAGACTCTACATTTAAAAAATAAATGTCAGCGAGGTCAGTAGGCGCGTCTTTGCCACCTTTCACTCACTAAGACGGCTTCAGAACTTTCTGCCCCATCAAACAAAAATTACTCTTGCTCAATCTCTTCTTCTCCCCTTGATCGATTATGGCGATGTTTGTTGGGCTAGCGCCAACGAAGAGCAACTGAACAGACTCGAGCGACTTCAAAATCTCGGGATTCGGTTTATCTTCGGACTGCGCAAGTTCGACCACGTCTCGCAGTATCGCAAGGAGTTAAAATGGCTGCCGATCCGTCTTCGTCGGGACACACACATCCTCACTCTTCTATTCAACATCTTAACAAACCCTCGATACCCTAGCTTTCTCCGTGAGCTTTTTCATTTTCTCCCTTCGGCTCGTCCACGTAGAACTCACACGGCTTCCCTGCTCTCTAAACCTCATCACAACACCGTCGCATACAAGCACTGTTTTCGATTGCGGGCGATCACTCTCTGGAACTCGCTTCCCTGCACTATCAGAGATAGTCCATCTCTGCCCGTCTTTAAGAATCATTTGAAGGTGCATTATCTTTCTCTATCCTAGATTTGAGCTTTGTATATATTAGTTTATTTAGGTGTATTTATATTTTTATATAATATTTATGTACTTGTGTATGTAGTGTATCTAGCAGTTAGTTCAATAGTTTAGTAATATATGTATGTATCTTATCAGAGCACATAGGTCTATCCTGTATATTAAACTATTCTTATAAACCTTGGGTTTGCTGGAAGAGATCTCTATTTAGAGATAAGCATGCCTTTGTAGATGTCCTTTTTGTTTATTATATCTTATGTTGTTTTATGTGCACTAAATATATACGAAATATACGAAAATATACAGAGGTGTGAAACAGGGCGACCCTTCATCACCAGTTGTTTACCAGCACCCTCGAGGAGGTATTCAAATAGCTAGCGGACCCATATCAGGACAATGGTAGAATGGGTGCCAAGCGATGCACACCGGCGTAGGTGTATGCCGATAAGTCGATGGCGGGATGACCTGGACAAGTTTCTGCCAGACTGGGCGGGGGCAGCACAGGATAGGAATAAGTGGTCCAAGAAAGGGGAGGCCTTTGCCCAGCAGTGGGATACAAAACAGGCTACATTAAATATATATGTATCCAAGACCATCGCAGTAAATTCTACTACCAACTGTAACAATGCAAATTTTTGAATGCGTCCACCCGTTTGAGCGAAATTCCTTGTTGGGCTGTTAACTTTCGAAGTACGGAACGATTAAAACATATCTTAAAACTCATCGCAAGGAAGTGTACCACCATTTACAGAAAACTTCAATAACATCCGTCCACACCCGTTGGACCACTAGGGTGCTACGGACAGACATACAGACACACCGACATCGATACACCCACCGGCAGACGCTTCAAACTTATTTAACAACCTTCAAAAGTAGTGAACTGTTAAACATTTATTTAAATATAATATAAGACAAACCTGTTCAAAAATTGCTCCAAGAAGATCTAAAAGGCTAGCAAAAAAGGCAAAACAAGGAAAGAAACCAGGAGCGAAATCTGACACGTCATCTTCCAGTCAGGAGTTGAGCTCGAGTAGAACGCGCGCACCTGAAGTTCCACTACAGATTAAAGACTCTGTGGAACCAATTCCTGCCGTACTTGCACTAGCCAGGACACCGCCGAAAGCTAAAATGGCAGTTTACGAATTCGATACATCAGTGATTGAATCAAAATTCAAAGGCGTGGAATTCTATGAAATGACGCAGCATGACTTGTTTTTAAATGATTTAAATATTATTGAAAACATACTCTGCCAAGGTAAGAGGATAAGGGCACAATTAAAACAAATACAGCCTGGACAGACTCTGACCATTGGCACTGCTCTAATTGATCATAATAGGAGCCTGATGATCCGCAAAGGTGGCCCGAATGTAAAAATCGCTACATTGAACAGGCTGACTGGGATGTGTGCAGTTTATGCAGCAACTCGTGAAGGTACCTTTTCTCCCAGATGTGCTATGGCTATTTCTCTTGGGCTTGAAGTGCAGAAAGACAGGATTCTGTATTATAGTGCTGCACCGGGAGCCGAGCATTTTCCTGAAGTCTTCACATATCACCCACTTCTATGTGCCATACAACAATTAAACTCAGGTAGAGTGACTAAAGAAAATATCTCTAGGATAGCCGCTGTTAAGAATGATGCTGGGAAAACATTGACAAGGCTTTTAAGTGAGCAGAAAACAAGCTTACCAGCAAAGTTAGTTAAGTTTGGCACCGGAGGATCAAATAATAATAATAATAATAATACCTTGGACACCTATTTACACACATTGATCTAGCCCCAAACTAGGATTCCCTGTATATTGGGTACTAGACAACGATATATATACTTATATAGAGAAATATTATACTTAGATAGATAAACAACCATGACTTATATTATAAAGAAACGACACAGTCCCTCTTCATATGACATCGCTCATCCTGAACAACCAGATGTCTCAATTGGTGTATATCACGCTTCCGCCTTGGTCCCGCTATTGGAGATACCACCATCTTGCCTAACCCTGTTCAGCCCATTAGAAAACGGGGTCTACCTAAGAAAGATTCCACTGGACAGAAACCAAAGCCAACGCAAGTTAAGAAGCGAGGAAGGCCGAAGAAGAACTAGAAACTCTCTCAAACGGCTTACACGTTCTGTCTCCTTGTCAGGACGTCTTCGGATCCAGAGGGGGAGTTTGTAACATAACAACCGCCGTAAATGCCCAACGACTATGAAGCGTGCACAGCAACTTCACATCGCAATACGCGCGCTCCCCACTGCTGCCGTGTGTCGCGTCTCGCCCCGCGCATACCGCCGCTGACTTCATAAGGCGGGTCAGCGGAGCCGGAGGAGTTAGCAAAATTTTTCAGACAGTCACTCACCGTCCTGCACCAAGACGGTCGTGTTTACTCGTTTCCCTCTCTTTGGATTCGTTCCAGTAAGGTCGTATTATTTTTATTTTATTTATTTACTTATTCTTCTCTCTCTGTCCCCTTTCTACTGTCCCCATTCTTCTGTTTTATTATTTTGTACCACTCACCTCGGACCGCCTGGATAGAGGCGGAGGCGGTTCGAGACACAAGTAGGCACTCACCCACACGCTAGGCTACACACCCAAGCCATGGCCCCCCAACAAGACACTAATTTACTTATCGAGATAGGTAAATATGTGTCGTCGGTCCCCTTGTTGTTGGAGTATGTACTCCAACAACTGTCTCCATTCCCTCCGGATCGCCCGTTGATCCAAATTATTAGGGCCGCCGATCCCCCCGCTAGCCCCTCAATCAGCTCCGAAGCTGACTCGCACCCCCGCTCGCCGGTTCTTGCATCCCCCGCGAACCCCCCAACCCCAACCCCAACCCTCAGCTCTCTCTCCCCTGTAACTTCACCGCCATTCAATGAGGAAACTCATTTCACCCCCGTCATCTCAAAAAACAAAAAGCGGATGAACCGGTCTTCCGAGTCTCCCGTAAGCCCCGAGGCTAAACAGATCAGGCCCGCTGCCATGTCTCTGTCTCCGCTAACCCCAAAACCCACACCGTGTTCAACAAATTCCCCCGCCCCCCCCGCGCCCCGAACTCTGATCCTTCAGAGCCCTCCAACCCCACCGGTAACGCGAATACCGTAGCCCCACCAACCCCCGCGCCCCGCGCTCGCCCCCACCTCCAGTAATAGTCCGAGACGAAACCGCCTGGACTCGGGTATCGATCCATTTGCAAAGAAATGTGTTAAAGTTAATGTTTAAAAAGAGTGTTAAAGTGACTTTTCTTAACTACACAGTGTTAATTATCGAACTATATACCCTGTTCCAAAGGAATCAGTTATATCCTACACTTATTGTCTGTGTCTTCGTGAATTATCTATCAGTGAATTTATCGGCTAACCTCCGCGCACCGAGGGTGACTCACAACATCACCGGCACAGAGCTCCGTGATTAACATCTCGTTATTTCTTAGCCGGTAACTACTCCACACAATGGAATGCTTTAAATGCTCTTTGGTACTAAAACCTGAGGAAGCCCTCAGATGTGTAAATTGCCAAAAACAGTTTCACTATGTCTGCGTCGGCCTGGGTGAAGTTGATTATAAGAAGATTTTACCTATGAACAAGGCAAAATGGAAGTGCGCAACCTGCAAAATCACTAAGAAAAACGTAGCCGCCCCTATCATGATTGATTCTGAGGGTTCCACTGACATCGGCATCGGCAGCGTGACTAAAGTAGGTACACCGACATCAAAAGTGAGTACGTCGGCCTCAGCGCCACTTACATCTATTATGAATATAGATTCCGAGAAACTGTTTACCTACATGGATGGAAAATTCAATTCACTCCAAGAATCAATGCGCAAACAAATCACGGACCTGCAAACATCGGTCGAGATGTTGAGTAACCAATACGATTCAGTAAAGAAATCCTTGGACGCTCAGTCTAAAGAGATGAAGATCTTGCGCAATGACAACAACAGCCTAAAAGAATCCATGAAAATCCTGCAATCAAGGGTTGAGTCGCTGGAAGAAGATGGTTTGAAGAGGGACCAGTGGTCGCGGATTCAAAATGTTGAGCTGGTCGGTATCCCTGAACATGACGGCGAGTCTCTTCCCGATGTTGTGATGAAGCTGGCTGCATACATCGGAACCCCGCTGCAACTGCGCGACGTGGAATTTGCCCATCGAGTCCAAGCCAAGCGTCCAGTCAAAGGGAAACCCCGCGCCATCGTCGTACGTCTCCGTGAACGAGCGACCAAGGATGCCCTGGTGAATGCAGCTTGTAAATCCCGTGGGATGACCACCAAGAACCTGGGACTGGAAGGCGAACCCGCGAAACTATATGTCAATGAGCACCTAACAGTCGCAAATAAGAATTTACTCAGCAAGTGTAGAAAACGTGCAACCGAAAAAGGGTATACCTTCGTTTGGACAAAAAACTGCCATGTGTATGTCCGACACAGCGAAAATATGCCTTATATTCAGATATCGAAGGAGTCCGACCTCGAAGAAATTGTTTAATTAAGTTGAATTCCTACAATTTCAGTAACATAATAAGCCCAATTGTTTACTTTATGTCTTACCTATGTACACAAACTTATGCCTTACCTACACTCACTCACACACTCACACTCTCAATGAAACCCACACTCCCCATATCGCATACCTCTCCCTCTCACAAGAACGAGACTGAACCAACTACTAATCCTAGGAAACCTGGAACGCGACTTACAGGCTGCACTCGTATCGCTATACATATAGCATGTAGCATATTTGTACTACCTATATATAGAACTAAGAGCTACTACAACTATAACGTAGTATTTACAAGTGTGGAATGCGGTTTTCCCTTGTTTGTGGGCAAGTGTTCAAATTTTTATCTATCGAACTTTGCACCGAAACGACAACCACGCTGTTGGGATGCAAATACTATATCTACGTATCCGCTCTCTATACATCCCCAGTTTACAATCACTGCTATAAAATTGTACAGAAATGGCTTCTAATAACTTGCGTATCTACTACCAGAACGTTCGTGGCCTTAACACGAAAACTTTGGAGTTTTATGAAAGTGTTGTAAGCTCTTCTCACGACATTATACTTATTACAGAGAGATGGATGCAGGACGGTGTACTCGACTCGGAGTTGACTAATGATAAGTACAGCATTTTTCGACGAGATCGCGGATCTAGGGCTGGAGGTATTTTCATGCTTTGCGCCGCGCGCCTCAACGCTCGCTTACGTACTGACTGGCAACGCGACGATCTCGATGTTGAATGCATGTGGGTAACTATAGATTGCCGCTCCTTTGGCTCACAACGCGATCTTCATATCGCGTTGGTTTACATACCGCCGGACTCGAAGAAACATAAAAAACACGCTCAACGTATTTCAAAGTTTACTGAGTGGATGACTAAATTTGTTACTAAGTACCCTGAAGACTATCATTTGATAGCAGGTGATCTTAACTTGAGTATGGTTCAATGGGAAACCGGTGAACCTCTACACATTAGACGTGGAACTGTTGAGTTGCAAAACTCGGCACTTGAATTTACACACTGCACAAATCTACTAGGTCTGCGTCAATACAACCGTTTTATTAATGTATCTGGTAATACTATAGACCTTATTTTTTCTAATTTCACTTTAGAGGTTACAAAGTGTCATGACCCGATGATTAAGGAGGACTTAGCTCACACCACGTTATGTGCTAATGCGAATGAAATCACCGTACCTCCACTATCCAAGATTCCCCGACGCAAGTACCTATTCCGAAAAGCCGACTATACAAATATAAATGGTACACTACTTGGTAATGACTGGACACAGATTCTCAATCATGGAACAGTAGACGATGCAGTTTCAGTTTTATACAATAAATTAAATAGCGTGATTGAGGAGAACGTGCCTATAGTGATTACTAAAACATCGAACAGGTACCCGATATGGTATAGTCGAGCACTTGTCTGTGTTATCAAAGAAAAAACCAAAGCACATTCACATTGGAACTTTATAACAATCCAAATGATTATGCCACATTCTCTCTTCTTAGAAAACGCCAAAAAGTTATGCAAGCCGAAAACTATAACTCTTATATAAAAAGGTCACAAGCTACTATTAAGAAGGATCCCAAACAATTGTGGACATACATAAAATCTAAAAGAAAAAGTGCTTTTGGGTACCCAAGTACTATGTATACAGGTAGCGATAAAGTTAGCGGGGAGCAGGAGATATGTGAGGCCTTCAGTGACTTCTTTGAGAAAATGTTTATGACACCATCTGTTGTTTACCCTCCTGCTGACGCTCAAACCATGTATTTGAACTCGATCAACACACTTACTTTCTCCAATCAACTTATCTCTAGATTTATAGACAGCATTGACCCTAACAAAGGTCCTGGTAATGACGGTATACCGGCTGGCTTTATTAAACGATGTAAGGACTCATTGTCGCAGCCCCTCAGTATTATTTTTACTCGCTCGGTGCATGAAGGTGTATTTCCTTCAAGGTAGAAGGAGGCCCTCATAGTTCCGGTTCATAAGAAAGACTCTAAATTACACGTGGAACACTACAGGCCGATATCAATCTTAAACACATTCGGAAAACTCTTTGAAAAAGTCATCCTTGATAATATTTATCCTGTGCTAATGCAAGGTATCCCAGAGGAGCAGCACGGCTTTATTAGGGGTCGATCTACCACGTCAAATCTAGCTGTGTTTGTCAGTGATGTGCTTCGTGGTATGAGCTCCCATGGACAGGTTGATGTGGTCTACACTGACTTTGAAAAGGCCTTTGACAGAGTGGACCACATCATCCTGCTACGGAAATTACAGGCGCTAGGTATACACGGGGATCTTCTTAGATGGATGGAGTCATACGTCTCTAAGCGTAGACAGGCCGTGGTTGTTGGTGGGTACAGATCTAACTACATTTATGTACCATCTGGCGTTCCTCAAGACTCCTTGCTTGGTCCTCTATTATATGCAGCATATCTCTTCGACATAAACCAATGCTTTAAGCATGCTAGATTTTTACTTTATGCAGATGACAAAAAGATATATATGAATGTTAAAACTTCTCTTGATACCCAACATCTACAAGAGGATCTTAACCGTCTAGGCGAATATTACGCCCGGAACAGGATAGGTGTAAACACAACCAAGTGTTTACACGTAAGTTTTACAAGAAAAACCAAAACAGTTCTGTTTGACTACCAACTGAACAATGTAACCATAAATAAAGGCAAAACTGTTAGGGACCTCGGCATCATACTTGACTCTAAAATGACATTCTCGGCTCACTTTGAAACCATTATAAAGAAAGCATACAGGAATCTTGGTTTTGTAACGCGTGCTTGTAAGGAATTCACTGACCCCGCCTGCATAAAGATTATTTATATCGCCTACGTTCGTAGTATACTTGAATACTGTAGCCCTGTTTGGAATCCACAATACATAACTAACATAAAAGAGATCGAGTCTATGCAACAGAAGTTCCTCAAGTTTCTTAACTACCGCACACATACGCCAATTTCGGACTACGCAGATTCATGCAAACACCACAATCTACTTACGCTAACCGAGCGCCGTGTTGTGGCCGATATGTCGCTCCTGCATGACGTATGCTCTGGTGCTCTGGACTGCCCCCGTTTAGTTACTTAAATGCTAAAACTGTCTGTACCGTCGACACGGACCAGACACACTAAGCTATTTTCTGTTCCCTTCTCTCGCACTAATTATGCATCAAACTGTACGTGTATCAGGCTACCTCATATGTACAACAAATTCTTCTCTGGCTTAGACCCATTCTGCAAAAGTAAACCTACTTTCAAGCGGATGGTTACTTTGAATTTAATAGAAGGAAATAGAAGGTAAAAGTCAGAGTTGATCTGATCTGTAAAAACTTACTAACATTAATTTTTAAATTACAGCAAAAAGTAGCACCATGTCAACCTTACCTTACTGCATCGCCACTTGATTTCCAGTATCTCATTGAGTTAGTCGCTTATTAGTTTTTGGTCTCAGCTTCACAAACCTACAATTTTGAACCATACCTATCAAAACATCCCCCTCCTCCCCCCCCCCCCCCTCCCACGCACACACACAAACAATGTATTTATTCATTTATATATTTACAAGTATACAACACCAAATAACAAACACAACCTACACACACATGACATAAGTAAGGCACTCATGCTGTTGTTTTGGTTATTTACCTTTATATTTATCTTCTTCTTTTTGATTTTTTCTTCTCATTCAAAGATCATTTTTTTTAGATTACATGTAAGCACAGCTGTGGATTTTTGTTGATGTAATAAAATAAAAAAATAAAATAAAATAAAAAAATGGAATTAAATATACATCCGCGATAACATCAGCCGGAACCCGCGTCCAGGTGGCAGAGTCCAAAAGCCATCGCGCTATCACCAAATTCTTGAGGGCAAACCATATCGCCTTCCATACTTACTCTCTCCCCGAGGAGAGAACTTTTCGTTACATAGTCCGCCCCGTCCCCACAAATCTCCCCACATCCGTCATCAAATATGACTTAATCTCCAAAAACTTCCCGGTAATGGAAGTACATAGGATGCACCGCGCAAAAACCGCGTACCGGCCTGCATTTAACATGATTTTAGTTATCTTGGCTTCGTCTCCGAGATTTATCTTGACCATGTAGTAGCCCTGCTACGCTTGAACTTACCCGCACCTAGTTTTCAGAGTAGAAACAAAACTAAAAAAGTTGGTATCACTCTGCCTGTCAAATTCAATACTACCAATACTACCAAACGTCATTCTTGTCCGTGCGCGCGATACATCCGCACTTAGGAAAATCTTTTTTCGCTTTTTACGAAGTATTTTCAAGAAATATGCCGAAAAGGAGGTCGGAGTCAAAGGAGGACCGATGGCGGCGAAAAATGAAGAAATATGAGGAGAAGATAAGGTCTAAAAGTCGTGTACTGAACTTAAGTGACGATGACCTACCACGAGGTAATTGATATTTTACTCTCCGATCTAACACGAGATGTTAGACAGTAGAAAATACAGCTACGAGTTAACACGAGATGTTAACCAGGCATTTAAAATAATAGAAGAGTTAAATACGCGATATTAACCAAGTAATAAAAAAATATATATTCATATATTTTTTTCATAACCTCAAAAACATGCCGGCCGGCATTTGTTTTCTTGAGTGGTGTGTGTGTGGTCTTGATTCGATACTTACGTATTGTTATTTGTTCCACATAGATGACCCTGGGTATCCGGTCTGGGATGCACCACACCCCAACCTTCAATCGCAAACCCCGAAAGATGACGAAATGATGGAGCCCGAGGCTGTGCCAACACAGCCACCAGCTGCTGAGGCGCCGACCGAGGCACTGGAGGTAGACCCAGTGCTGGACAAGGTCGAGCCAGAGCTGGACGAGGTCGACCCACAACTTCTATTAGCATTAGGGGTATTCGACACGGAGGCTGCTGAATGGGGTGAGGCCATGAACAACGACGTCGCCAGAAGATGGGAGCCGATCCTGAGAGATGGAATGAGGAAGGAACAAAGGGAGGAGCTGGCTAAGAAATACATATTCGCTCAAAATTGCCCGCTGCTAAAACCGCCAATTCTCATTCCAGAGATGAATGCTTAATGAATCCTCAAATAGGGATGCAAGGATCACCAAGAAACAAGCTCAGCTAGGATAGGATGTGCCCTCACAATACTGGGCAAAGCCATGTCAGGCATTTTGCAAACAAAGGTAACAAAGAAATTGGAGACAACGGAGTTGCTCCGTCTGTTAAGCGAGACAGGCAAGTTAATAGCCGACTCGCACTACACTGAGACCGACACGAGAAGGGCTCTCATAACACCGATGGTTGACAAGAGTCTCATGGATCCCTTCAAAAATCGGAAACGAGACAGTTATTTGTTTGGCGAGAAGCTCGGAGAATTCATTAAGTCCTCAAGAGGGATCAAGAAGACTGGACAATTGATCCAGCCTACCTCAACCTCCAGTAATTTAAACTGGAAAGGCCCGCGTCAGCAACAACAACAGCGTGCTCCACGAGTACAGCCGAGCCGAGTCGGCGGGCCGAGACTGCCCCTGCCGCCACCGCCGCCAGCGTACCGGCGCCGTGCACCGCCGCCCGCGCCTCCAGCCAGACGGGCGCCGATGATGTCGCAGCCACCGTCTGCAGCCGCGCCGCCGCCGTACCGTCAGCAGCAGGCGCCAGCACCCAGATACAGACATTAGACACTCAGGTACATGCCGGTCGTTTTAAGTTATTTTCAAATGCTTGGAAATTGATCACTGATGACCAGAGTATTTTAGTTACAGTTTTAGGTTACAAAATTCCCTTTGTTGAGAATCCCAACCAAGGGCCAGATTTTCAACCCAAGTCAAATGTGTCTATAGACGATTCTAATTACATCAAAGGGGAAATATCCCGCCTACTCAACATAAAGGCCATACGCAAATGTAAACCATCGAATGACCAGTTTGTTCCCAGTATTTTACTTGTACCTAAAAGTAATGGTGAAAAGAGACTTATTCTCAATTTGAAAAAATTGAATAAGTTTGTGTATGTAAACCATTTTAAGATGGAAGATATTAGGACGGCAATCAAACTCATAACACCAGACAGTTACATCGTAAATCTTGACCTAAAGGAGGCCTATTTTTTAGTCCCAATTCATGATAGTCATACTAAGTACCTAAAGTTTAGTTTTGATGGAGTTCTATATGAATTTTTGGCATTGCCTTTTGGGTTATGTTCAGCACCATACCTTTTCACAAAACTTATGAAACCTGTGGCTACCCTCTTGCGTTCCCGTGGTTTTAAATCAGTTAATTATCTAGACGATAGTCTTTGTTTTGGTGACAGTTATGAAGAATGTTTGACTAATATTAATGATACTACAAATTGCTTATCAAATCTAGGATTAATAATTAATTATACTAAAAGTTCATTAGTTCCAAATAAAACCTGTCAGTTTTTAGGTTTTATTCTCAATTCTCAAAACATGACATTAGACTTGCCGGAAAAAAAGAAAGAAAATATATTAAAACGCACATTAGAAATGCTCAAAACAAAGACCATCACTATTATAAAATTCGCTCAGTTTTTAGGTACACTTACTGCTGCTTGCCCTGCCGTAGCTTATGGCTGGCTGTACACTAAGTCCTTGGAAAGAGCCAAATACTTAGCATTATTAAAGGGCAATGATTATGACAGAGTCATGCATATTCCAAATAACTTGAAAGATGACTTATCATGGTGGAGAAATATCATAATGACCACGCACAATACTATTAAAAGTAATACCTATGTCCTTGAGATATTTAGTGATGCCAGTCTAGTAGGTTGGGGAGCGGCCTGTGGGCATGAAAAAGTAGGAGGGTCATGAAATCCTGAAGAAAGCCTGCATCATATAAATTATTTGGAATTACTTGCAGTCTATTTTGGACTTAGATCTTTTGCTAATGGATGCCATAATTGCGAAATTCTCCTTAGAATAGATAACACTACTGCTATTGCACATGTAAATAGGATGGGTGGCGTCCATTATCCACACCTTAATAGTATTGCTCGCAAAATATGGATGTGGTGTGAGAGAAGACACATATTTGTTTTTGCTTCATATATGAGATCAGCTCAAAATACAGATGCTGATGATGAATCCAGGAATGTTGATACCGAGTGGGAAATAAGTAACAAAGCTTTTCAAAAGATAGTCACTAAGTTTGGTACTCCAGAATTAGATCTGTTTGCCTCAAGAATAAATTCGAAATGTAAGAGGTATATAGCATGGAAAAGGGATCCTTTTGCCTTTAATATTGACACCTTTACAATAAAATGGGACACTTTCTTTTTTTATGCATTTCCTCCATTTGCATTGGTATTGAAGGTTTTGCGAAAGATTATAATCGACCGTGCAACTGGGATTGTGGTGGTGCCATACTGGCCATCACAACCTTGGTTTCCGCTCTTCACGTCCCTTATGGTAGGTGAAATGATTGTGTTTGCCCCAGAAAAATATTTGCTTTCATCCAATTTCAGGGAGATTCACCCTCTACACCGACAGCTTTCCCTGGCTGCGAGTGATTTATCCGGGAAGCATTATCCAGGCAACAGGTTCCGCAATCAGCAATGACTGTGATGCTCTCGTCCCTGTCACAAAGTACAAAATCCCAATATGCATGTAGCTTTAAACTGTGGTGGCAATACTGTAAGGCACATGGTATTAGTGTGTATGATATAAAGGTGGCCTATCTATTAGATTTTTTGTAAGACTGTTTCAACAACAAAGGTTCATCCTACGGAACTTTAAACAATCACCGTTCGGCTTTATCCCTTATTTCAGTAAATAAGGTGGGCCAAGACGAGCTAATCAAGAGATTTTTCAAGGGAGTTTATAAGATGAAACCCACCTTTCCTAGATATAATACCACGTGGAATCCTGCCATTGTCCTAGATCATTTAGGTAATATGTACCCAAATGACTCCTTAACTATAGAAGTAATAAGCAAGAAACTCGTAGTTTTATTGGCTCTAGCTACTGGCCAAAAATGTCAAACATTATCTTTAATAAGATTATCAAATATAATGTTTAATGATGAAGGAGTTTTGATAAAGATCTCAGACATAATTAAAACCTCAGGTATAGGCAAAGCTCAACCAGTTCTGGATTTACCTTTTTATAGACAGCGTCCAGCGGTTTGTCAAAATCAAAATCAAAATCAAAAATCATTTATTTCCATAGGATGTTGTTACATCACTTAGATCCGTCATTACATTTTTTTGGGTGAGTTCACTAACACAATGGCGGAATCTGTGGAGAAGAGCTCACCGAAGAAACTCCACAGTCGTCGCATCTTTTGCGTTTCCTTTTTTAAATAAAATATTGTCAAATTACAAAATGAATGCTAATTATATATCGAAACAGCCTGTTACTCAAACAATCTATTCCCATGGACATCTGTCCTCTAAGTAATCAGATATCCTATAGTAACCTTTTTTATACAATTTCTGCTTTATTATTATTTTTAAACTTGTCTAAAGGTAAGTTTTTAATATCAGTAGGGACCTTATTGTAATAGCGTATACAATTGCCTTTCAAAGAATTACTAATTTTATGTAGTCGGCTTACATAAGCAACCAACTTGTCTTTATTTCTAGTATTAAAATTGTGTATATCACTGTACTTCTGAAAATTAGTTATATTTCTTTTTACATACACAAGATTGTCATAGATATATTGAGACACAAATGTCAGAATATTGATTTCTTTAAACTTTTCCCTCAGTGACACTCTAGGCCCTAATCTATAAATTGCACGAACAGCCCGTTTCTGCAGAATAAATATACTATTAGCATTCGCAGCGTGACCCCACAATAAAATACCATAGGTCATTAGACTATGAAAGTAACTAAAGTAGACTAGTCTAGCGGTGTCTACGTCGGTAAGAGCTCTAATTTTTTTAACTGCAAACGCTGCCGAACTCAGTCTGTTCGACAATTTATTTATATGAGGATCCCATTGTAGTTTGGCGTCTAAAGTAATGCCCAAAAAGACAGTCGACTGCACAAGGTCCAATCTCTGTCCTTTTATAAATATGTCTGTAGTTACCGGGTTCACATTGGGTAACACGAATTTAATACATTTAGTTTTCTTTTCATTAAGTAATAAATTGTTAACAGTAAACCAGTTCACTATACTAGAGATAGCATTGTTTACCTCGTCATAACTTGATTGCTGTCTTTTAACTTTAAATATCAAAGAAGTATCATCGGCAAACAATACTAACCCATGTTTTGCTTTAACAAGGTAAGATAAATCTTTAATATATACTAAAAACAAGAAAGGACCAAGAATTTAACCCTGCGGTACGCCCATACTTATTGAAGACCCAGGTGATCTTTTCCCATTAACATCGACCATCTGAACCCTATCTGTTAGATATGACTCCAGAAGGCCAAGTGCCTGATCTTTTACACCATAATGGCGTAACTTCCTGACAAGAGTGTCATGATGGACGCAATCAAAAGCCTTGGATAGATCGCAGAAGACACCTATAGCATCCATTGCGTCTTCCCAGGTACCAAAAATATTGTCGATTAGTTCAACACCAGCATCGGCTGTTGAACGACCCTTTGTGAAACCAAACTGAGCAATATGAATTAAATTATTGAGATAAAAATGACTTTGCAATTGATTAAGTATGAGTTTTTCAAATATTTTGCTAAGCGTTGGTAGTATCGATATGGGTCTAAAATTGGTGGGGTCTGATGTACTACCAGCTTTGAATAAAGGTATAACTTTACTTAGTTTCATCAAGTCAGGAAACACACCATTATCTATACATTGATTAAATATACAACAAAGGTGAGGTGCAATACAATCTACAATGGTACTAATAATTTTTACTGATAGACCATGGGCATCAGCTGTCTTTTTCATTTCCAGGGATTTAAACGCTTTTACAATGTCTTCATTATTTACGTGCCTAAATTTAAAATCTGTTTTACATTCCTCAAAGTTTTGTTTAAGTATAGATTCAGCAGCAGCGGGAGATGAATTTAAAGACTTGGTTGTTGAAACTGGAATGTCCGTAAAGAAATTTTCGAAAGCTTTTGCTACTTCTAGGTCTGTACTTAGCAATTGATTATCTATCTTAAGCTTGAAGTTATTATGTGTAGCTTTGGCCTTTCCAGTCTCTCTGTTTATAATTTGCCAAGTCGTTTTCATTACATTGCTACTAGATTCAATTTTGTTTTTAATGAAATTAGATTTAGCTACGGCACAAACGCGTTTAAACATTTTTGAATAACTACGAACATAATCTAGAAAGGCCGTATTTTTGTAATATGATTTCTCTTCATAGAGTTCATATAATCTTCGTCTGCTCCTATGAATTCCAACTGTCGCCCAATCACTAAACAAAGCTTTGTTATTAACTTTTATAGTTTTTGATTTAAATACCGTATCATATTCATTTTTGACAAGGTTAAATACTGATTTGTACAACAAATTTGGATCGTCACTGTATTTCCCATAGTTTATCTAAAATATTATTCCTGTAGTATTCAAGCCGAGTGTCACTAACGGGCACACATGTAATATCCTCTTTTTGGTCCTTTTTTATTTTAATATTGAATATACCTATCTGACCAGAGTGATCAGAGGTTAATTTATTGATGACCGATTTGAAAATGGGCGTAATGTTAGTAAATATATTGTCAATGCAGGTAGCAGATGTTGCAGTAATTCTAGTAGGCTCCAAAAACAGATAGTTCATGTTGTGATATAAAAATAAAGATTTTAATTTAGTACAAATATTATTATCCTCTAACAGATTAACATTAAAATCACCACAAATTATAAAAAAATTATTTTTATCGCTGATTTTAATCAACACTTCATCCATTTTCTTTTCGAATAAATCAAAGGATGAATCTGGTGGTCTGTATACGCTCATTACAATAAGTTGTTCAAGTTCAATACAGGCTATTTCCATGGTACGCTCAACAAACAGGCTCACTATGTCAACTCGTTTCTTATATTTAAAACTATTATTTACAAGTATTAAGGAGCCACCGCGATCAGCTGTTTTTCTGTTGAACGAACTAGCAACGTGGTGGTTATTAAAGTTGAACATGAACTGATAACTCTTTAAAAAGTGCTCTGTTATACATAAAATATCAATATTATTACAGTTCATGAATAACTCAATTTCCAGTTCTTTACTTAACATGCCCTGTATATTTTGATGAACCACGTTTAAAATATTCTTACTTTTACATTTTTCATTACTAGTAACTTGATTTAATGGGCAAGATGAAGGTATATTTATACAAATATTAATATTACTGCCAGAGTTACTCTCTGTTGTCCTATGGGTTAATTTAAAGAGCTTGGAACAGATTCCAAGGAGTACATGTCATTATTAATACACTGCTCAATAGAAGCAGGCGTTTCATTAGTCAAAAACTTGACTGAGTTCAAAATAAAATAAGATAGTGACTGTGCTATCTGTTTTGTATAAAACCTAGATAGGTAATACCTATCCTTAGTCAAATAAAAATATTTTCCAATACAAATATTGGTGTCTATGAAATGAAATTTTTCAGTATGACGACATGTCAATGTGTGTATAAATGTATTATAATCATGTCTTATTTGATTTTCATGTTGTGACAAAGATTGGCTGAAGGGAAACGCAAACAAGATTATTCTATCTACATTTTGTAAAGAATTTAATTTGGAAAAGTATTTAGTAATTAGTTTTTTAGATACATTTTCCCTTCTACCAATTAAAATAATTAGGGTGGTTGGTTCTAAAAACTGCGATGATAACACTTTGTTTAATATTTGTGAATATTTGGCGCCAGGCATACAGTTATTTAATATTGCCTGGCCCACGCGCTGACTAAGTTGTAAACCCATATTTTTTCCAAGTTCATCGCTGTACATTATATACCTATCCTTTGTCCGAGAGAAGGAGGCGTTATTGATAACACGATTAGTACTCAAGTCGACTGACGGCGGCGCCTGGGTCAGTATCAGCTGTTCGGCCGGCTGCTCGGCGGGACACACGGTCGGCATGGAACAGTCCGCTGGAGCTTGTTTAAAATCACAGATGTGATTGTCGGTCAAAGATATGAAAGTGTCATAATTATACTTACACGTCTCCAACAAACTATTCATAGCCGACACATGTTCCTTAATTTCGTATTGTGCTGACTCATATTTACGTGTAATACTTTGTAATGATGAGTTTAAAACATGCATATCTGACTGGAGTCGCCGTGTGTCACATTCGTACTTTTCTGTAGTTTTTCCCAAACATAATCTACAATCATCGATTTCGTTAATTAATTCGACATGTTCCTTGCTACAATTTACATTTTTACAAAATATTTTATTTCTATTAGCTAGTTTTTGTGTAATTTTTATATAATTATTCAATTTAACATATTTCTTTAATTTATTTTTACTACAGCTCATAGTGGTTACTGATTGCGATCTATTAGGACTATCACACGTGAGATCACAAGCTGTTAGGTCAATAGTTGGTATGCCAGTTTGGCTCATGACCTCATTATATAAGGCCCTGGTTGTAGCACTGTCTCGCTGTTCCTCCCGCTCGCTGAAAACTTGAAGCTCGTGGTGTGCCTCTGCAAGCTGTTGTTCAAGTGATTTTATGTGTTGCAATGCTACGTGGTGGACATCATGACACTTGTAAAATGAGTCGACTTGGTGTTGTAGTTCATCTCTCTGGGCACTGAGATCCTGGCATTGGATGTCCAACTCACTGAGCTCTTCTTTTAGCGCTGAATTTTTTTTAATTTGCTTATCTATCTCCTCTTCACACTCATCTCGCTCTCGTAGAAGTATTTCACAAAGCTCTTGGCTCTTCTTGAGCTCCAGCAAGGTCGCTTTCAGCTTCAACTCCACATCGCGTGTGCTCATCTTGCTTCGTGTCAGCATTGCACCCTTTTTCGCCTGAAAAAAAACCGCGAATAGGTGTCAGTGTATGACCGGGTGGAATACTAGCGAACACTAGGGAGTTTATTGCACAATGAAGGTGTTAAGTGTGTGTTTTTGTTGAATGTGGCAGAATGTTGCGTCTTCAACTTTGCTTCCGCTTTTTCCAAGTAAAGAGAGACAAAACGGTACCTGAGTGAGTGTAAGGCAAGTGTTTCACTTATATGGCTAGCGTCAGGATGGCCGGTCACTGGCCGGTTTTTGACGTATTTAATGTTGAAATTATGACTAATAATTGCTTCCCAATTGCTTCTATTTGCTTCCGTTAAGTAGATAATTGCTTCCATCACATTTTAGGAGAAATAAAACATTTAAGGGTGACCGTCCATCCTGACGTCAGGTTGGCAGGTCACTAGCTGTGGTACCTTAAGTGCGTGGAGTAGATGAATTATTCATCGGCCAAAAATTGCTTCCCATTTGCTTCCGTAAATCTTAGAAGACTCCGCACCTCCAGCTATCGTGTAAGTTAATATATTGATAAAGTCTCTTTTTTAATCTTCAGCGCCTTATAATAATATAACGAGCAAACCCAAATTTGCAACGAGGAAACTCGAATTTGCTACAGCAATATACTCAGGCGCTACCAAGGGAGGTTAGATTATTATTTTATTTTAAATGTACCTACATTCTATGCTAGTTTTTATTCTAGATTGGTACTGTTATAGTTAGGATAACTTGCAGTTTGACAGCTCAGTTAACGCAATATTTATCATTTCAAATAAGTTATTTCTATACAATGAAGAGGGGAAGAAAATTTGTGTTGTCTTTGGAGGATCAAAAAAAGGCTTTTGCACGATACAAAGATCTTTTTAAAAGTGTAAATGATCTTCCTCCAGCGAGTGATCCAGTTTATACGGAAATAAAAAGTGTGCTATTGAGTCCTGTTACTGAAAAAGGACTTCTCCTGTCTGTGAAGAAGAACTTTAATTATTTCTTCGACGTTGAGGACAATGATGACAGCAGTGTGACGACACGAAATGAAAAACTATCACCAAGTAAGTCAACTGTTAATGAGTTTGAGTTTATGATTGATTTGTATCAATGGCAGCAAATACAGCCCATATGTAAACAAGTCAAGGTTACACAAAATTCAAGATCTGTTACTAAGCAGAAATATCGTCTCCCAAAACATATGTGGGCTCATTTATTGCGAGAGCAAATATGGAAATCAACGAAAACTCCTTGTTCTTGGATTTTCAAACAATACACAATTAAAAATGAAAATAGAATTACTTGCAAAGGTCTATGCAAACAATGCAAAGCGTCGATAAAGGTAGTCATTTCCTGGCCAGTTGATAAAATAGCTCCTTGCATTTGTACTTTAACAAATACTGATGCATTATTTCCTCATGTTCCTGATGAGAAGATTAAATTATCACCAGCGAAGCGGGTCGATATGTCCGTTGAACTAAAACACAAATCTGCAATCGTATATCGTAACGAATTAGCTGATGAATTGATGGAACCTGGTGATATTCAACCACCACATATGCCAACGGTTGGCTGCTTAAGGCAAATCAGATACGAGGAAAAGCAGAGCTCATATTACGATACAAATCAAGTTCTATCTTTATGGATAATGACCAGTATCATGCCATATAAAGAAGCTATTAAGCACATTTCTCTGTACCCATTCTACATATATTATTGGACACAAACCCAAGAAACCTGTTGCAAGAAAATAAAGTCAAATTTTGAAAAATTTGTGCTCAGTATTGACGCTACTGGTAGCATTTTTAAAGGGATAGGCCCGAATAATAACATGTTAGTTGGCAAACATATATTTTTATATGTGTTGATAGCGAAAACCCAAGAAAATCAAAGTTCAGTTCCAGTCTCCCAGATGATATCTGAAAGCCAGACAATGGATACTATATATCAGTGGCTCAAAGCTTGGAGGAAATGTAATCCTGTTCCAAACGAAATCAACTTAGACGATTCATCCGCATTAATTGGAGCCACAATAAAGGCTTTCACAAAATATGATTCTACTGATATGTATGTTAAAGATTCATACAGAAAATTAGATGATGATGAAGAACTCAGCGATACATGTTACGTCCGTATTGACACAAGTCATTTTATAAAAATATTATTCAACTTATCGTGTTTTAAACATACCGATATCAGGGTGTTTTTTTTTTTATGTAAAATGCCTCATTGAATTAAAAAGCTGCGACAATTATAGTACAGCAAAAGAAATAATATCTGATATGATTACTGTATGTTTGCATCAACGAGACGGTATGCAGCAAAATGGTGAACCTACGAGATGCGAAATTGCCAAGAGCAGACTTAAAAAACTTAGTTCATTTGGCGTTAAAGACACGGAAATCGAAGTCAAAGACAATGACAAAGTAAATATAAACATTGAAGATGATAGTAACTCAATATTTGGAAACAGTTTCAAGTGCAACAACTCTGGAGCTGTACCTGATAGAAAACAACCAACTTGGTTTTATAATAAAATTGATGTTGAGAAATTATTGATTACTCTTAATGATGAAAATGGTGAACATGAAAATTTGTACTACTTTCCAGCATTTATTGAAGTACTAACGCGATTGATGGCCCAATTTCCCTTATGGTCTAATGTTATGAACTGTACAAATCAAACATAGACAGACCTACATCTTCGAACATAGAAGCCTATTTTAAAAACATTAAGAAACTGTTGTTTCATATAGGCACTAAGTCTGAAAGATTACGTATTGATGAATTTATTATTAAGCATTTAGGATATTTAAGTGGAGAGCTGAAAATTGCAAACAGTAATCTAAACGGCCAAAGAAACATTACCTCAAAAAAGTCAAAAATGGTAATTGCTAAAAAAAGAACTGTTAAAGAGGAGTCTGAATTTAGAGACGATTCTGTTTTCTCAGAATATCCAAGTTTGGTAGAGACTTGGAGAGATTTGGGTGTATCAAGCAGTAAAAAGAAAAAGCAGCTGAATGTACGAAATAGGAAGGTATTACTGCTATCAAATGGAGGCAGATTTTTAATTGACAACGAAATTGTTATTACAACAAATACCTGTGCACTGGACTCAGTCTGCCAAGCATTAGCTATAGCTTATGTCGATAAATCTAGTTTAACCCAAATGATACAGAGGAGTGACCACGTCCTATGTCAGCACATAAGACTTATGTGTGAAAAGAACAGTGAAGAAGTTTATAAGTTGAGATCATCTATTGCTAGAACACATTTCAATACTATTGAAAGAGAAAATGTGGTAGAAGTTAATTGTGAATGCAATGTATTGTATATTTTTGATAGAATTCTTATTGACTGCTCTGTTTATAGTGCTGAAGAAAAACAAATCATGCAGCAATTTGGAATGTCCTACAAATAAAGTAATAAGGAAAGTGTCAGTTTTACGATTACATGATAAAAGGGTAGCAGATATTCAAAAAGATGCAAACATACTGATTAATAATATGGACATGACACAGTGCGGTCGATCTAGTTGTGATGGTTTCAAAATATTTGAATTGACCTTGCTCAACCTTGTATGTTTTGAAACCTCCGAAGAACATATTTTTGTTCATGAAGCACCTGCAAAGTTACTATTACAGGATAACGAGTATGAATTGATTTCAGTGATTGAATTCGTTCCACCGGCTATTGGAACGATAGGCCACTATAGTGCACATTGCAGACGTAACAATGTGTGGCAGTGCTATGACGACATGAGTACGAAAGTCGCAAGGAGTAGTAAAAAAATTATACCACACTGTATCATGTAAAAAAAAACAAGATTAATAAAATTTAATATATACAGGGCATGTCAAATAAATGAATAAACAAATAATTAATTAAGTTTTTTGGTTTTTTTTGGGCCACACTTACCCTTCAGGACTAAAGTATGTAGCAATATCCTGAAATGTTTTTTTTTCTAAAATATGATGGAAGTGGGAATAAACGATCTTATATAGAAAGCAATAGTAAACTAGGTATTGGGCAGAAATTTTATTGGTCATATATAACATAAATTGAACGATAAATACGTCTAGTGACTAGTAAGTAGTTTACATATTTTTGCTCGTTACATTCTACTAGGCGCTGAAGATTAAAAAAGAGACTTGATCAATATATTAACTTCCATGATAGCTGGAGGTGCGGAGTCTTCTAAGATTTACGGAAGCAAATGGGAAGCAATTTTTGACCGATGAATAATTCATCTACTCCACGCACTTAAGGTACCACAGCTAGTGACCTGCCAACCTGACGTCAGGATGGACGGTCACCCTTAAATGTTTTATTTCTCCTAAAATGTGATGGAAGCAATTATCTACTTAACGGAAGCAAATAGAAGCAATTGGGAAGCAATTATTAGTCATAATTTCAACCTTAAATACGTCAAAAACCGGCCAGTGACCGGCCATCCTGACGCTGACCTTATATGAAGGTTTGTTTAGTTTGTTACGGGTGTGAAAGGTGAGATTATTGATATAAATACAGAAATAAAACGATACTTCCCCCGTTTACGTCGTTGCTATTTGAACTGATTTTGACAGTTCAATCGGCCGGTACAATCGGTCTTGTTTTTTCCAAAGCTTGTATGTTTGCACAGCTGTTTCTTATCTACACATTATTTAATCACTAATTACTACTTAAATTAAGTTTACTCGTGCAGAAAAGCAATTTTGACTAATTTAATTGAAATAAAAACTACAGAGCTGTTTACAACGTGAGCTATTCGGTCTGGGGTTGCCAGCCGAAAAAAAAAACCTTGTCCAGCTGAAACCTTGTCAGTCGCTGAGACCCAGTACTGACGATAAACTTATTTTAACTTTTAAAAGACCATTTAAGTCTGCTTCATCTCAGACCATTGGACGTTGGATAAAGCAGATCCTTAGTGATATTGGTATAGACACTAGTGTGTTCAGTGCTCATAGCACTCGACACGCCTCCACCTCAGCTGCCCAGCAGGCTGGTGCCAGCGTCGATATAATAAGAAGGTCTGCTGGCTGGTCAGACCAATCACAAGTCTTTGCTAACTTTTACAAAAGACCTCTTGTGAAAAATAATGCTAATTTACTAGACAGTTTTGGATAAATGTATTCATTCATAGTCACGGCATTAAGTAAGATGATTAATTACCTGTCTTACACCTTATTTATGCTTAATTACAATAAGTAAAAGTTTTTTGTTAGTACAAGTGTACAATTAGTAAACTATTTTATTCCCAATAAATTATGCTAAATGTTAATTACCTATATGGACCTTTTTTATTTTCAATATTGTTCTACAGCATTGATTATAAATTCTCTGAACATCTACATGGTCAAGATAAATCTCGGAGACGAAGCCAAGATAATTGAATGATCAAACGAACTTACCAAGTGAAGTTCGATCTTGATTATCTTGGCTTCGTCGGAGAGATTTAGGGTTCCACCCACCCATTTATTTTTTTAAATCACCCTAAAAATCAACGCTGTAGCTTGCTCTAAACAGAATGACGTTTGGTAGTATTAATTTGATAGGCAGAGTGATACCAACTTTTTTAGTTTTGTTTCTACTCTGAAAACTAGGTGCGGGTAAGTTCAAGCGTAGCAGGGCTACTACATGGTCAAGATAAATCTCTCCGACGAAGCCAAGATAATCAAGATCGAACTTCACTTGGTAAGTTCGTTTGATCATTCAATAATTGCCGAACCCACCGCCGCAGGTAGGCAGATTAGCCCCCTTCAATCAGCGTCGAAAGCCCCAAATCCGCCAATATCATTTCACAGTGTCATAACTGTCAAATGTATGGACATGGCCAAAGCAGATGCTTTGCCATGCTTAAATAATGGAAGGTTCTTATGGGACTATACGGAGAAAGCTAATGTGTTGACTGCAAATATACAATTGCGTTTGATTGGTACTTTGTGGCGAGTTTGACACCACGGGTTTGCGTAACATTCCAGTGGTCTTTGTCCTATACGCTAGCGGTCGGGAAGGCTTACATTAATCAAAACCGCTTTTTATAGCCAGCGATCGACAAATTCTGTGTATCGGCAATACCAAATGATTTGAGTGATAGCCAATGGTTGATTAGAAACTATGCGTACACACAATTTGTAGAACAGCGGACGTGCATGGCATGGTTGAAATTAGACCCTGTGTAGTTAGAGATAAGAAGCTTTCGCTTGGGCAGCGCGTGTTCCGCAAAGGACGCCATTTATTTTTCAGACATGTGGGGTCTATAAATACGAGAGCGTGGGAGGGGGAGGCATTCAGTCTCTGCGTCAAGCTACTGTGACACTCGTTTTTTAGTAATTCTAAACAGTTCGGTTCGCCGTTTTACGCGTCTGGAACTGGTCGAGTTATGATTGCGTGTTACAGTGGATTTTCGTGAGTGTCTGAAGCGCCGAGATATACCTCGGTTCCTATCCCTTAAATCAACCTACCCCAAATTCCAAAACTATCCTTGGGTCGTTAGATAAGAACTTGTAGGTAATTGCTCTGAGTCTGAGTCTGGGCTTGGAGCGACCCTAATTTCCTTTTCCTTCACCATAGGGTTCCTGGATTGGCTCTTAGGATATTCGCGGGCTAATCCTCTCCTCATTCCTTTCGAGTAGCGAGTTTTGAAATTCCCACACACACAGTCATTAAGCATACAAACACATTCAAATCAAACTCAACCATTTTCGAGTGGTGTCGATAATGGACGTGGTATAACACTAGGATTTTAGACTAGGCTAGACAGGAGTTTAGTTGCGGCTAAACCTAGGTTGGCAGGGCATAGGGAGACTGTTTGATCGATCAGGTTCCGCGGATGGAAATAACAAATTCAGAACAAAGTTTAAACGTTGTCAACACAGATAACCTATCCTGTATACCGATCCAAGGCAACGCAAAACAGCTTTGCCTTGGATCGGTTAGGATTCAAGTTGCATCTTTAAATTAAATGTAAATTTCGCTGGAGGTCTAATGTGTAGGCTGTGTCGAGTATTTATGACTGGGCTCGGTCGAGGAAGTGCTGAGGTCAGTTTGATACATAGATCGGTATTTACCGAAGTATGTACCTCGCTGTGGTGTGGGTTAGATCTCCAAAAGCGCTAATGACAACGTTTCGATAACATCCAGCTCAAATTGCGCAGAGTTGAAGGTTTCAAAACGTTACGGACCTTTTGAGGAAACCGCTAGTTCAAACCCATTTCGGAAAATCAAATCGCAATTGTGTAAACCCGGTCTATTCGGATCGTTATTGCCGTGAACTAATTATATAATTGGAACCACCACAAGCCGCTACTAGCGAGCACATGAAATATCATTGAGTACTCACGTCGTAAAACTACGACGGATATCTATACGATATCCCAAACAAATATTATAAATTGTGGTCGACCACTAAAAGAAGTTCCAAGCGCCCATATATACAAAAAATAAATGGTACCATCACACAAAATACAACAACAATCGATCTGGCGCAATACACCGCTAACTGATGCGAAATACCGGCTTGCGGGCATATATGCTTTCTCTGTCTTACTTGAAACTCTAACTTCCTAAACCGATCTTCCGTTCGACTATTGTACGCCTAACGAATTTCTCAATGAACAAGAAAATTCAGACTTATCATTCTTAACTTTCAAATTTTACGGCTGAATCGGGTCATCTGTTTTTGGGGTAGATAGAATAGACGATCATAGCTTCTGATAGCGGTGGCTCGACCTTAGCCTTTATGCCGTTACAGATTTTCTGGTGCCGAGACCGAAGGATATCCTAGATAGTCTGATATCTAGATATTCTATAAGAATCAAGGTCTAACGCGTTACTTTTAAAAATAACACAACGTAGAAACGATTTTAAACAGTTCAGGTTTGTAAGTAAGAAATAAGCAACAACAAAAAAAAGGGGCATTGTTTTCACAATTCTTCGGACGAGCCGACGGTTTAGTATTCAGGAATAATGGGCCGGGCAAAAAAAAAACGTTAGTCGGGTTGTACAAGACGACTCACTTTCGCAGACAAGTGTTTTGAATAATGAGATGGCGTCAGGACAGGTGACGCAATTGTTATCTGAAATAGTGAATAGATTATACAGTTTAGAGCGTGGTTCAATTACGAGTAATGCTAGTAGGACTTCGGACAGACAGACGGACAGACAGGAACTAGAGACGTTTGAACAATCGGTAGAAAAACGTCAATCATGCATAGTGAAAATGACACAGAAATTGCCAACATTCGATGGGCGGAGTTCGGAAAATCCGATAATTTTCTTAAGAGATTTAAAGGCTTATATTAAAGTCTCGGGAGATAGTTCGAGGGCCTTGATATGGGCAACGGATAGCTTGGTAGGAATTGCAAAAATTCGAATGAGCATATACAGAGACTCATGGCGAACTTATTCGGATTTTGAAAAAGATTTCAGAGGTATTCTGGGGTGATAATGAACAGGAATTAATTAAACAAAGATTCCTAACTGCGAAGTTCGATTCTAAGAAAGGTCAAAGTATGGAAGATTTCTTTGCCCCTCAATTGAATAGCATATATGAGCTTACGATACCGTTTACTGATACGGAGAAGATCAACACGATTTTCAGAAAGTTGCCGCGCGATATTCAGGTAGCGTTTTTTGCTAGAAAGGAACCAATGACAATACGAGACACGGTCGAGTTCCTTCGGCATTTAGAACGGAATGTCGATGGGGAATTAATGGGTTGCGTGCGTTGCATGGTTCGGAGACAATGAATACGAACAACGTAAGGCGGAATAGCTACATGCGAGGGCAATATCGTGCTTTGCGAGTAAATACGATGCGATATAACGCGGTGAGTCGTAGGAATAATTATAACGCGGGAACAAAGGCACGAAACGAATTTGGGACGCGCGCTCGCGGTTATTTTCGCGGTAGAGGTAGGCAGCCTCAGGCTAGTTTCAAGGCAATAGAGTTTCAAAGGGGTAATGATAGTTCAGGTAATACAGAGGCAGGGCAAAGTTCAAGTGACAGGAATAATGCGATAAATCAGAATTCAAAAAACTAGTGGACTCGCGCGGGTCGTTCGCGCTCAGATATTTATTACGTTTTGGATGGACAGCCGATCAAATTGAAAGAAAGCATAGACTGTATGATTGTGTAATTTGGATTCGAACGTGGGTGTGAATGAATTTATTCAATTATTAGCGCATAAAGCGCACGGATATGCCGTGTGTTTAGATGGAAAATCGATATTGGATTGTAGAGACCGCAATGACAGGCGTTTACATACGATATTCAGAGACGACGATTCGACTGAGTGTGGGCGCGATCTATGTAGTACATTAACATTACCTGAGATAGATGTGTGTATTGGAAATATTGTTGTAAGGAGTTTGATTGATTCGGGGAGCGAAGTCAGTGTAATAAGTAGGGGAGTGTATGATGAAGTATGCAGGCAAATGGGAAAACCAACGGAAATACCGATCCCAAGTTTGAGAATCACAGGTGCGTTTGGGGTCAGTAAGGAGAAGATAGATAAGTTAGTTACGTTACCATTAACAATAGGTGAATGCGTTATCGATACTCCAATGCTAGTATTAACAAGGGTGCCTAAAGATTTAATTTTAGGGTTTGATTTTATACAACAGACGCGAGCCAGTTTAATGTGTGAGGGAAATAAGAGGCTAATTATACGAAGCGCCGGGCGGATGTGTGAAATACCATTAGGTACTGGCCCTAATCAGAATTCTTGTTGTTGTACAATGGAAGTACAATGTTGTACAATTCTTGCTGTTGTACAGAGGAATATGTGAATAATTCATCAATACCTGTTGAACACAAAACAAAGTTATTGCCGGTGTTAAATAAACATGCAGAGTTGTTTAGC
Organism: Argyresthia goedartella; assembly: GCA_949825045.1. Classification (NCBI taxonomy): domain Eukaryota; kingdom Metazoa; phylum Arthropoda; class Insecta; order Lepidoptera; family Argyresthiidae; genus Argyresthia; species Argyresthia goedartella. The sequence goes on along the minus strand of OX463821.1, from coordinate 21,176,303 downwards.
GATAGGGTGGGTCGGACAAATAAATATATACATGAGATAAAAATGAGAGATGAAACGCCTTTCGTAAAACGAAGCTATCCCATACCGTTCGCATATCGCGATAAAGTAACAAAACGATTGAAATAAATGGAACAGATAGGTATTATTAGCAGGCAATCTACGGATTTCAGCAGTCCATTGACTTGTGCACTAAAGAAGTCAGGGGAGGTTCGGATTTTACTAGATGCGCGACAATTAAACACGGGAATGGTTGGGGAAGTTGAAACTACACCTTTAATGAGTGAGATATTGCAGTCGGGTCGCCGGATAAATTACATAGGGGTTATTGATATCAATGATGCGTATTTATCTATACCATTATCAGACGAATCTAAACGATACACGGGTTTTGTATATCAAGGCAGAAGTTACGTTTACAACGTTTTACCTCAGGGGTTGAAAACCAGTGTGGGTTCATTTTCGAGGGCGATGTACTTAATCTTAGGGCCAGAGGTTAGGTCATATTGTTTAAATTTTGTTGACGATTTGGCGATTTTAACTGAGGGTGACTTCGATCAGCATTTGTCTCAAGTGGACACGGTTCTGAGTAAATTGAAAGACGCGGGCTTCACATGCAAACTAAAAAAATGCGAGTTCGCACAAAAAAGGGTCAAGTTATTGGGGCATATTTTGTCTACACAAGGTTTGCAGATGGACCCGGACAAATTGAAACACTTAAATTATATCCGTCACCCAGAACTGTCAGGCAATTGAGGGCGTTTTTGGGGTTCATAAATTACCTTAGGAGGTTCATAAAAAATTTTGGAACGTTAACGCAACCATTATACAATTTATTAAGGTCTGGAGTCAAGTTCGTTTGGTGTGCGCACGTGCAAAGTGCTTTTGACGAGATAAAAAAACAATTCACAGAAAGTATAATATTGAGTCAGCCATTGGCGGGAAAGACGTATTATGTTCAATGCGACGCCAGCGCTATAGGAATTGGGGGCTATGTTTATCAATTAGATGATTTGGGCCAGGAACGAATTATAGGGTTTTGTTCGCAGGCATTTAAGGGAGCTCAAACGAGATGGTCTGTCAGCGAACAGGAAATGTATGCAGTTATATACACTTTAAAGCGATTTGAGATATATTTGCGAGGAGTAAAAGTTATTATTAGAACTGATCATAAAAGTTTGACGTTCATTAAGTCGTGGACTTTATTGGGGGCACGCGTAACTAGGTGGGTTATGTTTTTGGAGCAATTCGATTACAACATAGAGTTTGTGCGTGGGACTGATAATCAAATTGCCGACACGCTAAGCAGGCAAATAGCGGGACATGGAGGTATGAATGACAGTATAAATGTTCAGCCGGGAATATTCTGGTTTCAGGCATCGAATACCGCAAGTGTTGTTTCGAGTTTACGGGACATTGCGAGATTACAAAGCGAAGATGAGCGGTTAAATCGAATTAGCGGTTGTATCAGACGTAGGGAGGTAGATACGGAAACGAGAGAGTTTGATGATTACAACCTTGTAGGTGAAACGTTATATTTTCACGTGCCGAAGCGGAACGTACGGTTGTTAGTAATTCCGGAGGCATTACAGGAGGAACTAATATTACACATACATGAAGAAATAGGTCACTACGGCAGATATAAAATATTAGCACTGATGAAGGACAGATATTATTTTCTTCATATGAGTAGGGTGATTAGCACGGTGATAAGAAGTTGTGACATATGTCAAAAGGTCAAACAAAGTACTAACAATACCGTTGGTCCTTGTACACCGGTGTTGGCGGAAAGGTTGGGTGAGAAAGTTTTCTCGGACCTTTATGGGCCATTGCCCGTAGGTTTTTTTTTTTTTTTTTTGTTGGAGGGGAAAAAAATGGAATTACCCATGCCCAGGAGTCAGACCTCCCTGCTATGTCCGGGTCCCCACATATTGAGCGGGCATCAGCTCGTGTGGTATACGGACTAAAAACAACCCCTTTGTGTTTACAGTTTTCTTATTAAGAATTAACTGTAGAAAGTGTTTTCCCTCGCGATTCATTGTACTACACTCCGGCACTACTAGATCGTCAGCTCGTTCAGAGTTTTCTCGGGTGTGAATAACACACTCGGCCCCGTTGTGGGTGACGTTCGCACAAGTGCTAAGGTGGAGGGTGACGCGCAGGAGATATCCAGGAGAGTGACTCGCTCTCAAACTAGGGAAAGGGCCGGCCACATGGCGATCGAAGGGCCCAACAGGGGGGGTGAAGAGGGCGGGGGCCCAAGGGGGGGCTAAAACAGAACCGGCGGCGGGAGAGCCGACCTGGCAATAGCCCACATCAGAGCAGCCGTGGGGATCAGGGAACGGCAAGAGACCGAACGGCTAAAAAGGGCCGAGGTCCGCCGCAGGAGGGACGAGATGGACCGACGAGCCGAAGAAGAGCAGATGCGCCTCCCAGCGGGGGGTAGCGCCACTTCCGCCGTCGCTCCCGCTCACGGAACTCCCCCAGGGGGGGATCCTCCCGCAGAGTTCGGACCCGTGGACACGGGGACCGGGGAAATACCGGCGGTGGCAGTACGAGCCCAGGTTCCCGCCCCCGAATATTCAGGGGGGGTAGCGGACCTGGCCGGGCGGTTGCGCGCTTGCGCAATCTCAGGGAACCCGGCCACCGGAGAGACCGGCGACATGGCCAGAGGCCTGCTCCTCGCCGCACTGAACTCATCGGTGGGTGGGACAGCCCACAATGACTTACGGAGCGCCGACTTCGACACCACAACCCTGGCCTACTACCAGGGCAGCCCCCGGGGGGTAGATACCATATCCGCCGAAAGTACGGTCGACCCCATCGCGAGCTACCACGCCCGCAGGACACAGGCACAGGCGGAAGGAGGCGGCCCCGGAGAGAGGGCCCCTGAAACCGCTGCCGTCGAGAGGAACCGCGTCGTGCGCAAAGGGAACCTGCTAGCCTACGCCAATACACTGGCCAGAAAAATGCGGGGAGATCGGGCATGCGGGAAGAGGATAGTAGGATTCATGGCCAACGGGGCGCACAATCCTATGCTCTGCGCATCCATCTGCCGCATACTCAGGGTCCTAGTAGACGAACGGGCCCTGTGCAACGGAGGTCTCGGGGTCCTTGAGGCCCGCTCCTGCTTGGCCTCAATCAATCTGTGGGCTAACAGAGGGTCGCCGGACGCCGTGGCACAGGTGGTAGACAACCGCGCCCGGACGGAGCAAGTGGCGCGCGAGCACGAGACCATGGTAAGGAACGCGGCCGGGATGCGCGCGGAAGAAGCCGCGGTAGCCGCAGAGGCCCTCGAGGAGGGTGACGCCACTGGAGCGCAGCAGGAGCAAAGGACTAGCCTCTTGGCAGAGGCTCTCATATATAACCACGCTACGGCGTCCCTCTGCCAAGAGAGTCGAGTGTGCCTGCTGTGCCTGGCGAGTCACATCCTCGGGGAAGAAAACATGCCCAGCACCGGAGTGGGCGCCCCCCGAGACGGCGACAACTACAGAGCACTAGGGAGAATGATAGCCGACAGATCGGTTAACAGGGGTACCCTGGCCCGGCTAGCGCGCATACACAACAAAGAGATGCACGCATTAAACGGAAACATCTATTTCATCTCCCCTGTAGAGGAGGATGCAGCGGCGACGGTGGCTAGAATGCACGCCGAGCTATACGCGGCGGATCGACACTGTCACCTACCGGGCGAGACAGTAGATAACTACCTAACTCTGGCTGAGAACGAACTCGCCAAAAAGAGTTACTCGAGGGTGGCCAACCAGGCGAGGCTATCAGTAAATGCCCTGGGCTGCATGCACACCATCAGTGGACGGGTAGGGGTGGCGGCGGTAGCAGAGGGCGAACCGCCCGGTGCGGGACCTTCCGAGGCGAGGAGCCGATTCCACGGCGTCGGCACCACGCGAGAGGAACTTTCTACCTCCAGCAGCGCCGAAACCGTGGCTTCCGACGCGTGTGGCACAGGCAGCGAAACCCCGTGCTCGTGTGCTACTAGCGATCATACTTGCGGGAAGCGCCGCCCAGAGCAGCAGGAGGCGGCAGGCGGCCCAGCGGCAGCCCCCAGCTCGACAAAGGGCAAGGCCTCGAAAGGGAGGAAAGCAAAGGGTCGCAGGGAGGACCAGGCGGAGGCGGAGCGCCCCGAGAGGGCTGTCGCTTTCAACCAGGTTAAGGCCCTTATCAGACAGTCGTTTAACCGGGAGGGCGTGCTGACAAGAGGGGACGACCCCAGGGGGAGAAGGCGGCGGGCCAACGACGCGGTACGCCAGTTAGGCGAGGTGCTGGCAACATACAGTACAGCCGACAATTCTTACTCCGGAGGTCATTGCCCCGACCCGGAGATCAGGGGAGGAGCCGAGGACGACCTCCGGTTGGATGGAGGAGGCCTCTGGGTGGGAGTGGGGAAGTGGCCCCTCCATGGACAAGGTGTGTTCAGCCCCACCTCCCGGGCCCTAGATCTAGACTCCGCCACCAGCGACCCGGCAAAAAGGGACGGTCGCATCAACGAAGGAGAGCCCCGGGCAGTGTGGCAGTACATGGCCGAATCAGCCCGGTTGCAGGCGGCCGTCACATCCGGAGTAGGCGAGACTCGGGGGGACATGCGCGGCATGCTCCTTAAAGCCAGGCTGTACGATCTAATGATCAAGCGGGGCTGCCCTTTCCCCTCCGGGACGGAGTGGGCAGTCCCCGAAAAGGCAGACCCCGCCCGCGAGACCTATACCCGAGACCTACTAGACGAGTGGGACTACTCGTACGTGTGCATAGACCACCGGGTGTTAAACGCCGCGGCACAGCGGGATGGACAGGTAGTCCTGCGCGTCGGGCAGGAAAACTGGGGGCCTGCTTCGGCCGGGGTGGCCTACATCGTCCTGGACAAGGCGACCCAGGATACGGCGGTGTTGTTCGCCCTACAAACGATCATCCGGTTAGACTACCCGTTGATGTCCCGTCGCGAGGTTTTCCTGATGAGCGGGGCGGACAACCCCGACGACTCCGAATTGAGGTCCTTCTTCCGTAATGAGGGGCAAATTGACATCTGGGAGGGCAAAAGAATGATCGTTTTTGTGGTGACCTCGGGGGAGGCCCACGTCCGGATAGGGGATGCCAACATCCCCGTAGTGTCCCTTCTGAGAGAAGGCATAGTCCCCGCCTTGGACCCAGTGAATGCCACTCCTTTGCTGCGAAGGTGCTGCCGCAGCGTGGCCGGGCTCGACACCTCCCTGAGCGTTATCCTCAGGCCCTGGATCCAGGCACGGACCGGAGGCGCTGGGTGCGACTGGGCGGAGGTGGACATACTGGTCGCGCTACTGGTGTCCCGGTTCATGCCGGGTGTCGAGGCAATCAGAGACGCGGCAGGGGACCTCATACTGACAGGCCTGCCACAAGCCTACCACCAAAGAAGGTATGGGACGGGGGTGTTACCCCAAGAGCTAGTCGGGCAGGAGCATGCCTCATATTACCACGGCCAGGGCGTTACCGCCTTTGACCAGGTTGTCTGCGACAGGGAGACCGCCAGGGAGGTGCCCATCCTCGCCTTGGGCGAATGGACAAATATGGCAGAACTGGGAACCGGGACCGGCCTGTTCCACTACTCCCCGGGTATCCCGCCACTGTTCTCAGGTGCTAGCGGGTGCGGGGGCTGGGTCGACATTCTGCGGAGGGGGGTGCTCCTCCGCCGGATTTTCGAAGAAGGCAAGCTAGCGGCGGGGCTGGCCGATCCCGTGTGCAGCCCTGGCGTTTTTCCCCGGGTCCAGGAACACTGGGCTAGGATGCTCGCGGGGACGGGGAGAGATGACCCGGCTGCGCTGAGCACCCTGGCCCACGATCTGATAGGGGACGACAGCGGCCGCTCGCTATCATGGGAAGTAAACGTGGTCCATGAGACCGCCGCCACCGGAACGGGTATACGGACACCTTCTTCCCTGTGGCTAACGGACTGCGCACTGTCTGCCCCCCCCCGGAATGGTGGACCGAGAGGGATGGCTGAACAGCCGCTGCGCGCAGCTCGGGGAGGAGTTAGAAGCCCCGCGTCTCGAGCGGATACTCCGGCGGGTAGACCTACTTCTGTGCGGCCGGGAGGACGTGAACTATTTCGCACGACCCGACATGGTCCGTTGTGTGGACATGGTCTTCAGGGTGGACAGCATGGTGTTCGGCGCCGTGGGGCGTTCCCGGGGGTGGGGGGGATGCTTTAGGATGTCAGTGGAGGGGCCCGAGCTCCCCGCAGCCTCGGGGTGGCTCCTACGAACCTCCGTCAAGGACTGGACCACTATGGAATTGCCCGTAGGTAAATTCGGATATCAATATATATATGTGATTCAAGACGTGTACAGTAAGGTAATAAAAATGTATCCAATGCGGAAAGCTACAGGTAGGAGCATGCTCGCTTTTACAAAGAGATTTCATAGGGAAATACCTATCGAAACTATAATTACGGACTCAGGACCACAGTTCATATCGAAAGTTTGGGAATTTGGTCTCAAACAGCTGGGGATACGGGTCACTCATACGTCGGTGTATTGTCCAAATTCTAATAGCGTAGAAAGAGTGAATCGCGAGCTAGGTCGACTAATTAGAACTTATTGCGGCGGAAGTAATCGTAGTTGGGTCGACGTGTTACCAGACATTCAAAATTGCTACAATAATATCGAACAAACAAGCACCGGCTTTACTCCTAATGAGTTGGCGTTTGGTAGGCGGGAACCGTTAAGTATTGACAAGGAATTAGGCGATGAATGGTTATTAGGTCATAGTGTGCGAGATACGGAACAGGTGCGGAATGTAGCGATAGAGAACTCTAAAAATGCTAGTGAACGACGTAAGCGACAGGCAGACAAACGGCGTAAGTTAGAATTCTATCGTATAGGTGATTATGTGAAACTTAAGACTTCTGTGCGTTCAAATAAAGAACATAAAATCATGCGGAAATTTTCAATGTTGTATAAAGGGCCTTATGTTATTTCGGCAGTGGTATATCCGAACTGTTATACTTTAGTAGATCCGGTTTCAAATGAGATATTGGGTAACAACAATACTATAAATATAGCCAGGTATTATGTGAGGACGAATAAGGGCGTAGACAAATAAGATAGTGTATAAAAGTTATATAAGTAAGCTATAGTCCGTAAATTTGAGTAACTACCGTGTGGATTTAAGGATCTTGCATGGTTCAGGAAAAAGGAAAAAAAAAAAGGAAAAAAAATATATTTGTATATATTGTTAGCGGCCTCGGCAGGCAGCCGTGGGGCGGGCAGCAGCGCGCCTATATAAAGCGAGGCGCAGACCGCGTGCGAGGCACTTGCCCAGTCGTCGTGAAAGATTCAACACCTCGCCATTATTGTTGTCGAACTGTCCGATATCTTTATTCGTTTTGATAATTGTTATTTAGAATCCAGTTTTGTTGAAATTATAATCAGTCAGTTTCAGTGTGTTTCTTTTTAAAAATCATCTCGGCCACTGGTTTCTAACATCAGAAGTTGGATAGGATTCCTGTGATTCTATCTCACACGCCTACATACATTTTAAATTGTACGAGTGAAAGATGTCGGATTGTGAACAACGTCGTAGCCGCCGTGAAAGTAGTCGTTCACGTGAACGACCTTTTAATGTGAAAAGTGAAAACGATACAAGGAGCGTACTCCTGAAGGCCCGTTGCGACAGGAAATGTCTGCGATCTTGGCTCGTCACTGTGCGTTAGAAAAACGCAAAATAGTTGGACCCGTGGCTCAATTCTACCCGTCGATGGCGCCTCCCGCAAACAATTTTGGCGCGCGACCCACTGCCGCCGCCGCCAGCATGGCGTCATGCACCTGAGTTGGCTCGATGCGTGACACTCCACACTTCCGCACGTGCCTCGAGTCTGCGGGCCTGCTGGGGCTGTGTCGGAAAGTATTCATACAAACGTGAATACTAGCGAGGTATTTATGCTGACAAAAATAGTTCGATGGCAGAACAATTTGTGGATGCGATTCGGGCGATTGGTATCTACGATGAGATCTAACCATCTATTTTACATCTATAGTTTTCATAATATTGAGGATTTGTGTGAGAAGGTAGATCGCGCCTTATCACAAAACAATTGGAGTGACTATGAATGATTTCGGCGATAGTGCAGTGCCTTGTTACTGATCCACACATTAGAATAGCAGCCACAGACACTAAACTACATCCAAGTAACCTAGTAGATTTTTGCTCAATCTATGTCAAGCCTAGGGTGCATAAAAATATTCCGTCTACCGTTCGTACTAGTACGTCACAAAGTATGATCCCCACGAAAGGCAAACCCGTTGCGTTTTGTAGAAAGCGCAAGTTTTGAAGATGATGATTTTCACATGTTGTGGGACAGTCAGGACACAGGCAAGCTTCCTGTAATAGGCAATCTAGGAAGAATACATGGGGAGGTTCGAGTACTTCAATATACAGTGGTTCTAATAATAATGTCCCTTCCTAGCGAAGGATATTGAATGTTTTGGCAGGCATGACTATTAGCGAGGGTCAGGTACGGCCGAGCCATGATAAAGTTGTGATTTTGTTCAGAAAACCGAATGCATTGCTGCACTCACTCGGAAAAGAATTAATTTCAATTAGAGACCGGAATAGCAGGTTTCGCGCGAAGATATGGTGGAGTTTCCTACTACAGTAAGTTATTACAAGGTGTGGAAATAAAGTACGCTGCGAGCTCTGCAGCATTAGAGGCCCTATGTTGTGGGTGTAGGCTTCACTATTGTAACTGACTACATTGAGTCGACAGCGTGCAACAGAGTTGCTCGTTGCCAATCAGCGGCGACAGAATGCGCATGCTAATGAAGGTCGTAAGGAACCTAAGACGTTTTTTAATGGTGACTTTGGTTTTGTCTCTAAAAATTCGCAGAGTGCTGGCAAGCCTGGACTCCGAGCAGCTCTTACAAGGTCGTGCAGGAGCTGCCTCACCACCGCTACGAGCTTGAACTGCTGACGGGTACAGCAGCACATGGTGCTGTGGCGTGGCGAGTGGCACCAGACGCCTGCGCAGCTATCTTCGAGGGCGTCGGCGAGCCGTAGCGGATAAAGGATGCTATGACTCGGCAGCGGGTGTTCCCGGCTATATGAGACGGTGCAACCGTCTGCAGATACTAATCTGGCGTGACTTTTGTCACGGGGGCTATAGCAAGCGGAAAATTGGGCCTCTGCTATAAGCCTGGAGGCCGTGGGCCTGGAGACTGAGTACCTGGAGGCCGTGGGGCCTGGAGGCTGTGAGCCTGGTTTAGTATAACATTAGCACTCAAATATGTGCTTAAGTTATGCAGTGTTGGCGAGGAGAGTGGTGTCCCGAGACGTGTGCCGCTTTCTTCGAATGTGAGAGCCCATAGATTTTTGATCCACATGGTACTGTGCCACTGTAATAGGAAAGTACATAATTGCAAACTACCTTAACCTATCTTGTTAATTATCCCTTTCGTAGACTTATTCTCTTACTTATGTGTGACTACAGACTTACTGACTACCTTTATGACAATATGTGGTGATCACTGTGCAATGTGTATCAAAATATCTAGACGGCGATTGGTGATACCTTGGGTGATTTTTATTATGCTGGGCCTTCCCGTGGTATGCACTTTCTGGGTATGCTCAACTTAATGCCTCTACCTCTAAATGCTGTTTTGTTTATTTTGCGGTATGGGATTGCGCTACCTACCGGACCGGTGCGGTCGTTGCATTGAGTGCACCCGTATCCGTCGGTGCTGAACAGTGTTTATGGCAAACTTAGTAGTTGTAAGTCCCACACTGTGTCGGTTACCGGGGTGACAGTTGGGACGCCTTTTGTTCACGTTGATCGAGTCGAGCTCCAACGGGTTGCGACGGTCTACAGCCTGAGCCTCGGCGCGACGGCCCTTGCTGCCTCGCTGCCAGTTCCTGAGCTACGGCGCGACGGCCCAAGCTGCCTCGCTGCCAGTTCCAGAGCCTTGGCGCGACGGCCCTTGCTGCCTCGCTGCCAGTTCCTGAGCCTCGGCGCGACGGCCCTTGCTGCCTCGCTGCCAGTTCCAGAGCCTTGGCGCGACGGCCCTTGCTGCCTCGCTGCCAGTTCCTGAGCCTTGGCGCGACGGCCCTTGCTGCCTCGCTGCCAGTTCCCGATCCACGGCGCGACGGCCCTTGCTGCCTCGCTGCCAGTTCCTGAGCTACGGCGCGACGGACCTCAGCCTCACTTCGGGGGCCACTTCGCACGCTACGCTACTTCTGGTTACCACGTATCACGTAGGAGTGTTATGAATGACATAAAGGAAAGAAGTGTTTGCCAATCTCTGAAGAGTGGTATTTTTAAATGGTGATGATTGCCATAAAGGAAAGGAGTATGTTGCCGATGTCTGAAAAGTGCTATTTTAAATGGTGTGTTAGAGTGACACTATGAAAGAGTTGAAAGAAGCTGAGTGATAGGGCTATGCTCGCATAATAGGTTCTGATGTCGACTGTGATTTCAGATGACATTAAAGACTTTGGCTGCCAACCAGATGACTCCGGGGCCTGATGAGCTGTCTGCTAACGCCATGTTGCTTGCCGATGACGACCAGCAGCCCAGTACTTCTTCTGCCAGCATTGCTGTTCCACCGAGCGCCGCCGCTGTGCTCGTGCCTCATGAGCCGCAAGACAGCGGTTCACCTTCTATGAGCCGGAGCCAGCATCGCTGCCCTGCCAAGCGCCGCAACTGTGCTTGTGCCCCATGAACCGCAAGACAGCCCTTCACCCCCTACGAGCCTGAGCCAGAATCGCTGTCCTGCCGAGCGCCACTGCTGTGCTTGTGCCCCATGCGCCGCAAGACAGCGCTTCACCTTCTACGAGCTGGAGTTAGCGATCTCAATGCCTATGCCGGAGACTGAACTGAGAGCCTTCTGTCCTCTGTCATTGGTGTTGTGGTGCATGAATGTTGGTCTGTTTATTCTATCTGGGGCTATTGGTTTGTGATTTGAATAAAATCATAAATGAATTTGCTTCAACTTATCTATTTTCAGTTCATTTATTGTGTGGCTATGGGCTACTAAACAAAACCTTAACAAACTAACACAGGTAAAAACTGCTCGCAACCACTGTAATTTGTAACGTTGCGTACATATGTGTGGTTTCAGATCCGACTGATGAAGAAGTTGATCCAAGCGGTGTGCGAGACTTTGATCAACCGGGTCCCTCGTCTGCACCAGGTCAGCCTGGATCAGCATCTGGGCCCTGTTCAACGCCTGATCTGCCTGAGAGTCCTGTCGAGGACGCCAGGGTGTCAGGAGAGGCCGTGTTAGCGGCTTCGGCAGGCAGCCGTGGGGCGGGCAGCAGCGCGCCTATATAAAGCGAGGCGCAGACCGCGTGCGAGGCACTTGCCCAGTCGTCGTGAAAGATTCAACACCTCGCCATTATTGTTGTCGAACTGTCCGATATCTTTATTCGTTTTGATAATTGTTATTTAGAATCCAGTTTTGTTGAAATTATAATCAGTCAGTTTCAGTGTGTTTCTTTTTAAAAATCATCTCGGCCACTGGTTTCTAACAATATATATATATAGTAATACGAATTAGGATAAGGTGCGGGTGTGCGAGGTTGTGTAGTAAGGTAGTTAAATAAGATAATACAGGAGAGAGCTCAATCGAGTTGTGTAAATATTATATACATAATTGACAGATTCATCGGTCTGTGTACATGATTTGAGATGTCCGTACATATAGAGTAGATATGGACAAAGCATGGGTAGCATAGTGGTTATGAGATCCTTGCGCCATGTTTAACTGAGATAAACAGTGTCTCAAGGTCTGGGAGGGAGCTGTAATGGTACACAAGAGTCAGTACATTTGATACTTCATTTTGCGTGACAGAGGGCTAGCCCATCGCCGCGCTGTATTGTTACACACATTGAATACAAGAGTCGGTTCATTTAACGTTTGGGTTTTTGAGTAGCTCAGGGTAAGTTGGCAAAAAACAAATACGAGAGCGTAGGTTGGTTCGAGGAACAGAGGTCAGGTCAGGTTTTTTTGGCGCATTCCTGCGAAATGTGTAGGGATCAGAGCCGATTTGGCTGCACGCTGAATAAAATATGAATAACTAAATAATGGAAGGTTCTTATGGGACTATACGGAGAAAGCTAATGTGTTGACTGCAAATATACAATTGCGTTTGATTGGTACTTTGTGGCGAGTTTGACACCACGGGTTTGCGTAACATTCCAGTGGTCTTTGTTCTAGACGCTAGCGGTCGGGAAGGCTTAAATTAATCAAAACAGCTTTTTATAGCCAGCGATCGAGAAATTCTGTGTATCGGCAATACCAAATGATTTGAGTGATAGCCAATGGTTGATTAGAAACTATGCGTACACACAATTTGTAGAATAGCGGACGTGCATGGCATGGTTGAAATTAGAACCTGTGTAGTTAGAGATAAGAAGCTTTCGCTTGGGCAGCGCGTGTTCCGCAAAGGACGCCATTTTTTTTTCAGACATGTGGTCTATAAATACGAGAGCGTGGGAGGGGGAGGCATTCACTCTCTGCGTCAAGCTACTGTGACACTCGTCTTTTAGTAATTCTAAACAGTTCGGTTCGCCGTTTTACGCGTCTGGAACTGGTCGAGTTGTGATTGCGTGTTACAGTGGATTTTCGTGAGTGTCTGAAGCGCCGAGATATACCTCGGTTCCTATCCCTTAAATCAACCTACCCCAAATTCCAAAACTATCCTTGGGTCGTTAGATAAGAACTTGTAGGTAATTGATCTGAGTCTGAGTCTGGGCTTGGAGCGACCCTAATTTCCTTTTCCTTCACCATAGGGTTCCTGGATTGGCTCTTAGAATATTCGCGGGCTAATCCTCCCCTCATTCCTTTCGAGTAGCGAGTTTTGAAATTCCCACACACACAGTCATTAAGCATACAAACACATTCAAATCAAACTCAACCATTTTCGAGTGGTGTCGATAATGGACGTGGTATAACACTAGGATTTTAGACTAGGCTAGACAGGAGTTTAGTTGCGGCTAAACCTAGGTTGGCAGGGCATAGGGAGACTGTTTGATCGATGAGGTTCCGCGGATGGAAATAACAAATTCAGAACAAAGTTTAAACGTTGTCAACACAGATAACCTATCCTGTTGATATTTTTTTAACATTTGAGTGTTGTCGGGGACGCGCGAAGAGATCAAATTACAGTCTAAAGTTCATTGTTTAGGACCGGGTAGATTGTTTTGCTTTGCCTTGGATCGGTTTGGATTCAAGTTGCATCTTTAAATTAAATGTAAATTTCGCTGGAGGTCTAATGTGTAGGCTGTGTCGAGTATTTATGACTGGGCTCGGTCGAAGAAGTGCTGAGGTCAGTTTGATACATAGATCGGTATTTACCGAAGTATGTACCTCGCTGTGGTGTGGGTTAGATCTCCAAAAGCGCTAATGACAACGTTTCGATAACATCCAGCTCAAATTGCGCAGAGTTGAAGGTTTCAAAACGTTACGGACCTTTTGAGGAAACCGCTAGTTCAAACCCATTTCGGAAAATCAAATCGCAATTGTGTAAACCCGGTCTATTCGGATCGTTATTGCCGTGAACTAATTATATAATTGGAACCACCACAAGCTGCTACTAGCGAGCACATGAAATATCATTGAGTACTCACGTCGTAAAACTACGACGGATATCTATACGATATCCCAAACAAATATTATAAATTGTGGTCGACCACTAAAAGAAGTTCCAAGCGCCCATATATACAAAAAATAAATGGTACCATCACACAAAATACAACAACGATCGATCTGGCGCAATACACCGCTAACTGATGCGAAATACCGGCTTGCGGGCATATATGCTTTCTCTGTCTAACTTGACACTCTAACTTCCTGAAACGATCTTCCGTTCGACTATTGTACGCCTAACGAATTTCTCAATGAACAAGAAAATTCAGACTTATCATTCTTAACTTTCAAATTTTACAGCTGAATCGGGTCATCTCTTTTGGGGTAGATAGAATAGACGATCATAGCTTCTGATAGCGGTGGCTCGACCTTAGCCTTTATGCCGTTACAACGCCTTTGTCACCTCCCCCACCCACCAACCCACCTTATACCTAAACTACCATCATGTATAGTACGCCCATTTTAGTAAACTCGACAAACGGACGGACAAAGCCCCACAGTCTATAACGCTGACAGTCTCCTTAAACAGAGAGAAGAAGTCGCCGATCTTCTCAATAGACATAAAATAGACATCCTCGCGGTCCAAGAAACTTACCTAATACCCAAACATAGGCGCTTCAATATAGCCAAATATTGTATCTTCAAAAACATTAGCCTCCCAGTCAGGGAAATAAGTGTACTTAGCGAGCTTCACTCCGATCGTAGACCGGTCTTATACTATCTCGGCAGGCCATTCGACCAACCGACTGAAACCAGGAGCGTTATTAACAACCTTAAATTCAAGCAAGCTCTCAGTAAGCGGGACCTAAGATTAGATATCACATCAGAAATTGACAATAGAGCCCAACTAGAAGCTAAAATCTCTGACATAGGCAGCAGTCTCAACGAAGCCCTGACCGGCGCCTCTAGCGAGGTCCCGGTACAGGCCATCCATCGCTTCGAACTCCCAGAGGACTTGAGACTGCTGCTTAGTGCAAAGAATGCGGCAAAGAGATTATGATAACTGTCCCTCAGACAATCACAGAATTCAAATGTGTCGCCTCCAACGAGAAGTTACCAGATGCATGCGAGAGCTCAGAGGCAGTCGCATGAACGACTTTGTCTCCAGCAAAGCCCCAAGTCACACTGCCATATTTAAATTCAGTAAATACCTCAAATCCGATGAGATTGTTCCCCTGCCCCCCTAAAACGGGATAACCAACCCGCAGCCTTTGATGACGACGAAAAGGCCGAATGTCTTGCCGATAGTCTAGAAACCCAGTGCACTCCCTCCTCTCAACCAATAGACCCCGATCATCTTAACATGGTCAACTCTGAAGTTGAACATAAAAGCTCTCTCCCCCCATTGACTCCCTTCCCGAGATCACCCTTTAGGAAGTGCAAAAAGTAATAAAGGAACTCAAACCTAAGAAAGCCCCGGGGCTTGATAGAATCACTAATATGGCAATTAAATCTTTCCGTCTCAGACTCCTAACAACCCTTACGGTAATTTTCAATGCCTCCCTACGTCTCTGTGCCTTTCCAACCGCATGGAAAGAAGATGACGTTATTGGCTTTCACAAACCCCGGAAAGATCGAACCGACCCCACTTGCTATCGCCCCATTAGCTTACTCTCTTCAATAGGCAAAGTCTATGAACGGCTTATTCTCAACCGACTCAAAGACATTTGCATAGACAAAAATCTCATACCCAACGAGCAGTTTGGCTTTAGACCCAAACACTAGTGCGTCCAACAGGTGCACCGCATAACGGAGCACATTTACAAAGGGTTCCACACAACGGCAAAGTCCAAAGATACCGGTGCCATATTCTTTGACGTAGCGAAAGCTTTTGACAAAGTTTGGCACAATGGTCTTATTTATAAACTTTACCAACGCAACCTCCCCGATAGGCTTGTACTAATTATCAAAGACTACCTCACTGAGCGCAGTTTTTGCTATCGAGTAGAAAAATCGCGCTCTAGGCCCCACCCCATAGCCGCCGGAGTCCCGCAAGGCTCAGTTCTCTCCCCCACCCTCTTTTCACTTTACGTCCAAGACGTCCCCCGCACGCCATACGTCGAGCTAGCCCTTTACGCTGACGATACGGCTCTCTATTATACCAGTAGGAAGAGGGCGCGCGTTTCTCAAGTACTCCAGAAAGCAGTAACCGACCTCGGTGAATGGGCTCTCAAATGGAGAATAGAGATGAACCCCGAAAAAAGCACAGCCGTTTTTCTCAAGGGGTAAGACTCGAGCTGACCGCGCGTCCTCTTCACTACCCTGTAACTACCCCCCCTTTCATTAATTGAAATAATATGAATAAACCCTACGAGTTAACCGAACGATTCTATGAAAAGTAAATTTAAAGATATAACCAGCTAACCATTAATTTAATGTCACACGGAATTTAACCCTTACGCATTTTTATTGGAATATTTCTCCAATTGGAAAGATTCTAATACCAACGATTGCGAGTATCTTATTGAGATGATTTGGCCAAAGTACTGGTGATCGTCTATGGGTAAGACTGTAGACGTTGTGATAGTAATAACCTAAAGTTATTTTTAGAGTGGTTTTGGTTAAACAGTATCGTCATGAGGTTCCCCAGCCAGTGATGAATATAAGTGACATAAAATATTGATAAGCATCGAGTCCGTGCTTATTAGAATAAATTCCAAGTAAATAACCATTTAAGACATTTCGATTACATGTGTTTATAAAGGAGGGTTTGTGCTAGAGCTCACGTCCAGAAGGGACACGGGCCCTAAGGTCGGGCCCCTTAACCCCGCCCGACGCCAGTGGAGGTCAACCGAGTTCTACGGACCCAAGACAGACGAAGTTAGATTTAGCTAAGCAAAATAAGCTTAAATTTTATAAAATAATGATTACAACCACTCAAAATTGTAAAGGGTTAACTATGTGTTCCTTAGTACGCTTTTGGCGTTATCTTTCACCTGTTTTGGGGCCATCCTCCTCCCACACATTCCCATACACAACCTACGTGACTGCATTATTTTAAGACTGCTGATGACCTGGAATTAGCCAACTGAATACACCAGCACCTAGAGACCGCCTGAATCTACTCAAATCCCTCTCGAGTTAGTTTACCTGCCAATCAACTACATATAGACTATTTGGGTTATATTTTTTTATATGATTTGATATTGTGATATCTCTCATCCATCAGTCCAACATGTTTGTTGATCGGTTACGGGATATTTTTATTTGCACCTACCCGTCTCTTAAGTTTTATTCCGTAACCATGTTGATGTTCATCCAGATATTTTATATATAAATTAGTTTTAAGACATGTAAATTCAGCGTAACTACTTAGGTCACTAGATTGATAATGTAGCGTGTGTGTAGGTTTGATTCTATCGGATTTCAGGCCATCCACAGGCATTCTACAGCGAAGTAAACTTCACTCTAAACAAGGGCGATGAGCGTCCCTGAATGATGCGACCAGGGTCTGTACTACAATGTCAAATCAATCCGAATTGTACAAATCCATCTTTTAATCGGGGTATGCGAGTAGTTCTCCAGTCCATGAGTAAGAAGAAGTCTAGGCACTACGTGCTTACGACAAAGATATGAACCAGATAGTACTCAAAGCAGTGACAGCCTTTGGAAAATGGAAAGCACAAGTTCGTTCGAATTCCAATGCAGTAAGAATAATCGACCTTCTGAATCGGAGGCGTTTCAGAAGGGGAGAATGACTGCTAATAAACCTTAGGCCGTGTAGAATCTAGTAGAGTGTTCTTATAGTAATGTCAGCTTCTTGTAGAGTAAATTTGTATGTGTGTGTTTTGTGAATGACCAAGTAACCACGTCAATCTACATGCTATATGGAATTAGAATATGTTTGACATTTAATGTAAAGTTAGGTAGGCCAACCAACATGATATACGGTCAAGAAAAGAAAGATCAAAAAGCCAAAATCAAAAAAAAATATAGTTTGTTAGATAGTTTTATAAGTATTTAGGTATTTCAAGAGTGAGAAGGAAGTAACGTAATTATTTGTAGTCATACGAATTTCAGATACTTGTTTGTTACATAAACCTAAATAATCGTGTTTGTCTCCCTAACTACATAACCTCGACAACCTAGGTTTAGCCGCAACTAAACTCCTGTCTAGCCTAGTCTAAAATCCTAGTGTTATACCACGTCCATCATCGACACCACTCGAAAATGGTTGAGTTTGATTTGAATGTGTTTGTATGTTTAATGACTGTGTGTGTGGGAATTTCAAAACTCGCTACACGAAAGGAATGAGGAGAGGATTAGCCCGCGAATATCCTAAGAGCCAATCCAGGAACCCTATGGTGAAGGAAAAAGGAAATTTGGGTCGCTCCAAGCCCAGACTCAGACTCAGATCAATCACCTACAAGTTCTTATCTAACGACCCAAGGATAGTTTTGGAATTTGGGGTAGGTTGATTTAAAGGATAGGAACCGAGGTATATCTCGGCGCTTCAGACACTCACGAAAATCCACTGCAACACGCAATCACAACTCTTCCAGTTCCAGACGCGTAAAACGGCGAACCGAACTGTATAGAATTCCCGAAAGACGTGTGTCACAGTAGTTTGACGCGGAGACTGAATGGCTCCCCCTCCCACGCTCCGAAAATACAATCTGAGTCTTAACTCACACTTCACTCGACGACCAGCAAATTCATTTCATCTCGACCCATCCCTTTTATATTTTCTCTTCCCACCAAAACGTCCTACCCCAGGCATGCTCGCCAAACCACCATCTCAAACTCCGCGAGTCATTCTCATTGGTTCGTTTCATTTCCTTTCGAAACTCAGTGCTCTGATTGGTTACTAGTCTACACCGTATACACACTTTATACTTTAGATCACACAGTTCAACTAGAAATAGACTTTATAACATCATAAAATAATCTAAATAAAATAATACTAAATTTTTTTCTATATAAAACATCTTATTGCAGTTATAGTGAATAAAGTTCTAATTTGAGTTAAACCATCTGGAATTTAAAGGCGATCGACCGCCATCTGTATTTCCATCATTGAACTAACTACGCATCTGTTTGAACTACCAAACTATATCGTAATTAAACACCCTTATGTATGAGTTTCGATTGAATGAGCCATAGTAAATGCGACATTTCAAAACAACATCACAAATGTGTAAAATGGTCATAATTCGATATCCACTGAAAGCAACGGTGAAGTTAAACCATATTCATTTTAAATTTATGATTCACAAGGTGAATCAATGTAGAAGTTGGACTAAAGAGCGAGGCGCACATGATGCGTAGCTATACGGGAATTTTGTTGAGCCAAGCGCAATACAGTCAGTACTCGCCATTGTGCGAGAATCGTCTCACCTATAACACTAAGAACAAGGACGCCAAATCGATCGAACGTTTATGGTTCATGAATGGATACTCGGATAGCACCTTTTTAATCGCCGATCCAGGTGGCGACGCGATAGAACTATTAAAAGAATCTGGAATGATACTCGATTTGACTGCAGTTCACCCACTGCCTGCCACGCCGAGTTTCTTCGATTATTCACTACATAGACTGCGTTCCATCAACGAACGTGTAAGATTATGCGATACTCTCCGCGATTTACTCAGCTCTCGTCCTTCCCTCCGGTGGTGTGGAGCTGAAATGGAATCGCTATTTCATCGAAGTCTCGTGCAGAATGCATGTGAAATAAACGGCACTGCGCTACTGGGACGTTACATGAATGAGCTAGGACTAATTGAAGGTGAGTATCCGCAGATGCGTGTCAACGACTGGTCCGGTGATGCTTTCATACATGCGCAACAATTTCAAGATCAGGGACAGCGCAAGTTGGCTGTCCTCTTCCATTCCGTAGCCATTTCTGGCGCAACAATCGTTTATATTGGATCCGCTCCGGGTACGTCCCGGATCGATGCGTTGAGATTCTATCCCAATGTAGTGAGAGTTATCTCGATCGATCCTCGAGAAATAGCTCCTCATGATGATGGCAGAATCGTTCATCACCCGATAAAACTTGATTCAGCTGAACGACTATTTCGGCTTATCTCTGAAGAGCGTCAATGCGTTTTGGTATGGGACGTGCGCGGTGATGCACGTAATGAGGATGAACGCAGGGAACTGATTCTAGAAGAGATAGCGCTACTTACGACTATTTTGCACGATGCGCGTTTGGAAGAACATTTCTTCATGCTTCATTTAAAAATAAGTATGCTTCATATGACACAATACCAGCTGCCCACTCCTGGTAGATTTTATGTTCAGCCATATACGCTGAATCGGGGAATGTTTGAACCGCCTCGTTTCGAAGCTCGATTTGTAGCGCATTTACGCAGTCGCGTCAGTCTACCGTTGACTAACCCGACGGAACGATCACGAATCGCACTTATCAAAGAGATGGAAGAAACTTCTAACGCTCTACAGAGAGGTACGTTGGAAGAAAACTCTCTTGTCGCCAACGCCCTGACGGCACGATACCGTCGGGTAAACTATATAGAAGAACGTGCTTATAATAACTCCATGGAAGAGGTGGTTCTTTTTTCAATAAATCATAACACTCCTGAAAGTGTGCTACGATATCTTCGAGGGCTGCGCGAGTCGGATAGAAGATATTTCGTTTCATACTTCTCCGGAGATGCGAAGGGCTTAGATCCGTACGACTTTCCAGAGGGAGAAATCTTGTTACAAGAATTGGGCACCGTGCTGGACTCGCGATCTTTCATCAAAGCGAAAATAGAAGGTCTGTACTTCCTGCTATCAGATCATTTAAATGATCTTTTCAAAGAAGAGGTTTTTACCTCCGAGACGTACATGATTAGAAAAACGGAATATTGTGTGGCATCTCGTTCACGCACTCCCAATTATGATGAAGCGCGGATACAGGTGTCTCGTGCCAAGAACCAGCTATTTCCAAAATTTCCTTCCGCCTTTAGTATTGGAGAAAATCTCCTCTCTCCATCCGGACACGCTATGCGTATGGTTATTGAATATATAGAAGGCAATGTATCTTTAGCCATGTTCATTCAAAAGATAGTGTGCAATTTTAGAACGCGCAAAACCTCCTATGCCCGACGAGAGTTCGGAAGAATTCAGATCAAGCCCACAGAGTCAGCCTTCGCTGACATTTTGCGACATCATGGTTTGAGAAAGAGTTCATTAGAACTCTCTCTCAATACGCTATGGCATTTACGAGAGGAATGGATAGTTGGGATTGAGGCCGCCATGCTTCTGTCTCCGCCCTCACAGGTTCAGAGATCCCAAGTTAACGCTGTATGTACATACATATTGAATACCATAACATGTGATAGCCTAGGGCATGAGTTGACTGTGTGGTACAATCTTGTATTCACATCGTTACGCCCATTAGTGTCTACAAGACGTGGACGATCCGCAGGTACGCGCCGCGCCGCTGAGAGAAGTATCGTTGATATAGCTCAAGATATGTACTATTATCTCATTGCTCCAGGAGCTCCAGATTCCTTGACATGGGCTCTAGGATACGGGCGTCACAACGTACGTACTGAATTGTGGAAAGAAGCTATAATTAGATTGCGAGTAGACGCACATGCTCGCGATCTCATCGCTCATCGGGCGTATGTAACTCATCTTGATGAGAAATATGTGCATCATGATGAATCGAAACAGCAGCCCCTTGAGTTCACTCTTAATTGTGTAGGTATCGCTGGAGGTGATGACTTTGCGCACGCTCATCTTCTACATTTGTGGAGGAACAGTCATCATCCAGAGCATAACGCCCTGCGGCATTTGGCGCCAGACCTTGAAACTAGACTCGCAAACGTCCATACCTTCCGCAAACTGCAAATTCTAGAATTATTGAATGTAGATTATCAGCGAGCGATAACCGATCCGGGGTTCTGCGAGCGTCACGTGATGTGCGCTGAGCACGTACAAGAAATGGTGATTGATCTTTTAGCTCGTCGTTGGCAGAAAGATCTAGCTGCTGAGCGCTCTTTAAACGCGAAGACGCTCGCGGCTATACCTTTCAAATATATGAATAAACCAGTAGTGCCTTTAACTCTTCTCCAGCGGCACCTCGCTGATTTTGCTAAGCTGGAAACGATATACCTAAGATTTGATGTGTAGATGCGCGTGCGCAGCACGCATCCAAATTTGTATCCCTAGGTTGGAATAAGATGATAACTCACGCTGTAATGCAGCCACTTCGTTATCGCAAATTTCTGTTCTACGCATCCGCACTCGTGTTCGTCAACTCTCCTACGTTGCGTACTAGGAGGTAGGTGGCGCCACTGGGCCACTGTTTACATCGTATCTGTATACTAAAATCAAAAACAAATACTTAACGTTACTTATAGTTTCAAATAAATAGTACAGTGATAAATAAAGTGTTAACAATATAGTATAATATATGTATTTGACAAAAACTATAAACAGTGCGTGAAATTCGTGAAATCAGTGCCAAACTATAACAGACAAAAAATATCTTATAAATGAGAACTTAGTGTCAGTGTCTAAACCAAAAGTGATCACTGAGACCCATGAATCTTATGACTCTAACAGATCTGCATTACATTGTGTTGTTTTACAAAGTGATAAATAAAATAGCCTAAAAAATTTCAAAAAAACTGCAAGTCACTACATACGCATCATTCAATCGATGATAAAGTTCCATCTAGCGACAAGTAGCGGAAAATCCACAGCAGTGAAATACAAGGCCGAATACTAATTTATCTAATTAGCCACAGATGTCGGTACCAATAAACTATACCAACGCCATCTAGTATTGAATAGCAGGAACTAAACCACAACTCAACTTTATTAACGATGGACGACAATCTAAACTTCGTAACTATCCGGAATAAATATAGATCCGCATCAGTCAAAGATATATCACAATCTTCACAATAGAAATTGAGAATTTAAACTATGAAAATCATCAACTGAAAATCGAACTCGAACAATGTCAAAAATTGATAGCAACATACAAGAATTTGTGGTACCAGGCTATAGGGGGCGCCACACAGATTTAAAATAGCACAATAAGTCCGTAATAGTTCGTAGTGATTGAAAATATGGGTATTAATACCTAATTAATAGTGGAGAACCATAAACAGTGACGTACTAAGTGTATAAAGTGTTAAAAAATTCGAAAGCGAAATAACTACTTCCGAAACTGAGTTCTGCAGAAAAATCATAGAACGCAACATCCTTATTACAGTGTTCAGGTGTGCATTCGCGAATCTTTCTAAATTAGTGACGATACAGTGCAAAAATCGACATGAATGTGATGTAAACAAGTGACGTAACGAACCATAATCAACGGTTAAATTCCTATGTGATTAGTCACAGTACAATCAAGTAGCACGTGTACGGCATTTTCACTACCTTGTCGTAACGACATCGTGGCGGAGCGGTCTAACTCTGTAGTTGGACACGACTGAAGTCGACGGTTCGAACCCCACTCGCAGGCCGTCTTTTTGTTACGGCCTTTTTAAGGAATAACCACCATGATGGCAAACAAAGCGGATAACGGCCGGAAAACAGCAGCAACAAAAATAGCTGATGTACAGTGTGCCAAATGTAAGAATTTCGTTAGCAAAAAAGACACACTGTTGTGCGTATCATGTAATAAAAGATTTGAATTTGACTGCGCCGGCTATTCCGAAAAACTATATGCTCTAATGAAGCCAAACTCCAAGAGACAATGGAAATGTACGAGGTGTATACATTTGCCTTCTACATCTGGGCAACAGAATAACATCACACTGAGGAAAAAAAATAAAACAGATTCAACCACAGAGCAAAGCACACCCAACGCACAGAGTGCAATCAATCGATTGTCGTCGTCTTCCACTGCGAAATGTGCAATGTCGTCACCGATCGGTGACTCTGACATCCTGTCCAACCAAGAAACCTCGGACGATTCCTTGGTATCTTTGGAGTCATCGTCCCCGCCAAGACTATCGCGAAGCCTAAATCATAACATGATTGAAGACACAATTATAGATAGAGAAGAGTTAGTTCAAATTAAATCTGACCTCATATCCACGCAAGCTGAGCTAGATAACACGCTATTAGAAAATAATGAACTAAAGAAGCATATAAAGCAACTTTCGATGGAGAATAATACCCTAAAAATGCTTTGCCGAACACCGGTTACAACTACAAGCGCTGTAAAAAATAGAACACTTAAAAATAGAAGAAGACACTCAGTTATTCTAGATCAAAATGTGAGCCAATCCACCCCTCTCAAGTCAACATCAGCGTTCATGAAACCGGAGCCTAACTCGATAATTCTGGAACTTCAACAGGAAATGGAAGTTTTACAAAAACAACTTAAGGCGGCAAAAAATGAGATAGACAGACTGAATCAACAAATTAAGGCATTGAACCATCAATAACTTGTTCCAGACATAGAATCTAGGGTAGAAAATACGGCCAACATCCAAAGAGTGAAGAAAAAAGAAACCGAGAAGGATTTAAACAAGATACAAATAATAAGCAGCAACAATATAAATAGCATCTTAAGTATATCAGAGAATACTTTCGAAAACTTCTCCATCTGCCACAAAGTTATTCCTCAAGTCGGTGTGAAAGGCCTACTGTCAAACGGAATTGACAAAACGCTCGACTCTTTCACTAAGAGTGACTATTGCATAGTTATGATAGGCGAGTCGGATTTTCAAACGACTCATAACTACTTCGAGCTGATTCTCCTTATTCGTCAAACAGTTCAAAGACTTGCCCATACCAATATTATACTGTGTCTCCCAACATTCAAATGCACAGATTACAGCGACATATTTAATTGGAGGATAGAATCTTTCAATGCTTTACTGTGCTTGGACGTCTCTACGCATCGATACGCTTTCATACTTGACTCGAATCTTCATCTAACGTATGATTACGCTATGTTTGCTAAACGGACTGGCAAAATTAATAATAATGGTATTCATACAATAATTCAAGACTTGAATAAAATGATTAATGACATTAAGTTGACGACTGAAGCTCAAAGCGCAGAAAGCGATATATCTTCGACAAACGATACTGAGCAGTTTTTTCGTGACTAATACTATACATGTCTTACACCAAAATATAGCCGGATTAATAAGCAAAGCAGACATGTTAACTTTACATCTAAAGCAACTTGATGCGAACGAATTAACGATTGATGTCATATGCATCACAGAGCATAACATGCAATCCGGAAGAGAAGAATTATTAGCGCTATCAGACTATCGGTTAGCATCACACTATTGTAGAGATAATAAGAATAAAGGCGGTTCATGCATATTAGTCAGGAAAGGCATAAAGTATAGGAATCTACCTGATATATCAAAATTATCTTTGACAGGTTTAGTAGAATGCTGTGCTGTAGAGCTTACTGACTACGAAGTTATAGTAGCATGCGTGTATAGAATCCCTAAAAGTAAACAAAAAGCTGTATACCTAGAATTATTTTACGAGAAAATGACAGCACTACTTAATAAGATATGTATTCAAAAAAATAGGCGCGTTATTGTATGTGGAGATTTTAACATAAATGTATTGGAAAATAATTGTTATACCCGAGAATTCAAAGAATTTTTACTAGGCTACAATCTTGCTTTAGCACTGTCTGAACCGACAAGACCTGAGAGTGGTACATGTTTAGACAACTTTGCCCATAATGTAAGGCGAGGATGCAAAAGTGAGGTACTTGATTTTGGCCTTTCTGATCACACTGCGCAATTGTTACAATGTCCCGTCAAGAAAACATGCACAATAGATTTTTGGAGAACTAAAAAGAGAGACTTCAGCAAAGAAAACTTAGGAAAATTTAGGGACCATATAAAATGTTTGTCTTTCTCAGAAACATATCAATCTAATGATCCAGACAAATCCTATGATAGCTTTTTGGAATCCTTTCTTCTTATATACAACTTGTGTTTTCCTTATATAGACTTATTAGGAAAAAACTTAAATGGATGTCCAAAGGAATTAAGCTGTGCAGCAGGCGGCAAAGACAACTTCTGTGGCAGTGGCGTTCAAATCCATCATCACACAATAAAAAAATATTTAATAATTACTCTAAGCGGCTTAAGCGGATCATAAAGTTGACACAAAAGGCACAAAACAATCACTTAATATAATTAATAATTCTAAACAATTGCTTCC
Organism: Argyresthia goedartella; assembly: GCA_949825045.1. NCBI lineage: Eukaryota > Metazoa > Arthropoda > Insecta > Lepidoptera > Argyresthiidae > Argyresthia > Argyresthia goedartella. Next base: position 21,150,563 of record OX463821.1, on the reverse strand, counting down.
AAATGAGCCCATCTCAAAAGTAAATGTAGATGAACCTCGGACGATTCCTTGGTATCTTTGGAGTCATCGTCCCCGCCAAGACTATCGCGAAGCCTAAATCATAACATGATTGAAGACACAATTATAGATAGAGAAGAGTTAGTTCAAATTAAATCTGACCTCATGTCCACGCAAGCTGAGCTAGATAACACGCTATTAGAAAATAATGAACTAAAGAAGCATATAAAGCAACTTTCGATGGAGAATAATACCCTAAAAATGCTTTGCCGAACACCGGTTACAACTACAAGCGCTGTAAAAAATAGAACACTTAAAAATAGAAGAAGACACTCAGTTATTCTAGATCAAAATGTGAGCCAATCCACCCCTCTCAAGTCAACATCAGCGTTCATGAAACCGGAGCCTAACTCGATAATTCTGGAACTTCAACAGGAAATGGAAGTTTTACAAAAACAACTTAAGGCGGCAAAAAATGAGATAGACAGACTGAATCAACAAATTAAGGCATTGAACCATCAATTACTTGTTCCAGACATAGAATCTAGGGTAGAAAATACGGCCAACATCCAAAGAGTGAAGAAAAAAGAAACCGAGAAGGATTTAAACAAGATACAAATAATAAGCAGCAACAATATAAATAGCATCTTAAGTATATCAGAGAATACTTTCGAAAACTTCTCCATCTGCCACAAAGTTATTCCTCAAGTCGGTGTGAAAGGCCTACTGTCAAACGGAATTGACAAAACGCTCGACTCTTTCACTAAGAGTGACTATTGCATAGTTATGATAGGCGAGTCGGATTTTCAAACGACTCATAACTACTTCGAGCTGATCCTCCTTATTCGTCAAACAGTTCAAAGACTTGCCCATACCAATATTATACTGTGTCTCCCAACATTCAAATGCACAGATTACAGCGACATATTTAATTGGAGGATAGAATCTTTCAATGCTTTACTGTGCTTGGACGTCTCTACGCATCGATACGCTTTCATACTTGACTCGAATCTTCATCTAACGTATGATTACGCTATGTTTGCTAAACGGACTGGCAAAATTAATAATAATGGTATTCATACAATAATTCAAGACTTGAATAAAATGATTAATGACATTAAGTTGACGACTGAAGCTCAAAGCGCAGAAAGCGATATATCTTCGACAAACGATACTGAGCAGTTTTTTCGTGACTAATACTATACATGTCTTACACCAAAATATAGCCGGATTAATAAGCAAAGCAGACATGTTAACTTTACATCTAAAGCAACTTGATGCGAACGAATTAACGATTGATGTCATATGCATCACAGAGCATAACATGCAATCCGGAAGAGAAGAATTATTAGCGCTATCAGACTATCGGTTAGCATCACACTATTGTAGAGATAATAAGAATAAAGGCGGTTCATGCATATTAGTCAGGAAAGGCATAACGTATAGGAATCTACCTGATATATCAAAATTATCTTTGACAGGTTTAGTAGAATGCTGTGCTGTAGAGCTTACTGACTACGAAGTTATAGTAGCATGCGTGTATAGAATCCCTAAAAGTAAACAAAAAGCTGTATACCTAGAATTATTTTACGAGAAAATGACAGCACTACTTAATAAGATATGTATTCAAAAAAATAGGCGCGTTATTGTATGTGGAGATTTTAACATAAATGTATTGGAAAATAATTGTTATACCCGAGAATTCAAAGAATTTTTACTAGGCTACAATCTTGCTTTAGCACTGTCTGAACCGACAAGACCTGAGAGTGGTACATGTTTAGACAACTTTGCCCATAATGTAAGGCGAGGATGCAAAAGTGAGGTACTTGATTTTGGCCTTTCTGATCACACTGCGCAATTGTTACAATGTCCCGTCAAGAAAACATGCACAATAGATTTTTGGAGAACTAAAAAGAGAGACTTCAGCAAAGAAAACTTAGGAAAATTTAGGGACCATATAAAATGTTTGTCTTTCTCAGAAACATATCAATCTAATGATCCAGACAAATCCTATGATAGCTTTTTGGAATCCTTTCTTCTTATATACAACTTGTGTTTTCCTTATATAGACTTATTAGGAAAAAACTTAAATGGATGTCCAAAGGAATTAAGCTGTGCAGCAGGCGGCAAAGACAACTTCTGTGGCAGTGGCGTTCAAATCCATCATCACACAATAAAAAAATATTTAATAATTACTCTAAGCGGCTTAAGCGGATCATAAAGTTGACACAAAAGGCACAAAACAATCACTTAATATAATTAATAATTCTAAACAATTGCTTCCAAATGAGCCCATCTCAAAAGTAAATGTAGATGACAATGAAATAACTGACCCTCTAGAAATTGCAGAAGCTTTCAATAACTTTTTTATTGATCAAATCAAACCAACAAATCCAAATTTAAATGGGGTTACCCGTATAAAAATTAACAGTCAAAGTCAGTCTATATTCATAAAACCTGCAACTCCAGACAGCATAACGAAAATTATAGGATCACTAAAAAATAAGAATAAAAAGACAATAAAAATGAAGACTATCAATTCTTAGAATCAGAAAAGCAGAATGTGGAAGATATGAGAGAACAGGAAACTAAAGAAAAGGAAAAAAAGAAGAAAATATCTTTTGACAACAGTTTTAGTCTAATACAAAAGTTGATTGAAACATGCTGGGCTGAAGGACATTGGTTTGGCAAATTACTAAAGTGGTCGTTTAATGAATTAGTTAAGTTTTTGAAGACAATTACAACAGAAGGAAATTTGATCAGTAAATTCCTAGGTAACTTAGTTAATGGATAGCTCACATCATACAAGAAATTTTAATGTTAAAATTGTGCAGTGGAATGCTCAAAGTTTAAAACCTAAAAATAATGACTTCGAAGCCTTACTTTGCAGAGAGAAAATTCATATTGCTATAATATCAGAAACTTGGCTGGACCCAGAGACAGTTTTGAACCTATCTAACTACCAAATTTTCAGAAAAGATAGGGATGATACATATGGTGGTGTTGCAATAATTGTTCATAGGTCTATTAAAATTCAAGTCTACCCTACAGTATGTAGAAATATTGGTATAGAACTACTTCACTTGGGACTTATGAATTGTAGGAAACTTGAACATATCATTGCTGTTTATATACCGTCTTCAGCATCTAGTGGACGTGTTCAAACCTGTCAAGCTGATTGGGATCAATTGTTTTCTATTGTAAAGGGAAAATGTCTAATAGCAGGAGATTTTAATGCACATCATACATCATGGTCTTATAAAAATGACAGTAGAGGTAATCAATTATTTGACTCCGCTTTAGAGTATAACTATGTCTCTTTGAATACTGGTCAGGCCACCAGGGTTAAGTTAGTCAATGGTATCTTACAACAGACATCTCCAGATGTTTCTTTCATTTCTTCTGATATTGCAACAAATTTTGATTGGAGAGTCCTACACGAAACACTAGGTAGTGATCATTTAGTTATCAAAATGTCTTTTAGTTTTATAGATTCTTTAAATTTTGTATCTAAGCGAAACTTCGCTTCGGCTAACTGGAGTGAGTATAGTGAATTCCTTACCCAGCATCTTTCTGATTATAATAGTAATTTATCTATACAAGAAAATTATGATTACTTTGTAAATCAAATTAACAAAAGTGCTTCCTTAAATATACCATTAGTTAAAATTTGTACAGATCCCACCACGAAATTTTATCCAAAAAACTATTGGGAACCATCCCTCTCACATAATGTAGCCCAGCGTAGATTAGCGCTAAAAGAGTTTAGGAAAAATCCCACCCCATATAATCTTACGAAGTTAGAGAAAAAATGTAAAGAGGTTAATATTAAAATTACGAGGGCTAAGTCACAGGGCTGGAGGCAATTTTGCTCGGATTTGGATCAGATAACTTCCTCTTCAGAAATGTGGCGTAAGATGCGATGGATGAAAAAAGCTAGACAAGCCAGGGTTTATCCAACAGAAGAAAATAAAGTTCGGCTTCTTTCTGAACTTGCTCCTGATTTTGTTTTGCCCGTGATTCCTAGCTTTACCTCCAGTAACCCTTTATTAGAGCAAACCTTTCATATTCAAGAGTTAGTAAACTGTTTAAAAAAGAAGGATACTGCGCCAGGAGTTGACAAAATCACGTATTCAATGATTTTCAATTTACCTAATTCAGGAAAGTTATTTTTGTTAACATTATTTAATGAAATTTTCTACACTAGTATTGTTCCTACCCAGTGGCGTAATATTCAAATTATACCTATTCCCAAACCGCTCTCTAATGATGATACCAGTGTTCAATTTAGACCTATCTCTTTAATTTCTTGTATTTGCAAGCTGTTTCACAATATGTTAGGCAAAAGGCTCGAGTGGTATGTGGAAAAGAACGAATTTTTATCCAGAAATACTTCTGGTTTTAGAAAATCGCGGTCGTGTCTAGATTCTCTTGCAAGATTGATTATGTACATACAATTAGGTTTTTCGGAAAATAAATCTACACTGGCTACTTTTATTGACATAAGTAACGCGTACAATAATGTATTAGTGGACCAGCTTGTGAAAGGTTTAGATGACTTGGAAGTCGGTACAAAATTTTGTAAATATTTTTGGGAATTTTTGAGTGAGAGGTACATTAGTAGTCAAGAAACAGGTTGTTCAGGAAAAGCTTTATGCAGAAAGTCATGTATCGGCCTAGCTCAAGGTGACCCAATATCTCCATTATTATTTAACATTATGACCTCCAAAATTGCTACACTTGTCCAAAATTTATTTGTTGCTCAATATGCAGACGATTTTGTATTTTACCAAAGTTATTACAAGCGCAACCTTCAAAGTTGTGTTGTTGACATGGAAAATGCGTTGAATATCATGCATATTTTTTTGCGACAAATTGGTCTGGATATATCAACAAGCAAATCTAAAGTTTGTAATTTTAGTAGGGGTCATAAAAAAGTGGTTGTTAACATCAACTTTAACTCCACTGTGTTGCCTTGTGTTGACTGTTATAAATATTTGGGGATATGGCTGGATAGTTCGTTGCGATGGAGCAAACATATTAACGAAATCGGGGAAAAATGCGGTAAAATGCTTAACATTCTAAAAGTTTTGGCTGGATCAGGATGGGGTGTACATCCCAAGCATCTACGTAGGCTGTACATTTCTTTAATCAGAAGTAGATTGGATTATGGTAGTTTTTTGTTTCATAATAGTGCTAAATGCCACTTGCAAAAGTTAGATAAAATTCAGAACCAGGCGCTTAGAGTAGTAGGTGGTTTCATCCGTAGTACCCCAATCCACGTAATGGAGTCAGAATGTGGTATTCCACCACTTTCTATAAGGAGGCAGTTTTTGGCACACAAATATGTTTTGAAAAGTCTGTCGTGGAGAAACAATGACGTAACTAACCTTTTAAGATATTTTTGTAACCCTCCTCATAATGAGTTTTGGGAAAATAAAGTTAGACCACTTCTACCTGTAATTCAGAATGAGCTGCGATACATACATGTTTCATCATCTGACCCTCTCCCCATGTTCAATTTGAATACCTGGGTGACTAATATAGATTTGAGGAATGTAATATGTGCTGACCTGAATTGTATTCATAAAGCCAAAAGATACTTTCTGCCGACATCATTAAAATTTGATGTTTTAGAAGAGATTCGTAATAAATATGATGGCTCGTACAAATTATTTACAGATGGTTCAAAGAGCATAAATGGGTCAGGTGCTGCATATTATGATCCTCAGGTTAAAACTGTGGGTACTTATAAAATTGTATCAGGTGTCTCCATTATGACACTAGAGTTATTTGCAATTTTGGAGGCTATGTCATGGGTTGAGACAAATGTTAGTCTCTGTCATAGGAATGTTGTCATTTTCACGGATAGCAAAAGTGCCCTACAGCATTTAACCCGTTGCTGTACTGGAAATAGTGGGAGTGGGACATCTTTAGCTTACAGTATCCTTAACAAAATTCTTAAATTTGTTAAACAGGGTAGACTGTTGAAGATACAGTGGATACCATCACACATTGGTCTCGCGGGAAATGAGGAGGCCGACAAGTTTGCTAAAGAAGCTATTAATCAAGGTGTTGAAATATTTATAAAACCTCACTATACAGAAATGCTGTATATAATTAGAAGAAAATTGTTTGATATTTGGAAAGAATATTATGATGTTTTGTCTCGTGAAAAAGGAATATGGTACAAAACCTTCCAATGTGAACCTCCTCATGTTCCGTGGTTTAATAATGTAGATTTGTCCCGCAAAGATATTGTGACTAGTAATAGAGTTCGATCTGGCCACATTCCATTAAATAAATTTAAGTATTTAATGAAATTAGTTTCTTCCCCAAAATGCGACGCATGTGGTGTGGTCGAAGATGTTTTTCACATTTTGATGGAGTGTGTACGGATGAAACCTAAAAGATTAAATGTTTTTAATTATTTAAATATAGAAGTTAATAATGTAGGTATTGTAAATAGTTATTTATCAGAGCCGAGTAGTGAGGGCGCTCAAATGCTTTTTAGTTTATTTATAGAATAATTAAGAAGAATTTTTGTTTTGCTACTATAGAACTGGCATGTACTTTGTATAAAAAGTTCTTAAATAAAGTGTGATTAAAAAAAAAAAAAAAAAAAACATATGTTAGTGATATCATAGCTCACCCACTTAGTCACATAGTGAACGCGTGTATTGAGTCCGGTAAATACCCAGAAAGACTTAAGCCAATAATTATAAAGCCACTTTTTAAAAAACAGGACAAAAAGCTAATGAAATATTATCGACCAGTAGCCCTAGTAACTATTATCTCAAAAATTTTTGAAAAGTATCTATACCACACGATTCTAACTTACCTTGAAAAATATAATATACTAACTGAGGAACAAAAAGGCTTTCGCAAAGGAAAATCCATCAACATGGCGGTATACGAATTCTTACAGCATGTAACTACAAGTGTAGATAAAGGAAAGCCAATCGTCGCCCTCTATATGGACATGACAAAGGCTTTTGACTATGTAGATCATCAATTACTCATTAGGAAACTACAAGCCTATGGTATAAGAGGAAACATACTAAATCTAATTGAGTCATATTTGAGTAATAGGACACAATCATGTATCATATGACATATAAGACATAAATGACCTCCCGAGAAATGTATCACATCCTATGACATTATTCGCTGATGATAGTACTTTAATAATAAAATGCAATGAATTGGACGACAACGAAACTAACATTAATGACGCTTTAAAAGAAATAATAATCTGGATGGACAGTAATAATTTAATTGTTAATTTAGAAAAGACATACTTAATGAATTTTTATCAAAAAGTATCAAAATTGGGAAATTTAAACATTCAGTACAACGGAACCAAAATTGACGAAGTTAAATCCACAAAATTTTTAGGTCTCACTATAGACAGTAAACTAAACTGGAAAGAACATACAAAGATAGTGAGTGAAAAACTTTGTAAATATGCCTATTTATTGTCCAAACTATCAAAAATCCTGAGCGAGGAAAACTGTCTCATAGCCTATCATGGATTTGTCGCATCCACGCTGCGCTTTGGGTTGATTTTTTGGGGAAACTCTACGGACAAGGAAATTATTTTTAAGGCGCAGAAACGCTGCATTAGATCAATGTGTAAACTTAAAACAATTGATAGTTGTAGACCATTTTTTAAGAAACTCAACCTACTTACTTTGCCCTCGCTTTATATTTTTGAGATAGCAGTCTTTGTAAAGACAAATCCGAAATATTTTGTTGCAATCTCCACAATACGAGACAAAGGTCTTCGCACGCAACATCGCCACAGGCTGCTTTTACCACGATGCAGGACCGCATTGATGAGAAAAGGTGTTTCATTTATGGCTCCAATGATATATAATAAGGTTCCAAATGATATTAAGGACATGCATTTAAATTTATTCAAAAGTAGTTTATTTAAGTTACGAATTGATAAATGTTACTACAGAATTATTGACTTTTTAGAGGATAAAACAATTTAATCTAATTTAATTTGACATTTAATCACAACAATTTTATAATTTGATTTGACATAATTATTGCATGCTTGCAGGAATATTCATACGCCCAGATGGGCAGCACATGGAATGCACTGAAACTCTGTATATAAAGATCTATTTTATTTACCCATGTACATGAATAAACGATACTTTACTTTACTTTACTTACAACTTATTTCATAGCTCTTAAAGTTTATCCACATTTTGGAGATTGTTTAAACAAATATATTTCTACCTACTGAGAAATAAACCAAATGTTTGTTTCGTCACAACCCGAAATCACACTCTTTGACCGCCCTATCCCCTGGGAAAATAAAGTGAAGTATTTAGGCGTGACATTAGACTCCCGACTAAACTTCAAATCCCACATTAAAACGGTCCGCGACAAAGCAGCCTTCTACATGAGTAGGCTTCACCCGTTCATGAGAAGTAAAAGCAATCTTCCATTGCGCTGCAAAATAACTCTATTTAAAACTTGCATCCGTCCGGTCTTCACGTATGCAAGTCCAGTCTTTGCACACTGCTCCCACTCCCTTAAGCCCCTTCAGGTTTTACAAAATCGCTTCATGCGAAAAGCCGTAGGTGCCCCGTGGTACATGCGCAACGTAGACCTCCATAGTGACTTTAGACTCCCCACAGTAAAGCAATATATGAAAGAAGCGTCCGAACGCTTCTTCATTAATGCATCTAGCCACCCAAACCCGCTTATAGCACAAGCATCCTTTTATGATCCGACCCCAGATATAAATAAGAAACACCTATCCAAAAGGCGCCCCAAAGACGTCCTCCTAGAAGCGGAGGACGATATCACGAAAGCTCTTAAAGCCCAACCACCCCCCGCCCCTCAGGCACGTCAACTTGACGAAGGCTGTGTTCCCGAAGCACTACAGCGTCTCAGATACCAAATTTGGATTGAAAGAGATCGCCGTCTTGATTCGACGAACACACAATCTCCCCCTGCCCCTTTAAACCTCCCGGACTGAGGTCAGAGTCCCCCTAAATGACCCAAATATAAAGTAGTTTAGGATTAGGATAGGTCTCGAAAATTATATATAACCACCTCTTCGTAGCGGGGGCTATCTGCCCCCCTAACACGGCCGCTATCATGCCCGTTGACTATGAGCTGATGCCCGCTCATAAAATCGGTTAAGCAATCAAACTCCTCCCATATATATCGTATACACATATATATCGCCCAAAAGGGCAAATTGCAGGTAGAAAGCCTTCAGCATATACCGAGGCCATGGCTCATAGTTAATTCTTACTAAGACAACTGTAAAAACAAAGGGGTTATTTTTAGTCCGTATACCACACGAGCTGATGCCCGCTCAATATGTGGGGACCCGGACATAGCAGGGAGGTCTGACTCCTGGGCATGGGTAATTCCATTTTTTTCCCCTCCACAAAAAAAAAAAAACGGAGGAGTTAGTTCTGCAGAGACCGCGCTCTCGACTGCTTCAACCTTTCTCGCTGGACAGCTCCGAGAACCGACTTCTAACAGACCGATGCATACGATTGGTGACTCGCTCACTGAACTGTGCTAACATACTTAAGTACATACATAGTACCTAGATCTGCACCTAGTATTTTCAACTACCCTCAAATTTCATTGTTAACAAAGTTGGAGTAAATAAAGTGTATTGAACGTTACAACTTCTTTTATGATTAATATAAAAAAAATCCATGGACGAATTTTTTTGGCGTCATAACAAAAATTTATGACAAGTGCCCAATCTTTAATATAACAATCGTTTTATCACTGCACAATGGCATTTTTTTTGGAGCCCAACTGACAAGGCAATATTTGCATTGTCCTTTACCATCAGTTTTGACGAATGGACGTCCGTTTCAAACAAACGATACATGAATCTGAATGTTCACTTCTAGTCGAGAGCCAATGTCGCTGTTTTCGCTAACCTTGGACTAATAAGAATTGAAGGCAGCATGCGTGCGGAGCAATGTATTGACATGTTGCAGAAACGCCTAGTGAGTTTTCACTTTCACTCGAAAGTGACATCGTGGCTTTAGTGACCGAGGGCTGCAGCCTTATGAAAAAAGTTGGATATTTGTTACCATGCATACATCAAGTGTGTTTGGCTCATGGCACTTGCTATCCTTGAGGTGTTATACAAAAAAAATACCGACTGCCATGCCAATACCAGATCTGCCGCAAGCACGACAACTGAATGACATGGACAGTGACACTGACAATGATACTTAGTTTGGTGTCGATGTATATAGTTAAGTTTGAGCCCTTCCGTATATTTTCGGGTGTGCAGTCTTTGACCATTGGTAAGACTGTATCACTGCCAGAGTTAAGAATGGTATCTTCCATTAAAATCAGGTCAGATATTGTTGGTTTAACTGCAACTGACCTTGCGGGATAAACTTTTGCTTAAAGGCACTGGCCTTTTAAGTCACCGCAAAAACAACTAATATCCCTGTAAGTCATATTACCATTTCCTTTCGTAGTAATTTGATGGATTTGCATTGCAACGACTAATGTTCGGACGTTCTTTGGCAAGATGTTAACAATATTGTTAATGTCGGTTACGTTACATATAGGGCTTGCAATTACCGGCGGTTTCTATTACCGGTAAATTTATCGGTAAATAATTTATGATTACCGGTTAACCGATAAAAACCGGTAAATTCCTTATTTTATTATTATTTTACTGAAAAAGCATGAAATCTATTAAAATAATAAGATTACTTAGCATATATTATCAGGTAGGTTCATAGGTTGGCTGGAATATATATCTTGATCGCAGCTCGCCTTTGTCATATATTCTCCACTTTGTTATCTATATAAAACAAACTTTGGATGTCTTAGATAATAAAACTTTAATTCAACAAAACTATTATACAGTTCTAACAAACATTTCAACTTTCATTTTAACTAAGGCTCGAAACTTCTTATCGACGAAACATAAAAAACTAATCAACAAATAAAAATAATCATGTCTAAATTAGAGACAAAAGGAACATTAAATCAGTCTTATATGAAAATAAATCAACTTTCATTTTAACTAAGGCTCGAAACTTCTTATCGACGAAACATAAAAAACTAATCAACAAATTAAAATAATCGTGTCTAAATTAGAGACAAAAGTAACATTAAATCAGTCTTATATGAATATAAAATCAGTCGTTTTTGAGAAGTCATTTCAGCGACTTATCACTAAGTGATGATCTTATTTTTGTGCATAACATTCCAGCTGAGGAAAACGCACTCTCCGCCTCCACCGACGTTGGCACTATTGTCAGAAGGTAGTTATACACCTTCGTTAAATATTTTCCTCGTGTTCCCATTATTATCGAAGAGCATCATTTCTATTTGAATTAATCTTTTTACATCATTTGTGTCGATGGAGCTTTCAGATATTGGTGGTCTCTTTAAATTGACGGTGTCTTCTATTGCCTTTTGAATCTGATTTCTTACCGATTGGTCGTCATCAACTGTTTCAATGTCGTCATCCCGGTTCATGTCGGGATTGACATTCAGCAAAGACGGAAAACACCTTTGTAGCAGCTCAATCATTTTTCAATCGTCTCATCGTTGGATGGCCTGCAGAATGTCGTATCTTGCATTGAGAAGTATTTGTTGGGGTTATGCAAGTAGAGCAGTATCATTGCTTCGATAACCCTCCTGTCCTTTAGTCGTGTGCCAATAAGTTATTCATATTTTTCAGTGAGTTCAGTGTGAAGGCAAATGCGGCATCAGCTGATATCAATGTGGCATCACGTCTGCAAATTGCTTCGAGGGAATTCTTGAACAGTTCGAGGCATTTAGAAATCTGTTCAATTTCGTGGATCTCCTCCTTACCGAATGTTATCTCTGACTATATCAATGAGAGCTTTTGTGATCGCCGGTTTAAGCTTCAGGAATATCTCCAGCATGTCAGCTAAACTGCTCCATCTTGTCTTGCAATCCATGGTGACTTGGAGCTCTTTTCCTAGCTTTTGTTTGACGTAGGTTTGCAGTATGGCGTTTTTGACTGGGGATCTTTTGAAAATCTTCACAACTTTACGCACTCTCTCGATCAGGTCGTAGTCAAGCCTCAGGTCGAAGGGATCTTGCTGTGGGGTGATCACCTCACCGACGGAGACATTGAATCCTTCTCTGTCTTCACTATCCCCATAAGACATAAATGGCATGACCGAGGTTTACTTGAAAACGATGACCATTGGGGTAACGAAGCGACCGAGGTTTACTTGAAAACGATGACCATTGGGGTAGCGAAGCTTCGTTATCACATTGTCCAAAAAAACTAAGAAAGTTGTTCGTAGTCTTACTTTTATTTTGTCAACCATCGGAACCATTGAAGTTATGGGATACTTTCAAAGATCAGTTCTGTGAAGATATTAGACATCGTATCAGACAACAAAATCAGGATAACACTTTACCCTTCACTGAAGTCATTTATAATGAAGGATTTATCGAAATAGAAAACAAACTTCTAGAATTAAACGACAAAAATTTAAGTGATTTTGGATTACCTTTTCCAGTTCGTACCCAGAATAATACTATTGACACAATGGTACAACAGTATAACAGAAATGATCTAACAGCGTTTGTTAATGACAATGTGCCAAAATTAGTACCAGATCAAAGACATGCTCATGAGACTATTGTGGACAGCGTGAACAATAACATGGGGAGATTTTTTTTTTGGACGCACCGGGAGGCACCGGAAAGACTTTTCTCGCAAATTTGATACTTGCTAAGATAAGGCAATCAGGGAAGATAGCGATTGCAGTTGCTTCGTCAAGAATTGCTGCAACTCTCTTGAACGAAGGAAAAACTGCTCACTCTACGTTTAAACTCCCGCTATCCGTATCTTTAGATCAACGGTCTACGTGCTCTATTCGGAAAAATGGGCCTCTTGGTAATTTGCTGCAAGACGCGTCGTTGGTAATATGGGATGAATGCACCATGAGTCATAGAGCTCATGTGAAGGTCGTGGACCGTACTTTAAAAGACCTCCAAAGCTCTGCTAATGTCATGGGTGGTATTACTTTTGTATTTGCTGGAGATTCCCGACAAACGCTTCCAGTCGTCAACAGAGGTACGCGAGCAGATATTATGAAGGCATGTTTAAAATCGTCTCACCTTTGGACATCCGTTCAACATTTGAATTTGCGCACCAATATGAGAGCTCATCTACATGGAAATACGCATAGCAATTTTCCACAACAGCTGCTGAAACTTGGAGAAGGAATTTTTCCATCTTTAAATTTGGGCACCGATTATGCGGATACTTTGGATGAGTCTCTAGGCCAAATAGTCCATAATTTAGATAGTCTGATAGATGCTATATATCCTGACATCGAAAACTTACATCAAAATTATTTTCGTTGGCTGTGTTGTAGAGCAATAGTTTCTCCCAGGAATGAAACAGTCAACGAAATAAACAATTTAATTATGCAGAAAGTACCGGGTGAAGTTAAGTGCTATAAATCCATAGACACCGTCACTAACATCGAGGACGCTGTGCACTACCCCCAGGAATTTTTAAATTCTCTGAACCCCGCTGGGCTACCACCTCATGAACTGTCGTTAAAAGTTGGCACGCCGATAATGCTTCTCAGAAATTTAAGCCCCTCCAACATGTGTAATGGCACGAGACTTCTTATAAAGGAGCTAAAAGATAATTTAATAGTAGCGAAGATTATCACCGGCCCTGCAGCTGGTGAATTAGCTCATATACCAAGAATACCCATGATCCCTACTGATTTGCCTATACCCTTCAAAAGGCTCCAATTTCCAGTAAAAATTTCTTTCGCACTAACGATAAACAAATCCCAGGGCCAAACATTCAAATTAGTAGGAATTGATTTACGAAGGGAATGTTTTACGCATGGGCAACTTTACGTTGCACTATCACGGGTCGGGGCTCCCGACCATCAGTATATTTTGTTAGCTGAAAATAATTTAACGTCAAATGTTGTTTATAGAGAAGCTCTACAATAATCGCCTAAAACAACGGGTTGCGCTCCGGGACTGCCGGCATAAGTGAAAACTTAGTATTAATTACATTTAAATATTTTCATACTTAACAACTTTAACATACACAGAAAGACAAGCCAGGGGCCAAAATCCGTATAAGTACACGAATTTTTTTCAACAGCCTTAGGATGTGTTAACTAGCATAAAAGTAATTGACAAATAAATTGTGCAGCACGTACTATGTCATGACTTTGGAGCTTTTGGCGGAGTTCGATCCTTTTTTGGATGTGCACGTAAAACGCTTCGGAAACAAAGGATGCGGTACAACATCATATCTCTCGTCCAGGATATGCGATGAAATTATTGACATCATGGCAGAAACGACATATGTGTAATAATATCTTTCTTTCTTTCTTTGTTTTTCATAGTGTCTGTATGAATGACAAAGTTATATTTGCAGTTATAAATACCAAGATATACCAAGTTTCAACTGTGTAGTCCTAAAAGTGTAATAAAGTTAACAGACAGACTTGAGGAAAGTATAAAGGTTCCTTGTTTTTCTCTATGGAACCCTAAAAAAGGGGCCCTGACTGTTAACTGCCTAGGGGCCCTGGGTTTCCATGTCCGGGCCTGATCACAATAATATGAGACAGCAATGTGATATCAATGATTAAATAATTTTGTGACTCAAGTCAAGTCCGGCACCGTTAATTATCTTAATTTGTTTTTCATATTTTTAAAGATTATTTTTTTGCTACATTTACAATTAAAATTTAAGTAAAAAAACAAATTAAGAAGTGTTATTTGTATATAGGTTGTTTGATTTTTCAAAAAGTTATGCATTGTTTTTTAGTGATAAGTACAATACGATCAAAATCAGATTCGGCCAACCTCGGAAATTGTCGTGAATCCCTCATCTCTCACATAGAGTTATCAATTTACAGATATGACCTTTAATTATATTACTCGATGTCTTATTGAATACAATATAAGAACGATACGAGCAACAAAACCTCCTTTGTAGCTCAAAACTAACACAACCTTTATATTGAAATAAGAAAAATAATTGACTATTTTGACAGTCTGCCTTCTTAGTGTCAATAAAAACAGTATGACATTTAAGTTACATTTAAGTTTATGAACGCTAATTTCATTCGTGAAAATATTCGCTTCTATCAAATTTTATCAAAATTAACATACAATAGCTAAGTTCAACAAAGAAGAACTGTCACTGCCCATAGAAAATTTACCCAGGCCCGACACAAAAGAAATGTATCTCGATTTTTTTGTTATATTAGATATAACAAAAATATATTAACAGCATTTTACATATCAGTGGCTAACACCTATTTATTGCTATGTGATTTTCCTCAGGAGAAATATTTTAAAACTATTGTTTTTAAAAATAATAGCAATTGTATCCATTTAAAATGACACAAATCGATTAATATTTTAAGATTTTGGTTTTACCTGCTTCGAAACAGGTAACAAAAACTAATCGTGCCATCTCACTTTTTCATTAGAACAAGAATGTAGCGGGTGGGGAGGGGAGGGACGGCAGGTACGCAGGGAACAAAGCGCGTGCTCTGACGCATCGTGCTTATCGGCGCAGTCCTTCGCTTCCCTGGGTTGAGTTGAGATCTGTGCGATTCTATTCTATTTCGGAGATTCCATTTTACGACGACTTTAGGCATTCTTCTTACCGGACTTGATCATTAGCTTTACGAGAAGTTAGATGAAATGGCTGACGATAATTGTGCTGTTTGTGAACGTACACTACGTCGTCGTCGTCGATACGTTCTTAGTGAGCGGTTACTGGAAACTCGAAGAGATTTCGTTGAACAACTATTACGCACTGTGGGTGGTGAAGTAAGTATTTATTTTTAATTTTTATAGTTAAAGCCTCATTGCAATACTAACTAAACGTGTGAAATCGGTAAAACATTGCGTAAAATATTTTTGTTTAGTGATTTTGTTCTGCCGGCGACCGGTTGGACATTATCTCTACCTTTTTTACACACATGTCTAATTACTGTAGCAAAATGCAACTGATAAGAAAGTTCAGTACGTAATCTCAAAATGTTAAACTCGTTAACAAAATGTGGAAAAACACCACATGATTTGAAACTAAGATTTTGTTGTGAAAGCATCACAGAAAGCATCATGTCTTGGAAGTGTCTTTGCTGCTGGGCGCCCCCTCCTCCGCCAGAGCCGACGCCGCCGCTCTGCCCCCCCGTAAGGAAGTGTCTTTGCTGCTGCTGGGCGCCCCCTCCTCCGCCAGAGCCGACGCCGCCGCTCTGCCCCCCCGTAAGGAAGTGTCTTTGCTGCTGCTGGGCGCCCCCTCCTCCGCCAGAGCCGACGCCGCCGCTCTGCCCCCCCGTAAGGAAGTGTCTTTTCTGCTGCTGGGCGCCCCCTCCTCCGCCAGAGCCGACGCCGCCGCTCTGCCCCCCCCGTAAGAAAGTGTCTTTGCTGCTGCTGGGCGCCCCCTCCTCCGCCAGAGCCGACGCAGCCGCTCTGCCCCCCCGTAAGGAAGTGTCTTTGCTGCTGCTGGGCGCCCCCTCCTCCGCCAGAGCCGACGCCGCCGCTCTGCCCCACCGTAAGGGTGCGGCCTGCTACCCCGGAGCCAACCACGCTGCCGCCGCAGCCTACAGCGCAGCGCGTGCGGCCGTTGACGCCCGTGCCGAAACGCATGCCGCTGCTGCCGGCGTCGGCATGCTATCCCGTCCACCTGGAGTTCGCAGGCGTGGAAGCGCGCCTGCGAACATTTAGCGGGTGGGCGGGAAATCTTGAGCCGCTGGCCTTGGCGGAGGCCGGCTTTTATTGCATAGGCGAGGGCGATCGCACCAAATGCTTCTTTTGTGACGTGGGCCTCCATTGTTGGGAGGTTGACGATGACCCCTGGCAAGACCACGCTTTTTGGTTTGCCGGTTGCCCGTTCGTGGCCATGGAACGGGGGTGTGACTATTCAGCACTTGTAAGAGAGAAAATTCCTTATTACAAGTTCGAGGGAAAGCACATGCCCCCGTTCCCGCCGCTGCAGCCTCCGCCGCCGCCGCCACCGCCGCCACCGCCACCAGTCGAGCCTTTAGATGGGCATTCTTGCCGCGCATCCTCCAAATCCAATCCCAATCTGAAATCCAGGCTTATCACAATCGTCCGATGGGTCGTAGAGACTGTAAACGGAAGATTTAAGCGCGATTTCAAGATTTTCAGAAACAGAATCTTTAACAAAAATGTTCCATACGTGTTTGAAGATTTTAAGATTGCTGCGGCGTTAATAAATTGCTTCCAAGAGCCTTATGGCGACAGTCCTTATACGGAAGATTTTATCGAAACAATAAATCGAAACATTCAACGTCCTAACCGATTGGCAGAGCATGTGGCGGAAAATAACCTCAACAGACAAAGAGTGACATTTCGTCGAATGACGGCAGATGATCCGCAATTTGCGGATTTCCCAAGAGTCACAATTGAAGAACTCACAAAATTCTCTATAGGAACCTACCACGTGAAGCTAGCACGCTCATACTGCAGTGAGCACATAAAAACAACCGGGGTGTACAATGTAGAAACATATAGACACCCAAGGGCAGAAGGCAGAAATGGCAATGTTTTAATTAGATGCAGAATCCAGCCGCGACACGTAACCACAAAAACGTACTATACGTATGTTGTGTTTGATGAGAATATACAAGGGATAACGGCAATAAAAGAATATTACTGTACCTGCTACCATGGTAAAAGGACTCTGGGAAGTTGCGCTCACGTCATAAGTATTTTATATTATTTGGGATGGGCAAGACACCAGGATAATTTTGACCATCCCGCACTAGGTATGGATTATGTACTTAGAGACATTGAAAATGAATAAAAATTGATTGTAAAAATTATGTTTTTTTTTACACTTAATGTTTTACCCATATTCCATTATTTAGCTCCCAGTTTTTTAGCGATACCTTTATTATTTATTTCTTAAGTAAGACAATTAATGACCCTTAACTCGATTGGTGTAGAAGTTTAAAGCGCCATCTTAAGATCATCTAAATAATCCCATAATTATTTTATTTTAAAGTATTAAAAGTAAAATATTGTTTTTTTTTAGTATGACGCCTGAAAAAAAATCAAGGTAATATTTTTAGTGTTCAGTGTTCAGTTGTTATAGTCGAAATCTGGATTTCGACTATAACAATAATATATTTTTGTTATATTCAAAAAAACTAAAAAACTGAGATATGTACCTTTCATGTCGGGTCTGGGTCACAAATGACAGTTCTTCTTTATGAAGTGAATCTAGTGCATTTTTACTTTTGATCTAGCGCTTTTTAAAAATTCAAAATGGCAACACTGCGCCCGATACACATTTTAGTCTTCAGTTGCATTTGATCGACTATTGACGTGCCTAAGTTTTATAATGGTAGATTGGGATTTGGTGTTAATATCGATTATTGCAGACGAAGAAGATGCACAATATGCACATGTAAATAGGGGTGGAAGAAGATTTTGGGTTGATAATCTATGGAAAGAAAGAGAATCAAAGGGTGAATTCGATAATTTATTTTTCAACACACCTGCTCGTAAAGTAGGTCTTATTACAGAGTATTTACACTGATAATGCAGAATATTACCCATGCCGTGCCTTTTACATTACATTATCGCACTAGTGCCTTTTCATTACATATCTTTTTAAATATTAGCAAGAAGTATTAATGTTTCGAAAACAGCTAAGTAGTTATTTGCGTTAATATAAAATTCAATTCAAAATGTGATAAATAATTTAAAAAAATCATGAAACTGCTTGTTAGCTTGTTGGTATTTATATTTTGACGGTGTATTTTTACCTATAAATACCCAATTTCAAAATTTATAAATATGTGGCTGATTAGCTACTTTGCCGGTGCCCTTATCCCAGTCTTGCGCGCGCATGCAGCGCTGAGCGCGCGAAAAAATAAAAATACGGCCGCCATCTTTTAAATGGGTTTCTGTTTGTTAAGTTTATTCACAGTATTGCATTTCGTTAGTTTTATTTACTTTTCCTCGCAACTGTGTTGAAAAACGTCGTATGAAACACGTGAGCATTGGTCATTACACTTCTCGTCTCCATTAAGCCTTCGCCTTCGGCTCAGGCTTAAAAACCGACTCGAGTGCAATGACCAACATACCACACTTGTATCATAATGTACTGTTCGATTCAAAATCGATACTCGATCGATGGTTTCGGAACGGCCATTTTGAATTTGACGGAGCTGCCAACCTAGCAGTTTTTGAGAACTGACAGACGAAAAGCCCCCGCAATGTGACGCGTATTGATTTGGGCATTAAAATTAAATCGTAAGCCATCTGGAATTGTATTCGGGCTCCCCTCAGGATTGTCTATATAGCTGAGTGTATTGTGGTTCCCCGAACCAGATAAAGTTCGCATTTACGTAACATAACCTGTGTTGGAACACTGTGCTCGTCGAAGCTGGCCTGCCAGCCATACCTGGTTGGCTGAAGAACCTGTCTACCAAGAAGAGCCTAGGGTGCACCCAGGCCTTGCAGAGAGACAGGAGTTTGACGGGAACGAAGCACAGACCAGGTCAGATAGAATCTATTTACTTTAGCTCGGTGCATCGCCGACGTTCTTACTTCTTGGCATCCGAGAGCTACGCTACCTCGTAGCTATGGGCCCCTGCGAGGTCATTGGGTGCCGAGAGGCCTGAACATGTACTATAATGACTTAAGATACGATGTGCAAACATTTTATGACTATCACAGAATGGATTACGAGAAATTTAAAGCACTGTTGAATATGTGTCGACCATTTATCGAAAAACAGAGAACCAATTTTCGCAAGCCCATTGATGCACAACAAAGATTATCCCTGTGTTTGAGGTAAGTAGGCAAATAAAATTATAAGTGTTTTTTTATAATTCGTTATATTGCAAAACTTAGATGTACAATAGTTTTTTCACTGATAAGGACCTTGGATCTTTATTCGTTTCGATACTATTCAATTCAGAGTACTAGTCTAAATTAGTTTCGTACTCAGAACCTGAAACAGTTTTATAGCCAGATCCCGAAGCAGCTTCATAGCCAGATCTTGAGGAGGTTCCATTGCCAGACCTTGAAGCAGCTTCATAGCCAGATCCTGAGGTGGGTCCATAGCCAGACCCTGAAGCAGCTTCATAGCCGGAACCTGAGGCGGTTCCATATCCAGATCCTGAAGCAGCTTCATAGCCGGAACCTGAGGCGGTTCCATATCCAGATCCTGAAGCAGCTTCATAGCCGGAACCTGAGGCGGTTCCATATCCAGATCCTGAAGCAGCTTCATAACGAGATCTTGAGGTGGGTCCATAGGCAGAGCCTGAGGCGGTTTCATAACCTGACCCTGAAGTAAAAGCGGTATTATGCTTGTTACGGTATGGTCGTTGATACCGCAAATTGGTAGATACATCTTTAGTTGGTGCTTGAGAAACTATCTCATTTTCATGTATTTCATGTTCCTCGATTTATTTAATTTCTGCGTCATTAAAATATTAAAAACTTGTCTCTTTATTTGGACCTGTACTTTTTCCGGTAGTTTTTTTGTTGTGGCAGCTATTGTTTGAAAGAACGAATCAACGGGGTCCAGCTCCTTTTTCGATTCAATATATTTTTGTAATATTTCAGCCGTTGTTGTTGGTTCTGCTTCTGTGGAATGGTGTGACTCATTGGTCATTCGCGAAAAAGCACGTTCTTCACTATCATTTACAGGCGATTCTTCCACGAAGGAAGTCTGCGTGTCCTCTGAAGACGAGTCCAAATTCGAGGTTTGTTTTCGGTGTTGTATAATTTTTTTCAAAAACTCCAGCTCTTTTTCATACTTGATCGGGCATTGTTTTGTATACGGGTCACTACTCCTTGACTTTCTGTTAGTCAGTGCTTTTCTAAAATTATTCCGTATATTGTTCCACATTTTCTGGCATTGTTCACCTATAACAAAACAAAAGCAGATATACTTAGGTATTTCCTTAGATAGAATGGGTTAGCACCAGCTACATGTTGCTCATAGTTTATACAGTGATAGGACATGGCTTTGATAAGAAGCACAGCTAATCTTAACACCATAATACCTAACCTACCTACGATAGATCAAGTCAAGCAAATTTATCTACTTCATTTCATTTTCAAGCCGAAAACTGTTTCTTCAGAACGACTCATAAATCAAGAAAAAGATCTATGGTATGGTAAAACCATATTGACTTTGTTTACCTGTGCCCCGTGTTTCACTGAGCCTCACTTACGCCTACGTTTATTATGTTTCAGATTTTTGATCACGGGAAGTAACTTTAATTCTCTAGGTTACAGCTATCGTATGGGATTTAGTACAGTACGCTCTATAGTACATGAAACTTGCCGAGTCATTTGAAACGTCCTACGCCCTAGTGTTATGCCAAAACCAACAAGTGAACAGTGGATGCAAATCGCTGTGGAGTTTGAAGAAAAATGGAATTTCCCGAACTGCATCGGTGCAATGGATGGTAAACATTTCAGGATAAAGGCACCTCGCAATAGTGGAAGTCTCTACATAAATTATAAAAAGTTTTTTAGTATCGTACTACTAGCGGTTGTGGATGCAAATTATAGATTTGTGATTGTAGATGTAGGATCATATGGACGAAATAGTGATGGAGGTATAATGCAAAATTCAACATTGATTTGCCCCATGTTTTTGTAGCTGACGAGGCTTTTCCGTTAACCACAAAAATTATGAGACCATTTAGTGCCGATCAATTAACAGATCAAGCTAAGAATATATACAATTATCGTTTAAGTAGAGCTAGGCGTATCGTCGAAAATGCGTTTGATATACTTCAAGAACGTTTCGAATTATGTCGAAAAGGCATTCAGGTTCAACCGAAATATATTGATAATATCGTTTTAGCTTGTAATTGCTTACACAATTTCATCATCGGTGATACAAGCACGGAAAGTCATAATATATCAAGTGCAATCAATCATTTAGGAAACAATAATAATATGAACACTGCATTAGATGGCATGACAGTACGGGAGATGTTTAAAGATTACTTTAACTCTGATGAGGGCTCTGTTCCATGGCAAAACAATATTGTTAATAGATAATAATACCGTGTTAAATTTTAAAATATAGTTCTATTGCAAAAATATTTACCTGATTTATTCATTTCTGTTCCAATTCTATTCCACGCATTATTCTTCATTTGTGTGTTTATGTAATGTCTTGATGACGTATTATATAAATAATCATAACCTTGAACTAAATTTATTAACTTTTACTCCATGTCGGTATCAAAAACACGCCGTCGTCTCCGAAAATTCACATGCACAGTCATCGGAGGCGCGGGCGCAAATGAAATGGCGCTCGCTTCTCTACCCCCGCCTCACCCGCTCACCCCGCGGTACGTCACAAAGAGCGCCGACGTGCTTCGGGACGCCGCGGCAGCCCGCAGGACGCTTCGGGATCCCGCAGGACGCTTCGGGATCCCGCAGGACGCTTCGGCATCCCGCCGCGGGAGCCTGTGGCGTCCTGCAGGATGCTTCGGCATGAAATCCCTTTCGATGCTCCGGCATTACTTTAAAACATATCAATTTATGTCGTATTTCTATAGCGATATGTTTGAATGTCCATTGGTAAAAAATGTAATGCCTTGTCATGCCGTCCCGGTGTGCGTAGCCCTTTAGAGCGAATCGAGAGGACGTCGGATGATTAATCCGACCATCTCTAGATAGGCCCTATCAATAGGGGGTAGTAAAATAAATGAAGTCTAAAATCTATTAACAATATTTTTATTATTAACATCATCATCATCATTGCCCAAGCAGCAAGAAAGTGTCGTCAACATCCACAAACCAACCTATTTAGAACTTAAAGTTCTATATGAAACGTATAAGAGTGTCAGAAAAATATTTTAGTCGTATAAAAATGTTTTGTCAGCTAGTATACAGCTCAAGCTTGAGCTGTATAAAATCATTATAAAGGAATTTTCGTAGGTTTAAGATGCAATAACAGAATATTCGAACTCTACTATAAAACTTAAGTGTTGTGTGACACCTTAAAGCTACTTTTATCATTAAAGCTGTATATGTGCTGTATTTTGCATGTCATCACTTACTTATTACAGCTCATAGTGTTATAATAGTATCGCTAGACACTTATTACTTTACAAGGGTATAAGACAACTCCGTTCTAAAACTAATTCTTATGGAGTTATTCTACACTCTTGTAATTACAGTAGTTTATTAACTTCTATTAGGGAGAGTAGTATAAAACTAAAACAAAAAATGATAGCTATAATACAGCTTTAGACTGTATGACTGATAGGTGATCAATTTGCTTTGGAATCGTGTAGATAGTCACACCAAGTCGTTCACTAACTACAACTGTCACACACAACTGTCATCGGGCGACTTTCTCCCAACGATAATTACACTCGGTCTAAAAGATACGTTACCCTACGCTAATCGGACATTCGGTCTATTAAGACTATTAGGACATCGCTCCGAGAGAGCGGGGCGGCGGGCGGGAGGCATTGAGCCATGCCGACTCGCTCTCGCACACACAGACATGAATGATGACTTGACTGGAATGACAGTCCTAAGCCTGTTTAAGTATGAATGGAAATCAAATATTATTTAACTTTTTATTTCTGCTATGCAAACAGACACATAGAATTGTATAAATATGTTAATATTATCAGAGTATAATATTCCTCAAGATTATGCTCTGAACGAAAAGAAAGCTTAACCTAATAGCTCCATTTTTTATTCGATCCCATGTCATAAATAGTACTAATAAAGCTGTTAGATCTTACTGGTACACTGACTGAAATGTTCTAGTACGGAGCGCTCTCTGATGTGATTACCGAGCAGGCATATTTTTTATTCATAAGATCCAACGTCCTATTAGTACTAATAGAGCTGTTAGAGTGTACTAGTACACTGACTGAAATGTACTAGTACGGAGCGCTCTCTCTAATGACCGAGCAGGCACAAGACTACAAATGACAGCTCTTATACAGTCAGGGTTTCTTTTTACACCGAAAAGCAGCATCTTTTTTTTTTTTTTTCGCTTTTTTTTTTTTTTGGAGGGTAGCCTAGCAAGCGACATCTTAAAAATTAACTCCCGATTTTAAATTCATTTTAATATTAGTTTAACAATAATTTAATGTCAATTATTATAAAATAAAACTAGGCCTGAACCCCCAACAACACTGAGTTTATTATAAACAATCTTATAAACATACCTGGATTCTAAATTCATTTCACAATGGACCTATACACAAAGTTGAACAATAACATGGAGAAGATTGCCACCACTTTCAACACAAGGATGTCTCAATATGAGAAGGAGCTTCGGGAGGCTGCCACCATGTCCTCGTCCAGCAGCCAACTTGATATCAACACCATCGCCAGTGAATTTGTTGAGTTCAAGGCATTCACCTGGAACTGCCTTGACTTGCTGCGCTCTCAGATGGAGTTGCTGCTTGCTGGCCAGGACCGTCTTGAGATGGCATCCAGGCGTAAGGTGCTCCTTCTTCATGGACTCCCCGAAGAAGTGAAGGAGCAGGCCATTGACATTGTGCGTGTAGTACTTTCCGACAAAATGAAGTTGTCCCCCGAGTGCGTATCCAACATACATGTAGTGCACAGACTGGGATCTACCAAGAAGCCTTCTAATCCCCGTCCTTTACTGGTGAGGTTCTCAAACATCAGTGCTCGATCAGAGGCCTGGAAAGCCAAGACAGCTTTGAAGGGAACTGGATTCACAATGTCAGAGTTCCTTACAAAATCCAGGCACGAGGTGTTTGTGGCTGCGCGAAAACATTTTGGTATGCTGAATTGCTGGACAACTGAGGGCAGGATCTTATTGCTGCTTCCTGACAAGTCCAGACAGAAGGTGGAGAGTATGTCGGAGCTCCAGGTTATAACTGCCAAGTTCCCTCCTTCTGCTCTGCCTGTGCCCAAACCAGCCAACATCCCTGCCCCGAAACCGGCTGCGGTTGCTGCAGGGGCGGTAGCGGCTTCTTCGGTGCCTGCCCCTGGCAAGCGTCTACCCAGCTCCAGGCGCGCTGGTCCAGCGGGAGTCTAGAAGTAGAAATCTCGTACTCGAGATATTCTCTATTTTTCCGTGTTCTCGCAAGTTGGACGGGTAATACATCTCATTTTCACTTTCACTCGGTAGGTAGGTAGTCTAAAATATTCCATAGCCTTCTTTTCTTAGCATGTTTTGGTTTTGTTTTGCAATCAAATCTACTAAAAATTTTGTACAAATATATGCTTGTCGTGTCAATCAAGCAAGCTAGTTCCCAAGCCCAACATTGTTCCATCGTTTGTCCAACGTTGCGCTGCCACGGCCTAATTTTTACATTTAAGGCCCATTCACAACAGAGCGGATCCTTTACCCGTTGCGGTAGCGGTAATACCCAAGCGGTATCCCGCTGGGTATTTTGTATGGAAATACCGCAGCTGTCGCGAAACCGGATCCTCGTACCCGAGCGGTACGCGAAAAGTACCGCATGTGCGGCGAAACTGGTTTCCCCCCCCCTTAACCCCCCTCAGCGCCACCGCCCGCGTCGCGCGCGCTCCTGCTCTGCTCGCTCGCTCTTTCTCACTTCCGCCCCGCCCAGTCAGTCAAGCGGTCGTTTTCTGTTCGCTGCGCGTGAGCATTACGAAATTATTTCCGAGTGCAATTAGGTACTAATCTACTGCAATGTCAAAGCACATAAGTACACTTCAAATTATAGAGATAGTCAAGTTTCATCCAGTTATTTATGATATGGATAACCTGGAATTCAAAAATACGTTTTTGAAAAATAAATTATGGGAAGAAATTGGAGGACAACTAAAAACAGATGGTGAGTTTAATTTTTTATTATATTATAATATTATGTAATATTTGTTTTACTTAGCATGTAATGCGCCAATTTAATTTTAAATGTAATTACTATGTAGGGGTCGGATGTTTCCTGGTCCGGTATTCACTAACGTGTTTCGGTAGCTAACGAATGTCGATATTACCGAATCCATATATTTATTATTAATCTGTGTTTGAATTCGGAAATACCGACATTCGTTAGCTACCGAAACGCGTTACTGAATACCGATTCTGGTAATTAGACGCGATTAAAAAAATCCACAAAACTTTCCCGCACGATTTGGCCTGTTTCTCTGTTTACAATATGATTGTTTCTGTTTACATTTATATTATTATGATGATTATCTAGGATGTTAGTATGATACAGTTTTGTCAAATATTGCGTAGTACATGTTTTCGATCGCAAGAAATTATGTAGTATGCATGCTGCCTTTACAACCTTCACAGATTTAGACACTTTCAATGGAATGGGCCGTAAAAATATTCTCCATTTTTGAGCCATTATACCGAATGCATTTTCTACAACACGTCGAGCACGACATAAACGCTTATTATATCTTTCTTTGCGTCTGTCTCTTAAAGATTCTCTCTGATTAAAGGGTTTCATCATAAATGTATTTAAAGCGAACGCCTCATCTCCTATTAAAACATGTGAAGTATGAACGTTGTACCCCGGCAAGGGTTTGCCCTGTGGTATGGCCATTGTTCCATTACAGATCTTGCGACCCATGACGGAGTTTTCGAATATACCACCGTCACTATTTTTACCGTAGCCGCCAACGTCGATGCATAAATAATTATATTGCGGCCCAACTATTGCCAGAAGTACTAAGGAAAATTTCTTTAGGTAGCAAAAATAATTACTACCAGAATTACGAGGACAAACTATAGTAACGTGCTTTCCATCTATGCTACCAATACAATTTGGAAATTGCCATAATTCATAAAACTCTTCCGATGTCAGTTTCCACATATCTTCGGTGGGATGCTTCATGTATATTGGTTGTAATCTCTTCCAGACTGCCTCACAAACTTCTTCTATGATTTCTCCTACTGTAGAATATCCGACTCTATAGCTGTTTCCAATTGATTTAAAAGAATCTCCTGTCGATAGATAACTGTAACAAAAATATTACAATGCAAAAAGAGAGTAGTATACTACCCGGCTTAGAAGAGGATACGTTGGTGGTAAAGCGGCCGCTGGCGCGGTCTCGAACCCGGGCTTCTCGACTCGAAATTCAAGCGCACTAACCGCTAGACCACCAACGCTTCTCAACAAAATGTATGAAATATATTTTTATATTAATACATTTTGAAATATACTTATATTTTCATACATTTTGATATTTACTGTCGGCCCGTATGTCCAGACGTACCTATATCAGTTTTGATAGTGATAGATTGTCATTTTGTATGAAAAAATTCGGTAGTATCACTCGACTCCCGACTTTTTCCAAACAAAATGACAATCTATCGCTATCGTTTATTTGACAATTGACACTTAAACTACAAGCACATTATACATTTTTTTATTACACAAGCACATTAATAAAGGATTTTGCGATTGTTGCAGGTGAATCTGCAAGAAATAAATGGAAAAACCTAAGAGATTCCTACAGTAAACATTTAAAAAGCTTAAAAACAACTACAGGACAAAGTGCGGCTAACACAACATCTTATGACCGCTACAGAAAATGGCAATGGGCATCAAGTATGGAGTTTTTAAGAGACCATATAGGCTTTGCTCCGACTGATACTAATGTCACACCGGATAATGAAAGCGAAACTCAAAATACCCCTGACACTTTTGATTCTAGTTCCGAACATACAACATCAACTGATCATTCCTCAAGAGTATCTAGAAAAAGGATTAATCCCAGCGACGACGGTGAACGTGGAGTTGATAAAGTAATAAATTATTTATCTGCAAAAAACGCAAACACAATGACACCAACAGAATATGTTATGCTTGGTTATGCGAAGACGATGAATAATTTTTCCGAAAAGCGAAAAATATTGACAAAAATGAAAATATCCCAGATTATAATGGAAGCGGAATTAGAAGAGCAAGAGGAACGCAGTTATATACAAGGAACTTCATTAACCTCTGATCGTACTACAGCGAGGTCTTACTATAACAATCTATCCTCCGATGTTTTAGACGTCGGAGAGAAAGAAGTGCAAGAACACCCTTATACACAATCTCGTAGCGTACCAGGAACATCTAGTAACACAGGACAAAACATTCGCTCTCAACAATCATCGACCGCATACGAGGATCTGGATGGATATACACAATCAAGTGTACCAGGAACATCTAAGGACAATAGAACACTAAGGAACACAAGACAAAACATTCGCTCTCAACAATCATCGACCGCATACGAGGATCTGGATGGATATACACAATCAAGCGTACCAGGAACATCTAGTAACACAGGACAAAACATTCGCTCTCAACAATCATCGACCGCATACGAGGATCTGGATGGATATACACAATCAAGTGTACCAGGAACATCTAAGGACAATAGAACACTAAGGAACACAAGACAAAACATTCGCTCTCAACAATCATCGACCGCATACGAGGATCTGGATGGATATACACAATCAAGCGTATCAGGAACATCTAGTAACACAGGACAAAACATTCGTTCTCAACAATCATCAACCCCATACGTGGATCTGGATGATATTGATTTTGAAAGCCAGATCGATGATATTATCAAATGAATATTATATAGCCTTATTATCGTACGTGCTCAGTTAACTAAGTACCTACCCATCAAAATTTATGTTTTTTCCTGTTTCAAATAAACAATGTGAAAATAATGTTTTTCTTTTTAACCGACTTCAAAAAAGGAGGAGGTACTCAATTTGACTCGTATTATTTTTTTTTAATTATGACAAATGATTTCATTCTTTTTAGTGTTAGTTTACTTCAGTGTTACTTCAGTTTAGGAGTCGGTTTTATTATGTGTTACCTACCTTAAAGTTATAGCTAGTCTTTCCTCCGGGCCAATTGGACGTCGAAACGCAGTTGACTTTGTTATGTCTGGCTTGATCAGATTTAATAATTCATCAAACGTTTCCGTATCCATTCGAAATTCACCAAAAAATCGACTTTCATCCTGTCGTAGCTGTGGGTAAAGCGTGTGAAATTTCCCGTAGATTTCACGGTCTCTACAAATGTCATGGATCCAAATTCTTGCCCTGTCGAAGAGAAAAGATTTATAAAGTCAATTCATTAATAATTTAGGTGCCTCTAGCAAAGAAGCAGCAATTAATAACGTGAGATGAGCCCGAACAAAAGTGACATCAAAATAACATCTGACAGGGGAACTCGTAAGCTGAACGCTCTCTAGCTATAACTTGATACTAGAGTGCGTTTAGCTTATGATTTCCCCTGTCAGATTCATTTTAATGTCAGTCTAAGCCTTGCCGCTTGCTATAACACATAGAAACTATTATCTATAATAGGATAGAATCACATACCTTCTTTCATCCTCAAGTAATGCTATTAAAAGCAATGCTTCTTCTTCTTCTTCATTGATAGCGTCCATTGCAGTAATTGTACTCAAATCATGTTATACAAAATGCAGCACACAAGATGGCGACGGCGACGACACAACACGAACAAAGACGAGCGCTCTGCACGGCACACAGCGGTATCGCTACCGGCATGGGTAGCGGATACCGCTGTGTTGTGAACACCGCGGTATTCGCATACCCATCAGGATACCGCTACCGCCACGGGTAAAGGATCCGCTCTGTTGTGAATGGGCCTTTAGCCGTAGTAGCGAAGGTGTATTAGAGCATTTTTTTTAAAAGAGCTACCTTGGGATTTTGGACCGTCCGGTGTCTTATTTTATTCATATCTCAAAAATTTATACACTGACATCGATTTTATATTATTTACGTGGAATCGAATTTTATCGTTAGGAAATGTAAAAAGAATAATCCTATTTGTATAATTAAATCAATCAGAATATTTAATTTTATCATGCAGGATACCCTAATTTCATGGCGTCCTAGCAAGAAACTGAAAAAGACATTGGTAATTTTATCATAATCACATGTATTTTAGCTGCATAGAAACTTTTATTCTGGGGAAATAATGGCAACATTCAAAGAAAATACCTTTATCTGGCACTACTTTGGTACAAAAATATTAAAAGAAACGGGTTTTAATGTGTGTCCAAGAAATCTAGAAAAGGGGAACTCCCCCATTACGTTACCACGATTTTTACATGATGGGATAAAAGTTTCTACCAAATAAGATCTTTTTTGACATCAAGCAACATTTATTTTAATATGGTATCCCCACCTGTTGAAACGTCAGTCTGCAGTTTAGAAATAAAATTAGTTGTGTGCGTGCTTTTGTGGATGTCACTCTATGTTTCACCTTACGTTACCGGGACAAATCAGTTAAAATTTTGATCTAGTTGCTACTTAAATGCTGTAAAAATCCACTACAAATGTAAACTGGGTACACATAAACATTAATCAAGCAAAACATAACTCAACTGATAGGGTAAGACATTTATTTGATCTAATACATGTTTTTCTAGGTTACCTTTTTGCCAGGACCGTTACTTCCCTTACGTTGCCATTTTGGTGGTAACTTATAAGGGGAATCCGACAAGTAACGTAAAAGAAGCATTAAGTAAGAGACACAGTGGGATCATTTCCTACAGCTAAATATAGCATATATATAATAATGATCACTGTATTGTAGCAGGTAATTCCCATTGTTTAGATCAGGTGATTTTTACCCGAATTCGATAAGGACAGCTGTTCGTTTCCTGGTTATAAGTCACCATTTTCCGAATAAGGATATTACTTATCCTTCTCCTTTTTACCCGACAGCACCAGGAGGAGGGTAATGTGTTTTGAAAGTTTGTTCGTTTGTATGTATGTATGTATGTATGTCTCCGTCTCCTACCCAACATGGTTTGCTGGAAGAAATCTCTTGTTAGAGATAAGCTCGCCTTTGTACACGAATTTTCTGTGATAAACTTTTTTTAATATGTAATGTGAGTACACAATAAAGATATTACGCATATATGTATGTATGTATGGATGTTTCGCCCAAACGGCTGGACGGATTGTAACAAATGAGGTGTCGTTGGATAGCTCTCGGGTTGGGAAGTGACATAGGATATATAAAAAATGTAGTCGGGTTATATTTATTTTTTTATAATTCCATTTGTTGTCTTAGCCGTTTTGTATGCATTATTATAGAGTTTGTACTTTGTTCTAGATAACTATGGCTCTCACAGCAGCCGAAAAACAAAAACGGTATCGTGAAAAAATTAAAAAAGATCCTGTGAAAAACGAACTGAAAAAAAAGAAAGAGTTAGAACGAGTGAAGAAATATCTTAGTAAGACTAAAAAGGTTGCTAATATGACAGAAGCTGAAAAATTAGCCCAAAGGAAAATTTGGAGAGAGAAGAAAAAAAAACAAAAACAGAATCGGATAGAAAAAGCTGCAGAAAAAAGCGTAAACGGGGAAGACACAGTAAAAACAAAAAAATCTGGGAGCAATTACCGCTTACTTATGCGAAAGTATAGATCTGCATTAGCAAGAATAAATAAGTTGACTAAATGCCTCGATGCAACAAGAAAAAAGAACATGAGAACAAAAAAAAAATATGATAAAGATTTCGCAGAAATTAAAGAAACTATGAATAAAATCAAAGCAAGAGAAGAAGTCTTAGAATCATCGCTCTCCGCCGTCTACAAAAAATGCAAAACTTCATCCGAAAGGAATGTTTTGAAGAGACTGGCCACAGAAAAAGTAACTAAAGAAAGAAATAAAGTTGGCTACGTCACTAAACTGCTGGGTTTGCGTGGGAAAATTAAACAAAAGAGACAAAAGCTCATAAGAATACCTGAAATCGAAAAGGAAATACGAACCTTTTATCTTCGAGATGACATAACTCGTTCCACGTCAGGCAAAAAAGAATGTCGATCTCAAAAAAAACAGAAGCAGCAAAAAAGATACATGGTAGACAGTTTATACAACTTGTATAAAGTTTACAAGAAAGAAGGTGGAAAATATAGTTTCAGCTCGTTTTACAAATACAAACCCTTCTTTGTTCTGTCGCCAACTCTCTTAAACAGAGACACTTGTTTATGCATAAAGCATAGCAATATAGAAATGTTGTTTGATGCTTTGAAAAAGAACAAAATCCTAACATCGTTTCCAAATATGACTCAGCTTCTTGACAGCCAGGTTTGTGACACACAAGAAAAAGACTGCATGTATGGAGAGTGTGAAAAATGTAAGACCTATAAGGTGGAGTATAACCTGCAAAATGAAACATCTGCTACTGTTGTTTCTTGGAGAAAATGGGAACGGGTAGATCATCAGTACCAAAAATTTGAAAACGGAAAAACAAAAACTATGACAACAAAAAAGACTGTTAGATTATTAAAACAGAGTAGCGGTAAAGAGCTGTTAAATGAATTTGAGAGCAGCCTTGCTTTTCACAAAAAACATTGCTACAGAGTGTACCACCAGCAGAATAAATATCAAGAAATAAATATCAAGAAATTATAAGAAACTTAAACTCAAACGAAGCTCTCATTTTGTGCGATTTCTCACAAAATTATGAAGCAAAACTGGGCGAGGAAATACAAGCAATGCACTTCGGTACAAGCAAAAGCCAGATAACACTTCACACGGGGATGTTTTACTGGTCACAGAATGCGCAGTCATTTTGCACTATTTCTGATAGTAGTGCACACGATCCGCCAGCGATATGGGCTCACTTAATACCTATCATAAAAATGATGAAGACAAACGCACCTGAAGTAAATACCATCCACTTCTACTCGGACGGACCTTCCTCACAGTACAGGCAGAAGAAAAAATTTTTCTTGCTGACTCTATTTGGAATAAAATTTCGATTTCACTTTACTACGTGGTCGTTTTTTGAATGCGGCCATGGAAAGCGGGCGGCCGACGCAATTGGCGGCGCGGTCAAAAGAGCACTTGATCGGCATGTGTCTCACGGGGGCGATGTTACAAACGGATCGGATGCCTTTGAAATTTTAGAAAAATGCATTAAGTCAGTCAAATGCTTTTACGTATAAGAAGAAGACATTAAAAACGTTGCTACAATTGTACCTGTCTTACAACCCGTACCAGGTACGCTTCAAATCCATCAAATCATATACAAGAATGATTCCACGTCATCGGTCAATGCCATATATTACAGGAATTTCAGCTGTTTCTGTACAAAACAGGATCGATGTGATTGCTATGATCCAAAAAAACACGTGTTTCCTGCAATTGCTCAGCAATCAGCAACAATAAGTCAACAAATTCCTATCATACGATCAGATTTCACTTCGGGAACTGAAATACTGGTGCCACAAAACAGGACACATGCTGTGATGGAAGAAAACATGAAAGCTGACCCACCCACAGAAAAACAAGAAGTTAAACTGCTGACACCACAGAAAGTACATGACAATATGGAGAAAAATGTAGAATCTGACCACCCCAAGAAAAAAATCAAAGTTATCAAAACGTTGGTGCCACAAAAGAGGACACATGCTGTGATAGACGAAAACATGAAAGCTGACCCACCCACAGAAAAACAAGAAGTTAAACTGCTGACACCACAGAAAGTACATGAAAATATGGAGAAAAATGTAGAATTTGACCACCCCAAGAAGAAAATCAAAGTTATCAAAACTTTGGTGCCACAAAAGAGGACTCATCCTGTGATAGACGAAAACATGAAAGCTGACCCACCCACAGAAAAACAAGAAGTTGAAGTGCTGACACCCCAGAAAGTACATGTAAACATAGAGAAACATTCAGAATCTGACCACCCCCAGAAGAAAATCAGAATGTTGATACCCATCCAGAAACAAGCCATGAAAGAAATAGTAAAAATTGATATTGCAAAACCCAGTACTTCGCTGAGGACAGTAGTTTTAAGATCCATACAATGCAATAATTGCAAAATTGGCATGCATATCTCCACCCCCATGAACAAATGTATAGTATGCGCACACAAATACTGTCGGACATGTGACTGGACTGGTGGCGAGGTTCTTGACAATTACATATGCAAAATATGTCTTACGGCATAAAAATGCAATTACATATTGCTTTTTTAGGGTTTCGTCATCTACAACTTTCTAGTACTAGTATTCTTCGAGCTATGCTGGGGACAGACAGACAGACGGACCTTCCGTCTGTCTGTCTGTCCCCAGCATAGTTCGGAGAATACTAGTACTAGAAAGCTATGTTTTATAATGACTATACATATTAGTCAGTAATTTTTTAATACTTTTGAACATAAAGATGTTCAAAAGTATTAAAAACCGCAAATACTTTGCCATTCATACAAACACTATGATAAACAAAGTTATTATTTGCTGGTGGAGAACGATAGTTATGTTTTGGCAAAGTGTATCTGGTGTATTTAACGAAAGCCTTCATGGGCGAGCCCGACTCGCACTTGGCCACTTATATACCTTACAATTTCTTACCTTTTGTACCACCAGCCTTATGATTACGTTACCGGTATTTTACGTTACCGTCCGTTGCCGCTACATTAAAACTAATGTGATAAACTAGTTAACTATTTAGTTACTCATGTATTTTAATTAATAAAAGTATAAAGAGATTTACAAGTTTTAATCCAACATATTGAAGCCTTAGGTATATCTTTCGATACGACCTTGAAAGAGAAAAATACCTTGTAGAATTGACCAAGTAGGTAACGTAAACTCATATAAATGCCTAAAACCTAGCAATTGTAATGTTTTCAATAAAAATCTCATTGTTTTCGCATTATCAATTTGCAATATTGCTGTAAAAACTATTATCTAAACTTCTATAATGCTTCTTTTATGATTTAATAACATGGTTCTATGGTAACGTAATAGAAAGAAAAAATCCGTCGGGTCACCTTAAAATTTCTCTGTAAGCGAATATAGCTGGTATTTTGACAAATTGTTACTAATTTTACATACTTTAATGTCTGTGGAAATATAATATAACCACAATAAATGGATTTCATTACATTGCAAAATATATTTGATTTTCAGTCATGGTAGCTGTTTTGAAAAAAATGCTCATTACTGGAATGTTCATGTAAATTATGTTTTGTGTTTTATACCTACTGTGTTTCGTCTATTTTACTTTTTATTTGTAAGTCGGTTATGTTTTTCATTTCAATGTTTGTAAGTTTGTATTAGTGTGTCAAATTTCTTTCCCAGCAAGCTCAGTGTTCGACTGGGTTCAGGCAAATTTATTTCTTTTGTTTTAAATAAGTATTGTGTTTACTTATTTTAATATTTGTATTTATTATATTATATCTAGTTTATGGATACCTACAACTTTGGTGACAGCTTCTTCTCTTGTTCTAATAGTGATGTTTCCGTTAGTGCGGGAAGTGTAGGGTCATCAGCGGATGACTCACTGCCTTTTAACTTAAAGCGGGTGTTTTCTAATCTTGATACAAACTTCAACGTTGTCCATATTAATGCACAAAGCATTCACACCAGCTATGCTGACCTCCTTGTAACTTTTAGCGATCAGAACATACATGGTATTCTTGTTTCGGAATCTTTTCTTAAACCTTCACTTCCTTCTGCCATGTATGCTCTGCCAGGGTTCAGTCTCTATCGGAACGATAGGACGGGCAAGGCTGATGGCGGTGTAGCCATATACCTACGTGCCGACATTCCATGCAAAGTCATCAGCCAGTCGCCAAGCCTGTACTCTGGTACCGCTGAACACCTGTTCTTGGAGATTTGCTTGCGTCACAATAAAGTCCTCCTGGGTGTCTATTATAGCCCCTCTCTTCGCATTGACTATTTTAGCTCATTTGAAACCCTCCTCAATGATCTGACTCCTCTTTATAGCGACACCCTGATTCTCGGAGACTTTAACACTTGCCTTCTCAAAAATAAGGGTCGCTCAGCAAAGCTGAAATCTCTTGTTAGTTCTTTAAACTTACACATCCTTCCCCTGGGTGCCACCCACTTTCAACCACACTGCACCCCTTCTCTTCTTGATCTGATGATTACTTCTAACATATCCAAGGTTGCTGTGCATGGCCAACTTAATGCCCCCTTCTCCTATCATGATTTGATTTACCTTTCATTCAAGTTAAGGCCTCCCAAGCGCGCAGCTAAATTCCTTGACATACGTAGCTTCAAGGGCATGGATCTTAACTCCCTTAAATCAGATGCCGCCTCTGTTGACTGGTCCCCTGTCGTTGATAGCGAGGCCGTTGAAGACAAAGTCCGGAACTTTAACTCTATTGTCCTGAGCTTGTTTGATAAGCACGCTCCGGTCAAGAGGGTTAAGGTTACCTGCCGTGGCTTACTGACACCATCAAGGGTCTGATGGCCAAGAGAAACCATGCCAAGAGGAGTTATAAGTTGGTTCCGACTGATGAGAACATTTTAATTTTCAAATGCCTCCGTAATCTTTGCACTCGTCTGTGTCGTAATGCCAAACGTCGTCACATCTACGAGTGTATTGAGGGCTATACTCCAGCACAGGTTTGGAAATTCCTGAAGACTCTTGGTGTAGGTAAGTCTCAGGACTTGGCTGCTGGAAATGTCAACCTTAACGGTCTCAACTATTTCTTTGCCATCCCCCCTGTCGTGATGGACCCCCTCGTTAAGGAAGCCACCCTTCGTAACCTACGGTCCAAGACCACAGCCCACAGTTCACCCTTCAACTTTAACCATGTCGGAATCGGCGCAGTAAGGAGGGCAATATGAGCGATCTCTTCAAAGGCCATAGGTGAGGACAAGATCTGTTATCAGATGATAACCACCATCATCGATGAGCTATTACCTATCATCACCCACATAATGAATGTGTCGCTTGAACAATCTTGCTTCCCCACTCAGTGGAAACAGGCACTTGTGATTCCCGTACCTAAAACGTCCAATCCCGTCGCCTTTAAAGAATTCCGTCCCATATCTATTCTGCCTATCCTCTCCAAAGTCCTGGAATCAATTGTTCACATCCAGCTCTCCTCCTACCTTTCCTCAAATAACTTATTAAATCCCCATCAATCAGGTTTCAGGCCGGGTCACAGCACTACCACGGCTCTGCTTAAAGTCACTGACGATATTCAATCGGCTATGGATCAGAAGCAGCTTACGGTCCTTACACTGCTTGATTTCAGTAGCGCCTTCAACTGCGTCGATTTCGATATCCTGGTTGAAATTCTAAAGTCGCTTAAAGTCTCCTCGCACTCGGCTCGCTGGTTTGACTCCTACCTGAGAGACCGCCAGCAGCGCATTAAGTCTGAGGAGATCTCCACGGACTGGTGTGAGCTCTCCACGGGTGTCCCGCAGGGTGGTATCCTTTCTCCTCTCCTCTTCTCAGTATTCATAAACTCGTATAGTTTATATATATTTTGAAAGTAATTTGCGTCCGTATGTATAGTGTTATTGCGAACTAGGACTTTCCTGTATAATTAACTCTCCTGTCCTGCCTAGGTTTGCTGGAAGAAATCTCTTTTTAGAGATAAGCTCGCCTTTGCTTATTACATTACTTTTAATTGTCTGTAACTTTATACTATCTATGCAATAAAGAATAAAGAAGAAAAAGAATAAAGCAGCTGAAATACAGCTAATGGTTTGCTTTTATACCTAATAACAGCTCTAATACAACTCTAATTCAGCTTCTGCACTATTTTACAGTCCATGTAACGCCTAAGGCCCTTTGTGGCCCTTTTGCCCTTATAAGGGCTGTATATAAGCATTATTACCCTTTATACAGCCTAAATGTAAGCTTCAATACAGCTTTTAGTTTAAATTAATATCTAATATACAGCTTCTATACAGCTTAAATGCTGCTTGGGTGTGGTGGTCGCCCCGAAAAAATCGACACATGTTCGATGTTACGTCTCATCTCTAGTGAGTTAAATCCAAGCATACCTAATATAAAAGCAGATGGATAAAGGTAGGGGTAGTATCCAAATTTCCTCATAAATAGGTATCTTCGAAAAACTGTGTATCGAGCATAAGCGACGAAAGCGAGTTAGATCCGCAAACCCGCAATCTGGTAGTATGGTTGAGAGTGAAATGGATGCAGCCATTGAACGTCTGGTGGGCCCATCTGATGGTTTTACTTGGCAGACAGACTTTGCCACTTTCAGGGGTGTGCAGGAATTATTTTCCGGCCCACTCCCTGGAGCTGTCAAAGACAACAATACGCCCTATGATGCCTTTTATGATATCTGGAGCGAAGACATCATTGGTCTTATGGTTGAGGAAACCAATAGATATGCTGAATAGACGCTCAAAGCACAACGTGAAGCAGGAAATTTGAAGCAGTCGTCTCGTTTGGATCGATGGACTGACACCAATGCAAACAAGATGCGCTTGCTTCTTGCAATGTATATGTTGATGGGTTATGTAAAACACACATCTCAGCATGAGTATTGGAAAACAACCGGCATTCTACAAATGCCCTACTTCAGGAAGGTGATGTCTTACAACCGCTTCATTTTGCTGAACAAGTTCTTTCACTTTTCGGACAATGTTGGCATTAGTCAACATTTGCCGGGAATCGGAGGGACTGTGCTCTCTGCAAGGTTGCGGAAAATAGCACCACTCATCGTGCACCTCAATGAAAAATTCTCATATCTTTACAAACTCGACCAAGATGTCGCTATCGACGAGTCTTTGACCTTATTCAAAGGCCGCTTGTCCTGGGTCCAAGCGATAAGGTCAAAGGCTGCGCGATTCGGAGTAAAATCATTCGAGCTGTGCGAATCAAGGACTGGGTACATGTATAGATTCCAAATCTATACGGACAAGAACTCGAATCCCGATCGCGACGTCGCGAGTCTTGGTGAGTGGAACTCGATTTATTGAAAGGTCTGGAACATCGGGGCCACGATAGCACGGCACGGGGGCACGAACACTGCGTCACGATGGACAATTATTAAAATTCTCCAGCGTTGGCAAGGTACCTTAACCTTACAATCCCCCAAGCCTCATATGACGCTCGCCTCGAGTACCGTCCGTCCCCCAAGCGTCATATGACGCTCTCGCTCCCGCGCTTTTTTAAAACGGTATATTTTGGCCAATTTTTGTCATGTTGGTACTGTTAAAGATTTTCCAGACGCTCAATAAGACAAAGTCTATAATCCGATACAATTGTCTATGGTCATTCATAGAAAAAAATATTCCAAACGTGCTTCAAAAAAAACACTTTTTCGAGGACTTTTTTTTGGAAAATTTCAAACGCTGAAATATTGAACAGTTTATATAAGAACACACTAATGTTTTTATTGTTTTGAAAGGGTAATGTTATTTAGATTACGTAGGTATCAAATAACATGTATATGTTGTTGATGTTTTTCTCATGTCTGCTAGATTTGTGTCGAGAAGGACCATTTTCATAGATGTCTGTGATTCTCATGTCGGTACAATAATAAAGGAAGGTAACTGTGACATTAGTTTTGCATTGACTAAGAGAGGGTTTCATTAGCTACTCATATTTAGCACTCTCATAGTTCTAAGAGTTACCATTTCAACATAATCACTTGATACGTCAGTCAAGTGTCGCGCGCCGCGCGGGCTTAAGTGTGCCTGGGGGACGAGCTGTGTCGGCGCCAAGTGGCTGGGGGTGCGAGGGGTTTAAAAAAGTAAAGGATTTGATTGTGTGGGGACGTTGCGTCCTAATCCCAAGAATGTACCGGAAGCGATTGCGAAGGCTCCGAAGAAGCTTGATAAGGGGGCGATTATTGCTCGCCATTCTGGTGACGTGACATGCCTCGCATGGCAAGACACCAAAAAGGTGAACCGTGAATTGTGATTATCACAATTCGGAGACCGTCGTAGTTCGGAAGAGTGGTAAGGAATTGGTGAAGCCCAGTGTTGTACAGGACTACAACAATACAATGGGAGGTATTGATCTGAAAGATCAAAAACTCTCAATGTATTTGTTGGAAAGAAAGAGATGCCTGAAATGGTATATGAAGATTTTTAAAAGGTTGCTCAACGTATCAGTACACAACGCATTAGTTCTGATGTCGGACTCGAGGAAACGTCACGATTTGCCTCCGATGACGCATCGCAATTTCCGCATAGATCTGGCTGAAACGTTGGTGAAGGTTCACAGCCAATATTCTGCACGCTGCTACCAAACTGCAGCGCACCCTGGACATCTTGCCCGAATGGCTCGCCAAGTGGCGACTGTTCGTCAATGTTGGGAAAACGCAGGCGCTCATCACAGGCCAGAGTCTGCTTCCACCATCTCCAGCTCCAGGGACAACACATCGAGTGGTCTTCGCAGGTGAAGTACCTAGGAGTGACCATTGATCGCCGGCTCACCATGAAGCAACACGTCGACAACGTCGTCAGCCAGGTCAAGGTGGCACGCGCCAAGCTGCGTCCACTTTTCGACTCCAGCCTCCCTCTGAGGGCGAAGCTCGGGATCTACAATACCTACGTGAGATCCCGCCTCACCTACGCGGCTCCGGCATGGTACGCCCTGTGCTCGGAGACGAACAAACGGAGTCTCCGAGCCCGAGAGAACCTCTCTCTGCGTACCATCGTCAGCGCCCCCCGCTGGGTGAGGAACGCAACAATCCAGAGGGACCTAAGATGGGAAACCGTGGACCAGTTTCTCTAGAGGCTGGCGAAGGGTATGTTCGCGCGTGCGGATGTGGCGTCTCCGTCACGTCAACGCCAACATCAAATGCCGTGCGACATGCGACTGTGGTCAAGCGCAACGGCAAAACAAAGTTTGCGACCACTCCGCCCGGCGAGGCTTGGTTCGCGATGCGCGTGCACCCCGCCGCGCCCGCGCACCCCCCGCGCCAACACATCGCCACGGCAGACTTCTCATACGCTAACTCGATGCGCACGTATTGCTTTTCTCGCTCCGCTAGCTTACGAAAGATCACTCCCGCGCTTTTGCTTTGTTACACTTCTTACTTTCATTCTTCCTGTAATCTATCCGCCCAATAAAACGTCTATTCTTCTGTAATCTACGAGTTTCTCTTCAGTAGGAGCCTACACACATCAAAACCTACACTGGTGACCTATTTTTGTGAGCTATTTTTTGGCCGGAGGATCCGGAAATCTGGTTTGCCCGTCTTGAAGGTCAGTTTACCATTAATTTCTAATATTAAAACCGATTCGACGAAGTTTTACTATGCCATCTCGCAAATGGACTTTGCTACCGTAGCTGAGGCACGAGATGTAATCAAGGCACCTCCAGCCGAGAACAAATATGAGATGTTGAAAACCTGCCTTATTAGTAGACTGACCGAATCACACGAAAAGAAAATTAAACAACCCCTTCTGGGGCGTGGGGAGTCGGGGTCAGGTCGACGGACCTCTTCTCGAAGAATCGCCTCTGTGTGGACAGAGGCGATCCACACAGAGGCGATTCTCGAAGAATCGCCTCTGTGTGGACAGAGGCGATTCTTCGGGAAGAGGTCCGTCGACCTGACCCCGACTCCCCACGCCCCAGAAGGGGTGCGTGAGATGACTTCGATGATGATGCCAATCTCCACCAGCGGTCGGCTTAGATCAGTTGTTGGAATTTGGGGTGCGTCTGAATACCATTATCATGCACGAACCTATGCATGTCTCGCAACAGGAACGAAAGCGTTGCCATATCTGTCACCTGCAAGGTTTGCGTCGGACGGTGCCTACAAAATGCGTCACCTGCGGAGAGTTTATCTGCTTTGCACCCAAGCCTTGCTGGAAAATTTGGCATTCTCTTCGAGAATTGCCTGGCCGCAATGTACAAGTCAGGTTAACGAAGCGAAAATAATTAATTTTATTTTCGCTTCCCTAATATGCCATTGTACAAGAGGAGAGGAGTACTGTAATTTTACTTGTAATTTTACTCTCTCTTTTACTTGTAATTTTATTTTGTACATAATTACAGTAAAATACTGTAATTTGAAAATGTGTCAATACAAAATTCGTGTAGTATCTTGTAAATACGTGTTTTACTGTAATT
Source organism: Argyresthia goedartella (assembly GCA_949825045.1). Lineage (NCBI taxonomy): Eukaryota > Metazoa > Arthropoda > Insecta > Lepidoptera > Argyresthiidae > Argyresthia > Argyresthia goedartella. The sequence goes on along the minus strand of OX463821.1, from coordinate 21,108,735 downwards.
TGAAAATGGGCAAGTAATGTCTCTACAATTGTGTAGGTACTAATTTCAATATAAGTTAATAATTTGACCCAAACATCAAACTTCACAAATGGTTTTTTTTTTTTGTAAAACCATATGTGTTTTTATTGTATGGATAATACATGATATGAGTTTGAATTACAATACCTACTTACAATTTGTAAACTAGACTATATACACACATATTGATTGTACCTATTGTATTTATTGTTATTTCAACATGTCTGTTTTTATTAAAAATATTTTATCTTGTACATATATTTTATCGTTTTTTCAAATCCCGCAGCTTAAGTGACTAATAAGTGGGTTCGAATGCCACTAGAATATTGCTAAAGCATTTTTAGCAATATGTTGAAGTGAGTTTGTTTTATGTCAAGTACAAAATCAAATAAATCGAGTGGCCCTCTGCCAAACTTATCAAATAGTGTAGTTAGTCAGCCGTAACAGCCTAACTTCGAAGCCGCATATTGGCAGCGAGGCCGAGACTGCATTTATCAAATTCAAAATCCAACCAATCACACCACGGGAAAGCAATGTTATAGCGAGTGGTGCCATCTCTCGGCGCTCGACCTATTTATCACTATTTATTTATAAGCATCTTTTCCGCCCAGGAGGAATGGGGGCTTATTATAATATAATGAGAGATTAGATAGATGGAATAAAATCACCTGTTTGTTCACTGTTTTCCCATGTAATTTTATTTCCTGCCATAACATTCAGTTTTCATTCTCAAGAATACAATATAAAAAAGTTTTAAGATACTGATATTACTGAATTTGTAGTCTACCAGACTCGCCAGTCCAAAATGCGCAACAATTACCCATTTATTCATAAATCTGTTCTTTTAGGCAATAATAAAAATCTCAATACAAAAATACGAACGCGTTTCAACTTGTCGTGCAAACGGTACCTCGCTGTTGAATAGCGCGGGTGGGCAGGCGACCGGCCGCAGACTTACATTTTATGTTTGTCTATATTTATTTATTGTGAAGTAATTACTCTGTTTTGTAATAAAATAATACATCTTATCGCTGGAGAAATTAACATATTAAACGCCGTACTAATAATAACCAAAATTACATTTTTTTGTCTTAGTGCACTTTGATGTATTAAGAGACATGAATATCCTTATATGCTAGACTGCTATAGAAGGTATAGTTCAGAAAAAAAACCTAAAAAACCTCACGAGGTCACCGGTGTCCTACACGGCGCCATGATACAACAAAGAGCGTTACCGTTATCGAGACGCCGCGTTCATTTATAGGATATATAATGTTAAAAATATATAAGCAGTCGGGTTTTTAATTTTTTTAACTATTATTTTTTATTTTTTATTTTAGGAATGAAGCAACCTTATGCAAAACTACTTCAAAACAGCCCACCTGGAGAATATTATAGTCTAGTTGTTTCGGATAAGATTTTTGAAGACATTGCCATGCAAACAAATTTGTTCGCAGTACAAATGGGACCAAGTTCTAAACCATCATCACGGTCACATTCCTGGAAACCAACAACCAGACGAAATAAAAAAAAAATTTGATTGGTTCTGTACATGGGTCTAGTGAAAGTTCCAAAACTCACGGATTATTGGAGCAGAGATAAAATTTTTGGTCAAAACTTTCCTCGTACTGTAATGAGCAGGAATAGATTCGAAATACTTTTACAATATTTGCATTTTGCTAACAACGAAACCGCTTATTTATCGGACCGAATTAATAAAATTCGTCCGCTCATCGATGCCCTTAATCAATCATTTGAAAATTGTTACGCACCGAAAGAGGAGGTATGTGTAGACAAAAGTCAAGTGCCACACAGAGGTCGAATAATATTCCGCCAATATAATAAAAGTAAACGTCATAAATACGGAATGAAATTATTTAAACTATGCACATTACCTGGCTACACATGTAAACTTAACCTTTATGCAGGTAAGAACCACGAACTGGTTAATACTTCGCCAACCAACGTAGTTATGGAGCTTTGTATGAATATATTAAACCGCGGGCATACACTTTCAACAGATAATTGGTATACTAGTCTTCCCCTTGCAAACCAACTTCTCGATAATGACACTCATCTCGTAGGAACTTTACGAAAAACACGAAAAGGTTTACCAAAGGAAGTGATTGAGTCAAAACTACAGCCGGGAGAGTCTATTTCCAAAGAAAACGAGCGAGGTATTTGTGTCCTAAAATGGCGGTCCAAAAGGGATGTGTTGATACTGTCCACAAAGCACTCAAAAGGATTCACTAACGTCGTGAAAAGGGGAAGAGTGATTCGCAAACCAAAAATGATTGTTGCCTACAACAAAGCAAAAGGCTCAGTAGACATAAGTGGCCAAATGACCTCCTACTCGTCACCATTAAGAAAGACAGTAAAGTGGTACAAAAATTAGCCATAAAGCTTATTTTGAATACTGCCCTTGTAAATTCATGGGTGATGTATTGTGAAAACAAAAAAACTAATAAAGGAATAGTCCAATTCAGAAGGCAATTGGTAGACTTCTTGACTCAGACAAGTGAACCTGAAGCAAGCATTGAGCGACCCAGAAGAGTCAAACAAAAGCTTCAAACCAAAGAAGGTACTGTGAGAAGTACAAGGCGTTTCTGTGCCCAATGTTATAAAACTGATGTTAATACCTATGGATCCAAGGCCGCCAAAAACAAAACTAAAAAAGTGTCTACATTTTACAGCGAATGCGACAACGAACCATATTTATGTTTACCTTGTTTTAATAGAGTTCATAAAATATAAAGCCATTAGTTTAAGTCTTTTTTCTACTTTGTAAGTCCTTACGTCATTGCAAATTTTGTTAATTACCTACTTCAAGTTTTGTAATAAATATAATCTTGTTTTTCCATTACTAGATGCTGTTTTTCTTTTCATAGTCATATTGTATTTAGATTAATGTTCAAAGTAGGTATAAAAAAGTTGCTTCAGTCAAAATCTTAGCCAGCTTGAGTGAAAAAACCACAACACAGGTATTACGTGGGAAAGTATATGTAAACGTAAATTGATTTCAAACAGCTCAACTAATTTTAATGTAGCTTGCACCATTAGTTAAAACATTTATGCGAAGTTGCACTTATTGAATTATATTAAATATATTCATCATTTCAACGACTTTTCTCTGACAGTATTCAAAGAAGCCGTGCGGATCCGGGGTGGATCGCTAGTCAACCCATAAAATCAATTTTAACAAATGCTACTTAATATTTATGTTATGAGGTTTAAACGCTAAAAAAATATTTTAAAAAGTAAATTAATTCTTCAGTAAAATCTTTTAAAATGTTTGCAAGCAGAACCGCGGACGGCAATAAGATTTTCCTTATAACTTGGGAAAAAAATGAGCTACACTAAAACCATTCAGGCAAAGTGTTCTACAGCGCCGCTCCGGTCATATGCTTGCTACCAGTCAATGAAATATGAGTCCTGTGCGTTTAAATAAGCTTTAAAGTCAGATATACCTCGAGGTCACCGGTGACCTACGTGGCGTCTAGACACGGAGCAGGGTCCGGTCACCGGTGACCTACATGGCGTTTAATGTGGTGGTGATGTGAAAAATGGAAAATAGTGTAAGTTTTGTGTGAGTGGCCCGTAAGAACGAAATATAAAATCTAAATGTCTTATTACTGTAGTTATTTAAATATATTATCTGTTGCATGGTACAGCTAGCGGGCGAGATTGTAGTGACATCTAAAAATAATGCAGGTTTTGGGAAGGCACTAAAGTTAAATAAAGGAATGAATCAGTCACTTAAAAAAGAAACAAGAATTACAATACCTATCGTTGATAATTTTCTATAGGAATGAGTTTCTATAGGAATTTGATGTATCAGTATAAAAAGCCATGAGAAAACCAGTGAACTTGTTTGACTTTTACAACCTGAAATCGAGTGAGCGTCCTCTGATATCGAGACGTGAAATCGGCCGCCCCTAGGACTCTGGCGCACCTAGGCCGCGGCCTTTACAGCCTATTGACAAATCCGGGACTGTTTTAAATGCAACCTTTATAGGAATAGCATATTCTATAGCTATTCAACTATATAACTTGTTACCAAATGTCAAAAAGAGCATACTATCACAAGATTCTTAAAAATAAACTATGCTATGATACTCCAATGATAAAGAATTAATTACTCTATAAAGTTTCTGGGATGGCCTGAGTTTTCTTGCCGTTTCTTTCTCGACCAAAAAGCACACGGCTTACGAAAAGGAGTAGTATTCCTAAAAATAGATTAGTAATAGTTAGTACTTATTGAAAAAATCAACAAAACATAAAATCTATACAAATACAATACACAGATAATGTTTTGGTTTGTGGTTCCATACAGCAATCATGTTGATGGGGACGTCCTGATTGGGGCGGATGAAATAGGGCTTGATTGAATTTGAAGTCGGCTTTTCGGTTATTCAGTTTTTAACTTGGTGAATTATCTCATGCACCTGGTTACGTATGTGGCGTATGATAGCCGTAGCAAAACTTTGTTAACATTTTTTTTATCATACCTAATCCCACTACAAGAAACTTATTGTGCGAGGGTACGGAACCGTTCATGAGCGAGTCCGTATATTCCTTTTTAAGGTATCCTAAAAATTGTCTACATTTGTTTTACAGTTTGGCGGGACCAAGAGATGTCGGTGTCAAATAATGGATTCTGCAAACAATCGATGAAAAGCCTTATCAACTTTATTATCACATGTGAGTACTATACATCACAAGATAGGTAATTTCATTAACTTTATTATAGTACATAACATGTTAGGAAACTAATAAAATAACCTAACAAACTTATCAAATTCCTAACGCAAGTCGATTGGAAATTTATTTTCGCCAGAACCTTGGACGCGATAGGGTCCACGAGATCCGATTTTCAGGGACGTTCCAAAGGTTAAGTCATGGGTCAACCATACATACACTACACATATTTTCAGATGCGAGCGAACCAGCGTACGCAAGTTGCATTTATGTGCGTTCAGTATGTGTTATTGGGACTTTTAATGTACACCTCTTAGTTTCGATAAAATGGTTGGCACCACTCAAACCCATTACTATATCACGTTTAGAGTTCTGTGCCGCATTGTTAGGTGCAAGACTGTTTACCAAGATTATCGACTCACTTTCGATTGCTATAGATAAGTGCTACTTCTGGAGCGATTCAACAATAGTTTAGCAATACCACCTCACCAGCTGAAGGCCTTTGTTCGGAACCGTGTAGACGAAATACAAGACTACGGCAGCAAGCCATTCATGGAGCTATGTTCCGTCGAAGGACAATCTGCGGGATTCGCTTCTCGCGGGCAGAAGGCTGACCTCATCAGCAATTGTCAATTATGGTGGTGTGGGCCCACATTCTTGCTTGAGGACCAATCTCAGTGGCCTAAAGCGCCTTACACACCAGTCAAGCAACAGCTACCGGAAATAATTTGCATTCACATAAATAATGATAGCGAAACGTCAGGGTTATCAAATCTTTATTACAGTCATTAATTACAAAATCATCAAATATTAACTATTTACAAAGAGTGGCAGCATATTAACATAGATACCGTAAACTGGGGTTACTTTGATAACTACTTTTCTTTCCCGAATAAATATTGTTTTTGCAGAAACGGAACGCACCAGCGGATTTATTTTTTTGCGTAAGTAGCACTGATAGTTGCCCATCTTGCCCTGCGAAGAAGAACCGCTTGCGCCGGTCCAGACTACGTTAAAACAAATCAAAAGGTGAGTTATTAATATTAATGCTTTTATGAACCCTGCAAAACTTTGTTTATGACTAATTTGCTATTAATACAAACTAACTTTTGTGCAAAATAAGTTGAGTGGCAGGTGTTTGGGATCTATGAAAAAAATATTGTAACCTCCAACCTCAAAACCGGCTTCATGGCTGACGATATTTTAACACGGGGTGAACTTGATCAACCAACGGGGTGAGATTGATCGGTGATCAAAGTAAAATACAGCGCCGTTGCTGTTCTTTTGGGTCCTTTTAGTGCTTTGTGGTTGCTTTATTTTTTATATTTTAATGTTTCTTTTTAGTACCTAACATGCCGCGAGGATACAAGCCAAAAACCGGTTCCAGGGCTTACAAAAACTACGATGATCGTAAATAAAATCAAGCTTTAACTGAAATAGTAAACAGGAGAACGTCCATACGAGCTGCTTCTAAAGAATACAGCATTCCATATGGGACTCTGGTCAACAAGTACAACGGAAAACACATCAACACTCCCGGTGCCCAAAACGTATTTAGTAGCGCTGAGGAAAAAGCTCTGCTTAGAGGGGCAGCGAAGTGTTCTGATTGGGGCTATCCGCTAACACAATTAGACTTGCGATTCTTAGCTAAAGCCTACCTGGACAAGCAGGGCCGAAGCGTAGCTAAATTCGAGAACAAACTGCCAGGGCCCGATTGGGCTTATTCTTTATTGAAGGGACACAAAAACGAATATTCGCAAAGAGTCGCAGCCAACATGAAAAGGGCCAGGGCGACAGTTTCGAAGGAAACCATAAAGGAATATTTCGATAATTTAGAGCCACTGATTAAAGATCTGCCGCCCTCGAATATCTTCAACTATGATGAGTCCAATTTAAGTGACGACCCCGGAAGAAAACAAGGTATATATAGGCGCGGTGTGAAATATCCCGAGAAAGTGACGAATTACTCGAAAAGTTCAACCTCTGTCATGGTTTGTGGGTCAGCAGATGGAGTAATGCTGCCGCCATATGTTATCTACAAGAGCCTACACTTATATGAGACCTGGAAGGAGGGTAGTCCATGTGGGTCACCTTGCTGGGATAAACGTTGCTGTTCTCAAGGAACAAGATTTAACATAACCAACAGTGGGTGGTTTGACGCAGGGACTTTCCGAGACTGGTTCTTAACATGCTTTCTACCACACACTAAAAACATACCTGGCCGTAAAGTAATGATAGGCGATAACGTTTCGTCCCACCTGGACATCGATGTCTTGAGACTTTGCGAAGAAAATGAGATCGACTTCGTCTGCTTGGTACCCCATTCAACGCATTTATGTCAGCCCCTTGATGTGGCCTTTTTAGGCCAATGAAGTCAGCTTGGCGTGCAATTCTGACAGAGTGGAAAGCTCGTTACTTTAAATTGGCTGCTATTCCTAAAGACACTTTCCCCCGTTTGCTGACTAAAGCTCTACAAAAAATGGATTCCGTCCAAGCAAAGCCAAAAGCGCCGTTTTCCAACGAGACGTCGGGCATCAAACGAAACTTACTTTTTTATTGTCTCTGGTAGAGAAAATAACTGTGCAACTACTCATTTTATCAAAATAACCTAATTCCCTTTAGATTTCAAATAAACCGCCTTCGAAAACAAACATTTTTATCAAAAAAGCCAAGTCCAGTAGTAAACTTTTATCAAAACCAGCTAGGTCCCCGTGAACCAATCAGAGCTTCGGCGTTGTCCAAGATGGCTGTCAGTCGTACCTCGGCATAACTACTGTATTGAGACTTCTTTAGATATTTTAATCGATTTTGATAATAAAATTGATAAAAACAATGGAACATGTACCAGTTATGCCTTCCAGATAAAGCAAGGAAACGAGTGATACTAAAGAGCTCAACCAAAAGTAAGAAACAGAAGGAAAAACGGTAAGTTTATGTTTCTATTTCCTACTATAACCTCCATTTATCCAGGGCTGCATCAAGCACGTTTAAAAATAGCGGTCATAACAAATCTAACCTATGATGAGTTACTGCTTTTGTTTGAAAAATATTCTCATAATATTTTATGTACTTACTTTTGAATTCAATTAAAACCGATCTGCGATATTTACTTTAAAACCCTTAACTTTTTATTATCTTTTATTTACAAGTTTCAAATAAATCAATTAATTAAACCTAATGTTCTGTTGTACTTTCGTAACACGCACTTTTTTCAAATAGGTACGTATATTTTTGACAATTACTAGTAATGCGTTGACAGTGTAACTGTAGTGTATATACCTAGGTTGGTGTACTAACTGAATACGAGCGTATAAGCCTCTACAAACCGCGCCGCAGTCTGCCGTCGGGACTTATATGGAAACTATAAGTTCACACAACTCTCATGACGTCAGAGACCGCGTTGCCGTCGGGTATATTTTCAAAACCAGTAAACTAAAATCATTTCAATAAAGCGTACCTTTATCTAACATTGATTTATGTTTCAATATTTTTTCAATAAACATTTTACAAAAAAAAAAAAAATACAAAAATGACAAAAGAATACATAATAAGAAAGGTACAGTTTCATGTTATATAAACTTAACTAAAGATAGATACATCGTATGTTTATGAGAATAGGTGTTGGTAGTAAGCAAAAATAACATCAGAGTCGATACTCCCCAAGGTAGGGTTTCCCCTGTGTTTTGGGATAAGTAGCGACGAGGGACATTTGTGACGTCACTGTCGCGTGTTGATAACGGGTATACATTCAGATTTAGTATAATACGCCCCGCGTATTTTAAAACATACCCGACCGCAACGTAGCCATCCTTCGGTACTCTTTTGGCACGTTACTATTTCAATCGTTCTATCCTTTTCACCCGCTGGCTGACGCAATATTTTGTTTGTTACATAATTTTGTGACCACGTGCGAGTCAGTACTGTTTAAAATGTGATCGAAGATTGTGATTTCAAGTGTTTTTATTTAAAACAATTTTCATAAGTGCATAGTACGTTGCGAAGATTATTATAAAGTGATAACTATAGAGTTTGTGATCCTTTTAACGTAAAAAGTAAGAATAATGATAGATAAAGCCAGTTTAGAGCATCAGTCGGCAACTGGCGGACCGCGGTCCGGATCGCGAATGGTCAAAAGCTGGCCCGCCAAATTACCCTATTCAATTTATATAATCTAGCCTTTTTCAGGCACCGAGCGAAAAGTATATACTAAAGTAAAAGACTTAGGTACTTGCTTTTCTGCGCAGTCAAGATCAGTGGCCTGTGCTATGTAGCGCGAGACGGAGTGCGTTGGAGTGTGAGGGGGTGCAGGCGGACAGTGCGGCGGCGGTAGTGATTTTTGGGTGCGTGCGTACAGGCAGGCGGGAGTAGTGTGCATGTTTTGACATGTTTGTATTCTGTCACAACAAACAGTCAGCAGTCGCAGTTACTGCGTTGACGTTGTATTGTACGGAGCTTTCTTATCTACTGTGATACCTACTTGCTCGTGTAATAAAACGTTTTTTACCTACCTGTTACCTACATCCAAAAATGGAACCAAAAAAGCGAAAAGTTGACAGTGAAAATAGGAAGTTTTTGGTTGAGTGGATTAAACAATATTGTTTTACGCTGCCTGATAGACCTAATGCGGTTCCAGTTTGCGTCATTTGTAACAAAACTGTCGCTATTGTTAAAAGTGCTAATTTAAAGCGACACTACGAAACAACTCATCAGCAGTTTCACAAAAATTTTCCTCTTGGCAGTGAAGCTCGTAAAGAAAAACTTCAGACATCTCTATCTTCTTATAAAAAAGCACGGCCTTACTAGTTCGCAGCATGAGCGAACAAGAAAAATCCGCAGAAGCAGCATTGCGCTTGTGCTGGACTCTTAATAAACATCAGAAGCCATTTTCAGACTCTGAGATGGTAAAAGAAGGCATGGTGGAAGTGGCCACGGCACTTTTCGAAGAAAAAAAGGATGTTATCGCTGCAATTAAAGGCCTTCCATTGTCGGCAAGGAGTAATACAAGAAGGACCGAAATTTTAGCTGCAGATAACAAAACCAGTTTGCTCGAACTTCTACAAAAGGCACCTTGCTACGCGCTAGCACTGGATGAATCATGTGATATTGTTGATGATGAACAATTTTCTGTTTTCGTGAGATTTTTTGACGTTGAAAGTAAAGCGTTCAGGGAAGAATTGCTAACAATATTGCCATTCAAAGGCAAGACTCGCGGGACGATTTATTCAAGAAGTTTGATGAATTCATAACCAGCACAAATATTGGTTATGATAAAATGGTATCTTTTTCAACGGACGGGGCCCCAGCGATGATTGGCAAAAAAAAGGGATTGGTAAGCAGAGTCAAGGATAAGAATGCAGACCTAATATCTTATCAGTGCATTATCCATCAGACAGCCCTTTGCGGCAAACTCAGTACGACTCTGAAAGAAGTAATGGATAGCTTGGTCAAGATGATCAACTTTATGAGGTCTCGCTCTGCTCTTCAGCACCGACAGTTCAAGGAGTTCCTGTCTGAATGTGATTCAGCGTATTCTGATTTACTGCAACACAATAATGTTCGCTGGCTAAGTAAAGGTCAGGTTATTGAGCGTTTCTAGCTAATAAAAGAACAAGTCACATCTTTTCTGCAAAACTTGGATACGCAGGAAGCAAGAAAGCTCTTGGAGTTCATAACAAACGAGCGCAATATGCTATCTGTGGCTTTCCTTAAAGACATTCTCAAATATTTGAATGCGCTCAACACTGAGCTACAAGGTAATGGAAAACTAATATGTGATCTGATACAAAGTGTATCTGCTTTCCGTCGTAAGCTGGATATTCTTGAAAAAGATATTGTAAATCAAGAATTTATTCATTTTCCAACAATTCTTCAATTTAAAAAGAAGAACTCTGAAGACGACGTTGCAGTATTTTCAAAGTTTGGGAAGGAATTTGCTGCAAGATTCCAAGACTTTGCAGAGATAGGGAAGCTATCTTCATTCCTCAAATCGCCTTATGAAGTTGATGCGGCGGCAGAATGGAGTGACGTGGCTGCGAAAATTTTCCATGTTCCAAAGGCACTACTCCAAATGGAGATAATAGACTTGCAGGAAGATATTTCTTTGCAAATACATAAAACTACATCATGTGAATTTTGGGGCAAACATGTACCAGAAAAGTATGAGATCTGTAAAAAACTAGCCATCAAACTGGCTACAATGTTTGGCTCCACATATGTGTGTGAGTCGTCATTCTCGAAAATGAATTTTTTGAAGAACAAATACCGATCCAGATTAACAGACGCACACCTCGAAGACACGCTCCGCATTAGCTATTCGCCTCGCCAACCCAACTTCAAAAAGCTTGCTCAAGAGCGCAAGTGTAATTTCTCGCATTAATTACTATCATTTATGGTTAATTTAGTCTAAAGTTAATAAAAAAGTCAAATAAAAAATTGAGTTTTTTTTTTCTGGACCTCGGTAAAAAAAACTCTACCGTATCCGGACCTCTCGTAGAATTACTTGCCGACCCCTGGTTTAGAGGGTTTCATAACCGAACAATGTGGACTTATCGAGAATCTGGATTTTGAATCGGAGGAAAAGTACTCCATGCGATTTAGACTGAAGACTGATCAAAATGAAGAACAAGAAAGATATGTTAAGTATATCGACGAGTTTGTTGAAAAAATATCAAATTTTACGAACACTAACTGGATAGTTCGAAAGTCATATCCTTCGTTGAAGCGCTTCTTATTTCGAAAAACCTATACATGTCAACATTCATCGTTCAATAAAAAATCTGAGAAGTCGTCTCGTGGAAAAAACTGTAAGGCTAATATAGACTTTGTTATCAAAAAAGTTAACAAGGACACTATTCGAAACGATTACGGCTATTTCATATGGGCTGCAAGTCAACCCGGGAAAATCTCAAGCCATGATTATGGGTACACGGCATTCGCTTAACTTGCTACAGAATTCGCCCGTCGATCCTGTATTGTATGATGGTACCATAATTAATTACAGTGAGAAAGCTAAGAATCTTGGGGTTATATTTGACAACTTGCTGTCCTGGTCGCCCCATGTTTGTGAGGTCAGCAGACGAGTCTTTGCGTCATTTCACTCCCTCCGAAGATTGCAGTACTTCCTGCCACGGCAGACTAAAATCACTCTTGCTCAGTCCCTTCTACTACCTTTAATAGACTATGCGGATGTTTGTTGGGCCAGCGCGAACGAAGAACAACTGAACAAACTCGAACGACTTCAAAATCTCGGGATTCGGTTTATCTACGGGTTGCGCAAGTATGACCATGTCTCCCAGAATCGCAAGGAGCTGGAGTGGCTTCCGATCCGTCTTCGCCGTGACATGCACATTCTCTCCTATCTGTTCAATATTTTGCGAAATCCCCGATACCCCACATATCTACGCCAACGTTTTGACTTTCTTTTCCCCAGGGATAGCAATCCGAGATCCCACACGGTGTCTCTCCTTTCAACTCCTCAACATAACACTGCCGCTTACGAACACTCGTTTAGGTTAAGGGCAATCCGACTGTGGAACGCACTTCCCTGCGCTATTAGGGAAAGTCCCTCAATTTTCACTTTTAAGAAAAGATTGAAAGTGCATTTCCTTTCTCTTCCGTAAATGGTACCATATTTATGTAGGTATATGTATGATTTATTATAGTTTATGTATGTTCATGCTATACATTTTATTTTATGTAGTGGAAGTATATATATATATATATATTTATTTTATATTTGGCATAGTTTATATATATTTTGAAAGTAATTTGCGTCCGTATGTATAGTGTTATTGCGAACTAGGACTTTCCTGTATAATTAACTCTCCTGTCCTGCCTAGGTTTGCTGGAAGAAATCTCTTTTTAGAGATAAGCTCGCCTTTGCTTATTACATTACTTTTAATTGTCTGTAACTTTTTACTATCTATGCAATAAAGAATAAAGAAAAAGAATAAAGAAAACGACAAACTGTTGTCGGAAGGGTATAATGTGTTAGTGACCATGGTTTTTGAACACTCTCATCGCGTTTACGTTGCCGAAGCCTTGAATTTACTAAAATGCAGCCAGGAAACCGAAGAAACTTTTAAGAAATATTTTGATAGTGGAATGACACCTTGCGCAGCAATAAATTACAACGAAATGAACAAACTGGACTTGATTAAAGATACTGATCTAAATGGAATAGAGATGTTATCGAACTCTCAAATAAATCCCTCCGAAAATCATGTGTACTACATGTACAATAAATGGCGTACTGAAAAGTATGGCGACCGTAATGAATGCCCCGAAATCATACAGAGGAAAATTGAGAGTTTAAATGAAAAAGGCTACTCGATACTGTTAAAACAAAATCCCAGGATTATCGTGATAATTACTCCTATTATGAAACGAGCCTTTCTGTCTACTGCCTATGAGAATATGATTTTCGTAGACACAACATCATCGTGTGACCAGACCAGTTCTGCGATTACTCTAGTTTTTACACATCACAAAACCGGTGGTCTTCCATTGGCATGTGCTATACATACTGAGCAAAATGAGTCCAATTACACGATGGTTTTTGCCGCTATTAACAGTTTGGCTGCCCATTCCGCCGCGGGGCGTGAAGCGCGGCGAAGAGGGGATGCCCGTCACGCCTCAGAGCGGGAACGGTTCGTACCGCGTTCGACGAGTGAGTGTGACGCGGGCATCTGTCTGAGAACGTTGAATCGCACGGGCGTTGCGCGCCACACTTTCAACGATAGCGCAACAAGTTGTGGTATTCAGTTATTGTTTTTTTTTTGTGAAATAATGGAGAGTGAAGTTGGCCCTTCTAGGCCTAAACGAACACGTAATCTTCAACTAGAAGATACAGTAATAGAGGACTTTTTATTAGGAAACGATGATTCAGATGACGATTTTGAAGTCGATGAGGAAAAGGAATCATCTTCAGAGGAGGATGACCATGACCAGCCGCTGACTTCACAATCGCCAATCCAATTTCTTAGTTCACCGGTACGTCAAACTGAGTCGCATACACGTACCCGGGGATTAGAAGATAATAATCGACCAACGACATCCACTTCAACCCCACCATGAACACTTACTGGTGAGATGAAAAACTTCGATTTTACGGAAAGCAATGTGTTCCACGGGCCGCATAACGGAGATCCAGTGGATTATTTCAATTTCTTTTTTGATGAAGACTTATTGAAGTTTATTTGTCTCCAGTCTAATGAACAAGCGGTAAAATTGCTCTTTTCCGAAAAAACCACGCAGGAGTCAAGAATTACTCGTTGGAAAGAATTGACGGTTGAGGAACTGAAGATATTTCTGGGCCTGTTATTCCACATGGGAACAATTCAATTGACTCGAGTTCAAGATTATTGGAAAAAAGATCGTTTATTTTCTATACCGATTTTCGGCGAACAAATGAGCAGAAATAGGTTTCTTTTAATTATGAGATGTCTTCATTTTACTTCTGAGATTAGCAGTGATGATCCATTGTATAAAATACGATTCATGATCGAGTATTTTAATAAAAAGATGTCAGATTGTTATTATCCGGCTAGAGAATTAGCACTGGATGAAAGCATGGTGCTCTGGCGGGGACCAATATATAAAGAATATATTGCCTAAAGGCAATATATTCTTTATATATTTCCTTTAGGCAATATATAAAGAATAAACGGCACAAATATGGTGTAAAACTTTATATGTTGACCGAGCCTGATGGCCTTATATTGAAGTTTAGAGTATATGCTGGGAGTAAGAATGTTGAGGTCGCTGGAAAAGGGCATGGTGAAAAAATTGTACTCCATCTTTTAGAAGACTTTTTAGAGAAGGGCCATGAAATTTACATGGACAATTATTATAACAGCGTGGCCTTAGCTAAAAATCTCTTGGAGACAAAAACCTATTTCACGGACACTCTCCGGTCTAATCTCAAGAGCAATCCTAAGGAGGTAACGCAAAAAAGACTGAAACGAGGAGAAAATATATCACTTTTCATTGAAGGTGTCGATGTCGGTAAATGGAAAGATAAACGTGATGTAACATACATAACAAATCAATATCCAAACAAACTCCGGTCACAAGCAAACGTGGCCAAGTAAAGGAGAAACCACTGGCCATTGCCAAATACAATGAATTTATGTCTGGCGTAGATCGACAAGATCAGCTGCTTTCCTTTTACCCATGTGAACGAAAAACTGTTCGATGGTACCTGACAATAGCAATCCACACCTTTCAGTTATTATTTATTAATTCGTAAAAAACGTACAACAAGTACTCAGGCAAACCAAAGATGAGACTGCATGACTTTCGTTTATCAGTAATTGATAAACTATTGCCAAAAAAGCCAACCGCTGCCATACAGACACCACGTAGCGCGAATCCAATGCATAAAATAACTCGGATATCTGAGAAGACTAAAAATGGAAGGATAAAACGGAAGCATTGCCGCCAATGCTATAAACAAAAGAAACGCACCGACACAACGTGGCAATGTGAAGTTTGCGATGATAAGCCAGGACTATGTGTAGAGTGTTTCGATTTATATCATGAACAGTTATAATTTGATATTATGTTTAATTTTTTATGTTTTTTTTTTTAATTTTGATAACTTTTTGTTCCTAAATTGTGATTCTGCATGTTAAAATTCATATGCTGCACTGAATTGTTAAGTGTATGTAATATATTTTAATAAATACTACATTACTGCGCAAAATTTTGCTAACGCTCTCGGGCGTGATGGGCACCTGAGATGAAAATTCCTTCCTAGGTGCCCGTCACTCCCAAAGGCGTAATTTTTTTTCCTCCCTTTTTTAACCCCCACATTAGATTTGCAACAAATATCATCGGTTTTTTTTAATATTTATACATATTTCAAGTTAAATAACATAAAAAATCTAATGGGCTTCCAACCAAATTCACTTTTTTTGTGGGCAGTCAAACTGTTAAAGAAGCTGTAGAAAAGAACGAGGTGGGTAAAAGATTTGAGTCTGATATTGTTATGACGGACGATTCTACTGCCGAACGAAATGCTCTAAGAACTATTTTTCCAAATGCTAGATTACTATTGTGAGCATTCCATGTTTGCCAAGCCTTTTGGCGTTGGCTTTGCGTTGCAGATCATAAGGTTGACATAATGAAAAGACAGTCAATCATGATACGATTTCGAAATATTCTTTTTGCAACTGATCCAGAAGAAGCAGTAAAATTGTATGAGGAATTGACAGGTGACGAGTATGCTAAGACGATGCCAGCTCTATTAAATCATCTGAGTAACTTATGGAAATGCCGGCTTGAATGGTGTGTCTCTGATAGGTTGGATTTACTTACGCGAGGAAACAACACCAACAACATAACAGAAGCATCTATACGCATTCTTAAAGACGTGATACTCCAGCGCTGTAAAGCATTTAATGCTTGCGCATTAGTAGATTTCATAACGTCCATTTTTGAAAACTATTTTATGCGCCGCATCGTTTCTTACGCCAACACGCGAAAAACCAAGGATTCCATATATGCAATGTTCATGAAGACTTCTCGAAATATTAAAAATATATCTAAAGTCAACGATAATGAGTACAGTGTGGAATCAGAGACAAGCCCAAATACTTTTGATGATGATGGGATGAGATTAATGAAAATTTCTACATGAATATGCTAGATTTGGATCAATAGTCAATAGTCAATAGTCAAAGTACTTTATTACTGTAGATATTTACATATACTTAGCAAACGTCATTTTTTGCCTCTTCTCTACACAACACCGAACAATGATTTGGACTCGATAGGACCGCAGTGCTCTTCCTCTAATACACAAGAGCTGATACAGGTAGTACCACAGTGCTCTTCCTCCGATACACAAGAGCCGATACAGGATGTGGCCAATTCTTCGTCTTACAAGCAACAGGTTGCTGTAGAATTCCCGCACCAATATAAAAATGCACTCGCAGAGTTTCAGACTGAAGTACAACTCTTCACAAAGTTATTTGAAACAAACCCCACTATCCACAATCTAAGAGCACTAGGAAAATTCACAAATATAATAAAAAAAAAACAATACATCAGAGCAAGGACAAAACTTTATTTTATATCAGATAAAAACAAGGCGTGTACCAAGGAAAATTAAAGTTCAAAGCACAGCGCTGAGCAGACGTAAAGACAGAGGAATAGGAAAGACCAAGTCTAGGATTCAAGCTGGGCGGCCGTCCAACACAGAACGCAGAACCAAACGAAAGCATAACTTAGGCCAGAATGTTAAAATGAATGTTCATAATGCGCGCTAAATTATTATTTTTAATTTTATAATTACCTACTTATTTTTATAGTAACTAATAAACGTTTTTATCCACTTCTGTTCTCGTATAATTTACCTCAATCCCTAACCTATAAAATACACGTCCCTTTATCTGATACCTACCCCGAACGGATGTTGCGGTCGGGTATATTTTGAAATCCTTAACACGACGGTTCATATTTTTAAAGTATACCCAAAACGAATGTTGCAGTCAGGTATATTTTAAAATCCTCAACAAGGCGGTACATATTTTTATGGTATACCCGAACTCAACACTATAGAGCGTTGAGTAAAGGTATAGATTCCATATAAGCGC
This sequence comes from Argyresthia goedartella, assembly GCA_949825045.1. Lineage (NCBI taxonomy): Eukaryota > Metazoa > Arthropoda > Insecta > Lepidoptera > Argyresthiidae > Argyresthia > Argyresthia goedartella. Next base: position 21,091,420 of record OX463821.1, on the reverse strand, counting down.
CGCCGGGTTAGGCCGGTGGAGACCGCCGGCATTAGCGTGAGACAGCCGGAACGACCTAAGCGGCGGCTCGAGAGCCGCGGCATTCTGCGGCCTGTAGTCACTACGTTATGAAAGCCAGCGGGCGACTGAACGGAGCGCGAGCAAACATTGTCTACCGCCGGCATGCCCCGCCGGGCAGCGCGCGCGGGCGCAAGCGGCACAACCCGCCCCGGCACGGTATCGCAAAACCAGCCCGGCGGCCTAATCCGCCGGGCGCAGTTTGTAGAGGCCTTAACGCCAAGTATTTAATAATAATGAAATATAATTTACTTTCAGATATTCAGCGGCTGGTCTACCGGTAAAACCGGTGTGCAGACATCCCAAGAAACAGATATATCAGTACAACCATCTGACATCCAATGACGTTTTCCATTTTCATGCAAATTTTTACCACAGAAAGAACAAAGTAGACCAAGACAACTACATATTACAGTTCTGTAAGACTGCTAAGACAGAACGAAAGCGTCCTAGAGACAAAACAAAAAAAACAAAAATATATCTGTAAAATACGTGTGCCGGGCAGCCTTTATTGGCATTCTAAGAATCACTCCAAATCGGCTTAAAGGTGTGCTTGCAAGGTATTGGAAGTCTGGCTGTATAGCCACAGAAAATCGGGGAGGAGACCGAAAAGAGTTTGAATTGCGGGCAAGAAAAGAAGCTGCCAGAAAATTCATTCAAAAGTAATTGAAAAACATTACACACATACACACGCGACAAGATTAGGCAACGAGTCTATCTAGATCCATCACTCAACATAAAAAAGATGGCCGACATGTATAATGACCAAGCAGCGTCCGGAATGTCAGTATCAGAATCATTTTTCAGAAAAGTTTAAACCGAAACTTTAACATTGGATTTGGTTCACCAAAAACAGATGTGTGTTCGAGCTGTTTACAATTACAGGAACAAATAAAATTCAAAAAAAGGGACAGCTGATAAGCAAACACTGATGGTTGAGTTAAGAATCCACAAATTGAGAGCGAAGGCGTTTTTTGACTTAAATTACTAACGACTTGACTAACTTAGGGAGGTGAAAGACGAAATGACCACCATCAGCTTTGAACGTCAAAAAAACTTACCTTTACCAAAAGTGTCTGATCAAATTACGTACTATTCCCGGCAACTTTACCTCTATAATTTCACAGCAGTTATAGGGTCTTCTAAAGCCGAGTTTCAAAAAGAAAATGTCAAATCATACGTTTGGACAGAAAACATCACTGCCAAGTGTTCAAATGAAATCTGCAGTGCATTATTGCACTGCTTAAATTCAGTAAATACTGAAAATATAAAGACTATTCGATTAATGTCAGACGGATGTGTGGGCCAGATCAAAAATTCATTTCTCATCAGCATGGCCAGTAAATGGCTTTCCGAGGCTCTGCCCACATTAAAGACAGTTGAAATTATTTTTCCAGTTACAGGGTACTCGTATGTGCCAGCTGACCGTGTATTTGGCCTGACGGAAACGAAGATACGTAAACATGAAACAATAGTTGATCCAAAACAATATGAAGAAATAATAAGAGCACGCAATGGTTTATAAATTAGGGACAGAGGTTCCTGTTTATGATTATAGGACTGCTGTGGGAGAAGTGGTGAAGCCCACCAATAAGTGGCACTTTCAGATAACTAAAATAAAAAGAGTTATTTTGAGAAGAGGTACAAGGACCCACAAAATTTTGTCAAGGGGTGAGATCTCATACCCAAGCGACACCGGAGTAGCGAAATGCCTACTGCGTCCCATCAACATTTTCATGGATATGACTCCAGAACAAGTCCAGATGGGAATCGCCTTGAAGGAAAAGAAATTAAAAGATGTGGAAACCTTGCAAACTACACACTACGGCTCTAACTGGGCTAACCTAGAGGAGTTAGTATTTTATAAAAACGTATTGGCCAGGGATCATAGATATCTTGCAATCCGTAAGAATGATCCTTGTTGTGAACATGAGGTCAAAGAAGAATTGGATTTTGTGTGACTACGTACAGGTACATGAGATAATTTAGTTTTTAAGAATTTAATTTTCATTATACCTACATTTTAGTTTAATATTCATACCTAATATTAATCCTTTAAAATTTTTGTGCTGCGTCTTCCTTAGTCCGTCTACTTATGAGCTGTGATTCAAACTCAGCCAAGTCCAGTACTTCGGTTTATTCAAAACCAGCCAAGTCCTAAGGAATTGGCTTCGTTTGTCAAAAACTGCTCAAGTCCAAACAGAAAAATGCGTTAATGCTGTATCTGCCATACTTATTCAAGTTAAATGTTAAACAAAGATAGAGGATAGTAGAAAATAGATAATTTGGCAGCAAAAAAATAAATGTGTACCTGTACTAGGTAAATACAAAATAAAAAACGTTTTGTGACTAAACAACCTTTTTGGACTTGGCTGGGTTTGAAATTTAGCGACTCATATATTTAACTCAAAAAATTAAAATAACAAACAAAAAGGACATTTATTCACCGAAGAATTAAATTATTCTCTAACGTGCATATAACGTAATGCTCAGTTGGAGATGTTTCCTAATGAGTACAAGTTACTCGCAAACAAACAAACACTGCCTCGCAAAAATAGGCTGCTACCTTTCTCACCCTTTTTAGATTATAATAATATCATTCGCGTAGGTGGAATTCCTTGTATGATTACAATAAAAAGCATCCTATCCTTCTATGAGGAAAACATCATTTAACTAAACTAGTCTTCGCATTGTCACAAAAAAGGCTCCTACATGCAGGACCTCACTTACTTTTAGCCATTGTACGTCAAAATTATTAGCCCTTAGGAGGCAGAAACCTATCCAAGTCTGTGGTGAGGAAATGCGTCAAATGTTTTAGGTACCGATGCAAAAATGTACAGCCTTTTATGGGACAATTACCTACTTCCAGAAGTAATCTTTAGTTCCCCTTTGTACATTGTAGTGTTGACTATGCTGGGCCAGTACTCATCGCTGATCATAAGGGGAGAGGGTGCAGGCTTATAAAATCCTATGTATGCATTTTTGTCTGTCTTGCAGTGAAGGCCATTCACATCGAGCTAGTCACAGACTTAACCAAAGAGGCCTACATTGCCGCTATCAATCGGTTCGTGGCGCGACGAGGAATACCTCGAGAGTATTCTTTCAGATAACGGTACCAATCTAGTCGGTGCATATCATGAGTTAGAACTATTTTTACAGGAGTGCAATTTAGCCTCTAGTATGGCACAGGAAGGCATAGAATTTTCTTTTGTGCCCCCTTACTCTTACCCATTTTAACGGCATAGCTGAAGCTGCCGTCCGCTCCACTAAGCACCACCTTCGAAGATTGCTTCAACTAATATTTTTTACTTACAAAGAACTGAACACTCTTTTGTATCAAATTTAGGTAATATTAAATTCACGTCACTTAATTCTCCTTTATACTTATCCGCTAGACTGTTCCTCACTGAATCCTTCTCATTTTCTGATTGGACACTCGCTCTGTTCCGCATTCACAGGTGCTCGAAGCCAAGATTGGCTGTCTAGAGCGGTATCAAAGGGTGGAACACATCAAGCAACATTTCTGGCAGCGCTTTAATGTAGAATACGTGTCTCTGCTACAGAAAAGGACGAAGTGGCTATCGTCAAAGGGAGAGCTGGACGTGGGAACCTTGGTGCTGGTCAAGGACAGGACGCAGCCTCCCCTATTATGGCTGCTCGGGCGCGTCATCAATACCTTTCCCGGCAGCGGCGGCGTCGCGCGCGTTTTTGAGCTGAAGACGAAGAAGGGCGTCATCAAACGAGCCTTCCAGGATCTTTGCCCTCTGCCGATATCTTGAAGATCGAGGACTTCAAGGCCGGGAGGATGTTCGAGCCTATGCTACTGCGGGGGGGCCCACCTCACCCCGCTTCTCGAGACCGGTTACGATAAGGTCGGGTAAGCGCAGCGCGCAGATCACTCCGCTTCTTACCACCGACGTGTTGGATACATATGTGAACTGATTGTACTTTTAATAAAATATTACTTCTTTATCTTTATACAGTCCGCTCTCACTTAAAAAACTCCCTGAGGCAACAAAGGGAGTGAAGCAAGGAAAACCAATTTCCCCCTAACCATTCTCAGCAGTACTAGAATCAGTTTTCAGCAAACTAAGGAGGAATAATAGGAGTATCAAAATAAATGTATTTGTCTAAATCACCTGAGATTCTCTGGTGATTTAGACAAATCCATTCTGCATACATTGCAAAAGCTTATATAAGACCTATCTAACCGAGTAAAACTGTCGGTCTCTCATTAAATGCCGAGAAAACTAAAATAATATCAAATGGCAATGAATTCAACATAATAGTGGATGAAGCTCAGTTAGAATACCGTCAAATCCTCCAACTTTGCCTTTTCATCCAAACTTTGCCCAGCAAGACAAAATAACTTTGGAATAATCTAGCGAATAAGTAAAAAAGCATTTATTTTTTTTTGGTAGAAAATAGAACGTTTTTATGGCAACACTGAATGAGTATGACGTACATGAGTCCTATAGAAGCAGAGGCGGCTATCTGTACATTTTGGGAAAAAGGACTTTTGGATAGGGCAACACTCAAAATTTTAAACACTTCTTAACGTATATTAATATCCGTATCAAAGAAGGCCATCTTTCCTAGTAAACTTACATCAAAGTCACAGGCTAGTTTCAAATACATCTATCTGCAAAAGTTCAGAATCAAACATGGCTTTCTGCTTTCTCGACCAATCAGAAGCCTCCATCTGCCTCCATCTTTTGCGCACTGTCATGGCGACAAAAGGATTTGTTTCAGTTATTGTGTGTTATTCAATTGGTTTATTGAAGATTCTGCTGCTGTACCTAAATAGATTCAGCAAAATATTAATCATGGAGCATTAATCATCATCATCAACACCTGTGAACAATCGTTATGCCCGAAAACGACAAAAGGATCCTGAAAAATGGAAAAGAAATGTGGCCAACAAACAGAGGTTAGTTTCATTCAGAGGGTTGGCACTTCCAACTTGTATTTTATAGCTCGTATTTTTTATTTAGCTATAAGTACATAATAATATTTATTTGGCGCAGGTAAGCTGCGTTATGTTATTTTGTGACAAAAAACATTGTTGTATGCGGTTTCCTAATGTTTCTAATATTATTATTAGCTACTTATTTGTTATTATAGCGGCAATAGAAAAACACACTGTGAACATTTTAACTCAACAGTCAACGTATTACGGTTCATGTAATACACATGCAGCCCGCTGACAGACGGACAGACAGACGGAAAGTCAGTGGAGGCTCAGTAATAGGATCCCGATTATTTTTTATACGTATTATTTTTTTGTCGAAGAAAGAATTTATCTACCTACGTAAAAGTTTTTTTAGAAATTGTTTAAAAGCCATGCCTGAAAGGGTATGCGCACATGACACCAAAGCATTACAGTGTTGTAAAGTAATGATGCAAATGAACGACCTACACCAGAAATTCTACGCCATTCAAGAGAAAAGGTATCAATATGCACTAATTTTTAAATATTGTTCCATAGAACATGTGAAACACAGAGCCGGATATAAAGTCAAGAAACAGACAATCACTAAATACGCAGTTCATGTTCATCAAACAAAATACCAAAAAAAAATTTTGAAGATATTTGGCATAACAAAGCAACGAGTAACGTACGTGATGCAAAGATTTTTTTTTGCTGATGAGCGGCGTGGCGGAAACCGCAAAGTAAATAAATGCAAGGAACAGAAAGAATCTGTGCACATGTTTATCCAAAAACTTAAATGTGCAGAAACACATTACTGTCGAAAAACGAAGTTCGCAGAGAGAAGGTATTTGCCATGTGAGCTGAATATAACAAAATTGTACGAAATGTACAAAACAAGCGAAGTTTCACATCCACAGGTAAAGGAGTCTTATTTTCGAAGTATCTTTAACAATTCGTATAATATTGGCTTTGGAACACCACAGACCGATGCTTGTTCAAAATGCTTGGAGCTTTCGGAGAAAATTTAAAATGAAGCTGATCTCGACAAAAAAAATGCTCTGACAACCGATAAGCCCGTTCACTCTTTAAGAGCAAAGGCCTTTTTGAGAAGCTTCGGGAAAACGTAGATGGACTAAAAATTATTTCGTTCGACTGTCAGAAGAAACTACCTCTCCATAAAGTACCAAATCAAATGGCATACTACAGCCGACAACTTCACCATGGTGGAAGGACCATCCACGCAAACGTTTCCGAAACAAAATATCTTCTCCTACGTATGTACAGAGAATGAATTTAGCAAAGACTCAAATTGTTGCGTCAACTGGGTACCACCGTTTGACTGAAACTGATAAAACGAATATCACAAATATCCGATTAGTAGGCGATGGTTGCGGTGGCGAAAACAAAAACTTCATCGTATTTGGAACATGCTGCAAACGGTTATTAGAAAATCTGAATATAAAAAGCATTGAAATTGTATTTCCCGTGACGGGACACTCTTTTATGCGTGCAGATAGAATATTTGGGGTCATTGAAAAGAAACTGAAGAGATTGCAAGTTATCGTACATCCGGATGAAATAAAAGAAATAATTGCTGAAACATCGACCTTGGTAAAGCTTGGAACAGACTGTCCAATTTTAGACTGGAGAGCTTCAGTTAAAACCATACTGAAGGTGACGACATCTTGGCCAATGAAATTCAAGGAATGCAAACGATTCATACTAAAACGTTCAAAAAATATGGCAAAGTTTTAGTAACGGGCGAACTTTTCACAAAAGTGACATGGCAACGGCTGTAAATTTCCGTAAAAAGCAAAAAAATATTGCAATGATTGAGGCCCAAGTTTTACTCGTGGTCGTGTCAGTAAATAAAAACAAATTATAAGATGTCGAAAAGTTTTTGAGTATGCATTTCGGAGTCGAGTGGGCCGGGATCCCATCCCTAAGCTTTTACAAAGACTAGCTGAGCTCGCAACAGATACTTGCGGAATAAAATATAGTCAATGATTATTGTGGAAGCATTAGATGAAGCGGATGCATTACGCATTTGAATATATTGTTTTTTATAATTTTTTATTTAAAAATAAAGTGTTTAATTACTACATGCTAACTTTTGTATGTTTTTGAGAACTCTAACTTTACCTGTATTTTTTCACTATCAAATGCGGCAATCTGTCGTTTAGTAAGGATCAAACACGGAAATCTGCAGCTAGGTTGGGATCAAACATCTTATCTTCAATTTTTAGATTCAAAACTGGCAATCTGCAAAATAGAATGTTCATTTCCCAGTCAACTAATTGCTCTGGGCATACTTTCTTACGTCTTCTAGAATGGTCATTAATCAGAGATGCTTCAATAAACCACAGCTGTTTCAAAAATGTTAATAATGAGCGTGATATTATTTTTTGTCCATTGGCACAAATTTGTCAAAATGCAGATTGCCACTTTTGATTCTATAGGACTCACATGACCTAAATCAGTAGTCTCCTAAGTGTCTGTCTGCCAAACGAAAGTATTTTTGTGGTGCAAATTTTTATACAGAAAACTTTGACCTGACCGCTAGGCTGCGATAAAAATACGTAAGTATTTCATATAAAAATAGCTATTAAATAAGGAGGTCTTACGTTATTTCCTTAAAATAATATAATGTTTAAATATTTCTTTAGACCTTGGGCAATTTTAGGTCGATAAACGCAGTATGCACCGTCCCAACATTGGCCACATATGCTGAGGGCTGTCACATTCTGTATTAATATTTTTTCTAAGATTCTATCAGCTGTATGTCACTAACGTTATGGGTAATCTTTGCTATAAATTTGTCTTTCTATACCAGATTTATTATTGTCTATTTCGTTTTGGCGTCTGAAAATTCTTTACTTAATTTTTTTCAGTATGGAGCATAAGAAATCTAGAATAAAAACGCGGAAGTCGGAGAAAATTAGGGGCCCGGTCATATAAAAATAATACGCCAGAAATGTTAGAACTTGCTGTTGAGGCTGTAGCAAATAAGAAGATTTCGTCAAGACATGGAGAAAACCAATTTAGAATTCCAAGACGCACGATTGTTAATAAATTAAACGATCGCCACTCAAAAGCTGTCAGAACACCGAACCGATTACCAGAACAAGAAAATCACCTTCTGAATTTCGCTTTAGTAGTAGCAGATTTTGGCAGCCTCCTAACAAAACTTGATCTACGCATTGTTGTGCACAATTATCTCACTAAAAATGGAAAAAAACATGATGCCGAGAGATAAATGGGTATACAGATTTTTCGTCACGCCATAGAGAAATACTGACACTGACAGTGAGATATTAGTCACACACACAAAATATTAGGACATCAAGAGCGCAAAAAGGAGAAGTAGGAATATTGAATCATTTTGAAAATTTGCGTGAATCGGTGAAAGGTATACCACCTACTATTATCCTTAACTACGATGAGACAAATTGCAGTGTTAATCCTGGCTCAATGAAAGCTATATTCCGACGTGGGGTTAAATATCCCGAAAGGATTGCTAACATCACAAAAGGGTGTATCTATCTCTTTAATGTTTAGCGGCACAGCTGACGGAAATGTCTGCCGCCTTAAGTTGTGTATAAAGCTGCAAACCTTTACAACGAATGAATTTTGAATGGACCTGAAGACGCAAGATTCAACTGCACACTAATGCCCGATTCCTATATTTGAGAAAAGTTCCGTTTTAGTTACGAATAGTAGTTTAATATACGAGGCGTAAGTTAAAACCGTTCCTTTAAGAAACGTCTCGTTAGGCCACTTACCGACGGCTTGCTACTAACGGATAGGAGGGTTACCGGTAACGGACGGTAAGCGTTTTGTACGGAGTTGATAGTTTACGGCGTTCCTATAAATATTTTAAACGTCAGTAGACTGTCAAGATTACTATTTGTAATGTCATTTGGTTACCTCTCAATTTCGGTCGGTTAGAGTTTGTTTTTCACTGTTTGCGCTGAAAATGTCGAGTTCAGGTTCAGATAGTGATAGCGAAGTGTTCGATATTATATCGAACTCCAGTGAGACTGATTCAGAAGAAGATAATAGGCGTGATAGAATTTATAAAGAAAGGGAGGATTATTTGGCGACGCTGGATTCTTACGAATTTCAAGTAAGATTTCGACTCGATAAAGAATCTGTTGAACAGTTACTTCATGAAATTTATCTACACATAAGAGTAACAGGAGCCAGGTTAGTATATTGGAAGCATTTGTACACTCTCAAAATCGAACCTTTGTAAACATTTAACCTAATTAATCATGTTATTTTAGGAATCATGGGATATCTCCACTACATCAGCTATTGTTGACGTAAAGATTCTACGCTCTAGAAACAATGCTAATATCAGTGGCTGACTTTGTGGGTGTGTCAAAATCATGAGCTTGTCGCATTGTGCGTGATATTAGTTTTGCTATTGCTCAACTGTATAGCAAATATATTTACATGCACACTGACACAGAACAAGAGTTCTATAATGTAGCTCGGTTCCCACGTGTTCTTGGTGCACTTGATGGTAAACACATCAGAATACAATCACCATGTAAGTATCCATGAAATTAAGTATCCACCTAGTTACTTACAATTAACAATTTTACCAGTTCTTAAGTAGCCTTTTTTTCAATACAGGTGCTCAGATTGGAGAAGTTTTAATTACTATGTGCTTGCAGTATATAACTCCAACAAGCGTGGGAATTTCCTTTTCAATTCTTTCTCGATGACTAACCATTCCACGGCTGTTTGCGGTAACTGTAAAGGTACGAGTTGGAACCCGGCAGCACGCAGCAGCAGCCGACAGCAGCAGCCGACAGCAATACTGGTTTCTATGCATTTCTATGTAATACCCTACAAACCCGACAGCATTCAGCTCGGCGACATGCTGCCGGGCAGCCGACTGCATGCTGCCCGACTGCAAACCAGTAGTGCCCGACAGCAGACGACAACTGCATAAACTTAACTGGATTAAGCTGAATATAAAACCGAACTGTGCATTATTTAAACGACAATACTCTCTTTTTCTCTCTCTCTCCCTCTTACTCTCGCTCTCTTACTTACTTCAATTTACTTTGTTTCGGCCACACACAGGCAACACAAAACGAAAACCCGACGATGCGGGGAATCCCCGCTATTGGCGCGTTCCGTTCTGATTACTTCCGATACACGCAGTAGGTAGGTAGTATAGTAGTGTCGCTGACGCCGCCGCCGGCGCAACACGTCGACCGAGATTTTCAAAATGAGTTTTTCCTATTCTGAAGAAGATATTCTAATAAACCAGGTGGCCCAACATCCCGTACTGTGTACGATGGATCTCACCAAAACTATTTAAACACGGTGCTGAAAGATAATATTTGGAAAAAAATGGAGAGGTGTTAAATAAAAGTGGTAAGTACCTACGTAATTAACTGTTTCTATAACTAGCTGCCCGTACCTCCTAGATACCTCATTATTAAATATGTAGTAGGTAAGCTGTATGTATGTACTACCTAATAAAATATTTGTTACCTACTATTTATCTGCCACGCGTGTCGGTCGACAAGCTCATTGTGTGCGTGAGTTTATGCGAGTTGTAGTTGTAGGTAGGTAGGTAGTATGTACAGATGAAATTCCATTAGCTAGATGAAGGTTACAAATGAGTTTTTAGTCCCTCTGTCCGTCCGTCCGTTCGTCCGTCTGTCTGTCTGTTTGTCTGTCTGTCCTAGGGTTACAAGGCTGTATCTCATGAACCGTGATAGTAAGACAGTTGGAATTTTCACAGATGATGTATTTCTGTTGGCGCTATAACAACATATACTAAAACAGCATAAAATAAATATTTTTAAGGGGGGCTCCCATACAAAAAACATCTTTATTTTGCTCTTTATTCTTTATTCACAGAATATTATGTTGCATATTTACCTTATATACATAATTAATTACATAATTTTGTGAACAATAATAACCAGTAATCGGAAATTCGGATACTTTCGGTCAAGTGCGAATCAGAATTCCCGGGAAATTTCGACGGGAAAAAATCGAGAAAAAGGCATCGAAGTTACTGGTCTGATTTGCTTGTCTAGTTCTTGACCAGTAACTAAGACTCATTTTTCCCGTAGTTTTCTCATCAAAATTTCCGGAAATTTTGATTTGCACTTGGCCGAGAAACCCGCAACGCACTTAACCTGAACAATATTAATAATACTTGTGGCAATTTTCTAATTACTATTTATAATAAATGATACATTCTATTGCGTTCTATCTAAAGCGGCTTCCTGCCATGAAACTGCACCAGTTTCGCTACAAAATAATTTTTTAAGTTTGTCTCTAATTTCGAAACCATCACTACTAGCAAATCCACCAAAACGGGCAAAGTTTATCATGTTATCGGTATTATCTCTATCGTTGCAGCTATAAAATGGCACGCTGTTACTTTCAAGATAACCATCCCGAAGAAGATTATGTAAACAACAAGTAGTTAATATTAGGTCATCAACTACATCTGATGCTATAGCAATCGGAGTATAAAATACTCTGAACACTTGGCTCAAAACCCAAAAGCATTTTCAGTAACCCGGCGGCCTCGGCATAATCTTAAGCTATAAATTTATTTATTTCCTTTAAGCCTGGCCACTCTTCTAGAATAGGGTTTCATCATGTATCTACTTAATGCAAATGCTTCGTCTCCAACCAGAAAATGAGGGAGCATTACATTTGTATCTGGTAAAACTTTTGGTGGCGGGATATTAAAATCATTGGCTGCTTTTTGCCTTCCCATCAAAGATTTTTGAAATATCCCATTGTCCGATTATTTTCCGTAAGCACCCACATCAACTGCTACAAACTTATAATTAGCATCCACGATTGCTAATAGCACAATAGAAAAGTAGTCTTTATAATTAAAAAACAATGATCCACTATTTTAAGGTGCCCTGATTCGCACATGCTTCCCGTCGATTCCTCCTACGCAATTTCTGTCTCATAACTTTAAGAACACTCTTCAAAATTTGGGATATGTAGCACTCTGATATGCGGTATGCAGTTGACAAAGACTTGTGGGTTTCCCCTGTGGCCAAAAATCTGTAACAAGAAAATTTTATTTTACTATTTTTGTTTGCAGGTGAAGACTGTAAAAAGAAGTGGAAAATAATACGTGACAGTTATACCAGGTTTAAGATAAAATCAAAAATGGGAACTGGCTCTGCTGCCCCAAAAACAACGAAGACAGACAGACATCTACATTTATCATTTCTAGACAATGTTCCACAACACAGAGTCGGAGGTACCAATGTTACTCCGTCACAACAGGAACTTGATGTCAATAATGAAAATGTTAGTGATGATCAGGAAAAAGATTCGGACACGACTTCATCCAGTAATAATACAATGCAAAGTAAATAATACTGGCCAGGAAGTTGGCACCGAAGCAACTGAACCGGTGCCTAATGTTCAAAAGGGAGAAACACCCAAAAAAAAGAAGACGAATTTTTGACATTATGGAAACAAAGAGACCAACAGAGACAGACACTATATAAAAATATCGTGAGAAGGATGGATGATGATATTGATTTATTTTGTAGACACATTGGTGAAGTTTTGCGTATGTTACCACCGTATGAAAAAGCAAAGGCAAAGAAACATTTGGGTGACGTTCTTTCGGACTATGAGATTATGGCAGCGAGTCACTCATCTGGAAGAAGCACATCTTCATGACTCTTAAATTCAATGTCGAACGATCGTGCATCGACATCCTCCGATCTTAACATACCATCCCCACCACATAGTCAACATTTCATACGACCCTTCTCTCCTCTTGGACAGCCACAGCCAGTTTCGCCAGAACTCATCGGACAAGGCAATGCACCACGTTATTTTCAGTTAGATGCATATTCCCCAATTAGTACCGCGGCAGCGTCACCAGGACCCTCCGGAACAACTAGCGCACGAGGCAATTTACCAGGGCCAGTATACACGTCATATGCTATGTCTCCTACGAGTACTGAGGTAGGGTCACCAGAACCCACTGATTTATCCTCTCGGGTCAACCAAATCGAGATAGAGCATCCGGAGCATCGAGAGCAAGAAGATTATTTTGTCGACGAAATCCTGCGTCTTATGTGAAAGTTTACATGCTATTTTATAACCAGTGGTCGTAAATTCGGACTTTCGGTCAAGTCCGTTGCGGATTCAACGGATTCAAGTGCGAATCACAATTGCCGGGAAATTTTGACTGGGAAAAGTCGGATTAAAGGGTTCGTAAGTACTGGTCCGATTTGCTTCAAAATTTATATCTGGGGATCCGGTTGGAGTTCGATTTTGAATCAAATCGGACCAGTAAATTACGACCTTTTTCCCGACTTTTTCCCGTCAACATTTTTGCCAAGGACCCAAGGATGAATTTTTGCTGATGAAATGATTATTTACATACCAGTGAGGAAAGTAACCAAGAACAATACAATGATTTATACGATGCCTCTTCGATGTCAGGAATAGAGATGCTCTCTGACTCCGATTAATAATAATAATATAACCTCGTAACGCCCACGAGCCCTTTTTTAGTAATAATTAGAGATGGGCTTCCGGCCCAACTCTAAAATTCATTTACTGAGAACAAACACCCAACAACCTTTATTTAGGATCAAATAAGTTTGACGTCTCCGAGCAATCAAATTTGCCGCCACGTCGCCATTTTACAAACATATCACTTCCTGAGAGCATCCTCTACTTTTTAGAAGTGTTTATGGTTGCGTATTTAAAAAAGAAACTGTCAAAATCACATGTGAAACTGTTCAAGATGGAACGCTCAAGGAGAAAAGGTAACTGAATCTAATTATATCTTTTTAATCTCAATGTTTTTGCTAGAGATTTATGTTAAAATAGATTCTCTCAAAAGCATACTTTAACCAAATGTCGTTCTTTTCTATGAAATTGTTGTGATTTGTGAAAAAAAATACAGTGACTATTTTGTTACTATAAAAAGGAAATCGGGCATTTAGTCCATAAATCGTTATTTGAGTTTTATGTATTTTAACGAGGTTAATTTTGATTTACTGGTTTAAGTGATCGTGATATTGAGCATGAATTGAATGAATCGGACTTGGAATTAGATCCGTATGCTGACGGAAGCGATGTCGATGACGACGACTACTGCCCAGACGAACGCGAGAGGCCTTTAGTCACGGAAGATCACTCTTCAGATTCATCTTCCTCACCAGACGATGAAGATGACGAGCTAATTCTGCCAGCACCACCACAGCGAGTAACTGGACGAGGAAGAGGGCGAGGAAGTGGACGAGGAAGAGGGCGAGGAAGAGGTACTTCTACTCTCCAACAAGTACGTGAAAGCTCAAGAGGACACGGCAGCCGTAGCCCAAGTCAGCAGTCGGAAGGCAGTGTAGGTTCTGTTGATGTTTCTACTAATGTTTGGCAAGAGAAAGAATTTACTCCCACAATTTTTCCTCATACGTATCCTACGTATTTGCCAATCAACACTGAAGACTATCAAAAAGTGGACTATTTCAGACAGTACATTGATACTGAAATAATGGATTTGATAGTCACAAAGACAAATCAGATGGCCATTTATAGACAGGAAAAAGTCTGAATCTGACTGTGGCTGAACTAAATGTTTTCGTAGGAGCTGTAATGTTGATGGGTTGCATTAATTACCCACAAATTAGAATGTACTGGCAGAAGAAGTACAGAGTACCAGTCATTGCACAAAACATATCGAGAAATAGGTTTTTACTCTTGAAAAGTAACCTGAAAGTGGTTTTCGACCCAAGCATTTCCCCTGAAGAAAGAGCTAAAGATAAATTGTGGAAAATGCGCCCATTAATCGATAAAATTGTTACTGGATGTAAAAGGCAGACCAAAGAAAAGCCTATTTGCATAGATGAGATGATAATACCATTCACAGGGAAATGTGGCGTCAAACAATATTGCCCAAATAAACCAAACCCTGTCGGGTTAAAAGCATTCGTGCTGGCAAACCCAAATGGGATCGTTTGCGACTTTCATATTTATCAGGGGAAGACGACCTATCCGGAGTACGAGGATACAGATTTAACGTTAGGGGAGAAAGTAGTCTTAAAACTATCAGAAGATTTAATGCCTGGTCACATTTTATATTTCGACAGATATTTTACTTCAGAGAAACTTGTGCTGGAGCTAAATCGTAAAGGAATAATGTGTGCCGGAACTGTAGCTAAAAACAGGATCCCAAAGGAAGCTAAGCTCGTCTGGAAATCCGCAAAAGACCTAAAACGCTTAGGACGAGGCAGCAGTCAAGTGCTTGTGAACAAAGATACGAATATCGCACTAACTACGTGGCTTGACAATAAACCCGTCACAATATTGTCTTCAATCCATGCTAATAATACTTCAGACGAATGCCAGCGATGGTGCAAAAAACAAAAAATATACGTCACAGTTACACGCCCTGAAGTAGTGAAAAACTATAACGCAAACATGGGTGGAGTTGATCTTGCGGACAGGCTGCTATCGGTTTGTCCATTTCGATATCGCACTGTGAAGTGGACCCAAAGGTTTTTTGCACACATGATTGATCTGGCCACAAGTAACGCTTGGTTACAATACCGGTCCGATGAACTGACCAAAGGTGTCCTAATAAAAAGAATTCAACAGCTTCGTGCTTATAAGATAGAGCTGGGTGAAATTTTATTGAGACAGCTCATCAGACTGATGAAGAGAGTAGCGATGAAACTGCTTCTGAATCACTTTCATCACACCGTCCGAAGAGGGGGAGACAATTCGTTGCCCCATTACCAAGCAACGCACAAACAAATATAAATGAACAGGACACAAATTCATTGGAAAGTAATGTAACCGATGAGTTTTTTGAAACATCAAGCATTCATACAAGAAGCACTCCAGAAGATCGTCCATCTGTACAACCAAAATTCGCCGTCACCGACATCAAGCGTCTCATCCTCGGCATGCAGAAATACAACAAGAAAATCGGATGAAATAAGTAATTTACTTATACAGCACCATGCAAACCGTGAAAGAATACGCCAAGAAAAACTAGAAATACAATCATTGATAGAAAAAAATAACACCCTTGACGAAATGGACACTTTTTTTCTGTCGATATCAAAAAGTGTAAAAAAACTTTCTCACTATATGCAGCTTCAGGCTAATCGTAAAATTTTCAATATTCTTCTAGAATTGGAAGAACTTGAGCTACAAAACACATGGTATAATACAAATGAAAATAATTGGTATTCCCCCGGTTACACTTCAGCACCGGGTCCAAGTTCCGCACCGGGTCCTAGCTCAACACAGGCACCGGTTCTTACATCAACACAGGCCGGTGGTCCTAGCTCAACACAGGCACCGGGTCCAAGTTCGACACAGGCACATAGTCCAAGCTTGGAAGATGACCGATGAACAGACAGAAGAAGCATTCAGAAACGAAGAAGACACATGATAATTTGTGATTATATGGAAAAGAAAACAATATGTCTCATGTGATTTACTGTTTTTTTTTTTTTATACGTTATTTTTGTAACAACCTTACCTTATAAATACCTTACTTTATGAATAAATAAGAAAATATAAAAATATACTAGTTTTTTCTTCTATTCGGTTGTATAATATATACACACATACATAATCTCGATTTCTCGTAATCCTTAACATACCTCAGCCGCTTCATCAATTCACATAATACGTTTCATGCATCCTCGTAGGTTTCGAGTACTTATCACTTGGCCCTTTTACCCAAAATAAAACAAACACTCAAAATAAAACAAACACTCAAAACTGACTCATCACATTCAAACACATATAACACAAATAAACACAATTACACATTAACATAAAAATAATTATTACATTCAAATATTGACATAAACTCAAACATACATACCCTGACACACATAAACACAAACACACATTAACAAAAAAATTATTAGGTAGGTACTTACTTCAAACATACTGCTAGCCGCTCTTGGGAACAGATAGATCTCCTGTAGTTAGTATCTTGCTTAAATATATGCGGTTTAATTAAATTATGTAGTTCGTAGAATATATTCCTCGTTAGTCTGTAGGACTGCGTAAAACTTTCATCATCTAACTCATTAAATAGAGTAAAAAATTCTCCATGACTGGTATGGTAATTCAAGTGACTTCTTCTCCAAAACCGATGTTTTCTTTTGTTTAGGTAGTATAAAGCTATCAATTCTGCTTCTTCAGACTGTAGTTCTTCTTCTTCAAGTAAAAGAAGATACACTTTTTGTAATAATAGCGACATCGACTACCTTTCGTGTCAGAATGCGTACTGAGCACTCAACTCAACGCCTCGCACCCGAGTTGAAAAACATCTCTTCTCGCACAGCACACAGCACACCGCACACATCTCCGCTTTGGTGGAGTCCCCCGAGCTGAAAAACATCTCCTCTCGCACAGCACACAGCACACCGCACACATCTCTGCTTTGGTGGAGCCCCGGCCTAACGAACAGTGGCGAAGATTCGTATGCACATTATTAAATTGGGGGAACTGCAATGTTAAATAGCTTGTTTGCAATAATAACAAGCGTTCCTTCTGGGCGATTATAATAGTTGGGCATCTTATTAATTATTATTATTATTTACTGTCATCTTGAGTTAGGGTAATAAAATCAATAATGATCACTTTATTCGGGCGACATAAAACTGTCCTTTTCTGACGCCATTTTGTTCATTGTGACGCGCAGCGCCACGTGTGGCAACATTTGGCACTAAAGTATACAATCCAGCTTTAGAACGTTCTGTAACACCTTGTATACTATAATATAAAGGCACGGATTAGTTAGTAAACTATTCTATTCTTTCAGGTGGTGCGTGGTGTGAATGATGGACTGACTTGCCAAATTTGTCAATTACAACCATGCAACGGGTCCTCACAAGCGACAGAGTTGTCTGATTTATAGGCAAGATTCATAATTCATAATTCTTTATTGCACACACACATATTAAATTTAAAAGGTTACATTAGGAGAAATCATATGTACAAAGGCGAGCTTATCTCTAAAAAGAGATTTCTTCCAGCAAACCAAGGCATGAAAGCGAAATGTATCAAGAAAGGGTAGGCAGTGTACAATATCTAATATCTAATCTATACTAAAATACATATATAATATAAAATACGGAAAATAAAATACTTACATACCAGACTACTAAATACAATACATACATAGATAGATAGATAGATAGATAGATAGATAAATTAATTTATTCATTGCAACATGGTACAGACACAAATACATAATTTTAACTCAAATTTTGAGAAGAAAAATCTGCAAATTAAAACAAAACACAGCAGTTAAATAAAACAAACAATAAATAATAAAATTATACAAGCAAAACATTAAGGTACGGTAAGGTACCGCGACAATGAAATGGCCCTGACTCAGCAATGTCACAGACGAATCTGTGACGCTGATATTCTGCCAGAGCCAGTACGGACGAGACAACGGTTTGCTCAAGTACACATTTAACAACGTAAAATATGATGATTTTAATAAAATTGTTGAATAAAATAAATTGTATTCTAGAAGATTGTATTAAAATTATAGCATTAAAATTATATCATTAAAATGTATAGTAATAAAAGAAATAAAATTAAAAAAATCATACATATAGTTTATATATTATAATGATATACATACTATATATAACTCTTACGAAAGAGAAAGGAAGTGCTCTTTTACCCGGTTTTTGAAAGAGACAAGAGAGGGACAGTCTCTTATAGTGCTAGGTAGTGCGTTCCACAGTCGAACTGCCTGCAGCCTGAATGAATGCTCATATGCCGAGGTGCTATGCCTTGGAGTGGCTAAGAGTGAGACCGTGTGGGATCTCCGGTGCCGATCTCCTGAAAAGAGATACTCAAAGCGGTCTCGAAGGTAGCTGGGATAGCGCGGATTTATCAATATATTGAAAAGATAAGAGAGATATTGTGGAGGAAAAAGTACTTAATTACCATGAAGCAGTACCGCAGAGAAGGGAGATGCATTTGCTATCAGGATGAAACCTGGTTCAATGACCCTTCAATGAGTCTTATTTTGTGTTGCTTATATTAATTCTATATTATTTATTGAAGTGCCTACATACGCTAAAGATTTGTAAGTTTTAAATCCATGTTAAAAAAGATATATTGCGATTTGAAAGTGAAATCGATTTTTAAATATTTCCTTTTAATTTCAGGCCATACCATAAAAACATATCGGGAACGAAGAAGGATTTGTGGAAGGCAGTGCACTAATTTTAGAATCGAAGAAAAACGTCGAAGATTACCATCAAGAAATGAATGCTGAACATTTCGAAGAATGGTTAAAGGGGGTTTTACCAAAACTAAAAGAAAATTCCGTCGTAGTTCTGGACAATGCCCCATACCATTCAAGAAAAATTAAAAAAATCCCGTCTTCAGCGTGGCGGAAAGCAGCGGTGGCTGAATGGCTAAAAGAAAAAAATATGAAATAGGCTTGTGTTTAAACGATTACCAAAAACGCACCTATTTTACTACCAATAAATTCGAAATGACTGCCAGAATGGATAAATGTCCACCAAATTGTGTTTGGATAAATGATCACCAAACTTCTTCTTCTTTTTATGTTTAATCTAATATATAAAATTTCCATGTCACAATGTTAGTTACCGTACTCCTCCGAAACGGCTCGACCGATCTTTATGAAATTTTATATGCATATTCAGTAGGTCTGAGAATCGGCCAACATCTATTTTTCATACCCCTAAGTGATAGGGGTTGTTCACCCTTTTTTTTTTTTTCAAATTTGGACGAAATTTTTTGTTTTTATTTTTTTATAATGTGGCATTAAAAATACATACAACCCTAAATTTTTACTTTTGTATCACCAACCCCTATTTTTTTATAGCCATTTTAGTAATTTAATTGTTTTTCATCCCGCTCGATAACTGATCAATTATCGTGTTTTTAACTGTACTTCGATTAAAATTTTACATTTATTTTTATTATTAAAGTTTAATCCTGATATATGCTTAGTGTTACCAATCTTAGATTCTTAAAATTTGCCGCGTCTTTACTGGTGAGTGAAATGCCACACTATAACGGTGTCACTTCTAAGTAAACAGCACGGAGTAGGGGTGAGACTGAAGCCGGTCTCCTGTTTCACTCACACAATAAGACTTCTCTCACTCCCTACAAAGTTTTTGGCCATAAATATTGTTCATGTATCAAGTGTAGTAGTAACGTTTACAATTATCATATTGCAATCTCAGTGTAACTCTCATATTAACTATTAATTATTACTATTTTATTCATAATAATAAAATTATTAATTTTAAGTGTATTTGGCACGATTAGTTCAGTTGATCAAGTTTTAGTTAAACAAGTGATTTACATAACCTTAAAAGTACTCAACACGTGTCACGAGCTCCCACTAACAACGGCTTTTGTGTTGTAAGTATCCTCATGTTTTTTTTTTCATAAAACTAATTTTTTCGCTATAATCCTGGCCCTAATTATAACTATTACGTTTTCCATCATTAAGTAATTTCATTAATTCTATTTATATGTGTTTTGTACAGTGGGCCATGCCAAGAAATCGCAAAGGGGCTGATTTGAGCCGTAATACAAGTAGGTCCAGAAGTATGAGAGATAAAAGATCGCAAAGAACCGAAGAACAAATCCAGCAACAAAATGCTGAAGCATGAGCATGGAGCAATTGCGTCAAGCACAATCAGAAGATACACGAGCTGAGCGCAATGAAGTTATACGTGAGAGTTAGAACAACGACAATCACGCCGTTTCACGGTTAATAGACGCAGAACAAATGACCAACAACGCCAAGAGGTACATCGTGCATTTACATCTGATTCATTTTTGCGTCTAGCATTCCAGTATGAGCCCGATATTGAATATTATGCTCATTCAAAAGTGGTAATCGGTGCTATGGATAAGGAATGTCCGCATTGTCATGCTCTCAAATTCAAAAATGAGCCACCTGGGATGTGTTGCGCGTCAGGAAAAGTGCAACTACCTGAAATTGAAACACCACCTGAACCATTGAACGGTTTACTTATCGGCACGGATCTAGATTTTAACGTATTCCTGAAGTCAATTCGAACATTCAATTCATGCTTTCAAATGACATCGTTTGGAGCAACAGAAATAGTTCGAAATACTAATGCTAATGGTCAACAATACAATTCTACATTCAAAATCAGAGGCCAAGTTTATCATAAAATGGGCTCATTGCTGCCAATGCCGAACGAACCACATACATTTTTACAAATCTACTTCATGGGCGGCGAGGATTCCGGAAACGCACTTGCCCATCGCGTGAATGCACGTTGTGACTATAATAACCTTGATTCGTTTTTTTCCAGGCGCATCGTCAGCGACTTGGACGCTCTATTGAACGAGGACAATGAATTGTTGAAAAGATTCAAATCACACATGCACAAATTACAAAGCGATAATCACGCTATTGTCATTAATCCTGATAAAGCACCAGCTGGAGAACATATTCGTAGATTTGTTTTGCACCTGTTGTTGAAGACGTTGCTGGAATCATGGTTGGCGATCGTACAGGTACACGAGAAATTGTGATTCGTAGAAGAAATAATAATCTTCAGTTCATTGCTGATACACATAGGGTCTGAAGAATGGAGAAACGTTCGTGATCATTTAGGAAAATCGACCCAAAGATGAATTTTTGCTGATGAAATGATTATTTACATACCAGTGAGGAAAGTGACCAAGAACAATACAATGATTTATACGATGCCTCTTCGATGTCAGGAATAGAGATGCTCTCTGACTCCGATTAATAATAATAATATAACCTCGTAACGCCCACGAGCCCTTTTTTAGTAATAATTAGAGATGGGCTTCCGGCCCAACTCTAAAATTCATTTACTGAGAACAAACACCCAACAACCTTTATTTAGGATCAAATAAGTTTGACGTCTCCGAGCAATCAAATTTGCCGCCACGTCGCCATTTTACAAACATATCACTTCCTGAGAGCATCCTCTACTTTTTAGAAGTGTTTATGGTTGCGTATTTAAAAAAGAAACTGTCAAAATCACATGTGAAACTGTTCAAGATGGAACGCTCAAGGAGAAAAGGTAACTGAATCTAATTATATCTTTTTAATCTCAATGTTTTTGCTAGAGATTTATGTTAAAATAGATTCTCTCAAAAGCATACTTTAACCAAATGTCGTTCTTTTCTATGAAATTGTTGTGATTTGTGAAAAAAAATACAGTGACTATTTTGTTATTATAAAAAGGAAATCGGGCATTTAGTCCATAAATCGTTATTTGAGTTTTATGTATTTTAACGAGGTTAATTTTGATTTACAGGTTTAAGTGATCGTGTTATTGAGCATGAATTGAATGAATCGGACTTGGAATTAGATCCGTATGCTGACGGAAGCGATGCCGATGACGACGACTACTGCCCAGACGAACGCGAGAGGCCTTTAGTCACGTAAGATCACTCTTCAGATTCATCTTCCTCACCAGACGATGAAGATGACGAGCTAATTCTGCCAGCACCACCACAGCGAGTAACTGGACGAGGAAGAGGGCGAGGAAGTGGACGAGGAAGAGGGCGAGGAAGAGGTACTTCTACTCTCCAACAAGTACGTGAAAGCTCAAGAGGACACGGCAGCCGTAGCCCAAGTCAGCAGTCGGAAGGCAGTGTAGGTTCTGTTGATGTTTCTACTAATGTTTGGCAAGAGAAAGAATTTACTCCCACAATTTTTCCTCATACGTATCCTACGTATTTGCCAATCAACACTGAAGACTATCAAAAAGTGGACTATTTCAGACAGTACATTGATACTGAAATAATGGATTTGATAGTCACAAAGACAAATCAGATGGCCATTTATAGGACAGGAAAAAGTCTGAATCTGACTGTGGCTGAACTAAATGTTTTCGTAGGAGCTGTAATGTTGATGGGTTGCATTAATTACCCACAAATTAGAATGTACTGGCAGAAGGAGTACAGAGTACCAGTCATTGCACAAAACATATCGAGAAATAGGTTTTTACTCTTGAAAAGTAACCTGAAAGTGGTTTTCGACCCAAGCATTTCCCCTGAAGAAAGAGCTAAAGATAAATTGTGGAAAATGCGCCCATTAATCGATAAAATTGTTACTGGATGTAAAAGGCAGACCAAAGAAAAGCCTATTTGCATAGATGAGATGATGGGTGCTGGCAAACCCAAATGGGATCGTTTGCGACTTTCATATTTATCAGGGGAAGACGACCTATCCGGAGTACGAGGATACAGATTTAACGTTAGGGGAGAAAGTAGTCTTAAAACTATCAGAGGATTTAATGCCTGGTCACATTTTATATTTCGACAGATATTTTACTTCAGAGAAACTTGTGCTGGAGCTAAATCGTAAAGGAATAATGTGTGCCGGAACTGTAGCTAAAAACAGGATCCCAAAGGAAGCTAAGCTCGTCTGGAAATCCGCAAAAGACCTAAAACGCTTAGGACGAGGCAGCAGTCAAGTGCTTGTGAACAAAGATACGAATATGGCACTAACTACGTGGCTTGACAATAAACCCGTCACATTATTGTCTTCAATCCATGCTAATAATACTTCAAACGAATGCCAGAGATGGTGCAAAAAACAAAAAATATACGTCACTGTTACACGCCCTGAAGTAGTGAAAAACTATAACGCAAACATGGGTGGAGTTGATCTTGCGGACAGGCTGCTATCGGTTTGTCCATTTCGATATCGCACTGTGAAGTGGACCCAAAGGTTTTTTGCACACATGATTGATCTGGCCACAAGTAACGCTTGGTTACAATACCGGTCCGATGAACTGACCAAAGGTGTCCTAATAAAAAGAATTCAACAGCTTCGTGCTTATAAGATAGAGCTGGGTGAATTTTTTATTGAGACAGCTCATCAGACTGATGAAGAGAGTAGCGATGAAACTGCTTCTGAATCACTTTCATCACACCGTCCGAAGAGGGGGAGACAATTCGTTGCCCCATTACCAAGCAACGCACAAACAAATATAAATGAACAGGACACATCAAGCATTCATACAAGAAGCACTCCAGAAGAACGTCCATCTGTACAACCAACATTCGCCGTCACCGACATCAAGCGTCTCATCCTCGGCATGCAGAAATACAACAAGAAAATCGGATGAAATAAGTAATTTACTTATACAGCACCATGCAAACCGTAAAAGAATACGCCAAGAAAAACTAGAAATACAATCATTGATAGAAAAAAATAACACCCTTGACGAAATGGACACTTTTTTTCTGTCGATATCAAAAAGTGTAAAAAAACTTTCTCACTATATGCAGCTTCAGGCTAAACGTAAAATTTTCAATATTCTTCTAGAATTGGAAGAACTTGAGCTACAAAACACATGGTATAACACAAATGAAAATAATTGGTATTCCCCCGGTTACACTTCAGCACCGGGTCCAAGTTCCACACCGGGTCCTAGCTCAACACAGGCACCGGTTCTTACATCAACACAGGCCGGTGGTCCTAGCTCAACACAGGCACCGGGTCCAAGTTCGACACAGGCACCTAGTCCAAGCTTGGAAGATGACCGATGAACAGACAGAAGAAGCATTCAGAAACGAAGAAGACACATGATAATTTGTGATTATATGGAAAAGAAAACAATATGTCTCATGTGATTTACTGTTATAATTTTTTTGTACGTTATTTTTGTAATAACCTTACCTTATAAATACCTTACTTTATGAATAAATAAGAAAATATAAAAATATACTAGTTTTTTCTTCTATTCGGTAATATAATATATACACACATAAATAATCTCGATTTCTCGTAATCCTTAACATACCTCAGCCGCTTCATCAATTCACATAATACGTTTCATGCATCCTCGTAGGTTTCGAGTACTTATCACTTGGCCCTTTTACCCAAAATAAAACAAACACTCAAAACTGACTCATCACATTCAAACACACATAAACACAATAACACATTAACATAAAAATAATTAGGTAGGTACTTACTTCAAACATACTGCTAGCCGCTCTTGGGAACAGATAGATCTCCTGTAGTTAGTATCTTGCTTAAATATATGCGGTTTAATTAAATTATGTAGTTCGTAGAATATATTCCTCGGTTGTCTGTAGGACTGCGTAAAACTTTCATCATCTAACTCATTAAATAGAGTAAAAAATTCTCCATGACTGGTATGGTAATTCAAGTGACTTCTTCTCCAAAACCGATGTTTTCTTTTGTTTAGGTAGTATAAAGCTATCAATTCTGCTTCTTCAGACTGTAGTTCTTCTTCTTCAAGTAAAAGAAGATACACTTTTTGTAATAATAGCGACATCGACTACCTTTCGTGTCAGAATGCGTACTGAGCACTCAACTCAACGCCTCGCACCCGAGTTGAAAAACATCTCTTCTCGCACAGCACACAGCACACCGCACACATCTCCGCTTTGGTGGAGTCCCCCGAGCTGAAAAACATCTCCTCTCGCACAGCACACAGCACACCGCACACATCTCTGCTTTGGTGGAGCCCCGGCCTAACGAACAGTGGCGAAGATTCGTATGCACATTATTAAATTGGGGGAACTGCAATGTTAAATAGCTTGTTTGCAATAATAACAAGCGTTCCTTCTGGGCGATTATAATAGTTGGGCATCTTATTAATTATTATTATTATTTACTGTCATCTTGAGTTAGGGTAATAAAATCAATAATGATCACTTTATTCGGGCGACATAAAACTGTCCTTTTCTGACGCCATTTTGTTCATTGTGACGCGCAGCGCCACGTGTGGCAACATTTGGCACTAAAGTATACAATCCAGCTTTAGAACGTTCTGTAACACCTTGTATACTATAATATAAAGGCACGGATTAGTTAGTAAACTATTCTATTCTTTCAGGTGGTGCGTGGTGTGAATGATGGACTGACTTGCCAAATTTGTCAAAACTCACAAGCGACAGAGTTGTCTGATTTATAGGCAAGATTCATAATTCATAATTCTTTATTGCACACACACATATTAAATTTAAAAGGTTACATTAGGAGAAATCATATGTACAAAGGCGAGCTTATCTCTAAAAAGAGATTTCTTCCAGCAAACCAAGGCATGAAAGCGAAATGTATCATAAAAGGGTAGGCAGTGTACAATATCTAATATCTAATCTATACTAAAATACATATATAATATAAAATACGGAAAATAAAATACTTACATACCAGACTACTAAATACAATACATACATAGATAGATAGATAGATAAATTAATTTATTCATTGCAACATGGTACACACACAAATACATAATTTTAACTCAAATTTTAAGAAGAAAAATCTGCAAATTAAAACAAAACACAGCAGTTAAATAAAACAAACAATAAATAATAAAATTATACAAGCAAAACATTAAGGTACGGTAAGGATAACTATGCGGTATTGTGACTGTACCGCGACAATGAAATGGCCCTGACTCAGCAATGTCACAGACGAATCTGTGACGCTGATATTCTGCCAGAGCCAGTACGGACGAGACAACGGTTTGCTCAAGTACACATTTAACAACGTAAAATATGATGATTTTAATAAAATTGTTGAATAAAATAAATTGTATTCTAGAAGATTGTATTAAAATTATAGCATAAAAATTATATCATTAAAATGTATAGTAATAAAAGAAATAAAATTAAAAAAATCATACATATAGTTTGTATATTATAATGATATACATACTATATATAACACTCACGAAAGAGAAAGGAAGTGCTCTTTTACCCGGTTTTTGAAAGAGACAAGAGAGGGACAGTCTCTTATAGTGCTAGGTAGTGCGTTCCACAGTCGAACCGCCTGCAGCCTGAATGAATGCTCATATGCCGAGGTGCTATGCCTTGGAGTGGCTAAGAGTGAGACCGTGTGGGATCTCCGGTGCCGATCTCCTGAAAAGAGATACTCAAAGCGGTCTCGAAGGTAGCTGGGATAGCGCGGATTTTTCAATATATTGAAAAGATAAGAGAGATATTGTGGAGGAAAAAGTACTTAATTACCATGAAGCAGTACCGCAGAGAAGGGAGATGCATTTGCTATCAGGATGAAACCTGGTTCAATGACCCTTCAATGAGTCTTATTTTGTGTTGCTTATATTAATTCTTTATTATTTATTGAAGTGCCTACATACGCTAAAGATTTGTAAGTTTTAAATCCATGTTAAAAAAAAATATATTGCGATTTGAAAGTGAAATCGTTTTTTAAATATTTCCTTTTAATTTCAGGCCATACCATAAAAACATATCGGGAACGAAGAAGGATTTGTGGAAGGCAGTACACTAATTTTAGAATCGAAGAAAAACGTCGAAGATTACCATCAAGAAATGAATGCTGAACATTTCGAAGAATGGTTAAAGGGGGTTTTACCAAAACTAAAAGAAAATTCCGTCGTAGTTCTGGACAATGCCCCATACCATTCAAGAAAAATTTAAAAAATCCCGACTTCAGCGTGGCGGAAAGCAGCGGTGGCTGAATGGCTAAACGAAAAAAATATGAAATAGGCTTGTGTTTAAACGATTACCAAAAACGCACCTATTTTACTACCAATAAATTCGAAATTACTGCCAGAATGGATAAATGTCCACCAAATTGTGTTTGGATAAATGATCACCAAACTTCTTCTTCTTTTTATGTTTAATATAATATATAAAATTTCCATGTCACAATGTTAGTTACCGTACTCCTCCGAAACGGCTCGACCGATCTTTATGAAATTTTATATGCATATTCAGTAGGTCTGAGAATCGGCCAACATCTATTTTTCATACCCCTAAGTGATAGGGGTTGTTCACCCTTTTTTTTTTCAAATTTGGACGAAATTTTTATTTTTTATTTTTTTATAATGTGGCATTAAAAATACATACAACCCTAAATTTTTACTTTTGTATCACCAACCCCTATTTTTTTATAGCCATTTTAGTAATTTAATCGTTTTTCATCCCGCTCGATAACTGATCAATTATCGTGTTTTTAACTGTACTTCGATTAAAATTTTACATTTATTTTTATTATTAAAGTTTAATCCTGATATATGCTTAGTGTTACCAATCTTAGATTCTTAAAATTTGCCGCGTCTTTACTGGTGAGTGAAATGCCACACTATAACGGTGTCACTTCTAAGTAAACAGCACGGAGTAGGGGTGAGACTGAAGCCGGTCTCCTGTTTCACTCACACAATAAGACTTCTCTCACTCCCTACAAAGTTTTTGGCCATAAATATTGTTCATGTATCAAGTGTAGTAGTAACGTTTACAATTATCATATTGCAATCTCAGTGTAACTCTCATATTAACTATTAATTATTACTATTTTATTCATAATAATAAAATTATTAATTTTAAGTGTATTTGGCACGATTAGTTCAGTTGATCAAGTTTTAGTTAAACAAGTGATTTACATAACCTTAAAAGTACTCAACACGTGTCACGAGCTCCCACTAACAACGGATTTTGTGTTGTAAGTATCCTCATGTTTTTTTTCTTCATAAAACTAATTTTTTCGCTATAATCCTGGCCCTAATTATAACTATTACGTTTTCCATCATTAAGTAATTTCATTAATTCTATTTATATGTGTTTTATACAGTGGGCCATGCCAAGAAATCGCAAAGGGGCTGATTTGAGCCGTAATACAAGTAGGTCCAGAAGTATGAGAGATAAAAGATCGCAAAGAACCGAAGAACAAATCCAGCAACAAAATGCTGAAGCATGAGCATGGAGCAATTGCGTCAAGAACAATCAGAAGATACACGAGCTGAGCGCAATGAAGTTATACGTGAGAGTTAGAACAACGACAATCACGCCGTTTCACGGTTAATAGACGCAGAACAAATGACCAACAACGCCAAGAGGTACATCGTGCATTTACATCTGATTCATTTTTGCGTCTAGCATTCCAGTATGAGCCCGATATTGAATATTATGCTCATTCAAAAGTGGTAATCGGTGCTATGGATAAGGAATGTCCGCATTGTCATGCTCTCAAATTCAAAAATGAGCCACCTGGGATGTGTTGCGCGTCAGGAAAAGTGCAACTACCTGAAATTGAAACACCACCTGAACCATTGAACGGTTTACTTATCGGCACGGATCTAGATTCTAACGTATTCCTGAAGTCAATTCGAACATTCAATTCATGCTTTCAAATGACATCGTTTGGAGCAACAGAAATAGTTCGAAATACTAATGCTAATGGTCAACAATACAATTCTACATTCAAAATCAGAGGCCAAGTTTATCATAAAATGGGCTCATTGCTGCCAATGCCGAACGAACCACATACATTTTTACAAATCTACTTCATGGGCGGCGAGGATTCCGGAAACGCACTTGCCAATCGCGTGAATGCACGTTGTGACTATAATAACCTTGATTCGTTTTTTTCCAGGCGCATCGTCAGCGACTTGGACGCTCTATTGAACGAGGACAATGAATTGTTGAAAAGATTCAAATCACACATGCACAAATTACAAAGCGATAATCACGCTATTGTCATTAATCCTGATAAAGCACCAGCTGGAGAACATATTCGTAGATTTGTTTTGCACCTGTTGTTGAAAACGTTGCTGGAATCATGGTTGGCGATCGTACAGGTACACGAGAAATTGTGATTCGTATAAGAAATAATAATCTTCAGGTCATTGCTGATACACATCGTTCATATGACGCTCTTCAATATCCGCTAATATTCTGGAAGGGGCAAGACGGATATTGCATAAACATAAAACAACGAGATCCCGTATCAGGTACTTCATTTATTATGAACTTGATCATTAACCATTTAACAAAACAATTAAGTTATTGAACGTAATTAATTTAAATTAATATTCATAAATATATTATTACAGGTGCTGAAACAAACTAAATATATTATTACAGGTGCTGAAACTAACAAGAACGTTAGCTCGAAAGATTATTATGCGTACCGATTAATGATTCGGCGCGGCCTGGCCAACGTCATTCTACGGTCTTCAATTCATGGTCGACATGTACGCGAAGATAGAGGGCGAACGACTACGATACTTACGATATAATCAACTCAAGTTGCGTGCGGAAGAGTACATTCACTTACGAGATGTTATTAACAACAACGCCGACGTCGCCGAAATTGGTAACTCTGTCATTTTACCATCATCGTACGTAGGCAGTCCACGTCATATGCAAGAATATATACAGGATGCTATGGCTTACGTGCGCGAATATTTACGACCGTGTTTATTTATCACGTTCACATGTAATCCAAAATGGCCAGAGATTACATCTTTGCTATTGCCTGGCCAAAATGCAATACATCGTCATGACATTACAGCACGTGTATTCAGACAAAAGTTGAAGTCTCTAATAAGTTTCATTATTAAATTACATGTATTCGGTCCCACACGTTGCTGGCTTTATTCAGTTGAGTGGCAAAAGCGAGGATTACATCATGCGCACATTTTGGTTTGGTTAATCGACAAAATCCGTCCTGAAGAAATCGATAGTATAATTTCTGCGGAAATTCCAGATCCGTCTACTGACCAAGTGCTGTTTGATATTGTTACAGCAAACATGATCCATGGACCATGCGGAACTCTTCATCGTTCATCGTCTTGCATGGCAGATGGAAAATGTACTAAAAATTTCCCTAAAGATTTCACTAATGATACGATAACAAATACCGACGGATATCCAATATATCGTCGAAGAAATCCCGATAATGGCGGACAATCATTTATTAAAAATATCAGCAACACAGACATTGACATTGACAATCGTTGGGTGTTGCCGTATTCGCCTCTGCTAAGCAAGACATACAATGCTCATATTAATGTTAAGTTTTGCAGTTCTGTGAAGAGCATCAAATATATTTGCAAGTATGTCCATAAAGGCAGTGATATGGCTGTGTTTAGTGTAGAAAATACTAATGTAAATGCTCCTCCAATAAATTAAAACGATGAAATTACGCTCTACCAAATTGGTAGGTACATCAGCTCTAATGAAGCTGCTTGGCGTATCTTCGGTTTTCCAATTCATGAACGGGATCCAGCAGTTGTTCAGTTAGCCGTCCATCTTGAAAACGGTCAGCGTGTATTTTTTACGAACGAGACAGTGATTGATCGTGCTACAAATCCACTTAAAACTACACTCACTGCATTTTTTGAATTGTGTAATGGTACGGATGATTTTGGTGCCTTTGCAAGAACATTACTCTATTCACAAGTACCACGCTATTTCACATGGGCTCAAACAAAAAAATTGATGCCCCGCAAGCAAGGCTCACCAGTTGATTCACGTCTCAATTTATTTAAATCGAACGCTTTGGGGCGATTATTTACAGTCAATCCAAGACACACTGAGTGCTTTTATCTTCGACTGTTGTTGGTTAATGTTACTGGCCCATTATCATTTCAAGATATACGTTAAGTGAATGGGCAACAGTATCCAACATATAAAGACGCATGCCTTGCACTCGGCTTGCTGGAAGACGACAACCAGTAGGAGTGTATGCTTGCTGAAGCTGCATTAAACTGTACAGCAATACAAATTCGTCTACAATTCGCTATAGTGTTGACTACATGTTTCCCAGCTCGAGCACAGATATTGTGGGATAATCACAAAGATTCAATGACTGATGATATATTACATCAACATCGTACACGGTGCAACGATCTAACTATAACATTCAGCGACGCTATGTACAATGAAGCATTGATTGCTATTGAGAATCTTTGAATTGTCATTACCAACTTATCACTCACTCATTTCGGTATGAATTCGCCAAATCGAATTGCATCTGATTTAATTAACACTGAAATGAATCGTGAACTGCAGTACAACACTGTAGAAATGGCAGCGATTGTTACTCGCAATGTCCCACTAATGAATGACGAACAAAGAACCATTTATGACTGCATTTTGCTCGCAGTTTCAGCAGGACAAGGTGGGTTCTTCTTTTTGGATGCAGCGGGTGGAACTAGCAAAACATTCCTTATTTCACAAATTCTTGCTGAAATACGATCAAATAATGGCATCGCATTGGCCGTTGCATCATCGGGCATTGCGGCAACTTTATTGGATTGAGGCAGAACAGCTCATTCGGTATTTAAGCTGCCACTAAATGTTCAAAATAACCCTGACGCAGTGTGTAACATTAAAAAACAATCGTCCATGGCCACCGTGCTGAAACAGTGTAAAATTATCATCATTAATAATTATCATTCAATTGAGGCGTTGAACAGGACATTGAAAGATATTAAAAACAACGACAAACTATTTGGCAGCACTCTGTTGGTGCTTTCAGGTGATTTCAGACAAACACTTCCCGTCATTCCACGTTCAACATACGCTGATGAGATCAACGCTTGCTTAAAATCATCTCCATTGTGGCGTAATGTTGAAAAAGTACAGCTGAAAGTAAATATGCGCGTTCAAATGCTTCAAGATCCATCTGCTGAAACATTCTCAAAACAACTCTTAGATATCGGTGATGGAAAAGTTGCTACAGATGAAACTGGATACTGCTGATTCGCAAGATACTCTCATTGAACAAATATTCCCCGATAAACACACACAGTACATAAATCATGAGTGGCTTGCGGAAAGAGCTATTTTAGCAGCAAAAAATGCAGACGTTGACAATTTAAATTTGAAGATACAACAGTTGTTGCCAGGGAACTTGGTATTATACAAATCTATTGATACATTTTGCGATGCCAGCGAAGCTGTCAATTTTCCCACAGAATTTTTGAACTCACTGGATTTGCCAGGCATGCCACCGCATAATTTAAAATTGAAGGTTGGATCTCCAATTATCTTGCTTCTTGCTTGTATGCTTGCTTGCTTAAACCCGCCACGGCTGTGCAACGGTACGCGATTAGTCATTCGAAAATTGATGAAAAACGTTATCGAAGCCAGCATTTTAAATGGCAAGTTCAAAGGTGAAAATATATTAATACCACGGATTCCTATCATACCTACAGATGTGCACATTCAATTCAAACGAATTCAGTTTCCGATTAGATTGGCATTTGCAATGACAATCAACAAATCCCAAGGCCAAACGATGTCTATTTGTGGCTTAGATTGGAGTACACCATGTTTTTCACACGGGCAATTGTACGTAGCATGCTCTCGAGTGGGTAAACCATCCAGTTTGTTTGTGCTCGCTAAAGATAAGATGGGCTAACAAAAAATATTGTTCACGCTATAGCAAGATTGATGTTGTTTGTTAGTGTTACTGTCGTAATTAATATGTGATATGTAATTTTAAGAAATAAACTATAATAACTTAAAAATAATATTGTTTGGCGTTTGTTATTTTTATATTCCCTTATCGTTCATAGCGCTCCATGCCTATTTCACACATATACCATATACTTACACACTTATAATAAGTAAGTTACTTTTTGTCTACACTAGAATTTATCTAGAAACTAGAAATAATTTATAAGGCAAAACAACGTTTGCCGGGTCAGCTAGTAATATATAATAAGAATACCTTGGACACATTACACACATTGATCTAGCCCCAAACTAGGATTCTCTGTATCTTGGGTACTAAACAACGATACACATTAGGGTGGACCTTTTTTTTTTCATATTTTTAATCTGAATTCTAATAGTGCGGAAAAGTTGCCATGTACCGTTATTATTATATGTACCGAGGTTTTAGTTCGATAAAAAAATATCTTCTACTAACCTAAAGTTTCATAAATTGGCGTAAAAATTGCTTTCTTGTATATTTTTGTTACATTCTCATAATCCACGGGATTCCTTTTAGATTCAAATTTCCCGCACAACCAATACGAAGTTGCGTCACGTCATCGCGTGAAATGCAACTTCAGACCTTTCAGTGACTGAATTTACACTCCCCGCCCCCTCATCCGAACGTCTCAGTCGCCCGCGCCAATTTGATGCACGAAGTCATTATTGCAATTCATAACGCGCTGTCGCGCACGGCTATTATTTAAACTGTCATTATCCGTTGTGACCAAAAGATTGGAGACTTATTATTAATATTATAGTGAGATCTGTGTGTACTGTGTTGTGTAGTGTAAGTAATAACATGGAAACTAACGATCAAGTGCTTACAAGGAAGAAACTGAGTTGTGTGATATTTGGTTCTCCGAAACAACTGTGTGAGTTCGTTCTACCCACATTTTATGATGTAATGAAATGTTATCTCTGGACGAAGCATCAGATGAAAACTGGGAAAAATGTGAAAAAACCCTCTTTTCATGAAATTGCAACCGACGTGGTAGTAAAAGTAGAAGAGCTGTGGCAGAAGGCATCGATACCAACTGACTGATCACAAACACGAGTTCTCCAAATTCTGCGATCTTACCATGACAAGGACAGAAGACTAATGAAGCACTGCAAACAGAAAACAGGCCAAACTAACATTGAGGTGTTTCGGAATGAAGCAAAGTCGAAGTTGTTCGATATTGCCGCTTGCAAATGCATTGATTTCCTTTCGTGTGTTTGCGCTAAAAACCGCAAAGCAGAACGCGTGTTTTTCTTAGACCAAAGAAGCAGTCGTAAGATGATGATAGGGTCAGAAGATGTTGTTGCATCAAGTGTGATTGAAAAAGACATCAAAGAAAAGTTGAGAGAGCGCTCGCAAAACGTAGAAAAACTTCATTTATGAATACGATATCATTAGAAGCAAATGGTTCGTCTTCTTCTGGTCATGAGATTGAGAGTGAAGATGAAGAATATCTGCCGGCACCAGACACAAAAAAGATGACTCCCATACCTAAGAAACAAATGACGATGCCTCTTCCTAAATTGGCATTAGCCTGTGACCGGACAAGAGTTTCTGACAGAAATGCAGCGTCGATTGCCAGTGCTGTTTTAGACGATCTTGGTACTACGATGGTAATAGACCGAATGAAGGTAAGACGACAACGAGAAAAATCCCGCAAATACCTCCAGAAGAGAGATATGGAAAATCCTGTATTAATAAAAATACAGGGCTTGTTTTTTGACGGAAGAAAGGACGATACAATAAGGACTGAAGAAAAGTTAGGAAAATTCTACCGGAAGACTGTAGAAGAGGAAAATTATTCCTTGATCCAGGAACCAGGTTCAATTTACATCGGACACGTCGCTCCTTCATCTGGTTCTGCGAAGTCTGTTTCCACATCTATTATTGAGCACCTGACAAATAATAATTTAATTACTCAGAACTGGCTGTTGTTGGATGTGACGGCACAGTAATTAATACTGGTCATAAAAACGGAATTATCACCAAGATAGAAGCTTTTCTAGAGAGACCGGTTCAGTGGCTACTATGCCAACTACACGCCAATGAGCTCCCTTTACGCCATCTCTTACAACACCTAGATGGGTCAACAACTGGGCCTCGCAAGTTTTCAGGCCCTATCGGCAAAAAACTGATTGGCTGCGAAAACCTCCCTGTAGCGACATTCCAGCCGATAGCAACAGAAATGCCTGTCATTGAAATAAAGGATTTAAGTACCGACCAGAAGTATTTACTTGAAATGTGTAATGCAATTGCAAGTGGCTTCTGCTCTGAAAGTTTTTCACTGAGGGATCCAGGCAGGATTTCGCACTCCAGGTGGCTGACAGCTGCAAACAGAATTCTTCGGCTATACGTTGGAAGTGACACACCCTCATGTAATCTGAAAATACTAGCCTTCAGTCATCCGATTTAGAATAAAATTATAAAACCGAAACCATGAATTTTTATTCTCAATTCAGTGTTATTTTCATATATTATAAATACAATAATTAAACAGAATCTGACTTTTATTATTACCTGATTTTCATTGTACCTGATTCTCGTTTTTAATTAATTTTATTTATACAGATTTAGTGTAACTGAATCATGAATCACAAGTCCTGTATTATTTATATTTATTATTTAATGACGATTATGACATGATCAATGACGATCAGGCTTAATTGAACCAAGTTTCATATTAATAACAGCTCGTAAATATCTTTTCCCTCCTACTCCTAGTCCTACGTAGTTGAGTCTATCGATCAAAGAACGTCACTATTTTAGCTGGCAACCCTTTTTCACTCTGATGACAGTTCGAGCTGTCAGTTTACAGACTTTTAGTCTGTGGAACGGACTTTACTTTGGCCATTGTACTCCATTTGATTGATAGAGAGATGGGTTGGCTTCAGTGTTGCCAAACGTACGGCAATTGCCGTATCGTACGGCAATTATGTCTAAAAAAGACGATTCGCACGATTTTTTTCGAAATTATTAATCGGACCGATTTTAATTTTTTGCGAACTATTATAACCCTTATTAATATGAAGTAAAAGCAATATAGCATAATTTCCACATGGCTGTATTTTTCCGTGTTAATTACTGTTGTTGCAGATCGTGAATAATCCATTCACACTCGATATACCGAGACATAGCATTTCACTAATGCATTCTTGTTCTTCTCTCCATACCTTGTAAAATATTGCAAATATTTAAAAAGAAAACTGGTAGTCGCCCGTAACATATCTACGCCAGAGCAGTCTATGAAGCAAGAGTAAAGCCGGCCATACACGGACAGCTTGAAGCTGTCAGTACCGACTGCTTCAAGCTGCGACTGCACAGCACACTACAGTATTCTACGTACGTCCACACACGAACCGATCGAGCAGTTGCGACTGCTTCGGGCGGTCCACTGCACGCAGAAATTTCATCGTGCGGTCAAGCAGTCGCTAGGCATACACCGACTGCTCGAGCTGTCGACTGCTCGAGCGCAGTTCCCTCCCCCCGCGCTCTTCATCGGGCGCAGTTCTCTCAGCCCGCGCTCTTCATTCTAAGTCGCGCACGCATCCCGCCCGCACGCTGAGTGGTAACAATGGACATCGATACTGATGCGCTTATAAGTGCAATAAAATCACAAGAATTTATTTGGAATTACCATCTTGATGACCACAGTGACAAAACAAAGAAAACTAATGCATGGAAAGTTGTTTGTGAACTGTTAATTGAAACTTTGAAGAAAAACCAGTGGCGGATAAAAATAAAAATGGTGAGTTATCAATATAAATTTATTTTTATAGCAAATAGATATTGTCATAATAGATATACGGCTAGTTTATATCATATTCCATTGCCAATCTAGTTTTCCTTCTTCACTCACAAAGTAATTCCTGAGTGAAGATGAATTTGATATTGATAGATGTTAACAACAATCAGAGAAGTAATTCTTCTCTTCTAAGATTGTTGTTAACATAGGTCCACCTCGACGAACATTCCGAGTTGATTGTATTATAGTGTTTGGAAGACCCTCCAAGGTGTCATCGAATTTATGTCCGTCTCCTTGCTTTACATAGTTATGCAAAACACTTGCTGCTTTTATTATATCTACTGCAAATTCGACATCGACGTTAAGTGGTCGATGGAATACACGCCATTTGTTAGCTAATATACCAAATTTGCATTCAATATACCGTCTAGCACGTGATAATCGATAGTTGAAGACTCTTTTGCTCTGACAAATGGTTTACTCCGTAAGGATGTAACAAATTTTCTTGCAAGCTAAACGCCTCATCTCCTACAAATACATTCGGTAAAACAGGTCCATTTTGCGATATTGAAGAAGGTGTGGGTATATTCAATCTCTTTTCCAGTAACCCTTTGTAAAAAGTACTTTCTTCGAAAATAGTGGAATCTGCATGCCTTCCATATATGAACCAACATCCACAAAAGTAAACATGTAATTACTATCACACAAGGCCATTAGTATTGTAAAAAATAGTGTTTGTAATTATAATATGCCGATCCACTTTGTGTGGGTTTTATTATTCTTATATGTTTGCCGTCCACTGCACCAAGGCAGTTCGGAAACTGTGCAGTTTTCATAAATCCATTTATTATTTCTTTCCATTTATCTTCAGTGAATGGTGCTATGCACATATCTTTCATATACATCCATATAATTTTACATACATCTCTCACTATGCCACCAATTGTAGTAATCCACGAATGTTCGTCCAGTGGCTAAACCTGAAAAGAAAAATAGCATTGAATTACTGTATATTTCATTGTTACAGCTACGTCATTACAGAAGAAACGGAAAGTATTAAGAGATGGATATACCAGGTATAAGAAAAAAAAAAAACTTAAGAGTGGTTCAGCAGCCACCAAGATACTACCCATATTATGAGCATTTATCATTTTTAAAGGTCATTGAAGATAGACCTGACAAAACAGACAGTTTAAAAGAAACATCTGAAGAGAGCGATCATAATAACGAATCTGCAAAAAAAGTGGTGCTTCAAAAAGAAAAAAATATAAACTATCTTAACGCATTGATGAAAAACCCAGTCCAAATCCTGCAGTAGAAGATGATGAAGACAAATTGTTCACTAGCTGGAGAGTTCAAAAAAATTCCCGATCAATATAAACTAGATGCAAGGTCGGAAATCATCAACGTAATTAAATACTTTAAAGGAATACCCCAGCCTGCACTGTCAAGCCATTATGGCGAAAGTAGGGGTTATTTTGCACCTTCAGCTAGTGAGCAACATGGACTTAATTACAACTCAAGTTTCAACAAGGAATATCAATCTGCACCCTCTGCATCAAGTGATCAGCCTTATAGATCTGCACATGTCACAATCTGCACCCTCTGCATCAAGTGATCAGCCTTATAGATCTGCACATGTCACAGCTAATGATGAGTTTTCTCAATCATCCTGTGAAGACAGTCTTCCACCTTCGTCTGTTCTATCTGATGATATTATTACTAATATATTCGATGAATAAACAATAAATAAAAACACACTTTTTTACTAACCTTAGTGTAACAGCTAGCCTTTCTTCTGGTGGATTATTTTTCCTCATAATAGTATCTTCACGTTTATTTTTTTCCTTGAGTATATTAAACAATTCGTCAAAAGATGAGATTGACATTCTAATAGTAGTTTATGTGACTGCTAGAGTCTCTCTCGAGTGATAACCCACTCTCGAGTGTTAATTCCCTCCATTATGTACAGTTACATACACTAGTTTATCTACACACATATCATAAGCTCCATTTGATGTGTTCAGAACCGCATGTTTGACCGGCATTGTGGCTCTGCAGTTGTTTAGCTTGTTCTGTAGGACCAACTTCGGGCGTTCGAAATTTAAATGTCAGTACCAACTTCACAGACAAACTTGGGGCGGCATGCAGGCGGGCGTCGGCGTTCGAAATTTGAATGACATAATGTGTAGAAAAATTACACATTATGGTCATAATGTGTAATTTTTCAGATAAGAAATGAGTTTTTACCAAGTAGTTTAACATTATGCTGATCGTAACGTGCGGTTTTTGTACGCAGTAAAGAGGGTTAATGATACGTGTGTAGATAAAAGTAATTAAAAAACTTTTCTTCGTCACGTCTTAGTTCCAAAAACAAGTGATTAATTTCTCCATAATAATTTCGTGCTTCCAATATTGGATGTACCCACAATTTTCTATTTTACGCCGCCGTCGTCGTCGTCTGAGCAAAAGCAGAAGAAGTGCTTCCTCCTCAAAATCCATGATGCTACTGATTTGACATTCGGGCAGTTGAGCTGACCGCTCGAGCAGTTAAGCTGACTGCTCGAGCAGTTATCAATGGCAGCCTCAAGCTGTTGACTCTGACTGCAAGAGCGGTCCGTGTATGTTCATCACTGGGTAACTGCTCGAGCAGTCCGTGTATGGCGGCCTTAAAAGCGCATAGTATTACTGTCTCATGAGAGCGAGACAGCAACATGAGACGACAATAATTATCGATGGCACGTGTAGACGTGCCATCGATAATTATTGTTATTCAGAATGGTCCTAGTAATTCCGTGATAACTTTTTAATCTTATTGAAATAGTTTGAAACTAATTACATTCATGTAGCAGAATTGATTATTTGTATAGAATTAAGTGTAACGCGTGCATACGATAAGTCAGCAGGAACTAACTGCATATTCATGAAAATTGTAGAAACAATAACCTGGCTTTAGAACCAATATTAACCGTAAATTTCACATGCATTTGTAAAAGTAACATATTTAAGTTTGAACCTAAAAGCTAGGTCTAGTCTAGGTCTAGTGTCTAGCCTAAGAGATTGCCGCTGTGACGGGTTACCTACCTCAACTCGAATTACAGAAACTCGAATAACATTTTCTCGAAAACGAATGCTAGATGCTTCATTTCCTCGAAAGACTGTTTCCACGTACATCTTTAGCTCGATGTACGCTAGCTTGAAGCTCGAATGGTTCACTAACTCGAATGATTTTCAACAGAAAAATGCGTCTACTCGGCCCCTAGACCACCTAGACTAGAGACTTCGCATTTTCGCTTAATGATAGCTTTTATGAACCCATTTTGTAAATTTTCTAGGTCCGACCCTAGAGCCATAAAACCTATTTTTCATTCAAAATTTTACTTATGTGGCTTCATCGATACTCAAACCATATAAGTGAAATTTTGTATTAACTGGATATGGGGCGACACGCAGAGGGAAGTAGACACATTGATCAATTGTTACCGAGACGCAGGTCAGTGTGATACTCATCATCTAGCATGGCAGGAGATGCATCAGCGACACCAGCCAAAGTAAGTAATATCCAATGTCCAGATACTCCTGTGTGTGGTCAGTCAGCGGAGACAAGCGAGAACAACAGCAGTTTGCTTCACCCTCATCTGAGTCAGAGGTGCAGACGACAACTAGGGTAAGTACTCCAAATACTCCTCCCACTCTCAGACAACTAAGCAAAGTGGCATCCCACCAGTACACCCTTCGACCACGGGTTACTAAACCAAATTATAAGACTTAATAAAAATCACATATATATTTTTTTGTTTAAAATTGTTTGTTACATTTAATTTTGTCCTTGTGCATATGTAGCGTTTGTACACTATATATACACATATATGTATATATATCTTACATTCAAAGAAAGTTTTCTAAGTTTTTTTTTTAAGGGTTAGTTTTATATACCTAACATGTAAACATGTGCTGAATAATAACACAAATTGTACTCATTTAAAATTCATTTAAAATAAGTAATTAGTTATGCAGGTACCAACATCTCAGGTGATCTCTGTTAGATTAAGCTAAAACTAAGTTTAAATTTCTGTAGTTAAGTAGACGGTTACCTAATGCAACTATGGGGGTTGTAACAAATGTAACTATTCTTATTTTTTTTTCTGAGGGGAAATATGTAGTGTATTTTTGGAAAGCGCCCAAGCTACCAAATAAATCAGGCTGTGAATGACAGCATCTTGTTTCCTTCATACACTTCAGTCTTTATGAGATAATTGGTCATCTTATCAAAGAGCAAATTACTATAAAATACTCCATAGAAAAAGCTAGTGCATTTTAAATAAGACGCCACCCAGAAAACAAAAAAAGCTACACGATAGCTGCTTGATGAATATATGCAAAATGAAGGATAGCATGGAGTTACTTGATTTTTGCGAGTCTTCGCAAAAGAATAAAGTTATAAGAATACAATAATATTTAGTTACATGTTATATATTGAGTTTATGTGTAATTCGTAATTCTTTATTGCACTCACATGACTGTAAAAATAGCTTATGATATAAAAGAAGTGTACAAAGGCGAGCTTATCTCTAAATAAGAGATTTCTTCCAGCAAACCATGTTGGATAGGAGAAGGAGATGATAGGTAAGGGAAAGAATTGCGCGTACAATTAAGACTATATTCTAATATAATACATATTACACATACATAAAACTCTATTGCTAAGAAATATAGACTACATACACAGTTACATAAATACAGCATATCAATAAATATCTTACAAATATACTAATACTAATACATTATATAGCTAAATAGAAAGTGAAAGATAGTGCTTCTTTAGTCGGTTCTTAAAGATATTCAGTGATGGACTGTCCCTGATGGTGCCGGGAAGTTCATTCCACAGCCGTATAGCGCGGATTCTAAACCCGTGCTCGTAGGCTGCAGTGGAGCGTTGTGGGGCTTTAAGCATAGTAGCCATGTGATTTCTCCGAGGCCTGCATGAAGAAAGAAATTCGAAGCGATCACGCAGGAAGTTAGGGTACCGAGGGTTCCACAAAATATTGTAGAGCAGGCATAGGATATGAGAGTCCCGTCGAAGACGAATCGGAAGCCAATTCAACTCCCTGCGATGTTGAGAAACGTGATCATATTTTCGCAGTCCAAATATTAACCGAATCCCGAGGTTTTGAAGTCGTTCGAGTTTGTTCAGTTGCTCTTCATTTGCGCTTACCCAGCAAACATCAGCATAGTCAATGAGGGGAAGTAAAAGAGACTTGGCGAGAATAATTTTGGTCTGACGAGGAAGAAAGTTCTGAAGTCTCCTGAGAGAGTGAAAGGTA
This sequence comes from Argyresthia goedartella, assembly GCA_949825045.1. NCBI lineage: Eukaryota > Metazoa > Arthropoda > Insecta > Lepidoptera > Argyresthiidae > Argyresthia > Argyresthia goedartella. The sequence goes on along the minus strand of OX463821.1, from coordinate 21,049,082 downwards.
GCGTAAACTCGCCTGCTGACCTCGCTGATATGCGTTGACCAGGTTAACTGGTTATCGAAAACAACACCCAGGTTTTTCGCTGTGTCGCTATACATGATTACGGTACCGTTATAAGATACAGGAGGGACAGACTGTTGCTTCAACAAACATTGAGTGTCTGGTACCTATAATCGTGGCCCGGGGACTTGTTTGGGTTAACCAGTAGCCCAAATGATGAGGCCCATCCTCTAATACCCTCTAAGTCAGCGTTTAACGCCTCGACAGCGGAGTTTACATTATCGGGAGAGAAGTGGCGATAGATTTGTAAGTCATCCGCGTAAAGATGATAAGAAGATGAGAGGACATCGGAGATGGAGTTAATAAATATAGAAAATAGAAGAGGAGAGAGAATGCCACCTTGGGGAACACCGGAGGTGAGGTCACACCAATCCGTGCAAGTCGTCTCCGATTTGATACGCTGTTTACGGTCACGAAGGTATGAGTCGAACCAGCTGACAGAATGGGAAGAGAGATTAAGAGATTTGAGAAGTTCAATGAGAATGTCAAAGTCAACACAGTTAAAGGCACTGCTGAAGTCGAGCAGGGTAAGCACCGAAAGCTGCTTCTGATCCATGGCAACCTGAATATCATCCGTCACTTTAAGTAGAGCCGTAACTGTGCTGTGACCCGGTCTGAAGCCTGATTGAAAAGGATTTAATAGGTTGTTAGAGGATAGATATTGGGATAGCTGGGTATGGACAATGGATTCGAGGACTTTTGATAGGATCGGCAAGATGGAAATCGGGCGATATTCTTTGAAGCTGGTGGGATTGGATGATTTAGGGAGAGGGATAACTAGTGCATGTTTCCAAGCAGTAGGGAAGGAGCAGTTTGAAAGGGAAAAATTTAAAATGTGCGTTATGGCCGGAAGCAGGTCATCTAGGATAGTGAAGATCATTTTTAGGCAGATGTTGTCATGTCCGACTGCTTTGGAGCTAATCGCCAACAATGCCCTTTTAACTGTGTCAACTCCGACATATCTCATGTTGAAGGGAGTGGTTTTGGGAAGTGACCCAGAGCGCAGGCTCCGAAGAGCAGCTTGCTTGACAGTAGAGTCCATCACAACGGGCGGTGCGGAGAGAAATTGATTAAGATCGACATTACCTGAATGCGTGTCCTGGGCCTGGGACTTGCCAATACCAAGTGTCCTGAGAAATTTCCACACCTGAGCAGGAGTGTACCTTTCGATACACTCAAAGATGTGGCGGCGTTTGGCGTCGCGACAGAGACGATTGCAACGATTTCGAAGCGATTTGTAGGTGAGAAAATTGTCATCTGTCGGATCCTTTTTGTACCTGCACTTAGCCCGATCTCTCTTGGTCATAAGTCGCTTGATATCATCGTTTAGCCAGGGAGCAGGCAGGTGCTTCACTCTAACTTTTTTAATGGGAGCATGTTTGTCGTAAAGTCCCAGGACAATTGTATTGAAGCTGTGAATTTCGTCATCAACGCTCTCGCTCAAGATGACAGGGGACCAATCGACCAGTGAAACATCAGACTTGAGGGAATCCAGGTTGATGGCTTTGAAGCTGCGAGTTTCAATAAATTTGGTTCTGCACTTAGGGGACCTAATTTTATATGAGACGTAAATGAGGTCGTGAAAAGAAAAAGGTGAGTTAAGGTGACCATGAGTGGCCACCTTATCCAGGTTGGAAATGATTATGATGTCAAGAAGAGAGGGCGAGCAATGTGGCTGGGAATGGGTGGCCGCAAGCGGCAAAATGTGCAGATTGTATGAATCTACTATTGACCTAAGCTTGGCTGAACGAGAATCATTTTTGAGGAGACAAGTGTTGAAATCCCCAAGAATGAGAGTGTCATCGTAAAGTGGGGTCAAATCATTAAGAATAGATTCAAAGGTGTCGAAATGTGTATTTTTAACTAGTTTTTTTCATTATATTTTTATTGAGAAATATTGATTTTAGTATAATGATAAATTTTTAAACGTAACTTGTCAACATGATATCTATAATATATATAGTTGTTGCATATTTAGAAGATTTTTGGTTATTTTTTCATAGAGAAAATGAATTTTTACTCTGATCTGGTTTAATTTACTAGTAAGCATCCCAGGGTTCCACCTAACACCTTCGAGGTCTATCTTCAGATCAGCTCGATGGTACCATATTCTCAAAGGTCACACAACAAATCAAATGAGCCCAAATTCATTGGATTTACTAGTATTCCAACCATCAGGGCGCATACTAACGTCAGAACGTATATCATCGTATAAAAATTGTGAAAAAATCAATCAATAAAAAAAATATTGGCATGATATTTTCCCGAATGTGTGGACAGTGTTTCGGATTTTGCTTACCATCCCTATAACTGTCGCCAAAGGTAAACGAAGCTTTAGTAAATTAAAACGTACTTACGTTCGGCATTGTGTCAAGAAAGACTGTCAGATCTTGCAATTCGATCAATAGAAAATGACATTACCCAAGGATTAAATTATTCCGATTTAATTAAAAAAATCGCAAGCGCAAAGGCAAGAAAAGTGATTTTCTAGTTTCTAAGAGTTTTTAATTAAATAAATAGTCAAACTAATATTTTTTCCTTTATTCTCTTCTTCTCTTAAAAAAAATTGACACGAAATAAAGAACATAAATGTAAAATGAATTAGGTATGATATTTTTTTGTGTCTATGTAAACTGGGGCGCCACCATAAGATCTCGCACCACCAAAAAGTCTAGCTAAGTCCGCCCCTGCTCTTTCAGTCAGGTGGAAAGCTTCTTCATTGTTGATAAAGATTTGGTTACGATAGTCATGGTGTCCCAGTATAGTAAAGAAGTCCCCTTCGATGACGCAATCCTGACCTAGGGTAATTATGCCATTATCGCGCAGACTTTGCGACGACGGGCCAGCCGGGCATAAAATGCGGACGGTGAATCTCCGCAACATGAGTAGAGCCAGGAACTACCGGAGTGTAACTTGATCCATTTGCTTAGGCATTCCGCCGACCTTGTCTTGCAAAACAATTGTTCACCTACTTTGCTCATTACCTTGACATCGCATATTGATTGTTTTACCGCAAGTCCATAGATAGGTTTATTCAAATCGCAGAGGAAGCCCCTTTGGTTGCATTTTATACACAAAGACAAGTCGGTCTGTGATATTGGGATAAATGTATCTCGTCTTGTGTTGAACGCGATGTAGTCGGTCCGTGGTGTCACATAGTAGGTCTTGAGATTCCGTTTCTGCAGTAAGCTGACGACGTAATCAAGTTCATAACTCTCCTTAGTCAGTGGTATTTTAATTTCTATGATAAGGTAGGCATCTGTCACCTTGGCCCTTGCTTGTAATAGCTGATGCAGAGTTTTGATATCGTCCGGCGGAATTGGTAGTGATAAATCGCCTTGTAACTGGCCGGATATCATGTGCATTTGGTTTTGCAACTGTTGTGGTGATAATAAGTAAGCGTCGAGGCGGCCTTGATAGATGTCGGTGACGGTATTGACTAAGGTCTCTTGTATACGTCTGATATTTGATATGATGACGTCAATGGACATAGCGCTCGTAACAGTTTAAAATGCATTCAATGCAGATTGGCTTATCCTTTCGGCTTGATAGATTTCCATTGTTATGTTGTTGATATGCCGGTTAATAGCCATAAATTGTTCGTTCATGAGTTTCTCGTTACGATGTAGAATTTTATTCTGCGCTTCAAGGATGGACGTCTGGTTTTTCAAGAGTTTCAAGAGACTTTTGTCGTTCAGTTGGAGCTTCTCAATGTCCTGAGCGTATTGATCCGCAAATTTGTTGTCTAACACTCCTAAGAGGTAGTTTGCAACATTCCCAATGCCGTTTATCAGTCCTCTTTTTGTTTTCGATTGCTTAATGTGCCTGAGAAGGTTGTTGTAGTGTTGCATCTCTTTCAGTTCGTGATCGAATTGTTAAGCGATGATGGAACATAATTCGTCCTTGGCACTCACGTTCTTAAGATGGTTTACATATTGCTCAATACTTGACATGCTTGGCCAGAAGGTTGACATGTTGTAATATACAACCATGTTCCAGTGATCTTTGATAAACCGCAGGTCTGCCGTTTTGTCGAAGTAGAGAGAGTTGTGTATGAGCTGTGATGAGGCAGTTGGAAGGATCGCAGAAAACAGGAGTAAGAGCGTCGTGAAAAGATTCTTGAAGATGCCTTTTTTCTGCTTTGCCCTTCTGCTTGTTTGTTGATCGTCATCTTGAGCGGCCGTGGGTGGTTGGTCCACCGATGATTTATCTTGTTTGTCGCCTTCAGTTACCGGTAACCGGATCAAGTTGGTGATAGGTCGTTTTATAGCGTGGTCCTTGGTCTTATGGAGTCAACTCTGGTATAGCCATCCTTTACAGGATGGACGTCAGTTATTCGGCCCAAAGCCCATTTCCCGGGGGGCATGTTGTCTTCTTTGATAATGACGACATCGCCTACTTCCAAGTTCCTTGTCGGGTATCTCCACCGCGATCTTGTCTGAAGAAATTGCAGACAGTCGCTGGACCATTTCTTCCAGATGAGTTTGTTCATTGTCTGAACCATTCGCCATCGGTTTGATAAGTTCAAGTGGTCAGGGTCCGATTGAGGGCGTGATAAAATTGGACCTCCCACTAGAAAGTGTCCCGGAGTGAGAATGTCGTCATCTGGACTCTCTGATAGGGGACACAATGGCCTTGAGTTGAGGCAGGCTTCAATTTGATAGAGTAACGTAGTGAACTCCTCGTACGTTAACCTTTGCTCTCCCAGGACTCTCTTGAGATGGTACTTGAAGCTCTTGACAGCTGCTTCCCAAAGTCCTCCTGCAGATGGCCAGGCGGGAGCGGTGAAGTGCCAGGTGATGCCCATCTCAATGATGTCTTGAATAGCCTCAGGGTTGATACTTTGAAGAATCATATTGTACTCTGCTTTCAGGATTCGAGAGGCACCCACAAATTTCATGCCGTTACCACTATAGACGGGTCCTGGCTTTCCTCGGCGAGAGCACATCCTTCTGAATGCAGCTAGGAATGCTGCTGTGCTTAAATCCGAGACCAGTTCTAAAGTTCGGTTCCTTTGGTGGCCAGACATACGAAGACTGCCACAAAGCCTTTGCTCGTGCGTAAGCCTCTTCCTTTATTTGATTTGATGCTGATATGGCCCGTAAAGTCAACCCCAGTGTTGGTGAAGGGCCGGGAAGGGACGACACGCGGTTGAGGGAGGTCCGCCATGAGCTGTGATCTGGTCTCTTGTTGATAACGACGGCACTTGACACAGCGTCGTAGTTGTTTTTTCACGGTACGAATTCCGCTGAGGATCCAGTACTGTTCTCGTATGTGTGACAGGGTTAGTTTTGGGCCACCGTGCAGAGTCGTTGTGTGCGCTTGAGCGATTACCAGTTCTGTCAGGCGACTGGATGGTGATAAGATGATTGGGTGTTTCGCGGAATTAGGTATGAGCGCGTTAGCAAGGCATCCACCAAACACCAGTAGTCCCTGTTTATTCAGGAACGGATTCAAGCTTGATAGTTTGCTATTGTGTTTTACTCGACACTTTGATTTTAAATCTGATATCTCTCTCTAAAGTCAACGCGTTGTACTGTCTTGATAATAAGATTTATAGCACTCCGTAGCTCAGCCGTTTTTATTGCACATTCTAATGGTCGGGGCAAAGTTTTTCGCTGACGCGGGCTAAATTGTAGTATACATGTATGTAATTGTTTTCGCTACACGCGTAATGGAACTGTTGTTTTGCAATAAAGTCATTATTATCGAAGCTGAGTTATCTTTATATAAGGCTGCGTTCACATTGTGCTGTCGCTTGACTTCGATCGTCGGTTCTTGATATGTGGCTTGTTTGGGAATGCTTGAGTCGAATGTTTTCAACCATGAAGGGCCTTCCCACCACAAGGGGTGTTCGAATAGTTGTACGCTTGTCAATCCTCTTGTGGCGCAATCCGCAGCATTCTCTTCTGATCGAACGTGTCTCCATGAGCCCTAATGAATTATAGAGATGATTTGTTGGACTCTGTTCGCAACAAACTGCTTCCATCTTGATATATCACCATGTATCCATCCAAGTACAATCATGGAGTCCGTCCAAGCATGTATGGTGATATGTGCCACTGATAGTGATTCAGTGACCTTCTTCACTAACTGGGATAGTAGGAGTGTCCCCAGTAGCTCCAGTCGTGGCAATGATACCTTCTTCTTGGTAGGTGCTACCTTTGTTTTGGCAGCCACCAGAGTTGATGTGTACTCGCCCTTATCGTTCGTGGCGATTGCAAACACGGCACATGCATAGCTTGATTCTGACGCGTCACAGAATCCGGGTAGGCAAAGTGATTGACCGATGTGACCCACATATCTGGGTATCTTGATATTATTCATCGACTGTAGGTCTGCCTTAAGTTTGATCCAATCAGTCTGTAGTTCTGGTTTCAATTTGCTGTCCCATGACATATCTTCCAGCCATGTTTTTTGGAACAGGACCTTGCATCTGATGGTCAGCGGTGATAACAAACTAGAGGGTCGAAGATTTTTGATATTTATTTATTTATTTATTTGGGATGAAAAACAGCTACACAATACAGTGGTAACAATAGTATGAACTTATGATTATATAATTGTGGAGCCCATCATCCACGTGTAACATAATAGACAGGGCCAACTGATAACAAAAGGAGGTATTTAAACAAATTAAGTAACACGCGCTGCAATATGTGCCCAGCACTGCGTATTGTAAGTACGCTGCACTGTGCACACATCTCATCGAGTACGTCTGCGCCTGTAGATACTTATTATACTCTGTTCGTTCTTTTGTTTTATAATTTGTTTTAATTTTTATTGCTCTTTGGTAGTCTCAACAAAATTTAGAATTAAGGTAGGTGTCAAAAAGATGTCGGTCAAAAGGATAGTTGAACAGGATATTTGCGCATGGCATGTACATGTTATTATTTATAGGTACTTAAAGTAATTTATAATTAATAGATTCACATAAAAGCTTATGCTTCAAAAAAATATTGAGTGGATCCGTGTATTGATGCATTGTAGTAGTAAATACTGATAGCAACAGTCTTTTTGTGATGTCCGTCTTGCTTGACTGATCCAACTTGTTCTGATAAGTAAAGGCGTCTGAAGTGGGGTTCCATTGTAGTCCCAGTGCCTTGCGTGTTTCGGCATATTTGAACTCCATTGGCGCAATTAGTTGGTCGGATGATAAGTTTGCAATGACCTTTGGTTAATTGCTGGACCACTTCCGCAGGTTCATGCCAGCTCTTTGGAAAAGTTCCATCAGTTGGCATTGCAGTTATCTTGCTTGATCTAGTGAGTCATGGCCACTCAGTAAATCATCCATGTAAAAGGAGTCTTGTAGAGCCATCGTTGCGAGTCTGTAGCGATGGTCGTCGGCGTTATCCTTTGCTTTTTGTCTGAGGGTGCGCATTGCCAGAAACGGGGCAGCCTTAGTCCCGTAGGTGACGGTGGTCAGATGATATTCTTGGACTGGCTCTCGGGGTGAATCTTGCCACAATATCGACTGTAATGGTTGATCCTCCTCCCTCACAAGGATTTGGCGGAAGAATTTTCCATTGTCTGCAGTGATTACAAACTTGTGGGTCCTCCATTTAATGATAAGGCCTTGTAGGTCTTGTTGTAAGTTGGCGCCGCATTCCATATTGTCATTGAGACTGTAACCCGATGACGTCTTTGTTGAGGCGTTGAAAACAACACGTAAGGCGGTCGTAGTTGAGTCTGGCTTCAATACACCGTGGTGCGGTAGGTAGCCCACGGGTTCATTCTCCCGAACGGGCTTGCGCATATGACCGAGTTCTTGATATTCCTTTATGAATTCTTTGTAGGCCAATGATAAAGTTGGGTTCCTTGTCATTTTTCTTTCTTGCTGGAGGTACTGAGCAATGGCTTTCGGTTTTGAGGTACCCAGATGCTTTTCGAAGTCACGTTTCATTGGTATCGCAACTTTATACCTCCCGTTTTCTAAACGTTTGACAGTTGATTGATAAAAACCTTCAGAGTATCGCTCCTCTTCGGTTAGGCTGTGGCTCGCGGAACCTTCAAAGATATCTTCGAGTTCCCAGTATTTTGATAAGTTATCCATTTGATTGAGAACAACGTTACAACTGAATGACTTTACGTTGCCGGACAGTATCCACCCCAGCTGAGTCTGTTGTGCTATCGGGGCCTGGAGCGGACCTTTGATAAGACCGTTCATGATAATCTCTGAATACACGCTGGCATCAAGCAGCAGGTCCGTGGGTTTTGATAGATTGTATTCAGGGTCCGCGAGGTTTATATTTTGGAGATGTGGCCATGATTGTTTGGCAAATGATGAGTTTGGCAAGTTGTTTACGACACGTGAAATGATAAGGGCTTGTGTTGTGAATTGATATTCTCCATATATTGAGTCACACTCTAGTGTGACCAAGCCCTTGCTAAGCTTGCTGCTCGGTCCAATTCCCGATACAGATGCAGCGTACTGCTTTCTTGGTAATCCCAACATCTGAGTAGCCTTTTCTGATATTAGTGATATCTGGGACCCTTGATCCAAAAGGGCCCGTAGCACGACGTAGGTGCCATCAGCAGATTTGACCCGGATTGATAGAGTTGTCAACAATATTTCTTCCTCATCCGTTTTGACATGATTAGCGCTATGTTGCCGGGGCGATGTTGCTGACGTTGAAGATCTTTGATGACGACTTTGCTCGGAGTAAATAGCCACGTTATGAACGTATGTATTATGTGGGCCATTGCACTCTTTGCATTTCTTGTTCGATATACAATCTTTGCCGTAATGTTTGTACAGACAATTCGGACAGATTTCCTTTTTATGAAGGGTGTCCATGATATATTCTGATGGCAGGCTTGCAAACTTAGGACATTGATACAGGACATGATCTTCTGCGCTGCACATGGGGCATGGATAAGAGCTACGTTTTCTTCGGGAAGATCCCAAGTAGCAAAAATATGTGCAATAACGGTAACGGCCACGTTCCTGTTTTGCTATTATGTTCTTTAAAAGCCCCGTAATTAGTCGAATTATGGTCGAGTCAGCGGTGACACGACGCGAAAAAGGCGCAAATTATTCAGCAATTCAGTGCTATTAAAGTCGAGTGATTGTGGCCAAGAAGCATAAATAGTAGGTTAAAAGTCGAGTAAAAGTAAAACTGTACCAATTTAGGGTTGTGGTAGCAATTTTCCTGCAGCTTCTACACTAAGGGTGGAGTTAAAGCGATGTGGTGCTCATTAATCGACTAATAAGTAGAATTATAGCTGCCGATTTGCTACTACTCTACATTTTTGTAGGATAAATGCAACAAAATTACTTTTTCTCTACTATTTAGCTAAATTTTAGCCACGGTGTTGCAGAAAAATGTAAGAAACAAAAACTGTGGATTGTGACATGCTGTATCATTCTAAAGAGAAAAAGGTTCGAACTCCAAAAGCATAAAGGTAAGTAAATCTCTAATATTAAATAAATTTGTTCTTTAGAGATAGTGCAATTAAAATGTTGTCTTTTACACATTTGTATGCGTCAAATTTATTTTGTAATTAAATTTGACATTTTAAATTTGTGGTAAAAATAATAGACGTAATCTAATATAATAATATGTGTAAATGTTAATGTAGGTACTTTAGACAATAATATTCATACACCATTTTACTGGTAGGACATAGCGGTAATCTAATTTCTTTAAGACCTATGTATTAATGTAACCTATGTTCATGAAATAAACAATTCTATTCTATTCTATTCTATTCTATCTTAAGCCCATTTAACTTTATCGATAAAGTAATATGCATAGTTTAGCATATGTTTGAGGGCTACGTTAAATCTTTCTTAAAAATGAATAAACACGATTAAAATTAATTAAATAAAACATATATATATATAATCATAGCCATCTTTGCTTGCACGTTGCTAATACAGCACAGTAAAGCAATTTTTGATGCAATAATAGTTACAATGTTGCAAAACAAGCAGCCATTTTTAGGCAAATTTAGGGTTCCTCAATGAAAACAAATTTAAATTAGCTTTAGACAAACCCGAGTGTCATTCGATGTCTATTTAATGACTTTATATTTGCTACATTTCATACTTGATTTAAGAAGTTAATTAAATACCTATGCATCAGTGATTAGCGGCTGTGTTGATAGGTAGGTAGTAGGTAGGTCATTTAAATACTTACGGATGAAACGATAATATCAGTTTAATGTTTCATCCACGAACTACCTAGTGCCATGCATGGTAGATATCTCTAAGGAATTGGTTGGTATGGTAGCAGACGAGTAAGTTCACAATCCCCTGTTCGCATGATAACTACCTACCTACCTACTCTTTCTCGAACGGCTAGGGTTGTCGCTTAGCTACAATATGTATGTACTCATCTCGTACAACAACTCGACACAACTAGAAACTCGGCAATGTGTGCAGATGGGCGCCGCTGCCCCGCCGCCGCCGCCGCCCGCCCGCCGCGTCTATGGCCGCGTCGTCGCACGTCGTGTCATTGTTCGATGCCGCCAAAGGCGCCGACACCGCCGCGCGCGGTGTGTGCGTGAAAACTCAAACTACGACCAGGCCTCCGTCACTGCATGTACTTGCGCGCTATAATTACCTACCGCCCGCCCGAGCTCTCGGGCAGCCCGGCTATGGCCCGGCAGTCAGTCAGTATATACTGTGGTATGGTTGTATGTAGTGTGAGATCGCGCGGTGCGAGGCGATCACAACTGTACGCTTGAGCATTTAGGCACATTTTAGCATGCAGCGGTTGCTGACGCGACGGAGTAGGCTATTATAGCAGTAGGTATTGGAAGTTTCCTACTGAGTGAAGTATCTGTTACGTAGTAACTATTTAGTAATCTGTGCTACGACTACGACACATCGATGTTGCGATTGGCGCTTTTGAATTGGCGTTTTTTGTGACGTCGTCAAAGCTTTTTGATCGATTTTTTTATGGAATAACTATGAGAAAAAAAAAACACTTAGGAAAATAAGTTCATAACAAAAAAATATATCTCAATTAGTACTATCATCCCCTAATTTAATTTCCTCTGTATGGACGTGGATAAATTTCTAACTCGCCATGACTTCGAAAATGTGTAACTAAAATGGCCTTGGAAGTACTTGGGACCTAACCCATTTAATGTAATTAATGTAATTGTGTGTCTTATTTGTGCCACCTTGGCTCGTTTGCTATAATGGCACAAATATAAAATGTTACCAATAAATAAATAAATAAAATTAAATAACAATTGTAGGTGATTGATTTGGCGGAATAGGTACTAAAGACGTTTTTTTTTTCAGAATGGTGTTCAAGATTGTGCAGACAATCGAGAAGGGAAGATATGTTTTATATACCGTACCTGAAGCATGGGAATGTGGGGGAATACTCAGAATGCCAAAAGGCAAAGTTAATAACCTACGACGTGATCCCAACTCCGTTCCAGATGATTCATGGCGAAAATCAAACTGCATTCCAAAAAGAAGCGGTTTCACGGAATTTGAATCTGCCGAAGCAGAAATTCAAGCCATGGCTGAAGTTAGTGATACGGAACAGGAAAATATGGTACCAAATATGGTCAAAAAGTCTTCGTCACTCAAAGATTTTAATGATATGGCCAATATTGCCAACAACTCTTCGGCACTGAGAGATCTTAATGATATGGCAAATATTGCCAACAACTCTTCGGCGCTGAGAGATCTTAATGATATGGCAATAAGCGCAGGCATTTCGGAATATGTAGTTTTCCCAACCGCATCCAACGAGCAAATTCAACTTCCTTCGGCTGAAACTGAAATGCAGAGTTCTAATGTTGCGGCTCATATACCATCTGTAAGTTGTTCAAGTAATGCATTGTTGGACTCAAAGTTGGAGCATCTTCAGGAATCACTGGGTATTTTGTCAATGAATCAAGATACAATATTGAAAACCCTATCGGCATTAACAGTGCAATTTGAGGAGTTCGTGAAACGTTCGGCAGCTACTGAAGACTACAGAGTGAATGTGGATCGTAAATCATTCGAGCCTATATCAAATATAAAGGAATTAGAAGATTTGGAAGACTCCCTTAAACACAACGAGAACGCAGCGCTGTTAAAAAAGGCGCTCTCTTCTGTTTGTGGACAGGGTAAAGGCCGGGCAATAAATAATGCTTACGCATTAATAGATGCGATGTTCAAAAGAGAATTTTTACAAAAATGCTCATGGGCCGGAGGGTCAAGGGGACCAGAAGGCAAAATTTGCTTCAAAAAATTCGAACGTGTAATAGACACTTTTTTTCATGTTGTACATATGTCCGACAGAACATTCACTAAGTTGGAATGCTATAAATTCCTACAAAGCGTTTTGAGAAATGCAAAAAAGAGAATAAATTCAAAAAGACTGAGAGCTTCTGGTGAAAAGCGAAGACTGTTAAAGAAGAAGGTTGCGGAAAGAGTTCAAGACAACGAACCTTCAGCAGAGGAAGACTACCTGCTCTAATGTCCTTTTTTGCGATTTTTACGTCATCACTAGTTAAAACTGGTGAAAGGAACGTTATGGTTCAACGTCACGCAGAGCAGGAAATTAAAATATTGACTGATTTTCAACTTTGTGATTAAACGTGCGACTGTTTATAAATTTGACTCAATCCGCGATTGGAAAACACCGTTACACGTCTTTAAATGTATTTTGAGTCAAATTGATAAAAAGTCACAAGTTTTCTTGATCTTTATTACTTACTAAAGATTAAAAATACAATGTTAATTACAATGGGTACATTTTTGCTAGATGATTGTTTTATTTTTTAAGAGAACTGTAGCTATTCTTTTTTAGTTTATATTAATTAAAATTTTGACTGTTTTTTCAACTTTGTGATTGAACCGTATGATTGTTTATCAATTTGACTCAATCCGCGATTGAAAAACACGATTACATGTCTTAATAATGTACATTGAGTCAAATTGATAAAAGGTCACAAGGTTTCTTGATCTCTATTACTAAAGATTATAATTACAATGTTCATTACTCTAGTACCTACATTTTTGCTAGATCGTTGTTATTTTTTTAAGAGAACTAAAGTTTTAAGTGTTTTTTTTTTATTTTTAAGCTTAAAGCTATTATTTTTAGTTTCTATATTTTTGTATCTAGAATTATTTAAAATTATATCTGTACTGTGAGTTTTGATCTTAGAAATAAAACTACTAAATATTATTAAAAAATTCGTTTTATTATTACATTACATTACACACATTTCAAACAAAAATAAAACAACACAACACCTTTTTCCATATTTACACACATTTACCACCAAAATGGAAGGATTCGTAATAATTCTGGAAGGATATCAGAATTATTCCAAAAAGTGGAAAAATTGCCGGTGTTTGCCTATGTATAAGTGCAACTGTTAGCGATCCCTTTAGCAACTGTGAGGTCACAGATCTGCAGAAGGAGAAAAGTAAACCTTTTAAAAGGAGTCCTCAGAGGCTACCTCAAAAGTAAATGTATATACGAGTGAACACAGATTGAATAATTGTATTATTTAAACAGTATGAAGCAAAGGCGTAAAGTATACATTATTCAAATAATCGTTAACAGAGAACAGTTTGCACTTACCTTCACCTACATTATGCACCACAATATTTGATTGTGTAATATTTTGATGTCCACACATGAATATATTTAAAAATGAAGATCTAATAGGGGTCTCAAAAGCATCTTCCACTTTTAACAATTGTTTTCCTTGAATAAATATTTTTTTCAAGGAATCTTCGTAAATATTTAGTACTTCAACAACGTGGTTTTCTAATGTTAAGAACCATTTGTCGGCATTCTTTGCAGACAAAACGAAATCCTTAAACTGCAGATAGTTTACTTTGTTATTGCCATTAAAATTTATAAAAGGATATGTTACATTATTGGGTTTTATATTTTCTAATATGAAGTTTTGCCGTTCACTTAGTCTTCTAGCAATTTGTGCAAGTGGATTTTTACCCTGTCTGATTATTTTTTTTATAGAATACAATTTATTTTCAAACGGATATGCATTAAAGTCTTGCAGTTTGCCAAATATTTTTACTTCTGATACTAGGTGGCTAGTATTATGAATGTTACTTGTCATGTAGTCTTTGCCATACAATTTTGAAAAGTTAACAATGAAATTATCTAACAGTTGATCTGCAAGGTCTAAGTATTTAAAATATTTTTCGCTAGAACATATTGTTATCGCACAAAAATAACATAAGAAATGGTGGTATGCTTCAGCAGACAAGACTCTTCTCAAAATTACAAAACTAAGATAATAAAGAAATGTACGGTACTCTGACGCCTTCCAATGAGCCAATTCTTGTACAGATCTAATAGCTCTGTGGATTTCTTTGGGTTTGTGATTTTTCAAAAGAAATTGTGAGACATTTTCAATGTCCCGAACACTCCACTTAGTAATGTATTTTCCGAATTTGCCATCTCTCCATCCAACCAATAATCGCTTCATCACACCTAAATCAACCAGATGGAGGGAGTCGGACACAGGAAAATCTTCTACCATGTCAATATTAAGTTTTAACAACGGTGAATCGATCTTGTGATGTCCATTATATTTCTTATCTCGAAAATCTCTGTCATTTCTAGGAGGACATTTGGTTTCAGGAAAATACACTGTATGTGAATTATGGGAATATTCGCCAACTGTAGTGCACTTTAAGCATCCGTGCTTACTGTTGAAATTTGATACACCTGAAAATTAAAGCAATTATATCATATTTTATCTGGAAATTAATAAAACAAAAACTTCTCTATTAATGTCGCTTTAAGGTTAAACGTCACGGTCTGGGCGGGATATTCTTCTTTTTTACTATTTTTTTAACTAAGATTAAACCTAACCTAACTGCAAAGTGCGTATGAGCCCTTAGTTAGTTAGTTATGGTCCGAATATGCGTTTACGCGATAATGGCGCGATTGTTGATGTGGGCAGTCGGTAATCGTCGGGTTTGTAAGTAAAACATATTATTACCTTTTATCATGGCTCTGGCAGGAGAATCACATATAAAAGCTTTAATTTTTACTTGATAAAAGCTTTCTCCCATCTCTGTAGCCACTGTTATACCTCTTTGTAATTCCTCCATTTCATTAATAAATGATCCTAAATAAAGGCCTAGGTCAGATGGCTTTTGGAGACCTTCATAAATTCCGATTATCAACGGTGAAAGCTCTGGGATTTCTACTATCTTACATAATATTGGCCAAAACTGATGATTGGAGCTTTTGTAAATTGGTAAGCCGTCAATATTGATAAGTAGGGAGATTGTATCTGAGGCACAACCAAATTGTTTCAGTGCTTGCACTAGATGCTCTGTCAGACCATTATGCCAATAGCACCCCGAACCCACGTTAATCAAATCGATTTTCTTTGTATTCGTTTTTAAGAATGTGCGTGGATCTTTAGGAAGCAGGCATGGTATTCTTTTATTCAGTATGCCAGCCACTTTTTGTAGGGCACTGTGTGGTATGTTATACTCTAGCGCCCACTCTTTTATTTCCAACCGACTGTCCGTTAAATCATCTTCATGCTGCTCATCGCTCTCTGTTTCTTCAGTCTCTGAAGTATCTCGAGAGCTTGAATGAGAGTTGTCTGGAACCTTTTCGGAATCGATTTCAATTCGTAGAACGAGGAACATCACTTGATGACACCAGGCCCTCGATTGCTTCAGTTACTTTTTGTGAAACAACGGAACCACTTGAAGTTTCCGCCATCGCACTTGACGAAGTTTGAGGCAAATTATTTTTTTGTACTTGACATTTCATTTCTTCGTATCTTTGTTTTATTTTTTTTCTATAATTACCACTCCGCTTCATTTTTTTCCATGAGTTGTAATCCATTTTCTTGCAAATAAAAAATCAATGTGAAATGGAAACAATTATTTGCTTGTCACAGTAAAAGACTATTCAAATGTAACCAAGATGCTATTATTGCATTAATAATCGAATTTATGTGCCACAAGAGCATTTGAAAGACAATATTGAGCTAGTACAGTTATTTGAGAGCTTTTATTCGAAATGTCGAATAATGAAGCTGTACGAGTAACAACGATGCACTTTAGTAAACTAGAATCTTGTATTCAGCAAATTAGATCAAAATAATACAATGACGAGTAAGTTTTATAATAGCAACCTGAATAATCAATAAGTAAATTGATAACTCTTATAGCACTTTTTCAGCACTAATATGTGCGTTAAATGAAACAAAGCAGCTGTTATAGAGATGTCGAATAAATGGGCTTTATACGTCGAATATGGGTTGAGTAGATGCGTATTCGACATTGCTACTGCACAATTCAGATAAAAATGCTTCATAGTAGCTGGACCACTTTTATGGCACAATCTGGTAAAATTTCAGCCATTAATCAACATTTATTCGATTATTGTAAGTGCTATACATGTGCGCTTATTCGACCATTTTGCTTGTTGGGATGTTGCTACAGCTTGATAGTTTCTTCGGTTGAACCTTCCTTTGTCAGGGAATGATTTTTGCTGTTGGTGTGATGGTTTTGCAGGTAGAGATTCCTTTTCCTTGCTGTTGATTGGCTCCAGTGCAGTGAATTTGGATTCCAGATAGTCCATGAATTCTTCGAGTGTAGGAAGTTCCTTGGGAGACCTGCGGATTCTTTGTAAACCTTGTACGTGTCCGCATCTAGCTTCTTTGATAGGAGATAAACTAGGAGTGGATCCCAGTTTTCCGTGTTAATCCCAATATGTTCTATAGCATGGAGGCATTTGTTAGAGGTGTCGAATAACCTTGAGCTCGAACGAAGTTTGTCTTTGGACGACAGGTTGATTGAGGAGCATCTCGATTTGTTTAAATAACACCTGGGGGTTGTTGTAGCGGTGATTTAGGATATCCCATGCAGCTTCATAGTTATCTGCGGTTACGTGAAGATGCTGTATCAGGCGTTCAGCCTCACCTTTTATTTTTCCCTTTAGGTGTTGCATTTTCTGGGCGTTGCTGAGATATTTGTTCTTATGTATTGTCTCAGTGAACAGATCGCAGAAGGTTGGCCACAATGTAAATTTTCCTGAGAAGGTGGGAATTACAACTATAGGGACGGACTCCCGCAGATGGGTTGTAGAACATAGTTTTCTGTTAAGCTGTTTCTTGATATCGTGGTACATGCCTTCCTGGAACAGGAAATCCGCTTGATATTCATAGTCTGATTAGCGCAGGATGCTGTCGATTCGTAGATGCAGGTCGTCGATGGTATTCCAGCGATGCTTAAGGCTCTTGAGCTCATCCTCAATCTCCCATTTCTCTTCGATTTTGGTGATATCGATACGATTTATTTGCCTTTGGAAGGCTCTATATGAGCTCGCTGTTGCACTAGTAAGGAGTCAATTTCTGATGTAGCAGATTGCTCCCGATCGTCGATAGTGATAACTGGTACCGCAAACTTCCTATCTGATGATTTGCTGGTCGAAGGCGTCGTTGAGGGGGTAGCTACCGGTTTGACTATTGTAATCATCCCTCTAGTAGCCCTGTAGAACCTCTCCATTTGTTGATAAATGTCCTTTTGGAAGTACTCCGATGTCCTCTTATCATACTTAAACAGTTCTTTATTATTTTGGAGAAAGGCGGACCACAAACTGTCTAATGCTTCAAGTCTAGTAGTTAGGTACCCTGTAGATTTCCTGCTGATACTATCTTTCTTTAAGTTGATACTGATTTTCTCCATTTCGCTGATAAGCTCACTCTGGTGTGAGAATAAGGCTTCCATATTGATAGTTCTAATGAGTCTTCGTAAATTCCCGCAACAGTATGGTGCACCTAGTTGTAGGTAAAATTACGACGATATTACGATTGATATGTTGATATGTCGATACTTGTGCTCTTGATAAGATCAGGTGTTCTTCTGATTGAGCACGATGATAATTGATGATGATGGCGCCGAATCACGTATCTCGCGCGATGGGTCCATAGATCGAGATCCGGTTCGAAGGACCAAAATGTGCGGTGCTCGCACTTTACTGATATTGATAGGATGTGTTCACGCACAAACGAAACGCAGTGCGTTACGTCAGAGAAAACCAGAGAGCTTCGATCTCGCGAGTGGATCGACGCCATCTTTGAAGTTTGCTCCTTGAAGTTTTGAACACAACATCTCGGCTCGCATCGCTGCGCATTTATCCGCTCCGAAATAGTTACCAGTCGGCACCTTTAACCTAAAATTCCATCACTAGTGAATAGTGTGCGTGCACGTACTACTTGAAACGTCTAACTCCGATACCGCGCGTTACATACACACGAGGTTGCGCGTGACCTTTTGCTGACCTGGAGGATCCAGGCCCTGGTGCTGAACCTGCAGTCGCAGACCGAGGAAGGCTGGCACACCCCAAGACGCCGTCCAGGTACCTTTACCACTTGCTCCACCTTCCCATCTAACTTCAAACCCATATTTTGTCATCTGCTCATCTCAATCTTTCCCAATCTCATCAGCCCTGCATTCCTGCGACCCTTAGCGGTCACATTTTCTGGTCCTTCTAGCCTTTGAACCCACCTATTATTCTAAATACAGTCCACTCTCAACAGCTCAAATTTCCATTATGCTCGTCGTTATCCTGTCCTCAATGATAAAGAACAAAGGTGTAGTCCCGGCTTGTAGTCTCTGGGGCGCCACATAAATTCAAAATCTAGAAACAAAAATACAGCCCAGTGCTGCCATCTGCGGCCGCTCGAGCTAACGTCATTCGGTTTTTATGTCTAAAACGTGGCGTCAGCGTTTTTTCTGTTTTTAAGTTTTAATTAATGAAGATTCGCACTAAAGTGTATTTTGTGCGCCAATATGGACAGAAAAAGGCTGCTGGACTTGGAACGGGAGCGAATAATTAGGAAGATTCGTCGATTGGAAAGGAAAATCTCGGTTTTACCGGACTCCGACTCAGGTTAGTGCGTGTGCGGTGCAATACAAATGGCCGCCGCCTGGCATTTTTTGTTTTGTACAAAAAGTGTTGTTATTTCTCTTTTTCATGAAAAAATTGCTTGATCGCAAGGGGCGCTCTGAGGGAGCGCACAGATCTCGCGTATTTTCATAACCCGAGGGGTGTTCTGTGGGAACACACGGTGGTTAGTGTGTCTGACATTTTGTCGTGGTTGTAAAACGCAGTTCCTTTTTTCTGCCTTGCAGAAATCGAAAGCATAGCTGAAACGGCCAAAGAAGATAAGGAGAATAAGTTGCACTATATAGACGATGCGGTCTTAGAGTTTTCCGAGGACCCGGCGCCTGCGCCGGCGTCGGAGCCAGCCGTGTCACCGGTGCCAACCGCGACCACACCGGAAGAGGAAACATCAGAGTCGGTCAAGTTAGATGACAACATCCTCCAGGCATTGGGTGTACAGACAATTGCCGAGATACAACCCATACCCCTGAGGAAGGAGATAGCCGCAGTGTGGACTGCAGTCATCAAAAAAGGCTTGAAAAAAGAAGATAAAGAAGGTATAGAAAAAGACAACTCAGTTTTTAACAACATACCCTGCATTCCAAAGTTGAACCCAGAGGCGGCTTCGACAATGACCGACCTTGCCAAACGTAGAGATTCTATAATAGAAAGTAGACAACAACAGCTGTCATCTGTTCTGGGATGTTTGGGTTCGGCATTACATCTATGCCTTGCTGATGCCGCCACCAACAAAGTGGACATCATCAGAAAAATAAATGAGGCATCTAAGTTGGTGTGCGACTCAATTTATTTAGACACAAGAGGCAGACGATCATTAATACTGTCTGCCATAAACAGAGATATGAAGGAAGCTCTAGTCCACACAGAGCCAGAAAATTTCAGGTGATGCTTTGAAGATTCCTGCAAAACATCCACCGGCTCCAAGACAGGAGGCCATCAAGAAGAATGTCACAGGACAGGCTTTAAACTGGCGGGGCCCTCCAAGGTCAGTGGAGATGCGGAGCCAGAGAGGACGCCAGGGAGGGCCGGAGCAGCAAGCCAGACCACAAGAAAAGAAGAGGACCTCGGCGGACGACAGGAACTTTCGTCACTACCGCAGGTAGAAGCCCAGGTGGGTCGACTACAATTCTGCTTATACAACTGGGTGATTATTACAAGCGATCCAACAATACTGGGTTGGATCAATGGCTATAAAATCTCTTTGCTTATGTCACCATATCAGACCATAACACCGTTGAACAATAGATTCTCTCAGAAAGAACAAAAACAAATTCAGTCTGAAATTAATGCTCTTTTAGAAAAAGATGCTATAGAGATCTGCTCTCCAGTTAAAGAGCAGCACTGTTCAACAATTTTCCTGGTCAAGAAACCTAATGGTCGTTTTAGATTTATCTTAAATTTAAAAAAGTTTAACTTTTTTGTAAATGTGGGTCATTTTAAGTTAGAAGACTATAGGACGGTGTGCAAAATTTTACAACCAAATTACTACCTAGTATTTTTAGATTTAAAAGACGCATACTATATGGTAAACATTGAGAGTAATAACAGGAAATATTTAAGATTTTATTTTAGAGAAAAATTGTATCAGTTTAATGTCTTGCCTTTTGGACTGTGTTCAGCACCATTAACTTTTACAAAGATAATGAAACCAGTAATGGCTTTTTTGAGACAGCAGGGATATATTTCAGTAATTTATCTTGACGATATCCTTTGTATAGGACGCAGCTATGAAGATTGCCTAGATAACATGCTAGTTACAATAGATATTTTAACAAAACTTGGTTTCATAGTAAACAAAGAAAAGTGTAACTTTACACCATCTCAAGAACGCAAATTTTTAGGGTTAATTTTCAATACAGCGACCATGACAATAGGCATTTCAGATGAGAAAAGAAGAAGTTGTCTGACACTTATTCAGGAATTATCTAAAAAGAATTCTGTACAGATCAGATTCTTAGCACAGGTGGTAGGAAAATTAGTTTCTGTCTGTCCGGCAATAAAATATGGTTTACTGTACACTAAAGAATTAGAACGTCTCAAATATATAGCACTTTTGAATAATCAGGATAATTTTGAAGCAAAAAATACCTTGAATGATAACTGTAGAATGGACCTTATTTGGTGGTCAGAACACATACTTGGTTCTGTGAATAATATCAGAAAAAATAACTTTGTTTGTGAGATATTCACTGATGCATCATCCACCGGGTGGGGAGCATCATATGAGGCTGCTAGAGCCAGTGGACTTTGGACACAGGAGGAACAAAAACTTCATATCAATACTCTTGAGCTTTTAGCAGTTTATTTTGCACTCAAGTGTTTAACTAGAGATCTCTTTGACTGTGATATACTTTTCAGAGTGGACAATATGACCGCAGTTTGCTATGTTAATAGATTAGGCGGTGTGCAATATCCCCATCTACATAGTGTTGCCAAAGATATATGGCAATGGTGTGAGGCTAGGAATCTTTGGATTGTTGCTTCTTATATAAACACTAAGGAAAATGTCACGGCAGATTTTGAATAAAGAAAGGAACCAGGACACACTGAGTGGAGATTAGGAGACAAATATTTTGAAGAGATTGTCTCCTTTTTTGGAACACCTTCTATAGATTTATTCGCATCCCGAACTAATGCAAAGTGTCCTTGTTATGTTTCTTGGCAACCTGATCCTAATGCATTCGCAGTGGATGCCTTTACCTTGTGCTGGTCTGAGTGGGAGTTCTATGCTTTTCCCCCATTTTCTGTTATATTGAGAACATTAGAAAAGATGGATGAAGCCACTGGTATTGTGGTAGTTCCTTTATGGAACACTCAACCTTGGTTTCCTATATATAATAAATTATTATGCGGTGAACCAATTTTCTTTAGACCTTCAGAAGACTTACTCTTATTACACAATTACAGAATGCCACATCCTCTTCATCAGAACCTGACATTGATGGCAGGTCAATTATCAGGGAAGCATTTCTGAAATCTGGAATCAGCAATGAAGCCGTTGAAATCATGATGTCTTCTATATCTGAGAGCACTATCAAGCAATATTTACCAGGTATTGTTTCTTGGGGTAAATATTGTAAACATAATGACATTTCAATTCATAACCCTAGTACCTCAGATGTAATAGTATTCTTAACTAAAAAATTTCATGAGGGCTTAGCCTATGGTAGTTTAAATACTTTGAGATCAGCCATGTCTCTGATAATGGGCCCCCAGATTGGAAATAGTGATAGAGTCAAAAGATTATTTAAAGGATTTTTTAAACTTAGACCTACAAAGCCAAAATATAACTATACTTGGGATGTGTCCACTCTGCTTAATTATATTGAAGATAATTTCAAAGATGATTGTGATTTAGATAAGCAAACTAAAAAGACTGTTACTCTATTAGCTTTGGCTACAGGTCAGAGAGCACAAACACTCTCATTAATTAGTACTAAGAATATTAAAATAAGTTACAACTGTATAAATATTAATATTGATAAGTTGATTAAGACTTCGGCTCCAAATAGGTGCCAACCATTTTTAACTCTACCCTTCTTCAGAGATAGAGAAAATGTTTGTCCGGCAAGAGCGGTTTTGAGATATTTAGAGATGACTAGTGATTTAAGAAATACCGATACTCTGTTTGTATCTGTGAAGAGACCCCATAAACAGATAACCTCTAATACGATCAGCCGTTGGATAAAGAAAACAATGCAAGAGAGTGGGATAGATATAGGTATGTTTACAGCTCACAGCACTAGGCATGCTTCTACATCCGCAGCTTATTTGAAGGGGGTAAATATAGCTTATTTGAAGGGGGTAAATAAATATAGAGAAATCCGTCGAACGGCTGGTTGGACTGGAGAGTCCTCCACAATTGCTAGGTTTTACAATAGACCTGTTGTTAATAATACAGAGTTTACTGAAGCTGTTTTTCAGAAATAGTTTTATATCTTGGAATATTTATATCCAAATGATCTCAGATTAGTGATATTAATAATTTCATTTTTACAATCTATAGTTCCTGTAAATGTTGTTGGAACAATAAATGTTGACTTTATTGATTTTCACTTTTGTCTTTAAACATCTACACCTTTGTTCTTTATCATTGAGGACAGGATAACGACGAGCATAATTAGATAGTCAAACGAACTTACCTGTAAGTGATGTTCGACTGTAATTATGCGAGTCGTTATCCTGTCCGAAGATGATAGCTCCCTCCCTCCTCATATTTTTTCCCTAATGATTCTCATATCATGAAAAGCCCCTTTGTGAAACTCAATAAATGGGCTGGGAAACTTTAAACTAAATGACGTTAGCTCGAGCGGCCGCAGATGGCAGCACTGGGCTGTATTTTTGTTTCTAGATTTTGAATTTATGTGGCGCCCCAGAGACTACAAGCCGGGTCTACACCTTTGTTCTTTATCATCTTCGGACAGGATAACGACTCGCATAATTACAGTCGAACATCACTTACAGGTAAGTTCGTTTGACTATCTAATTATTTTTGTTCCGTCTTTTATAACCTTTCAATCAGAGGCATGTGAGCCCCTCCGCCCTTTTCCGCTCAAAAACCCAGCTCAATACGTATTTACCTAGGTACCTACCTTACAATTCAGTTGCGACCCCTAATTGAGTTAATAGTGAAAGATTGCATTAGTGTTGTAGACCTTTGTCCTTGGCTATCAGAATAAACTTATTAATCTCGTAGCCCCAAGCAAATACCTAAATATAAATTGTAACGTCGGGGCAGATCATTCCAAATTCATTTGTCGGCCCAAGCTGTAATCTATTTCTAGGTACCTACTAAGTTGTTTACTAGTTGAATTATTCACAGTTGGCTCATACAGAGATATAACTACATATAATAGCGTAGCTCAGTGATACGTGTAACGTCGAAGCAAATCGAAACAAGTTATATTGTCGGCGCATGAGTTCTGTACCTACCTATAACTACAAGCTTTCATTAGGCATTCAGAGATAATCGCTTCAAATTAGGACATAGCGGTGTTTCGGCACATACCTAGTACAATATCCTTTTCTAAGTATTGTTTGTTGTCGGCACATTGATATAATTATATTAATTCAGGGTCACTACCCGGTCATATATCGGTTTTTCGATTCAGTTCCGCCGGTTGGATGGAATTGCAATCAGCTCAGAAATATTGTTTAATGCTCTTGAAATCTGCTTATTGAAAGTAGGGGGTGTTCTCGCATACATTATTGCTCACACATCATATACAGGGTGTTTCTCATTATACAGGATGTTTCTCATTATACAGGGTGTGAGTTAGCGATACAATACCTTCATATTGGGTCATTGTATTTATAATTTGGAATCTGTTTGGTTGCTACATTTTGTTGTTTACTTAACTTGCGCCCACACACTTATCAGCTCAAAGTAACAAAGTTGTTGTTTACATATATATTTCGCCCGCTCAAATATTTAAAAATGCCGTCAAAATCGCAGGCAGCGAAGTTTCGGGAGGCCGTAAAAGGGATAACTCAGCTCAAAGAGGCGACAAGGCCAAGTACGCGTTGGCCGATTTCACAGCCCGTTATATTAAATTGGAAGGGCTGAAGTTGAAGTTAGACGAGGTCTATTACGAGATCATCGACTATGATGACGATGATGAAGTGGAGGTTACGTACACGGAAAAATACGAGTCCGCGGTCGAGGACTACAATGAGGTACTTGTGACGTTCACCAAGTTAAGTGAAAAGTCAGCCCAGTCCATAAATCCGCACCCAATCAGCTCACATACGCCCGCCGCAGTCCTGCCCAAGATACCGTTGCCCAAGTTCAGCTGAAAGGTTGAAGACTGGCCCGCTTTTGTAGCCATATTTAGGAGCTTGACCGACGAAATGTCGACAGTCTCGGACGCCGTCAAGCTGCATTATTTGCTCTCGTGCCTTTCGGGGGAGGCTTACAACATGGTATCACATCTTCAGCCCACCAATGATAACTACGCAACGGCGATGGACATTTTAACTAGGCGATTTGAGAACCGTCGTGTCCTGATCGACCGTTTTGTAGATATCATTTTGGGCTTGCCGCAAATTGATGCGCGCTCTAATATCCGCGCACTATTTCTTACTCCGCTCATCTCGGCTCACTCCGCCCTGAACAATTTGGAACTGCCCATGAAGGATTCGGACTACGTGTTCGTGTCCATAGTGGTACGTAAGCTTCAGGGCGAGTTACGTACTTTGTTTGAACGGAAGTACGGTTCCCGTTCCACTCTGCCCACACTCAAGAACCTCATTGAGGTCTTAGAGGAACACGCGCGTTGTGTTGAGAATGAGAATGAGTGGTCTGGCCCGACCAGCCATCAGGCCGGGGCCTCATCGCGCCCGGGTCCATCAGGAAGACTTGCGCAACTGACTCAGCTCGCTCAATCAGCTCAACCCACTTACACACACAAACATAGTAGGCCCGGCCCAAGTTACACCCCCAGTCAGCTCAGTCCCACGTACCCCCGCCGTCAGCCCAGTCCCACGTATCCCCCCAGCCAGCCAAGCCCACATTATAGCGCCCCTCAGCACACACAAGGGCACGCTTACTCCGCTCAATCAGCCCATTACCCGTCTACGGGCAATATGCCTTGCCCGTACTGCAAACTTAGGGGGCATAAAATGAGTGCCTGCCTACAATACAACGCCCAGACAGTTGAAAACAGATGGGCGTTCATATACGAAAAAAACCGGTGCAGGCGTTGTTTGGGACCTCATTTTGCGAAAGATTGCAAGTCCACAGGGACATGCAAGGAGTGTGGCAAAGATAGTCACCACACTTCTCTTCATCAGGACATCAACTCACCCAACCATCAATCAGCTCATTACTCGCCTAAATCTCTCTCCCCCACTCGCCCCCCCACTGATCCCCGCACTCGGCCCCCGATGGATGCTCAACAAGAGTTTGCGGCGCACGTGACGCGAACTTCTACCCCACGACCCTGTCCACCTCAATCACGATCGCCCAGTAGGTTTCGAGTAGGTCGTTATGAAGCATGACTACCTACAATCACCGAGCACAATGAGAGCATAGAATCCGCACATCCACCCGCCCATATCACACATACATCCGCCCAACAAACACAATCCGCTCACCCAAACTCACACTTACCCACACATACAAGGCCTGTACATACTTATACAGCATTTAGCGATATGTTGTAGATGGTGTGAAGAGTTGTTGTAAGAAAACAACGAAATAGCAAACAAGCAGATACGTTTGTATTCACAAGCACCACAGTTTATATACAGCTAGCACAAGCAGTTTATAGAAGGAGAGATAGCACAGGAATAGTAGAAGAAGAAAGATCGAAGCAACGATACAAACAGAAGTTAAAATGCGTAAAACATATACGAAGACGCGATAGTGCGCGGTAGTACAGCGAGCGACGCGGGCTTCGCGTGGCTCTGATAATTTGCGACTGTCGGCGGGCGTCGCCGGTCGGCCGATCGAGGACTCGGCACTCGAGCGCAGCGTGTACATCTAGCTATGTAAGTATACAGGCGCTGCGAGTTGTGAAACATACGGCCCGCCGCATACTACGGATATCGCCCGGCTTTGCTTGTGAATTATGAAATATTATGTGTGTATGTAGTTTTGTGTGTCATAAATAAATGTGTGTATTTATATATTTATATGTAAGTTACCTACATCACTCCCCTCGAGAGACCGTGTCTACGGGCGATAGTAGTCAGGAAAATGTACTTTCCTTCCTGAACGAGTTGTTCGTATGACGGGAGTGTCGGGGACGTCAGGGATGTTAGGCGGATCCCGTGACTGTGACTGTTGAGTGTATGTTGAAATGATATCAGGATTTGATGGGGATACGTCATCAGACAGTATGTAGGCTGGTTTAAGGCGGTCTACGCTTACTGTATTGTCTTTCCCTTTTAGGCGTATAGTAAAATATTTGGCACCTCGTTTTAACACTTCGTGTGGCCCTGTGTATGCAGGCTGAAGTGAGCCACGTAGCATGTCTTCCCGTAGGAATACGTGGCTACATGTGGCGAGATCTTTGTAAACGAAGGTTTTGTGTGCCGAGTGATGCTGGGTTGGTACTGGACGTACGGTTTCTGCGAAAGACTTCAAGCGGGCTGAAAAATCCGTTATATCTGTTGTGTACCAAGAAAAATTGTCGCCGAAAAATTCGCCGGGTAGGCGAAGTGGCTCGCCATAGACGAGCTCGGCCGACGAAGTTTGAAGGTCTTCTTTAATGGCACTCCTGATACCGAGGAGTACTAATGGCAACGTCTCGGTCCATTTCGCGTCTGCGTGACAGGTTATGGCTGCCTTCAGCTGCCGATGGAAACGCTCCACTAAGCCGTTACATTGCGGGTGTTACGCCGTTGTCTTCCGATGATCGAACCCAATCGATCTGGACAGCTGCTGAAATAGCGCTGAATTGAACTGTCGTCCGCGGTCGGTTACGACCTCTATGGGACAACCATAGCGAGACACCCAGCAAGAAATGAAAGCTTTGGCCACTGTTTCAGCAGTGATATCGGTGATTGGTACCACTTCTGGCCATCGCGTAAAGCGATCGACGAGTGTAAGACAGTACCGATATTCACCATCTGGAGGTAATGGTCCGATGAGGTCTAGGTGTACATGTTTGAAACGCGCTGAAGGCAAATTTAGGGTACCAATAGGTGATGTTACGTGTCTATTTACCTTCGAGCGCTGGCACGCCAAACATGCCTTAGACCATTCGCGACAGTTTTTACGCATCAGTGGCCTAGCGAAGCGTTGTGCGACGAGCTTGGCTGTTGCGTTAGCTCCTGGATGGCTGACTGAGTGAAGGCAGTTAAATACCTGCCGACGCAGTTCCATGGGGACGAAAGGTCTGGGGGTTGATGTACTGACATCACAGTACATTTCGGTACTACTCCCAGGTACCAACATCTTTGTAAGACGGAGTGCACTATCGCCTTGGAGATGCTCAGCTAGATCAGGATCAGTGGCTTGTAGCTTGGCCATGATTTCTAAATCGACTGGTTTCTGCAGTTCACAAATACGGGAAAGCGTATCGGCAACGACATTGTCTTTTCCCGAAATGTGACGCACGTCCGTTGTAAACTGCGAAATAAAATCTAAGTGCCTGTACTGACGAGGTGAGCAGTTACTTTTGCGCTCGTGAAAAGCGTAACAAAGTGGCTTGTGGTCAGTAAAGATAGTGAAATCAGTGGCCTCAAGCATATGGCGAAAATATTTTATGCTCTCGTATATGGCAAGGAGCTCACGATCGTACGGAGAGTATTTCGATTGCGACGGGCTCAACTTTCGTGAGAAAAACGCTAATGGTTGCCAATGTCCGTCTTTTTGTTGCTGGAGGACCCCACCTATCACCGTGTCAGAGGCGTCAGTGACAAGTCCTAACTTAGCATGCGTATCAGGATGTGACAAAAGAGCTGCGTCGCAAAGGTTTTTCTTGCAAGCTTCAAAAGCTTCGAGGGACTGTCCCGTGATGTTGACAGGATGAGAGGCTTTTACTGATCCAGTCAGTAAGGCATTTAGAGGCGCTTGTATCTGGGCAGCATTGGGCATAAATCGCCTGTAAAAATTTACCATGCCCAGAAATCTTCTAAGCTCTCTGACTGTTTTGGGCAAAGGGAATTTGGAGATAGCTTCTACTTTGCTCTCTAAAGGTTTTGTGCCAGCTTCTGATATTTGGTAACCGAGAAATGTGACCTCGGAGACTCCGAAGACACACTTTTTTGTGTTGACGAGTACGCCATAATTTCTCATACGAGTAAATAGTTGACGCAAGTGATCTTCGTGCTCGGCCTGGGTTTTACTAAATATCAGAAAGTCGTCCAAGTATGGGTAGCAAAATTCGAAGCCTCGGGTCATCTCGTCGACAAATCGTTGGAATGTTGCTCCCGCGTTTCGTAACCCGAAAGTCATATAGGGAAATTCGAATTAACCGAATGGGGTGGTTATTGCGGTCTTTGGGATATCGTCATTTGCCACTGGGATGAAATGATAGGCTTTCACCAAATCTACCACAGAAAAGTACTTACATCCTGCAAGGGAGTGTGAAAAATCGTGTATATGGCGAATCGGATATTGGTCTGGTATTGTCCTAGCGTTTAATAACCTATAGTCACCGCAAGGGCGCCACCCGTTGTCCCTTTTCGCTGCAAGGTGTAGGGGTGATGCCCACTGACTGTCTGACGGACGTGCTATGCCGTTAGCTAGCATAGCGTCAAACTCGTGTTTGGCTATTTTAAGTTTGTCGGGAGCTAAACGGCGAGGTGAGCATGATACTGGATGACCTGGTGTTGTTCGTATGTGGTGTGTAGTATTGTGTTTGACGATATCCGGAATACCAGCGGGTCGTGTTATTTCCGGAAAATCAGATAAAATTTCATGATACCTACTATTGCCACCAGTCGAAATTTTCACGCTAGATACAAGACAATCAGGTGTGGCTACAGTAGTAATTGCACTGACATTGGTTAGGCTATCGACGAGTTTTTGATTGCCTACGTCAACGATAAGTTGGTAAAATGACAAAAAATCTACGCCAATGATCGGTTTCGTGACGTCGGCAACCACAAATCGCCAAGGATAATTACGGCGTAAACCTAAGTTCAAATTTAACTGAGTATAGCCATATGTGTCGATAGCCGAACCATTGGCGGCGCTAAGTTGATAATCGGTTCTATTTCTAAGTTCATTGAGCGCGGCAACAGGATATACACAAACATCACTTCCGGTGTCTATTAGAAAGTTTCTTTTTGTTGCACGATCCATGACGAAGAGGCGGCCGGTGGAGTTCTGGCAGTCATCGGTCGCCATCACTGACTGCCTGGATTGTTTCCCGACTTGGAGTTGAAGTCACAGGGTTTCACGCAGTTACTCGCTTTTGCCCCGTGTTTGTGATGATACCAGCATACTGGGAAACGCCGATAGTTTGATTGCGATCGGGTGCGCGACGATGACTGGCTACGTGACCGATGCCTTTGGTGTCGCTCACGATGACGGGACTGCCTTGCGTTAACTTGGGTTGAGAGAGCGCTTACTTGTTTCGCCAATTCGGTCATTTGGCGCGTCAGTTGGTCGATCGCTGATGACGGCGGTGATACGGCGGCTACTTGCTGTGACGGCGTCGCAATATCATTTATACGATTGGCAAGTTCGGCGAGGTCATCCAATGACAACGATGGTTGCGACGCGACGATAGGCTGCATTCCCGCGGGCAAACGGCTCGTCCATATCGTCCGCAAGAAGTCCTCAGGAATGGCTGGTCCGACGAGGTGTTGCAGGTGCCGCAAAAATTGCGATGGTTTCCTGTTTCCTAACTGTTCATGCATGAGCAATTGTTTCACCTTGTTTTCGCGTGAGACAGATAATCGCTTGATAAGTTCTGACTTGAGGCGGACGTAGTCAGCCGGACCGGTCAGTATGTCCTCCACCTCTGCTGCATATTGTCTGTCGAGTGTCGCCAGTACATGATAAAATTTTGTTGCATCTTCGGTAATCCGCATTATTGCAAACTGTCCCTCCACCTGAGCGAACCAAATTGCTGGTTTTTCCGGCCAGAATGGAGGTATTCGCATATGCACGGGCGGTGTAGGCGTTGGCGCTATGGGCGCGGTCGCTGCGTCCACAAACTCGGAGTCGACCATTTTATCGGGCTTTTTTGTACGTACGGTTACATTTGCTTCCGTGTCTGACATTCCTGCCTTCGTTTTGTGTTCGTCGGGGTCACCAGTTTAGCGATATGTTGTAGATGGTGTGAAGAGTTGTTGTGAGAAAACAACGAAATAGCAAACAAGCAGATACGTTTGTATTCACAAGCACCACAGTTTATATACAGCTAGCACAAGCAGTTTATAGAAGGAGAGATAGCACAGGAATAGTAGAAGAAGAAAGATCGAAGCAACGATACAAACAGAAGTTAAAATGCGTAAAACATATACGAAGACGCGATAGTGCGCGGTAGTACAGCGAGCGACGCGGGCTTCGCGTGGCTCTGATAATTTGCGACTGTCGGCGGGCGTCGCCGGTCGGCCGATCGAGGACTCGGCACTCGAGCGCAGCGTGTACATCTAGCTATGTAAGTATACAGGCGCTGCGAGTTGTGAAACATACGGCCCGCCGCATACTACGGATATCGCCCGGCTTTGCTTGTGAATTATGAAATATTATGTGTGTATGTAGTTTTGTGTGTCATAAATAAATGTGTGTATTTATATATTTATATGTAAGTTACCTACACAGCACACTTCCGGTCGACGAAATCGGACGCATTAGACACTCACTCAAATACTACTGAACATGTAGGACACATTATCAACACGCCAATTTTATTGCCAACCGTCTCGCTGAAGATAGCGGACGTACATGGTCAGTTTCAATCAGCGAGGGCGTTATTGGACTGCGGTGCAATGTTAGCTTTAATTTCTCAGTGCATGGCCCGAAGTTTAAAATTACCGCTAAAACCCTCGTCACTAAAAATAACAGGAGTTGGCGATCAGCACACACAACACTCAAAGGCATCAATTACCATTGTATGTAGGCCCACAAACCGTGACACGCCTACAATTACAGCCCAGCCCACATTTTGAAAAATGTTACTGGATACCTACCACTCGAGAAGGTACCAGATCTCACACACACGAAAGGCTAACCACCGATTCCCCTCGCAGATCGAGGATATCACACACCAGCTCCGGTTGATCTCATACTCGGCTCAGACGTTTTAGGTCAGGTTTTGGACGGGACTAAGGTATCGTTGGGCCCCGGGAAGCCTATTGCCTTCGGCACGATTTTTGACTACACATTAATAGGTCCGATTGAAAATCTTTACATATCACCGGTCAAATCAGTAAGCCCACTCCACACTATCGGCACTCATACAGATCCCAATCCATCCGCTCATGATATACACAAAGACCTAGAAAGGTTTTGGGAGTCAGAGGAACCCCAAGTACACAAACATACCAGCCCATTGCAAGGCCAGTGCGAGGAAATCTTTCGCACCACAACAAAACGTGAGCCTACAGGCCAATATATGGTCACACTGCCATTTCTGCACAACGCACCGACATTAGGTAACACACATGTAATTGCACTACGCAGGTTTCTCAATTTAGAGAAAAAGCTGCAATCAAACCCGTTCTTTCACTCAAAATACGTAGACTTCATGACAGACTACATAAGGTTAGGCCATATGTCGCTTTGCCATCCCAACACATTCGCTCATAAACCGCACTTTTATATACCACACCACGGCATATTTAAGTCAGGTACAGAAAAGCTACGTTGTGTATTCGACGGAAGCTGCAAAAGCTCAAATGGCATAAGCTTAAATGAATGCTTACACACAGGCCCAGCACTTCAACAAGACATTGTTGACATCATCATGTCATTAAGAACTCACTCGGTAGTATTTAGTACTGACATCCGAATGATGTTCAGGAATATTCTCATTCGCCCAGAACAAAGACATTATCAGCTCATTCTATGGCGGTCGTCACCCGACCAGCCCCTGCTCACTTATGCGCTTGACAGAATATCCGTATCCGTAAGAGCATATAATAAAATATTGTAAATAACATATCAGTAAAGTAGTAATTAATTATAAATTAATGACAGGATATTCGTTATGAAATACAAATTAAATTATTAACAACGTTTAAGAATTTATAAATGGTGTTCAAGTCAATATTCTGTCATTGTCACTTCCGCATTTCCGTAATCAATATGATTATTTTATAAAATAATTTTGTAATCATAAATAAGTAGCCTAAAATTCATCATAAAATGCGAAATGAATTATGGAAATCATATTAGAATTTACAAGTCCTTATTCAATCAATTTCCGGTATATTCGAAATAGTTGTTTCTATAAATATAATTTATAATAAATAATAAGATCAAATTATCAGATAATTGTCATAATAATTAATAATATTTTACACGATTTAAATCACTAAGATTTTACATGTATTTCTGTCTTTCTACAATTATGTTTGTGTGGCGCCAAAGCGGCCACGTGTGGCGGCAAATCTGTTATTGTCAGACAGGGTATAAAAGCAACAGTGAACAACATGGCCGGTCACTTGTGTCTGGGCGTCCGTTCCGAACTAATCTCGGTAAGCAAATTAATCCTGCCTTTCATTGAGCTTTTATGTTTCTGGCTCAATGATTATTTTACATTGTGCTAAATCTGTTTTAATATTATTTTGTACTACTTGTATCCTATATAAAAAAGAGGCGATATTCTATTGTAAAAACTAGCTTTGTAGATATATCGACGATATAAAGGATATTGGATGTTTTATGACCATGCGAATAAATATCCGACAGTAGATTAGTTTATTTTATATACAGTGTAATATATATTCACATAAAATCGTACTTTTATTGCGTTTCCCTCAAGTTTCACTTTCAATAAATGAAATATAAGGTAATGTGTTATTTCATTTCTCAGATGTCATTATTAGGGAATGTGATGGTGAATATAATGGATAACCAGGGATCCTAATAGTAATCTGCTGAATCTAGGTTTGCTTATCGAGATTATAGAGAATAATCCAACATCAGAAGTGGGATCGCCCGAGCCTTCTTGTTAACATGTTTATTTCTAAGTTCCAGGATGGATGCTGCGGCGATCACGAGTCTTTTATCAGCGATTCGCGATGCAGTGACCACTACGCATCATAAAGATGACGACATCGTGTTACCGCTCTTCGACCCCGAGCGGAGCGACTGCGGAGCTGCTAGCTGGTCCAACAGTATCGAGTCTCTCGCCACCGAACTCAAGTGGAGCAGCTTGAAAACAGCAGCCAAAGCCGGTAAAGCCCTTAAGGGTTCTTGTTTATCATGGTATGAATCATGGGAGCCTTCAGACGGTAGATCTTGGGAAAATCTTCGCAGAGATATTATCGATGCTTACCCCGAAAAGAAAAATTTGTCGGAGAAACTCAAAGCGGTACTTTTTTCATCAGATACATTGGAGTCTTATAGTAAATATGCTAGGGAAAAATTGAGATTGCTACGCAATACCAATGTAGCCTTTACGGATGGACAATTGATTGAACTAGTTTGTGGTGGCATCACCGACATCTCTGTTACAGTTACAGTTACAGTTACAGTTATCGTTCAGTTTGAAGGTGTTGGTATAGAACTTGATATTTATGTAGTCAGAGATGATGATTTTTGTTATGATCTGCTAATCGGTAGAAATGCAGTTAATTATCCAGATTTAGAGATTATAACCGATTCTTCTGGTAGTCGTTTAGTCAGGAAGCATATAGAATCCAAAACAGAAGTTAATTTCGTTTCTTCAGATTCTGGTTTATGTGAATTAGATTCAAAAATTGGTCATTTAAGCCCTGAAGTAAAAGAAAAGATAAAAAATATTTTTGAAAAATTCCCTTCTGTCTTGGATGAAATTAGCACGGTCAGCACAGGCGAACTACCTCACGAATAAAAGGAAATGAAACAGTTAATTACCGACCCTATCGATTGGCTCCCGTTGAAAAAGATAAAGTGGATGAGATAATTAGAGATCTTATAGAGAAAAACATAATTCGAGAAAGCGATTCTCCTTTCGCAAGCCCTGTAATATTGGTTAAAAAGAAAAATGGAAACGATAGGTTATGTGTCGACTTTAGAGCATTAAACAAAATTTTGGAAAAGGACAGATATCCACTTCCTCTTATCGAGGACCAGATCGATAGGCTTGGTAAGGCAAAATACTTTACCTCGATTGATATGAAAAACGGATTTTACCAAATCCCAGTAGCATCTGATTCAAAAGTAGCTGCTTTGGTTCATTCCACGGTCCTAACCAATATCAGACAAGTACGCCAGATTATGGGACTAGCAAGTTATTTTAGAAAGTTCATACCAAACTTCGCTTCTAGTACAGCTTGTATAACAAAATTTGTTAAAAACTGACCAAAAATGGGAATGGGGACTTGAGCAGGATAATGCTAGGGATTATGTCATAAAGCATTTATCCACAAAGCCTTTACTAGTAGTCTTTGACCCAAAGTTACCAACGGAACTTTACACAGGAGGACCTTGGAGGACCTTCATGCAGGATTTCGATTTCGATATCACTTAAAAAAGGTTAGGCATAGGCCATGCAGATTTATTTAGTCGCAACCCAATTGAAAGCCCCACAGAAATTTTTCCCTCTTTTCTGACTAACAACTCCAAATACACGACAACCACAAAACAAATATTGGGATCTAGCTTAACATCTCAACGAGAATATGAAATCATTGTAATCGATGAACCTCGTTCGTGGTTGGAGTTTGCCCAACAAAACGATGCAGAAGTCCAGGATCTCACCAGTCAAGTTGTAGCTGGTGAACTAGACGGGTCGCGATACATAGTTGAGAATGGTCTATTATTCTATAAAGCTCGATCTGATGAACTAAAATTATTTGTACCACGAGGAGCTAGATTCAACCTTTTGCGTCTTTTTCATGACAGGAACTGTCACGTTGGGTTAGGCAAAACCTTACATAAACTTCGTGAACACTTTTGGTTTCCTCGTATGACAGCATTTGTAAAAAAATATTTGAAGCATTGCCTGATCTGTGTCCAACGTAAAGGTCACTCTGGCCCAAAACAAGGTTTTCTCCACCCCATTGATAAAACGCCAATACCCTTCCATACAGTTCATTTGGATTGTACAGGACCTTTTACACAGACTGAGGATGGCTCCAAATACATTCTACTAATAATTGATGGTTTTACTAAGTTTTGCCTTCTAAAACCTCTTAAAACTCTCAGTGCCCAAGAATTAGTACCCCTTATTAGAGATACCATCACTACCTTTGGTACTCCATCCATAGTTGTCACGGATAGGGGTACTAACTAACTCCTAGAGGCAACGGACAGGTAGAACGATATGTAGCAACCGTTATCAATATGTTAAATACAACCTGTAATGGTTTGTCAGATTGGCCAAGCGGTTTGTTTAAAGTTCAACAATCAATCAATACCACCGTTTAAAAATCCACAGGTTTTAATCCAATTCGTTTACTCATAGGTTGCGAGGCCAACATCCCTTGTATACAAACATGTATGAATGACCTTAATGTTGACTTAAGATCCGATCGAGAATTGGCATACCAACGTCTATGTTCTGAAGCGGAAAAGTTCAAAACCAGGTTTGACGGTGTAAGACGTAATAATAAGATATTTGACATAGGAAACCTGGTTTATGTAAACCAAGATCATAGACGTCATGATAAATTAAGTGATGATAATATGGTGATAAATTTGGGATGCTAGTTGTCCACTTAATGTGAGAAGTTGGGCATTAGCAATGTTAGAAGTCCGCTTAATGTGAAAAGTGGGACTTCAGCAAGTAATGCTAGTTGTTCACCTAATGTGAGGGGTAGAACATCAGCAAGTAGTACTAGTTGTTCACCTAATGTGAGGGGTAGAACATCAGCAAGTAGTGCTAATTGTTCACCTAATGTGAGGGGTAGAACATCAGCAAGTAGTGCTAGTTGTTCACCTAATGTGAGGGGTACAACTTTAGCAATATTGTCGCTAGTTGTCAGCCTAATGTGAGAGGTTTTGATGATATAGCAATTATATGATCAATTATAAATTAATAAATGATAATCCCACTTAATGTGAAAAGTGAGACCATTTAATTAATTCTCATAATGGAGAAAGTAAAATAATATATGTTAAGTGCTCCGGGACGTAGCACATGTCAGTATGGCCGTGACAGAATATCCGTATCCGTAACAGCATATAATAAAATATTGTAAATAACATATCAGTAAAGTAGTAATTAATTATAAATTAATGACAGGATATTCATTATGAAATACAAATTAAATTATTAACAACGTTTAAGAATTTATAAATGGTGTTCAAGTCAATATCCTGTCATTGTCACTTCCGCATTTCCGTAATCAATATGATTATTTTATAAGATAATTTTGTAATCATAAATAAGTAGCCTAAAATTCATCATAAAGTGCGAAATGAATTATGGAAATCATATTAGAATTTACAAGTCCTTATTCAATCAATTTCCGGTATATTCGAAATAGTTGTTTCTATAAATATAATTTAAATTAAATAATAAGATCAAATTATCAGATAATTGTCATAATAATTAATAATATTTTACACGATTTAAATCACTAAGATTTTACATGTATTTCTGTCTTTCTACAATTATGTTTGTGTGGCGCCAAAGCGGCCACGTGTGGCGGCAAATCTGTTATTGCAAAGATATCAGCATCACTTCCGACTCAACTTCAATTAAAGTATTAGGCATACAGTGGATCCCTCAAACTGACGAATTCACTTATGGCATTTCTCTACCCTCCATAACAAAAATTACAAAACGATCAATTCTCAGCACAGTAGCTTCTCTTTATGACCCAAATGGGTGGGTAACCCCCACAGTCTTCCGCGCAAAAATACTTCTTCAGAAGTTATGGCTTCTCAAAATAGGATGGGATGAACCCACTCCCGTAGAAATCCACATAGAATGGCAGCAAATTTCGGAAGATCTTCCTCAGCTCTCAAATATTCATTTACCTCGGCCCATTTGTAAACACAAGTCCACGTCCACGTACTCGCTTCATGGATTCGCAGACGCCTCCATAGCTGGTTATGGAGCTGTCATTTACCTGCATGAACTCGACGCAAATGGACATGTCACCGTACATCTGATCATGGCCAAGTCA
The DNA here is from genome assembly GCA_949825045.1 of Argyresthia goedartella. Lineage (NCBI taxonomy): Eukaryota > Metazoa > Arthropoda > Insecta > Lepidoptera > Argyresthiidae > Argyresthia > Argyresthia goedartella. The sequence goes on along the minus strand of OX463821.1, from coordinate 21,011,460 downwards.
AAGGTGGCACCAATTAAGAACCACCTCACCATTCCCAAGTTGGAGCTTTCAGCTGCAACCCTCTTATCTCAGCTCATGACTAGAGTGTCGACCCACCTTTCGACTCACATTACTATCGCACATCACACATGTTGGTCCGACAGCACCGTAGTATTGGCATGGCTCAATACGCCCCCTCATCCGCTACAGACTTTTGAAGCCAACCGAGTGGCTAAGATCGCTGCTAGCGCGACCCGCCTCATGTGGAGACATGTGCCCACAGACCTGAACCCTGCCGACTGTGCAAGCAGGGGAATGTCGGCCAAATCACTCTCACAACATGAACTGTGGTGGTCTCCCAACTGGCTCAAGGAGCCTCCTTGCGCCTGGCCCATGATGCCACCCTCATTAGGCCATCATGCTGTTCCAGGTCTTAAACCAAAAAAGGTCACATAGCGGTCCCAGATCTTGATCTGGATTTGCTTACTCGATTCAGCTCACTGGACAAGCCCGTCGGAGTGACGGCTTGCATCCAGAGGTTCATATTCAACGCCAAGCACGGCTCAGACGTACGGCGTGCTGGTCCGTTGACAGCAAATGAACGTAGGGAAGCTCTAATGTACTGGATCCGCTCAGTTCAGCACAATGAGTTCGCAGAGCACATTAACCGGTTGCAGACCGGCAAAATTTGTCTCACGCGTCTCCAACGTCTGTCACCATTTATGAAAAACGACCTCTTGAGAGTCGGAGGCCGACTCTCTCAAGCGTCAATTAGGTACGACGCTTAACACCCACTCATTCTTCCCAGCTCAAGTCCTCTAGTGGATCTCATTATTGACCATTACCACAAAATACACTGCCATCCTGGCGCTGACACATTACACGCAATCTTACGCCAGCAATTCTGGATTCTCTCCGTCCGCCGTATTATCAGACACCGCGTATTTCAGTGCATCAGATGCTTCCGGTGTCGCACTCAAACTACAGCCCCGATCATGGCTGACCTTCCAGTAGATAGGGTCACCCCTCAGCCCGTATTTAGCCAGGTCACGACCGATTTTGCCGGTCCGTTTCTCGTTAAATCCAGCACTCTGCGCAACGTAAAGCTCCTAAAGGCATACTTTTGTATTTTTGTTTGCCTCACAACGAAAGCGGTTCATTAAGAGGCCGTCTCTGCCCTTACCACGGAAGCGTTCTTTGCGGCATTACAACGATTTGTATCCCGTCGTGGGACGCCGACTCTCATTAGAAGCGATTGCGGCACAAACTATATAGGCGCTAGAAATCAGCTCAGGGAGGTCCAAGAATTTCTCAGCTCAAATAATGATGCAATCACTCATAAACTCGCTACTCAACAGATAACTTGGTTACTGAACCCCCCAAAGGGACCATGGTTCGGCGCACTGCACGAAATAAAAGTGAAATCCACCAAACAACTGTTCTATCGTGTCATAGGTGAACAGCACCTCACTTTTCAAGAATTTCCCACTCTCTTAGCCAGAATTGAAGCTGTGCAACTCAAGACCCCTCTGCCCACTCTCGTCAGACCCTTCGGTCGTTGAACCCCTCACTGCGGGACATTTCATTATAGGACGCCCTCTCACCGCTCTACCCGAGCATTCACTCGATACTCAGCCCATCTCAGCTCGTAGACGTTTTCAGCTCATACAAGCTCTCTCTCAACGCTTCTGGATCCTTTGGTCCACCTCATACCTCCATACCCTCCAAACCAGCTCCAAATGGCTCTCCCTTTCCTCACCTCCTCAAGTCGGTGAACTGGTACTCATCAAAGAAGATGGCCTGCCTCCGCTACAATGGAAGATGGGAAGAATCACCAGCACAATACCCGGAAAAGACGGAGTGGTACGAGTGGTGGACCTGGACAAAGCCGAAGGAAACCTGAGAAGGCCTGTCTTCAAGTTAGCCAGGCTCCCAACAGATTCAGCTCAAGAATATCCTCAGCTCCGCCCGCCCAGGATGTTCACGCACAAACGAAACGCAGTGCGTGACGTCAGAGAAAACCAGAGTTTCGATCTCGCGAGTGGATCGAAGCCATCTTGAAGTTTGCTCCATGAAGTTTTGAACACATCTCCGCTCGCATCGCTGCGCATTTGTCCGCTCCGAAATAGTTGCCAGTCGGCACCTTTAACCTAAAATTCCATCACTAGTGGATAGTGTGCGTGCACGTACTACTTGAAACGTCCAACTCCGATACCGCGCGTTACATACACACGAGGTTGCGCGTGACCTTTTGCTGACCTGGAGGATCCAGGCCCTGGTGCTAAACCTGCAGTCGCAGACCGAGGAAGGCTGGCACACCCCAAGACGCCATCCAGGTACCTTGACCACTTGCTCCACCTTCCCATATAACCTCAAACCCATATTTTGTCATCTGCTCATCTCAATCTTTCCCAATCTCATCAACCCTGCATTCCTGCGACCCTTAGCGGTCACAGGATGTATGATACTGATAACAAACGAATTATATTGATAGAGGAAGCGGCGCATGAATGAAACGACCGATTCTAATGAGTACGTTAGTGACATTGTTTTATTGTAAAATAAAGAGTAAACAAGTAAGCTAATTTTGTAAACAAAGCTATTTTCGCTGTATGCTCATACACCGTTCCTAAACACATTCAAGAGAGCATATGATATGTGTCTGGAGTGATATTATTATGAAACTCGCCTTCGGCTTGTTTCATAAACCCACTCTCGAGTATTAATGCCCTCCATTATGTGTCAGTCACATAAGCTACCATTTTAGGACTAAATGCCCACGGTCCTTCTCCGAGGACGAATACTTTGTGTTCACACCACATTTAAATTTACCGCCATTTTTTTACGGTTGGAATCCGGAAGGAACTGACGTTCAATCACTCGCAGTTGTCATAAGTGTCACCTGAGGATAGTGATCGTCTGAGTACCGTGGGCGTCAATTACATAAAAGAAACTTTACGTTTAGTTCTCACTGGAGGACTCTGGACCGCTAATACTATAATCTGAGATAAACTTATTATATGTATTTTTTACAGAATATATGAGAATTGAAGAAATTGAAGCCGATTTAGCTATGTCCGACATAGATCTCTCGGAGGACGACGACGACGACGTAAATGATCCATTATATGAACCCATTGAAATCGACGAGCCAATATGCGCTGAATTTGAATTTTGCGAAGATGACTGATATCCAGAAGCAGTCAGCTGAACCTTCTATTGTTCCCAGAACTAGCTCACCGTCAACTTTGACAACAACAAATCTTTCTAGTCCTTCTTCCACGGAGGTGCCTCGTAACTCAGACAACAATTTTCGGAAGTGGGATACTGAAATGCCAAAGTACAAAAAAAAACCCTATCAACGGGTTGGCTCAGAACCACAGACAAAGAGATATAGACTCCGTAATTCATCCTCCGAAGATGGTACTACAGATACAGAAGATAAGTCTGAGAAGCCTTTGTCGGCGCAACAGCTAATATCTGGATTGGTAACGGCGAAAGCAGATATCATATCACTGTTTGATCCTGAAAACTCTGAGATATTCGCTTCACAATCGCTAAATAAAATTGATCAACTAGGAGCTATATATACATAACTGGTCAAGAACCAAGTCACACTGTAAGAAGATGCCCTAAAAATAATAACCAAAACATGCAATGCATATACTGTAAGAAGCTAGGACATCTATCGGAGAAATGCTACTTCAAACCGAACAAAACAACCACAGGTACTTCATCCACGGCAGCATACAAGGAGAACGTGAAGATGGTAACAACAGAGGTAAATGATGTATATTTAAATTAACGATATTCCAGTCAGGGCATATTTTGATTCTGGTACAAAAATCAACGTAGCCAACCCTGAGTTCATTGCTAAGCTAAATATACCGCTTAAAAAGTGTGACATGTTTGTGGGAGGATTTGGGGGGATTCCAATACCAGCGAAAGGGTACGTTGATGCGACAGTCAAGATAAACGACATGAGTCTTGATACACAAATTGTGGTGACTGATTGGGTTATGAAGACTACAGACTTAATTTTGGGTCAACCGATAATTAACGACCCCAATATTGAATTCATTGTTAGTGGTTGTAATCTTTTTATACAGAAGAAAGATTCTCGTCAAGATAACCAATTAGGAATGGACACTATTGAAGAATCGCCTTCTAGGGTTGAGATTAGATGTGAAAAAGACATTGTGGTAGCCCCTCGACATATCATGCTCATAGATGTTAATATAAGTACGGATGAGAATAGTCTCATATTCATGGAGTCAAGTAATAGGAATTACTGTACAACCCAATATGCTATGCCAGCCTTATTACAAGGAAAGAAAGGATCGGTAGAAATTTCTAACTCTTCTACCCTCCCGTTAACTCTGTCGAAGGGAACCCTATTAGCTAGAGGTAGACAATGTAATGAATACATTACAACTGATGAAGCACGTGAAAAACCTGCAATAGATCAAGAGTTGATGAATATCGACTGGACAAAGATAAACTGTGGCACAGAGGATCCGGCAGTACGAGAAAAGTTGTACAACCTATTAAGAAAATATTCAGACTGTTTCTCATCTAACACCGATGAATTAGGATGCACTGACAAAATAAGCATGTGTATTGATCTAAATTCTGAAAAACCAGTATGCTACAGACGCTATCGGTTATCAATTCAAGAAAAAGTAATTGTGAGAGAGAAAATTGATGACTTGATGAAAAATAAAATAATACGAGAATCGACTTCCCCCTATGCAAGTCCTATAATTTTAGTAAAAAAGAAAGGTGGGGACTATCGTTTATGTGTCGACTATAGAAAACTGAATAGTACAACTGTGAAGGATAAATATCCACTTCCAATAATAGAAGATCAAGTGGAGAAATTGGCCGGCAAACAATGCTTCACGAGCTTGGATTTATCACAGGGTTTTTATCAGATACCAATTCATGAAGACTCAATAAGTAAAACAGGCTTTGTGACGCCCGAAGGCCATTATGAGTTTTTAAGAATGCCATTTGGTTTGGCCAATTCTCCGTGTGTCTTCCAAAAGCTCATGGACAAAATATTGGGAGCTATGCGGTTTGACAGAGTGCTACCATATATAGATGACTTGTTAATCCCGACGACCTCTGAAGATGAAGGGATTGAAATATTAGAAATTGTCCTTAACATTCTGGAGGATGCAAAATTAACACTCAACATAGAAAAATGTTTGTTTCTACAATCGCATTTGGAATATCTTGGATACCTTACGGCCAGTTGCTTATTTCAGCCGCAAGACATCAAAGGAAGAAGCTCTGTACCATTCCTATGAATTGGAAACTTTGGCGGTGGTTGAATCATTACGGCGATTCCGCATCTATTTAGCAGGGATTGAGTTCCGAGTGATAACAGACTGTGTAGCTGTGAGACAAACATTTGATAAGAAAGACTTATTGCCAAGAGTGGCCAGATGGTGGTTAACAATACAAGAATATAACATGACCATAATACACAAACCGGGCATAAGACCACCGCCCGCAGGGGCCATCCGATGACCTGTCCACAGGAGTGGACAGAGGCGATTCTTCGGGAAGAGGTCCGTCGACCTGACCCCGACTCCCCACGCCCCAGAAAGGGTGCGTGAGAAGATTATCAAGCAAAAACCGGGCATTTCACACAAACACGTAGACGCGCTGAGTCGTTCGCCAGTTGAAAACTCGTCAATGATAAATGTCTTAGACATATTAGATTGGGTTGTTTGCTTGCAAAATCAAGATCACGATATAAGAATCATAAAACAAAAACTTGAGAATAATATAGCAGATCCAGATGTGACTAATAATTACTCCCTGAAAGATGAAAAGTTGTATAGGAAAAGCGCAAATGATGAATTGAGAATTGTTGTTCCAAAAGCTGCAAGATGGAATATAATGAGAAAATACCATGACGACATTGGTCATCCAGGATTAAAAAGATGTGATGCGATAATAAAGGACAATTGCTGGTTTCCACGTATGACAAGATTCATCAGAAAATATGTTAATGCATGTATCGATTGCATCTATAAAAGAGTACAATATGGAAAAATGGAAGGCAGTCTTCACCCTATCGAAAAGATGGCAGAACCTCTGCATACGATTCACATTGACCACTTGGGACCACATTGTGGTAGTAGATTCATTTACAAAGTTTGTCTGGGCCTTACCTACAAAGACCACTAAAACAATTAAAATTGAGGATAAATTAAGTGAGATCTTTAGTTACTTCGGATATCCCAAGCGTATGATTTCTGATAGTGGTACTGCTTTTACGAGCGATTCAAAGAATTCTGCTTGGTAAATCAGATAAAACATGTTGTGAACGCTATAGCCTCACCGAGATCAAACGGCCAGGTGGAGCGTTTTAATAGAACATTATTAGAAGCCATAAACAAGAATACCACTGAACGCTTCGAGCTGTCAATTAGTACAGACGTATCACTGGTTATTATTAAACTATATACCCACATTACTGAACTTTTACAAAATGACTTTAAAAAAGTGCTCAACACGTAACAAAAACATTACTAAAAAAGCCCCTGGAATAGAGTGCAGCAGATGTGAGAAGTGTGTGCATGCAACCACCGAATGCGCCAACATCACAAACAAGCAGATTGCTGCACTGCGCGCCACCAACGGTCTAGAATGGAGCTGCGAGGAGTGCCTGGGAGGTATGTCAAAACGTTCCTCTTTCTTCATACCCGACGATGAGCCGGATACTGACAATGACGAGGCAAGAAAATCCGTCACCATTGATGTCAATAAACTGCTGACTAACATCACATTCGAAATGAGAAAAACTATAAAGCAAGAATTAGAAAGCTTCCAAACCTCCCTCGAATTTATTAGCGATCAGGTGTCTGGACTAGAAGAGACCCTCAGAAGCCAGAACACAAAGATTAAACAACTTGAAAATAAAAATATAGACCTAACAAACCATAACAAGAATCTTGAATTGAGAATCTGCGCAATGGAACAGCGACAGCATGCATTTGAAGAACAACAACTATCAACATCGCTGGAAATAGCTGGATTACCGAAAACGGCCGAACAGGAAGACGTATCTTTACTGATAAAGACAGTAGCGTCAAAGTTAGATGTCAACGCAAACGACGTTATGACTGCCCGTCGCTCTGCACCCCGTAAAGAGAAACCGGGAATAATCCTCTGCGAAATGCGTTCGAAATCTAGCCGCGATCAGTGGGTTAACTCTAGCAGAGACAAGGAGCCTACGGTGGGAAACATCCTCGGTTCGTCCGCTTCAACGGAGTCATCAGCAGACCGTGTCTACATCAGGGAAGCATTATCTCACAACACCAAGACGCTGCTTTATCTAGCCGGTACAAAACTACGCCCGACCTTTCAATATGTGTGGTGTAAAGAAGGAAAGATATTAGCACGAAAAAATAAGGACGCCAAAGCTATCCCAATATTCTCAGTGAAAGACATTGACATGTTACTCCAATAATATCCTTATTTCACAACTTATCTATCCTAAGTTCTATACCTAAAATTCAACGCATCAATAGCAGAAAAAGCCAATATGGCTGAATTATTTAATTGTTCAAACATAAACCACTTTTTCCAAGTCTTACCTCAAAAATGCATTCGTCTATCATGTCTACATGTAAACATAAGATCGATGTTGAAAAACTTTAACAAACTTGTTCAAATAATAGATAGTTGTCCAAATAATATAGATATAGTAACAGTTACCGAGGCAGGTATTTCAGATGAAATCTCAAATATTTTCCAAATCTCTGGCTATACTATGCATACGCGATTACGTAATCATCAAAAAGGAGGTGGCATAATCATGTACATTCGTAATTATCTCAAATTCACACTAAAATCTAAAATAACCCATACTTTTGAAAACATCACTGGCATTGTTAAATCACCCACAAATGAACTACTAACAGTCTGTATATAGATATAGTAACAGTTACCGAGGCAGGTATTTCAGATGAAATCTCAAATATTTTCAAAATCTCTGGCTATACTATGCATACGCGATTACGTAATCATCAAAAAGGAGGTGGCATAATCATTCACATTCGTAATTATCTCAAATTCACACTAAAATCTAAAATAACCCACACTTTTGAAAACATCACTTGCATTGTTAAATCACCCACAAATGAACTACTAACAGTCTGTATAATCTATCGTCCACCACATAAAAATAAAATAATCTTTAATAATGAACTACACCATTTACTCTCGTGCTTCACAGATTCTAAGTGTGATATCAACGTCGATCTTAAGTTAAACAGTTCTCACAGAAATTCTTATATAGACATGCTATCTGTGTGTGGTCTAACGTGTGGCATCACCGACTACACCCGTATTGAAACGCGCCGTGATAAGATAACAAAATCTTGCATTGACCACATTTTTATTCGTTGTCACACGTAAGATGCATACACAGCGGCAGTCGATACTGTGCTGGCTGATCACCGCGTCACGATAGCTACCTTTGTTGGCTCGCCTCCGCCCGGCAGGGTCCACATACAGGGTGACGAAAAGGATAAATGTACTCAGATAGTAGATCGTGACAAGTTATTAAAATATTTGAACAATATTGACTGGAACCGTTCAGCCAATATGAATACAGCTAAGGATATCTTTGAATTTATCAAAAAATCGTTTCAATTAGCCATACAATTATCCACAAAAACCAAGAAAAAGCGTGATCATATTAGAAGTCGGGAACCGTGGATAAACAAAAATATCCTTAACCTGAGTGAAAAAAGAGATATTCTCTTTGGTCTCTGGAGAAAAAACCCAACAAATCATGACCTTAGACTGCAATATAATAAAATTCGAAATAAAACTAACAAAATCATTGAATTTTACAGAAACTTATACTATCAAAATAAAATCAAAGATAATTATACCAATCCTAGAAATCTATGAAGAATAATCAATTCAATATGCGGTAGAACTTGTAAGAATATCGATGATGCAATAATAGTTGCGTTCAGTCCTCTAAACATCTCAAATACTGAAATAGCCAATCGATTTGCTGCAGAATTTGGTGAATCCGTGAAAAAGATCAGCCCTCAGTGCCAAATAAACATTCTCGATGAAACCAGATTCAACACTATTGCGAATGTCAGTATGCGCTTCCGAAAAGCCACGCCACGAAAAATCCATAAACTTATATGTGATTTAAATGGCAGAAAAGCATCAGGCCTGGATAAAATTAGGGTTCTAGACATTAAAGCCATTAGTGAGAAAATAGCAGGTACAATAGCGCATCTTATAAATACCAGCATACATACGGGTAAATACCCTGATGATCTTAAAATAGGTTGCGTTAGGCCAATATTTAAAAAAGGAAAACGAGACAGTACCTCAAATTACCGTCCTATCACCTTATTATCGTCAATAGACAAAATAGTCGAGAAGTCTGTTTGTGAGCAGATGCATACATTTTATCAATCTAAAAATATTATAAACAATCACCAATTCGGATTCCAGCCAAATAAAAGTACCACATCGCTTCTATCCAAATTTACAGATCACATAAACAACTCGCTTAACGACAAAAAACAGGTCTTAGCCTTATTCATTGATTTTTCCCGCGCATTTGATACATTGGATCACAATCTGCTTACAAACAAACTCGCAAACTGTGGAATCAGAGGTCCGTTACAAGCGTGGTGTGCTGATTACCTGAGGAATAGGCAATACTGTGTCAAAGTTGGAGAAAGCACTGGCCGTATCATACCAGTAACCCAAGGCACGGCCCAAGGATCGGTTCTAGGGCCTCTTCACTTCATTACCTATGTTAATGATATGGTAAATGTACTATCCTTCAGCACCCCGTACCAGTTTGCAGACGACACATGTCTGATTATAGCAGATAATAATATAGACCTTGCACTGCAAGGCCTACAGTATGACTTTGATAACCTGTGTCAGTGGTGCCACGATGTGGGCCTGGCCCTTAATGCGCAAAAGACAAAATTGATTCACATTAAATCACCATATTTGAAAGGTACTCATCCAACAGAGCTGATTGCGCATACACATGATTGTATGCACAATAAAAATAATTGCCAATGCCCTCCAATAGAAATAGTTGACAAACACACTTACTTAGGCCTCGTGATTGATGCAAAATTCAATTGGGGTCCCCACATCCAACGGGTATGTGACAAGCTTAGGGCACTCATTGCTTCCTTTTATATAATTAGAAACCGCATTCCATTTAAAACAAGATTAATGCTATATCATGCACTCTTCGACTCCATAGTATCGTATGGCCTCTCAAGCAATGGACGCACTCACAGAACTTACTTGGATCCAATACAATCCCTACAAACCAAACTCCTTAAATTAATTGTACCACAAAACATTAGGCACGAATACTCTGGAATTGAATATAAACTTTTCACATATTGTAAGACACTACCTATTCACACCAAACTACAGTATCTTTTACTTAAAGAGGATTTCTTCGACAAATGCTTTCAGCAAAAAATAAATCACCCCATAGCCACACGCCGTATGATTCAAGGTAAAATAACCACCACACGCGCAAACAACTTCTACGGCACTTGGACGCGCGCCTACATGATTCCGCGATTAATAAATAGTCTACCCACAGATGTTATTAATTCACTTTCACCAAAAAATATTAATTATAGACTTAAAAATTACTTTTCCTCCCTAGTCCCTCCCTAACCCTGCCCTTACTTTTAAATAGTGCATGTGTTATTTAGTTTTGTAATAGTTAGTGTAATAATATTTATGTACTACTTACTCATATCAAATATTTAAGTTAGCGTAAGCACGGATCCACGAACAAACCTACATGGTTTCTGTGGGTCCTACAGACTGTAAATTGATTTTTTTCTTGTTTATAATAAATTTAAAAAAAAAGACTGGAATAAATGTATGTATGTATGAATAATGAATTAACAATACAATTAACTCTACGACAGGATTTCCTGCATACCGATTAATGTTTCAAGCTAAACGAAGCCGTTATCAGGGTATGTCGTCAAATAGCAATGATAGTGAAGAAGTAGCAACAGAAAATATGTTAAAGGCTAAAGAGAACATTGACAAAACGTCTCGAAACATGAAGAAATACTTTGATGCTAAAAGAAAAAGACCAACTGTATACAAAAATGGTGATTTAGTTTTGTGGAAAGGAGCCAAAGACAAGAATAAGGATGTTGTAAGAAAATTGAAAGAAAAATACAGTGGTCCCTACAAAATTAAAAAGGTTCTAGGAAATGACAGATACATAATTACCTCTATAAAAGGGTTGAAGGGATATAATAAGTATCAGGCTGTGGTAGCTTCCGATGCAGTAAGGAAATTCAATAGTGCAAGCGAAGAAACAGATGATGGTGAGACAAATGAGTCTGAAGTTGACAGCACTGAAGAACTAATTGATTTATTAGAAGGATAAATGGAAAATTTCGGTAATAATTTTATGATAAGGGAAATTATAAGTATATTATGGGCTGTTAGTACGACGATGAAACAGACGACAATGTTAATTGTTTTATAAGTATATATGGGCCGTTAGTCCGACGATGAAACAGAGGACGCTTTAACTTATTTTATATCATATTATATTATGGGCCGTTAGTCCGACGATGAAACAGAGGACAGTGTTAATTGTTTTATATGTATATTATGGGCCGTTAGTCCGACGATGAAACAGAGGACGCTTTAACCTATTTTATATCATATTATATTATGGGCCGTTAGTCCGACGATGAAACAGAGGACACTGTTAATTGTTATATATGTATATTATGGGCCGTTAGTCCGACGATGAAACAGAGGACGCTTTAAGACGTATAAAATAGAATTAATAGCATTTTTTTTTCTCTCTAATTTGTATGGAACCCAATTTGGTCAGGATGGACGAACTAATAAGCAAGGCATCCTAATTTTGTATAATTTCAATAATTTATTTATTTCATAACGTCATATGTTGATGTGTATGGGCGTTCGCAAAATACGGCGAGTCGGGAGAATCGACGTGTGTGGGCGGCGCGGCGGCGCAAGGCGATGGGGGAAGAAAAAGATGGCGGCAGAGGGCTGGTGTTGAAAAAGAACGAAAAAACAGGGAAGTGGAGAATAAATAAAACGAAATATAGTGGCGGATTGAAAGTAATAAGACAAACAAGATAAAGTGCGATTATAATTACTTAGATTACCTACGTTTTGGAAAAAGATGAGTATATTGTTTGTTATCTAATAATAACCTGTGTTCAAGAAGAATGGTGTAGTTTTCATTTTAAATTGATTGATAGGTTCTCTAAATCATTTTGATTCTAATTATTACCTAATTACATAAAGACATTCGAAATTGTCGCTAAGGAAGAAATACTCAGTGACTCTGCTAATGCAGGAATGGATTTTGAGTCAATGTATGAATAGTTCAGATAGAAGTATTATAGCATCATGCTTTTTAAACGGGGTGGTATTAGCATGATAAGCTCACGGAATTAATTATTTCATATTCCAATTAGCTAATTTTAATTACTGTATGAGACTGAGACGACGAGTCAACAGACCAAAATTAGTAAGTTAATACTGGGACTTCTAAATCCAACTCAATGTGATCAACTAATAAAGTACTTCTTGAAGGACACTCAATTCTAAAGATGCAGCTGCTAATCATAGCTAACTGAAGGTCGTTTAGGTATTGAATGTCTTGTTTACGAAATGGTGGCAGATTAATACGTGTTAACATAAGGTTTTAATGTATGTTTTAACAATAGTCTTCTACGGGAGGAGTCTCAAAGCCCTGAAGTACCTTCAGCACCTGTTCGTGGTCGAAGTATGCAACGTGGTCAAAACATTCGACGTGGCCAGAACACTCAGCGTGGTCGGAACATACAGCGTTGTCGCCAAGTTCAGAATTGCAATAGAGGTCAAACCTCATCAACAAATATTCCCTGTAAACTCAGTGAGTTTCCGCCAAAACATTTTTCTTTAGCAGAACCTTCGTACCTTTTGAACGACACAACATCTTTGGATTACCTTGGATATTTCAACCAGTACATGGATGAAGAATTTATATCTATGATTGTTGAAAAGACAAATCAAACAGCCGTAAAAAACACTGGGCGAAGTTTTAATTTAGATGTAAAAGAATGTATGGTTTATATTGGCATCAAACTAATCAAGGCAACGGTCAATTAATTATTCACACATAAGGATGTACTGGCAAAAAAAGTGGCGCATATCTATGATCACTGATCATATGTCAAGAAACCGTTTCGAACAACTACGCCGCCGTAAAGATAAACTGTGGAAGGTTCAACCTCTGATAAAAATAATTCAGAAAGGCTGCCACATTCAAACTAAAGATAAAGAACTTTCTCTAGATGAAATGATAATCCCATTTACGGGTTCTTGTGGTCTTAAGCAATATTGTCCAGGAAAACCAAACCCTGTTGGCTTGAAAGCTTTTGTTTTGGCCAATCCGAACTACATACGAAGAAGGAGTAAACAGTGAATTTGGCGTTGCTGCTAAATCAGCGTTAAAATTAGCTGAGCATCTAGTCCCTGGTCACATTCTATATTTTGATAAATATTTTACGACAGAAAGGTTTGCGTGCGAACTTTTGAGACGAGGAATCGGTTGCACAGGTACGATAGTTAGAAACAGAGTGCCACCTGGTGCTAAAAATATGTAAAAGAAAGAGAAGGACATGAAAATGGAAGGAACCCCTTCCTTCCGTTTTCATGTCCTTCTCTTCCTTTTCTCTTCTTTTCTAAGTTCTCATTTATTGGTTCGTGAGGATAATGCTTGTGCTATTATACAATGGTTCGATAATACATCTGCTACTGTCGAAGCAGTTGAAGAAGAAGACACATGTCGAAGGTGGTGCAAACAAAGAAAACATACATTACGATCAAGAGACCTAGAGCCATAAGGGAATACAATCGCAAGATGGGTGGTGTAGATCTAGCTGATCGTATGTTGCCCGTTGCTCCGTTCCGTCACAGAACCAAAAAATGGACACAAAGATTCATTTCTCATATGATTGATTTGGCTGTTGTCAATTCATGGATTCAGTACAAAAGCGACGCTGTAACTAAGAATATACAGAAGAAAAAATAATGAAAATGCGATCTTGTAAACATATGATGGGCGAGTTACTGATAGAAAAGTATTACGGTGGTTCCGAAAGTGCCGTGGATAGTGACGAAGAAAATGAACACCCTTTGCCAGCTATACGTTCCAAAGGCAAACCTAAAGTTGAACTACCATCCCAAAGTAAGAGATTGGATGTTGCCAAACATATGCCATCTATGGAGAAGACTCAGCAGAAGTGTCGCCACTGTCATACTAATAAAACGAGAATAAGATGTAGATACTGCAATATCTACTTATGTTTAACGACGGAGAGAAACTGTTATTCAACTTTTCATAAGTAATTTAAATTTTGAGAAAGATGTAGGTAGGTGGAGATTTTGAAGAAGTTTATTTTTGTTTTATAATTTTTAGAAGAGTTTTTTTAAGACTTGGTTTGACCATACGGGTTTGAGACTACTTCAGTATTTAAAAGAAGTGATTGATACATTGTCAGAGGTTGAGAAACAACATCTCACGTTAATATCAAAATGGGGCTGTGATGGATCTAATCAGACCCAGTTTAAGCAAAAATTTGCCAACACTGGCGAAGATGATGCAAATATATTTTTAAGTTCTCTTGTACCTGTGAGAATGGTTGTTTTCATTTATGGAGAGACAATATAAATTTTATGGCAAAATCCAGTGCCTTCTTCAGTAAGGTTCCGTCGCCCTATCCGGGCTCGGTTCATTCACGAAACAAAGGATATCACAAAGGAAGAAATCACCTATATTGAAAAACAAGCAAGGAATATCACAGAAACAACTAGTCTGGAAGATTCCGTTAAAATAAATCACACCATTTTGCTCACTAAGGTTGATGGAAAGGTGTGCAATGCCGCGACTGATACTACTTCAACAATGAGATGCTATATATGTGGACAGACATCTAAGAACTTCAAAAAACTATAAAGAGGCAATGTTTGTGAGGAGTCTCTGAAATTCGGACTTTCCATTCTGCACGCGAGAATTCGTTTATTCGAGTTATTGTTGCACCTGCCGTACAAAGCGCCCTTACAGAAGTGGCAAGCTCGAACGGCAGAAGAGAAAAATGATTTTAAAGATACAAAACAGAAAATACAAAAGAGCTTCAAAGAAGAGATGGGTCTTCTTATTGACATACCCAAAGTTGGTTACGGCAATACGGCAATACGGCAATACGGCGCCTTTCCGGGTACGGTCAGAACAGGACCTCGAGAAGATTTTTGGTGGGGAAGGAAATTAGTAGCCATGTTTTTTTATGTATTAAATATATTTTTATTGTCATCAGAGTCGGCAGTCCTCGATGAGTTCATGTTTCTCGTTAGTACGAAGGATCTATTTTTAAATTATTGTTTTTTATTTTCCATAATGCAAACCAACATTTTAGGTTACGTTAAGCGTGAAATTTTGGTTGCGAATTGTGTAATTCTATCACTATTAAAATATGTACTAGAGATAAATTCGTTGCATCACAGAATGTGTTGTTTCCCAAAAAGTAATATTGTTACTAACGTTATTCATTTAAACAAAAATGCTTTCACTGTATTGCGCTCGGTGTCAATCATTTGTTTTGAAAATGTGGTATCGCAATTTATGTAATGGCTTCCAAAAATTTAAAAGTTGGGTTATACAATGCAGGTTCCCTCGGCACTAACCACGACAACACGATAGCGGCAGTTACTCGGAGAGGCATTGATATTTTAGCCGTGAACGAGACGTGGGTGCACGAGGGTCAGGAAGGTCGAGCGCCTGCCATCCCCGGCTACCAGTTCCGGCACACTCCGCGACCGCGCGAGTATCGCACGCGAGGTGGCGGGGTCGGTTTCTACGTACGACGGGGGATCACTGTTCGGGCGTGGCGCCACCCGGTCGACCCGCTGCACGCTGTGGTTGAGCAAATGTGGCTAACTGTGAACCTTAACGGAAATAAAATAATGATTGGCACGGCATATAGGCCGGATTGGGTCAATATGACCTTATTTTTCGACGCAATTACAGATTCAGTGAGCTCAATTCCGGCATGCGATAATATAATACTAGTAGGTGATTTTAATACGAACTACTTAGATGACAATAAAACAGTCAAGTTTAAATCTTTCCTATCTTGTTTCCAGTTAGAGCAGCTTATTACAGAACCTACTCATTTTACGGATACTTGTACCTCGCTAATTGATGTGGTGTGCTCTGATTTGCTTGCAAAAAGCATAACTCTGGACCCGGTCGGAAGGCTCAACGGGCATCGGCTTGTGGTCTGTGAGTTCAACATAAAGCGAGCCAAAATCGCCCCACGTACTGTCACGTATAGGTCCATAAAAAATATAGCTGTGGATAGTTTCAACAGTAACTTACAAGCTATACGATGGGATCTGATAGCTCAACACTCAGACGTTAACGAGATGCTTGTGATATTTAACCAATGTGTTGTACAAATATTTGATTCACGTTGTTAATACGTGAATTTATGTGAATTTTGTGTGTGTAGTATAAATTAAACCAGTGCAATATTTGGTCAGTGTCGATAGAGGGAGGATTTAAACCCACTTAAACACGCAAAATAAATCATAAGTTTGGATTTAAAATCAGTTTGGAAATAAATCTGAAAATAATTGAAGATGCATATCGTTTGCACAATCTGTAGCAACCTCGTCAATATACAATAGAGTATACAATGAATGATTGAGAGGGCGCCACCTACTTGAGCTAAAAGTCAGCTCCTAGATATATTGTTTGTATAAAATAAACAAAATAGTTTTTGCTATAAATTCTTCAATAAAAACAAAGTACCAAATAAAGTGCATAAGTGGAAGTGTTATACAAAACTATATTAATGGATTTGCTACAAAAACAATCAAAATATATAAAACGACAGTGAAGACTTAAAACAGTGAACTTAGTGAATAATAAACCCTGAATATGCGTGAAAAATGAACATCCTTCTGTGTTTTCACAAAGTGTAATAAATTTACAGTGAATTCATATGTAATTACGTGTAAATACTTCAAAATACAATTTCCTGACCGTTACAGTACAGAATTTTAAATAGTGCCATCTACTGCACAAAGGCGGAACTAACCACATACCTACATCACCAAAATCCACTACCGCCATCTAGTGGCTAATATAGAAAAATACATTGTACGCCATGATCATCCATTCGATTAAAGACACCACATCATAGACCTCACAATAGAGGGCGCCTCCAGTCTTAATCAATAAACCGCCTACTGACAGTTACCAAGCGAGCTACGCCGTACTACGCCTCGCTGCTACACCACGTTGCTACGCCACGCTGCTACGCGCCACGCTTCTACGCCACGCGGCCACGATACACTGCTACAGTCATAGCAGTCAGGATGGATTGCAAAGTATGCCAAAAGCTGATAGCACTCAGTGACCTATTGAAATGCGCTGCATGCAAAGAGCACTTCCATTACCAATGCCTCAATATCACTAGTGCTACATTTTCCGCAATATATCCCACTAAAAATGCATGGAAATGCCAATCCTGTAGCCCTCAATCTCCATTTAGACAAGACAACATAACTTTAAGGAATAAAAAACAAATTATGTCACCCATAGACACCGACTCAAGCTGCCAGTCCTTTTCTGACTACGACACCACGAGTTTGCCTGATATGTCGACTTACCATTCTGCAACTGAAATTGAAGACCTCAAACAACAAATCATTGAATTAAATATACAGCTGCAAAGTGCAAATGACGAAGTGGAGAGACTGACACTCGAAAATGGAAAGTTGAGATCGGGAAAAAAGGATAATGAGCTCAGAATCAATACTCTTAAAAAACTTTGCAACGAAACTCTTTCTACAACGAAAAAACAATGTAAAGAGACGAAGAGACGGAAAATAAAACAAAAGAAAATAAACTTCACATTGGACGCTGAAGAACTAAACACGAGTCAAACACCATCAGAGACCGATGACATCAGAAATCCGGCCGCTACCATGAACAAAACGAATCCTGAAACCAATACCTTGTCGGGAAACTCGTCTGAACAACTAAAGATGCTCTACAAAAATACTTCTTTCGAAGAAATCCCCCGACAAATTCTGTTTTTCGGTTCGCAACAATGCAGAGGACTGGCGAAAGCGACGAGCATAAATAGAGGACAGCTACCGTATGAAGAGTACAGAGTTTCTTCTTTCATCAAACCGAACGCGCAGTCGGATGACATCGTCGGCTCTATGGATAGCTACAACTTTAAAGATCAAGACACGGTGATTCTCTGTTTGGGCGAAAACGATTCGAATCCTACAAAAGTAATAAGAGAGCTTAGCTACGCTCAAAAACTCTGTAAAAATTGTAATTTAATAGTGTTGAGCGTAAACAATAGTACTCGCCTAAATGTGTCCAGATTAAATGAAACCTTAAAAGCACTTTGCAAAAACATGACCAAATGTAAGTTTCTCGATACTGACTCAGGAAACTACGGCAGAAAACAGTACTTAACATTCACTTCAAAAGCCATCAACTTTGACATAGACTGTAGAGACTACAATGATAGATACATAAAAAACATTAAAACAGAGATGCAAAAAAGAAGAGTACCCATAAAAGAAAATGGCCTACCAGCTAATTCTTTAACTTTAAACGAAAATGACAAGGCAACAATGACCTCTCCCTTTCAAAACATTCTTAACAAAAACATGTTTTTTCGTCTCTCCTCCTCAGTGTGAGCCGAGACATACTCTATCATGCTTCCACCAAAACATTGCGGGAGTATTACGCAAACGTGAACTTTTAGAAATCTTCATATGTGATCTCCAAGCACAAAATATATCAATTGACATTATTTGCTTATGTGAAACATTCCTAAAACAAGGCACGGAAATCAATGCCCAATTAGCGGGGTATAAACTGAGTTCCTATTTCTCACGTAAATCAAAAAAAAGAGGCGGCGTGTGCATCTTCACTAAGATGGATATCCCGGTAAAAGAAAGTCTATTTATTAAAGATTTTGCTATAGAAAACCATTTCGAATGCTGCGCTATAGAAGTACCTCAAATAAAGTGCATAATAATATGTGTATACCGCACACCTTCCTCAGACGTAAAGATATTCCTTACCCAACTGGAATGTGTTCTTCAAAAACTAAGCAGTGGGAACAAAAAAATGATAATTCTATGTGGTGACTTTAATATTGACACACTAAAAACAAATACCACGCAAACAAAGGGACTAATTTCATTACTCGAAAACTTTAATATCCAACTACACAATATAACAGTACCAACTAGACAACGTTCATGTATTGATCATATTGCGAGTAACGTAAAGGACATAGAGTCATCTAAAACTCTGCAAAGCGGGCTGTCGGACCACAATACCTGTCAAATTTCGAAATTCGTTACGAAAAAACTAGAAAGATTAAAAAAAAACTATTTTATAAAAAAGAAAGACTACAGCAAAGAAAACCTTGACAAGTTCCAAATGTGTTTAAAATCATTATCTTGGTCAGAAACACTCGAAATAGCAGATGCAGACCTAGCTTTTGATAAATTTAAAGAATATTTTGATTTATCTTATTCACTTTGTTTTCCAACAATAAGAGTAAAAATCAAGGCAAGCATCAAGGGTTTAAAATGGCTTACACCAGGTATACAACTAGCGTGCAAAAAAAATAGACAATTAAGGTATAAATACTATAGTACAAGAAACATACACGACAAAAACACATATTTGAACTATTCAAAGTCTTTAAAAAAATGTATAAACCTAGCTCAATCTAAAACAAACCAACGCTACATAACGCAATCAAAAAATAAATGTAGAGCTATTTGGAATATTATAAAAGACAACAACAACACTACCCAACCAAACAACATAGAAAAAATAATATTAAATGACCAAATTATTACAAACCCGGAAGAAATAGCTACTGCGTTCAATAAAAAATTTATAGATAAAGAATCAAAAACTAAACATCTTAATAATAATACAAGTAAAAAAGCCAGAAATCCAAAATCAATGTTCCTTTATCCCTGTGAACCGAAGGAAACTATATCAATAATAAAATCTTTAAAATCAACTAACTCCGTAGGCTACGATGGTATAAATACAAAAATTCTTAAACATTGCTGCCATGACATAGCAAACATCTTATGCTATTTAATCAATACTTCATTTGAATTTGGTCGATTTCCGAAAGCCCTAAAACCATCCATTATAAAACCCCTACATAAAAAAGGAGACAGGACTGACGTAAATAACTATCGTCCCATTGCCCTCATTAGTATTTTTTCTAAAATTTACGAAAAAGCCATGCAAAGGAGAATAAATAGGTTTCTGGACAAACATAAGATACTTAAAATTGAACAAAATGGCTTCCAAAAAAATAAATCTACAATTCTGGCCGGTTTTCAATTAACAACAGAAATCATAGAATATGTGGACAAAGGAAAGCCTGTAGCTGTTATATTTTTTGATATGACAAAGGCGTTCGACTATGTCCCACATACATTGTTGTTAGACAAATGTGAAAGATTAGGTATCAGGGGCCCGGCATGGGAATGGCTTAGCAGCTATCTTTCTGACCGCGAGCAAATGGTGGAAATATGTTCACTCTCAAACGACAATGAGTTAGAAATACATAAATCTCCTTCTGAGATAAACACCTTTGGAGTTCCTCAAGGCAGTGTCCTATCACCATTACTTTTCATATTATATATAAACGACCTCCCAGAGATTACAAAAAATAAATGTGTATTATTTGCTGACGATATCTCAATGACAATTAAATGCACTGACGACAACAAGTTTGAATCAGATGTCAACACTGGCATAAAAGAGGTCACGGAATGGTTAGAAGCAAATAACTTACTGGTGAATGAGAATAAAACACAATATATTCAATTTAGAAATAATAAAATGACATTAAAAAATATCCATGTAAAATGTAATAATATCACAATTAACCACACATCATCAACCACTTTCCTAGGTATAGTCGTAGATGAGCACTGCTCATGGCTACCACACATTGAAAAAGTGTGCAATAAACTTAACAAATATGTATACGCTCTACACAGGTTACAAAGAACCTCTGACGTACATTCAGCTTTGATGGCATACCACGGTTATGTGGCCTCTATATTAAGATACGGCCTAATTCTATGGGGTAACGCAAGAGATTTTGGAAAAGTTTTCATTTTACAAAAGAAATGCATTAGAGCAATCTGCCATGCACATCCCTTAGACTCGTGTAAGCCTCTTTTCATTCAACTCAAAATCTTGTCGCTGCCAAGTCTCTATATATTTGAAATGGCATGTTTTGCTCATAGTTATCCAAATATTTTCAAAAAGAATAAGGATGCATACACATTTACGACAAGATATCCAGATAAACTTGTAACCCCACTATGCAGGACCGAATTTTGCAATAGAAGTTGTTACAGAATGTTAATAAAAATATACAATAAGCTACCACAGCCAATTAAAACGTTGCCATTGACACTATTTAAGTCCACACTACAAAGATGGCTCTTGAAAGAATGTTTTTATAATGTAAATGAATACCTTAATCTTAAAATTATTGATATAAAGGAATGACATAATAATATAATGTAAATAGTAGATTTCAAATAACATATTTTAGATTTAAGTACAAGTTTTTGCATACCTGGACAGGTGGAATGTGCTGAGCATTTTATTTTAACATTTACCACCATATATTTAACCTCATTCCAAGCAAATAAACATTCATTTCATTTCATTTCATTTCATTTCATTTCATTTCATTTCATTTCATTGCGCCTGTTAGGTCGGTGGTTATAAAAGACCGCTCCTACCCTTGGATTACGGACACTATTAAAGTCATGATGAGACTCCGTGATCGAGCCGCCATAGACTATCATAAAAGTAAAACGGTGGGCAAGAAAAAATATTTTCAAGACTTGAAAAGTATAGTAAATAAGGCTATAACTCAAGAAAAATTTGCATTCTTTAGACACAACATTAACAATAATATTCGGAACCCAAAAAGACTTTGGAAGAACCTTAAGGGCACATTATTACCTAAAAAAGACACTGAACTGCCGTCCTTTTTTAATGACCCGAATGTTATAAATAACCACTTTTTGTGTTTACCAGGTGCCGCAGTAACTTCTATTTCTTACATGACATTTTTTGAATATCATAGACATAATGAGGCCAAGTTTCAAATAGAGCCAGTCAGCTTAGACCGCTTGATTAAAATTATAAAGGAGTTGAAATCAAACGCCGAGGGTTGCGATTTTATTACTCTAGATATGCTGGTAATGACACTTCCTCACACTATAGACGTAATTCAATCTCTTATAAATACCTCCATTTCCTCAAATACGTTTCCTGATGTATGGAAGCATGCCATTGTTCTACCACACCCGAAGAATAATAGCCCTACCGAACTAAAGGATCTCAGGCCTATCAGCATTTTACCATGTCTGTCTAAAATTTTAGAAAATGTAGTTTGTGAACAGTTAACCGACTTTCTTGAAAGAAACCATATGTTGCCTGTGGTGCAATCAGGCTTCAGAAAGGGGCGCAGCACCACGACAGCATTGCTCGACGTTACCGATAATATACTAAACGCACAGGACAAAGGCATGTGCACGCTCTTGGTATTGCTTGATTTTTCAAGGGCCTTCGATTGCTTAAATATAAACCTTCTTTTGTCAAAGCTACGCTATTATGGGTTTGATCACGACGCTATTAATTGGTTTGATAGTTACCTCAAAAATCGCTCCCAATGTGTTAAGATACATCGTAGTGATGGTTCGCAAGTGGTGTCTGACAAAAGTCAGGTCAATAGGGGTGTCCCCCAAGGATCAATTCTGGGGCCAATTTTATTTATTTTATTCTCAGCGGATATTACTAAGCATATCAGACACTGTAAGTTTCACATATATGCGGATGACATCCAAGTATATATATCGAGCAAGCCACATGATATAAATGACGCAATATACAACCTTAATGAAGATCTTGGTAGAATATCTGATTGGTCCTCTAGTAATTGCCTTCGATTGAACCCAACAAAAACTAAGTACCTAATCTTCGGTAGCAAGTACCAAGTAGATAATATAAACCCAACGACATGTGTTGAGCTCATGGGAGAGCCTATCGAAAGAGTGTACGAAGCCAGAAACCTAGGACTTATCATGGACAGTGGCTTACGTTTTGAAACGCATGTGAGCCATTGTGTGCGAGACTGTTTTTATAGGTTGAAGATTCTGTACAAGATGAGGCCGTATTTGGGGTTAACGTTGCGAATACAATTGACTGAGTCACTGGTTCTGTCTAAACTGAATTACATGGATACGGTTATTGGTCCGCGACTTTTGGCAAAAACCAAAAAGTTAGTGCAACGCGTACAGAATGCTTGCGCGCTATTCAATTTTGATATTCCGTTAAGGTATCACGTGACACCATACCTAAATAAACATACAATTTTAAAATTGCATCATCGTTGAAAGCTTCACTTGGCGTGTCTTTTGTTCGGGGTGATGAAATATAAGGAGCCAAGTTATCTTTTTGAGAAACTTTCATTTAAGTCGAGGCACCATGTGTCCCGCCAATGCTCAACGCAGCTCGCTACAGAGCGGCACAGCTCTGCTGCCTTTAGAGGGAGCTTCCGCTATGCTGTGACCAAGTGTTGGAATAATATCCCTCCACCAATCAGGAACCTGCGTTGTTTATACGGATTTAAATGCACGTTGAGAAAATTCATTTTTGAGCATCAAAAATTCGAAGAGTCTATACGAAATGACACTAGCGCAATATAACTGACTATATATCATATGAAATTTGAACTTTAATATTAATACTGTTTTATATTTATATAGATTTATTTTGTACCTTTAATTAACCTGTTACCTACTATAAAGTCTGAATATTCATGTCTAACTATGTTTCTCTTTTAAAATGTTTTTCCTTCTGCCTGTGTTTATAAATGTTTACACAAAAGTGCACATTGTTGTGCGTGTTGTCACCCGTCGGTCACAACGGAAGACCAGCGCTGATTGTTCGCATTCAGCATATGCTGAGTTGAGGCCGGCTTGTGACAGGAAATATTCTTATGTACCTAGTTGTTCAATATTGACTCCTATTTTTGTTTCCTGTTACAAATAAACTTCTTTTCTTTCTTTCTTTCTTTCAATAGTAACGACGGAAATACTTCGAGAAGATTTTTTGACAATCCTGGGTGCTCGTCTCGGATTACTGGAATAAATATAGATTTGATAAAAAGGTTCCAAATCATTCTCGAAGTGATATCAAGCGGATATGATATTGATCCCGCGAAATTCGTTGACTATGCTTACACAACTGCCAAACTGTACGTGGAACTATATGGTTGGCATCCCATGTCACCTACAGTTCACAAGATACTGATGCATGGCGCTCAAGTAATATCAAGCACGCACGAGGTCGCGCCGCCATCCTGGCGGACCACTTCGCTGGGCAGTTCCAGCCCAACCCCATCGTGGACCAAGAGCACAACGCCGCTTTTGTAGAGCGTGTAGAGCGCTTTCTGGCGGCCCCCGCGCCTCCCCTCGCCGGCGACTACTTCATATCGCCCCGCGAAGTCCGGAAGGTGGCCCTGATGCTGAACCAGCGGAAGGCCCCGGGTCCGGACGTAGTCGTCGCGGGGGCCCTAGTACAGCTGCCAAGGAGAGCCGTCTTCTCCCTGACGCGGCTGTTCAACGGAATCCTGCGCACCGGTCACTTCCCGGCCCTCTGGAAGGAGGGCTAGGTGATCGTCATCCCCAAGCCGGGGAAGGACAGACGACACTCTGGCGGCTAACGCCCGATCACCCTGCTGCCTCATCTCACCAAGCTGTTTGAGCGTCTGCTGTTACGGAGAATCCTGCCCCACATCCAGATGAGGGCAGAGCAACATGGCTTCCGTGACAGCCACAGCACGACGCTCCAGTTGGCGAGAGTTCTGCACTACCTGGCGTCGGAGTTGAACAGGGGCCGATACAACGTCGGGGTCTTCCTCGACATCGAGAAGGCCTTTGACCGAGTGTGGCACGAGGGGCTCCTCTTCAAGCTCCTGGACGCAGGTGTGCTCCAATGAACGGGAAGATCGTAGCCTCCTTCCTGGAAGACCGGCGGTTCTTCGTCTCGGTCGAGAATGCACACTCCCAGACGAAGGCCATCAGCGCAGGAGTCCCGCAAGGCAGCCTTTCACCGGTGCTCTACGCGCTCTACGCCAACTACATCCTCACACTCGAGGGCTATCTCGAGGAGGGGGTGGAAGACGTTGTGCTCGCCCTCTACGCGGACGACAGCGCCTACTTCGCGTCGTCGCGCCGCATCGAACTCGCCTGTAGGAAGATGCAGCGACTTCTGGACCTGCTGCCGCCCTGGCTGGACAAGTGGCGGACCGCGGTAAACGTCAGGAAGACAACAGCCCTGTTGACTACCCGCTCCCGCCGTCCGTCTCCGCTATAGTTGAGAGGCCGGGACATCGAGTAGCAATCGACGGTGAAATACCTCGGTTGCAACATAGACTGCTCGCTGCGCATGGTCCCGATAGTGGTTCCCGCGCTTCGCGCGTGAACACTCCGACGACCACAGTGTCGAATTCACGCATCATATACATTAAAATCCCGGAGAATGTGAAGTTAGCCGATCCACACTTTCACTCCCCAAATCAAATTGATCTTTTGATCGGTGCCAATAAATTTTGGGAGTTATTGAGTGACGGTCTTATTCGCCTCCCCAACGGTCCTTTTCTGCAAAACACAACGTTAGGATGGGTCATTTCGGGTTCATTGCACAACAAATACTCAAGGATTAATCGGGTACAAAGCAATTTCGCCCAGTCACTCGAATTAGACACACAGCTACGCAGATTTTGGGAGCTTGAGGAAGTTCAGACCGATACTAAATACACGGCATCCGAGAATGCATGCAAAAATCTTTTTAAAGACACCACACTTCGCGACGATAAGGGTTGTTTTTCCGTGCGCATTCCATTAAAGGAGTCAGCTGATGTATTAGGTGATACATTCACATTGGCCGAGAATAGGTTCCTAGCTCTTGAACGACAGTTAAACCGGAGCGCCCCGGACTATAAACAAATGTATAGTGACTTCATGAATGAATATGTAAATCTAGGTCACATGAGTCCTATTTCAGATTATAAAAAGCCGTGTTATTTTCTGCCTCATCATGGCGTATTTAATGAGAACAGCACGACTACCAAACTCCGAGTGGTATTTGATGCAAGCGCAACATCCTCGTCGGGAAAATCTTTGAACGACATACAAGACATCGGCCCCACACTGCAAAACGATATCTTTTCGATCTTGTTACGATTCCGTCAGTACAAACATATCGCGTGTGCAGATGTGGAGAAGATGTACCGTCAGGTTTTGGTACAACCCGACCAACGTCCTTTACAATTAATACTGTGGCGAAATGACCCCTCGGAGACAATAGGCATATATCAACTAAACACAGTTACTTACGGTACTGCATCCGCGCCTTATTTAAGCATAAGGTGCCTAAAACAACTCGCGGCGGAATGCAATGACGAGGTCATCGCAAAGGTCATTAATGAAGATTTCTACGTTGATGATTTATTGACAGGACACGATGATAAGGATCAATTATTAGATATTTGCAACCGTGTTTCGAATGTTTTAGACTCCGCGTGCTTCCCTTTAAGAAAATGGGTGTTTAATTCAGACTGTTCACAAACAAACTTTTCGTCAAAATCATTAACATTAGGCGATAACTGTCAGACAAAAACGTTGGGCTTGGGTTGGCTACCCACTTCCGACGAATTATTATTCACAACAAAATGTAAACAAGATGTGACTCATGTAACTAAACGAACGATATTGTCAAATGTAGCTCAAATCTATGACCCATTAGGTTTGTTAGCACCGACGATCATTATAGCCAAAATCCTAATACAAAAATTATGGCTGTGCAAAATTGGTTGGGATGATCCCATACCTTCGCCATCTTTACTTATGTGGCAAAACTTTATAAATAAATTAAAACATTTAGATGACATTCGAATCCTGCGTCACGTTACATCTCAAAATTCATATCGTACGGAACTACACATATTTTCCGACGCATCACAGGATGCTTATGGGGCTTGGGCGTACGTACTTAGCTATACCGATAGCGCATCAGGTGAATCATTAGTTAATGTGAATTTGTTATGTGCAAAGAGTAAGGTCGCTCCCGTAAAGTCAGTTAGCATTCCGCGGTTGGAGCTATGCGGAGCCCTTGTAGGTGCAAAATTATACTCAAAAATTATAAAATCACCTCGGTTAACATTTGATGATGTTTACTTTTGGTCGGATTCTACCATTGTAATCGGATGGCTTAGAGTGTCGCCTAGCGCTTTAAAAAGCGCATTTGTTCAGAATCGCGTGGTTGAAATAAATGACTTGACAGGAGATTCGAGATGGTTACATGTTGCTGGCGTACAGAACCCCGCTGACTTATTGTCACGAGGTGCCCATATCGACGCGCTTCAATCATGCGATATGTGGTGGCACGGCCCTACATTCCTACGGAACCCTAATTTGAATTTGCGTGATAATTATGTCGGTGACATTAATTCCGACGAGTTACCTGAGATTAGGGCAACAACTACGACACTGGTTTGTCAATCTGATGATGTGTTGTTTCCTTTTGATAGATATTCTTGTTTTAGCCGCATGCGGCGGTCAGCTGCTTAGCTATTGCGCTTTATCAATAATACTCGCATTAGAACTAAAACAGATCGCCAGTTAGGACCTCTTACTGTTGACGAATTAAACAGTGCAACTAAGACTTTGGCCCGTATTAGTCAGCGTCAATCGTTCCCTGACGTTTACGAGGCTGTATTAAATAACAAAAACATTAAGTTTTCCCGTAATCTGGCCGGTCTCAATATATTTTCCGACACACAAAATTTACTTAGAGTCGGTGGTAGGTTGAATAATTCCGAAACATTTGCCTAAAACACCCGGTCTTACTTTGTGGTAAACACACATTCAACCGACTTCTTTTCCGATTTCAGCACAAGTCTCTTCTTCATGCTGGCCCCCAACTGTTATTGTCCACGGTTAGACAAACCTGGTGGCCGCTCAAGGGACGTGAGTTAGCGAAACAGGTAGTTCGTACTTGTGTCAAATGCGTAAGATTGAAAGGGCAAACCATGCAAGTGCAAATGGGAAATTTACCCGCTGAAAGATTAGAACCAGGCTACCCGTTCATGCGCTGCGGGGTCGATTATTTAGGGCCTGTGTTCATACTAAACCGTCGCGGGAGAGGCGCGAAGTTGGAAAAATGTTACATCTGTCTATTTGTTTGTTTCGCGACGCGGGCAATACACTTGGAATTGGTGACTACTCTTTCAACCGAAGGTTATCTTCTAGCTTTAAAAAGATTTATCTCACGTCTAGGTAAACCTTTAGAGATTTTTTCTGGTCATGGCAGGAACTTTGTGGGTGCATTAAAAGAACTCTCTCAGTTTTTGGATCAAAATTCACAAAACATTACAGACTTTACAACAAATAATGACATTAAACTAAAATTTATTCCACCATATACGCCTCACATTGGTGGATTGTGGGAGGCAGGAGTCAAGTCTTGCAAATTTCAC
Source organism: Argyresthia goedartella (assembly GCA_949825045.1). Lineage (NCBI taxonomy): Eukaryota > Metazoa > Arthropoda > Insecta > Lepidoptera > Argyresthiidae > Argyresthia > Argyresthia goedartella. The sequence goes on along the minus strand of OX463821.1, from coordinate 20,982,745 downwards.
TTGCGTCGTGTCGTAGGAAACGCTCATTTAACATATGAGGAGTTGAGCACAGTATTAGCACAAATTGAAGCTGTCCTCAACTCCAGACCCATGATTCCTATGTCCACAGACCCCAATGATTTACTCCCTCTTAGTCCGGCTCATTTCCTGATTGGCCGACCGCTGACGGCGCCGACCTGCGACGACGTCACCACCACATCTTCACATCGCCTGACTCGTTACGATCGTGTGGAGCAGATGCGGCAACACTTCTGGCAGCGGTGGTCCAAGGAGTATATCTCGGAACTCCAGATGAGAACGAAATGGCAGACTAATCTAGACACATTAAATCCTAACACATTAGTCCTGATAAAGGAAGACAATCAGCCTCCTCTTCACTGGCGTCTTGGTCGAGTCCTTCAAACAATCTCCGGCACGGACGGCAAATCCCGAGTCGCAATCATCAAAACTGCAAATGGGGAAATACGACGGGCATTTCCAAAAATATGTCCACTTCTACCTGATCAGCGGATGCACAACGTCATTGATGACTAGTTTCGAGGATGGAGCCGTCTACTTCGTTGGAACCTGATGCTTCCAAGGCCGCGGGCATGTTGATGAGTTGATAGCTGGCGCCATCTACCGGTGAAACGGGGCAGCTGCGACTGGTACTCACCGATGTACGCGGCATTGATCTGAGAGCCGTAGCCAAGATCGTTCGTTAACTACTGATCTGCTGTTTATTTCACTATATTAACAACAAAATTGTCATACAAATTAATATACTTACAATACCAAGAATCAACGAGTTTACTTGAAGAGCTGAAAATCCCCAAACATCTTACGTTAATATGTTAAGATACCTTAAGATACAAAATGCGAATACAGTATGTTCTCGCGGCAAGTCTATCTCTTTCACACACATAGCGAAGGATCGGCTCACGCGCACATCCTGGAATCTTCTTTCTTTCTTACTCAGTTCAGTGGAGTGAGCAGTGAGGAGAAGTTGTGTTGCACGTATTTCTCGTACCTTCTCATTTTGGATTAAGATCTATTCTTTGTTGTTTACCTAATCGTAATGGAACGACTAATTGAAACTGTACGCAAATTTCCTTGTTTATGGAATTCGGACTCCGAAGAATATAAACTGACAGATTTAAAGGAAGCAGGGTGGATAGAGGTGGTAAAGGAACGCAACTTGTCCAGCGGTAAGCATTTTATTATTACATACCTAGGTACTGCGCTTTTATTAGGTAGACTAGAGTAACTATCTAATTAAATAACTAACTGAATTTGCAATTTATTTGCTACGACATTTATGTAGATACAGTCGCGCACAGCGTGAGTCACCCCTTTTGGACTTTGCATTTGTTCCTATTTCGCGAGTCATAAGAACTACTCTTCAATTTCAGAGGGGTGACTTGACCTGAGCGTGACTGACGTACCTAATTATTTGTAAATAATAATGTAATGATATTTAGTTTAGCAGGTAATTAAAAGCCTGGCGTGCTTTATCTAAATATAAACTAAAATATATACTCCACGTTTTTAATTTTTATTAAAATTAATATACAATTAAATTTTATTGACAGCTTGGTGTTAAAATCGACTTATGTGCTTAAGTACGTAATCGCAACAAATAAGCTTAGGCGATGTTTATTTCAATGTCTGGTAAGAAATAATCTTTGCTGGATTCGGCTCGACTGCCACAGCAAACTGCCGATGGTATTGAAATAATGGCAGAATTCTTCACGTATAATAAAGCTATCATCAGAAGAATGAAATCCACTGTTACTTAATGATACCAGCTGATTTTCATTTATAACTGTGAGATCTGCATCATTTCAACCAGAATAATAATCATTTGTATTTTGTATAAAATAGTTATGCAAAACTGTAGTAGCTTTAACGATTTTGTCCGCTAAGTCAACTTTACATGCAATTGGTCTTCTGTACATCCGAAATCAAAAAGTCAATATGCCAAACGCATTTTCAATAACGCGGCGTCCTCTGTTGAGTCTATAATTAAATATTCTTCGATTTGCATTCAGACGTTGTTTTGGATATGGCCGCATTAGATTTTTCAGCAATGGAAAGGCTTCATCTCCAACTAAGACGTAAGGCATGCTAATACCACCCACATTTAAAGGTTCTTCAGGAAATCGTATATTACCACTTTAGTGGTTACCTATTTTGATTAGGGGGATAGTCACAGTTAGTAGAAACTGTTCAAGGTAGTGGAATTTAGCTTCCAATGATTTCTGTTTAAGAATCCTTAATTGTGTGTCCACTCAAACTGATGAGGCATGTGTGCCATGTTGGCTACGAGCACAAAGGGCAGCAGGTCGACAGAATCCCACTGCACTATCAATACCAGCTCAAGAACATGGCCATGATGAAGAGACCATAAATTCTGAAGAGACATACAATACACCTCCGAACTTGAAAGACGTATTTCTGAAATTATTTCAGAGTGGATTCAGCCACAAGAGGTAGTCTCTTTAACCCTTTATTGCATCGTTTCGGTCCAACTTGAGATCAACTTAAAATCTAAGCCACATTTAATGTAATCTAGTCACTAGTTTGTGGGCTGTATGACTGGAGATACAGATTGATCTCTGGATACCTAGTAATAGCCAGCTAGACAGTTGCAGGGCAAATCAAGTAATAATAAAGTAACCTTTTATTGTATCTTGTTTTTATCGAATACACTACACAAACTCAATAAAGCATCTAAGACTGCAGTATCTATTGATCAATACTTTTACCCATATTCGGTTATTTATTTTTAGAAATCTTATAATATGACCTCGCATTATGAGCATAATAGGCTTAATAACTTTATATTTAATTCCAGGTGGCTGTTACTGATGGGGTTTGTCTGGTGTGTTGGAAAAGAGCACAAGAAGCAGCGGAAACTGTGCAGGAGCCTGAAGCGTCAGCAAACCACAGAATATATATATTATTACCAAATGTGAGAAGGGCTGCAGAGACACCAAGGCATTGTCTCTTCCCTAATTGCCGAAACAATGAACGTTTTCATGTCGCCGACGCAGTACGCCGTCGCATACTATGTGAATTTAATTATTTCATTCCAAGAGAGGCGCGCATATGTAACTACCATTTAGGAAGCAATACGTTTCACAATCTGTACACATCAGAAAACAGTCTTGATGTATTCAGCGACATACAAATTGAAGACATGCTTTTTGTATTAACAGGCCATGTCAATAACTTCTTTTTCGAAGACATACAAACTCTGCCCGATCATTTAGTGCACTACTGGATCGGAATCACAAAAATGCAACATCAACAAATAATAAATGAAACACCAAGTCTCCAACGGATGCAAAGAGGCAGCTTCGCTTTAACCACATTATTGTGCAAGTTAAGGACCGGAGACTCAGGAGACAGGCTGTCTTGTCTATTTCAGGTACCCAGACGAACACTTGAAACATTGATGGATGTGGCTAGAGAAATACTTCTGCAAGAGTATGTACCACAACATTTAGGTCTGGGTCTGGGGCATATGACACGACAACAAGTGGCCCAGAAAAACTCCACTATTGCCAATGGTATATTTGGGAACCCAGACTCGCCCATAGAAGAAAGACACACAAAAAAGCTCTAACTATTTTTTCCAGAAAAAAACCTTTTCTCTCCATAAGTGCAGAAACCTTGTTAAACCTATGATAATTGCTTGCTGTGACGGCTATATATTAGATATTATTGGACCATATCCTGCCACCACAAATGATGCAACCATAATGTCTGATTTGGTCTCTGGAGACAGTGGGCTTCTCGACTTTTTCAGAGAAGGTGATATCTTCATTGTTGACAGGGGCTTCAGAGACTGCTTGGAGGACCTTCATGATCATGGCATACAAACATTTATGCCAGAGACTCTATCAAGTGGTAGAACACAGTTAACAACCCTAGAGGGCAACAGGTCGCGCTGTGTCACAATAAACCGATGGGTTGTGGAAGCCGTTAATGGACGCATAAAAAAAGACTTCAAGATCTTCCGTCAGGAATATTTTAATCGAACTTGTGGGCATTTGATGAAAGACTTAAAAATAGCAGGAGCTCTATTGAATTCAGTTTGTCGACTCGCTTCACGCGGAGACTATAGTGGCTATATAGCACATGAAAGATTATTTCTTGACAATATTTTGGCAGAAATTGTGGCCCAAGAAAGGTTAATTAGGCGCAATGCGTTTTTTTGATTCAATAGAAACAACAGCGCTATATTTCCCACAATTGTCTGTTGAAGCCCTGGTGTTGTTCGCTTTAGGCACGTATCAGATAAGACAGGCTCGATCCTACATTGGGGAGCATTTTAGATTTTATGGGGTCTACACTGTTCAAATATGCCGAGACCAAGTAGACTTGTCCAGATTAGGAGGAATGGATACATTTCTGATTAGGGCTAAAATTAAGTCTCGTCATATCTCCAGAAAAACTTACTTTGTTTTTCTGGTAGTCGATAGACAGCAAGCTGGGAGAGAGGCCATCATTGGTTACTGCTGCAACTGCATAGTAGGCTTGAGAACTGTGGGGTGCTGCTCACATGTGATGAGCATAGTGTGGTACTTGGCCTATGGTCGGCACCAGCCCAATTGGAGACCGCCAGCTTCATTTTTAGATAACTTACTTATAAGGCTGGATTAAAAAAAACTATTCTAGATATAATTCATGTTTTATTATTACCATGTACATGTCTACTACGACCCTAATAAAATAGGTAATCTCCACTTAGGTGCTCAGGACAAAACAAATTTGTGCTTTGTGTAAGAAAACATGCAGTCAGTTGTTCACTTTACTGCGATTACCTTTTTTCTTAGTAATTCCAAGAACTATTATTTTCATATTCTTTATTCAGCTGCTTATAAATACGTTAGACAGTGCTACAATAAAGCTCTGCCACATCCAAGGACCATTTGCAGGTGGTACTCAACTATTGACGCTGAACCTGGTTTCACCACTGAAGCATTTGCCGCATTAACAAAGAAATGTCAATGCAATGCAAGTTTCAACAAAACTGTACTGTGCTCATTAGTTTTAGATGAAATGTCTATTAGGAAGCAAAAACTGTTTCATAACAACAAGAAACTGGGTACAGTGAATTTTGGAGCTGGTCCTGTGCAGGGCGAAGAAAATGAAACTGTAGCAACACAAGCACTAGTATTTATGCTGGTTGCCCTAAACGAAGATTGGAAATTACCGGTAGGGTAATTTCGAAACTAAGGCAAATCTGATAAAAATGTGTGTGGAACGGTGCCATGAAGCTGGTGCAACGGTTTTAGGTATCACATTTGATGGCTGTTCTGCTAACTTAAGTGCTGCTGAAATTTTGGGCTGCGAACTGTCGAATATAGATAACATGAAGACTTTTTTTCCACATCCATCAACGGGAGAAAATGTTTGCATTTTCCTAGACCCATGTCATGTCATTAAACTGATAAGAAACACATTTGAGAAAAAACGATTGTTGTTCGATGAAAATGACCAAAACATTAAATGGCAGCTATTAATAAATCTGAATAAGCTTCAAGTCGACACAGTTTCAAGATTCATCAGGAACCGTCAATTTCATTACTTTAATGAATAATTTCTTCGACGTAATGAATTCAAGAAAATTTCATTTTTATGGGTACAAGCGTCCCATTGATTGCAAAAGCAAGTCTGAAATATTTTCTTTCTTAGATAAAGTTAAATCTTTTTTACTAGGGTTGAAATTTCGTGTAATATCCAAGAGAATAATTAAACGGAGGAATAACCGAGTCTAGAGTAATAATGCAAATATCAAAGAAAAAAGTAGTTGAAACTGTTAATAAAACCGGATTTGTGGGTGCCATTATTCGTATTGACTCACTCAAGACATTATACAACTACATAGTTGAGGAAAAGAAGATGCTTAGATGATATATCAACGTACAGGCTAAGCCAGGATCATTTAGAATTATTTTTTGGGTTAATAAGACGACATGGCGGTTATAATAACAACCCCAATATTTTGCAATTCAGAGCAGCATATAAAAAGACTTTGAATCATCTCGAACTTCGGTCGTCTTTTACTGGCAACTGCATACCTCTAGATAATATCACGATTTTAAATTCTACGTCTGAAAATATTATTAACAGTACAGCCTCATTAGACAGATATGATGATAACAAAGAACCGTATGAATTATTGCAAACTACACGTTTCCTGACATCTGATTTGGAAGTCGAAAATAACTGCGATATCTTTGCAACAATGCTCGATCACGAAACCGTCACATGCGAGTCGAAGGTGATAGTAGGGTACATATCCGGGTATGTATCTAGAGTGCTATCAAAAAGATTAAAATGTGAAGATTGCATCGACAATTTAACCACAGCAAATAAACTTCCCCATCATGCACTTATAACGATAAAAGACATGGGTGGACTATGTTATTCGACAGAAGACATATATGTAGTATGCTTGTCTACAGAAAAAGTCATACGTAATTTAATACGGCAAAGCGGTGGAGAAGGACTTGCTTCAAAGTATGACTTTAATTATATAACAGTAAACACCCTTAAGCATTTCATTGATAAAGAAGTATTTGTAAGTCTAATTCAACATTCACTAAATCAGCCATCAACATTCAATCACAGAATCCATTTAATTCGAGCCATAATATATCAATACACAAAAGTTAGATTGCATCACGAAGCAAAAACTGATCAGAATGTAGATTTTTTAACAAAACGTCAGAAACTGACCAAACTTATATTGTTTGAAGGAAATTAAATATGGCTAGTATTTAGGTGTTTGTTACTTCCTAATCGTTTATTATAATTATTTTGATGAAAACAATATTTAATTGATGTAAATAACTTGATGGGGTGATAGGAATAGGTAGGTCTTATTAACCTAAACTTCGAGAGATATAGAGAAGGTACAGACACTTCCTTACCGTATAATCCCAGTAGTCCCAACCCCGCCGTCCTCAGTAGGGACGTATGGGAAAAAAAACATACGTCCTCAGTGGTGATAATCGAAACTTTTTATTTCCCAGTAGTTCCGTTGGATGCAGTTAATTGCGTGTTGTCGTATTCAGTGTTAAAACTGCCATAACATCTCGGAAACTACTCATCCTAGACCGCTGGTTTGTATTGAGATGTGACAGCTCTTGATGAGATATTCATTTCGGATGACAGCTGTCAAACTTAAAACTTGAAAAAGTGCCTTGAAAAGCGTTATATCTATTTAAATACATAGTGAATCAGGGACAACCGATAATACGACAACACGCAATTAACTGCATCCAACGGAACTACTGGGAAATAAAAAGTTTATTGGGACCGCACCCTCCGGGCGGTCAGCTGTTCACGAAACGATAGCTGATAAATATTTTTTAAATTAATCTAAATAGTGTTATAATACTTACTAAATATAAGTGTAATTACTTGTTAGAATAGTTAAAACTGTGAACAATGTTTTGAGCTGCACACTACAACCAGCAGATTGCTCCTGCCACTGAAGCCACTCTAACTGTCAACTGCCGATGAATTTGAATGCCGGAACGGAATACTACATATCCAGCTGAGTTCTTTGTTTTATCTAACTAATAGACTAACACTACCATATAATTACCTACCAGTAGTACAGTTTCTAGCAATAATTGAACTGAGACTCGCATTCTAGTTGAAAAAATAATTTGAATACCGCATTAGAATCAGTTTTCTGACTAGTTGACAATTTCATACAATTTAGCATAATTATTATCAGTAGAACGAGCCCATAACATCCCACTCAAAGGCCAAGGTCCTCTCCCCTTTTTCGCACCCAGGAAATGTTGGTGTGATGAGATAGGTCTCCGGGACATAACTGGATGGTAGCCGCTCAAACAGAAAAACAAGTCCAGAATCTATTTTCTTCTAATAAATAACAAATTGTACTTCAGTATAGGTTTACAGTGTCATTTATACAGATTCAATTTCTCTAAAACACTCATAATATGAAGCAGAAACAGTCTTACAACCCATTATCATTAAATTGTGATTTATAAAATAAAATCTGTATGTTAGCTTCCATAAAAACCGCAATATCACACATTATATTCTCTTTGTTGTACACCAAAGGTAAAAAGCAAACATCAGTCAGTTGTCAATCCAAGCAAAGAGTTGCGTTTATCTGAGAATTTATGTTGGTTGTTTTATATTATTTTTTTGTTTGAGCATAGTAAATTTTGACACATCACTATACCATTTATTTTCTTTTTTTAATTAAGTTTACGGTTATGGATTTTCATCCTTCAGTGGACATTCACAGACCCTAAAGGAATAAAATAATTTACAACAGAGTTTTAGTTTGAAACTGACTTGCTGTACTTTTATAAATCACAAAAACATTAAATTCTCATTAAGGTTTAAAGAGGATTTTGCTCAAACAGGTGCACAAACATAATTTAGATATTTTTTGTAGGTAAGACTGCTATTGTTTATGTAAATGTTCTGTAGTATAAATTTAGGAAAATTGTAAGTATACATTAGGCCAGTACTTACATAGTAAGCTGGGAACTCAGTGTCTTGCTTGTGTTTATACTCGAGTATATACGGAGAAGGCATTGCATTGCACCTATACATTTGTGTCTTAATTTATTTAAAAGATCTGTCATATAAATTTAGGAACATTTACTTCTTTTCTATAGAAATACCTCAGACAATAAGACCTTTCAAATATTAGATTACCTACTAAATAGTAGTATTGTTACTAATATAGTGTTATTGTTAATAGTAGTATTGTTGCAATTCCCATCACATTCCATCAACTTATTTATATTATTTTACACTTGTCATTAAATTAACCAATACAAACTGGCTAATAGGCAGTAGGGTAACCATACTCTCAGCTTACAAATTTTCTTAAAAAAAACAAAAAAAAACAATTTGATATAAAAAACTGTTGCGTACCATTTCTACGTTCCATCATGGAGTCGAAAATAACCACACGGAGAGCTGAAATCATGCTGAAGCTGCACAACGCTCTTCAAGATCTATTAGCATCCAGAGAACTCAATGCTAAATATGAACAAGAGAGAGCTGATAGCGAGCTGGAGATTGAGAAAATCCTGAACTCAAACCAAAATCTTAAAGGTCAATTGGCCCAGCTGCACAATGATTTGATCGATGTAAGCGCAGAAATCTGTTAGACTCCCTCGATCAGTGCTACCGTACTCATGAGTCTAGCCTTCAGAGCATATCGGCGCTTGAACAGCAATTACTTGAAGCTAACCAAATCATCCAGCAGCTAAAAGATCAAAAGACAGAGGAAGACACAGAAAAAACCTTCTCTCTGTATCATGAATTGGTCGGACAAAATCAGAACTCTGCAGTCCAACAGCCAAACCCGATCATCATCGACATAACCTCTGATCAGAAATCGACACCACTACTAAAAATAAGAAAATACATTAAAAAATCGAGGAAAATAAATAAAGCTATCATTAAGACACAGAAACGGATCCAGAAGCTTAACATTTGCCCTACACCGGAAAATAATAAATTTGAAGATTCAGCAAGACTGCTACAGGAAATGACAGAGGAATATCAGAATACAGTAACTGATTTAGAATTGAAAATATTGCGACTGGAGATAGAACTTCAAGATGTAGTTACCAAGTATTCATGGACAGAAAAAAAACAAATTGTGGAACTTAACAAAATAATACTGGACAGCAATACTACAAATATGAGGAGGGTACAACCGTAATATTATATATGGAGAATAGTATAGGTGTAGGGAAACAAACTATGATAAAGTTTGTTGATGCTCTCTCTAATCTGGAAGTGGGCAAGATTTGTTCTATGTGCCTTCCCTTACAAAAATACAATGAATGGAAAGCAACAGCATGCTACTCATAGGTTAAATATGTATATGTATAATATGACTGTACGCAATACAAAAATTGTATTCTTTGACACAAATCTATTAATTTGTAAATACATCACTGACGGAAACAGTGAGGACATCAAAGTTATTATTGTTAAAATTGACACTGACGTAATAGCTAAGTCTTTAGCTTCATTTATTTTAGAATCTGTTATAAACAGTATAACAGAAGTAAGTAATTGTATAACGGTCACCACAACGATTAGTACACGTACTAAGAAGCATGTAACTACTGACAAGGCAATATGTACAAACGATACTATTGTATCTTTAAACTGCCGCAACCGACAACAGAAAAGCACGGCTTAAAGGTAATGCACCAAAATATACAAGGCTTTTCTGGCAAGCAACTAGAATTAGAAATGTTTTTAGAAAGCGAAAGAATAGATATACTTTGTATGACAGAACACTGGCTGCAAGAGTGTGCAATGCAGTTCAGCATACCAAATTATAAAGTGATCAGCTGTTTCAATAGAAAGACTAAAACTAGAGGTGGTTCCTTAATTTTAGTAAAAGATGGTTTTAAGTGTAAAGAACGAAAGGATATTGTTAGTCTTTCTAGCGAAATGAATGCTGAAGTCTCGTGTGTTGAGATGGAAAAATATACTATTGTTAGTGTGTACAGGCGGGGCGAAGGAGATTTTGAAGTATTTGAATCAGTGATGGAACAAGTTCTTCAACTTGCATCCAGAAACAAGTCCAAACGCGTTATAGTTTGCGGCGACTTCAACGTAGATTTACTAGACACCGCAAACCGCTCTATTCGCACTAGGATCCTAGCAGTAGTTAAGTCTTACAATATGAGCAAAGTCTTTCTGGAGCCTACACGAATAACGGCTACCTCCGCTACTTGTCTAGATAACGTATTCTGCGAATGTAGTATTCACGATAAACAAATAGTTAAGGCATTAAGTTCAGACCACACTGGTCAGATTGTAGTATTTGAAGAAAGTAATGCTATAAAGCCCGTTAAAGTATTGTGTAGACTAGCAGTAACTTGGAAGAAAATGGAAAAATTTCGTAGTGGACTAGTGTCAAGTCTACCGTTAACACCTTACTGTAAAGATCCGAACAGCTTCTTCAAATCTGTATCTGCGGAATTTGAAAGGGTTTTCAATCTGACAAAAGTGAGACCGGACAACAAATCAAAATTCTCTGAATGGGCAACAGAGGATTTAAGACAGAAGACTATATGAATTGTATGAGCAAAAATCCTATGATCACAGTCCTGAGTTTAACGTCTTTGTCAAAAATTATTCTAAAAATTTTAGGAAAGACTGCCACAAAGCCAAGTGCCTACATCTTAACAATAAAATCAAAGCTTCCGGCGACAAAACTAAAACTACATGGAACATTATTAAAAAAGAGACAGGCAAGGTTAGGTCTAGTGAATCTAGTTTTAATTTAAAAGTTATCGACCAATTACTCTCATCAAACGAGAACGTTGCTAACGCATTTGAAAAGTTCTTCAGCACCATACCAATAATAACAACAGAAGCACTACCATCCTCTTCTGAAAAGTCTTTAGATTGCTTGGTTGAAAATGTGCCCCAAAACAAGGATGGCTTTAACTTCAAGCCAATAGGCTCTATAACTATAGTTAAAACATTTAAACTTCTTGGCATGAAAAAGACTGAAGATTTATGGGGCATGTCGGTTAACGTGGTTAAATCAGTAATCGATGTGATTGCACCATACATGGCAATCACATTCAATAGTTGTATAGCAAACGGAGTTTTTCCTGACCTCATGAAAATGAGCAGATTAATACCACTTTTCAAATCCGGTAGTAAACAAGACCCTGCCAACTTCAGACCTGTATCTGTATTGCCAGTGTTAAGCAAGGTGTTTGAAAAGGTCATATTGAGTCAACTACTCTCTCACTTCAATGCATCTGGGCTACTCCACAAAAAACAGTTCGGATTCACTAAAGGTAGATCAACAACAGACGCCGGAGTAGCGCTAGTAGAACACATTTATAGTGCGTGGGAAGGATCACAGGATGCGGTTGGTATTTTCTGTGATCTTTCCAAGGCCTTTGACTGTGTGGACCATCAAACTCTTTTGCTCAAACTTCAACACTATGGTATCAAAGATAATGCGTTAAAATTAATGGAATCTTATTTAATGGAAAGATTACTAAAAGTAGATATAAACAGATGCAAGTCCACTGGAACCCATATGAATATTGGTGTACCCCAAGGTTCTATCTTAGGTCCTTTCCTTTTCTTAGTGTACATGAATGACCTGCCTTATATGGTGGAAAAAATGACTCAGATTGTTCTATTTGCTGATGACACATCTATTATTTTCAAGGTGAAAAGACAAGAAGAAATTCTAGACGACGCAAATAGTACACTCTCTCATGTGTTAAGTTGGTTCAATGTAAACAACCTGTTATTAAACTCAAAGAAGACTAAATGTATCAAATTTTGTTTGCCTAATGTACGACAGGTTGAAAGCAGTGTTAGAATAGGATCTGAAAGATTGGACCTCGTTGAAGACACAATCTTTCTCGGAATCACTATAGATTCGAAACTTCAATGGGGTCCTCACATAACTAATCTCGCACGAAGACTTAGCTCAGCCGCTTTTGCGGTCAGACAAATCAGATATCTTACAGATGTTGAAACTGCCAGATTGGTTTACTTTAGTTATTTTCACAGTATTATGTCTTATGGAATATTGGCTTGGGGGAGAGCAGCAGATATAAATACGATATTTTTCTAACAAAAAAGGGCGATCAGGGCGATATATCAATTAGATGCTAGAGAATCATTAAGAGAAAAATTCAAAGAAATTAATATACTTACGGTTACCTGTCAATATATTTACGAAAATATCATGCATGTAAGAAAAAACATAGCTTTATTTAAAATTGTAGGTGATAGCCATACAATTAACACTAGAAATAAAAATAGGTTAGCACTACCATTATTTAGACTAAGTAAAGTAGGCACATCATTCATGGGGCACTGTATTCGCTTCTACAATAAAATACCACAGGAATCATTGATCCTTCCTGAAAAGAGGTTCAAAAACTATGTTAAAAATGAGCTGATAAGAAAGTCCTATTATAGTATTAAGGAATACTTAGATGACAAAACTGCATGGTCCATACCATCTCAGCGCACAGAAATTCGACGAGGGGCGATGGATCAAGTCTATCACTCGCCGGCGAATTTCCTTAGACCGAAACCAGTGCCTGTTGTAAAGTCACTTTTAAAAAAAAAAGGTATGGGGGAGTTTCTTGCCGTTTCTTCTTAACCCCGAGGCCCACCTTCCGAAACGGTGTAGTCTTTTTTTTATATAAAAAAATTGACTTGTAGTTATAAGTAAGTATAATTTTGACGTTGAATAAGATAATTTATTTATTTATATTCAATAAAAAAAATGACTCTGACTCTGATTCTTTCGATTATCACCACTGAAGACGTATGTTTTTTTTTCCCATACGTCCCTACTGAGGACGGCGGGGTTTGGACTAATGGGATTATACGGTAAGGAAGTGTCTGTACCTTCTCTATATCTCTCGAAGTTTAGGTTAATAAGCCCTATCTATCACTATCACTGTAATAAGTTTTTATGCTGTGCATTTAAAACTAAGCTATTAATTATTATGTAAAAGTTAAAATTATTTTATTTATTTGCTATGTCTTAAAACCTCTGCAATGAGTGGTCAGAATGACCGGAGCTGGAGCTTAGGGAGATGTTTATAAATCAATGAAGGGCTGTGGTCTAGCGGAAATCGAGCAGAATTCGGAACTCATCTTGCAACATCTGTCTGAATTGGGTAGGTAGGTACCAAATGTAGAATAGCTCTGATCAAATCGGTTTCATGGTGAAAGTTGTTTATAATAATGTCCATAGCAACCCCCTTAAATATCACTGTTTTGTTACAATACACACTGTATATTAAATCCTAGGGGCATATCCTTATTATTATATAATCGCAAGTATCAATGAGCCCAAATTCGACGGGTTTACTAGTAAGCATCATAGGGTTCCAGCTTCCACCTTCGAGCTTCGCACTCCATCATCAGATCAGCTCGACAGTACCATATTCTCAAAGGTCTTGTCACTGTAAGTCTAATGAGCTCAAATTCAACGTGTTTACTAGTAAGCATCATAGAGTTCCTGCTCCCACCTTCGAAGTCCATCATCAGACGAGCTTGATGGTACCATTACAATATGATCCACAAAATCTACTTTCCAATAAAAAAAACAAATTCAAATCGGTTAACCCGTTTACGCTCCACGTGCTAAGATAGGATTCCGAACACAGTGAATGGTACAGGTTAGGTAGAAACAAAAGCTGTGTCACTTCTGCGTGATTCTGCAATCTACAGAGCCGACGCATCGCGCTCGCTCCACCCCCCGCGCCCCTTTCCCGCGCCCCCGTCATCAAGTTGTGACACGTTTTGTGTTTGAGAAAGCGCCTCTATACGTAGTAATAGTAACTCAATGTATGCAAACTGCAAGTCTCTCTTTTGAAGATATACATTTTCGCATGTGTGTGTTTAGTTTCGCAATATCTCTTTCAACCAAACTGTGAAGTGCTTCGAAAACTTCTTTTGACATTTTAAAACACTCACGAAACTTCTTTTCCAAGAAATCTTCAAAAATATTAAATTCTCCACGGTCTTTCCAATTTTTTATATGATTTTCTACCCAAATGTATCTTCTTCTAGAGCGTGCAAGAATCATATGCACATCAAATCCCAAATCGGAATCGTCATCAGATGAGCTATCTAATAAATCTAGCAGGCAAGCACGAGCCATAGTTATCAAAAGTATATAAACCGACTAAACGCAAACGAGGACGACCACTGAATCAAGATGTTGGAGCAATAAAAAGGGGCGATCAAGGCGACGCATAGAACTGCCTCCGATTGAAGTGTCTAGAGACAGGTTCGACCACTGGCCCAATTGGCGAACTGATCGCCAAAGGTGTAAAATGGAAGGGTGCAATCAGAAATCCCAAGTGGTGTGCAAAAAATGTGGTTATTATCTTTGTTTCAACAAATATCGCAACTGTTTTGAGGAATTTCACACATAAATATATTTTTTTAATTACGCATATTTTCAGATTTTTTCTTTTATTTTTTCATTCTCGTATTTCGATTTTACACAATTAGATCACACCGCATGTTGTACCAAATATGGAACGTGTAAGTTATAGAACTAAAACGCATGGTGTTCCATATTTAGAACAATTATTAAAACCTATTTATCTTTTCTATATGGTCTTCTTTATTTTTTTATATATTTATTGGGGCTCTATATATTCCCTATAATGACATATATTTTTCCTAAAGATTTTAAAAATCCATGCGTTAAAGGGTTAAAAAGACACATAAACAATACAGAACATGCTCGGAAAGTAGCAAACAAACAATCTTCGAAACCGATTCATCATTGTAAAGATACGCGCCATGCAGATCTTGTTGTGGAAGCGGAATTGAAACTTTGCACGTTCATGGCAGAACACAACGTTTCTTTTCACACAA
Organism: Argyresthia goedartella; assembly: GCA_949825045.1. Lineage (NCBI taxonomy): Eukaryota > Metazoa > Arthropoda > Insecta > Lepidoptera > Argyresthiidae > Argyresthia > Argyresthia goedartella. The sequence continues at coordinate 20,967,331 of OX463821.1, read as the reverse complement.
TGGATCATTTGACAGACGTTTTGAAATCGTATTTTGCGGATTCTAAAACAGCCGGCGATATTAAGTTAAAGAGAACGTAAAGACGTTAAAGAGATGTACAAACGTAGTCAAACATGTAACATGGCGAAACACAAAAGGAAGAACTGGTAGATATGTTGAAATTGCACAAGTTCAGCGTTCTTGTCGACGAATCCACAGATATTTCAGCAGTTAAGAGTATGTGCCTAGTCGTTCGTCTGTTTGATCCTATAACAGAAAGGATATCAAGTCTTTTGTGGGAGGTATGCCCTTTATTTGAAAAAAAAAATGCTTTCATTCCGCCAGTAAAGGCGCGACAGACGAAGCTATTTACAACTTGATAGTAACAAGTTTTGTTTAACGGAATATTCCGTTAGACGACATTATCGGATTTGCTTCTGATGGCTGCAGCGTAATGATGGGACAAAATAATAGTGTGGCAAGCCGATTTCAAGTAAGTCACACAGGAAATACAATTTTGAAGTGTATTTGTCATTCCCCTCATCTCTGCGCGAGCGAGGCATGCAAAAACCTCCATAGAAGATGCGAAGATCTTGCAAGAAACATATACGGATTTTTCAACCACAGCTCTTAAACGACAAGCTGAGTTCGTTGAGTTTCAAATCTTCACGGACACAGATATTCACAAACTTTTACATCCTTCACAAACAAGATGGCTGTCTCTACTTAGTGTCGTAAATCTTATCCTTGAGCAATGGGAGGCACTCCGGCTCTTTTTTACTAAGAAATGGATAGATGAGCGAATCGTCTCTGCAGAACTAATTTACAATGATCTGAATGATCCCTTTATGAAATTGTATTTCCTGTTCCTACAAAATGTTCTCCCAAAATTCGTTACTCTAAAAGAATTATTTCAACGCAGTGGTGTTGCTATTACTGTATTGGACCAAAAGATGAAGGAAACTTACAAGGAACTCCTATTGTACTAAATAGCCAGAGATAAAGTAATACAAAAGGAACTTCATGAAATAGATCCGAACAAAAAAGAACATTTTGTGAGGCCAGAAACAATGTATCTTCGCATATCTATGATGCGCAAGTTAAATAAGCCAAAGATTCAAACACAACCTCATTTATTAGCAGATTTACAGACAAGAGCGAGAAAGTTTTTGATAACAGAATGTTCAGAAATAAAAAAGCGGTATGATTTTAAGGACAAATTTCTTCAAAATTTTGCAGTTCTATCCCCTGTATGCTTAGTGGGAGTTGCACAGAGCCAATCGAATGACTTAACGATCGCGTTAATCGAGTATTCACTGTAAGAAGTTTAAATCGAGTATTTGCGAGTGTGAGTCCCAGTGAGTCGCATTCGATTATCACTATTCGATTGACGTTTACTCACCGTGACTAACGTTCGTTTTCATTTTATGTGGTAGTTCCGTAGCGACAGAATGAACAACCAGCCAAATGACAAACCACCTGACCGTATCTGCCGATTACAAAGGTGCCTATCATATTTTGACGGGCTTTGATAATACGCGATTTTGACATGTTTGTAAACAAACAGTCTTTTGCATATCTTGATCTTGTGATACATGTGACTTTGAAAGTCGACAATGAAAACGAGTGCGAAACAATTTGAAATGCTAGTAACATTTAAGGAACAGTAAGTGTACCCCTAATGTGCTGAATTATCTAGTGTAGTTTGTTGAACCTAACCTATATCGTGATTTATCTTGCACTTCATCATCAGCATGTTCGCCTCCACGGTTGGATCGCCAATTTGCGCGATCTGCGGCCATTCTCGTCCATGTCGGGAAGGTTGAACCGTAGCAGTTGATAAATATGTGGCTTTATTTTTTCAGACACGGTGATCTGGAGGCCTACCATGACCTTATAAGAAACTGCTCTTAATCCAGGCAGTTCAGTTAAAGTACTTAAACTGAACGACTTAATTTCGTACCATGACCTCATAAAAGGTGAAGGAGTTCTGAGCTGCTTATTTGATAAGGTGAATAGTTTATTGTCTCTGGCTAGTTAACTTACATCCATGTAAGAACGAGAAGGGAATATACAGGATTCCATAAGAAAGAACTACTCATCGCATTGTCTGGAGGACCGTTCCTAACCAACGTTTATTGTTTATACGGTATTTACCGGTTTTTTTTTATTATAAGGATATCTTATATTATAATTTGTTTTATTATTTACGAATGGTACTTTGAAAAAATGAAAGCTTAAAAGTAATATATTACTATTTAATGCAATTTGTGATAAAACTTAGTAACTTATGCTTTGTTTTTTATTGATCGTTCAAATTATATTGAGCATTTTGAACGCAACTCATAACTGTCAAGTGGTTCATGTGTTTGTTTACAATATTTAACGATTTATTTTGGGAGTTACTTTTGTGAATTAATATACATACATTCTTTCTCGTTCGCTACGCTACAAACAACAAGGCAAACATAGCATTGGCCTCGCTGGATGGCGGGTCGAAACTGTAAAATAATATTTTACATATAATTTCTAATTAAAATCTGACTCCGTGTAATTTTAAAATACGTCGTATGCATAACATATAATTATTGATACTCCTTTTTATGCTGGCTTTTCATACATTACATAGGAGTATTAAATTTATATTTGCTTGCAGTAATTTGGTTGAATTGCCTATACGACGACGCCCCCATCGTGTATCATACGACCAATTGGGGGTTGGAGTGTAGATAAGGGGCGGCCTCAAAAAGTGATAATTTTTGAATATTTTACAAGTGGGGAATTCCGCCCCCTTATAGACACTCTGACCCAATTGGGGCTCTGTGTTTTTTTAAATTCACACAGAGACTTAGTCTTGGGCTATAATAAGTCCACTCAGCCATCTGTACCCTAAGAATGTGGCAGAGAGTTGCCCAGCAATGTAACTCGATGGGTGAAGGTGCATTCAAAGATAGGAAAGGATGGTCATCGGTTATTAATCTAACTAATAATATAGACTTGAATGTTTGTGTTTGATAGGATGGATGTTTGTTACTCTTTTGCGTGAACTGTCTGATGGAATCGATTGAAATAGGCTATCTTCTCTCATGGGCGTATATCCGAAGCACTGGCACAGTTTATGGAGTCTCCTTTGTCTGTGCGAGATTCAGTATGTTCTCATTAGTTTTGTTGATCATATTTGATTGATGTTATCTAGTGTTTCACTTGTATAAAAGTGCATTATTTTTACCTACTTACTTTATTTGAGTTTGGAGTTTAAAATCAAAATAATTACATACACAAGTATACTCAATAGTTAAGTCAAAGTTAGATTTTTTATTCAAAATTACATGTACGATGATATCTTTAAAAAGTGACCAAAAAATAAGTGCTACAGTATAATATTATAATAGTATCTGTGGTGCTTCTAAATTATGACTGTCTAAATATGTATGTATAGATATTTACATACATGCATATTTATCTTATTACATTAAATCTTTATAAAACAAAAACATTGTAACTTAAAAAACAACAAAAACTAAACAACACAAAAAAAACACAATTTTAACATAAAACTTATATGAAGACTGATGCTTGCAATAACTGTGTAATTACATTTCTAGTTTTGACATGGTAATTAGTGTAGTAGGCTTCAGGTGAGCCTTCTGTTGCATCCAATAAAGCAGTAATAATAGTTTTCCTCAAAGGATAACCAGAGTCACTTTCTTTTTCTAAGTCGACCCCCGACCCCCGACCCGCCTCCTCAGTTATAGTATGTGACGGGATAGGCAGAGGCTTGGGATCCATTGTGAACCGGTTTAGTAAAGATATAATAACTAATTTATGTTTTCCAAATATGTCATATAGTGAACTGTACTTGCAAATTATTAAAAACTATGACATATATAATAAAAGAGTAGTATTAATGTACGGCAGTAGTCTTAACGTAGATAAGGTTGAAATTTACAATTTGTTTGATTGGATAGGTAGGATTCATAGTAATAAGCGACCAACACAGTTGACTTTAGTAACATTTCCATACTTCAGAAATGTAAATAATAAATCAAATGCACTCATATATGAGAAAAACTGTTTAATGTTGCATTTGTCAAAAAGTTTTGATTTTGTCAATGTAATTGACATAAATAGTTATATTAATAAGTCCTTTATGACAAGATTTTTTTTAACTTCTTTTAGATATATTCTTGCTAAGTTGTTAACATGTAATTTTAACTTTGTTTTACCTTGTAAAACCAATTTTATAAACATTAACGTTAGTACAATTACTAACAATGTACTTGACAAGGACTTTTGTCCGCCTTTAGATGTGGGCAATTCGATTTGTTCACAGTTAGGAGATGACAAGGACTATTGTCCACCACTGATAAATAGAGACGAGGACTTTTGTCCGCAGCCGAGATGTGTGGATAGGGATTTAGACATATCTAAAGTTACAAGTAAATATAATTTAAACTTATAAGTAAGACAAAAGAAAAACCAAACTTGCTTCATATTGTTCATCAGAACATTCAAGGTTTTTCTGGCAAAATTTTAAATGTTGAATTATTTTTAGAAAGCGAAAAGATACAGGTACTATGCTTAACTGAGCACTGGTTAAAAGAACATGAGTTGTCAATAGGATTTAATAACTATAGAATTGTAAGTGCTTTTACTAGGAAAAGTCATGAGCGTGGAGGCTCTCTTATTTTAATTAGTAATATTATAAACGCAAAGGATAGGAGAGATATTGTATCACAATCTATTGAAAGCACTGTAGAGCTGTCATGTGTTGAGCTGGAACTGTCAGTTATAATCTGTGTTTATAGAATACCTGGTTCAAACTATACAACTTTTGAAAATGTCATGGAAGATGTACTCAGTAATTTAATTAAGCTTAAAAAATACATTATTGTTTGTGGAGATTTTAATATTAATATATTGGAAGAGTCTACCCTCAAAAGTAAATTATTAAATTTATTTTCATCTTTTAACTTATCACATGTATTTCAAGAACCAACACGGATAACGGCTACCACAGCAACCTGCATCGATAACATTTTTTGTAGCAAAGATTGTGACATTAAATTTAAAAGTATTATCAATGCCTTGCCCTCTGATCATTGTGGACAAATTATTAAAATACCGTTCACTAAGCTACACAAAATGATACAAATTAAATTTAGACCTATAACAAATAGTCAGATTTTGAAATTTAAAACCATTATCCAGCAGTCTTTAATAAATATATCTACTAGTACTCCATGTGACAAGGACCCCAATATATTATATGGAAAAATGTTTAATATTTTAGAAAAAGAGTTTAATGCCGTATTTAATGTTAAAATTATAACACGTAATAATTGTAAATCTTTCTGCGACTGGGCTACTACGGGGATTCACATCAGTAGAAGAAAACTTTATGACCTGTATGCCGAAAAAACACTTACGCTAAGTCCAGAATTTCATGAGTATGTTAGAAATTACTCAAAGACATTTAAAAGGGTATGCCTAGCAGCTAAGATATTGCATATTAAAAATAAAATAGTTAAATCAGATAGTTCTGTCACACAATAAAAACTTTTGAATTTAGAACGCTAAAAAGTTTATTGAATTCGAATTTCGAACTTTTCATGAAAATAAAAATGTGTACTTTTTTGAATTTTCCTCATTTTTAAATATGGAGTGGACACTTAAAGAAGACCGTGTCGCAGTTATTGCGTTGCATCGTTGCGGTTACGCGCCAATTCAAATTTTCGACTTACTGAAAAATTTAAATATAACCAAAAGATTCGTTTATCGTACCATAAAACGATACAATAGCTATGTCCACACTGTGCCTTTTTTTGTTCACTAAGGGCATGCGTCATAGCGCAGTCAACAGCGCACGTGAGGCATGCCCTTAACGCATGCGCGATGACAGTTGAAAGCGAAGCGCGCGCTGTGATGAAAATAATAAACTTTACACAAATAAAGTAAAGAGGAACGATGGTTTGCAAGTTCTGGCTTGTAAATATAACATTAATATCGATGCAGTTAAAAAAAAGATTAAAAGTCTTCGCTCATATTTTTCCAAAGAGCATCACAAAGTCACCAGGAAAAAGAGCGGCGCAGGATCCGATGAGATATATGTTTCACCGTGGTTTGCTTATAAACATCTCTTGTTTACTGCTGACTCGCTGACGCCAAGGGAAACTAGAGAAACTAGTACTGAGGATGAAACGGTATGTAACTTATGTAAAACGCAAATTTATTTAGGCAAATCAATTTATTACATTTTCTACAAAATAAAGTTATTAAGGATCGCGCACATTAGGACGGGCCGCAACGTGCCGGGGCAGGGTGGGCCGCAACGTACCGGGGCGGGCGGGCCGCATCGCAGCAAACAATCATGCGGCCAGTTGCCCCCCCCCCCCAAACGGACACAGTGTACGATAGTGCGCTGCGACCCGCCTTGCTGCGGGCGCCTGCGGCCCATCCTATATTAATAGTTGTGCGCGAACCTTTAATATTATACATAAGTTATTATAAGTATCGGCTTTGGAACGGTAATGCTCCAATATCTGACATGAAATAATTCATATATTCCTCTCGTATTTGGTGCGATGTATTTGATGACCTACGAGGAATTCTTTGAAGTGCCCTGTAACCACTGTCATCTGCAGTTATTGCTCTCCATGACCCGGGAATAATTTCTCCAGTGGTTACATCCTCATTATCAAAACAACCTGCAGGGCAGTTATCACGCGTAGAATCTGTCTGCATTCGTAGAAAATTGTGTATGTAAACACAACTCAAAACAACATCAATTGCTGTACTGTCTACTTTTAATTCAATGGGCTTACGAAATATTCTGAATATAGATGCGAGCAGCCCAAACGCATTTTCAACGATACGTCTTGCCCTTGATAGCCTGTAATTATACACTCTCTTTGGTGACCCCACATTTAAATCGGTTGAATACGGTTTCAGAGTATAGTTACATAGTGCAAATGCATCGTCAGCAACTAATACGTAAGGTACTGACATCGTTCTACCACGTAGTGGTTCATTATTTGGTAAATTCAATTCATGTTTTTCAATTTTCTTATAAAACGAAGTGGATTTAAAAACACCACCGTCCGAAATACGACCCTGACAACCAACATTAACATATGTAAAACAATAGTTTGCATCTACGATTGCGAACAATACTATGCTATGTGTTCCTTTGTAGTTATGAAATTCGCCCACTGTATTTTCTGGTCTTTGGATGACCACATGTTTTCCATCCATGGCGCCAATACAATGTGGAAAGTTCCATCGCTTATCGAAATCATTCGCAATCGCTTTCCATTGCTCCTCGTTTGTTGGTAACTGTAAAAACAAACAAAAAAACGATTTAAGTACCTTGTAATTTATATTGTTTCAGGATGCGCCATCTGAAATATTAAATGAAGAAAGCTCAGCAACTTCGCAGTCTTCGTGTATGTCTGCAGATGAGCATGAATTTACCATACCACCAATAAAGAAGAAGAGAAATATTAAAAGTACAAAGATTGACGACAAAGAGGAGGAAGCTTACCAATTTATGAAAAAAGCTAATGAAGAATTAAGTAAAAAAGATGAGTTCACTACTTATGGACAATTGGTAGCTCATAAAATTCGAAACCTTAATGCAATAAATCGGCTATTAGCTCAACAGCGCATAAATAATATACTCTTTGATCTAGAAATGCAACAGATAACTGGTGCAGGCGCAACGCAGAATGATACTGAGATGCGGAATGTGACTGAAATACAGAATATGACTGAGATACAGGTTACTGATGAGATGTTGAATAATACCGAAATGTCAATTAACTCTTCGGCTGAGACACAATTAATAGATATTACTAATATTTCTGAATTTGTTACATTTAATAAAAGTAAATACCTACCTAAGTAAGAAAGAAATGAAACTGTTACTTACCTTAATATAATCCTTACATGTTGTGTTATATTTAAAAAATGATTATGGTTGTGTTATGTAAGAAATGAAACTGTTAATTACCTTAATATAATCCTTACATGTTGTGTTATATTTAATAAATGATTATGGTTGTGTTATGAAAGAAATTAAACTGTTAATAACCTTAATATAATCCTTTAGTACTTTAATTATAGCTTTTAATACATCTGGTAGCATTGCTGATATGAATTGTTTCGATACCTTGAATAAGAACGAAAGAGACATGAAACTGTCTCCAGTAGCTAAAAACCTGAGCGTTATTGCTAACTTTATTTCACTAGGTATAGCTTCACGTAACTTGGTTGACTGCTTTGTAATTATTGGTTCAACCAATTTCAAAAGTCGGTCGAAATTTCTTTCGGACATGCGTGTAAAATTTTTAAAAAGAATATCTTTATCTTCTCGTAGTTCCCTCATAATCACGTTCTTTCGATTATTATAATAATCTCGTATCCAAAAGTTTCTCCTGGTTCTTTTTTTTCTGGAATTTCTTATGGCCAAGTATGCTGCACATATTCCACCAAGTAAAATATTATCGTCGCACATTTTTCCAAGAGATGCTGTGGACTACGACTGAACTGGGTGTTGCGTTCAATTAACGCATTCAATGTTGAATGCGCCAAACGAAAGTTGAATAGAAAGATGAAGACGAAAGTTGAAGATGAATGAGGCACAGTGTGGACATAGCTAATGGAGACTCTAGTGTAGATGACAGGTCAAGAAGTGGTCGCCCTCGCTCTGTTAGGACTCCAGCAGTGATAAAAGCTGTGAAGGCGCGAATTCAAAGAAATCCCATACGTAAGCAGAAACTGTTGGCCCTTCAGATGGGGTTAAGCAGGACCACGGTGAAAAGGGTGTTAAATGAAGACTTAGGGCTTACGGCATATCGAAGAAAAACAGGACATCGTTGGGAAGCTCGTTTAATGGACCTGAGACTGAAGAGATGCCGCGCTTTGTTGAAGCGGTACGCGGGAAAAAAGCATCGGGAAATTCTTTTTTCGGATGAAAACATTTTCACCGTGGAAGAGAGCTACAACAAACAAAATGATAAGGTGTACGCACACAGCAGTGAAGAAGCGAGCAACCGTATTCCGCGTGTCCAACGAGGTCATTTTCCATCCTCGCTCATGGTTTGGTTGGGAGTCTCTTATTGGGGCTTAACTGAGGTACATTTTTGTGAGAAAGGCGTAAAAACGAATGCAGTTGTGTATCAAAATACAGTCCTCAAGACCGTTGTGGAACCTGTTTCTCATACCATGTCTAATAACAGGCACTGGGTATTCCAACAAGATTCTGCGCCAGCTCATAGAGCGAAAAGCACACAAGACTGGCTGGCGGCACGTGAAATCGACTTCATCCGGCACGAAGACTGGCCCTCCTCCAGTCCAGATTTGAGTCCGTTAGATTACAAGATATGGCAACACTTGGAAGAAAAGGCCTGCTCAAAGCCTCATCCTGATTTGGAGTCACTCAAGGCATCCTTGATTAAGGCAGCCGCCGATATTGACATGGACCTCGTTCGTGCTGCGATAGACGACTGGCCGCGCAGAATAAAGGCCTGTATTCAAAATCGCGGGGGTCATTTTGAATAAACTTTATTACCATAAGAATCTATGTTTTATTAAGTTCATTTTGCTATATAAATGTTTACATAAATAATAAACATGTCTAAATTATTTCATATTGCACATGTGACAGAACTTATGACCTGACTATGTATAGTTAGGATTAGCTTAATTGCTATCGAGCCAGTTTGATCCCTTTTATACAAATTGTAACCATATTCGATCAATAAACACAACTCTAGTGTTACCAAAGTCTTTATAATTGCCTACCTAATCTGTAGGGCTAGCAAGTTCAAGTATAGGCCGTGATAGGTAGTGCTAAAGACACTACAGTACCAAAGGTGGTGTAACGACCAACTTTGCAGTAATTATAATGTTGGAAGAAGAACAAAAAGATGGCCACTGGCTGTATTTTTTCATCTTCTTAACAAATCTGGCATCAACGTACATATTCGTCATACACAAAGCGAATACCGATAAGAGTATCACACATACAAGACGGATTTTTTTGAAGAAATTAGCAGCAGCACTTGTGGAAAATCACCAAAAACGTCGCATACAACTACGTGCTGTACCAACAATAAAGAAACGACTCCGTGAAGTTCATGATGTGGACGAGACGGTACAGCAATCGACAGCTAAGCGTGGGCGCTGTTCATCATGTCCTAGACAGGACGACAAAAGTGCCAACAAAATGATTCAAGTGTCGTAAATTTATTTGTCAGCAACACTGGAGGGTTTACTGCGTAGAATGCAGAACAGAAGAATCCGCTGATGAGACTGATTTATTTTTTTATTTTAGTAGATCTCGAACATGCCAAAAATGTAAGTTTAAAGAGAGGTTTCATTTTTTTAATTTTTATTAAGTATAATGTTTCAGTTATGTTTTTGTTTCTTAAAGTTAATTATATTAAAGAACTTTATTAATCATTATAAAATACATTAAGTTTTATTTATTTATGACACTCCTTTCATGTTTTTTTGGGGTCACTCAATACCCCATGCGCCTATTTGTGTGTTTTTTTTAATGCGCCTAGTTAAGGGTTAAACAAAAATACTTTAACGCTATTACGCTTACTAAATGTTTTACAAAAGTTTCAGAAAAATACAGAAATGAAACTTCAAAATAGTACTAATAACACTAAAAGAATCAGAAGAGATATCTCAAAAGATGATTTTATCTTACATGTGCAAATGCAACTCGTCAATGAAGGGAAAACCATAGGTTACGCACTTGATAAACTAAGATAAGGAAATATACTTACAGTTAATTTGATTTCTTTTTCACACGGTTTTTTAAGTTGAGTTTTAATATTTAGTTATGTTGTACTACAGTAGAGAATGTTTATTTTGGTGTTTATTTATTTTATAGAGATACTTTTTATTTCATAATGTACTGAATTAAAACATGTATTTCTGAACTTATAGAATTACTTTTTATTTCATAATGTACTGAGTATCATTGAAAAATGTATTTTTGAACTATGCTGTGCTGACTGTACATTTTAACGCAAAATACACTCGGTAGTGTCGTTAATTGTAAACGACACTACTGGTAGTGCGGTCGTAGTGTCGTTGCCAAGAAATGATCCGAAGGCATCATCCGTACCAAAAGAACCATTCCCTAGACTTCTCAAACGGAGCTTATTAGCGATGGACGAGGTTCAGCTAGTAACAGCCTCCCACGCAGAGGCGAACACTTCTGCCGTAACAAGAAACTTGATAAGTAGCTTCAAAGCTACAGGTATCTTCCCGATTAACAGAGACAGTGTATTGCGAAAAATACCCGACATTTCACCCGAAACTCAAATTTGCGTAGAGGCAACAGTCAGAGACTCCTTGACATATTTTCTAAAAGAGCAACGCTATGGAAGGGCTGGTGAACCTACAAGAAAAAAGAAACGTCTCCAAGTTGAGCCAGGAAAAAGCATTGCTGCCATTGATATGCCTGGACCTTCTACAGCTAATCCTGAAGCACAGCCTTTAACATCTAATCCTACCTGATAATGAAGACGATACAACAGATTGTGGGACTGTAGCGGACGACCAAATAATGGAGAGCCACGCCACGAATGTCCCAGTGTCAGGTCAAGTACCTGATACTGGGTCATTCGTTTTGGCGAAATTTCCATCAGTAAAAGGCAAAAAATACTAACAATATGTGTGCATGATTGAAGATATTTCAGAGGATAAAAAGTAGTTATGAGGTTTAAATCATATAAAAAAAATAAAAAGACATTTCGAGCTGTCGATGATGACGTTTCCATAATCGAAGAAAGTAACATCTTATGTTACCTACCCAAACAAATATTACTCGAAGGTTTATGTCTTTGAACAAGACGTAGATCTGAAAGAAATATAAGATAGAGAGCATTTTGCATTGATTGTATTTGAACATTTGATAGTTTAGTAACATTTATAGTGTTTTTTATTTGTAAGAACTATTAAACATATAATTTTTCTCATTGTTTTAAATAAATTTATCTCATTGTTTTAAAAAAAACTGTCGATTTATATTCGTTTAATAGTATGTTCAGATATTCCAGGACCATGTGTGACTGGTTTAGTTATTGCAGAGAGGTGATAGTAATATACTACATAGGGCGCACTGTAAGTTTCCGGAACTGGCCACTTACATAAACAATATTTAAAAATTTATTGCAATATTTGAAAATAGAACTCTTTGGCTGTAAAATGCAGTTTGTTTCATCTGACTGCCTTTTGTTTTTAACTTGTGGCGCCATTTAAAAAATTGTGTGTCTGCATCAACATGGATTTAACTCGGGAAAATTTTCGTAGTATGATTTTCTACGATTTTAAGTGTAATTTGACAGCTCAACAGAGCATCGCTCGGCTTGAAACAGCTTTTGGCAATGAAGCACCATGCAAGACAACTGTTTATAGCTGGTTTGCAGAATTCAATCGTGGTCGTATCAATCTCAGTGACGAATCTCGCGATGGTCGGCCGTCCACTGCTGTGACCAACAAAAACATCGATGCTGTGCGCCGTATGATTGAAACAGACAGGCATGTGACCTACCATGAAATTCGCGCATCCTTAGAAATAGGCATGAGTCAAATACAATTAATCCTACACAAACATTTGGGTGTGAGAAAGCTGTGCTCGCGGTGGATCCCACACAACTTGACCGAGGCTCAAAAAACGGACCGCGTCACTTGGTGCAGTGCCATGCTTACCAGATTCAACGAAGGTGCGTCAAATTTGGTGTGGGACATAGTAACAGGTGACGAAACATGGATTTATTGCTACGATCCCAAAACAAAGCAGCAATCGAGCGTATGGGTCTTTCAAGATGAGCCGAAACCAACCAAAGTGACGCGCGTGAAAAGTGCATCTAAGCGGATGATTGCTTCTTTTTTTAATAAAACTGGACACGTGGCAACTGTTGCTTTAGAGAATCGTCGTAAAGTGAATAGTGACTGGTACACGACCATTTGTTTGCCGGAAGTTATTGACGAACTCCGTAAAAATAACCGTAAACGCCGTATCATCCTGCACCACGACAATGCTAGTTCTCACACGGCCAGACAGACAAACGACTTTTTGAAGGCGAAAAATGTAGAACTCATGAGTCATCCTGCATACAGTCCCGACCTGGCACCTTGTGACTTTTTTCTGTTCCCAAAAATTAAGAACCAATTACGCGGTCAACGATTTTCATCACCAGAAGAGGCTGTCGAGGAGTATGAAAAACACGTTTCAGAGGTCACCACAGAGGAGTGGCACAAAAGTTTTCAAAACTGGTTTCATCGAATGAAAAAGTGCATAGACGCCAAGGGAGATTATTTTGAAAAACAATAAATTAATTTTGTACCTTTAATAGTATTTTTTCATATTCATTCCGGAAACTTACAGTGCGCCCCACGTATAAGGAAAAGTTGAATTTCAATACCGGGAAGATTGGAGGTCCGGGCAAAATCGTTCAAATTGATGAGTCGAAATTTGGAAAAAGGAAATACAACAAAGGTATATTCTTTTCATAAATTTATCAATATGTAGTCTTTATTATGTCATACTAATGCATTCACATTTTCTTTTTTGTTTTAGGCCATCTCATTGAAGAACATTGGGTGCTTGGGATGATCGAAAGATGGATCAGAAGATCTTCGGCTGGAAGTCTGTCCAGATAATGAAAGATCGGCAGAGGTGTTGGCGCCCCTCATCCAAAAACATGTGGAAGTGGGCACTACCATCCACACAGACTATTGGCCACAAAATAATATTGACACAGAATATATGATTGTTTGAGCCAATATGGCCATATTCACAAAAAAGTGAATCATTCCGACCCGTAGAACCCATATGTCGCTGAGCATGGGACTCAGACACAAAGAATTGAGTCCCAGTGGAGGGCTGTCAAGAGACAATTTAGGAAAAATAACTACATTCATGTGGGTGATTTCTCCGATGCCCTGTTTGATTATTTGTGGAGACGAAATGTAAATAAATATAGTTTAAAAAAACTAAAAAACACGCTTTTGAAGCACTTCGGACAAAAAGTTAAAAATAATTTTTAATATAACCTTAAAACAATAATGAATAGAAAATACTATTATTATTGTGAAACAAAAAGCGTCGGGCGCTCGATGTACGAAAGATATTGAACGAAGCGCCCGACGCTTTTTTTTCACAATTATAATAGTATTTTTTATTCATTATTGTTTTAAGGTTATATTAAAAATTATTTTTAACTTTTTTGTCCGAAGTGCTTCAAAAGCGTGTTTTTTAGTTTTTTTTAACTATATTTATTTTTCATTTTTTAGTTCGAGTTTAGTTCGATTCACTTGCTCTCACACAGAGGTTGTGTGAGAGATTAATAACCCTGGCGATCCTAATCAGAATAACGAAAATAAACTTATGAAATTATTACATTGTCGCTGATTCTTGATAAGTGTAAAAAGTTTGAATTGAATCTGTCCGTTTAAAGTGGGTCAAAATCGAGTCCAAAGGAGTCGGTTACATACAAACAAACAAACATACAGGTGAAGCTAATAAAAGCGTGATAAAAATAGACTCTTTTGAAGAAATGATGAGAGTAATCAGACATGTTTTCAAGAAATAATGAGTGCAATTAAACACAAATTACTATAAATAACATGTTGTATTCATAAACTTACCATCTACAAGTCAAGATAGGATTAAAAGAGGAAATTCTGAGAGACACAATAAAAAATCGTACAAAGATTGCGAGTAACGATCCCAAAAACGAAGAATAAAATATTGGTAAAATCTTGCAGCTTTATTTTTATTTAAATTAATTATTATTCCCTTCATTTAAAACTGTAAAAACAATGTTGCTGAGGCGGAAGAAAATGGGACAGAATAAATTTAAATTTGTATTTATTTTAATCTTTTTTCGATTTTTTAATAAATCGTAAAAAAGTTAAAAGATGCATTTTTTTTGCTTTGAGACCTATTAACTTTTGGATAGCAGAAAAAAATAACAAACAAAAATTATCTAGTAAAGCATGTTTGATGCAGATTCCGATAATATTTATTATAATACGCGTTATTGTGGAGGAAGTCGATGTTCTCGTCCGTGTCAGTAATAGATTGTGATAGTCCAAGGCTCGCCGCTGTAAAAATAGTGATACATGACAGGTCCTTGATTGTGTTTTCTGTTTATATGCCTGCTGACAAAGCTGACAACCTCGCATTATTCACGGACTGTTTAAGTGAAATCAACGCGATAGTAGCGGTAAACAACGTGGACTCGGTGTTTATTCTGGGGGACTTCAACGCGCATCCCGGTGAGCTATTTCATAATGAACTTTTAGAGTTTTGTATCGAACAATCGTGGTCATGTATTGACATGGAACTATTGCCTAATGATACGTACACGTTTGTGAGTGATGCACATGGATGTAGGCGATGGCTGGACCATGTAATAGTGACTGATGCTGCACGTCAGACTGTGGTGGACGTGTCGGTGTTATATGATACATACAGTTCTGACCACATACCTATCTAAATAGAGTGCAACTTCAGCTTGGTTAAACCTAAACTAGCCGAAACTAAGTTTTTATGTAACAAACTAAATTGGAGTATACGTGATGCTAGCCAAATATTAAAATATAAGGAATATTGTAACTCCAAACTGAAAGACATTGACTTTCCAGTTCAATTTACCTCATGCGCTGGCAAATACTGCCCCAACTTGCATCACAGACTTTTGTTAGATGAAATGTATAGAAGTATAGTAAACATACTATCTCGCGGTGCTACCCTAAGTTTTTGCGAATCCAAGCCTAGGAAGGGCAAATATGTAACCGGCTGGAACAGGCACGTCGTCGGGGGCGCCCAAGGTGTGGTTACTTCATGGCCGACCTAGCTCAGGACCCATTTACCAGTATATGTACGAGTCGAGGAAGTGTTTTAAAGCTAAGCTAAAATGGTGTCAAACCCATGAAAACCAAATAAAGATGGACATAATAGCTAAACATCACAAGAATAAAGACTTTTACAGATTCTGGAAATCGACAAACAAATTAAACCCAAGACCGAGTCTTCCTGTGGGCGTGGCCGGGGTGCATGATCCTGCTGACATTGCAGAGGCTTTTAGAAGTCACTTTAGAGTTGAGTCACCTCTTGGGTCAGCGACGCTGCGGATGCCCGATGATGAGAGTTTCTCAGGGGAATTAAAAGTTATGTTTTCTGCCAAGGAAGTAGCAGGTACAATCAAAAACATGGTGAGAGGAAAATCCCCAGGACATGATGATCTCAGCATAGAGCATCTGCAGCATGTCGGACATCACCTTGCAAGAGTTCTAGCATTGTTTTATAACATGTGCTTTAGTCATTCTTATCTACCTGACGATCTCATGTACACACTCGTTGTTCCCATTGTTAAAAACAAAACGGGTGATATTTCCGATTTGGGTAACTACAGGCCGATATCACTCGCGACAGTGATTGCAAAAGTGCTGGACAGTTTGCTTGATAAACAGCTGGATGGGAATCTAAACCTACATGACGCTCAGTTTGGGTTCAGGCCTGGACTGTCAACGGAGACTACCATTTTTAGCCTCAAGCAAACTGTTCAGTACTACACCAACAGAAAAACGCCTGTTTATGCGTGTTATTTGGACTTGTCAAAGGCCTTCGACTTGGTTGAGTATGACACACCGTGGAAAAAACTGCATAGTGAAACTAACTTGAGTCCTGAAATTGCTTCATTATTCAAATATTGGTATGGTCATCAGAGAAACAGTGTCAAATGGGCTGGATCACAGTCTGATGTGTACAGGTTGGAGTGTGGGGTGAGACAGGGTGGCTTGACGTCTCCTAAACTTCAACTTGTACATGAATCAGCTGATCGAGGAGCTCAGCAGCACTAGGGTGGGCTGTCATATAGACGGGAAATGTATTAATCTCAAATGTATTAGGCTCAGATACAATGTGAAGAAAAGTGAATTTATGTTATTCAAGTCGGGCACAAAAACATACTTGAATGTACCGCCAGTCACATTATATGGTACTCCCTTGAATAAAGTAGATAAGATTAAATATCTGGGCCACTGGGTCTCTGAGGATCTTAAAGATAACCTCGACATGGAGAGGGAACGCAGAGCGCTGGCTGTTCGTTGCAACATGTTGGCCCGCAGGTTTGCACATTGCAGTGAAGAAGCTAAGCGGACGCTCTTCGGAGCATACTGCCAGTCCTTCTATACCTGCAGCCTGTGGGTCAACTACACGCAGAGGATATACAGCGCTCTGCGGGTCCAGTACAACAACATGTACAGGGTGTTGATGGGGCTGCCGCGGCACTGCAGCGCCTCAGGCATGTTTGCGGAGGCAAGGATTGACGGATTCCACGCAATAATTAGAAAACGCTGCGCCTCGTTAAAGGCCCGCATCTGTGGTAGTCCCAACTCCATTCTGTGCACGTTTGCGGACAGATGGGATTCACCCCTGCTGGGGCACTGGGAACGTCTGCACACCTGTCTGTCCTAGCAGTGTGGAATCCCATTCCTTATTCTTAATTTTTCATTAATTCTAATTTGAATCTAATCTAATTTAATTTAATTTATTAATTTATTTAATTTATTAATTTGTGTATATGACTTGTGTTTAATTTAATTGTAATTTTAATTTTGTAATGTATGGGTCTATAACCTGAAATAAAGAAATTGAATTGAATTTAATAGAATTGAATATATTTTTCAAGAACATCCTCATACAAAAAGTTGGTCACAAAAATCTGTAACATGCAGTGGCGAATCTACCGCTGCGATCGTATTTCCTCGGCTCAACCTGCACGATGCAATCAAGTACTAAGCTAACCTAATAAACTGTCTAACAGGTTTGCTACTGCGGATCAGATGCATTCGAGCGACGTGGCCGGCTCACGGATGGTTCCGATAATGTACGTCGAGCTTATGTTTTAGAGACATCTGAAGGACTCCTTTCATAGACCAAAAGCTCTTCCAGGCTTTGTAGACGCGTCTTTCGAATTCCTTGTCTTGTCGCTTCTGGCAAGAGACTATTTGGCGTAGGCAGATTTATTCCTGGATCTATGCAATTCTCACTCCATCCTCGTCTACCGCATGCTCCTTGCCAATAAATATTACCTTGGTCTTCGACATATTCATGCTAAGGCCAACCTCGAGGCTTGCATTGATGACTTCTTCTCGACGTCGACTCTCTCGACTCATCTTGACTTCGCAGCATCGACTTTAGCTCAGATGCTGACCTATAGAAAATAATAGTTTAGTCGGCGAAGCGAAGGTTTGTGAGCTTCACTTCCCTGACGTCAATGCCCCTGATCTCCCTCTTTGGCTCCAGTGTTCTAAAGGTCTCTTTCAACACGCTTGTGAACAGCTTTGGTGGGAGGATCGCCCTGCTTGACGCGCTGTTCTATTACAAATGAAGGTCCAGAAACTCGTCTCGTAGTTCATTACACAGAAAAAAATGAACAAAAAATTGATCTTAGATCAAGAATGCCATTTTTCTCAGAAAGTTAGATTAAAGCTAAGAAAATATTTACTTAACTTTAATAAATATACTTGTTCAAAGAAACACATGTTACTTGTATTGAGTTTTTTTTATTATTTGTATTAACACTAATATTAAGAATATTTTTCTTCAACTAACACTTTTGTTTTCTTATTTTTGTTTAAATATTAAGTGATTCGTCAAGAAACTGCATTCTCAATACAAGCATTCTGTTCTTCGTCAAAGATTCACACAGTTTTGTTGTATGAAATAGTATATAGTGTTACATCAAGAAACTCCCATACTCTATGCAAGTACCTACGTATGTTCTTTGTTGAAAATTTTCACAGTTTTCATTTAAGAAAAGACTGTGGTGTACTCTTAAGAGACTGACCATACTCAATTTAAATATCCTTTTTTTTTCGTTGTATATTTGCATGCTTTTAATGCAAGAAATAGTTACATACAATAAAATATAATATGTATTCTTTATATTACTGACACTAAATATACCGATTTGGAAAATTGTTTTTGTTTTATAGAATTCACCTTCCGATTGCTCCCTTTGACACCAGGTCAGGATCTAGTGGGATCCTGGAAAATTGAGAGAACTTTTCACATGTTCTATGCAGACCTATAGCAATTTTTACAGTAACTCGTGCATTTTACTCTTGTAAAGCAGCAATTTGTGAAATGGAACTGATGATGAAGAGCACAAATGGCCACCGGAACTGCTCCATACTAGGCATCCTACAGATTGCGCTAGCTTTATTAAGGTTGGTCAGTGTATGCTCGTCATAATGCTTATTGATGATTTCAATGGTGGTGAAGGTGATGGTGACGTAGGTACCAGTACAGTTTCTCAACAATTTATCAACACAAGTTAATTAATGAAGACGTGGGTATTCTTTTGTAACAAATAGGGTTTATTTGAAGTCGCTTTTTTCAAAAGTTTTCTTTTTGTTTAAATTATAATGTGAACCGGTTGGGTTTGAATAGTAAGTTGTCAAACTAATGTAATGTATGATTTAGCACTCTCACCTCAAAAACAGAAAGAGTTATCCAAACAATGGATTCAGGGGTATACTGCGTTCCATACACACAAGTTCATCAACAAAGCTGGTGGGGTGGTCACATTCGTTCGCGACATCTGGGCAGTGAACGTACTTGAGCCAGACTTAACTGATGCCAACAGCCTGCTGATAGAATTCCCAGGATCACTCCAAGTATACGCAATTTACAGGTCACCCTCGTTCTCCAATAAAACCAATTTTATCGAGTCACTAGATAAGCTATTGAAATCTCACCCCTCAACGAATACAATAATAGCCGGTGACATAAATATTGACCTACTGGACGCAACAGATACCCCGGACTACATTTCGTTGGTTACAGAATCGGGCCTCAGGCCTATTATAACAAAGCCAACCAGAGGGCTTTCCTGTCTAGATCATATATTCGTGGGCACGAAACTGGACTCATCAGGTATTGTCTGCAGAACTTCACTTACTGACCATAGCATGACAATTGGTGACTTTA
The DNA here is from genome assembly GCA_949825045.1 of Argyresthia goedartella. Lineage (NCBI taxonomy): Eukaryota > Metazoa > Arthropoda > Insecta > Lepidoptera > Argyresthiidae > Argyresthia > Argyresthia goedartella. The sequence goes on along the minus strand of OX463821.1, from coordinate 20,947,323 downwards.
AACTCAATTTAAAAAGGAAAAATACAAAGAGAACCATTACCAAAATTGACACTCTTGCTATTATAGACGAACTAAGTAAACTGGATTGGGCAGATGTGCTAAGTAGTAGTGATGCCTCGTCAAGTGCTAAATTGCTCACGGACACCCTGACACAAGTAGTCAGAGCCCACTCCAAAGCGGTTAACATCAGTAGAAGTAAATACATATTAAAACCCTGGATCACACCGGGTCTCATCCGCTGCATCAAACACAGGGATATGCTACATCTGAGTGCCCGCAACGAGCCGCTAAATAAAATTATTCAAATATCTTATAATAGGTATAAGAATTATTGTAATGATCTCCTAAAGCGACTTAAGAGCCAATATAATAATTCAATATTATCTGAAAGTAGAGGCAACCCTAAGCAAATGTGGCAAGCTGTTAAAAAAATATGCGACATAAATAAAAATACACAAGGTAGCACTGACCTACTTAAGGCCAAAGTTACGGTAGAAGAATCCATTAACTATTGCAACAAATACTTTACCAGCATAGGACAAAATCTAGCTAACAAAACTATGGCCAAACTCAAATCCGATCAGCATAACTTGACCAAAAATGTCAAAACCACTGCCCGGCCTTGTGCCAACTCGCTATTCCTTCAGCCAACGGACATATATGAAGTAAGAAAAATAATTCAAAACCTCAAAAACGATGGTGCACCGGGGGCGGACGGCATCAATAACAAGCTACTAAAGTCAATTGGCACAACTTTGCTTGTGCCACTCACGCATATATTTAATGTCAGTCTGTCTACGGGCCAATTCCCTCAATGCTGGAAGGTAGCCTCAGTTGTCCCAATCCACAAAGGTGGGGATAAAACGGAGCCCTGTAACTATAGGCCAATCTCTCTGTTAAGCACTCTGTCAAAAATCCTAGAGAAAATCGTGAGTATACGACTAGTTGACTACTTGGAATCCCACCGGCTCCTTGCAAATGGTCAATTTGGCTTCCGCCAGGGTAGATCCACGGAGGACGCCGTCACTGCACTACTTAAAGTTGTTAGCGAAGAGCTGGATAATAGCAGAGCATGTGTAGGCGTCTTCTTGGATCTATCAAAAGCATTCGATACAGTCTCCCCGCAGATTCTTCTCGCAAAACTAGAAACGGTTGGCATTCGTGGTACGGCTCTAGACTGGTTCGGAAGCTATCTGTTGGACAGATCCCAGTGTCTCAAAATAGGAGATAGAGCTAGTTCCCACGAGCTGATACAGTTCGGTGTGCCCCAGGGCAGTATCCTCGGCCCAACCCTCTTCATCGTCTACATCAATGACATCTGGCAGGCAACAGAAAAGCATGACGATGTCAAGGTGTTCTGCTATGCCGACGATACGGCCCTGGTGATAAGCCAGGATACATGGGACGAAACTAAAGCTCGGGCTGAATCGTGCATGTCATCGGTTGGAGGCTGGCTTGACGAAAATCTTTTAACTCTAAATGCGGAAAAGTCGAAATTCGTATGCTTTCATAAGACCGCGGCGTCTCAGCCATCTGTTGCCTTTAGGGACCTGAGATTACACACCTGTCAACAGAGCAATGGTTCATGTGACTGTCCCGCGATTGCCAGAACTAATAACATAAAATATCTAGGTCTCATACTAGATGAAAAACTCACTTTTAGACCACATATCAACATCATGGCAGGTCGTGTCAGAAGACTAATACCTATTATGAAACTTCTGCGACAGGGGGCCGATAATGAGGTACTAAGAGCTGTTTATATCTCCCTAGGCCAGTCTCTCCTGCTATACTGTATTACCGCATGGGGCAGCGCTGCAAAAACTGCTTTGATTACCTTAGAACGGGCTCAACGTTCCATTCTCAAAGTAATGATGAAGAAACCATTTCTCTATCCCACTACAAAAATACTGAGCGAATGTCAGGTTCTGTCAGTCCGACAACTCTATATCTTGAGAGTAGCGCTATTTAAGCACAAATTAATGATAAATTCTAAGGAATATAGCTCAATACTGGCCAGACGAGTGTACAGGGTGCCAACACCGACTGTCCGCTCTGCATTTGCGCAGCGTTTTAGCTCCTTCTCTTTCCCTTTCATCTATAATGTTGTAACTAAGAACACCGATATAAAAAACTCCAGCATCCCCGAAGCCAAGACTAAACTGACAAAATGGCTATCGACACTGGACTATGAATACACTGAAGCTCTCCTATCCATATGTATCTAACCTAAAAAAACTTTTTATTTATTATATTTTATTAATTACACTACACACCTATATATTTTATGTATGTATATAATATAATAATAAACCTATATTACATATATTTACATTTATTATAACTGTTGGTCTTTTGTCATTTTAATTTAATTTTTAATTATTTTTTTTTTACTTTTGTCTATGTTTAGCTTATCTAAAAGTGCAATCTTCGCTCGATTATTATTAAAAAAAAGAAATATACCCGGCTCACGATTAGCAACTAAGCCCATTATGTAAACTTAAAATTGGTCAGGACTCCACGAGACAGGTTATACCTAGTGTGGAGTCTGCAAGCAACTATGTATAATGATAATCTAAATTGTTAAATAAAATATTTGATTTGATTTGATTTGAATGAATAAAGCATGTGGTGGACTTGAAGAAATAGCTAGATTCTACCTCAGAGATGACGTGAGGCGCTGCACAACAGGGAAAAAAGAATGCCGAACAAAGAACAAAGACAAAAAACAGATCAGGTATTTGCAAGACACCTTAGTAAATCAGTTCCAAAAGTACAAAATTGAAGGTGGAAAATATCCATTCACCACGTTTTTCAAGTACAAACCATTGTTTGTCTTGACTTCACACCTTGGTTCCAGAGACACATGCATATGTATAAATACATAATAACATTGACCTTAAATTTGCTGCTTTGAAAAAATATTCAGTACGGGAAACCAGCAATTTAAAAGAAGCTCTTGCATTGCAAACATCTGATTTGAATTCATTCAAATGCATACATGGAAGATGCACTCAATGCGACAAAATTCCCGTGAAACATAACCCAGCTATAGATTTAACCGAAACCGAGACCTGGAGCCAATGGGAGGGAACTGACAGAATGAATATTCCAAAAAAGAAGGAACAGAAGCTAAAGTTTTGAAAACTAAAAATCCCGTGAAAGCCCAAAAAACTGGAACACTATTACAATTATTAGACCAGTTTGACACTGATGTGAAAAAAAAACAAAAAAACATTTTTTTAATGTTAATCATCAGCAAGAACAATATCAACATATTGTCAATCATATGAATGAGAAAGAAGCCGTTATAATTTGCGATTTTTCAGAAAACTACGATTCGAAACTGTACAGAGATTCAAAGTATGCATTTTGAAGCTTCGAATAGAAAAGAATATAATAGAATAGAATAAAAAACTTTATTTGCTTATCATGGTGTACATAAGGTGTCTTAAATATCTAATGTTAGTTTTACATGTGTTTGGGATGGACGATTTCAAATCATATTAACATCTTACTAGACATACCTAGTATCCACAAAGGCACAGCGACAGACATAAGGTCTCTGGTGTCTGAGGTTCAGCAGCAACTATACGCGCTAAGAAATTTGGGGGAACCCGTTGATAAGTGAGACATGTTGTTAATATCCATATTATCCAAAAAACTAAACTCATTCACAAATAGGGCATATCACCTTGATAAGGTAGACCTTGATAAAAATCCAACCATGGCGGCTTTCATAACGTTTTTAGAAAAAAGGGCTAAAGCTTTGGAAGATAGTTCCCCTAACGTGTCGACTTCCTATGAAAGCGCACACAAGTCTAACCAAAAACCTAACTTTAAAACAACCCATGTTGTTACAAGTAGTAAGAAGTCCCTATGTGACTTTTGTGAAAAACAGAATCATGCTGTTTTTATGTGTCCAAAATTCAAATTGGCTCCAGTACAGGTTCGAATTAAATTCATTGAAGACACCAATATGTGTAAAATATGCTTGAATACGCATACTAACAAATGCAAGTTTAATTTTAAATGTAAAACTTGTAAAGAATCCCATAATTCACTATTACTCGATGAACCTAATGAGGAGGTTACCATGTTCTCAAATCAAGTTGATGGAGAATTTCTTCTTCCCACAGTTAAGGTTAAACTCATTGATAAATATGGCCGTGAAATTTTTTGTAAAGCACTGCTGGACCCTTGTAGTCAAGGATCCTTTATACTTCAGTCATTAGTAGACAAGTTACAGCTTGATGTTCAAGATGAAAAGAAAACTACTGTGGTTGGATTTGGAAAGAAATCTTCCCAATTAAATAAAACTGCAGATCTTCAAGTTTACTCATGTACACATGCTGTAAAGTTTAATATAAAAAATATACATGTGGTAGAAAACAATATAACCTCAACACTGCCCCACAAGTACTTTGACAAGTCTAAGCTAAATATTCCTAAAGATATTAAACTTAGTGATGTGAGTTTTAATGTCCCCTCTGAAATTCAACTTCTTTTGAGCGGAAGTGTGTACTTCAAAAGTGTATTAAATGAAATTATACCTTTGAAAGGTGGTCCAACTTTGCAAAGTACTTTGTTCGGGTTCGTGGTAGGGGGTGATCATTTTACTGAACAGTCTGACAATAAGTTTGAAGTAATTTTTACCAACTTTATAATGTGTGAAGAAAATAATAAATTAAATAACATAATGGATCAATTTTGGTTATCAGAGAAAATGCCTGAGGAACCAGTGAAAAATTCAAGCGACTTTGATAAAGCTGAACAATCATTTAAAACTTCTGTTAAATTGGAAAACAACTCAAATAGCTTACATATTGCGATTTAAACATAATGCTAAAAAAGGCAGTGAAAGACACACTGGGCCTTTATCTCCCCAAGAATATTCAGAAGCATTCAAAGTTATAATACGGTATAATCAATCACTTCATTTTTCAAATGAAGGGTTATTTGGAAAAACAACCCATGTCAGAAAAATCCAAAATGATATTTTGATGTCTATGGTTAGCTTTGAACAAGAGCTCTTCATTGGCTTATCACGATTTCTGAAGAACCGCCCTAGTCAACAGATATTCAGTCAAAACTGTTGTATGGATGTACGGAAACATAACCTATGTCCTGTTGATCCGAGTAAAAAGAACCAAAGTCATTTTGACAAAGGCGCTTCTTACAAAAATATATTAAAAAAGTTGTTTTTTTTTAAAGAAGTGCCAATGTCAATGTCAAGATGACATTTGCATTTTACCGGGATCCTGAACATGAACCTGTGGTTTTCTCGTTTTCTTAGTTTCTTTTTACTCCAATATTACAAATTTCGGTTTTCTGAATATGGATAAAGTGCAAAGAGACAATGAGTGTAGTGTACAGTGGAATACTAAGAGGAAAAAAAGCATACCAAAGAGAGAAACGATTAAAAAACGAAAGGTGGCAGGAGATCCCCACATTAATCATGTTGGCAAAGCGAAGAGTGGAGTCATATTAGGACCAGACTGCAGGTAAAAGTCTATAGATATACTCTTATCCATGTAATCTAGCCATTGTTATTATTCAACCAAAGTTATCAAGTCAAAAGTACCAATGCATTCTATGTCATGGGAATCTGCATACTTTGGCATGGAAATTCTCTCTCTGTACGTTCTCCACGATACAGGTTAGACCTAGTGTGGAGACCACCAGTAATCTATCTTAATCTACCTGTGGTACCACTGTATTGTACGTACATATATTTACTGAAACTGGCAAATAAAGACTTGTATTTGTATTTGGAAATCCCTTCATAAATGTAATTTTTGTTACAGGTGCACTCGACTGAAGTGCTTCACTAATATATCTGAACAACAGCGGCTAAAAGTATTACAAGATTTCCTTGGGTATGATACTAAAAATCAGCAAGACGCACACTTGTCTGGGCTAATATCTTACCAAAATATCCAACAGCGAAGACCTCGAAAAGAACATGCTGATGGTGATGATTCATTTCAACACGAAGTGGCTTATAATTACAAAGTAAGAGTCCAAGGGTCACTGAGTCATCAAGAGGTACCTGTATGTGCCAAAGCCTTTGCAAGTTTACATGGCATTACAAGAGGACGATTGCGAACAATCCAATCAAAGGTTATCTCTGGTACAATACCCATAGATGGACGAGGCACACATGACACAAGACCTCATAAAGTTCCAATAGAGCTGATCCACTTGACTTGAGTCACATTACTCTTTACGTGACAACCCCAACGTCATGTATTTGCCTGAGGAATTGTCTGTTAATAAAATGCACGGATTATTCTTACATGAAGTGAGAATCAATATTCCTTACAGGGTGTATTACAATGTATTTAGGAAAGAATTCAATATTAAATTTGGACTCCCGAGATCAGACACATGCAGTATATGTGATGAACTCAAGTTAAAAATCATGTGTGCTACTACTGATAATGAAAAAGATGAACTTATTGTCCAAAAAACATTACATTTACAAAAAGCCTAAAAATTCCGTGACCTGAAAAATGCCTATAAAGAAAAGGCACAGAAGGGTGAATGTATGGTGCTATCATTTGATTACATGCAAAATCTGCCACTGCCTCACATAAAAACTGGGGATGTGTTTTACTCACGCCAAATGTGGTATTACGTGTTTGGAATACATGACTTGGCAAATGATGCAGTTTCAATATATTGCTACACAGAAATGACTGGTAAAAAAGGAGCCTCTGATGTAACATCTTTGCTACTTCACTATTTAAACAACAGACAGATAACCTCAGATAATCTTGTATTGCTCAGTGATGGTTGTGGAGGCCAAAACAAAAACCACGTAATGGTTTTTCCAATTCCATTATTAATTTTTCCAATTCCATTATTAATTCCATTTTAATTTCCAATATTTTTTGGTGCATGTGCTGAAAATTTTTAAAACAATAACACATGTATTCCCAGTTAGAGGTCACTCTTATCTTCCCAATGATACAGATTTTGCCCTGATTGGAAACAAAAAAAACAGATGCTCTCCTGAAGTTCCAGCTGACTGGGATGAAATAATAAGGGAAGCGAGGGTATACCCTAGCCCTTTCGAAGTCATACCAGTGACACAAGACTGTTTCTTCAATATGAAAGGAGCACTGACTCCGGCCTTTCTAAAGGTTCCAAAACCTGCTCTTAAGTTGCGACAAGCACGCATAATCAAGACAAATGGTCAATATCCGTTCATAAAGGTTAAAAATACATTCACAGGTCCATCTTTTAGGAGCGAAATACGTAAAAAGCAGCCTCTCCCTGAATTTGTGCTTGATCCGTTGTATTTTGCCCCCATCGAAATGACAGATGCAAAAAAGGCCAATCTGATGAACCTCAGTAAATACTTAACTAGCTCTGAAAATCGAGACTACTACCGCCAGATTTGCGGCAATGCTAATCAGGAGGACACAGATGATATAGAAGTTGATGATAATGACAATAGCGATGCCTGTGAAGACTGATGATTATAATAATATAACTCTGTAAGAAAAATAATGTAAGGATAATTAGTGATTGCTGATTAAACAAAAACTTGTAAGTCATTGTGCTTTGTTATTTGCCTCCTTTTAAAAAAATAATAATAATAATAATAATAATATTAATAATAATTCTTTATTTACCAAAAAGTTGATACAAAATTCAAATAAAGTACACTACTCCTGTTTGAAATTTGGTTCAGGTGATTTCACCTAGATGGCGTTGTTCTATTTGTAACTCGCGATGTTGAGATTTTCTTGGCTTCGCATAAACTGAAATTGAATATATTTTTTGTTACCCTTCATACCAATCCTGGTCTGTTATTAAACATTATTGTTTACGATACAGTGGTTTTAATGGCAGCACCAATAGGGGTCAGAGTCCAAACAATTGGTCCTTCGGATACTGTTTTTATTTTTGAGATTTGTGGTCTAAAAAGACCACTCACGCGTCCTTGCGGTGGATTGCTGCAGCAAGAGGGCGTGTTGGGCAGTCAATGGAGACGTTGGCAGCTGAGTAACAGATGCCAATGCCACCTTGGCAGCCTTGGTTTTGTAGCCGACGACGTCACATAAGCCCGTAGTGCAGGCAACCTGTGACAGCCCAGCTGAGAGGCCATATACATGAGGACAACAGATCAACTGCAGGAGAGCGGCGGCGACCTCTACGGGGCGCCTTGGAGACCAAACTACAGTTCAACAAATATACATGAGGACAACAGATCAACTACAAGAGAGGCAACCTCTAGGAGCGCCTTGGAGACCAAACTACAGTTCAACAAATGCGTGAGTGAGAAGTGAAATCGTGAGTACATTTGATTCTTTCTATAAGAAATAATTCAAGACATTTTGAACTTTATTAACATCGAGTAATAAACTCAGAAGAATTCAGATCAATTTGGGACTTGTAAAATTAGCAATAATTGTGTATTAGTTTTAGGACTTAGAATAATTTGCTTAAAAACGAGGGAACGGGGAACCTATGCCCAATTTTCCCCAGAGATCAAATAGTTCAAAACACTTGTAAAATTTTCGTGAAATTTCATACCTTAGATTAGAACTTTACATAGATAGTGAATTATAATCATAAGCTACAACCATGGAGAAAATAATTGTTCTCCAAGAAGAGTTGCACAAGTCTATGAAAAAAGGTTTAGTAAATTTAAAAAAATCACCTAAAGACAGAATAACTGTTGAATATGTAGAAGCTAGATTGGAGAATTTAGAAAGAGATTGGACAACATTTAGAGAAAACAGTTCAAAGATTTATGCAACTTATTCAAGAGATGCTATAAGGGAGTCTAATTATGAAAAGGAAGAGTTGTATGATCAATGCGAAGATGCCTATATAGAATATAAATCACAATTGAGATTGTTTTTAAATAAGTTACAATTGTCGAGGAAAACAACCACGGAGACTAATTCCTCCGGCGCATCTTCTAGTTCAATGGTTAGGTTGCCAAAGATTTCCATACCCATGTTTTCCGGTAAATATGCGGAATGGACGACATTTCGGGATTTGTTTGTATCCCTCATTCACAAAAACTCTTCTTTGGATGGTGTACAGAAATTACACTATCTGAAAAGCCACTTGAGTGGTGAGGCAGAACAGCTTATTAGACAAACCCCAATAACTGACGCCAACTATCTCAAATGCTGGCAGCAGTTAGAGGAGCGTTACAACAACAAAAGATATTTAGCAAATTGTATATTAAAAAGATTACTCGGTCAAAGGAGATTATATAATGAATCTGCCTCAGCTCTCAGGGAATTATTAGATACTACAATGGATTGTTTAAATGCTTTATCCAACTTGGAGATAAACGTGACTACATGGGATGTGATGATAATACACATTATAGCATCCAAATTTGATAGTGAAACTCGCAAACAGTGGGAGTTGCACATCACCGATTCAGAAGGTAACGAGTTGCCATCTTTGGTACAGTTCAAGGAATTTATAGAAACTCGATTCCGAGCTTTAGAGTGTTTGGAACCCAAAGGACACACCTTTCGTCCGAACAGTGGCAATAGGGCTGATTCTCATAACCCCAAGGCGCTGTTAGGTGTCACATCTGAAATTAAGTGTGAGTTCTGCTCCGAAGCCCACAAACTTTGTTTCTGCAAGAAGTTTTCCAGTCAACAATATGATCAAAGACGCGAATTTGTGATTAATAAGAGAATGTGCTTTAATTGTTTAGGAGGCAATCACACAGTGTATAATTGCAGGAAAACTACCTCGTGCCAAATATGCAAGCGCAGACATCATTCCTTACTGCATCCACCTAATGAACCTGAAAATAGATCACAAGACATACCACCAGCTGTCAAACACCCTGACAAACCGGTTAGGGACCAGACGATAACTTCGTGCTTGGCAACTGGCAAAGGAACAAAATCCAGACAGGTTTTATTGGCCACAGCGCTAATAAATATTGAGTCACATAAAGGTCAAGTCCAAGTAATTCGAGCATTGCTGGATCAAGGTTCACAGGCTTGCTTTATCACCGAAGATACAGTTCAACTTTTACAACTAAAAAAGACACCGGTCAAAGGTATTATTTCCGGCGTAGGTCAAAGAGAATCTCTAAGTACAAAGTCCATGGTCAGGCTGATGATTCAGTCGAGAGTAGATCACCAGTTCAAAGTTCAGGTCAATGCTTATGTTTTGAAAAATATTACGTCTTGTCTTCCGGAAAAAACCGTAGATCCAGTCGAATGGGTTGATCTACAAGAATTGACATTGGCAGATCCGCAGTTCAACGTTCCCAATAAAATAAATGTTTTACTGGGAGCGGACATCTATAGTTCAATAATGAAGGAGGGTTTGAAAAGGAGCCCTTCTGGCACTTTGATAGCCCAGAGTACAACACTTGGCTGGATAGTATCCGGCGTAGTTCAACCTGGAAAAGAAACAGGCAATAGTACAACCCCAATTAGCGTTATGCACGCACAGATCAATACTGATGATTCTCTCAAAAGATTTTGGGAAATCGAAGAACAAATAACAGAGGTCAAACCCATGCTAACAGAAGAAGAGAGAAAATGTGAAGATTTATTTACAGAAACAACTGTGAGATCAAACGATGGCCGTTATGTAGTTAAACTACCTTTCCGAGATGCAGAACCTGCCTGCAAAGGTGGAGATTCACGAAACATTGCGATAGCTAGACTGAAATCTCTAGAAAAGAGATTCGCAAGAGATGAAGAATTGAAAGAAAAGTACACAGAAGTAATTAACGAATATTTACAATTAGATCACATGAGAGAAGTCGAAGGCGAGGACACAAGAAAAGAAGAAGCTACATACTTACCGCACCACGCAGTGATCAGAACAGACAAAGCTACAACAAAGGTTCGCGTAGTATTCAACGCGTCTGAGAAAAACAAAAATGGTGTGTCGCTTAATAACACGCTAATGGTAGGGCCCAAATTACAAGCGGATTTACGTCACACAGTAATGAGATGGAGAGGCCACCCCATTGGCCTAATCACGGACATTGTTAAAATGTACCGACAAGTGAGAGTGTCAGATGATGACGTAATTTTCCAGCGTATAGTATGGAGAGACGATCCTGAAAAAGAAATAAAGGATTATGAGTTGCTTACTTTGACGTTTGGGACAGCATGCGCTCCTCATCTTGCAGTAAGAGCTTTACAGCAAACTGCACATGACGAAGGACACAATTACTCTCTTGCTGCTGAAAAAGTCTTAAACAACTTTTATATGGACGATTTAATGGCAGGGTGTAGCAATGTCGAAGAAGGAATAAAATTGTATACAGAAATGACAGATCTATTAGAAAAGAGTGGTTTCAAGCTACAGAAGTGGAATAGTAACAGTAAGGAACTGTTACAGAAGATATACATGACAGCTGCTGAAAAAGAAGAAGAAATTAATAGAAAGGAAGAAGAAACCGCTGAAAAGAACAAACAGGACAATAAAGAAAAGGAAATAGAGATCAAAATTGATGCAAATAATAAAATACTGGGACTCACCTGGAACCGTAGAGACGACAAAATTCAGTATTCGGTGACTCTTCCTCCGATGACAGCTGGACCTATAACTAAAAGAACAGTTATTGCAGATATTGCACGGCTTTTTGACCCGCTAGGCTGGATAGCTCCTTGCATCATTATAGCCAAGATTTTCATCCAAAAACTATGGCTCACAGGTCTCGGATGGGACGATAAATTATGCGAGGTATTAGTAGAAGAATGGAGTACTTACCGAAAAGAGTTGTCTGCACTAACGAAGATAGAAATTCCTCGATGGATGAGTTCACGTTATGATGATGTCATCACAGAACTTCATGGGTTTAGTGATGCGTCCAAAGCGGCGTATTCAGCGGTCGTCTACCTCCGAGTGGTCGACGCAAAGGGCGAAGTTCACACTTCACTAGTGGTAGCAAAAACAAGAGTTGCTCCGATAAAGCAAATAAGCATCCCAAGATTGGAGCTATGCGGAGCTGTACTCCTTTCCAAATTGCTAGTTGAGTGTGCAGAAGTGTTGGGCATTCATAAGGACAATATAAGGGCGTGGACCGATTCAACCATAGTCCTCGCGTGGCTGAATAGCCATCCGAGTCGATGGAAAACATTTGTGGGAAATAGAGTAGCAGAGGTGTTGTCATCTTTAAATTCATGGCAGTGGTTTCACGTGTCAACGAAAATGAACCCTGCTGATTGTGCATCACGCGGAGTGCTACCCATCGCCCTAGTTAATGATACACTTTGGTATTCCGGGCCTTCATTTCTGCGAGAGAAGGAAGTACAATACATAAAACCTAAAGATAATAATGTGACGTTAGAACAAGTAATAAAGACCAACATTGCGACAGTTCCAGAGGAGTCGCTCTTTACAAGATTCTCCTCTTTACAAAGGCTACAACGAGTTTTAGCTTATTGTAGAAGATTTACGAAAAAGGAGAAAACGAATGCAAGATATTTACAGAAGAAGGAGTTAGATGATGTTTTACAAAGATGCTTAAAGATCACACAAAAGGAACATTTTGAAACGGAGTACAACCTACTAGAAACGAAAGGGACAATACAAGGACAACACAGCAAATTAAAAACACTCTGTCCTTATCTTGATGACAAGGGACTGATTCGAGTTAGTGGAAGAATTCAAAAGGCTCAGTTAGAAAAGGACACGAAGCACCCTATAATTCTTCCGAAGGGGGCTCATCTAACGAAACTCATCGTAGCTGAAGCGCACTTAAAGACTCTTCACGGTGGTCCATCATTAATGATGAATTACTTGAGATCAGCGTATTGGATCATAGGCGCAAGAAATTTAGTAAAGCATCATGTCCACAAATGCGTTGTATGTGTCAGACAGAAAGCCAATATCAACCATCAACTGATGGGTTCGTTGCCATCAGCTAGATGTGTACCAGCCAGACCATTCTGCAGCAGTGGTGTGGATTATGCTGGTCCAATAAATATAAGGACTACTAAGGGACGTGGGCATCGTGCATTCAAAGGATATATATGCCTATTCATATGCATGGCCACTCGCGCCATACATTTAGAGGTTGTTAGTGATATGACCACTCAAGCTTTCTTGGCGGCGTTTAAGAGATTTGTCTCACGGCGCGGACACTGCGCTCATATGTGGAGCGATAATGGCACCACATTCGTTGGTGCCTCTAAAGAACTAAAGGAGATAGTGACGATAGAAAGTTCTGCTGCAGAGCATTTGGAGAACTCTGGTACAGAATGGCATTTTATACCCCCACGAGCCCCTAATTTTGGAGGGTTGTGGGAGGCAGGGATAAAAGCTACAAAGTTTCACCTTAAGAGGGTGATAGGCGATGCAACTCTCACTTATGAGGAATTGAGCACGTTGTTATGTCAGGTCGAAGCCTGTTTAAATTCGCGACCTTTGAGTGTCATCGACACCACAGAACCCGGTGAACCCTTGCCGTTATCCCCGGGTCACTTTTTAATAGGTGAACCTATTCTCACGGTTCCCGAGGACACTTATGAACGCTCAAACGTTAACTGTCTAACTAGATGGCAATTCGTCCAGAAGATGTTAGGCTCATTTTGGAGACGGTGGTCCTCGGAGTATCTGAGTACTTTAATGCAAAGATACAAGTGGACATCAAGAAATCCCGAGCCTAATGTAGGAGACGTGGTTCTTGTAAAAGAGGATGATTTGCCTCCAAGCCGCTGGTTGCTAGGTAGAATAGTCGAAAAACATCCGGGTTGTGATAATCTCACCCGTGTAGTCACTTTACGTACCAAGGCGTCTATCTTTAAAAGACCGATTTGTAAAATATGTGTTTTACCTGTTAACCAGTAAGCTCTCTTATTTTTGTTTAAATGTGTATTGTTGGTTGATTTTACCAACTCATAATATTTTAGTGTGTTGTGAAAACTCTTATGTTTTATATGAACTGGAACTGTTTTATATATATTTAAGCTAATGTACGTTTTTTTGTTTAAAAGCCATTTCTTCACTAAATGCCTTTTGGTGGGCGATATGTTTGAAATTTGGTTCAGGTGATTTCACCTAGATGGCGTTGTTCTATTTGTAACTCGCGATGTTGAGATTTTCTTGGCTTCGCATAAACTGAAATTGAATATATTTTTTGTTACCCTTCATACCAATCCTGGTCTGTTATTAAACATTATTGTTTACGATACAGTGGTTTTAATGGCAGCACCAATAGGGGTCATAGTCCAAACAACTCCCCAAAAAAGGGCTAAAGCCCTGTAGATTTAGGTTAAGTAGGTCTCAACCCTATATATCATTTTAGGTGATTTTATGTTTGTAAAAACCGCACATGTCACAAATAAGTCACGTTTTGTTCGGAAAAAGCGCCTTAGTCAAAGTTTTTTTCTTGAATATGTCCTTTGGTTTTTCAATGTTGTAAAAAATGATGTTCCAAGAACATTGTAAGTTTATTGTTTTAACATTTTTGATACAATACCTAGTTTTGTCATAGGTACAGTTCATGAAAGACGATTTTTTCGTCTGGTGCATAAAGTGTTGAAAGTGACTTGGGTTGTTTTTCCAAATGACCCTTCAAATGAAATAGCTTCACTTTTGAATAACAAACCTTGTAAAGCTGCTCTGTCCAGTTTGCATCCTTTTCTAGATGGTGATAAAATTTTAAGAGTAGGAGGAAGGCTGACTAACTCTCCTAATATACCATATGATAAAATGCATCCCATTATCTTGCCTAAATCATCAAATCTTACTAAACTGATGATTACAAAAGAGCATCTAAGGCTCTTACATGCAGGTGCCAAGCTTGTTGGGTCATCTTTGTCTCAAAGATATTGGATTTTTAGTGGGCTAAGAGAAATAAAGAAAGTTTTGCGTCCTTGTATAAAATGCTTTCGCATTAAAGCTGAAGGAGCAAAGGTTCTAATGGGAAGCCTTCCGTCTACTCGAATAACTCCAACAAATAGAGACTTCCAAGGAGTGGGAATTGACTTCTGCGGACCCTTTAACCTGAAAGTGGCTAGGATTAGGAAACCAATAGTTACAAAAGCTTGGATCACCGTAATTGTATGTTTTAGTTCAAAATCCATTCATGCCGAGCTGCTCAGTTCTCTCACAACAGATGCATTTTTAGCGTGTCTTAAAAGATTCATAGCCAGACGTGGGATTTCTAATATTATATATTGTGATAATGCAAAAACATTTAAGGGTGCTGAGAACCGATTAAAAGATTTGTACAACATACAAGCCTCTCCTAGTCACAGAGATTCTGTTCAAAAATTTTGTTTAACAAATTACATAAAATTTAAATTTATACCCAGCTATTCTCCAGAATTCGGTGGCTTATGGGAGGCTGGAGTTAAAAGCCTCAAGTATCACCTAAAAAGGATTGTGGGTGATGTTGCACTTACATTTGAAGAGCTCTATACTGTTGTGCCCAATGTCAGGTGATATTTCAGATTTGAATTATCTTTCTCCTGGACATTTCTTAATCGGTACACAAATGACTAGTTATCCTGAGAAAAATTATACTGATATAAATCCGTACAGATTGAAATTTTGGGAGCAATGTACTAAGCTCAAGCAAGATTTTTGGAATGTCTGGTATAAAGATTATTTGACTCAATTACAAAACCGAAACAAATGGAAACATGATAATTTAAATAAAAAAATATGTGATTTAGTTATTGTATGGATGAGTAATGTAACACCTATGAAGTGGCCTATGGGGCGTATTGTGAAAGTTATTCCTGGCCCGGATGGTAGAGTAAGAGTAGCACATGTAAAAATGTCTGATAAAGTTTATGTTCGTTCTTATAGGACTTTATGTCCTCTTCCTTTAAGTGAGTAGAGTAGATAATAAGTAAAAATTACTTGTTTTTGTATATATTTTCTATCATTATTTATATATTGATTTGTTTTTAAGCTTAGTAGCTTAATACCTACCTATGGTATTCAATAGGTAATTATCATAGATATTATAAGTCTGTTTTTCTATACATAAGTTATGTAACTTAGTGCTAATTTTCATTGCACTTTCTTTGTAATTAACAGTCAGGTTAGGCCTCATTTACGGAGACGCGTGGCGTCGCGCGTCGCGTTGGGCGGCGCGGCCCGCATTAAATTCAAACGTATAGGCGCTCTTTCAAGCGTTTACGGAGAAGCGGGTTTTCGCGCGTTTGTTTGAAATGGAGCGTATTTTGTGGCGGAACACGCGGATGCCAACGACGCGTCGGTAGCAGCGCCGCACGCGGCGTCGGTCGCTGCGGCCACCGCGGCTTTCTTGTATCCTGCCAGTCTTGCTCGAATAGTAACAACGAACAAACGTGTGTATTAAGTGGTTGTAAATATGGGCGATTTTATAGACTTATTTTTTCTTGAAGATAATAATTACTTAAAAAGTTTGTTATTTACCGTCAGAGCAGAACCTATATTTACAGTAGCAGAACGGGAACAATTTGGAGAGTATGCAACTCTTTACCACTCAGTAAGAGCAAAAGGTTATGACATATTTCATGGATATACACGAATGTCTGTTAAAGCCTTTGATTATATATTAAATAAAATACAATACCGAATAGCAGCTCCTAACAGCAATATTTGCCCAGAGGAAAAACTATTCATAACCCTTGGGTAAGTAAAAAACATCATTAAGTTTTTAATTTATTTAATAATCAGTATTATCACAAATTTTTATGAACAGTTTAGTTTAAGTAATTAGCTGTTACATGTTATAAAAAAATATTCGTTTATAAAAATATTTATGTGTAGGTATCATTATTCTTAAGTATTGGTTTGATATTCCTTGGGGTTATGTGTTTCTTCTTCTTGATTTTCATTTTCTGATAATGATAGCTCGGATCTGGGCACAGTTATTGACGTTGCGGGCATAACGGTTGCGTCAGAAGTGAAATATTGTGGTTGAGATGAAGTTGTTGACGCAGAAGGCACATTGGTTGAATTAGACGTGAAATATTGGGGCCGTGGCTGATGTGTAGTGTAATCACCCACAGATAAGTTATTATCATTACCCACAGATATGTTATTATCAATGAACATATTATGGGGATACTCATTGTAAGATGACATTTCTAACATTATTTCTGTAATCTTATGACGAAATCGAAGTTTTTGATAATTTGATAGCCTTTTCATTGATGGCAGAATGCTCATCAAAAACAAATAATCTTCATCAGTTTTTAATTGTTCTTCCTTTTTAGAGTCTGCAATGCGTGATTTAAGTAAAGCAATTTTCTCTTCTTCTAATTTCAGCATTTGTTGTCTTTGTTCAGCAAGACGAGGTCTTGTTGAATGTGCGCTTCCATCAACTGACAATGACATGTTGCTTCCAAGAGATTGATTTGACGCCAATGTATTCTCATCGTCTTCTAGGAAATTGTGGTGTGAGAGCGATGCTGTAGGTGATCCACTACGAGCCGATATGCCATCTTCAGATGAATTTTCTAGTGGCAAATTCAGGTTACCAGAACCTTGTTCTGGCATAACTTCATCTTGAAGGAAAACCATTGAATTAAAAAATTTCCACTGGGGAACCCATTCCGTTTCTTCTCTTGAAGCGCCAGATCGCCTAGTGGGCTTTTTTTTTAATTCCTTTCTAAAGTTGTCACGAAGACTTTTCCATTTTTTTTTAATATCATCCACTGAAAAACAGAAAAAAAAACTAAAAAACCAATAAGAAAGATTATGGGCAGCCTGTATTTAAAAAAAGGTAGTACTTGTTAAAAAATATTTTAATGGAACTTGTTTTTATTTCAGCTATCTAGCCAGCGGCATTCAATTTAGTAGGATGGCATATCAGTATCGTATGGGAAAATCAACTGTATCAAAGATAATAATCGAGACCTGTCTAGCAATCTGGACAGAGTTAGTTAATATTCATATGCCACAACCAACAGAAGAAGACCATAAAAGGATTGCTAACGACTATTTTAATCTCTGGGGATTTCCTAACTGTATTGGATCAATAGATGGAAAACATTGCAAAATAAAGTGTCCATCAAATACAGGATCTAGTTTCTACAATTACAAAGAATATTTTTCGGTTATTTTACAAGCCATCGTTGACGCTCATAAGAGATTCATCGCAGTGGAGATAGGTGGCAGGGGTCGACAAAGTGATGGTGGGACATTTCATTACTCAGTAATAAATGATCTGATAGAAAGTGGCAGATACAACATACCATCGGACACAAATATACCAGAAACATCTTATTGTTTACCATACGCACTTATAGGGGATGAGGCGTATCCTTTGAAAACTCATTTATTACGTCCATTTCCATCAAGAAATTTAGATACCCACAAAGAATATTTTAATAGCCGTCTTAGTCGTGCTAGAAAATGTGTTGAGTGTGCCTTTGGCATAATAAACGCAAAATGGCGAATTTTAAACAAACCTATAGAAACCAATTATGAGCATTCTTGTATCATTCTTAAAGCCATATGTGTTCTGCATAATATAATACGAGACGTAGATGGAGACATCGATAAGGAGTACAATAATACAATAGGGATACAAAGTAGTAGAAACCGATATCATAGAAGGTACAACGCAGCTACCACCAATGCAATCAATGTGCGTAACACATTTAAGTCTTACTTTTGGGAGAATCGATTATAAAATTAATAAACGAGTACTGGTCATGTTATATAATTTTTTTTATTTATCTACCTACCTCCTTTACCAACAATTCCAGACACTTCTGTCCACTTTCGTTTCACCACGATCCTATTTTTATGTAGTGGATGACAACCTTTCCACAACACAGGTCGGTTTTGGACTGCTGTTATGAAAAGTTCTGTTTCTTCGTCATTCATTTTGCATCACAAAATACACACTCGCTCGCTTTCGTTGCCGATTGCAAACTAGCATGCGTCACGCGACGCAGTGTGACCAGATTAAATTTTACGAAAATACCGAGGCACCTCAAAAAAATACTGAAATATACCGATTTACATAGGACAGATATACCAATAAAAATACTGATTTTCTTAACAGGTTTTATTTATTCATTTTCACAATAAATGTTAGAGTTATATTTTAACATCTTTTTCGAAGGATTAAATTTTACACAACCTCCTTCATCCTTAACACCTTGCTTTGTTTTTAAAATTGCTGACACATTTTTGTTTACAAATCTATTTCTTTGGTCCGTTTTTATTAAATTTATCTGTGAAAATATGCGCTCGCATGCAGCATTCGATACCGGTATACATAGCAGAGATTTACTAAAACTAGTTATATTTTTGTATTTTAACATGCCATCACTGTTAGAAATTTTCCCAACTTCCACCCAAAATTGTTCACATGAGATGGGTGAGCCAGTGCTCGAAGATTGTAACAAATCACTTACTTCGCGATCAAACTTTAGGGTTCTATATTCTTCGTCGATTAACTGCATTTGTTCTGGCTGTACTTCGCATGGGAAAGTTTCTATTACATTTCGTAAACTGCGAAATTCTTTATGCACGGCAGTGTGTGGGTCAAGAAATTTTAGTTCTTTAAAAACTGGATTTTCAAAAGGCAAACGTGATTTCAATTGCGTGCTTAGCTCAATTAAAAATGATTGGCACCTTCTGAAAAACTCAGCAATCTGTTCTTTCATGTTTACATTTCCCCTGTGTTTGATTAATTCTTGGCCCACTTGAATACCTAAGTACATATCTTTCAATGGCAAATAATTTACATGTGACTTTGGGTCTAAGGTAAATACATTTTCTGTATGTTTGATGTAATTAGTTTTCATGAAGCAACCCAAAATCGACAAGTACATACTAGATGCATCATCATACAGTCTATCAATGCACGGATAGTCGCCTTGAAAAATTACGTTAAATTTGTTTACAATCGGCAAAATGTAGTCCAAAAAGTGAAAGTACAATTTGTTTATATCAGTGGTAAAAGAATTATATAAAAATTCTGATGACATATTGCGATCACTCAAGTATTGGTCTTGAAAGAACAATTGCAATGCCCTCCACTGCTCAATTATTCTACTAATACAGGCATGAAGTGAAAGCCACCTTATGTCGTAATGACGCAAGATTCTGTGATTTTCAGTGTCTGTGAAATTTTGGAACTTCGCAATGTTTGCGGAATTGGGGAATTCCGCAAACATTGTCCCAAGGACGATCACTCACTACGGTGTTGCCATAACGTCAACCATAATATACCCAAAAATACTGACTCCCAGCAATATACCTGAAAATATACTGATGTTCGGAAAAATCGATGAAATATACTGAAAAAGTATTAAAATACTGAATCTGGTCACACTGACGCGACGACACGACACCACATCCCCCGCACCTCTCCCTTCCGCTGACGACGCCGCGTGCGCCGCCCGCTTACGACGCCGCGTGCGCCGCCGCTTCCGACGCAGCATGCTCCGCCACTCTTCCCGTCTTGCATCTCTATGAACGACTTCGTATATTGCCATACGTTTGTATTTGCGCGTGCTATGACGCGGGCCGCTACACACACCGCCTGTCTATGAACGGACAAAACGCCCCACGCGCCGCGGGAAGCCACGCTACACGCGCCGCGCGAAGCCACGCGTCTCCGTAAATGAGCCCTTATAGAACTCCACCTACCTATGTAATTTAATAATTCCCTTCAGGAAGTTGTCAAGTATTTTCTTGTTAGACTCTACATTTAAAAAATAAATGTCAGCGAGGTCAGTAGGCGCGTCTTTGCCACCTTTCACTCACTAAGACGGCTTCAGAACTTTCTGCCCCATCAAACAAAAATTACTCTTGCTCAATCTCTTCTTCTCCCCTTGATCGATTATGGCGATGTTTGTTGGGCTAGCGCCAACGAAGAGCAACTGAACAGACTCGAGCGACTTCAAAATCTCGGGATTCGGTTTATCTTCGGACTGCGCAAGTTCGACCACGTCTCGCAGTATCGCAAGGAGTTAAAATGGCTGCCGATCCGTCTTCGTCGGGACACACACATCCTCACTCTTCTATTCAACATCTTAACAAACCCTCGATACCCTAGCTTTCTCCGTGAGCTTTTTCATTTTCTCCCTTCGGCTCGTCCACGTAGAACTCACACGGCTTCCCTGCTCTCTAAACCTCAACACAACACCGTCGCATACAAGCACTGTTTTCGATTGCGGGCGATCACTCTCTGGAACTCGCTTCCCTGCACTATCAGAGATAGTCCATCTCTGCCCGTCTTTAAGAATCGTTTGAAGGTGCATTATCTTTCTCTATCCTAGATTTGAGCTTTGTATATATTAGTTTATTTAGGTGTATTTATATTTTTATATAATATTTATGTACTTGTGTATGTAGTGTATCTAGCAGTTAGTTCAATAGTTTAGTAATATATGTATGTATCTTATCAGAGCACATAGGTCTATCCTGTATATTAAATTATTCTTATAAACCTTGGGTTTGCTGGAAGAGATCTCTATTTAGAGATAAGCATGCCTTTGTAGATGTCCTTTTTGTTTATTATATCTTATGTTGTTTTATGTGCACTAAATATATACGAAATATACGAAAATATACAGAGGTGTGAAACAGGGCGACCCTTCATCACCAGTTGTTTACCAGCACCCTCGAGGAGGTATTCAAATAGCTAGCGGACCCATATCAGGACAATGGTGGAATGGGTGCCAAGCGATGCACACCGGCGTAGGTGTATGCCGATAAGTCGATGGCGGGATGACCTGGACAAGTTTCTGCCAGACTGGGCGGGGGCAGCACAGGATAGGAATAAGTGGTCCAAGAAAGGGGAGGCCTTTGCCCAGCAGTGGGATACAAAACAGGCTACATTAAATATATATGTATCCAAGACCATCGCAGTAAATTCTACTACCAAGTGTAACAATGCAAATTTTTGAATGCGTCCACCCGTTTGAGCGAAATTCCTTGTTGGGCTGTTAACTTTCGAAGTACGGAACGATTAAAACATATCTTAAAACTCATCGCAAGGAAGTGTACCACCATTTACAGAAAACTTCAATAACATCCGTCCACACCCGTTGGACCACTAGGGTGCTAAGGACAGACATACAGACACACCGACATCGATACACCCACCGGCAGACGCTTCAAACTTATTTAACAACCTTCAAAAGTAGTGAACTGTTAAACATTTATTTAAATATAATATAAGACAAACCTGTTCAAAAATTGCTCCAAGAAGATCTAAAAGGCTAGCAAAAAAGGCAAAACAAGGAAAGAAACCAGGAGCGAAATCTGACACGTCATCTTCCAGTCAGGAGTTGAGCTCGAGTAGAACGCGCGCACCTGAAGTTCCACTACAGATTAAAGACTCTGTGGAACCAATTCCTGCCGTACTTGCACTAGCCAGGACACCGCCGAAAGCTAAAATGGCAGTTTACGAATTCGATACATCAGTGATTGAATCAACATTCAAAGGCGTGGAATTCTATGAAATGACGCAGCATGACTTGTTTTTAAATGATTTAAATATTATTGAAAACATACTCTGCCAAGGTAAGAGGATAAGGGCACAATTAAAACAAATACAGCCTGGACAGACTCTGACCATTGGCACTGCTCTAATTGATCATAATAGGAGCCTGATGATCCGCAAAGGTGGCCCGAATGTAAAAATCGCTGACAATGAATATACATTGAACAGGCTGACTGGGATGTGTGCAGTTTATGCAGCAACTCGTGAAGGTACCTTTTCTCCCAGATGTGCTATGGCTATTTCTCTTGGGCTTGAAGTGCAGAGAGACAGGATTCTGTATTATAGTGCTGCACCGGGAGCCGAGCATTTTCCTGAAGTCTTCACAAATCACCCACTTCTATGTGCCATACAACAATTAAACTCAGGTAGAGTGACTAAAGAAAATATCTCTAGGATAGCCGCTGTTAAGAATGATGCTGGGAAAACATTGGCAAGGCTTTTAAGTGAGCAGAAAACAAGCTTACCAGCAAAGTTAGTTAAGTTTGGCACCGGAGGATCAAATAATAATAATAATAATAATACCTTGGACACCTATTTACACACATTGATCTAGCCCCAAACTAGGATTCCCTGTATATTGGGTACTAGACAACGATATATATACTTATATAGAGAAATATTATACTTAGATAGATAAACAACCATGACTAGGGTACAAACATTCGTTCTCATCAAACAAACATTTGCCCCCACCGGGACTCGAACCCGGGACCCTTGGTTTCGTAGGCAGCGTCACTATCGACTCGGCCATTCGGGTCGTCAAACGTCGAACTCTTTGCTCTTGAGAAAGCGACAGCCGAAGCATGTGCAATGGTGATGATCAACGAGATTTTTCTGCGTTTTGGTTTGCCACGACGCGTTATAAGTGGTAACGGCGTCCAGTTTGTTAGTGCCATTATGCAACAGGTTGCTTTTACTTTAGATATAAAGCACGCATATTCGCCCGTCTATCACCCAGAAACAAATCCTGTAGAACGCAAGAATAGAGATATCAAGACTCAGTTGGCTATACTAAACTTGAGAGCAATAAAATCGACGAACCCGTCCATTATGACCTTAGAGCGTATTTATGGAATGGACTGTCCTTTTTCATGTTATTGTTTGGTACCACTGGAAAGCTTGCTCTCTTACCTATCTAATGGTACCAAACAAGCGTATATGGTGTACATGTACACAGTTTTAGGAGGGGTCGTACAATCTGGGTAATTAATTGATAAAATAAAAGACATGGTAAAGGTAAAACAAAATTGACATGTATTTAAATAAAAAGACTGAATCAGTTTTTTAATAAGAAGTATTGCCTCCTCTTGCTCTAATAACGTCTCTCATTCGGTTTCTCATCGATCTGATCAACCTCACGACGAAAGTTTGAGGTATCGCCTCCCATTCTTCTTGCACAGCGATTTGCAGGTCGCGGAGATTTGTGTTAGGGGTCTGGCCATAATTCTCCGTTTCAACTCTGCCACTCCATCACTGCAATGTTGACCTCCTGAAGATATTGGAAGTTAATTACCCAGATTGTACGACCCCTCCTAAAACTGTGTACATACACACCATATACGCTTGTTTGATACCATTAGATAGGTAAGAGAGCAGGCTTTCTAGTGTTACCAAACAATAATATGAAAAAGGACACAGTCCATTCCATAAATACGCTCTAAGGTCATGATGGACGGGGTCGTCGATTTTATTGCTCTCAAGTGTAGTTGGAGACAAACATGGAGATTGGCCAGAACATCTTCCGAGTATACGCTTTGCTATGAATACTGCTTAAAGCCTCTCTTCCAATTCAATTCAATTCCACTTCACTCCTGCTTTCTTAACGTTCGGAAGAGAACTCAGGACACTGGATGATATTTCCCACTATTTCCGCCAGATTGTTCAGTCTGAAAACTTTATACCGGAAATCACACCCAAGCTGCAAGAATTGGCAATAAACCTCCAGAAAGCCAGGGAAGTGCAAGAGCGCAATGAAGAAAGATGTAAGTCATACGTTGATGAACACCGCCGTGGACAGCCTTGTTATAATGATGGCCAGCTTGTACTTGCAACAGTACACACTCTGAGTAATGCTGCCAAAGGTGTCAGTGCTAAGTTCAATCCTCGACGTGACGGGCCTTATATTATAAAGGAACGACACAGTCCCTCTTCATATGACATCGCTCATCCTGAACAACCAGATGTCTCAATTGGTGTGTATCACGCTTCCGCCTTGGTCCCGCTATTGGAGATACCACCATCTTGCCTAACCCTGTTCAGCCCATTAGAAAACGGGGTCGACCTAAGAAAGATTCCACTGGACAGAAACCAAAGCCAACGCAAGTTAAGAAGCGAGGAAGGCCGAAGAAGAACTAGAAACTCTCTCAAACGGCTTACACGTTCTGTCTCCTTGTCAGGACGTCTTCGGATCCAGAGGGGGAGTTTGTAACATAACAACCGCCGTAAATGCCCAACGACTATGAAGCGTGCACAGCAACTTCACATCGCAACACGCGCGCTCCCCACTGCTGCCGTGTGTCGCGTCTCGCCCCGCGCATACCGCCGCTGACTTCATAAGGCGGGTCAGCGGAGCCGGAGGAGTTAGCAAAATTTTTCAGACAGTCACTCACCGTCCTGCACCAGGACGGTCGTGTTTACTCGTTTCCCTCTCTTTGGATTCGTTCCAGTAAGGTCGTATTATTTTTATTTTATTTATTTACTTATTCTTCTCTCTCTGTCCCCTTTCTACTGTCCCCATTCTTCTGTTTTATTATTTTGTACCACTCACCTCGGACCGCCTGGATAGAGGCGGAGGCGGTTCGAGACACAAGTAGGCACTCACCCACACGCTAGGCTACACACCCAAGCCATGGCCCCCCAACAAGACACTAATTTACTTATCGAGATAGGTAAATATGTGTCGTCGGTCCCCTTGTTGTTGGAGTATGTACTCCAACAACTGTCTCCATTCCCTCCGGATCGCCCGTTGATCCAAATTATTAGGGCCGCCGATCCCCCCGCTAGCCCCTCAATCAGCTCCGAAGCTGACTCGCACCCCCGCTCGCCGGTTCTTGCATCCCCCGCGAACCCCCCAACCCCAACCCCAACCCTCAGCTCTCTCTCCCCTGTAACTTCACCGCCATTCAATGAGGAAACTCATTTCACCCCCGTCATCTCAAAAAACAAAAAGCGGATGAACCGGTCTTCCGAGTCCCCCGTAAGCCCCGAGGCCAAACAGATCAGGCCCGCTGCCATGTCTCTGTCTCCGCTAACCCCAAAACCCACACCGTGTTCAACAAATTCCCCCGCCCCCCCCGCGCCTCGAACTCTGATCCTTCAGAGCCCTCCATCCCCCACCGGTAACGCGAATACCGTAGCCCCACCAACCCCCGCGCCCCGCGCTCGCCCCCACCTCCAGTAATAGTCCGAGACGAAACCGCCTGGACTCGGGTATCGATCCATTTGCAAAGAAATGTGTTAAAGTTAATGTTTAAAAAGAGTGTTAAAGTGACTTTTCTTAACTACACAGTGTTAATTATCGAACTATATACCCTGTTCTAAAGGAATTAGTTATATCCTACACTTATTGTCTGTGTCTTCGTGAATTATCTATCAGTGAATTTATCGGCTAACCTCCGCGCACCGAGGGTGACTCACAACATCACCGGCACAGAGCTCCGTGATTAACATCTCGTTATTTCTTAGCCGGTAACTACTCCACACAATGGAATGCTTTAAATGCTCTTTGGTACTAAAACCTGAGGAAGCCCTCAGATGTGTAAATTACCAAAAACAGTTTCACTATGTCTGCGTCGGCCTGGGTGAAGTTGATTATAAGAAGATTTTACCTATGAACAAGGCAAAATGGAAGTGCGCAACCTGCAAAATCACTAAGAAAAACGTAGCCGCCCCTCTCATGATTGATTCTGAGGGTTCCACTGACATCGGCATCGGCAGCGTGACTAAAGTAGGTACACCGACATCAAAAGTGAGTACGTCGGCCTCAGCGCCACTTACATCTATTATGAATATAGATTCCGAGAAACTGTTTACCTACATGGATGGAAAATTCAATTCACTCCAAGAATCAATGCGCAAACAAATCACGGACCTGCAAACATCGGTCGAGATGTTGAGTAACCAATACGATTCAGTAAAGAAATCCTTGGACGCTCAGTCTAAAGAGATGAAGATCTTGCGCAATGACAACAACAGCCTAAAAGAATCCATGAAAATCCTGCAATCAAGGGTTGAGTCGCTGGAAGAAGATGGTTTGAAGAGGGACCAGTGGTCGCGGATTCAAAATGTTGAGCTGGTCGGTATCCCTGAACATGACGGCGAGTCCCTTCCCGATGTTGTGATGAAGCTGGCTGCATACATCGGAACCCCGCTGCAACTGCGCGACGTGGAATTTGCCCATCGAGTCCAAGCCAAGCGTCCAGTCAAAGGGAAACCCCGCGCCATCGTCGTACGTCTCCGTGAACGAGCGACCAAGGATGCCCTGGTGAATGCAGCTTGTAAATCCCGTGGGATGACCACCAAGAACCTGGGACTGGAAGGCGAACCCGCGAAACTATATGTCAATGAGCACCTAACAGTCGCAAATAAGAATTTACTCAGCAAGTGTAGAAAACGTGCAACCGAAAAAGGGTATACCTTCGTTTGGACAAAAAACTGCCGTGTGTATGTCCGACACAGCGAAAATATGCCTTATATTCAGATATCGAAGGAGTCCGACCTCGAAGAAATTGTTTAATTAAGTTGAATTCCTACAATTTCAGTAACATAATAAGCCCAATTGTTTACTTTATGTCTTACCTATGTACACAAACTTATGCCTTACCTACACTCACTCACACACTCACACTCTCAATGAAACCCACACTCCCCATATCGCATACCTCTCCCTCTCACAAGAACGAGACTGAACCAACTACTAATCCTAGGAAACGAACTGGAACGCGACTTACAGGCTGCACTCGTATCGCTATACATATAGCATGTAGCATATTTGTACTACCTATATATAGAACTAAGAGCTACTACAACTATAACGTAGTATTTACAAGTGTGGAATGCGGTTTTCCCTTGTTTGTGGGCAAGTGTTCAAATTTTTATCTATCGAACTTTGCACCGAAACGACAACCACGCTGTTGGGATGCAAATACTATATCTACGTATCCGCTCTCTATACATCCCCAGTTTACAATCACTGCTATAAAATTGTACAGAAATGGCTTCTAATAACTTGCGTATCTACTACCAGAACGTTCGTGGCCTTAACACGAAAACTTTGGAGTTTTATGAAAGTGTTGTAAGCTCTTCTCACGACATTATACTTATTACAGAGAGATGGATGCAGGACGGTGTACTCGACTCGGAGTTGACTCATTAGTCAAGTACAGCATTTTTCGACGAGATCGCGGATCTAGGGCTGGAGGTATTTTCATGCTTTGCGCCGCGCGCCTCAACGCTCGCTTACGTACTGACTGGCAACGCGACGATCTCGATGTTGAATGCATGTGGGTAACTATAGATTGCCGCTCCTTTGGCTCACAACGCGATCTTCATATCGCGTTGGTTTACATACCGCCGGACTCGAAGAAACATAAAAAACACGCTCAACGTATTTCAAAGTTTACTGAGTGGATGACTAAATTTGTTACTAAGTACCCTGAAGACTATCATTTGATAGCAGGTGATCTTAACTTGAGTATGGTTCAATGGGAAACCGGTGAACCTCTACACTCAGTATTATTTTTACTCGCTCGGTGCATGAAGGTGTATTTCCTTCAAGGTGGAAGGAGGCCCTCATAGTTCCGGTTCATAAGAAAGACTCTAAATTACACGTGGAACACTACAGGCCGATATCAATCTTAAAAACATTCGGAAAACTCTTTGAAAAAGTCATCCTTGATAATATTTATCCTGTGCTAATGCAAGGTATCCCAGAGGAGCAGCACGGCTTTATTAGGGGTCGATCTACCACGTCAAATCTAGCTGTGTTTGTCAGTGATGTGCTTCGTGGTATGAGCTCCCATGGACAGGTTGATGTGGTCTACACTGACTTTGAAAAGGCCTTTGACAGAGTGGACCACATCATCCTGCTACGGAAATTACAGGCGCTAGGTATACACGGGGATCTTCTTAGATGGATGGAGTCATACGTCTCTAAGCGTAGACAGGCCGTGGTTGTTGGTGGGTACAGATCTAACTACATTTATGTACCATCTGGCGTTCCTCAAGACTCCTTGCTTGGTCCTCTATTATATGCAGCATATCTCTTCGACATAAACCAATGCTTTAAGCATGCTAGATTTTTACTTTATGCAGATGACAAAAAGATATATATGAATGTTAAAACTTCTCTTGATACCCAACATCTACAAGAGGATCTTAACCGTCTAGGCGAATATTACGCCCGGAACAGGATAGGTGTAAACACAACCAAGTGTTTACACGTAAGTTTTACAAGAAAAACCAAAACAGTTCTGTTTGACTACCAACTGAACAATGTAACCATAAATAAAGGCAAAACTGTTAGGGACCTCGGCATCATACTTGACTCTAAAATGACATTCTCGGCTCACTTTGAAACTATTATAAAGAAAGCATACAGGAATCTTGGTTTTGTAACGCGTGCTTGTAAGGAATTCACTGACCCCGCCTGCATAAAGATTATTTATTTCGCCTA
The DNA here is from genome assembly GCA_949825045.1 of Argyresthia goedartella. Lineage (NCBI taxonomy): Eukaryota > Metazoa > Arthropoda > Insecta > Lepidoptera > Argyresthiidae > Argyresthia > Argyresthia goedartella. The sequence continues at coordinate 20,918,215 of OX463821.1, read as the reverse complement.
CGTTCGTAGTATACTTGAATACTGTAGCCCTGTTTGGAATCCACAATATAACCCGGTCAAATAGAAATGGGGTCTGGTGGGCGTGGCACGACTACTTCCCTCTTGCTCATATTATATCGCTGTCTATACTCACACGTACCGGTACGGACAGCATAGACATTGAACTAATTTATTGTAAAATACTGACTTGAAAATCGCAATGCGGTCGAGCCCTTATTCAAATTTAACACTACGGACCAAAGATAATATAATCGGACCGCGCCGACAACAATGATCTGTTGTTCTGTGGTCTGTAGCGTCTTGTCCGCCATGACACTCCACTTTACTCACTCACTTCACGTTTCGTCTTGCGACTCGAGTGTGCTAACGTTTTGCGATTTGTTTTTGTGCCCTTACGATTATTATTGTTGAGTTTTGTTATTGTTACGTTTGTTTTTCTTGATTCTTGTTATCATAGTGTAGTAATATTGCGCTATGCCTAATAAGCGTGGAAAAAAGCTAAAAAGCGATGCACGAAGGATTGTGTATAACGTCATTCAATATTTTGAAGAGGAAAAAAAATCTAAGCGTTATCACCCATATGAGTACGCTCATGCACGAGCTCAAATGGCTACGGGGCTCGGAAAGATGACAATAACGAGAATAAAACAAGAAGGTAAGCACTGGTTGTATTTTGGGGTTGGTTTTGTTTTTATATCGTTCCGGATGAATTTGATTAAAATGAGGTGTTTAATGGATAAATAGCAGTCACTTTTCATACCAAAGTGCTTTTCTTTTTGCGCGGAAATGCATAGGTTTTCTGGAAATCCAAAATAAAAATTGCGAAATTTTGGTGAACGAAACGTATTTTGCTACGAAAATCGGCAAAACGAAACGTCAAAAGTACCATTCACAGACAAAATTATCGTTTATTCCCATTTGTTCTCAACCCGGTGTCCCCATAGGGACATATTGGACAAAAAAATCCCATTTGTGCCAATGGTGACAATCGAAACTTTTTAAACCCCAGTAGTTCCGTTGGATGCAGTTCATTGCGTGTTGTCGTACTCAGTGTTAAAACTGTCATAATATCTTGGAAACTACTCATCCTAGACCACTGGTTTGTATGGAGATGTGACAGCTCTTGATGAGATCTTCATGTTGGATGACAGCTGTCAAACTTAAAATTGTCACTAAAAACTTGTATGCAAGCTGCAAGTTGAACAAAATCGTGTTTCCAATTCAAATTACTTGCACACAAGTGTGACGTCATACATGCATGCAAGACTTGCATAATGGAGTCGCGCCTTTAGACACCATTTGAATGGGCCAGTGACTGCCATCGAGCTATTTATTATTTTGGTTTCAAATAGGAAACAATGGTATTTTTATACCTTTTTTATTGCAGGTCAACATGCTGCTGAGCAAGGTGGAGAAATTAAAACGCCATCCAAAGGCCAAAAAGGTTTATTTAACACAAGGGTGCATGTGGACAACTTTATGCGAACGGCGATTAGAGGTATTATAACATCTATTTACGATGTACGCAAGGAAGTTCCCACACTAAAGAAAGTACTGGCTTCTGCCCGTCAAGACCTAAACTTTCAGGGATCGCGCAACACTCTGAGAAAAATCATGGTAAACGACTTGGGCTTTCAATTTAAAAAATGTCGACAAAATCGAAAGGCTTTAATAGAACGCAGCAATATCGTGGCATGGAGGATAAAATACCTCAGGAAAATTCGAGCAAATGACGCTTTGGGTGCTGACAAAAGGCCTGTCATATACACTGATGAAACATGGATTCACTCACACTATACTGTGTCCAAGTGTTGGCAGTCAGTTAGGGATAAGGGTGTCAGAAAAAATGACAGCCCTGGCCAAAGATGGATTATCGTCCACGCCGGTTCAGAAAAAGGGTTTGTGCCAGGAGCTGACCTTCTATTCAAGGCCAAGACCAAAACCGGTGATTACCATGATCAAATGGATGGCAACAATTTTTTAAATATATTGAGGAAAAGCTTATCCCAAACATCCCACAAAAAAGTATTGTGGTAATGGACAACGCACCCTATCACAGTATGCAAACCAACAAAGCACCATCATCTGCCACCCGGAAGGCAGATATTAAAGAATGGCTCCGTGAACATGGAATAGAATTCGACGACTCACTAACCAAGCCGGAATTGCTTGAGATTGTAAAAAAAAATAAACCTGAAAAAACTTATATAATTGATGAGTTATTTGCAAAGCACGGACATGAGGTTTTGAGGATTCCTCCATACAATTGTGACTTGAACCCAATAGAATATGTGTGGAACCTCATAAAGCAGAGGGTGGCGGAAAAAAATGTGGACCAGCTTGAATCAAGGATTGAAGGAATGACAAGAGATGCAATTGCCTCAATAACAGAAAATGATTGGGCCAAGGAAGTAAATCACGTAAAACGCCTGGAACAGAAATACTGGGACAGGGATGTGGGGTGTGAAAAGGAAATCGAAGATCTTATAATAAACCTTGGTGTAGAGAGTGACACAGACGATGAAGATGATGGAGAATCTTCTGAAGGAGATATCTCTGGTATCGATGAAATAGACGAAGAAGAAGCTGGACCTTCAACAGCATAATTATTTTTACATATATTAATAAATAATAATAAATAAAACTGTATTTTTTGTGCTGACCATACGAAAGTTCTGGACCCCACCCACCAGACCCCATCTCTATTTGACCAATTTTTACATATTTTAATATATAATAATAAATAAAACTGTATTTTTTATGCTGACCATACGAGCGTTTTGGGCCCCGCCCACCAGACCCCATCTCTATTTGACCGGGTTGTACATAACTAACATAAAAGAGATCGAGTCTATGCAACAGAAGTTCCTCAAGTTTCTTAACTACCGCACACATACGCCAATTTCGGACTACGCAGATTCATGCAAACACCACAATCTACTTACGCTAACCGAGCGCCGTGTTGTGGCCGATATGTCGCTCCTGCATGACGTATGCTCTGGTGCTCTGGACTGCCCCCGTTTAGTTACTGAAATGCTAAAACTGTCTGTACCGTCGACACGGACCAGACACACTAAGCTATTTTCTGTTCCCTTCTCTCGCACTAATTATGCATCAAACTGTACGTGTATCAGGCTACCTCATATGTACAACAAATTCTTCTCTGGCTTAGACCCATTCTGCAAAAGTAAACCTACTTTCAAGCGGATGGTTACTTTGAATTTAATAGAAGGAAATAGAAGGTAAAAGTCAGAGTTGATCTGATCTGTAAAAACTTACTAACATTAATTTTCAAATTACAGCAAAAAGAAGCACCATGTCAACCTTACCTTACTGCATCGCCACTTGATTTCCAGTATCTCATTGAGTTAGTCGCTTATTAGTTTTTGGTCTCAGCTTCACAAACCTACAATTTTGAACCATACCTATCAAAACATCCCCCTCCCCCCCCCCCCTCCCACGCACACACACAAACAATGTATTTATTCATTTATATATTTACAAGTATACAACACCAAATAACAAACACAACCTACACACACATGACATAAGTAAGGCACTCATGCTGTTGTTTTGGTTATTTACCTTTATATTTATCTTCTTCTTCTTTTTGATTTTTTCTTCTCATTCAAAGATCATTTTTTTTAGATTACATGTAAGCACGGCTGTGGATTTTTGTTGATGTAATAAAATAAAAAAATAAAATAAAATAAAAAAATGGAATTAAATATACATCCGCGATAACATCAGCCGGAACCCGCGTCCAGGTGGCAGAGTCCAAAAGCCATCGCGCTATCACCAAATTCTTGAGGGCAAACCATATTGCCTTCCATACTTACTCTCTCCCCGAGGAGAGAACTTTTCGTTACATAGTCCGCCCCGTCCCCACAAATCTCCCCACATCCGTCATCAAATATGACTTAATCTCCAAAAACTTCCCGGTAATGGAAGTACATAGGATGCACCGCGCAAAAACCGCGTACCGGCCTGCATTTAACATGATTTTAGTTATCTTGGCTTCGTCTCCGAGATTTATCTTGACCATGTAGTAGCCCTGCTACGCTTGAACTTACCTGCACCTAGTTTTCAGAGTAGAAACAAAACTAAAAAAGTTGGTATCACTCTGCCTGTCAAATTCAATACTACCAATACTACCAAACGTCATTCTTGTCCGTGCGCGCGATACATCCGCACTTAGGAAAATCTTTTTTCGCTTTTTACGAAGTAGTTTCAAGAAATATGCCGAAAAGGAGGTCGGAGTCAAAGGAGGACCGATGGCGGCGAAAAATGAAGAAATATGAGGAGAAGATAAGGTCTAAAAGTCGTGTACTGAACTTAAGTGACGATGACCTACCACGAGGTAATTGATATTTTATTCTCCGATCTAACACGAGATGTTAGGCAGTAGAAAATACAGCTACGAGTTAACACGAGATGTTAACCAGGCATTTAAAATAATAGAAGAGTTAAATACGCGATATTAACCAAGTAATAAAAAAAATATATATTCATATATTTTTTTCATAACCTCAAAAACATGCCGGCCGGCATTTGTTTTCTTGAGTGGTGTGTGTGTGGTCTTGATTCGATACTTACGTATTGTTATTTGTTCCACATAGATGACCCTGGGTATCCGGTCTGGGATGCACCACACCCCAACCTTCAATCGCAAACCCCGAAAGATGACGAAATGATGGAGCCCGAGGCTGTGCCAACACAGCCACCAGCTGCTGAGGCGCCGACCGAGGCACTGGAGGTAGACCCAGTGCTGGACAAGGTCGAGCCAGAGCTGGACGAGGTCGACCCATAACTTCTATTAGCATTATGGCCGTTCTACACTCTCGCCGAGACAACACGAGACATGCCGAGACGGAGAATGTAGAGGGTACCTCTCGCCGCGCTCGGGGTGTCTCGTGTTGTCTCGCCTGCTCTCGCTCCGGTGGCGGTTTTTGGGCCCGAGTCAAAGGGTCTCGCCATGTCTCGCGAGGAGCCCGAGAGCATTGCAGTAGACTCTCGCTCAATGTCAGTGCACAGCGAGCAACCGTACGGAGCGCACGTATTGCTAGGATAACCTACGCTACGAGTCTACGACGAACTTTTTCACGATGTGGAACAATGAAAGTGAATTGAATTTTATAGAAATACTGCAAACAGAACCCGTGATATGGGAAGCCAATCACAAATTCCACAGAGACAAGAAGAAGATGCATGATGCTTGGGTTAGGATATCAGAACAAACTGGTTTCCCTGTGGATGGGCTGAAGAAAAAGAAGGACTCTCTGATGGCAACTTACAGAGGACACTTGCGAAAAATACAAAGTTCTTTGAAATCTGGTGCTGGGTGTGAAGAAGTTTATAAACCAATTTGGTTCGCTTTTGATCTAATGCATTCATTCTTGGGACATCTTTATAAATGTAAAGCCACGATAAATACTGAAGATCAAGTAAGTATCTTTATTTTTTTCGTAACTATAACCTTAAATACAAACAGTTGCTTATTTAGAATTCGATTGTTAGTAGGTATCTATTCTAATTATAATTCTACCTACTAAGTTTTATAATCTACTGATGTATGTGTAAGTAGGTACAGAGTATAATTTTGATTACACATTGTGTTGATTTGATCAGGGATCGGAATAGACTGAGTGAAAATACCTAAAGTTCGCAGTGGGGCATAACATGGAGCTGTTACAACCATTAAAATTCATTGAATTTTACCGGTAAAATTCAATTAATTTTTATGGTTGTAACAGCTCCATGTCATGTCCCACTGCAAACTTTAAATATTTTCATTCAGCCTATTTCGATCCCTGGTAATGATAATTAGAATTATTAAAAAAATGTGTAAGTAGGTACATATAATTTTGATTACACATTGTGTTGATTCTCACAGTAATGATAATTAGAATTATTAAAAAAATACTTATTAAGAATTTTATAGTTAGTAGTTAGGTATCTATTCCAATTATAATTCTACCTTCTTAAGTTTTATGATATAATGTATGTGTAAGTAGGTATTCTAACAGTATTATTAATTAGAATTACCTAGGTATTTAAAAAATATGACGTGAATTCTTCTCGAATTTGTTTGGCATCAAGTGGCGGTCTCCGTGCTACATTTGGCAAAGGCGTTATCGCACAACTTTCTTCAAACTCCTCAATTTCTCTTCGCCAAACACCATTTTGAATCAGTTCCCCATTTTGATCATAAACATCGATAGTTCCTGGTGGCGTGTATATGCTCCTTGATGTTTCACTTTTACGCAGGAAATTGTGCAATAATATGCAAGACATAGTTACTTCAGATGTTTTTTTTGGATCTAATAGTATAGGTTTTCGAAAAATTCTGAATTTTGATGCCAGTATACCAAAGGTATTCTCTACAACTACCCGAGAAGATGACAGTCTCCTATTAAATATACGTTTTGGGGTTCCTGTGTTGTGTACACCTGGGTATGGTTTCATAACATGCGTGCTAAGAGCAAAAGCCCCATCTCCCAAAAAAACATATGGTGTCGGTTTTGTTGAACCTGGGAGAGGTGTCGATGGAGGTAAATTGAGTTCATCAGAACAAAGTTTCTGCCATAATAAACTATTACGAAACACGCCACCGTCGCTAATTCTCCCCTGACTTCCTATATCAGCAAACAAGAATTTGTAGTCATGGTCTACTAGAGCTAAAAGCACTATGCTGAAACTTTTCTTATAATTATAATATTCCGAGCCACTTAATATTGGGCTTTGCATTACTATGTGCTTTCCGTCAATAGCACCAATACACCGAGGAAAGTTGTCTTTAAAGCCATTTTCCACTTCGAGCCATGATTCTGGATTTGACGGTAACTGAAAAAAAAGAGACACGGGTTAATTTTTTTTTATTTTTTTTACAGGATGACCGACCTTCTACCCATCGAGAAGCCACTGATAATGAAGAAAATCAGACGGAAACAGTCAGTACTGAAAATACAGAAGGTATGAGGTTGTTTAAATGTAGCAAAACACATAATATAGCGTCATGCCTTTTACCATATGGGGTGGCACAGTTGTGCCCACGTTTAGTCAGCCATTCAAAACTCCACTTCGCGTGACAGGGGGCTAGCCCATCGCCACCATGTTTTCCGTCGCCGTTAGAACGTCCGTATAATGTATGATGAACGTCCGTATTTTTTCAGATGTCAGAACAGAACCGGAATCACTTGCTACTTCAGCAACACAGCGACGTCGAAGAAATCCACCAGAATTAAATGAAGCAGGCAAAAATATTAAAGATGCTGTATCTACTTTAAATAAAGTCTTACAAAAAAAAGAACCACAGGAAGACGATTGTGATAGATACGGCAAAATTTTAGCCAATAAACTTAGAAAACTCAGTGAAGACGAGAGACTACTTATGATGTATGAAATTGATGGATTATTTATAAAAAAAATGCGAAAGCATGTTCCTTTGCCTAGAAATTACGTAGGTCAACCACCTAGCCGATCATCATATTCAGGCGTTTTGCCCCGTCCATATTATATTTCTAGTCCAGACAACGTCCCAGTCGTTCATATACCAGAAACATCACCACCCGCAATAACGGAACCAGCCAGCCAACCATCGTCTCAGCAAATAAGAATACTATCGAATGAAATACTTTCTCATCCTCATACTGATGATATTGTAAACACTGCTTTTTATAATGCCATGTCAGAGTGATACCTTTATGTTCCTATTGTATGTGTATAACAGGGAGTCCTGTAACTCAATATCAAGCGAGCAACACGTGATAGTCCTAGAAAAAAAGACCTATGTCACTGTTTATCGATAATTTGCTCTCAAAATTACTAGAAAATTTCTGGGCTTGCACTGCGTTAGCCCTTTACACATTTTGTTTTTTTTAAATACCATGTCATATATTTTAAAATTTTGTAATACATTGTAATTAAAATATCGTGTGTCTCCTGGGGTACCTACTCGCTTAACGATGAGTTACGGGACACCTGTTATGTATTGCTTAGACTTGTCTTTATGGGTGGTATATTAAATAAACAAAAAATGCAGAAAATAACCTGCTAAAAGTATCTCGTAATTTGTATGGATCGGTGCCTACTGAGGCGACACGACAAAACGTCATGTTTCTGCCGTGTCGCCTCAGTGGGCACAGCACCTAAGGTGTCCTTATGTTCCAGCTTGGGGTTTCTTTACAAAAAGTACGCTCTTTTTAAAATACTTAATACTTACAACCCATTTTAGTCGTAAGTTATTAACAGGGATCGGAACAGGCTGAGTGAAAATACCTAAAGTTAGCAGTGGTACTTATGCACAATGACGTCATCACATGTTTATGCCATTATTGGCCATATGGTCAATAATGAGATTTGAAAATGGTACGTTTTCTACTAAATCACATGCGTTGGAAAGGCCAACCTACGCGGGCTCCGTGGACAGCATCAATACATCTTTGCTGAGCTTGGATGATGTAAAACAAAATAACCAAAAGTAAACCGGTGAAATTTAGTCAATGAATTTTACCGGTAAAATTCAATGGATTTTAGTGGTTGTTACAACTCCATGTTATGTCCCACTGCAAACTTTAGGTATTTTCACTCGGCCAATTCCGATTCCTGGTTATTAACATAATTCATAAATACGTAAGAAAGCATAACATTAGATAGATAAGCACAAAGTTGATTAGTGAAGAATAAATAATAAAACTACTCGTGGTTTTACTACTCACATTAATTTCATCTTTCAATACTTTGTTTAATGCCGCACACACTTCTGGTACTATTTGTGATATCAAAGAACTGGATATCCGAAAAAGGAAATGAAGACTCTCAAAGCTATCTCCAGACGCCAAGAATCTCAATGTAACAGCAAGACGTATTTTTGCCGGAATAGCATCTCTTAGCTGAGTGTCTTGTTTGGCTATAATAGGTTCCAATTTATGCAGTAAATACTCAAAGTCTGCCAAAGACATTCTAGTGAATTTCTTAAATTGTCCAGAAGGTTCTACTATCAATTCTGACAACTGATTTTCCATCGTTTGCCTGTAAAAATTAAATATGTAGGATAAGTAGGTACCTATACAAAATGGTGTTAATTTCAGAAATGTAATTCAAGCAACAACCAGTCAAATAACTAACTTACCGTGTCCTATTTCGATGCATAGCGACCATCCACCATCTTCGTTTACGCCACCTTTTTTTAATTTTTTTTGTGTGACATATGTGTACATAGTTATAATAATGGATAGCACATAGCGTAAGAGCGCAAGCGACTTCTAACGTGTCCATCCTCTCGGCGTTCGCAACCGCAACTGAAGCGGTGAGAGTGTAGAGGGTACCTCTCGTGGCAGGCCTCTCGGGCGAGAGCTCTCGCCCGAGACATCACGAGACCACTCGGCGAGAGTCTAGAGCGGCCTTTAGGGGTATTCGACACGGAGGCTGCTGAATGGGGTGAGGCCATGAACAACGACGTCGCCAGAAGATGGGAGCCGATCCTGAGAGATGGAATGAGGAAGGAACAAAGGGAGGAGCTGGCTAAGAAATACATATTCGCTCAAAATTGCCCGCTGCTAAAACCGCCAATTCTCATTCAAGAGATGAATGCTTAATGAATCCTCAAATAGGGATGCAAGGATCACCAAGAAACAAGCTCAGCTAGGATAGGATGTGCCCTCACAATACTGGGCAAAGCCATGTCAGGCATTTTACAAACAAAGGTAACAAAGAAATTGGAGACAACGGAGTTGCTCCGTCTGTTAAGCGAGACAGGCAAGTTAATAGCCGACTCGCACTACACTGAGACCGACACGAGAAGGGCTCTCATAACACCGATGGTTGACAAGAGTCTCATGGATCCCTTCAAAAATCGGAAACGAGACAGTTATTTGTTTGGCGAGAAGCTCGGAGAATTCATTAAGTCCTCAAGAGGGATCAAGAAGACTGGACAATTGATCCAGCCTACCTCAACCTCCAGTAATTTAAACTGGAAAGGCCCGCGTCAGCAACAACAACAGCGTGCTCCACGAGTACAGCCGAGCCGAGTCGGCGGGCCGAGACTGCCCCTGCCGCCACCGCCGCCAGCGTACCGGCGCCGTGCACCGCCGCCCGCGCCTCCAGCCAGACGGGCGCCGATGATGTCGCAGCCACCGTCTGCAGCCGCGCCGCCGCCGTACCGTCAGCAGCAGGCGCCAGCACCCAGATACAGACATTAGACACTCAGGTACATGCCGGTCGTTTTAAGTTATTTTCAAATGCTTGGAAATTGATCACTGATGACCAGAGTATTTTAGTTACAGTTTTAGGTTACAAAATTCCCTTTGTTGAGAATCCCAACCAAGGGCCAGATTTTCAACCCAAGTCAAATGTGTCTATAGACGATTCTAATTACATCAAAGGGGAAATATCCCGCCTACTCAACATAAAGGCCATACGCAAATGTAAACCATCGAATGACCAGTTTGTTTCCAGTATTTTTCTTGTACCTAAAAGTAATGGTGAAAAGAGACTTATTCTCAATTTGAAAAAATTGAATAAGTTTGTGTATGTAAACCATTTTAAGATGGAAGATATTAGGACGGCAATCAAACTCATAACACCAGACAGTTACATCGTAAATCTTGACCTAAAGGAGGCCTATTTTTTAGTCCCAATTCATGATAGTCATACTAAGTACCTAAAGTTTAGTTTTGATGGAGTTCTATATGAATTTTTGGCATTGCCTTTTGGGTTATGTTCAGCACCATACCTTTTCACAAAACTTATGAAACCTGTGGCTACCCTCTTGCGTTCCCGTGGTTTTAAATCAGCTAATTATCTAGACGATAGTCTTTGTTTTGGTGACAGTTATGAAGAATGTTTGACTAATATTAATGATACTACAAATTGCTTATCAAATCTAGGATTAATAATTAATTATACTAAAAGTTCATTAGTTCCAAATAAAACCTGTCAGTTTTTAGGTTTTATTCTCAATTCTCAAAACATGACATTAGACTTGCCGGAAAAAAAGAAAGAAAATATATTAAAACGCACATTAGAAATGCTCAAAACAAAGACCATCACTATTATAAAATTCGCTCAGTTTTTAGGTACACTTACTGCTGCTTGCCCTGCCGTAGCTTATGGCTGGCTGTACACTAAGTCCTTGGAAAGAGCCAAATACTTAGCATTATTAAAGGGCAATGATTATGACAGAGTCATGCATATTCCAAATAACTTGAAAGATGACTTATCATGGTGGAAAAATATCATAATGACCACGCACAATACTATTAAAAGTAATACCTATGTCCTTGAGATATTTAGTGATGCCAGTCTAGTAGGTTGGGGAGCGGCCTGTGGGCATGAAAAAGTAGGAGGGTCATGGAATCCTGAAGAAAGCCTGCATCATATAAATTATTTGGAATTACTTGCAGTCTATTTTGGACTTAGATCTTTTGCTAATGGATGCCATAATTGCGAAATTCTCCTTAGAATAGATAACACTACTGCTATTGCACATGTAAATAGGATGGGTGGCGTCCATTATCCACACCTTAATAGTATTGCTCGCAAAATATGGATGTGGTGTGAGAGAAGACACATATTTGTTTTTGCTTCATATATGAGATCAGCTCAAAATACAGATGCTGATGATGAATCCAGGAATGTTGATACCGAGTGGGAAATAAGTAACAAAGCTTTTCAAAAGATAGTCACTAAGTTTGGTACTCCAGAATTAGATCTGTTTGCCTCAAGAATAAATTCGAAATGTAAGAGGTATATAGCATGGAAAAGGGATCCTTTTGCCTTTAATATTGACACCTTTACAATAAAATGGGACACTTTCTTTTTTTATGCATTTCCTCCATTTGCATTGGTATTGAAGGTTTTGCGAAAGATTATAATCGACCGTGCAACTGGGATTGTGGTGGTGCCATACTGGCCATCACAACCTTGGTTTCCGCTCTTCACGTCCCTTATGGTAGGTGAAATGATTGTGTTTGCCCCAGAAAAATATTTGCTTTCATCCAATTTCAGGGAGATTCACCCTCTACACCGACAGCTTTCCCTGGCTGCGAGTGTTTTATCCGGGAAGCATTATCCAGGCAACAGGTTCCGCAATCAGCAATGACTGTGATGCTCTCGTCCCTGTCACAAAGTACAAAATCCCAATATGCATGTAGCTTTAAACTGTGGTGGCAATACTGTAAGGCACATGGTATTAGTGTGTATGATAAAAAAGGTGGCCTATCTATTAGATTTTTTGTAAGACTGTTTCAATAACAAAGGTTCATCCTACGGAACTTTAAACAATCACCGTTCGGCTTTATCCCTTATTTCAGTAAATAAGGTGGGCCAAGACGAGCTAATCAAGAGATTTTTCAAGGGAGTTTATAAGATGAAACCCACCTTTCCTAGATATAATACCACGTGGAATCCTGCCATAGTCCTAGATCATTTAGGTAATATGTACCCAAATGACTCCTTAACTATAGAAGTAATAAGCAAGAAACTCATAGATTTATTGGCTCTAGCTACTGGCCAAAGATGTCAAACATTATCTTTAATAAGATTATCAAATATAATGTTTAATGATGAAGGAGTTTTGATAAAGATCTCAGACATAATGAAAACCTCAGGTATAGGCAAAGCTCAACCAGTTCTGGATTTACCTTTTTATAGACAGCGTCCAGCGGTTTGTCAAAATCAAAATCAAAAATCATTTATTTCCATAGGATGTTGTTACATCACTTAGATCCGTCATTACATTTTTTTGGGTGAGTTCACTAACACAATGGCGGAATCTGTGGAGAAGAGCTCACCGAAGAAACTCCACAGTCGTCGCATCTTTTGCGTTTCCTTTTTTAAATAAAATATTGTCAAATTACAAAATGAATGCTAATTATATATCGAAACAGCCTGTTACTCAAACAATCTATTCCCATGGACATCTGTCCTCTAAGTAATCAGATATCCTATAGTAACCTTTTTTATACAATTTCTGCTTTATTATTATTTTAAACTTGTCTAAAGGTAAGTTTTTAATATCAGTAGGGACCTTATTGTAATAGCGTATACAATTGCCTTTCAAAGAATTACTAATTTTATGTAGTCGGCTTACATAAGCAACCAACTTGTCTTTATTTCTAGTATTAAAATTGTGTATATCACTGTACTTCTGAAAATTAGTTATATTTCTTTTTACATACACAAGATTGTCATAGATATATTGAGACACAAATGTCAGAATATTGATTTCTTTAAACTTTTCCCTCAGTGACACTCTAGGCCCTAATCTATAAATTGCACGAACAGCCCGTTTCTGCAGAATAAATATACTATTAGCATTCGCAGCGTGACCCCACAATAAAATACCATAGGTCATTAGACTATGAAAGTAACTAAAGTAGACTAGTCTAGCGGTGTCTACGTCGGTAAGAGCTCTAATTTTTTTAACTGCGAACGCTGCCGAACTCAGTCTGTTCGACAATTTATTTATATGAGGATCCCATTGTAGTTTGGCGTCTAAAGTAATGCCCAAAAAGACAGTCGACTGCACAAGGTCCAATCTCTGTCCTTTTATAAATATGTCTGTAGTTACCGGGTTCACATTGGGTAACACGAATTTAATACATTTAGTTTTCTTTTCGTTAAGTAATAAATTGTTAACAGTAAACCAGTTCACTATACTAGAGATAGCATTGTTTACCTCGTCATAACTTGATTGCTGTCTTTTAACTTTAAATATCAAAGAAGTATCATCGGCAAACAATACTAACCCATGTTTTGCTTTAACAAGGTAAGATAAATCATTAATATATACTAAAACAAGAAAGGACCAAGAACTGAACCCTGCGGTACGCCCATACTTATTGAAGACCCAGGTGATCTTTTCCCATTAACATCGACCATCTGAACCCTATCTGTTAGATATGACTCCAGAAGGCCAAGTGCCTGATCTTTTACACCATAATGGCGTAACTTCCTGACAAGAGTGTCATGATGGACGCAATCAAAAGCCTTGGATAGATCGCAGAAGACACCTATAGCATCCATTGCGTCTTCCCAGGTATCAAAAATATTGTCGATTAGTTCAACACCAGCATCGGCTGTGAACGACCCTTTGTGAAACCAAACTGAGCAATATGAATTAAATTATTGAGATAAAAATGACTTTGCAATTGATTAAGTATGAGTTTTTCAAATATTTTGCTAAGCGTTGGTAGTATCGATGTGGGTCTAAAATTGGTGGGGTCTGATGTACTACCAGCTTTGAATAAAGGTATAACTTTACTTAGTTTCATCAAGTCAGGAAACACACCATTATCTATACATTGATTAAATATACAACAAAGGTGAGGTGCAATACAATCTACAATGGAACTAATAATTTTTACTGATAGACCATGGGCGTCAGCTGTCTTTTTCATTTCCAGGGATTTAAACGCTTTTACAATGTCTTCATTATTTACGTGCCTAAATTTAAAATCTGTTTTACATTCCTCAAAGTTTTGTTTAAGTATAGATTCAGCAGCAGCGGGAGATGAATTTAAAGACTTGGTTGTTGAAACTGGAATGTCCGTAAAGAAATTTTCGAAAGCTTTTGCTACTTCTAGGTCTGTACTTAGCAATTGATTATCTATCTTAAGCTTGAAGTTATTATGTGTAGCTTTGGCCTTTCCAGTCTCTCTGTTTATAATTTGCCAAGTCGTTTTCATTACATTGCTACTAGATTCAATTTTGTTTTTAATGAAATTAGATTTAGCTACGGCATAAACGCGTTTAAACATTTTTGAATAACTATGAACATAATCTAGAAAGGCCGTATTTTTGTTATATGATTTCTCTTCATAGAGTTCATATAATCTTCGTCTGCTCCTATGAATTCCAACTGTCGCCCAATCACTAAACAAAGCTTTGTTATTAACTTTTATAGTTTTTGATTTAAATACCGTATCATATTCATTTTTGACAAGGTTAAATACTGATTTGTACAACAAATTTGGATCGTCACTGTATGGTATTTCCCATAGTTTATCTAAAATATTATTCCTGTAGTATTCAAGCCGAGTGTCACTAACGGGCACACATGTAATATCCTCTTTTTGGTCCTTTTTTATTTTAATATTGAATATACCTATCTGACCAGAGTGATCAGAGGTTAATTTATTGATGACCGATTTGAAAATGGGCGTAATGTTAGTAAATATATTGTCAATGCAGGTAGCAGATGTTGCAGTAATTCTAGTAGGCTCCAAAAACAGATAGTTCATGTTGTGATATAAAAATAAAGATTTTAATCTAGTACAAATATTATTATCCTCTAACAGATTAACATTAAAATCACCACAAATTATAAAAAAATTGTTTTTATCGCTGATTTTAATCAACACTTCATCCATTTTCTTTTCGAATAAATCAAAGGATGAACCTGGTGGTCTGTATACGCTCATTACAGTAAGTTGTTCAAGTTCAATACAGGCTATTTCCATGGTACGCTCAACAAACAGGCTCACTATGTCAACTCGTTCCTTATATTTAAAACTATTATTTACAAGTATTAAGGAGCCACCGCGATCAGCTGTTTTTCTGTTGAACGAACTAGCAACGTGGTGGTTATTAAAGTTGAACATGAACTGATAACTCTTTAAAAAGTGCTCTGTTATACATAAAATATCAATATTATTACAGTTCATGAATAACTCAATTTCCAGTTCTTTACTTAACATGCCCTGTATATTTTGATGAACCACGTTTAAAATATTCTTACTTCGTAATTCGTAATTTCTTTATTGTACTAAACAAAACAGACATACAGATAACTTATGATAGAAAAAACATGTACAAAGGCGAGCTTATCTCTAAAAAGAGATTTCTTCCAGCAAACCATGTTGGATAGGAGACGGAGATTTTTTTTTTTTTTTTATTTATTTATTCAGGGGTTACAAACAGGACAAGTTACATTACAAAAACAAACAAAGGATAAATATACAGTTAATTAAAATCTAACTTATCCCTTAGGGTATCCCACTTATGGCTTAAATGATTTGGGAAGAATTAGCTCCGAATGAGCAACAACTAAAGTACTTAGGTGCTAAGAATATACATTCTTACTAAAATTAAAAACCAAAATATGAGAGAAAAATGTGCATTGTTTACAATCAGGGTACATCTATTGCACAAACGTGCATGAAATTACCACACCACAGTCAAGGATGATTATCCTCGAGTTTTTTGAACAACAGCTTGCGTATGGAGTGCTTAAACCGATTGACAGATGAATCAAACAAGTCGACCTCTGCAAAGTTTTTGTCGTGGTATGCACAGAGTCGACCTATTGGCGCCCTTTTACCAGCATTGGTGCGAGCGGCTTTCACGTGGAAGAGCCGCTTGTGCCGCGGAGCTCTGAGCGGGACATGGTACCTTATAAGGGAGACAAGCTCTGGGCAGTTGTAGTAACTGGTGCAGATCCGCTTGAGAACAACGGCGTCCGCGAGGGTGCGACGATCGTGGAGGGACGTCTGTCTGTAGTTTGTAAGCAGGATATCATATGACCTCTTCGGAGCCCTGACACGGTAATTGAGACTACGGAGGAACTTCTTCTGAACCATTTCAATTTGTGCATCATACGTTGCATAGAAAGGATTCCAGATAGGGGATGCGTATTCAAGATGGGAACGAACGAGAGAGCCGTAAATCGTGAGGAAGGACTTGGGTTTCTTAAAGCTCTTAGTTGTACGCATGAGGAATCCAAGCATCTGATAAGCTTTCTTAGTTATGTGTGCGATGTGTGCATCGAAGGTCAACTTTGCATCAAAGTAGACGCCAAGGTCCCGAATACATGTGACCCTTTGCAATGCATGTCCGCCTATATGATATTCACGCGTATTACGCTCTATCACCTGTTTTGTGAATCTTATATATTGACACTTATTGTATGCTAGGGATATACTATTAACGGTACAGTAAGCGTCAAGTCTGTCCAGGTCCTGTTGGAGCAACACGGTGTCCATGTCGGAATGGATTTCCCTATAGACCTTTAGGTCATCCGCGTACAGTAGGTAGTTACAGTGTTGGAAACACTGTGCTATATCATTGATAAAAATGACAAAAAGAAATGGGCCTATAATAGATCCTTGAGGAACGCCTGAGGTTATCAAAACTGCATTTGACAGTTTGCCATTAAGGGCGATAGATTGGTGCCTGTCTTCTAAGTAAGATGCAAACCATCTCAGTAAGTCTCCCTTGATTCCATTGTATGCCAGTTTTTTAAGAAGCAGCAAGTGATCGACTTTGTCAAATGCTTTCTTGAAGTCGGTGTATACGGAGTCCATTGCGACATTCTGATCCATGGCTTCAAAGAGATCGTTGGAGTAAATAAGTAGATTCGTGAGAGTGGAGCGGAGTTTGACAAAGCCATGCTGTTTTGGATCAAGGAATGGTTCCAAAAGGGGATATACTCTGTTATGTACCAATTTTTCGAATGTTTTAGCTAGGGTGGATAAAAGGGAAATGGGACGATAGTTGGAAACCTCATTTTTTGGTCCTGACTTATGGATAGGCGTGACATAGGCAAGCTTCCAGACTGATGGTACAACGCCCTCTTGTAATGATTTGTTAAATATAATAGTAAGTGCTGGAGAGATATATTCATGCAAATTTTTCAGGAATATAGGTGGAATTTTATCTGGACCCGCACCCTTGGTGATGTCCAACTGTCGAAGAACTGAAGTTACTTCAGGTTCAGATAGGGTCAAGCTGGACAGGTGAAGGGGACTATTGGGATTATCAATAAGATTAAGTTCGAGCAAGTTAGGTGACACCCCTGAGTTTGGCTCAAACACGGACAAGAAATATTCAGAGAAAAGTTCGACTATTTCATCAATTTTGTGTGAAGTAGTGTCTCCCGACTTCATCACTGAAGGGTAGCCGGTATTGGTTTTTTTAAGAGCGGTAGTGTACTTCCAGAAGTTTTTAATGTCCACCTTAACAGACTCCTCGACATTACTTACATATTTTTTGTTGCAAATGTCCATCTCATGTTTACATTTGGCGCGTAACTTAGAAAACCGATTGTAGTCCGCCAACGCTCTATAAACTTTCCACTTCTGCCACGCTTTGTCTTTCAGATTAAATAATTTTATCAGATGCTTAGAGAACCAAATGGGATATTTACGTGATTTAGTTTTAACACGGGGGACAGTTATATCAATAATATAATATATATGTTTATAGAATAAATCTAAAGATTCTTCTGCGTTCAAGTGTGTCAATTCTGTAACCCAATCAATGCTCTGCAGTTTCTCGATAGCAGTGACGTAGTCTGTTTTATAAAAGTTAAGCTTAGTGATGTTTGCGTTTGGTAATATTTTTTCGGACATATTGGTAGATAATGATATTTCCAATGGTGGATGATGTCTATCAACGTTCAATACAGGTTGCGTGGAGGTAACGACATCAATGTCAATTATATTGCTTAGGATTAAATCAAGAGTCCGGTTGTTTATGTTTCTGATGCTATTGAATTGTAGCATATTAAGAAGTGACATGGTGTTGGATAAAAGTTTGTTAACCTCGGTTATTAAGTACTGGTCCGGTAAGTTACAGCCTTTTATACCGACCTGGAATTGCCAATCGATACCTGGGATGTTGTAGTCGCCCAATAAACAAAAATTATAGCCAGGCATCTCAATGAAAGACGTCCTGAGCCTTTACTAAGTGTGATTCATAAACTTTATAGGGAGAAGAATCGGGGATATAAGCAGCACACATAATTAGGCCAGAGTGTTGTTTATCGGGGAATACCAGGTAGATCTCATCCACGCTCGGGGATTCCCAGTCCTGTCTGCGGTAAACCTGCACCGAGTTCCTCACTGCCACCATGACTCCTCCGCCATCCAACTTAGTAGTCTTGGTGAAGTCTCTATCACGTCGAAATAGTTGATAACCGCTGGTTAAAAGTTCGCCATCGTAGACTCGTTCATTCAGCCAGGTTTCTGTAATAACCACCACATCGCAGCTGTTGTTCATCAAACTCAATCGTAGATCGTGTAATTTGCCCTTCATTCCGCCAACGTTTTGATAGTAAACAGTTAAATGGTTAAATACGAAGAAATTCTTTTAATTCATTTAGAATTTGGCAGTATACATGTTGAGAAGATTTATGTGCGTGTTGAATGAAAGGCGAGATGAAAAGCAATGCATTGTAGGTATGGGTGGAATTTGGCAAAACAAGTGATGGTTTAAGTGACAGATGTGAACGTTTTAGACGGCTCATTATGAGAGTGTGACAGATGTATAGGTAGGTGCTTGGTACATATTTGTGTAATGCAGATAAAACTCGGCGGCAACTACAGCAGGCATGATACATGAATAACATTATGGAAATATGTATAGGTATAATAGGCAGTCATACAGATACAAAGCGTGCAAGGTCGGATTCACTTCGAATATAAAATATTTTACTGAAATCGGTTTTACGCATTTGAATCGCGAAGTTTCTAACCCATACATGTTTAAAGCCGGCATCTTTGCCCACCTTCCTGGCCATTGCAAAAAGTTTCTTGTTACGTAGGGTAAGATGTTCGGCAACAAAGAACCGGCGTGACTCCCCACCCATCTGCAGCTGGTCAGTATACAGCTCGCGGCGCACGCGCGCGGCCGACAGTACGTCATCGCGCAGGCGGCGGGAGGTCAGTTGCACGACGATGTTCTTGGGGCGCGGGGGGGGCGCGTCTGTGGCCGCGGCGGCGGCGGGGCCGGGGGCAGCGCCAGGCCCGCGAGCGACGCGATGTACCGCCCGCACCTTGCCCGCATCCATCTCGACGCCTATCAATTTGCCGATCTCGAAGACCACCTGGATAAGATTTTCGTTCTTGTGCTCCGGTATGTTTTGAATTTCCAGGTTGCATGATCTTGCAGACTGGTCCATGTCCTCCACCCTCTTCTCCAGGCTAACCGCGCTTATCTCGAGGCTTGCGATTGTGGCCTTCATCGCCTTGTTGTCGGTGAGTAGTCGCTCGACGTCCTCACCTGTGGCAGTCGAGGATACCCTCTCCTCCATCGCTGATATACGGGCTTCCCATCCGGCGTATTTGGCAGAGAAGATGTCCAGTTGCGACTGAATCTTTGTAAGGGCCGAGTCGATATCGTGCTGCCATGATTTTTGTAGGGCAGCAAACTTAGAGTCGATGTAGGTCATAAAGGATCTTGTGTCGAAGTTGATTAATGAGTCTGACGTATTCAGCTCTGTTCGCCTATCACCAGTAAGATCGAACTGTGGTATTAAGTTTGGCTTCGGATTTGGCTCTGGGATTGTGGTACTTGGCATCTTTTTGTTCTTTGCCTCCTTGCAAGCGCAGCATTTCCATTTGATTTTATTCATAGGCAGGATACGACCAAAGTCTTTCTCAGATAAGCCCGCACATGAGTAATGCAATAGAGCAAGACAAGAACAGCATTTTATGTGATCAGCCTCCAGCAACTCACTCGAGCAAATCCTGCATTCCATGGTGAGCGAACCCAGTGCGCCCTCTAGCGGCGGTCTATGGTAGGGGGTGTCGATCAAGCCTATAATCTAACTAGCAGCGCGGTGATAGATGAGTGACGATGACGGGCGGTACGCGACGCGAGCGCAAATGATCCGCTAAGTGCAGTAGGCCACAGGTAGATGTCACGCTCGTCGCGCTCGAGCTAGGAAGTATGTGTGGAAGGTATATGTAAATAAAGCTTCTCCAGGTCCGATATTAAAGAGGTTCAAAGGTCAACACTGATATAACTCTTTCATTTAGATGTTCACAGTTGGGGATACTGATTAACACCCGCTTTTAGCGAATTACGCGCACACAACTCTTTAGGCACGTAAACAAACGACACTAACATTAAGGGGCCGGTCGCGTAGACGGGTGCTAATTAAACTGTAATTAGGCACAAACTACACTGAATAGATCTTGGATAACACTTGTAGACATAATTTGTAGTATGATCTATCGCGGACTTGGCTTCAGGAGAAGCCAGATGCTCAGGAGTATTTGATAAGGTAAATAACTCAAGAGACAGTCACAATGAGATGTTGCTCTAGATTATAGGTAAGGGAAAGAATTGCGCGTACAATTAAGACTATATTCTAATATAATACATATTACACAAACATAAAACCCTATTGATAAGAAATATAGACTACATACACAGTTACATAAATACAGCATATCAATAAATATCTTACAAATATACTAATACTAATACATTATATAGCTAAATAGAAAGTGAAAGATAGTGCTTCTTTAGTCGGTTCTTAAAGATATTCAGTGATGGACTGTCCCTGATGGTGCAGGGAAGTTCATTCCACAGCCGTATAGCGCGGATTCTAAACCCGTGCTCGAAGGTTGCAGTGGAGCGTTGTGGGGCTTTAAGCATAGTAGCCATGTGAGTTCTCCGAGGCCTGCATGAAGAAAGAAATTCGAAGCGATCACGCAGGAAGTTAGGGTACCGAGGGTTCCACAAAATATTGTAGAGCAGGCATAGGATATGAGAGTCCCGTCGAAGACGAATCGGAAGCCAATTCAACTCCCTGCGATGTTGAGAAACGTGATCATATTTTCGCAGTCCGAAGATGAACCGAATCCCGAGGTTTTGAAGTCGTTCGAGTTTGTTCAGTTGCTCTTCATTTGCGCTTACCCAGCAAACATCAGCATAGTCAATGAGGGGAAGTAAAAGAGACTGGGCGAGAATAATTTTGGTCTGACGAGGAAGAAAGTTCTGAAGTCTCCTGAGAGAGTGAAAGGTAGCGTAAACTCGCCTGCTGACCTCGCTGATATGCGTTGACCAGTTTAACTGGTTATCGAAAACAACACCCAGGTTTTTCGCTGTGTCGCTATACATGATTACGGTACCGTTATAAGATACAGGAGGGACAGACTGTTGCTTCAACAAACATAGTGAGTGTCTGGTACCTATAATCATGGCCTGGGACTTGTTTGGGTTAACCAGTAGCCCAAATGACGAGGCCCATCCTCTAATACCCTCTAAGTCAGCGTTTAACGCCTCCACAGCGGAGTTTACATCATCGGGAGAGAAGTGGCGATAGATTTGTAAGTCATCCGCGTAAAGATGATAAGAAGATGAGAGGGCATCGGAGATGGAGTTAATAAATATAGAAAATAGAAGAGGAGAGAGAATGCCACCTTGGGGGACACCGGAGGTGAGGTCACACCAATCCGTGCAAGTCGTCTCCGATTTGATACGCTGTTTACGGTCACGAAGGTATGAGTCGAACCAGCTGATAGAATGGGAAGAGAGATTAAGAGATTTGAGAAGTTCAACGAGAATGTCAAAGTCAACACAGTTAAAGGCACTGCTGAAGTCGAGCAGGGTAAGCAACGAAAGCTGCTTCTGATCCATGGCAACCTGAATATCATCCGTCACTTTAAGTAGAGCCGTAACTGTGCTGTGACCCGGTCTGAAGCCTGATTGAAAAGGATTTAATAGGTTGTTAGAGGATAGATATTGGGAGAACTGGGTATGGACAATGGATTCGAGGACTTTTGATAGGATCGGCAAGATGGAAATCGGGCGATATTCTTTGAAGTAGGTGGGATTGGATGATTTAGGGAGAGGGATAACTAGTGCATGTTTCCAAGCAGTAGGGAAGGAGCAGTTTGAAAGGGAAAAATTTAAAATGTGCGTTATGGGCGGAAGCAGGTCATCTAGGATAGTGAAGATCATTTTTAGGCAGATGTTGTCATGTCCGACTGCTTTGGAGCTAATCGCCAACAATGCCCTTTTAACTGTGTCAACTCCGACATATCTCATGTTGAAGGGAGTGGTGTTGGGAAGTGACCTAGAACGCAGGCTCCGAAGAGTGGCTTGCTTGACGGTAGAGTCCATCACAACGGGCGGTGCGGAGAGAAATTGATTAAGAGCGTTGAGATCGACATTACCTGAAAGCGTGTCCTGGGCCTGGGACTTGCCAATTATTACTTTATATTACTTTATTTATATTAAATATTACTTTTACATTTTTCATTACTAGTAACTTGATTTAATGGGCAAGATGAAGGTATATTTATACAAATATTAATATTACTGCCAGAGTTACTCTCTGTTGTCCTATGGGTTAATTTAAAGAGCTTGGAACAGATTCCAAGGAGTACATGTCATTATTAATACACTGCTCAATAGAAGCAGGCGTTTCATTAGTCAAAAACTTGACTGAGTTCAAAATAAAATAAGATAGTGACTGTGCTATCTGTTTTGTATAAAACCTAGATAGGTAATACCTATCCTTAGTCAAATAAAAATATTTTCCAATACAAATATTGGTGTCTATGAAATGAAATTTTTCAGTATGACGACATGTCAATGTGTGTATAAATGTATTATAATCATGTCTTATATGATTTTCATGTTGTGACAAAGATTGGCTGAAGGGAAACGCAAACAAGATTATTCTATCTACATTTTGTAAAGAATTTAATTTGGAAAAGTATTTAGTAATTAGTTTTTTAGATACATTTTCCCTTCTACCAATTAAAATAATTAGGGTGGTTGGTTCTAAAAACTGCGATGACAACACTTTGTTTTTATATTTGTGAATATGTGGCGCCAGGCATACAGTTATTTAATATTGCCTGGCCCACGCGCTGACTAAGTTGTAAACCCATATTTTTTCCAAGTTCATCGCTGTACATTATATACCTATCCTTTGTCCGAGAGAAGGAGGCGTTATTGATAACACGATTAGTACTCAAGTCGACTGACGGCGGCGCCTGGGTCAGTATCAGCTGTTCGGCCGGCTGCTCGGCGGGACACACGGTCGGCATGGAACAGTCCGCTGGAGCTTGTTTACAATCACAGATGTGATTGTCGGTCAAAGATATGAAAGTGTCATAATTATACTTACACGTCTCCAACAAACTATTCATAGCCGACACATGTTCCTTAATTTCGTATTGTGCTGACTCATATTTACGTGTAATACTTTGTAATGATGAGTTTAAAACATGCATATCTGACTGGAGTCGCCGTGTGTCACATTCGTACTTTTCTGTAGTTTTTCCCAAACATAATCTACAATCATCGATTTCGTTAATTAATTCAACACGTTCCTTGCTACAATTTACATTTTTACAAAATATTTTATTTCTATTAGCTAGTTTTTGTGTAATTTTTATATAATTATTCAATTTAACATATTTCTTTAATTTATTTTTACTACAGCTCATAGTGGTTACTGATTGCGATCTATTAGGACTATCACACGTGAGATCACAAGCTGTTAGGTCAATAGTTGGTATGCCAGTTTGGCTCATGACCTCATTATATAAGGCCCTGGTTGTAGCACTGTCTCGCTGTTCCTCCCGCTCGCTGAAAACTTGAAGCTCGTGGTGTGCCTCTGCAAGCTGTTGTTCAAGTGATTTTATGTGTTGCAATGCTACGTGGTGGACATCATGACACTTGTAAAATGAGTCGACTTGGTGTTGTAGTTCATCTCTCTGGGCACTGAGATCCTGGCATTGGATGTCCAACTCACTGAGCTCTTCTTTTAGCGCCGAATTTTTTTTAATTTGCTTATCTATCTCCTCTTCACACTCATCTCGCTCTCGTAGAAGTATTTCACAAAGCTCTTGGCTCTTCTTGAGCTCCAGCAAGGTCGCTTTCAACTTCAACTCCACATCGCGTGTGCTCATCTTGCTTCGTGTCAGCATTGCACCCTTTTTCGCCTGAAAAAAAACCGCGAATAGGTGTCAGTGTATGACCGGGTGGAATACTAGCGAACACTAGGGAGTTTATTGCACAATGAAGGTGTTAAGTGTGTGTTTTTGTTGAATGTGGCAGAATGTTGCGTCTTCAACTTTGCTTCCGCTTTTTCCAAGTAAAGAGAGACAAAACGGTACCTGAGTGAGTGTAAGGCAAGTGTTTCACTTATATGGCTAGCGTCAGGATGGCCGGTCACTGGCCGGTTTTTGACGTATTTAATGTTGAAATTATGACTAATAATTGCTTCCCAATTGCTTCTATTTGCTTCCGTTAAGTAGATAATTGCTTCCATCACATTTTAGGAGAAATAAAACATTTAAGGGTGACCGTCCATCCTGACGTCAGGTTGGCAGGTCACTAGCTGTGGTACCTTAAGTGCGTGGAGTAGATGAATTATTCATCGGCCAAAAATTGCTTCCCATTTCCTTCCGTAAATCTTAGAAGACTCCGCACCTCCAGCTATCGTGTAAGTTAATATATTGATAAAGTCTCTTTTTTAATCTTCAGCGCCTTATAATAATATAACGAGCAAACCCAAATTTGCAACGAGGAAACTCGAATTTGCTACAGCAATATACTCAGGCGCTACCAAGGGAGGTTAGATTATTATTTTATTTTAAATGTACACACGACAAAGAAGATCGGTTTGCAGGGCACACAAACACCAGTCTTTGTGTGCGTAACGTTGCCAATAGCTACGATTAGCAATGCACACTAACACAGTATTCGTGTTAATGTCGCGTCTGTGTGCGTTTTTCTGATCCCATACATTCATTGATTATGACGCAAGTTTTCACAGCTTTATGCAAAGTAGTCGATAGCCTAGTGGATTAGGTGCTAGAATTACGATATGTAGATAAAGGTTCGATCCCTCAAAGGAAATTATTTTTTAGAAGCTACGAGTATTATTAAATTCACATAGCATCGAATATAAATTGATTACAATTGTTTAACCAAACTAGAGTTCGAAGAGTTGTAAACTTGCCCGGTAAAAAGGCCATAGTCTACCTTCTTTATTTAAAATGTAACAGCTACCCTCTTTAAAATTGTTTTGCGTCTGCGCGCTCTCAGCATTAGTTGTATTGCATTTCGTTCCTTGTAAATTGTGATTGAGATTTGTTATCTATCATGGAAAGTCATCTATCCACTTTTAAAAAGGCGGAAATCATTGTTTTGTATGAACAAAACATTTCAATTAGCGAGATAGCCAGTGTGACCAGATTCAGTATTTTAATACTTTTTCAGTATATTTCATCGATTTTTCCGAACATCAGTATATTTTCAGGTATATTGCTGGGAGTCAGTATTTTTGGGTATATTATGGTTGACGTTATGGCAACACCGTAGTGAGTGATCGTCCTTGGGACAATGTTTGCGGAATTCCCCGGAACGCGAACATTGGCTGGGGGCTTTCCCGGATTTAGTTTATACATGTTATCTATGAGCAAAGATGAGTAAGTTACAGATATGACAAGAAAGACGGCCGTCGCCGGCGTTGTAGTATTGTAATACTACCTATACAATTATCAATCAATACGTAGTATAAATCAGAGTTGCACAATGTATGTTCGCCTAAAACTTTACAACTGCTGGACCGATTTTAATGCGGTTTGCAACATTAGATATAGTGTAATTTCCAGATTTCATACATTCAAATCCGTTTGTTTCATGAATATCAGTCTACCCGGACGAATTCGGGACGGACCGCTAGTTTATCTATAATTTTCAAAACAACGTCTAGTTTTTAAGTTTTCAGTTGCATGAATAGGTAGTAGTTAGACATAAAAGATACTTAATTACTAGTATTAAATCGTCTAATACGGTTCAAGTGAAATGATTGTCTCTTCTGCACTCGACTTAATCTTTGAGGACTTTCTTTCGATAATTCGGGAATTTCCCCAAAATAGGAGATGTTTTTGTCATCATATAAATAGATTGCGATTTTCGTTATTTTTATTTACTTAGTTGCATCCATCCGGACAGCATGTCTAGTTTTCAGCAAAGTTATTTAGCTAAGTGGGAACAAATTCCGGAATTTTCTTCGTGGCTTTCACGTTATAAAGATGATGAGTTCACCGCATTTTGTAAAGCATGCAATGCGAAACTGCAAAGTAGATTAGCATCTATAAAACAGCATGCAAATACTGAAAAGCATAAATCGAACTTGATAAAATATAAAGGACAGTCAAAGGTAAGCATAACTCGCTTTACTTACCTAGTTCAAGGAGTTTTGATATATTTTAATTCAAAGTTAATCATCCTGGTTTTGTTTCCAAAATAACCAAGTATTTTTTCATTTAATTTTCAGGTTGATACATTTTTCAAAAAGGCCCCACTGAAAGACGAAGTCAAGAAAGCTGAGCTGCGTTTATGCAGTTTTCTGTCGGAACACAATATCCCATTTAGAGCTATGGACCATCTTAGTGAAGTTCTAGTGAAGTGTTTTACCGATTCCGATATTGCGAAAGAATTTTCCTGCAAGAGAACCAAAGCAGCTGCTATAACTTATAATGTTTTAGGACCCGAATTCGAAAAAGATATGATTGAGGACATACTTCGTACTGCATCTCCTTCAGGTAAACCAGTATATTCAATTATAATCGATGAGAGTACAGATGTTGCGACAGTCAAAGTATTGGCGATAGTAATTAAATACTTCTCTGAAACTAAATGTACTGTACAAACCAAATTCCTTGATTTAGTTGATTTAAGTGGTGAGACCGCAGGTCATTTATTTAATTCGTTGTCATCAAAATTATCCGAATTAGGTTTAGAAATAAAAGACGTAATAGGATTCGCTGCTGATACTACGAATGTGATGTTTGGTCAACACTCTGGCATTGTTGCAAAAATTAAAGAAGTAAACCCAAAGTGCTTTTTCATAAAATGTGTTTGTCACTCTGCAGCATTAAGTGTTAGCCACGCCTGTAAAATACTGCCTAGAAATTTAGAACAAATAGTAAAAGAAGTATATGGATATTTTTCTCAAAGCAGCAAGCGTCAAAGAGAATTTGCTGAGTTCCAAAATTTCACAGACACTGAAAATCACAGAATCTTGCGTCATTACGACATAAGGTGGCTTTCACTTCATGCCTGTATTAGTAGAATAATTGAGCAGTGGAGGGCATTGCAATTGTTCTTTCAAGACCAATACTTGAGTGATCGCAATATGTCATCAGAATTTTTATATAATTCTTTTACCACTGATATAAACAAATTGTACTTTCACTTTTTGGACTACATTTTGCCGATTGTAAACAAATTTAACGTAATTTTTCAAGGCGACTATCCGTGCATTGATAGACTGTATGATGATGCATCTAGTATGTACTTGTCGATTTTGGGTTGCTTCATGAAAACTAATTACATCAAACATACAGAAAATGTATTTACCTTAGACCCAAAGTCACATGTAAATTATTTGCCATTGAAAGATATGTACTTAGGTATTCAAGTGGGCCAAGAATTAATCAAACACAGGGGAAATGTAAACATGAAAGAACAGATTGCTGAGTTTTTCAGAAGGTGCCAATCATTTTTAATTGAGCTAAGCACGCAATTGAAATCACGTTTGCCTTTTGAAAATCCAGTTTTTAAAGAACTAAAATTTCTTGACCCACACACTGCCGTGCATAAAGAATTTCGCAGTTTACGAAATGTAATAGAAACTTTCCCATGCGAAGTACAGCCAGAACAAATGCAGTTAATCGACGAAGAATATAGAACCCTAAAGTTTGATCGCGAAGTAAGTGATTTGTTACAATCTTCGAGCACTGGCTCACCCATCTCATGTGAACAATTTTGGGTGGAAGTTGGGAAAATTTCTAACAGTGATGGCATGTTAAAATACAAAAATATAACTAGTTTTAGTAAATCTCTGCTATGTATACCGGTATCGAATGCTGCATGCGAGCGCATATTTTCACAGATAAATTTAATAAAAACGGACCAAAGAAATAGATTTGTAAACAAAAATGTGTCAGCAATTTTAAAAACAAAGCAAGGTGTTAAGGATGAAGGAGGTTGTGTAAAATTTAATCCTTCGAAAAAGATGTTAAAATATAACTCTAACATTTATTGTGAAAATGAATAAATAAAACCTGTTAAGAAAATCAGTATTTTTATTGGTATATCTGTCCTATGTAAATCGGTATATTTCAGTATTTTTTTGAGGTGCCTCGGTATTTTCGTAAAATTTAATCTGGTCACACTGGAGATAGCACGACGTTTAATGATATCGGTGAGTTATGCATATAAAAAATAAATTTGAAGGTTTTTTATAAATTATGATTATAATTATACCTTGTGTTACTACTTCATTGTATTTTTTTCTTATTTTACAGAGAAGAACAGTGCAACTGTGGGTTCATAGGTATGCAGATTCTGGACATGTTGAAAGTCGTCGACCAGGCCCACAGCCTGTAGCCTACACAGCTGCATCTGATCGCCATCGCGACATCATTGCAGCGCATAACAGCAATCCGTTTGCCAGCACCCGGTCTACGGCGACACTTCATAATGTAACACTACAAACAGTTCGCAATCACTTACGAGCTGATGGTTTAAGATGTCGGAGACCAGCGAAGAAGATTATGATGTCTAATGAGCATCGTGAAGACAGAGTGCGGTTTGCCCGTGAATATTTGGACTTTGATTGGTGTAATAATGTTGTTGTTTTTAGTGATGAAAAGACTTTTAGATCAGACAAGGATGGGCGTAAAATACTGTGGAGAAGAAATAATGAACGATATAGTTTAGCAAACATTCTACCGTGCAGGTGTAGTGGCCGTATTACTTTGGGATATTGGGGATGGATGTCGTCGATGGGCCCCGGTGAATTAGTGCAAGTGAGTGCTCGCAACACTGCTCAAGGATACTTGGATATTTTACAGAACGTCATGTTACCAACCGTACGAACTGTATATCCGGATGAGCATATATACTTTGTCCATGACAATTGCGCTGTGCATCGCGCCCATATTGTGCAAGAATGGTTTAACAAGCAAGAATCCTTGACAGTTATTGACTGGCCTTCTAAAAGCCCTGATTTAAACCCCATCGAAAATCTATGGGGACATATGGTGCTCAATTGGGATCCATCGAATGTGAGATCTAGGTCTAATTTAGATGAAGTTGTTACTTCAACCTGGGAGATAATGCGAGGCACTGACATGTGTTGGAATATGGTCACTGGCATGAGAAGTAGACTACAACAAATAATAGTAAGAGAAGGAGCTCCACTAAGATATTAAATAAAACATAACCATTAATATGTGAAAGCTTTGTGTTATCATAAGATAAGGTGATTTATATGTCTATGATGTTATTGCTACTTCAGGTTAGAAGTTATCACATAATTTCTAATTGCTTAGCATGTTGATTCATAGCTTATATATCATCAACTGCGACATCTGTCCTTGTCTGACTAAAACTAAAATAAGTAAATTAAGTGTAGTTTATTATAACAAACTAGTAATAAATTATTATTAGGACGAAATATAATTTTGTTTTATTATGAAAAAAATAAGGCTGGTTTCACCACATGCTGATAAAGCCTATCTGTCAAATAACGCCATACAAAAATCTAAGTTTAACTGGCAGATAGGCTTCATCAGCAGTGGTGAAACCGGCCCTTAATCTAGAATAAATATTTGGTCTGATCAATAATAATTAAAAAAAAGTATCTAAAAAAAAACATCACCATGCTTTTTCCCTCCTTGATAGAGGATCGAACTCAATACCTCAAAGTCATTAGTCTGGCATCTAACCCGTTGGGCTATCGTCCACTCTGTAGGAAGCGGTAAAAACTAGTCTTATATTCAACGAAGACACATAGTGATTGTATGCTCAGACAGTATTATAATATCTGTGACTGTGCTGTGACGACCAATGTAACGCACACACATTCAAGTCAGCGATTCGTGTCGCAACGTTACGCACACAAAGAGTGGCATTTGTGTGCCCTGCAAACCGAACTTCTTTGCCGATTGTACCTACATTCTATGCTAGTTTTTATTCTAGATTGATACTGTTACAGTTAGGATAACTTGCAGTTTGACAGCTCAGTTAACGCAATATTTATCATTTCAAATAAGTTATTTCTATACAATGAAGAGGGGAAGAAAATTTGTGTTGTCTTTGGAGGATCAAAAAAAGGCTTTTGCACAATACAAAGATCTTTTTAAAAGTGTAAATGATCTTCCTCCAGCGAGTGATCCAGTTTATACGGAAATAAAAAGTATGCTATTGAGTCCTGTTACTGAAAAAGGACTTCTCCTGTCTGTGAAGAAGAACTTTAATTATTTCTTCGACGTTGAGGACAATGATGACAGCAGTGTGACGACACGAAATGAAAAACTATCACCAAGTAAGTCAACTGTTAATGAGTTTGAGTTTATGATTGATTTGTATCAATGGCAGCAAATACAGCCCATATGTAAACAAGTCAAGGTTACACAAAATTCAAGATCTGTTACTAAGCAGAAATATCGTCTCCCAAAACATATGTGGGCTCATTTATTGCGAGAGCAAATATGGAAATCAACGAAAACTCCTTGTTCTTGGATTTTCAAACAATACACAATTAAAAATGAAAATAGAATTACTTGCAAAGGTCTATGCAAACAATGCAAAGCGTCGATAAAGGTAGTCATTTCCTGGCCAGTTGATAAAATAGCTCGTTGCATTTGTACTTTAACAAATACTGATGCATTATTTCCTCATGTTCCTGATGAGAAGATTAAATTATCACCAGCGAAGCGGGTCGATATGTCCGTTGAACTAAAACACAAATCTGCAATCGTATATCGTAACGAATTAGCTGATGAATTGATGGAACCTGGTGATATTCAACCACCACATATGCCAACGGTTGGCTGCTTAAGGCAAATCAGATACGAGGAAAAGCAGAGCTCATATTACGATACAAATCAAGTACTATCTTTATGGATAATGACCAGTATCATGCCATATAAAGAAGCTATTAAGCACATTTCTCTGTACCCATTCTACATATATTATTGGACACAAACCCAAGAAACCTGTTGCAAGAAAATAAAGTCAAATTTTGAAAAATTAGTGCTCAGTATTGACGCTACTGGTAGCATTTTTAAAGGGATAGGCCCGAATAATAACATGTTAGTTGGCAAACATATATTTTTATATGTGTTGATAGCGAAAACCCAAGAAAATCAAAGTTCAGTTCCAGTCTCCCAGATGATATCTGAAAGCCAGACAATGGATACTATATATCAGTGGCTCAAAGCTTGGAGGAAATGTAATCCTGTTCCAAACGAAATCAACTTAGACGATTCATCCGCATTAATTGGAGCCACAATAAAGGCTTTCACAAAATATGATTCTACTGATATGTATGTTAAAGATTCATACAGAAAATTAGATGATGATGAAGAACTCAGCGATACATGTTACGTCCGTATTGACACAAGTCATTTTATAAAAATATTATTCAACTTATCGTGTTTTAAACATACCGATATCAGGGTGTTTTTTTTTATGTAAAATGCCTCATTGAATTAAAAAGCTGCGACAATTATAGTACAGCAAAAGAAATAATATCTGATATGATTACTGTATGTTTGCATCAACGAGACGGTATGCAGCAAAATGGTGAACCTACGAGATGCGAAATTGCCAAGAGCAGACTTAAAAAACTTAGTTCATTTGGCGTTAAAGACACGGAAATCGAAGTCAAAGACAATGACAAAGTAAATATAAACATTGAAGATGATAGTAACTCAATATTTGGAAACAGTTTCAAGTGCAACAACTCTGGAGCTGTACCTGATAGAAAACAACCAACTTGGTTTTATAATAAAATTGATGTTGAGAAATTATTGATTACTCTTAATGATGAAAATGGTGAACATGAAAATTTGTACTACTTTCCAGCATTTATTGAAGTACTAACGCGATTGATGGCCCAATTTCCCTTATGGTCTAATGTTATGAACTGTACAAATCAAACATAGACAGACCTACATCTTCGAACATAGAAGCCTATTTTAAAAACATTAAGAAACTGTTGTTTCATATAGGCACTAAGTCTGAAAGATTACGTATTGATGAATTTATTATTAAGCATTTAGGATATTTAAGTGGAGAGCTGAAAATTGCAAACAGTAATCTAAACGGCCAAAGAAACATTACCTCAAAAAAGTCAAAAATGGTAATTGCTAAAAAAAGAACTGTAAAAAAGGAGTCTGAATTTAGAGACGATTCTGTTTTCTCAGAATATCCAAGTTTGGTAGAGAATTGGAGAGATTTGGGTGTATCAAGCAGTAAAAAGAAAAAGCAGCTGAATGTACGAAATAGGAAGGTATTACTGCTATCAAATGAAGGCAGATTTTTAATTGACAACGAAATTGTTATTACAACAAATACCTGTGCACTGGACTCAGTCTGCCAAGCATTAGCTATAGCTTATGTCGATAAATCTAGTTTAACCCAAATGATACAGAGGAGTGACCACGTCCTATGTCAGCTCATAAGACTTATGTGTGAAAAGAACAGTGAAGAAGTTTATAAGTTGAGATCATCTATTGCTAGAACACATTTCAATACTATTGAAAGAGAAAATGTGGTAGAAGTTAATTGTGAATGCAATGTATTGTATATTTTTGATAGAATTCTTATTGACTGCTCTGTTTATAGTGCTGAAGAAAAACAATCATGCAGCAATTTGGAATGTCCTACAAATAAAGTAATAAGGAAAGTGTCAGTTTTACGATTACATGATAAAAGGGTAGCAGATATTCAAAAAGATGCAAACATACTGATTAATAATATGGACATGACACAGTGCGGTCGATCTAGTTGTGATGGTTTCAAAATATTTGAATTGACCTTGCTCAACCTTGTATGTTTTGAAACCTCCGAAGAACATATTTTTGTTCATGAAGCACCTGCAAAGTTACTATTACAGGATAACGAGTATGAATTGATTTCAGTGATTGAATTCGTTCCACCGGCTATTGGAACGATAGGCCACTATAGTGCACATTGCAGACGTAACAATGTGTGGCAGTGCTATGACGACATGAGTACGAAAGTCGCAAGGAGTAGTAAAAAAATTATACCACACTGTATCATTTATGTAAAAAAAAACAAGATTAATAAAATTTAATATATACAGGGCATGTCAAATAAATGAATAAACAAATAATTAATTAAGTTTTTTGGTTTTTTTTGGGCCACACTTACCCTTCAGGACTAAAGTATGTAGCAATATCCTGAAATGTTTTTTTTTCTAAAATATGATGGAAGTGGGAATAAACGATCTTATATAGAAAGCAATAGTAAACTAGGTATTGGGCAGAAATTTTATTGGTCATATAAAACATAAATTGAACGATAAATACGTCTAGTGACTAGTAAGTAGTTTACATATTTTTGCTCGTTACATTCTACTAGGCGCTGAAGATTAAAAAAGAGACTTGATCAATATATTAACTTCCATGATAGCTGGAGGTGCGGAGTCTTCAAAGATTTACGGAAGCATATGGGAAGCAATTTTTGACCGATGAATAATTCATCTACTCCACGCACTTAAGGTACCACAGCTAGTGACCTGCCAACCTGACGTCAGGATGGACGGTCACCCTTAAATGTTTTATTTCTCCTAAAATGTGATGGAAGCAATTATCTACTTAACGGAAGCAAATAGAAGCAATTGGGAAGCAATTATTAGTCATAATTTCAACCTTAAATACGTCAAAAACCGGCCAGTGACCGGCCATCCTGACGCTGACCTTATATGAAGGTTTGTTTAGTTTGTTACGGGTGTGAAAGGTGAGATTATTGATATAAATACAGAAATAAAACGATACTTCCCCCGTTTACGTCGTTGCTATTTGAACTGATTTTGACAGTTCAATCGGCCGGTACAATCGGTCTTGTTTTTTCCAAAGCTTGTATGTTTGCACAGCTGTTTCTTATCTACACATTATTTAATCACTAATTACTACTTAAATTAAGTTTACTCG
This sequence comes from Argyresthia goedartella, assembly GCA_949825045.1. Classification (NCBI taxonomy): domain Eukaryota; kingdom Metazoa; phylum Arthropoda; class Insecta; order Lepidoptera; family Argyresthiidae; genus Argyresthia; species Argyresthia goedartella. The sequence continues at coordinate 20,883,485 of OX463821.1, read as the reverse complement.
TGCAGAAAAGCAATTTTGACTAATTTAATTGAAATAAAAACTACAGAGCTGTTTACAACGTCAGCTATTCGGTCTGGGGTTGCCAGCCGAAAAAAAAACCTTGTCCAGCTGAAACCTTGTCAGTCGCTGAGACCCAGTACTGACGATAAACTTATTTTAACTTTTAAAAGACCATTTAAGTCTGCTTCATCTCAGACCACTGGACGTTGGATAAAGCAGATCCTTAGTGATATTGGTATAGACACTAGTGTGTTCAGTGCTCATAGCACTCGACACGCCTCCACCTCAGCTGCCCAGCAGGCTGGTGCCAGCGTCGATATAATAAGAAGGTCTGCTGGCTGGTCAGACCAATCACAAGTCTTTGCTAACTTTTACAAAAGACCTCTTGTGAAAAATAATGCTAATTTACTAGACAGTTTTGGATAAATGTATTCATTCATAGTCACGGCATTAAGTAAGATGATTAATTACCTGTCTAACACCTTATTTATGCTTAATTACAATAAGTAAAAGTTTTTTGTTAGTACAAGTGTACAATTAGTAAACTATTTTATTCCCAATAAATTATGCTAAATGTTAATTACCTATATGGACCTTTTTTATTTTCAATATTGTTCTACAGCATTGATTATAAATTCTCTGAACATCTACATGGTCAAGATAAATCTCGGAGACGAAGCCAAGATAATTGAATGATCAAACGAACTTACCAAGTGAAGTTCGATCTTGATTATCTTGGCTTCGTCGGAGAGATTTAGGGTTCCACCCACCCATTTATTTTTTTAAATCACCCTAAAAATCAACGCTGTAGCTTGCTCTAAATAGAATGACGTTTGGTAGTATTGGTAGTATTAATTTGATAGGCAGAGTGATACCAACTTTTTTAGTTTTGTTTCTACTCTGAAAACTAGGTGCGGGTAAGTTCAAGCGTAGCAGGGCTACTACATGGTCAAGATAAATCTCTCCGACGAAGCCAAGATAATCAAGATCGAACTTCACTTGGTAAGTTCGTTTGATCATTCAATAATTGCCGAACCCACCGCCGCAGGTAGGCAGATTAGCCCCCTTCAATCAGCGTCGAAAGCCCCAAATCCGCCAATATCATTTCACAGTGTCATAACTGTCAAATGTATGGACATGGCCAAAGCAGATGCTTTGTCATGCTTAAATAATGGAAGGTTCTTATGGGACTATACGGAGAAAGCTAATGTGTTGACTGCAAATATACAATTGCGTTTGATTGGTACTTTGTGGCGAGTTTGACACCACGGGTTTGCGTAACATTCCAGTGGTCTTTGTCCTATACGCTAGCGGTCGGGAAGGCTTACATTAATCAAAACCGCTTTTTATAGCCAGCGATCGACAAATTCTGTGTATCGGCAATACCAAATGATTTGAGTGATAGCCAATGGTTGATTAGAAACTATGCGTACACACAATTTGTAGAACAGCGGACGTGTATGGCATGGTTGAAATTAGACCCTGTGTAGTTAGAGATAAGAAGCTTTCGCTTGGGCAGCGCGTGTTCCGCAAAGGACGCCATTTATTTTTCAGACATGTGGGGTCTATAAATACGAGAGCGTGGGAGGGGGAGGCATTCAGTCTCTGCGTCAAGCTACTGTGACACTCGTTTTTTAGTAATTCTAAACAGTTCGGTTCGCCGTTTTACGCGTCTGGAACTGGTCGAGTTGTGATTGCGTGTTACAGTGGATTTTCGTGAGTGTCTGAAGCGCCGAGATATACCTCGGTTCCTATCCCTTAAATCAACCTACCCCAAATTCCAAAACTATCCTTGGGTCGTTAGATAAGAACTTGTAGGTAATTGCTCTGAGTCTGAGTCTGGGCTTGGAGCGACCCTAATTTCCTTTTCCTTCACCATAGGGTTCCTGGATTGGCTCTTAGGATATTCGCGGGCTAATCCTCTCCTCATTCCTTTCGAGTAGCGAGTTTTGAAATTCCACACACACACTGTCATTAAGCATACAAACACATTCAAATCAAACTCAACCATTTTCGAGTGGTGTCGATAATGGACGTGGTATAACACTAGGATTTTAGACTAGGCTAGACAGGAGTTTAGTTGCGGCTAAACCTAGGTTGGCAGGGCATAGGGAGACTGTTTGATCGATGAGGTTCCGCGGATGGAAATAACAAATTCAGAACAAAGTTTAAACGTTGTCAACACAGATAACCTATCCTGTATACCGATCCAAGGCAACGCAAAACAGCTTTGCCTTGGATCGGTTTGGATTCAAGTTGCATCTTTAAATTAAATGTAAATTTCGCTGGAGGTCTAATGTGTAGGCTGTGTCGAGTATTTATGACTGGGCTCGGTCGAGGAAGTGCTGAGGTCAGTTTGATATATAGATCGGTATTTACCGAAGTATGTACCTCGCTGTGGTGTGGGTTAGATCTCCAAAAGCGCTAATGACAACGTTTCGATAACATCCAGCTCAAATTGCGCAGAGTTGAAGGTTTCAAAACGTTACGGACCTTTTGAGGAAACCGCTAGTTCAAACCCATTTCGGAAAATCAAATCGCAATTGTGTAAACCCGGTCTATTCGGATCGTTATTGCCGTGAACTAATTATATAATTGGAACCACCACAAGCCGCTACTAGCGAGCACATGAAATATCATTGAGTACTCACGTCGTAAAACTACGACGGATATCTATACGATATCCCAAACAAATATTATAAATTGTGGTCGACCACTAAAAGAAGTTCCAAGCGCCCATATATACAAAAAATAAATGGTACCATCACACAAAATACAACAAAGATCGATCTGGCGCAATACACCGCTAACTGATGCGAAATACCGGCTTGCGGGCATATATGCTTTCTCTGTCTAACTTGAAACTCTAACTTCCTAAACCGATCTTCCGTTCGACTATTGTACGCCTAACGAATTTCTCAATGAACAAGAAAATTCAGACTTATCATTCTTAACTTTCAAATTTTACGGCTGAATCGGGTCATCTGTTTTTGGGGTAGATAGAATAGACGATCATAGCTTCTGATAGCGGTGGCTCGACCTTAGCCTTTATGCCGTTACAGATTTTCTGGTGCCGAGACCGAAGGATATCCTAGATAGTCTGATATCTAGATATTCTATAAGAATCAAGGTCTAACGCGTTACTTTTAAAAATAACACAACGTAGAAACGATTTTAAACAGTTCAGGTTTGTAAGTAAGAAATAAGCAACAACAAAAAAAATTGTTTTCACAATTCTTCGGACGAGCCGACGGTTTAGTATTCAGGAATAATGGGCCGGGCAAAAAAAAACGTTAGTCGGGTTGTACAAGACGACTCACTTTCGCAGACAAGTGTTTTGAATAATGAGATGGCGTCAGGACAGGTGACGCAATTGTTATCTGAAATAGTGAATAGATTAGACAGTTTAGAGCGTGGTTCAATTACGAGTAATGCTAGTAGGACTTCGGACAGACAGACGGACAGACAGGAACTAGAGACGTTTGAACAATCGGTAGAAAAACGTCAATCATGCATAGTGAAAATGACACAGAAATTGCCAACATTCGATGGGCGGAGTTCGGAAAATCCGATGATTTTCTTAAGAGATTTAAAGGCTTATATTAAAGTCTCGGGAGATAGTTCGAGGGCCTTGATATGGGCAACGGATAGCTTGGTAGGAATTGCAAAAATTCGAATGAGCATATACAGAGACTCATGGCGAACTTATTCGGATTTTGAAAAAGATTTCAGAGGTATTCTGGGGTGATAATGAACAGGAATTAATTAAACAAAGATTCCTAACTGCGAAGTTCGATTCTAAGAAAGGTCAAAGTATGGAAGATTTCTTTGCCCCTCAATTGAATAGCATATATGAGCTTACGATACCGTTTACTGATACGGAGAAGATCAACACGATTTTCAGAAAGTTGCCGCGCGATATTCAGGTAGCGTTTTTTGCTAGAAAGGAACCAATGACAATACGAGACACGGTCGAGTTCCTTCGGCATTTAGAAAGGAATGTCGATGGGGAATTAATGGGTTGCGTGCGTTGCATGGTTCGGAGACAATGAATACGAACAACGTAAGGCGGAATAGCTACATGCGAGGGCAATATCGTGCTTTGCGAGTAAATACGATGCGATATAACGCGGTGAGTCGTAGGAATAATTATAACGCGGGAACAAAGGCACGAAACGAATTTGGGACGCGCGCTCGCGGTTATTTTCGCGGTAGAGGTAGGCAGCCTCAGGCTAGTTTCAAGGCAATAGAGTTTCAAAGGGGTAATGATAGTTCAGGTAATACAGAGGCAGGGCAAAGTTCAAGTGACAGGAATAATGCGATAAATCAGAATTCAAAAAACTAGTGGACTCGCGCGGGTCGTTCGCGCTCAGATATTTATTACGTTTTGGATGGACAGCCGATCAAATTGAAAGAAAGCATAGACTGTATGATTGTGTAATTTGGATTCGAACGTGGGTGTGAATGAATTTATTCAATTATTAGCGCATAAAGCGCACGGATATGCCGTGTGTTTAGATGGAAAATCGATATTGGATTGTAGAGACCGCAATGACAGGCGTTTACATACGATATTCAGAGACGACGATTCGACTGAGTGTGGGCGCGATCTATGTAGTACATTAACATTACCTGAGATAGATGTGTGTATTGGAAATATTGTTGCAAGGAGTTTGATTGATTCGGGGAGCGAAGTCAGTGTAATAAGTAGGGGAGTGTATGATGAAGTATGCAGGCAAATGGGAAAACCAACGGAAATACCGATCCCAAGTTTGAGAATCACAGGTGCGTTTGGGGTCAGTAAGGAGAAGATAGATAAGTTAGTTACGTTACCATTAACAATAGGTGAATGCGTTATCGATACTCCAATGCTAGTATTAACAAGGGTGCCTAAAGATTTAATTTTAGGGTTTGATTTTATACAACAGACGCGAGCCAGTTTAATGTGTCAGGGAAATAAGAGGCTAATTATACGAAGCGCCGGGCGGATGTGTGAAATACCATTAGGTACTGGCCCTAATCAGGATTCTTGTTGTTGTACAATGGAAGTACAATGTTGTACAATTCTTGCTGTTGTACAGAGGAATATGTGAATAATTCATCAATACCTGTTGAACACAAAACAAAGTTATTGCCGGATAGGGTGGGTCGGACAAATAAATATATACATGAGATAAAAATGAGAGATGAAACGCCTTTCGTAAAACGAAGCTATCCCATACCGTTCGCATATCGCGATAAAGTAACAAAACGATTGAAAGAAATGGAACAGATAGGTATTATTAGCAGGCAATCTACGGATTTCAGCAGTCCATTGACTTGTGCACTAAAGAAGTCAGGGGAGGTTCGGATTTTACTAGATGCGCGACAATTAAACACGGGAATGGTTGGGGAAGTTGAAACTACACCTTTAATGAGTGAGATATTGCAGTCGGGTCGCCGGATAAATTACATAGGGGTTATTGATATCAATGATGCGTATTTATCTATACCATTATCAGACGAATCTAAACGATACACGGGTTTTGTATATCAAGGCAGAAGTTACGTTTACAACGTTTTACCTCAGGGGTTGAAAACCAGTGTGGGTTCATTTTCGAGGGCGATGTACTTAATCTTAGGGCCAGAGGTTAGGTCATATTGTTTAAATTTTGTTGACGATTTGGCGATTTTAACTGAGGGTGACTTCGATCAGCATTTGTCTCAAGTGGACACGGTTCTGAGTAAATTGAAAGACGCGGGCTTCACATGCAAACTAAAAAAATGCGAGTTCGCACAAAAAAGGGTCAAGTTATTGGGGCATATTTTGTCTACACAAGGTTTGCAGATGGACCCGGACAAATTGAAACACTTAAATTATATCCGTCACCCAGAACTGTCAGGCAATTGAGGGCGTTTTTGGGGTTCATAAATTACCTTAGGAGGTTCATAAAAAATTTTGGAACGTTAACGCAACCATTTTACAATTTATTAAGGTCTGGAGTCAAGTTCGTTTGGTGTGCGCACGTGCAAAGTGCTTTTGACGAGATAAAAAAACAATTCACAGAAAGTATAATATTGAGTCAGCCATTGGCGGGAAAGACGTATTATGTTCAATGCGACGCCAGCGCTATAGGAATTGGGGGCTATGTTTATCAATTAGATGATTTGGGCCAGGAACGAATTATAGGGTTTTGTTCGCAGGCATTTAAGGGAGCTCAAACGAGATGGTCTGTCAGCGAACAGGAAATGTATGCAGTTATATACACTTTAAAGCGATTTGAGATATATTTGCGAGGAGAAAAAGTTATTATTAGAACTGATCATAAAAGTTTGACGTTCATTAAGTCGTGGACTTTATTGGGGGCACGCGTAACTAGGTGGGTTATGTTTTTGGAGCAATTCGATTACAACATAGAGTTTGTGCGTGGGACTGATAATCAAATTGCCGACACGCTAAGCAGGCAAATAGCGGGACATGGAGGTATGAATGACAGTATAAATGTTCAGCCGGGAATATTCTGGTTTCAGGCATCGAATACCGCAAGTGTTGTTTCGAGTTTACGGGACATTGCGAGATTACAAAGCGAAGATGAGCGGTTAAATCGAATTAGCGGTTGTATCAGACGTAGGGAGGTAGATACGGAAACGAGAGAGTTTGATGATTACAACCTTGTAGGTGATACGTTATATTTTCACGTGCCGAAGCGGAACGTACGGTTGTTAGTAATTCCGGAGGCATTACAGGAGGAACTAATATTACACATACATGAAGAAATAGGTCACTACGGCAGATATAAAATATTAGCACTGATGAAGGACAGATATTATTTTCTTCATATGAGTAGGGTGATTAGCACGGTGATAAGAAGTTGTGACATATGTCAAAAGGTCAAACAAAGTACTAACAATACCGTTGGTCCTTGTACACCGGTGTTGGCGGAAAGGTTGGGTGAGAAAGTTTTCTCGGACCTTTATGGGCCATTGCCCGTAGGTTTTTTTTTTTTTTTTTTGTTGGAGGGGAAAAAAATGGAATTACCCATGCCCAGGAGTCAGACCTCCCTGCTATGTCCGGGTCCCCACATATTGAGCGGGCATCAGCTCGTGTGGTATACGGACTAAAAACAACCCCTTTGTGTTTACAGTTTTCTTATTAAGAATTAACTGTAGAAAGTGTTTTCGCTCGCGATTCATTGTACTACACTCCGGCACTACTAGATCGTCAGCTCGTTCAGAGTTTTCTCGGGTGTGAATAACACACTCGGCCCCGTTGTGGGTGACGTTCGCACAAGTGCTAAGGTGGAGGGTGACGCGCAGGAGATATCCAGGAGAGTGACTCGCTCTCAAACTAGGGAAAGGGCCGGCCACATGGCGGCCGAAGGGCCCAACAGGGGGGGTGATGAGGGCGGGGGCCCAAGGGGGGGCTAAAACAGAACCGGCGGCGGGAGAGCCGACCTGGCAATAGCCCACATCAGAGCAGCCGTGGGGATCAGGGAACGGCAAGAGACCGAACGGCTAAAAAGGGCCGAGGTCCGCCGCAGGAGGGACGAGATGGACCGACGAGCCGAAGAAGAGCAGATACGCCTCCCAGCGGGGGGTAGCGCCACTTCCGCCGTCGCTCCCGCTCACGGAACTCCCCCAGGGGGGGATATCCTCCCGCAGAGCTCGGACCCGTGGACACGGGGACCGGGGAAATACCGGCGGTGGCAGTACGAGCCCAGGTTCCCGCCCCCGAATATTCAGGGGGGGTAGCGGACCTGGCCGGGCGGTTGCGCGCTTGCGCAATCTCAGGGAACCCGGCCACCGGAGAGAACGGCGACATGGCCAGAGGCCTGCTCCTCGCCGCACTGAACTCATCGGTGGGCGGGACAGCCCACAATGACTTACGGAGCGCCGACTTCGACACCGCAACCCTGGCCTACTACCAGGGCAGCCCCCGGGGGGTGGATACCATATCCGCCGAAAGTACGGTCGACCCCATCGCGAGCTACCACGCCCGCAGGACACAGGCACAGGCGGAAGGAGGCGGCCCCGGAGAGAGGGCCCCTGAAACCGCTGCCGTCGAGAGGAACCGAGTCGTGCGCAAAGGGAACCTGCTAGCCTACGCCAATACACTGGCCAGAAAAATGCGGGGAGATCGGGCATGCGGGAAGAGGATAGTAGGATTCATGGCCAACGGGGCGCACAATCCTATGCTCTGCGCGTCCATCTGCCGCATACTCAGGGTCCTAGTAGACGAACGGGCCCTGTGCAATGGAGGTCTCGGGGTCCTTGAGGCCCGCTCCTGCTTGGCCTCAATCAATCTGTGGGCTAACAGAGGGTCGCCGGACGCCGTGGCACAGGTGGTAGACAACCCCGCCCGGACGGAGCAAGTGGCGCGCGAGCACGAGACCATGGTAAGGAACGCGGCCGGGATGCGCGCGGAAGAAGCCGCGGTAGCCGCAGAGGCCCTCGAGGAGGGTGACGCCACTGGAGCGCAGCAGGAGCAAAGGACTAGCCTCTTGGCAGAGGCCCTCATATATAACCACGCTACGGCGTCCCTCTGCCAAGAGAGTCGAGTGTGCCTGCTGTGCCTGGCGAGTCACATCCTCGGGGAAGAAAACATGCCCAGCACCGGAGTGGGCGCCCCCCGAGACGGCGACAACTACAGAGCACTAGGGAGAATGATAGCCGACAGATCGGTTAACAGGGGTACCCTGGCCCGGCTAGCGCGCATACACAACAAAGAGATGCACGCATTAAACGGAAACATCTATTTCATCTCCCCTGTAGAGGAGGATGCAGCGGCGACGGTGGCTAGAATGCACGCCGAGCTATACGCGGCGGATCGACACTGTCACCTACCGGGCGAGACAGTAGATAACTACCTAACTCTGGCTGAGAACGAACTCGCCAAAAAGAGTTACTCGAGGGTGGCCAACCAGGCGAGGCTATCAGTAAATGCCCTGGGCTGCATGCACACCATCAGTGGACGGGTAGGGGTGGCGGCGGTAGCAGAGGGCGAACCGCCCGGAGCGGGACCTTCCGAGGCGAGGAGCCGATTCCACGGCGTCGGCACCACGCGAGAGGAACTTTCTACCTCCAGCAGCGCCGAAACCGTGGCTTCCGACGCGGGTGGCACAGGCAGCGAAACCCCGTGCTCGTGTGCTACTAGCGATCATACTTGCGGGAAGCGCCGCCCAGAGCAGCAGGAGGCGGCAGGCGGCCCAGCGGCAGCCCCCAGCTCGACAAAGGGCAAGGCCTCGAAAGGGAGGAAAGCAAAGGGTCGCAGGGAGGACCAGGCGGAGGCGGAGCGCCCCGAGAGGGCTGTCGCTTTCAACCAGGTTAAGGCCCTTATCAGACAGTCGTTTAACCGGGAGGGCGTGCTGACAAGAGGGGACGACCCCAGGGGGAGAAGGCGGCGGGCCAACGACGCGGTACGCCAGTTAGGCGAGGTGCTGGCAACATACAGTACAGCCGACAATTCTTACTCCGGAGGTCATTGCCCCGACCCGGAGATCAGGGGAGGAGCCGAGGACGACCTCCGGTTGGATGGAGGAGGCCTCTGGGTGGGAGTGGGGAAGTGGCCCCTCCATGGACAAGGTGTGTTCAGCCCCACCTCCCGGGCCCTAGATCTAGACTCCGCCACCAGCGACCCGGCAAAAAGGGACGGTCGCATCAACGAAGGAGAGCCCCGGGCAGTGTGGCAGTACATAGCCGAATCAGCCCGGTTGCAGGCGGCCGTCACATCCGGAGTAGGCGAGACTCGGGGGGACATGCGCGGCATGCTCCTTAAAGCCAGGCTGTACGATCTAATGATCAAGCGGGGCTGCCCTTTCCCCTCCGGGACGGAGTGGGCAGTCCCCGAAAAGGCAGACCCCGCCCGCGAGACCTATACCCGAGACCTACTAGACGAGTGGGACTACTCGTACGTGTGCATAGACCACCGGGTGTTAAACGCCGCGGCGCAGCGGGATGGACAGGTAGTCCTGCGCGTCGGGCAGGAAAACTGGGGGCCTGCTTCGGCCGGGGTGGCCTACATCGTCCTGGACAAGGCGACCCAGGATACGGCGGTGTTGTTCGCCCTACAAACGATCATCCGGTTAGACTACCCGTTGATGTCCCGTCGCGAGGTTTTCCTGATGAGCGGGGCGGACAACCCCGACGACTCCGAATTGAGGTCCTTCTTCCGTAATGAGGGGCAAATTGACATCTGGGAGGGCAAAAGAATGATCGTTTTTGTGGTGACCTCGGGGGAGGCCCACGTCCGGATAGGGGATGCCAACATCCCCGTAGTGTCCCTTCTGAGAGAAGGCATAGTCCCCGCCTTGGACCCAGTGAATGCCACTCCTTTGCTGCGAAGGTGCTGCCGCATCGTGGCCGGGCTCGACACCTCCCTGAGCGTCATCCTCAGGCCCTGGATCCAGGCACGGACCGGAGGCGCTGGGTGCGACTGGGCGGAGGTGGACATACTGGTCGCGCTACTGGTGTCCCGGTTCATGCCGGGTGTCGAGGCAATCAGAGACGCGGCAGGGGACCTCATACTGACAGGCCTGCCACAAGCCTACCACCAAAGAAGGTATGGGACGGGGGTGTTACCCCAAGAGCTAGTCGGGCAGGAGCATGCCTCATATTACCACGGCCAGGGCGTTACCGCCTTTGACCAGGTTGTCTGCGACAGGGAGACCGCCAGGGAGGTGCCCATCCTCGCCTTGGGCGAATGGACAAATATGGCAGAACTGGGAACCGGGACCGGCCTGTTCCACTACTCCCCGGGTATCCCGCCACTGTTCTCAGGTGCTAGCGGGTGCGGGGGCTGGGTCGACATTCTGCGGAGGGGGGTGCTCCTCCGCCGGATTTTCGAAGAAGGCAAGCTAGCGGCGGGGCTGGCCGATCCCGTGTGCAGCCCTGGCGTTTTTCCCCGGGTCCAGGAACACTGGGCTAGGATGCTCGCGGGGACGGGGAGAGATGACCCGGCTGCGCTGAGCACCCTGGCCCACGATCTGATAGGGGACGACAGCGGCCGCTCGCTATCATGGGAAGTAAACGTGGTCCATGAGACCGCCGCCACCGGAACGGGTATACGGACACCTTCTTCCCTGTGGCTAACGGACTGCGCACTGTCTGCCCCCCCCCGGAATGGTGGACCGAGAGGGATGGCTGAACAGCCGCTGCGCGCAGCTCGGGGAGGAGTTAGAAGCCCCGCGTCTCGAGCGGATACTCCGGCGGGTAGACCTACTTCTGTGCGGCCGGGAGGACGTGAACTATTGCGCACGACCCGACATGGTCCGTTGTGTGGACATGGTCTTCAGGGTGGACAGCATGGTGTTCGGCGCCGTGGGGCGTTCCCGGGGGTGGGGGGGATGCTTTAGGATGTCAGTGGAGGGGCCCGAGCTCCCCGCAGCCTCGGGGTGGCTCCTACGAACCTCCGTCAAGGACTGGACCACTATGGAATTGCCCGTAGGTAAATTCGGATATCAATATATATATGTGATTCAAGACGTGTACAGTAAGGTAATAAAAATGTATCCAATGCGGAAAGCTACAGGTAGGAGCATGCTCGCTTGTACAAAGAGATTTCATAGGGAAATACCTATCGAAACTATAATTACGGACTCAGGACCACAGTTCATATCGAAAGTTTGGGAATTTGGTCTCAAACAGCTGGGGATACGGGTCACTCATACGTCGGTGTATTGTCCAAATTCTAATAGCGTAGAAAGAGTGAATCGCGAGCTAGGTCGACTAATTAGAACTTATTGCGGCGGAAGTAATCGTAGTTGGGTCGACGTGTTACCAGACATTCAAAATTGCTACAATAATATCGAACAAACAAGCACCGGCTTTGCTCCTAATGAGTTGGCGTTTGGTAGGCGGGAACCGTTAAGTATTGACAAGGAATTAGGCGATGAATGGTTATTAGGTCATAGTGTGCGAGATACGGAACAGGTGCGGAATGTAGCGATAGAGAACTCTAAAAATGCTAGTGAACGACGTAAGCGACAGGCAGACAAACGGCGTAAGTTAGAATTCTATCGTATAGGTGATTATGTGAAACTTAAGACTTCTGTGCGTTCAAATAAAGAACATAAAATCATGCGGAAATTTTCAATGTTGTATAAAGGGCCTTATGTTATTTCGGCAGTGGTATATCCGAACTGTTATACTTTAGTAGATCCGGTTTCAAATGAGATATTGGGTAACAACAATACTATAAATATAGCCAGGTATTATGTGAGGACGAATAAGGGCGTAGACAAATAAGATAGTGTATAAAAGTTATATAAGTAAGCTATAGTCCGTAAATTTGAGTAACTACCGTGTGGATTTAAGGATCTTGCATGGTTCAGGAAAAAGGAAAAAAAAAAAGGAAAAAAAAGGAAAAAAAATATATTTGTATATATTGTTAGCGGCCTCGGCAGGCAGCCAAGGGGCGGGCAGCAGCGCGCCTATATAAAGCGAGGCGCAGACCGCGTGCGAGGCACTTGCCCAGTCGTCGTGAAAGATTCAACACCTCGCCATTATTGTTGTCGAACTGTCCGATATCTTTATTCGTTTTGATAATTGTTATTTAGAATCCAGTTTTGTTGAAATTCTAATCCGTCAGTTTCAGTGTGTTTCTTTTTAAAAATCATCTCGGCCACTGGTTTCTAACATCAGAAGTTGGATAGGATTCCTGTGATTCTATCTCACACGCCTACATACATTTTAAATTGTACGAGTGAAAGATGTCGGATTGTGAACAACGTCGTAGCCGCCGTGAAAGTAGTCGTTCACGTGAACGACCTTTTAATGTGAAAAGTGAAAACGATACAAGGAGCGTACTCCTGAAGGCCAGTTGCGACAGGAAATGTCTGCGATCTTGGCTCGTCACTGTGCGTTAGAAAAACGCAAAATAGTTGGACCCGTGGCTCAATTCTACCCGTCGATGGCGCCTCCCGCAAACAATTTTGGCGCGCGACCCACTGCCGCCGCCGCCAGCATGGCGTCATGCACCTGAGTTGGCTCGATGCGTGACACTCCACACTTCCGCACGTGCCTCGAGTCTGCGGGCCTGCTGGGGCTGTGTCGGAAAGTATTCATACAAACGTGAATACTAGCGAGGTATTTATGCTGACAAAAATAGTTCGATGGCAGAACAATTTGTGGATGCGATTCGGGCGATTGGTATCTACGATGAGATCTAACCATCTATTTTACATCTATAGTTTTCATAATATTGAGGATTTGTGTGAGAAGGTAGATCGCGCCTTATCACAAAACAATTGGAGTGACTATGAATGATTTCGGCGATAGTGCAGTGCCTTGTTACTGATCCACACATTAGAATAGCAGCCACAGACACTAAACTACATCCAAGTAACCTAGTAGATTTTTGCTCAATCTATGTCAAGCCTAGGGTGCATAAAAATATTTCGTCTACCGTTCGTACTAGTACGTCACAAAGTATGATCCCCACGAAAGGCAAACCCGTTGCGTTTTGTAGAAAGCGCAAGTTTTGAAGATGATGATTTTCACATGTTGTGGGACAGTCAGGACACAGGCAAGCTTCCTGTAATAGGCAATCTAGGAAGAATACATGGGGAGGTTCGAGTACTTCAATATACAGTGGTTCTAATAATAATGTCCCTTCCTAGCGAAGGATATTGAATGTTTTGGCAGGCATGACTATTAGCGAGGGTCAGGTACGGCCGAGCCATGATAAAGTTGTGATTTTGTTCAGAAAACCGAATGCATTGCTGCACTCACTCGGAAAAGAATTAATTTCAATTAGAGACCGGAATAGCAGGTTTCGCGCGAAGATATGGTGGAGTTTCCTACTACAGTAAGTTATTACAAGGTGTGGAAATAAAGTACGCTGCGAGCTCTGCAGCATTAGAGGCCCTATGTTGTGGGTGTAGGCTTCACTATTGTAACTGACTACATTGAGTCGACAGCGTGCAACAGAGTTGCTCGTTGCCAATCAGCGGCGACAGAATGCGCATGCTAATGAAGGTCGTAAGGAACCTAAGACGTTTTTTAATGGTGACTTTGGTTTTGTCTCTAAAAATTCGCAGAGTGCTGGCAAGCCTGGACTCCGAGCAGCCCTTTACAAGGTCGTGCAGGAGCTGCCTCACCACCGCTACGAGCTTGAACTGCTGACGGGTACAGCAGCACATGGTGCTGTGGCGTGGCGAGTGGACACCAGACGCCTGCGCAGCTATCTTCGAGGGCGTCGGCGAGCCGTAGCGGATAAAGGATGCTATGACTCGGCAGCGGGTGTTCCCGGCTATATGAGACGGTGCAACCGTCTGCAGATACTAATCTGGCGTGACTTTTGTCACGGGGGCTATAGCAAGCGGAAAATTGGGCCTCTGCTATAAGCCTGGAGGCCGTGGGCCTGGAGACTGAGTACCTGGAGGCCGTGGGGCCTGGAGGCTGTGAGCCTGGTTTAGTATAACATTAGCACTCAAATATGTGCTTAAGTTATGCAGTGTTGGCGAGGAGAGTGGTGTCCCGAGACGTGTGCCGCTTTCTTCGAATGTGAGAGCCCATAGATTTTTGATCCACATGGTACTGTGCCACTGTAATAGGAAAGTACATAATTGCAAACTACCTTAACCTATCTTGTTAATTATCCCTTTCGTAGACTTATTCTCTTACTTATGTGTGACTACAGACTTACTGACTACCTTTATGACAATATGTGGTGATCACTGTGCAATGTGTATCAAAATATCTAGACGGCGATTGGTGATACCTTGGGCGATTTTTATTATGCTGGGCCTTCCCGTGGTATGCACTTTCTGGGTATGCTCAACTTAATGCCTCTACCTCTAAATGCTGTTTTGTTTATTTTGCGGTATGGGATTGCGCCACCTACCGGACCGGTGCGGTCGTTGCATTGAGTGCACCCGTATCCGTCGGTGCTGAACAGTGTTTATGGCAAACTTAGTAGTTGTAAGTCCCACACTGTGTCGGTTACCGGGGTGACAGTTGGGACGCCTTTTGTTCACGTTGATCGAGTCGAGCTCCAACGGGTTGCGACGGTCTACAGCCTGAGCCTCGGCGCGACGGCCCTTGCTGCCTCGCTGCCAGTTCCTGAGCCTCGGGGTGACGGCCCTTGCTGCCTCGCTGCCAGTTCCTGAGCTACGGCGCGACGGCCCAAGCTGCCTCGCTGCCAGTTCCAGAGCCTTGGCGCGACGGCCCTTGCTGCCTCGCTGCCAGTTCCTGAGCCTCGGCGCGACGGCCCTTGCTGCCTCGCTGCCAGTTCCTGAGCCTCGGCGCGACGGCCCTTGCTGCCTCGCTGTCAGTTCCAGAGCCTTGGCGCGACGGCCCTTGCTGCCTCGCTGCCAGTTCCTGAGCCTCGGCGCGACGGCCCTTGCTGCCTCGCTGTCAGTTCCAGAGCCTTGGCGCGACGGCCCTTGCTGCCTCGCTGCCAGTTCCTGAGCCTCGGCGCGACGGCCCTTGCTGCCTCACTGCCAGCTCCTGAGCCTCGGCGCGACGGCCCTTGCTGCCTCGCTGCCAGTTCCAGAGCCTTGGCGCGACGGCCCTTGCTGCCTCGCTGCCAGTTCCCGATCCACGGCGCGACGGCCCTTGCTGCCTCGCTGCCAGTTCCTGAGCTACGGCGCGACGGACCTCAGCCTCACTTCGGGGGCCACTTCGCACGCTACGCTACTTCTGGTTACCACGTATCACGTAGGAGTGTTATGAATGACATAAAGGAAAGAAGTGTTTGCCAATCTCTGAAGAGTGGTATTTTTAAATGGTGATGATTGCCATAAAGGAAAGGAGTATGTTGCCGATGTCTGAAAAGTGCTATTTTTAAATGGTGTGTTAGAGTGACACTATGAAAGAGTTGAAAGAAGCTGAGTGATAGGGCTATGCTCGCATAATAGGTTCTGATGTCGACTGTGATTTCAGATGACATTAAAGACTTTGGCTGCCAACCAGATGACTCCGGGGCCTGATGAGCTGTCTGCTAACGCCAAGTTGCTTGCCGATGACGACCAGCAGCCCAGTACTTCTTCTGCCAGCATTGCTGTTCCACCGAGCGCCGCCGCTGTGCTCGTGCCTCATGAGCCGCAAGACAGCGGTTCACCTTCTATGAGCCGGAGCCAGCATCGCTGCCCTGCCAAGCGCCGCAACTGTGCTTGTGCCCCATGAACCGCAAGACAGCCCTTCACCCCCTACGAGCCTGAGCCAGAATCGCTGTCCTGCCGAGCGCCACTGCTGTGCTTGTGCCCCATGAGCCGCAAGACAGCGCTTCACCTTCTACGAGCTGGAGTTAGCGATCTCAATGCCTATGCCGGAGACTGAACTGAGAGCCTTCTGTCCTCTGTCATTGGTGTTGTGGTGCATGAATGTTGGTCTGTTTATTCTATCTGGGGCTATTGGTTTGTGATTTGAATAGAATCATAAATGAATTTGCTTCAACTTATCTATTTTCAGTTCATTTATTGTGTGGCTATGGGCTACTAAACAAAACCTTAACAAACTAACACAGGTAAAAACTGCTCGCAACCACTGTAATTTGTAACGTTGCGTACATATGTGTGGTTTCAGATCCGACTGATGAAGAAGTTGATCCAAGCGGTGTGCGAGACTTTGATCAACCGGGTCCCTCGTCTGCACCAGGTCAGCCTGGATCAGCATCTGGGCCCTGTTCAACGCCTGATCTGCCTGAGAGTCCTGTCGAGGACGCCAGGGTGTCAGGAGAGGCCGTGTTAGCGGCTTCGGCAGGCAGCCGTGGGGCGGGCAGCAGCGCGCCTATATAAAGCGAGGCGCAGACCGCGTGCGAGGCACTTGCCCAGTCGTCGTGAAAGATTCAACACCTCGCCATTATTGTTGTCGAACTGTCCGATATCTTTATTCGTTTTGATAATTGTTATTTAGAATCCAGTTTTGTTGAAATTATAATCAGTCAGTTTCAGTGTGTTTCTTTTTAAAAATCATCTCGGCCACTGGTTTCTAACAATATATATATATAGTAATACGAATTAGGATAAGGTGCGGGTGTGCGAGGTTGTGTAGTAAGGTAGTTAAATAAGATAATACAGGAGAGAGCTCAATCGAGTTGTGTAAATATTATACACATAATTGACAGATTCATCGGTCTGTGTACATGATTTGAGATGTCCGTACATATAGAGTAGATATGGACAAAGCATGGGTAGCATAGTGGTAATGAGATCCTTGCGCCATGTTTAACTGAGATAAACAGTGTCTCAAGGTCTGGGAGGGAGCTGTAATGGTACACAAGAGTCAGTACATTTGATACTTCATTTTGCGTGACAGAGGGCTAGCCCATCGCCGCGCTGTATTGTTACACACATTGAATACAAGAGTCGGTTCATTTAACGTTTGGGTTTTTGAGTAGCTCAGGGTAAGTTGGCAAAAAACAAATACGAGAGCGTAGGTTGGTTCGAGGAACAGAGGTCAGGTCAGGTTTTTTTGGCGCATTCCTGCGAAATGTGTAGGGATCAGAGCCGATTTGGCTGCACGCTGAATAAAATATGAATAACTAAATAATGGAAGGTTCTTATGGGACTATACGGAGAAAGCTAATGTGTTGACTGCAAATATACAATTGCGTTTGATTGGTACTTTGTGGCGAGTTTGACACCACGGGTTTGCGTAACATTCCAGTGGTCTTTGTTCTAGACGCTAGGGGTCGGGAAGGCTTAAATTAATCAAAACAGCTTTTTATAGCCAGCGATCGACAAATTCTGTGTATCGGCAATACCAAATGATTTGAGTGATAGCCAATGGTTGATTAGAAACTATGCGTACACACAATTTGTAGAATAGCGGACGTGCATGGCATGGTTGAAATTAGAACCTGTGTAGTTAGAGATAAGAAGCTTTCGCTTGGGCAGCGCGTGTTCCGCAAAGGACGCCATTTTTTTTTCAGACATGTGGGGTCTATAAATACGAGAGCGTGGGAGGGGGAGGCATTCACTCTCTGCGTCAAGCTACTGTGACACTCGTCTTTTAGTAATTCTAAACAGTTCGGTTCGCCGTTTTATGCGTCTGGAACTGGTCGAGTTGTGATTGCGTGTTACAGTGGATTTTCGTGAGTGTCTGAAGCGCCGAGATATACCTCGGTTCCTATCCCTTAAATCAACCTACCCCAAATTCCAAAACTATCCTTGGGTCGTTAGATAAGAACTTGTAGGTAATTGATCTGAGTCTGAGTCTGGGCTTGGAGCGACCCTAATTTCCTTTTCCTTCACCATAGGGTTCCTGGATTGGCTCTTAGAATATTCGCGGGCTAATCCTCCCCTCATTCCTTTCGAGTAGCGAGTTTTGAAATTCCCACACACAGTCATTAAGCATACAAACACATTCAAATCAAACTCAACCATTTTCGAGTGGTGTCGATAATGGACGTGGTATAACACTAGGATTTTAGACTAGGCTAGACAGGAGTTTAGTTGCGGCTAAACCTAGGTTGGCAGGGCATAGGGAGACTGTTTGATCGATGAGGTTCCGCGGATGGAAATAACAAATTCAGAACAAAGTTTAAACGTTGTCAACACAGATAACATATCCTGTTGATATTTTTTTAACATTTGAGTGTTGTCGGGGACGCGCGAAGAGATCAAATTACAGTCTAAAGTTCATTGTTTAGGACCGGGTAGATTGTTTTGCTTTGCCTTGGATCGGTTTGGATTCAAGTTGCATCTTTAAATTAAATGTAAATTTCGCTGGAGGTCTGTGTCGAGTATTTATGACTGGGCTCGGTCGAGGAAGTGCTGAGGTCAGTTTGATACATAGATCGGTATTTACCGAAGTATGTACCTCGCTGTGGTGTGGGTTAGATCTCAAAAAGCGCTAATGACAACGTTTCGATAACATCCAGCTCAAATTGCGCAGAGTTGAAGGTTTCAAAACGTTACGGACCTTTTGAGGAAACCGCTAGTTCAAACCCATTTCGGAAAATCAAATCGCAATTGTGTAAACCCGGTCTATTCGGATCGTTATTGCCGTGAACTAATTATATAATTGGAACCACCACAAGCTGCTACTAGCGAGCACATGAAATATCATTGAGTACTCATGTCGTAAAACTACGACGGATATCTATAAGATATCCCAAACAAATATTATAAATTGTGGTCGACCACTAAAAGAAGTTCCAAGCGCCCATATATACAAAAAATAAATGGTACCATCACACAAAATACAACAACGATCGATCTGGCGCAATACACCGCTAACTGATGCGAAATACCGGCTTGCGGGCATATATGCTTTCTCTGTCTAACTTGACACTCTAACTTCCTGAACCGATCTTCCGTTCGACTTTGTACGCCTAACGAATTTCTCAATGAACAAGAAAATTCAGACTTATCATTCTTAACTTTCAAATTTTACAGCTGAATCGGGTCATCTCTTTTGGGGTAGATAGAATAGACGATCATAGCTTCTGATAGCGGTGGCTCGACCTTAGCCTTTATGCCGTTACAACGCCTTTGTCACCTCCCCCACCCACCAACCCACCCTTTATACCTAAACTACCATCATGTATAGTACGCCCATTTTAGTAAACTCGACAAACGGACGGACAAAGCCCCACAGTCTAACTTTATGGCTCTATAACGCTGACAGTCTCCTTAAACAGAGAGAAGAAGTCGCCGATCTTCTCAATAGACATAAAATAGACATCCTCGCGGTCCAAGAAACTTACCTAATACCCAAACATAGGCGCTTCAATATAGCCAAATATTGTATCTTCAAAAACATTAGCCTCCCAGTCAGGGAAATAAGTGTACTTAGCGAGCTTCACTCCGATCGTAGACCGGTCTTATACTATCTCGGCAGGCCATTCGACCAACCGACTGAAACCAGGAGCGTTATTAACAACCGTAAATTCAAGCAAGCTCTCAGTAAGCGGGACCCAAGATTAGATATCACATCAGAAATTGACAATAGAGCCCAACTAGAAGCTAAAATCTCTGACATAGGCAGCAGTCTCAACGAAGCCCTGACCGGCGCCTCTAGCGAGGTCCCGGTACAGGCCATCCATCGCTTCGAACTCCCAGAGGACTTGAGACTGCTGCTTAGTGCAAAGAATGCGGCAAAGAGATTATGATAACTGTCCCTCAGACAATCACAGAATTCAAATGTGTCGCCTCCAACGAGAAGTTACCAGATGCATGCGAGAGCTCAGAGGCAGTCGCATGAACGACTTTGTCTCCAGCATAGCCCCAAGTCACACTGCCATATTTAAATTCAGTAAATACCTCAAATCCGATGAGATTGTTCCCCTGCCCCCCTAAAACGGGATAACCAACCCGCAGCCTTTGATGACGACGAAAAGGCCGAATGTCTTGCCGATAGTCTAGAAACCCAGTGCACTCCCTCCTCTCAACCAATAGACCCCGATCATCTTAACATGGTCAACTCTGAAGTTGAACATAAAAGCTCTCTCCCCCCCATTGACTCCCTTCCCGAGATCACCCTTTAGGAAGTGCAAAAAGTAATAAAGGAACTCAAACCTAAGAAAGCCCCGGGGCTTGATAGAATCACTAATATGGCAATTAAATCTTTCCGTCTCAGACTCCTAACTACCCTTACGGTAATTTTCAATGCCTCCCTCCGTCTCTGTGCCTTTCCAACCGCATGGAAAGAAGATGACGTTATTGGCTTTCACAAACCCCGGAAAGATCGAACCGACCCCACTTGCTATCGCCCCATTAGCTTACTCTCTTCAATAGGCAAAGTCTATGAACGGCTTATTCTCAACCGACTCAAAGACATTTGCATAGACAAAAATCTCATACCCAACGAGCAGTTTGGCTTTAGACCCAAACACTAGTGCGTCCAACAGGTGCACCGCATAACGGAGCACATTTACAAAGGGTTCCACACAACGGCAAAGTCCAAAGATACCGGTGCCATATTCTTTGACGTAGCGAAAGCTTTTGACAAAGTTTGGCACAATGGTCTTATTTATAAACTTTACCAACGCAACCTCCCCGATAGGCTTGTACTAATTATCAAAGACTACCTCACTGAGCGCAGTTTTTGCTATCGAGTAGAAAAATCGCGCTCTAGGCCCCACCCCATAGCCGCCGGAGTCCCGCAAGGCTCAGTTCTCTCCCCCACCCTCTTTTCACTTTATGTCCAAGACGTCCCCCGCACGCCATACGTCGAGCTAGCCCTTTACGCTGACGATACGGCTCTCTATTATACCAGTAGGAAGAGGGCGCGCGTTTCTCAAGTACTCCAGAAAGCAGTAACCGACCTCGGTGAATGGGCTCTCAAATGGAGAATAGAGATGAACCCCGAAAAAAGCACAGCCGTTTTTCTCAAGGGGTAAGACTCGAGCTGACCGCGCGTCCTCTTCACTACCCTGTAAATACCCCCCCTTTCATTAATTGAAATAATATGAATAAACCCTACGAGTTAACCGAACGATTCTATGAAAAGTAAATTTAAAGATATAACCAGCTAACCATTAATTTAATGTCAGACGGAATTTAACCCTTACGCATTTTTATTGGAATATTTCTCCAATTGGAAAGATTCTAATACCAACGATTGCGAGTATCTTATTGAGATGATTTGGCCAAAGTAGTGGGTGATCGTCTATGGGTAGGACTGTAGACGTTGTGATAGTAATAACCTAAAGTTATTTTTAGAGTGGTTTTGGTTAAACAGTATCGTCATGAGGTTCCCCAGCCAGTGATGAATATAAGTGACATAAAATATTGATAAGCATCGAGTCCGTGCTTATTAGAATAAATTCCAAGTAAATAACCATTTAAGACATTTCGATTACATGTGTTTATAAAGGAGGGTTTGTGCTAGAGCTCACGTCCAGAAGGGACACGGGCCCTAAGGTCGGGCCTCTTAACCCCGCCCGACGCCAGTGGAGGTCAACCGAGTTCTACGGACCCAAGACAGACGAAGTTAGATTTAGCTAAGCAAAATAAGCTTAAATTTTATAAAATAATGATTACAACCACTCAAAATTGTAAAGGGTTAACTATGTGTTCCTTAGTACGCTTTTGGCGTTATCTTTCACCTGTTTTGGGGCCATCCTCCTCCCACACATTCCCATACACAATCTACGTGACTGCATTATTTTAAGACTGCTGATGACCTGGAATTAGCCAACTGAATACACCAGCACCTAGAGACCGCCTGAATCTACTCAAATCCCTCTCGAGTTAGTTTACCTGCCAATCAACTACATATAGACTATTTGGGTTATATTTTTTTATATGATTTGATATTGTGATATCTCTCATCCATCAGTCCAACATGTTTGTTGATCGGTTACGGGATATTTTTATTTGCACCTACCCGTCTCTTAAGTTTTATTCCGTAACCATGTTGATGTTCATCCAGATATTTTATATATAAATTAGTTTTAAGACATGTAAATTCAGCGTAACTACTTAGGTCACTAGATTGATAATGTAGCGTGTGTGTAGGTTTGATTCTATCGGATTTCAGGCCATCCACAGGCATTCTACAGCGAAGTAAACTTCACTCTAAACAAGGGCGATGAGCGTCCCTGAATGATGCGACCAGGGTCTGTACTACAATGTCAAATCAATCCGAATTGTACAAATCCATCTTTTAATCGGGGTATGCGAGTAGTTCTCCAGTCCATGAGTAAGAAGAAGTCTAGGCACTACGTGCTTACGACAAAGATATGAACCAGATAGTACTCAAAGCAGTGACAGACTTTGGAAAATGGAAAGCACAAGTTCGTTCGAATTCCAATGCAGTAAGAATAATCGACCTTCTGAATCGGAGGCGTTTCAGAAGGGGAGAATGACTGCTAATAAACCTTAGGCCGTGTAGAATCTAGTAGTGTTCTTATAGTAATGTCAGCTTCTTGTAGAGTAAATTTGTATGTGTGTGTTTTGTGAATGACCAAGTAACCACGTCAATCTACATGCTATATGGAATTAGAATATGTTTGACATTTAATGTAAAGTTAGGTAGGCCAACCAACATGATATACGGTCAAGAAAAGAAAGATCAAAAAGCCAAAATCAAAAAAAAATATAGTTTGTTAGATAGTTTTATAAGTATTTAGGTATTTCAAGAGTGAGAAGGAAATAACGTAATTATTTGTAGTCATACGAATTTCAGATACTTGTTTGTTACATAAACCTAAATAATCGTGTTTGTCTTCCTAACTACATAACCTCGACAACCTAGGTTTAGCCGCAACTAAACTCCTGTCTAGCCTAGTTTAAAATCCTAGTGTTATACCACGTCCATCATCGACACCACTCGAAAATGGTTGAGTTTGATTTGAATGTATTTGTATGTTTAATGACTGTGTGTGTGGGAATTTCAAAACTCGCTACACGAAAGGAATGAGGAGAGGATTAGCCCGCGAATATCCTAAGAGCCAATCCAGGAACCCTATGGTGAAGGAAAAAGGAAATTAGGGTCGCTCCAAGCCCAGACTCAGACTCAGATCAATCACCTACAAGTTCTTATCTAACGACCCAAGGATAGTTTTGGAATTTGGGGTAGGTTGATTTAAAGGATAGGAACCGAGGTATATCTCGGCGCTTCAGACACTCACGAAAATCCACTGCAATACGCAATCACAACTCTTCCAGTTCCAGACGCGTAAAACGGCGAACCGAACTGTATAGAATTCCCGAAAGACGTGTGTCACAGTAGTTTGACGCGGAGACTGAATGGCTCCCCCTCCCACGCTCCGAAAATACAATCTGAGTCTTAACTCACACTTCACTCGACGACCAGCAACAAAAAGCCCCCTTTCATCTCGACCCATCCCTTTTATATTTTCTCTTCCCACCAAAACGTCCTACCCCAGGCATGCTCGCCAAACCACCATCTCAAACTCCGCGAGTCATTCTCATTGGTTCGTTTCATTTCCTTTCGAAACTCAGTGCTCTGATTGGTTACTAGTCTACACCGTATACACACTTTATACTTTAGATCACACAGTTCAACTAGAAATAGACTTTATAACATCATAAAATAATCTAAATAAAATAATACTAATTTTTTTTCTATATAAAACATCTTATTGCAGTTATAGTGAATAAAGTTCTAATTTGAGTTAAACCATCTGGAATTTAAAGGCGATCGACCGCCATCTGTATTTCCATCATTGAACTAACTACGCATCTGTTTGAACTACCAAACTATATCGTAATTAAACACCCTTATGTATGAGTTTCGATTGAATGAGCCATAGTAAATGCGACATTTCAAAACAACATCACAAATGTGTAAAATGGTCATAATTCGATATCCACTGAAAGCAACGGTGAAGTTAAACCATATTCATTTTAAATTTATGATTCACAACTTATTTCATAGCTCTTAAAGTTTATCCACATTTTGGAGATTGTTTAAACAAATATATTTCTACCTACTGAGAAATAAACCAAATGTTTGTTTCGTCACAACCCGAAATCACACACTTTGACCGCCCTATCCCCTGGGAAAATAAAGTGAAGTATTTAGGCGTGACATTAGACTCCCGACTAAACTTCAAATCCCACATTAAAACGGTCCGCGACAAAGCAGCCTTCTACATGAGTAGGCTTCACCCGTTCATGAGAAGTAAAAGCAATCTTCCATTGCGCTGCAAAATAACTCTATTTAAAACTTGCATCCGTCCGGTCTTCACGTATGCAAGTCCAGTCTTTGCACACTGCTCCCACTCCCTTAAGCCCCTTCAGGTTTTACAAAATCGCTTCATGCGAAAAGCCGTAGGTGCCCCGTGGTACATGCGCAACGTAGACCTCCATAGTGACTTTAGACTCCCCACAGTAAAGCAATATATGAAAGAAGCGTCCGAACGCTTCTTCATTAATGCATCTAGCCACCCAAACCCGCTTATAGCACAAGCATCCCTTTATGATCCGACCCCAGATATAAATAAGAAACACCTATCCAAAAGGCGCCCCAAAGACGTCCTCCTAGAAGCGGAGGACGATATCACGAAAGCTCTTAAAGCCCAACCACCCCCCGCCCCTCAGGCACGTCAACTTGACGAAGGCTGTGTTCCCGAAGCACTACAGCGTCTCAGATACCAAATTTGGATTGAAAGAGATCGCCGTCTTGATTCGACGAACACACAATCTCCCCCTGCCCCTTTAAACCTCCCGGACTGAGGTCAGAGTCCCCCTAAATGACCCAAATATAAAGTAGTTTAGGATTAGGATAGGTCTCGAAAATTATATATAACCACCTCTTCGTAGCGGGGGCTATCTGCCCCCCTAACACGGCCGCTATCATGCCCGTTGACTATGAGCTGATGCCCGCTCATAAAATCGGTTAAGCAATCAAACTCCTCCCATATATATCGTATACACATATATATCGCCCAAAAGGGCAAATTGCAGGTAGAAAGCCTTCAGCATATACCGAGGCCATGGCTCATAGTTAATTCTTACTAAGACAACAGTAAAAACAAAGGGGTTATTTTTAGTCCGTATACCACACGAGCTGATGCCCGCTCAATATGTGGGGACCCGGACATAGCAGGGAGGTCTGACTCCTGGGCATGGGTAATTCCATTTTTTTCCCCTCCACAAAAAAAAAAAAAAAACGGAGGAGTTAGTTCTGCAGAGACCGCGCTCTCGACTGCTTCAACCTTTCTCGCTGGACAGCTCCGAGAACCGACTTCTAACAGACCGATGCATACGATTGGTGACTCGCTCACTGAACTGTGCTAACATACTTAAGTACATACATAGTACCTAGATCTGCACCTAGTATTTTCAACTACCCTCAAATTTCATTGTTAACAAAGTTGGAGTAAATAAAGTGTATTGAACGTTACAACTTCTTTTATGATTAATATAAAAAAAATCCATGGACGAATTTTTTTGGCGTCATAACAAAAATTTATGACAAGTGCCCAATCTTTAATATAACAATCGTTTTATCACTGCACAATGGCATTTTTTTTGGAGCCCAACTGACAAGGCAATATTTGCATTGTCCTTTACCATCAGTTTTGACGAATGGACGTCCGTTTCAAACAAACGATACATGAATCTGAATGTTCACTTCTAGTCGAGAGCCAATGTCGCTGTTTTCGCTAACCTTGGACTAATAAGAATTGAAGGCAGCATGCGTGCGGAGCAATGTATTGACATGTTGCAGAAACGCCTAGTGAGTTTTCACTTTCACTCGAAAGTGACATCGTGGCTTTAGTGACCGAGGGCTGCAGCCTTATGAAAAAAGTTGGATATTTGTTACCATGCATACATCAAGTGTGTTTGGCTCATGGCACTTGCTATCCTTGAGGTGTTATACAAAAAAAATACCGACTGCCATGCCAATACCAGATCTGCCGCAAGCACGACAACTGAATGACATGGACAGTGACACTGACAATGATACGGATAGTGAAGACAGAGAAGGATTCAATGTCTCCGTCGGTGAGGTGATCACCCCACAGCAAGATCCCTTCGACCTGAGGCTTGACTACGACCTGATCGAGAGAGTGCGTAAAGTTGTGAAGATTTTCAAAAGATCCCCAGTCAAAAACGCCATACTGCAAACCTACGTCAAACAAAAGCTAGGAAAAGAGCTCCAAGTCACCATGGATTGCAAGACAAGATGGAGCAGTTTAGCTGACATGCTGGAGATATTCCTGAAGCTTAAACCGGCGATCACAAAAGCTCTCATTGATATAGTCAGAGATAACATTCGGTAAGGAGGAGATCCACGAAATTGAACAGATTTCTAAATGCCTCGAACTGTTCAAGAATTCCCTCGAAGAAATTTGCAGACGTGATGCCACATTGATATCAGCTGATGCCGCATTTGCCTTCACACTGAACTCACTGAAAAATATGAATAACTTATTGGCACACGACTAAAGGACAGGAGGGTTATCGAAGCAATGATACTGCTCTACTTGCATAACCCCAACAAATACTTCTCAATGCAAGATACGACATTCTGCAGGCCATCCAACGATGAGACGATTGAAAAAATGATTGAGCTGCTACAAAGGTGTTTTCCGTCTTTGCTGAATGTCAATCCCGACATGAACCGGGATGACGACATTGAAACAGTTGATGACGACCAATCGGTAAGAAATCAGATTCAAAAGGCAATAGAAGACACCGTCAATTTAAAGAGACCACCAATATCTGAAAGCTCCATCGACACAAATGATGTAAAAAGATTAATTCAAATAGAAATGATGCTCTTCGATAATAATGGGAACACGAGGAAAATATTTAACGAAGGTGTATAACTACCTTCTGACAATAGTGCCAACGTCGGTGGAGGCGGAGAGTGCGTTTTCCTCAGCTGGAATGTTATGCACAAAAATAAGATCATCACTTAGTGATAAGTCGCTGAAATGACTTCTCAAAAACGACTGATTTTATATTCATATAAGACTGATTTAATGTTACTTTTGTCTCTAATTTAGACATGATTATTTTAATTTGTTGATTAGTTTTTTATGTTTCGTCGATAAGAAGTTTCGAGCCTTAGTTAAAATGAAAGTTGATTTATATTCATATAAGACTGATTTAATGTTCCTTTTGTCTCTAATTTAGACATGATTATTTTTATTTGTTGATTAGTTTTTTATGTTTCGTCGATAAGAAGTTTCGAGCCTTAGTTAAAATGAAAGTTGAAATGTTTGTTAGAACTGTATAATAGTTTTGTTGAATTAAAGTTTTATTATCTAAGACTTCCAAAGTTTGTTTTATATAGATAACAAAGTGGAGAATATATGACAAAGGCGAGCTGCGATCAAGATATGTATTCCAGCCAACCTATGAACCTACCTGATAATATATGCTAAGTATTCTTATTATTTTAATAGATTTCATGCTTTTTCAGTAAAATAATAATAAAATAAGGAATTTACCGGTTTTTATCGGTTAACCGGTAATCATAAATTATTTACCGATAAATTTACCGGTAATAGAAACCGCCGGTAATTGCAAGCCCTATATGTAACGTAACCGACATTAACAATATTGTTAACATCTTGCCAAAGAACGTCCGAACATTAGTCGTTGCAATGCAAATCCATCAAATTACTACGAAAGGAAATGGTAATATGACTTACAGGGATATTAGTTGTTTTTGCGGTGACTTAAAAGGCCAGTGCCTTTAAGCAAAAGTTTATCCCGCAAGGTCAGTTGCAGTTAAACCAACAATATCTGACCTGATTTTAATGGAAGATACCATTCTTAACTCTGGCAGTGATACAGTCTTACCAATGGTCAAAGACTGCACACCCGAAAATATACGGAAGGGCTCAAACTTAACTATATACATCGACACCAAACTAATAAATATAGATGAAGACGTCGTCATGGAATTCGCATGCACCAACTTACCTATGGACTAAGATGCAACCCTGGAAAAAACATTTATGGATGAAGAAGAAGATGAGAAAGAATCTTCAACAAAAAGCTTCTTCTTACCTATAGATCAAGATATTACATTAGAACAAGATATTTTAGACCCACCTGCCATATTTTTTATGACTATTTTAATGTCATTAACAACTTTGATATTGAAACTGATCTCAAAGAAGTCAGCGCAGATAGAAGTGAAGCTTTGAGGCATTCAGACAATACTGACAAAGAAAATCTTCCATTTGTATCTCCCTGGCAAGTAAACCTATGATAGAAAACCATACCATTACTCAACTTCGGGTCATAAACTATCCAAAAAATCACATACGGTCAAAGCACTGAGAACATACGTCAGCCGACAATTCAATTGCGGTCGATGCAATAACTATTGACATTAAATAGTAAAGTGCATGTGTTGCAAAAAACTATTCTGTTTAGTATGTAGTGAAAGCAAAGGGCAATTGACATTATATGTTGTTTAGAATCAAAACTGGTCAAATCCAAAAATAACGGTTTTGGAACAGAGCACGTCAATTTTTTCGGTACAAAATCTTGTATTTGTTATCAGCATTAAAGAGTAAAATCCAAAAGCAGTTGGTAGAAAAATCTATTGAAATTACTGGTTGGTATCAAAATGAGTCAAATCCTTCGAAGCTTAGAAACGAAATCGGTCTAATCCGCGCAGCCAATCAGAAGCCAGATCTATTTATGAAGATGACAGGTGACCGGCGGCCATTTTTCGGAGTGTCGAGCACGCGGATCGTGCTATTTTATTTTCATGGCCGTTTTTAATTAAAAGTTGGGTTTAATCACAATAAAAAGGATAACATAATAAAGGAAATTACTCCCCAGTTATCACGGAAAAGGCCACAACAAAAAGCGGATTGGAAATGCAACAAATTGAAGAAGGAAAGGTATGTTTGTATTGCTTTGATCACCCAAGCTGCCCATCATGGTCAGTGGTGCTAAACATTGTGTCATTTCTGTTACATACCTAGGGGCCGTAGGTTTTAGTTTGGATGAGCCTCTGAATTAAATTTTTCCTTCGATTTGTTTTTTGGCATGAAGTAGTGTTTACCTACTGCGGCGATGTCCAAAAGGAGGGTTATGCGTATGACCAATACAAAATTATGTCCATACATATGTTCCCTCGTAAACTACTAAACAGCTGAACCGATTTCGATAAATTTTGCGTCGTTAGATTCTTCTTGATAACGCAAGTGTCACTGGGTATGTTAAAACTATGAAAAATCTTAAGTATTTTTTTTTCAAATCCTGTAGTGTATCATCATAGTGTGATTGTCATTGTTTTAGGTAAACCAAAGGAGCCACCACATGTGACACTTCCATGTAACCACTACACAAAAGCATACAGGTGCACTTCATTGAGACATGCTGATATAATAGCATTTAATAGAGCCTTCTACAAAAAACCGGACAAAATATATCAGGATAACTTTATAATTAGCCATACGAAAGTTACTACTACGAAGCGACGTCGGCCAGTGACTAATCGTGGTAATAAAAAAGAAATGTCAGTAACGTACTTTGCAATGTTCTGATTCCTGTTTGCAAACGCACATTTCTGTCTATTTTGGCTTTAAAGAAAGGAAGAGTAACTGGTGTCATTAATCGACATTTCAAATCAATGGGTGAATCTGCACAAGAGAATAGAGGGGGACGGCTTAAAGCACAAAAACATGCAACTAAGAGAAAAGCTGTCAAAGAATTTATCAAAAACCTTGTGCCCTTGGAAACACAATTACTGCAGAAGTAAAATAAAAAGTTGACAATATTTGGCATCGGAGATCAGCATTATTAAACTTTACAAAATGTGTATTGCCGAAACAGCTGTTTAACATAAAGATGTCAAGGAATACTTCAGGGAAATTTTCAATACCAAATTAACATAGGTTTTGGATCCCCTCGCACAGATAAGTGCTCCACTTGTATAGTTTTACAAGAACGAAACATGAAAAAAACAATGAAGTAAAAAGTCAATTGATGATTGAGAGTAGAATTCACTAACTGCGAGCCAAAGCGTTTTATGGCTTATTAAAAGACAGCAGCGAAAATCTTTTGATTTTTTTGATTTGAAGTCTTCACTGCCAAAAGAACCAACCGTTGCCAAAAGTCCCAGATCAAAGTACCGATTATTCGAGGCAATTATATGTTTACAATTTTACGGTGGTTGCCGGAACGGGACTCAAAAGAACCATTGACTGTTAATAACTCGTTCATATATACGTGGACTGAAGATGTTTTGAAGAAGGCATCTAATGAAATTGCAAGCGCAGTGTTTCAGTGCTTGAATACCATTTTTCTGAGTCCCGGATTAGAGCACATTACACAGATTTGTTTGGTGGCAGACGGCTGCAGCGGCCAAAATAAAAACCAATCTGTTCTTGGTATGGCAGCTAAATGGTTACAAGACTATGCACCAGAACACATTATTGACCTAGAAATTCAGTTTCCCGTTGTTCGCCATTCGTTTTTACCACCGGATAGTTTTTGCAAAAATTGAAAGGGAAATAAAAAGACGCACGGTAATGGCGTAATGATCATTACGAAATTTTCGTCAAACATGGAACTGTGTATTACATGGAAGTAGATATAAAAGTTAACGACTGGACACGATCATCAGCTGAAGTCTTAAAAACTACAACAAATATGACAACAAATATGAACTTTTCAAAAAAAAATCGAAAAGATTTTTTCTTAAAAAGACTCGTGACAAACAAAATGTGGGTATTCGAGCGGAAGAATCGTACCAACATACTTTAAACAAGTATCAAAATGTTTGCAAATGAAAAAAGACGGTTTCTGCTATAAACCCAGATGTGACAAAATTATATGTGGTAAATCCACATATAATTTTGTCACATCTGGGTTTATAAACCCAGGTGTGACAAAATTATATGTCTTTTATTTTATATGCTTTTCACGAGTCTTTTTAAGAAAAAATCTTTTGAAAAAAAAAAATATGTGGTAAATCCACATATAATTTTGTCACATCTGGGTTTATACAACAATAATTAAACAAAAGTGGGAAGAAATTTCAGATTTATCTACACTAATATTATAAAGAGGAAAACTTTGTTTGTTTGTTTGTAATGAATAGGCTCAAAAACTACTGGACCGATGTAAAAAAAAACTTTCACCATTCGAAAGCTACATTATCCACGAGTAACATAGGCTATATTTTATTTTGGAAAAAAGTAGGGTTCCGTAAGATATTTGGGTTTTTCGGACACAAGGTGTAAAAAATTGACCAGAAAAGTTACTTATTTTGCGTACCCTGCCTAAACTATAAAAGATAGAACCATAAAATGTTCTAATTAATTGTAGATCTTATAAATATCTACAAAAAAGTTCGCGACATACTTTACCTATCTATGTCGAGTGAGGCACAACAACCATTTTTTTATTTAAAAATCTTGATTTTTTTTTTGGACTACATTTAAACGCGTTTATTTTACTCATGCTATTAATCCTTATCAAAATAAATTATTTCATCACTAAGTACAGTTTATGTAGATAATATTTGGTTTTTGAACGATTAAAATTGGACGTTTAGTTTTGAAGTTATGGCGAAATTAAAATATTACTATTTCTGCTGCACGGCCCATTGCGAAGTGGGCGTCACCAAGGCGGGAGTGCGCGTGCGGGAGGGGATTTTAGATCTATGAGCAGGGCTGCCAGATGTACGATTTAAATCGTACTCCTACGATTTTTTGGCACTTTTACTCATGTACGATCGCTAGACCAAGATCGTACCGAAAACGTACGATTTTTCTGTACCTGGCAACATTTTGTAATGAAACGAATGTGCTCCACCGGCAAATATTATGTTCGGGGAATTCCCCGAAAACCTAACGTATGCCTGGATCTTTTACTTAAATGAAGACTCTTTATGCAATCACACAAAGTCTGTATTTGTTTGCATTGTTACGAAACTTATAATTTTTCGCTTGTAAAGACTTGTCTTGGACTCGTCAAAAACCTGTTTTTCTCATCAGTCTCGAGCTGTACGTAGTGATTATATCAACTTTTGATCTGCATACTGTCTTGAGTGTTTTTTGTGAATATTCAATACGTTTAAGCAAGAATGGGCAGTGAAAGTGAAGAAGAGCAACCTGCGCCAGGTACTCCAAAAAAGAAATTATCTAAAAGAGGAGAGCTTTCTGCAACAGAGGGACAAACACAGATCACAGAAATATCGTCCCGATTGGGAGAAATTTGATTTTTTTAAGGACTGGTTAGGGCCCGGTAAAAACCAATTTAAAGCCCGGTGCACTGTTTGTGACGTCGAAATGGTTTCAGAATATGGAGTTTTAAAGTTACACTCTTCGAGGCAAAAGCATATAAAAGCCATGTCTGCAATATCAAGCAAAACAAAAGAGCGTAATATCATGTCAGCATTTGTAAATAAAGGAGTTGTGCCGAAAAATCAAGTTCTAACAGCGACTGAAATAAAGTTAGCTGCTTTTCTAGCTGAGCATAAGCATTCCAAGCTGCAGATCATATGTCTGATTTGATAAATGGTGTATTGGAAGATTTCGGAGTGGAACATAAAATTTCTATGAAAAGAACAAAAGCTACAGCTGTGATCACCGAAGTAATTGGTGAAAGAGAAAAATCGTCTCTAGGCGAAAAACTGAAAAATTCAGTGTTATGTCTGATGAGTCCACAGATGTCAGCACTCACAAGGCTAGTTGTATAATTGTCAGATATTATGACGTCGTCGAGGAAAATAAAATTGTAAGTAAGTTTTGGAAACTTTGCAAAATATTCAGCTCTGATGATCAAAAAATATTAGAAGAAGGTGCTACGGGAGAAAATTTGTATAAAATACTGATGAAGTCTTTTTCTGACTGGGATATATCGACTGAAAATATGATTGGTTTCGGTGCAGACGGTTGCAACGTGATGATGGGTAAGAATAACTCTGTGGCGAGCAGACTCAAGGAAAATTTGCCAGGTATATTTGTAATAAAATGTGTTTGCCACTCTGCACACCTTTGCGCATCTGAATCGTGCAAACAGTTACCAAGACGCTGCGAAGATTTAGCAAGAGAGATATATAGTTTTTTTTAAAACAGTTCAAAAAGGCAATTTCGCCTTCAACAGTTTCAAGATTTTGTGAGTACTTCGCCTCATAAGCTTTTGCATCCTTCACAGACACGTTGGTTGTCATTGGTGGCGGTGGTAGATCGATTGTTAGAACAATGGAATGCATTAAAACTGTTCTTTACCGACTGTTGGCTGAATGAACGTCTTCTTTCAACAGAACTGATATTTAATAGTTTGAATGATCCATTCATACAGCTTTATTACTTGTTCTTGTCTTGGATATTGCCGAAATTCACCAACTTCAATAAACTTTTTCGTAGTGATCACGTCATTAAACGAAAAGGTGTGGAAAACGAAGCTTACATTTAGGCTGTATAAAGGGTAAGAATGCTTATATACAGCCCTTATAAGGGCAAAAGGGCCACAAATTATACAGCCTTAGGCGTTACATGTGCTGTAAAATAGTGCAAAAGCTGTATTAGAGCTGTTATTCGGTATAAAAGGAAACCTGAACTTCGTCGTCAGATTACTGCTACCAAGGAGTTTTTTCATCGCTGTCGGCATTTCTTAATCACAAGCGCTAAATAAATTAAAAAAAGATATGACTTAGATGACCCACTTCTATCAAAACTGGACTGTATTGAACCTACCAATGCTGCTTCCAGTAATTACAGAAAAAAAGTACCGACGTAACAGCCACTTATGATACTTGTTCCAAGAATAGTAAAAGCCGACGACATTCAGATGATGCAGGCAATAGATGACGAATGGCGCAGTTTTCAAATATTTCAGATAAAATTGATGTAATTTCTTTGAATACCGATGAGTTTTGGGGCGTCATTAAAAAACAATTTGAAAATTATAAAACACTGGCTCAATTTGCTATAAATGTGTTATGTTTACCACATTCCAGTGCAGACTGTGAAAGGGCATTCAGCGAGGTCAATATAATCAAAACAAAACTTAGAAACAGTTTATCCAATGAAACACTGAATGGAACACTATTAGCCAAGCAATTAATACGAAGAAACGGAAATTGCACCAAGTTTAAGCCAACAAAAGAAATGTTGAAAAATATGACCCCAAAAAAAGTTGTTTATACACTAAAATAAAACTATTTATTAGACTTATGTCTAATAAATAGTTTTATTGTTATAAATCTGAACAAATTTTAGTAATTTTAATAAAAACTTTGTACTTCTAGGTTGTACGATCTTTTTCAAAATTTCCTTGGAATGCGATTTTTTTGTAGTTGGCGTACGATCACGCTTTTTTTTCATCTGGCAGCCCTGTCTATGAGTAAGGTACCCGCGCGGCTCAGACGCGAGGTCGGCTCCCTACGCAGCGGTCGTGCGCTAAGTCTAATAATTTTTGTGAAATTTTTTTTTAGATTTCGTTCTTAAAACTACACCTACGCAAAGTTTCTTCTCAGAGTTCTGTTGTTTAGACAACAGTTCTTTTCAGGGCTAACCAACAGTTCTTTTCAGGGCTAACCAACAGTTCTTTTCAGGTCTAACCAACAGTTCTTTTCAGGGCTAAACAACAGTTCTTTTCAGAGCTAGAATATTACACGCCAAAAACATTTTCTTAAACATTTGAAAATGCCTAAGAGAGCCAGGTCTCAACTTTCTAAACATAGTTCTTAAGCACGGGCAGCAAGAATACGTCGTATGGGAGAATCTTCACCTGAACGTTCACAACGCCTTGCTGAACAAAATCAGAGAAACTCTCAGGTACGCGCACGAGAGTCGAGTGTCGAACGTTCGCAACGCCTTGCACAACAAAATCTGAGAACCTCCGAGCTACGCGCTCAAGAGTCGAGGCTGGAGCGTTCCCAACGTCTTCATGAACAAAATATAAGGACCTCTCAGTTGCGCGAAAGAGAGTCGAGTGTCGAGCGTTTGCAGCGACTTAGAGCTCAGGCAGAGAGACAGCAATTGTCCACAAATAGAGTTCGCAATCGAATTTTAGCTAACAGCAACAGACTGGCTTTCAGATATGATCCGCAGGTTGATTATGCACAACAAGCGTCCGTCCAAATCGGAGTCATGAATAAGATCTCAAAATCAAATCAAATCAAAAATCATTTATTTCCATAGTATGTTGTTACATCACTTAGATCCGTCATTACATTTTTTTGGATGAGTTCACTAACACAATGGCGGAATCTGTGGAGAAGAGCTCACCGAAGAAACTCCACAGTCGTCGCATCTTTTGCGTTTCCTTCTTTAAATAAAATATTGTCAAATTACAAAATGAATGCTAATTATATATCGAAACAGCCTGTTACTCAAACAATCTATTCCCATGGACATCTGTCCTCTAAGTAATCAGATATCCTATAGTAACCTTTTTTATACAATTTCTGCTTTATTATTATTTCAAACTTGTCTAAAGGTAAGTTTTTAATATCAGTAGGGACCTTATTGTAATAGCGTATACAATTGCCTTTAAAAGAATTACTAATTTTATGTAGTCGGCTTACATAAGCAACCAACTTGTCTTTATTTCTAGTATTAAAATTGTGTATATCACTGTACTTCTGAAAATTAGTTATATTTCTTTTTACATACACAAGATTGTCATAGATATATTGAGACACAAATGTCAGAATATTGATTTCTTTAAACTTTTCCCTCAGTGACACTCTAGGCCCTAATCTATAAATTGCACGAACAGCCCGTTTCTGCAGAATAAATGTACTATAAGCATTCGCAGCGTGACCCCACAATAAAATACCATAGGTCATTAGACTATGAAAGTAACTAAAGTACTAGTCTAGCGGTGTCTACGTCGGTAAGAGCTCTAATTTTTTTAACTGCGAACGCTGCCGAACTCAGTGTGTTCGACAATTTATTTATATGAGGATCCCATTGTAGTTTGGCGTCTAAAGTAATGCCCAAAAAGACAGTCGACTGCACAAGGTCCAATCTCTGTCCTTTTATAAATATGTCTGTAGTTACCGGGTTCACATTGGGTAACACGAATTTAATACATTTAGTTTTCTTTTCGTTAAGTAATAAATTGTTAACAGTAAACCAGTTCACTATACTAGAGATAGCATTGTTTACCTCGTCATAATTTGATTGCTGTCTTTTAACTTTAAATATCAAAGAAGTATCATCGGCAAACAATACTAACCCATGTTTTGCTTTAACAAGGTAAGGTAAATCATTAATATATACTAAAAACAAGAAAGGACCAAGAATTGAACCTTGCGGTACGCCCATACTTATTGAAGACCCAGGTGATCTTTTCCCATTAACATCGACCATCTGAACCCTATCTGTTAGATATGACTCCAGAAGGCCAAGTGCCTGATCTTTATACCATAATGGCGTAACTTCCTGACAAGAGTGTCATGATGGACGCAATCAAAAGCCTTGGATAGATCGCAGAAGACACCTATTGCATCCATTGCGTCTTCCCAGGCATCAAAAATATTGTCGATTAGTTCAACACCAGCATCGGCTGTTGAACGACCCTTTGTGAAACCAAACTGAGCAATATGAATTAAATTATTGAGATAAAAATGACTTTGCAATTGATTAAGTATGAGTTTTTCAAATATTTTGCTAAGCGTTGGTAGTATCGATATGGGTCTAAAATTGGTGGGGTCTGATGTACTACCAGCTTTGAATAAAGGTATAACTTTACTTAGTTTCATCAAGTCAGGAAACACACCATTATCTATACATTGATTAAATATACAACAAAGGTGAGGTGCAATACAATCTACAATGGAACTAATAATTTTTACTGATAGACCATGGGCGTCAGCTGTCTTTTTCATTTCCAGGGATTTAAACGCTTTTACAATGTCTTCATTATTTACGTGCCTAAATTTAAAATCTGTTTTACATTCCTCAAAGTTTTGTTTAAGTATAGATTCAGCAGCAGCGGGAGATGAATTTAAAGACTTGGTTGTTGAAACTGGAATGTCCGTAAAGAAATTTTCGAAAGCTTTTGCTACTTCTAGGTCTGTACTTAGCAATTGATTATCTATCTTAAGCTTGAAGTTATTATGTGTAGCTTTGGCCTTTCCAGTCTCTCTGTTTATAATTTGCCAAGTCGTTTTCATTACATTGCTACTAGATTCAATTTTGTTTTTAATGAAATTAGATTTAGCTACGGCATAAACGCGTTTAAACATTTTTGAATAACTATGAACATAATCTAGAAAGGCCGTATTTTTGTTATATGATTTCTCTTCATAGAGTTCATATAATCTTCGTCTGCTCCAATGAATTCCAACTGTCGCCCAATCACTAAACAAAGCTTTGTTATTAACTTTTATAGTTTTTGATTTAAATACCGTATCATATTCATTTTTGACAAGGTTAAATACTGAGTTGTACAACAAATTTGGATCGTCACTGTATGGTATTTCCCATAGTTTATCTAAAATATTATTCCTGTAGTGTTCAAGCCGAGTGTCACTAACGGGCACACATGTAATATCCTCTTTTTGGTCCTTTTTTATTTTAATATTGAATATACCTATCTGACCAGAGTGATCAGAGGTTAATTTATTGATGACCGATTTGAAAATGGGCGTAATGTTAGTAAATATATTGTCAATGCAGGTAGCAGATGTTGCAGTAATTCTAGTAGGCTCCAAAAACAGATAGTTCATGTTGTGACATAAAAATAAAGATTTTAATCTAGTACAAATATTATTATCCTCTAACAGATTAACATTAAAATCACCACAAATTATAAAAAAATTGTTTTTATCGCTGATTTTAATCAACACTTCATCCATTTTCTTTTCGAATAAATCAAAGGATGAATCTGGTGGTCTGTATACGCTCATTACAATAAGTTGTTCAAGTTCAATACAGGTTATTTCCATGGTACGCTCAACAGACAGGCTCACTATGTCAACTCGTTCCTTACATTTAAAACTATTATTTACAAGTATTAAGGAGCCACCGCGATCAGCTGTTTTTCTGTTGAACGAATTAGCAACGTGGTGGTTATTAAAGTTGAACATGAACTGATAACTCTTTAAAACGTGCTCTGTTATACATAAAATATCAATATTATTACAGTTCATGAATAACTCAATTTCCAGTTCTTTACTTAACATGCCCTGTATATTTTGATGAACCACGTTTAAAATATTCTTACTTTTACATTTTTCATTACTAGTAAATTGATTTAATGGGCAAGATGAAGGTATATTTATACAAATATTAATATTACTGCCAGAGTTACTCTCTGTTGTCCTATGGGTTAATTTAAAGAGCTTGGAACAGATTCCAAGGAGTACATGTCATTATTAATACACTGCTCAATAGAAGCAGGCGTTTCATTAGTCAAAAACTTGACTGAGTTCAAAATAAAATAAGATAGTGACTGTGCTATCTGTTTTGTATAAAACCTAGATAGGTAATACCTATCCTTAGTCAAATAAAAATATTTTCCAATACAAATATTGGTGTCTATGAAATGAAATTTTTCAGTATGACGACATGTCAATGTGTGTATAAATATGTATTATAATTTATGTATTATAATCATGTCTTCTATGATTTTCATGTTGTGACAAAGATTGGCTGAAGGGAAACGCAAACAAGA
Organism: Argyresthia goedartella; assembly: GCA_949825045.1. Classification (NCBI taxonomy): domain Eukaryota; kingdom Metazoa; phylum Arthropoda; class Insecta; order Lepidoptera; family Argyresthiidae; genus Argyresthia; species Argyresthia goedartella. Next base: position 20,844,531 of record OX463821.1, on the reverse strand, counting down.
TTATTCTATCTACATTTTGTAAAGAATTTAATTTGGAAAAGTATTTAGTAATTAGTTTTTTAGATACATTTTCCCTTCTACCAATTAAAATAATTAGGGTGGTTGGTTCTAAAAACTGCGATGACAACACTTTGTTTAATATTTGTGAATATGTGGCGCCAGGCATACAGTTATTTAATATTGCCTGGCCCACGCGCTGACTAAGTTGTAAACCCATATTTTTTCCAAGTTCATCGCTGTACATTATATACCTATCCTTTGTCCGAGAGAAGGAGGCGTTATTGATAACACTATTAGTACTCAAGTCGACTGACGGCGGCGCCTGGGTCAGTATCAGCTGTTCGGCCGGCTGCTCGGCGGGACACACGGTCGGCACGGAACAGTCCGCTGGAGCTTGTTTACAATCACAGATGTGATTGTCGGTCAAAGATATGAAAGTGTCATAATTATACTTACACGTCTCCAACAAACTATTCATAGCCGACACATGTTCCTTAATTTCGTATTGTGCTGACTCATATTTACGTGTAATACTTTGTAATGATGAGTTTAAAATATGCATATCTGACTGGAGTCGCCGTGTGTCACATTCGTACTTTTCTGTAGTTTTTTCCAAACATAATCTACAATCATCGATTTGGTTAATTAATTCGACACGTTCCTTGCTACAATTTACATTTTTACAAAATATTTTATTTCTATTAGCTAGTTTTTGTGTTTTTTTTATATAATTATTCAATTTAACATATTTCTTTAATTTATTTTTACTACAGCTCATAGTGGTTACTGATTGCGATCTATTAGGACTATCACACGTGAGATCACAAGCTGTTAGGTCAATAGTTGGTATGCCAGTTTGGCTCATGACCTCATTATATAAGGCCCTGGTTGTAGCACTGTCTCGCTGTTCCTCCCGCTCGCTGAAAACTTGAAGCTCGTGGTGTGCCTCTGCAAGTTGTTGTTCAAGTGATTTTATGTGTTGCAATGCTACGTGGTGGACATCATGACACTTGTAAAATGAGTCGACTTGGTGTTGTAGTTCATCTCTCTGGGCACTGAGATCCTGGCATTGGATGACCAACTCACTGATCTCTTCTTTTAGCGCCGAATTTTTCTTAATTTGCTTTTCTATCTCCTCTTCACACTCATCTCGCTCTCGTAGAAGTATTTCACAAAGCTCTTGGCTCTTCTTGAGCTCCAGCAAGGTCGCTTTCAGCTTCAACTCCACATCGCGTGTGCTCATCTTGCTTCGTATCAGCATTGCCCCTTTTTCGCCTGAAAAAAAACCGCGAATAGGTGTCAGTGTATGACCGGGTGGAATACTAGCGAACACTAGGGAGTTTATTGCACAATGAAGGTGTTAAGTGTGTGTTTTTGTTGAATGTGGCAGAATGTTGCGTCTTCAACTTTGCTTCCGCTTTTGCCAAGTAAAGAGAGACAAAACGGTACCTGAGTGAGTGTACGGCAAGTGTTTCACTTATATGAAGGTTTGTTTAGTTTGTTACGGGTGTGAAAGGTGAGATTATTGATATAAATACAGAAATAAAACGATACTTCCCCCGTTTACGTCGTTGCTATTTGAACTGATTTTGACAGTTCAATCGGCCGGTACAATCGGTCTTGTTTTTTCCAAAGCGTGGATGTTTGCACAGCTGTTTCTTATCTACACATTATTTAATCACTAATTACTACTTAAATTAAGTTTACTCGTGCAGAAAAGCAATTTTGACTAATTTAATTGAAATAAAAACTACAGAGCTGTTTACATCGTCAGCTATTCGGTCTGGGGTTGCCAGCCGAAAAAAAAAAAGCTCTAACTGCTCTGCCAAGAAATGGGCAGACGAACCTAATGGTATGTGCTGTGCTTCAGGTAAAGTTTGTCTTCCTAACCTTCAGGAGCCGCCACAACCAATAAAAAATCTTTTAACTAATAACCATCCATTATCTGGTCATTTTTAACAAACATACGTAGATACAATAGTCTTTTTCAAATGACTTCGTTTGGCGCAAAAGAAATCAGGGAAGGAAATTTTATGCCCACTTTTAAAATTGAAGGACAGGTATGATACATCTCATTGGTAGCCTTTTACCACCATCAGGCTAAAACCTACAGTTCTTGCAAATATATTTTATTTCGGATGCAGACCAGTTATCATTGCGATCAAGCATCGCACCAACCTTAAAAATGGACTTAATTCGCGAATTACAGACCGCTTTGAATAATCATAACGTGTATATACGAAGTTTTAAACAAAACTTAGAACTTAACTCCTCAGATAATTTAAAGTTAATTATTCATTCAGATCGCACTCCACAGACAGCACACAGAGGCAGATATAATGCTCCTACTGTGATCGAGGTAGCCGTTTTCTTGGTCGATGAAGACAAAGGTCCCAGGGATATAGTCTTACACGGTAGAGACGGACAGTTCAAAAGAGTTTCTGAGCTACATCGGTCCTATGATCCACTACAGTATCCTATAATGTTTGTGACAGGAGAAGACGGTTATTATTTGACTATCCCTCAGCAGGGTTCTGCGCGTAATAAAACTGTTTCGTGTATGCAATTTTATGCATTTAGATTAATGTTTAGAACTAACTCTTTTAATCCGTTACATTATTACAGAGACTTATTTAGTCAATATTGTGTTGACATGATGGCGAAAATGATATCGGAAAGATTAAATCATATTTCTCGGAATCAACAAAGACTGAGGGCTGATGACTACATTCATCTCAGAGATGCCTTAAATCATGACGCAAATGTTGACCCATCAAATATCGGTCAACATGTCATATTGCCATCGTCATTTACGGGTTCTCCGCGTTTCATGCACGAGAAAACGCAGGACGCGATGACGTACGTCCGAAATTATGGTAGACCTGACTTATTTGTCACTTTTACATGTAACCCCGAATGGCCTGAATTAAAGCGGTGCTGGTACCAGGACAACGGTCTTTCGACCGTCATGACATGATTTCACTTGTATTTCATTTAAAGATGAAGAAATTCATCAAATTATTTGTCAAAGAACAGATATTCGGTAAAGTAAAATGTTATATGGCAAGTGTGGAGTGGCAAAAGCGCGGTTTACCTCATGGTCATTTGCTGTTCTGGCTAGAAACTAAAATACAACCAGATGAGATCGACAGCGTCATAGTTGCGGAGCTACCCGATCAACAAATTGATCCGGTACTATACGACATTATACTTAAAATATGGTACATGGACCCTGCGGAGAACATAATTTAGCTGCAACATGCATGAAGAACGGTGTCTGCACAAAAAAATACCCTCGCAGTTTCATGAACGATACCCAGACCGGAGAGGATGGGTATCCAGTTTATCGTAGGCGCAATACAGGAAATGGCGGTCGGAGCACTACGCTACAAATCAGGGGCAACATGGTGATGATAGATAATAGGTGGATTGTTCCATACTCCCCGCTACTATGTAAGACTTTTAACGCTCATATAAACGTGGAGTATTGCCACTCTGTCCAAGCCATTAAATATATAAATAAAGGTTCAGATCAGGAAACTTTTAGCCTTAGAAACCCACACGATGAGGTCGAAAACTATTTAAATGGCAGGTACATAAGCACATTTGAAGCTGTCTGGCGCTTATTTGAATTTCCCATTCACGACCGGCATCCTACTGTAGTGCATTTGGCCGTTCATCTAGAGAACGGTCAAAGGGTGTATTTTACACCAGGGACAGCTCATCAAGTGGTCCAAAACCCACGCAATACCACATTACTGGCATTTTTTGCTCTCTGTAATGAAGATGAATTCGCGAAAACTCTTCTGTGTCTTCTGAAGTCCCGCAATACTATACATGGGCAAATAATAAATTCACTAGAAGGAGGCGTAGTGAAGATGTAGTTGGACGTCCGGGGATAAAAAAAGATGCCGCTTTAGGTAGAGTCTACGGGATACATCAATCCCAATCAGAGTGTTTTTTCTTAGGATTCTACTGCACCACGTACGCGGTCCGACCTCATTTGCATACCTTAAAACTGTAAACGGTATTGTCAAAGAGACGTATCAAGCAGCTTGCCGTGACCGAGGTTTACTTGAAAACGATGACCATTGGGGTAACGAAGCGACCGAGGTTTACTTGAAAACGATGACCATTGGGGTAGCGAAGCTTCGTTATCACATTGTCCAAAAAAACTAAGAGAGTTGTTCGTAGTCTTACTTTTATTTTGTCAACCATCGGAACCATTGAAGTTATGGGATACTTTCAAAGATCAGTTCTGTGAAGATATTAGACATCGTATCAGACAACAAAATCAGGATAACACTTTACCCTTCACTGAAGTCATTTATAATGAAGGATTTATCGAAATAGAAAACAAACTTCTAGAATTAAACGACAAAAATTTAAGTGATTTTGGATTACCTTTTCCAGTTCGTACCCAGAATAATACTATTGACACAATGGTACAACAGTATAACAGAAATGATCTAACAGCGTTTGTTAATGACAATGTGCCAAAATTAGTACCAGATCAAAGACATGCTCATGAGACTATTGTGGACAGCGTGAACAATAACATGGGGAGATTTTTTTTTTGGACGCACCGGGAGGCACCGGAAAGACTTTTCTCGCAAATTTGATACTTGCTAAGATAAGGCAATCAGGGAAGATAGCGATTGCAGTTGCTTCGTCAAGAATTGCTGCAACTCTCTTGAACGAAGGAAAAACTGCTCACTCTACGTTTAAACTCCCGCTATCCGTATCTTTAGATCAACGGTCTACGTGCTCTATTCGGAAAAATGGGCCTCTTGGTAATTTGCTGCAAGACGCGTCGTTGGTAATATGGGATGAATGCACCATGAGTCATAGAGCTCATGTGAAGGTCGTGGACCGTACTTTAAAAGACCTCCAAAGCTCTGCTAATGTCATGGGTGGTATCACTTTTGTATTTGCTGGAGATTCCCGACAAACGCTTCCAGTCGTCAACAGAGGTACGCGAGCAGATATTATGAAGGCATGTTTAAAATCGTCTCACCTTTGGACATCCGTTCAACAATTGAATTTGCGCACCAATATGAGAGCTCATCTACATGGAAATACGCATAGCAATTTTCCACAACAGCTGCTGAAACTTGGAGAAGGAATTTTTCCATCTTTAAATTTGGGCACCGATTATGCGGATACTTTGGATGAGTCTCTAGGCCAAATAGTCCATAATTTAGATAGTCTGATAGATGCTATATATCCTGACATCGAAAACTTACATCAAAATTATTTTCGTTGGCTGTGTTGTAGAGCAATAGTTTCTCCCAGGAATGAAACAGTCAACGAAATAAACAATTTAATTATGCAGAAAGTACCGGGTGAAGTTTGCTATAAATCCATAGACACCGTCACTAACATCGAGGACGCTGTGCACTACCCCCAGGAATTTTTAAATTCTCTGAACCCCGCTGGGCTACCACCTCATGAACTGTCGTTAAAAGTTGGCACGCCGATAATGCTTCTCAGAAATTTAAGCCCCTCCAACATGTGTAATGGCACGAGACTTCTTATAAAGGAGCTAAAAGATAATTTAATAGTAGCGAAGATTATCACCGGCCCTGCAGCTGGTGAATTAGCTCATATACCAAGAATACCCATGATCCCTACTGATTTGCCTATACCCTTCAAAAGGCTCCAATTTCCAGTAAAAATTTCTTTCGCACTAACGATAAACAAATCCCAGGGCCAAACATTCAAATTAGTAGGAATTTATTTACGAAGGGAATGTTTTACGCATGGGCAACTTTACGTTGCACTATCACGGGTCGGGGCTCCCGACCATCAGTATATTTTGTTAGCTGAAAATAATTTAACGTCAAATGTTGTTTATAGAGAAGCTCTACAATAATCGCCTAAAACAACGGGTTGCGCTCCGGGACTGCCGGCATAAGTGAAAACTTAGTATTAATTACATTTAAATATTTTCATACTTAACAACTTTAACATACACAGAAAGACACGCCAGGGGCCAAAATCCGTATAAGTACACGAATTTTTTTCAACAGCCTTAGGATGTGTTAACTAGCATAAAAGTAATTGACAAATAAATTGTGCAGCACGTACTATGTCATGACTTTGGAGCTTTTGGCGGAGTTCGATCCTTTTTTGGATGTGCACGTAAAACGCTTCGGAAACAAAGGATGCGGTACAACATCATATCTCTCGTCCAGGATATGCGATGAAATTATTGACATCATGGCAGAAAAAGTCATATGCACGATCGGGACTGAGATAAGGAATTCCAAGTATTTTTCCATCTCTGTCGACTCAACTCCTGACATCTCCCACGTCGATCAGCTTTCATTTATCGTACGATATGTGTCTGCAGAGGGATGTCCTGTCGAACGGTTCATGAGATTCATACCAAATTGTGGACATAAAGCAGAAGACCTGGCTAAAATGGTCCTCGAGACTTTGAAAAAATTACGACTTGGATATCGCCAATTGCCGCGGACAGTCTTATGACAACGCAAGCAACATGTCGGGTGTACATTCCGGTCTTCGAGCAAGAATAAAGAAAGTGAATCCTTTTGGCAGTTCTCGTCCCCTGTTCAGCACACTCACTAAATCTTGTCGGATCATGTGCTGCTGAGCGTTGTGAAGCTGCTATATCTTTCTTCGGTACTTTGCAAACATTGTAAAAAAAAATCTCGATCTCAACACACAGATGGGAAGTTTTGTTATCGAAACTAAAGCCAGCCTTTCTCAGACAAGATGGTCTGCACGAGGTGACGCCTGTCGAAGTCTTTGTGACTCCTGGAATGAGATCATGGCAAGTCTTCAGATAATCGCCAGTGACACAAGTCAAAAACCATCTACGCGTTCTGAGGCCTCGGCTCTTCGTAAATCACTTGACTCATTGGAAATGTGTTTCCTGACCATGCTGTGGAATGACATTTTGGAAAGATTCAATAAAGTTAGCAAATGTTTGCAATCTGTGGACATCGAACTTCATAGGATCGTCGAACTTTATCAGTCGTTGGTAACATACCTAGAAGATATGAGGAAAGTCAGTAGTACCTTTGATTGTTATGAGTAAAAGCTGTAGAAACAAGCGGTGAACATAACTACGCGTACGATATAAAGAGGAAACGTAATCGAAAAGTCCAATTTGACGAAGTAAAAGGAAACGAGATTGAAGTCGCACTATCAGGCAGGGACAAATTCAGAGTTACCGTTTTCAACGTCATTATCGACAGGTTAATTGCAGAATTACAAAGACGTGGTTCTGCTTACGAGAACTTGAGTAAAAAGTTTGGCTTTCTCATGAAGCTACATAGTTTGGAACCTCAAGATATCCACGAGGGCGCACGGAACTTGAAAGCCTTCTATCCAGGAGATATAGACGGGAACTTGGAAAACGAGTGTCTGCACCTGCGAGCTCATTTGTCGTCCGCTGGGGTTACACGGGGAAAACAATTATCAGCCCTGGAGTTGTAGAAGTACATCCTGGAAAGAAACTTTTTGGACATTTATCCAAATGTGGAAATAGCGCTCCGGATATTGTTGTGCACACCAAGGTCAAACTGCTCGGCAGAACGGTCGTTTTCAGCACTAAAACGAGTGAAGAACTATTTAAGATCCACCACAGAGACGATCAGGCTCAATTCACTCTCTGTACTATACATAGAGTCAGACATAATGCAGTCTGTGGACTATAGGGAGGTAATCCGTTCCTTTGCAGAGAAGAAGGTCCGCCGCGTGGCAATTTAAGCGTATGCTTTCACGCAACGAACTTTCTTTGCAAATAATTTCTTACTTCTGAGGTCCATGTACGTTAAATAAATGAAAAATAACGGTAACATTTTTAATTTATTAATTATTTAATAAAGTGGCCAAGTGCGCCAAGTCGCCCATGAAGGGTTCCGTCACATACACCTCATACACCAAGCCAAAATATCACTATCTTTCTTCACCTGCAAATAATAACTTTGTGTGTAATAAATATCTTTCTTTCTTTCTTTGTTTTTCATAGTGTCTGTATGAATGACAAAGTTATATTTGCAGTTATAAATACCAAGATATACCAAGTTTCAACTGTGTAGTCCTAAAAGTGTAATAAAGTTGACAGACAGACTTGAGGAAAGTATAAAGGTTCCTTGTTTTTCTCTATGGAACCCTAAAAAAGGGGCCCTGACTGTTAACTGCCTAGGGGCCCTGGGTTTCCATGTCCGGGCCTGATCACAATAATATGAGACAGCAATGTGATATCAATGATTAAATAATTTTGTGACTCAAGTCAAGTCCGGCACCGTTAATTATCTTAATTTGTTTTTCATATTTTTAAAGATTATTTTTTTGCTACATTTACAATTAAAATTTAAGTAAAAAAACAAATTAAGAAGTGTTATTTGTATATAGGTTGTTTGATTTTTCAAAAAGTTATGCATTGTTTTTTAGTGATAAGTACAATACGATCAAAATCAGATTCGGCCAACCTCGGAAATTGTCGTGAATCCCTCATCTCTCACATAGAGTTATCAATTTACAGATATGACCTTTAATTATATTACTCGTTGTCTTATTGAATACAATATAAGAACGATACGAGCAACAAAACCTCCTTTGTAGCTCAAAACTAACACAACCTTTATATTGAAATAAGAAAAATAATTGACTATTTTCACAGTCTGCCTTCTTAGTGTCAATAAAAACAGTATGACATTTAAGTTACATTTAAGTTTATGAACGCTAATTTCATTCGTGAAAATATTCGCTTCTATCAAATTTTATCAAAATTAACATACAATAGCTAAGTTCAACAAAGAAGAACTGTCACTGCCCATAGAAAATTTACCCAGGCCCGACACAAAAGAAATGTATCTCAATTTTTTGTTATATTAGATATAACAAAAATATATTAACAGCATTTTACATATCAGTGGCTAACACCTATTTATTGCTATGTGATTTTCCTCAGGAGAAATATTTTAAAACTATTGTTTTTAAAAATAATAGCAATTGTATCCATTTAAAATGACACAAATCGATTAATATTTTAAGATTTTGGTTTTACCTGCTTCGAAACAGGTAACAAAAACTAATCGTGCCATCTCACTTTTTCATTAGAACAAGAATGTAGCGGGTGGGGAGGGGAGGGACGGCAGGTACGCAGGGAACAAAGCGCGTGCTCTGACGCATCGTGCTTATCGGCGCAGTCCTTCGCTTCCCTGGGTTGAGTTGAGATCTGTGCGATTCTATTCTATTTCGGAGATTCCATTTTACGACGACTTTAGGCATTCTTCTTACCGGACTTGATCATTAGCTTTACGAGTGGTTAGTTGAAATGGCTGACGATAATTGTGCTGTTTGTGAACGTACACTACGTCGTCGTCGTCGATACGTTCTTAGTGAGCGGTTACTGGAAACTCGAAGAGATTTCGTTGAACAACTGTTACGCACTGTGGGTGGTGAAGTAAGTATTTATTTTTAATTTTTATAGTTAAAGCCTCATTGCAATACTAACTAAACGTGTGAAATCGGTAAAACATTGCGTAAAATATTTTTGTTTAGTGATTTTGTTCTGCCGGCGACCGGTTGGACATTATCTCTACCTTTTTTACACACATGTCTAATTACTGTAGCAAAATGCAACTGATAAGAAAGTTCAGTACGTAATCTCAAAATGTTAAACTCGTTAACAAAATGTGGAAAAACACCACATGATTTGAAACTAAGATTTTGTTGTGAAAGCATCACAGAAAGCATCATGTCTTGGAAGTGTCTTTGCTGCTGGGCGCCCCCTCCTCCGCCAGAGCCAACGCCGCCGCTCTGCCCCCCCGTAAGGAAGTGTCTTTGCTGCTGCTGGGCGCCCCCTCCTCCGCCAGAGCCGACGCCGCCGCTCTGCCCCCCCGTAAGGAAGTGTCTTTGCTGCTGCTGGGCGCCCCCTCCTCCGCCAGAGCCGACGCCGCCGCTCTGCCCCCCCGTAAGGAAGTGTCTTTGCTGCTGTTGGGCGCCCCCTCCTCCGCCAGAGCCGACGCCGCCGCTCTGCCCCCCCCGTAAGAAAGTGTCTTTGCTGCTGCTGGGCGCCCCCTCCTCCGCCAGAGCCGACGCAGCCGCTCTGCCCCCCCGTAAGGAAGTGTCTTTGCTGCTGCTGGGCGCCCCCTCCTCCGCCAGAGCCGACGCCGCCGCTCTGCCCCACCGTAAGGGTGCGGCCTGCTACCCCGGAGCCAACCACGCTGCCGCCGCAGCCTACAGCGCAGCGCGTGCGGCCGTTGACGCCCGTGCCGAAACGCATGCCGCTGCTGCCGGCGTCGGCATGCTATCCCGTCCACCTGGAGTTCGCAGGCGTGGAAGCGCGCCTGCGAACATTTAGCGGGTGGGCGGGAAATCTTGAGCCGCTGGCCTTGGCGGAGGCCGGCTTTTATTGCATAGGCGAGGGCGATCGCACCAAATGCTTCTTTTGTGACGTGGGCCTCCATTGTTGGGAGGTTGACGATGACCCCTGGCAAGACCACGCTTTTTGGTTTGCCGGTTGCCCGTTCGTGGCCATGGAACGGGGGTGTGACTATTCAGCACTTGTAAGAGAGAAAATTCCTTATTACAAGTTCGAGGGAAAGCACATGCCCCCGTTCCCGCCGCTGCCGCCTCCGCCGCCACCGCCACCAGTCGAGCCTTTAGATGGGCATTCTTGCCGCGCATCCTCCAAATCCAATCCCAATCTGAAATCCAGGCTTATCACAATCGTCCGATGGGTCGTAGAGACTGTAAACGGAAGATTTAAGCGCGATTTCAAGATTTTCAGAAACAGAATCTTTAACAAAAATGTTCCATACGTGTTTGAAGATTTTAAGATTGCTGCGGCGTTAATAAATTGCTTCCAAGAGCCTTATGGCGACAGTCCTTATACGGAAGATTTTATCGAAACAATAAATCGAAACATTCAACGTCCTAACCGATTGGCAGAGCATGTGGCGGAAAATAACCTCAACAGACAAAGAGTGACATTTCGTCGAATGACGGCAGATGATCCGCAATTTGCGGATTTCCCAAGAGTCACAATTGAAGAACTCACAAAATTCTCTATAGGAACCTACCACGTGAAGCTAGCACGCTCATACTGCAGTGAGCACATAAAAACAACCGGGGTGTACAATGTAGAAACATATAGACACCCAAGGGCAGAAGGCAGAAATGGCAATGTTTTAATTAGATGCAGAATCCAGTCGCGACACGTAACCACAAAAACGTACTATACGTATGTTGTATTTGATGAGAATATACAAGGGATAACGGCAATAAAATAATATTACTGTACGTGCTACCATGGTAAAAGGACTCTGGGAAGTTGCGCTCACGTCATAAGTATTTTATATTATTTGGGATGGGCAAGACACCAGGATAATTTTGACCATCCCGCACTAGGTATGGATTATGTACTTAGAGACATTGAAAATGAATAAAAATTGATTGTAAAAATTATGTTTTTTTTTTACACTTAATGTTTTACCCATATTCCATTATTTAGCTCCCAGTTTTTTAGCGATACCTTTATTATTTATTTCTTAAGTAAGACAATTAATGACCCTTAACTCGATTGGTGTAGAAGTTTAAAGCGCCATCTTAAGATCATCTGAATAATCCCATAATTATTTTATTTTAAAGTATTAAAAGTAAAATATTGTTTTTTTTTAGTATGACGCCTGAAAAAAAATCAAGGTAATATTTTTAGTGTTCAGTGTTCAGTTGTTATAGTCGAAATCTGGATTTCGACTATAACAATAATATATTTTTGTTATATTCAAAAAAACTAAAAAACTGAGATATGTACCTTTCATGTCGGGTCTGGGTCACAAATGACAGTTCTTCTTTATGAAGTGAATCTAGTGCATTTTTACTTTTGATCTAGCGCTTTTTAAAAATTCAAAATGGCAACACTGCGCCCGATACACATTTTAGTCTTCAGTTGCATTTGATCGACTATTGACGTGCCTAAGTTTTATAATGGTAGATTGGGATTTGGTGTTAATATCGATTATTGCAGACGAAGAAGATGCACAATATGCACATGTAAATAGGGGTGGAAGAAGATTTTGGGTTGATAATCTATGGAAAGAAAGAGAATCAAAGGGTGAATTCAATAATTTATTTTTCAACACACCTGCTCGTAAAGTAGGTCTTATTACAGAGTATTTACACTGATAATGCAGAATATTACCCATGCCGTGCCTTTTACATTACATTATCGCACTAGTGCCTTTTCATTACATATCTTTTTAAATATTAGCAAGAAGTATTAATGTTTCGAAAACAGCTAAGTAGTTATTTGCGTTAATATAAAATTCAATTCAAAATGTGATAAATAATTAAAAAAAATCATGAAACTGCTTGTTAGCTTGTTGGTATTTATATTTTGACGGTGTATTTTTACCTATAAATACCCAATTTCAAAATTTATAAATATGTGGCTGATTAGCTACTTTGCCGGTGCCCTTATCTCAGTCTTGCGCGCGCATGCAGCGCTGAGCGCGCGAAAAAATAAAAATACGGCCGCCATCTTTTAAATGGGTTTCTGTTTGCAGTATTGCATTTCGTTAGTTTTATTTACTTTTCCTCGCAACTGTGTTGAAAAACGTCGTATGAAACACGTGAGCATTGGTCATTACACTTCTCGTCTCCATTAAGCCTTCGCCGAACTCGAGTGCAATGACCAACATACCACACTTGTATCATAATGTACTATAATGACTTAAGATACGATGTGCAAACATTTTATGACTATCACAGAATGGATTACGAGAAATTTAAAGCACTGTTGAATATGTGTCGACCATTTATCGAAAAACAGAGAACCAATTTTCGCAAGCCCATTGATGCACAACAAAGATTATCCCTGTGTTTGAGGTAAGTAGGCAAATAAAATTATAAGTGTTTTTTTATAATTCTTTATATTGCAAAACTTAGATGTACAATAGTTTTTTCACTGATAAGGACCTTGGATCTTTATTCGTTTCGGTACTATTCAATTCAGAGTACTAGTCTAAATTAGTTTCGTACTCAGAACCTGAAACAGTTTTATAGCCAGATCCCGAAGCAGCTTCATAGCCAGATCTTGAGGAGGTTCCATTGCCAGACCTTGAAGCAGCTTCATAGCCAGATCCTGAGGTGGGTCCATAGCCAGACCCTGAAGCAGCTTCATAGCCGGAACCTGAGGCGGTTCCATATCCAGATCCTGAAGCAGCTTCATAGCCGGAACCTGAGGCGGTTCCATATCCAGATCCTGAAGCAGCTTCATAGCCGGAACCTGAGGCGGTTCCATATCCAGATCCTGAAGCAGCTTCATAACGAGATCTTGAGGTGGGTCCATAGGCAGAGCCTGAGGCGGTTTCATAACCTGACCCTGAAGTAAAAGCGGTATTATGCTTGTTACGGTATGGTCGTTGATACCGCAAATTGGTAGATACATCTTTAGTTGGTGCTTGAGAAACTATCTCATTTTCATGTATTTCATGTTCCTCGATTTATTTAATTTCTGCGTCATTAAAATATTAAAAACTTGTCTCTTTATTTGGACCTGTACTTTTTCCGGTAGTTTTTTTGTTGTGGCAGCTATTGTTTGAAAGAACGAATCAACGGGGTCCAGCTCCTTTTTCGATTCAATATATTTTTGTAATATTTCAGCCGTTGTTGTTGGTTCTGCTTCTGTGGAATGGTGTGACTCATTGGTCATTCGCGAAAAAGCACGTTCTTCACTATCATTTACAGGCGATTCTTCCACGAAGGAAGTCTGCGTGTCCTCTGAAGACGAGTCCAAATTCGAGGTTTGTTTTCGGTGTTGTATAATTTTTTTCAAAAACTCCAGCTCTTTTTCATACTTGATCGGGCATTGTTTTGTATACGGGTCACCACTCCTTGACTTTCTGTTAGTCAGTGCTTTTCTAAAATTATTCCGTATATTGTTCCACATTTTCTGGCATTGTTCACCTATAACAAAACAAAAGCAGATATACTTAGGTATTTCCTTAGATAGAATGGGTTAGCACCAGCTACATGTTGCTCATAGTTTATACAGTGATAGGACATGGCTTTGATAAGAAGCACAGCTAATCTTAACACCATAATACCTAACCTACCTACGATAGATCAAGTCAAGCAAATTTATCTACTTCATTTCATTTTCAAGCCGAAAACTGTTTCTTCAGAACGACTCATAAATCAAGAAAAAGATCTATGGTATGGTAAAACCATATTGACTTTGTTTACCTGTGCCCCGTGTTTCACTGAGCCTCACTTACGCCTACGTTTATTATGTTTCAGATTTTTGATCACGGGAAGTAGCTTTAAGTCTCTAGGTTACAGCTATCGTATGGGATTTAGTACAGTACATGAAACTTGCCGAATCATTTGGAACGTCCTACGCCCTAGTGTTATGCCAAAACCAACAAGTGAACAGTGGATGCAAATCGCTGTGGAGTTTGAAGAAAAATGGAATTTCCCGAACTGCATCGGTGCAATGGATGGTAAACATTTCAGGATAAAGGCACCTCGCAATAGTGGAAGTCTCTACATAAATTATAAAAAGTTTTTTAGTATCGTACTACTAGCGGTTGTGGATGCAAATTATAGATTTGTGATTGTAGATGTAGGATCATATGGACGAAATAGTGATGGAGGTATAATGCAAAATTCAAACATTGATTTGCCCCATGTTTTTGTAGCTGACGAGGCTTTTCCGTTAACCACAAACATTATGAGACCATTTAGTGCCGATCAATTAACAGATCAAGCTAAGAAAATATACAATTATCGTTTAAGTAGAGCTAGGCGTATCGTCGAAAATGCGTTTGGTATACTTCAATAACGTTTCGAATTATGTCGAAAAGGCATTCAGGTTCAACCGAAAGATATTGATAATATCGTTTTAGCTTGTAATTGCTTACACAATTTCATCATCGGTGATACAAGCACGGAAAGTCATAATATATCAAGTGCAATCAATCATTTAGGAAACAATAATAATATGAACACTGCATTAGATGGCATGACAGTACGGGAGATGTTTAAAGATTACTTTAACTCTGATGAGGGCTCTGTTCCATGGCAAAACAATATTGTTAATAGATAATAATACCGTGTTAAATTTTAAAATATAGTTCTATTGCAAAAATATTTACCTGATTTATTCATTTCTGTTCCAATTCTATTCCACGCATTATTCTTCATTTGTGTGTTTATGTAATGTCTTGATGACGTATTATATAAATAATCATAACCTTGAACTAAATTTATTAACTTTTACTCCATGTCGGTATCAAAAACACGCCGTCGTCTCCGAAAATTCACATGCACAGTCATCGGAGGCGCGGGCGCAAATGAAATGGCGCTCGCTTCTCTACCCCCGCCTCACCCGCTCACCCCGCGGTACGTCACAAAGAGCGCCGACGTGCTTCGGGACGCCGCGGCAGCCCGCAGGACGCTTCGGGATCCCGCAGGACGCTTCGGGATCCCGCAGGACGCTTCGGCATCCCGCCGCGGGAGCCTGTGGCGTCCTGCAGGATGCTTCGGCATGAAATCCCTTTCGATGCTCCGGCATTACTTTAAAACATATCAATTTATGTCGTATTTCTATAGCGATATGTTTGAATGTCCATTGGTAAAAAATGTAATGCCTTGTCATGCCGTCCCGGTGTGCGTAGCCCTTTAGAGCGAATCGAGAGGACGTCGGATGATTAATCCGACCATCTCTAGATAGGCCCTATCAATAGGGGGTAGTAAAATAAATGAAGTCTAAAATCTATTAGCAATATTTTTATTATTAACATCATCATCATCATTGCCCAAGCAGCAAGAAAGTGTCGTCAACATCCATAAACCAACCTATTTAGAACTTAAAGTTCTATATGAAACGTATAAGAGTGTCAGAAAAATATTTTAGTCGTATAAAATGTTTTGTCAGCTAGTATACAGCTCAAGCTTGAGCTGTATAAAATCATTATAAAGGAATTTTCGTAGGTTTAAGATGCAATAACAGAATATTCGAACTCTACTATAAAACTTAAGTGTTGTGTGACACCTTAAAGCTACTTTTATCATTAAAGCTGTATATGTGCTGTATTTTGCATGTCATCACTTACTTATTACAGCTCATAGTGTTATAATAGTATCGCTAGACACTTATTACTTTACAAGGGTATAAGACAACTCCGTTCTAAAACTAATTCTTATGGAGTTATTCTACACTCTTGTAATTACAGTAGTTTATTAACTTCTATTAGGGAGAGTAGTATAAAACTAAAACAATAAATGATAGCTATAATACAGCTTTAGACTGTATGACTGATAGGTGATCAATTTGCTTTGGAATCGTGTAGATAGTCACACCAAGTCGTTCACTAACTACAACTGTCACACACAACTGTCATCGGGCGACTTTCTCCCAACGATAATTACACTCGGTCTAAAAGATACGTTACCCTACGCTAATCGGACATTCGGTCTATTAGGACTATTAGGACATCGCTCCGAGAGAGCGGGGCGGCGGGCGGGAGGCATTGAGCCATGACCGACTCGCTCTCGCACACACAGACATGAATGATGACTTGACTAGAATGACAGTCCTAACCCAACTAACATTAGGCGCTAATACAAGAGTTAGAACAGTTGTATAACAGAGCTAAACAGATCCTAAGGTCATTAATAAGTTCTATCACATGGGAGTTATAGCAAGCTATAACTCTACTATGCCCCTGGATTGGGCACAAGTTCTTATGGCCATAGGTTCCACTAAAGCGATGTAGTGGAGTTACAGAATGAATTTAAGAGATATAGTAGAGCAATTGTGGTGGTACAGGAGCGCTAACTGATACTTAAAGCGCTGGAAGAGTAGTATTTAAGTGACTAGTGACTCCTCAAGCGGTATGGTAGGGGCACATGCTGCTTACTGACACTTTGAGCGCTATAAAGGAAGCAAATGTATGAATGTAAACTCCTTAGGGGGTATAGTAGATCTATGATGTATCTTACTTACTGTGTGAGCGGTTAGAGGGTGGCAATAAGGTAAATTGTAACTCCTTGAGTTGCAGTGTAGATCTACAATAGGAGATTTTAACGTCTAAGTATATAAAATTTTACTTTTATTTCATAGCCGGCTATGCGGTAATAACGAACGTATGTTTTTGTCAAAGAATTAATGAAAGATTATATTTCCCTTATCAAAAAACCATACATTTGTTTTACGAAAATAAATGGCGGAGTTGAGTGCTAAAAGTTTAACTCATTGATAGTGGAAGCTGAACCGGAAATTTCATTGCGAAGGTAAGTAAACTGTGAATATATGTGTATATTATTAGCGAATAATTGAAGGGCCCACTCTTTGTTGTGTATTTATCTAAAAAAATGTTTTGCTTCACATGGAGCAAAAATTATTTTTACTAAATATGTAACAAAACTTTGCCTATTGACTTGAAAGTGTTGTGATAATCGGTTTGAGAACGCTAGAAAAATAAATACCTTCATTGTATTAAGTTTTCGTTTCGTACATTTTACTGTTTTTAGTTAACTTCTAATCTAAAAATGGTGGGCGCATGAATTTGGGGATCCGTAGTCATTTCCCAAAACCACTACCTATCTACTCACGACCTGCACGTATCTCCTAGCTGAACGAGTGCTAAATTGTTTTTATTAATGGATTTACCAAATTGTAAAGATTTGTAATTTGAATACCTACACGTCCCTGTCTGTCTACCTACATATTTAAATACTGTAAAATTCTGCCAGTTAAAGCCTTTGAATATTTGTATCAATGGAATGTTATTTTTTTAATGCAAGGTTGGCTTTATTTCCAGCATAAATTCCTTACGTTTAAGAACGAAGCATCAGTTTTATTTACTTTGTATGTGATACTAATTACCGACATGATTCGGCAGATCGACCGATCGTGTTTAGGTACCTACGCAGCGAGAACGAGCCCGCGCGCTAATAAGTACCAACACCAACCATTCAATTCAGTCAGTCTCTGCCCTCAACTAACGACGACGTGACTTGTGTTGTTTTTGGCGCTGTTGTCGGACACCGCGCGAAAACTGCGTACTGCACTGCTATACCATTCTTCACGTAATTAACTTCTATTGCGCTGTTTTGAAAGTGTCACTGGGTAGATAATTATCGTAAAAAATTGTGGTTTTAGTGTTACAGGGTTGTTAAAATAAATAAGAGTGCAAAACGACGTAGACGCTACCGTATTTTTTAAATTAAATCTGGTAACTAGATAATTTTAATAATAATATTTTATAATAATATAATATTTTAATTTCAGAATGCCATTCAAAATAGTAAGAACATTAGAGAAAGGAAAATACAGCCACTGGATTGTACCTTCTACGTGGGAATCAAATAACATTGTAAAATGGCCTAAAAGAAACATTTCAAAACTTGTTAAATGCGAAAATTACGTACCAGACCCGGATTGGCGACAAATAAAGTGCCAAGTAAAACGAAGCAATATTCTAACTTATAAGGACGCTGAACGGGAACTTGATAATTTATTGTGTGTAACAGACACTGATGAAGATCAAACAAATGATAAAATGGCACAGTCCAATCAACAACAAGTAAACTTGAATGCACTTGTGGAACAATTGGTATGTATTACTTAACGTTTTTAATTCAGGCTCCTTTAATTAAAAAAAAGTTTGTTATAAGACTAGCTTTTGCACGCGGATTTGCTCGATCGTGATGTGGTGTTTTTGTTTGTAAAATTTAGTTTTGGTTACAAAACTTGAGATGTTATCGGTAAACCGATTGTGGAGCGTACAGATGATCTAACAAGAGGGGGAGGAGGAGGAGAATGTACTTACATAATTTATGTGCGTACATGTGCGCAAGTTGTGTTTATGAATGCAAGTTGTTTGTTGTGGTACAATTATATCAGACATTGATATTCGGTTTTGGCTGTGCATTGATCGGCCAGTCAGTAATTATGTCAGTTTCTCCAATTTCTAAAAGATGTTACAAAAATAACGAACAGACGGGAACGGATCTCTTCGGATTTATACTTACGAATATGCAATATTTTGCAATACAAAAATTGCTTTTGCTTTTTTTTCAGAATACCAACCAATACGAATCACTTGTGATTTCTGTACCCAATGAGCCCAACGCGTCTTCCTCTGAATTTACAACATCCGACCAACAAAAAAAAAATATGAACGCACTTGTGGAACAAGTGGTATGTACCTATTATTACTTTCAAAAAATCAAGCTCCCTTCATTTCATAAATAGGTATTGAGTTTTGTTTTGAAACGCTTCACAAGCGTAGGTATGAGTGTATGAGGGTATCCGAATAGATTCTCTTCGAATTTATACTTGTAGATATAATAACATAACTAAAATAAAAAATACCCCTGACCAAAAAAGCTGTCGTTTAATATCTATACTATTATAAAACTGTAAAAAAACTTTTTTATCATTGCCCCTCAAAAAGAGGTGCTTTGTTCATCGATAACAGTGAATAACTTTAACTCACGAGAGATTAAAAGTAATTTAAATTTGGAGCTATTCCGAATGTCACTTACTATGTACAGTCGGTTACCTGACATAAGTATCCAGGGTCACTTTGTGAGAATTACGTTTTCTTCCGAGAGTTAAATGTTAAGAAATTGCATTGTTATTTGATGAATATGTTTACTCATATTATTTAATCAATCAAAACGTTATATTAATTTAATAATCTCAAACTTTTACATGTGTCCCTAGATACTGATGTAAGGAACCGACTGTACAAAAAAATGAACAAGTAATTTGAATTTGAAAAATCGCATCCTAAATATGAATTACTTTTGTACCAAATCACAGTCAATGGTAAAAACTGTAAAAAGTAGAGTATACAACTCGTGAAAATTAGTTTATGACGGTCCTTGTGTCCTTCGATTCCCAGGTCTTTATTCTGGAATTATGTTACGCTTGGGATTCAATTTTAGAATCCTTCGTTACACTCGAGATACAACTTGTCCCTCGTTTGTATAATCTACTATTTTACAATGCAGAGACTAAGATTTTTTTACGATACACAACCCACCTTTTGTGTTTTTTTTTCAGACTAATCAATACCATTCATCCGTGATTTCCGTACGAGACGAGTCCAGCGAGTCTTCCTCTCAAATAATTTTGACTTCAGATAACCAAATCCTTGGTATACCTACAAATACCTACTGTGTGCTTGCTGAAAACCAAGATCACTTTATAGACAAAACACAAGAAAACACTGATTCAAAGAAAAAATTAGACGATATAAATCTCGTTTTGGAAAGCTACAATAAAAAGATGGATACAATATTGGAAAATCAAAAAAAAATTATGCACAAGATGGCTTGCATTTCGGTCCAAGTTGAGAATATACAATTACAACTCGGTAATTTTAATGAAGAGGATGTTATTCCCCTGGGGACGTCGAAAACCCAAGTTGAGAACTTGCGGTTCAGTTTCTCTCCAATTGCAACTGTTGAAGATTTGAGCAAAATCAATAATTTACTTTCTGATAAAACTGCTAGAAAACAACTGAAACAAACTTTTTCGGTTGTTTGTTCTGGTGGAAAAGGAATTAACTGTGCCTACAAACTTATAGATATCATGTTTTCGCGTGATTTTTTATGTCAGTGCTCATGGAGTGGCAGCAGTCGTTCTACTGATGGCGTAAAAATCAGTTTAAAATGCTATAAAAATGTTGTTTCTTTTTTTTGGGAGATGATTTTCAGCTGGGACCAGACGTTTACAATACAAAACAGTGAGTTTTTTTTCAAAAGCATTTTGAAAAATGCAAACAAAAGAAAAAATGCTAAACAAGAAAGGACATCCACCACACGAAAACGAGCCAAAATTGAAAAGAATAAAAGTAGCACGGAGTCCAATGATAATGCAAATGAAAATAGTGGCGGAAATAATGAAAGGGACGCAAACAAGACTGAAAAGCCTAATAATAATGAAAATGAGGCCGCAAATTTTCAACAAGACCCAAACAAGACTGAAAAAAACAATAACAAAGCATTCGCGGCAAATGTTGAAAATCCCCCAATCGAAGACGAAGAAGAAGACGAAGAAGAATCTCTATGCAAATTTTTTAATTAATTTATATTTTCTAAGGTTATTTTTATTGCTATGTATATATACCAATGTGTATTGCTAAAAATTAATGTTTTTATGAATCGTTAACTCAGTAGGTATCTAGCCTACCCATTTGAAAGTTTGTTTTATATGTGTTAAGTTCTTGTTATAAAACTATCGTGAGACATATCAAACTATGTATGAAAAGCGGCTCACTCACGTTGTATTGTCGGTATGGCCCGACTAGTTTCGGATTCGTCGGGAATCCTTTATCAAGGGGTGAGTGCGCTTGCGCTCGCGGTACCGCATCGCATCGCACACACACAGTGCACAGTGCGAGGTGATGCTCTGTGTGTGTGTGTGCGATGCGATACGGTACCGCGAGCGCAAGCGCACTCACCCCCTGATAAAGGATTCCCGACGAATACGAAACTAGTCGGGCCATACCGACAATACAACGTGAGAGAGCCGCTTTTCATACATACGTGTTAAGTTATAATACTTTAGTTACCAAGACAAATTAAAATATTATTGTTTATTTGAAGCTAGTTGTTGCTATAACCCTAGATGTTTAGGTAGGTGTCTTTGTGTTCTTATCTAACTGTAAACAAAGTATTATAATAGAAAAACGAATATCTAAAATAAATACTAGCCATTTAGAAACATCACTACCAAATACAAAGTAGCTATTTTAGGTTAAGCCTCCATTGCATAATTGTCTATCCCGCTCGATGCCAATGCCACGAGCGCGAAATTCATATTCTGCTCGATTTTGGAAAATCTAGTCTTTAGAATTTAAAAAAATAGATAACTATTTCATTAGTATTTGGTTTAAGAAAAGAATCTGACAAAAATTTTGAATGAATGCACGCATTTAAGTACGACATTTACCGTTTAAAACATATGTTATTCGATTTACTGCAATAAATCATAAGCTTTTATTGCTCATAAAACTGCGATTGGCTGTTGTAGTCGCCTTATGTACTAATATATTTTTAAAATATAAATATATTCGTACTTAACTAATATATTTTCTAATTTTCTATTAAAATATGGTTTATAAGTAGATAGAACCAAGATATCTGTATACATAAGTGCTTAGTAACTTACATGTTCCTATTTATAGCAGATACAAGTACTACTTATCTACCTATTTTTGATATAAAAAAAATACGAGTATTTACTTTTGTTAAGTTAAATTATCAATAAGGATGTTATTTTATATATAATTATTCACGTTGATTGGGCGAGCGTTGATTGACCTAATCATGATGCAAATGCTATTTTTTTTAGGCTAATTAAAACAATGAGAAATATTATTTTAGTACCTGACCATCATACATTAAACATTCTTGTTGCGTTCTTGTTATGGAAATTAAAAGTACTTTATACATTATAATGCAAATGTTTTAAACTATATAGTTAGTTCTTGTAATAAGTTAGTACCTGACCATCATACATGCATACCTGACCATCATTTGCATTGTAATTAAAGTACTTTTAACTTCCTTAAGCAAGAACGCAACAAGAATGTTTAATGTATGATGGTCAGGTACTAAAATAATATTACTCATTGTTGTAATTAGCCTAAAAAAGAGCATTTAAAAACTTTATATTACATGTCACTATTCAAGTAAAAAAAAAGTATCTGATTCGCATTCAATTATTGTAGTTGTTATTTAATAACGTAAACAATTACTGATCTTAATTTTCGTACAATAATTGTTAATTTTCGAATAACAAGTTGATTTTGCACGAGAAATAAAAAATATTGACATACATTAATTGCGTTTAATTCAAAATGTTACACAGTGTGAAGTAAAGGAAAGAAGTAAAGAGAAAAATCATGATCTATGCACACAAGTTTAAACTGGACATCTCCTGATGATATCACAATTTCTTCTCGATTTTCAGCCTCCTTTGCAACTACAAACATATTTAAATATGATGATTTAATAGGACGAAGAAATAAGTCAAGTTTGTTCCTTAATCTATAGCCATGAATGTGCACAACATTAGATTCATGTAATTGCTTAATCTCTTTTATTTCCACAATGTCGCTGTCATTCGTCATGCAGTATCTGTCCTGAAGTTTAGGTGATAATACATAAGTATTAAAATGAAGCGTTGTACGAGATTGACTCTGAGATACAAAAGGCTCAGTATGCTCAGATCTTTTATGTAAATTAGGAGAATCAACCATCCTTTTCTCGGTGATTCTTTTCGCTAGCTGTATCAAAGGTTTATTGCCCTGCCTGAGCATATTTTTAATTGTGTATAATTTATTTTCGAATGGATAAGCATTAAATGTTAGCAGAGGCCCAAATTTTTCCACTTCATCTACGACGTGCATCAAATTGTGAACATTGCTGGTCGCATAGTCCATGCCATAAAATTTTTTAAACTGATCCACAAAACACTGAAACCGCTCTCGAGCTACTGGTAAATACTTTCTATATTTACTTACTGAACATATAGTTGTCGCACAGAAAAACATTAGAAATTGGTGGTACACATCTTCACGAAGTACATCAATCAGTACTATTATGCTCAAATAATGTAAAAATGTTCTGAATTCTGATCCTTTCCAGTGCGCGAGGCAATCAAGTGTGCGGATTGACCGGTGCATTTCTGAAGGCATTCTGCATTTCATCAAGAACTCGTTTACTTTAGTGATATCCCTTGCACACCATTTTGTAGTATAAATCCCAAAGTTTCCATTACGCCATCCCACTAATAGCCGTTTCATGATTCCTAGATCAATCAGATGTAGTGAATCTCCTACAGGAATGTCTTGAACCATGTCGATTGGTAATTCCAATAGCGGGGAATCAGCTTTGTGATGAGCTCCATATTTCTTAGCCCTAAAATCTTCATTATTTCTATCAGGAAACTTTCGCGAAGAAAAAAACACTGTATGCGAACGGTGAGAGTATTCGCCCACAGTTGTGCATTTCAAACAACCATGCATGCCATTAAAGTTGCAGACACCTGAAACATGAGAAAACTTATGGTTTGTGTTTTGCATTGCTTTGTATTGCATTTAACAGTCGGCCAAAGAATTAAGCTGATTTAACATTATACTTATTGACTCATTAACTAAAGTGTTACATAAGTGCCACGTGCCCGTACTAACTTGCTGGGCATAGCGCCGCTCACACGCGCACTCGCTACTCTGAACATGATAGCGGATGAGATAGATCTGTTCTCCTGCGCTCTGAATGAATTCACAAGGGTAGCACTTGCTATATTAAGCTATAAAATATGAAATATTTAATGTAATAATATACTACACTATCACATTAGGTTAAGCCTGTAAAGATAGTGTATATGTGGATAAATAAATAAATAAATAAATAAATAAATAAGATCTTATATAAACTACCGATTTGAGCCCTGTTACTGTAATTATTTGCCGACTGAACTTACCAACTCGTATTATGTACAAACCTTTAATGAAAGCTCGCGCTGGAGAATCACAGATGAAACATCTGATTTTCACAGAAATGTTCTTGTCATCTATTTGGAGGCCTTCTTGTAAAATACATTTAATCTCATTTACAAAATCTTCTAAATAAAGTTTCAAACTGTTAGGTTTTCCGATACCAAAATACACGCCAATCACAAAAGGATTTGCGTCGACGTGATGAATGTTTGCTAATATTGGCCAAAATTCCTTTTTAGAACTGTTGTGGATTGGTAATCCATCAATGTTAAAATTTAAGTAAATAGTATTGGGTAAATTACTTAACTTTTTTAAAATACATATCAAAGGTTCAGAAATTCCATTATGCCAATATTCGCCATCGTCATCTAGATTTTTTATTAAAATATTGTTTGGTGTTTGTAAAAGAGTTCGAGGATCTCTTGGTAAAATCATGCCAAATCTGTCATTTAAGATCAACAGCAAATCTTTCATAGCAGTTTGTGTAATATTTTTCTCAATCGCCCACGCCCTCAATTTTTCACTAAAATGCAGATTATTAATATATTCACTTGAGTTATCCTCATCATCACTACTCAATGAGTAATAACATCGGTCCTCTTCGGAAATATCAAAACTTGCAGTCGCGATATCACTTCCATTACATACGGAACCTTCATCGTCAAGCAAGACTCCCACTTGACCGCGTCTAGTGATGCTTCCACTTTCATTTAGGTTATCTTGTGATAAGTTTGTATCTTCAACGTTGTAGTTTATAATATTACGATAATCTTTCAAGATTTTCCGTCTATTTCCACCGGTTCTACTTTGATCTTTCCAAGTTTTAAAACGCTTTTTAGATGAGCTAATATGTTGCGACGCCATTTTATTCTTACATGACCGCAATTAGGGGTACTAAAGTGGTAACGAACTCAATAATTCAACCTTAAGTAATATGGAGGCTGTACTTCACACTATAAGTTCTATAATAGGGAGAAATATCCCTAATATTCAGCCCTAAATTATACAAGGGAGTTTTGTATCCCTTGAGGAGTTTGGTGCTGTAAAAGATTTAATGAACACCATTGTAGAACTAGTAGCGTTAATTGCTCCTTTTGTGCAACTATCAGCGCTCCGAAAGAGTTAGTGGTAGCTTGCTTAGAACTTTAGAAGTTAATAGAAATGTTAATTTCTTATATGGATCTTATAGTCGTAAGATTCACTCAAAGCTGTAACACAGAAGCTTTGGCCTGTATTGTAGGGATAATAATCGCTGCTCTACGCGTTTAACCTCCATACATTGCTCTTATAAACTTGCTTTGTCACTATAAGAGTTATATTTTAATACTAACACTCGTTTGTCGTCACAAACTGTAATCGCAGCTACTACTCTACCTTCATAACACTTTAGGATCTAAAGTAAGCTCTATTTGCAGCCATAATGTTTGTTGGGAAGCCTGTTTAAGTATGAATGGAAATCAAATATTATTTAAATTTTTTTTTCTGCTATGCAAACAGACACATAGAATTGTATAAATATGTTAATATTATCAGAGTATAATATTCCTCAAGATTATGCTCTGAACGAAAAGAAAGCTTAACCTAATAGCTCCATTTTTTATTCGATCCCATGTCATAAATAGTACTAATAAAGCTGTTAGATCTTACTGGTACACTGACTGAAATGTTCTAGTACGGAGCGCTCTCTGATGTGATTACCGAGCAGGCATATTTTTTATTCATAAGATCCAACGTCCTATTAGTACTAATAGAGCTGTTAGAGTGTACTAGTACACTGACTGAAATGTACTAGTACGGAGCGCTCTCTCTAATGACCGAGCAGGCACAAGACTACAAATGACAGCTCTTATACAGTCAGGGTTTCTTTTTACACCGAAAAGCAGCATCTTTTTTTTTTTTTTGGCTTTTTTTTTTTTTTTGGAGGGTAGCCTAGCAAGCGACATCTTAAAAATTAACTCCCGATTTTAAATTCATTTTAATATTAGTTTAACAATAATTTAATGTCAATTATTATAAAATAAAACTAGGCCTGAACCCCCAACAACACTGAGTTTATTATAAACAATCTTATAAACATACCTGGATTCTAAATTCATTTCACAATGGACCTCTACACAAAGTTGAACAATAACATGGAGAAGATTGCCACCACTTTCAACACAAGGATGTCTCAATATGAGAAGGAGCTTCGGGAGGCTGCCACCATGTCCTCGTCCAGCAGCCAACTTGATATCAACACCATCGCCAGTGAATTTGTTGGCATTCACTTGGAACTGCCTTGACTTGCTGCGCTCTCAGATGGAGTTGCTGCTTGCTGGCCAGGACCGTCTTGAGATGGCATCCAGGCGTAAGGTGCTCCTTCTTCATGGACTCCCCGAAGAAGTGAAGGAGCAGGCCATTGACATTGTGCGTGTAGTACTTTCCGACAAAATGAAGTTGTCCCCCGAGTGCGTATCCAACATACATGTAGTGCACAGACTGGGATCTACCAAGAAGCCTTCTAATCCCCGTCCTTTACTGGTGAGGTTCTCAAACATCAGTGCTCGATCAGAGGCCTGGAAAGCCAAGACAGCTTTGAAGGGAACTGGATTCACAATGTCAGAGTTCCTTACAAAATCCAGGCACGAGGTGTTTGTGGCTGCGCGAAAACATTTTGGTATGCTGAATTGCTGGACAACTGAGGGCAGGATCTTATTGCTGCTTCCTGACAAGTCCAGACAGAAGGTGGAGAGTATGTCGGAGCTCCAGGTTATAACTGCCAAGTTCCCTCCTTCTGCTCTGCCTGTGCCCAAACCAGCCAACATCCCTGCCCCGAAACCGGCTGCGGTTGCTGCAGGGGCGGTAGCGGCTTCTTCGGTGCCTGCCCCTGGCAAGCGTCTACCCAGCTCCAGGCGCGCTGGTCCAACGGGAGTCAAGAAGTAGAAATCTCTTACTCGAGATATTCTCTATTTTTCCGTGTTCTCGCAAGTTGGACGGGTAATACATCTCATTTTCACTTTCACTCGGTAGGTAGGTAGTCTAAAATATTCCATAGCCTTCTTTTCTTAGCATGTTTTGGTTTTGTTTTGCAATCAAATCTACTAAAAATTTTGTACAAATATATGCTTGTCGTGTCAATCAAGCAAGCTAGTTCTCAAGCCCAACATTGTTCCATCGTTTGTCCAACGTTGCGCTGCCACGGCCTAATTTTTACATTTAGCCGTAGTAGCGAAGGTGTATTAGAGCATTTTTTTTAAAAGAGCTACCTTGGGATTTTGGACCGTCCGGTGTCTTATTTTATTCATATCTCAAAAATTTATACACTGACATCGATTTTATATTATTTACGTGGAATCGAATTTTATCGTTAGGAAATGTAAAAAGAATAATCCTATTTGTATAATTAAATCAATCAGAATATTTAATTTTATCATGCAGGATACCCATATTTCATGGCGTCCTAGCAAGAAACTGAAAAAGACATTGGTAATTTTATCATAATCACATGTATTTTAGCTGCATAGAAACTTTTATTCTGGGGAAATAATGGCAACATTCAAAGAAAATACCTTTATCTGGCACTACTTTGGTACAAAAATATTAAAAGAAACGGGTTTTAATGTGTGTCCAAGAAATCTAGAAAAGGGGAACTCCCCCATTACGTTACCACGATTTTTACATGATGGGATAAAAGTTTCTACCAAATAAGATCTTTTTTGACATCAAGCAACATTTATTTTAATATGGTATCCCCACAACTTGAAACGTCAGTCTGCAGTTTAGAAATAAAATTAGTTGTGTGCGTGCTTTTGTGGATGTCACTCTATGTTTCACCTTACGTTACCGGGACAAATCAGTTAAAATTTTGATCTAGTTGCTACTTAAATGCTGTAAAAATCCACTACAAATGTAAACTGGGTACACATAAACATTAATCAAGCAAAACATAACTCAACTGATAGGGTAAGACATTTATTTGATCTAATACATGTTTTTCTAGGTTACCTTTTTGCCAGGACCGTTACTTCCCTTACGTTGCCATTTTGGTGGTAACTTATAAGGGGAATCCGACAAGTAACGTAAAAGAAGCATTAAGTAAGAGACACAGTGGGATCATTTCCTACAGCTAAATATAGCATATATATAATAATGATCACTGTATTGTAGCAGGTAATTCCCATTGTTTAGATCAGGTGATTTTTACCCGAATTCGATAAGGACAGCTGTTCGTTTCCTGGTTATAAGTCACCATTTTCCGAATAAGGATATTACTTATCCTTCTCCTTTTTACCCGACAGCACCAGGAGGAGGGTAATGTGTTTTGAAAGTTTGTTCGTTTGTATGTATGTATGTATGTCTCCGTCTCCTACCCAACATGGTTTGCTGGAAGAAATCTCTTGTTAGAGATAAGCTCGCCTTTGTACACGAATTTTCTGTGATAAACTTTTTTTAATATGTAATGTGAGTACAATAAAGATATTACGCATATATGTATGTATGTATGGATGTTTCGCCCAAACGGCTGGACGGATTGTAACAAATGAGGTGTCGTTGGATAGATCTCGGGTTGGGAAGTGACATAGGATATATAAAAAATGTAGTCGGGTTATATTTATTTTTTTATAATTCCATTTGTTGTCTTAGCCGTTTTGTATGCATTATTATAGAGTTTGTACTTTGTTCTAGATAACTATGGCTCTCACAGCAGCCGAAAAACAAAAACGGTATCGTGAAAAAATTAAAAAAGATCCTGTGAAAAACGAACTGAAAAAAAAGAAAGAGTTAGAACGAGTGAAGAAATATCTTAGTAAGACTAAAAAGGTTGCTAATATGACAGAAGCTGAAAAATTAGCCCAAAGGAAAATTTGGAGAGAGAAGAAAAAAAAACAAAAACAGAATCGGATAGAAAAAGCTGCAGAAAAAAGCGTAAACGGGGAAGACACAGTAAAAACAAAAAAATCTGGGAGCAATTACCGCTTACTTATGCGAAAGTATAGATCTGCATTAGCAAGAATAAATAAGTTGACTAAATGCCTCGATGCAACAAGAAAAAAGAACATGAAAACAAAAAAAAAATATGATAAAGATTTCGCAGAAATTAAAGAAACTATGAATAAAATCAAAGCAAGAGAAGAAGTCTTAGAATCATCGCTCTCCGCCGTCTACAAAAAATGCAAAACTTCATCCGAAAGGAATGTTTTGAAGAGACTGGCCACAGAAAAAGTAACTAAAGAAAGAAATAAAGTTGGCTACGTCACTAAACTGCTGGGTTTGCGTGGGAAAATTAAACAAAAGAGACAAAAGCTCATAAGAATACCTGAAATCGAAAAGGAAATACGAACCTTTTATCTTCGAGATGACATAACTCGTTCCACGTCAGGCAAACAAGAATGTCGATCTCAAAAAAAACAGAAGCAGCAAAAAAGATACATGGTAGACAGTTTATACAACTTGTAGAAAGTTTACAAGAAAGAAGGTGGAAAATATAGTTTCAGCTCGTTTTACAAATACAAACCCTTCTTTGTTCTGTCGCCAACTCTCTTAAACAGAGACACTTGTTTATGCATAAAGCATAGCAATATAGAAATGTTGTTTGATGCTTTGAAAAAGAACAAAATCCTAACATCGTTTCCAAATATGACTCAGCTTCTTGACAGCCAGGTTTGTGACACACAAGAAAAAGACTGCATGTATGGAGAGTGTGAAAAATGTAAGACCTATAAGGTGGAGTATAACCTGCAAAATGAAACATCTGCTACTGTTGTTTCTTGGAGAAAATGGGAACGGGTAGATCATCAGTACCAAAAATTTGAAAACGGAAAAACAAAAACTATGACAACAAAAAAGACTGTTAGATTATTAAAACAGAGTAGCGTTAAAGAGCTGGTAAATGAATTTGAGAGCAGCCTTGCTTTTCACAAAAAACATTGCTACAGAGTGTACCACCAGCAGAATAAATATCAAGAAATTATAAGAAACTTAAACTCAAACGAAGCTCTCATTTTGTGCGATTTCTCACAAAATTATGAAGCAAAACTGGGCGAGGAAATACAAGCAATGCACTTCGGTGCAAGCAAAAGCCAGATAACACTTCACACGGGGATGTTTTACTGGTCACAGAATGCGCAGTCATTTTGCACTATTTCTGATAGTAGTGCACACGATCCGCCAGCGATATGGGCTCACTTAATACCTATCATAAAAATGATGAAGACAAACGCACCTGAAGTAAATACCATCCACTTCTACTCGGACGGACCTTCCTCACAGTACAGGCAGAAGAAAATTTTTTTCTTGCTGACTCTATTTGGAATAAAATTTCGATTTCACTTTACTACGTGGTCGTTTTTTGAATGCGGCCATGGAAAGGGGGCGGCCGACGCAATTGGCGGCGCGGTCAAAAGAGCACTTGATCGGCATGTGTCTCACGGGGGCGATGTTACAAACGGATCGGATGCCTTTGAAATTTGAGAAAAATGCATGAAGTCAGTCAAATGCTTTTACGTATCAGAAGAAGACATTAAAAACGTTGCTACAATTGTACCTGTCTTACAACCCGTACCAGGTACGCTTCAAATCCATCAAATCATTTGTTTATTTGTTTATTTGGAAACTGGGCCCACAGCACAAAATGATAAACATAGATACAAAAACTAGCTTAGACTTAGGCCAATTAAGAGCCCTTGTTATACTTCTTTAACAATGTAAATACAGTTTGTTTGTAAGTTTTAAATGAAATAAAATCAAACACAAGTAATATTAATAAAATAAAAAATAAAATACAAGCTTGAGGAGAAGGGAGGGAGGGGGGAGGTGTGTGTGTGTGTGTGTGGAAATGAATGTATTTGTTCGAAATAGAGAGAATTTTTTTTTTTTTTTTTTTTTTTTTTATTATTAATATTATTAGTATTATTAAAGAGTGAGGATTTATTCATTTAGTGGAGGTACAAGTATTGACCTTATATTTCTCTGAAAGAGGCCAGGGGAGCAATGGAAAATGTCCATACTGGAAAACTTTCGGTTGTAAGTGCGAGGCAGGCGGCGGCTGGTAGAATTGGCGGCATAGTTTGAACGAGCCAGAGGTACACTAAACAGTCTGGTATGACGAGTACGTTTTGATGGCGCCTCAAGTCTGACTAGAGCCTCGACCAGATCCGGACAGTCCACTACACCATGACAAACATTGTAGAGCAGCCTCATGTCCATCATCACTCGACGGGACTCAAGACTAAGGATGTTGTGATGTCGGCATTCTGTTGCGTAGTCGTCGGTATCATATCCGTCTCGGAAGCTGAGTTGCCGGAGAAATTTTACCTGGAGACGTTCAATCATTTTGATGTAGATCTCGTATTGAGGATTCCAGACTGTGCAGCAGTATTCGAGAATGCTTCTAACATAGGCAAAGTATAGGACACGGATACAAGTGAGGTCAGTAAACGGTTTACTTACTCGTAAGATAAAACCCAAGTTTCTGAAAGCTTTGTTTGTGATATGTTCTATATGTTCTTGAAAAGTAAGTTTGGAGTCTAAGATGACGCCTAGGTCACGTATAGATTGAACTCTTAGAATTGAAGTATCTTTAAATTTATAGTCATACAAAATGGGGTTTGTTCGTCTTGTGAAGCTTATAATGTTGCATTTGGCAACGTTTACATTTATTCTATTGCGTTCATAGTAGGCAGACAGTCGGTTTAGGTCCGCTTGTAAGTTGACACAATCTTGACTAGAATTTATAGTTGAAAAAACTTTTTTGTCATCAGCATACAAGAGGAACCTGGCGTGTCTGAAGCAGGTACTTATGTCATATAAATATGCAACATAGAGTAAGGGTCCCAAGATTGACCCCTGAGGAACACCAGAAGGTACAGTGACTATCAAATCTGACCGACAGCCGCCAATGACAACAGCCTGAGATCTTCTACTAATGTAAGATTCCGTCCATCTTAGGAGATCTCCTTGAATACCCAGATTCTTCAATTTTTTCAAAAGTATAATGTGGTCAACCCGGTCGAACGCCTTCTCAAAGTCCGTGTAAACAGCATCGACTTGACCTCCCCTATCCATTCCTACGAGAACCGAGTCCACAAATACAGCCAAATTGGTTGTTGTGGACTTGGACCTCACAAAGCCGTGTTGTTCACCTGGGATATTTAGCGCGATATTTTGGTAGATATGTCCATGAACCACCCGCTCCATTACTTTGCTGAACACGTTTAGGATAGATATTGGTCTATAGTGTTCTATAGGTATTTTGGAGCCCTTTTTATGGACTGGAACGATTTTTGCAAACTTCCAAGGAGATGGGAAGACGCCCTCACGAAATGACCTGTTGAATATTATTGATACTGGCCCAGCCAGTGATTCGGCGCAACTCACGATTAGGTTAGGAGGAATTTGATCACTACCGGGGCCCTTACTTTTATCCAATTTCCGTAGGAGTTTCAGTATATCCTCAAGCGACACTTCTATTTTGTTAGTTACTAACTGATGAGGCGGTTCCATAAGAATTGTGTCAGGATAGCACTGAGCAGGGGGACAGAACATTTTCCCAAAGTGTTCATTGAAAGAATTGCATGTTTCCTGTTTAGAGCATAAGAGTTTGTTGTCGTAAGTCATATTTTGTGGATAACCAGATCCATCCTTACGTCTAGCCTTAACGTAAGACCAAAAAAGCCTAGGGTTCTCCTTAATACCGTCCTGAGCCAACCTTACATAGTTTGCGTTACATTCCTCCTGTACCTGTTTTTGCCTTCTACGAAGGAGAGAAAAAGCATCGTAATCCAGAGGGTTTTTATATTTTTTCCAAAAAGAGTGATACTTATTCTTCTCCTTGATGATGTTAATTAAGGCTCGGCTGTACCATATAGGGTATTGTCGCGAATTACAAGTTGTGGCTTTTGGCACAAACATCTCAATGGCTTCATGTATCGTTGAATTAAGGTATGAAACAGCGTCATCCACGGTACCATCCTTCAATTCGCTCCAATCTATCTCAAAAAAGAAAGTGTTCATAGCACCATAGTCGCCCTTCCTAAATTGATACTTTAAACGTCTCGTGGGTGCGGTGGTTTTCACGCTTACGTCTGTGCACTCCAAGTGGAGAGTGACATGAAATTTGTCCTCCACAACAACCGGTGTACAGGACTGGGTAACATCAATTACAAAATTACTGTATACTAGGTCTAAAATATTGCTACTACAATTTTTTAGTTTATTATATTGTTCAAAACCAAGAAAGTTCATAAGGTTTATGAAATTTGTTGCACAGTTTTGGAACGCAATAGTGCCATATTTAATACATACGGGGGAACCCGAGTCCCAGTTAAGACAAGCTAAGTTGAAATCTCCCACTAACATAAAAAGGTCATTGGAATTATTCCGCGTAATATCGCCTAGTCTAGCAAGGAAACTCTGTATGCGCTGAGGTAGATCAGTGTCAGGCGGTATGTATATTATAGCTATATGTAGGTTGCGTTTATTACCGATAGACTCACCGGGTACAGTCAGCCAAATAGCTTCGTAGCTGTCCTCTTCCCACTCGGGGCGCGGGAGACAATACAAGACATATACAAGAATGATTCCACGTCATCGGTCAATGCCATATATTACAGGAATTTCAGCTGTTTCTGTACAAAACAGGATCGATGTGATTGCTATGATCCAAAAAAACACGTGTTTCCTGCAATTGCTCAGCAATCAGCAACAATAAGTCAACAAATTCCTATCATACGATCAGATTTCACTTCGGGAACTGAAATACTGGTGCCACAAAACAGGACACATGCTGTGATGGAAGAAAACATGAAAGCTGACCCACCCACAGAAAAACAAGAAGTTAAACTGCTGACACCACAGAAAGTACATGACAATATGGAGAAAAATGTAGAATCTGACCACCCCAAGAAAAAAATCAAAGTTATCAAAACGTTGGTGCCACAAAAGAGGACACATGCTGTGATAGACGAAAACATGAAAGCTGACCCACCCACAGAAAAACAAGAAGTTAAACTGCTGACACCACAGAAAGTACATGAAAATATGGAGAAAAATGTAGAATTTGACCACCCCAAGAAGAAAATCAAAGTTATCAAAACTTTGGTGTCACAAAAGAGGACTCATCCTGTGATAGACGAAAACATGAAAGCTGACCCACCCACAGAAAAACAAGAAGTTGAAGTGCTGACACCCCAGAAAGTACATGTAAACATAGAGAAACATTCAGAATCTGACCACCCCCAGAAGAAAATCAGAATGTTGATACCCATCCAGAAACAAGCCATGAAAGAAATAGTAAAAATTGATATTGCAAAACCCAGTACTTCGCTGAGGACAGTAGTTTTAAGATCCATACAATGCAATAATTGCAAAATTGGCATGCATATCTCCACCCCCATGAACAAATGTATAGTATGCGCACACAAATACTGTCGGACATGTGACTGGACTGGTGGCGAGGTTCTTGACAATTACATATGCAAAATATGTCTTACGGCATAAAAATGCAATTACATATTGCTTTTTTAGGGTTTCGTCATCTACAACTTTCTAGTACTAGTATTCTTCGAGCTATGCTGGGGACAGACAGACAGACGGACCTTCCGTCTGTCTGTCTGTCCCCAGCATAGTTCGGAGAATACTAGTACTAGAAAGCTGTGTTTTATAATGACTATACATATTAGTCAGTAATTTTTTAATACTTTTGAACATAAAGATGTTCAAAAGTATTAAAAACCGCAAATACTTTGCCATTCATACAAACACTATGATAAACAAAGTTATTATTTGCTGGTGGAGAACGATAGTTATGTTTTGGCAAAGTGTATCTGGTGTATTTAACGAAAGCCTTCATGGGCGAGCCCGACTCGCACTTGGCCACTTATATACCTTACAATTT
The DNA here is from genome assembly GCA_949825045.1 of Argyresthia goedartella. Taxonomy (NCBI): domain Eukaryota; kingdom Metazoa; phylum Arthropoda; class Insecta; order Lepidoptera; family Argyresthiidae; genus Argyresthia; species Argyresthia goedartella. Next base: position 20,809,149 of record OX463821.1, on the reverse strand, counting down.
CTTACCTTTTGTACCACCAGCCTTATGATTACGTTACCGGTATTTTACGTTACCGTCCGTTGCCGCTACATTAAAACTAATGTGATAAACTAGTTAACTATTTAGTTACTCATGTATTTTAATTAATAAAAGTATAAAGAGATTTACAAGTTTTAATCCAACATATTGAAGCCTTAGGTATATCTTTCGATACGACCTTGAAAGAGAAAAATACCTTGTAGAATTGACCAAGTAGGTAACGTAAACTCATATAAATGCCTAAAACCTAGCAATTGTAATGTTTTCAATAAAAATCTCATTGTTTTCGCATTATCAATTTGCAATATTGCTGTAAAAACTATTATCTAAACTTCTATAATGCTTCTTTTATGATTTAATAACATGGTTCTATGGTAACGTAATAGAAAGAAAAAATCCGTCGGGTCACCTTAAAATTTCTCTGTAAGCGAATATAGCTGGTATTTTGACAAATTGTTACTAATTTTACATACTTTAATGTCTGTGGAAATATAATATAACCACAATAAATGGATTTCATTACATTGCAAAATATATTTGATTTTCAGTCATGGTAGCTGTTTTGAAAAAAATGCTCATTACTGGAATGTTGGGTGTGTTCATGTAAATTATGTTTTGTGTTTTATACCTACTGTGTTTCGTCTATTTTACTTTTTATTTGTAAGTCGGTTATGTTTTTCATTTCAATGTTTGTAAGTTTGTATTAGTGTGTCAAATTTCTTTCCCAGCAAGCTCAGTGTTCGACTGGGTTCAGGCAAATTTATTTCTTTTGTTTTAAATAAGTATTGTGTTTACTTATTTTAATATTTGTATTTATTATATTATATCTAGTTTATGGATACCTACAACTTTGGTGACAGCTTCTTCTCTTGTTCTAATAGTGATGTTTCCGTTAGTGCGGGAAGTGTAGGGTCATCAGCGGATGACTCACTGCCTTTTAACTTAAAGCGGGTGTTTTCTAATCTTGATACAAACTTCAACGTTGTCCATATTAATGCACAAAGTATTCACACCAGCTATGCTGACCTCCTTGTAACTTTTAGCGATCAGAACATACATGGTATTCTTGTTTCGGAATCTTTTCTTAAACCTTCACTTCCTTCTGCCATGTATGCTCTGCCAGGGTTCAGTCTCTATCGGAACGATAGGACGGGCAAGGCTGATGGCGGTGTAGCCATATACCTACGTGCCGACATTCCATGCAAAGTCATCAGCCAGTCGCCAAGCCTGTACTCTGGTACCGCTGAACACCTGTTCTTGGAGATTTGCTTGCGTCACAATAAAGTCCTCCTGGGTGTCTATTATAGCCCCTCTCTTCGCATTGACTATTTTAGCTCATTTGAAACCCTCCTCAATGATCTGACTCCTCTTTATAGCGACACCCTAATTCTCGGAGACTTTAACACTTGCCTTCTCAAAAATAAGGGTCGCTCAGCAAAGCTGAAATCTCTTGTTAGTTCTTTAAACTTACACATCCTTCCCCTGGGTGCCACCCACTTTCAACCACACTGCACCCCTTCTCTTCTTGATCTGATGATTACTTCTAACATATCCAAGGTTGCTGTGCATGGCCAACTTAATGCCCCCTTCTCCTATCATGATTTGATTTACCTTTCATTCAAGTTAAGGCCTCCCAAGCGCGCAGCTAAATTCCTTGACATACGTAGCTTCAAGGGCATGGATCTTAACTCCCTTAAATCAGATGCCGCCTCTGTTGACTGGTCCCCTGTCGTTGATAGCGAGGCCGTTGAAGACAAAGTCCGGAACTTTAACTCTATTGTCCTGAGCTTGTTTGATAAGCACGCTCCGGTCAAGAGGGTTAAGGTTACCTGCCGTGGCTTACTGACACCATCAAGGGTCTGATGGCCAAGAGAAACCATGCCAAGAGGAGTTATAAGTTGGTTCCGTCTGATGAGAACATTTTAATTTTCAAATGCCTCCGTAATCTTTGCACTCGTCTGTGTCGTAATGCCAAACGTCGTCACATCTACGAGTGTATTGAGGGCTATACTCCAGCACAGGTTTGGAAATTCCAGAAGACTCTTGGTGTAGGTAAGTCTCAGGACTTGGCTGCTGGAAATGTCAACCTTAACGGTCTCAACTATTTCTTTGCCATCCCCCCTGTCGTGATGGACCCCCTCGTTAAGGAAGCCACCCTTCGTAACCTACGGTCCAAGACCACAGCCCACAGTTCACCCTTCAACTTTAACCATGTCGGAATCGGCGCAGTAAGGAGGGCAATATTAGCGATCTCTTCAAAGGCCATAGGTGAGGACAAGATCTGTTATCAGATGATAACCACCATCATCGATGAGCTATTACCTATCATCACCCACATAATGAATGTGTCGCTTGAACAATCTTGCTTCCCCACTCAGTGGAAACAGGCACTTGTGATTCCCGTACCTAAAACGTCCAATCCCGTCGCCTTTAAAGAATTCCGTCCCATATCTATTCTGCCTATCCTCTCCAAAGTCCTGGAATCAATTGTTCACATCCAGCTCTCCTCCTACCTTTCCTCAAATAACTTATTAAATCCCCATCAATCAGGTTTCAGGCCGGGTCACAGCACTACCACGGCTCTGCTTAAAGTCACTGACGATATTCAATCGGCTATGGATCAGAAGCAGCTTACGGTCCTTACACTGCTTGATTTCAGTAGCGCCTTCAACTGCGTCGATTTCGATATCCTGGTTGAAATTCTAAAGTCGCTTAAAGTCTCCTCGCACTCGGCTCGCTGGTTTGACTCCTACCTGAGAGACCGCCAGCAGCGCATTAAGTCTGAGGAGATCTCCACGGACTGGTGTGAGCTCTCCACGGGTGTCCCGCAGGGTGGTATCCTTTCTCCTCTCCTCTTCTCAGTATTCATAAACTCGTATAGTTTATATATATTTTGAAAGTAATTTGCGTCCGTATGTATAGTGTTATTGCGAACTAGGACTTTCCTGTATAATTAACTCTCCTGTCCTGCCTAGGTTTGCTGGAAGAAATCTCTTTTTAGAGATAAGCTCGCCTTTGCTTATTACATTACTTTTAATTGTCTGTAACTTTATACTATCTATGCAATAAAGAATAAAGAAGAAAAAGAATAAAGCAGCTGAAATACAGCTAATGGTTTGCTTTTATACCTAATAACAGCTCTAATACAACTCTAATTCAGCTTCTGCACTATTTTACAGTCCATGTAACGCCTAAGGCCCTTTGTGGCCCTTTTGCCCTTATAAGGGCTGTATATAAGCATTATTACCCTTTATACAGCCTAAATGTAAGCTTCAATACAGCTTTTAGTTTAAATTAATATCTAATATACAGCTTCTATACAGCTTAAATGCTGCTTGGGTGTGGTGGTCGCCCCGCAAAAATCGACACATGTTCGATGTTACGTCTCATCTCTAGTGAGTTAAATCCAAGCATACCTAATATAAAAGCAGATGGATAAAGGTAGGGGTAGTATCCAAATTTCCTCATAAATAGGTATCTTCGAAAAACTGTGTATCGAGCATAAGCGACGAAAGCGAGTTAGATCCGCAAACCCGCAATCTGGTAGTATGGTTGAGAGTGAAATGGATGCAGCCATTGAACGTCTGGTGGGCCCATCTGATGGTTTTACTTGGCAGACAGACTTTGCCACTTTCAGGGGTGTGCAGGAATTATTTTCCGGCCCACTCCCTGGAGCTGTCAAAGACAACAATACGCCCTATGATGCCTTTTATGATATCTGGAGCGAAGACATCATTGGTCTTATGGTTGAGGAAACCAATAGATATGCTGAATAGACGCTCAAAGCACAACGTGAAGCAGGAAATTTGAAGCAGTCGTCTCGTTTGGATCGATGGACTGACACCAATGCAAACGAGATGCGCTTGCTTCTTGCAATGTATATGTTGATGGGTTATGTACAACACACATCTCAGCATGAGTATTGGAAAACAACTGGCATTCTACAAATGCCCTACTTCAGGAAGGTGATGTCTTACAACCGCTTCATTTTGCTGAACAAGTTCTTTCACTTTTCGGACAATGTTGGCATTAGTCAACATTTGCCGGGAATCGGAGGGGCTGTGCTCTCTGCAAGGTTGCGGAAAATAGCACCACTCATCGTGCACCTCAATGAAAAATTCTCATATCTTTACAAACTCGACCAAGATGTCGCTATCGACGAGTCTTTGACCTTATTCAAAGGCCGCTTGTCCTGGGTCCAAGCGATAAGGTCAAAGGCTGCGCGATTCGGAGTAAAATCATTCGATCTGTGCGAATCAAGGACTGGGTACATGTATAGATTCCAAATCTATACGGACAAGAACTCGAATCCCGATCGCGACGTCGCGAGTCTTGGTGAGTGGAACTCGATTTATTGAAAGGTCTGGAACATCGGGGCCACGATAGCACGGCACGGGGGCACGAACACTGCGTCACGATGGACAATTATTATAGTTCTCCAGCGTTGGCAAGGTACCTTAACCTTACAATCCCCCAAGCCTCATATGACGCTCGCCTCGAGTACCGTCCGTCCCCCAAGCGTCATATGACGCTCTCGCTCCCGCGCTTTTTTAAACCGGTATATTTTGGCCAATTTTTGTCATGTTGGTACTGTTAAAGATTTTCCAGACGCTCAATAAGACAAAGTCTATAATCCGATACAATTGTCTATGGTCATTCATAGAAAAAAATATTCCAAACATGCCTCAAAAAAAAACACTTTTTCGAGGACTTTTTTTTGGAAAATTTCAAACGCTGAAATATTGAACAGTTTATATAAGAACACACTAATGTTTTTATTGTTTTGAAAGGGTAATGTTATTTAGATTACGTAGGTATCAAATAACATGTATATGTTGTTGATGTTTTTCTCATGTCTGCTAGATTTGTGTCGAGAAGGACCATTTTCATAGATGTCTGTGATTCTCATGTCGGTACAATAATAAAGGAAGGTCACTGTGACATTAGTTTTGCATTGGTGGAGTGCGTGCGCGGCGTGCGAGCGTACGGACGTGTTGAGCAGATTGTTTTATTATAAATTGTTGTTATTATAATATCCACAAATTGAGTGATGGAGACTAAGTGTGGTGGTTGTGAGGGAGTGATCTATGATATTGATTTTATGGAATGTTGTCAACAAACATGCAAAAAGATGTATCATCACAAGTGTTTGTCGATAACAACGGAGATATTCCAGAATTTTACGCAAGAAGAGAAGGATAAATGGGTATGTCCAGATTGTGTGCGTAATAAACCTAAAGGAGATAATTCTGACACTCCTATCAGAGCGAACATTGTGATGAATAAAACGTTCACACCTGGGAGTCGTTTTGAGTATGTAAACAAAGAACGCGGCGGCGGCAGCGGCTGCGATGGAAGTATTTACCCTATTCAAGACGAGTCAGTGATAGATACCGAAAAAAAGATCTTGGATGAGTTGCGGCAGTTCAGGCTAGAAATGGAATCTAGAATGGACAGTCAAAAAAAGGATTATGCAAGTCTTGAGAGCCGATTCTCTAAAACAGAAACAGAGTTGCGAGAGTTGAAAAATATTTTGAAGGTAGTTCAACAAAAAGCGGACAAAGTTGATGAGTTACAAAAACAAAATGATTTTCTCAAGAATAGGAATAAGCAATTAGAAGGTGGTCTCAAAACAGTAATTCCAGTATGTTCTACACTGCAAGTACCCGAGGAGCCTAAAAAATCATTTGCGACCGTAGCCGCTAATCAAACTTCGAGCAATACAAAAGCAACGGTTGTGGCCACGAAACAAGCAAACTCACCGCAAGTGGATGTTGCTCGGAACTCGACCTCAGAATGCCATACTCTGAAAAAGGTAGAGAAGGAGGATAGCTGGACAGTGATAAAGAAGAAGCAAAGGAAGTATCCTAACACAGAAGTCAAAAGAGGAAATGCTAGTTTTGTCGATATTCAAGGAACGGAAAAGAAGAAATTCTTACATGTTTGGCGCTTAAAATTGCAGACTACCATTGAAAGCTTAGAAAAGCACGTAAAAGTTATTTTAGGAGAGGATACTTCCGTAAAAATTGACAAAATTCACCACAAAACGGAACGGGATTACACATCATTTATTATCGGAGTACCGGAGAGTCTTTATGATAAATTGTGCCATGAAGATAATTGGGATAAGAAGATAGAATTTTGCGAATGGATTTGGTTTCGCCAATCATCGAACAAACCACAAAAATAAGACCGACCATAAACTTGGAGTAGCACTTTTAGTGGCCGCACCCCGGTTAGAGCCGTGCGATGTGAGCAAGTCCGCGCCCCCCGCGCCCGCGCCCGCGCCCTCCGCGCCCGCGCCTGCACAGCGTGATAGCCCGGCACTCACCTGTGATGCGACAATGGATAAGCGCCACTTAAGTATTACGCATCAAAACCTCCAAGGACTACCCGGCAAGGAACTGGTTTTGGAATTGTTTCTTAATAATTCTGACACGGATGTTATTTGCGTTACTGAACACTGGTTAAAGCAAAATATGATGTCGTTCAACATAAATAATTACAAAATTGTTAGTTGCTATAATAGAAGAACTGCAGATAGGGGTGGTTCCTTAATCTTAGTAAATAATAGTTTAAAGGTTAAACCACGGCTAGATATTGTTTCACTTACTGTTGAAAGACAAGTTGAGATAGCTTGTGTTGAGTTACCTAGTCATGTTATTGTGTGTGTCTACAGACCTCCCAGGGATGAGAAAGGGCATGGCAACTTTGACATTTTTGAAAAAACAATGGAGGAAGTTCTCTCAAAATTAATTAATAACAAAAAAAAAGTTGTCGTTTGTGGTGATTTTAATGTGGATTTGCTTGCTGATACAACAATGAAGCAACGAATATTAATTTTATTTAAATCTTTTAATTTATTTCATGTTTTTTCAGAACCGACCAGAATAACTCTTAATAGCAAAACCTGCTTAGACAACGTTTTCTGTAATTGTGATTTTACAAGTAAACATGTGATCAACTGCTTGCCCTCTGATCACAGCGGTCAAACCATCACATTCCCAATTACTTGTGAAGCTAAGCCTGATCCATCATTTTATAGGCCTATTACATCCCATAGGCTTAGAACGTATAGGGAAAACTTAGATAATAGCTTGCCAGTCCCAGACTTTAATGAACAGGACACGAACAAGATATATTCAGACTTCTTCAATATTATAAAAACAGAATTCTATAAAGTTTTTAAACTAAAGAAGGTCTTCGACAATAACGGTAAGTCTAGATTTAGTGACTGGGCAACTATTGGAATTCGTAAAAGTAGAGTCACATTGTATGATCTTTATGATCAAAAAACCTATAATATTGACACAAAATTTCATGAGCACGTTAGAAAATATTCTAAAACTTTCAAGATAGTCTGTAGAGCCGCAAAATCTTTACACATTAATGAAAAAATAAAAAATTCTAATAATAAATCGAAAACCGTTTGGCAAATTATAAACCGCGAAACTGGCAAAGTTATACCTCGGAATAATGATTTCTGCTTAAAGATAGGTGATGATGTTATTAAGAACAACGCTGAGGTAGCTCAAGCATTTGAGACATTCTTTACAAATATACCCATACTCACGACAGAGCATCTAAACTCATCCCCAAATGAAGCGCAGATATTATTAAAAAGCAACACTATCACCAGTATTGTAGACTTTGAATTTAGTCATGTATATCCAAAGGACATTGTCAAATCATTCGGGTTACTTAACTTAAAAAATACTGAAGATCTGTGGGGTATGTCAGTAAAAGTAATTGATTCAGTGATTCTGGTTATAGCCCCACACTTAGCTTATATATTCAACAAGTGTGTTGACGATGGAGCGTTCCCAGACCTCATGAAGCATAGTAAACTGATACCTCTGTTCAAGTCAGGAGATAAAGGTGATCCTTCAAACTTCAGACCAATATCAGTACTTCCAGCACTTAGTAAGATATTTGAAAAAATTATACTTAATCAAATGCTGTCTCATTTTAACTATACGAAACAACTTCACGCTAAACAATTCGGTTTTACTAGGGGTAAATCAACAACGGATGCAGGTGTTACCCTTATTACGACTATTTTCTCTGCGTGGGAGGGGGCACAAGATGCTGTTGGCATTTTTTGCGATTTGTCGAAGGCATTTGACTGTGTTGATCATGATACGCTACTAATGAAACTGAATCATTACGGTGTTAGAAATAGATCGTTAGATTTACTAGAATCGTATTTGAGCAATAGAGTGCAAAAGACAGAAATTAACGGCACTAAATCTGATGGATCGGGTGTGAAAATAGGCGTTCCACAAGGTTCCATATTAGGCCCTTTCTTGTTCCTGGTCTATATTAATGATCTGCCTTTTATGGTGGAAAGATTTGCTGATACAGTGTTGTTTGCTGATGATACTTCATTGGTTTTCAAGGTGGAAAGACAAAAAGAAAATTTCGATGATATTAATAACGTATTGTCATTAACCTTGAATTGGTTTACAATTAATAATTTATTACTAAACGCTAGTAAAACGAAGTGTATAAAGTTCTCTCTTCCAAGCGTTAGGCAGGTTGAGACGAGTTTAGTGATGGACGGGAAGTCTTTGGAATTAGTAAATGACACAAAGTTCCTTGGAGTAACTATTGACTGCAAATTGCAGTGGGGACCGCACATTGATAAATTGGCGGGCAGATTAAGTTCAGCGGCATACGCTGTTAGGAGCATTAGACAGCACACGGATGTGGCTACAGCTAGGTTAGTCTATTTTAGTTATTTTCACAGTGTTATGTCCTATGGTATCTTGTTGTGGGGGAAGGCAGCAGATATTCAAACTATTTTTATTTTACAAAAAAGAGCTATTCGAGCAATTTATAATTTAAAGCGCAGAGACTCCCTAAGAGAACTTTTTAAAGAAATTGACATACTGACTGTAGCAAGTCAATATATTTTCGAAAATATAATGTATGTACGTAAGAACCTTGGAACTTATCCCAAAATAAGCGATAGCTGTGATATTAACCTAAGAAATAATCACCGACTTGTTACACCCCGGTTTAGACTCGCAAAGGTTAGCAATTCCTTTAAAGGTCAATGTATTATCTTCTACAACAAGATACCTCTGGAGATTTTGAATTTGCCTTTTGAGCAATTCAAAAACCGTATAAAAAGAACTTTGTTTAAAAAGGGATACTATGATATCCAACAATATATTAATGATGAGAACGCTTGGAACTAACACTGAACTCAATGTTAATATTATTTTAATAGTTATCTCTGTAAGTCAATCTGTGGGAGTTTCTTGCCCTTCTTTCCCCACAGTGGTCCAATGTAAAGAAGAGGCAAAATGACGTGTACTAAGTATATTTTTAATATCTACAGTAATAAAGAACTTTGAACTTTGAACTTTGAAATTGACTAAGAGAGGGTTTCATTAGCTACTCATATTTAGCACTCTCATAGTTCTAAGAGTTACCATTTCAACATAATCACTTGATACGTCAGTCAAGTGTCGCGCGCCGCGCGGGCTTAAGTGTGCCTGGGGGACGAGCTGTGTCGGCGCCAAGTGGCTGGGGGTGCGAGGGGTTTAAAAAAGTAAAGGATTTGATTGTGTGGGGACGTTGCGTCCTAATCGCAAGAATGTACCGGAAGCGATTGCGAAGGCTCCGAAGAAGCTTGATAAGGGGGCGATTATTGCTCGCCATTCTGGTGACGTGACATGCCTCGCATGGCAAGACACCAAAAAGGTGAACCTGATCTCCACTTATCACAATTCGGAGACCGTCGTAGTTCGGAAGAGTGGTAAGGAATTGGTGAAGCCCAGTGTTGTACAGGACTACAACAATACAATGGGAGGTATTGATCTGAAAGATCAAAAACTCTCAATGTATTTGTTGGAAAGAAAGAGATGCCTGAAATGGTATATGAAGATTTTTAAAAGGTTGCTCAACGTATCAGTACACAACGCATTAGTTCTGATGTCGGACTCGAGGAAACGTCACGATTTGCCTCCGATGACGCATCGCAATTTCCGCATAGATCTGGCTGAAACGTTGGTGAAGGTTCACAGCCAATATTCTGCACGCTGCTACCAAACTGCAGCGCACCCTGGACATCTTGCCCGAATGGCTCGCCAAGTGGCGACTGTTCGTCAATGTTGGGAAAACGCAGGCGCTCATCACAGGCCAGAGTCTGCTTCCACCATCTCCAGCTCCAGGGACAACACATCGAGTGGTCTTCGCAGGTGAAGTACCTAGGAGTGACCATTGATCGCCGGCTCACCATGAAGCAACACGTCGACAACGTCGTCAGCCAGGTCAAGGTGGCACGCGCCAAGCTGCGTCCACTTTTCGACTCCAGCCTCCCTCTGAGGGCGAAGCTCGGGATCTACAATACCTACGTGAGATCCCGCCTCACCTACGCGGCTCCGGCATGGTACGCCCTGTGCTCGGAGACGAACAAACGGAGTCTCCGAGCCCGAGAGAACCTCTCTCTGCGTACCATCGTCAGCGCCCCCCGCTGGGTGAGGAACGCAACAATCCAGAGGGACCTAAGATGGGAAACCGTGGACCAGTTTCTCCAGAGGCTGGCGAAGGGTATGTTCGCGCGTGCGGATGTGGCGTCTCCGTCACGTCAACGCCAACATCAAATGCCGTGCGACATGCGACTGTGGTCAAGCGCAACGGCAAAACAAAGTTTGCGACCACTCCGCCCGGCGAGGCTTGGTTCGCGATGCGCGTGCACCCCGCCGCGCCCGCGCACCCCCCGCGCCAACACATCGTCACGGCAGACTTCTCATACGCTAACTCGATGCGCACGTATTGCTTTTCTCGCTCCGCTAGCTTACGAAAGATCACTCCCGCGCTTTTGCTTTGTTACACTTCTTACTTTCATTCTTCCTGTAATCTATCCGCCCAATAAAACGTCTATTCTTATGTAATCTACGAGTTTCTCTTCAGTAGGAGCCTACACACATCAAAACCTGCACTGGTGACCTATTTTTGTGAGCTATTTTTTGGCCGGAGGATCCGGAAATCTGGTTTGCCCGTCTTGAAGGTCAGTTTACCATTAATTTCTAATATTAAAACCGATTCGACGAAGTTTTACTATGCCATCTCGCAAATGGACTTTGCTACCGTAGCTGAGGCACGAGATGTAATCAAGGCACCTCCAGCCGAGAACAAATATGAGATGTTGAAAACCTGCCTTATTAGTAGACTGACCGAATCACACGAAAAGAAAATTAAACAACCCCTTCTGGGGCGTGGGGAGTCGGGGTCAGGTCGACGGACCTCTTCCCGAAGAATCGCCTCTGTCCACACAGAGGCGATTCTTCGAGAAGAGGTCCGTCGACCTGACCCCGACTCCCCACGACCGGACCCTGCTCCGTGTCTAGACGCCACGTAGGTCACCGGTGACCTCGAGGTATATCTGACTTTAAAGCTTATTTAAACGCACAGGACTCATATTTCATTGACTGGTAGCAAGCATATGACCGGAGCGGCGCTGTAGAACACTTTGCCTGAATGGTTTTAGTGTAGCTCATTTTTTTTCCAAGTTATAAGGAAAATCTTATTGCCGTCCGCGGTTCTGCTTGCAAACATTTTAAAAGATTTTACTGAAGAATTAATTTACTTTTTAAAATATTTTTTTAGCGTTTGAACCTCATGACATAAATATTAAGTAGCATTTGTTAAAATTGATTTTATGGGTTGACTAGCGATCCACCCCGGATCCGCACGGCTTCTTTGAATACTGTCAGTGAAAAGTCGTTGAAATGATGAATATATTTAATATAATTCAATAAGTGCAATTTCGCATAAATGTTTTAACTAATGGTGCAAGCTACATTAAAATTAGTTGAGCTGTTTGAAATCAAGTTACGTTTACATATACTTTCCCACGTAATACCTGTGTTGTGGTTTTTTCACTCAAGCTGGCTAAGATTTTGACTGAAGCAACTTTTTTATACCTACTTTGAACATTAATCTAAATACAATATGACTATGAAAAGAAAAACAGCATCTAGTAATGGAAAAACAAGATTATATTTATTACAAAACTTGAAGTAGGTAATTAACAAAATTTGCAATGACGTAAGGACTTACAAAGTAGAAAAAAGACTTAAACTAATGGCTTTATATTTTATGAACTCTATTAAAACAAGGTAAACATAAATATGGTTCGTTGTCGCATTCGCTGCAAAATGTAGACACTTTTTTAGTTTTGTTTTTGGCGGCCTTGGATCCATAGGTATTAACATTAGTTTTATAACATTGGGCACAGAAACGCCTTGTACTTCTCACAGTACCTTCTTTGGTTTGAAGCTTTTGGTTGACTCTTCTGGGTCGCTCAATGCTTGCTTCAGGTTGACTTGTCTGAATCAAGAAGTCTACCAATTGCCTTCTGAATTGGACTATTCCTTTATTAGTTTTTTTGTTTTCACAATACATCACCCATGAATTTACAAGGGCAGTATTCAAAATAAGCTTTATGGCTAATTTTTGTACCACTTTACTGTCTTTCTTAATGGTGACGAGTAGGAGGTCATTTGGCCACTTATGTCTACTGAGCCTTTTGCTTTGTTGTAGGCAACAATCATTTTTGGTTTGCGAATCACTCTTCCCCTTTTCACGACGTTAGTGAATCCTTTTGAGTGCTTTGTGGACAGTATCAACACATCCCTTTTGGACCGCCATTTTAGGACACAAATACCTCGCTCGTTTTCTTTGGCAATAGACTCTCCCGGCTGTAGTTTTGACTCAATCACTTCCTTTGGTAAACCTTTTCGTGTTTTTCGTAAAGTTCCTACGAGATGAGTGTCATTATCGAGAAGTTGGTTTGCAAGGGGAAGACTAGTATACCAATTATCTGTTGAAAGTGTATGCCCGCGGTTTAATATATTCATACAAAGCTCCATAACTACGTTGGTTGGCGCAGTATTAACCAGTTCGTGGTTCTTACCTGCATAAAGGTTAAGTTTACATGTGTAGCCAGGTAATGTGCATAGTTTAAATAATTTCATTCCGTATTTATGACGTTTACTTTTATTATATTGGCGGAATATTATTCGACCTCTGTGTGGCACTTGACTTTTGTCTACACATACCTCCTCTTTCGGTGCGTAACAATTTTCAAATGATTGATTAAGGGCATCGATGAGCGGACGAATTTTATTAATTCGGTCCGATAAATAAGCGGTTTCGTTGTTAGCAAAATGCAAATATTGTAAAAGTATTTCGAATCTATTCCTGCTCATTACAGTACGAGGAAAGTTTTGACCAAAAAATTTATCTCTGCTCCAATAATCCGTGAGTTTTGGAACTTTCACTAGACCCATGTACAGAACCAATCAAATTTTTTTTTTATTTCGTCTGGTTGTTGGTTTCCAGGAATGTGACCGTGATGATGGTTTAGAACTTGGTCCCATTTGTACTGCGAACAAATTTGTTTGCATGGCAATGTCTTCAAAAATCTTATCCGAAACAACTAGACTATAATATTCTCCAGGTGGGCTGTTTTGAAGTAGTTTTGCATAAGGTTGCTTCATTCCTAAAATAAAAATAAAAAATAATAGTTAAAAAAATTAAAAACCCGACTGCTTATATATTTTTAACATTATATATCCTATAAATGAACGCGGCGTCTCGATAACGGTAACGCTCTTTGTTGTATCATGGCGCCGTGTAGGACACCGGTGACCTCGTGAGGTTTTTTAGGTTTTTTTTCTGAACTATACCTTCTATAGCAGTCTAGCATATAAGGATATTCATGTCTCTTAATACATCAAAGTGCACTAAGACAAAAAAATGTAATTTTGGTTATTATTAGTACGGCGTTTAATATGTTAATTTCTCCAGCGATAAGATGTATTATTTTATTACAAAACAGAGTAATTACTTCACAATAAATAAATATAGACAAACATAAAATGTAAGTCTGCGGCCGGTCGCCTGCCCACCCGCGCTATTCAACAGCGAGGTACCGTTTGCACGACAAGTTGAAACGCGTTCGTATTTTTGTATTGAGATTTTTATTATTGCCTAAAAGAACAGATTTATGAATAAATGGGTAATTGTTGCGCATTTTGGACTGGCGAGTCTGGTAGACTACAAATTCAGTAATATCAGTATCTTAAAACTTTTTTATATTGTATTCTTGAGAATGAAAACTGAATGTTATGGCAGGAAATAAAATTACATGGGAAAACAGTGAACAAACAGGTGATTTTATTCCATCTATCTAATCTCTCATTATATTATAATAAGCCCCCATTCCTCCTGGGCGGAAAAGATGCTATAACATTGCTTTCCCGTGGTGTGATTGGTTGGATTTTGAATTTGATAAATGTAGTCTCGGCCTCGCTGCCAATATGCGGCTTCGAAGTTAGGCTGTTACGGCTGACTAACTACACTATTTGATAAGTTTGGCAGAGGGCCACTCGATTTATTTGATTTTGTACTTGACATAAAACAAACTCACTTCAACATATTGCTAAAAATGCTTTAGCAATATTCTAGTGGCATTCGAACCCACTTATTAGTCACTTAACCTTACAATCCCCCAAGCCTCATATGACGCTCGCCTCGAGTACCGTCCGTCCCCCAAGCGTCATATGACGCTCTCGCTCCCGCGCTTTTTTAAACCGGTATATTTTGGCCAATTTTTGTCATGTTGGTACTGTTAAAGATTTTCCAGACGCTCAATAAGACAAAGTCTATAATCCGATACAATTGTCTATGGTCATTCATAGAAAAAAATATTCCAAACGTGCCTCAAAAAAAAACACTTTTATTTATACCGTATTTTTGGAAAATTTCAAACGCTGAAATATTGAACAGTTTATATAAGAACACACTAATGTTTTTATTGTTTTGAAAGGGTAATGTTATTTAGATTACGTAGGTATCAAATAACATGTATATGTTGTTGATGTTTTTCTCATGTCTGCTAGATTTGTGTCGAGAAGGACCATTTTCATAGATGTCTGTGATTCTCATGTCGGTACAATAATAAAGGAAGGTCACTGTGACATTAGTTTTGCATTGACTAAGAGAGGGTTTCATTAGCTACTCATATTTAGCACTCTCATAGTTCTAAGAGTTACCATTTCAACATAATCACTTGATACGCCAGTCAAGTGTCGCGCGCCGCGCGGGCTTAAGTATGCCTGGGGGACGAGCTGTGTCGGCGCCAAGTGGCTGGGGGTGCGAGGGGTTAAGCTGCGGGATTTGAAAAAACGATAAAATATATGTACAAGATAAAATATTTTTAATAAAAACAGACATGTTGAAATTACAATAAATACAATAGGTACAATCAATATGTGTGTATATAGTCTAGTTTACAAATTGTAAGTAGGTATTGTAATTCAAACTCATATCATGTATTATCCATACAATAAAAACACATATGGCTTTACAAAAAAAAAAAACCATTTGTGAAGTTTGATGTTTGGGTCAAATTATTAACTTATATTGAAAAATGATATTGAAATTAGTACCTACACAATTGTAGAGACATTACAGTATTTCGTTGCACATTTTCAAATTACAGTAAAACACGTTTTTACAAGATACTACACAAATTTTGTGTTGACACATTTTCAAATTACAGTAAAACATAATAAACAAGAGAAAAAACACTTGTTGAGGAGACCTGGCGAACTATATATCATGTATTATCCATACAATAAAAACACATTTGGTTTTACAAAAAATAACCCATTTGTGAAAGTGACAATATTGATGTTTGGGTCATATTATTAACTTATATTGAAATTAGTACCTACACAATTGTAGAGACATTACTTGCCCATTTTCAAATTACAGTAAAACACGTATTTACAAGATACTACACGAATTTTGTATTGACACATTTTCAAATTACAGTATTTTACTGTAATTATGTACAAAATAAAATTACAAGTAAAAGAGAGAGTAAAATTACAAGTAAAATTACAGTAAAACACTGTAATTTTCAAATTACAGTGTTTTACTGTATTAATAATATACAAGAGAAAAAAACACTTGTTGAGACCTGGCGAACTATACCATCTGCAAGAAACTAGATGTTTAGGTTGCCCAATATGGTTCTGAGAGAAATGTATGAAAGAAAAAGGAAAAATGGCACTTGTATATTTTTATGAGATCGGTCGAACACTGTGAATGAATACTGTACTAATGACCGCCATGAATTCCGCCTGGTATAACTTACACCATAAGATAAATATCTGTTTTTACAATACGGTGTCCCCGATAATTGCCCTGATATTGAAAGAAGATTGTGTGAGTACGTTATATGCTAATTGCTAGAAATACCAGCCAGGCACATTCAAATCCCGCTAGTAAAAAACCTTCTATTCATCTAATCTACATATATCAAGCACCTGTACTGTGTCTATCCAGCCTCCCGCCCCCACTGTTGAGTATAGACCTCCTCTCCTCTTGTACAATGGCATATTAGGGAAGCGAAAATAAAATTAATTATTTTCGCTTCGTTAACCTGACTTGTACATTGCGGCCAGGCAATTCTCGATGAGAATGCCAAATTTTCCAGCAAGGCTTGGGTGCAAAGCAGATAAACTCTCCGCAGGTGACGCATTTTGTAGGCACCGTCCGACGCAAACCTTGCAGGTGACAGATATGGCAACGCTTTCGTTCCTGTTGCGAGACATGCATAGGTTCGTGCATGATAATGGTATTCAGACGCACCCCAAATTCCAACAACTGATCTAAGCCGACCGCTGGTGGAGATTGGCATCATCATCGAAGTCATCTCACGCACCCCTTCTGGGGCGTGGGGAGTCGGGGTCAGGTCGACGGACCTCTTCTCGAAGAATCGCCTCTGTCCCGAAGTCTTCCCGAAGAATCAGAGGCGATTCTTCGGGAAGAGGTCCGTCGACCTGACCCCGACTCCCCACGCCCCAGAAGGGGTGCGTGAGATGACTTCGATGATGATGCCAATCTCCACCAGCGGTCGGCTTAGATCAGTTGTTGGAATTTGGGGTGCGTCTGAATACCATTATCATGCACGAACCTATGCATGTCTCGCAACAGGAACGAAAGCGTTGCCATATCTGTCACCTGCAAGGTTTGCGTCGGACGGTGCCTACAAAATGCGTCACCTGCGGAGAGTTTATCTGCTTTGCACCCAAGCCTTGCTGGAAAATTTGGCATTCTCTTCGAGAATTGCCTGGCCGCAATGTACAAGTCAGGTTAACGAAGCGAAAATAATTAATTTTATTTTCGCTTCCCTAATATGCCATTGTACAAGAGGAGAGGAGGTCTATACTCAACAGTGGGGGCGGGAGGCTGGATAGACACAGTACAGGTGCTTGATATATGTAGATTAGATGAATAGAAGGTTTTTTACTAGCGGGATTTGAATGTGCCTGGCTGGTATTTCTAGCAATTAGCATATAACGTACTCACACAATCTTCTTTCAATATCAGGGCAATTATCGGGGACACCGTATTGTAAAAACAGATATTTATCTTATGGTGTAAGTTATACCAGGCGGAATTCATGGCGGTCATTAGTACAGTATTCATTCACAGTGTTCGACCGATCTCATAAAAATATACAAGTGCCATTTTTCCTTTTTCTTTCATACATTTCTCTCAGAACCATATTGGGCAACCTAAACATCTAGTTTCTTGCAGATGCTATAGTTCGCCAGGTCTCAACAAGTGTTTTTTTCTCTTGTATATTATTAATACAGTAAAACACTGTAATTTGAAAATTACAGTGTTTTACTGTAATTTTACTTGTAATTTTACTCTCTCTTTTACTTGTAATTTTATTTTGTACATAATTACAGTAAAATACTGTAATTTGAAAATGTGTCAATACAAAATTCGTGTAGTATCTTGTAAATACGTGTTTTACTGTAATTTGAAAATGGGCAAGTAATGTCTCTACAATTGTGTAGGTACTAATTTCAATATAAGTTAATAATATGACCCAAACATCAATATTGTCACTTTCACAAATGGGTTATTTTTTGTAAAACCAAATGTGTTTTTATTGTATGGATAATACATGATATATAGTTCGCCAGGTCTCCTCAACAAGTGTTTTTTCTCTTGTTTATTATGTTTTACTGTAATTTGAAAATGTGTCAACACAAAATTTGTGTAGTATCTTGTAAAAACGTGTTTTACTGTAATTTGAAAATGTGCAACGAAATACTGTAATGTCTCTACAATTGTGTAGGTACTAATTTCAATATCATTTTTCAATATAAGTTAATAATTTGACCCAAACATCAAACTTCACAAATGGTTTTTTTTTTTTGTAAAGCCATATGTGTTTTTATTGTATGGATAATACATGATATGAGTTTGAATTACAATACCTACTTACAATTTGTAAACTAGACTATATACACACATATTGATTGTACCTATTGTATTTATTGTAATTTCAACATGTCTGTTTTTATTAAAAATATTTTATCTTGTACATATATTTTATCGTTTTTTCAAATCCCGCAGCTTAAGTGACTAATAAGTGGGTTCGAATGCCACTAGAATATTGCTAAAGCATTTTTAGCAATATGTTGAAGTGAGTTTGTTTTATGTCAAGTACAAAATCAAATAAATCGAGTGGCCCTCTGCCAAACTTATCAAATAGTGTAGTTAGTCAGCCGTAACAGCCTAACTTCGAAGCCGCATATTGGCAGCGAGGCCGAGACTACATTTATCAAATTCAAAATCCAACCAATCACACCACGGGAAAGCAATGTTATAGCATCTTTTCCGCCCAGGAGGAATGGGGGCTTATTATAATATAATGAGAGATTAGATAGATGGAATAAAATCACCTGTTTGTTCACTGTTTTCCCATGTAATTTTATTTCCTGCCATAACATTCAGTTTTCATTCTCAAGAATACAATATAAAAAAGTTTTAAGATACTGATATTACTGAATTTGTAGTCTACCAGACTCGCCAGTCCAAAATGCGCAACAATTACCCATTTATTCATAAATCTGTTCTTTTAGGCAATAATAAAAATCTCAATACAAAAATACGAACGCGTTTCAACTTGTCGTGCAAACGGTACCTCGCTGTTGAATAGCGCGGGTGGGCAGGCGACCGGCCGCAGACTTACATTTTATGTTTGTCTATATTTATTTATTGTGAAGTAATTACTCTGTTTTGTAATAAAATAATACATCTTATCGCTGGAGAAATTAACATATTAAACGCCGTACTAATAATAACCAAAATTACATTTTTTTGTCTTAGTGCACTTTGATGTATTAAGAGACATGAATATCCTTATATGCTAGACTGCTATAGAAGGTATAGTTCAGAAAAAAAACCTAAAAAACCTCACGAGGTCACCGGTGTCCTACACGGCGCCATGATACAACAAAGAGCGTTACCGTTATCGAGACGCCGCGTTCATTTATAGGATATATAATGTTAAAAATATATAAGCAGTCGGGTTTTTAATTTTTTTAACTATTATTTTTTATTTTTATTTTAGGAATGAAGCAACCTTATGCAAAACTACTTCAAAACAGCCCACCTGGAGAATATTATAGTCTAGTTGTTTCGGATAAGATTTTTGAAGACATTGCCATGCAAACAAATTTGTTCGCAGTACAAATGGGACCAAGTTCTAAACCATCATCACGGTCACATTCCTGGAAACCAACAACCAGACGAAATAAAAAAAAAATTTGATTGGTTCTGTACATGGGTCTAGTGAAAGTTCCAAAACTCACGGATTATTGGAGCAGAGATAAATTTTTTGGTCAAAACTTTCCTCGTACTGTAATGAGCAGGAATAGATTCGAAATACTTTTACAATATTTGCATTTTGCTAACAACGAAACCGCTTATTTATCGGACCGAATTAATAAAATTCGTCCGCTCATCGATGCCCTTAATCAATCATTTGAAAATTGTTACGCACCGAAAGAGGAGGTATGTGTAGACAAAAGTCAAGTGCCACACAGAGGTCGAATAATATTCCGCCAATATAATAAAAGTAAACGTCATAAATACGGAATGAAATTATTTAAACTATGCACATTACCTGGCTACACATGTAAACTTAACCTTTATGCAGGTAAGAACCACGAACTGGTTAATACTGCGCCAACCAACGTAGTTATGGAGCTTTGTATGAATATATTAAACCGCGGGCATACACTTTCAACAGATAATTGGTATACTAGTCTTCCCCTTGCAAACCAACTTCTCGATAATGACACTCATCTCGTAGGAACTTTACGAAAAACACGAAAAGGTTTACCAAAGGAAGTGATTGAGTCAAAACTACAGCCGGGAGAGTCTATTGCCAAAGAAAACGAGCGAGGTATTTGTGTCCTAAAATGGCGGTCCAAAAGGGATGTGTTGATACTGTCCACAAAGCACTCAAAAGGATTCACTAACGTCGTGAAAAGGGGAAGAGTGATTCGCAAACCAAAAATGATTGTTGCCTACAACAAAGCAAAAGGCTCAGTAGACATAAGTGGCCAAATGACCTCCTACTCGTCACCATTAAGAAAGACAGTAAAGTGGTACAAAAATTAGCCATAAAGCTTATTTTGAATACTGCCCTTGTAAATTCATGGGTGATGTATTGTGAAAACAAAAAAACTAATAAAGGAATAGTCCAATTCAGAAGGCAATTGGTAGACTTCTTGATTCAGACAAGTCAACCTGAAGCAAGCATTGAGCGACCCAGAAGAGTCAACCAAAAGCTTCAAACCAAAGAAGGTACTGTGAGAAGTACAAGGCGTTTCTGTGCCCAATGTTATAAAACTAATGTTAATACCTATGGATCCAAGGCCGCCAAAAACAAAACTAAAAAAGTGTCTACATTTTGCAGCGAATGCGACAACGAACCTTATTTATGTTTACCTTGTTTTAATAGAGTTCATAAAATATAAAGCCATTAGTTTAAGTCTTTTTTCTACTTTGTAAGTCCTTACGTCATTGCAAATTTTGTTAATTACCTACTTCAAGTTTTGTAATAAATATAATCTTGTTTTTCCATTACTAGATGCTGTTTTTCTTTTCATAGTCATATTGTATTTAGATTAATGTTCAAAGTAGGTATAAAAAAGTTGCTTCAGTCAAAATCTTAGCCAGCTTGAGTGAAAAAACCACAACACAGGTATTACGTGGGAAAGTATATGTAAACGTAACTTGATTTCAAACAGCTCAACTAATTTTAATGTAGCTTGCACCATTAGTTAAAACATTTATGCGAAATTGCACTTATTGAATTATATTAAATATATTCATCATTTCAACGACTTTTCACTGACAGTATTCAAAGAAGCCGTGCGGATCCGGGGTGGATCGCTAGTCAACCCATAAAATCAATTTTAACAAATGCTACTTAATATTTATGTCATGAGGTTCAAACGCTAAAAAAATATTTTAAAAAGTAAATTAATTCTTCAGTAAAATCTTTTAAAATGTTTGCAAGCAGAACCGCGGACGGCAATAAGATTTTCCTTATAACTTGGAAAAAAAATGAGCTACACTAAAACCATTCAGGCAAAGTGTTCTACAGCGCCGCTCCGGTCATATGCTTGCTACCAGTCAATGAAATATGAGTCCTGTGCGTTTAAATAAGCTTTAAAGTCAGATATACCTCGAGGTCACCGGTGACCTACGTGGCGTCTAGACACGGAGCAGGGTCCGGTCACCGGTGACCTGCATGGCGTTTAATGTGGTGGTGATGTGAAAAATGGAAAATAGTGTAAGTTTTGTGTGAGTGGCCCGTAAGAACGAAATATAAAATCTAAATGTCTTATTACTGTAGTTATTTAAATATATTATCTGTTGCATGGTACAGCTAGCGGGCGAGATTGTAGTGACATCTAAAAATAATGCAGGATTTGGGAAGGCACTAAAGTTAAATAAAGGAATGAATCAGTCACTTAAAAAAGAAACAAGAATTACAATATCTATCGTTGATAATTTTCTATAGGAATGAGTTTCTATAGGAATTTGATGTATCAGTGTAAAAAACCATGAGAAAACCAGTGAACTTGTTTGACTTTTACAACCTGAAATCGAGTGAGCGTCCTCTGATATCGAGACGTGAAATCGGCCGCCCCTAGGACTCTGGCGCACCTAGGCCGCGGCCTTTACAGCCTATTGACAAATCCGGGACTGTTTTAAATGCAACCTTTATAGGAATAGCATATTCTATAGCTATTCAACTATATAACTTGTTACCAAATGTCAAAAAGAGCATACTATCACAAGATTCTTAAAAATAAACTATGCTATGATACTCCAATGATAAAGAATTAATTACTCCATAAAGTTTCTGGGATGGCCTGAGTTTTCTTGCCGTTTCTTTCTCGACCAAAAAGCACACGGCTTACGAAACGGAGTAGTATTCCTAAAAATAGATTAGTAATAGTTAGTACTTATTGAAAAAATCAACAAAACATAAAATCTATACAAATACAATACACAGATAATGTTTTGGTTTGTGGTTCCATACAGCAATCATGTTGATGGGGACGTCCTGATTGGGGCGGATGAAATAGGGCTTGATTGAATTTGAAGTCGGCTTTTCGGTTTTTCAGTTTTTAACTTGGTGAATTATCTCATGCACCTGGTTACGTATGTGGCGTATGATAGCCGCAGCAAAACTTTGGTATCATTTTTTTTATCATACCTAATCCCACTACAAGAAACGTATTGTGCGGGGGTACGGAACCGTTCGTGAGCGAGTCCGTATATTCCTTTTTAAGGTATCCTAAAAATTGTCTACATTTGTTTTACAGTTTGGCGGGACCAAGAGATGTCGGTGTCAAATAATGGATTCTGCAAACAATCGATGAAAAGCCTTATCAACTTTATTATCACATGTGAGTACTATACATCACAAGATAGGTAATTTCATTAACTTTATTATAGTACATAACATGTTAGGAAACTAATAAAATAACCTAACAAACTTATCAAATTCCTAACGCAAGTCGATTGAAAATTTATTTTCGCCAGAACCTTGGACGCGATAGGGTCCACGAGATCCGATGTTCAGGGACGTTCCAAAGGTTAAGTCATGGGTCAACCATACATACACTACACATATTTTCAGATGCGAGCGAACCAGCGTACGCAAGTTGCATTTATGTGCGTTCAGTATGTGTTATTGGGACTTTTAATGTACACCTCTTAGTTTCGATAAAATGGTTGGCACCACTCAAACCCATTACTATATCTCGTTTAGAGTTCTGTGCCGCATTGTTAGGTGCAAGACTGTTTACCAAGATTATCGACTCACTTTCGATTGCTATGGATAAGTGCTACTTCTGGAGCGATTGGAGCGAGACCAATCTCAGTGGCCTAAAGCGCCTTACACACCAGTCAAGCAACAGCTACCGGAAATAATTTGCATTCACATAAATAATGATAGCGAAACGTCAGGGTTATCAAATCTTTATTACAGTCATTAATTACAAAATCATCAAATATTAACTATTTACAAAGAGTGGCAGCATATTAACATAGATACCGTAAACTGGGGTTACTTTGATAACTACTTTTCTTTCCCGAATAAATATTGTTTTTGCAGAAACGGAACGCACCAGCGGATTTATTTTTTTGCGTTAGTAGCACTGATAGTTGCCCATCTTGCCCTGCGAAGAAGAACCGCTTGCGCCGGTCCAGACTACGTTAAAACAAATCTATATAAATCTTATAAATCTTACGTCCTAGTTACAGGCATGACTCTGACTCTTAAACTAGGGGAACCTGTATGTCAGGAGACAGAGCCTACAGATACGAAACAATTGGCATTTGGCATTTTTTTTTCAATCAAAAGGTGAGTTATTAATATTAATGCTTTTATGAACCCTGCAAAACTTTGTTTATGACTAATTTGCTATTAATACAAACTAACTTTTGTGCAAAATAAGTTGAGTGGCACGTGTTTGGGATCTATGAAAAAATATTGTAACCTCCAACCTCAAAACCGGCTTCATGGCTGACGATATTTTAACACGGGGTGAACTTGATCAACCAACGGGGTGAGATTGATCGGTGATCAAAGTAAAATACAGCGCCGTTGCTGTTCTTTTGGGTCCTTTTAGTGCTTTGTGGTTGCTTTTTTTTTTATATTTTAATGTTTCTTTTTAGTACCTAACATGCCGCGAGGATACAAGCCAAAAAACCGGTTCCAGGGCTTACAAAAACTACGATGATCGTAAATAAAATCAAGCTTTAACTGAAATAGTAAACAGGAGAACGTCCATACGAGCTGCTTCTAAAGAATACAGCATTCCATATGGGACTCTGGTCAACAAGTACAACGGAAAACACATCAACACTCCCGGTGCCCAAAACGTATTTAGTAGCGCTGAGGAAAAAGCTCTGCTTAGAGGGGCAGCGAAGTGTTCTGATTGGGGCTATCCGCTAACACAATTAGACTTGCGATTCTTAGCTAAAGCCTACCTGGACAAGCAGGGCCGAAGCGTAGCTAAATTCGAGAACAAACTGCCAGGGCCCGATTGGGCTTATTCTTTATTGAAGGGACACAAAAACGAATATTCGCAAAGAGTCGCAGCCAACATGAAAAGGGCCAGGGCGACAGTTTCGAAGGAAACCATAAAGGAATATTTCGATAATTTAGAGCCACTGATTAAAGATCTGCCGCCCTCGAATATCTTCAACTATGATGAGTCCAATTTAAGTGACGACCCCGGAAGAAAACAAGGTATATATAGGCGCGGTGTGAAATATCCCGTGAAAGTGACGAATTACTCGAAAAGTTCAACCTCTGTCATGGTTTGTGGGTCAGCAGATGGAGTAATGCTGCCGCCATATGTTATCTACAAGAGCCTACACTTATATGAGACCTGGAAGGAGGGTAGTCCATGTGGGTCACCTTGCTGGGATAAACGTTGCTGTTCTCAAGGAACAAGATATAACATAACCAACAGTGGGTGGTTTGACGCAGGGACTTTCCGAGACTGGTTCTTAACATGCTTTCTACCACACACTAAAAACATACCTGGCCGTAAAGTAATGATAGGCGATAACGTTTCGTCCCACCTGGACATCGATGTCGTGAGACTTTGCGAAGAAAATGAGATCGACTTCGTCTGCTTGGTGCCCCATTCAACGCATTTATGTCAGCCCCTTGATGTGGCCTTTTTAGGCCAATGAAGTCAGCTTGGCGTGAAATTCTGACAGAGTGGAAAGCTCGTTACTTTAAATTGGCTGCTATTCCTAAAGACACTTTCCCCCGTTTGCTGACTAAAGCTCTACAAAAAATGGATTCCGTCCAAGCAAAGCCAAAAGCGCCGTTTTCCAACGAGACGTCGGGCATCAAACGAAACTTACTTTTTTATTGTCTCTGGTAGAGAAAATAACTGTGCAACTACTCATTTTATCAAAATAACCTAATTCCCTTTAGATTTCAAATAAACCGCCTTCGAAAACAAACATTTTTATCAAAAAAGCCAAGTCCAGTAGTAAACTTTTATCAAAACCAGCTAGGTCCCCGTGAACCAATCAGAGCTTCGGCGTTGTCCAAGATGGCTGTCAGTCGTACCTCGGCATAACTACTGTATTGAGACTTCTTCAGATATTTTAATCGATTTTGATAATAAAATTGATAAAAACAATGGAACATGTACCAGTTATGCCTTCCAGATAAAGCAAGGAAACGAGTGATACTAAAGAGCTCAACCAAAAGTAAGAAACAGAAGGAAAAACGGTAAGTTTATGTTTCTATTTCCTACTATAACCTCCATTTAGCCAGGGCTGCATCAAGCACGTTTAAAAATAGCGGTCATAACAAATCTAACCTATGATGAGTTACTGCTTTTGTTTGAAATATATTCTCCTAATATTTTATGTACTTTTGAATTCAATTAAAACCGATCTGCGATAGTTACTTTAAAACCCTTAACTTTTTATTATCTTTTATTTACAAGTTTCAAATAAATCAATTAATTAAACCTAATGTTCTGTTGTACTTTCGTAACACGCACTTTTTTCAAATAGGTACGTATATTTTTGACAATTACTAGTAATGCGTTGACAGTGTAACTGTAGTGTATATACCTAGGTTGGTGTACTAACTGAATACGAGCGTATAGGCCTCTACAAACCGCGCGGCAGTCTGCCGCCGGGACTTATATGGAAACTATAAGTACACACAACTCTCATGACGTCAGAGACCGCGTTGCCGTCGGGTATATTTTCAAAACCAGAAAACTAAAATCATTTCAATAAAGCGTACCTTTATCTAACATTGATTTATGTTTCAATATTTTTTCAATAATCATTTTACAAAAAAAAAATACAAAAATGACAAAAGAATACATAATAAGAAAGGTACAGTTTCATGTTATATAAACTTAACTAAAGATAGATACATCGTATGTTTATGAGAATAGGTGTTGGTAGTAAGCAAAAATAACATCAGAGTCGATACTCCCCAAGGTAGGGTTTTCCCTGTGTTTTGGGATAAGTAGCGACGAGGGACATTTGTGACGTCACTGTCGCGTGTTGATAACGGGTATACATTCAGATTTAGTATAATACGCCCCGCGTATTTTAAAACATACCCGACCGCAACGAAGCCATCGTTCGGTACTCTTTTGGCACGTTACTATTTCAATCGTTCTATCCTTTTCACCCGCTGGCTGACGCAATATTTTGTTTGTTACATAGTTTTGTGACCACGTGCGAGTCAGTACTGTTTAAAATGTGATCGAAGATTGTGATTTCAAGTGTTTTTATTTAAAACAATTTTCATAAGTGCATAGTACGTTGCGAAGATTATTATAAAGTGATAACTATAGAGTTTGTGATCCTTTTAACGTAAAAAGTAAGAATAATGATAGATAAAGCCAGTTTAGAGCATCAGTCGGCAACTGGCGGACCGCGGTCCGGATCGCGAATGGTCAAAAGCTGGCCCGCCAAATTACCCTATTCAATTTATATAATCTAGCCTTTTTCAGGCACCGAGCGAAAAGTATATACTAAAGTAAAAGACTTAGGTACTTGCTTTTCTGCGCAGTCAAGATCAGTGGCGTGTGCTATGTAGCGCGAGACGGAGTGCGTTGGAGTGTGAGGGGGTGCAGGCGGACAGTGCGGCGGCGGTAGTGATTTTTGGGTGCGTGCGTACAGGCAGGCGGGAGTAGTGTGCATGTTTTGACATGTTTGTATTCTGTCACAACAAACAGTCAGCAGTCGCAGTTACTGCGTTGACGTTGTATTGTACGGAGCTTTCTTATCTACTGTGATACCTAATTGCTCGTGTAATAAAACGTTTTTTACCTACCTGTTACCTACATCCAAAAATGGAACCAAAAAAGCGAAAAGTTGACAGTGAAAATAGGAAGTTTTTGGTTGAGTGGACTAAACAATATTGTTTTACGCTGCCTGATAGACCTAATGCGGTTCCAGTTTGCCTCATTTGTGACAAAACTGTCGCTATTGTTAAAAGTGCTAATTTAAAGCGACACTACGAAACTACTCATCAGCAGTTTCACAAAAAATTTCCCCTTGGCAGTGAAGCTCGTAAAGAAAAACTTCAGACATCTCTATCTTCTTATAAAAAAGCACGGCCTTACTAGTTCGCAGCATGAGCGAACAAGAAAAATCCGCAGAAGCAGCATTGCGCGTGTGCTGGACTCTTAATAAACATCAGAAGCCATTTTCAGACTCTGAGATGGTAAAAGAAGGCATGGTGGAAGTGGCCACGGCACTTTTCGAAGAAAAAAAGGATGTTATCGCTGCAATTAAAGGCCTTCCATTGTTGGCAAGGAGTAATACAAGAAGGACCGAAATTTTAGCTGCAGATAACAAAACCAGTTTGCTCGAACTTCTACAAAAGGCACCTTGCTACGCGCTAGCACTGGATGAATCATGTGATATTGTTGATGATGATCAATTGTCTGTTTTCGTGAGATTTTTTGACGTTGAAAGTAAAGCGTTCAGGGAAGAATTGCTAACAATATTGCCATTCAAAGGCAAGACTCGCGGAGAAGATTTATTCAAGAAGTTTGATGAATTCATAACCAGCACAAATATTGGTTATGATAAAATGGTATCTCTTTCAACGGACGGGGCCCCAGCGATGATTGGCAAAAAAAAAGGGATTGGTAAGCAGAGTCAAGGATAAGAATGCAGACCTAATATCTTATCAGTGCATTATCCATCAGACAGCCCTTTGCGGCAAACTCAGTACGACTCTGAAAGATGTAATGGATAGCTTGGTCAAGATGATCAACTTTATGAGGTCTCGCTCTGCTCTTCAGCACCGACAGTTCAAGGAGTTCCTGTCTGAATGTGATTCAGCGTATTCTGATTTACTGCAACACAATAATGTTCGCTGGCTAAGTAAAGGTCAGGTTATTGAGCGTTTCTAGCTAATAAAAGAACAAGTCACATCTTTTCTGCAAAACTTGGATACGCAGGAAGCAAGAAAGCTCTTGGAGTTCATAACAAACGAGCGCAATATGCTATCTGTGGCTTTCCTTAAAGACATTCTCAAATATTTGAATGCGCTCAACACTGAGCTACAAGGTAATGGAAAACTAATATGTGATCTGATACAAAGTGTATCTGCTTTCCGTCGTAAGCTGGATATTTTTGAAAAAGATATTGTAAATTAAGAATTTATTCATTTTCCAACAATTCTTCAATTTAAAAAGAAGAACTCTGAAAACGACGTTGCAGTATTTTCAAAGTTTGGGAAGGAATTTGCTGCAAGATTCCAAGACTTTGCAGAGATAGGGAAGCTATCTTCATTCCTCAAATCGCCTTATGAAGTTGATGCGGCGGCAGAATGGAGTGACGTCGCTGCGAAAATTTTCCATGTTCCAAAGGCACTACTCCAAATGGAGATAATAGACTTGCAGGAAGATATTTCTTTGCAAATACATAAAACTACATCATGTGAAGAATTTTGGGGCAAACATGTACCAGAAAAGTATGAGATCTGTAAAAAACTAGCAATCAAACTGGCTACAATGTTTGGCTCCACATATGTGTGTGAGTCGTCATTCTCGAAAATGAATTTTTTGAAGAACAAATACCGATCCAGATTAACAGACGCACACCTCGAAGACACGCTCCGCATTAGCTATTCGCCTCGCCAACCCAACTTCAAAAAGCTTGCTCAAGAGCGCAAGTGTAATTTCTCGCATTAATTACTGTCATTTATGGTTAATTTAGTCTAAAGTTAATAAAAAAGTCAAATAAAAAATTGAGTTTTTTTTTCTGGACCTCGGTAAAAAAACTCTACCGTATCCGGACCTCACGTAGAATTACTTGCCGACCCCTGGTTTAGAGGGTTTCATAACCGAACAATGTGGACTTATCGAGAATCTGGATTTTGAATCGGAGGAAAAGTACTCCATGCGATTTAGACTGAAGACTGATCAAAATGAAGAACAAGAACGATATGTTAAGTATATCGACGAGTTTGTTCAAAAAATATCAAATTTTACGAACACTAACTGGATAGTTAATAATTATTTAAACTCTAATTATTCCATATACAGACGTGATCGCTGCACGACTGCTTCTTTAAAAAAGGCAGGTGGTGGGTGTTTCATAGCCGTCTCCAAAGAAATATCGTCTACGAGGCTTTCTCAATGGGAGAGTCAACAAGAAGATATTTGGGTTACTATCACTCTATCATCTAAAGAAAAGTATCACCTTGGCGCTGTGTATATCCCACCTCAGTCCAAAGTGGCTACCTACAATCACTACTTTGATAACATTAGCGACAGAATTAACCTTTGCAATAACAAAGTTATGATTTTCGGAGACTTTAACCTTAACGATATAAAATGGAACATCGATCCTTCAGGACTCTGGACAAATCCAACACATTGTGACTCAAATCCATCCATATCTCTATTTGATTTCATGTCCCTTACGAACATGTACCAGCTGAACAATGTCGAAAACAGCAACCATCGTACGCTTGATCTTGTCTTGAGTAGTTTTCTGGGCCCAAATCTAAAGAAGAGTATTTCTACCTTAAGTAAAATTGATGTGCATCATCCCCCGCTGGAGATCAAAGTAATATTATGTACAGATAGTCAGGAAACCTCGAAGCCAAAACAATTTATTCACTATAGCTACAAAAAAGCTGATTATCAAGTAATCAATCAAGAACTAAAAAAAATAATTGGGAATATATTTTTAGTAATGTGATAGGCGTAGACGACATGGTTGCTACATTTTATGAACAAATTCGTGCTGTAATAGAGACCTTAGTTCCAAAAGCTAAACCAAGAAAAAGGAACTACCCGCTTTGGTACAGCAATACACTTATCAAGATGATTCAGGAGAAGGATAAAAAGAGATCACTATTCCGCAAAACGCAAAATCCTCGAGATAAACTTGAGTTCTCATTACTTCGATCTAGGGTCCACACTAAAATTAAATTAGACTATGACTTGTATGTGAAATCCATTGAAAGCAAACTCAAAACTTGCCCAAAAGCATTCTGGTCCTTTGTCAAGGAAAACCGGAGTGTTAAGTCAACCTATCCTTCTCGCATGCAGCTTAATACAGATAAAGCAACAAACGATGTTGAAATTTGTCAACTTTTTGCCAAACAATTCTCTTCCACTTTCACACAACCTGATCATAATATAAATCACAATCTGAGTAAAGCCATATTGAACATTAATAATTCCAACTTATCTAGTATACACGTAACAGAAAGTTCGGTCACATATGCAATAAAGAAATTAGATATTAGTAAAGGTGCGGGCCCGGATGGCATTCCTCCCGTTTTTATAAAAAGATGTAGTAAGAATTTAGCACTCCCGTTAACGTTATTATTTAATAGGTCCCTCCAGTTATCATTATTTCCATCATACTGGAAAGAGGCTAATGTGGTTCCCGTTTTCAAAAAAGGTGACAATATACAAATTAATAATTATAGGCCTATATCTCTTCTATCAATAATTGCCAAATTGTTCGAATGTGTTGTGTACCCGGTCTTGTTTTCCCATGTTAAGGAGCAAATCACACCTATGCAACACGGGTTTGTCCCTAAGAAGTCAACGACCACGGCTCTTATGCACTACATTGTAGATATCTCTCACAGTATCGATGCGGGGCATCAAGTAGATGTAATATATACGGATTTACAAGGGGCATTTGACAAAGTTGATCACCATTTACTACTATATAAATTAGAAAACTTCTGCGGAGTGTCAGAAAAATTACTAAAATGGTTGGAATCGTACTTAATAGGACGCACACAAAGAGTTGTCAAGGACGGGCACTTTTCTGTGGCCTACGAAGTATTATCTGGCGTCCCACAGGGATCACACCTAGGCCCGCTCTTATTCAATATCTTTATAAACGACATAGTTACAGTAATAAAAAATTCAAATTGTTTATTGTTTGCCGATGATTTAAAGTTATATAAAGAAATTTTAAGTGACTTAGATTCAATGTTGCTTCAAGAAGACTTAACAAGCGTTAATGAGTGGTGTAGAACAAATAGAATGATATTAAACGTAAAAAAATGTAGTCACATAAAATTCGGGAAAAAAAAATGTCCTAAACCTACACAATATACTCTAAACCAGGAAATATTGCAAGAAGTAGATACAGTGAGAGACTTGGGTGTGATCCTTGATGGTAAATTAAGCTTCAATGCTCATGTGAGCCACTTAGCGGAGGTATGTAACAAGATGTTGGGTTTCATAAAGCGAATGGGGAAGCACTTTAAGCAAATAGACAGCCTAATAACTGTATACAACTCACTGGTTCGGTCGCAACTCGAATATTGTAGCCAGGTGTGGAACCCCTCATATAAGATTCACAGTGAAAGGCTAGAGAAAATCCAACGATCATTTACAAGGTACCTGGCGTTTAAGGATTGCTTCCGTGGTGAGGGTAGGCGCGCGAGCTACGAAGAGAGACTAGAACACTTTAATATACACTCACTAAAGCATCGCCGGGATTATCTTGATCTCACATTTCTTCACAAGCTGCTTAATAACTCAATCAACGAGCCACATCTACTGGCAAAATTAAACTTTTTTGTACCTCGCCCCAACACCCGATTGTCCAGGGCTTCCACATTCCAACCCAGCGCTGTACGCACAAATCTAGGTAAATCGGCACCTCTTCATAGACTTCAAACTCTTTACAATTCTCTCGAAAGGCCAATGGAACTGGATATATTTGCTGATCACATTGGTCAGTGGAAAACAAAAATGCTGCAACCAAGTCCCGCCGATAATAAATAAAATTTATAATATATAATATAAGTAAAATAATAATTGTAACTGTTCACTTTAATGTAATTTGTCTAATAATCTGCTCTGTCAATTATTTACAATAAGTTATAATTTCAAAAATGTATTGAATGCTGTTGCACGCCTGTTATTGGGTATTAGGCTAGACAAGAACCACATAGCATAAGAACTCTGTATTTTTGTGCTTAATACCTGTTCAGTGTGACCAGATTCAGTATTTTAATACTTTTTCAGTATATTTCATCGATTTTTCCGAACATCAGTATATTTTCAGGTATATTGCTGGGAGTCAGTATTTTTGGGTATATTATGGTTGACGTTATGGCAACACCGTAGTGAGTGATCGTCCTTGGGACAATGTTTGCGGAATTCCCCGGAACGCGAACATTGGCTGGGGGCTTTCCCGGATTTAGTTTATACATGTTATCTATGAGCAAAGATGAGTAAGTTACAGATATGACAAGAAAGACGGCCGTCGCCGGCGTTGTAGTATTGTAATACTACCTATACAATTATCAATCAATACGTAGTATAAATCAGAGTTGCACAATGTATGTTCGCCTAAAACTTTACAACTGCTGGACCGATTTTAATGCGGTTTGCAACATTAGATATAGTGTAATTTCCAGATTTCATACATTCAAATCCGTTTGTTTCATGAATATCAGTCTACCCGGACGAATTCGGGACGGACCGCTAGTTTATCTATAATTTTCAAAACAACGTCTAGTTTTTAAGTTTTCAGTTGCATGAATAGGTAGTAGTTAGACATAAAAGATACTTAATTACTAGTATTAAATCGTCTAATACGGTTCAAGTGAAATGATTGTCTCTTCTGCACTCGACTTAATCTTTGAGGACTTTCTTTCGATAATTCGGGAATTTCCCCAAAATAGGAGATGTTTTTGTCATCATATAAATAGATTGCGATTTTCGTTATTTTTATTTACTTAGTTGCATCCATCCGGACAGCATGTCTAGTTTTCAGCAAAGTTATTTAGCTAAGTGGGAACAAATTCCGGAATTTTCTTCGTGGCTTTCACGTTATAAAGATGATGAGTTCACCGCATTTTGTAAAGCATGCAATGCGAAACTGCAAAGTAGATTAGCATCTATAAAACAGCATGCAAATACTGAAAAGCATAAATCGAACTTGATAAAATATAAAGGACAGTCAAAGGTAAGCATAACTCGCTTTACTTACCTAGTTCAAGGAGTTTTGATATATTTTAATTCAAAGTTAATCATCCTGGTTTTGTTTCCAAAATAACCAAGTATTTTTTCATTTAATTTTCAGGTTGATACATTTTTCAAAAAGGCCCCACTGAAAGACGAAGTCAAGAAAGCTGAGCTGCGTTTATGCAGTTTTCTGTCGGAACACAATATCCCATTTAGAGCTATGGACCATCTTAGTGAAGTTCTAGTGAAGTGTTTTACCGATTCCGATATTGCGAAAGAATTTTCCTGCAAGAGAACCAAAGCAGCTGCTATAACTTATAATGTTTTAGGACCCGAATTCGAAAAAGATATGATTGAGGACATACTTCGTACTGCATCTCCTTCAGGTAAACCAGTATATTCAATTATAATCGATGAGAGTACAGATGTTGCGACAGTCAAAGTATTGGCGATAGTAATTAAATACTTCTCTGAAACTAAATGTACTGTACAAACCAAATTCCTTGATTTAGTTGATTTAAGTGGTGAGACCGCAGGTCATTTATTTAATTCGTTGTCATCAAAATTATCCGAATTAGGTTTAGAAATAAAAGACGTAATAGGATTCGCTGCTGATACTACGAATGTGATGTTTGGTCAACACTCTGGCATTGTTGCAAAAATTAAAGAAGTAAACCCAAAGTGCTTTTTCATAAAATGTGTTTGTCACTCTGCAGCATTAAGTGTTAGCCACGCCTGTAAAATACTGCCTAGAAATTTAGAACAAATAGTAAAAGAAGTATATGGATATTTTTCTCAAAGCAGCAAGCGTCAAAGAGAATTTGCTGAGTTCCAAAATTTCACAGACACTGAAAATCACAGAATCTTGCGTCATTACGACATAAGGTGGCTTTCACTTCATGCCTGTATTAGTAGAATAATTGAGCAGTGGAGGGCATTGCAATTGTTCTTTCAAGACCAATACTTGAGTGATCGCAATATGTCATCAGAATTTTTATATAATTCTTTTACCACTGATATAAACAAATTGTACTTTCACTTTTTGGACTACATTTTGCCGATTGTAAACAAATTTAACGTAATTTTTCAAGGCGACTATCCGTGCATTGATAGACTGTATGATGATGCATCTAGTATGTACTTGTCGATTTTGGGTTGCTTCATGAAAACTAATTACATCAAACATACAGAAAATGTATTTACCTTAGACCCAAAGTCACATGTAAATTATTTGCCATTGAAAGATATGTACTTAGGTATTCAAGTGGGCCAAGAATTAATCAAACACAGGGGAAATGTAAACATGAAAGAACAGATTGCTGAGTTTTTCAGAAGGTGCCAATCATTTTTAATTGAGCTAAGCACGCAATTGAAATCACGTTTGCCTTTTGAAAATCCAGTTTTTAAAGAACTAAAATTTCTTGACCCACACACTGCCGTGCATAAAGAATTTCGCAGTTTACGAAATGTAATAGAAACTTTCCCATGCGAAGTACAGCCAGAACAAATGCAGTTAATCGACGAAGAATATAGAACCCTAAAGTTTGATCGCGAAGTAAGTGATTTGTTACAATCTTCGAGCACTGGCTCACCCATCTCATGTGAACAATTTTGGGTGGAAGTTGGGAAAATTTCTAACAGTGATGGCATGTTAAAATACAAAAATATAACTAGTTTTAGTAAATCTCTGCTATGTATACCGGTATCGAATGCTGCATGCGAGCGCATATTTTCACAGATAAATTTAATAAAAACGGACCAAAGAAATAGATTTGTAAACAAAAATGTGTCTGCAATTTTAAAAACAAAGCAAGGTGTTAAGGATGAAGGAGGTTGTGTAAAATTTAATCCTTCGAAAAAGATGTTAAAATATAACTCTAACATTTATTGTGAAAATGAATAAATAAAACCTGTTAAGAAAATCAGTATTTTTATTGGTATATCTGTCCTATGTAAATCGGTATATTTCAGTATTTTTTTGAGGTGCCTCGGTATTTTCGTAAAATTTAATCTGGTCACACTGTACCTGTTGGCTGTGTCAATAAAATATATAAATAAATAAATAAATAGTTCGAAAGTCATATCCTTCGTTGAAGCGCTTCTTATTTCGAAAAACCTATACATGTCAACATTCATCGTTCAATAAAAAATCTGAGAAGTCGTCTCGTGGACAAAACTGTAAGGCTAATATAGACTTAGTTATCAAAAAAGTTAACAAGGACACTATTCGAAACGACAAACTGTTGTCGGAAGGGTATAATGTGTTAGTGACCATGGTTTTTGAACACTCTCATCGCGTTTACGTTGCCGAAGCCTTGAATTTACTAAAATGCAGCCAGGAAACCGAAGAAACTTTTAAGAAATATTTTGATAGTGGAATGACACCTTGCGCAGCAATAAA
Source organism: Argyresthia goedartella (assembly GCA_949825045.1). Taxonomy (NCBI): domain Eukaryota; kingdom Metazoa; phylum Arthropoda; class Insecta; order Lepidoptera; family Argyresthiidae; genus Argyresthia; species Argyresthia goedartella. Next base: position 20,773,341 of record OX463821.1, on the reverse strand, counting down.
TTACAACGAATTGAACAAACTGGACTCGTTTTAAGATACTGATCTAAATGGAATAGAGATGTTATCGAACTCTCAAATAAATCCCTCCGAAAATCATGTGTACTACATGTACAATAAATGGCGTACTGAAAAGTATGGCGACCGTAATGAATGCCCCGAAAAACATAACCGGCGGCGGGAGAGCTGGCTGGAGACCTGGCAACAGCCCACATCAGAGCAGCCGTGGGGATCAGGGAACGGCAAGAGACCGAACGGCTAAAAAGGGCCTAGGTCCGCCGCAGGAGGGACGAGATGGACCGACGAGCCGAAGAAGAGCAGATGCGCCTCCCAGCGGGGGGTAGCGCCACTTCCGCCGTCGCTCCCGCTCACGGAACTCCCCCAGGGGGGGATCCTCCCGCAGAGCTCGGACCCGTGGACACGGGGACCGGGGAAATACCGGCGGTGGCAGTACGAGCCCAGGTTCGCGCCCCGAAAATTCAGGGGGGGTAGCGAACCTGGCCGGGCGGTTGCGCGCTTGCGCAATCTCAGGGAACCCGGCCACCGGAGAGAACGGCGACATGGCCAGAGGCCTGCTCCTCGCCGCACTGAACTCATCGGTGGGCGGGACAGCCCACAATGACTTACGGAGCGCCGACTTCGACACCGCAACCCTGGCCTACTACCAGGGCAGCCCCCGGGGGGTAGATACCATATCCGCCGAAAGTACGGTCGACCCCATCGCGAGCTACCACGCCCGCAGGACACAGGCACAGGCGGAAGGAGGCGGCCCCGGAGAGAGGGCCCCTGAAACCGCTCCCGTCGAGAGGAACCGCGTCGTGCGCAAAGGGAACCTGCTAGCCTACGCCAATACACTGGCCAGAAAAATGCGGGGAGATCGGGCATGCGGGAAGAGGATAGTAGGATTCATGGCCAACGGGGCGCACAATCCTATGCTCTGCGCGTCCGTCTGCCGCATACTCAGGGTCCTAGTAGACGAACGGGCCCTGTGCAACGGAGGTCTCGGGGTCCTTGAGGCCCGCTCCTGCTTGGCCTCAATCAATCTGTGGGCTAACAGAGGGTCGCCGGACGCCGTGGCACAGGTGGTAGACAACCCCGCCCGGACGGAGCAAGTGGCGCGCGAGCACGAGACCATGGTAAGGAACGCGGCCGGGATGCGCGCGGAAGAAGCCGCGGTAGCCGCAGAGGCCCTCGAGGAGGGTGACGCCGCTGGAGCGCAGCAGGAGCAAAGGACTAGCCTCTTGGCAGAGGCCCTCATATATAACCACGCTACGGCGTCCCTCTGCCAAGAGAGTCGAGTGTGCCTGCTGTGCCTGGCGAGTCACATCCTCGGGGAAGAAAACATGCCCAGCACCGGAGTGGGCGCCCCCCGAGACGGCGACAACTACAGAGCACTAGGGAGAATGATAGCCGACAGATCGGTTAACAGGGGTACCCTGGCCCGGCTAGCGCGCATACACAACAAAGAGATGCACGCATTAAACGGAAACATCTATTTCATCTCCCCTGTAGAGGAGGATGCAGCGGCGACGGTGGCTAGAATGCACGCCGAGCTATACGCGGCGGATCGACACTGTCACCTACCGGGCGAGACAGTAGATAACTACCTAACTCTGGCTGAGAACGAACTCGCCAAAAAGAGTTACTCGAGGGTGGCCAACCAGGCGAGGCTATCAGTAAATGCCCTGGGCTGCATGCACACCATCAGTGGACGGGTAGGGGTGGCGGCGGTAGCAGAGGGCGAACCGCCCGGAGCGGGAACTTCCGAGGCGAGGAGCCGATTCCACGGCGTCGGCACCACGCGAGATGAACTTTCTACCTCCAGCAGCGCCGAAACCGTGGCTTCCGACGCGGGTGGCACAGGCAGCGAAACCCCGTGCTCGTGTGCTACTAGCGATCATACTTGCGGGAAGCGCCGCCCAGAGCAGCAGGAGGCGGCAGGCGGCCCAGCGGCAGCCCCCAGCTCGACAAAGGGCAAGGCCTCGAAAGGGAGGAAAGCAAAGGGTCGCAGGGAGGACCAGGCGGAGGCGGAGCGCCCCGAGAGGGCTGTCGCTTTCAACCAGGTTAAGGCCCTTATCAGACAGTCGTTTAACCGGGAGGGCGTGCTGACAAGAGGGGACGACCCCAGGGGGAGAAGGCGGCGGGCCAACGACGCGGTACGCCAGTTAGGCGAGGTGCTGGCAACATACAGTACAGCCGACAATTCTTACTCCGGAGGTCATTGCCCCGACCCGGAGATCAGGGGAGGAGCCGAGGACGACCTCCGGTTGGATGGAGGAGGCCTCTGGGTGGGAGTGGGGAAGGGGCCCCTCCATGGACAAGGTGTGTTCAGCCCCACCTCCCGGGCCCTAGATCTAGACTCCGCCACCAGCGGCCCGGCAAAAAGGGACGGTCGCATCAACGAAAGAGAGCCCCGGGCAGTGTGGCAGTACATGGCCGAATCAGCCCGGTTGCAGGCGGCCGTCACATCCGGAGTAGGCGAGACTCGGGGGGACATGCGCGGCATGCTCCTTAAAGCCAGGCTGTACGATCTAATGATCAAGCGGGGCTGCCCTTTCCCCTCCGGGACGGAGTGGGCAGTCCCCGAAAAGGCAGACCCCGCCCGCGAGACCTATACCCGAGACCTACTAGACGAGTGGGACTACTCGTACGTGTGCATGGACCACCGGGTGTTAAACGCCGCGGCGCAGCGGGATGGACAGGTAGTCCTGCGCGTCGGGCAGGAAAACTGGGGGCCTGCTTCGGCCGGGGTGGCCTACATCGTCCTGGACAAGGCGACCCAGGATACGGCGGTGTTGTTCGCCCTACAAACGATCATCCGGTTAGACTACCCGTTGATGTCCTGTCGCGAGGTTTTCCTGATGAGCGGGGCGGACAACCCCGGCGACTCCGAATTGAGGTCCTTCTTCCGTAATGAGGGGCAAATTGACATCTGGGAGGGCAAAAGAAGGATCGTTTTTGTGGTGACCTCGGGGGAGGCCCACGTCCGGATAGGGGATGCCAACATCCCCGTAGTGTCCCTTCTGAGAGAAGGCATAGTCCCCGCCTTGGACCCAGTGAATGCCACTCCTTTGCTGCGAAGGTGCTGCCGCATCGTGGCCGGGCTCGACACTTCCCTGAGCGTCATCCTCAGGCCCTGGATCCAGGCACGGACCGGAGGCGCTGGGTGCGACTGGGCGGAGGTGGACATACTGTTCGCGCTACTGGTGTCCCGGTTCATGCCGGGTGTCGAGGCAATCAGAGACGCGGCAGGGGACCTCATACTGACAGGCCTGCCACAAGCCTACCACCAAAGAAGGTATGGGACGGGGGTGTTACCCCAAGAGCTAGTTGAGGTGCCCATCCTCGCCTTGGGCGAATGGACAAATATGGCAGAACTGGGAACCGGGACCGGCCTGTTCCACTACTCCCCGGGTATCCCGCCACTGTTCTCAGGTGCTAGCGGGTGCGGGGGCTGGGTCGACATTCTGCGGAGGGGGGTGCTCCTCCGCCGGATTTTCGAAGAAGGCAAGCTAGCGGCGGGGCTGGCCGATCCCGTGTGCAGCCCTGGCGTTTTTCCCCGGGTCCAGGAACACTGGGCTAGGATGCTCGCGGGGACGGGGAGAGATGACCCGGCTGCGCTGAGCACCCTGGCCCACGACCTGATAGGGGACGACAGCGGCCGCTCGCTATCATGGGAAGTAAACGTGGTCCATGAGACCGCCGCCACCGGAACGGGTATACGGACACCTTCTTCCCTGTGGCTAACGGACTGCGCACTGTCTGCCCCCCCCCGGAATGGTGGACCGAGAGGGATACCAGCTGGTAACATCTATGGGGGACAGCTGGCTGAACAGCCGCTGCGCGCAGCTCGGGGAGGAGTTAGAAGCCCCGCGTCTCGAGCGGATACTCCGGCGGGTAGACCTACTTCTGTGCGGCCGGGAGGACGTGAACTATTGCGCACGACCCGACATGGTCCGTTGTGTGGACATGGTCTTCAGGGTGGACAGCATGGTGTTCGGCGCCGTGGGGCGTTCCCGGGGGTGGGGGGGATGCTTTAGGATGTCAGTGGAGGGGCCTGAGCTCCCCGCAGCCTCGGGGTGGCTCCTACGAACCTCCGTCAAGGACTGGACCACTATGGAATTGCCCGTAGGTAAATTCGGATATCAATATATATATGTGATTCAAGACGTGTACAGTAAGGTAATAAAAATGTATCCAATGCGGAAAGCTACAGGTAGGAGCATGCTCGCTTGTACAAAGAGATTTCATAGGGAAATACCTATCGAAACTATAATTACGGACTCAGGACCACAGTTCATATCGAAAGTTTGGAAATTTGGTCTCAAACAGCTGGGGATACGGGTCACTCATACGTCGGTGTATTGTCCAAATTCTAATAGCGTAGAAAGAGTGAATCGCGAGCTAGGTCGACTAATTAGAACTTATTGCGGCGGAAGTAATCGTAGTTGGGTCGACGTGTTACCAGACATTCAAAATTGCTACAATAATATCAAACAAACAAGCACCGGCTTTGCTCCTAATGAGTTGGCGTTTGGTAGGCGGGAACCGTTAAGTATTGACAAGGAATTAGGCGATGAATGGTTATTAGGTCATAGTGTGCGAGATACGGAACAGGTGCGGAATGTAGCGATAGAGAACTCTAAAAATGCTAGTGAACGACGTAAGCGACAGGCAGACAAACGTCGTAAGTTAGAATTCTATCGTATGGGTGATTATGTGAAACTTAAGACTTCTGTGCGTTCACATAAAGAACATAAAATCATGCGGAAATTTTCAATGTTGTATAAAGGGCCTTATGTTATTTCGGCAGTGGTATATCCGAACTGTTATACTTTAGTAGATCCGGTTTCAAATGAGATATTGGGTAACAACAATACTATAAATATAGCCAGGTATTATGTGAGGACGAATAAGGGCGTAGACAAATAAGATAGTGTATAAAAGTTATATAAGTAAGCTATAGTCCGTAAATTTGAGTAACTACCGGGTGGATTTAAGGATCTTGCATGGTGACAGAGGGCTAGCCCATCGCCGCGCTGTATTGTTACACACATTGAATACAAGAGTCGGTTCATTTAACGTTTGGGTTTTTGAGCAGCTCAGGGTAAGTTGGCAAAAAACAAATACGAGAGCGTAGGTTGGTTCGAGGAACAGAGGTCAGGTCAGGTTTTTTTGGCGCATTCCTGCGAAATGTGTAGGGATCAGAGCCGATTTGGCTGCGCGCTGAATAAAATATGAATAACTAAATAATGGAAGGTTCTTATGGGACTATACGGAGAAAGCTAATGTGTTGACTGCAAATATACAATTAATTGCGTTTGATTGGTACTTTGTGGCGAGTTTGACACCATGGGGTTTGCGTAACATTCCAGTGGTCTTTGTCCTAGACGCTAGCGGTCGGGAAGGCTTAAATTAATCAAAACAGCTTTTTATAGCCAGCGATCGACAAATTCTGTGTATCGGCAATACCAAATGATTTGAGTGATAGCCAATGGTTGATTAGAAACTATGCGTACACACAATTTGTAGAACAGCGGACGTGCATGGCATGGTTGAAATTAGAACCTGTGTAGTTAGAGATAAGAAGCTTTCGCTTGGGCAGCGCGTGTTCCGCAAAGGACGCCATTTTTTTTTCAGACATGTGGGGTCTACAAATACGAGAGCGTGGGAGGGGGAGGCATTCAGTCTCTGCGTCAAGCTACTGTGACACTCGTCTTTTAGTAATTCTAAACAGTTCGGTTCGCCATTTTACGCGTCTGGAACTGGTCGAGTTGTGATTGCGTGTTACAGTGGATTTTCGTGAGTGTCTGAAGCGCCGAGATATACCTCGGTTCCTATCCTTTAAATCAACCAACCCCAAATTCCAAAACTATCCTTGGGTCGTTAGATAAGAACTTCTAGGTAATTGATCTGAGTCTGAGTCTGGGCTTGGAGCGACCCTAATTTCCTTTTCCTTCACCATAGGGTTCCTGGATTGGCTCTTGGCGGGCTAATCCTCTCCTCATTCCTTTCGAGTAGCGAGTTTTGAAATTCCCACACACACAGTCATTAAGCATACAAACACATTCAAATCAAACTCAACCATTTTCGAGTGGTGTCGATAATGGACGTGGTATAACACTAGGATTTTAGACTAGGCTAGACAGGAGTTTAGTTGCGGCTAAACCTAGGTTGGCAGGGCATAGGGAGACTGTTTGATCGATGAGGTTCCGCGGATATAAATAACAAATTCAGAACAAAGTTTAAACGTTGTCAACACAGATAACCTATCCTGTTGATATTTTTTTAACATTTGAGTGTTGTCGGGGACGCGCGAAAAGATCAAATTACAGTCTAAAGTTCATTGTTTAGGACCGGGTAGATTGTTTTGCTTTGCCTTGGATCGGTTTGGATTCAAGTTGCATCTTTAAATTAAATGTAAATTTCGCTGGAGGTCTAATGTGTAGGCTGTGTCGAGTATTTATGACAGGGCTCGGTCGAGGAAGTGCTGAGGTCAGTTTGATACATAGATCGGTATTTACCGAAGTATGTACCTCGCTGTGGTGTGGGTTAGATCTCCAAAAGCGCTAATGACAACGTTTCGATAACATCCAGCTCAAATTGCGCAGAGTTGAAGGTTTCAAAACGTTACGGACCTTTTGAGGAAACCGCTAGTTCAAACCCATTTCGGAAAATCAAATCGCAATTGTGTAAACCCGGTCTATTCGGATCGTTATTGCCGTGAACTAATTATATAATTGGAACCACCACAAGCCGCTACTAGCGAGCACATGAAATATCATTGAGTACTCACGTCGTAAAACTACGACGGATATCTATACGATATCCCAAACAAATATTATAAATTGTGGTCGACCACTAAAAGAAGTTCCAAGCGCCCATATATACAAAAAATAAATGGTACCATCACACAAAATACAACAACGATCGATCTGGCGCAATACACCGCTAACTGATGCGAAATACCGGCTTGCGGGCATATATGCTTTCTCTGTCTAACTTGACACTCTAACTTCCTGAACCGATCTTCCGTTCGACTATTGTACGCCTAACGAATTTCTCAATGAACAAGAAAATTCAGACTTATCATTCTTAACTTTCAAATTTTACAGCTGAATCGGGTCATCTCTTTTTGGGGTAGATAGAATAGACGATCATAGCTTCTGATAGCGGTGGCTCGACCTTAGCCTTTATGCCGTTACAACGCCTTTGTCACCTCCCCACCCACCAACCCACCCTTTATACCTAAACTACCATCATGTATAGTACGCCCATTTTAGTAAACTCGACAAACGGACGGACAAAGCCCCACAGTCTAACTTTATCGCTCTATAACGCTGACAGTCTCCTTAAACGGAGAGAAGAAATCGCCGATCTTCTCAATAGACATAAAATAGACATCCTCGCGGTCCAAGAAACTTACCTAATACCCAAACATAGGCGCTTCAATATAGCCAAATATTGTATCTTCAAAAACATTAGCCTCCCAGTCAGGGATATAAGGTACTTAGCGAGCTTCACTCCGATCGTAGACCGGTCTTATACTATCTCGGCAGGCCATTCGACCAACCGACTGAAACCAGGAGCGTTATTAACAACCGTAAATTCAAGCAAGCTCTCAGTAAGCGGGACCCAAGATTAGATATCACATCAGAAATTGACAATAGAGCCCAACTAGAAGCTAAAATCTCTGACATAGGCAGCAGTCTCAACGAAGCCCTGACCGGCGCCTCTAGCGAGGTCCCGGTACAGGCCATCCATCGCTTCGAACTCCCAGAGGACTTGAGACTGCTGCTTAGTGCAAAGAATGCGGCAAAGAGATTATGATAACTGTCCCTCAGACAATCACAGAATTCAAATGCGTCGCCTCCAACGAGAAGTTACCAGATGCATGCGAGAGCTCAGAGGCAGTCGCATGAACGAATTTGTCTCCAGCATAGCCCCAAGTCACACTGCCATATTTAAATTCAGTAAATACCTCAAATCCGATGAGATTGTTCCCCTGCCCCCCTAAAACGGGATAACCAACCCGCAGCCTTTGATGACGACGAAAAGGCCGAATGTCTTGCCGATAGTCTAGAAACCGTGCACTCCCTCCTCTCAACCAATAGACCCCGATCATCTTAACATTGTCAACTCTGAAGTTGAACATAAAAGCTCTCCCCCCCATTGACTCCCTTCCCGAGATCACCCTTTAGGAAGTGCAAAAAGTAATAAAGGAACTCAAACCTAAGAAAGCCCCGGGGCTTGATAGAATCACTAATATGGCAATTAAATCTTTCCGTCTCAGACTCCTAACAACCCTTACGGTAATTTTCAATGCCTCCCTCCGTCTCTGTGCCTTTCCAACCGCATGGAAAGAAGATGACGTTATTGGCTTTCACAAACCCCGGAAAGATCGAACCGACCCCACTTGCTATCGCCCCATTAGCTTACTCTCTTCAATAGGCAAAGTCTATGAACGGCTTATTCTCAACCGACTCAAAGACATTTGCATAGACAAAAATCTCATACCCAACGAGCAGTTTGGCTTTAGACCCAAACACTCGTGCGTCCAACAGGTGCACTGCATAACGGAGCACATTTACAAAGGGTTCCACACAACGGCAAAGTCCAAAGATACCGGTGCCATATTCTTTGACGTAGCGAAAGCTTTTGACAAAGTTTGGCACAATGGTCTTATTTATAAACTTTACCAACTCAACCTCCCCGATAGGCTTGTACTAATTATCAAAGACTACCTCACTGAGCGCAGTTTTTGCTATCGAGTAGAAAAATCGCGCTCTAGGCACCACCCCATAGCCGCCGGAGTCCCGCAAGGCTCAGTTCTCTCCCCCACCCTCTTTTCACTTTACGTCCAAGACGTCCCCCGCACGCCATACGTCGAGCTAGCCCTTTACGCTGACGATACGGCTCTCTATTATACCAGTAGGAAGAGGGCGCGCGTTTGTCAAGTACTCCAGAAAGCAGTAACCGACCTCGGTGAATGGGCTCTCAAATGGAGAATAGAGATGAACCCCGAGAAAAGCACAGCCGTTTTTCTCAAGGGGTAAGACTCGAGCTGACCGCGCGTCCTCTTCACTACCCTGTAACTACCCCCCCTTTCATTAATTGAAATAATATTAATAAACCCTACGAGTTAACCGAACGATTCTATGAAAAGTAAATTTAAAGATATAACCAGCTAACCATTAATTTAATGTCAGACGGAATTTAACCCTTACGCATTTTTATTGGAATATTTCTCCAATTGGAAAGATTCTAATACCAACGATTGCGAGTATCTTATTGAGATGATTTGGCCAAAGTAGTGGGTGATCGTCTATGGGTAGGACTGTAGACGTTGTGATAGTAATAAGCTAAAGTTATTTTTAGAGTGGTTTTGGTTAAACAGTATCGTCATGAGGTTCCCCAGCCAGTGATGAATATAAGTGACATAAAATATTGATAAGCATCGAGTCCGTGCTTATTAGAATAAATTCCAAGTAAATAACCATTTAAAAGACATTTCGATTACATGCGTTTATAAAGGAGGGTTTGTGCTAGAGCTCACGTCCAGAAGGGACACGGGCCCTAAGGTCGGGCCCCTTGACCCCGCCCGACGCCAGTGGAGGTCAACCGAGTTCTACGGACCCAAGACAGACGAAGTTAGATTTAGCTAAGCAAAATAAGCTTAAATTTTATAAATAATGCTTACAACCACTCAAAATTGTAAAGGGTTAACTATGTGTTCATTAGTACGCTTTTGGCGTTATCTTTCACCTGTTTTGGGGCCATCCTCCTCCCACACATTCCCATACACAATCTACGTGACTGCATTATTTTAAGACTGCTGAAGACCTGGAATTAGCCAACTGAATACACCAGCACCTAGAGACCGCCTGAATCTACTCAAATCCCTCTCGAGTTAGTTTACCTGCCAATCAACTACATATAGACTATTTGGGTTATATTTTTTATATGATTTGATATTGTGATATCTCTCATCCATCAGTCCAACATGTTTGTTGATCGGTTACGGGATATTTTTATTTGCACCTACCCGTCTCTTAAGTTTTATTCCGTAACCATGTTGATGTTCATCCAGATATTTTATATATAAATTAGTTTTAACCTTACAATCCCCCAAGCCTCATATGACGCTCGCCTCGAGTACCGTCCGTCCCCCAAGCGTCATATGACGCTCTCGCTCCCGCGCTTTTTTAAACCGGTATATTTTGGCCAATTTTTGTCATGTTGGTACTGTTAAAGATTTTCCAGACGCTCAATAAGACAAAGTCTATAATCTATGGTCATTCATAGAAAAAAATATTCCAAACGTGCCTAAAAAAAAACACTTTTTCGAGGACGCCGCGAAGGGCGGATTATTGTGATTTGTGTGTGTATTTGAGTGAAAGTAATTGAGACTTGAGGTAAGTCTTTGTTTTATTCATAATAACAACTGTTTCTAGGAAGCTTATTGCAGAAATAGTAGTGAAATTCATCAAGATGTCAATAAAATCGGCAAATCTAAATGTTGCGTCATGCACCAGACGGTTTTTTTCCGAGTTACATGTTAGATTCCAATAAGAAATTCAGTTCGATTTTAGTGAAAAATACACATATCTTATTGGAAATCTAATAAGGAATCCATTTTTATATGTTTCTTTATCAAAATAATCTACCAATTTGCTGATTTCCGTCTGAAAAGTGATCAGGCATCCAATTCACACGCACACATAAGCATGCCGTAAAGCCATTTTGATTTGGAAACACTCACACAGACAAAGATTTCACTACGATTTCAATAAAGGGTGCTCCTTTGTGATAATTGGCCATGATGGTGTTCTGGGTAGTATGGTATAATATAACATAACGTAGCGTCACGCCTTTTCCCATACGGGGTGGCAGAGGCACAATTGTAATGTATTGCAGAGATATCATTAAATGTAAACTGGTGTTTCGTTCGTGTATGGTGTAATATAACATAACATAGCGTCACGCCTTTTCCCATACGGGGTGGCAGAGGCACAATTGTACCCACTTTTAGCCAATTATTCAATACCTACTCCATTTTGCATGACAGGGGGCTAGCCCATCCATTTCGAGTAAACTAGCATTTTCACGCGGGTCCGTTCGCGTGCAAGTACAGTTTTCTACTTTTTGAAAAAAGTTGTAAAATTGTGTAAACTAGTCTATTCACGCAGCTTGTTTCGCGTGCAAGTACAGCAATGTACTTTAGTATTTTCAGTTTAATTTTATAAATTTGTAAAATTAGGTAAATTTGTAAAATTAGGTAAATTTGTAAATTTACATAATTTTATAAAATTAACACTTTTCAGAATGTCCGGGACGGATAATAAACCGCACGAGGAGGACGGGACCCAGCCCCCGAATTTGGTGACGGCAATGCGGGTGGTTGGGTCCCCCAAGGGATCCCTGCACATCATGGATGAGCAGGTCCTCCTCGAGCGCTCCCGCTCCGGCCGGATAAAGTTAAATAATTTCAATTTCTCTCGCATCGATTTTGCTTTGTTTCCATTTACTTTATATTTATTTATTTATTGACACAATTTATTTATGCCATTACAGCCAGAGCCAAGGCGATACAAATATACAAAATAACGAAACACAATATAATAGAATTCTATTATATATATTGTATTTTTATTTTATTTATTTTATTTTATTTTAGTTTATTTGGGAAACAAACGGTTTGAAAAAACAATGTAATGTAAAAATACTACTTAAAAATCTAAAAACCACTTAGATGTTTCCGCATATAAAAAGCTAAACTTGCTATACCTAATCGAGAAACAAAATCTTAATGAACGAGAAACATAGAGAAGACTATTAACTAATTATTAGAAAAAATATAAAACTAAAGGAGCTTAGAGAACCACATGATCAAACCAGGTTTTGGAGATAACACTTCTGAAACTATTAATGCTAGAATTAAAAAGATCTATACTAGGGTATTGCACAAGCTTGTTAAACTCAGAAGGAGCTCTAATGAAAAATGAATTCTGTCTGTAGTTAGTTTTAAACTGAGCCACAGACAGATAAACATGTTTACGGGAAGTCGACTTTGTAGGTACTTTAATATTAATCAACGATAAAAGTGAAGGGGTATCAATTTTATTTTGGGCTACTTTCGCCAAGAAAACAATATCAGCTATGTTACGCCTTAAATGCAATGGTAAAATGTGGAATCTTTTGCATCTCGTTTCATACGAGTTGTCAAATTGTTTGCTCTTAAACTGAAGAAACCTCATAAAACGTTTTTGAATAGTTTCAATTCTAATTATATATTTTTCATATTGAGGATTCCAGACCTCGGAGCAATACTCGAGAATACTACGTACGAAAGAGCAATATAAAATTTTGATAACCTTCACACTCGTGAACTGCGAGCTAGCTCTCATAATAAATCCCAGCGCCATATTAGCTTTCTTCACAATGTGATCAATGTGCTCATCATATAATAATTTGCTATCGTGGATAACACCAAGATCGCGTATTTTTTCAACCTTGTCAATGGAAGTAAATTTAATAAAATAGTTATAAGTAACGGGTTGAGGTTTACGTGTAAATGTAATTGAGTAGCATTTGGAGACGTTAAGATCAAGACGGTTTTCATTACAGTAGTGTTCAAATCTGACTAGATCTTCCTGTAAGAGATGACAGTCATTTATATTGGTAATTTGTTTAAAGACCTTCATGTCGTCGGCATACAAAAGAAAATGAGAGTGTTTAAAGCAGGTACTAATGTCATTAATAAATATAATGAACAAAAGAGGGCCCAAAAGGGAACCCTGAGGGACACCTGAAGGGACATCTCTCCAAGAAGAAGTAAAACCATTTATGACAACTGCTTGAGACCGATTCTCAATATAGGAAGTGAACCATCTGAATAAATTTCCGTGAATACCAGCGTAAAGTAATTTTTGCAGAAGAATATTGTGATCTATCCTGTCAAATGCCTTGCTATAGTCAGTGAAAATAGCATCTAGCTGTCCCCCAGAGTCCATTGATGAAGAAGTAAATTCAATAAAAGATAGCAAGTTTGATGAAGTTGATTTTTTCTTGAGGAATCCATGCTGCTCAGGAATAAAGCTAGAAGATAAAGTTGAATAAACCTGAGAATAAACTACTCTCTCAAAGATTTTAGCAAAAATACATAATTTGGATATTGGCCTGTAGTTTTTTACGTCATTTTTGTTACCACTTTTGTGAACGGGGGTTATAAATGCAGATTTCCAGATGCTAGGGACATAACCCTCACTTATGGATCTTTTAAATAGGATTGATAGGGGAGTAGTTAAACTATCAGCACATTTAGATATGAAAATCGGCACTATGTGATCAGGTCCAGGCCCCTTATTTAAGTCTAATGAAACAAGAAGTTTATGAATTAAATCTGGATCGATCTCAATATCACCCAAGCAATTGCTATTAATTAGATGGTTGGATACTTTATGGTTGGAGGAAGGTGATGAAGAGAGAAACATTGAGTGAAAATATGTAGCGAAAACATTAGAAATGTCTTCCCCAGTATCCACAGACTGGCCCTCATAGGTCATGGTTGAGGGAAGCGTGCTAGTTCCTTTAGAAGATGATTTGACATGTGACCAGAACAGTTTCGGACTTTTTATGATCGAGTTCTCCACTCGCTTGATGTATCTATCGTAGCATTCACTCTCAAGATCCTTTGCTCGATTTCTAAGAAGCGAAAAAGAATCATAATCGTCGGTATTATTATATACGTGATATTTACTTAAGAATTTAAATTTTTCTTTTAATAGTTTTTTTAAGAGGGGAACTATACCACGGAGGAAAATCGGAGGGGAAAATTAATTTTTGGCGTACATATTTATCACGAACATCGTATAGAACGCTGTAGAAATATTCAAGGGCTTGATCTAAAGTATTGTTATATAAACAATTACTCCAGTTGATATTTGATATGTCTGCATTAATTTTTTCGTAATCCGCAGACTCATAGAAATATCTTATTCTAGGTGATACTGAAAGATATTCGTTGCAGGTGAGATAAATAAAAACATTTAAAGACTTGTGATGAACATCTTCAGGTACTAAGGGCTCCTCGCATGAAATAACTTTTACCTCATTATTACATAAAACATAATCCAAAATTGTGTTATTTAAATTCTTACATAAATTATATTGAGTTAAATTACACTGAGTCACCGGAAATACCTGTCGGTTGAATTACATTACTGTTATTGAGAGTCCAGTCAATATTACTTAGGTTAAAGTCACCTAAAATCACAAACATGTCGTTTGGATAAGAATTAACCAACGTAGATAGTTTGTCCGTAAATTTATTTAGTTGAGTGTTAAAAGAATTACCCAGATTTTCAGAACATAGATAAATACAGCAGAAATGTATTTAAGAGTAATTTAAACTCTTACTGTTTTTTAAAGTGACCGTGAGCCATATATCCTCAGCTGAGGATCTCCATTCAGGGCGCTCGACCACCGCCAGCTCACGCCGAACAGCTAAGAGGACCCCCCCACCATATCTCTGCTGCGTTGCTGAGTAATCCCTGTCTCGCCGCCAGACCAAATATCGGTTGTCAAAAAGCTCTTCATTTTTTATGCCATCCAATAGCCAGGATTCAGTGATACCTATTACATCATAGGAACTCATGAGCAGATTGCGTTTAAATACATGAGTTTTAGTCCGCAGACCACGAGTGTTCTGGTAGTAAATATTCAATAGGTTAGCCATTTTTGATAATAGAACAAAATCTGAAGCAAAGCTGCAAGAAATAAATGTTGCGAATTGTAGCAAATAAAAATAAAGTATTGAAAGTATTAGTTAAAAAACCGTCACTAAAAAGAACTCCTAAATTGCAATATGCAAAATATGTAAGCAAAATACCTACGTAAATTAGTGTATCAACGGTAAAAAGCAACCTAATTTGTCGTCTAAATGAATTAAGCAAAAGATGAATGACAAACTTTGAATAAAAACAAAACGCATAGGTACACACGGTAGTGCAGGCGAAATTGAACCGTAATTGTTGTAAACAAGCGGGTGCAAATGGCGCGCTATCTGCAGGTGTAAACCGGTCAAGCAACAGTGTTGCTCCGCAATGAATAGAAACAAGAATGCGCAAACAAAAGGCCCCTGTTTTGCATGTGGCTCCCAAACTGTACAAAATATTTTTGAACTGAATGATATGTATAGTAAATATAAGACAACTTATTAAATGAAGATAGACCAAAAAGCACATTAAATTATTTTTGCTAGGTCCTTTTCCTTCTTGATAAAAAACACAGGCGATGTGATTGACTTCCGTGCCATAATCTTGCAGTGTTTAACCCAAATAAACTGAAAATTGTTTTCCTTGGCCAGAGATCTCGCTTTTCCCAATAAGTTTTTATTGTAAAGGGTCAGATGATCATTTACGTAGAAAGCTGCATCCTTAGAAAATCCCAAGTTGCTCAGATTTAACTGCTTGCTTTTACGCGATCTTGCGATGAACTCCTCCTTGGTGTAGCGATTATTGAAGGAAATTATTATGGGTTTCTCCACATTGGGTATACGAGTTGGAATTCGTGAGATATAGTTGATCTCCTCTTTCCTTATGTTCATGTTGCCGATATTACCAATTTTTTGGGCGATTTCATACAGATTCTCGTTTTTTAGCAACGGAATCCCTCGTATCTCCACATTATTGGCTCTGGCCCATTGATCTCTCTCGTGAAGTTCCGAATTGAGTCTTGCAATTTCCGCTTGAAGGACTGGAATTTCACCCGTAAGTTTCTCTGCTGTGGCTACTTTAGTCTCAAGAGCCTGGACAGTGCTCGAGAAGTTTTCCAGACGTTCATGGGCGTATTCAAGAGAATTTTTTAGGCTGGCAATGTCACTTTTGATAGATTTGACATCTTCGACAAGGGTAGTTAAAGGGGAAAGTTGAGTCATAATCTTGTCCAGTTGCTCCTGCATTAGATCCAATTGCAGTGGAGACGCTTGAAAAGACGGGGATGGACTACTTTTGCATTTGGGACACCGCCAGGCGCTTTTCCTTTCGCCTAGTTTGCGGTACCCAGCTTCCGTAACACCAGAACACTGGAAGTCGTAATGGCACTTGCATATACTACACTTGGTACCATCAGTATGTTTGGTATTACAACTCGCACAAGTAAACATAGCGCTCAACTTTGAGAATCACTGAACTCGAATGAAAGGCAAGCAAGCGGGTGCTATCGATGGATGCCGGTGGCTGACTGGTATATCGGGTGTATGTATGTATATCCATTTATTTGTTCCATTCTGCAGTATAGTTTTACCCATGTATAATGAAATATTTTCCTTGGCTGATTGTCTGGTATTTTGTTTATTTTTAATTTGCATTTTTAGGGTACTGAACCCAAAGGGTGCCAAACGGGACTCTATTACTAAACCATCGCTGTCCGTCCGTCTGTCTGTCCGTCTGTCTGTGCCTGTCTGTCTGTCAGCGGTCCTACAGCACGAACCGTAATAGCTAGAAAATTTAAATTTTCACAGAATGTGTATATTTGTTGCCTCAACAACAAATACTGAAATGCGAGAGATATTACAAATTAAAGACTAGAGACGTGTTTTGATACACCCACGCATTTCAATAAGATGGTATATTTTACGTCAACCCACATAAACTCGTGTGACAAAAACGGTTTTGTTTTTATTTAGACGTGGCAGCCAGCAGTCACGCCTTTTTTGGCGTCTCCCCGGAGCGAGGGCGTCTCCTCCCCGCAGCCGACGACATCTAGGCGCTGCCGGCGCTCGCTAGCTGTTGGAGTCGATGTAGGTATTCTGATCAGCAGATTGATCATACCATTCTTCTTCTTCAACAGGGGGTGAATGCATGCGTATGCACCTAGCCCACTTTGGTGGGGCCTTTGTGCATGTCCCATGCACCCACTCGCCTTAGTGCATGTCCCCTGCACCCACTCTTCTATTTCATCCATCAGGAAGGCCTGGATGTTCGAGGAGCTCTAAGGTCGACGTCGTTTTCCCAGAATTGCCATCCTGGTTTATATGCTGGATGAGCACGCCAGCAGCATGTTCTCTACGGTCTCATCCACTTCCATGCACCCTCTGCATAGGGGCTATCTGTAGTACCATACCATATACAATAATGTATTTTCTTTTTTCACAGCCATCAGCAGCTGGGCAGCAGCCAACGGCTGGCGGGGAGGAGCTGCCCAAACATTGTAGGGGTGACGTGGTATGTATTTTGACAAGTAACCTATGATCCCGTACTGTTAAAAATATTTCATCAACTTTAAACAGAAAGGGATTGCCTCCTGTTGTTTCATTTGTTGTTCAAGTCGTGTGTTTGTTTGTTCACAGTCGTCGGGCGCGGCGTCGGCATCGGCCTCGGCGTCGTCCTTTGCAGGAACATCTGGGGCGCGTAAACGCGCTGCAGCTACAATGATTACGTCATCGTCATCGTCAAAAATGCCAGTTCCCTCCCGGAGTCTCGCTTCAAAGGAGATAGAATATATGGTTAACAAGAACGACTCCGGGAGCGAACTGTCTTCTTCTGATGATGACGAAGACGCAAACATTGAACCTTCGCATGTTAGGGGCAAACATGCTCGGGAACGCGCTGCAAGTGAAGAGGAGGAAATTGAGAACATGCGACAGGAATGGTTGGTTGATTTGAATGCTAGCCCGGTGAATGTTCCAGAAGAGTATGCTGTGATGCAAGATGTATGTGACCAGGAATGGATCGGATCTCTGAGAGGACAAATGCAAGGAGAGTATGAGGTGTCTGTCGATGTGGAAGGTGGTGAAGTGACTTCGCAGGATGTTGAGGCGGAAACTGTGGACAGTGCGCCTGTCAGCGCGCGTGCTGTTAGTCCGCGTGTTGCCAGCCCGCCTGCTATCCGGGACGCGGATGTTTTTTCTTGGTCGGATGATTTTACGTATTTCACTGGCCAAGCAGAAACATACCTGCGTTCACACGGCCCGCAGTTTTCTTCCCAGGACCCTACGGACATCTTCCTTCAAATGTGGGATCGGCCAATCATTGAGATGATTGTCACCGAGACGAATAGATACGCATGGCAAATAATTTCTAAATTGTCCGAGACTAGTGGAATTACTGACCATCTTAACAGGTGGCAGGAAACCACTGTAGAAGAAATTTATTTATTATTTACCATACTTATCTATATGTCGCTATGCGTGAGGACGAAACTGAGTGAATACTGGACGACTGATGTAATGGGCATGCCTGACTTCAGGAAGCTGATTAGCCGCCATCGCTTCGAAATGCTCACCCGGTTCCTTCATTTTGTAAACAATGAAGACATGCCTAGTGGTATGTCTACGTATCACAAAAAAATCTTCAAAATAACCCCCATTTTGAACCATTGCAATAGTATATTTGCGAGTTTGTATACGCCTCAGAGAGAACTCAGCTTGGACGAATCGTTGCTTCTATGGAAGGGACGCCTGTCTTGGGTCCAATCCATACGCACCAAGGCGGCCAGGTTCGGAATTAAGAGCTACGACCTGTGCGAAGCAACGACTGGTTACTTGCTGAGGACTCTCTTGTACGCGGGTAAAGAGTCTTCGATGCACCCGGTGCCGATTCATGGGTTCGAGAACGTTACCGCTAAGGTCGTTCTCGAAGTCATGGATGGGTATCTCGATTTGGGGCACTGCCTTTACATGGACAATTGGTATAACCAATTGCCCTTGTCGAGGTACCTCAAATCCCGTGCTACTGATGTCATTGGGACGATGAGTCGCAGGAGGGTACACGTCCCTGTTGAGATTAAATCGGTCAATGACCGCATATTAGCACGGGGACAGCAGGTGGCGAGACATTGTTGTGACATCACTTTGATTTCCTGGAAGGATGTCAAACTTGTCACCACAATCTCCACATTCCACGACGATCAACAAGTTCCTGGCCGCCGGGCTGGGCAGGACGTCTTGAAGCCACTTCTTGTACATGACTACAATAAGTACATGGGCGGTGTGGATCGTAAGGACCAAATGCTGGCCATGTACTTGATTGAGAGGAAGCGTAAGAAGAAGTGGTACATCAAAGTATTCCACAGGCTGCTTAACACCAGCCTGTTGAATACATACATCATTCACAGGCTAAACCCGACGTTCCAGAGCCTTACGCACCGGGAGGTTAGGTTTAGCGTGGCTCGGGGACTTGCTGATCGGTTCTGTCCGAGAACGGAGCAATCAAAGACTACTCGAACCATCACAGAGCCCGCTCCTACTGACTTACGGTTGAAATTGGACCCTGATCATCGCCCGGTTCCCACTCCTCAAACCCCTACATCCAACCGTAAGCAGCAGGCAAGATGTCAGCGGTGCCTAGCACTGGGAAAGCGCACATCTGTCTCAGTTATGTGCTTTCTTTGTGCTGTACCGCTGTGCATCGGGCAGTGTTGGTTGGAGTATCACAGGTTGGCCAATTTGCAGCGATAACACTTTTAATGTTATGTTATAATACATATTCTCGTTTCTACACTTTCTTTGTTTCTCCTCGTCTTCCATTGAAAGTGTTATGTAACTTTAAATTGTACAAGAAGCTCGAAAAGGTATTATTGTCATGTTAGCTTTCCTCTTATTCCAGCATGCCTACTGACTGGTTACTGATGGCCGGTTAAAACGTGTTAAGTTATATTAAGTTCTACCAAACACTAGCCTTCAGTCGTGTTTCGAAAAAGTTTAGTTGTTTTTATATTGGGTGATATTAAAATGTCATCTCTCAAAAATATAAATTGCGAATACCAGTTTCATATTGCAACCCGCAGGGTAATAATAAAACGTATCTGTGGATAGCTAAAGAATCAAGCGGTAGAATATAAAAATATTAATACTATGTTGACGTTGACTAAGCAATCTGTATGATAATCATGTAACTTCCCCGTTGCAGCGTTAAACAATCGAGTTTATATGACTTAACACATCTAAACCTGCCATCAGTGTGTGATTGTGATTCTCCTCCTTCATAGCGTTAGCGTTCCAGATGTTCCTTTCTTTTTTGTGTATTATTTGTCTTTTATGTGTTTGTGTAAATAATAACAATTTTAGGCCAATGTTTTCCAGAAATAAATCAAACTAATAACTTGTATGGCCCGAATAGAAATTGTTTACTTTCAAAGTTGTTAAATGCAATTTTTTGCATGAATTATTTACTTTTTACAATAAAGTTTTTCAGTAATAGTTACAAAAACAACTAAAAACTTGTATGACCAAAATAGAAATTGTTTACTTTCAAATTTAACAAATGCAATAATTTATTGCTTTAATTGTTTCCTTTATTCAATTATATTTGTATTAATGTATATTTTTACTAAAGAAGTAAAATAATTCATATTTTTATATTTGTTCTTTTTTATTTGTCCAAAACCTTATTAATTTAACATAACTAGACAGATAGATAAGATAGATGTATAGATTAAATAAACTTCGTTTTTTTCGGTCAGCCTTCTAAATTACCTGTAGACAAATAAATAAATTTTAATTAGTATGTAAACATAATTATTTACATACAGGCACATACCCCCATATTCCCATATTGCTTCTAACCCCACACTAGATATTTATTTTTTTACCAATTAAAGAAATTTTATAGTTTTACAACTTATCTGTAATTTTACAAATTTGTGTATTTTACATTAAATTGACAACAGTACATATCTGAACTTGCACGCGAATGAAGCGGCGTGAATAGACTACATTACATAAATTTACAATTTTTTACAATAAGTTGAAAACTTTACTTGCACGCGAACGGAGCCGCGTGAAAATGCTAGTTTACTCAAAATAGATGGGCTAGCCCCGTGTCACGCAAAATGGAGTAGGTATTGAATAACTGGCTAAAAGTGGGTACAATTGTGCCTCTGCCACCCCGTATGGAAAATGTCGTGACGCTATGTTACGTTATATTACACCATACACGAACGAAACACCAGTTTATATAGAATCTATCACAGCAAAACATTACAATTGTAACGTGCCTCTGCCAACTCGTATGGGAAAAGGCGTGACGCTTTGTTATGAATGTTATGATATATCCGGTTGACTGCGAATGGATAGCTAACTATCTAAAAAAAAATGTGTTCATTTCACGCTCGAAGTTTATGTTATCTGTTTACAACTATGTATGTCTGTACAACGATCTGTATCCAATAAAATTGTTAGTTTACGATCTCTATTATAAACAAAACTTCGAGCAGGTCATAAATAAAGTTTTTGTAAGGCGACTTGCCGCGCGCTTGAG
Source organism: Argyresthia goedartella (assembly GCA_949825045.1). Taxonomy (NCBI): domain Eukaryota; kingdom Metazoa; phylum Arthropoda; class Insecta; order Lepidoptera; family Argyresthiidae; genus Argyresthia; species Argyresthia goedartella. Next base: position 20,752,084 of record OX463821.1, on the reverse strand, counting down.
ATCCGGCACCCCGCGGCGATAAGCGTTCATCAATCTTTGCACATGCTGTATAAGCGCATGTCGAACACGAGCCGTGACCTTGGTGAAGCCGAGAATCCACGCGCCGTGACACGAAATAACATGAAGGTTTTTATTGATTTTTGTATGGTAAGTAGTAAGGTATGATACAGTTTTAGAAAGCCTAGATTGTCTTCTACTTAGAACTACTAATTCTAGAAGGATAGGTATCACTTATTGCCAATAAAATCAATAGTAGGACGTAGTGTTGATTTATACCTATTTTATGCTTGCGTTGCGACATATGTCCTCCTCACACTTATTATTTATAATTTAGTGGTAAATACTACTTATATTCTTCTTATTCAATAACTAACCTATCGTAAGAACTAAGAAATATAACGCTAGGTGCTCTAATATCTTCGCAAGGAATTTTATAAGATTTGTATGATTCGCGCTCTGCGGCCGGTTACTTTCCGTATTTTTGGAAAATTTCAAACGCTGAAATATTGAACAGTTTATATAAGAACACACTAATGTTTTTATTGTTTTGAAAGGGTAATGTTATTTAGATTACGTAGGTATCAAATAACATGTATATGTTGTTGATGTTTTTCTCATGTCTGCTAGATTTGTGTCGAGAAGGACCATTTTCATAGATGTCTGTGATTCTCATGTCGGTACAATAATAAAGGAAGGTCACTGTGACATTAGTTTTGCATTGACTAAGAGAGGGTTTCATTAGCTACTCATATTTAGCACTCTCATAGTTGAGTTACCATTTCAACATAATCACTTGATACGTCAGTCAAGTGTCGCGCGCCGCGCGGGCTTAAGTGTGCCTGGGGGACGAGCTGTGTCGGCGCCAAGTGGCTGGGGGTGCGAGGGGTTAAGACATGTAAATTCAGCGTAACTACTTAGGTCACTAGATTGATAATGTAGCGTGTGTGTAGGTTTGATTCTATCGGATTTCAGGCCATCCACAGGCATTCTACAGCGAAGTAAACTTCACTCTAAACAAGGGCGATGAGCGTCCCTGAATGATGCGACCAGGGTCTGTACTACAATGTCAAATCAATCCGAATTGTACAAATCCATCTTTTAATCGGGGTATGCGAGTAGTTCTCCAGTCCATGAGTAAGAAGAAGTCTAGGCACTACGTGCTTACGACAAAGGTATGAACCAGATAGTACTCAAAGCAGTGACAGCCTTTGGAAAATGGAAAGCACAAGTTCGTTCGAATTCCAATGCAGTAAGAATAATCGACCTTCTGAATCGGAGGCGTTTCAGAAGGGGAGAATTACTGCTAATAAACCTTAGGCCGTGTAGAATCTAGTAGAGTGTTCTTATAGTAATGTCAGCTTCTTGTAGAGTAAATTTGTATGTGTGTGTTTTGTGAATGACCAATTAACCACGTCAATCTACATGCTATATGGAATTAGAATATGTTTGACATTTAATGTAAAGTTAGGTAGGCCAACCAACATGATATACGGTCAAGAAAAGAAAGATCAAAAAGCCAAAATCAAAAAAAAATATAGTTTGTTAGATAGTTTTATAAGTATTTAGGTATTTCAAGAGTGAGAAGGAAATAACGTAATTATTTGTAGTCATACGAATTTCAGATACTTGTTTGTTACATAAACCTAAATAATCGTGTTTGTCTCCCTAACTACATAACCTCGACAACCTAGGTTTAGCCGCAACTAAACTCCTGTCTAGCCTAGTCTAAAATCCTAGTGTTATACCACGTCCATCATCGACACCACTCGAAAATGGTTGAGTTTGATTTGAATGTGTTTGTATGTTTAATGACTGTGTGTGTGGGACTTTCAAAACTCGCTACACAAAAGGAATGAGGAGAGGATTAGCCCGCGAATATCCTAAGAGCCAATCCAGGAACCCTATGGTGAAGGAAAAAGGAAATTAGGGTCGCTCCAAGCCCAGAATCAGACTCAGATCAATCACCTACAAGTTCTTATCTAACGACCCAAGGATAGTTTTGGAATTTGGGGTAGGTTGATATAAAGGATAGGAACCGAGGTATATCTCTGCGCTTCAGACACTCACGAAAATCCACTGCAACACGCAATCACAACTCTTCCAGTTCCAGACGCGTAAAACGGCGAACCGAACTGTATAGAATTCCCGAAAGACGTGTGTCACAGTAGTTTGACGCGGAGACTGAATGGCTCCCCCTCCCACGCTCCGAAAATACAATCTGAGTCTTAACTCACACTTCACTCGACGACCAGCAACAAAAAGCCCCCTTTCATCTCGACCCATCCCTTTTATATTTTCTCTTCCCACCAAAACGTCCTACCCCAGGCATGCTCGCCAAACCACCATCTCAAACTCCGCGAGTCATTCTCATTGGTTCGTTTCATTTCCTTTCGAAACTCAGTGCTCTGATTGGTTACTGGTCTACACCGTATACACACTTTATACTTTAGATCACACAGTTCAACTAGAAATAGACTTTATAACATCATAAAATAATCTAAATAAAGTAATACTATTTTTTTTTTCTATATAAAACATCTTATTGCAGTTATAGTGAATAAAGTTCTAATTTGAGTTAAACCATCTGGAATTTAAAGGCGATCGACCGCCATCTGTATTTCCATCATTGAACTAACTACGCATCTGTTTGACCTACCAAACTATATCGTAATTAAACACCCTTATGTATGAGTTTCGATTGAATGAGCCATGGTAAATGCGACATTTCAAAACAACATCACAAATGTGTAAAATGGTCATAATTCGATATCCACTGAAAGCAACGGTGAAGTTAAACCATATTCATTTTAAATTTATGATTCACAACTTATTTCATAGCTCTTAAAGTTTATCCACATTTTGGAGATTGTTTAAACAAATATATTTCTACCTACTGAGAAATAAACCAAATGTTTGTTTCGTCACAACCCGAAATCACACTCTTTGACCGCCCTATCCCCTGGGAAAATAAAGTGAAGTATTTAGGCGTGACATTAGACTCCCGACTAAACTTCAAATCCCACATTAAAACGGTCCGCGACAAAGCAGCCTTCTACATGAGTAGGCTTCACCCGCTCATGAGAAGTAAAAGCAATCTTCCATTGCGCTGCAAAATAACTCTATTTAAAACTTGCATCCGTCCGGTCTTCACGTATGCAAGTCCAGTCTTTGCACACTGCTCCCACTCCCTTAAGCCCCTTCAGGTTTTACAAAATCGCTTCATGCGAAAAGCCGTAGGTGCCCCGTGGTACATGCGCAACGTAGACCTTCATAGTGACTTTAGACTCCCCACAGTAAAGCAATATATGAAAGAAGCGTCCGAACGCTTCTTCATTAATGCATCTAGCCACCCAAACCCGCTTATAGCACAAGCATCCCTTTATGATCCGACCCCAGATATAAATAAGAAACACCTATCCAAAAGGCGCCCCAAAGACGTCCTCCTAGAAGCGGAGGACGATATCACGAAAGCTCTTAAAGCCCAACCACCCCCCGCCCCTCAGGCACGTCAACTTGACGAAGGCTGTGTTCCCGAAGCACTACAGCGTCTCAGATACCAAATTTGGATTGAAAGATATCGCCGTCTTGATTCGACGAACACACAATCTCCCCCTGCCCCTTTAAACCTCCCGGACTGAGGTCAGAGTCCCCCTAAATGACCCAAATATAAAGTAGTTTAGGATTAGGATAGGTCTCAAAAATTATATATAACCACCTCTTAGTAGCGGGGGCTATCTGCTCCCCTAACACGCCGCTATCATGCCCGTTGACTATGAGCTGATGCCCGCTCATAAAATCGGTTAAGCAATCAAACTCCTCCCATATATATCGTATACACATATATATCGCCCAAAAGGGCAAATTGCAGGTAGAAAGCCTTCAGCATATACCGAGGCCATGGCTCATAGTTAATTCTTACTAAGACAACTGTAAAAACAAAGGGGTTGTTTTTAGTCCGTATACCACACGAGCTGATGCCCGCTCAATATGTGGGGACCCGGACATAGCAGGGAGGTCTGACTCCTGGGCATGGGTAATTCCATTTTTTTCCCCTCCACAAAAAAAAAAAAACGTAGGAGTTAGTTCTGCAGAGACCGCGCTCTCGACTGCTTCAACCTTTCTCGCTGGACAGCTCCAAGAACCGACTTCTAACAGACCGATGCATACGATTGGTGACTCGCTCACTGAACTGTGCTAACATACTTAAGTACATACATAGTACCTAGATCTGCACCTAGTATTTTCAACTACCCTCAAATTTCATTGTTAACAAAGTTGGAGTAAATAAAGTGTATTGAACGTTACAACTTCTTTTATGATAATTATAAAAAAAATCCATGGACGAATTTTTTTGGCGTCATAACCGCTCCGGTGAACATGTCCACGAAATTGGCTCATTCTTCAAATGCTCGATGTAACGAAGCCATATTCGTGGACCAAATTCATAGTTTCGTAGGTTGGCTATTGTTGGCATTTTTACTATAGCAGCTGTCAATTCTACGTACACTGTTGGAAAGGTAATGAAAGAAAGCGTTGGATAAAGGAAACATTCGATGTTTTTGGCATTCTAACTTGACTATGCTATTAGTAGAAAAAGTGTGTGAAGGTGTACTCGGGCGCCCGATACTAAATAATAAGTAAGTATGTTTTTTTGTGGCTTTGTGTGATAATATTTAGCTTACTTTATGCTGCAAAGTATGCTTCATTGATATGTAGCAGTTTCTTTGAATTAGAGGAGTGATTCATGAAATAAATTGGATTAATTCAAACGCCTATACAAAATTTTTGTTCAGTTTTATTGTTATATCTTACAGAAACAGATTTAATTAATATCTGTTTAAATAATACTATTAATTGAGTATTTACAAAGAGTTTAATACCAATTTTGTAATGTTTACTACTTATTTCTCATAGTATTTACTCCCCGATAGATTATTGATGGCAAATCTATATTCCTCGATTGCGCGAGGTCACGAAAGTGGCCCGAAATAAGGCTATGAGCAAACACGATTTTCTCGTCCTTTATTTTTCTTTACTGTGATAATAAATTTGGTAGATCTATGTGTTGGAGTGTAGGAAATGGTATACAAAGTGAGTGGGGCTTAAAAAATAATCGGAAAATAACAAACATAAAAATATATTTTTGTATTCAGGAATGGAAAATAAGCGTCGAGGTCAGGGTCGTGGTCGTGGTCGTGGCCGAGGAAAAAGCAAAGCAAAGCGTGAACTTTTTGAAGACAGGTAGGTGACCTGAGTAAAAATTATATTATAATAAATATTTTATTAATAACTGCTAAGTACTTTTTCTTAAATATTTGTGTTACGACATTTTGGTTTTAGATCAGTTACTTCGCCAGTGCCGAGTACAAGCCGGCCATCTGCAATAACGTATGACAAATTTAATTTAATTTTATGCATTTAATGAAAATTTCCTAATTACTTACATATATTTATTTCTATTTTTTTAGTGAAGATGAAGATGTCGAACGGACTTTCCCTCCACAACCAATTGACATCACGTACGTCTATACAATTCCTCAAGGATCTTTAGATGGTATAGGGATGACATTGAAATGAGGGCGCCACTTTTAGCTAGCATCACCTCTCTTCCTCTCTCTAACACGATTTATAAGATGGCGGAGCTAGTTCTGATTGCGGCCGCGTACCATAAGATCCTTGTGGCACTGTACATATTTTATTATTGAGCCTCTGAAAAGAACTAAATATTAAAGCTGTTTTAATGCATTTTAGAGTTCGAACGAGACCCTGTCACTGAGCCTCCACTAGTCCGTCCGTCTGTCCGTCAGCGGACTGTGTCCCACGAACTGTTATAGATAGAGAGTTGAAATATTTACAGTATGTGTATGTCTGCAGCCGCTACAGCCACAAATAATAAACTGATTTTTATAGCTTACAGAGAAAACAGGTCAAGGTCAACATGGCCTTGACGCGGAAACGCGTCAAAGCTCTGCCTGCAAACGTGCAGGCCGAGTACAAGAAGCGCAAAGCTCATAAAGAGTTGCAACTGCTAACGTTGCCTGGGGTCTCGGCAGACAGTGGCCGCAAAAGGCCAGCCAGTGCCAGGTACAAAGATTTTATTCCATTTCAGTATAATACTACTGTGTCCCTTTTAGCAGTTTTATGTTTTTCCCACTTTTTATACTTTGTAATTTTTATGTCCCTTTTAGCGAGTTCATGGTTTATTCTAAATTATTTCTAGTATAAAAATAGGAACACAATTGTAAAATGCCTACGCTAAGCTTCAGGTGATGGTTGTTTTTATCATTTTAGCTTCCTGCCGCTAGATACAGTGAAGAAATTGCCTTTGTCTGAGGGTACTCCTGCTGTATTGCCGGCAGACTCACCCCAGTCGTGGAAAAAGAGGAGGCTAGTTAAAATTTTGGCACTAAAATTATAATCCAGTTTTCGATGACCTACTCAATTATTGTGTAATGTACCAACTGACTGACGTTTGACTTAATAAGCAGGCATATATTTTTTGGTTGTTTTGGTAACACATTCATTTATTTTATTATTTTGCCTTACTTCTGTACGTCTCCTGTAAAGTTTCATATATATTCTTTTATTTTCAGTCATAGTTGTAGCTATAATGAGTTGTTTAAAATTATGTCTATTTTTTAGAGTGACCATCTGTAAGTCCTTGGAGGATGAGTCTGAGAGACGTCTTTTTAAGACTCCAACAACTTCTCAAGCGATGGCGCATGATGTACCAAGTCCAGGTAACTCTAATTCAGTAAAGTATTTGAAAAGTTAAATTGTCTATTTCCGTAAAGAAATTATAAATAATGGGTTGTGTTGTTTCAGGTTACTTCATGGAAATATCACCTGGGCCAAGCCCGGCACCGTCATCGCCAGGTAACTTAACATGCTAAAAGCTTTGTCAATCTTATCTCAACTCGTTTGGTTTTAGAAGTTCTCATATTCAAATTGTTTCAGTGAGTATCATCGGACATTCATCTGTGCTAGGCCTGGCACCACCAATGTGAAGTAGGTATTTAACATGTTAAAAGTATTGTCAATATTAACAAAACTCGTTTGTAAAAATAATGACAAAAACTATTATTGTTTTAGTGGTTCAAACAGTCACCGCTGAAGAGGATATAGAGATAGAGGGGGAGGAGGATATAATAGGAATGGATCCCGGGAGTGACGTCGACGAAAATATTATAAACAAAGACTCGGAACATTTTGACGGCAGGATAGCCACAGACAGTCCAGCCGTGCTGCCAACTATTGTAGAACCCCGCCTAATCGCTGCCCTTAATCGATTAGACGAAGAAAACGACAGAGTTATGAGGTCTTTGCCCGAAGATTGTCTGACGTTCAATTGGCTAAGCGACGTTAGCGAATTCCACGGTGAAAGAGAAAAATTTACAGGGACTCCAGGGCCAACATTTCCGATAAATGAATTGACATGCCCTGTAGATGCTTTCCTCAAATATTGGGATGCAGAGTTCATGGAGACAATTGCACGTGAAACAAATGCTTATGCCGCGGAGTATCTAAACAGATCCGATATTCCCAGTCTCTCTCGAGTAAAGCGATGGCACCCTACTGACGTAAACGAGTTGTACGTGTTTTTCGCAGTCTGTATGCATCAATCTCTCACGCCTTTGACCGTCGAAAAGGATTATTATTATCCTGCCTCTGAATACACCGCCATGCCCAATTTCAAAAATATGATGTCGTTTTCCCGGTTGGCACTTCTCAAAAAGTTTCTTCATTTCAGTAACAACAACGACATTCCATCGGTTATGACGTTGGAAGAAAAAAGACTGCGAAAAATTCAGCCGGTACTTGATCATCTTGATCAGAAGTTCCAGGCTTTATTTCTGCCTGGCCGTGATATAGCTATAGATGAATCGTTGCTCAAGTGGGACGGCCACTTAAGCTTCATTCAGAAGAAAGCAACGAAAGCGGCCCAGGCAGGCATAAAGTCATACGAATTATGTGATTCGAAGACAGGATATTTGTGGCGTTTTAAAATCTATGCCGGTAAGGGTGCCTCAGAACCAGTTTGCCAGCCAGATGAGACTGACAGACCTGAATACGCAGAGGACGACGCCATTAACCCTCCTGAAGCAACTACTTCCGGAGCATCAATGGCAGATGCTGAGTCAGCGGCAGAGCTCGCTGGGACAGAAGCAGTAGGGGCGACAGTAAAAATCGTGTACGACCTGGCCAGTGGATTGTTTTTTAAAGGATACACACTTATTATGGATAATTTCTATAATAGTCCGACCCTGGCCAGGTCACTTAAGCTACGACAAACTGATTGCTATGGCACACTCAGGCTTAGTCGTGAACATGTACCGGAGAGTCTTAAGGCCGTCAACAAGTCACATATGATTACTGGAGAGGTTCTAGTATCCACTTCAGGTGACTTAAATGTCATGGTCTGGAAAGACATAAACCTCGTCAGCATGATCTCGACTTATCACACGCATGAGGCTGGGGCTGTACAAAAACACGGCCACTGGAAACATAAGCCAGAAATAATATTGGACTATAATCAGAGCATGGGAGGCGTTGATAAAAAAGATCAGCTTTTAGCCAATTATCCACTGGAGCGCAAGAGAAACTTGATCTGGTACAAAAAAGTGTTCAGAAGGTTGATGAATGTTTCGATTCTAAATGCTTTCATACTGTATCAGTACAAAAATAAAAGCATTTCGCATCGAGCATTCAGAGTCGAAGTGGCTGAAGGTCTACTGAAGACTTTTTTAGTCCACCCCCCTCGTCAAGTCATTAATTCATACGCGAGCTACATGCTGCCAAGCACCCAGAGAAGGCAACCCAGACCGGTACTGTTGAATAACCACTACTCGGTAAAAATCACCAAGGAACCGTACCTGAGGCGATGCGTATGGTGCACCATGCAGAAAAAAAGGAAGAGGACAAACCGATGGTGTGATAAGTGTGAGGTAGCATTGTGTGTCGACTACTGCATGATATTTTACCATTCAAATGCACAGCCATAGAAGGGGTCATTCATCAGGAAGGGTCCAAGTTTTGCTATATAGTTATCAAGGACATGTTAAAATATTGTTTCGTTACGTTATTGTAAATTTTTGGAAAATAACGCAAATGAATAATTTCAAAATTTATTTATTACGTTTTTTTTTTAATAACAATTATTTTACTGTCGTTTTGTGAGTTATAGATGTTTTTTATTGGATAAGTACGATTTCAACCCAATATGGTATCCCTATTGATGGGCGGTTGCCAGCAATATTGTCCTTTGTCCGGAATTTAATGTAGGCAGCAATATTCCCCCTTACATAAAATAGCAATATTGCCGCACAAATGGCAATATTGCCGGCAACGGCACATCTATAGATATCCCTATTTTAATACTTCAAATGATGACAGAGTCCTATTCTAGTTAACAATAAATACCTACCTACTTACATGAAAGCATTTTTTTTATAAAAATTACATTATTATTTACATATATATTATTTATATAAAATGTAACTGTTACTAATTTATTGAAACCTACCTATCTATTTCATTTATCATACAAAAATTGCACTTTGGTAATTTTGACGAAGAAAAAAATCTGTCTGCCGAGAGCCTTACGCGGTCTGTTTCGTGGATGTGCTCTTTTTCACGGCGCGCGTTACATTTGGCTTGATAGTTCAAATATTAGCTTTAGCACCTAACGATGTTTTGATGTTTTCAAAATAACGATGAGATAGGCTATACAATAAACTAAAATAAAACATAGGTTGTCGCTTTAGATTTTATTTAAATCGAAATTTTGTTATTCAAACGCCCATAGAATCTAAAGTAAGGCAGCTAACAAAACACATTGTTCGACACTATTGTAACTCTATTCTTCTTGTATCATAAACAATAATTGCATTTACGATAAGCTTCATGTGTGTCCTTCTGGGAATTTATTAGTAAAGTGCGCGCGCCGACCGCTTAACCAGTGTGCGCTCGGGCGTCATATTTTGAAATAGTGTTCGCTCTAGCGGATAACAAAAATTTATGACAAGTGCCCAATCTTTAATATAACGATCGTTTTATCACTGCACAATGGCATTTTTTTTGGAGCCCAACTGACAAGGCAATATTTGCATTGTCCTTTACCATCAGTTTTGACGAATGGACGTCCGTTTCAAACAAACGATACATGAATCTGAATGTTCACTTCTAGTCGAGAGCCAATGTCGCTGTTTTCGCTAACCTTGGACTTATAAGAATTGAAGGCAGCATGCGTGCGGAGCAATGTATTGACATGTTGCAGAAACGCCTAGTGAGTTTTCACTTTCACTCGAAAGTGACATCGTGGCTATAGTGACCGAGGGCTGCAGCCTTATGAAAAAAGTTGGATATTTGTTACCATGCATACATCAAGTGTGTTTGGCTCATGGCACTTGCTATCCTTGAGGTGTTACCGTCGAATGGGGCGACTATGTGCCTTCCAGGTGAGAATGTGCAATGTGGGTGCTGGGCCACCAAACATGGATTTATGCCAATGTCTAAGATTATTTTTTATTCTAGTTAAAAGTAAACGATTCTTTACTTTATTGGCAATTAATGGTAGCATTTAATAAACACTTAGTGGCAACACTGTTATGTCAAATGGTTGTGAAAAATTATGCTCTCAGTTCGTTTTTTCGTTTGTTGCGGAAAATTTTGAGTGTGAGAAAGAAACTATTTCTGATGTCATATTTAAGGTATGTTGGGTCAACAGTACTATTAGTTATTGTCATTATCCATTTATAATCATTCCAATCTCTTTCTTGAAATAAAATAAAAATAATTTTTCAAAAAGTTCATACTAGGCGGGTGACATTGTGCCAACTTGTGGTCTTACTGGGTTGCTATGTTGCAAAGCTGATCTTCTACTATAATATAATATTAATATATAAAAAATATGTTGTTACAGCGGACACGATGCCGCGTCAATATGTGAGGCCTGTCGGGTGTAGGTCATACAAAAACTATACGGAGGAGACATTTCAAAAAGTTTTAGACTAAATTCGCTCTAAAAGTATTTCAGTGCGTGCTGCAGCAGAGAAGTACGGCGTACAAAGAAATACTTTATCGTCCAAATTAAAGGGTAAAGCTCCTCGAAAACCCGGAGGACAAACTGTATTCAGTGAACATGAGGAGCGTGCTTTTATTTCAAAATCAGGCAAAAATCAGGAAACTTCTGGAAATGGCCTAATAAAAGCGATATAGTTTGGTACAAAGAGTCCAGCATCATTCAAATTATAAAGGAGCCAATACAAATATCTAAAAGGGGTCTTTTCCGAATTGCTGAATTGATGGAAATAGATTGAATATTTTCTACTACGAACAATTTTTTTTTGTATGGCAACTCCATTGTTTTTGTTTTTATTATATTGTCTATGGCATATACTCTAATAGTGTTAGGGTGTCTTTGTGCCAATCCTAAAGATGTACGATCTAAAGATTGAAATGTAACGTGGCACATTTTCCCCCCGACCCATAGGGTGAGAATGTGCCACCGATATATTTTTTCCCCTTCTAAATGTCTACACATATTCGATTATTGATCTCAAATATTGATGAATAAATAAATGGTGAATACATGTGTATTTTTTTTATGAAGAAAAAACTTGTACTTTTCTTGCTAGGGCTGAGAAACCTCAAAATGTGGCACATAGTCACCCCATTCGACGGTATACAAAAAAAAATACCGACTGCCATGCCAATACCAGATCTGCCGCAAGCACGACAACTGAATGACATGGACAGTGACACTGACAATGATACGGATAGTGAAGACAGAGAAGGATTCAATGTCTCCGTCGGTGAGGTGATCACCCCACAGCAAGATCCCTTCGACCTGAGGCTTGACTACGACCTGATCGAGAGAGTGCGTAAAGTTGTGAAGATTTTCAAAAGATCCCCAGTCAAAAAGCCATACTGCAAACCTACGTCAAACAAAAGCTAGGAAAAGAGCTCCAAGTCACCATGGATTGCAAGACAAGATGGAGTAGTTTAGCTGACATGCTGGAGATATTCCTGAAGCTTAAACCGGCGATCACAAAAGCTCTCATTGATATAGTCAGAGATAACATTCGGTAAGGAGGAGATCCACGAAATTGAACAGATTTCTAAATGCCTCGAACTGTTCAAGAATTCCCTCGAAGCAATTTGCAGACGTGATGCCACATTGATATCAGCTGATGCCGCATTTGCCTTCACACTGAACTCACTGAAAAATATGAATAACCTATTGGCACACGACTCAAGGACAGGAGGGTTATCGAAGCAATGATACTGCTCTACTTGCATAACCCCAACAAATACTTCTCAATGCAAGATACGACATTCTGCAGGCCATCCAACGATGAGACGATTGAAAAAATGATTGAGCTGTTTGATAATAATGGGAACTCGAGGAAAATATTTAACGAAGGTGTATAACTACCTTCTGACAATAGTGCCAACGTCGGTGGAGGCGGAGAGTGCGTTTTCCTCAGCTGGAATGTTATGCACAAAAATAAGATCATCACTTAGTGATAAGTCGCTGAAATGACTTCTCAAAAACGACTGATTTTATATTCATATAAGACTGATTTAATGTTACTTTTGTCTCTAATTTAGACATGATTATTTTAATTTGTTGATTAGTTTTTTATGTTTCGTCGATAAGAAGTTTCGAGCCTTAGTTAAAATGAAAGTTGATTTATATTCATATAAGACTGATTTAATGTTCCTTTTGTCTCTAATTTAGACATGATTATTTTTATTTGTTGATTAGTTTTTTATGTTTCGTCGATAAGAAGTTTCGAGCCTTAGTTAAAATGAAAGTTGAAATGTTTGTTAGAACTGTATAATAGTTTTGTTGAATTAAAGTTTTATTATCTAAGACTTCCAAAGTTTGTTTTATATAGATAACAAAGTGGAGAATGTATGACAAAGGCGAGCTGCGATCAAGATATTTATTCCAGCCAACATATATTTATTTATGGAGCCAACAAGAGTGACTGCTACTAGTGCTACATGCATTGACAACATTTTTACTGATGTTATTGCAATCAGTAAAAGTGTTATCAGTGAATTGGATTCAGATCATTTAGGTCAATTATTTCAATTTGATTCTATTAGAGAACCTGTCATTAAAAAGAAAATTTCGTTTGTGCCAATAACTGCTGACCGGTTAGAAAGAATGAGATACTCTTTAGCCCAGGAACTACCGTTTTTGGCTGCTGAACAGTCTCCTAATATAATGTATAACTTATTCTTTGAAACCTTTATGAAACAGTACAGCGCGATATTCACTTCAAAATCGGTTGTGGTTAGTGGTTCAAACGACTTTAGTACGTGGGCTACTGCAGAGTTGCATAAACGCAGGCAAGCATTGTATGCATTGTATGAGGAACGACGGTTCAACATGAGTGACGAATTTAAAGAACAAGTCAAACAGTTCTCCAAACAATTTAAATTAGACTGTCATACAGCTAAACGTAATTTTCTGAGTAGTAAAATTAATAATAGTTCCGATGTTATAAAAACGACTTGGAAAATAATTAATGAGGAGGCCGGTCGTAGTAAAAAAGCGAGTCACGATTACGAACTAAAAATCAATGGACAGCTTACGAGTTCTAGCTTAGAAGTTGCAACTGAATTTGAATCGTTTTTTACTAATGCACCGGCTTCCACGACTAAGTATTTAAATTCGTCACCTTTGTCTGCTGTTGAAATATTAAAAGATAATGTCTCAGTGTGCTTCATACTTGAATTTTAAGCACGTCACAAGTTCAGATGTCGTAAAGGCATTTAAATTGATAAATGTTAAGAAAACGAATGATCTTTGGGGACTCTCTGTTCACGTCGTTAAATCCCTGATCGAATTAATTGCACCTGACCTAGCGGTCATTTTCAACAATTGTATAGACTGCGGTGAATTTCCTGATTTAATGAAACAAAGTAAGATAATTCCCCTCTTCAAAGCAGGTAGTACTCAAGACCCCACCAATTTCAGACCTATATCAATACTACCAACTTTTAGTAAAATTTTTGAGAAATTAATCTTATCACAGCTATTACATCATTTTGAATCAAATAAGCTAATGCATAACAAACAGTTTGGATTCACTCGCGGTCGTTCAACAACAGATGCCGGAATTCAGTTCACTGAAAGTATTTTTGATGCCTGGGAAGAGTCACAAGATGCCCTAGGCATTTTTTGTGACTTATCTAAGGCTTTTGATTGCGTTTGTCATGAAACATTGATCAGGAAATTACATCATTATGGAGTTAGAGACACGTCATTGAATTTGTTAAAATCTTATCTGAACGGAAGAATACAAAGGGTAGACGTAAACGGAGAACGATCACCAGGATCATTGGTTTCTTTGGGCGTGCCACAGGGCTCAATATTGGGACCCTTCCTATTCCTCATCTATATAAACGACTTACCCTATCTAGGAAGGGACTGTCATGATATGGTACTGTTTGCTGATGACACCTCACTTATTTTTAAAACAAAGCGAAACCAACATGCTAATGATGATCACGTGAACAATACCATATCAAGAGGGGTAAATTGGTTTAATGTTAATAATTTGCTATTAAATGAGAAAAAGACTAAATGTGTTAAGTTTCTTACTACTAACGTTAAAAATAATCAGACATGTATAACAATTAAAAATGAGGAATTGGAATTGGTAACCAGCACAGTGTTTCTAGGTATAACGTTGGATTCCAAACTCCAATGGGGTCCACATATTGATAAGCTATCGAACAGACTGAGCTCTGCAGCTTTTGCATGCAGGAAAATCCGTCACTTGACAGATTTAAAAACAGCCAGATTAGTTTATTTTAGTTATTTTCATAGTATTATGTCCTACGGTATTCTGCTCTGGGGCAGTGCTGCTGACATAAATACTATTTTTGTGCTGCAGAAGCGGGCTGTTCGTGCGATTTATAAAATGAATAATAGAGATTCTCTTAGAAATAAGTTTAAAGAAGTAAATATATTGACAGTCCATAGTCAATATATTTACGAGAATATTATGTATGTCCATAAGAACATTGTTAACTTTCGAAGAAACTGTGATATACATAACTTTAATACTAGAAACAAGGACAAACTTGCAGTGCCCACTACTCGGCTCCATAAAATAAAAAACTCGTTCAAGGGTAATTGTGTAAGATTTTACAATAAACTCCCAAGCACTTTGACAGATCTATCAATTAATAAGTTCAAGAAATACATCAAGCAAAGGCTTATTTCTAAAGCTTACTACAGTATTAAAGAGTACATAGACGATAAAAATGCTTGGGACTGAATTGTTCTAATTAATTGTGAGCATCCTCACTGCCAGAGTTTCTTTTACTGGACACTTGGAGGCCTTTTACACCTCCAAAGATTAATTTAATTATACAACTCTTGACTGTGGGGACCATTTACATCTCCTATCATCATTGTATTATTCACTAAAGAGACTATACATCTCTGTTATTTATATTTTAATTATTTTATTATGACATTTGAGACTCTTTACATCTCTCAGAAACAATAATTAAGTACTTTTTTTTTTCTCTGATAATATGATACAAATAATAATACCAAATGTTCTGTAAAAAATGAAATGAAATGTGAAATGACATGTGAAAGTGCCCTTGTGGCCTATTTACAGAATAATATAAATTACAAATTACAATTACAAATTATGAACCTACCTGATAATATATGCTTAGTATTCTTATTATTTTAAAAGATTTCATGCTTTTTCAGTAAAATAATAATAAAATAAGGAATTTACCGGTTTTTATCGGTTAACCGGTAATCATAAATTATTTACCGATAAATTTACCGGTAATAGAAACCGCCGGTAATTGCAAGCCCTATATGTAACGTAACCGACATTAGCAATATTGTTAACATCTTGCCAAAGAACGTCCGAACATTAGTCGTTGCAATGCAACGAAAAAAAAAAAAAAAAAGATGGCGCTTTCAAGTAAACATTGAGCTTCGTATCATTATTCAATATTAATTTACCACCTTTGATTATACTATTAATATACAGTGATATCGGTACATAGCAAACCGATTACGTTGTGGTATTGTTATCAAGTGAAAAAACACAGTGTTAGCAAATATATTGTGATGTCAATATGTGACTTTCTAAAGATCACCAAAACAGTGAAATACTCTCAAAAAATCATCTTGTGCCGAGATAATTATAAGAATCAGTGAAAACTGTGAAAATAAACACCAGTGCCATTCATAAACATTGACTAAATCAACAATAAATCGCATCCGATACACAAAGACATAACGGGATTATAACCGACAAGTGACACTAGCGCTTCTAATTGGAACTAGCAGGCCATACAACACCTAGGGAAGGACAGTCCTACTACTGAAAGTTCGTCATTACGGTATGTAATACAACGCCCTGATCATAGATGTCGCTAAGCTTGTAAGTGCCGATCGCCGAAGCTATTAAGAAATTTTGCAGCTCTCTGTAACATCTACGATGGCGTATGCGTAGCACACGCGCCTCAAACCCGAGAGTGCCAGGTTCGATTCCCGCCCAAGAAATTTTAAGATTAACATTTTGTCATCTGTAAGAAGCAATGGCAGCTAATGACGCCTCACTCAACCTCTACGTAAATACACAAAGGAGGAAGAACATACGAACAAGCATGAGTATGAGTACGCTCGACTTATCCCACAAAAGTACGTTCCACAACTCCACACTTCTTGATAACTCGGTGAGTACTAGCTTACCGAACGTGTCAATGAGCGACACATCAGGTACAACAGAGCTGAAAAACCAAGTACAGCAATTAAAAATAGATTTAGATATCGCAAATGAAGAAATTTCAAACTTAATAATGGAGCTCTCTAACCAGAAACTTCAAAACGAACAACTCAAAAAGAAGATCGAGGCATTTAAGAAAGTTACCAGCACAGATCTACTTAATGGAAACACAAACACACCGAGAAGGTCCTCAATGCCTTTTCCGTTCAAACCAACCTTCAGAACTATAGTCAAACCAATACAGTCGAGTTTAACACGTGGTCTCAATAAACAATATACACAGCCCGTATGTAGAGAACTTGAGAAATCATTCGAAGAGCTGACAGAAGGGAATGCACATCAAATCAAAACTCAGGAAAAGACAGAAAATATGATATTTAAAACACACGCAACACAGAATAGGCGAACCAATGATATCACGGCCAAACCTGCAAAAAAAAAGATACTTATTTTAGCAGATCAACAAGGACGGAACCTCCGAGATCTTCTACAAGAACTGGTTGGGCAAAAATACCTGGTTACCTGCTTCAGTAAACCAGGAGCAGCACTAGAAGATGTTTTAAAATCTGAAAGAGAAGAAGTTTTGAAAATGACCAAAGAAGACTTCGTAGTAGTACTTGGAGGGACGAATGACACGAATCCCTACAGATTCCAATTCGGACTTCAATGTTGGATAAATGTGGCTAGCAAAACAAACATTATTACATGTGAAGTTCCGTACAATAGGTATTTAAACAAGAGGAAGTTGAACCATGAAATGAAGTTCATAAGTAGTCAACACGGAAACATTTCATTTGTCCATACTAATACGAACTATCGACAATATGGGACAAGCCAAAACATGTTAGAATATAAATTGTGTAAATCAATATCAAGAGAAATACAGAGAGTAGGGTCCAAAGAAGAATTGACAACAGTAAATGTAATTTTAAATTGTAACACAAAATCAGACCAGTCGACGCAGACAGTGGAGACAGTTGTAAATATTAATGATAATGTACAAATTAATGATGAGGTAAATGTCAATAATGAGTTAGTTGAAAGAGTTGATGAATGTTATAACGGAAATTATAATGAAAGGGACAGAATTGTATGCAGACAAAATGACAATAATAAGGATTTTTTTCGTTTATAATAGTATATTTATAATGCATCAAAATATAAACGGCTTGATTTCAAAATCAGATGAGTTAATGGCTCATCTTGAAGAACTAAGAAGTAGCGGTAAAGATGTTGACGTTATATGCGTAACAGAGCATAACATGATAGAAAGTGACTGGAATCATTTAACCATCCCCAACTTCAAACTAGCTTCATGCTTTAGTAGAAATCAACGTAATGGTGGATCATGCGTACTGCTAAAAGACATCCATGATTTTAAAGAATTATCAGAATTGAAGAAATTTAACGTGCCGAATATACTCGAATGCAGTGGTATCGAAATATCTGAACATAAAATTCTTGTCATATGCATCTATAGAGTGCCTTTATATAATAATAAGGCATTTGAAATCTTCTTTTGTGCACTCGATGACATTCTTCATGATTTCTTGTACGCTAGGGATTTTAAACTAATACTTTGCGGAGATTTCAATAACGATTTGCTTATTAAAACTAAGAATAGTATACGCTTCGAACATCTAATTATGAGCTATAACTTAAAAATAGAAATCAGAGAACCGACCCGCAAGCTCAACCTGTCTTGATAATATTGCCCACAATATACGAGGATGTGCAAGTGAGGTTATAGAATTTGCTTTATCAGACCACTCAGCGCAAATTTTACAATGTCCCGTGAAAAAAAGTTATACACTAAAATATTGGTACATCAAAAAGCGTGACTACTGCCAGGAAAACATGACAAAGTTTGCGGAACATTTAAATTCTCTGTCTTTTAACGAAGTGTATGAGTCAGATAATCCGCAACATGCATTTACGAGGTTCTTTGATATGTTTATCTTGCTCTATAAATTATGCTTCCCAGTTATAAAAGTAAAAGTCTCTTTATTACGCAAACAAAAATGGATATCAAAGGGAATTCGAATATGCTGTAAGAGAAAACGAGAATTACTGTGGCAATATAGAAGGTCCCGTAGAGAAGAAAATAAACAGAAGTTTAAAACATATGCGAAGCGATTAAAAAGTATGATTAAACTCACACAAAAGTCACAAAATAACTACAGAATAAATACCGCTGAAAATAAATGCAAAGAATCTTGGAATATTATAAAAAAGACGCAAAATAACACACCAAAAGAATACATTGATAAAATTAATAAAGACGGTATAATAATAACTGACCCAATGGACATCGCAGAATCATTTAACAATTTTTTCATTGACCTCACAAATAATAATAATAATAATTTGACATATGATAATTCTAATAATATAAATAATAATGTAACGAATATTTGTAAATCTATATTTTTGAATCCAGTGACACCTTTTGACATTTCCCTAACAATTAAATCACTAAAAAATACAAATAGTGCAGGTTACGACGAGATTAACACTAAGGTTTTAAAATACGTGGTCATTATAATATCCCCTATTATTTGCCATATAATCAACAAATGTATGGAACACGGTAAATTTCCCGAAGAATTGAAAATCGGAGTAGTAAAACCACTGTTTAACCCCTCGCACCCCCAGCCACTTGGCGCCGACACAGCTCGTCCCCCAGGCACACTTAAGCCCGCGCGGCGCGCGACACTTGACTGACGTATCAAGTGATTATGTTGAAATGGTAACTCTTAGAACTATGAGAGTGCTAAATATGAGTAGCTAATGAAACCCTCTCTTAGTCAATGCAAAACTAATGTCACAGTGACCTTCCTTTATTATTGTACCAAAATGAGAATCACAGACATCTATGAAAATGGTCCTTCTCGACACAAATCTAGCAGACATGAGAAAAACATCAACAACATATACATGTTATTTGATACCTACGTAATCTAAATAACATTACCCTTTCAAAACAATAAAAACATTAGTGTGTTCTTATATAAACTGTTCAATATTTCAGCGTTTGAAATTTTCCAAAAAAAAGTCCTCGAAAAAGTGTTTTTTTAGGCACGTTTGGAATATTTTTTTCTATGAATGACCATAGACAATTGTATCGGATTATAGACTTTGTCTTATTGAGCGTCTGGAAAATCTTTAACAGTACCAACATGACAAAAATTGGCCAAAATATACCGGTTTAAAAAAGCGCGGGAGCGAGAGCGTCATATGACGCTTGGGGGACGGACGGTACTCGAGGCGAGCGTCATATGAGGCTTGGGGGATTGTAAGGTTAAAAAACATGATAAACTAGATTTGAATAACTACAGACCTGTTGCACTTATACATGTTATCGGAAAAATATTTGAAAAGGTAATATATCGAAGTATTTATACATATTTTGAAACAAATAATCTGTTTGCGCCGCAACAAAAAGGGTTTAGGCAAAACAAAACAATAAACATGGCAATTTATGATTTTATTACCCCAATATTAACAAATGTAGATAAACGGATTCCCGTGGTGACAATTTTTATGGACATGAGTAAAGCATTTGACTTTGTTGACCACGATATTCTTTTAAGTAAACTAAATAGATACGGGGTAAGAGGCAATGCGATAGATCTCGTAAAATCGTACTTGGAGAAAAGACAACAGGTTACACAAATAAATAAAATATGTTTAAATTCAAAAACTGAACAGACTTATGTATCTAACCCAAGAGAGTTAAAGCGCGGTGTACCTCAAGGTAGTGTCATGGGGCCATTATTGTTCCTGACCTACATAAATGACTTACCGAAAGTGGTACATCATCCTATGGTGCTATTTGCGGATGACAGCACAATAATTATTTCTTGCGATGATCCAAATGACTTTGAGAATAAAATCAATAATACCCTTCATAAAATAATTAAATGGCTTGACAATAACAATCTAGTAATAAACATTGATAAAACAAAAATAATGAACTTCCAAACAAACCAAAATACATTAGTTGATAATATGGACATTAATCACATTGGCAAAAAAGTTGAGCAAACAAAGGTAACAAAATTTTTAGGATTATACATTGATAACAATGGAAAACACATATCGAGAACACATGTAAAAAGCTTAGTAAATTTTCGTATGCATTGTATAAACTGTCAAAAACAGTATGTACAGATACAGTTTTATTAGCTTACAATGGATATGTAGACTCCACATTACGATTTGGTATAATTTTTTGGGGGAACGGGACAGGCAAAGAAAATGTGCTTATAGCCCAAAAAAAGTGTATTAGGTCTATATCTGGCCTTCATCGCAGAGACAGCTGTAAGCCTCACTTTAAAAGGCTAAATATTCTAACGTTCCCTTCACTATATATTTACGAGCTTGCTACCTTTGTCAAAACTAATTTGAATCTTTTTACCAATTTCACAAGTAAACGTCACAAATCTAGAATATGTATGCATCAACATAAGACAGCTCTGTTTAAAAATAATATTTATGGCATGATACCAATAATCTATAACAAGCTACCAGAGAGTATCCGTAATATAGATAATTTGATACAATTTAAGAGGGAACTGAGAAAGTTACTTATTAATAAGACATACTACAATATAAATGAATATATAAATGACCCAATATTGTAATGTAATAAAAATAAACATGGACCTTTGGCTTGCGTCAAATAGGTTACTAAATACATGCATGCATAGAGTAAAGCTAAGATAAAATTATTGCTGCATGTACTACCTAGTTATAGGAAATACTTGTATACCCTGTGGCGAAACATAGTGATCTTTACCATAATATAATAACCTTATGTACCTATGTTTGACAAATAAAATTATTTGATTTGATTTGATTTGATTTGATTTGCAAATCCATCAAATTACTACGAAAGGAAATGGTAATATGACTTATAGGGATATTAGTTGTTTTTGCGGTGACTTAAAAGGCCAGTGCCTTTAAGCAAAAGTTTATCCCGCAAGGTCAGTTGCAGTTAAACCAACAATATCTGACCTGATTTTAATGGAAGATACCATTCTTAACTCTGGCAGTGATACAGTCTTACCAATGGTCAAAGACTGCACACCCGAAAATATACGGAAGGGCTCAAACTTAACTATATACATCGACACCAAACTAATAAATATAGATGAAGACGTTGTCATGGAATTCGCATGCACCAACTTACCTTTGGACTAAGATGCAACCCTGGAAAAAACATTTATGGATGAAGAAGAAGATGAGAAAGAATCTTCAACAAAAAGCTTCTTCTTACCTATAGATCAAGATATTACATTAGAACAAGATATTTTAGACCCACCTGCCATCTTTTTTATGACTATTTTAATGTCATTAACAACTTTGATATTGAAACTGATCTCAAAGAAGTCAGCGCAGATAGAAGTGAAGCTTTGAGGCATTCAGACAATACTGACAAAGAAAATCTTCCATTTGTATCTCCCTGGCAAGTAAACCTATGATAGAAAACCATACCATTACTCAACTTCGGGTCATAAACTATCCAAAAAATCACATACGGTCAAAGCACTGAGAACATACGTCAGCCGACAATTCAATTGCGGTCGATTGACATTAAATAGTAAAGTTAAGTGCATTTGTTGCAAAAAACTATTCTGTTTAGTATGTAGTGAAAGCAAAGGGCTATTGACATTATATGTTGCTTAGAATCAAAACTGGTCAAATCCAAAAATAACGGTTTTGGAACGGAGCACGTCAATTTTTTCGGTACAAAATCTTGTATTTGTTATCAGCATTAAAGAGTAAAATCCAAAAGCAGTTGGTAGAAAAATCTATTGAAATTACTGGTTGGTATCAAAATGAGTCAAATCCTTCGAAGCTTAGAAACGAAATCGGTCTAATCCGCGCAGCCAATCAGAAGCCAGATCTATTTATGAAGATGACAGGTGACCGGCGGCCATTTTTCGGAGTGTCGAGCACGCGGATCGTGCTATTTTATTTTCATGGCCGTTTTTAATTAAAAGTTGGGTTTAATCACAATAAAAAGGATAACATAATAAAGGAAATTACTCCCCAGTTATCACGGAAAAGGCCACAACAAAAAGCGGATTGGAAATGCAACAAATTGAAGAAGGAAAGGTATGTTTGTATTGCTTTGATCACCCAAGCTGCCCATCATGGTCAGTGGTGCTAAACATTGTGTCATTTCTGTTACATACCTAGGGGCCGTAGGTTTTAGTTTGGATGAGCCTCTGAATTAAATTTTTCCTTCGATTTGTTTTTTGGCATGAAGTAGTGTTTACCTACTGCGGCGATGTCCAAAAGGAGGGTTATGCGTATGACCAATACAAAATTATGTCCATACATATGTTCCCTCGTAAACTACTAAACAGCTGAACCGATTTCGATAAATTTTGCGTCGTTAGATTCTTCTTGATAACGCAAGTGTCACTGGGTATGTTAAAACTATGAAAAATCTAAAGTATTTTTTTTTTCAAATCCTGTAGTGTATCATCATAGTGTGATTGTCATTGTTTTAGGTAAACCAAAGGAGCCACCACATGTGACACTTCCATGTAACCACTACACAAAAGCATACAGGTGCACTTCATTGAGACATGCTGATATAATAGCATTTAATAGAGCCTTCTACAAAAAACCGGACAAAATATATCAGGATAACTTTATAATTAGCCATACGAAAGTTACTACTACGAAGCGACGTCGGCCAGTGACTAATCGTGGTAATAAAAAAGAAATGTCAGTAACGTACTTTGCAATGTTCTGATTCCTGTTTGCAAACGCACATTTCTGTCTATTTTGGCTTTAAAGAAAGGAAGAGTAACTGGTGTCATTAATCGACATTTCAAATCAATGGGTGAATCTGCACAAGAGAATAGAGGGGGACGGCTTAAAGCACAAAAACATGCAACTAAGAGAAAAGCTGTCAAAGAATTTATCAAAAACCTTGTGCCCTTGGAAACACAATTACTGCAGAAGTAAAATAAAAAGTTGACAATATTTGGCATCGGAGATCAGCATTATTAAACTTTACAAAATGTGTATTGCCGAAACAGCTGTTTAACATAAAGATGTCAAGGAATACTTCAGGGAAATTTTCAATACCAAATTAACATAGGTTTTGGATCCCCTCGCACAGATAAGTGCTCCACTTGTATAGTTTTACAAGAACGAAACATGAAAAAAACAATGAAGTAAAAAGTCAATTGATGATTGAGAGTAGAATTCACTAACTGCGAGCCAAAGCGTTTTATGGCTTATTAAAAGACAGCAGCGAAAATCTTTTGATTTTTTTGATTTGAAGTCTTCACTGCCAAAAGAACCAACCGTTGCCAAAAGTCCCAGATCAAAGTGCCGATTATTCGAGGCAATTATATGTTTACAATTTTACGGTGGTTGCCGGAACGGGACTCAAAAGAACCATTGACTGTTAATAACTCGTTCATATATACGTGGACTGAAGATGTTTTGAAGAAGGCATCTAATGAAATTGCAAGCGCAGTGTTTCAGTGCTTAAATACCATTTTTCTGAGTCCCGGATTAGAGCACATTACACAGATTTGTTTGGTGGCAGACGGCTGCAGCGGCCAAAATAAAAACCAATCTGTTCTTGGTATGGCAGCTAAATGGTTACAAGACTATGCACCAGAACACATTATTGACCTAGAAATTCAGTTTCCCGTTGTTCGCCATTCGTTTTTACCACCGGATAGTTTTTGCAAAAATTGAAAGGGAAATAAAAAGACGCACGGTAATGGCGTAATGATCATTACGAAATTTTTGTCAAACATGGAACTGTGTATTACATGGAAGTAGATATAAAAGTTAACGACTGGACACGATCATCAGCTGAAGTCTTAAAAACTACAACAAATATGACAACAAATATGAACTTTTCAATAAAAAATCGAAAAGATTTTTTCTTAAAAAGACTCGTGACAAACAAAATGTGGGTATTCGAGCGGAAGAATCGTACCAACATACTTTAAACAAGTATCAAAATGTTTGCAAATGAAAAAAGACGGTTTCTGCTATAAACCCAGATGTGACAAAATTATATGTGGTAAATCCACATATAATTTTGTCACATCTGTGTTTATAAACCCAGGTGTGACAAAATTATATGTCTTTTATATGCTTTTCACGAGTCTTTTTAAGAAAAAATCTTTTGAAAAAAAAAATATGTGGTAAATCCACATATAATTTTGTCACATCTGGGTTTATACAACAATAATTAAACAAAAGTGGGAAGAAATTTCAGATTTATCTACACTAATATTATAAAGAGGAAAACTTAGTTTGTTTGTTTGTAATGAATAGGCTCAAAAACTACTGGACCGATTTAAAAAAAACTTTCACCATTCGAAAGCTACATTATCCACGAGTAACATAGGCTATATTTTATTTTGGAAAAAAGTAGGGTTCCGTAAGATATTTGGGTTTTTCGGACACAAGATGTAAAAAATTGACCAGAAAAGTTACTTATTTTGCGTACCCTGCCTAAACTATAAAAGATAGAACCATAAAATGTTCTAATTAATTGTAGATCTTATAAATATCTACAAAAAAGTCCGCGACATACTTTACCTATCTATGTCGAGTGAGGCACAACAACCATTTTTTTATTTAAAAATCTTGATTTTTTTTTGGACTACATTTAAACGCGTTTATTTTACTCATGCTATTAATCCTTATCAAAATAAATTATTTCATCACTAAGTACAGTTTATGTAGATAATATTTGGTTTTTGAATGATTAAAATTGGACGTTTAGTTTTGAAGTTATGGCGAAATTAAAATATTACTATTTCTGCTGCACGGCCCGTTGCGAAGTGGGCGTCACCAAGGCGGGAGTGCGCGTGCGGGAGGGGAGTTTAGATCTATGAGCAGGGCTGCCAGATGTACGATTTAAATCGTACTCCTACGATTTTTTGGCACTTTTACTCATGTACGATCGCTAGACCAAGATCGTACCGAAAACGTACGATTTTTCTGTACCTGGCAACATTTTGTAATGAAACGAATGTGCTCCACCGGCAAATATTATGTTCGGGGAATTCCCCGAAAACCTAACGTATGCCTGGATCTTTTACTTAAATGAAGACTCTTTATGCAATCACACAAAGTCTGTATTTGTTTGCATTGTTACGAAACTTATAATTTTTCGCTTGTAAAGACTTGTCTTGGACTCGTCAAAAACCGGGTTAGGGCCCGGTAAAAACCAATATAAAGCCCGGTGCACTGTTTGTGACGTCGAAATGGTTTCAGAATATGGAGTTTTAAAGTTACACTCTTCGAGGCAAAAGCATATAAAAGCCATGTCTGCAATATCAAGCAAAACAAAAGAGCGTAATATCATGTCAGCATTTGTAAATAAAGGAATTGTGCCGAAAAATCAAGTTGTAACAGCGACTGAAATAAAGTTAGCTGCTTTTCTAGCTGAGCATAAGCATTCCAAGCTGCAGATCATATGTCTGATTTGATAAATGGTGTATTGGAAGATTTCGGAGTGGAACATAAAATTTCTATGAAAAGAACAAAAGCTACAGCTGTGATCACAGAAGTAGAAAAATCGTCTCTAGGCGAAAAACTGAAAACTGAAAAATTCAGTGTTATGTCTGATGAGTCCACAGATGTCAGCACTCACAAGGCTAGTTGTATAATTGTCAGATATTATGACGTCGAGGAAAATAAAATTGTAAGTAAGTTTTGGAAACTTTGCAAAATATTCAGCTCTGATGATCAAAAAATATTAGAAGAAGGTGCTACGGGAGAAAATTTGTATAAAATACTGATGAAGTCTTTTTCTGACTGGGATATATCGACTGAAAATATGATTGGTTTCGGTGCAGACGGTTGCAACGTGATGATGGGTAAGAATAACTCTGTGGCGAGCAGTCTCAAGGAAAATTTGCCAGGTATATTTGTAATAAAATGTGTTTGCCACTCTGCACACCTTTGCGCATCTGAATCGTGCAAACAGTTACCAAGACGCTGCGAAGATTTAGCAAGAGAGATATATAGTTTTTTTTAAAACAGTTCAAAAAGGCAATTTCGCCTTCAACAGTTTCAAGATTTTGTGAGTACTTCGCCTCATAAGCTTTTGCATCCTTCACAGACACGTTGGTTGTCATTGGTGGCGGTGGTAGATCGATTGTTAGAACAATGGAATGCATTAAAACTGTTCTTTACCGACTGTTGGCTGAATGAACGTCTTCTTTCAACAGAACTGATATTTAATAGTTTGAATGATCCGAGTCCCATACGTTATCCCGAATTACCCTTGATCGATATCATTTTAAATAGAAATCAGTGTTCATCGACTAATGGTGGAACGAAAAATTGCTTAGCCGATACATTTTTATACCGACAGCACGGTTCGCCGAAAGATTTTAGACATAGTAAACACTTCACCGATACCATTATGTATAGATGAGGTAGTTCGCCGAAAACCCTTCAGAACGAATAAGCATTTAAATAATAACGAATTTTAGTTGTGGGTAGCTAAATATTTTCTGGGCGCGTGCAAAGTACAATATTATTTGCGGCTCATTCTCGATAGGAACTTTGTGGTTTGTGGCGGCTTGAAATGTTTTAAAAATGAGTACTACTGAAATAGTGATATCTAAACGTGGAGGAAGTGTGCTTATAGTGGAAGGCTATTCATATCACCTCAATAAAAACTTAAATGATAAATTCTACTGGAGATGTACGCGTAGTCAATGTGGTGTTACTATAACAACATTATGTGCATATATCGGTAATCAACATTCTATTATTTCTCAAGTAAACTGTCATATGCATCTACCAGAACCAGAAAAGCGGATACAAATGACTTTCAAAGCAAAAATAAAGAATATGGCAAAAAACTCTATGGATGTTCCATCACAAATTGTCAATCGTTGCTTACAAGACATTCCAAGTACGAGTGCCGCTCAGTTACCTAATAAAGCAGCATTAAGAGGTATAGTACAGCGCGTTAGAAGCAAAGATCAGCCGAAAATTCCAACTACAATTCATGAATTCACGGTGCCGGATAATCTATTGGATTTAGACCAGAAGAAATTTTTAATCGGTCACTATACAAGCCAAGGCGAAAGTGTTGTCGTATTTTGTACGAAAGAAAATTTTAAACGACTTTTTAGAGCAAAATGCTGGATAATGGATGGGACTTTTACAACATGTCCGAACCCATTCACTCAGATATACACCATACAGGTATTAGTCGGAACGGAAAGGGAATCGAGTAAATATTTACCTATAGTGTTTGCGCTGTTATCTCATAAGACTCAAAACTGCTATTACATTCTGTTTGAATTATTAAAAAGATATGCGGCCAATAACTTTCAAGCAGCATTATGTCCTGAGAACGTACTGACTGATTTTGAGGTGGCGGTGATCAATGCCGTGAAACAACAATTCCCTCATTGTGTACATAGACTGTGCTTGTTCCATCTCATGCAAAGCATTTGGCGGCATATACAGGTAGAAGGTCTGGCGAAGCGGTACGGCAATGACTTTGTGTTTGCGCATAAAATCAGGCATTTATTTGCTTTGGCATTTCTTGAAGATCATGAAATCCCGGAAGCTTTTGAACTAATAAAAAACAGAGTTTTGCCGGATGAAGCAGAAGGATTAGCACAATGGTTCAGGAAATATTACGTATCTGGAACGCATTCTAAAAAATCTGTCAGTGACACTAAATTGATCTTAAAGCAATACCAGCCATTATTCCCACCAAGAATGTGGTCAGTATCTGACCGTAGTTATTCCATACCAAAAACTCAAAATGCTTTAGAGTCATGGCACGAGCGATGGGCCAAACTGCTCAACCGTAAGAAATGGAATATCTACAAGACCATCATAGAATTTGGTAAAGAGCAGAAACACAGCGAGTGCGAAATTGAGCGCATCAATGCGTCGGAGCCAATGCCTAAGAGACGTCGATCTTCGCAAGTTGAGTATGAACTAAGATTGCAAAAGCATTTAGCTCAAAAAAGTGATATGGGTTTAGAAGAATTCATCGGTGGATTATGTCATATCTTGTATATAAAAAGAAACTAGCCTATTTTGTATTTTTAAAATACTTTTTTGTGATTTTGTAACCCAGCAAAGGGATTTTGTTCTTTTAGGAAAGATTTTTTTATTTTTTTTAACAAACAACCAAATTATCTTCTACTCATAATGCTTTTGTAGATTAAGTTTTTTTTATGTTTTATTTTGTTTTTTTTTTAATACTTTTTTGTTGATTTTGAAACCCAGCAAAGGGATTTTGTTCTTTTAGGAAAGATTTCCTTATTTTTTTTAAAACAATCAACCAAATTATGATCTACACATAATTTTTTTGTATTTTTGTTAATTAACTTTTTTTATGTTTTATTTTGTATTTTATAAATACTTTTTTGTTGATTTTGTAATCTGTCACAAATATTGTGTTATTTTCTTTTGTTACAAAACGAATGTTTTAATAGAAAATCAAACAAAATTGTATTTATCTCGAAGTGTTTAGGTTTTTTATTAAGGAAATCCAAAAATAAAGTTTTGCTTAGAAACAAGCTGCTTGTCGTTATTCATGACTTAAAATCCCTGCAACTATGAATCAGCGTCTTTCATCAGTTTAGGGTTCCGTACCCAAAGGGTAAAAACGGGACCCTACTACTAAGACTTCGCTGTCCGCCCATCCGTCTGTCTGTCTGTCCGTCTGTCACTCACCAGTCTGTATCTCATGAACGTGATAGCTAGAGAGTTAAAATTTTAACAGATGATGTATTTCTGTTGCTTTATTGATGCTTGTATTTAGTTTAACAGATGATGTATTTCTGTTGCTTTATTGATGCTTGTATTTAGTTTAGCTGCTTTCTTTCGAAAGCGGTAGCGGTGTGGCGATGAGTTGTGCTTTCTGCGATACTGCCTTTCGCTGAAAGACTAATTCTATTAAAAAACGGCGGCGGCGAACCACCTCATCTATACAAAATGTTATCGGTGAAGTGTTTACTATGTCTAAAATCTTTCGGCGAACCGTGCTGTCGGTATAAAAATGTATCGGCTAAGCAATTTTTCGTTCCACCATTAGTCGATGAACACTGATTTCTATTTAAAATGATATCGATCAAGGGTAATTGGATATTGCCGAAATTCACCAACTTCAATAAACTTTTTCGTAGTGATCACGTCATTAAACGAAAAGGTGTGTATAAAGATATTTTGCTATGTATTTTGGATCCTGATTATGTCAACAAAACTGAGCTTTCTGCTATTTACATCGATCGTCAAGAAAAATGGTTAAAAGATGAACAAATGTATTTGGGAATTCAAGTGATGAACAAAATTACACAACCTGAACTTCGTCGTCAGATTACTGCCACCAAGGAGTTTTTTCATCGCTGTCGGCATTTCTTAATCACAAGCGCTAAAGAAATTAAAAAAAGATATGACTTAGATGACCCGCTTCTATCAAAACTGGACTGTATTGAACTTACCAATGCTGCTTCCAGTAATTACAGAAAAAAAGTACCGACGTAACAGCCACTTATGATACTTGTTCCAAGAATAGTAAAACCCGACGACATTCAGATGATGCAGGCAATAGATGACGAATGGCGCAGTTTTCCCAATATTTCAGATAAAATTGATGTAATTTCTTTGAATACCGATGAGTTTTGGGGCGTCATTAAAAAACAATTTGAAAATTATAAAACACTGGCTCAATTTGCTATAAATGTGTTATGTTTACCACATTCCAGTGCAGACTGTGAAAGGGCATTCAGCGAGGTCAATATAATCAAAACAAAACTTAGAAACAGTTTATCCAATGAAACACTGAATGGAACACTATTAGCCAAGCAATTAATACGAAGAAACGGAAATTGCACCAAGTTTAAGCCAACAAAAGAAATGTTGAAAAATATGACCAAAAAAAAAAAAGTTGTTTATACACTAAAATAAAACTATTTATTAGACTTATGTCTAATAAATAGTTTTATTGTTTTAAATCTGAACAAATTTTAGTAATTTTAATAAAAACTTTGTACTTCTAGGTTGTACGATCTTTTTCAAAATTTCCTTGGAATACGATTTTTTTGTAGTTGGCGTACGATCACGCTTTTTTTTCATCTGGCAGCCCTGTCTATGATTAAGGTTACCCGCGCGGCTCAGACGCGAGGTCGGCTACCTACGCAGCGGTCGTGCGCTAAGTCTAATAATTTTTGTGCGATTTTTTTTAGATTTCGTTCTTAAAACTACACCTACGCAAAGTTTCTTCTCAGAGCTAAACAACAGTTCTTTTCAGAGCTAGAATATTACACGCCATTAACATTTTCATAAACATTTGAAAATGCCTAAGAGAGCCAGGTCTCAACTTTCTAAACATAGTTCTTAAGCACGGGCAGCAAGAATACGTCATATGGGAGAATCTTCACCTGAACGTTCACAACGCCTTGCTGAACAAAATCAGAGAAACTCTCAGGTACGCGCACGAGAGTCGAGTGTCGAACGTTCGCAACGCCTTGCACAACAAAATCTGAGAACCTCCGAGCTACGCGCTCAAGAGTCGAGGCTGGAGCGTTCCCAACGTCTTCATGAACAAAATATAAGGACCTCTCAGTTGCGCGAAAGAGAGTCGAGTGTCGAGCGTTTGCAGCGACTTAGAGCTCAGGCAGAGAGACAGCAGTTGTCCACAAATAGAGTTCGCAATCGAATTTTAGCTAACAGCAACAGACTGGCTTTCAGATATGATCCGCAGGTTGATTATGCACAACAAGCGTCCGTCCAAATCGGAGTCATGAATAAGATCTCAAAATCAAATCAAATCAAATCAAAAATCATTTATTTCCATAGTATGTTGTTACATCACTTAGATCCGTCATTTCATTTTTTTGGGTGAGTTCATTAACACAATGGCGGAATCTGTGGAGAGGAGCTCACCGAAGAAACTCCACAGTCGTCGCATCTTTTGCGTTTCCTTTTTTAAATAAAATATTGTCAAATTACAAAATGAATGCTAATTATATATCGAAACAGCCTGTTACTCAAACAATCTATTCCCATGGACATCTGTCCTCTAAGTAATCAGATATCCTATAGTAACCTTTTTATACAATTTCTGTTTTATTATTATTTTAAACTTGTCTAAAGGTAAGTTTTTAATATCAGTAGGGACCTTATTGTAATAGCGTATACAATTGCCTTTAAAAGAATTACTAATTTTATGTAGTCGGCTTACATAAGCAACCAACTTGTCTTTATTTCTAGTATTAAAATTGTGTATATCACTGTACTTCTGAAAATTAGTTATATTTCTTTTTACATAAACAAGATTGTCATAGATATATTGAGACACAAATGTCAGAATATTGATTTCTTTAAACTTTTCCCTCAGTGACACTCTAGGCCCTAATCTATAAATTGCACGAACAGCCCGTTTCTGCAGAATAAATATACTATAAGCATTCGCAGCGTGACCCCACAATAAAATACCATAGGTCATTAGACTATGAAAGTAACTAAAGTAGACTAGTCTAGCGGTGTCTACGTCGGTAAGAGCTCTAATTTTTTTAACTGCGAACGCTGCCGAACTCAGTGTGTTCGACAATTTATTTATATGAGGATCCCATTGTAGTTTGGCGTCTAAAGTAATGCCCAAAAAGACAGTCGACTGCACAAGGTCCAATCTCTGTCCTTTTATAAATATGTCTGTAGTTACCGGGTTCACATTGGGTAACACGAATTTAATACATTTAGTTTTCTTTTCGTTAAGTAATAAATTGTTAACAGTAAACCAGTTCACTATACTAGAGATAGCATTGTTTACCTCGTCATAATTTGATTGCTGTCTTTTAACTTTAAATATCAAAGAAGTATCATCGGCAAACAATACTAACCCCTGTTTTGCTTTAACAAGGTAAGGTAAATCATTCATATATACTAAAAACAAGAAAGGACCAAGAATTGAACCTTGCGGTACGCCCATACTTATTGAAGACCCAGGTGATCTTTTCCCATTAACATCGACCATCTGAACCCTATCTGTTAGATATGACTCCAGAAGGCCAAGTGCCTGATCTTTTACACCATAATGGCGTAACTTCCTGACAAGAGTGTCATGATGGAAGCAATCAAAAGCCTTGGATAGATCGCAGAAGACACCTATTGCATCCATTGTGTCTTCCCAGGCATCAAAAATATTGTCGATTAGTTCAACACCAGCATCGGCTGTTGAACGACCCTTTGTGAAACCAAACTGAGCAATATGAATTAAATTATTGAGATAAAAATGACTTTGCAATTGATTAAGTATGAGTTTTTCAAATATTTTGCTAAGCGTTGGTAGTATCGATATGGGTCTAAAATTGGTGGGGTCTGATGTACTACCAGCTTTGAATAAAGGTATAACTTTACTTAGTTTCATCAAGTCAGGAAACACACCATTATCTATACATTGATTAAATATACAACAAAGGTGAGGTGGAATACAATCTACAATGGAACTAATAATTTTTACTGATAGACCATGGGCGTCAGCTGTCTTTTTCATTTCCAGGGATTTAAACGCTTTTACAATGTCTTCATTATTTACGTGCCTAAATTTAAAATCTGTTTTACATTCCTCAAAGTTTTGTTTAAGTATAGATTCAGCAGCAGCGGGAGATGAATTTAAAGACTTGGTTGTTGAAACTGGAATGTCCGTAAAGAAATTTTCGAAAGCTTTTGCTACTTCTAGGTCTGTACTTAGCAATTGATTATCTATCTTAAGCTTGAAGTTATTATGTGTAGCTTTGGCCTTTCCAGTCTCTCTGTTTATAATTTGCCAAGTCGTTTTCATTACATTGCTACTAGATTCAATTTTGTTTTTAATGAAATTAGATTTAGCTACGGCACAAACGCGTTTAAACATTTTTGAATAACTACGAACATAATCTAGAAAGGCCGTATTTTTGTTATATGATTTCTCTTCATAGAGTTCATATAATCTTCGTCTGCTCCTATGAATTCCAACTGTCGCCCAATCACTAAACAAAGCTTTGTTATTAACTTTTATAGTTTTTGATTTAAATACCGTATCATATTCATTTTTGACAAGGTTAAATACTGAGTTGTACAACAAATTTGGATCGTCACTGTATGGTATTTCCCATAGTTTACCTAAAATATTATTCCTGTAGTGTTCAAGCCGAGTGTCACTAACGGGCACACATGTAATATCCTCTTTTTGGTCCTTTTTTATTTTAATATTGAATATACCTATCTGACCAGAGTGATCAGAGGTTAATTTATTGATGACCGATTTGAAAATGGGCGTAATGTTAGTAAATATATTGTCAATGCAGGTAGCAGATGTTGCAGTAATTCTAGTAGGCTCCAAAAACAGATAGTTCATGTTGTGACATAAAAATAAAGATTTTAATCTAGTACAAATATTATTATCCTCTAACAGATTAACATTAAAATTACCACAAATTATAAAAAAATTGTTTTTATCGCTGATTTTAATCAACACTTCATCCATTTTCTTTTCGAATAAATCAAATGATGAATCTGGTGGTCTGTATACGCTCATTACAATAAGTTGTTCAAGTTCAATACAGGCTATTTCCATGGTACGCTCAACAGACAGGCTCACTATGTCAACTCGTTCCTTATATTTAAAACTATTATTTACAAGTATTAAGGAGCCACCGCGATCAGCTGTTTTTCTGTTGAACGAACTAGCAACGTGGTGGTTATTAAAGTTGAACATGAACTGATAACTCTTTAAAACGTGCTCTGTTATACATAAAATATCAATATTATTACAGTTCATGAATAACTCAATTTCCAGTTCTTTACTTAACATGCCCTGTATATTTTGATGAACCACGTTTAAAATATTCTTACTTTTACATTTTTCATTACTAGTAACTTGATTTAATGGGCAAGATGAAGGTATATTTATACAAATTTAATATTACTGCCAGAGTTACTCTCTGTTGTCCTATGGGTTAATTTAAAGAGCTTGGAACAGATTCCAAGGAGTACATGTCATTATTAATACACTGCTCAATAGAAGCAGGCGTTTCATTAGTCAAAAACTTGACTGAGTTCAAAATAAAATAAGATAGTGACTGTGCTATCTGTTTTATCGGTAATACCTATCCTTAGTCAAATAAAAATATTTTCCAATACAAATATTGGTGTCTATGAAATGAAAATTTTCAGTATGACGACATGTCAATGTGTGTATAAATGTATTATAATCATGTCTTCTATGATTTTCATGTTGTGACAAAGATTGGCTGAAGGGAAACGCAAACAAGATTATTCTATCTACATTTTGTAAAGAATTTAATTTGGAAAAGTATTTAGTAATTAGTTTTTTAGATACATTTCCCTTCTACCAATTAAAATAATTAGGGTGGTTGGTTCTAAAAACTGCGATGACAACACTTTGTTTAATATTTGTGAATATGTGGCGCCAGGCATACAGTTATTTAATATTGCCTGGCCCACGCGCTGACTAAGTTGTAAACGCATATTTTTTCCAAGTTCATCGCTGTACATTATATACCTATCCTTTGTCCGAGAGAAGGAGGCGTTATTGATAACACTATTAGTACTCAAGTCGACTGACGGCGGCGCCTGGGTCAGTATCAGCTGTTCGGCCGGCTGCTCGGCAGGACATACGGTCGGCACGGAACAGTCCGCTGGAGCTTGTTTACAATCACAGATGTGATTGTCGGTCAAAGATATGAAAGTGTCATAATTATACTTACACGTCTCCAACAAACTATTCATAGCCGACACATGTTCCTTAATTTCGTATTGTGCTGACTCATATTTACGTGTAATACTTTGTTATGATGAGTTTAAAATATGCATATCTGACTGGAGTCGCCGTGTGTCACATTCGTACTTTTCTGTAGTTTTTTCCAAACATAATCTACAATCATCGATTTCGTTAATTAATTCGACACGTTCCTTGCTACAATTTACATTTTTACAAAATATTTTATTTCTATTAGCTAGTTTTTGTGTTTTTTTTATATAATTATTCAATTTAACATATTTCTTTAATTTATTTTTACTACAGCTCATAGTGGTTACTGATTGCGATCTATTAGGACTATCACACGTGAGATCACAAGCTGTTAGGTCAATAGTTGGTATGCCAGTTTGGCTCATGACCTCATTATATAAGGCCCTGGTTGTAGCACTGTCTCGCTGTTCCTCCCGCTCGCTGAAAACTTGAAGCTCGTGGTGTGCCTCTGCAAGCTGTTGTTCAAGTGATTTTATGTGTTGCAATGCTACGTGGTGGACATCATGACACTTGTAAAATGATTCGACTTGGTGTTGTAGTTCATCTCTCTGGGCACTGAGATCCTGGCATTGGATGTCCAACTCACTGAGCTCTTCTTTTAGCGCCGAATTTTTCTTAATTTGCTTTTCTATCTCCTCTTCACACTCATCTCGCTCTCGTAGAAGTATTTCACAAAGTTCTTGGCTCTTCTTGAGCTCCAGCAAGGTCGCTTTCAGCTTCAACTCCACATCGCGTGTGCTCATCTTGCTTCGTGTCAGCATTGCACCCTTTTTCGCCTGAAAAAAAACCGCGAATAGGTGTCAGTGTATGACCGGGTGGAATACTAGCGAACACTAGGGAGTTTATTGCACAATGAAGGTGTTAAGTGTGTGTTTTTGTTGAATGTGGCAGAATGTTGCGTCTTCAACTTTGCTTCCGCTTTTGCCAAGTAAAGAGAGACAAAACAGTACCTGAGTGAGTGTACGGCAAGTGTTTCACTTATATGAAGGTTTGTTTAGTTTGTTACGGGTGTGAAAGGTGAGATTATTGATATAAATACAGAAATAAAACGATACTTCCCCCGTTTACGTCGTTGCTATTTGAACTGATTTTGACAGTTCAATCGGCCGGTACAATCGGTCTTGTTTTTTCCAAAGCGTGGATGTTTGCACAGCTGTTTCTTATCTACACATTATTTAATCACTAATTACTACTTAAATTAAGTTTACTCGTGCAGAAAAGCAATTTTGACTAATTTAATTGAAATAAAAACTACAGAGCTGTTTACATCGTCAGCTATTCGGTCTGGGGTTGCCAGCCGAAAAAAAAAAGCTCTAACTGCTCTGCCAAGAAATGGGCAGACGAACCTAATGGTATGTGCTGTGCTTCAGGTAAAGTTTGTCTTCCTAACCTTCAGGAGCCGCCACAACCAATAAAAAATCTTTTAAATAATAACCATCCATTATCTGGTAATTTTTTAACAAACATACGTAGATACAATAGTCTTTTTCAAATGACTTCGTTTGGCGCAAAAGAAATCAGGGAAGGAAATTTTATGCCCACTTTTAAAATTGAAGGGCAGGTATGATACATCTCATTGGTAGCCTTTTACCACCATCAGGCTAAAACCCACAGTTCTTGCAAATATATTTTATTTCGGATGCAGACCAGTTATCGTTGCGAGCAAGCATCGCACCAACCTTAAAAATGGATTTAATTCGCGAATTACAGACCGCTTTGAATAATCATAACGTGTATATACGAAGTTTTAAACAAAACTTAGAACTTAACTCCTCAGATAATTTAAAGTTAATTATTCATTCAGATCGCACTCCACAGACAGCACACAGAGGCAGATATAATGCTCCTACTGTGATCGAGGTAGCCGTTTTCTTGGTCGATGAAGACAAAGGTCCCAGGGATATAGTCTTACACGGTAGAGACGGACAGTTCAAAAGAGTTTCTGAGCTACATCGGTCCTATGATCCACTACAGTATCCTATAATGTTTGTGACAGGAGAAGACGGTTATTATTTGACTATCCCTCAGCAGGGTTCTGCGCGTAATAAAACTGTTTCGTGTATGCAATTTTATGCATTTAGATTAATGTTTAGAACTAACTCTTTTAATCCGTTACATTATTACAGAGACTTATTTAGTCAATATTGTGTTGACATGATGGCGAAAATGATATCGGAAAGATTAAATCATATTTCTCGGAATCAACAAAGACTGAGGGCTGATGACTACTCAAACTCAAACTCAAACTCAAACTCAAAACGTTTATTCTGTAAATAGGCCACAAGGGCACTTTCACATGTCATTTCATTTCATTTTTTACAGAACATTTGGTATTATTATCATATTATCAGAAAAAAAAAGTACTTAATTATTGTTTCTGAGAGATGTAAAGAGTCTCAAATGTCATAATAAAATAATTAAAATATAAATAACAGAGATGTATAGTCTCTTTAGTCAATAATACAATGATAATAGGAGATGTAAATGGTCCCCACAGTCAACAGTTGTATAATTAAATTAATCTTTGGAGGTGTAAAAGGCCTCCAAGTGTCCAGTAAAAGAAACTCTGGCAGTGAGGATGCTCACAATTAATTAGAACAATTCAGTCCCAAGCATTTTTATCGTCTATGTACTCTTTAATACTGTAGTAAGCTTTAGAAATAAGCCTTTGCTTGATGTATTTCTTGAACTTATTAATTGATAGATCTGTCAAAGTGCTTGGGAGTTTATTGTAAAATCTTACACAATTACCCTTGAACGAGTTTTTTATTTTATGGAGCCGAGTAGTGGGCACTGCAAGTTTGTCCTTGTTTCTAGTATTAAAGTTATGTATATCACAGTTTCTTCGAAAGTTAACAATGTTCTTATGGACATACATAATATTCTCGTAAATATATTGACTATGGACTGTCAATATATTTACTTCTTTAAACTTATTTCTAAGAGAATCTCTATTATTCATTTTATAAATCGCACGAACAGCCCGCTTCTGCAGCACAAAAATAGTATTTATGTCAGCAGCACTGCCCCAGAGCAGAATACCGTAGGACATAATACTATGAAAATAACTAAAATAAACTAATCTGGCTGTTTTTAAATCTGCCAAGTGACGGATTTTCCTGCATGCAAAAGCTGCAGAGCTCAGTCTGTTCGATAGCTTATCAATATGTGGACCCCATTGGAGTTTGGAATCCAACGTTATACCTAGAAACACTGTGCTGGTTACCAATTCCAATTCCTCATTTTTAATTGTTATACATGTCTGATTATTTTTAACGTTAGTAGTAAGAAACTTAACACATTTAGTCTTTTTCTCATTTAATAGCAAATTATTAACATTAAACCAATTTACCACTCTTGATATGGTATTGTTCACGTGATCATCAGTAGCGTGTTGGTTTCGCTTTGTTTTAAAAATAAGTGAGGTGTCATCAGCAAACAGTACCATATCATGACAGTCCCTTCCTAGATAGGGTAAGTCGTTTATATAGATGAGGAATAGGAAGGGTCCCAATATTGAGCCCTGTGGCACGCCCAAAGAAACCAATGATCCTGGTGATCGTTCTCCGTTTACGTCTACCCTTTGTATTCTTCCGTTCAGATAAGATTTTAACAAATTCAATGACTACATTCATCTCAGAGATGCCTTAAATCATGACGCAAATGTTGACCCATCAAATATCGGTCAACAACGTGTATATACGAAGTTTTAAACAAAACTTAGAACTTAACTCCTCAGATAATTTAAAGTTAATTATTCATTCAGATCGCACTCCACAGACAGCACACAGAGGCAGATATAATGCTCCTACTGTGATCGAGGTAGCCGTTCTCTTGGTCGATGAAGACAAAGGTCCCAGGGATATAGTCTTACACGGTAGAGACGGACAGCTCAAAAGAGTTTCTGAGCTACATCGGTCCTATGATCCACTACAGTATCCTATAATGTTTGTGACAGGAGAAGACGGTTATTATTTGACTATCCCTCAGCA
Source organism: Argyresthia goedartella (assembly GCA_949825045.1). Lineage (NCBI taxonomy): Eukaryota > Metazoa > Arthropoda > Insecta > Lepidoptera > Argyresthiidae > Argyresthia > Argyresthia goedartella. Next base: position 20,712,512 of record OX463821.1, on the reverse strand, counting down.
GAGTTCTGCGCGTATTAAAACTGTTTCGTGTATGCAATTTTATGCATTTAGATTAATGTTTAGAACTAATTCTTTTAATCCGTTACATTATTACAGAGACTTATTTAGTCAATTTGTGTTGACATGATGGCGAAAATGATATCGGAAAGATTAAATCATATTTCTCGGAATCAACAAAGACTTAGGGCTGATGACTACATTCATCTCAGAGATGCCTTAAATCATGACGCAAATGTTGACCCATCAAATATCGGTTAACATGTCATATTGCCATCGTCATTTACGGGTTCTCCGCGTTTCATGCACGAGAAAACGCAGGACGCGATGACGTACGTCCGAAATTATGGTAGACCTGACTTATTTGTCACTTTTACATGTAACCCCGAATGGCCTGAATTAAAGCGGTGCTGGTACCAGGACAACGGTCTTTCGACCGTCATGACATGATTTCACTTGTATTTCATTTAAAGATGAAGAAATTCATCAAATTATTTGTCAAAGAACAGATATTCGGTAAAGTAAAATGTTATATGGCAAGTGTGGAGTGGCAAAAGCGCGGTTTACCTCATTGTCATTTGCTGTTCTGGCTAGAAACTAAAATACAACCAGACGAGATCGACAGCGTCATAGTTGCGGAGCTACCCGATCAACAAATTGATCCGGTACTATACGACATTATACTTAAAATATGGTACATGGACCCTGCGGAGAACATAATTTAGCTGCAACATGCATGAAGAACGGTGTCTGCACAAAAAAATACCCTCGCAGTTTCATGAACGATACCCAGACCGGAGAGGATGGATATCCAGTTTATCGTAGGCGCGATACAGGAAATGGCGGTCGGAGCACTACGCTACAAATCAGGGGCAACATGGTGATGATAGATAATAGGTGGATTGTTCCATACTCCCCGCTACTATGTAAGACTTTTAACGCTCATATAAACGTGGAGTATTGCCACTCTGTCCAAGCCATTAAATATATAAATAAAGGTTCAGATCAGGAAACTTTTAGCCTTAGAAACCCACACGATGAGGTCGAAAACTATTTAAATGGCAGGTACATAAGCACATCTGAAGCTGTCTGGCGCTTATTTGAATTTCCCATTCACGACCGGCATCCTACTGTAGTATGCATTTGGCCGTTCATCTAGAGAACGGTCAAAGGGTGTATTTTACACCAGGGACAGCTCATCAAGTGGTCCAAAACCCACGCAATACCACATTACTGGCATTTTTTGCTCTCTGTAATGAAGATGAATTCGCGAAAACTCTTCTGTGTCTTCTGAAGTCCCGCAATACTATACATGGGCAAATAATAAATTCACTAGGAGGCGTGGTGAAGATGTAGTTGGACGTCCGGGGATAAAAAAAGATGCCGCTTTAGGTAGAGTCTACGGGATACATCAATCCCAATCAGAGTGTTTTTTCTTAGGATTCTACTGCACCACGTACGCGGTCCGACCTCATTTGCATACCTTAAAACTGTAAACGGTATTGTCAAAGAGACGTATCAAGCAGCTTGCCGTGACCGAGGTTTACTTGAAAACGATGACCATTGGGGTAACACTTTAAGCGAAGCTTCGTTATCACATTGTCCAAAAAAACTAAGAGAGTTGTTCGTAGTCATACTTTTATTTTGTCAACCATCGGAACCATTGAAGTTATGGGATACTTTCAAAGATCAGTTCTGTGAAGATATTAGACATCGTATCAGACAACAAAATCAGGATAACACTTTACCCTTCACTGAAGTCATTTATAATGAAGGATTTATCGAAATAGAAAACAAACTTCTAGAATTAAACGACAAAAATTTAAATGATTTTGGATTACCTTTTCCCGTTCGTACCCAGAATAATACTATTGACACAATGGTACAACAGTATAACAGAAATGATCTAACAGCGTTTGTTAATGACAATGTGCCAAAATTAGTACCAGATCAAAGACATGCTCATGAGACTATTGTGGACAGCGTGAACAATAACATGGGGAGATATTTTTTTTTCGACGCACCGGGAGGCACCGGAAAGACTTTTCTCGCAAATTTGATACTTGCTAAGATAAGGCAATCAGGGAAGATAGCGATTGCAGTTGCTTCGTCAGGAATTGCTGCAACTCTCTTGAACGAAGGAAAAACTGCTCACTCTACGTTTAAACTCCCGCTATCCGTATCTTTATTCGGAAAAATGGGCCTCTTGGTAATTTGCTGCAAGACGCGTCGTTGGTAATATGGGATGAATGCACCATGAGTCATAGAGCTCATGTGAAGGTCGTGGACCGTACTTTAAAAGACCTCCAAAGCTCTGCTAATGTCATGGGTGGTATCACTTTTGTATTTGCTGGAGATTCCCGACAAACGCTTCCAGTCGTCAACAGAGGTACGCGAGCAGATATTATGAAGGCATGTTTAAAATCGTCTCACCTTTGGACATCTGTTCAACATTTGAATTTGCGCACCAATATGAGAGCTCATCTACATGGAAATACGCATAGCAATTTTCCACAACAGCTGCTGAAACTTGGAGAAGGAATTTATCCATCTTTAAATTTGGGCACCGATTATGCGGTTACTTTGGATGAGTCTCTAGGCCAAATAGTCCATAATTTAGATAGTCTGATAGATGCTATATATCCTGACATCGAAAACTTACATCAAAATTATTTTCGTTGGCTGTGTTGTAGAGCAATAGTTTCTCCCAGGAATGAAACAGTCAACGAAATAAACAATTTAATTATGCAGAAAGTACCGGGTGAAGTTAAGTGCTATAAATCCATAGACACCGTCACTAACATCGAGGACGCTGTGCACTACCCCCAGGAATTTTTAAATTCTCTGAACCCCGCTGGGCTACCACCTCATGAACTGTCGTTAAAAGTTGGCACGCCGATAATGCTTCTCAGAAATTTAAGCCCCTCCAACATGTGTAATGGCACGAGACTTCTTATAAAGTAGCTAAAAGATAATTTAATAGTAGCGAAGATTATCACCGGCCCTGCAGCTGGTGAATAAGCTCATATACCAAGAATACCCATGATCCCTACTGATTTGCCTATACCCTTCAAAAGGCTCCAATTTCCAGTAAAAATTTCTTTCGCACTAACGATAAACAAATCCCAGGGCCAAACATTCAAATTAGTAGGAATTGATTTACGAAAAGAATGTTTTACGCATGGGCAACTTTACGTTGCACTATCACGGGTCGGGGCTCCCGACCATCAGTATATTTTGTTAGCTGAAAATAATTTAACGTCAAATGTTGTTTATAGAGAAGCTCTACAATAATCGCCTAAAACAACGGGTTGCGCTCCGGGACTGCCGGCAGAAGTGAAAACTTAGTATTAATTACATTTAAATATTTTCATAATTAACAACTTTAACATACACAGAAAGACAAGCCAGGGGCCAAAATCCGTATAAGTACACGAATTTTTTTCAACAGCCTTAGGATGTGTTAACTAGCATAAAAGTAATTGACAAATAAATTGTGCAGCACGTACTATGTCATGACTTTGGAGCTTTTGGCGGAGTTCGATCCTTTTTTGGATGTGCACGTAAAACGCTTCGGAAACAAAGGATGCGGTACAACATCATATCTCTCGTCCAGGATATGCGATGAAATTATTGACATCATGGCAGAAAAAGTCATATGCACGATCGGGACTGAGATAAGGAATTCCAAGTATTTTTCCATCTCTGTCGACTCAACTCCTGACATCTCCCACGTCGATCAGCTTTCATTTATCGTACGATATGTGTCTGCAGAGGGATGTCCTGTCGAACGGTTCATGAGATTCATACCAAATTGTGGACATAAAGCAGAAGACCTGGCTAAAATGGTCCTCGAGACTTTGAAAAAATTACGACTTGGATATCGCCAATTACCGCGGACAGTCTTATGACAACGCAAGCAACATGTCGGGTGTACATTCCGGTCTTCGAGCAAGAATAAAGAAAGTGAATCCTTTGGCAGTTCTCGTCCCCTGTTCAGCACACTCACTAAATCTTGTCGGATCATGTGCTGCTGAGCGTTGTGAAGCTGCTATATCTTTCTTCGGTACTTTGCAAACATTGTACAATTTTTTCTCGATCTCAACACACAGATGGGAAGTTTTGTTATCGAAACTAAAGCCAGCCTTTCTCAGACAAGATGGTCTGCACGAGGTGACGTCTGTCGAAGTCTTTGTGACTCCTGGAATGAGATCATGGCAAGTCTTCAGATAATCGCCAGTGACACAAGTCAAAAACCATCTACGCGATCTGAGGCCTCGGCTCTTCGTAAATCACTTGACTCATTGGAAATGTGTTTCCTGACCATGCTGTGGAATGACATTTTGGAAAGATTCAATAAAGTTAGCAAATGTTTGCAATCTGTGGACATCGAACTTCATAGGATCGTCGAACTTTATCAGTCGTTGGTAACATACCTAGAAAATATGAGGAAAGTCAGTAGTACCTTTGATTGTTATGAGTAAAAGCTGTAGAAACAAGCGGTGAACATAACTACGCGTACGATATGAAGAGGAAACGTAATCGAAAAGTCCAATTTGACGAAGTAAAAGGAAACGAGATTGAAGTCGCACTATCAGGCAGGGACAAATTCAGAGTTACCGTTTTCAACGTCATTATCGACAGGTTAATTGAAGAATTACAAAGACGTGGTTCTGCTTACGAGAACTTGAGTAAAAAGTTTGGCTTTCTCATGAAGCTACATAGTTTGGAACCTCAAGATATCCACGAGGGCGCACGGAACTTGAAAGCCTTCTATCCAGTAGATATAGACGGGAACTTGGAAGACGAGTGTCTGCACCTGCGAGCTCATTTGTCGTCCGCTGGGGTTACACGGGGAAAACAATTATCAGCCCTGGAGTTGTAGAAGTACATCCTGGAAAGAAGCTTTTTGGACACTTATCCAAATGTGGAAATAGCGCTCCGGATATTGTTGTGCACACCAAGGTCAAACTGCTCGGCAGAACGGTCGTTTTCAGCACTAAAACGAGTGAAGAACTATTTAAGATCCACCACAGAGACGATCAGGCTCAATTCACTCTCTGTACTATACATAGAGTCAGACATAATGCAGTCTGTGGACTATAGCGAGGTAATCCGTTCCTTTGCAGAGAAGAAGGTCCGCCGCGTGGCAATTTAAGCGTATGCTTTCACGCAACGAACTTTCTTTGCAAATAATTTCTTACTTCTGAGGTCCATGTACGTTAAATAAATGAAAAATAACGGTAACATATTTGATTTATTAATTATTTAATAAAGTGGCCAAGTGCGCCAAGTCGCCCATGAAGGGTTCCGTCACATACACCTCATACACCAAGCCAAAATATCACTATCTTTCTTCACCTGCAAATAATAACTTTGTGTGTAATAAATATCTTTCTTTCTTTCTTTGTTTTTCATAGTGTCTGTATGAATGACAAAGTTATATTTGCAGTTATAAATACCAAGTTATACCAAATTTCAACTGTGTAGTCCTAATAGTGTCGTAATAAAGTTGACAGACAGACTTGAGGAAAGTATAAAGGTTCCTTGTTTTTCTCTATGGAACCCTAAAAAAGGGGCCCTGACTGTTAACTGCCTAGGGGCCCTGGGTTTCCATGTCCGGGCCTGATCACAATAATATGAGACAGCAATGTGATATCAATGATTAAATAATTTTGTGACTAGTGTAACTTCAACTTAACGAGGTCCTGCATGTTACCGGCAAGTCACCCGTCCACTGCGACATCGCGACTAAATAACCCGCACTAATGACGAAGCCAACGCGGCCTCCTCTACGCTCCTCCGCTCAACGGATACGGACAAATCCAAAATTTAAATCCCGATTCTGCCACCGGACACCCTACAATACGATCAAAATCAGATTCGGCCAACCTCGGAAATTGTCGTGAATCCCTCATCTCTCACATAGAGTTATCAATTTACAGATATGACCTTTAATTATATTACTCGTTGTCTTATTGAATACAATATAAGAACGATACGAGCAACAAAACCTCCTTTGTAGCTCAAAACTAACACAACCTTTATATTGAAATAAGAAAAATAATTGACTATTTTGACAGTCTGCCTTCTTAGTGTCAATAAAAACAGTATGACATTTAAGATACATTTATGTTTATGAACGCTAATTTCATTCGTGAAAATATTCGCTTCTATCAAATTTTATCAAAATTAACATACAATAGCTAAGTTCAACAAAGAAGAACTGTCACTGCCCATAGAAAATTTACCCAGGCCCGACACAAAAGAAATGTATCTAAATTTTTTTGTTATATTAGATATAACAAAAATATATTAACAGCATTTTACATATCAGTGGCTAACACCTATTTATTGCTATGTTATTTTCCTCAGGAGAAATATTTTAAAACTATTGTTCAATTGTATCCATTTAAAATGACACAAATCGATTAATATTTTAAAATTTTGGTTTTACCTGCTTCGAAACAGGTAACAAAAACCAATCGTGCCATCTCACTTTTTCATTAGAACAAAAATGTAGCGGGTGGGGAGGGGAGGGACGGCAGGTACGCAGGGAACAAAGCGCGTGCTCTGACGCATCGTGCTTATCGGCGCAGTCCTTCGCTTCCCTGTGTTGAGTTGAGATCTGTGCGATTCTATTCTATTTCGGAGATTCCATTTTACGACAACTTTAGGCATTCTTCTTACAGGACTTGATCATTAGCTTTACGAGTGGTTAGTTGAAATGGCTGACGATAATTGTGCTGTTTGTGAACGTACACTACGTCGTCGTTAGGCTTGCCAACCGTCCCGCGTCAAGCGGGACGTCTCGCTCCCAGGGCCTAAATAATGCGTCCCGCTTGGCTTGCCTGCGGGACGCCAATTGTCCCGCTTTCTGATAAATCTGACAACATTAATACGCCAAAACGTTTGGGACATCTCCAGAAAGAAAACTCATTGAAATGCGCGTGCAGTGGTGCCGAGCGCGGGAACAATTATTTTGTTACACCAACTCCACTTTCGTCCACGGCGGCGCACCGCGCGCGAGTACATACCTGCCTGCCGTGCCGTGCCTGCTGAGTGAGTGACAATATTCGCTCGCTCGCTCGCTCGGCTCGCTAGGTACCTACCTTTCTATTTCGCAGTTCGCGCTACACGCCGCGCCGTGCAATCAAATCATTCACTCATTGTTTACCTACTTTGTCAGATAGTTTTGTTGTTTTATTGCATTTTAATTGATTAAATTTTTAAGAGTTTTGTGGATTAAAGTCATGTCTGATTCAGAAACAGTTGACAGCGATAGTGAAAAGAAAGTTAAAGCGAAAAAGTGTAAGCGAATGTGTAGCTACCGGCAAGAATGGGAAAACACGTATCCCTTTTTGAAGAAAGTCGATACAAATGTTCATAAGGCTTTTTGCAACATTTGTATGAAATCATTTATGATTTCGCATGGAGGTTTGAGTGATATAAAAAGGCATGTCAGCTTCCCGGAACATCAACGAGGAGAAAGAGCTCGAAAAAGTACCAAATCTTTACAAACGTTTTTAAAACGCGATGTTTTGACGACAGACGAGGAAAAAGTGATAGCTGCAGAATTGACAAAAGTTTATCATTGCGTTTGTCATAACATGTCGTACAATTGTATCGATTGCGATTCAAAATTATGTCCTGTGATATTTAAAGATTCCCAAATCGCAGCAAAACTAACTCTCGGAAGAACTAAGACGTCCTCTTTAGTTTACTCTGTTCTGGCTCCAGCATCAATTGAAGGTATTGTAGAAAAACTAAAATCTGGCGTGTTTTACAGTATTTCGACAGACGCATCAAATCACGGGCATGTAAAATTATATCCTATAATAGTCAGATTTTACTCACCAGAAAATGGTATCTGCACCTGCCTACTTGATTTTTACGAGGATCCGGACGAAAAAGCGATCGATATTTATAGAAATCTAAGGAATAGGCTTAAAGAGCTGGATCTGGATTTTACGAATCTATCTGCCTACTCTGCTGACAACGCGAACGTTAATTTTGGAAAGAACAATTCCGTTTACAAACTACTGTCTCAAGATAATGCCAACATCTTGGCTGCAGGATGTTCAGCACACATGGTGCATAATGCCGTCCGTCATGCTATGGAAAAGTGCGAGTTTGACGTAGAAAATTTAGTACTTAAAGTGTACGGGTACTTATCCTATCATGCTCAGAGAGTACAAGCCTTAAAAGAACACTTTGCTGATGTTGGAATTAGAATATCAAAATATTGTACGACACGTCAAGACCAGGTGGCTGTCATTGCATCCTGCTATTGGGAAAATTCTACGCGGATTACCAGCCTTATCGTCATATTTCAGATCACTCGGAGATAACTGTCCAGTTGCATTATTGAAATATTTTGAGGACACAAAGAAAACAGAATGCTTTCTCGGGTTTCTGGACAATGTTTTGAAAATATTTCAGAACACCATCATGTTTCTCGAAAAAGATAACGCACTATCTTGTGAAACATACAACATCCTAACAGGTTTACGCCAAAAATTAGAACAGAGAATTAACGACAAATTCTTTGGATTCGTTTGCTCAAATGCCCTAACCAATTTCACAACAGATGAACAAGAGTCTATCAAAATAGTTTTGATTACTTGGTACAAAAATGCACTGAAATACTTGGACGACCGCTTTGATTTTTCGGAAGGTAGTCATTTGGCGATAATGAGAGTATTTGCTTTAGAAAAAGCATTTCTTTACACGGATCTCTGTATGTGTTGCGAGAAATTATCACTCACTAAACTCATAGATATGGACGAACTGTATAACGAATATTGCTGCATAAAGGAGAGAGTCAATAAAATTACCGAGGAGCGGGTAAAAACACAGAAAAGTACTTATGAATGCTGGAATGAAATAGTTCAACATTCGAACATACAGTAATGGACTTAAGTGTGGACACTTTTTGAAATTTCTTGTATTTCGCAGTTTAAGTGATAAAAATAGTACTTTTTTTAATGTAGAACCTTACGAAGTAAATTTTTTCTTGTTCTTTATGCTATGGTTCATTATTAAACTGCCATAATATTATTGAAAATTCTTAATACCATTCAATATTGATAAATAAAAATTCCCTTACGAACTATGAAATTTCGGGAATATTTTCTTTCGAATTGCGGCAACACATAACTACCACGTGTTCAGTCTAAACCAATCACAGAGAGCGTGGGATGATCGCATGATCCAATCAGGACACTTCAAAAAGCAAAATGGCGCATGTTTGGTAATTTGTGTTAGTTATCCACTGCTCAATGTCAACTGAGGTTGTTTTTAAGCCATTTTGAAGTAAAATTAGTGTTTTTTTAACGAAAATGGCTCCAAAGACGCCCAAACGTGCCGATTGGTCACCCGGAAAGAGATCCAGAGCTGTTACACTACGTGAAGAAGGCTACACATATGAAGACATAGCAAAACGACTGGGTGGAGGAGCTACCAAGTCTGGGGTAAGAAAGGTGTGTCAACGCTACAAGGAGACAAAATCAACCAAAACTGCCCCAAAATGTGGCCGAAAGCCGAAAGTTACGCCACATGATGAAAGGAGGATTTGTCGACTTGCCCTACAGGACCGGCGTCAAACATCCAAAGATATTAACAGGGTCCTTAAAGCTACCGGACTTGATATTACCGATAGAACAGTTAGGAAGAAATTGTGCAAGAATGGATTACGAGCAAGAACTCCTCGAAAAAAGCCTTACCTCAATATTAAACAAAGGCAAAAGCGGTTGGAATGGGCTGAAGCACACAAGGGGTGGACCTCTGAAGACTGGGCAAAAGTGGTATGGAGCGATGAGTCCAAAATTTCGATTTTTGGGAGTGATGGGATCAGATTCGTTCGTCGTCGTAAAGGCGAAGACATGCTACCGGAATGCACAACCGCCACAATGAAGCATCCTGTTAGTGTTATGGTGTGGGGTTGCATGACTAGAGACGGTGTTGGGCGACTGGCAGTGGTAGACGGCACAATCACGGCTAAAAGGTACCAAGATCTTATTCTGGAGCCAAAATTATTACCTAGTATCCAGGATTTGTTCGAAGGTGACCGTAGTAGATGCATCTTTCAACAGGATGGGGCTCCATGCCACACAGCCAAAACCAGCATGAAATGGTTGCAGGATCACCACATTAAAGTTATTCCTTGGCCAGGGAATAGTCCAGACCTGAATCCTATTGAAAATCTCTGGTCAAGGCTGAAAGTACTGGTTTCTCGACGCAATCCAAGCAACAAAAGAGAGCTAATCGAAGCAATTCTTCAAGCATGGTTCCATGTAATCACAGCTGAAGATTTACGACGTCTGGTTGATTCCATGCCTCGAAGGATTGATCAAGTTATAAAACTAAAAGGATATCCAACAAAATATTAATTTTTAATATTATTTTTTTAAGTCTTTGTAGAGAATAAATTGTTTGTTTTTTGCCATTTTGATGTTTTATTGAGAGTTTTTTTTTTTTTATGAAAATAGTCCAAAAAATACTATGATGTAACAGTAAAATACATAACCATAGCATAATGAACAAGAAAAAAATTACTTCGTAAGGTTCTACATTAAAAAAAGTACTATTTTTATCACCTAAACTGCGAAATACAAGAAATTTCAAAAAGTGTCCACACTTAAGTCCATTACTGTACCTAACATTATGAAGCTCTTCCAATATGTTGCATCTATACCATGTTCGAATGCCGCTGCCGAAAGAGTATTTCACTTTGTGGAAATGCATGGACCGACTCAAGAAATAAGCTGACTGTTGAACATGTGAAGGCGGAGTTGCAGGTGAAAGTCAACTTTAGTTATAGTTGCAAAGACTTTTATAATTAGGTAATGTGCAATAAAAAAATTCTTAAATGCGCCAAATCACAAGACAAGTACTCTTTCAAAAAGCAAAGCTAATTGTCTTTCTTGTTATTTGGCGCGCTAGCGAATAGTTATTTAAGTGTAACTCGTGTTATTTTTGACTATTTTATAATTAAAACTTATAAAAATATTAAAATTTGTTTTTTTTCTCTTTGCTGTAGGTTTTGTGGGAAAGTCCCGCATTTTAAGGGCTTGTCCCGCATATTATAGCCCTGGTGTCCCGCATATCCATTTATAAGAGTTGGCAACCCTATTCGTCGTCGTCGATACGTTCTTAGTGAGCGGTTACTGGAAACTCGAAGAGATTTCGTTGAACAACTGTTACGCACTGTGGGTGGTAAAGTAAGTATTTTATTTTATTTTTTATAGTTAAAGTATAGTTAGTTTGCTCATTGCAATACTAACTAAACGTGTGAAATCGGTAAAACATTGCGTAAAATATTTTTGTTTAGTGATTTTGTTCTGCCGGCGACCGGTTGGACATTATCTCTACCTTTTTTACACACATGTCTAATTACTGTAGCAAAATGCAACTGATAAGAAAGTTCAATACGTAATCTCAAAATGTTAAACTCGTTAACAAAATGTGGAAAAACACCACATGAGCAAACGCCACTGTCGGCTTACGTCACGAACCCTGTTGTTGAAAGTTATCATGAGTAGGTATATCATTCTCAAAACAGTTTACACAATTTTCGTAGCACATTATATACATAAGACTCAGTCACACACACACACAATATCACGCCTGCATCCCCGAAGGGGTAGGCAGAGCATCAGCGATCTATTGCAGATTCCGACGCCACACTTAACAAAGAATTGGAGGTCAATAAAGCGAAACAAATGATGCAGTAGTGATAAGTTGTCAGCTTATCACCTACAACACACCAAACCCTTAACTGACTTTCACCGAGAAGACAAGCAGCTGGGACACTGACTTTCTGGGGCTGGGGACTTAGTCCTACAAAATAAAACTTGACTAAAGATTTCTGAACCTGATTTACGATATAATAGTATGCTATCCCATTTTGGCTATTCAGTCCATTTAAATATTTGTATTTATTTCTTTGTTGCAGGTGGCTTTTGATGGATCTCGATCGATTTGTCACGCATGTAGGCATAGAATTGATGCAGAAATTCACGAAGACCGACCAGCGTCACCTGCTCCAGCTGCACCAGCTGGAGTTGTAAATATGCAAGGAGTTAGACGTGCTGCTAATACGGCTCGGCGGTGTTTAATCGACAACTGCAACAATACATCTCTTCGGCAAATGCCTAATTCGATAAAAGTACAACTCCTCAGCTATCATCAGTTTTTTGTACCAAAAGTACAACTCCTCAGCTATCATCAGTTTTTTGTACCAAGTCTTGCCCGGATTTGCCAATGGCATTTACTACACTTGGCTTTAGAAGAGATTCCTCAAAATGTAATAAATGTACTGCCTGATTTGAATGCGGAACATGTAGCAGACATAATCAATATGTATACACAAGCATTAGAACAAAGGACAACATTCAATGTGGACGACATTACTGATGACGAGTTAAGCTTTTGGACTGGCAGAAACAGAGCCACATTCAACGAGTTGCTTAGTCAAATTCCTTCTCTACAGGAATCTTCAAGTACTCCACGACAAGATTTGGCTATTTATTTGTGCAAAATTCGAACAGGCGAGGCAAATAACAGAATAGCTTCGCTTTTTAATATATCCGAAGTTACCATTGGAAGAAAAATACGCAAAGTTAGACGCTGTCTTACAACTGACTTTGTTCCAGCGCACCTTGGCTTAGACCATATAACTAGAGACGAAGTGGTAGAACGAAACCGTGTACTACCAAATGTTTTATTTGGTAACGAAGAGTCACCAAAAGCGATATTGATATGCGATGGAACATACATATACATAGAAAAAAGTTCCAATTTTTTATTTCAACGGCTCACTTACAGCTTGCACAAGTATAGAAACCTTGTAAAACCATTTTTGATCGTGTGCGCAGATGGTTATATTTTGGATGTACTAGGTCCATATTCCGCGCGGACTACTGATGCCGATATAATGAAGATGGTGCTACAAAATCATAATGAGCCCATTGAAAACGGAGCGTTTAATTATTTTCTTCATCGCGGAGACGTGTTTATTTTAGACAGAGGCTTTCGTGACTCTATTCCGACAATTGAAACATATGGGTATGAAGCACATATGGCACCGAGCAAACAAAGAGAAGAAACGCAACTAAGCACAGAACAAGCTAACAAATCCAGGCTTATCACAATCGTCCGATGGGTCGTAGAGACTGTAAACGGAAGATTTAACCGCGATTTCAAGATTTTCAGAAACAGAATCTTTAACAAAAATGTTCCATACGTGTTTGAAGATTTTAAGATTGCTGCGGCGTTAATAAATTGCTTCCAAGAACCTTACGGCGACAGTCCTTATACGGAAGATTTTATCGAAACAATAAATCGAAACATTCAACTTCCTAACCGATTGGCAGAGCAAGTGGCGGAAAATAACCTCAACAGACAAAGAGTGACATTTCGTCGAATGACGGCAGATGATCCGCAATTTGCGGATTTCCCAAGAGTCACAATTGAAGAACTCATAAAATTCTCTATAGGAACCTACCACGTGAAGCTAGCACGCTCATACTGCAGTGAGCACATAAAAACAACCGGGGTGTACAATGTAGAAACATATAGACACCCAACGGCAGAAGGCAGAAATGGCAATGTTTTAATTAGATGCAGAATCCAGTCGCGACACGTAACCACAAAAACGTACTATACGTATGTTGTGTTTGATGAGAATATACAAGGGATAACGGCAATAAAAGAATATTACTGTACGTGCTACCATGGTAAAAGGACTCTGGGAAGTTGCGCTCACGTCATAAGTATTTTATATTATTTGGGATGGGCAAGACACCAGGATAATTTTGACCATCCCGCACTAGGTATGGATTATGTACTTAGAGACATTGAAAATGAATAAAAATTGATTGTAAAAATTATGTTTTTTTCACACTTAATGTTTTACCCATATTCCATTATTTAGCTCCCAGTTTTTTAGCGATACCTTTATTATTTATTTCTTAAGTAAGACAATTAATGACCCTTAACTCGATTGGTGTAGAAGTTTAAAGCGCCATCTTAAGATCATCTAAATAATCCCATAATTATTTTATTTTAAAGTATTAAAAGTAAAATATTGTTTTTTTTTTAGTATGACGCCTGAAAAAAAATCAAGGCAATATTTTTTGTGTTGCCACTGTAGCCACTGATTTCGACTATAACAATAATATATTTGTTATATTCAAAAAAACAAAAAAAACTGAGATATGTACCTTTCATGTCGGGGCTGGGTCACAAATGACAGTTCTTCTTTAAAGCGTGGTAAAAAAAAAATTGCTCAATCTCGTGAAATTATAAATAATGTACTACCCGGTCACATTATCTCGAGACCTCGCTGGAATGCGAACCACCCGCCCCGTTCTCCTTTCACCTCCCCGCGCTCGCCACGCCGCGTCAGTACGGTTAGCACTTTCGTTGCCGATACGCGTCGACTTGTTTTCGTGGTATATTTTTAAACATTCCATTGTTACGTTTGGACTTTTATTGTTATTGCTGTTACGTTAAAATATTGTTTTTGTTGCAACGTTGGACATTTTTGTTAAGTTTGGACATTTTGGTTTACTTTGGACATTTTTGTTACTATTTCGTTGCTTTGAAGTGGGACAGTGAATGTTTTTTCAAATATGGGAAAACCTATTCACAGTGAAGCAAGAAATTTAATCCTGAAAGTTCTCGCTTTCTTTGAATCAGAGAAAGCTAAAGAAATCCTAATACCTGAAGATCATGTTGTTAAACGAACCTGTGCTGCAACATGAATATCAAAATGTACTTTGATGAGAATAAAAAAGGAGGCCAAAGAATTGCGGCATGCGTCACTGCTACATGCTACACCGAGTACGAGTACTAGTCAAGGTTCTAGCAACGATACACGTGAAGAAAAATTGTCAACACCAGGTAAAAAGCGCAAGAAGTACAAAAAAAACGAAATTGATGATTTTGACATCTGTGCCATACGTAATATTATTAACAGTTTTTATACTGTAAGAAAAGAAATCCCAACATTAAAGAAAATCTTGGCAGTCGCTAAAAGGGATATAAATTTTAAAGGTGAAAGAAGTTACCTTAGAAAAATTTTAATTGACCATTTGGGATATAAATTCAAAAAATGTAAAAATGTCCGTACAATCTTAAAAATAATCTTTTACTTTTGACATAAGTCGCTCTTAGAAAGACAGGGCAGCCAACTGACCCCAATTTCTTAAGACCCCCACGAAAAAACTAAGAGATCACATCTCATTGATCCAAGAATGTCGTCCCTGCGAAGAGCCTTGATGAATCTGACCATGAAAGACAATAAAGAACCCCTCCAGAATCCCAATGAGACCTCAATCCTTCCTGGGTCTTCTCTAGTCACCGCGAAATGTGACTTAAAGATGAGCCTTCAGTTAGAGGGGGAGATTTCCATCTTATGGATCGGCCCTATGGTAGAAATACTGCTTCTGGCATGGTCCATTGATCTCCTTCGCCACAAATGGGATTTTGAACCCCTGGTCCCCTCCATCTACCTCAACTATTCTCGCATGATGAAAGAAGCTCTGACCTTGGATCTTTCTGGACAGTCCTCCGCATATCAAGTTCAATGAGATGTAAAAAGTAAAGGATATACCCCAGCTTCTCTTCTGAGGTCATCAGCAAGGGGTGTAAAGATGACCGGGTCAAGATCGTGGGAGTTTACATCACCAGATGGCAATGTAGTCGTGGCTATGATGGATTATAATCTGGAACTAAGTCCAACTACTCACACCGAGAAAAGTATACTTCGTAGCAATGGATATCATATCTTAGATACTCCCAAGTATGCACAAAGAAGACAGGCGGAGAAAGCATAAGAGGATATGCGCTATGACGGGCATCAACGGGTCCAATTCACTACAATATCTTCTCACCCAGAATCGGTCCACCAGGAGAACCGTTGTGGAGTCCAGCATAACTTCTCACAATGAGTTTCCTTTGTATTTAGGAGCACCCCCTTCCGCTCCAGATCTCCCTCCGGATTATTTTGAAACTGCTGACTAAAGTACAGAGGGCATCCCAGCTAGGAGAACCCCTATGAACGGATCAAATCTCATGATAGAGAACACACCTATATCTTAAAACAAAAGACAGATATAGCCGCGTGGAGGGCTCGCTACCTGCGCCGGATGAAAGAAAACAATGACCTTGGCGCAGATAAAAAACCGGTTACGTTTCTAGACGAAACATGGATTCACTCACACTACACCGTTAATAAATGTTGGCAAAATAGTACTGACAGCAGCGTAAAAAAAAACCCCGGCCAGAGATGGATTATTGTGCATGCTGGGGGAGAAAACGGTTTCATACCAGGCGCATAATTACTATATAAATGCAAACAGACAACAGGCGACTATCATCATGAGATGGATACGGATAATTTCTTGAAATGGCTTAAAGAAAAGTTGCTGCCTAACTTACCGCCGAACGGTATTGTTGTCATTGACAATGCACCTTACCATTCAACTCAATCAATAAAGGCACCCACGAGCGCATCACTCAAATCTGTTATGCAAAACTGGTTGCGTGTCAATAGCGTACCGTTTGACGAGAATATGACGAAAAAGGAATTGTACCCGATAATTTTAAGGACAGTCTCCAAAAAAATACGTCGTCGACGAATTAATGAAAGAGAATGGTCAGGAAATAGTACGTCTGCCACCCTATAACTGTGACTTAAATACGATTGAATATATCTGGAATCTAGTGAAGCAAAGGGTGGCAGACAAAAATGTTAGTCAGTCAGAAAAAGAAATAAGAAACATTAACAAGAGATGCGATTAATTCCATCACACCTTCCGACTGGAAAAAAGAAGTAAATCACGTTGAAAGATTACAACAGGAGTATTGGGAGAAAGACCACCTTGAAGAAGTAAATGTTCGTGAAATAATTATATCCCTAGGCGAAGAGATTTCGGACAGTGAGATCAGCGATAGCGATAGCGATAATGAGACAATGACTGGCATCGAGCCAATCATATATTCTGAAGAAGATGTCTGTAGTTTTGTGTAATAAACACTTGTACCCACCTACTTAACCCTAGAAAGATAACCTACGTCGCATAGGCGCCCACGCTGCAAATATACTGCTGTCTCTTTCCAATCGATGCGCGTATCAACGGGTCGTTTATAGCCAACACAGTCGTCGGTCAGTGCTGTAGCAGGACGGCTGTTTCTTCGCGGTAAGTATTATATTTTCGTAGTTATGACCAGTGGTTGCGCTCGCGAGGCGTATGGTTATCTTTTGTGTAACTTTTAGTGTTTGCATGTATACTGATGTGACATAAATTTCACTCGTTTCTGTTTTATTTTAGGATGCATTATATGTTACTAACATGGGGACCAGAAAGGCGTTACAGGAAGATGAAATTTGTTCATTATTGAACCAAGAAGATGAAGATGTCGGCAGTGAGCGTGAGGAAAGTGACATCGAGATAGAAGATCACGTGAGCGAAGACGATGTTCAGAGTGACTTTGAAGATGAGTATATGGACAACGAGGAGCCCGAAGAGTCAAACAATGTACCGGAAAGTGAAGATTTATCCCAGACTGTATCCTCAGCGTCACCTGAAAGTCCAATGCAAGACCGTCGTATCATAACCCCTCAGGGTAGAGTAATTCGAGGTAAGAACCAACATTGCTGGTCAACTGTTAAAGGTCGAACTCATGGCAGAACATCTGCAATCAATATAATTCGCACAAATAGGGGTCCAACGCGCATGTGCCGAAATATATGTGATCCGAAACAATGTTTTGAGTTGTTTCTTACTGACGAAATCGCCGAAGAGATTGTTCGTTGGACAAATGTTGAGATATCTGTAAAACGTCGAACTGACATGACCAAAGCCACTTTTAGAGACACATGTTTGACAGAAATTCGAGCTTTGATTGGGATGCTAACCCTGAGTGCAGCATTGAAAGATAATCACTTATCAACTGAAGAGCTATTCGACAGTAGCTTTTCAGGAACAAGATATGTTGCAGTGATGAGCCGAGATCGCTTTGATTTCTTGATTAGATGCCTCCGGATGGATGATAAATCTTTGCGGCCCCTTACTCGTCAAGAAGACCCTTTCATACCGATCAGAAAAGTTTGGGAATTATTTATAACCCAATGTAAACTCAACTATTCGCCAGGAGAACATGTCACAATCGACGAGCAATTGCTAGGGTTCCGAGGGAGGTGTTCTTTTAGAATGTATATTCCCAACAAACCAAATAAGTATGGCATAAAAATTCCAATGATGTGCGACAGTGGAACAAAGTATATGTTGAATGCAATGCCATATATTGGAAAAGCCACAAACACAAATGGATTGCCGCAGGGAGAATATTATATCAAAGAACTATCTCGACCTATTCATGGCACCAATCGCAATGTTACCTGCGACAATTGGTTCACCTCGGTACCACTAGCAAAATCACTCCTTCAAGAACCTTATAAATTGACTCTTGTTGGGACGATTCGATCTAACAAACGTGAGATTCCAGAGCAATTGAAAAACACCCGATCTCGACCAATAGGAACGTCAATGTTCTGCTATGATGGCTGTTTGACACTTGTGTCGTACAAACCAAAGCCCTCTAAAATGGTTTACCTGCTGTCTTCATGCGACGAAGAAGCTGCGATAAACCAAACTACTGGCAAGCCTGAGATGATCATGTTTTACAATCAGACTAAGGGTGGCGTCGACACATTTGATCAAATGTGCTCGGGAATGTCTTGTTCAAGAAAGACCAACAGATGGCCAATGGTCATGTTCTACGGCATATTGAACATAATCTTTGTAAATTCATATGTAATTTACTGTCACAATATGCTGTCCAAAAATGAAAAGCCTTTGAATCGCAGAGAATTTATGAAAAAACTCAGTATAGAGCTGACTACACCGTGGATGACGCAAAGGCTGGAAGCTCCCACTTTGCCAAGACATGTGCGAAGCAATATTGAAATTGTTCTGCCAAAACCTACCGCACAGGCTCCCATGGATGAAGAAGAGGAGCCCCCAGCAAAGAAAAGACGCTACTGCAGTTACTGCATATCAAAAAAAAGGAGAATGTCCAAGATGACTTGCGCCAAATGCAAAAAGCCCGTTTGTGGCGAACATAAGACTGAAATTTGTAAAGACTGTCTGTAAACCAAGTATTAGTCATAAATGTTATGTAGGTTGTTATATACTTTTATTGTAGTTATATTGTCAACTTATTTGTAAGAGAAAAACACTATTTTTTGTAATAATTTATGGGTATTTCCCCCATAAAAAGAAGGATGTTGATTTTTTTTTAATTTTTCATAGACGTCTAGTGATTTATGTTTTCAAACTCTTAAAATAAAACAATATCTTAAAGTAACGCATTTTATTTTTAAAACTATCCCGGACTATTAAAATGAGTATATTTGTTCAGGCAAATATGCAAAATATACCTTATTAGACGCATTACAAAATCATGCGCCTTTGAAGCGTATGGTTATCTTTTAGGCACGTTGTACTATGGTTATCTTTCTAGGGTTAACCAAGATTGTTTAATTTATTTTTCATCATTTTAATCATATCATTATAATAATATTACCTACATTAAATTAATTAACACAATATTTGTTTTGTTGGAAATCTTATTGTTTATAATAATATCCTACTAGAGGATGCTTGTTTTGCGTACCATATCTGAGCGCCGACGCGACGTGACGTCATCGACGCCAGGTCTCGAGATAATGTGACCGGGTAGTATATAACTATTTTAGAAAAGAAGCTAATTTATTTAATAAAGAAAAGAGTAAATATCATCAAAAAAAATTGGACAGGGTTTGTGAAGCAACCGGAGTTTCGAAAAGCAGCGTGTTAAAAATTTTCAAGGAAAACGACAAGCTCTCAGATCAGTCACCTAAAGATCAACAATCCAAAGAAGTGCCTGGCAAAAAATATCGTTTACAAATGGATGATTTTGATTATTACGTGATACGACGAATGATATAAAACTTTCATGAAAGATTTAAAGAGCTTCCTACGTTGCGATCACTACACAAAAAACTAAAAGAGGAAATGGGATTCAAAGACTCAATTTCATCTCTGCGAAATATAATCAGAGACATGGGATTCAGATTTAGAAAAACCGACAATAACAGGAGCATTTTGATGGAAAAACATGACGTCCGTTAAAAAAGAATAAAATATTTGAGAGAAATCCAAATCCATGTTCAAATTCATGTCGCTTCTGCATAATACATTTCTTATGTCTACCTGTTAGTAATGCCATCTTGGAAGGTGCTATACATTGCGTTTATTTATTTGGTAAATTGCGTAAATTGAATGCTACCTAAAAGAAATCGCGGTAATGTATTTCGTGTCATTTCCGTCTCCGGATTTAGGCGATGATATCCGAGAAAAGCGAATCTTTAACTGATTTTAATCGTATTGTAACAGACAGGACTAGCAAATGCCAATATCGATTCTATGTTTAGTCAAATAATTGAATTTATGTAATGTATGTAATAAGTGTTTGTAATAATTAAATATACAGTGATGGCTCAAAGAAAATCAAGAACACAGGCGGAGGTCTTTTCTCGCCGGAGCTTGAAAAAACTTTCTCTAAGCTTCGGAAAGGAGACGACAGTGTTTGACTGAGTCTCCTACAGAGGGGAATGATATTACCTTTAAAACGGACTGCGCAGCCTTACTAAGCTCACTAAAAAGACCTTCAACAAAATCAAAACTTATACTAGAATGCCACAAGGCACTCAACAGGCTAGGTGGGAAAAACAAGGTCACAGTCCAGTTGGTAAAAGGTCACCAATGTGACCGGGCAACTGGGAGGCAAACAAGCTAGCAAAATTAGGGGCAGAAAGGCCAGCAATTGGCCCTCCACTATTCTCGCCCTTATCAGCGGAAGGCTCAGAGAAGCCACAGTACAGCAACAAAACCTATTATGGTCTAACAGAGAAAACTGCAAAAACACAAAACTTTTTATAGACAAGTATAACCATAAATTTATGAATTACTTAATGAGACTGCCTCGCAGTAAAATAAAAATACTAACAAGCCTTATTACAGGCCATTGTACACAACAAACACTTGACAATTACAGGTGCAACGGACCGCCCCCTGTGCAGGGGGTGCATGAAAGTGGATGAAACAGTACAGCACATGCTACTGGCATGTTCATCCACAACAGAAACCAGGACGGCTGGGACACAACAAACACCCACGAGCTCCTAGAACACCCAGGCCACCTTCTCCAGCTGGTGCAGGAGTTGGGATGGCTGAAGTAGATGTGCAGGCGAAGGGGACATGCACAAAGGCCCCGCTCAAGTGGGCCTGGTGCAGGCGCTACAACCCCCTTGTAGAAGATAGAATTGAATTCATGTGTTATAATTTCCACAAAGCATAAAGTTAGGGTATCAAGGCTTTTAAAGCTCATTCCGTGTCCTCGAAATATTTACATAAAAAAAAAAACATTTTGGTAACGAACATAAACAAGTGTTTCCTCAGTTAGTTTCTTTGATTTGAAATAAATATAATAGTTATAAGTCAAAACTTATTATTTAATAGTAAAATTAATTAGAATCTTTATATGACTAACATATTATGATGCCAATACAAAAAAAAAACCAGCAATGCTTTTGCTTGTTGGTGCAAGTTCCAGCGAAAATGCCCACACAAAGTATATCTCAAACCGCTGGTGCTATGTAATGGAAGACAGTCAGAGTTCAAGGAGATACCAGCACTCAACAATTACATGGAAACACAGTGGCTAGAAGATGAAACATGGTGTGCCTAAAATCAAAATCATTGCACAACCAATGCTGTGGAATGTGACATGCAGTAGAGAGACACTTTCTCAACCAGTATTTTGTATGCAAATGAAAGGAACTGATTGTTATAATTATCTCTATCATGCAATGAAAAAAGTAGCTGATAGGACATTACTCCTCAATAAGAGGTGTGGGCTCAAAACGAGGAAGCTTTTTTCTGGCAGTGGGACACTGAAGAGGATTTAAGAAAAAAATAAGAGCTAATATACTGGATGAACCAGTGACAATACCCCCCACTCATGAGTGACGTACTCCAGAAATAATAACAACAGTGGAGACCTAGCCGGCTAATATTTCAACTTGTGCTTGGAGTGTAGATAAGGGGGCGGACCTGACAACAAAGGGGGCGCCAAGGAAACTTATCGACACGCTGACCCCCAACCCAGATTTGCGATCTGACAAAGGATTCAAAACACTTTACTTGATGTTGTAATTGCTGCGATGCAATGCTGACCACAAAGCATGTTCTGTCACATTCTCATGAATAATCGTCTTCTCGTGTCGTTGATGCGTTTCAGTTATTTCGGTAAACCTTTGATGGCGACTTGTGACTCTCACTTGTGGAAGTCTTTATAATCATTCTCAGATCAGAAAATATTTTCAGCGGCGGGAGCCTTCACAAAATTTGGCCGTGGATGAAGTCACAGACAGGATAGATCATTTAGTTTGAAACACAGAGTACCTTGTTATATGTTTGAAATCGGAAAACGGACAGAGCAGACGCCACAACTCCCAAAGACGAAAAGGAAGAAGACCAACCAATCCTTCGAATTCCAACCAACCAATCTATTACCTATCACTATGTACGTTATGTAGATATGCATTATTCACTATTTAATTTGTACAAAGAGAAATCAAAATGCAGAGACGCCTAGCTGTGTGCTTAGTGGGAGTTGCACAGACAGAGCCAATCGAATGACTTTACGATCGCGTTAATCGAGCATTCACTGTGAAAAGTGACAATCGAGTATTTGCGAGTGTGAGTCCGAGTGAGTCGCATTCGATTATCACTATTCGATTGACGTTTACTCACCGTGAGTTGCGTTATTTTTTATGTTTAAGTTGGTAGCTCTGTAGTGACAAAATGAACAACCAGCCAAAACATAAACACCTTTTTGACCGTATTTGCCGATTAAAAAGGTGCCTATCATATTTTGACGGGCTTTAATAATACGCGATTTTGACATGTTTATAAACAAACAGTCTCTCTCTTGCATATTCACGTACTTGTCTTGATCTTGCTTAGGTTCATGATACATGCGGCTTTGATTGCCGGATTTTCAAAAACCCCGAAACAGTGTTGCCAATGGCACCATCAAAGAACAATATACCCCAGACACAATAAAAACCAGACATATAGATACTAAAAGTTTTTAAGTGGCACATAGTAGCGATGCGCGCTTATGGAAGACACTAATAAAATCACTCGATTATGGCAATTATTCGACGTTTTCGAATGGAACACCTAAATCATTCGAAATCACAACAACGAACTGCGACTGAGAGCGATCAACGAATAATATTAATCAACGTGCCCCCACTAAGGGGTAAAAGTCAAAATAATCGTACTACATGTGGGTAAAAACACGATGTCTCATACATTGTTGGCTTATTTAAAATATACAATTATCAGTCAACCGTCAATCTTTCAGTATCGTATTGGAATTGATAATTTATTTATTTCTATCAAAATTTGATTCTATAAATGACATAAATAATGATCTTGATGATTTCCTTACTTGTAATGCTGTACTTACAGATACTCTAAACTGCCATAAACATTGCCCTGCCTCTGCAAATCAGCTTCGTATAATAACACAAAATATACGGAGTATTGGCTGTAATATGCCTGGATTCATTGCTCTTCTCAATGATCTAAAGTTTGAATGTGACATTATTATTCTAACCGAGTGTTGGCTATCATGTGCGCCTATCATCCCTACACTAGTGGGCTATAATTCATATGCCAACAAAACGTTCAACAATCAGAATGATGGGGTTGTCATCTACTTCAAAGACAACCTGAATATTAAAATACAAGAACCGTTATTTAAAGAGGGAAATAGTTTGCTGATCAAGTATGGTGATGACACTGCCATAGTCGCTATATATCGCTCACCTTCATATAAAAAGCTCGATAACTTCTTAGCATCCCTGAGCGAGTCAATCCAGGAGATCTCTGCCTTTAAAAATATCATTGTAGCGGGTGACATCAATATCGATATTAATCCAGAGAATAATTATCCAGATGCTGAACCATACCTAAATATTTTAGCCTCTTACGGTCTACTTATTGGCCATACCTTTGTTACGAGAGACGCTAGTCGCACATGCTTGGATCATGTTCTAGTTAAAACTAAGAAGGAATTCCTTACAATTGTTCTTCACTCTACAGTTACAGATCACAAAGCTGTCCTTTTTTGCCTGGATCTCGAACAGAAGAAGATCGTAGTCCCACCTAGTACCTATAGTAGAATAAATTTCCAGGGATTTGCAGATGATCTAATTAATATAAATTTTGCATACATATACCAAATAAATGATCCCAACACAGCTCTAGATGAATTTATTGGATTGATACAGACCGTACTGGATAAAAACAAGACAACCCATAAGGTACCTTCAAATAAACGGATCATCAAAGCATGGCTAACGCCTGGTCTGCTAAAATGTCTACGAAATAGGGACAATTTACATAAAAAGTTTATGTCAAACCCAGAAAATGAGACCTTAAAAGTAACCTACCACAGGTACAGAAATTTCTGCAACAACCTATTAAAGAAAGTTAAGAGAAATTACGAAAAATATTTATTTAATAAAGCCGGATTAAACAGCAAGGAAATTTGGAAAGCCATAAAAACAATAACATCTACTACTAAAACAAAAAATCAACCAAATGAATTATTAAAAATAGAAAAATCAGCTAAAGACTCGATAGAATTTGTTAATGAATACTTTGTCAATGTCGGTAAAAAGTTAGCAGAAAATATAGAAAATCAGGAAACAATTCAGGAGAGCGTCATGCCAGTCAGTAGATCAGACTCGCTCATCCTAATTAGTACGGATACTGATGAGGTAAATAGACTTGTCATGCAGCTTAAAGATAAATGCTCAGTAGGTTGGGACAATATCCCGAACAAAATCTTAAAGCAAAATAACAAAATCATAGTACCTTATCTGTCCTACATATTTAATCTCTGTTTGGATACTGGTATTTTCCCTGATGCTTTGAAGAGGTCAGTAGTGATTCCTATTCACAAGGGTGGTGATCGGGACCGTGCCGACTGCTATAGACCTATCTCGATCCTCCCATCCATATCTAAAATCTTGGAACGTATAATAAACAACCGATTAATGAACTTTTTAGAAAGCAACAACATCTTGTCAGAGAGACAGTTTGGTTTTCGTTCCAAAAAATCTACCTCCGA
Organism: Argyresthia goedartella; assembly: GCA_949825045.1. Taxonomy (NCBI): domain Eukaryota; kingdom Metazoa; phylum Arthropoda; class Insecta; order Lepidoptera; family Argyresthiidae; genus Argyresthia; species Argyresthia goedartella. The sequence continues at coordinate 20,687,252 of OX463821.1, read as the reverse complement.
TGCTGTTCATGCAGTCACTGACTTCATAACTGAGTCCTTGGATGGAGGAGAGAGATGTTTGGGGATTTTTCTTGATCTGGCCAAGGCGTTCGATACGGTTTCGATCCCACTACTTGTATCTAAGCTTGATTCTCTTGGTGTAAGGGGTAACCAACTCAATCTTTTCAAAAGCTACCTATCTGATAGAAAGCAAAATAGGTGAATATATGAGCACTACCCAGCCAGTAGAGTGGGGGGTACCTCAAGGCAGCATTCTTGGACCGACTCTATTCTTGATATATATTAATGAACTTTGCAGCCTTAAACTTCCCGATGGCAACATAGTAACTTATGCTGACGATACCGTTCTGCTTTTCAAAGGAAGAAATTGGACACAAGTTTTTGAAAACGCACAAAACGGTTTTAATATGATATCGAAATGGCTGCAGCATAATATTTTAACCTTAAACGCCGATAAAACAAAATATTTGACCTTCTCTATAAACAACACGACCCAACCTTCTGCTGGTTTTAATTTGACCTCACATATATGTAAAGATGAAACTAACTGCTCATGTAAAGAAAGAACCCTTTAGAAAGAACCCCTACAATCAAATATTTAGGCATAACATTGGATCGGAACTTAAATATTAAAAAACATATACAAACTCTAAGTGGCAAAGACCGTAAACTAATATATATATTTAAAAATTTGAGACACGTTACCAATGCATCACTAATAAAAAATATTTATTTCGCTCTATGCGAATCTCTTTTGAGATATTGCATAACATGTTGGGGAGGTGCAAATAAGGGAACTCTTTTGTCACTGGAGCGTGCTCAACGTGCTGTTTTAAAGGTCTGCACCTTTAAACCCAGGATCTTTCCGACCGAAGAACTTTATCATTTCTGTGACGTTTTGACTGTTAGACAACTTTTTATTCAGAATATTCTGCTAAAACAACACCAAACTCTTGAGTATACACCTAGTTCTAAAAGACGAAAAGATAAAGTTTTTATAACCATCTCAACAAAGACAAGATTTATGCAGATTTTTTAAATTTCTAGGGCCCTATCTATACAATAAAACCTGCAATATTGTGTATATATATCCTAAACCAAATTTTGAATGCAAAAAGCTTATTTATAAGTGGTTAAGATCGATGAATTATGACGACACAGAAAATTTCATCGCCATTTCACAATAATAAGGATAACAAAATAAATAAAATGGTACAATCAATACTTGATAAATACATATTTGATAATTATATTTTAGGTGCACATACTTACGTATTTTTTAGAAATGATGGTAAAAATACACAAACATTTATAACACACCTCACTTCACATACATCCACTACACTTTCTCATCTCACACACCCATATTTACACTCACAAATACTCACACACACCCAAATACTAACTATTTTAGGCACTAAATGACGAATTTTAAACTTTAAATTACCTTCTTTAAGTTTTAGATAGCTGCATTACATTGAAACTGTAAAAGTACTTGATTTGGTCTGCTAATTTTTCTTCGTTCATATCATTAGGGGAAGAGCCTCGCTACTTATCCCAAAACACAGGGGAAACCCTACCTTGGGGAGTATCGACTCTGATGTTATTTTTGCTTATTACCAACACCTATTCTCATAAACATATGATGTATCTATCTTTAGTTAAGTTTATATAACATGAAACTCTACCTTTCTTATTATGTATTCTTTTGTAATTTTTGTAATTTTTTGTGAAATGTTTATTGAATAAATAAAATAACTTAAAAAAAAAAATTGAAATTTTCACAGAGCGTGTTTTTCTGTGGCCGCTATAACAACAATTAAGCAAAATAAAATTAAACGAAAAGTTTCTATATAGGCCGTCCCAGCAAATTGGGTTTCGGATTGTACATATAAAAATGGGACATTTAAGAAGTATGCACATGATAAATAATACTCTGCATACTTCTGAAATGTTCTTTAATTATTCTTCCATTTATTTTTGTTTTTTCTTTATCTGATTTCTTCTTGATTCTTGTTCGTCTTTAGGGTTCCGATTCTTAAAAGGAAAAGAAAGGAACCCTAATAGTATCACTTTGTTGCCCGTCTGTTCGTCCGTCCGTCGGTCCGTCTGTCCGTGTGTCAAGGTCTTGACCATTATATCAAGAACGCGTGAACGTATCTAGCTGAAATAAAATCAATTGTTAGGGTTTGTGATCGCATGAAGCTGTAAAAAAAACAACTTTCTAAGTCAACGCAATCGAACGATACGGCCGTTTATGCTGTACAATGGTTAGATTTTCATAGTAATCGCAATGGACCCAAAACCTATAGGGTACTTCCCGTAGGCTTATTATAATAAAATTTGGCACAAAACAAGGTCGTATAGCACAAGTAAAGGGAAAAATCTGAAATCTGCAAATTTCTGTCTTTCTACAAAAACATTCGATTTGGTTTACATGGATGACATTATACTTTAGTTTTTATGTGGAAACCTGATTACCTGTGATACGCTGTCCAAGTGTGATCGAAACCCTTGGTGCGCGAGTCCTACTCGCACTTGACCGTTTTTTTATATTTACTTCTCATCTTCTTTTTTTTTTCTATCTTCTTCTGTATAGCTATTATTCTTCTAATGCTTCTTTACATGTTTACACGCTTTTGCACAAAAAACAACACATACAAAGACCTAGTTTTTTGATGTTATTAACATGTACAAAGGCGATAAAGTTTTTGTATGGAGTCTGGCATACCCACTGGCATGGCATATTTACAGAAGGAAAAAATAGCTTTTGCTTCTCTGTCCGACTGGAACGACCATGACCCTGGAGCCATCAGCCCATATAGACCCCATAATTGAAATAATAAAAAGAAATAGAGACATAGATACTATACATTTTTTCTCCGATGGTCCGAGTACGCAGTACAAACAAAAAAAGAATTTTTACCACATGTCGGAATTATGCAAAAAGTATGAACTAATCTTGAGAACTTGGTCGTTTTTCGAGGCTGCGCATGGCAAGGGTGCTGCCGATGGGGTCGGTGGAGCAGTTAAAAGATTGTTAGATCAAAGTGTGGCATGTGGAAATGACGTGAGCTGTGCCGAAGATGCTGTCTCTATTTTAAATGAAGAATCTTCAGTTAAAATATTTCCTATTCCTGCAATTAAAATAAGGCATGCACAGAACCAGATACCTGATGATTTGGTACCGGTACCCGGAACCAATCGGTTACATCAAATCACGTATCACACCCCTTCGTCCACACTGCGCTACCGCAACATCAGTTGTTTCTGTGGATCAATTTCAAGAGGGATATGTAAATGTTATAACCCAAAAACACACATTCTGAAAAAAGTCATAGCCCGAAAAGTGAAACGCCCCAATAATAAAACAAAAAAAAAAAAACGGTCAAGTGCGAGTCTAAATCGCGCACGAAGGGTTCCGTACCACCGTTCAATGGAAGCGATGGTGTGGAGTGAATAGTTTGGATTTTACACAGCAAAATATTGTTTACAAAGTTATTGGTGCGGTTACTTTCACACTCCATGTACGTAACCAGGTGCATCCATAAGTTTGTATGTGGTATTGAAAGAATTGTTGTATGGGAGCCCCCTTAAATATTTCTTTTATCCTGTTTTTTAGTATTTGTTGTTATAGCGACAACATAAATACATAATCAGTGAAAATTTCAACTCTCTAGCTAGCTAGGTTCTTGAGATACAGCCTGGTGACAGACGGACGGACGGACGGACGGACGGACAGCGGAGTCTTAGTAATAGGGTCCCGTTTGGAACCCTTCGGGTACGGAACCCTAAAAAACAACTTTAAAAAATTAAACCCGAAGATCTTACGTACCTCGCATACCAAATGACTCAGAGTCGACAACTTCAACTGACACAAATATTACGTTCGCTGAATCAGACGACAGTTGTTGAAGACGAACCATCGTTTGAAAACTTGGATGTTGTTGATGATGTGAACCAAACTGACAACAACATCTGGGATGGTTATGACTTAGATGATGGATATGGTGTTGAGTTTGCTGTCAATGACTGGGTGGTTATGAAAGTAACAAACCATGAAAAAGTTATGAAAATCGTTGACCAAATAATCGATAAAACAGAACACACATACAAAACCATTTACATTCACTTGGAATGAGGAATGGTGTGAAGATGTACTTGAAGTCGGTGAATTAAACATAATTCATAAACTACCTTCAGAAGTAAAAGAACAAGATGGGTATATTGTGTTCAATCAGATGCCGTCGTGGGAGTATGAATAGACACTTCCTCGATGATGATTAATTATTTTTAAGTTAAGAATTACAACAAAGACTAGACTGATTACACTGCTCAACAAAATTTACACTTTTGTCTGATAAGTGACTTTTGTAACTTGATGTTTACTAATTCGGCGTCGCTGATTCTACATATGTCCTCATTATTTTTTGTAGCAGCTCTTGTTAACCAGATATAGCTGTCACATTTGTAGCAGCTTTTGTTAACCAGATATAGCTTTCACAAAAAAAAAACTCTGTGTTACGTTGATAATTTGCCAATAATAATAAAAAATAAGTTTTCCTCATATAATTTGATATGGCATCGTTAAGACAAGTTTTTGTGAATGAATCTAAATAATTTTGATTTCATTTGAGGAGTCTAGGTTTAAAGAAACCGTTTGAATTTAAAAATTTCTTAATTAAGGCTTATAAAAAATACTTTGGTCACATAAGGTGAAAATAACTGGAATTAACCGAAAAAATCAAGCTAAATGGGAATATTCTTCCATACGGTCGGCACATAGACGTGTTCTGAGCCCTAAATTTTAATATAAAAAAACTATAAATATTTATATTTTACAATGAAAAATCCCATGCGTCATTTTTTTTCACTTGAGCTGATACAGAAATTTCTGTCACAGATTTGTTATCGTCATAAAAATTGGATTTATATCATGTATCACATAACATTCATAACCCAATCATCAGTAATGCTGTTGTGCAGTGTTAAATATTCATTAGAGTGTATATTAGTAAGAGTAAGTAGTAATTTAGTACTCATTAAACCAAAGAAATATGTTAGGCGAGAGCTAATCATGAATGATACTGATATTTTATTATGTTTGCCCCGCTTTTAAACTTCTATAGCCATTTGTTTCTATCTAAAGTCATTAATTTAAAAAATAGGTACTTACATCTAAAAAGCATGTAACCTTATTGGCATACCTACTTGTACCTACCGTCCGCCACATTAAAAATTGTCAGAATTTCGTCGCCACTCATGAAACTAGTCTCAATCGATAGTCAACGGCATTACAAACATAAATTATAGGTTGTCAAATTGCCATAAAATGTGTACTTTCAGAGAATTGGGATTTCATAAATTTAGCTACCAAATAGGTGAATTTAATGCCACTAACATTTTATTTTCATAAGAAAATAGAAATAATACCTTAAATATGTAATAATACTATAACAATGTAACTCTATATTAATATATATCCGAAAATATACTGGAATCTTACGGGAATTTTACAACCAATACTTTGTGTTTGTAATGCCGTTTACTATCGATTGACACCGGTTTTATGAGTGGCGACGATTTGTGACGAAAGTGGCGGACGGCAGGTATACCAGGCTCCATATTATAATATCAGATGCTTTTTCGAAATTTTATTTTATTTAATTTAATGTGATTTTAATAGTCATTTGCATCCCCTATTTTGAGGTTTTGTAATTGTTATGTTTGAGCGAGGTGGAGGAACACAGTTCATATCCGTTTTTTTTTTTGTTAATGTTGATTGTACTTCGGGATATTCTAAATGAAAAGCTATTTTGAGGTTTTGTTGTTGTTATATTTGAGCGAGGTGGAGGAACACAGTTCATATCCGTTTTTTTTATTAATGTTGATTGTACTTCAGAATATTCTAAATGACTTTCGGTATAAAAAATATCCTAACTGAGATATCTTAAGTTGTTAAGAAGTTAGTTAAGTTATTATGTTTGTGCTTTTAAAAACTTTGATAATAAAACCAGGTTCCTTTAAAATTATGTTTCAATCTGAATGCGGCCTTATATTCCTGTAAGTAACGTTTTTTCATCCTGTTAGTAACGTTACGCACCGGATTTCAAGTGAGTTGCGGTCGATTATTCTGACTTCTACCCTAAGGTGTATTCGCCAGTCGACAAAATCGTTCAAACAACAGGCCGACTGTCCGACTTGCAAGCAATATTCAACCATATGGCTATATCTTTAAGTTGCAGACATTACATATTAGCGATAGCGATTCGGAAATCATTTATCAAACCTGGTGCAACTCGATTACTCAATATGTTCGCTTGCTTTTCTTTCGGTTATTCGGCTGCAAGCAAGATTCAGTTTGGTCATCATTCGATTATTAGGATTAGTGATCGCAAATTTTGTAGTTGAATAATAATATTAGTAGTCGTCGGATCATTCGAGTCACAAAATCATTCACTATCGCGCAACGCTAGTACATAGTCAAATGTAACATGCATCCTTATATAAGTTGCTCTGTGATGCACCCTACCCTATAAAGTCTGTGGTATCATGGGACAGCTCAAAAAGCAGTGTTACCAGATGGCTTTGCGTATTTCCCCCCAAACCTCACTAAAAATAAACCCGAAGAAATGCTTTTTCGAAAAAAGTAACCCCCCAGCCTATTAACGATTTTTTTCTAACCAAGATTCAGTGTTTTGTATTCATTTAAAAGGAAAAAAAAATAAAAAACATCCTTCTGTTGCTTTTAAATGATAATAACTATTTTTAACTAAGGTAAATTCAGCCAGAGGTTTTAATAGTAAATCATTATAATTATCAACTTTAATTTCAAATTCAGTGAAATAAATAAATACCTATTAGAGGACAATATTACGCAAATCGAATAGATAGGCCCATAATTAGATCAACAAGGCTTGTGTCATATATTTAATGGAGATAAATACTTATCTAAATACATAGAAAACATCCGAGAATAGGAAACAAATATTCATGCTCATCACACAAACATTTGTCCTTATGGGGATTCGAACCCAGAACCGTCAGCTTCGCAGGAAGGGTCACTACCCGCTAGGTTATACCGGTTGTAGAAATATCTACAAAATTAATGCTTTTTTCTTAAGAGTTAAAGTAGTACCCATATAAGATATTATTTGTATAGCCATTTTCTAAGTAAGAAGAAAGCAAGAAAATAAATTTATTTGTCATAAACATACACATACAATAAAAAGTCAAAAATTAATAATTAAAGGATATAGTTTAAGACAAAATAGCGTGAGCTCAGCATGTGTACACGTGTATGTGTACACGTGTATGTGTACACGTAGCAGCTACAAGGTTTTCAGCTCACGCTAGCTTAGCCATTTTGTTTTATTATTTAGCTCAAAGTGGGTACAATTGTGCCTCTGCCACCCCGTACGGGGAGAGGCGTGACGCTATGTTGTTATGTTATGAATTTGAATTCTAGTGGATCGCGACATTTTCATAACTGAGGGAACATCTATCTACTACCAAACAGATCAAACATTAACATAAAGTTTTCAGTTTTTGACAAAATTCACAAGATGGGCGTAAATGTAGAAGCGCGATCGAACTAACCACTAACCTGAAAAGAACAAGAAGTACTGTGAACTACGTATGTAGTGTTGTGCTTAACGTTCGATTGATTCAATCGATCGACTCATATCGTTATTTAGCGATAAACGAATAGCTTTAAAAAACTCATAAAACCCCATTTGAATTTTTCCCCCCGGAAACCCCCCCCAAAGGATTTATCCCCCCAAAATTCCCCCCTGAGGCAAAAAAATCCCCGAATTTGCAGGGAATCCCTATCTGGCATCACTGTCAAAAGGTAACATTTCCCAAGAAAAGTAACATTATTTTATGTGGAAAAAGACACTAATACTCTAATATGACACTTTATTACACAAAAACGTTTTCTGTGGCATTAGTTAAGCTTCGAAAGAGGCGGTAAAGGAAAGCTTTTTCCTTTTTTTTAATGTCATGAAAAAATTGTTAAATTAGTTTATCTTATGGACAGAGCTATTTATGCTCTTTCATAAGACTATAAGTTCAAAACTTTGTATGCCAAACTTTGCATGTAAAGTAAATAATTTGCTTAAATTAAGCAAAATATTTTTTGTCGAAAGAGACATCAACATGACGAATAGGCATAACAAGATTGAAATCGTCTCATTTTGGACGATCTGGTAACCCTGGCCACACTGAAATTAAAATCGTGTCAGTTTGAAAGTAATTGTGTTCTGTGGTTTGAAAGGCTTTTTCTTTTCAATCATTGACAACATTATCAAAATTATTCAAAATCATCCTTTAGCAATTATTTCAATAAAATTGTTACTGGCAATGAATTAAATTGAAAAAGAATACCAAAGAAAACGACTCGCACGGCATATTCTCCAATCCAATCCGCAATCCAAGTACAGACTATTGTGCGAGTACTTAAGTGATGTTCGGGCGGGCCTATTTGTTGTTTTTTTTTAAGTAGCCTTTTATGGTGTCCCAATGCTGGGCAAATTCTGTGCCCTATCCCTATCCGTAGCAAGTTGGTTTAATTTAGGACATTCAAATTACAATTAGAAACAACTACGTAGGTAGGTTACCAGCTTACTTTGGCGGCTAAGTGGAGCTCGACAAACAAAATTAAAATTGACGGCCACGCCCCAGCCGGTATTCAACCCACTCTAGTTACTGTAAACAAAAATAAAGTTACTTTAACAATAAGTAGTAAATACTTTTATGAAATTCTTGAAGCTAATGAGCAGTGAATGGAACACTTATATTATGTTTTATTAATTGATACTTTGATGAAAACACCAAAATAAACATTCTTAATTCAGTTGCAACCACACCTTTGTTGTTGAATTACCAACGCCCTAAATACCTACTCACTTATTAAAAATACAATAAATACAACATTTATTTACCAAGTATTGTAACATAACATAATCAACCAAGCATAATAAAACATTAAGTAGGTGCCTAATTATTAGTACATAATATATAGGGTGCAATGAACTGGTTTAATGCCAGATGTCGTTCTCTTGTAAAAGTCATTAATTTAGGTAGTGGGCCTCTGTCCACAAAGTGTGCTTTATACATTTTTTTTATTCGAGCTTCGGTTAAGCTTTGTATATCTTGCGGAATTGTAGTGTAGAAGCGTATACAGTGTCTCATAAAAGAACTACTAACTTTTGTGAGATATGAACATTCGAAATGAAACCTTATGTTTATTTCTAGTTTGCACATTGTGGGGGCTACCAATGGTTTTAAAACTACTGATATTTTTCCTCAAATACATTATGTTTTCATAGATATATTGACTTGCAACTGTTAGGATGTTGGTTTCTTTGAAGAAATCTCTCAGAGATTCTCTTTTACCTAGCTTATAAATAAATCGGATCCTCTCTTCTGCAAAATGAAGATGGTCTCAATTTCAGCAGCCCGTCGCCATAGTAGTATGCCGTAGGATATAATACTATGGAAATAACTAAAATATACAAGCCTACCAGTTGCTACGTCAGTCAATTCCCTTATTCTTTTAACTGCATATGCAGCGGAGCTAAGTCTATGTACTAATTTTACAATATGGGGACCCCACTTTAGTTTGGCATTAATAGTGCTGCCGAGAAATACAGTTTGATCAACTAGTTTTAGTTTGTCTTTCCCCAATACAATATTACTCTAAACTTGCCTTACCTCAAGTAAATTGAATTTTATGCACTTTTGTATTTTTTTTATTCAGAAGCTAAGTTATTGGCAGTAAACCAGTCTAGTATTCGCGAGAGAGCATTATATGTTTCCGGTAAGTGATTTTCTTGTCTCCTAATTAAAAAAAAAAATAGTGAGTTGTCATCTGCAAATAATATTATCTCTGACATGTTTTGTACCATGTATGGCAAATCATTAACATAGACCAGGAAAATGAACGGACCCAGAATAGATTCCTGTGGGACTCCCATCTTCACCTGAGAACCCGACGATTTTGTCCTATAAATGTCATCTTTTTGAACCCTTCCTTCTAAATACGGTCTCATAAGCTTAGAGCTTTTGCCTTTTATGCCGTAGTGTTTTAGCCTTAAGAGGAATGTTTCGTAGTCTACACAGTCTAATGCCTTGGATGGGTCACAAAAAACACCTATGGCGTCCCTACGATCTTCCCACGCAATCAAAATATGTTTAACTAACATGACTCCGGCAACCTTTATCGACCGCCCTTTTGATAATCCAACATGCCCCAGAGATCCTCGATTTTTTCCAAATTAACAACTTAAATGCTTTAATTGTGCTATAGGGTTCAATATATGGAATGAGAAATCTTGATTGCACTTTGGAACATTGTCTTTCAAAAATGATCAGCCGCAAGATCTGGAGACGAGTCTAAAGAAGCCGTAGTAATCATTGGAACATTTGTAAAGATCTGTTCAAATGCGGCCGCAATGCCCTCGTTAGAAGTTATTAGTTTATCTTCAATCTTAAGTAAAAAGCTACGGTCTCCTGATTTTGTTTTACCTGCTGCTCTATTTATGATATTCCAAATTATTTTAGTTTTATTCCACGACGTGAGAATCTTCATTTTTATGTGTTCGTACTTAGCTTAATGGCAGACGGCCCTAAATATTTTTGAATATAATTTTACATTTTGAATAAAAATTGGGTCATGTGAAGATGTTTTTTGCCATAAAGTGTATCCCTACTTTTACGGATTCCTTTTGTTGCCCATTCACTAAACCATACTTTACTATCGATATTTGCAAGTTTATGTAATTTAAAATTGTTTTCAAACTATATAGTTTGTTGAATAAGTCCGTATAGTGATCATTCGATTTTTGAGTATTATTTTACTTTGTAAATCTTGTTTAAATGATTCAGTTTTTTTGTTGTGATTGGCAGAGTCAGTCATTTTTTTTATTGAATATAAATAAATAAATTATCTTATTCAACGTCAAAATTATACTTACTTATAACTACAAGTCAATTTTTTTTATATAAAAAAAAGACTACACCGTTTCGGAAGGTGGGCCTCGGGGTTAAGAAGAAACGGCAAGAAACTCCCCCATACCTTTATTTTTTTTGGCCTACACAAGACTACTTCCTGTGATTTTGAATCTACTTCTACTACTACTTTAAACAATTTACTGTACACTTCTTCAAAATTTTGCAACCCCAGAAGACATTGTCAAAGCAGGTTGCATTAGTTTCAGTTATTCTTGAGGGCTCTGTGAAGATGTTGACTAAATTGAATAATTTAAAAATTATTATTAATTTAGTATGCAAAGGGGAGTCCACCAGTAAGTGTATATTGAAGTTACCGCAAATGAATAGTTTTTTGTTACTATGAAACGTTCTGCCACTCGCTTGCGCATACGCCTGAGTAAATGGGATGGAAGATTAAGAAATACACGCGAGTAAATGAATATGCGAAGTGACAGTTTTTCACGTGAACGTCGCATCAGTCAATAGTATGAGGCCACAAAATCAAGTGCGCCAAAACATTACGTATATATTTCATCGTAAGATTGTCAAAGCCGTTATTTCATAATCTAACTTTTTTTTATCGCTAGTTTACAAACTATCGTTAAAAAGAATACAGTACCATACTGCTTATGATATGACGCGTTAGTTTATAATAAAACCCTTAAATTGTGAACTGGTTTTAACTTTAATTGCAACAGAAATACCAGGGAAAACACTGCGGTAGATTAGGTGAAGACTAGAGGGGGCGAGCGCAGTGAAACCCCCGACTAATCTTCATGTTAGGTTGACATGTAAGAACAAAATAAACGTTAACTCGAAACCCTGTTGGGATGGTTTACAATTTATTGATAGTTGACAAACTAACGCGTTTGTTTATAAACTAACGGTTTTGATAGTCTGACGATGACATATACATCAAGATTATTTTTTATTAATGAAAGGAAATAACGCGGTAAAGTATTAACACCACATTTTGATATCAAAATTTTTAATTTGTTTATTAACAATTTCATTAATATCGCCAATTCCTTGAAAGATTGGTCAGAGTGTCGATAAGGGGGCGGAAGCCCCGAAAGATTTTCTATCTCCATTATAAATGTTTCTATCTGAGGGATTAATGTTTACACCACAATTCATGTTCATCTTCTATCACATTTGTGGGTTTTTATTTCCATATTTGATTCAAGTTTGTGTGGCGGCTATGCTGGTGCTGAAAAGACAAGATTTCAATTAAATTATACCAAAATGCTAATGCAGAGGTGGACGAAACACTTGGTTAGTCAACATCTCTCTGCATGCAGTTGGCAAAGAACTTTGGAGACTGGCGCAGTAGAGAGACTTGTCTTTGATCGACTTGACTCACTACCCAAGAGGGCTATGCCCAGAAGTGGGTTGATGTGTGCTGAAAACGATTATGAAGATTTCCTACCTTTTCCGTTACGAAATCCTGGAAAATTAGGTGTTGTCTTGTTGATCGTCATCACTACCCAGGGTTAGTGCAGGGCGGGCAGTAAGATCCAAGAATTTCCTTTCCTGAGCAAGCGATAAATAATAATATCCCGAGCCAAAACAATCAAATTTTCTGACGAACTTTCAGTGACAGTTCCGTGTGTCGTTCCGTTTCGTTTCGCTGCTTATTTTTTAGTCGTGTTTGATAAAAGTACTAAAGTGAACGGTTTTTCTGCACAAAAATAATGATTTACCACTACTTTACTTAACCATGTTCTATTACTAGGTTAGGAATTACATTAAGCATAAAAATTTCCATCAAATTTATGTATTCATTCTTATGTTATTCGCGTAAAATGAAACTATGAACCTTTATATAAATAATTTTTCATGTTATGTTGTACGGCCCTGGATTCATTCCTTTAAGGCTAATTGATGAACGAACGTAATGAACTGAATGATCTAGCCGTTTTTTAGTAAGATACTCACTAAACACTTTTTTGTGGTAACGAAATTTAGAAGCTTGCTAACCATTTGTTTACTGATAGTTGATGATTTTGCTAAACAAGTGATCATACTGTGTTTTTATTATTTTTTGTAGTAAGACGGAATATATTTTGGACACTATTTAAACACATTGATCTAGCCCCATAGGGTTCCCTGTATCTTGGTTACTAGACAACAATTCACATACTTATATAGTTAAACATTATACTTAGATAGATAAACAATAGTGATGCAACGAATACCAATACGAATATTCGTATTCGCCGAATAATAGACATTTACCGAATATTCGTATTCGGCGAATACGCGCGTCAGTCGTCGGCACTAGATAGATGCTTATCTAAAGCTCCCAAATTTATCGCCGACTGCTGATCCAGTGGCCTTTTGGCGAGAAGATGTCCATTTTCCAAGTCTGAAAAAACTCGCCCAAAAATATTTTTCACTAAAGCCATGTTCAGTCGCCTCGCAAAGAAGAAAGAAGAAAAAATAAATCGCCTAAAACCAGAAAATCTACAAATTTTATGTTATTTAAATAAAAATTTGCCTATTGTAAATTTTCATTATTAGGAGAATATAAATTCATCAAATACATTAGTCTTTTATTACCATGGTGACATATTCGTATTCGTATTCACCGAATAGTAGGTTTGATATTCGTATTCGTATTCGTTTTCGTAAAAGTAGTATTCGGTGCATCACTAATAAACAACCATGACTAGGGTACAAACTCCGTTCTCATCAAACAAATATTTGTTCCCACCGGGAGTCGAACCCGGGACCCTTGGCTTCGTAGGCAGGGACACTGCCGACTCGGCCATTCGGGTCGAGCGTCTGGTAAGAGCGACAAGAACCACACAAAAAGTTATTGTCCAAGTGTTCGACCTGAATTAAATTTATTTCTTCATTGGCAAATTTGTGCGGCGTCATTGCCTGCCAGATAGCTATTAACCTAAGAATTAGTTAGATCTTTACATTTTGAGTACAGTTTGGTACAGCACTTGAACTATAAGTTTTGAACTGTTTCAATGAGGGATTTTTAAAAAAAAAAACTTCGGAAGTTCCAAATTTGTCAATAGATGTCGTTGAAAAGTCGTGGCTTTCACTGCCAGTCAGTTGCCAGATCAAAAATTTGTGTTCTGTGGCTGATGGTGGCTGGTCTGTGATGTGTCAAACCCGTTTCTCCTGTGGTTACGCGATGTTTTGTTTTCCTGTTCTCCTCTGTTTTGTGACTATTACGACGACCCTGGCTATTCTTTCGGACTCTTGTAGCTCCTTCCCTCGACTGACCTCCGCGTGCACCCTGGACATTTGCTTGCCATTACGATTGACCCCTGCCTGTGTATTGGACTTCGATTTTGTCATCACGATACCTTCGCGAGCACCCTGTGTTGATGCTGTTCGACAGACTTTGGTTACCATGGAAAAAAAGCCTAATCGTCCATGCGTTGTTAGGTTTTGTAAAAAAAATGGTACTCACCGTTTCCCTAGTGATGAACATCGACGTTCACTATGGGTACAAGCTGTTGAACCAGCAAAGCCTGGATTTACCCTAGGAAAGCATAGCAGGATATGCTCCGATCACTTCAAGCCATCCGATTTTAACAGAACACCGTTATCATTGTTACAGCCAGGTAAGTTTACCTAAAGATTTCCGAGTATGCCTAGTACGCACCATACCCGTGCTCATGAGTGCTTACTTTCGCGAGTCAGGTGTGATTTCATCTTTTGCACTAATTAGTGCTTATGCGAGCAAGCTTATCAGCAATGTTCTTGCCCAATCTGTACCTATCCTTACACATAATCCGTTTGACAGGTGACAGATGCCAACGTCAACAGCTCGCCTAGCCCGAATAGTATTAAATAGCTACTAAAATGTCCTTATTAACATGTGTTTTTTTTTATAGATATTGCTCCAAAAACTTTGAAGAAAACCTCTGTTCCTTCATTGTTTTCATGGAAAACAACTCCTCAACAATCTCCATCAACGTCTGAAGAACAAAACTCGCTAACTCTTAACCTAACCAAAGTTGAAAAAACCTATGCACGAAGTAAGTCACCTATTGTTATCTATAGCCTAAAGGAATTCATTCAATATTCTGTCTTGCATTGAGCCTTGCAGGACTGCGAAGCATGCAGAGTAGTTCTGCAAGGTGGATAGAAATACTGTCACAAAAAACATAATATTTGATACCGCGCAGGTGCAGTTATTTGATATCCTGCACAGGGCCTGTAAACTCGGAACACTGCTTGTAGTCCTTTGCACAGTAATATTGTTCT
This sequence comes from Argyresthia goedartella, assembly GCA_949825045.1. Lineage (NCBI taxonomy): Eukaryota > Metazoa > Arthropoda > Insecta > Lepidoptera > Argyresthiidae > Argyresthia > Argyresthia goedartella. The sequence continues at coordinate 20,672,024 of OX463821.1, read as the reverse complement.
GTGGCTTGTTGTCCTGCTTAGCCGGCCGTATTGCAGACAGGAATATGAACAAGATACTGTGACAAACATTGAGAAATGCCGCATTGCAAGTAGGTAGGTATACTTAATGTTGTTTGACGACCTCTGTAGCGTTGCAGTTGGGGCTGTGCTTTACAAGTGAGACGTCCCGGGTTCGACTCCTGGTGGGGCGGGAGGAAAAAACACCCTCATGGCATGGATGTTTACATGTTTGTGATGTTGCTGTTTCTGGTTCCTACAACACAGGGTATCCTAGTGTGAAACCAGAAGCAATGTATGTGCCTTTATGTAAATGTAAAAATAAAACTAGAGATTCAAATATGTTTTCTTTTATTTCCAGTGTGTCCAATATTATTTGTAAAAGAGCAACAATATTTGGTCGCTGTGGATAGTAGTTTAAATGAAGATCCCTTACACATGAGTGAAGAAGATGCAGACTCTGTCTTTGCAAATCCCAACGATGACATGCAAGAAGATATTGCTGTGGAACTGCACAATGATATAGCAGAAGAGTTAGAGATTTCTCAACATGAAGAGTTGGTGCAGGAGGGATCATTGAGAGATGATAAGATAACTTCAAAATATGAGTCAGTACAAACTCATGAGTGTAGTGTCTCAACTTCAAAAGATGAGTCAGTACAAACTCATGAGTGTAGTGTCTCAACTTCAAAAGATGAGTCAATACAAACTCATGAGTGTAGTGTCTCAACTTCAAAAGATGAGTCAGTACAAACTCATGAGTGTAGTGTCTCGGGTTTTACCATCCACTTGTATAAAAATAATGATAAAGTTATGCACTTCTACACTGGCCTAGAGAATTTTGAAAAAGTGATGCTTGTGTTTTACACTTTAGGGCAATGTGCTCATAATCTTACCTATTTTTATGGACATCCACCAAAGAACCTCAATGCATTCGAACAATTTTTCATTACCTTAATGATAGTACGGAGACATAAACCTTTCGAAGAAATTGCTATGATGTATCAAGTAACAACCAAACAAATCTATAATATATTTATCACTTGGGTCAGGTTCATTTCGCTGCAATGGAAAAATTTGGACTTGTGGTTAGACAGAGATAGCGTAAGAGCATACATGCCTTTAGATATTCATGATAAGTATCCATCAACACGGGTTATACTTGATGCGACAGAAATCCCTATTAAAAAACCTAAACTACCTATTGCGCAGCAAGTCACATTCTCTTCCTATAAAAACAGGAACACCTTAAAGATCCTTATTGGAATTACCCCTAGTGGCTTCATTAGTTATGTGTCTCCATGCTATGGCGGCTCTGCTACTGATAGGCAAGTTATAGAACGCAGTACAATACTTAGTAGATTTGACTACAATGATGAAATAATGGTGGATAAAGGCTTAAATGTCCAAGACATTTTTGTTCCCTATGGTGTCAAAGTGAACATGCCATCTTTCTTCAAAAAAGGCAATCAAATTCTACCTCAGACACTTAGCTCCTCCAGAAAAGTGGCAAGCAAAAGGGTTCATGTAGAAAGGGTTATTGGCTTGCTAAAGACATATAAGATTTTGACTCAACCTTTGAATCAAACAGAAATTGTGTTGTCGAGCGACATTGTGTTTATATGCGCAATGTTGGTTAATTTTAGGTCTAGCATAATAAATAAAGATGCTTAAATTAATAGGTAAAATGAAGTTTTATTAAGCAACATCAATGATGTGTCGAAGGCCTCCTTTACACTTTTGTACTTAGCTTTTACGTTTTGTATAGGCACTAGGGATTTAGATACAAATCACCCTCTTCTCTGCATTGCTGTTATGCTTTGTCCTATGAAAAGGGGTAATACAAAAAAAGAGGTAATATACTAGGGTCATTATTTTTTATTATACAGAAATTTATTAACAAGGGCTTCCTTAAAGTAGTCATTATAAAACTTCTCTAATTTTTCTAACATGCTTTCTATAAAACAATTGTTCCTTTGGATCACCATTACTTTAAAATCACTTATTGTATAAACACAAAAGTATGCATTTTCTCTTCCACTGCACATCATTTGCCCCTGTACTTGGTAGTAATAATTATGACTTTCATTTAGTCTTAATAATCCTGTCTTTTCACACAGGTATAAGTAGGGTACATTTTCTGGAGAAATATTTTGATTGCGTGCTGTGTATGGGCACTTAACTTCCAGTACACTACTTGCGCCCACTAATCCGTCTGGTGTGGAAGCTAGAAACTGTTTTTCTTTATGAATTATAATGCCACATTTCCTTGCAACCAGATTTGTTTTTACCTCAAACTGGTGCACAGCTTCAGCTTCATATCTCAGACCATGTTTGATTGCTGCAGTTGCCACATCCACATTTTTTACTAAAGTTTTAGCCAGGTTTTTCATATTGCTGTTGCAGGTTTTGATTATCTTGCCATAAATAAAACTATGAATCCTCGTGAGTCGTTCTCTTTTCCATTCGTTTTTATTTCGTCTTGTCTTTTCTTCCACTTGCTGGATTCCTTCTTCTGTGAGGATCATGTTTTCTAGGAATGCCTCTTCAGTAGTTTTTTCTAGGTAATCATGATCCCCGAAAATGCTGGGTTTGTCTGCAGGTTTTATTATTTGAGCCATTGGCATAGTCACTGTAGATGTGTTGTTGGACTGGCCACAAAAGTTTGCAATTTTCTTTTTAAAATTACTTATATAACTTTCTGCAGATTCCGCTATTGGTCTTGGATCAAATACTGCCATTTTCTTATATTGTTCGTCTCTGAATTTGAGTGTGATATCTTCAGCCTTGAAAGGATCTCCGGAATTTATTTTACTTGGCCGATGAAATGTTTGAATATTGGTAGTAACGCTTGATTTAGTTTTGATTGTTTTATTTTCACTCATATCTACTATGCCCAGGATCACCACCAAAACATGCTTACACTGGGAATATGGTCCCATTCCAGCAGCACATTCACATTGTGCCTCTATTATTAGGTGATTTTTCACTTTGGTTGTGACATTATAGGTAATGTTTTTCCTCATCTCTGAAGCAACCATTCCAGTGAAATAATAATCATTATCAACTATAGCTATACGGCACGACATTAGAAAGTATTCTTGGTACATGTTGTGCGATGTTACTACATCGTCTCTTTCTGTGACCTGGCAAAAGATTTCTAGGTCCTCTGAACTCAGTGCCGGCATTGCAGAGTTACTGGTGACGTCTCGGAAATGTTGAGGTGCTGGTACAGTGATTTTGTAAACTGATTCGGGATCAGATACAAGAGGTCCAAAGAGTTTGTCGTAATCTTCAAGTCTGCAACAATGAATAGTAGTTATGTAACATATATATATATATATGTATGTATATGGACTGTAGATAAGGGGGCGCCAAGTGTAGTATGGAAATTCACTAAAGCCAAAAAATAGGTAAGACGTAGATGTTAGGTTCACATGTAAAACAACAAGATTGCCATTATAGGTTAGGCCACAACTCGCCAGACACCGGTCGACCAAAGTTGTAAAGTGATCAGGCCAATATGGTGTGGCTGTGCTACATACACCTAATGCCCAATCTTGGCCAACGTTAAACTGGTCGGTGGACATAACACGAAGAGTATTTATTGTTGTAGATACAAACTACATACCTCTGAATGAGCGTTGCCTTTTTCCCAGAAAGTTTCGCATTTCGTTTTCGAAGCTCGTTTTTCAGGTTTGTCAGAGACCAAGAACCGTAATCCTTTCCCAGTGCTGGAAAACTCATGATGACAAAATCGAAGTCCAATACACAGGCAGGGGTCAATCGTAATGGCAAGCAAATGTCCAGGGTGCACGCGGAGGTCAGTCGAGGGAAGGAGCTACAAGAGTCCGAAAGAATAGCCAGGGTCGTCGTAATAGTCACAAAACAGAGGAGAACAGGAAAACAAAACATCGCGTAACCACAGGAGAAACGGATTGAATTTAGACAACATGACCAGCCACAGAACACAAATTATTGAATGAAGTCACCGATCACAGATCCATTTTTGAAAGCCACGTCGAATCAAACGCTGGCTGCCGTAGCTTTCAGAACTATTTTTTTACTTTTTTTAGCTGTCAGAAAATCTCTCATTGCCATTTTATTATAACTACAAAATGTGAAGCTGACGTACTGCGGCTGACAGCATGTCTCTGTATATATAGTCTGTGCAGTCTACATTTTCTTAAGTTTACTGTTTTGTTACAGGCTTCAAGAATATGATAAATTGTTTGGTGACATCGTCAACAACCCAGAGTGCACATATATTATAGAAACTCCCGATGGCAAACTATTTAGAGATATTAATACCGATATGACATGTCCGTCAATAGAAGTAGAAGATGTGAAACGATACTGTCTCATAACAGATAATGAGAACAACGATTGCGCAAGGAAAATGTATGAAGATAACTACCTATTGACATTTCGCATAGCAGCTGAAGGACAGCATCACTTCATCAAAGCACAATGCGCTTCAGAGATGCGCAAGAACATCCAGTATAACATAATAATAAAATACGAGCAGCATATAATCGAGGAAACTCAATGTGAATGTGCTGCTGGCATAGGGCCTCATGCTCATGCAAGCATGTATTGGCTGTTCTGCAGGGCCTGCTTGATTTTTCTACAAAGAAAGATATTAATCTTCGGTCGAGCTGCACATCGAACCTACTGATATTTCATCAACCAACAAGGTTTTTCAAAGGCAGCCCAGTGTCAGCTGATAATCTAAAACTAAAAGAAAAAGATGAGACATTCAAGGATATGATCATTTTCGATCCCAGACCTGCTGCATCCAAGTCCACAATTGAAGAAGAAAAATACAAAGAACATTTATTTATTTATTTATTTATTAAGGTTTATACAACAGCCGCTTGATTGCAAATGGGTAGTACTACTACCCATGGATTTTTTTACCGTAGATTGCAAATGGGTAGTACTACTACCCAAGCATTTTTTTACCGTAGATTGCAAATGGGTAGTACTACTACCCATAGGCATTTTGTGACGGACTATGTGACAAAACCTATTGTCTCTGTCACACTAATGATTAATTCAGTAAGGATCATATTCCATCTCGTTCTCGGTTAAATAACCTTTATTTTGAGATACGACAACGTTTTAAACAATCCCAGCGATGGAAAAAGAATGATGCAATTCATTCCGTTCACTCCAGTGTCAAGTGTTGTTGTGTTGTGGAATTTGTGGTGTGATATTAAATAATTATGTGAGTATTTAGCTGATAATTGTTCATTTTCATATAGATTAGTTCCTTCCGCTACTGCCCAAACAAAAAACATTTGCTCAAAACCAGATTTCGTGCAATGTTTCACAAGTTTTGTCAACACAGGTTTGTTCAACCGAAATGTTATACAATTTCGTCATAGGCAATATTTTTCCGGGCTGGATTATGCAATTGCCTACATTTTTTTAAATAAACTTACGAGTTAAATATGCTTTCAATACATACTAAATTTGTAATATTATGTGTAATAGAAAATAAGATATATTTTTTTTAATCCGGGTGATTAACCACGGGGCGCTAGCAACCGCTAGCGAAAGTTTAAATACATATAAATAAATATTTTTTATCTACATATTGCGAGTTTATTTTTTTTCCATGTGTAATATTAATACAGGAATCTTTTAAATAAATAAAATAAGTAGGTTATCGCTTTACTTTTTTAGATATATATTTTTACATTGACCCTAGTCGATTTTACGCTTGAAGTCTATGTTTACAGCTATGTATGATTGTACAAGAGTATCAAATTCAATCAACACGTATGCCATTAGAATGTTTAGTTTACGAGCACTAACAATAACAACACTTCAAGCGGTATTCTCAAGAACCCATAGTCATAAATAATGTTTTTGTAGAGCGAGCCGCCGCGCAGCGGGCGGGCCCTCGATGACGTGTTTTTTATGGCAATCGACGGTTTTTTTTTTGCCGCGCCGCTGGCAATCGACGCATGATAATTTCCGGAGGCGATATCAACTGAGCGGGTATACAACAATGCAGATCATTTAAATATTTTAATATTAATTCTAGTTGAAAACCCACTAAGTATATACACAGAAGTTAATTGGAGAAGACGTGAAATCCAAAATTTACACTAATAAAATTAAATAATAATGATGAGATATTAAATGTACCTATATGTAATAGATACAATAGGCTATACAATATATATGATGATGAATACAAGAAGTCGAACAACGATGAAAGAAGTAATATATATATTAACAATGAAAAGAAAAACTTATAAAAGCCTTCTCAAATGGTATTTTTAATAAGCCTGGTCTCGAGTTAAATATGTCAATTTCATCGTGGACAAGGCTTATTTCATTCACGGTGCGACACATTCTAGGCCCATTAAACTCTGTGTTTGTCCTACAGACCGGAACACTAAATATTTTCATCTTGGTGCGCGTGTTTAGACATCGACTGTTTATATTTAATGATGATAGTAGTGAAGTGTCGATTTCGACGTGAATAATTTTGTAAAGATATGTTACCTCACAAATCTTACGCCTGTTTGCAAGTGTTTCGACGATTCATAGGTCAACTCGGCCCGCATCTGATTCAGCCCGCGGGCCGAAGTGCCCACTATGAAATTGATTTGTATTTTTTATAGTCAACTTAGCCCAAGCAAATGAAACAATCTAGCTGACGTTGTTTACTTCAATTCAGTCATGGCTAGAAATAGATTGTATACCTTGCTATCCTACTTTTTGCTTATGATTAATGATGACATAGAACTGTCACATTATCACTGCAAATCATTTTAATATCGGTAAAAGAAAAGTATTAGAAATTATGAAATTATACAATTAAATATAATATTATTAAGTAATAACAAGGCTGTGCTTGTTAAAAATGAATGAAAATAGAATTTTAACTTTACCTACAGATTTTGAATTAGTAACATCGCAACGAGGCGCATTCTCCAAAGGTCAGGGTATCGTTATCGCTTTAAAATAAATAACCGAGATGGGTCAATATTGTGGAGATGTGTAAAGAGTGATTCTTGCTATACTACTGTGAAAACTAACACTGAAACTGCTGTTGTCATTCATGAAACTGAACATAATCATACTTCTGACATTGCTTGTAATTATCTTAAGAAATGTTTCGACATTATGGAAAAAAAAATAACCGAGGACTTAAGCACCAGTGGCAGACTAAGGGGGGGGGGGGGGGGGGGCGGAGGGGGCGGCCCGCCCCGGGCCTCTAGTCATAGGGGGCCTCCAAGTTTCGAGAAGTCTCGAGGAGTCCTTTTCCGTTAAATCCCAAATAAGTCCAAAATCTGTTTAGTACGTAAGAAGTAGTTTGGTGTTGGAGGAATGGAGGCCCCTTACGCATATAAAATATAAACGTAGGAAGATACGATTATATTATACAAGATTACATACAAAAATTGATAATTAATCAAAAGTAAATAATGAAATAGAAAAACTAGTATTGAAAAGATTTTTTATTTCGTTCATTTAATTACGTTTAAAAACTTTCGCGCGTTCGGAATATCATATATACGTAAGTAATTCGTCGACAGCACGACTGATGGCAGCACTTCTGCTTTACGGCGACGTACGACAATCAGCAGGTCGCGTGAGCAATGCGCTTGTGCGCAGTATATAATAGTAAAGGACGGCACATGGAGCACGTCTAATTAATTCCTAGGGCTTAAAAGTGCTGGTGAAAGTGCATTGTCGTTATTTTCACTCAAACACGCTCACTAATTGGCTCATGCCCGAAAGCAGGGTATTCCCCCCGAAACATTCGGGGAATACCCGTCGGAACAAGGAAAACCCAAGCAAACAGATGACTAAAATAAAGTTTAATAAAGTGTAAAGTATATTCAGAGTTACGAAGTAACTAAGTAGTCAAATTTTTTCTTGTTGTTTCTTGTTGTTGTGACGTGTTGAATTGGACGAGTTCAGAGTTCAAACAGGAATCGTATTATCGCGTATCTAAGAACGGAAAGTAGTAAGTACCTACATTACATACTAATATGGTTATTGTCAAATTGTAGTTTTCTAGTACGTATTGTCGGAATTGAAAGTGCCTGGACCTTTAAGGTTGTTTAGAAGCTATAAAACATTTGAATGTTAATTTTTCAATAAATAGCTTCTTAATCATCATAAAAATTTTATACGACCTCCTGAATACTTTATGTAAAAACATACCAAATTTTCAGAACTCTGTCATCATTACTTCAACCTCCTTAAGAGTTAAAATAAAAAACAATGAGAAAATTCTGAAATTTTGGTATGTTTTTGAATGAGGTATTTAAGAGGTCGTGTAAAAATTTCACAACGATTAGGAAGCTCGTTATTAAGAAATTAACTTTTTGTTAAGAACAATTTTTTAAACAATTAAAAAAAATATTTATCAATAAACTTCATTGTCTTTCCGTTGCTTTCAGTATATTGTAGATATTAAAAAATTGAGAGGTCAAAAAAAAAATCGCAAAGTTATATCAATTTCCATAAGACTACATTTAATTTCATTTAATTTATTAATCTTAATTATTCGATAACGAGCTTCCTAATCGTCGTAAAAATTTTACATGACCTGTTAAATACCTCATACAAAAACATACAAAATTTTCAGATTTTTCTCATTCTTTGCGATTTGTTTCTAAACATCCTTAATGTTCTGTAATCATTTGCAAACATTTGATCTTTACACTGTTTACAACAAATAACATTGTTATAAAAAAGTTGTTTTTATATAATAAAAAAAAAAAAAAATTGGCTTTATTGTCAGTTGCGATGTGAAACGACGTTAATTTGAAAATAACCATCGATTCATGATCGCAACAATACCTACCTACCCTCTACTCACACGGAGAGAAATGCAACATAAAAATTGGTGTTATGGCACAATAATTACAGAGTGTTTCACTGTTTCGTCTTTTTTGGCATTTTTATCGAGAAATATAAGACTCGCTTAAAAACTTTTGTTTTATCTCTTTTTCTTGAGGTGTACCAAATAAACTATCCTTCATGAACGTTATCTAGGCCAGGCCATGAGCTGTCACAAAAATGAATCCGATCTTCTGTTTCAGTGAAAAGAATTCACCCATCTGGCGCTCAGAAAAGAAAGCTAAAAAAAGCAAAAGATGAAGATGCTAAATCACTCGCTGGATCATTATCCAAATACCTTCTCGCTCATGGAGAAAAAAGGATGGTGAAGGAAAGAGTAATGAAACTATTGAGCCTGGCTCTACTGTACAGACAATTGATGTAGAGACCACAAACACAGGTGAAAAGCCTGCTGCACATGATGAAGACTTTATTGAAGATTTCGATGTAAGTGACACTGAAAAAAAAGATGCTGAAGATAGTGATGACGAGAAAATCACTGATGAGAGTGAACATGTTTTTAATGCTTCCAACTTCGACTCCTCTTCATCTAATGATACTGCACATTGGCCAATACCTGTCCCGGAGCATATAAGAATGATGATTATCGCAAAGGGCAGTGAGGTATATCAAAACAAGGAAAGACCTTTTGAATCTACAGAGCGACCAGGTGAGCGCACTAAGGAAACACATCGTTGTTTAACTTCATCGTGGTTCTACTCGAATTTAAACAAGACTAAATATTTGAGGAAATGGATGCTATACTCACCATCAACAAAGAAATTATACTGTTTATGCTGCCGATTATTTGCATCTGAAGGCGATACACACAAAAATAAAATCATTTTCGGCTTCTGTCAATGGTGGAAATTGAATCCGAAAATATCACAGCACGAATCATCGCCTGAACATCTAACAAATTTAGAAAAATGGAAAACACTCTCTATGGGCCTGAAACACAATAAAACCATTGACAAAGAAAATCAGAAGATTATCAACGACGAGACCAAGAAATGGAGAAACATTTTACATCACCTTTCGGACATAACTTTATTTTTGGCCCAGCAAAATCTTGCTTTCCGTGGTCATCGTGAAGACGTATCATCGGAAAACAGAGGGAATTTCTTAGAACTGGTGCAACTGATAGCCAAATATGACCCAATATTAAAAGAACATTGTTTAAGACTTGAAGAGTCCGCTGGTGGGTCAAAGAGAGTAGCTTCTTACTTGTCAAAAGGGATACAAAATGAATTTATTTTCAGTTTGGGTGAACATGTTAAGGAAAAAATTATTGCAGATATAAAAAAGGCTAAGTATTACGGAATAATTTTTGACAGCACCCCTGATGAAAGCAGAACTGATCAAATGAGTCAAATAATTAGATATGTTCATGTAGAAGATGATATAGTGGAAGTCCGAGAATCCTTCTTAGGTTTTTTGTTGATGTCGGGAAAGAATGCTGAGAATATGACAAAAGATATTCTACAGCAGCTGGAAAAAGATGGGCTGGATATTGCGTTGTGCAGGGCTCAAGGTTATGACAACGCCGCGTCAATGTCAGTTGTACATGGAGGAGTTCAACGAAAAATTCGAGATGTCAATCCAAAAGCTCTGTTTAAACAGAGCTTTTGGATCTTTGTGGAGTCCATGCATTCTCATGCGTTCCGTCTAGCGTCACCTGTTTTGGAACTATAGAGAAGCTATATTCATTTTTCTCGTCCTCCACACATAGATGGGAATTACTTATAGAAAAAACTGGAAAAAGTTTAAAACGTTTGTCCGATACTCGCTGGAGTGCTCATTACGATTCAGTTAAAGTTGTAAAAGAAAACGTGGAAACAATTGTGAGCACTTTGGAATATATGCAAAGTCCATCTAAAGCAAATCTTGATACAAGATCAGCAGCAAGCTTGCTCCTTCCAGCTATATGTGATTTTACTTTTTTGACCTACATTAAATTTTGGCACTCGATACTGGAGGAAGTGGATTTAGTCCAACGATACCTACAGTCTCCAAAAATGACTTTGGATAAAGGACTCACCAAACTAAAAACCCTGAATGAGTTTTTAGTTGCAGAACGAAATACGATTATAGACAATGCTGTTGATTTTGGCACTCAAAAATGCAATGATATGGACATTAACATTGACCGACGAGGAAGAAGAAGGGTAAGAAAAATTATGCCGGGTGAACTAGCTCATGACGCTGGATTATCAATTCAAGAGGAAATTCGTCGATCAATGTTTGAGTGCATAGACCGATTTATACAAGAATTATCGCAACGATACATGGCCATGGAGCAAATCAACAAAATTTTCCAGATTGCTGAAACAAAGTTTATGCTAGAAGCGTCCGCTAACGCTCTGGCTGTAGCACTGACAAATCTGGTAGAAATTTACGATGAGTTTGATACAGAGCAGCTAGTACAAGAAATAAAACGGTATCGTAGGCATCTACGTGCAACCAATACGAGCGTGGACGTTGCCGCTAGATGGACAGCTCAAGAAATCCTTCAATTTATCGTTAAATGGGACTTCAGTGAATCATTGCCCTGTATATCACTGATAATGCAATATTTTTTGACCATTTGTGTTTCAGTCGCATCATGCGAGAGAAGTTTTTCCAAACTGAAACTTATAAAAAGTTATCTTCGATCTAAGATGAACCAAGAACGGCTAGTCAATCTATCGATTCTATCAATTGAAAGAAAAGTTTCGAAAGAAATAGATTTTAACGACGTTATTGAGAAGTTCAGTAAAATAAAGGCACGAAAACATTTTTAATATTTAAAAAAAATAATAAGTATAAAATAAAACTATTATAACAATGATACGATAATTGTAAAAGCTTTGTTTTTCGACATATAAAATAAACATTCCTATTATATTCTTCATTATTTCTTTGCAAATTGCCGGTTACTCTGCTGAATATTGAACCGTATTCTAACTTTCTAACCCATATCGTACGTTGGGCGTGTATTACAATTACATAAAGCGTAGAGCACATACATTATATTTTTTTTTTATCAGCCATTACGTGTATATTATTCATTATTCATTTTTGAGAAAATGTACACTAAAAATACCAAAATTTCTGAGCAGACCGGGGCCTCATTCAGTGTTGCCGCCCCGAGCCTCCGACAGGCTTAGTCCGCCACTGTTAAGCACTTCAGTTTCACACATATATAACGACTGTATAAATAATTTAGAAGATACAGGTTTGCCAATAGTGACCGCAATGCCAAAATTTTAAAATATCAAGAAAAAGTTATACAGGAAACGCAATAAGTCGTTAGGCTTAAAACGTATTACATTTGCATCTTCGGATGATATAATAGTTCCCAAGAAATTTCAACATATGTTATTTGCTGATTACGATGTGAAAGGGAATCGAATATTAATATTTGCTAACGACGAATTATCGAGTCTACTATCACAATGTAACACGTTTTACATTGATGGGACTTTTAAAAGTTGCCAGAAGAATTTTTACCAACTTTTTACGATGCATGCCGATTGTGGGAATGACAGAGAACATGTCAGAGTTCTGCCGATCTTATACGCGTTGCTCCCTAACAAAAAACAGACAACCTATGAAATTCTGTTTCGCATAATAAAAAGAAGAGTACCAGCTTGGAACCCCACTAACATTAAAATGGACTTTGAAAAGGCTATGACGTTAGCTGTAATAAATGTGTGTCCAGATGTGGAAATAGACAGTTGTTTCGATCATTTCACAAAATGTTTGTGGAAAAAAGCGAAGGAATATGGTTTAGATAAATCAGCATTGGGTAAAGACCATGTAAAGCGTTTGTGTTCAATGGCACATTTACCATTTCAAGTGTTACCAGAAGCTTGGCAGTACGCCTTACAGGAATCTCCAGTGACTTAATTACGAAGAAATGTAAAGGACTTTAATACATATTTTTTTGACACATGGATGAGCCCTACTTCTATGTTTTTTGATACTTGGACTTGTTATCGACAAGTTAATCGTACAAACAATGTTGTGGAAGGTTTTAATTCAAAATTAAACAAGATTACGAAACCAAAACCTAACATAGTACAATTCTTAGTAGTAATTGAAAAAATTATGAAAAACGACCTTAAAAGGTTACAGAACGGCTTTCGTGTGAAACGAAATAACGATGTAATTGAAAAAAGCGACAAAATTTCCAACTTAGTGACCAAATATGAAAATAATTTGATAAGTTTAGAGTTATGTTTAGAAAAACTTAGTTTTTAGAAGGCTAATGTAGATAGTATTATTCTATAGCTTATTAAAATAATTACAGAAAACCCTTAACTGAAAAGCAGCATTTTTATTATTATCGACTCTGTTCTTTCCCTCTATTTCTGATTTAGGGCCGTGGGCTGAGTTAACTATAAAAATAGAAACATATTTCATAGTTGACATTTCGGCCCGCGGGCTGAAAGAGGTCTGGGCTGAGTTGACTAAAGACGGACAAAAACATTTTAAAAGTGTCATTATAGCCCGCGGGCCAAGCCGACCATGCAAAAATATAAATAAATCTCATAGTGGGCATTTCGGCCCGAGGGCTGAATCAGATGCGGGCCGAGTTGACCAATGAATCGTTTCGACTCCAAAATGTTCAAGTCTAGCCTCGTTGCTAGTAAGTTTGCGCTTGAGACCGTGTCGTCTTGCTGCAGCCCTAAGAATGACCTGCTGTATGCGCTCTACTCTCTCCTCGTGTACTGCGTATTGAGGAGACCAGATTAAAGGAGCCATACGCGGCCTGGCTTCTTACGAGACTTAAATATAAAGAGATTAGGATTTCTGGTTTTTAAAATCCCTTAATGATGCGGAGAATGAAACCGTTTAGTTTATTACATTTAGAGGCGAGGAAGTTATAATGATTTCTAAACGTTAGCTTACTGTCGAATATTACTCCAAGGTCTCTCATAGAATCCTTAGGTTGCAGAAAATTGTTAACTAGCTTGTAAGTAAATTAAATATTGTTTTTTTTTTTTTTTTGGAGAATGTAATTAGGAAGCATTTAGATACATTAAGGAACATTAGGTTGGATGTACACCACTGGGAATGTATCATTTAAAAAGGTATGATATTCAAGGAGGTTGGTCATGGTAGACTTGCCTTCGACAAATCCATGCTGGAGTGGTGATATGGAGTTTTTAACATTTGAGTAACATGCTGTGTATATAAGTGATTCAAATATTTTACCGAAGCATGATAGAATGCTAATAGGCCTATAATTATCGCATTGTGTACTGTCACCAGACTTCAGTATCGGGATCACGTTTGCTATCTTCCAAATGTTAGGGAACACGCCTTGAGCGAGAAAGCGTGTGTAAAGCAAGGAAAGGGGAGCTGCCAGTTCTTTGCCACATAGTTTGATGAAATGAGGGCGAAGGCCGTCCGGACCTGGTCCCTTATTGCTATCGAGTTTATTAATTTTTTTGAGTACATCAGCGGGGGATATATGTACACGCGGCAAAGTAGATCGGTTTGCTGCAGGGCACACAAACACCAGTCTTTGTGTGCGTAACGTTGCGAATAGCTGCGATTAGCAAGGCACACTACACAGTATTCGTGTCAATGTCGCCACGCAGACTGCTTAATACATCTGTGTGCGTTTTTCTGATCTCATACATTCATTGAATAAGACGCCAGTTTTTCAAGGTGTATGCAAAGTAGTCGATAGCCTAGTGGAGTAGGTGCTAGATTTACGAAATGTAGATACAGGTTAAACCCCTTAAAGGAAATTATTTTTTTAGAGCTATTATTATATTCACATAGCATCGAATATAATTGATTACAATTGTTTAACCAAACTAGGAATTCGAAGACTTGTAAACTTGACCGGTAAAAAAGCCATACATAGACTACCCTCTTTAAAAAAAGTAACAGCTACCCTCTTTAAAATTGTTTAACGTGTGTCGTCTATGTTTATCGTCTATTTATTACTACACTACACTGCGCTGCGCGCTCTCAGCATTAGTTACATTGCTTTTCGTTCCTTGCAAATTAAGTGATTGAGATTTGTTATCATGGAAAGTCATCTACCCACTTTTAAAAGGGCGGAAATCATTGTTTTTTATGAACAAAACATTTCAATTAGCGAGATAGCACGACGTTTAATGATATCGGTGAGTTATGTAAAAAAATAATTTGAAGGTTTTTTATAAATTATGATCATCGTTACACCTAGTGTTACTTCATTGTATTTTTTCTTATTTTACAGAGAAGAACAGTGCAACTGTTCATAGGTATGCAGATTCTGGACATGTTGACAGTCGTCTGTCTGTGCCGGCTGATTTGGTACCTCACGTACACACGTATTATTTGAGGTTTATCCCAGGTACGCGTCAGCCATCACAGATAACCTCGTACCTAATCTAGGTACGTGGTAAGATCTCATATCAATTTGTATATAAACCAAGTATTTATAATAATAAAGTTAGATAGTAATTGTGCATATTCCAAGCCTTTTATTACGTCTCCCGTAGGTAGTTGCCAGGAATTGCCTAAACTACTTTTAGTAATATTTCCATAAGATAAGATTCCATTAATTTAAACGCATTATCTTTGATACCACAGCGTTGTAGTTTGAGGAAAAGAGTTTGATGGTCCACGCCGTCAAAGGCCTTGGAAAGATTACAGAAAATACCAACCGCATCCTGTGATCCTTCCCACGCATACGTATTTTTGCAGAAGATTTCAAGACACGCGAGTGATCTTAAAAGTGTTCCTTTTTTACCTTTTGAGGTACGGAACCCTAAAAATTGGACCGCGACTTTAAAATTTATTACTTTGAATTAAGATGCGAATCCTATAACCGCCAGAGGTCATCATTTAGGGCGGTTAGTGGACGATGCGCCCGGAAAATCCGTGGTTATCGTCAGACAAAAATTTCATCGCCGCATTTCAAACCGTTTTTATGTGGCTACGTCCAATTTCATCTGTTCAAAACTCCTAACTGCCCATAATTGTCGAGTATTACAAGAGATAACAAGTGGTAAGTAGGTAGGTTTTTAATATATTTTATCGCTACGACGATGCACCTATTAGAACAGCCTGTTACCTACAAACAAACTGATTCACCTACTAGAATTTGTATCTTGAAATACCTACCATGTACCATCTTTTACATTCTACTTCCTAGTAGCGTAGGTAGATCTGTTTGTAGGTAGGTACTTAACAGGCTGTTCCGAGTAGACATGACATGGTATACCTACCTAGTGGTAGTAGTAGGTAGATAAAATAGATTCGTAGAAGGTACATGGTGTCAAGATATCAAGATATCCAAAACCTATTCCCTCACAACAAGTTGTGAGGGAATAGGTTTTGGAATAGTAAAATGGTTGTTTACTGTACTGTTTGTATGAATGAACAATACGAGGTAAAGAAAGATATTTCATACTTTAATTATCCCAAGGAGTCTAATAGGTGAATAAATGAATACCAGATAATACCTATCGCACAAACCCGTTTTTTAGTTAGGTAATTGTTATTACATAACTAATTGGGTGAATCTACAAATATTTTGCCTTTTGGTTTCCGAATAGTCATTTGCTTAAGCATATATTCACGGCTATATTCCCATAAAGGGGTAGCCAGAGCTGCAGGATCACATAAGCAATTTATAAAACAGTTTATTTTATTTTATTCTCTTTTACCATTCCTACTAAAATAGGTAACAATTTGCACGCTCCTTCAAAGTTTTATCTCTGTTCCTATTCCCTACTCATGTGCTAACGTTTTGCTCCCGAGCCGTCGCGGTGACCGCCCACGCCACGACGCGCCCTCACTAATGTGTAGTGTATTCGCCAGTCGACAAAATCATTCAAACATCTGGCCGATTGTCCGATTTGCAAGCAATATTCAACCATATGGCTATAACTTTAAGTTGCAACCATTATATATTAGCGATTAGCGATTCGGAAATCATTCATCAAACGGTTCAACTCGATTATTCAATATGTTCGCTTGCTTTTCTTCCAGATATTCGTATGCAAGCAAGATTCAGTCCTATGTTCGATATTTTACAGAACAATACAAACTACAGTGGTTATTTACATATACTTAGCAAACGAATTCTTTACAGTGGTTCTTTCTGGATTCGTTATTCGAATTGAAATAAGTGGTCATCATCCGATTATTAGGATTAGCATACAAAATGATTCACTTGTCACTGTCAGTAACCCAAAGAGTATATATTTTGAAAGTAATTTTCGTACGTATGTATAGAGTGTTATTGCAAACTAGGACTTTCCTGTATCATTAACTCTCCTGTCTTGCTTAGGTTTGCTGGAAGAAATCTATTTTTAGAGATAAGCTCGCCTTTGCTTATTACATTTGTTTTAATTGTCTGTAACCTTATATTATCTATGCAATAAAGAATATGAAATACCATTTATCCGTGGTAGATGAAACGCCCACATTTATTGAATTCACTTTCAATCGAGACAAGCAATCTGGGACCACTTGCTCATGACCCTTGCGGTGGACTACCTTAAATTCAAACTGACTTAATCTACACGCCCAACGACACAAACAGCCGGACGGGTTTTTTAGTTTATAAAACCACTCCAAAGAGGCATGATCCGCGACAATGATACATTTCCTGCCCCCGACGTAGGAACGGTATTTCTCTAAAGCATATATTACGCCCAAGAGTTCTCTCTCTGTTGCCGAATAATTTGATTCTGCTGAGTTTAATGTTGTACTACAGTATGTAATTGGGTGATCAACCTCATCAATCCTTTGAGTTAAAACGGCACCTATGGCAAAAGATGAACCATCCGTTTGTATATAAAAAAATGCTGAAATCCGTACACCTTAAAATCGGAGCGGATACCAATGCCGATTTCAGCAAATTGAATGCTTCATTCTGCTCATGGGACCATACATATTCAACCTTTTTACTCGTTAAGAGAGTCAAAGGACGAGCAATTTTTGAAAAATTATTTATAAACCTCCTGTACCAGCCTGCCATGCCTAGGAATCGTTTTATTTCGGTTGCATTTTTCGGCACAGGAAAATTCATTATGGCCTCTGCTTTGGCCAGCTCAGTCCTCACACCGAACTGTTCCACCACGTCAATGCTCAACATACGTTTCACCTCCTCCTCTAGTGTTTGTTGTTTGACTGGACTAAGGCGGTAGTATCTTTGTTTTATAGGGGGTGATTAAACTGTATTAATATCATGAGATATAAAAAATGTTTGGCCAAGGCCCTTGAGCTCCGTATTGACTTCCTGGTAGTCCTGCCTAACCTTATCAATTATACTTTTTTGTGAAACGGCAAGAGCTTCATAATCTTTAATATCGATTTTATCGGACGGTAAAATACTGTCAATGCTAATGGATTGAGGTTCATCTCTCATACTGGAGATTACTCCAGGTGCTACCTTGAAAATTCAATTTCAGGAACTACCAAAAATTCCACCAACTATAGTGATTCATTAAATTGAATCGGTAAAACCATATAGGTAGTTACTGTCATCTCCAGCATAGGTAGTTACTGTCATCTACGAAGCATATGCACTTTGGTTGAGAAAATCTATTTATATGAATTCCTAATATTTGAAAAAGCTGGTGTGCATATGCTAGACATTATTGTATAATTTGACATTAATTAATTCTAATTTAAATTGACATCCGTTTTGCACTTGTTAAATGGTCTCTTGGTATGGCTCTTTTTAATGGTATTATTAATTGTAAATTTGTTATATTACTGTAAATATTCAATAAGATTTACACATTCTCAAAGGATAAAATATAGTTGATTTTAACAATTATACCTATCATCCTAACCTCCTATATTTGCATATAGGTATTTAGCCTTTGAATTTGACGCTGCATCCCGTAAAAGCCGGAGTTACAGGAAAACTGCGTTGGAAAAGCTACAGATTATAAGATAATCTAGTAACTGAAAAGCTAGAGGAAAATCTTGAATTACTAGAAATGCTGCAGTAAATAAGGGCAACGGAAAAGCATAATTTTTAAGAAAAGAGCGCAGGTGCTCCCTTCATTTATAGTAGATATGGGCGGTTACAAATGACACTAATGAAATAATCGATCGATTATGCACCTCACAACAACTGCACCACTAGCTGACTGTGACTGACTACGTCCGACTTGACTACTAACCGACGCACATGACTTGTGTCGATTCGCGATTCAGCAATCATTCAAAATTCAACATTCAAAGTTGCCGACTTGGTCCGACTTGACTAATCCGACTCGGTCCCAAAATTTGCGCTAGACATAATACAGTTCATTCAGCTTGCATATTTCAACATGTTCGCTCGCTTTCCGATCCCACTTCTCAGCTGCAAGCGAGATTAAACCTTACAACTACAACATAAAACAATGATAGTATTAATACTTACTACTTTCGTTTTAAACCCCTGACGGAAAAGCGGAGTATAATAAGTTTGAAGCGTTTGTCTGTGTGTCTCTCTGTATGTGTGTCTGTCTATGGCACTGTAGCAATCAAACGGGTAAACTGATTTTCTTTGGACGGATTTCACTGCGATGGTTCTTAAATATATTTTATTAAAATCAGTTTATCATCAATCATCTCGTCCTGTCTTAAAATCCGTTTAGCAGTTCAAAATGTATCAGCCTAATATATATAATATAATATATCACTGGTTTCTTATCAGTGAACCAAATTTTAGCCGTAGGTTTCGTCAATATGTCTGGGGTGTTTAAATTTCTTATTTATAGTTAGTATATTCGATTGTATTCTCTCTCAATTGCAAGCAAGATTAAACCTTAAGGCTTGCAGTAATTAGATACCTACCAAACAACTACAACTTTCGGTCACTGTAGTAACGAACGAAACCATTGTAGTGGTTCGTTATTCGACTTGAAATTAGTAGTCAATATTCGATTATCAGGATTAGCGATCGCTACTTTTGAAGTCGAATAATAATATTAGTTGCCGTCGGATCGTTCGAAGTCCAAATCATTCATAGTCGCACATCCCTAATCTATAGCTACTTACTCGCTCGGTCTAGCTAGAGTTAGACTTTCTTTATAAGCCCAGGGAAAAAATATTTTCTGTACGGGGTGTGGGATCTTTTGATTTAACACAGGAAGTAAGTGCACAGATAGGGCGTAATAGTCTACGGGCATCATTCTGAGCAACTAGCACTTAAGGACTACAGTAACATAATGATGGTAGGCATCAATTATTAAAGACAAAGTCCAAACCCAAGTCGTATTTTTATTCATTGTAGTTTTTACATGAGCTTATATTTAACACAAGGTGGAAACGACACTACACATTAATATTATTGAAACATTATTCTGCCTATCATCAGCATGACAAAGAACACGCTAATATGATACTTTGAGAGCTAGCTTTTTTCAAAATATATATAAATTTAACCCAAACATTCACGTTAGCGAATTGGAGTAAAGATGAATACGTAGTCGAGAACATGAATTCTTTAATTCCGATTACGTCACAAATGAAACACTTTAGAGGGCCAAAGGAAATTAGATTTAAAAAAAAACTACTCTGAAAGTATCCCATCAAACATATGAAATTTTGTTCCATTTCAATGTTAAGTTGTAATGTCTTCTGCACCTTCTTGTAGATTTCTTACAATAGATAACAATGGAACAATGAGCGGTGTAGGTACTTCCTCTAGGCTAGGCACTATTATTTTTTCATCAATTGACATACCATTTGAATCTAACATAAATAAAGAAAAAATAAACTTACCTTAGATGCAACGAACAATTTTCTCTGTTGTATATTTAATAATTGTAATATTTTATAGTATAGTTCCCTACGACTGTTGTGTATCAAGTTCGCCTTCTGGACTTTGTGCCGATAATATTTAGTGCTTTCTAAGCATGAACAGACGACCACTCAAAGTTTTGAGGATTCTCAAAGTCATGTTGCCATAGCCGTCGGGCGGGAAATAACAGTCTGTAGGAGGAGTATGAATGACATATAATTTGCACTATATGTATAGTTGATTATCAGTTGATTAGCAGTTTTGCATTCGGACAATAGGGATAACAATCGTGCTTCCATGGTGTAACTTACACTGAACGCATGCACGTTCGTGTATTTAGGGAACAACAAATGCAGTGAACATTCTTAGTAAGGTAGGTACCTACCTACTTTAAAATTAAGACTGCTGATGTGATATACTATTTAACAGCAGTATAAATTAATAATATAAGTAAATCAATCAATTACTAGGTACCAGACCAGTGCATTAAGTAAAGTAAGTAAGTGTTGTGTATTTTATGGCGTTTTTGTAAAAATATATCACACAAAATTTCTGTTTGCTATCTATGTTATTAATTCTTAATTCAATCAAAAATGCTAACCTCTTTTTCTGAATTAGGTTAATTAAGATTAATCACTACTAACTATTGTCCACGATAAAGTGATTTATCAATAAAAATCTGAATATAATTAACTACTATTCGAAATCTAAATGCTTTCGGATCGTAATAAAAAAGGTAATGTACACTTTGTATGTTGGTGTTTAACTCAATCAAAAATATTATTTTTCAACTAGAGCACAGTTTTAATGGATCTCAGACCAAGCGATAGTTATGGCACGATATCGCGCCTGCCTGCCTGACTATCCCCTACTTATATATCTAGGGTGCGTGCAAGTCATTCCACTATTGTACGGAGATGGGGCCCTACTTACAATGCCTCCATGATAAATACCCAAATGACAGTGATGTCTTGTGAGGGCTCATTGGAGTTGGATATGGATTTAATTATAGATTGTAAATTTAGTTCAGAGGACTATCGGAGTAATGCAAAGGATTGGGAGCTGAAAATTGTTCTTTATTTTGGACGAATGTAAACTAAATGTATTTGACCAGGTCCATATTTATTACACTAAAATCTTGGATAGAATCCGAGTCGTTTTCTTGCCACTATTATTCATTTAAAAACTCGTGTAACACGGACCTAATTAGTCGCCTAGCTAACAACAAATTAAGTATATAATGCACAAATAATGCTGCAATTCATTGCCATCAAACTAATCTATTATTGTACTAGACGCTTACAAACGTAGAGCTACATACTTTACTATGAACTTTTATCTAATAACAATAACATGTTGCGTTCTGGTTAAACCTTACAAGCGAATGTTAAAATCTAATTATGTTAGTAGACGATGCATCAGGCCAAAACATCCCTTTACGCACAAAAAATATTATTTAAGCAGTTGTTTATTTATACTAGCTTGTAGATCACTAGTTAGTTTTTGATTATTTTTGCTTGATACAAAAGTCTCCCGAAATTATCACAAAATCTGTTTTGTTCATTTACAAAAGGCTGTTTGGGCCGAACGCGCCGCCATAAGCAAAATCCTCAATTTCGATGATTCATCGCTTTCGGATCTTCCTCAAGATGTATGTACAATTATATTTATATTTATTTTTATTCTTTATGTGTCGCAATTTAGAATGTCTAGCAGTCCCTATGACCAAAATAAGTGCATATTGTACTTCCTCTATAGTTATTTGTCCATTGTACAATGTAGCTACTTATCAGCCATGAATTATCTATAGTTTTATGATGCTTCGACATGAAACACCACTAAAATCAGTCCTAAATCAAACACCTAAATAGTCCGTTTACAATTTTACATAAATCTTACGTTGTCAACAGTTTTAATTTTATTATTGACATACAGTTACACAGATCTTATGATACATATCTAGGTATTAACATATCACACAAGATATACATTAGTGTCTGAAACACTACCTTTACGCTTATTTCACCGACTTTTCCCACAAGTATACCTAAATGTAGGTAACAATTATGCTACTTACAATTAGATGCACTCAATTTACAAATATGTAATTAATTTGCAACTCATGACTATGATGTAACAGTCGCTTTCATTCAAAAAAAAAAACAAATGCAATGCTTATATTTATTTACAACTTTACATATATTGCTACTTATATGTATAGATGCTCTTCATGCTCTAAACCTCATCCTCGCCTTTTTCTTTAGTCTCCACATATACTCGCAGATTAGTTAACAAAGAGATAAAAAGCATTTCTATACCAACCATTAGAAGGATTAATGTAACTGGCTCGAAGACATAAGTATGATCCTATCTATATTCTGACGATCAATGACGCTGAGTTCATAATGTATAACATGTAATACTTACATCCTTATTTTTATTTAAAAGGTTTTGGTAAATAAATACATATTACAAAAAAAAACTTCTATACTAATTACATAATTTTAATTCAAATAGGTCACTGAGTTCCGCTGTAGCCCTAGTTTTTTTTATTGAGTCTATTTAATATCTTATCATGTCTCTATTAGTTGCAGGGTCTGATTGTTTCGCTTAAACCTGTTAAGTATACTTCCTTAAGACGTTTATTCCTAAGCTAGGCGTAGGAATAGATCTATAATTGTATCTAGTGTGCCAAAAAATGTCGACATCTTCGTTCGGACCGCTTACGAGTTCATATCGAATTTCCATCGATCATAGGTACAAAATATATATATATTTACAACAGCACCTCGCACTATTCTAGCGTCCGATACCGCAACAGTGGCAACCGGTCCTTGTCGCCACGGCGGGTCACTCAGGTGTTTTCATCCGAGGAGTCATCTGATGAGGAGCTGGTCAGCAGGGTCGAGGCCAAGGTCAGCTGACGGATGAAGGGGTCCCGGGGAAGGCTCTGCTGACCGAATGGTAAGCGCCGGATACCTAAGCGCTCGCTTTCTGGTAGTGACTTGCTGCATTTCTCTTCTGTTATCGCGTCGCGGGATAGTGATCTGGGTTGATAAAATATTTTACATTATCGATTGTACATATTACTTGCATCTTAAGTGGTCTCAAGCTGGACTTGGCTGCAGGAGTGGAAAGAGATCCGCAATGCCTAAAACACCACCTCGTATTGTAATAGAATAATGAAGAAGACAAGATTACACGATATGTCTCGTATGCCTAACTTACGACTTTTACTCAAAAGAGGAAATAATATACCTCCATTTACTACGCTCTTCGAAATATCTCTCGCTTCCTCAGCATATTTTTTTCTCTCTTGTTAGTGTGCTAGCTGCATGCTTCTTAAAATTAAGATCAGGTCCCACTTACCCCGTCAACTCCAGCATCGATCCTCTTCTACACTGCCCTCTATGTGGCCCCTGCATGATGCTGGCCGGTCTGCTAGACGCGCCCAATGGATCCGAATGGGCCACATCCTCCATCAACAATATCGAGGGTCCTCCAAGACTGGTACTTCTTTTGGACAGCATCTGAGCTGGCTGCCTTGTGTTGGTATTTGTAAAACTGGTATCCATTTTGGAACATGATGCTTCCTTGCTGCTGCCAACTTCGGGTTTAATTTCGCTATCGGAGGCCACGGCGTCTGGTGCACCTTGGGTGGAACTGGAGCTACCTCTTCGGAACATACCTATGATAGATTTAGGATGCTTTGGCTTGTCGATGCCGCCTTGGGAGAGGTGGTGAAATGGAGGTGGGGGAGGAAAACAATTACCATAATTAGGACTAATATGTTAACTATTCGTAGATATCCTACTCAGGTGATATACGTAAATCTCGTGATGCTCGTAATTAAAATACATGATTGGTGACTTTTCAATATTATTACATTAGTAGGAAGATAAGATTTGTATGACTAACGAGTTGGACAGGCAAATGGATTTTGTATCGATCTATAGGGAAAGTAAGCTACACATAACCCATAAAAATGTACTTATAGAATAGAATAGTTAATTGTTTATTCACTAAGCCACAATACACAACAAATGAGAGGAACATACAGAAGTTATAGACGACAAAAATAATAATAAACAAACAAAAGTAGTACAACAGAGAGATTACTATGCGGCGTGCAACGCGGCAGTGAAACGGTACGGCTCAGCATGTTACGGGGTGCCCGTAACGCTGATTTTCTGCCGGACCGGTATGTGAGAGACAGTACATGTTGTTG
Organism: Argyresthia goedartella; assembly: GCA_949825045.1. Lineage (NCBI taxonomy): Eukaryota > Metazoa > Arthropoda > Insecta > Lepidoptera > Argyresthiidae > Argyresthia > Argyresthia goedartella. The sequence goes on along the minus strand of OX463821.1, from coordinate 20,647,185 downwards.
TGAGAATGTACAGAATACTTACAAATTATGAAAATTGACACAAAAACAATATATATATGTATGTGTGTGTGTATAATATAATGGTAATTATGGCGTGCATTGTATATAATACATATGCATAAAACAATAATAATAATAAAGGCAGAGAATGATTGGCAGAATAGAGAAAAATAATAAAGATTTGTCTCGTCAGCTAGGTCCGTCACATCATAGGTACTTATTTTCTTTTCTTTTCAGGCATCGGGCCACCAACCCGTCATAAATATGATCATCAACAGTTCCGCTCGTTGTTGGCCAAAAGTATTTTTTCCATATTGCGTTAACAGAAAATTTTGAATTTAGCAGCCGGAGTGGCGGAGGGAGGTCGTTTCAACATTTGGTGGCCAGATACCTGAAGCTCGAAACGCTGCGATCGCCTGTCGTGGCATGGTCAAAATACTTGTTGTGGTACTGCTGGGGTGATGACGTAAGCTCCCTCCAGGTAAGCTTGTCATATAGGTACTCTAGTTTTCCACTCTTGACGACACCAAATAGAAGGGACGCTATGAGCAAGTTTTGGCGAGCTTGTATCTTAAGCAGATGCGCAGAGTTTATAAATAGTGTGACATATCCACGCGCAGGAACATCAAAATAGTACCGACTACAGGCATTTTGTACTCGCTATATTAGTCTTTGGGTTCTGCTATAGAGACATGGACCATACACAGGTATACAATAGTTGAGTTTAGACAGAACCAATGAATCGGAAAGAGCAATGCGTAAATCGACAGTCAGGACAGATCGTATTTGGAATAGAATGCTAAGTCTGTAAAAGCAGTTTCGAACCAGTTATGTCCCATGTTTCTTAAATCGTAGTTCATGATCCATCAATAACCCAAGATTACGCGCCCCTGTTACTCGTTCATTGGGGGCTCCTGCAATAACAATGGGTGGATCTCGATCAGTGAGAGTTTTGACTTTGTGTTTTTCGGGTTAAGTACTAATTCTTAGGTCTTCATTTAGGTCACGGCTATCAAAAGTGTTAGTGTTGAGATGAGTATATATTTGCAGGTCATCGGCATATAGGTGATACTTGCGCTTATGTATATGACCTATTATGTCGGCACTATAAACAATAAAAAATAATGGCCCTAGAATAGACCCTTGAGGCACTCCTCAGTCAGACAGAATACTTTTAGATAGTTGGTTTGAACCGTTGTTGTGTCTCAGGAGCTCCTGTTGACAACGTGTGCTCAAATAGCTACTAAACCATCTAACCGCGGATATATCAAAACCTAAGTATGTCAGTTTAGATAGGAGTAGAGGAATGTTGAGACAGTCGAAGTCTCTTGAAAAATCAAGAAGGGCTAAAACGGAGCGATCGCCCTTATCTTGTACAGCTCGTATGTTATCAACAACATCAAGTAAGGCGGATGTCGTGCTCTGTCCTTACCTAAAACCTGCTTGTAGCATAGGTAAAATACCTTTGTCTACAACATAACACATCACCTGTTTGTACACAACCTTTTCAACAATATTTGATAGGTATGGTAGCAGACTAATGAGTCAAAGATCAGCCACAGTCTGGGGATCGGTGTTTTTAGGTATAGGGCGCACAACTGCGGTTTTCCACTGCGGAGGGAAGGTAAAAGTTGTTATAGACCTATTGACGATAGCGGTTATGTCTTTAAGTGTATGTGGCATAGTTAATAGTAACATGTCTCTAGTAATTTGGTCAGAACCGCAGGCGCTAAACATCATATGAAAATATATTTTCGTTACGCAACCCTCATCTACTGTTAGTAACGTAAAAGTAGCGGGGCCAAACCTATTAAATTCAAAATATGTGATTTTCAGACACATCTTAAGTTCAGATTGAACTGAAAATTTTCACAATTGGTAAACAACGTCCCTCTTGAATATGTAGAGAAATACGTCTACCTAGGCAAACAGATCTCCTTCAACAAAGAGAAAAATATAGAAGAAGAAGACCGGAGAGAGTCGATTGCCTGGAAGAAGTACTGGGCCCATAAAGAAATATTCAAATCAAAGCTCCCGCTAACTACCAAAAAAATTGTTATGGATTCTGAAATTCTACCATGCCTTAATAACGGCTTCCAAATTTGGTCGTTCGACCTTAAAACCAGGAGCAAAATTCAAACCACCCTAAGAAGAATGGAAAAAGTTTGCTTGATAAAACTGAAATATAAAATGAAAAATACAGACATCCGCGATCAAAAAAAAAGGAACACACGCATTAACCTTCGCACTACAAACAAAATGGAAATGGGCGGGCCATATAGCTTCATACACAGACTACAGATGGACCCAGAGATCTGTCAACGGGCCTGGTTCAAGCGGCAAAAGAGCAAGAGGCAGGCCATGTGACAGAAAGTAGAAATTGTGTCAGTGGCGAGTCGAAGATGGCCGGATACGGCTAATGATAGAGAGAGGTGGATTTCCTTGAAGGAGGCTTTTACCCGAGAGTGGTCTACACTAAATTAGTTTTTAGTTTTAATTTTAAAATCAGTATTGTGTAATGTATTAATGTAATGTATTAGTGTAATGTATTATATATTTGTGTGGAATTATATAAAGCTTTAATTAATTAATTAATTAAATCTCACCTTATATTAAACCTGAAATGTATGCCAAAATTACCGACTCCCCGTCTCATATTCATATTCTTTATTGCACAGAAAACATAGATAAACAGACAGTTACAATAAATTTTATAGGCAAATACGAGCTTATCTCTAAAAAGAGATTTCTTCCAGCAAACCTAGGCAAGACAGGAGTGTTTATGAAAAAGGACAGTCCTAGTGTCCTAGCAATAAAACTGTATACATACGTACGAAAATTATTTTAAAATATAAATAAAATATACCTAATAAAAAAATATATATCTCAACTATATAAAATACACTAGATAGCATGCACATACCTATATAAACTACAAAATATCATACATATACTTACATAAATATGATAGCGATTACGGAAGAGAAAGGAAATACGCTTTCAATCTTTTCTTAAAAGTGAAAATTGAGGGACTATCCCTAATAGTGCAGGGAAGTGCGTTCCACAGTCGGATTGCCCTTAACCTAAAAGTGTGTTTGTAGGCGGCAGTGTTATGCCGAGGAGTTGACAGGAGAGACACCGTGTGGGATCTCCGATTACTTTCCCTGGGGAAAAGAAACTCAAAACGTTCTCGAAGATATGTGGGGTAGCGGGGATTTCGCAAAATATTGAATAGATAAGAGTGAATGTACATATCACGGCGAAGACGCGGACACGGCGGATCGGAAGCCATCCCAGCTCCTTGTGATATTGGGAGACATGGTCATACTTGCGCAGCCCGTAGACAAACCGAATCCCAAGGTTTTGAAGTCGCTCGAGTTTATTCAGTTGTTCTTCGTTCGCACTGACCCAACAAGCATCCGCGTAGTCTATTAAAGGTAGTAGAAGGGACTGAGCAAGGATGATTTTAGTCTGCCGCGGCAGGAAGTACTGCAATCTCCGAAGGGAGTAAAATGACGCAAAGACTCGTCTGCTGACCTCACAAACATGGGGCGACCAAGACAGCAAGTTATCAAATATAACCCCAAGATTCTTAGCTTTCTCGCTGTAAGTGATTATCGTACCCTCATACATCACAGGATCGACGGACTTATTTTGTATTGTGTTAATTGAGTGCCGTGTACCCACAATCATGGCTTGAGATTTTGCCGGGTTGACAAGCAGCCCATATGAAAACCCATTTACTGATGTTATCGAGGTCAGCATTCAAAGCCTCTACGGTCAGATTTACATCACTAAGAGAGAAGTACCGATATATTTGGAGGTCATCTGCGTAGAGATGATAAGAAGAAGTAAGGACGTCAGAGATGGAGTTAATGAATACTGAGAAGAGAAGAGGAGAAAGGATACCACCCTGCGGAACACCCGCGGAGAGATTACACCAGTCCGTTGAGATCTCCTCAGACTTAATGCGCTGCTGGCGGTCTCTCAGGTAGGAGTCAAACCAGAGAGCCGAGTGCGAGGAGACTCTGAGCGATTTTAGAATTTCAACCAGGATATCGAAATCGACGCAGTTGAAGGCGCTACTGAATTCAAGCAGTGTGAGAACCGTAAGCTGCTTCTGATCCATGGCTAATTGAATGTCATCGGTGACTTTAAGCAATGCCGTGGTAGTACTGTGACCCGGCCTGAAACCTGATTGATAGGGATTTAATAAGTTTCTATTGGAAAGGTATGAGGAGAGCTGACAGAATAGATATGGGACGAAAATCATTAAGGGAGACGGGATTGGACGATTTAGGTAGGGGAATCACAAGTGCCTTTTTCCACTGAGAGGGGAAGCAACATTGTTCAAGCGATGTTAATACAAAACAATTAACTCGAAAATACATTTTGAAATAAATGATATAAAAAAATGTTAAAAATGCAGGCTTAAAAGTTTATTTATCCTAGAAGCGCCGATAAAAACAGTAATTCAAACAAAACTCACTTTTGCCGCCTGCTGCCTCGCAAAAGTGAGTTTTGAATTACTGTTTAATTTTCGGTGCATATTTGTGCCTCAGTCACCCAGTATGGGGAAATGCGAAGCGATATGTTATGAACGTGTCTTACCCAAGAAGGTAGCAGAAGGTGAGCTATAGGCCAAATATTCCTTGTTAGAGGCCCACGAAGGGAACTCGCATTGCTTGAGGGCTCCGGAACTGCCTTCAACCTCCTCCCGTTTCCATGGCAACATGGTCTCTGTGGCTGTTGGGGTCGCTACTCGGTTGTGCTCAGCGATGGTGATGTAGGAATCTGGGAAAACATTAAAAAGTTTAGAAAAATACTTATCTGGGGGTACAGGAGAGCCCCGCCAAGTCGAGCTACGAATATTTGGTTTACGATCTATTACAAAGAAAGAATAAATGCAAAAATGAATAAGAATTAGTCTTATTTGTGGTTAGGGTACGGCCCTGACAAGTCGCCTTCAGCCGAACTATACCATTTCCGAGGCCATGCCGGGCATTCAGGTTTAAAATAGGCATAAATTTTATAAGATTTCTTTATTAATGTTTAGTTACCATGTTCATCAGACATCCTCCGTTCGTCTTCTTCTAGAATATCTTCATTCGGAACTGCAAAGACATAGAAAATCTTTAGTATTTTTTTTTTATATATTTTGCCTGCTACCTACTACTAAAGGTGATTTTGCAATAGCTATCATTTAACTCTACACGTTGGTGCGGGCGCGGACATGGCATAGATGTCGCAGATTGCCATCATTTTCAGTCTTGTCTTGGATAGTCTTTTATAAAATTTGCGCTTATACCTAGGTACGTATTTGTCCTTTATCATTTTTCCGTAGAATTAGATTTGTGTTGTATATCGACGTCATAAAATTGAGAACAGAAGTTAACTAGGTTGATAAATAATTTGATGGATAATATGAATATATACTAAAACATGCTTCATTTTGATGAATGGCTTGGTCTGTAAATATCTTAATTGAAATTTACAAGGCAAATATATCAGATTACTGCTGCTTGAATGCGGACGACTTCGATAAAATTCCCAAGTTAAGATACATTAAGAATATAACAATTACATCACAACTATTTTTGTAAATTAATTAATTATACAAACTTGCATTTACAGGTGCAATGACATGGATATATTGGTAAACTAATTATGAATGTAACAAAAAAGTACGAGGAAGAGACAGCCTCTATGTCATGATTGATAATAAAATTAAAGGTATGTCTCCACCTTTCCTATAAGTTTTAACAACGTATATTAAACATACACACAAATATTAAACATACAATTACACAAATACTTACACTACTTAAGGTGGCAATGAAAACCTCACAGAACACATTACAACTGTCAATACAACCGCATGCAAGACTTGAAGGGAAGTAGATATGATGGCTCTTATGACGGAGATGGTAAGCTTGATCTTGACTGCGATGACGCCAACTAAGCAGTCCTAATGTTAGAAACACATACCGAAGTTATACGAGGATCTGTCACGTCGCCACGGTAAGGACTTTTCCACAGCGGTCGGGAGGATCTCTTCTGGCGTTTTTGCATACTGCTTTACAATCCTCGCTTTCAGAGGATTAAACCCTGGGAGGTTCGCCAGCTGGTTTATGAGCGAGCTACTGTTCTCTTTGTGTGAGCTCGGACTTAGTTCGGTGTAGCCAGCTGGTGCCACCACGGTCGAGACACAGTTTGTTAGTTGCCGTGCCATGAAGATTGCCGGCGGGGAAGAAATTTACAATGAAACACAAATGACATTGAAAAAGCGGATAGAGCGAGATACTTCTTTAGGGTTATTTAGCTATATAAATTATATGGCTATTCAAAAAATAACAATTTAATACCGTTGGTTCATGGATTGAAGAGTTAAAGCAAATGAAATTATCAAAGGGTTAGTTTTGTTAGAACATGCCACCACACCACTACATTGTTTTAGCATCGTTGTAGTGATTTTGCTCATCAATAGGGTATGAACAGTAGCCAAGTCAGTCGAAGTTCAAGGCCGTCGCAAATCAAAAGTAATAATAATTACTGACGTTCAATGAAAAGGTTACTTAATTAGAAACACTTTTACAACTTTTTTGATGATTATTATCTAGTGAGCACTGTGTGTCACAACAACAGTAACTGACGTTGAATTTTAAAATATTTTATAAAGATTTCACATACATTCTCACTAAATAACAATCTTTCACATTCTTTTCTCATTAGGACAACGCCACACCACCCAAAGTGCGATATAAAGTGAAAATTAGTCAATTCAACAACACCAAACAAACAGATTATAGAGGTACCTACATGGTTCTGGCACTTGGATTTGGATTCTTCATAAATGTGTGTGTACGTATTTAGTAGTCCTACTACTAGATATAAAATACATGTCAGGCAGAATCATGTCAAGGTACATTATATGAGTAGTTGAATGGATAATCTGCCACTCACGAAATTGATATAACGGTATCGTACTATGTAGTATACTTTAGTTAGAATATCTATATTGTGCCAAAAAGTAGAACATGCTCTCTTGAATCGGCTTCGCGAGGACCTAGGAGCTCCCAAATAAATAAATATTATAATGCATACGAACAAAACACGGAACAAATTACGGAGTATTTTTCATGTTTAACTAAGTCCATCATACCGTAAGTACATCAAATGAAAATAATATCTCAAAGTAATCCTGAAGGAACTATCCATCGATTACTGCCAAGTCCAAATACCAAGGAACCATAACAACACTTGGTGTCTTCTCATGCAGAATACCTACGTGGGGATTTTGCAGTGAATATAATACCGCCATCGTCACCTTCCCGCCTTGGCCCGGCCTCCTCTAGGTCATCCTGTCCGATCACCTCGTCTATGTAATCTATTGGACGTCAAAAAACATTACATGACGCTAAACATATACACTCTTATCATAATGAGGAATGTAAGTATGAATAAAATGTCTGGTGTGCTTTTACTTAGATTGCTGCTATTTTCTATCTCCAAACTATGTTACTACTAAGGTATGTGTATCTATTATTTCTTTTAAAATAGTTTTAACAATTGATGGAAATTAGTCCAGATTTTATTATTCCATGTCCTTGCAGATTATGAGTTAACTCGATATTTCTAACATAAGTTATGGCGAATCTGTACTCTTATATTGCGACTAAGTAACTAAGGTACCTCTGGTCGAGAAAAGGATGGTACGGCTATGCCTTTGATCGACTTGGGGGGGACTACGGTGCCCCCCGATTTACAATGGTGAGAGGTATTTGGGTTCAGTTATCGTAAAACGTGACATAGGTAGATATCTCATTAACTTTTGGTTGGCAAAAAAATATCTAACGCCTACAAATGAAAAGATGTTTGCACTACTAAATAGCGCATGCTCTACAATAATAAGGTAGTCGTACAAAACATGGAGGAGGCTGAATAACTAAGTGATATGCGTGTTTTGATTAATATCAATAACATAAAATTTCTAATGTGCTCGATTCAAATATTTGTATGAGATATAATTGAGAAAACTACCAAGCCTATTGTGATTGTGCACTGCAAAATAACTTAACAATGGACCTTAGGGGACTAACTCAGAGTGTGCCAGAAAGGTGTACATAGTTATATTTTAAGATGTTTCGTCACCAAACCATTCTGTGTAACACAATATGCCCATTTTATCCGTTCAACTTTATTTTAATTTAAATACTATATTGTTAACCGTATAGGCCAAAACGTTTGCAATAAATAATTTGATGTAAAATCGGTATTGGTTTCAAAAGATGTTAAATAATGTTTAGATTAACCTGAACCCTTTCCGTAACACCCTCTTTTAATTAAAATAATAATTAGCAAAAATATTTAGACCCATACGCGCATGCGATCAACACTTGTGATATTAATAGAGAATTAATTGAAGTACCTAATCTATAGTACTTTTTTTTACCGTGCGTGAACTGTTTGGCAGAACCATTTTGCTGGAATTCTGGGAAACTGACATGGTTTTTGCCATCCTGAAAAAAAAACGAAAAATACAATCAATAATAAGGTAATTTCTCTTCAAGTTAGACTTTTTTGTTCACTCGTTTAGACACCTATCTATCATCGGCAAACCTTCTATGTGTAATACCAATACCTAATATCAGGGATTTGAGCTCGATTGCCAGATCGATTCTATTTATTAAACATATAAAGATATCTAGTATTGATGCGGTCATTATAAATTGTTGTTAGTTCCTAATTATTTAACAATTAATGACTAAGTTGTTGGATGTAGATTTAGAGTGTGGATATACCTATACAGGTACAGAATTTTACCGACTTGGTTTTAAATTAGATTTCACAACGTTTTACGGTAGAAGAACTATGAAATATAAATCGGCGCTGACTGAAAATCAGTGTTGAAGGCCTGGCCTTCAACATAATGCTGAGTCAGACGCCATTTATAATGACAGTGACACACCACGACTGTCATTTCATTTTATATCATGTGTCATTGCAATTTTTTATCTCTGTGTTTTGTTTCTTTGTTGTAATTGTAGTGTGTTCACTGTCTTTATAATAAATGTTTCTTTCTTTCTTCTTTCTTTCTTTCAAATACTTTTTGTGCATGCTAGGTTTTTTCATTGAATCCGTTGATATCGTACCTTATTTCCACGCTTGCTCCTCTTATGGTGGTGTTTCCTGTCACTGCCGACCAGCCGTCGGATGTTCATCTGCGTTTTGAAATTGACCTGCGTGCCCAGGTCCTTGTCGTTCACGGCATGGCGGCTGTAGCTGAGCCGGCGGTGCTGTATTCAGACATTATACTTTAAAATAAAACTTGATTTAGTATTTTACGCCAGTAGAAGGAAGCTTGATTTACCTAGTTGCAAAAGTTTAGCAAACTCAAACTCGATGGACGTCATTTATGCGGCGGAGTCACAACTCACGCGCATGCCACCACGCCAAACACCAATCAGCAAGCAACGTTGAGAAGTTTATACTTACGGAAGATTCGCATTGGCTCACCAAAGCTTGGGAGATCGGCAGACCGGAATAAAACCCCACTTGCCTATTACGTGAAACGGTTAGATCTACACCAAAATAAAATCTTTGGCAAAATTCTCCGCCATAAGTAGAGCTTCTAAATACCATAAAAATACAGGGTGTCATTTAATTAGCTGACCAAATTTTGGGGAATGATAGAACCCACTATTATGAACAACATTCCCCTAGATGCCTATGGTCGCAAACAAACACAATATTTGGGATTCTCGTAGTAATCAGCATCAGAAATCATTTGAGACCATGTGTCTTTGGGAAAGTTGTTTATAATTATAGGTACTATCCACAGATATCGATATCTGTGGTACTATCATACCCCTAAATTCAGTCAGCTAATTAAATGAGTATACGTGTACGGGTGACCCATTTCAAACGGTCAGTAAGGTGTAATCGGAAACTATAAGTAATAGAAGTTTTTTTTTGTTGGGAACCATGGCATCAATTTTGTTGAAAAGCAAAATGACCTTTTTAGGGTTCCATACCCGAAGGGTGCCAAATGATTACTAAGCCTCCGCTGTCCGTATGTCTGTCCGTCCGTCCGTCCGTCACCGGGCTCTATCGGATCAACCGAAATCGGTAGAGAGCTGAAATTTTCACAGAATGTGCATCTCTGTTGCCGCAACAGCAACAAATAATTAACTACACGCAATTTTGAAAATTAAAGGGGTCCCCATAAAAGCGACTGTTTCTTTTAAATCCCTGCCCCTGCGAAATACCTCATAACATCATGATTCAATATCACTACAAATTTCGCTGCTCTTAATAACTTTGAGATGGCTCAGTCGATTTCGTATCGGTTTCGCTATCTTGAAGTTCCGGGTTCGATTTCCAGAGAACACATATATTTTTTTCTTTTTCTTTTGGTTTTATTATTCACGATTTAGTGTGTTTTTTTTCTTGTATGGTGGTTCGTGTGCGAGTCCGACCCGCACTTGACCGATTTTATTTTAATCTATTTTCTATCCAGGAATTTAATCCGCCGATAAAAAAATGTCACCTATATTATAACATTATCCGATAGTGTTGATATTAAGGATACATTTCTGGGAAGTAATATTTATATGGCAAAATAGTTTTTTTTTATATGGAGATATGAATAGGACTTGTCGACCCAAATCGAATGAGCTCCAACTCGATGGGTTTCAAAGACAGCGTCTTAGGGTCCCCTCTCCCATCTTCGATCTCCATCACCAGACCAACTTTTTTTTTTCACCTTTTTGTCACCTTTTTTTTAAATAATACCTCGGACACTATTTACACACATTGATCTAGCACCAAACTAGGATTCTCTCTATCTTGGGAACTAGACAACGATACACATACTTATATAGATAAATATTATACTAACAACCGTTCTCATCAAACAAATATTTGCCCCCACCGGGAATCGAACCCGGGACCCTTGGTTTCGTGGGCAGGGTCACTGCCGACTCGGCCATTCGGGTCGTCATAACTACATACACATACCATGTTTCGTAATGATTATAATATATGTAGCCCATTAATGTGCCCACCGAGGTGCAGGGGCCTTTACCCGTACACGCCGTGTGGTCTGCGGAGTGTGTTCTCGCGCGGAGCGCGAGAACCACTACGGTTGCGGGGTCGAGGACTTATGGTTGCCTCATGCCCGCGGCGTCAACTCGGGGGGTAACGTCCCCCCCGGTCTTGGGTGGCCCCTACTTGTCAGGGGCCTCGCGTGGTCTTCGTTGTGCTGTGCTTTCGCCGTCTATTGGCATACACTGGCGACAACGGTGCGGGAGCTTCTTCTTCTTCACTGTGCCGTGCTTTCGCCCTCTTCTGCGAGCTTACACTGGCGACAGTGGGAGTCTTGAGTGAGACTCTTGGGAGTGGTCTGCCTTCAGGCGGACGTGCGTGGTGCGGAGCAATGTCGTGGAGATGTGCGTGGCGGCTGTTGTCGGCGCAGTCGTACATGCGCCGTGCCAGCCGCGCGACGAATTTCTCCACGGTGGGCATCCGGGTATCCCTCATGATGGTGGTGTTGCGCACGTACCGCCCGGCTCCTGTGATCACCCGCAGGGAGATGTTCTGGAACCGCTGCAGCCGTGCCTTCTGGGTCTTCGACAGCAGGGCGTACCATGCTGGAGCCGCGTAGGTGAGCCGCGAGCGCACATAGGCCTTGTACACCCGCAGCTTGGCTCTCAGAGGCAGGCTGGACGACAGGACAGGCCGGAGCATTGCCCGCGCGGCTTTGGCCCGGTTGATGCAGTGTTGCACCATCGGGACCATGCGCAGCGAGCAGTCGATGTTGCAACCGAGGTATTTCACCGTCGATTGCCACTCGATGTCCCGGCCCCTCAGCTGTAGCGGGGTCGGACGGCGGGAGCGGGTGGTCAACAGGGCTGTTGTCTTCCCGACGTTCACCGCGGTCCACCACTTGTCCGGCCAGGGCGGCAGCAGGTCCAGGAGTCGTTGCATTTTCCTGCAGGCGAGCTCAATTTTGCGCAACGACGCGAAGTAGGCGCTGTCGTCTGCGTAGAGGGCGAGCACAACGTCTTACACCCCCTCCTCGAGATGGCCCTCGAGTGTGGGGATGTCGTTGGTGTAGAGCGCGTAGAGCACCGGCGAAAGGCAGCTGCCTTGCGGGACTCCTGCGCTGATGGCCTTCGTCTGGGAGTGTGCATTCTCGACCGAGACGAAGAACCGCCGGTCTTCCAGGAAGGAGGCCACGATCTGCCCGATCATTGGGGGCACACCTGCGTCCAGGAGCTTGAAGAGGAGCCCCTCGTGCCACACTCGGTCAAAGGCCTTCTCGATGTCAAGAAAGACCCCGACGGTGTATCGGCCCCTGTTCAGCTCCGACGCCAGGTAGTGTAGGACTCTCGCCAACTGGAGCGTCGTGCTGTGGCTGTCACGGAAGCCATGTTGCTCTGCCCTCAGCTGGATGTGGGGCAGGATTCTCCGTAACAGCAGGCGCTCAAACAGCTTGGCGATATGAGGCAGCAGGGTGATCGGGCGGTAGCCTCCCGGGTGTCTTCTGTCCTTCCCCGGCTTGGGGATGACGATCACCTTGCCCTCCTTCCAGAGGGCGGGGAAGTGACCGGTGCGCAGGATGCCGTTGAACAGCCGCGTCAGCGAGACGACGGCTTTCCTTGGCAGCTGTACTAGGGCCCCCGCGACGACTCCGTCCGGGCCCGGGGCCTTCCGCTGGTTCAGCTTCAGGGCCACCTTCCGGACTTCGCGGGGCGACATGAAGTAGTCGCCGGCGAGGGGAGGTGCGGAGACCGCCAGGAAGCGCTCTACGCGCTCCACAACAGCGGCGTTGTGCTCGTAGTCGGCGATGGGGTTGGGCTGGAACTGCCCAGCGAAGTGGTCGGCCAGGATGGCGGCTCGATCTCGTGCGGCGTAGCGGCGCCTGCCCGTGTGATCAAACATGGGGCAGACCGGCTCGGGAGTTGACGTCAGGCTGCGGTTCAGGCGGTGAAGGGCGGTGTCATCTTGGGAGGCCTGGTCAATGGTGCGTTCCCAGGACTGTCCCCTCAGCTCGATGATGCCCGCGCGCAGTTCTTCTCCAAGCCGGTTGATCTCCGCCCTGATCACAGGGCAGCGCGTGTGGTGCCAGGTTCGACGAAGACGGCGCTTGAGGTCCAGCTTCTTGCGGAGGTGTGGAGGGAGCCTCTCCTTCCGCAAAACCGGCGGTGGCTTGGTGGTGGTGGCTGCGGCTTGAGCGGTGGTGATGGCTGTGGTGATGGCCACTGCCGCGGCTTCTACCTCTTCCTTGGTAGAAACACCGCCGGGGAGCTGCGTTGTGTTCAACTCCAGCTGGTATTTGTGCCAGTCCGTCTTCGTTCTTGGACGCGGTGCCGACGTGAGATCGGCCTCCACCCCGAGGACCAGCAAGATAGGCAGGTGGGGGGTGTCGATGTCGTACAGCTCCCCGATGGCGATGGGGAACTGTACTTTCTTGAACAGGGGGACGTCTAGTACATCCGGGCGATGCATGGGGTTCGTTGGGTAGTGTGTCGGGGCCCCCGGGCTGAGAACTTCGTAGTTGGAGTTCTCAGCATCTTCCTGTAGGGCCCTTCCGGCGGAGTTGATGCTGTGGGACCCCCACTGGTGGTGCTTGGCGTTGAGATCGCCTGCGACCAGTGTGGGGGTCGCTCCTTCCATCATCGCTCGGATGTCTTCCGGGTGGAAATGGTGGACGTCGCCGGGAGGCTTGTAGGCTGCGAAGACTTTGAGCTCCGTGTCGGCCGTCTTCAGACGGACGCCTATGGACCGCGTCGTCTTGAAGGCGGGCAGCTCCAACTCTTCGTGGGCGAGATCCCGTCTCACAAGGACCGCCGTGCCTCTGTACGGCACGTCCCTCGGAGATAACTCGTCGCGGCGGTACACGAAGAAGTTGGGCAGTCGGAGCTCTCGGCTGGGGTGCAGCTTCGTCTCGCACAGAAGCACGACATGCACATCATGCTCCTGCACGAGTAGCCTCAGGTCTGTCGTCTTGCTGGTAATCCCGTCCGGGTTCCAGTACACAAGCCTTAGATCTTTAGGCATTGTGTCCGGACGAGATTGTGGCCTTCAGAGTGGATAACCCCCGCAGCAGGGGCAGCAACGGATCGCGTCTATCCACGATCGCCTGTATGGCCGCGCTGATAAGGTCGATGGCGTCGAGCAGCGCGGCCATGAGTGGAGCCTCCTGGCGCTCCGTGGATAGGGCTGCGGGTGCTGCCGGCTCCCGTGGGCGGGGGCGGGCTGGCAGTGGGGGGCGGCTCGCAGGTTGGGCGGGCTCAAGTGGCGGCTCGGCGGCGGGCTCTTCAGACGCCTTCTTCTTGTTCCGGCGCTTCTTGCCCCGCTTCCTTCGGGGTTTCGCCTCTTCGCCTCGGGTGGTGGGCGGGTTGGCCGGCGTTCTGATGGTGGCGCCCTTGGTCTCGCCCGGCTGGGCAAGGCGGGGGCGCTTCATCGGCGGCGATGTTGGTGACCCCAGCGGCTCCACATCTGGGTGTGTGGAGGGGCCGGGGCGGGCCTCGTGAGTGGCGGCATGGGTCGCAGGTTGAGGGGCCGTGCGGGCCGCGGGTTGGGTAGCCGTGCGGGCCGTGGGTTGGGCAGCCGGGCGGGCCGCGGGTTGGACAGCCGGGCGGGGCGTTGGGCGCGCGGTCTTCTTGGGGCGCTGATGTTGGGGCGGCAGTGGCGGCGCGATAGTGATGCCGCGCTTGCGTGCCTCCTCCTTCAGCGCCTTGCAACGGCAGCTGTTGGCCGGATGGCCTTGGCCGCAGTTGGCGCAGGTGGCGGCCTCAGATTTTGGCCGCTGACAGTCGGTAGCTGCGTGCCCTTCTCCACATCGCACGCAGCGTACAGGGCGGCGACAGTTGGTCGAGGAGTGGCCGAACGACTGGCATCGATGGCACTGCGAGGGCCCCTTTGGGCCGCGCCATCCCTCAATGGTGATGCCCGGCATGCAGAGCAGCTCCTTCACCGCGTAGAGCCTCTCGATGCTGCCGGGTGTTTGCTTCTCCGCCAGCAGGGCGAAGAAAAGGCAGCCGGCGCGGCCCATCCGGCCGGGAATCTGGCGGACATGTTGCGTCGGGAAGCCTACGCTAGCCAGCGCTGCGGCAACCTCTTCGGGCAGGGTGGTTGCCGGGAGCCCTCGGATAGCAATCTTGAAGGGGCGGTCCGCGTCCAGTGAGTAGCAAAACCATGAAATGGTCTTGTCTGTGCGGGCCGCCTCGTCCAGATACCGGACGATTTGCCGGTATTCTTCCGGGCTCTGCGGCGTAAAGCGGACCCCCTTTCCAAAGGGTCGCGCTTTGGGGGCATGGCCTAGGGCTTCCTTCAGCCGGGCAAAGTGTGTAGCCCAGGCCGGCAGGTTCTCCACGACGATTGGCGGGTGGTTCCTCTTCGGCTTGGGCTCACCGGTGGCGGTCGCTTGCGGTGTGGTGGGTCGCGGCGCTTGGGGCTCGGCGGCTGTAGTAATGCCGCAGCGTAAGAAACCCCACTTGGGGGCGTGGTCTGCGGCACTTCCATTTCGGCTTCTTCCGTCGAGTCCGGGTTCGGTGTGTCGGCGGTTGGTATGGTTGGTGCGACGGGGGGCGTGGCCAACGCTGACTCCGCCCACTCACTGCTGATACTGGGGTCGCGCGACTCTGTCTGCGCAGACTCCTGTAGCACCCGTATGAGCGGGTTAGGGGGGGCCCCCGGTGCGTTCCCCAGGTTGAGGTTGGGGAACTTCGTCGGCAGCGTCGGCCGCACCGGGCTTTTCTTCATCGCCGGCGGTGGTGGCGGCGATAAGGAGGCGAGCAGGGCGGTTGCTGCGGCTCTGCGGGCAGCGTCTTCATTCGCCGGCACCTCGGCCGGGAATTCAGTTGGTGAGTCGGGGGGGGGGGGGCGGAAGAACTCTTCCCTGCCCCCCTCGTGGGTCGGTGTGCCCGTGATGGGGCTGGAGGTGGCGCCGTGTTCTCTTCGGGTGAGCAGATTGCCGGCGAGGTCGAACGTCTCGCCGGTAAATATGTCGCGCTTCACGACTTGAATTACACGGCGCCGTCGTCGGTCGATTTGGATCCGCACATCAGGCGGATCCGGCTCGTCGGGGGGCGGGGGGGGTGGGTCCTCCGGCTTGCGGCTTCTCTTCATCGTTTTTAACAACGGGGTCTTCCTCTTACTTCTCCGGAGTTATGCAGGCTCTCTGGTGCCGACTTAACGCGGTCTTCCTCCACCGGGTGAGACCTCGAATAAATCCGAGGAGGCCCAGTGAAGTGCCGGCGAGCAGTCGATCAACACCACAGGTGCTGCGTAGGGTCAACTCCGGAGACGGGCGTGTTCTTCTCCTTGCTCCTCTCCGTTTGGGGTCGGTCCGTGGGTGGTGGTGGCGGCACCGCGACGTGTCCTGCGCTTCTAGCTTTAGAAGCACGTAGGCAGCCGCGATGCGATGACGTCACTGCGGGCGCAGTGAGCACACGACGGGCGGGGAGAAGAGCCGAAGAGAGAAGAGCGGGGGCGGCGAGTGTGTGAATCCGCACAAACAAACACCGAGGGTAGGTGCGAAAAACTTTTAGTTCCAGCTAGTACCGTGTGTGTCCGTGTGTCGTGTGTACCCGTACACGAGTAAGATTAAGCCAAGCTGGCTCAGTGCAGGTTGATGGAGGATTTTACGACCACTACCACGTAGCGATAGCAACAGAGACCTACAGTTAACGTGTCATCCGAAACACTGAACGTCCGTTATTGTATTTAAGATAAATTAATTATCTTATTGGTACATGGTCAGGTTTCGAACCTGCATCTCCTGTGTGAGAAGCATGCGTGAAACCCACGCCACGGCCACGGAGCTCATAATCATTACAATTGGGGGAAAATTCCATTCCTAGATTTGTGCACACATGTTATTTAATTACAAGTGAACCTATGAGGATGTAAAAAATGGTCACTTTTCAATCTTTCGCCATATGGCGTTACATCTTAACTTTTATTTACCGAACATACCGAATTATATAATAGTACTGGCTGATTTTTGGTGTAGATACTGCGTACTGCGTTATATCTGTTGCACAGTGTCATTATATGTTTATATCAGGCATAGTAGCAGTAGAATATTCTACTTATCTTATTACTTTACATGTTTTTTTGTATGAATATTTGATGTTTTTGTCTGTCTCACTAGAAAAGAAAGCTCGTAGAAGATAATTTACTATTCTCCATATCAGACCCTTCTACATCAAAATTCAAATAATTTTTAATTTCAAAATCTGTGAGAGTTTTTCTTTCTTTTTTAAATCAAATTATGGTTTGCTTTTTTGGGTTCCGTACCCAAAGGGTAAAAGTTCCGCCCTATTACTAAGACTTCGCTGTCTGTCTGTCTGTCTGTCTGTCCGTCTGTCACCAGGCTGTATCTCATGTACCGTGATAGTTAGACAGTTGAAATTTTCACAGATAATGTATTTCTATTGCCGCTATAACAGCAAATACTAAAAAACAGAATAATATTAATATTTAAGGGGGCATACAACAATTGTTTCAATACCACATACAAACTTATGAATGCACCTGGTTACGCACAAGGAGTGTAAAACTAGCCGCACCAATAACTTTGTAAAATTCACTACACCCCATCCCTACCATTGATGGTGGCACAGAACCCTTCGTGCGCGAGTTAGACTCGCACTTGACCGTTTTTTTATTTATAAAAACCGATGTTAGGAACAACCCTAACAATGAAAACTTCTATTACTTATAGTTTCCGATTTTGACCTACTGACCCTCGAAATGGGCCACCTTTATATACCTGTATATATTTATATACATGTGGAGTTCCACAGGTGAAACTACCTTATGGTCAGTGTGGAGTTATGGATATCCCGCTAATCTTGGCCTGATAAGCCATCAATATCAGAAAATATTAACCTCCTAAGATGATTAGTAACTCAGATAGATAATTTAAAAAGTTTCGACTAAATCATAAAAACATCCAGAAGAATAACTTCAAATACAAAATTGTTACACAAATAATACTATTATGACTACAATGTATCAAAAAAAATACACATTTTAGTCTGAAAATATGCGAAATAATAAACTTATAATTATTGCGCCATTTCATAAAACAGCCATTATCTGCGAAAATAGAAAACGCCATATGGTACCTTTACCTGTGAATCACATGTAGTTCTTGTAAAGTCTTGCCTAAAATTATGTCCAAACGGTACATAGAAATTTAGTACAAGTGTAGTACTCGTCAGTATTGCCTCTGCTTACGTCTGTACACACTTTACATACACGTACACGTCTATATGGCTTGCAGAGCTCCTCAGCTAGCAGATGATGTATCCTGGCATCGGTGAGGTCCTTCTTGCTAGGGTTATACTCCAACTCCTGCATATCGATGTTCCAGGTGGAAGAGTCCAGCTGGCTGAAGCTGGGGCTGGAAATTAAATAGACGTGTGAAAGCTATGAAATTGAGAATAAATGCATGTATGGAGCGATACGATTTTTCCCAGGATAAGGAATGTTACAGATTTTTGCTCACGTGTAGCCGAAATTCAATTCTATTCCATGACACAGAGGTAGCCCGTCGAGGTTCTTGATTTGCTGAAGGGGACTTATCTCTGAATCAAATCAAGTATGTATATGTGAAGGATGTTGGGGCACGCATTGCCGAAACTTTTCAATTCTCGAGATTTCAAAATTTCACGATAGTAATATTACAAAAACATCGGCGGTTGCTAATTTAATATTTATGTGTTTACACCCACCCACCCACCAATATTTATGTGTTTCGAAATTATATTAATGTTATGCATAGTAGTTCATTTCCCTGCCTATGTTACTCAAAGTTTCTACGTCTTAGTATAGTGTATGCGCTAATATTATGTGCTGCACCTACCTGGATCCAATGCGTACAGGACCAGCTGTGGGCGATAACAAGCTGCCGATGATGATGAGATGAGCAGGAATTAAAAAATGTGGCACTACATTACACATCTATAAAATCATAGCAAGATCATCTAAAGAAGTAACCGCTACTGAATTGTAGAAGCATTGGACGGTTAGTCAAATGAAGATAAAGATTAAGTAATTACAATATGCCCATTTCTACCAAATTGTGCAGCGCAAATAACTGTGAAAGACGCTACGTCTTAATTATGGGGCTATGTCGAAGGTTCGAATTTCGAGAAAGGTAGTTATGTAGCGAGAAAAGATAGACAGTTATTGGCACTGAACGTTGGGGTAGGCTGAAGTATGACTAAGGGTTACTCACCTTCCATTGAAGTTAGTGTTCGTATAATTCTTGAAAATAGCCGACATGGACTCTCCACCGGATATGTTACCGATAGTCGATGCATTCCTCTGCATATATTCAATGGCGTCTCGCATCGCTAATTTTGAATATGTCTCTAAAATCTTGGGTTCCGCACCCTGAAAATAAAAGGAAATGGGCTGTTGATTTTTTTGTTCTGCTATGGTATGGAGGAGAGAAGCTCTCATTTTAAAACGACTTAAAAAAGGAGATGGATCTCAATTCATTGAGATCTTTTAATTCTAGACATATTTTTGTTTATATATTTTTTATTAATCGTAGTTATAACATTTGCAAGAATTTGAAATGAACATGATATTTAAATGTTTAATAGTAGTTTATGTGACTGCTGCATAATGCCTAATTATGTACAGTTACATACACTAGTTTATCTACACACATATCATAAGCCCTCTTTGACGTGTTCAGGAACCGCATGTTTTACCGGCATTGTGGCTCTGCAGTTGTTTAGCTTGTTCTGTAGCACCAACTTCACACAGGCGGGCGTCGGCGTTCGAAATTTGAATGTCAGTACCAACTTCACATACAAACTAGGGACGGCACGCGGGTGGGCGTCGGCGTTCGAAATTTGAATGTCATTATTTGTAGAAAAACTACACATAATGACCATTATGTGTAGTTTTCCAGATACGAAACGAGTTTTTACCAAGTAGTTTAACATAATGCTGATCGTAACGTGCGGTTTTTGAACGCAGTAAAGAGGGTTTATGATACGTGTGTAGATAAAAGTCTTATAATGTGCATGATAGACTTTTTATTATAAATGTCAATTTATAATCTGATCAATTTAAGTATTCTAGGCGAACCCATAGGTGATCTAGACAATGTACTTACCTGATAATTCCTTAACAAAAACGGTCTTATAAACCGGTTATCGAACCTCTTGAACTTATCCCTTATATGGTGGTTACCATGTTTACCTACAATATCTTCTACCCCTGCCATTAAATGGTCCATAAACTGAAACAAAAAATACAAGCACATCACACAACCATTTTTGTCCAATATCTCTGAAGCCAAATGACGACTTGAGAAGAGAATTTCTCAATACCGTACTCAGGTTTTCTTTGTCAAAATGTTTTACAGAAAGTAGAGGTATGAATGAGTCTATCCGACCACTCACTCTCAATATATCTTTGCTCGACTGCTGCCATTCACCCAGATACAAATAATCCAATATACATTACCCTCTCATGAATCCTCTCATTCATAGTTGGCTTCCGTTTCTCCGCCGTTTTCACATTCAGCATCTTCACCAGCGGCTTGATGGTGATGCCCTGGATGAAGACCGTGAAGTAGATCACCGCTATTGTGGTGGTGACGAACATAGGTTGGAGTTTGACGATGCGAGGGTCGATTAATAGCACCAGGGCAAACGCGACTGCGCCGCGAAGTCCTAGGGAACAGGTGGAAGATGAGATGGAGTCTTATAGAAGTAATGCGGGTGGCTAATGAGCTATCCATCTAAGGCAGGTGGTATATTTTATGGGGATTTTATGTTACGTCAGCAAAATCAATTCTCTTACAATGTTATATCTCAGAAATGTCCTGAATATATACTAGGTCATTTATAATAAGTATATTTAATGTTGACTTACCTCCATAAGACATCACGAATTTTTCAACCCTATTTAGTTTGTGCAACCGGAACTTATTTGCTACAGCGCTAAAAATATAAACACCTGAAACGTTATAACATATATAAATATGGCTAGTATAGTATAGTTGGATTTCGGACTATAAGCAAGTAACTAGTTATATTTCAATATTTGTGAATTTTCATTTATATATCACTCCATTTAGTTTATTTAAACGGTCAACGCCCACGGGCATCTTAAGATGCTATTTTCCCGTTATAGGTTATGAATTTTATTACGATGGCATGAGATTCAAAATCGCAATGCCTAAAAAATTTCGTGGATTTCTGTGGCCAGAGACGAAACCGGTGTCAATCAATACAGTAAATTATTACAAACAAAAGAATAGTTCGCGGAAGGTTCGGATTAAGAATGAAAGTAAGTTGATGCTTCCCTAGGGAACTATAGTCTTTAAAAATTACAGTAAGATGTTTTAGTTTGTTAACCCACGACTAAAGAGTACGGGTAATTCAATGAACAATGAGGGGGCGACATACACGAGAGTGTTTTTGTCGCTCCCACTTACCCATTGGATTTCTCGATTTCCCGATTACCATCCCACCTGTCACGAACTAAATGTTTTGGTAAACATTCCCTAAACTATATACTTTGCGAGAAATGTCAAAGTTATTCAGAGCCACCTTCGAAGTAGCGTCTTAACGTGATATAAGCTTGTCTGATTGAAACACTCACCTATTATCCTAAATACGGAGCAGAACACAATGGTCAGAAGCACAAACCACGTGTTCCAGTCATGGTTGTTGTTCACCGTGGCCACACCTAGGAACATGAAGATGATGGTCTCCGATGAGGAAGAGAGCATCTTCATCGTATACTTGATGGTGGTGTGGGATTTGTGCGAGATGTTGCCCTCCACGTAGTTCTTCATTGTGATGCCGCAGAAGGTGATTCTGGAACAAAACACAAATAAAATTTGTCAAATGGAGGATTTAATTAGCGATTCTACGTGACCACAACTGTGGAAAACCTTGTGGAAACCGTGCCACCCGTAATGGAAAATGGCGTGAGGCCATGCTTGTTTTTTTGTTAAAGTAATGTGTATCGAGAGTACCCCTTAAGAGAAATAAAATTAAAATTACACACTTAACAATAAAATTAAATACAATGACATAAATCCGCCAAACGCTTCGTCATAACTATTATATTTCAATTCCTTTCTTCCAGCAGGCCTCGGAGAACTCGCCCAATGTCCATGCTCACAACTCCACAGCATAACACCGTGGCTTATGAGCACGGGTTTAGATTCAGCGCCATTCGGTTGTGGAATGCACTCGCCTGCATCATCAGGGACGGTCCTACTCTGAATATATTTAAAAGTCGCGAGAAGAAGCATTACCTCTCTCTGTAGAATTATAGGTACCATCCATGTCAGTATTTATTAGTACATATGTTTAGTTACATATATATGCTATACACCTGCTCAGCAATCAACCTTTCCAATGTGAACGTGGTTTGCTGGAAGAGATCTCTTATAAAACATAAACATTTACATACAGGCACATACATTGCTTCCGAACTCACTCTAGGATACCCTGTGTCGTGGAAAGCAGATACAGCGACGTCACACACATATAAACATCCAAGATCCGGGGTCTCCTTTTCTTTACCCCCAGCCGGGGATCGAACCCGGGACCTCTCACATGGTAGGCCGAGCCACAATCGCTGCGCCACAGAGGTCGTATACACTATTTTCCTGTAACTATTGTTTCTTTTTATATGTTTTGTGTGCAATAAAGAAAATATTAAATATATGAACTAAACTAAAGAAAATACAAAATAAACGTTTTAAATAAACCGCCCCAAGAAACACCCGCACGAAACGGGGCCATATATACTGGCAGCATACCGCGCTGCACAGCTAGCGAGATCAACTGTTTTCTCCTATTAAGGAATGACAAGGAGCGGTGGTCAAATCCTCGGTCTTAAGATCATATTAGATATACAGATAACACCTAAATAAAATAAAAAGCTATACAACCTACTTATGTGTAAGTACGTTCGTACTCCCAAGCGGCTAACGCATTTGTTATAATATAAGTGACAAAACATTCATAAACCGCCACAACATACGTGTTGTCAGCTTTCTAACCTTCCAGTAACCATAACAGCGCATCTCATCTGTCTGCCATTTATGTTTATAGCTGTTGTCTCGCAAATAGCTCTTTCACTTCAGAAACAGACCGACAGACACGAGACAATTAAACACGCCTCGATATGCAAACTGGTCCGATTCGCTTCACTTCCGGACGGACGTCGGCATTCGCAACGTGACCTATTTGTATCCCCGACCCCCCGTCCGCCTTCGCCCCCTCGTCCCGTGGCCCGAGGGTTCTCCCCGACTCGACCCAACCGTAATATTGTTCAAATAATTATTGCCAATTTCAAGCTTTTAGTAAATGTTGGGATAAAAACACCTTTTCACGTAAGGGGTGGCAGAGCCACAGTTTTGCCCATGTTTAGCCAATAATTCAATATTCCAAATTGCGTATCAGTCATGCGTGATTCTTTATACTTTATTGCACGGTAAATAATGAGTACAAAAAAATGAACTCGTATGCGCAAAGGCGAGCTTATCTCTAAAAAGCTATTCATTACCGCAGCCAAGGATATTTTGTGTATGTTGGGCTGAGGGCACACTCAAAACAGCTTCACGCTTTTTCCTTTACGGGCCTTTGGGGATGAAAGTATAATGAATCCCAGTAGTGATGTTTCGATGAGTCAAAACGGAAATGCATTGAATGGATTTTAAATGGGTCAGATCGGAAAGTAGTTGGTGTAGGGAAGAACCCCGATACACCCCAGTGCCTTTATCTGCTCAAATTTACGACATGTCAATTCAGTGTTCTGAATTTGAAATTGACCGATTTCTCAAGCCGACAGGCCTTTTAAGTTTTCATGAGCTCAGTTTAGAATTTCTTTGCTCGTGACCGGGAGGTCTGTCGTCTATGGTCGATCCTTATTATATGTCTCTGATACCTAGGAATACCAATCGTAATTGACATATCTAGCAATCAATATTATATAATATTCCGATTTGTCGATTCAATCTGAATTGTATTGCGATTGCAATTCCTAGATGTCGGTGATACATAAGAATAAGGCTACTACTGGAGTAGAAAATTGTCTCTTAAAGCTTTCATTCTATAAACCGATGATTTGTCTAGATTGTATCGTTTTTTGTTACATGAAACACAAAGTCATTAGATAAATGTTTATCTTATATTTACAAAAAGTTAAAAATTGTATATATTTACTCCCCATTTTTTCTGGAATACTTGGATTTTTGCGTTGGATCTACTAAGATCATACCTAAGCAATAGAATACAAAAGGCAGAAGTCAACGGCGTTAAAATTGGCGTTCCACAAGGTTCCATATTAGGCTCTTTCTTATTCCTGGTGTATATTAACGATCTGCCTTTCATGGTGGAGAAATAGACTGACACAGTGTTGTTTGCTGATGACACTTCACTGGTCTTCAAAATTGAAAGACAAAAAGAAGATTTTGATGATCTTAATGATATTGCCTTTAACCTTGAATTGGTTCATAGTTAATAATTTATTGTTAAATGCTGGTAAAACTTCATTCTAATTTCCAAATGTCACGCAAGTTGAGATCAGTTTGGTTTTAGACAGCAGCACGTTAGAATTAGTAAATGACACGAAGTTTCTTGGAATAACCATTGATAGCAAATTGCAGTGGGGACTCCACAAAGATAAATTAGCTGGTAAATTAAGTTCTGCGGCTTACGCTGTTAGGAACATCAGACAAAACATGGATGTGGCTACATATAGGCTAGTATATTTTAGTTACTTTCATAGTGTCTTGTCTTTTTATTTAAGAGAAAAGAGCTATTCGAGCAATTTATAAATTAAAACGCACAGACTCCTTAAGAGAGCTTTTTAAAGTAATTGACATACTAATTTATTTATTTTCGAAAATATAATGTATGCACGCAAGAACCTTACAACATTTTCCAAACTTAGCGATAGCTGTAATGTTAACCTAAGAAATAATCACAGACTACTTGCACCCAGGTTTAGACTCGCGAAGGTTAGCAATTCTTTCAAGGGTCAATGCATTCTCAACTACAAGAAGATACCTCTGGAGATCTTGAAATTGCAATTTGAGCAATTTAAAAACCATGTTAAAGCGACTTTGTCGAAAAAGGGATATTACATTGTTCAAGATTACTTAAATGACGGGACTGTATGGGGTTAATCTGGCTCAACACAGACCTTGCTGTAAATATTTTTGTAGTTATTTATTCCTGCTTATTAATTATGATATTTTTAAATTTGTATTAGTTAAGCATAAGCAATTTTTAAAAGAGATCTAAAAAACAATCTGTGGGATTTTCTACGCCCTTCTTCTCCCACAGTTTCCAATGTAGAGAAGTGGCAAAAAATGACGATTGCATATTATATTTACATATTAAGTATATGTAAATATCTATAGCAAGAAAGACTTTTGTAATTTGGAATTTAGAATTTAATAGTCATCAAAATCTATAAAACAAAATAAAAAACATAAATCCGCATAACGCTTCGTCATAAATAAATTCGCTTCGCTTAGATTAATTACTTTGCAACTTTAAAAAACTTTATAGCGTAATTTGTGAAACAGGAATCACATTACCGTATTGTTGGAAATAACCTTATTACCGGAAATCTCAAAACCATTTCGAGAAACATGTTTTTTGTACAATTTCTATTTATCAGATTAATAAATAAGTAAATATGTTTAAAGATATTTTAATAAAACACAATGCTATTAATTTGACCTATCTATGACGTCATCATCATCACGCTTAAGAAGCGGACTTGTGATCACATATATCACGATATTCCTGTGGTAATAATGACCTGAGAAAGATATTTGATGAAAAATATCGAATCCATATAAGAACAAGAGAAAATTGTGTAATAGAAATAGATCAACCGTCGATCACTTGCTTCACGAATGGTTCAAGAAAAGAGAGCACAAAACTAGCAGGAGCTGGTTAATGAATCTTGAATAGTACAAGTATAGGACAAGACAAATCAATTGTCTTGACGCTATACGTCAGCGTGTTCCAAGCGGAAATCTTCGATATAATGGAATGTGCTGAGGCCCTGAAGGAAACATCAGATACTGAAAATAAGACTATAGAAATATACTATTTCTTTATTCTTTATTGCATAGATAATATAAAGTTACAGACATTCAGATAGACAAGCAACCTTAACACTTTCATTGCCCAGCAGCAAGCAAGCTTTTTGTCAAATATTGTTCGCACGCCGACCACCCACCTCACGGGGTCAGACTATACATGTTGACTTTTACACACGCCGCCAGCTCGACTAGCGGGTCCTACAACACTCGGCTAGCTAGGGTTGTCTCTCACTACTTTCTTATAATAAAATAAATAAATCATTCATAAATTTACGGGTTGTTTCTTTAGATTTTTTTCAAATCCTTATTTCTAGTTTTTAGTTATATAGTTAGGTGCCTCGACGAATATGCTTCCCTTAAAAACTTTCATTACCCTGTTCAAGTTGTGTTTTATTTTAGACACAAGTCCTTCTCCATGGTTCATTCGATATCTTTTCCATAATTCAACAACAGCTGTTTAGGGATCAACAGCAATCAACACTTACGCTAGAATCCCGCTCATATGGAACATCTCAGCATTCAAATACGCCAGGTACGCCATCACGAATATGAAGATGGGCTCGATGACTCGCACTTCGTTCGTGAACCGGGTGACCAGGCCAGTGGCGAAGCCCCATACCACGCCAATACAGGTGCCTCCAACGGCCACGACCAGGAAAGAGGCGAGGCCTGCCAGGAAGTCCGTGTAGACCAGGTTAGATAGGCCCATCTCGCTGAAAAATCAACATTTACTTTTACAAACAGGCACGGCACATTTAATAACGGATCATGCTTAACTGTTTATTAAATTAACAAAAAACATCCCAAAACTATATGTTCATCAAAATTGTACATCCTAATTTATACTAAACTACATGGAGGCCCCTCGCTCCGCTTCGCTTCGCTTCGGCTCCAGGTTGTATTATAAAGTTGTGACCTAACAAACCTCACTTTAGTCTTCTCCCAAGTTAGTTTCGGACAGAACGTGAGCTGTAGCTTATAGCTAATATAGCTAATTTTCAAATATGAATCCTGGAAATTTTAACTACTATCTCAGATACTATAATTACTATACATCAAACAGTATTACGAGTATTCCAAGCGCTCGTTCAGTGACGTGTCTTTTCGTCATGCGGAACGCGGGGCGCGATACTGGACAGCAAATAGTATATTATAATGGCATTTGGATCATGAAATGGCCCACAATTTCATGATCTCGCCGACCATTTCATAGAATGGTAAGAAAGGGTATTTTTAAAAGCACTCAGCACTACCTTATGTTTCTTTCTGATATACACATCAAACTTACACGAAAACTATTCGGGGGCTTCGCTGCACTCGGTCCCTTTAGTATTCACCTTAGCTACTGCAGTGTTTTTGCCTAAAAGGTTTCTTCGTTCAATGAAAATTCTAAATAAACCATGATTGACCATTTCACAATATGGACAATTCTACGATATGGTTACTACATCTACATACTTTACATCATATCATAAAGATATAATGTCGTGTACATACTATAATATAAGTAAATTCATGTAAAAGGTCCTCATTTTCAGAGAGTTAAATTATTAGAAATTATCTCTCTTTAGTTGGTTGGTCTTTTTGGTAAACGAGGAATTCTATGGTTTCGCCATCTCCTACTGTCCATCCGCGGCTAACTCAGAGACTAGGATGAAAGCTGTAATTCGACGTACTACTACTTCCTAAGGGTTATAGTACCCACTATATGAAACATAACTTACGTGTAAGCCTCAAACATGTGGTAAAGCACGACAGTCACAGCATCATTCAGCAGGCTCTCCCCAAACACCACGATGTATAGCACCTCGTCTACATGGATCTCTTCAAAGACTGCCAGCACAGCCACAGGATCCACTGCTGAGATGAGGGCTCCGAAGAGCAGCATATCCAGCAAGGGGGTGGTGCAGCCGAACATGCCGGTCTGGCCGCAAGCCCAAAGGGACGCACCTGTAACATTGTGGAGATAATCAGAACTTCCTTAGGCATTTGGTGTGGATGTTGGTCCCTCATTAGTAAGGAATGTGACAGTCTGAAATGAATTTCCTCCGCTTTTCAAGATTTTGCGTATGTAAGAAGACTGATAAGTAGAGGCCATGTATATATGTATGTACATTTCTCTGGTCGGACTATTTTGCTGGATCACGACTTGATAGAAATTTAATCATTACATTACTTCTATTCCAAAACTCGCCATATATTCCAGTTCCCTGCCATTCTGGTTTTCTGCTACTCTTTAAGAAATCGAAATCTCCTTACCAATAGTTAACGTGTTGAAGACCGTCCCAACGACAGCGAACAGCAAAATCGTTCCCAGATGATCGAAGAACAGCCTGTTTGGCATGAAGTATCCTGCATCCAGAATGATAGGCGGCAACATGTACAGGAAGAAGGTGTCAGGAGTCAGGGGCTGGACGTGAACCGTATGCGTACTGAGGAGTAGCGCCCCGATGAGCACACCCACGAAGATCAGGAGACAAGACTCCGGAAACATTCGGGAGAGCTTCGGCGCCATGTGGAATCCTGGAACAAGGAGGGTTTTCAGGACTATACTACACGCCAAAGTGAAATTTCCAGCTCGCTCTGATGACGCCATAGCGTCCGTCACTGTCATAATGACACATCGAGAGCGAGACCGAGCAAGAGAGGGAGAGAAAACGCATTCCTTGCAGGTGCCAAGTTAACTTTGTCGCCAAGTATATAAGAGTTAAACCTCCATCAACAAACGAATTTGCTTATCGATGATTAGGCGCTTGGCGCTTGAAGGATCACATCATACTCAGACTACATAGACCCACTGCTAGGCCTCTTCTTGACAAAGCACCAACCCATGTCTGTTAAAATCCAGGCAATCTTAATCATGTCGTGAGAAACAAACAATCAAGGGGCTAGAGAGGAATTGCAGGGACTTTTGATATAAAACTAGCTCTACTCTACTGTACTCGATCATGCTTCGGAGAATGTTAGAGAGATAATTTATGTCTTGTTATCTATGAAAAAATCTGTAAATAAAATATTGTAAGCATTTCAAAATTAAATACCGATGTAAGCTATTGCTTATTTTTAAAAAACGTACAATTATATAGTTATAAAATGCCCTGTGTGTGGTTCCACAAACTCCTATTGCAGCATCCGAGAAATAATGAATCCTAAACTTAAAAGCGCCTACAAAAGAAAGTAAACTATCATCACGCACATATCGGACACACGAAATAACCCCTGAATATTCATAGAAAAAACCCTTCGTCACAGTTGAACACGTTTACAATTTACGTCCGATTAAAAGCCGCAAACTTCATCAGAAGCAAGAAGTGTTGACCTTGAAATCTTATGACAACAAACTGAAATTCATGGATATCATAGTGAGACAGAAATTCCCCTACAAGCAAAGAAGTGTTGAACTATGAAATTTTATAAAAAACAAACTAAAATTCACGGATATCATAGTGAGACAGAAATTCCCCTACAAGCAAAGAAGTGTTGAACTATGAAATCATATGAAAACAAACTGAAATTCATGGATATCATAGTGAGACAGAAATTCCCCTTCAAGCAAAGAAGTGTTGAACTATGAAATCTTATGACAACAAACTGAAATTCATGGATATCATAGTGAGACAGAAATTCCCCTACAAGCAAAGAAGTGTTGAACTATGAAATCTTATGAAAACAAACTGAAATTCATGGATATCATAGTGAGACAGAAATTCCAAGGAATCGAAAACAAACGCATACAAATTACAGGTAGATCTGAGAGACCGAGAGTCGTACCTCGCGACAGTACTGAAATAAACACATAAAGGTCTAAGAAGAATATACCATATCCATACAGACATATCCATATCTCTCTTCCGTCATTTTACTCAGAGACGAATATACCCGCAGACACAAAACAACTATTTTATTCTGTTGTAACCAGAAATCATAAGTCACAATTATCTTACCCTGATACTCCGCGTCCCTGACCAACAACCAACCCTTTCAGTGCAGAAGAAAATTACCTGCAGTGATAATTACCTGCAGGAATAATCACCAGAGTGAAAAGGTTTTCGAGTTCAGAAAAAATTAACGTTATTTCATTGTACGTAATAGTCACTGACAGTTCGATTCGCTTACTTTCTCGACGCGTTATTATTCCTGCTTCCTACGCTGCTCTCCAAGGCTGCATCAGGCCCAATCTGTCAAAGGTCGTTTTTAATGAAGAAGAAGGGAGAAGTAATTCCATTATGTACCCATAAACCGAACTGTGCCAAATCTGCCTGCATAACGGCTGTACACAAGTGAGCATCATATTAAAAACGATCAAATTGATCAGAGTGATGATCAAACAAAACAACAGGAGGAATCTATATCGCAGTGTATGCCGTGTAAGAAAACCTTATTCATAATACATTCTAAAGAACCAATCATACGTGTCAGTCAAGTACAAAACGCTTCCATATTTAAGAAACAAGAACCCAGTTTTTGAAGTAATTTCAAGTTTTTCAAATAAAACCACCCAATATGAAGCCTAAGAGAGCGTAGTCTACGTACGAGACGTCGGGTATCAGTCCAAAGTCAGAAAACGGTCATCCAAATTTCATTTCACCTCCAAGGTACCTGATCCAGTGTTGATGGGCACTCGCTATCCATCCGTTCGCACCATGACATGTGAGGATAAGCTAACTTGTACCAGACGAAGTGAGAAATCCTGCCTGTGCGTAATACCGACCTCTTCAGTCACGTCTACTTAGAACAGGTAAGTTAGCTGAACGTACGCCAGACGAAATATTTGCTCAGAAATAAAATCATCAGCCTTCAGTATGCGCACATGCTGATCCAGTATTCGAGTATATAATAGAAAATGGTGGCAAGACCTGGCTGGCCAAAAGTCCAAAACAAATGGTGGAAGGAGCAAACGGTCAAGCATGTTATCATTGAATCAAAGTAAATCCATGTATGGCCAGCCTTATGGCTAAAATAATCACACGAAAACTTAGGTGTTCCAGGGATTAGAGATTGTACTTTTATAATTAAAATGTCTACGTGGACATCTCTTCACAATGCCACGGTAAAATTAGGTTTTCCACATTATTTCAGATTTGATTTGTAAATTTTCTCTTAGTAGTAAGCACATATGTACAGTGTGATTCTTCATAAACTGGACATATTAAATAGGGTTAAAGAAGATCCTATTTTATCGACAAAAAATGTTTTAAAAAAATCCCACTCCCCCTATATATTTTTTTACAGCCATTTGATTATACATTTTCGTGAACCATGCACCAATTGCGAAAAAAAAATATAACTTCGGACTGAAAGGGTTTGTCATAGTCAAATCAACTGGATTGTAATGATGAAGTGCAGGCAGTACATTCAGTTAAAAAACATACTGAAAAAGTGTTAACTGATTACTAAAATTACGCTTTGTTTTTGAACAATTGTGATTTTTCGACTACTTTTTTTAGTAATTGCAGGTTAATTCAGAATTTGGTCCCCAAAAAGAACTATGATATGACAAAATATTATTTTCTATCTTATTAACTTTTAAATAGCACCTTCATTATGTTTCTAAGTTAATTACTTTTTTTTTTTAAATAAGACCGTTATACCCCTTTTTCACTATTCGGAACTAACATTAATCCTAGCCTAATGATACTTCTAGTGGATTAATGAGGTGAGATAAATAAATCTATCCCATAAATGTCCACACTGAGGGGCACAGGCCTTTAACCAGATACGAGTAAGATTGAGCCATACTAGATCACGCTGGCTCTGTTTGGGTTGATGGATGGGTATTACGATACATACTGCCAAGTAGCGATAGTAGCCTTGACCTGCGCTTGAGAAGCAAGCGTGAAACCCACTAGACTAGACCATGGAGAGCTAATGTAATTAAACTATAACAAATATAATGTACAATTCATAAAAAAAAGCTTCTGGCGACAAAATTAAAACTACATGGAAAATTATTAAAAAAGAGACAGGCAAGGTTAGGTCTAGTGAATCTAGTTTTAATTTAAAAGTTAACGACAAATTACTCTCATCAAACGAGGAGGTTGCTAACGCATTTGAAAAGTTCTTCAGTACCATACCCATAATAACAACAGAAGCACTATTACTTGGTTGAAAATGTGCCCCAAAACAAGGATGGCTTTAACTTCAACCCAAAAGGCTTTATAACTATAGTTAAAACATTTAAACTTCTTAACATGAAAAAGACTGAAGATACATGGGGCATGTGGGTTAACGTGGTTAAATCAGTAATCGATGTGATTGCACCATACATGGCCATCACGTTCAATAATTGTATAGCAAACGTGCCAAGTTCAGACCTGTATCTATATTGCCAGTATCGAGCAAGGTGTTTGAAAAGTTTATATTGAGTCAATTACATCTGGGCTACTCCACAAAAAACAGTTCGGATTCACTAAAAAGGCAGATCAACAACAGACGCCGGAGTAGTACTAGTAGAACACATTTATAGTGCGTGGGAAAGATCACAGGATGCGGTTGGTATTTTTTGTGATCATTCCAAGACCTTTGACTGTGTGGACCATCAAACTCTTTTGCTCAAACTACAACACTATGGTATCAAAGATAATGCGTTAAAATTAATGGAATCTTATCTTATGGAAATATTACTAAAAGTAGATATAAACAGATGTAAGCCCACTGGAACCCATATGAATATTGGTGCACCCCAGGATTCTATCTTAGGTCCGTTCCTTTTCTTAGTGTACGTGAATGACCTGCCGTATATGGTGGAAAAAGTGACTGATATTGTTCTATTTGCTGATGACACATCTATTATTTTCAAGGTGAAAAGACAAGAAGAAATTCTTGACGACTCAAATAGTACACTCTCTCATGTGTTAAGTTGGTTCAATGTTAACAACCTGTTTTTAAACTCAAAGAAGACTAAATGTATCAAATTTTGTTTGCCTAATGTACGACAGATTGAAAGCAGTGTAAGAATAGGATCTGAAAGATTGGACCTCGTTGAGAACACAATCTTTCTCGGAATCACTATTCGAAATAACTAAGCTCGCACGAAGACTTAGCTCAGCCGCTTTTGCGGTCAGACAAATCAGATATCTTACAGATGTTATAACTGCCAGCTTGGTTTACTTTAGTTATTTTCACAGTATTATGTCTTATGGAATATTGCTCTGGGGGAGAGCAGCAGATATAAATACGATATTTGTCTTACACAAAATGGCGATCAGGGCGATATATCAATTAGATGCTAGAGAATCATTAAGAGAAAAATTCAAAGAAATTAATATACTTATGGTTACCTGTCAATATATATACGAGAATATCATGCAAGTAAGAAAAAAACATAGCTTTTTTAAAAATTGTAGATGATAGCCATACAATTAACACTAGAAATAGAAACAGGTTAGCACTACCATTATTTAGACTAAGTAAAGTAGGCACAACATTCATGGGGCACTGTATTCGCTTCTATAATAAAATACCACAGGAGTCATTGATCCTTCCTGAAAAGAGGTTCAAAAAGTCCTATTATAGTATTAAGGAATACTTAGATGACAAAGCTGCATGGTCGACGACGTGCAAGAAATTTGACGAGGGGCGATGGATCAAGTCTATCACTCGCCGGCGAATTTCCTTAGACCGAAACCAGTGCTGTTGTAAAGTCACTTTAAAAAAAAGAAGGTATGGGGGAGTTTCTTGCCGTTTCTTTTTAACCCCGAGGCCCACCTTCCGGAACGGTGAAGTCTTTTTTTATATAAAAAAATGACTTGTAGTATGATTTTGACGTTGAATAAGATAATTTATTTATTTATATTCAATAAAAAAATTGAGTCTGAGTCTGAGTCATATCATTTATTTTCTTAGAAAAAAACACATGTACAAAGGAAATCCATCGGCGTAATGTAACTACAACAAAAACAGAGATATCCTCCTTGTTGTTGACACGGAGCTTGTGCCCCTCGGTGGGGACATTTATGGGCTAGATTTATTTATCTCACCTCATTAATCCACTGGAAATATCATTAGGCTAGGATTAATCTTAGTTCCGGAAAGTGAAAATGGGGTATCACGGTCTTATTTGAAAAAAAATATAGTTATTAACTTAAAAACATAAGGTGCTATTTGAAAGCTAATAAGATGGAGAATAATATTTTATCATAGTTTTTTTTTGGGGACCAAATTCTGAATTAAACTGCAATTACTAAAAAAAGTAGCCGAAAAATCACAATTGTTCAAAAACAAAGCGTAATTTTAGTAAGAAGTTAACACTTTTTCAGCATTTTTTTGTAATTGGCAGTACTGCCTGCTCTTCATTATTACAATCAAGTTGATTTGACCACGACAAACCCTTTCAGTCCTAAGTTATATATTTTTTTGCAATTGGTGCATGGTTCACGAAAATGTAAAAAAATATAGTGGGATTTTTTTAAAACATTTTTTTGTCGATAAAATAGGATCTTCTTTAACCCTATTTAATATGTCCAGTTTATGAAGAATCACACTGTATTTAAAAACTATTCAACACTACTCCAGACATCGCTTTCCATCTCCAAAACCATGCTCTTAGTTTTAAGCAGTATTTTTAAACTTGTTATTAAGCAACTCCTTCGGGCATCGGTAGGATAGTCGTAAAAAGTCAAGGTTGGAATTTGTCAAAGAAGAAGTACATATAGGTCAAGTTGGTGAGCCGCTCGAAGCCCTATCGGGCCTACTTGTATAGGTAGGTATATGTAGTTTGGAACATCGATTGCTAAATTTCTGCCCTAACAATTAGTTATTGTTAACCATCGCAATAGCTTTATTATGGTTCTTTGGTAGGGTTTGTGCTGGCTAGAATATCGTTCAGACTTCACTATAAACCTAAATTTATACCTCGTCAAGTCGTCATGGACAGGGAGTGTTGAAAAACTACATGAATTCAAATCCGCATCTTGCCAACCCTTATGCAAAAAGCATGGCGTTATGAATTGATTTACTCTGAGGTATAATATGTGAGAGCATCCTTTGCACGACTAATAACCAATTATGAAAAACGAGAAATGGTAGTAGCTAGAAAGTCTGCATAAGAGGCAATCTTTGCTTCACTTTGCTTTGAAATAAACCCGAATAAAAAGGCATCAAACGAAACTATGTCAACATCAGTCACATTCACTCGGTCTCATCAAATTACCATTGGCCGCTGGCATTTACGGTATCGGCTCGGTGCTTGGCCCACTTTACTTTATGGCACACCTTACGTAAACAACAACTGAAGGAAATCTTACGGAAACTTGCGCTGGATGAGAAGGATAGAGCTTCTTGGGTTTTCCTGGTCATATTTTCATATTGAAATTACGAACGATAAAATAAGTGAGAACATATGTTTAAGTCAAACGGGTTTATTAAAAAATAAAAGATAATAAAAATGTAGATTATGTGATAAAAGCTAAAATATAATAAGTAGGACCCAGTCAACAAAATTCAATCTAGTCTAGGGCATTGATCAGACTTAAAAATAAATATTTACTTATTATACTTTCAAGTTTTTAGGTTTTATTTCTTTACTTAATATTTCTCATTATATTTACTTTATTTAGTGCCCCATTGTCAAAGGGTTTCTTTCGTATCGATTTTTTGCAGTCAAACTCCTCAATACATAATCCTTCCCAAGACTTTTACCCATTACACATATTAAGTTTATGAAACAAATATCTAATTCACCATCTTGTAGCGGCGGCCATCTTGGCAAATTTTTTTTATAGTCTTCTATATTTTACTAGTCAAGCCCTTTCATTTGACACCATATTAAGAGGGCAGTGAAAATAATGTAATCCACGATTTTGTGGTGGCTGTCATCTTGATTTTCATTTTTTTCATAATATTATTTATTTGATTAGTCAAGCCCTTTCATTTGATACCCATATTGAGGGCTACCCATGCGTAATCCGCCGTTTTGTGGCGGCGGCTGTTTTAGATTTACAATGATACTCAATTTATTAAATTGTATTTCCATCAGAACTAAAGGTGTGTACCCAATTTCAGATTAATACTAACACAAACATAAAAAGAAGTTTGGCGATCATTTATCCAAACACAATTTGGTGTTCGTTTACTAATTCTGACGGTCGTTTCAAATTTATTGGTAGTAAAATAGGTGCGTTTTTGGTGATCGTTTAAACACAAGCCTAAAAATACTCTTTGCGAGTGTAGTTTGTCTTGCTGTGAGTAAAGCGCTTAGAAAGGGTATGGACTAAGAATATGGCCAAGACAGGGATATATTGTTTATACTTTCTCCATTTCTATATTGCGTACTTAATTGGCAATATTTTTCATTGCAAACGTCAAAAATGTATAGGTTTTGAGCTGTCGAAAAACCATTAATAGAGTGGACAAAGTATAGTGCAGTTATTTTCTCAGACACTAGTCATAGTTTAATAATTTCATCCCGCTACGCCACCGTAGTCCCTCTACGGCGTAGCTTGTAACGCGCACACAATGCGCTACGCAGCCCCGCAACCGTGCTACATCGCCCAAACTGTAATAGGTCCCGCCCCGTCCCGAACTCCCGGCCCCATTTTTAGATAGCTCTAAGCTACCGAAAATTCTGGAATAGCGAATGAAACTGGATGTGTGAAATTGTTACAGAGGTTATGTATAATGTAATAAATCACTTTAAGGAATAAGGGGGCAGTATAACTAAATAAATAAATATATACTTTACACTAATTATATAAAACTGCAATAGTCATCAAGTCATTTTAAGCTAACCTTGATCTACATTCGTTCCATCGCAATAAATCAATGTATAGTATATCCCCTGCAACTTGTAAATGTTTGTCCATTGTAAATGTTACGAGTTGCCTATAAGTTAATTATATTCGGTTCAGTACCCCGATCCTATTTGTGTGGGGATCTGAATAAGGTACAAGTAATGGAAGAAAATAGGTAAATTGCAATTTTTTTTAAGACGGAGAGTAGAGTATTGTACTATCAGTATCTTGGGTATTTAGCCTCAGATTCGATAGATTTTTCTTCGAAAATATTGTAAGCTCAAGTGATATAGAATCCAAAGAAACGCCCAACGGTATAAATACAACTATTCAGTTTTAAGACCTTTTAGCTAGTCTCACATCCATATAAAATGATCTCTTACCGCCGATATAGGACAGCGAGACCTAAAAAGAAAATCCCTAGCAATACTTTTGTATACTAGGTATATCTATATCTTTATCTATTCCTATGGTATTTCCCGAAATAAACTTTATTGATTGATTGAAAAATGGGATCTTATAAATACATTTATATTTATTGTATTTTTATTGCTCGTCTCTTACTAAGCCTTTCAGTCTGAACTATCCACTGTATCCAGCGGGTGGGCTTTGGGAGAGTTGCCAAAATGTGATATATTGATTGTGTGAGTCC
The DNA here is from genome assembly GCA_949825045.1 of Argyresthia goedartella. Taxonomy (NCBI): domain Eukaryota; kingdom Metazoa; phylum Arthropoda; class Insecta; order Lepidoptera; family Argyresthiidae; genus Argyresthia; species Argyresthia goedartella. Next base: position 20,609,675 of record OX463821.1, on the reverse strand, counting down.
GTACGATACTGTTCAAAAGGTTTTTTAGTTGAGTACTTTAAAGACAAGAAAGAATTGCAGCGATAGGCTAGCCCCCGTCACGAAAAACGAAGTATGAAATACTGGCCGTGAACGCAATTGCCTTTGCTACCACATACGTTAAAATGTTGAATATAATGTTTACTTTAAAGATACAAATCCAAATCCAATTACCCACATCATCAACTTCTCTCTCTCGGTAAGCTCCTTTCCTAGCCTGTGGAAGAAAGCACTCGTTATCCCACTGCCAAAAAAATCCAATCCCTCCTCCTTCAAAGATTATAGGCCCATATCTATCTTACCCATTTTCTCCAAAGTCCTTGAATCCATAGTCCACTCCCAACTCTCTTCCTACCTTTCATCAAACAAACTTCTCAATCCTTTCCAATCTGGGTTCAGACCGGGCCATAATACTACCACAGCACTCTTAAAAGTCAGCGATGACATACAGCTAGCCATGGATCAGAAGTTGGTCATGGTCCTAGCCCTGCTTGACTTCAGCAATGCCTTTAACTACGTCGATTTTGACATTCTGGTCGCTATATTGAGCTCACTGAATGTCTCCGTCCATGCTGCTAACTGGTTCCACTCATACCTGAGAGGTCGTCAGCAACGCATTAAGTCTGAAGAGACTGAAACTTAATGGTGTGATCTTTCCTCAGGAGTGCCTCAAGGTGGTATTCTCTCTCCTCTTCTATTTTCAGTCTTCATCAACTCTATCTCCGACGTTATCACTTCTTCGTATCATCTGTACGCAGATGATCTCCAAACTTATCGCCACTTTTGCCCCTGCGATGTAGCCTCAACCGTGGAGGCACTGAATGCTGACCTCGAGAATGTGAAAGACTGGGCCTTATCATACGGGCTATTGGTAAACCCGACCAAATCACAAGCCATGCTTTTAGGAACCAGGCACACGCTTTCCTTGATACAAAAACATATTGTTCCTGTGTTATATAATGGCATCACAATAGAGTATACAGTTCAGGCGAAAAACCTTGGGGTTATTTTTGACAACCTGCTGTCTTGGTCTCCACATGTCAGCGAGGTCAGCAGACGGGTCTTTGCGTCTTTTCACTCCCTCAGGCGTTTGCAGTACTTCTTGCCACGGCAGACCAAAATCACCCTTGCTCAGTCCCTTCTTCTGCCGCTAATCGACTAAGCCGATGTCTGTTGGGCGAGCGCGAACGAAGATCTACTGAATAAACTCGAACGACTTCAGAATCTTGGGATTCGGTTTATCTTCGGGTTGTGCAAATTCGACTATGTTTCTCAATATCGCAAAGAGTTGGGGTGGCTTCCAATTCGTCGTCGCCGAGACACTCATATTCTCTCTTATTTTTTCAATATATTGAAAAACCCGCGCTACCCCAGCTACATTCGAGACCGCTTTGAGTATCTCTTTTCAGGAGATCGGCACCGGAGATCTCACACGGTCTCACTCTTAGCCACTCCAAGGCATAACACCTCGGCATATGAGCTCTCATTCAGGCTGCAGGCGGTTCGACTGTGGAACGCACTACCTTGCACTATAAGAGACAGTCCCACTATTGTCTCTTTCAAAAACCGGGTAAAAGAGCACTTCCTCTCTCTTTCGTGAGAGTTATAGTATGTATATCATTATAATATATAAACTATATTTGCAGGTATATGTATGTATTGTATTTAGTAGTCTGGTATATAAGTATTTTATTTTCCGTATTTTATATTATATGTATTTTAGTATAAATTAGATATTAGATATTGTACACTGCCTACCCTTTCATGATACATTTCCCTTTCATGCCTTGGTTTAGTGGAAGAAATCTCTTTTTAGAGATAAGCTCGCCTTTGTACATATGATTTCTCCTAATGTAACCTTTTAAATTGAATATGTGTGTGCAATAAAGAATTATGAATTATGAAAAATAAACAGACTAATGGGAAAAGAGTGATACAAGGAATAAATAACATTAACTTACCAATCTTAGCAATACTGGCGAAGAAAATCCAAAGGCCAATCAGAAAAGGCGTCTCCACCCTATGAAACTCGAAGGCCGCTATCACCAACTCCCTCTTCGCCGGGGCTGGTGGTACAGGGGTGGTGGAACCCTGGTGCTGGGGCAACTGGACCCCCGGGGGGTCACCGGGGAGCGGGGCCACGGGACCCATGGGTCCGAACCCCAGCCCGGGGTAAGTGGAGGGGGCATCCTTGGCGGACACGGACGGACTCTGTTTCGTGGTGCTCTGGAAGGGAAAGGGGCGTTTTGTGAGTGTATATTCATAGCGTCACTGTGAATATGAGCAGGAGTTAAGCAAAATGCTCCCTTTGCAACCGAAAAGGCTGTTAAATATATGATCGCGTCGTCGCCATATCTATCGCCGTCGTCGCCGTCGTCGATCTAGCAATACTCAAAAAAGGTATCTAATTATCTTATAAATTTAATGTTATTCATCATCATAACCATGCTATGCCCACATCATCCCACTGCCGGGCATAGGCCTCTTCTCTATAACGCCAACCCCTTCGGTCCTGTGCCACCCGCATCCATTGAGATCCTGACGACTTTAGTATATCATCGGACAGGTGCTCTGCCCACTGGCCTTGTCGCTGCCCTTGGTCAACACTCTGTGACTGCTTTGGTCCACGATCCCTTATAGCCAAGTGTCCCGCCCATCTCCACCTCAGTCCCTTTATCCGCTTACCTACATCTTCGACCGTCTTCTTCCATCGAACTTTGACGTTTGGCACGAGGTCAACAGTTGTGTATTCTATTGTATTTATTTATTACTCATTTACAATAATCTAATAGCCCCACAAAACTGCTTACGCAGTTTGATTGTGGGGTCAATTGTACATTGCCTAAATCTAATAAAGCCGTCAATCGTCACAAATGAAATTAGATTACATGCAACATACCTACACATAATACACAAAATCAGTTCAAGTATTCAAAATTAATTTATAAATTACAATCACAACAATAATAATTAATAATATAAAGTCAAACAATAAAATAAATTTAAATTAATAAATTCTTCAATGCTGTAGGGACTCTTTTGTACCAGGTATAATTTAAGTTTATTTTTAAAGCTGCTGTGTGTAACTAAAGTTTTAAGCTCAACTGGCAGTTGTTTAACCAACAATAGCGACTGATATCCAGCGGCATGTCGTGCTATCTCTAACTTCGGTGCGGATTCAATTGGGAAGTGCTTCTGACGCGAAGTTTCTCTTTTAAGCCTCTATTCCTGGTTTTCTATTTTGTAAATGTTTTTAGATAAGCTAACCGTTAAAACAAGTATGTAAAGTGCAGGAATCGTTAGTATTCCTAACCTAATGAAATGTGGCCTGCACGATCCCATCTGTAAAATGCGAACTATTTAGAATTGCTCTCTTCTGCATTACGAAGGCCTTTGTGATATTGTAAGCAAAGCTATTACCTCACAGTTTTATACTATAGAGTAGTTTGAACTCGACCAGAGCATAGTACATCATTTTAAGATGTTCCTGATCCACAACGTCTCTCATACTCCTTAGGGCGTAATACGCTGAGCTGATACTTCCTTCTAGGGTAGTAAGTTCGGGCTTCCAGTTTAGTAAGGAATCTTTGTGTACCCCCAGAAACTTGAAGACATCCACCATAGTCACCGCATCGCCGTTTAATGTTGCATTTATAACGTCACTGTTTCGTCCCGTTGTTTTAAATAAAAGTAGGTTGGTTTTACTTGTGTTTATTTTTAAGTTATTATTAGTGAACCAGTTATAAAACATCGACAGAATTGAGTTTACTTTAAATTCGAGTAATTCAAGATCATTGTCCGAAACAACAGCATTTGTGCCATCCGCAAGTGCCTCGTTGGTGGAACAAAATTAGACCCGAAATGGAGCCCTGCGGACCTTGTTAACTTTTGACATCCGTGGTCAATTCGACGGATTGCTTCCGGTTATGTAGGTAATATTTTATGAGATCCAAGCATTTACCCTGCACACCGTAATGTTCTAGCTTTAAAATGTATATGTCATGATCCACAAGATCAAATGCCTTTATAGTTTATTTAATCGCAATATTTAACCACTGACGCAATAAACACATCTACCAATGTGTTTATTGCGTCAGTGGTTCTTAAACCTCTCTGATAGCCAAACTGTCATTCGCTTAGTTTTTTTTATACCTTAGTATGCTAGAAACCTTGCCTTGATGAGCTTTTCAAATATCTTCGATAAGATGGGTAAAACGAAATAGGCCTATAGTAAGAAGAATCCGTTTTAGTTCCTTTCTTATATACTGGCAGTACACGAGCAATCTTAAACTGTTCAGGGAAAGTTGCAAGCTTTAGACAGTTGTTCAGGAAAGTAGAAATGGGCTCTACCAATATATCAACATTATTTTTGATGACTGTAATTGGAACATCATCAAAACCTGGTTATTTTCGAAGAGTCTCACCATCTTCGATGAATGCATCTCATCAATGAATGAGTTGATTGCAACAAGCAAAAGCAATCTTGAGAGCTTTGAGTCCTTGTGTTAGACAAACATGGAAGACTCTGAACAAAGATTGTCTCTGCCAGCCCTGCCACCACCACAAGACCTGACGGGGAAAGCAGCTCCTTTACATCTAAGCCCCTAGCAGCGGAAGAGAACTGAAACAGCCCGCGGGCAGGCTTGCTTGTCATCACCATGTAGCATGCCCATCATACCGGCCTCTATACTGCGGGATCCAGCACAGCCACATGTAGTCAAGGCATGTGGTCCATCGGTAGCATCAAATGGAACCACGGGCCATAGCAACACGTCAACCCGTGATGCCTTAGATGGACATTGGCGATCAACACCCACCAGCAATTCAATTGAAAATGGTGCCTTCAAGTCAATAGTGTACTTAGATAAATTAGGTGTAGGCTTAGGTTTCAAGCTGCAGAATAACTTACGGCAGCATGTAGAAAACATTTGTATGCCTGATGCATCTTTCATGCAAATAGTAAACTGCATGCTTAATAGGGAATATGACAGTAATACAACTATTCTATTACAAACAGCACAGGAGTTCAACAAGACGATTTGATTAATTACTTTGAATCTATAGTATCTCTCCGGGCAAGGAAAATTATTCTGTGAGGTTTTCCCTATTCCAAAGCTCTAACAGAGGCACATAATGACCGGATTTCTAGACTCAACCAGCTTATGTATAACTTGACCTTTGATCATCGGGACCGAGTATTATATTTTGATACGAATGAGTTTATTCGAAATTTTATACTGACTAGGGATACAATGTATGTACCTGCGTCATCTAAGCGACAGATGGCCAAATTATTGGCATATAATATTTATGACCCTGTTATTGTTGAGAAAATAACTAGGGTGCCAGTAGGAAATGACGAAAGTAGTAATAATTATACTAAACCTTTGTATGTTAAGAGTAATGTGACATGCACCCCTATTGGGAATTCACCTGTTAATCATACTTTGCATGCAACATTGGAATCTGTTCCAAGTAATTTAAATTAGTTCATAAGACAATAGAGGAAGTCTCTAGCATATAAGAGCCACTATATATGTCAAAATGGAAGCCAAAGTTAAATATTTCCCATCAAAACATCCAGGGGCTACCTGGCAAAGAACTTGTATTAGAATTATTTCTAAAAAATTCTGACATTGATATTATTTGTGTTACAGAACACTGGTTGAAGGAAAATATGATGTCTTTTAACATAAAAAAATAACGTTTTTTGTGACTGTGAATTCACAAGTAAAAGTGAAATTAACTGCTTACGTTCCGATCACAGTGGTCAAACAGTTTCAATCCCAATTGCTATTAAGGATAAGACTAGAGACATATACAAAAAACTTTGATATAAATCTACTCAGACATTATTCAGACAGAATTCAATAAAGTTTTTAAATTAAAGAAAGTCAGTGACAACAACTATAAATCTAAATTTAATGACTGGGCAACGTTTAGAATTCATAAAAGTAGAGTTATCTTGTATGACCTTTATGATAAAAAAACCTATAACTTTGATCGAAAATTTCATGACTATGTTAAAAATATTCCAAAACTTTCAAGTTGGTATGTAGAACTGCAAAAACTTTACACATTAATAGAAAATTCAAAATTCAAATAATAGAATGAAAACAGTTTGCAAATAATAAACCGTGAAACAGGCAAAGTTATTCCAAGGGACAATGATTTCTGCCTAAAGATGGTAAAGGTGATGATATTGTTAAATCCAGCGCTGATGTTGCTCGAGCTTTTGAAACATTCTTCACCAATTTACCCTCACTTACAATAGATCGTCTAAATTCATCTCCATATGAAGCAGACTTTATTAAAAAATAACACTAGCGTCAGTAAGGTATATTTAAAATTTCATCATGTATATCCCCAGGACATTGTCAAAACGTTTAAATCACTTAACTTAAAAAATACGGAAGACTTGTGGGGTATATCAGTTAAAGTCATTGGTTCAGTAATTCTAGTTATAGCCCCACACTTAGCTTATATATTCAATAAATGTGTTGTTGTTGGGGCTTTCCCAGTCCTCATGAAACACAGAAAACTGATACCTCTCTTCAAGTCGGGAGATAAGGGTGATCCTTCAAATTTCAGACCAATATCTGTTCTTCCAACACTAAGTAAAATATTTGAAAAGATTATACTCAATCAAATGCTCTCACACTTCAACCGTACAAAACAACTCCACGCCAAACAATACGGTTTCACTAGGGGTAAATTGACTACGGATGCAGGTATTACCCTTATATCTCACATTTATTCTGCATGGGAGGCCGCACAGGATGCTATCGGAGTTTTTTGCGACCTGTCGAAGGCGTTTGATTGTGTTGATCATAATACGCTATTAATTAATTTGAATCATTACGGAGTTAGAAATAAAGCGTTGGATCTACTAAGATCGTACCTAAGCAATAGAATTCAAAAGGCAGAAGTTAACGGCGTTAAATCTGATGGATCGGGTGTAAAAATTGGCGTTATACAAGGTTCCATATTAGGCCCTTTCTTATTTCTGGAATATAATAACGATCTGCCTTTCACGGTGGAGAAATTCACTGACATAGTCTTGTTTGCTGATGATACTTCAATGGTCTTCAAAATTGAAAGAAAAAAAGGAGATTTTGATAATGTTAATGGTGTATTGTCTTTAACCTTGAATTGGTTCACAGTTAATAATTTATTGTTAAACGCTGGTAAAACCAAGCGTATCAAATTCCCACTTCCAAATGTCAGGCAATTTGAGACCAGTTTAGTGTTAGACAACAGCACGTTAGAATTAGTAAATGATACGAAGTTTCTTTGAATAACCATTGATAGCGAATTGCAGTGGGGTCCCCACTGCAATTTGCTATCAATGGTTCTGCGGCTTACGCTGTTAGGAACATCAGACAAAGCACGGATGTGGCTACATCTAGGCTAGTATATTTTAGTTACTTTCATAGTTTCATGTCCTATGGTATCTTGTTGTGGGGGAAAGCAGCGGATATTCAAACTATTTTTATTTTACAGAAAAGAGCTATTTGAGCAATTTATAATTTAAAACGAACAGACTCCTATTTAGCCCCGATTTAGACTCGCGAAGGTTAGCAATTATTTCAAGGGATTCAAAGGGGACGCATTCTCTACTATAATAAGATACCTCTGGAGATTTTGAAATTGCCATTTGAGCAATTTAAAAAGCATGTCAAAGCGACTTTGTCGAAAAAGGGCTGTTACAATGTTCAAGATTACATAAATTACAGGACTGTATGGGGTTAATCTAGCTCAACACAGACCTTGCTGTTAATATTTTTGTAGTTATTTATTCCTGCTTATTAATCATAATAATAAAATTTTCATATTTGTAATAGTTAGCACAACCTATTGTTAAAAGAGATCTAAAAATCAATCTGTGGGAGTTTCTACGCCCTTCTCCTCCCACAGTGGTCCAATGGTGAGAAGAGGCAAAAATTACGTTTGCTAAGTATATGTTAATATCTATAGTAATAAAGTACTTTGACTTTGACTTCTCAACTTCTAATTTGGACGTTTGTCTTAAGTCCATCTCATGCATTACTTTTGGACAGTATGTAGTTAATAAATCTACTGCCTTTTCAGACCCATTTGCGACTCTTGTCGATTTTACATCAAATTGCTCCGCGAAAATGCTTACAATATCCACTGGCCTTTCAATTTTTTTCATTAACCTTTAATCGCAGTTTATCTGTTACAGCGACTCGTTTCTTATTTCTATGACTGTTTAATACTTTCCATAAGGCTATTGAGGAGTGTTTTGCTTTATCGAGTTCAGACCTCACCGCTAATTCTTTGCTACTGTGAGCAATCTCCTATAAAATCAAAATCAAAATCAAAAAGAGTTTATTTCCATAAGAAACACATAGGTAACATTTGGAGAATGTCAAATCTTAAACTAACACATGTTTAAGGTACAGGGAAATATTGAACTCAATTTGAATTCCGTCACCTCAATGTTTTAGATGCTGGAGGCAAAGAGGCGACTAGAAACCTCCAGCTTTATACGTTATTTTTTACAGAATTGGAGCAAACACCTTCCCAAGCTTTCTTGTCTTCTACATAATCTGATATTTTGTAGTAACCTTTTTTACATAAGTGATTTTTAACAACATTTTTAAATTTATTTACAGACAATTCTTGTAACTCAGTCGGTATTTTGTTGTAAAAGCGAATACATTGCCCTTTAAAAGATACATTAACCTAATGGAGCCTAGTAGTAGGTATAGCTAGTTTATTCCTATTTCTAGTGTTGACATTGTGCCTGTCGCTATTCTTAGGAAAATTATCAATATTTTTGTGGACGTACATTAGGTTTTCATAAATATACTGACACGGCACTGTCATAATGTTAATTTCCTTAAATTTACAACGCAGTGACTCTCTGGGACCCACATTGTAGATTGCACGAACAGCCCTCTTTTGCAGCACAAATATTATGTTAATGTCTGCAGCGTTCTCCCACAGCACTATGCCGTAAGACATAATGCTATATGTAGCTGAAGTAAATTAGTCTAGCTGTTTCCACGTCCGTAAAAAGACGGATTTTTTTAACTGCATAAACTGCGGAACTGAGTTTTTTTGATAGGTTATCTATGTGTGGGCCCCACTGAAGGTTATTATCTAAGGTGAATCCTAGGAATACCGTGCTATCTTCAATTTCTAAATTTTCACCTTTAACATTAACATTAGCCGAGACTTTTTTAACATTGGGGAGTATAAATCGAATACATTTAGTTTTGTTATTTTTCAGTAAAAGATTATTAGCACTAAACCAATTGACTACCTTTGAGATTGCATTATTCACATCGTCAAAGTTCAAACTGCGTCGTTTCATTAAAACAAAAGTGAAGTGTCATCTGCAAACACTACAATCTCATGATTATCTCTGACAAGATGTGGCAGGTCATTAATATAAACCAAAAACAGGAATGGCCCGAGTATGGAACCCTGCGGTACACCCATAGTAACAACAGACCCTGGAGATCGTTTTCCATTAATGTCAACTCTCTGTATCCTGTTATTAGATAAGGAGAGAGAAGATCTAAAGAGTTATCCCTAATTCAACGCAATCAAAAGCCTTAGACAAATTGCAAAATACTCCTAGAGCATCATGCGACTCCTCCCAGGCATCATATATATGTGATATTAACTCAATACCGACATCAGTAGTTGATTTGCCTTGTGTAAAACCAAATTGTTGACAGTGGAGCATGTTGTTGGTGTTTAAATGTGTAAGAAGTTGATTTAAAATTACTTTTTCAAATACTTTACTAAATGTAGGCAATACCGATATCGGTCTGAAGTTAGAAGGGTCAGATGTACTACCCGATTTAAACAAAGGTACTATTTTACTGTGTTTCATTAAATCAGGAAACACGCTATATTTTTTTATATAATTATTACGGTATTTCCTTACAGAATCATCAGAACTGCTCGAACCTACTTAAGCCCTCTTCATTTTGCTAGATGTTTTTACATCGTCCCCTTATCGGACGCCCCGGTCTGTCGCCCCAGAGTCGGTGTTTCTATTGTAGGCCATACACTAAGGTAAATTGGGTAATGCTTACTTATCAGCATTTTAAAGTTGAGGTATCTATAGAAGCGTCCTGATCGTCCACTAGGTACTTAAAGGCTACGTCACTCTAAATTCAATACGGCGCCCTCTAGACGACAAAAGGCATAGACTTAAAAATAAACTTTTTGAACAGAGAAGTGAAGGGTATTAAATTAAAATGCTTGGTGAATACAAAAAATAAGGTATTTTTCGAATCCATTTACTCCACTATAAAGTCATCTACAGATTGGATTTTTAGGTTAACGTTTATTGAGTATTTGATTAAGATTCCCCTGAAAGAAAACGCGACTGGAAAACAATTATCGATAGAATTTAATTACGAATAGACCTCTGCATTGTTTTATTTTTTCCAGTTATTCTGAAATCCTAACTTATTTCATTGCGGAATGGCATTCAAAATGTGGATATTATGTATTTGTAAACTCTCCTTGAAAATCTTTTTGTTATTTGTTTTTTTTTTTTTTATCTTATTATGTTATTTGGCGCCACGTTATTTTAGTTTGATTCAAGCGCATTGTTTGCGGTCTCTTTTCTTTCTTATGAAGAAGTAATTAACGCTGTCTCTTTTGTTTACATTAGAATTCATTTAATATATATTTTCTCGTACCACCTTAAACCACATTCCATGTCGTCAGGTTTTAGTTTTTAAACTTTTTGTCTTGTCTTAGATCATGCAGATCTGGCCACGTCATGTTGGACATACGTGAGTTGTTTAGATAGTGCATCGTATTGGCATGACATGAACCTATTTTTACTGCCTTTAAAAGAGGGGGTTCTCAATTCGATTACCTCGAAGCTGGTATTATTTGAATGTATATTTTTTTTAATTGAAAGACTAAATCTCCTGTTTGGTCCCATTTTTTGAAAATTATAAATCGGTCCAGTAGTTTTCTAAATAAAAAAAAGTGGAATTATGATGTCATCCAGGTAAACGAAATTGCGTATGCTTTCCTGTGACTTTTCAGTTGAGTTTGCGGTTATTTTCATGTAATGAATTCTGGATTAATGTACCTGCTATTCATTTATATCGTGTAATATATGTGCACTTGACTGTCAAGAGACATATTACGTAGCCTCGTTTATATAGACGACATTCCAGATGGTCTGATGATATAGCGAGGACAGCAGGAAAGCAATGGACCCGGGCTGCACAGGACCAAGTTTAATGGCGTATACATGAAGAGAACTACGCTCAGCAGGGGGTTCCCCGACTGGCTAATGATGATGACTATGATGATAATGATCACAGTCGCGTCCTGATCAGGTAGAAAGAAATAGGTTTTGAAGTCGGTTGGTTTTAAGTTTTTCACTTAGTGAATTGTTTTATTATTACGCTGACGGCACTACCTAGGTACATTTTGTATTGCAATTTTATTCATTTTCACGCTAGACAAACCCGTGTAATAATGAGGTAAACATCTAGGTACTTATCTTAATGGCTACTAAGTTGTTATTGTGGAGGGACAGGAAGACCTTGGATGCATAAATTACACTTCTGCTGCTTACGTGAGTGATGAAATAAACAACATCTATTATGGCTATTTCAATGCTCATAATGTATTGGGGATGGTGAAGATTTTTTAGGTTTAAGACATACCGTACTTGGTAACTACGTAAATATGTGCTGTATGCACAAACATATATATGATTTCTACTCTACTCGTGTGTGTTCATTAAAATTAACTGTTACTTCTTGTCGTCATTATCTTTGTTTTTAGAATAGTAGGCGCTTCCTTTCGGTAATTGCTCATCAATTAACGATGTGCTTGATTTCTACTTACATTATATTGACATCAAATATTGGCGGTACTCATAGTTGTTTAACGAACTATTTACCTGTACCTCTAAGCCTCTTTCTTCTGCGCAAACGCAAACCTCAGTTTTGTTATGACTTTGATAGACTTTCCATAAACAATATTCCAACAAGGTTTGAAAAACTGGGCCAATCGATCAGTGTGATTTGTAAACATTCTCCAAGAGAATGCAGTCTTTTAATGCTCTGAAGGTAAACAGTATACTGACCCAAATTACGTACAGTACGATTATTTTAACTTTACCACATGCACCCGCGAGCCACGGGTAAATTCGCTTTCTGGCTCAAAATAACTAATCAAATAAACTGCAGGATTCATTTAATGCTCACATGCGTTACCAACAGCGTGACTAAATGTAACTAATTTATTAAATAAAAATATTGTTTAAAAATTAAAAAAACCCGTGGTGATGCTGCCGGCGACGCCGTTGGCAAGGCAATTGACCGGGATGGCTTGTCTGGTTATGTTACGATGACCTCTGTGGTTCTGCGGTAGTGGCTCCGCCTACCATTCGAGAGGTTCCGGATTCGATCCCAGCTGGGACTAAAGAAAAAAAAAGGCCAAGTCTTGGATGTTTATGTCGCTGTTTCTGGTTCCCACGACATAGGGTATCCTAGTGTGGGGCCAGAAGCAATGTATGTGCCGGTATATAAATGTTTATATTTTATGTTTTGTTTAATTTTTTTAGCGATTTTATGTATTTTTTATTTTGTATTATAAATAAATCACAAACTGCATAAATGTACAAGGTGTAACGCTGTAGTCATCTTTTAGGGTGTAGTTAGTAGTACTACATTTTGGTCCAGATTGTCAGCTGATTTGGCGGGGAAGTGAAAAATAAAGTTGCTCCGATCAAATCTGTTAAAGTTGCTCAGAATTATTCACATAAAAAGCACAAAAACTTTACAACACCTTTCTGTTACACCCTAGGTAAACATAAAAGCTACATATGCGTCCACTGGGCCCAGCAACACTGAACAGAGCCCCAGGGCAGAGAAAATAAACATGCAAATGCAAACATTTCATTTCTGTGGCCATGAACATCTACACGTGTTTACTAACACAACTATTTGTACCCGCTCATGCAATCAGCTTCCGATGCCGATTATAAATAAACATAGCTGCCAAACCTACGTTAGTGGAGGAAGATAGAAGACCACTGGCGCATATTATTAGTTATTAATTTATTATACCAAAGCAGATACTCTACAAACAATCTCTACCATCCCTGAATATCTGAGACAATAAGACTCTACCATGATTCGGAACAACTGTGTAGGAAAAATTATGGCAGGTTTTATACTTTTTACTGCTTTGCTGCTCTGCGATATTTTACTGGTCAGCGATATTTAGAGCTTAGCGACAATGTAAGGAGGCAATAATATAATAAATAATATAATTACAATAATAATTTACTAAATACTTATAATATTATTATAAGTATTTAGTAAATTATTATTATATAATATAATTATAAGTATTTAGTAAATTATTATTGTAATTATATTATTTATTTTATTATTGCCTCCTTACACTGTCGCTAAGCTCTAAATATCGCTGACCAGTAAAATATCGCAGAGTGTTTGCCCTGGTATTTCGTTTTCAATTCAAGTTTAAACCAGTTTACTCTTCAACGGTTTTAACCGTTAGTTTTATCAACGGTTTTAACCGTTAGGTTTGTCATGTAGTAAGGAGTAGATTACAGTTTACTATCTATCGATAGTTGACCAACTAACGAGAAAAAAAAACGTTAGTTTATCAACCAACGGTTTTGAAAATCTTACGGTGACATTTACTCTCGTCGTCGACAGCATGTAGGCTATCCACAGTAAATTTTGCAAGCTTTTATACTTTCCCAGAGCACTCCGAAAAGTGTCGCAGAATAAAGTGCGAGAGACATCAAAAGTGAAGGTCAAAGAGGAAATCAATACGCAGTTTGCGTGCTGTGCATGCGGGGCAGATAAGAAGGGCCGTAACTCGGTCGAAATAAATGATCTCTTCGTTCTACTTGCTTATTATTCTCATTAACTTGATATCAGGAATAACAAAATTATTTTATCTCAAAAAAAATACGCATGTAGAATCAACATAAAAACTAATAAAGAAACAAATCTATAATCATATATGTAAAATAGGACACGGAGAGTGTATCGATAAATTTTCCGAAAAGATATTTTCCTTTTATTTTTTTCCATTTGCGTTTTTTCCACGATTTTTTTCCATGCGATTTTTTTACTATTAGTATATTTTTCTACACGCTTAAATTTCTTCTGTTTCTTTTTGCCAGACGTATATTTTTGTATACATTTATTTTCTCGAATCCGCCGAATAGTCTTCGTGTTCGGTTGACATGTAAGAATAAAAGAAATGTACATTCTAAATTGTCGGTCTGGTTACCTATCTGTCGATAGTTGATCAACTAACATGTTAATTTATCAACTAACAGTTTAGACTTTTTTACGGTGACATAGTTATAGATAAATTTTCCGAAATATATGAATGGCAAAAAGAAACAGAATAAATTTAAGCGTGTAGAAAAATATACTACTAATAAAAAATCGCATGGAAAAAATAAATCGTGGGAAAAAACGCAAATGTAAAAAAAATACAAGGATAATATTATTTCGGAAAATTTATCTATACACTCTCGACGAAATTATTGCTATTCACCGACACAAAATTGGAGTATAAAAGCGCCCAATGCTTGCCTTGCAAGAAAAAATAGATGGGTCTTGCTTTGATAATTATACTTGGAATTATTTGGTGGGAAGGAATGTATTATAGATACAGATAAAATTATTTGGGAGAGTTATTGTTAGATGATTTTGTCCTCATTAATAGGAGTACATTTATAGTTATCTGTGTGTTTTACGATAGGAATTAAATTAATTTAAATCCATCGAGTTGACACGTTCACTCAACGATATACAAAATTTCGTAATTCGTAATTTACTTATTGTACTACACAAAACAGACATGCAGATAACTTATCACTTAGAAAAACATGTACAAAGACGAGCTTATCTCTAACAAGACATTTCTTCCAGCAAACCATGATGGGTAGGATAGGTGATGGTTGAGCGGGGGATGAACTGCGCGTATAATAAAACTTCGAGCAACAGTCTTCACAAAATAAAAGGCCCGGTGACAGCGTCCGTGGCACTGACGTAATAAGGTGGAATTTAGTTTGTTTAGTTTATACATATGATAGCCCAAATAACATTTCTACGTTTTCTTACCATAACTAATCTACTATGTCCGCTGATAAGTATGTCATTCTTCAACAGCTCGTTGCTGACTTGGTCAACATAGTAATCTAATACTCTACCACTAAGTAACGTGTAGGAACATACAGGATGCCATAGTCAAGTGTAGTCGTATTACAGAGCGTGGTTAGTTGATAACTAAGTATACATTATTCTAAGCTCAACAATCTTCTCTATTGAGCGTATGGTCTGAAGAAAAAGAAAAATGT
Organism: Argyresthia goedartella; assembly: GCA_949825045.1. NCBI lineage: Eukaryota > Metazoa > Arthropoda > Insecta > Lepidoptera > Argyresthiidae > Argyresthia > Argyresthia goedartella. The sequence goes on along the minus strand of OX463821.1, from coordinate 20,594,284 downwards.
TGGTACTGTAAAGTACGCTTTGGCCCCGATCAGCCAGCCCTTTCATAAATAGGAAAATGAAAAAAAAGTTACGAAGAATTCAAGGTATTCTCGGTTAACGTATGAAAGAAAAAACATGAAAAATTAATTGAAAAATATTATCTCGACTTCAAATCAACTCAAAAGTAAGGGATAACATTTTTACACCTACACGAAATTAACCACCCAAACTAATTCAAATGTAGTTACAAAATATTATATTTTTTAGTTCGGTGCTAGGCCTTGAGAAACTGTATGTACACTTTAACCGTTTTTAGACTACGATTATGACATTTTCTTAATGCGTTATAATAAGCAATATTTTTCATTGCAGATGTCAAATTTTATGGGGTTTGAGTTGTTAGGATCGCATTCTCTCAGCGGCCAGACTTTAGTTGTAATTTTTTGCGTGAAATAATAAAACATCCGAGTAACAAAATAATTGAGCGAATGACCATGAACAGTGGAATTTCCTGAAATGAGCGAAAAGCAGGTATGCTTTTCGCTAAGCCACCGCTTATTGGGCGAAGTGGTAGGTCAGAGTAGATGAAGGATAAAAGGGGTGAGCGAACTTTATCCTTCATGTTAGGTTGAACATGTAAGGACAACAAAATCCAAATAATAAAGGTTTTCAAGTTGCTTTTTTTAAAAGTCCTAGTCGCGCAGTTCAGTAATTTTGTCAGACGAAGCCAGTATTTCTAGTTGCGCTCATTTTTTGTCATTTACTTAATTTAAAATAATTTAAAAAAACATTTTTTTAAAATGGATATTTTTTGAAAAGTTTGTTTTTTTGATAAAACATGGCTCTTATTTCTGAGTACATGAAGTTCATGACAGATCGCATTAAAATGCAATCAGTCAGACAGTCTTTTAAGTACTGCGAAACTTCTAAACTTCTAAACCCCCCGTGTTTGTTGCACTCCTATTATATTCACAACTTCAGAAAAGATTTACCGAGTTTACCAGCTGCTCCTTTTCAGTTCTATTTTTCAAAATTTGAAAACTATTCAATCGATTTCGTTAAAACTTGCATTTTTCCGTAGTTGTCTGTCATTCCCTTGTTGTTCACCTCGTATTAATAAGCTTGACGACCATACTTACACATGATAGTCCATATCGTAAAAACTACTGAACCGATTTTATTCACACTTGCACGTTTCCCTAAGTTGCAAAAAAATGTTAGCCAATAAAAATAGTGGTCAAAATCTGATCCGTTGTTTCCGAGAAACACAAAGATAAACAAACATAAATACAAACTACAAACATACATATACGTTTGAAATTATGTATATTTGTTTGTGTGAATAATTTGTGTTTCCAATAATATAACATTAATACGTATATTATTGAGAATGTCTATGAAATAACATAGTTTTGCCCCCTGCAACCTTAATTCACTTCTAGAATGAATTATCTTTTCTATACCCTCAAAAAAATACTTACATCCTTTCCTGACAAATGGTGGTTTAAAACCACCTTGAGGAAAATCGCATTCCACCAAGTTATTTTTTTAGCTTTGGGAACAAGTGACTAGATGACAATTATGGACTGTGAGGTGGATGATTGGCCCCTTGGAAACCACACTCCTGAATAGTGGCCTTGGCAACGCGCGCCAAGCGAAGCCAAGTTCAAAAGGTCATATAGTATTGAATATCTGGTGCCCACGGATAGCTTCGTTACGATGTGAAAACACTACTTCGAAAAGCCTTTACTCCGAGAAGACATTACTTCGACAATACATTACTCCGACAATTTATCCAAGTCTAACCGTTAAATTGTGAACTGCCATACGAAATATCAGGTCGAAGTGGTGGGTCATGGTACATGAAGGTTATAGGGTGGGCAAAGCGAACCCCCTTTATACTTCATGTTAGGTTGACACGTAAGAAATAAGAAAAATATGTTTCATGTCAAAGTAGTGTCTTGTCAGAGTACCGTCCTGTCGAGTAGAGTTTTACCAAAATTCAAAACCATTTAAAAGAAAAAGAACCTAATATAAAAAAAAATATAATAAAATAAAAAATAGGGATATTATTATCTTCCTCGCCAGCCGGATTTCGACCCGGGACTTCTCGCTTGGGAGTATTATATTCCTTACGTTTTACATTCCTTAGTTACCTGTGCTAACGTAATAATCTTTATCATATCATCTTCGAAGACAAGTTTCTCGATTTCTTTCACTTTTTCTTCCGTGGTGTCCAAAATGGGACCACTGGACCGAGGGTCATCTTCAATGCTGCCCCTGCCCCTTTGCAATTCACTTGACCACTTTTGAATGATTGACAAAGAAGGAGCGGAATCCTTATAGACGGCCACCATCTATCTCTTCGCGGATGTTTTTTGAACTTTTTCGTTGCTTCGTGAGAAATTTAATAACAACATTTTTGTCGACTCGACTCACAATTGTGAAAAAACGAATGATGCTAAACCGATGGAACTTCAGAAAAGCTTCGGATCAAGAGAACTCTAAACCAAAACTATCATCATCACTGGTACGTATCACAAAAGGTGACTAGAATTAAATCGGTTATATGTCTATAAGCGCTTTGGTATATCCTGTATTATAGAATGTTACGAGTACCAGTAACAGACCGGACTTTACCGGACAGACAGACAACTGGATTAGACCAGGTAATTCTAAGCTAATCAACACCCTAATCGGATTTATCCAGTTAGCCTAGGCAGAAGATTACACAATTGGTTTATCCTGTTAGCCTAGGCAGAAGATTACACAATTGGTTTATCCTGTTAGCCTAGGCAGAAGATTACACAATTGGTTTATCCTGTTAGCCTAGGCAGAAGATTACACAATTGGTTTATCCTGTTAGCCTAGGCAGAAGATTACACAATTGGTTTATCCTGTTAGCCTAGGCAGAAGATTACACAATTGGTTTATCCTGTTAGCCTAGGCAGAAGATTACACAATTGGTTTATCCTGTTAGCCTAGGCAGAAGATTACACAATTGGTTTATCCTGTTAGCCTAGGCAGAAGATTACACAATTGGTTTATCCTGTTAGCCTAGGCAGAAGATTACACAATTGGTTTATCCTGTTAGCCTAGGCAGAAGATTACACAATTTATCCTGTTAGCCTAGGCAGAAGATTACACAATTGGTTTTCATCTTTGTACCGTCTTCATCCAGTTTTCTGGAGATTCATTCATGGCTCAGGACATCAATATATTAAGGCTTTAAGGTTAATAAACTTTGCTGGAAAAGCACACTACTATGATGTGTTTTATAGTTTTCAAGGCGAAGCAATAACACAGAAACATAATACTCGTAATATACACCATTAAAATAATGCATTAGTACAACAGGATACTCACTTCAACAGGGTTGCCGCACACCAGCTGCAAAACTGCTGCAGCCACCACCACTATAGCGCCCCTGCACGCTCGACGGCTCAGATTGACTCCATGCTTTAGTGACGTCATCATCCAACCTCACCTCATTAGGCCAAACAAAAACAAAACACCCTCACTGGTTCTTCGATTTGCTCCTAAAACCACTGCTTCCCCGTTCGCTCATAATTTTTGAAGAGCTAATTTGTGTGTTGCGTTTTTATTTTATTTTGCGCTGTGAACACAGTTGAATACAGGAGTTTTAGATATGCTTTGAAGTCTCAAGAATTGCAATTATTTTCGCTATTTCGTTTGCGATTCGTGATGCTGATAAGTGTGTGTGTGATGCCTGTTTCGTGCAAGCAAAGAGGTGAGATTGAGTTTTAGGGATTTGGAAGATCTTTTTACAACCTACATATGTATAACCTACTTATACATATGCTCATAATAATATGTACATTTAAGAGCGTTTTTACCGTTACGTAGAGAAACAAGAAACCCTTATAGTTTCGTCAAGTCTCTCACAACAACTTTATGCAGAAACTATTAGGATTACATAGTTGAAATGGTATGTAGATGTATTCTGTGAACCGCTTTACGATTTTAATACAAAAATTGAAAAATTATAGTAGTTTATGTGACTGCTGCATAATGGAGGGCATTAAAACCCGAGAGTGGGTTTATGAAACGAGCCGAAGGCCAGTTTCATAATAATATCACTCGAAAGATTTAATGCCTAATTATGTACAGTTACATACACTAGTTTATCTACACACATATCATAAGCTCTCTTTGATGTGTTCAGGAACCGCATGTTTGACCGGCATTGTGGTTCTGCAATTTTATTTTAGCCTGTTCTTTAGTACCAACTTCACGCAGGCGGGCGTCGGCGTTCGAAATTTGAATGTCAGTACCAACTTCACAGACAAACTAGGGACGGCACGCGGGTGGGCGTCGGCGTTCGAAATTTAAATGTCATTATATGTAGAAAAACTACACATAATGACCATTATGTGTAGTTTTCCAGATACGAAACGAGTTTTTACCAAGTAGTTTAACATAATGCTGATCGTAACGTGCGGTTTTTGAACGCAGTAAAGAGGGTTTATGATACGTGTGTAGATAAAAATAATTAAAGGGGGACGGACCTACTTATACATATGCTTGTAATTATATGTACATGTATATTTAAGAGCGTTTTAACGGTTCCGTAGAGAAACAAGGAACCCTTATAGTTTCGTCAAGTCTGTCTGTCCGTCCGTCCGTCCGTATGTCACAGCAACTTTATGCAGAAACTATTAGTATTACACGGTTGAAACTTGGTATATAGATGTATTCTGTGAACCGATTTACAATTTTAATATAAAAATTGCAAAATTAAAATAATTAAAGGAGGCTCCCTATACATGGAAATGAAACCAAAAATATATTTTTCATCAAACCTATATGTGTTTATTTAAAAATGACGTTGAGGTTCCTGAAACCATTTTTTTTTTCAAAGTAAATCGTTAAAGAGACAGACCCTTGCAAAGTGGATAAATGTGTGTTTTCCACTTTGCAAGTTCAACATAAACAACCAGTCACATAATTACTTGCTACAACGGAACCCTTCATGGGCGAGTCCGACACGCACTTCGCCACTTTTTAAGAGTTTCGTCTTTACTTAAATATTCCAGAAAAAGTATGGGTAATGTTTGGACGGAATAGGGGTGGGGGTTAAATAAAATTTTATTTTAAGTTTAAATTTCCCTGCACAATTGGAAGGCAAATCATAAATTCAAAAATAAATTGTTTTCCAAACCTTATCGTGTAACATATCCAATGAAAGCCCTTGTTGCAAGGATCTCAAATTTATTTATTTAAAAAACCTGAAATAAGCATTTCAGGTTTGCAACAAGGGCTTTAAAAAAAATATAAGAAAATAGGCAAAAAAACATCAGTACCAATAACTTTCTAAGCAACAATTTGGTATCTAAAACAAACAGGAAAATTAATTCCCCATGCAAAAAAACTTGAATACCATTATACAGTGGTACGGAACCCTTAGTGCGCGAGTCCGGCTCGCACTTGACCATTATTTTTATAGAGATTTCCATTTCCCATGAATGACGATCTAGTGAAACATTTGCGGAACTCTAAAAAAGGCTTTTGTGTAACTTCGTCGTTTTTTGTGATGGACCTTACCAAATTCCAGAGATGAAAAAAAGTAAGAAATTTATAAAGAACTTTCTTCATTCTACGAAGCTTTAGAGTTTAAGAGAGAGACTTTTGGGACAAAGTTTGACTTTTTCATAGCAGTTGGTTCACCAGTTTAAATGCTAAGGTAAACATTTCATGATATACGTATATGTATATATGTCACCGTAAGATTGTCAAAACCATTAGTCTATAAACTAACTCATTAGTTTGTAAACCATCGACAAATTGTAAACCAGACCGACAGAGTTTTTAGAATTTACGTTTATTGTGTTCTTACATGTCAACCTAACATGAAGACTAGTCTAGTCTTCACCTAAGCTACCGCAGTGTATGCCCTAATGCCCTGGTTTTTCGTTTGTAATTCAAGTTTAAACCAGTTCTATTAACGCTTTTATTATAAACTAACGCGTCATATCGTAAGCAGTACGGTGTAGTTTACAATTTATGGATAGTTTGTGTATTGCGATAAAATAGCGATATGTATTAGGTTTGCTACCACCACCTCGTTTATCCAGTAATTTAGCAATTTTTCGTGATAGGGTGGCCAGCCCATCGCCGCCGTGCTTTAGAGATATGATTAGCCCAACAAAAACAACATAAAACAAGAACGAAGATTTAAAAATATACAAATTACAACCTGACACTGGCATATGAGCCAAGGCTCTTTTCCACCTGAGGAAAAAAAAACAAAAAAAAACATCCGACCCAACAATGGTCACAAATATGCCGCTTTATGCATTTTGCATGAAACTTACTATGTTATGCTTAACTAGCTTGTTATCAGTGGGTAATTGATAAAATTGGTTTTCCATTGTTAAAGGCGGAATCCGCCATTTCGACGGAGAAGGGGCTAGGCTAGACAATGCCCTATATATCGTGTACGATATCCACTCAAGTTTCAGCTGACGTGGGGTAAGATCGAGTATGGGAATGACTCATCCAGACCACATCCTCAGTACCCAGGGCGCCTGTCGGGCGTCACGTAAAGATAAGCCTTGTTGACAATCTTACTGAGACATATTCATAGCTTTGTCCATTCAGTAATCCATTCATCCAGTAATTCGACAATAACAGCTACACAGTGATAATAATGTGATGTTTATACGTGAGGTGGCGTGACATGTATCTGACATAGGCTACGGTTGCACGGCATGCTCTACCCAATCGAAACTGAAGGATTGGGTACCCAAAATTACATTACGTGAAAACGTGGCGTTTGTCAGACACATGGCACGTCACGTTACTTTTAGGAGGCACGACGCCTTAGTCGCTATTTTTTTCACGCCAAGTCACACGCATGATTCTTTAGGGATTCACTTCCCTCTACATTCACATAGATAATATAGGCGCAAAAAGTTACGTATTACTTAGTATGAAAAGTTCATAGCCATACTGTACTCCCAACTGTACTGGAAGTCAAAAGAGTAGCAATAAAACACTCGAACTATTCACAGCAGTCGGACATCAAAAGCAATGTTCCCCGTTTTAGTGGACTTGTAGGCATGAGAGCGACTAGGTCGAGGCAAGGAGTCTTTAAAATGGATACGTACCTCTGCCGATAAGTCTCAGTCCTTCTGCCATGGGCTATGGCCGATGGTTTTTCGAGAACATGTCCGTGCGTGTGTTGCGACGATAGACAATTTGCATCTGATTCTGTAGTTCCATAAAGGTACGATACTTGAAACATATGACAGAAGTTTTCCGTAGAGATCTAATTCGAAATACGCTGCCATTCACAAATATTTTGAGAGGGTAAGACTGAATATTCTTGGAATGGTGGTAATCGTTAGAAAGGCACTTCCAGTCACAAATATTCTGAGAGGGCGAGGCTGCTCTTGGAATGGTGGGAACGGTCAGGAAGGCGCCAGGCTTATCTCTACGTGACGCCCGACAGGCGCCCTGGGTACTGAGGATGTGGCCTGGATGAGTCATTCCCATCCTCGATCTTACCCCACGTCAGCTGAATCTTGAGTGGATATCGTACACGATGTAAAGGGCATTGTCTAGCCTAGCCCCTTCTCCGTCGAAATGGCGGATTCCGCCTTTAACAATGGAAAACCAATTTTATCAATTACCCACTGATAACAAGCTAGTTAAGAATAACATAGTAAGTTTCATGGAAAATGCATAAAGCGGCATGTTTGTGACTATTGTTGGGTCGGATGTTATTTTTTTTTTCTCAGGTGGCAAAGAGCCTTGGCTCATATGCCAGTGTCAGGTTGTAATTTGTATATTTTTTAATCTTCGTTCTTGTTTTATTTATTTATTTATTTATTTATCATAAATATCTACCATTACAGGCTTAGACCTAATGCGGTAAATACTAATACTACACGACTACTTATAATCTACCTAAGTACCTATATTACCTTGTACCTATATTTATGTTGTTTTTGTTGGGCTAATCATATCTCTAAAGCACGGCGGCGATGGGCTGGCCACCCTATCACGAAAAATTGCTAAATTACTGGATAAACGAGGTGGTGGTAGCAAACCTAATACATATCTATGCTTGTTTATCGCAATACACGTATAGTCCATGTCAAGGAGAGGAGATCGCGGAGGGGGTGACGTCCCGCACACGCGCAAAGGCCCTGTCGTAGTACTGCGCAAGTCCACATCGACCCTCCATCGATTTCGATGTTGTTAACGTTTTAAACTTACACTTGTGCTTGTTTATTAAGACTAGCATAGGCTGCCTCTTCGTCTGCATGAAAACGTTAAATCCAAGCACGAGAACTAGCTAGAAAAGTACTGGAAAATTGTGTCAATGACTTTTTTTGTCGAAAAATATTTTGACCATTGACTAACGAAGTCTTTTTTCTTGCGATGATATGGGTGAGGTATGAGATATAGGTGTAATATCCTTTGCTGATGTGAATGGTTTCGCACAATTTACTGATTGCAAAATTGCAATTGGCAAAGGCAAAAAAAAAATGAATCACAATAGTTTACAACAAAAAATACCCTCGCATGAAACTAATGTGATATCTTCATAACAAGTCACCTTTAGTTACATACATAAAAATTGAGCCTTATAAAGAAATATTACATGCTCAAAATGCTTAATTTTATACTGGTCATGGTACTTGATGATTATGATGCCATAACGACGATTTTTGGCTATTGAGAACTTTGTTGGTGTGCTCTCATATTGCTCATGAGTTGATGATGAAGATGATGGTGCTGACCGGTTTCGGCCACAGCGAGTGCATCTTGTTGGAGGGCTGCTTTTCTGGTGCATTCGTACAGGGGATAATCTATGCTGACTTTATCTTGTCTGTCCATGTCATGTGGTAGCGATGTCACACTACTACATGCAAATCCTTAGATGAACGAAACTCCTTGCACTTACCTACTTACTCTGTGCACAAATTTATAGCCAATAAGTTTGATGTGGCCTCAGATGAATAAAACCAATTACTTATATGAGCATACGACGTTTTATTTATTGCTAGTGGTGTGATATCGCACCCTTCTTGTAATCTTGTAGACGTCCGCTTTTTTCTAGCGGGTAGTGACCCTTCCTACGAAGTTAACGGTCCTGGGTTCGAATCCCGTAAGGGGAAATTTTTGTATGATGAGCATTAATATTTATTTCTTAGTATTGGATGTTTTCTATGTTTTTACACTAATATTTATCTCTATTAAATATATCGTCGTATAGTACCCATAACACAAGCCTTGTTGAGCTTACTATGGGCCCCCCCTAGTTCGATTTGTAAAAGATTGTCCTCTAATATGTATTTATTAATATTATTTATAATCCAAACAGAAAAAAAAATTATTTAAAAACATAAATAATAAACGATTTTTTAATGCAAATGACAAATTGTAAATCATTATTATCATATAAGGTAGCACATCTGATATATTTAATAATTTATCTTCAAGACTGTCTAGTAGCTAATTGATTTGCCCCTCTTATCACTTTTCGATTATCGGATCATGGCTAATGAAGTTATTCACTTCAGAAAGTTAGTCGAGATCGATGTTTATTTTTACAAGCTTTTATTTAGTTTCACCTGTCCCGTTGTCTGTCTGTCTGTAATCAAATTTTGCAAGTTAAATTTGATCCACATCCCGGTTTCCGATTGAGCTGAAATTTTGCATGCATGTATAAATCGGATGACAATGCAATATTATTATGACATAGAGCTGATCTGATGATGGAGCTGGAAGGTGGCCATAGGAACTCCGTCATTAAACGATGCAACTTCATCGAGTTTGGGCTCGTTTAATTTGTCTTGACGATTACTTTGGCACTAGATGGTAACTAGGGTCTGATGATGGAGCTGGAAGGTGGCCATAGGAACTCCGACATTAAACGACGCAACCCCATCGAGTTTGGGCTCGTTTAATTTGTCTTGACGAGTACTTTGACACTAGATGGTAACCAGTTCTGATGATGGAGCTGGAAGGTGGCCATAGGAACTCCGTCATTAAACGACGCAATCTCTTCGAGTTTGGGCTCGTTTAATTTGTCTTGACGAGTACTTTGATACTAGATAGTAACCTGGGTCAGATGATGGAACTGAAAGATGGCCATAGGAACTCCATAATTAAACGACGCAACCCCATCGAGTTTGGGCTCGTTTGATTTGTCTTGACGAGTACTTTGACACTAGATGATAACCAGAGTCTGATGATGGAGCTGGAAGGTGACCATAGGAACTCCGTAATTAAACGAAGCAACCCCATTGAGTTTGGGCTAGTTTGATTCGTCTTGATGAGTACTTTGATACTAGATGGTAACCAGGGTCTGATGATGGAGCTGGTTGGTTGGATGGGTGGCAGGAATGTGTATCGTTGTCTAGTACCCAAGATACAGGGATTCCCAGTTTGGGGCTAGATCAATGTGTTTAAATAGTGTCCAAGGTATTATTATATATTATTATTATAGGAACATAGGAACGGAAACACGCTACTATGCGCTACGAACTACGTCGTAGTAAAAAGCTAAAAAGTTAAAAATAAAAATAAAGAAAAAAAAAGTTTTTTTAAAACAAGCTTTTATTAAAAATGAACTAAAAAGTTTAAAATAAATTAACTCCACTAACAAATATAACACTTTATGAGTTTATTATAACCTTTAACGATAATTAAGCTTCTTTGTCTACGACAAAATAATGACATACCGTACATAATTATATATTTTTTACATTAACACCTTTACACTTTAAATTGTCAAAGCAGCATTACATTTAATTTGTCAAAGCAGCATGAATCATGTTCAGGTGTTCGACAAGCCCACTCCACGCCACTCATGGCTGCGAATAAAGTAAATGACTTTTTTGTGAATATAGGAAAGAATTCAGCAGAACAGATAGGTCTTGAACAGCCTTCCCAGCCTCCTTTATCGACACCATTGCCTCGTAACTCCAATCCGAAGCTATTTTCCTCCTAGATATTGACACAGATGAAGTAAATTGGTGTATCATGAGGCTGAAGAATAAATGCGCGGTAGGTTGAGATAAAATATCGAATTTTGTTCTTATGAAAGTTAATCACATCCTAGTATTTTCTTGCAGCTTCTGAAAAACGCCATTGTGGTCCCAACATATAATATTCGAGGATGCAGTTCAGCTCTAGACAGACTCGATAGTCGTTTCGCACCTGGATAGTCGTCGGAACTGTGTCGCTATCTTTCTAGATCTAGCAAAGGCAATCCACACAATTTCGATTCCTCTTCTGCTGAAAAAACTCGAAGCATTTTGTGCTCGTGGCTTTGGATTGGTTTACCAGTTACTTGACGAATAGAACCCAATGCATCAGGATTGACAACCTTCTAAGCGACATTGAACCCGTATCATTTGGCGTACCCCAAAGTAGTATTCTGAAGCCCACTCTATTTTTAGCCTATATTAATGACATTTTTGACATTTCTCTTCATAACGATATAATGTTGTGCTACGCTGATGGTACGGCTATACTTTTCCATGACAGCTCCTGGTTGGAAACACACCAAATGTCTTCTTTGGGTTTACAGAAATATCTCAATGGCTTAATAGGAACCTTTGGACGTTTAGTGCTAGTAAATCCCAATTTGTTTGCTTTCACATGACGTATTTTCTGGTCCCCCTACAGAATTATCTAAAATCAAGGTGCACATACCGAAATCTATGTGTCCAATCTGTCCCGGTTCAACGTGCAGTTGTGATTCCATAACCAAGGTAAGTTCGTTAAAATATCTCGGAGTTACACTAGATGAAAACCTGAATTTCAAAGGCCACATCACCACCACTGTATCCAGAATAAGAACACTTATTTACATCTTAAAGCAGCTCAGAGATTAGGTTGATGGTGCGCTCTTAAAAACTGTGTATTTGGCATGTTGACAATCGATTTTAAACTATTGTTTGCTGGTTTCGGGTGGCATCGTCAAATCATCTCTCTTGTGCTAGAAAGAGCCCAAAGTGGGGTCCTTAAGGTTTGCCTACGGAAGCCTAGAAGGTACTTCAGATTTATATCAGGAAGCGCAAGTTCTGAGCGTACGCAGACTTTATTTGTTGAGAGCAGTTTTCCATACTCATAAGTAAAGACCGGATTATATGCAACATAAAAAGCTCAAAATATGTATGCAAATATGTAAGAAAAATTGCTGAAATATGCACCAAACTCCATAAAAGGGCCTAAATAGGCAACACGAAATAATAAAATAGTCGTGTTTTTTAAATATCTTTTGTTTTGAAAAGCTCGTTTTTGCGAAACTATCAAGTCAAGTACTTGAGTTCTTGAGTACTTGAGTTGAGTACTTGGTTCCCCAGGGAAGTATCCTGGGTCCGACCCTTTTTTTAATATATATATCAATGATCTATGTAAGCTAAACCTACACTCTGGAATAATAATAATAAAGTTTATTAAAAAAAACGGTAATTACAAGAAATAAATAATTCGTGACTTAAAATTATTACAGAGGTAAAAGTAAGAATAGGATTAAACCTGTATTTTAGGCACTAACTGAGCTACAGTTGTGAAAAAATATCTTCATTATTACAATACGAAAAAAATTGTCAGTAGGTAGCAATTGTATATATTTTATAATTTTATCCTACGCCGATGACACGGCTTTACTTTTCTCCTGAAAGGAAGTTCACGAATCTGCACAAAAAGGATCTCTGTGTAAACACTTGGCTACACCAAAATATTTTAACGCTTAATGCAGATAAAACCAAATTTATCAACTGTATACTTCGGAATACCCACAAACCTTGCATATCACTCCTACTTGTTCATTTCTTTCAGACAGACAGTAGCGAGTACCAATTCCCTTCTATTTTAAATACAGAAAATATCAAATATCTGCGTATTATCATCGACTCCCCTCTGTCCTTCCGCCAGCACAAGCTCTCTTTAACGGGTAAAGTTCGTAAGCTGGTATATGTTTTCAAAAACTGAAAGTTGTAGCAGACTGGAAACTTAGTAAATAAGTATACTTTGCCCTATGACAGTCTTTACTTAGGTACTTATTATATAACATCATAGGGAGGAGCTCCCAAAACTAGCAAGCTTCCATTACAACGAGCTCAAAGAACTGTATTCAAAGTTGCTACTTTTCGGCCCTTCCTCTTTCCTGCACATCTCCTATATCAATCATGCGAAGTTCTCTCTGTCCGGCAATTATTAATAGAGTACAATACCTAAAAAACAGGCGCTTCAACCATTCAGCATTGATTATACTAACAAGAGATGTAATGATCTAGTTTGTGGTGGTATTCGAGGAAATCTCTCGTTCACACAAAGATTTTTTGTCTTTCTCGATCTATTCCTCTTCAACAGATTAAATTCAAAATTGTATATGTTTCCCCTAAAACACTCAAGCTGCAAAATCAAGTTGCAAGATTACTTGCAAATTCTGACGTATGACGACACTGAGATTTTACTGAATGCCTTAATCTAAGTAGTAAACTAGTGGCCCTGTGGGCAGTAGACCTCGCTAACAGGGGGGACTGTGAACCAATTTATAGGTAAGTATTTTAGATTCAATCAAAATCAAGTAGTAAAGTAGCCCCAACAATAACTTTGTAAACTACATGTTGCGATTAAAAATACAATCTATTGACTTTTCATGAAAATAGTTAGAGTCTATTTCACTCATTCTCATGGTCTGATCCTCTCCTACTTCGAGGAGTCCAAATGTGGAAAGTTTTGAAAATATTTCTTAAATTTTTAGAAAACAGGAGGCCGAAAGGTAATTGTGTACTATATTTTTAGAACCGGTTCATGAAGCCCTTTAATTTGATACCCCACACGATAGGTTTCAGAAAAAAAACAAAGAAAATAAATCCCATACAAAAAATTAATGACGTCATAACTCCCCAAAGGGGAACATCGAGAAAAGCTCTCGACAAAAAATCTTTTAATTCAAGGAACACATGTGCCAAGTTTTGTGAGGATCGCTCGAAAACTGTTTCAGACCAATATCAGTTCTTCCAGCACTAAGTAAAATTTTTGAAAAGATTATACTCAATCAAATGTTCTCACACTTCAACCGTACAAAACAACTCCAGGCCAAGCAATACGGTTTCACTAGGGGTAAATCGACTACGGATGCAGGTATTACCCTTATATCTCATATTTATTCTGCATGGGAAGCCGCACAGGATGCTATCGGTGTTTTTTACGATCTGTCGAAGGCATTTGATTGTGTTGACCATGACACGTTACTAATGAAATTAAATCATTACGGAGTTAGAAATAAAGCGTTGTATCTACTAAGATCATACCTAAGCAATAGAATTCAAAAGGCAGAAGTCAACGGCATTAAATCTGATGGATCGGGGGTAAAAATTGGCGTTCCACAAGGTTCCATATTAGGCCCTTTCTTATTCCTGGTATATATTAACGATCTGCCTTTTATGGTGGAGAAATTGACTAACATAGTGTTGTTTGCTGATGATACTTCACTGGTCTTCAAAATTGAAAGACAAAAAGAAGATTTTGATGATGTCAATAGAGTATTATCTTTAACCTTGAATTGGTTCACAGTTAACAATTTATTGTTAAATGCTGGTAAAACTAAATGTATCAAATTCTCACTTCCATATGTCAGGCAAGTTGGGACGAGTTTAGTGTTGGACAGCAATACGTTAGAATTAGTAAATAACACGAAGTTTCTTGGAATAACCATTGATAACAAATTGCAGTGGGGACCCCACAAAGAAAAATTGGCTGGTAAATTAAGTTCTGCGGCTTACGCTGTTAGGAACATCAGACAAAACACGGATGTGACTACATCTAGGCTAGTATATTTTAGTTACTTTCATAGTGTCATGTCCTATGGTATCTTGTTGTGGGGGAAAGCAGCGGATATTCAAACTATTTTTATTTTACAGAAAAGAGCTATTCGAGCAATTTATAATTTAAAACGCACAGACTCCTTAAGACAGCTTTTTAAAGAAATCGACATACTAACTGTAGCTAGTCTATTTATTTTCGAAAATATAATGTATGTACGCAAGAACCTTACAAAATTTCCCAAACATAGCGATAGCTGTAAAGTTAACCTAAGAAATAATCACAGACTACTTGCACCCCGGTTTAGACTCGCGAAGGTTAGCAATTCTTTCAAGGGTCAATGCATTCTCTACTACAACAAGATACCTCTGGAGATCTTGAAATTGCCATTTGAGCAATTTAAAATCCATGTTAAAGCGACTTTGTCGAAAAAGGGATATTACAAAGTTCAAGATTACTTAAATGATGGGTCTGTATGGGGTTAATCTGGCTCAACACAGACCAGCTTGCTGTTAATAATTTTGTAATTATTTATTCCTGCTTATTAATTATGATAATGACTAAATATTATATTTTGTATTAGTTAAGCATAAGCAATTTTTAAAAAGAGATCTAAAAATCAATCTGTGGTAGTTTCTACGCCCTTCTTCTCCCACAGTGGTCCAATGTAGAGAAGTGGCAAAAAATGACGATTGCTTAGTATATGTAAATACGTGGGGCGCACTGTAAGTTTCCGGAATGAATATGAAAAAATACTATTAAAGGTACAAAATTAATTTATTGTTTTTCAAAATAATCTCCCTTGGCGTCTATGCACTTTTTCATTCGATGAAACCAGTTTTGAAAACTTTTGTGCCACTCCTCTGCGGTGACCTCTGAAACGTGTTTTTCATACTCCTCGACAGCCTCTTCTGGTGATGAAAATCGTTGACCGCGTAATTGGTTCTTAATTTTTGGGAACAGAAAAAAGTCACAAGGTGCCAGGTCGGGACTGTATGCAGGATGACTCATGAGTTCTACATTTTTCGCCTTCAAAAAGTCGTTTGTCTGTCTGGCCGTGTGAGAACTAGCATTGTCGTGGTGCAGGATGATACGGCGTTTACGGTTATTTTTACGGAGTTCGTCAATAACTTCCGGCAAACAAATGGTCGTGTACCAGTCACTATTCACTGTACGACGATTCTCTAAAGCAACAGTAGCCACGTGTCCAGTTTTATTAAAAAAAGAAGCAATCATCCGCTTAGATGCACTTTTCACGCGCGCCACTTTGGTTGGTTTCGGCTCATCTTGAAAGACCCATACGCTCGATTGCTGCTTTGTTTTGGGATCGTAGCAATAAATCCATGTTTCGTCACCTGTTACTATGTCCCACACCAAATTTTACGCACCTTCGTTGAATCTGGTAAGCATGGCACTGCACCAAGTGACGCGGTCCGTTTTTTGAGCCTCGGTCAAGTTGTGTGGGATCCACCGCGAGCACAACTTTCTCACACCCAAATGTTTGTGTAGGATTAATTGTATTTGACTCATGCCTATTTCTAAGGATGCGCGAATTTCATGGTAGGTCACATGCCTGTCTGTTTCAATCATACGGCCCACAGCATCGATGTTTTTGTTGGTCACAGCGGTGGACGGCCGACCATCGCGAGATTCGTCACTGAGATTGATACGACCACGCTTGAATTCTGCAAACCAGCTGTCTTGCATGGTGCTTCATTGCCAAAAGCTGTTTCAAGCCGAGCGATGCTCTGTTGAGCTGTCAAATTACACTTAAAATCGTAGAAAATCATACTACGAAAATTTTCCCGAGTTAAATCCATGTTGATGCAGACACACAATTTTTTAAATGGCGCCACAAGGTAAAAACAAAAGGCAGTCAGATGAAACAAACTGGATTCTTCAGCCAAAGAGTTCTATTTTCAAATGTTGCAATAAATTTTTAAATATTGTTTATGTAAGTGGCCAGTTCCGGAAACTTACAGTGCGCCCTTACAGAAACTTACAGACATTTGGAATTTGGAATTTGAATTTGGACTGTGGCCCTTAGACCGGAACTGACAGGCATACATAGAGACAGACGAAAGCAAAATCGGCCTCCTATCTTGTCGAAATGGAGCCCTTCGCTCGCTTCGCTCGCTCGGGAAATTAAGGTATTCTTATTTAAAGGGCATACATACAACATACAATCTTAAGTTAAATCATAAATTCAATATTTTAATATTACCACTGACAAATTTGTCGTATTATTGTAATAATGAAAATCTTTTTTCTCAACTGTAGCTCATTTAGTGCCTGTAATACATGTTCACTCCTATTTTAGGCTATTATTACTTTTACCGTTGTCAAATTAAGTCACGTATTATTTATTTCTTGTAATTACCATTTTTATTGAAGAAACTTTTTATGATTTTTTTATTCAGTAAATTAATCGTTTATCAAAAAACCTGTGACGCCTACTAGCATTTTACTAGGCTTATATCAAAAAGGTACTTCTTTTAGACATCATAGACATTGTGTTCGTAATATTGCCTTTAGATAATGTACACTGGGCTGGAGTCACGCATGGCATGTCAGGACCAAGTGGGTCAAAATCTACTATCTTAGCCTTAATATGAAATTCTGATTTCCTTTACAACCGCCAAAAAGAGGCCTTCAGAGCATATTTTTGTTGCGATTGCGACTGTTTTTGACGGATTTGAAAGAACTTAATCAAAAAAAAACCCAGTTGTAATTTCAAAATCGCAATCCCTGTCAGATATAGAGAATCGAAGTATTTACTACCTACTGTACTAAGGAAATAACTAAGGTCTGACATGAATAAAGCAAGCTTCGATCTGCATTTGATATGAATTTTGCATGTTAAAGCAGAACAGGTCAAACAGCAATGCTAAACTTGAAATGTTCTTGAAATTCAACTAGAGGGTTCATTGACAATGATCGATTCAAAGTACAAATTTAATTTTTTACATTTGTACTTTGAATCGATCATAATCTAGTATATCTTGTCGGTTGGTAGTAAAACTTTAATTTACTACCAACCGACAAGATATACCAGTATAGACATCAAGATTATAAATGACAGTGTACACAGTCCAAAAGTTCATCAGAGTCGGGATGAAATGCTTTCATACCTAAGTAATTACCCCGATGTTCATCAGAGTCGGGATGAAATGCTTTCATACCTAAGTAATTACCCCGATGCGCCGCAGACGGCAAGACGTATGAGCAATATCACTTTACTAAATTATAGCTTTACGAGTACAAATGTACACCAACGATCTCCTCCAGTTTCCCCTTCTGGACTTTGTTGAAATTAATTAAGCGAATGAAGGGTCCCGGCTTAGAATCACGGCTGGAGAAGAAGAAAAAAAACCGGCCAAGTGCGAGTGGGACTCGCGAGTGAATAGTTTGGATTTTACACAGCAAAATATTGTTTACAAAGTTATTGGTGCGGTTACTTTCACACTCCATGTACGTAACCAGGTGCATCCATAAGTTTGTATGTGGTATCGAAAGAATTGTTGTATGGGAGCCCCCTTAAATATTTCTTTTATCCTGTTTATTAGTATTTGTTGTTATAGCGGCAACAGAAATACATAATCTGTGAAAATTTCAACTCTCTAGCTGGCTAGGTTCTTGAGATACAGCCTGGTGACAGACGGACGGACGGACGGACGGACAGCGAAGTCTTAGTAATAGGGTCCCGTTTGGAACCCTTCGGGTACGGAACCCTAAAAAATACCTTAGGTGTGTGACGTCACTGATTCCGATTTCCGATTTTCGGACTGTATATAAATGTTTATGATTATGTCGATAGCGGGTTATCATTTATTTTAACTATTGAATAAAGAGTGGGGCATACTATTTCTACAAAAACATTATATATACAAAAGAACCTAGCATGTGCACACATATTAATTTAAATAAAAATATCCCTTGCGGCCAATCGAGTGGCAGGCCCAACATGCTGGCACCACAGATATGGCTGGCACCATTACTTCGCTGCATGCTGTAAGTTTACTAATTGAATCTACGTGGGCGCAGATCTGTGCCTCTGCAGTCCGGTGTGGTAAAAGGGGGCGATAACCAAACGTTATTAGGGTGAGTGAAGCGAGCTCTATCACAAGACTACAACCAAGCAAATAATGTGGTACCAATTGGCCATGGAAAAATAAAAGGTAACTGAAAAAACCATTTTGAGATAATTGTGTGCCTTACTAAATTCCGTTATTCCCATCAATATTACGGCATCGCTGAAATATCCTTGAAAACATAATGTACTTCATTTCTCTCCTGTTGATTAAATCAGACACTTAACTAACTTTCTAGACTGTTAATAAAATACCAACGTTTAACCAAGTCACTAGCATTTTGATTTTAATAAACGATCGTCGAAAACGTTTAACAATCTGTCTTACCGAAAGCCGGCGTATTGGAAAACAAGATGGCGTCACGTCAACAGCTGATTTGCACAGCTTATATCAGGGCAAAACGTTGCGGTAGCTCAGGTGAAGGGTAAAGGGGGTGAGCGAAGCGAAGCCCACTTTATCCTTCGTGTCAGGTTGAAGATGTAAGAACAACAAAAAATACCTAAAACATAAACTTAAGTACACATAAAAAAATATTTATACTGCATATGTCTTGTTGCCTAGGAACGTTTAGACAACTCGTTAAACGTTTTGTTCAACTCACTTGTCTGACAGAATTTTATTGACTTGGTTAAACGTCGGCATTTAATTAACGGTCTAGAGCGTTAGTTAAGTGTCTGATTTAACCAACTAACTGCGATAGCTATATTACCTAGTTATTAATATTCTTACACACTCGGCCCAAAAACAGTATGTTCTATAGGTGTATCTAGTTATAAAGTGTAACTATTCTCCTGCAACACAACATCGAAGTTGATATCTACAATTTTTATTTTGGTATATTTAGAGATATGTGCATCTCACATTATTAATAAATGATAAAAAATAAATGTTGCCCATTAATGTCCCCACCGAGGGGCACAGGCCTTTACCCGGATACGAGTTAGGTTAAGTCCACTAAGTAACTCCACTACGATTTCTCAGTGCGGGTTGGTGGAGGGATTTTACGACCACTACCACGTAGCGATAGCAGCCGGGACCTACAGCTTAACGTGCCATCCGAAACACTGAACGTCCGATAAGGTCCTTAAGATAAATTAATTATCTCATTGGTACATGGTCAGGATGCGAACCTGCATCTCCTGAGTGAGAAGCAAGCGTGAAACCCATTAGACCACGGAGCTCTTTTTCTCACATTGTTACGCTAATAATAAGTACATACAGGGTGTCCCGTAAGTCACGTCCTTAGATGCATCGAATAAACATACAATGACCAATAAAAAGACATCCATTACCCGAAATATTCAAATTAGTTTCTAAAATTAGCCTAAAATTTCACAAAATAAAATAAAAAGTAGTACGTATTTTTAAGCATGGCCCATTATTAAGAAACTTTTACACTGTAGGTTTGAGTTTTGACAAAGTGATTTAAGTTCGTGTTTAGGAGTATCAAGAATCTTATTTTCTAAATAACCAAATAAAAGGAGAGAAAATAATATGTTTGAACTGCCATGTAAACTTACAACTATCGCCATTGAAATTGTTACTATAATAACATCCATAAAATTGTTTGAAAATAATTTGTTGTTTAAATCTCATTTAGAGGCCAGGCATCTCCTACATTCGTTGAGTAATAAACCTCGTGAGCCCTTACAAAGCTGCACTTTCTGCTAGTGGAAACAATGATCCATAAACATAAACATTTACATACAGTCACATACCTTTCTTCTGGCCCCGCAATAGGGTACCCTGTATCGTGCGAACCAGAAACAGCAACACCACACACATAAACATTGAAAAAAACAGGGGTTTTTTTATCCCCAGTCGGGATTGAACCCGGGACCTCCCACATGGTAGACAGAGCCACAACCACAACGCCACAGAGGTCGTCAATTTCCATCCGTTAATTTAAGGTTGTTGATACCAAACAATAATGGACACTATTTACACACATTGATCTAGCCCCAAACTTGGATTCCCTGGAATCCTAGTTTTGGAAGGAAGGAAAATCTTTCCTGGAAAGGAATCTTTCCTGGAAAGGAATCTTGGGTACTAGACAACGATACACATACTTATATAGATAAATATTATAATTAGATTAAAAACCCATGACTACAAACAAACATCTGTTCTCATCAAACAAATATTTGCCCCCACCGGGACTCAAAGCCGGGACCCTTGGCTTCGTAGGCAGGGTCACTGCCGACTCAGCCATTCGGGTCGTGTTTCCAAGGTCTTAAGGCCAAGAATGCCAAAGATCACCAAAAATATTAAATGTCATTAAGTTGAACAGTTGTTTAACTTCCTGCCTACGTCCTTCATTCCACATAACCTGCTACGAGTATATAGCTGTACTTGCAATACAACTTCTGTTTATATGGCTTTTGGCTTTCTATAGCTTCGTTGACGACTACTTAACTACAAAGGACCTTTTCCCGTTTCTACGCGTTCAATGGAGAATGTTATAAGGTTAAACCAATAATAGAACTTGTAAAACTTGTACCCTTTGTTTATTGTATATGGATTCAGCATTACAATTATAAAAGCCCGATCTCCTGCGCTAATTTAGTAAGTACATTACTGATGTGCTCACATTTTGTAATACGGTCAAATATGACAAGGTAGTCCAATCAATCTTAAAACGTGTCTCAAGCTGAACCTATTTCAACAAAAACGTTTGACAATATCAGAATTATAAATTTCCAGCAGCTATATTTTATAAACTCAATTTTGAGTTGAAAGACAGGATTTTTAATATGACGTCACAAGCTTGTATTTCAAAGAACTCGTGAACAAATTACCGTTTTGACAGTTCCAAAAAAGTATCTATCTTGACTAGCTTGCTTTGACGCTTGACTAGCGCGATACCATTTTACGAGCTTGCTTAAATGAAGTGTCGCTTATGACGATGGCTATTGGCAAGTGCCCATATTTAAACCAATATTCCTGTTAACGGAAACACTTCCCAAATTCCAAAAAATAATGTCGTAAAGGCATTGTATAAGCATAAAAACACTCTTTCAGGTTGCGGGCGGTCCGACTTTGGAACGCACTTCCTTGCACTAAAAGAGACAGCCCAACTCTTTTTTCTTTCAAGATACGTATTAAATTTTTTTTCTATTTCGCAATAGTTTATTTTATGTAAACTGTATGTAGTATACAGGGTGACTGGTAAGTCGACCTACATACGTTGGAAGATGCTAGCACGGATCAAAATCAACTATTGTTACTATGAAACACCCTACCCTAAAATTTACCGTTTTCGAGTTAGGGGCCTTTAAAGATTTTCGAGGAAAAATCCCACTTTTCAACATATTTCGCACCAATTTTCCTAATCTAGATGATTAAGTCCAGGTATTTTGCTGGTATTAGGTAAAAATAGAGTTAATTTAATATTTAGAAATAAAAAAGAACTGACTACAGCAAAAAAAACACGCTTATGGTGAAAACCGAATATCGCATGTTTACTTAATGGGTTGACTTTGAAGCAGTGTCTCCAAAAAAAAAACTAGTAAATGTTTGTGCAAACAAAACCTGAAACATCTCCAGTTCTCTAGCTATTCAATGAGTTAAATAGTCAAATAAAATGTTTATTATTCTTGGGAAAATTGGGCGACAAAGTAGATAAGGTAGCGGACTCTAAGATGACCGGTGATTTAAAAAAAAAAGGATTTTAAGATGTTGTAAGGGCAAAATTATTTTATTTTTATCGCCCGATGTCCAAAAGGGGGTGTTATAAGTTTGAAGCGTTAAATCGTTTAAGCCGTTCGAAGGTTATCTGCTTAAAAAGGAATAGTGGTCAAACGAATGGACTGATTTTGTTGCGGTTTTCTGTAAATGGCAGTAGACTTCTGATGATGAACATCAAAACAGGTCAATTCATGGGGAAAATTACAGAACAGCTGATGTGAAAAAGTTTTATCATTTAGAATAATCGAAAAATTAATGAGACCGAGACGAAAAGCAAAGTTTTGACATAAAAATTAAGGAAAATTATGTTTTCTTCGAAATTTGAATTTTCAGTACTCTAGGTGACGTCTGTCAATTACTGGACTGGATAGTCCACGGATAGGTCCTTACGAGGTCCTTACGCGTACCATCGTTACTTGTGCTTAGCGTACCGTAATACCTTCCTCTGTGAGATTTTGGTTCACGATGCCGGTGTTTTCTAATGAAGAATATGCTGATATTCTTATGTGTAACGGGTTGTGTCAAGGGAATTCTCGAGCAGCACGGGCCGAGTATGTGCAACGTTATCCAGGTCGTCGAGTGCCAGATGTGTCTGTGTTTGATGGTGCTTACCGACGACAAAGAGAAACTGGCTCGGTGCAACGACGAAATACGGATATGGGTAGACCACGTGTGTATGATGTCAACGTGGAAGACGAAATACAAAGATGTTTCCAGGAGGATCCTACGATATCTACACGTGTTGTTGCTCAACAGCTTGGCGTCTCACAGTGGAAAGTATGGTTCACTATGCACACTGCTGGAAACTATCCTTACCGCTATACGCCAGTTCACGTGATAGAAGAAGGTGATCCGATTCGACGTATGGATTTCAGTCGCTTTATGCTAAATGCAGATGCCGAAGATCCGGACTTTTTAAAAAGAATATTGTGGACAGACGAATCTAAATTTGATAAAGATCAAACTATCATAATGCTCACTATTGGGCTCCTGAAACGCTACGTAATTTAAATAAGAAGAGAGTGAAAAGATCACAGCGAAGATTCAGTGTGAACGTCTGGATGGGAATTATAATTAGAATAATTTCATCTTCATCTGCTATGTATCTCTGGCGCAGATAAACTTATACCCGCTGCAAAGATGAATTGGGCCTGTCCAGAGTGCCCCGCCTCTATCAAGAAAGTCGGTGATAACACTCAAACGCCAGTAGGAGCCGCAAAATTGAAGGCATCTTTCATTAATGATAGGAAAAGAGCGTCTTATAAAACAGAAGAAGAGGACTATGTTTTAAAGACCACTGAATTCCTAGAGATAATGGCGGAGATAAGAAATATTAGAAAGGATATCTCTGATATAGCGGGGAGCCTAGCTTTGTTGACCTCAACGATGAGTCAACATCAGGTGGTCATTGAAAAGTGCTCGACGGTTACCGGAGCGGTCTCTGCTAAGCTGGATAATATAGAAGTGCGGGCAAGGGCTGAGGAAGAGCAAAGAAAGAGTTCTGCGTGCCCCAAAGCTCAAAAGTCCTATGCAGATATGGCCTCTAGTCATCACAAGCAAGAGAGCAGAGAGAATAAAAAAGCAGCCAGAAAAATGCCAAGCCAACTCTACCCACCGGAACGACACCGGAACCACAGACGGCACCATTGGAAGGCATTCAAAATTCATCCGAGGAATCCGTGGATGAAGGTTGGACAGAAGTTCGGAGAAAAGTTCGGCGACCCAGGTCCCTGTACTGTACTGCTGGACCTAGTGTCACCTCGCTGAAGGCAGTAGAACGGCGGAAATATTTCCATCTTTGGAACATGCTCTCCGGAGTTGACGAAGTAAGGAGCTATCTCCAGCAGCTTTGCTCACCGAGAGCAGGAACAGTTGACGAACTCAAGCCCAAAGGGGACTATAAATCTTATAAGATAGGTGTCCCAGCGGATATATTCGAAAAATGTTCATCTATCGAGATGTGGCCTGAAAATACTAGAGTGAAAGCCTGGATACCCTTTCGAGGAGCTCAACCGAAGACTGGCACTCGGGGATAATCTCCGAGACAGCACAGGGAAGACTCTCGATATTATGTACCAGAACGTTCGAGGTATTAAGAGCAGGCTAGAATACTGGCGGAATAACCTTCCTTCACTAGGACAGGACCTCGTCGCTGCTACGGAGACATTCCTGGACTCATCCGTTGGAGATGCTGAGGTAACGGCGGGAGGTTGGAGCGTGCTGCGCCGGGATCGCCCCACCGCGTGCGGAGGCGAGCTGCTCGCGGCCCGCCCCGGCATCACACTACGCCGATGCCGGGACCTCGAAACAGATCATGGCGAAGATCTTTGGGCCAACTTCACATTGGATGGTGTCCACTTCACAGTCTGTGTGGTCTATGTGGACCCCAGTAAAAAGAAGAACGGGAAACCAATCTCACAGGCGGAAAAAGATGCCCAATATCTAAGCTGGTTCACCAAAACGGAAGGAAACAGTTCAACCTTAAACGGAAACCTTATTATTCTCGGTGACCTCAACATGAATAGTGCATCAGTGTCTATTGTTAATTATTATTGCTATTTTCTGAGTGTTTGTTGTATGTATGAGACGAATGAGGTGATGAATGCTCACGGGGGCGTGCTTGATGTGGTATTTCTGCCGGAGAGCGTCCGTGGTGAAACCATGCGCACCTCCGTGTCAGGCAGCCTGGTGCCACACGCTGACGCCTACCACCCGCCTCTCGACATCATTGTGCCACTGTCGTCACAAGGCGCAGTCCAGCGATCCGGCCGCTTAGATCCCAGCAACATTGACGATCACAATGACTGTAATTTTGCCAAGGGCAACCACACAGTCCTGTACGAACACATGTCTAGCGTCACTTGGGACGATATTGCTGAAGCTCCAGATGTGGACACGGCAGTTGGTCGTTTTTACGATACCATATACGATATTTTCAATGCGACAGTGCCGAAAAAAACCAGGAAATGTGTACCTACTAGACGCTACCCAGTGTGGTATACTGGGGATATAATACACGACCTGGCCGCCAAGGCTAAATTACATTGTAAGTGGAAGTCGTGTAAGAGACCAGCTGACTACGCCGCATTCAGTGAGCTGAGAGCCAGTATTAAGTGCCGCATAGCTACAGCTTACATGAACCACATGGTGAGTTTAGAAGGTAATATCAGATACAACCCACGCGCGTTTTGGAAACATGTGAGCGGTCTCAGATCGAAGGGTGGTTTCGAACCTCGGGTCATGCATCAGGGGCAAGAGTGTGCCGGAGAAGAAGCAGCAGCCGCATTTGCAGTCTACTTCTCCGACGTTTTCCTCAGTGACAAACCGGCGCTGGCACCGGATCTGGTAAACAGATCCGATGACTCGCGTACTGCTAACTACGTCCAAATTACACATGTTTCCCGTAGGGATATAGAGAAAGGACTGAGGCAACTAAGGCCAAGGAGCGCAATTGGACCGGACAACGTCCCTCCTTACTTCTTAAAGTGATCAGCTGGTACTGCCTTTAGGTTGTATCTTCAACCTAGCTTTTGAGCAAGGGAAGTATCCCACCAGCTGGAAGCTCTCTCAAGTCAGTCCTGTACCCAAAACTAGTGATACTGCCTCTGTAAATCAATATCGACCGATTGCGATCCTGAGTTCATTGGCAAAATTGTTCGAGTCAGTCATATACGGTAAAATCTATCCACAGATAGCGCCATATTTGTGCGACTCGCAACACGGATTTAGGAGTCGTCGCTCAGTAACCACCAACTTACTGACGTTAGTCGATTTGGTCTCAGAGAGCATGGATCGGGGATGTCAGGTGGACGTCGCCTATCTGGACTTCCGAAAGGCGTTCGATAGAGTTGATAACGATGCCCTAATGAAGAAATTGAAGCCAAGGCTGTTGGTCTTCTTTGCTGACTACTTGAAAAACCGCCAACAGTTTGTGCGACATGGCTGCTTTGAGTCCCAGCCGTACCACACGCGGTCGGGTGTTAGCCAAGGCTCTATTCTTGGTCCGTTGTTATTTATCATCATGATAAATGACCTAGAATCTGTGCTAAAATATTCTAAATGCCTACTGTACGCGGACGACCTCAAACTAGTACTCCACATAATGTCAGAAAATGACTGTAGGCTACTACAGGAAGATCTAGATGCGGTCCATAGATGGAGTGTGAGCAACAAACTCCTATTCAATAGTGAAAAATGTTGCATAATGTCTTTCACGCGCTCTCCTCGGCCTATTAGCGTGACGTATACACTCGGCGCGGAGTCCTTGACTCGAGTGTATTCGATGAACGATCTCGGTGTTACGTTTGACCCTAAACTTACATTTCATGAGCACATGAGCACTTTAGCCAAGGAATGCTTTAAAAGATTGGGGTTTGTGATTCGGAATAGTAAGGGATTCCGTAATCTGGGTGTGCAGCTTCTTTACACTGCCCTAGTGAGAACCAAACTGGAATCTAGCTCGGTTGTTTGGAATCCACACGAAAACTCATACGTCCTTATGCTCGAGAAGGTACAAAAAGCTTTTTTACGATACCTATATAAGAGGAAATTTGGGTACTACCCTTATCTCTATCCAACCGCTTTTATATTGGGTATGCTTGGATATAACTCACTAGAGGTGAGACGTAACACTGAACAACTTCTGACTGTGTGGCGATTGTTGCGAGGCGACAGTGACTGCGCGACGCTTGTCAGTGCGGTATGCGCGTTATTTGTGCCTGACAATTACGTACGCGGGCGCAGGCACCAGCTGCTAGCGGGCGGCTCGCACCGCACGGTGGCGCGCCGGTAGTCTCCGCTTGTCCGGGCGCGGGACAGCCTGAATGCTCTGTTGGCGGTAGCACCACTGAACGATCTGTTTGGTGATGCATGGAGGGACATTGTGCGAATGTGTGGCAGGTTCTGCGAGATGATGGAATGACAGTAATGTCAAATTATAACATTGAATTTGGTTTTTTATTAATTGATTTAATTGATTTATGATTGATGACATATTGTGAAATTTAATTTGGATTGTAAATATTTTATTTTATTGGTATATATCTGTAATTTATGTCGATTTGGCCTCGGCTGTCAAGGCATAGATAAAGTATGTTAATAAATAAAAAAAAAAAAAAAAAAAAAAAAAAAACATTTAAGGACCTGTTTTCTTGCCTCAAAATTTGCATGGTGAAAGGTACCAGACATTTTTGACAATGGAATTACATGATTTATTAGATGATTTACCGCTCGCACTGATAAGAGACATGTGGTATCAACAAGACGGCTGTCATGTTGATACCATGTGTGTGTTGATACGTGTTGATGCGTCGTGTCGGCTGGCTCACTACTTTAGGGGCGCCCGGGATTGGCTGAATGAAAATTTCCCGTATGGATCGGGAGAGGAGGTCCACTACCATGGCCTGCAAGGTGTCCAAACCTAACCCCGATGGATTATTAATTATGGGGACACATGAAGAGTATCGTGTACCAAGATGGTCATCCTGTCGCAAATGTAGACATTTTGAAACAAAGGATTATTGACGCATCTGAAAAAATGAGAAGGCAGCTCACAACCAGAGCAGTGAAAAATGAATTGAGAACTAGGTTACGAAATTGTATTAGGAACATGGGTGGTCATGTTGAACATGAATTGTAAAGATAATACCCCCCCCCCCCTGACTTATTGTATCTTAAGAAAACCTTTCTAAGAACCACCGCAGAGATGTCTACTTTTATTAACAGAAAACGGCATCAAAATTCGTCCACCTGTTTGACTTCTAGAGTGCCACGGACAGGGATACAGACAGACAGACCGACAGACTGACAGACGTTTCAAACTTATAACACCTCCTTTTGGACATCGGGCGATAAAAATAAAATAATTTTGCCCTTACAACATCTTAAAACCCTTATTTTAAATCACCGGTCATCTTAGAGTCCGCTACCTTATCTACTTTGTCGCCCAATTTTCCCAAGAATAATAAACATTTTATTTGACTATTGTACCTCATTGAATAGCTAGAGAACTGGAGATGTTTTAGGTTTTGTTTGCACAAACAGCTACTTGTTTTTTTTTGGTGACACTGCTTCAAAGTCAACCCATTAAGTAAACATGCGATATTCGGTTTTCACCATAAGCCTGTATTATAGGTTTTTTTTGCTGTGGTCGGTTCTTTTTTGTTTCTAAATATTAAATTAACTCTATTTTTACCTAATACCAGCAAAAAACCTGGACTTAATCATCTAGATTAGGAAAATTGGTGCGAAATATGTTGAAAAGTGGGATTTTTCCTCGAAAATCTTTAGTCTCGGGTCGAACACCGCCGCGCGCGCATGCGTGTTGTGTAGCTGCATAGTGAAACCGTGACTAACCAGGGGCAATGACCTCTCAAATAGTGAAATGTAACTCTTGTAACATTGTGATTAATGAAGTGCTTGCATTTATTCAAAATAAATGTGATGTAATGGATGAAGTTGGCCTTGCGAGACTCTGCATCACTTCGTTCGACGAGAACGAAATAAGCACGGCGAAAAATCTGTTGTTCAGCTGCGTGTCCAGGAAGAAAACAAATAGAAGACGCGAAGGAAAGTCACAAAGAGACATCGATGACATAATAACACTCATCAAGGAAACGGACCCCGAGGTTCTTCCGACTTTTGTCGCAAGAGACCTACAGAAACTCCCTCCTGTGACATTTGACCATATTGATGTCACAAGATTGCTCAAAGATATTATTGTTATCCAGAAAGAATTAAGGGATATACAAAGTAAATTTGAAACAGACTCAGATTGCCGATGCGTAACGGTGGAGGATTTCAACAAACTGAAATTCGATTTCGAGAAATTTTCATCGAAGCCGACCGATCCACCAAGTGTATACGCCCAAAACGTTAATACTAAAAGAGGCGCTCACTGTCTTCATGATAGTTTTCTCTACAACAGTGGTCCTATGGGATTGTTCCCTATTTCTAATTGTTCGCCGCCTCCACCGGTGTATGATGTGGGTAGTACCACAAAAGAAATAACGGTCGATCAGCTGGCCATCGAAACTTCTAAACAAACCTACGCAGCGAAAACAAAAACAACCGGTACTCGGAGTGACTCATTGTGTAGCCTCAAGGAAGTTGAATGTACCGCAGCAATCTCGCCTCTATGCGTAGACAGCGTAGTTTCACAATCGCACGCCAACCGCAACAGTGTACAGGTCACCAGTAAAGGCATTGCCGACACGAGCAACCTAGCCGTCTCGTCACAACATACAGCTGAAGCTGGTCTGCGATCGTCAACAACTCCCAAGCATATAGAGGTCACCAGTAAAAGTAGTGTAGTTACAAGTGGCACCTTAGCCGTCTCGTCGAAACATACAGCCGAAGCTGGCCCGCGATCTTCAACAACTCCCAAGCACATAGAGGTCACCAGTAAAAGCAGTGTGGTTACAAGTGGCACACTAGGCAGACCCGAGGCACCGTCTGCGCAAAGGACTACGCAAAGGACTACGGACCCGGAATGTGATGATGACTGTAGCAACAACAATGCGGATGGATGGATTCGGGTACTGAGTAAGAAAAGCAACAAGTTTGTTGGCAGGAAGGGAAAAGCTATTGTCGAAAAACATTGCAAGTTCAGAGCCGCGGAAACTAATGTCCCCATTTACATCTATAATGTAAACAAAGAAACCCGTACAGAGGATATAGTTAAGTACATCTTCTCAAAAACCCGACTGAAGGTATACCCGACTAAGGTACCCGTGCCTGAGAGTAAAAACTACGACTCGTATCGTATGTATGTGCCGAGAAGCAAGCTAGCTTTGTTCGATGACGACTCACTGTGGCCGGAAGACATCTTCTTTAGGAGATATTACATATTCAGGCGTACGTCGTCCAACAGTCTCCTGTCCAATGAAAAGCCTGAATATAACTATAAATATAAAGATGGATAGTACGAATAAAACACAAAACACAAAAACACAAAAGATATCTATGGTAACGTTCAACTGTAAATCTGTTAAACGTTCAGTCCAGTGTATCCGTAACCTATGTGATAAGTATGACGTCATAGCACTGCAGGAGCATTGGTTGCTGCCTCATGATATACATTTCCTCGGCAATATTCACCAGGAGTTTGAATACAGCGGAAAGTCAGCGGTCGACACGTCAGCGGAGATCCTGCAGGGCAGGCCTTACGGAGGCGTAGCGATCCTGTGGCGCAAAAATCTCTTCAAATCAGTGTCGGTTATACAGTGTAATAGTGTACGTATATGTGCAATCGAGACAGCAATTGATCATAGTTCAGTCCTGTTAATTAATGTTTACATGCCGACTGATTCCTATAGTAAAAAAGGTGAAAGCAACTTAGTGGAATTTACAGATTGTATGGGTGAAATTAGTGCAATTATTGAAAACTGTGCCACCGAATTCGTTTACGTCCTGGGCGACTTTAATGCGCATCCAAGCGGACGCTTCGGTAAGGAGATGGTGAGTTACTGTGCGGAACAGGACTGGATGTGTGCGGACCTTCAATATCTGGGTATGGACTCTAATACTTATACTTTTTTAAGTGATGTGTATGGAAGTACGAGTTGGCTAGATCACTGCTTAGTGACAAAGGCAGCATGGCCCTCGGTTGTAAAAGTGTATGTATTGAGCAATGTATACTGGTCTGACCACTACCCATTAGTAGTGGAGTGCATTCTAGATTTGACAAAGCCAAAAAGATTTGTAAGTAAGCAAGTTAGAAATAAGGTGTTATGGAAGGACAGAAAGCCCGAACAAATCTTTAAATATAACGCGTTATGCTGTGAAAGACTAGGAGCTATAACTTGTCCCCCAGCTTTGAATGCTTGTAGCGACACTTATTGTGCAAACTCAGATCACAGGCTTTTAATAGATCAACTATACTGCGATATTACTCATACACTGATCGACGCGTCCGTGGCTACGAGTGAGTCACCAGCGGAAGCTAGGAAGAAGCGAGTAGTAGGGTGGAACAAACATGTCAGTCAGGCTCACAGGGAAGCTAGACTCAAGTTCCAAATGTGGACATTGAATGGTAAGCCCAGGGCGGGTTTTTTGTATGATGAAATGTATAGTAGCCGAAAATTATTCAAATCACGCTTAAAATGGTGCCAGCAACACCAAGAACAGATTAAAATGGATATAATTGCTTCTTATCATACAAAAAAGGATTTCCGTCAATTTTGGAAAAAGACCAAGGTGTTAAACGGTCAACCTAGATTGCCTGTGAGTGTGGAGGGTATGTCTTCACCTAAAGATATTGCAAATCTTTTTAAGGACTCGTTTGCTGTAAAATCGCCTCTAGGGCCTTCGACCACGGTGATTGATGCTCAGGTGTCAGGAACTGTGCTGGTGACAAAATTTTCTGCAGATGACGTCATCCACGTGTTAAGCCATATGCAAAGGGGAAAATCTCCAGGCCACGACGGACTGAGCATCGAGCACTTGCAACACGCTGGTCCCCATATTTACAGAGTTTTGGCCATGTTGTTCACACTATGTATGGGCCATTCATATCTTCCTCAAGATATGACTAAAACCGTAGTAGTTCCAATTGTAAAAAACAAGACAGAAGATATGTCGAGTAAGTCTAATTATAGGCCCATCTCATTGGCCACTGCTATTGTCAAAGTGCTCGACGGTCTGTTGAATTCAGTGCTCGATAAATACATAAAACTGCAGGATGCACAGTTTGGGTTTAGGCCTGGACTGTCAACTGAAAGCGCGATACTGAGCCTAAAACATACCGTGGGGTACTACGTTGACAGAAAAACGCCAGTCTACGCCGCCTTTTTAGACTTATCAAAGGCGTTTGATCTGGTAAGTTATGATGTACTATGGAACAAACTTGGGGAAGCTAATTTGCCCTTAGACGTTATAAATATCTTTAAATTTTGGTACCAAAACCAAACTAACACTGTCAAATGGGCAGACGCGATATCTGAACCATATAAGTTGGAATGCGGAGTGAGACAGGGTGGGCTTACTTCTCCTAAGCTGTTCAATATTTATGTAGATCAGCTGATCGGGGCGCTCAGCGGCGCGCATGTTGGTTGTTTTGTTGACAATATCTGCCTAAATAATATTAGTTACGCCGACGACATGGCTCTGCTGAGCCCGTCGATCAGGGGACTTAGAGTGTTGCTACACGTCTGTGAACAGTACGCGCAAACACACGGTCTCAAATATAATGAGAAAAAGAGCGAGATGTTGATTTTCAAGGCTGGTAAAAAGTGTCCATCTTATGTTCCACCAGTTTACTTAAATGGAACAGCCTTGAAAATAGTGTCGTCCTTTAAGTACCTCGGTCATATCATTACCGAGGACTTAAAGGATGACTTGGACATAGAGAGGGAGCGGAGGGCGCTGGCGACCAGGGCAAATATGATAGCACGTAGGTTCAGTAGATGTACAGCCGAGGTAAAAATAACTTTGTTTAGGGCTTATTGTACATCTCTCTATACGTGCAGCCTATGGACTAATTACACGCGAAAGTCGCTTAGCGCCCTTCGTGTCGAGGGTGCTGTTGCGGCTGCCGCGCTGGTGCAGTGCGTCGGATATGTTCGCGCGTGCGCGCGCCGACGGGTTTCATGCCACGCTGCGCGCGCGCTGCGCCGGTACGCTCGACAGGCTGCGCGCCAGCACCAACGGCATCCTGCGCGGAATAGCGGATCGATCTGTTGGTCGATTCTTGGCGCATTGGACTCTGATCCATGTAAATAGTAATGCTAAGTACTAACATAGTTAAGTTTATAATTGTTACTAACACCCTTTTGTTTTTGTTTTTGTTTGTTTTTATATGGACCTAAATTGTCTGAAATAAATGATATTATTATTATTATTATTATTATTATTATTATTATTATTATTATTATTATTATTTAAAGGCCCCTGGCCAGAAGGAGATGGAGGGACGACCTGGATAAGTTTCAGCCAGGGTGGGTCAGTACAGCTACTGATAGGGATGTGTGGACTCGAAATGGTGAGGCCTTTGCCCAGCAGTGGGACACCGTGGAGGCTACATAAAAAAAAAAAAAAAAAAAAAAAAAAAGGCCCCTAACTCGAAAACGGTAAATTTTCGGTTAGGGTGTTTCATAGTAACAATGGTTGGTTTTGATCCGTGCTAGCATCTCCCAACGTATGTAGGTCGACTTACCAGTCACCCTGTATATCGGTAGGTACTTATTAATATTTACTGTTTTTTTATAGGTATTTAATTTACTCCTAGGAATTTTACTTATACCTACTGGTTATTGTGCACTGCCGAGACTTTTATGAAACTATTTCCTTTAAAGCCTTGGTTCGCTGGAAGAAATCTCTTTTTAGAGATAAGCTCGCCTTTGCACGTGCATTTTCTTTTAATGTAACTTGAAAAATATTTGTGTGCAATAAAGAATTATGAATTAATATTTCCGTGCTTTCACTTGATGACGCTTGCCTCTCACACAGGAGATGCAGATTCGATTTCTGACCATGTACCAATGAGACAATTACTTTATCTTAAGTACATAATCGGACGTTCAGTGTTTCGGATGACACTTTAAGCTGTAGGCCCCGGCTACTATCGCTACGTGGTAGTGGTCGTAAAAACCCCTTCACCAACCCTCACTGAGCCAGCGTGGTGGAGTATGGCTTAATCTTACTCGTATCCGGATAAAGGCCCATGCCCCTCGGTGGGGACATTAATGGGCTACATTTATTATTATTATTTTTATTATATTTCCTTTAAAATGACAATGGAAACTATAAGAAAAAAACGGGTCTTTTCAGACGGACAGACAAACGAACGGACGGACGACCGGAGAACGAAGTCATCCTGAGTAGCCAGATCAGTTTCCCTAACTCGTTTATTCCGCCTAGCAAAATTTAAAGTCGCATTTTTCCCCACTAGCGTTTGTTTACGTTCACATATTTCACAATTCGCACGAGTTGACCAACGCTGCTTTCTTTAATATCTAGATTTAATTCCAATAGTTTTTTAATCCTTTTTGAAGTCCAATTAAGTATCATTAACTAAAAGTTTTGTAGTTTAAGATTAAACAGGTACTTGTAAGTGCAGATATTTATTTTATTGTAATGAGAAATCACATATTGTTTAATTAGTTGTGAATAAACATATTATTTTGTACCAACTCGTCTCGTTTATGAAAGTTTCAATTCAAATGGTAAGGGATGTGAGCTTAAAACGGGTAAGCTATGTAACGGAGATGTGAAATAAAACATACTTAAAAACGTAAATGTACCCAAAATACTAAAGAGAAAAAGTTCATGTAAGTCTGGAAAAAATTAAATAAAACTATAAAAAAAAAGATTGGAATAAAATATGATAAGAAAAAGGGCGACTTGTGCTCATTACTTCTTGTACCATGTAATAACCCGTGCGAATACGTGAACGAAAACAAACGCGAGTGGGGAAAAATGCGAATGGGAATGTTGGTCGGAAAAAAAAGAGTAAGGGGAACTGATACTTCATCTGAGCCACGTAAAAAATGTGTCTGTGGTTTTACCTTTTATGAACCACTTGATACTACGTTCTACATATACCTGTAGATACAAAGATTTCTATAAAGTACGGTAACGCGGCGCGGCGCTCCGATTTTGCATCCCGCGTGTTCCAAGATTAAGACGTATGGCGTGGCGGGCGTGCTAAATTTAACAAAACTGGAAACGTTGAAACGTTGCCGTCATAAAATCTAAATGTATCAGGGATTTACAGTTTACGTTCAATGTGGCTGCGTTGTGTCGACCTTCCAATCTACTGAAGGGAAAATAAACACTCACCTATATTTACAGGAGGATAAAATTCGGTACACTTTAAAGGCAATTTGAAATGGAAAGCTATCATTGACTGTGTTTTTGTACTCTACCTTAGTAAGTATGAGTTTGGTTAGGGAGAAGAAAAGATGGAAAGCTAATAAAACAGAAAACTGGATCGTATATTTCGTAAATATTTATTGCTCATGAAAATTCACATTACAAGCTTATAAAAAATATATTTTCCGCATTCTCTCTTCAAAATAGCACCTTTGCCGCTTGTGTTTGGGTTCTCAGGCGGAAAAATTCTATTCGTCACTCGTTCGAAAAGGCTTCAATACAAACCTCGCTACGACCCCCGCCTTCGGTTCGTGCCGTAAACTTCTCGGTTTGTAAATATAAGCCTTTTCGAACTCGTAAGAAATCTACTATTACTTTGGCAAGCTTATCTGTAACAAGAGATTTCTTCCCAGCGAACCCGAGATGGAAAGGATATATTTAATAACAGTGACGGGTAGGCCTATGTGCATACATACAAGTAAATGATATAAATATGTTTTTACTGAACTACTAAATATGCCATATAAAAGTACATAAATACCCTACATAAAAAACATACTATAAATAAACAGTAATATGTATAGATTAAAACCCTAAGTGTGCGATAGAGAATGATAATGCTCCCTTAGCCGCTTCTTTAAGATAAAGAGAGATTGACTGTCCCTGATGGCGCAGGGAAGCGCGTTCCACAGATTTATTGCCCTCATTCGGAACCCATGTTCGTAAGCGACGGTATTGCGACCTGGAGTAGAGTGCATGGCGGCCGAGATCTGCGAGGTCTAGTCGAGCTTTCACGCAGAAAGCTGGGTTATCGGAGGTTAGTTAAGATGCTATATACGAAAGTGAGGATCACAAGAGGAGTACAGGAGGAGAGGGTTTAATCTCCCGATGCAGCTACGATCTTGCCCAGTTACCCGTTGTTGTATTTCTGGAATTCAAGTATTATGGGCTATGCTAATTCTGCATTGATGTAGCACGACTAGAACCCAACCTTATAGGTGGCTAGGTATCTAATTATATGTATAATTTGCTTGTCATAGCCAACTTCGGCGGTCCTTTTTTGGCGCTAATAAATAATGTGACATGGCATGTTTCAAAAACAGTTTAGTAACTTTCGAGATCATGCTTGCCCTCGTATATTCGTGGAGGGGATTAAATACTCGTAGGTAGATTTATCTCTGTTACATATTATATAGTAATTATAGCACCAAAACATGGTTCAATGTCAAATTCCGAGCGAGCTCCGGTGAGAATTGACAGGTGCTTCTGTAAGCCTCCTTTTCATCGAACTGTTTTCGTAGTTAATTCGGGGATGTGTTTTGTCAAATGCTCATCTTTGAAGCGCTATTCCTCTAGGAGAAACTCCCCTAATCCCGAAAAAATATATCGATATAGTTCTTACGTCTAAATATAGGTTTTAAATATCTCAAAACTATCAAAGTTTAAAATTAAGACATTCTTCGTGTTTCAGTTGCAGTGTTGCAGTGTTCAGTGTTAGCTGTTATGAAATTTCTTTTAATCTGAATGAGTCCAAAGTTTCAACCACCATTAATCGAATTGCAAATTTTGCCGATACACGAGCCTCAACTGATCTAAACTTTTATAGTTATAAGCAATTCGTTGTGGCACTTCATATTGAAGTTCTTGACTATTAAATAAATGATGCAATAAAAAAATAACCAAACTGCGGTACACTAAAACAAACATATGAGAGTTAACGTAATAGGAATCATGAATTATTTTTATTTTTAAGAACACGAGCCTACTTATACAAATACTACAATTTAATTCCAAAAGTCGCGGGTTCAAACTGCCAGTTGACAGTTTGGCTCCAATCTCCTTCTCATTTTTTGCATAGAAAAGGAAAGTGAGTCTGACGCATAGCTCTGTCCCTTACTGACAACAACTATCACGTCGCTTCCTCTGATGGGGTGCATTAAAACAAGTGCTGTTTGACGTTACTTTAAATAACTATTTTTAGTTGAAAATCAATAAGTTACTAAATAAAATCAAAACTCGCAAAAGAGGGGCCTTTTAGGTTTGTAGGTCTCAAAATATTATTAAACGTGATAAATATCTTGACCGATGCTTCTCTGTTATAGAGATTCAATAAAATTATTATTATTATAGTACAGTAGAGGGCGTGAGTCTACACCCTAGTCTACGGGTATGAGATAATTTATTTATCTTAAGTACATTCCGTTCCGTATTTCGGATGACAAGCTTTAGGTCCCGATTATCTCTTCTTGTAGTACTAGTCGTAACTTCCCTCCTTCAACTTTCGCTTGGCCAGCGTGATGGATTATCGCTCAATCTTACTCGTATAAGGATAAAGGCCTTTGCTCCTCGGTGGATTATTGGGCAAAAAATATTTATTTATTTAAATTAAATGCAAGCGAAACCCACTGTATTAAACTTAATTGGTCTCGCATGCATTTAAATTATTTTAACACTGTACTATGATAATTTTAAGAATCTCAGTAATTACGTTACGTCGTATATGCTAGTTTTCTGCTTTTTAGAGTACCGCAGTCGGGAATTTTCTTTTTAATCACGTCATTTATTTTCTAACTTTTAGTACAAAAAGCGAAATATCAGTAAATTCTTATTTAAAAACTAAGATGTATTATTGCTTTTGCAAGATTAGTAAATATTTCCATACTCGCCTTTTAAACCTTTTATTTTGATACTCGAGGTTCTTAAAAAAAAAATTTTTGCCCGAAATGATACTCGCGCCACAAAGACGAATCTAATGACGTATTATTTATCAATATCGGTTGAGCCTTTGAGTTACGAGTAGATACAGGGACAGACATACATACATACAATTATACATATTATTTTCCACTTCGCTGCAGTCGGGTGACAACACAAGTTCATACTAGGGCACCTAGCTTACACGAGTCACAGTCCAACAGAGTTCAAGGCCAATGCAGCACGGATTCAAAAAGGAAACATTTTCAGACCGAGGACGCCACTGCCTTTGCAATATCTGCGGTTAGTGCCCTCGACTTGAAGCCGACGTAAATTATGAAGACTCATGCCAAGCTAACTTAGCAGTAGGATAAAGTGGCAACTAGGGAATGCAATCCCCCGGGATCCCGGGGCATTAAACGGGATCAATCCCGAACCGAAAAATCGAACGAGATTATCGAGATTTCGGGATTGAAGAGCAGCTCGCAGATTACGTGTGGCACTCGCGTGCTCAAGCAGCGGGTATTGCAACAACAATTTTAACCGGTCCATCTTCTTTTCAAGCTGAATTAGAAGAAGCTCTAAAACTATATAAATGTAATCCTCCTTGCATGCTCACCGATATCGACAGATTTGAAACATTCATAAAAAAGAGCTGAATCTGTACGAATGTGGGGGAAATAGAGGCCAATACTTAGAATTCGCCTACAATTGTTTACTTTCATTGGTCCCAGTGTTGAGTCCGAGAGGGCATTTTCAGCTGCTAGGTACCTAGCATCTGTTTATGCCATTTAACTATAGTTAGTCAGATTAATAATATAAAAATATTTTGATTAAAAGTTGTGTACTTTATTTATCAACCTCACATAGTGATAAAAACTACTAATAACCGACTGATTGGAAAGCAGCTTACAAACTTACAAAACTTTAATGCAATGATTAATAATGTCCATTTTATTAATATTGCTGCCATAAAAACTCAAGGCGTTGTCGTTAATATGCTATTCAGCTCTAAAACATAAAAACACAAATGTGTTCGGGATCCCGATCCCCAAGGATCCCGCGGGATTGAAAATTCTAATCCCGAGGAATCCCGAAAGTTGCGATCCCGATCGGGATTGCATTCCCTAGTGGCAAACCCAAAAATGTTTATTACACCAACACTCACTAGCCGTCACTTTAGTGGTATAAGCCCCGCTGAATGGTAGTGCGCGTAACGTCAAGGCGTGTGAAAGTGTCATGAACATTATGTAGATAGCAATTAGAGTCCTGATTAGGATTGAAGTAACTGATTGGTCAATTGACAAATCCACCAATAAACGCGATTATTTGATATAGCTTACCTTTAGTTTACTTTCCACTAGCCACCTGGTGATATCAATTAACTTTTTAAACTGATTACTTTCTGGATCTGCACTGAAAACTTGCGTCACGGGACTCACAGGCCTGCTTCTGACATCATGCTGACCTTTAGCTATCGCGGTACGTGCACTTGACAGATAAACCACTAGCAGCTTATGAGGGTACTTTTAAATGATATGTTTTATTTTATTATACTGTGTGGCTAGAAAGACCTTACTTAGAAAGACCGCCATTTCAGATGCTTTTGCTGATGTTTTCTATGCTTTATTAATGTATTTATAGATTATTTCACAATATGCGAACCGTCGGAAATAATTAGTTTTTGAGTTATATATTTTTTCAAATCACCATTTCAAGTATTCGGAACCATGTGGATGTGGGAGTATTAGGGTGGGGAACGACGAATTTAACCGTTTTTTAACGTTAGATGTCGCTCAAAGTTCATTGACCTCGTGGCCATCGACCTTGACCTTTCGTGGATGTGGCCCAGAATATTCGCAGTTTTGCCGTTTTTTGACGCTCGATGTCGTTCGCAATTCATTGACCTCGAGGCCATTGATCTTAACCTTGAAATTGATTTTTGTGCATTTTTCGGTAAGATTTTAATATCATTTGGCAGGAGGAGAGGGTGGGGTGTGTGGGGACAGGGGCGGGGTGTGGGGACAGCCTTGGCTGCTCCGTCTCACTCGGTGCGCAGCAGTGCTTGGTCGCCTGCGCCCCTCCGCGCCTCCGGCTCAAAAAATCACGAACACACATGTCATTCGTTTTCGTTGCTTCTGTTCTTCTCGAGTTTCGTGAATTGTTTTTTATTAGAGGGAGGCGCCAAGAAGCGCGAGTGACCAAGCATTGCTGCGCCCCGAGTAAGACGTAGCGGCCGAGGCACATGGTCAGGAATCGAACCTGCATCTCCTGTGGGAGAAGCAAGCGTGAAATCCATTAGACCACGGAGCTCACAACTGGACGACATCAAACGTCCAAAAACGACAAAACTGAGAATATTCTGTGCAATATACACAAAAGGTCAAGGTCAATGGCCACGAGGTCAATCCACGTTGAACGACATCCAACGAAAAAAAACGGCTCAATTCGTTACCCTAATCCTCCCACATCTCCACGGTCCGGAATGCTTGAAAGGGCGATTAAAAAAAAACTCGAAAACTTATTATTTGCGACGGTTCGCGTATTTGATACACCTATAAATATACTAATATGGCATAGAAATAATGAGCAAAAGCATCTGAAATGGCGGTCTTTCTATAGTCCTTCCTGCTGTGATAATACTATATGTTAGTTTTATTGTTATTTGTACTTTTATATTAATGTGTGCTGATACAGTAAATAAATACTTTTCGACTATATTCTATAACAATAACAAAACTGACAGCAACTTTTGCTGTAATAAACTATTTTTGGTGTTACCAACAAAGGTAGCTTTGCACGACTCTGTGTTGTGGGCATCGCTCCTAAAGGCTCATACACAGACGTTGGCTGTGGCTGCCGGTCGGTCGGCCGTTCCTGAACGCGGTCTCTCTTACCTCCGAGACTTCTACTAAGCAATCTCTCACTTAAGCCTTGCTACCTCCGGCAGCCGTTCTTGAACCCAGTCTCCCTCCTACCGCCGACACTTCTACTAAGCAATATCTCTCTAAACTCCCTCGCTGCCTCCAGCGGCCTTTCCTGAACGCGGTCTCCCTCTTACCTCCAACACTTCTAATAAGCTATCTTTCTCTTGCCATCATAGGATGGGCGATAGTTGCGCCCGATCCGGCGACCAGTCCGGCAGCAGTTCCTGAGAAGGATCTGACCGTGTAAACACCCCTTAAGTTGGCCAGACAGAACTTCATTGTCTTGGGGACTTGGCTTTTTGCGCTAACCTCGCCTGTAATGAAGAGGGCTGAGGCGCCGCCGCCGCGGAAACCTGACATTGTTAAGGCGATGCTTAAGTTTTATACATGGTTCTATCTAGATCTAGACTTGTGTACCTTAGTCCCGGAGGCCAAGAGGCAATTTCGTGAGTGACTCGAGCGCGTCAGATTACTACTCAAGCGAGCTAAGTTGGCATTTGGCTCGAGTGACGTTTGTGCATAATCAGTACGGTTTTACATATTGCTAAATCGAAATTCGATAATCGATATTAGGTTTACTCACACACATATATAGAGTAGACAACGCAAGCACGGATAAATGACAGGGGGATAGCCAATCGCTGCAGCTATAAACATTTATAAACATTTACAACAGATACATGCATTGCTTCTGGCCCTACACTAGTATACCCTGTGTCGTGGGAACCAGAAACAGCGACGTCACACACATATAAACATCCAAGACTTTGTACTATGGAGATTAAAGGTTTCCTCACGATGCTTTCCATCACAGTCAGAACGTTCCATCATCGATGTGTTCTGCTGAATGCACCCATTGATGTGACATGCTAAACTGACTGATAGTGAGTGACAGATAACGCACAACCAAAACCTAATATCGATTATGTGCATCGAAGTTCAATTTAGTAATATGTAATAATGTGCTATACACACTGTACTTTGCCCAAACGTCATTCGAGTCAGGTGCCTTCTTAGCGCGACCGGGTTGTAAGATATGAGAGATACTTGAGACCCTTTTCAGTAACTCCACCAAATCTGAGTTTTACATCTAGAGCCGCCCCGTTAGGGCAACAAAAAATAAATCCATACAAATAGGTTTACTCGAGCGCGTCAGACTTATATATTATTAGTTACTGACATTCTGATAAGTTCAATGATTCTGACGATATCAGCGTAACGTGAAGGAGTGGGTGGGTCACAAAGTTTCATAAAAAGTCTAGGCAAAACGTGCGCAACGGGTACGTATGGGTGAAAAGCATTTTCTGTAATTGAGAGAGAATAAATATAGCAATACTCGACGGGGGCGTCTGGTTTCCAAGCCATTTCCAATAATTTCAATGAGAGAGGAAAATGTGTCGCCTTCTTGCCACGTTTCCCATAACATGAAAATAGACGTGCAACCGTGACCTATGTCCAGTCCAGTTTCTTTAGGAATGTTACTTTTGTTATGACCAAGTTCATTTCTAATCCTTAACGTATGACTAGTTCGCAATGGCTTGTATTTAATCGCACAGCAAAAATACTGATTTTCACAGGGCAAAAGGATCAGCAAAAATACTTTTTATGTTTTAAGTATTTTTGTTGTTCTTACATGTTCAACCTAATAAGAACGATAAAAGGGGCTTCGCTCACCCCCTTTACCCTTCTCCTAAGCTACCGCAATATTTTACACTGATATTTGCTGTAAAAATCAGTATATTTGCTGTGCAAATCAGTATTTTTGATGTGCAGTTTAATATTTTCCGTTCGTAATTGGTTGGTGGCAAAAAAACTTGAATAAATTAGGACATTATAGGAGATACGGAGATACAAGATTGTGATTCATGGCGTTATCGTGATCGGGGGTCGCCAGAGCAACAAGATAACTCGACGGTCGCTACCACAGTCATACTCGTTTTATGCTAGTTTAGTCCTGTCTAGGTCGGGTCGATCGGTGTTCATTACCATTCAAAGCACGTGCCAACAGTCTCCAGTCCAGAGGTCGCAATCTCTAAACCGCTTGTGTCTGCTGAATACTGCATATAAAGCTTGTTACGGAGAAACTCTTTAGTATCAGCATTTACTTATACACTGTGTTGTTTAAAAAAAACACAAGATCAACAACCCTTTTCTCTTAAAAATGCTGTCGCTCAGTTAAAACTTTTAATTTCGATTGTACAGGGTGTTTGGTAGATTGATACAAAGCTTTAAACTTATATGAATCAAAAGGAGGCTATTTTACCAACAAAACATGTCATGGATAAAATTGTACTAAAGTATCACATATGCGAGTGCCAAAACTATTATTTTAATAAACCTAATTTCTCGTAAACGTGGCACTTAAAGACATTATGTTACATGTCATTTTTAGTCGTTTGATAGTCGTCTATCGATCGTATGTAACTTAAATAAGTGCTACCATCTTGAAGGAAAAAAAAGGTGCATTTTGTCTCCCTCAATTTGGTTCGGAAGTCTTAATTTCAATTATTTATGAGATGTATTTGCTGTTATAGCGGCAACAGAAATACATTATCTGTGAAAATTTCTAACTATCAAGGTTCATGAGATACAGCCTGGTGACAGACGGACGGAAGGACGGACAGCGGAGTCTTAGTAATAGAGTCCCGTTTTACCATTTGGGTACGGAACCTTAAAAAATAGCAATGGCCAAGCATATTTATGAAAAGGTTTGCACGTAAAAAAAATCTAGCAAAAATTTATTGACGAAGTGAGTAGTAGACGAACGGCGAAATGCGAAATGGACGAACTGCGTATTGGACCGGCAGCTAATAAATCATTCAAAGGTCTGTAAAAACCAAGTCTCAAATTACAGATGCCTAGGACAAGTTTTGTTAGATTACTTAAATAGTACCTAATAATTATTGAAAAGAAATAAATGATTGATCAAAATCGCAATTATTACCAATTGACTATAACATTCTGAAAAACCCCTAAACAATCGTTTTATTTGGATTTTCTGTTATATCTTCTAAATTATGGATTTTACAGAAAACCATTCGCAGACAACGTTGTAGAACAATAAATTGTCTACATTTTCATTGGTAAAAATATTTTTCAGCCCAATACTTACCGGAAAATAGTAGTTAAAAAGATGAAACAAATTTCTCATAGTCAGCTCAGGCTCCTCGAGGTCACA
Source organism: Argyresthia goedartella (assembly GCA_949825045.1). Taxonomy (NCBI): domain Eukaryota; kingdom Metazoa; phylum Arthropoda; class Insecta; order Lepidoptera; family Argyresthiidae; genus Argyresthia; species Argyresthia goedartella. Next base: position 20,550,100 of record OX463821.1, on the reverse strand, counting down.
AACTGAAATTCCACACCTCACGCTTACCCCAAACAATATGCTAAAATTTAATTACATTCGGAATTGTGTCCATTCAGTTCGAAAATACCTGCCGACTGAACTATTACGTCATGTTAGACTTTTTGTTCGATACCCTCCATTTTTCCTGAGGGGTACATCACAGATTCCTAACCACCTTCTAGTGTTCAAGCAAGTTATTGAATACTCCATTTCACTATACTAACTGTACCAAACTATGGTATGGTTAGGTTATGCTACTTAGCTTTGTGATGGGTTCGACCTACAAAGAGCTGTTGGATTCATGCACCATGTTGAAACTTAGAAGTGGGTTGGTCGATACGAGTACGATGCCGTATCGATGACTACTTGAATAATACCTATGTAGGGGCCATAACAATAATAATAAACAGTCGTTAGATGCTAACTCAAAATTGTTTTTGAAATTAAGTTGTTGTTGTTGTTGAAATTAAAGCATCAAACGTCATCCTGACAAATAAGATGATGATGGATGATGGATGATAAATTACATACTCTTCAGCCGCCTATTCTGTACCTCTAATTGCAGCATCGATCTTATGTCAGATTTACGTTAAATGTATGATAAAACTGTCTACATCGCAGGTAACGTATTGGTAACGGATATCAATCTTCATTGCGTTAGGAAAATAGTGCGAAACAAAACGAAAGCAAAAGACAAAAAACCGGTCAAGTGCGAGTCTAAATCGCGCACGAAGGGTTCCGTACCACCGTTCAATGGAAGCGATGGTGTGGATTGAATAGTTTGGATTTTACACAGCAAAATATTGTTTACAAAGTAATTGGTGCGGTTACTTTCACACTCCATGTACGTAACCAAGTGCATCCATAAGTTTGTATGTGGTATTGTTGTATGGGAGCCCCCTTAAATATTTATTTTATCCTGTTTTTTAGAATTTGTTGTTATAGCGGCAACAGAAATACATAATCTGTGAAAATTTCAACTCTCTAGCTAGCTAGGTTCTTGAGATACAGCCTGGTGACAGACGGACGGACGGACGGACGGACGGACAGCAAAGTCTTAGTAATAGGGTCCCGTTTGGAACCCTTCGGGTACGGAACCCTAAAAAAGGTTTAGTTTCATACATGAGAAAAGTTCTAAGATTTCGAAACTCGTAGATTCGTAAGTATTGAGTAAGATTTATTTACTACATTTTGTGCCCACTTAAATCGGATCTGTTTTTAAAATCTCGAGAATGATTTTAAACCAGCTTTCTATTTCTCTGGAACCACAGAATACTTAATAGTACCTGGAACTGCGAGAACAAAGATAATTCAACAGTTTGAAGGTGGGGGGTGAAGGAATGCAATGCAAGCAATAATCGCACTGTATTTCCAACTCATTTAATAGAATTAATTAACAAAACTGTTATCTGGATACGTTGGTAAACTATTTAGCTTTATTTTACCGAAACAACATTATTTGCAGCGACAGCATTAAAATCATGATGTACGGTAGACGGAATGGAACATTTCGGGGCCAAAAAAATCTTGGAACCCTATTTTTTTTTTTAATATTTGAATAAGTTTTAGGTAATTAGCCATCTTCCCCTTAAAGTTGGACCATTACTTACGGGACACGTGTCACGGCACCTCCGGGCAGTATTCGATAGATATTCTTTATTTTGTTTTAGGCATTTGTCAACAAAATATTTTTAGTATATATAATAATCTGTATGTTCTGTATAATCAAAGCAAATAACTGTGTGTATCGACACAGCAGGGCTCCAAAGGAGCTTTATGCGTGTACGAAAATAGTCGACCTAAGAGCAGCCCGAAGCGTAATACAGTGTGAGATTTTCCAATTTGTTCGCTTGCTGGGCCGCCGCCGATGGAAAAAGGTTTTTCACGACATAGTATATCCCTAATCGGATATTGTATGCAGAAACTTTCACTGGGTTTGGACTTTATAACCAAGCAATAGAGCTGAAAATATCGTGGTAGTTTGTAAATCGAATATATAAGTACATAAACGAAAATATTTTGTAGTATGTTTACCTACTAACGTAACTTACTGGTTCAATACTAAACAGAATACATTCCCTAGTTATTGATCTATCTATATTTACTGACTATCTGTAGGTATGCATGTAATGGTGTGAAACGACCCATTTTTAAGGAATTGAGACTTTACCTAACCTTTCGCAACAAAGGTAAAAAATAGGCTGTGCCTTTGTTCGACTTGGCGGGGACTATGTTGGGCCCCCAGATTCTTCCGATATAACAGTACCATGTGTCAAGTAATCTAATTCAAATCATGAACTTATTACGAAGAGAGTTAAAGAGTTATTCTTTCTTCTTTGACGGTTTTAAGAATGATACCTACTATACTAGTACATTGTTGTTACTAATTCTATGTTTCGTTTAGCCCCAGTTAGAAAGGCTTTTAGACATCCAAAAACCATAAACACTTTTTCAACAACGATATGGCCAGATTTGGCTAATGGCGGTTCGGGATGCATAATTTTGCAATTAATCGGTCTGGCGAGCACGGGTCCAGATAAATTCAGCTCCAGTGCGGTCCATTACAGTAATAAGATCACCGAAGTTCAGAGCTCAGAGAGTGAAACTGAAATTGTAACTCGCAGGTAAGGTAGGACATTTACGCATCCAGGCCCTCTATGCTACTAAGCACAAGCCTCACACAAGCCTATCGCAGGCTCGTGCTATCTCTCTCTCTCTCCCGACTCGATGAAACGTGACTTCCGAGCCTGCGATAGGCATGTGTGAGGCTTGTGGTTAGAAGCATCGGCGCCCAGCACGGCCCAGTTAGGTAGCGATGGTAGCGTTTTCGATTGTGCATGTCAGTCACTAAAACGAGAGTTACCGGTTGTAAATCTATAAGTTTGTATACCGAATGAGTGCCACTACTAACAGTATACTACTACTAATTATTGAGTACTAACCACAACCTCACTTGAGTACTGAAATTGAGCACTTTAGCAATATGGCAAAACTTCAACCCAAAGAGGACTAGGGAATCTAGGTAAGGATCATGGATCATGGATCATTTGTTGTTAATTCAAAAGAACTACATAGAATACTTCAGATGCCGTGGCATTCGTGAATGTCGTCTCCTTTTGTCTCACCGACGGGTGACATAGAAGATAGTTCGTTCGTTTAAAATATCACGCATAAGGGCCATATATTTAACCTCTCAAAAACCGAGGGAAGTTGGGACGGATCGCGATTTTGAACCCTATGCCATGGTAATAAAATTTAAAACCTATAACGGAAAAGCGGCGTTAGCTAACGCCGGTTGTAACTGAGGGGTTAAACAAAGCCGACCGTTCAGTTAAACAAAAAAATGGGAGGTTTCCCGTTCATTTGACACTAAACGATCCCGTTCATAGTAAACGCTCTTCAAAAATACTCAAAGAATGAACATAACGATAACCATAATTGTCAAGAAAGGGGCCTGCCTTTAATGAAAAATGGAGTTTTGAATAACTGGCTAAACGCGGTCGCATCTGTGCCGCTGCCACCCCGTATGGGAAAGAGCATGACGTTGTGTCTGTTCGTTTATTCCATTAACCCCCTAAGAAAAAGAGTGGTGTTATAAGTTTGAAGCGTCTGTCTGTCTGTCAGCGCTCAAACGCTTGTGTTTGGGCTAGTTTGTGACGTGCTACTTCTGATTTGCTTGATACAAAGTATCATGTAGGCCAAAGGCAAAGAGCTACATATGTGCCAGTAGAAATGTTTATATTTATTTAGGTAGGGCCGGTTGTGTTTTAAGGCGCCGTTAAATCAAACTTGCGGCAATCGTAAAAGCCCGACATTGCTCACTGTGCCGCAGTATACCAGCAATAAAACACTACAAAATGCTGATACAACTTCAGACAACTTGGCTAATTAATCAGTGGTAATGAAAACATATATATTTTCACCGCACCTTTACCGAATCCCGGTATGAGGCCATGGTAATAAAATTCAAAACCTATAACGGGAAAATGTCAGCTCTAGCTGACCGTGGCACGCAAGCGGTTTAAAGTATTGTATATTACTGATTATTTACTTACTCGTCACGTGAAAGAATATCAGAGAGAGAGTTTATCCTGCTGTATAATTGGCCGTTAAATACCCCTACGTTTGTACATAACATAGTAAGCAGGGACCGCGGAAGTGGGGGGGTGAGGAAGTCAAACTCCCCCTAAAATCAAACAGGGGCGCTGCGCCCCCTCCAATTTGAAAGGTTAAAGAGTAATAAGTATAGTAATTTGATCTAAAAAAGTGTCAAATTCGATGCCCCCACAACAAGATACCATACGATATGTCACAATGGAAGTAACTAAAATAGACAAGCCTAGCTGTAGCCACATCCGCGTATGTCTGATGTTCCTAACAGCACAAGCTGCAGAACTTAATCTTCCAGCTAATTTATCTATGTGGGGTCCCCACTGAAATTTGCTTTCAATAGTTATTCCTAGAAACTTCATATCATTCACTTATTCTAACGTATTGCTGCCAAAACTAAGCTGGTCTCAACTTGCCTGAGAATTTGATACACTTGGTTTTACCAGCGTTTAACAATAAATTATTAACTGTGAACCAAAAAAAGTAAACACAATACATAATTTACAATATCAAAAGCTTATTTTTGTCTTTCAAATCCGAAGATCACTGAAGTATCATCAGCAAGCAACACTTTGTCACTCAAAGGCAGATTGTTAATACATACCAGGATTAAGAAAAGGTCTAACCCGTTGAATGATTTTGGGTACCTAATTGGAAACTTGTGGAACTCCGATTTTTACACCCGATCTATGAGATTTAACGATTTAATTTATATTTTATAATATTGCACATTATGCTTTGTGAGCGTCCATGTTTAGGCTCCATAGGTGAGGATGGGCAAGACACATTGGTTATACACCTAGGTCTTCAGGATTTGAAGACATCACTTAGTTTCCCGAAAGCAGCCCACGCCGTTGGTTTCTGCTTTTTGCATTATATTGCTTAATTACGATCTGAGTAGATCCAACGCTTTATTTTTAACTCCGCAAATATTTAATTTCATTAGTAGCGAATCATGATCGACACAATCAAATTCTTCCTTCCTTCTACAGATCGCTAAAAACCCCGATAGCATCCAGTGCCGCCTCCCATGCAGAGGAAATATGAGATATAAGAGTAATGCCTGCATCCGTATACTCGATTTACCCCTGGTCAAACCGTATTGTTTGGCGTGGAGTTGTTTTGTACGTTTGAAACTCAACACAGAACTCGTTAATTTTGTAATTATTTATTCCTGCATATGAGTATTATTTTCTTTATTCTTACTGTATGTTATTAATTAAAAATAACAGCTCTACATTTATAGCAATTAATCTGTAATATGTGTACTCGTTAAACACAATCTATTTTTAAAAGGTATCTAAATATAAATCTGTGGTAGTTTCTACGCCCTTCTTCTCCCACAGAGGTCCAATGTAGAGAAGTGGCAATAATAACGTTTTCTAATCATATCTTAATATTTACAAAAAATAAGGAAATTTAGATTTTGTTTTTTATTTATTTTGTCCATTCATAATCTTCATGTACTATATTTTTTTTTTGTACCATATTGTTTTAAAACAGCATTCATCTTTGGCTTATAAACTTATAATCAATCTCTACTGACCAGACGGCGTAAGGATTGGGTATGCTTAGAGTTATTATTTTTCAAAACTTCCTTCGCTTATAAATTTTTCTGCTTCCTCGGTCCTTTCCTATATAATAGAATAAACAGAATAATAGATATTTATTCTCTCACCTTTTATGAATTAAAAATAACGCTTTATAAAACATTAAAATCACTTGACTATGATAAAACGGAGGAGTTACTTAAAATTACAAATTAACAACCTATATCTACCTAATATGTTTTTATACATTCATACAGGGTTTTGTGCCTTATATTACTTAATAATCCTTTTTGTGTAAAAGTCTGGCGCACACACATTATAGACATAGTTCAATTAAATATTAATCTCACACACCCTCTCACACACATTTACTCATGTGTGTGTGTGTGTGTGTCGTATGAATGTGCATACGACACACAGAGAGGTTCATCCAATCCCTTTTTTCTCTACTTTTTAAAAAAAAAATGTGTAAAAATTGTCTCTTACAATTTAAATAGTGTCAACAAGTTTTATTTAATTATTCAGTATTTGTGTTTGATCAATGTAACTTAAATTAGCAAATCGTATTTTATGGGAAGTGCACTGTAGCCTGAAATACAGGTTTATACCTAGCTCAGGCTCAGATGCTCCAATTATTATGTATCACAATTTTAGCTAAGTACCTAATAATGTAACTTTTTCTGACCGTGTTTCTGTTAAATAAAATAATAATAATTATTATTATTTTCCTATGAAGGTGTTGATGAATGAATCAAAATGGTTCCTACATATCCAATTAAAAAGAAAGGAGAAGACGTGAAAATATAATTATTCCTTATATATAATATTAAGATAGGTTTACGAAATTCGCGCAATGGTATAATAATAATACTTTTATTTTAACATTTATATAAAGGACATACATTGCTCCTGGCCCCACACTAGGATACCCTATGTCGTGGGAACCAGAAACAGCGACGTCACACACATATAAACATCCAAGACTTGTTTTTTTTTATCCCCGGCCGGGGTTCGAACCCGGGACCTCTCTCATGATAGGCAAAGCCCCAACCGCAGCGCCACAGAGGTTGTCAATTGGAACATATTGGGCGATAATGTGGGAATTGTAAATTCACCTGTCAAGCAACAGAGGCTTTTTCAAAGATACTGAAATGAAAAAGTTTTTGCCAAAATATACAGGGTGTTTGGAGCATGGTGCTACAAAACTACTTTCTAAATTGTGCTAAACTTTAAAATCTTCTTTAGTTCATTTTTGTAATGGTGTATCACAGATTATATTTCAGTGGATTTGAGTTACAGAATAAGGGCGCTGGCCAGTGTAAGTAAATAATTTAATTAAGTAATCAGCGCCTAATATAAAAACAACATTAATACTGCTCATAATAATTATGTATGTACCTAACTCATAGTTTAAAATATTGATCCCTTTAATTTGTAAGGTAAGAATATTTTGATCTCTTAGTTAAATTCCAGTGAATTTATTATTAATTTATTTTATTTATTTTTTGATTTATTAAAGACAATTATTATTTAAAGCGAACCTTTTGTATTAAGGTAGGCAAAACCAAATAAGAAACATTGGCTTCAACTGTTGTGAGTTCACTAAAAAAATATGATAATTTTGAAATGATTTATGTTTTGTTTTTGATGGCTAGAACTGGCACACGATGTGGAATGACAGAAATTTGATTATTTTTACAATGTTTTTTATTTTTTGTATCCACTAAATAAATACAAATAGGCAACGTTGATATATGTTTAATGCCTTTTTGTAAGCAAAGACTTAAATTATGAAAGCCTCAAAGTGAACAAAACTCTTTAAAAGACCAAAACAGGGTCTTACCTACTTCCGCGGTCCCTGATAGTGACATTAATCCCGTCAGTAGGGCTCCGGAATGGTAAATTAATTAATAACTTTAATCAACTGTGACTGTAACTGATGCTTACTTGAGTTATGAATTAAGCCACGTTGATTCACACCACTATTATACCAGTACAGGCGGACATTTGATTATAACACACATTCTTAGCTGGACGATAATTGGGGAATAATAGTACCTCCCCATATCAAAGAACAGGAATTATAAAGAGATTTAATTAGTACGAAGTAGACAAATATCTTGGTCGCTCATCATGCTTTGTTTATAAGGGTATGGTCCTTATAAACAAAACCTGTTTCTGTTTCGTCCTGTATTGTGTTATGTAACGGAGACTCTAGACCAGAGAGAAATTCGAAATGTTAAGACTAACTAAAATCTTAAGATGTGATATCGTCATGTGTATCATTTGATATCTCAATTTCTAATGATATTGATGACGTTGGAAAACGTGGTGTATTTTCAGCATCACACACAACTTCTTAGACATACATAACCTAAACGGTATTGAAAATAAGCATTAAGATACTTAAGAAGCAAAAGATAAGCTTACCAAACAACTGAATTTAGATAACGGATTTCCTCACACACCGTTTATGTACGTATCCCGACGTTTAATAAATTTATCGATTTTGAAACACTCCAGTCGTATGATTTACGTAACGTGGCACATGAAAAACACCTCAAATGCCTTGACAGGCTTTCAACTTATTGTTGAGACTTATTATGGTAATATCATGACCGAATCATCGAGGTGCAGGATTTCATGGTGATCATGTGTTTCACATGGGAGCCATGTTTTATATTCACCCTTCCCAGCATCACGACATCGCTTTTTAAGCAACCTTTGCGTTTAACTGTCTGCTATAACATTGTTATTTGTGTTATGTTCAATTTTGTTTAAATTTTTGTGTATTTGTATTGTTGTTGGGGTCCGGCGCGGGTATCGATCGCGCGTCGCGTTGGCGGCAGGTTGCGCCGCGACTGAGGGCGGGCGGCAACGGCTTGGGCGGGCGGGGGGTAATCCAGGGCGGGCGGGCGGTAGCGGCAGCCCTGCGCAGAGCGATTGCGAGAACACATGTCCTGCCCTCTAATGCCATTTTGATCATATGATGATCAACCGGCAATTCACTGGGCTTTGAGATGTGACAGCACGGTAACGAGCCCTTTTAATAAGAGCCCATTTTTTGTTAGTAGTAGAGACTTATTTATTTATTTATTTATTTATTCTAGGAGAACCAACAGCTAATACATCACATGAAGAAAATTTAAATAGAAATATGAAGCCAATTACAGGAACTCACAAATAGATATCGCACAAAAAATAGATCAGTGATACGCACATTCAAATAACGGCGCGCACACACAGCAGATGTAGGTATATAAAAACTACGAGCATATAATTTATCTTACAAAGCCGAAATAAACAAACATTACACTACAATAACACTACATAAACATGGTAAACATATGGTAAACAAATCGCTCAATCAAAAAATACACTACTTAAATTTCGCCTCACAGATGGAACTACACAATTAAATATATCAATCTCAAGCTCTTTCGTCGCATTGTTCAAGTTTCGACTAGCACGGTTAAGGAAACTATTTCGTCTGTAGTTGGATGATATTCGCCTTAAAGAGATAGGGGGGAAGTGCCTTTTGGACCGAGAAGGGATAACAAATGACAGTTCTTGGAGCAGTTCTGGACAGTCAATGCCGCCGGATGTGATTTTTAGCAAGAAAGTAGCGTCGGCTGTATTCTATGTCGGTCGGGGAAACTAGAGAGATTGAGTCGATTAGAGGAGTCAAGGGACTTGGGTTTTTAGTAAATCCATAAGCTTGCAATACATCTAATTTAGTTTTGATACCTGCTTTCTCTCTACTCTGCATAATTATTGTGTCTATATACGCAGAATTTTCTGTAACAGTATTTTTTGTCGGCACAGTGTTACTTGTCGAAGTGGTAGATTTAATTAATTGTTGTTGTCAAACATAAGTGCCATTGTATTTACAAAACCGGTCATAGTTTTAAATAGAAATATCAACATCTCGTAAAAGCCATGACCAGCCAACCGTACCTAAGCTCCAATACAACGGTGCAATACGAACGTCATTTGTTTTGTCCCCAACACTGCCGCATGTGCAACGTTCAATTTATAATTTTCAACGGAAGTCGATCATTGCAACAAGACAACGGAACGTCGGACACCGATTGTTCTGCATCCACCGCCGCCGCCTGACGAAAACTTGCAAGCCATTGTAAACATTCGTAGATGGATGTTATAACACCATTGTATTGTATATTTGGCCCGACATTTGAGCTCGCGCTACTGGCGTACGCGGCTGTATTTCTCTCGCAGTTTTTTATTTACTTCTTTATATCAACAGGCAATGATTGCCGGCCAGCCAGCCTTATAGTGCGAACTATTTAAAACCATGGCGGGAGTTCTTTTTATAGTCACAGTGCCCCGAAAGGAACGCGAAGAGGCCTTAAGAAAAGCGGAAAAATCTCCCAATTTAGTCGTAGAAACAGAGAGAGACTTTCAGGAGAAAAATAAAAAAGGATTGAAATACCCAGTGGAGTCATACCAGAGTATTGATAACGCGCTGTTATCTAAATGCAAATCCACGGATTGCTTACACGATAATGGTATTGGCAATAGTTTGTTCAAATCGAGAAGTGAAATAGTTCTAAGTGATGTGGAGGGTAGTTCATTGGGGAGTGATTATAGGAGTTACCTGAAGTCCTCGTGGGGTGAACTGAAGCAGGTGATTCGGCCGAGTAGGAACAAGTTGAAGATATCCCCTCCTCAGAAGGGCCTCGAAATACTTGCTGCCTTCCATTCTGAGACGCCTTTGGAAATAGTAAGTAAAGTCTGCTCAAATAAAATGTGGTGCGAGCACAGATATGGTGCGAGTGACAGCATGTCTTTGAGGGTCGGTCCAATGGGAAAGATTACGCTGAACTTTGTGGTAGAGGGCACTGTATGTTTGTAACACAAAGAGATTCATTCATCTGAGGTTTAATGGATATCTGGATGAATAAAGAAACTTACTTACTCTGTGACACATTTGTAACATTTGTAATTAACCTCAGATGAACCTCTTTGCTTACTTATTATGTGTATTATCCTACAAAATTTTAGCGCTCTCTCCGTGAAACTAATTTGACAGTTAGTTTCATCATCTAAAGTTGTCGGTTATGCAACCTTGCCTGTGAGATGAGAATAACTATTAGTTTGCGATCGGTGGTTTGATTTCTCAATACACCACTTACATATAAATATCTATCATTTTGAAGATTTTCTAAGTTCGAATATAGATACATTGGACCGAATGAATAAAGTAAATTATCATCTGTCAATGGAAGAAAATGCTTCATTTCCTGCGTTCGCTCATATCAATAATGATCGCTCATATCGATAATTTTAACTAAAAGGTTACCACCCTGTTTTACTAGAAGATATAGTCGTTAAGTTCTGAATTCTAGGAAGCTAGGTAGTCTACCTAGTCAAAATAATACCTAATTATGGGAAAGAAGCGTTCATGTTGATAATGTAAACCCTGCAAAAATCGGAGTCTAGTGGGAACAGGTTAGTGTTGCGATACCCGTCTGCTACTGCGAACCTAATTATAAAGGTAATCATGGTAACGGTCGATAACCATGGTAATGAACGGCGACCTCTACCATGAGACGCTTAATGACAATAATTTTGAACGTTGCACGCAATAAGTAAATATCGCTAAGCCAATCAACAGCGTACAGTGGTGGACAGGAGTCGATGACCGCTATTGCAACGTTACGAGTACCCACTATAGACAATCACCTCGACGCACAGAAAATCCCGATATGGAGACATACAACGACATCTAGCAGAATTGACGTCTTCAGAATTACACCCACTACCCACTCTTATTAAGGCTCGCTTAGGTGAGGTATGGCTGACTCGTTTAGGTGAGGTATGGCATAGTATGTATAGGTTAGATTTGCTTAAGGAAGATAGGATTAATTTAGTTTGGGTCTGGTTAGGTTGTGTAAGTATGAAGTCAAAAGTAACTAACTACAGTTAGAGCATTTACCCTATGTCGTGTATTTTGGAATTATTGTTGTTTCACCATTTCCACTGCACTTCCAAACCTTTGAGAACTCAAGTTCAGTCGTTATCAGTTGCTATCATAACATCTTTACGGAAATACACCTAAGAAACCACTAAGCAGCTGTATTGACAAGTTATTTAAGTTCCAGAGTAAGGTAAAATTTTCATTAAGACTCCCTCGGACTATTTACTACAACCTTTCCCTTTATAGTTAAAATTGCTCACATTCGGAGACTCTTAATTCATCATAATTCATATTGCTTCTCTTGCTTTTAATTAAGTTGTTTCTTGTGGTTGTTCAGTGCTTCTGTGGGTAAAGTGTCAGGAAAACTAATGTACTAGTTATAGAAAGTCCAAATTAATAAAATCTAGGAACACTGAGGACCTGTATTTTTGGAAAAATCCTTCTCCCAACAATAAATAAAAATAATGGCTGTTGCTAACAGCATCCACTATTTTATTCATAGAAGGAATTTCTTTCCGCTCTCTGTATATTGAATTAATTATATTTCTCAAATCTGTTATATTAAATTAATCGTTTTTCTGCTGATTCTTTGTCGAGATTTTTATTTTCTGTAGCCTCAGTTTTATTTTTACTTCTTATTTTTGAGACTGTATATTTGAACACACCTGTGCGGCGATTACAAGTTCTATAACTTTTGCTTTTAATTTCAGGTATCTTTTCCATTAGTTTCTTTGAATTTAATACATTAAACCCTCTGAGCAGAGCAGAGCCTACTTTCACCCATTTTTTCAACAAAATAAAATAAAATAGTATCTACAGCTAATTATCTCTTTACGAATAAACTGGTTTACTATTATTTAGCTATTACGGGATGTATATATGTACGGGCAATTTGAGAAGTCCGATCACTATGAATACTGGCCGGTCTGTATACATAACGCCCGCATGAAGTGGGCAATGTAAGTAAAACTTAATTGGACAATATAATAAAACCGATGAACTGTGAGTTTTTGTTTTTGATTATTAGGTAGGTATATGACATTTTACATAGGTACTTATATTCATATTCACTTACATAGGTATTTCCTAATAATTCGTATTGAAAATGTGAAATACTTAAAAAACCATTTCGGCACAGCAATTGAACATTATAACATCTGAAGTTACCTTCCTTTTATGTGACATTTTGAATGGCAAAGAATATTAGATTGCTTGAATTAACGACGTTTTGAATTGCATTCACCAGTACAATTGCAATGTTGGAATCGTTGTCCGTCAAAATGAGAGACTTTTCGGGCACATTCTCGAAGAGTTATATCAACTTTTGGAACATATGAAACGGTTGAGCTAACAGGTTTTAGTATAGCCTAACCTAATCCTAAAATAAAAGAGAGAATTTTATATTACGTACAGAATTTATTGAGGGCGGCTAGGCGTAGGCAGTACGTAGTATTATTAAGTATTCTGTGGCGTGGGTTGCGAACTCATTGAATGACTTCACGCGTCTGGAGTGCGACTCCCCTGGCAAATCTTCAGAAGCAGGATTCAGGATCATGGGACGGGTTCAACGGTTCATGGTGTAGGTAGTGGTAGGGTAGAGTGAGTAGTCCTAGGCGGCAGTAAGACGGGGCCAGTAGCCGGGAAGCCGGATGAACCCAGTAAAGAACAGAAGTCTGAGTACCAAAAGATAATAAGGTGACTGCAATACATCCAGCTTCGACGTCCAGGCTCGGCGACACATCGGAGAGCCACGAAGAAATCCAACTATCGTAGGTATCGCCATCAGAAAGTACGAACTAAACAGATACGTACCATAAATCCGGGGTAATCAAATAAGATAGCACTCGTTTACCACGTTTGAAAAGGGTAAGATAAAGTAGAGGTACGTCTTCTAGGTATGTTGATCAAGAGCGGAATGGAGTTTGAATATGAAAAAATTAGTCGTGAAGAACTTATTTTAAAATATTTAAAATAGTTACATACTAAAAACTAAATTAGATAAACAACCAGTATCAATCACTATGAAGGTTCTATGTACAATAACTACAACTAAAAAGTCAATTAAAATAACAGCATGTCACACATCATCAATTGAATTGAACTTTTCTTTGCACACAGAAAATTCATTTCTAGAGTACAGTTGGTTTAAAATACCATGTTTAGTTCCTAGTTAGTAAAGGTTTTCTTTTTACACAGAAATAATGATAGCAATTATATTACGACTATACGTCTCGGCCCGATCTAAATATGGTACCCTTACTCGAACACTTTGTCCTATTTCTGCAACAGAAAAGTTTGCATTTGAACGCGCCAACATTTATTCGGCTTGCTTTTCAAGTGATACTTTAGCTGCGTCACGAGCCTTTCAAACTTCGCTGGATATTTCGTTCAGTAAAGCTCAGTATTTTCTGCTTCATTGATCTTATCGGCAGGTGCAGGCTGTTGCTCGTCTGGTGGAGGGTTTTCATATATTGTGTCCACAGTAAGTTGCTGATTTTCTGGTTGTGGTTCGTCATTTATTACATCGGAAGAAGATTGTTCTGGTCCAGAACGGGAATCGTAACAGATATAGAATGAGTAGTAACGGCAAAGTTTTCATCTGTGCTGTTTTCATCTTCTGCATCATCCGCTCTGTTAAAAATTGGGTTTTGAACTTCACCGGAATCACCATCTTTTATCACTGCCTCAAGGTCCTCTTGCCGTGCTATTTCTGGCAACCCGTCAATTGATGGCAAGACTGATTTCAAACCATTGGGTGGCAGGATAGCGTATGCAGCCAAACAGCTTTGTAAGGACTGCGATCGATGCCGGAGTGGTAAGCTCTGTTTTTCATTAACTGTACTTCTTTTTTGCATTTTCTTTCAATTGAAAGTGAAATAGTTTATTATCCAACTTCAACCTATGTAGTTGAACCTATGTACATATAATTGAGGTATTAAGGTCTTGTGATAGGTATGATGCATTGATTGAACATTGAACATCCAACTCCTAAACTCCCGACCATTTCGTGGTTTTATTTGTCTCCAGCCATGTAAATAACATGTTTTCTACATCCTGATTTGCCCATTCTACTGAGCCTTGATATTGACTATGGCGGGGTTTTCCATGTACAATGTTGGGTTCTTCCCACATTTGGCATAGCGCGACAATAGTTTAATATTATTAAAAAATATTATATTTTTCATCATTTTTTTCTGATAAATAACTTTAAAATTTATTTATTTAGATTTATTTTTTGAATATTATTATTTTTTAATAATTTTAATTTATTTAAATAGCTTATAATTTATTCACAAAATCTTTGCCATTGTCACTACGCAAATTGTGAAGATATCCAGCAAATGATTTGCGACTTCTTCGGCTCGCTTTTTTTTAGTGGTCTGAGAATCACAAACTTGGTAAGGTGGTCGTGATACACCATGACGAACTTGAAATCACTGTCTGCTTGTGTTTGCATGTCGATCAAGTCGACTTGGCACCGTAAGTTAAATTCACTACTTTTTATAGCCTTAACCACTAGCCCCTTCTTTGGTGTTTATACATTATACATGGTTCACATAGAGTCTAATACAGAGCCACGAATTCTTTAGTAATGTTTCTGTACTTCAGTTTGAGCTCCTTCATCGTCCATTTTCTACCCCCGTGTCCGATAAAAATTTGCGTTTTGTGAATAATATCGAACGTTTCTTCCAAATCACAGTAATATATAATTGGTTCTCTTTCATTTTTCACTGCAACAATTAACTTTTGGACTGATCCGATCTTGACTATATTATACCTCGTTGATTGTTGATATTCCTTAGGAGTCTTGCTTGCGAGCTTGTCTTTAGCCACTTGCACTTTGGTCAAAATGGAAAAACACTCATCGCGAGTAATAAACCTTGCTAATATTAACATATGAATTTATTCGTTGAAACGTCTTTTCATATCCATGGATTCCGCCATTTTGGGACATAAACGTACTCGATGCACTCACGTGTTATCGTTCATAAGTAAACTGTAAACTAAAAAGTCGCTGCGTGCGCTTGCGGCCCTCTCACCGCTCGCGCCTCACGCACATCGCACAACATATTGCCCGGCTGGGGGTATGGACGTTTTCATACTACCCGGTCCAAGTGATAAATTCAGGCTGTCTCAACCCTTGGTTTTTTAAATGGACTACGGGCTGTCGGGCATTATGACTATGGACCGGCCGAATTAATAAATTTATCAATTGACCGGACACTATGAATATTGACCTTGGTCCGGTCCAAATTAAAGTTAATCAAGTTGCCCATAACATCAATACATTTACAATCTGTTTAAACCCTCAACAATTTCCAGGTATTTCCAGCATTTTCTTTCGATGGAATGACGAATGTGAGGGTGTGCGAGAGGGTGTGAATTTTATATTTATATTTTTTATATTTTATTGCACATGAAAATTAACATTATAAAATTATAGAAAAGACATTTATAAAGGCAAGCTTATCTCTACCAAGAGATTTCTTCCAGAAAATCCAAGACGATAAGGATAAATTACATACAAGTTAATAATATAAATAAGTGTTTTTACTAAACTTCTAAATATGCTGCATAAAGAAGAACATAAATACCTTGAATAAGGTAATATATAAAGTATATAAAAGTACATATTATAACCAAACAATACTTACATATTAAATACCTAAGTTTACGAAAGAGAAAGATAATGCTCCTTTAGACGATTTTTGAAGATAAATACAGATGGACTGTCCCTGATGGCGCAGGGAAGCGCGTACCACAGATTTATTGCCCTCATTCGGAACCCATGTTCGTAAGCGACGGTATTGTGAGGCGGACTAGAGAGCATGGAGGACTTTCGCAGTCCGAAGATGAAACGACTCCCGAGATTTTTAAGTCACTCGAGTTTGTTCAGTTGCTCTTCGTTAGCGCTAGAATTACTTACTTTGCTAGGCAAACACTCCGAGTCTTCTCTCTCCTTTTCAAAATAATCTTCCACATTCACATAAGTATATTTAGCGAGCGCGGCTATTGAGTATTTTTCTACACATCTTCTCCAGTAATTTATAAAGTAGGTTGTCCAACGTCTAGCGTCATAACAAATTATCATGTTGTTACTGTGGGGTACGTCTTATGGAAACGGAGGAGTATTATCTATTTGTAAATAAACGCCTAGTAATTTCTATCCTCATTTCTCAACTTTATTCTTTCAAATTTACAAATTTAACATAGTCATTCAATATTTAATAACTTCGCAGGTGATAATTAAATCAAATAGATACCTCATTAAATCAGAAAACATTCTCATTCTCTCTCTCTCTTTGATTCGCAATCACATTCGACCAACATCATTTCCTTCATACGGTCTCCATTCCTCTGAGCTAAGACGTCAAATAACAAATTCGAAGGGAACTTTCAAGTGCATTACCTTTCTGCGGTTTTTATAGAGATTGAAATTTTGACTTGAAATTTTTGGCTCAAGCATACCTACATTTCAGTATGAAGTAGTTTCTTTTTTAATCAAAGCTGAGAAAATAAAGTGGACTGACAAGTTGAACCCCAAACTTCTGTTTTGAGTCCCAAAAGCCATAAAAGTTACAATGTTGAGTGCAATTTGATTATATATTTGATGGATGTCAGAGACTGCTACAAAGCGTATTACATGAAGTATTGCAATCATACATTCCTTTCCTAAAAAAATATTTGTTTAAATTGCGCTGGGGCTGGGGAGGTTAAGTTACGACTAGGTTTATTAGGCGCGAACAAAGCGCTCTATCAATATGCTTCAATCTAGCTGGGGAGGTTAAGTTACGACTAGGTTTATTATTTATTAGGCGCGAACAAAGCGCTCTATCAATATGCTTCAATCTAGCTGGGGAGGTTAAGTTACGACTAGGTTTATTATTTATTAGGCGCGAACAAAGCGCTCTATCAATATGCTTCAATCTAGCTGGGGAGGTTAAGTTACGACTAGGTTTATTAGGCGCGAACAAAGCGCTCTATCAATATGCTTCAATCTAGCACACTTTGCGGTACACTTTATGAAGAAACTATTACATCTTTAGGTTTTAGCCTTTACATTGTGATAACCTTTAAGTTCATGTTTAATGTCCACGATCACCATTGAAATATTATTTTCTAAATAAATCATAAAACAACCGAGTGCCTGCTTTTGTCTTATGGAATATCATATTAGAATAGAATTAGTCAACGAATTTACGTTACTCGGCTTGAATATTGACCACCACATTAATTGGAAAAATCATAAAAACAAACTGAAACTAAAATTATCACGTTTTGAGTATGCACTTCCCGAAGGAAGTTAAAATATCTACGGATTTAAAAACCGCACTAGTCACGTATCATGCATAGGCATGTTTAAGCTATGGCGTTATCCTTTAGGGATTATTTTTTCACCCTTCAAAAAAGACTCATAAGGATATTGGTCAACATAAAATCGACTGATAGTTGTAAGCCTTACTTTAAAAAACATGAAATCCTTGCCTAACCATTTATTGATATACTTGAATTATGTAAATTTATTCGAAAATACCCTGAATTCAACACCAGACGCGACAATATACCATCCAACCGTTCGCTAATACCTACACGAAAAAAAAAGTTAATATTACCCATTTCCAACTTAAAACTATATTCATCAGGACCTTTAGTAATGTCAGTAAAAATATATAATAATCTGCCAGAAACTCTATTGAATGAACCAAAAGATGAAATATTTATACATAAATTAAAACAAATGTTATACAATAAATTCTATTATACAGTTAATGAGTACTTAAATTCCAAATTTAAATAGACAATAAATTCATTTTCATTCAATTTCTCATGACCGATATTTACTTTCCACTGATACAGTGAATAAACATATATTTTACTTGTACTTGACCGATTATAAATTCCCACATAATATTCTTATCTAAAATTTATCGAAACACTAGCAGAAAGCGCAGCTTTGCGAGGGCGAGCGTAAATTGTCTATCTGCCTTTATTGTACTGTGTCTGCGAGATTCTCAATACTCGATACAAACACAGGATAAAAAAACGGACGAGTGCGTGTCAGACTTCGTACGTAGGGTTCCGTAATAAATGTAGAAGATAAGCAAATAAAACTCACTCCACATACACCTGATACACCTAGCCAAAATATAAGTCTCATTCTTCACCAGAAAATGATTACTTTGTTTTTTATAGTATTTGTATGAATGACAAAGTTATTTTTGCGGTTTTGTGTTAATGTAAATGTTTTATATCTTAAAAACAGATAATTTTATTTTCTGCAAACTAATTTTCTTTGAAAGTGTTTATTGGGATACACAACATATATTTATTTTAGATTTTTCACTTCTTCTTTTTCTTTCTTGATTTCTTACTAAAAAGTTAGAGGGGGGGGGGGGGGGGGGGACATTTTTTTTTCCACTTTAAGGGTCTGTCTCTTTAATGATTTACTTGGAGAAAAAATCGTTTCAGGAACCTCAACGTCATTTTTGAAGACATTTATAGACTCACATATAGGTTTGATGAAAAAAATAGTTTTTGATTTCAGTTCCATGTATAGGGAACACCCCTTTTTTTTTTTTATATAAATCATAAAGCGGTTCACAGAATTCATCTACATACCAAGTTTCAACTGTGTAGTCCTCATAGTTTCAGAACAAAGTTGCTGTGACATGCGGACGGACGGAGGGACAAACGAACAGACAGACTTGACGAAACTATAAGGGTTCCTTGTTTCTCTACGGAACCCTAAAAAGCAGCAAAATAACATAGTGGGCGTCAAGAGTGGCAACAGCAAAAGCGCCCAGACTTATGCCACAGCAGTATGCCAACCCGAGAAAGGCCCTTGTCCCTGCTAGGCTCCACACTTTGGTTGATTATTGGTGTTACATATCTTTGCCAGTCATTATGTAATCCTCGGGGACACTCTGGGCTCTTAGAGCGTGCCAAATTAATTCTCTCGGTACCCGGTCGAAAGATTTTTTTAGGTCGATGAATATCATGTGCAAGTCTGTTTGGTTGTCTCTGTACTTCTCCATCAATGTTCTGACCGAATATATAGGTAAAATATCAAAGAATTAAAAACAAAAAGAAGCAGAGCAATATACACGATTCTGTAATATGTTCGGGTCAAAAAAACAAGTTTCTTTTACCCAAACAAAACGAACTAGGTTCCGAACCTAGCACAAAAGCGGATCCAATGTCAAACCAATTGCGCCACCCAAACGATTAATAAATGACGCCAAATTATCGAACATTTTCAACGACGTTGATTTGGTCATATTTGAAGGGGCAGGGATATTGAAACGCGTCTCTTGTATGGGAATTTTAATTCATAAAATTCGTGTAGTTCATTATTTGTTGCCGTAGCGGCAGAATTACACATTCTGTGAAATTTTCAATTCTCTACCAACTTTATTACTGTTCATCAGATAGAGCCAAGTGAATTGAGTAATAATCTTAAAAATACTAATTGCGACAAAAAAATACAAAAATACACCCAAGAGCACAGACTTGAATAGTAGGGACAGGGCACGGAGCGCTTGAAAGTGTCGCTACAAAAACAGTACAAAATCGGGAAAATTGGACTGTTTGCAATCAGTCGCGCTTGGACGGTGACAGCCGATTGACATATCGGCAGCAAAAACAAAAATGGTGACCTGCGACGTAAAAAGGTGTAAATCATACCCAAATCGCAAAACACAAAAACTGGGAGTGTCGTATCACAAGTAAATATTATATTTTCAATTACTATTGGCTTTAAATTGATTATCTATAAAATATTGTTCTCGAAAAAATTCTCAAACGAAAATCAACCATTCGACTGACGTAACTTTGTAGCGACGCGCGACGCACAGTGAAACTGCCCGCTTCCTATATTTGAAAAACGATCCGATTTGGTTATTTTTCTATTCGTAATGTCAAGATTACTATTCGTAATGTCATTAGATTACTATTCGTAATGTCATTTGGTTCCCCCCCCCCCCCTAACTAATTCATAACTTTTTCTATGATTAGGTAGTTTATTACTTATAAATTAAAATCAAGATCTTAAATTCCAAGTCACGCTACTAATGTGTATCTGTGAGCTTACATCCTCTTTCATAATTTAACGGCAAAGACAAAAATTAATATGCCTATTTAATTATGTTTCAACTTTTTATTAATTAAACATGAGCTAATTGCGTGAGACCTCGCCCCTTAAGTAAAATTTTAGCTAGATATATTTTATTTCTACTCCTAATCACCGATTAAAAGTCACCGGGTATTTGAGTGTTATCCGTAGATCAACTTTCCTAATATTGTGTCTATACACCACTAATCGGAACGTGACCGACCGTGACGCCGTTACAATTTTTCGTACTGTCTTGGTTCCGACGAATTCCGACAGGGGCGCTATTTTTCTTAGCCTTAAAATGGTAAGAAATTTAGTAGGGGAAGGCCTATCCTTAGTATTTATATCGATGCCCAAGAGGGTAAAATTACATTGATACATTTTTTAGTTTTTTTGTAACACCACTATGACATGTAATTTATTGCAATAAATACTTGAATACTTGAATACTTGAATACTTGAATATATGCTGTATTTTCACAGGTTTTGTTTATGCAGGCGCCAAAATCTATTTACTTGTATATTCCTGCAAATTGGATTAAAGTGTAATCGAATCGCAGGTAATTATGAGAACTCCGATTATCTCCAATAGTTTAGTAGATAGGAAGCAAAAAATAATGGGTTGGCTCATCTATATATTCCCACGAGTTTGATTACTTATACCTCGTGCCTTTAATAAGTACGTAGGTAGGTGTACACGTCACTGACAAATTATAGAATTAGACTTAGCATGGGATGCCTAAAAATACAAAATAAGCGGTAAACATTGTGGGGTGTTTGTCAAAGACATCATTGTGATTCTGAACAGTTTTAACATGAAACCAATTTGATCGGACCAACATTAATTTTGACATTTCGCCCAAAAGTTATTTCACACAAACATAAGTAATCATTATTTTTCTTCAACGATCAAAAATTATGACCAAACCGCATTCCGCGATATGTCAACCACATAATCTAGGTAATTAGACTGAACAAATTGATTCCCAGGAATAAATGTGTAATCATTTTTATGATGATCCAATGAAAACTTTTTAACTACTGATTTTCAAGTCATCATTATTAATAGTCGCAATCATTTCGTGGTCATTATCTGGCGACGCAGCCGAATTAGTCCAACCAACTGGATCAGTAACCAAACATTTCCGAAATTGTCAATTTTAGTATCCAGGAAATTTATTCAGTATATTTGATTTGTGTAACCTTGTCTTAATATAATGCTTGTATAATAGCTTGTATATTTTTTGTTTCAGATAGTAACGGAAGTTCTAAAGCGGCTAGAAATTAAAAATGCTGCATGGACATCAACAAGAAATATGGAATTTTGGCAGGTAAAGAACAGTAGGCATTATGGGCCCAGATTGTACTCTGATTAATCTCTTAATTTAATTGTAAGGCAGCAAGGCTTTCATTAATCGAAGTAAAAAGTTAGTTACCCACGTTTCGAAAAACTAGTATCTTGATGATATGTTTAATATATTATAATGGCTTATATTTGTATAATATAATATATACTATTATATAGTTATGCAGTCAAATGTGTAAGTAAAGCTTTCTGTTGTTTCAAAATTGTGGTGGTAGAGGCCCACATAGGGCTTATTCCACAAAACCCCTATGACTATCCCCTGCGAAGGGGATTTGTGGAAATTTTGACATTTTTTCCTTAAATCCCCTACCGGCGTTACAATGCCAAGCAAAGGGGATTTCTTTTTAAATCGAATTTAAAGAACTAATTACATAATCAGTGTTTATTTGCTGACCTTCCTGTATATCAAAATAAAGTCTGATTCTCTAATTAGTTCTTCAAATTCGAAATGTAAATATGTAAATGGGAAAGGGGATTTGTGGAGCTTCTGTAACTTTTCTCCAGAAATCCCGTTTGCTATAACAATACATTGATTCATTGGCATGACACGTACCCATCATCGTCGACTGCCACCATCATTTCCCCCACATTTGGGTATAAGCCCTCTCCTCCTTAACCTACAGTTCCGTACCCGAAGGGCGACAAAGGGGACCCTATACTAAGCTAAGCCTGTCCTTCCGTCTGTCAATCAATCAATAATTATTTATTGCACACAAATATTTGAGCAGTTGCATTAAAAGTAAACACATGTACAAAGTCGAGCTTATCTCTAAAAGGAGATTTGTCAGCCCGTCATCAGCTTCTTCACTGCATGTGTATTTCTGCTGCCGTTACAGCAACAAAAGAGGGATGCAGCAGAAGTGTTTTTTTGCCTTTCCCTTGTGCGATGCTACGGAACCCTTCGTGTGCGAGTCTGACTCGCACATTTTTGTGACAAATTATGGTACACATACAAATACATATTTTAGAAGATAAAATACAATTAGATACATGTATTAATAAGGCGAACTTATGCACATACTAATACTCAAATAAGATCGAGAAACAGTGACAACATGACTCAGTGCCCGTTAAATTTTGATCTGTTCGTTTCTGAATTCGGGCATCACAACTTTATAGTTATAAGTATTATGCATGTAGGTATTTATTAGTATATATAGTTTATTATAAGTATTTAGTATATTATCATAGTAATTATATCTGGGGGCACGGAAGTGCCCCCACCAAGAAGAGCGCGTTATTTATTTTATTTATTGTAACTACCTACTTTTTTATTTCCTTATATTGTTGTACGCATAGGTCTTCCCTTGCTCAGCAATCAACCTTTGCCATCTGATCCTGGTTTGCTGGAAGAAATCTCTTATTAGAGTTAAGCTCGCTACATACACAATTTTTTATGTAACTATTGTTTTTTTTATAAGTTTTGTGTGCAATAAAGAAAATATGACATGAAAATGAAATATGATACTAAGTGACGATTCGATTCGACGGTTTCCAGATAATGACGTAAGTAGCTAGCTCCATGCAATTTCCTCTATACGTGTCATTTGCATGCGGAATCACGAGCACCATCGCATCACCCAATTATTCTCCGTTTATTAGTTAGATAGGAATCTCAATGGCACCCATTTGCAAGCTTCCGCCTGTCTTTATGTCGCTGTCGTAGCCACATCATAGAATTGATCATTTCATGAAATGGCCAACCATTTCATGGTCTGGCCGATCATTTGATGAAATGGTCAGAAAGGGTAGAATCTGAAGATACATGTCTTTTTAAAAGTATTTTTCTTTAGTACTATCTAATGTTTTTTGTGATATACATCACAATTCAATTCACAATTCTTTATTGCACAGAACATTACAACAATACATTATACACGAAAAGGCAAAGGCGAGCTTATCTCTCAAAAAATATTTCTTCCAACAAACTTATTAAGATAGGATACATATAAATTGAAAAGGGTGTGCAATTATAAAATTATCCAAATACCAATAAAATAAAATATTGACATCGTTGCGCACGCCCCCTTGAGTTCGTTCGTTCCTAAGCTTACGCAGTGATTTTCCCTAAAAGATTTCTTCGTTAATGAAAGTTCTAATTCAACCATGGTTGGCCTTTTCATAATGTGGTCGACGATGTGGTTTCGACACGACGTGACATGACCAACAAACTTGCAACCATAGCTTGCAACTCACCAATTATCGTATTTAAATTATTATTATATTTATTAAATATACGAATTTCGATCGAAGAGATGTTACCCCCTCCAAGCGGCATTCAGGGACAGCGAAACTTGGCGCATTACGCATATGCAGGTATTGTGGCCATTTGAACGACTGCATACCTATACCGTCACGCGATTTTCCTTATGCGTGATAGGGGGCTAGCCCAACGCCGTAGCTGTAAAGGATTCCTCACGATGTTTTCCATCACTAGGATACCCAATGTCGTGGGAACCAGAAACGTGACACACATATAAACATTAAAGACCTGGAGATTTTCGCTCTTCCTCCCCAGCCGGGATTCGAACTCGGGACCTCTCGGTTGGGTGGCAGAGTCTCGAAACACTTCCCCACAGAGGTCGTCGATTCGTCATAGATGCTGCCTTCTCTTGCCAGAGATAGAGAGACAGTGCCAGATTAACTTTGAGTGAATATTAGGCTCGTCAATCTTTGAGTTTTGCAGAAGCCAATTTTTTTTTACTGATTGTTTAATAGTAGTTTATGTGACTGATACATAATGCCTTATTATGTATAATTACGTACACTAGTTTATCTACACACATATCTCTCTTTAATGTGTTCAGGAACCGCATGTTCGACCGGTATTGTGGCATTGATCATTGCTCTGCACTTGTTTAGCTTGTTCAGTAGTACCAACTTCACAGACAAACTAGGGGCGGCACGCAGGCGGGCGTCATAATTTGTCGAAAATATTCAGATAAGAAATGAGTTTTTACCAAGTAGTTTAGTATTATGCTGGTCATAACTTGCGGTTTTTGGACGCAGTAAAGAGAGTTTATGATATGTGTGTAGATAAAGATATGTATGTCGTAGCTATATCGTAGAATATGATCAGTTCCTGAAATAGCCAATCATTTCATGATATAGTCCAGTATTTCATGTAATGATCAGAAAGATTGAATTTCACGAAAACATGTCTTTTGAAAAGCAGTCGTATTCCATACTACATGGTGTTTTTTTGTGCTGTACATATTGACCTAACACGAAGACTATTGAGGGCCTTCGCTGTCCTTGCCCCCATTAGTCTTCACCTAAGCTACCGCAGTGATTTGCCCTAAAGTATTTCTTCGTTCAATGAATGAATCTAAGTACGACTGTTTTCGGCGTACTAACCATATCCTTGCGGATATGTTTTACCGGTTTTACCGGATTTGCATTTTTCTAGGGTTCCGTTCCCGAAGGGTTCCAAACGGGACCCTATTACTAAGACTTCGCTGTCCGTCCGTCCGTCTGTCACCCAGGCTGTATCTCAATAACCTAGCTAGCTAGAGAGTTGAAATTTTCACAGATTATGTATTTATGTTGCCGCTATAACAACAAATACTAAAAAACAGGATAAGATATATATTTAAGGGGGCTCCCATACAACAATACCACATACAAACTTATGGATGCACCTGGTTACGTACATGGATTGTGAAAGTAACCGCACCAATAACTTTGTAAACAATATTTTGCTGTGTAAAATCCAAACTATTCACTCCACACCATCGCTTCCATTGAACGGTGGTACGGAACCCTTCGTGCGCGATTTAGACTCGCACTTGACCGGTTTTATTTACATTCAACTAATTTACCGATTACCAGGTTATAAAGAAAGGCATAGACACAAAGGCAGATACGGCATTATGTTAAAGTAGCTTGTACCTTTTCATTAGGTATTTCTTTACAAGACCCAATTGTAGCCATACCACAAATATCACGTACACATTTTATAAATGCGCTTGCACAGTTCATAGTATTAACGGTGCAAGAGTATTACCTTTTTACACCAATATCTATCGGTTTGATTGTATTTCAATGGCAGACACACTCACATCGTTACTAGCTCTACTAATACGTGTCCAGAATTCATGAACTATAAGGAATAATTTAATGGTTCTATTGAGTGTCTATTGTTTCCTATTTCACTTCTGAGGCCATTTGGCTCAGAAGAGTGGTCTGTAGTAAAGACAATCAGGTATTACCACCACACGCGCAAATAACTTCTACTTTTCTGCGATTCCTACCCACAGACATAATCAATTCGATTTCACCTAGAATCATTAAACAAAGACTAGAAAACATTAAAAAATACTTCTCCCTTTCCCATCCCTAGACCCCATACATTTATGACAAAAACACTGAAAATGCCAACCGATATTTTTCTTATTGTGTGTGTACTATAGATAGCGTGAGATAGTCGACGTGGTTTTCGTGAATCCCCAGCAATAAGACTATGACAATAGTAAAAAAAAAATATTGGACGTTTGAGAAAAGAGACAACTGTTTTAATAAATGTCTATAGTAACAAGCCACATAGTAACAATATATGAAAATGATAGACAACACATAATCATAATCAGAATAGAAACAGCTTCCGCATAAGAACAATTCTAAAGAACTTCCGCCTTCTGCTCTAATTGCAGACTGAGCTAATAATTGACGAATCATGGAATAAATAAACTGTCTAAAATCATTTAATGAAAAAGAGTTGTTAAATAGATATTAGAGTTAGGTATTGGACTAGGTAGTCGAACAAATATAAAATATGTCAGACGTTGAAGCCTTATAAACAAAAATTGGCTAAGTGCGAGTCGGACTCGCCCATGAAGGGTTCCGTTGTAGCAAGTAATTATGTGACTGGATGTTTGTGTTGTAACTTTGATTTTCATAGTGTTTGTATGAATTACAAAGTTATCTTTGTGGTTTGTAATAAATGTTTTATATCTCAAAAACCGCTTATTTTATTTTGTTCAAACCAATTTTCGTTGAAAGTGTGTATTGAGATAACACAGCATATATTTTTTGTAGATTTTTCACTTTCTTACTTTAAAAGTTAGAAGGGGGGACACATTTTTCTACTTTGGAGAGGTCTGTCTCTTTAACAATTTACTTTGAGGAAAAATGGTTTCAGGACCTCAACGTCATTATTAAAGACCTATCTGCAGACACCCCACACATATAGGTTTGATGAGAATAGTTATTTGTGTCACAAAGGAGCAAAATGATGTATTTACGGCGAGGGCGGTACATTGAATCCAGAGTGAAGGGAAGGATTCTATGAAAGAATCCTGAGCGTAACGAAGGATTCAGGCGTTAACGCCCATGACCAAAATAATTTTGCTCCTGAGTGACTCATACAACTTTTCACACCGACTATGAGGAAAATTTTAATTAAATGCTCTAAAAAAATTAAATTACTATACTTTGAATTATACTTTCACCACTTTTACAGTAATCGAACAACGTAAACAAAACCTTTTTTTTATAATGGTGGATTGTGAAGGATCAGGGAAAAGTCACCACAGAAAAAATATTCCTGTTTACTTTTACTAATGTGTAAAAATAATCGAATCGAATATTACAATGGTTTCGGATATCAATATTCACTATATCACAATAACAGTCATCGATAGTTTTGATTTCAGTAAAACAAATAATTTATTGTGACATTTTTTAATATCAAGAAAAATTCATAAATTTTCATACAACGTTGTTAAAGTTAAAACTTGAAACATGTTCGTTTTTAATCGACTACGTCATCTTAGTCGATCGTAATGTAATTTCATAATTACATTCGATTATTTTAATCTTTTGTCAATAGGTACATTGCGTAAATGCTACATGCCAATCAATAAATTAAAAAAGTAGCTTGAACAGAAAAGTAGCATTTTGCTCCCTCTCGTCGTGGATCAAAACTTACTTTTCCGAATGAAAGGTGTGAAAAAGTATCTTTTGGTTTCAGTTCCATGTATGGGAAGCTCCCTTTAATTATTTAAATTTTTCAATTTTTCAAAATCGTAAAGCGGTTCACAGAATACATCTACATACCAAGTTTCAACTGTGTAGTACTCATAGTTTCTGCATAAAGTTGCTGTGACATACGGACGGACGGACGAACGGACGGACAGACAGACTTGACGAAATTATAAGGGTTCCTTGTTCTCTACGGAACCCTAAAAAGGGCTGAAGATATCACGACGAACTCTTTGGCGCAGCGGTTGTGGCTATGCCTACCATGCGAGAGGTCCCGGGTTCCATTCGATCTCCAGCTGGCGATAAAGAAAAATATACCTCAGATCTTGGATATTTATGTGTGTGTGACGTCGCTGTTTCTGGTTCCCATGACAGAGTGAGTATCCTAATATCCGAGAGTAGAGTATCCTAGTGTGGGGCCAGAAGCAATTTATGTGGCTTGGCTTTTGTAGTTATCGTGTTTTAATGATTGAATGTAGATAAACAATACTGATGATGTAAAAATAATGACTAAAAATATAAAAAAATACATGCTTCAATGTAATGGCTGAATAAGGCGTTCTTCTCATATTCTGTATGAAATTTATACTCACCCTTATCATTGCAAATAAATTTCTATTTTTTTTTCATAATTTTGTGTAAATGTGGACCACGCTTCAGAATGTATGATATTTTATTGACATCTCATAAAAGTGGGTCAAGTACAGTACGATTATTTTATCATTACCCCTCGACACTTCTCGGCGTATTATAATATATCTTTATAGTAAATCAATTAACTGTTTTCAGATTTTTTCCTGTTAACGCCCACGGGCATCTAAAGATGCCTTTTTATTATAAGTTTTAAATTTGAAATTTGAAGCATGAGGTTCAAAATCGGTATGGCTCAAAAATTCCGTGGGTTTTAAAAGGTTAATATACTCTTCATGATACACCTCCATGCCGAATTTCAAGTATCCAGGACATTTTGATCACTTTCAGCGACTATAACCGAGAACTGTCGAGCGTTAAAGTGAAAGTAATCGTGCTGTACTATCGTACAAGAAAACTTAAGGACTAAATAATAATGTTACAAAAAAATATGTCCTAACTTGTCCTAACCAATGAACTATACGCCTTAATTGTCTACCTGTTACGGCTCATGACATGAGATACAGCCCGCTGACGCACTGTGGGCAAAATGCCGCGTTTCATAGACATTGAAATTTATTGTTTTACGTAAGGTTTTTTTTTGGATGCAATCGAGAATACCTTCTTTATGCCTTATATAATGAACGTTCAGGTATATAATCGTAAACAGCGCAGTCAGAATTTATTCCGGAAAAAAATGTATGGAGTCGGCATTATAAATGATGATATCTCCATAATCGCACAATCGCGCCTTATATCCTCTTCTTCTTCTTCTTCTTCTTATTGTGCCTCTCCACTACTGGAGGTTGGCGGTCAGCTCCTCATATTCCTTCTTGTTCATCGCCAAGCGCATCAGCTGTTCTACGCTGGCCACTCCCGTCCATTCTCTGATGTTGCGGAGCCACGATTTCTTCCTTCTGCCAGCGCGTCTTTTCACCTCGACCTTGCCCATTATAATGACTTGAAGAAGTCGGTACCGTTCGTGTCGAAGCACATGTCCCAAGTAACTTATTTTCTTCTTTTTAATGATCAAAGTGAGTTCTCGGGATCGTTTAGCGCGCCGTAGAACTTCTTCATTCGTGACCCTATGGACCCAGCTTATTCTCAGCATTCTTCGGTAACACCACATTTCAAAGGCGTTCAGTTTCTTAATGGTTGCCTCCTTCAAGGTCCAAGTTTCGCAACCATACATTACAACTGACCAGATGTAACATTGAAGCATCCTACTTCGGAGGTGTAGACTGATTTCTTTGTTGCAGAGTAACTTTCTCATTTTGTTGAAAGACGCACGAGCAATTTAGATTAAGACCCTTACTTCGGTTTCGGACTCCCATGCTTCAGTCACCTATGTGCCTAGGTACTTGTATTTAGTGACTCTCTCCAAAGTAGTACCTGCCACCGTGATTTTTGGGTTCAAGTCTTCTTTTCTGGAAACCACCATAAACTTAGTTTTGGCGAGGTTCATTGATAGCCCCGCTTTTTGGCTGTTCTCAAAGACGTGGTGAACTATACTCTGTAGATCTTCAGGTGTTGTTGCTACTAGAGCGGTATCATCGGCGTACCTCAAGTTGTTAACTATCTGGCCATTGATCTTAATACCGCTCTTTCTCTTCCAGTGCTTCAGAAATAATTGCTTCTGAGTACAGATTAAATAGTAGCGGGGACAGAATGCTCCCCTGCCTCACTCCACGACAAATCGCAATTAGTTCGGTTTCGTCACCATCCACTCTCACCGTGCTGGTTTGGTTCCAGTAGAGGTTCTGTATTATCCTCATATCCCTGCCATCAATTCCCACTTCTTGCAGACGACGCATAAGTACCTCGTGTTTAACACGGTCAAAGGCCTTTTCGTAATCAACAAAACATATAATGACGTCAGTCTGCAGGTCTCTAGATTTTTGAACAAGAACATTCAACGAGAACAAGGCCTCTCTGGTTCCTAGTCCAGATCTAAACCCAAACTGGCTGTCCGAAATTTGTGCATCGCATTTAACTCTAATCCTCTCATGTATAATCGACAGAAAGAGTTTTAAGACCTGACTCATCAGGCTTATTGTGCGGTATTCTGTGCATTTCTTAGCCGTAGGTTTCTTCGGGAGGGTAACAAACGTTGATATTAACCAATCTTTCAGCATTGCGTAAATACAGTTGAAGAAATTTGTTACTGCATCCAGAAAGTGTTCCTCTATTAGTTGTATAATCTCCACATGAATTTGATCTGGGTCTGGAGATTATCCGGTTTTGGCTCTTTAAGATAAGAGGTCCAGTTTCATTGCAAGGTGTAATTGTAATTGCTCTAGTTGCATCGGCGAACATGTCTGCAACATAGAGTTTCCACGTAGATTTCTTGCTCTCAACGTCTAATAGTATACTACCACCATCGTCCACCAATGTATTCCGGTTTGTCCTTTTCCTCAATCCAGTCATCTCTTTGATCTCTTTGTGTAGGTTAAAACTGTCATGTTTGATGTTGAGCTCATCCAACCTAACACATTTGTCCTCATAAAATTTAGATCAGGCTGCGCAAATTTTCCTCCTGATTAAGTTATTCAAGGCATTATATGCGTCTGGATCAGATTGTTTACGCAGTCGTCGTTCTTCCATGAGGTCCAAGATTTCATCTTCCATCCACTGTTGCTTTTTGTTATGATGCGTCGGATCCAAAATTGATTTATTAATGTCGGTAATGGTTTTAACTAGAGCTTGATTCACTTCTTCTATAGATGCAGTGGTATTTATATTGTCTTTGGCCCAGCGGTTGATTGCGTTGGAGACTTTTACTTTTGTATCCGGATGTTTGATGCTTTGTATGTCCGGGCGACAGATGGTTTTAGTCGTTTTTAGTTTTTTCAGGTTACAGCACATTTTTACTACGACAGGATTATGGTTAGAATTGATATCAGCACCAGGATAGGTTTGAGCACTTTTAATCGAATTTTTGAAACGACTATTAATCGCTATGTAATCTATCTGATTGCGGACTATGTGATCAGTTGTGTGCGCTGGTAAGGTCCATGTGTAGAGCCTCCTTGGGCGATGTTGGAACAGGGTGTTCGTGACTACGAGGTCGTGCTCTTGGCAGAACTCAATGAGCGCTTCGCCGCGATCATTTCTTACCCCTAATCCATAAGGTCCGATCACTCCTGGTACCTCCCCTGAACCCACCTTTGCGTTTAGATCTCCCATTATAATATTTATGTCATGTTTCTTCGTGTATTGTAAAAGACTCCTTACTTCCGCGTAAAATTCGTCCAACTCTTCCTGAGGTTTGTCAGCTGTCGGGGCATACACTTGTATAATATTTATATTCTGCGGTTTAGTTTATCTTCGAGACATAGTAGCATACTACGGTTGGAATGCGGTATGAAAATGCGAACGGCCCCTGCAGTTTATTTTGCGAGCAGGACTGCCACTCCATAAGGTTCAGTTGAGCCATCTTTACCAGAGTAGTACAGTACTTCGCCCTCTGTGGTTGTGTACCGATCGCTTCCTGGCCATTTAGTATCACTAATACCCAACACCCCGATCTCTAGGCGCCTCATTTCTTTGATGACATTTTGTAGTTTCCTATGCTGTTTAAGACTCCTTACGTTCCATGTTCCAAGTTTAAGCGTGTGTCGTTGTGTTTGTTCGTGATCCCCTCAGGAGATTCTTCGCACCCTTGTCACATTCAAGGGACGCCGGAGACTCAGGGCCGTGGCTATATTTGTGCTATCCATGATTAATGATCAGAGCTGATCAACTAGGGAGTGTTATGACGGTGGTTTCCCGTTGCCTTCCGTCATCGCAGCTTACCGCCGTACCGCCATTCTAGCTCCGCTCGTAAGTCGCGATATGAGCCCATCCCTGGCCTCAATATCGTACTGGCCCTACTGCTGCCTAGTGCCAGGCTGCCGTATGAAACTCCTGCAGCTGAGCTTGCCTCGTCCGCCGCTGTCGCCGTTGTGATCTTCTAGATCTACGCCTTCACCGCCGTTGAGGTCTTCACATGTAACCCTAGGCAGGGTACATCCTCTTAGGTAATAATTATTTTTAATTTTTTGCCATACTTCATGCTAAGGTCAAACGTGCGTTTTTTTTAAATTTTTTAAAAAAGAATGTTGCTTTTTTCGTTTTTAACGAATATCAAGCTTACATGGGTGTATAAAGACTGGACATTGACTCAAATTAATTGTGTGCTATATTAGAAAGTCAAATTCGCTTAAAAACCAAAAAAGGCTTGATATCTTTATTCCTCATACTTATATTTTTATCATAGAAACATTTACACATAACGACTTAAATTTAATGAAAAACTAAGTAGTACAAATGATGAGCTAACAAAGTAATTATCTAAAGACTCTCGAAATCCCCAAATGAAGTAAAAAATCAATATTTAACTATACAAAAACTATCTAATGACTTTTTGAATATCTTTGGATAATTAGGGTTAAAATTTGTTGTAACTGGTAAAATTTGTCAAATATATAAATTTTTAACATCATTAGACACATTTTCTGGACATAAGTATTAGCAATACCCTAAAAACTGATTTTCAGTAATTGTGCAATGCCATTAATCATAAAAATTAATGACATCTCATTATAATCAACAATATGATGAATAATACTAAAATTATTACAATAAAAATATATGATAAAATTAAATAAAACAATGAAAATATTAATTTAAAATATTGTCTATTCTGAATCACTATCTTCAGAGTCGAACACAGAGTCAGAGTTTATTTCAGCAATCCCTAAACTCTAATTCAGTTGTTTGAAGATTCAGCAGATCCAATGTTTCAGCAAACAAATGTTTCTTTTGCTTTGCATCTATCCTTGGTCTTACTGCTGAAATACGCGGATCAGACGAAAGAAGAAGGAAATTAAAAATATCTTCATTGGAACTCACTCTGCTCTTCTAAAGTGAGTGCTCTTCTGAAGTCCTTGTTCCTCGCTTCTGAAGCCTCTTCAAATAAACTCCCAGTCGGTACTATTGCGTTAGAAGCTATAATTTCTGCTCCATGAAGCAGTATCGTGTGCACTGTTGTTGACATGTAGTTCTAGTTGTATAATTCTACATACTTTTCAGCAGTTATGTGCGCATATTCTTTAAATTTCGTAACATTGATGGATAGACCTGAAGTTATAGCTTACAAAATTACAGCAAATCTTCGGATCAGATCTTCATTTAGTCCAGAGATAACCGCAGTCTTTTCAGGAAATTCAAAGAATCGTCGTGCAGTGTTGCCGTCGTTAGCTGTGCCATAACCTTGTTTTATGACATCGATTAATAGGTTATGTTCCGTTTTGAACCTGGCTTGGATAGTTTTCTTTCTTGAACCCACTGCGGCTTGCTCACTTTCTTTTCTAGCAGACCACTTCTTAATATCTAATTTATATGCGATATGCAAAAGACATTTCATCATGTTAATGCGCGCATGTAGTGAAGAAAGTCTGAGCTCCATCAAGTCATCTTCTGTAGAATTCTTTAAAACTTCTTCCACGTTGTTCATCCCTTAAGGTTTCGCCAAACAAATGTAGCACGCTGCATTCGATCTTACGTTAGAGGTATGTTTTTATTTTAGCATCAACCATGGTGAGGATAAGCGTATGACTCACCAAATTGCTATCACAATCAGATGGTTGGAGAGCTGATATCTCAGCTTTGACTCTTTCATTTTCTTCCTTCACCACTGTTTCACTTTCTTTAACAAAGATGAACTGAACTGGACAACAATAAGCTGCTGAGCAAGGTTTTGGGTTCTCCCAAACTGTAATGTCTTCACACGTCATCTTCATTGGTGATAACGAAGACATGAAGACACTAGAGTCATCTTGTGTAGAATCAATCTGCTGTTTATATCTGCTTTTGTAACGGCCCCAGGGCTAAGGTCGAGCCGCCGCTATCAGTAGCTATGATCGTCTATTCTATCTATCCCAAAATGAGAGGACCCGATTCAGCTGTAAGATTTGTAAGTTAAGAATGATAAGTCTGAATTTCTCGTTCGTTGAGAAGTTCGTTAGGCGTATAATAGTCGAACGAAGTTTGGTTCAGGAAGTTACAGTTTCAAGTTAGACAGAGAAAGCATATATGTCCGCGAGCCGGTAATTCGCATCAGTCAGCGGTGTATTGCGCCAGATCAATCGTTGTTATATTTTATGTGAGATGGTACCATCTGGTTTTGTATATATGGGCGCTTGGAACCTTTTTTTTTTAGTGGTCGACCACAGTTTATGATATTTGTTTGTGATATCGTATAGATATCCATCGTAGTTTTACGACGTGAGTACTCAATGATATTTCATGTGCTCGCTAGTAGCGGCTTGTGGTGGTTCCAATTATATATTTGGTTCACGGCAATAACGATCCGAAAAGACCGGTTTACACAATTGCGATTTGATTTTCCGAAATGGGTTCTGAACTAGCGGTTACCTCAAAAGGTCCGTAACGTTTTGAAACCTTCAACTCTGCGCAATTTGAGCTGGATGTTATCGAAACGTAAGCATTATTGTTTTAGGAGATCTAACCCACACCATAGCGAAGTGCATAGTTCGATAAATACCGAACTATGAATTCCACTAGCCACAGCACGTCCTGGGCTAAGCCAAATCATATATACCGACTCAGCCTACACATTAGACCTCCAGCGAAATTTACATTTAATTTAAAGATGCAACTTGAATCCAACCTGACCCAAGGCAATGCAAAACACCTACCCGGACCTAAACAATGAACTTTAGACTGTAAATTGATCTCTTCGCGCGTCCCCGACAACACTCAAATGTCAAAATATCAACAGGATATGTTATCTGTGTTGACACCGGTTTAACTTTGTTCTGAATTTGTTATTTCCATCCGCGGAACCTCATCGATCAAACAGTCTCCCTATGCCCTGCCAACCTAGGTTTAGCCGCAACTAAACTCCTGTCTAGCCTAGTCTAAAACCTAGTGTTATACCACGTCCATTATCGACACCACTCGAAAATGGTTGAGTTTGATTTGAATGTGCTTGAATGTTTAATGACTGTGTGTGTGGGAATTTCAAAACTCGCTACTCGAAAGGAATGAGGAGAGGATTAGCCCGCGAATATCCTAAGAGCCAATCCAGGAAACCTATGGTGAAGGAAAAAGGAATTTAGGGTCGCTCCAAGCCCAGACTCAGACTCAGATAATTGACTTACAAGTTCTTTTCTAACGACCCAAGGATAGTTTTGGAATTTGGGGTTGGTTGATATAAAGGTTAGGAACCGAGGTATATCTCGGCGCTTCAGACACTCACGAAAACCCACTGAAACTTCGCAATCACAATTTCGTACAGTTCTGACGCGTAACACGGCAGACAAAACTGTTTAGAACTCGTAAAAGACGACTGTCACAGTAGCTAGACGCTGAGACTGAATGCTCTCCCCTCCCACGCTCTCGTATTTATAGACCCTTTGCGAACACGCTCTGCACAAGCGAAGCTTCTTATCACTAACTACACAGGGTCTAATTTCAACCATGCCATGCAGATCCGCCGTTCTACAAATTGTGTGTACGCATATTCACTATGATCAACCGTAGGTTATCACTCAAATCATTTGGTACTGCCGATACACAGAATCTGTTGATCGCTGACCAATAAAAGCTTGTTGCGATTAATTAAGCATATCCCGACCGCTAGACGCGCGTAGCAAAGACCACTAGAATGCTATTCAAACTAGTCGTGTCAGATCCTCCATCTCATACCTCAATCGCAATTGTATATTTGCAATCAACATAATAGCTTTCTCCGTATCGTTCCATAATAACCTTTCATTATTTAGTTATTCATAATTTTATTCAACGCGCAGCCAAATCGGCTCTGATCTCTACACATCTCGCGGGAATGCGACAAAAAAACCTGACCTGTAAACTTCTTCGTACCATCCCACGCGTCGGCTCTGTTTTTTTTGCTAACTTGCCACTGAGCTACGCAAAACCCCCAAACGTTATCTGAACCGATTCTCGTATACAAAACAGCGCGGCGTTGGGCTAGCCCTCTATCACGCAGAATGAAGTATCAAATGTACCGACTCTCGTGTACCATTACACTTTGGCTGGATGCTCCGTCGAAACCGTATTTTGATATAAAAATGAGTTCTTTATATTGTATACTTGCAAAGACAGAATTATCCTTTTTGCTGTCAGATTTGGCAAAGCTTGCAGTAAAATTTTTGCTGGGGAATCTGTCTCCGTAATAAAAAAAAATCGGTTCAGGTGGAAAGCACAAATTCTTCTTTTTTTGCACGCAGTAATACGAAGGGTACAAGGCCTTCTCGAATTGCTGATTCTCGCAAAGATATATATTGCTATTTTGACAATTTCAGAGATATTAGTAAACCAAGTGTTTTTTGTGGTAAAAACGTTTCTTTACTGGTTGGTTTTGTAATTAAATTTTGAAGATTTTTGATTGATTCTGGGTGCTTCACCATTTATTCAATCACAGAAGCAATGTTGTTTTGGCCTTCATCTTTCAACTTAGAAACAGTAGCAAATAGGAGCTCACTGGAATCTTTGTCTCCACTCCGCCTCTTTTTCTATTTCGTTCCTAAGTCTTCAAAAGGGTTACGATTTGAGATTTTTCTTTTCGTCATTGTTCCAATTGATGATACAGATGGCTCCAAAAGAGAACAGTAGCGCTTGATGATGACTCCAACATAGTAACGTTAGAACTTGGTGATGGCTCCAAAAGGGGCACTATAGGACTTCCTTCATGCTGATCGAATAATCGATTTTATATTTTCGTTTCAGCAACTCGGCCAATCAACATCAGCCTCAAGCCAAGTTTCTTAGTCAGTTCGGAATCTCCCATATTTCCGATGTGTTGATTCATATCGTTTTTGTGCAGCCCTAGTGAATGTCCGGCAAAATTCTTTGAAAGTCACACAATCTTCTTCAGATACACTGTTGTTTAAAAGAGACGAGAGAAACGAGGGCACGGTTTGAAACAAAAAATTATAGTCACTGTGTTTGTCAGATTTTTTCAAAATAACGAACAAATCCAAGTTTGTTATTATGCTTGCCATGCTGTTTGTACTTTCAATGATTGAAGAATACTAAATTATTTTCTTTTAGTGCGCTTCTATTTATTGCGATCCAGTTTAATGTCTGTGCCTGAACAAGTAATTTACTAACTACCCTCTTATTTGCTCACTAATGAGAACCCAACTATTCAATAAATATAGGTATTAAAAAAGTCGGTAGCTAGTTAAAATGTCATTAACAAACTTTAACTTCCTTAATTTTATTGGGGATTTTGAGGATTATTACCTTTTGAGATTTCAGCTAATGAGTTTTTAAACGAATTTCACTTTCTAATATTACACACAATTAATTTACGTAAGTTTCCAGTCTAAATACACCCATGTTACGCTTTATATTAGTTAAAAATAAAAAAATAAACAAAAAAAAAATATTTTTTTATAGATTAAAAAAACACTTTTGACCTTAGCATGAAGTATGTCAAAAATCCAAAATAATTTATATATTAATAACATAAGAGGATATAAGGCGCAATTGTGCGATTATGGAGATATCATCATTTATCATGACAACTCCATACAATTTTTTCCGAAAAAAATCTGAGTGCGCTGTTTACGATTGTAAACCTGAACATTCATTATAAGGTATAAAGTAGGTATTTTCAGTCGCATCAAAGCAAAAAAAAAACGTTACTTAAAAAAAAACTATGGAACGCGAATTTCAGCCCACTGTGTGACGTGCAGAGCGACAGACAGTCGGATGGACGGACAGCGGAGGGTCCCGTTTGGCACTTTACGGATACGGAACCCTACAAAGTAGGTATCTATTTTGATTATGTCATGTAGCCAGTGCTCCTTGTGTACCTAACCTCTACTACCATACCCAAAATTTGTCGGTTATTTTATAGTCACAATTAAATAACAAAAGTTTAAAAAATATGTTTGCATCACAATTTTCAAATCAATCTGCTTTAGTAAAGAACAGCAATGTGTCAAAGTAAAAATAATAATAATGAAACAATTGCAAACAATTATAAACGTTCAACTCACTGCTAACAGGCACACACAGGACCATCATCCTAAAACATGCACAAAGAGAATGACACTACCAGATCACTAACAAATACATGCACATACAATCATAACAGATAAAAAATATTCACCCTTGAACTTAAGCAATAATACAACTCAGCCGAACGAAAAACTAAATAAACCGGACGATAAAATAGAAGCCTGGAAAGGGAAGGAACTCCATCGAAGACACTTAAAGGATCTGGAACAACCTCAAGTCGACAAACAGAGTATAATACATGGCTGAAACCGGGGGACTCTTCCCAGAAACCGAGGCATTTATGCTACCTACACAGGACCAAATCACTAACACTCGCAACTACAAAAAATACATCCTCAAACAAACAAATCTACAATCAGACCAATGCCGACTATGCAATAGCAATTGTTGCAATTGTTGCAAACAACACATCACCGGAGTTTGTAAATTCATAGTACAAACTGACTATAAACACAGACACGATCAAGTAGCATCTATAATCCATTAACACTTCGCACATAAATATAATTCATTACAGAAAAAGAACCCTATTACAAATACAAATCAGAAAATAACCGCGTGAAAATTGATTTTGAACGATAGTAACGTAGAACGATAATAACTGACAAAACAATCCATTACAATAGACCAGACATAACCATTCATGATAAAAACCCAAACACAGTATGTTTAATTGACGTCGCTATTCCAAACACTCACAATTTAACAACCACACACGCAACTAAAGTAGCCAAATATACAGAATTATCGATAGAACTGAAGACTCAATGGAAAGTCAACACAGTACTAACAATAGCGATCATAATTTCAACAACTGGAATCATACCGAAGACACTAAACAATGGCCTTAGTTTGCTAAATATGAAACCATCCGCCTTCTTCCTGCTGCAAAAAGCCGTGATACATGTAGGATAGTTCGTTTTTTTTATGAAACTCATAGTGCCTTAGCACTTGGCTACGGCCCGTGCTCAGGACTAACTGTAACTTCCTAGAAGAGGAGTGAAAAAAACTAAGAAACAAACAATAATAATAATAATCTTTATGTCAGGTTACAAAAATAAAGATATATTATAATTTTAAAGATACATAATTTATTAAAACAAACACAAATATAAACAAAATATTATTTAGCCGAGCTAAGCATTTTCTGTTTAGGTCTACCATCCCAGTAGCGTCGGAAAATGAACATCATAATCAAATAGATAGGTTAGTAGGTTATTTGTTTACTCACAAGAAACACACAGAAAAACAAAAAGAAATGATATTGAAATATATGTTTATCACTCACAGAAACTCAACAATGGCGGCAAGCAAGCTTACGCTAATGCATTTGTCTCGTGATACCTAATCCAGGTGATCTTGGGCTAGCCCATTGTCACGCAAAATGGACTAAGTATTCAATAGGTGACTAAAAGCACAACTGTCTCTGCAACCTCTATTGGGGAATGGCGTGACGCTATGTTATGTTGTTAAGTTCCAAAATTGCACTCAAAAAGCAGTCCATGACTGCTCAAGTTACCGCCTTTTTGACGACGCTCGCGACCAAACGCTGAATAAATGTTGTTGTCTTGCAGGTGATTTTCTCCCTGGAGTCGAGCACAGTCTGTGAGGAGACTCTCCAAGTACTGAGGACCTTCGGCGTGGGCTCCCGACACCAGTCCTCAATGAGCGTGATACCGTGCAATCTGTACTACAAGTCCAGCACTGAGGCCAACGATGAGGGCTCGGATGTGCAGTCTGTGGGGTTCCTCAAGTGAGTTTAGGACTTGATTGTTTGTTGTATCTGTTCGGATCAAATCGAAAACTACCTGTACGCCTGCTGAGGGGCAACATGATGATATTATGATGACGATTTGTGTGTAGTGGTGAGCTTGTATGCTGTAAATAGTAGACACTCGCCAAGTGATGACAAACAAAGCCCGGCTGTATATGGCACCGTAAGACTGTCAAAACTGTTAGTTTATAAAATCAAATCAAAATCAAAAATCATTTATTTCCATAGGATGTTGTTACATCACTTAGATCCGTCATTACATTTTTTTGGGTGAGTTCACTAACCCAATGGCGGAATCTGTGGAGAAGAGCTCACCGAAGAAACTCCACAGTCGTCGCATCTTTTGCGTTTCCTTTTTTAAATAAAATATTGTCAAATTACAAAATGAATGATGCAAAATGAATAT
This sequence comes from Argyresthia goedartella, assembly GCA_949825045.1. Taxonomy (NCBI): domain Eukaryota; kingdom Metazoa; phylum Arthropoda; class Insecta; order Lepidoptera; family Argyresthiidae; genus Argyresthia; species Argyresthia goedartella. Next base: position 20,509,170 of record OX463821.1, on the reverse strand, counting down.
AAACTAACGCGTTAGTTTTTAAGCTATCGACAAATTGTCAACCAGACCGACATGATTTAGAATTTACGTTTCTATAGTTCTAGTCATCACCTAAGCTAGGCCGCAGTGTTTGCCCTGATATTTCCTTTGCATTTCAAGTTTAAACCAGTTCACAATTTAACAGTTTTATTATAAACTAACGCGTCATATCGTAAGCAGTACGGTACAGTTACAATTTATCGACAGTTTGTAAACTAACGAGAGAGAAAAACTTTAGATTATAAACTAACGGTGTTGAGAATCTTACGGTGACATATACAATTGTCTTCCTATTTAATGTAGATAATAAATGATGGCAACATTTGCGAACTACTACGTGTTTTTTTAATGAAATATTTGGTTTGTCTAAAAAAAACTCGCAGAAGTCTCTAATATGTCATTTATGTTTTTACCAATTTTGGGGTTCCGTACCGTAAAAGGGAAAAAAGGAAGGAATGGCCCTCTGTCTGTCTGTCAACTGTCAAGACCATTTTTCTCAGGAAGGCGTGGAGGTATCAAGTTGAAATTAATATCGATTACTTGAGGTAGTGAAAAAATCGAAAACTTATAGGTTAACGCAATCAAGAAATACCGCCATTTATGTCGCAATTTTGTTGAAATTGCTTGCAAGAGTCGCGAGGGAATCAAAATTATAGAGTAATTCCCGTTGACCTAGAATCATGACATTGGGCAGGATCAAGGCAGCAGAAATAAATCACGAAATCCTTTGAAAAATGTGATTTGTAAGAAACCCTCGATGTGTGAGTCCGATTCGCACTTGGCCGGTCTTTTTTCTACATTAAATTGCCAAGGTACACACAGCCGACAGCCAAGTTTTTCGGTCAATCAAAGTGATGCTGATGCTGAGTGTGCCAGAATGACGTGCACGTTGTATTTTTATTATTTGAACACGGTCTATTCATCCAGCAACAACGTATTCACTTCATCTGTATCCTGTATCTTCACTGTATCTTCTGCTCTGAGTTAGAAGACACCAGTAGCGGAATTTAATTAAAAACTGTCCACTCGTCTTAAATTGCCGGCAATATTCATGAGACTTGATGTACCTACTTAATTCCGTAGCTGACTAGCTAGAAATTGTTTCGTGCGAATGCAAGCGAGACATAGCGAGGTGTGTACGGTAACCATCAAGTCGAGCTTCCCCAATGAAAAAGGAAAGTCGTCCATATGACGCACGAAAAAAGTCCTATATAAAATCCAGAAAGAACTGGATGATATCCTGATAATACTCGTGTCGTCGACGCGCTGAATCTATTGCAAAAGCCATTTGGAGCATCAACACCATGTCCGGGCTTGATTGGCTATCAACATTTGATCAAGTTAACAGAATTTGACGTAGTTAACTAAAGGCACTAAAATGCACCCCGCATTTCACATAAGCATTGTTAAGTTCGCGATTTCCCCGATCGCACATTTTGGTTGTTGTTGTAATTTTGCGAATAGTATTCACGAATAGTATTCCACGATATTCGTGAATGAAATGTCTGACCTCTTGCGTTGTATCCAGGGTGATAGACAAATGAGACATGCCGATAGGATGCTTGTACTATTGAATCGTCATCTTTTTATAACCGTAACTTAGGTATTTTAGCAGAAAAGACCTTTCCCGAAAGGAAAAATGAACCCTAGATGTTTTACAGTTTTAATGTTTTGCAGTATAACAATACTGCTTGCAAGAATGAATGAAATGAAAATGAAAAATGTTTATTTATTTTACTCTAAGATTTTACTATAACAAATATTTTTATGAGACCTCCTTATATAAACATGCATGTGTCGGTAAACTCGTCTGGCTCACCACCACGTGTGACCTAAAAGCAGTTGGTTTCTGATTAGTACCTGTGCCTAAAAATACTGAATTGTTCAAATAGGTGTCAGAATGATATCTTTACCTACCCCTAAAAATTATAACACCTTAGTACCATAGGCGATATAAAGCCCATCGTCCTCCACTGTAGCCGGTTACATTCAACCTTAAAAATTGTTACTCAATCCATCTCCAGTGAAAGCAACACAGCTTGGTCTCGCTTTACCTCCTCTGTCCGAGCTCGCACGAACTTGGCACAAGTCCTGCATGACGTCAGAGCTGATGCCGCCCTGACCTTCGACTGGCTGTTCCTCCTGATTGTAGCTGCCTTCGTCTCGGCTATCGGGCTAGTGGAAAACTCGACTGTTATTCTGGTTGCTAGCATGCTTATTTCACCTCTCATGGTAAGTAATAGTATTGTGTTTTGGTATTCCTTTTTATCTTGCTCCATAAATTAAAGTTAGATTCGCTTTTAAAAACTCCAAAAGTTTTAATGAGAAGCAGGTAAGTAGCAGGCAATGTAAATCATCAAATGTAAGCGCCTGCCCGTACTTATGATTTATTACAAACGAGTTATATGTATTGCACATGTTCTGGTTTTAGCAACCTCCAATCACCTATGCACTATTTTCACGGGAACTTTATATCCTTTTTCCCAGGGCCCAATAACAGCAGGTACGCTGGGCACGGCAGTCAAAGACCGTTCCCTCCAGCACCTAGGAGTTCTGAACGAGTTGCTTGGTCTGTTACTCTCTCTGGTCATCGGGTTCATATTCGGCATGGCGATCTGTGCAGTCGACGAGCGTTATGGGATTGGGGATTGGCCTACGAATGAGATGATGTCCAGGTTTGTGACAGCATTAACAATACTGGTGTAGTACCGCCGTTTCAGTAGTATAATAATACTTTATAGTACCGATCTATCCCCAAGTAAACTCTTCAAATATTAGCCTACCAAGTACGGGGCTGCGGCGAAGGGATAGCTACTGGCTAAGCGTAGGCTTAATTAAGCCTCTTGCGATCCACGTAGGGAAAATATGCAATCGCTATGTAACATAAAATTTATATACAGGCACCAACATTGCTTCTGGCCCCACACTAGGATTCCAAGTTTCGTGAAAAACTGAAACAGCGACGTCACGCACATAAACATCAAAAGACCTATAGATTCTTTTTCCTTTCCCCCAGTCGGGATGCGATTCGACAAAGCCTCGAACCGCAACGCCTCAAATGCATCATATGCTGTTTTTGTTTCTCAGATGTGAGATCCGTTCCCTGTGGATCGGCGTGCTGGTCGCCATACCGAGTGGCGCGGGAGTGGCTCTGGCTGTGCTGGGCGACAACACCGCTTCTCTGGTCGGCGTGGCCATATCGGCTTCCCTACTGCCGCCTGCTGTTAACGCTGTGAGTTGTTTGTCTTACATTTTAAAGTTCGAACCGTTCATTTATACGAATGAACGCAGTTTTAGAAAGAAGTCACTTTTCTCAATTAAGAGGAGTTGTTACGTGGCCAATAGTTATATTAGGCGTAGTTATAAATCTTACAATAACAATTTTAGTCATGTTTATTTATTTGACAAATCTTTGTTTAATTTCAAAAATCAAATTGCAAATTGTGATTGAAATGGTTGAACCTTTTAATACTTGTATTGACAGCGGCGACAGGGTTATGCGTGCTTATATTCTCTTTACATCTCTTTGGTAGATATTTTAGGCAAACGGGACCCAGTTACTTAGCCTCTGTTGTCCGTCTGTTTGTCCGTCCATCCGTCGTCGAACTGTATTCATGGACCGTAATAAGTAGAGTTGAAATTTTCACACAATGTGTATTTCTGTTGCCGCTACAGCAACAAACAATGAACTACACATAGATTTCATAAATTTGAGAGATTCCATACAAGACGTGTTTTAACACCCCCGCGACATAACAAATCATATTAAATATTATCGTAGATTTCACGTCTTGTCACACGGTTGTGGTGGCGTAATTGGTTTGATATCGGTCGCGCAATCATTAAGTTCTGGGTTCTAATCTACGTTCGAACATAATATTATTTTCTTTTTGTATTTGTTTCATTATTTGTAGTGCTTAAGTTTTCTTGTACGATGATTCGGAACTCTTCGTGTGAACTTGATCGATTTTTAGGGTTCCGTACCCGAAGGGTGCCAAACGGGACCCTATTACTAAGCCTTCGCTGTCCGTCCGTCCGTCCGTCCGTCTGTCACCAGGCTGTATCTCATGAACCGTGATAGTTAGACAGATGAAATTTTCACAGATGATATATTTCTGTAGCCGCTATAACAACAAATACAAAAAAAAATAGAATAAAACAAATATTTAAGGTGGCTCCCATACAACAATTCATTCAATATCACATACAAACATATGAATGCACCTGGTTACGCATGGAGTATGAAACTAGCCGCACCAATAACTTTGTAATCAACATTTTGCTATGTAAAATCCAAACTATTCACTCGACACCATCCCTACCATTTTACGGTGGTAAGGAACCCTTCGTGCGCGAGTTCGACTCGCACTTGACCGTTTTTTATTAACCTTTACAGGCAGTTCATTGCCTTTCACATCGTTTGTTCTGGATATTTCCCAGGGTCTTCTCTGGGCGATGGCGTTGGTCCATCTAATCTACCTGGACGACGAGACGCGCTGGACAGGCGTCATCACCAGCTGCACCTACAGCAAGAACCCGGCCGTAGAACTCGCGGTGTTGGGGACCATATCGCTGTGTCTGACGCTGGTCAATATCGTGTGCATATTCGTGGCGGGCGTCGCGATTTACAAGGTGAGAGGAGTACCGCCTAGTCTGTAAAATATCACGCTATTTCCGAGTTAATCTCTGTAATAAAGACATCAATTCAGGGGTTGTTAGGGACATTAGTCTGATAAACTTTCACGGTCTTGCTACAGAATAAAATACTGCTGTCTATCACATGTTTAAAAACAAAAGTATAGGGTGTTTGTCATTTGTTTTGATGTTAAACTATGTTTTTTTTTGTAGAATACTGTTTTAACTCGTTTTCTAACTAATGAAACTTCATCTGGGACTAACCTATGATTTTATGTATGACCCTTACAATTGGTATATATGTCGCAGTTGGTTGGTTAAATCAGACACTTTCTCTCTAGACCGTTAATTAAATACCGACGTTTAACCAAGTCACTAGTATTTTGATTTAAATAAAGCATCGTCGTAAACGTTTAACAATCTGTCTTACCGAAAGCCGGCTTGTTGTAAAACAAGATGGCGTCACGACAACAGCTAATTTGCACAGCTTATGTCAGGGCAAAGGATTGCGGTAGCTTAGGTGAAGGGTAAAGGGGGTGAGCGTAGCGAAGCCCTCTTTATCCTTCGTGTTAGGTTGAACATGTAAGAACAACAAAAAATACTTAAAACATAAACTTAAGTACACATAAAAAAATATTTATATTGCATATTATGTCTTGTTGCTTAAGAACGTTTAGACAACTCGTTAAACGTTTCGTTCACTCACTTGTCTGACGGAATTGTATTGACTTGGTTATACATCGGTATTTAATTAACGGTCTAGAGAATTAGTTAAGTGTCTGATTTTACCAACTAACTGCGATATATACATAGGGCGCACTGTAAGTTTCCGGAACTGGCCACTTACATAAACAATATTAAAAAAATTATTGCAACATTTGAAAATAGAACTCTTTGGCTGTAGAATGCAGTTTGTTTCATCTGACTGCCTTTTGTTTTTACCTTGTGGCGCCATTTAAAAAATTGTGTGTCTGCATCAACATGGATTTAACTCGGGAAAATTTTCGTAGTATGATTTTCTACGATTTTAAGTGTAATTTGATAGCTCAACAGAGCATCGCTCGGCTTGAAACAGCTTTTGGCAATGAAGCACCATGCAAGACAACTGTTTATAGCTGGTTTGCAGAATTCAAGCGTGGTCGTATCAATCTCAGTGACGAATCTCGCGATGGTCGGCCGTCCACCGCTGTGACCAACAAAAACATCGATGCTGTGCGCCGTATGATTGAAACAGACAGGCATGTGACCTACCATGAAATTCGCGCATCCTTAGAAATAGGCATGAGTCAAATACAATTAATCCTACACAAACATTTGGGTGTGAGAAAGCTGTGCTCGCGGTGGATCCCACACAACTTGACCGAGGCTCAAAAAACGGACCGCGTCACTTGGTGCAGTGCCATGCTTACCAGATTCAACGAAGGTGCGTCAAATTTGGTGTGGGACATAGTAACAGGTGACGAAACATGGATTTATTGCTACGATCCCAAAACAAAGCAGCAATCGAGCGTATGGGTCTTTCAAGATGAGCCGAAACCAACCAAAGTCGCGCGCGTGAAAAGTGCATCTAAGCGGATGATTGCTTCTTTTTTTAATAAAACTGGACACGTGGCTACTGTTGCTTTAGAGAATCGTCGTACAGTGAATAGTGACTGGTACACGACCATTTGTTTGCCGGAAGTTATTGACGAACTCCGTAAAAATAACCGTAAACGCCGTATCATCCTGCACCACGACAATGCTAGTTCTCACACGGCCAGACAGACAAACGACTTTTTGAAGGCGAAAAATGTAGAACTCATGAGTCATCCTGCATACAGTCCCGACCTGGCACCTTGTGACTTTTTTCTGTTCCCAAAAATTAAGAACCAATTACGCGGTCAACGATTTTCATCACCAGAAGAGGCTGTCGAGGAGTACGAAAAACACGTTTCAGAGGTCACCACAGAGGAGTGGCACAAAAGTTTTCAAAACTGGTTTCATCGAATGAAAAAGTGCATAGACGCCAAGGGAGATTATTTTGAAAAACAATAAATTAATTTTGTACCTTTAACAGTATTTTTTCATATTCATTCCGGAAACTTACAGTGCGCCCCACGTATACCTAATACATGTGACGCCAAAAACCGCATCTGTATATGACGGTGGCATCACTGTATGCGGATTGCTTGGTTAACTGGCTTGCCGCCAAAAACACATATAGTGACGATACGAGTCGGTGACCTTCACACAGATTAAGCACACACGTTTAAATTATATAATTTTCAGGTGAAAGAAGTGTCGCCGCTGGAACGAAGGGACATATCGTGGTGGAAGGCAAACAGGAGTTTGCTGGAGGCTTCGAAACATAACAAATATGAAATCGAAAGCCAGATGGAACCGCCGGCTAACTGGAACAAATTTTTTCAGAGGTCGATTTGGACATGAAACATTTTATTTTTATACTAAAATGACAGTCAGAGTTAAAGTTCAATTTCTTTATTAATGAGGTTTTACACATACTTAGCAAACGTCATTATTCCCAATAAAGGGTAGTCAGAGCGGAGTGTCAATTATTATTACCACAGACACGTTGAAGAACAAATATGATTTATTAAAATGATAAACGGAAAGATAATCATTTGATGGCTCCACCGCATGATAGAACTCTAAGCTCCTTAATCGGGGAACAAAACAGGCAGAGGTGGATATACTGAGTGCAAGAGTATTATTGAAGTATTTAAGGAGGTTCATAGGTATCGAAACATCAATTGAAGAAAAATTAAGATAACAATTATTATGTCTTTCATAGTTGGTGTACTATGCCCGACGAAATGGAGTTCGAAAGCGAAAAGACGCCCGACCCAGAATTGCAGAGCGACACCATCACGTTTCGACGTCAACGACCGCCGAATGCTAAACCCACAGTTCGGAATATCGAAGCCTATCTACAGAGAAAGTCCGCGTGAGTATGACTAGCCCCTTATGGTACTCTTGTGATTTATTATTACTTCCCATCTCTGGCGCGTACTTTGACCAATATTTTGTATCCCCTTTTTGGATGACGTAGGTTATCAGCTGACGCCTCATACTTGACTTTCGTATTGTGCTAAAATGCGTTTCAGATAACTGATCCCTTCGCCGTTAAGTTTGTGGTGATGGTTTTCATTGTTGAAAAAATGATAAAAGTGAGGGAGAAAATATCATAACTTACTCCTGCTTTAAATGTTCATATACGTTGCCGATTCTCATCTCACTTGTATTTGATTTAAATATTTTATGTTGTGACGAGGTTGTGGCTATCTAAGTATGAAGCCTTATCATGTAATTCTGATATCCAGGAATTTCAATCGCTTTTGAAAAAAATACGAATCAGAACATTATATTTGACATGAGCTTTCTTTTATTGCGACTTTGCTTGTTTATGCGATGTTCGTATATTTTTCGAAATCGATTGATATTCCTAGATAACGGAATAACATGATAGCTGACAGCTATCTTATTTTTTTAAAGCGGTGAATTGGAATTTGAGCCTGGTAACCGGATTTTTTCCCCCGGTTATCGGCGAAGGGACAAGATATCTGAAACGCACTTTGATCGAGAGCGATCGAGCGAGAGTAAACAACATAAACATTAAAAAAAATACAGGCATATACAACGCTTCTGGCCCCACACATTTAAACATCCAAAGCTTGGGTTTTTTTTTCGTCCCGAGCCAACATTCGAACCCTCTCGCTAGGGAGGCAGAGCATCGAACCGCAACACCACAGATGTCGTCATATGCTTATTGTATGTTGCGTCATAGACAAGTATAGATACTTCAACTCAGTTGTGCGCGCGGCGCTATGTGTGGGTAAACATATACAGTGACTTTGTGTGCGTGACAAGAGGTACAGTCGGGTACAAATACAAATACAGTTATCGTGTGCAGGAGCGCTAACTTGTTGTGTTTGATAATATACGGGTTCATAAAAAAACAATAATTTGGTATTGGCACACTGTAATTTAATGTTTATGTATTGAACATATTACTTATACTGAATCGCTACTTGAAAAATCAAATGATAAATTGTCGGATTCGCTGCTCTCGCCAAGGTTGATAACGATTTCTGACTCCATGTCAAAATGTCGATAGTATTCTTCTTCTTTCTTTTGTACATGTCGATAAGTATTACCCCACATCTCTCCATCAATTTGACTTAAACGTTCATTTATTAGTTCCATTATTCCCGTCACATTTTGGTCGACATTATGCGAAGCAATATATTTTTTTCAAATTCACTACACATTTTCTATGGGGTTAAGATCAGGATGATATGGTGGCAGTCGAAGAACTTTTATGCCTTATGGCTGAAGTATGTCATCAATCTTGTAACAAATATGGTTTTCTTTGTGTTTTTTTATCAAATCATACAGTTCAATTTTTTTCATATCTAGATTGAAAGCTATATGTTTTTCTGTCAGCCATCTCTGCATTTCTGTTTTTTTGGAAATAGAATTTGGAGTTCTGTCATTTTGAACATTATGGTATGCATTATCAAGCACAATTACAGAGTTAGGTGGCAGATTCGGTACAAGACGTTCTTTTAGCCACTTTTCATAGTTTTCTGCGTTCTTGTTAGAATGATAATCACCGGAAACACTATTTGCTTTGAATGTCAGTAGTGCGTTAGGAACGAAACCTTGTTCTGAACCAGCATGCACAATGATAATTCTTTGTCCTTTAGACATGTTTCTCTTTAAAGGTGGTCCATCTTTATTACCCCATCCTTTATTTTGCACATGACTAGTTAAGATATAGCTCTCATCTGTATATACGATACACCGCTTTTCTTGACGGTATCTGAGTAAGTTTTTCAGGTAAGAAAACCGTAGTTTTTGGATGTCATGCCGCTCTATAATAACACGTCTGTTATCCACAGTTTTTCGCCATTTGTATCCCAACTTTAACAAAGCTGTGCGAAGAGTCGAAATACTTCCATCATAATTAAGTTTCTCTTGAAATATTCTTTTCAACTTTAGCAAGGTAGGTAACCCGTGATGTTCTAAATGGTAATTTTGAATAGTTGAACGTATAACATCAACGTTAAAGTTGTCTAATTCTAACTTCTTTGAACGTTTTTTGCGGTCTTTATGCGGAGATTTAAATTTAGAGTCAGATTCTTTTCCTTCAGCCAATATATTAGTTATTGTTCTCTCTGATACTCCCACTGCCATTGCTGTTCTTTTCCGTACGCTGTTTAAATGTTCACTTAATTTAGATATTAAAATTGGACTTGCACTGCAAACTGGATCACTTACTAGTTGCAATATATCTCTCGCATCTTTTTTAAGAAATTCGTATATCTTAGCAATGGTTTCTCGAGTCTAAAACAATAATACATAAACGTCAACAAGGATATAATATTTCATTTCATTTTAATATTATTTAATTTTTATAGGAAATAGAATCCTAATAAAAATTAATTATATCTACATTTAAAATTAACAAATATTTACCTGACTCCTTAAACATTTTCTCCGCGAAGAACTAGACATTTTTGTTAACGACTGTACCCGTAAGAAAAAGCGATAAGAACACGTCTTAGGGTTTGCGATCCGGATATCCGATTATCCGGATATTCGTACAGTTTTTGGATCCGGATAATTTCTGTCGTAAAATGGGGATATCCGGATCTTAAAGTTATGTCAGATTGACATGAAAACATCCAAAAAAATAAATCTTTTTTTATTTATTTTTTTGCTATATCTACCTACATATGTATACGTCTCTTTTTTGCTTTTGCTTTGTATAAATTAATGACAATTTCAAAGAGTTATTTAATGTAATGTTAAATATAGATAGAGATTTTAATTTAATTTCATACATTACAGTCGGACAAAGTTATTAGGTGCCATAATAATAATGATAATAATAATAATAATAATAATAATAATGATGATAATAGGATAATTTATATTTACGTGCCTTCTCCTCATTCCACAAAGAAACATCTTTGTATCGTTTTAGTTTTATTTTAATTATTTCAAATAATAAAAGTTTAACGTTTGTTGATTTTGCATGTTAATCTATTTAAATTTTAAGAAATGTTTCTTTTTTATCGTAGTATTATAACGCATTAGTTAATAGGTCTTTCTAGTTAAGTATGAGAATATTATTATAAGACTTTAATATTGTTGATTTTGCAAATCTTTAATAATGATAAGAAAATCATTGTTATTTCGTTAAGATTTAACTTTCCAAATTACTTATGAAGCTGTTATTATTGTTACATACGATCACATCAGTCCATTCAGTTCAATAAACAACAATTTCCATGCATTTTATTTTGTTTTTTATTTTTTTAAATATCCGCAGTCCATTTAGTTAAATAAACAACTATTTCCATACATTTTACTCTGTATTTTTTTTTTATATCCGGATATATCCGGATATCCGGATAATCAAATTTCAAAACGGATAATATCCGGATAGTAAAAAGTTCCGGATCTTGCAAACCCTAGTTGCTGCAGTGACGTCGTCGTCCGAGCAAGACGTGTTCTCGTTCACACAAATGAAACCTGTATATTTACAAGCGCACGCACACATAGCGCCGCGCGCACAACTGAGTTGAAGTATCTATAACTGCATCAGTTTGAGTTCGCTTTCCTCTGAGTTGTCGGCTGTACCTCCGGGCTTGACTCCAGTTATGCTAACGTGTCACAAAAAATGGAAAAATATCTCATTCATGGATTTAGTAAAAGTCTAGCACATTTTTACAACGCCAGAAATTTAACTTGGGACTCGCGAGGAATGCGTTTCCCTCCCTCTCTCGCTTGCTCTCGCCTTCGACGCGTCGCAGGACAGTGTCAGACGCTATGACGTCATCGCAACGAGGCGCCAAGTTAACGTTGCGTGTAGTACCCGTCATTCGATTTTCCCATTAACTGTTTCAGGAATGTTGGGAAAAGCAGGCGTTCGTCCGCCGCATCCGAAACTAACACCAATAACAATCAAAACGAGAAGGAATATCAGAAAAAGGACTTGGACTCCACTTACGTGGAAGGGGATAAAGTGGATTATAGTGGAAGGTTTAACTTTCATAATTTAGGATATCAAGAAGATTCCACTAACTTGTATGGTGTTGATGATGAGAGAGAGATTGTTAAAGATGTCCCGACCATTGAGCCGTCATCAAACTGTACTGTTGACGTCAAACCTGCTAGTCTACATTTAGCAAGCAAATCTTTTCATGTATGAAAAATATTGATTATCAATAGTTTTATTTAGTTAATAAAATAATATGATTCAGATAGGTACTTAGGCAGCTTTCATTAATTATGTGAGGCATTTAAGCCGATTTTCTGACATTATTTTTGTTTAACTTCCCAACAACCCAACCACATTTTGAGGCATCGTGAGTTTGAACCTCATGCCATGGTAATAAAATTCAAAACCTATAACAGGAAAATGACTATTGCAGTCATGGGTCGTGGAGGGGTTAACCCCTCAAGGGGGAAAACACTAGTCTTAAGACTAGTGTTTTTCCCCCTCCCCTAAATACCTCACGTAATTAATGGACACTCCTTTAGCTCTCTAGTAATTATTTAAATATTTTATTTTATTTCATTTGCAAACTTGGTACTGGAAATAGAATTAAATGCTGTATTAAACTAGGTTTTTTAACATACCTCAATGTGTTATTACATTACTTGGATACGAGAACGATAGGTCATGTCATGTCTGACTTCTGAAGCTACCTTAACTTTAGATGCAAGCTTGACCCACCCAAGTGTAGAGTGTAAGTAAGCGTGGATTCGTCTTATTACTTCCACATAGAAAATACTACATACATACGTACTGCTGTTAGTAGATAGTAAATCACGGAAAAAATTAACGAACACCCGATAAGTCTTCCACCTCTCAAGATTAATTAATATTTACAAATTAGCACTGCATCCTGGCATCCTTGCCCTCAGTAAAGTCATAACTTTCTTCGAGTGCACACCTATGACATATAATCACAAGCATGCCTTCAGGAGTGATCTTCATCATCTGCATACCATCCAGCAACTACGAACATATACTCCGATTTGGAAAACCAAAAAGCACGCTTCCTATCCAAAATGGAGAGTTGAAGAGATGTCATCTGGCGGTAGAGTTGCGTAATAAAAAGCCTCCCGGAATTCCGATACAGTTGACGCAGACTTATTATAATGAGGCTTTCAATCCTGCGCTGGAACATATTGATGACAACGACGAGTATATTACTATGGAGAGGGTAAGTCATTTATTCTAACTAAGTACTCTAGAAAATCACGTTTCGTTCTCTTAGACCTCCCATTCTTTGGTGTGAAATAGAAGATTATGAAGAAAACAGATATTTACGTGAACATCTGGTCAACGAGAGTACATGGAATATAAGTTATATCGCCCTTCTTACAGATATTGCAGGAGCTGCTGACGAAACTGCGCGTGGAGCACGTAGTGTGGTCAAGCGACAAGTTGGGAAATTACTACGAAGTAATTTTCCCTTCGCCGACCGGAGATCGCTGCGAGACCATGCTGCATTGTCTCACACAGCTGGGTATAGGAGTGCGAAACAAATCCATTGTAAGGTAAATAGGTTGATGAAGGCTATGGCTGGATGAAAGGATCAAAAGATGACGTAAAGGGCTACAGGCCGAATTTTTTATCGATTAAAAAAAGGAGGTTCTCAATTCGTCGGCATCTTATGTTGTTTTTTTATGTAGGTTTAGCGATTGCTCCAAGACGGATGGACCGATGTGGACTCATTTTTTTGTTCGAGAGGGTTTACCTTCCGTTTGGTCCCATTGCCAGAAATCGAGGGAACTCTTAAAATATTATTGGCGGACCTATAGCGATTTTTGTATTTTTCTTAGTAACTCGTGCATGTCTCTCAGGAAGCATAATTTTGTTAAGTGGAGCTGATGATGTTGACGACCACAGACGGCCACCGGATCTGCTCAATACTTAGTATACCACAGGGTTCCGGTATGGTTACTTTATTACGGTTGCTAGGTACATGTCATACATAATGCATTTGGTGAAGTCGATGTGATGGTGACGTACCAGGAGAGCTTCTCAACAATTTATCAAAGTCAGTCTGGCTGGACCTGATGACGGCCTCTGTGCCGCTGCGGTAGTGGCTCTGCCTACCATGCGAGAGGTCCCGGGTTCGATCCCGGCTGGGGATGAAGAAAAAAATAAACCTAGGTCTTGGATGTTTAATATGTGTGTGATGTCAGTGTTTCTGGCTACTACGAAACAGGGTATCCTAGTATGGGGCTAGAAGTAATGTAAGTGCCTTTTATCAATATTTATGTTTACGTTTATGATGATGGTAATATGGAGAATTCGAAGGAACTCTTCAAAAAACAAATGCACACCTATTTGGATATTTTATATAGTATCTCGTGCATTTGGAAACTGCAGTTCTCGGGAAGCATGACTGCGGTGAAGTGGAACTGATGACGAAGACTGCACATTCCCACCGGAGCTATTAAATTCTAGGTTGGGATACGTTTGCTGAAATGGTTGCTAATCGAATAGCGTTTCTTACGTTACGTGCCTTCTCCTCATTCCACAAAGAAACATCTTTGTATCGTTTTAGTTTTATTTTAATTATTTCAAATAATAAAAGTTTAACGTTTGTTGATTTTGCATGTTAATCTATTTAAATTTTAAGAAATGTTTCTTTTTTAGTATTATAACGCATTAGTTAATAGGTCTTTCTAGTTAAGTATGAGAATATTATTATAAGACTTTAATATTGTTGATTTTGCAAATCTTTAATAATGATAAGAAAATCATTGTTATTTCGTTAAGATTTAACTTTCCAAATTACTTATGAAGCTGTTATTATTGTTACATACGATCACATCAGTCCATTCAGTTCAATAAACAACAATTTCCATGCATTTTATTTTGTTTTTTATTTTTTTAAATATCCGCAGTCCATTTAGTTAAATAAACAACTATTTCCATACATTTTACTCTGTATTTTTTTTTTAATATCCGGATATATCCGGATATCCGGATAATCAAATTTCAAAACGGATAATATCCGGATAGTAAAAAGTTCCGGATCTTGCAAACCCTAGTTGCTGCAGTGACGTCGTCGTCCGAGCAAGACGTGTTCTCGTTCACACAAATGAAACCTGTATATTTACAAGCGCACGCACACATAGCGCCGCGCGCACAACTGAGTTGAAGTATCTATAACTGCATCAGTTTGAGTTCGCTTTCCTCTGAGTTGTCGGCTGTACCTCCGGGCTTGACTCCAGTTATGCTAACGTGTCACAAAAAATGGAAAAATATCTCATTCATGGATTTAGTAAAAGTCTAGCACATTTTTACAACGCCAGAAATTTAACTTGGGACTCGCGAGGAATGCGTTTCCCTCCCTCTCTCGCTTGCTCTCGCCTTCGACGCGTCGCAGGACAGTGTCAGACGCTATGACGTCATCGCAACGAGGCGCCAAGTTAACGTTGCGTGTAGTACCCGTCATTCGATTTTCCCATTAACTGTTTCAGGAATGTTGGGAAAAGCAGGCGTTCGTCCGCCGCATCCGAAACTAACACCAATAACAATCAAAACGAGAAGGAATATCAGAAAAAGGACTTGGACTCCACTTACGTGGAAGGGGATAAAGTGGATTATAGTGGAAGGTTTAACTTTCATAATTTAGGATATCAAGAAGATTCCACTAACTTGTATGGTGTTGATGATGAGAGAGAGATTGTTAAAGGTGTCCCGACCATTGAGCCGTCATCAAACTGTACTGTTGACGTCAAACCTGCTAGTCTACATTTAGCAAGCAAATCTTTTCATGTATGAAAAATATTGATTATCAATAGGTTTATTTAGTTAATAAAATAATATGATTCAGATAGGTACTTAGGCAGCTTTCATTAATTATGTGAGGCATTTAAGCCGATTTTCTGACATTATTTTTGTTTAACTTCCCAACAACCCAACCACATTTTGAGGCATCGTGAGTTTGAACCTCATGCCATGGTAATAAAATTCAAAACCTATAACAGGAAAATGACTATTGCAGTCATGGGTCGTGGAGGGGTTAACCCCTCAAGGGGGAAAACACTAGTCTTAAGACTAGTGTTTTTCCCCCTCCCCTAAATACCTCACGTAATTAATGGACACTCCTTTAGCTCTCTAGTAATTATTTAAATATTTTATTTTATTTCATTTGCAAACTTGGTACTGGAAATAGAATTAAATGCTGTATTAAACTAGGTTTTTTAACATACCTCAATGTGTTATTACATTACTTGGATACGAGAACGATAGGTCATGTCATGTCTGACTTCTGAAGCTACCTTAACTTTAGATGCAAGCTTGACCCACCCAAGTGTAGAGTGTAAGTAAGCGTGGATTCGTCTTATTACTTCCACATAGAAAATACTACATACATACGTACTGCTGTTAGTAGATAGTAAATCACGGAAAAAATTAACGAACACCCGATAAGTCTTCCACCTCTCAAGATTAATTAATATTTACAAATTAGCACTGCATCCTGGCATCCTTGCCCTCAGTAAAGTCATAACTTTCTTCGAGTGCACACCTATCACATATAATCACAAGCATGCCTTCAGGAGTGATCTTCATCATCTGCATACCATCCAGCAAATTCGAACATATACTCCGATTTGGAAAACCAAAAAGCACGCTTCCTATCCAAAATGGAGAGTTGAAGAGATGTCATCTGGCGGTAGAGTTGCGTAATAAAAAGCCTCCCGGAATTCCGATACAGTTGACGCAGACTTATTATAATGAGGCTTTCAATCCTGCGCTGGAACATATTGATGACAACGACGAGTATATTACTATGGAGAGGGTAAGTCATTTATTCTAACTAAGTACTCTAGAAAATCACGTTTCGTTCTCTTAGACCTCCCATTCTTTGGTGTGAAATAGAAGATTATGAAGAAAACAGATATTTACGTGAACATCTGGTCAAGGAGAGTACATGGAATATAAGTTATATCGCCCTTCTTACAGATATTGCAGGAGCTGCTGACGAAACTGCGCGTGGAGCACGTAGTGTGGTCAAGCGACAAGTTGGGAAATTACTACGAAGTAATTTTCCCTTCGCCGACCGGAGATCGCTGCGAGACCATGCTGCATTGTCTCACACAGCTGGGTATAGGAGTGCGAAACAAATCCATTGTAAGGTAAATAGGTTGATGAAGGCTATGGCTGGATGAAAGGATCAAAAGATGACGTAAAGGGCTACAGGCCGGATTTTTTATCGATTAAAAAAAGGAGGTTCTCAATTCGTCGGCATCTTATGTTGTTTTTTTATGTAGGTTTAGCGATTGCTCCAAGACGGATGGACCGATGTGGACTCATTTTTTTGTTCGAGAGGGTTTACCTTCCGTTTGGTCCCATTGCCAGAAATCGAGGGAACTCTTAAAATATTATTGGCGGACCTATAGCGATTTTTGTATTTTTCTTAGTAACTCGTGCATTTCTCTCAGGAAGCATAATTTTGTTAAGTGGAGCTGATGATGTTGACGACCACAGACGGCCACCGGATCTGCTCAATACTTAGTATACCACAGGGTTCCGGTATGGTTACTTTATTACGGTTGCTAGGTACATGTCATACATAATGCATTTGGTGAAGTCGATGTGATGGTGACGTACCAGGAGAGCTTCTCAACAATTTATCAAAGTCAGTCTGGCTGGACCTGATGACGGCCTCTGTGCCGCTGCGGTAGTGGCTCTGCCTACCATGCGAGAGGTCCCGGGTTCGATCCCGGCTGGGGATGAAGAAAAAAATAAACCTAGGTCTTGGATGTTTAATATGTGTGTGATGTCAGTGTTTCTGGCTACTACGAAACAGGGTATCCTAGTATGGGGCTAGAAGTAATGTAAGTGCCTTTATATCAATATTTATGTTTACGTTTATGATGATGGTAATATGGAGAATTCGAAGGAACTCTTCAAAAAACAAATGCACACCTATTTGGATATTTTATATAGTATCTCGTGCATTTGGAAACTGCAGTTCTCGGGAAGCATGACTGCGGTGAAGTGGAACTGATGACGAAGACTGCAGATTCCCACCGGAGCTATTAAATTCTAGGTTGGGATACGTTTGATTTAATCGTTTGGTTGCTAATCGAATAGCGTTTATTTGAAGTCAGGTTTTTCTAGTTTGACTTTTTCTTGACATTATTACACAATTTGTTGTTTTAGCGTTCTGCCGTGCAACGTGGTGCATTCAGCACTCGACATTGATGAATGTGATGAAGAGGAGTTTTTGTAAGTAACTTCAGATTTGCTATTATAAAAGGAATCCCCAAAGTTTGAAGATTTATTTATTATTATCAGGAGATCGGAAGACACAAAGCGCTGGCGCAGTTTTGTGGAATCAATCAGATCTAAACTTACAGTGAAGCAAGTTGTGGACGGTGTTAGAGGCGGTGGAGAATTATCTTTTGATTATCTGACCCTCATAATAACTGCAGAGTAAGTTGATTTATCAATCTTGTGACAGGGAAAAATAAATAAGTCTACCCCTCGTGCATTCTGTAAGAGGCGGCGATCTTCAGCTTTGTTCCATCAATTCAAAGAATCAGTCACCAATGCTTATGACTTACTTATTCTTGTTTGCAGTTCCCTAGCAGCTCTCGGTCTTGTGGAAAACAACGCGTCGAATATCGTAGCAGCCATGCTGGTTTCTCCTCTGATGGGGCCTGTGATGTCCATCACATTCGGCACCATAATTTCCGATCGAACTCTCGTGAGAAGTGGCTTTGAAAGTCTGGTTTTGGGAATGTTCGCCTCATTGCTTTTTGGCTTTATATTTGGCCTCATCTTGGGCAGTACGGAAATGCCATGGGGGTTTGGTGATTGGCCCACTGAAGAGATGAAATCTCGGTAAGGGCCCACAGATGAAGATTTGGTAGATAAGTACTTTATTTTTGTTGTCTGTAATTGTTGTTCTCTTTCCAGTGGTAACGTTCGTTCGTTATGGATGGGAGTTCTATGGGCATTGACTTCTGGTACTGGTGTAGCTTTGGCTTTGCTTCAAGGGAGTGCTGGTCCACTTATAGGCATCGCTATATCTGCTTCTTTGCTGCCTCCTGTTGTCAACTGCGTAAGTTGGCTTGGCTATCGTCATGGCAATAAATTTTCTGAGAACTTAAAATATTATACAAAATATTATTTTGTTGTTGCAGGGTTTATATTGGGCTCTGGCTTGCATATGGCTGCTGTATCCAGGCACAAAAATACCGCATATAAAGGGAGAGCTTTACATTGGAAATTCTTCATATAAGCCGTTGTACCATGACTATCTTCCGATCGAATTCGCTGTGAACGGTTAGTACTTTAAAAATCTACCAAATTCTTTTGAATCATACGAGTTTTATTCAGAAATATAGGTCGCCGAATTATCAACCTAAGGATTCAGTGATGAAATAATGAAGTACCTAGTTGACATTTTTTTCCAGGGATCGTAAGTTGCTGCCTGACAATCGTGAATGTAATCTGTATTTTCATCACTGCGATCATATTCCTGAAGATCAAGGAAGTGGCTGCTCCTTACACCTCCACTCCTGACCTGAGGAGGTTCTGGGAGACTGACATCAGGGTCGCGAGGGAAGCCAACCGCGCCAATCTTCGGGCTGAAGAGGATGAACGTGCTGAGTAAGCTTAGTGTAAAGAGCATTTGGAACAAAACCGGCGTATCCAAAATGATCGACTTATCAATCTTATAATATAATAGTGATATTCACTATTATATTATAAGATTGATAAGATGATATGGACATAAATACATATATATGTATTTATGTCCATATCATGGGATAAAATAGGACGTCTTCATCGAGAAATACATGCTTATGAGCTCAACTGGCCTACTGTGGTCAAAAATGTATAAATGATAAAACAAATAATTTCGGTTCTAGACTAATATTGGACGACCTCAATCAGGGGTCTGATGAAGAAGTCAAAGCAAAACTTGAGGCTGCCGTCCAAGAAGCCTTAGAAGATGACGAAACTTACAGAAAAGTTAAACGAATGAGCTACCAAAGCCATAACGCTGAAGAGGTAATGTAATGCTTCATTGAAGAAACGATCCATATAAAACTTTCGGAATAATTCGTATTCAACAACGATTTTGATAATTTTCAGGTGATTCGTAGCATAGGGCTGCACTCCCGTGCAGCATCTCCAAAAAGGCTGAGTCGTGCCAATTCAGGGACAGGAAGTCCGAACTATCAACTTAAAGGGTCAAACAAAGACGACATTATCGCTCTGGACAAATTGCTGACAAGTTTGTTGGGAACAAGTACTGGAAGTGGAAGAATCAGGTAAAACTCCGAGGTTTGGGTAAAAAATATCCCAACAAATAGCATCGTAAGAACATATGATTAACTCTCTCATCTTATCTGGAAGGGTAAAGGTTCTTGATAGCAAAGATGGCCTTCAGACATTGCGCCGAACCGATTTCTCGATAATGCAGCACCATGAATTGCATCAATAATTGTAATAATCTTGATTTGATAAAGGTAGAAGTTTTGGTCAGAGTATAGACTAAATTAATGCAAGAGTATCTTTCCCATCAGGTCTTTCTGTTCGCACCGCAACACGCCCCGTGCTAGTCGGATGCCGGTGATCAGTGAACTGAGGAATCGACGATCGGACTGGTCTGATAGCATCCTTCAGAATTCAATCGTCCAGAGTGTAGTCAACAATCTGAAGACGCAGAGCAGAAACTCGCCTGCAGAGGAACTATTTTTAACGCCCAAATAGATCTTAAGATGCACAAAGCACTCTACCTACATTACATGCTAACTCATCTTAACATGATGTCCTCATGAAGGTTAATAAATAGAAAATCAAGTTTAACAACTAAATTAATTTAATAAGTTTCACATGAATGAATATTCATACCTTCAAAAGGTACTTATATTAAAAAAATGCCTGTCAACTACTTAACTGCGTAAAGTAAACTTACGTCATAACTTACACAACTTTTGTAAATTACGTACCTACATTCGTTATTTATAAATAAATTATTTTGTTACTAATCAAATCACAGCGTTTTTCTTGATATGGTCATTAAGATTATTATAATTACGTACCTATCTAGTATACGAATATACTATGTTGAATGCTTCTGAAGAAACGAGATCT
Organism: Argyresthia goedartella; assembly: GCA_949825045.1. Taxonomy (NCBI): domain Eukaryota; kingdom Metazoa; phylum Arthropoda; class Insecta; order Lepidoptera; family Argyresthiidae; genus Argyresthia; species Argyresthia goedartella. The sequence goes on along the minus strand of OX463821.1, from coordinate 20,488,361 downwards.
AAATAAAGAAGATTTTAACCTTGACTGACCTACGAAATAACGGCTATTCGATTAGGATACATACATTTTTCTTGAGATACCTAACAATAGACCATCTAATTCGGGCTTTTTAAGCCTTCCAGCAGAAGTCATCACAATATAAATTATTTTATCTACACACGTATCATAAACCCTCTTTACTGCGTACAAAAACCGCACGTTACGATCAGCATAATGTTAAACTACTTGGTAAAAACTAATTTCTTATTTGAAAAATTACACATTATGACCATAATGTGTAATTTTTCTACATAGTATGACATTCAAATTTCGAACGCCGACGCCCGCCTGCATGCCGCCCCTAGTTTGTCTGTGAAGTTGGTAGGTAGTATGGTACTGACATTCAAATTTCGAACGCCGACGCTCGCCTGCGTGAATTTGGTACTACAAAACAAGCTAAACAACTGCAGAGCCACAATGCCGGTCAAACATGCGGTTCCTGAACACATCAAAGAGAGCTTATGATATGTGTGTAAATAAACTAGTGTATGTAACCGTACATAATTAGGCATTAAAACTCTCGAGTGATATTATTATGAAACGAGCCGAAATAAACCCACTCTCGAGTATTAATGCCCTCCATTATGTAGCAGTCACATAAACTACTATTAAGAACAGATGTTGCTTTTATTTATAGCTAATTTTATTTCTTCTCAACCTATCGGAAATTATCACGGTCATGATGAATCGGAATATCTTTGCCATTTGTTTTACTATTACCATTAGATTTACCATTACTTAGCTTTAGCATTGCTATTCGTTATACTAGTTTTTAATGACTTATTGTGCTTCACTTGGGATGTGTATACATCATATCCTAATGATATGGTGTTGTCATACAGTACTCTATATTTAGTGGGTAAAAAATAGAAGTTTATAACCTGTGCTGGTGGCCAGACCATCCACTCTGCCTTATAAAGTGTCACAAACTTGTCAGACACTTCTTCTTGGAAATTTTCTAACGGGTTCTCTTCAAAGAGAGCCACACTACCAAAGAAGGTACATATCATGATTGGTGAAAATATAATTTGGTCTAAAAATAATTTCTTTACAATCATTTCTAAAGACTTTCCGACTAGGTACCTGTCGAGAACTTTATACCAATGATGGCATAGGACTCCCACTGCTGCTCCTGAGAATGCCATGTGCACTGTTCGTGTTGAGTTCCATGCCTCCTGCGTCTTCATGTATTTTTCATATTGTTGCTCCAAAATATCGCCCAGCGCTGACAGCGATATGGACACTGTGACGTTTGTGTATAATAGGTATTTGTCACTAAATGCTACCTTGACCAACTTTCTGACTCTTGAAGATCCTGTGTCGTAGGCATTTGTGGCGAGTTTCCTCCAACTTATCATCAGGGACCTCATTCTCTGAAAAGGACAAAATAAAAATAAAATCGTATATGCCCTTAGCACTCAAAGGATTGATGAATTATTGGCTTAAGTGAGGCAAATTTAGACATATGGCTAAAGCAAGTCACTTTGGAAAACATAAAATAAGATTCCCGATATTGTCATCATGATATTCATACCCAACTAACTACTAAAGAAAACTATTAGGGTTGGTTTTCCAACACTGACAGTTTGATACTTAGTAAAATTGGTTACTAGGGGGTAGATGGGGTTTACCTTGAACCATTTATCCAGTTTTTAATATTAGGAGTTAAGTATTTAATTAATTATGAATTAATTAAACTTATGAATATTATCAGGAGAAACGAAACGTTTTTCGTAAAATTTTGGCTAAGATGAATGTCAATTAGACTTAGAATGTGTGGAACGGAACGTAACGTCGCTGTTTGAACGTAAAAAAAACGTTGCTGGGTTAGTGTGTGTGTGTCAAGTCATTCTAGTCTTGTGCCTGCTCGGTCATCAGAGAGAGCGCTCCGTACTAGTACATTTCAGTCAGTGTACTAGTACACTCTAACAGCTCTATTAGTACTATTAGGACGTTGGATCTTATGAATAAAAAAATATGCCTGCTCGGTCATCACGTCATCAGAGAGCGCTCCGTACTAGGACATTTCAGTCAGTGTACCAGTAAGATCTAACAGCTTATTACTATTATGTATGACGTAGGATCGAATAAAAAATGGAGCTATTAGGTTAACCTTTCTTTTCGTGCAGAGCGGAAACTTGAAGAATATTATACTCTGATAATATTAACAGATTTATACAATTATATGTGTCTGTTTGCATAGCTGAAATAAAAAGTTGAATAATATTTGATTTCCCTCCAAACTTAAACAGGCTTAGGACTGTCATTCTAGTCAAGATGTCAATGCCGTGTCTGTGTGTGCGAGAGCGATTCGGCATAGCTCAATGCCTCCCGCCCGCCGCCCCGCTCTCTCGCAGCGATGTCCTAATAGTCCTTATAGACCGAATGTCCGATTAGCGTAGGGAAACGTTTCTCTTCGTTCATTGCACAGTAACGTTTCCTATTCGTTCTTCGTACATGACCGACACAAGACTAAGTCATTCCGTTTTTCTTCGAGTTGCGTGAATGTTCTCTCTTGCTTGTTTTGTGCTATTTCGACGACTTGATGTGTTTTTGGACTGCAGGGCAGACCGGAGGGCAAAATACTGCGGTAGCTTAGGTGAAGGGTAAAGGGGGTGAGCGAAGCGAAGCCCCCTTTATCCTTCGTATTAGGTTGTACATGTAAGATCAACAAAAATACTTAAAACATAATAAGTGTTTGCTGATCCTTTTTTGCTGTTAAAATCAGTATTTTTGATGTGCTAAATGTGTTAAATACAGTAGGCGCTCGATAATCCGGCGCTCGCCAATCCGGCACGCTCAGTAGTCCGGCATTTTGGGACTCAAAAAACGTAAATACGAAACATTAAGTTTAATTAAAAAGATGGAAATTTTGCGAAAGTTGGATAGTGGTGAAAATCAGATGAAGTTGGCTGGTGAATATGGTGTAGGCCATGCAACAATTTACGATATAAAAAAGAATCGTGAGAAGATCGAAAATTTCGCCAACACTGCTGACGCCGGGACGAGTTCGCGACAAACTATGAAGTTTGGAGAGTATCCTCTTATGGAGGACGCGTTGTATACGTGGTTTCTTCAAGAACGAGCCCGTAATACACCTCTTACTGGAGATATTATTCGTCAAAAAGCTTTAACTTTTTATGAAAAAATATATAAGAATGCCAACTTTAAAGCTAGTGATGGATGGTTCCAGAATTTCAAATCCAGGTATGGAATACGTTTGTTGACTGTAACCCGCGAAAAATTATCTAGTAACACATCAGCCGTCGCTCCATTTGTCGAGAAGTTTAAGAAAAAAGTTGACGACCTTAGTTTAACATCGGTTCAAGTTTATAACGCTGACGAAAGCGGCCTGTTTTGGAGAGTTTTACCTAACAAAACATATGTTTACAGAAAGGAGTCAGAAGCTCCAGGCAGAAAAGTGTCAAAAGACAGGGTCACTATTATGCCCTGTGCAAATGCTAGTGGCACTCATAAGCTTAAGCTGCTGTTTATAGGAAAAGCGAAGAATCCTAGAGCATTCAAAAATGTTAATCTTCCACTTGTGTATAAAAATCAAAACAAGGCATGGGTAACTAAAGAATTATTCATTGATTGGTTTCACATTGATTTTGTGCCTGAGGTACGTAAATTTTTGAAAAGCAAGAATCTTCCGCCTAAAGCTGTTCTGTTGTTGGATAATGCGCACCTGCCCATGGACCAAATGATGAGTTATCATCTAGGGATGGTAAGATTCAAACACTTTTTATGCCACCTAATTGCACGCCGTTACTTCAACCTATGGACCAGAATGTAATTCAGATGATAAAATGTAACTACAAGAAGAAACTCTTGTTGAATGCAGTTATCCGGGATGATGATGTCACTAAAACACTGAAGGACATGAACCTTAAAGATGCGGTCTTTAACGTAACTGAAGCGTGGAACATGGTACCTCAAAAAGCGATTCAATCGTCGTGGAAAAAGTTATGGCCTTCACTAAACCAAAATTCTGAAGAAGAAGAGTGGGATTCAGAAGACGAATTACCTCTTGCAGAACTGAAGCAAATGTTGTTCCAAAGTAATCAGACAGAGTTGACTGAACAAGATATTGAGGAATGGTTTGCGGAAAACTCGGATTCTCACTCTGTAATGACCGATGAAGAAATAATAAATGATGCTGTTTCTAGCTCTGAACAAGAAGATTTGGAAATGACCTTTCTTAGTCCCACGAACACCTCAGTGAAGGCTGAAGATGCCCTGAAATCAATAGATGTCAGTATCCTCTGGGCAGAGGAAAATAACGCTATTAACGACATTTTACTGAATTTGAGAAAGTTAAGAGAAATGATAATTAAAAAAAAATATTATGGCAAGAAGCAAGCGAAAATTGACAATTATTTGTCCAAAACGTCATCTTCCTCTTCCGCAACTGAAAATGTCACAAATGATGAACATGTGTAATAATGTACCTACATACATATTTGTGTTTTTTTATTTTTATAATAAATTCAACTAACCATATTAAAATAGTCTTTTACTGTGAATCTATGATATGTAGACTCTATTTTACATTGTACATGGGTAAAAAGCTTTTACTTCCTATACATTCGATAATCCGGCAGTTCCAACAATCCGGCATAGAGGGAAAAAATCGGGTGCCGGATTATCGAGCGCCTACTGTACTTGCCTTTTTTATGAGCCCTAGTAGCCGGAGCTAAGGCGATTTCGAACATCAATACTATATAAAAAATAACCTAAAGATGGATTTTTGAAAATTCAACAAAAAACCATGCATTTCCTAGACTGGATAACAGGAGGGGTTACCTGCCCTTCCCCCCCCCCCCCCTCCCAACCTCGTATGAAACTGTCACTGTTGAAAAACTTACCCGTGTACAAGTTATTCCTCTTCTTTATCATGATGAGTTTTAGCATGTTTTATACGAGATGTAAAAGTATCATATCCAAGAGAAATTGTGTTATCATACAGTACTCTGTACTTTGTTGGTAGAAAATAAAAGTTAATCATTTGTGCTGGCGGCCACACAACCCATTCAGCTTTGTAAAGAGTCCAGAACTTTTCTCTCACTTCATCATTGAAGTTTTCCATAGGATTTTCTTCAAAAATAGCAACAGTAGCAAAAAACGACAGTATTACTAAAGGTGAGAAAATGCACTGGTCTAGAAGTAATTTTTTTACAGCCATATCTAATGTTCGGCCAGTGATTACTTTATCGAGGAATTGGTACCAGTGGTGGCAGATAACACCAGCTGTAGCACCAGAGAATGCCATATGTGCAGTTCGATGTGGATCATATTTGTCCATTTCATTTATTTGGATTTCGTAAGACTGTGCTAGACAATCGCCAAGAGTAGAGATGCTTAAAGAGAGCACAACATTGGTGTAAAACAAGTGCTTCCTGTTAAAAGCAACATCTTTAGCTTTTTTAAACTTCTTTACTGCATGAATGGCTAAGCGTCTATATGTCATCGCTATACTTCATGCATGGCTCACCTAAAACAAATTAAATTGTAAGTGATAACCTGTTTTGCTAACAATGTTATTAAATTATGCAATGGTTTAAGCATTAGGGTTAAAGGTGCTACAGAAAATGAAGGATGTGGGTTATGTGTACTGTACATATCCTGCAGTAAATGACCAAACTTGTGGAAGCACACTGCTGTATGAATATGGTGTATGCTATGAAATAATGTAATGGATTTATTTATGGCACTGATTATTTATGATTCCATCATCAATATAATCAATACATACTTATATAGTTATAGTATTCTCGAATTGTTTGTCCACTGTCTTATTCGGTACATTGTCATTGTCACTGAGCGGTCATTGTCTACCGGGATTGGGCCCCCTTATTGACTGTCTAAAAAACCTTTGCTTACCTGAAACTATCTTAATTAAGTCTGTGTGGTAAACAACGCTGAAGCCCGAAGTCAACCAAATGAGAATCTACTATAACTATCTCCAAGGCTAATGCCAATATCTTTACGTATCATGTAACGTCAATTAATTATTAAAAAACTCAGACAATTCCTATTTCCGAAAATAACCTAAAAGAATGTTTGCTTTGGACAGTGAAATTTAATCACTGAACAAAAGAATGTCGTACGTCACAGACTATATAATCAGTGTTGCCACTGCCATGTGATCAAATCGCACACACATGCCACCCTGATTGATTTGTTTACACACCATTAGACAAAAACCCAAACAGGGACCGCTTTTCAACCGACTTCAAAAAAAGGAGGAGGTTCTCAATTCGACCCGTATGTTTTTTTTCTATGTTTGTTAAGCGATAACTCCGCCAATTATGAACTGATTTGAACAAATCTTTTTTCGGCGGATAGGTAATACCTCAAGGGTGGTCCCATTTAAATTTAATAATAAAAAACAACCCCCAAGGGTGGAAAATTGGGGATGAACTATTTTATACGCAATATCTCCGCCGATTATAAACCAATTTGAGCGATTATTTTTTTGTTGAATAGGTATTATCAAAAGGGTGGTTTCATGAGAAATTTGAAGAAAATATTTCACCCCCAAGGGTGGAAAATTGGGGATGAACTTTTTTATACGCAATATCTCCGCCGATTATGAACCAATTTGAACGATTATTTTTTTGTTGAATAGGTATTATCAAAAGGGTGGTTTCATGCGAATTTGAAGAAAATATTTCACCCCCAAGGGTAGAATTTTAGGGGTGTACCCTTTTCTCTGCGAAATCTTCGCCGATTATGAACCGATTTGAACGATTCTTTTTTTGTTGCGTAAATAATCACAAGGGTGGTCCCATGTGAATTTGAAGAAAATATCACCCCCAAGAATAGAACGTTAGTTGTTACGAGATATCTAATGGCACTGGGAGTGCTGAGCGGCGTGCGTAGAGTTTGACAAATCTTACTAATTCCATTCTATTCACTAAGATTACGCAACCTCATCATTTCAGTGAGAGCTTTGTCGTCGTGTGGTCGATTTAATAATTTATTAGCATCCAAATCGGACAAAGCAATGCCATCCAATGTTTTGACGCGACTAAGAGCCACATAAACTTGCCCTTTTGCGAAATTTTTCTTCCCCAAATCAATTAAAGCCGTATTAAGGGTGGTGCCTTGTAATTTGTGCACTGTTACTGCCCAGCTTAAAATTAGCGGTAACATTCTTCGCTCGACGTCTCCATATCCCTTTGCGCTTGGAAAGTGGTACAAACAGGTGAAATTGATATGTACCCATCTTTATCCTTCATTCTTAACCCAATAGTCGCGTCATCAAATTGTATAAGTACTGCTTCAGGCAACTCGCCTTCCTCCAGTTGATCTCGCCGCAGAGCAGGCCATTTTATTTCTTTGACAATGCCTATTGCACCATTTACGAGCCCATCGGACACCGAAATATTACGTCTCAACATCACTCGTGATCCGACACCCAATTTTAAAGTTAGTAGAAAACCACCACAGTTATTAATGTCTTTAGGTATAACATTGTCTGGTGGTTTTCTGCCATAAGTTGCCACCTCGCGAGACTCGTCTACGGCATTTATGGTGTACATTCGGTTGGTTTTGGAATTTTCAGCGGTCATTTTATCATTATAATTGTCTACTTGACGTATTGTGGGGAAGATACGGACTGCAACCCCATCAGCAAAATCACCAGACATAGGCACGTGTCGCCGCTCACAGAGTAACTCCAGCTGACCCGTTGTTAAATCACCTACTCGCAGGCTATTGAGAAGATCGATGAACTCAATATCGTTTTACTGGCGCATGTTGATGGTTAGTTCACAAAACGAGAACTGCTGCCATAAATTAATTTAAGCCGAAAACCATGGCGGTTGAATAAAACACCAATGTCCTTTTACTGGTGGAAGTTGAAGAATATCTCCAAAAAGCAGTACGTGTACCCCTCCAAATAACTTGTTATTGTTTTTAAATTCTTGGAGACGCAAATGTATAATGCGTAAGTTCTCATATGAAACCATCGATATCTCGTCAATGATCAGCCAGTTAATACTTTCATTCTCTAACTTTTGACCAGTGAGTTTTTTATATGTCATGGTATTTCCTTTATCAATCGGAAGTGAGAATATTGAATGTAAGGTTTTTCCAAGTATTTGACGCGCAGCGACACCTGTCAAAGATCCGACCTCAACAAATTTTGCCTTGAGCAATACGTCAACTGTAGGTACATAACACCGTTTTATATGTTCCACAAGTAATTTCAAGACGAAAGACTTCCCACTACCTGCACCACCAGTGATGAAAAATAATAATTGGCCTTCTTGTCCATGTAAATCATTCTCGACAGCTACAGAAACTTTTTGGAAAAGATCTTTCTGTTGCACATTTAATCCTCTGATGCTAGCCAAGAAGATTTCATCAGACATTGTGGATCTTTCACCTACATCTTCACAATAATTGTCATCAATATTATTGACGATTTGTTCACCACCACAAATTAAAGGGGCACTAACATCGTGTGTTTCACGGGCAGCATTGAGTGCGACTGCTTGGGCAAGCGCCTGTTGTATGGCCTGTTCGGCGTGAGCAAACTCTTCTGCACTTACGTTGCCCTGTAACGGTCGAAGTTCTCGTTGTCGCCGAATAAAACACGCCTCAGCAGTTTCCTCTTCAAGCAGAAGGTCACTTTCGTCACGGAATGGCACATGACATACTATTAAGCTGTAATAGTAAGATTCTTTGTCACTGTTTAATGTAAAGTATCGCGTGCGTAATACTGCTGGCTTGTTCCTTACACGCATCCGTGTGTTATCCCTTAGTCGAATAAATTTTGCCGGCGTAACGTCTTCACCTCTAAACTCTTCGTCACCATCCTCTTCACTCCATGTTGGGTTTGACACCATTTCAAAGCGCACAGCAAACTCAGCAAGACTTAAGTCTTCTAATTCGTCTGGTCGTAACACATACCGGTCAAAAATATTATTAAAAACAGACGTGTCATCACTATCGAACCGTAGGAGTCTGAAACGTTCGTTCGGTTTACAGCTGTTTACGAAGACTGATTTCCGAGAAGACATTTTTAGCGGTAAATGACATAGTCTGTATACACATTCCGGAGCACTTACCAGACGTTGAGATAAAATGGCCATTGATACTGCAAATAGCTGTCTCCAAACAGCACCACCTTGCCTTTTCGCCTTAGCAACGGCCTCTCGTATGACTTCACCGGTATCGTGGGGCTCACACTTGCGTATTTGGCAACATAATATGCAACTGCTGTTATGTTACCACACGGCTGGACATCAATATTTCCTTCCCATAGATTCAACAGAATAGGATTGTAGTTATTTACCATGCTTTCGTCTTCAGTTCTCTTCAAACAACAAAATCGGCCATTGTTTGACAAAACTTCATCCGGACCTAAGCAAACAGTACTCTCACGTGGTGGCCGGGGAAATGCAAAACGGCAGCAACTGTCGTTGCGGTTTTTGTGACACGTGGAAGTGTGTTTGTGTATTTGCACAGCCTCTACTAATTTCTGCAATGTAGGATCATTGTCCATTAGCGAACATGAAACAACCCTTTCAATAACCTCGACACCCTCTCGAATAGAGAAATCTGGAACATTGTGACACCATACCAACATATGAAGATGTGGGCTTCCTCGATTTTGGAACTCGATCCTATACCAAAAGTCTGCTACTGGACCTCCTAAGACATCTGGATCGCTTTTAAGAAATCGCATGAGAGCATTGACGCGAATTGTAAATTGTCGAGAGACAACTACAGGATGTTTTTGTACCAACGCCAAACGATCAGGAAATCACAGGCTTTCTGCTTCATTTGTGTTACGACCATCTGCGATTAATAATGCATTTATCATATCTCGCCAGTTAAGGTCATTACAAGAAAACGTCATGAACCACGTAGGTGACCCTAGCGTTCGGACCATCGCAATGAGTTCAGAGCAACATTTATGCCAATAAGATGCTGACCCTCGTATATTTCTCATGGTAAGATGCATGTTGTCAATGAGACCTCGAGGTGTTTGCTCGCCCTGACCCTGACGCATCCTGCATGAAATCGATACACTAGATTTAGCCCGAAAATATTCAACGATGGACAGAGCAAAAAACAAATAGTCATTTCGACTAAATCTTTTATCTACGCTCATGATTCGACTTTGGAAATAATCCAAAGCTGTAATCTTTACTGGTCGTTCTTCCCCAAATCCATTTTTACCATCAGGGAAAAGAATATACCATGCAAGTTCCTCCGTTCTTTTCTCACGATACATATTTAATGGCGGTGCTGTTTTCCTTTTGATCTCAGCAATCCTCATTTCGCTGTCATTAGTATTTGAGTCGGGATTCACTGTAACTATAGTCTCTAGATTTGGAACAGATTCGTCTATCCCTTTCAGGCCTAGATTTTTTTTTTCTTAAATTGGAATATTTTGGCATAGATTTTAGAAGTAGGGCCTAAATAACATCTGCGAAAAATAATTAAAAAAAAAACTACTACCCCTAAAACCAGTTACAACCCTTGCACGATCGTGACGTTTCGACTAACTTTACTAGTGCACGATAGTGCAATGTTCGGTATTTGGGTGTTGAAGTACTTGTAAATCATAAATAAAACACATATCTTAGCAAAATCAACTTTTATCTTTAAGGTTCATCTTACAACAACCATAACAAGTTAGTAGAATGTAATAAAACTACCAACGAAATGAGATCATTAAAAAAATAACATCGTAATAATAATCAGTCTCTCTTATTACTTTAATCAGACTTGTAAATTGAGCAAGATAAGTACTATTTAAACTTACTAATTATTTTTCTCATGATATGCCGCATAGCAGTTATTTTTTCTCGATAGGCACAGATACACGTCGCACTTTTCGCATCTAATCTTTGAGCGGCTACCACAGTTTTCCATTGTGCATACGCGGGGACTAGCAATCTCGTCAAAGATTATATAAAGAGAATATACAATAAAGGGCTCAAAATGCCACCTTGACAGACGCTTTTAGTTGACAATCTAGGCCCAAAAATATTATTGCAACTCATCTTAACATAAACTTCTATTCCACTGATAAACTCATAATCCACCTAACACATTTTTCAGGTATTCCCAAAGAAGAAAGAATGGTACATAAAACAGAATGATTAATGTTATGAATGCTCCTACAATATAAAAAAAAAATACAGACAAGATGTTTATTACTGTTAACCCCAGCGTCAGTATCATGGAAGAGATGCCCTATACTTTCTCTTGCTGACCCACCGCGACGAAACCCGAACTGATTTCTTGGAAGAATATGATTGGATTCAATATAAAACTCAAGACGTTCTTTCATAAGTTGCTCAAAAAGTTTACCTGCACAAGATGTTAATGCAATGGGACGGTAAGAGTCTGCATCATTTGGATCTTTTCCTGCTTTTAGAATTGGAACCAAGCAATCTTGTTTCCACTCTTTTGGAATTATTGATTGTTCCCAGAGTAAATTTAAAATATTTAAAAATTTCACAAGGCAATCTGTTTCCAGTTTTTGAAACATTTTGTAAGAAATGCAATCTAAACCAAAGGTTGTGTCTTTACGTGACTTGATAGCTGCTTTTAACTCATCTATGGTGAATGGATTGATAATGTAACTATTGGTGGGGTTTACAGAAGAAGTATTATTTATTTGCATTGGTTGTGAAACAAAGTCAGGTGTAAATTTCCTTAAAAAGTTATTTATCCAAAATATTTCATTATTATTATTTATTTTCGTACTTTTACTGTAGGATTTAATAAATTTACGCATAGTTTGCCAAATTTTAGAAATTGGAGTGGATCTATTTATTTCAGTACAGTATTCCTTCCAACTATTTAATCTTTCTAATTTAATAATACGTTTTTTCATAATAATAATCACTAGGATCTTGTTTAAATATAATAAAAGCTTCCTTACTTTTTTGAACGGCATTAGCACACTTTTCATTCCACCATGGCAGAGGAGGATGCCGGTATTTAAAATTGCTTCCTGTCTGTTTCGAGCTATTATTATTCATATTTTAATTTTGGGCCTGACTTCTAAACATCGATTGATTAATAGCTTTATGAATGATATCACAATAGTCATAGTAAGACTGTAGCGGATCGTTATGGTTAATAATAAATTCTTTAAGCATAGTGTTGGCGAGCTTTGAAAACTTATTCCAATTTACTAGCCGTAGATTAGGTCTTTTGAGTGCAGCTGTGTTATTTTGAGAAATAAAGTTATTTGTAGAAGAATCAGTGATAGTGTTGAACAAAATCTCAGTTATTGTGGGACCGACTAATGTTAAATCCAAACCATTTGGTCTCCAGTTATTTGTACCTACAGTTGTTGGTTGTGTGTCATTTAATAACACTAAATTGCATTCATTTACAGCGTCGAGGACATCTCTTCCACGAGGACTGACAGATTGGCAACCCCACATGGTGTGATGTACATTGAAATCAACTGCTACTAAGCATGGTTGTGGTAAAGTATTAATAAAATTAACAAATTTTGTTTTTCTAAAAGTAGGACTACAATTTGTCGGGATATAAAGACTGGCCATTGATAATGAACTGTTATTAAAGTTTATTTTGATGGCAATATTCTGAAGTGATTCACTTAAAATTAATAAAAACTTCGAAAATCCCGCCTGGTTATTTCAATGGTTTCCCGCGCTTTTCCTTTTTTTTTATGTTTATAATAACAACTTGCTTGCCTGCATATTATCCTGAAGTGAGCGAAACGAAATGTAGGTCACGTCACACTCAAACAAAGTAATGAGAAAAAAGCGCGGGAATCCATTGAAATAACCAGGCGTGATTTTCGAAGTTTTTATTAATTTCATCGATTACTCGTGTATCAATCGGGGTTTTTAGAAATAAAAGGCGTCTGGAGACAAATAAAAAGAAACCAATCATGTGGAAGGCGCGAACAAGAAAGAGAAAAAAAGATGAGGCTGAAGAGAAAAGTGAAGGAGACTCCACGTCGTCGTCCGAGTCAGAGGTCGAAAGCGCAGATAAGTACAAACCTTATCTGGTAACAGATTATAAGAGACGATACCCTGAGGATTCCGGTGCTACAGAATTTGTAGTATTCGTAGAGTCTTCCAATGCGGATATACCGATAGGAACCCGAGACCAAATGTCCATATCTAGGTGTATCAAAAGGTTTAATAAAGAAATCAAATATCTTAGGTCAATGAACAAGTTCAAAATTGCCATATACTTCGAAAAAGCCAGCCTTGCTAATGCCTTCTTGAACAATGCTTCATTTTTAAAAGACTACCAATTTAAGGCCAATATACCAGCTTCAAGCACTGAAATTACTGGTATAATTAAAAATGTACCCACCAACTTGACAAACAAAAAGATATTCACAATGCTATCAAGTTACAAGAAAATAATATCTGTTCGAAGATTCACAAAAAGGACCAAAGTTGATGATAACTTCATTCAACAGCCGCTACAGACAGTAGCCATCACCTTCGCGACGTCAGTTCTTCCAGATTACGTAGATTTGGACGGTTGGCTGCATGACATCTCAGCGTATGTTCTACCAGTCAAACAATGTTTCCGGTGTCTCAGGTATGGCCATTTAGCAAAGTTTTGCAAGAACTCCGAGCGCTGCTCCATCTGTAAAGAAGACCACTCATATAAAGTTTGTAAAACTCCGATCGAACAGGCCAAATGCTTCCATTGCAATGGCAATCACGTTAGCATTTCAGCTCAGTGTCCAATTAAGCAAAAGAAAATACAAGAAAACAGACAAAAAGTTCAAACACCATCATTCGCTGACATATTCAATAATGGAAATTTCCCACCTCTCGGCCCTATGAAGCCTCTTGATCTCTTGATATTATTAAAATCAAATGAATTATAAAAATTATAACATTAAATAAGACACAAGATACCCCAATATCCTCTAAAAATGTGTTAGATGTTTTAAGCGATTTTTTCAACTCCAGTGATACCAAGAACATTAGTACAAATTCACAGACAAATTAAAGATAGTACAGTGGAATGCTCAAAGTCTGTTATGTAATCGTCATATTTTTACTCAATTTTCGTATGAAAATAATATTGACATAGCTTTAGTTTGCGAAACTTGGCTCAAGCCTACACAACGTTTAAATATTAAAGGATACTCAATAGAACGCAATGATTGTGGCAATAAACACAATGGTGTTGCCATAGTCATTCGTAACAACATACAATACAGTAGATTAAAAACATTTTTTGATGATTCACTTCAGAATATTGCTATCAAAATAAACTTTAATAACAGTTCATTATCAATGGCTAGTCTTTATATCCCGACAAATTGTAGTCCTACTTTTAGAAAAACAAAATTTGTTAATTTTATTAATACCTTACCACAACCATGCTTAGTAGCAGGTGATTTCAATGCACATCACACCATGTGGGGTTGCCAATCTCTCAGTCCTCGTGGAAGAGATGTCCTCGACGCTGTAAATGAATGCAATTTAGTGTTATTAAATGACACACAACCAACAACTGTAGGTACAAATAACTGGAGACCAAATGGTTTGGATTTAACAATAGTCAGTCCTTCTATAGCCCTTAATTGCAATTGGACAGTATATGATGATCCCCTGGGAAGTTATCATCTTCCCACAATAACTGAGATTTTGTTCAACACTATCACCGATTCTTCTACAAACAACTTTATTTCTCAAAATAACACAGCTGCACTCAAAAGCCCTAATCTACGGCTAGTAAATTGGAATAAGTTTTCAAAGCTCGCCAACACTATGCTTAAAGAATTTATTATTAACCATAACGATCCTCTACAGTCTTACTATGACTATTGTGATATCATTCATAAAGCTATTAATCAATCGATGTTTAGAAGTCAGGCCCAATATTCAAATATGAATAATAATAGCTCGAAACAGACAGGAAGCAATTTTAAATACCGGCATCCTCCTCTGCCATGGTGGAATGAAAAGTGTGCTAATGCAGTTCAAAAAAGTAAGGAAGCTTTTATTATATTTAAACAAAATCCTAGTTATTTAAACTATATTAATTTAAAAAAATGCAGGCTGAGAAAAAACTTATTATTAAATTAGAAAGATTAAATAGTTGGAAGGAATACTGTACTGAAATAAACAGATCCACTCCAATTTCTAAAATTTGGCAAACTAAGCGTAAATTTATTAAATCCTACAGTAAAAGTACGAAACTAAATAATAATAATGAAATATTTTGGATAAATAACTTTTTAAAGAAATATACACCTGACTTTGTTTCACAACCAATGCAAATAAATAATACTTCTTATGTAAACCCCACCAATAGTTACATTATCAATCCATTCACCATAGATGAGTTAAAAGCAGCTATCAAGTCACGTAAAGACACAACCTTTGGTTTAGATTGCATTTCTTACAAAATGTTTCAAAAACTGGAAACAGATTGCCTTGTGAAATTTTTAAATATTTTAAATTTACTCTGGGAACAATCAATAATTCCAAAAGAGTGGAAACAAGATTGCTTGGTTCCAATTCTAAAAGCAGGAAAAGATCCAAATGATGCAGACTCTTACCGTCCCATTGCATTAACATCTTGTGCAGGTAAACTTTTTGAGCAACTTATGAAACAACATCTTGAGGTTTATATTGAATCCAATCATATTCTTCCAAGAAATCAGTTCGGGTTTCGTCGCGGTCGGTCAGCAAGAGAAAGTATAGGGCATCTCTTCCATGATATTGACGCTGCGGTTAACAGTAATAAACATCTTGTCTGTATTTTTTTCGATATTGTAGGAGCATTCAATAACATTAATCATTCTGTTTTATGTACCATTCTTTCTTCTTTGGGAATACCTGAAAAATGTGTTAGGTTGATTTATGAGTTTATCAGTGGAAGAGAAGTTTATGTTAAGATGAGTTGCAATAATATTTTTGGGCCTAGATTGTCAACTAAAGGCGTCTGTCAAGGTGGCATTTTGAGCCCTTTATTGTATATTCTCTACATCCACAGGCTCAATGAAATGTTAGGAACAGAAGTCAGCAACTTACAGTTTGCCGATGATTTGGCTATTTATTGCAGTGGTAATAACATCACACACACAACTCAAAAATTAAATTTAGCACTGGAAAAATTACATAGTTAGTTTCAATATTTAAATCTAGAAATTTGTCCAGCTAAAAGTAAAGTAGTCATATTCTCAAAGAAAAAAGTCATCCCAGTTAAGCTACAATATGACAATAACTTATTACCAATTCAATCTCAAATAAAATTGTTGGGTGTAGTTTTTACACAGAATCTCTCATGGTGTAGATATGTTGATTGCATAACGGAACGAGCTTTAAGAGCTACCAACACTTTAAGATCTTTGGTTGGCAGCCATTGGGGTGCCGATCCTAAGATTCTTTTAACTCTATACAAAGCCCTTGTAAGAAGTCACTTTGACTATGGTTTTTTCTGTTATTGTATAGATCCAAAATTAGTAGATAAACTTGAAAAGATCTAAAATATAAATTTAAGATTAATCTTAGGAGCCTTTAAGTCATCTCCAATTAATTCAATGCAGGTTGAGTGTAACTTGTGTCCATTAATGATCAGATTCAATAATTTAAAACTTAATTTCATTATCAAGTTGTTGTCTGAAGAGGGCAATCTCCTTCTTTCTAAACTACTAATGCTTAACTCTAATAACTTTTTAACTTGTAACATTTAAGAAACTTTAACTTATAAGAGTAAATATAATATCTACAATAGTAGTAGTTTGCCTTGTTATGAAGGATCATATGAGAGCAAATTCTGTGGGTTAAAGATTCACATGGATAGGACACTGAGTGATAAATATGCAGTTTACAATAAATTGGATGAACACAGAGAGTTTAGACAAATTTATACAGATGGCTCGAAATGTAACGAAAACGTCTCATGGCTTACTATGATCCTGTCACTAAATTGGGACATGGGTTCAGATTGCCATCAAATGCAAGTATATACACAGCAGAAGCTCAAGCCTTTTATGCATCTTTAGAATATATAGAATCAACTAACCTCAGTTTCAAGAAATGGTTGATAATTTCGGACAGCATGAGCGTTTTAATGGCACTGTCAAATCCCACGTACAATGGTAGCACAAACTATATTATTTATAACATAAGGCAGAAAATTAGTAGGCTTTGGCTCAATCAAGATAGAGAAATAAGTTTGTTTTGGACACATCTCACATTGGCGTCTCTGGCAACGAACTCGCTGATAAACTTGCCAGCTCTATAATTTAAAAAACCCCAATATTCACCAAATAAGTGTCAAGAAAATTAAGTTGCCAGCTTCAGATTGCAGAACCGACATTAGAACGAATATTAAACATCAATGGATGCTTCATTGGAGAGAAACGACACAAATAAAAGGAAAATGGTACAGCTATATTAACTCGGACATTAAGAGACCATGGTTTATCGTCGGAAAATATCTACATAGAAACTTTTACACAACAATTTGTCGTTTGAGAATTGGACATGGCAGATTTAATGAACATTTACATAGATTGAAAATGATTCCTTCCCCAAATTTTACATTTTGTAATTCTGAAAACAAATCTCTAAATCATATATTTTTTGATTGACCTCAATTCAATATACAAAGACTAGTATTCATTGACAGCTTATTGAACATTTACAAAGAAGCCCTGGATGTCCCGCGCTCTATTCAGGATCTCCTTAAGAATATAGAAGCATTTTATCAAGAGTACCATTGGAGTTATTTGAAAAATAATAATACACCGGAATAGACCTATACTACCTGATTTGACAACTCGGATGTGACCTATAAATACTGGAGGAATATTGATACCTGATTTGACAACACGGATTGACCTAAACATACTGGATTATGAAGTTAAAGAATAAATACGTTAGACAAGGCTATGTGCCTCGAATATATAATTAAGACTGAAGAAAATACCTACGGAAAGACAAGGCTTTTAGCCTCAATCAATATGAAGAGAAGAAAAGAAATTAAAATAAGACCAGGCGGTATGGGCTTAAGCTCTTAGCCTTTTCCATAAAGGAAAAAACATTACAAAAAAAAAGAAAAAACAACCAATAATCTCATCTCTAGCGTTCAGTCTGATCTCTTTTGCATGCGTTGAATTTGTTTGTATCAGTCAGTACCTATACTATACAGGGTGTCCAAGAACCTGACGTCCAACTGGATTGCCATAATGCCCCAAGTTCCAACAGTACTCAGAAAAATATTAAAAAAAATCCACCCCATGTACTTACAGAATTATAGTGATTTCAAAACAAAAGGGGAAAATATTATTATAACTGAGATAGAGAAGTCAGTTAGCCTTTGACAGCAAGCGCCGTCTGGCGTGCAACGACGGAACTAAGCCCAACAAAAACATACCTATAGCTTCACTACTATATGTAGGCGCTCTCTCTATTTTGTATGTAAATAATAATTTAATTTTTTAGGGAAAAAATAAAAGAATGGGGTGCTTTGCTTACTTAGAATATTTATTTTTTCTTTCATAGTAAGCACTGGCCTGTTGTTTCATGAAGTCGCAATCACAACCCGTTTTATCCATCCTGGTGCCGTTCAATATTTTATTTATATCCCGACACCAGTTACATATAAAAAATCTTACAATTAAATCTGTAAAATAATCAATAATTTTTAATTTATGATTTTTGCATTTTATATGATTAAAATCAACGTATATTCCAATTATAGTTTTACAGTAATTTTTTAAATCAATCTTATGGCTACTCTTATCTAAAATATTAACCACAATGTCTTGAATTATTGAAAACATTTGTATAATTTCTTCCGATGGGTAGGTTAAGCATTTCTTATAATTGAAATATTCGCGTCTAATCAAATATTCGTTGGGATTCTTATCGCTATATAGATTCTCTTTACATGTTTTACATCCTTTGAAGACATTTTGTTTTGTTTTTCTCAATACGTAACCGGTTACGTAGCTTATTTGAGCAATTATTTTTAGATCATTCTTCTTAACATTAAAATCGGTTATTTCAATATTTAAATCATCGCATTCTACTTCTGTTAGTTGTTGGCCGATCTCCTGCTGGTCCACTTGATTAAAAAGTTCAGTCATGGCGTCCATTCGACAATTATCTTCTTCACAGTTTGATCCTGGCGAATGGACGCCATTGATGCTTGTGACCAGCAGGGATGTGAATGCCGATTCAAAACCTGAAGGGTTTGGTGAGACATTTCGATACCCATGGCTTCTTATGCAGCCGAAGAAATTTTCTAGTGGGTCCTGGTTGAAATGCCTCATCCATAGAGATCTAAAATTGAATTCCCTGAAATTTTTTTCGCATAAATACTCAACATTTTCAATGCTACGTAACCAGTTACCTAATGAGGGCACGCTACCTACTTTTCCTTGTTTAGTTATAAACTTCATCGATTTAAAAAATTTCTTGGCTCTTGTCCATATTTTTCTATGACTAGAACTCGGTGTCACTGGACCCAACAAATCTTTAGCCCCTCGCTTTTTACTATTATTGTAGCTACCGTTCATTGAGTCAAACAACTCGTCAAAAAATAACAGTACATCTGCGGTGTTTCTGCATTCTCCCGGAAGTATGCCCTTATCTGGAACAAACAGCATAATTATAATTTTAACGTGTATGGAAAATTACCAAAACCTGAAGTAACTATTAGTAAAACACACGATGACGTAAGATTTTATGGGGGATAGTAGATTTCAGTCAAGATTTACCTGCCAAATAGCCCATGTTGGTCGCAACAGTTCGACTAAATATTTGTGTCGCAAATTTCACTTTCATTTTCCTTATTTTCTTTGGGTTTACATGCGCTTCTGTTAAATTCTTTACGAGTCCAATTCCTTTGTATGCTGGGTTCTCTTCGTACATTTGCTGTATGTGGTCCCAGCTTGCAGTCTTCTCGACTCCGTCCATGGTAAATTTTAAATTCTTTGTTAGTAGATTATTTCTAATCCCTTTTATTAAATGTGGGGTATCAAAAATGGGAACAATTTCTTTTCCGTTTACATAGAATGTCTGGTGTCTGTGTTCTTTATTTTCTTTTATTTTCTGCTCTCTTGTTTCTTTGATTAGATCATTCACTGCACTCACATTTGTAGCTCCTTGATCACATACAGTGGCTACAACTACCAGCCCACATCTTTGTAGTGTTGATATTACATCTTTTATCAATTTCATCAAATCATATTTAGGGGTGGTCCCACTACAAAAGGTGTAACATATAGGTTGTTTGTAGTTCTTGATTACTCCTCGGATCATAAAAACTAACGCATGATCGGCTATTTTCCTCTTCGCTCCATATCCATGATTGACAAATCCACTTGTCGCGTCTTTTCGTCGGTTGTAGTCAAAATGCGGACTCAAGGATATTTCATCAAATAAGACCATGCATAGTTTTTCATGTTCTGTCATGTTCTTTGCTCGCTTTGTGAGTAGGGAGAAAATATTAGGGTTGAGTCCTGGTTTTATGCCCGTTCTTGCAATAAGTCTGCTCAGTGTCAGAGGAGAAGGCAAAATAAAAAATTTGCTGTGCCATCTGTAAGCCCTTGGGCCCTGTTTGTATAGACTTAATGCCATGATTTTTTCTTGTTTTGTAAATCTTCGGCCCATTTTAGGCTTACCTAGAATAAAACAAGGACATAAATTAATAGCTAGTAATGCAACATGTGCAGAAAAAATAAATTAATTTCTATGAGTGGAATTTTATTCACAAGCGAGCTACGCGAGCGAACCCTTCTTTTGATACTCCCCTCGAGGGTCTAACATAAAGTTCTTTTAGCCCGTATACGTTAAAGCTAACACAAGCCGCTATTTCGGTTCTTCCAAACAAAATATTGTAGACTCGCCTCGCAGCATCAAGGTAAATCTAATGCTGATAATTTATGAAAATCGGTTGAGTCGTTGACTAATTACGATTAATTACTAATTAATTACACACCACATAACCCTCCTCTTTTTGCTTCGCAGCAGTCGGGTAAAAAGAAAAAAACTATAAAGAAAATAAGAGATAATAAATAAAACAGACATACCAATTTCTCTGAATTGCATCAAAGTAAACAATGCAGCGAGGGTGGTGAATTTTCTTATTGCTCTCTGAAACATTACGTTTTCAGAAAGTTTTAATGCTTTCTTAAGCCTTTTGGCATAACTTTCCGTTTTTCGTTCCAGTTTTCTGAGTTGAGAAACTTTTATTTTCTCACAATTATCCCCTTTTCTCAATGAAATTTTTGGTGTCGTCTGTGCCAAATTATCTGAAAAATATGAAGAGTAAGAAATTTTATATAAAATTTTAGTGATAATGATAAGTTTTCATTTAGTTCTTTTGCTAATTGAAATCTGATATTCCGTCTTATTATTGCATATTGGGATGACTTTCGCTATATCACAATATATAGATTCATCATCAGTCATTTGATTGATTAACATTATTCATTAAAATAGAAGCCTATATATTACCTGTTGATGTAGGCTGCACAACTTCCATATCAGCTTTCAAGGGAGGAGTTATATCTGTGGTTCCTGTTGCCAATTGATCTGAAAAATAAACAGTGAAAATTACTTTTAGTCAAGAAGATATCATCACATGATAGATGACCTGAACAAGATCTTTTCACAATTACTCTGATGAATCCCAGAGTTTCTGCTCCCAGTTCTACTCTTGTACATACTACATACTTATATAGGAATGGATGTTAAAAATCCAACATACCTATACAGGGTGACATTTAATTAGATGACCATATTTTGGGGAATGAATGATAGTACCCATAATTATGAACAACTATCCCAAGGAACGCATGGTGGCAAAACCAAAAAAAAAAATGGGTCTCCCATAGTATCTTGAAATCAGCTGATCGGGGCGATGTATTGGGTTTTTTTTCATTTGCTACTACATACATGTTTCTTGGGGAAAGTTGTTCATATGATGATGTTCAATAATGGGTACTAACATTCCCCAAAATATGGTCAGCTAATTAAATGTCACCCTGTATAAGACTTTGAAATAAATATAAATATACCTTTAGATGAAGAGGGCTTGGCATGACTTGTTGAGGGATGATTCGTTATGTCGGTTAATATGCTTTTCTTGGCGCCGCCAATCAATACAGCTGTAATTTATTGGGTGACATTAGAATTTAGAATTAATTAACCGAGCGGTGAAGCGTCTCCATTTAAGGATTGGCCAAAAATGCTTTCGTATGTCCAAAAGCTAACAAACAAACTAACAATGGAGAACAAAAGATGTAGCAGCGAGAGGGATTGAAAATAGATTTCTTACCTGAGATATGCAGTGTTGGAATCGCATTCGGAAGAAGGGTCTTTGATGTAGCATGATATTTTTCTTCGAAATGCTTGCGACAGACTCTTCGCCGTTCAAATACAAGTTTCTCTCCAAGAACCAACACATTTCCCTCTATGTTAAAGGTCAATTTCAGGAATCTATCATGATCCTTAACTGGATTGGGGAATTTATGGAGCGGTATATGGTCTTGATCTGTAATAAGATAACTTGTTTTCAGTATAGCTTGAGTAACGCAAGTAAATTTACTTGACTCGCCCAACGCTATTGAGCACAGATGGTGCAAGGTCCTTATCATAGTGTAGTCTACCTTTTAAGCTGGGCCAGCCTGCATAATAAATTAGTATGCCGGCAGATACCTACGAATTTTACTTACTATCTATTCTATAGGCAACTAGTATCTTATAGTATGTCTCGAAACTAATCGCTCGCTGTCTTGCATTAAAATAAAAGTATTTACTACACTTGTGGTCACACGACCAGGCCAGGTTTTCCAAAAAAATATTACTTACTGGTCGTATTGCAGTTAGATACACAGCATCGTTTCTCACTACTCATTCTTGACGCTTGATTCTAAAAACTTTCCGAAAAAAACAAGCGGATCAGGCACCGATGGGGTAAAGTCAAAATTCCGAGCAAGGGGTCAGCGTTTGAATGTAGGTGTCGTCGATATCCAAAAAACAGGCGCAGTGGTCAGTATGTTGCAGATAATTCGAGGTCCAGGGGCAATGCTGAGGTTGTTGATGAGAAAATAAAATCACAGAGAGAGAAGCACATTCAAAGGCAACGAAAACAATGAATAACGCCTTAGGCCGATTCTGACAGTCACGTTTCGTTTCAGTTAGCGTTTAGTTCAGCCTAATGTATTTATACGTCAATAACAATTCAGACTGCAGGCAAACAAGTCTCTTTTACTTTTTTTAGCTATATTCAGATAAAATATTTTGATAAACTGTATGTCTAAAATGTTTTTATCTTTGCTCTTTTTATTATGACTTTCAAATATGCGTGGAACCCTACGTGAAACGGATTGTAATAAGCCACACTAACGACTTCTGACAAGAACGACGGTACTAATTCGAGATCACAATTTTATACGACTGATGTTTTTCTATTGAGTGAAAGGACCGTGGGGAAAATGAGCACCCTGTGACATACTTTTGAATGCTGTGACTGCTAATGCTGATAATGTCGATATTTCTTTGAGGTTTTGTAATCTAGGGTATTTCTGTGTCTAAATGGAATGTAAAAATAAAGTACTTGTTGTAACATTTTAAAATAAAATGATATTTTAATTTAAGGTGACATGGAAAACTATTGAATTTCGCAACTTTGACCGACTGTAGTGTAAATAAAATGTACCAAAATATTATGGCAAGTGGCGTCAAATTTTGACGCGTTTATTCCTCTTTTTAAAATGGTATAACACTTACTCATAAATTAGTAAAAAATTAAATATAAATATTTTTAATCAACAACCTACTTTTTACCTACTTACGGTAACCGTCGGACCTTTTCTTATCTTAGAAAATGTTATGTTACTACTATTACCACTTGGGTTCCAAGAGTGAGCGAGACGGAAATACATACAGGTAGATTGGACCCCAGTCAAATAAAAGGCAAGAATGTTGACTATGAATGTTTTATTACAACAAATGCTCAAAATGTTGACCACCAACAGCAATGCAAGCCCTTACCCTTCTTAAAAATGACCGTTTTATGTTTCGCGAGTGTCTTTTTTGTCGTATCAGCTGCACTGATTGTGTAATCTTCTCCCGAAGGTCAGCGATGTCCTCAATGGGCTTTGCATACACGAGCCCCTTCATTGTTCCCCAGAAAAAAAAATCCAGCGGATTTAAATCAGGTGAGCGAGCTGGCCACGGGATTGTTTCTGTTCGCCCAATCCATCTGTTCGGATATTGCTCGGTAAAGTCTCGCTGCAGCATGTCCATTTCCTCTACATTCTCCATAAATGTAGTGCATATTTGCGTATTCTTGCGGAGTGTAAGTAGGTTGCCATGGTAGCACACACAAAACACAAAGTATCCAGAACAGTCCAAGCACAGCCAAAGGTCGTCGTAAAGTGTTCGTTCGAAAGTCCAGAGCACAAAGAAAAATCGAGTCCAATAAACAAAGCTTTAAGTAGTAGTTCGTGATCAATGGTAACAATAACAGAGAGGTGCGTAGTAACGGCAGGAGGCAGAGACGCGTACTGTTATCACGATCCCTTATATAGCGTCACTATCTATCTCACTCGCACCTCTAAACGTTTTCTCCCTCACTCTTACCTGAATAATGGAATAGCATAAAAACAGAACCAGCAAATAGCAAAGGTAGTTTCTGTCTTGCTCCCTCCTGTTGAAATAACGAATCACTATTGAGAGATGCATGCACATGCTGTCCCTTACGGTGAAAACTGTTTTTTGGGAGGCCTATTGTTGTTTTTCTGAGCATACAAAATAGTGGTTAGATGCAATTCGTCGTAATTGTTTCCTTTTAAGAATTATGTAAGAAGTCGTGAAAAAATGGAATTGTTGATTAAACGCGTCAAAATTTGACGCCACTTGCCATAATATTTTGGTACATTTTATTTACACTACAGTCGGTCAAAGTTGCGAAATTCAATAGTTTTCCATATCACCTTAAATTAAAATATCATTTTATTTTAAAATGTTACAACAAGTACTTTATTTTTACATTCCATTTAGACACAGAAATACCCTAGATTACAAAACCTCAAAGAAATATCGACATTATCAGCATTAGCAGTCACAGCATTCAAAAGTATGTCACAGGGTGCTCGTTTCCCCCTTTTGTTTTGAAATCACTATAATTCTGTAAGTACATAGGGTGGATTTTTTTTAATATTTTTCTGAGTACTGTTGGAACTTGGGGCATCATAACAATCCAGTTGGACGTCAGTTCCTTGGACACCCTGTATATAGTAATTAGTAGGCGGGCGTCACACGGTGATCAAGTCGTACTACTAACTGTAAAACAAAATGCGCGTTCCGTTTCGCGCAGAGAGTTATAATTTGTAAACAACGACCGACAGTGACCGAAACCGATTGTAACTACACAATTACACACGGGTTACACAAGATAGGCCTAGATTACACACAAAATCTGTAATTACACACAAAACGGCAACATTGTATATAATGTCGTCAAGATTAACTAGTAAGACGTCATTATTTTATTTGTTGTTGTATTTACAAAGCGGAAGTATTTATAAGGTTATCGGATTAAGTTATATACAAGAAGAAAGTAATTGTTTCAAACAACTTAGAAATAAACACAAAATAACCTAACATATGCGGTCCAAGTAGGTAGGCGACTTTTGAACCTTCGTGGTTGTCTATGGCTGGTTATTGATGGTGTGAAAAGCTGCCTGACGCTGACGTTTAGAATTTCAAAATATTCAATTCATTCACTCACGCCGCAATTAATTTCGCAAGTTTCAGGAAAACCTCAAAAGATTCTTATTTCCAAAATTATTTTCTACTTAAATTTGTGAATTAATAGCAAGCATTTCACAACCATGGCCGGTAAAAACAAACAATATATAACAAAACAATTTAACTGCGTCTGGCGCATCTAAAATCGATTCTCCATGTTCATGTTCCAGCCCGAAAAGGCCGGCTTGATTTCAATGATTGTTTATTACTTATTTAGATAGTTCCGCCTCCTTATAGACACTGACTATATTTTCAGATAAACTCACGCTGGACCGTCATGCCATGAGAGACAAGTCCACCGCCCATCTTCGTATTTACGTGGGAGGCCTTACAGATCAAGCCTCTGTTGATGAGTTATACGACCATTTTAGCCCTTATGGACAGGTTAATGGCATAGTGATCAACAAAGGGTTTGGTTTTGTCCAGTATGAAGATGAAGAGAGTGCACAGAAGGCCATCCAAGTTGCTCAAGGATCACATTTTCAAGGAAAGATTCTGAATGTACGAACTGCTCTGCAGAATGCTGACAAACAAAGGTAGTAAATACATACATGCAACATGGTCACATCTTGCTGTGCTGTATTATCATTTTGTCACACTTTTTTCATTATGGGGAAGCAGAGGCATACATTTTTATGGAATAAAAGTGGAGGGAGGAAACTTGGCTAGGGGAACAGTGTCAAATAGACCAATGCAGTGAGGAATGGTTGCCAAGGGATGTGCATAGACTGAAAGGCAGACCACCCGCTGACAACCACTTTAGCCTAGCAGGTAGTGACCCTGCCTATGAAGTGGACGGTCCTGGGTTCAAATCCCGGCTAGGGAAGGTATTTGTGTGATGACCATGAATATTTGTTTCTTCAACCTGGGTAAACTATAGATATTGTTTACCTTAATTTGGGGGTGGATGTGGTGGAGGCGGTAGAGGGGAGCTCCCCTGTCTCCCTAGTATAGTTTTTGCGAGGAAATGTGTAATTTTTGAGTAATACATTATTTAATTTTTAAATTTGAGCTAATATTTAAAAAAAAAAAACATTAAATGTTTTTATTTGCATATGCTACGCTCCAGTTTTCCTTCTAAGTTCTAACCTAACCTATAACCCAATTGAAATTTCGCCACGATAACCTACTCTAGCCAAATTTGACTCAAAAATAGGCTGAAATATAATGCTACTTGAACTCAGTCTCCATAGTGTGGTTTTTTAATTAAAGGCAGAATTGAGTTTCATTTCGCGTAAGTCTGAATTTTAATTTAAATCGTAATTAAAATAAAACTGAGTCTATGTCAATAAAATAATATGCTAAAATACATCTATACTCTAAATCTAAAATACACAAGACTGTATAGGAAGCTCTCCTCCAACTCTCTACGGGTTTAATACTTGCATCATATCACTTTCATAGCAAAAATTATGTAAACATAACCTCACATTTTAACTTTCCTTGCAAAAAAAAACTATTCTAGGGGGACAGGGGAGCTCCAAATAATCCCCTGCCATTTACATTATAGTGATAATTGTGTGAACGATATCTATAGCCAACCCCACAAGCCTTATAGAGCTTACTATGGGCCTAGTTTGATTTGTGTAAGATTGTCCTTTAATATTATTATTTTCTGCTGTCAACCAGTGCTCTTGTGCTTGGAGTATAAATGTTTGGACTTTTAACAGTTTTTTTAATCCCAAATAACAGTTTTGTACCCAAAAATTACTCGTAAAGTGATGGTGAAGTGCTAAAGACCATGTAGGAGTGTTATCCAAGTGCAAAACCAACTACAACAGTACAATCATGCTTCAAAAACATCATTCATAGAACCCTTTCTGTGCACCTACCCGCCATATAATTTGTATTTTTATGGCTGTGTCCCAAAACCTACAACTAGGTCCTTAGCTAGCCATCATGACTGAGTGTTGCCATAGTGCCGAAATAACAAACTATCAAATGATAACAAATGTGATGACTGATACCAACTCCGACATGCCACCCGAATCCAACCACAACAACCTGGCTACACAATACAACCCAGATATTACTGGAAGCAAGAGTCTCGTGCAAACAGTTTCCATCCTAGTCTGTTTATACAAAGAGGCCGAAGTAACTGTGTTGGTAGCAGACCAAATAATAATAATGCTGGCGCCAATACTCAACAACCTGCTGTCATTGAATTGTCAACCGATACATGCCATAACCAAACCAACAATGATTGCAATCAAATGAACATAAGGGCACCTCCCTCCTGGCAATGAGTGCCGATGTCAAAAAATCGCACAAAAAAACAATACACCCCCACCAGGTACCCCAACACCCAATAGTTTTGATGATCTTCAAATCCACAAAAAATGATGGAAAACACCCACAAGCCGAACCTAAGCCAGGTAAACCACCACCAATTGTTATCATAGTACATAAATTAATTATGTAAATATATATATGTAACAATGTAAATAAATTATCAGAACTACTGGAAACGGTGGCAGAAACAAATGAATTCACCTACAAAGTGGTGAATAGGAACCAACTAAATATCAGCACCAGCGATATTGCTGTTTAAAAGAAAATTATCACCCTTGTTAGAGAACATGGCCTCATAGGCCATACCTTCAACCAAATAGATCAGCGATGATACAGGCTTGTCATTAGAAACCTGCATCACACAACTCATCATCATCATTCATCATCAGCCTCTCAGGGGACCCACTGTTGGGTATAGGCCTCCTCATAAACACGCCATTCAGAACGGTCCTGCGCAACCCGCGTCCATTGCTTTCCTGCCACCCTCGCCACATCGTCGGACCATCTGGCAAATGGTCTGCCGAACGATCTTTGGCCTCCTCTTGGCCACCACTTTGTCACCGATCTGGTCCATCTTTCGTTTTCTCGCCTTGCCAAGTATCCTGCCCACTTCCACTTAAGCCGTGCTATCCGCTTACCCACATCAGCAGCCTTGGTTTGGCGTCTGATTTCGGTATTACGGATACGGTACACACACTCCACACAACTCCATTAGAGTCAATAAAAGACGCTATGTAAACCAGTGGAAACATTGTTACCAGAGAAATATTCAATGTAAATTTTGGGCCAGATAAAAGGCCTACCTCTACCGTTTTTTTGTAAACTCGTTACCTGGACCGAAAAAAAAGCTGCCAAGGACTTAAAATACCTCTGCCACCAAGCAGTCACTATTGAAGATCCTCGCAGGAAGAAGATACTTGTCAGAGATGCCAAAAATAAGGCCATTCAAAAAACTACTGCATGAGACCTTACAAATGTTTGAAATGTGCACAAACTCATAAAACATCAGAGTGCCCAAAGCGCGATCGCAACTCTCCTTCTATTCCGTGATTCATAGCCGGTGGTTATTGGAATGCCAAGCACACACACTGGGCCACGAACTCACCACCACTAGTGCTGGGCTTCCTCTAGAGGCTGTGGACCAAAATCGACTCAAAACCATCATGTGAACCTACTCACTGGCCAACTGATCCTCACAAACTTCCGGATTTCATACACTTCTTCATAGCCAATGGTTTGTCCCGTCTCTTCTTTAAGATCGAGACCTGTCTGGACGCATCGTCAAACCATGTTCCTGTTATACTGACCGCCAGTGCCACAGTGCGGTACCGTCAGAAACGCGCAGTACTTTACAATAAGCTACTGACTGGGACTCTTCTGGGAAATTGTAATAGACACTATACAGTTAAAATTGATACTTAAAACAGGAGAAGATATTGAAGCTGCTACAAAGGACCTGACAAGTATAATTCAGTCTGCCTGCTGGAGGAGTACACCTGTATCATCTAACCGATCGCGGGGAAGCAATGGGGTCCCATACGAAACTACTACAGCAAACAGTGCAAATTCCGTCTGACAAAACATCCAAACGAACTAACAGTCCAACTGACTATTCCCTCCTACATACGGCGCCTGAAGAGACGTAACATATTGGAGCTGCCTTTGAGGCACAATTGAAGAGTAATCCCAATAGGCTATTACCTCTACATACCACCATCACTCAAAAAATCTGCTCATAATCAATGACTGATCGCACGATAAACTATTAATGAAAAAAAAAGTATCTGAGTTTAAGACTTGGGACAATACTGTCCCGGTTCTCTTTGTAGGCTTGCTTGGGGACATGGGTCAAACATGTTGACGCCCCTTTCAGACAATTTATTCAGAACAAATATGGGATGTGGTGCACCCGTTGGGTCTGTCCTCGAATACACCCACACCAAATGTGCACACAACGAACATTCCCGCCAGGTGCACATATCTATTGAATAAGATAGGCCCAGAAATGCAATAAATGGCATAATGAAGGGGAGTGTGACTCAAAAGTGGGTGCAGGAGGCTGGATAGATAGTTTGAGAATTTAAAAAAACAATCAACTATCGACTCCTTGTGATACCTTCTACAAGAAGTAAAATATTCTCACTTCAGATGGGAGCATGTTGAACCAGCACTGCAGTCAGGCTTGCCGCATGCGGGGGCACTCTCCGATGACCTGCTACAGGAAGAGGGCAATGAACCTTACGACAACTTTGGCAACTACATCGGTGACAGAGGTACTTTAATGTTTATTCAGTTAGAGAGATTAGATCTTAAGCATCTCCTCCATTTGGTACAATCTTATGAAGCCTTTTTATTTTACAAGAACATAGATGATAATGTCAATTGTGATTGCGTTTATGCTAACAATGCTTTTATTTTTCTTAGCTGGCCCTAGAGATTCGCTAAGCAATGGTATGTATAATATTGTCTGCATTTTGGGCACAAGACAATGCATGATGATAATGTTGAGATAAGTTCTAATAGGTGTAGGTAATTAAATTTAGGTCAGGCTTTCAATTGAGTTAGTACTGCATACTGGATTTAACATAATTACACCCACTTAGGTTTATTTTTTCGATATATGCCCTTGCAGCTTTAACTTTAGCTCATCACCGAAACTATGGTTAGATTTGAAGATTTCCTCACGAAGTATCCCATCACCATGAGTATGTTGTCCGTACAATGTACAAAAATATGATCTCATTGCAGAGGAGGGCTTC
Source organism: Argyresthia goedartella (assembly GCA_949825045.1). Taxonomy (NCBI): domain Eukaryota; kingdom Metazoa; phylum Arthropoda; class Insecta; order Lepidoptera; family Argyresthiidae; genus Argyresthia; species Argyresthia goedartella. The sequence goes on along the minus strand of OX463821.1, from coordinate 20,457,505 downwards.
GAAGAGGAAGGAGGGTTCGAGGGCTTCGCGCCGGGGCGGGGGGGGCGCGGGCGCGGCGCCCGGGGGCGGGGCGCACGTGGGGTGCGGGGGCGGGGGGCACCTCCGCACCGCGAGCGCGAGGCGCCACGAGGTAACACTTCATCCTTGTTCTCATCAACTTATCAGGGAACACTGGCAAGTATAGGCCTCCTCGCTGTACGCCACTCGACTCGCTCCTGTCCGACCCCTGTCCATTGTTTCTCTGCTATCGTCGCTATGTTGTCGGACTGTCCCGACTAATATTTGGTTTCCTCTTGGCCTCCACTCGCTTACCGATCTAATCAGTGGTTAGCATATGTTGTTAATTCGCCGGGTCAGTTTGTTTGATGTGATGTCCGTGATATGATGATTGATCTTTTGAACTACTAAAGCGATTTTGTTTCGATTTTCACTTATTGATAGGTTGATTATAAGGGAAGATTAATGTGCGGCATCAGCACAATGTCCAGCCCAAATAGTCCAGTGATTATTGCTTGAAATAAAAAGACAGTGTTTTTCGAACTTTTTGGCTACGCGACCCCCTTTTGAGTTCAAAAATTCTATCGACCCCACTTTATCAAAAGATATTGGCTATAGTTCTAGAACAGACAGAATTTTTAATGTACGAGATGCTCTGTTACGGCCCTTATCATATTCTAATGCCGTCTAATAATAATTTATAAACATGAGAGTTTGAGGTTGTATGGATAGATAGATGTTTGTTAGCGTCCCATGAGAAAATTACAAAATGGACTTTTAACATTTACAAGATTTTTGTCCCTTTACCACAAGGCTCACAAGTAGATAGACAATCAAGCAATAAATAAGTTTTTGCTACGAGAAAAGGATTTTCACTTGGCGAGTAAAAAGCCACCTACTTCACTTTTGAGTGCCGCCCTGAAAAATTCACATGGCTAGCAAGTTGAATAAAGTGCCACCCAAGGCATGCTAAGCTAAGGGGGGACAATTTCGCATGGCTAGCATGTCGACTAAAGATGCACTATAAGACCTGCTATGAACGGCGACTTGGGGGGCTTTAGACGCAGTTCGTAGTTTTAACGGTAATTTAAGAGCAACCAAAAAGATCTGGGGAGAAATGGGTTCATGAATGAGGTATCGCTCGCTGGCAGACATGGGGTCTAATGCTCTTCGGTAACGAAACCCTAAAAATAAATAGGCTTCGACTAGAAAAATCTATTCTATTATAAAAAATTATCGCTGTACGTTAGTCTAAGTAAATCTCATGTCTGTCATGTCTCTAAAATGGCCGCATCAGTTTGTATAATTCCTATTTTGTTTTATTGTCCTCAGTCCAGAGGATAAAAATGAAATTGAGAAAAACGCAAAGAAACACCTAAAAATCGAAAAATAGTTTGTATGGAAAGTTCAGCCTCTTTCGCTAGGTGGCGTTGGTAGCCATAGATAGAGATAGCATTACTAATTCGGGTTTTCGCCATCAATCCCTTTCTTTTAGGGGACACTTACCTTTATTTAGGGGCTACCTAGCGGTTGTTTCACTTTCATCCACGTTGAAGTCTCACCTACGCTGCTCCTTCGACCCTCGTGGTACTACCAGTAGTACCACGGGTAATTTTTTTTGGCCGTGGTACTACCAAGAGCTCTGGTAGTACCACGGGAGAAATTTTATTTTCCATAGTACTACTGGCCAATGTCATGGTTGATTTCTATGTTCCACTATTATGACAGGTGTCACCATTTTTTACATGTGTCACTATTTTGAAAGGTGTCGCCCTTTTTGACATATCACTATTTTTGACAGGAGTCACTATTTACACAAATTATAGACAAATAAATAAAAGTAAAGAAAATGCCGTATGAAGTAATCCACATATGAAGTAATGTTTCAAATGATAAAGTCACAGCTACCAAATTATCGCCCAAAATTATTTCATTGTGACTTCGAGGTTGCAGCCATCAACGATTATTATTGGTTTATCCTAAACTTCAAATCATTGGATGTTATTATCACTGGCACCGATGCATGTGGAGAAAAGCAAAATTGTTAGGGATATCTAAATGCAAGGCTGAAAAACGCATTGTTTCATTGTGTTCTGTATTGCCCCTTCTATTTTTAAGAAATGCTATTAAATGGCTGGGAATACATAGTTAACGAAAGTGGACACATGGATTGGAATTTGCTTTTGCCCGCAAACCTCCGAGTGAGCCGTCGCGAGCCCCCTGGGGGTTGGGCCCCACAGTTTGAAAACACTGGCCTAAGACATGACTTGAGTTTATGCAATGTTCCCACATCCAGAGTTCATGCCGCGTGGCCCGCCCGGCTACGACCGCTATCCCGCGCCGCCAGCACGCGTGCTGCCTGGTCCAGATCGGAACGACTGCGAAATAATCGTCGTCTCGAAAGCGCTCACGTGAGTATAAGTAGTAATAAAGGCTTCGGCTCATCACCGGCGGGTCGGGAGCATGCCGGTTTCAACGCGGCCCCGCCTGAATTGTAATACAAGAAACCCTATGAAGCACGTCACACCAAATTCGAGGCAGGCCTGCTCTCAAACTGACACCTGCTACATTTCCTGCTCAACAACTGCCGGTCGACTAACCGACAGCCTTTTTGTGTTAGTATGGCGCCCATACTGACATATCACATCGGAAGCAGCTCGCTGGCAGTCGCTGCGCTGCTTTGCGGCGGGCCCGCTATGTTGTGTCAGTATGGCGACCATACTGCGTGATACATACAAGATAAATGACACTACAAGGCAGGCGGCCAGCAAGTACGCGTTCAACCTGCTTTCAGTGTATCATCTGCCCAAGCGCGAATCCAGGAGGGGGGGGGGGGGGTCGTCCGCCTGCGTACCGCCTCTAGTTTGTCTGTGAAGTTGGTACTACTGAACAAGCTAAACAAGTGCAGAGCGATTACCAATGCCGGTAGAACATGCGGTTCCTGAACACATCAAAGAGAGCTTATGATATGTGTGTAGATAAACTGGGTGTATGTAACTATACATAATCAGGCATTAAAACTCTCGAGTGATATTATTATGAAACTCGCCTTCGGCTCGTGTTTCTCGGCTTTTAATGCCCTTCATTATTTATCACTCACATATTAGTAGTTTATGTGACTGCTTTATCTGATATGATCTGCCTTTATGTACAATGAGATAAAGATCATTTCATCTGGACTCGCATCTTTTTTCGCTCTGGCAATGAATAATTCGTGCTGTCATTTCCCAAACCAGGGGCAGCATGAGTGTTAGTCAAAGATTGAGTTGTCGTTTGTGCATTCGGGCCAAATTAAGATAACGAGCGGTGTCATTTCGAGGTGGGGGGCCGACCAGAGTTCAAGATAAAGTATACAAATAAGTTTGTAATATTTGTATAGAAATAACAGTCTATGTAACTCGACTAACGTTCAATATGTTCAATTTTCATGTTGGGATGAGGAAAAATAACTTAACAAATTCTTCCTGCTTTTCAGCGAGTACGCAGAATACATTGAGGGTCGGCTGAAGCGGCTGGGCATAGTCGTCGATCTGCTGTATCCGATGGAAGATGTGCCGATTGGCAAGGTATGGAATCTTACGAATAACACTACTGTGCCTCGGCTATCCGGTGCAGGAAATGGCGTGACGCTTTTATTTTTGTAATAAGTACTACAGATCCTGCATTAATTTTGTATTTGCTTTCATTTCTTCATCATATCGAATAGACCATGAGCATCTTATAAAATAGAAATACTAAGATTTATTTCCAAAAAAATTACATGGGTATTAAACTGACAGTTGACCCATCGCGCAAAGAATTCACAATTGAGGGGATACCTCGTCCGTGAAAAGGTCCCCGTTACTCCAGGCAGAAAGACCCCACACTGCGGGTCGGAATCGGGGAAAAATTGCAAAAAGTCGGTTTTAAATTAATACAAAATTGATAGAAATATAAATAGAACATTTATTCAACAGTCACTATACACAAGACACAGCAAAAGATATAAAGAAACAAAACAAGTAGGAAATAAAAGACGAAGAAAATACACGTGAAGACAAAACACAGTAACAAAATGGGGAGAGGCAGAACGACGCCATGAGGTGTGTATCGCAACAGCGAAACGGCTCCGACTCAGCATGTGAACGCTGATATTCTGTCGGTATCTTTTGGAGACTGAATAAATAAGTGTGGGTGGGTGTTAATAAACCTACATATTATAATTAATCACTATATCACGACAAATGGGATCACTGTCACTGGTAGGAGCATGGCTTGATGACAATCTTCTAACCCTTAATGTGGATAAGACCAAATTCGTCTGCTTTCATAAAACAGCGGTGTCCCAGCCATCTGCTCACTTTAATGAAATGCAGATGCACACCTGCCAGAATGGAGCTGGTCTATGCGGCTGTCCCATAGTTACCAGAACTGATAAAATAAAATATCTAGGTCTCCCACTCGACGATCACCTTAAGTTTTGACCCCATATTAACAGCATGGCGGGACGTATCAGAAGGCTCGTACCTTTTATGAAACCTCTCAGACAGGGTGCTGATAGAGAGGTGCTAAGACTTGTTTACATCTCTCTTGCAATACTGCATCACAGCCTGGGGCAGCGCAGCAAAAAAATTTGAACTCGGAAGACTACAACCCAATGATGGCCAGAAGAGTATACAGGGTTCCAATGCCCACAGATCGTACAGCATTTGCTCAGCGGTTCAGGTACTTCTCCTTCCCGTTTACATAGTCTGTAGGAACAAAGACATTAAAAACTCCAGCATCATAGAAGCCAAGAGTACAATAACTAAATGGCTGTCGACCCTAGATTATGAGAAAACTGAAACCCCATCCATAAGTATCTAATGGAATAAAATATATACACACCTACATACTTATTTATTTATATTCCTATAAAGCTAAAAATATATACACACATAAAATACTAGTTTTATAATATTATTATCTACAACCAAATTATATCCCTCATAATATTTAACTGATTATAAATTAACTGTGTATATCATTATCATGCACACTAATACCAATCTTATTTGTAATATTTATATTTCTTTATATAACTGTTGGTTTCACTCATCTATTATTATATTATATATATATATATCCTTTCTAATAACTAAAATTTTAATATTTACCTTCAAAATTTTACTAATTAAATAACTTATGGTCAGCAACTAATTATATTGTAAACTTGTAATGCCACAGGACTCCAGGTGACAGGTTAAACCTAGTGTGGTGTGCATAAGCAATCTGGATGTTGCTAACTCAATTAGTTCAATAAAGATTTTGTATTTTTGTATTTTGTATCAAATTTACAGGAAGAGAAGCCATTAAATAAACAAAATTCATATTATATGAATATAATACTATAAAGATAAAATTTATATATTGAAAACATATATAACAAAAGATAAATAACTACAAATAATAATTAAGATTATCATATGACTTAACCGATTTACGTAATTTTATCACTATTTATTATGTGACGCGGGTTCTCTCCGGGACAGAATCAGACATCTGACTTCTGCAGATGTAGGAACTGTTGTCTGCACGTAATCTTAAATCGAGCAATCGATTTTGATCCCGAATTGGCGGCGCAAGTTGTTCCAACCCTTCGTGGACAGTTATCTGAAACTGCCCCGAAAAGCAGCTGATCCATGACGGGGAATCGACACAATGCTTGTAGTGGCCCCACAATGCTTTGTGTGGTGAAATGAAACTCGCCAGAGGAGTTTTTAGCACAAATACTCGGGTATTTGACATTTGATCACACCAAACATGAGGGTGACCAGATGTAATTTCTGTCTACCGTCCATCTTGAGTATATTGGCCTGGTTCATGTAAGGTGTAACATGGCCACGAGCAGCAATGTTAAAACAAAACCTTGCACATGCATTCTGGACTCTCTGTATCAGTCGGTGAGTGCGTTTGAGGAGACAGGGCCCGTATACCGTAATACCATCATTTAATTTAGACAAAACCAAAGATTCGCACAGCGAAATGCGCATTTGTTCGCTTAGAAAGCATCTGACTCTATATAAAATATTGAGCCGATAGAAGCAGTTCTTAACCAAATACAGAACATGCTTCTCAAACCGTAATTCCTGATCCATAATAAGGCCAAGATTACGTGCCTCGCACACACGTTGAATCAACGCGCTCGAAATGACATGAAACGAAATGAATGAGACTTGTGGATCTAGGTTCGTTAAAGTCTCAATTTGATTTCTGTGTAGGAAGCAGGAATAATTACGCGTCGAAAAAGTATGCGAATCGAACTGTCAGTGACTCTTATGCACAATGACTTAAGGTTGATTTTATCTGGACTCGAACACTTTTTCGCTCTGGTATTTATTCCTGCTTGAGTCACTGGACTCTAAATCTTATGTTTCTACTTGGCAGGGTTTAAGACTAAGGCGTTTTTGGTAGACCAGGCACTAATCCCATCCAAATCATCATTTATACTTTGTAGACCATCAGAAAAGTTGTGCTTATCAAAATCTAAGTAAATCTGCAGATCATCTGCTTAAATATGATACCTACAATGAAATATGAACTTTACAACATCGGCACTGTGAATAATAAATAACAGTGGTCCCAGAATCGAACCTTGAGGGACACCTCTGTGAATTGTAACGGTTTGTGATTGCTCACTGGTGCCATCGGTCTTCCTCAGTACTACCTTCTGACTACGGCTCCCAAGATAACTTACAAACCATCTCACAGAAGACCTATCAAATCCATAATAACCCAATTTAGAAAGCATCATAGGCACATTAATGGAGTTGAAAGCCCCAAAATAATCCAAAAGGGGAAAAGATAGTGCCAATCCCGGAGTCCTGCGACGCTAGTATATTGTCCACGACGTCAAGAAGAGCAGAGCGTACGACTTGCTTGTGAACAACCTTTTCCAAAATCTTTTCTCACTAGAGTATACATACCGGCTAGCCCTACGAGAGCCACGCTGGCGAATTCCTCGTGTATAAAATGGCGAGTATATCCACACCTCGTTTGCCTTTCTTCCTTGGTCAGGGATCGCTGTAAAGAATAAACTGGTTGAAAATTCTGACAACAAGCCGGTAACCTCAAAATCTCCCGAAACTCCGCACTTACCATGGCTTCGGGTCAAAATTCGCGAAGCCCCCCCAGGCGGGACCGACACCACGTCAACTGGCGATGAAAGACGGCGGGTCAGGCGAAATATCCGTATTTATATGGCCACGAAACCCAACGAATTTTCTAGAAGGTGGGTGACCAACTCCAGACTAGATTTCAGAACTGTTACTTTTCCGGACGAAAACAGGCTTGATGAGAACGGAGTTCACACCATCAAAAATTATATCATAAAACGAATGCCGAGAGGGTTTGTTGTTGGCAATGGCATCAAATTAATAACTATAACTCATTCCGACCCCGTTTTTAATAAGAAAGAAAACGTACTTTTATTACCAAAAATAACCGTAGCACGGCAACTCCGAAAACGCGCCACCTAGTGGGCATTAGCGGCAGACTAGAGATTTTGAATAGCCGAAACGTTTAGATAATGCTCCGATTTTATGACATCTGAAACAAACAATTACGTCAGGCAGTTTGTTGTGAAGACCCGAAACGAACCTAGTTAAAATAAAGTAGGTGTTCGTATACTTGAGCTAATTAGTATACAGCAATGGCGGAATTAGTATGGCGGACGCTCCGACAATCTGTGCAGGAATTTCGTCAAAATAGGAGTTTGTCTAAAAAAGTAATTTAAAGAAGTTTTAGGTGCCATCAGTACGTGAATGTTCCAACTAGTGTCGATAACTTATTGCGGTAATCTACATTGCGTAATTCTTTCGGAATGTCGTGGAATGTGTTTGTTCACCACTTAACTAAAGTATGAAAACACCGACCTTACAGGGCTACAGTTAGTTCTTTCGCTTAGAAAAGGCTTAGACACTTCCTGTGTCTTCCTGTCACTAGACGCTGATGGGTGTTTTAAAAATCGTTTCGATTCACGTTACTTTAAAATGTTTTTTTTTTTTAAATAATGTTGTTGATATATTATTAGGTCTCAAAATACTATTAAATATGATTACATCAATAATTCAGCTTTCCTATTAATTTTCGCTTTATGGCTTTGTTCTCATTACGGCAGTCAGCTCAGCACCGACTGTCATGATTCAATATTTTGGGTCGCCGCCAAATAGCGATATGTCAATTGAGGCATCGAACCTCCTTGGCATACCTAAAGGTGCAAATACTTACTACTACTAAAAATACGTTTTTTTGGTACTTGCCTCTTTAGGTGAATATGCCAGACTCCATACAAGTTCGAAGTTTATTATATGGAAGTGTCAGTCAGCGGCGACAGCTAGCCGTAATGAGAACAAAGCCTAAAACTGATTTATTTATGTTACACTTTGTAGAGTATTTTGTTCGATTATTATGCGTCTTTGAGTGTTGTCCCCTTTCTATGTGGCACTTGTTTCGGGCGCTTCCATGTTTCGGATGACACGTTGAGCTGTAGGTCCCGGCAACTGCCGCTACTCGGTCGTAGTAGTCGTAAAGCTGTGTCAGTAGCTAGTGCTACTAGGATTACTAGCCCTATTAGGATAGGGCAGCTTGGTAACATCTGCTGGTCGGGTTGGCCAGTAGCCCGATACCCCTCCGTCGACCCGCACTGTGCCAGCGTGGTGGAGTATACCTGCGTCTTACTTGAATCCGGGTAAAGACATGTGGCTCTCGGTGGGGACTTTAATGACCACATTTATTATTATTATTATTAACAGGTGCTGGGCAACATAGCGTCGCGCGGCTGTCTGTATGCCATTCTCGTGATGCCGCAGAACCAAGAGAACCGATCCCTCACGCTCACTATACTGCACGGGCTTCCACAAGGTAAATATAGCAAATATCGCACGCTGTATCCTAGGGTGGGGCCGATATGTCGAAGCCTACATTAGAGATAAACTACGTTAACATGGCAATTCCCTTTAAATTACTGTTTCACTATTCACTATTTCAGTCCACCAGGGAAATAACTTTGGCTTGACAGCAGGACAGCCTATTGAATTTTGGCTAGTATTTAATCGCACATCAAAAATACTGATTTTCACAGTAAAAAAGGATCAGGAAAAACACTTTTTATGTTATAAATATTTTATGTGTACTCAATTTTATGTGTACTCAAGTGTTAGGTTGAACATTCAAGAACAACAAAAAATACTTAAAACTTGTATACAAGCTCAACCAAACACGAACTAACGGCTTTGCTTCATTCACCTCCTTTACCCTTCACCTAAGCTACCGCAGCATTTTGCCCTGATATTTGCTGTGCAAAACAGTATTTTTGATTTGCAGTTTAATACAGGGACGAAACGGGTTCCCGATATAAAGGTTTTTCCCTTTATTCTGAGTGATACCCGAACCACTATATCTGATTACGGGAACCATTTGAAACCGAAACAGATATTTTGCTATAACAAATCGTTACTGGAACCTGAAAATACGGGGAACCGAAATTTTTATGTTTACTCTATTTAAGCGGACCGCGCGGTAGGTGGTAGGTAGGTAAATACCCCGCGTGGCGGCGGTACTTCAAAGGACAGCTTGATCACACTCCAATCGCGCAAGTGTTGCCAACACAGTGGATTTTCCACTAGATCTGATGGTTTAGACTTTCATTTTAGCGGTCAAAAATAGTTTTAGTGGCTAGTGGATTTTCTAGTGGATTAGGTTGATTCAGTTATTCTTCAGGTACGCCAATATCTTCAACTCCTATACTTTGTGCACTCTATTAATTGTTTTTGACAGATAAAAATCCCTACACTTTTGACATCTGACACGAAAAATACGTCTTATATTGTACGCAATTAGGAAATGTCAAAAGTTCAATAAAGGATTGGACAGAGTATAGCATAATTATTCTAGATAGGAATGACGTACTTATAAAAAAGTGCATATTTTTTTGTTGTGTTAGCAAGACAAAATACCTAACATGGTGGTTTTCGGGGATTCCTCGAAACAAGTTTTTAAATTTCTTGTGTGATGTGACTCATGGACTTTATTTGTATGTCAACTAGGTCGAGTTTAATTTATTGAAATGTTTGTTTATGATGATTCCCTTGGTTTGTTTATGACATGTGTGTACGTGGTGAATTGGTGACCTTTGAGTAATAATGTATACATTATTATATACATTATTACTGCATACATTATTACTCAAAGGTTGTGACCGCTTTTTTATTTTAGGTAGAAATTGCATACATTTTTATAATTAGCTTTCAATATCATTTATTATGTGATACCCCTGATGGAATTAGAAGTTGTTTTTCTTGCCACACAATATGGCTTAGAGAATCTGCTACATTGTTCATAAGATGACGTCATATATATACCTTCCTATGAGACTTGGGATAACTTCGATTCTAACGATACCGTAAATACCTAGAAGGAACCTAGGAAACCCGTACAATCTTTGCAAAAAACAATCTCTTACGGAACCGAAAAAAGGTTGTATTTTTTTTACAAATCATATTCCCACCTATCGAGTTTTGATTGATAAAATCTTCGGCTGTAGGATTTCATGTAATTCCTCAAAGGTATTCTTACTTATATTGAAGTAAGCATAAACAGCATATATAAAGCAAGTCGGACTATCATGTATTTAAAAATATAAAAAAGTAAAAAAGAAAAATAAATGTCACCACCGGGAATTAAAGCCGGAAACTCGAGAATAGAAGTACTAGCCTATAATGTTCGGCTATCACAGAGCTTGCCAACCGGCGCAAAGTTATGATACACTTTGTATGCACAAATTTTCTGTTTGCGGAAAACGTTATAAAAAAACGGATCTTGTATGGGGACCATCTTTATTTAAAACTTTATTTATATTTTACTATTTGTTGCTCTAGCGGCAACAGTAATACACATTATGTATAAATTTCAGCTTTCTATCTATTACGGTCCAGTTATACAGCCCGCTGACAGACGGACAGCGGCAGTATCTTCGGGTGCGGAACCCTAAAAGCGGACTATCTGTAGTACTATCAAATCCAGTTGCTATTAGGATAGGACCTTTTGGAATAGAGTATAGGTGATGGATATAACCATTAACCAATAAATTTAACCAATATTTAAAATCAACCATGATATTCAATGAACAAAATTAATATTAACGAATAAAAATATCACATCAACTACTCCGCTCAGAGTCCGTTCCGGGCGGGAATATAACAATAAGCCATTAACACTACACAAAATTAACATTAGCGAATAAAAATATCATACCAACTTCAGGAGGAGGAAATATCATACGTCTAACAGGAGAATTGACAACGTCGCGCTTTCTCTCGCTCGGGTCGAATTAGGAGCGGCAACGTCGCACGATTCATTTCCTTAGGTACGGCAATTTAATCAATTGTATGCTCTATGTCTCTTACGATAGCACACATTTACTCATTACAGTAGATATTTTATTGTAAACCAACGGAAGTGATATTTCTGTCGCTTATTTATTCTGTGCTCTATTTCTCTTACGATAAAACACAGTTTAACACAGTTACTGTTATTGATATTTTTATTCTTACAAAAGGAAGTGAAATTTCAGTCAGTGAAGTGAATGGTTGATTGTTTAGTACTTGAACAAAAATATTATAATTATTTAATATTAACCATTAACCAATTAAAAAAAACAATCAATAATCTCATCTCTAGAATGGAGCGGCGTATGACGTCAATTGACGTTGGAAATTGGAAAGCACATTACGTGGAAGTATTTCTTTTTAAATGTGATGATACTGATTCTGATATTTCATACGAAGAAAGCTCAGAGAGTGAAGGAGATGCTATGAGTGGAGTAGAAGAATTCGAAAATTAGCTTTAGAAGTATTATTAGTAATAAGTAAATTAACTGATTAGTATTATTAATCTGACTGTTTTTCTGACCCTTCAAGTCGTCAGTGTCGCGTACCGCAACTCCAAAAGGTCCTATCCTAATAGCAACTGGATTTGATAGTAACATTTTACTTCGAAATAAAGGGATCTCTATTTTGAGGGAACCGTTATCGAAATGAAACTGCTTTTGGAAATAAAGGTTCCCGTTATTATAGAGAAACCCTATGAAACTGTTTTTCGAAAAAAAAGGTTCCCGTTATTTTAGAGAAACCCTTATTATTGGTAACTCTTCAAAGAGGTTCCTCTATTAAACCGTTCTCCGTCGGTTTGGTTCCTGTTTTGGCTTAGAGGTTTCCGTATTTTTGGGTTCTCATGATTTGGGGAGCGGTATTTAGCGTTACCGGGAAATTTGGGTTTTTCAGTCCCTGGACTTTAATATTTTCCTTGAATTTTTAGTGGATTAGAAAGGTCTAACCCACTAAAAAATCAATATGCTGTCCTGCTCCCGTTATTGCTCTAGTACCATTGGACAGTACCATCAACAAATGCCGTAGCGACACATTTCGTTTTTAGTACCATTGTCCGATAATATGAATGGTACTAGTGATGCACTGTCCCGTGGAAACACCAAGCGTTGCAGTAGTTCCACAGGTAAAAAAATCTACCCATGGTACACTCTCTCGTCGTCCCTTCAACTTTCCATAAAAAAATCTACCCATGGTACACACTCTCGTCGTCCCTTCAACTTTCCATAAAAAAATCTACCCATTGTACACACTCTCGTCGTCCCTTCATCTTTCCATAAAAAAAATTACCCATTGTACACACTCTCGTCGTCCCTTCAACTTTCCATAAAAAAACTAGCCATGGTACACTCTCTCGTCGTCGTCCCTTCAACTTTCCATAAAAAAATCTACCCATTGAACACACTCTCGTCGTCCCTTCAACTTTCCATAAAAAAACTAGCCATGGTACACTCTCTCGTCGTCGTCCCTTCAACTTTCCATAAAAAAATCTACCCATTGTACACACTCTCGTCGTCCCTTCAACTTTCCATAAAAAAACTAGCCATGGTACACTCTCTCGTCGTCGTCCCTTCAACTTTCCATAAAAAAATCTACCCACTGTACACACTGTCGTCGTCCATTCAACTTTCCATAAAAAAACTAGCCATGGTACACTCTCTCGTCGTCGTCCCTTCAACTTTCCATAAAAGGCAACAGACTGTTGCAGGAGGTTAATTCTTAATATTCACAAGGGGTCACGTTAGCATAAACAGCGCAACAATGACAACTACAATAACATGTATTTTCTCAGATGGGGTGGCAGAGATAACTTCACATAGACAATATAAAAAAATATTGACTATTTTCGACAGGTCTTTTTTTTTAAAATTGTGACTATTTTCGACAGGTCTCTATTTTTGACAGTTATCACTATTTTTGACAGATGTCACCATTTTCGATAGGTTTCTTTATTTTTGACAGTTGTCACTATTTTCGACAGGTCTCTATTTTTGACAGGTGTCACTATTTTTGACAGGTATCACTATTTTTGACAGATGTCTTTTTTGACAGTTGACACTATTTTTGACAGGTGTCACTATTTTTGACAGATGTCACAATCATGACACCTGACAAAAATAGTGAAGCCTGTCAAATTCATCACAAGGGACACTGGTGTAACGCTAGTTCAATTGATGGTACTAGAGACACATGTCGTTTTGAATACCATTGTCCGATAATATGAATGGCACTAGTGAAAAGACTGGCCACTTAATGAAGCATTTGGGATATTATCACAATCTATGATTATATTAAAACAAATCCACCTTCACAGAACAGTTCAGTTGACCTTTTTTCCCATTGGTTCAGTTTACTGAAATGAAGGATAATAACTTATGTCACGCTTTTTCCTAGGATGGGGATGGCAGGGACAAACCTTCAATAAATTTACATCTATGTTTTTTGATTGACAGTTGTCATGATTTTGACAGGTATTGCTACTTTTGACAGTTCTTTATTTCGTTTTATCATGACACCTGTCAAAATTATAGCACCTGTGAAAATCGTGAGACCTGTCAAAATTGTGAAACCTGTCAAAATCTTGACATATGTCAAAAAAAAACATAAAATGTTGATTTATGTGAAGTTATGCCTCTGCTACCCCATCTGGAAAAATGCGTGATGTCAAACCTTGTTGAATTCGTTTACGTACATACTGTTGGTGTATCTTGAAATAAATAAATGGTACTACATTAATATGCTCAATAAAAATACAGCTTTGGTTTTTTATGTATCAGCAAACCCGGATATATTAATAAGTATATTATTTAAAGGTACTAGTGATACACAAGTGACACACAAGGGTATCACTAGTTCCATTAAGAGTACTGTCCTATTGTACTATAGCAATAAAGCGGTCCTGCTGTCAAGTCTGAGTAACTGCCCTGGTTGATTCACAATTATTAGGTAAGTGCATGGTAGATTCCTCCCTGCTCATGGTCGATTCTCAGACACTTCCTGTCATACAAGCCAGGGTGGATCCTTTGTTCGCTTAATAGCCATTTCTCAACACGGCAACTTCTTTATAAGTCAGATTATCCATTCCTGGTTCTGTATGACACTTTTGTTACAAGTTACTCCTAATGTTCATCTTTATTAATCAAGAACTTTTATGAAATCCGCAGAGCACCGCAACATGCCTATTGAGGACGCGCTGACCCTACTCTCTCGAAACTTCCAAGAGGTCCGGCGCGGGGGGTCCTGCGAGCAGGGAGGCCGTGTGGGCGTTACTGGGACAGCTGGCCGACGGGAAGACCCTCACAGTGATGCAGTACGACAAGGTCGCCGAGTACATTCAGGTGCGCGCGACATGGAACCTTGTCTCAGACTAGCAGGCAGGCGTTACTGGGACAGCTGGCCGACGGGAAGACCCTTACAGTGATGCAGTACGACAAGGTCGCCGAGTACATTCAGGTGCGCGCGACATGGAACCTTGTCTCAGACTAGCAGGCAGGCGTTACTGAAACAGCTGGCCGACGGGAGACCTCACAGTGATGCAGTACGACAAGGCCGCCAGGTACATTCAGGTGCGTGCAACATGGAACCATGTCTCAGACTTAACATACAGCGGAATCATGTTCAAGTTAGTTAACTGTTTGATAGTGTGCGTGATATCGACATCGTTTCTGATTGTCGTCTAGGAGTATGCCACTTACACTGTGTTTCTATTCAGTGAGCAGGAGGTGCGAGGCGGGCAGATGCCAACGAAGCCAAGTCAAGCTGAATTAAGTGGTCTGAAGCTCTTAACAGAGAAGTATGAAGCGTTTTTTAGGCCCTTTGCTCCACAAGTACTCATAGATCCCAAGAATATGACACCATATTTCCTCCCAGATCCAAAAAGCAGCTGTAAACAATTAATGTGCGAGTCGGACTCACACACGAAAGGATCCGTGCCACCGTAGAAGAAAAAATAAAAAGGAAAATACGTCACTTGTATAGAGGCCCCGTGTAATTTATATAATTGCGTGGAATTCATTATTTGTTGCTGTAGCGGCAACAGCAATACACATTCCGTGAAAATTACAGCCTTCTACCTGTTACGGTTTATGAGATTCAGCCCGCTGACGGACAGACTGACAGGCGGACGTACTGCGGAGGCTCCCGTTTGGGACCCTTCGGGTACGGAACTCTAATATAGATGAGGCCGACCGCTAATGAATTAATAAACCAATTTCCTTTTTGAATTTCACAGGAGAAACGCGAGCAACAGGTCAAGCTGGAACTGGGCGAGCCCACTCCAGCCGTCGGCAGCAAGACGCAGGTGGACCTGCAGCAGCGCATCCTCAGCATACTCAACGACACGGACAAGAAGCAAGCGCCTGCGCCCGCGCAGCCAGCTGCCAAGCCCGCGCTGCTCAACGACCCCACTGTGAGGAAGGCGCTGGACTCGATACTACATAAGTTTGTGTAAATTGTAGGGTATAAGTGTAAAACGACAACACAACTGTGCGTCTGCCACCATTGTATATGTTGTTGTTATTATAAGAGTATTGATGGGGTTCAGTCATGCAAATATATACCTAATTTGGAAGTGTTTTAGAATAAATGTCCGCAAATATCGTTTTGCTAATTTCTGGGTTCTGTTGTCGCGTCTCTATCGAGTTTCTTTGCGACTTGATGTGAATTATCGCGCGAGGTTCGGCCTTCACGGAGGGCATGGTGAAACCCTCGGCTTTCAGCCTCTTGACTATCGTAAGTCTGCAGCGAGCTACCGATGATTTAAAGTTTAACGCCACTAGCGCAGTAAGTCGCTGATGGTTTGATTTTTATTCTGAAGTGCTTAAGTATAGCACAATGATAATGCTCGGGCCAATTGGCAATTTAATTGATTGATGAGTTGTCATGTTGTAAACTCATAATATTAAGATTAACAGAATGTTGAGGTAATGCGGTGTGTAAATGACGATTATGTGCCGAATAAAAAAAAACTACAGTAGAGAAAATTAAACAAAATGTTAAATATTACATCAGTTCTATTCAAGGTTCATACATACATTATTTGATAAGTGATCTCTTATAAGTCAGTCCTTAACGGAATTCATTGGTGATTTAAATAAACACAGTGCTCTAAGTATTTGTTTGGTTTTAGTACATATTGATACACAAAGACAAATTAACTAACAATTTACTAAAACAATCTCATGCTGCAGATTTCAGTCCAGTTGTTTCATTATATTTTCCGATTGGGATGTCATATCAGCAGCCTTATGGCGCAACTCTCTGAAGTTCATAGCGTGTGTCTATGGTTCATCTCATGCTCATACAATTTCATCGATTGCGGGGTATCACCGAAGGCTTCTAGGCTTCATTCAATATATTATATAGCTTGGGTTTGGCCTCCATTATGATGCTATTTGCGTGATACCAATTTGACAGATGAAGCTGGTGCAAGGTGTTAAACGTAAAAGTCTATATGAAGTTCATAGCTCAGACGACTTACGCCATAAGGCTGCACGGCCTTTATATTTGTACGTAGCTTTGTCTAATTCCATGCACAGTAAATAATAACTATAACGCAATTAATGTTTGATGCAACTAATAAAATACAATATACAAAAGATCTTAGCTACATAACCGCCAGCGGACTTTGATTGTTTACTGCAGCTTGACCGCCGCTAACTCGACCTGTCCGCGGTAGCCTTGTGTCCGCTACACAAGACTATTTCCGCGTATCACGGGGCTCAAGTTTACAGCGGTTCAGCTATAACCACCATTTTTTAGTTGTGCATAGTTAGACCGTGCGATCACAATAAATACCATTTTGTACAAATAAATACGATACCTACACTCCTCACTAGACAAGTCTGACATTAAAAGCAATACAATTTCAATTTGGTTACGAGTTTATTATGACAATAATTTGCAACATAGGGTGTCTCCATTCAAATTTAAGGTTATTACTACTGAACTGAGATCATGGCCCTTCCATTTTAACAAGATCTCTATATCTCTGTTCTTTACAATTTTTTATTACAGCATCCTAGGATTTTATCGTCTATACAAGTTCTATTTTATAATCTAGGATAATGTTATGAATATGCACATCTTACGCTAGCTATATAAACAAATTCACAAACGCCCTTACAGCTATAGCAACAAAATGCCTGCGCACACCCATCCGGCTCTATAAAGCTATTGTTTGGAAGAATTTGGTGTCAACTAGAGACGGTTAGGTGCGTGCGATATTTACAAGGGATCAGTCAAACGTCTCGCTTTAACATTACTGCTCTGGTCAATACTACATGCTCTTACTGTAGATTTCAATTTTAAACATGATCGCGTATATCCTTCCTAATTAGGATGGAATAAAATAATAGGGGGTCTGTCTCGGCCTCGCACTGATCTCGATATGTGGCTGGCCTTGCGAGAGCCGGCTTTCGGCCTCCGAACTATCAAATATGTACGCGCTGCAATGGTGCAATTCTTGTTTACTTTGCGTATCGAGAAGTCACACATCAATACACGAGGTACAGAAGCGTCGGCGGCGACGCCATACAGTAAGATACGATTTACGAAACCGCGGCGAACGGTATTTTATAATGCGGTAAAGGGATCTAGCCGGAGCGCTCGGGCGGCTCGTCTTGCTTGCTGGGGTCGAAGCCCTCCTTGACGTGTCCGCCGGAGCCCTTGGGGTCGAGGTCGGTGGCCCAGCTGAAGTGCATGAGTGCCAGATGCGAGTCGCCCAGCTTGGAGTGCACCTTGCCCAGCAGGTAGTAGACGAGCGACTCGCGCGGCGCCAGCTCCTTGGCCAGGCGCAGGTCGGCGAGCGCGTCGCGCGGCCGGCCGCAGCGCAGCAGCACGGAGGCCCGGTGGAAGCGGCACAGCGGGTTGGCGGGGTCGGCAGCCACGGCGCGCTCCAGCGTGGCCAGTGCACGCTCCGCGCGGCCCAGCGCCGCCTGTGCCAGGCCCAGCTGGCAGCGCAGCACCGCCGAGCCCGGGTGCACCGCCAGCGCGCGCCGGATGTTCACCTCCGACGTCTTCCAACGCTCCTGGCGCGCGAACACGCTGGCGATGCCGTACCATGCCACGTAACAGCGCGGGTCGAGCGCCACGCACGTGCGGAAGCTCGCGAGCGCCTTCTCCGTCTCCTCGGCGCTCGCGTACTCGTGGCCGAGCAGCGCGTGCGCGTAGGCCGCGCGGGGCGCCAGCTGCACGGCGCGCCGGAACAGTCGCAGCGCTGCGTCACGCTCCTTGTGCAGCGAGAAGCAGTTCCCGGCGGCCAGCCAGGCGACCGCGTCGCGGCGGTCCAGGCGCACCAGCTCGTGCGCGAGCGCCGCCAGCTGCGCCTCGCGCTGCAGGTGCCACAGACAGGTGCTGTAGAGGTCCATTCCGGCGGTGCGCGCGGGCCAGCGGCGCCGCACCTCCGCGTACAGGTCGGCGGCGGCCGCGTACTGCGCGAGCTCGTAGTGCGCACGCGCGATGCAGCCCTGCACCCAGGGCGATGCGAGCTGCTTGGGCGGAATGGCGCGGAACAGCTCGATGGCGCTGCGGCAGTCGAGGAAGGCGAGCCGCCGGTACGCGTCGCCGAGCTCCTTCATCAGGTTGAGCAGCGCGACTCCGTTGGAGTTCTTGGGCGGCACGCTCGGCGTGACGGGTTCCCCGGCGCTCTTGTCGACGCTCGCCTTGGCGTTGCTCTTGGCAGTGCGCTGCTTGTTCTTGCGCGAGGGGCTCTTGGGCGCGACGAACTTCCTGCTCGGCGACTTGTTGTTCTCCTTGACGGAATAGCCGCTGTTGTTGCTGAAGAGGCGCGAGGAGCGGCGCGGCGCCGGGCCCAGCGTGCAGCGCGGCACCGGGCTGAACACGGCGTCCTTGAGCAGGCCCATCTGCGCGCGCAGCGAGTTGACCATCTTGGGGAGCGCCTTCTGCTCGTTGGCGTCGGTAAGCGTGGGCGTGTGCGTGTAGAGCACGGGCGACTCCTCCATGGGCAGCATGCCAAACGAGGGCGAGAAGGGGATGGGAACGACGCTACTGAACACGCTGTGCATGTGCTTGGTGGGCGCCTGCGTGTCGGGCGTGATGGTGCTGGACATGCTCATGGGCGTGCGAGGCGCTGACGTCACGTTCATCGGAGTAACGTTCGGGTTCAAGCCCGTGTTGTTGGGAATATTACTATTGACAAATGAGATGTTCTCCGAGTTGCTGACTAGATTCACTAACGTAGTGACGCCGAACGAGAATTCAGGGTTATTCATTTGGAACACTTGCTGTGGATCCACTTTTTCGCCCATGTTGCACAGTTCTGCGAAGGATTTCCACATGAACGGATTGAGCGAGAGCGCTTTCCGGTGCGCGTCGGCCGCTTTGCTCCTCCTCTCTGTGACGACGTAAATCTTAGCTAGTAGTTGTAGCGCATATGGCGCTTGTTCCCCAAAATCTGAAGATATGATGTCGAGATTTGTACCTAGTGCACTCTCTGCATCCTTGAAACTGAAACATAAATTTGCACTTATTAGTTTAGTAATAACATGACTAGGACATTGATACTGCTTTTAGATTAGAAGTATTATTCTCAATTCTACAGATTTTCATTTCAGATACTCTTGAATGGATTCCAGATTCCCATTTCTACAGATTTTTGATTTAATAAAATGTCATGTTTGCTGATGACTTTAAAGTTTCTAATGCTCTATTGATCCTGCTTGGTATGTTACAGAGTTTTACAGAAAAGTGTAGTCTTTGTGTAGTTAGGGACATCATTCTGAACAACTTTCACTTTGAATCCAATTTGATCAAATTTATTTTACCAGACTGATAAAGCCAAAAAAGGAGGTAATTCACTTCTGCATACAAATCAGCTGACCGCCTAAAATATATGGAGAAGGGAAAAATAAATTGCCCTGATCAAATTGGATTCATAGTGAAAGTTGTTAAGAATAATGTCCCTACCTACACCTTTCTTTATCACTGTAAAATACCACACAGGATTTTAAATGCTTAGATTGAATGTTGGCCTGCTTTATGAAAATCATGTAGCTTTAATGTTTAAATGTACACTACCGCTCAATAGTATTCATCCATCCAGTTATAATGTCGTTATTTGGCGATATTGATATATTTATTGGTTTGTGTATGAATTAATTATAATAATAACACCGTGGATTAAATAAATAATCGCTTTTCTTACACATTATTATTAGTTTCCTAAAACATTTTATGAAGAAAAGTCATTTTAGCTCAATATAATCTACTTTCGTCATATTATTCTTGATATTTTGCTGGCAAGTTTATGAGTGAAATGATACAAATATTTTTAAATTTTGGAAAAGACCAAAAAGCAATTCTTTCCTTGTCACTAAAAACAAACTATACTACATTGATCTGTCATAGTTTCATCAGTAAAAAATCTTATGTACGACCATAGACTAATAATACAAAAATACTAAAATCTGTACCAATCAGAAAAAATTACTTTGTAAACAATGAAAGTCAATAACCTTTTAGTATTTTAGTGTTGTTACCCATACTATCTGAACGAAAGAGTGAATGATTGAATCTATGTTTTTTTATATCATCATCATCATAATGACATATTTATTAGGATTAGAAGATAAGGATTTTTACGATTTAAAAAAAGTACTTAAAAGAAACGAAAAGTTACGTTCGGAAAACTTTATTCACATTGTCCACCAGTGTCGTCGTCAAAGTGAAACGTCAGCTAGGTCTTTGATATCCGAGTAATAGCGTATAAAGTGCTTTGAGAAACACCCATAATTTCTGCTGTAGTTTTTGCGATCTCAGTTTTATATGGGTAGCTGGTCATTGTTTTTTCTACATATTAGTATATATTCAGCGCAATCGTCTTTTCGTTTTCAGTCAAAAGCGTAGACTTAGGAAGTTTCTTGACCGGCGAGGATAAAAATGATGGTCCAGGTTTTGGTTCACCCATTTCTAATTCTGAGAACAAAAGTTAAATTAAATAGTAATAAAATTCTCTTTTCTTTTACGCCTACGATACAATACAAGTCATTATTCGGTTTTTTGACGTAATCAGACACATCGTCATACTGTGGACTCCATTTTGTTGTAACATTAACAAAATTGCGTTGATAACAAAATATTAATATTAAGCAAATCAAATCAAATCAAATCAAAAATCATTTATTTCCATAGGATGTTGTTACATCACTTAGATCCGTCATTACATTTTTTTGGGTGAGTTCACTAACACAATGGCGGAATCTGTGGAGAAGAGCTCACCGAAGAAACTCCACAGTCGTCGCATCTTTTGCGACGATTATAATAATAAGCGATTATGAAACCTTTCCCTGAAACGGAAATCTTAATAAACATTAATTGAAGTGGTGAATGGAATATAAAAAACTTACCTTGTTTGTAAGACAAGCAAACACTCCAGTCAGGATGCAATATCAAAGTTCCTTCTTACAAAGCCGTAAGTCGTCGTTCCAGGAAAAATCTCTACCCAAATCACAATGTATTGCAAAGTCCGTAAAAGAATAGCCAAGTTGTCGTAATGAGCAATAGAACATAGAAAAACACCCGTCCACATGACAAACAAGTGACGAATGATATTTATGCGCGCGCGCGCGATGTCATCACTGTGACAGGCTTAAAACCCACTTGAAAGTTGCCACATAAAAAAAACATTGTTAATTTTCGTCTTGGTTTAACGCTCATTAAAATGAATATGTTCTCATGGATTGGACTTAAAATACTAATACATTTGTTTTGAGTATCAATAATTTTATTTTTTGTTCAAAATACCTGTCATTCGTTCATTATCATTCAATTTCAATACCCATCCCTAATTTTTGCATTAGATAAAAGAAACAAATAGCCTCAATGTTTTTCATCTAATCATATTTTTAGAGTTTTGCAATGTTTATCTCCATTCCATCAAACAACATTTAAGTAGTAATTTACTTAAATGTTGTTTGATAAGCAGGCGAGGGTGTTTTCTAATTGACGGATGTGAAATTTTAGTGTCTTGGAAGTAGTTTCTTGATGAAATCTATGATTGTATACCCGGCAATGGTTTGTTTACAAAGTTATGTTTTCTGATTGATACAGACTTTAGGCTACCCGTCCTGAACATAAAATCGTAAACCGGTAGATAGCAAAAATCCCGCCCAGGCAAAGATGGCGTTAGCCCTGTTTGCTGCCTATTTGTTGCATGTTATAATGCCCTAGGTGGCGTAAGAGATTTATTCAACTACACTAGCCCCACCACTCATACTAGACCTTAATATCATTCAAAACATGATCGTAAATCTCCCAACATGTTCTGGTTTCAAATGGGTTTTTTTAAGCTTAAGTTTTCTTGTAAGGTGGTTCCGTAAGACCTTACCGGCACCGGATTTTTTAAACCTTTTCGACAAAACTTCTCCAATAAAATTTGTATCAATTTTATTACAGGCACAAAAGCAAACAAGTAAAAATAAATCAAATAAAATAAACCATCAAATGTAAGTCAGACTCGCACATGAAGTATTTCTTTACCTAAACAGATCAGTCATAAATCAAGGACATGTCATTAATGAAACCAGTTTAAAGGCAGAATTGAAGAAAATTCATAACTAAACTAGGATCATAAAACAAACAATACTTATCACTAGTTAAGGATATTACAAACAAACCCAAACCCACTTACCATTTCAACTCTATGGCGCATTTAGCTAATAGGAACCTGGCTTGTGGGAGGTTTAGGGACATGTTTTTTAAGAGGTGGTTGGCCTCGTTAACCCGTCGGGCTCTGTAGTAACATGTACCCAGCAGGAAAGCTGTCTCCTCCGAGGCAACTAGAAACAGGAATGTTAAGTCAGTTTCAGTGTGAAGTCCTAAAAAACATGCTTTTTGAGGTGTTATACAAAATAACTTTACAGGTAAAAGAGGACACCCATGGCTTTGCCCAATGTGGAGCCACAACAAACCATAGTTATTAATTTCAACAACAGCTACTGATTATAGACTATAATACTTTGAAATACTGCTTAGGCTAGATTATGTGTATGGAATATAGAGAAATGCAGTTATATCTAGTCTTCTGTTGAAAGGAAAGCTACGATGACCGTATCCTTGGATTCAATATAATTTGAGGGTATAAATTACGGTCAGAGTGTCGATAAGGGGGCGAAAGCCCCCACTTGTAAAATATTCAAAAATTATTTACCTTCAGCGTGCAACCTTTCGGCCAAGAAAATGGCATTCTCGTATTCGTAATTATTGAGACAGTCCCAAATGATAACCTGAGAAAGAAAAATCTATAAACTATGCACAAAACTGACAGTTGCAACAAACGGATTCGAGATCAAATTGCACTTACTTGAATTGGTTCTTGAACAATCATTTTGATAAGATATTGTACACTAATCAAGGGCGCTTTCTATTATAAAACATTTCAGATTGCAAGTCTCAAAATCAAAGCAATACAACAAACTAAACTAGAAACGTATGTGCTGAGTTCATACGACGAACGTCGGACATTTTCAATTTCATTTGTTGATTGTCTATGGTTTTGATCAGTGTTGCCAGATGGCTTTGTGTAGTTCCCCCAAACCTCCCTAAAAACTCCCCAAAAACTGCTTTTTCAAAAGAAAAACACCCAGCCCATTTTCTATTCTTTTCTATCCCTGATTCAGTTTTTTGTATTAATTTAAAGGGGAAAAAAAAACATGATTTCTGTTACTTTCTAATTATTATTTTTTTACTTAGGTTAATTCAGCCAGACAAAGACAATACATTTTTTTTAATTGTTTCATCATTGTTTGTCACTAGGTCTTATATTATTTACAGTGTTTCAAATTATGGTACCCAGTAGTACTGGGTGTACAAAGATGATATTAATATCTTATTAATATCATCTTAAATCTAAATTTTATCTTAACATATTTAGAGTAGTGGACATGTAAATACATCATAAATCAGTATCAGTTAAGTATTTAATTATATATATTTTTATGACACTAGGTATATTCACTCCACCCTACAAATACCCTTCTAGACAAGTTAATAGTCTCTCTCAAACTGCAGCTCCCCAAGAAAGTTCTTTTTGCGTTCGCTGTCGTAAACTAGGTCATACTTTGAACAGTTGCACTCAACCACGATTCGTGATTTGTTTTAAATGTGGTCTTAAGGGTTTTTAAACTGCAGATTGCCCTACTTGTTCTCCCAAACCTAATACTAGTACAAAAAACTAACTGCTGACTTGAAAAGTAACTCAAACTTTGATAAGGACGAGTGGACTAATTGGATCAAAACAATTCAAAACTTCTTTGCTTGCTACAAAATCTCTTCTACACTCTACTCCAAAGAACAAAATCTTAATCGTCCATTCGTTAATGTCAAAATTTATGACTTAATCTGTAACATCTTTGTTTGATCGGAAGAGAATCACCAGTGTCAATCTTGTGGGTGATTAAGTGTGTGTTTCCCAGAACACCTTTTTCTTCAAAAGAGATTGTCTTGAAGCGTTGGATGATGTCATTAGCGATGTTCTTTTGATTAGGAGTTAAATGCTCATAAGGTAAAACTTTAATATCTTTAGTGTCGATAGCAAAGCATTTAGGATCTGTAAAGTTAAGAGAAGCTAAAACACTAGGTAGAAGATTAAATTTTCTCCAAAAGTCAATACCTAGTATTAGAGAAGGAAATATTTCAGGGAAATCTTTAATCAAGTGAGTTTCGTTATTGAAATGGACAGGTAAGTCAATATAACCCAAGCAATTAGTTTTTTGATTTTATTCATGAAGGGAGGAGAAGGTCGTGAGTTATTAGAAGAGTTTGGAGAGTCAACCGAACTTGAACCGTTGAAGTGGAATGCTTGTAGTTGAATTCAGAAACATGAGGACTTTGTTGCAAATTTGGTTCTTTAAATTGTTTGTCTCTGTCTAGGAACTTTTCGTAGTTTTGGCAAGTGGCCAGAAGAGAATCGATAGAGTCAATGTCTTTTAGAGCTACGAAAGACTGAATAACATGGGCGAATATTTCTCAAAATAATCTCCAATTGTTCTGTTTCAGAAAGTCTTTTTGAAAGGCGGGCGAACATTCCAGACATGATGGAAATATAGATGACGATAGGTTCATCACGACCTTGAGTACGATTCCTAATCGCTTCTAGAAGTTTAAGATCATAATCAAACCACCAAAGTCTTTGATTAGTAAAGAAGAAAGTTCGTTCCAAGTTAAGTTTGGATTCTGATTATATTTAAATCTGAACCAATGAAGGGCATTGTCGGTGAAAATTTCGAACGCCTGAGAAATCAACAAGTCCTTGGACAAGCCACGAGCTAAGCTATATTCTTCAAGTTTTTGAAGAAAGGATCTTGGACAGCTTTTACCATTAAAGGTGTGTCTTTTCAGATCTTTGAAGACGTTAGTTGGAGGGAAAGATTGAGGTGGTGGTGGAGGATACCGGGTATGGGTCTGGACAGAAGTTTGAGAAACAAGAGGGGGTTCCATGACAGTCGGGTCAGCAGGAAGGTCAAGTGATGGAGAGTCACTTGCAGTTGAAGGTGGAGTCAAGGATTCGAATTGTTTAGAAATAGCGTCAAATTTCATCTTCAAAGTATCGAAACTAGCTTTAGAGTCTGGATATAAGTCAGTATGTATTCGCTCCAATCTGTAAAAAACATGATTTATAAAGGTTTCTATTAATCGTAAGTATTTGGTTTCACCTTGTAAAAAGTTTTCAATTTTACAATCCAGGTAAGTCAGAGTAGAACCAATTTGAGACTAGTCATCCTCAATTGGAACTGGAGAAGTCAGAATATCTTCAGGGTGAGAATTCGCGACTAAACGCAAAACCTGTTTTTTAAGAAGCAAAACAGTATTAGCTGGTTCCTCACATCTAATCTTTACTTCGTATTCGAGCTCAGCCTTGTTAAGGAATTCGTACTAAATAACCCTTTCCATTGTTATGGTTAAATTGAAAATTTTACCTCTTTCCGGTTATCTAGAATAAAAATATTAAAGTGATGAAGTGAAGTGAAGTGAAGTGAAGTGAAGTAATGTAAGTTAAATGTAGGCCTAAATATAATCCAGATGAGTTGAAAAACTAGATGAAGTTTTGTTTTAGAATTTGGAAAATATGAAAAGGATGAATAGATAAAGATTTAAGAGCGAAAGAGAAAGCAAATCAAAAGGAAAGAGACAAGGCGCAGAAAAGGTGAGAAGGGTGAAGAAGAACTTTTACGTTGGGCGCCAAAATGTCGTGTCGCGACAAGAACCTAACCAGAACCTAACAAGAAACAACCACCAGGATAAAATTTAGAAATGACAGTTTATTATGTGTATTTTACAATGACTATTTTTATAAAAATGAAATGAGGATGAGGCTGAATGAGGTGACACAGGGTTTTTAAAAGATACAGGTATTGATATAAAAAAGGGAGCGAAGGTCACGGAGAGTAGGAGACAGAACAGGGAGCACGCGGCGGTGGTGCCCGGAGCCTGGAGTAGTGGCGTAGTTGGTGATCCGGAGGTGGTGAAGGAGGTGGCTTGAAGGCAGCAGCACCTCAAGATGTAGATGATTGGAGGCGGCAGCACGACGGGGTATGGATGGTTGGAGACGGCAGCACGTCAGGATATAGGTAGTTGGAGACGGCAGTAAGGCAACAGCAGCAAGCCGTATAGGTGGCTGGAGACGGCAATAAGGCAGCAGCAGCAGACAGTCAGCGACTCAACAGAGGCTCGCAGGATCCCGGGGCAGTGCGGCCCCGGGATAAGGCCTTTAGGTGAAGCTTCTTCTTTCAGAGCTGAAGTGAGACTCCCGGATTTCAGAAATGTTCCGCTCTTATACCCTTTTTGGAGAGTTCTAAAAATTATTTAAATTAAAAGCAATTTTTTTGAATGGCCAAGAGGGAAAAAGTATTTTTGTAAAAGTATTGAAGTAAACATATCAAACCGCTAATGAGTTTGAATGGACATTGCCATGACAACCAGATAAACAACGACATCAAAATATGTCAGATTTTGGTTTCAGGCTCGTAATAGAGAAAACAACAAGAAAACAATGAAGTAAATGAAGTAACAATGAATATAAAAAGGTAGCGCACCAGCGCGCACGAAGCCCGAGATTGCAGAGTTTCGGAGAAAGCCAAATACAAGGTCACCAAAGGTAAACCCCTTCGACATCGATTTAGAAGTGCTGATAGTGTGAAAATACGAAGCGAAAATGATTTGTTATTGTTGTCTTATGGTTTAAAACGTTACAGGGTCCTATGAAAATATAGGTGATACGAAATATCCAGAGATATATGAGATGAATGCAGATCATCAACGCAGACTGGAAAATGGCATGTAAGTAGCATAACACTACAAACTTAAATCATAACGGAGTTAGAAATAAAGCGTTGGATCTACTAAGATCATATTTAAGCAATAGAATTCAAAAGGCAGAAGTTAACGGGGTTAAATCTGATGGATTGAGTGTAAAAATTGGCGTTCCACAAGGTTCCATATTAGGCCCTTTCTTATTCCTGGTATATATTAACGATCTGCCTTTCATGGTGGAGAAATTGACTGACATAGTATTGTTTCCTGAAGTTTTTTTTTTCTTTATTAGGAAAACAAACAGCTTAATCTATTACTTATCATAAAATACATTGAGTTAACACACAAGCCAATAAAGTTTTCACAAAAAATTTAGACAAAGGTACTCAGAACAACACTAAAATGTATAGGTACTTGAGTTTGTATACGAAGTTACCAACAGAAGGAGATATAATTGGTTCTACAGTAGGTAGTTCTAATTTATATGAAATATATATGTACGAGTATAGTGCTTATGTACTAAAGGTGATTCAGTTGTTAAAAATATTTTTCCTAAAACAGATGGGTGTTTCATGAAATATATCAACTTGATTATGTAATTTATTATTTTGATATGATATGATTATGTAATACCTATATTATTATGATACTTCAATGGTCTTCAAAATTGAAAGACAAAAAGGAAATATTGATGATGTTAATGGTGTATTGTCTTTAACCTTGAATTGGTTATAATGTTTAAGGCCCATATAAATCATGTGGGTTCATATAAATAAATCATATGGGTTCATTAGGCCTTAAACATAATAACTACGATGTAAAAAAGTATGGCAACAAATATAATAATCATCAAAATATTTTTTTCCTACCCAAAATGGATAAATGAACACCAAAAGTTGCAAAAAATATCAGGGCAAAATACTGCAGTAGCTTAGGTGAAGGGTAAAGGGGGTGAGTGGAGCGAAGCCCCCTTTATCCTTCGTGTTAGGTTGAACATGCAAGAACAACAAAAAATACTTAAAACATAAACTTAAGTACACAAATCATAGAATAGAATAGAATAGAATAGAATGATAGAATAGAATAGAAATCATAAAAAGAAGTTTGGTGATCATTTATCCAAACACAATTTGATGGACATTTATCTATTCTGGCAGTCATTTCGAATTTATTGGTAGTAAAATAGGTGCGTTTTTGGTAATCGTTTAAACAAAAGCCAAAAAGAATCACCCATAACTCAAAAACTGGGTTATTTTTATTCACTGCAAAGTGTTTAGCAAAAAATATTAAATATACGATTTGAACATTGTGTGAGATGATCTGTGGATCCATTCCATAAGAATCAAAAGTTCCGCGACAGTCTGTGCCACACCACCTCATCCTGGTAAGATGGGTTACTCGCATTATTCGAGTTATTTCTATTCCACAATCTGCATTCAACGCCACAGCTGCGCAGCTCTCGACCGCTGGCGACTACCTACCTGCATCTATTGTTTAGTGCGGGCGGGTCTAACCTTTACTCAAAGACATGACCAAGGTATTTGAAATTGGTTATTGAGTGCATTACCAAATAATTTCATTTAAAAAAAAATATTTATTTCTTTCGTAGTATGTAAATAAATTATCACTTCGACTTTGTTTATCGACGTTATTTAAACGGTGATCATTAGCTCATAGGTAAATACCTATCTATAATATATGTCGATAGCTGAAAATCACGGGGGTGTGGACTGTACTCCTGTGATTAATGAAAATATGATCATACCTTTTAAATATAGTTTATTATCAAAATAGATAGAAAATAAGCACAATAATTGTCTGAGATTGCGTAGTTCACAAATACTAAATTGACAATGACATCGAACGTAAAGATAGTTTTTTTCGAATTTAAATACAAATAATTTATAAATAAAACCAAGCTTTGCAAAGAGTTCGTAACATCCTGCCCCTCGTGCAGCAATGCACCAACTAAAAAAAAGGCTACACGAAGCCAAAAAAAAGAGTGCCTTACGTGGCAAGCTTAACAAGTTTTTTGAGGGGCGGGCGCAACGTATTCCCGGCCGTTGCTACGTCTACCACCCTGTTCACGCCATCTTTACCAGGGAACATCTTTACAATTCGGCCACGTGGCCATGTTCCTCGTGGCAGCGATTCATCAACAATAATAACCACGTCTCCTATCTTAATGTCCTGCACACGATCAACTTTAACCTAGGTTCGTGTTTGCATCGTCGGCAGCACCTCGCGCACCCAGCGGTTCCAAAAGTGATCCGATAATTTTAAAGCTTTCTTCCATTCAGAGCGTCCCATCAGGTTACGGTCTTTCAATGTTGATGGGAGAGTCTGATTTGACGAATATCCGACGAGAAAGTGGAATGGCGTCAACGTTGTCGGGTCATCTGGGTCCGTGGACACATGCGAGAGAGGGCGCGAGTTTACAATCGCCTCGGCTTCCGCTAGTAATGTCAAGAAAGTTTCTACCTTGGGATATCTCTCATTTAGCGTTGCTTTCAGTGCTACTTTTACCGGCCTGACAAGACGCTCCCAACATCCTCCAAAAGTAGGCGCTGCAGCAGGAATAAAACTCAATTTAATTTCCTTTGTGGCTGCAAAATCTTGTACGTTATTTGTGTAGAATTCGCGTAGGATCCGGCGGAAGGATCCGGATTGCGCCGCGGTTCCATTATACGAGTACATCGTCTTCGGAATCCCTCATCCGGCTCGAAGGACCAATGAAAATAACGGGGGTGTGGACTGTACTCCTGTGATGAATGAAAATATGATCTTCCACAATCTGCATTCAACGCCACAGCTGCGCAGCTCTCGACCGCTGGCGACTACCTACCTGCATCTATTGTTTAGTGCGGGCGGGTCTAACCTTTACTCAAAGACATGACCAAGGTATTTGAAATTGGTTATTGAGTGCATTACCAAATAATTTCATTAAAAAAAAAATATTTATTTCTTTCGTAGTATGTAAATAAATTATCACTTCGACTTTGTTTATCGACGTTATTTAAACGGTGATCATTAGCTCATAGGTAAATACCTATCTATAATATATGTCGATAGCTGAAAATCACGGGGGTGTGGACTGTACTCCTGTGATTAATGAAAATATGATCTTACCTTTTAAATGTAGTTTATTATCAAAAAAGATAGAAAATAAGCACAATAATTGTCTGAGATAGCGTAGTTCACAAATACTAAATTGACAATGACATCGAACGTAAAGATAGTTTTTTTCGAATTTAAATACAAATAATTTATAAATAAAACTAAGCTTTGCAAAGAGTTCGTAACAATAGCTGTACTTATATCGATACTTACCCCATCGTTAGTTGTCACTAAATATACGTCATCGTTATACGCGAAAATAATCCTACCTGTCCCATCAAAACTATATTGGATTCAGACATGCATAGTAAAAGGGTAGTATATTAAAGTTGTTAAAAAATAGGCCTCCTCTATTTACTTACAACTTACTCTATTACTATAGTAATCGATTTAGTTGAAACATTCAGTTACATATAGTCGAAATATTGATAATTACATCGAACTATTCTCAGTTCTAGTCATGTCATTCTCACAGCTGTCACAGCTGTCATGCTATATTTTACAGTGAATAATATTATTAACTTACCAAAGACGCATGGGCCAGCCGAAATATCGTGACCCTCGCCACTCAATAGTTCAAATAGTCACACACTACATATATGTAGTATATGTAGTGTAGTGAATATTTTGACTATATGTAACTGGATAATTCATATAAATCAAGCAAAAGGTACTTCTTATTCTTGTGATAAAGGTTCACAGCCCAAATCATCATCAATCATCATCAGCAAATTCCAATCTCAATATATTTTCTCACACTAATAAATTATCAATTTATTTGATCAATATCGATAACTTATTTGTTGTACGATGAAAGTATGATATTTGTCTCTTTTAAATTTCATTCACACCGTCGCAAAATACAAGAGTTTCATCTAAGCAAAATACGGAACGGTAAGCGTGATTTGATTTTGATGACAGGGGTCCCAGCTAGAGTTTAATGTGATTTATAATTTATTTATAAAATTCGTTTTTTTTTTTATATAATGAGTTTCACGGCCCTGGATTATAAAATTCGTGGAGGAATGAGTGAATGATACATCCTTCAGAAAGAATTCCAATGAATGAAAGACATGTTTGTTTTTAACATGGACCACGCAAGACCGACAACCACAGACTATACTATGTATTATATCAGTCAACCAACTACTAACCCCAAATTGTGTTCTGTGCCCCAACCAATCAACAAATAAAGAAAAGTGAGTGAGTGGTGTGATGTGTGCGAGTGAAAATAAGATTGCTAAAAAGAAAAATACAAGTAAAAGTGGCTTTTTTTTGGTGTTTATTTAATTGTGGACAATCTAGTAATTACACAAGGTTTTGGAAAACGAATAAAGTGTCGCATTAGTTCTGTTGAGTGCCCCAAATCGAACAAATAAGTGCAGTGCGTCGATCACGGATGTCTACTGCTAAAAGGAAAACAGTCGTTCGTAGACGTTTTTAGCTAATTTCAGGTAAATATCATCAGGGCTGATGTCCAATGGCTAGTTTCCAGCAATAAGATTCTTTGATGTGAGTCGTGATTGTTTTCTATGCTGCAATAATAACGGAACTTATTGTCCGCCCTTCACTTGGCTCGATCACGAAAATGTCAAGAATTGATGACCTCAGATTTATTATGTTTATGTGTTCCTTTCTTACTTTTGTGGTATATTTTGTTGGGTTTTCGTTGACTCCCTTCATCAGACCTTCACGTTTATCAAAAAGCTATTTTTGTCCTTGGAGCAAAGAATGATCCTGTAATGTCCTAGATTGATCTGGTTGAAAAAAGTCTTAGGTTGCTCTCTTGCTTCATAGGTATGTACCTAGTTCCTTTCCTAATTGAGTTTTCTTGGTATTGATTAATTGGCACGACATTGTTCTCAACATTCAAAACAAATAGTAATAAATGTTTTAACAGCTGGAAGACAATATTTAGTGAGACACTTCAAACCATGTGGATATATTTTATTTTGTTCACATATTCATATCGCATGGTCAAGTTGTGTATTTGCTAATTGTTTTGTCTTAGATTGGCATTCAATGTGATACAAGGTCAGTTTCATAAAGAAACCTCCGAAGTTGAGATAGTTGTGTTGAGATTTGGGTAATTTGACAGTGTTTGTGTGGTAACACATTTTTTATGAAAATAATTTCATTTTGAATGTATCCATTTTATGTGCAATGATATAACCAGATATATTTTATCTTGTAACTTTTCTGCTGATTTACTGAGCAATAAATAATTACAAAATGAAGAAAAAATATTCTGTGCAATATTATTTAGCTCTCTCTTTTATTTTAAATATTTAAGAATCTAGACCGTCAGAAAAAGTAGGAACAACAATTTCTTTGTTGATGTTACCTATTAACTAACATTTCCACTTACAATACACACAACAGGGAAATATTTCAAGAAATGCTCTACAATCTTATCACTGATGTACTTCATTGTTGTTCAGGTATAGATAAGACTCATTTCAATGATTGAAACAGTTTTATTTAATATAGGGAATACACAATTCCATAAATAAGGTAAAATTACACTAGAGCGCTTGTAATGTAAAAGGAAAATTCTAAAAAACTTTTCTCCATACAATGTATTGAAAGGTGCAATTTTCCAAAAATAAAAATGCCTCCTAATATTGCCATTGTGTTCATTAGATTATTGTTTTGCTACCTACATAAGTGTGCTAGTTGAGAAATAATCACAAAACCAAATGTTTTCAAGAACAATTTATTGTTGAAACAATAGTATGAGATTTCATGCACCTTATCTGGAAAATAGTGCAAATAAAACTTGTTATTGCTGATATAGAATAATTTAGAGAGGTAACAACATAGAGTCACTCCTTTTCCCATATGGGGTGGCAGAGGCACAATTGTGCCCACTTTTAGCCAGTTGTT
Source organism: Argyresthia goedartella (assembly GCA_949825045.1). NCBI lineage: Eukaryota > Metazoa > Arthropoda > Insecta > Lepidoptera > Argyresthiidae > Argyresthia > Argyresthia goedartella. The sequence continues at coordinate 20,423,837 of OX463821.1, read as the reverse complement.
CAATACTCCATTTTGCATGACAAGGGGATAGTCCTTCACCGCAGCTATGGAGTAATGAAGGTTTCCTCACAATGTTTTCCATCACCGTTAAAATGTCCATAATGTCACCTCATGCGTGAAAAGCAACCCTGAAACAACCACTAGAACACAGAGCTATGGATTTCAACCTTGGTATACAAGTTGTACTTGTAGACCAGTTTGGTAAAATTAAAATAATATGGGCTAGCCCCGGTCATGGGAATAACTAAAGTGCCTCTGCCACTCTGTATGAGAATAAGAGTGACAATATTTATGTATCAATGATGATAAGTTCTACATGGTCAACATACACACTAACCTAAATTAATTGGGTAATTAGATAAAGCTTACTCAGAGCCAAAGAAACTTGGTCATCATTCTTACCTAGTGTGTGTGGGGCCAACAGCAATACGGTATTTGAAAAGGTAATCTAGGAATGTGTCGCAAGCTGAACCCTTTTCAACAAAAACATTTGACAATATCAGAATTGTATATTTCCAGCAGTTGCATTTTATAAACTAAATTTTGAGTCAGAGTGTTGATAAAGGGACGGAAGCCCCTTCTTTTTCTTGGCGCCCCCTTATCTTCACTCCAACCCAATTTTGAGTTAAAAAGCCAGCATTTCTCTATGACGTAACATGCTGGTATTTCATAGAACTCAAGAACAAGATTTCTGTTTTAACAATTCATAAATAGAATCTTTTTTGACTAGCAGTCAAATACCGTATTTTCGGGTATATATGCCTTCGTTTTAAAGAGGGTATGGCAGTATCAATAATGCAAATGTACAATCTGCACAACAGTTAACTAGACCATAGGTTGTTTAACCCTCTGAGCCTCATAAGCAGAGTCTCCATACCAATTGTTCCCTTTACCTCACTCTCTTTATGCAGATTTGCGCCTACAACACATTCTAGGAGTTCATGCCTATTCCCACTATCCCGCTCACATGATTATTCACTTAAGAGCAAGACTCGGCAATAGCAAGAGAATTCTATTCATATTTTATTACCTGAATCACAGATTTAAGTTCATTTAAAATAATTTCTTAGGTATAATATATCTACTTTAAAATAATAATCACAGATTGAGGTCTATATACTTATTTTTATTAAAGATCTTAAATTATCATAAAATAACAGGCCTGGCGCGAACATAATGTATCTCAAAATACAGAGTATTATTAATTAGTATAATATATAACATAAAAGGCAATTCTAAAAAAGATATCTATTTTTTGCCATCATTCAGTCATCATTTATTTCCTAGAATTTGGGTATAGTGATTTTGAACCTTAGCATGTTAATAAAATTCAAAACCTGTAACGGGAACTGCCATTTCTAGAAATGCCATGGTAGTTGAGTGCCTATACTTACTAGCCAGCTGAATGCTTGGGCCTGATACCAAATTTGCATTTATGATCATGTTGAGCGGTACATTTTCATCATTACCTTCCACCTTCCACAACCACAATTATTGTTTGTAAATCCACAGAAAATGCAAAAACTCCTTAGTCATTAAAAGTATTAATATAACGTAACATTACGCCAATTATATAACAAATATACAAATTATTTTATTGTCTTAAATAAGGATTGGGACCAAAATATAATTTTTTGCTCAGCTATCAGCGACAAAAGCGCCACGCCGCATCCTCTCTTGAATATCACCCTCACAAGTCTTCACTTGTGAACATCCTAAATACACAAAGTGTTTCAGTATCTAGCCTAGCATGACCAAATCAAACAATAACCGAATGAATTGTAAATTTACCTTTAAGTTTTTGAATTTAAGTATAAAATAAGTACAGATTATTGTGGCAGGTTTTTCCCATGAGAAGGAACTCTGTAAAAAGATGTTAGTATGGTAACGTCTTGATGTAAAATATAGCTATAAGATCTTATTTTCCAAATAATTTTACGATAACAACTTACCTTTCAATTGTTTTCGTTGGCTTGGGTCTAGAATCGTTTCGCAGGAGAAGGGGAGTAAAAGGGGCTGGCTACCTGATTATAACACTACCACTCTTATTACAAGGTAATGTATATTTATCGAGTTTTAATAAAAATAGTTTCTAACCTCAAATCAGATAAAAAGCGGCAAGGAAATGACAAATGGGCAATTGTGTACTAAAATGGTGTTGTAAAACAGTCTGTGGTCCAAAATGTCACAAAAAAAAAACGAGAAATTTTGTTCATTCATTCCGTTTCTTCTCGAGTTTCGTGAATTTTCTAATATTATTAAACTAAACTGCACATCAATAATACTGATTTGAACAGCAAATATACTGATTTTCACAGCAAATATCAAGGCAAAATACTGCGGTAGTTTAGGTGAAGGGGGTGAGCGAAGCGAAGCCCCCTTTATCCTTCGTATTAGGTTGCACATGTAAGAGCAACAGAAATACTGAAAACAAAAAAAGTGTTCCTTTTTTGCTGTGAATATCAGTATTTTTGATGTGCGATTAAATACTTGCCTTTTTATGAGCTAAGGTGATTTCGAAATAATAATGTGTAATAGGAATAAATACTTTCGTAGCGAAGTTATGTAAACATACCCTCAAAAATGAGGTTATTCAAAGATGAGGTTATAAAAAGTTAATATTCTCAACAACCTTTTCGTTAATTAACAGTCAACAAACTCAATTAAAATTACGAGTGGCATGCGTAATGGAAAATAAAATGAACTACCCACATGATAAAATGATAATATGATGATCAATGCTTTGTTACAGATGTCGCTGTAATGTTACTGTTAATAACAAAAAAAATGGATTGTCTATGAATGCCTGAAATAAATAATAAATTAAAATGAATCGAAAATTTGCTTAGGTGGCGGTTCCGTATAACTAATATGGCCGTATGTGCTTTATGAGCTTACTTACCATTTTATCTACGTAAGTTTATTAATTTTTAGGGTTTCATACCCGCAGGGTGCCAAACGGGACCCTATTACTAAGCCTCCACTGTCCGTCCGTTCATCCGTCTATCACCAGGCTTTCTTACTTATACTATGACCAAGCTGTATCTCATGAATCGTGATAGTTAGACAGATGAAATTTCAAGGTGTTCAGTGCGTCGCCTAGCCCGTACTCCGAGTCTGCTGAATATCTCTTTCTTTAAATAACTCTTCACCACAGTAAGGTCCACCTCGGTTTTCTTTATAGCCCCTCTCTTCGCATCGACTACTTCGACTCATTAGAATCCCTCTTATTGGTGAGAGTTCATTGGAACTCTCACCTCTTTATAACGATACCCTCATTCTCGGTGATTTCAACACCTGTCTTCTAAAAACAATTCTCGTTCTGACAAACTGAAGTCCATAGTCGACTCCTTCAATCTGCATATTCTGCCTCTTGATGCCACACATTTCCAACCGCACTGCTCTCCCTCTTTCCCGGATATTATGATCGTTTCTAACTTGGATAAGGTCGCCGTACACGGGCAACTCAATTTTCCGTTCTCGTTTAATGACGTCCTTCGTATAAGATCAGACCTCTCAAGATCAGAGCAAATTTCTTAATATTCGTAACTTAAGGGGTATTGACTTAGAGTCTCTTAGGTCGGATGCCTTGTCGACCAACTGGTTCCCTGTTATATCCAGCGGGACCATGGACGAGAAAATCGACCATTTCAATGGCATAGTCCTAAGCCTCTACGACAAGCATGCACCTATAAAAAAGTGAGAGTAAAACACCTACCCGCCGCATGGCTAACAGACACTATTAAGCGTCTAATGGCCAAGAGGAACAGAGCCAAGTGTAAATACCGTAAGAATCCGACAGATGACAATCTCCTTACTTACAAATGTCTTCGCAACCACTATCAACCACGCACCATTCAACTTGAGCAATGTTAGAATCTATGCGGTCATGAAGGTGCAGTAGCAGTCAGCTCGAAAGCGGTAGGTGACGATAAAATCTGCCTTAAAATTATTTTCACAATTCTGGAAAATACTGCCAGATAAATATTACACATTTAATAACTTTTTCCATATCGAATGGAGTCTTCCCCTTCATAGGGAAAAAAGCACTAGTCATCCGTTTACCTAAAACATCCACTCCCGCCTCTTTTAAAGGGTATTGTCCTATTTCAATCCTACCCATTCTTTCCAAAGTCCTTGAATCCATTGTCCATCCATACCCAGCTCTCTAATTACCTTCAATCAAACTATCTGCTGAACATGTACCAATCAGGTTTCAGACCGTGTCATAGCACTGTCACGGCTCTGCTGAAAGTCAAAGATGACATCCAGCTAGCCATGGACCGCACACAGCTTTTCGTGCTGGCTTTACTTGACTTTAGTAGTGCCTTCAACTGCGTAGATTTAGACATTCTCGTTGAGCTTCTCAGATGCCTGAACGTCTCCTCCTTCTCTGCCAGCTGGTTCAACTCTTGAGTTCAACTCTGAATATATTTAAAAGTCGCTTGAAGAAGCAATACCCATTAGAGTTACAGGTATTATGCATGTAAGTATTTATTAGTACATATAAATCTGGATTCAAAGCCACAGTCACTAACTATAGACCTATTTCTCTACTTCCAGCAATTTCAAAAGTTTTAGAAAAGATTATTTATGATAGACTTATGAAATTTCTTCTTGACAACTCCATCCTATCAGACAGGTAATTCGGTTTTAGGCCCAATCTTTCAACGGCAGACGCAGTTCACTTACTTGCGGATTACCTAACACAGGAACTAGACAGGGGTAAACGCACAATAGGAATCTTTCTAGACCTGGCTAAGGCGTTTGATACAGTATCGGTTCCCATCCAATTGGGTAAACTGGAATGTATAGGAGTGAGAGGCAACCAACTAAAATTATTTGCAGACTACCTAGTTGGGCGCTCCCAGCAAGTCAAAATAGACAATGTTATCAGCTCTGAGCAAGGGAATGATGCGTATGGGGTTCCCCAGGGAAGTATCCTGGGTCCGACCCTTTTTTTGATATATATCAATGATCTATGTAAGCTAAACCTATACTCTGGAATAATTGTATCCTACGCCGATGACACGGTATTACTTTTCTCCGGATACTCCTGGAAAGAAGTTCATGAGTCTGCGCAAAAAGGATTTAACTGTGTAAACACTTGGCTTCACCAAAATCTTCTGACGCTTAATGCAGATAAAACCAAATTTATTAACTTTACACTTCGGAATACCAACAAACCTTGCATATCACTCCTACGTGCTCATTTTTGTCAGACAGATAGCAGCGAGTGCCAATGCCCCCATATTTTAAATACAGAAAATATTAAATATCTGGGTATTATCATCGACTCCACTCTATCTTTCCGCCAGCACATTCTCTCTTTAACGAGTAAAGTTCGTAAGCTGGTATATGTTTTCAAAAAACTGAGAATTTTAGCAGATCCGAAACTTAGTAAATAAGTATACTTTGCCTTATGCCAGTCATTACTTACTTATTGTATAACATCATGGGGAGGAGCTCCCAAAACTATCATGCTTCCATTAGAACGAGCTCAAAGAACAGTATTAAAAGTTGCTACTTTTCGGCCCTTCCTCTTTCCTACACATCTCCTATATCAATCATGCGAAGTTCTCTCTATATGGCAATTATTCGTAATGAGTACAATACTTAAACAACACGCGCTGCTCCCGTTCAGCAGTGATTGTCAAGATTGAGAACAAGAGACGTAATTACCTAGTTTGTCGTGGTATTCGAGTAACGAAGATTTTTCACCTTTCCGTGTATGTTTCCCCTGAAACCCTTAAGATGCAAAATCAAGCTGCAAGAGTACTTGCAGTGCCTGACGTATGACGACACTGAGATTTTATTGAAAATCTTAAGCTAAGTAGTAAATTCAGTAAATTAAGTATAATTATTAGTTTAATCAAGTGTTTAATATTTTAAAATTGCTACCTACTGACAATTTTTTTCGTATTGTAATAATGAAGATATTGTTTCACAACTGTAGCTCAGTTTTACTCCTAGTTTATGCTATTCTTACTTTTACCTCTGTTATAATTAAGTCACGTATTATTTATTTCCTGTAATTACCGTTTTTATTGAATAAACTTTATTATTATTATTATATATATGTATACCTATTCGGTCCATAAGTTCTGTCACAAATATTTTGCCGCATAGTAAATAATACCAAGTTTCTTTTTATTTAATACTATATATGGTTTGATAGCTCATTAAATACTGATAAATTAAAACGATTATTGGATTTAAATGCTTAAAGCCATATTACACAAATGCTAGTTTCTTCAGAGATTTTGCACTTTTTTAACCAATCAAAAATACGAACGTGATTCACTTTATCTTTTTTCCATGACTCTTAAAACCTTTCAAACTTACGTGAGATTTTAGTCAGAACCCTCTCTGAACCCATTACCTTCATTTTGAAGCATAAGATAACTAAGTCTGGTTAAAACTAATTTTCATATTCACATTTTACGTAGTGTACTTGTTGCCCACAAGATCATTTTTAAACGTTTTTCTGAAAACGTAAAAAGTACGTAAAGTTCTCTTTGGGAGCAGTTGGAACTGAAAGCTAACAGAAAATCAAATGTTAGTTGTTAAGCATGGTCTAAAATCGAGGTTTCAGAAAAAATAAAAAAAAACCTTGTTGGTTATCTGGAACACTGTTTTTTTTATTAAATTTGTGGTAAGTGGTATTTTTGTTAGTTGCGGCGTGTTTTGGGTTCGCGATTGTCTCAAGTTATAAGGTTTTTTCGTCATATTGCGATAATCGTACAAAATGTATTGTATTGCAATTTGATTCGTATAAAATAAGCTTTTTAATCATGTATAATACGAATAAGAAAAAGTTTATTGCTGAGTTTTATCTATCAAAAACCTTGTGACAGAACTTAAGGACCGACTATGTATATATACACATAGGTCTGCCCCTGCTCAGCAATCAACCTTTGTCCTATTATCCTGGTTTGCTGGAAGATATGTCTTAATAGATATAAGCTCGATTTGTACACTATTTTCATGTTACTATTTTTTTTGTTTGTTTTGTGTACAATAAAGAAATATGAAATATTTTACTATTTGGAAATAAGCTGGTTTACTAGCTATCATGGAATACATGTACAACCTTCAACAGTAACAATTTCCGGGTATTTCCATCATTTTCTGTCGTTGGAATGACGTGAGGTTGAGCGAGAGTGTTAAATTAGTTGCTGTCCGGTCCAGCCAACTAACAAACTATACAAAGGCGATCTTATCTCCAACAAGATACCTCTCACAGCTAACCATGGAAGATAGGAAAAGTAGTTAGTTAGGCTGTGACTGTTGTTTAAATGTTTTAATTTCCTCTCCCGCAGAATGAGTACCCCAGATACAATCAACGTCACCGGGCAGGTGACCACAGTGCCGATATCGAATGTGATACCGGATATATTCACGCCTGTGTTCCTGCAGACCAGGGCTGCGCAGGTCATCGCCGGCATATTCGTGTGGACGGCGCTCTTCATCACTTGCCAACAGGTGACATACATCTGCATATAGTGCTTTTTATTTCATCACTCACACAAATGAATTTTTCAGCTTAAACCAAAAACACCATACTTACCCTTACTTACCATTCGGTAGAAGATAGGGACTAGCAATGGCGGGAGCAACGGCGCAAAGCATATGTCGTCGCCACTTGGGTAAAGGAGCCACTTCATTATAAGCCCGGGCTGTTCATTAAGGACCGGTGTTTAAGCAAATGCCTAAATGTCCGTCAGGCAAGTGACTGAATGAAACGTTTACAAATTCGCCTTAACAATCCTGAAAGACATCCGTGACAAAAAAATATTGCACTTTTACTAATAATTGTTATAAAGACCCATGTGGTAGATTTCATAGATAATACGATATGAAACATGAAAAAAAATGGACCGCAAGTGAAGGCATTTTCGATTTAATTTGAATTTAATTAGAGACCGTCATAAATCAGTTGCGGAACGACGGCAAATTAAATCATTTTACATACAATTACATTCAGTTTTCCGATTAATTTCATATGCGATTGACTAATATGACAATTTGAGGTAATTGGTTACTTTGTTGTTCCTGACCAATAATCGAAATAGTTTAATCGGTCACCCTGGGCAGAAAAGTACTGTTTTTCATCAAAATATTACATATTTCATATATTTTTTGCATGGAACTAGGCTTTGAAAACATCTGCATCAGATTGAAGCAAAATGTCATAGAGCATTTGCCAAAAATACGCTGTTGTCACCGGCACGGCACCGTCGAACATTGTACAGGGGCTCCTTATATAACATAGGGTAGCACTAAGAAGAGATTAGGGAAAATTCATCCCCTAAGGGGGGGAAATGGGTGATTGACGTTAGTATGAAAATCGAAAACTACTTGAATTATGAAGCTAAAAATTTACAGGTTAGTTTATAGGAATGAGACGTCAACCAAGCAAGTGATTCTTCAAATTTACCCCCGCTAAGGAAGGGATAGGGGATAAACTTTATATTGACATAAAAAAGCTACATGACGTATGAAGCGGTTTTAACTTGGCAAGTTTATAGATCTGGGAAGTTAGTTCAGTAAAGCTTTTATCTAAATTCGCCCTTATAAGGGGGAGGAGGGTTTAGAGTTTGTATGAAAATCAGAAACTACTTGACCTATCAATCTGTTAATTTGTCAGATAGTAAGTTGAACAATGTAGGCGATCAGCTCAGTTGGAGATTTTCAAAATACTGCCCCCCACAAGTTGGAAAAGGATGGGAGGGTGGGGCTGTTAGAGTTGTATGAAACTCAAGATTTCTAAATGGCTTATGAGGGCTTTAGCGGCAGGGCCGTATTAAGCAGGGGGAGGGTCCCCCACAGGGCAGGGAGGGGGAGACCAAGGGAGGGAGGGGGAGGCCAAGGGAGGGAGGAGTAGGAGGAGAGGAGAGGAGGAGTTATTGTTTGTATTGACTGGTCATTTTTGCACGAGTATGCGCGAGCGAAGCCTCCTGCATCTGCTAGTTTACGTTTGACATTTTTAAGCTAGGCGCAATGTTCTTTGTAAACAATATGTTTTACGATATGTTCTTTTTCTGAGGCTTCGCAATGTTGTATGTCACCGACATATATTTATTCGGCAGCTACATAAGTTAGATTTCATGAATATTTTTTTCTGTCCAATGTCGCAATAAAAAAAATAAAACTTTAGGATTTAATGGTTTTTTCGAATCCTTTTACTCCAACCTTGAAGTCATCTACAGATTTGATGTTTGGGTTAACGTTTATTGAGTATTAGATCAAGATTTTCACTAAAGGGAAACGCGATTGGATGAAATTTTTCTCGATAAAATTTCATTATGAAAATACCTCTAAATTGTTTTATTTTTTCCTGTAATTCTGAAATCCTAACTAATTTCATTGTGGAATTGCGTTCAAAATGTTTATGTGACTGCTACATAATGGAGGGCATGCTACATAATGCTACATAATACTCGAGAGTGGGTTTATGAAACGAGCCGAAGAAGGCGAGTTTCATAATAATATCACTCGAGAGTTTTAATGCCTAATTATGTACAGTTACATACACTAGTTTATCTACACACATATCATAAGCTCTCTTTGATGTGTTCAGGAACCGCATCTATGACTGGCATTGTGGCATTGATAATTGCTCTGCTGTTGTTTAGCTTGTTCTGTAGTACCAACTTCACAGACAAACTAGAGGCGGCACGCAGGCGGGCGTCGGCGTTCGAAAAATGTCATAATTTGACAAATTTCTGTACATTGTCATAATGTACAAATTTTCAGATAAGAAATGAGTTTTTACCAAATGATATTACATTATGCTGGTCTTAACGTGCAGTTTTTAGACGCAGTAAAGAAGGTTTATGATACGTGTGTAGATAAACTTATTTAATTACTGCGAAGTGCACAGATAATGTGATCGCCACCTTATAAGGGAATTGGCTGGATTATTGTTTATTTGTAGGTCCAGGGGGGCCACAACCTTAGCGATTCAGATTAAGTTCAAAACAAGAACATCACCGTGACAAGACAACCATTTCCACTCCCATGAATACGCCATAATAGGTTTTATTTACCTAAAACCTAATACCAAGCCTTATTACCTTATTTTAAGACGGTCGTGGTAATTTTTCGGTTCTGTTGTAAAACAGGGAAACCCTAACCCACATTTCGCTAATGATATGATATGACTCACAGGCCCACATGATATTATCCTGTCATGATAAATTTTGGAAAAAGCAGAATTTAAGTTTACATTGTAGAGACCGTGTAATCATACATAGAATACCGTGTAACATTTTAAGAATATTTACAATAACAGAGTTTCAAGTCATTGTAACAAATTATTTCTTTATGTTTTGGACTGACGATTATAGCAATGTTGATATTTTCAAAAGTCGACAGAAGCGTGACAACATCGCCGATATAACAACGAAATGTCGTCATCATTAGCAATTCTATCGAACCATTATCGTAAACTCGATCATTATCTACACGTCGTGTGTAAATATGATAATTTCACTTCAGCAAAAGGCGATACCGAATACTGTGTTACAAATATTTGCGTCGTATGTCACGCCTTTAGATAAAAAAACACAAAAGGAAAGTGGGCTCGATACGGTGAACCACAACAGAGTCCAGGCAAATTGTCGTCGGCGTCACTATGATGAAGTCATTGACTCCGTACAAAAAGCCCAAAAGCAATGAGGTTCTACGCACGATGCAGACATTCCTCTTTTTGCGACGTCGTCGCGTCGAAGGCAATGAGGGAAACCTGACAATTGTTCTGATCATTAAAACTGTAATACCTACAGTCCGGCTAGAGTTTTACTGCAGTTTGTTTGTTAACTACAATAAATACAATTAGTGGCAGAAAATGTGGCCCATGTGTTCAACGCTAGGTTTTGGGATGTTTTTTGTTTATTTAATATTCAGGGAAAAAATTAAGTCCATATCGTCTTATCTTAAAAACGAGTAACATTATTAGGAAATTGAATGTTATATTTTTTAAGAAAAATGGAATTAGACCACGTTTGATTATATATTGTGTGCTTACCTATGAAATTGGCGAATTTTTGTTACAGATTCAGGAGTTCATAATTCAAGCAATTCAATAGCTATATCCAGTTTTTTTTATTGTTTTAAAATTAATTTCAATATTTTACATCTACATATTAAATTTTCTTTTAATTTTCAGTTTGATAACTAAAATGTTATCTTCAAAATCAGTGCATCCTAAATGTCATCCATTTTCATGATAATATACGTAATATTTTTTTACAGCTGACACTTTTCAAATATTATATAAAATTTTCTGTTAGCTAAATGTTGTTTCATTCATACACACAAAGTTTATAAAATTAGGATCTGTCATTACTAAAAAAAATACAAAAATGTTTGTACTGAAAATTGAGTTAACTTCAATTTCTCCATACAAAACGCCAATTTCATATGTAAGGACCTAATATTAGACCCAATTTTTTCAATAAATAATTTAAAAACTTTTCTTGGAACTCGTGTCTTTTCTATAGAATTTGATTTGAAAATTGACGCGGGTTTATGAAGGTGTTGCGTGTATGTTTCACATAACTTTTTTTGGTAGAAATTCAATTATATTATTATGAAATTAAAGAAAAACAACGTATTATTAATAGAAAATAAAAATATAATTCTTGTCTAGTGAAATGCTTGTCTGTATTGTCTGTCAATACCATTTTTCTCAGGAACGCATGGACGTACTAAGATGAAATCAATATCAATTATTCAGGTCTGTTGACTATTGAAGTTGAAAAAAATATCATCAAACTAGGTCAACGCAATCAAAATATACGGCCATTTATGCCGCAAATGATGAATTGCTTAATACTCGCAAGGTAATCAAAACTTATATGGTACTTCCCGTTGACTTAGAATCATGAAATTTGGCAAGACCCTGCTTCTTGCTTTAAGGTGATTCGAAAAAATATATATAAAAGGAATACGAATGTAAACGAAAGTGACAGTGATAGCGCCAATGACTTCCATATAAGAAAGAAAAGAGAGCGCAAACAATACTCTAGACTCAAACTAAAATAACGTAGCGCCAAACCACATTAAAATTGTTTAAAAATAAACTACGCTATTTTGTCAAAAATATTTTCAAGGAGAGTTTACGAATACATAATATCAACATTGTGAATGCAATTCCACAATAAAATTAGTTAGGATTTCAGAATTACAGGAAAAAATAAAACAATTTAGAGGTCTTCTCGTTATTAAATTATATCGAGAAAATTTAATTCAATGGCGTTTCCCTTCAGTGAGAGTCCTATTCAAGTACGTAAGGACCTAATATTAGACCCAATTTATTCAATAAATAATTTAACAACTTTTCTTGGAACTCGTGTCTTTTCTATAGAATTTGATTTGAAAATTGACGCGGGTTTATGAAGGTGTTGCGTGTATGTTTCACATAACTTTTTTGGTAGAAATTCAATTATATTATTATGAATTTAAAGAAAAAAAACTTATTATTAATAAAAAATAAAAATATAATTCTTGTCTAGTGAAATGCTTGTCTGTATTGTCTGTCAATACCATTTTTCTCAGGAACGCATGGACGTACTAAGATGAAATCAATATCAATTATTCAGGTCTGTAGACTATTGAAGTTGAAAAAAATATCATCAAACTAGGTCAACGCAATCAAAATATACGGCCATTTATGCCGCAAATGATGAATTGCTTAATATTCGCAAGGTAATCAAAACTTATAGGGTACTTCCCGTTGACTTAGAATCATGAAATTTGGCAAGACCCTGCTTCTTGCTTTAAGGTGATACGAAAAAATATATATAAAAGGAATACGAATGTAAACGAAAGTGACAGTGATAGCGTTAATGACTTCCATATAAGAAAGAAAAGAGAGCGCAAACAATACTCTAGACTCAAACTAAAATAACGTAGCGCCAAACCACATTAAAATTGTTTAAAAATAAACTACGCTATTTTGTTAAAAATATTTTCAAGGAGAGTTTACGAATACATAATATGTGTATTGTGAATGCAATTTCACAATAAAATGAGTTAGGATTTCAGAATTACAGGAAAAAACAAAACAATTTAGAGGTATTTTCGTTATTAAATTATATCGAGAAAATTTAATTCACTGGCGTTTCCCTTCAGTGAGAGTCCTATTCAAGTACTCAATAAACGTTAACCCAAAAATCAAATCGGTAGATGACATTATAGCACAACTAAAAGAATAAAATCTGAACGGTTCAATCATAATAAACATGTGATATGTAATGAAATCTCGGTGCGCGTGTCCGACTCGCATCTGACCTTTTTTTAAATAACGTTTTTTATTATTATTTATTATTTCTCGCCTATATCGTCCCATTGCTGAGCAAAGGCCTTTCTTCCTCTCTTTCACGGATGTCGCTCCCGAGTCGCTTGTAGCCCGATTCCCACCAGTTATTGTACTTAAAACAAACGAATTACTAAAAAATACAATTATGATCCCGCAAACAAAAAACGGGATTGGATTCCCTAGTCAATATTGATTTTTTAGTAAATACAAGAGGTAAGTTATATATATATGAGTTTTTTGCTCTTAGGTTTGTAGAGATGGTTCTTTATGGATTCTTATTGCTTATTGATTTAAGAATTTTATAGAAAATGACACTTATGGTGACTCAAAATGCTCTGGCATAATCTTGTTAACCGGTCAGGGTCTAACTCAATATTATGTGGCTGTATTTCTTGAGTAACGAGTATAACGCTAAGATTTGTGCTCAAGAGATATAGAAGGACTGGACTTTTTACGTGGCCACCAGTTATTGGCAGGCTGATAAGGATCGTAATTAGGGTTTCCCGGGAATTCCCGGGACGAGAATTCCCGGGAATTTTGGACTTGCACGAGACGAGAATTAGAGATCGAGAGCTCGAACTCTCGATAAATTTCAAATATTAGTGATTTTTTTATTTTTTTTTGTATAAAATCACGAAACACGATGGAACATTCTTGTATAAATATATTATATTTATTAAAATAACGACAGCGACACTGACATCCAAATTGCCGATACGCAACATGACAATCAGCAGGACCCCACAGATTCATTTGAACTACAACTCAAGATGGCTATAGACACAGCAGCATCTAGTTCTGGAAGAAATGTAAATCATGCAAGGGAGGTCTCGGAAACTTAGTAAAAAAAGAGTTCCAACTTTTTGAAACTACTGGAAAACGGACCCCTCATCTTGAAACCTTGTACAAGGCTTTATTGACAGTAAAGCCCTCATCTACGGAAAATGAACGAGTTTTTTCCTTAAGCGGAGTTTTAGTGTCAAAGATTAGAAATCGGCTTTCTGGTGAATCAATAAACGCTCTAGTATTCTTAAAATCTTATTTCATCAACCAAAAGAGCAAGAAGTAAGTATGAAGAATAGCAAGTAAAGAAAAGAAAGACCGATATTATTTATATGTTTTAATTACTTTTAATTTTAACAGATTGATCTCTGTGTAGCTGTTATTCCACTTTAGGAAGAAGTGAGTTGCTTAGTGAGTAAACTAAACTAATTGACATAATACTAGTTGACATTTTGTTGATGATTTATATGTTTTAATTACTTTAAACCGATTGATCTCTGTATTGTTGTGATTCTTCTTCAGGAAGAAGTGACTTAGTAAGTAAACTTAACAAAATTGTTGACATTTGATATATTTTAATAGGTTGATCTCTGTGCTATCGTAATCCCAATTCAAGAAAAAGTATTTTAATAGACACTAACTACTAGTTGACATTTTGTTGATTTTTATATGTTTTAACTGATTGACCTCAATGTAATTAAAAATTCTCTTCAGAAAGAAGTGTTGTTGTGATGTTAGTACCTAATTTCCTGCTAACTAATAGTATATGCCAGTTAATAAATACCTATATATAATGATAACACGGCTTTTTTTATTTTTCTTAAACTTTTACAAAATTCTCGAAATTTCGAGAATTCCCGGGAACAGCCGGTAACGAGCTCTCGATTCCCGGGAACTGAAAAAGCTCGAGAAATCAGAAACCCTAATCGTAATCCGCGTGTTGATAATGCATGCAAGTAGACAATCCCTTGACCACTTCACGTATTCACATGAATTATTTTAACGCGATGGTGGCTGTCAAGTTCTGGCCTTCGCACTGGTCTCTTGGCACGTAATTGACGTTCCTCCATTCCTCGCATTCTGCCGGTAAGTTCACTGTCGATGATGCCATATGCTATCACGGCCGAAGGTATTCCTACTGTGCCACCTCTTGAGCACAAATCTTAGGCTTATACGCGGTAATTAATGTAATGCATCTTCTAACATGTAATCGGAGTAGACCAACACTCAATAATAAGTTATTATTGAAACAATAAAGTCATGTTTAACTTACCTCTTGGATTTACGTATGAACACACGTTTTTAAGAAAAGACAATTTATACCACGCTTGTGTAAGTTTTAACTAAAATATCCATTTTAATAAACAAAAGGCTCTCTTATATACTATCCTCATCAAAACATCCCTTAATGAACGCTCAGTTTGTGTAAAATATTGCGATGAGCACCTGGGCCACATTTTCTGTCGCTGAGTGTATAACAAAGTTTTGCTCAGATACAGTTACTGTAGTTTGACTGGTTTTGAATGGGAATTCTGGTGAGCGGAATTACCAAACACTATATGCAGAGAAACTCTAGTAGCGTTATATCATTGTGGAAGTATGTCTTCTATCGTTGCTAGTCACGGCTATCCTAAGAATCGATTTATTAATCGCTTTCTTTTCCAACTGTCCTGGTTATACTGCATTTGAAAAGGTAAGATATAGTCTAATTAACTTACTGTCTATGGAGAAGGATCTTCTGGGTAATTTATTATAGCTTTCTAAGTCCCGTGGCGAGATTTGAGGCGATTCTTCACATTAGTACAGTTCCAATTAAACAAGTGTCAGCAAACTACAATTTCAGATATTGCCCAATGTGTTACCCACAGACTAGACCTAAGGAATAAGAATAAGGCTAAGGTATTGGAATTTCACAATAAGAAGCTAGTATTAAAGCCAGGTTTGAGGACATTACACCAGTTTTTTGTTTCGTTTTAATAGTCCAGTATTACCGAAGTTACGACCAAAAACATATCGGCCATTTCGGAAATGCTTTGTTTTGTCATATGGCATCGGCGCCTACGATGACGTCACTTTTCGACTCGCAGTCAATCTGAGTCAGGCCGGCCGGCCGCTCGATCTCGCAGACGCAAAAAGTGATTTCTTGTTCCTACAACAGTTTTTGCTGGTAAAGTATTATAAAATCTAAAATTACGTGTGTTTTAGTAGTTATAGTTTAAAATGGATTAGGGATCTGTCAAAGGCTAATATGATAACTTCACCTACTTCTACTTATTCGGTTTACCTCGTCGAAAATAGCTTGGTACCTCAATCTATTAGGAATAATCGTAGAGCAGTCGTGTTTGAACTAATATTTTAAATAATGATAAGCTGGTTTGCAAATTTGATGTCATGGGCTGTTGATGAAATGGGGATTTGGCGACAGTACCGGAACGCAGGAACCACGAAATGTAAAGCAGTCGTGTTTTCGCTCAATTTTTTAAGGATGATGAGCTGGTTACCCATACTTGGTGCCATGAGCTGGTGATGGATTGAGGACTTGGCTTCAGTGACTGGAGCTCGGGAACCACGAATAGTTAAGCAGTCTTGTTTGGACTCCATTTGTTAAGGAAGATGAGCAGTTTACGCAAACTTGGTGGCATGAGCTGGTGATGACACCAAGTATATATGCGCATGACATCTGTGATACAAATGGAGTCCAAACACGACTGCTTTACTATTACTTGTTTCGTAGATTCAGCACTGATTCAAAGTCCTCTTTGTATATTCTGCTCATGACATCAAAATTGCGAAACCAGATTACCATACTTAACAAATAGAGTCAAAACACTTCATTCTTATTCCTGGGTCCAGGTTCCAGTACTGTCTCCCAGTCTTCATTCCATCACAAGGTCATGACACCAAGTTTACCAAACCAGCTCATCATTCTTAACAAATTGAGTTCAAACACGACTGCCCTACTATTCCTGGTTCCTGAGCTTCAGTACTGCCTCCGAGTCCTCATTCTATCACGAAAATCAGGACTCTGAGACATTATCTTTTAATATGTGACATTTATTTTTAAACAGCCAAGTTCATACTGAAGACTTGTTAAGTTTTCGGTCATTTGATTATTTAGGACACGTGACAGTGGGTACGATATAATCCCCGATAAGCTAAACTGCATTCTAGTATCTATTAGTAAGGTTCAAAGGCTTGCTTCACCATTCACTCTCGGTCTTTAGAAACACGCAACGCGCAACTGTTTTTAAGTCTTAAAAAAGATGACTTCATCTTTTTTAGACTTAAAAACAACAAATCAAAAGAAGTAGGTACGTGTATTATAAATAAAACATCTAAAAACCCCCCTTTTTAGATGATTTTCTTGTAATACATGTACCTACTTCTTTTAATTTGTTGTTTAAAATTTAAGTCAAAATGATCTTCACAACAGTAAGCACTACTTTTATTTCCATTAGGATCTGCTCTTTTTTCTTTCACATTTTTCTAATTTGAGGGCTTAATGGCACACAAAAATAACTTATTTGGTGTTTTCACACTCGAGTTAATACACATGGGCACAATGCTATATTTCTTGGTAATTTTAGTTTTTATTCGTGTGTATAGTGCGAGTTATTTACAATACGGCGCGCTTGAACCGAATGAGCCCGACCAATCCGATCGTGTCAAATGACGTCATCGCTGATCCTACATGCTACGTTCAGTTAATAAAATCGTTTCGCGGGGAGTCGAACTTTGAGCTTTAATAACTCCGACAATTTTTAAGATTTCAAAAAAAAACAGATGTTTTCTTATATATATTTTTTAATTTAACTGCATTTACTGAAATTTTCGTTGGCTACATTAATTGATTGACAAAGCGTTCAGTGATGAAGTGATGATGATTGTTGCTGTGATGATGACCGAAATATTCCTTTTGTCGTTCCACAACCGATTGTATGTGATTAATAGATTACCGTATTTACCGTATTCTTATCATCAGGCTAGCTCTAAAGGAGTCGTAGAGTCTTTGTTGAGGATAAGATAAATCATTTTGATTCAAATGAGTCCCTATAGTACAATTAAAAACATGTTGTATTGTATGTATGTATCCGTGGGCCACTTTTTGGATAAAATTCGTTGATTTTTTAGAGTACTATATTAGAGTTTATAATTTTTTCTTGATTTAATATGTTTTTTGTAAAATTTTAAGTTTTCTTTGAGGTGGATCACTGTTCTGTTTTACCTATTACCAGTGTTCAGGCTTCTCGGCACCTAATGACCTCGCAGGGGCCCATCAGCTACGAGGTAGCGTAGCGATCAGATGCCAAGAAGTGTGAACGTCGGCGATTCACCGAGCATTTAATTATGGAGTCGATCTAACCTGGTCTGTGCTTCGTTCCCGTCAAACTCCTGTCTCTCTGCAAGGCCCGGGTGCACCCTAGGCTCTTCTTGGTAGACAGGTTCTTCAGCCAACCAGGTATGGCTGGCAGGCCAGCTTCGACGAGCACAGTGTTCCAACACAGGTTATGTTACGTGGGAAAAACCAATCGGCCACGTAAATGCGAACTTTATCTGGTTCGGGGAATCACAACACACTCAGCTATCTAGACAATCCTGAGGGAACCCCGAATACAATTCCAGATGGCTTGCGATTTAATTTCAATACCCAAATCAATACGCGTTACATTGCGAGGGCTTTTCGTCTGTCCGTTGTCAAAAAACTGCTAGGTTGGCAGCAACGTCAAATTCAAAATGGCCGTTCCGAAACCATCGATCGAATATCGATTTGGAATCGAACAATCACCCGCCCGGACAGGCACCCACCTGTCCCCTAATCTACGGGCAGCCGAGACAACGTTGCTACCGCTCGTTTTAGAACCGAGCCTCCTACTAGAACCTCTGCAGACCGGGGGGTCCCGTCCTTGCCAGGGAACAAGTTAACAATGCGCCCCCTGCGCCAACGTAGTGGCGGTAGGTTAGCATCCTTAACCAGAACGAGGTCACCAACACTAGGGGGGCTGGTTTTGTCAGTCCACTTAAGGCGCTGTTGTAAGATATGCAGATACTCGAGCGACCAACGCTTCCAGAAATTCTGAGTAAACTGCTGCAACATCTGATACCTTGACAACCGATACAATTTCACTCCCTCGAAGGGGTGCTCGGGCAACGCGTTAAGTGGCTGTCCTATCAAGAAATGGCCTGGGGTCAGAGCCTCCAGGTCATTTGGATCCGAGCTGAGCGGACACAACGGTCGCGAATTGAGAACGGCCTCGATCTTACAAAACAATGTCGCGAGCTCCTCAAAAGTCAGCGCGGTCTGACCTACTATACGCCCCAAGTGCGTCTTAGCTGACTTAACTACGGCCTCAAAAATCCCACCCCAGTGGGGGCAAATCGGTGGGCTGAAGGTCCACTGTATACCCCGACGGGAGAGGGCCGTTCCAATATCCACTTTATTTACATTCAAAAAGTTGACTATCTCTCGTAAGTATCGTTCCGCACCGACGTAGTTAGTGCCGTTATCAGAGCGGATCAAAGTTGGAAGTCCCCTTCGAGAAACAAACCTATCCAAACAAGCAATGAAAGCCTCTGTCGAGAGATCAGCAACGAGCTCGAGATGTACCGCCTTGGTGGATAAACAAACAAACACACATAGGTACGCCTTGTATTGCTTAGCGGTACGCAATCGTGAACTCTTCACCATAAACGGTCCGGCAAAATCCGTACCAACACCTGAAAACGGTCTGACCTCATTCACACGATCAGGGGGCAAGTCCCCCATGAGAGGTTGCATCGTGGCAGCCTTAAGTCGATAACAAGGCATGCACCGAAACACGATGTTCCGTATGACACGGCGGGCAGATAAGATCCAAAACTCCCGCTGGAGCGTGGCCAACAACGCGTTACAGCCGGCATGCGCGTTTTTAATATGACGATCAGTCACCAGCAATTCAACTAACTGTCCCCCCTTGGGGAGCAGAAGTGGGTGACGAGCCGAATACGACAGATTCGCATTGCGCAATCTTCCTCCTACCCGAAGTAACCCGGTCGAATCAACAAAGGGGTTGAGACGCGCGACGGCTCCCTTCAATTTCGAACGTCCACTTCGTATAATCTCCAATTCTGCCCCAAACTTCGAGGACTGTACCAACCGGACCAAATTCAGTAGCGACTCGTTTCGCTCTGCCGGAGTCAGAATAGGGTTCAACGTTCGCTGATCGCGAGGAGTACGACAATTTCGAGCGAATCTCCTAATCCAAGTGGACACGTTTATCAACTTGTCAAGTGAGCTATACCGGTCCAGCAGAAACCCGGCGTCAGGGTCCTCAGCCTTCTGGGTAACATGCACGGCCGCTCTGGGGCCATGATCCGAAGATACTACTACATGGCTGTGGGGCCAGTCCGATTCTCTCCTGGTAAGCCAGGGTGGTCCCCACCACAAATGGTGTCTAACGAGTTCAGGAGCCCGACATCCCCTGGATGCACAATCAGACGGGTTCAATTCTCCTGGTACATGTCTCCAGGTCAGTGGGACCTCAGACGACACAATCTGGGAGACACGGTTCGCAACAAAAACCTCTAAGTTATGGACCGAAGCCTTCAGCCAGCACAAAACAATCTGGCTGTCCGTCCACGCGTACACCGTATCCTCCAAAACCACTGACCCACGCAACACTGTTAGAGTGTGATTCAAAAGTTTGGTCAAAAGAGCAGCCCCGGACAGTTCCAGTTTTGGAATCGTCATCCTTGTCCGAATAGGCGCTACCTTGCTTTTTGCCAAAACCAAACGCACGTCGACCTCCCCGGTGGAGGTGACGGTTCGCAAATAAACCGCTGCCGCAAACCCTCGTTCAGAGGCATCACAAAACCCGTGAAGGGTTGCCCTGTAATCCCCAGCAGGGACCAATTTCCTCGGCAGCGATACATTATTTATGTCCGATAGCGAGGTGAACATTTGCGTCCAATCAGTCAACAAATCACCTGAGAGGTGGGTGTCCCAGGTCAACTGAGCCGCCCATAGCCTTTGCATAAAACATTTGAGAGCAAAGGTGACTGGAGAAATCCATCCATTCGGGTCGAACGTTCTCGCAATCGTTGACAGTACTGACCGCTTCGTCCAGGCCTTCGGTGTTTCTAAAACCACCCGATAGGTAAACTCATCATGGACGGGCCGGTACTGAATTCCAAGCACTGACAACATGTTAGGGTTGTCAGGATTCTCAAAAACGTGCGGGTCTTGTTGAAACTCATCTGGGAGACCAGCCATCAACTCAGGGGAGTTGGACATCCACTTGCGTAGTTCATAGCCGCCTCGTTCCAGCAATTGAATGAGCTCGTCACGTCGGTCCAGAGCTTCCTCTACACTGGCTGCCCCTGTGCAGACGTCATCGACGTACAAATCTTGCTCCAGGATAGCGGCGGCTCTAGGATAGCTCACACGGTCACGCGACGCCAACTCCCGCAGGGTACGCATCGCCAAATACGGGCTAGACCGTAACCCATACGTGTTCGTGTTCAACTCATAGACCTTGACTGGCTCGGCCGTGGACTCACGCCAAAGTATCAACTGATACCTTCTGTCAGCCGGATGAATTACCGTTTGCCTAAACATCATCCGAATGTCTGCGACAAATACAACCTGGTGCCTCCGAAAGCTCGTGAGAATATCCGAAATATCACGACTCAACTTGGGTCCCGAATGTAGACACTGATTCAGGGACATCCCGTTCGAGGTAGGTGCTGACCCATCAAAAACAACTCGAATCTTGCCGGTAGGGGTTCGCAGGACGGCATGGTGTGGAAGGAAACAATGATCCTCAGATCTCCAGTCCACACCCGATACCGACATGTGTCCTAACGACTCATACTCCCTCATGAAATCGACGTATTTTTGTTTAAATACGGCGTCCCTTGACATCCTACGCTCCATCGACATCAATCTCGTCTCAGCCATCTTCCTAGATTCTCCTAGTGGCTCCAGCTATACGCCAGAGGGTCCCATTGTACAAATGGCCCACGCGCCGGTTCCATTGCCACCCTACGACGCCCCCCGAAGGGGGGTGGGCGTGAATTCAACCGTGGCCGCTCCATGAGCGGGGGGGACATCACATGCGACCGACGAGGACGAGGCGACAAGCGGGGCGACAACTGAGGCGGCGTCCGAACCGCATCCGCATAGCTCGAAGGTGTCCCATGCCACCCGCCCGTTACGGCCTGCTCAACATACCCAATGTCCCGCTGAGTCGGATGCTGAGTCGCAACCGAAAACTCAGGGCCCCCCATGTGATGACCCTGAGTGCGGCCCTGCACCCCTGGGTGGCTGCGTGCTTGTGGCCCCATTGCCCGCTGAGTCGGATGCTGAGTCGCAACCGAAAACTCAGGGCCCCCCATGTGATGACCCTGAGTGCGGCCCTGCACCCTAATACCGCCCTGTGCACGTGGGGACATTGGCCCCTGAGTTGCGCTCCGAGTCGCAAACGAATTCTCAAGGCCCCATGCCGTGTCACCCTGGATACGGCCCTGTGGAGGCTGTTGGCCGGACCGGTTCATGCACAACAGATTGTTGTGGGCCCCACCACAATATCCGCACATTTTTGTGCGCGTGCAGTACCTAGCCATGTGTGGCCCGAGGCACAGGAAACACCAGCTCCGCTGCTTGGCCATCCGGCGCCGTCCCTGAACCCTAAGTTCCCCGAACTTATTGCAATTGGCCACAGCATGGCCAATCTGCCTACAACATGGGCAGGTCTCACTATGTGGGGTCAATGCACTCACAGTCCCATATGACTGCCGGTTGGTGCGGTCCTTCCTCGTCGGAGGGCCCCTACTCACAGCGCTCCCGGCAGCTCTCTGTGGCTCCGAAGGATGGGTGACCGTCAACCCCAAATTCTCTGCCCGTCGAGCCTCCTCTTCCAAGAATCCGACCAAGTCGGAGAAGGCGGGCAGGTCCTCGGCCGACCTCCCGTGAGACTGTTCGAAACGAGTCTGCACGTCAGCGGGTAGGCGGGAAAGTACAATGTACAGCAGTAGGTACGACCATTCACCAACCGGAAGTCCAAGATTCTCTAGAGCCTTGGTGACGGACAACAATGAGTTCAAAACCTCCGTCTGTATGGCCCCGACCTTGTTCACAACCGGGATACTAAACAAACGGTTCAGTTGGGCATCGGCCAACCTCCGTTTGTTGTGGTAACGTCTGACCAACAATTGTCTGGCCGTTTCATAGTTACCCTCCGTAACTGTCAAATGAGCGACCAGCTCCCTAGGCTCACCCCTCAATGCTGCCACCAGCTGAGCCATCTTGACAGACTTGGTAATGTCCGATCGCATGTGCACCAAACTGTCGAACAGATTGATGAAGCTCATCCATTCACCGGACACTCCGTCAAAAGTAGGCATAGTTATGGCCGGTAACCTGGACCCTGAACCCTGAAGCGGCAGAGGTGCTTCAATGTCACCACCATGGCTGGACTCGCGCTGTCTACGTATGTCCGCAGCCTTCTGCGTGATAGCAGCTGCCATCTCCATACAATGGTCGACATCCCCTAGCAACCGTGACAGCCTGTCAGGTGCGCAACCATCAACTGATTCCGCCTGCGCGGACAATTCGAGCACCCTGTTGTTACGTTCCTTAACGTCCATAGACCGCTCCAATACCACATCATGCCTATCTAAACGGTCTATCAGACCGTGTGCGGAGGAAAACCATCTGAGTTCCTTAGAAACACCCTTCTGGATTTCAGATAGCGACATGATCGGAACGATACTTACTCACAATTTGCAGTAACTAAATTTTATTGGACCCTCCAGTCTATAACCCAAACGAGGGAACCCTAAACCACAACTTAAACAATGCTGTTTTCCTTAAACAATAGGAACCGAGTTTTATATCTATATAAATTCTGTAATACAATTTAGTTTCCCTTTATCACACACAGATAGTCAATATTAGTTCAAGTTATAAATTGCTATAAACTGAAAACAATGTAATAGCCTGCTATCAATAGATGTAACTACCTATGTTAACCAAACATTCATTAGCATTACTAGACCACTAATAGATTGACTAACTGGTACTTCAATGCAAATTTCAACTCAATATCTGTCTGTCTACTACCAGCAATAGACCTATAGCTTACAATACTACCAATCTATGTGGATACAGGAACAACACCAAGTTAGCTAATAACCGCCTATACCTACAGATTGATAGTCCCAAATCGTGGGTTCCTGGAGCCCTTGACGGCTGCAAATCTCAGGAAACCACGCTCTTGCTACCAAAATGTTCAGGCTTCTCGGCACCTAATGACCTCGCAGGGGCCCATCAGCTACGAGGTAGCGTAGCGATCAGATGCCAAGAAGTGTGAACGTCGGCGATTCACCGAGCATTTAATTATGGAGTCGATCTAACCTGGTCTGTGCTTCGTTCCCGTCAAACTCCTGTCTTTCTGCAAGGCCCGGGTGCACCCTAGGCTCTTCTTGGTAGACAGGTTCTTCAGCCAACCAGGTATGGCTGGCAGGCCAGCTTCGACGAGCACAGTGTTCCAACACAGGTTATGTTACGTGGGAAAAACCAATCGGCCACGTAAATGCGAACTTTATCTGGTTCGGGGAATCACAACACACTCAGCTATCTAGACAATCCTGAGGGAACCCCGAATACAATTCCAGATGGCTTGCGATTTAATTTCAATACCCAAATCAATACGCGTTACATTGCGAGGGCTTTTCGTCTGTCCGTTGTCAAAAAACTGCTAGGTTGGCAGCAACGTCAAATTCAAAATGGCCGTTCCGAAACCATCGATCGAATATCGATTTGGAATCGAACAACCAGTTTACATATGAAGGAAGTAAAATCTCTACAAATACCACTACTTTCTAGCATGTATCTAGGTGTAAAAGTACCAGGACAACATACATTTGTAAGAGGTAAATTTTTGTAAAAAATTATGAGTATCGAAGTCAATCGAACACCTAAAGTGGAACTAGTGATAACGAAGTTATCATTAGTGGCATTATTTCAAGTTCTATTCATAGTGGAATTAGTGTTAATATAAATTTATCATTAGTTCCATCACGGTACAAATCATGGAACTAGAACGAAGGAAAATTACAATAGGTCTTTCTTAATTTCTGAATTAAATTTCTGTCTATAATTTTCTTTGCTACGGCCCTGTATAAGGCAGCAGTTGGTCTCTTGACGTGAAGTTAAAAAAAAACCCATGATACACCAACATAAATGAATCAAGGCTTAGCGTACGAGTTAGTGTTTCGTGACGTCAGAGAATGACCTACAAGTCCACTATGTTTGTGCATGGTCGTGAGAATTGTGCCACCGGGAAATGGTACTGCCAAAGAGCGTTTTTCCATGACCGATATTGCAGTTACACACAAAACTCACTTTGTCCACTAGAGTTAATATAATAATCCGCTCTAAGTTACTCCAGCTCCAATTTATTCTTAATTCCGTCGTTTAAAACTCTTCTGGTAAAACTCTGATTGAAATATTGTTATTACGGTTGACGCTAAATAGTGAGTTCTTCTTTGCCTCGTCCTCGTGCTTACATGCAGCTCAAGCACTATGGCCCTTTATAACAACGGCTGGGCCCTAAAACAATCTTGTCATTTGTTAGGATATTAACTTACTGACGTATCACAATAATTATCAATTAATTACAAAAATATATCAGTATATATGTACATATAAAAAACTTTTTGTAAAAACACTTGTGTTTAACTCAAATCTCCTCCTACCAACTTTCTTATCGGTTTGTTTCGTAACTGGCATTTCTTATTTATATTATTTATTTTCTGTACTTGTATTTATATGCTGTGAAACATCTAATAATAATAAATAAACAAATCTGTCACTGTCAATTTGTAGAATCTATTACAATAACAAATATGAAAGTTTTGTGTGATAATACCCTGGTAACAAGTCGCAACTTCTTCCAATTATACCTTAGACTGTTGTTATGTTGTGCGGTGGTGTTGAGGCTACGATCGTACTGAATTGGTACTCCACTGTACCGCTATGAGCGGATATAGGTGTTTTGATAAAACAATCTATTTGCGCGATCTGCTAACGCAATTACCTCATCACGAAACACTAAACAAACTCTTTGCTTTAATAGATGTAGCGTCAATTTTGGATTGCGTACACTTTCTTCGATGGTTTGGTTTCTTTTGATTTATTGTTGCTCTACAGAATAAGATAATACTCGCCATGTGTATAGTTTTTCAGACTACAACGAACTCTTCAAATGCATCGAACAGCAGATCTGTCATAGTCATAACATAAACAAAGACTGAATATTTTAAATCGAAACTTTCGGTAATGGTTATTTTTATTACAAAAGTGATCCATCAGATCAGTGACAAAAAATATAAAATTGCATTAGAAAATCCTTCGCCATGTAGTATGCTATCATAGAGAGTAAAAATTACACGAGAAATCATAAAAACCTAGGCGAATTCATCAGCTAGCACAGTTATATAAAATATTCGTAGATTTTCTTGTATTTTATACATCTTATTGGGTAAATTAGGTTAGCGGAAGATTTCCCAAATTATTTCGGCCCATCAAGAATATCAGAAATACTTTTATAGTAGCATATTTACAATAATTTATCTTTTTACAAATTTGTCCAAGAAATATCGATAGTGATTTGAAAATTATAGTATCGATAAATTGTAAGTATAGTAAGAAATAATAGTGCTTATTGGCAATGATCTGATAATAATAATAATAATAATAATTTATTTCCCAAAAAAAATTATTACAAACTCACTAATAACTAACAAATTATTGACCATTTTACATTTAACAGGTGCAGTTCAGTTCAGTTCTTTATTGCCATCAATTACACGTTTATAAAGATCTTATGATAAAAACAATAATGAGTCAGTGTAATTTTACTCATAAGAGTGTAGCAAGGTGCGGAAAAGTATTTCAAGTTTACTGCCTAGTGTGTACTAGTTTTTAGAAACTGTGTTGCAGCAGGGCTGTGATCTGTATTTATGAACCTTTTCCACAAGGTAACATTGATGTGGAAAAATTGGATGTGTGATTAAATACTACCCTTTTAATGTTAGATTTCCTGGTGAAAAACTATTGCTAAACGTGTGAATTGCGGCGGTATCTCGCGAGTCCGGCTGGACGGCAAAAACACGCGTTAATTCTTAAAAAGACAAACTATTATACCAACACTAATCTCCCGTTCACATATGTTGTTAGAGTATGAGATTTTTCTTCACACGGGATCCGACATTCACGATTCGTCAATATATCCCAATAGACATTATACTCGTAGATACTGCTGATATTTTTCGATATATTTTACTGATAATTTACTTCGTCACGGTACGACAAGGGTGTTGTATAATTGAATTGTGATTAGTGATCCATATTAATTAAATGAGTGTTTAATTTGTAAAGACATTTATTTCATCATCATCATCATCAATCATCATATTCAGCCGACATCGACCCACTGCTGGACATAGGCCACTTCTCTGAAGCGCCAATCTCCAATCGCCAATGCCAATCGCACCCAGAGGGATCCCGACGACGTCGGACCAAGACATTAATTTATTGCAATATAATTTTCGATTCAATGATGTGTATTTTTTATTGATTATATTTTTTTAAATTGTAATAAAAATAATATTTTTATTTCGGAGCACAAAAGGATCCATATTTTGTTTGTAACAAACGAACTCCTTAATCTTTGTTAGTTTATTCTTATCACACTCAATTCAATCTATTTCATATAAATAGGCCTGTCTGTGTGCCACGGCTCAGTTTTCCACGCACTGCCACAAAGAGTCACAACCCTTACCCAGTGTTTGAGTATTGGGCCGTCGAGCTGACCTGCAATGGCCACGTATTCTGCTTCAGTAAGGAGGCCGTTCTCTTGCGTATGATGGCATGGAATCCATCACTACATGCCTCAACAAACATGCCCGATGCACTACAGTAGTGTGGCAGCCCCAGCAACATCCTAAAAGCATTATTGTAGTGGACGAGCAGGGTGATGAGAGTCTTTTGGATATAGTTGACCCATAGGCTGCACGTGTAGATTGATTGACAGTGTGCCTTGAATTGTAAGATTTTTACTGGCTTTTTACAATGTGCAATCCTACGAGCCAACATATTCGCCCGAACTGCCAAAACGCCGCGCTCCCACTCTATGACTAAATCATCCCTCAGGTCACTATATGACCAAGGTATTTGAAATTGGTTAATGAGTGTATTTTTTTTTATTTTTTTTTATTTATTTTATTACTATTATTCTAAAAAAATTATCTTTGAATGAGGCCAATTAAGGATTTCATTATATAAACAAAATAGGAAATCAAAAAGAAGAAGAAGATAAAGATATATAAGGTAAATAACCAAAACAACAGCATGAGTGCCTTACTTATGTCATGTGTGTGTAGGTTGTGTTTGTTATTTGGTGTTGTATACTTGTAAATATATAATTGAATAAATACATTGTTTGTGTGTGTGCGTCGGAGGGGGGGGGGGGGGGGGGAGGAGGAGGGGATGTTTTGATAGGTATGGTTCATAAATTGTAGGTTTGTGAAGCTGAGACCAAAAACTAATAAGCGACTAACTCAATGAGTTACTGGAAATCAAGTGGCGATGCAGTAAGGTAAGGTTGACATGGTGCTACTTTTTGCTACTTTTTGCTGTAATTTAAAAATTAATGTTAGTAAGTTTTTACAGATCAGATCAACTCTGACTTTTACCTTCTATTTCCTTCTATTAAATTCAAAATAACCATCCGCTTGAAAGTAGGTTTACTTTTGCAGAATGGGTCTAAGCCAGAGAAGAATTTGTTGTACATATGAGGTAGCCTGATACACGTACAGTTTGATGCATAATTAGTGCGAGAGAAGGGAACAGAAAATAGCTTAGTGTGTCTGGTCCGTGTCGACGGTACAGACAGTTTTAGCATTTCAGTAACTAAACGGGGGCAGTCCAGAGCACCAGAGCATACGTCATGTAGGAGCGACATATCGGCCACAACACGGCGCTCGGTTAGCGTAAGTAGATTGTGGTGTTTGCATGAATCTGCGTAGTCCGAAATTGGCGTATGTGTGCGGTAGTTAAGAAACTTGAGGAACTTCTGTTGCATAGACTCGATCTCTTTTATGTTAGTTATGTATTGTGGATTCCAAACAGGGCTACAGTATTCAAGTACACTACGAACGTAGGCGAAATAAATAATCTTTATGCAGGCGGGGTCAGTGAATTCCTTACAAGCACGCGTTACAAAACCAAGATTCCTGTATGCTTTCTTTATAATAGTTTCAAAGTGAGCCTTACCAAATAATTTCATTTAAAAACTGTATTTATTTATTTCGTTGTATGTAAATAAATTATCACTTCGACTTTGTTTATCAACATTATTTAAACAATGATCATAGTACTAAGAACTGTAAGAACCGTACTAAGAATAGTACCGCAAAGCGGGTCAGTTCAGTGAAGGTACTGCTATAAGAGTTAGTAGTAACACACCAGGTCCTCAGTCACTAAAATATCGATAAAGTAGGTAAACTATCTATTATTTTTGTCGATTGCCGTACTTATATCGATACTTACCCCATAGTTGGTTGTTACTAAAATTGTACGCGAAAAGAATCCTACCTGTCCTGTCAAAAATATATTGGTTTCAGTCATTC
The DNA here is from genome assembly GCA_949825045.1 of Argyresthia goedartella. Lineage (NCBI taxonomy): Eukaryota > Metazoa > Arthropoda > Insecta > Lepidoptera > Argyresthiidae > Argyresthia > Argyresthia goedartella. Next base: position 20,394,055 of record OX463821.1, on the reverse strand, counting down.
AAAGTAAAATGGTCGTATGAGAAAAGAGTGTTGATGTAAAATAGCCCTCCCTCTATTTACTTACTTACTCTGAGCGTTTTACACATCCTGCTAGCCTTTTCTTCTGCAGGCGATTGACGAACAGGAAAACTTGCAGTCTTCGTTGCGCTCCGGTTTCAAATATTTCCCACTAGACGACTCATATTTTTCTATTCTCTATAGTATACATATGTATCTATGATGTAAAATTTTGGCCACCCTTTTACTCGTATCACGCAAAAAAGGGCTGAAGGAATTTGAAATGAGAGATAGTATACATATAGTATTAGTAATTTAAAATTAAGTTTATAAACTTGAAACCGATAGCACATTTATAATCCCGGTATCAAATTCTCAACTCAGCGCTTTCGATGTGCCAGCATAACGGGTCCCGCTATAAAACTGTCATCTAGGTTTTGACCAAGAAATCTGCAAGTTGCTCCTCAAGTAGCTAACGCAAACACCACCATCCATTGCAGATATACCAGCACCTGCGCTGGTACACGAACCCGTCGGAGCAGCGATGGATCGTGCGCATCCTGTTCATCGTGCCCATCTACGGCTGCTACAGCTGGATCTCGCTGCTCTTCTTCAACGGGAACTCGTACTATGTGTACTTCTTCACCGTCAGGGATTGCTATGAAGGTAAGCATCAACAAGAGTACAGTATAAAAAACCTAAGTCTTGGATGTTTATTTGTGTGTGGCGTCGCTGTTTCTGGTTCCCACGATACAGGGTATTCTAGTGTGGGGCCAGAAGCAATGTATGTACATGTTTTACAATTACACATTATGACCATAATGTGTAATTTTTCTACATATACCGACGCCCGCCTGCATGCCGCCCCTAGTTTGTCTGTGAAGTTGGTTCATCATTCAAATTCAAATTTCGAACGCCGACGCCCGCCTGCGTGAAGTTGGTACTACAGAACAAGCTAAACAACCGCAGAGCCACAATGCCGGTCAAACATGCGGTTCCTGAACACATCAAAGAGAGCTTATGATATGTGTGTAGATAAACTAGTGTATGTAACTATACATAATTAGGCATTAAAACTCTCGAGTGATATTATTATATATGAAACTCGCCTTCGGCTCGTTTCATAAACCCACTCTCGAGTATTAATGCCCTCCATTATGTAGCAGTCACATAAACTACTATTATGTTTAGTAAGAAACGGGATACGCTAGGCCGGGCTACCTACGATTTTAGTCTCTGCTCATGCATTACCTACTGTATACAGGTTGGCCCATTTAGAAGGGTCAGTAGAATGAAATTCCCCGAAAATTAATACCCATTCTGTATGTCGTTTGTTGCATACTAACGAGAGAAATGATGAATTATGAAATCGGAAACTTTAAGAGATAGAAGTTTTTGTTGTTAGGAAACAACATCGATTTTGATGAAACATAAAACTGAGCCGGGAATCGAACCGGCAGATTTTGAAAAATAATGGTCACCCTTATATTGCACCATCCGATAGTGTTGTTTATAAAGGAACCAATTCTGGTTAGTAATGTCATATGGCAAAAGAGTGGTAGTGTTCATTTTCGATAAAAACCTAATTCGAAACTGGTTATAGTAGTTTATGTGACTGATACATAATTATGTACTGTTTCATACCCTAGTTTATCTACACACATATCATAAGCTCTCTTTGATGTGTTCAGGAACCGCATGTTTGACCGGCATTGTGGCATTGAGTTGTTTAGCTTGTTCTGTAGTACCAACTTCACAGACAAAGCAGGCGGGCGTCGGCGTTCGAAATTTGAATAATATGTAGAAATTATGGTCATAATGTTTAATATTCAGATAAGAAATTATTTTGTACAAAGTAGTTTAACATTATGCTGATCGTAACGTGCGGTTTTTGGACGCAGTAAAGAGGGTTTGTGATACGTGTGTAGATAAAATCTGTAATGTAGAGGTATGTGAGAAAAATATAATTTTGAGCATTGTACTCGTATGGAGAATTAATCATTTTATTAAATAATAAATACTTACTACTGTTTTTCCATGATACATTACTTTCAAGAAATTGATCATTATCAGCATTCAGCAAAACTATCGAATGATAAAGTGATTTTTAATTTTAAAAACTGCGGGATCGATTCCTGGCTAGGAAAATAGTTTTGTTAAAAATCTAATGATGCAGTTTTATGTTTCATCAAAATCCATTTCATCGTTCCTAACAACAAAAATTATCTCTTATAGTTTCCGATTTCGCCCTAGCGACCCTTCGAAATGGGCCATCCTGTATATTACGAACGTTCTAACCCGGCCGTCGTAATTTTTTGCTGTCCTAAATTAGCACAGGACACATTACCAACTCTAAAATACATTTTATAGTTCCTGCTGATTACAAATAACCATGGTGTACTTCTGTTTAGTTAGCTATTTAACTCCGCGTGCAATGCTTTAAGCAACTGGGCATGAGCCGAGTAAAATACATTTTATAGTTCCTGCTGATTACAAATAACCATGGTGTACTTCTGTTTAGTTAGCTATTTAACTCCGCGTGCAATGCTTTAAGCATCTGGGCATGAGCCGATTCAATAGTTTCCTTAGTTGTATCCACTAAGCCAAGTCAGTGATTTGGAACGCTTTCCATGGTCTGGCTTACTAGTCCACAATAAACTAGTTTTTTATGAATGTAAACATTAATAAAAAGCTAACAGTTTAAATAATAACCTTAAATTGTTATCACGATCTCTTAGAATGATTGCGCTTCTACTTACCAACTTCAGTACACACTACACCTAAAACGGTTAAGTGAGTAGATTCCTGCTCTAATGGAGTGGGGGTAGAATACATGCCTTAAGCCAATGCCCCGATCAACTCTCATAGCGTAAGAATATAGGTTCTTAACTTGAAATCCGTACAAACCGACAACGCACAGTCTTCACCGGTGGACCTAGAGTTTGTGACTTTGTGCAGAGATTCCTTAAGTACCGTATGGTAGCACTCACAATTTATTTGAAGAAATTACTTCCCCAAGGGGAGGAATTGGGGGCTATCATGCCATATTGACGTCACGTAGTTCCCTCCCGCACCATTCAGTTAAGTGCTATGGATGCACTCGTAGTATTTAGCATGAACAAATATCGTAATTAAAAATACAAAACATTCCGACCGCGGGATACACTAAAAACCACAAAACAAGCAGATAAGTTATTGAGATGCGATGATAGTAGTTTATATGACTGATACATAATGGAGGGCTTTAAAACTCGAGAATGGGTTAATAATAATATCAGTCGAGAGTTTTAATGCCTAATTGTGTACAGTTACATACACTAGTTTATCTACACACATATCATAAGCTCTCTTTGATGTGTTGAAGAACCGCATGTTTGACCGGCATTGTGGCATTGAGTTGTTTAGCTTGTTCTGTAGTACCAACTTCACAGACAAAGTAGGGGCGGCACGTAGGCGGGTGTCGGCGTTCGAAATTTGAATGTCATAATATGTAGAAAATTTACACATTATCGACATAATATTCGGATAAGAAATGAGTTTTTACAAAGTAGTTTAACATTATGCTGATCGTAACGTGCGGTTTTTGGACGCAGTAAAGAGGGTTTATGATACGTGTGTAGATAAAATTATTAAAGTAAAGTGTTAAATTAAATTTAAATGCGAGTGGAACTCACTCTATTAATTTTATTTGGTCTCGCGTGCATTTAAATTTAATTAATTTACGAAATATCTTTGGATGCTTAGTTTACAATGAATGTGTAATATTCATAACTTGAGCAATATTCGTATATATAATATATTTCCGTACTCGACTTTTAAAGACCTTTATTTTGATACCCCCACTCTGATACTCTTGAAAAATGTTTCAGCCCGCACATTTAAGCGCACGAAATCCGCCTTTTTTGATTTAATGTGCCCAGTGCCCAGTGACACTCGAGCTCTGAAGACGAATCATTTATTAAAATCGGTTCAGCCGTTGAGTAGTTACGAGGGAATAAAGGAACAGACAGACACATTTATAGACACAGGTCAAACACACAAAACCCTCCTTTTTTCACTGCGCTACAGTCGGTAAAAACTAGAAACATAAATATTAAATATACATTTGAAATCTTTTGCGTAGGTTCTTATCGCACGATAATAGCTCTGAGCCGTTAACATTGTGAATTATTTACGTTTACGGTCCTATTAACATTCTGTTTTATCACCGAGACCGCTGAATTTAGATGTTTATGTACTTTTCGTACTTGACAAAGACTCTAAAATGACTCAACCTCAACTATTTTACTTTTCAAGTGTATTATTTTATTTTGTATGCATACAATAGTCACATTCTATTGTATCGATATAAGGTCTAAAAAAAGTATTATCATTTCCAAAGGATAGAGTACCAGACAGCAAAGGCTAATGTACTGCAAAAACTGAACAAACCCTGAGGCCCAACAGATAGAAAGTAAGTTAGCACTCCACATAAAGTACTGAGCTGTCAAAGTTAATCCGAGAATAGTGCTTACTCGCGTTGCATCTGTCGGGCCTAAGAAACTTTAATATGGTAAACCGAAAATAGGACCAATTTACTGAATTGTGATCTTTAAGATTCGTTGGCAACCATAATATTTCTCGTGGTACAACTTTACACGAGAAATATTATGATTGCATAGTGGACTATCTGTGCTTTGGTATTATAAGGCTAATATTTAATCGCACATCAAAAATATTGATTTGCACAGCAAAAAAGGATCAACAAAAACTCTTTTTATATTTTATAGTAGTTTATGTGACCGCTACATAATGGAGGGCATTAATACTCGAGAAGGCGAGTTTCATAATAATATCACTCGAGAGATTTAATGCCTAATTATGTACAGTTACATACACTAGTTTATCTACACACATATCATAAGCTCTCTTTGATGTGTTCAGGAACCGCATGTTTGACCGGCATTGTGGCTCTGCAGTTGTTTAGCTTGTTCTGTAGTAACAACTTCACGCAGGCGAGCGTCGGCGTTCGAAATTTGAATGTCAGTACCAACTTCACAGACAAACTAGGGGCGGCACGCAGTCGGGCGTCGGCGTTCGAAATTTGAATGTCATAATATGTAGAAAAACTTCACTTTATGGTCATAATGTGTAATTTTTCAGATAAGAAATGAGTTTTTACCAAGTAGTTTAACATTATGCTGATCGTAACGTGCGGTTTTTGTACGCAGTAAAGAGGGTTTATGATACTTGTGTAGATAAAATATTTTATGTGTACTTATAATATAAGTTTATGTTTTAAGTTTTTTTGTTGTTCTTACATGTTCAACCTAACACGAAGGATAAAAGGGGCTTCGCTTCGCTCACCCCCTTTACACTTCACCTAAGTTACCGCTGCATTTTGCCCTGATATTTGCTGTGCAATACAGTATTTTTGATGTGCAGTTTAATATTTCTTGTATTATAATAACTTTCGTTACACAGCTGATCTACTAAAACGCTAACGCTCACTGACTGTTAGACGACGCACATCCCAAACCAGTCGAATTAAAGTTGTATGAAAATTACACATGGCCATTTTCAGATACCATTTGACAGACGCGCGCAACAGCTAGTATTAAACCCTAATCACAGGGACATAGACGGACGCTTAAAGGGATACCTCGTTCGTGCAAAGGTCCCCGTTACTCCAGGCGGAAAGATCCGCAGTGTGAGAGGGACAGAATCGGAGAAACATAACGTGGCACTACCTTATGTTATTTTCCAAACCACATAAAAATTGTTTAAAAATAAACTACGCTATTTTGTCAAAAATATTTTCAAGGAGAGTTTACCAATACATGATATCCACATTTTGAATGCAATTCCGCAATGAAATAAGTTGGGATTTCAGAATTATAGGAAAAAATAAAACAATTAAGAGGTATTTTCGCAATTAAATTATATCGAGAAAATCAATTTCGATTCATTGGTCAACTCGGCCCGCATCTGATTCAGCCCTCGGGCCGAAATGCCCACTATGAGATTTATTTATATTTTTGCATGGTCGGCTTGGCCCGCGGGCTATAATGACACTTTTAAAATGTTTTTGTCCGTCTTTAGTCAACTCAGCCCAGACCTCTTTCAGCCCGCGGGCCGAAATGTCAACTATGAAATATGTTTCTATTTTCATAGTTACTGGCTTCCGAGAAACGCGTCACGGAACTTGAGTACCAGTTTGGCTCACATCAACATTGGCTACGTATGAGCAACCTGGAGGTATCCGGAGTCCCCGAGCTGAAAAATGAATCGCCACGTGATATAACTATCAAAATAGCAGCGCACGCGGGAGTTGTGCTCAAGCCCGAAGACATTGAGTTCGCGCACCGCGTACAGCCGATGAAGGCTAAACCTGGTCGCCCTAAAGTCATTATAACAAAGCTTCGCAACCGCTCGCACAAAGATGCTATCGTTGCAGGGCTAATCAAGACAAAGGGCATCAAAACATCGGACATTGGCTTTTCTGGAGATGAGCAAAAAATTTACGTCCACGACCATCTCACACCATCCAACAAAAAAATGTTTATGGATCTAAAAGAGATATGTAATAAGCATAACTACACCTATGTATGGACCAAACATTGCAATGTATATGCCCGGAAAGCTGATAACTGCCCCCTGATTCATATTCGTACTCCTGTGGATTTTCACAAAATCGTGTGATTAGTACTTTCGCCGCTATTTGCTTCTACATTTTAACATTATATTTGATAATCGCCACTCTACACGCACTATTACACACACACCTCCCTCACTTGTCTTCCCGCATCATGGCTTTAATGTGTTCCAAGCATTGTCTCATCACTATTGTAACTACTTTCTCTGGAGAACCTCACTTGAACTACATTCGCGGCTAATCAATTTAATATTTATTATCAGAACGTCAGAGAACTGAGGACAAAGACGTTAACATTATATAATAGTATTTTAGCAAACAATTTTGATCTGATAATTATTACTGAATCTTGGCTCGTAGATGGTGTGCTGGACTCCGAACTATGCGATGACCGTTACGATGTATTTCGCCTTGACCGCGACCGTATCGCCACGGGTAGTAAGGATGGTGGTGGAGTATTGGTTATCGCACGTCGCACACTAAACGCGGTTGCGCGTCCTGAATGGACTACGTCTAGCACGGAATACCTATGGGTTACCATACCCGCTAAGGCTCTTCGTGGTACTTCCAAGGACTTATGCGTATGTGCTGCATATCTTCCCGAAAAAAGCGGCCTCTATCCGGTTCTCCACCTCCACATTAATAATTTAATTTCATCCGTGAACCATGTTAAAACCTTAAACCCTGATTCAAATTTTATTGTCGCTGGCGATTTTAACTTGCGTTGCTTGCGATGGTCACCCACCGGTGTTGAGCATCAGCGCAGAGAACTTATAGCAGTCCAAGAAGCAGCTTACTGATTTAGTCGATGAATTTCAGGCACTTGAATTTAATCAGTTCAACACTATTACCAATGAGAGCGGTCATACCTTAGACTTAATTTTCAGCAACTTCGCACTTGAAATTTCACGTTCATCCGTCCCGCTCATTAAGGAAGATCTAGCCCACCCTTCCCTAGAAATACTTGCCAACGACCTAACATCCAAACCTCTTACCGAAGCAAACTGTCCTAGACACCGCTTTCACAAGGGTGACTATGATGCAATCTGTAATATACTCAGCAAGTTCGACTGGTCCGAATGCCTCAATGAGGGCACTCTTGATGATGCGATTAATATTTTTTATGTTACTATTAATAAGACAATTAGTGATCATATACCTAAGGACACCAGAAGGAAAAAAACGTCACATCCTGTGTGGTTTAGCGAGGCACTTATTAAAATAAACAGGGTTAAAGCCAACTGTCACAAGAAATGGAAACTCTACAATAATCCTTTAGATTACACTGAATTCTCAATACTACGCAAAAGGCAGAAGGCTCTTCAAGATGAATGTTTTAAACGCTATATTGAATCAATGCAAACAAATATAAAAAACAACCCTAAGCAATTTTGGTCATTTGTAAAAGCACGTAGATATAAATCGGCCTACCCGCAATCACTAGTCTACAATGGTGTGCAGTATTCCGATGGTCCTAGCATTTGTAAAGGTTTTAACGATTTTTTTGGCTCAGCATTCAGTCAACCAGCAACATCCTATCCCGATCTTCCTTTGGCTCCACCGTTTTGTGACGATAACAACACTATCAGTACCACTCAGTTTCACCCTGACTCTATACTTGAATTGCTTCAGTCCCTTGATATCAATGGTGGTGCAGGTAGTGACAAGATACCACCATATTTCATAGAACGATGCGCGAAACAGTTGTGTCTTCCTCTGTGCATCCTGTTCAACAGATCGCTGAAGGAAGGCTCGTATCCGAATATTTGGAAGAAAGCGCATATCCTTCCGATCCATAAAAAGGGCACTAAGGATAATATTGAACATTATAGGCCAATATCCATCCTCAATGTGTTTGGCAAAGTATTCGAAAAAGCCGTTTACAACAGTATTTACCCCATTGTTTCGCGCGGAATCCCCCCACAGCAACACGGGTTCCTTAAGAGTCGATCCACCGTTAGTAATCTTTCTGAATTTTTGAATTTTGTTCTCGGCATGATGGACAGACGCAGACAGGTTGACGTGGTCTACACAGATTTCGAGAAAGCTAGCGATCGTGTAGACCATGTCATACTGCTGCGCAAATTATTCCACTTGGGAATACACGGTGACCTCTACCGGTGGATTACATCGTATATATCTAATAGACAGCAGGCTGTGGTTGTTGGGGGACATAATTCCAACTTCATAAACATACCATCGGGGGTACCACAGGGCTCTCATTTGGGTCCTCTTTTCTATAACGCCTATCTCTATGACATTTGCACAGTATTTCGTGAATGCAGATTCCTGTTATATGCAGATGATAAAAAGATTTTTCTTGATGTGACCAATAGTATTGATTGTGATAGGCTGCAGTCCGACCTCGATCGCCTTAGTGTATATTATAAACAAAACAGAATTTCTGTAAACGCTAGCAAATGTGTCCAAATATCCTTCACCAGGCGTCCAGTACCAATAGTATATAATTACAATATTAATAAACAACCACTCACTCGCGTCGACTCGATCCGAGATCTGGGTGTCATACTGGATAGTAAACTAACCTTTCAAAAGCACATTGAAAGCATCGTGGGTCGCGCATTTCGGAATCTTGGATTTGTCATTCGTATCTGCAAACCTTTCAGCGATCTGGGATGCATAAAGCTGATCTATTATGCCTATGTCAGGAGTATTTTAGAATACGCGTCGTGTATTTATACAATACAAATTCCTGAAACACCTGAACTTCAGATCCCGTATCCAGGACCGTTCGTACGAGGAGTCCTGTCACCGGCATCAATTCATTACTCTAGAAGATCGTAGAGTATTACTAGACTTTATACTTTGTTGCACAAAAACAGAAGATACAGATACAACAAAATGGAAACTAGGTGTACAAAGGCGAGCTTATCTCTAAAAAGAGATTTCTTCCAGCAAACCTAATATGGACAGAATACATGAAATAACAGGTAGACCTATGTGCACAACGTTAAAAATATTAAAATAATAAACTAATTACTAATATGTACATAAATACATAATATCAATATAAATAGACAAAATTATACTACATATATATCAAAGCAATAAACCTACATAAATCTAGTATGGAAGAGAAAGATAGTGTTCTTTTAAGCGAGTTTTAAAAATAGAAAGTGACGGGCTGTCTCTGATGGCGCTAGGAAGTTTGTTCCAGAGCCTGATAGCTCGTAGTCTGAACCCATGTTCATATGCGGCTGTATTGTGTTGCGAGTGTTATAAGCAGTGATCGAGCGTGAGATCTCCGAGGCCTATCCGAGGACAAAAATTCAAAACGATCTCGTAAGAAGACAGGATAGCGAGGATTAAATAAGATGTTATAGAGGCAGATGAGGATATGAGAATCCCGACGAAGACGGATAGGGAGCCACTTTAACTCCCTGCGATACTCCGAGACGTGGTCATACTTGCGCAAGCCGAAGACAAACCGAATCCCGAGGTTTTGAAGTCGCTCGAGTTTGTTCAGTTGCTCTTCATTCGCGCTCACCCAGCATACGTCAGCGTAATCGATCAGGGGAAGGAGAAGAGACTGGGCAAGCGTTATTTTTGTCTGACGAGGCAGGAAGTATTGTAGTCGTTTGAGGGAGTGAAAAGTGGCAAAGACTCGCCTACTGACCTCGCTGACATGCGCTGACCAGGAAAATTGGTTATCGAAGAAAACTCCTAGATTTTTGGCCTTAGTACTATATGAGATTATAGTTCCATCATAGGTTATAGGGGCAATGGACAGATTCTGTAACAAGTTAAGGGAAAACCTGGAACCAATAATCAAAGCCTGGGACTTACTAGGGTTGACAAGTAGTCCAAAAGAAGTGGCCCAGTCCGTAATTCGCTCGAGATCGGCATTTAACATTCCCACAGCAGACACCATATCACAGGGAGAAAAATGACGATAAATCTGGAGATCGTCTGCGTAAAGATGGTATGATGACGAGAGAGTATCCGAGACGGAATTTATGAAGACGGAGAAAAGAAGAGGAGAGAGAATACCACCCTGAGGGACCCCCGCAACGAGGTCACACCACTCCGTTGAAGTCACCTCCGACCTAATACGTTGCTGGCGACCTCTCAGATAAGAGTCGAACCAGCAAGCAGAGACGGAGGACACATTCAAGGACTTCAGGGTCTCAACGAGGATATCGAAATCAACGCAGTTAAAGGCGCTGCTGAAGTCCAGCAGTGCAAGCACAGTGAGCTGTTTCTCGTCCATCGCATGCTGAATGTCATCGGTGACTTTAAGCAAGGCCGTGACAGTGCTATGACCGGGCCTAAAACCGGATTGCAGTTGATTCAGCAAGTTGTTTGAGCATAAGTAGGAGGATAACTGAGAATGGACAATGGATTCAAGGACTTTGGATAGGATAGGCAGAATGGAAATTGGACGAAACTCTTTAAAAGAGGAGGGATTTGATGTTTTGGGTAATGGGATAACTAAGGCTTTTTTCCACACATTTGGGAAGGAACTATTGGAGAGAGAGAAGTTTATTATATGTGTGATAGCTGGAAGAAGCTCGTCAAGTACGTCGCTGATAATTTTGGAGCAGATATTATCGTCACCCACGGCTTTGGATGAAATGGAGAGCACTGCTTTCTTAACCGCATCAATTCCGACAAGTCTGAAGTCAAATGGAGTGGAGGTGGGAGCAGACCTCGAGCGCAGGTGACACAGAGTGGCATTTTTTAAGGTGGGATCCATGACGACAGGGGGAGCTGAGAAAAAAATGTTGAGACCGTTGAGATCAACAATGCCAGCCGCTTGATCCTGAGACTTACCGACACCAAGCGTTCTAAGGAATTTCCATACTTGAGCAGGTGTGTATCTTTCGATACACTCAAATATATGACGGCGCTTGGCATCACGACACATGCGATTACAGCGGTTTCGGAGGCGTTTGAAAGTGGCAAGGTTCTCGGCTGTAGGCTCCTTTTTGTTCAGGCATTTGGCTCTGTTCCTTTTAGCCATCAAACGTTTGATAACGTCGGTGAGCCAGGGTGCTGGAAGGTGTTTCACCTTAACCTTCTTGACCGGTGCATGCTTGTCAAATAGTCCCAGAATAATTGCCTTGAAGTGGTGGATCTTATCATCAACGGTCTCACTAGTGATAATAGGTGTCCAGTCAATCGACGCGGCATCTGATTTAAGGGATGCAGAATCAATACCCTTGAAGCTACGAATGTAAATAAGTTTTGCATTGCTCTTGGGAGTCTTAATCTTATATGAGAGGTAAATCAGGTCATGATAGGAAAAAGGAGAGTTAATTTGTCCATGTGTCGCAACTTTGTCCAAATTAGAAACTATCATGAGATCAAGAAGAGAGGGAGTGCAATGTGGTTGGAAATGAGTAGCGTTGAGAGGAAGAATATGCATATTGAAAGAATTTACAATGGACTGTAATTTAGCAGAGCGGGAATCATTTTTAAGAAGACATGTATTAAAATCGCCGAGAAATAGGGTATCATTATAAAGAGGAGTCAGCTTATTAAGCAAAGTCTCAAAAGAGTCAAAGTAATCAATACGAAGTGAGGGACTGTAGAGGACTCCGAGCAGAACTTTACTATGGTGAAGACAGATTTCGAGGAAGAGATGTTCTGCTGATTCGGAGTACTCATTCGGGGAGGCACTTCTAACTCTGCAAGGGATATCCGAGCGAAGGTAAATAGCTACGCCGCCATCCGCTTTCCCAACTCTGTCGTTCCGATAGAGCTGGTATCCAGGCAGCGAGAACATAGTGGATGGTAAAGTTGGCTTGAGAAAGGATTCAGATACAAGAATACCATCTACATGTTTGCTACTGAACGACTCGAGTAGGTCCGGATAACTGGAGTGAATGCTCTGGGCGTTAATATGAACAATATTAAAATTATTCCCCAGGCCCGCAAAGACAGACGTCAGTTCGACGGATAGCGGTCTCTCCACAAAGGAGTTATCGCTCTCCGCACTAATATAGTCATCACTTGAAGAACATGAGAAGAAACTGTTATCAATATTACATAAACTATCCATACCAAATAAAATAAATATATATTAATAATATAATAAATATGCTAGAATGCGTTATCTAACACAAAATAAAACTACAACTACACTACTAAATAAATATTGACCTAGACCCTAACCACACAGGAGTGATGAAAGGAATCTGGTAAATAATAAGATCCCATAATATAAAACACAAAAGACAAAAACACAGAGGGCAAAAGTCACGCACTTTTGTTTTGTAGACAGCGAGTCAAGATAAAAAAAAATAATATACAAATGTATAGGTTCGTAGACGATGCGGTTTGGCAGAAATCGGAACACAACTTTATATTTAAAAAGTGAGCCCAGGGTGACATTTCATGACAGTGACAGATTGACAAATGCAAGGAAAAAAAATAGTAATTTATAGTCGGGCAAATGCAAAGAAGTTCGAAGAATAAATAAACCTACCTCCCAAAGCATTGCACAAGAGAATTACCAGCATAGGACTTGTAAAATGAGGTCGTATCGCTTAATAACATGGCACGGCGAGCATCTGAAAACCACACTCCGGCTAACTAACCCCACATCACCAATCACTTCGCAGCCCGAGCTTGAGACGCACCTCTCCTCGTAACGACGCCTTTGACGGTGCCCGCCGAAGTCTGCGCAGTAGGTTTCTTCCCCTTGTCGGCTTACTGTGGGGCATCCTTACTGGGGAACTTGTTCATGAGCGACCGCAACTCCGTCCAGCATTCGATCTTCTGGCGAGTCTTGTTGGGCAGGTGCAGGAAGATTCGGCCATCGGAAGTCCATGAGTTATTGACCCCGAAGTGTTTTCGCGCTGCCATGAACACATCATGCCGCGACCTTGTGAGGAACTCCGTTATGGTGATGCCGGAACCCTTGAGGGCTTTCTTCGAGTCCCACACCTCGCTACGTGCTTTGTAGGATGCAAAGCGCACTAGGTGGGGCCTAGTCTTGGCCCCCTTCGCTCCCAAGCGGTGCACCACTTTCACATCTCCAAGACATTCATCGGAGGACTTCAAGCGGCCAGACAGAACTGCAGACAGTACAGCAACAGGCTGTTTATCCGGTTCCTCAGCCACGCCATGGACAAGAAGGACCTTGCGCCGCATTACCTGTTCATGCCTGTCAAGCCCCAGACCCAGAAACTCAACTTGCGACTTCAGCACTCCGAGAGCTTTCCAGATCAAGGATTTGAAGTCTGTGAACTGCTGCGCCAGGCTGCTAATATCCTGAGGGTTGGGTGAGGCGGCAGCTAGCTGCAGATCCCTCTCGTACCTGGCCATGCGATCGTTGAAAGAAGATATAATGTCTTCCATACCCTTTGACAGCTCTGAGTACTGATCCATTTTTAGGTTATGTTGAGTAGACTGGTCAGATTGTGGTGATTTTGAATTAGATGTGTGCAGTAAAGGGTCCAGGTCAGTAGTTTTATGAACGATTGAACATTAAATTGATTTTACTAATTAAATAAATTAAAATAATACTAAGCAGATTATTTATTGTTGCTTTGTAGGACTACCCACACAAAAAAAAAACATGATGGTACTCCACGATATTCTATTTGGCCGCCTCGATTCTCCCCCGTTACTATCTGAACTATCTTTTTGCGTCCCAAAGTGCCGCACTCGCCATACATCCAATAGATTATTCTCCGTCCCTCTAGCACATACTAATTATGCCCAAAATTCTACCATAGCTCGCCTTGCCTCTGAATATAATAAACAATTTAGTGATTTGGATCCATTTTCATCCTCCAAAGCCAAGTTCCGTCATGATATTATAAATGTCTTGATAGACGACGAGGGTAACAAGTGAATCAACACACCCTTACATAAATACACTCACACACACACACACACCCTTACACAAACAATACAGTTACACTCCTCACATATCCCCTTATTATCATCCTGTACATGTATAAAATTTCTAATTTCCTAAAACTGAATGTCTATATGTATACTGCTAAGATAACCGCTAAGTTTTTCTTCTTCTACTTCTTTATTGTACCTTCTGTGGATATCTGTTACCGGCTTAATTTTTTGTATTTACCTACTGTAACTAATTTATAATATATACGCTGTTGATGTCCCAAATATAATAGATAATAAAATAAATAAATAAAATAAACTCAGCCCACGGCCCTAAATCAGAAATAGAGGGAAAGAACAGAGTCGTTAATAAAAAAAAAATGCTGCTTTTCAGTTAAGGGTTTTCTGTAATTATTTTAATAAGCTATAGAATAATACTATCTACATTAGCCTTCTAAAAACTAAGTTTTTCTAAACATAACTCTAAACTTATCAAATTATTTTCATATTTGGTCACTAAGTTGGAAATTTTGTCGTTTTTTTCAATTACATCGTTATTTCGTTTAACACGAAAGCCGTTCTGTAACCTTTTAAGGTCGTTTTTCATGATTTTTCAATTACTACTAAGAATTGTACTATGTTAGGTTTTGGTTTCGTAATCTTGTTTAATTTTGAATTAAAACCTTCCACAACATTGTTTGTACGATTAACTTGTCGATAACAAGTCCAAGTATCAAAAAACATAGAAGTAGGGCTCATCCATGTGTCAAAAAAATATGTATTAAAGTCCTTTACATTTCTTCGTAATGAAGTCACTGGAGATTCCTGTAAGGCGTACTGCCAAGCTTCTGGTAACACTTGAAATGGTAAATGTGCCATTGCACACAAACGCTTTACATGGTCTTTACCCAATGCTGATTTATCTAAACCACATTCCTTCGCTTTTTTCCACAAACATTTTATGAAATGATAGAAACAACCGTCTATTTCCACATCTGGACACACATTTATTACAGCTAACATCATAGCCTTTTCAAGGTCCATTTTAATGTTAGTGGGGTTCCAAGCTGGTACTCTTCTTTTTATAATGCGAAACAGAATTTCATAGGTTGTCTGTTTTTTGTTAGGGAGCAACGCGTATAAGATCGGCAGAACTCTGACATGTTCTCTGTCACTCCCACAATCGGCATGCATCGTAAAAAGTTGGTAAAAATTCTTCTGGCAACTTTTAAAAGTCCCATCAATGTAAAACGTGTTACATTGTGATAGTAGACTCGATAATTTGTCGTTAGCAAATATTAATATTCGATTGCCTTTCACATCGTAATCAGCAAAAAACATATGTTGAAATTTCTTGGGAACTATTATATCATCCGAAGATGCAAATGTAATACGTTTTAAGCCTAACGACTTATTGCGTTTCCTGTATAACTTTTTCTTGATATTTTCAAATGTTGGCATTGCGGTCACTATTGGCAAACCTGTATCTTCTAAATTATTTATACAGTCGTTATATATGTGTGAAACTGAGTGCTTAAGTCCTCGGTTATTTTTTTCCCATAATGTCGAAACATTTCTTAAGATCATTACAAGCAATGTCAGAAGTATGATTATGTTCAGTTTCATGAATGACAACAGCAGTTTCAGTGTTAGTTTTCACAGTAGCATAGCAAGAATCACTCTTTACACATCTCCACAATATTGACCCATCTCGGTTATTTCTTTTAAAGCGATAACGATACCCTGACCTTTGGAGAATGCGGCCGCCTCGTTGCGATGTTAATAATTCAAAATCTGTAGGTAATGTTAAAATTCTATTTTCATTCATTTTTAACAAGCATAGCCTTGTTATTACTTAATAATATTATATTTAATTATATAATTTCTAATACTTTTCTTTTACAGATATTAAAATGATTTGCAGTGATAATGTGACAGTTCTATGTCATCATTAATCATAAACAAGAAGTAGGATAGCAAGGTATACAATCTATTTCTAGCCATGACTGAATTGAAGTAAACAACGTCAACTAGATTGTTTCATTTGCTTGGGCTAAGTTGACTATAAAAAATACAAAACAATTTCATAGTGGGCACTTCGGCCCGCGGGCTGAATGTAGTCCGGGCCGAGTTTAGATTTTTTAAGGGGTCGTTTTGGCCCGCGGGCCAAGTTGACCATGCAAACATGTAAATAAATTTCATAGTGGGCATTTCGGCCCGCGGGTCAGATGCGGGCCGAGTTGACCAATGAATCAAAATCACCCAATCGCGTTTTCCTTCTGTGAGAATCTTAATCAAATACTCAATAAACGTTAACCCAAAAATCAAATCTGTAGATCACATTATAGTGGAGTAAATAGATTCGAAAAAAACCCAAATGTTTTTTTCGTATCAACTTTACATCGCAGTTCCTGAATTGTAACAGCTACGTTCATCCTACGCCCGCATCTCTCCCGCAGCGTTCGTGATCTACAGCTTCCTGTCCCTCTGCTACGAGTACCTAGGCGGCGAGGGCAACATCATGTCGGAGCTCCGCGGCCGCCCAGTGCGGGCCTCCTGCGTGAACGGCACCTGCTGCCTGGCCGGCGCCACCTACACCATCGGCTTCCTGCGGTTCTGCAAGCAGGCGACCCTGCAGTTCTGCATTGTCAAGCCTATTTGTGCGTTCGTGATCATCTTCCTTCAGGTGAGTTTTTGTAAAAGGGCGTTTTTATTCGCTCTGGCGCTATCCACTTTATAGGCTGTGGTTGTGTTAACAACTTTACAGAAACCCTGTTGCTGCATGATAGTATTGCACTCAAGCACGTGAATAATATATATATATATATGTACATATGAATCAGATTTCAGATTTTTTTTTTCAGATTTTTTTTTTATTGAATGAATATGAATAAATAAATTATCTTATTCAACGTCAAAATTATACTTACTTGTAACTACAGGTTTTTTTTTTATATAAAAAAAAGACTTCACCGTTTCGGAAGGTGGGCCTCGGTGTTAAGAAGAAACGGCAAGAAACTCCCCCATACCTTCTTTTTAAAAAAGTGACTTCACAACAGGTACTGGTTTCGGTGTAAGGAAATTCGCCGGCGAGTGATAGACTTGATCCATCGCCCCTCGTCGAATTTCTGTGATGGTATGGACCATGCAGTTTTGTCATCTAAGAATTCCAATACTATAATAGGACTTTATTATCAGCTCATTGTAAACATAGTTTTTGAACCTCTTCAGGAACAATCAATATGATTCCTGTGGTATTTTATTGTAGAAGCGAATACAGTGCCCCATGAATGATGGGCCTACTTTACTTAGTCTAAATAATTTTAGCGCTAATCTATTTATATTTCTCGTGTTAATTGTATGGCTATCACCTACAGTTTTAAAATACAGTTTTAAATATCGTTGTTGTTTTTACGCCTTGAGACTTAGTTAGTATGCAACCTGGCCCAGCTGATTCATTTTCTTAATTGTATAGTAAGAAAAAGCGCCAGCTTGAGAGAAACTGCGTGAGTTTATGTGTGGATATGGTCAGCAAATAAGGGACAATACCACACACAATGAATAGATTATGTCCGACCGATTTCGGTCACGGCGGCCGTTTCAACTACTCTGTACTCCTCCCTCGTGAGCCCGCAAGTTGTTTACATAGCCAATCTTGTTTGTGAAGGTCCTCGCACATTGAGAGTGTTTGTGCACACTGTTGTAAATAGTTACATAAATTAGCTTTTGAGGTGACGCAGTAGGCTAAATAGCCTTGTTTCGTTATACTAGCTTGATGATCATGAGAGTGCTAGCAGGGATTCATGAACATATAAACGTAATTTGAATATTTATGCTCGATAGAAAAGTCTCCCGAAGTTGTCACAAAATCGGTTTGCACAATAAAAATAGTTACAATTGCGCACTTTTGAATTTATGTACTTGTTTATTCAATCGTTAAACAAAATATTAAGTTATGTTGCTCTGTTACTTCTCTACAGATCGGTGGGTTTTAACAGTAGAGTCATATTTCTCTAAAATTAAGCTAAAGGTGAAATTGTCGCTGCGAATTTTGGCGAGTGGCAAAACTAATGAGGATTTCGTGTCAACAGTAACTTTGGCATACAATAATAATATGAATGTTGGCCCGTTAATTTCCCCACCGAGGGACACGGTTTACCCGGATACGAGTAAGATTGAGCCATACTCCACCACGCTGGCTTAGTGCGGGTTGATGGAGGGATGTCGGGCTAGTGGCCAACCCGACTGTCAGACTGCCCTATTAGGGCCTCTGACACAGCTTTACGACTAATACCACCGAGTAGCGATAGTAGCCGGGACCTACAGCTTAACGTGTCATACGAAACACGAAGCGGCCGAAAAAAATGCCACATAGAAACGGACACCCTTCCAGTGCAACTCTCGGACAGATGTTGCTACCCACACAATAATTTCCGATGTGTGAATACCACTAGGCCACGGACGCTGTGGCATACTTCATAAAATTTCCTACATTTGTTTTCGCCGCTGGCCCCGCCGGCCGCCATTCGCAACTCGCAGGCAGTTGTGGCCGGGCGGTAATACATTACAAACACTATGACAATGTTAATGTGATCTACATTCTCTATTTCAGTCTGCCGGCCACTACCACGACGGCGACTGGTCGCCAGACGGCGGCTACCTATACATCACGATCGTGTACAACTTCTCTGTCTCGCTCGCGCTCTACGGTCTCTTTCTGTTCCTCGGCGCTACGCGGGAGATGCTCAAGCCCTTCGATCCGATGCTCAAGTTCTTCACCGTGAAGGCGGTCATCTTCCTCTCGTTCTGGCAAGGTGTGGCTTCGAAACGTTTAGTCGGGAAGTCTGATTCGCGAAATGACTACCCAGTAACCTACTACTATGACCTATACGGTATTTGACAAGGTAGTCTAATAAATTTAAAAACCTGTGTCAATCTGAACCTATTTAAACAAAAACGTTTAAAAATATCAGAATTGTATATTTCCAACAGTTGTATTTTGTAAACTTAAATTACCGTTTCACAATTCCTAAAAAGTATCTATTTTGACTAGGAGTCAAATACCGTATTCGCGAAATTACTAATTCTAAAAAGTATAGTGATTTTCCTGATCTAATCTAGAAGCAACTTTTTCAATAATTCATACTGTTATTACTTATACCGTCTTACCACAAAAAACTTTAACCACTGTTTATCAAATGTCTACAAAAAATGATACCACAAAACAGCGTTTTACGTTGTATTGGCGTAAACTATGTAATGAATTTAGGCAACCGAGAAAGCTTGTTTAGTCAGTGCCTTGTCTGTCGAGATGGCGGAATTATCGACCAGCTGTTTAACTCTCTGTAAAACTCTCTCGCCTTCGGCTCGTTTCATAAACCCACACTCGGGTTTTAATGCATTACGTATCAGTCACATCTACCTATATTCACACGTATCGTAATAGTAGTTTATGTGATTGATACACAATGGAGGACATTACAACTCGAAAGGGGCAAGAGTACCAACTTCACAGACAAACTAGGGGCGGCACGCAGGCGGGCGTCGGCGTTCGAAACTTTAAAGTCAACATATGTCGAAATATTGATACATTATGGTCATAATATTAATACATTATGGTCATAATGTATCAATATTCAGATAAGCAATGAGTTTTTACCAAGTAGTATATCATTATGCTGGTCGCAACGTGCGGTTTTCGGACGCAGTAAAGAAGAGGGTTTATGATACGTGTGTAGATTAACTACTATTAAATTGTGTGGAGTTCATTATTTGTTGCTGCAACAGAAGTACACATAGTGTGAATATTTCAACACTACTTATAAGATACAGCTCGCTGACGGACAGACAGCGGAGGCTTAGTAATAGGTAATCCCTTTAGGTACGAAACCTAGACAAGTGAGCTTCCTACCAGCCAGTAAACAATACTCTCTCCGTCCACAGGCGTAGCCCTCGCCATCCTGGAGAAAGCCGAAGTGATATCCCCCATCACAGACTCCCACGGCGTCCCGACCAGCGCCGGTACAGTCTCCGCCGGGTACCAGAACTTCCTCATCTGTATCGAGATGTTAGCCGCCGCAGTAGCGCTGAGATACGCGTTCCCGGCGCATGTGTACCGCACACATCGCGACCCGCACCGCTCCGTCACTATGCAGTCCATCTCTAGCAGTCTCAAGGTATATTGTTTGTGTGTTTGCAACGTATGTTCTCATTTATCTTCGAAACCGATTGAACGATTTAGTTCAAGATTTTCTGTAAACGGCTTGTGATTCATCGGCAATAGTTTCACAAAAATGTTATAGTGTTTATTCGCCAGGGAGCCCTGCAATATACCTCCGTTCGTTTAGTATTGTATTGGGCCTATATTTGTTTTTGACAAAATATATATAAATATTACCACAGCTTTTAATACTCCTTTTCCACTACTAAAGCGACCCCTAACATCGCATATTTCCGTGTTCCAGGAGACAATGAACCCGAAGGACATCATGACGGACGCCTTCCACAACTTCCACCCGCAGTATCAGCAGTACACGCAGTACAGCTCTGGTAAGTCTAACTTTCGAATTCACAAACTGCTACTTAAGTAAAGTGCTACTTTGGTTAAAGTTCACCAAAATATCGTTTCGCAAATCTACCGTTACACGTTTCGATTTCGGCCAATCAAGGCTCATAAGCCTTGTGTTCGCGACCGCTGATTGGCCATCGAGCAACCAATTACAATGTTTGGTGAACTTTGAATGAGCGTCGCATTTAACGTCATCGAGCATGAGTATGATTTGCGCTCTCTCTTTTCATTTGCTGTTGTTGTTGCTACTGTTTAATTTTATTAGGGAACATATTCTCTTTAGAATAGAAGAAGTTAGATTCTGTTTTTGTGTTCACACTAAATCTACAATAGGTTTCATTATAAATAGAAAACTCCATATTCAACGCATTTTATAAAATTCCCTTACTATTATAAAACAGCAGGGAAGTAATACCAAAAAATTATTTGAATTTTTAATTATCAATTTATTACGAAGGAAACCCTTTTATGTCCGTAGTTTAGTACTTATTATTTTATTTTATTTCATTTCAGATGTCACTTCTCATCTGCCTTATGAGAAACTATAAGCTCTGCCATACCTGTTCTGTGCTCTGCATGATGCGATATGCCGTTGTCTATCCTGTTTCATAATAATAACTACATTACCTACATATTCTGTCAACTTGGTCCTTTCATACACGTCCGAGCATGGAAACTGACTAACATATCAAAGATTCATATTTGTTTAAACTAGATTAAATAAAAAATCGCTACTTTTTTAATAAATGCGGTAAAAAACTACTTAAAACCAATATTAACGCACTTTATCTGATCGAGGATATAATAGTAGTTTATGTGACTGCTACATAATGGAGGGCATTAATACTCGAGATAATATCACTCGAGAGTTTTACTGCCTAATTATGTACAGTTACATACACTAGTTTATCTACACACATATCATAAACTCTCTTTTATGTGTTCAGGAACCGCATGTTTGACCGGCATTGTGGCTCTGCAGTTGTTTAGCTTGTTCTGTAGTACCAACTTCACAGACAAACTAGGGGCGGCACGCGGGCGGGCGTCGGCGTTCGAAATTTGAATGTCAGTAGCAACTTCACAGACAAACTAGAGGCGGCACGCAGGCGGGCGTCGGCGTTCGAAATTTGAATGTCATAATATGTAGAAAAATTATACATTAATGAGTTTTTACCAAGTAGTTTAACATAATGCTGATCGTAACGTGCGGTTTTTGTACCCAGTAAAGAGGGTTTGTGATACGTGTGTAGATAAAAGAATATTTCATTTGTTGCTTGCTACAGTCACTTCGGTGCTCGGCTAGGTATTTGTTGCTCGCTACAGTTACTCCGGTGCTCGGCTAGGTATTTCAATTTATTGATTTGTTAGTCTAAATTAATAGTATAATTATCATTTTAAATTAACTCGGTATTTGTCTAGTCCGAAGTGCAAACTAAATCAAACGGCAATGATCATAGAGTTCGGTATTGATTGATCCAAATCCACCAATGATAGAGGCTTTTCTGTTTCTGGGAAAAACATTTTATAAAAATAATTTAATTTGCATGGTATGTATTTACTCGGACTAGTCATTGCCCTAAACATTCCTCCAAAGATAATAGAGGCCATTACGTTTTTTACATAACTAGTGGTGACGCACGTAATGATTCCAGGAATAACACCATTAGAGTTCTGTTCGGGGACTAACATCTTCTCGCCCGTTCTCCCTGTTCACACGTCGATCAGGAAGGTTTGCTTAATGACAATGTGCAATTCTTGAGAGTCTCCTATGAATATTCGATTAAATTTTATATAATTCATCTAGCAAGACCCATAGATAAATACCTTAAACTATATACAAAACATAGGGCCATAGTAATATTTGTCACTTCATCGAAATTCAACAACGTGACCTTGTTGTAACGAAGGGCACACAATATTATTGATTATTTCAAAGCTATACTGATACACTTTTTAATTAGTTTAGTTGTTTCAACTTCACCATCGGTCCCAAAGATAAATGAATGCGATTTTACGATTTGATTCGAGTAATAAACCATTCTAAACATTATTAACATTGTTCTACAAAACTGAACATCGTTACAAAGTCCCCACAAAGAACCCATTTTCTTTTTAAATAGGAATGTTACCCAAAAAATTGATCGATCAATCGATCAAAAATAATTGGCTGCAATAATGACTGCGTTCATTTCACAGATCTTTGAAGTCCGTATCGATTGATTTAATTGAATTGATGTTTTTAAGCAGGTAATTTCACTATGCAGCCTAAGACTAACTAAGACTGACAGATCTCAAATGTTATCTATGACAATGACCCTAGTATAGACATACTAAACATAATAAAAAAAACAGCCTAGCTATACTCGGCGCCACGACTAAAGAGCTTTGTCCTTGAATGCGCAGTAGTCACTTTTCACAAGTGTTTGGCGCGGGGAAGTGAGGAGCGACGGGGGCGGTAGTCAGCGCCGGCACCTGATTCGTTGATCAGTCGCTTCCCGATGCCCGCACCGAAAGCACGTCTCTAAGCTTCTTGAGTACAGTCGCATACAATATTACCCAACGTTATCTTTCGCCCCGGTCGAAAATGCCGAAAAATAAAGTACTGACTAGGCAAGCTAGAAAAATGGTTTACGATGTGAACTGTTATATCAAAAAAGAGTCTGATGAAATACTGATGAAGAAGTCTGATGAAAAACTTAATTGTGGTTTAATTGTTACAAATTATTAGTCAGCGGGAAGAAAAGAGTGTGCAGGACTATTACTACAAGTATCTATATTCACTAGGCCCTAGTGACTAGGGGCATTCTATGCTAGGGGGTTATTTATATATAGGTTTCAACCTTGACGTTAACAAATGTTGTCAATAGAGAGTACCTATAGTTTATTTGACACAAAGTCCATTATTTACATCGGCTAATATCCCAATCAACAAAATATCAAACAGAAAAAATAGAAGTGAAGAAAGTCCTGAACACTCATTCCTTCACACTAATCCTAAAAACGCACTTCGGAATTATGCCGCGACTGTACACATGCGCAGTAATCCCCGCCAGTTTCTCCGAGAGCTCTTTATTCGTGGCGCCGAGTGTACTAGTAGGGATTTTGTTCTTTGGTCTACCTTCTCTAAATCGTCTGTAAACGAAGCCCTTCGGCCATTCGATAATCTCTAGCTGGGAATATCGTCTTGAAGACTGCCGGCATCCGAACTTTGAAGGACAGGAAGTCCCAGGGTCTTTCTGACTTGAAAACCTCTATCCGTCGACTCTTCGACTCCTTGCGGCAACACGACATGAGTATGGGCATTAAAAATTCGGATATACTTCGGGCTGTTATTAATGGCAATATGCATGCACGATTGCACGTTGTAAAGTAATAAACTAAATTAGCTGGACCTGCCTACATACTACATACTAAAGATTTAGTTTTGGGACACGAATCACGATTATAAATCGCATTAAAAATGGTTCTGCCTCTACTCTCTTTGGGGGAGTATAACTAAGTAGACATATATGTTTCGTATTTACGCCTAAAGTATTGATGTTGTGTAAGCATTTTTATACCTACTGTGTACATTTATACCTACTGTGTACATTTTTAGTTAACTGTGATTTTCTTTTTTTTTGTATATTTTTATTACTTTGTAGTGTTCAACGGATGAAATCCATCGGATTTAATCCAATAGTTGAGAGCTAGACGTTTGTTAATAAGAAAAATAACGGAGCTATCGCTATGTTAGGTTAGCGTTTGGGTTTTAATCTTACTTTTAAAACATTTAAAACGTTAATACGTTAAAATTTTATTAAGTGTAAACATAACATTTCGCTGCCCATTTGATTCGGTACAGGTAATTTCTTTCGTTGCCCATAGACCAAAGAATGGCATTTCAGCTTTCATCTATTGTCTATAAATCTATTCTATAGCTTAGTAAGAATGACGGCGTAGGTAGGCGGTCTTATTCTGCTAAATGCAGGAGAGACAAGACGTTATTCGTTATGTACCGAAACCCCCCTTCCCCTTGGGAGAAAGGTCAGCCTCAGCTGTCAAAGTAATCAAGCTATATTTCATGGACCTTTATAAATATTACCATGGACTAATAAAACTAGAGGACAAACAACCTTAGTACTTTGAAGCGTAATTCGATTTTAGTTTAAATGTATATTGCTAGATAGAGCTACTAGTTCAAAAGTTCTTTCTAGTATAGGTAGTATCGTGGTGGCGCGCTTAATTTAGGAAAGATGGCGGTATAGGCGTTAATTTCCTAAGAAGAAACAAGGCTTACTGTTACGCCATCTCTGATTTTTTGCCGATATTACTATGGATTATACTACGCCGTCACCCTAAGCACCTAGCATCTATTGCGTGGTACAGTGACATCTAGAAATAATACAGGATTTTAGCTTTCTAGCAGGGTACGTTTTTTTGTATGACGTTGTCAGTCCTCTAGTTTTATTCGTCCATGATATTACTGTAGTATTTTTATATAATTATTATAGCGATGTGTTGACTCCGCGCGCGACTATGTTTAAATCTCCGAACTAAAACCGTATGATATCGCTCACGAAAATCTAAAACATGTTGTTTAAACAGTACAGGGGTAACTTGTCTATAGTCTATTTTTTCTATTGAATTACTAATTATTTGATTAATTCGAGTAGTAGTAATTTACAGATAATATTAGCTGTTTGTAGATTTTAAGTTAAATCCATATTAATTATCTTTTTGGACAGTTCATAGCATAGAAAAATAATAACACCCTGTACTTGGTCTCTCACTAATAAAAGTAAATAAATAATTTTGCAATATGTTCTACTTTTTATTTGGAATTCGATAAACACATTAATCTAAGCATAAATAGAGCAATAGGGATTACCCAAGAGGCAGCTTCAACAGGTAAGATGTTTTATTATTACTACAATTAGACTGCTTTTTACTTAATTATTTTCAAGGCATGCTTTGTTGTTGCACGGCACCTGTTTGAAAGTATCTTGTAGATTCAAACAAAATTTTATTGTAGTATTAGTTTCGTCAGACAGAGGATAAACTTAACTACGAGTAATACTTACTCTTATGTGTGACTGCACAAGCACACATTCACGGCCTTCGTTAGACAGGCACCCACACAAAGGCATTCATCGTTGTTTTAAGACACAAATGAGGTTATACTTTGAAGGATATTTGATGGTCCAACCCTTGCACTAAGCACGCTGTTACCGAATCTGAGACACGCTCATTTGGCATGGCTCGTTTCATTTAATCGTTTGGGGTAGTAAAATGCTTTCCCACAATATGGTTCTCCACCAAACACTCAGTTAGCTCTGAACCTGCCGCGTCGCAATAACCATAATGAAAAACAGAGCTAAATAGATGTTTGGCATGAACTGTACAGTCAGCATCAGATATCTTATGATCATGCAAGCTACTCAACTAGATCCCTCAACAGTGATGCGCGGCGCTGGCGGCGGCGGCTGCGGCAAGGAGGCGGAGCTCCCCGCACCCGCGCCGCGCCCCCCGCAGCGCGTCGCCACCATCTCGCAACACAACTACCACGAGAAGACTACACTGCTGAGTTCTGATGACGAGTTCCAGTGAGAAGGAAGCTGTTGATGCCGATTTTAAAGTTCTGGTGGTAGCAGCGCGTCCACGACGAACAAACGAAACAAGAAAAGCGAGATTGACGCATACTTACCTATTAATCTTATTTACTATTTCAAATCGACAGAAAAATGTGCAATCCCCTCGTTCAGCAAATCTAGTCCACTGCAGACTCGTCGCAGTTTGTGTCAGATTGTTATGTGTCTATTAGTGTACGGGAAAACCTGAAGGGAAACTAACACTTTAACACAATTTTAGGTCAATTTGAGTTAGTGAATGACGGTAGGTGTTACCTTCGAAACTTTCAAAGCGGCAAATTCCGAATGCCATCTCGCAAAACCACTTCCGCGAAAACACCAGAAGACTACCCTAATGAGTTGAGTTACAGTGATGGAGAGCATTGGGATCGATTCGTGAAAGGTGGATTGCTGTAAATGGGATGATAACAGGTTGTTTGGTGCATCGTTTGCCAAATTAAAATGGCGGATAGAAAGGGTCATTTGCTATCTCTTAGGTCCACAAAAAAAGTTTTGGCTCAACGGAATTTTTATTTTAATATTTTTTACTTTTTTGAAAAATCCTCTAGAATGACTGCTTTAAACTTGAATAAATAAAAAAGTCAAAACTACTGGAAATTAACATCTATTTTTTTATTGAAATTTTTTCTCAAGAAGTGAAATTCTGTAACGAATCATCTTTGACTTTATTTTCTTTGTTTTTTTCTTGAAAGTTTTAAATAAAGTTTGCTGGTCTATCTTCTTTCTAATAATGTACTATAATGCCATAAAAACCATTATTTCTAAGTTCATTAATTTGCCAACTTTGTATCGGGCGGGCCGCACGCATACAGCTGATATTCGACAGGTATATGTATGTATGAACATGATTTTGCGGGTAGAAAGAAATTTTCGATTGTACTTTAATCACAAAAACACATTATTTATGAAACGAATAATTACAAATCTTACAAATCGTAAGCGCGCTTTCGCCGGTTTATAATGAACGCGGGAGAATGCGGGCTATTTGCGTGCTCAATGTAAATCAGGGAGTATACAACGATTGCAGTGTACGCACCAAATGCGCATTGTAAACCGTACCGATAATCATAACACATGTCAAAATAGACACCTGTCAAAATCATAAATATTATGTAAAACTAGCCTCTGCCACCCCAACTGGGAAAATTACGTTTTTGTTACGCCAATTGCGCCATATTGTGAGTTCTAAAAAATAGTTCACACAAATTTGCAAAGGGCCAAGCTTAGGTGGCTCTAAGCCGAGTAAAAACACTAGATGGACTAGCCATCAGTAATCTTGATCCGAAAAAGTTGTTGTATCGGCCACACGATCAAAATTCGTCAGAAGAGCTCCAACGTCTACGGCAACTTAACGCTGGAGCGTTACGAAGTCCCGTACAAGTTGGAACTTCTACGGGAACATAACTAAGTAAGAGTCTGAAATTTCTATATCAAATTGCTATCATAGAATACTTAACTAAAATAAAAAACTCGATTGGTCTCCTCGTTAGCATACCAGGGTTCCAGCTCCTACCTTCGAGTTCCATTATCAAACTAGCTCGAAGGTTTCTCAAAGGTATTGCCATAACATAACAAATC
This sequence comes from Argyresthia goedartella, assembly GCA_949825045.1. Taxonomy (NCBI): domain Eukaryota; kingdom Metazoa; phylum Arthropoda; class Insecta; order Lepidoptera; family Argyresthiidae; genus Argyresthia; species Argyresthia goedartella. Next base: position 20,365,827 of record OX463821.1, on the reverse strand, counting down.
TAAACAAACAATTTCCTAGTAAGCATCCCAGCGTTACAGCTCCCACCTTGGAGCCCCATCATCAGACCAGCTCGATGGCAGCATGAGAATCATCTCCAAGAAATCTACTTTCGAATTGGTTCACCCGTTTATGCGCCACGTGACACACAGACTGACTCACACTCTGTCTAAAAAACTATAACACCCTTATCCTTCGTCGGGCGGGGGTACAAAGAAAAAACTTACTTACATATTTCAGAAAGCTGTTTTGAGCAACTAGATCATATATTTATTAACATCTTATAAACTAAAAAGTCTAAAAAAAACCCGACTGCATAAAATAACCACTAAAAAGGAAAAAACAAGCTCTATAATTAAGTGTGAAGAGTAATACATGGTAATACAGTGTACAGCCCGCGCCAAGAGTAAAGAACGCTGTCCTTGAATGCGCAGTAGAAACTTTTCAGAGGTGTTTGACGCGTGGAAGTGAGGTGCGACGGGGGCGTTAGAAAGCGCCGGCACCTGATTCATAGATCAGTTGCACAGAGCAGCTTATAAATCAGTTGCTTCCCGTTCCGCGCATCGAAAGCACGTCTCAACGTCCTGAGTACAGTCGCAGACTTTATCTTTCGCTAATCGAAGCTGCCGAAACATGGTCTACGATGTAAACTGTTACATCAAAAAGGAGTCTGATGAAATCGTGGATGATTTAAAACTGGCAAAGACTAAATCTACTACTAGGCCCTAGTGACTAGAGGGTTATTTATCTCTTTTATAAGTATCTAAGTTTCAACTTTAGTTTTAACCCAATTTAAATTTAGCCACAATAACCTCCAGCCAAACAAATATTGACAATAGAGAAATGTTTATTTGACATAAACTCCATTATTTCTTCTTCAGCATTATTTACAAGGACTAATAAATATACCCTCATTATCAAAATATCAAGCAGAGATAAAATACTTCACACTAACCATAATATTGCACTTCAGAATTATTCCGCGACTGTACTCATGCGCAGTAATCCCCATCAGTTTCTCCGAGCACTCTTCTTTCCTGGCGCGGGCTGTACCGTTTTTTAAATTATTGCAGGCAGGACATACAAATCCACAAAACACTAGGTATCTTCAATTAATCAAACATTAATAAAACCATTTACTAGATATCACTGAAATATATTTGGGCTATTAGTTTGTTTGTACCCCCTTACTCTGTACAGTATTACTCTTCACACTAAATTATAGAGCTTGTTTTTTCATTTTTAATGGTTATTTTATGCAGTATTTTTTTTTTTGAATTTATATTTTATTGGACATTAATACTAAATAAAATAAAAACATGCACAAGAGGTTTTCATGTTATTAGGTCTCAAAATATTATTAAATGTTATAGATAACTGAAGCTTCTGTTGCTTTTGTTACTGCTGTTAGCGCAGAAAAAATATGGCTGTATATCGATCAAAACGTTATTAGTTTTCGTAATCACTGCCAGCGGGGGATGCCATAGTATTATAATTATAACAGTCTATAATACCTTATTTCATGGTTAATATTCGGCTACTTTATTCTTACCAACATATCTATGTGTCTGTTACCGGCCAAACCCGATTTCAGGACAAACTAGTTTTGCCTAGGATAAACTAGTTTGTGTACTTTAGTCTATGTTTGAAGTATTTTTTGTTGTTCTTACAAATTCAACCTAACACGAAGGATAAAGGGGGCTTTGCTTCGCTCACCCCCTTTACAATTCACCTAAGCTACCGCAATGTTTTGCCCTGATATAAGCTGTGCAAACTAGTTTATCCTAGGCAAAACTAGTTAGTTTGTCCTGAAATCGGGTTTGGCCGGTAACATGTCTATAACTATGGCAACCCTATCTAGAATGCGCTTAAAATTAATCTAAATAATGTGATTGGCATTCTCGTTATGCCTTTTCATGTGGAACACATATGTAGAGATAAAACTAAATTAAAATAATAACTAAACTTTGCAAGAACTGTTCCTTAGCATATTGATGACTTTCAAGTGGTTACCTAACTTTTGTACTTCTTTGCGACGACTTTGGCTAACGAAAACTGATATTTGTCTTTAAATATGTTGTATGAATGGCATAAGATAATTGTATTTGGTACGTAAGTATATGTTACGTATGTAAGTTTTTAGGGCGTGTCAGATTTAGGCATAATTCCGTGTGACCTTTGTGTCTGATGGTAGGTATCCGAACTTGAAAAATAAATGATCTAAAACAAGCCTAAAATTTACTGCGACAAGTTACCAATTTTACAGTGAATACTCTGTTTTTGTCATAGAGGAATGGTTAAAATGTATATTTTTAATTTATCACTGCTCCCAAGAATTATTGCTAAAAATCTGAACAAGAAAATAATTTGGGTTTCACAAACCTCACACGAGTAAACGCCGAGTGTAAAACCTTCATCATGTATTAATTAACAGTTATCATCATCAATATTGTACATAAATAAAAATCGCTCTGCACATAAATTGGAATGATTATGCCTTTTGCTTAATACATGCCAGAGGAGGAATGCTACGAGTCTTACTTACTAGATAAGAACATGTTTCTGTCTCCCGTCCAATCTTGATCCGTAACCAACGATCACCACACCACTTCCCTTTCTCAGTCGTCTATTCGGAGAAAAAATAAATAGTGTTTTATTATGCTGCTCATAACATATAATTTTGGTGTCACATAATTAATCTAAAATGTAGCTACCTATATGCAAAATCACACTATCTTCTTTGTGTATGTAATTTTAAAATATACAAAACATGGCAACTGTCCATGTTCATTTATCAAGTTTACAATCAGTTTTTAGCTCTATTCTACCCCCAAATTAACCCACCAAAATTAAAATTAAGATTACTTAGGTTTATATAATAATGAAACAGCGCTTATGTTTTTACTGCTAACAACGTGTGTAAATAGTATTAGATTTTGTTAAAGAATAAATTAAGAACATGTTGATCCTGGGTGCTTATGGATGTATTAATTTTATTCCAATATTTGCTTTAATTTATTACTTGTTATTGAAACAAAGATAATTTCTGGCACAGAATGTATTATAGAACAGATCTCAGATTTTCGGAAATTGATAGTGCTGTATAAATAATTATGTATGTATTTAAGGGTACTTATATATATGGCTAATATATTGCATTTATTATTGTCAATTAACTGTATGATTATTTTCTCTACTAATTTAAATAGTAAATTCCTGTAACATACTTTGATAAAATAAGTACTAGGTCTGTATGTAGTATAGATAGCTACTTTATTATTTTAATCACGCATACCTACCAATTTTAAACAAATTATTTTTATAAATACAAAGTATCAGAAGTCTGTCTCCTCCGTAAAAATGTTGATACATTGTTAGTTATAAGAAAAGTATAAATCGAAATGTTTTAAATTGGGTTTTAGGTAAATATAATAAATAAATGAAGTACATAAAGATTTAAATAGTTTTATTTAAATTTGCTTATATAATGGATTTTCGTTAAATAAAAAAAGTATCTAGTGTTGAAGTTTATATTAAAAATATTCATTAGTTAAAAATTACAATACCAACTTTGCAATCTTAAATTTTATAAATCTTCATATTATTGCTTCATCTTGCTCAAACTTTAACAAAAATAATGCCCGTTATGTGCTTAACAACATGTAAAAATATTTTTTCCATAAATATTACGAAGTGTAATAAATCAGTGACTGCCTGGCACTATGTACCTAAATATGAAGCACAAACACATTTTCATTTCAGATCGCACATCAAAAATACTGATTTGCGCAGCAAAAAAGGATCAACCAAAACACTATTTTTGTTTTAAATATTTAATGAGTAGATACTTTTTGTTGCTCTTACATGTTGAACCTAACACTAAGGATAAGCTACCAGTATTTTGCCCTTATATTTGCTGTGCAAATCAGTATTTTTGATGTGCAGTTTAATATTTCCCTTATAAAAGTGCCACAAAATAAATAATAATCGTTTTCAACACACTTGCTCGTAAAGTGACTCTCTATGAGACCGCATTTAGGTTCATTGGAGCTTTTCAATTTCAAATTCAATCATCAAATTTGAATCATTATTGCATCAGATTATATATCAACTTTAATTTGCGAATTCAGAACTTTTTATAGACTGCTTTGCTTAGCGGTTTTGCCTGTAGGTACCTTTATTTACAATTGCGCGCGCATCGCTGGCGCGGTGTGCGAAACAAACAAAGCAAGCGCGCCAATTTCTAATAGGTCTGTTTTTTCGTAGCAAGAATGTTGAAAAACGTCGGATAAAACACGTGTTTGATCATTAGACACTTGGCTATTTTTTCGCGTTCGCGGATGGCTCGTGCGAATAATACCGCCTTGTGTATAATGAAGAACCAAGTTTGCACACCTGTATCTTATTGTACCTACTATTTTATAATTTTTGTATTACCTACTTGAAATTGTGTGTCTCTAAGCAAAAATCGTAAAAGGGAACTGACGCCATTTCCTCACGTGCACAAGTTTGTAAAAGCTACTTACTATACAAGCAATAGCAATGTTTGTTTATGCGAGATTCTCAATACAATAGTAGTTTATGTGACTGATACATAATGTCTAATTATGTACAGTATCATACACTAGTTTATCTACACACATATCATAAGCACCATTTGATGTGTTCAGGAACCGCATGTTCGACCAGCATTGTGGCATTGATCATTGCCCTGCACTTATTTAGCTTGTTCAGTAGTACCAACTTCACCGACAAATTTCGAACGCCGACGCCGCCCACGCAGGTGGGCTTCGGCGTTCGAAATTTGAATTTCATAATACGTCAAAATATTGATACATTATGGTCATCATAATATATGAATATTCAGATATAAATGAGTTTTTTCAAAGTTGCATATCATGATGCTGTTCGTAACGGCCGGTTTTTGGACGCAGTAAAGAGGATTTATGATACGTGTGTAGATAAAAATAATTTAAAATTAAACTCAAGAAATTGTAGTGGGCACCGCTGTGGGACACAAGGAACGGATTAACGCATTTACTAAATGATGTTGTGATTGACTTAAGTAACTTAGGCACGTACTAGGGATACATCAATTCGCCTGTTTGTTGATACGATCCTAAAAGTATCGCCGATATATCGTCATCGGACTCGGGTACATCCCTAGTAAGTACGGTAAGTAGGTAAGTTTTTTAATAAAGCTACAGTGACAAGGCAACGGCCTTTTTTATTGCAGTATTTCTTCACAATATCGTAGGAAAATAAGGGACAGGCCCATACGATTCATATTCTCTTCTAACAGTTTTTCAATGTTAAGATTCGTAATAAGTATCTGTATATGTGTCTAGTTTACTATGCCACTGTGCTTAAAGCACCTAAATCACCAATTCTAATTGTGGCTAAGCCCTAGCAGAGAGAGGAAGAGATATGCAAAATGTCACAACGTTTACCCTACCTAATAGACTATGTAGAAAGATGAGCGAAAATTGCTAGCAACCATCATTGAAAGATGAAAAAACGGTTTCTACTAAATGGGTCGTTGCAAGGAACGGATTTTGTTATTTTGAGCAATTTTGTTTTAAAATGAAATAAATAAAAATACATTAGCTATTAGAATAACGTAGTTAAGAATACGTTAGTTAAAATAATTACTGCGTTAATATCGTACGGCGTAGGTACATACCTGCCGCATCTTGAACGAATATTATGTTTATTGTTTAACCAAAAACAATCATTTGGTTATCAGAAGTACCAAATCATTTACAGTGCTGGACATTAGAAATTTAATAACTACCTAACTACATGACAATTTAATAGTTTTTTTTTTAATTCTAGTGTGTAACTACGCAGGCATATCATTATTTCCCAATAGGGTACAAATCCCTACAGGTCGACGAATCTGAACCAGCCAGATCGATTCTTACTCATTCCTAAAATAAGGCCATTATGACCCGCTTATGTTTGTGTATTATCTATTAACTCCGGTACGATTTTTAGAAAACTACGTTTGCGACTTTCTCCTCTAGATATTATCTTGTTGTACTTTGCGTTCCAGGTAGGTACGTATAGGAATTTTCGTGGATGTGATCATTGATTTCGTTTGAAGTCAATTAAATCTTGACTACGAGATTTAATTAAAAGTGTAGATTTTTTAAATTGGTTTGGACTTCAGATACTAAGCAGTATTATAATCACATATTAACTAGTCTAATAGGTACATAAAGGGTTCAATTAGTGTACCTGGACCCTGGACTAGGAAATCTACCTTGGTCAGGTGGTCTCATAGTGTGATGAGAATAATTAAAGATAGATAAACTGAGTATTCTCATTTTAGTGTTAATATATTTTCGTAGCCATGGTTACATTACTTAGATTGGATTCAAATATGAAAATATGTGAAAACACTAGAGTCAAGTTAAAAAATATATAATCAAGCACAACTTCTTCCTATACCCGGTCGGGATGCGAATGTCGTCCATATACACGAAAACGAGGCTAAGAAATCTTTCGGACAAACAAGTCCACACATTTTACATGACATAAACGAATATACGGTACTTTTACACAGGTTTCAACTTATGACAATGACCGTAAACAACACTGTAAAGTCACAGGAAAGCAATACGCGATGTAGTTTACATGGATGACATAATATTCCTTTTTTGTATTTAGAAACCAAACTACTGGACCGTTTTCCTATTTTCAAAATTGGACTATCCTGGAAAGGGTTAACCTTTTAAATAAGAAATAATATTTTTAAAAACATGGATCATAAATAATCAGTTTCGAGGTAACAAATAAAAAAACATTCAACCGAATTGGGAATCCCCTCCTTTTTGAAAACGGTAAAACATAACTTACGATACTTTCATTATATTATACCACTTAAATATGAGATAGCACACTTGAATTTTACACCGCACGGCCTTAAGTGCAATTAAAATTTGCAGTATATAGTCTCTAAAACGGCACAGCTTTGGAGCAAAACCAACACGAATGCGATCTCGACTTACATAACTGGTTAGTTGCTATCGGCCACCATTGACATAAAATCAGTCCACAGGACAAAGGCTTTTCCTAAAAGGTAGATTCATGACAAAGCCGCCAAAGCTTAGCAATAAATCTACGCCATATTATAAACACTACACATAATCGGCACATCTTCATCCAGCACAGGTCAAGCCTCCAGATTCAAGAAATCGACGCTCTAAAATCTCATTGATTCATACAAATTCACTTCCTCACGGGGCAGCGTCACTTCAGCGAATAGTTTAAAATTGTTTAAATCCATCTTTCGCTTTTCCGCAAATTTTTGCGGCGTTTCACAAAGTTTTCAGATAAAAGGACACATTTTTATTTACGAGACAAAGGAGTGTCTTTAGCTGCCTTTTTTAAACGGATCTGGGCGGATGTTCAGAATATCTGTGCTGAAATTAAAGCTGTACGTCTGCTACGAGCATCGCTGGAGTGGACGAGATCTGAAAAAGAAAATTGAATAATATTATCCCACACCGTCTACGGAAAATGGCCCCCTATTATAAACTGCTTTAAGACGTTTTCGGATTGGAAAACTGGAGACAGGCAGTTTGAAAAAGGATGTTTCTTGTGATTGTCAAGAGAAGTTTCTTAGAAACTTGCGAAAACCGATTCGAGCTGCCCTTACCCTCATCACGTCATATATTTTTTCCTTTAACCAGCTAATAACAGAATACAACAAGAAAAACGTTTAAATAGCTGCGTGGATGTGACCTACATTTGACTTGATTTGTTTGTGGCGCGGTTTAATCTGACATTCACACGTTGGGCAGGGTTGTTTTGATCCACCGCATGCAATACGTCAGTAAAATATGAAATATTGAGAATGGTTAAGGGATTAAATATGGCCAGAAATGCATATTTAGCTTCAATTCTAGGCTAAACTAGACAACATAAAAATGTAGGATAAATATATGTTATAAAAGGTCTATTAGAGATAAGAATGGACTTTTAAAATTACCGGATATCTGCTATATTTAATACTAAAAAATATTTTTCGCAATGCATTATTATTCAACTAAATGAACAAGCGCTCGGAGAAGAAATCAGTTTCCTATATGAAACTTACACGCAAAAATAGGTAAAAAAAGGGGAAAATTTTTGGTTGTTTTATTTTATTTTTAATGTTATTATTACAGGAGTTTAGTAATATTTTCTATAATTTTCTCGGTCTCGGAGCTCGGGTTGCCCCGCGGGGCTCTGCGCGGGAGCATGCGTCAGTCTGCTTCGACGCGATGCGACGGGTATTTGTTTTCTTTGTCTAATTCTCAATGCCATTGGCCTATGTTCAGCCCTTAAGGCCCAGTTCTGGCTGTTGAGGTGAGGGGTGCCGCATTCATCCGTCGCCTTCTGGCGGGGTTGGGGAACTGGCGGGGTAGCGGGCGGCGCGGAATAGCATCGGGCCGCCCGGAGACGTAAAAAATTACGTGTTTTTTCGAATTTACTGAAAAACGGAAATAAGCTAATTGATAAAATTTAAGGATTGATACGGAGCTCTAAAAGAGGAAAATTTAGGTATAAAATTCGGACAAAAAGCAGTTATTTTATATTAAAATTATTGTATCTACTATTTAATATAGACTATGTTCAGGTTTTTTACGATCGAGACAAATTGATACAATCGCGTAACGACATAGTATTTAAACTAGATTATCTCTCTGTGAATACCATATATATTTTTTAGACCTATGAATATAGTGCAAATAACTTTATTATTATTTTTGCCAAAGCGCTCTTCAGTGGTTTTGTGTGATCTTGGGCCTTAAAGCCTAGATGATGGATAAAGCGTCCGTGGCCTAGCGGTATTCGCACATCGGAAACGATTGTGCGGGTGGCAACATCTGGCCGAGACGGGCACTGGACGGGTGTCCGTTTCTATGTGTTTCGGATGACACGCTAAGACATAGTTCCAGGCTAATATCGCTACTCGATGGTAGTAGTTGTAAAGCTATGTCGGAGGTCCTAATAGGGCCGCTTGATAACTTCTGACAGAGGGTTGGCCACACGCCAGATACCCCTCCATCAACCCGCACTGAGCCAGCGTGGTGAAGTATGGCTTAATCTTACTCGTATCCGGGTAAAGGCCCATGCCCCTCGGTGGGGACACTAATGGGTTATATTTATTAAAGCCTGGATGCATCACTTACACTCAAATTATTGGGGGGTAATGCTCCTAATTACATGTCTATCACAAGCCTATATCACGTGAGCGTGTGATATGCGTGTGAGCTGTGTGTGATAGGCGTGTGATATGCTTGTGAGAGGCTTGACAAATAGCTGTAGAGATGGATATGTCGCCGTAAGATGGTCAAAACCGTTAGTTGATAAACTAACGAAACGAAACGAAATACCAGGGCAAACACTGCGAGCGAAGCCCCCGAATAGTCTTCGTGTTAGGTTGGCATGTAAGAACAAAAGAAACGTAAATTCTAAATCCTGTCGGTCTGGTTTACTATCTGCCCATAGTTGATCAACTACCGCGTTAGTTTATTTTTAAAATTATTTTTTAAATAATTGATTTGGAATTCCTCCATCTTCCACAACTGATAGCTCACTCATCATCATTGAGTGTTAGGCGGTACAAAGTTCGCGGGGTTCAAGTTATTTTGAGTCCTAAACACATAAAAGGTGTAAATTGCACGTTTTATTTTCTATTAATTTTAAACAAGAATTACGATTTCAAAGTAACGTGAAACAGAACGTTTTTCAAAAAATCCATCAGCGTCTAGAGTCTTCCTTTCCCCCTTTCTAAGCTAAAGAAGGAGTAGGAGATTGAGGCATTGCTCTCTCCTTTACTTACTGTGTCTTCCTGTCACTAGACGCTGATGGGATGCGTTCGTTTTCACGCCAAACTGTAATTTTTAACCCGCAATTTTTGGCAATAAATCTTTATATTTAGATTTTTAAGATGCACGTGGATAGACGTCGTGGTATCCGTGAAAATGAAAGCAAAAATAAAATAACTGCAGGTTCTGTATTACTAGTGAAGTGGCCAAATGCAAAGCCACCTGCTCAAATAAAGTGCCGCTTAAATGTCATACTGCCGCTGTCTTACTAGAACGATAGAAAGTGACAGCGTGATTCTCAGTGTTTGTTAAATTTTCACTTGCCGGTTAAATTGTTCCCAGGGTCTTACAAAACTGTGCCTACTCAACATTTAGTAGGCTTTCTCCATTCAAAGGTCCCAAGGATCCAACTTCGCCCTCTGTATTTACTTCTAAAACTTTGGGACAAACTTCAGGGAACCTCTTTCTCGTATATTATTGGAGTTTCTAGGAGCTGTACACAGATACGCGACAAAGACAGGAAACTAGTTACAACATAAACATGAATAAATATAAAAAGGAAGTAAGTATTATTGTTATTATTTATGTATTTATTTAATTTTTTCTCCAAAGAGGTTCTGCTACGGCACGGGCATAAGCCATATTAATTAATTATTTATTAATTAAGTGCATATTAATTAATGATGATGATATTAAGTTAGTGATGAGTTTTCCTGCACGTATTTAAAATAACAGCTTTTTGAAGTTACGTGTATGTGGATGGGTGCAAGTGTATTGTTATTAAGTAGGAGTGTAGGGATTTGGGAATGACGCCGGTTGTAGATATAATTATTGGAACTTTTTTAACTTATTTTACATTCCATTGCGTTTGAATTTATATTATTATTGTTGGTGAGCTTAATTACACTGTATGGGAATGGATGGATAGAAGGGAGTATGATGTGAACACTGCGAATGAATAATACTTATTTCAATAAACTATGTTTTTACGCAATCGGCGCACACTGACACATGACAACGAAAAATCAAACAATTCTTCTATAAAAGGCTGTCAGTATAAAATATAAAGAATGTTTATCAAAAGAGGTGGCATCCCAGCCAGTCGCCAACAATTATTATTATTATTTGTATGTGACTCGAGATCATGGGACCATAAGGTAGGCTTCTTAGGTAGGTAGGCATCTTGTAGGCTTGCGTGGGGACTTGGGTCCAACACGTAGAGGCCCCTTTCAGACAATTTATCGATAGCAAGTTTGATAAGTGTTGCAACAGTTGGATTTGTCCTCGAATACACCCCCCGCACCAAAAGTGCACTCAAATAACATTCCCGCCAGGTGCACAGGGCCCCTATGCTACTAATTGACAAGTTCGCTCGCTTCGCTCACCCCCTTTACCCTTCACCTATGCTTCCGCAGTATTTGCCCTGTGCAAATCAGTATTTTTGATGTGCAGTTCAATATTTCCCTATTAATAATAATAATATAACATATAATGTGAACACAAACTAAAATATGAAATGTAACGTAATAACCAATACACGGCTAATATAATCTAAGGATTGGTATATGGCCTATGGGTTTGTGTTTTCAATGGAAGGTTTTGTCAAGGTTATTTCTGAGGTTTCGGACACCTGCCTGAATCAAGTCTCATTAATGATCATAAATAGGCAAGTGGTGCATTTACTGTCCACTATTTTATTCCATTATTTTCTTCTTGAAGGGGGTGTAGCGCCAGCACCTGGCCGATGCTGAAGTGCGCTAATCGGACCCCCATTCATTCAGCCGACGTAAAATAAGGGCAAGGCGGCAACAAAGCTGTGAACGGCTGAGGATGGAGAGGTGAAACTGAATTTTAAACAATGATCACTAGCACTCGGACCGTGTTACCACAACAAATATTAAACAGCGTTTAACCTCAAAACAAACGTCAAATCCCATGCACTTTTGTTTTTAATCAAGTTTTGAACAGTGGTTTATTATTTGTGGTAAGGCCACTCGCCATCTTACGTTTCCCATCCACCCTTCAAGGGCACACCAGGTAAGCCTGTGTACCTCTAACGATTCCCCTTTGACCGGCCGGTTACGGCAAGAAAGAGCTCCGAGTTCTATACCCTCTTGCGGGTGTCACTCCGGCCGCAGATGGCCGGAGACGAGGGCCTGCGCTACTCGTTGTATCGGGTCCGTGGGGTCGTTACTCCCCAACAGCTCTCCACAAGATGCCCTGCGGGCACGTAAAGCGGTGCGTGCATATCAGTCCGAATTTCACTGAACTTGTTTTATAAAATTGTCAAGCCTATTTGTGAAGCTGTTCACCGATGGCGCACTAATTAAAGTTTCTGGGTGTTTTCGTGGGCTACTTGTAAACGAGAGCTCCTTTAGTTTCAGTGAGTAGTACCTGTGGCTTAAGCAGGAATAAATACCAGAGTGAAAAGGTGTTCGAGTTCAGATAAAATGAACCTTATGTCATTGTAATTAAGAATCACAGACACAGTTCGATTCGCATATTTTTAGACGAGTAATTATTCCTGCTTCCTACACTGTTGTTGAAAGTTTTATAGTTTTGCCTTCGCAGAAAAGTCTTAATTTTGCCGTTTCGGAATATAAAATCCGAATCAGGACACCCCACTACCTAGGCAGCCCCTCCTGGTCAGCCTTGTGGCTAGACTGTAGAGTAAACTTACATTTCTAATATAATATTTTATTGTGATGGTGGGTTGGTTATCGACATCGGTTTTAATTATCAGAAAACTGCTGAACATAAATATTTCGTAACCAAAAGCATACTCACGATGATACCATAAAAACAGATCGTCTAACTTAATGAGATGAATGTGCTCAGTGTTCCGTTATCGTCGGTGCTCGTGCTACATGGTGTCGGGGTCCCACTGTACAGAAGGTATGATCCAGGCGCAGCCACCCTTCCTAGAGTGATGTAAAAAGAAAAACAATTGAGCAATAACAAAAGGCATGCAAAAACAAAGGATGTGCTAGTCAAGGATTCGTTTCCAAATAGTGAACTAAGGTTAAGGAGCGTCCGTCATGCGATGTGCTGGCAACTTGTCAGTGATCGATCTACATTTGCAGATATTTTGCTGATGCGACCCTGAGAAACTGTTTTTTCAACGATCATGTGGCTCTGTCGACCCCTTTAAGAGAGGGCGCTTTCGTCAAAATAAAAGACTATTTTACTATTTAAAGTTTATTTTTTGCTGGCCGTACATAGTTTAATGAACGACGTCTGACGTGAGGTCGGGTCTAGGTCAAGGCAACACTGGCTGGCATGGGCACTATAGGTAGATTTCTAAACGTATTTCCAAGAATTTTCTAGAGTTTTTATCGATAGAAAGCTTTTAGACCTAATTGACTTGCCCGTAAAACACGAGATTGACTTGTATCTTATGTCTAAACAAGCGAAATGCTGTTAAAAGCATCGTAAACTGACCATCGCTTTATTGCGATCCAGTGGAAGGAAACTTTAGCTACTATAAACATAAGGTACTTATATTTATCTGTGCTACATTTAATTATTAGCCAGGCATACTCGCACGAATGTACCCGGCGGATCTGCCCGCCAGTCGTGAATAATGTACTCTGTGGTCGTGCCCGCGGGCAAAACTGTATGGCATGAAACGGGCACGGAAATGCAAGGGGCACATCTCGGGCACGGATATGCCTGACGGGCAGATCTCGAACACGGATATGCCTGGCGGGCAGACCTCACAGATGAATAGTCAGATCTGTCAGGTACATCCGTGCTTGTAGCCGTCTGTCACGGATCAGATCCGAGATACATCCGACGGGTACCTGCCGGGCCCATCCGTGCGTGTACGCCTGGATATTGTTAGGTACGGTCAGGGCTTACAGAGTATTATATAAAACACCTTAGTCTTAACCCCAGTCCCAGGCCCCGGCCCAATCCCAGTCCCAGACCCAGAGTCAATCGCATAATCATAAGCCATGGTACCTGTGCGGCGCGCGGTGCGGCGACCCCGGCGGCGAAGGCGCGGGGGTATGCGCGGGGGTGGCGGGCGCCGAGGCGGCACGGCGTCGCGAGTACGCCGTGCCGCCGACCGCCATCGCCGAGCCGCCGCCGTCGGAGACGCACGTCACGCTGATGCCCGAAGCTGAACGGGCGGGGCGGGACGGTGGTGGTGCTGGAGACAAGACTAGCTTTCAAAGTCATCATCGATCAGCCTGTTAGAGAACCCACTGCCTCCACACACATTCAATCCGGTCCTGCATACATTGCAGTGTGCAATGTATGCACACTGATCTGAAGGTGTATTTTGGTTTATATTTAGGTGGAGAAAATTATGTGTTAGAGCTTTCTTAAGATGATAATGAGAGGAGTAAAAACGTTTGTATTATATATAGGTAAATGTCATTGAATATGAATCCACAAGTTATCAGAATAGAACTGAAGATAGTAAGCAACATACCACCAGTATAACTAAACAGTCCAGCTGGCGAAGACCTCGGCCGGTATCCAGAAGCAGTGGACGTCGTGGAGAGAGTAGAAGGAGAGCGCTTCAGTCCTATAGCCCCTTGTTCCACCTGGTTCGACGTAGTAGAGGGTCGTCTAGACCTGGGCTGCCGTTTTGAACTAGTTCTGCATACACCTGATACAAAATTGCGGTTGAAATTGCCGTGGCTAATGAAGACGTGAAGAGCTGTTGAAGTGAGACGAGGTTATATCACTTGTTTTCACGTCTAAATAAGTGACCAAATCCAAACAACTTTGTGGTTTCTATATACATTTACTGTGCTGAATTTAAGCGTGCTATATCCAAATTGGTAACTACCTATCGTCACCGACCAAACTGCGAATCGCTTCGTCCTCATTGCGGAGCGCCACCTAGGTATATAGATACATGAAACTGTTGAGTTTTATGGAACTGGAACAGGAACTGTTTTATGGTTTAGCTATGATTGACCACGCCATTTCTGCTTGGATTTCTGGTCTTGAGTCTTGAAGAGAGCCTTTAGGTCCATTTCGACTACTTCCCATTTCGACAACTTGACATTTTTGTGACAATTTGCAAATGGTAACAAATATAATGATGGGAAATATTAAACTGCACATCAAAAATACTGATTTGCACAGCAAATATCAGGGCAAAATGCTGCAGCAGCTTAAGTGAAGGGTAAAGGGGGTGAGCGAAGCGTTCAACCTAACACAAAGGATAAACCTTTGTGTTAGGTTGAACATGCAAGAACAACTTAATAATTTTGTAATTATTTATTCCTACTTATTAATTATGATATAATGATATTATAAAATTTGTATTAGTTAAGCACAAGCAATTTTTAAAAGAGATCTAAAAATCAATCTGTGGAAGTTTCTACGCCCTACTTCTCCCACAGTGGTCCAATGAAGAGAAGTGGCAAAAAATGACGATTGCGAAGTTTATGTAAATATCTACAGTAATAAAGACATTTGGAATTTTGGAATTTTGAATCAACAGCAAATACTTAAAATATAAACTTGACTACACATAAAATATTTAAAACATAAGTGTTTTGCTGATCCATTTTTGCAGGGCAAATCAATATTTTTGATGCGTGATTAAATACTTGCCTATAATGATCACCATAATAGTTTATTTTTAATGGGCTTTTTCTGCAAAAGTTGCAGAAAATATCAGGGCAAAATACTGCGGTAGTTTAGGTGAAGGTTCGTGTTAGATTGAACATGTAAGAACAACAAAAAATACTTAAAATATAAACTTAAATACACTAAACATAATCCAAACACAATTTGGTGATCATTTACTAATTCTGGCAGTCATTTCCAATTTATGGGTAGTAAATTTTCGATTTTTTTGGTAATCGTTTAAACACAGCCTTTGCAAATCACCATTATGAAAAGATTCATAATGACAACTGCCCATTTTGACCCCTTCCCAATTCAACCACTTCCCAATTCAACCAATTCCCAATTCGACAACTTCCCATTTCCCAGTAAGTCAAGGGCGAATACCCATTCAACCTTTCAGATTTTAACCGTGAGCTTTCAAATTCGAGCGTAGAGGATAATTGATAAAACTGACTTCAATTAAACGCTATAGTAAATTATTCACTTAATAATACTGGAGCCTGGAACCGCTGGAACCTTGGCTCATCCAACCTTCTGTCTCCTTGAAGCCGACCCACGAGTTAAAAGGGTTAAATGTAAGTAAGTAAAAAGTTCTCGAAACGGGAAGTTATCGAATTGGGATATTGTCGAATTGGGAAGTGGTCAAAATGGGTACTTATTATTATGAACCTTGTAATGAGAAGTGATCGAAATTAACATATAGGGAAGTGTGAAAGAAATCTCTACCTATACGATATTTACACAAGCAAGTAAGAGGTAGATACTTAATGAAGATCATCTAAAGCATATGCTATAAATTACCACGCCCCCATGGATGTGAAGTTTCATATTATTATTTTGTAAGTAAGAAGGGCCATATTGGGAATTTATGAGAAAAAGGCTAAGCTAGCAATTCGAGTATTGAGCTACGTTCAACATTAGCTAGTACGAAGGGATCTCACCTGTCCTTAAAATTTCACATGGTAATTGAGTCGAATGCCTAGCAAGATCTGTTGTGAAGGATAGCGCTAGTTCAACAGTAGTTTCTTACACCGAATCTGCCTAAATGAGTAGAACATTATAGAGATGACCAGGACATTGAAGCGTGGCTATGAATATTACCTAGTAAATCCAGTTCAAGAACCTCTCGCCGCGTCCGCCCGTTTGGGAGCTTTTATGTAATCATCTGCTAGGTAACCCGTCGAGCTAACTTGCCTTGTCAACTTATTTAGCCTTACTTGTTATTATTTATATGTTAATTCGTACAAACGAAGAGTTCTCGTACAACTATCGTATTCTCTTACAAAAATCGTTGTCTAGTACCCACGATACAGGGAATCCTAGTTTGGGGCTAGTTCAATGTGTGTAAATAGTGTACAAGGTACTATTATTTATTATTATTAACTACAATTTTGTCCTGCTGTTAATTAAGAGGTGAATGTTAAAAGACTCGGTGCTATTAGACAGGAGATTCCTAAAGGGATAACCAGCTATCAAAAAGGGGAGGTACGTACCAGTAGGACACTGCCTTCCCATGGAGCATTTGCCCTCGCAAATGGTACGTTGATTCAGCATCGTCTGGTAGGAGTCCAAGCTCGCGCGACAATCGCTGGCGTCTCGATCCGCCAACGCCAGAGACGGGTAGCGTTCCTTCAGCCTTCGTCTTTCCTGTAAGAGGAAATGATTGATTAATTTATTGGTTCCTGCGGCAGCGGAAGGGCGCGGAAGGGGTGATTTATCATGCTGTACCGACCCCGCACTGAAGTCTCGCGGTTTAAAGACGTCACGACTATATGCCCCTCTTGCACGCTCGTCTTCACATATGCGACGCAGTGTTTTCCCTTAAAAGATTTATTCGTGCAATGAAAGTTATAATTCAACCATTTCAAGATATGGTCAATTCTAGGATATGGTTACGACAGATACATAGGCTGTGCTAGGATATGAATGAATCGTTACAACTGGCAGCATAATCAAGTCCGTCGCATTGGCTAGATTCCAAGTTCCAAAGGAAGGGGTAGTTCTTTATACGGAGAATTTATGGGTGTAGTGACTGTAGGAGATTAATCGTGATATATCGCTTCCAATCTGAATCTATTTAAGTAAGTAAGTAAAGTAACTAAGTATCAGATGTCTGGATTTATTACTGTTGTTTGAGTGTGACACGACACAACTTTGTCTGCATACAAGTTTGTTTTTGGAGGACCAGAGAGAGTGCTAGAGCTTGTGGCTGGGTAAGGTAACAAAATATGCCCATTATGGTCACTATAAATCTTGGAGGAAGGCGTGTCGGTCAGGGCAGTTATAAAATAAAATGAAGAACTCTAAGTACTGCTGCTTTCAGTTTTCCAGGCGGACCTAACTAGGGGTAGCCTATAAATACATATAGTGGTCCCACTTTCAGTATAATACAAGCAGTCCGTTGTATGTACTATCCACCAAAGTTACCTTGGCACCTCGCTCTGATGACGTCATAGCGTTCTTCACTCCTACTTACGCGTCGAGGGCGAGAGCGAGCAAGAGAGAGAGGCGGGAAAAACTTTGGCGGGCAGTACATCTTTGGCATGTATAATGAACGATAAGTTGATACCACATCGTCTGACTGGGCCCTCGGGCCCTGATTCTCGTAGTTAACCTTTACGACGTTCATGCATGCAGCAGAATCCGAATCAGGCCCACCAACATGGCGGGTCCCACCTGTATCAATAATAGGGTTGTCACATGTCATACCTCAACAAGCTTACAAGTCTCAAAGTCCTGCAGCTGTCTCTGGAAGCCAAGATTAGGGTTGGCAACTGCCCTCCCCGTCCGCACCACCTTTAGCGCCTCCCGCCAATTCAAGGTTGTCACCGACATAATGTATGCCACAGCCACGGTGACACTCCGCGACATCCCTGCTAAACTGCGGACAAAGATGACGCAAATTTAGACACATAAATAAGTCGGAGGGTGACGTAACGTAACCCTCGTTGAATGAAATCTGACAGGCATTGTGGAGGCACCAGTCCGCTGTCCACACGTTGAAATGGCTTGATGTGATTTTTTCATTTTGCAATATGGGCTTTGAAGATAACAGACATTTTTCAGGTGACTAGGCTGTATACACGCCTGAATTCAAATGATATCTTCCCTCCCTTTAGTCGGAATATACTCTTTAATCCAGGATATAAATGATACCTACTCGTACTCCATTATATGGGTTGCGTACCCGTAGGGTGCCAAACGGGACCCTATTACTAAACCTCCGTTGTCCGTCCGTCCGACCGTCTGTCACCAGGCTGTATCTCATGAACCGTGATAGTTAGACAAATGAAATTTTCACAGGTGATGTATTTCTGTTGCCGCTATAACAACAAATACTAAAAAACCGGTCAAGTGCGAGTCTAAATCGCGCACGAAGGGTTCCGTACCACCGTTCAATGGAAGCGATGGTGTGGAGTGAATAGTTTGGATTTTACACAGCAAAATATTGTTTACAAAGTTATTGGTGCGGTTACTTTCACACTCCATATACGTAACCAGGTGCATCCATAAGTTTGTATGTGGTATTGAAAGAATTGTTGTATGGGAGCCCCCTTAAATATTTCTTTTATCCTGTTTTTTAGTATTTGCTGTTATAGCGGCAACAGAAATACATAATCTGTGAAAATTTCAACTCTCTAGCTAGCTAGGTTCTTGAGATACAGCCTGGTGATAGACGGACGGACAGCGAAGTCTTAGTAATAGGGTTCCGTTCTTACCCGTTGGGTACGGAACCCTAAAAACAGAATAAAATAAATATTTAAGGGGGCTCCCATGCAACATTTTTTTCAATACCACATACAAACTTATGAAAGCACCTGGTTACGTGCATGAAAACATAAAATCCAAACTATTCACTCCACACCATCCCTACCATTGTACGGTGGTAATGAACCCTTCGTGCGCGAGTAAGAATCGCACTTGACCGGTTTTTTACATCTACAGGTGTAACAAAAAGGTGTAGTCATATTTTAAAAGTTTGTTAGGGACATCATTCTGAACAACTTTCACTAAGAAAACCGATTTGACCAGAGCAACTTTATATTTCACTACTCCTTACAGTTTTGGCCGGGCGTTGAGCTCATTTGTATGGAGAAGTGGAAAACCAAGTTGCTTTGATCAAATCAGTTTTATAGTGAAAGTTGTTTGGAGTGATGTCCCTATTAACCCCCTAAAATATGTTTTCATCTTTCTGTTACATCCTTTATAAGATAATACGGCATTTGACTGCTAGTCAAAATAGCTACTTTTTAGGAACTGTCAAAACGGTAACTTTGTTCACGAGTTCTATGAAATACTAGCTTGTGTGACGTCATTGTCAATTGCTTTCTTTTTCCCATAAAATTCAGTTTGTAAAATACAACTGCTGGAAATATACAATTCCGAAATTGTCAAAAGTTTTTGTTGAAATAGGTTCAGCTTGAGACACGTTTCTAGATTTATTGGACTACCTTGTCAAATACCGTATTAGTTATTTTATACGTCGCGCCACACGAGCGGTGGCCTTGAATGCGCAGTAGTCATTTTTCAATACCTGTACATATGCGCAGTAATTCCCGCCAACGTCGCCCAGCGCTCTCAATTCGTGGCGCGAGGTATACTCACTGATTCAGCACTACTAATGAGACCCAATTTCGGTAGACAATGACTGCTCAGTGATAATGACGCGACGATCAACTTTAGTTATCTTTTATCTGACGCATGTGTAGTCCTCATATCTTTATTTTATACTGTGGGATCTGTGGGAGTTTCTACGCCGTCCTTTCCACAGTGGTCCAATGTGGAGAAGAGGCAAAAAATTACGTTTGCTAAGTATATGTAAATATCTACAGTAATAAAGAAATTTGACTTTGACTTTGACTAATTTATATTTTGAAGACCTCTGTGGCGTTGCGGTTTTGGCTCTGCCTAACATGCGAGAAGTCCTGGGTTCGAGAAAAAATCCCCAGGTCCTGGATGTTTGTGACGTCGCTGTTTCTGGTTCCCACGACACAGGGTATCCTAGTGTGGGGCCAGAAGCAATGTAAATGTTTGCCTGTGTGTAAATGTTTATATGATTAGCAATAACCTCAATTTGTGCCATTAATTACCTAAAGAATATCCTCCAATCGCCAAATAGTGGATACCCAAAATTTAACATCGCCGTCGCGTTTCATTGTCATTGAGTAGCCATTTTGATAACAGAATTGGGCCCCTGGTGGTTTGCTGGAATATATCTTCTGTTAGGCATAAGCTCGCCCTTGTACACTATTTATATGTTATCAACATTTCTCTATGCTGTTTGTGTGCAATAAAGAAATTATGAATTATGAATTACTACAATATTATACTAGTGGAGCTGTAGATCCCGCCAGCGACGACACGTATTCTAAAAACCAGTAAAAACCCAAACTGTATTTTCCTTTCTACAAACTTACCTGGTTACGTACATGGAGTATGAAAGTAAACCGCATCAATAACTTTGTAAACTACATATTTCGATCTAAAATCCAACCTATGATTTTTTTTCCGACATATGAATCAACGAAAAATATTCATATTATTTACCGAACTTGCTCACAAAATTTCACGAGAATCTGTCGAGAAATGCGACCTGTAGAGAATAACACCTACTACTACTACGGAAATACGAAAGCACTTTTGCTTAAGCTGGAAGGAGACGCTATCCACTCGCGCTACGAAGGCGAGCTTATCTCTAACAAGAGTTTTCTTCCTACAAACCTAAAATGGAGAGGGAGAAAGAAACTATAAGTAGGTAAATTCAATCGTTAGGATAAAATAAAAGTGAAAATAATACTTTTGGCAACCGGATAAGAGCTGTATGTGTGTATAGTTCGGTAGTAAGTTTTGAAAGAAGCATTGCGTGTAAAGACGACTCCACAACAAAGTTACAGGGGGGTCGTAAATGGTACGGCTGGGTCTTAGCTAGACTTGACGGGGGACTGCCGTGTCTCTAGATTTATGGGTTACGTGAGAATACAGCTAACAACTCTTAGTACAGTAAATGACTCTTGAGGATAGTATATACGTTGTTCCGAAGAAAAATTGCGTGATCTATCGCGATATTCTTCAGCCCGAGTTATAATAAGGAACGGGATGGGTTTGTGGTCAGTAAGTATTCCAATTTTCCCTCGAAGGCCAAACGGGGGCGCATCAGTGTCTCTGCCACACCACATGGGAAAAGCCGTGACGTATATGTATGAGCAGTTTCCTCAATCGTTTTAAAATTTGGAATTGTTCATATACAACGCCTGATTACTAACAGTACATTACTTTTGTACCTCCGTGGACAATACTGAGCAATGAAAATAGATAGAATGTATTTATTTTTTATTATACCTACCGAGGTAAATAATCAAAACAAGACAAGACATCGTTGGGCTTAGTAGAAATGAAAAAGCTTCATAAATATTTTAAATTCCCCAGCAATTTATCATGTGAAGATGAAGGAAGCATTTCGTTTGTTTTTCTCCTCCGGTGTGTCCTCGTTGGTCGTACTCTTTTTTAAAAACGTTACGTGGAAGAGGTATTGCAAAAAATACAGTTTTATTTTATTTACGCATAAGTAAATTAAATGTAACGAACATTAGCGTGTATCTTAAAATGTGCTTTACATATTTTTTTTAGAAATATGCCATTTAAAAACACAGAAACGTTAGAAAAAGGACAAAAAAGACTTTCATTGTACCAAGTGCGTGGGAATCAAGTCACGTGTTGAGATAGCCTAGAAAGCGATTAGATGCCAATAAATTAGTCTAGGATGAAATCTCTAAGCCTGCAGATAATTGGTCTATTCAGAACTACTTGAGATATAGCTCTTTCTATAGCCCATTTATTTATCGATGACGAAACAATATATATTTTGAAAACTCCTCTTCATCGTCATTTGACCTACTTGCGCTGCTGCACGAAAAAATGTCGTCATCAGGACCCGGAGATTTAACTAAATCCACACATTTGATATAACTATTCTGTTCATTGTTATCACTAATATAATATATAGAATAGAATAGAAAGCATTAATTTGCTGTGTCAGCACAAACAGAGAAAAATAAAAGAAATACGTAAAAAATACTATGTTTAAAGTGCTATCGTTTAGCACGGTCATCATCCAGCACAGATAGTTACTTATTATGTATCGGAATCTTTTTAGCTCATAGTGACGTGACTATATTTCACATAATATCATTAGACCGAGAAAGCTATATTTTTCAAACGTATATGTACCTATACAGTTTCACTTGTGAGAGCGCGGCCGGGCTGATTTCGATTATTCGGATTTTGATTTTGGGCCTCTGCGGAATAGATGCTCTATCCATCCATGTATTGCGATCGAAAATTTGTTTTATAGCATTTCGGTGTTCTAGGTACAAATACGGCCCAAGACGGTTCAACATTTAATAAATGCCAATAGTAAGTTCAACCAATAATAATATAAACACGTTTCACTTGTACGTGTGTCGTGTTAACAGATACACAAATATGACCTTGGATGTGGATCGACTTATATACCAATATGGGTATCTTTAATGAGTATCTTTGGGCCGGGCGATTCTTGAGGCAGTTTGTTTGTATATGTATAAGGCTATTATTTAATCGCACATCAAAAATACTGATTTTCACAGCAAAAAAGGATCAGCAAAACACTTTTTATGTTTTAAGTATTTTTGTTGTAGTACCGTAGTATATTGTCCTGATATTTGCTGTGAAAATTAGTATATTTGCTGTGCAAATCAGTATTATTGGTGTGCAGTTTAATATTTCCCTATGTAGAATTAATTGGTGTATATTGTGTGTATATTTTTAATTATATCTATATAGCTACTGTACTCAACAGAGGGGTGAATGTCTAAATGACTTCTGCTTGGATAAAGCCGCTTAAATGTAATAAGGGCGCTGTCAGATTTCGAGCGAAACACAGTGACAATGTGCATTTGGGTGTCTGTTAAAATTTGAGCTCAGAAGCTGATAATGATGATAAATACTAGGGAGAATTAAAACTAGCGAATTAAAAACTGATTGAACCATGACCAAGAACAGCGGAATTACCTGTAATCAGCAAAAAGTACTGAATGAGCGACAAAATTACTGAATGGTTTAGCCAACGCTTTTTGGCTAAATAAATACTATCTGGGCGAAGTGGTTGGTCAGGGTAGGTGAAGTTTACGACAAGAAAGTAGGACAAGATAGTAGTAATAACTGGGTAATCAGGACACTACTGTGCCCTGCCACCCATATAGGAAAAGGCGCGGCACTATGTTTCTTTTACCCGACTAAATTCCAAAATTCCAATATTAGATTACTGTAGATATACTTAGCAATCGTCATTTTTTGCCACTTCTCTACATTGGACCACTGTGGGAGAAGAAGGGCGTAGAAACTACCACAGATTGATTTTTAGATCTCTTTTAAAAAATATAATATTTAGTCATTATCATAATTAATAAGCAGGAATAAATAATTACAAAATTATTAACAGCAAGGTCTGTGTTGAGCCAGATTAACCCCATAAAGACCCATCATTTAAGTAATCTTGAACATTGTAATATCCCTTTTTCGACAAAGTCGCTTTAACATGGTTTTTAAATTGCTCAAATGGCAATTTCAAGATATCTTGTTGTAGTAGAGAATGCATTGACCCTTGAAAGAATTGCTAACCTTCGCGAGTCTAAACCGGGGCGCAAGTTGTCTGTGATTATTTCTTAGGTTAACATTACAGCTATCGCTAAGTTTGGGAAATTTTGTAAGGTTCTTGCGTACATACATTATATTTTCGAAAATAATTTGACTAGCTACAGTTAGAATGTCAATTTCTTTAAAAAGCTCTCTTAAGGAGTATGTGCGTTTTAAATTATAAATTGCTCGAATAGCTCTTTTCTGTAAAATAAAAATAGTTTGAATATCCGCTGCTTTCCCCCACAACAAGATACCATAGGACATGACACTATGAAAGTAACTAAAATATACTAGCCTAGATGTAGCCACATCCGTGTTTTGTCTGATGTTCCTAACAGCGTGAGCCGCTGAACTTAATTTACCAGCCAATTTTTCTATGTGGGCTCCCCACTGCAATTTGTTATCAATGGTTATTCCAAGAAACTTCGTGTCATATACTAATTCTAACATATTGCTGTCCAAAGGAGGCTTATGTTTTTTGAGTGTATTTAAATATGCTCATATATTTCTTTGGCACGCTCTGTATGTCTGTAAACAGTTAGATTCGTCTCAACTGTGAGAGTTACACTGGTTCTATTAAAATTAAAGTCTTATTTTTTTTTCAAACCCATCGAGTGGGGTATCAAAATAAAGGGTTTCATAAATAAAAAGAAACTGAAAGATTGAAAACAGTCGGGCTATTTATTTTAATAATAATTCGACTTGTGTTAATAGCAGTCTTACCAATGTATCAAGACGTTTCCGTCCCTCAGTCGTGCGGCGTGTATGAAATCGTTGCACAGGCTGAAGTATTGGGTCAGGTTCTGATCGGGTGAGTCTGAGGCCATGATGCAGAGGTAGTGTTTGTCCTGTGGAAAAGTGTAAGACATTCAGTATCCACATATACTATATACAGGGTGTAACTGAACTGAAAGGTGTAGTCAAATTTTAAGTTATGGGTTGGTTTTGATATCTATATATGGTATGTATATATCGGTAGGTAGAAAACAATTCCACTCCAAGTAACTTTGTGATGAACAGCCGGTCAGTACAATCGTCAACAAGTGAGAGTGAACTATCAACCGATCTTATCTTCAAGAACATAGAATCTAATTTGTTCTACTGTCGTAACAGAATAAAAGTTTGTATTTGCTATATTGTAAAGGGAGTTAGTAAATCATATGATAGTATCGTATTACTGCCCCCTTGGTAATTCTGTGGATTTTGTTATGATACGTGGCAAAATGGAAATCTTGTTACGTAGTTGTTTTGCTAGTTTTTATAGCTACTTATATGGATATGGTGGATCTTGCTGTACTGTTTCTAACGTTCAGAATTTTACCTGGAATGTTACCGTTGAGTGTTTTTGTACGAATATGTATGCGAGACTTCTGACTATATTAATATTTCTATGATGTGACTGAGCCTATCTCTAGGGAGGTACGAGTATGTTACAGTGGTAGTGTGGCTTTCTGAACCCAAGCACAGCCCTAACTGTTCGTCCAATAAGGGATGAAGAAGACCAATAAATTCAGTGGTCGGTTTTACGACCGGACGTGGGACTTGCATGGCCCGTGGCCCGTGGCACTCGAAATAGGTTTTAGTGTGATGTACAGTCACGATCACTCGAGACACCCAATCGAAGAGTGATCATAGTCCCAATGAGCAAAAAATAAGTGAGGGACAATATCCAGATGGGTAACAGGACGAGATCGCAACTGTACCAGCCTTCTCGAGAAAGTTACTTATTCGCCGTAGATTAAGTAACTTTTTCGAGACAATAAGGTATACTTTTATGATATATGTATAGGTATTCAAAAGGGAATACGTATGTGATCTGGATGCATAAGTAATTGGGTGTGGGTAAAAAAACAATGCGATAAACTACAGAAATGTTGAAAGCTTTATCGCGTTATGAAAACGAGGGTGTAGGAGAAAATGTATCTCAGTAAATCCCTGCGCCTTCATATTATTTATATGAGAAAATTAGCCATATAGAATATAATGATATGAAACACAGGTTATCAGCTCTCTATTGTTTAGTTATATAGTTATAGTATAGTTTTTTTCACCCAAATAGGGTATTAAATAGTATTAAGTAGTGATTATCATAAACTAGGGTCTGCTGTTATATCTGTTCACCATAATTAACTCGTTTAGTCTAGATCAAAACTATAATGATATCGATTTCTTTAAATAAAGACACGCTCCTGCAACCTCCTGCAAACGCCTACAACCTTTAATGTCTTAATCTCAAGCGACCAAATTAGCAAAACATAAACATCCCTCAACCAGGCCATTAAGCAACGAAATGAGAAGATCTTTATAGTAAACTGGACGGCAATCACGGACCAAACCGTTTTATTTGACGGCGTTTTAGTCCCCTGGAAGCTATTCTGGCGCCTATTGGCCAAGGAGAATTAAACGTAAAATGTATGTCAGCTAATTTAGAGAAATTCTAGATTACCGCCGTTTTGAAACTACTTTGAAATTTAAGTAATTAAGTTACTTACTTATCAACCAATATTACTATTTTACATATTTATTTTTAAAATCTATTGCATCTTTAAGTAAACTGGATTTTTTGGATGTGGTTTGAAGCTGTGTTTTTTTACACGCTGAGCGCGGCAAGCTGACCAGCTTACTTTCAGATGATGCGTATCGGGTTATGCTATCGGGTTATGGGATGCTTAAGTTTCCGTTAGGCCGGCATCGGCCGGGTCAAAGACGCCCTTTCCAACTGTTTACCTTTGAGGTCAAATATCACTTAAAACTTGAGTCTAGTTAGTATTTTCAACTGATTTTTAATGAAACAATCAGTACTAAGCTGGCTCCGGCCCGAGAACTGGAAGCTATTTACACGACGTTCGTGTTTTGCGTACGACGTCCAGATTTTTGCTCTGTACAAGAGGGTGCTGAGGACACATGCTGGGTATTCAAGTATTTTGGTCCTCACTGTAAGATGTTTATTGTCCCATACTCTTTCTCGCAGCTTGCCAAACGTAGTGGCCGCTTTGCCGATGCGAGAATCGATCTCCGCGTTAAGTGAAAGATCGCTTGACACATGCGACCCGCCGCATCGTCAGCAAATAGACGACTGTCTATGTGCAAGTCCTCATATGTAGATGGATACTCTTTCAGCCTCGCCGAAAGCAACTTTTAGAAGCAGCGAGAAGAATATACCGAACAGGTTAGGTGCCAAGACGCAGTCCTGGCGGACACCTCTGCGAACCTCAAATGGAGCGATGTGTCGCCGTTGAACACAGCAGCCCCCTTTTTGTCCTCGTGGAATGACTTGATGAGACTCTTGAGTCTCTTGAGACGCCTAAGCTCTTGAGCTAAGGCGGAAATCCAACACTACCGAGCGCTGTCTATAGCATATTACCGTGTTGAAGGCCTTGTAAAGGTCCACAAAGGCGATGAGTAGAGGAATTGTTGCTCTCTACACTTCTCCTGAACATGGCGCAGAGTGAATGTCATATTAACCGTAGAACGATGTGCGCGGAAGCCGCACTGAGACTCGGGATATACGCGGTCAGCAATTTTCTGGAGTTTGCCAGGACTACACGGGTAGACCCTTTGCCGACGATGCTAAGAAGGGAAATACCGCGGTAGGACTTACAGTCGCCGCGGTCGTTTATCCCTTTATATAAGGTGACAATATTAGCATCGCGCATATCGCGTGGCACGCTTCCTACTGCCCAGCATTTTGAAAGATGGTTGTGTTGTGAAACACAGGTAGGACGCACTTTATTTTGAGGACTTCTGTGTGGATAAAGCCTTTTCGCTCTTGAGCTGTATGACGGCTTGATGTAGTTCTTCTATCTTGGGTATGGCGTCTAGCTCGTGCCAGATTTCCATTTATGAAATTAGATCCACTGCTTCTAGCTGTACGTCGACTGGGCTGCTGAGCGTTTATCGTCAATAAGGGATTGCAGATGCTCTTGATTTTCCAGGAGCCAGTCTAGGGATTTAGTTTGCTGGTAGCCAAATACACTGCCGGCTGTGTCGGTGAAGAGAACTTTAATTCTCTCCCACTCATCCTTGATAGACACGGGTTTGTCCCAGGAAGCTAGTACTTACTGGTGCACCTTGCTCCCAAAAACCTCCACCGCCTCGGGATCTTTGGTCATGCTCAGACACTTAATTATTCTTCTTTACCGAGGTTTTTAAAGAGTGAATCTTTTTGAGAGCAAGGCGAGCCACTGTCACCATCACGGAGTTATTACTGTCGCAGTCTGCGCTGTGAAACTAGCGTGTATGGAGTCTCTTTTAAGTCTTTCTTCCGAGTTAGGGCAAGATCGAGCTGATGATTGTTTTGAACCGGAGTGCATCCAAGAGACTTTTGTCATAAATTCGACTCTAAAATATGCGATGGTAACGCACAGCTGGTGTTTAGAGCAAAACTCTAAACAAAATTTCCGTTGTCATTTTGCTCACAAACTCCATGGTCACCTAGACAATCAGGCCAGGAGATGGTGTTATGTCCCACACGGGCATTGAAGTCTCCCAGGAGAAATAGTCGGTCGCCTGGTCATTGGCTACAGTTGTTGAGGGAAGTGTTGGGAGCATATGCTGAAATAACGGTGACGAACCCGCACGCGGTGTTACGACGCAGGACCATTATGCACTCCGAGATACCCACAGGACTCTCAACCGAGGATAGAAGATCATTCCTGTTTGCGAATTCTACTCTATGCGCGCGTGTATCCGATGCATATTTACCCTACCAGAGAAGGCGTAAGATGCTTCCCCTATAATAGCAAAGCAGCAATGCTATGTTTAGCCTGTTACGCTCCACGTCGATGACGGCTGTTTTGAGCAGGTCTTGTGCGCAATCTGAACTTACACTGGTGATCAGGAAGCCTGACCTCATTGTTCGGTCATTCCATGTCGCAAAGCGCATGTAAGAATCACCAGTGTATCATCAACCGAAAGTAGAGGGCAGCCTGACCTCATTGTTCGGTCATTCCATGTCGCAAAGCGCTTTTAAGAATCATCAGTGTATCATTAACCGAAAGTAGAGAAGAAGCCCTCTACTTTCGGTAGATGTTTAACAGCAAATTCTCAGCATACTTTTGGAGCGCTCTATTTTCTATTGTCGACTTGTACTGATAACACTACGTAAAAATATCGTATTGGGTGCCCTTCACCCGATTCCGCGCTGAGCGTGTTAAATACAAGACTTTTTTGAAGACTGCATTGAAAATGTTGAACGCTGAATTGGAGTACCAATTACAACAAGTCGTAAATCCGGTTTTGTTTCACAATTTCTTGCCTTTGACTATTAGTATCGTCGTTAGCCAGATTCTGGGGCTTTACGGTACCAACGAACTCAAAAGGAGTAGTTTGTACTAGCTCGGAATAATGGTCCAGAGAAGCTTTGTTATATTGCGGATTTTACCGAAAAGGCTGTAAAGATTTTTCGCCGAATTAGCCTTTTCGCCACGTCATGCGCACTAAGCAGGTAAGGGTAAGGCAGTGTAACCGGGATTCAGTTATTCCTTTGCTAGGATACCAAACCCTTCTACTTTGTTGTGCTGGTTTTGCTATATTCATTGTTTCTTTTCAAGTGTTTGCCAGTCACATGAATAAATGACACAACGAGTGCCAGCAAGAGGTATGGAGCAAGCTCAATTATCAGGAGCAATTATTCTCCATAATAATCCTCAAATTAAGAAGAAACATAAGGAGAAAATATCTCACATGTTCTTTTGATACTTCTTCTCCAGAGATAATAATCTCATGAAAAACTATACTTATATGAATCATATTAAAGCCAAGTTTAACTATGCTAAAAAAATAATTGAGATCTAAATGGGTGCCAAGTTCTGTAGATAATCCAAAACTGTCAAGCCCTACACATACTCAGATAATAGGCAGTTCTATAAAACGGCCAAGCCATCATTTTTGATTAAGTATAAATCTCGCCTCTTTTGTCAGCGTATTATAACTTGGTTTCGCTGCCATAACAAATAATTAGATGCTGTGGGAGGCACCAGTGATGAGGGCTCTCGCTCTCTTCAATGACATATAAGAGTGGACTTGTTCCAATGTTCTTTGCAATTCGCAAGGGTTGCCACTTATTGTCTGTGTTATAATTAAGTATAGGTATAATAACATTATAATAATAATGTAGCGCATTAATGTCCCCACCGAGCGGCATGGGCCTTTATCTGGATACGAGTAAGATTGAGCCTTACTCCACCAAGCTGGCTCAGTGCGGGTTAATGGAGGGGTGTCGGGCTAGTGGCTAACCCGACTGTCAAATGTTTTCAAGCTGCCCTATTAGAGCTTACGACTATAAAGCCGAGTAGCGAGCCGGGACCTGACCTACCTTAGCGTGTCATCCGAAACACGGAAGCGCCCGAAACAAATGCCACATAGAAACGGACACCCACCCACCCAGTACCCGTCTCAGCCAGATGTTAGGGCACGCCATCACGATCGCTAGGCCACGGATGCTTCCGCATGCATACGCGTGTTATATATAATTAAAAAATAAATAAATAAAGTTGAAAATAGTATAATAATCGTACATAAATGCTTACGCCTTTTTCCCAGGAAATTCCCAGAACAGGGGTAGGCAGAGACTAAAGGTCGCCACATGCTAGGATCTTGGCATACATCTTTCATAATTCATAAGTATTTATATACAACTCAAACTGTTACCATACTCCTTTGTTCCTTCACTAATAAAACGGTAATTTGTTCTTTGTAGAACATTCTATTGGGCGTCCCCGCCTCATAGGCTCTATTCACACCTACCTACTGCAGCTGTTTCGTGCATTTCCTTTCATTTGACCTCCTCTGTGAGACACTGCGGTTGTGCCTCTGCCTATACCAAGCGAGAGCTCCCGGGTTCGATCCCCGGCCGGGGATTAAAAAAAAACAAGGTCTTGAATGTTTATATGTGTGTGACGTCGCTGTTTCAGGGAATCCTAGTGTTGGGCAATGTATGTGCCTGTATGTAAATGTTTATGTTTTATTTATCATTTATTTTGCATACACAAAACATGACCAAACCATCCAGGCCGACTTTCTTCTATCCGTGAATAGAAAAGGTAGTGCATTATTCTGGTAAGGGGCAGGCATTTACTTGACTGTAAGTTAAATGAAGTTAAACATTGCAAGAGACCCGTTATAAAAAAACTTGGTTAAAATTGTGTGGTAGTACTACGAAACCCTTCGTTGTGAGTCCGACTCGCGCTTTCCCGGATTTTTATCCGTCTGTAACGAAGTAAAAGATGTTTTACGGAGCTGCAGGCAGATTATAAAGACAAATCAATTTTTGTAGGCGTTTAACTACCACAACTCTAGAAGTGGATTAGCTGAAAAACTTTTTTATCGTTATACTTTTTTCAGGTTTTTCCCTTCATTTGCGCGTATTGTCCCACCTGGGTGCCACCTTTTAAGGCTAACTGAAATTGGGTTAGGTTTTATACAGTGTGAGTCTTTATAAAGTGCACTGGACAGGGTTGAAGAGGACCACATTTTATTGACTTTTTTTTAAATCCCTCTTATAATTTTTTATAGGAATTTTAATATTTTAGGTACTAACTGCAAAAAAAACAATAACTTCGGGATTGAGGGGTGTGTCGTGGTCATAACTGGATGGCGATGATTGATGACGGCGGTACAGCAAGTATCGAAATCTCGTTGAAAAATTGTTAACTCTAAACTTAAATTACGCTTTGTTTAAAAATAAGTTTTAACATCTCTTTTGAAATTGGCTGTGTTTAAGTAATAGAAATATTACGATATCAAATATTATACATATATAATTTGCAGAGATAAATATAAAATAATAACAAAATTATTAAATCAAATCAAATCAAAACTTTATTTCACCATAATGTATAAATAAGGTCTTAAAATTAGATAACAGTCTCTATTATGGACCCTTTTCGGGTAATGCAAAAACACTTATCTAATGGAATGTTACTAAATCTTATCTTATTACATTTTAATACTCATAGATACGTTTACAATTTATTGAAGATAATCCTCAATTGTGTACGGACACATATTAATAAGGTATTGTTTAAGCCTTTCACTAAATAGTTGCTGGTTTCCTATATTTTTAATATCAATTGGTAATTTGTTAAACAGTCTAATTGCCATGTGGTACGGGCTACAATTGAGCATTTTATTCGGGATTGTGGTAAATTTAATCTTTCTTTATGTCTTGTATTAAATTATTACGATTACGACGTTGACCAAACGAGGTAATGATAAAAAGAGTTTTTGTGTCCGCACTGCTTATTGCAGTCCACTTGTGAGCTTGGAACTAATACCTTCAATACATAAACTACAGCAGTAATAAAGCCAACTAACTGCCAATGGAGGTATAGCGGCAGCATATTTCGTGAAGCTGCATAAAGTGATTCATCAGACCATCGTCGTCCTTGAACGGGGAAAAGAGGGGCTGCCACAATACTGCTAAGTCAAGGTTAAAGCTATACCTTCAGTAGATTGGAATGAATTTTCAAGAAACAATTAATGTTTGAAGTTCGGGTCAAATTTCCGTGATTTCTGTTTTTTTTAAAGTAAAGTAAGTACTTTCTTTCCACAGATAGTTCCCTAGCTAACACACAAAACGGAGTCAATGCAAATCACCACGAATTAGTTATTAACTGAACCACTAGCTCTGTTTCTCTACCACCCCGTGTGAGAAAAAGCGTGAGCTATGTTTTGTTTTAACAACTGAGATACTATCCAAAACAGATTTATAAAATAAATGCGAAATTAGTGTGTAGATTCTCCGGATCCAACGATCAACGAGCCGGAATAGTTCAGTGGGTCACCGAGCTATTTCCGACCTCAAAGCGGCGGCTGCTCGGAAGTAGGTACTCGAGCGACACAAAATTACAGATCGGTTTACTGAAGCTGGCACGTTCACAGTACTCACACTAATGCAATTTACTATAGGTAATTTTTTGTGGTAACACGGAATATGTTTAAAAATTAATCACTTCACGCTAACCTCGAAAGAGGTAAACAATCACAATAACGCGCGTCGATTGACACGTGACTCGAATGCAAAAAGATCACTCTATATTTACAAGCAGTAGCAAAAGCAAAACAATAGCTGTCTCCTTAAGACGCTGATTAAATAAATATGGGGTGCTGTTTTCATGTGTTTTTCAGGAAATACTGGGCAAATCGTAATTAATTTCTGGTATATGTAATTTGACTATATAATCTAGAGATTCTTAATTGGAAAACATGTTTGGATAAAATTTTCTCGATAGAAAATAAATACAAAGTCAACCCTTTTCTTATGGTTTTATCCTATTACACCGCAGTAGTAAGTGAATATGACTGTGTGATAATTGCAATGTATGAACAATTGTTATTTCTAACGATTTTCAATTTGAAAGTTAATTCCCTGAAATAGTTTATTTTTTATGATTTTTTTTACGTTTTGGCGCTTACGTTGTTTCAGATTAGTCGCGAGTGCATTATTGGCATCCCGCTTTTTCTTATTCGCGAGTAATTATTGCATCTCACTTCCACTCGACAGCGCATTTTTATTCCATCATCGCCTTAATACTCATAAGTTTGACCGCGCGCGAGAGAGACAAACAGACCGTTATTGATGCCCATGCAGTGCAACGTCAACGACACTACACAAGCGCAACGTGTAAATGTGTTCAACGTACCAGCTTTAGATAACCGATGTGTACCAACCACTGTACTACGTATAATTCATGTCAAGAAGAGAGGCAGATGAATTTATGTAGTTTATCCATCTTACCTATAGAAAATGACTAATTTATGTTTGTGGACCTGTTTATGCAAAATCCTCTTTAAATCTTAATGAGCGTTTTATGTTTTTGTGATTTATAAAAGTACAGCGAGTCAGTTTTAACTAAAACAGTGTTGTATGTTCGTTTATTCTTTTAGGGTCTGTGGATGTCGGCTGAAGGAAGAGAATCCAAAGCCATAAACTTAATAATAAAAAAAATGTCTGTGTATGCCTGACGTTTTCTTTTGGCATTTGGTGTACACCAAAGAGAATATAATATGTGATAATGCCTAAAATGCGCTTATCGGATAGTTGTAGAAGGGTGTGAGCTACTTTAAGTTGCAGAAAGTTTATAACGAAACTAAACTACAGATTTTATTTTATAAATCACAATTTTGTAAGAACTGGTTGTAAGACTGTTTTAACTCCATATTATGAGTGTTTTAGAGAAATTGAATCTTTATAAATAACACTGTAAGTATTTTGACTGTCTCAACATTTCATTAAAGAAAACGTAGTTCGGTATGTAATTAAACGTCGAGGAAAACATATTTTTCAATCTACGTTTGTGAGCATGAGAACCACAATAATCGCAGAACCTGCTACGAATTTGATAATAACAGTACCTTATAGGATTGCTACACGCTACGCCGCCGTTGCTAAGCGCTAGGCCACAGCCGCCTAGCTTAGCTACGACGAATATCTCGACTTTATATTCTAAATTCTCCGAAACCCCTTTTCAAAATAGCATACATTTATCACTAGGTACACCATGACACAGAGTTCAATATACAGGTTGCAGCGAAAAGGTAGTCATATTGACGTGATAACGTCTTATAAATCTATGGACGCCGGCTGCACGCACGAAAAAGCATGACTATTTGTCACATTCCGCCTGAGCCGAGCGTGAAAACGAGAGCGCGGAACAAGCGATAGAGAGGCACGATCGGCCGAAGCGTTCACCTTATGACGTTATGACGTAAAAATATAGTTCGCAAACCGACTTTATGTTTTGACCCGAGCGGTCAGCTGATTTGTATGGAGAAGTGAAAAATAAAGTTGCTCTGATCAATACGTTTCACAGCAAATGTTGTTCAGAATGCGAATGTATCACTGCGTATTTCTTTTACACTCTGTAGAGTATACCTTAGATTAGCTTCTATATTTAAGGGGTTCAACCTTAGTAAAATCTGCGAAACAGTCAATATGATTGAAAACTCGCAAAAAAAATAAAAAAATAATAAAACGGATCACTACCCATTTGTTTTATTATGATGGAAACAAAAGTAACGTATATTTTGTACTTAAATCGTAGAGTCTAGGCTCCTTTGTTAGAGCCAGGGGATTTACGAGTATAATCACCCTATATAAAACAAAACCGCTTCTTAATTAATCATTTCCGCACCACAATAGCACTGCTGAAACACTTATGGCTGCATAAAAGTATTATTCACAAGGCAACGGCTTAATGACGTCCTTCCGCAAACTTCAGAAATTCAGACTGAAGTTTTTAAACTATGTAGGTAGCTTAGTTTTAATGATTATGCAAAAGTTTAGGAAACGTCGTATTGACTTCGAAGTAAGAGCAAGTATCTATTTCTTAAGGTCAGGAAGAAATGAGCTAGTATTTGTTTTTTTTTATCATTATTTAAATAATTGGTGATAATGCCGCCGAAAATAGCCCCGCGGGAAACAGTCATAGTGGTAAAGGCTCTTACTAGCCTGGAGATTAAAGTCAGTGCTCAAAACTGTGAAATTATTGTCTTAAAATAGCAAATACAGGACCTCTCGTTTAGAAAAGCTGGACGGAGGAGGGTACACCAAAACAATGATGACACCGATGCGAGACGACAGCGGTTCTGAAGTCGCCTCGACCGGCATCCTCTCTCTCCCCGGCCCCAGCACTTAGCGCGGCGGGTGCGAGCGTACCCATCCATCTGGATGTAAACAACCGACTTTCATTTCAATTGCAAAAACTAGACGCAATAAGAAGGCGAACCAGGATGCCCTGAAGAGCCTACAGCCCCTCTTAGCAGAGGCAAACTCTAATTAATAATGTCAACTCGCAGCCCTCCAACGCAAGACACAGACAGCCTGACGATACAGCCGCTTAAGGTGACTGGAAGTTAGTCACACGAAACCGTCAGCTTCGTCAGCGTCAGGTGGCGAGAGGCAGTGGACCAGCTTGTGACATATTAAGTGCAGCTGACCGCATCAAATACTTACATGTATGAGGTGCTCGTTTGGATACAAACGATCAAAATATCGTCGACTACCTAAATGAAAGAAAGTCAACAACTTATACTCGGCTTCTAAATTATCACCGAAACGTAGGGTAGATTATTCATCGTTTAAAGTCGGGGTACCAGAGGACATGATGGATGAGTGCTTTGGTACACAGTTTTCGCCCAAGGGTTTCTCAGCAAAGCGCTGGTTATTTCGTCTCGACCGACGCTGAAGTATGTACTGGAAACTGGTCAATCATGAGGTAGGATCGCGAAGGAGGTCATGCAAGGACGCCGGGAGGCGGTTTGATGCTGCCGTAGCACGCGCCCGTGCAGCCTCACCTGGAGACCAGCGACGGCGAGGACATGTGGGCTCGGTTTGCAGTGAACCAACATAACATATACGTATGCGTAGTCTATATCATGCCAGACTTGAGTGACGCAACGTAAATCAAATTCCACTGTCCGGCAAGTTGAGACCAGTTTAGTGTTAGACAGCAGCACGTTAGAATAAGTAAATGACACGAAGTTTCTTGGAATAACCATTGATAGCAAATTACGGTGGGGACCCCACATAGATAAATTAGCTGGTAGATTAAGTTCTGCGGATTACTCTGTTAAGAACATCAGACAAAACACGGATGCGGCTACATCTAGGCTAGTATATTTTAGTTACTTTCATAGTGTCATGTTCTATGGTATATTAGTGGGGGAAAGCAGCGGATATTGGAACTACATATTTTTATTTTACAGAAAAGAGCTATTCGAGCATTTTATAATTTAAAACGCACAGACTCCTTAAGAGAGCTTTTTAAAGAAATTGACATACTAACTGTAGCTAGTCAATTAATTTTTGAAAATATAATGTATGTACGCAAGAACCTTACAACATTTTCCAAACTTAGCAATAGCTGTAATGTTAACCTAAGAAATAATCTCGGACTATGTGCGCCCCGGTAAACTCGCGAAGGTTAGCAATTCTTTCAAGGGTCAGTGCATTCTCTACTACAACAAGATACCTCTGGAGGTGTTGATATTGTCATTTGAGCAATTTACAAACCATGTTAAAGCGACTTTGTCAAAAAAGGAATATTACAATGTTCAAGTTTACTTAAATGACGGGACTGTATGTGGTTAACCTAACTCAACACAGAACTTGCTGTTAATAATTTTGTAATTATTTATTCCTGCTTATTATTTATAATAATTAATATTGCAATATTTGTTTTAGTTAGGACCAACCAATTTTTAAAAGAGATCTAAAAATCAATCTGTGGGAGTTTCTACGCCCTGCTTCTCCCACAGTGGTCCAATGTAGAGAAGAGGCAAAAAATGGCGTTTGCTAAGTATATGTAAATATCTACAGTTATAAAGACATTTGATTTGGAAGTGGAGAAATCTCGCGGGTATCCCCTGCCCCTAAAAAGGGTCTAAAATCTTGATCGAAAACTATCGACCAGTCGAAATACTCTGTGCAATAGCCAAAGTATTTGAGATGGTGCTTCATGCGACCCTATTGCCTCAATGCCTGCCTTACATTACCAGCGCACAGCACGCATTCCTGCTAAAGCGATCAGTGACCATGAATCTAGCAACACTGGTTGATGTACTTGCTCGGAAGCTCTAGCTTAGAAGTTGCAACTGAATTTGAATCGTTTTTTACTAATGCACCGGCTTCCACGACTAAGTATTTAAATTCGTCACCTTTGTCTGCTGTTGCAATATTAAAAGATAATGTCTCAGAGTGTGCTTCATACTTGAATTTTAAGCACGTCACAAGTTCAGATGTCGTAAAGGCATTTAAATTGATAAATGTTAAGAAAACGAATGATCTTTGGGGACTCTCTGTTCACGTCGTTAAATCCCTGATCGAATTAATTGCAACTGACCTAGCGGTCATTTTCAACAATTGTATAGACTGCGGTGAATTTCCTGATTTAATGAAACAAAGTAAGATAATTCCCCTCTTCAAAGCAGGTAGTACTCAAGACCCCACCAATTTCAGACCTATATCAATACTACCAACTTTTAGTAAAATTTTTGAGAAATTAATCTTATCACAGCTATTACATCATTTTGAATCAAATAAGCTAATGCATAACAAACAGTTTGGATTCACTCGCGGTCGTTCAACAACAGATGCCGGAATTCAGTTCATTGAAAGTATTTTTGATGCCTGGGAAGAGTCACAAGATGCCCTAGGCATTTTTTGTGACTTATCTAAGGCTTTTGATTGCGTTTGTCATGAAACATTGATCAGGAAATTACATCATTATGGAGTTAGAGACACGTCATTGAATTTGTTAAAATCTTATCTGAACGGAAGAATACAAAGGGTAGACGTAAACGGAGAACGATCACCAGGATCATTGGTTTCTTTGGGCGTGCCACAGGGCTCAATATTGGGACCCTTCCTTTTCCTCATCTATATAAACGACTTACCCTATCTAGGAAGGGACTGTCATGATATGGTACTGTTTGCTGATGACACCTCACTTATTTTTAAAACAAAGCGAAACCAACACGCTAATGATGATCACGTGAACAATGCCATATCAAGAGTGGTAAATTGGTTTAATGTTAATAATTTGCTATTAAATGAGAAAAAGACTAAATGTGTTAAGTTTCTTACTACTAACGTTAAAAATAATCAGACATGTATAACAATTAAAAATGAGGAATTGGAATTGGTAACCAGCACAGTGTTTCTAGGTATAACGTTGGATTCCAAACTCCAATGGGGTCCACATATTGATAAGCTATCGAACAGACTGAGCTCTGCAGCTTTTGCATGCAGGAAAATCCGTCACTTGACAGATTTAAAAACAGCCAGATTAGTTTATTTTAGTTATTTTCATAGTATTATGTCCTACGGTATTCTGCTCTGGGGCAGTGCTGCTGACATAAATACTATTTTTGTGCTGCAGAAGCGGGCTGTTCGTGCGATTTATAAAATGAATAATAGAGATTCTCTTAGAAATAAGTTTAAAGAAGTAAATATTTTGACAGTCCATAGTCAATATATTTCCGAGAATATTATGTATGTCCATAAGAACATTGTTAACTTTCGAAGAAACTATGATATACATAACTTTAATACTAGAAACAAGGACAAACTTGCAGTGCCCACTACTCGGCTCCATAAAATACAAAACTCGTTCAAGGGTAATTGTGTAAGATTTTACAATAAACTCCCAAGCACTTTGACAGATCCATCAATTAATAAGTTCAAGAAATACATCAAGCAAAGGCTTATTTCTAAAGCTTACTACAGTATTAAAGAGTACATAGACGATAAAAATGCTTGGGACTGAATTGTTCTAATTAATTGTGAGCATCCTCACTGCCAGAGTTTCTTTTACTGGACACTTGGAGGCCTTTTACACCTCCAAAGATTAATTTAATTATACAACTCTTGACTGTGGGGACCATTTACATCTCCTATCATCATTGTATTATTCACTAAAGAGACTATACATCTCTGTTATTTATATTTTAATTATTTTATTATGACATTTGAGACTCTTTACATCTCTCAGAAACAATAATTAAGTACTTTTTTTTTCTGATAATATGATACAAATAATAATACCAAATGTTCTGTAAAAAATGAAATGAAATGACATGTGAAAGTGCCCTTGTGGCCTATTTACAGAATAAACGTTTTGAGTTTTTTTTTTTTTTTGGAACTAGATGCGGGAAACCAAATCGATGTAATTTATCTAGACTTCCAAAAAGCCTTCAATCATGTAGATAACGATATTCTATTGATAAAGTTGGGTGAGTTTGGATTTGTACCAAGCCGTCTTAAGCTATTTTCTAACTACCTCAGGTATAGAAGACAGTTTGTGAGGTACCGTCCATTTCCCTCCGGTATACAATGTCTTCATCCTATAATGTCCTCATTCAGTATTGTCCTGATCCTAAAAAGCTTGCATCCTAAAAAGTCTATATTACAAAACAACTGAGAAATCTATGTGTCAGTGTCTGAAAAAAATAAGCTCTGATAATATACTTATGCTTAAGCTAGTCTTTGTTCATTATTTGTTTATATTTTTTTTTGTTGTTCCATTCAAAAATAATTAAACCTTGAATCTAAATTGTTCCGCCTTTCTTGCGAAGAAGAAATCACACAATGAATAATGGTCGTTCGTGTGAGCAAATTGACTGGATAAAACTGGATGGACGCGATTCAACCGCGGGTGGAAGATGGGCGGAAGTAAATCACTAAAGATTAGATTGGGCTTAGCGGATTATGATAAACTTCTATCATACGTCCAACAGTGGACAAAAATATGCTTATGAAGAAGTACAAGACGAAAATGTTCTAAACTTGTGTCCATACTTTTTTCATGGGACATTTGCTGATATTGCTGAACGTACTTAGCTATGGGATCTGTGTGACTCTACTGGCTACTCATTAAATAGCTTTGCATGCGAGAAACCAAAACAACTAATGAAACATCAACACATCATGATGCGAGACGAAGATCAATTATATATAGATCAATATATACACAGTCAGGTCATAAGTTCTGTCACACAATAAAAACTTTTGAATTTATAACGCTGGCCACAAAAAAGTTTATTGAATTCAAATTTCGAATTTTTCATGACAATAAAAATGTGTACTTTTTAGAATTTTCCTCATTTTTAAATATGGAGTGGACACTTAAAGAAGACCGTGTCGCAGTTATTGCGTTGCATCGTTGCGGTTACGCGCCAATTCAGATTTTCGACATACTGAAAAATTTGAATTTATCCAAAAGATTCGTTTATCTTACCATAAAACGATACAATGAAGACTCTAGTGTAGATGACAGGTCAAGAAGTGGTCGCCCTCGCTCTGTTAGGACTCCAGCAGTGATAAAAGCTGTGAAGGCGCGAAGTCAAAGAAATCCCATACGTAAGCAGAAACTGTTGGCCCTTCAGATGGGGTTAAGCAGGACCACGGTGAAAAGGGTGTTAAATGAAGACTTAGGGCTTAGGGCATATCGAAGAAAAACAGGACATCGTTTGAACGCTCGTTTAATGGACCTGAGACTGAAGAGATGCCGCGCTTTGTTGAAGCGGTACGCGGGAAAAAAGCATCGGGAAATTCTTTTTTCGGATGAAAAAAATTTCACCGTGGAAGAGAGCTACAACAAACAAAATGATAAGGTGTACGCATACAGCAGTGAAGAAGCGAGCAACCGTATTCCGCGTGTCCAACGAGGTCATTTTCCATCCTCGCTCATGGTTTGGTTGGGAGTCTCTTATTGGGGCTTAACTGAGGTACATTTTTGTGAGAAAGGCGTAAAAACGAATGCAGTTGTGTATCAAAATACAGTCCTCAAGAACCTTGTGGAACCTGTTTCTCATACCATGTTTAATAACCGGCACTGGGTATTCCAACAAGATTCTGCGCCAGCTCATAGAGCGAAAAGCACACAAGACTGGCTGGCGGCGCGTGAAATCGACTTCATCCGGTACGAAGACTGGCCCTCCTCCAGTCCAGATTTGAGTCCGTTAGATTACAAGATATGGCAACACTTGGAGGAAAAGGCCTGTTCAAAGCCTCATCCTGATTTGGAGTCACTCAAGGCATCCTTGTTTAAGGCAGCCGCCGATATTGACATGGACCTCGTTCGTGCTGCGATAGACGACTGGCCGCGCAGAATAAAGGCCTGTATTCAAAATCGCGGGGGTCATTTTGAATAA
The DNA here is from genome assembly GCA_949825045.1 of Argyresthia goedartella. Taxonomy (NCBI): domain Eukaryota; kingdom Metazoa; phylum Arthropoda; class Insecta; order Lepidoptera; family Argyresthiidae; genus Argyresthia; species Argyresthia goedartella. The sequence continues at coordinate 20,324,082 of OX463821.1, read as the reverse complement.
ACTTTATTACCATAAGAATCTATGTTTTATTAAGTTCATTTTGCTATATAAATGTTTACATAAATAATAAACATGTCTAAATTATTTCATATTGCACATGTGACAGAACTTATGACCTGACTATGTATATACATTCAGGTCATAAGTTCTGTCATACAATAAAAACTTTTGAATTTAGAACGCTGGCCACAAAAAAGTTTATTGAATTCGAATTTCGAATTTTTCATGAAAATAAAAATGTGTACTTTTTAGAATTTTTCTCATTTTTAAATATGGAGTGGACACTTAAAGAAGACCGTGTCGCAGTTATTGCGTTGCATCGTTGCGGTTACGCGCCAATTCAGATTTTCGACTTACTGAAAAATTTGAATATAACCAAAATATTCGTTTATCGTACCATAAAACGATACAATGAAGACTCTAGTGTAGATGACAGGTCAAGAAGTGGTCACCCTCGCTCTGTTAGGACTCCAGCAGTGATAAAAGCTGTGAAAACGCGAATTCAAAGAAATCCCATACGTAAGCAGAAACTGTTGCTGTAATGGTACACGAGAGTCAGTACATTTGATACTTCATTTTGCGTGACAGAGGGCTAGCCCATCGCCGCGCTGTTTTGAATATGAGAGTCGGTTCATATAACGTTTGGGGTTTTGAGTAGCTCAGGGGTAAGTTAGCAAAAAACAATGTGCCCAGCGCGTGGGATGGTTCCAGGAACAGAGTTCAGGTCAGGTTTTTTGTCGCATTCCTGCGAGATGTGTAGGGATCAGAGCCGATTTGGCTGCGCGCTGAATAAACTATGAATAACTAAATAATGGAAGGTTATTATGGAACGATACGGAGAAAGCTATTATGTTGACTGCAAATATACAATTGCGTTTGGTTGGTATGATATGGCGAGTTTGACATCACGAGTCTGAATATCATTCTAGTGATCTTTGTCTAGCGCGCTAGCGGTCGGGAAGGCTTAAGTTAATCGCAACAAGCTTTTATGGTCAGCGATCAACAGATTTTGTGTATCGGCCATACCGAATGACTTGAGTGATAACCTACGGTTGATCATAGTGAATATGAGTACACAAAGTTTGTAGAGCGGCGGATCTGCATGGCATGGTTGAAATTAGACCCTGTGTAGTTAGTGATAAGAAGCTTCGCTTGGGCAGAGCGTGTTCGTAAAGGACGCCATTTTTTTTTCGGACATGTGGGGTCTATAAATACGATAGCGGGGAAGGGGAGAGCATTCAGTCTCGGCGTTAAGCTACTGTGACAGTCGTCTTTCAACAAATTCTAAACAGTTATGGTCTGCCGTGTTACGCGTCAGAACTGGACGAATTGTGATTGCGAAGTTTCAGTGGTTTTTCGTGAGTGTCTGAAGCGCCGAGATATACCTCGGTTCCTATCCTTTAAATCAACCTACCCGAAATTCCAAAACTATCCTTGGGTCGTTAGATAAGAACTTGTAAGTAACTGATCTGAGTCTGAGTCTGGGCTTGGAGCGACCCTAAATTCCTTTTTCCTTCACCATAGGGTTCCTGGATTGGCTCTTAGGATATTCGCGGGCTAATCCTCTCCTCATTCCTTTCGAGTAGCGAGTTTTGAAATTCCTACACACACAGTCATTAACCACACAAGCACATTCAAATCAAACTCAACCATTTTCGAGTGGTGTCGATAATGGACGTGGTATAACACTAGGATTTTAGACTAGGCTAGACAGGAGTTTAGTTGCGGCTAAACCTAGGTTGGCAGGGCATAGGGAGACTGTTTGATCGATGAGGTTCCGCGGATGGAAATAACAAATTCAGAACAAAGTTAAACCGGTGTCAACACAGATAACCTATCCTGTTGATATTTTGACATTTGAGTGTTGTCGGGGACGCGCGAAGAGATCAAATTACAGTCTAAAGTTCATTGTTTAGGACCGGGTAGATTGTTTTGCCTTGCCTTGGGTCAGTTTGGAATCAAGTTGCATCTTTAAATTAAATGTAAATTTCGCTGGAGGTCTAATGTGTAGGCTGAGTCAAATATTTATGATTTTGCTTGGCTGAGGACGTGCTGAGGTCAGTGGAATTCATAGTTCGGTATTTACCGAACTATGCACTTCGCTATGGTGAGGGTTAGATCTCCTTAAGCGCTAATGACTACGTTTCGATAACATCCAGCTCAAATTGCGCAGAGTTGAAGGTTTCAAAACGTTACGGACCTTTTGAGGTAACCGCTAGTTCAAACCCATTTCGGAAAATCAAATCGCAATTAATTGTGTAAACCGGTCTTTTCGGATCGTTATTGCCGTGAACTAAATATATAATTGGAACCACCACTAGCCGCTACTAGCGAGCACATGAAATATCTTTGAGTACTCACGTCGTAAAACTACGACGGATATCTATACGATATCACAAACAAATATTATAAATTGTGGTCGACCACTAAAAGAAGTTCCAAGCGCCCATATATACAAAAAAATAAATGGTACCATCACACAAAATACAACAACGATCGATCTGGCGCAATACACCGCTAACTGATGCGAAATACCGGCTTGCGGACATATATGCTTTCTCTAACTTGAAACTGTAACTTCCTGAATCAATCTTCCGTTCGACTATTGTACGCCTAACGAACTTCTCAACGAACGAGAAATTCGGACTTATCATTCTTAACTTACAAATCTTACAGCTGAATCGGGACATCTCTTTTGGGGTAGAATAGACGATCATAGCTACTGATAGCGGTGGTTTAATGCAGGTGCAGAGTTTCTGGTGCCGAGACCGAAGGATATCCTAGATAGTCTGATATCTAGATATTCTAAAAGAATCAAGGTCTTACGCGTTACTTTTAAAAATAACACAACGTAGAAACGATTTTAAACAGTTCAGTTTTGTAAATAAGAAATAAGCAAAAAAAAGGGGCATTGTTTTCACAATTCTTCGGACGAGCTACGGCGGTTTAGTGTTCAGGAATAATGGCCGGCCGGCTTAGAAAAAACGTTAGTCGGGTAGTACAAGACGATTCACTTTCGCAGACAAGTGAAATGGCGTCAGGACAGGTGACTCAATTGTTATCTGAAATAGTGAATAGATTAGACAGTTTGGAAAGGGGTTCAAGTAGTACAAGTAATACTTCGGACAGACAGACTGACAGACAGGAACTAGAGACGTTTGAACAGTCGGTAGAAAAACGTCAATCATGCATAGTGAAAATGACACAGAAGTTGCCGACATTCGATGGGCGGAGTTCGGAAAATCCGATGATTTTCTTAAGAGATTTAAAGTCTCGGGAGATAGTTCTAGGGCTTTGATATGGGCAACGGATAGTTTGGTAGGAATTGCAAAAGTTCGAATGAGCATATACAGAGACTCATGGCGAACTTATTCGGATTTTGAAAAAGATTTCAGAGAGGTATTCTGGGGTGATAATGAACAGGAATTAATTAAACAAAGATTCCTAACTGCGAAGTTCGATTCCAAGAAAGGTTAAAGTATGGAAGAATTCTTTGCCTCTCAATTGAATAGCATATATGAGCTTACGATACCGTTTACTGATACGGAGAAAATCAACACGATTTTCAGACAGTTGCCGCGTGATATTCAGGTAGCGTTTTTTGCTAGAAAGGAACCAATGACTATACGAGATGCGGTCGAGGTCCTTCGGCATTTAGAACGGAATGTCGATGGGGGATTAAGTGCGTTGCAGAGTTCGGAGACAATGAATACGAACAACGTAAGGCGGAATAGCTACATGCGTGGGCAATATCGAGCTATGCGAGTAAATACGAGGCAATATAACGCGGTGAGTCGTAGGAATAATTATAACGCGGGAACAAAGGCGCGAAACGAATTTGGGACGCGCGCTCGCGGCTATTTTCGCGGTAGAGGTAGACAGCCTCAGGCTAGTTTCAAGGCAATAGGGTTCCAAAGGGGCAATGATAGTTCAGGAGATACAGAGGCAGGGCAAAGTTCAAGTGACAGGAATAATGCGATAAATCAGAATTAAAAAAACTAGTGGACTCGCGCGGGTCGTTCGCGCTCAGATATTTATTACGCTTCGGGTGGACAGCCGATCAAATTGGGAAAAAACATAGACTGTATGATCTGTGTAATTTGGATTCGAACGTGGGTGTGAATGAATTTATTCAATTATTAGCGCATAAAGCGCACGGATATGCCGTGTGTTTAGATGAAAAATTGAGATTGAATTGTATAGGCCGCGATGACAGGCGTTTACATACGATATTCAGAGACGACGATTCGACTGAGTGTGGGCGCGATTTATGTAGTACCTTGACATTACCTGAGATAAATGTGCGTATTGGGAATATTGTTGTAAGGAGTTTGATTGATTCGTGGAGCGAAATCAGTGTAATAAGTCGGAGAGTGTACAATGAAGTATGCAGGCAATTGGGAAAACCGACGGAAATACCGATTCCAGGTTTTGAGAATCACAGGTGCATTTGGGGTCAGTAAGGAAAAGGTTGATAAGTTAGTTACGTTACCATTAACAATAGGTGAATGCGTTATCGATACTCCAATGCTAGTATTAACAAAGGTGCCTAAATATTTAATTTTAGGGTTTGATTTTATACAACAGACGCGAGCCAGTTTAATGTGTGAGGGTAATAAGAGGCTAATTATACGAAGCGCCGGGCGGATGTGTGAAATACCATTAGGTACTGGTCCTAATCAGGATTCTTGCTGTTGTACAATGGAATTGCAGAACCAAGATACCAGTAGAAATATGATAGAGGAATATGTGAATAATTCATCAATACCTGTTGAACACAAAACAAAGTTATTACCGGTGTTAAATAAACATGCAGAGTTGTTTAGCGATAGGGTAGGTCGGACAAATAAATATATACATGAGATAAAAATGAGAGATGAAACGCCTTTCGTAAAACGAAGCTATCCCATACCGTACGCATATCGCGATAAAGTAACAAAACGTTTGAAAGAAATGGAACAGATAGGTATTATTAGCAGGCAGTCTACGGATTTCAGCAGTCCATTGACTTGTGCACTAAAGAAGTCAGGGGAGGTCCGTATATTGCTAGATGCGCGACAATTAAACACGGGAATGGTTGGGGAAGTTGAAACTACACCTTTAATGAGTGAGATATTGCAATCGGGTCGCCGGATAAATTATATAGCGATTATTGATATCAAAGATGCGTATTTTTCTATACCATTATCAGACGAATCTAAACGATACACGGGTTTTGTATATCAAGGCAGAAGTTATGTTTACAACGTTTTATCTCAGGGGTTGAAAACCAGTGTGGGTTCATTTTCGAGGGCGATGGACTTAATTTTAGGGCCAGAGGTTAAGTCATATTGTTTAAATTTTGTTGACGATTTGGCGATTTTAACTGAGGGTGATTTCAATCAGCATTTGTCTCAAGTGGACACGGTTCTGAGTAAATTGAAAGACGCGGGCTTCACATGCAAACTAAAAAAATGCGAGTTCGCACAAAAAAAGGTCAAGTTATTGGGGCACATTTTGTCTACACAAGGTTTGCAGATGGACCAGGATAAATTTGAAACACTTAAATCATATCCTTCACCCAGAACTGTCAGGCAATTGAGGGCGTTTTTGGGGTTCATAAATTACTTTCAGAGGTTTATAAAAAAATTTGGAACGTTAACACAGCCCTTATACAATTTATTACGGTCTGGAGTCAAGTTCGTCTGGAGTGCGCAGGTGCAGAGTGCTTTTGACGAGATAAAAAACCAATTCTTAGAAAGTATAATATTGAGTCAGCCATTGGCGGGAAAAACGTATTATGTACAATGCGACGCCAGCGCTATAGGAATTGGGGGCTATGTTTATCAATTAGATGATTTGGGCCAGGAACGAATTATAGGGTTTTGTTCGCAGGCATTTAAGGGAGCTCAAACTAGATGGTCTGTCAGCGAACAGGAAATGTATGCAGTTATATACACCTTAAAACGATTTGAGATATATTTGCGAGGAGAAAAAGTTATTATTAGAACGGATCATAAAAGTTTGACGTTCATTAAGTCGTGGACTTTATTGGGGGCACGCGTAACTAGGTGGGTTATGTTTTTAGAGCAATTCGATTACGACATAGAATTTGTGCGAGGGACTGATAATCAAATTGCCGACACGCTAAGCAGGCAAATAGCAGGACCTGGAGGCATGAATGACAGTATGAATGTACAGCCGGGAATATTCTGGTTTCAGGCATCGAATACCGCAAGTGTTATTTCGAGTTTACGGGACATTGGGAGATTACAAAGCGAAGATGAGCGGTTAAATCGAATTAGCGGTTGTATCAGACGTAGGGTGGTAGATACGGAAACGAGAGGGTTTGATAATTACAAGCTAGTAGGTGATACGTTATATTTTCACGTGCCGAAGCGGAACGTACAGGTGTTAGTAATTCCGAAATCACTACAGGAGGAACTAATTTTACACATACATGAAGAAATAGGTCACTACGGCAGATATAAAATATTAGCACTGATGAAGGACAGATATTATTTTCTTCATATGAGTAGGGTGATTAGCACGGTGATAAGAAGTTGTGAGTGACATATGTCAAAAGGTCAAACCAAGTACTAACAATACCGTTGGTCCTTGTACACCGGTGTTGGCGGAAAAGTTGGGTGAGAAAGTTTTCTCGGACCTTTATGGGCCATTGCCCGTAGGTAAATTCGGATATCAATATATATATGTGATTCAAGACGTGTACAGTAAGGTGATAAAATTGTATCCAATGCGAAAAGCTACAGGTAGGAGCGTGCTCGCTTGTACAAAGAGATTTCATAGGGAAATACCTATCGAAACTATAATTACGGACTCAGGACCACAGTTCATATCGAAAGTTTGGGAATTTGGTCTCAAACAGCTAGGGATTCGGGTCACTCATACGTCGGTGTATTGTCCAAATTCTAATAGCGTAGAAAGAGTGAATCGCGAGCTAGGTCGACTAATTAGAACTTATTGCGGCGGAAGTAATCGTAGTTGGGTCGACGTGTTACCGGACATTCAAAATTGCTATAATAATATCGAACACACAAGCACAGGCTTTGCGCCTAATGAGTTAGCGTTTGGTAGGCGGGAACCGTTAACTATTGACAAGGAATTAGGCGATGAATGGTTATTAGATCATAGTGTGCGAGATATGGAACAGGTGCGGAATGTAGCGATAGAAAACTCTAAAAGTTCTAGTGAACGACGTAAGCGACAGGCAGACAAACGGCGTAAGTTAGAAGTCTATCGTATAGGTGATTATGTGAAACTTAAGACTTTTGTGCATTCGAATAAAGAACATAAAATCATGCGGAAATTTTCATTGTTGTATAAAGGGCCTTGTGTTATTTCGGCAGTGGTATATCCGAACTGTTATACTTTAGTAGATCCGGTTTCAAATGAGATATTGGGTAACTTCAATACTATAAATATAGCCAGGTATTATGTGAGGACGAATAAGGGCGTAGATAAATAAGATAGTGTATAAAAGTTATATAATTAAGCTGTAAGCTGTAAATTTGAGTAACTACTTTGTAGAAGATTTAAGGATCTTGCATGGTTAAGAAAGGAAAAAAAAATATTTTTTTTTTATTATATATAGAATTAGGATAAGTTGCGGGTAAGCGAGGTTGTATAGTTAGATAGATAAATAAGATAAGACAGGAGAGAGCTCAATCGAGTTGTGTAAATATTATATACATAATTGACAGATTCATCGGTCTGTGTACATGATTTGAGATGTCCGTACATATAGAGTAGATATGGACAAAGCATGGGTAGCATAGTGGTAATGAGATCCTTGCGCCATGTTTAACTGAGATAAACAGTGTCTCAAGGTCTGGGAGGGGGCTGTAATGGTACACGAGAGTCAGTACATTTGATACTTCATTTTGCGTGAGAGAGGGCTAGCCCATCGCCGCGCTGTTTTGAATACGAGAGTCGGTTCATATAACGTTTGGGGTTTTGAGTAGCTCAGGGGTAAGTTAGCAAAAAACAATGTGCCCAGCGCGTGGGATGGTTCCAGGAACAGAGTTCAGGTCAGGTTTTTTGTCGCATTCCTGCGAGATGTGTAGGGATCAGAGCCGATTGGGCTGCGCGCTGAATAAATTATGAATAACTAAATAATGGAAGGTTATTATGGAACGATACGGAGAAAGCTATTATGTTGACTGCAATTATACAATTGCGTTTGGTTGGTATGATATGGCGAGTTTGACATCACGAGTCTGAATATCATTCTAGTGATCTTTGTCTAGCGCGCTAGCGGTCGGGAAGGCTTAAATTAATCGCAACAAGCTTTTATGGTCAGTGATCAACAGATTTTGTGTATCGGCCATACCGAATGACTTGAGTGATAACCTACGGTTGATCATAGTGAATATGCGTACACAAAGTTTGTAGAACGGCGGATCTGCATGGCATGGTTGAAATTAGACCCTGTGTAGTTAGTGATAAGAAGCTTCGCTTGGGCAGAGCGTGTTCGCAAAGGACGCCATTTTTTTTTCGGACATGTGGGGTCTATAAATACGATAGCGGGGAAGGGGAGAGCATTCAGTCTCGGCGTTAAGCTACTGTGACAGTCGTCTTTCAACAAATTCTAAACAGTTTTGGTCTGCCGTGTTACGCGTCAGAACTGGACGAATTGTGATTGCGAAGTTTCAGTGGTTTTTCGTGAGTGTCTGAAGTGCCGAGATATACCTCGGTTCCTATCCTTTAAATCAACCTACCCCAAATTCCAAAACTATCCTTGGGTCGTTAGATAAGAACTTGTAGGTAACTGATCTGAGTCTGAGTCTGGGCTCGGAGCGACCCTAAATTCCTTTTTCCTTCACCATAGGGTTCCTGGATTGGCTCTTAGGATATTCGCGGGCTAATCCTCTCCTCATTCCTTTTGAGTAGCGAGTTTTGAAATTCCCACACACACAGTCATTAACCACACAAGCACATTCAAATCAAACTCAACCATTTTCGAGTGGTGTCGATAATGGACGTGGTATAACACTAGGATTTTAGACTAGGCTAGACAGGAGTTTAGTTGCGGCTAAACCTAGGTTGGCAGGGCATAGGGAGACTGTTTGATCGATGAGGTTCCGCAGATGGAAATAACAAATTCAGAACAAAGTTAAACCGGTGTCAACACAGATAACCTATCCTGTTGATATTTTGACATTTGAGTGTTGTCGGGGACGCGCGAAGAGATCAAATTACAGTCTAAAGTTCATTGTTTAGGACCGGGTAGATTGTTTTGCCTTGCCTTGGGTCAGTTTGGATTCAAGTTGCATCTTTAAATTAAATGTAAATTTCGCTGGAGGTCTAATGTGTAGGCTGAGTCAAATATTTATGATTTTGCTTGGCTGAGGACGTGCTGAGGTCAGTGGAATTCATAGTTCGGTATTTACCGAACTTTGCACTTCGCTATGGTGAGGGTTAGATCTCCTTAAGCGCTAATGACTACGTTTCGATAACATCCAGCTCAAATTGCGCAGAGTTGAAGGTTTCAAAACGTTACGGACCTTTTGAGGTAACCGCTAGTTCAAACCCATTTCGGAAAATCAAATCGCAATTGTGTAAACCGGTCTTTTCGGATCGTTATTGCCGTGAACTAAATATATAATTGGAACCACCACTAGCCGCTACTAGCGAGCACATGAAATATCTTTGAGTACTCACGTCGTAAAACTACGACGGATATCTATACGATATCACAAACAAATATTATAAATTGTGGTCGACCACTAAAAGAAGTTCCAAGCGCCCATATATACAAAAAAATAAATGGTACCATCACACAAAATACAACAACGATCGATCTGGCGCAATACACCGCTAACTGATGCGAAATACCGTCTTGCGGACATATATGCTTTCTCTGTCTAACTTGAAACTGTAACTTCCTGAATCAATCTTCCGTTCGACTATTGTACGCCTAACGAACTTCTAAACGAACGAGAAATTCGGACTTATCATTCTTAACTTACAAATCTTACAGCTGAATCGGGACATCTCTTTTGGGGTAGGTAGAATAGACGATCATAGACTGATAGCGGTGGCTCGACCTTAGCCTTTAATGCCGTTACATTGGCCCTTCAGATGGGGTTAAGCAGGAACACGGTGAAAAATGTGTTAAATGAAGACTTAGGGCTTAGGGCATATCGAAGAAAAACAGGACATCGTTTGGACGCTCGTTTAATGGACCTGAGACTGAAGAGATGCCGCGCTTTGTTGAAGCGGTACGCGGGAAAAAATCATCGGGAAATTCTTTTTTCGGATGAAAAAATTTTCACCGTGGAAGAGAGCTACAACAAACAAAATGATAAGGTGTACGCACACAGCAGTGAAGAAGCGAGCAACCGTATTCCGCGTGTCCAACGAGGTCATTTTCCATCCTCGCTCATGGTTTGGTTGGGAGTCTCTTATTGGGGCTTAACTGAGGTACATTTTTGTGAGAAAGGCGTAAAAACGAATGCAGTTGTGTATCAAAATACAGTCCTCAAGAACCTTGTGGAACCTGTTTCTCATACCATGTTTAATAACAGGCACTGGGTATTCCAACAAGATTCTGCGCCAGCTCATAGAGCGAAAAGCACACAAGACTGGCTGGCGGCGCGTGAAATCGACTTCATTCAGCACGAAGACTGGCCCTCCTCCAGTCCAGATTTGAGTCGATTAGATTACAAGATATGGCAACACTTGGAGGAAAAGGCCTGCTCAAAGCCTCATCCTGATTTGGAGTCACTCAAGGCATCCTTGATTAAGGCAGCCGCCGATATTGACATGGACCTCGTTCGTGCTGCGATAGACGACTGGCCGCGCAGAATAAAGGCCTGTATTCAAAATCGCGGGGGTCATTTTGAATAAACTTTATTACTATAAGAATCTATGTTTTATTAAGTTCATTTTGCTATATAAATGTTTACATAAATAATAGACATGTCTAAATTATTTCATATTGCACATGTGACAGAACTTATGACCTGACTATGTATATATATTTTATATAGATCAATATATATCATAAAATTCTACACGGAACACTTCATACTTCCCTTTTAGCAAAAATTAAAATACATACTCCACGAATTCCTCAGAGGTCGGCAAGGAAACTAAAAACTTTTGAATTCCCCGTATATAGAACGCAAAGGGAATATCATGACTCACTCGCTAATATGTGTCGTCTCTATAACGAATTGTCTAATGTGCATAATACCTTGGATGTCTTTGTGAACTTTTGTGCCTTTAAATGTCAGCTACAAAAAGCATTATCACTCTAATATTTTTTATATTTGAACATTTGTTTGTCTTTTTAAAATTTTACCAAAGTATTACCATGAACATTCAAATTCGGTTGAACAGAGAGGTTCTTTGGTCAACCAAATTTAACTGAACTCTCGTAAACTTAGTTTAAAATTAAATAATTATATACCATATGTCTGCAACGCAAAATAAAATAAAAAATAAAAAATACAGAGCATGCTGTCAAAACACCCTGCTGATAAAACCGTGTCTATATACTTAGAAATGAAATGTAAAATATCTGTTGTGTTTTGCAATAAATAAAATTAAAATTAAAAAATAAATAAAAATTAACATACTCCTTGTTTAGTGTTCCGGGGACTTTTTTACTTATGGAGGGCTGCGTAGATCTATGTGTCGAATTTGAGAGGTATGTTAAGAGTAATATTTAAGTTTAGTTTAATGACTTTAACTTAAGCGATTGTTCGGTAGTGTGTATATCTGCACTGTATAGTACGATACGAGTTGTATTTAAGTATAAGGGTGTTAGTTAGTTGTATGTGAGTGTTCATAAGTTATCATCAAATGTCATTGAAAAAACACTTAAGCAAGGATTTCCAGTTGAGATCTTTCTTTTACAAGAGACGTACAGTGCAACCAATATTTTTTTTCCTTACCGAGTGTATTCTCCTGGCCGCGTCATGTATGGACAGGATGTGCGTGATTTTGTACCGGTCGAGCTGTAATGGGTCCTTCGAGTCGCGATAGTTACCCACGTAGAGACCTGGGAGCACCTGAAATATATTAATGAATATGATAATCTTTATAACATTGTTGCTCATATCAAAAGTATGATTACATAAGGCCGTTTACATCTTGAAAGAGGCGACTTTATAAGAAAAGCTTTGCTGCTGCCCACAAGGATGACGCAAATAGGCAATTACGGTTAGAATCACCACTCCATTTAAATATTTAATGTTATAAAGTCCACAGCACATACAATTAAACAAATAAGTTTATTAAGTATTCTGAGAATAGGCTTACGCATCCTACGGACTTTAATTATTTAACACTATAGTGTTACTATGCTTATAAGCATAAGATAAGGCCTAAAGAAAACTTTAAAAAAAACTAATATTAAATTATGCACTAATACAGATTTTCACCAAGCCATTGTCAAACGCGATTGTCTGAAGACCAGTAGATAAAGAAATGTATAAGTAAGGGCTTTAATCTTTACTTGACTGGATCAGATGTATGGAATATTTACTTCCCATAGGTATGTATAAATAATATTGCACTAATAATTCTTAATAAAAAGTCACGACGATATCAAATGTTAATGACAAAAATCGGCTTACAGGTTAGACTTAAAACAATGGACTGCAATATAAGAAAATAAAGATGAAAATAAAGATAATAAATGACCCGTAAGAGGCAAAATCAATAATCGTTCCGAAATTAATGGAATCTGCAGATTGAAGTCGTTAAACAGGACGCCGGAACCACAAATGATGGCAACACTGCTAGAAAGATTTTCGGAGAAAGTAAAATAACAGCACGAATTACAGGCATTAATGAAGGTTTAATCAAAAGGTTTCATGTTATACTGCAAACAATAGCATGTCGAGAACATGTAGTTGTTGCAAAATTTTCTCAGTTTTTCCAAATAACAGCAGACTTGTTTGTAAATCCCTGTAAATTGTATACTCTTGGTATAATATGCCTGCTAGCGTCCATAACATACTATACATGGATCAGACATCATTAAACATTTTGGGTTAATGCCCATCGAACAACTTTCTAAAGAAGCTTCAGAAGCGAGAAACAAAGAGTTTAGAGAATATAAAGAAGGACATTCTAGAAAACTAAGCAGGTATGCGTCAAATGAGGACATACTGCACTCTCATTGTCTTCCGACCCTGTGGATCATATATGTGGTGTTATACAAAAACACCCGTATATTTAGCCTACAAAAAACCGTTTGAGCACTTTTAAAACTTGGAACTTATAGAGCAAATTAGATATTGTTCCATAAATTAGTTTTACCAAATATTTTTTTCTCACAAATTAAAACATTTTTATCAAAAAGTGCTCCAAGAACATATGATTGACTTAATTGGGACTATCGATTGCCATAACCATAAACATTTACATACATGCACATACATACTACCACCCACTACCCACACTAGGATACGCTGTATCGTGGGAACCAGAAACAGCGACGTCCCACACATATAAACACCCAAAACCTGGGTTTCTTTTTCTTTATCCCCAGCCGGGGATCGAACCCGGGACCTCTCGCATGGTAGGCAGAGCCACAACCGCTGCGCCACAGAGGTCGTCGATAATGATATTTAACAAAAACACGCGAGTCCGCAATTTCGAAATCCGTCGCACTGTGCGCCCCGCCGGAGCCCCCCCCCCTTGCGGACAGAGACAGATAGATAGCTGTACGAAAATAAAGTGAAACTTGGTTGTGTTCCGTAAATACCGAAAATTACGAATGAAACTTGATTATATTTTAAATTTCTTTGTGAAATAATGCAACTGGAAAATATAAAGGTGTGTTTCTATTATAATTACATCATGAATGGTGTTTTTTAATACAAAATAAAAAGGTGGAAAATACGTCGCTTACGTCCTAAAAATATATGAAATTTAATAGCATATATTTTTATAAAGATAAATATTTTTAGAAAAATTTTGCACAGAAAACTAGGTCAATACTGTATTAATACGAACAACAGCATATGTTGAATATACCTTGAAATATTCTCGAATTTAAAATTATTATGTTAGTTTGCATGGAAATTTCATTGTTCGCCAGCTTCTTAACAAACCAAACAAAAATAATCTTGCGAGTGCTAGGATTTGAACTTGAACAATAACTACTGACGAGTAGATAAAAGACAGAGGCTTACTAACAGAGCCAATCGAACCTAGCCGAACGGTGTCAAAATCAACGTCGCATTGAATCCTGAAATGAGAATGGTTGGTTGATGATGATGGATGATTTTTTATTTAGTTTATGGAAAAGACCCACAATGGTCAAAGACACTTGTTTCTTATATATAAGTTACCGTCAATCTGTATAATGCAGGTATTCTATATAATACCTAGGCAATATATAATATACCTGGGGCGTTCAGGAAATGTATGAAATATTATTAATATTAATGTCCATTACATACTCTACCTAGGTAATACATACAATGCCCAGGGATTACATAGACTACCACCTTGGCCATCGGCAATGTGTAAAATAAAAATATTTTGGTAGAATATCAGGGCAAAACACTGCGATAGCTTAGGTGAAGGGTAAAGTGAGTGAGTGAAGCGAACTTAGTTTTAAGTATTTTTTGTTTTAGGTTGAACATGTAAGAACAACAAAAAGTACTTTGTTTTAAGTATTTTTTGTGGCTCTTACATGTTCAACGTAACACGAAGGATAAAAGGGGGCTTCGCTTCGCTCACCCCCTGAGCGATGTGAAGTTAGCCCAACACTTCTTACGAACGTCTCTAAAATTTTAGACAATTTAGACCTTTTTTGGACCCCTCCAAATACGAAGGTTCAGATTTTGACTTCGCTTAGTTTTCGTAAAAAAAAATAAAAACGTTACAAACACCAGCCCAACACATGCGAGTAAAAAGTTGAAACTCATAGCATTTACGGGCCCGATTTTGACCCCCCAGGAAATGTTATCAGAACATCTGTATGTCATATAGTTTCTGAGAAAAAAAATAAAAACAATGACAACAATGTCATCGAGGTAAACAAGCGCATAAGGAATGGAACGCATGAGAAGGTAGGACTTTATTTTAATAGGCAGAGGACTCCGAAAGTTACCGAAATACGAGGTTTCCGATTTATAACTCATGTGGTTTCGACGTAAGATGACAAAACATCCGAACATAATTTATGTGTAATCTGCAAACACCAGCCCAACAGTGCTAGTATATTGTTGAAACTCACAGCGTTCAAGGAGGCGATTTTGACCCCCCAGGGAAAGTAATCAAAATATCTGTATGTCATATAGTATCTGAGAAAAAAAAAACAACGACAACAATGTCGTCGAGGTAAACAAGCGCGTAAGGAATGGAACGCATAAGAAGGTAGGACTTTATTTTAATAGGCAGAGGACTCCGAAAGTTACCGAAATACGAGGTTTCCGATTTTGAATTCATGTGGTTTCGACGTAAGATGACAAAACATCCGAACATAATTTGAGTGTAATCTGCAAACACCAGCCCAACAGTGCTAGTACTTTCACTTTGTTCAACAAATTTGTAAGATTTAAGGCCCCTCATTATACAGCAATTGCATAAAGTACTAAGTATTATATTATCTGTCATCAGTACGGAACGGAACATCGGTAGCTGTTTTTGGGAAAATGGCCAAGCCCGCATTTAGGTTAGGTAAGGTTGGTTGTGTTTAGATAAAGTAGTGTATGCAGCTGTATGTAATTAGTCCTTAAAACACTCGTGTGACCCTGTTATAAAAACATAAAACCACACTCGTGTTTTAAGGACCCTCATTGTCTGACAGTTGCATAAACTAGTATTATTCCCACATTAATGTACTGACAGCATAAACATATACATATATACTTTTTATTCTACATACTTTTTTCAATTTTATCGTCTATTACTTTTTTTAAACGGTATTTACATTTTATCTATATCCACATTATAAATACACTGACAGCGTATTCTTTGCCAATGTGCTATTTCGTATACAGTATTTCAAGTCTCTATTTTATATTAATTAATAGATATGTTTATGCATTTATTGTTTACCATTTTTTTTCAATCTAAGTATTTTGCTTTACTTCACCTATACTAAACAGTATTTACAAAATTTTATTTACTTTCACATAAATTCACATGTTTTATTATTTATTAGATACGTTTTGTTTTCCATTTTTTTGTTATTTTTCCGTTTTTTTTTTCAATCTAAGCAACTTCCTTTTTCTTTACTTCACCTATTCTAAACATTACTTATTTTATTTATTTCGACATAAATGTACTCCCAGCGATTTTTCGTATTATATCTTGTATGTATTGTAATATTTTATTTATTTTTACACAAATTTACTAACAGCACACTTATTGTTATAATACTTTTTGTGTTTTTTTTGTGTCTATGTTATATTATTTACTAGATAAGTTTCGTGTATTTATTGTTTACATTTTTTTGTTATTTTTCCGTTTTTCCGTTTATTTCCAATCTAAGCATATTTTTTTGCTTTACTTTACCTATTATATACAGTATTTACAACGTTTTATTTATTTTGGCTTTTCATTTCTTCCATCTATTTTATGTTATGTACTAGATACGAAACTATATGACATACAGATGTTCTGATAACATTTCCTGGGGGGTCAAAATCGGGCCCGTAAACGCTATGAGTTTCAACTTTTTACTCGCATGTGTTGGGCTGGTGTTTGTAACGTTTTTTTTTTATTACGAAAACTAAGCCAGATCAAAATCCGAAATTCGATTCGTATTTGGGGGGGTCCAAAAAAGGTCTAAATCGTCTAAAATTTTAGAGACGTTCCTAAGAAGTGTTGGGCTAACTTCGCTTCGCTTTGCTCACCCCCTTTACCCCTGACCTAAGCTACAGCAGGTTTTACGCTTTTACATACATCACCGGCTGCGCATTGGGTATTGTATATAATATCTAGGCGAAGTATAAAATAAATAATATTTCATATATTACCTGCACGTTTTAGGCACTACATATATTACCTGGGGATTATATAAAATACCGGATTATACATATTGCCGGTAACATATACATACATGCACAATCTGATGCTAATACACATTGGGCTTTGCTAGAGTTGACCGCTACTATGTTTTGTGAGTATGTGTGACTATGTCTGTCCTGCCTGGTGGCCTAATTACTAATTAGGTTCACGAGAGAACGTACTACCCAGTATTGTAGTATCTGTGGTACATACGTATCATATGCTCGTTACGAGGCACTCTACGATTTGTCAATTCGCGGCAGTGAACAATTCAGTCAATCATAACGTTAACTGTGTAAGCTTCTACGTTATTACCATCCAAATCCAAATGAGTCGACTTTAGGACTTATCACCAGCACAATAGAGACCCAATAATATAAATACCGTATGCAGGTCTCTATGTAGATTTTCAGTTTGAAAACCAACACCGTCTCGGAATCCGATCTGAATAATTCAGCGCTGCACGTGTGAAATTAAGTTTATTGTGGACACGTGTATTGGACAAATACCAACACGAATACATTGACAGTGTATTGAATAAGTTCCCTTGTGGCCGACCGTTCACTTCTGTATGTCCCTTTTGAAGATAAACCGCTTAGCTGATGTACTAAGTATTTTGTTTCTCTATTGAACAGATATAAAGTCAAGCACAGAGAAATAATGGAAAGCAAGCTTATTTCTAACAAGACATCTCTTCCAGCAAATCTAGATAGGTTTAGGTAGAGCCGATTAGCCATATACCAGTACAAGTCGAAGATGCATAATGCGTTTCAATTTAAGGCGACGCATTAGGCTAAAACAGCCTTTTGCAAATTTCAACTTATGCAAAATAGGAGTGTTAAAACTGTTGTTTATTTATGCTAGCATGTTGATCATAAGTATCAGCTTACATTGACGACCCGAATGGCCGAGTCCCGGGTTCGAGTACCGTTGGGGGCAAATATTTGTTTGGTGAGAACGGATGTTTGTACCGTTGTCTAGTACCCAAAATACAGGGAATCCTAGTTTGGAGCTAGATGAATGTGTGTAAATAGTGTCCAAGGTATTATTATTATTATTCGTCAACATACAAAAGCTAATTGCATGATTTTTCCTCGATAGAGAAGTTTCCCGAAGTTATCACAAAACCTGTTTATCACTTATGTATCTATTCTACAATTTGGCATCGGATTTCTATTAATAACAATAATAATAATAATTTATTTTCAGACTGTTATGTCCAATGTGTTAGCAGCTTGATAATGAAAAAATAACACAAATAAGAAAAGTATAAAAATTCAAAAAAACACACACACGCACGCGCGGCCGCCGCAGCAGAACCCTTATTATATTGAATTGGCAGGTCGCTATACGCCCGCTGCGTAAAGTCGTCCCAAGGGCTGCAACTGTAAAACGACTGACACAATGCTGGGTGATTTTGACTGGTTTTGTACACCTTGCAAATCTTCGGGCCAACATGTTACAGCGGACAGCTAGCGACCTGCGTCCCCTCTCTAGGTCCACGTTGTCCCTAAGATCCTCAGTGACCCAGTGGCCCAGGCATTTGAATTTATGTCCTCTACACGAAGGTGTACCGCAGAGCGAGACTTCAAGCACATTTTGGTATGTTTTCATGGCCATTTAAGCAGGCACTCGCTCTTTTTTGCGTTATACTGAGGCCATGGGCCACTCCATAGGACTTATACACAGACACAAGCTCCGTTAAAGCACTAACCGGCGGGCACTGAAGCACCATATGATCGCACTAACTGAAGTTGTTCATACAATTATGCCATCAATATGACACCCGACATTGGTTTTGCTGAGCTCGCCGATCAGTCGGTTCATGTAAAGATTGAAGAGTTATTAAGTTATTTATGTACTTCTTATTAATTGCATCTTTGTAGTCCTCTATATATCGGCTAAGAGCCTTTTTAGGGTTCCGTACCTTAAAAAGGAAAAGGACTATCCTAGGTGCGAAAAAGTAAGATTGAACAACCGAATTCTCAACCGATTAAGTTGAAATTTGGTACACTTATGTGTTTTTGTGACCCAAATACGAGCGTGTTACTTAAGCAAATAAATTTTGAATTTTGGGAGGGGGGCAATTTGGGAGAACAAAGCAGAACATAAAATAAAAAGTTTTTTAAACTGTATCGTGTGACTTGTCAAATGCAAGGGCTTTTAAGAAACCGACTAAGTGCGTGTCGGACTCCACGAAGGGTTCCGTACCACCGTATAATGGTAGGGATGGTGTGGAATCAATAGTTTGGATTTCACATAGCAAAATGCTGTTTACAAAGTTATTGGTGCGGCTACTTTTACACTCTATGTAAGTAACCAGGTGCATTCATAAGTTTGTATGTGGTATTGAAATAACTGTTGTATGGGAGCCCCTTTAAATATTTATTTTATTCTGTTTTTTAGTGTTTGTTGTCACAGCGGCAACAGAAATTCTTCATCTGTCAATCAAATTTCTACTGTCTAACTATCACGGTTCATGACACAGAGCACTGAATAATCACGCGCGCGCCCCTACTAGAGATGGCAATATTCGTGCTGCGCAGTTGCGCTGAGCGCAACTACGGTAGGAAAAGGCCTTCAGTTTATATTTGCACGTTGTGGAGTGAACATCATCAAAAAAGGAATAGCAATGCCTCATTGTCCTGTGATTTGGCGGCATAATCAAAGTAAAAATGTGAATAAACAAAATACTGGCATTAAAATACAAGTAAAATAAATTACAAGTAAGTAGTAAAAAGCGATTTTTAGCTATTTGAAAAAATGCGATTTTAGGTTGACTTGGAACACAAAACCTCAACCAAACCGGCGCGGTTGAGGATTTGTTTTGCTAGTAAATACGTTAGTGATGTATAGCGTTGTATGGCGCGTCATATCGATATTATTTAATTACCATTTAAAATTTGTTAATTTTGCCATAACTTTTATTGATTTTCCTTTTTACCCTAAATTTTTAGGTTTCCTATGTTGCCTACATAAAAGATAAATGGATATTAGCGATAGCGAGATTAGCAAATTATCCTCAGAAACGTGATAATATTTGTTCAGAACATGTCGATGCTAGAAGTTTCATGAATATAATAAATAGAGTACAAGAACATATTTATCTTCCGATGCTATTCCAACATTGAAACTCCACCCTATTTTTAACGAGGTAATGTAAGATCTATATTGTTATTTAGTTTGGGCGCTTAAAATAATGAGAGCAAGTGTTTGGTATCGTAGAAAAAGTTATGTACTTTTCAGATGAATCCAGTAGCCACACCAAAAACAAACAACTTTGTAAACAACATTTTACTATCTAAACACACAGGTAAATTGAAGATACCCATGCAAGAAACTTGAATAACATTGTCCGACTCGCAATTCAGCATTTATTCAACTTTGAATTCCTATTCCTTTAAAATTAAGTGTTCAGGCTTCTCAGCTCCTAATGACCTCGTAGGGGCTCATCAGCTACGAGGTAGCGTAACGATCAGTTGCCAAGAAGTGTGAACGTCGGCGATTCACCGAGCTGAAGTAATTGGGGTCGATCTAACCTGGTCTGTGCTTCGGTCCCGTCAACCTCCTGTCTCTCTGCAAGGCCCGGGTGCACCCTAGGCTCTTCTTGGTAGACAGGTTCTTCAGCCAACCAGGTATGACTGGCGGGCCAGCTTCAATGAGCACAGTGTTCCAACACAGGTTATGTTACGTGGGAAAAACCAATCGGCCACGAAAATGCGAACTTTATCTGGTTCGGGGAACCACAACACACTCAGCTATATAGACAATCCTGAGGGAAACCCGAATACATTCCAGATGGACTGCGATTTAATTTCAATACCCTAACCAAAACGCGTTTACTTGCGAGGGCTTTCGTCTGTCAGTTGTCAAAAACTGCTAGGTTGGCAGCAACGTCAAATTCAAAATGGCCGTTCAGAAACCATCGATCGAATATCGATTTGGAATCGAACAATCACCCGCCCGGACAGGCACCCACCTGTCCCCTAATCTACGGGCAGCCGAGACAACGTTGCTACCGCTCGTTTTAGAACCGAGCCTCCTACTAGAACCTCTGCAGACCGGGGGGTCCCGTCCTTGCCAGGGAACAAGTTAACAATGCGCCCCCTGCGCCAACGTAGTGGCGGTAGGTTAGCATCCTTAACCAGAACGAGGTCACCAACACTAGGGGGGCTGGTTTTGTCAGTCCACTTAAGGCGCTGTTGTAAGATATGCAGATACTCGAGCGACCAACGCTTCCAGAAATTCTGAGTAAACTGCTGCAACATCTGATACCTTGACAACCGATACAATTTCACTCCCTCGAAGGGGTGCTCGGGCAACGCGTTAAGTGGCTGTCCTTTCAAGAAATGGCCTGGGGTCAGAGCCTCCAGGTCATTTGGATCCGAGCTGAGCGGACACAACGGTCGCGAATTGAGAACGGCCTCGATCTTACAAAACAATGTCGCGAGCTCCTCAAAAGTCAGCGCGGTCTGACCTACTATACGCCCCAAGTGCGTCTTAGCTGACTTAACTACGGCCTCAAAAATCCCACCCCAGTGGGGGCAAATCGGTGGGCTGAAGGTCCACTGTATACCCCGACGGGAGAGGGCCGTTCCAATATCCACTTTATTTACATTCAAAAAGTTGACTATCTCTCGTAAGTATCGTTCCGCACCGATGTAGTTAGTGCCGTTATCAGAGCGGATCAAAGTTGGAAGTCCCCTTCGAGAAACAAACCTATCCAAACAAGCAATGAAAGCCTCTGTCGAGAGATCAGCCACGAGCTCGAGATGTACCGCCTTGGTGGATAAACAAACAAACACACATAGGTACGCCTTGTATTGCCTAGCGGTACGCAATCGTGAACTCTTCACCATAAACGGTCCTGCAAAATCCGTACCAACACCTGAAAACGGTCTGACCTCATTCACACGATCAGGGGGCAAGTCCCCCATGAGAGGTTGCATCGTGGCAGCCTTAAGTCGATAACAAGGCATGCACCGAAACACGATGTTCCGTATGACACGGCGGGCAGATAAGATCCAAAACTCCCGCTGGAGCGTGGCCAACAACGCGTTACAGCCGGCATGCGCGTTTTTAATATGACGATCAGTCACCAGCAATTCAACTAACTGTCCCCCCTTGGGGAGCAGAAGTGGGTGACGAGCCGAATATGACAGATTCGCATTGCGCAATCTCCCTCCTACCCGAAGTAACCCGGTCGAATCAACAAAGGGGTTGAGACGCGCGACGGCTCCCTTCAATTTCGAACGTCCACTTCGTATAATCTCCAATTCTGCCCCAAACTTCGAGGACTGTACCAACCGGACCAAATTCAACAGCGACTCGTTTCGCTCTGCCGGAGTCAGAATAGGGTTCAACGTTCGCTGATCGCGAGGAGTACGACAATTTCGAGCGAATCTCCTAATCCAAGTGGACACGTTTATCAACTTGTCAAGTGAGCTATACCGGTACAGCAGAAACCCGGCGTCAGGGTCCTCAGCCTTCTGGGTAACATGCACGGCCGCTCTGGGGCCATGATCCGAAGATACTACTACTACATGGCTGTGGGGCCAGTCCGATTCTCTCTTGGCAAGCCAGGGTGGTCCCCACCACAAATGGTGTCTAACGAGTTCAGGAGCCCGACATCCCCTGGATGCACAATCAGACGGGTTCAATTCTCCTGGTACATGTCTCCAGGTCAGTGGGACCTCAGACGACACAATCTGGGAGACACGGTTCGCAACAAAAACCTCTAAGTTATGGACCGAAGCCTTCAGCCAGCACAAAACAATCTGGCTGTCCGTCCACGCGTACACCGTATCCTCCAAAACCACTGACCCACGCAACACTGTTAGAGTGTGATTCAAAAGTTTGGTCAAAAGAGCAGCCCCGGACAGTTCCAGTTTTGGAATCGTCATCCTTGTCCGAATAGGCGCTACCTTGCTTTTTGCCAAAACCAAACGCACGTCGACCTCCCCGGTGGAGGTGACGGTTCGCAAATAAACCGCTGCCGCAAACCCTCGTTCAGAGGCATCACAAAACCCGTGAAGGGTTGCCCTGTAATCCCCAGCAGGGACCAATTTCCTCGGCAGCGATACATTATTTATGTCCGATAGCGAGGTGAACATTCGCGTCCAATCAATCAACAAATCACCTGAGAGGTGGGTGTCCCAGGTCAACTGAGCCGCCCATAGCCTTTGCATAAAACATTTGAGAGCAAAGGTGACTGGAGAAATCCATCCATTCGGGTCGAACGTTCTCGCAATCGTTGACAGTACTGACCGCTTCGTCCAGGCCTTCGGTGTTTCTAAAACCACCCGATAGGTAAACTCATCATGGACGGGCCGGTACTGAATTCCAAGCACTGACAACATGTTAGGGTTGTCAGGATTCTCAAAAACGTGCGGGTCTTGTTGAAACTCATCTGGGAGACCAGCCATCAACTCAGGGGAGTTGGACATCCACTTGCGTAGTTCATAGCCGCCTCGTTCCAGCAATTGAATAAGCTCGTCACGTCGGTCCAGAGCTTCCTCTACACTGGCTGCCCCTGTGCAGACGTCATCGACGTACAAATCTTGCTCCAGGATAGCGGCGGCTCTAGGATAGCTCACACGGTCACGCGACGCCAACTCCCGCAGGGTACGCATCGCCAAATACGGGCTAGACCGTAACCCATACGTGTTCGTGTTTAACTCATAGACCTTGACTGGCTCGGCCGTGGACTCACGCCAAAGTATCAACTGATACCTTCTGTCAGCCGGATGAATTACCGTTTGCCTAAACATCATCCGAATGTCTGCGACAAATACAATCTGGTGCCTCCGAAAGCTCGTGAGAATATCCGAAATATCACGACTCAACTTGGGTCCCGAATGTAGACACTGATTCAGGGACATCCCGTTCGAGGTAGGTGCTGACCCATCAAAAACAACTCGAATCTTGCCGGTAGGGGTTCGTAGGACGGCATGGTGTGGAAGGAAACAATGATCCTCAGATCTCCAGTCCACACCCGATACCGACATGTGTCCTAACGACTCATACTCCCTCATGAAATCAACATATTTTTGTTTAAATACGGCGTCCCTTGTCATCCTACGCTCCATCGACATCAATCTCGTCTCAGCCATCTTCCTAGATTCTCCTAGTGGCGGTCGATCGGCCCTGAAAGGCAGTCGAGTTACAAAACGACCAGAACGAAGGCGACCAGTACTATTCTGGTAAAACAACTCGCACTCTTCTTCGTCTGCGTCGACTCGACGAGCGGTGGGAGGTTCCTCTATCTCCCAGAAACGTTGGATAGCGTCTGACAACGCTGAGCCAATAAGTATGCCATCTGACTCGGCAGGCCTAACCATTGGCAATGCCGGACCCATGATCACGTGACCAAACTTAGTATCCACAGCAATCAACCCGTCCGGCTGAAGAACTCGCCGATCTGACAACAGAAACCTACCCAGAACGTCTGCTCCCAGTAGCAGGTCGACCGGGGCTGGAGTGTCAAAATCGGGATCCGCCAACTTGAGTCCTGATGTCAGGAATCGAACGGCCGGATTCAACTTCACCAAGGGGTGTCTGCCCATGACATGCGTCATTACTAAAGCTTGCACGGATGTTTTTGTCAAAATGTCATAACGTGGAGAGAACGTGATCACCGATTGACCAACTACATTCGTAACCGTAACATTCCCCACGCCCCGTATTTATTTATTATACCTAATTACCTTGAGGCCCAACCATTTTGCTAAATCATTCGATACAATGCAGCCCTGAGCTCCAGAATCTAATAGGGCGCGAACGTATGTTGGGTTGCCCGCCAAATCCCAAACAAGCACAGAGGCGATCGGTAACACCACCGTCTCCGGTTGGGGGGCAACCAATGGTTGGGCCGCAAATTCCTAGCGAGGACCCCCGGGGCCCCACTGTGCCTGTAACCGATCAGGTATGCAGCTATACGCCAGAGGGTCCCATTGTACAAATGGCCCACGCGCCGGTTCCATTCCCAACCTACGATTCCCCTTAAAGGGGGGTGGGCGTGAATTCAACCGTGGCCGCTCCATGAGCGGGGGGGACATCACATGTGACCGACGAGGACGAGGCGACGAGCGGGGCGACAACTGAGGCGGCGTCCGAACCGCACCCGCATAGCTCGAAGGTGTCCCATGCCACCCGCCCGTTACGGCCTGCTCAACACACCCAATGTCCCGCTGGGTCGGATGCTGAGTCGCAACCGAAAACTCAGGGCCCCCCATGTAATGGTCCTGAGTGCGGCCCTGCACCCTGGTACTGCCCTGTGCACGTGGGGACGTTGGCCCCTGAGTTGCGCTCCGAGTCGCAAACGAATTCTCAGGGCCCCATGCCGTGTCACCCTGGGTACGGCCCTGTGGACGTTGGGACGTTGGCCCCTGAGTTGCGCTCCGAGTCGCAAACGAATTCTCAGGGCCCCATGCCGTGTCACCCTGGATACGGCCCTGTGGAGGCTGTTGGCCGGACCGGTTCATGCACAACAGATTGTTGTGGGCCCCACCACAATATCCGCACATTTTTGTGCGCGTGCAGTCCCTAGCCATGTGTGGCCCGAGGCACAGGAAACACCAGCTCCGCTGCTTGGCCATCCGGCGCCGTCCCTGAACCCTAAGTTCCCCGAACTTATTGCAATTGGCCACAGCATGGCCAATCTGCCTACAACATGGGCAGGTCTCACTATGTGGGGTCAATGCACTCACAGTCCCATATGACTGCCGGTTGGTGCGGTCCTTCCTCGTCGGAGGGCCCCTACTCACAGCGCTCCCGGCAGCTCTCTGTGGCTCCGAAGGATGGGTGACCGTCAACCCCAAATTCTCTGCCCGTCGAGCCTCCTCTTCCAAGAATCCGACCAAGTCGGAGAAGGCGGGCAGGTCCTCGGCCGACCTCCCGTGAGACTGTTCGAAACGAGTCTGCACGTCAGCGGGTAGGCGGGAAAGTACAATGTACAACAGTAGGTACGACCATTCACCAACCGGAAGTTCAAGATTCTCTAGAGCCTTGGTGACGGACAACAATGGGTTCAAAACCTCCGTCTGTATGGCCCCGACCTTGTTCACAACCGGGATACTAAACAAACGGTTCAGTTGGGCATCGGCCAACCTCCGTTTGTTATGGTAACGTCTGACCAACAATTGCCTGGCCGTTTCATAGTTACCCTCCGTAACTGTCAAATGAGCGACCAGCTCCCTAGGCTCACCCCTCAATGCTGCCACCAGCTGAGCCATCTTGACAGACTTGGTAATGTCCGATCGCATGTGCACCAAACTGTCGAACAGATTGATGAAGCTCATCCATTCACCGGACACTCCGTCAAAGGTAGGCATAGTTATGGCAGGTAACCTGGACCCCGAACCCTAAAGCGGCAGAGGTGCTTCAATGTCACCACCATGGCTGGACTCGCGCTGTCTACGTATGTCCGCAGCCTTCTGCGTGATAGCAGCTGCCATCTCCATACATTGGTCGACATCCCCTAGCAACCGTGACAGCCTGTCAGGTGCGCAACCATCAACTGATTCCGCCTGCGCGGACAATTCGAGCACCCTATTGTAACGTTCCTTAACGTCCATAGACCGCTCCAATACCACATCATGCCTATCTAAACGGTATATCAGACCGTGTGCGGAGGAAAACCATCTGAGTTCCTTAGAAACACCCTTCTGGATTTCAGATAACGACATGATCGGAACGATACTTACTCACAATTTGCAGTAACTCAATTTTATTGGACCCTCCAGTCTACAACCCAAACGAGGGAACCCTAAACCACAACTTAAACAATGTTGTTTTCCTTAAACAATAGGAACCGAGTTTTATATCTATATAAATTCTGTAAATACAATTTAGTTTCCCTTTATCATTATAACACACACAGATAGTCAATATTAGTTCAAGTTATAAATTGCTATAAACTGAAAACAATGTAATAGCCTGCTATCAATAGATGTAACTACCTATGTTAACTAACTGGTTGACTAACTGGTATTTCAATGCAAATTTCAATTCAATATCTGTCTGTCTACTACCAGCAATAGACTTATAGCTTACAATACTACCAATCTATGTGGATATAGGAACAACCAAGTACCTAACCGCCTATACCTACAGATTGATAGTCCCAAATCGTGCCTTCCTGGAGCCCTTGACGGCTGCAAATCTCAGGAAGCCACGCTCTAGCTACCAAAGTGTTCAGGCTTCTCAGCACCTAATGACCTCGTAGGGGCCCATCAGCTACGAGGTAGCGTAACGATCAGTTGCCAAGAAGTGTGAACGTCGGCGATTCACCGAGCTGAAGTAATTGGGGTCGATCTAACCTGGTCTGTGCTTCGGTCCCGTCAACCTCCTGTCTCTCTGCAAGGCCCGGGTGCACCCTAGGCTCTTCTTGGTAGACAGGTTCTTCAGCCAACCAGGTATGACTGGCGGGCCAGCTTCAATGAGCACAGTGTTCCAACACAGGTTATGTTACGTGGGAAAAACCAATCGGCCACGAAAATGCGAACTTTATCTGGTTCGGGGAACCACAACAACACTCAGCTATATAGACAATCCTGAGGGAAACCCGAATACATTCCAGATGGACTGCGATTTAATTTCAATACCCTAACCAAAACGCGTTTACTTGCGAGGGCTTTCGTCTGTCAGTTGTCAAAAACTGCTAGGTTGGCAGCAACGTCAAATTCAAAATGGCCGTTCAGAAACCATCGATCGAATATCGATTTGGAATCGAACATTAAGCTTAAGTTTAAATTCTAAGTTTCACTGTCGGGGTGCCCGCCTTAAAAAAAGCCAGTTTCCACACAGCGAAGTCTTCTTTTATAAGTGCTTAGAGAGCTAGTCAGTACTGTAACAAAGCCTTTGAAAGTCTCTTTAGCAGCCTTTATAAGGCACTTGTCTCCCGCATGAAAGGTGTCAGATAATACCCATCTTCATCTTATAACACTTTAAGTAGACGAGACGGTATAAGGCATTTATGTAAAGCGTTTCGTAGGATGTATTGTTGTGAAGAGCCTTCGAAAATGCGTTTTGTATCTTTGTGTAATAAATTATTACAAGAGAAGAGAAGACACTTAAGATGAAGAATACGTTTCTGCTGGAGCATTTTTGATGAATAACGTGGGCTCTCTATTCTTCTTACGTCAATGTTAAAATACTTCAGTTTAGAAAACACACACCTTTCCTAAATGTTTAATTGAAACTTAAATTGAAATCTAAAAGAATAAGCCATTTCGTTGTATATTAAACTTTAAAAAATGATTTGTTATGAAATTAAAATTAAGTATTATTTACCACTAAATTACTAGCCAAATTTAACGATATTTTTATAAAAAACATGACAATCTACAAATATCCCAATAAAATACAATACTTACAACTGTGTTTCATTTATAAATAAGATCATCGAAACAGTATATACTAAAAATATATACTAAAGAAGTAAAGTTCCTGAATATTTAATGAAGCTACTGAAATTGAGTACCGCTAAAAAGTCATGTCCATACATTTTCTTGGTAATAATAGAAAGGGTAAGTTAGAAAAATGTAGGGGGTCATCCCAGTGTGCACACCGCTAACAAATTCGTATGGATATATAAGTTGAGTTGACGTCAAATCTAGCCCAGACCAGACATTCATATTTTGATATTTAATACACATAGTGATGCTGAAGCAAAGATTAGTTCCCAAGCGAAGAGAGCACCTGCATGACTTTGAGTGCCAGTCAAGCTGTCGAGTCGGTTGTGCATACAGACAGCCTTAGCTTCAGTCAAATAAGTTAAACTTAATATAAATTAATATAAATTTAATCCACACTTTTCTCCCGACTAGTTTAGGCTAGAATTTAAACTAAAGATGCTTTATTGACGCATGTGGCAGGCCAGCGAGCATCCGCCATGCCTGACTAACCGCATTGAGAATAAATCTAGCCCCGCCGCTCCACTGATGGTGCTATAATTTAACCGAATATTTTAATGTGTCCTTGTGAGCACCAAATTACAGTTTACAGGTCAAATGTGAGGGTTATTCCTGCCAACTTGCCAATATTCATATGCAGAGTAAAGACTAAATATTCTAAATAATGATAATGATGATATCATAGACTAAATATGTATAGAAATATAAATACATAGTATAAGACTACCTACCTAGTCTTATACTATGTATTTATATTTCTATAACCGAAGTATTCACTAGCAACCCTATAACGTGCACGCGATGTCTGCGACAAGTATATCAGTAACTACCTACTTAGGTAACTACATACCATAGAGTAAATTATATAAAGCGTACACATACATACCTACCTAAATCTAGACTGAAAATTGGCAATTTACAACCTTTAAAGCCTACTTATAGAGTCGGCGTATTGCGAAGGAAAAGTGGTCGTATTTCTGGATTGGCCGACAAATACTAATTTATCACATACCCGACACGACAGCGACGAGCGGGCAATGTGGGGCGATCGTTGATATTGTACATTGCTATCGATTGATATTACCCTGAATTCAAGTCAGTGTATTTCTAGGGTGAGTGAATGAAAAGAAGGGAAGGGCTGCTAGTTGATGATGATTTAAACGAATTCTATTTCGGTGGCATTTCTACTATACTTCAAAGGTTCCCTTCAAAACACCTTAAACATGGATTTAAATTCAAGATTTGGAATCGAAACCCACTACAGAGTCACCAAGTTAGCTGTTCAGGTGCACACAATTAGAACTGCTGCCCGTCATCCGCCATTTCGAAATCATCATTCCGCTGCCTGTTTCTCTCTAGTGTGAGTGCTCCCGTGTTTTTTGTTTGATTTCATAATGAAAAGTGCACAAAAAATGCCGAAACTTCTCAAATCAATCAATCAAATCTCTTTATTACTGTAGATATTTACATATACTTAGCAATCGTCATTTTTTGCCACTTCTCTACATTGGACCACTGTAGAAGAAGAAGGGCGTAGAATCTACCACAGATTGATTTTAGCTCTCTTTTAAAAATTGCTTGTGCTTAAATAATACAAATATTAAAAAAATATTATTATGATTAACAAAAATAATTACAAAATTATTAACAGCATAATATGTGTTGAGCTAGATTAACCCCATAAAGACCCGTCATTTAAGTAATCTAGAATATTGCAACATCACTTTTTCGACGAAGTTGCTTTTAAATTGCTCAAAAGGCAATTTCAAGATCTCCAGAGGTATCTTCTAAACTAACCTTCGCGAGTCTAAACCGGGGCGCAAGTAGTCGGTGATTATTTCTTAGGTTGACATTAAAGCTTTCGCTAAGTTTGGAAAATGTTGTAAGGTTCTTGCGTACATACATTATATTTTCGAAAATAAATTGACTAGCTACAGTTAGTATGTTAACTTCTTTAAAAGGAGAAATTAAGGGAGAGAAAGGAAAATTAAGGAGCCTGTGCGTTTTAATTAATAAATTTCTCGAATAGCTCTTTTCTGTAAAATAAAAATAGTTTGAATATCCCCTGCTTTCCCCCACAACAAGATACCACAGGACATGACACTATGAAAGTAACTAAAATATACTAGCCTAGATGTACCCACATCCGTGTTTTGTCTAATGTTCCTAATAGCGTAAGCCGCAAAACTTAATTTACCAGCTAATTTATCTATGTGGGGTCCCCACTGCAATTTGCTATCAATGGTTATTCCAAGAAACTTCGTGTCATTTACTAAATCTAACGTGTTGCTGTCTAACTCTAAACTGGTCTCAGCTTGCCTGACGTTTGGAAGTGAGAATATGATACATTTGGTTTTACCAGCATTTAACAATAAATTATTAACAGATTCAGATTCATTTTTTTATTGAATAAAATAAATAAATTATTTTATTCAACGTCAAAATATATTTTTTTTTAAAACTACAAGTCAATTTTTTGTATAAAAAAAGACTACACCGTTTCGGAAGATGGGCCTCGGGGTTAAGAAGAAACGGCAAGAAACTCCCCCATACCTTCTTTTTTTAAAAGTGACTTCACAACAAGTACTACTGGTTTCGGTCTAAGGAAATTCGCCGGCGTGTGATAGACTTGATCCATCGCCCCTCGACGAATTTCTGTGTGCCGAGATGGTATGGACCATGCAGTTTTGTCATCTAAGTATTAAAAGACACACCAAGAGCTCTAAGAGCTATGGCATTGATCTCCTGACCATGGGGAGGGAGGGGAGTTTGGGTAAAAGTAAGGGAACGTTTTACTAGTAAAGCGGTCCCTGCATACCCGTCGTCTCTGTCCTCCCGAAGGCATGAGTAACCAGGAACCCGAAAACGGGAGCCAGGGACCAACCACGTCTCCGAGACGGCAGCGACGGCAGGTTTATATTGATCAATCAGATTAAGAAGTTCTGGTTTTTTAATCTTAATGCTTTGACTGTTCCACTGAAGTATTTGGGGGAACATTGTCAAGGATATTAGAAATTTGTATTAATTGTTGTGCAACGTTGGGCGGTACTGAATCACTAAATTTAGATATTATATTTACAATGAGGGACAAAAGGGTTTCAATGAGGTTGTCGTTTGGGGATATAGATTGAGATGATTGAGATAGGCAGAACCCATTAGGAATTGAGGATGTTGGATCTGCAATAATCATATTATGGGTTGATCTGTCATAACCTTTAAGTGGAGGAGGTCTGGACCTTTGGGAATAAACTGTTTTTTTATAAGATGTTGAGGTAGTAGGGGCTGGAGTTGAGACCAATGGGGCTTTGAGCATGTCTGCATAGGATCTTCCAGATGAAGGGATCTTGATAGAGGCTTCTCCATATGAGATATTCTCTTGGGTCATCATGAGCTTTATTGATTTTTGTCTGCCCTGTTCAGGGCAGTTTTTGTCTGTGGCAACATGGTTGCCTGAACAGAAAATGCATGTTGGGTCGGTAGTCAATTCTGTACAATCTTCACCTAGGTGGTGCTGACAGCATCGGAAGCAACGGGGTTTAGAGCGGCATTGAGCCTTGACATGGCCAAAGCGAAGGCATTGATGACATTTAATTGTGGGCAATTGGTATGATTCAACTAGCAGGGACGTGTGGTAGGAGAAAATTCTTTCAGGTAAGACTTGGCCTCTAAAAGTTAACACGACAGACTGTGTAGGAACCCAAGAAGCAACATGATCCAGCCACTGCTTGCGATTCAATCTGCGTGCTTTCATGATCTCGCCACATCCTGTTGGAAGATCCACTGACTCCACAAACTCATCCATCGGCATGTCCATGGGGACACCCCTTACAAAGCCCATTCGGGATACTGCATATGTAGGGATATAGGCCTTGTATTTATTTTTTCTAAGTAGCGGGTTTATTAGGAATTTATTTGCCTCACAATAGTTTGAGAATGTCACAGACATTTTATTTCTTCCGGTTTTTTTAATTCCATCCTTTTTTATGTTTTTTATGTTTAGATTGAATAGAAGTTGACCGAATTTCAGTGGATTGAATGAAGTTGCAGAGTTATCAGCCTCTTTTTCCACTAATACTATATATGGGCCAATGTCCCCCTCACTATATGACCTAACGAGATCCCCCGTCAGGCTGAGATGAGTATAGGTGGTGACCACGGATGCTGGTTGCAATCCCGGCAATCCTTTGTCATTCTAACTATGAACCAATTCAAGGTTAAAGACAATACTCCATTAACATCATCAAACTCTTCTTTTTGTCTTTCAATTTTGAAGACCAGTGAAGAATCATCAGCAAACAACACTATGTCAGTCAAATTCTCGACCATTAAAGGTAGATCGTTAATATATGCCAGGAATACGAAAGGGCCTAATATGGAACCTTTTATCTTTTATGAGAGAAGAGAAATGCCTACAAGCTCCAATAAGACCATTCGAAAAGATGAATGAACGCGTTGCTGCTGCGACAGGTCAGTCTTGCCAGATATGGAAAATTAATAACCCATTATTAAAAAACACATTATTATCTAGTTGGTGATTTTATTTAAAATCCACAATTTTTTTTAAAAAATTATTTATCATAATCCTAATTTACCGAAACCAATCTGAAAGTAGTTACATAAGTAATGTTATCATATATTATTTTAGAAGCGATTGCGGTATTTGATATTATGGTAGTTCATAAAAAAGTCATGTCCGTTACAGGTGTTTCCGAACGATTTCTCTACAAACAAATAAATGAAGAGAAACAGGCTGAAGAAACGAATTCTAAAATCTCTACCCCTGGCAAGAAAAGAGAAAGGAAAACAGGGAAACTAGAAATTGATGATTTTGACATTGTGTTATAAGAAGCAAGATACATGAATCACTAAGAAATTAAATTCCGCTCTTACCGAAGTAACTGAATGTTCTTAGGGAAGAGATTAATTTCCAAGCAAAACGTGCTCTTCGAAAATTGCTCCACAAAATAGGATTCAGCTTTAAAAAAGGAGTTATATGAGAGCCGGACTCGCGCAGGAAGGGTTTCGTTAGTACGAAGTTGGTACGGTGTTCGTACGTACGTGCAATGATAAGGATGGTGTTTTATATAGCAAGATGTTGTTTAGAAGATTATTGGTCCCGCTTCTTTCATATTCCACGTAGCAAAATGTTGTTTACAACGTTATTGGTGCGGCTACTATAATTTTGCTGTCTTGGTACCTAAATCAAACGTTATTCCAAATCGAGTGTTTCGCACAACTGCTGCTCTAGGGTCTAGTGATTGTGATTCGTGATTCGCATGGTGGGCCCAGCACGTACTGCTTTAATAGGTACACATATATATTGCGTGTACGCATGCATCACCCACAATCTCTAGCCTCTCAGTACACTAAGAACTCAAAGTCTTAAAAGGTGTTTTCAGCCTGTAGCACATATCACATTAATGTTATTTGTCACTCTGTAATTCATTTATAAGTGCATACATGTTTCTTATATTAACTTTAATAAAGAACTTTACAATCAATCAATGATAAGGATAATGTAGAGTGAATAGTTTGCATTTTATATAGCAAAATGTTGTTTACAAAGTTATTGGTGCGGCAACTTTCCTACTCGACGTACGTAACCGTGCATTTATAAGTTTGTATGTGGTTTACAGAGAAATAAAAAATCCTTGGCAATTCCGGGTAGGTTTTCCTATATTTTTTGGCTTAAGTTCTATATTCTGTATTTTTTTCATTATTTTAGACTCTGTAGTTTCGGAGATAATGGCGGCGAACAATAATTTTTGCACTGTTTTGGTCATAACTTCTGAAGTTATCAAAACTAATTTTTAAAATTATATATTTTTGAAAAGTTTTTTAAAGAGCGCTTTTCAACGATGCCCTACATGATTAATTGTTTTTTTTTAATTATTTTATTAATTAATGTTCGATTCCAAATCGATATTCGATCGATGGTTTCTGAACGGCCTTTTTGAATTTGACGTTAGCTGCCAACCTGGCAGTTTTTTGACAACTGACAGACGAAAGCCCTCGCAATGTAAACGCGTTTTGATTAGGGTGTTGAAATTAAATCGCAGGCCATCTGGAATGTATTCGGGTTTCCCTCAGGATTGTTCATATAGCTGAGTGTGTTATTGTTTCTCGAACCAGATAAAGTTCGCATTTTCGTGCCCGATTGTTTTTACCACGTAACATAACCTGTGTTGGAACACTGTGCTCATTGAAGCTGGCCCGCCAGTCATACCTGGTTGGCTGAAGAACCTGTCTACCAAGAAGAGCCTAGGGTGCACCCGGGCCTTGCAGAGAGACAGGAGGTTGACGGGACCGAAGCACAGACCAGGTTAGATCGACCCCAATTAACTTCAGCTCGGTGAATCGCCGACGTTCACGCTTCTTGGCAACTGATCGTTACGCTACCTCGTAGCTGATGGGCCCCTACGAGGTCATTAGGTGCTGAGAAGCCTGAACATTTTGGTAGCTAGAGCGTGGCTTCCTGAGATTTGCAGCCGTCAAGGGCTCCAGGAAGGCACGATTTGGGACTATCAATCTGTAGGTATAGGCGGTTATTAGGTAACTTGGTTGTTGTTCCTATATCCACATAGATTGGTAATATTGTAAGCTATAGGTCTATTGCTGGTAGTAGATAGACAGATATTGAATTGAAAATTGCATTGAATTACCAGTTAGTCAATCTATTAGTGGTCTAGTAATGCTATTGAATGAATGTTTTGGTTAACATAGGTAGTTACATCTATTGATAGCAGGCTATTACATTGTTTTCAGTTTATAGCAATTTATAACTTGAACTAATATTGACTATCTGTGTGTGTTATAATGATAAAGGGAAACTAAATTGTATTTACAGAATTTATATAGATATAAAACTCGGTTCCTATTGTTTAAGGAAAACAACATTGTTTAAGTTGTGGTTTAGGGTTCCCTCGTTTGGGTTGTAGACTGGAGGGTCCAATAAAATTGAGTTACTGCAAATTGTGAGTAAGTATCGTTCCGATCATGTCGTTATCTGAAATCCAGAAGGGTGTTTCTAAGGAACTCAGATGGTTTTTCTCCGCACATGGTCTGATAGACCGTTTAGATAGGCATGATGTGGTATTGGAGCGGTCTATGGACGTTAAGGAACGTTACAATAGGGTGCTCGAATTGTCCGCGCAGGCGGAATCAGTTGATGGTTGCGCACCTGACAGGCTGTCACGGTTGATAGGGGATGTCGACCAATGTATGGAGATGGCAGCTGCTATCACGCAGAAGGCTGCGGACATACGTAGACAGCGCGAGTCCAGCCATGGTGGTGACATTGAAGCACCTCTGCCGCTTCAGGGATCGGGGTCCAGGTTACCTGCCATAACTATGCCTACTTTTGACGGCGTGTCCGGTGAATGGATGAGCTTCATCAATCTGTTCGACAGTTTGGTGCACATGCGATCGGACATTACCAAGTCTGTCAAGATGGCTCAGCTGGTGGCAGCATTGAGGGGTGAGCCTAGGGAGCTGGTCGCTCATTTGACAGTTACGGAGGGTAACTATGAAACGGCCAGGCAATTGTTGGTCAGACGTTACCATAACAAACGGAGGTTGGCCGATGCCCAACTGAACCGTTTGTTTAGTATCCCGGTTGTGAACAAGGTCGGGGCCATACAGACGGAGGTTTTGAACCCATTGTTGTCCGTCACCAAGGCTCTAGAGAATCTTGGACTTCCGGTTGGTGAATGGTCGTACCTACTGTTGTACATTGTACTTTCCCGCCTACCCGCTGACGTGCAGACTCGTTTCGAACAGTCTCACGGGAGGTCGGCCGAGGACCTGCCCGCCTTCTCCGACTTGGTCGGATTCTTGGAAGAGGAGGCTCGACGGGCAGAGAATTTGGGGTTGACGGTCACCCATCCTTCGGAGCCACAGAGAGCTGCCGGGAGCGCTGTGAGTAGGGGCCCTCCGACGAGGAAGGACCGCACCAACCGGCAGTCGTATGGGACTGTGAGTGAATTGACCCCACATGGTGAGACCTGCCCATGTTGTAGGCAGATTGGCCATGCTGTGGCCAATTGCAATAAGTTTGGGGAACTTAGGGTTCAGGGACGGCGCCGGATGGCCAAGCAGCGGAGCTGGTGTTTCCTGTGCCTCGGGCCACACATGGCTAGGGACTGCACGCGCACACAAATGTGCGGATATTGTGGTGGGCCCCACAACAATCTGTTGTGCATGAACCGGTCCGGCCAACAGCCTCCACAGGGCCGTACCCAGGGTGACACGGCATGGGGCCCTGAGAATTCGTTTGCGACTCGGAGCGCAACTCAGGGGCCAACGTCCCCACGTGCACAGGGCAGTACCAGGGTGCAGGGCCGCACTCAGGACCATTACATGGGGGGCCCTGAGTTTTCGGTTGCGACTCAGCATCCGACCCAGCGGGACATTGGGTGTGTTGAGCAGGCCGTAACGGGCGGGTGTCATGGGACACCTTCGAGCTATGCGGGTGCGGTTCGGACGCCGCCTCAGTTGTCGCCCAGCTCGTCGCCTCGTCCTCGTCGGTCACATGTGATGTCCCCCCCGCTCATGGAGCGGCCACGGTTGAATTCACGCCCACCCCCCTTTACGGGGAATCGTAGGTTGGGAATGGAACCGGCGCGTGGGCCATTTGTACAATGGGACCCTCTGGCGTATGGCTGCATACCTGATCGGTTACAGGCACAGTGGGGCCCCGGGGGTCCTCGCTAGGAATTTGCGGCGGTGGTGTTACCGATCGCCTCTGTGCTTGTTTGGGATTTGGCGGGCAACCCAACATACGTTCGCGCCCTACTAGATTTTGGAGCTCAGGGCTGCATTCAGAAGCGGCGTTAGGGTAGGGCGCGGTTGGGCGACCGCCCAGGGGCGCCGGATGAGAGGGGGCGCCGCAGGCGCCCCTTTTTATTCACTCGCTCAAACCGAATTACTCCCAGTTTCCCTAAGTTAAGGGAAAAAAAATTATATCGGCCACACTAGAATGGAGCACTGGGCTGAGTTCAGAAACATCGCCCGCTCACGCCCGCCGACGCACCAGTCCGTTCAGAAAGTCAGTGCGATCATAGATTTGTATGGGGAACTGTCATCGGGCGACATTCGCCCGACAATAATAACACTCATTGCGATGTTTCTGAACCCAGCCCTGGACGCAAAGTTCATTTTACCGAGAATCCCCGACCATAGAGAAACACATTATCTATCTCTTTTTAACATGCTTATTAAAAGAGTGGGCGCTATTTTTGACAAAGCGAAGCGAAACACACAACTTGCACTCAGCTTATTCTCATTTATAAACGAGTAAACGCACTTAAAACAGTTATTCCAAATATTTAAAAACAATAAAACGCAGTAGGTCGCTCGCGGACACTCATCCGCTTCGAACGCGTCGCGATTAACATATCAGTGCGTCTACGCATAGTTCGCAACTACCGTAAAAATGAAATGTGCTAAGTGTACCAAGCTAATTAACAAAAAATCTCCTGGAATATTGTGTAATAAATGCAATAAATGGTTTCACGCGTCGTGTATGTCCATCACAAATGATCAACTAAGTGTGTTACAAGAAACCGACTCAGTGGATTGGAAATGTCGTACGTGTACAGGCACCGCCAGACCGAAACGCTTGTCATGCATCTTACCAGAAGCCGAGGATGACGACAACACCGACACTGAAATTTTAACCAGCAGTATCTCCAACCAAATTCTTATGGATATTCGTCGTGAAGTACGTGAAACAATACGCATTGAAATGCAGACATCGCTGCAGTTCCTATCTGATAAAATTGATGATTACGAATTAAAAATCCAATCGTTTCTCAAGCAAGGCAAGGAATTGGAAAATCAGTGTAATGACATGAGAAATGTATGTAAAAACTTGAAAATCCGGAACGAGGCACTAGAACAAAGACTTTCAACATTAGAGCAAAACCAGCTATTAGACCAAGTCGAAATATGTGGTGTGTCAGAAAAGGACAATGAAAATGTACAAGATGTATGTAAAACTATCTGCAGTTCGCTCAAAATCAGCCCAGACTCGATCATTAAAGCCTATCGCAAAAAAAACTACAAAAAGCAGGGTACTACAAAAACGATTTCATCATCGACTATAATTGTCCAGCTACGCGACGGTCACCGTGACAATTGGCTCCAGTCTTCAAAAACCACCAACTTAACAGGCGAACACCTTGGCTTGAGCGAAAAAAATAAAATATTTATTAGAGAACTCCTTACGCCTCATACGTCGTTTTTACTGTGGAAGACTAAAAATAGTCTAAAAGAAACGGGCTTATATAAGTACACACGACAAAGAAGATCGGTTTGCAGGGCACACAAACACCAGTCTTTGTGTGCGTAACGTTGCCAATAGCTACGATTAGCAATGCACACTAACACAGTATTCGTGTTAATGTCGCGTCTGTGTGCGTTTTTCTGATCCCATACATTCATTGATTATGACGCAAGTTTTCACAGCTTTATGCAAAGTAGTCGATAGCCTAGTGGATTAGGTGCTAGAATTACGATATGTAGATAAAGGTTCGATCCCTCAAAGGAAATTATTTTTTAGAAGCTACGAGTATTATTAAATTCACATAGCATCGAATATAAATTGATTACAATTGTTTAACCAAACTAGAGTTCGAAGAGTTGTAAACTTGCCCGGTAAAAAGGCCATAGTCTACCTTCTTTATTTAAAATGTAACAGCTACCCTCTTTAAAATTGTTTTGCGTCTGCGCGCTCTCAGCATTAGTTGTATTGCATTTCGTTCCTTGTAAATTGTGATTGAGATTTGTTATCTATCATGGAAAGTCATCTATCCACTTTTAAAAAGGCGGAAATCATTGTTTTGTATGAACAAAACATTTCAATTAGCGAGATAGCACGACGTTTAATGATATCGGTGAGTTATGCATATAAAAAATAAATTTGAAGGTTTTTTATAAATTATGATTATAATTATACCTTGTGTTACTACTTCATTGTATTTTTTTCTTATTTTACAGAGAAGAACAGTGCAACTGTGGGTTCATAGGTATGCAGATTCTGGACATGTTGAAAGTCGTCGACCAGGCCCACAGCCTGTAGCCTACACAGCTGCATCTGATCGCCATCGCGACATCATTGCAGCGCATAACAGCAATCCGTTTGCCAGCACCCGGTCTACGGCGACACTTCATAATGTAACACTACAAACAGTTCGCAATCACTTACGAGCTGATGGTTTAAGATGTCGGAGACCAGCGAAGAAGATTATGATGTCTAATGAGCATCGTGAAGACAGAGTGCGGTTTGCCCGTGAATATTTGGACTTTGATTGGTGTAATAATGTTGTTGTTTTTAGTGATGAAAAGACTTTTAGATCAGACAAGGATGGGCGTAAAATACTGTGGAGAAGAAATAATGAACGATATAGTTTAGCAAACATTCTACCGTGCAGGTGTAGTGGCCGTATTACTTTGGGATATTGGGGATGGATGTCGTCGATGGGCCCCGGTGAATTAGTGCAAGTGAGTGCTCGCAACACTGCTCAAGGATACTTGGATATTTTACAGAACGTCATGTTACCAACCGTACGAACTGTATATCCGGATGAGCATATATACTTTGTCCATGACAATTGCGCTGTGCATCGCGCCCATATTGTGCAAGAATGGTTTAACAAGCAAGAATCCTTGACAGTTATTGACTGGCCTTCTAAAAGCCCTGATTTAAACCCCATCGAAAATCTATGGGGACATATGGTGCTCAATTGGGATCCATCGAATGTGAGATCTAGGTCTAATTTAGATGAAGTTGTTACTTCAACCTGGGAGATAATGCGAGGCACTGACATGTGTTGGAATATGGTCACTGGCATGAGAAGTAGACTACAACAAATAATAGTAAGAGAAGGAGCTCCACTAAGATATTAAATAAAACATAACCATTAATATGTGAAAGCTTTGTGTTATCATAAGATAAGGTGATTTATATGTCTATGATGTTATTGCTACTTCAGGTTAGAAGTTATCACATAATTTCTAATTGCTTAGCATGTTGATTCATAGCTTATATATCATCAACTGCGACATCTGTCCTTGTCTGACTAAAACTAAAATAAGTAAATTAAGTGTAGTTTATTATAACAAACTAGTAATAAATTATTATTAGGACGAAATATAATTTTGTTTTATTATGAAAAAAATAAGGCTGGTTTCACCACATGCTGATAAAGCCTATCTGTCAAATAACGCCATACAAAAATCTAAGTTTAACTGGCAGATAGGCTTCATCAGCAGTGGTGAAACCGGCCCTTAATCTAGAATAAATATTTGGTCTGATCAATAATAATTAAAAAAAAGTATCTAAAAAAAAACATCACCATGCTTTTTCCCTCCTTGATAGAGGATCGAACTCAATACCTCAAAGTCATTAGTCTGGCATCTAACCCGTTGGGCTATCGTCCACTCTGTAGGAAGCGGTAAAAACTAGTCTTATATTCAACGAAGACACATAGTGATTGTATGCTCAGACAGTATTATAATATCTGTGACTGTGCTGTGACGACCAATGTAACGCACACACATTCAAGTCAGCGATTCGTGTCGCAACGTTACGCACACAAAGAGTGGCATTTGTGTGCCCTGCAAACCGAACTTCTTTGCCGATTGTACGTTTGGTACAAAAATGGGAAGATTCTCGTACGTCAGACTGATAACAAAAAAGTATTCACCATTAGATGTGAGAGTGACATCGAGTACCTTGCATCTAAAGTACCAACTATGGAATAAACCTACACCTAGTTATTGTAAGAATAATGGTTCAACAATATATACAGATAAACAAAAAAAAAATGGATAACCCATACTCGGAAATTCAAGAAAATACCTATAGCAATTGGAACTCATTTATGAATAATATTGATTTCAAGAACGATCACAATCTATGTATACTACATGTCAACATTCGGTCAATGCTAAAAAACTTTGACCAATTGGACTATATTGTCTCGACTAGCGCACGCACTGTGCATATTGTTGTGCTCACAGAAGTAAATATAAAAGATACATGCAAAAACTTGTTTCAACTACAAAACTATGACATGTATTCACAGCTACGTTCCCAGCAAAAAGGAGGAGGCGTTATAGTTTATATACACAACAGTTTAAACTTCACAAGGTATCCAGTATCAAGTTTGTATTTTGAGTGTGTGTTAGGCGAAATAGAAACACCCGATAAATTCAGGACTAATATGTGTGCAGTGTATAGGCCTCCTCATTTAAGTGAATCATCGTTTGTTGCTGAGTTATCGCGAGTTATAGAAACTTCGCAATCTAAGTAATCTTATATTTTAATTGGCGATATGAACATTGATTTGTTTAAACGTAATTCGGTGCGCACGACATATCTTAATGCTATGTGTGACAAAGGGCTATACTGTGGGATTACGCAGT
Source organism: Argyresthia goedartella (assembly GCA_949825045.1). NCBI lineage: Eukaryota > Metazoa > Arthropoda > Insecta > Lepidoptera > Argyresthiidae > Argyresthia > Argyresthia goedartella. Next base: position 20,282,257 of record OX463821.1, on the reverse strand, counting down.
ACACGCGTGTGGAAACAAAAGGTGGTAAAATAACAAATTCGTGTCTTGATCACATCTTTATACGTGCGATTTACTGTCGTGACATACACACAGCTGTCATAAACAATAAGATTGCGGACCACTACATAACAGGTTCCGTTATAATTTGCGACTCGAAAAACAATGAAACTGGGTACAGATATATAAATAGATTCGATAATCAACAACTTGTGAACGAGTTACGTAAAATTAACTGGCAACCTGTTATGGAGTTAACCAATCCGAATGATATATTTGATTGCATTACAAATCAGTTTTCGCAGGTGTATAAAAATTGTAAAAAGAAATGTAAAATAAAAATAGGTAAACGTAACGATTGTAAATGGGCAAATAGTCGTTTAATTTATATGTGCAAAAAAAAGGAAGAGCTTTTTGAAATTTGGAAACAAGATGAAAGCAACAAAGTAAATTTATTATTGTATAATAGGTATAGAAATCTCGCAAATAAATATATAAATAAGACTAGAAATAAGCATATTAAACAGACTATATCTGATAACTTTCAAAATTCAAAAAAAGTATGGCAAATTATTAACTGTGTCTGTGGTAAAATTTATAAGTCCTTAGATGACGTTATATTAAAACATTTTAAGGATGATTTAAAAACAATTTGTAATAAATTTGCATATGATTTCTCAGATAACATTAAAAATTTAAGCACGAGTTGTGATGTTAAGTTGTTATCAGATAATTCGTATCAAAAGGAATCAAATATTTCAATCAGATTTAAGTGTGCAACAAATAAAGTAATACATAAAATAATTAAAAGCATGAAAAAAAATAAAAGTCCAGGTATTGATAGCATAAGAGTAAAAGACTTATTAAGTATAAGCGAAGAGATAACTCCAGTAATTAGTCACCTAATTAATGCGTGTATTTCCACGTCACTCTATCCTGACCAGCTTAAAATAGGCATAATCAGACCTGTGCATAAAAAGGGTTGCTATAGCAATGTAGACAACTATAGGCCTATTACAATATTATCTTGCGTCGATAAAGTAGTTGAGAGATACCTCGGTAACGAAATAACAGATTTCTTAACTAAGAACAAATTAATTAATGACAAACAGTACGGGTTTCAAAGAGGGCGTAGTACCTCGCAGCTGCTTTCTCGATTTGTCGATGAGGTCAACCATCACCTGGATAATCGAAATCAGGTGCTGGTTGTCTTCATTGACTTCAGTAGGGCATTTGATGTCTTAAATTATAATATGCTTTTTTCTAAGTTGCAGCAGATTGGTGTGCGGGGCCCAATGTTGGAATGGTTTCGAGATTATCATAAAAATAGACATACATTAGTCAGTGTAAATGGGTACACAAGCGATCCTATTCCCACAGAACAGGGAACGGCCCAGGGTTCAATCTTGGGACCAACAGAATATCTGGTCTACGTTAACGACATGTGCAGTCTCTTCCAAAACGGCTCCGTGTACCAATTTGCTGATGACACATGTTTGGTTGCGCACAGTAGGGACATTTTTGAGGCGCAGAGAATTATGCAAAACAATTATGACTTACTATGCAAATGGGCACACGATATGGGTCTTGTTATTAATGCCAATAAAACAAAACTTTTGCATATAAGATCACCCTACATAAAATGTCTTACTGATCCAACTGTAGTATCACATAGCCACCAATGTTTGCATGACCAGCCTGTCTCATGTAGCTGTGAAAAACTTGAACTAGTGAGTCAGCATACTTATCTGGGCCTCATCATTGATAAACATCTTAATTGGAAACCTCAGGTAGAATACATATGTAACAAATTGAGATCACTTCGTGCTAAATTTTCTATCCTTAAATTTAAATTACCTTATAATATACTAAGAATGTTGTACTTATCATTAGGTGAATCAATAATAGGTTATGGACTCAGTAGTTATGGTCGAACATATAAAACTAACATTGACTTAATATACAAACTTCAACTAAGCATACTTAAAACAATTATCCCAAAATATTTAATAAACAAATATAAAGAAGATGAAATAGGGTTGTTGAAGCACTGCAGAATTATGTCAGCTTACAATAAAATTAATTACCAAATAGTACTTGAGGAATACCATCACATTGAGTCCCTAACTGCTAGAGTTAGGCATAGTAAACTGCGCAAACTAAACAGTACACCAATGTTTGTTCTACCTAAATATAATAATGAATATGGTAAAAGGACGTGGAAATATACGCTACCCAACATATTAAACAGGCTTCCGCATACATTGCAAAACAGTATCTTAAAGAACTACAAGACCTGTAAACATTTATTAAAAAAACACTATATATTGGGATCAAGTGAATGACTTTATAATGCTGTAATGCGACTCATTCGTGCAAGCATAAACCTCAAATAGGTTTAAAGCGCGTCTAGTTTATTTTTTTAACTATTGTATTGTTATGTGATGAACAAAATAAAAAAAAAAAAAAAAAAAAAAAAAAAAAGGTAAATCAGACGTTCCACTCTTGGTTCCGAGTCGGAGTAGGTACCGAGTGACATTAGTTTTACCTGGAAAGTTTAAATAACAGTGTACAATTACGTTTTTTGAGGGATCATTTCATAAGGTAAGCACAAAACTTTTAACTATCTTACACTCTATTTTAACTTTTTCTCTCTCTGCTATTTATCCATCGATCTCTAATGACATTTTGTTTGTATGTTTTAAACGTTTGGGGCGGTATAATCTCTGGAACATACTATATTGATGAAATTTTAATACGGAGATAAATAGATCCCGAGTAGGAAATACATAGATTACTTAACTACTTTTTAATGCGAGAAAAAGTCTCATTCCCATGAGAATGAGTGGGTGATCGTGATTTTTTCGTCCAGATGTGTCCCAACTTTTTTTCTCATAGTGGACTGAAAAGAGCTCTTGATTTTTCGTGGTAGGTAATGATTTAAAAAAATCAGAAAATAAGACAAAAAAGAAACGCTATTATAATGAAGTTTTGTTATGAGTACTTATTAAATGTATTTGAGAAATGATTTTAAATTCACAAAGATTTCTTTTGTTGCAGATTTTATTGATTACTATCCAATTAGTATAAAATGTCTGAAAACGCTGATCTTATAAAAAAAAAACTATCTGGGGCAAATTATAGAAAACGAAAAGCAAAAAAAGAAAAGGAATTAAAAAAAGCAAAAAAGTTTATGAATATAGATAAATATATCACAACAAAAAATCAAGACCTGAATGTGGCATCTACATCTGGAATACAAACGAATGCATCGATAGTGGAGCCTCTGTCTGAAAAATCCGATCAGATAGCTGTTGAAGAGATTGTGGACGAAGTTTCCCAAAGTGGGGGAACAAGTGGTGCTATGATTACAGATGCTGCTCAGAATGACTCCATTGGTGATGTACAACAAATACAAATGCTAGATGACTTTAGTACTGTTGTCCCGAATATAACGGATCCAGCCAATTGGCCACTCATTCGAAATAGCAAAATCATTGATCATATAATAACTAGTGGCCCAGTGCAAACTCACATTGATAATTATCCGAAGAATGATACAGAGCGACATTTCTCTAATTCGCATTTCATAAAAAAACTAGCAAACAATGAAACAATTCGGCGTCGATGGTTGGTATACTCCGTTTCTAAGGATCGAGTTTATTGTTTTTGTTGCCGGCTATTTGATATTAGTTCAACGTCGAGTTTAGTATCTGAAGGATATAACGACTGGAAACACTTGTCTGAAATGTTAAAAAATCATGAGAATAGCATTTCACATAAGAAGTTTTACCTTTCATGGATTGATACTGAGCTACGATTAAAAACAGGAAAAACAATCGATTGCCAAGAGCAACATTTGATTAGAAAGGAAACCACAAGATGGAATAATGTTTTGTCTAGATTGATGCATATCACACTCTATTTAGCTGAAAACAATATGGCATTCAGAGGTTCTTCTGACAAACTATACAAGCCAAATAACGGAAAGTTCTTGGGATTAGTACAACTACTAGCCAAATTCGATCCAGTTATGCAGGAGCACTTGCGATTAGCTATGAAAGGTGATGTCTCAGATCACTACTGCGGAAAAGACATTCAAAATGAATTAATAGAGCTGATGGGTGAAAAAGTGAAGTCAGAAATCATATCACGCGCAAAGAAATCAAAATATTATTCTATTATAGCTGACTGTACTCCAGACATTAGTCATGTAGAACAACTTTCACTGAAAATACGATTTGTTGATTTATCATCAGATGACAATAAAATATCAGTAAAAGAGCATTTCATAGAATTTATACTTGTAAATGAGTCGACTGGTGAAAAACTGACTGAAGTTATTATTGATGTTTTAAATAAACACGAACTGGAAGTGAACGACTGTAGGGGTCAGGGTTATGACAACGGAGCAAATATGAAAGGAAAAAATATTGGTGTTCAAAGGAGAATTCTGGACATAAACCCCTTAGCTGTGTATGTCCCTTGTGGCTGTCATAGCTACAATCTCGTACTATGCGATGCCGCTAAGTCATCCGTAAAATCGGTCACTTTGTTTGGGGTACTTCAGAGGTTGTTCACATTGTTTTCAGCTTCTGTTCATCGATGGAAAATTCTAACCGATCGCTTGGGATTATATACTTTAAAAAAGCTTAGTGACACACGATGGGAAGCAAGAATAAGCAGTGTTAAAGCAGTCCGTTATCAAATTAGTGCCATCCATGATGCATTGATTTATTTGGCAATTGAAACACAGCACACTGATGTCCAAATATCTCATGAAGCTACAACTCTAGCCGAACAGTTAAAAGATTTCAGCTTCATTGTTTAATTGGTTGTTTGGTATGACATCCTTTTTCAAATTAATGTCGTCAGTAAATCTCTACAATCAAAAGATATGGATCTCAGTAAATGCACAGAAATGTTAAAAAAATGCTGCACTTTCTTGGAAGAATATAGAAATACAGGCTTTAAAAGCGCCATTTTAACTGCGAAGGAATTGGCTGAAGAACTGAAAATTGAGCCTGTGTTTAGAGCCACAACAAGAATTCGATTTGTCAAGCGTAAAGCTGGTGAAACTGCCCGCGACGAGCCTATAATTTCTCCAGAAAAAAAATTTGAGATTGAATTTTTCAACGCTCTCTTGGACACTACATTAATTTCAGTTAATGAAAGATTCGAACAGTTAAATGAGTACTCGGAATCTTGATCTTTTTTGTATAATATAAACCAGATTCCGGAAAAACCCGAACTTGTCAAACTGTGTGGTGATCTCCATTTGAAATTAACTGTAAACTCTAAATCAGATATAGATGGTTTCATGTTTTGTGATGAACTCGTAAGCCTGAAATCTTTTTTGCCTAATCAAAATATGGTTACCCCTGCTTATGTTTTAAATTTTATCAAAACAACTTACAAGAACTGTATCCAAATGTATGGATAGCATTGCGAATATTATTGACTATACCTGTAACGGTTGCTAGTGGGGAGAGAAGTTTTTCTATGCTTAAGCTGATTAAAACCTATCTGCGATCGACAATATGTCAATCTAGATTGACAAACTTGGCAACTTTGTCAATCGAAAATGAAATTGCTGAAAACATCGACTTTGATATTCTAATAAAAGAGTTCGCTGATAGAAAGGCTAGAAAAGTGAAATTTTGTTAGGTTTTAAAATAAATGGATAATTTGTATTAATATTTTTTTTTCTTATACCCATTGCCTTTAACGTATGGAATTGAAGTGCAGATAGGGGGCGCCGTGAAAATCTCGCCCAGGGCGCTGGTAGTGCTAAAACCGGCCCTGGCTGCATTGTATCGAATGATTTAGCAAAATGGTTGGGCCTCAAGGTAAATAGGTATAATAAATCAATACGGGGCGTGGGGAATGTTACGGTTACGAATGTAGTTGGTCAATCGGTGATCACGTTCTCTCCACGTTATGACATTTTGACAAAAACATCCGTGCAAGCTTTAGTAATGACGCATGTCATGGGCAGACACCCCTTGGTGAAGTTGAATCCGGCCGTTCGATTCCTGACATCAGGACTCAAGTTGGCGGATCCCGATTTTGACACTCCAGCCCCGGTCGACCTGCTACTGGGAGCAGACGTTCTGGGTAGGTTTCTGTTGTCGGATCGGCGAGTTCTTCAGCCGGACGGGTTGATTGCTGTGGATTCTAAGTTTGGTCACGTGATCATGGGTCCGGCATTGCCAATGGTTAGGCCTGCCGAGTCAGATGGCATACTTATTGGCTCAGCGTTGTCAGACGTTATCCAACGTTTCTGGGAGATAGAGGAACCTCCCACCGTTCGTCGAGTCGACGCAGACGAAGAAGAGTGCGAGTTGTTTTACCAGAATAGTACTGGTCGCCTTCGTTCTGGTCGTTTTGTAACTCGACTGCCTTTCAGGGCCGATCGACCGCCACTAGGAGAATCTAGGAAGATGGCTGAGACGAGATTGATGTCGATGGAGCGTAGGATGACAAGGGACGCCGTATTTAAACAAAAATATGTTGATTTCATGAGGGAGTATGAGTCGTTAGGACACATGTCGGTATCGGGTGTGGACTGGAGATCTGAGGATCATTGTTTCCTTCCACACCATGCCGTCCTACGAACCCCTACCGGCAAGATTCGAGTTGTTTTTGATGGGTCAGCACCTACCTCGAACGGGATGTCCCTGAATCAGTGTCTACATTCGGGACCCAAGTTGAGTCGTGATATTTCGGATATTCTCACGAGCTTTCGGAGGCACCAGATTGTATTTGTCGCAGACATTCGGATGATGTTTAGGCAAACGGTAATTCATCCGGCTGACAGAAGGTATCAGTTGATACTGTGGCGTGAGTCCACGGCCGAGCCAGTCAAGGTCTATGAGTTAAACACGAACACGTATGGGTTACGGTCTAGCCCGTATTTGGCGATGCGTACCCTGCGGGAGTTGGCGTCGCGTGACCGTGTGAGCTATCCTAGAGCCGCCGCTATCCTGGAGCAAGATTTATACGTCGATGACGTCTGCACAGGGGCAGCCAGTGTAGAGGAAGCTCTGGACCGACGTGACGAGTTCATTCAATTGCTGGAACGAGGCGGCTATGAACTACGCAAGTGGATGTCCAACTCCCCTGAGTTGATGGCTGGTCTCCCAGATGAGTTTCAACAAGACCCGCACGTTTTTGAGAATCCTGACAACCCTAACATGTTGTCAGTGCTTGGAATTCAGTACCGGCCCGTCCATGATGAGTTTACCTATCGGGTGGTTTTAGAAACACCGAAGGCCTGGACGAAGCGGTCAGTACTGTCAACGATTGCGAGAACGTTCGACCCGAATGGATGGATTTCTCCAGTCACCTTTGCTCTCAAATGTTTTATGCAAAGGCTATGGGCGGCTCAGTTGACCTGGGACACCCACCTCTCAGGTGATTTGTTGACTGATTGGACGCGAATGTTCACCTCGCTATCGGACATAAATAATGTATCGCTGCCGAGGAAATTGGTCCCTGCTGGGGATTACAGGGCAACCCTTCACGGGTTTTGTGATGCCTCTGAACGAGGGTTTGCGGCAGCGGTTTATTTGCGAACCGTCACCTCCACCGGGGAGGTCGACGTGCGTTTGGTTTTGGCAAAAAGCAAGGTAGCGCCTATTCGGACAAGGATGACGATTCCAAAACTGGAACTGTCCGGGGCTGCTCTTTTGACCAAACTTTTGAATCACACTCTAACAGTGTTGCGTGGGTCAGTGGTTTTGGAGGATACGGTGTACGCGTGGACGGACAGCCAGATTGTTTTGTGCTGGCTGAAGGCTTCGGTCCATAACTTAGAGGTTTTTGTTGCGAACCGTGTCTCCCAGATTGTGTCGTCTGAGGTCCCACTGACCTGGAGACATGTACCAGGAGAATTGAACCCGTCTGATTGTGCATCCAGGAAATGTCGGGCTCCTGAACTCGTTAGACACCATTTGTGGTGGGGACTACCCTGGCTTGCCAAGAGAGGATCGGACTGGCCCCACAGCCATGTAGTAGTATCTTCGGATCATGGCCCCAGAGCGGCCGTGCATGTTACCCAGAAGGCTGAGGACCCTGACGCCGGGTTTCTGCTGGACCGGTATAGCTCACTTGACAAGTTGATAAACGTGTCCACTTGGATTAGGAGATTCGCTCGAAATTGTCGTACTCCTCGCGATCAGCGAACGTTGAACCCTATTCTGACTCCGGCAGAGCGAAACGAGTCGCTGTTGAATTTGGTCCGGTTGGTACAGTCCTCGAAGTTTGGGGCAGAATTGGAGATTATACGAAGTGGACGTTCGAAATTGAAGGGAGCCGTCGCGCGTCTCAACCCCTTTGTTGATTCGACCGGGTTACTTCGGGTAGGAGGAAGATTGCGCAATGCGAATCTGTCGTATTCGGCTCGTCACCCACTTCTGCTCCCCAAGGGGGGACAGTTAGTTGAATTGCTGGTGACTGATCGTCATATTAAAAACGCGCATGCCGGCTGTAACGTGTTGTTGGCCACGCTCCAGCGGGAGTTTTGGATCTTATCTGCCCGCCGTGTCATACGGAACATCGTGTTTCGGTGCATGCCTTGTTATCGACTTAAGGCTGCCACGATGCAACCTCTCATGGGGGACTTGCCCCCTGATCGTGTGAATGAGGTCAGACCGTTTTCAGGTGTTGGTACGGATTTTGCAGGACCGTTTATGGTGAAGAGTTCACGATTGCGTACCGCTAGGCAATACAAGGCGTACCTATGTGTGTTTGTTTGTTTATCCACCAAGGCGGTACATCTCGAGCTCGTTGCTGATCTCTCGACAGAGGCTTTCATTGCTTGTTTGGATAGGTTTGATTCTCGAAGGGGACTTCCAACTTTGATCCGCTCTGATAACGGCACTAACTACATCGGTGCGGAACGATACTTACGAGAGATAGTCAACTTTTTGAATGTAAATAAAGTGGATATTGGAACGGCCCTCTCCCGTCGGGGTATACAGTGGACCTTCAGCCCACCGATTTGCCCCCACTGGGGTGGGATTTTTGAGGCCGTAGTTAAGTCAGCTAAGACGCACTTGGGGCGTATAGTAGGTCAGACCGCGCTGACTTTTGAGGAGCTTGCGACATTGTTTTGAAAGATCGAGGCCGTTCTCAATTCGCGACCGTTGTGTCCGCTCAGCTCGGATCCAAATGACCTGGAGGCTCTGACCCCAGGCCATTTCTTGATAGGTCAGCCACTTAACGCGTTGCCCGAGCACCCCTTCGAGGGAGTGAAATTGTATCGGTTGTCAAGGTATCAGATGTTGCAGCAGTTTACTCAGAATTTCTGGAAGCGTTGGTCGCTCGAGTATCTGCATATCTTACAACAGCGCCTTAAGTGGACTGACAAAACTAGCCCCCCTAGTGTTGGTGACCTCGTTCTGGTTAAGGATGCTAACCTACCGCCACTACGTTGGCGCAGGGGGCGCATTGTTAACTTGTTCCCTGGCAAGGACGGGACCCCCCGGTCTGCAGAGGTTCTAGTAGGAGGCTCGGTTCTAAAACGAGCGGTAGCAACGTTGTCTCGGCTGCCCGTAGATTAGGGGACAGGTGGGTGCCTGTCCGGGCGGGTGATTGTTCGATTCCAAATCGATATTCGATCGATGATTTCTGAACGGCCTTTTTGAATTTGACGTTAGCTGCCAACCTGGCAGTTTTTTGACAACTGACAGACGAAAGCCCTCGCAATGTAAACGCGTTTTGATTAGGGTGTTGAAATTAAATCGCAGGCCATCTGGAATGTATTCGGGTTTCCCTCAGGATTGTTCATATAGCTGAGTGTGTTATTGTTTCTCGAACCAGATAAAGTTCGCATTTTCGTGCCCGATTGTTTTTACCACGTAACATAACCTGTGTTGGAACACTGTGCTCATTGAAGCTGGCCCGCCAGTCATACCTGGTTGGCTGAAGAACCTGTCTACCAAGAAGAGCCTAGGGTGCACCCGGGCCATGCAGAGAGACAGGAGGTTGACGGGACCGAAGCACAGACCAGGTTAGATCGACCCCAATTAACTTCAGCTCGGTGAATCGCCGACGTTCACGCTTCTTGGCAACTGATCGTTACGCTACCTCGTAGCTGATGGGCCCCTACGAGGTCATTAGGTGCTGAGAAGCCTGAACAATTAATTACAGTAACCTATAACCCAATTGGAATTTAGCCACAACAACTTACTCTAGCCAAATTTGGCTTTTCATTACTTTCAGTCGCAAGCTGGCTCCGCTGTTTGCTTATTACGTTCTTACCTAACCTAACCGCGGGAGGAGGGGGGTACGCTCCCCCTTTAGCCTTCACCTCCCTCAGCTTAATTGATTGATTCGTAAATTAAATTTCTGCCTTCTGATAAATATTATCATTATTAGTCAAAATAATAATATGTAAAGATCCATTAGACGAATCAACAGTAGTCCAACAGAAAATATACTAAAAGCTTGTTATGCCAACGAAAACAGTATGCCGAAGTATTTTTATAACAAAGTACTATTATGCCATTAAAGTAATGACAAATTCATTATGCGAAAAGCAATTAGGAATCACAAAATGATGCAAAGCAAAGGGGTCCCGGTTCGTATCCCGACCATGCACCGATGAGATAATCATCGGACGATTAGTGGCTCGGATGACATGTTAAGCTATAGGTCCCGGCTACTATCTCTACGTGGTAGTGGCCGAACCCCTTCATCAACCCGTACTGAGCCAGCGTGGTGGAGTATGGCTTAATCTTACTCGTATCCGGCTAAAGACCTGTGCCCCTCGGTGGGGACGTTAATGGGCTACATTAATTATCATTATTATTAATTATAATTAAGCCATATTGAATATTCACTATATTATATTCTTATCATTTAATTTAACAACTGCTCTTGACGAAGGGAATTAATCCCCTTTTTTCTTGGTGAATATTTAAACACGGCAATACCAAATTTTCGGCTAATGCTTATCAAATTAGCACTCCCATGGTCTGCGGGCGACGGGGGACGAATAACGGACGGGGCGCATAGTAGGAACCGCCCGCGTTCTTCTTTCCCGCCCCCGCATCCTTCGTCCCCGTCGCCCGCAGACCATGGGAGAGCTACGTACGAATTTGACAAGCTATAGCGACGCCATCAATGGTGGAGCTGTACACAACTAACAAATATTTTGACATTTAAAGTTTTACTTGTTTGTAACAAATAGACAAAAAAGCTATTTTGGGTGTTTTGAAAAAAGACGACTGCTTTTCTCTATTCATTCGGCCCGCTTCGGCCTATTATTTAACACTCCGAAAAGTGTGACAGTGGATGAGGTAGACACCTTTACACACAAAGAGGACGACCAAGGAGTTTCTCACCGAGCCGTGGGCGAGGTTGGATAATTACGAGTTATAGGTACACTCTGCTTTTCACTTCGATTACGAGGAAGTAAAACAATCACTGTTTTACTTCGTAATCGTATTTTTTTACATTATTACAATGTAAAAAAATACTTACGTTTTAAGATAAATTTGCTTGGATTTAGGCGGCAATGTCTGTTCAATAACTCCTTTTGTTTGTTTTTTTCCATTAGTGTGGTAGGCGTAAGCATCATTACCTCTTCACTTGACGACATATTAATGAAATTTCGTAAAACAACAAGTTTTGCAAAAAAAACAACTAAATCAAAGTCAAAAACAAGACAGTCTCTCTCCCGCCACTGTATTTTTTATTTCCTGCATGTCATTTTTAGCTAAGGTCGTACGCGTTACTGCCTTGATTTTTAATGCTTTTGATAATAATACTTGTTTTTCTTAGTTTTTAGTTTCTTTTTTTACTATTCAAATACAATGCAAATACATTAAAGTAATTAGTATTATTAATGTATCAAAATAACAAGTTTATTTAATGCAGTCTCCTCGTCTATCAGGCTGAATGGCATAATGGTCCTCTATGCTGCATACAATGTGAACTTATGCAGCATCGAGGACGTTTCGAGCTTGAGAAGTTAAACAGTACATATCCTACGAGTTCCCAAAGGCGAATATATATTTACGAACCGAGAAGTTTACGTCACGAGCCGAAAGCGTGGGTCGTAGCGAGGTTCGTAAAGAAGCCTTTCCGAACGAGTTAGGAATAGAATTTTTCCGCCTGAGAACCCAACATCAAGAGGCGAAGGAGCTATTTTGAGGTTAAAGTTAGAGTTATATTATTTCTCATGTGATATTTCATAGGATACTTACAGAGACACTTTTTTATATCCGGTAGATGGCACTGAAGACATAATTACATATTATTATTATTAGTCAAGGTCTTCCCACTGCTGGGCAAAGGCCTCTGATCCAGTCTGGTCCCTCAGATCGTCACTCTCGCGCTTCCTGGGGCGTCCACGTCCTTGTTTTGCATTTGGGATCCAGAGAGATGTTAATTTGGCCCATCGTCCGTTAAGTCTTTTATTTTAGTTTTGGAGCGCAACTCGGTATTCCGGACTCGGACCAATAAACGGACCCCCAGAATGTAAAGAAGTTTATTAAGATATTATTATATTTCAGAACATTGATTATTTTTAATATAACACAACATTTACATACATGTACATACATTGTACCCAAAGTCAATCAACGGGTTAAGGTATAATTTTGCATTTTTTTTTTGTTTAATTTACCAATTCATCGTGCTCCAAAGAAAAAAGGTAGGGTAAAACCTGTTGAGAAAGTATTCTGCAAAACTGTTATGAGTCATTAAAGTTAAGAAATTCGTCAACAGAGTCATAACTTATGACTCTGTTGACGAATTTCTTAACTTTAAAAGTAGATGAAACCGGCCTTGGCTTTTGTTGATCTTTATGTTTTAATGACGACAAACCTCAATTTCCTTGCTACAATTTAAAAGCTGATTAAGACGTTCGATTTGTGTAATGATACTAATGATATTAAAACCTTTTTTACCCTTGTCGTTGCAAATATATTTCTTATTTCTTTAACCCATTATGTGACATAAATAAGTCAATGTACTTTTGACCTAATAGTCAGTCCCCACAACGTGCTTTTAAGATTTAATATACTTGCTTACGTCATATTATTTGACGTATTTAAATAATTAACTCGTCTGTATGCAGTTATGGTCTAATTTATATTAGGTATGTGAGTGTGACACGCAGACCACAATGACTAGACTAGTAATTAATTTCCATAACCTCGAACAAACCTCATTGACTCATAGTTTAAATATGTGAAGCCTTAATATACCTCAAACATGCGATATGGATGCGTTCTTTTATTATATCTCAAGTTGGGGTATTAGACAAATCCTTCATATTCATAGCATGAATGAATATAATGTAGAATGAATTTCAAAATATATACTATATATACAATGTGAATCTTCATAAAGTGCCCATAACGATCTGGGTTGAAGAACATCGAAATTCATCGTCAATTTTTTTTTTCAAACTCACTCCCAATTTTTTTATAGCCTTTAATATTGAAATGCGCTATCTGGGTACCAACCGCAAATGGATAAATGCTTTTATGGATATGCGTAAGATTGATCGGCGACACTTAGCATTACACCTTTTCTCATTCGGGGTGGTAGAAGTTCAATGAGCCCACTTTAACTTTATTTAACACTCCATTTTGCGTGACAGAGTGCTAGCCCATCGCCGCAGCTATGGAGTAACAATCAATCAATCTTACGCATATCCATAAAAGGCCTGTGCCTCTCAGTGTGGACATTAATGTTGGCTACATTTATTTATTTACTACCTACCTTATGATTTCACGGTACCTATATCACTAAACTCTAGGGCTTATTATGAAGCTTAGCGCAGTGAAAAGTGAAAATAGGTATCGTGTAATGATTTAAAAAAAAAAGTTATTTATTTAGAAATACAATTTTAGTGTCGTCTGAAAGTTAACAAAATGAAAAATAACATTCCGAAATAAAATAATTCCCTTTTGGGAACCATATTTTGTGGAAATCTGCAGTTACTAAAAGACTCTCGAAAAATCACTATTATTTCATCAACAAGCGTAATTTTAGTTTACACTTTTTCTGCAACTTTTTATTACTGGCAGCACTACGTTTCATTCATCATCACGAATCAGTCAATTTCACTACAAAAAACCCTTCGATTCCGAAGTTATATATATTTTTTTGCAGTTGGTACCCAGATAGCGCATTTTAACATTAAATGGCTATAAAAAATTGGGAGGGATGAAATTTATTTTTATTTTTTTTGTCGATGAATTTCGATGTTCTTCAACCCAGATCGTTATGTGCACTTTATGAAGATTCACATTGTATAGTTAATACTGGTGCGTATGATATTAATTTATTTATTCATAGCAATAATTAGGTATCAAGACGTCATATTTATATGCTGTTGAACTGTTGAAACAATGTTCTATTCTTTATCTGTGAAATTAATCCCGACAGAAATCTGAAATATGTTTGACCACCATTGAAGCCTAGCGGGTAGTGACCTGCCTACGAAGCTGACGGTCCTGGGTTCAAATCCCGGTAAGAGCAAATATTTGTGTGATTAGCATGAAAATTTGTTTCTTAGTCTTGGATGTTTTCTATGTATGTACATAAGAATGTATTTCTATTAAATATATCGTCGTCTAGTACCCATAACACAAGCCTTTTTGAGAAAACTCATATCATTTAGTGAAAGTAGGCCAAAATAATGCACTTTTACAAGTCAAACACTTGCTTAAGTCTCAAACAACTCACAATCAGTGATCAACTAAACTAATGAGTAAATAACTGATTATGGTTTGAGTTTGAAAAAAGGAAATTTCCCTTTCAAATGGTGACTTAGGCTGAATCTAGCACAGGAAAAGGAAACTCCATTAATTCTACCAGTTCTTCAGAAAGACGCCCTTCAGAGAAGATGGCACCAAGAAACTCTACAGGGATGTAATTTTTTCAATTTCCATCACTTTTTTACAACACAATGTACCGCATAAAAATAATTTAATCTAATGACAATATTATAACATTGTATCTATAAATGCAGATAAGATGTTTCAAAATAACAATCTAACAGCTTTCTATCGGCCTAGTTCGATTGATGTAGGATTGTCGTCCAAAATTTATATGTTTTGAACGTGATTATTTGGTTGTTATATTTAAGTATTGTATTATCTTGTTCTAAGTCAATCTTTCCCTAACCGATCAACTGCAATAAACGCGTGCCATTTCTGAAACTTGGATGGAAGATGGAAGCATTAAAAAAAGGAAAAAATAATAAAAAAGGGAGATGACACTTGACATTGGCGATATTAACTAGTTGTTAGACCGCAATTAAAAATAAATTAAAGAAGAAGAAGAGACGAGCTGTCATTAGAATTTGATAGAAATTGTAATTTGTCAAGGGATACAGAACCGAGGTACAGCTACAGGTACCTATCAACAAAGAAATTAAAAACTTCAACGGATACTTCAGAGATAGGTAATTATAGTTATCTAGCGCGAGATGTTTATCTCTAACAATTGAAGATAGTTATTTTACTTTGGAATTTCAAATGTAGAAAGTTTAACTAAAGTAACGTAAACCTGAAGATCATTTTGTTTACCGTGGGCTTTTATGCAAAATATTGAGGGCCACTGAGCACTTCAGTCGTTTAGTAACTACTAAACAAAAAGGTACTCTGGCAACTCTTCATTTTTCTATTACGAAAACCAAACTACCCTACCTAGTGGGACACTATGGAAACTACTTACATAAAAAATAACCAGGTTAAAAACAGATCGCTAGGCAAGGTTTTACAAAGTAGCAGAGAACGCTGGTCGCACCCTTTTGTAGCGGGAACGAGGGTGCTTTAAGATCACTTCCAACATTTTATTATGTCCGTTTTTTACCGTTACCGCCGATATTACGTAACATAAGTTGAAACAATTTGAATTGAACACTACATGAGATATTTCAGAATAACACTCGCCCACTGCTTTGGTTCAACACCGTAAACAAATTAGAAATTACCAGTTCACAGTAAGTATTTTTTGCGCTCACTATAACAAAAGCGAAGTGTTGTGTATCAAAGATCTATCAATAAGTATTATGTATGAATAATGAAACAACCATTGATATGCTGTTAGTGTAATCTGAGCATATACCTACGAGAGTCTCGTAGGTATAATATGCTCATTTATAAATGTTGTCCCGTCGAGACAACATTTATAAATTCAATCTGTACAATACCACTCAAGAGTTGTTTGTCTTCACAGTTGGTACAAATAAGAATATTATCTTTCCTCTATGTACCATTACTTAATGTGCCTCAGTGTAGTAAATATGTTTATTTGCGTTGCGGGAAGACTCGTAGAAGTTCGTAGCTCTTGGTAGCAGGTGGCCGGATTCAGCCAAAGTCGGTAATCGGTGTTCCAGGCATATTATATTTAAATAAATTGATCTGAGTAGAGGCAGAGAGTTATTTGAATACTCAAGAGACAGAAGGTTCCTCGTCTCGGTAATTCGACTTTATGAGTTTTTTGACACTTCTGTCTGAGCAAATGCTTTTTTGCTTAAGGTGGCCAAGAGGAGGCCAGGATCAGTCGGAAGACAACCTGCTAGATGGTCCGATAACATCGTGAGGATAGCAGGAAAACAATGGACGCGGATTGCAAAGGATCGTGTTGAATGGCGTGTCAAATCAAATTACAAATAACTCTTGACTGTGGGGACCATTTACATCTCCTATTATCATTGTATTATTGACTAAAGAGACTATACATCTCTGTTATTTATATTTTAATTATTTTATTATGACATGAGACTCTTTACATCTCTCAGAAACAATAATTAAGTACTTTTTTTTTCTGATAATATGATAATAATACCAAATGTTCTGTAAAAAATGAAATGAAATGACATGTGAAAGTGCCCTTGTGGCCTATTTACAGAATAAACGTTTTGAGTTTTGAGTTTTGAGTTTTTAATCAAAATTTCTTTATTACTGTAAATATTTACATATACTTAGGAAACGTCTTTTTTTCTTCTTCTCCACATTGGACTACTGTGGGAGAGCAGGGCGAAGAAATTCACAAAGATAGATTTTTTTATCGCTTTTTTAAAAAAAAATGTTTAACTAATACAAATATTAACTCTCCACTAGATACCGTGTTATTTATTTTCAGTTCTCATGTACGGAACAGAACCGTGGGAATTAACCCAAATAATATGCAAGCGGTTGGAACCCTTCTAAATGTGGATATATAGGAGAATGTTAAAATATCCTGGACGGATAGAGTCAGAAACTAGATGGTGTTGAAGGGAATGTATATGTCGCAGATGGATCGTATAATCAGATGTTTTACAAAACCACTAGTAGGTATGCATAACAGCTCCGTTATGTAAAACAGCGTAACTAAGTTTAGCGATTATACAAATTAACTGAACGTTACTACGCATTATTGCATAAACGTTTTGCGTTTTTCAATGCAGCGGATCAATAGTGTAGCGATTTTGTATAACAGCGTGGAATGAAACGTTGAATTGGAAAATTTTGTTTCAAATCTTGCCGCATGTGGCTCTGAATGGCGTCGAGTGCAGGAATTCAGTCGGCAAATTCAATAAATAAAACGTGTAATATGAGTGCAAATGACCCAAATACAAGTGAAAACAGTGAGTTTAAGGACAAGTTTAATAAAAAGTTATCAGAGTTTTATAGTGCTCAGTGCGGAATCTTAAAAAAGCCGTGGTCCAAGCAACGAATCTTGGCGGTTATAAGACAAATAAAAAGCGGTAAGGTGGCCATAAGTTCTGGTGTACGCTGGACACCTGGTGAATACTACTGGATTTCCAAGTATGATACGATGGAAGTTTGTGGAGATGATTATCTTATGCTAAAAAAGAAGTAACCCCATGATCCCACGATTCGAGTTATACCAATGGAGGATTATTTTGAATCACTTTTGCAAATTCACAGAGAGTGCGGACATGGTGGCCGTGATAAAATGAGATACAGTATTAAAGACAGATTTTACATACAAATAAAAGCCATTGAAATATTTGCATCTCTATGTCCCACCTGTGACATTAAAACGCAATTTACCGAAGAAAGGCATTGTCACCAAACCAATTATATCAAAAGACTTCAACGTTCGTGGACAGGTAGATTTAATAGACTTCCAGTCAGTACCTGATAAAGAATATAAATGGTTGCTAAATTATCAAGACCATGTAACGAAATTCCTACATCTCAGACCACTACGCTCTAAACAGGCAACTGAAGTTGCTTTAGAAATATTATTTACCTCCCCGTAAGAGCTCAACTAGCTCATCCCGACGAGCGAGCGCCTCCTCTACGGAATCTGCGCCGGTACAGATATCGTCCACGTAGAGATCCTGCTCCAGGATTGCTGCTCCTCTAGGGAAATTTAACCGTTCTCGATCCGCTAACTCCCGCAGAGTGCTAGTCGCCAAATAAGGACTAGACCGTAGCCCGTACGTGTTGGTGTTCAGCTCGTACACCTTGATGGGCTGATCTGGGCTCTCTCGCCACAGTATCAGCTGATACCGTCTATCGTCAGGGTGAATGACCGTCTGTCTAAACATCATCCGGATGTCAGCTACAAACACAACATTGTGTCGACGGAACCGTGTGATAACATCCGCGATGTCATGGTTCAACTTCGGCCCTGAATGCAAACACTGGTTCAGGTTCATGCCGTTAGATGTTGGTGCCGATCCATCGAACACAACCCGTATTTTTCCCTCCGGGGTCTTCAAGACCGCGTGATGAGGCAGGAAGCAGTGGTCTTCACGCTTCCAGTCGATACCCGAAACCGACATGTGGCCGAGCGACTCGTATTCCCTCATGAAGTCGACGTACTTCTGCCGGAAAATCCCGTCACGCTTCATGCGTCGTTCCATCGACAGAAGCCGCGTCTCGGCTGCATAGTGTGAACTGCCCAGCGGTGGGCGATCACTCCGGAATGGAAGACGTGTGAGAAATCGACCTGACCGAAGGCGACCAGTATTGTTCCGATAAAACTGTTCACACTCTTCTTCAACCGGGGCCAACCGGCGGACCGTAGGTGGTTCCTCCACCTCCCAAAACTTCTGTATCACCTCCGAGAGTACAGAACCGAATAAGGGACTACTAGTCGCTAGGCGTGGGGCAGCCGGCATGACCGGACCCATTACCGCATGGCCCAGTCTGGTGTTGACCGAAACCAGACCAGTCGCCTGCAACACGTGGACACCTGGCACTAACAGGTATCCCAAGGCATCGACACCCAATAAAATGTCTACTGGGCCCGGAATATCGAACTCCGGGTCAGCCAGTGACAACCCAGCGACCAACTGTCGCACCGAGGGCGACAACCGTACGTGAGGGTGTGAGCCCATCACATTAGGCATGACTAATGCCGTGACCGTCAGATTCACCGATGAATCCACCCGTGACGAGAGAGCAATCCGACATACTCCCTTAACGGAACCGACTTCCGTGTTCCCAATTCCCCGAATGGAATGTGGATACTCCCTTACCGAAATGCCCAACCGTATTACAAGGTTGCACGAGACTAAGCACCCCTGGGCCCCCGAGTCCAATAGTGCTCGTGCCACACATGATTTGCCGTCCGAACTCCACGCTATCACAGAGGCGGTGGGGAGCATGACCGTCTGTGGAGTGGCGGCACCCTGTAAGTGGGCGGCGTGTCCCTAGCGGGAACCTCCGCGGGATCCGAACCCGCTGAGACCTCCGTCGGCCTTGGAGTAACTCGGCTGCTGATATGCAACCGGCATATCAGACCGTATGTACATCAAGGGGTCCCAATCCGTATAATAGGCCCCTCGCTGTCCCGGTATCCGACCATACCGGACGGTGTACGGTGTGCCCGGTGCGCACCGTGGATGAATGGGGGAGAGCGGATCCAACCTGGGGCGCTCTAGGAATGGGGGCGACATTCGACTGTTCGCCTCCCTGTTCGCCTCCCAGAGCGACGGGCAGGGTGGCGCAGAAGGTGGTGGACTCCCAGCCTTCGCGCTACTCATAGGTGCCATCTGACACCCGCCCGTAACACGCGGTGAGCCAGCGGCCCGAAAGCCTCGCTGACCGTGGACAGCGGCGACCGAACCCCGGCTATCCCGCATGTTACCCCCCGCGCTGCCCCTTTCCCCTCGGGGGGGGGGGGGGGTCCCGTCCGCGGGTACCCCAGTCACCCCGTTGGTGACTCCCGTTGCCCGGAGGGGGACTGGGTCCGGCCCTGGTTGGGCCCTGTGGCCGACCAACCTGAGTCCGGCCCTGGTGAGCGTCCGATAGGCCTGACCGATTCAGGCACAACACTATGTGGTGCTTGCCACCACAGCGCTCACAGGGGAACGCGCGCGAGCACTCGCTCAGCGTGTGCGGCCCCAAACAACCGAAACACAATCGGTGGCGGAAGACTATCTTCCTGCGGGCAGCTACCCCGAGCGCCTTAAATTTGGCGCAACTGGTCACTTCATGACCGGCACTGTCGCAGTGCACACAGCCGTCACCCGACGGCGCGGCATTCAGAATGCCAAATTGTTTCGACCTCCCACCCCCCCGTGGGGGCGGGGGGCGCGGCCCCTCCCACATCCGCGCGGGTTGGCGCTGCACACTGGCCTCCGTGTCCAGTGTGTCACATCGCCTGCATTCACCCTCCAAGAAATCTGTCAATTGGACAAGCGTGGGCAGTTCCGTGCTACTGCCCCCATGCAGCTGTTCAAACCGACTTTGAACAGCTGCAGGCAACCGTGACAAAACCGTAAACAAAACAATGTATGACCATTGGTCTACCGGAAGACCAAGGTTCTGAAGGGCCTTAGTGGCCACCAGCACAGGGTTGAGCACCTGTACTCGGATGTCAACATCCCGGGCCACTTTAGGGATGCTAAAAAGCTTCCCCAGCTGCGCATCAACCAACCGCCGTTTGTGTTGGTAGCGGTCAAACAATATGGACCTGGCTATCTCATAATTGCCCGCCGTGACCGTTAGGTGACCGACCAACTCCTTCGGTTCACCCCGCAGAGCCATCAATAGTTGGGCCAACTTGTAGGCGTTGTCCAGGTCGTCCCGACCGTGGACCAAACTATCAAATAAATTAATGAAGGCCGGCCACTCATCAATTGCCCCACTGAAGGCCGGAATCTCCAGGTGTGGCAGCCGTCCAACAACACCCTTCGGGGGTGGGTCTCCGTTACCCTCCCCACGGTCATTCCTTCGCGACCGCTTAATTTTCTCCGCGCGACGCTCGATGTCACCCAAGCATTCCATCGCTTGGTCAGCATCCGCGCAGAGCTGTTTCACTGCAGCCACCGAGGCTTCATCAGTAAGCCCGAGAGCTTCAGCCTCCGCAGCCAGCCGACACACCTTCCCGACGCGTGTCATTGTGTCCTCCACACGCTTGAGCAGGACATCATCCATATCCGGTCGCTCCACATACTTATGAGTATGGGCGAGCCATCTCATTTCCTCCCGGACACCATGCCGCAGTACCGTCAAGGGCGAAGGTGCCATGTTGACCGATTTAATAGATTCTGGTCTTATACTTCACTACCGAACTAAGTATAGCCAGAGACCAGCACTTGCCCGTCAGCGCTGGGCACAGAAATTAAAACTAAGTTGTCAAAACTAAGGCAACCACTAAAACAATTAAATCCTAAAAAATATTTAATATGGTCGCCCTGTGGACATACACCTTATAACTATACACTCTAAATCAATTAGAGAATGCCACCATAAAGCACAATAAAAAATAACACTCAAAAATTTATTATAAGAAAAAAGGCTATTTTTAATATAATGTAGGTAGCCGTGAACCTTCTAGAAGTGGCCCCTCCGATATGACCCACACTTCTACTGAGGTCAGCAAAATCAGCTTAATACCCCTTAAATAGCCTGACCCTGCTCTGTTATCCGAAATAACACTGCAATGCTATGGAACCCGACTGCAATACTATAGTCCGACCGAATGACTGTTTCTTATGCACACCGAGTAGTTTCCGACTACAAATTTATAATAATTGTTAACTAAATCGTCAATTATACGTTCACTAACCGAAAATGAACCTAAATTGTGGTATACCGACCACACGACTCACTCACAAAATGGTTGCCGACCAATCTGAGGTATCCACCCTCTCCCAGCTACAATGTGGCAAAAAAACAACCCTACAACCGTCCGTGGATCGATTTCCTACTAGGAAACCGCGCAAACCAAAATGATTAAATTCCACGCCTTAACCGAACGGGCGTGGGATCTTGGTAGGGTTGTTTTTCACCAGGAATGTCACAAAGTAGTACTGACCTTTGACGCCGTGGACCGGAATTCGAAAGCTCAATTCGAGGCAGGAGCACGGGATGAGGAACACAAGGGTGGGGGTTGATGGGAGTCGAATCTTACTGCTGTCGTAGTCCGCCGCCGGTGCCGTCGTGATGCCACGTATCCGACCACATGGGTCGCTATCCGAACGCGACGAATTGGTTACCGAACCACTTCAACCTTTCACAGCACGAAGCACTCACTCCGAATAGCGTGAAATCTACTTATTTCCCGACGATTGTTACGATATTATTATAATTAACATTCCGCCAAGGCCCGAATACCTGACGCCGACATTTTTCCCTGTGCAAAAAAGTAACCTCTAACTCATCATCTCGTTTCTATACAAGTGACAGCTAGTGATGTCCCGATCACTCGCGGTCGATCCGCGCAACGAAAAAACCGGTGCGTTCCGAAGCATAAATATTAAACACATATTTTTAGAATTTGGGGCACCTTACATATTGCAAAGCGATAATGGCCGAGAATTTACTGCAAAAGTTTTGGAAGAAGTGGCCAAATTGTGGCCAGAGTGCAAAATCGTTCATGGAACACCTCGACACCCACAAACCCAAGGAAACGTGGAACGCAGCAACCAAGATGTGGAGAATTTGCTTCGAACTTGGATGCGTGACAACAAAACGACAAATTGGTCAATTGGATGCCGGTTTGTGCAATACCAAAAAAATTCTTCATATCACAGAATTATTGGCAGGTCGTCCTATCGTGCATTATTCGGGTGTGATCCGAAATGTGGTTTACAAAGCTCTAACATCATTCCCAGCAATATCCTTAAATCTGTTGAAAGAGAGGAGCAGCTTGAAGGCCTCTTCAACAACGAGAACATTCAACTAGACACTTTTGAGAATAACGAGGTCTTTGCTCAGAATTCAGTTGTTCATGAAGAAATTGAAGCCTTTAATACTGAAACGAACGCATACAACTCAGTTGCAATTATTATTGAAGAAATTGCAGTACATGGGCCACATAACGCGTGGAAACAAATATCAACTTCTTCAATTAATCCTGCAGACAAAAATACCAGGACGCAGAAGAACCCACTGACTTCAAAACCTCACAGAATAGTTCAATTCAAGCACCACCAATATATTCCAAGCCCCAATATCATGAGCACAATAACCTCGATGATATCCGATCTCCTATAGCAGATGGCACCCAAAGAAGAAGGAGAATACTAACATTACACTATTCATTATTTTATCAACGCACATATAATAAATGCTCTAAAATCGACTCAGAAACCATAGGGCAATGACCTGCATTATGATATATCGATGCGGATATGGCTATTCAGAGCCAAACAAATTTACTTTAACGAATGCAACTGCAAATATGCAACTGTATATAATTAGGCCTTATTATACGACAGTTGCATAAACTAATAATAAATAATATGCAGGAATAAATAATTACAAAAATATTAACAGCGAGTTCTGTGTTGACTTAGATTAACCCCATGCAGTCTTGTCATTCATGTAATCCTTGAACATATCCCTTTTTAAACAAAGTCGTTTTTACATGGTTATTAAATTGCTAAAAAGGCAATTTCAAAAGGCTTGTGTTTAAACGATTACCAAAAATGCACCTATTTTACTACCAATAAATTCGAAATGACTGCCAAAATGGATGGATGTCCTCCAAATTGTGTTTGGATAAATGGTCACCACTTCTTTTTATGTTTTGTGTACTTAAGTTTATGTTTTAAGTATTTTTTGTTGTTCTTACATGTTTAACCTAATACGAAGGATAAAGGGGGCTTCGCTTCGCTCACCCCTTTACCCTTCACCTAAGCTACCGCAGTTTTTGGCCCTGATATTTTCTGCAACTTCTGGTGGTCATTTAACCATTTTGGGTAGAAAAAAAATATTTTGGTGGTTATTATATTTGTTGCCATTTCAAAATATCCAGAGGTAGCTTGTTTTAGTAGAGAATGCACTGGCCCTTTAAAGAATTGGTAACTTTCGCAAATCTAAACCGGGGCGCAACTAGTCTGTGATTTTTTTTTAGCTTAACATTTCAGCTATCGGTAATTTTGGAAAACTTGCGTACAAACATTATATTTTCGTAAATAAATTGACAAGCTACAGTTAGTATGTCTGTCGCAGTTGGTTGGTGAAATCAGACACATAACTGACTCTCTAGACCGTCAAATAAATACCGACATTTAACCAAGTCACTAAAATTCCGTTAGACAAGTGTGTGAACGAAACGTTTAACGAGTTGTCTAAACTAAACGTTCCTAGGCAACAAGTCATACTTCTCTGATGGAGTAAATTATAAATTGCTCGCAAAGTTTTAGTAGCCGCTGTTTTCCCCCACAACAAGATAGCATAGGACATGACACTATGAAAGTAAGTAAAATAGACTAGCCTACCTGTAGCCAAATCCGTGTTTGTTGGATACGTGCCTGAGGGGGCCTGTTTACACTCAACAATAGGTTGACATACTGATGATAAAATTGTAGAAAAGATGGTTCTTTTCTACCATTTCATCATTTCTAGCCTTCCACCTATGCTCCATCCTATACTCCTATATATCCATCCTACACTTACGAGAAAAAGCCAAGCTATGCAGAGATGTAAGTTTGTATGTTTATTTTAATGGTATAAACGTTTTGTATCTATATCAAAGAAGCACGTACACAACGTATTGGACTCATACGCTGGGATCCGGGGATGATTAAAAAAGTTTGGACAGTGGAATACCAATCTCATTTATCTTAAAATACCTATCTTCAAAGGCGTCTAAATTAAATACCCAAGAGGTAAATACGAGTTATGAGATTTATTTAGAGACTAAAATATTTGTTTTTTAATTGTACTCTATTATACTACTCGTATGTTACCCTTGTGGGTACATATACCATTGTGGGTAGTATTCCTCCCATTTAGCAGGCCTTAATGCCCTGTAGAGCTTATAAACATTCGCAAACAATGCTCATACCGTATCGGTTTAATATGTGTTGTTATCTTCAAACGGAATATCACAAAATTCGAAACCGCCTCAGCAACTGAAGACCTGCCCGAATGCTCAAACTGCTGCAAGTAAAGTGAATTCCCCTAACTAGAGATAGCGACAGCTTGACTTTGGACTGCCACTCAAAAAAGAAGAAAGGCGCAAGTGGGTCAAGATCAATCACACTTTCAGATATGCTCATCAGGTACCAGCCGTCCTAGCCAAGTTGCATGCGCTAACTTTTGCACTCGCTACCGACGACGCTATGAAAATGTATAAATCTGTTACCGGCAATCTGTATAATCCGGTGGCCAAGGTGGTATTCTATATAATACCTAGGCAATATATACAATAACTGGGGCGTTCAGGCAATGTATGAAATATTATTAAATATTAATGTCCATTACATACTCTACCTAGGTAATATATACAATGCCCAGGGATTATATAGAATACCACCTTGGCCACCGGCAATGTGTAAAATAAATAGATTTTGGTAGAATATCAGGGCAAAACACTGCGGTAGCTTGGGTGTTAGGTTGAATATGTAATGTAAGGACAACAAAAAATACTTAGTTTTATGTATTTTTTGGGTAAGGTTGAACATGTAAGGACAACAAAAAGTACTTAGTTTTAAGTATTTTTTGTTGTTCTTTTATGTTCAATCTAACACGAAGGATAAAGGGGGCTCGCTCACCCCCTATACCCTTCACCTAAGCTACCGCAGTGTTCTACGCTTTTACATACATTACCGGCTGCGCATTGGGTACTATATATAAAACCAGGCAGGCAAGCAAAGTATAAAATAAATAATATTTCATACATTACCTGCACGTTTTAGGCATTATATAGCATAGGGATTATATATAATACCGGATTACACATATTGCCGGTAACATATATAAGACTTGACTTTTGCAGACGCAAAGGCATCACGTGACTTTTCCCGCCAAACGTCACATCGCACACATTTTCTTAGCGGCGAGTGATAAGTTAGCGAATGCACTTTGGCCACGGGGCCAGGCCATTTACTAGAACTAGAAAGTCTCCGAGTTGATCGATTTGAGCAAGCCGCTGAATTAGTTCAAGGCGAAATAAAATACCTACGTTTGTAGCTCGTAAATTCATTCCGGCATCCTAGTTGGAAACGTTTTAACGCTCTTGTATTTTTAATGTAAGCTTAAACACCAAGGTTTATTTTGATTTTGGATTGAGTTCGTAATGAAACTGTTTTATTGAAGCTATTTTTCTACACGTCGGACTTGTTTTATATGTTTTTTTTTTGCCTACTCGTAGATGTCAGCCCACGACCGCCGTGGCTTATTCATTAAAATTACAGTTTGGGCTTTCTTTTCCTACCACAACCAAAATTATTGACTTGAGAATATTCTGATGCTCGTTTCGTTACCACTACCCAGGGTAAATGTGCAAGTCGGTTATATCTAAGCGTTTTCTGCGGACGTGAGCAACAATCCACCAACTGGTTCTTTGACCGTCAGAGATGGGCAGTAGCCAGTGAATCTCTGTCATATTGTCAAGCGACGTTCTAACAGAATTTATGGAAATCTAAGTAAACTTTTGTTCCGGAAAATTCTAGGAAAATTAATGATCAAATGAAGTTGAGGGGTTCTTTCGCCCTTTCTTTGTTGTGTTGTTCTTTGTTAAGCTTAGAGTAATCATGGTAAGCAAGTTCGCCGATAGGGCCATTAATTATTCGCGGTTCGGTAACCATCGAGTAATGTTGACAACCACCGATAATACTTAATTATTTGCTTGTATACCCCATTGAAGCAACGCAAGCAATTTTCCTATTTATTGGTCTATATTCTTTTGTTGTGTGCAATGAAGTTTAATAGGCGTGAAGTATAATTACGATTTGGTCTAAGGTCTGTGAGTGGCACAGTGGGCAAATAAATCTTTTTAATCTTTTATCTACACACGTATCAAACCTCTTTACTGCGTCCAAAAACCACACGTTACAACCAGCATAATGATAAACTTCTTGGTAAAAACTTATTTCTTATCTGAATATTGATCATTATGACCATAATGTACCAAAATTTGTCAAATTATGACATTCAAATTTAGAACGCCGACGCCCGCCTGCGTGCCGCCCCTAGTTTGTCTGTGAAGTTGGTACTACAGAACAAGCTAAACAACTGCAGATCAATGCATGCCACAATGCATGAGAGCTTATGATATGTGTGTAGATAAACTAGTGTTTGTAACTGTACATAATTAGGCATTAAAACTCTCGAGTGATATCATTATGAAACTCGCCTTCGGCTCGTTTCACAAACCCACTCTCGAGTATTGTTGCCCTCCATTATGTAGCAGTCACATAAACTACTATTAAAAAATATTTAAACGAGTAATAAACCTTATACAGGGTACTGTTTTGTGAAGTTACCCGACTCAGGGGTGGTTATTTACACAACACTGAATCAATATGTATACATGAAGAAATAACTAATAAACATAAAATTGTGCCTTACGTCTATCAGTTGTTACCGCGCTCTCAATATCGGGCACTGGGCGCTCACTCAGCGGGCGCGCGCTACGCGGACCGGCCGGAGGCGTGTCCGCACGTTGCGGTTATTTCATTACAAATTGAACACGGCAATTTGGTAATTGAAATTGACCAATGAGAAGGAAAAATTAAACTATTTTATAGTTACAAGCGATACGTAACCTGTCGTCCCTGAGTTGGGCGTAACTTTACAAAACAATACCCAGTACTAACACTCAATAATGCTGCAAATTTTTTCATGATTTTTAAATTGTGTGCTTACACATCTCCAGAAGAAATATTATGCATCTGCAAAAGCACTTTGTACTATGAATACTTTATTGCACAAAAATAAACATACAGAGGCATACAAAGAAAGATACAGATACAAAAGAGGCATACAAGTGGATTGTGACAGTAAAAAAAAAAGTCGTTAATCATTTATTAAAAATAATTTATATGCAGTATGCAGTCTTGCACATTCAAGTAGCCGATCAGATAATTGAAAAATATTCAGAATTGCAAAGACCTTTATACATAGCTTTCATAGACTACAAAAAGCTTTTGACTCTATATCACATGATAGCATTTGGGAAACATTGAAATTGCAGCACATACATGAAAACTACATAAACATTATTAAAAATGTTTATACCAACAGCACCAGTAGACTGAAGCTAGATAGAGTAGGTGCAAAACTTAACATACTGGGAGGCGTGAGACATTGAGACCCGTTCTCTCCAAAATTCTTTATAGCAGTTCCACAATATGTCATGAGAAACTTACCATGGTCTAAACAAGGCATCAATAAAAATGGACACTTTCTAAGCCATCTCAGGTTTGCAGACGATGACATCCTCTTTTCAGAATGCCCAATACAGCTAAACAAGATGACAAGCGACCTACATCTTGCTAGTATAAAAGTGGGATTAGAGATGAACCTTTACAAAACGAATGTTATGACAAACCACCACACAACACCTATCCTGGTAAACAACGTCCCTCTTGCATATGTAGAGAAATACCTCTACCTAGGCAAATAGATCTCCTTCAACAAAGAGAGAAATATAGAAGAAGCAGACCGGGGAATGTCGATTGCCTGGAAGAAGTACTGGGCCCATAAAAAAAAACTCTCGCTAACTACCAAGAAAATTGTTACGCATTCTGAAATGCCTTAACTACGGCTAACAAACTTGGACGTTCGACCTTTTAAAACCAGGAACAAAATTCAGACCACCCAAAGAAGAATGGAAAGAAGTTACCTGGGCATAATTTGCCAGAGGCAATTATAAAGAGAGCTACATCTTCGGGAGTAAAGTAAAAGGCTTGAGATGCGCGCAAATACTAGACTAATTTATTATAGGAAATCCTAGCTTATATACTAGGTTGGTACATGTTATTGATGACGTGCATAAGACATAGTACGTGATGAGATATTTCCGCATATCTGTGGCGGGCGTACGTGCCGGCACACATAAAACTGAAAGATAAGATGAAGAATACAGACATCCGCGATCAAACAAAAGTAACAGACGCATTATCCTTCGCACTACAAACATAATGGAAATGGGCGGGCCATATAGCTTCATACACAGACGACAGATGGACCCAGAGATCTGTCAACGGGCCTGGTTCAAGCGGCAAAAGAGCAAGAGGCAGGCCATGTGCCAGATGGTCAGACAAAATTGTGTCAGCGGCGGGTCGAAGATGGCCGGATACGGTAGAGGTAGATATCCTTGAAGGAGGCTTTTACCCGAGAGGAGTCCACACAAAATTAGTTTTTAGTTTTAATTTAAAATCAGTATTGTGTAATGTATTAATGTAATATATTAGTGTAACGTATTGTATAATTATGTGGAATTATATAAAGCTTAAATAAATATATAAATAAATGCAGTCATGCACTTGCCACAGCTATGGCCTAAATATGTACATAAGTACAGGCCGCGGCATTTTTTTTGGCTCTGAGCGAGCTGTGACCACTCTTTCTTAGTTGCATTGCTTACGACGAAACGTGATAACATAGTTTGGCATAAATCCTTTGACAGAAATTTTGTAAACCCTAATAATTACCCTAATAAAATAATGACTTAATTTATGCGTAATGATTTAAATTACGCATAAAATTAAGTCATAAAAACATTATATAGAATACAATTATACAGCATAAACATATAATAGTATAATAATCATGTCGCATCGTAGAGAAAGACAAAACACCTACAAAATTTAATACTCAAATGCCAAACAAACTTCACAGTAAAGTCGTATTATTTTTATTTTCTACAGTTATCTACGCTCCGCTTTGACTTCTTCTAAGTTTTCTTTCGATATTATGATTCATTTAGTTTAGTTATTTTTATTATTTCGTTGTTAATTCTGAATGATTTTCCACATAGCATTAGAGTTATTTTTGGCAGTTTTTATGTAGTGCGAATTTTGAGATTTTTGTGTTACAGTGAGGATTTTCTTATACCGTTTTGTGAATGTTATAAACTATTTTTTATTTTTTCCCATTGTGTTTATGAAGTTATATGAAGTTGTGCCTCTGCCACCCTATCTGAGAAAGACAGATGACTATGGTACGTAACGATTCAGTATGTTTTATTAGGCATATGTAAATGTAAGTACAAATGGGACACCAATCCCAGACACCATATCCCAAGTCCACAAATCCCCTTCGTAGGTAATAGTCGCAGGGGATTTGTGGAATAAGTCGTAAAAAAGTACTCGTGCATACAGTATGCATGCACTCATTAACCTATAAACGTACGTTAATGAATGCATGCTGACAATCAAGATTAACAAGCTAGTAAAGAAACCAACAGCATTATTTTGCGTAACTTGAGATTAGCCAAAGGCTGGTTTGGCCTAATGCGCCGCTTTAAGAAACATTTTAAGCTGGGCCGAGCTGCAGACTAATTTACTAAATTAGTCTGCAGCTATTTAGTTCAAATAATTCTGTTTCATACATGTAGTTCGCTTCTTATAGGTCAATATGTAAAATACAGGATGTCCAGTAGATCGATGCAAAGACTTGAACCAATTTATTTCATTGATAATTGAAATTTGCTGTGCTCTTCATTGTCTTTAAAAACCAAGTCTGACGTATAAGCTTCACAAATCAAGATTTATTAGAATGCTTATTAAGTGATTTATTAGAATCAATTGTTAAATAATCCAATTATTATCTAGTTTTGCAATGATAATCACTTAACTGTGAAAATCTGGAAATTTTCTTCAAAAACACTAAATCATCAATAAAAATTTAACGGTAAGACTTCGATAAATGTATGTTCAGCTCAAATGGTTCTAAATGGTCTGTATGAACTTCGGTTTAAGTCTTTGCATCGATCTACCGGACACCCTGCATAAATGTTTGGTAATCACACGGAATATGATATCGCTGAGCAGGGGTATAGCTAGCAATCCACTTTTCTCACCCATCCATGCATAGACCTCAGACCAATACTTACTCTGTGGCATACCTAGGCAGTGGAGCTAGCATTTGGCATCTGTCAATAGTATAGGGACAGAGCTATGTGTTAGTCTCCCCTCCTCCTCTAAGCGAAACAAGGTGAAGGAGACTGCTATCTATATTTTACAGTTCAACATTGCCCGCTGATCAGTCAGTCAGGTGGAAGAACGGGACAGACGAAAGGAGTAACGAACGGACGGACGGACAGACAGAGGAGGCTTCGTATAAGGTTCCCATTGGGCACCTTTCGGCCATGGAAGCTTTAAAAAAGCCCTTACCGCGTGGTGGCATGGAATATAAGACTGTTTAAGCATAGCTCTGTCCCTACTGTTGACAGATGTCAAATACTACCTCTAAGCTGGGATCCTCATCCATGGTATGCTTTCGAGCTTTATAAACTATTTATATTTCCCAGTACGTTTTATGCATGTGAAGTTGCGAATTAAGAAATTATTAGACACTGTGAAATGACTGAATCTTTTAAAAAACTTTCAAAAACAAGTTGTTCCTATTATCCCGCTACGCTGCTACGCGACGTGCGCTACGAGCTAGTAGTGCTACGAGCTACGAGCAGAGGCTCCGCTTCGTATTACGTAACGCTGCATTTTATAATCAAAATAAGTTGTTTCCTCAGCATTGTAAAAATATACATAACACTAGACTTACCTTGTTCATTCCATTCCCCATCTTCTCAACACACGAAAATCTTTTCTGCCCACAAAATTATTGTCACCATCACAATAACAACACAAGAATCAACAACAAATATTGTTCAAAATCAACATCGGTAAAATCTCCAAATGAATCTGTCAGTGCGTCAACGCGGGTGGGTCACTATGGCTACATTGTTGACACCGGAGTAACACGCGATCGCGAAAATGTTTATAACGGTTACATAAAAACGCGTACTCAACTAGTAATCCACCGTTACTCAAAAGAGCTTCGATCTTCCCTGCAGTTGTAGCAACCGCTTTTGTTTGCCCGGTTGATTTTTGAGCGTATTGGTTGTATGTGGCGGGGTTTGCCGCTCTGAGGTGGAGTGGTCGCGCGGGGTGCGACGGCGTGCGGCTCGCCCCATCCTCGGGAGCGTACTGCCGCGGCGGCTGCCGGCGACACTGCGTCTATAAAATGCAGTAGGGTTGGGGGTCGTGTCGGTTGGGCTTGTCGATAACCTTGGTGTTTTATTATTGAAGTGGAAATTTTTAGGCGATGTCATTTCCGTTACACGTAAAAACCTAATTATAGCCGAATAGTTTTCACTGTACTATCGTCATGTAGGGATGAGGTGAAGACTTGTTAGATCATTTTCCCAAATTAGATGTTTGGGTTTGCTAAGTTAAATTTTGGCTTAGTATATGTGTCAGACCGTATACATCATTGAGCTATGTCTAGATCAGGCTTTGCGAGACAGAGAACCTAGAAAACAGAGCGATCTTATATATTTTTTTCCGATATATGATTTGTCTAGATTTAAAATCCGCTAAAATTTTCACCGGTTTTGGACTTTACAGATGCGTAAAGTTGAGTTAAGGGGGCGTTCTTAGCGGGTTTTGAAACTTAACGACTCATACCATCCCTCTTTTCGAAGCACGATTCTTCTTTATTTTTATTTATTTATTTTTAAATAATAAATAAGTGAACAAATATAAGAGGACAATCTTACACAAATCGAACTAGGCCAATACTAAGCTCAACAAAGCTTGTGTTATGGGTACTAGAAGACGATATATTTAATAGAGATAAATACATAAGTAAATATGTAGAAAACATCCAAGACCAAAACAAATATTCATGCTCATCACACAAATATTTGCCCTTACCGGGATTCGAACCTAGGACCATCAGCTTCGTAGGCAGGGTCACTACCCACTAGGCTAAACCGGTCAGCAACCCGATCGATACCCGATAATGTAGACTGAGTGTCAAAAATCTAAGCTGAAGAGTATGGAAAACTATTTTAACTCGGTCTTTGAGATATCATCAAACATCTAAGCTAGGATTTTTAATTTGAGGTCAGAAATGCAAAACAACAACTGTCATTTTCTAGAACAAAACCGTTGACTTTGACATTCATATTATACTTTTTGCACTGGAAAATGACAGTTCTTTGTTTACATTTCTGCCTCAAATTAAAAATTCTAGTATACAGGAAAATGATGATCAAAAGTAAGGTGTAAGATAAACCCAAATGTAACGGGACTGCTGAAAATTGGATGGAGATTTTGAAAATTTTACCAAACGATAGGTGGGTTAACCTCTCAGTAACCACCGGCGTTAGCTAACGCCACTTTTCCGTTATAGGTTTTAACCCCTTAATGCATGTTAATCCATGCATGTTTTCATATGTTTTGAACTTTATTACCAAGCGATAAGGTTGAAAATTGCGATCCATTTGGGGTAAGGCCATTCATTAAGGGGTTAAATTTTATTATCATGGCATAGGGTTCAAAATCGCGATCCGTCCCATCACTCTCGGTTTTTGAGAGGTTAAACATTGTATTCGATATGAAGTTGTCGATAGAGCTCCCAATCCCAACACTATTGGCAAGCCCGCAGCAGAGCTTGCGTCAGAAGCGGCCAGTGATACGAACCTATGTAGGTACTGAGCTGAGCACCCTTTAGGGACTGAAATGCATCTTCAACTATGCAGTTAACGCGGTTTCAAGGGGTTAATGCCACTTATGAATGATTTGTGGGATGATGGGACTGTAAAATGGATATTTATAATGATAACTACCACTGTAAGCTGTAATAAGGCTTTATTAAAATAGAAAATATTACAAATAATACTAAAATAGAAAATATGACTATCTCATTCATTTCCCTTAATACTGAAATGACCAGTGACCATTTAAGGACGTCAATTATTATATTCATTATATTACATTAAGAGTAATAATTCGTATGCTTCCAGCAATAATCGAAGCTCACTCTAAAGAACGAACTTAACTTTAACTGTAAATACACTATACTTGCAGGCATACGAAAGCTGATTGGTTATACGCTCAAATGAATTACCGCTTAAATATCAAACTCGCGCTCTCAGTCACCGAGCGATAGACAATGACCGCTTGACTTTGAGATGTTGTTGTGCATTCTGCTCTTACACCTACGAACGACCGCTGATTGTCCAAAATCTAGAGTTTAAACTCGATATTGCACTGTTTCTATCCCCAGATAAACAGACAGTCTAGCTTTATTTCACATTTTACAAGTAGGTACAAATTGACGACCCGAATATCCGAGTCGGCAGCGACGCTGCCTACGAAGCCATGGGTCTCCGGTTCGAGTCCCCGGTGGGGGCAAATAGCCATGGTTGTTTATCTATCTAAGCATAATATTTACCTATATATACAGGGAATCCTAGTTTGGGACTAGATCAATGTGTGTCAACAATAGTGTCCAAGGTATTATTATTATTATTCCTCAGATAAACATTATCAACGGGTTGAAAATCATCCGTCACCAAACAGGCGTTTTAATACATCGATCAACCCACCCTATGTGTTATGTTTCTTCGGTGGAGTAGCAACTAGAGACATGCCAATTATAATTAAAGTGCCGCCTCCCCACCAAAGTAACGAAGCGCCTTCGCCGAATAATATGATTCCGATTACACCCTGTAATTAAAAAAGGTGTAATTAATTATCTCGTCTTGATCCCCGCTCACGAATATTTAACGTATCGAAATAGAAAGGGAGTCCAGATGACATATTTATGTCATTGCTTTTATGAATACGAGTCACTGGCTATATGATATTAGATGTTGTTATATTTGTAATCGGGACAATGGCCGACTGGTAAAAATTGAGCATCATATTGTCATGGGAAATATTAAACTGCACATCAATAATACTGATTTACACAACAAATATACTGATTTTTACAGAAAATATCAGGGCAAAATACTGCGGTAGCTTAGGTGAAGGGTAAATTATTTTTTAAATTATTAAAGTATTAGGTTGAACATGTTAGAATAATAAAAATATTTGAAACAAAAAAGTGTTTTTGCTGATCCTTTTTTGCTGTGAAAATTAGTATATTTGCTGAGCGATTAAATACAAGCCTATTAATTGTAATTGGACCTGCAGTTTGTATAATGCGCGGCGAATAAGTTGGACCAAAATGGCGGCGTCTGCACCGGTAAAAATGGCTGTTTTAGATACATTTTACCCTGCGCAGACGCCGCCATTTTGGTCCAACTTATACGCCGCGCATTATACCTACTTACCGATAAAATATAATTAGACGCAGATGATAGAACCGTTGGTACGACGGAGTTCGTGGCCGCGTCGAGGGACCGCAAGTAGTACCGGCAGCCCCAGGTGTTGGCAGCTACCATAAAGATTAGAAAAGCTATTCGTATCAAGTAGCTTTCCCCCTAAAATGAAGCATAGGAAAGTTATTTCTTTAGCTATCTCTTAGAACCTCCTCATTGTCTTTGTTCGTTTCGGAACAAACAGGTTTTATAATGCTGTGGCTGTGCGACTGAATTATCTTGCCCATTTCTTTGCGCATTAAAAATGCAAAAAAGTTTTTACCGAAAAAGAATCCTTATGGCTAACACTTAAAAATCACGCAGCTTCAGCATCCGCCCATGGAAGCCAGGCCCCACAAATGGAATTTTTGTAAAGCGAATTTTTAAAGATTATACTCCTCATTACTACTGGTAGCTTGGCAACCCCTGTATAATATTGTAGATGTGGAAGAGTCAGTAAATTATTTTTATTCCACGTTAACAGTACTGTACGAGTAGATGAATGCGTACCGAGAAAAAAGCGAAGGCGTATAAACTCGAGTGGTACACTGTTGAAATAATTCGCAATATAAAAATAAAATACACATTTGTACACAACGCATAAGATAATTAAATTGCAATTGGATTATCAAGAGTTCACAGCTTGTAGATCAAAGGTGAAGTCTTAAATCAGATGCGCACAAGCTGTACCGCAACAGGGTGCAAAATCACTTGGCCGAGGACCACAATTAATTATTTTTTGGCATTATATCAATTCTAAAAAGGCAGGGCGCAGTAACATAAGTAATTTGCAAAATGGGCTTGTTTTGGACGACACATTTGTAAAGATAAAGATAAAGATAAAGACTTTTATTTGCGATAGATATGGTTATACAAAGGTGGTACTATATAGTTTCAGTCAGATACACACATCCAGCTAATTAAATTATAGCATGCAAAACAATTATGACATAGAGCCACATAATTTTAAATAGTAGGTAACAAATTAGTCAAAGTTTACAATTGACACAAATTTTAACATTATGTGCTAGGAATTCCTTAATCGAGTAGAAAACATGTTGCATTAACCAATATCTTATAACTTTTTTAAATTTCTGTTTGTTACTTATAATTTGGTGTATTGGAGTTTTCAAGATACTTCCACTCTGTGTATAATCGGAACTTAACACACAGAGTGGTATTTATTTGCCGGAGGTAAAACAGGGCGACTAAAGCACAAATGGTCGGCGGGAACCGACTGTATGCCGAATTATATATAAAGGGACTGTCGGACAGTACTAGCGGGACCGATTTTTCAAATCTCTAACATTAGCTTAAACGCAGCGGTGTTTCCAGAACAATGGAAAACTATGCTCGTGGTACCAATACCAAAAGCCAGGGCGAGATCAGCGGTGGCGTGTACAACACGTGTTGCAGTCAGCCGTCCAGGAAAGCGTACAATTCCAAGTTAATTCACAATTCGCAAATGGACAGTGGTGCTGGCTGTGGATTTAGGGGTACAGATCGATGCTAGAATCCAAAAAAGTGTCCCATTTTAGAGGATAAAATGACATTTACTGAAACAGATGGCATCCATAGGAAGTACACCGCAGTTTTTTTTGCAAGCAATTTATAGAGTATTGTGGTCACAGTTCCGAACCGTACTACACAAAAGTCAGGCGTGAATTAGGGGAGTAATCTTAATTATTTATTTTTATTTTATTGTATTAGGAGAACAAACAGTTTTACACACTCTATTAATAAAGTTATATAATAACTTATAACCATTAATGTGTTCTTGCATGTGTTCTCGATCTTGATCCTCTTGAGTTCCTCCTTGATCAATGAAGTTTCCAAGAGTAGTAAGGGATGCTAGGTACCTGCTCTTCGCGGACAAAAAAAAAATACTCTACTATAAAGTCATCTACAGATTTGATTTTTGGGTTAACGTTTATTGTTCTCACTGAAGAAAAACGTGATTGGATGATTTTTTCTCGATAGATTTTGATTACGAAAAGACCTGTAAATTGTTTAATATTTTCTTGTAATTCTGAAATCCTAACTATATTATGTATTCGTAATCGTAAACTTTCCTTGAAAATCTTTTTGACAAAATAGCTTAGTTTATTTCTAAACAATTTTTAAATAATGTTGTTTGGCCCTTCGTTATTTTTGTTTGAGTCGAGCGCATTGTTTGCGCTCTCTTTTCTTACTTATGTGGAGCCGTCATTTTCGTTTAAATTCGTATATTCCTTTTTTTAGATGTGTTTTCATGTCACATATTCATAAAAATAGCACTGGCTCCATTTGCTAAAAAACAGTTCATGCGTATAATTTAGGTATAAGCACAGATTCTATAATGTCTAAGATAGGTAGTAGATATGGTATTACTCTTACGGTGACATATATATGTCGAATTTGTTATAATAATATAACTATATAGGTTAACCCTGTAAATAATAGATGTCAATTGGAGAAATAACTAAAAATACCTACTAAAAGTTGAAAATTATTCGACTCAATCACATTTGTTTATTAAAAGATAACCTACCACTAAAGACGTTGTTCCCGATAGCTTTCCCGCAGTGCTTCCTATGGATGCCCATAGTCCAGACAATAACGAATCTTGAAGAATATGTTGCATTTTATTATTTTCAAAACTAATAAATAATGTTCGTCCTCTATGTAACCAAAGACCGTGTGATGGGGTTTGCTTGCTGGCCGGCTGTGCATAGATAAAAATGTCGGCTGTCCGGCTGTGTTGTGTGCAAACTGCAAAGAGAATATTATATAGTGTGTGTTGTTCACAGATTATTAATATCGTTTCATTCAAATTGAATGAAATAAATGACGTCCGTCCCGGGTCACGTCATCCGGTCCACTCACACTGACCTGAATCACTCACACACGTCAGGAGTTCGTTCAAAAACTGATCATGATTTGTTTTGTAACACATATTTTAATATTTAATATCGCAATGAAAATTGATGGAAAACAATTATAAATAAATCAGATCATTCATAATATTTATAAAACAGTTAATTTTAAATTAATAGTAGAGCGAGTTTGGCTAATGCATAGCCAAATTCGTTCAATTTTGCTTGAAACACAAAACCTCAACTGAACTGAGTTATCTCGTTTTCGAACGTGAAATATTAAGTTATTGTCATTTGTTTGATATTTCCTCATCATTATTTTCCTTTTCTTCATTGAACTCAAAAATAAAAGCGTGCTCCCTGACTGTGGATGTGTTATTGATTTACTCTTGAATTAAAATAAAATTACACTAGTCACACCATGGAAACCGTGAAGAGTGGAGACTCAGTCCTCCTAATATGGAACAAAAGCGAACAAAATAACATCAGTAATTTCGTGAACGAGCTTCATGGTGTATGTGGGAATGGCTCGGTGGTTCTAGAAAACTCCCAAATGCTGACAGAATGTAAGTTTATTTGAGTTAATCTTCATATACAAATCTTGATATACTTGCTAATTTTTTGTCCAAATGACTAAAAAATAACGTGACCGTTTGTCCGGCTTTGCGCGGGACTGTTCCGCTGTCCCCTGAAAGTAGGGGACCCGTCCCCTTATCAACACTCTGACCAAAATGTCCCGCTAATGTTTAGCAAATAAATTAATGGTTATTTTCAATGGATATGTCCATTTAACATTTTACCAAGTAAAAAAATACGTATAAACAACACAAAAGTTTGAAAGCGGGAATGTCCCTTGCTAAGCGGGACATATGCTTTCAGACTGTCTGTCCCGCTGCCCCCCGAAAGAGCAAAATTGTCCCGCGTTAGCAAATAGATAAAAGGTTATTTTAAATGGACCTACATTCAATATATTATAGTCTTGTTTCTAAGCCGTTTAAAAACCAATTTATATTTTCTAAAAATGCAAACTGTAACAGGTGTAAAAAAATAATATTTTTATGTGAAAGGGTGACTTCATATAAAAAAATATTTTTTGAACGCTGTTCATGTAAGAAATGTTAAGATTTTAGGTAACAAACAAAAAAACTCAGAAATAAGAACCCCCACCTTTTTTGAAATTAATTAATAAAGCAGTTAAAATGTAAAAGGAAAAAGGGAACCCTTATCTATATGTCTGTCAGTTTGTCTGTCAAGCCCATTTTTATCAGCAATAGTGGAGTAGTAGTTTCAAATCAAGTTGAAATTAATATCAATTACCTACTCAGGTCTGTGGTGCCTTCTAGGTCAAAGCAATCAAAAGATAGGGCTGTTTTCCCAGCAAATTTGCTTAATTTAGTTGATACTCGCACGGGAATCTAAACCATAGGGTACTTCTCGTTGACCTAGAATCATGAAATTTGGCAAGAAGTAATGTATAATATAGCACATAAAAAAGAAATCCTGAAAATGATATCTTGTAGATCCTTCACAAAAAAATGTGATTTGTGTGGAATCCTTGGTGTGCGAATCCAACTTGCACTTGGCAGTTGTTTGTTTCCATATATGCAAGTGTCCCGCTCTGACGATAAAAATAAATGGTCACATTATTTTTAAATATAGTCAGAATTACAACCAAAATGTTCAGCTTATTCACCATTTAGCTCACATTTTTATTTGTTTCTATTTTATTACCGTCCAGCTTCGCGACCACATTCCTCATTCGACGTGATAATCTCCAACTGGCTAGCTCCTCACTCCGTCCACCACACAGACAGTTTGTTGTCCATCATCATCAAGTTGTTAAAGCGAAGCGGAAAGGTTGTGATCAAGGATAATAAGGACCTAACAAGCAGTTTGAAAATAAATGGATTTACAAATGTCCTCAGTAAAGATGGTGTCTTTACAGCAGAGAAACCAAATTTTGAGGTAACTATGCTGCTGTATTTAACAAGCCACCCTTGCCCCTAATGGGCCATTTAAAATAACCTGTCTTCATAGATTTTTATCTAACACAATGATGAAATCAAGCAATCATAGAAAATTTGCTGGATTATGGATATCTATGGAGAACAGTAACAAAATGAACCCTGTACCAAATTAAGCTATGTGACTCAATAATTTCCTATCCTAATCAAATTGGTGCTTAGGGGGCCTACCTATTGCATTGTCATTTATGTGATCATTTGTCTTTGATCCAACATAATTCTTTCTCTCTCACCTTTATGTGAAGCATGATATGCGTAGTATGCCTTTATGTGTAGTATCATAGAGTAATGTTATTAGACAAAATGTTAGCTACAAAGTGAAATCCGTTATAACTAGATGAAAATTTGCATATATACTCAGAATATTGACCCCACTTAAAACTCCCCCCTTCCGATGCTTGCTTCTTGAGATACCAAAGGGGGAGAAGGGGGGATTACAGTTATAGTAATGTTAACGTACGTCGTTTCTCCACCCTAATACTCCCACATCCCCACGGTCTCCTGAATGCTTGAAACAGCTATTAAAAAAAAACTCGAAAACTAATTATTTCCGACGGTTCGCGTACTTTGAAATCATCTATAAATATACTAATGAAGCATATAAAAAAATTTGCAAAAGAAATAAGAAATAAGAAATAAGAAATAAGAAATAAGAAATTTATTTGCTATGTCAAGGGTATTGTACAGTAATTATTCTTGGTACATTGATTGTGCTCCTTAAACAGCTAGTCAATATAGCATGCAAATATATACAACACGTTTAACAAGTTTATTCAGCAGTTTTAAAATTGAAAAAATCTTGAAGTGAATAAAAACAATTATCTAATAGCCATTTTCGTAGTCTAGATGTGAAGAGATTAACATCGAGGTTTTTAATATATCGAGGTATCTTATTGTACACCGCGATACACATTGCGTCACAATTATTTTGGTACAGTGCTGTTCTGGGACAGTGTTTATAAACAAGCTTATCGGGATTTCTGGTATTTCTGGGATATACATCACTAGCCCTGGCAAATAGATTTGTGTTAAGTTTAACAAATTTCGCTACTTCCATTATATATAGACAGGGAAATGGTAGTATTTTTAACTCGCGAAACAATGGCTTGCATGATACGTGCTGCGGTACTCCAACTATTGATCGGATGCATTTTTTTTGAGCGATAAAAACCGCTTGCTTGTCGGTACCGTTTCCCCAGATGATCAAGGCATATCTGAGTGCTGCTTCTATATATCCGTAGTAGGCCGATATCGCCGTTTGTCTTGATGCAACTTTACTTAGCCTTCTTAAGACAAATACAAATCTATTTAATTTTCCGCACACTTTCTTGGTATGCTCCTTCCAATTTAGATTCTTATCAATTATTATACCTAAGAATGTTGCATGGTCTACATTTTGTAATTGTTGTCCTTGGTGATTTATACTTAGTAATTTATTATTTATAGTTTTATTAAAATTCATTATATTAGTTTTTGTTAAATTTACTTTTAAATTGGAATTGATTAAATAATTTACAATGGTTGTCACAGTTTCATTAAGGTCCGAGATATGATTACTTAAATTATTATTTTTTTGTGTCACTATTATTGAAATGTCATCAGCAAATAATATACATTTGTGTTTGATGTGGTCTGGGAGATCATTTATGTATATGAGGAATAAGAGAGGACCAAGGACACTGCCTTGTGGCACTCCGTATTTATTAAACCTAGGTTGTGACTTATATGTTTTTAAGACATTATCTTCTACTCTTGTGGTTTCTACATATTGGGATCGGTCCCCTAAGTACGTTTTTATCCAGGACAGTGATGGGCCTCTTATTCCGCATTGTTCAAGTTTTATCAGCAGTACTTCATGGTCAACAAAGTCGAAGGCTTTGGACATGTCAAACAATAAAAGAGTCGTAGTTTTTTTTTGATCAACCCGTCGGCTTAAATTGCTAACTAGATTAAAGGCCGCTAGTGTTGTAGATTTTTTTTTTTGGAATCCATATTGATCGGGTTTTAATATTTGATGTGCGGTAAAAAATTTGTTGAGTCGAATTTGCATGGCTTTCTCAAATACTTTTGACAGTATTGAGATCAGTGTTATTGGCCGATAGTTACCAACATCGTCTCTACTGCCTTTCTTATGCAACGGTTTAACTACAGATTGTTTAAGTTTTGATGGAAAACACCCTGACTCTAGAGATAGATTGATCAGATACGTTAGCACGAAGCAAAGTTCGTTAGCACATCTTTTTAAGACTTTCGTAGTCAGGCCGTCGCATTTGCAACGGCCGTATTTCTAAAGGGAAGCCTTCACTTTCAAATATTTGACTATTATGTGTGATGCAAGATATGTGATCATTTAAATGACTGTGTAATAGGGCCCTAGTTCTTGTCCATAAACTTACCTATTTGGTTACTATTTTCAGGTTGGCTCCAAAGCTCCCCTGAAGCTGGGCAACAAGTCATCAGTATGGAAATTAGATGACACAGTCGAAGAAGCATGGTCCGCCGGTAATGATGACGAGATCATCAACTCCGATGATCTGCTAGATGAGGCTGACACACAGAAACCT
This sequence comes from Argyresthia goedartella, assembly GCA_949825045.1. Lineage (NCBI taxonomy): Eukaryota > Metazoa > Arthropoda > Insecta > Lepidoptera > Argyresthiidae > Argyresthia > Argyresthia goedartella. The sequence continues at coordinate 20,239,324 of OX463821.1, read as the reverse complement.
GATCAGGCTTCACTTAGAGGTGATTATTTTAATTTATAGTTGATTTCGAATGCTCTTACTATCTTGTTTGGTTACCTACACATTGTGTGATGCCTATATCTAGCAGCAGTGGATGAATATATATGATGATGATGGCATAAATGTAATGACTAACCTGGTCATCTGTACCCTGTTCCTTAGTTAAAGTATGTTTTGTACGGCTTAAATACAAGGCTAAGAAAATATCCATTCTACATTTTTCAATGGCAGTTTGCAGAATAATATTGACTGTTGTAATAAAAACACCGACATGCTTTGATAAAATCTTCATTGTACGTCTAAAATACAAGAGGTGTAAATACCGTGGAATTGTGAATAAAGCGATACAGTTACGCTTACGCATACAATATGTATGATTTTATGCTTGGTCAAAAACTCAAAGATACTAGAACTGAAAGGAATGTTGTTTAAAACTGTATAGAGAATTGTGTGCGTCTTATAAATTTCTGCGGGTCATTCATTGTCATGTTATCAGCGCAATGAATTGTTTTATCTTTGCTCTTGGTATGTGTAATTTTAACAATGCCAAGTAACTGTTCTTTAGTTACGTTGAGGTTTCTTGTTTCGAGCGTTGATGTATGTGGAGTTCTTGTTCATAGTAGCAATAAAGGAGGATAACTTGTTTTTGGCCACAGATAGTTATTCATACCATCAAACGCTGAACTTGTCAATCAAGGTGGTCGATCTCTATTTGGACGTCTTGCGGTTCTTATCTAGATAGCCAGTTAGCGACTCCACTTTGAATGGACTTTACTGGCCGTCGAAGGGAATTAAATCAAAATGGAGATTGTGATGAATGTCCTAATAAGGCTTTTATTTCGAAATTTGCAAATCTTACTTAAAATTAATTACTATAATGATCTCGATTGGTCGACTAATCTAATGTCCTCCCGCTATAGCGATTGAAGCGTGAAAGCGGGCTTGGCCGCGGATCCCACGAAGGAAAATGAAAATGCACCGTTAGGGTTTTTCGGCTGACATGGCATGGCGTGATATTCGGACAAAATTCCATTTGCAGTCTCCGAAGTTCATGGGTGGTCTGAAGCACATGGTGGTGGGCTATATGGATGATATCGAAAAACATCAATATTAACAAAAATATGTAAACAACAGCAAAAAGGTTGGCACACTCAAGAAAAAAGAAGATAGAGAAAATAAGCAAGTCGCGACGACATTAGTCCATGACTGTTTTTATATCGTAGGAAAGTCTATCGTAGGAGCTCACTTTCCTACGATATCACCGTTCCTTTTCGGAGAATATAAACAGCCAAAGGTCCCGTTCCGACTCAGCATATGTCACAGAACCTAGAGGAGTAATGTAATGTACGTTGTACTTGCAGTGTGCTCCACGACTGGCAAGAGAAAAGCGTGCGCTGACTGCTCGTGCGGCCTCGCGGAAGAGTTGGCGGGGGAGGTGAAACAGACTCCCAAGTCATCGTGCGGCAGTGTGAGTACACCTGACATTGAGCGGCGCAGGAGACAAGGTCTCGCAGTGCACACCACATACAGTCCGCGCTAAGTTTCTTTGGCTCTGAGCAAGCTGTGACCTCTCTTTAATAATAATAATATACCTTGGACACTATTTACACACATGATCTAGCCCCAAACTAGGATTCCCTGTATCTTGGGTACTAGACAACGATACTCATACTTGTCACTGCCAACTCGGCCATTCGGGTCGTATAGGTCGGTGGGGCTCGCTCAGAGCCAAACAACTTGGCGCAACCTGTGGATATCATATTACTACTCAAATCTTCTCGCATTTATCCAGAAGTCAAACCAACTCGTCTTGCTTCAATCTTGGCATTAAATATAAAATAACACAGTGTCACCTCTCTTCCCATAGGGGGTGGCACAGGCTCCGTTGCGCCCAAGTCCCAGCCCAAGTCCAAGCCCAAGTCCAAGCCCAGTTATTCAACACTTAATTTTCCGTGACAGGAGCTAGTCCATTGCCGCAGCTACGGATATCTGCAGTTCTCCTCACCATGTTTTCCATCACCGTTCAAACGTCCGTATAGTCTACGGAAGATAAATTACTTATCTTATTGGTGAACGGTGAGCGCCGGTATTCGAACCCGCATATTCTACGGGGTTAGTTCATACGGATCCCGGGATCAGATCAAAGTTCATACGGATCCCGACGATTCGTTCACACCGAACCCGCGTGGGATCAGTTGACCCCGTAATAAAATGTAGCAGTGCACACTGATCCCGTTGAACAGAGACACGAAATAAAGAATAATAAAAACGGATGTCGTACATACATACAATACATACATACATAGCGTCACCCCTTTTCCCATACGGGGTGGCAGAGGCACAACTGTGCCCACTTTTAGCCAGTGATTCAATACTAAATTTTGCGTGACAGGGGGCTAGCCCATCGCCGCAACTGATGTCGTATATGCATAAAATCAATATCCGAGGATCCGGTTGGAGTCCAATCATGAGTCAGATTTTGAAAAATTCACGGCGCCATCTTGAACTTTTTAGTTAATTAACCGATTTGCTTCAAAATCTATATCTGAGGATCCAGTCAAATCATAATTCTGAAGTCAGGTTTTAAAAAGCAAATCGGTTTAGTAACTCAAAAGTTCAAGATGCGGCGATTTTTTCAAAATCTGACTTCAGAAACATGATTGGACTCCAACCGGATAGCAAATTGGCTTAGTAACTAAAAAGTTCAAGATGGCGGAGTTTTTTTTAATCTGAGTTCTGAATCATGATTGGTCTCATGAAGCAAATCGGTTTAGTAACTCAAAAGTTCAAGATGACGGCGACTTTTTTAAATCTGAGTTCTGAATTATGATTGGACTCCAACCAGATCCTCAGATATCGATTTTGAAGCAAATCAGGCCAGTAACTAAAAAGTTCAAAATGGCGGCTATAAATCGTCATCTTCATCATTGATATAATTTTCAGCCCAAATCGACCCGCCGCTGGGCACATGTCTCTTCTCTGTACAATTTATTCAAATTATTTGGGGGGAAAGATGAACAGGAATAAACAGAATGTTATATAGCCCCCGTACACCCTGTATTATAGACTGTTTCATTTACGCTTCACACGGCTTCTAATTTACCAGTATTATTATTTACCTAAAACCCTACGTATAAAAATAATATAATATAAAGAAATCAGCATCGATAAAATGCTATTCTATATTTCGTGTGTTCACACTGATTCCGGGATCGGTGTGAACGTATCGTCGGGATCCGTATGAACTTTGATCTGATCCCGGGATCCGTATGAACTAACCCCTTCTACGCTGGCGCAACCACGAGACCAAGGACGCTTTATATTTGACGTGATGATCTTATATTTAATAGTAAGGATATAATGCAGTGTTTCATTATAAAGTGTATATAACAGGTTCATGAGGATCAATTTTTTACGACAAAATCAATATTTAAAAAAATCATTCAATATGGCAAGAAATAAGGTAAATTTGTAGGTAGGTAAATCACAAAAAATAGGTGTTTTTTGTTCTGAATCCATTATTATGGCTTCTTTCATAACGTAATGTCGTTATATTTTGTTTTTAGGGTTCCGTACCCGAAGTTAGTATTGTAGTAATGTAGTATTTGGCGCTGCTAATCCATTTTGAACTTGTCATTACATTTGAGTGCAACAAAGCCTAAACGTGCCGTTCGGTACCGATGGTTAACGAGACAGCGAGTGTAGTAGTTAGCTATCGCTGTCACGCTCACTCGCTAGGGAAACAATATAGTGAAAGTTCGGATTTTTCTATTGGTTTACTTTTTTCATCTATCAAACCCTCTATAACATGGAAAAAGCTAGTTTATAATATTTTTGTCAAGAAAATTACATTCTAGAAGGCTAGTCCTAAAGCGTAGATTAAGTACTATGACTATGACTAGTCATAAGTCGAACTAGTGATCGAACTAGTTGGACCTAACGCGATTTAGGTTAGAAGAGTGGAAGACAGAGGGATTCATAGACGTGTTCATCGTTTGTCAAATAACGATGTAAGCACATAGATAATAATAGATAGTAAAGAGTTCATATTTATTTTGTGAGGTACGGAAGATATTTTCTATGCAACCAATTTAAAAATGTTTTCTCATTTGTACATATGTCCTAGTCAGATGAACGAAACTCGTAAGAACTCTCTCGTTGTATGCTAACCAAGATATATCTAATGCTAATCTTCTGCGGGTATGTGATCCTACTACCTTCCTAGAAATTTCTGCATTATATCTTTTTCTGAAATTTACTCAGGCTATGGTATTTAAAGTGAGGAAATGTATACTTTTTGAGAAATATTTTTTTAAAGTTTGTTACATATTGAGATTATGTTTACATAATTTTCGCTACGAAACTGACCTATATCGCATTATTATTTCGAAATCGCCTTAGCTCTGGCTAGTAGGTGGCTGCGGGGATGCCCCACCGCCCCGCACTGCTGCGCACCGATTGAGACGGCGCGGCCGAGGCGGGTCGGCGGGTCGGCGAGGCTCCGCGCCTCCGGCTCATAAAAAACACTCTAGAGTCTAGCCACAAGACTGCCTAGGAAGGATTGCCTAGGGAGTGGGTGTGCTGATTCGTATTTTCTATTCAAAACGCAACAAAACGATTCACGAAACTTGAGAAGAAACGGAATGTACGAACACGAATGACACATGTCACATGGCAATTGATTGACGCAATGGCGCAGTTTTTTACGTTCAGTTTCATCCATTTTGCCCGACAGTTTATAACACAGACTGTTTTTACACCACCATTTTAATAAGTTTTACGTTTCGTACATAGATATTTTCCATTATTTTTTAAAACTACGCTATTTCCTCGCAAAAAGAAAGAAAGCTCTTTGCTAAGAAATGTGACTCCCAGTTACCTATTAAATACCTTATTACAATTACATTCAGGAAGAACGATATAAAACCCAACCCTACCACTTGATGGATGACACCCACTCACCCACAAGTTTATTTATCATAATTTATATCACAGAGCACTCCAGATCATGTTTCAATAAATAATCACAAATAAGTTTGCAAATGTAGGCAAAACTCGATTTAGACTGATGAAAGTTTAGGCAGATTAAAATTGAGCTTTAATACGAAGCGAACACACTGCTGAATAGGCCTAATCATTGACGTTAAGCTAGTTTAGTATCACGTTAAGCACAAAGCTCCTTAGTTTTTCTATGAATTAGGTACACCCTCCTAGAAGGGAAAATTAGATCCTCTTCAACCCTTCAGCCACATATCGTGCACTCTACAGAGACTCAAACTGTATAAGTACTCTCTCATTTGCAGTGTTACCTCGGCGATGCGTTCCGTTGCGCCTCCTGCCCTTACCTCGGCATGCCGGCGTTCAAGCCTGGCGAAAAGGTCGTCGTGGACCTTAAAGCGGACCTATGAACACAGCGCGGATAGTAGAACTGTGAACACAGCGGCCGGCGTTTCGGAAGTGGCGTCAGGTTACCTCAGTGATTATTTTGTTGTTATTTTGAGATATTGTTACTACGAAGTAAACAACCTACTTATCTGTCTGTCTGTCTGTATCTATAACATCGACCTCCAATTGTAGTTTGACTAATCACAATTGTAGAGACTACAGCTCGCGTGAAATAAAAATAATCGTGTTGTAAATATATTTTCCCCCGACTGCGGCGAAGCCAAAAGGAGGGTTATTATTTTGACCCCTACATATGTATGTATGTAATGTATGTTCAACTGTTCCCCCAGAACATCTAAACTACTTATCAGAATTTGACAAATGAGGTATCGTTAGAAGGGTCTTGATCGTCCACTACTTGTAGGCTAAGTGGCTTCACACGAAATTCAATATGGCGCCCTCTATGGGCGGGGCCTAAAGTCGTGGATTTAATAATCACCTATCCAAATCAAAAGGAAGATCTTTCACCAACAAATCATGTCATAACCGTAAAGTATCGCTGAAATCAAGTAATTTTATGGGTATGACAGGCCCCATTTTTTTAATTAAAGCTAATTTCTCGTGACGCTAGGACATTTTGTTTGATGACATTTTTTGTTCGGTTGATGGTCCTCGATCGATGTATGTAACTTTCAATATGCGCCACCAATGTTAAGAGGAAAAAAAGGTGGATTTTTTTCCCTCAGTTTGGTCCCAATTTCAATATATTTATGAGGTACCGTTATATTGATACCTATCTCAAAAGATAGAAAATTAGCCAAGCATGATTTTAAAAAGATTTGCACGCTTAAACGTCCTCCGGTTTTTTATATATGTAATCAAAAACCTTGTTTAAAAGCGGTGGAAATTTCTGGTCTGTAAAATCCAAGTCTCAAGTCACAGATGCCTAGAGCAAGATTTGTTAGATTATTTACATTCAGTTAATCTTAAATAATTGAGAAACAAATCAATCCTCGCAATTTTTACCAATCAACTGTAAAATTCTGGGTTTATTCGTCAAAAAATAATAAAACATCGATAAAAACAAAACGGTAAGACTTCAGCGGACACAAGTTCGCCATTTCGGAATAGATGGAAATGGTTGCCATGGTGGTGCTCTTGTTTTGTGCCTAATTGAATCGCTAAAAGGTTATGGTAACCCCACACCCCAGGATCGATGTTGGAGACAAAGAATAAAGGTCACCGCTGTCTATACGACCGTAATTCTGCTAAATAATACATACATACTTATGCTCACGCCTATTTTCCGGAAGAGTGGTAGGCAGAGACCAAAGACCTCCACCTGCTACGATCCTGGCATACATCTCTCGCTTCCTCAGCATTCATAAGTCTCTTCATGCAAGCTCGCCGGTTACGGGTACTTTGTATTTGCCCCTTCGCTAACAAATCGCCGATTTTGTTTTTATAGGACCTTCTTGGGCTTCCCTGCCCGACGGCTCCTTTCACACCCGCTGTATAAATCTGTTTCGTCAATCTCGTTTCAACGAGACCAAACTATCTTAGCTTGCCTTTCTGTATCCTTGTCTCTATATCTTCTTTCAATCTTTCAAAATAGCGATAGCTGTAATGTTAACCTAAGAAATGATCACAGACTACTTGCGCCCCGGTTTAGACTCGCGAAGGTTATAGCAATTCTTTCAAGGGTCACTGCATTCTCTACTACAACAAGATACCTCTGGAGATCTTGAAATTGCCATTTGAGCAATTTAAAAACCATGTTTAAGCGACTGTCGAAAAAGGGATATTACAATGTTCAAGATTACTTAAATGATGGGACTGTAAAGGGTTAATCTGGCTCAACACAGACCTTGCTGTTAATAATTTTGTAATTTTTTATTCCTGCTTATTAATTATGATAATGACATAAGTATATATATTTTTATTATGTATATACATTAGTCATTAGCATAAGCAATTTTTAAAAGAGATCTAAAATCAATCTGTGGGAGTTTCTACGCCCTTCTTCTCCGATTGCTAAGTATATGTAAATATCTACAGTAATAAAGACATTTGGAATCCACAGCGTTCCCTTATAACTTCATTCTTCAATCTATCTTTAGCTAAATAATGTTTCTTCAAATATGGGTTTTGGGTTGTCCTCTTTAGATACTAAGGAACATTATTTTTACGGGTGGGGGCGGGGTCGTGTAATTCAGCTACGACCTTAACCTTTTGACCGCCCCATTCGGCACTGGCCGACAACTGAAAGTCGTGCCACTTGCGCTACGCCGGCTATAGCCGACACAATTTTTATATCAAAAGACATCTCGTATGAATTAAGTTGTATTATCATAGAATAGCAAACATGTTTGGCGAGTGAGTGAGACATTATGTATTTGATGTTTTGATTCAGGGTAGGGGTGCCTCCCAAGCATGTTAATCACCATGCATCTGTATTATATTTTGACTTGTATTTTGTGTGGGTGTTAAACAATTAGGATTAGCCAAATACTTTGCATAAGTTAGCTCCCACATAAACACGGCCGTATTCCTCTGTAATGTTAATTATTATATTGATCTAGAATTAATATATTTCTGGCAAAATTTTAAGTAATGTGGTATTTTATTTTGAGACTCAGTTACCCTATCTTGCATGTCGACGAGGCAAAAAGCGAGTGAAATGAACAGTCGGTGTTCAATTTCCTTATGCGTATATTATAGATAAATAAATATATGTATATGTTAACCTGACGCCAAGTTTCTTGGCGCCTGAGTGCCACCTGGAGCGGATAGCGGCGCAGGGAACAAGAGAGACGCATACAAGGACGAGAGAGAGGGGTAACACTTCGCTCAGGCGTCAAGAAACCTTTCGGTGTCTGTACTTGGGAGGCCTTTGCCCATCAGTGGTACAAGATAGGCTCTACAATCTTCTATGAAACGGCCAAGCCTTATTTTTTGACCAAGATAGATGTAGGGCTTGTTGTGTAGAGTCCAAGAGTATCTATAGAACTTGGCACCTATTAAGATCTCAATTCTTTTGTCAGCGAAGTTGGCATCGAGCGATTTTGTTGACAATAGAGCCCATCGAGGGCTCAAAATAATTATATTAATTACACCTCAATTTCACCAATATCGGATGTGCAGCAGCAATGACCATTAAAAAGAAATCAAGTGTTCTATCGCTTGAGCAGGGCCTTTGTGCATGTCCACTTCGCTGAAGTAGGAGGCCTGGGTGTTCTAGGAGCTCGTGGTTGTTTATTGTGTCACCTAGGATAGCCATCCTGGTTGCTGTTGTGGATGGACATGCCAGTAGCATGTGCTCTACTGTTTCATCCACTTCCATGCACCACCTGCACAGGGAACTGTCCGATGCACCTGTAATTGTCAAGTGTTTGTTTAGTGTACAATGGCATGGAATAAGTATTTTCATTTTACTGCGTGGCAGTCTCATTTAGTCATTCGTAAATTTATGGTTGTACTTATCTATAAAAAGTTTTGTGCTTTCGCAGTCTTCTCTGCTAGACCATAATAGCATTTGTTGCTGTACTGTGGCTTATTTGAGCCTTTTCCGTAGAGTTTCCGCTGATAAGGGAGAGAATGGTGGAGGGTCAATTGCCGGCCTTCCTGCCCCTAATTTTGGTAGCTTGTCTGCCTCCCAGTTGCCCTGCTCACCTTGGTAATCTTTTACCCACTGGACCGTGACCTTGTTTTTCTCACCTGGCCGGTTGAGTGCCTTGTGGCATTCTAGTATAAGTTTTGATTTTTTCATCGGTCTTTTTAGTGAGCTTAGTAAGGCTGCGCAGTCCGTTTTAAAGGTAATGTCATTCCCCTCTGCATTATTTATCAAGTGCATTGCCCCGTCTAGGAGACTCTCCTTTCCGAAACTTAGGGAAAGTTTAATGTCAAGCTCCGGCGAGAAAAGACCTCCGGCGAGAAAAGACCTCCGCCTATGACCCTGCTTTTCTCTGAGCCATCACGGTATATTGTTATGATTTGGTGTTGTTGGTGTTTCCAAGCCATTGGCTGTAATTTCATATTTCATACCGAATAGAAATTCTGTTTTTATGCGATCAAAATTACAATAATTGCTTCCGGCACTTCCCCGAATGCCTTTTCTAGAATTGTGCAGTGTCCTTTATCTGCTATTTGTCCTTTCCATTGTCCAGTACTGTATAGCCTTATGGCCGCCGATTTGGCCTCCTGCTGTACGAATAGGTCCAATGGTGGTGCTTAGCATGATTTCTAGTGCCGCTGATAGCGTTGACCTTATGCAGCCTGTCATGCCTACACATGCCATTCTCTGGAACTGCTGTAGTTGTGTTGCAGTTGTGCATTGTATTGTTCGTTGCCACCATACCATGGAGCCGTATGTGACGATGGGTCTCACCACAGCCATAAAATTCTATCGACATATTTTGGGCTGGAGTCCCCATCCATTCCCTACCATCTTCCTACACTGGAAGAACGACATGGTGGCTTCCATATGCTTGCTCCAACTTAATTTGTGGTCAAGCCATACACCTAGATATTTTACGTCTTTTGATAGTGTTAGTGTTTTATTAAAGAGTTTGGCCAGCCTCTAACGGCCGTGGTTTATTTTTTTTTGTAAATAGTACCATCTCAGTTTTGGCGGGGTTTACTGAGATTTCGTTATTTTTGCACCATGTCTCTATGTATACCGTAGTGCTAATTGCATGCGGTCAAATATGGTGTTTATAAAGAGGCCGTTCACGAGTATTGTCACGTCATCGGCGTATGCTATTGAGTAGAATCCTCTTGTGTTCAGTAGTGTCACCAGGTCGTTGGCTACTAGTACCCACAGTAGTGGTGATAGCACACCCCCCTGTGGACAGCCCTTGGCCACTTTGCATTTCAATTTATCGCTGATTTCCAGAGAGATTATTCTTGATTCCAGCATTTTTGTTATCCAGGTTCATCATCATGTTAGGGTTGGTGCCTAATTGCTCCAATCCAGTCCTGATGCTGATGAAGTTTGTTTTATCATAAGCTCCTTCGATGTCTATAAATATCGCCAGGCACGACTGTTGGCTTAGTATTGAGCTTTCTATCTGACCACTGCGTGTAAGGCAGTCTGTGGATTTTCCCGCTTGGTACGCATGTTGGTTTGGGCGTATAGGGTTGGTTCTCATGGGACCGTCCCTTATAAACCTATCACACACTCTTTCTAACGATTTCAGAATTAATGATGTGAGGCATATAGGTGTTAAGGAGTTAGGCTCAGTATAGTCGTCCTTGCCTGGTTTCGGCAGGAAGACAACTTTCACTTCACTCCAGATCCTGGGCATGTAGCCGAGTGCTAGACCTGCCCTAAATATTTTTACAAGTCAATCAAGCAAATCAAGTGTTGCTAGTGCTTCAAATTATTGTTATTATTTTCCTTAAAACGTATGGGTAAATTTGCTTCACTTTTCTTCTTACAAAATTTGTCCTAATTCTATTCCAATTAAACTTAAAAGGTGTCCGTCCGAGGTTTAGGAAATTAAATAAAACACAAATTAGCAAATATTCAATTAAACATATTTTCTCTTCTTTTTACAAACAGTTAACTTATTTTAACATATCTGGATCTATAACATCATTTTCACTTACATTATTTCTGATATAGTACTCATTCCGTTATATAATAAAATATACATATTATATCTTGCCATATTTTCGTGTCATATAATTAATATAACAATTTTATAATTATTTACTTATCAAGTAAGTGACACAACATCTTCTGAAACCTAATATTTTGCGTAAATACCTATTGAGAACATGCCTATTTTTTAAGTGTAAGTTGAATTACGCGTTTCGTTCGTTTTAATGATCACTGGACTCAAATATATAGCAGCTGAAAACTGCCCCATGAACAGATCTTGGCCGCAATATAATATTGCCAAAAATACGAATTGTTTTAAAACTACCATATCCATTGACTTGCAGGGTAAAAACCTATAAAAATATCGAATGATTCGCTACGAACAGATGGCACACACTTTGTGCCTAACCATGAACAGAACGCGGTTCTATTCCCGGAGTATAACCAGCCCACGGCACTCGTTATTATGGGGATTTGATTTGGTTGTGTGCGTGTGCGAAGTGTGTGTATAGTCCAATACTGCCAATGCGCGTTGACGTCAGTTGGTTTACCCACAATGACTAAACATATAGATGTACCTCCCAGCAAAGTTGTGGAAGACCAGTTTTTAAAACTTTCCCTTGCAGCTAGAACGTGGCGGTCATAGATAAGTGTAGTGGTCTTCCACAACTTTTGCTTATGTGTCTAATCTCTATTACTAGGGCCAGTGACACAATCGCAAATATAAATCATTGACTTTCGTTAAAAACAGAATAAGGCAATGCTTATGTAGGTAGGCTGTATCTTTGCAGTATATGTAGTTATCACGTGTGACAAGACCGTTAGATTGAAGGCAATACGTCAATTTTAAACTGGAGGAAAACACTATTATGTTCTCTGACTAATGCATTTAAAACACAGTAAGATTTGCTAGGTGAATCTTACAGTACCGTTAGTGACCGTTTTTAGGGTATTGGCAACTAGAAAAAGAAAACAGATGTAATTTCAGTTGAGTACCGATACACAAAAATATATTATAAGATGAATTTGAATTTTTTTCTTTGTTGGAGACATGTTTTGCAGTTGGATTGGTGATTTGAGATATTTATAGACAGTTTAGGTAATATAGTATTGTCAAAGGAGATATTGATACTGGCACTATGAAAACAATATATTTATCGTATTTTAATGTTTTTGCTTCTTAGATAAATATGTCATGCATGTGTATTATGTAACTAATGTTTATTATTGACTCACAGTGTAGCGTTTCTGTGGTTACATACTAATTGTTTACAATCAAAGTTATCTTTTAAAATAGGTTTATTGACGCAATTGATAATGGCTGGTAAAAACTGATTTAGCAAATACATTTTTAATGTCAAAAGCCTGCGTACGTGCCTGGCGTTAAATGATCATATTACTGCACCGTTTATTTTATAGTACGACAACATAACTCATTGCTGAGGTATCTGAGTTAATCTGTTGCACTATAGTGTAATACTTTCTGAATTTGGATATTGGGAAAATAATACTTTTACGAATTTTGTACTACATCATCCGAGACGGATTCTGGTCTCGGGCCGCGCGTGTCTTCAGTTTAAATGCTCCCCTATCTCATAATTTAAGTAATATCTTCGAAGAAACTACTATCTCACAACATTCAGTAAAGCGACCCAGTCTTTTCGAGTGTTTATTTTCATCAAATTGAGATCTTGTTTAGACTTTATTGCGACATACGCCGCGAGATAAATGATACAATCATGTTCAGGTTGAGTACACCAGGGCACAGTCCTAGTCTAAGACAGAAATAAGAACAAGTCCAAAAGGTGTACACTCAGGAGAACGCGACGGTACCAGCTAGTCTCGCGTGCCCATAGTCTTACATTGTGAGGTAGGCTTAGTCATGATCTAATGAAAGCGCCTTGTTAGAAAATACCGATTAATAAAATGAGATCTTTCATTACAATTAAAAATAATAATATAAACACGATAAAACTAGAATTACATACATTATACAACAAATTATTAGCATTTGCTCATAGACTACATAAACTGTTGTCTGCTGTCAGTAGTGGTCAACAGTAGTGGTCAACTACCTAAACACATACTATTAACAAGTACATAACAGTTAACGGTACAATGAACTAAATCCATTTCATTAGTGTAACGAACACCACGAAACATTTCCCCATCACAATTCTTCTTTCTTCTGGACAAAGTTACATTTATATGGCAAATCTGTTTGGCGAATATAGCTGCGGTCTGAATGCAGCTGACAGTACTTTTAGAGTACAATTAGAGTGCTAACAACTCTACAGAAGCATTCGGACCCGTACAGCGACTACGCTCCATAATATAGACTATTATTGACTTTTAAAGGAAGAGTTGTTAATTATGGCTAAAGAGTGTTGGCGAATATCGATTTGTCACTATTATGCTATTTTTTCAAATGATTGGAAGAACGTAATGAAGTTAAGTTTTCTTAATGTAACATTTCTTTGAATATGATATGGCCTTTGCATTTTGTTGTCACGACATAATAATATGTATAATAATCACAGACGCTGAATTTATCGTTGCTACCCGGTGAAATCAAAGAGTCACATGTAGCCTAGTTTTAAATATCTTTTAACACACCAGGCGTGTGTTATTTTGTGGCCCAGCCACAGTACACTTTTGAATCCGGTATTTAACTGGTTTGTCAAAAAAGTTAGGTACCCACTTACTTATGTACTTTCAAAATACTTCGCGGGTTAAGTAGCATACTGTGGTGTCAATATGGGCACGTCTTGAGGCCAGATGTCGGTCATAAGGACAAAAAAATGCTAGAAATGTCACATAATTCTCATTTTGACGGGCCTTTTTGGGCATAATTCAGATTAGCTTACATTTGATTACCAGTCAAGTACCTAATTCTTTAGGACAATAGGCGTGGCCTGCAGCGGCAAGTGACACTTTGCGATTGCCGGGTTATAGTTATCTTTCATCAACAATATACAATTAGGGTTTTCAACTGTACAGTACCCAGTACCTAACTGATAATGCGCTTACCACTCTAACATATGTATAGATACCTACGATCCTCTTTACTCAAGCAATAACTACAAAATATCACAGACTGTGTGTTTTATAAATATATATATAGTATACATTTTCTCATAGAAAAGTGATTTGTATTACACATGGACGTTAAAAACCAATATAGATGACAACTATTTTCAACATTATGATTGGAATATATAATTTTATTTTACAATATATAAATATCATCATTATATGTAGACGTAATAGATCAAACCAATTATTTTGTTTTTTTTTGGACGATTTTGTCACTAAAGCAGTTGACCATAACTATCTTTGTTATTTATTGTCTTATTGTTATGAAGCATTGGCAAATAATAGCAACAGTTGTTTAAAGTAGCACATAAAATGAGAAATGCCTTTGCTTCATAATAATAACCAGAGGTCGGAACGAGCGGAGTTTTTAAGTACATCCCTAAATCATAACGAGGAGAGGACGCTGAAAATTCAGAAGGTTTAGATTATTTCAATGATATTGTAAAGGATATTGAAGTTATATAACAGGAACTATAAATGGATGTAAATAACAACTGAGAGTCACAAGTTTTACATTAAAAGAGGCCTTATCTCGTATGAATTAAGTTGTATTTTGCATAGCATAGCAAAGCATAGTGTAAGTGACACACTTTGTTTTTGGTCTATGACAGTCAAAAGGCAAGATATGCTTCAGTGGGTAGTTACATTACTTTGGGTAATTCTTTTAAATAAACAATAACATTGATATTATTGGGCTGGACCACTGCACGCAATAGGTGAATGTTGTGCCACTTCCACTCCATACGGGTTAATGTGCGTTTTTATTGAATGTCTTTTTTTTATTAAATATTCATTTACATTAAATATCTAATTTTAAATAAAATATAACATCAAAAATCTGTCCAACGCAGTCCGAATTTTATGATACTTTTTTACTTTAACTTTAAAAAAATATATGAATCCCAAATGATTCCTTGTGAAATTAATGTTATGAAACTAAGATGTTTTAAAATATTATATATTGGGTACGGACGTACGAACTCTCTCAACTCCGATCCCTGATACAACTAATATCCACGAAATTAACATTATCTTATTTGAAACTACACAGATCTTTAATGGTTTAGTTATGGTATGTATACTGGTAAGATGGATATGTTTGCAGTCACAACCACTGGGAACAAGGGGGCTAACGACTGCTTGATGATACTATATTTATGAGAACATTCATAAAGCCATTATATGTTCAGTCCGAGAGTTATAAGCACACGTCAGCCACATCTACTTACTACTTACCTAAATTCATTGTACCTTCACGTGTATCTAGAATATGCACTGCCAGATCTACTGGCTCCTTAAAATCTCATTGGTTATCACAATATCTAAACTAGACTATGATCTGGTAGAGACTTAACGTTTTGTTATTTTTGTGCTCCATTGTACAAATATATGTAAAATATATATCAGCTTTCCGCGTTACTTTTATTTGTATTGATTAATTATTGTATCAGTTAATAAGAAGTTTGCCCTAATTTTGTAATAATCGTTTTAAATTTTATGCACTTACGTAGTTTATCCGCACATTTGTGACACATTGAAGCGGAAGGCCTATCTGAGTTTAACGCTGAAAAGCGATAATTGAAACATCTAGTTTACACCTCACTAGGGCAGCCTACTTTAAGTAAAGTCATGGAGTGTAACTTCAACTTGTATCTAACAGTCGTATTACATACATATTTACAACATCGTACTAAGACGCACACAGAAGCACCCGACAGTAAAAGCACCTAGATTTCCCGAATAGAACAATAAGCGTACCGAGTACCGACCGACCGCCATCTCCACTACACAATCACTGGGGTCTAACAAACGCACCGTTTGTAGTAACAGTTTGCACACGATAGAAGGCTTTTGAAGCACTAAGACGAAAGATATAGTATTCACACAGACTTGACTCAGCGCTTCTTCGCTGGCGGCATGTCCTCATCACAGACTTCAGGGGCAGACCAGCGCCGCTTACGTGCGTCTTCCTTCACGCTCAGGTTCTCCGGATAAGTCTGGGGCGGAGCGGGCGCTGGGGCGGTGACGGAGGCGGAGATTGGAGGGGCGACTGGCGAGAGGCCCGCGTGCTTTCTCGCTACGAGCGACACGCACACGTCCCCGACCTGCAACCTCTGCACCCGCAGGCCGTATCTGTGCTGGGTCAGCTCCGGCCTGAAGGAGGCCCAACCGCGACCGTACACGAAGAATGGGTGGTCCACTGTCGATTCCAGCTCCACCTGGAATGGGAGACGGACGGCATTATAGTGATGACAACGTATTTAATCCAGCTCCACCTGGAATGGGAGACGGACGGCATTATAGTGATGACAACGTATTTATTCCAGCTCCACCTGGAATGGGAGACGGACGGCATTATAGTGATGACAACGTATTTAATCGATATTGGGTGGTCAGATGCCTGTCACGCATCTTCCGCATCATGTCACAACTGTGAAATTCGAAGGTGTGTGGGCCATGCATGAGACATGATGGCAGGCGTCTGTTGGCGTGGTGGGGTATTACATATAGGTACATACATATGTAGTTGATTTTATAGCAATGGTTTCCATTCCAATGAAATGCAGCCTTAGGAATATAAAAATTATATTTTTGTTATTTACTTTTTTGGTTGGCTGAGTTGGGAAAACTTACTATGGATTTTGAAAACTGGCTGAGTTGGGAATTGGCTGAGCCGGGAATAACCCGTTTTGAATGATGAGAACAAGGGTTTTTTGAATGATGTCAACAAGGGACGCAGCTTTATAAGGTCCAACTAACCTGTGTCCGACTCCTGTCGTACGTCAGCAACAAGGACAGCCGCTCGTGCCTCTCCTCCAGCCTGAGCAGCGTGCACTGCGTCAGCGCGAGGTCTCCGCTCCGCTCCGCGCTGACCACGAAGTCCTCAGTCCGCATCTCCTCGACGCGCCGCAGCGAGCCGTCTTCCAGCCGGATGAGCGCGCCGCGGCAGAAGTACGGCACTGGCGCCGCGCGCTCGGGTGACGCCGGCGGCTCGGGGGGCGCCGGCAGGGGTGCGGGCGCGGGTGGCGACCGCGGCGCCGGCGCCGGTGGCACGAACCCGGAACTAGGCCGCGGCCGCAACGGATAGATCGGCTGCTGCGGCTGCGGCGTCCGCGTCCGGTACAAGTAATGCGGGGGGTAGTGCGGCAGGAACGGCGGCGTGTAGGCCCCGGGCACCGGCGGGAAGTTTGGCGCCGCTGACGGGGGCGGCAGGTCCCGGGCGCGGGGGCGTGGAGGGTAGCGCGCGTAGGGGCGCGGCGGCGGCGCGAGGAACTCAGGCGACATGCCCGGCGGCTGCGGCGCGGGGTACAGCGGGCCCAGCGAGCCGAGACTGCCGAGCTGGCCCAGGTGCGCGAGCGCCTCGCCCGGGTGCCCCGCTGAGATCATCGGACGCGCTGTTGAAGGAAACGATGCGTGTTAGGCAAATGACAGCTTGCACGGCCATAATTTTATACCTACTTAAGAGTCGTGGTTAGGTAAGATGGTGTTCATTATGTGATGATTTATCATTGTCGTCTTAGCTCAATCTGAGTAGAGAGAGACTTAAAATTGATTTAATTAGTCAGACAAATTAGTAGCAGCTCGTACGTCAACATAAATTATGATTTAGACCTGTAATTAATATTCTGTAGTCAAAACCTGTAGAATATTTTAAAGGAATACAAAACTAAATCCAATCCTATCTTCACGCCAATATGTGCACCCAAGCCGGTTTTACATAATGATTAATTCCAAAGATAGCGCAATCTAAAAGGGCACTCAAAACAAACTACACGCCTACTCACTACACGGACAGCCGATACGTTGTTGACAAACATCTGTGCGCGGTCCTTGAGCAGTATTTAGCGTACGAGATAAGAATGTGGAGCGGCCGCATCACGTGTATAAATAGACCGCATCCACGCTAAACTTAGTACCTACCTACGATCTCCAGATAACCTGACTTAGTGAAGTGGCTACTCAACTCACTGAGTCTCTCTTCTGCAATACTCTTTTAATCAGCATATTCCTTTTGCTACCATATTTCGAAGCCTCAATTTGTTGGCATAGGCACGCAAAGGTTCATAGCTACAGTACACAGGCCAAGTTTCTTGGCCTCTGAGCCAGCTGTCACCTCTCTCTCAACCATGTATTCAACTCTCGTACCCATGCGCCGCTACTCCCGCCATGCGGCATTCAGAGAATGTATGCTATGTAGAATGTACGCTTCTTAGGTGATCGACAACCCTACCAAAAGAGTAAAGTCAGAAAGAGACATTCAAACTGCTGTTGTCATGTTTCTTGGCGCCTGAGTGACGCCTGGAGGGGCGCATGGAAACAAGTGAAATGCATAAATGGGCGAGAGAGACATGGTGGCCTTGCTCAGGCGCCAGAAACCTTGTGATTGTGATATCTGTATCTACTCTATTTCCGAGAATGCGGTACCTACCTACAAAGGAAAATCAAGGTTTCCTAGCCATTCAGAAAGTATGCAATGCACTATTCACTAAACACACTCTCGCATCGTAACGCGGTAGAAATTTATAAAGCAAATATTTGCTTCGAGTGATCCATGAAAAAAAACAGGTCTTGGATGTTTATATGTGTGTGATGTCGCTGTTTCTGGTTCCCACGACAGAGTAACCTAGTGTGGGGTCAGAAGCTATGTATGTGCCGGTATATAAATGTTTATTTACTTGAAGCTCTATTCAAAACTAACTTGAACGTGCCTACGCGAAATCTCACGAAAATGCGAATTTTTCAAACAAGTAGGTAGTCTAGTACTTAGATCACGCGTTCTTAGGTGCCTTAAATATTCTGTGCCTAATGACTGGGTTTTTTCCTCTTTTGATGGAATTTGATTGAGGTACTATTTAAACGTATGACTGTTAATCCAATTTTTGCTTGGCAAAAATATTGGTTTTACCTGACAAAATTACTGGTGTTGCCTGACAAAATTACTGAATTGTGCGACTAGAGATCTAAACAGCAACAATTCCTTAAGTTGTACCAAAACAGACGGGATATCGATTGTAAAGTAAGACAGCATTCCTCAGTCCGCGCCTCCGTGTCAGCGACGAGGGCGATAATTTCCAGAACAAAGAATGCGCCCCTCACCTGCGTCAATAGAAAACGCTTTTGTCATAACACAACAGTCACGAGTCGACCTCTTGAGGGTCCAATGAACACAAAACACTTGTGTGCCATTACAAAACATTTAAGGAAGCGTTACAATGGGTTTTATTTAAATAAAGACCAGCTTCACGTTTACAAGGCTTTCTAGCTATTGTTTTGAATCGCTAAGCTTGTTGCTCACAGATTAATTGTGTGGGTTTAAAAATCGCTTCAATCGTAGTTTCATTATGGAGCATTGAAACAGTCAACACAGACGTCGACAGTGACTCACAGCACCAAAGAAGGTCGTGACTTGACTCGAGTTAAAAACTCAAGCCAATTAGCTAGCGACCACAAGCCTGTTCTGACAAGTCCTCTTCGTATATAGATATCTGAGCTGGAGCTGGGGCTGACATCTGCATCAAAAAGGTTGCAGATTATTTAGTTCATTTGTAACCTAATCATGACAATCATTAGGTGGGTACAACTTCATTGACGATTGTCTTGATAGATATAGAGATTTGTACATGTCGTAATCATATCGTAGAATTGATTATATCGTGAAATAGCCAACCATGGTTGAATTAGAACTTTCACTGAACGAAGAAATATTGTAAGGTAAAACACTGCGGCAGCTTAGGTGAAGATAAAGGGGACGAGCACAGCGAAGTACCCGAATAGTCTTCCTGTTAGTTCGACATGTATGACACAAAAAACACCAAGTAGTACTGAATACAAATGCTTTTAAAGACATTTTTTCGTGAAATTCAACCCCTCCTGATTGGCCATTTCATTAAATGATCAATCCATGGTTGGCTATTTCATGAAATAATCAAGTTCTACGATATCTCTACGACATATATGTACATACAGTGCATATATACTGACTTTATGACGGTCTTTAGAGCGGGCTGCGATTAATACCGAAATCATACTAATTAACCGAATTATTACTAGTACTACTTATGCAGAGAAGGACCTCTGCGCAAACTTATATCAGCTAGTTTAAAAAAGTTAATTCCGAAGTTGTTAATCAATCCAAAATACTTTACTCAAGACTGTTATATATAATGCTGTAAAAAATCAAACTTCAATTCAATCAAAACATACGGCCCCTTTGCTTCATACTCATAAGGGAATCAAAAATAGGGTGCTTCCCGTTTACCGAGAATCATGTAGGTAATATCGATAAGAAGCAAGCAAGGTAACACAAGTATAGGAAAACGTCCGAAAACCGTCAATATGAAGTTCCGTCACAAAAAGACGTGATTTGTTTGGAACCCTTGGCCGGTTTTTGTTTGAAGTTTTCTTGTACGATACGATAATACAAATATTTATATATTTCGCTGAATGACCGAATGAATTCAATTTTCAAAATAGCTTAGTTAAAAAATTAAAAATCTAATTATGACTCGTTTTAAGAGAAAAATTATATTCTTTACTGTAGTCATACATATTTGGGCGGTACTGTATTATTTTTTTTTGAGAGAACTAAACTTACTTTCATTAAGAAAATCGATAAAAGTGATATCGCTTTTGTGTGTACTAGGTTAATTGTTTTATCAAGGATCATTTCGTTCTTACACACTTTTCATTCTTCGTGCGGTTTTCTTTAAAACCGCAAAACACCGCCCTTCGGGACGCTTTTGGGGTCTCGGGGGCGTTACACACATCCCGTACGGGGAGGATACATACAATACATACATTTTAACTCTACAACCTACATATACCAATAGATAAAATAACTGCATTAATTTTGCCAACGTTTTAGCAAAAATAATACGGTTTGTAACAGCTATGTAGTCAAAATAGATACTTTTTAGGTACTGTCAAAACGGCAATTTTGTTTACGAGTTCTATGAAATACTCGCATGTGACGTCATAGTCAAATGTGGTTTTTTAACTCAAAATTGAGTTTATAAAATACAACTGCTGGAAATATACAATTCTGATATTGTAAAATGGTTTTGTTGAAATAGGTTCAGCTTGAGACACGATTCTAGATTTATTGGACTACCTTGTCAAATACCGTATTGCATTAAAGTCAACAATCAGAAAAAGATTATAACTTATAATAGCTGGTTTTATTCTCCGAAAAGGAACTTTAATGTCGTAGGAAAGTTAGGGACAGAGCTATGTCCTAATATCGTAGGAAAGTCAGGGACAGAGCTATATAATATACGATATTACAGTTCCTTTTCGGAGAATAAAAACAGCCAATGAGGTAGGTATCTTAGAGGAATACCTGCTATAAGAGTTTCGCTCTTCTGAGATTACTACAGCTGAAAAGAATGACGTGTCAATGACTTCTCCCAGAACCATTCTGAAACAGCTGACTTCTCGCTGACGCAACAAACGGAGAAATTTTATATTTAGAACGCTCTAAATTTGAAAGCGTAGCACGAACGCTGGACGCCAGTCAATCAAGCAAGCGAGAGGCATATAATAAGACAAGGCCGATGGTCCGACAGTGGAGTTGCCAAAAAAACATCGCAATGAATGGCAGTATAATTCGCGAGTACACGGAAGTGGATTACGTCATTGCGCCGGCGCAGCGCGTATAAATGCTGGTGAACTATGACCATTATCCGACTGCCTACCAGTTGTGGCAACATATTAAATTTATATTAATTCCACTACCATGTATTTAGCAGGTTAATCTAATAGGTACTTGGTAATATCTTTCGAGTACCTACTTTGTATTTTAACTAGTATTTCTGTGGACCTGAGTAACTATTTCCGTACGTTTGTAATTAAGCAAACATAATAAATAAGACTGTTTAGCAATGTAGAGCATATTGAATGCATGTAACTCTGCCATTATCGGAATGAGTACGAAAGACCATCCAAAATCTAACTATCATCAGTTGCTATCATTGTTGCTTGACAAGTTGATCTCTGTCTAACACCGCCGACTATCTAATCGGTTAAGTGCGGGTCGGACACGCAACCGAAGGGTTCCGTATCATCGTACACGAAAACTTTCAAAATAGCAATATCCAATATTAAAAAGAGAACATCTAATAATCTTATGTCCAATCAATCAATGTTTCAACCGCGCCACCACAACCATGTGATAAACCGTGAAATCTGCGATCATCATTTTGTTTGATCGCGGGTGGTGTTAAAACACGTCTCCTGTATGGGGACCCCCCTTTAATGTATAAAATCTCGTGTATTTAATTCCCTGAACATTTCAACTCTCTACCTACCTATATTACGGTTCATGAGATACAGCCCGCTGACCGCCGGAAGGACGGACGGACAGTGGAGGCCTTAAAGGCCTGTTAGCAATAGGGTAATTAGGCACCCGTCGGCTACGAAACCCTAAAAGCCAACCAAAACAAACACGATTCGCAGAAACTGTACTCATTTGTTTGTGGCTCCCACATTGAAAAGGCAAGTACCTACGTACATATGTTTTGTATGTAGCGCGGAGGGTGGCCTGGGCGAGCGGGGTAGCCCGGGCGGTCGATAGGGCGGCGTTCGTAACCCACTTCCCGCGCCCCTGACCTTGCCGGCGCCATTCACGCTGCCGCCCGCCCGCCCAAGACGCGCCGGGGCGGAATTCCAAGAAGTTTGGCCCACCTTGCCAATCGCATTGTACGACGGATGTAAGAAAATATAATGTTGTTGTGACTGATAGTCTGCTGGTGCCTCGGATATCTATCTTAATTGAATGTTAGATCGTTCACTCGAACCAAATGGACTGAAAACTTAGGTAGTATTTGAACAAAAAAAATAACAGGAATAGAGGTTTATAAGCATTGGAACTCGACGGGACACACAGGGAGCAAAAAAGGGCTCAGAAAACAACATCGAACGTGAAGTTGTATTCGGTAGCATAATAAAATACTAACATCCTCGTTCATTCATTCCATTCAGCTTGTAAGATTTTTAATCATACTTGAAACTAGTGATGCAACGAATACGAATACGAATATTCGTATTCGCCAAATAATAGGCATTTACCGAATATTCGTATTCGGCGAATACGCGCGTCGGTCGTCGGCACGTAAAAATACGGCGATCCAGTGGCCTTTTGGCGAAAAGATGTCCTTTCCAAGTCAGTCAGTGAAAAATATTTTTGGGCGAGTTTTTTCAACTCGCCCAAAAATATTTTTCACTGAAGCCATGTTCAGTCGCCTCGGAAAGACTTTTTTCAACAGCTGGAAACATCCAGACTGAAAAAATATATCGCCTAAAACCAGAAAATCTACAAATTTTATGTTTTTTTCAATAAAAAATTGCCTATTGTAAATTTTTATTATTAGGAGAATAGAAATTCATCAAATAAATTAGTCTTTTATTACCATGGCGAGATATTCGAATTCGTATTCGTATTCACCGAATAGTAGGTTTGATATTCGTATTCGTATTCGTAAAAGTAGTATTCGTTGCATCACTACTTGAAACACATCAACATTTACCCTATTAGCATCGAAACCACCTCGACACGCACAGCCGGACCAGCAGTCCAGATCTACATAAATACCAGAAATAACCTGGTGAATTAGTGTGTTGTATTGGCCTTTGGCTCCCACGCATCATATATCTGAGGGACAGGTATATTCTACAGAGTAATCGACCAAGTTTTATGCAGTAAGCTGCACTGCACCTGCTGCCCAAGTCACAGCTGACAGAAACGTTACAAACAGCATTCTTTTTTTTCCCCACTCTACCCACGTGATTGGATCTTGACAAGACAGTGTGGTCAATTAACATAACATTTACATACAGGCACATACATTGCTTCTGCCCCACTCTAGGAAACTCTGTGTAGCGGGAACCAGAATCAGTGGTGTGACAAAAATGTGAACACCCGACACCAGGTTTTTTTTTCTTTCTCCTCAGCCTGGATAGAGCCTTGTGGTCTCAAACGATAAAAAATGGGAATTATTAAACTGCACATCAAAAATACTGACTTGTACAGCAAATATCAGGGCAAAATGCTGCGGTAGCTTAGGTGAATGATATTTAAAACATAAAAAGTGTTTTTGCTGATCCTTTTTTGCTGTGCAAATCAGTATTTTTGATATGCGATTAAATACTAGCCAAAAAAAATTGGGTCTCACATAGTCACTTGTAATCAGCTGATCTGGTCAATGTACTGAGGGAAGATTTTTTTTGCCTTTATTTTACTACGACGAGTTATTTATTTTATAAGGACCGTTATTGAAAACATTTTTTCGATTATACATTATTGGTAGAGAAAATTATATTCGCACGTTGTAGCTTTTAAAGTGTGTTGCTGTTGTGTAATAATATGTGACATTGCTGTTAGATATTCTTATGAGTAACATTATAACGATCACATAAACTTCCGATTCCGCTTTTTTACTAAAAAAGTGATTTTTCTAATTTGTTTATACGAGTAGAATTTTAACAATATTTACAAATCGCCATTTTGTCACCTGTAATATAATAATTATAATAATAG
Source organism: Argyresthia goedartella (assembly GCA_949825045.1). NCBI lineage: Eukaryota > Metazoa > Arthropoda > Insecta > Lepidoptera > Argyresthiidae > Argyresthia > Argyresthia goedartella. The sequence continues at coordinate 20,214,686 of OX463821.1, read as the reverse complement.
AACTGATGTGTTCGATTTTGGCATTTTGAAAAATGTATATATACAAATTATTGCACTAAATTAAATACCTATACACTATAAACTATATACCTATGTACAATGGCTACTCATCTAATCTCTAAAAGAGATTTAAAATAGTATTTTAAGATCACTCTTTTAGGAAAAAACAGTAACACTAAAACAAAAACCAAAAAAAAAAAACGCCGCATGCACTCGGGCGCGCTGTTGCCAAACCGTGCTGCTGCGGGTGACATGCGCTCACGCCATATCAATAATATCATGCATCTCAATCAACAGCCACGTATCGTGAAAACAGAAATGCTACTTCGCGCGCCAGCAGATTCTTACGAAAGCTGCTTTATTTGATAGCCGTCTTTTCAAATTATCAATAGCGGGTCTTTCATATTTTAAAGGAGCGCGAGGTTTTTTATGCGTTTTTGTAATAAAGACCACCTGTGATAAATAAATACCCATAATTCAGCTTTCCTAAGGACGTTCTGTGAATGGAAAAACTGCCGCTTTTCCATTTGTTTCGGTCGATATGGTTTTGTTGTATGTTTGATAGGCGGGCAATAAATGTGATTAGTCTTAAAACACTGAATAAAGTCAAAGTAGAATCAATCCATACTCGAGGTGGTTATTTTAATGAATTAATTTTGGTTTAGGAATAAAACACGCAATAGAGCGGGCTCGATAGCGGTTCTCTAGAATTCTAGGATAAGGACCTTTTTTTCCATTCTAGCTTCTTTTTTATTCAAGTCAGCCGAATGAATTAGTCATTTGATTAGATAGGGTGCCTAGGTAACAAGCGTATTGTGTTCTGTGATGTTGAACTGGTTCTAAGTCTTGTTTGCTTCTAACTAAGAATGCAGTTGAATCGGTTGAGTTTGCTTAAAATTATTTTTAAATATATTGGTATAAATTAGAGTTAAAAGTATTGTAGGAAATACGACTAAGAATTAATTCACGGCGTTGTACCTACTTTATAGGGTCCCGTGCCCGAAGGGCCCAAACGGAGCCCTATTGCTGTCACTCTCGTCAATCACTCACGTCCGTGCGTCCGTCGGCTGTCACATAGGTTTTATTTACAGCCAAGCGGTTAAAGCTACAGTTTTCAAATGTTCTCATTATCTTGTTGAAAAGCCATAAAAATTATCAAAAAATATTTTTTACGTCTGTCAGATAGGTTTTATTTACAGCCAAATTGTTAAAGCTACAGTCTTCAAATTTTCACATTATAAACATCCTGTTGAAAAGCTATAAAAAAATACAAAAAATATTTTTTATATTTTCAAGGGCCCCATACAGCTAAAGGGCGGCGCGAAAAATAATAATTGACTTACCCCATCGAGTGGGGTATTGTTGTTTAGAGCCCGTTGAGTAAATAAATATTAATATTTTCATTTTAAAATGTTTGGAAAACAAAGGAATTAAAAGACACCAAAGTCAGCTTTAATAACAAAATTTTGTTTCGAAGAAATGTTTACCTTTCCATTGACCTTAAAATTTGATGTAATGTAAGAGAAAAAATCTGATTTGTCATTTACGTAATACGAAATGAAAAATCAGTTATTTTTATTTGACTTACCCTCATCATAAGACTTATATTCTACGTTTGGTACGGAACCCTAAATGTGCAAAGTCCGAAACGCAATTGGCCGGTTTTTAATTGATAATGATAATAAATGAGTTCTATTCTGTCTGTCAGACGATTTGTTTTAATATGTTATTATTTTACAAAATGTTTAGATATTTTTTTTTATCTTTATTACAGAGCATAAATGCTATCATCCTATTTGCAAGTAATTGTATGTAGGGTCGATCAATTTTTCATTCAGATATTCGAGTCAGTTTGGACAAACAATGACTTGCATTTATCCGCAGTATTTTTACATACACTTATCACACATACAACCTAATACTTATCTATGTAGATATCGTCGGTGGACTACACATCACGTTTTTGACAAATTCAATGACCTACCATTCAAGGCTCTTTCGCGAAATAAGTTGCACCATTTATGGCTCCTATGTTTTACGACAATGAGAAATAACTAGATAGTAACATAGCTACGGGTTTAATTCTCCTATGTACAAGCTGTATGACCATTTGTGTTTGTACCTCGCTCAATGAAAAGGATACTGATAGCATTACGTAACACCAATTATGTCAATTGACAGCCAACGACATAATGAGATTATTAAGTCCGATACGATACGATACTTATGGCTCGTTTCTATGCGTCTAAATCTATATCATACATAAATACTTTTTCCTTTGATAACTACCTATGGAGCGTTACTAAGCGGTAATATTGTAACCATTATTTGAGCTCTAACAATGTTGTCAAGTGAATCGGCCAACGAGTGGGAGGGCCGGAATTCAAAGCAAACTACCCGAAACCCGTTTTGCTATATGTTTCAAGTAATCTAAAACCACTAGAGTCTACAAACTGTGCGTAGGTACAGGCTAAGTAAATTTAGCGTAATGTTTGCTAAACAAGGCCCGCGATAAGCGGTAGAAATGACGCAACCTACATTGTTGACTCCAACTTGAGCGAGTAGGTAATATTTTAAGCGAATTCTCTTCGTGCTAAGAGATGATCGCCTGGAACAATTTAGCCAAGTGCAAGTTTCCCGGTGTGTTGGTAATGGTTTTTTAACGCGACTGAAGTGAGCATTCACTGGCCGTGAACCCGAGTGCGAAGTATAAGTGGTGCTCATGCTGGTGGTGTTGTAGCGAGTCCGTGGATGTCCGTATGACTAGGTACTAAGGGACTCATTAGGGGCTTCAAATTCTACCAGGCGATGAGATAAACAAATTGTGATTGATAGTTTTTGCTATTTACACTTGAATCAATGTTTTGCTGGCTGTATTATCGCAGCTCTGGCTGGTTGTCCTTATTAGGTCTTACCTTACGTATGTACGTGTAGTGTAGAGTCTGATGTGGACGTTGTGTATGTGTCTGTGCCTCCCAGAATGGCCTGGCTACCGTTGAATGAAGCTTACGATGAAAGACATTATTACGCAACGTAGCTATAATCACATGTTATATAGTCATTGTTGTAAAGTAAACCAAGTGATACTTTTAATGTACAACTCTGACCGCTCATTCCATATATATATGTTGACTTTGATGTTCTTGGAAGAGAAATGCTGGCCCACTCAATTATTCATTATGGTTTAATTAAATCGTTAAATCGATTCGTCAAAGAATTAAGGTAAGTAAAACTTTAGTGTCTCAAAAGATAGAGCGGTCGGAGTTTGTTTTAAAACCAATTTTGGTTTTAATGACAACAGCTTTATTGAGTGGATCACGCAATAGGCGATTCGAGGCAAACAGCTCTGCACCCACGCATTCTAGACGGGGCGCTTACTCACGCACGCCACGCCTGCACTATACCGAACAAATTTTGGGTATGTATGAACACACAGAAGTCGAGTAGGAACTCATCAAGGCTATGAATAATTCACCAAGTTAAAAACTTAACAAAACCAACTTCAAGTTCAAGCCCTATTTCATCCCCCATCACGCGGGTCGGGATGCGAATGAAGTGTATGTACATGAAAAGACCTCATCAAAACTTTGCTGCACGGAACCACAAACCAAAACGCCATCTGTGTATATATTTTTTGTATTTGTTGATTTTTTCAAAAAGCGCTAAATCAATTTTGATAAAATTTATATGGGACCACCTCTGAAGTATTAATTAGGTCATTCTTCATTCCATATCAATTTTATCAAAATAGATTAGGCGCTTTTTGAAAATATCAACAAAACCAAAAATATACATATACACAGATGACGATTTGGTTTGTGAAATCTTGTACTGAAATCTTGTAACCTGTGCATCACCTAATTATATTGTGTGGTATACTTTATGCGTCTGGTTTGCTAGAATGGGTGGATGCGTTATTCATACGTTGCTAATTTGCTATATACCTGCAGGGCAGGATATATTTGACATTTCATCTTGTTGTATTTAATGGGGTGCATTATGGGAAGACCCGGCTCGCAATGCCTTTTAGTTGCAAGTAAGGCTGAGGTTTGTAAGGTGGGTGGCGGCCTTGGCGGTGTATCACATTGAAACGATCAGTATTTACTGTGGAACACTGTTGGAATACTACAGCCCACGCCCTGCTGGTTCGCATTGTTCCACACACTCAACATGATTGTCAAACACGACATGTGTTACCAGACCAGAGTGACTTCAGTGTTAAATTGTAATTCACGAGTATTACGCCAGTTGGTAGAGGTTTGAAGCTGAAGAGTTTGTTACAAAATATGGTGGATTTGTTTATTTATTTTTATCTAGTATAATATGGCTGCAACCGAGTAAATATGGTAACATAAATGATAACCCGAAATATCTCGGGACAAATTTTGGCAGCTACAAAACCTCAAAATGTCGGCACTTTTTTTGAATTCTTGCTTATAAGTTATTACAGTGCATCCCAGCGGTTTGTTAATTTCTAAAAAAATTATGAGCATAGCATTTTGCGTATAATGAGTACCAAAACATAATAATTCGGTTAAGCCATATTAGTTTAGCCCATCTTTATAGGTAACTGGACTAAGTATTCCGTGAAGAGCTCCGTGGTCTAGCGACTTTCACGCTAGATTCTCACGCAAGAGATCCAGTTTCGAATCCCGGTGGTGACGAATATCTTGGCTTGAAGCGTCTAGTGTCACTACAAGAAATCATGTTCTAACGAGCCAATTAGTTGTTTTATACGCTTTGGAGCCAAGACACGTTAATTCCTTATTTAACTTCTACACAACTTAATTCTACGATTATAGGAAACTGGTCACTTGCCTACTGATACGCCACCAGGGATTTAATTCGTATATCACTAATATAGTTGAAGCTTGTCAATATGCAGATTGTAGAATAGAAATACTGATAGCATAACAACTGTGAGACCTGAGCTCCCAATATTCTCAATGCATTATTTATTCATACGATATGGTAAAATGGAGATTAGGTACCAGCACGAACTTCTGTGAAAGGAGTATAATGTCGTATGCGTAAGTTGTTTTCTTGGCTTGTGGTCTGTCTGAACCCGTTTATAAATAAGACAATGTTTTATTTATTTCTCTCTTTAGAGCAGTACTGTATACGAAATGGATCATGCCTGAAAGATTCCCTCTTTCAGACATGATCCATTTCGTATTCAGTAAGATTTCCTCGAGCGAGAATTGTCTTTTTATGCAGAATTTAGAGCTACTGATAGTTAAGGTACCGTGGGCTACTGATAGTTAAGTACGAAAAGCGGATCACGCGTGGAACTTGAAACAAAAATAGTGTTCCCCAGACAACATTACTTCTAAAGATTAGAAGCCTATAAAAAGCTATTATACGTATGTGTATATGAGTATAAAACGTTGTAGTGCCCGTTGAACTGTAAGGAGTTTCTTAATTAGGTAGGACCTCTCGAGCCTTAAACAGAACAGAATAAGGCTAATTTATAACAGGAAAAGCTGTAACTAGTAAGGATAGAGCTAGGATACGATACATTTTCATAGAATCCTGTTTGAAATGAACGAACCGTTAATAATTTTCACGTTTCACTGCACACTGGTTTTAGTACTTTGCCTAGTCAAGCCTGGAACTTTTGGAAATAGCGAAAATAGAAAGTACTTACTACTACTACTACTACTTTTCGGGGTAGGTATACTAACTCAGGAGTTATTTATTATGAAAAGATTAATTATCGCAACATAAAAAATATTTGTAGAAAGACGTTTTGATTTTTGACCAAACAGCAGTAACTGAATGCTTGGTGATATAGAAATGGACGCATATAGTCGTGATCGTGTCCCGATCCAAAAGGAAAGCTATTATCAGTATAAATGTATGAAAAATACCACGTTTTATTTCAAGTTTGTACCTCTACAGTCTACGCCTACGGAGTGTCACGGGTCGATACTCGTTAGTCACTTGAGAAGAAATAGCCACTTCTGCACATCCCCAGCAGCCCATCATGTGCTCCTGATATTAGACTTGCTGTATCGATCAGCCTAAACTTATAACTTGGATGCGCAATACATATATATCGACCCTGGCTGTGCCACTCGATGTTTATAGCCTGAGTTTTGCATTCGTTCGTGTATTCCACAGATGCCAAAGCACTGCCACAATATTTTTTTCGGGAAAAAAGTGACCTATATTTTAAGTTAGGTAGGGTCTAATTATGTCCCAAATTTCAGACAAATAGGTTCAGTAGTAGTTCGGCGTTAAGAAAGTAACAAAAATGTATCCTTCCATCAATGTAGCAGTATGGATGAATCTTGCTGATCGTAAATGTTGATCTCTTATGTCTCTTTAGGTACGTCGTTATTCTTATTGCAAGTTTAATATCTCTATCGTGTATCAGTTACGTCATAGTGAGGGGCATACAGTCAGTGTTCATCGAGACATGTAGGCGTGTCAAATACGAGTACCCAAGCCTACTTTGCACTCTCTATTTTTGAGGCTCCTATCGTTATTGAAATAAAGTGTTATGAAGTCGAAAAATATGCTATAAAATAACACGTGATCTTTACTCTCCGTCCAAGTGTGCTGTAAGAAGTCTCCTTTTAGAGACAGCGCGCCGTATTCATTTGTCTGATTCAGATAAATTATGTATAACATAACAAAACATTTACATACAGGCACATACATTGCTTCTGACTCCACACTAGGATACCCTGTGTCGTGGGACACCAGAAACAGCGACGTCACACACATATAAACATCTAAGACCTAATATGACACAAGTATAATGACAATTGTCGTGTAAAATCAAGTAAGTATGTATTTTTAACGAGCATTTATTAGAAAGCACCCCATTTAAAGCAACCTAGGCCATCGTTGTAAGTGGAACCTGGATTATGTCGTAGGGCGGATATGACAGGACTAGAGGCTATGACTATTTGGTTTTACCATGGATATTGTAACAATATGTAAAATTATTGTTAAATCGATTTAAAATTCTAAAAGGTTAACGTAGAATAGTGCACAGCACTGATTCGCCGCCTTCACACACGCCTGGCGCCAGCACGACGTCTTGTCATTACCGATTCACGGATGTAATATTGTAATTATTGGATCGGTTGCCGTTGGATTAGGCAATCTGTACCGTGGCCTTTACCTTACAATTTAGTTTAGAGCTATGTATAGGTAGAGTCTTTGGAAAATACAGTGCAATTAGATAAGCTGCAATGCAATGAAAGAAGCATTTCAAAGTAGGATACAGAGATTATTCAAATTGAGACTGTATTTATAGTGTGTATTCTTATGGTAAATACACGGATTATCTATAATATCTGGGTGACTCAGTCAATTACAACAAATTGTTTCATGCGTCAAAAGAGACAGCTGTACCCGGGATTCAGACTAAGCGTGTGCATTGATTGGAACAAACAAATGCGACCTACTTCTTTACAGCAGACAGGGATAGCAGTTGTACGACACACGTGTACAGTTAATCTAGTGTTTGTTTGTGTATGTTTGTATGAAACGCGTAGGCGGTCTGCACTCTCCTTGAATGATAAATGCAGGTTCAAGCCACCGCGTGACTAACCGACAGCAAGGAATTACCCAGCGATTGTATGCTAATCAGCTAAAGTATGCCTCGGCCGTACCTGGATGTGTGGTCACCTGTGCTGTATTAGGTTACGTTTACGGCCTCAGCTTTTAAATAGCCTCTGAATTAAGGATGGGCACGCCAAGGTCTGTAGAAAGGTCAACAACGACATTTGTCAAGCGCAACCTCAGAGTCATCTACGAGTAGTAAGTATCAAGTTCAACGTAGAGCAAAGTGAAACGCTATCTACGTCTTACTCCACTGATAAGAATTGCCAGTTCTGTTCCGTATTTTATTCTTTATCAGACGGCGTGTGTGTGAATGTTCTGTGGTGAAGTGAAGCAATAAACAACAGTAAGAGTGTATCTGAGTCTGGTCACATGCTTAGCATGTGATAAAGATGATAGTTGCTACTGTTGTTTTTATAAGGTCCAGATCAAAATGAAAATAAACTCGAGAATTTATCAATGTTTTACATAATTTTTGTAATTTGCCTAAAGATAGATTGCAGAGTACATTGTTTATAAATATAATTATTTATTGCTTTTAGTTACCAAGCGGACTGTTTGAATCGTGTTGTTTTATTAATAAATAATAATTTGATTCATCATAATCGGTACAGTATTGTGGTTATTGTGGTAAGACGTCGGTGTTCTCGTATAACTGGACGTATATAGTATAAAGTAGTTTATCTAAACACGTATCATAAACCCTCTTTACTGTGTGCAAAAACCGCACGTTAAGACCAGCATAATGATATACTACTTGGTAAAAACTCATTTATTATCTGAATATTGATATATTATGATACGACCATAATATATCAATATTGCGACATATTATGACATTCAAATTTCGAACGCCGACGCCCGTCTGCGTGCTGCCGCTAGTTTGCCTTTGAAGTTGGTACTACTGAACAAGCTAAACAAGTGCAGAGCAATGATCAATGCCCCAAAGCCGATCGAAAATGTGGTTCCTGAACACACCAAAGAGAGCTTATAATATGTGCGTAGATAAACTAGTGTTTGTAACTGTACATAATCAGGCATTATGTATCTGTCGGATAAACGAATATGTACTTAATGTAACATAATTGTGATATGATTTTTTTATCAAATGATGACATAAATGGTCAAGAAAATTAATATGTAGGTAAGGAAATATTTTGTTTGTAATCCATTACCTACCGTTAATACATACATACCTATAATATTTTAACTATAAAACATGCTTACCCAGTAGCTACCTACATAGGGTATTTACATATTATCAATGCCTACAGTGCCTACACTAACCCAGTGATAAAAAATATGTTCACCTTGTCTGATAGCCTTCTTCTTTGTTGTAGACTAACTGTCTCCTTGCATTGTAGATATACTGCATAATATAATACTGTTGTTTGTGTGTGCTCTATGCTCTATGCCTTGAATATAAATGTAACCTTTTGACAACCTCTGTGGCATTACGGATCGAGGCTCTGCCTCCCAAGGGAGTGGTCTCGGGTTCGGTCGCGGCGGCGGGGCGGTGAAGAAAAAACCCCAGGTCTTGGATGTTTATATGTGTGTGACGTCCCTGCTTCTGGTTGCGACACAGGCTATCCTAGTGTGGGGCCAAAACAAAAGTGTGTCTGTATGTAAATGTTTATGGTTGTGTTTAACCAAAAAGTCAGACAATTGTTTATTCTAAACAAGGAAACGGCCTAAAATGTAAGTGGTGTAAAATTAAAATTAAGCGAGCAGATCGCTTTAGCGAATGTGAAAGAGCCGGTTTGACCGCGATGTGTTTAAGGAGATTTTTCAAACGACACATCTATTGCAATTTGACGCTGCTGTCGGCTAATTTATGTCAATACTTACACAAAGTTTTAATACATCTTTGACGGTTGCATCCCATCATAAACGTAAGAAACCTCCCCTGTAACCAGAAGTATTGTAGCGTCTACCTAGAAACTCCTGCCATCAACACATTCACTTGTGTATAGGGCGAAACAATAAATATTAGTGACAGACCGAGCGTCTTTCCGGATGTCACTGGCTGTGACGTCACACGGACAATGGGCGCGCCGGCGCACAACGCGCTGTTGACAATAGCGCACGCGCGGTTCAAGGAAGTGTAGGAAAACAAAGGTTTTTTTTGTTTTCTAAACTTGTGCACAAACTGAAGAGCTGTTGACATATCTGTGGAACTGACCTGGCATAAATATTAGTACAATGTCTTACTCCATTCGATTGGCCACTTCTATGCGTGACAGGGATTGCCGGCCCAGGTCTGTGCATTGGTGATAGGCTTTAAACGCCGTTTTTAAAAATGCGAAATAAAACCAACCAACCCAATCCAACCAAAGCTTTCCGCCAATCAAATCCACTACATTGTAGTGTTGGTCCTTCAAGCCAGTCGAACGAGAAATCGACCGATAATGTTCATTGCCTATCGGATTAAAACCCGATAGAGACCATTCATCGTGGGTTTCATGAGATAGAATCGGCTGTATTGTAAAATTAAAAGGTAGCATTGAACTTGAACCGGCTGGGTTGGGTTGAGCGAGACTGCAGCTATAGTATACCGAGCATTGGGCGTACACGTGCATCGCTTTGGCAAGGTCAGGCTGTGTTTTGCGATATGAGTTTCGTTTCGCCTTCAGCTGAGTATGATAATATATTGTCGAACAAATTCATTCAATCCAGTTTTGGTTTCTTTGGTTTTTGGTATCTGAAGAAAGGTCGAAAAGCAGTGTTGGCGACGACTTTTTAGTTACTTTTCTATTGATTTGTCTTTGATATTGGGATTGTCAGAATTTGGCCATGGTTGTCACTGATCAGGTCGCTATAGCAGGTCGATAACTAATTTATATCTGCTTGTTTCCATCATTTCGTACTGTCGTGTCGCTAATATAGGATAAAATTACTGCGATATTGTGAAGGGGGTACATCACATATACGGGGAGTAAGGGCTAGAGCGATTTCAACCAGTAAAATGATTACTGCAGGTCAGCACTCTTCAATAGTATAGTATATATGACACGCCAACCGCCACATTGATATTTATTAGAAGATATGATCTTTCTTTCCTCCGAGTTGGTTCAAAACATTTTGGTAATTGGTAAGTAAGTATGCTATCGATCTACCAGCGTAACATACTTAAAGAGTATATATGGAAGGCAATTAGGCACGCAACGTAGCCAGAAGAAATTATTATAATCCTGGCAATTGCGCTATCGAACGCCATTAAGCTAGACTTATGTAATTCAATACCTAAGTTCTAATGCAGTGAATGTGTGATGGCTGATGGTAATGGTAAGTCGATATTGCACTCTCTGATAATACCTACATTTTACTGTTACCTGTGCGATAAGATAGCTTGTATATTTATTGATAATTCTGTTTTCACGGCGAAAGTTACATTGGTACATTTTCTTGTCGTTACCACAGATTTTTATCTATGTATTTATCTAGGTAGGCTACCAACCAATAAATGAGAGAAGGTATCTTGCTTCAACAGATTATTTCAGCCAGACCTACCACTATGTTCTTTTTCTGAAAATTTATTTTAATTCAAAAATATTGACTGCTTAACGAACAATCGTTTTACAAAAACGGTTGTCCTCGGAGTAATACCTTGTTAGACTTAAACGACACAGTACTCAATTGTGATCATAAAAAATCCAGCTCACATTTTAGAGTTACTTCTATCGCAACAGAACAACATGCAACATTTTATAAGTGTATATGCAACATATTAGCGTATCGTATACTTGCATAAGTAGTTTCGCAAGTACATGCAGTGCATACAACAAGGCAGGCAGGCAATTCTCACCTCTACACTGATGTAATATGGGCTTCGCAACTAGCGGTGTTAAAAATACTTGCATGCCATGTGCATTCTATCTGTGCGAAAGTCGTGATGTAAGGTGGCGTCTGTTTTCTGTCTGTCTGTGCGCAGCTTCAGACAAACTCATTCATTAGTTAGAGTTTAGACCAGCCTGCCTATGTTACTTGTAGTAGCATTGTTATTCATTACACTAGGTAACATTACAATACAGAAATACTTTTTTACCAGGGATTTGATTTCATTTTGTGTTTCGAAAGGGGTATCCTACGGATAACTTAGAACAGTACAAAAAAACATGTATGGCAAGGTTTTTTTTTAAATAAAGGTCTGTTATAGCTACTTTGCAAAAAATACTTGTTTAAGCGTAAAAAATAAGGCTGGTATATAATCGCACAGCAAAAAAGGAAGGAGCAAAAATACTTTTTATGTTTTAAGTATGTTTGCTGTTCTTACATGATCAACGTAATACGCAGGATAAAGCCTTCACCTAAGCTACTGCAGTATTTTGCCCTGATATTTGCTGTGAAAATCAGTATATTTGCTGTGAAATATGAAACCGCACATCAATAATACTGATTTATTATTGATGTGCAGTTTCATATTTCCCAAAAAATAATCCTAATATGGTCCTTTTGGTCTGCCTGTTGGTTGGTGGACGAAGAGGTTGGGGTTTCTCGTATCAAAAACCAACAGTAGTCTGCAAACATTATAAGTGTAGGGGTCCATTTACCCAGGTTAGGCAGCAATTTCAATTTATTCGTACGAGCGCGCACTACAAGGTGGGTTTCGCATCCAAGAAGAAGATGGAGGCAAGCGGAAGTAAAAAAAGTAATTAAAACTAAATCAATGTTGCCATTTGACGACCTCTGTGGCGCTGCGGTAGTGGCTCTGCCTACAATGCGAGAGGTCCCGGGTTCGATCCCCGGCTGGGGATACAGAAAAAAAAACAGGTCTTGGATGTTTATGTGTGTGACGTCACTGTTTCTGGTTCCTAATGTGAGGCCAGAAGCTATGTTTGTGCCTATATGTAAATGTTTTTGTTTAAATTTTTATGTTCATGCCATTAGCCAACGGCGATCATCACTCACACGCCTCGATTTTCTTAAAAAAATGTCTAGATTCGAGTTCAGAAAGTCATCTTTAACGAATATTGCTACCCAATTCCTGACATGCAGTTAACAATTATTTTTTAATTATATCGAGGCGACCGCTTGTTTCCCAATTTCAATGACTTCAACAAATGCCAAACAAGCATTATTCTCTTCATCATTTAAATTCGAAATAAACAACGGATATTCATTGACTTCTTCACATCTGGGCTATTAATAATTCACCAACTTAACAAACACCGACTTCAAGTTCAAGCCCTATTTGTTCCTCCCCGGTCGGGATGCGAATGAAGTGTGCCGTGTGGTCTGCGGAGTGTGTTCTCGCGCGGAGCGCGAGGACCACTACGGTTGCGGGGTCGAGGACTTATGGATGCCTCATGCCCGCGGCGTCAACTCGGGGGGTAACGTCCCCCCCGGTCTTGGGTGGCCCCTACTTGTCAGGGGCCTCGCGTGGTCTTCGTTGCGCTGTGCTTTCGCCGTCTATTGGCATACACTGGCGACAACGGTGCGGGAGCTTCTTCTTCTCCACTGTGCCGTGCTTTCGCCCTCTTCTGCGGGCTTACACTGGCGACAGTGGGATGTGCAGCAACTCTCTTGGGAGTGGTCTGCCTTCAGGCGGACGTGCGTGATGTGGAGCAATGTCGTGGAGATGTGCGTGGCGGCTGTTGTCGGCGCAGTCGTACATGCGCCGTGCCAGCCGCGCGACGAATTTCTCCACGGTGGGCATCCGGGTATCTCTCATGATTGTGGTGTTGCGCACGTACCGCCCGGCTCCTGTGATCACCCGCAGGGAGATGTTCTGGAACCGCTGCAGCCGTGCCTTCTGGGTCTTCGACAGCAGGGCGTACCATGCTGGAGCCGCGTAGGTGAGCCGCGAGCGCACATAGGCCTTGTACACCCGCAGCTTGGCTCTCAGAGGCAGGCTGGACGACAGGACAGGCCGGAGCATTGCCCGCGCGGCTTTGGCCCGGTTGATGCAGTGTTGCACCATCGGGACCATGCGCAGCGAGCAGTCGATGTTGCAACCGAGGTATTTCACCGTCGATTGCCATTCGATGTCCCGGCCCCTCAGCTGTAGCGGGGTCGGACGGCGGGAGCGGGTGGTCAACAGGGCTGTTGTCTTCCCGACGTTCACCGCGGTCCGCCACTTGTCCAGCCAGGGCGGCAGCAGGTCCAGGAGTCGCTGCATCTTCCTGCAGGCGAGCTCAATTTTGCGCGACGACGCGAAGTAGGCGCTGTCGTCGGCGTAGAGGGCGAGCACAACGTCTTCCACCCCCTCCTCGAGATGGCCCTCGAGTGTGGGGATGTCGTTGGTGTAGAGCGCGTAGAGCACCGGCGAAAGGCAGCTGCCTTGCGGGACTCCTGCGCTGGTGGCCTTCGTCTGGGAGTGTGCATTCTCGACCGAGACGAAGAACCGCCGGTCTTCCAGGAAGGAGGCCACGATCTGCCCGATCATGGGGGGCACACCTGCGTCCAGGAGCTTGTAGAGGAGCCCCTCGTGCCACACTCGGTCAAAGGCCTTCTCGATGTCAAGAAAGACCCCGACGGTGTATCGGCCCCTGTTCAGCTCCGACGCCAGGTAGTGCAGGACTCTCGCCAGCTGGAGCGTCGTGCTGTGGCTGTCACGGAAGCCATGTTGCTCTGCCCTCAGCTGGATGTGGGGCAGGATTCTCCGTAACAGCAGACGCTCAAACAGCTTGGCGATATGAGGCAGCAGGGTGATCGGGCGGTAGCCTCCCGGGTGTCTTCTGTCTTTCCCCGGCTTGGGGATGACGATCACCTTGCCCTCCTTCCAGAGGGCGGGGAAGTGTCCGGTGCGCAGGATGCCGTTGAACAGCCGCGTCAGCGAGACGACGGCTCTCCTTGGCAGCTGTACTAGGGCCCCCGCGACGACTCCGTCCGGGCCCGGGGCCTTCCGCTGGTTCAGCTTCAGGGCCACCTTCCGGACTTCGCGGGGCGACATAAAGTAGTCGCCGGCGAGGGGAGGCGCGGGGGCCGCCAGGAAGCGCTCTACGCGCTCCACAACAGCGGCGTTGTGCTCGTAGTCGGCGATGGGGTTGGGCTGGAACTGCCCAGCGAAGTGGTCGGCCAGTATGGCGGCTCGATCTCGTGCGGCGTAGCGGCGCCTGCCCGTGTGATCAAACATGGGGCAGACCGGCTCGGGAGTTGACGTCAGGCTGCGGTTCAGGCGGTGAAGGGCGGTGTCATCTTGGGAGGCCTGGTCAATGGTGCGTTCCCAGGACTGTCCCCTCAGCTCGATGATGCCCGCGCGCAGTTCTTCTCCGAGCCGGTTGATCTCCGCCTTGATCACGGGGCAGCGCGTGTGGTGCCAGGTTCGACGAAGACGGCGCTTGAGGTCCAACTTCTTGCGGAGGTGTGGAGGGAGCCTCTCCTTCCGCAAGACCGGCGGTGGCTTGGTGGTGGTGGCTGCGGCTTGAGCGGTGGTGATGGCTGTAGTGATGGCCACTGCCGCGGCTTCTACCTCTTCCTTGGTAGAGACACCGCCGGGGAGCTGCGTTGTGTTCAACTCCAGCTGGTATTTGTGCCAGTCCGTCTTCGTTCTTGGACGCGGTGCCGACGTGAGATCGGCTTCCACCCCGAGGACCAGCAAGATAGGCAGGTGGGGGGTGTCGATGTCGTACAGCTCCCCGATGGCGATGGGGAACTGTATGTTCTTGACCAGGGCGACGTCTAGTACATCCGGGCGATGCATGGGGTTCGTCGGGTAGTGTGTCGGGGCCCCCGGGCTGAGAACTTCGTAGTTGGAGTTCTCAGCATCTTCCTGTAGGGCCCTTCCGGCGGGGTTGATGCTGTGGGACCCCCACTGGTGGTGCTTGGCGTTGAGATCGCCTGCGACCAGTGTGGGGGTCGCTCCTTCCATCATCGCTCGGATGTCTTCCGGGTAGAAATGGTGGACGTCGCCGGGAGGCTTGTAGGCTGCGAAGACTTTGAGCTCCGTGTCGGCCGTCTTCAGACGGACGCCTATGGACCGTGTCGTCTTGAAGGCGGGCAGCTCCAACTCTTCGTGGACGAGGTCCCGTCTCACGAGGACCGCCGTGCCTCTGTACGGCACGTTTCTCGGAGATAACTCGTCGCGGCGGTACACGAAGAAGTTGGGCAGTCGGAGCTCTCGGCTGGGGTGCAGCTTCGTCTCGCACAGAAGCACGACATGCACATCATGCTCCTGCACGAGTAGCCTCAGGTCTGTCGTCTTGCTGGTGATCCCGTCCGGGTTCCAGTACACAAGCCTTAGGTCTTTAGGCATTGTGTCCGGACGAGATTGTGGCCTTCAGTGTCGATAACCCCCGCAGCAGGGGCAGCAACGGATCGCGTCTATCCACGATCGCCTGTATGGCCGCGCTGATAAGGTCGATGGCGTCGAGCAGCGCGGCCATGAGTGGAGCCTCCTGGCGCTCCGTGGATAGGGCTGCGGGTGCTGCCGGCTCCCGTGGGCGGGGGCGGGCTGGCAGTGGGGGGCGGCTCGCAGGTTGGGCGGGCTCAAGTGGCGGCTCGGCGGCGGGCTCTTCCGGCGCCTTCTTCTTTTTCCGGCGCTTTTTGCCCCGCTTCTTTCGGGGCTTCGCCTCTTCGCCTCGGGTGGTGGGCGGGTTGGCTGGCGTTCTTATTGTAGCGCCTTTGGTCTCGCCCGGCTGGGCAAGGCGGGGGCGCTTTATCGGCGGCGACACTGGTGACCCCAGCGGCTCCACATCTGGGTGTGTAGAGGGGCCGGGGCGGGCCTCGGGTTGAGTAGCGACCTGGGTCGCATGTTGAGGGGCCGTGCGGGCCGCGGGTTGGGCAGCCGTGCGGGCCGTGGGTTGGGCAGCCGAGCGGGCCGCGGGTTGGGCAGCCGGGCGGGTCGTGGGGCGCGCGGTCTTCTTGGGGCGCTGTTGTTGGGGCGGCAGTGGCGGCGCGATGGTGATGCCGCGCTTGCGCGCCTCCTCCTTCAGCGCCTTGCATCGGCGGCTGTTGGCCGGGTGGCCTTGGCCGCAGTTTGCGCAGGTGGCGGCCTCTGACTTTGGCCGCTGGCAGTCGGTAGCTGCGTGCCCTTCTCCGCATCGCACGCAGCGTACAGGGCGGCGACAGTTGGTCGAGGAGTGGCCGAACGACTGGCATCGGTGGCACTGCGAGGGCCCCTTTGGGCCGCGCCATCCCTCAATGGTGATGCCCGGCATGCAGAGCAGCTCCTTCACCCTGTAGAGCCTCTCGATGCTGCCGGGGGTCTGCTTCTCCGCCAGCAGGGCGAAGAACAGGCAGCCGGCTCGGCCCATCCGGCCGGGAATCTGGCGGACGTGCTGCGTCGGGAAGCCTACGCTAGCCAGCGCTGCGGCGACCTCTTCGGGCAGGGTGGTTGCCGGGAGCCCTCGGATAGCGATCTTGAAGGGGCGGTCCGCGTCCAGAGAGTAACAAAACCATGAGATGGTCTTGTCGGCACGGGCCGCCTCGTCCAGATACCGGACGATTTGCCGGTATTCTTCCGGGCTCTGCGGCGTAAAGCGGACCCCCTTTCCAAAGGGTCGCGCGTTGGGGGCATGGCCTAGGGCTTCCTTCAGCCGGGCAAAGTGGGTAGCCCAGGCCGGCAGATTCTCCACCACGATGGGCGGGTGGTTCTTCTTCGGCTTGGGCTCTGTGGTGGCGGTCGCTGGCGGTGTGGTGGGTCGCGGCGATTTGGGTTTCGGCGGCTGCGACAGGGCCGCGGCGTAGGAAACCCCGCTTGGGGGCGTGGTCTGCAGTATCTCAGCCATCTCGGCTTCTTCCGTCGAGTCCGGGTTCGGTGTGTCAGCGGTTGGTGCGACGGGGGGCGTGGCCAACGCTGGCTCCGCCCACTCACTGCTTATGCTGGGGTCGCGTGACTCTGTCTGCGCGGACCCCTGTAGCACCCGTATGAGCGGGTTTGGGGGCCTCGGGACGGCCCCCGGTGCGTTCCCCAGGTTGAGGTTGGGGAACTTCGTCGGCAGCGTCGGCCGCACCGGGCTTTTCTTCATCGCCGGCGGTGGTGGCGGCGATAAGGAGGCGAGCAGGGCGGTTGCCGCGGCTCTGCGGGCAGCGTCTTCATTCGCCGGCACCTCGGCCGGGAATTCAGTTGGTGAGTCGGGGGGGGGGCGGAAGAACTCTTCCCTGCCCCCCTCGTGGGTCGGTGTGCCCGTGATGGGGCTGGAGGCGGCGCCGGGTTGTCGCAACTGCAGCAGGTTGCCGGCGAGGTCGAACGTCTCGCCGGTAAATATGTCGCGCTTCACGACTTGTATTATTCGGCGCCGTCGTCGGTCGATTTGGATCCGCACATCAGGCGGATCCGGCTCGTCGGGGGGCGGGGGGGCTGGGTCCTCCGGCTTTCGGGTTCTCTTCATCGTTTCTTTTTAAAAACGGGGTCTTCCACTTACTTCTCCGGAGTTATGCAGGCTCTGTGGTGCCGACTTAACGCGGTCATCCTCCACCGGGTGAGACCTCGAATAAATCCGAGGAGGCCCAGTGAAGTGCCGGCGAGCAGTCGATCAACACCACAGGTGCTGCGTAGGGTCAACTCCGGAGACGGGCGTGTTCTTCTCCTTCCTCCTCTCCGTTTGGGGTCGGTCCGTGGGTGGTGGTGGCGGCACCGCGACGTGTCCTGCGCTTCTAGCTTTAGAAGCACGTAGGCAGCCGCGATGCGATGACGTCACTGCGGGCGCAGTGAGCACACGACGGGCGGGGAGAAGAGCCGAAGAGAGAAGAGCGGGGGCGGCGAGTGGGTGGTTTCTAAAAACTTTTGGTTCTTGAAACTGGTGGGTGGGTGCGAAAAACTTTTAGTTCCGATTCCAATGTGGTGTGTGTGTGTCCGTGAATGAAGTGTATGTACATGAAAAGACCTGTTCAAAACTTTGCTGCACGGAACCACAAACCAAAACGTCATCTGTGTATATATTTTTTGTATTTGTTGATTTTTTCAAAAAAGCGCTTGAATAATTTTGATAAAATTTATATGGGACCACCTCTGACGTATGACCTACCATCCAAAATAATAATCAGCAAAATCGGTACAAAATTGATGGAGTAATCGCGTAACACACACACAAAATAAAACAGACGAATTGAGAACCTCCTCCTTTTTGAAGTCGGTTGAAAAGAACTTCTTTTACTTTGTATCACTCAAAGCAGATTTTTTTGCCTTAGAAGCTTGAAGCCTGTTCCACCATCGTCGTTCATTACTTTTACAAAGTTGTTGATGAGCCCCTGCTGGTAGGTGTGATGGCTCAGGCGGCAAAAGTACTTTTTTTGGGTGTACTAACATCCTTTCTTATATTTTTCTGACCTGGCTCGTATAAAGTTCTGAATAGCCATATGTGATCCTTAGGTTCTCTCCAAATGAAGGCTGATCAAAAGGCATCTCTGTTGGTTTCCCATATAATCAGATTTTCAAATTCTTGTGGCTTTTGTAACAACACATAATGGCGCCCAATTTTTGTCTTGATTGCGAATGTCGCATCCAAATTATGAATGTTATATCTCTGTAAAAGTTCAAAACCTTTGAAAACAAAAATCAATCATCTGTTGATTGTGGTTGTTGAGCTGAGTGGATAATCAAAGGCGTATAATTCGCTTTTTTGAAATATAAAAGCGAAAAATTTTTTTCTACAAAAAATAAGTACATATATTTTACTAGAGATAGGTGCATCATAATCTACAAGATATCATATCAATTTTCTTCGGTACATTTTCAGTGTTGCCTTGTGTTATCAATAACACACAACATAAACATTAGTCGTTGATAATAATATGTTACGCCTAAAACTGATGTGACATATAGTTGCCAAGTGAAAAATCATTTTCCATCAGTACCCTGATAGGAAGACTAATCACAATCAATTAATCTCTAATCGTTAAACAATCAATACAGCTGGACGGTTCGTTTTCCTTTCGCCCTTAGATTTGATATCTTATTTACAAACAATCGAAATTAATTTTGATCACGTGAGGAGCGACCATTAATAATAGACACAGACAACAACTCAACAATGGAAGCACAATGCAAACAGTGCTATTAAATAGTTATCAACTTGTCCCTACTTTGCATTCGTGTACCTAACAACACTCAGGCCCATTTACACGAACTCAATGGATACCGTCTATTTCAATAATGGTCGCTTCTACAAGGTCTCACAGAATGGTATAGTCATCATCATTTAAGACGTGATTAGGGACAAGAACTTGAGCACCTTTCTCCAGCTGGCATGTGGTCTATAAAGTGGTATATACATTTATGTCTCTTTTTTTCGTGGACGTGGAGGACGGTATTGAATAAAAGCGATGCCAGTTAATAACGCATCAATGGATTTAAGTAGCGATTGTCGTTAAACTTCAAAGGGCACAAATATATTAACCTACATCGCTAGATTGTACGATATGAATACCTACCGAAATGGCATATGAAGGGCGTTTTGCCTTCTCTGGTTTTCTACACTTGGTTATGGTTGCGCCGGCTTTATTTCATCTACTTTGTTGAAGAATCGTAACTACAATTAAGTGGACTGCCTACCTAGGTTATTTTGAACTGACCCACATTCAAACAAAAATAATGTCAGTTAGTTATGTGCAATAATGTTAAATTATTTTTTAAACAAACTTTGATTAGATCGCAATATTGATTCAGTTGTTAGTTTATTGTTCATCCGTCAACAATAATTCTGGTGCAACATTTTGATACAGCGAGTTGTTTATTAAGTATCCGAAGGCCCTTATTTATAAACATATTTAGCCCCCGTTCTTGGTAAGGCATTGTTTTGCGTCAGCAAACAAGTCCCTGTGTGTGGTGGGATGTTAGCATTTATGCAAATCCTTCTTCGGTCTATAATTGTTTGCCACAAACGGAGACAGTCATTGTTTAATGGGTTACGGAGAACACAGAAATGCTCTTAAGGTGAGAAAGTGTGAAAAGATCCAGTTTTGCATAGACGTATACTATTAGAGTGAGTCACTCTCGAAATATGTGACGAGTGTTTTTCAGGTGCGCTTTGTAATTCCTATGAACAATTCATATATGTCAGTAGTGGGTGTTGTTTAAAGATGGTTTTGGGTCCCACTACTGTATATTGTATTAAACTGTATATTGTATAAATAGAGGTAACGGTTATGCAAGTGCAAGTTCTGCTGCAAGTAGCTGTTGAATTAATGCATGGTAGATTGTAATGTATGGAAAAATTGGCAAATTTAATTTTCAAATCAGTTATTTTATCTATAGGATATGTAGGTTATACAGCGAAGCTAAAATTTATCTACTCCCTCCCTCCAGAGGCGAGCATTGACTCCCTATATAAAAATTGTATAAGAACCAAAAAATCTAAATTCACTAATGACCACAAAAGCGATATCAGTCTTAGTTTCCATTCTGCTCTGCCACGAAATATGAACATTTTTAAATATTTAACGATTTTTTTTGCGGAAAGTTTAGCTTTCTTAAAAAAACCCATAATACCTCCCGAATATGAATACACTAAATAATAGAATATGCCCTCAAAAGAGGCATTTTTTTTCTTAACTCTCCTTTCACGTTGCTTTGCTATTTTTAAAATCAAATTCATTCGGCAGCGAAACATCAATGTTTCTACTGGTTAGGAAGTGCAAAAACCGTTTCGACCATCGCACAAGAAAAATTAAGGACGAGTCTGACTCGCGCACCGAGTGTACAATAAAGAAACACAATGTTTGTGGTGGAACGACAAATTTACGGTCTCTGTATGTTTTCCTTGTCTTGTGTTACCTTTCTTCTAAACAAATTCCATGATTCTAGGTCCACGGGAAGCACCCTATAAATTTTGATTCCTTTGCGAGTAACAAGCAAACTCAGCAAAGCGGCACAAATGGCCATATATTTTAATTGCGTGACTAGAAATTAGACTTTTGTCGTGAGTGATTTATGTCAATTTCAACTTAATACCTTCACGCGTTTCTGAGAAAAAGGGCCTTGTCAGACGGACCGACGGACAACAAAGTAATCCCACATTCACGCAACTCAAGCCGTCTACAATGTTTGTATACGTAGGTACTGGATCCAATTTTTGCAATACACCTACCTACATAAATAATTTAGAACTCGGACGTTACAGTAAGCTTTTGTCATCTCGCAACAAAATGCTATGAGATGAGTCTATGATCAGTGCGCAAAACTATAAAGGCATTTTGCATTATAGGAACGATCCATAACATTTAAACCGCCTCATAAGCATAAGCAAAGTCTCCATACGTACTTTTTCAACAAAATAAAATAAAATAGTATATACAGCTAGGTTTAATAGCTATTATGGGATTATTCTTATACACCAACAAACGTCAACAGTAACAATTGCCAGGTATTTCCAGCATCTTCTGTCGATGGAATTGCGAATGTGAGGGTGAGCGAGAGTTAAATAAATTAATTAATTTGCAGCAAAGTAAATGAGAGCAAGATCTGAGTTGTCAATATTACTAAGATTTTGTTTTATTGATGAAATGCATTCATTATCGTGAAATACTTTCATTACCATCAACTACATCTAGCCAAATAACCTTCCCAAAGCTACGAATAGTCTTGTAGAGGCTTCTTTGATTCACAATTATTCGCATATGACAAGGTTCATTTGGCGAAAATTCAATTAAACAGCAAGACATCTTCTCAACCCGACCAAAAGAAGGATAATAAATAACACAGATATCGGGTTATTTCTTTGTTGAACAAGTTTACTTACTGAAAGCCATCCTTGACACAAAATACAATGAATATCATCCCATATTGTAAATAGGTATAGATCTATCTGTTGTTTGAGTATGTATCTGTCATCATAAGGAGTCCTACATCTTGACATATGGTTCAAACAGCATCTGTTTGTATCTATAATAGTATTATAATTATCTATGTATCGATATGATTGATTGATGCGACGATTGACCAGACAGGCTTACCACGTTTTATTTAACATGATTTAAACACAATATTCAATCGATATTTTGAGCGATCAATATAATGCTGATACAAAAGACATCAACGGGCGCGCGCTTGCTGTGCTCCACAAAGATTTGACGTGAATTAACACCAAAAGTTATTACTTTGCATTTGCATACTAACGCCGGATGGCGACATAATAATTTTATCAAGGATCATTTCATTCTTACATGCTTTTCTTGTATTGTGTACGATTTTTTTTTAAACGGTAAAAAACCGCGCTTCGGGCCAACTTCGGTGCGCGGGGGGTCAGCACTCACCCGGTAGGGGGGGGGGGGATTACATAAATTTGAACTTCGCTTTATAACAAACATATATATCCCAATAGATAAAAAAACTGCATTCATTTTGCCAAATGTTTAGGTAACATTCTTGTAATGATTACTACACGTACAACGATCCTGGGCGAGGCCGGCTTCCGTAAAGCAAAACATTTTGGTGTTAGATGTGTCGTGCAAAACGCGCTGCAGAATGAAACTTGATTTTAAATATTGATGTAGTGTAATTAGAACCACTGACTTTCATAGCGTGAGAATATCGTAAACTAAGTACTTATTAGGTTTTATTTAGCGTTACATAGTTACAACGTTACATAGTTACAACGTTACATAGTTACAACGTTACATAGTTACAACGTCATCTTGAAGACTTCATGCCGCTATAAGCTTCATGGTGTTAGGTAGACAATATTGAATGGCTTGTGTTTAAACGATTACCAAAAACGCACCTATTTTACTACCAATAAATTCGAAATGACTGCCAGAATGGATAAATGTCCACCAAATTGTGTTTGGATAAATGATCACCAAACTTCTTTTTATGTTTTGTGTACTTAAGTTTATGTTTTAAGTATTTTTTGTTGTTCTTACATGTTCAACCTAACACGAAGGATAAAGGGGGCTTCGCTTCGCTCACCCCCTTTACCCTTTACCTAAGCTGCCGCAGTATTTTGCCCTGATATTTTCTGCAACTTTTGGTGATCATTTTGGTAAGAAAAATATTTTGGTGGTCATTTAAATTGTTCTCATATAAAATTTATCATACAGAAATAACAACGATACTGATGGTTAGAAACAATTTTTCCCAAGAAACATAATATTATGTTTACCGTGACAACTTTTTAGGGTTCCGTATCCCAATGGTGCCAATCGGGACCCTATTACTAAGCCTCCGCTGGCCGTTCGTCCACCCCGTCCGTATATCTATTTAACTGCCTATGAACGGTAACAGGTAGAGTTGTAATTTATATTTTCGACGACCCGAATGGCCGAGTCGGTAGTGACGCTGCCTACGAAACCAAGGGTCCCGGGTTCGAGTCCCGGTGGGGGCAAATGTTTGTTTGATGAGAACGGATGTTTGTACCCTAGTCATGGTTGTTTATCTATCTAAGTATAATATTTCTCTATATAAGTATATATACCGTTGTCTAGTACCCAAGATACAGGGAATCCTAGTTTGGGGCTAGATCAATGTGTGTAAAAAAGGTGTAAAAAAAAAAAATATACAGTGCATTTCTATTGCCGTTACAGCAACAAATGATGAACTAGACGCAATAAAAAGGGTCTTCATATAAGAAATATGATTTTTTGCGTTTTTTTAGACGGTACGGATTCCTTTCATGTGCGGGTCCGAATCACACTTGGCCGGTTTTAATTTAGTAAAAATAGCTACATGTACAGCAGAGGTATGGTTACGTGAGTGCACGTTAACTTATCAAGGCTAGCACAGCTGTTAACGGTTTGATATCGCACCGTACGTAGTAGCCGGTGGCGGCAGCAGTTTGATAACACCCGACTACACACATCAATAGTAAGTATTCCTTCCTTGTACACACACACTGGTATACAACTGTACAGTGTATGTTTGTGTATGGACGAGAGTTACGCATGCTTGACACAAGACCCGGTGATATCTGTGTTGTGTATTATTTGCAACAGTAAGTTTATCTGTACGGAGATCACACCCGTTTGTTCAACTCGATTGTAACTCAAGCCAAACGATTGAATAAATAAATGTAACTCTCATTTAATGGCGACCTACTAAGTTAAGCTTATATCGTCGCTGTCCCGTGTTTTAATAGAATTCATTGTATTAGGACAGGTTTCCTTTGTATAACCTAAAAACATTAGTGTTCATTTGTTGCTCGTTAGCACTACCCAAGGGAATGTGCAGGTCGTCGGTGGGATCCAACGTTTGTTCTGTTCGAAATGAAAGAGATGGCATGTCAGCCACGTTGTAGTTATTGAGTATATTAAACATAAGTGTAAAACAAGTTTTAATGGGAAGGTATTTTGAATTTGGAGTACAAAAACAAAACATTCGTCAGTGTTACGTCATATGCTTCATATCTAACGTTAAAATAGCTTTTGTTTACACACGTATCATAAACCCTCTTTACTGAGTCCAAAACCGCACGTTACGACCAGCATAATGATATACTCCTTGGTAAAAACTCATTTATTATCTGAATATGGATACATTATGCCCATAATGTATCAATATTTCGACATATCATACCATTCAAATTTCGAACGCCGTCGCCCGCGTGCGTGCCGCCCCTAGTTTGTCTGTGAAGTTGGTACTACTGAACAAGAAAAACAAGTGCAGAGCAATGATCAATTCCACAATGCCGGTCGAACATGCGTTTCCTGAACACATCAAAGAGAGCTTATGATATGCGTGTATATAAACTAGTATAACTGTATATAATTAGGCATGCATTAGACTCGCCTTCGGCTCCTTTCATAACCCCACTCTCGAGTTTTAATGCCCTCCATTATGTATCAGTCACATAATTGTTGGGTGATTGTTACTTTTTCGCATACAATTCTGATAAACGGTAATTAATTTGTGATTTTCGAGTATCGACCTGTGTCAAGTTAATTAGGAGTTCAACGTAAGATGATATCGATAATGCAGTAAAGGTCAGAAGAGCGGACGAGCTTGATATTAATCTAGTTACCTAGTTGTTAGAGGTAACACTTGACCACGATAGCTATTATAGTTAATTAACTAACTGTTAGTTCCAATAGCTATTAGTTAACTAACTGTGAGATAGTTATAGATAACATCAAACATTATAGTTAGGACGTACCTATGTATTACTACAATAAATAGTCTCCGATATTTAATGATATTTAACGCTATTGATATAAAAAAAAAATGTAGGGACCTACCTGGCCTATCACCAATAAATTCAGTAAGTCAAGGCAAATGGAAAACCTTTAAATACTGAATGTGAATAATTTCGATATAATTTAAGTCGTCGATTTGTCCTAGATCAGGCCTTAGGTCATAGTTTATCACAGACTGCTAAAACTGCTTAGGTAGGTAGGTTATATCGGCCTTATCGCCGCGCTTCGGGTATTTTTCCTTCTCGTTTCAATAATAATTAAATAACTGGATATAGTTAACTTGTTTGCTTCTCATATCGAGATAGCCGTTTATCATTTCATACATACAGAAACAGTTCAGTTAAAGTTCAATTTTTTATTCGTAGTACCCGCCAATCGCTACGTTTTCTTATGTAGTAGGGTGATTGCGGGTAACTGCGGTCCTCCCCTACAACTACGGCCGCCTGACCAAAGGATGAAATATTCTATTAGTCACAACCGTAAGTGATGATACTTAAGATTTTGTTTTTATTTTTGGTAGATTTTTTGTTCAAAAACTGGCAACACTCTGTCAGCCATGCCCAGTGTCATATCAAAGAGCGGGCATAAGATTTTCTGTGATTTTTTACCAAAACTGGCAAATTCGCGGGCCCCAGAAGGTGAGCCATATTTCGCATCGATTAACCTAAAGGGTTTGTTTTTCTCTTGAATATAAGTCTGGACGAAGCTCCGTGGTCTAGTGTGAGGCTGCACAGGATGCTATCCGAGTTTTTTACGATCTGCCGAAGGCATTTGATTTTGTTGATTATGATACGCTACTAATGAAATAAATCATTACGGAGTTAAGCGTCTGTGTCCAAGGTATTATATCTACTAAAATCATACTTAAGCAATAGAATTCAAATGCAGAAGTCAAATGAGTTAAACTTGATGGATCGGGTGTAAAAATTGGCGTTCCACAAGGTTCCATATTATGTGCTTTCTTATTCCTGGTATATATTAACGAAATATTTTTCATGGTGGAGGAATTGACTGACATAGTGTTGTTTGCTGATGATACTTCACTGGTCTTCAAAACTTAAAGACAAAAAGAAGATTTTGTCGATGTTTAGTGTATTTTCTTTAACCTTGAATTGGTTCACAGTTAATAATTTATTGTTAAACGCGGGTAAAACCAAGTGTCTCAAATTTTCACTTCCAAATGTCAGGCAAGTGTTAGACAGTCACACCTTAGAATTAGTATTTGTTACAAAGTTTCTTGGAATAACCATTGATATTAAATTGTAGTGGACTCCACATAGATAAATTTGCTGGTAGATAAGTTCTGCGGCTTACGCTGTTAAGAACATCACACAAAACACGGATGTGGCACATCTCAGTACTAGCCTAGATGTAGCCACATCTGTGTTTTGTCTGATTTTTTTTGTTACTTCCATAATGTCATGTCCTATGGTATCTTGTTGTGTGGGAAAGCAGCGGATATTCAAACTATTTTTATTTTACAGAAAAGAGCTATTCGAGAAATACATAATTAAAAACGCACAGACTCCTTAAGAAAGCTTTTTAAAGAAACTGACGTACTAACTGTAGTTAATCAATTTATTTTCAAAGAACTTTACAACATTTTCCAAATTTAGCGATAGCTGTAATGTAACCTATGAAATAATCACAGACTAGTTGCGCCCCTAGTCTCGTGAAGGTAGCAATTATTTCAAGGATTAGTGTATTTGCATTCTCTAGAATAACATTATATATTTTAATATTGTAATATTTGTATTAGTTAAATACAACAAATTTTTAATACAGATCTAAAAAAAAATCTGTTTGTTTTTCCTCGCCCTTCTTCTCCCACACTGGTACCATGTAGAGAAAAGGCAAAAAATTACGTTTGATAAGTATATGTAAATATCTACAGTAATAATGAAATGAACTTTGAACTTTGTGTTTCACGCAGGGGTGCAGGTTCGAGTCCGGGGCTGACCAGGTACATATAATTAATTTATCCGGCCGTAATAAGAAAACACACATTTTCTAACGGCGGGCCCCTGCCTTTAGCAGGGTTGTCAAAATTAGAGAGTATATGTTTTTGTATGGGAAAAGGCGTGATAATACCTATGTATATTTATGTAGGTAGATAGCTCTATTTACAGAGATGTGCGAAACAATAAACTACCTGTTATTATTCTCGGATGATTACTAATAATAAAACACTCCATTCTGTTTTTAATCCTTCCTTACTCGGAGACAAGTTACTCTCAGGTCAAACTGTTATTAATAAACCCGGCGTAAGCTTGGAATAACAAAGCATGGGTTAGCGGGTGATATGTGGCAAACCCGATTATTTCAACGTAAAAAATAATGAGTTTTGAACGGTTTGGAATAAACTTGACAGTCTTTGACAGCCGTTTGAGAGTGACAACACTGTGGCACTGTTATGATAATAATGAAGATATTTTACTTTTATTTCTATTTCTCAGAAGTAGTAAAGTAATTGTGTGTATTGTTTCGTATTTATGAAAGTTAATTTTATTTACAAACTTTATAAATATGTCGAATAAACGGATTCGCTTTATTGATTGGGATGAAGAAGAAAAGATGATAATAATGAAGATATTTTACTTTTATTTCTGTTTCTCAGAAGTAGTAAAGTAATTGTGTGTATTGTTTCGTATTTATGAAAGTTAATTTTATTTACAAACTTTATAAATATGTCGAATAAACGGATTCGCTTTATTGATTGGGATGAAGAAGAAAAGGTAAAGTAAATCAAGTGATAATTAAGTGTACATCAAGTGTAGATAGCGCTTGTGGCGTGGTGTTTATTTTGTTTATTGTTCAGCAATTATTTCACAGTGTCCTAAAAGACAACGCACTACGCAGTTTGCCTAGAGGACAAAACACGTAACACTAATACCAATATAATAAAAGTCAATAATAATTAGTACTTTTCTGAACCAAAATCACAAAAACTATGCACTCCGAAGCAAAACCAGACAACAACAATATATTTAGAAAAATTCAAAATTGTCGTTTGGTTACAAATGTCCAATTACGCCATAATTGATACTACCCTGTCGTTAATCCATCGCTAAACGAGGTAACGCCAAGGTCGGATTAGGCTACTCATTCCTTAACACCACGTTTATGAAATTCAAAATCCGTTCGTTGATATTGGCCTAATACATAGGTAAAGTAACTACTGTTTTAGTAAGACGGTAAGTGTTTTAACCGACTTTAAAAAGGGAGGATGTACGTAATATGTTTTATATATAGTTTGATAATACAACTTCATATTTGATAAATACAGGTAGTGCAATATGTAGGTAGGTATCAAATAATATCATGGCGGCATTCTCTAATTTAGAACAATTCTCTGTTTGGCAATTAACTGTTTTACACAACCTTAAAATTACATCTTTTAAGTCTCAAGGCATGAAACTAGGGGGGCTGCCATTAGAAACAAAAAAATATTTGCGTTAGAAGCAAGGTGATCGGAATTAGAAACTTTCTGACTTTTAGGACATTTGATTATTTTACGATAGTTATAGATAGGTATTAAAAATTATGTAATGAAAAAATAAAGCTGGATTTTTGAATAAATAATGTATTGATACAAAATACACCGACTACTTAGATGGTAAAGTTATGACAATTATGATTTTCTGAAGTTGAAAATTGCGTTGGGGGCCCGCAGTTACCCGCAATCACCCTCGTACCGTACCAAAGCCGTCATACTATTTTAATCATTTACCATTAAGAGAAGTCTTTAATTTGCCTAATCATGGTACACCTTGTCTCACCTAGATGTAGTCCTTTGTAGTGGAATAGTTACTATTATATTACAGTCCCATTATTACATAATGGGCTTTGTAGATACGAGTAGCTACCAAGGACCCAATTCGGCTGCTAGCGATGCTTGATTGGGCTTGAATATGATTTTGTTAAATAATATATTACTTTAAATAAAAATGTGACCTTTACTATGTCGGTACCTTTTTGTTAACTATCGATATCCACTTCTCACTAAAATAGTGCCATCCCAACTTGATACGGAAGTCGGACAGGGAAAAAGGAATATTTTGTTTTTCCTGTTTTGTCGTAGGCTCTAGGCAGGTATACTTTGGCAGTTGTTTATTTGCGCTGTTTATGCTGTTTATATCTTAATTGATAAGACTTAACAACTTACAATAAGGGCCTGTTTCAAGAGGTACCAATATGCTTTATTGAACAGGTTTAAAATTAAAATAAAACACCCCCGGCACAAGAAAAAGTCTAAAAGCTTGACTTGTTTCATTATTTAAGCTCGTCTTAACATAACTTTCGAACTCCAGAACCAGTTTTTTGAACCGTTGCAGGGAAATGTATTTCAGCGCTATAATAGATATTTTAGCCAAAATACTGGTAGTTTCATACTCGTCCTTTAAAAATATAGGTACCGTCTATGACGGGATTTTCCATGCCAAAGTTACCTTACCTATAGCGTTTTTTACAGCCATGATGTAGTGAATTTATCGAGAGCGCTGCCGATAACTTTACTAGTTTTTGTGGGTAACATAGGTACAAAAAGAGTCTAGAATACGCGATAACTCAGTTCGTGACTCCATGATAAGATATTCATTAGACTTTTGATTCTACCTACTCGAACTTCGTTGAAATAGTTAGAGCCAGTTCCGAAAACCTGCCCAGCAACCTCACGCAACTCCTACCCGTGTTTACTCAGCTGAGTGGGGTGGAAAAGGTTTGTGGAATTGACACGTTGTCATGTCACAGGTAGTGCAGCCCACGGGAGAGCGGACAGGGGGGCTCGGTCCGGCGGGGGCGGGGGGCGGCGGCTCGCAGCGCTCAGAAACAACCTAAATAAAGCAGGACCACCTCGTGCAGACACGGACCGCGAGGCACACACGGGCGCCGATCGCTGTGTGCGCCCCGCAGCCAGCCTCACCCGCACTCACACCAGCGCGCGGAGACGAAAATAACATCCACTCGTATGCGCCATGCAAATAGGATGGCGAGCCGCTAGAATGAACAGGGATTCTTACGCTTCGTGTCACTGTCGCGAGACCGTCACGAGCGCTGCATAGCCGGCCAGGGAACTCCTCAATGCTCGGTTCTCATCCACGGGTCCGCGGCTTCACGGGACCGGTTCCGGTCGCAACACAAGCGGAGAGTCGTCCACGAACTTTGCACTCGCGTATACACTGCGGTCACTGGGCTCTCGCTGCAGCGGCGGGGGCGCTGGTAGAGTCGCGGAGGTGCTCTTTGTGCGCGGGTCGCGGCGCGACTGGCCGTCGACGAGAGTGTCGACTGTCGGCGGCGGCGGCTGCGGCGGGCGCGGGCGGGCGGCACTACGGAACCGTGTCGTGCGTAGTGAGTGGCCGTGAGGCGCGGGGACGAGGAAACCCGGCGCGAGTACGCCAGGCGCGCGGGGCGCGGGCGAGAGGGGGAGGAGGGGGGAGATTAATCACGTAGTAAGTGCGCCCCCTGCGGGAGTCGGGCGCGGGGAGCGAGCCGCGGGGCGGGGCGAGCGGAGCCTGCGCCCGCACGACACGATACATAAATAAATACTAATGCAGCCGGTACCATCGACGTGCCAGACTGAAACCGGACACTTCTCGAGGCAAAATGAATTCCTGAGTGAGCGTTGCCACCGAAAGTTGGCTGCGTCGGCGCCGCCGCCGGCGGCTACCGCGCCGCGCGGCGTGATGCAATTGCTTTTATGGTATGATCTGAAAATTACGGGATTTCGTCTTAGGAATATGCAACAACACTTTCGCAGTATCTTTTATTAGCCTGCTCTATCCATGCATTGCTAACTAAGTTAGTATCTCAAACGTCCGTAATAAACATAAAAAAGTGGTCAATCTAATATGTACTTATGTATAGTAATATACACATGCATGACATAATACAAAGTTGCACATATTTTTGGTTTCATCACCAATGGCAGATTCTTTAAAATCAACCTTCAATTCCTGCTTTACCAGAAAATAGTAACATGATAGTAGAGGCTCTACATACAAGTTAAACCTGGTTGTGATCTCAATCAGGGTTTCCCCGCGAGATCTCTCTCGACTCTCAACTTACACTAACCGGTTCATCAACTCTATTTCTGTGACGTCATCAAATAACTTAGTAACATTTACAATCTAGTGGCGCCCTTAGAAAACTTCTCGATTGCAACCTTATGATGAAATGAGCGAATCGAATATTCATTAGATGACTATTTTAATCAATCGTTATTTAGTAGACTATTCTGGACATATAGAGTCTTTAGTTCTAAAGATTTTATTACTACCGAACCGTTTTATTTTATTACTACCAACTAATACGAAAGGAATTTTCCTTTTCCTACCTCAAATGAATTTAAGTAGGCTATGTTATTTTTTGATGATTTTGAATGAGATTTTATCTCGAACGAAACTACCGGAATACACAAAAAATATGCTTAATCATTAAGTCAAAAAAAATACTTACTTAAAAGCCATAAAAAGTACCGAAATCTTTGATATTCGGGTGCAGGTACTTATCTTTCCTTTGTTAAGAAAACGGGTCTCTTTTTCGATAAGAGCCAGAAATAAATGAGTCGGCTTTTAGGGCAAACGGGCCTAAGCAAAGGAGCCCTTTGTGAGGGAAATGGTCTTCATTCACACCGAGCAATACTTGGGCTCAGTCACATGAAAGAAATGGCTTTCTTTCAAGTTTAAAACAGTCGTATGTGTATGGTGTTTACCTTTTAAGAGTTAAGTAGATAGACTGATTTACTAGTACATATTTAAAGTTATCCGCTAAAATTCTCCAGGGTCATAAACAGTAGATACACAATTAAAAAGACCCTTAGGCAAAAAGGAAGTTACGACAACTTATATATTAATCAGGTTTTAACAATTCAATTAATTATCATCAAAACAACACGACATTATTGAATTTTTATTTCTATGTTAATTCCTAGCAAATAACCTCATTAAAACATCAAATCTTTTCCAACATTTTAAATTAAGTACCTAACAAGTCGCAAAAAGTATCCAGAAACTCGTTTTTTAACGTCCGTCCATCAAAAGTAACGTTCATTTTAAATCTGAAATCGACCACGACTATATCTTTCCTTTTCTAACTCATTAAATATTCAATATATATCCTACTGACAGGACGAAATATAAAGAAGTCTTCTCAACTTATATAGTTGATTCAATTCGAACGCGGGTAAAGGCGAGAGGCGTATGTGTATAGTTTTCTTAGGATTGCGCTCGCGTTGAACTCTTTTGTTGGGTCACGGTCGGTCGCCGCCGCCTCCGCCGCCACCGTCGCAGGCGCCGAAACGATCTTGCTCCCTGACTGGTGCTTGAATGGCTTTGAATACGTTTCTTACCAGCCTCTGCGGGAGAAGTTTTAATAAATCCATTGTTGTTATCATTCCGGAGAAGGTCTTCCACAGACGTGAGCTTACTCAGTCATTCCGAGTCACAGCCAAACCGCCGTTTAGGTTCACTTGCACGATATATTTTTTTGTTAGAGGGGAAAAAAATGGAATTACCCATTCCCGGATATTCAGTTTCTCGGGAAATAAGAAACCCGGGTTATGTTATCCAGCGGCGGTTAACTCGTGTTACTTATTATGAAAGCTATGTAAGAACACCCATCTGCATTTAGCAATGTTTATCCGAAGTTCTAGTTTTAAAACATTATAGACGAGTTGTATTAGAACTGGGTATAGGAGCCAGCCAAAGGAAGCCGGTTGCTATGTCCGCATAGTGAGCGGGCATCAGCTCGTGTGCTATACGGACTGAAAACAACCCCTTTGTTGTGTTGTGTGACAGTTATCGATAAAATCGATTTCACTGAGCCATGGTCACTTGCACCACATTCGCTCAATCTGTTAACCGTGCTCACCTGATTCAAGTTTGATATATTTTATATATTTTGACAGTTTTTGCTATATCAATTTTCGACGCAAAACGTATTTTGTGAATTTCGTGCAAGTGGATCTTTGAGTATGGGAAAATGGACCAATGAGGTCTCTTGAATCTTTTTTGGGTCGTTTTTATTAAAAATATCGTATTTTATGATAGTTTTTAAGAAACCATAAATGAACCTCAATCGGTTAAATATGTATCTTAATAGTAGTTTATGTGACTGCTACATAATGGAGGGCATTAATACTCGAGAGTGGGTTTATGAAACAAGCCGAAGGCGAGTTTTATAATAATATCACTCGAGAGTTTTAATGCCTAATTATGTACAGTTACATACACTAGTTTATCTACACACATATCATAAGCTCTCTTTGATGTGTTCAGGAACCGCATGTTTGACCGGCATTGTGGCAATGCAGTTGTTTAGCTTGTTCTGTAGTACCATCTTCACGCAGACGGGCGTCGGCGTTCGAAATTTGAATGTCAGTACCAACTTCACAGACAAACTAGGGGCGGCAAGCAGGCGGGCGTCGGCGTTCGAAATTTGAATGTCATAATATGTACAAAATTTACACATTATGGTCATAATGTGTAATTTTTCAGATAATAAATAAGTTTTTACCAAGTAGTTCGTAATTTTCGTAATTTCTTTATTGTACTAAACAAAACAGACATACAGATAACTTATGATAGAAAAACATGTACAAAGGCGAGCTTATCTCTAAAAAGAGATTTCTTCCAGCAAACCATGTTGGATAGGAGACGGAGATGATAGGTAAGGGAAAGAATTGCGCGTACAATTAAGACTATATTCTAATATAATACATATTACACATACATAAAACCCTATTGATAAGAAATATAGACTACATACACAGTTACATAAATACAGCATATCAATAAATATCTTACAAATATACTAATACTAATACATTATATAGCTAAATAGAAAGTGAAAGATAGTGCTTCTTTAGTCGGTTCTTAAAGATATTCAGTGATGGACTGTCCCTGATGGTGCAGGGAAGTTCATTCCACAGCCGTATAGCGCGGATTCTAAACCCGTGCTCGAAGGTTGCAGTGGAGCGTTGTGGGGCTTTAAGCATAGTAGCCATGTGAGTTCTCCGAGGCCTGCATGAAGAAAGAAATTTGAAGCGATCACGCAGGAAGTTAGGGTACCGAGGGTTCCACAAAATATTGTAGAGCAGGCATAGGATATGAGAGTCCCGTCGAAGACGAATCGGAAGCCAATTCAACTCCCTGCGATGTTGAGAAACGTGATCATATTTTCGCAGTCCGAAGATGAACCGAATCCCGAGGTTTTGAAGTCGTTCGAGTTTGTTCAGTTGCTCTTCATTTGCGCTTACCCAGCAAACATCAGCATAGTCAATGAGGGGAAGTAAAAGAGACTGGGCGAGAATAATTTTGGTCTGACGAGGAAGAAAGTTCTGAAGTCTCCTGAGAGAGTGAAAGGTAGCGTAAACTCGCCTGCTGACCTCGCTGATATGCGTTGACCAGGTTAACTGGTTATCGACAACACCCAGGTTTTTCGCTGTGTCGCTATACATGATTACGGTACCATTATAAGATACAGGAGGGACAGACTGTTGCTTCAACAAACAAAGTGAGTGTCTGGTACCTATAATCATGGCCTGAGACTTGTTTGGGTTAACCAGTAGCCCAAATGACGAGGCCCATCCTCTAATACCCTCTAAGTCAGCGTTTAACGCCTCCACAGCGGAGTTTACATTATCGGGAGAGAAGTGGCGATAGATTTGTAAGTCATCCGCGTAAAGATGATAAGAAGATGAGAGGGCATCGGAGATGGAGTTAATAAATATAGAAAATAGAAGAGGAGAGAGAATGCCACCTTGGGGGACACCGGAGGTGAGGTCACACCAATCCGTGCAAGTCGTCTCCGATTTGATACGCTGTTTACGGTCACGAAGGTATGAGTCGAACCAGCTGATAGAATGGGAAGAGAGATTAAGAGATTTGAGAAGTTCAACGAGAATGTCAAAGTCACCACAGTTAAAGGCACTGCTGAAGTCGAGCAGGGTAAGCAACGAAAGCTGCTTCTGATCCATGGCAACCTGAATATCATCCGTCACTTTAAGTAGAGCCGTAACTGTGCTGTGACCCGGTCTGAAGCCTGATTGAAAAGGATTTAATAGGTTGTTAGAGGATAGATATTGGGAGAGCTGGGTATGGACAATGGATTCGAGGACTTTTGATAGGATCGGCAAGATGGAAATCGGGCGATATTCTTTGAAGCAGGTGGGATTGGATGATTTAGGGAGAGGGATAACTAGTGCATGTTTCCAAGCAGTAGGGAAGGAGCAGTTTGAAAGGGAAAAATTTAAAATGTGCGTTATGGGCGGAAGCAGGTCATCTAGGTAGTTTAACATTATGCTGATCGTAACGTGCGGTTTTTGTACGCAGTAAAGAGGGTTTATGATACGTGTGTAGATAAAAGACTTTTAGATCTTTAGAATTTGAATTTTAGATTCAAGAATCATACAATCGTTCGGTGATTTTTCTGTTGGATTATATTTGCAAACATTGGGATATAGAATTTCCGAAAACCGTTTACTGTCTCATAAGCTCAAATAATTTCACTAGTACATTTATTTATAAATAGTTCAATCTTAAAAACTGATATGTGAACTGAACTGAACTGAACGTGGTATATAAGGTACTAAACAAACATAAAATTTCGATTTTTCGGACCACAGTTGCGTGTTTTTACGGTGTCATATTTTCTCATACACTAAATTTGCTTTGATTTTTCTGTGATTTGAATATTTAAAGGGGCAGATAGAATAACACCTCTAAAGGAAGTTCCTATTACAATATTTACAGGAATCAAATGCCCGTTTTGGTGCGAGTGACATACATAGTGAATTGTGTTATATTTATGGGAGAAATATTAAACTGCACATCAATAATTTGCACAGCAAATATACTGATTTTCACAACAAATATCTGGGAAAAATACTGCGGTAGCTTAGGTGTTTTGGTTTTAGGTTGAAGATGTAATCGGTTTGCTGGAAGATACGCCGTTTTGTCTTCAATATAATTTTGCCTTAAATTTTGTGTGCACTACAGAAATTATGAAAATTATGAAATGTAAGAACAACAAAAATACTTAAAACATAAAAAGTGTTTTTGCTGATCCTTTTTTGCTGTGAAAATCAGTATTTTTGATGTGTGACTAAATACTAGCCTATTTATTGCCTTACTAGCTGACCCTACAGACGTCGTTATTTTAGAAGCTACTAAGGCCAGCTATCGAAAGAATGATGAACTGAACAAAATATTATTCGTTCCTTTTACGTCACTCACATCAACTCACATGTCACTATTTAGCATTCATAACAACAAAAACATCTCAGAAAGTTGAGTAAAAGACGGTCAAAAACAACTCTTCACTATAAAATGATGGACTATATACATTGTGTACAGTGTTACGTATATTTAGCACAGGTCCTAAATAACATCAATTGTAAAACTATAGAAAACTCACGATTTGCTGCCGAAATATTATAAAACTAAAAAAATATATTATCAATATTTTTTTACGCTCTGACTGACAACTGAGGTATTGAAAGGCGGGAAAACTTTACATTGACATGGGACAGTTTTACAGGTCATACAATTTTGAGCCAAAGAGTTTCGTTCAAACTACTCTGAAGAGGACTAATGAACTAAACTAAAACTAGTTTAGGACATCCTTTAATATTTTGCTATGAGAACGCCATTTATTTAAGAACATAATTATCTCGAAATGGTTTTCTCAGATTAATGACCTTGAAAGTCTTTTACATACTGAATTGCTTTTTCCAAATAAACTGCTTAGATAACCATCTGACGACCCGAATGGCCGAGTCGGCAGTGACGCTGCCTACGAAACCAGGGGTCCCGGGTTCGAGTCCCGGTGGGGGCAAATATTTGTTTGATGAGAACGAATGTTTGTACCCTAGTCATGGTTGTTTATCTATCTAAGTATAATATTTATCTATATAAGTATGTGTACCGTTGTCTAGTACCCAAGATACAGGGAATCCTAGTTTGGGGCTAGATCAATGTGTGTAAAATGATGTCCAAGGTATTGTTATTGTTGTTGTTGTTGATAACCATAGTTTTTTCTAAGACATCAACTTAAGTTCAAAACCCTTTAAATTGTATACTTTTATAAAGCTCATAAAATGCGTCTTCCGCAAAAGCTGCGAGCAATTAGTGCTGTGTACGCTCGCTTGTTAGTGCTATTACTGTTATTTCAGGTTAAATACAAACACTGTTGCTAAGTGAGACTAAGTAAAACAGAATGTATTTTTGTATCGGTTCAACTAAACTGGATAAAAATAAACAAACGTTTATATACAGGCACATACATTGCTGCTGGCACCACACTAGGATACTCGTGGCCACCAGAAACCGCGACATCACACACATATAAACATCCAAGACCTAGGGATTTTTTATGTTCTTTGTCCCCAGCCGGGGATCGAACCCGGGACCTCTCGCATGTTAGGCAAAGTCTCAACCGCTGCGTCACAGAGGTCGTCTATCTAGGATCTTGGTATTTATTTTACGGCTAAAGATAGAATATGCTTTACAAAGTTAGAAAAGCGGTTAATCCTAGGTTTAACAGGTTGTACCTAACTAACATTACCCAAGTTCCCTTGCTTGCTTAAAGCCCAAATATAATTACATAATACGAATAATAAATGTAGCCCATTAAAGTCCCCACCCAGGGGCACGGGCTTTTGAGCAAGACTAAGCCATACTGCACCACGCCGGCTCAGTGCGGTTCGACGGAGGGGTGTCGGGCTAGTGGCCAACGCGACTGTCAGAAGTTATCAAGCTGCCCTATTAGGGCCTCTGACACAGCTGCACGACTACTATCATATTTATACGTAACGCCCGATATCTTAATACCTTCAAAACAAAACTTTTAAACATTTAAAGAAAGAAGCAAACATAAAACAAACATAGATTTAACTTTTAACATCTTACTAAGTACTTACACTTCAAATATTTAAGTAATTTATTTTTGATAAGTCAAATAATTAAGTAATATAGCAAATATCATTCAATTAAGCATGCTGTTAGGACATCTTAAGGTTGGATCACTAGTTTAATATGTAAAACCATTATTCTCATACATGCAATGTGATTTTACTGTTATGATCTGCAATAAAATAAAATAAAAAATAAAAAAATATATAATAATGCCACATAGAAACGGACACCCACCCAGTACCCGTCTCTGCCAGATGTTGCTACCCGCACGATCGTTTCCGATGTGCGAATACCGCTGAGCCACGGACGCTTCAGCCTGAAAGCACGAAGCATCACAAAAATTAATTCGACTTCGTACGTGAACCGACTATATGTACCTAGGTTTAATCAAAGCCAAGAGCCTGTATTGACAATATAAGATAACCAGAGTAGCAGGTTCAAATAAGGATTTCTCATGATTTGTTGAAGGGATAATTATTTCTTAGATTGTAATTACGTTCAACCGTGATCTTAGATTCTACATTGCCTTTACTCACCTAAGAGGCGATTAATCCTTATGTTTCTTGCCTAATATAAATTTTGGATGACTAAAATTTTCAAAAGCGGTACATATTTATTCCTAATTTGCGGAATTTGCTTTTCTAATTTCTAATCCTGCCAAGTTAAGTACGATTTTAGTTTGTTGACTCGGTAAAGCCTTAACCTCGGAGTGCAGACGTCTGCCCGCCCACACAACTCGGTAGGAGAGGGGTGCTCTAATGAGACTATATAAATCATGTTCACTTCTATAAAATATTCTTCAGCTTTGCATTTTACATTTTTCCTAGAAATTTCATCGACATTGCTGCTGCAGAGTCTGCAAATGGCCTTGTGCTACATTTTGTGGCTTGCTCTTTTCTGCCCGATCCTTTTACGGAACGGAGGCGTTATTGCGTTTGGGGTTAGAGGTTGTTTGTGTGTGTGTGTATAAACATAACAAACATAAACATTAACATAAACATTTACATACAGGCACATACATTGCTTCTGGCCCCACACTAGGATACCCTGTGTCGTGGTAACCAGAAACAGCGACGTCACACACATATAAACATCCAAGACCTGGGGATTGTTTTTTTTTTTTTTTTTTTCATTACCCCCAGCCGGGGATCGAACCCGGGACCTCTCGCATGGTAGGCAGAGCCACAACCGCTGCGCCACAGAGGCCGTATGTGTGTCCGGTACCATTTTCCTGGAAAAATACTGGAGATTTCGATGCGTTTTTTTTTTAATTTGACGGCTATAATTTCAGAGAGTATCCTTTTATATGTTTTACGGCTGTAGACTACCAGGGGGTGCTACAGCTGCCAGATTGGTTGACGCTTGCGGGCTTCTTAGAAACTATTTATTATTTACACTTATGCCTAGTCATTTCTTCGAATCAGCTGCTGAGTGTAAGAGAGAAGTCTAAGTTTAGCTAAGGGTAGGTAGAGACAAAGATTTCCAACGAGTGAGCTTGATTGTTTTCCCTTCTAAATATATGTCGACCTTTTACTATACTCTATTTGCCGAAACAAGTTAATCGGAAATAAATGCACTAGCATCTGATTGATAGAGCCACGACGGCGGCGACGCTAAGACCGTGTTCACAGTGCGAGATTTTTTTACTTCAATGCGACTCACTTTCAACTGCTTGACCCCATAGTAATTTTGCTGAATTTAATGACGTAAGCTTATTGGAACCATACAAGTATAGCCAAGAAGCTCAAGGAAGAGCTCAGATAACGCGAAGAGGAAAGTGTCAATATAAACCAAAACAACAAAATTGCGTTTTGTTTGTTGTTGACAAGAGGCAGTTCTTGTTCTTCCGTCGCTGACCAGCTTTCTAGATTTGCCGAACTCAATCACCATCAAACTGGCAACTGGCATGAAAAAAATAAAAAGCCATGTCTCGCCAACGACATCTAATGACTAATTTGGAACTTCTTTATTTATTTTTTAAGAGCTGTCAGAAAATTGGCTATTAGGCCAGTGCCTAGATTACAAAAGTGGCACTAACCTGAGACGTCTGCGCCCATAGATCTAGCCTAGCAATACTCCAGGAACTTCTTCGTACCTCTTTGTCTGCACCAGTATTTTCAAAAAGTGAACTATTTTAGTATGTAGGGTGCCAAACGCGACCCTTTTACTAAGCCTCCGCTGTACATCCGACACATCCGTCCGTCTGTCCGGCCGTCAGCGGGCTGTATCATACCCATAACAGGTAGAGATTAGATTAGGTAGTTTTTTTTTAGGTAGAGAAAAATTACAGTGTGTAATTTACAAGATTTATTAATAAATTAGTCCCCACACAAGAGACGTATTTAATGTCCCTCCATGAATTTCCAAATCATTTCACGCGAACAGTTCACGAGCACACTCTTAATATAATCGCGGAGGAGATCGACATGTTCTCCTGCGCTCTGACTGAATTTACAACTAATAATAATTATAATAAATTATAGACTGTGATAATTTACATTATGTGTTTAATCTGTCCAATTGAATAAATAATGTTAAGTACTTATAAATAATAGTTATAACGATATGTACTTTTAATTATTGCGCTGTCGTAAATTTCGCAGTACTAACTAACTCATCATCGTCGTCACTGAAGCAAGTGGTTTGTCGTCGAATTCGTAACCTGTAGGTACTGATATCAGAACCAAATGCATTTTTGTTTGTTTTATTATTTATTAGTCCTAACATTTCTCGTGGCGAACCCTTCTTATGCGAGACCGACCCACACTTGTCCGATTTTATTTCAACAATGACAGTTTACTGTATTTTTTTCCAAGGACTCATAATGAACGAACAACCCACGAACTGTTGCAACACTCCGAGTGTCCACTCAATATGGTGAAGTTTTAGGGCTCGGGTTTGTTGCTCTTTCTCGCTCCAGCGAACTTTACCGAACAGATCTTGACTAAACTTTCATAATTTCATAATTTCTTTATTGCACACAACTAATATATGGACAACAAGACTTACATAAAAATAGTGTACAAAGGCGAGCTTATCTCTAATAAGAGATCTCTTCCAGCAAACCAAATTAGGATGGGAATGGTCGATTGCTGAGCAGGGGTGACAATGTGTACAACAATATAATTTAGTACATATCTAAATAACTAACATATGGTTAGATATATGTTATATCTAAATAACTAATATAAAACAATATTAACTAAATATACGAGGGCTTACATAAATATCATATAATATACTCGTACATGCTAAACATAAATACTATATAAATATATATAATTTTTAAATAAATATACTAATAAATACATACATACTACCTATATTTCTAAAGAGAAAGGTAATGCTTCTTCACGCGACTTTTAAATATATTAAGAGAAGGACTGTCTCTGATAGTGCAGGGGAGTGCATTCCACAATTGAATGGCCCGGAATCTAAACCCATGCTCATAGGACGCGGTGTTATGCTGTGGGGTTGTGAGCATTGAAAGCGCGTGAGTTCTCCGAGGCCTGCTGGAAGAAAGAAATGGAAAACGGTCTCGTAAGAAGGTTGGATAGCGTGGATTTTATATTGAATGTAAGGAATCCGGAAGGAAATGACGCTGGAAACGGAAAGGTACTCGTACTTAATTATTCGTGATCAAAAAGCCTGCATTATTAACTAAAATACAAACACTGCCAAGGCAAA
The DNA here is from genome assembly GCA_949825045.1 of Argyresthia goedartella. Classification (NCBI taxonomy): domain Eukaryota; kingdom Metazoa; phylum Arthropoda; class Insecta; order Lepidoptera; family Argyresthiidae; genus Argyresthia; species Argyresthia goedartella. The sequence continues at coordinate 20,172,504 of OX463821.1, read as the reverse complement.
ATAATAGGAATAATAATTATGCAGTTGGTATTTCTCGATTTGTATACTTCTCACGTGTTGATTGAAATAAAAGGCTATAGGGGTATTTCATGAAATAATGCGATCAGTTCATTTATGTATTCCCGTCCGGTCTGTGTGCTAATATTTTGTTTATCTGGGCGTGCTACAAGCTATTTTAGCCACCCACGCAATAGCGTCTACGATACTATTCCTTAGCCAAATACCAACCTACGTGATGCAGACACCTCGTTTAATTTTATTCATTATATATTCTTGCTGCTTTTACGTCAGTAAAGCTGAACAACAACACAACATAATTTGGCAGGTGAAAGATTTTCTGTTTGTGTTTGTTATCCAAAAATGGTCAGTAAAATAACAATGTCTTATACTCGACCTACCTCAGTCGAATAGGGCCATCCATAATATCCTATCTATACCACCAACTCGGGTTTAAGATTAGCTGAATATTAAGCGTAACTCTATTCTTAGATTCTGATAACGTATGAGTGTGTGAGTTTTAAGAAAGAAACACAACACAATCGGGGCCGTTTTAATAGTAAACAAGGCTGACAGCTTCGTGCGAAGATTTATTTTTCTCAGAGAGAAACAATGTACCTCTAGACTAGAATGTTGGAACTGAAATAGGTCTGAGTTCAAAGAGCTGTGCCAGCTCATTAGTAGAGTTGCATCGCACGTTGCAATAAACCACTAAGACTAGTCCATCCGGCTGTGTGGCGAACGAAAGTGTAGATACGTTGAAATATACAGGGCGATTTTAGATTTTTGTAAAATGATGGGTTTCTCCACTTTCGGCAACAATGATATGGATGGGGGGGTAAAGGTATATGAAATTTGAGACATCTGATCTGAGGGTGGGAACTGACATCTCATAGCATCACGTGTTTTCTCATACGGGAGGGATATATCCATTGGATATCTGATCAATTTCAATAGTATCCAATATCTAATCAACTTTTCTCATGAAACCAATGTCATTCGAATAATATCACTGGTGGACAAAAAAGTAATACTTTTCATTGTTTCCTTCTGAATATAGCTTTTGTTTTTCAACTACCCTTATCTTTGTAATGCGCAGTTCTTAACATTTAACCATGGTATAGGGGATGATAACGTGAATTAGAATTATTATTGGTTGCTGGGCTTCATCCTTCGGACTCCTGGTTAACCCGAGTAAGTCCCAAGCCATGATATATGAGATATTATCTTAACCTGTTAAAGCAACAGCCTATTCTAGCAGTCACTTTCAATGGTACCACAATTATTTATAGCGATAGAGCTAGAAACCTGGATCTCATCTTCGACAACCAGCATTTCATGTCAATGAGGTCAGTCGACAAGTATTTGCTACTTTTCACACACTCCGGCGACTTCACTACTTTTTGTATCGACGGACCAAAATCACTCTAGCTCAGTCTCTTCTTCTACCCCTCATCGATTATGCTGATGTCTGCTGATTACTGAACAAACTCAAACGACTTCAATATATAAGACCGCATCCTACGAGCACGGGTTTGGACTCCGGACTCTCAATATATTTAAAAGTCGCGCATTTCCTATCTCTTTAGAAGTATAGGTATGTATTTATTAGTATATATATTATTTAATATTTTTTATATTTAGGATGTATATATAGTTTATTTAGATGTAGTATTTATGTATGCACGTACAGGAAAATTATAACTAGGTTTTGTGGTCTAAGTAGGTCTACCCGTGTTCAGCCTATTAACTTTTCTCATCCTGACTTTTTGCAGGAAGAGATCTCTTGCTAGAGATAAACTCGACTTTGTTCACTTTGTTTTAATTAATATCTTGTTATTTTAATTATTTATCTACACACTTATCATAAACCCTCTTTACTGCGTACAAAAACCGCACGTTACGATCAGCATAATGTTTAACTACTTGGACAAACTCATTTCTTATCTGAAAAATTACACATTATGACCATAATGTGTAATTTTTCTACATATTATGACATTCAAATTTCGAACGCCGACGCCCGCCTGGGTGCCGTCCCTAGTTTGTTTGTGAAGTTGGTACTGACATTCAAATTTCGAACGCCGACGCCCGCCTGCGTGAAGTTGGTACTACAGAACAAGCTAAACAATTGCAGAGCGACGATGCCGGTCAAACATGCGGTTCCTGAACACATAAAAGAGAGCTTATGATATGTGTGTAGATAAGCTAGTGTATGTAACTGTACATAATTAGGCATTAAAACTCTCGAGTGATATTATTATGAAACTCGCCTTCGGCTCGTTTCATAAACCCACTCTCGAGTTTTAATGCCCTCCATTATGCAGCAGTTACATAAACTACTATTATGTGCAATAAAGAAATTATGAAGCGATCCGGAGGTGTTGTTTAATTAATCCAACCAAATACATTTCTGGCGATTTCGTGTATGAAAAAAATCGTATCGAGTGCATATCGAGAGTTCGTCAAATTTTTAGGCATTATAAAAATGAAGTATGGCATCAAATAATGGCAAAGATAATGAATGTGGCCAAAGAAAATTTTTGTGAATGCAGTAAAATTTATAAAAAAAAATATAGAAAATTTCTGATACTCATACTCATACACATACTCACGAATGAAGACTAAAATGACCAAGAAATACTGCATTGTTCCCATATGCAGTAACTCAAGTGTGAAAACACCAAAGAAGTTATTTTGTTATGCTCCATTAAGCCCAAAAGGTGGATGAACGCCGCAAGGAGAGCAGATCCTATTGGAAATAAAAGTACTGCTTATTGCTGTGAAGATCATTTTGATGTATCTAAGATTTACCCTTATTTTTAGATGTTTTACTTATAAAACCTATGTACCTACGTCTTTTAATTTGTTGTTATAAGATAAATTTGTATCAATAAGTCGGGGATTTCGTAATCCATAAAGGTCATTCACCCACTGTCAAGTGTCCTAAAGAATCAAATGACCGAATACTAACCTAGTCTTCAGCATGACACCTTATATACATTACATTCATTCAAACATATTGAAACTGGTGTAAGAAGATAATAAGAATAAGAAATCACTTTTTGTAGCTGCTCGGTCGAGCGGCCACCTGAACTCAGACTGACTGCGAGTCCTAGAGTGACGTCATCATAAGCGGAGATGCCGTAAGACAAATTCACAAAGCGTTTTGGAATGCCTGATTTTTTTTTGATCATAACTTCGGTAATACTGTGACTATTACAATACAACAAAACAAAAACTGGCGTAATGTCCACAACCCTGTCTTTAATACTAAGTACTGATTTTTGCAAAATTCCGACACCTTAGCCTTATTCATTGGATATATCATACTGTGTTTCAGAACTGGATTGTATATTTGCGGCAATTGTCTGTACATACTTAGTGGAAAATAGTGCTAGGTAACAAATATAAAATGAACATGAATAGGACCTTTATGTTTATGAGACGGCTCGGAAAAAAAACTCGTCTTTAAAACACTGGCCAGTGTCGAATAACATCCCAGTAAATCGAGATAATATTAAATACCAGCATAACAAAAAACGGTTCTTGAAGGCACTCTACAAAAACGCCAAGCTTTAATGTTCGCTCGAGTAAATATCCAGATTGAAGCAAAGAAAAAATGAAAGTAGATATTTTAGATGGCCTACAACTGGAACGACTAGTAGAAGACCCCAATCTTTAAAATCCCTGAAAACCTTGGCGATTTCAGTGTAAAGCATGGCGAAAGATTTAAAGTGCGATATCATGAAAGCGTTAGCTTTAGCTCTGTGTTAACAGAGACCGTCTCGAAACCCAATATTGCACTTTGATTATCTCATACTGAAAAAAAAAAGATTTTTTTAAAATCTTTTTTACTGTGAAGGAATAAAAAATTAAGATGTTGGATGGAAACCCTTATTTTTCCCGTAATCAGTGCACAAGATACATATATCCTAAACCTAAAATGACATCTTAGGAAAAAGGCAGTGTTGACCAGTGTGATGGTTCAGTTAAACCACCTCAGGCCTGCGTCGTCTGGCTACCGCCCAGGCTTATTGTCTAAAGATAGGAAAGGTTCTCTCATCATTATCTAATCGGCGGCGTAGGGCTTGCAAAGGAGTTTTTAGTGTCGGTAAATAGAGCGTTATTTCTGTCACTAAAGAGTGTGACGTACTAATACTTCAATAGACTGCTACCATTCAACTTGCCCGCTTAGCACACCAGCGCCTACCAACATCAAGGGCAGCCTTGGTGGGGTCCTGATCTAGATAGGATGCGTGCTAAGATCAGAAGACTGCTAAACAGGGCGATGAACACCAGTGCTGATGAGGATTGGGACAACTACAAAGATGCAAAATCCAAGTACAAGAAACGACTACGGTTCAAAAGCAGCAACTCATGGAGGAAATTCTGCAGCGACATTGAAACCGTTGATCAAGAAAATCAGGTAAGGCAAATACTAGCTCAACAAGGCACCTCCAAGCTAGGGTCGCTTAAAAAAACCGATGGAACATATACCTCTTCCACCACAGAAACACACAGTCTCTTGTTGGAAACTCACTTCCCTGGAAGTAGATCTATTCAAGAGATTGTGTGGCCGGAAGAGGTTCACCATGAAGCTGTCGACCACTTAGACATAACTAATAATATTATCACTGCTGACAAGGTGAGATGGGCCATTAATAGCTTTAAAGCTTTTAAATCAGCAGGACCAGATGGAATCTTCCCAGCACTTCTACAGTGGGGTGGGGAACCCGTCATCAATATAATGGTCCGAATCATGAAAGCATGTCTTAGATTCGGATACGTTCCCAAAATGTGGAGAGTAGTAAACGTAATTTTCATACCGAAGCCAGGAAGGAGCGACTACACTAACGCTAAATCTTTCAGGCCGATTAGTCTCACCTCGTTCTTGCTTAAGACTCTCGAACGTTTGTGCGAGAGACACCTGAGAGATGGAGCGTTAAAACATATACCCTTACACAAGAATCAGCATGCATATAGTTTGGGTAAGTCTACTGAATCGGCTCTCCATGCAGTTGTATCCACAATTGAAGAGGCGATTCAAAACAAATGCATCTGTCTTGGAACTTTTATTGATATAGAAGGGGCCTTTGACAAGATGCAGCATAGCAGTATAAGTGCATCTCTAACAAGGCATGGAGTGTCAACAGCTGTAAACAACTGGGTCACAAACATGCTTAATAAACGTATCGTGCGTCTAGCTGGTGAGTCCCTGTCGGCGGAGGTAGTGCGGGGATGCCCGCAGGGAGGAGTGCTCTCCCCGCTTCTGTGGAATCTGGTCATTAACGACCTGATTACCAAGCTTAACGCTAATGGATACTACACCGTAGGATACGCCGACGATTTGGTAATCCTCATCAAAGGTAAATTTGCGAGCACAGTGTGCAACCTTAAACAAACAGCTCTTCGCATCGTGGAGCGCTGGTGTCTAGAATATGACCTGGCGGTTAACCCAACAAAAACGGAAATGGTCATGTTCACTAACAACAGGGCTCTTGGTAGGTATACCCTACCTAAGCTCTTTGGAACGGAACTCCAGCTAGCAACTGAGGTGAAGTACCTGGGCATAACCATGGACAGCAAGCTCAACTGGAGTAGCCACATTGACAACAAACTAAAGAAGGCGAGTATTGCTTTCTGGCAGTGTCGGAGAATGGTGGGGAAAAAGTGGGGACTTTCTCCCAACATCATTCTTTGGCTGTACGTGACGGTGATCCGTCCTCTTGTCTGCTACGGAGCTGTGGTGTGGTGGACCAGGACCAAACTAACCACAATGGTAAGCAAACTCCAAAGCTTCCAAAGGCTGGCCTGCATGGCTATCACAGGTAGTATGAGAACTACTCCAACAGCAGCAATGGAGGCCATGCTGTGTCTTCCGCCACTCCAGCTGTATATTAAGCAGGAGGCCGCGTCATCTGCGGTGAGACTCAACACCTTAGGACTTTGGAGGAAAAACAGGACCTCACACACCGCCATCCTAGGGGAAGTTTACAAAAAATTTCCCATCTCTATGGCTTGCTGTGACAGAATCCCTAAACAATTTGTTTTTGACAAAAAATACAATATACAGTTACATGAAGACGATCGGGTTGAGGGGCTCGACGTTAAAGAGCTCAGATTTTTTACCGATGGTTCAAAAACTGAAGCAGGCACTGGTTCAGGCACCTTCTCGGAGGACCTAAACATCAAGATAGCCATTCCACTGGGTGCCCATAATACTGTCTTTCAAGCTGAATGCATGGGCATCATCTCGGCCGCTAATGCCATAGCATCGAGAAAGGTAAGAGATTCCTCCATTCGAATACTCTCGGATAGCATGGCCGTCTTACAACCCCTAAATAGCAACACTATTAACTCAGGGCTAATCTACGAGTGTCACAAACGACTAATGGAGGTATGTCAACATAACCGCGTAATCCTTCAATGGATAAAAGGACACAGCGGATCAAGAGGTAACGATGCAGCGGATGAGTTGGCGCGTAAAGGATCTAGCTTGACAGCGTATGGTCCCGAACCTATCATCCCTCTTCCCTTCAAGATGGTACGCACATTTCTGAGAGATTCGACCAGGAATGATCATGCCACTCTTTGGACAAACCATGAGGAGTGCAGGCAGGCTAAGCTGGCCTTGCCGTCCCCTAGCGCTAGGCTGGCTAAGACCTTGCTTCGACTTAGTAGGCCGCGCATGCGACTGGTGACTGCAGCACTTACTGGCCATGGTTTCTTTAATAAACATCTATATGTCCTAGGTGTTACCGACAGCCCCCTTTGCAGAGCCTGCTTGGAGGCAGAAGAAACGGCTGCTCACGTCCTCATGGAGTGCACAGGAGTAGCGGACTACAGGGCTAAACACCTCGGTCAATCGAGGGACCTTCCAGGGATAGTCGGTAACGTAAAGGGCCTGCTGGCGTTCCTGGAGGAGTTGGGTTGGCTCGAATGATGTCGCATTCCCACCCACACGCAAAATAGGCGCTTTCGTCGTCGAGTTGCGGAAACCAGCCCGTCTTACAATTGACAATTGAGTGTGACGTTTTTCTTTCCAAACCCTGATATCCTATGGTTACACGTTTCGGTTACACCATGTATACCTATATAAATCTGCAGCGTCTTAGCTCAGAGCTACAGCGCACCAGATATGCAACGAGCATGCGTCAGTCATTACTAGTTATTCTGATTGCCACTGCCCAGACACCGGGGAGTATGCGCCAGTGGCTAGCACAAGCTTAAAATAGAGCAGCACTTAATTCTCATTTGAATAACAGATTATATGAGCCGGCCAAGAGGTAATAACAATTAAATAGGTATCTTAGCGCTGCCATAAACTTGATGTGCAGACTAAGTGTTACACCTACATTCATTTGTGCAACGTGCGTACCTACATTGTGCAATGTACGTTAAGATTATCATACTCCGGATCTCCTTATGTTGCAAATGCAATAAAAGTGTGTAGAAAAAATGCTTCAGTTTTAATTACACGAGTATATCGTATTAACTAAATACATCGCAGACACATTTCGGTTAATTATTCCAATATAGCATTAAGTTCCGTAGGTATTTGTCAAAATAAGACGCTACGAGTAAACTGTTTTAGAGGAAGCATTTGACATCTGTCAATAGTAGGGACAGAGCTTTGCGTCAGTCTCCTCATCCTTGTTTCTCAATAGTAGGGACAGAGCTTTGCGTCAGTCTCCTCATCCTTGTTTCTCAATAGTAGGGACAGAGCTTTGCGTCAGTCTCCTCATCCTTGTTTCTCAATAGTAGGGACAGAGCTTTGCGTCAGTCTCCTCATCCTTGTTTCGCTAAAAAAAAGGAAGTGAGACTAACACATAGCTATGCCCTCCCAAGTAACACATCAAAGCATTATATCAGCCGACTAACAGCATTCCTGTATCGTTTTAGCATTTTGAGTTGGTTGTATATCAGCATTATAAACGTATATACGGCTACTATAGTGCTTATTTGGGCACAAATTATACAGCTTTAGATCCTAAATAGGTTCACATATAGTTTAGTAGCATTACAGCCGCATTATACTAGCATTATTGTGGTCAAGAAAGGTACCAATCGCATTATAGAAGCATTATTATGGTCAATGACGTTGTCAATCGCATTAAAGAAGCATCATTACTGTCCATGAAGTTGCCAAAGGCATTAGAGAAACACTATACTAGCATTATTATTAATATTGAAAGTACTTTTAGCATAACAAAAGCATTAGACTGGCATGAGAATCTGGTAAAAGCACGACAAGAGCTACCTAAGTGTTCACGGTTAGAAATGAAATAAACTTTACATCATTGCAAAATCATCTCTAATACTATGTTAGTACAAAACGTTATTCATTAGCGTTGCAATTTAACTACTGCCTCGGAATATCAATGGACACGGATTTGTTTGCCTAAGACTGACTGAGTGAGATATACTCTACATTTTTGTAATACTGGGTATATAAGTTTATGGCTCTTTTAATAGTTATTGCCTTCAAATATTACTGCGCAGTGTAGTTTACTGTTAATGTCTATATAAGTGTAATTGAAAAATTTCACGCCCCTTCGATATTTTGTGGTTTTGATATAAAATCTCATTTAAAGATATGTGTGAAATATCCAAAACATTGATGCGTTCCTATTATAGAACATTTTAGCATAATTTACCTATAAGTATTGGTTGTGAAGTATGAAATTAAATGTCATCATTATTATATAGGTCTGTTTCTATTATAAATAAGTCCGAATATTAATATTTTAGGTTATAAAATATTTCCAAAATGGTGTCGGTCTAATAGTAGCCCGGTGAACCATTAAAAAGGCTAAGTAATGCCCCCAGCAGTCACTCACAGGTGAACAATTATTTAGTCAAAGGCCAGAGAGAAGACTTTTGGTGAACCACTGTAGTGCCATAGTCTTTAAAGTGGATATATATGGGTTCACCGGCATGCCCAGAGACATGATGTAGACTGAAATAGTGGCCATTACTTTCATAATTTTGGGGATCCTTGAGTAAAAGAATAAAACCATTTTCTAACCATTTTTCTGGCTTTCAAAGGCTAAGTAGTCATAAATGCACTAAGTCAAATCGTGAGGTTGTACTTGTAGCAACATGTAATAACTTGCGAGACTGTTTACCTAGTGCGAGTGAGACACCGCTATGCATGTTATGGCGATGTCCTACGCACCACGGCGTTTCAAAGAATATATATACTCACGTCAGTTTACTCGCGAGAGTCTCACGTGGTGGCTGTGTTCGTGCGTGTCGTTCTTCATGTCATAGACGTATATTTTTACCGCAATTAGTTTATCAATGGATCATGTTAGCGCAGAACCGCAACAAATAGCGTTTTGATGATGAGGCCTTTAACTCAATAGTGGGTGCTAGAGGCTGAATAAATTGAATTTGATAATACTAGGTTTTGAAATAGACGATAATTTACTTATTCGCTCCATCGAGGTAAACCAATATGTTTTCTATGGGTGATACCTACTTTTTATTAAATTCGTTTTCTTTTTTTTCAGTTTTGTTTGTATCAAATATCACATAATGCCGTATAAAATTGATCAGACAATCGAGAGAGGTAAGACAATACTCGTAATTGTCCCTTCTTTGTGGGAGGATCGTGGTAGCTTGTGGTGGCCGCCTAAAAAAACCCAGTATCGACTTATGAAAGATGAGCTATCCAGGCCTAATAAAAAGGAATGGAAATTGATGAACTGTTTTTTGAAAAGAGACAATATTCGTACTTATCAGACGGCATGCTGAATTATCAATTATGGAAGAAAATTCAGACACAGACGTGAATGACTCAGACATGGTTGCACCCCCGACGCCCATAGTTCAAGAAAATCAAGAAGCAATGTTTGAGCATATGGCCAACAAGTTGGTAAGTTCAAATCAAACCCACAGCGGCTTACTTTTGTGTTTTTTTATTATTTTGTTTACATTTTAGTAGTAAGTGTTAATTATTGAGGTTCCGCAATTCCTCGAGATTAATTTGGCGTCCCTTATTTGGGGTGAGCCAAGAGCCTTTAGTTTTAATTATTTAAGATCAAGACTGTAATTATTTGCTTTTTATGACGTTATCACGTATGGGAAAAGGCCATTTAATTAATTAGCTGTATTTTTTTAGAGAATAATAAAACCGATTAATGGGAACAAGCTTTTGCTTATAACTAAGCCTTATAACCTTATTACTAAGCCGATTTAGTTTGAAAAGGGCCCCCATGAATTTCACGAATCAAAACGTTGTCGGTAACTTTTTTTTTCAGATATCAAGCACTCAAGAAAATCAAGAAATCCCGTTTACGGATTATAGCAATGTTGCAGCTACAGAAAACGCCACAACTGAAGAAAACATAGTTCAGATAATCAGCACAGAAACATTCAACTTCGACCAGATTTTAACGAACCAGAAAATATTGTCCGAAAAACTAGACAACATGCTCCAAATTCAAGGGATTACTCTCGAAAACCAACAGAAATCGCTCAAAATATGGCCGCACAGTCTGTGCAGTTAGATGAAATATCTGCACAACTTGCAGATATAAAACAAGGTCCAATGGTTACTTTGTTGAAAGATGCAAACCCTGACGATAACAAAAGTTTTACAATAAAACCGATTGAAAATCAAAATGATCTTAAATCACTGGATCAATTACTGGCAGATAGAACAGAAAGACATAAAATACAATACTTAGCTTCCAAGGGCGAAGGAAAAACTTGTGCATACAAATTACTAGATATTTTATTCACAAGGGATTTCCTTTGCACCTGTTCATGGGCAGGTGGAAGTAGAGGAGATAGGTCGAAAATTGCCTTTAAAGATTACAAGAACGTTTTAAAATTCTTTTATGGCATGATTCAATCTTGGGATCCGACGTATACAATTCAAGACAATGAAGTATTTTTTAAGATTATAACGAAAAATTCGAACCAGCGAAAATCTATGAAAAACCTCAGGATGTCATCTAAGAGGAATCGCAAGAATACGGATAAGTTTGAAAATCAGCAAAAGAGTGGAAATAACACAACAAATGATGACGCCAAAGAAATAACGGAAGAAGAAAACAGGCAAATTGAAGAAGTAAATGAAAAAGAAAATATGTCTTTAACTAATATTATGAGTGTTGATGATATCGAAGACGGTTTGTGTTAATCAGTGAAAAACTCTTAAACTTTATTTTTTCTTTATGAATAGCTGTACATCTACACCGTACACCGTTTTTTTACTAGGTCGATTAAGTGTGTCAGATATTTTTGCACGGTTTGTTCTGTTATTAAGAAACGAGTGGTTTCTGCCAAGTTCAAACCACTTCGATCCCTGAAGATTTTGTAAGTACCTATAGGTGCCCTCATTCACGAAGACGCGTGACGTAGCTATTTGCATCTTTCTCTTACATTGCAGCACTCTGCTGAAAGACAAAGATGCAAATAGCTACGTCACGCGTCATCGTGGATGACGGCACCTATACCTACAGTAATAATTACGTGAAAAGTATACATTGGAACTTGCAGGATGACATGGTGACAACTTATCAATCAGCTGATTATTTGTTGTGAGACTGATTTTTACAATTTATTAAAATAATAATTATGTATACATACACGGTTATTTTTTTTATCACCAATAATGTTTTGGGGATTGATAGTATCCATCATTATGATCAACTTTCCCTCAAGAAACATATTGCCGCAAATGAAAAAATATTGGGTCTCCCATAGGAACTTGACAAGCTGAGGGTCAATGTACTGAGGGACGATTTTTTTTTATTTGTCACTATATGTTTGTTGGTTAAAGTTGTTCATAATGATGGAACTATCAATCCCCAAAATATTATTGGTGATTAAAAAATAACAGTGTATAAATTGATTAAATGATTATTAAAATCCTCATCAAAATAAGCTGAAGTAAAATTTGATTTATATTTTTTTTTCATATCTGGAGAAGTATGATTGACAAAAGTTTTTTTTTTAATAAAACTAGTTCACAAAAACAAGTCACAAAGTCAAAGTTCAAAGTTACACTTCTTAAACAAAAACAGAATGTTCTCAAAACTTGTTTATTTTAAAATTATGATTCGCAAAAGTTAACTTTTATTAAAAAGTTATAACAAACAACAGAAAATGTTAATAACCCTTAAATATACATTAATAAAAACTTAAGTAAATAAAATATGGTTTTTATTGGTACGTATGCAATAGTGATATGAAATATGAGTATTCACGATGATGCAAACATACTAATTTACATTTTAGGTCGGTAGGATCAAGGACAATATCACATTTGCTACCATAATTTTTTACTTTGTAAATGTGCAAATGTGAGGATTTTATAGGATACGTAAACACTTCTTCTTTGTTTCTAATTTTTAAGCCATTTATACGAATTCCATTGGGTTCTTCAACTATATTATTGATTTCAACTATATCGTTCACAGTTGTCAATACATATCTGTCTTTTATTTTTGAGGAAACTTTAAATTGTTCTAATTGAAGTACTCTATGTTTATTATTACTTTCCGTAACAAACGGGTAACCGGGCTGTTCAGATAAATCATGAGTTTTGACATGAAACCCTGTCGTGGCTTCAACTATTCTGTTTGCTATTTGAGATAGCGGATTCTTACCATCTCTCAGTAATCGTTTGATATGATACAGCTCATTTTCAAAAGGGTAGGCACTAAAAGAGTGTAAGATTCCAAATCGTTCAACCTCTGCAGTTAGGTGGATCAAATTGTGCACGTTACTAGTAATATAGTCTACCCCATAGAAATCTTTGTAGCTCTTTACAAAATCTTTCAGTAGTTCTTTTGCTAATGGCAGCAAATGCAGATGACATTCCGTTGAACAAATTGTAACAGCACAGTAAAGCTTCACAAAGTGTGAAAATACGGCGCTTGTGAGCACATCTGGCATTATAATAATGCTAAGGTAGAACAAAAATGTCCTATATTCAGATCCTTTCCAAAATGCCAGATACTCCAGACCTCGAACTGCTCGATGAATTTCCGATGGTAGCTTGCACTTGTTCAAGAAATTTGTGACTACTTCAATATCTTTAGCACGCCATTTCGTCACCAATTTTCCAAAATTACCATCACGCCATCCAACTAGTAGCCTCTTCATAATTCCTAGGTCAATTAAGTGCAATGAATCAGCAACCGGAAAATCCTTTACCATATCTATAGGAAGATTAAGCAAAGGAGAATCATTCTTATGGTGTGCCCCATATAGTTTATTTCTAAACCCATCATTTGTTCTCTCGGAACAATTTATATCGGGAAAAGTAACTGTGTGTGAATTGTGGGAATATTCACCAACAGTTACACACTTCATGCAGCCATGTTTTCCATTGAAGTTGCAAACACCTGAAAAAGTATAAATAAATGTTATTTTAAAAAACTTCTGAGGGACATAGAGTAAAGCACGTGCTTGGTCCTTCACTCTCTCGCGTCGAGATTCCTGCGGGGGCAGGCATGCTACGGTTGCTGGTATGTATACAATAATAGTAAATCGGTGCAACGTCAGGGCTTGTCACCCTTGATTTAGACTATCACAAATAAATAAAAGAACTCAATAAAGGACATTATTACCTTTTATAAAAGCTCTAGCAGGTGAGTCACATATAAAACAGGATTTTGCAATAGTGTAATTCCCGTTTCCAATAAATTACTTAAATCGGTGACAAAATCTTCTAAATAAGCTGTTATATTTTTAGGTTTTCCAATTCCATAGTAAATTCCAATCACTAAAGGTTTGATTTTAGGATTTTCATAAATGTTACAGAGTATTGGCCAAAATTCTTTCTTTGAGCTTTTAAAGATTGGCAAACCATCTAAATTGAAATTCAATGATATATTTTCTGGTACATCTGTCCATTTTTCCAGTAGCAAAGTTAAGTTATGAGTAATTCCGTTATGCCAATATTCACCTCCTTCAATTTTCTTTATAATGACACATCTAGGTGTTTTTAAAAGTGTCCTTGGATCCGTAGGTAATATTTCTGGTATCAACCCATTTATAATTTTTGTCAAATCTTTTAACGCTATTTGATGAATATTCCTTTCAATAGCCCATCGTCTAATATTTTCACGAAATGAAGAACATTTTCCATATTTATCTATACTACTGTCATCTCCACTTTCATCGGAGCTCTCAGGACTTACATTTTCAGCATCAAGCGGAAAAGAATGAATACGATCTTGTTCAATATTCTCATTATTCACAATAATAGAATGTTTTATACACAAGGATTCCGTATCATGTGTTTTTTCAATGATGACAGGTGCAACTTGATTTTGGTGACCTACGGAACCATCTTTATTATCGCTACAATTAACTTTGCACGAATCGTTTTGTTGTGCACTTGTCGGATCCGAATAAGACATAATAAATGCATGTTTCTTTGAAATTTTTCGCCTTATTCCTCCGGTTCTTGCTCTCATTTTAAACGTTTTTTTCAACATTTTGTTGGAACGTTGATGCAAACACAACACAACAAAATGATGAATTTATTATCACCTAGGATTATTAAATTACTCGTACAATGATATCACAACTTAATTTCGTTACTAGCATATTATTAGATAGAATCTTTTTAATACACACGGTTAGGCAAAACTCACAATTATTATTTTACAAATACAGTAAGTGAATGTATAAACAGCTAAACACATTACAATAACTCACATTTATTTGGTAAAAGAGCTATTAGCTGTGCAACAAAAGTCATGTGATCTTTAAAAATGCAAGCATTAAATTGATTCACTTTTATGCTGTTTAGCAGCATTAGACATTTACTTTCTACTTTAAAAGCTATTATACAACAAAGAGCTCTAAAACCAGCTCAAAGCTACATAACAGAATTATAATGGTACAGGATTATGCTATTAGGCAGCGTTAGGCATTACATAATTGCTTAAAAATGGTATTGTAGACCCTAAAGCACTTGAAACAGCTGAAAGTCGTATAGCGGATTAACGTGGCATTATAATGGTTCTTGTTTATGCTATTAAACGGCCTTAAGCATTTATGTATCATTTAAAATGCTATTATAGTTCCAAATGCACTAAAAACAGCTGTAAGCTCTACAGTTGCTTTGTGATTTGCTGCAGTAAAACTAAAGGCTTTACAAATGCATTTTGATATGCCTCTGTCCAACCGTTATACGGTGTAAAGCATCGTAATGGTTTTGAAATGCCATTGTAAAGCTTCAAGATGCTCGGTGAATGTTTATAGGAGTCTATACGGACCTTAAGTTCTACATAGGTTTACTATTCGCTCCTTAAAATGCTTTCTGTGTTACTTGGGCTTACTATTGACAAATGTTAATGCTACCTCTAAGCTTGGCTCCAACGTAATTTGTAAGCTACTGAACAATGCATGAGTAAAAGTTCGATGCTTGTTGTCTAATCTATCCAGCTATAAATCTATTCTGAAATAGCTACCCACCTTCGTATTGTTTATCTCTTCTAACCTTTAACTACTACTCATAAACTCAGATGCTCTTCTCTGAAACGCTGACAATGCTGTAAACAAATGCTAGCAGACAAAACTAAAATAAATGAACAACTAAAAGCTATCAAAACAGACCAAGATTGATCATTTCGTGTGCCCAGCTATTAAGTACGAACGCTCAATTGTTTTTCTCAGTCTGGACAAGATGAAATATCGTTGCCAAACACACGTACTTATTGTATTTATATGTAAGTACGTAAGATCAATCGTAGATTCTCGACTTCATAGTCTCGTCGTGGTGGTCGCAAATTGATCGAGACAAATATACCGAAGTGACGTGCACCTAACGTAGACTTGGCTGCAGGTTACTATGCAGACTGGTGTGATACTAAAATGGACAGATATGACTCGTGGTTGTGCTGGGTGGGTATCTTAATGATGGTGATTTTAAATCAAGTGTCGTGGCCTACAGCTTATGATGACTAATCAAGGCTTTGCGAGCACAACGCTCACAGACAGAGGAAGATCTAGAAAACTGCTTTGTTCGCTCGGTGCATTTTTTTAAACTCCATCCAGCGATAGTAGCCGAGACCTCCATGTGATTTCAAATTGCTGGAAATTAATTATGGAAAAGAAACAGTTGACTCAGTCATCAAATGTAAGTTTTTTAGATTAGGATGTATGCACATATTGTTATCTTAGTATCGTTGTTTTGAGAAATAGTGGCACATCTACACTGCATTATCTACAGCCATTTCTATCTTGAAACTACAATTAATTGCGTTGTTGTCAGATTAACTCGGATCACGTCGACTCGACCAATGAGCCAGTCAGTCTCAACGCCAGCTAAGCTTCTCTGCTAAAATGTCAGCAGCCTGTCCTCAGGGTACGTGAACAATGTGACTTTTGGGCAGTCACAGTCAGTGATCATGAAGCGATCCTCTTTATAAATATCAACTCACGTGTACTAAAGAATATTCGAGCACTAAACATGAACTTTACTTTTACGTATGTAACTTTTTCTTAGATGATTCGTTCTTATGTGGACAGTAACAAAATACATAAACAATATAATAACTTTACATAGCTTAAATAATACATAGGCAATACCATACATTTCTTATTCTTAATCATTAATTGGGCATGAGCATGCAGAATTTTTCATTGGTTTTCGCATTTATTACCAAGCCTTAAGTTGGAAAATTTGGTGGGATGTAGAATCCTTCCGTCAATTAAGGGTCAAATTCTTTGTGTTTTTTATGCCTATGCGGTGTCCAGTGGCAGTCCAGCAGTGGCTGGGCAAAGGCCTCACCAGTTCGAGCCCACACATTCTAGCCGAAGCTTTATCGATCCACCCTGGCAGGATTTTTTCCAGGTCCTTCCATCTCCTTCTGTCCCCTACGCCGCTGTCCATCTGTAGGCATCCATCCAGTGGCTAATTTCTCCCATTTATCCAGATGCATTCGACATAAATGTCCAGCCCAGTTCCATTTGACTTATGGTTTATTATACTGAAATAAAAACTACAATTCCAACTAGAATCTAGAAGTTAATAATCATGTACCACTCCTCTCGTGTACTCGACAAGTATTTAAGCTCAGTCTACTGAAGTATTAGTACGTTCGTTACGAAGGAATTAATTTGACGTCGACCATTACATTAATCTTGATTTACTTCCAACTCAATCTCTAGATATATTCATGTATAAATGTGAGTTCACTTAAGTAGGTATCGGATTCCCTTGCAAGCTTTTGCAGAACGAGATTGCATTCCTCTGAGTCCTTATATTAGATCAACATCCTGTGCACCTGTCTGTACCCTTTTACAATAAACGAGATTAGACTGGAAAGCTCATTTTGCTGTACGCTGAACTGTACTAGTTTAGCTTGAAAGCTTTCGGATTTATTTCAGGATTTTCTGTACGCTAAAGTAATAAAAGTATTTATTTACATTGTATTTTTACATTTTACTTAGTGATATGAAAATATAGTAAGGAATCTGGTGGTAACGAAGTGATATTTACGATTGTTGAAGGACTATAGTCACCAGGCCACCTGTAGCACGGGTGTGGTGACACCTGGGGCCTGTAACACAAAACATACACAATTTTAATTGTTTTAGAGACTACAAATTGACAGTGTACAAATACCAATGCCAATAGAAATTTAAAAATAGAATTTATACTTATTTTGTAATTAATACCTCTACATATTAGGTGACGTAACTTAGTTGACAACCCATATATTTTTTAGAATTTATACACAATTATGTACATATGTAAGTGTTGTTCCCAGGGCCTGACTGCGATTTGTTGAACGTGATTCCTGTTTGATGGCGCAACTGTGGCTCCTAGTGATGCAACGAATACGAATACGAATATTCGTATTCGCCGAATAATAGACATTTACCGAATATTCGTATTCGGAGAATAGGCGCGTCAGTCTTCGGCACGCAAAAATACGACGTGTGCATAGATAGGGCCTTACTACCTTTTGGCACAAAATACTTCACTTTTCATAGCTACGCTCGGCGATCGCTCTAGGGTTGTCAACTACGGCTTATGCACGAAAAACTGGCGCTCCTATCTAGTTGTATGATTTATTATTTATTTATTTATTTATTTATTCAGGTAATCAACAGCTTTACAAAACAGATAGTCCTTAAAATTAACACGAATTACATAGCCAATAATAGATTACCCCAAAAAGATCCTTTTGTTGTTACAGTATGTGTTTTAGTGAGGCAAAAATAAACGGACCAGTAGTAGCGTTTTTTTTTTTTTTTACTTTCATTCTATTACATTTACATATTTATGTTTATATAAGTATATAATGTAGATAAAATAAACAGATTATATAAATAGATTATATAGATAGAATAGATTATATATAAACAGATATGTAATAAATATATCTCTGTATAATAATATAATATGTTGCTTAGTTTATTGTTCCGGTTGTGTAAAGTGTTTGAGAATGCAGTTTCTGAAGGAGGCCCTGGAGTTATTGAACGGGTCGATGTGTTGGAAGGTGTTATTGTAAGTACGTGTGATCCTGGTGAGCGGCTCGTTGGCGGAGTAGTTAGTGCGTCGCGCTGGCACACGCAGCAACGGCGTGTAGCGCGTGCGCCGCAGCGGCGTGCAGTACGCCACCGAGCGCACCAGCGCGGTGCAGTCGACTCGCGACACAAGTATGTCGTACAGGAACATTACATCTAACATCACTTGTCTGTCTGCCAGAGGAAGAATACGATGTCCGGAGCAACTGTCTTCATATGTGGAATGAGAGGAGCGAGCCCTATAGTTAAGATAATTCAGAAACTTTTTCTGTACTCTTTCAATGCGGTCTTTGTAAGTTTGATAACAAGGTGACCATATAATGCTTCCGTATTCTAGTACACTACGTACATACGCAAAATATACATTTTTAATACAACCAAGATCCCCAAATACCGAGCAGGTACGCATCACAAATCCTAAATTTCTATAGGCTTTATTCCATATATTATCAATGTGTTGATCAAGCATAAACTTAGAGTCGAATAAGATACCTAAGTCTCTTACTTCTCTCTTTGAATTGGAACCGTATTAATAGTATATGAATGAATGAATGAATGAATGGTGCTTCTCCAGCCAGGGTTCTAAACCTGTTCCGGTCTTTCGGCCGGCATACCAGAGGGCACAAGTTTTGAGGGGGGGCGGAAGACCTGCTCTGTAGGAAGGGAAGGATAGTGAATTCAATCGACCGACTCTTCAGCCTGAAGCCAATATAGGATATGTGGAATGGGGAGGATGTGGGATTTGGAGAGCAGCTGTTGTTTTCTTCAAGTTCTTGTTTTCCTTCTATTTTCAGTTATTGTTAATAGTTGAGTTTCCTGAGTCGTGTTCGTTTGGGTTATCCGGTAAGTTCCCAGTTTCGCTTTTGCTGTCTGTTTCTGGGATACGGTATATTTGCCTCTAGGCCATCTTGACATCGTCCCTGTTGTGTGATGATTCTGTCCAGTAACTGTGTTTGATGTTTGATGTCATGCTTAAGGAAATCTTTCCAGGTGTATATAAGTCGGCCGGCTTTCTTCTTCCTTGCTTCGTATTTGAATGGAGCGTGTAGTAAGTGCTGTTGTGGGCGTCGCAGAATATGTATAGTAACATATCCGGTGGTTTTTGATTCGTTTGGTTATCGTTTTGCCCTGTAGTCAGTCATGAATTTTGTGGTATCTTGGATAGCTTCTGGCATTCTCAAACATGTCTCTGAGGATCAGGCGTTCATATACTGACTGTCAACTGTTTGCTTTAGTGAGGGTTGCCGCTTTTTGTCCGTATTTTATAAACAGTGCAATGACCATTTTGTAAATCAGGCGCACTATATTTCAGTCTATGTTGGATTTCTTTATAAAATGCATTAGGGCCTTGGAATTGCATATGGCTTGCCGGCACCTCTTTTTTATTGTGTCCTATGTCCTGCCGTAATATATGTGCCGAGATATTTAATGGTTAAACGAACTTACCTTACGTGAAGTTTGACCATAATTATACGAAACGTTACATCCGAAGAGATTTATATAATTCACTATGTAGTACACTGTTCATTGTACTAGGCTTCGCACACAATATTCAGAGTTTAACTCATATCAAAATTAAAAACCTACGTTACGTTTGGCGCTAACCGCGCGCGCCCCCTACCGGCCGTGCCACCAACTTGTCATTCATTTAGAGTTCGCTATTTTGTTAATTTACTATATGGGTTATTTACTTTGACATTAGCAAGTAAATTGGGCACGGGAGGGTTCATAAATCTCTTCGGATGTAACGTTTCGTATAATTATGGTCAAACTTCACGTAAGGTAAGTTCGTTTAACCATTAATTATACTTCAACGTTACATCCTCTAGATTTATATAATTCACTATGTAGGATGTTTAGATGTTTTCAAAATAGCTTCAATTAATTCCCATGAAATCGAATAACTTTTTATTCAACACATTAATTTGACAATCAATTTACTTATAATTAATCACTTAGATAACAGTTAGCTTTCCAAGCTGAGAAAAATAAAAATAAACCTTCTGGTAATATTAATCATCCAAAATCGCATTTGCAAATGCTTGATCCTCTACGACTGGAAGGGGCCTGTTGTAAAACTTTGCAAACATGAGTGAGTTGCCCGTCCAGCCAGCAGTTTTCTTAATTATATCTACTGAAACACCTTTGCGACTAGCGGCTGAAGTCGCGGCGTGGCGGGTACTGTGAGCCGAAAAAATAGATGTGTCTACTCCACTTTTCGTCAAAACAACCTTAATCCATCTTGCGATTGTTGACGGGCTGGCAGTGTGTACTGGTTTTCTAGTTGTTAGAATCAGATAATTATTCGGTAAACTGTGACGATACTGGTCTGTTACATTTATATAGGCACGTAAAGTGTTTGCTGGACAAATCTGTTCTCTGTTTTTATAGAATGGTAATGTTAATTTAGGGGGTGGGCGGCCGGGTGCAGAAGTTTTTATAATGTCTTCAATGACTATTTCTATATACTCAGTACTTATTTTTATATTTGGTAGACGAATTTTCGATAATGTCTGGACTCGTTGTGCAGTTGACAATGCGAGCAGAATTACTAATTTTTGAGTGAGAACGTCAAGAGCCAAATTTTCGTTAGGATAAAAATTCGCTATATAATCTAGAACTTTATTCGGATCCCACGTAATATGATATTTTGGGAAACATGGGTTGTTTTTAAAAACACCCTTCATGAACCTAAGCAATCTGTTGTCATTGCTAAAAGTCTTACCAAATATTAAACCAAGTGCTGAGCGATATGCATTGAGTGTGGAATAGCTTGCACCGCCGTTAACCAGAGTTGTGAAAAAATTTAATATAGCTGGTATATTTCCTGAGAAAAAGTCGACCTGATTTTGTGTACAGTAAAGCCACCATTTTTTAAACGCGCAATTGTACTGTTTAAGTGTAGCGTCCGCTAAAGATGAAATCATTATGTCTATGGTATTCGGCTCTAATGATTGCTTTGCGAAGGCTTCCCTGACAATAGGGATGACACCAGGGTAAGCTGTCTCCATAGGGGATGCCGCGTTCTGAAAGGAGACGAGAGAAGGTCAGGATCCGGATTCAGGTATATAGGTTCACTCTTAGAAAGTTTTGTAAAGACTGGAAACCACGGTTGGCTTGGCCAGTATGGTACAATCATAATGCCAGTTTCTTGATCATTAATGATTTTTCTAAGGGACTTCAAAATAAGAGAGAAAGGTGGGAAAGCGTAAAAGAAATCTTCCTTCCAATCGATCGTGAACGCATCGATATTATAAGCCTCTGGGTCTCTTTTCCAGGATACATACTTTGAACACTTAGCGTTTAATCTTGTTGCGAATAAGTCCATCTCTGGAATTCCGAAACAATTACAAACTCTTGCAAATGCATCCTCAGAAAGGGACCATTCTGTGTCAATATTTGTACGCCGCGATTCTAGATCGGCCTCTACGTTATCTTTAGATTTTATGAAAGACGCAAAAATATGTAAACCGCGTTTTTCGCACCATAGCCAGATAGCACGAGCAATATTATTAAGGTGATCGTGCTGCACCCCGCCGTATCTATTAATATACGCTATAGCAGTTGTGTTGTCGATACGTAATAGAATCTCCACATTCCTTAGCCTGTCTGCAAAACATTTTAATCCTATAAAGGCGGCTTTCAACTCAAGAAAATTTATGTGTTTTATTGATTCTTCTTCATTCCAAAAACCATTACTACGCTCTCCGTTGCACGATATGCCCCAGCCTGTCAAAGACGAGTCAGAAAAAATTTCCAAAACATATTGCCCCGCACGAATCGGGTTTTTTGCAATCATAATATTATCCAGCCACCATTGCAAATCCGGCTTTAATTCCGGACTTATGGCCATTGTTCTGTCATAATCTTCATTAGAATGTCTTAGTGCAATAAATTTTTCTCGTTCTAATCGCTTGGTATACACCCAACCATATGCTACGGCTGGGCACGCGGAACTAAGTAACCCGAGAAAACTGGCGAATTCGCGAATACATAGAGACGACTTCTTGTAAATTTTTGAAACACAGGCGTAAATTTTTTGGCGTTTCTCTTGGGGTAATTTGAGGCACATCTCGGTGGAATCTAACTCGAATCCAAGAAAAGTTTGCACCTGTCTTGGAATCAATTTACTTTTTTTTGAATTAACGACAAAGCCTAAGCCTTCTAACAAACTTATTGTTTTCGTAACACATGTCCGACATTCCTCGTAAGAGCTCCCCAAACAAAGAATATCATCAAGGAATATAGTAATAAGGTGACCGCGATTCCTTAAAGCAGTAACAACAGGCTTCATGACTTTAGTAAAAATGTATGGAGCCAGAGAAAGGCCAAAGGGTAGACATTGAAATTCGTACAAATTCTCGTATCTAAATCTTAAAAATTTTCTACTTTGAGCAGCAATTGGCATTAAAAAATAGGCGTCTTTAAGGTCCACGCACGCCATAGAACAATTCTTTGTCATCAGTTTTGTCGCCGTGCGAAAATCTTCCATTTTAAAATGCGGAGCGTGGACGTATTTGTTAAGTGATTTTAGGTTAAGTATGAACCTTTGGGTTCCGTCACTTTTAGGCGTAAGGAATATTGGGGATATAAATTGACCCGATTTATCCGTACATTGTTTTACGGCACCCGATTCAATAAGACCTGTAATAGCTAGTCTAATGTCGACACAGTCATTGTCATTAGAGGAACAGTTGTTTGGTTCCTTTAGCTGTGTTATCGGTTTGACAAAAGGTATAATAAAGCCACGAATACATTGTAATACAGAAGGGTCCGTTGTTATTAACTCCCAGTTCTGTAAAAAATGACGTAATCTTCCGGCGTGCGGAATTACCTCTATTGGGTTCTGCGCGGTCTGGCCGGCGGCATCGGGGGCAGCGGCGGCGCACCCCGGCTCGGGTAGTATGGCGGCGGCGGCGGGCGCTCGCTCGCCGGGGCCCTTGCGGCAGGAGGGGGCGGGGGCACCCTCCGGTATGGTTGGTATTGGTACTGCTGGTACCTGTTCCTTTGCCCACCCTGTCTGGATGTTCGCTGACTGTACTGTCGGGGTGGGCCGCGCCAGTTTTCCTGCGCTGGATACCTTCTTTGGTTTGCGTTGTCCGAACGTCTAATTTGATAACCCGTTTTCTCGGCCGTTTTAACGGCTCTAATTCTTTCCCATAAGTTCTCGCCAAAGAGAAACTTGTCTCTTTTTACATCTGATATACTGGCATTGAAGTTTCTATCCAGTGACGCCATGACCAGTTTCCTTCTCGTCTTGGTGTTCTCGTTGTGCAAGTCGAGAAATATTTGACTAATTTCGGATATATTTTTAATGATCTCGATTTTGTCCATGTCATTTTCGATGAGCGAGGACGTAAGGCTCGCCAGCGCAGCTACGCCTAGGCCGAGGTAATTTTGGGATTTTTCTAATAATTTATCGCGATTTTTAACCGCTTCTCCAAGTATTCCGGATACTTCTTGGTTTAACAAGGGAGCTTTAGTCAATTTATAATTTTCTGGAATCAATGTTTTTTCATTAATATCCGCTTTTTGCTCCTTAGACAGGCCGTCAACCAATATACGCCCCCAACGTTCAGATATCTCATCTAAAATTTTTGGTCCAAACACCTCGCCTTTAGCTTTAGGATCACCCAGCGCCTCCAGTATCTCTGCAGGCAAGACCTTTCTGCCGGTTTCGTCCGATAGCCCGCTGGGGCCTGGCTGCGGCTCGGCGGCGGCGGTGGCGGCGGCGGTGTTGTTTTCGCGCGACGAGTTTATATCATCGCCGCTAGGTGCGGCGGTATCCCGTATAACGGACCTCAAAGCATTATTAGCTTGCGGCTCCGAAATTGACACTTCCGAATCAGATCGGTAAATCCTCTCATCGTCTGATGGTGAGCCAGTCCGTACGCTAGGCGAGCGGTAGCCATCTGCAAAGATGGATATACTTTGTACAAAAAAAAACACCTTTTGATAGGTGGCATAATAGAATCTCTCACAACATCTGCGTAAGAGTTTGATGTTTTAAAGTCGTTGGGCACAATCACGTTGCGACACGAGACTATTGTTTGGTATCTGTCGTGATCTCGTCACGGTGAATAACCATACGAATGCAAATTATTTTATGCAATAAAGGTGGGTAGGTAAACAAACTAACCTCGATCAGCTTCATCACTGGAGTAATCCCGTCGAAAACGTTCCTGCAAACGCTTGTACTTTCGTCGATAATATGAATCCTTATCCTTGTGCTTGCGTTTTCCCATAATAACGCCTCAACTTCACTTTTAACCACTAAAAATATTTTCCGTGACAGCGAAAGATGTTGCGAAGCCCGCACAAAAACAATGAATGACAAGTTGGTGGCACGGCCGGTAGGGGGCGCGCGCGGTTAGCGCCAAACGTAACGTAGGTTTTTAATTTTGATATGAGTTAAACTCTGAATATTGTGTGCGAAGCCTAGTACAATGAACAGTGTACTACATAGTGAATTATATAAATCTAGAGGATGTAACGTTGAAGTATAATTGATTTCGTTTACGGTTCGTATTGGAACTACGTCCAATTCACTGGTTGTTTATGGGGTCTCTTTTAAGAATTTTCGTCTTTCTACTTTTAAGTTTGCCATGAGCAGTTCTCCGATGATATTTAATTATTCACTTTTAGCTACTCCGCGGCATAGCAGCGCTGCGTATAAACGCTCCTTCAGGCTGCGGGCGGTCCGACTCTGGAACGCACCTCTTTGCAATATAAGAGACAGTCCGACTCTTTTTTCTTTTAAGAAACATATTAAAGAGCTCTACATGTCTCTTTCGTAAAAGTTACTGTATTTATTTTATTATATGTAAGGTTTATGTATATATCGGTAATTATTTCGTATTTGCTATCTGTATTTTACAGATATTTTAATTTATTCCTAGGCATTTTAGTTATAGTAATTATCGTGCACTGCCTACCCTTTTATGATAGCAATTCCTGTAATGCCTTGTTTTGCTGGAAGAAATCTCTTTTCAGAGACAACTCGCCCTTGTACATGCATTTTCTTTTGATGTAACTTTTAAAATATTTGTGTGCAATATTGTGAAGGAGATTTGTTCCTATAATTCCCTTTTTCCTGTATTTCTTTATAGCGTCTTGTCCGATGCGAGCATACAGATACCAGAGATAGTGTTTTGACATATGTATCATGTTTGTTTCCTGTATATAGGCTATGTGTATTTGTTAGTCAATTCCGCGTCAATGTTGAGTCTTTTAGTTATTATTATTATTTATTTATTTATTATTTAGTTATTTCGGCGCATCCTCTAACCTTCCAAGTAGCAATGCGCATACGCTCGCATGTGACTTGTGGTTTACATATGGGGCTGTTTCGTATCATCGTATATCCGGTGTTGTCTGGGATGTCTTCTGTTGATGTTATGGTTGACCCTGAGGAGGTCATGGGTGTTGCATTAAGTATCGGCGAAAGTATGGTGTTATCAGTTTGGTTATCGGTTGCTTGATCCGTGGGTAAATTTGGCGATTCAAGTAAACACTGTCGTAGTGGTGTCCTGTGACGTTGAGGTTGATAGATTTCACTGCATCCGCTGGATTCTTGGGCGTGAATGTGAGCGATGGTGTATTTTGCTGGTGGATTGTTGCGTTAAGTAGAAAGTATTCGGCAGCTGGTATTATAATCTCCTCTCCAGCCCAAGTACCGTAATTGCGTAGATTTTCAGTGGTGAGTTGTTAAGGATTTCAGGCTCAGTGATTGCGAGCTTTGTTCTGTTCATCGCCGTTTTCTTCTACATATTTAACTAGGTCCTTACAAATGTGAGTGTGGTTGCATGTTAATTGACATAGGTGATTAATTTGGTCAGCAATTGCGGTGAATAGGCAGTTACCATCTCAGCGTTGGTAAGGCTTCCATTAGGTTATCTTCTTGGGATGTTGTTGAAAGAAAGTACTTAGAGATAGCGTGATTTATTTGAACTACCTTTGTCTACGATTAACAGATCGTACGGGTTGCGATTGTCAAAGTTTGTGCGTATCTTCGTGCGCCCTTATTCTCGATAGAGAGCCGCTTAGGACAAAAAGTCTCCGATTTTATTGTTGTTATTGTTCATCAGTGGAAGTCTTTTGTTAATTGCCTGTTTTCTGGAAGATGGTGAAATGATCCTTTTATGATGTGCAATTGTTTGCTGTTTCTCGCTATATCTCAGAATATGCAGTTATGTAGTAGACGGGCTTGCATTATTGTTTTATTTTTGTGGGCTTGTCGGACCGGATAAAGTTAGAAATTTGTTTTACTGTTATTGGGTAGGTTCCTGCTTAGTTTTGTATTTAGGTATACCTATCTCTGGCCTACCTATCTAGGCACTGTGTCTGTGGAATAGTTTGGAGCTGGCGTAGTAATTTGAAGCGAGCGTGGTATCTGTTTATGAAATGGTATTTAGCATTACGAAGGGGGTTACCTGCCAGATATAGAGTTCGTTTTGCCTTTTGATCTGAGTTAGGGCTATCATAATCGCAGCGATCTCACCAGGTTGTTGCTCAGCTAGTGAGACTCATTGCACTGATATCACCTACTTCAATTCACTTCATTAGTGCATATTAGTTAGGTCCGTGACTTGGGTCGAGGTTCAGTCCGTGAACAAGGCCCTAGAGATGAATACCCGGTTGTATCTGACCCGGCGGAGGGGGATGCATGTGTTTGTGGCGTGTGAGTGTATGTGTCGGTACGGTAAGTATCAAAGTCATTGGTCATCTTATCTTGAGTTGTGCATTTTGGGTAGGCCGGGGGAAGGTGTTTAGATTTACCGCTATCATATTATCTGTTTTTGGGGCGGGTGGAACTTGAGGGTACTTTGGTAGTCGCGCTGTATTTTGGTATGGGAAAAGTGAGATGCTGCGATGTAGATTTGACTGGTTGTTGATAGGTTGTTGATTACGTTTTGGGGCTCTATTATGTATGCGCTGTCGTAGTGGCTGTCGGAAAAGGTCAAGTTGAGTTATATTCTTGTTGGGGGCTATATACGATTGATGGGCCATTTTGTTGATGGATCGCTACACTTATTACGTAGAACTCCGCGGCTGCTATGATAATTTCTTCACCGCCCCACGTGCCCTGTATGTGGAGATTTTTTATGTACTCAGTGAAAGCTTCTGCGTTTGGTGCGTCGATCGCATGTTTGATGCGTGGATAATTGCTGTTAGCTTCCACGTATCTAGCTAAGTCGCTTCTGATGTGGGTATGGTTGAATGTCGCTCCAAACAGATGGTTGATTTGGTCTGCAATTGCATGGAACAGGCAGTTTCCATCTCTGGGCATTGGTAGAGTTTAGATTGTGAGATATTACTACAGGAGAAAGCCTCGTGGTATTTTAGCTCATATGAATGTGTGTGTGTGGGTTGTTTCTAAGAGGTGTACGGCCGGTATGATGAGAGACGCTGTTTGGCTTTTTACGATCTATTATTATTATAATGTTTCCCGGTATTTCCAAGATGGGCTGACACCATAGAATGGGTGCCAGATGTGTGAGGGAACGTTGTGAGCCTTTTGTGCTTCGAAGCTTTTTCAATTGTTCCTAAATAGCAGTCAATTGTTTTGTCTAGTTTCTGGGAGTTTGGTGAGATGGCATTTTTATGGCCTGCACTTGTTTAGTTTTTGTTTACTGTCGGGTTTAGTATATTTGCAGTTTAGCTAAATAAAAATAATTCTAGGATTGTTAAGTTTTGGGTTTGCTTATTCACTGAGTTTCAGGGTTTAGTGGATGGTTATTGTTAATGACTGTTTTGAATGGTCTTTCGAAGATGAGGAGAAAATAAATCTCGAGGAGAATTATCTCGAATTTATTTTCAGGCAAAGCAATATAAGTATATGTAGCTATAATAATGTTTTATTAGTTGATTTTGATATTGCGTAGGTAGGGAATTGTTATATCCTGCCTATGACGCACCTATAAATGTGATTATGCCTTAGTCAATAGGGGCGACCGCGGCCGCGGTAAGTGGTGGTTTATTATTGTCAGGCGGCGAGTGGTGCTAAGAGAAATAAAGTTAGAGGTAGGTAATCACTATCAATGATGTCCTAATCGGAATGATCTCACCAGGTTGGTGTGTTTAGCGGCGGTGGTGGTGGAGGCAGTAGCGTTGAGGGTGTGTTGCGTAGGCGTCGCTCGCTGCCGGCCTGTCGCTGCGTGGCTCAGACGTGCACCTGGCCTAGAATAAATTCTAGGGCTTGCACAGATGGGATGCCTAAGAGTATCGCGCAGTTCTCTGGGCATTCATTACACTTGACCGCACTAGTATCATCACAATCACTGAAATGCGTGGTATTGCACAGATGGGGTGCCTAGATGGATCACGCACATTCCCCAGGTAACCCTTACAGTAACACGCGGTATAAGCCAGGCTCGTTTTCGGGCCTCCGGAGGCAGAACAAAAGGCGCGCGCCGGGGATGAAAACTATTGTTTGTTTAAATGCGTTTGGGAGATCTCGGGGGGACACGTCCGTTCGGTCCGGCAACACAAACGCCACTCGGAACCGTATTAATAGTATATGGAAAATTTATCGTATTTCGGCGCCTACTAAAAGAAATAACCTGACATTTCGTGCTGTTTACCGTGATACGGTTTTGTCTATAGTATTCTTCTAAGTTATGTAAATCGGATTGCAAATTTATACTATCGTTTTGATCTTTGATATCCAGATATATCTTGGTATCATCTGCATACATCAAATAATTTGAATGTTCAAGACATTTGTATATATCATATAAGTATACGTTGTATAACAACGGTCCCAAGTGAGATCCTTGCGGTACTCCAGACGGGATATCCACATAGTTGGATCTGTATCCACCAACTACAACTGCTTGTGAACGGTTTGATAGGTATGATTCGATCCATCGTAACAAATCACCATGTATTCCTAGTTTATTTAATTTCTGTAGCACGATGAAGTGGTCTACACGATCGAAAGCCTTCTCAAAATCAGTGTAGACCACATCAACTTGCTTATTTTTTTCCATGTTGCTTAGTATGAACTTTGTAAAGATTGAAAGATTAGTGACAGTCGATCTCTCCCTCAGAAATCCGTGCTGTTCCTGTGGTATTCCTATAGATATGTTAGTATAAATTGCATGATAAACCACCTTTTCAAAAATTTTACCGAAGATATTTAAAATGGAGATAGGTCTATAATTCTAAATTTTGTGTTTTAAGCCTTTTTTATGGATCGGGACTATACGTGCCTGTTTCCATATGATAGGGAATAATCCCTCCCTGATGGATTTATTGATAATAAGGGTGACAGGAAGTGCCAGAGCTTTTGAACATCTTACAATAAAAATCGGAGCTATATTGTCACAACCTGCGCCCTTATTAATGTCTCATGAGCTAAGTAGACGTGATACCTTTGGCACAGATATAGTAGCAGAGCAGATATTATCTGCAGCCCCATTCTGTGAAGGGGGTAGATCCATGACAGGATAATGTAAAGCTTTGGATGCGAACATATTATAAAAAATTTTATTAAATCCATCAGCAATGTCAGAGCCCTTTGTAACTATATTATCTCCCAATGTAAGTGTGGTAGGGTAATTACTATTATTTTTTTTTTATTTAACAAAACTCCATTGTTTCTTAGGGTCAGCTTCAATAGATTTCTGAGCATTGAGAATCATTCTGTTATAGCAAGCTTCATGTAGTCGGTGATAACGAGCCCTTAACAAAGAAAACTCATCATAATCTTGCCTATTACCATACTTTTTCCATTTTTATGCGCCTTAGTCTTTTCACGGATAACTTTCACCAGACTATAAGAATACCATATAGGATATGTGTTATTTTTATGTGTGATCGAGATAGGAATGTACAGATCTATATATTTGTATAGGTTTTCATATAAATATTCCACAGCGGTTTCTGTATCCATATTAGAGAGTTCTTTTTCCCAGTCGGTACTTAGCAAAGAGTTGTTTATTGCGGTATAGTTACCTTTATGAAATTTATATTTTCGTATAGGAGCGTGATCTAAAGGCGGTAGTGTAATATCTGAGGCATCTATACTTAGAGAGGGATGAAATATATCCTCTGACAGTAGTGGATATTGGCATCTGTCTAAGAACACGTTGAAGTTACTGAAAATTAAACATAAAATACTACCGTCATAACTGTTACCAATGAGACTGTTTTGTATAAAACCAAACAAAGATAAAGAGTCAATTAATTCTTTAGATAGTGTTTGAATATCGGTAGTGCAACCATAATTAAAAATAGGACCATCTAACTGCCAATCGATAAAAGGAAGGTTAAAGTCTCCAAGTAAAATATAGTTATCAGTGTGATTAATTCTAAGTTGATCTAATAATATATTTGTGTAGCGTCGTAAGTCTTCCGCTAGAATTTTATAGTTTTGAGTACCATCCGGCATGTAGGAGCCTATGATATGAATATCATTCTGGGTATGTAAGGCTTTTGCTGATATTGTTATCCATAAGGTATCGGTAGGTCACAGCGTACGCTGGCGTTCAGTTCACGTCGTGTACAGATCATGATCTCGCCCCCCGTTTTCTTTTTGGTGGCCACTGGATCCCTATCACATCTAAAAACGTCAAAACGGCCATCGCAGTACTCACTACTTAAAAAACCATCGCATAACCACGTCCCGATAAATACAATGATATCATAGTCATTAGCTAAAATACCTTGGTAACAATTGTGTGATTTCGTTCGTAGCCCACGAACGTTTTGAAAATATATTTTTAACTTATCCATTGGTTAAGTATGGGATGCATTTAAAGTAGATTAAATATTGTTGAAGTAACAGCTGTTGTGAGGAAGGCACACACGAGCGCATACCTTATATAGTGATGAAAAAGTATGCACTCACATGAGATTCCCGTCAACACCAAAATAACATTACTGAAAACAGCTGTTATTCCACCACTATTACGTCCTGGGCTACCTAAGTATATGATCGTAATTAGCGCTAACAATAAATGTAATGAGAGTTTTGTTCGGTCTTGATATTGACTATGAATGATATGCGTACGACACAAAACATAAACTACCCTCAACTCTTTCTGTCCATAAACGTCCTCTCGAAAATGCATTCTCAGATTGTGTTGTCAAGCATATGTAGGTGGTTTCCGAAACCACTGGTAGCTTAAAAAACGCCAACTCATAGTTTAATGTTGAATTTAAACAACCGTCCACTGAACAGTTAAAATATATTTTTTTCCGTTGCTCCATTGTTGCATTATTTGCATTAACAGACACGCGCGTCAAGCGGATGGCTCTCACGCTCGCACTGGTTTGAACTGCTCTGAGATAACGTGTCCATGAGTAGTATCTATGTGTGCGTTGCTTGAGCGCGCTTGTATGTAGATTGATTTCTGTACCTATTAATTTTGTGCTTTTGACGAGAAGATGTCCATTTTCAAAGTCTGAAAAAAATCGCCCAAAAATATTTTTCACTGAAGCCATGTTCAGTCGCCTCTAAAAGACTTTTTTCAACAGTTGGAAACATCCAGACTGAAAAAAGGAATCGCCTAAAACCAGAAAAGTTTTTTAAATAAAAATTTGCCTATTGTAAATTTTAATTATTAGGAGAATATAAATTCATCAAATAAATTAGTCTTTCATTACCATGGCGAGATATTCGTATTCGCCGAATATTAGGTTTGATATACGTATTCGTATTCGGATTCGTAAAAGTTGTATTCGTTGCATCACTAGTGGCTACCCTTTAAGTTGTATAGACCTTTACTATCGAACAATTTACAGTGTTCGCTTGTGTGTAACTTCATATTTAAAAGGGATTTAATTTTTCTTGTATGAAATTGCGGTAAACTGCCGAAACATTTTTCATTCACAAGACTGTATTTGAATTATTGTGCATAAATCTTGTACATTGTACCTACCTACCTACGTGATTATGATTACACAACCATCTGATGTATATCTAGATCAACACATAATCTATTTATACATGTGTATCTGAATGAAAGACACCCACACAGACTCATATTTATATTGGGAAAATAAGTAGGTATTGCAGTGTGGCAAAAAAATAAAAATTTATGATGATGTGCGCCATTCTGACACGTATATCAACGAAGCAACAAGATTTAGCACCGCTGACTACCTTTTCATACCTATTCATAATTATCATGCCAAATTATTAATTTGTGATTGTGTTTCGTCACCCACTTTTATCTTTTTGGCGACCCGCTGAGTCTATAGGTGAACCTATGGATATACAAAAGGGTTGAGAATTTATTTATTATTTATTAATTTAATGGATAGCTATAATTTACGCAAGTTGCACAAAAATTAAAGCAAATGCAAATGATCATGCTTGCTCTTGATTAGGATTTAATTTGATTGATTTCAACCTTAAGTTAAGCCCGATAGAGTTGTATTCTGATGTTTCTTGCTTGAGGGTCGAATAAACCCCCAGCTATATACCTATACCTACTACTTAAAGGGATTTATTTTTTATTTTATTTTATTTTATATTCTTAAGAGAGGTAACAGTTGTAATTCTTAAATAGTTACAAGTAAATTACAAAGTTATGAGCTAATAATAACCTCCCACAGTTTCAGTAGATATAGTTTTTATTCTGTTATATCTTAGCGACTGCTGGTGATCTGCACCAGTAGCTGGATATTCCGTGGCAGGTTGCAGGGATCCCCGAGTCGGCTCTTCTACTGAAGTTATATTTGGCAGTTGCTGCCTAGGTTAGGTACCGCCATTTTGTATCGCCACAAAAAAAAAAACCCCCATAAAACGACGAAAAGGCTTTTGTCTCTCCCTAAAAAACTAGATATATTAAAGCCTACATTAAACCTCATAGACTTCCATATCAATACTTATACCATTTTAATGTAAACCCTACTTCCCTTAATTGCAATTATCAAAACCAAACACTGCACGTTTCGAAACACGCTCTGAACCAAACCAAATAAACAAACAGACTGCTTGCATCCACAGATGTAGGTCACTGGGGGCAGAGATCTGAGGGGTGTGGAGAGGGGGTGCACCGTCGCCCCGGTTACTCACATGCAGCACAAGGCCCCTCCCCCGTCCCCCCTCCGATCACCAGCCAATAATGACCTCTCATCCAGGTCCTAGCGCCCTTTGAAAGTCCCTCGCGTGTATAACAGGAAGAGAAGCGGGAAAGGTCGATGGCAACTGGGTGGTTATGAATCTTTCGCGGATCATTTCAAGGCGGTTTCCCGGGATGCTATAGGGGCGGTTTATTGTAAATATACAGGTGACATTTAATTAGCTGACCAGATTTTGGAGAATGATGGTAACCATATTTATGAACAAGTTTTCCCATGAAACATATAGTCGCAAACGAAAAAAATAATTGTTTCTCCCATCCCATAGTAACTTGTAATCAGCTGAACTGTACACGGTCAATGTACTGTGGGACATGTTTTTTTTATTTAAATTTTTTCAAGTTTCTTGAAAACTTAAATGTTTTATTTATCGTAAGTAGGCAAAATAATGCACTTTTACAAGTCAGATACTCATACATGGAGAATAATAATAAATAAATCAATTGTGATCAACTAAACTAATGAGTAACTGATTATGTATAAATGTGAGTACACTTAAGTAGGTAATAGTAGGTATCGGATTCCCTTGCAAGCATTGCATTCCTCTGAGTCCTTATACACTGACGAGCAATGAAAAAGTTCCAGTGACACCACCAAATTACTCCTAAACGGCTTAATGACGCCGTCTGCAATATTGAAGTACATTTAACAGCGCATCAGAATATTACCAATTAAAAACGTCAATATTGTGTTCAAATTTTATATTAAATGTTTTAAAAAATTGGATGGGTGTTTGTCGGCATTTTTTGGGTGGAACTTTTTCTTTGCTCGTCAGTGTATTAGATAATGCACTTTTACAAGTCAAATACTCATACATGGAGAATAATAATAAATAAATCAATTGTGATTAACTAAACTAAGGAGTAACTGATTATGGTTTGAGTATGGAAAAGGAAATTTCCCTTTCGTGTGGTGATTGATGGCTGCATCTCGCACAGGAAAAGAAAACTCCGGTTACTCTACCAGTGCTTCGGAAATACGCCCGTCAGAGACGATAGCAAGAAACTCCATTGGAATGTAATTTTTAAAAAAAATGTATTTTTTTTATGCTACAACGTACAATATAAAATTAAAATAATCTAATCTAATGACAATATTATAACATCCAATAAGATGTCTCAAAATAAAAACTTTACACAATAAATAAATAAGAATAAACAAAAGCTGTAATGATACGATGAGAAACCAAACTGGACCAGTCCCCCCAAGCAGCATCCGTTCACGAGTATGACTCCTGCACCAGCCATCACCCCCTTCGTCATATTTGAGGGAGGGGAGCAACCCGCTACACAGAGCCGCCGCAAGCAAAGACATTATAGTGAGCATGACCATAAACTCTGGTTTCTTGGTAACAGAAAGTTGTCCATATTGGTGGGTAATATCATTCCCCAAAATATCGTCAGTTAATAAAATGTCACCTGTATCTTCTGTGATATATGAATAAAATACCGGCCAAGTGCGATGCCAAATCATTCTAACTATGGTGAATCGGAAGTTCCCTCGCGAGAATCAAGCAAATTCAGCAAAGCGGCACAAACGGCCATACCGACAGAAAGACAGACAGACGGACGGACTACGAAGTAAGGCTTCCGTTTTTAGATATCCGTACCTTAAAAGGAAAAGGGAACCGTCAGGTAGTTCTAGTTCTTCCGGAGGTATCAAGTGGGAATTAATGTCAATTACAAGAGTCTCTGGACCCTTATGTTGTGAAAAAATGAAACTTATGGTTCAACGCAATCAAAAGATATCGCCATTAATGTCATAATTTTGCTGAATAAGCTTCATTATCGCAAGGGAATCAAAACCTATAGGGTACTTACTTTCCGTTGACCTATAATCATGAAATTTTGCAAGAAGAAAAGGGAAAAATCTGAATACCGCAAATTTTTTCGGGTTACTTAATAAAATAATGAAAATTTATTCAGTAACTGACATCGATACATCATTTTACAGCAAATATGCAAATAAGTGGTTCAAAAATATCTGGGTGCAGCATTGGCAACCAAGCTAAGTAAAAAACCTGTGTTATGTAATATGTATGGTATGATAGGGACTATGATTTCCAGCGCCTTCCCGTCCGACGGTTGTTTGCGCACACTTGTTAATACGTTGTTTTTATGTGAGGTAAATAATTTTGGAGTTGTGGGATAATTTTAATGTGAGGATGAATACATATGAAAATGATACCTATGGTATATATTATTGAATGTGCGGTGAGTAAATGTGTGAATATTATAAAATATTAATTGATATTAATGTGAAAAAAGTGATATTCATGATATTTGAGAATACTAAATAAGTGTACGATATAAATGTAGTGTGGTGGATATCGCGTGTTTTAAGACATGTAATACATATTATTGACGTAATTCGTTATTCGTGCTTCTTACTTTGCAGTGTTGATAAAATTGTCAGTAGAACAGTAGTCATGTTTCATGAGCCACTTCAATTTTAGATTTACAGGTGAAGTTCATTGGATACAAGTTGAGTTTTTTGACGACCCTCAAATTTATACATTATTACTCAAAGACCCAATCAATCTGTAATCCTCACCATTGAAACCTTCATGAAAATGAAATTTGATACTGATAAAAAGAGTCCAGAAATAGTTTACAAAGAAAGAAAAATTGTCCACTTATAGTTTCGAAGTTATGGCTATATGTTGGTGAGGATTGCAGCTTGACGTCAAGCTGCAATCCTCATCTCTCGTGCAAGAAAACCGAAGGACCTTTCGACTTGGTTTTGTTTTCAAAATATAGTCCAGAAATAGTCCAC
The DNA here is from genome assembly GCA_949825045.1 of Argyresthia goedartella. NCBI lineage: Eukaryota > Metazoa > Arthropoda > Insecta > Lepidoptera > Argyresthiidae > Argyresthia > Argyresthia goedartella. The sequence continues at coordinate 20,136,126 of OX463821.1, read as the reverse complement.
ACGACATGCAATATTTCAGAAATAGTCCTTTAACAATTCAAGAGTAATTAAGCCATCTTGGTGAGCATAAGAGCTTGAACATAATCATCAAATATGTCCGGACTGCCTACGACTTTCAGTTTGAAATTTGTAACAGAAAATAGTCCACCGAAACAATAATATTTTCGACCAGGTTTACTTTGACGAAGTGCATTAAAAATACAATGTTTAATTTCCCATACATTTCAAGTCATGTACAAAATCATTATAGGGGTAAACTCTAATAAACAGGTTGATTCAATCAAAGGGCCCTTTTAGGGTTCCGTAGATAAACAAAAGTCAAGTCTGTCTGTCCGTCCGTCCGTCCGTCCACATGTCACAGCAACTTTATGCAGAAAGTATTATGACTACACACTTGAGACTTGGTATGTAGATGTACTCTGTGAACCGCTTTACGATTTTTATACAAAAATTCAAATAATTAAAGTGGGCTTTCCATACATGGAACTGAAACCAAAAAATGATTTTTTTCATCAAACCTTTATGTCTGGGGTTGTCTATAGATAGGTCTTTAAGAATGACGTTGAGGTTCATGAAACCATTTTTCCTCAAAGTAAATTATCAAAGAGACAGACCCTTCCAAAGTGGAAAAATATGTCCCCCCCCCCCGCCTCTAACTTTTATAGTAAAAAAGTGTAAAATCTACAAAAAATATATGCTGTGTTTCTCAACAAACACATTCAACGAAAATTAGTTTGAACAAAATAAAATAAGCAGTTTTTAAGATAGAAAACAAAACCGCAAACAAAACTTTGTCATTCATACAAACACTGTGAAAAACAAAATTGCAACACAAACATCTAGTCAAATAATTACTTGCTAAAACGGACCCCTTCATGGGTGAGTCCGACTCGCACTTGGTCACTTTTTTAAATCTCTAAAAAGGAACGGTTATGTAAAAAAGTGAGGGACAACGCCATATATAGCGCATAGCGCTGTACCTCACTTTCCCTCATCTTCACGACACTACATTAAAACTACTGTAAACAGGTCGAAATTATTATTGTTTCGGTGGACTATTTCTGGACTATTTAGGATGACTTGTCTTATAAAAATCCGACTGATGGACAGAACTTTGCATTCTTCATGCAGATATGTTGTTGGTGTTCTACGTTTACTAAATGTCATCCTGTGGGGTATAGCTCATAGCATAAAAATATATTTTATTTAAAATATATTCTTCTATGAGAGCTTTAAAATGATGTGGGCGCGACGGCTGCCTCGAATGAAGCGTAATCGGGAAGTCAAACAGAATATTGTTTTCGGACCATTCACTGAACGTACGGGGCGCGCATAATGGTCACGCGGTTACAACTCTTGCACAAGTTGGATCTTAAAGATTGGACTTCCCCATATACCCATATGCCCCAAATCATATTTATGCACTAATGGCATAAGAGTATATTTTAAATAAAACCAATACTATGATAATGAAATGTGTTTTTACGTGTTTTATTTCATTTTGAATTTGTATACCTCTAAAAAAAACACCCGTTATAACATTTTATATCAAAACCACAATACATATATCGAAAATTTGCAATGAAGCTTATATAGACTTTTACTGTGAACTACATTGCGCAGTAATATTTGAAGGCATGAAACAACAAAAGAGTCAAAATCTTCAGTATCATAAAACTTTGTTTTGATGCAAAGAAATATGGTACCTACTACCATGCACTTAGTTGTGACAGTCTTTTGTCCATTTATATTGCGAGACATGCAGTTCTTAAATTACAGCGTTAATGTATAATATTTTGTACCGTATGGTAATAGAGATGTTTTTACAATGATGTGGGGTTTATTTAAATTCTAACTGCGAACACTTAAATAGCTCCAATCATTCTTTGACTACATTGTAATGCTAGTCTAGGCTAGGCTTTTGTAATTTAAATAACATCTTCATTATCAATAATTTTGCTAGTATAATGCTTCTGTAATGCGATTGGCCAATTCATTGACGGTAATAATGCTTCTTCAATGCAATTGGAAACTTCATTGACCATAATAATACTTCTTTCATGCGATTGGTACCTTCTTTCTACCTACAATAATGCTAATTTAATGCGCCTGTAATGCAATTACACAACTATTGTGAACCTATTTAGGATCTAAAGCCGTATAATCTGTGGCCATTCGGCCACAGATTATACGGCTACTCTAAGGCTTATTCAAGCCTTAGAGTAGCCGAAGAAACGTTTGTAATGCTATAGAACTAACTCAAAATGCGAAAACGATACAGAAATGATGTAAGTCGGCCGTTATACTTCTTCGATGTGGGAGAGCATTGTCTCGTGCAGACCTGACTTAGCATGAGTTCGTATCTCTTCCCAAGTTTTTCCCGGAAACACCAAGGCAGTGTCATCTGCATAGCTGTGGACTTTACCATTTACTAGTGAATATTGGCATAGCTCGTTTATATGAATCAGGAAGAGACTAGGTCCTAGTACGCTGCCCTGTGGGACTCCATAGGACACGGGCATATCGTTGCTGAGGCTGCCTCCTATTTCACTCTCTGGGAGCGATTGGAGAGATAGTCGATGAAGGGCTTTAGTGCGGTATCCATGATTCTATTTTTTTCCAACTTATTGAGCAGGATGAAGATGCAGACGCTGTCGAAAGCTTTGGCCAAGTCAAGAAATATTGCGATGCATTTCTGCTTTTTGTCTAATAGGTCAGTTATGTATTCCGGTCTTTGCCGGGACTAAATACAAATTAGTTATTTGATATTTGGTTTTTCTTGATCAAGATATTTGAGAAGTAGGAGTTTACTTCTCCTTCGTCAGTGTTCAAAACTACCATGGATCTAGGGTTTTATTATTCGAGATCTATTAGGATGTTTTGTTGTCTTTGATTTTGATTCAATGATTCCGTGTCTGTTAGCAGCTCAATCGGAGTCATCTATTTGCATCATTTCTCCGATGTTGGAACTTTCTAGCGATTTTATAAGGTTCGCGTGGTTTATAGTCAAGCGTGTTTGCATGATTTTTTGCTGATGTTTGAGTATTGTGCAGGATACGTAGTACCGATCTGTCATTGTTCACTAGAGTTTGTAGTACATAGGTTTGAGCATATGATGAGGTTTTTATGAATGCGTAATCCAGACAGCTAACTTTAGCGGATATTTATGTCGGCATGGTATAAGGCAAAATTAGGCATTGATGTTGAGATAGGCATCCGTAGTCTTTACGGTGTTGGGCTTGGTATTTATATTCATGTCTCCCATCACTACTACGTGTTCAAATTGTTGTAATGTTGTAAGATTTTTTTCCAGTGATCAGAGGAAAAGTGTCAGAGTCAGAGAATTTGGGAGACCTGTATAACCTACAACAGCTGTTTTCAGTACCTATTTTCATAACTAGGTAGTTGCCGTTCTCAGAAACTGGTCCTTGAACTGCACAGTTCAAATCTTTCATTATGTACAAAACTACACCGTCATTCTGGTTTCTAAGTGTTTTACTATAGCGAACTTGGTAGTTGTCTTTTTGCGGTGGAGGTTTATGCTTTACTAAGTTGGCGTAAACTGAACGTACGTTTTAAGTATTAATTTTTAGTGATTTTGTTGAATCTATTACATGGCATGCATTCCTCTGGTATAATATCTACACATTCTGAGGCTTGATCTCCGACTAGTAACCTTATAAATTGATTTGTATTACATTTTATTAATGAAATGGTTGTCGCTGTTCACGATTGTAGTGTGATTTTTGGGTCTTGATGTAGTATAGCGTAAAAACACGATTAAAATGGTCTGCATCTTTGTAATTATAATACTAAAATTGTTGTTTATAAAAGTGTAAATATTAAAGAGTGAATCAAAGTGAAATTATTTTCTTTTAGATTGAGTAAATTAAAATCAAAAAGTAAATTAAGCGTTTTTAAGCATGCACATAATAAAGGACTTAAGGCTAGGACATTCGTGTTGTTTTGGGGCTACTCTCAGTACTTGTATTTGTGCCTCTGATTTGATTAGTGACATAGACGTTCCTTCAGCCTTTCTCAGGAACACCTTGCCGTTAGAAGTCAGAACTGGATGGAGTTGGTTTTGGTGAAGTCATGTGCGCGAGTCCGACTCGCAATTTACCGTTTTTTTATTTACTTTTAAGTTACGGATTCCTAGAAAAGGACTCTTTAGGACAAATGACATCGCGTTTTTGTTTGGTTTCCATTCCACTGAGGGTTTCCTTAACGATATCTCTTAAATTGACAGACTACCTACTTAACCGAGTAATCAATAACTCTGCTATTGGTTTAAAAGCACCTATCACTCTCTACGTCTATCAAAGCCGAAGGTAATTTCTTGATAGAATTTCTTCCGAACACACAACAATGCCCGTTTGTTTCGTAAACACCCGATTTGACGTTGATTGATCGGTTCTGAGCTAAACCTTTATCTGACTTCGCTTACAAATCCTCGGGCCAAGGTACTTAGTTTTAGTTAGGCTTTAGCGGACAATAACACAAGCCATGAACTAAAGCGTAAATCTTGGTAAACTGTAGCGCCTGTAGTCTGGGAAAATGTACCTGGATTTCAACAAAGGTTAGTTCTCATTTTCTACAACAAAAGAGTGATATATACTAGTATAAAATGACTAATACACTTCTTTAAGATAATGAAAACAGTACCTTATTACCTTGAAATACATCACTTTTAATTTTTATTTTCAATAGAATTATGGTCGAAACATAATAAGGGATGTAAGAGTATGTACATATTTGAATAACTGGCTAAAAGTGGGCACAATATCGCCTCTGCCACCCCTATGGGAAAAGGCATGATGCTATGTTTGTTTTTGTGTTAATAGTTAATAGTAGTCCTGCTATACTGTATCAAAATGTTGTTGATGATTATGCATTTCTTAGAATTTTTACTAATTTCTTCATCAAACAAGTCGCTATCCACATTCCACGCACACATTGGCTGTGCCTTCGTTGTACTACACACACAGCAGAGGAACATTGTGATATTGTAATGTACAATATAAACATGTAAACATGCAGCATACAGCACTTCTTTTAGAATACATACAACCTAGAGCCTTACTCTGTGATGTTTTGATGAAACTCGCTTACGAGGAGGATTTTCGAACGATTGAATATCTCTAAAACTTGATAAATGTATACACTTAGTAACGTTGTTATTATCATGGACGAGGATGTCTTTAAAATATAGTGGGTAATACACGGCCGAGTATACTTGTTCTCATCGAGTCATTACATTGCATAAAAATAAACATTTAATACAAGTACAAACATTGCTTCTGGCCCCACACTAGGATACCCTATGCCTTGGGAACCAGAAACAGCGACGTCACACACATATATACATCCAATACCTAGGGTTTTTTCTTCCTCCCCTGCCAGGGTTCAGAGGCAGATCCTCCAGTCAATTTTCTCCGGTCATGACACAAGTCATGGTATGGGTAAGTTCCGGGCGTACAAAGCTGGTTTGCTTGTGGGGGTGCGTTGTTCCCTAGTGTGAGTTTGTAAGTCGGTGCCTTGTCTGCACAGGGAGCTTTCACGGCGCAGCCTTGGCCGCCAAGCACGTGCATCGTAGGGCTGTTCTACGATAGGTTTCGGACACGATTGTGTCGACAATCGACACGTATAGGACTCGATTGGATTTTTTGTCCGTGTCGAAATTGGATCACGCACTGTCCGAAGCTCCCTCACCGCGGTTGATGCAAAAAAAAAAAACTTTCCAATAGCCTGTGGCTGGTTACTCTATGTACAGTTAGTATTTATTAGTGGGTAAGAAAAGTACCGGGTAAACAAACATGATACACAGTGTTGACTGAACGGGCTATTTCAGTTTGTCACTTTTAATGCGAAACGCTACAGCGTGATTCTTCCGGACAGTGCAAATATTTTCAACAAACGGTCAAGTGCGAGTTGGACTCGCTCACCAAGGGTTCCGTACATACTTGTAGATAAGGTTCTGTTCACAGACCATAGATTAAGATAGACGACTCATACACGGTGAAATGTATGGGAACCAAGCGTGTAATTTTTTTACTTTGCCGGTAACATAATATTTGGTGTTACATATAAACATAAGATTTTTTTAATTCGCCGCGCTTTGCGACGTTTTTTAGGCTAGCCAGACTCTAGGCAGAGAAGATAGGTACACCATTTATTCTTTAGTAAGTCTATAGTATACAGTCTTTCAACGATCTTTTGGAACGTGAATAACGTTTACAGGGCGTGCCAGTTCTGCACAACCTAATGCACCAAAACCGTCGAAAAGCATTAGTTCCACCTATACCACGACCCGAATGGCCGTGTCGGCAGTGACTCTGCCTACGAAACCAGGGGTCCCGGGTTCGAGTCCCGGTGGGGGCAAATATTTGTTTGATGAGAACGAATGTTTGTACCCTAGTCATGGTTGTTTATCTATCTAAGTATAATATTTATCTATATAAGTATGTGTATCGTTGTCTAGTACCCAAGATACAGGGAATCCTAGTTTGGGGCTAGATCAATGTGTGTAAAATTATGTCCGAGGTATTATTATTATTACCTAAAAAAAAAAAAATATATTTCCGCAAGCCAAAAGATACGCAAAGCTGTACTCACGTTGAGGCTGAAGGCAGAATGTTTAAATAGTAGGCTGAATGACAGGTAAGCCTATATCACGTGACCGAAAAAGTTGCATTGCCTGCATACAGTACCAAGAAACGCGTATGCAGACCAGTGCTACAGTTAGTCAAAAATAACAGACAGATAGACAGAAATTTACTGTTTTCAGAATTTTCCCTTTCCTTGTGCTATAAGACCTTGCTCTGTGCCAAATTTCATGATTCTAGGTCAACAGGAAGTACCCTATAGGTTTTGGTTCCCTTGCGAGTACTATGAAAATCCCACTTTTTCTTATCGGTTGATTGCGTTAACCTAGAAGCTTGATTTTTTAACAGCTTTAAAGGACCACCGACCTGAGTAATTGATATCAATTTCAACTTGAACCCTCCACGCGTTGCCAATAAAGAGGTCTTGACACACGGACAGACGGATAGACGGACAACGAAGTGATCCTATAAGGGTTCCTTTTAAGGTACGGAACCCTATTTTATTTTATATAATGTGTTTTATTCCTTTTCAAGTCATCTGTGCCTTTACCACCCCGTATGTATCTTTATCACGTCTTTACGTGACGTGGTTCTTGTTGCTTTCCTAATATGATCCTTATAAAGCAAGTGCCTACATAATTCCGACGCTTTGCTAGTAAGTCTCCACTGCTTGCCACTCTATTTTCTCGCGATTAGAACATTTTAAAGGCATAGCTCAACACTTTTGCCCGGACGCGTCTTCCGAAAAGCCCGTGGGGCACAACGCGACCCAGAGTTATACCCGACGGGCTTTTTAGAAGACGCTGCCCGGACAGCGACTTCGCCAGATCGCTACAGCACCACACCGTATGGGTTTTCTGGCTCATATAGGTAGTCTTAGGTATTTTACTGTAAAGCCGCAAGACGTCACCAGGCCGTCCGATGGGATAGGTGGTGTGTGTTATTTATTGACTTGCAATTTTTCAATAGAGTCTATTCTATGAGTTTATGGCAATTAAGTACCTATGTAATAATCAACCTGTATTCTCTGAAACATCCCAACCACGCACCCACCACTTCTCATCTAAGAGTAGTAATTACCTTCAAACTGAGAAACTGGTTTAGGGAAATGCCAAAAAACGTAACTTCTGGTCGAAAACAAATGCCAAATGAACAACTAATACGGTTCCGTGGAACTACATGAGGTCGCCTCGCTGCACTCTGCTTCGCTCGGCTCTAGTTGGTGCATAAAGTTGTAACTTAACATAACCTAACCTTAGTATTTGGGCAGAAAGAGACCTAAAGCAACCAATGGCTCTAAATTCTAGTATAAACTAGGCATGGTGAAAAAGGGGGCAATGTAAAAACAGGAATTTTTGGCCGTATCTTGAACAAATTTGATCTATATGTATAATTGTTCAACAGATGTAGTACCGAATAGATAAAACCTCTTTACCCTACATTGACATTATAATTGTCACTAATACATTTAGAATTACTAAAATTAGGACATAGGCGCATTATAGCGCTCCGTTTTTTTTTAACTAGAAGCTAATTTATGAATAGCACTTGGTTCACTAATCCGCTAGCGCATGGGTCATACGCATTGTACCCCACGGGCTATTCAAACAATGTGAGCCCTAAAAATCCCAGTGTGGTACAACGCAGTTTCGTGCCTGTAGCGCGATGGCTTTTCGAGCAGTTCGACGCTCTGAAAAGCCCGTGGGGCATAACGCCACCCAGCGTTGTACCCCACGGGCTTTTCAGAAGACACGCCCGAGCAGCAGTTGTACTCTACTCCTCTTCCATACTAAGCTCGCTGTATCAGCTGACGAACAAGTGCGTAGAATATCTACAAAGTTACACCATCATCTCTTCTAATGTCTGCTGGCTATGGGATATTTACTATGGGATGAAGTTGTGGTTTATGTTTGCGGGTAGTAACCACAACTTTATCCCAGTACCGTTAGACACCAAATTGCACTGGTATTTGTCATATGGTGTCTAGTGTACCCCACGGCATTGCTGAAGGAATAATATAACTAGACGTTGACTTTCGCTAAGCAATACACGAGTAAATTAAAAAATACAGACAAATACAGCCGTTGGTGAGTAAACTATTTCAGTTTTATGAAAATTAATTATGTGATCCGAACAAAATAAAGTAGGTCATGTTTTAAAAAAAACAAATTACCCATACAGATTGCAACAGAAATGTGTAGTGATATTTTAGGAGGATCATAGGGAGGGACATCGTTCTGAAAAACTTTCACATTTCCTTCTATGTTCATATGGCATTGCTTGTAGAAGAACGCACGAACTGAACCCATTGAAATCAGCAAAATAAAAAGGACGCCCGAACCTAACTCTACGGTGATGGCTTTTTTCCACATTATTGAAAACGCACGAAACGCACCCAACTTGCTTGTTTACAAAAAAATATGACGCACGAACCGAACCCAGATCACAATTCTCTACAATACCACTGTCAAAGCTTTTTCTTCCACAAACGTTACACACATTAAAAAAAAAAAAAAGGTCATCTGTATCTGTAGTCATTAATAGCACCTCCAAAGTACATATTTTTGTCTCGATTCTGATACTCGTAAGTAAGTGTGTAACCGTGCTCTCAACCAGACTCAACCAGATTCAGAGTCCTATTAAAACGACTGTTTAACCAAATCTCCAAGTTTATTTACTTTGTTCAATTAGTTAGTTATTTAAGCGAGAAGGTAAATCAGAGATTTTGCTAAACGGGCGTGTTTTCGAGTGGGAATTAGTCCCTCAGACGGCCGCCGGATCGGAGGCGCCAGCATGCCACTCTACACAACCGGTCCCCGATAGCACTCTCTTGCTCTTGCGCAACTAACCGGACAGAGGGGCTACCAGTGACTGTTGTTGGGCTCGATCAATTATTATCATCGTTTAAATAAATAATTATAAATTGTCAGAAACCTCATACCAAAATTGAAAAAACCGGCCTTGTGGGTGCTTCGCACATTTAGGATTCCGTAATAAATGCAGAATATAAGCCAAAAATAAATAAATGAGGAAGGTTCTCACTTCACATACACCTGATACACCTGGCCAAAATATCACTATCATTCTACACCAGCAAATAAATATTTTTAATTGTAACATGTTGCTGTCTAACACTAAAACCTCTTAATATATAAATAAAACAGTAAAATGTTACTACTGGAAACATTGTCCTATTTTTTTTTTGTTCTCAAGTGTCCCATGCCCTACCTAGATGTGACCCATTACACTATAATCAGGAGACATCCACTGTTCTTAACTTGCCTGATATGATATTTGGAAGTGAGAATTTGATATACATACTTGTTTTTACCAATTTAACAATAAATAATTAACTGTGAACTTATTTAAGGCGAAAGACAATACATCATTAACATCATCAAACTCTTCTTTTTGTCCTTAAAATTTGAAGAACAGTGAAATATCATCAGCAAACAATTCAGCAGCAGACAGCAAGCAATATAGAAATTTTAGTCAATTTCACCACCATAAAACTCAGATCCTTTATATCTACCAGGAATAAGAAAGGGCCTAATTTGGAACTTTGTGGGACACCGATTTTAACACCCGATCCATCAGATTTAACGCCGTTGACTTCTTGCCTTTCGAATACTATTGCTTAAGTATGATCTTAGTAGATCCAACGTTTTATTTGTAATTCCATGATGATTTTATTTCATTCGTAGCGGATCAACACAATCAAATGCCTTCGACGAATCGCTAAAAACGTCGATAGCATCCTGTGCGGCCTCCCATGTAATCCCTGCATCCGTAGTCGATTTACCCCTAGGTCCCCTAGTGAAACCGTATTGTTTGGCGTAGAACAGTTAAAATGTGAGAGCATTTGATTGATCTTTTAAAATATTTTTCTTAGTGCTGGACATATATTGGTCTGAAATTTGAAGGATCACCCTTGTCTCCCGACTTGAACACAGCTATTTACTCAACACATTCATTTAATAAAGAGCTAAGTGCGGGGCGGGGCTATAATATAGCGTAAAGACTTCTTATATTGGGTGATAGGGGCACTGTTGTATAGCCTGTTATTCTACTTCATTTTGCGTGACAGGAGGCCAGCCCATCGCTGCAGCTATGATAATTGACATCAATCATTGATGATTTCTCAATAACTACTTGTGTCGACAATAAAGGAGACCAGAGTAGCCCCCAAAAACAGTAGCCGGGTAATATCCGACGCTTTACATAAACTTTATGATGCCACCTCACAAATTAGACTTTAAAAGTTTTTTTCCTTTACTTTTTAATATTCAAAAGCAAAGGAAGGACTCGCAAGAGATTGTATATCCACTGTCCCCACTCATCAACAGACGTGGCAATAGTTTTAATATTATTGTGACGACTTGGGAAAATACTACAACGCACGGCTAATACAAAAGACATCAACAAGCCTACACGCGCTGTGTTCCACAATGATTTCATATTCAACAGATGTTTTTTCTTGGCCAGTATTTAATCCCACATCGAAAATACTGATTTGCACAGCAAAAAATCATCAGCAAAAACACTTTTTATGTTTTAAATATTTTAAGTGTACTCAAGTTTATGTTTTAAGTATTTTTGTTGTTCTTACATGTTCAACCTAACACGAAGGATAAAGGGGGCTTCGCTTCGACCACCCCCTTTACCCTTCACCTAAGCTACCGCAGCATTTTGCCTTGATATTTGCTGTGCAAATCAGTATTTTAGATGTGCAGTTTAATTTTTCCCTTTTTTCTTTGCATGAGTAGCCCTTTTGCATGAAATCCCTTTACCTACGGCGGATGGCGTCGTAACAGAAGATCGTTAGATAGTCAAGATCTATTGACTGAGATAAGTTGAAATCTAAATCTGTTGATGGGTCCCATCTCCCCACTCCCCCCGGAGTATCTTTTGCTTTGCCCTTTCATATAAAAAAATATTGTTCTGTAACTCTCGCTACATTCATAATTATTAAACAATTCATTAACAAGTAAAAGTAAGTAGGGAGGCATAATATTCACACTTCAAGAAAGTTTTATTATTACATTACATAACTTACATTTTTAACTTTTCCTTACAATAGAAACTTTATTGGCCAACAACGAAGAAGCCAAGAAAGGTGTTTCAACTTTTCCATTACCACATGACCAAAGTATTACATACAAAGCAAAAACAGCGAATTCTCCTCATTCCTGATGTAAATTAACGACGATTCCACGTAATGAAGGCGCTCCGAGCCTCACAAATGACATAAGCCGCTTTGTCCTCGCATCCTATCCAGCAAAAACGACAAATAAATAACAAATTCAGCCGTTGGCATTCCACGCTGTTTCGATCTGATTGCAATAGCGCATGAATGCATGCGCGGCGCGGCCGACGGCTTCCCCATATGGTCAAGGCTGGGCCTTATAAGGTCCTCATAAGTGGGCACTCACCCACAGGCTGAACGAGCCAGCAATATCAATGAACCGGCATCAATAAAACATGTGGCAGAAAGCCAGGAAAGGAGTCAGTGGAATGACTAAAAGAAACAAACGAAAATCGGAACGCCATGCGATGCGTACTCACTGAGTGTGCGGTACAACATTCAGTGTTGAAAGCTACGAGTGTATAAATTCTCCTTCTTTGGCTGGCCCTTCCGATAGTTGGTTTTTCTGTTCCGCCGCTAGTACCCCATTTAATACAAGCAACAAGTAACAATTTTACAAGCCTAAACTGGAATCATTGACAAAATGTGTATCAGATTTTGGCCAATGCTGCGAATTTTACTTAAACTTACCTATTGCTCTAAGATATGGGCCACAGTGCAATATTCTTAATACCCTAACAGTTCAACATGACTCATTCACCCTGGAGATGTTTCGATAGTTGTGAAATAAGGATAAATAAAACACTGGACGCTCGTGGGAATCAACTGAGTGACCCACGCCGCGCCCCCGCGCCCCCGCGCCCCCGCGCCCCGGGGCGGGCGCATTCCTGCTACTCAACCGAAAACCCGCAGTTTATTTCTAACATAGTAATAGTTCGAAATACGACACACCCACACAGTATTTATTTTGATGATAAACTTTACGATTGGCGAATAGTTTGCCAGTTTGTCGTAAAAAAAATTGCCTCATATCAATTACAAATTACATCTTCTTCAATAATGCATCTTAGGTTAATCCTGGCTCAAGTGGCAACATCTGGTCAAAGTACCACAGGGTTATTTTCCTGTGGTAATATTAGGTCATGACGAAACTAAGCTATCTTAGACTCTACTGCAAGTCATGGTATAGTTAATATCATCATTTTTTTTCCAGTATCAAGGACTGTACAGTACAACTGTTTCTCCTTTGCCCAAGGACCCCTAATGAAGTGGTTCGCAGCCACATTCCAGGCTCGCATATTCTGGGAACCCACCCTTTTAATGGCGCGAAGGAATGCCAGTTTTTAAGGCGTATTCGTGCCCGTGCGAGCTCTCATTGAAATTAAAAATAAAAGCTCGCTGGCTATGCGTATACTGAGGTTACGAGGTTTTCCCCTGCTGCGGAGTTGCCATTTGTTGCACTTTATTTCGCCAAGGGCAAAGATACTGTAGTCGTTTTGTAATCGCTGAAATCATCAAAGAGAGACGCCGACGAGAGGAATTATAATTGATTATGAAGACAGCTGAAGACTTGGGCTTATATGAAAAGGTAGCAGTCTGGTTTCGCTCAATCAGCGGTTGGAAAGGGCCAATAAAAGCCATATTAGGAAAATTTGATCTCTGTATGTAAACTGATTTACTACACTCAAATGGAAGTAGACAGGACCTTTGGCGAGGCTAGGTGATGACAGATGGAGTAGGTCCCTGACCGAGTGGTGACCGAAAGATGGAAAGAGATGCGCGGGCCGACCAGCTGCCTGATGGGTTGTTGACATTACCAATATCGCGAGGAAACCCTGGATTCGATTGGCACAGGACCAAATAATTTTGCACAGAAAGAAGGAAGCCAGCAGTGGGCAAAAAAAAGTTGCCGATGATGATGAGATGATAGAAAGCTCCAAGAATCATATTCTATACAGAAGGAATATTCCAAAATAATATTTAAGTAAGACATATGTTATGCACACAGGAGATGCAAGTTCGATTCCTGACCATGTACCAATGAAATAATTAATTTATCTTAAGTTCATTATATGGACGTTCTAACGGTGATGGAAAACATCGTGAGGAAACCTTCATTACTCCATAGCTGCGGCGATGGGCTAGCACCCTGTCACGCAAAATGGATTATCGAATAACTGGCTCAAAGTGGGCACAATTGTGCCTCTGCCACCCCGTATGGGAAAAGGCGTGACGCTATGTTATGTTATGTTTATATGTAATAGAGCTACAGCTTTATTAATTAGTCAGTCAATTATCAGTAAAATTAAAGCTTCAATTTTTTGGCTAGACATACTGACCAGCTAACTCGAAAACAGTAGTATCTATATAACTACATATATACTGATTTCGATCCTTTGTAAATAGTACAGATGTTTCTCACGCACATGGGTAGTGGCAGCTCCACCGCCTGATCTTGTTTGTTGTATGGCTTCGAGCATCGTTCATGCACTTTGGGAGTCTTGGAACGTTGCTAGTTTATTTTCTGAATGACTTGGTAAGTTTTTAGCTGCGGCTTTGGGCTAGACCCCTGTCACAAAATGGAGAATTAAATTGCTGGCTAAACTTGGGCACAACTATGGTTCTGCCACCCAGCACGGGAAATGGCCTAACGCTATTTTTAGCCCCCGACGACGAAAAAAGAGGGCTGTTTTCTGAAGTTTCTACTCGTGTGTCCATAATTGAGCTCCGACAAACTCATCTTCGAAAGAATTTTTCATCGACACTACGGTGCTCCGGCAAGTCGTAATTTCGACAGCACTTTAGTTCGACAGAGATATAAAAGTCGTATGTTTTTCCCGGATGGGTTGGTAATACTTTACAACACGGTACTGAATTTGATAATACTCGTACCTTTTTTACTGATTGGAAGGGCTATTGATATAGCACGAGAGTTAGGAGAGTAGATAGATAATAAATCCCGACAATTAAGAAAGAAAATCCCATGCTATTTTCATTTTAAGTATGAATATGCATAATAAGATCGCAAAAATTGGGCCTTGAAATATTGCATCCACGTGTAGCCAGTAACTAAATATTCCTTGCTTGACAATGGCCTGTACCTTTTTAGGTTATATTTATTATAATTAACGAGCTAGTTTGTTGGAGATATTGTCATAGTAACAAGATTGTGAATAAAATGAAACCTAGAAATCTTGCAACCCTTGCAACACGTGGTTAAATACTAAAGTATGACGGAGGGTCTCAAGATGTTAGGTAGATATTCTATACCCGACAAAAGTTAGAAGTTAGGACCTGGATACCCTACAGATTAAACAATGGAGAACTTTAATTTGTATTATTGTATTATTTCTAGATATCGGGCTTTCCCATTTCCGACAAACCGTAACAAATTGATTTGACAAAGAGAACAAGTATTATTTTTTCATTTGTTACATCATCTTAGCTCAATAGAACTTTTCTCAACACCTTCACACTCCTTTACGAGGGCTTCCAATCGCCTATTCCAATATCAGTTAAGAGTTATTAACTCAACTATAGACAAGTGCAGTTAAATATGAGCAATTATATTATTATATCAAGTTTTCAAGAGGAAGAATCATTGAACTATGAGGTTAGCTTAGCTAGCCTATGCCTAGGTATGTAACTTGAAGTTCGGTTTCTTTTGTAGATAGGTATATGCTCTTATGTCAAGACAAACATGGAAGGTGTACAGCTGATGCCATCTCTTCGGCATGAGCCTGGGAAGTGAATAAACTTGAGTCACTTTAATGCTGTCAAAGGCCAGCATGATTTTGTGATTAGCAAAATTTTAGTTGAGCTGGCGTTGACGAAATCAGCGCCAGTCCTTTGCTGTTTTCAGCTAAAAGAACATTAATTTTTCACTGTTGCTGTTCCACAAGCGTTTGCATAAAATTTCATTCCAGGCCGGTGCAGTGCAGCCATAGAGAAACTTATTAATACTGTAAGTGCAGCTTCATTTTACATCGGACAATGTAGCCTTGCCTCCAGCGTACAATGCTCAAGGCTGCGCTCAGAGGTCGACGTCCTTGCGGGCGTTGCGGCAGCGCTGGCAGTAAACGTGCGTAAGCGCATCCAGTGATGGCACGTGCGACCTGTCGATAAAACCACTAATATGTATTCCAAACAGGCAGATAAATACATGCCCCTAGTATAATACTAGGATACACCCTGTTCGCGTTCGTTTTGAATCTGGAAACGACAAGGACGATATTCATCCCTTCCTGATCCAATAAATTCTCAAATAGCTGTTCTACGTGAAATAAAACTAATTACCTGTAATTACTTCCTGGAGGATTCACATCGAAAGATACTCCGATGACGTGGGAACCAGAACCAATGCCCAGCGTCCAAGCCACACCAAGATATTATGTAGTAGTAATATTTTTTTTCTTCAAATAGTATCCGAATTAGGGACCTCTGAGTGAAGAAGAGTTTCTGTAGGAGAAATAGACAATAAGAGATGTAAATTTTGGTAGCTCAGCGCCTAAAATATCTCTAAGCTCCGAGTGATCCCATGCGGAAATATAGCGGATATATTAAGATTCGAGTTATGTACAAATTTTTGAGACTGGTTCCTTCGCGTCATCAACAATCGATACTCGATCAAAGCCCATCCCTAGAGCTCCTGTACTACGCATGTTACAACTCCACAAGTCTACTCGAGATAATTGCCTGTAATCACTTGTTTATAGTCGACTCGCCTTGCCTCGATTGTGTAGATATGGAAATATTTCTTCTTGCTCGTATGATAGACAACTAGGTAGGTATGTATATCTGGATAGCAATTTCAGACAGCAACAGACAAATGATGCTTTATTCATAAATAATTTACAAATAGGTAATTGAATGAATAAAGCATCATTTGTTATAATAATACATAGATATATTTTTGCTTTACGACTCTATTTTGTAATGTTTTTTTATTATTATTACGCCACTATTTTCATTTATTTGTTTATTTTCTTTTTAGTGATTTTCAATAAGTCTATTTTCTGAAAGCTATTGGTTTTATGTTCAAATAATATCTTCACTTACCAAGCCCATTTCAAAATAAACACCAAGTATGTTTTTTCAAATGCAAATTCAGAATTCTGTAAATATTAACATATGTTTAGAAAACGCTATTTTTTGCCTCTTTTCAACATTACTCTGGGAGAAGGAGGGCGCCGAAACTCCCACAAATTGATTTTTTAGATTTATTTTAAATATAGGTTTTGTTAAACTATAACAAATAATACATATTATAAATAACAGGCAAGAATAAATAATCACAATATTATTAAGCGAGTTCTGTGTTGAGTTAGATTAAAACTATGCACTTTTGTCATCAGTGTAATCTTGAATATTATCATATCACTTTTTAGATAAAGTGGTTTTGCATGGTTTTTAAATTGCTCTTACGTTAATTTAGAAATCTCCAGAGGTATCCAGTTGTACTAGAGAGCGCATTGACCCTTGAAAGAATTGCTCACTTTCGCGAGTCTAAACCGGGGTGCAACAAGTCTATGAATATTTCTTTGGTTAACATTATAGTTATCGCTAATCTTGGAAAATGTTGAAAGTTTCTTGCGTACATATATTAAATTTTCCGAAAATTAATTGAATTGTCACAGTTAGTATGTAAATTTCTTTAAAAAATTATCTTAGGGAGTCTGTGCGTATTAAATTATAAATTGCTTGAATAGCTCTTGTCTGTAATATAAAAATAGTTCCAATATCCGCTGCTTTCCCCCACAACAAGATACCACAAGACATGACCCAATGAAAGTAACTAAAAGAGACTAGCATAGCTGAAGCCACATCCGTGTTTTGTCCGATTTTCCTAACAGCGTAAGCCGCAAAACTTAATCTCGCAGCTTATTTGTCTATGTGGAGTCCCCACTGCTATTTGCTATCAATGGTTATTCCCAAAAAATTCGTGTCATTTACTAATTGTAACGTGTTGCTGTCTAAAACTAAACTGGTCTCGACTTATCTGACGTGAAGTGAGATTTTGATACACTTGATTTTACCAGCATTTAACAATAAACTTAACTGTAAACATACATTTATATACAGGCACATATACATTGCTCCTGGCCCCACACTAGAATACCCTGTGTGGTAGGTACCAGAAACATCGACGTCACACACATATGAACAAACATCCAAGACCTGTGTTTTCTTTCTTTACTCCCATCCGGGGATCGAACCTGGGTCCTCTCGCATGGAAGGCAGAGCCACAACCGCTACGCCACAGAGGTAGTCGTTCAATCTTGAAGTCAAAAAGAAAATGTTGATTTCTCCACCATAAAAGGCAGATCGGTAATGTATACCAGGAACGGTGGCTTATTGTAGAAGAGGTGAATGGTTTCGCAAAATGTACTGATTGCAAAAAAGGTCATTGATGACAACTGAATGAATTACAATAGTTCAGAACAAAAATAGTCATGCATGAAAACACTGTTTAGAGTGAGGCACCATTATCCCTATAGCTACTGAAGTCGAAAAAAATATCGGACGTCAAGGTTAAAAAAATATTCGCAACGAGTTTCGGGGTATAAATGTCATATTAAGTTTTGTTTAGTTCCTATGTAGAATCGATATTTCATAGTTTGGTTGATAGCCGCTAAAAATACATCACCTACCTGGTAAAGGACAGGTTAAAGCCATTGGTTTGTCATCCTCATTTCCATACACTTTTCGATCTGTCGCTACAAAATTGAAAATCTAATGGATTTCAAAATTCCGCTGCATCTAGCTGTCATCTTCGTTTCAACCTAAATCAATAAATCTATACCTACATAACCAACGACATTACTCTGATTTTCTTATTAGGAATCCAAGAATACTTGAAGTTTTGTTTGCATGAAATTTTATCAAGATCAAACTAATCTGTTACAAATCGTGAGTTGTTGATTACTAGCTCATCCAGTAACAATTCGATAGAGGGGCCATTGTGTTCCTTTTTCAAAAAGCCGGTGTCTCGCTCCATCGATCCCTGACTGCGTAAACGCAACTCGTATAGCCGAGCTCAAGCTAAGTTATACCATGGAAATAGGATTCTGGTCGCTATAACGTGTGAGTTAAGAACTGGTACAAAGGAGGTATTACTGTGTAGTACTTGACGAGAACTCGGCCGGACAATTACTGTGTAGTAGTTGGGATAATGACCCGGGATACGCCTTGCGTTCGAGAGCACAATGCAGCCGTGCACAGGCGACTGTAATTTAAATTTTCAAAAGAATCTTGTATACTTTCGGTTGTCGCTGCGTCTGGTAACACATAATTTTACATTTCCAGATGTCTAAAATATTATCTTTGAGTTAAGCTGCTCGAATAAGGGCAAGACTGTAAAAAAAACCGATTCAACTGCCATTGAAAGAAGGTATAACAAACTCAACTGATACTTAGCAAAATAATCATGATAAAATGAATCTTCACATATCGCCCACGGTACAATCGACTTCACAAGAATCTATACAGTTTACCATTCCGTATTATTCTTCGAAGAGTCAAATCCCAGGTAGAGGTGTAAACTTGATGTGTTGCTGAGTGTAATCGTTACACTTTAGTGCACACCTCGTTGGGTCTTTATCCGGGAGTTCCGAGAAGCTTGCTATGTTGATCTGACAATAACTGTACCTATAGGTAGAGGTGCACCTACACAGAGGGGGCGGGCAGGGCGTTATATCTAACTGAACTTGGTGTAACATCGGAGCAGACAGATTATTAATTTATTATGTTACTGGCTACTTGGCTATATCTGTAGCCATTAGTCGAATACTCAACTACCTGTGATTGGTGGCTGTGGGTATAAGCCGTATTAGTACGGACATAATCATTGTGTATGTATTATTGTTTCAAATGTGTGGGTTTTCCTTTGTCACGCAAAAATGATTGTTGATATGCTGGCTAAGCGCGTGCAAGGTGCCTGCCGTGCAGTGCCAGTCAAATATTTAAGGCTTGTTTAGATAGGGTAAGTAAAAGTAAGTAAGACTCCTAATTCGAGGCATGTCATCGGTCATTGTGCTGACCCGTGGCTGACCTAATACTGACCTTGTGTAAATAGATTTGGAATCAATACTGCTCTGTGGCTACGACAATTGACTGCATCCAAACGGTGTCAGAATCGGGTCAGCGCTGACTTGCCTTCGGAGTCAGTTGCTTACCCTGTCTAAACCCACCTATATATTTAAAGATTTTATCGACCGCTTCAAATCCCGAATCGAAATCCTAAAACTCAATTTCCATCACTAAGATATCTCAGATATTTTTTGCGTTATATTTCCGGCGGGATGCGGTGCCGACGGTGGCGGCATGCGGCACGGCGGCGGCGGTGGCTGGCTGCGCCGACGTCGATCGCTGCCGCCAATATGAATGGCAAATACCTCTGCACACTTACTGGCCTGAATGATGTCGACATTCTTGGCGCGGCTCCGATAATCCGGATAAAAAAATACACCCGTCGCAAAAATAAACGCACTCGCAGAGTTGAAAGCGCACGGTGGCACAGTAAATAAATCACGACGCTGCCTCGGGATAACGTATTTTTACGCAATCGGGTTTGTTTATAGGTATAGTAACGTTGAGTGAGCTCAGCCCACTGGTTATTCAACCGGACGCATTCCGCGCCAGTCCCACTTTTTGCTCTGACGGGCAAAACAACCAATTAGAGATGCCAGAGCGACAGAATTACCATCGCCATTGTCTGTCCGTCGCCGCCGTCAAACAGGCATACTTGAGTAAAATTACCCCGCGACGGATTCCGAAAATGTCTTGGCACTGGTCTGTGTAGTATCATGTTGTGTTTGTTTTGTTTCTAGTCTCCGTATCGTTGTTATCTGTGGTCCAGACGACGGCGGGAGACGACGATGAGGCGCCGCGCGGAGACGCGACTGGATGGCATTGTCTGATGTAGGTGCCGGACCGTGGAGACGTTTAAGCTGATAAAGCGAAGCCTTGTCTTCAGAACTCACCGCTCTACGGTTGACAGAAATAAGTTTTCTAGGGCTTTTGACCATAGAGTACTCAACCTAAACTTATATCTTTTGACAACGGCGGTAGAGCGATAGCGCTGTAGCCTATGAATACATTAATGTCCCGACAATTGTTACTGACGTGATAACTTACCATGTTAAAGATTGCTAGGTAGAAGATTTTGCTTTTGGAGATTTTTCTGGTAACACAAAAGTTTTTGAAATGTACCTAATGTAGAGCGGCAACGTCTGTCTTCTCATATTAAAATCTTTACTACGTAATCCAACCCTGCCCGTGTGTATAAAAGCCAAAAGCCATAAAACCTAAAGACTCTAACAGCAAAATAACATACGGCTTCTAATTTAGAAACGCTTTTATTAGGTAATACGAGTTGTAACCTCTTCTGCCAGTGACCAGACAATGTGGGTAGGACGGAAAAAAGATGTTTTATTTTCTTACTGAGCCGCCCTGAGCATCAATAAAACCGATCAACACGAACGAGCCACTTTCATAAAAAACAAAAACTCCCGGAGAACACCATCGACATTATTTACATTTTTTTTCTGATTCTGGTAAAAATATATATTGGATTACGAGGAATGTTAGGAGACATAGAAGAATGTATGAGGATCAGGTTACCCTTACTTATCTGATACAGTAAATTAGGTCTGCAGCTCTTGCCTTACAATCATCTGTGCTTTGTATTCTTTTTAAAAGGGATTTATCCCTTTGGAAAATGAATTACTGGTTCCTCTAAATCTTTTACATTCCACCAAACATATAAAGAATATGCCAATTCTAGAGGCACTAGGCCTCTGTTAGTCATGTCATATAAAAAAAAATGGTAAAAACTTACAACTGATTTAAATTACCACCTCCTTACCTTCATCGTCAGACTACAATAACTCACACCGCGATTATAGATATATCCAACTATCCAACTGAATTTGGGAAAGACCTTTTTACTCCAGACTAGTCCAGACAGTTGCAAAAAAAGTTTTACCTGCAACTCTACTGTGGCGTCAGCGCGCCGTTTACCTGTGCCTGCTTTTACTAAAAAAAAATACTACAATCTTACGTTGGAGCTAACAAAAAATATGTCAATAATACACTTTGGGGTGGCGCTTAATTTTCAAAAGCCTGTTATGTTTAACGATTTCTATTCAATAAAGTGCAAATAGAGTTGGATATTTCTGAAGTGTCTCATACCTGTTGGGTATATTCCGAGTATTCTTTGCGACAATAGTATGGGTAGGTACTCTTGAGTGGGTGTAACCGTTTTGTTACCGCCGATTGTACTGTTAATTGGAGTTTGAATATAGAATCATAAAAAGAATGACATAAGTTACTTTTACGTGTAGCCCTGTCTCTGTTCACTACACCTGTAGTTGTGGGTTCTACTAACACTCGAGGAAGGTAAAAAACCAGAGAACTATACTTTTGGAATCCAAGACAAGCTCTAAGAGACGTATCGAATATTCACTAATTTAATTAAACCGAAAATTATGGAAAAGCTACAATATATTTTCATACAGTAAACATCAATTTGACAAACGGATTTTCTGAATACTAATAATGGATGTCATTGAATCAGTAGTTTAAGTTTAAGTGTCGATGCAATACTAAAAACGATCAGGATAATATGGGTTGTAGAGGGAAATAGTTCATAGCAAAACCATACTCATCGCTATCTACCACCGTATAAGATGACTTTCTTTGCATCATCTGTAGTCATTATACTAAATATCAGCGTGAGAATATGTTCTCACCTTTGATCGCAATCTATCCATGATACTATCATCGAGTCGGACTATCATCGGACAAGCAGAATGCAAAAAACACGTCTCTTGTCTGGCGACCACGTTTAATTTAAAAAAAGCAGTTATAGCAGCAATGGATTTATGTATTTAGACACACTGTACAATTTTCAAGTCTCTACCTATATATTACGGTTCATCAGATCGAAGATAATAGGGTCCCGTTGGACATCCTTGGGGTACGGAACACTAAAAAAGACCATCAATTTACCATACATCACCTAAAGTCCAACAACACGTTGATAAAAAAGCGTTGCCAAAGGACACTTGTCGCCGGTTCCCACATACAGTTTGGACGACCATTAAACCCAACCCGTAAAGGACAATGGGTCGCAAGGCATATTGGGGCCATGTGTGCACCCATCACGGCCGACTCGTACTATTGTTCACAAATCACAAGTTTTTGTAAAAACCTGTCAATAGACTCCCCCATCTATTGCACTTCATGAAAAATACATTTATCTTGAAATAATACTGGCCCGAGAGGCCTTTGTCAAATTTTAGGACAATGAGGCAAAAAATGTATTCGGTTTCGGCCCAAACGTTGAGTCTTGCGACGAATCCTGAATAATTGTTTTTAATTTTAGCCGCTTTTGTGCTTTTTGAGTGGTTTATGAATTATTAGAAAAAGCTGCGCCTTTGAATTGGTTTACAGTGTTATGATTTATGAATATAAAATCTTGTGGAAAGCTTTGTGATTTAATTGACCATTATCGAGACAGATAGAAAGACAGAACCTTTTTATAACTTTAAAATCATACTGAGATTATAACATATTTTCAAGCCGCCCTTCCAATCAGACAGGCCGGGGGTCGGGAAAATCTCCGATGTGACGCACCCGACTTTATATATTGTCTTCAGCGCATAGCAGACGTGACCTCTGTGGTGAAATCATCAACCCATCACTCGGTGACTTAGAGGACATGTCTGGCCGAAGCTAGGAATGCCTGGACGCGAGGCTATCCGAGGCAAAATTATCCAGTAAACCTAAACTCCCAAAGGCTGTGGGACGAGCCGCTCTGATAAAAAACTAGGGCTGAACTGGCGAACACAGTCAGTAGTTAAGCACAGAGCGCATTCATCTCCTAGCAACCAGGAAGAAGAAGTCAGGGCACTGGCTGCACGCAATCCCGTCGAGAGATATTGGCGCCCTGCCTGACCTTACCACCTTTTTGAAACCCATCGCTGCCGCTGCGATGCTAAGCTGGACCAACTAGGTCACCACGGCCTCTCCTGCCAACGCAGCGCCAGCCGATAGTCCCATCATGCCAGTCATAATGAATGACAGCATCCTTCGGGCCCTTGCCAGTTGTGGCGTGCCAGCAAGACGATGGCAGGAGACCAGACGGAATGAGGCTCATTCCCTTCCAGAGCGGGTGGTTGCTGTTGTGACCTGAGCAGAATCACTTGCACCTTCTCATCTACCGGCGGCCTCAGCCAAGGCCGGCGCTGCGGCGGCAACGGCAGAGGGGCTCAAGCCGCGCAAATTCGCCAAACTCGACGAGTATTTGTTTATGATGTTCGGCTTCGTGACCCTCGGGCCTTGGGGCCCTGACGCTCGACAAGACATCTCTAGTAGCTCGTCGAAGTGTCAGGGGACCGCAGAGCTGGCACCTACCTCGCTCAACATCTTTGCATTGCGATTTGCGATACAGCGAGGCAACGGTGCCAGCGTTTTGGGCACCCTCCCGCCCGGCTGCGATCTCGGCAATTTTTTTAAATTATTGTAGGTTTTAGTTAAGTTTTTGACGATTTAAATATGTAATCATGTAATACATATATTCAATATTCAATAATAATAAGTCATTTGGTACATATACCTACCATATCTGTAACATTGATAGAAAAAACCGCAACATTAGATACCTTATCCATATACATAAAAATTATGTTGCAATTGAATTTCAAATATACACAGTCAGGTCATAAGTTCTGTCACACAATAAAAACTTTTGAATTTAGAACGCTGGCCACAAAAAAGTTTATTGAATTCGAATTTCGAATTTTTCATGAAAATAAAAATGTGTACTTTTTAGAATTTTCCTCATTTTAAAATATGGAGTGGACACTTAAAGAAGACCGTGTCGCAGTTATTGCGTTGCATCGTTGCGGTTACGCGCCAATTCAGATTTTCGACTTACTGAAAAATTTAAATATACCTAACCAAAAGATTCGTTTATCGTACCATAAAACGATACAATGAAGACTCTAGTGTAGATGACAGGTCAAGAAGTGGTCGCCCTCGCTCTGTTAGGACTCCAGCAGTGATAAAAGCTGTGAAGGCGCGAATTCAAAGAAATCCCATACGTAAGCAGAAACTGTTGGCCCTTCAGATGGGGTTACGCAGGACCACGGTGAAAAGGCTGTTAAATGAAGACTTAGGGCTTAGGGCATATCGAAGAAAAATAGGACATCGTTTGGACGCTGGTTTAATGGACCTGAGACTGAAGAGATGCCGCGCTTTGTTGAAGCGGTACGCGGGAAAAAAGCATCGGGAAATTCTTTTTTCGGATGAAAAAATTTTCACCGTGGAAGAGAGCTACTACAAACAAAATGATAAGGTGTACGCACACAGCAGTGAAGAAGCGAGCAACCGTATTCCGCGTGTCCAACGAGGTCATTTTCCATCCTCGCTCATGGTTTGGTTGGGAGTCTCTTATTGCGGCTTAACTGAGGTACATTTTTGTGAGAAAGGCGTAAAAACGAATGCAGTTGTGTATCAAAATACAGTCCTCAAGAACCTTGTGGAACCTGTTTCTCATACCATGTTTAATAACCGGCACTGGGTATTCCAACAAGATTCTGCGCCAGCTCATAGAGCGAAAAGCACACAAGACTGGCTGGCGGCGCGTGAAATCGACTTCATCCGGCACGAAGACTGGCCCTCCTCCAGTCCAGATTTGAGTGCGTTAGATTACAAGATATGGCAACACTTGGAGGAAAAGGCCTGCTCAAAGCCTCATCCTGATTTGGAGTCACTCAAGGCATCCTTGATTAAGGCAGCCGCCGATATTGACATGGACCTCGTTCGTGCTGCGTTAGACGACTGGCCGCGCAGAATAAAGGCCTGTATTCAAAATCGCGGGGGTCATTTTGAATAAACTTTATTACCATAAGAATCTATGTTTTATTAAGTTCATTTTGCTATATAAATGTTTACATAAATAATAAACATGTCTAAATTATTTCATATTGCACATGTGACAGAACTTATGACCTGACTATGTACATACGTTTATTCAGTAGACATTCTTATGTAAAGAATAGAGATCTGTACTTATATGTAAAAAACAAGAACCCAACCTCTAATGCTATGATTTGTACCAGTGGAATTGCCAAAAATCAATTAATTGTCATTACTTAATCTGCTAGGTATTTCAGTTTCTGCCATACGATTCCATATCCCTATGTTGAAAGGAGAACGCCTATCTCGATATAATTGCGCCTCCTAGCGCCTTCTGTAGCCGAAATGAGGAACTAGCCAAAGAGCTTGCCAGCTGTTTAGTCACCTTAGCTTCGTAGCACGATCTCGTAGCGTGTTATGTGTTCTACGCCACTAAACACTTTATAAAAGTGTCGATAGATGGCGTTTCCATAGAAACCATCTTGATTAATTACCCTGATGAACTAAAACCTCTTGTGATTATACCACAAAATAATATCCGCCAAAGTTAACTAGGCACCTCGCTCTGATGACGTCATAGCGTCCGTCACAGTCCTACTTACGCGTCAATGGCGAGAGCAGGCGAGAGAGGGACGGGAGATCGCATTCCTCGCGGGTGCCAATAACTTTGGCGTTCAATACTTTTCGAGTTTCGTGCTTTTTGTTTTCTGTCATTTACAAACATTTCACAACATTACAAATAACCAAATTTCGTAAAATTCTAAGTTTGCCGAATACAAATCACCACAAAACACGTACATATTCTGTTTAGCCAAAAAGTTTGTTTCCCATGATGTCGTCCGATAAATTCCACAAAAGCTGCTACACAACCCGAAGCACCGGCTACAAGTATCGCACACTGTCCACCAACACCGGCTTTAATAAAAATCGAGATACACGGGAGGACGTACTCATATTCGACAGAAAAATCAAGGAAATCCGCAATGAAATCAACTCCAGAATAGACCAACAGGTGAGCCAAGCACAACAAGCCAGGGACTCCATGCTAGAGAAGTGCATAGAAGTGGAAAAGAAAATCGACTATATGCTAGACCTGCAAGCAACTATGCTTATTCTTAAAAAGAACTTGAGAACACTCGAGGATGACCTCATCGATACTATCGAAAGGGTTAACAATTTTGAAAATTTGCAACGAGAGTACAGTACTACTAGTAATGAACGGAGTCTATTTGAAGGTTTTTCACAGGGTTTTCCAACTAACAGAATTATTACAAGTTCTGTATTGCGCACGTAAATACAATTGAGCTGTTTAAACAAACACGGGGTCACATTCCGTTGCGGGATAGTTGTGCCCTTGTTCTATGTACCTTGATTATACTCCGTAGTTTTGAATATACCCTTTATTAAGTTATCGTCAATATATGTGGCTACCGACTCTGAAGTACTCCTTTTAGTTCTTCTATTCCCAAAGTCTCATATTGGATACGCATAACTTGTAAATCTTTACATGGGTCGTCTTTCCCTAAACGATAAGCGTTCAGTATGACACGGGATCAGAAGACCCGACCTAAGTACAGACTAAAATAATATGCAAGGCCCAGCTAATTTCGAACTTTTATCTGCTACCTACAAACCTTTGTGGCTTACGTAGTACATATTTTAATTTAGATAATGGAGATTTTACCTGTTATGTAGATCATAAACAAACAAAAAACTATTCTATATACAGAGTGAGTCTTTATAAAGTGCACATATCGAACAGGGTACAAGAGG
Source organism: Argyresthia goedartella (assembly GCA_949825045.1). Taxonomy (NCBI): domain Eukaryota; kingdom Metazoa; phylum Arthropoda; class Insecta; order Lepidoptera; family Argyresthiidae; genus Argyresthia; species Argyresthia goedartella. Next base: position 20,108,739 of record OX463821.1, on the reverse strand, counting down.
ACCATTTTATCGAATCGACAATATTTTTCATCTCAGCTTTCAAATGGCACCAATATTGTGTTTCTGATTCAAACGGCACCAATATTGTGTTTCTGAATAAAACACTTTTTTCAAACGTACGTAATAGGCCTTATTCATTTTTCGGAACTAAGATTAATCAATAAAATAATTTTAACCATTTATATGCCCATTGAGGGGCACTGGCCTTACCGGGATACGAGTAAATATATTCAAGAACCGGCTAAAGAAGCACCCTTTAAGCACCAAAACCCTTTCAAGTTATATACACATAAAATATATTACATCAGTTAACTATACAAACAAACCGCCCGCCCCAAGAATCGCCTGGCCCAGGTACCCAGCTAGAAGCATTGTATGTGCCTGTTAGTAAATGTTATGTTATGATTATGAATATGATATATTTGACAGAAGGATGTTCCGAAACTCAACGTCAAGCGGGCACCGGGTGAAGGCCCAGCCTACACAGGGATAAAAAAATATGTCACTTGGTTCAAACAATATTGGCCTATCATATCACATGTTTAGTTACTGTGTCAACAAAGTCAGCAATTCTATACGATAACTTTACCAACCAACATGATCCTAAATAACCATACTATTGATAGCAGTCACAAATTGAACAGAATATTTCGTCAGATTGATAAAAAATTACGTAGTTTGGTTATGTCGTGGTTTAAGAAAATTTTGCAAGTCAACTTTGACTCATCCCAACGGGAAAAAACATAATACTACCCTCGGCAAATTTATTCAAAAATTGGCTTATTTAGTACGGATATTTGGAAAGGTAGACACGAGTTACTTATCTATCAAAATTAAAAATAAATATGAGTAAAAGCATCTCATAGTAATATATCAGTTAAAATGTAATACAGTGCCAACGCACTTCAATACGCGTTCAAGAATTTAAAAAAAAATGGGGGTTAGGCACTGATATCCGAAGGATATTCTTGTCCATCACCGCCCTGCACGTTTTCTCTGAGTAGTGCTAACGAGCAACAATAAAAATATATATATATATGTATTAGAGTATTATATGGTTTATATATATTGAGTTGTATTTAGTTGTATTTAAATAATTGTGTATGCAGTCTATTTTTTGCAATTAGGGTTATCAGTATGTGGTATATATTTCTCGTAGTACTTATCGAGTTAGATCGAGATAGAGAGATTTGTGTACATCGTGCCCCATAAAAAATAATCTAAAGGCGTCATGCCGGCCCTAGCCGGCCAATTTGGAAATTGTTGGTTCAAATATTTTTTACTCACACCCGTGGAGTTATGGGCAGAGCATTACATTTGTACGCACAAATCACTTATTAAGCCGATTGGTGTCTCTTCCATTAATAGCGGCGACTGTCGCCCCACGAAGTCCGAAAGGTGGCCCTGAAGCCGAATCAGTGGAAAGCCCCGGGACCGGACGGAGTCATCGCGGGGGTCCTAATACTGCTCCCAAGGAGAACCGTCATCTGTGACGCGGCTTTTCAACGGGATCCTGCGTACTGCGGTCACTTCCCCGCCCTCTAGAAGGAGGACAAGGTGATCGTCCTCCCCAAGCCGGAGAAGGACAAACGTCATCCGGGGGGCTACCCAATCACCCTGCTGCCTCATATATCATATATATATACCGGGTGTCCGGTGGCAGAATCGGGATTTAAATTTTGGATTTGTCCGTATCCGTTGAGCGGAGGAGCGTAGAGGAGGCCGCGTTGGCTTCGTCATTAGTGCGGGTTATTTAGTCGCGATGTCGCAGTGGACGGGTGAGCAACGTGCGTTCGCCATCGAAGCGTATTTCAAGGCCAATGATTCGTGTGTAATTGCTCGCCGAAGATTTTGTTCACGTTATAATATTCGACGGTTACGTGATGCCCCAAGTGAAGATTTGATTCGATCATGGGTGCGACGGTTCCGGGCAACAAGTTCGGCCGAAAACAACTCACGACCAGGGCCCAGCCGGACGTCGAGAACAAATGAAAACATTGAACTCGTCGCGTCCAGTTTGCGCGATAATCCGCGTCAGTCCGTGCGCAAGAGAGCGGCTGCCCTGGGGCTTCCAAAAACTATCGTGCACGAGATATTGAAGAAGGATCTTAGATTTCACCCTTTCAAGATTCAAATTGTGCAAGCGCTTAAGCCTAATGATAACAATATGCGTAAAAATTTCTGCGAGACAATGTTGGAGCGATTTCGCACAGTAAACACTATCTTTTGGAGTGATGAAGCCCATTTTCATTTAAATGGTAGTGTAAATAAGCAGAATTGACGTTATTGGTCACCTAAAGGACGGAACCCACGCTTAAAACACCAACAACCACTTCACAGTCCTAAAGTGACGGTTTGGTGTGCATTATCAAGCAGTGGAATAATCGGACCCTATTTTTTTGAAAATCGTCAAGAGCAAGCAATTTCTGTGAACGGTGTTGCTTATCGGCGCATGCTGAACGATTACTTTTTTCCAATAATGAGAGAACATCCTGCCTTCACGTTACACACGTGGTTCCAGCAAGATGGCGCCACGCCTCACACTGCTAGAGAGAGCATGGCGTTACTTCGTGATTTCTTCCCGAACAAGCTGATAAGCCGTTTCGGTGACATCCACTGGCCACCCAGGTCACCGGATCTTACACCCATGGACTTTTTTCTATGGGGGTACCTTAAAAGTAAAGTCTATGAAACGAGCCCGGCGACTGTCTCAGCACTAAAAGAAAATATCGCTCGCGAGGTTCATGGCATCCCGGCGTCTTTTCTCCAGCGAGTGGCAAGGAATACTGAGGCCAGATTCCGCGAATGTGTCCGACGTGACGGTCGACATTTAGACGATATAATTTTTAAGAAATAAAACCCGCATTTGTCTGTTTTGTCATAGTTACTGATATAAATTTATATCTATTGTAGTTTTTTTTTAATTTCCATTTTAAATCCCGATTCTGCCACCGGAGACCCTGTATATATATATATATCATATTCATAACATGACCGCGTGTGGCAGGTGTAGCACGAGGGGCTCATATAGTGGGGCTCAAGCTCCTGGACGTAGGTGTTCCACCAATGATCGGGCGAATGTTCTCCTTCCTGCAGGTTCTTTGTCTCGGTCGAGGATGCCCAGTCCCAGACGAAGGCCATCAGCGCAGGAGACTCGCAAGGCAGCTGCCTTTTGCCGGCATTCTCGCTCTCTACACCAATATTATCCCCTCCCTCGAGGGCAATTTCGAGGAGGGGGTTGTGGACGTTGTGCTCAACCTCTACGCGGACGACAGCGCGCATTCTGCGTCGCAATGCTAACCCGAAGATAAACATCATTACACTAATACAAACAAGTATTCGTATTCGCAAATAATTGCTCTCCAAACTTTGAAATAAGAGTAGCTTATCATCCAGCTTTAATCTTTATTGGTTTTTCTTTGGATAAGACATTTAGGTCGCTTCAGCTCTTACAGCGCTTCAGCTGTACACATTTACAGTAACACCTACACTAAGAACAACATAAATTTAATTAATTTAATTCGTTTTAAACGTTAAAAAGTTATCATTATAAACAAGGACCCTGTCCCATCGAGACTGCGAAAATTTTAATAAAGTTAAAATGCAAGTACACGTAAACAGTAGCCATACCGTGTAATTCTGACGACCAGGAATTTCAAAATTAAAAATGTTCCTTTGAAATATTGACCAAATCAGAACATCGCTACTACCAGCAAAGTCGCAATAAAAGACAGCTCGTGTCAAAGAATCATGTTGTGATTGGTCTGTTTTTCACAAGCAATTGCAAATTCCAAGGCTTAGAATTACATGATAAACCTCAACAGCCTATTATTACATACAGGCTGACATTTAATTAGCTGACCATATTTTGGGGAATTATAGTACCATAATTATGAAAAACATTGCCCAAGAAACATATGGTCGCAAACGAAAAAAAAAATTGGGTCTCTTGTAACTTGTGATCGGGTCAATGTACTAAGGAACGAAAAATTATTTTCATTTGCGATCATATGTTTCTTGGGAAAAGTTGCTCGTAATGATGGGTACTATCATTCCCCAAAATATGGTCAGCTAATTAAATGTCACCCTGTATAGTTTCGCCTTTTCGGACTTTGGGTGGCAGAGGCATAGCGTCCAGTAGTAGAAAGGTAAATATTTATAAAAAAGTCACAAAGGACATTGAGCAACAAGTGATTCCTTACATTTAAAGACAAGTTATCAACTACAGGATCAAGCTCTTTGTACTGCAGAACGAACATTATTTCAATAAATTATATGGCACTTGACTCTGTAGTGATGTAAACAGATTTGTTTTAATGTCACTAGACTAAGGATGTGCATTGGACGTTTCAAAACCAAGAGGGAACACCATCTTCTCGGTATGAAGTCATCTAACTAGGTTGTATAACAACTCAAAACTATCATGTCAAGTCAAGTAGTGTGTTCAAAGTACTCAACTAAAGATGCGAAGCTGCATTCCCCAAGGACCACAATAGTTGCAAGGAATCAAAAGTTCGGGTCTACTGTTTGGCCAAAGCAATTTTTTTTTATTTTTTATTTGCGACCAATAGTTGGTTTAGGAAAGTTGTTCAGAATCATAGTTGGAGTTTCCTTGCTTTACCAAACTATGGTCTAACTATAAACCAAAGAAGTTATATATTTACTGACAAAATTGGACGAAATATTCTAAAACAATTTGAATAAGATTAGGTTTAAACGAAGTTTAATAACATACGTGTGTACTGCAATGGTAGTTCCTTATCTTCCTATATGTATAATGGTAAGTACAGACACTAACAAGATAGTACACTGCAGAATCTGAGTTATATATCGATGAACATCATACATCTTATAAAAGTCAACGAATAGTGCTCCCCTAAGAAGAAGAATGTCTTAGATTTTGATTGGTTGATATTTTTTTTATCGAATAGCGATAGTATTATTAAACTTTTTTAAATGTGTTTGTTCAAACTAAAAGAAATATCTTTCCGTTATATGTATTATGTTGTATAATTATAAAATCCAGAATCTGTAAGAAAATTTCGCCAATTTCATAGGAAAGCTCCTAATAGTACCCTCCTCAGTTTATGTTAAGCAAGTCCGTACCGTAGATATAAAACGGAACAATATGCTTAGTAAAGACTAGACATTTTTTTTACAAAGAAACTGATTAAGTTAATATAATTATAATAAGAGGTGTGGTATAGACATTACCATACTGCTCATTTCATTTTCTAAAGTTGGGACATACTTACACCAAATTCGTTAAAATAAATATTTGAACACTTTTTGTGTGGATATTTCCTAAATGTAACAAAATCATAGGATACATTAAATGATCCTTAAATAATATAGAATATTTATACACGTAACTAAATGCAAATTTTAAACAAATCGTGTTTCGCAAAATTATGTTATTACTTGCTACACATGATGTGGGATACATTGATGATAAAGTACACACACACACAGTATCACAATTAAACACAAGCAAAATCTAACAAGGACTATAAAATTAACTATTTATGTATTATTCCTATAAAACAGCTAAGCTGCCAATCTAACAGACATCCATTTTCATACTAAATCACACCAAAGTTCGGTCACTCTTCTATGCGATGGTACTTGTTCGTAACAATATTTTACGCAGTGGGATACCCATACTCGGCCGCTGAACACTTTCGTGCGCGACAACCCGAGACTGATTAGCGTAGAGCCTAGAGTAGCGTAGACGTCAGACTACTAGGGTGAAATAGTCACGATTGAGGACCAATCCCGCCTGTGTTCAGCGGGAGTCCCACCTCATCATCAATCAATAAATATCAAATATAGGTGTAGAATATGTGCATAAAGCACACATCAGTCTCAGGTTGAGCGGCCTTAAAAAAGTATATATTTTTTCTTAAACATGGGCTGCTCAAACAAGTAGATATTAAATGTTAGTAACAAGGTTAAAGTAAAATAAACTAAACTAAAGTAATATCACTACATCTAAATTAGTAATTAGTAGCAAAACAGCCAAAACATGATGTTAAAAGCAATAATATTTTTTACTGCGATTAGCATGAGAATCGTAAAAAAATACAAAAGATGCCGCCTTGGGGGATCTCGCTAACTTTACATATAAGTTTTGTTTAATACAATTTCATTATTATTATTATCCGCTAATAATTGCTATTCCTATATAAACCTAGAATAGATACTTGATCAGGGGTAGGGGAAATTCTTTTACAGGCGTAGATCCAGCACACCTAGATATATGTGGGTAAATGTAAGAAAATAGATTTAATCTCATAAGTTTTACATATTTCACAATACAGAGGTCTCTAAACATTAAACACGTCTTCACATAAACACTCGTATACGCGTCCAAGGTCGTATCAAAGTATGTACGGCGACCGCGACTCTTAGTCGAACAAACAGACGAAGGTCCGCAGCAGGCAGTCGCCGAAGGAGGCACAGCAGCCCTTCTTGTTCTTGTCCTTGTCCTCGGGGACGAAGGAGGGCTGCTGCGGGCCCTTGGAGCGGCGGCGGCGCGCGCACAGCCCCGTGGGCTGTGGCTCCTCGGGCTCCGGCTCGGAACGCGCGCTCAGATGCACAGGCAGCGCGGCCGGCTCGGCGGGGCGCGGCTGCTCCCAGCGCTGCAGCAGCGCCTCCTGCTCGGCGCCCACCGGAACAGGCGCCGCGTGCCGCAGCGCGCGCCCCACCACCAGCGCGCGTTCAACCGGCTGCAGCAGTTCCAGCGCCAGTGCGCTCTCCAGCTCCGCTCCTTCCAGCAGCAGGTAGCGCGGGCAGTAGGCGAGCGCGCCCAGCGCCATGCGTCGGTTGTACGGCGTGAGCTCGCGCTTGCTGCGCCGGCACGCCGCCGTGCTCCAACGGGAGAGCGCCTCCGCTAGCACGAGCTCGCTCGACATCCGCAGCGTGTCGCGCCGCACGATCAGTGCCACGTCCTCGTACGACAGCTCTTCGAAGCGCTCGTCGGACAGCACCGCGTCCGCCTGCTCGTCCACCACGAGTAGCGCGTTGTGCGCGAGCGAGTCGCACCAACGTGAGCACTGCGCGAGCGAGCGCGCTGCCTGCTCGCTCGTGAACGCGGGCAGCGGCGGCGCGCTGGCAGCCCCCGGCAGGCGTGCGCACAGAAAGCGCAGGTCGCGCAGTACCTCGATCGCGGCGCTCGCGTCAAGCATGAAGTCGAGGCGGCGCGCGCAGCGCTCGGCAAGCGGCGCGCACAGGAACTTGTAGGCGGCGTCTAGCGCGCAGCGTGCCGTCGTCACCGAGTCGAGCTTAGTGGGCTCACAATAATGGTAGCGCAGCAGCTGCTCGAATCCGCGCCGGTCCACGTAATCTACGACGATGAGGTCGGTGTCGACGGCGAGCAGCGCCGCGAACACGGGGCTGGTGGCGGCGAGCACGCGCCGGTGCCCCGGGTAGCGGTACGTCTCGCCGTTGATGCCGGCCACGAAGGTGATGTCGCTCTGCTTCTCGTCGTCGTAGAGGCGCGCGGCGGGGTCGCGCTCTTGCTCGCGCTCGCTCTCGCGCGGCAGTATGTCGTCATCGTCGTCGTCGTCCGGGTCGCGGCCCTCGAGGATACGGCGCTGCTGCTCGGCCTCGTACTCGGCGAGCAGGTTGGCCTGGTACTGCGCCTCGTACACCTCGGTGGGGATGCCCTTCCATGGGTCGTACGAGTCCTCGTCCTCCTCGTCCGATTCGCGGCGCGCGGGGTTCGTCACCACTGTCATCTTGCCGGTGTGCTCGATCCTGGAAATAAGAGAGGCGAAAATGTTACTAATGTAGTTTACTAGCTTTTCAGAAGCTTAAAGCTTGATTGATTTTGTTTGATTTTCGTCGTCGACTGTGGACTAAACTTTTCAATTACCTTTTTGCCCATATCGACAAGTGTTAATCATATATCAGTCTTTTGTCCTTGTGACCCCCTCGCAAAATGATTCTTCGACCGATCGATTTGTTAAATAAACAATTATTACAGGCATTTATGGCCGGTAAGATCGTGTACGGAGTCAATTAGTGCCATGAAAGTCAACACCTCAGGTGATCCTCAGGTACTGAAACATGACCTTGCGTCGACCTAGCTCAATGACTCGATCTCATTGCTGTTCCTACTCAGCTTGAGGCGCTAACTTGGCCTCTTAGCACTCCCATTATATATGAGTCGAACGAATCAGCACCAAATAAAGCATTATTTTGCCAGTGCCTCAAAGAGTTTCAGTATATACGAAGTAGTTCAAACGTGCATCTCGGTGAGAACATTAACAATAAACGGAGAAAACTATGTAAATAAAAATTCTAGACGCCAAGAAAAAAACAATGAAAGAAACTTATAGACAGGATAATTTTTATGGAAAACGAACACATCAAAGTTTAGTACCTAAAACTTATAATGATTTACCTTAGGATTGTTTGACGAATAGAAATTAACGTTTGCATTTTAAAGGTAAGTTAAAAATGTGTTTTCGAAAATCTCTGCCTTAAATAATGAAAACTTTCGCTAAGTATACAACTTGAATTGAATTATGTAATAAAAATATACTAACATAATATATTTTAAGTTGTAAGCTATTATCCTGCTAACATTTATGAGGCCCTTCTTTCAGAAATCTGAAATAATGTATTCTAAGATAAGATAAGATACAAAAATATTTATACAAAGTAAGATTTAACAGAACTATTTTTTTTCAAATGTTAAAGTTGAAAAAGCTCCCCGTAAACTTCTTTCTTTTTCTCGAAAAATATTAAGTATTTGTGTTAAGATATAGCAGTCTAGTCTGCCAATAAACTGCTGTGCAGTTTGGCAGAAAAGTATTATAAGAGAAAATATGTATTATTAAAATGAATAAACAGTTACATACAGACATACATACATTTTTATTAGTTGCAAATGTTACCTGACCCTGTGCCTGACCTAAGACAATGTAATAGTGGTGACCGAATTATGCTAGGATTATAGGGAGTTACTAGTACATTAGAGGTATAGGCGGCCCAGTTAAAAAGCGCTTAAAAGGCTTCTGTCTGTGCCACTTTACGGGAATTTGAGCCATGTGTTGGCTTTGAATGATCGTTTCTTAGAACTTTCTGCTTATGCGAATCTAATCGAAAGTACCTCAAATCATAGATACTATAATATTATACTATTCTAATAGGCACTAATGAGAGATAGTAAAGTGGGCTAAAGTGGATAGATTTATCAAAAAGGCAAGTTGCAATCTTGCATCTAAATTTTTTGCCGGTTTTCTACAAAAAAATTAGATGCAAGATTTTCCAGATCTTCCCAGTGATTTTCACAATATTATTTTTTTCACGTCCAGGTGACTCCGTCACGGCCATAAATACCAACATCGAGCAATGAAATACACGTACGTGAAGTAAGTGTGAGCAAAGACCGGAAATGGAGCATTTCGCGATGCTGCCGTCATCAGACGATGCGTCAGTGTCCGAGTACCCTTGTAAACAAAAATATTTCCGACGAACGCGTTTGTAAACGAGGGTCGAATTGCAAATGTCAGGCCGAAGTATACTCGGAGAAAATCAAGTAGTTTCAGTTGAAATCATCTCCTGCCCATGACACAACTGAGCCCGAATTTCGAGACATAACATTGCTTCTCGAAATGTCAAACTGCATACATTTTTTACGGTTGTTATTTGCCTTTTGCATCTTGTCTACGGGCTCAGGTCGCCTACAAACGATATTAGGGTCTTAATGGTCAGGAGGTAGAGGGAAGTCTTAATGATTGCAGGTCCAAAAAAAAAAACAGGTCAAAAGGTCCATTGTCTCGATTCTGTTATGATATTTCCTGAATGAAATGAAAATGAAAATGTTTATTTTTCTATAAATCTTACATCCTAGTTACAGGCATGACTCCGACTCTTAAACTAGGGGAACCTGTATGTCAGGAGACAGAGCCTACAGATACGAAACAATTGGCATTTTGGACCTAAGATTACCTAATTAGTTTCTGAAAGAATAAATGAGTAGGTAGTTATGTTTCTTATTTAACAAATAATTAAATGAAAAATGAATAATAAATGATAAATAACTCAGAAACTTACATAACATACAGATGTAGTGAATAATCCTTTCCTATCGGCAAAACTCGGAACAACGATAACACCCGAATGTGTCTATGAATTACTGTATTATTAAATTACGTGTAGGTATCAAATAAATAGCATACTTTATTTATCAATGTCAAATGTCAAATTGCCCGTTTGACGTATATTACACTGAGATGTTAAAACCACCACGATTCTATCATATAAGACAAAAACGAACATTTCCGAGAAAATACGAAAGGAAAGGATTATTCACTACATCTGTAGTTAAGTTATGCTAGTCTCTGAGTTGCCTTGTACATAGGCAAAGCAATTTTTTGAAATATTAAGAAAGGAACAATAATAAATAAATTACTATTGCTTAATAAATAGATTACTATTGCATGAACAGGTAAGTATACAACAAATATCATCTATAGGAAACCCTCTATGGTGTCATAGTCAAGTTCTTTTAGCCATTCTATGATTTAAACTTTAAATTGGTAATTATTTAACACAGATATATCCTTATTCCATTTTAGTAGTAGATTATATAGTCTTATTGAAATATTAGAGTAATGTCTCTTAGCGAATTCACTTTTAGTTACAGGTTGTGGTATTAATTTAGTTCTACTGTTTTTTACTGTTAGATTAGGGACTACATGTTGGTGGAACCTCCTAAGGCATTGATATATAAATAGCTTTCTAACACTCAGTATTGGTGCAACCTTGTATACATGGGATGTAGGATGTAGGGTACATACGGGGAAGAAAGAACATAACTTTGAGTACGGATCTTTGAGCTCGTTCCACCTCGATCATGTGTGACATACACGCCCCACCCCAAGAGGTAATACCATATCTTATAATGCACTGACAGAGGGCATTGAAGGTTTGTATTAAAAGCCGTGAGTCAGCAACATGGCGCAACGTTTTGAAAACAAATATAAGTTTACGAATTATTTTAGCTACCATTGAGATTTGATTTGACCATCTGAGATTTTCATCAATTTGGATGCCTAGATATTTAATTACACCAACTCTGCTAAGCAATGGACAGTTTCAAACGTTGTCATTCTTATTTAGAAGTCTGTTGCATGGGTAGGAATGGATTTTAATATTTAAATTATTGACAGGGCTGTTGGGTTTGGTTTTACTGAAACAGATGTATTTGGTCTTAGCGGTGTTAAGCGACAGGAGGTTATCTTCTAGCCAACTGGAGACTAGTCTAAGACCTTTTTCAGTAGCATCCTTGACCGTTTCCCAAGAACTGCTGTGGAATAGGAGGACAGTGTCGTCAGCGAACATTGTCAAGTCGGCGCTTTCCACCTCCAGGCCACAAAGTTGGTTAATGTATACCAGAAACAATGTTGGCCCAAGCGTACTCCCTTGGGGGACACCATAGGTACATGGTGCATCATCGCTTGAATGGCCATCAACCCGGACACATTGTGTTCGATCTGTTAAGTAACTACGGAACCAGGCTAGTGAGGTTCCTCTAATACCTAGATTCTGTAGACGACTCAATAGGATTGGAACCGAAACGGTGTCAAATTCCTTTCAAATTCAAATCACAGCCGCTTTAAATGACAGCTCGTGTGAAATAAGTGTGTGCTCAGCGATCAAACTTCCTCATCCTTTTGGTTTTCTGGAAGAGATGTCTTACCAGAGATAAGCTTGCCTTTGTACGCTATTTTTATGTGCATCTTGTTTTGTAATATAGAAATTATGCATTATGAAACGAATCTCCCACATCTAGGAATTGAAATCGCAATACAAGTCAAATTGTCATATCGATTAATCATGATCGCTACAGAAGCTGTGCAGGAAGCAGGAATCATCACGCGTCGAAAAAGTATGCGAATCGGACTGTCAGTGACTCTTATGTATTGAAATTGACGAAAATCCTTCAAAACATCAATTTGAAGTGGATTATGTAAGAATATTATGATTTACGATAGATATCAGAGATACCTTATTATAGAGATACCCTATTCCCAGGGTGATCTCGGGGAGGTTTGATTGCCCAATGTTCCGACATTGGACGGTCAAACTTACCTCGAGAAACAAATAAATAAATAAAATTGTAATTTAATTAATTGAATATATTAATATAATAATTTAGGTACTGATATTAGTTTCTAATACTACTACTAACAAAATGGATCCTTGTTGTTTGACTTAACATTAATATTATTATTATGTATCGTAGTTTAATAATAAAATACATATAATGTCCCGATTCTTTTTGTAGGCTTGCATGGGGACATGGGTTCAACACAGGCCCCTTTCAGAGAATATTTTCAGAACAAATATGGGATGTGGTGCACCCGTTGGGTCTGTCCTCGGATACACCCACACCAAAAGTGCACTCAAAGAACATTCCCGTCGGGTGCACAGGTCTATTGCAAAATTAAAGGGGAACTAAGGAAAAGGGCTATGGGTTTGCGTTTTCAATGGAATAGTAACTCCTGTTTATAAGACATAAGAGACATAAGACATCATTTATTGGTAATACACATTACAAGTCAAACAAAACTCAAAAAATTAATAAAATGTATAAAATAAAATTTGATTAAGGAAACATTTGCTACATCATTAATAAGGAAGTTGTCATTACTCGTAAGAGTATAATGTAATATTATTGGTACAATTAAAAGAATATGTACTTATATGTACATCGTTCTTTAAAATTTATGAATTCTTCATAGGAGTAGAACGACTTCTTGACAAGCCACTTTTTTTAATTTAATTTTAAAGTTTAGGAAGCTCGGTGCATTAGTAATGTCGTCCGGTAGCAAATTGTACACCTTCGGACCCATCACCCGTATTGTTTTGGCCATTTTTTCTAATTTATGAGGGACATTGGCCAGTTTATCTGCACCTCTTGTAGTGTGACTGTTATGGTCAACTGGTTTAGGTTTAGGTAGACTACCAACATTGACTCTCACATGAGTAGCAACTTGAAAAATGAGTAGGGATGGCAATGTCATTATTCCAAGCGCCACAAAGTGCGGTCTGGCGGATGTGTCCTGGGCCACACGTGCAATCAGTCGTACGGCTCGTTTCTGAAGTCTGAAGATACGCTCCCAGTCAGCAGCGCGCCCCCAGAACTCGATTCCGTATGACAGGACTGACTGCACTGTGGCGAAGTAGCAGGTCCGAACCGCTTCTTTATGAAGTGTTGACGATAGTCTACTGAGCGCAAAACAAATATCTGAGACTACGGACACCAGCCTGTATTAAGTCTCAATTATGATCAAAAATAGGCAGGAGGTGTCTCGCCGTCCACTAATCGGGCCCCCCATTCAGCCGACGACATAACATGACAGCAATAACAACGGTGTGAAGGGCTAAGGGTGGGGAGGTGAAACTGGACTTTAAACAACGATCACTTGCACCCTCAGGGTCCCATAACGTGCGCCCACTCGCCATCTTACGTTTCACATCCACCCTTCAAGTGCACACCAGGTAAGCCGGTGTTCCTCTAACGATTCCCCTCTGGCCGGCCGGTTAAGGCAAGTCAGAGCTGCGAGACCTACGCCCTCTTGTGGGTGCCACTCCGGCCGCAGATGGCCGGAGACGAGGGCCTACGCTACTGCTCGCTGGATCGGATCCGTGGGGTCGTTACTCCCCAACACCTCGCCACAAGCTGCCTTACGGGCTTATTATTATTATTATGTATTTATCATATGAGTCGCAATGCCATTGGAATTCACATCGCAAGAAAAGACACCTCGTGTAATATAATCTTGTTTTGATTGGTCGTTTTTCTTCAATTTAACTGTCTAGTGTTGCGATTGATGTCAGAAATACACAATAAGCCTACTGAAAAGAAATTCATATGTAAAACTTCAGTTATCGAATTGGGATATTGTAAGGCTGAGCTACTCTAAGGACGTGTCAAGAAACATGCGCCGCGAAACATTATTATGATGAAATGCCGCAGGGCGTGTTTCGGGAAACTGTGCAACTTTGCAGCGACATTATGGGGGATATTAGTAGCGTAGCAAATTTTATATGCCTCTTTGTTACTTGACCTGGCTAAATATTTATAGAAATAACATCTATTTCCGCAATAGAAGGTATTTAGTAATCTCCCGGAGAACTCAGCTGTCTCTTGCCATAATCATAAAACTCATGCTCTTGCACAATACAACCTGAAGCATTTGGTACAGTGCTGCCACGATCTTTAAGCTGATGTGGAATGCAGGGAGAGAGATCACACATTGATGCTATTCCAGAGTATTGTAGTGCCCTACATGCAAAAATATTGACAAATGTGTGGAGCCATCTAATATTTTTGTCTAAAGTTGCTGCCGAATACCAAACCTGAGATAGTTATGAGAGGTTAATAGGGACATTTCACGATGTGGCGTAGAAGACATTAAGGTGTGACAATAAGGAAACAGATTGTAATAATTGGTCTATTTTGTCGCCAGTATTTATGGGGACGCAAAAATCTGGATTGTTCCTTCATTTCGTACTATTCCCTACTTATTATATCATGCAATACGCCTTTTAATTACAATGAAGAACTTAGGATACTTATTTAAGAAGTAAGCAGCTTTTTGTCGTTTTCTTAAAGTATTAGAGCATGACAAAAATCAAACCAATATTTCAGGCCAGTAAAGGCACGTGTGTGACCACGTTTAGCCAAATTTTCAATATTTTTTCTAATTCTTATTTCTTATAATGAGCAATTTAAAAACCATGTAAAAGCGACTTTGTCTAAAAAGGGATATTACGATGTTCAAGATTACTTAAATGACGGTACTGTACGGGGTTAATCTAAATCAACACAGATCTCGCTGTTCATAATTTTGTAAATATTTATAACAATTAATATTGAAATAATTGTATTAGTTCAAAACAACCAATTTTTAAAAGAGATCTAACAAACATCCGTGGGAGTTTCTCTGAACTTCTTTTCACAGTGGTACAATGTAGAGAAGAGGCAAAAAATTACATTTGCTAAGTATATGTAAACATCTACAGTATTAAAGAATTTTTGATTACCATTTTGTTTGTGAATAGTCCACTTTGCCTGGCAGCGGACAACGCCAAAGCCGTAACTATGGACATATGAAGATAGCCTCACAATGTTTTCTATCACCGTTAGAATATGTAATGTTAACATAATAGGCAATGAAACGTTCCTAATAGGTAATTTCTGTTGGTTGGCCCAAATACATTCGCAGTCCTCTGCCGCTGGAATCCGGATTCGCCCTATATTTAGCGAGCAACGTAATCGACTAGCTGCATTATTACGAAAGCTCCCGACAAGCTTTCTCTCCTGCCCATTTCAATAGGATAGTGAGAGCTTTCATGTCTCGCGATGTCTGGTGTTTATTGCATTAGCTGATTTTATGCAGGATGCGACATATTGGGTGATATATTGGGTCCGACAATTTTAATGAGTCAAGCAACATCATTAAATCATTAATAAGTACAGTTTTTTATCTACTGAAAGATCTTTGTGAAAACAGCGCACACCAGCTTTGTGAAATTATGTCTCAAGAATACAAGTGAAATATGACTAAGTTTGTGCTGATATGAGTAAACTCACAATCAGCAAATGAATAAAGCATTCAATTATACAATATAGAACAAAACGGAACACTGTTATTCCAAGATGATAAAACACATCAAAAGCAACTAAGTAGTACAATGCAATGTTTACTGAACTTAGCAGATAAGCCATTATATATATAGCCCAGATTTGAATAACGAACATTTGTTGATTGTCAATGCTAAGTTTAGCTTAATTTTGCAAGTTTAGGCTTGTAAGCTGTAAGTCACCAAAAACCGAGACTTTTAAAACAAGATCTTAGACAAAAAAATTGGCCGAAGTAATAGTATACGCTACGCTCGACATACTGCCCTCGCTCAGGTAACCAACCGTGGATCCGAATTGCTCAATCTTTCAGCTTAGCGGGCTTAAAAAGTATTAAACTGCTTACATACTTATGCGATATGCGATTGGCGACCTTGCACGCCCATTATCAAGGTGCACATTATGAACATAACGGACGGAGATAAAGGTTTTGGACAAACAGGCTATATGGAGTTAATCTTCACGCATGTTGACCGGTAACCTGTGGTTAATTACAGACAGTATAAGTAAAGTAATTAATCTACGCTGGAAGTAATTAGGGCAACCGAAATATTGATTTGTAATGACGACGCGACGAGTAACAAAACCAACCTAAAATAGGCAATTGGACCGGTTCAAACGGCCCCTCTTTTTTTAATCTAACATATCTAATACCTTTGAAATTAATGTTTGTCCAATTCCAATGACATATCACAATCGCTACAAATTATGACCGGTTCAACCTAGCGGGTAGTGACCCTGTCTACGCAGCTGACGGTCCTTGGTTCGAATCCTGGTAAGGGCAAATACAATATTTGTTTGATGAGCATGAATATTTGTTTCTTAGTCTTGTATGTTGCCTATGTTTTTACATAAGTATTTAACTCTATTAAATATATCGTCGTCTTATTGAGCTACTAAGGGCCTAGTTCAATTTGTTAAACAAAAAAAAAATACCCATTCGTGTTGGATAGTCGTGTTTTGAACTTCTATTATATCGAACTTCACTTTCAAAGCGGGCAAGGGATTGAGATATAGTAGGCAGGCTTATTCTGTACTTTAACATCTTTCTAATTTCTTCGAAGATGACGATTATAAGAATATTCGCCAACTTCTGAGCTCAATTATTTGACTCATTCCTATATAAAACCTATATTAAATTGCAGTTAAAATCTTAATCGCAATACATTTCAAAAGTATGATGTCAATTCGCCAACTTCAGAGTACCATTAATTGACACAGCTATAAAAAATAGACATAATCACTATCGCAATAGCTTTCAAGAGTATTATAGCTGTCAATATAGGTAGATAAAGATTCAACCTACAGATGCAGAACTAAGGATCCAGAGTAGAAGACCTGTGCCGCCTGAAATTTTAGGATTTATATGCAAAGCTAAAGGAATCGAGAAAGCCGAAATCATTATCTATAGTATAATTATGATCAAACAGCAGCTAATTAAAGTCCGAGCATCTGACTCATTAATTTCTTATGTAGAGTTATTTTTGACAATCATTATTCTCTGAATTTAACACTCCGTATTTAGCTGATACTTATATTGATTACTTATACGGTAGTTTGATTTATTTAATGACTTTCAAAGCGCGATCAGGCGTGGCCTATATTGCAATTTGTAGGATGACTGACAAAATCGATGATTTCTGTAACAGGATAATTGCCAAACTCGGTGGCGCAGTTAGTGGAAACTTGCTGATGTGGGGTTCCAACACTAACTCCATATAGTAAATTAATTGGATAGTCCCTTAACTATGTTCTAAGATAATGTTAATTGTATAACCTTTAATGAGTGTCATGTGCTGCAGACGCAATTTTTTAACTATATCTAAAATACAAACACCTATTTACATTTTAGAGTAAGAATTTTTCTTAACTATATTTTCACGAGGTCTACTGTTTTCGTGAAGCCTGCCTGAAGCAACGTTAGTGCCTGGGTAAATGAGTAAATTAAATTAAATGTGCACACCGAGAGAGGGGCACAGGCCTTTACACGTATACGAGAAAGATTGAGCCATACTCCAACAAGATAGCTCAGTGCGGGTTGATGGAGGCTGTTGGGCTAGTGGCCGGTGTAAATGTTTGTTAAATTATTTAAATCTAAAAGCTAGTTTCTGCAACATGACCGGTGTGGAGTCAGTCATATATCTCGGAAATAGATTAACTTTAACATGACTTTACCATTCGTTCCAAACGGCAGGAAACCGTTGTAGAAAGTGTTCCTTGAAAAACCCCTGTATTGGTTATGTAATACAATACAAACGGTTACAACGATTTCATGAAATTTCCCATAAATAATCATACGGGTTAGAGCAGCAATCGCGTCAGCAGCAGTCGACGGCAGGCTTAAAACGTGTCGGCAGCAGTCGACAGCAAGCGTATATCGTGTCGACAGAAAAATTAGATGCGTGCGCGACAGGTCTTCTGCCGACACGTCTAATTTTGCTGCCGACGCATTCTTTTGCGCGTCAGCAGCAGCAGACGGCAGGTGCTGTCGACTGCTGCCGACGCGCATCATACTCGTAGAAAAATGCTAGCTAATCACAACAACAACATCATATCGTTCCACCTTTTCCCATACTGGGAGGAGGTGTGATGTTAATACAGAAGGAATGTTGCACTCAAGTTTACCAGTCATTAAATACTCCAAAAGCTAGTCTAGGTGGCTATTGGCTAACACATGCTCACGCCACAGAGCCGAGTTGCGGAAAGTCGCACGCAGCACACGTCGACGATTAGCGAACAGGAATCTATTCAAAACCACCATTATAATCACACCAAATCGCAATCACTCAATCCCTTGTTAAAGCCACACTCCATTGTAAAGTTCCATCGCTTACTCGTACAGACTCGAGTTCAACATAATCACGACTTCCCGCTAAACCTTACGATTGCCAATATATTAAAACAATATTCACTGAACCTATTAGATTTTTATCAAATATTTAATGCCTACAATAAGTTTTGCAAGGATACCCAATTTTTCAGGTTTACTTATCCAATTAGGAGAGCCTCCGTTGGCAGCTATACAAAACCTATTACGGAAATGACATTGAAGCGACCAAACACGATCTACAACATACACTTTGAGTTATTATCTTGTGCCTGGCCTCAGCGGCTACTACTCAGTTCTGGGAATGTGCTGAATTTGGTAGAGCAAATAAAGTCTTAGTGGTAATATTCGATTGTTTATTTAATTTGGTTCTATATGGGTATGTAGGTTAGCGTCAATGTGCGACCTGCCTAAACAGTCACTAAACATTATCCTAGAGATCCATGTAGCTATTTATTTTATTCTAGTTTACGTAATTACCTGAAAACATCTTCGCAATTGCGTAAAACGGCAAATTCTGATTTTAATCGCAATGCCATTATAATTCGGTATCGATCGACCAATCCCATCGCAAGCAAAGACACCTCGTGTAAAGTAATCGTGTTCTGGTTGGTAGATTTTTCAATTTGGCTGGTGTTGCGAATTTGTAGTTGATACATAATGAGACTACTAATGAATAGATTTTGAATTATGACCCAATATTATGATCTAGTTTTTTTTAAATTACGAATAAGCAAACCAAATTAAATTTATTTATGCGTTACTATAGTTAGTTGTATAGGCTCCGTGTAGCGGGTTGCTCCCCTCCATCAAATATGGCGAGGGGGGTGATGGCTGGTGCACAAGTCATACTCGTGAACGAATGCTGCTTGGGGGGACTGGTCCAGTCTGGTTTCTCATAAGTTATGTTGTATAATGTACATTGTGTAATAACAAAAAAAAAATACGAAAATTAAAAAAAATACATCCCCATAGAGTTTCTTGGTGCTAGAGTGCTTGTGTTCTTGGTCAGAGGAGATCCTCTGACGGGCGTATTTCCGAAGCAATGTTAGAGTTAATGGAGTTTCCTTTTCCTGTGCGAGATTCAGCCATGAATCACCTCTTGAAAGGGAGATTGCTTTTTCCAAACTCCAGTCCACTCCAAACCATAATCAGTTTACTCATTAGTTTAGTTGATCATATTTGATTTATTTTTACTTTATTCCATGTAAGTGTGTGTCTTGTAAAAGTGCATTATTTTTGCCTATTTGCAATAAATTTTGAGTTTTAGACTGTTGGAGTAATACATTAGACTATAGTAAACATAGACTGTTGGTTTGAAATACACGACAGAAATAATGTACCCAAAAGACCTTATTCACATCTTCCAATAAACTATCTGTAAATCCGCCCAAAGCAAAGACGGCGAGCGCCCAGCAACGCTCCGCCCGCCCTACATATCATAAGTGGGTCAAGAGTAAACCCACACCCCGATAAGTTTGATTTTTCGTGCACCTGTGAAAATAGTGTTTATTTAGCCCTCATTGAAAACAGAAGCGGAAATATATATGTCGGGTTATATATGGATTATTGTTCTGATTCTGAATATCTTTCAATACGAAACGAATGTTCAGAACGACTTCAGATATCTATCGTTTGGCGGCATGATAAAAACGTTATTTTCATAGGAATACGGCTCTATCGAATGGTTAGTGTGCATTGTTTCAGGCTACACAGATAATATGGTCGAATAAATGATTTATTAAAAATCTAGGAAAAACCATATTTTTGGCATGAATGAGTCAAGACTCCTTCCTTTTCAGCAAACGCGGTTTGGTATTCTATTCCTGCTACATTTACTCATACGTAGCGTAAGTCATACGTACATTGACTCATGATTCAGAGATAGGTGCTCGATCATACTACGGCTGAATTCCCAAATAAGGGACAGCTTGGGCTGCCAGATCAAATATCCCACTGTTACAAAACGAATGAGAAGTTGCTAGCTCGTCACGTGACAGAACTCTAACCCTATGTTTATTTTATTTATTTATTTATTTATTTATTTATTTATTCTAGGAGAACCAACAGCTAATACATCACATGAAGAAAATTTAAATAGAAATATGAAGCCAATTACAGGAACTCACAAATAGATATCGCACAAAAAATAGATCAGTGATACGCACATTCAAATAACGGCGCGCACACACATTAGATGTAGGTATATAAAAACTACAAGCATATAATTTATCTTACAAAGCCGAAATAAACAAACAACCTAAATACCTAATACATTACACTACAATAACACTACATAACCATGGTAAACATATGGTAAACAAATCGCTCAATCAAAAAATACACTACTTAAATTTCGCCTCACAGATGGAACTACACAATTAAATATATCAATCTCAAGCTCTTTCGTCGCATTGTTCAAGTTTCGACTAGCACGGTTAAGGAAACTATTTCGTCTGTAGTTGGATGATATTCGCCTTAAAGAGATAGGGGGGAAGTGCCTTTTGGACCGAGAAGGGATAACAAATGACAGTTCTTGGAGCAGTTCTGGACAGTCAATGCCGCCGGTTGTGATTTTTAGCAAGAAAGTAGCGTCGGCTATTTCTCGGCGCTTATATAATGGGATCAGATGATGCTTCCTGCAAATATTAAGGTAATTTGAAGAATTATAAGGATATTTAGATTTATAACACAAGTATTTAATAAAAAATTTCTGAACACGTTCAATTCTATCTATATAAATATTGTAGCAAGGATTCCAAATTTGGGACGCATATTCAAGTTTGCTCCGAACCAAGGAGCAAAACAAAATTTTAAGTGTTTTGGCTTGAGTAAAATGAGCGGAACTCCGCATTATAAAACCTAATGTTTTCAGAGCACCGCGGACAATAGTATCTATGTGGGTGTCAAATAAAAGTTTGGAGTCGTGTATTACCCCCAAGTCTCTCATACATTGGACTTTGTTCAGAGGTTGACCTTTAAGTTTGTAGGTAGTTGGAATTAAATTTCGTTTTCTAGAGAATGTCAGGAAAAAGCATTTCAACGGATTCAAATCTAATTTGTTATTCTGACAATACTCATCAAGTCGCTCGAGGTCTGACTGTATTAAAAGTGAGTCACTGCTCGACTTTACCTTCATATAAACCTTCATATCGTCAGCAAAACAAAGTAGTTTAGAATGTATAAAACATTTACTAATATCGTTAATAAAAATATTGAAAAGCAATGGCCCAAGCAAAGAACCTTGGGGGACACCACTTGGAATAGTCACCCATCCCGAGATATAGTTATTGACTACAACAGCCTGAGATCTATTGTCAATGTAGGAAGAAAACCATCTGAGCAAATCACCACTGATTCCAATGCCATGTAACTTGGTTAATAAGATGCCATGGTCAATTCGATCGAAGGCCTTACTATAATCAGTATAAATTACATCAACCTGAAAGCCAGCGTCCATCACTTCAGTGACATACTCATTCAGGAGAACGAGATTAGATACAGTGGATCGGCGCTGTACAAAACCGTGTTGGTTGGGACTAATAGAATTCTTTAAAGCGCAGTACACTTGATTGTACACAATTTTTTCCATGACTTTCGATAATATACATAATTTAGAAATTGGCCTATAATTTTTGATGTCTGTTTTTGGTCCTTTTTTATGTTCTTTATGTTAGTGGACTCTTTTGCGAGAAAGTGTGAATGCAAATACTTATTGTATACCAGAACAGACAATGACTACACAAATAGGCAGATATCCTAAATCATTTGAAAAAGTATGACCAACCATTATAATTATTTGTGTTAGTGCACTCAATTGATATTCCCATCACAGTTTAACTCGCGTTCAAGATCATTTTTGGTATTCCTTACCGTGTGGTGCCATAAAATGACCATTAAAGTTGCGAGGCCAAAATATTCCATCTTTGATCAAGATTACTGGATCATTGATTCATAGGTATACCTATACGTAATGTACGACTGAAATGACGCACCTACTTAGTACGGTCCATCGAAATGATTTATTTAAGTTGGCCACAAATTTTATAACCACAAATTGATGTTAACTCGATCACGAATTTACCCTAGATGAACGGTAGACTCACAACATACATACATTCGTAGGCAATGGGCTGTCCACTCGTATTCGGGTAAAGGCCCTTGCCCCTTGGTGGGGACCTTAATGGCCTACATTTATTATTATCATAATTATTTAGTTAAGTAGGTATAAAATAAAATAAAAATTAAGTAAAAATTAGTACCTATTGAAAAGGTGCATGTGTAATAATAATGTGTTTTTACTTAATAAAATTTGAAATAAATTTCTATGACCAATTCGGCACTTAATACGCTAAAAGCCCCTGCCAAATTCAACTGTACCAACCAACAAAGCCTTGTTCCTAGTCACTCCATTTATATCTTCTTTCATATTATATCACAATGAAACATAATTACCTAGATAGTTAGGATAATTGAAGACAAGTGAACGAAGAGTCGTTTACGCACATAGCAATGTTTGTTTATTTTCGTCTGATGTTTACATCGATGCGTTGCTGTTATGCTGTTATTTAGTGCTCAGTACGAGACTCTCCGAAACTCACTCAATACAAACGAACTATATACATAGATACCAAAAACACTGAACATTCCTGAAAATTTCATCAATATTTACCTGCTGCGGAAATACAATTGCTCCAATCAACGCTTTACATATCCCACAGCGCGCGTATACAAATATCCACTCACAAACCTAAAAGCTCACTGTATAATTTCACTACTGTATATTTTCTCTAATGCCTGATGGTTTTGAGGCGAGCACAGGCGTGTGGTCTGCTCTGTGTTGAAGGGTTTATTGTCCAGGAGGCGGTCTCCCTGGGAGCGGTCGGGTACCGGCGCGCGCCGCCCGCCCTTCAGATCGGAAAACCCGCAGAGTCTGCGCAAGGCGGCCGCCCGCGCATGCGCACTGACCGGCCTCTTTCCTGCGTTCTAATTTTAGCCGTTTTTCGCGAAGTGGCCGCCACAGGCGCGCGTATAGCTTCAAACTTCGCTACCAAGTGGTTGGTAGACAAGACCTCGCCAATGTTGCCTCGGTGACGGTAGATACAAGCAGAATTGACTATCTATATGTAGAGTAGGCGATCAGTGCTAATGGTCATAATTACTGACTTAACTGACTGTATTACACAGCGAGACGTTAGATATTAAATAACAAAATGAGTAATTTTCATTCAATAGGTAACCTACTGGTTAGCATATAGTAGTATGTCTGCCATATTGGACCAGTCGTTTTGTTTTGTTGTGTGTTTGCATTAGGGAGAGGGAGCAGGTATGACGTGAAGAAAAATACAATCACAAAATATACAATATGGCCTTTATTCTGGCTTGCCTTCTTTAAAACTTGACTAAGATTGACAGGACTAAAAGTCGGGATCGCCGTTTGTTGAGATTGTGTTATGTAAATTAAGGTTTCACATTTGAAAACCAACAAAAAAATCACTTCACTCTTTAGAGTGTAAATAAATTAAAAAGAACCAAGAAATGTCTCAAAAAATGTATAATTGGGATTGATAGAAGGTAATTGATACTCGTAGATGTTATGTAGAGATAATGGCGTACATTTTTCCAAAATGTTATTTTTATTTCTATGAACAAATTCCATTCGCAAAATTTACCAAAATTCATAATTCCCTGTAGCACATTTTTTCTTCTGTTATTTTGCCAAAATCTATTTTTGCGGCTCGTGAATGTTCGATTCTATTTTATCTTATTTTGTCCGATAGATACAGGCGCGGAGTTAGGGACCCAGGGGCCCTAGGCCCTTGTCATTTGGGGGCCCCTCCTCCGTCTTGAAAATGCACTAATACGAAATATATAATGTTTAATCGACTTGAATTAGGTACCTACTTAAAAAATAATCAGAATAATGTAATCTATGATACAATAGTTTCATACATTCAACGTTAGATATTCTATTTTATAGAATCATACGGCGAGCTTTCTTCTGTGCAAAAGAACCAATAACATCATTTGACTGCATTATTTCTGACTCTATGTACATACATGACAGATAGTGAATTTGGCCTGTTCTTTTCTGTGATAAATCTTAAGAATTGTCGTATATCTTTAGCGCTGAAAACGACCGTTCTACTGAACAGTTTGACGCTCGCTGGTGTACACAACAGTATTCGGAGCGCAATTCCTACGTTTGGATGAATGTCTGCCAAAAAGCCTTATTCCGATAAGTATTTGTATATTTATTTTGTGGGTACAACCTTCATAAAAAAACAGCTGTAATTTTTGACAGGTGTCACTTACGTACACATTGAAAAACCAACCCTCTTATTCACTAACTCAAATCGACCGAAAACTGTGTAAATGTGACAGTTGTCCACTATTTGACACTAAATGTGTTGGATTTGCTGTGGATTTAAGTTACGGAATAAGGGGGCAAGCAAAATATTTTAAATATTGTTATGTGTGACACCTGTCAAAAATTCAAAAAACACTAGCAGCAAAAGTTGGGAAATCTTAAAAAAAAAAGCTACTTACAGAGAAATATGAAGATTGGCATATTTTGCGAATGGAAATATTTCTTCTATGATGATTTTGGAAAAATATACGTCATTCTCATCCAAGTAGCTCCGATATTTGCAGTAACGATACAAACAGTCCCCACTCATTATGTGGTTGAAGGGTAGATGATTGTGTGGCTAGGTAGGGAATAGGTTGGTACGCAGATTTGCCCCCACAGATCTAAGAATTACTTAAACCCAAGCATTCGTACTGTTTATTATAACAAAGTGTTACAAACTTACAATACAATGCGCTAAAGTAAATGTGGCAGCAACATAATTTACGACCTTAGCTCAGAAGTTAACATCAATTTCAAATAAAACATATGCATAAAGTGAACTCAATTAAAAGTTACCGTATTATTATTATATGTTTAATCGTCATGTCGGTGAATGGAGCTATTGTGGTACATTTTTCTACAAAGCACGTACAGAAGTCAGAACCACACAATAGCAACTTCTTAAAACTGAGATTAATGTCTCACTCGAAGAAATGACTAACTAATTTGACCACTAATATTTCCTGCAATAAGGCTTATTTTATTTGTTAAATAAAATTTACTTTTGTAGAACTTAGTGATAAGTTGATTAATGTCGTAGGTCAACTCTGGTATTTCATGCTGAATTATATAAATCTATAGAGTTTATAAGTTTTTAATAATAATTTGTTACTTGCTGTTTCTGGAATTAAATCAAAGGGCTAGGCTATATTCAATAACAAATGAGTAAGTATACTACTTAAGGTCGAAAAATTAATCGGTCTAGTAGATGCTGATAGAATATACATACCGCAAAATTAATTTCTTTTGTTAGGCGTATAATGTATGGTGAACAAATTAATTATTTATTAGATGCCAGACAAACAAATAGGTCGACCCTCGCCAACTTCCGGTTTTCCGGACACGTAGAGATTTGAGGTTTTCCGGAGAGAATGTGACCTTTTATATGCACATAAAGAATCTAGGTAGGTAGGTACGTTACTTTGTGTGGTTAGCTAGATAATTTGGTACATACCGAGTAGAGACATTGTTTATGATTTAAGTGTGACCTACATTGCTATAATCTGCAATGTTCATTAGGTTAACATTTAACCTCTCATAAACCGAGGGTAGTTGGGACGGGTCGCAATTGTGAACTTTATGCCATTATAATAAAATTTAAAACCTATATCGGAAAAATGGCGTTAGCTAATTTAAGCTAATTCAATGCGTATTCAAGAGGTTGAAAATCCCCTCAGTACATAAAGACGTTCGTTAAAATGATTCATACGAACCGGTTGTCATCAAAATCAAAACGTTTTTTTTTAAGAACTTATCGTAGTAGCCCATTAGCCGTTGTTGTTAAAAAGGTAGGACTTTATCTATTAAGCGTGTGTATTCCATTTAATCCACCCGAAAAACCGCTAATGAATGAAGGGAGCACGGAATGTGCACAATACCATTACGAGCGATACTTATGAGAAGTGAGCGTCTACCTACATTATGCTCCCGCTCACTTCCCTGCCCACTTCGGAGTAATGTAAATGTAAAGATAAATTATCTGTATACTCAGATTTCGGTAACTTCGGACCAGATAGCTCTAGTTAGGTCAACATTTACTCAGATTATCTGAAGGGAATGAACTACCAAGTAGCTACCTACATATAGGTACATTTTGAGACGACCGCCAACTTAGTTTTACCTCGGTTTCAATCAAGGTTACGATAGTCGGTAATCAACTTGATAGGTTTAACTACAAATATACCTAGTTAATTTGATTTCTGTGACTAATGTAATTTATGGATTGGAATGGGTGGAAGATTGAGCCATACTCCGACACACTGGCTCAGTGCGGGACAATAGAGTGGTGTCGAGCTATTGGCCAACCCGACTGTCAAGTAAAGTCTGGCCGCTGAGAGAATGCGATCCTGACAGCTCAAAACCCATAATTTTTGACATCTGCAAAGTAAATGACTAAAAGCTTGCCCGGACGGTCCCTAATGCCACGAGGAGGATCTTATACAAGCATCGGCGGATGCCACAGCGGTGTCTAAATTTTTAATCATATAGTAAAATATTTTTGTTTAATGTTTAACGCTGTCACACGAAAAGAACAAGTAAATGAGACTATCATATCATAATGTCTAAAATGAATCAAGTCAAGAAATAAATGGTTTTTTATTTATAATGGATGGCATGTAATATCGGAAGAGTTTCCATTCCGATACTGATTTCCGATATTAGATCCCAATATCGGAATTCCGATCTTGATACCGGAATTTCGTTATTTGGTTAGAAATTGCACATTTTCACAAATTCGTATTAAGTAAAAAAAAAAACATTTGTGAATAGTTTTCATTTATGTATCATTTATTATTCTTTAATTTGGTTAAAAGCAATGCTGTTTTATTAAATACGTGTATGTATTAATTCATTATTTTTTAACTGTAGATATTTACATAGGGTAGTATTTAAACGAGTGACTGTAAATTAAAGTTTTAAGTGACAAAAATAATATTTTTAGTTATTGTATTAGTAAGTGAGCGACTGACTGCGAGTGAGTAGAAATCAACAGAACAGAAACTTACAAACATTAATTTGAGTTACTTAAAATAAAAAAATGAGAAGCTTTTCTTTTCATACGCTCCGCTCTTGTCCGGGGTTGCTTCTTCTAGGTCACAACCTAACCTATAACCCAATTGAAATTTAGCCACAATAACCTACTCTAGCCAATTTTATTATTACTTTGAATACGCTCCGGGGTTGCTTATTCTAAGTTCTAACCTAACCTATAATCTAATTTATATTTAGCCACAATTACCTACTCTAGCCAATATTGGTTTTCTGTGTTCCATTATTGAAGTTGCCCTCTCTGTATTTCTAGTCGCTCACTTAGTAATTTGGTCGCACGGTTAGAATTTTAATATCTGAAATGCCCACTTTTTGAAAGCTCGTTCTGAATTTTATTATTATCAAAAAAAAATGCTCAATTTAGTGTTTTTTTTCGCTCATTTCAAGTATTTCGGCTGTTCATGGCCATTCGCTCAGTGATCATTAGATTAATTCGTTTTTTATTCGATCGTTTTATAATTCCCCATTTACATATACTTTGTAAACGTATTTGAAGAAGGGCGAAGAAAATCCCACAGATTGATTTTTCAATCTCTTTTAAAAAATGGTTGTGTTTAACTAAGACAAAGATTACCGTATTACATGTTATAAATAATATGCAGGAATAAATAATTAAAATTCCAAAGCGAGTTCTATGTCGAGTTAGATTAATTACATTCAAACTTTTTTTTAAACTCTCGTACATAACCGGGAATTGAACCTGGTCAATATTCTTTATGTCATAGCGTGTAGTATTTGTTTGTATAATTGATCCTGAGAGTATATGAACCAAATTTTGCTATGAAATCTTGTGTAAACATTAGACTGAAATGCCCACAATTTAAATAATTTGCAAAATGTCGTCATTAGTATGAATCGGTCATCATTATCAATCACGTCAATCAATCACTGAAATAAAATAATTATCTTATTGTTGGGTTCTCCTTTCAAGTACTTATGATTCGCACCATCAACAATAACAACGAAAAAACTTGCAGTATATATACCTAATATTGTGTACAGAGTCTGGCGCCAGCGCCACTGTCTTCATGTATCTGCATCTTAATACATTATATCCCATAGTGAAAAGCCGGCTTATATCCTTCACAAACTTGCCTATCTCCTGCACCAGCTCGAGTTGCTTCACCGACCAGCCCTGGATGGTGGCAGCGTGCAGCGCATGCTGCACGCTGCCGCGAGGGCCGCGTCGCTCGCCGTTACGCGCGTTGCACCGCTCGCTACCGCGAATGCCGCGCCGCCCGCTGGCACGTGCATCGCACCGCAATCCAACACGAGTGTCCCGCCACTCACCTCAACTCGTGCTCAGAGAAGAACAATAGCAAACAAAAGAACTGTAGTTTATTCAGATAAGATAAGTGTAGATTTTGGTACGTTTTAGCATTATGGCCTTAAGCAACAAGTGAAAAATATTTGTTGTCCTAATAGTTCCTTTGAGGAAATTATAAAAAAGATAGCTGAAGGGAATTTTAATGAACATACCACCATTGTTATTATGGTAGGAAACCACTCAAACATTAGTCGGAGTGCATTAGATACCGGTACAGATGTACTGCTAGACGAAGTGAAAGTTTATTCTATGTAACTATCTTTATTGCTCTAATATAACGGGGAAACAAAATAAAAGTGTACATAGAATGAACATGCACCTATACAATACAACGTGTCATCATAGTGATGCTACATTATATTAGGTCCTTACATATGAAATTGGCGTTTCGCCGTACTGGCCAATTTGATCTCAAATATCTCCTCTATGGTTAGGAATTCCTAATTCAAATTTATACAGCTATTTACTCATGTATTTGTGTTTCTAAAATTATAATTCATTTGTGTTTTCCTCATTTTTTTTTCTTGCGTCACACAGCTTACAAAATGGAAAACTTGAAATATCGCGTTATTAACGAGTATGTGTTCTACCGTGGCACCAGGGCTGCAGAAACGGCTCGAAGGATTAATGATATGTATGGCGACGGTGCCGCAATAGAAAACACAGTGCGTTTTTGGTTCCAACGTTTTCGTTCTGGAAATTTCGACCTGCAGAACAAGCCCCGTGGACGGCCAGAGACTAAAGTTGATAATGAAGAATTGAAGGCTATTGTGGAAGCGGATCCATCGCAAACCACGACCGAGTTAGCTGCAGGCTGCAGTGTTAGTGATAAAACTGTTTTAATCCACTTGAAGCAAATTGGGAAGGTGAAAAAAGCTTGAATGGTGGGTCCCTCACGAACTAAGTGAAGCAAATCAACAAACGCGCGTTGACTGCTGCGTTGCATTCCTCACCCGGCACAATAATGAAAGGATTTTAAATCGAATCATATCTGCCGAACCAGCCAAACCATGCCCCAAGCGAAAATTGACTCCAAAAAAGGTACTTGTGAGCGTTTGGTGGACTAGTGCTGGTGTCGTTCACTACAGCTTTCTTAAATCTGGCCAGTCGATTACAGCAGATGTCTATTGTCAGCAACTGCAAATCATGATGGAAAAGCTAGCTGCTAAATAACCGAGGCTGGTCAATCGCTCTAGGCCACTGCTGCTTCATGATAACGCTAGACTATACACTGTACAACAGACGGTTACCATATTAGAGGAGCTTCAATTGGAATGTCTAAGACATCCACCGTACTCTCCGGACCTTGCTCCAACAGATGTCCTTTTTTTTCGAAATTTGGTTAACTTCTTGAAAGGGAAAAAATTCAGCTCCGATGGGGCAGTCCAAACCGCCTTCAAATATTTTATTGATTCCCGTCCGAATGTTTTTTTTAGTAAAGGGATCGAAGACCTATCTATGAGATGGCAAAAGTGTATAGATAGCAATGGTACATACTTTGATTAAATAAATATATTATATTAAAAAAAAACGACTTCATGTCCCTCCCATGCAAAACGCCAATTTCATGTGTAAGGACCTAATATTTCGACATGAATAATTTTATTCATAACTTTACTTTGATTGAGGATACTATGTACCTGTCTAATAAAACAAAAAAAATAGTAGCTACATTGTTAGCGTATAATATATGCGGCACTGTTGTAAATACTATAACGCAGTAGTGTTTTAAACTAGGTTGTTCGACAAAAGAGGACCCCTCAAAACATAAGAAAAATTTACAAAATAGGCAGGGGTTTTCTGGCAATCAAATAAAAAATACTAGGACAAATGGTAAGTGTGGAGCGTGGACTGTAGTAGGGTTTTTCTCTTCTCAAATAAAAGATGCCGATAATTCTTCACTGTTGAGCCAGGCTGGAGGGTGGGGTAGAGGGGCTGGTGGTCGCAGAGAGTCTTGATGACTTTTCCTCTTGAGTGCTGGATCCGGAATGATTCCGGGCCGAATCGGCGTGTCTTATATACGATTTCTCGAGCGACCACCCCCCCCCCCCCCCCCTCAACCCCGCACTCTTCCCCTGGACTCAAATCTCTTTATTTTCATGTCAAATTTACATTTTACATGTACAAAACAGTATACATTCGTTTACTTACTTATTTTCTAGACCTAAACATACAATTTGCATTGTTCGCCGGCGCAAAACAGAGTGAGGAGCGCGTCGTTTCTTATTTATATCTGGGGTCGGATCATAAAGGGATGCTTGTACTATAAGCGGGTTTGGGTGGCTAGATGCATTAATGAAGAAGCGTTCGGACGCTTCTTTCATATATTGCTTTACTGTGGGGAGTCTAAAGTCACTATGGAGGTCTACGTTTCGCATGTACCACGGGGCACCTACGGCTTTTCGCATGAAGCGATTTTGTAAAACCTGAAGGGGCTTAAGGGAGTGGGAGCAGTGTGCAAAGACTGGACTTGCATACGTGAAGACCGGACGGATGCAAGTTTTAAATAGAGTTATTTTGCAGCGCAATGGAAGATTGCTTTTACTTCTCATGAGCGGGTGAAGCCTACTCATGTAGAAGGCTGCTTTGTCGCGGACCGTTTTAATGTGGGATTTGAAGTTTAGTCAGGAGTCTAATGTCACGCCTAAATACTTCACTTTATTTTCCCAGGGGATCGGGCGGTCAAAGAGGGTGATTTCGGGTAGTGAAGAGGACGCGCGGTCAGCTCGAGTTTTGCCCCTTGAGAAAAGCACGGCTGCGCTTTTCTCGGGGTTCATCTCTATTCTCCATTTGAGAGCCCATTCACCGAGGTCGGTTACTGCTTTCTGGAGTACTTGACAAACGCGCGCCCTCTTCCTACTGGTGTAATAGAGAGCCGTATCGTCAGCGTAAAGGGCTAGCTCGACGTATGGCGTGCGGGGAACGTCTTGGACGTAAAGTGAAAAGAGGGTGGGGGAGAGAACTGAGCCTTGCGGGACTCCGGCGGCTATGGGGTGGGGCCTAGAACGCGATTTTTCTACTCGATAGCAAAAACTGCGCTCAGTGAGGTAGTCTTTGATAATGAGTACAAGCCTATCGGGGAGGTTGAGTTGGTAAAGTTTATAAATAAGACCATTGTGCCAAACTTTGTCAAAAGCTTTCGCTACGTCAAAGAATATGGCACCGGTATCTTTGGACTTTGCCGTAGTGTGGAACCCTTTGTAAATGTGCTCCGTTATGCGGTGCACCTGTTGGACGCACGAGTGTTTGGGTCTAAAGCCAAACTGCTCGTTGGGTATGAGATTTTTGTCTATGCAAATGTCTTTGAGTCGGTTGAGAATAAGCCGTTCATAGACTTTGCCTATTGAAGAGAGTAAGCTAATGGGGCGATAGCAAGTGGGGTCGGTTCGATCTTTCCGGGGTTTGTGAAAGCCAATAACGTCAGCTTCTTTCCATGCGGTTGGAAAGGCACAGAGACGGAGGGAGGCATTGAAAATTACCGTAAGGGTTGTTAGGAGTCTGAGAGGGAAAGATTTAATTGCCATATTAGTGATTCTATCAAGCCCCGGGGCTTTCTTAGGTTTTAGTTCCTTTATTACTTTTTGCACTTCCTCAAGGGTGATCTCGGGAAGGGAGTCAATGGGGGGGAGAGAGCTTTTATGCTCAACTTCAGAGTTGACCATGTTAAGATGATCGGGGTCTATTGGTTGAGAGGAGGGAGTGCACTGGGTTTCTAGACTATCGGCAAGACATTCGGCCTTTTCGTCGTCATCAAAGGCTGCGGGTTGGTTATCCCGTTTTAGGGGGGGCATGGGAACAATCTCATCGGATTTGAGGTATTTACTGAATTTAAATATGGCAGTGTGACTTGGGGCTATGCTAGAGACAAAGTCGTTCATGCGACTGCCTCTGAATTCTCGCATGCATCTGGTAACCTCTCGTTGGAGGCGACGCATTTGAATTCTGTGATTATCTGAGGGACAGTTATCATAATCTCTTTGTGCCGCATTCTTTGCACTAAGCAGCAGTCTCAAGTCCTCTGGGAGTTCGAAGCGATGGTTAGCCTGTACCGGGACCTCGCTAGAGGCGCCGGTCAGGGCTTCGTTGAGACTGCTGCCTATGTCAGAGATTTTGGCTTCTAGTTGGGCTCTATTGTCAATTTCTGATGTGATATCTAATCTTGGGTCCCGCTTACTGAGAGCTTGCTTGAATTTACGGTTGTTAATAACGGTCCTGGTTTCAGTCGGTTGGTCGAATGGCCTGCCGAGATAGTATAAGACCGGTCTATGATCCGAGTGAAGCTCGCTAAGTACACTTATGTCCCTGACTGGGAGGCTAATGTTTTTGAAGATACAGTAGGAGAGAATGTCTGGCCTGTGGTCAGCAGTGTAGGGATAATGGGTCGGGGCATAGGGAGCTATGACTTCGCAGTCATCGAGGGATTCGAGAAGTCTGTGTACGGTCCGTCCGTTGGTATTTGTCTCATTACAGTTCCATTGCTGGTGCTTGCTGTTGAAGTCACCAGCTAGGATAACTGTACTACCTAGTTCTAAGAGGGCTTTGATATCATTAGCTATCATCATCTGTCCGGCCGGCAGATAGACTGATGCTATGACTATGGGATCGTGACCTGACATTGCAATGCGGATGGCAGTTGCTTCGCAATTATCTAGTTGGGGGGTGACTATAGAACAAACGTGCAAAGATTTTTTATAATAGATGGCGGTACCGCCTTTGGGGTTGTTTGGTCGGTCCTGAGTCGGTAAGCGGTCAGTACGGAGGAGACTATATTTGGCTATATTGAAGCGCCTATGTTTGGGTTTTAGGTAAGTTTCTTGGACCGCGAGGATATCTATTTTATGTCTATTGAGAAGATCGGCGACTTCTTCTCTCTGTTTAAGGAGACTATCAGCGTTATAGAGCGCTAAAGTTAGACTGTGGGGCTTTGTCCGTCCGTTTGTCGAGTTTACTAAAATGGGCGTACTATACATGATGGTAGTTTAGGTATAAAGGGTGGGTTGGTGGGTGAGGGAGGTGACGAAGGCGTATGTAAGAGGGGTGCGCCTGAAAGAGGCAAAGTTTGGGGGATATAGTGTGGGGAGGTCGAGAAGACTTGGGATGAATGCCCTAGGTGGGGGGGGTAGTTTATGAGGTTGGCGGCGCTTAAGGTGCCGTTGGAGGAAATGGGGCCGTGGCCCGAAGCCTTGTCCAAGGGGGTAGGTGGTGTTGGGTGGAAATAGGGGCTTGGAAAACTTTAGAGGGCGTTGGGAGGGCGCTTGTTGGGAAGAACTCTGGCTCCGTTCCCACCTGCGACTTGCGCCTGGGGCTGCCGGGCATCCGCCATAGTTGGCTGGATGGCCGGTCTGCCCGCACAACACGCAGGTTGGAGGGGTTGCCGCGTCCTTCCCGCAAACGGAGGTGGCATGATTGCCTGCGCATTTCACGCAACGGGGGGGGGGGGGCAAAGCATCTGCTTTGGCCATGTCCATACATTTGACAGTTGTAACACTGTGAAATGATGTTGGCGGATTTGGGGCTTTCGACGCTAATGTCTTTGAGACCGCAGAGGGATTGAAGGGGGCTAATTTGCCTACCTGCGGCGGTGGGTTCGGCAATTTCTAGGATCATGTTAAATGCCTTTGCAGGCCGGTACGTGGTTTTTGCGCGGTGCAACCTATGTACTTCCATTACCGGGAAGTTTTTAGAGATTAAGTCATTTTTGATGACGGATGTGGGGAGATTTGTGGGGACGGGGCGGACTATGTAACGAAAAGTTCTCTCCTCGGGGAGAGAGTAAGTATGGAAGGCGATATGGTTCGCCCTCAAAAATTTGGTGATAGCGCGATGGCATTTGGACTCTGCCACCTGGACGCGGGTTCCGGCTGATGTTATCGCTGATGTATATTTAATTCCATTTCTTTGCAAATGGATCGATACCCGGAGTGAGGAGCGCGTGCGACAGATTTCAATATTTATATGACCCCGTCCCCCGCTTCCCCATGCCGCAGCTTGCGGGAGTCGGGGCCCCCCTCGCTCGCCTGTATGCGCCGACAGGGACAGTTGCACTGTCTCTTTCTCTCGCTTGTTTTTGCTAGGTTTCCTCCCCTTCTTATGAGATAGTGAGTGTAACTTTATTATTAATATGAAAATATAACTTTATTTCGTGACCAAAACTTAATCTAGCTTATCCTAAAACGTATAAAAAACAAAATAAGATAAAAACTATGTACAAAGTAGTCATTTCAAGTTCTGTCGTGCACATTTCTCCCGCCGTCGCAGCTCTGCGATCCAACAGGTAGCACGACGATTCTCTTGGTCGGTCTCCGGAGGACGTGCCCGTTGCTGGTCTCGACGTCCACGATCCTCACCTCGCCGTCTCGCCCTGGGTAGACTGCGACGATGCGTCCTCTCGGCCATGTGTTGCGCGGCAGGTTGGGGTCGCAGATGAGAACCAGGTCGCCGACAGCGGGTGGCGCGCCGGTCGTGCGAGGCTCCCGCCGGTGTTGGAGTAGCGGCTGGTACTCCTTGACCCAGCGGCTCCATATTGCTATCTCTTTTCTTCGCGTTCGACGTCTCGTTCTTGCGTGCTTTCTTATCAATCTTCTTATCAGTCTTCCAATCAGAGTCGTTTTTCTTGTTTTCTCGCGTTCGTTTTCGCTTTGTAGCCAATACTGTTTCATTTTTCTTTCTTCTACATAGGTCTACGAACTGTAGCACGCGCGCCGTAGCTCGTAGCAAGCGTGTGAACGACGAGAAGCGCTCGACTCGAGGGAGGTGACCGTGGTCAGGTCGCTGGTGGGTGACGTGACATGTCTCCCTCTCTTCTCCTGTCTTCGGTGTTTCTGTCTTCGTTTCTTGTGGCCATTCTTGTTCGGGTTTGCGCAGGAAGCTCGGCCCGTTGTACCATCGGTGCGTAGCGTTGAAACCGGCCGGCGGGCGTCGCGCGCGTAGCGTCGTCGGCTACGTTGTCAGCCGTAGGCAGCCATCTCCACTCGTTTTTCTTCGTGAGATCTTCTATCTCGGCCAGGCGGTGCGCTACGAACGTTTTGTACGCGCGCGGCTCCGACCGAATCCATGCTAGCGCCGTCCGCGAGTCGCTCCAATAGTACTTTCTTCTCACGTCAAACTCGTGCTCGCATGCGGTGGTTTCGGCCAGGCGGACGTCCAGCAGTGCGGCCTGTAGCTCTAGTCGAGGGATGGAGATGGGTTTCAGTGGTGTGACTCGACTCTTCGCCGCAGCCAGGACCACTTGTACGCTCCCGTCGGCTCGTTCGATCCGCCAATACACGGCGGCGGCGTAGGCTTCTTCGCTCGCGTCTACGAATGTGTGCAGGTCGCGCGCGCTCGCCGGCTCGATGTCGTAGCAGCGCGGGATTCGTAGCTCTTCTATGTTTCGTAGTACTCGTAGCCACTCGTACCATTTGTTCTGCAGTTCGCCCGGCAGCGGTTCGTCCCAGCCCGTCCCGTAGCGCCACGTTTCTTGCATTATTCGTTTCGCCGGGGTTGTGACAGGCGAGACGAGTCCCAGCGGGTCGAACAAAGACATTATTATGCTTAATGCCTCTCTCGTCGTCGGTGGTCGCTCGGCGTCGAGTACTTCTTTAGGTGTCTTCAGTGTGTTTAGCTTGAAACCGATGCAATCTGTCTTGACGTCCCACAAGAGGCCAAGTGTCTTCTCCGTCTCGCTCCCGCCGATAGCGACGGTGGCGCCGCCCGGGTTGGCGGCGAACTGCTGTACTACCGAAGTCGTATTGGACACCCATCCTCGTAGCTCGAAGCCGGCTTGCCGATGTATGTAGTCGACCGTTTTCGATACTTCTTTTGCTTCATTTTCGGTTGGAAAACTTGTTATGTAGTCGTCCATGTAGTGGTTCTTCTCGATGGCTCGCGCGGCCGCAGGGTACTTCTCCTTGAAGTCTGAAGCATTTCTGTTCTTCACATACAACGCTGTGCATGGTGATGACGTCGCTCCGAAGATCACCGACGTCATGCGGTACTCTCGCGGTCGTCCGTTGCCTCTCTCGTCGCCTCGCCACAGGAATCGCAGCGCGTCTCTGTCTTCGTCACGGATCCTTATTTGCATAAACATTTCCTTTATATCAGCTGACACGGCGTGTTGATGTTGACGAAAACGCATCACGACTCCCGGCAGCGATTGCAGCAGGTCTGGCCCGGAGAGCAGCATGTCGTTCAGACTGCGTCCGGCGGTCTTTGCAGCGGCGTCGTGCACGACCCTTATCTTCGGCTTCGCGGGGTTGATGACCGCGAAGTGTGGTAGGTACCATGTCTTGTTTGGTACCGGTGGTGAGGTAGCTTCCTCGGCGTAGCCCGAAGTGAAGAGGTTCTGCATTCTTTCTTCATATTTCATTTTCAGGTCTTCATCTCGGTCTAGTTTCTTCTCTAGGTTGTGCAGACGTTTGAGTGAGTTTTCGTAGTTATTTGGAATCTTCACGTCGTCTTCTTTCCATAGAAGTCTTGTTTCGAAACGTCCGTCGGGCAGGCGGCGACTTGTATCGTCCAATATTTTCAATGCGCGCTGCTCTGGATCGCTCTTCTGTATTCGTTTTTCTATCCCGATGGATTCTAACTCGAAGTAATTCTTCATCATCTTCTCCATGCTGACTTCGCTGTCTTCTTCGAGGCTGATGTGACCGCAGAAGGTGACTGGATACGCCATAGATGACCGGCAGCCGTGAAGAACCCATCCCAGCGTTGAGTACGATGCGACGGGTTTATCTTTCCGTCCCGCTCGCACCGCGCCTGAGATAATTAAATCCCAGTTGTCTTGACCTATGAGTAGCTTCGGATGCGCCTCTTCGTATACGAGCTCGGTTTGAATTTCATTCAAGTGCGGGCAATCTTCAACGTCTCCTCTAGCGACCCTCTGAGTAGCGAAGTCAAGCCCTCTTACGGTGCGCGCCCCGCGTAGATCGCATGTGTCGTCTGCGTATTTGCCACGGATCTTCAAGTCGATGCGTTTGCTTTTCTGGAACTGTAGCTCGGTCCCGCTCACACCACGGACGCGCATTGGATCTGTAGGCCCGTCGACGTCGAGTTCTTGTGTAATTTTCTCGTCGATGATGGTGATCGTGGAGCCCTCGTCGAGTAGCGCGAACGTTTCTACTTCATTTCCATTGGCGGCGGTGAGAACTACAGGAACGATTTTCAAATAAGCGCGCCGTGCGGTGCCGTTGCTCGCTGTGTTGTTCGTGTCTTCGTACGTAGAGCTGACTTTTTCGCGAAGCGGCGGCTCTTGTGCGCGACGAGGTGGTTCTTCGCTACGCGGTGGTTCTTCGGTCTTCGGTCTTGACTGATGAAGAAGCTTGTGATGCGATATGGTGCAGCCCTGATGACCACAAACCTTGGCTCTGCAGTCGGCGTGGCGGTGATTGTTTCGCAGGCATCGGAAACAAACTCGACTTCTCTTCACTATCTCCCACCGCTCGTCCGTGCTGGCAGCTACAAATCTCTTGCAGTCGGGTAGGTTGTGTGGTCCGTCGCAGGCTGGACAGCGTAGCGTGTTCATTTTGAATGTTCTTTCTTGCCTTTTCTTCGGCTTTTCTTCTGTGACGTTCTCGAGTGAAGCGTAGGCGCCGCATTTGTCTGCTTCTTCGTTCAGGAAGGTGGCCAGTCGCTTCAGCTCAGGAACGTCTTCTTTGTTTCGGGCGGCGAAATCGAACCATTTGCTTCTGATTATCGGAGACAATTTTTCAATTACGTTTTGCGCCATATCGGGATTGTACAGGTACTGGATTTTCCTCAGTGCTTCTACGGTAGCGACGATGTTCGCTATCTTGTTAGCGAACACGAGGAGATCACGTGGGTTGTCTCCTATCTTCTGCAGTGTTCTTACCTTCTCCATTTCGCCCATGACGATAGCTTCAGGGCGACCGAATCTTCTCTCGAGCGTGGCGATGATGACGCCTGGCTCCGGGTTGGATAGGAGCAGGCTCTGGACTGCTTCTAGCGCGATACCTCGGAGACTTCTTCTTAACCTTGCTATGTTTTCGGTGTCGGAGAATCCTCTTGACGTGTCTTCATACGCTGCCTTGAATGGCAGCCACGCGTTCGATTGTCCGTTGAAGATGGGTAGTTCTTGAATGAACTTCGGCGCCTCCCTCGTGACGGATCTCATGGCCTGGGTGATGGCCGCCGCCAGTTCAGAGATGTCTTGACGCGCAGGCCGGGGCTCTTCCTTGCCCTGGTGATCACCGCGGTGATCGTCCTGTCCTCGTCCATCCTTCCCTGGCGCTTCCCGCAGCACGCGGGGCGGGGGTGACGTCGCTCTTCTCTCTTCATCTTGTTTCTTCAACCAGTCTTCAACTCGAACGGAGGATTCTTCTTTTTCTCGGTTCTCTTCTTCCTCTTCTTCGTCTGACGACTCTGCTTCGGCGCGGAGCTTCGCCAGACGAAGTCTCGCAATTTCTGTAGCAACACGTAGTTGCTCTTGCTCTAGAGCCGCCACGCGCTCTTTAGCCTCCAGCTCCGCGAGGAGCCTCTTGCGGGAGGCGTTAGAGCGACGTGACGGCGCTCTCGACGGTGCTCTTGACGGCGGCTTCGTTGTCTCTTGTGACGTGACGGCGGTTCCCGACGACGTCGTATTTGTTGCCGTCGTTGTGGTTCCGGACCCGGTGGCGCTTGTCTCGGCGCTCGTGTTCTTGGACGTGGTCTGCGACCCGTCGCCTTCTCTACCAGACTGGCTACGTGTAGTAATCGGCATCTTCGCTTTCGATTCTTCAAAACAGGAGCTCTTCAAATTTCACGCCGATTCTTCTTTATCCGGCTCCTGAAGGACCAAAATGTGGAGCGTGGACTGTAGTAGGGTTTTTCTCTTCTCAAATAAAAGATGCCGATAATTCTTCACTGTTGAGCCAGGCTGGAGGGTGGGGTAGAGAGGGCTGGTGGTCGCAGAGAGTCTTCTTTCTCTTGATGACTTTTCCTCTTGAGTGCTGGATCCGGAATGATTCCGGCTTGCTTGGTGATCTTCTCACACCCCTTCCAGGGTGCGGGGTTGCGGTCCCGGGGCAATGGCCCCCTTCCGCGGAGTCTTCCGCTGGCCGTGACTACGGCCAGGTCATTGGGTGGCTGAGGTGTTCTTCTTCGGGTTGTGTGGCCTCAATCCAGGGGTGCTGCCGGCTCGGCAACCAGGTCTCGGGGTAGGCGGCGACGGTCAGGCGGGCGCGCGTGGTATGGCGCCAGGTCTCGCACGAGCGGGTGTTGAGAGCCGTCCGCTCGTGCGAACATGTTCGTTGCCAGCCTCTGGACGAACTTGTCCAGTGTCTCCAATCCTAGGTCCCTTGCGATCGTTGCGTTTCTCACGTAGCGAGGCGCGCCGACGATGGTACGCAAGGAGAGGTTTTCTTGGGCCCGGAGTCTCTTCTTGTTGGACTCCGAGCAGAGGGCGTACCATGCCGGCGAGGCATACGTGAGGCGGGACCTGATGTACGTTTTATAGATCCCGAGCTTCGACCGCAGGGGGAGGCCGGAGTCCAGGAGTGGACGAAGTTTTGCCCGTGCAGCCCGGACCTGGTTTACGACGTTGTCGACGTGGGTCTTCATCGTGAGCCGGCGGTCTATGGTGACCCCCAGATACTTCACTTGGTGCAGCCACCCAATGTCCTTCCCTTGGAGTTGGAGTGGTGGTGGCAGGTTGCTCTGGCCGGTGATCATCGCCTGCGTCTTCCCGACGTTGACGGAGAGCCTCCATTTGGCCAGCCATTTAGGCAGGGTGTCCAGCGTGCGTTGCATTTTGACGGCGGCGTGGGGTGCTTTGTAGGACGACGCATAGTATGCTGCGTCGTCAGCGAAGAGGGCCAGCTGTACACCAGGGCCAACTGGGATGTCATCCGTGTATCGGGAGTAGCAGGCGGGTGAAAGACAGGAACCTTGTGGGACGCCGGCTTCGATGGGGCGGGCTTCTGACACGGCGTCTTCCACCACCACTCTGTAGTGGCGACTCCGTAGGAACGAGGCCACGACGCGGGTGATTCGTCGTGGAGCTGGGGACGTCGACAGCTTGTACAGCAACCCCTCGTGCCATACTCTGTCGAACGCCTTCTCCATGTCCAGGAGTACTGCGACGGTGTATTCTTTCTTATTCCGACAGACCGTCATGTCGTTCAGTACCCTGGTGAGCTGGAGCGTCGTCGAATGCTCTGGCCTGAAGCCGAACTGTTCCGGGCGAGCTTGGATATGTGGCAGCAGTCTTCCTAGCAGCAGCTTCTCGAACACCTTTGACATGGTGCTCAGGAGGGTGATGGGCCGATAGCTCTCGGGCTTCTTGACATTCTTGCCCGGCTTGGGGAGCATTATGACCAGGCCTTCCTTCCATGTAGTAGGGAAGTGCCCCGTGTGCATGATGCCGTTAAACAGGCGCGTCATAGCCGCCACAGTCGGTAGCGGCAAGTTGCGCAGCGCCATGTTGGTGATTTGGTCTGCGCCCGGGGCTTTCCTGGGCTTGGTGCGCCTGATCGTTCGCAGGACTTGGCCGGGCGAGAAGAAGATGGGGTCCTCTTCAGGAGCTATCGGCGTCGCGAAGTAGTGCCGCAGGTGTTCCTCCACTGCTGCTACGTGTTCGGCGTCGTCGGTGGGGTTCGGCTTGAACTGCCTCTCCAGGCATTCGGCGAAAATTTCAGCTCGGTCTTTTGCTCTGAATCTCGGGAAGCCGTCGCTGCCCAGCAGCGGTCGAACAGGAGCCTATGATTCCGGGCCGAATCGGCGTCTCTTATATACGATTTCTCGAGCGACCACCCCCCCCTCACCCCGCACTCTTCCCCTGGACTCAAATCTCTTTATTTTCATGTCAAATTTACATTTTACATGTACAAAACAGTATACATTCGTTTACTTACCTATTTTCTAGACCTAAACATACAATTTGCATTGTCCGCCGGCGCAAAACAGAGTGAGGAGCGCGTTTTTTTTTTTTTTTTGTTGGAGGGGAAAAAAATGGAATTACCCATGCCCAGGAGTCAGACCTCCCTGCTATGTCCGGGTCCCCACATATTGAGCGGGCATCAGCTCGTGTGGTATACGGACTAAAAACAACCCCTTTGTGTTTACAGTTGTCCTACTAAGACTTTACTGTGAGCCATGGCCTCGGTATATGCTGAAGGCTTTCTACCTGCAATTTGCCCTTTTGGGCGATATATATGTGTATATGATATATATGGGAGGAGTTTGCCTGCTTACCCGATTTTATGAGCGGGCATCAGCTCATAGTCAACGGGCATGATGGCGGCATGTTAGGGGGGCAGATTGCCCCCGCTACTATGAAGTGGTTATATATAATTTTTGAGACCTATCCTAATCCTAAACTATTTTGTATTTGGGTCATTTAGGGGGGCTCTGACCTCAGTCCGGGAGGTTTAAAGGGGCAGGGGGAGATTGTGTGTTCGTCGAATCAAGACGGCGATCTCTTTCAATCCAAATTTGGTATCTGAGACGCTGTAGTGCTTCGGGAACACAGCCTTCGTCAAGTTGACGTGCCTGAGGGGCGGGGGGTGGTTGGGCTTTAAGAGATTTCGTGATATCGTCCTCCGGTTCTAGGAGGACGTCTTTGGGGCGCCTTTTGAAAAGGTGTTTCTTATTTATATCTGGGGTCGGATCATAAAGGGATGCTTGTACTATAAGCGGGTTTGGGTGGCTAGATGCATTAATGAAGAAGCGTTCGGACGCTTCTTTCATATATTGCTTTACTGTGGGGAGTCTAAAGTCACTATGGAGGTCTACGATTCGCATGTACCACGGGGCACCTACGGCTTTTCGCATGAAGCGATTTTGTAAAACCTGAAGGGGCTTAAGGGAGTGGGAGCAGTGTGCAAAGACTGGACTTGCATACGTGAAGACCGGACGGATGCAAGTTTTAAATAGAGTTATTTTGCAGCGCAATGGAAGATTGCTTTTACTTCTCATGAGCGGGTGAAGCCTACTCATGTAGAAAGCTGCTTTGTCGCGGACCGTTTTAATGTGGGATTTGAAGTTTAGTCGGGAGTCTAATGTCACGCCTAAATACTTCACTTTATTTTCCCAGGGGATAGGGCGGTCAAAGAGGGTGATTTCGGGTAGTGAAGAGGACGCGCGGTCAGCTCGAGTTTTGCCCCTTGAAAAAGCACGGCTGCGCTTTTCTCGGGGTTCATCTCTATTCTCCATTTGAGAGCCCATTCACCGAGGTCGGTTACTGCTTTCTGGAGTACTTGACAAACGCGCGCCCTCTTCCTACTGGTGTAATAGAGAGCCGTATCGTCAGCGTAAAGGGCTAGCTCGACGTATGGCGTGCGGGGAACGTCTTGGACGTAAAGTGAAAAGAGGGTGGGGGAGAGAACTGAGCCTTGCGGGACTCCGGCGGCTATGGGGTGGGGCCTAGAACGCGATTTTTCTACTCGATAGCAAAAACTGCGCTCAGTGAGGTAGTCTTTGATAATGAGTACAAGCCTATCGGGGAGGTTGAGTTGGTACAGTTTATAAATAAGACCATTGTGCCAAACTTTGTCAAAAGCTTTCGCTACGTCAAAGAATATGGCACCGGTATCTTTGGACTTTGCCGTTGTGTGGAACCCTTTGTAAATGTGCTCCGTTATGCGGTGCACCTGTTGGACGCACGAGTGTTTGGGTCTAAAGCCAAACTGCTCGTTGGGTATGAGATTTTTGTCTATGCAAATGTCTTTGAGTCGGTTGAGAATAAGCCGTTCATAGACTTTGCCTATTGAAGAGAGTAAGCTAATGGGGCGATAGCAAGTGGGGTCGGTTCGATCTTTCCGGGGTTTGTGAAAGCCAATAACGTCAGCTTCTTTCCATGCGGTTGGAAAGGCACATAGACGGAGGGAGGCATTGAAAATTACCGTAAGGGTTGTTAGGAGTCTGAGAGGGAAAGATTTAATTGCCATATTAGTGATTCTATCAAGCCCCGGGGCTTTCTTAGGTTTGAG
Source organism: Argyresthia goedartella (assembly GCA_949825045.1). Classification (NCBI taxonomy): domain Eukaryota; kingdom Metazoa; phylum Arthropoda; class Insecta; order Lepidoptera; family Argyresthiidae; genus Argyresthia; species Argyresthia goedartella. The sequence goes on along the minus strand of OX463821.1, from coordinate 20,064,834 downwards.
TTCCTTTATTACTTTTTGCACTTCCTCAAGGGTGATCTCGGGAAGGGAGTCAATGGGGGGGAGAGAGCTTTTATACTCAACTTCAGAGTTGACCATGTTAAGATGATCGGGGTCTATTGGTTGAGAGGAGGGAGTGCACTGGGTTTCTAGACTATCGGCAAGACATTCGGCCTTTTCGTCGTCATCAAAGGCTGCGGGTTGGTTATCCCGTTTTAGGGGGGGCATGGGAACAATCTCATCGGATTTGAGGTATTTACTGAATTTAAATATGGCAGTGTGACTTGGGGCTATGCTGGAGACAAAGTCGTTCATGCGACTGCCTCTGAGCTCTCGCATGCATCTGGTAACCTCTCGTTGGAGGCGACGCATTTGAATTCTGTGATTGTCTGAGGGACAGTTATCATAATCTCTTTGTGCCGCATTCTTTGCACTAAGCAGCAGTCTCAAGTCCTCTGGGAGTTCGAAGCGATGGTTAGCCTGTACCGGGACCTCGCTAGAGGCGCCGGTCAGGGCTTCGTTGAGGCTGCTGCCTATGTCAGAGATTTTGGTTTCTAGTTGGGCTCTATTGTCAATTTCTGATGTGATATCTAATCTTGGGTCCCGCTTACTGAGAGCTTGCTTGAATTTACGGTTGTTAATAACGGTCCTGGTTTCAGTCGGTTGGTCGAATGGCCTGCCGAGATAGTATAAGACCGGTCTATGATCCGAGTGAAGCTCGCTAAGTACACTTATGTCCCTGACTGGGAGGCTAATGTTTTTGAAGATACAGTAGGAGAGAATGTCTGGTCTGTGGTCAGCAGTGTAGGGATAATGGGTCGGGGCATAGGGAGCTATGACTTCGCAGTCATCGAGGGATTCGAGAAGTCTGTGTACGGTCCGTCCGTTGGTATTTGTCTCATTACAGTTCCATTGCTGGTGCTTGCTGTTGAAGTCACCAGCTAGGATAACTGTACTACCTAGTTCTAAGAGGGCTTTGATATCATTAGCTATCATCTTCTGTCCGGCCGGCAGATAGACTGATGCTATGACTATGGGATCGTGACCTGACATTGCAATGCGGGTGGCAGTTGCTTCGCAATTATCTAGTTGGGGGTGACTATAGAACAAACGTGCAAAGATTTTTTATAATAGATGGCGGTACCGCCTTTGGGGTTATTTGGTCGGTCCTGAGTCGGTAAGCGGTCAGTTTGGAGGAGACTATATTTGGCTATATTGAAGCGCCTATGTTTGGGTTTTAGGTAAGTTTCTTGGACCGCGAGGATATCTATTTTATGTCTATTGAGAAGATCGGCGACTTCTTCTCTCTGTTTAAGGAGACTATCAGCGTTATAGAGCGCTAAAGTTAGACTGTGGGGCTTTGTCCGTCCGTTTGTCGAGTTTACTAAAATGGGCGTACTATACATGATGGTAGTTTAGGTATAAAGGGTGGGTTGGTGGGTGGGGGAGGTGACGAAGGCGTATGTAAGAGGGGTGCGCCTGAAAGAGGCAAAGTTTGGGGGATATAGTGTGGGGAGGTCGAGAAGACTTGGGATGAATGCCCTAGGTGGGGGGGGTAGTTTATGAAGTTGGCGGCGCTTAAGGTGCCGTTGGAGGAAATGGGGCCGTGGCCCGAAGCCTTGTCCAAGGGGGTAGGTGGTGTTGGGTGGATATAGGGGCTTAGAAAACTTTAGAGGGCGTTGGGAGGGCGCTTGTTGGGAAGAACTCTGGCTCTGTTCCCACCTGCGACTTGCGCCTGGGGCTGCCGGGCATCCGCCATAGTTGGCTGGATGGCCGATCTGTCCGCACAACACGCAGGTGGGAGGGGTTGCCGCGTCCTTCCCGCAAACGGAGGTGGCATGATTGCCTGCGCATTTCACGCAACGGGGGGGGGGGCAAAGCATCTGCTTTGGCCATGTCCATACATTTGACAGTTGTAACACTGTGAAATGATGTTGGCGGATTTGGGGCTTTCGACGCTAATGTCTTTGAGACCGCAGAGGGATTGAAGGGGGCTAATTTGCCTACCTGCGGCGGTGGGTTCGGCAATTACTAGGATTATGTTAAATGCCTTTGCAGGCCGGTACGCGCTTTTTGCGCGGTGCAACCTATGTACTTCCATTACCGGGAAGTTTTTAGAGATTAAGTCATTTTTGATGACGGATGTGGGGAGATTTGTGGGGACGGGGCGGACTATGTAACGAAAAGTTCTCTCCTCGGGGAGAGAGTAAGTATGGAAGGCGATATGGTTCGCCCTCAAAAATTTGGTGATAGCGCGATGGCATTTGGACTCTGCCACCTGGACGCGGGTTCCGGCTGATGTTATCGCGGATGTATATTTAATTCTATTTCTTTGCAAATGGATCGATACCCGAGTCCAGGCGGTTTCGTCTCGGATTATTACTGGTGGTGGGGGGCGAGCGCGGTACGCGTGGGGCGCGGGGGTTGGTGGGGCTACGGTATTCGCGGTACCGGTGGGGGATGGAGGGCTCTGAAGTATCAGAGTTTGGGGCGCGGGGGGGGCGGGGGAATTTGTTGAACACGGTGTGGGTTTTGGGGTTAGCGGAGACAGAGACATGGTAGCGGGCCTGATCTGTTTGGCCTCGGGGCTTACGGGGGACTCGGAAGACCGGTTCTTCCGCTTTTTGTTTTTTGAGATGACGGGGGTGAAATGAGTTTCCTCATTGAATGGCGGTGAAGTTACAGGGGAGAGAGAGCTGAGGGTTGGGGTTGGGGTTGGGGGGTTCGCGGGGGATGCAAGAACCGGCGAGCGGGGGTGCGAGTCAGCTTCGGAGCTGGTTGAGGGGCTAGCGGGGGGATCGGCAGCCCTAATACTTTGGATCAACGGGCGATCCGGAGGGAATGGAGACAGTTGTTGGAGTACGTACTCCAACAACAAGGGGACTGACGACACATATTTACCTATCTCGATAAGTAAATTAGTGTCTGGTTGGGGGGCCATGGCTTGGGTGTGTAGCCTAGCGTGTGGGTGAGTTCCTACTTGTGTCTCGAACCGCCTCCGTCTCTATCCAGGCGGTCCGAGGTGAGTGGTACAAAATAATAAAACAGAAGAATGGGGACAGTAGAAAGGGGACAGAGAGAGAAGAATAAGTAAATAAATAAAATAAAAATAATACGACCTTACTGGAACCAATCCAACACACGCGGCGGACTGACCCGAGGGGGTCTCACGGGCGTGCGAGAGAGAGGTCTCTCGCACGCAGGCGCGATCGCGCTCGCGAGCGCGGGCGCGGGTGAAAGAGAGGGAAACACTTTCTGCCGGGGCGGCAGCGGGAGAGAGTAAACACGACCGTCCTGCACGGGTGCTGGACGGTGAGTCGTGAGGAGCGCGTCAATCAAGCATTCTTCTCACGCACCCATTCTGGGGCGTGGGGAGTCAGGGTCAGATCATCGGATCTCTTCCTGAAGAAGCGCCTCTGTCCACTCCTATGGACAGGTCATCGGGGGGCCCTCGCGGGCGGTGGAGATGTTCTCACGAGGGGTGTTCCTTTGGATGATCGCCGGCTAGGCAACCAGGTCGCGTGGCAGGCGGCGGCGGTCGGGCGGGCGCGCGTGGTACGGCGCCATGTCGCGGATGTGCGGATGATGAGAGCTATCCGCACGCGCGAACATGCCCTTCGCCAGCCTCTGGACAAACTGGTCCACTGGTTCCCATCTGAGGTCCCTCTGGATCGTCGCATTCCTCACGTAGCGGGGGGCGTCGACGATGGTACGCAAAGAGAGGTTCTCTTGGGCTCGGAGTCTCCGTTTGTTCGTCTCCGAGCACAGGGCGTACCATGCCGGGGCCGCGTAGGTGAGGCGGGATCTCACGTAGCACTTGTAGATCCCGAGCTTCGCCCTCAGAGGGAGGCTGGAGTCGAGAAGTGGACGCAGCTTGGCGCGTGCCACCTTGACCTGGTTGACGACGTTGTCGACATGTTGCTTCATGGTGAGCCGGCGATCGATGGTCACTCCCAGGTACTTCACCTGCGGAGACCACGCGATGTCCTGTCCTTGGAGCTGGAGTGGTGGTGGAAGGGGGGACTGGCCTGTGATGAGCGCCTGCGTCTTCCCAACGTTGACGGACAACCGCCACTTGGCGAGCCAGTCGGGCAAGATGTCCAGGGTGCGCTGCAGTTTGACGGCAGCGTGCCGTGCCTGGATCGACGACGCGTAGTAGGCAGCGTCGTCGGCGAAGAGTGCCAGCTGGGCACCCGGCCCGACGGGGATGTCGTCCGTATATTGGGAGTAACAGGCTGGAGACAGGCAGGACCCCTGAGGGACGCCGGCTGCAACGGGGTGTTCCTCGGAGACGGCGTCTTCCACCATCACTCGGAAGCGGCGATTCTTCAGGAAGGAGGCGATGATCTGGACCAGTCTTCTTGGGGCTGGAGACGTCGACAATTTGTACAGCAACCCCTCGTGCCATACTCTGTCAAACGCCTTCTCCATGTCCAGGAGTACTGCGACAGTGTATTCCTTCTTGTTTAAACAAACCGTCATGTCATTCAGTACTCTGGTGAGCTGAAGCGTCGTAGAATGCTCGGGCCTGAAGCCGAACTGTTCTGGGCGCGGCTGGATGTGGGGCAGTAGCTTCGCCAGCAGGAGTTTCTCAAACACCTTTGAGATGGTACTCAGTAGAGTTATCGGCCGATAGCTCTCAGGCAGCTTGGAGTCCTTGCCCGGCTTGGGCAACATGATGACCAAGCCCTCCTTCCATTGGGTTGGGAAGTAGCCCGTGCGCAAGATACCGTTAAACAGGCGCGTAACGGCCGCCACAGAGGAGCGCGTGCGACAGATTTCAATATTTATATGACCCCGTCCCCCGCTTCCCCATGCCGCAGCTTGCGGGAGTCGGGGCCCCCCTCGCTTGCCTGTATGCGCCGACAGGGACAGTTGCACTGTCTCTTTCTCTCGCTTGTTTTTGCTAGGTTTCCTCCCCTTCTTATGAGATAGTGAGTGTAATAAGTGTGAATTCTAATTGGAATTATGTGCTCTAATTTGATTATTTACTTGCAAATCTACCGAAACTATGTGCTATTTCCTATTGGAAATTGTGTACCTACCTAACCGGGGATGGAATCGCTAGCAAAAACACATACATAATAAAATACAATCCTATTCTAAACTATGTACAAACTTACATCCTAAGCCCTAATCCTAATGAGAAAATATAACTTTATTTCGTGACCAAAACTTAATCTAGCTTATCCTAAAACGTATAAAAAACAAAATAAGATAAAAACTATGTACAAAGTAGTCATTTCAGGTTCTGTCGTGCACAGTAAGCCTTACTTAAATATTCCCCATCAAAGTATGCAGGGGCTACCTGGCAAAAAAACTTGTATCAGAATTATTTCTTAATAATTCTGACACCGTTGTTATTTGTATTTACAGAACATCGGTTAAATGAAAATATGGTGTCTTTTAACATAAATAATTACAAAATTGACAGTTGTAACAATAGAAAGACTGCTGATAGGTTCTTTAATCGTAGTAAAAAATAATATTAAGGTGAAACAATGGATAGATATTCTTGCACTTACTGTAGAAAGACAAATAGAGGTATCCTGTGTTGAGTTGGATAGCCATATTATTGTTTGTGTCTTCAAACAATAATATGGCTATCCAAATTAACCATCTAAGGCCATGGCAATTTTGAAATTTTCGAGAAAATTATGGAGGAAGCCCTCATTAGAACTTTCTAATAACAGAAAAAAGTTAATTATTTGTGGCGATTTTAATGTAAATTGGCTTGTAGATACAACATTGAAACAACGTTTAATAACTCTGTTCAATTAATTTATGTCATGTATTTCTAGAGCCGACTAGAATTACACTTACCAGCCAAACTTGCTTAGATATCGTTTTTTGTGACTGTGCATTCACAAGTAAAAATGTAATAAAATGCTTACCCTCCGATCACATCATGTGGTCAAACAGTTTCATTCCCAATTGCTAGTAAAAATAGGACTGATCAATCATTTTATAGGCCTATTGCATCCCATAGACTAGAGACGTATATGAACAACTTAGATATAAATTTGCCAATACCGGATTATGATGAACAGAACCCTAACAAAATCTATTCTGACGTCTTCAACATTATTCAAACATAATTCGATACAGTTTTTAAATTAAAGAAAGTCAGTGCCAACAACGGTAAATCTAAATTTAATGACTGGGCAACATTTGGAATTCGTAAAAGTAAAGCTATCTTGTATGACCTTTATGAACAAAAAAACCTATAACTTTGATATAAAATTTCATGACTAGGTTAAAAAATATTCCAAAACTTTCAAGTCGGTTTGTAGAACTGCAAAACTTTACACATTAATAGAAAAATACAAAATTAAAATAATAGAATGAAAACGGTTTGGCAAATCATAAACCGTGAAACTGGAAAAGTAATACCAAGGGACAATGATTTCTGATTAAAGATAGGTGATAATGTTGTTAAATCCAACGCTGAGGTAGCCCGAGCTTTTGAAACATTCTTCACCAATGTACCCTTACTCAAAACAATGCGTCTAAATTCATCTCCATGTGAAGCAAAGACTTTATTAAAAAACAGTAGCACTAGCATCAGTAACGTAGATTTAAAATTTCATCATGTATATCACCAGGATATTGTCAAAACATATAGATTACCTAACTTAAAAAATACTGAAGACCTGTGGGGTATATCAGTCAAAGTCCTTGGTTTAATATACTAGTTATAGCCCCACACCTAGCTTATATATTTAATAAATGTGTTGACGATGGAGCTTTCCCTGACCTCATGAAACACAGTAAATTGATACCTCTGTTCAAGTCGGGTGACAAGGGTGATCCTTCAAATTTCAGACCAATATCTGTTCTTCCAGCACTAAGTAAATTTTTTGAAAAGATTATACTCAATCAAATTCTCTCACACTTCAACCGTACAAAACAACTCCACGTCAAACAATACGATTTCTCTAGGGGTAAATCGACTACGGATGCAGGTACTTATTACTCTTATATCTCATATTTACTCTACGTGGGAGGCCGCACAGGATGCTATTGGAGTTTTTTGCGATATGTCAAAGGCATTTGATTGTGTTGATCATAATACGCTACTAATGAAATTAAATCATTACGGAGTTAATAATAATGCGTCTTATCTACTAAGATCATACCTAAGTAATATAATTCAACAGACAGAAGTCAACGGTGTTAAATCTGATAGATCGGGTGTAAAAATTGCCGTTCCACAAGGTTCCATATTAGGCCCTTTCTTATTCCTGGTGTATATTAACGATCTGCCTTTCATGGTGGAGAAATTGACTGATATAGTGTTTTTTATTGCTTACACTTCACTGGTCTTCAAAATTGAAAGACAAACAGAAGATTTTGATGATGTTAATGGAGTATTGTCTTTAACCTTGATTTGGTTCACAGTTAATAATTTATTGTTAAATGCTGGTAAAACCAAATGTATCAAATTCTCATTTCCAAATGTCAGGCAAGTAGAAACCGGTGTTAGACAGCAGCAGGTTTGAATTGGTAAATATTCAACTCCTTCTTCTCGTCAGTTGGTCCAGATCTCGCTAATAAAATACCAAATAAATATTACACTGATAGTTGTCAGATTTTTATGTATGGACACAATTACACTCACAACAATACACTGAATGAACTTAGACCATGCACCGTGGACGAAGTCAATAATATTATAGATGACCTTAATATTAACGCAAGCATTGGTCTAGATGGAGTCTCAACTAAAGTAATCAAAAAGACTGTCATTGTTGAAAAACTTGTTCAATGCATAAACAAGTGCCTTAGTCTAGGGGTTTTTCCAGATTCACCTAAAACTGCTAAAGTTAGTCCAATATACAAATCTGGACCTAAAACCGACCCAAGTGACTACAAGCCAATATCGGTGTTGCCAGTCATCTCGAAAATATTTGAGCGAAATATGTGTAATAGACTTAATGACTACTTAACGGAAAATGATTTTCTAATTGACCAACAATTTGGCTTTCGTCCAAAATCTAATATACTTGCGGCTGCTATAGACTTGATTACTAAAATTTAAACACATATTGACAAAAGAAATATTTCTGCTGGCATATTTATAGATTTAAAAAAAGCATTCGACACCGTAAGTCCCCATAAGCTACTTCTAAAACTACACGATCTAGGCGTCAGAGACTCGTCTCTAAATATGTTCAAATCCTATCTACACAACAGGCGTCAAGCTGTTAAGATCGAGAATATCACGAGCTCATTCCAAAATATCTCATATGGTATACCCCAGGGTTCTATAATCGGACCGTTGCTATTCTCTATTTATGTAAACAACATAAATACTATAGGACTAACTGGACATATTACGCTCTATGCTGAAGACACTTGCTTGTTTTACTTCGGCAACTCTATTAATAAATTAGTCCACGATGCACAAAGAGATTTAGAGGTACTCAATGAGTGGTTGCTGAGTAAGTTATTAACGATTAATACATCCAAAACTTCATTTATGATCTTAGCCGCTAAAAATAAGGTAATCTCTGAGTTTGAGCCACTTAAAATAAATAATGAATATATTAAAAGGTCACACCAAGAAAAATACCTAGGTTAAATTATCGACGATAAATTAACGTGGAGAACACACATTGAGTATGTCGGATCTAAATTGATATCGACGCTAGGAGCACTTCGAAGGGTGGCACACTGTATACCAAGTAAAATAAGACCACTTATTTACAATTCTTTGGCTAAATCACATCTTAAATATATAATTGAAATCTGGGGATCAGCGGCTCCATCTAACCTTATCCCGCTACAGAGAACCCAAAATAAAATTATCAAGGTCTTACTATACTACCCCTACGACACACCAACTAAACAACTGTACGACAAATCTAAACTATTTAACATTAACCAACTATATCAATATAACACATGTATTTTAATACGAAAAATTACTACGAATGCCATAAAATCTAACATAGAATTACACCAATCAAATAACAGAAATCTTCGTAACAAAATCAAACTTAAACTAACTAAACCTATGACTAATTATGGAATAAAGACAATATTATTTGAGGGAGCACAGATGTTTAATAAATTACCGGAAAGTGTAAAGATTTGCGAAAGTATAAACACTTCATACTTTACTTTATACTTTATTGCATATACACATTAATGGACAATTACAAACATAGTTAGTATACAAAGGCGTGCTTATCTCTATATAGAGATTTCTTCCAGCAAACCCAGGGCTGACAGGAAAAATTGTTTCATGCGAAGGGATAGACCTATTAAATAAACACTTTCAAAAATAAATTAAAGCTACACGTCGCAACGAGTACTGTAAATTAATATACCTATATATTTTCAAGCATATCTCATTTTAAGTGAATGTAAATTCTTATGAGAATAAAGTTCTTTAAACCTAAATGACACCAAATTTCTTGGAATAACCATTGATAGCAAATTGCAGTGGGGACCGCACATAGATAAATAAGCTGGTAAATTAAGTTCTGCGGCTTACGCTGTTAGGAACATCAGACAAAATACGGATGTGGCTACATCTAGGTAGTAAATTTTAGTTAATATCATAATGTCATGTCCTATGGTATCTTGTTGTGGGGGAAAGCAGCGGATATTCAAACTATTTTTATTTTACAGAAAAGAGCTATTCGAGCAATTTATAATTTAAATCTCACAAGAGAGCTTTGTAAATAAATTGACTAACTAGTCAATTTATTTTCTAAAACATAATGTATATACGCAAGAACCTTACAACATTTTCCAAACTTAGCGATAGGTGTAATATTAACCTAAGAAATAAACACAGACTACTTGCGCCCCGGTTAAGACTCGCGAAGGTTAGCAATTCTTTCAAGGGTCAATGCATTCTCTACTACAACAAGATACCTCTGGAGATTTTGAAATTGCCATTTGAGCAATTTAAAAACCATGTTAAAGCGACTTTGTCGAAAAAGGGATATTACAATGTTCAAGATTACTTAAATGACGGGACTGTATGGAGTTAATTGGCTCAAACCAGACCTTGCTGTTAATAGTTTTGTAATTATTTATTCCTGCTTATTAATTATGATATATAGATATGTATTTGTTAAGCATAAGCAATTTTTAAAAGAGATCTGAAAATCAATCTGTGGGGGTTTCTACGCCCCTCTTCTCCCACAGTGGTCCAATGTAGAGAAGTGGCAAAAAGTGACGATTGCTAAGTATATGTAAATATCTACAGTAATAAAGACATTTGTAATTTGGAATTTGGAGTTTAAAAAAAAAGATTTAATGTCATTATTATTCAATCTAAAATCGACGCCATGGTCCCTAAGAACAGATTTCGCTATCTCTTATCGTTTCTGACTTCTCCATACTGACTCATTTGGATTAATATATAATAAAATATATGCCTGCCTATTCGAAGTCACGGAGATCTGAGATACGTCCGACGGGTACCTGTCGGGTACATCCGTGCGTATATGGCTGGCTAATCGTATAAAGAACTCGTATTCGTCCATCTAAATATCCCAAAGTATCTACTCTAGAATGCAACTTCGACCAATATGACAGACCGTGAGAGCTTTAATTGTAACGCCTTTGCAATCACCATCAGTAAAGACATGATGATTGGATAACCGCCCCCTTGGATAACCGTCGGCCATTTCAAATACAACGCTCGGGTTAAGCGCACCAATAAGCCTATATAGAACAACCATAATGAAACATCTGAAAATATTGAGCGTTAATTGTAAATCGTTATGTAAATGTAATATATGTTAATTGAAACATAAAGTTCGTAAATGAGCTTTGCAATACAAATGATATTGTTATTTTATAAGAAACCCGGCTGCTACCTAGCGATTTGCATAAACTGGACAACATCCACCCTGACTTCCTGGGAGTGGGAACATCAGCTGTTGACAGCCCGGCTGCTATACTTGTAGGAAGACCGTACGGAGGAGCAGCAATACTCTACAAGAAGTCTCTAAAGGTCAGAGCTAATAAACAGACAGATACTCCAAGATTAGTAGCAGTCAAACTCACGCTCTCCAATAATAAGTCGTTGCTTATTGTGCATGTGTACTTACCTACCTGTATACCAGACCACTTTGATGAGTTTGCAGAATGCCTAGGAAAAATACACAGTATCGTAGAAGATAGTAACTGCAGCTCCTGCTTAGTCTTAGGAGATTTTACTGCCGACCCCAGTACTCAGTTTGGGCATGAACTGTCAACTTTCTGCACCGAATACCGCTACGAAATAACCGATCAGAACCTGCTACCAGCTGACTCATATACTTATGTGAGCGACGCAAATGGCACCATATCATGATGAGATATGGCTCGACCACTGCTTAGCCACAGAAACTATACGCAAATGCATAAATAAAGTTACCATAAACTACAGCATCTCGAGGACAGACCATCGACCTTTACTTACATATCTCAGCATAAGAGGCTTGACCAATCCAGACAACCGTAGATGGAACAAAGCAGCATGGAAACCACGCTCAATGCTGCAAACTAAGCACTATACCAGTCTCATAGAACGACAAATAAAAAAGACAGAATGTTTCTAGGGTGAGCTTGCATCATCAATGCAAATAGATAACGTCTTCGCTTTACCTATTACCGCAATGCAACAATCAGCAGAGCAGCGTTTGAAGCTAAGAAAAATCAAGTCAAGAAGGCAAAGTCAATCGCAGGCTGGAACGAGAACGTGTCCGAACTTAACCAGGACCATATTGAAGACAGGATATATGCCAATCGCAATGACCAACACCGTTATCTTCCATCTGTGTACGAACAAACAAAAGGATATTGCCAGTTCGGGAAACTACAGACCGATTGCACTCGCCTCGATATTTGAGAAGGTCCTCCTGGCACTGACTGCAAAACACCTCGAAAGCTTATATCACCAGATGGGCTTCAAGAAGAACTCCTCAACGACCACTGCTGTAATTCTCCTAGAGCAAGTCGCGTGTCCTAGAAACAAAGGCAAATATCTACCTACGCCTGCTTCTTAGACCTCAGAAAGGCCTTTGATCGCGCCACAAATTCCCTCCTGTGAGAAAAATTAAGACATCGAGGAGTCCCTGAAAGTGTCATCACAATCCTGGCTAGGTGGCATGACCAATAGCTCAACGTGGTCAGATGGAATGGCTCCCTATCAGAGTCGATGCCACCCAACAGCGGGGTGAGACAAGGCGGTACAGCTTCCCCTGTATCATTCAACATCTACATGGACGAGCTCAGTCGACGTCTCGCGGACACCGGAGTTGGCTTGTGCGTGAACCACGTGAGCTACGCCGACGATATGGTGCTGCTGGCGCCCTCTGTGACTGCCATGCGCCGTCTGCTGCATACATGCGAGACCTACGCCCGGGAAAAAAACATGCAGGAAAACGCGGGCAAATCCGTATGCATGGTCTTTAAATCGAAGAACACCCCAACCTTTGCCCCGCCACTTAATCTATCAAACCAGGTACTACAACGAGTGGAGCAGACAAAGTAACTTCGTCACATCATCGACTCAAATCTAAATGATGATCGGGACACAGAGCGACAACGTCGAGCAATCTGCGTCAAAGGTAATATGCTGGCGAGACGCTTCTATCGGTGCAGTGTAGACACGAAGCGTCTGCTGTTCACGGCGTACTGCACTTCTCTGTACACGGCTGAGCTATGGTGTAACTACACCAAGGCGGAGTACAACCGACTGAGAGTGCAGTAAAACAACGCATGGAGAGCGATGAACCGCCTGCCGCGCAGCTGCAGCGCGTCCGAGATGTTCGTGTCGGCGCGCCTGCCCGGCTGGGCGGGGCTCGTGCATCACGTGACCGCCGGCGCCACCGCGCGCCTGCGCACTTCCACCAACACTGTCGTGTGAGCCGCGCGATCCTGGCTCGCGAGTCCGATCCACCGACAGTGGCTCCAACTTCAAACAGAAAGGCCTTCTGCCCAGAACTCATAATATTTCATTCTGTTTTTACCTATTTTACTATTCTATACCAACCACCCTATCAGTATTTTGGTAGTTTGGTTAATTAGTTTTTATAAAAAACGATCTCAAACCAGACTGTAATTGATAAGTTCAGCTAATTTTATCAGTTTGTGTATTAATCCTCTGTTTTTTTAATTGTATGATGTGTTTTGTGCTAGTTTATAAGTTTTATGGAACTTATTTCTTAACATATTTAATATATGTTTAATGTCCCTGGGAAGCCACGGAGAAGGCGTCAAAAATGGAATGGATGGCGTTGAAGACACCCATAGCCTTTTACGATCCGTCCGTCTGTCTGTCTGTCCGTCTATCCGTCAACGGGCTATATCACATGAACCGTAATAGGTAGAGAGTGTAAATTTTCACAGCATGAGTTGATTTTCCTGGCACTTTTAAATTATTATATATTTGCTATAATTGTGACTAAGTATTAATATTGCATTGCGTCTAAACGAACAAATCAAATAGGCATAATTTTTACTCTATTCGTTTGAAAGATACAGCACATTGAGTTGTTTGTTGACAGGGGAATCAAAAGCGGGTTGGATTTTGATGAAGTGACACACACAGAAACAAGCAAAAAAAATCCTATAGTTAATTGCACTAAAGCGACAATTCCGAGATTTTTGGCGAAAAGTTAGCAAGTAGTAAAAAATGATATTTTACAGATCATGTCGCAAATACTTTCTATGAATTTCTAATGGTCCACTGAAGAGTCGATTTATAATATAGTACCAATGGCACATAGGGGGTTGAACGTCCGTTGGTACTATCATACCAATGGCGGCCAGAATCGTGACCGCTTTTTAATGCGTTCGAATTTAAAATTCTATATAAAAGATTAGTTCCGCTACTTGATACGAGACGGTTCTGATTGAAATTTCTGAAAGGTGTATTTATTTTTGTGATACGACAACATTCATAGCCGCCATCCACTCGTGAAATTTTTGTTTACACTTCGGGTGGCCTTTGCTTACTGCTTTTTGATAGAAATATGATGTTTTAGGACCGCGCTACGCTCGCTCGGACTGTATGGGGTTAATCTACATAGCTAAACAGAGACCTTGCTGCTAATAATTTTATAATTATCTATTCCTTATTAATTATGATAATTATATTATAATATTTGTTTTAGTTAAGCACAAGCCGAATTTAAAAGAGATCTAAAAATCAATCTGTGGGAGTTTCTACGCCCTACTTCCCACAGTGGTCCAATGTAGAGAAGTGGCAAAAAATGACGATTTCTAAGTATATGTAAATATCTACAGTAATAAAGACATTTGTAATTTGAGTTTGGATGATGTGGTGTGAATAGTTTGGACTTTTTTGTTGGAAGGGAAAAAATGCCCAGGAGTCATGTCCGGGTCCGGGTCCCTACACATTGAGCGGGCATCAGCTCGTGTAGAATAAGTTGTTTATTAAGTTTGCGGCTACTTTCATAATCCATGTACATAACCAGGTGCATTTATAAGTTTGTATATGGTTTACAGATAAATAAAAATCTTGGCAATTCCGGGTTGGTTTTCCTGAAATCTTTGGCTTAAGTTGTATATTTAGTATTTTTTTCATAATTTTAGACTCTGTAGTTTCGGAAATAAGAGGGGGGGGAATGGCAATTTTTGCACTTTTTTGATCATAACTTCTGAAGTTATCAAAACTAAAATTAAAAAAATATTTTCGAAAAGTTTATAAAGAGCCCTTTTCAACGATAAGATGCAAGACTTATTACCGTTTTTTTCCCATCCACTTTTCATCATTTTAACTCTTTCACTTTTTTGTAGGCAATAGTTTTTTCATATTATACTTGAATTATGTTGCGGTTATCAAGATAAGTATTTTTGCAATAGATTTCAAGACTATCTCTTATAGTTCCTGTGTCAAACGGACGGACGGTCGGACGAACGGATGGATGCAAGGGCGAACCCAGGTAGGGGTAGGGGGGGGGGCTGCTGCCCCCCCCCCTAGAAGATAAAATAAACGTCAATTTTCCTGGCAAGTGGGAATTAAAAACGTGTTACCTACTCTGCGCAAAATGAAGTGTTGGAAACAAAATATATTTTCAGACAGATATTTTGATTTAATATTTTTTTATCTATAATTAAATATTCTACAACATTCGATATAGTATACTGTTAGCGACGCAATATAATTTAAACCTCCCGCGAAACCATCGCATCTCGTAGTTTCCGCTCCCGACGAGATAATCAGAACTATCTAGGATTAAAGCTGAATATAATTTGGAGAAAACTACATCTAGTGCTATCTAGTTACGGACGACAGTACTTTTTCCAGTAAAGAGAAATAGCATCAAGCATCAATTTAGGACTATTCTGGAAAGGAAAGACAGTGATAGCACGTATGAGACAAGGATGGAAATAGAGTCGAGTATTTTCTACGTATTTCGGGAGCGAGAATATTTGAATATATAAGCGGGATCGTGAGGCAGAGCAAGGCAATTCAGTTCGAATACAATTCAATTCACTTCGGTGCGCCATAGTGTCTTATAGTTTAATTGCGGCGGCGACACGAGATTTACGTTTACTGTGCAACAACTGGAAATATTACTCCGTCAAATGGATATCAGGAAGTTCTTAGAAAGATTGATTATTTGATTTATTTAAGGAGGTCTCTCTTGTAAGTGTATATCTTTAGCATATTAATTACCTACTTACAATATTAAAATTTATTAATTACAAGACGTGGTTTTGTTATAATTGTATATTATATTATGTTTTGATTATTTGGCGTTTAAACCACAAAGTTAACGAATTTTGAATATCGTAATTTTACTTTTACTGATAGGAAGTAAATGATATTTGAATGTGATGTTTTATAGGTATCTTGATCTTTATTTTCGTCCTATGCCTAAACACCGTAAGAGTAATTTTGTGTATCCATTTTTAAGTACAACACGCGAAAAAAGAAAAAAAGGTCGGAAAAGTAGCAGTGGAAGCGATGAAAATGACATGACAACCATGAAAAAACTACTCATGTAATGCCAAGATCATTGCATGCTAACATTGGACAAGCGTCACATTCTCCAGCAGAACCTGTAAATATATCTGTTGCCGACTATTCTTCTCCATCGACATCCCAACAAACTTATGACGTCAACGTCGATCCTGAAATTATATTAGACGATGGCTATCATGAAAATGATCTGGGTCGTTATGTTGGGTTGGCTACCTAGCTGTCGACGGAAAAGAAGAGGGAGTTGTTACAAAATCCTTGGATCCCGCCCAGAAATTACGATTTTGAAAGTGATGCAAGCCATTTGAAAAGAAAATTTAATCATGCTTGGTTGGATCAATATGCACCATGGCTAGTATATTCCAAGCGACTAAAAGGCGCTCTTTGTAAGCATTGTGTTTTGTTCCCTCCGCCCATCAGCACTGTGAGAGGAATTTTGGGATCATTTATGGTCAGGCCATATATAAAGTTCAAAAATATGCATGAAGACTGCCGAAAGCATGCAACGACTAACCTTCATCTAACAGCGGCAAATGCTGCGAAAATTTTTCTTGAAAATGTGCCTGTAGACATCCAACTACAAAGTGGACACCAAAAAGCAATCGAAGAAAACAGACAAATATTGTCATCAATTATTTCTTGTATAGTATTTTGCGGTACACATGATATACCTCTTAGGGGAAAACAAGCAGATGAGGGCGTTTTATTAGTTTTATTGAAGTTGAGAATCAATTCAGGGGACGACAAATTAAAGAGTCACCTGGAGAAGTGCCGTCGCAATGCAGTTTACACATCGCCAAAAATACAAAAAAAAAATGATAAATTTATGTGGCGAAGTTATTAAGAGAATATAATAAGTGAGGTTCAGAAGACCATGGCTTACGCAGTCTTAGCTGATGAAACAGCAGACGTAGCGGGGAAAGAACAGCTGTCAATAGGCGTGCGGTTCTACGACGAAAGCAAAAGGAAAATAAGAGAAGAATTTGTAGGGTTCGTTGAACTAAAAGCACAAAATGCTTTAGCAATTGCCGAAGCAATTGACAATTTCTTGATTAGTTCTAACCTCCCAACCGAAGATTGCGTAGGGTTTGGATTCGAAGGCTTTTCTAAAATGACAGGGAAAGAGGGTGGCGTAGAAGCCATTTTGAGAAAAAAATATCCTCGTGCTTTATATTTTCATTGCTCAAGTCACAAACTCAATGTGTGTTGATGATCAAACTCCTTGCTGTGAATGATGCAAACGCAGTGCCAGAAATTAGAAATACTATCGCCACTGTAAAGGATGTTATAACGTTTTTCAGATAATCGACTACACGTCGAAACTACGCTCCAAACCTATCACGATTGTGTGAGACGAGATGGTCCGAAAAATATAAATCAATCAACAAGTTTTCTCAACATTTCCCAGTACAGGGAAATTATGCCACCAGAAAATCTGCATATCAGTTGCATTCAGCCGTTACAAAACCAGTGTTTATTGTTGCTCTACAAACAATTGCCAAATATTCAGCAGTTTTAGAACCAGTAGCTAACGCACTCCAAGCTAAACCGATCGACATGATCTCGGAGGGGGAACACATCAAAAATATCAAGGACATTCTCAGAAATGACCGCGAGTTTCCTGATAGAATAAGTAATGAAATGCTTCAAAAAGCGCGAGCTGTTGCAATGGATTTGAACAAAGAAATTTCGGTTCCACGTCTTGCTCACAAGCAAACACATAAAGGTAATCCGCCATCAGACAATGATAAGGAATATTGGCGGCGTTCCCTGATAATACCATACATTGATTCACTCATTTCATCGTTGAATAGTCGATTCTCCCAAGAAAACACTCCGGCGTTTGCTTTAAGCTACATCCCTTGTATATGACCAAAACTAGCATGACAGACTTACACAAGAACGCGGAATCATTCCAAGAATTTTATAACCTGGATATCACCGGAGAACTGAACCTTTGGCATAATTTATGGGTGAAGAAGGCTTTAACAGGTGATCAATTAACGGACATAGAAGTAGTTGATCTGTTCAACGAAGCCAACGTTTTTTACCCTTCTGTCAGAAAGGCATTGATTATTTTAAGCACTATCCCATGCACCACGGCGACCGTAGAACGGTCATTCAGTACGCTGCGAAGAGTTAAAATGTGGCTTTAAGCACCATGGGTGAAGAAAGGCTTACGGGCGTAAGCCTTTCTTCACCCATGAGCGTACATCGCAATCATTTAAAGGAAAACAGTGATTTTATTGAAAAGACTGTCATAGACAAATTTTCGGCAAACCCGAGAAGATTACTGTTAAATTATAATATTTTTATATAATAAATTATATATAAAATATATAATATTTTGTTTTGTGTCATAATCAAACTAATTAATAAAAGTAAATTTTCATGATTTTTTTGTTTCAATATACCTGATCGACCATCGCCCCCCCCCCCCCCCCCCAGCTGAAATCCTGGGTACGCCCTTGGATGGATGGACATGCTAGTGATCTTGTAAGGGTTCCTCCTTTTGAGGTACAAAATCCTAAAATATGAAAAAAACGCATATTTTCTGTATCACTTGCGGGGTGGTCAGCAACTCATAAAGCCACTACTTGTAATCTGATTGAATTTATTATAAAGTCAAAGTACTTTATTACTGTAGATATTTACATATACTTAGCAAACGTCATTTTTTGCCGCTTCTCTACATTGGACCACTGTGGGAGAAGAAGGGCGAAGAAACTCCCATAGATTGATTTTTAGATCTCTTTTAAAAATATGTTGTGCTTAACTAATACAAATATGTTTTTTTTTTATTGTTATGATTAATAAGCAGGAATAAATAGTGACAAAATTATTAACAGCAAGGTCTGTGTTGAGCTAGATTAACCCCATACAGTCCTGTCATTTAAGTTATCTTGAACATTGTAATATCCCTTTTTCGACAAAGTCGCTTTAACATGATTTTTAAATTGCTCAAATGACAATTTCAAAATCTCCAGAGGTATCTTATTGTAGTAGAGAATGCACTGACCCTTGAAATAATTGCTAACCTTCGCGAGGCTTAATCGGGGCGCACATAGTCTGTGATTATTTCTTAGGTTAACATTACAGCTATCGCTAAGTTTGGAAAATGTTGTAAGGTTCTTGCGTACATACATTATATTTTCGAAAATAAATTGACTAGCTACTGTTAGTATGTCAATTTCTTTGAAAAGCTCTCTTAAGGAGTCTGTTCGTTTTAAATTATAAATTGCTCGAATAGCTCTTTTCTGTAAAATAAAAATAGTTTGAATATCCGCTGCTTTCCCCCACAACAAGATACCATAGGACTATGAAAGTAACTAAAATATACTAGCCTAGATGTAGCCACATCCGTGCTTTGTCTGATGTTCCTAACAGCGTAAGTCGCAGAACTTAATTTACCAGCCAATTTATCTATGTGGAGTCCCCACTGCAATTTGCTATCAATGGTTATTCCAAGAAACTTCGTATCATTTACTAATTCTAACGTGCTGTTGTCTAACACTAAACTGGTCTCAACTTGCCTGACATTTGGAAGTGAGAATTTGATACACTTGGTTTTACCAGCGTTTAACAAAAAATTATTAACTGTGAACCAATTCAAGGTCAGACATTAACATCATAAAAAACTCCTTTTTGTCTTTCAATTTTGAAGACCATTGAAGTATCATCAGCAAACAACACTATGTCAGTTAATTTCTCCACCATGAAAGGCAGATCGTTAGTAATAAGAAAGGGCCTAATATGGAACCTTGTGGAACGCCAATTTTAACACCCGATCCATCAGATTTTACGCCGTTAACTTCTGCCTTTTGAATTCTACTGCTTAGGTATGATCTTAGTGGATCCAAAGCTTATTTCTAACTCCGTAATGATTTAATTTAATTAATAGGGTATTATGATAAACACAATCAAACGCCTTCGACAGGTCGCAAAAAACTCCGATAGCATCCTGTACGGCCTCCCATGCAGAATAAATATGAGATATAAGGGTAATACCTGCAGTATCCACTACAGCGGATTTACCCCTAGTGAAACCGTATTGTTTGGCTTGGAGTTGTTTTGTACGGTTGAAGTGTGACAGCATTTGATTAAGTATAATCTTTTCAAATATTTCACCTAGTGTTGGAAGAACAGATATTGGTCTGAAATTTGAAGGATCGCCCTTATCTCCCGACTTGAACAGAGGTATCAGTTTACTGTGTTTCATGAGGTCTGGGAATGCCCCATCGTCAACACATTTATTGAATATATATGCTAAGTGTGGGGCTATAACTAGAATTACTGAACCAATGACATTGACTGATATACCCCACAGGTCTTCCGTATTTTTTAAGTTAAGTAATCTAAACGTTTTGTCAATGTCCTGGGGATATACATGATGAAATTTTAAATATACCTTACTGACGCTAGTGTTATTTTTTAATAAAGTCTCTGCTTCATATGGAGATGAATTTAGACGAACTGTTGTGAGTAAGGGTACATTGGTGAAGAATGTTTCAAAAGCTCGAGCAACATCAGCGCTGGTTTTAACAACATCATCACCTTTCTTTAGGACGAAATCATTGTCCCGTGGTCGTATCCTCTATATTATTACCCGTATAAAGTTATAGAAACTATTGAGGATGTTCAGTCTATTAAAGTAGAGTCCCATTGAAGTCTAAGTAGATTATTGTCGGCCTATTCCATTGCACCTCATAATGACGAGACTTTGAAAGCCTTGAGAGAAAAGCATCCTTCTCCTAACCGACCTTTGGACTTTCCTCCTAAGCCTGATCTTTCTTCGGAGTGCCTATCTGTGGAAGTGGGTGACGTTGTGCAGACAATTGCCTCTTTTAAGAACGGCTTGGCGGGTGGGTTGGATGTTTTGCACCCTGAGCACCTTAAGGAGTTAACTTCTGAAGGGACTTGTGACAGTGGGGTTGCACTGTTGAGTTCTCTATGTAACTTGACAAACTACGTGTTGATGGGCGTGATTAATACTGAGGTGAGCCCTTATCTCTATGGAGCAAACAACACTATGTTAGTCAATTTATCCACCATAAAAGGCAGATTAATATACACAGTCAGGTCATAAGTTCTGTCACACAATAAAAACTTTTGAATTTAGAACGCTGGCCACAAAAAAGTTTATTGAATTCGAATTTCGAATTTTTCATGAAAATAAAAATGTGTACTTTTTAGAATTTTCCTCATTTTTAAATATGGAGTGGATACTTGTCGCAGTTATTGCGTTGCATCGTTGCGGTTACGCGCCAATTCAGATTTTCGACTTACTGAAAAATTTGAAAATAAACAAAAGATTCTTTTATCGTACCATAAAACGATACAATGAAGACTCTAGTGTAGATGACAGGTCAAGAAGTGAACGCCCTCGCTCTGTTAGGAATCCAGCAGTGATAAAAGCTGTGAAAGCACGAATTGAAATAAATCCCATACGTAAGCAGAAACTGTTGGCCCTTCAGATGGGGTTAAGCAGGACCACGGTGAAAAGGGTGTAAAATGAAGACTTAGGGCTTAGGGCATATCGAAGAAAAACAGGACATCGTTTGGACGCTCGTTTAATGGACCTGAGACTGAAGAGATGCCGCGCTTTGTTGAGCGGTACGCGGGAAAAAAGCATCGGGAAATTCTATTTTCGGATGAAAAATTTTTCACCGTGGAAGAGAACTACAACAAAAAAAATGATAAGGTGTACGCACACAGCAGTGAAGAAGCGAGCAACCGTAGTACGCGTGTCCAACGAGGTCATTTTCCATCCTCGCTCATGGTTT
Organism: Argyresthia goedartella; assembly: GCA_949825045.1. NCBI lineage: Eukaryota > Metazoa > Arthropoda > Insecta > Lepidoptera > Argyresthiidae > Argyresthia > Argyresthia goedartella. Next base: position 20,043,093 of record OX463821.1, on the reverse strand, counting down.
GGTTGGGAGTCTCTTATTGGGGCTTAACTGAGGTACATTTTTGTGAGAAAGGCGTAAAAACGAATGCAGTTGTGTATCAAAATACAGGCCTCAAGAACCTTGTGGAACCCGTTTCTCATACCATGTTTAATAACAGGCACTGGGTATTCCAACAAGATTCTGCGCCATCTCATAGAGCGAAAAGCACACAAGACTGGCTGGCGGCGCGTGAAATCGACTTCATCCGGCACGAAGACTGGCCCTCCTCCAGTCCAGATTTGAGTCCGTTAGATTACAGGATATGGCAACACTTGGAGGAAAAGGCCTGCTCAAAGCCTCATCCTGATTTGGAGTCACTCAAGGCATCCTTGATTAAGGCAGCCGCCGATATTGACATGGACCTCGTTCGTGCTGCGATAGACGACTGGCCGCGCAGAATAAAGGCCTGTATTCAAAATCGCGGGGGTCATTTTGAATAAACTTTATTACCATAAGAATCTATGTTTTATTAAGTGCATTTTGCTATATAAATGTTTACATAAATAGTAAACATGTCTAAATTATTTCATATTGCACATGTGACAGAACTTATGGCCTGACTATGTATACCAGGAATAATAAAGGGCCTAATATGGAACCTTGTGGAACGCCAATTTTTACTCCCGATCCATCAGATTTAACGCCGTTGACTTCTGCCTTTAGAGGTCGTAAAATGTCGGCCACAGCGTGAAGCTGCCTGTGAAAACTGGATGTCCAGCTTAGGCGTTGCATGCTCCAAATGGACCGTTGATGCTAGTTTTAAATTCAAAGATCTCTTGATGTTTTTGTATGAGTCTTCGAACGAGTAGAACTGCTGATCGTATTCATCGTTCGATCCTTGCAAAATGTTGTAGATCTGTAGGTGTAGGGAGTATATAGTCTTCCAACGTTTCTATAGGTTCTTGAGCTCATCTTCCAATTCCCATTTGTCGCAAATGTCTTCCACCTTCAAACTCCTTAGGGCTCTACTGAATGCCCTGAAGTTGGTTTGCTGCATGGACAGCAAGTCCGATACTTCATTCGGCGCCTTCGAAGTTCCGGAGGATGGCGTCGGTCCTGAGGGTATGGTTAGCTTGATCGCAGAAACGTCAGATTTCTGCGCCAGCGGCTGAAGAGGTAAGAAATCCTTCTCTGGTGCCGGCGGGAACGTTGCAATCTTATTGCGAACGGAGTCAACATATTTTCGTGTTTGTTCGAATTGCTTCTCCGCGAAGTATGGCTCGATTTCGTTTTCGTAGACTTGTAGTTTCTGATTGTTGGCTTGGAACTCGGTAAAAAGTTTGTCCAATTCATCAAAACGCTCACGCAGGTAATCCCGCGTCTTTCGGACCTGGGAATCCTTTCCGAAGTTCCTGTCTAATAATTTGATGTTTTCAAGTATTTCTTGTTGACGTTGTAATAGACTCTCCATAATGCGCAAAAGCGTTGAAATTGCTTGCTGTTCTTAATTCGATAATGCTTCGCTTGTGTTTTTGTTCTCTGTTGCGAAGGTCGAGTATTGTGAGCAGAAACTGGTACTTGTGCTTGAAAATTATGAATGCTGTATGCTGGTGTCCTACTTGTATGCCAGGTTGTCGTTGTGTGTCCTGTTGTGTATCCCAGAACGCTGTCGCGATGGCTGGGCTCTGATGTGCTGGTTGCTGAGACTTCACACCACGGATATTTTTCACGGCGCGCGAGGTCCTTATTTTAGTTCGAAGGACCAAAAACTGTAGTGTGTCTACAGTATATGTATGTAATGTTGGTTGATTCCAAACTCAACGACTGCTGTTTTGAGAATGCCTTTTATTATATACTTATTCTAATAAAGTTATCTCGGTTGGCCTAGTTAAATATCTACAAACTATGCATAATGTACTGCCTAATTTGCGATTGCTGACATAGCTCGTACACTCAGAGAATATCCTAAAATAATGAATGACTCAACCCTTGTCCAAAATTTAGATGAAATCATAAATCGAAAACATTTGGTTAAATATGAGGTACTTACACTATTCTATTTTACTTTTCTTACTGGTAGTTAGTGTTTCAGTTGTAGTGTCATTCAAATTGTATAAGCTTGGTCGCATCCTTTTCTTCAAATCTTTGTCAAATAATCAAGTCCCTGAAACCAACTCCACTAATATAGAATCTCCAGACCCAGTATCAGTAGAACCTCCCATTCCTCTTCCAAGACTTCGTTGTAACATCTAAATATCATTTTGTGGAGATTCCTATTGCATAAACTTCATTTACCCCGAAGTTTAGTCTTCTGCGGAGGGTTGTTATACACTGCAAGCCAATGTGCTGCTTGTCATCCACAACTACTGACTCAGCATCTCTATTTGCAGCCCTCATTCAGCTGCTGATCTTGAGTAGTTTTGTTCCCATCTCCGTCGCGACCAGTCCTATTTCTAGTTCTTGTCAATCTCTGTATCCCATTTTTCTGTATTAAATAAAACATTTCTTTGTAAAATTAAAAGTTCTTTTTTAAAAAGGGCCCAACGATTCGGGTCATAACAGACGGAACGCGCCTCAAGAGTTTCGTTCTGAGGAACGCGCACTGACTCGTTAGTTTAAAAATCCGTCCGTTAAAAATTTCATCGTATGATTTCACACTCACGGTCCGATGGTGATCGTCAATAGATCGAATCAGTTCTATAATCGATCAAACTGACAGTGAATGCCCAGCTTTACTAAACAAAAAATAACATTCAATTTTGAAATGAAATGAAATGAAATGAAATCTTTATTGATATTATTATGGTTTACAAGATTTTACTTACAAAACTAAGGATATACTTAATTAGGAACATTTATATCGTAAAATAGGAGGGATCTGTGACAACCGAACTAGTGAAAAACACTGTATCTCGGTAGTCAAATGGTGCTCGATAAATTACATGGAAGGGATGAGCAACTTACTTCTCAAGTAGATTAGGTTTCGTGTAGGTACTGGGGAAAAAACAAAAATTATGGATATAGAATTAGAATTAAAAAATAATAAGAAAAAAAAAATGTGCCTGCTCTTTCGAGATGATAGGATGTAAGATTATAAACTTAAAGTAGATGAAAAGCAGGGTGAGTGGTTGAGGTGTTGAGTTGTGTCTGCACAAAACTAATGAAAGTTAAATGCAGGGTGTGTAATTGTATGATAGTGTGTGTGTGTGTGTGTGTGTGTGTGTGATGTGAAAAAAAGCAAATTGTAACTATGTTTTAAGAAGATATTCGGTTTCTTCATAGCAGAGATTTTGTAACCACTTCGTTAGGTGAGTTTTGCAGATGTTCTTATTGAGGGGATACATATTGAGAATTCGATTGATGCTGTTATATAGACGAGGGCCCAAGATCAGGAAAAACCTTTCAGAAAAAGCCAATCTGTATTTTTTCATTGATGACGTATTGAAAACTCTATCAATACGACGTGTAGAGAGTACAGCTGGGTCAAAGAAAAGTTTTGAGTGCTGTCTGAGAACTAGATGTTGTATGAAGAGTTGGCGAACAGTGAGGACACCACATGTCTGATAAAGGTGATATGTTGGAAAGAGTTTAGGCCTAAAAGTACAAACCTTGAGAATAGCTCTTTGAGCTCTCTCTAGGCCCAACATATCCGTTTTACCGGCACCACCCCAAGATGAAATGCAGTAGGTAATAATCGACTGACACAGTGCCAAGTAAACCTGTCTTAAGAGCCGTGGGTCCGTAACATGCCTGAGATTTTTAAAGACGTAAATGAGTTTACGTACTCTGTTGGTGATTAATTTTATGTGTTGCGAAAAGTTTAAATTTTTGTCCAACAGAACACCCAGGTACCTTATTGTGTCGGTCTTTTAAAGAAAGCTGCAGCAGCAGTTGCTGTCCACAGGTCTTTGGCAGGTATGAGCAATGATCTGAAATCTCGGTGCCGGTTGGGAAGAGTTTCGTACTGTAAAAGCCATGTACTTAGTTTTATCAGTATTTAATGAGAGAACATTGCTAAGTAACAATTTCGTTACCCTGTTAAAACCCTCCTGAGCATATTTAAAAGTTTGATCCCAGGTTTTCGTAGCGAAAATGAGTGCCGTATCATCTGCGTAAGAGAAAATTCGTCCGTTTTGAAGTTTAACATCGCACAGATCATTGATATAAATAAGAAAGAGTGTAGGACCTAATATGCTTCCCTGAGGCACACCTTGAGTAACTTTAAGGTCAGAACTGACACATTCGCCTATTTTGACACACTGCTCTCTATTATCAAGATAGTCTCTGAAAAGTTTAAGTTGAGTACCTCGGATTCCCATTTTTTCCAATTTTGTTAGCAGTATAGGGATAGAGACCGTGTCAAAGGCCTTTGCTAGATCGAGAAAAACACCTATTGTCTTCAGCCCAGTGTCCATACACTCAACAATATGATTTGTGAGTTCATGGACAGCGTCATCAGTGGATTTTCCAGATCTAAAACCAAACTGTTGATCGGAGAGCAAGCCTTTCTTTTCAAGATAGTCGATTAGCCTACCATTTAATATGCGCTCTAAGAGTTTAGAAATGGCAGGCAGAATTGAAATAGGTCTGTAATTATTAACACGGTCTCTATCCCCAGCTTTATGTATAGGGTGGACAACTGATTTTTTTAGAACAGTGGGAAAACATCCAGTGTCCAGGCAAATATTGAAGATGTAGGTCAGTGGAGCGACGAGAATGTAGCTGTAATCCTTTAGAATTGTATTAGGAATTTTGTCCCAACCAGTTGAACTATTATTTTTAAGTCTTTTGATAAGTGTTTCCACTTCGCGTTCATTTGTATTGATTAAAACAAAGGATTGGGGATGAGAGTGAGATGGGGGGACATCCTCAGTGGTATCAATTGGCTCAATAACACCGTACGTTTTGGCAGCTATATTACTGGCTATGTTTATGAAAAAGTCATTTATATCATCGACATTGTTATTATTCTTGGTAGACGTGAGAAGTTCAGTAGCAGCTGTTTTTACTCTTTTAGTATGTGTTATGTTTTTAATTACTTCCCATATTTTTTTTTGTATTTTTACCTGCTTCTTGTATTTGTTTCTTATCATAATTTATTTTTAGGTTTTTAAACAAGTTACTGCATGTGTTTCTATATCGGATATACGTGGTTTTAAGGATTAAGTTCTTAGGGTTCAATTTTAATTTAGCATGCAGTTGATCTCTGTTTGCCACACATCGTAGAATTCCTGTAGTGATCCATGGTTTTATAATATGCTTACGACGAGAAATTTTCTATGTCACTGTGTTCGCTTCAATTGATTGTTTGATTTTAGATATAAGGTAATTCAATGCAATGTTTGGATCGGTACTTGTATATATTGGCTGCAGGTCGATATTTTCCATGGCTAGTTTGAAACCTTCATTGTTTAATATTGTGCGCTCTCTAGAAGGCGATATTCTGTGGATGTTACAGCCAAGGCATAGAAGAGCGGCTTGGTGATCTGTGACTGTAGAATTAGTAACAAGAGTTAATGCTGGATGCTTAGTCTTTAAGATTATATGGTCAAGACAGGAACCATCCTGATGGGTCGGGAGTGTATGAGCTGGCAATAACCCATGAAATGAGCAGAGGTCTAAATATTCATCAGCTGTATTTTTTCTTGTATCTGGATGGATGTTGATATTGATATCTCCGATTACAGTAATGTTTTTGAAATTAGATACGCTTTCAAGAACTGAGTCCATTGAATTAAGAAAATTTTCTAGGTTTTTATATGATGGGGAGCGATAGATGGCTATAATGGCCGTCTCCACCCCAATTTTGATTACCAGGCAGTTGCCTTCAGCAAAAGTTGGTTCTTCAACCGTGGTACTAAGGTTATTCTTAGCGTAGACAACAACACCGTCGTTCTGAATGGGGTTATGTGTAGTAGAGAAGCTGTTGTAATCATCGAGTATCGGTATTATTTTGTTACATGATACCCAACATTCAGTCAAGACCATGATGTCGCAATCAATAGCTAGTTTTTCTAAAAATATCTGGTAGTTGTCTATATTATGCCCTATGCTGCGGATATTTTGCGTGAGTATAGTAAGACAGTTAGGGAGTCTGAGAGAATAGGATTTGCATTCCTGAACATCACATGGTAAAGATTCAGACACCCTTATACATAGTCAGGTCATAAGTTCTGTCACACAATAAAAACTTTTGAATTTAGAACGCTGGCCACAAAAAAGTTTATTGAATTCGAATTTCGAATTTTTCATGAAAATAAAAATGTGTACTTTTTAGAGTTTTCCTCATTTTTAAATATGGAGTGGACACTTAAAGAAGACCGTGTCGCAGTTATTGCGTTGCATCGTTGCGGTTACGCGCCAACTCAGATTTTCGACTTACTGAAAAATTTGAATATAACCAAAAGATTCATTTATCGTACCATAAAACGATACAATGAAGACTCTAGTGTAGATGACAGGTCAAGAAGTGGTCGCCGTCGCTCTGTTAGGACTCCAGCAGTGATAAAAGCTGTGAAGGCGCGAATTCAAAGAAATCCCATAAGTAAGCAGAAACTGTTGGCCCTTCAGATGGGGTTAAGCAGGACCACGGTGAAAAGGGTGTTAAATGAAGACTTAGGGCTTAGGGCATATCGAAAAAAAACAGGACATCGTTTGGACGCTCGTTTAATGGACCTGAGACTGAAGAAATGCCGCGCTTTGTTGAAGCGGTACGCGGGAAAAAAGCATCGGGATTTTTTTTTTGTCGGATGAAAAAATTTTCACCGTGGAAGAGAGCTACAACAAACAAAATGATAAGGTGTACGCACACAGCAGTGAAGAAGCGAGCAACCGTATTACGCGTGTCCAACGAGGTCATTTTCCATCCTCGCTCATGGTTTGGTTGGGAGTCTCTTATTGGGGCTTAACTGAGGTACATTTTTGTGAGAAAGGCGTAAAAACGAATGCAGTTGTGTATCAAAATACAGTCCTCAAGAACCTTGTGGAACCTGTTTCTCATACCATGTTTAATAACAGGCACTGGGTATTCCAACAAGATTCTGCGCCAGCTCATAGAGCGAAAAGCACACAAGACTGGCTGGCGGCGCGTGAAATCGACTTCATCCGGCACGAAGACTGGCCCTCCTCCAGTCCAGATTTGAGTCCGTTAGATTACAAGATATGGCAACACTTGGAGGAAAAGGCCTGCTCAAAGCCTCATCCTGATTTGGAGTCACTCAAGGCATCCTTGATTAAGGCAGCCGCCGATATTGACATGGACCTCGTTCGTGCTGCGATAGACGACTGGCCGCGCAGAATAAAGACCTGTATTCAAAATCGCGGGGGTCATTTTGAATAAACTTTATTACCATAAGAATCTATGTTTTATTAAGTTCATTTTGCTATATAAATGTTTACATAAATAATAAAGATGTCTAAATTATTTCATATTGCACATGTGACAGAACTTATGACCTGACTATGTATTGTCTATTTCATTTTGTATATCATGGAGCTCTTTTACCACTTGGTTCGATGGAGCAGAAGAAGTGATCAGTAGCATTATGTTGATGGGTTACAAGTTGCATAAGATGTATGAGTTGGTCGTGTAGGGTGTCTTCGAGGCGAGTGTTTGGGTATGTGTGTGTTAGTATGTGAGGTAAAATAGTGTGAAGATGGTATGTGTAAATATGATATGAGTGAGTGAGTGTCATAGTGGTATTCCTTGAGATAACATTACTTTTTGTAATGATGAACAGGTTGAAATACATATTAAAAAGCAGGATTATTAGTCATTGTAAATCTATCAATTTCGTGAGATCAGAATCGGAGTCAATACGTGCGCAGGGCTCTCCATCAAACTTGCGCAAGTAAATTTTTCCATACGAGGACCAGCAGTATTTGAACTTATACTGACTAGCAAATTCTCTTGCCTTAAAAAAGAGTTGCTTGGTTTTGATTGTGAGACATTCCGACACGAATACAGATTCCTTGGGGCATGTGATTCCGAAGTGCATGGTGTTCAGTTTATCGCCTTTATTCTCTTTGTTGAAAGTTTTAACCGAATCTAGCAGTCGTTCCTTCGTGAGAACCGAAGTGAAGTCCACAACTATCGCTTTGTTCTCTTTCTTAGAGTTAACGCGGTAGACATCTTTTATGTCGGAGCTATTAATCGGTGCCTTTACAACGTCAGCAAACTTTGTAACCAAGTTGTTGAGATCCTGCTTGGATTCGATTTTAGGTTTAGGAATATTCCTAATCTCAATGCTTGAACCCCTCAACTGACGTTCCAAATACTCAACTTTATCTTCCAGGTTGCAAATGTTCTGGCGATAATCCTGTCTCTCGGATTCAATTTTTTTCATCTGAACAATAACTTCATCATATTTTGCCGACGTGAAATCAACAAATTCCTGTAGTTTGGAATTTTGAGATTTAATTTCGTCCATGGATGCGCGCAGGGTGGTGAAATTCTGATTTTGTTGATCCTTAAACTCTTTAATGACTTGCATAATTTCATCACGGAATTTTGTAAAATCAGGTTGGACGTCATATTCACTCTTCTTCCTTTTGTTGCGCTGAAAACCGTAGTCCGAGGAGGAGCCAGCATCATCTATCTTAGATGCGCTTAAGTTGGGCTCAGAAGCATGGTGAGTCATCGGTGAGACGTTGCCAGCCGTTGCGGGTGTTGTTGGCGGGGTGCGCTTAATCATCGTTGAAAGTACCAGGCGAGCAGAAGAGCAAGGTGATGCGTACTGACCGGTTCTTGGCGGCGGGGATTACCGGGGCGGGGCATCGGCTGCAGGCGCAAGATGTCGTCGCTCCGGGGGGCAGGCGCAGCTTTGTTCACCGAGCAGGTGCCGTGCAGAAGGAGGATCGTAGGCGGGGCGTCACAGTACGAGAGGGAGGAGTCAACCAAAGAAAGATAGCTCTTAGGTTGTTATGTGCTCCTAATATTTTGTTGATAATTAATTTAAACTTATTTATTGAATTTGAGAAATTAAAAGTAAATCGACACTGAGAAGTACGTCTGCTCGCTATCGAGGTCCGGGGGAAGAGGCTTTTTGACAGCTACTTGACATTGACACTTGACATGTACTTTCCTTCCTTGTCCGCGTCAATCCATCTATATTAAGGATGTCGTCAATTAAATTAAAAAAAAGATCGATTTTGAAATCGATTTCGAAACGTGGTGAAAAAATCGATCCAAAAACAATTCATTATTGTGTGAATTTTTGTTCCGGTTTTTTAATTTAAAAAAATATTTATTTTTATTTAAGTCGAATACCACCTCTTAAATACCACAGGCGCCGCGGACGGAAAAGTGGCCTTTTCCGTTATAGGTTTTAAATTTTATTACCATGGCATAGGGTTCAAAATCGCGACCCGTCCCCAACACCCTCGGTTTTTGAGAGCTTAAGTCGTTAATCTAGCTTGGTAAAAATACATAAAATAATCTTTATTCATAGTAAAAAATATACACAACAAGGAGATAGTTTTGTCGATTACTATCATAACTAGGCTCACAAGTAGCCTATATTTATGAATAAGAAGGCCCGCGCCTCTTACGAGGATCGTAACAGAGATTCGGTGGCGTCGTGTTTTAAGCCAAGAACAAAATTACAAGCAAGAAAAAAAAAAAAAACATACAATGTTAAGTTAAACAATGTTCTAAACAATAATAGGTTACCCCCCCAGAGGGAAGGACACAAAATAAAATTTTAATACCTAACATGCTACACGCCTCAATTAGAAGATGTATGTATGTGTGTGTATGCGTGTGTGTGTGTGTGTGTGTGTGTGTGTGTGTATGTGTGTGCGTGCGTGTATGTGCGTGTGCGTGCGTGTGTGCGTGCGCTTGTGCGTGTGTATGTGCGTAGGTGTGCCTGTGTGTGCGTTTGTTAAATACAAAATGAATGTTATTTATCTTAATATATAGTTTTGGGCCAAGATATAACTGATGCCTTTTTGTAAAACTAAGCTTTGGCAAGGGAGAATTACAAATTATGCTTTGGCGACGTTCGGACGTTTCATAGAAAGGTGTATAAATGTGTTGGTGAATCACGGTATTGTAAATAAAGAGCTGTCTGACAGTTAGGACGTCGCAGTCACTGTATAATTTAGTAGTAGGGTAGCGGATAGGAGGTTTGGTGGCCACCTTCAGTACTCCGCGTTGGGCCACTTCCAGTGGTTTGAGATGTGTTTTTGTTGCACTACCCCAACACGGTATACAATATGTAATTATAGATTGGGCTAGAGCAAGATACATTGTTTTCATTACGCAGTAAGCAGATCAATGTGGGTTTTAAAGTTAAGGTGTTTATCTAACGTGATTCCTAAGTATTTAATTATGTCTGTACGGTCTATGGAGGGGTATTGGCACAGTAGAGGATCGCGACAGGAATTAGCTTGGATAACAATCGGTAATTTTGGTTGATTGGCGGATGTGGGAGAGAAGGGTATAAATTAAACTATAAAATTAAATATAACATAATGTTGAGCCTTCATATTTTCTGAGTTTATTGTAGGTAAAGTTAGTTGCTTTCTAATAAATAAAACATTAAATTTAAAAAATGTTCAAGTTTTATTGCAAACTCAAATTAAAATAATTGTTGAGCCTTTTATTTGAAGATAGGTTAGAGTATAATTATTACCGCTCTGATCTTCAAATGTGAGGCTTTTAAATATAATAATCTGTTTTCATTTGTACGTGATTTGTTAGCAAAATTTGTAGTGAAACGGCAAAAGATCGAGTCCACGATTCTACGGTTGAATGGATCGATTGAAAGATTAAATCGGTTCGAAAAAATCCAAAAAAAAGATCCAAAATAGATTTTCGGGCCCACATTAATCGATTTCAAATAGATACCATAAATAGTCTGCTGTGCGTCGATCGATCCACGCCACGATCTGCGGCCGGCGTAACATAACATAACCTACGTAACGGACTTGCTGACTTACAGTGCTACATGGATGTTTTGGCGTGTGGCGAAAATCAGGACTAACGCAAAAGCTACTCTGTGGTCACTTTGTTGACAGTTCGCTGTGGGCCTGTGTTTGTTGTGCTAGGTTCAGTTCATACCTTAGGGTATTTTCGCTTAGATTTAGGGGATATTTGAAGGTTTAGGGGATTTTTTAGGTTATAAAACTATTTAGGGGAATATTGAGGGTAAAAACATATGTCGGGGATTTTTTAGAGAATGTTTTCAGTTCAGTTCAGCTCAGTTCGCAAAAAATAATAATGCGTGACTGCGTGTATCCGAACGTAACTTTGTGTGGTGATGTGCCGTTCTCGATGTATGATTTTAAGAAAAAAAAACACTGAACAGTTGGAAGAAATGGAAACCCAAACTGTGTAATTCTCTTCAATTTGTCTTATATTTTTAGAATAAATTATTAGGTTTTTTTTTTTAGAAGTGCCTAATTTAGGGAAAATTCACGAGGAGTACGGGGAAAATCAAAACCAGAGGGTGGCAACACTGGCTAGGTTTCGCTGCGTGGTTATTTCGAGCTAATGAAATCAATTACTGCGTATACATGCCAAAAATGATTAGAAGGACAGTTCTTGCGGTTCGTCCCAATTTGCTTTCCAGGCCCAAATTTGTTATTTCTAGAATGATTACCAAATTTCTGTGAAATGTTATCAATGTGTACCAAAAAGATGCAGCTGTGTACTAGGCAACTATAAACCAACTGTTAACTTCAGTGAGTAATCGCGAAAAAACTTGGCCAAATGTCATTACAGTCTGCTTCCAAATGACCAAGTAGTAGCTTTAGTACCAATTATCTCTTGAATAACTTACATCACCGGAAAACAAAATTAAGTGTGCCATGACGAATCTAATATAGACCAATACTCTAAAGCCCTAATATCTATATAGTAGTAGGAACCCTGAAAGAACGGACCTATTAATTTTGTCAAGCAAAATCCGTCATTGCCACCCGCCTCAACGGAAACTGAATTTGTGGCTCACACTGTCCTCGCATGTCGACTACACTAGCCCCCCCCGCCCCGCTCGTCTAGCAGTCTCTCTCTAAACTCGTGAGGAGGCGGACGTGGGTCGCTGCGAACCGAGGTATGTGCAATCAAACCTTTCGAAAACTAGTTTGTCACGGATGGTCCGTCATTTCTGTCCAGCATTTTTAAAGGGAATTAAGATATTCCTATTTGTAATAAATACCTCGTTGACCGCTTTTTAGGTTTACAAGTCGAACGTAATTTACATTTTTTCACGAAAAAGTCATTCCTATGCAAATAATTACCATACTTTTTTAGAAATAACGTTATGGATGGTAATGACGCGGTTTGGAAAGGAATGACCGTTTTACTAACTCCTATTTCTAATGTTGTTTTCATTCACTATAAATGGCTAGGATGCATTTCTAATTTTCTATGTTCTGTTTTCAAGTTAAATAAAAAAAAACCTAACCTTTAACTTTTTGACATTTCGATTACTTAGCCCAATAAATAGAGGATACTGCCAGATTGCAATAATTGCATCGAAGCATTTTTAAGGTTCCGATCCTTAAGAGGAAAATAAGAACCCCTATAGGATCACTTTGTTGTCCGTCCGTTCCGTCCGTCTGTCCGTCCGTCCATGAAAACTTTATATCAAGAACGCGTAGATGTATCAAGCTATTTATCTTATTAAGGTGTGTGGTCGCAAGAAGCTGTGGAAAATCAATCTTCTAGGTCATCGCAATCTAACGATACGACCGTTTATGCTGTAAAATTATTGGATTTTCATAGTAATCGCAATGGACCCAAAACCTATAGGGTACTTCCCGTAGGCCTAAAATCATGAAATTTGGCATAAAACAAGGTCTTTCTTATACGTTATCATACTATATTTTTTATAAGGAAACCTAATTACATCAGATACGCTCTCCAAGTGTGATCGGAACCCTTGGTGCGCGAGTCCTACTCACACTTGTCCTTTTATATTTTCTTGGATTGTTTTGCATCGTGTGGTTGTCGTGCGACAGACGAGTGTAAAAGCAGAATTAATATTTTCTTATTTTTAGGGCATTCAGATAAAATCTTTAATCCATTTTTTTTCTTTCATCTTATTTCCTTTAATTTTTGCCTGATTACCTCATTAGGTATTTACTTTACTAACTTATATATTTTCAGAGGAAAATGGCAAAAATAAAGAAAAAACTGACAAAAGAGGAAAAACTAGCCAAAGATAGATTACGAAGACAAAAAAAAATATCAAGAAATTCAAGGAAAATCAAGGAAGAAAGAGCTGTACAAAATACAAAAAGAAAAAGACAGAGCAAGATACCTTTTGAGATAGGAGAAAAAGAAGGTTTGCAGTATCGGAGAATTAAAAGCAAGAGCTCAAAGGGATTTTAAAAAAAGATGGCGGAAAAACAGTCAAACCTATCGCAAAAAAAAAGACAGCAAAGAAATCTCGAGGAATTATTGATAGACAACTCACCACCTGAGAGCGAAAATGATCCTGAAACTGTCTCTGACCCTTTGGAGCTTGAAGTGAGAGAAGAGCCCAAAGCAGAACCCGCATCCGCATCTTCTTCTGCCATACGAAAATTAAGGTACCGAGCAACCAAAACTATTCAAACCCTGAAAGCCGAGATACAAAAACTAAAAAAAGAAAAAGACACATACAGAAAAAAGACAGAAAATCTCAAGGAGACAGTTAGAGAACAACGAATGTTAGATGACACTCTGGAAAAAAAAATAGATGACATTATACAAGACATAAAGGATGACAAAATTAAAAAGGTGAAGAAAAAGTTGATTTTTGATGAAAACATGTCGCGGGGTGTAAGGAAAGCTTATGACAATCTGAACAAAGCAGTTTTTTCTGCTTTGTTCACAAAAGGTCTGCAGAAAAAAGACCTTTTGTGAAAAACATTACACCAAGTGAAAATAAGTTGAAGGAATACAGAGTCAAAACGCGAATCCCATTTGTTCTTAAAAAGAAGCTGGTGGAGGATCGAGAAATTAAAGCAAAGAAAAGGCAGAAAGAAATAGCAGACTTTTATGAAGAAGATTCAAATAGCCGTGTAGCAGCAGGCAAGCGAGAATTTGTGAAAAGAAGGGGAAAAAGAAAGCAAAAGAGGTATTTGACCGACAACTTAAAAAATCTTCATGACAAGTTTTGCAAAGAAAAGGGCAAAATTAGTTATGCAGTTTTTTGCAAATATCGACCGTACTGGGTTGTTTTCCCAAAGAATGAGCGAGATACTTGCCAATGCAAACTACACGCCAATGTCAACCTTCTCATAAAAGCGCTCAATAAATGTAAGATCATATCCGAAGCATCTACAACAGAAGTTTTAAATTCATTTTGCTGTGACCCGTACAGCGACAAATGCCTAGCGCGATCGTGTGAAGACTGCATGTCAAATACCTTAAACTATTCGGAGTTTAATAATGAGAAGATAGTTACTTATTTCGAATGGGGCACGGAAAAACAAATGTACACGGCAAAGGATGGGAAGGACAAATATAAGGTAATCACAAATAAAACAAAGAAAGAAGACAGTCCTCGCAACATAATAAACAAACTTGAAGACGCCCTGACTCTGTTCTTGAAACATACACGGAACATAGTGGTTCAATTAACAGCAGTGAAATCACTCAAGGAACACTTGAAAAAAGACGAAGTTCTCATTCACGTGGACTTTAGTGAAAATTATAGCCTCAAATATCACGAAGAAGTCCAGGGATTCCATTTTGGTGCCAGCAGAGGCCAAGTGGCAATACACACTGTAGTTCTGTATTATGTGGATGACGCTAAAGGCATGACACCGAAATCTATCTGCACAATAAGCAGCTGCCTAAACCATGATGCATCTGCAATTTGGGCGCACTTAACACCAGTAATAGACATGGCAAAGAATCTGGTTCCATCGTTGTCCAAAATTCACTTTTTGTCTGACTCCCCATCGAGCCAGTATAGAAATAGATACATATTTTATATGCTCACAAAAATTTGTCATCAAGTCCCAAATGTCACAGTTGTCACCTGGAATTATCAAGAGTCTGGACACGGAAAAGGAGCACCAGATGGGGTTGGCGTAACTTTGAAAAGAACTGCTGATAATTATGTCAAATACGGCGGTGACATTGGATCTTTTGAAGATTTTGCAGATTTGGTGAAAAAAAACGTCAAAAATGTCGCAGTGGTAGTAGTAGAGAAAGAAGATATTGTAAGGGAAAAATTTCCTATGACCATCCCGACTTTTAAGGGTACCACTAAAGTTCATCAAGCTCTATGGTCCGATGAATTACCATAGAGAATTACCAGGTCAGTTCTTGCGGTTAGTCCCAATTTGCGAGTTTCGCAAGAATATTTTTTTTTGTAATTGTTTTACCTTTGAGTTATTATAAAGTGTATAAATACTTACTAGGATGAGTGTATTTTGTAAGGCACCTTCGTAGCCCACTTACTTTTTGAATAAATGGACGGACAGAAATGACGGGGTGTATGGCGATGATAACTGCATGTATGGTAATGACACACCATGGATGGCGAGGATTGAACTATTTGAAAATATCATGTAAAGCATAGTGAATTCTTCGCATGAGAACGTTTACATAGTTCAACGAGTCACAAGTTCAAGTCGATAGTTCTGGTTTCGGTCAAGTGCCTATAGATCCTTGTGAACATTTGTAGGTACTTGAATTTATTTCTAGTTGTTCACACGTGAATAAGTTGTTAAATGTATGTAGATAGGTTTAATAAATAAATTGTAGCCATTGATAATTCTACATCAGTCTTTAATATAAATCAATAAAGATAACACTTGAAACAAAAGAATAAAGTCTGCCTGTTGTTTAATATTTTTATCATAAAAACTATAACAAAACCAGTCGAGTTCATTAATATATGAGCAAGTCCAAGGCTTCAAATATAAATGTATATTTATATTTGAACTTTGATTTACTCATATATTAATGAACCCGACTGTACTTAATTAACATTACACTTCGGCAAACCGTCCTCTTCTACTCTATTATTTGGTCCACTCAAATCTTGGTAGGTAATCTAAGAGTCAGGAACTCTATATAATACTAAATCAGTCTAGTAATTTAAACCAATAACAATCAATAATTACTACCAATAACAATCAATAATAACTACCAATAACAATCAATAAGGTTAGTAATTTGTAAGTATTTTTGATAATAATCATAAACCTGATAAAGCACAGTCATAAATAGTTATGCCTGTCGTTTATCGGGTTTATGATTTTAAGCATCATCAAGAAGGGAGATAGGCCTACATATATCTAATAAAATTTTAATTGCACAAATATATAAAATTTGTAAAACCATCGGAGCTGAACTCTTCTACCCTCCTTTAGTTCACTCACAACTTCAATAATTCTAGATTTAGGAACTATATAATACTAAATCAATATATGTAACATACAATTAAAATAAAATCAAAAACAATCAACACTATTAATTAATATTTGTGCCTGTCGTTTATCGGGTTTAGGAGTTTAATTCGAAGTATCATTTAAAAGGGATAGATAGCTATATACCCAAGTTTAATTGCATTTAATTAAATTTCAAGTTTGGCAAACAGTCGAAGCTAAACTGTCCTCTTCTACCCTCATTTGGTTTTTTTAAAACTTGGATAATCCGAGAGCCAGGAACAATATCGTCGTCAGAATTTGTTGGCCAGATGAATTTGGTTGACTTTCTCTTTAAAAAGGCCACTTTATATTCATTTGTACTGTGGTATATATCTATTATTTTTCCCCACTTAGTACAGAGACCTATATTTGCTTTGCTCTGTGACATATTTTACTACTACCCAGTCTTCAAATCCGTATTGCGGGTGTGGGGCGTCAACCCGGTTAGTGTGGTAATCAATCTTCACATTCGATAATATTTTTGGTTTCTCTTGCTCTTGGGCTGGAAGCGAGGTAGCTGAAAATGGAATTTCTGTCCAGGAAAAGTTGCCATCAATTTCACTCAAGAACATGAAATCGTCTTCAATATTATTTAATATTGTTATGTCACAGAACCTATGTCTAAATCAGAGTTCCGATCGTCAACTGAGTCAAGCTGCATTGGTAATTCGTTTTCTTTATTGAAGTCGGGTTGTCTGAGGTCCAGGAAACTCATTGCGTTTGTCTCTTGTCTAAATCCGGTAGATAAGACCCCCAGATGCTTTCGGTGTTCACATGGCAAGAAGGAATTCAGGCAACTAAAACAGCTAAGGTCTCTGAAACTAATACTATATGGTAATTCATCGGACCATAGAGCTTGATGAACTTTAGTGGTACCCTTAAAAGTCGGGATGGTCATAGGAAATTTTTCCCTTACAATATCTTCTTTCTCTACTACTACCACTGCGACATTTTTGACGTTTTTTTTTCACCAAGTCTGCAAAATCTTCAAAAGATCCAATGTCACCGCCGTATTTGACATAATTATCAGCAGTTCTTTTCAAAGTTACGCCAACCCCATCTGGTGCTCCTTTTCCGTGTCCAGACTCTTGATAATTCCAGGTGACAACTGTGACATTTGGGACTTGATGACAAATTTTTGTGAGCATATAAAATATGTATCTATTTCTATACTGGCTCGATGGGGAGTCAGACAAAAAGTGAATTTTGGACAACGATGGAACCAGATTCTTTGCCATGTCTATTACTGGTGTTAAGTGCGCCCAAATTGCAGATGCATCATGGTTTAGGCAGCTGCTTATTGTGCAGATAGATTTCGGTGTCATGCCTTTAGCGTCATCCACATAATACAGAACTACAGTGTGTATTGCCACTTGGCCTCTGCTGGCACCAAAATGGAATCCCTGGACTTCTTCGTGATATTTGAGGCTATAATTTTCACTAAAGTCCACGTGAATGAGAACTTCGTCTTTTTTCAAGTGTTCCTTGAGTGATTTCACTGCTGTTAATTGAACCACTATGTTCCGTGTATGTTTCAAGAACAGAGTCAGGGCGTCTTCAAGTTTGTTTATTATGTTGCGAGGACTGTCTTCTTTCTTTGTTTTATTTGTGATTACCTTATATTTGTCCTTCCCATCCTTTGCCGTGTACATTTGTTTTTCCGTGCCCCATTCGAAATAAGTAACTATCTTCTCATTATTAAACTCCGAATAGTTTAAGGTATTTGACATGCAGTCTTCACACGATCGCGCTAGGCATTTGTCACTGTACGGGTCACAGCAAAATGAATTTAAAACTTCTGTTGTAGATGCTTCGGATATGATCTTACATTTATTGAGCGCTTTTATGAGAAGGTTGACATTGGCGTGTAGTTTGCATTGGCAAGTATCACGCTCATTCTTTGGGAAAACAACCCAGTACGGTCGATATTTGCAAAAAACTGCATAACTAATTTTGCCCTTTTCTTTGCAAAACTTGTCATGAAGATTTTTTAAGTTGTCGGTCAAATACCTCTTTTGCTTTCTTTCTCCCCTTCTTTTCACAAATTCTCGCTTGCCTGCTGCTACACGGCTATTTGAATCTTCTTCATAAAAGTCTGCTATTTCTTTCTGCCTTTTCTTTGCTTTAATTTCTCGATCCTCCACCAGCTTCATTTTAAGAACAAATGGGATTCGCGTTTTGACTCTGTATTCCTTCAACTATTTTCACTTGGTGTAATGTTTTTCACAAAAGGTCTTTTTTCTGCAGACCTTTTGTGAACAAAGCAGAAAAAACTGCTTTGTTCAGATTGTCATAAGCTTTCCTTACACCCCGCGACATGTTTTCATCAAAAAATCAACTTTTTCTTCACCTTTTTAATTTTGTCATCCTTTATGTCTTGTATAATGTCATCTATTTTTTTTTCCAGAGTGTCATCTAACATTCGTTGTTCTCTAACTGTCTCCTTGAGATTTTCTGTCTTTTTTCTGTATGTGTCTTTTTCTTTTTTTAGTTTTTGTATCTCGGCTTTCAGGGTTTGAATAGTTTAGGTTGCTCGGTACCTTAATTTTCGTATGGCAGAAGAAGATGCGGATGCGGGTTCTGCTTTGGGCTCTTCTCTCACTTCAAGCTCCAAAGGGTCAGGGACAGTTTCAGGTTCATTTTCGCTCTCAGGTGGTGAGTTGTCTATCAATAATTCCTCGAGATTTCTTTGCTGTCTTTTTTTTTGCGATAGGTTTGACTGTTTTTCCGCCATCTTTTTTTTAAATCCCTTTGAGCTCTTGCTTTTAATTCTCCGATACTGCAAACCTTCTTTTTCTCCTTTCTCAAAAGGTATCTTGCTCTGTCTTTTTCTTTTTGTATTTTGTACAGCTCTTTCTTCCTTGATTTTCCTTGAATTTCTTGATATTTTTTTTGTCTTCGTAATCTATCTTTGGCTAGTTTTTCCTCTTTTGTCAGTTTTTTCTTTATTTTTGCCATATTCCTCTGAAAATATATAAGTTAGTAAAGTAAATACCTAATGAGGTAATCAGGCAAAAATTAAAGGAAATAAGATGAAAGAAAAAAAATGGATTAAAGATTTTATCTGAATGCCCTAAAAATAAGAAAATATTAATTCTGCTTTTACACTCGTCTGTCGCACGACAACCACACGATGCAAAACAATCCAAGAAAATATAAAAGGACAAGTGTGAGTAGGACTCGCGCACCAAGGGTTCCGATCACACTTGGAGAGCGTATCTGATGTAATTAGGTTTCCTTATAAAAAATATAGTATGATAACGTATAAGAAAGACCTTGTTTTATGCCAAATTTCATGATTTTAGGCCTACGGGAAGTACCCTATAGGTTTTGGGTCCATTGCGATTACTATGAAAATCCAATAATTTTACAGCATAAACGGTCGTATCGTTAGATTGCGTTGACCTAGAAGATTGATTTTTCCACAGCTTCTTGCGACCACACACCTTAATAAGATAAATAGCTTGATACATCTACGCGTTCTTGATATAAAGTTTCCATGGACGGACGGACAGACGGACGGACGGACAACAAAGTGATCCTATAGGGGTTCTTATTTTCCTCTTAAGGATCGGAACCTTAAAAATGCTTCGATGCAATTATTGCAATCTGGCAGTATCCTCTATTTATTGGGCTAAGTAATCGAAATGTCAAAAAGTTAAAGGTTAGGTTTTTTTTTATTTAACTTGAAAACAGAACATAGAAAATTAGAAATGCATCCTAGCCAACCCATTTATAGTGAATGAAAACAACATTAGAAATAGGAGTTAGTAAAACGGTCATTCCTTTCCAAACCGCGTCATTACCATCCATAACGTTATTTCTAAAAAAGTACGGTAATTATTTGCATAGGAATGACTTTTTCGTGAAAAAATGTAAATTACGTTCGACTTGTAAACCTAAAAAGCGGTCAACGAGGTATTTATTACAAATAGGAATATCTTAATTCCCTTTAAAAATGCTGGACAGAAATGACGGACCATCCGTGACAAACTAGTTTTCGAAAGGTTTGATTGCACATACCTCGGTTCGCAGCGACCCACGTCCGCCTCCTCACGAGTTTAGAGAGAGACTGCTAGACGAGCGGGGCGGGGGGGGGCTAGTGTAGTCGACGTGCGAGGACAGTGTGAGCCACAAATTCAGTTTCCGTTGAGGCGGGTGGCAATGACGGATTTTGCTTGACAAAATTAATAGGTCCGTTCTTTCAGGGTTCCTACTACTATATAGATATTAGGGCTTTAGAGTATTGGTCTATATTAGATTCGTCATGGCACACTTAATTTTGTTTTCCGATTATGTAAGTTATTCAAGAGATAATTGGTACTAAAGCTACTACTTGGTCATTTGGAAGCAGACTGGAATGACATTTGGCCAAGTTTTTTCGCGATTACTCACTGAAGTTAACAGTTGGTTTATAGTTGCCTAGTACACAGCTGCATCTTTTTGGTACACATTGATAACATTTCACAGAAATTTGGTAATCATTCTAGAAATATCAAATTTGGGCCTGGAAAGCAAATTGGGACGAACCGCAAGAACTGTCCTTCTAATCATTTTTGGCATGGTATACGCAGTAATTGATTTCATTAGCTCGAAATAACCACGCAGCGAAACCTAGCCAGTGTTGCCACCCTCTGGTTTTGATTTTCCCCGTACTCCTCGTGAATTTTCTAAAAAAAAAAAACCTAATAATTTATTCTAAAAATATAAGACAAATTGAAGAGAGCTAAAGGATAATAAAACTATACAAACTTAAACTGCCGGTGGAGGATTCCAGAAAGTGTATTCGGCGACCAGATGTTTCACTACCTAACTCGTAATGACTGTGTTCCTTAACACTCCTATGATGAAAGGTTCCTCCAAATATCCGTCTTTTTTTCTGTACTCCTCTTCCAAACGCTTGACATGGGAACAATAATTTTGCCATTCGTTGACAGTTGTGGCATTAAATACCTTTTCTACCATTTCCGGGGTTATTACGTATCTTGCAAACAGTAAGAAATCGACAAAAATTGCGCAATTTCTGCTGTCAAAAGTGACAATAGCGGAGTGTAGCCAACGGTCTACGGTGCTGCCTCCTGCGCGCCATCGCAAAACTAAAAAGAGCATTGTTGTTGCAAGTAGCAGAAAGCAGTGTTGCCGTTTTAGCCACTGTGTGGCTAGATCTAGAGGATTTTCAACGGTTTTAGCCAAAAAATTAAAAATTTTAGGCACCAAAACGAATGTAGCTACATCTAGCTACTTTTGGTATGTTTTTAGATTATTACTTTAGGAAGTCGAACGAGCAAGAAATTTTAAAGAAATCTGTAGTTATCGCCTTTTACTGAGTAGGCAACACCACCGCGGTCCGCCCTCCACGCCGCAGTTGTAATCTATAATCAGGGTTTTCCCAATGAATGTTTATATTTTTCCGTAATTCAGATTCGATTGATTGAAAATCTTCGTTATTACTATTTACAGTTTGTTTTGTACAAAGTAGTCATGCCATAATTTATCGAAACGATATCATTGTTTATGATAATAATATTATATTATCAATAGTCATAGAATATGAAAGTCTGCAAAGACTACAAAGATATTTAGCCACTTCTAACCACATTTCGAAAATGTTAGTTTTTTACAAAACTGCTTAATTTTTTATGTAGCCACAAACTAGATTGCCCTAGCGGCAACACTGGCAGAAAGCAAACAATTAGCGAGCGATCACTTTAGATAATACGAATTTGGTGTGACACATTGCAAACGACCGCGCGATGAATGCGCGATCATTGCGCAATAGCTGCTGATTGCTGAATTTTAGGTAATAAGCCCGCGGGAATTTCTTTTGGTGCCTTCCCTATGTTCATCTCTGACACTTTTCTTTTCATTGAAGCCCAGATCATTTCAATGGGATTTAGATCACAATGATATGGTGGTAAATCTTGTGACCCAATCCTTTTAAAATTGCATCAACAGCATAAACCGGCGTAGGCTTATGTCTTTTTACAATTTCCATTAACTGGGATTTGGTGTATTCTTCAGAATTTTGTCAATTATGTCACTTTTCCTGCAGTTGGTGTTTGGTGCCTTATTAACGCTTGTGTTGTGGTATGGAGAGTTATCTATGACGATGAGACTGGGCTTCTTTAAATTGGGCTTAAGTTTTTCAGTTACCCACTTTTTGAAATTTGCATGATTCATATCATCATGATAGTCTCCGCACTTTGTTTGAGATTTAAAGACCAGGCAAGCGTTCTCCACAAAACCATGCTCACCGCCAGCATGGACGATAATGAACCTTTGGCCTTTGGATATGGGCGTTAATTCTTCGCCCGTTATTCTAGTCACACTCCGTAAAGATTTGAAGTTTGTAAATGACAGATCGAATGTTGGTTTTTTATTTTCGTTATTCAACATTACATACACCTAATGTAGAAGAGCCCCTACTTCCCCACTGCTCAACTATATTGCTCAATTACTCAAAGTTGAGCAGTGCGGAATAGGCGTTATGACCCATTGGTCTACTGGTATTTGCTCAACTATCTATAGTGGAGCAGTGGGGAATAGTCGGAATCTACGCGACAGAACGTTTTACCATATGTTGGGATAAGTATAACTGCACTTGATGGTATCACTAACCGGTCATAGGGGCGAGGGCAACGGAATTATCGGGTTATTGTTATTTTTTTCCTTCATACAAAACTCCTTGACCTTTAGAACCATCTCTAGACGGAGAAGAAGATTCAAATAGCCGTGTAGCAGCAGGCAAGCGAGAATTTGTGAAAAGAAGGGGAGAAAGAAAGCAAAAGAGGTATTTGACCGACAACTTAAAAAATCTTCATGACAAGTTTTGCAAAGAAAAGGGCAAAATTAGTTATGCAGTTTTTTGCAAATATCGACCGTACTGGGTTGTTTTCCCAAAGAATGAGCGTGATACTTGCCAATGCAAACTACACGCCAATGACAACCTTCTCATAAAAGCGCTCAATAAATGTAAGATCATATCCGAAGCATCTACAACAGAAGTTTTAAATTCATTTTGCTGTGACCCGTACAGCGACAAATGCCTAGCGCGATCGTGTGAAGACTGCATGTCAAATACCTTAAACTATTCGGAGTTTAATAATGAGAAGATAGTTACTTATTTCGAATGGGGCACGGAAAAACAAATGTACACGGCAAAGGATGGGAAGGACAAATATAAGGTAATCACAAATAAAACAAAGAAAGAAGACAGTCGTCGCAACATAATAAACAAACTTGAAGACGCCCTGACTCTGTTCTTGAAACATACACGGAACATAGTGGTTCAATTAACAGCAGTGAACACTTGAAAAAAGACGAAGTTCTCATTCACGTGGACTTTAGTGAAAATTATAGCCTCAAATATCACGAAAAAGTCCAGGGATTCCATTTTGGTGCCAGCAGAGGCCAAGTGGCAATACACACTGTAGTTCTGTATTATGTGGATGACGCTAAAGGCATGACACCGAAATCTATCTGCACAATAAGCAGCTGCCTAAACCATGATGCATCTGCAATTTGGGCGCACTTAACACCAGTAATAGACATGGCAAAGAATCTGGTTCCATCGTTGTCCAAAATTCACTTTTTGTCTGACTCCCCATCGAGCCAGTATAGAAATAGATACATATTTTATATGCTCACAAAAATTTGTCATCAAGTCCCAAATGTCACAGTTGTCACCTGGAATTATCAAGAGTCTGGACACGGAAAAGGAGCACCAGATGGGGTTGGCGTAACTTTGAAAAGAACTGCTGATAATTATGTCAAATACGGCGGTGACATTGGATCTTTTGAAGATTTTGCAGACTTGGTGAAAAAAAACGTCAAAAATGTCGCAGTGGTAGTAGTAGAGAAAGAAGATATTGTAAGGGAAAAATTTCCTATGACCATCCCGACTTTTAAGGGTACCACTAAAGTTCATCAAGCTCTATGGTCCGATGAATTACCATAGAGAATTACCAGGTCAGTTCTTGCGGTTCGTTTCAATTTGCGAGTTTCGCAAGAATATTTTTTTTTGTAATTGTTTTACCTTTGAGTTATTATAAAGTGTATAAATACTTACTAGGATGAGTGTATTTTGTAAGGCACCTTCGTAGCCCACTTACTTTTTGAATAAATGGACGGACAGAAATGACGGGGTGTATGGCGATGATAACTGCATGTACGGTAATGACACACCATGGATGGCGATGATTGAACTATTTGAAAATATCATGTAAAGCATAGTGAATTCTTCGCATGAGAACGTTTACATAGTTCAACGAGTCACAAGTTCAAGTCGATAGTTCTGGTTTCGGTCAAGTGCCTATAGATCCTTGTGAACATTTGTAGGTACTTGAATTTATTTCTAGTTGTTCACACGTGAATAAGTTGTTAAATGTATGTAGATAGGTTAAATAAATAAATTGTAGCCATTTATAATTCTACATTAGTCTTTAATATAAATCAATAAAGATAACACTTGAAACAAAAGAATAAAGTCTGCCTGTTGTTTAATAGTTTTATCATAAAAACTATAACAAAACCAGTCGAGTTCATTAATATATGAGCAAGTCCAAGGCTTCAAATATAAATGTATATTTATATTTGAACTTTGATTTACTCATAAAATAATGAACCCGACTGTACTTAATTAACATTACACTTCGGCAAACCGTCCTCTTCTACTCTATTTTTTCAGGCTTCTCGGCACCTAATGACCTCGCAGGGGCCCATCAGCTACGAGGTAGCGTAGCGATCAGATGCCAAGAAGTGTGAACGTCGGCGATTCACCGAGCTAATGTAAATGTAGTCTATCTAACCTGGTCTGTGCTTCGTTCCCGTCAAACTCCTGTCTCTCTGCAAGGCCCGGGTGCACCCTAGGCTCTTCTCGGTAGACAGGTTCTTCAGCCAACCAGGTATGGCTGGCAGGCCAGCTTCGACGAGCACAGTGTTCCAACACAGGTTATGTTACGTGGGAAAAACCAATCGGCCACGTAAATGCGAACTTTATCTGGTTCGGGGAATCACAACACACTCAGCTATCTAGACAATCCTGAGGGAACCCCGAATACAATTCCAGATGGCTTGCGATTTAATTTCAATGCCCTAATCAATACGCGTTACATTGCGAGGGCTTTCGTCTGTCAGTTGTCAAAAACTGCAAGGTTGGCAGCAACGTCAAATTCAAAATGGCCGTTCCGAAACCATCGATCGAATATCGATTTGGAATCGAACAATCACCCGCCCGGACAGGCACCCACCTGTCCCCTAATCTACGGGCAGCCGGGACAACGTTGCTACCGCTCGTTTTAGAACCGAGCCTCCTACTAGAACCTCTGCAGACCGGGGGGTCCCGTCCTTGCCAGGGAACAAGTTAACAATGCGCCCCCTGCGCCAACGTAGTGGCGGTAGGTTAGCATCCTTAACCAGAACGAGGTCACCAACACTAGGGGGGCTGGTTTTGTCAGTCCACTTAAGGCGCTGTTGTAAGATATGCAGATACTCGAGCGACCAACGCTTCCAGAAATTCTGAGTAAACTGCTGCAACATCTGATACCTTGACAACCGATACAATTTCACTCCCTCGAAGGGGTGCTCGGGCAACGCGTTAAGTGGCTGTCCTATCAAGAAATGGCCTGGGGTCAGAGCCTCCAGGCATTTGGATCCGAGCTGAGCGGACACAACGGTCGCGAATTGAGAACGGCCTCGATCTTACAAAACAATGTCGCGAGTTCCTCAAAAGTCAGCGCGGTCTGACCTACTATACGCCCCAAGTGCGTCTTAGCTGACTTAACTACGGCCTCAAAAATCCCACCCCAGTGGGGGCAACTCGGTGGGCTGAAGGTCCACTGTATACCCCGACGGGAGAGGGCCGTTCCAATATCCACTTTATTTACATTCAAAAAGTTGTCTATCTCTCGTAAGTATCGTTCCGCACCGACGTAGTTAGTGCCGTTATCAGAGCGGATCAAAGTTGGAAGTCCCCTTCGAGAAACAAACCTATCCAAACAAGCAATGAAAGCCTCTGTCGAGAGATCAGCAACGAGCTCGAGATGTACCGCCTTGGTGGATAAACAAACAAACACACATGAGCTATACCGGTCCAGCAGAAACCCGGCGTCAGGGTCCTCAGCCTTCTGGGTAACATGCACGGCCGCTCTGGGGCCATGATCCGAAGATACTACTACATGGCTGTGGGGCCAGTCCGATTCTCTCCTGGCAAGCCAGGGTGGTCCCCACCACAAATGGTGTCTAACGAGTTCAGGAGCCCGACATCCCCTGGATGCACAATCAGACGGGTTCAATTCTCCTGGTACATGTCTCCAGGTCAGTGGGACCTCAGACGACACAAGCTGGGAGACACGGTTCGCAACAAAAACCTCTAAGTTATGGACCGAAGCCTTCAGCCAGCACAAAACAATCTGGCTGTCCGTCCACGCGTACATCGTATCCTCCAAAACCACTGACCCAAGCAACACTGTTAGAGTGTGATTCAAAAGTTTGGTCAAAAGAGCAGCCCCGGACAGTTCCAGTTTTGGAATCGTCATCCTTGTCCGAATAGGCGCTACCTTGCTTTTTGCCAAAACCAAACGCACGTCGACCTCCCCGGTGGAGGTGAAGGTTCGCAAATAAACCGCTGCCGCAAACCCTCGTTCAGAGGCATCACAAAACCCGTGAAGGGTTGCCCTGTAATCCCCAGCAGGGACCAATTTCCTCGGCAGCGATACATTATTTATATTGAGGCCCAACCATTTTGCTAAATCATTCGATACAATGCAGCCCTGAACTCCAGAATCTAATAGGGCGCGAACGTATGTTGGGTTGCCCGCCAAATCCCAAACAAGCACAGAGGCGATCGGTAACACCACCGTCTCCGGTTGGGGGGCAACAAATTGTTGGGCCGCAAATTCCTAGCGAGGGCCCCCGGGGCCCCACTGTGCCTGTAACCGATCAGGTAGGCAGCTATACTCCAGAGGGTCCCATTGTACAAATGGCCCACGCGCCGGTTCCATTGCCACCCTACGACGCCCCCCGAAGGGGGGTGGGCGTGAATTCAACCGTGGCCGCTCCATGAGCGGGGGGGACATCACATGCGACCGACGAGGACGAGGCGACGAGCGGGGCGACAACTGAGGCGGCGTCCGAACCGCATCCGCATAGCTCGAAGGTGTCCCATGCCACCCGCCCGTTACGGCCTGCTCAACATACCCAATGTCCCGCTGAGTCGGATGCTGAGTCGCAACCGAAAACTCAGGGCCCCCCATGTGATGACCCTGAGTGCGGCCCTGCACCCCTGGGTGGCTGCGTGCTTGTGGCCCCATTGCCCGTTGAGTCGGATGCTGAGTCGCAACCGAAAACTCAGGGCCCCCCATGTGATGACCCTGAGTGCGGCCCTGCACCCCTGGGTGGCTGCGTGCTTGTGGCCCCATTGCCCGCTGAGTCGGATGCTGAGTCGCAACCGAAAACTCAGGGCCCCCCATGTGATGACCCTGAGTGCGGCCCTGCACCCCTGGGTGGCTGCGTGCTTGTGGCCCCATTGCCCGCTGAGTCGGATGCTGAGTCGCAACCGAAAACTCAGGGCCCCCCATGTGATGACCCTGAGTGCGGCCCTGCACCCTAGTACCGCCCTGTGCACGTGGGGACGTTGGCCCCTGAGTTG
The DNA here is from genome assembly GCA_949825045.1 of Argyresthia goedartella. Taxonomy (NCBI): domain Eukaryota; kingdom Metazoa; phylum Arthropoda; class Insecta; order Lepidoptera; family Argyresthiidae; genus Argyresthia; species Argyresthia goedartella. The sequence continues at coordinate 20,015,111 of OX463821.1, read as the reverse complement.
CGCTCCAAGTCGCAAACGAATTCTCAGGGCCCCATTCCGTATCACCCTGGGTACGGCCCTGTGGACGTGGGGACGTTGGCTCCTGAGTTGCGCTCCGAGTCGCAAACGAATTCTCAGGGCCCCATGCCGTGTCACCCTGGGTACGGCCCTGTGGTGGCTGTTGGCCGGACCGGTTCATGCACAACAGATTGTTGTGGGCCCCACCACAATATCCGCACATTTTTGTGCGCGTGCAGTCCCTAGCCATGTGTGGCCCGAGGCACAGGAAACACCAGCTCCGCTGCTTGGCCATCCGGCGCCGTCCCTGAACCCTAAGTTCCCCGAACTTATTGCAATTGGCCACAGCATGGCCAATCTGCCTACAACATGGGCAGGTCTCACTATGTGGGGTCAATGCACTCACAGTCCCATATGACTGCCGGTTGGTGCGGTCCTTCCTCGTCGGAGGGCCCCTACTCACAGCGCTCCCGGCAGCTCTCTGTGGCTCCGAAGGATGGGTGACCGTCAACCCCAAATTCTCTGCCCGTCGAGCCTCCTCTTCCAAGAATCCGACCAAGTCGGAGAAGGCGGGCAGGTCCTCGGCCGACCTCCCGTGAGACTGTTCGAAACGAGTCTGCACGTCAGCGGGTAGGCGGGAAAGTACAATGTACAGCAGTAGGTACGACCATTCACCAACCGGAAGTCCAAGATTCTCTAGAGCCTTGGTGACGGACAACAACGGGTTCAAAACCTCCGTCTGTATGGCCCCGACCTTGTTCACAACCGGGATACTAAACAAACGGTTCAGTTGGGCATCGGCCAACCTCCGTTTGTTATGGTAACGTCTGACCAACAATTGTCTGGCCGTTTCATAGTTACCCTCCGTAACTGTCAAATGAGCGACCAGCTCCCTAGGCTCACCCCTCAATGCTGCCACCAGCTGAGCCATCTTGACAGACTTGGTAATGTCCGATCGCATGTGCACCAAACTGTCGAACAGATTGATGAAGCTCATCCATTCACCGGACACTCCGTCAAAAGTAGGCATAGTTATGGCAGGTAACCTGGACCCCGAACCCTGAAGCGGCAGAGGTGCTTCAATGTCACCACCATGGCTGGACTCGCGCTGTCTACGTATGTCCGCAGCCTTCTGCGTGATAGCAGCTGCCATCTCCATACATTGGTCGACATCCCCTAGCAACCGTGACAGCCTGTCAGGTGCGCAACCATCAACTGATTCCGCCTGCGCGGACAATTCGAGCACCCTGTTGTAACGTTCCTTAACGTCCATAGACCGCTCCAATACCACATCATGCCTATCTAAACGGTCTATCAGACCGTGTGCGGAGGAAAACCATCTGAGTTCCTTAGAAACACCCTTCTGGATTTCAGATAACGACATGATCGGAACGATACTTACTCACAATTTGCAGTAACTCAATTATATTGGACCCTCCAGTCTACAACCCAAACGAGGGAACCCTAAATCACAACTTAAACAATGTTATTTTCCTTAAACAATAGGAACGAGTTTTCTGTAATGTAAATTCTGTAAATAACAATTTAGTTTCCCTTTATCACTACAACACACACAGATAGTCAATATTAGTTCAAGTTATAAATTGCTATAAACTGAAAACAATGTAATAGCCTGCTATTAATAGATGTAACTACCTATGTTAACCAAACATTCATTAGCATTACTAGACCACTAATAGATTGACTAACTGGTACTTCAATGCAAATTTCAATTCACCTACAATGAACCTAAGTTGAGTACCTACTATTCTGAGTCACATCTCAGTACAACTGGTCATTTAGGGAAAACTGTAATATCTGTCTGTCTACTACCAGCAATAGACTTATAGCTTACAATACTACCAATCTATGTGGATACAGGAACAACACCAAGTTAGCTAATAACCGCCTATACCTACAGATTGATAGTCCCAAATCGTGGGTTCCTGGAGCCCTTGACGGCTGCAAATCTCAGGAAACCACGCTCTGCTACCAAAAATGTTCAGGCTTCTCGGCACCTAATGACCTCGCAGGGGCCCATCAGCTACGAGGTAGCGTAGCGATCAGATGCCAAGAAGTGTGAACGTCGGCGATTCACCGAGCTAATGTAAATGTAGTCTATCTAACCTGGTCTGTGCTTCGTTCCCGTCAAACTCCTGTCTCACTGCAAGGCCCGGGTGCACCCTAGGCTCTTCTTGGTAGACAGGTTCTTCAGCCAACCAGGTATGGCTGGCAGGCCAGCTTCGACGAGCACAGTGTTCCAACACAGGTTATGTTACGTGGGAAAAACCAATCGGCCACGTAAATGCGAACTTTATCTGGTTCGGGGCATCACAACACACTCAGCTATCTAGACAATCCTGAGGGAACCCCGAATACAATTCCAGATGGCTTGCGATTTAATTTCAATGCCCTAATCAATACGCGTTACATTGCGAGGGCTTTCGTCTGTCAGTTGTCAAAAACTGCAAGGTTGGCAGCAGCGTCAAATTAAAAAATGGCCGTTCCGAAACCATCGATCGAATATCGATTTGGAATCGAACACTATTATTTGGTCCACTCAAATCTTGGTAGGTAATCTAAGAGTCAGGAACTCTATATAATACTAAATCAGTCTAGTAATTTAAACCAATAACAATCAATAATTACTACCAATAACAATCAATAATAACTACCAATAACAATCAATAAGGTTAGTAATTTGTAAGTATTTTTGATAATAATCATAAACCTGATAAAGCACAGTCATAAATAGTTATGCCTGTCGTTTATCGGGTTTATGATTTTAAGCATCATCAAAAAGGGAGATAGGCCTACATATATCTAATAAAATTTTAATTGCACAAATATATAAAATTTGTAAAACCATCGGAGCTGAACTCTTCTACCCTCATTTAGTTCACTCACAACTTCAATAATTCTAGATTTAGGAACTATATAATACTAAATCAATATATGTAACATACAATTAAAATAAAATCAAAAACAATCAACACTATTAATTAATATTTGTGCCTGTCGTTTATCGGGTTTAGGAGTTTAATTCGAAGTATCATTTAAAAGGGAGAGATAGCTATATACCCAAGTTTAATTGCATTTAATTAAATTTCAAGTTTGGCAAACAGTCGAAGCTAAACTGTCCTCTTCTACCCTCATTTGGTTTTTTTAAAACTTGGATAATCCGAGAGCCAGGAACAATATCGTCGTCAGAATTTGTTGGCCAGATGAATTTGGTTGACTTTCACTTTAAAAAGGCCACTTTATATTCATTTGTACTGTGGTATATATCTATTATTTTTCCCCACTTAGTACAGAGACCTATATTTGCTTTGCTCTGTGACATATTTTACTACTACCCAGTCTTCAAATCCGTATTGCGGGTGTGGGGCGTCAACCCGGTTAGTGTGGTAATCAATCTTCACATTCGATAATATTTTTGGTTTCTCTTGCTCTTGGGCTGGAAGCGAGGTAGCTGAAAATGGAATTTCTGTCCAGGAAAAGTTGCCATCAATTTCACTCAAGAACATGTAATCGTCTTCAATATTATTTAATATTGTTGTGTCACAGAACCTATGTCTAAATCAGAGTTCCGATCGTCAACTGAGTCAAGCTGCATTGGTAATTCGTTTTCTTTATTGAAGTCGGGTTGTCTGAGGTCCAGGAAACTCATTGCGTTTGTCTCTTGTCTAAATCCGGTAGATAAGACCCCCAGATGCTTTCGGTGTTCACATGGCAAGAAGGAATTCAGGCAACTAAAACAGCTAAGGTCTCTGAAACTAATACTATATGGTAATTCATCGGACCATAGAGCTTGATGAACTTTAGTGGTACCCTTAAAAGTCGGGATGGTCATAGGAAATTTTTCCCTTACAATATCTTCTTTCTCTACTACTACCACTGCGACATTTTTGACGTTTTTTTTCACCAAGTCTGCAAAATCTTCAAAAGATCCAATGTCACCGCCGTATTTGACATAATTATCAGCAGTTCTTTTCAAAGTTACGCCAACCCCATCTGGTGCTCCTTTTCCGTGTCCAGACTCTTGATAATTCCAGGTGATAACTGTGACATTTGGGACTTGATGACAAATTTTTGTGAGCATATAAAATATGTATCTATTTCTATACTGGCTCGATGGGGAGTCAGACAAAAAGTGAATTTTGGACAACGATGGAACCAGATTCTTTGCCATGTCTATTACTGGTGTTAAGTGCGCCCAAATTGCAGATGCATCATGGTTTAGGCAGCTGCTTATTGTGCAGATAGATTTCGGTGTCATGCCTTTAGCATCATCCACATAATACAGAACTACAGTGTGTATTGCCACTTGGCCTCTGCTGGCACCAAAATGGAATCCCTGGACTTCTTCGTGATATTTGAGGCTATAATTTTCACTAAAGTCCACGTGAATGAGAACTTCGTCTTTTTTCAAGTGTTCCTTGAGTGATTTCACTGCTGTTAATTGAACCACTATGTTCCGTGTATGTTTCAAGAACAGAGTCAGGGCGTCTTCAAGTTTGTTTATTATGTTGCGAGGACTGTCTTCTTTCTTTGTTTTATTTGTGATTACCTTATATTTGTCCTTCCCATCCTTTGCCGTGTACATTTGTTTTTCCGTGCCCCATTCGAAATAAGTAACTATCTTCTCATTATTAAACTCCGAATAGTTTAAGGTATTTGACATGCAGTCTTCACACGATCGCGCTAGGCATTTGTCGCTGTACGGGTCACAGCAAAATGAATTTAAAACTTCTGTTGTAGATGCTTCGGATATGATCTTACATTTATTGAGCGCTTTTATGAGAAGGTTGACATTGGCGTGTAGTTTGCATTGGCAAGTATCACGCTCATTCTTTGGGAAAACAACCCAGTACGGTCGATATTTGCAAAAAACTGCATAACTAATTTTGCCCTTTTCTTTGCAAAACTTGTCATGAAGATTTTTTAAGTTGTCGGTCAAATACCTCTTTTGCTTTCTTTCTCCCCTTCTTTTCACAAATTCTCGCTTGCCTGCTGCTACACGGCTATTTGAATCTTCTTCATAAAAGTCTGCTATTTCTTTCTGCCTTTTCTTTGCTTTAATTTCTCGATCCTCCACCAGCTTCATTTTAAGAACAAATGGGATTCGCGTTTTGACTCTGTATTCCTTCAACTTATTTTCACTTGGTGTAATGTTTTTCACAAAAGGTCTTTTTTCTGCAGACCTTTTGTGAACAAAGCAGAAAAAACTGCTTTGTTCAGATTGTCATAAGCTTTCCTTACACCCCGCGACATGTTTTCATCAAAAAATCAACTTTTTCTTCACCTTTTTAATTTTGTCATCCTTTATGTCTTGTATAATGTCATCTATTTTTTTTTCCAGAGTGTCATCTAACATTCGTTGTTCTCTAACTGTCTCCTTGAGATTTTCTGTCTTTTTTCTGTATGTGTCTTTTTCTTTTTTTAGTTTTTGTATCTCGGCTTTCAGGGTTTGAATAGTTTTGGTTGCTCGGTACCTTAATTTTCGTATGGCAGAAGAAGATGCGGATGCGGGTTCTGCTTTGGGCTCTTCTCTCACTTCAAGCTCCAAAGGGTCAGGGACAGTTTCAGGTTCATTTTCGCTCTCAGGTGGTGAGTTGTCTATCAATAATTCCTCGAGATTTCTTTGCTGTCTTTTTTTTTGCGATAGGTTTGACTGTTTTTCCGCCATCTTTTTTTTAAATCCCTTTGAGCTCTTGCTTTTAATTCTCCGATACTGCAAACCTTCTTTTTCTCCTTTCTCAAAAGGTATCTTGCTCTGTCTTTTTCTTTTTGTATTTTGTACAGCTCTTTCTTCCTTGATTTTCCTTGAATTTCTTGATATTTTTTTTGTCTTCGTAATCTATCTTTGGTAGTTTTTCCTCTTTTGTCAGTTTTTTCTTTATTTTTGCCATTTTCCTCTGAAAATATATAAGTTAGTAAAGTAAATACCTAATGAGGTAATCAGGCAAAAATTAAAGGAAATAAGATGAAAGAAAAAAAATGGATTAAAGATTTTATCTGAATGCCCTAAAAATAAGAAAATATTAATTCTGCTTTTACTTTACACTCGTCTGTCGCACGACAACCACACGATGCAAAACAATCCAAGAAAATATAAAAGGACAAGTGTGAGTAGGACTCGCGCACCAAGGGTTCCGATCACACTTGGAGAGCGTATCTGATGTAATTAGGTTTCCTTATAAAAAATATAGTATGATAACGTATAAGAAAGACCTTGTTTTATGCCAAATTTCATGATTTTAGGCCTACGGGAAGTACCCTATAGGTTTTGGGTCCATTGCGATTACTATGAAAATCCAATAATTTTACAGCATAAACGGTCGTATCGTTAGATTGCGTTGACCTAGAAGATTGATTTTTCCACAGCTTCTTGCGACCACACACCTTAATAAGATAAATAGCTTGATACATCTACGCGTTCTTGATATAAAGTTTTCATGGACGGACGGACAGACGGACGGACGGACAACAAAGTGATCCTATAGGGGTTCCTTTTTTCCTCTTAAGGATCGGAACCTTAAAAATGCTTCGATGCAATTATTGCAATCTGGCAGTATCCTCTATTTATTGGGCTAAGTAATCGAAATGTCAAAAAGTTAAAGGTTAGGTTTTTTTTTATTTAACTTGAAAACAGAACATAGAAAATTAGAAATGCATCCTAGCCAACCCATTTATAGTGAATGAAAACAACATTAGAAATAGGAGTTAGTAAAACGGTCATTCCTTTCCAAACCGCGTCATTACCATCCATAACGTTATTTCTAAAAAAGTACGGTAATTATTTGCATAGGAATGACTTTTTCGTGAAAAAATGTAAATTACGTTCGACTTGTAAACCTAAAAAGCGGTCAACGAGGTATTTATTACAAATAGGAATATCTTAATTCCCTTTAAAAATGCTGGACAGAAATGACGGACCATCCGTGACAAACTAGTTTTCGAAAGGTTTGATTGCACATACCTCGGTTCGCAGCGACCCACGTCCGCCTCCTCACGAGTTTAGAGAGAGACTGCTAGACGAGCGGGGCGGGGGGGGCTAGTGTAGTCGACGTGCGAGGACAGTGTGAGCCACAAATTCAGTTTCCGTTGAGGCGGGTGGCAATGACGGATTTTGCTTGACAAAATTAATAGGTCCGTTCTTTCAGGGTTCCTACTACTATATAGATATTAGGGCTTTAGAGTATTGGTCTATATTAGATTCGTCATGGCACACTTAATTTTGTTTTCCGGTTATGTAAGTTATTCAAGAGATAATTGGTACTAAAGCTACTACTTGGTCATTTGGAAGCAGACTGGAATGACATTTGGCCAAGTTTTTTCGCGATTACTCACTGAAGTTAACAGTTGGTTTATAGTTGCCTAGTACACAGCTGCATCTTTTTGGTACACATTGATAACATTTCACAGAAATTTGGTAATCATTCTAGAAATATCAAATTTGGGCCTGGAAAGCAAATTGGGACGAACCGCAAGAACTGTCCTTCTAATCATTTTTGGCATGGTATACGCAGTAATTGATTTCATTAGCTCGAAATAACCACGCAGCGAAACCTAGCCAGTGTTGCCACCCTCTGGTTTTGATTTTCCCCGTACTCCTCGTGAATTTTCCCTAAATTAGGCACTTCTAAAAAAAAAACCTAATAATTTATTCTAAAAATATAAGACAAATTGAAGAGAGCTAAAGGATAATAAAACTATACAAACTTAAACTGCCGGTGGAGGATTCCAGAAAGTGTATTCGGCGACCAGATGTTTCACTACCTAACTCGTAATGACTGTGTTCCTTAACACTCCTATGATGAAAGGTTCCTCCAAATATCCGTCTTTTTTTCTGTACTCCTCTTCCAAACGCTTGACATGGGAACAATAATTTTGCCATTCGTTGACAGTTGTGGCATTAAATACCTTTTCTACCATTTCCGGGGTTATTACGTATCTTGCAAACAATAAGAAATCGACAAAAATTGCGTAATTTCTGCTGTCAAAAGTGACAATAGCGGAGTGTAGCCAACGGTCTACGGTGCTGCCTCCTGCGCGCAATCGCAAAACTAAAAAGAGCATTGTTGTTGCAAGTAGCAGAAAGCAGTATTGCCGTTTTAGCCACTGTGTGGCTAGATCTAGAGGATTTTCAACGGTTTTAGCCAAAAAATTAAAAATTTTAGGCACCAAAACGAATGTAGCTACATCTAGCTACTTTTGGTATGTTTTTAGATTATTACTTTAGGAAGTCGAACGAGCAAGAAATTTTAAAGAAATCTGTAGTTATCGCCTTTTACTGAGTAGGCAACACCACCGCGGTCCGCCCTCCGCGCCGCAGTTGTAATCTATAATCAGGGTTTTCCCAATGAATGTTTATATTTTTCCGTAATTCAGATTCGATTGATTGAAAATCTACGTTATTACTATTTACAGTTTGTTTTGTACAAAGTAGTCATGTCATAATTTATCAAAACGATATCATTGTTTATGATAATAATATTATATTATCAATAGTCATAGAATATGAAAGTCTGCAAAGACTACAAAGGTATTTAGCCACTTCTAGCCACATTTCGAAAATGTTAGTTTTTTACAAAACTGCTTAATTTTTTATGTAGCCACAAACTAGATTGCCCTAGCGGCAACACTGGCAGAAAGCAAACAATTAGCGAGCGATCACTTTAGATAATACGAATTTGGTGTGACACATTGCAAACGACCGCGCGATGAATGCGCGATCATTGCGCAATAGCTGCTGATTGCTGAATTTTAGGTAATAAGCCCGCGGGAATTTCTTTTGGTGCCTTCCCTATGTTCATCTCTGACACTTTTCTTTTCATTGAAGCCCAGATCATTTCAATGGGATTTAGATCACAATGATATGGTGGTAAATGTTGTGACCCAATCCTTTTAAAATTGCATCAACAGCATAAACCGGCGTAGGCTTATGTCTTTTTACAATTTCCATTAACTGGGATTTGGTGTATTCTTCCGAATTTTGTCAATTATGTCACTTTTCCTGCAGTTGGTGTTTGGTGCCTTATTAACGCTTGTGTTGTGGTATGGAGAGTTATCTATGACGATGAGACTGGGCTTCTTTAAATTGGGCTTAAGTTTTTCAGTTACCCACTTTTTGAAATTTGCATGATTCATATCATCATGATAGTCTCCGCTCTTTGTTTGAGATTTAAAGACCAGGCAAGCGTTCTCCACAAAACCATGCTCACCGCCAGCATGGACGATAATGAACCTTTGGCCTTTGGATATGGGCTTTAATCCTTCGCCCGTTATTCTTGTCACACTCCGTAAAGATTTGAAGTTTGTAAATGACAGATCGAATGTTGGTTTTTTATTTTCGTTATTCAACATTACATACACCTAATGTAGAAGAGCCCCTACTTCCCCACTGCTCAACTATATTGCTCAATTACTCAAAGTTGAGCAGTGCGGAATAGGCGTTATGACCCATTGGTCTACTGGTATTTGCTCAACTATCTATAGTGGAGCAGTGGGGAATAGTCGGAATCTACGCGACAGAACGTTTTACCATATGTTGGGATAAGTAGAACTGCACTTGATGGTATCACTAACCGGTCATAGGGGCGAGGGCAACGGAATTATCGGGTTATTGTTATTTTTTTCCTTCATACAAAACTCCTTGACCTTTAGAACCATCTCTCTAACACCACTTCTGGTCAGTTCTTGCGGTTCGTCCCAATTTGCGAGTTTCGCAAGAATATTTTTTTTTGTAATTGAGTTATTATAAAGTGTATAAATACTTACTAGGATGAGTGTATTTTGTAAGGCACCTTCGTAGCCCACTTACTTTTTGAATAAATGGACGGACAGAAATGACGGGGTGTATGGCGATGATAACTGCATGTATGGTAATGACACACCATGGATGGCGATGATTGAACTATTTGAAAATATCATGTAAAGCATAGTGAATTCTTCGCATGAGAACGTTTACATAGTTCAACGAGTCACAAGTTCAAGTCGATAGTTCTGGTTTCGGTCAAGTGCCTATAGATCCTTGTGAAAATTTGTAGGTACTTGAATTTATTTCTAGTTGTTCACACGTGAATAAGTTGTTAAATGTATGTAGATAGGTTAAATAAATAAATTGTAGCCATTTATAATTCTACATCAGTCTTTAATATAAATCAATAAAGATTACACTTGAAACAAAAGAATAAAGTCTGCCTGTTGTTTAATAGTTTTATCATAAAAACTATAACAAAACCAGTCGAGTTCATTAATATATGAGCAAGTCCAAGGCTTCAAATATAAATGTATATTTATATTTGAACTTTGATTTACTCATATATTAATGAACCCGACTGTAATTAATTAACATTACACTTCGGCAAACCGTCCTCTTCTACTCTACCGTCGAATGGGGTGACTATGTGCCACATTTTGAGGTTTCTCAGCCCTAGCAAGAAAAGTACAAGTTTTTTCTTCATAAAAAAAATACACATGTATTCACCATTTATTTATTCATCAATATTTGAGATCAATAATCGAATATGTGTAGACATTTAGAAGGGGAAAAAATATATCGGTGGCACATTCTCACCCTATGGGTCGGGGGGAAAATGTGCCACGTTACATTTCCATCTTTAGATCGTACATCTTTAGGATTGGCACAAAGACACCCTAACACTATTAGAGTATATGCCATAGACAATATAATAAAAACAAAAACAATGGAGTTGCCATACAAAAAAAAATTGTTCGTAGTAGAAAATATTCAATCTATTTCCATCAATTCAGCAATTCGAAAAAGACCCCTTTTAGATATTTGTATTGGCTCCTTTATAATTTGAATGATGCTGGACTCTTTGTACCAAACTATATCGCTTTTATTAGGCCATTTCCAGAAGTTTCCTGATTTTTGCCTGATTTTGAAATAAAAGCACGCTCCTCATGTTCACTGAATACAGTTTGTCCTCCGGGTTTTCGAGGAGCTTTACCCTTTAATTTGGACGATAAAGTATTTCTGTGTACGCCGTACTTCTCTGCTGCAGCACGCACTGAAATACTTTTAGAGCGAATTTAGTCTAAAACTTTTTGTAATGTCTCCTCCGTATAGTTTTTGTATGACCTACACCCGACAGGCCTCACATATTGACGCGGCATCGTGTCCGCTGTAACAACATATTTTTTATATATTAATATTATATTATAGTAGAAGATCAGCTTTGCAACATAGCAACCCAGTAAGACCACAAGTTGGCACAATGTCACCCGCCTAGTATGAACTTTTTGAAAAATTATTTTTATTTTATTTCAAGAAAGAGATATTGGAATGATTATAAATGGATAATGACAATAACTAATAGTACTGTAGACCCAACATACCTTAAATATGACATCAGAAATAGTTTCTTTCTCACACTCAAAATTTTCCGCAACAAACGAAAAAACGAACTGAGAGCATAATTTTTCACAACCATTTGACATAACAGTGTTGCCACTAAGTGTTTATTAAATGCTACCATTAATTGCCAATAAAGTAAAGAATCGTTTACTTTTAATTAGAATAAAAAATAATCTTAGACATTGGCATAAATCCATGTTTGGTGGCCCAGCACCCACATTGCACATTCTCACCTGGAAGGCACATAGTCGCCCCATTCGACGGTATTATTTGGTCCACTCAAATCTTGGTAGGTAATCTAAGAGTCAGGAACTCTATATAATACTAAATCAGTCTAGTAATTTAAACCAATAACAATCAATAATTACTACCAATAACAATCAATAATAACTACCAATAACAATCAATAAGGTTAGTAATTTGTAAGTATTTTTGATAATAATCATAAACCTGATAAAGCACAGTCATAAATAGTTATGCCTGTCGTTTATCGGGTTTATGATTTTAAGCATCATCAAAAAGGGAGATAGGCCTACATATATCTAATAAAATTTTAATTGCACAAATATATAAAATTTGTAAAACCATCGGAGCTGAACTCTTCTACCCTCATTTAGTTCACTCACAACTTCAATAATTCTAGATTTAGGAACTATATAATACTAAATCAATATATGTAACATACAATTAAAATAAAATCAAATACAATCAACACTATTAATTAATATTTGTGCCTGTCGTTTATCGGGTTTAGGAGTTTAATTCGAAGTATCATTTAAAAGGGATAGATAGCTATATACCCAAGTTTAATTGCATTTAATTAAATTTCAAGTTTAGCAAACAGTCGAAGCTAAACTGTCCTCTTCTACCCTCATTTGGTTTTTTTAAAACTTGGATAATCCGAGAGCCAGGAACAATATCGTCGTCAGAATTTGTTGGCCAGATGAATTTGGTTGACTTTCTCTTTAAAAAGGCCACTTTATATTCATTTGTACTGTGGTATATATCTATTATTTTTCCCCACTTAGTACAGAGACCTATATTAGCTTTGTTCTGTGACATATTTTACTACTACCCAGTCTTCAAATCCGTATTGCGGGTGTGGGGCGTCAACCCGGTTAGTGTGGTAATCAATCTTCACATTCGATAATATTTTTGGTTTCTCTTGCTCTTGGGCTGGAAGCGAGGTAGCTGAAAATGGAATTTCTGTCCAGGAAAAGTTGCCATCAATTTCACTCAAGAACATGTCTAAATCAGAGTTCCGATCGTCAACTGAGTCAAGCTGCATTGGTAATTCGTTTTCTTTATTGAAGTCGGGTTGTCTGAGGTCCAGGAAACTCATTGCGTTTGTCTCTTGTCTAAATCCGGTAGATAAGACCCCCAGATGCTTTCGGTGTTCACATGGCAAGAAGGAATTCAGGCAACTAAAACAGCTAAGGTCTCTGAAACTAATACTATATGGTAATTCATCGGACCATAGAGCTTGATGAACTTTAGTGGTACCCTTAAAAGTCGGGATGGTCATAGGAAATTTTTCCCTTACAATATCTTCTTTCTCTACTACTACCACTGCGACATTTTTGACGTTTTTTTTCACCAAGTCTGCAAAATCTTCAAAAGATCCAATGTCACCGCCGTATTTGACATAATTATCAGCAGTTCTTTTCAAAGTTACGCCAACCCCATCTGGTGCTCCTTTTCCGTGTCCAGACTCTTGATAATTCCAGGTGACAACTGTGACATTTGGGACTTGATGACAAATTTTTGTGAGCATATAAAATATGTATCTATTTCTATACTGGCTCGATGGGGAGTCAGACAAAAAGTGAATTTTGGACAACGATGGAACCAGATTCTTTGCCATGTCTATTACTGGTGTTAAGTGCGCCCAAATTGCAGATGCATCATGGTTTAGGCAGCTGCTTATTGTGCAGATAGATTTCGGTGTCATGCCTTTAGCGTCATCCACATAATACAGAACTACAGTGTGTATTGCCAATTTTCACTAAAGTCCACGTGAATGAGAACTTCGTCTTTTTTCAAGTGTTCCTTGAGTGATTTCACTGCTTTTAATTGAACCACTATGTTCCGTGTATGTTTCAAGAACAGAGTCAGGGCGTCTTCAAGTTTGTTTATTATGTTGCGAGGACTGTCTTCTTTCTTTGTTTTATTTGTGATTACCTTATATTTGTCCTTCCCATCCTTTGCCGTGTACATTTGTTTTTCCGTGCCCCATTCGAAATAAGTAACTATCTTCTCATTATTAAACTCCGAATAGTTTAAGGTATTTGACATGCAGTCTTCACACGATCGCGCTAGGCATTTGTCGCTGTACGGGTCACAGCAAAATGAATTTAAAACTTCTGTTGTAGATGCTTCGGATATGATCTTACATTTATTGAGCGCTTTTATGAGAAGGTTGACATTGGCGTGTAGTTTGCATTGGCAAGTATCACGCTCATTCTTTGGGAAAACAACCCAGTACGGTCGATATTTGCAAAAAACTGCATAACTAATTTTGCCCTTTTCTTTGCAAAACTTGTCATGAAGATTTTTTAAGTTGTCGGTCAAATACCTCTTTTGCTTTCTTTCTCCCCTTCTTTTCACAAATTCTCGCTTGCCTGCTGCTACACGGCTATTTGAATCTTCTTCTCCGTCTAGAGATGGTTCTAAAGGTCAAGGAGTTTTGTATGAAGGAAAAAAATAACAATAACCCGATAATTCCGTTGCCCTCGCCCCTATGACCGGTTAGTGATACCATCAAGTGCAGTTCTACTTATCCCAACATATGGTAAAACGTTCTGTCGCGTAGATTCCGACTATTCCCCACTGCTCCACTATAGATAGTTGAGCAAATACCAGTAGACCAATGGGTCATAACGCCTATTCCGCACTGCTCAACTTTGAGTAATTGAGCAATATAGTTGAGCAGTGGGGAAGTAGGGGCTCTTCTACATTAGGTGTATGTAATGTTGAATAACGAAAATAAAAAACCAACATTCGATCTGTCATTTACAAACTTCAAATCTTTACGGAGTGTGACAAGAATAACGGGCGAAGGATTAAAGCCCATATCCAAAGGCCAAAGGTTCATTATCGTCCATGCTGGCGGTGAGCATGGTTTTGTGGAGAACGCTTGCCTGGTCTTTAAATCTCAAACAAAGAGCGGAGACTATCATGATGATATGAATCATGCAAATTTCAAAAAGTGGGTAACTGAAAAACTTAAGCCCAATTTAAAGAAGCCCAGTCTCATCGTCATAGATAACTCTCCATACCACAACACAAGCGTTAATAAGGCACCAAACACCAACTGCAGGAAAAGTGACATAATTGACAAAATTCGGAAGAATACACCAAATCCCAGTAATGGAAATTGTAAAAAGACATAAGCCTACGCCGGTTTATGCTGTTGATGCAATTTTAAAAGGATTGGGTCACAACATTTACCACCATATCATTGTGATCTAAATCCCATTGAAATGATCTGGGTTTCAATGAAAAGAAAAGTGTCAGAGATGAACATAGGGAAGGCACCAAAAGAAATTCCCGCGGGCTTATTACCTAAAATTCAGCAATCAGCAGCTATTGCGCAATGATCGCGCATTCATCGCGCGGTCGTTTGCAATGTGTCACACCAAATTCGTATTATCTAAAGTGATCGCTCGCTAATTGTTTGCTTTCTGCCAGTGTTGCCGCTAGGGCAATCTAGTTTGTGGCTACATAAAAAATTAAGCAGTTTTGTAAAAAACTAACATTTTCGAAATGTGGCTAGAAGTGGCTAAATATCTTTGTAGTCTTTGCAGACTTTCATATTCTATGACTATTGATAATATAATATTATTATCATAAACAATGATATCGTTTCGATAAATTATGACATGACTACTTTGTACAAAACAAACTGTAAATAGTAATAACGTAGATTTTCAATCAATCGAATCTGAATTACGGAAAAATATAAACATTCATTGGGAAAACCCTGATTATAGATTACAACTGCGGCGCGGAGGGCGGACCGCGGTGGTGTTGCCTACTCAGTAAAAGGCGATAACTACAGATTTCTTTAAAATTTCTTGCTCGTTCGACTTCCTAAAGTAATAATCTAAAAACATACCAAAAGTAGCTAGATATAGCTACATTCGTTTTGGTGCCTAAAATTTTTAATTTTTTGGCTAAAACCGTGAAAATCCTCTAGATCTAGCCACACAGTGGCTAAAACGGCAACACTGCTTTCTGCTACTTGCAACAACAATGCTCTTTTTAGTTTTGCGATTGCGCGCAGGAGGCAGCACCGTAGACCGTTGGCTACACTCCGCTATTGTCACTTTTGACAGCAGAAATTGCGCAATTTTTGTCGATTTCTTACTGTTTGCAAGATACGTAATAACCCCGGAAATGGTAGAAAAGGTATTTAATGCCACAACTGTCAACGAATGGCAAAATTATTGTTCCCATGTCAAGCGTTTGGAAGAGGAGTACAGAAAAAAAGACGGATATTTGGAGGAACCTTTCATCATAGGAGTGTTAAGGAACACAGTCATTACGAGTTAGGTAGGTAGTGAAACATCTGGTCGCCGAATACACTTTCTGGAATCCTCCACCGGCAGTTTAAGTTTGTATAGTTTTATTATCCTTTAGCTCGTAGTCATTATATTTGTTAGCATTAAGATTCTATTGTAAATATTTCGCCACTATTGTTGATCTTCTGTGTTAGTATTGTTTCCGTTTGCCGAAAAGGCATACTGTGAGGTGAGGTTTGTGTCGGCGCCTTTGAGGGCACAGCTGCATTGCAGTTTTATGAGCAGGCCTGCGCACTTAGTCATTAAGTAGAAAACGATTGTGAAGTTTTTGTAATACTACTGTAGTGTGCCTAGGCCCAGCAACTTTATATTTCGACTATTGTCATTTATTCCGTTCAGTTCGACCGAGACCTTCGACGACGCCGCTGGAAGCTCTGCCCGTGCGAGCCTGTTCAACTCCCCTAGCTTCAGCGTGCGACGTTCGTAGGTTTTCTTAGTGACAGTGTTGTAGTGCTTGTTTTGAATCCCCCTGTATTCGTGTCTAGATTAAGTTCCCTGTGTGTTTATAAATATATTCGTGCTGATTTGTATCGCGTCGTACTTTTATTGGACCCCGCGCCGAAAACTTTCCCGGTAGTCTCTTACATTTTGGTCCTTCGAGCCGGATAGTATGTCGGAATCAGCCCGATATATTATGACCAGGAGCAAGTCGCGAAGGGTGAACGAAGACAACATGTCAAACTCAAACGATGTGAAACCAACGGCGGGTAGCAGTAGCAACTACCAAGAGGATATTTCGCTCCCGGTACAGCCTCAGGCCCTAAACACTTCGACGACGAATAGTAATGGCTTCCCGACCGTTCGTGGAACATCACGGCCTGGAAGTAAGACTTCGAGGGCTAGCAGGCTCAGCAGAGAAGCTCGGATGAAGAGAGCGCAGTATACAGCGGAGCTCGAGCTTCAAAGGTTAACGGAGGAAAAGGTACGTGCGCGTGAGCGCGTCATACAGAGCAAGTTGGAGCTTGAAATGGCGGAAATCGAGGCAGAAGATGCAGAAAGCGAAGAGGACGATGAATTACGTCACGCTGGTACGCCCGCATATTCAGTGGAAGCGTGGTTGAAGAATGCACAACCACCGGCGCCGGTCGCATCGCCGCGGCCATCGTTACGAGCTTCGCCGCCGCCGTCGCCAGTCCCTGTACCAAGAACAGCGCCGCCGACACCACCGCCACCGCATGTGACAACATCGCAATGCCCGCCTAAGGAACCACACGCACGTGAGCCGTCGACGGAGCGCCGCCGCAGCACAAGTATTGATAGGTTGAGGGAAGCCATCAGCGGCATGACTCGACCTAGACCTGTGCCCAAGCAGGCGTACGAAATCCCCAAATTTGATGGGAACCCTACAGATTGGCTCGGGTTCAAAACGGCGTACGAAACTTCGACGGCAGCTTACGAGTTTAAGCCGTTCGAGAATGTGGCGCGACTACGGGTTGCGCTAGTTGGGGACGCAAAGGTGGCAGTAGAAGACTTGCTGCGATCAGCTTGTGACCCAGGTGAAGTAATACGCGCGTTGGAAGACTCATTTGGACATCCAAGTTTATTGCTGGACTGCGCATTAAAAAAGGTGAAAAATCTTCCTCGCGTCAGCGAAAGTGGTCGCGAGCTTCGTAGTTTTACCGCCGCAGTCCGAAACTGCGAAGCGTTGTTGAAAGCTGTGCGTGCAGAGGGGTACATCAACAACCCCCAAATAGTTAATGAGTTGCTGGCAAAGCTTAGGCCCTATCAGCGGGCGCAATATGGCAGCTTTGCGAGGCGAATGGATACCGAGATCGGGCTAGATTTAAGAGTTTCGCCAAATCTGCAAATGTTGGTGAAATTTTTAACAGATCTCACGCACGAGTCGTCGTAATACGCGACGGCACAACAGAGCCTTGCCAGTGCGCCTGCGCCGAGCGCGAGTCGTGTGCGGGACGGGCGAAACACTACGCCGGTCAAAACAACGCATCGGGTCCATGCGCATGTAGAAGCTGTCAAGGACGAAAGTTCGGTGTGTGTGTTGTGCAATAAGGACCATCAGTTGGACAAATGTGATAAGTTTAAAGACCTAAGTGTTAGTGAGCGTTGGGCTATTATCAAAGACAAAAAAATGTGTTTTAGATGTTTAGTTAAGTCTCATTCTCGTAAGTTTTGTCGTGCGCGGCGGTGCA
The DNA here is from genome assembly GCA_949825045.1 of Argyresthia goedartella. Taxonomy (NCBI): domain Eukaryota; kingdom Metazoa; phylum Arthropoda; class Insecta; order Lepidoptera; family Argyresthiidae; genus Argyresthia; species Argyresthia goedartella. Next base: position 19,996,995 of record OX463821.1, on the reverse strand, counting down.
CTAAGTGTAAGTGGCTGCACCATGTATTGCTGCACGCTGATCGAGCTGAGGTGTCATCACCATTGTCGCCGCAAACCACCACGGACACAGGTTTAGTGACAATGTGAAACATTGGGGAGTGTCGGGCTAGAGCGTTGCTCAAAGTTATTCCGGTCTGTTTAGTGTCGGGTAACCCTGAAGAGCAGCGCACGTACGCGCTACTCGACGACGGGGCGTCGGTGTCAATTATGGACGATAGATTCGCGAGTGATATTGACGGACCCACAGTACCCCTTAGGTTGGTGGCAGCGCGTGGACATCTTGTAACGGACGAGCGATCGCGTAAAGTGAAAGTGACAATAAAGGGTTCGAACGGCGTGTGTCACGATGTAATAGTGCGGACATTAAGTGATGTTGCTTGTGAACTTGCCTTCTCAGACATTGCCTAAACAAGTGCTTAATGAAAATGCGCACTTACGGGACCTGAGTTGCAGTCCAATGGAGGGAGCGAAGCCTATGCTGCTGTTGGGCCAGGACAACTGGGAGCTGATAGTCGCCGAGGAGATCTCTCAAGGTAAATCTGGTCGTCCAGTCGCTTCACTCACTAAGTTAGGATGGGTCGTGCATGGACCCCTAGCTACGAAACACGCTCCAAATATGACACGCCACGCAAATTGCATGATTGTTTCACAGCCTGATCTTCACGCTTTAGTGAAGGAACAGTTCGAACTAGAAGCCATAGGTATTAGTCAAGTCTCACGTAGGAATAGCGAATCCGAACGGGCGATGAGCTTACTCGAGTCCACCAGCCACGCCGTACACGGGGGGTGGGAAGTAGCTTTGGAAACGTGACAACGTGGAACTACCCGATAATTATAAGTACGCACTGAAGTATTTACACGGTGTAGAGCGTCGGTTAGACAAAGATCCGTCGTACGCCAATACCTATTGCAGCCAAATGGACAGGCTTATCCGTGAAAACTACGCGCGGAAAGTAGATAAGGGTTTTGAAGCCAGTCCTGTTTGGTATTTGCCTCACTTCGGTGTGACAAACCCAAACAAACCTGGAAAGTTACGACTGGTCTTTGACGCTGCCGCTTCCTACGAAAATTCATCGCTTAACGACAATATTTTAAGCGGGCCTGACTTATTGAATTCTTTGTTAGGCGTGCTCATTAACTTTAGAGTTGGGCCGGTATAGCATTCACAGCGGATATAGCCGATATGTTTCTCAGAATTAGGGTCAGGAAGGAGGACCAAGGAGCACAATTGTTTTTATGGCGTGGTCTGAATAGAACAAAAGACCCTGATATTTACGCCATGAACTCATTAGTATTTGGTGCTACATCCTCGCATACTTCTGCTATCTTTATTTTGAATAAAAATGCAAACCAATTTAGTGACTCTTGCCCAGCCGCGGTGAACGCTATTCGGTCCAAATATTATATGGATGACTATCTAGACAGTGTAGACTGTAGAAGAGGCGCAACAGCTTATTACTGATGTCGGGCGCATTCATGGCGCCGGAGGTTTCGACATCAGGGGGTGGGTGACGAATTCACCCGAGCTGAGGGCCATGTTGCCAGCTGTTGAGCCAAACAAAGTCACGCTAGATAGGTTGCCTAACGGAGATGAGCGAACATTAGGCATGATATCGTGCCCGGAAAGTGACAACTTTAAATTCGACTTATCATTCAAAAAGTTGCCAGCACCTATAGTGGAAAGTAAAGTCAGGCCCAGAAAGAGGGAATTCCTTCGATTTATAATGAGTATTTTTGATCCGCTTGGTCTCATTTATCCCTGTGTGATTCAGTCCCGTATCATAATGCAACGCATATGGGGTTCCGGGGTAGCATGGGACGAACAAATACTGGAGGGCGACGCTGACATGTGGTTTGGTTGGCTGCGTAACTTAAAATTGCTATCAAATTTAGTCATACCCAGGTGGTATGACATCCAACCAAATGACAACGTCGAGCTCCACATATTTGGAGATGCCAGCGACAAGGCATACGCGGCTGTCGCGTATTTAGTTGGGCAAAACAGCCAAGGCGAACGCGTTTGCAGTATGGTACTGGGAAAGGCACGCGTGACGCCGTTAAAAGTAGTTTCTATCCCGCGGTTAGAGCTGCAGGCTGCGGTACTGACATGTAGATTGGCGCAGACGGTGAAAAAGGAAATTCACATCTCCATAGCACGTGAATATCTATGGACTGACTCGAAAACCGTTTTGAATTGGATAAACTCCGATGCGAGAGATTACCAAAAGTTTGTGTCTTATTGCCTAGCTGAAATAGATAGCCTGTCACGACGAAGCGACTGGCGCTGGGTTTCTTCGAAAGATAATCCCGCCGACGAGGCGACCAAAATGACCTGGCCTAACGACAAAGGCTCTCCGGCCCGCCATTCCTCTGTAATCCACAGGTACCATGGCCGGAACGCGAGGGTGAAGAGGAAAGCGCCCCGGATCCAGAGCTCTTAGAGAGGGCGCTAAGGACGGTAGAAGCAGAGCTGCCGTTGGTCGACACTACGCGCTTCTCAACGTGGACACGGGCTCTGCGCGCTGTTGCGCGCGCACTGGCGTTTATTAGTGCATGCAGACGGAAGCAGACGGGGGCGCTGACGGTGGAGAACTTACAGCAGGCTGAGTTGTGCTTGTTGAAACAGGCCCAAGCGCAGTCCTTCGGTGAAGAAATGCGTACGCTGAATGCCGGTCGCGCGCTACCGCGGTCTAGCCGCCTTCTAAGTCTTGACCCTATCTTATTTGAAGATGGGCTACTTCGTGTCAGAGGGCGGTTGGGGGCTGCAGAAGAGTTATCCTTTGACGAGAGACACCCAGTGCTACTGGATGGCAGCAGTCACGTTGCTCGACTGCTGGTACAGCACTACCATGCGCGTGCGCTGCACGCCAATCACGAAACGGTGGTCAACTTGCTGCGAGAGAGATATTGGATAACGCGGCTGCGATCGACGGTTAAAGCTGTCGTTGCGCGCTGCCAATACTGCAGAGTGCAAAAGGCATGCCCGACCTGTCCGAAGATGGGAGATTTGCCGTCTGTTCGGCTCACTAGAACACGTCGTGCGTGAGCATCGGAAGGCGTCGAGAAAAGCGGTGGGGTGTATTGTTCACCTGCCTAGCTACTCGCGCCGTACATTTGGAGTTGGCTGCATCATTGAGTGCCGATTTCGCTATCCTGGCCTTGCGGTGCTTAATAGCGCGCCGTGGGCAACCTGCAATGATCCTGAGCGACCGCGGTACGAACTTTTTCGGTGCCGCCCTCGAGCTGCGCGCCGCGCTAAAGAAGATGGAACATGAGCGTGTGCGTGACGAAGCTATCGCCAAAGGGATTGAGTGGCGTTTCAACCCTCCGGCCGCCCCACATATGGGTGGCTGCTGGGAACGCCTGGTGCGCTCCGTGAAGAATGCGCTGCGGGTGACTCTGAAGGAACGAGCCCCGCGCGAGGAGGTGCTGCACACTCTTCTACTGGAAGCCGAGCTGGTTATTAACAGCCGGCCCCTTTCCTACACCACAACAGACCACGAGGAGCCTGTGGTGCTCACACCGAACCACCTACTGCTGGGTACGGCCACCGGCGACACACGCCCGGCCCTGTGTAACCCCGGAGACGTCGATTCGCGGCGCCTATGGAAGAAAGCAAACGCACTGGCAGACACTGTTCTGGCGCCGCTGGCGTCGCGAGTACCTGCCGACGCTTCAGCGTCGTCATAAGTGGGAGAATGCGTCTCCATGCGGAAGTGAAAGTGGGTGATGTTGTGTTAATTGTGGACGGCAATCAGCCGCGAAATATGTGGCCCCGTGGCATAATAGACAAAGTGTTTCCGGGTAGTGATGGACAAGTGAGAGTGGTAGATGTAAGGACATGTAAAGGGATGCTGCGTCGACCAGTTGTCAAACTAGCTGTGTTACCTACCGACGGTCATGTGTAGCTATCGGTGGAACCCTCTTGCTAGGGGGTGGAATGTTAAGGAACACAGTCATTACGAGTTAGGTAGTGAAACATCTGGTCGCCGAATACACTTTCTGGAATTCTCCACCGGCAGTTTAAGTTTGTATAGTTTTATTATCCTTTAGCTCGTAGTCATTATATTTGTTAGCATTAAGATTCTATTGTAAATATTTCGCCACTATTGTTGATCTTCTGTGTTAGTATTGTTTCCGTTTGCCGAAAAGGCATACTGTGAGGTGAGGTTTGTGTCGGCGCCTTTGAGGGCACAGCTGCATTGCAGTTTTATGAGCAGGCCTGCGCACTTATTCATTAAGTAGAAAACGATTGTGAAGTTTTTGTAATACTACTGTAGTGTGCCTAGGCCCAGCAACTTTATATTTCGACTATTGTCATTTATTCCGTGCCCTCTGCTCGGAGTCCAACAAGAAGAGACTCCGGGCCCAAGAAAACCTCTCCTTGCGTACCATCGTCGGCGCGCCTCGCTACGTGAGAAACGCAACGATCGCAAGGGACCTAGGATTGGAGACACTGGACAAGTTCGTCCAGAGGCTGGCAACGAACATGTTCGCACGAGCGGACGGCTCTCAACACCCGCTCGTGCGAGACCTGGCGCCATACCACGCGCGCCCGCCTGACCGTCGCCGCCTACCCCGAGACCTGGTTGCCGAGCCGGCAGCACCCCTGGATTGAGGCCACACAACCCGAAGAAGAACACCTCAGCCACCCAAATGACCTGGCCGTAGTCACGGCCAGCGGAAGACTCCGCGGAAGGGGGCCATTGCCCCGGGACCGCAACCCCGCACCCTGGAAGGGGTGTGAGAAGATCACCAAGCCGATTTATTCCGTTCAGTTCGACCGAGACCTTCGACGACGCCGCTGGAAGCTCTGCCCGTGCGAGCCTGTTCAACTCCCCTAGCTTCAGCGTGCGACGTTCGTAGGTTTTCTTAGTGACAGTGTTGTAGTGCTTCGTTTGAATCCCCCTGTATTCGTGTCTAGGTTAAGTTCCCTGTGTGTTTATAAATATATTCGTGCTGATTTGTATCGCGTCGTACTTTTATTGGACCCCGCGCCGAAAACTATCCCGGTAGTCTCTTACAGGAGTGCTCGGATAGCGAAGATTGTAGCGATGAGGAAGCTGATAGTGCCAGTGAAGATGGTGAAGATATTGATGGAATACGACCCCTGAACGTAGTTCATATCGATCACAATTATAGCAAAATAATTTAAAAATAAATTGGATTCAAAAAATGTTTAAGGAATAACGTGTCAAAAGATTCCATTCTTTGCCATGCTTCTTTTTGGAGGACTCCTAACCTACATTACAAAATGTATTATTTTAAGCACTACTGTACTGTGAGATCCTTGTAGTTTCTTTACCATGCTGCTTCTCCAAGGACTTTTAGCCTACTTTACAAAATGCATTATTTTGAGCACTATATTGTGAGATTCTGGTACCTAGTGTCTTTACCATGCTTCTTTTCCAAGAGCTTTCAAGATTTTTTTCATAAAGCTTTTGACTTTACTTCAATAGGTGGTAGGTGCCTTAATTAAATTGTTTACTAAATCGAATCACAATGTTTTCTTGTCAATGTCCTTTTCAGTAAAATGCCTGTGGCCCTTGTCACACGTGCCGGTTTAAGTATTCTGCGCCGCCCGGCCATCCGGTGGCGAGGCCTATGGGCACGCACGAGCTTTCATCTTGTACTGCGGCGTAGTTTACCCGGCGAACTCATACATTTCACCACCGGATACCTGCGCCCGCCGCCACTGGTGAAAAGGGTCATATTCACCAGGTTAGCGAATAAGAATTATTGTGCGTAAGTAAGTATGAAGTGCTTTGCGAGATCTATCCATCGAGGTTCCATAAAATACACGAGGTTAAATTCCCTAAAGCGGGTAATATTTCATTAACTAGCAACCCCAATTACACAGTCGCGCCCCCCTGTCAATGTCATCTACCAGCCAAAACATCCGTGTAGCACTGTACACATCAGTGCTGCAAAAGCTCCTGATTTACCAGGAGATTACATGATTTTAGGCCTAATCTCCTTGTCTACTGTTTTTTTTTGTAAATTGAGAAAATCTACTGATATTTAGGAATTTTTGTTTGGCTTATGTTGGCTACTATTGGTTTCATCACATCATATCGAACGGAACGTATTTGTCAGGCGAGGTGACTGTATTAATGGTTACTAAGTCCATGATTAATGGTGAGTTTGACTTATTTACCTATACCATTCACGTTCGTAGTTTCGTATCTGTGGTGTGAGGTGTGATGGCGGCTCTTCACTTGGCCGTACTTGCCAAATACTCGTGTTGCCGTCCCTTTCGTTTTCTATGTCAAACGAAAGGGACGCGAAATGCACATTAAAATGCATGTGTTATTTTTGGTGGTTTTTGGTTTTTTCAAGCTTCACTAGCACATACACGCTACTTTTAATTGCACATTATGGGAAAAAAAGGTACTTAATTATCCTTCTGTTTTTTTTCTCTGTCTCCTGGTTTTTTTGCTAACCATCTCCTTTTTTCTTGCAGGTTAGAGTTTGCAGCACTGGTACACATTCACTTTACTCTGTGCTCTGTAGCTCTGCTCATCGATCACAGACTTTAGAGGGTTACTTTACTATCATCCACAGAGTACATTTAATATTCGATTGTATATAGCTCTTGGGATTGTTGATGTTGTTAAGAAATAATAAATGAAATAAATTGTGCTATTGGATGTCTCCATAGTGAAGCTCCCTGAGGAAACCTTGAAGAACCCTGAACGAGTCGACACGACACTTCCACTTTAAAGAAGATCCAAGAAAATGTCCTCTTTCCACGAAAGACAAAAGAGTTTGTTCAACACACTGAAGGTAGCTGAAGACACGTACAGTTTTTCCAAAACCAACAAAGCTAACACACCCAACGACTATGGAGTCATCGACCGACAAGTGTACCGGAGACTAAAGCACGAGATGAAGCCATTCCGAGGAAGAGAGAGCATTTTTAAAAGGCCAGAAGCCAACATTCGTCAATGTCTACGTGCTAAGTCTGTCCCTGACTACATTAAAAACCCTGAACGATGGTCACACTATTCACTCGCAGATGTCTCAGCAGACCAGATGTCTGATTCCACAAATACTGCCACAGCCCTCGGATTCTTACAAGAACTGGAAGACAAAAACACTAAAGCGGAACTCATGGAACATGACTATGATGATGGTGTATTCAAAAAACCTACTTTCAATATTTCAGCTCGACTAAGGAAGTACCAACAAGCACCTGAAGAGAAGCCTGTATTCAAGAACAATAAACTGGTGATGCCGGAGTATGTAGTTGGCGCCTCCCCAAAGATCAAAAAAGAAAGGACTGTCAAAAAAGAGAACAGTAGAGATGAAAATGCTATGAAAGTTGAGTTGAAATTGTCACATCTGTATACAGAGGAAGACTAGCTGTAGCTACCTTTTTGTATTACTTATTTAAAACTCTGGACATTTTTGCACCAAGCAGTTAGCCGCTAGCTCATGTATCTCATAATTAATTTATTAATACATTTTGAATATGAGAATTAACTAACCTATTAGCTCTAAGTTAAAGAATTGAAGCAATTGGGCCTATATTTATGACCAGACCCTGTTATGGCGGATGCTCCAATGCACAAACAATTGATTTGTAGTGATTGAACATTTCATTTTGTTGACTATATTGGTACTGATATTATAATAAATATTGTAAATATTTATTCATTTACATAGATAAACAAAATGTTAAGAAATAAGATATGTAAAGCAACTCATTTGTTATTGTAACAAAAATATTTGTATGAAACTTTATCTAAATAAATCTCCTAACCACAGACCAGAATATCTAGTCTGTGCTTGTAACCTTTTGACCAAATTGTGCCCCGGTCGGCACTGGTTATCAACTGAAAGTGGTGCCACTAGCGCACAATTTTTATATTGAGAGATTTATATCTTGTGTGAATTAAGTTGTATTTTGCATAACACAGCAAACATGTTTGCTGTGTGAGTGACACATTTTCTATTTGATGTATGATGGTCAAAAGGTTTAACTTCTTGAATACCACCGGCATTAGATAAGGCCACTTTCCCGTTATAGGTTTTAAATTTTATTACAATTTTGAACCTCAGCAAAATCGCGACCTGTCCCAACTACCCTCGGTTTTTGACAGGCCTCATAAATAATGCTTTAAGTACTCATTAATATTAATACCAATATAGTCGATAAAATGAAATGTTCAATCACTACAACAAAACAATTGTTTCTGAATCCATATAACAGCGTAGAGGTAAAATAATATGAGAATTTTGCATTATAAATATGGCAACTTAGGTTGTATGTGATGCCTTGGATAATTTTAGTGTACATTTAACAAACTCAGCACCAGTGTATACTTATACACCGAGGTATATCTTTTCCCAGGCCGATGTATTAATGTAAATTTTGATTTTTCATCATAACTTTTTCATTTCTGAACATATTTCCAACCCAGAAATATTGGTGTATTCTCCAGGGCCAGCCCTATCGAATCGCCTCATACAATTTACGAAACGATGTATACTCAACTATACACCAGCCCCTGAACATAAGGTGGGTGATTAATTAAAGATGGCACAACAGCCTGGGAAAAGACTTACCTACCTACATACTACATTTACCGGGGCGCTGAGTTTGGATGGTTTAAGGCAGCGGTTCTCAAACTGTTTTGGTGATGGAACCCTTTTTCGAAAATGAAATATTTGACGGAACCCTACAAGAAGACAAAAATGTTTTTATGTGCATTCTGTATTATTAAGCATTACGAGTATAAAGTAAATTTTACTTGTTTTAAAAAATCTAATGGGAGGTATGAAACTGTTTTTTATTTTTAATCAATTGGTTGAGATCAGGTTTGATAGAAGAAAGCGGTAAAAATAATTAATTTGTACAATTCAAGACCACTACAATCCCGATTTTTCTCGTTATTGTATGAAGATTATGGCAGCAAACATAAAACACTGCTGCTCCATACATAAGTGCGATGGTTATCTCGGGGTAAAACTTTAACAAGGCTATTTGAACTGAGACCCGTGTTACAAATTGTTCCAGGCCTGTAACAAAATAACTGCCTTCAAAAGAAAATTAGATTTTTGGATTATTTGCATTGGTAAGACAGTTTGTTAGCGATCAGAAATGTTTCAAGATGATGTATTTGAAGAATTGGTCCAATATCTCACTGCGATGCGTGCATCTTTTGAGTTTTTCCCTAAGAACAGAATACAAAAATGAAAATGAATTCATGGATTTATAATCATTTTTTACCCAACTTGCAAAAGCCCGACAGTATGTCAAACGAGATAAGTTTAGGAGTCTTTGTTAGAAAGGCAACAAATATAATGATCAACAAAATATTTTTTTCCTACCCAAAATGGGTAAATGATCACCAAGGTAGGTACCTAGCTTAGGTGAAGGGTAAAGGGGGTGAGCGAAGTGAAGCCTCCTTTATCCTTCGTGTTAGGTTGAACATGTAAGAACAACAAATAAATACTTAAATCATAAACTTTAGTAGGGTACACAAAACATAAAAAGAAGTTTGGTGATCATTTATCCAAACACAATTTGGTGGTCGTTTCGAATTTATTAGTAGGTAGTAAAATAGGTGCCTTTTTGGTGATGGTTTAAACATAAGCCTTTTAGAAATGGCATCGGACACAAGTATGGAGTCACTGTTCAAAACGACGCCTCAACGATTTTTGGTGCAGCACCCGTGATGAATATCCAATGCTTGCCAAAAAGGCTCTGAATTTTTCCCCCGTTCCCAACCAAGGGCGTACCCAGGTAGGGGTAGGGAGGGGGGCTGCTGCCCCCCCCCTAGAAGATAAAATAAACGTCAATTTTCCTGGCAAGTGGGAATTAAAAACGTGTTACCTACTCTGCGCAAAATGAAGTGTTGGAAACATAATATCTTTTCAGTCAGATATTATGTCTGATGAGCGTACATCGCAATTATTTAAAGGAAAACAGTGATTTTATTGAAAAGACTGTCATAGACAAATTTTCGGCAAACCCGAGAAGATTACTGTTAAATTTATATATATTTATAATATTTTGTTTTGTGTCTTAATCAAACTAATTAATAAAAGTCAATTTTCATGATTTTTTTGTTTGTTTTTTTGTAAAAACTTGATTGATTGACAGTCAAAGATTAGCGTTCGGAGCGATAAGTAGATAGATACTTACTAGCTAGCGAATTGCGAACTTTAAACATAAACATAAGCCTTTTAGAAATGGCATCGGACACAAGTATGGAGTCACTGTTCAAAACGACGCCTCAACGATTTTTGGTGCAGCACCCGTGATGAATATCCAATGCTTGCCAAAAAGGCTCTGAATTTTTCCCCCGTTCCCAACCAAGGGCGTACCCAGGTAGGGGTAGGGAGGGGGGCTGCTGCCCCCCCCTAGAAGATAAAATAAACGTCAATTTTCCTGGCAAGTGGGAATTAAAAACGTGTTACCTACTCTGCGCAAAATGAAGTGTTGGAAACAAAATATCTTTTCAGTCAGATATTATGTCTGATGAGCGTACATCGCAATTATTTAAAGGAAAACAGTGATTTTATTGAAAAGACTGTCATAGACAAATTTTCGGCAAACCCGAGAAGATTACTGTTAAATTTATATATATTTATATATATATATTTATAATATTTTGTTTTGTGTCATAATCAAACTAATTAATAAAAGTCAATTTTCATGATTTTTTTGTTTGTTTTTTTGTAAAAACTTGATTGATTGACAAAGTCAAAGATTAGCGTTCGGAGCGATAAGTAGATAGATACTTACTAGCTAGCGAATTGCGAACTTTAAACGAAGTGTTCAGTGTTCGACTGCTGTATTCTGATTGTATCTGTGTTGTACATTTCTTCTTTGGAATAAACTCTTCTGCGCATTATTTTGACCCCACTATCCTGACACGTAATTTAAACATATTATAAAAAACCGGTCAAGTGCGAGTCGGACTCGCGCACCAAGGGTTCCGTACACGCTGTCAGTACCCTATTATATTTTATGATGACGTCTTTGTTTACAAATAATTACTTCATTCATTCATTTCAAGTTCTACAACATAAATAGAGACGCAGTAATTTATGAATTAATATTTAAAAGCTCTTGTCTAGTGAGAAGTCTTTGTACTTAATTAAAGCAGACTTTTAACCATGATCTTTCCCCCCAGGGCGTAGTATTTAGTGACTTTAATATAGGCTTGCGTGGTTACTGAAGTGGCCTTTCACACGTCGTCGTCGTCGTCGTCGTCGCCTTTTATAGTCACGTCGAGGTCAATGCACTTCCCCTGCGTGGTTTCGGTAAGAATGGATATAAAAAGATTTTGGTTGCAATAGCAATGGAGTAAAATGGTAATAATACACTGTTTTCAGATTTTTCTCTTTATTTGTGCTATAAGACCTTGCTTCGTGCCAAATTTCATGATTCTAGGTCAACGGGAAGTACCCTCTAAGTTTTGATTCCCTTGCGAATATCAAGCAATTTCAGTAAAATTGAGACATATGCCGTATCTTTTGATTGCGTTGACCTATAAGTTTAATTTTTTCACAATTTTAAGAAATCACAGAATTGAGTAATTGATATTAATTTCAACTTTATACCTCCATGCGTTTCTGAGAAAAAGTCTTAACAGACGGTGAGACAGACAGACAGACACTCAGACAGAAATTTACAGTTTTCGGATTTTTCCCTTTACTTGTGCTATAAGGCCTTCCTTCATTCCAAATGTCATGACCCTAGGCCAACCGGAAGTACCCTTTAGGTTTTGATTCCCTTGCGAGTTCATAGAAATTCAGCATAATTAGCAAAATTATGACATAATATCGCGGTATCTTTTTATTGCGTGGATCTAGAAGTTTAATTTTTTCACAGCTCCAAGGGACTATAGACCTGAGTAATCGATATTAATTTCAACATTATAACTCCACGCGTTCCTGAGAAAAGGGGTCGTGACAGACGGACAACAAAGTGATCCTATCCGATCCGAACTCCGCTAGGTGGCGTCCGAGTGTAAACAAACATTTTCAAATCTTCTAACATTAAATTCTATATTCCGAGTAATTTCTGAATTAATAATAAGTTATTCAAGTACATTGTGAAGATAGTAACCCAACTCAGTAGTGTGAGTGTTATCTCGCACCGAATTAGCGAAACAGTGACAAAAAAGTGACATAAACAGCGGCAACTCATAACGGTTACCAAGTGTATTTGATTTCCGCAAAAACGGGACCTGTGACTATTTTGAAGTGAAATAAACATAGTGAAACCATAAAATAGTGCCCAAACAAGCTCACTATTGTAATATTCAGAGTGTATTAGACATTAGATAACAATTACAATAATTATCGATGATAGTATTAACCATCAGCGACATCTAGTACCGAATAGTTTCACTAACCTTGCAGAGACATCTAGCGCTGAGTAGCGGAAGATCACTGTTACAGATTACAACATATAGATAGCGCTCTTAGCTTCGATCAACAATGATCTGTGCTAAATGTAACACGGATATTCTGGGCGACGACGGCTCCGAAGCTGGATGCTCAAAATGCTTATTAAGATACCACATCTCGTGTCTTACGCTGTCTCGTCAAGATCACAGACTCATCCGAAACAATAGCAAGCATTTCATATGTCCTAGTTGCAAAACGGAGAGCAGGGACAAAAAAGATGACCCTCCAACAGGCACACCGAGCCAACCGACCCAAAACGAAACGGATAGAGCGGCACCTAATTTCCTCAGCGCAGTCAGCGGCCTCAAGTCAATGGCAGCCCCAGCCGAGGTTATTGCATCCTTCACAGCGGCACTGACGCAGATGCAAGGGGTTTTTACCGCCATGAAGAACGACATGAGCGCCTTCACCGAATCCCTTAACTCTACTTCGATGGATATTGCTCAGTTCCGCCAAGATATGACGGAAATTAAAACGCAACTCAAAGACCTAAACCGATACAAGGAGGAAGTCAAAACCCTGCGCGCTGAAGTTGCTGAGCTCCGCCAAGAACTTTCAGCTAAAGAGCAACGCGGTCTCCGCAAAGACATTGAAATCACAGGAGTAACAGAACACAAGGGAGAAAACCTGATGCAGATAGTGAACGTGATATCCACCAAGCTGGGCGTCGAGTTGGACCAGCGCGACGTGGACGACGTGCGCCGCGTGGGCATGTACGGCGGCGGGCAGGGCGGCGCGCCGCGCCCGCGACCGGTGGTGCTGACCTTCACGCGCCGAGCCCCGCGCGACGACATGATACGTGCGGCACGAGCACGCCGCGGCCTGACCACAGAATCCCTCGACATCGCTGGACCGTCACGTCGCGTTTTCATCAACGAACACCTCACCAAAGAAAATAGAGTGCTTTTCAGCAAAGCTCGCGGACTTGGAGCCAAACTGGGATTCAAGCACACATGGACAACAAACGGAAGAATTCTGATGCGTCGAACGGACACTAGTTCCATCCTCCACGTTGAATCCGAAAGCGTTCTGAATAAACTGGGAGGCGGATCCGATTTCACCCAAGGACTGGACCAATCCACACCATCCCAGCCATTACAGTGCTCCTAGCTCGCGTAGTTTCATCACACTTTTCGTACCCATAGTATTAAGTTTAAGTTACTTTATATGTGAAAAAATCTATAACAAATTAGTCTCTACACAAAATAATGTCAACTTCATCAATTCTCGAAACAAAAATTACCAACATTATTTAATATTTACATCTGCTTCATACTCACATTTAACTAACTCGCAATCACTAAGTGTATATGATAAACACGTCATAAATGGCTAATCAAGACCTCCAAGTACTAATCGATTCAACTTTAGACATCCCATGTCAAGAACTAAACTCTGCTGATGAATGTAAAAACGCCCTAACGCCTAATTATAACCTAAAGCTTATAGCATTTAATGTGAGAAGCTTTAACAAAAACTTTGCTGCCTTCCAAGTCTGTCTTCATAGGATGGGCGTTATATACGATGTTATTATCTTGACTGAATGTTGGCTTGATGACACAACCTCGATAGATGACATTCCTGGCTACACCTGTCACCACACCCAACACAACATAAACCAAAATGGAGGAGTAGTAGCCTACGTCAAAACTACCTGGAATGCAAATGTTTCTGAGCAACACTTCGATGAAGCTTGCTCCCTTGCTATAGACATTCCAAACCAAGCGTTAATTATCGGAATATATCGATCGCCTTCCTTCTGCAGCCCTAGTAGCATCGATCTATTTATACAAAACCTACATAATATCCTTAATAAATTTAAACACAGACCATCCATAATCTTAGCGGGAGATATAAATATAAATATCTTATACTCCAACAAAAACAAAATAGACCCCTCAGAATACCTCAGTCTCTTAGCCGAGCACGGATTAAGGACAGCTATAAGTGTCCCAACTCGATTAGACGCATGCCTAGACCATATTTTCGTAAAGACAAATTCACCTACCTTAGCCGGAGCTTGCGATAACGATATCACCGACCATAAAATTGTCATCTTAGGTATAGAAACCAAAAGAACTAAATTAAATTTAATCAGGACGAAAACCGTAATCAACTATGAGGGCGTTACAGAAGATTTAAAATCAACGAACTGGACCCCACTCTTAGAAAATTCTGATGCCAATTCCGCAGCGGAGCTCCTCACAGATATCCTAACAAGGACGGTAGAGAAACACACTGAGTGCAAACAAGTTAGCCGGACGAGGTACACCATCCAGCCATGGATTACACCTGGCCTAGTTAGATGTATCCGCCACCGAGACAAGCTACACTTAAAAGTGAGGCGTTTCCCTAATGACGTAATTCTGAAGCTTACTTTTACTCGTTACAGAACTTTTTGCGATAATCTTTTGAAAAAACTCAAGCAAGACTATGAAACTCAGGAAATCGAAACCAACAAAAATAATCCAAAAGGGCTCTGGAAGTCTATAAAGAAAATTTGTAATTTAAATTCAAATAAAAACCACGCCCTAGAACTTGTCACAAACTGCAAAAAACCTGTGGATTCTTTAAATGATTGCAACGAATACTTCTCTTCTGTCGGACAAAAACTTGCTGATCAAATCATGCAGCAGACAAATAATACCGAAGATACTCTTGCGCAGAAAACTACCCTGACAAATGTAGCTCCAAACTCTTTCTTCATGCAGCCAACTGATGCCCAAGAACTTGACGTTATAATTAAACAGCTAAAATCAGATAGTGCTCCCGGTCTTGATGGTATTAACAACCAACTAATAAAGCAAATCAGACATGAAATAATTCACCCACTAGTCCATACCTTTAATTTAAGCCTTAGTACCGGACACTTCCCCGAATGCTGGAAGATAGCGTCTGTCACTCCTATTCATAAAGCAGGCCCCAAAGACATCCCTGGCAATTTCAGACCCATCTCACTGCTTAGTAGTCTGTCAAAGATCTTGGAGAAAGTGGTCAACAAACGATTAGTCAGCTTCCTAGAATCATTTAATCTTCTTTCCGGCAGACAATTCGGTTTCAGGCAGCAAAAATCTACGGAAGACGCGGTCAAACTACTGGTGAACCTAGTCGCCGACTATCTAGATAAAGGTCTTAACTGTATCGGCGTCTTCCTGGACCTTGCTAAGGCGTTCGACACCGTATCAATACCGATCTTGCTCAGAAAGATGGAGTTGATGGGGATACGAGGGACTCCCTTATTATGGTTTAAAAGTTATCTCTCTGAAAGAAAACAACTCGTTAAAGTTAGCACATACAAAAGCGACACAATTCCAGTCCGCTTCGGTGTTCCACAAGGAAGTATTTTAGGCCCGTCCCTTTTTATAATCTACATGAATGATATCCATAAACTTAACTCAAACAGTGCTGAAATTCTATGTTATGCCGACGACACCGCAATACTTTACAGTGGAAAGACTTGGGAAAACACCTTCAAAGCTGCAGAAAATGGTCTAACTTCTATTTCAGAATGGCTTCAAAGTAACCTGCTAACGCTAAACAACGATAAAACAAAATATCTATGTTTCCAAAAAACCTCCGCATCTGAGCCTCCGTTGACACTTAAGCTAAAGGTCCACACTTGCAAAAATTCCCTTATAACTTGTACTTGCAACACAATCGAAAGAACTAACACTATCAAATATTTAGGAATTACAGTTGACGAAAAGCTCAATTTCAAAGAGCATATATTTGGGCTGTCTAAAAGGGTGAGAAAGACTATAGGAGTGATGAAGAAACTTCGCAACGCAGCCAGTAGAGACATCCTTAATCACGTTTACACAGCGCTATGTCAGTCCCTACTGACATACTGCATCACCGTATGGGGGAGTGCAGCAAAGACTGTCCTAACTAGCGCAGAAAGAGCCCAACGATCCGTTTTAAAAGTAATGTTGAAAAAAACTTTCAGATACCCAACCAAAGAGCTGTACAAAGATGCCAAAGTCTTAACAGTCCGTCAACTTTTCATACTTAAAATCTCCCTAACGGCTCATAAAGCTACAATCAACTCCAGCTCCTACACCCACTTACTACAAAGACGCGTTTACAGAATACCAATTCCCACTATAAATACATCTTTTGCAAGTAGATTCGACCCTTACGTAAGCTCTCACATTTACAATAACCTCGTCAAACTCTGTGATATTAAGACTAACTCATTCATGGAAGCCAAAAGAAAACTAACAATGTTCCTACTAACACTAGATTATAATAAAACAGAAATACTATTAGTTTAATTTGAATATAAGTAATTATAATTAATGTTATAGATGTGGTAGAACTCAACTTCTGCTACTACTAACTAAATTATTTTATTCTATGTTATACTTAACTGTTGCTTCTTACAATTTAATTGGTTCCTCGCGATACAGGCATAGCCTAGTGCAAGGACCCCTGGTAATTTTGTAGATTTAAGTTCAGATTATGCACAGATTTTATTTGTTTTAAGATATCTGCTCGTGTATTTTTTGTGCAATAAATACATTTTTTACTTTACTTTACTTTACTTTACTATAAGGGTTCCTTTTAAGGTACGGAACCCTAAAAATAATGGAATGTTGGCTTAAAGGCGTTAAGCAGGTTTGCAACAAAATCTTCTGACGAAGGCGAATGTTCAAAAGCACTACGCGCAGAGTAACAGCAATTCCCGATCAAGACGGTGATGCCAAGACGTCAAGCTCCACAGTTTCAAAGGCGAAAAAAAGGAAGTACTTACCTATGATAAATCATATATCAGTTTCGGATTTGTTGATTCCAACGGCTCAACTCTCTGTATGATATGTAGTAAACTGCTTCCTAATACCACAGATACTATAATACTATACAGCTAATACATAGTTCGATGTTACTTGCCAAGTTGCGGCGACATTTAGAAACTTTAAACCCCGAGTTTAAAGAAAAGAATGAAGAATTTGTTGGATGTAAAAAGAACAGTTATTGGAAAGTCAAAAAACTATGAAGCATACAACCCAAACTGTCAATGAAAAGGCCACGGAGGCATCGTATTTAGTTAGCTATCGCACAAGCAGGTGAAGCGCACACTATCTCTGAGAATTTAATAAAACCCCGTGTGTTAGACATAACAAAATGTATGTTCGATGATAAATCTGCATGCATATTTCTACTGTGCTTCTATCAAACGATGCGGTTTCACGGCGAATCCATCATCTGGATTCTGGCAAGCTACGTCAAACAAGAACTAGTTACACGTCTACAAAAAACATAATCTTCTTGCAAATGGATGAGTCGACTGATGTCGCTGGTCTAACTATCTTGCTGGTTATCGTGAGATATCCATATGAACGTTATTTTGAAGAAAACATGCTTATGTGTTCTCCGCTGGCCACAAACGGAGAATAAATATTTTTTTGAATACCATCTCAGTTGGAACGATTGCACTGACATTTGTACAGATGGGGCCAAGGCGATGACAGGTAAAACAGCAGGAGCACGAGCAGTCACGAATAAAAAATAAAGCGCCTAATTTTAGTTCCAGCCATTGTATCTTGCATAGATAACCACTTGCAATGAAGCAAATGCCGTCAAATCTAAAATTTGTTATGGATCAACGTCTTCCGGCTGGTGACTGGAAATGTGGTCGAAGACTGGTCGAGGGCGGATTGAAGGCGCCCCACTGGTAGCGTCGGCGTGATGCTGGCGGAGACACCCGGGTGGGCAGGTCCGCCAGTACGAGAAGTACTGGCCTGTTGTCCAAAGGGAGGTCAGGGAGAACCTTCTGGCTCGGCAGTGTCCGGAGACCTCTTACGACTACGACGTCGATAGTGTCCCATCCGGCCCGCGAATTGAAGTGGGTGGGCTCGTCGGGACTGATGACATCGTAGTTGTGGCATACGGAGTCGGCAAGGATGGCGCGTCCAGCTGGGCAAACCCTGGTGGAGTTCCAGACGGTGTGCGTGAGAGCGCGCTTATCGCGGATGAGTGCGCTTATCGCGGATGAGTGCGCTTAGCTCAGCAGGGGAGGAGCGGGCTTCCCCCCGCGAGCTATGGTGTGAAGACAGGTCGAGCGCGTCTCGGATCTGGCTGGTCAGCAGCGATGCCAGGCGGTCAAAGTCTTCCGGCTGGTTGACTGGACATGTGGTCGAAGACTGGTCGAGGGCGGCAGTGAAGGCGCCCCACTGGTAGCGTCGGCGTGATACTGGCGGAGACACCCGGTCGGGCAGGTCCGCCAGGACGAGAAGTACTGGCCAGTGGTCCGATGGGAGGTCAGGGAGAACCTCCTGGCTCGGCAGTGTCCGGAGACCTCTGACGACTACGACGTCGATAGTGTCCCATCCGGCCCGCGAATCGAAGTGGGTGGGCTCGTCGGGACCCATGACATCGCAGTTGTGCTTCACGGAGTCGGCAAGGATGGCGCGTCCAGCTGGGCACACCCTGGTGGAGTTCCAGACGGTGTGCTTGGCGTTGAGGTCGCCGGCGACGAGTGTCGGATGCGGCGACTGTAGCAGCCCCCGTAGCTCGCAGGTGCGGATTGTGGAACTTGTAGACGGGGCAGAGTCGCAGCACCTGGCCGGCGACCTGCAGGTCGACGCACTAAGCATACAGGGATGTATACTCCTGGGCGTCAACGAGCTGGTGGACGATTTTCCTGCCGACGATGACTGCCAAGCCTCGAAAGGCCCAGCCGCTGGTGGACTTCTCGTCCTTGCGGTAGACGAAGTAGCCGGGCAGCGAAAGCTTGTCGCTTCCGGTCGACGCGGTAGTCCCTCAGGAACACGTGGAGCAGCCGCTTCTTCCCTGTCAGCGACTGAGCGTTCCAGTGGACGACCCTGAGCGGCTCATGCATTGCGAAGCAGAGCGGTGAGTCTGCCCAGGGCAGTGGGGTCGCTGAGGAGGGAAAGCACTGAGTTGCCCCAAATCCTGCTGCCCTATCGCCGCAGTCTCGCTGGCGGCGAGAGTAGCCACCGCGGCGCCGGCGGCAGGTGGAGTCGTCGCCCGCCTTCTTCTTCTTCACCCCCCCTCCCCCCCCAACCCCCACCCCCCGCTTCGTCTTCTGCCTGGGGACTCCGTCGTTCGCCTGCGCCATAGGCGAGGCGGGCACCGTTTCTTCCTGGGACGAGGCGGAGGGGGAGGCTGCATCTTCTTGGACCCAGGGGCGTTGGTGAGCGCCAGTGCCGGCCTTCTTGTTCCGCGCCTCCTGGCGGAACACGGGACACGTCGCATTTTTGGCCCTGTGCAGGCCACCGCAGTTGGCACACGTCGGCGACTGGTCTTTCGGGCGGGGGCACTCCCGTGCCGAGTGGGGACTGCCGCAACGCACGCACGCCAGGGGGCGGTGGCACATATGCGACGAATGCCGTAACTGTTGGCACCTGTGGCACTGGGCCGGGCCCTGCTTAGAGCGCCTGACATCGATCTTCTCCCCCGGCATGTACATAAGCTCCAAGATCTCATATACTGCACCGGGGGCACGGTCGGAATTCTTCCACAGGGACGCGAAGAAGATGCAGCTGGGGCGCCCCTTGTGCACCCGGATCTGCTCGCAGTACTCGGCCTCCACACCGAGTTCTGCAAGCGCCGCGACGATCTCCTCCGGCGTGGTGTTGGAAGGCAGCCCGCGGAATGCCACCTTCTGGGTTTTGTCGGCCGGCAGCGAGTTCTTACTACGAGAACCACCGAACTCCGTGGTCCTTCTCCAGCCCGCACAGATAAAGCTGTACATGCCGGTACTCATCGTCGGCCGTCGAGGGTGAAGCGCACACCCTTTTGGTAGGCGCGCGCCTGGGAGCCCGGCCGAGCTCGCTTCCTATCGCCTTGAATTGGTCGGCCCAGTCGGGCTGGGCCTCCACTATGAGGGGCGGATAGCGGGGCTGCTTCGGCGCAGCGCCTCCCGACGGGGCGGCGGTGGCGGTCGCGGCTGCGTTCTGGGCGGCGGAAGTGACCGACGGCACTGGGCGGGCGGGCCTTGTCACGGGCGCGGCGACGGGCGGGTTCGCGGACGCGGTGGCGAAGCGCGTAGGGCGGGCGGGCACTGTCGCTTTCACTCGCGGCGGTCGGTCCAGGGGCGGGGGCGCCGGACCCGGATGCCTGGGGCTCGCCCAGCAGGGACGAGAGCCTCGGCATGTCCAGGCCGGTCTTCCAGGGTGCAGGCGGCGGAGATGGCGAGTCAGCGAGCAAGGCCCGCTTCCCACTACCCCGCAGCAAAACGTCGGTTGGGCTATCGCTGCGCGCCCGCCTCGTCCCACGGCGAGACGGCGATCTCTTTCAATCCAAATTTGGTATCTGAGACGCTGTATTGCTTTGGGAACACAGCCTTCGTCAAGTAGCCTGAAGGGCGGGGGGTGGTTGGGCTTTAAGAGCTTTCGTGATATCGTCCTCCGGTTCTATAGAAAAACGTCTTTGGGGCGCCTTTTGAAAAGGTGTTTCTTATTTTTATCTGGGGTCGGGTCATAAAGGGATGCTTGTACGATAAGCGGGTTTGGGTGGCTAGATGCATTAATGAAGAAACGTTCGGACGCTTCTTTCATATATTGCTTTACTGTGGGGAGTATGGAGGTCTACGTTGCGCATGTACCACGGGGCTCCTACGGCTTTTCGCATGAAGCGGTTTTGTAAAACCTGAAGGGGCTTAAGCGAGTAGGAGCAGTGTGCAAAGACTGGACTTGCATACGTGAAGACCGGACGGATGCAAGTTTTAAATAGAGTTATTTTGCAGCGCAATGAGAGGTTGCTTTTACTTCTCATGAGCGGGTGAAGCCTACCCATGTAGAAGGCTGCTTTGTCGCGGACCGTTTTAATGTGGAATTTGAAGTTTAGTCGGGAGTCTAATGTCACGCCTAAATACTTCACTTTATTCTCCCAGGGGATAGGGCTGTCAAAGAGGGTGATTTCGGGTAGTGAAGACGACGCGCGGTCAGCTCGAGTCTTACCCCTTGAGAAAAGCACGGCTGCGCTTTTCTCGGGGTTAATCTTTATTCTTCATTTGAGAGCCCATTCACCGAGGTCGGTTACTGCTTTCTGGAGTACTTGACAAACGCGCGCCCTCTTTCCACTGGTGTAATAGAGCGCCGTATCGTCGGCGTAAAGAGATAGCACGACGGCGTGCGGGGTACGTCATGGATGTTAAGTGAAAAGAAGGTAGGGGAGAGAACTGAGACTTGCGGGACTCCGGCGGCTATGGGGTGGGGATTAGAGCGCTATTTTTCTACTCGATAGCAAAAACTGCGCTCTGATTGAGTGTCGAGGCACGATCGTCGCTTTTATAATCCTAGCCTCGAAAACGATACTCGAGTCGGCGCCTTTGATAAATAAATAAACCGAAACAAAAATAAAAATACAAATTGACAGTGCAAACAATTCTTGAATCTGGAGTTACAGCCGGTAGAGGCGGCTTTTATAAAAGGGACTGCTCGCACACAAGTGCCTTCGCCCAGGGGCAAGGCGGCGAAATCTAAAGGGTAGCGCAACGCAAACGAATGAAACGCATCGACTTTAGTTACCTATCAGCGTCGGGCGGCATAGCACCTACAAAATTGTACTGTGGTGGCGAGTTGGCGACTAAGTTCGGCGGCGGCGCCTCGCTTGATACACCGCGT
The DNA here is from genome assembly GCA_949825045.1 of Argyresthia goedartella. Classification (NCBI taxonomy): domain Eukaryota; kingdom Metazoa; phylum Arthropoda; class Insecta; order Lepidoptera; family Argyresthiidae; genus Argyresthia; species Argyresthia goedartella. Next base: position 19,974,956 of record OX463821.1, on the reverse strand, counting down.
CAAACTGCCGCCTGAGTGCACAGAATAATTAATAGTACTACGTACAGAAAGATTACTCCTCGCACTTAAATAAATAGCTACTCTCGCTGCGCGACAATAAAGCGCAGTCTACAACAATCGCTAAGCACCTACAGAATTGGTTGCCCCGTCCGTGCAGGCTAGATTGCGCCGCATTACTACGCCTGAGAGCTTCTTTTACTCTGACTCTTTACTCTAAACTCCTGTCTCGCTTGATCACGGCAGGGTTACCTACGTGCGATTATTTGTGTTTATGAATTTTAGTCCACTCTATCTAAGAGAGGGCTTATTATTAATTATTCAGGCCATTGGTAAATTCTAAGGCTAGGTAGGTACGTACCTCCTTATGTAATAAACAAAAAGGTATTCAATTGAAAAGGAATCTAATTTTATTTGAGAACAATTCCTTTAGATACACTAAAATGTTAGGTACATAAGTCATTGCTGTCGCAAAATCACAAAAAAGTTGCTTATGAGGAGCGGCTAGCGCGCAACGTGACTGCCAGCCAAGCGAGCGGCAACATAACTGAATTCCCGCCCGTCGGGTTGGCCGGTCGAATGTACCTAAACTGTCCCCCCTGCCGAGTGTACGTATACTGGAACGGTTGACCAGAGAGAGTTGTTTTTAATATTATATTTTTCTAAATTCCTACTCTAGGGTTCCGCGGAGCACACTTTGAGTATGGCTGGTTTAAGGTACGGCCTACCCCAAGGCTATAAATGTTTATCTTTGAAGGAACACATAACTAAACCTCCTACTTCTTCTATGAATTTCATCATCCATCATCCAATTCTGGATAAAATATACCTAAAATGTATGTAAATAGTGCTGGATAAAAAAAAATACGAAACGAATTTTTTATCATTTATTTACACATAAATCAGCATGGGGAGATGACAGCAGATTCAGATTTGATTTCAAGATTCTCCATAGTCGAGGAAAGGGTTTCAGATTTGATGTCATTGGAGAATGAACTGAGGTCTCTCATCATGGAGTAGGCGTCTTCACCATCAGCATAGTACTTGGGCTCAATCTCGAGGATCTTGAAGCCAAGAGATGTGGTGTACAGATTGAGAGCAGCCCTGTTGCTTTTTCTCACATGAAGCGATACATACTTTGCCTGGAACAAAGAGGAAACTTATTAGGGTAGAGTCACCTTAAGTCCCCCCAATGGGCGGCGGTTTGATTTTCAAATAGCTAGGACTAGTGGCTCTATGAGCTGTAGACCTAGCGTGCTGCATTTTCTTTCAATACCACATACAAACTTATGAATGCTTCTGGTTACGAAGGTACTTGGAGTATGAAAGGAGCGGCACCAATAACTTTGTTAACTACATTTTGGATCTAAAATCCAACCTATTTTATTTATTATATTACCTTTTCACTAAAATTATATAGCCTATGTCAATCTCACGGTCTCCACAAATCCAACGAAACCTCATTTGTAAAATCTGTCAAGCCGTTTGGGCTGTAGTAGCTTAGTAGGGTGTAGTTTTTTTTACATTTGCAGATCCATATCTCCGCCATTAACCTTTTGACCGCATCAAATACAAAATGTGTCAATCACTCGCCAAATATGTTTGTTATGCTATGCAAGTTAAGTTATATTCTTAATTCATACGAGATAAGGTCTCTTGTGCTTTTAAAATTGTGTCGGCGCCAGTGTCGCGACTTTCAGTTGTGCCAGTGCCGGGTGGGGCCAAAAGATTAAGAAAAATATCTAAAAACAGAATCGACAAAAAAATACATGTAATTATGTAAGAACAGCTGGAAATCCGCACACGAATGCATTTTTGCCCAAGCTGCTTCCTTTTCACCTTGGGCATAAATACTTGCGTATGTCTTTCGCTTCGCTCGCTCGGTGAAATAGTGTATCTGTCACCGTAAAAATGTCAAAACCGTTAGTTTATAAACTAACGCGTTAGTTTGTAAACTCGACGAATTGTAAACCAGACCGACAGGGTTTAAAATTTACTTTTCTTTTGTTCTTACATGTCAACCTAACACGAAAACTATTCGGGGGCTTCGCTGCGCTCGCTACCGCAGTGTTTGCCCTGGTATTTCCTTTGCAATTCAAGTTTAAACCAGTTCAAAATTTAACGGTTTTATTATAAACTAACTCGTCATATCGTAAACATTTCGGTACAGTTTACAATTTATCGATAGTTTGTAAACGATCGAGCAAAAAAACGTTAGATTATAGACTAACGGTATTGACAATCTTAAGGTGACATATCTGTCGTAGCTATATCGTAGAAATTCATTATTTCATGAAATAGCCAACCATGGATTGACTATTATTTCATGAAATGATCAAGGGTTGAATTTCACGAAAACACGTTTTTTTAAAAGCTACTGTATTCAATACTTACATACTCAATATTATTAGTTAGTTAATTAGTATTTTTTGTGTTATACTTGTCGACCTAACACGATGAGAATTCGGGGGCTTCGCTGCGCCCGCCCCATAAAGTCTTTACTTAAGCTACCGCAGGTTTTTCCCTAAAATATTTCTTCGTTCAATGAAAGTTCTAAAGCAACCACGGTTGCTATATATATGTCACCGGAAGATAACAAGATCCGCAAATTTATAAATTTCCTAGGAAATTTATAAACTTTCGTAGGATTCTAAACGAGAGATAAATTGTATTATTTTACGCCCACATTTTCGCAAATTGATAAAGTTACCGAACTCAAGCGTAAAATAATAAGTAAGCAATAACCAAACGCCACGTGCGATCTGATTGGTTGAATAAGTCACGTGTTCCTTCTCCTTCCTCTCAACCGCCATTGTTCACGGAACGTAAACAAACCGGTTGCTCGTGTATTTTTGTGAAGTTTTCTGTGTTGGAACTGTGTAAATAGTTTTATTTTGCTAAGGTTACCTACTAAACCCATAATGAGCGACCTCGAAGCTGCGGACAGCCAAAATGGTAAATTCAAGGTGCCATAAATCTTTGACATGTTGCAATAAGTAGATAATCGGGAATTGATTAGGTAGGTACGAGTACTTACACTTTTAAGTTTTATATCCTGATTTTTTATTATGTTTAATTTGTTACATGTTATTTAAGCATATTTTCTATAAAGCTCCTACTTAGCTAAGCATCTGTTTGGCAATTCTCCTTAGGCTCACGAATTTTTTGAAATTTAATTTTATAATGTTTATTTTTTTTGGTAGAAGGCGGGTTTTTATGTTTTATGATTGTTTTTTTTATTTTTTATTAAACCTTTATAATATCGTAGAACAAAAATTTTGTGTCGTTTTATTTTGGTAGAGTGAAGTAGGGGTCATTAGCATATTATGTAAAAAAGTAACTCTGTATTAAAGGTACCTACCTAGTTTTAAAGTAAAAATGCTGTTAGATAGGTAATCGAAACTGATAAATTTATAGTTTGGCAAGTCTGATTGTACCTAAGTCTATGAACACAAGCATTGCCACTTTCAACATCGACCAATCAGAGAGCAGTTGCCGTTTTTAAAAAAAGCGTAAAATTAAAGTACTTCTGTGATTGGTCGAACCGTTTAGAATCTTACGAATGGATATCCGTTAGTTTATAAATTTACCACGAGACATCGCAAATTGATACATTTGCGAAAATATGGGCGTAAAATAATACAATTTATCTCTCGTTTAGAATCCTACGAAAGTTTATAAATTTCCTAGGAAATTTATAAATTTGCGGATCTTGTTATCTTCCGGTGACATATATATGTCAGTTCAACTCTTTTATGGTCAGTTGCAACTGCGACACAGGCACGTACGGACGCTTCATAGCAACGTCTGCGACAATGCCCCTTAACTCAGCGACGACCTAGTTTTCTAGTAGCAATATCGATACCGCCATGGCTGTACCAGCCAAGCGCGGTTAAACCATTTTGGTGAACGAGCTGCTCGCCTTCATACAACAGAAGCTGGACGTGATGGACGAGCTCTCCCTGGAGCAGATCTGCTCCACCAGCTTCAAGGAAGGTGAGATCGCCGCCGCCAAGAAAGTGCTGCATGAGACCGCCGTCACCACCGTGCAACTCGTGGCGCGCAAGAAATCGAGCGGGAAGAAGGATCTCCAGGACATCTTCCGGGTGTTCAAGAAGACCGAACCCGCCCGTGACCTCAACAAGCTACCGCCGGTGACATTCGACCACGTCGACGTCACTCGGCTGCTGAAGGACATCGTGCGGCTGCAGCCTGACGTCACCGACACCCGAAGCAAGTTGGAGTCTTCAGAAGGCAGATGCCTGAAACGTGAGTTGTCAGTATTGCGTCAACCTGATAGCTCGCTACCGACGCAGCGAATTGCAGACGTGTGCGACGACAACACGTCGATCAGCAATCATGCAAAAAACTAACCTAGTTACGCGAGTGCTAAGCCCGCGTTGACAAATATTGCACCGCCTCGTGACGTCACGAAGCCGAGTCGACCAGCACCGGATGCGGTTTCTTCTGGTACATCAAAAATACTGGAAACGCAGAAGGACACGTATGCTGCTGTGTCCCGCCGTGCCGCCGCCACCGAACAACAGAAGCTGCAGGCTGGGCGGCGCGTGACGCCGGCCATGCCCGCCCATGGCCCGCCGGACGCGACTGTCGACGGGGAAGGCTTTGTCCTGGTCGAAAACAGGAAGCCCCTCTCCAGACGCTACCGCAATCAGCGTGGCACCGCCCCTGCCGGTGAGTGCAGCCTCAAAGCTGCCGCTCAAACTGCACAGATAAATCTTTACAGAGCGTCACATCCTGAGAAGGCTGAAGAAAAATCCGCCGTCTGGTCGCAAGGAGTTGAATGTTGAGATTTTGGTGTCAGAAAGACCCAAGGACTTCCTGTCCTTCAAACTTCGGGTGCCGGCGGACCTGAAGACGATGTTCCTGGCCAAAGTTTACTGGCCGGAGGGCTTCCTTTTCCGACGCTACAGGGAAGCGAAACCTAAGAAGAAAATCCCTAGCTAGGCTAGATAATATTTTGTATTTATTTAATAAATTATGTATTATGTAAGTATCTTTAGTTTTAAGGTGATATGGGTTTTATAACCTGGAAAAAATATTATTATTATTACTTTTATTATGTTATCACGATATAGTCAATTCTACGATATTGTTACAACATATCGACTATAATAATCGCACGCAACCGTAAAAATATGCTACTTTGCATTCTGATTAATGAACTAGAATCACTTCATCGCGGGTTGCTCGGTACATTTTTTTTTAGTAATTGAAGAACCACAACGTAAAAAGGTGATCCCACTATGTAAACGCTGCCAACAATATGTCTATACTAGGATTAACTGTATGCGACCCTATCGATGTGTTAAATGTGCTGAAACGAGATAACGTTACCCTCCTTCTGGTGCAGTCGGATAAAAAGTATCCTATATGTTAATCTAGCTCATAAACTACCTCTGTGCTAAATTTCATTCAAATCCGTTCAGCCGTTTTAGCGTGATTGAGGCACAAACACACAAACATCTAAACATCCAAACATCCTAACATCGCTACTTTCACATTTATAATATTAGTTAGATAAGCGAATCACACTTAAGTGGTAATATTACTTTCGCACTTAAGGCCCATTGTGTTATAAGGACGATTGGTTGCATAGGCAACCAATCGTCCTGACAACACTTCCCACGCTGGATCAGCTATGATCATTAACAAAAAGATCAAACATCAACCACTCCAAAAATATCGAACCGCACATATTCAAGCCACAACAATAATGGTACATGATAGGCAAGGTTCACTCACCATCTCATCTGTCTAATGCCCCCCAGGAACAAAAAGTTGAAAACTGAAAATTTTCATACTTTCCTTAAAATTCTGGGAAGCAGGGGTACATCGTCGGTGGAGACTGGAATTCTTAAAACATATTTTGAGGATCCCGTCTAACCCCCACTTTAGGTGTACTAACAGCATGCCAACCAACTTACTGGCCTACCGACCCTAAGAAACTCCCAGATCTACTAGACGTCTTTATCTATAAGAATATGGAAGCTTACTTCATGAAGATAGAAAGTTGTTTTGATGGATCTTCGGACCACACCCCAGTAATCGCTACGATTAGTACCACAATTATAGAAAGACCTTCTAACCCATTTCTATACAATAAGAAAACTGACTGGGACAGATTCAGAAAATATCTAGACGATAACATCAATATGAAGACACAACTTGTCTGAATCTGATACTGACATAGAGCGGAATATGTAACCGAGATGATGCAAACTGCAGCATGAAAGAATGCACCTACTCTAGATAACCACAAACGTAAAAAAAAAAACAGAATATGCCCCTTGAGGTTCGTAAAAAAATCAGAAGCGTCGGTTAAGAAGAATATAGCATAGCATAACAGTCGTCATCACTTAGACAAAGCAGTATTCAACAAGGCAGCTTTGAAGCAAGCAAGCAAGCTTAAGGAATTCCTGCGCAACATAGAAAATGACACCCTCCAGTAACACCTAGAGTTGTCTCCATCTAAAACTAATGAATATTCGCTGTGGAAAACCGTGAAATGATCACAACAGCCTCTATTAATCTAGTACCATTAGTAGAAAGTGGGCTAAAACAGATGAAGAAAGAGCTGAAGCCTTCGGGGAATTTCTGAGTGATGTGTTTCACAAAATGAGAATATGGGAGACAAAGAACTAGATGAAGAGGTACAAACTTTTCTGAAAAGTGATCTGCAACTAAGTCTACCACTGCAAAGCTGCTCTCCTACAGAAATTAGAAGAACAATCTTGAAATTGGAACTTAAAAAAGCCCCCGGCTCCGACCTGATCACAGCAGAAATATTAAGACAGCTTCCTAAGAAAGCCATATTATTTCTGACAATGCTGTTTAACGCCGTTCTAAGATCAGTTACTATCCAAGAATATGGAAAGTCTCTCAGATCACCATGATACCTAAGCCTTGCAAACCACAACACCTAACTTCGTCATATAGGCCAATTAGCCTCTCCTCACGCCTTAACGAAACTCTGTTCAATGAAAAAATCATACCTGAACACCAATTTGGGTTTAGAATGAGACACTCCACTATAGAACAGGTATACAGAGTTTGCAACAATATAAGGAACGCGCTAGAAAACAAGGAATATTGCTCAGGTGTCTTCTTGGATGTACAGCAAGGCTTTGACAAAGTTTGGCATGATGGATTACTGTATAAAATGAAGAGAAGTTTACCGCACAACCTATTTCTTCTGTTGAAGTCATACCTGGAGGACCGCATATTTTTCGTCAGAATCAACGACTCATCATCAAACTTCTACGAAATAAAAGCAGGAGTGCCCCAGGGCTCTGTACTAGGACAAAGTTTACACTTAATGTACACAGCAGATGTTCCAGAAACCAACAACGTGATGACCGCTACCTTCGCGGACGATACAGCTGCACCGACGTCTCATAAAGACCCAGAAACTGCCTCTAATGAACTGCAAACACACTCAACGAAGTGCACGCGTGGATGAAAAGGTGGCGCATCAAAGCCAGCGCAGCTAAAAGCAATCATATCACCTTTGCTCTGAGACGTCAGGACTGCCCTCCGGTGAAACTTCAAGTACCTTCGATTTCATCTAGACCGGAAACAAACATGGCGTGACCACATAAGAAAAAAGCATGATGAGCTAAACCACAGATACAGATCACTGGAATGGCTATCAGTTAAAGCTATCAGTCAACAATAAGGTACTCGTCTTTGTAGACGTTTGTACAGTCTTGTGACTGTGCTAAAACCGATGTGGACATATGGAATACAGTTATGGGTATTCCATATGTCCATATAAATACATATAGAACTGCAAGTGACCCTAACATTGAAATCTTATAACACTTCCAAAATTCAGCCCTGAAGTAGTTAATGCACAAATGCCTACTATTAAGGAGGAGGTGACACGAATGACCAGAACCTACAGAGATAGGACCAACCATCATAAAACCAGTTGGCTGCGAAACTCAGTGACATTCCCTACCAAAGGATATTGAAGAGAATGCATGTTTGGGACAATATATCGATAACCCAAAAAGTACCAAGAAGGGCTCCCAAACAATGGAATTGAATGCCCAAAGCGCCATAAACCTTCGTAAAAACTGCTCATGGTTGCGAAACCGATTGCAAGTTGGCACAAAAAACTGTCACTGGGCTTAGTAATTTCAACCGTAACACCCATGGACGTATAAAAAAGTCGGACGTAGTCTCGCTTACAACACAAGTGTGTCGCTCAGAGTCGGCCCGCTTGCTGTAGGTACACGCCGACAAGCACACATTCACACATTAGTCGGCCATTATGCGCGCAGGCGTCAACAAAGCCGGTACGTTACGCGGAGAAATAAAAAGCTAAACAGCATGTATTGCGTGGCAAAGTAGTGTAAAAACCGAAGTAACCGGAGGAAAAACCATCCAGGAATTACGTTTCATAGGTAAATTAATAAATAATCACTTATTTCCAGTACAAAATTAAAATCAATGTTCATACATAAGAACAAAATAATTCATCACAAGTCCAGTGTTGCCAATATTCACGTAAGCAAAATTAGCCAAATATGGGAAAATACGGTATTATTAAGTTCAAATCATAATTCGATTATTTATTTAAGCAAATTTGTTTTTGGCAGCTCTTTAATTGGTCGGAATGTTGCTCTGAGGTCAGTTGAATAAATAAATTGGCAGTTCTTAAAATTTTCGTCAGATGAAAATTTTATCTTCGAAGTTACTGGTCCGATTTTCTTCACAATCGATATCTGGGGCTCTGGTTGGAATCCAATCATGATTCTGAAGTCAGATTTTGAAAAAGTGGCCGCCATTTTGAACTTTGTATTGACTGGTCCGATTTGCTACAAAATCAATATCTGGGGAACTGGTTAGAGTCCAATTATGATTCTGAAGTTGAATTTTGAAAAAATGGCCGCTGAAAATCTGACTTCAGAATCATGATTATAGTCCAACCGGATCCCCAGATATCGATTTTGAAGCAAATCGAACCAGTAATTATAAAGTTCAATATACATCCACCGCTTTACATAACATCCTATACAGCCATATTTGCAAATAAATGCCTTTGACTTTAATTCATAGCCTTTATTTAATAGATTCTATTATTTTTACTAGGTTTTCTAAAGAAAATGACGTTTGGCGAAATTACTGGATCCAAATAATAATAAATTATAACGCTAAAAAGAGAATGGATTCCAAACAAATGTGTCATTTGCAGTATCCATTTTGAAGCCAAGGACTTATATACAACTAAAGGAGGGCTCCGGCGGGTTGTTACGTATGCAGTACCTCAAAAGGTAAATTAACATCCTAAGCTAACATCACATGTAGAAATTATTTGTCGTTACATTAAAAATTGTTGGTCCAGATTGATCTTCAGTACGTTATTTGTTTTTAGTTTGAGTCAACACTCATGGCAGCGGAACAACCTGTTGCAACTAGTTGCTTGCCAGTGCTTCACAAGAGGTGTGTAATAAAATAAGTAAATATTATTTTCAATGAAATTAGTATCGATTTTCGTATATCATTTATTGATTTATAGACCTGATTGAGAAAAGAAGCGCAAGAACCCAATGGCGATTCACAGCACCATCTTTTGGACTCTGTGGAAGTGTTTTATTCTTCTCTCTCATTAAAATATTTTTATTTTTTGACTGTATTTGATTAGGGTAAAAATTTGGCTAACTTGGCAACGCTAAATTCACTCACTCATAGATATCCGCCGCCATTACGGTTCCTCAGTTTTGTCTTAGCGTCTCGCTAAGACAAAACTGAGGTCGAAACGTCCGACTTTTTTTATACGTCCATGGTAACACCTGAAATCCTCACAGATTTTGTATGATGATTAATGATTGTTTGCTATACAACAGCTATGCAGAATAAAAATTAAAACAAAATTAAAGGGTTCACCCATATAATATGCTTATGTTTAACACGCACCTCTGTGGCGCAGCGGTTGTGGTTCTGCCTACCATGCGAGAGGTCCTGGGTTCGATCCCCTGCTGGGGGTAAAAAAACCCTAGGTCTTGGATGTTATATGTGTGTGACGTCGCTGTTTCTGGTTCCCACAACACAGGGTATCTTAGTGTGGGGCCAGATGAAATGTATGTGCCTGTATGTAAATGTTTGTTTATACATAAGTTCAGAGGTTTATTTTTGGGATTTTCTGATATATTTACAGCTATTTTGCTTGATATTTGTTCGAAAACCTATGAGTGGGAGTCATACAGGCAATTGTTAATTAATTGTTAAAATTTCTTACTTAAATCAATTTAATGACGAAAGTTAGTATCAATCGAGTACTGGGCGTTGGTCGACAATAGGTGATTGACGGCCGAGTACTGGTGGCATATTTTATAAAAAAATATTTTTTATCATTTCAGCTATGTACCAGAGGTTTACTTTAATTATTTTAATTAAATTTAATAACTAACCTATCCAAGGGTTCCAAAGTTATTTTTCTACGAATTTCCAGTAAAAAGAATTATTTTTGGAAATTTACGCTAAACGGCCGACTATTGGCCCCCCTACCCTACATGATGATATTGCTCTTGATATTATCATAAATGTAGGTTTTAGACCCATCAAAATCTGTATCTAGATACAGAGATACTGGTACTCTATCATTCTAGAATGATAGAATACCAGTATCTCTCAATTCATTGAAACACTAGTCTTCAAATACGCGTCAATTAGTGAACTACACACACAGCAAATGCAAGTGTAAGTTTGACCTTTGGGTTTGAATTTGATTTGTATCACATGACTATAGTAGGGTAGATACTCCTCCTCTCGATACTAGACCTCCACAACTCGCCGGGCGAGCGTACTTTCGACGCGAGTGAGCGTGACAGCATACTTATGGAGTAGTGGGGCGACGCGCCATGTTATACTAGTTTATCTTTACTCATTCTAGAACTCATAGATACCTGAAAGCATTCAACCATAGCAAGTGATGCTTGGTTCATAAGCTTCTGTGCCAGCCCAAGGCGACGGTGTGACCGCTTCACCGCCAGTGATGTGATGTGACCGTGACGGTTGTCCTCACCATCCTCCTCCATCTTAGCTAACACATATCCTGTTGAAGAACATGGCTGCTTTATGAATAATTTGATGATAAATGGAAGTTTGATTCTGTAACTTTCTGACTTGTTTGTTATCAATCTTGGTGAAAATAAACAATTTTAACACATATTAACATAACATAGCATCACGCCTTATTCTATACGGGGTGCCAGAGGCAAAATTAGGCCTACTTTTAGCGAGTTATTCAAAACTATATTTTACGTGACATGGGGCTAGCCCATCGGCCGCAGCATGGAGTAATGATATAGAGATCATGGAGAGGTTTCCTCTCAATGTTTTCGATCACTGGTAGAATGTCTATATAATGTACTTAAGATCAATGACTTAATGACTTATCTCGATGGTACATGGTCAGCACAAGGATTTGAACCTGCACCTCCTGAGTGAGAGGCAAGAGTGAAACCCTCTAGACCACAGAGCTCTTTTTAACCTTTTCACTGCCCCAGTTGGCATTGGCCGACAACTTAAAGACCGTATCTCTTATTAATTCAGTAATTTTGCAAAGCATAGCAAACATGTTCGGCATGTGAGTGACCCATTTTGTATTTGATGAATGGCAGTCAATGGTTTAACACAGTATGTTTGCATGAAGGCTCATGCTGTTTAATGCAACAGCTTCTTTACTTCTGTATGACAGAAAATTAAACAGATTTATTTTTCAACATTCAATGATATTGTATGTATCATCATCAACAAGGTAGAAATCTCTAGAACTAACCCACAATATGGCCTTTTTCGTCCTCAGCCACATAGCTGAGCTGCGGCCAGGACAATCCGTGGTAGAAGTAGTACTTCATCTGGTAGTTCTCCGGGAGACACAGCAGGTTGCAGTGCTGCATGTTCATGAGGTCGCTGGGCCGGGCGCAACGGATGTTCATTTTTATCTGTAATTCCAAATATATTTATACTATTTTGATGTTGAGATTGCTAGACCTGCCCAATTATTTGCTGATTCAAATTGATTAATTTTTCCATACAACAGTTTCAATGTATGTGGAGACGTATGGTTTTTGAGATATTCAAACAAAACTAACCTAACCTCAAAATGTTTTCCAACTGAAATCGGCCAATTTTTCCACGGGTCCCAGTTGTTTGTTTACAAACAGAAAGTAACTAATAGCAACCAATATGGTTGTGTGACATGCTCGGGGATTGGTGCTCCTTTGACCAAACATAACCTAAACTTGTTTATGCTTCTGCTCCGGCGCAACGTAGCGCGGCGACTGTAGCAGTTCAGCTCGTCGCAGGCTCCCTCACTCGCCATCGCCGCTCCCGCTTTGTTCGTCAGTCCTGCTCATCACCGGGACGCGGCCGCCGCGCTACGCAGCGCCTTCGGCTCATAAAAAACACTCGAGGGAGTAGCCACAAGACTGCCCAGATGTTGGTTTGGTACCAACAGTATCCTAATAGTAGCCAGAAGACTGCCCAGGAATGAATACCCAGATGTCGGTTTTGGTATAATAGTATTGTATCCTGACTTGTAGATGGTAGGTTAATGAATAAAACATATTATTTATAATAAGTTGTGTTTATTGGACTCATTATTTCTTGCAAACATGTACCATTCTGTTTCTAACCTAACCTAAAAAATGTGAATTATATTCATAATTAAACAAATACTTATTTCCTAATCTTGAAAATAGGATAAATGGTTCAAACTAAACCCCAACAACCCCTCCGCCCCCTTATCAACACTCTGACCCCAACTTAACTTTAAGATCTAACTGTTATGTTTGGAAAGCAAACCCCTCAAATGTACCCAGTAATGAGTGGGACAATATGGAAAGAGTTTGCTGGTACAAATCTCTTGTTAGAGATCTAGGGTTACCTTTGATGTTTTCTTGTAAATTTTAGTATGCAGTAATGGCATTCAGATATCAGTTCATAGGTAATTAACAATAATAGGGGCAAGATTTATTGATTGTGTTGGTTGGGTGAGAAAGCTTATCACTACTACGTGTTTTTTTTTTGTTTGTCTGTTTTGTCTGCTAGATTAGGTATTGATGGTAATAAAAAGTAAAAAAAGCTTATTAAACGGTTATATGTTGGTACATACAGTGATATAGGTAGTTTAGCTTAGTCTCTCCTCACTTTCCTTGTCTTATTGGGTTGTCTGATCTCAGAGGCCGGTGGGGTCTCTGACATACCCCCAATCAGCTCTCTGACAAAACGAAACTTTGAGAGACAACACTTCCACACAATGTACCAACCTGCAAACAAAGAACAATGCAACTGTGAGACTTGCATGGTAGTTATACAGATAAGTATGTTAATTTGTATTAGAGATGATCAAAGAAGGCTACTTACAAAACAACACAAAGAAACAAACTAAGAATACGCTACATATGAAGGTTATAACAGCTAAAATCACTTCCTTCATAATTCGCTACATAGGTTAATTTATAACAAAACGCAGAAATAATTGCGTCACGATCGTTACCAGTGAAACATGTAAATTAAATAGAGCTAAGCAAAACAAACACTATCGCAGTGGAGCAGTACAGTTGTTACTTGTTGTTACGGTATCGATGTACAGTTTCAGAAAGCGAGATCGAGTAAATGGGCGTGCGCCATTTTGGACCTTACCGCCCCTAATGTTGATTGTTGTTGGTTACCAAACGAATAGACTTACGCACTTTTGGAAAGGAAAATGATTAGGTGGAAAACATATGTGCTTTCAGTAATTTACAGTCAGTTTGAATACTTTGGACAATTCACAATTGACTAAAGAAATAAAGATAACCAAGAAATATCTGAAAATGCAAATAGATAGACAGGACAGACGTCAAACTTTTAATGGCGTTCCAATATCCAAAGACAAACCCAACTAAAGTTAAGTTCAGAAGCGCAGTCGTTTTATTGTACTCAAAATATCTAAATGAAGTTCCAAAAAGAGTCACTTTATGAAAACACTATAAAAATAATAATAAAATGATAAAAGTAAACATTTTTGTAAATATCTGGACAACTTTCCTTGTTTGCATTTTTGAACGTCAACAGCACAGAACACAATGGTCAAGTCAACAGATTGTGTCCTGAAATTTATTGCTTGTACTTTGAACTTTATTTCTGAACTAATTAGAGATGTATTATTTTATAAGTATTCTATGGTACTAGGTAAATTTCGTACTCAGTCCACCTGTTCCTAGTCCGCAAAATACTCGATCCAAATACCTGTTCTTGGAGTCGCACCTAGTATCACAGTATGAGGGCGCCCCTAGTCGCGCCAACCCCGTAAAGTACCTACTAGTCACGTAGAAACTTTTTGGTCTCCCTCGCCCTCTCCTCCCCCCCTCACCCTCCCCTTCCCTAAATTCAGGTCTCCGTGATCAAAACCTTTACCCTAACTAGTAATAAAGAAATTAAACTCCAAAGTTACTTGTACACTTTATTAAAAGTAAAGTTAAAAACTATTTTAGAGTCTGATTCTTTTTTGGTCGATAACGAGAATAGTGCTTATTCTTTGCTGAACGGTAAATTTAGAGATAGAGCTTAGTTGCGGGTGTGGTCGAGCAGAGCTGCCAGGGGCGAGCGGCCGCGCTCGCATGTTGACACCCCGCCGGATGAACGGGCGCGGCCTATGGCTTGGCCCGTTCAAAGAACCTCTGTCTTCTGGAGGAAAATGATAAGATAATTAATTTACTTTGTTTGAAAAAGAAAAGAAGAAAAAAGGGAAAAAACTTGAGTTACTACCCGGTTTCTCAGCGCACTCCGCTGGTATTCAACAAAGGCGTTGCAGTGATTACAGCCCCGTAGGTTATTATTTATACGTATTACGTAGGTTATATAGGAACAACTACGGGGACTGCTGATCGAAGGGTAACTATATATGGTAGGTACTTCTTCAGTAATTAATAAAATACGAAGCAGTGAGCTCGGCTTATTCCAAAAAGGAAACGGTGATCTCTTTACGAAATCGATCTCACAGCTCAATCCCACTACACGATGTTGCCAACCGCCACAGACGAGGAGAACGAAAGCCAAACGAAAAGGGCAGTTGAAGTGACCATAGATTATAAAATTAAATCAAGATACCAACATAACAAATTGACGAGGAATGTAATAAATTATGTACCGCTGAGGCGTTATTTCACGACTGAAAATTATATATTACAGTATGTATATTGTATGTATACCTTAGTATACTTTAGTTACCTTCTGTGAATATTTTTGATATATAAGTATACGGGAATAACAAAACGTTTTAATTAGTGATAAGATAATTAATTTACTTAATTTGAAAAATAAAAGAATAAAAAAAGGAAAAAACTTGAGTTACTACCCGGATGAATGATTTTGCAAATACATTTGCTCCCAGCGAGATGTCAACTTTATTCAACCGGGTGGTTCAAGGTTTGATTCCAGTAGTGTACCTACTAGTACACTATGGATTCAACGACCTCCATGATTCTGACGTTCGATTTGGCGAATAGACACAACGACCTCCTTGATTCTGACGTTCGATTTGGCGAATAGACAATGTACTTTTCACTCATTATGAAGTGAAAAGGAGTGTACGGTCCTACCGAACATGTTAGCAACCGGTATTTGCTGAAGTTGCTATTTACTTGGCCGCGAGTAATTTTGCATCATATTTAACATATTTTATTATTACTAACGAGTACGTCATCAACCGTCGTAAGACATACACATATCGGAAGAGTTACCACCCTTTACTGTGTTTACCTACTTATACAATAAAAGTGCATAAAAAGGATTGGGACTTTACTTTCCGCGACGTGCTACAACATACGATTACTATACTACTACTATTAAAGTCTGACTGGACTATACATTTTGGTCCTTCGAACCTCAGGTATTTAGCATTTTGTATTTTATTTACGATAGCGGATCGGTTTAGCTGGCTTCCCACAGGCGGGTCTCACCAGTTAAATTGAGAAGTCGCACATATCGTACGTGGAGTATAAAGTGCTATTGCCAACCAGCAACCATTTCTCGTCAGCGAAGACTGGAGCCACAACTGAACAACTTCGGTTTCATATTCGTCATACGAAGAGTGGGAAGACTACGGAAACTCTGCTGTCTTCGCGCTGGGAACTTGCGACCTCAGCTATCTATCATCGTCAACTACGTGATAGACTACCACCGAGCTACTGAAACTACTTACATCAACTTCGAACAACTTGAACTCTTGCCATGCTCAACCTGCAGCAGGAATGTTTTAACAACATCAAAGCGTTGTGTACTAACTACAGAAAAGACTCCCCAGGGAGGAAAACTGAAGATTACTTGGTTAAACGCCTCGAGTCGCTATTAACTCAATGGACGGACTTCGAGGACCGTCACCGAACACTCGTGGATACTTGCGAGGATAAGGACATCCCTTACTTCACCCAAGATGTCTATACTAGATTAAAAGAAATGTACGAAACTACCCGGAAGAACATGGAAGTACTACTGCAACAATATCGTGACAGGAAGAACATAGTCTTCGACTTCACGGGAGTTTTGGACGACAACAATGACGACGACGCTGTGGGGAAACTACTGGAAAAACAAGAGTGCAACTTTATGGCTCTTGATCGCGCCATGTCTAAGATCGACGTACAAAATATCTCGCAAAAGTGGGAGCTTGAAGATCATCTCTCTGTTCTCAAGTCGAGATGGGACGTCGTCGATAAACAACACTGGGAATTGGAAGCTAAACTCAGGGGCTCCAATCTCAAATACTACAATACATTTGTCAGCATGGAAGATAAGTACGATACATTGCGGCACACATTGAATACGAAGATAAGATCTACCGCGCACTACGAATCATCTACTCCCAAGATACAAGTTCCCGAGTTCTCTGGAAGTTACACCCAGTGGATATCATTTAAAGATCTATTTTTGGAAACGATCCATAACAACCCCGGGCTAAACAACGCTCAGAAGATGCAACATCTAAAGTCCAGACTGAGGGGAGAAGCGGAACGTCTGGTTCATCACTTAAACACCAGTGCTGAAAACTACGTGTCATGCTGGGAGATACTTCTTCACAGATATGGCAATCGTCGGCTGCAATTCACCTCATTTGTCAACTCTATGTTGAACCTGCCTGTCATACAAAATCCCGACAGCAATAACATCAAAAAGATGCATGACATCATGACTGAATGCCTAAACGGGCTGACTAACATGGAAGTCGATACAACTAACTGGGACCCGCTCATCGTACACCTAATGTCTCAGAAACTGGACTCCACGACTTTCACCGAATACAATAAGGATTTGCAAGACCACAGGGAATTACCCAATTTGACAGACTTCCTGGGCTTCCTAGAAAATAAATTCATGGCTTACGAAGCTATGAAGAATACGAAAAAGGAAGCACCCACCACTCAAAAACAAACAACATACAAGCCGAACAACTTTCAATTTGGCGGGAAGCGGAATTATTTCGAGCCAAAGAAAATCTATTCAACATCATTCCACACTACATCGTTTGGTTCGTGCCCTCATTGCACGGGTGATCATGTGTTGATGCAATGCCCGAAGTTCATCGACACCGATGCTGAACAACGAAATAACCTAGTTGCAAAACTACACGTGTGCAGAAACTGTCTCTACAGCCACGGAAATGCGAACTGCAATTCTACGAAAACTTGCAAGGAATGTAATATGAAACATCATACTTTATTACATTTTAATAAAAAATCGACTAGAAGCGAGTCCGATAAATCACGTCCATCTTCTGCTGGTAAACTAAACACCAATCATCTTTCATCGACTGATAATATGGAGATCTTATTGACTACTGTCCAGCTACAAGTTATGTCATCGAACGGGAAACACGTTAATCTTCGTGCCCTTTTAGATCAGGGCTCGCAAGTTAATTTAATTTCTGAGAGAGCTGCACAACTACTGAAACTAGAAAGGAAACGTCTACAAGCAACTGTCTCAGGAGTTGGGAATATAACCGGTGACTGCAAAGGACGTCTACTACTTAACTGCAAGTCAATCCACTCCGACTACGAGATTGAAACTGAAGCTCTTATCATGAATAAACTTATCTCTTACTTACCGAACTCTACATTTGATAAGGCTGACTGGCCACACATCAACAACCTGAAACTGGCAGATCCCGAGTTTAACGTCTCACGCCCCGTCGACTTACTACTAGGGGCTGATGTTTATTCGGAGATAATTTTAGACGGAGTCCTGAAAGGATGTCATTCATCGCCCGTTGCCCAACAGACGCAATTAGGGTGGATTCTATGTGGCAAATTAAAGACTTTTAAATGTCACGTGAATATGATCAACATGGAGGAAATATCTAAATTTTGGGAGAATGAAGATGTTACTCAAACTACGAACGACATACCGCGGGACGACTACTGTGAACAACTTTACTCGAACACTGTACAACGGGACGCAGATGGAAAATACATCGTCGAAATTCCATTCCTTCCCGGGTTCGAGGAAAAACTGGGTAATTCCAAACCAATTGCTATGGCACAATTCCTACAACAAGAAAAAAGGCTGCAACGAAAAAATAAACTAGCTGGACTGTACAGAGACTTCATGCGAGAATACGCCGAGCTGGGTCATATGAAACTCGCGCCTCTGGACTCACCCACCATACCGGAATGTTACCTAACTCATCACGGCGTAGAACGGGAACAATCAACAACTACAAAAGTGAGAGTGGTTTTTAATGCATCGCAAGCTACTTCTGGTGGCTCCAGTTTAAACCAGCTGCAAGAAAAGGGACCCAATCTACAAAAAGATATTCAAGCCCTCATTATTGGCTGGAGGTCATACAGATTCGCCTACACAGCAGATATTGAAAAAATGTACCGTTGTATTTGGATAGCCGATCACCAGCAAAAACTACAGAAAATATTGTGGCGTGACAACCCTACAGAAAAACTAAAATCTTATGAACTACGAACCGTCACCTACGGAATGAAATGCGCACCATGGTTAGCTATGAGGACTCTCAAACAGCTCGCCATGGACGACGGCCACAAAAGCCCAGAAGCAGCCAACGTACTACAGAATCAACTTTATATGGACGACCTGGTCAGCGGCAGAGACACTATCGAGGAAGCCAAAACCTTGCAAATCGCCCTTATCGATTTACTAAAAGGGGGCGGTATGAACTTACGCAAGTGGACATCGAACCATCCCGCATTACTCGAGAATTTGTCGAACGATCAACTATCAGTTCAGAACTCGTTTGACTTCAAACACGGAGAATCGATGAAGATGCTGGGTCTGGGATGGAATCCGACGAGTGATACTTTCTTCTTTAATTGGGAATTAGAAGACACCCCTACTGGATCTCCAATAACCAAGAGAAGACTACTATCCGAGATTTCGAAGCTGTATGACCCTCTCGGCTGGTTTTCACCCATCACTATCGCAGCAAAGTTACTTTTTCAAAAAGTGTGGGTTGATAAACTTGGCTGGAACGATGCCCTCCCGATAGACATTCAAAAGGAGTGGCAAAATATGAGATCGGAGCTCCCCGTGATTCAAGATATAAAACTTAACCGATGGCTTGGTGGAAACCAAGACAATATCGAGTTACTTGGTTACTGTGACGCAAGCATGAAAGCATATTCGTGCGTCATCTACAGCCGAGTTATCAACTCAAGCGGCCCACCAACTATAACTCTACTCGCCGCGAAAACTAGGGTTGCACCACTGTCACAAAAATTGACACTACCACGATTAGAGCTCTGCGGTGCCCTACTACTGGCCCAACTTATCCAGAAAGTAAAGGAAGCCTATAAGAAACAAGATATGAGAGTTCAGGTCTGGTGCGATTCGCAAGTGGTACTTGCTTGGCTTCAAGGTGATGTAACGCGATGGGAGAGATACGTCGCAAATCGAGTAACCAAAATCATTCAAGTGATCCCGCCGAAAGATTGGCACTATATAAAATCCGAGATCAACCCTGCAGATTGTGCGTCACGTGGTCTATACCCCACCCAGCTACTCAACTACAAATTATGGTGGAATGGGCCCGACTTCCTATTAACTCAAGACGAAACACAGTCCCAAGATAAACCAGTCTGTTATTTTACTGCAAGTAACGAGATTGAAAAACCTGTGACAACCCGAACTTCAAATGATGACAAGAATATTATAAGTGAATTACTAATAAAATGTAGTTCATTAACTCGGGTAACTAGAGTCATCGGCTGGGTACGACGCTTCGGTACAAATGCACGGAACAGTGTGAAACTTGAAACCGGCGGCGTCTTATCTACAATAGAAATTACCGCTGCAAAACAGTGTATAACTAGGCACGTGCAGCAACGCGACTTTGAAAATGAATACAACTGTCTCAGTAGAGACAAACCAATACCGAACAGGAGTTCGATCTTCAAACTAAATCCTTACTTGGATGAAGAAAAGATTCTGCGTGTGGGTGGGCGTCTCAATAAGTCAGCCCTTCCATTCGAGATGAAGAACCCCGTCATCATACCCCACAAAGGACGCTTTACGGAACTACTGATTGAGCAAGCACATTTAGCCGTACTGCATGGGGGTGCGCGACTTACTCTAGCGCACATACGACAACGCTATTGGATTGTTGGCGGGAATCGAGCTGTCAAGTCCAAACTGACCCGCTGCGTACGTTGTCACCGATACAAGACAACAACGAATAGCCAACTTATGGGCGACTTGCCACCACAACGGACAACTCCTTCACGTCCTTTCACACACACCGGGGTCGACTTCACCGGTCACGTAGAGGTCAAAACCAACAAAGGCAGAGGCGTCCGGACTTCAAAGGGCTACATAGCTATTTTTGTATGCATGGCCACCAAAGCGGTGCATATTGAAC
Source organism: Argyresthia goedartella (assembly GCA_949825045.1). NCBI lineage: Eukaryota > Metazoa > Arthropoda > Insecta > Lepidoptera > Argyresthiidae > Argyresthia > Argyresthia goedartella. The sequence goes on along the minus strand of OX463821.1, from coordinate 19,954,063 downwards.
TCGTGTCAGACCTGTCAACGGAAACTTTCATAGCTGCTTTCCAAAGAATGTGCGCGCGAAAAGGAAAGCCAAGCCATGTATACTCCGACTGCGGGACCAACTTCATCGGAGGAGCCAAGTTGTTACGCAACGAATTTGAGGAGTTCAAAACGCTGATGTCACCAGAATTCTTCGAAGAAATCAACAAACTGGAATTACAGTGGCATTTTAACGCGCCGGCATGGCCATCTGCTGGCGGTCTATGGGAAGCTTCCGTCAAGTCGATGAAACACCATCTACGTCGTGTCCTGGGAGAACAAAAGCTCACTTTCGAAGAATTCTCGACTCTACTAACTCAAATCGAAGGGTGCATGAACTCCCGCCCTCTATGCGCACTTACTGAAGATCCGGATGAGTTCTATAACTACCTAACACCGGGTCACTTTCTGACTGGCGGGCCAACGATGTCACTGCCCCGCTCTGATCACAGCGACATAAGAACTCTAGACTTACGGCGTCGCTGGCAATTAACTGAAAACATGTTGCAGCAATTTTGGAAAAGTTGGTCAAACGAATACTTGACGCAACTACAAAGTCGTTGTAAATGGAATAAGCTGACAAATAATCTCAAAGTAGGCGACGTCGTATTGGTAAAAGATAACAACTTGCCGCCCGGGAAGTGGGCTTTGGGAAAGGTGTTACAAGTACACCCGGGCACCGACGGCTACGTGCGCGTGACTACTCTGAAGACGCAAACAGGCGTTATTAAACGCCCGATAGTCAAATTGTCACCACTGCCGCTGGACAATACATCCGCTACTGAAAGTCTACAAGACTATAAAAGGGATGAACCAAAATCGCCGAAGAGAAAAACAGATGTGAAAAGATCACTCACAACATTGATTACGCTACTCGTAACAATGTTTACATTAGTCAGCGGCGCACGAGCTAACGCTGGCGCTCACTTATCGCAAGGCGCTCGTATTACAGAACTGGAGCCGACTCGACCTATCTACTACGACGCCGCCGGAACATTACAAACAGTACACGATGAATGGACTATACTCATGTACTACAACCTAACTAATTACTGGAACGGTGTGCAAAAAGTTGAATATTATCTTCACAATTTGACTGAACTGTGCAAGAAAACAGATCCCAGATACTGCAAGTCTACGTTAAATCAGTTGGACCACGAAATGGACTTACTTATCCACTACAACGATATTCTACTAGCTCCACACCGACACTTATCCGACAGGAAGAAAAGAGGTCTTATTAACGGGATCGGCAGCATCGCCAACAGCCTATTTGGTATACTAGATCAAAACTTCGCTGATAAATATGAAAAGGACATTGAAGCATTACGAAACAACGAGAAATACTTACTAGAATTGACAAAAAATCAGACCTCCCTTGTAGAGCTAGAAAATAAAGTTCTCAAAAAGACTGAAGACAACATCAACCGACAGTTTATCATGTTAGAGGAATTTATGAATCAGACAGATTCGAATATGGCCAGAATCGAGTCAACTTTGGAGATTATGATGGCTACTACTTTCTTCAACTCTGCCTCTTTAACGACGTACTTACTGACGAAAAACATGAGAACAATGCAGGAACTTTTATTTGACTCTCTTACGGACGTCTATAAAGGACACATGGATGTACATCTCCTCTCTCCAGTAGAGCTGATTAAGCAGTTACACCTGATTTCTGGAAGACTACCGAAAACTTTATCACTTCCCGTAGAAAACGTCGAAAATAATATAAAGGATGTGTATAAACTTATGCATGTGAAGGCTCGAGTGACAAACAACTACTTCCTATTCGAAATACACATTCCTCTTACATCCGATCAAGATTATTTCGTCTATCGCGCCATACCTCTGCCTGTGAAAACAGAGTCGGAGATAACTATTATGCAGCTGCAGGCGCAATATGTAGCTGTGAACTTCCAGCTGAACAGTTACATCACCGTGAGTGAAGATGAGATGAAGCTGTGCACTCAACTAAAACCGGAACGCTTCATTTGCTTCAAGAACCTACCAGTATATAATTTAAATAATAACTACGCTCCCTGCGAAGCAAAACTGTTAAGTCATCACACTACGAGTAGTATGACGAGGACACCATGTGACGTCCAACAGTCTACATGCGATAATTCCTGGATCGAGTTACACGCGACGAATAGCTGGCTGGCCGTGTGTTGCGGAACATGCACGTTCCGTACAATATGTGCAAGTGACGTCAAGGCGCATACTATAACGGCGTCTAGCGTCGTGATACTATCGGAAGGATGTGTTCTACAATCAAAGGAGTTAACTATTTATTCGCACAACGAATACAATTCCAATATGAAGATGAGTCACTTCTTCGACTTCCCCGATCTGAATACAACTGTAAACAACATCGTGGATCTATCGTACCAACGAAGAAGAAATACTTTACCAACAAATCCAGGAGAAACAGATGAGATAGAGAAACAGATACTTACATTAAAAAGTAAAGAAATTCTACCTTCAACCGTGACAACTTACGATACTCATCTGTATGCGATAACTTATACGCTGCTTGGAGCTGTAATAGTCGCAGCCGTCGTATGGACTCTAAAGCACCGTGCAGCGCTGTTACTATGCAGTAGGAGACGCAAGGGAAACAAAGATGTACCCCTTCACGAAGACATCGAGCTACAGAGCCGACCCACACGGCCGGAGAGATTGCCGGCGCCCGCGCAGCAGCGACGCACGCACGCTCCCGTGACCCACGCCCACGACAACGTCGCCTTCGACTTTGACACATAATTTATTTTTACTTTTTACTTGTGTTTTATCGATTTTATATTTACTTGCTTTGTATGGGTAACTCTCCGATTTTGACTTAGATTTTCTCCTTTTTTTGGGGTTGCCAGTATGTACGGTCCTACCGAACATGTTAGCAACCGGTATTTGCTGAAGTTGCTATTTACTTGGCCGCGAGTAATTTTGCATCATATTTAACATATTTTATTATTACTAACGAGTACGTCATCAACCGTCGTAAGACATACACATATCGGAAGAGTTACCACCCTTTACTGTGTTTACCTACTTATACAATAAAAGTGCATAAAAAGGATTGGGACTTTACTTTCCGCGACGTGCTACAACATACGATTACTATACTACTACTATTAAAGTCTGACTGGACTATACAAGGAGATAAGAGTAATATTCACCCACCCACACGACGGGGGATTTTCTCCATTTCTCTTACGATGAAACGTACGAAGCACAGAATCACGCCTTTTTCTATACGGGGTGCCAGAGGCAAAATTAGGCCTACTTTTAGCGAGTTATTCAAAACTATATTTTACGTGACATGGGGCTAGCCCATCGGCCGCAGCATGGAGTAATGATATAGAGATCATGGAGAGGTTTCCTCTCAATGTTTTCGATCACTGGTAGAATGTCTATATAATGTACTTAAGATCAATGACTTAATGACTTATCTCGATGGTACATGGTCAGCACAAGGATTTGAACCTGCACCTCCTGAGTGAGAGGCAAGAGTGAAACCCTCTAGACCACAGAGCTCTTTTTAACCTTTTCACTGCCCCAGTTGGCATTGGCTGACAACTTAAAGACCGTATCTCTTATAAATTCAGTAATTTTGCAAAGCATAGCAAACATGTTCGGCATGTGAGTGACCCATTTTGTATTTGATGAATGGCAGTCAATGGTTTAAAACAGTATGTTTGCATGAAGGCTCATGCTGTTTAATGCAACAGCTTCTTTACTTCTGTATGACAGAAAATTAAACAGATTTATTTTCAACATTCAATGATATTGTATGTATCATCATCAACAAGGTAGAAATCTCTAGAACTAACCCACAATATGGCCTTTTTCGTCCTCAGCCACATAGCTGAGCTGCGGCCAGGACAATCCGTGGTAGAAGTAGTACTTCATCTGGTAGTTCTCCGGGAGACACAGCAGGTTGCAGTGCTGCATGTTCATGAGGTCGCTGGGCCGGGCGCAACGGATGTTCATTTTTATCTGTAATTCCAAATATATTTATACTATTTTGATGTTGAGATTGCTAGACATGCCCAATTATTTGCTGATTCAAATTGATTAATTTTTCCATACAACAGTTTCAATGTATGTGGAGACGTATGGTTTTTGAGATATTCAACCAAAACTAACCTAACCTCAAAATGTTTTCCAACTGAAATCGGCCAATTTTTCCACGGGTCCCAGTTGTTTGTTTACAAACAGAAAGTAACTAATAGCAACCAATACGGTTGTGTGACATGCTCGGGGATTGGTGCTCCTTTGACCAAACATAACCTAAACTTGTTTATGCTTCTGCTCCGGCGCAACGTAGCGCGGCGACTGTAGCAGTTCAGCTCGTCGCAGGCTCCCTCACTCGCCATCGCCGCTCCCGCTTTGTTCGTCAGTCCTGCTCATCACCGGGACGCGGCCGCCGCGCTACGCAGCGCCTTCGGCTCATAAAAAACACTCGAGGGAGTAGCCACAAGACTGCCCAGATGTTGGTTTGGTACCAACAGTATCCTAATAGTAGCCAGAAGACTGCCCAGGAATGAATACCCAGATGTCGGTTTTGGTATAATAGTATTGTATCCTGACTTGTAGATGGTAGGTTAATGAATAAAACATATTATTTATAATAAGTTGTGTTTATTGGACTCATTATTTCTTGCAAACATGTACCATTCTGTTTCTAACCTAACCTAAAAAATGTGAATTATATTCATAATTAAACAAATACTTATTTCCTAATCTTGAAAATAGGATAAATGGTTCAAACTAAACCCCAACAACCCCTCCGCCCCCTTATCGACACTCTGACCCCAACTTAACTTTAAGATCTAACTGTTATGTTTGGAAAGCAAACCCCTCAAATGTACCCAGTAATGAGTGGGACAATATGGAAAGAGTTTGCTGGTACAAATCTCTTGTTAGAGATCTAGGGTTACCTTTGATGTTTTCTTGTAAATTTTAGTATGCAGTAATGGCATTCAGATATCAGTTCATAGGTAATTAACAATAATAGGGGCAAGATTTATTGATTGTGTTGGTTGGGTGAGATAGCTTATCACTACTACGTGTTTTTTTTTTGTTTGTCTGTTTTGTCTGCTAGATTAGGTATTGATGGTAATAAAAAGTAAAAAAAGCTTATTAAACGGTTATATGTTGGTACATACAGTGATATAGGTAGTTTAGCTTAGTCTCTCCTCACTTTCCTTGTCTTATTGGGTTGTCTGATCTCAGAGGCCGGTGGGGTCTCTGACATACCCCCAATCAGCTCTCTGACAAAACGAAACTTTGAGAGACAACACTTCCACACAATGTACCAACCTGCAAACAAAGAACAATGCAACTGTGAGACTTGCATGGTAGTTATACAGATAAGTATGTTAATTTGTATTAGAGATGATCAAAGAAGGCTACTTACAAAACAACACAAAGAAACAAACTAAGAATACGCTACATATGAAGGTTATAACAGCTAAAATCACTTCCTTCATAATTCGCTACATAGGTTAATTTATAACAAAACGCAGAAATAATTGCGTCACGATCGTTACCAGTGAAACATGTAAATTAAATAGAGCTAAGCAAAACAAACACTATCGCAGTGGAGCAGTACAGTTGTTACTTGTTGTTACGGTATCGATGTACAGTTTCAGAAAGCGAGAGCGAGTAAATGGGCGTGCGCCATTTTGGACCTTACCGCCCCTAATGTTGATTGTTGTTGGTTACCAAACGAATAGACTTACGCACTTTTGGAAAGGAAAATGATTAGGTGGAAAACATATGTGCTTTCAGTAATTTACAGTCAGTTTGAATGCTTTGGACAATTCACAATTGACTAAAGAAATAAAGATAACCAAGAAATATCTGAAAATGCAAATAGATAGACAGGACAGACGTCAAACTTTTAATGGCGTTCCAATATCCAAAGACAAACCCAACTAAAGTTAAGTTCAGAAGCGCAGTCGTTTTATTGTACTCAAAATATCTAAATGAAGTTCCAAAAAGAGTCACTTTATGAAAACACTATAAAAATAATAATAAAATGATAAAAGTAAACATTTTTGTAAATATCTGGACAACTTTCCTTGTTTGCATTTTTGAACGTCAACAGCACAGAACACAATGGTCAAGTCAACAGATTGTGTCCTGAAATTTATTGCTTGTACTTTGAACTTTATTTCTGAACTAATTAGAGATGTATTATTTTATAAGTATTCTATGGTACTAGGTAAATTTCGTACTCAGTCCACCTGTTCCTAGTCCGCAAAATACTCGATCCAAATACCTGTTCTTGGAGTCGCACCTAGTATCACAGTATGAGGGCGCCCCTAGTCGCGCCAACCCCGTAAAGTACCTACTAGTCACGTAGAAACTTTTTGGTCTCCCTCGCCCTCTCCTCCCCCCCTCACCCTCCCCTTCCCTAAATTCAGGTCTCCGTGATCAAAACCTTTACCCTAACTAGTAATAAAGAAATTAAACTCCAAAGTTACTTGTACACTTTATTAAAAGTAAAGTTAAAAACTATTTTAGAGTCTGATTCTTTTTTGGTCGATAACGAGAATAGTGCTTATTCTTTGCTGAACGGTAAATTTAGAGATAGAGCTTAGTTGCGGGTGTGGTCGAGCAGAGCTGCCAGGGGCGAGCGGCCGCGCTCGCATGTTGACACCCCGCCGGATGAACGGGCGCGGCCTATGGCTTGGTCCGTTCAAAGAACCTCTGTCTTCTGGAGGAAAATGATAAGATAATTAATTTACTTTGTTTGAAAAAGAAAAGAAGAAAAAAGGGAAAAAACTTGAGTTACTACCCGGTTTCTCAGCGCACTCCGCTGGTATTCAACAAAGGCGTTGCAGTGATTACAGCCCCGTAGGTTATTATTTATACGTATTACGTAGGTTATATAGGAACAACTACGGGGACTGCTGATCGAAGGGTAACTATATATGGTAGGTACTTCTTCAGTAATTAATAAAATACGAAGCAGTGAGCTCGGCTTATTCCAAAAAGGAAACGGTGATCTCTTTACGAAATCGATCTCACAGCTCAATCCCACTACACGATGTTGCCAACCGCCACAGACGAGGAGAACGAAAGCCAAACGAAAAGGGCAGTTGAAGTGACCATAGATTATAAAATTAAATCAAGATACCAACATAACAAATTGACGAGGAATGTAATAAATTATGTACCGCTGAGGCGTTATTTCACGACTGAAAATTATATATTACAGTATGCATATTGTATGTATACCTTAGTATACTTTAGTTACCGTCTGTGAATATTTTTGATATATAAGTATACGGGAATAACAAAACGTTTTAATTAGTGATAAGATAATTAATTTACTTAATTTGAAAAATAAAAGAATAAAAAAAGGAAAAAACTTGAGTTACTACCCGGATGAATGATTTTGCAAATACATTTGCTCCCAGCGAGATGTCAACTTTATTCAACCGGGTGGTACAAGGTTTGATTCCAGTAGTGTACCTACTAGTACACTATGGATTCAACGACCTCCATGATTCTGACGTTCGATTTGGCGAATAGACACAACGACCTCCTTGATTCTGACGTTCGATTTGGCGAATAGACAATGTACTTTTCACTCATTATGAAGTGAAAAGGAGATAAGAGTAATATTCACCCACCCACACGACGGGGGATTTTCTCCATTTCTCTTACGATGAAACGTACGAAGCACAGAATCTTAACTGCTCGCGAGTCCTGCGACGGCGAACATTTCCGAAACATCCCGAACACTCGTTGCGGCCGCCGAATACTTGATGCACTCATTGCAAAGAGAGTCATTGCATCGAGTACGCCGCTGGGAACAGGCGGCGGGCGCGCGCATCGCGTACCGCGTATACGTGATACTAGGTGGGTCATGTTCAAACGCTTGCAGACCGTGCCATGCCGTCTAATATTGAAAAATACCTAGTGCTGGGATCTGTTCTAGTAAATATGCCCCCCCACTAGAAAGAATTAAAAAAAACTGAAAACATTTGTTTTTGTCAGTCTGCCTGCCTGCAAGGGCAAATAAAACACTCGAGGTCTTGAGTTTGGTTTCCACTGTAATTATGACCGTAATTTTCAGTTCTAAACGTGTAAGTGTGTTTCAGTATACAATTGAAGTCTCATAACATATTAAAAATGAACCAAAATGAAGAAAAACAACACGTTAGTACCTACACAGGCTCAACTTACCACAACAACCTGCGGCTGGAAGTGGAAACATGCACGTATCGTAGCGTAGGCCAGGCCGATTAATTTACCTATTCTATAAATAATAGAGAACCTCTGTCTCTCTCTGAGTCAAGTAATATAGGTACCTATTTGATTAAATATAATCCTGTTGCTGTCGCAACTGACATTATATTGACAATTCCTCAGGTCTAGACACAGATCTAACAACTACACCAATAAAGAAATCAAAACACTAATAGTTCTCATAAAACAGCATAAAAGAGTGGTCTTAAATAAATCCACAAATTCCGCTGCCAGAACAGTGAAGGATATAGCTTGGAAGAAAATCGAAACTTTATTCAATGAAGGAAATCAGGAAAGGGATGATGAGTGGAAAAGTGCTGAGAGTTTAAGAAACAAGTGGAAGAACCTGTTAAAATTGTGTAAACAATCTTTAAGTAATGGTTCCCAGGATAGTGTTTTTAAAGAAATAGACAAATTGCAAAATGACTTCTACGCTACTGTAGATATTAGCGTCTTGCCTACTCTAGAGGAAATGGAAGATGGTATGACAAATTCATTTTAAAGAGAGTTTCATCAATATTATTTATGAATTAAAATATTCTCAATTAGATAATAACGAGTGTAGTGATCATGGTTTATGAATAATGCGATACAGTAGTTGATAAAAGAGTATTTAACTGTTTTTTTTTCAGGTGTGCCTGTTAAATCAGTTGACGGTGTTTGGCTTCAGTGTGATGACAAGCTGGCTGAAGCTGGTAATGAAGACGGGGACTTGACAAGTAATACATCTTTTTATTCTACATATATATAGATGGTATGGTCTACCAAATATGTACTATAACGTTAGTTACATAGATCCCTTAACAATATCTCAGAGTGTGAGCTTTAATTGATAAAAATTAACAGAGCATTCACAAAGGTCATAAAAATGTAATTAAAAAGTTTTATTATAAACTATCTTTATTAAAGAGGGTACTTCTATATTTTTTCAGGTGATGATGGTGAAAGGTATGTCAAATATCATTTTGGTGCTTAGTTTATTCTTTTATTTCCAAATTAAATATTAAAGCCAAAGCATTTTATAAAGTGGTGAACTATATAGATTTTGTAAGTATGTGTGATTTTGTGTGGTTGACACCATAGTATGTAGTTTTAGCAGAGATTTGAGTTTATATGACTATTTTACTATGTCGGTCCCCATATTACAGGAGAGTTAGATGTTCAAATTTTACTGCAGAAGAAAATAAACTGCTCATAGAGTGTGTGAGGCCAGAAAAGGAGTATATATTCAGCAAAGATGGATCCAAGAGTGGTGTGAAGTTAAAATCGGATGCATGGGATAGAGTAAGTGATGTTTGATGCCATTTAAACATAGTTAAGTGTGATCTTTTGGATGTCCATCTGTTAGTGAGCAAATATATGCCCGTAACTCCTAGAAATAGGATCACCCACAGATAACTCTACTAAAAGTGAACTGAGATCAAAAAATATGAAGGAATTTGTTTGCCAATGGTTCAGAATGATAAGCAGTGTCACATATGATCTATTATTAGTTCTTACACCTCTGTAATTTTAGGTAGCAATCCAATTCAACAAACGTAACAACAGCAATCGGTCTGCTAAAGTTCTGAAAACTAAATTCGACAATATGAAGAGAGTGCTGAAAAGAGGGGGAAGTATGAAGAAGTTTTTGAAGGACAACCTTGGGAACAAACATCAGAGGCTGCACAATGAACCTCACGTTGTAAAGGTAATGGATATGTAGATGTAGCTTATTTTACGTTGTCTTACATATAGCTTAGTTTGCGTATGCATTTGAAGTGACTATTTGAATTTTTCCTCAATAAACTATACATACTTGGAATGGTTTTTCATCAAAATGTTTATTTTTCCTACAGGTGAAGATTGAACCAGATATCAACAAGCACGATTCAGACTTTGCCGAAGACGACAATGGCTTTGACTCGCCTAACGACGAAGATTCGTCGACCCACGAGCCGGCGCCTGACCCTCTGGGCACGGTGCTCAACGGTGGGTTCGGCGGACCCGTTGGTTTGGGTTACGAGAACAAGGAGGTTGTGAAGATGCAACTGCAGCTGTTGCAATATCAGATGGAAACGGCGAAGGTATTTCTGTATTTCAGTATTCAGCGCACTAATTGCGTAGACATGGGAGAGAACTAGAACCTGTTATTCATTAATCTTGAGTATTTGAAGACATTGGAGAACACTAAAACCTGTTATTCATTAATCTTGAGGTTTTGATATAGAGACCAAGTTAAACTAAGGAAAATAAAAGGAACTCAAATTAAATTGGAGTTGTGTTCGGTCTTTAGAGCAGACTTCGATTATTGCTGGAAAAAAGGTTTACCTCATTGCATTATGATAATTTTCTGTTAGTTGACTGGTTTTCTTATAATGTCAGGCAATGTCAACCAATAATCGAAGCTTGGGGGCCAGAAGCAATTTATTTACCTGCGTTATTTCCAGCTGGAACGCCAACGTGTTCTGGACGCCATTAAGTCTGAATCCGCCGAGCGCGAGTCGCGGAGTCTCGAAACCTGCTTGCGCCTCCGGGCTGCGAGGCTGCGGGTGGTGAAGGCCGAGCGTGAGTTGCCGGCGTCCGACCCGGCCATCAACTACCGGCCTGAGGAGGCTATGGCGCAGAAGTATCTCGCTGCAGACCAGCAGGCTTATCCTAGATTTAATCTGTAGCTGAATCCGCCGAGCGGTCGAGCGAGCGTTGTATCCGACCTCGCCGTAACACCGGCCTGTTGAGGTTTTGGTGCAGTCCAGCAGCGGGAGAAGGGCTTGATAACTTTATGATGATGACAATACCATATAAATTATTGATATGGTATTATTTGTTGTAACTTGAAATCTTTGTAAGCCACTTATAAACTTCATTCGCTTAGATACTGTTGCGCCGCCTTGGAATGTAGACATAAACATTTACATACAGGCACATACATTGCTTCTGGCCCCACACTAGGATACCCTGTGTCGTGGGAACCAGAAACAGCGACGTCACACACATAAACATCCAAGACCTGGGGGTCTTTTTTTTTACCCCCAGCCGGGGATCGAACCTTGGACCTCTCGCTTGGTAGGCAGAGCCACATTCGCTACGCCACAGAGGTCGTCAGTGCGTCATGTGCCGCCTCTTATCAAAAGATAAATAACCTTCTGCGTCTAAGGATAATAACCACATTTGCGTGCGGGTGTAAGACACTATCTAAGCGAATCGAGTTTACATCCATACGTTTATCGAGTAATTCATCTCTTCCTTTTGCTTTCAATTATCTCAGTATTTTAATCATTTTTCCACTGTCCAACGGTTTTCTTTTAAGTTCGTGCTTTTCTGTGCCAACAAAGGGGAGCTATTCCCATATTCACATAACAACGAAGTAAAATGACAGTTCCAGTGTTACCGCTTTTTGGTAGAAAAAAATAGTGATTGGGCTAAGAATGATTTAGTTCATTCTATTGTCTCAATTATAGATATAATAAATAACTAAAAGTGTGAACAAGCTATACTATGAATAAAATGAAAAGCAAAATGTTTTTATACCATTGCGGTTAACGAGAGGGAGAATAGTAATAGTCAGTGCATAAGTTTTCTTACTCATTATTACTATTACTCACAAAAAGTGGAAACAATTTGCTTCTGCTACCTCAAATGGAAATAAAGCGTAATGCAATCTAATGTAACAGTAAATTGTGACAAACATACATGGCAACATTATTTCAAGAATTGACATTTGATGTCAGTTTACTTCGTTTTTATGTGAATAAGGGTACATAGTTATGATTTTTAGAATAGGACAGTTTGAACTGTAATAGTTACATAGATTGCCTATAAGTGATATTATTTCTAGGAATTCCTGTAAATAATTATTATGTTGATAGGTACATTGATTATTATAATTGTACCATCACTTATAGTAGGTATGTACCTTACTACTTTGAATAAATAGTCAGATAAGATACGAAAATTTGTATATTTTTATTTGATTGATTGCGTTTTACATGATGATTAATTCATAGTTAAACATTAAAATTCACTATAATACCGTTTTGTACAATTTCAATCTAAACCTAACTATGCTACAACATCTATATAATATAACTATATTACACATTGCTAATATATTACAGCATGCTTTTTACATTGAGTCCTACAGCTATCTATGTATAAGTACAAAAATTAGGTACATACACACTCATTGAATAACATGAATACTGGTCTCGATATTCCAGGCGCTAAACTTCAACTTTTCAGGTACTGAATCTAGTACAATTATTTTGATTCATACGAAAATGCAGTTATAATCCTGGTAAAATAAGGTCTAGAATAAGATCAAAGCTGTCATAGTTTTTATTTAAGTTTACAGTGATAGGTCAGCTTACACCGTTTTAGTTTTGGGTGATTGGTGAGGTAGCCATGCAATGCAAGAGAGTACAAGTTCAAGGCACCAGAGGGTCTATACCGCTGAAGAAAGTCATATCAGTGACGGACAAGACCATTATCTCTGAAACGTAGTCATTAGCGGATCAGAGGCCCTGTTTCCTTACACCCAACCACAACACTAATACCATAGGAACCCATGCTGCTGTTAAGTAGTCTTTAAGTAATAGTTAACATCTGACATCAAGCTTATAAGATATTGAATTAGAAACAGCACTAACATAAGTTATGATTAATTGAGCTTATGATTATTGAGAATACTGATGATGATTGGTTTTTTGTAAGTACTGTCAAAACGCTTATATATGTGTAGCAGAGGTGACTTGGAATAGTCAACCATTAATCACCAAAGCGTTATTATGTTTTACTTATTATGAATGTATTTCGTTGATCAATCTTGATACTTCAATGGCTTACGCATAGTTAAGGAACTTTTTCATAGTTGTGTCGGCATCAATTAACATTGATTAGTCACGAATAATTATTTCTACGAGTAGTTACTTTTGTGATATTGTTGTAAACATTCAGTTCATAATCTTTGTCATGACGAGGCTTCTGGATTATTCTGACCTACTAGAAAATGCGGTACGAATGGTAGTTACATGAGAGGGTAAACAAAGATAATACACTGTGTGTAACAATATGACTCTCATTATACTGTATCATATAGGTGTAGTCAAGACATTCTCTTTCATAATTCAATATTTACTCTTAGCAAGTCACAATTGTAATGTTGTATAAGATTGTTTCAATTATTTACAAGAATTTGATAAATATTGTCTATTTTCTTCAATGATTATGTTTCTAGTTTTCACCAGTCTGTGGTTATCCATCTAATCGGCTTTCGTCGTTTACTTGCTTTAATTATTTAATTCTAAGAGGACAAATCCACATTCTAGATACGTTTAGAAATTCTTGCAAAACTTTATAAAACTGGACGGACAACTCAAAATGAGCTTCCAGCTATAATAACATGCCCAAATTCAATTCAATCACTAGGTACTCAACGTTTCAGTGCCAGTTATTTGAGAGTAAATTAATTCAATCAGCAATTTGTGAATTAGGGCATAAGTCTAACAATCTTTTGATTTAAGCAAATACCACTGTAGTAGATACAGTTTAAAAAACCTAGAACTTACCTACTATTTATGGTAGGTAAGTTCTAGGTTGGGCCTTAGTATTTACTGTAACTCCGTCATGCTAATCTATATAAGTCTGATTCGTGTAAAATGCGTGTATAGACGTTTTAACTAACCCCTGGCAGTTAACGACCAAACATGCTAAGTAGATAGGTTTTCTTTGGTAATTTGCGCTGTTTCGTGTGCACGTCACTTGTTGCTATAACTCGAAAAGTACCACAATTTCGCCCATATCCGCTATACATCGGCATATCGAGCGAATGGTTCAAGATTCATCGGCCGTGGTTTTAAATCTGCAGCGCGGCCAGCGAAGGCGTGCCCGAGCTATCGTGTGGCGTGAGAGGCGTCAGCGGGGTCTGCGGCAGGGACGGGGGGACCGCGGTGGCGGGCGTGGCGGGCGTCTGCGGGGTGTCGCCGGCGGCCGGGGGCGAGTCGGCCGCGCGCAGCAGGACCCGCCGCAACTCCTGCGCACGGAGGGCTAGACTCCTGGCTGCGTCGGCCATCTCGGCCACCGCGTGAGCACAAGGGAACTGTTGCGCCGCCGCCTTCGTTTTCGCGACAGTCGTCGCTAACGCGTCCGACAGAGCGTCGGAGCACCTCAGCGCTCGGGATTTCAGCCCGGCGTGCGTCGCGCTCCTATGAACCGTGTCACCCACGTGGACTATCCTATGGGCGCTGAGTACGACGAATTTCCCGTGAGCCAGGAACACGTCTGGTGGTTGTCCCATCTCGATGGTTCTCAGGAAGGCGTCGACAGCGGTGGCGAGGTGGGCGCCGTAGGTCGCGGTCTGAGCGGCGTAGAAGGCGGCCAGTTGTCTGTCGTCGTGCGGGAGCCGGATGGCTGCTGCTACCGCGCTCACCTGCAATGGCAAGGGTTGGAGTAAAAAAAAACGATCAAAAGCAAGCGGATCCATCGCCCGGTAGTGTAGGTCATACAGATCTTGCCAGTTTGTCATAACTCGACTTGCTAGCCATGTGAAACTTCCGGGACCACACACTTTAACACTGACCCCAGTTTCTGAAAGAGTGTTCAAAACTTCAAATGTAACACGTGTATAATCGAGGATTCATTCAAAATTTGCTGCACTTGATCGGCTGAAAATAGTTTATCAGAGTTTAACAAGTCACAACAAATTTTCCTTTCAGACAGCTGCGAAAATTAATTAAAAACAGATTATAGTGTTGATAGCAAGCTGATAGAGTAGACGCTACAAACAATAGCGAGAGCTTACAGGAAAATAGAGGAATGGAAAGTGCACATCCACAGTGCCTGTTGTATTGAAGTCAAGTGAGATCTTAGTCTAAACACAAGGCCGGTTTGACCTGCAGCGATCCTTAGGGTTCCGTATACAAAGGCTTCTCCGGGAGCGCGGCGCGGATCTCGCCGGGTGCACGTAGTTTCGTATACAAAGCACCGCTTGTATACGTCCGTTTTTTTCACCAGACATCGGACCGTTTTTTTTTTCTGGACGCGCAGTGCTCGTAATAATAATAATGTAGCCGGGACCTAAAGCTTAACGTGTCATCCGAAACACTGAAGCGCCCGAAACAAAGGCCACTTAGAAACGGACACCCATCCAGTACCCGTCTCAGCCAGATTTTGCTACCCGCACGATCGTATCCGATGGGCGAATACACCGGTTACCAGTAAGAAATTCACGCTGGATGCGCCTCCGCCTCCCCTCGGCGGCGCGACGGACACCGGTCCGGCGTTAAGAATTCCCGGTCGCCTGACGCGGTGACGGTGGATATTGACATGGAATTATTAATAACTATGGTCTTAAATAGACCTATACCTACCTACTGTGGGACAAAACCCAAGAATGTTAAAGAACCTAACAATTGACCTTTTCGGCTTGGAGGGAAATTTGTGTTTCGATAAACGATAATTTCGAAACCTGTCTTACAAAGAAAAGAATGATTTTGGTTAGTTATATTATATTTTTATTACTTCTTTCTAAGTGCATATTGATTCCGCCAATTTTCAGGCCCTGCTGGTGACATAAAATACTCCGCATATTTGTTACGAATCCTATTTGAGGGTACATTTCCTTCTGAATGGATAAACCGTATGTCCATCCGGCAGAATATTCTAAACGTATACAAGGATCTCCGTTTATTGACAGTCCTATGTCCGGTGAAAAAAACGTACATATACAAGCGCCATAGGCTGTCTGTTTAGCTGATCATCTCACCTCGCCAGCGTGGTCGGCGTCTCTGACGAGCGCGTCGAAGGAGGCCCGCAGCTTGTCCGGCAGCGCGGCGCGTATCTCGGCGTGGCGCCGCTCCACCGCGGTGCGGGACTCCAGGCGCACGTAGTCGTACTCCTCTGTCCACTCGTGGCTAGGCGCTATGCTTGTTGGTCGCCTGGTGATGAGACACTTTAGTGGTTAGTGAGTTGGCAACTTGTCATTTGTATTAATTACAGTAGTGGCTATGTGAGCTGTAGACCTCATGAGCGACACAGGAAATTAGCCTTTTGTTATCCCCTCACACACCCGAGCCCTTGAAGTTTATCGGATGAACAAGTGGAAAATAACCAAATTTTTTCACTTGTTCAACCGATAAACTTCCGCTCGCTCGCAAAAAAAAAAGTGGGGAGTGGAAGGGGAAGCCCTTCGGGGTATTTTGGAACCCTCGATCCTGTTACTATGTTATAGATAAAGTTAGACACCTGATTTTTTTGTGACTAATAGGCCAAAATTTAAATAGTCAAATTCACAGTATTCAGTCATTTAAACCAAAAGATTGGAAACGACAGCAGTTCATAGTTCCGTTATTTTGTCACGACTGAGTCATCTAAAGGTGGGAAAAGCCGCACTACTACCTCACCTTACCAACTTGTGCAGCACTCTGCTGTATAAGGGACATTTCCCAAAATAATTAGTCAATTCAAATATAGTTCTGCTTCACAAAAAAGGCGACAAATGCGACATAGGCAACTATCGACCAATCAGTTTAGACTCCCATATTATAATATGTTCATCAAAATTATTGAATTTCGTATAGTTGGTAAATTAGATTTTCACCAACCACCCGAACAGGCTGGTTTCCGACCCGGCTTCTCAACAACGGATCACCTTCAATCATTAAACCAAATCATCGAAAAATACAGCGAATTTAATAAGCCCTTATATGTTGCCTTTGTAGATTACTCGAAAGCCTTCGACAGTATCACTTATGATTCTATATTCAATACTCTTCCAAAATATTCAAAACCACTTCACTAACATCTTCAAAACCATTAAACAATAGTTCTGCAAACGTCAAGTTACAGTCATCCGGACCAACATTCAGAATAGACAGAGGTGTGAAACAGGGCGATCCTTTATCACTAAAGTTCACCAGCACCCTCGAGGAGGTATTCAAACAGTTAACGGTCCCATGTGAGGACAAAGGCATTGTCGTCATTGCCTTTGGTGGCAGAAGGCTCACAAACCTTCGCTTCGCCGATGATATTGTCCTGTTCGCGTCGACAGCAGCAGAAGTGCAAAGTATGCACGGCAAGCCTTGAGGTTGGAGTGACGATGAATCGGACAAAAACGCAGCTCATGACCAACAGCACGAAACGTAGTGTCGAGGTTACCAGATGTTCGAGGGCGTCCTGACAGCTGTCAGTAGGTTCTGTGTCCCACTAATCTACATAATCCGTAAACGAAGCAGTTCCTTGAGTATTGCTATTGCTGGGTCTATGTCCTAAAGTACCCACCTAAACAGCAGCGAAACGTTCCCTTTAATAAAGGACGCAGCTGTCCTCACATCCTCGGTCAGCGACCTGGAGCACGCTACCAGTTGGTAGAGTGCGTCCTGCGTGCTGTCAGTGGGCTCCCGGTCGTGCTCCAGCCGATCCGGACTATATCTTACATAGTAGCCGAATCTGCAGGAGAGCGACAAAGAACCGATCTATTCAGCCGAAAATGAAGCAGTTTCCGGAGTGTTACCAGATCTACATATAATAAAGTGCCCACCTAAACAGCATCGAAGCGTTCCCATTAACAAAGGACGCGGCTCTCCTCACATCCTCGGTCAGCGACCTGGTTGCACGCTACCAGTTGGTCGAGTGCGTCCTGCGTGCCGTCAGTAGGCTCCCGGTTGTGCTCCAGCCGATCCGGACTATAACTTACATAGTAGCCGAATCTGCAAGAGAACGACAGAGAGCCGATCTATTCAGCCGAAGACAAAGCAGTTTCTTGAGTGTTGCCAGATCTATAATAAAGTACCCACTTAAGCTGCATTGAAGCGCTCCCATTATAACGTCTCATCACGCCCTCAGTCAGCGACCTGGCGCACGCTACCAGTTGATCGAGTGCGTCCTGTGAGCCGTCAGTAGACTCTGTGTCGCGCTTAACTGCATCATCCGAAGACGAAGCAGTTTCTCGAGTATTACTATTACTACTTTTATGTCCGAATGTACCCACCTAAACAGCAGCGAAGCGTTCCCATTAATAAAGGACGCGGCTCTCCTCACATCCTCGGTCAGCGATCTGGCGCATGCTACCAGTTGGTCGAGTGCGTCCTGCGTGCCGTCAGTAGGCTCCTGGTCGCGCTCCAGCCGGTCCGGCGACCACGCGCCGGCGTCCAACGCGCGCGTCGCCTCGTGTGTGATGCGCTCAGCGTCTTTTAGTGCCTTGACCAGTGGCCGGAGTTTTACTGCGATACCTAGAGGGAAGTGGGAGGTTAGGAACATTATCATTTGGCTTATCTTCGTCATCACGGCCATTGGATCTCTTCACCCGCAGAGTGGACTTCTTGCAGTCCGTAAGATGGGCCATACACTGGATAGGATCATGGACTGGAAGCTTGGGGTACTGTGGGCGATCTGCCTTGGTGCTTGCCGTTATCTTATGAGTTCGTTTTATCGATAATATCGATATCACTAATACCGTGACGTGTGGTACAACGTTTTACGTTGACATTATTCTACCCAAGAATCTCGTGATGAGATAAACCTATACTAGGATACGGTCGTCAAAACCAGAAACAGCAATATCACGAATATGGATATAAACATCCGAGGCTTGTTTCCTTCTCGGATTATCTCAATTAAACCTGATATTATTGCGGTACGTTTGTCAATAGTTACCTTTGTCTTGCGCATCAGCAGCATTAGCCAATGTAGCGTCAGCAAAGACAGCCAGGTCGTGCAGCGCCGCCCTAAGCCGCGCGCCCGCGACACGCACGTCCAGTATCCGCGGCCGCAGCGCGCCGCGCCGCCGCCAGCCTGCTGTCACGTAGGAGAGCAGTCGGGTCACCGCTGCTGACGCCTCCTCCTGGAACACCGGTCGAGGATAGGTTAGATCGGGCAAGAAGGTAAGGAGAATAACACGTCCTTTATGATATGATGACAAGTCTAAGGCATGCTCATCTGTACCTATATAATACGCATATGGTCGGAAGGAAAAATCTCATGTCATGCATGATTTGTTGATTCTTGAGACTAAGTCGAGGTTACTTTAGATCGGTCATGTTTGTAGATATTTCTATCCAAAGTGGGTAGATCCCCGGAAAATCTGGGCACGAGAGTACCGCCATCCATCCACGACCGGAGGCAGGAAGAGCGAGAACTATAGTCAACATTAAGCACAAGGCCCAGACCCACGATGAAAACGTTGAAGCAAGCTTCACACACCTGTAACCTCTCCAGCGCTTCCAACGCAGCATCACACGGCAGCGGCAACGCCCGTGATCGCGGCACATCATACGTGCTCAACGCAGAGTTCACCGAACTCCCGGAATTAGCTGATGTGCTGGACGTAGCTGACGTCAGGGAGCCCGTCCCGCTGCAGGCGGAGTCGGCGGAGGCAGGTCGCGGCGCGCGGGGGGCGTCGTACCAGTCGGGCGTGATGAGGGGCCGGGGGCAGTCGTAGGTGCCGAGGCGCTGGACCGGCATCGGCGCGCGGGGGACGTCGTAATGGGAGCACTCTTCGATCTGAAAAGTGGAGAGGATTTTGAAGAGGTGTTGCAGAGTCCACTATCCGCTCAATCCAAACTGTAGGAGATGAGGCATTATGACTTGGAATTGGAAGAATAAGCTTAGGTCATTTATCTTTTGAGATTCTGCCATAGGACATACGTTATATGCATGCCTCTTTCTAATGCTAACAATAGAGAGACAATTAGAGCAAATCGGGTCTTTACATATTTCCTTTCAAAATACAGGCGTAGGGTTTGTGTTCTGTGGCGTTGTGTAAATTCGTATTCGTCATAACCTGGTCATGTCTTCAAAGTAATAACAATATAATTCCTCCACTAAATTGCTCAGCTTCATGTTTACATTAGTCATAATAAGGTAAAATCTGACCAGGAAAATAAGAACACATATAATTAAATTTTAGCAATGAAGAAAATCTCTAATTTTCCGCAATAATTCGAGGTTTATCATTTTCCTGGTAACGACTTAAGTCTCCTGATAATAAAAGGCTCTCAAAAGCTGTCATAAGCACAGGCTCGAGATGATGCAACTTATGATTACATCATCTCAAGTCCGCGTTTATGACAGCTCTCAGAATTGAGCGAGTTATGTTAATACGAGTCTACGATACCCGCTTAAGCTGGTCCTACCTTTGTGAAGGCTGGCGTGTGTTGCGGCATGGGCTGGTGTGCGACTGGCGCTGTGGTCCTCGACCGTCGTCGTTGCATCGCCGCGCTGCCGTCGAACATGCCGGCTACTATCCTCAGTCGATTGCCAGGGCATATTCCCTGCAAGCCAGAAGATTACTAACTTTTAGGCGTTGGCATACCTATGAAGATGGCCCCAGAGGTTAGTAGGTACCTACTTAATTGACTGAGCGACGAACCGTCCAGTTTGCTTTTGTCCGTTCTGTCTGTTCTCGCCTACAGGTCGCATTTTCCAAGTGATTTTGACGAAAATTGGCACACAAGTTCCTTGATTTAATTTAAAATTTTCGTAAATCGTAATTTTTGGTTGGGGGAAAGGGGGGGGGGAAGTTTGCTGTAGAGGTATTTATCGACGGATTTCAATCAAATTTAAGAGGCACACTGAGGACTTCATTCTACAAAAGATATTTCCAAAAAAGGGGGGTGGAGAGGGGGAAAGGGGGAAGTTTTGTGTAGCGCTATATATGGACGGATTTAAATTTTTGAAATTGGGAAGTCTACTGTTCTCACAGAACCACTCGTACAAAGTTTCAGATTCGCAATAACTGGGTAGCTTTATAGGGAAGGATGAAATTAACCAAACACACGTCGCCAATTCTATGTCCATCTTAGTTTTCATTAGATAGTAGTAAATCCTTACCGCAAACTGTCTGTTCCGTTAAGTTAAGTAAGTATGTATGCTGACATACCAAGTTAACTAGCTAGGCTTAGCATTGCACCAACAACAACATTACTCGGAATATGCTCAGCGAATGTTTTACTGACGAATCTAATTATACTTGAAGTTGGCGGAATTAGACTGACGGTTGCGGCTAACCGGGGATGTGTTTACTAATGAACTCTCCATTGAAGTAGAGTGCAATTTCAGGTCTATTTACAGTTATGAGTGCGGCGTAGAGCACTGATAAACGAGCTTCTCGTTGCTAAGGGAAACTTACTTGGCTAAAATTGAAATTCAAACGGAATGATCAACACAACTTGTACCTAAGTAATCATCCATTTTGTGAAAAAAAAACCTTCATCCTTCGGTTTGGTCAACTATGCATGTATATTTAAAATCAGTGTTAGTCATGGGGGTTTCCTTTCCAGGCACGTATTCACAGAACTCACATAAACCTGGCCAAATTCTTTATTACGCCACAGGATACATCGTCTGCTGAGTATACCCTGCATTGCACTTCGGATACCCTATAGGGGGATATATCGTGGGAACCAGAAAAGCGATTTGTGACGTAAAAACATAAACAACCAAACCCAAACCATCGATGTAAATGTACTGATCGGTAAACGGTTATCGAAATAACGGTACTATTTTTTCTATTTATGACTATTTCATCACTACATTCAGAAGTGCCAGAATTCATTTTCATGAAGATTTCAAATGTGAGGATTAAAGGAGAATATCGAGTCTGAGCCCAACCCGATATGCTTCTCCTCGGTCGCGAATCGAACGCGTGACCTAGGGTTACTGAATACCTGCCGGCCCCGCAGTGAGCACAGCCACCAGCCCTCGCTGCCTCCAGTGTTCTGTTCCAACACTGTCAGCAGGTCACCGCGACGGAAGGCGAGCTCGTCGGGCGACTCTGCTATGTTGTCGTACAGCGCTCGAGCCATGCACTGTAACAAGAGAACCGGATGTTAGGAGCAGAAGGTACTGAAAATACGTCCAGCCTTGGATTAATGGTCCAACGCCTTCCATCAACCCGTTGACTCGAACTTATTCGACTGGACATTAATGAGCTACCTTTAATTATGGCACCTGGAAATACATACCCACCATGACATCGCACCTATTACTGCAATGTCACAAGGGTAACTCTATTTTCAAGCATTCCTGCACTACTGCCGAAATAGAACACAAATAGGGTACGAACATCGGATACGGTTACGTATAATTTATCGTCTAGTTATTAGCATTCGACACCCTCGCGCCCACGTCCTCGTAATTTGGCGCATGTGTGGAACGGGAGTGCAGCTGCGTTCGCGACGGGACTTGCGCGGGCTAAATGAGATAATAGGCTAGGGCTGGCTC
The DNA here is from genome assembly GCA_949825045.1 of Argyresthia goedartella. Classification (NCBI taxonomy): domain Eukaryota; kingdom Metazoa; phylum Arthropoda; class Insecta; order Lepidoptera; family Argyresthiidae; genus Argyresthia; species Argyresthia goedartella. The sequence goes on along the minus strand of OX463821.1, from coordinate 19,931,582 downwards.
CACAGATAACCTGAATAGGGTGTGTGACTAATAAAAACGACACTTGAGAAAATAACAAGAAAATCAAGAAAATGTAAGATTTGCTTTGTCCACAAATACATTTTAAGACCGTAACCTTTTATCTCAGCTTGTAGAAGACAGACAAGATATTCTTGAGCACGATAATATATGAAGTTTGTTCGACTCTATATTTGGCAACCCTATGCCCTAAATGAGCCGATAGTGACGAATGGTATAGTGTGGCATTGTGCAACTAGAACATAACTATCTACACATACGAGTTATAGTATAGAATAGAGCAACGAGTGAGTGTTGAGGCAGGGAATGGCGGGGGTTCGATTCCTGAGTGGGATTACGAATGACAGCTGATTTATAGAGGCGAGATGGTAATACACAAAGTACTACTATGAGTTGAAGATTTCGGAATGGACCCTAGCTTGGAAGTTCGAGTTTTGTACGGGCAGCTGATGATAATGGAGGACAAATAAACTTCCATCAGTCCAATAAAACTTATTATATTTATAGGCCTTAATGAATAAGAGGTATAGCTATATCCCCAGGTTCACATATATATGTACAGACCTATTGTTAGTAAGTTCGCGAAGTATCTACCTACAAATAAAGTATAGGACGCACTCTGTCTGCTGTGGTTTTTTCCTCCTCTCCCTGAGAAAGTCGACCATCAGCAGCAACATTGGGCTTTCCATAGTAATCTCCACAACTTGGATGTTATCATCACCGTTATCACGCATTCTAACATACGTGGTCTTATTTATCACTTTAAGTTGCCACTTGCCACGTTAACCCGAAAAACTTTCTATGAAAATTGCGAGATTTTTTAACTTTTACAAATCGAAGTCGAATGGTTAACATATCATACTTATTATCACACGACGATCTGATAATTCCTTTTTATTATTATTATTTTACTGCATAAGGCGTGTATCCAGAGCAGAAACCTGAATTCAACTGTTGCTTGTTCAGATGATCATGGATTGCCGTAAGATCATCGGCCTTTTTCGATGATTCATTGCCGTGCGCAATTCGCGGTGGACGCGTAATCTTTATTTAATTAAAAACAATGAACCCAACGCGTCTTTTTCAAAACAATACTTCTTTCATATCGTATCGTATGGTATATATTTCAGATTTAATGAATCAGGTTGGAAACATCAATCCCTGGCTGGCGATAAAGAAAAAATCTAAAGTTCTTGGATGTGTATATGTGCATGTTGTCGCTGTTTCTGGTACCCACGACACAAGGTATCCTAAAAGTGTTTTTGTTGATCCTTTTTTGCTGTGCAAATCAGTATTTTTGATGTGCCATTAAATACTAGCCATTTGAAACTCTTATGACGCTCTCGATTATGACCGTGGCCACCAAGGAAGGGATGCTGTTAGACCGGATATGCGTGTGAGTCACCGTCGGGCGCCACACTTTAGTTCGCGGAATAACCTGCGTCTACGCATCACAAAATATTCACGATCTCTTGCCCAGTCTGCCTTGATGAGGTCACTTGGTGAAGTTTGATAAATACGTAGATTTTTATACATAAAAGTTAGTAGGTACCTTGTATAGACTTGGAAGTACATAGAGGCAAAACAGATTTATTAACTAAGTTACAAATAAATAACATACCGAACCCGAAAGCACTTGTAATTTTATAGGTATGGCATACATTCAGCATTACTCAAGAAACTCCTTCTTTGGGTACCTGTTGTGTATAGTGACAGCAGTATACAAACAAACAACAGCAGTTGCTTTACTTAATTAAAGTAAGGCATTCATAGAAGTCGCATTTGACATCTGTCAACAGTAGGGTCAGTCAGATCTATGCGTCGGTCTTCTTCTTCTCCTTGTTTCGCTTAGAAGAGGAAGGCAGATCGACGCATAGCTCTGTCCCTACTTTTGACAAAATAAAAATAATAGAGGTACAGTGCATCTCTATTTTGATATACTGTCGGTCTTTGGAGCAGTCTTTGATTATTGCAGAAAACATACGAATTATTACTACTTGAACTTTACCAGCTAGTTTAAAAGAGTTTAGTCAAATTTAAAAATCAGATTTTTGACGTGTTTTTCTTGGGTTTTTATGCCCTCAAGCATACATATTATATCCCATAGTGAGTAGCCGGCTTTAGATAAATCGAATGTCTACTGCCCCGGTTAAAATCGGATATACATATACGTCACCGTAAGATCGTCACAAGCGTTAGTTTATAATAAAACCGCTAAATTGTAAACTGGTTTAAACTTGAATTGCAAACGAAATACCAGGGCAAACACTGCGGTAGCTTAGGTGAAGACTAGAGGGGGCGAGCGCAGCGAAGCCACCGAATAGCCTACGTATTAGCTTGTCATGTAAGAACAAAAGAAACGTAAATTCTAAACCCTGTCGGTCTGGGTTACAATTTGTCGATAGTTTACAGACTTACGTGTTACTAACAGTTTTGACAATCTTACGGGGCCATAAAGGCCTAAGAAAAAACGTCAACAATCAGAAAAAATAAATTAATGAGGTAAATCTTATTTTGACATAACTTTTTTAAACTAGCTGGTAAAAGTTCATGCAGAGAAGTAGAAATAATTCGTGCGTTTTCCGCAATAATCGAAGACTGCTCCAAAGACCGACCATATATCTAAAAGGAAATGCACTGTATTTTGTATTAATGTGTATAACGCCGCTTAATAATAGAAACATAGTCATCTCACCTCTATTTATCTGCCAGATTAAATCAACACACAAATGAAATCCGAACTGAAAACTTCCCAAGCGAGCACGAAGTCAAGTGTAAAAAGTGTACAACAAAAATCGCCGAGTGAACGTTGCATGTGACTGCGGCGACTCTTGGCGCTCAAATACACGGACACTACCGTGTCATGTGGCTGACCGAAAATCAATGAGCAGGGGTGAGTGAATGGGGGCGGCGACCTCGGAAGGTCGCGTAGACCCTAGACCTATAGTACTCGAAGGACAACCGCGCATGCGTGGTCAAAACTTTTATTCCGGGTCTTGTGAGAAAATCTCGGCTTTCACGTTCCAATGTAGCCCGTGTGTGTAGAGAAGTAAGAGATGTTGGGGTGTTCACGAGGATAAATGTAGTTATCGCGGAGTTATTGCAGACTTTATTGTGATTACGAGGTCTCTTACACACTATAAAGGGGCTTTTCTTTCCATTTTTGTTTGAACCCGTACAGATAATTGTGTTCATGGGTTTGCAAACTAAATTAGGCAATGGTTAGATGGTAAGCAACTAACGGAAACCGAAACAAACAAACAAACAAACATTTACATACAGGCACATACATTGCTTCTGGCCCCACACTAGGATACCCTGTGTCGTGGTAACCAGAAACAGCGACGTCACACACATATAAACATCCAAGACCTGGGGTTTTATTTTTTTTATTTTTTTTACATTACCCCCAGCCGGGGATCGAACCCGGGACCTCTCGCATGGTAGGCAGAGCCACAACCGCTGCGCCACAGAGGCCGTCACAAACTTTGCAACTCAAATCTTCCTGCATCCACTTCTTGCTTACTTACCTACAAAAGTTTATGTACATAATAATATTTACTAGACAAATAGCATCACGACTTTTAAAATGTGAGGTGGCATATTCATAATTTTGCCCATGTTTATAAATATTAATATTTATGTATTTTCATATTCTCCGCCTGTTCGATATGAAAACCTACATCTCAACACGAAAACCCAGCAACTGGTTCTTGATGCCTGACTTCCTGACAAACACAGAATTTCATTACAACATTTTATTATTTATTCAGATATAGACCATGTCATAAACTTATAAGTTTGTCGCTCTAATTGACTATGCTATTAAAATTAGTTGCAGGAGACAATTTCCGTTATGTAGAACCGATACAGCTACACCTAGATCATAAAAGATGAAAACACGCGCGCACATTGCATCCAATCCTGCTGTGCCCATTCAATTAGTATCTTGGCTATGCTATTATGACAAGGAAAACTTAACTTTTACTGAGTGACATTTGGAGATGTGAGACATTAAAACCTTCTAAAGTACGACTTGTACTTGGCCAGGTTAAGCTGTACATTATCTTTTAACATATCGGCAGGCATACATATGTAGTTTCGTCCACAGACACACCATACTTGCAATTGGTTTTGTGGGATGTATACTTAGGTAGCCCATAAGATTTGTTTTCAATACCATAAAGTTCTATTCTATTTAGGTACCGTTTTCAATGAACTGGGTGAATTTCGCAAATCTTATAGGTAATGACAATTACAGAACAAAGACGTCACTTTTTTAGTCGGAGTGGCAAACGCACAATACGGTATTTGACTGCTAGTCAAATATTTTAGGAAATATCAAAACGGTAATTTTGTTCACGAATTCCAGGAAATACTAGCATGTGATGTCATAGCGAAAGGCTGTCTTTATAACACAAATTTGAATTTGTAAAATACTTAAACAACTGCTGGAAATATACAATTCTGATAGTCAACCGTTTTTGTTGAAATAGGTTCAGCTTGAGACACTTAAATAGATTTATTGGACTATACCTTGTCCAATAGGTACCGTATTGTGCCAATGATGTTTTATTTTATTTTGTAATTTTAGTGAGATTTGTTTTCATTTAGCATGTAAATATTTTCTGCGGATATGGGCAACTATAATACAGATTGATAATACCTGCCACATTTCAGCTTATATTCTTTATTGTCTCGGTTTAAGATATTTCATCAGAAGAATGTCGCGTCTTTCAACAATCCTCAGCTTGTGGTCAGCTGGGCTTGGGCTCATGGCATGATGGAAATAGACCGTCTGGAGGAGTTACGCAAACTATGAGACGACTGCGGATTTTCATTACTGGCTACAATCGGGTAAGAGGGCCGTGGCACTCAGAGAAACTTGGCTGAATATGACAGGAAATAGTAAGGAGTAGGGAAATGTAGCTAATTAACATCTCCTCCGATAGGAGCAGCAGTGACAAGTGACCAGCGATAGAGGGGAAAGAAAATTGTAAGGAACCACGAGCAGAGGACAGAAAGTTTGCAAGCATGTAACACTGACGAAATTAGTTAAACTATGACATTCTTCCCTAAAATCTTTAGAGAAGCAAACTAAAAAAGATTGAGTATATGCTTCAAATCCAACGTTTACTGAAAGTTTATTGTCACGATCCCAAGGCTTGATTATAGTTCAGCAAGCGACGGAGTTTTCTACAGTCTGACGCCGCGCCGAGACAGACGCCCTTCCAGGCATTTTTTACCGTCTCAAAGACTTAGCTGTAATTAAAATATTTTTTTCATATCGCAGGAAACGGTAATTAGAAGCAGTGTGTAATCTACATACTTGGAAAAGTTTAGGTTCACATAGATAAGTGGATTATTATTAAAGCTTAAGGAAATTATAATTAACTTAATTTTAATTAGGTACTTAGAAGTTAAGTTGACCTATTGAATAACTTCAACCAGCTGCTGCCAGCTATAACTTCGATTATAAATCATGACATTAATCTACATAAAGTTTATCTAACCTATTTATTGAATGGTATCTACCAACTAGAGCCACAAAAATGAGATGCTAACTTGATAGCTCTCTTTAGTGTTCTAGTTAGTGGTAAGTAATTTAACGCCGACCCAAAATACATTTTACAACAAACAATAACATTATGGTATTCACTAACTATCCCACAAAAAAGAACGAGTACACACAAACTCATAGTCGCTGCAGCAGCATTTTCAATTCAGCCACTTGATTAAACACACTATTACAAATTGTATGTATGTGTGTGTGTACGGTTTGCAAACAACGGCAGAAAAATACCCGAAACAGGCTGAAAATGCGGGAGGTATTATAATTTTCAGCCCAGCAGCATGGCGATGGCGTGGCGGCTAGACGATGAATGAACGAGTGAACTGAAATATAACTTCACTCTTTGCTGTTACTTGGAAGAACTACCTGCATCAAAGACAGTCCTTTTTTCATTTTTTGGTATCAAGGATGAGGCAAAGCCAGAAGGTGTCCATCTTAATATAACAGTTACTCTTCAATGGCGTAAAATACGTTTCACTTTGATATACGAGTTTTGTATTGTTAATAATATCGACAACCTCCTGAAATTGTTATGCTTGTTAATAGCTACCTAGTTTCAGCTCCGACGATATTCACACCATTTTAGGGTTCCGTACCTTAAAAAGACGAAACGAACTCTTATAGAATCACTTCATTGTCGGACTGTCTGTCCATTTGTCAAGATCCTTTTTCAGGAACGCTTGGAGGTATTAAGTTGAAAATATCACCTACTCAGGTCTGTGGTCTTTTAGAGCTGTGAAAAAATCAAACCTCTAGGTCAACGCAAACGTAAGATGCGGCCGCTTATGCCGCAAAATGCTGAGCACAAGGGTCTCGCAAGCGTATCAAAATTCTATAGGGTACTTGCCGCTGGCCTAGAATCATGAAATTTGGCACGAAGAAAGAAACTAATAGCACAAGTAGAGGAAACAATTCGTAAACCATAAATTTCTAGGTCCTTCACAATAAAAAACGATTTGTGCGGAACCCTCGGTGCGCAATTCCGACTCGTACTTGACCGTTTATTGAGATGGAAATGGATTTGAGTGCTATCTCCTGAAGTGTCGGGTTAGCTCAAGTGTAGGATAAGTGTTCACAAAATTGCGAGGGCGTATTTGATATGAAATGACGTCATAGCCTTTTGACTTCATCAGTGCATTAATCCAGATTTATGTTAGCAAATTTTCCTTATACAGGTTGTATGTAATGTATGTAACAGAAGTAGGTAGGTGGTCACAAAGTAGCTCTGATCAAATCGGTAAAACTTCTGTAGTACCATGTATTTCTGTCGATATAATAGTAGAATGCATGCTCTATCATACGATTGGCGCAGTCAATGGCCGTAGTATCCTCCGATAAGCAAGCGCACCCACGCGTGAGTCCTAAACGATTGCATACAGAGGAGGGCTGTCTATGCTGACATGCATCGATTGGCATTACATCGAACATGAGAAGAGCCCAAAAATTATTCCCATAAAAAAAACTATTTTCGCAATTATGTACATACGACAACACTTCCATCTAGTTGTTATTGTTAATATTATTAATTTATTAAATTACCCCAGCACTAGTTTGTACTATTGATATGAAACCAGTGGTTCTCAAATGCGCTCAGTCAGTAATCATTCAGTGGCGGGAGTGAGACAAAATATGATAGAGATATGATTCTGTAGAATCTATGTTGGTTCACCCGACGGATATCTATCGATAGAGTCGGTATGTTTACTTTTTGATTGATGTGGTATTCAATTTGACACAATCATGTTCAAGAACGAATTTAAATCCGAATCAGGCATGAACGCTGCACTAATATATTAAGAAAACTTACTAAATTGTCCTTCTATCCCTTCATATTATAGAGCAGATAATATGTCTGAAGTTGAACGAATAATTCATGCCGAAATCATAGTAGGTTTGTGTGTTATTTAGGTTCAAGATACAGACCACGATGTATCATCGTCTGTCGATATATTTTAGAAATAACTCCCTTTGTAAGAATTCTACACCAAAATAACGCACCCACGCAAGATACGATGATTTCACATCATCTTCAGTTATATTAATTACCCACAAGTTTCATGTTACGGCGCCTAAGCACCAACTTAACCGTAAACATTAATAGTCATCAACAACACTATTCATAATTTATTAATTACGATTGCTTTCCAAATCGACCTCAAGCGTCGTTGATATAGTCAGAGCACTGGAATTGAAAATGCAAATGTAACGACAACAGAAAAGATACATCACACTGCGAATGGAATAAAAACACCACCACGGCACGGCACGGACGAGTAATCTCTACAAGAGGACACAGCCATGGCAAAAAGCGAGGGGACGTATAAAATACATCCCCCGAATGCTGAGTTTAGAGAGGGCGGGAATCATGCAATCTCGCTGCATTCACTCCGACTCAAATTACTTGAAAGAATAAAGAGAACTGATACCTCTTTTGCATCGCAAAGAAGAACTGGCCGAACTAAATGGAGCAACTGTCTAGGAAATCACCTTATCTATGTAATGTAGATATAACACTTTCAAAAAATAATTATCTCTCAGTTCTTTATCATGGAAACTAGACGGAGAATTCGCACAACGAAGGAAACGTAATCGTTTTCATCAAGAACCACACAGACTATTTCAGGTACAGTTGTGAGTTGTTTAACAGAAGGTGTCCTCGTTACGCAAGTTGTACTATTTGTCCCTAGACAAGATATGAGACAGTTGTGCCAACAGTGGACGTAGCGTCCGGTTGACATTTGTGCTGACAACGGGCGGGTCTCTGCTTTTGACACTTGTAGCGTGAGTGTTGCTTGAGTGTGGCAGGGATTTGGCGCTGCCCCAAAACGACACGACCGTTTATGTAACACACAATACAACCCCGCCAAGACTTGATTTATGAATAGAAAGGATTATATTTCTTGTGCCAGTCTCAATAAAACTGTAGATTTTCAATAAAACGAAACTGTTCCTGATAGGAAACTGAGTAAAAAGTTTTTGCGCTTAACTTGGTCAACTTCCAAGCGTTTTAACAAATTAATATAAGCTTTGTGAAATTCTACTTATGTTCAATTAAGACTTTGTTGGGGTGACTTTGCGCAATTAGGAGTTGAGTTATTTGATGTGATAAATCTATGTAATAGTAACAGTGCCAGCCATGTAGGTGTATGTTTATAAAAAACGGGTTACCTACTTGAGTGCGAAAGCATCGAATTTCGTTACATCGAAAACCTTTCATCGACATCTCTACACTGCGACGCCGTATTAAATCGACGTCTTGTTACAGCGATATTTCATTACATTTATAAACTGTACTACGAAGGATTTCATTGCGAAAATATCATACTGCGACGTCTTACAGACACACGACTGATCCTTTATTAGTTCCGTTTTTCCTTTTTAAGGTACGGAACCCTAATAAAGTTGCTCTGATCAAATCGGTTTCATAGAGAAAGTTGTCAGACAAAATGATTTCCATAAACCCTCTAAAATATACAACCGTTCCAGGGATCAAAAAACCCAAATTTCCCGGTAATGCTGAATACCGCTCCCCGAATCATGAGAACCCAAAAAAAATTTAAACAAAAATATTTTGTACTATTATTACACATTTACTTTGTGTAATAATAGTACGTGGCTGTAACTTAAATTTTTGTTCATAATAAGTATGTACTGTGCTTAGCTTATATTCGTTGATTGTCTTTAAATCTTGACATTTAATTTGTGTAATAGTACGTGGTTGAACCTTTTATTTTTCTTTAATTAATAAAAACTAGTAACAATTTGTTTAAGTATATTAATTTCTTCAGATTCCTATAGCTCCGCCTATTTTACCTACTGTAAAATAGTTACTCCAACCAATCCAACAAAGTGTTTACAGGATGTATCATGGTTTTATGGAAATCATTCTGTCTGAACAACTTTCACTATGAAACCGATTTAATCAGAGCAATTTTATTTTTCACTTTTTCTTCCAAAGTTGTGGAAAAAGTCAATTTCCAAGTCAACGCAAAGAAGCACTTTTGCAAGCACTCTACCAACTACGAATTTATAGTTAGATCTTAAATCTGTAGTAAATAAAATTAGGTAATTTAATAAACTAATAAAACACGCATGTATTTGTACGTAAAAAATCAGATGAGTCCTAAATCGAGGGGTTTACTACAACGGCTACCCGTTGAAGAGTTCCATTATCCATCATCAGATCATCTCGATACCCTCACTAATCCATCAACTACTCACCGAGACGATTCTAAAGAGCCTAAACTCGGTAGTATTACGTCATTTTATTACAGAGTTCCTGTGACCACAGGCTCCATCATCATAATATTGTATTAATATTGTATTGTCACCGAAATTATTCAAAGTTTTAGCTCCATCGGAAACCGGGAAGTAGACCAAATTTTACTTGCAAGATTTATATACATAGTTACTCACTTCCTTAGTTACCGTTGAACCTCATAAAAGCGTGTTAAAAGAGTTCGTGGTATGACTGGAACTGGAAATAAAATGGTAGGGTAACTACAAGAACACCTTGCAGAGCCTTTAGAAGTGCTAACTTGCAGTGCTGAAATTTGACTTCAGGAGCGCCTTCAACTGGGTCGATTTAGTGTTCAAAATGTGGGTACATACATCCAATATTCACCACCAATGTCAGGTTGAGATTTCTAAAGAAAATTTTGTACGAATTTCCTGTAATAGTTGTAGCTACTAGGCAGCTGGCGAGCGTCCAGGTCGGACATAACTGCTTGGAGTTACAATAACTTTGAGCGATGTAACGTAGCAACTACGAGCACTCGAGACTCGAGACTTCTCGCCACTGTAGATGTCGCAGATAACGTGGTGGTGCAGCAGCAGCTGCAAATATTACTCTTATTGCAAACGACGAAAGTGCAGACTGTGTCACCATGGTGTTTCGACAAATGCGGTGAGTCTACACCACTTGAGTAGACTCGACGAGGCGACTTCAAACAATTTCCACGGATGCACAGTGGAGAGCACTGCGCTCTGATTAAACCCTGTCTGAGGGTTTTGTCCTTTGCTTTATTTGTAACTACTGCCTGGAGTGGTTAATATGCATGATTGAGGGACGAATTTTTAGTGCTCTGAAGAACTATGACTTTTTTATTATCATTGTTTTGGTCGTAGCAATAGTGATTGTATTTTCTTTGGTCACAGCCATTGTGTCAACAGTGCAACACAAAACATTGTGTAATATAGTGCCAGTTTGAAACCTACCTGCGGCGATGGGCTAGACCCCTGTCACGCAAAATGGAGTATTGAATAACTGGCTATACGTGGGCACACCTGTGCTTCTGGCACCCCGTATGGGAAAGGGCGTGACGCTATTATGTAATATCTTTGCGTGGAAAATAGGTCTTTGACGAAGGATGTGGAGATATTCAAAATCAAAGGCTTTATTCAGCCTAAACTATAATGCATGTTGAATAATCGAGAGACCAGTGAATAAATTTGGCGCCGTTGCGACAGGCAGACGGTGCTTGGTTTATGCATAAGATGGTCTCAACTCGCAGCCGGGCTCTAACGGCGGAGTCCCCAAACTTATAATACATGCCATCAATGACGAAATGAAATTACGAAGTCATTTCACGCGATTACATTACGCATAATGCCGTGCCGGCAAATGCGGGGGAGATGTCTAATACAGTGGTGGGGTGAATTGGGGTTGATAACGTAGAAATACCTACACTTTAGACAAAGAATTTCGACTCTGACTTAATTTGAGTAAAAGGTCTAAGTACTATTTATGTTGAATTTGCGATAATTATTTTTAAACGATTCTCTGTTTCTTGTAAGGGCCCAAGTAGAAACGTTCCAGCGTACCCCGACAAACTCATACGAGTTCCGAAGCCTTTGCCTGTCCAAAGCTCCCAGTAGTGCGCTGACTACCAACACCCGTGCTTTGTAACTTTTAAGCGGAGCTAAAGTTTGGACACCGCTGATCTCCCAGACTGCTCTAACGACGTTCAAGGGGCCTTACGTCCGCCAGCATTAGAAATGGGCAATGGGCTAAATATTTTATTTTTTATACCCTACAATTTTCTCTCCCTTTAATGTTGTTCTTAATTTCACATTCATTCATAAATTTCCATTAGGCTGCTTAGTGGCTAAATAACTCTTCTTTTCATTTATATTGAGGTTTTATTTCGATTTACTGTTTAAAATTTTCCTGTAATTCTGAAATAACTAATTTCATTGCGGAATTGCTTTCAAAATGTGGATATTATGTAATCGTAAACTCTCCCTGAAAATCGTTTTGACAAAATAGCGTAGTATATTTATAAACAATTTTATGTGGTTTGGTGCTACGTTATTTTAGTTTTGAGTCTAGCGCATTGCTTGCACTCGCTTTTCTTTCTTATGTGGAAGAAATTAACGCTGTCACTTTCGTTTACATTCGTATTCCTTTTACAAATATTATTACGTACCGCCTTAATAGTTGAATGGATAAAAATAAACATTTATATACACGCATATTGCTTTTGCTCACACACAAGGATTCCATGTGTCGTGGGAACCAGAAACTTATAACGATTTATTTTATTTTATCCCCAGCCGGGGATCGAACCCGGGACCACTCGCATGGTAGGCAGAGTACAACCGCAGAGCGCCACAGAGGTCGTCGTATGTAACAAAGCTCTTTCCCTTCTTTCCCGCCTGCGACACGGTAAGCACAACATCGAGAATAAAATTTGTGGCTTGGTCAACTCGCACATATCGCGGGAGGAAGAGGGGGGGGGGAATCTTGTGGATGCTGAATAATAAAACCAAACAAAAATACACATTCTGTGTTAATTTCAACTATCTACCTATTACGGTTAATGAGATGCAGCCCGCTGACGGTCGAATGGACAGACTTACGGACAGCGAAGGCTTAGTAAGAAGGTCCTGTTTGGCACCCTTCGGGTATAAAACCCTAAAAAGGGCCATTGTACTTGCAATACTTAAGGTTGGCGAATCTACTAAGCCACTGCCACAACGTAAGGGAAACGTGCCAACAAACGGAAGGAGCAAATTGGGAAAATAGCAAAAAGTAGAAGCCTTTAAATTGCGAGTCTTTTCTTCTCCGGAAAGTATCCAGACTTTGGAACAAAAGAAGCTCCTTTTCACGGTGTAGATATTCAGCAAGAATTTCCTCATACCCATTTTTCTTATTTGGTAACAATAAAAACCAAAGTTAAGACTATGAAATAACAATGAGGAAGAAAACTGTCAAATTTGTTCCACAGAGTGCGGTGAACAAAGAGTAAGCAAGCAAATAGTTCGTTCTCATCTGAGTTAACTTACAAATGAATCACAGAGTGAAAGTAAGGCTAGACTTTAGAAAACGGGCAGTTTGCTAGGGCCTTCGTGATTTTTTACACGTTCTAAAAGTTTCAGGTGTCGGAACTCAATAGTTTTTCAGATATGATTACGCAATTATGATTTTTTCGTAATGTTAAAAAAAATATCATAATAAATTATAAGTTTTACTGAAATCAAAACAATCGATGACTGTTATTGTGTTATAATGAATATTGATATCCGATACCGTTGTAATATTCGATTCGATTATTTTTGCATATTGGTAAAAGTAGCACAGAAATATTTTATCTGTGGTGACCTTTCCCTAATCTTTCACAATCCGCCATTATTAAAAAAAGTTTTGTTTTCGTTGTTCGATTACTGTAAAAAAGTGGTGTAAGTATAATTTAAAGTATATATATTATATATATATATATATATATATATATATATATATATATATATATATAATAACGTCGGCATTTAATTAACGGTCTAGAGAGTTAGTTAAGTGCCTAATTTAACCAACTAACTGCGGCATATATATAGCCCCAATCCTCAAAGTCTTGTGTCAATCGCATCTAGTGACATCCCGTCGACTTGATGATATCGTCTTCATACTTAGGAGTGCACCTGACGCCAATTTTGTTGGCGCCTGAATGCCGCCTGGAGGAGGTGCCGCATGGGTTTGGGTACAAGAGCGATAAATACATGGGCGAGAGGAGAGAGGGTGACCTCGCTCACACGTCAAGAAATCTTGTGATAGCTGTTCGATCGTGTAATATTAGTGCTCTTGAATGTACATTTACTAGGGTCTAGAGATGAAAGTATTTTATACCCTTATTTTTTGGATTCCTCAAGCCTCAACTTCAAACGGGTAGTTAGTTATAAGCAAAATGCTCAAAGGGGAGTTTTACAGGTTTTTTATTGAATTTAATTTTGAAGATATTTAGGCCGTACCTATTCATTTCATGAATGAATGAATGAATGAATGGTGCTTCTCCAGCCAGGGTTCTAAACCTGTTCCGGTCTTTCGGCCGGCATACCAGAGGGCACAAGTTTTGAGGGGGGGCGGAATGACCTGCTCTGTAGGAAGGGAAGGATAGTGAATTCAATCGACCGACTCTTCAGCCTGAAGCCAATATAGGATATGTGGAATGGAGAGGATGTGGGATTTGGAGAGCAGCTGTTGTTTTCTTCAAGTTCTTGTTTTCCTTCTATTTTCAGTTATTGTTAATAGTTGAGTTTCCTGAGTCGTGTTCGTTTGGGTTATCCGGTAAGTTCCCAGTTTCGCTTTTGCTGTCTGTTTCTGGGATACGGTATATTTGCCTCTAGGCCATCCTGACTTCGTCCCTGTTGTGTGATGATTCTGTCCAGTAACTGTGTTCTTCACCGTAATATTATATGTCATGCTTAAGGAAATCTTTCCAGGTGTATATAAGTCGGCCGACTTTCTTCTTCCTTGCTTCGTATTTGAATGGAGCGTGTAGTAAGTGCTGTTGTGGGCGTCGCAGAATATGTATAGTAACATATCCGGTGGTTTTTGATTCGTTTGGTTATCGTTTTGCCCTGTAGTCAGTCATGAATTTTGTGGTATCTTGGATAGCTTCTGGCGTTCTCAAACATGTCTCTGAGGATCAGGCGTTCATATACTGACTGTCAACTGTTTGCTTTAGTGAGGGTTGCCGCTTTTTGTCCGAATTTTATAAACAGGCCGTACTAAAATTAGGCCGTACCTATTCATTTCATGTAAAAATATTTATTTGTTTTCAGATTATGCTGCAGACATCGGCGTGTTCTACTTAGTTAGTATTATAATGCTCTATCTATTAACTATGGCATTAGGAGGTCAACATCGTACAGTTATTGCTGCATTCAAACGAGCCCATCAAAAAGCGTGGAGAATGAAGATGGAAAATGAACCAAATAAACCAAGTGCTGGCGCTGCCTTTCCCCCAATCCATCACTGCAAAGACGTTTGAGCTCGTGTTCAAAATGGCTTTCATCCTTCTGTTCCCGAGAACAAATGGTTTGATGGACAGGATTTAACACAAAGGTCTGTCCTATATGCTTGTCTTTTCCTAGTCGCATGCGATTTAGCCACGCCGCGGCGAGTTACTTTATTTTATTAACCCCGACGATGAAAAAGTGTGGTGTTTTATGGTTGAAGGTCTGTGAGGCTGTCTGTCTATCCGTGGCACTCTAGAGCTCAAACGGGTGGACGGATTTTGACGCGGTTTATTTAAATTGGTAGTAGGCTACCCTACGATCGTTCTTAGATATGTTTTATTAAAATCGGTTCAGTAGCTTGAATGTTATCAGCTAAACTAGGAATAGTGGTCAAACGGGTAGACTTCACTGCAATGGTTCTTAGATATATTTACCTACCTACCTAGACCTCGCTACTCTGTTGGTGGAAAGCTGAACTTCTAACATACAAACTTATGAATTCACTTGATTGTGTACATACATAGAGTATGAAAGTACCCGCACTAATAACATTGTAAACTATATTTTGCGATTTAAAATCAAACCTATTGACTTTTCACTAAAATTGTATAGCCTATGTCAATCTCACGGTCTCCACAAATCCAGCGGCAGCTAATTTGTACAAATCTGTTAAGCTGTTTGGGCTGTAGCGGTTAGTTTACATTTTCAACCCCATATCTCCGCCATTTTGAACAATGTCCAAAAACTGAATCGACGAACATAATCAATATAATTATCGAACCTGCTCACAACATTTCATGAGAATCAGATGAGAAATGCGAACTGTGGAGGAGAACAGCCGGACAGACATCCAGACATACAAAGCATATTTGCCCAAGCTGAACGGAGACGCGACGCTCGGTCGATTAAAATCGGTTCAGCAGCGGGTTCAAAAGTGATCAGCCGCAATAGGAAACAAGTGAACCAAATTTTAACTGTAAGGTTTCATTAATGTGTCGGGGGTGTCATTAATCCAAATAATCCAACTAAATGTTAAGTGTGAAAGTAACGATGTTTTTGTGTTTGTGCCTCAATCACGCTGAAACGGCTGAACGGATTTGAATGAGATTTAGTACAGAGATAGTTAATGAGCTAGATTAATATAGAATGAAGAGGGTAATGTTATCTCGGTAAATGTTTATTCATAGGAACACGCAGGTGAAGTTGTGGGGATCAGCGAGTGTTAAAAGGGAAAGTTTTAACTGTAGCTCAAAATTAAATTATGCAAACCAATTATCTTCACTGGTTAACCTACCGTATAGCAAAAAACTGACTACTCTACAAATAAACGATTTGATTAACAAAACAAGCACCACCAAAAAATCATAAATCCGATCAAAACAAGCTAATCTTTCTTACAAAGTTCACAACAAATAACAGGCTTTTGGAACACAAATTCCGTTTTCAATACCAAAAAAAAAATCCTTAGTCAAACTTTAATACTGACTTGCACTCAAAGTTCTACATCCATATAACGGAATTACTAAAATTTGAGTATTTTTCTATGCCACACTAATTAATGTTTACTTTACCAAATTATATTTAACAATTTTTTTTTTTAATTCTTATACCATCTTTTTTCTCTAAAACGCGGCCGCCCTGCTACAGCAAGAACTGCCTTAATCAAATAACTTTAATTAGATTTAATTGGCAAATAATAAACCGAACATTAAAAATACTTATTAGCACAGCAAATATCAGCAAATAGCCTTAGGTGAAGGGTAAAGGGGGTGAGCGCAGCGAAGCCCCCTTTATCCTTCGTCTTAGGTTGAACATGTAAGAGCAAAAGAAACATAAAATCTTTGAAAATATAAGAGCATAAAAAACAAAAGTGAAAAAGAAAAAAGGGAAACATTTTTGCTGTGCAAATGGGACATGATGGGCGATTAAGTACTACCCGATTTAATATTTTATTACAACAAAATCTGTATCGTTCTTTATTGTTATTATGTTTATATTTAGGTGATTTTTTTGATTATTATAGAAATTTTGTTAAAAAAATCGGGGATTATTTGTTTAAATAGATGCCTTGTTAATGGCATGGTATAATAGATATGGTGAGGTCCAGCAGCTCGATTCTGTAACAGTGAAATCTATTCCATTCCCTTTTATTGACGTTTCGAAGGATGATTTTCGTCAAATCCCAATTAACGATAACTAATCGGAACGCGATTATTTCACACGAATTGCTACTTAATCTGACACCAATAGTAGTTTATGTGACTGCTACATAATGGAGGGCATTAACACTCGAGAGTGAGTTTTATAATAATATCACTCGAGAGTTTTAATGCCTTATTATGTACAGTTACATACACTAGTTAATCTACACACATATCATAAGCTCTCTTTGATGTGTTCAGGAATCGAATGTTTGACCGGCATTGTGGCTATGCAGTTGTTTAGCTTGTTATGTAGTACCAACTTCACGCTTAAGGCGCTGAAAGAGGAGGCACGCAAGCGCGGCATCACTATCGCGCCGCCACTGCCGCCCCAACAACAGCGCCCCAAGAAGACCGCGCGCCCAACGGCCCGCCCGGCTGCCCAACCCGCGGCCCGCCCGGCTGCCCAACCCACGGCCCGCACGGCTGCCCAACCCGCGGCCCGCACGGCCCCTCAACACGCGACCCATGCCGCCACTAAACCCGAGGCCCGCCCCGGCCCCTCCACACACCCAGATGTGGAGCCGCTGGGGTCACCAACATCGCCGCCGATAAAGCGCCCCCGCCTTGCCCAGCCGGGCGAGACCAAGGGCGCCACCATCAGAACGCCGGCCAACCCGCCCACCACCCGAGGCGAAGAGGCGAAACCCCGTAGGAAGCGGGGCAAGAAGCGCCGGAACAAGAAGAAGGCGTCTGAAGAGCCCGCCGCCGAGCCGCCACTTGAGCCCGCCCAACCTGCGAGCCGCCCCCCACTGCCAGCCCGCCCCCGCCCACGGGAGCCGGCAGCACCCGCAGCCCTATCCACGGAGCGCCAGGAGGCTCCACTCATGGCCGCGCTGCTCGACGCCATCGACCTTATCAGCGCGGCCATACAGGCGATCGTGGATAGACGCGATCCGTTGCTGCCCCTGCTGCGAGGGTTATCGACACTGAAGGCCACAATCTCGTCCGGACACAATGCCTAAAGACCTAAGGCTTGTGTACTGGAACACGGACGGGATCACCTACAAGATGCAAGACCTGAGGCTACTCGTGCAGGAGCATGATGTGCATGTCGTGCTTCTGTGCGAGACGAAGCTGCACCCCAGCCGAGAGCTCCGACTGCCCAACTTCTTCGTGTACCGCCGCGACGAGTTATCTCCGAGAGACGTGCCGTACAGAGGCACGGCGGTTCTCGTGAGACGGGACCTCGTCCACGAAGAGTTGGAGCTGCCCGCCTTCAAGACGACGCGGTCCATAGGCGTCCGTCTGAAGACGGCCGACACGGAGCTCAAAGTCTTCGCAGCCTACAAGCCTCCCGGCGACGTCCACCATTTCTACCCGGAAGACATCCGAGCGATGATGGAAGGAGCGACCCCCACACTGGTCGCATGCGATCTCAACGCCAAGCACCACCAGTGGGGGTCCCACAGCATCAACTCCGCCGGAAGGGCCCTACAGGAAGATGCTGAGAACTCCAACTACGAAGTACTCAGCCCGGGGGCCCCGACACACTACCCAACGAACCCCATGCATCGCCCGGATGTACTAGACGTCGCCCTGGTCAAGAACGTACAGTTCCCCATCGCCATCGGGGAGCTGTACGACATCGACACCCCCCACCTGCCTATCTTGCTGGTCCTCGGGGTGGAGGCCGATCTCACGTCGGCACCGCGTCCAAGAACGAAGACGGACTGGCACAAATACCAGCTGGAGTTGAACACAACGCAGCTCCCCGGCGGTGTTTCTACCAAGGAAGAGGTAGAAGCCGCGGCAGTGGCCATCACCACAGCCATCACCACCGCTCAAGCCGCAGCCACCACCACCAAACCACCGCCGGTCTTGCGGAAGGAGAGGCTCCCTCCACACCTCCGCAAGAAGTTGGACCTCAAGCGCCGTCTTCGTCGAATCTGGCACCACACGCGCTGCCCTGTGATCAAGGCGGAGATCAACCGGCTCGGAGAAGAACTGCGCGCGGGCATTATCGAGCTGAGGGGACAGTCCTGGGAACGCACCATTGACCAGGCCTCCCAAGATGACACCGCCCTTCACCGCCTGAACCGCAGCCTGACGTCAACTCCCGAGCCGGTCTGCCCCATGTTTGATCACACGGGCAGGCGCCGCTACGCCGCACGAGATCGAGCCGCCATCCTAGCAGACCACTTCGCTGGGCAGTTCCAGCCCAACCCCATCGCCGACTACGAGCACAACGCCGCTGTTGTGGAGCGCGTAGAGCGCTTCCTGGCGGCCCCCGCGCCTCCCCTCGCCGGCGACTACTTCATGTCGCCCCGCGAAGTCCGGAAGGTGGCCCTGAAGCTGAACCAGCGGAAGGCCCCGGGCCCGGACGGAGTCGTCGCGGGGGCCCTAGTACAGCTGCCAAGGAGAGCCGTCGTCTCGCTGACGCGGCTGTTCAACGGCATCCTGCGCACCGGACACTACCCCGCCCTCTGGAAGGAGAGCAAGGTGATCGTCATCCCCAAGCCGGGGAAGGACAGAAGACACCCGGGAGGCTACCGCCCGATCACCCTGCTGCCTCATATCGCCAAGCTGTTTGAGCGCCTGCTGTTACGGAGAATCCTGCCCCACATCCAGCTGAGGGCAGAGCAACATGGCTTCCGTGACAGCCACAGCACGACGCTCCAGCTGGCGAGAGTCCTGCACTACCTGGCGTCGGAGCTGAACAGGGGCCGATACACCGTCGGGGTCTTTCTTGACATCGAGAAGGCCTTTGACCGGGTGTGGCACGAGGGGCTCCTCTTCAAGCTCCTGGACGCAGGTGTGCCCCCAATGATCGGGCAGATCGTGGCCTCCTTCCTGGAAGACCGGCGGTTCTTCGTCTCGGTCGAGAATGCACACTCCCAGACGAAGGCCATCAGCGCAGGAGTCCCGCAAGGCAGCTGCCTTTCGCCGGTGCTCTACGCGCTCTACACCAATGACATCCCCACACTCGAGGGCCATCTCGAGGAGGGGGTGGAAGACGTCGTGCTCGCCCTCTACGCGGACGACAGCGCATACTTCGCGTCGTCGCGCAAAATCGAGCTCGCCTGCAGGAAGATGCGGCGACTCCTGGACCTGCTGCCGCCCTGGCTGGACAAGTGGCGGACCGCGGTGAACGTCGGGAAGACAACAGCCCTGTTGACCACCCGCTCCCGCCGTCCGACCCCGCTACAGCTGAGGGGCCGGGACATCGAGTGGCAATCGACGGTGAAATACCTCGGTTGCAACATCGACTGCTCGCTGCGCATGGTCCCGATGGTGCAACACTGCATCAACCGGGCCAAAGCCGCGCGGGCAATGCTCCGGCCTGTCCTGTCGTCCAGCCTGCCTCTGAGAGCCAAGCTGCGGGTGTACAAGGCCTATGTGCGCTCGCGGCTCACCTACGCGGCTCCAGCATGGTACGCCCTGCTGTCGAAGACCCAGAAGGCACGGCTGCAGCGGTTCCAGAACATCTCCCTGCGGGTGATCACAGGAGCCGGGCGGTACGTGCGCAACACCACAATCATGAGGGATACCCGGATGCCCACCGTGGAGAAATTCGTCGCGCGGCTGGCACGGCGCATGTACGACTGCGCCGACAACAGCCGCCACGCACATCTCCACGACATTGCTCCGCATCACGCACGTCCGCCTGAAGGCAGACCACTCCCAAGAGAGTTGCTGCTCATCCCACTGTCGCCAGTGTAAGCCCGCAGAAGAGGGCGAAAGCACGGCACAGTGGAGAAGAAGAAGCTCCCGCACCGTTGTCGCCAGTGTATGCCAATAGACGGCGAAAGCACAGCACAACGAAGACCACGAGAGGCCCCTGACAAGTAGGGGCCACTCAAGACCGGGGGGGACGTTACCCCCCGAGTTGACGCCGCGGGCATGAGGCAACCATAAGTCCTCGACCCCGCAACCGTAGTGGTCCTCGCGCTCCGCGCGAGAACACACTCCGCAGACCACACGGCTACCAACTTCACGCAGGCGGGCGTCGGCGTTCGAAATTTGAATGTCAGTACCTAAAAACTTCACAGACAAGGGGCGGCAAGCAGGCGGGCGTCGGCGTTCGAAATTTGAATGTCATAATATGTAGAAAAATTACACATTATGGTCATAATGTGAAATTTTTCAGATAAGAAATGAGTTTTTACCATGTAGTTTAACATTATGCTGATCGTAACGTGCGGTTTTTGTACGCAGTAAAGAGGGTTTATGATACGTGTGTAGATAAAAAAAATATGTTACTTTTTCGTATCCATTTACACCTCTATAAAGTCATCTACAGATTTGATTTTTAGGTTAACGTTTATCGGGTATTTGATTAAGATTCTCACTGAAGAAAAACGCGATTAGATGAAATTTTCTCAATAGAATTTAATAACGAGAAGAGAAGACCTCCAAATTGTTAAACTTTTTCCTGTAATTCTGAAATGCTAACTAATTTTCAAAATGTAGATATTATGTAATCGTATCTCTCTCTCTCTCCTTGAAAATCTTTTTGACAAAATAGCGTAGTTTTTTTTTAAACCATTTTTATCTGGTTTGGCGCTACGTTATTTTAGTTTGAGCCGAGCGCATTGTTTGCGCTCTCTTTTCTTTCTTATGAGGAAGTAATTAACGCTGTCACATTCGTTTACATTCGTATTCCTTTTTATATATTTTTTGGTATCACCTTAAAGCGATTGTGATTAGTGAAACGTCAATCTGAAAGGGATCGGTTGCCCTAACATGTAATTCTGAAATCAA
Source organism: Argyresthia goedartella (assembly GCA_949825045.1). NCBI lineage: Eukaryota > Metazoa > Arthropoda > Insecta > Lepidoptera > Argyresthiidae > Argyresthia > Argyresthia goedartella. The sequence continues at coordinate 19,909,853 of OX463821.1, read as the reverse complement.
GTAATTTAATCGCGTTTGGAAAATTAACCAAACAAAACACCGCATACAAGCAAAGCAGCAATAAAAGACATTTTGTGGTTAGTAAATTTTTCCAAAGCAAATGATATTCCTAGATGTCATAATTACATGATAATTCTGCGGGATAGATGTCAAGATAATAAAGGATAGATGTCAAAATAAAATAGGTACTTAATTTAGTTCAGGTTGGACCCAAGAAAGTCGGTTCTAGGAATGTTTAAAACCTAGAAACAGAATAATATTTGCGCCTTTCCGTCCCGACGCAATTACCCGCCATTTCTTGCAGCCTCACTAAAGTTAATATTAAAAGTTTCTTCCGGGCGTTTCTGAGAAAAACAGTATTTTCCTTTCACAAGGAAAGCACGCGAGAGGAAAAGCCTGACCTAATTTGTACTTTTAAGACATGTTTGATGTAAACACAACCTCGGTAGAGCAGAAACAGCAATTTGGCGAGGCTTGTTTGGAATAAATATGACATTAATCGTATATTTTCATTAGCGGTTTTACAGGGAAAAGAAAAACATAGCTTTACCTTTTAGGATGATTAAGTAGCGAGGGGCATGCCTATTCGTCTTTTTGCGACTATTTGTATGCATTCACTACCATAGTCGTAGCTCGTATTCATAAAAAAATTACAAAATACCGGCAAAGATCAGGCGCCCACAGACAGACAGAGAGACAGACAGACACGTCTCGCTCGACAGGCAATACATCAAAACGTCATTATGCTACTTGTCTTGCATCCAATGGCCATGGGAGTGGATCTGTCTAGCACGATAGTATCTGGTAGAATCTAATCGGTATATCTTTTGTATTTTTTTTTGTAATGGAACACAAAAGTTGAATTATAAAACTTGGGTTGAGTAGATGTTAATATGGTAGAGACCTTTAAAATAACCGTAAAGATAACACTTTTTTAGCATCTCTATAAACTACTATCCTGCACCAGTAGATATTTTGCTGCACAACTATAGAATTCCCGCAATCCACCTATTTTCTAATCCTCTCTATGAATGGACACACAAAGCGGTAGAAAAGTTAATAAACTGTGAATACATGATCCGATTGTGCCTATCCTGCTACATAGATACGGACAGGTAGACTAGCCATGGCCAGGGGTTGTCAAATGAGCAGTAAATCCGCTAGTAAATCTACTGTGGTGTCTCGGAGTGGCTTCTAACTATTTCACTAGGAATCGTAAATATCCTGACTATTTACTATCTTACGAATACCTGGGAATCATCTGGGGATTTAGCGAAATAGACACAATAGAGGACCGATTACCCGGCGGGCGACCTACCTCATCATCTAGCTATGAAGAATGCAAACAAAAGAAACCTACAATACGAACCTCCAAGTTTACGTCTGTATAATATGGACGTGTGATTGTCGTTGCTCACGTACACACTTTTCGTCTGCGTATGCTCTGTCTGCGTTAGCGATAAAGGGGCTGAACAGTAAACATTTTCCTACATTGCGGAACTCGTACTAGCCTGGCAACCCTGTGTATCCTACAGTGAAGTGAAGCATTGTACGAGTATATTGGCTACCCGATATGAAACTCTCACAGCGCGGCTGCATCGGATATTGCGCACACTATCGAACTTGTCATAATGGCCGCCACTTCCTCCGTGCTGAAATTAGACAGGGTTCCTCGTCGCCGATAGATATCAACTTCATATATCATATACCCCGCGGCAATCTCTCATGGGAGACCGTTCAATTTCCACTTCGGAACTAGAGCGCGATATAAAATATTTGTGGGTATTTGGCGACGTGAATCAATTTGACTCACATTATGTGGGTATTTGAAGCCCGATGGAATGTCAATACATTTATAGCTAACACACAAAGTCTGGTGCGATATTTACGTTTGCTAAGTATATTTAAATATCTACAGTAATGAAGACATCTGAACTCTTGAACGGCGTTCGGAGCGGCGGAGGCGTTTGAGTATTGATTAACTGCTAATTTGACGATCAATTTACGGTGCAATTTAAATAGAAATAGTAAAATCTTAAGCCCATCACTGATTGATGATGTCGATGTCTGGCCGAGGCCAGGAATTCCTGGACGCAGGCCTGTCCGAGGCAACATTTTCCTTCAGGGGCGAGCCGCTCTGCATCAAAACGAGGGACAAACTCACAGACCTTAGCCGATGAACATTTGTTTGTGCCGTTCGGCGTTGAGGAGACCCTCGGTCCGTGGGGCCTGACACCCGGCAAGTCGTTAAAGACGTATCTAACTAAACGACTCATCGAAACGTCGTCGGGGGACCGTAGAGCTGGCACCTCTCGCCGAGTCGCCCAACGCATCAGCTAAGCGATACAGCGAGGTAATGGTGCCAGGATATTGGCTACCCCGCCATGCGGCAGCGATCTAGGTAGTTTTTATCTAGTTTAGTTTTACTACATTTAAGTTAGTTTTAAAATGTATATATACTTGAGATATATTAGAATAAAGATGTGACTCTTTTAAAATCTATAAATAAAATAAATAAATATAAAATAATGCAAAGTAAACATGCTCCAAATATCAGATTCTTAAAAACTATTACATTCATTTGCCAATAATCACTTCTTTATCTTGATTATCTAATGCAATGTCTCACGTTGGCTAGATTCTTATCGATAATTCTGAAGCCAGTCATGTTTTTGATACGGGTGCCACTCTTATTCAGGTGCAAAGCCATAAATAACACCAGTTATATGAACAAGAACGCTATATAGGTACCTACACAGATAAACATAAGCTTACGCGCCCAATCCTGTTGGATTGATGAATAAGTATAATATTAACATTACTTATCTACCTGTGTAAAACCCGTTGAAATTGTTTCCCTGAAACCAGTTTCATAAATTAAGCTCAATATGTAGATAAAGCCTGTATCTCAATTATTAACATCGAGGCTGCATCGCATCACCCGCAAGCCAATTGAAAAATATGAAATGCGCACAAAACAGATCGATAAATACCAGTGGCAATATTAAAATCCGATCTGCTAATAGACTCTTGCAGTCGTAAATAAGGCTTAAAATCACTTAGCACGCCGCCACTTGAGAGTACTTGAGATCCCCTTTTTAAAGCGGTTTGGAGATCGCGAGGGGTGGATGGAACTCCACAGCAGTAATCCCAAGATCGGTGCTTTCCCCTGATCGCTCGTCGGCAACAAATAGCCGAATGCGCAGTGCACAGAGTACTGCTCAAAAAAGTGCCGCTTAAATGACATACTGGTACGTTCTGTCAGTTTCCGAGCGAGAGACAGTGATAGAAAATTGATAGCATGACTTGTTGTCCATGAGTGCCCGTCAAACCTTTAGCTGTCGGTTGGGCATCCGGGCCCAACTGTATGTACTTACGAGACTTATACTGGAGAAACAATTAACATTATCAAACATAACCGAAACAGGAGAATACTTGGGATTGTTTCCAAGCAATTTACCATGTTTCGGTATGACCAATTTGGGAGCAACTTTAGCCCATCAAGATCGCAGAAATAATTTAATACGCAAAGAAAATACTACTTACATAGACATTCAGTCATAAAGATCGTGAGGTGTGGACTAGCGCAAAGCAAAGGGATGCAAACAAATTCTCCTATTCATAAAAAAACTAAAAACCACATACATAGACCGACCGAGATGTTCTACATCCGGAAGATTACAAGCCATAAACAGAAGAGAATTAAGACGGCATCGTTTAAAGACCTCCCAACTGGAGTTGCTGGTAAATGAAGCCATCAATCGGTATTAAGTAGATCATTATTATCGAACAAACATCACTTGACTCTGAATCAAATCATAAATAATAATTATTGTTTTCCACCGAAAAAAGCCAATTCGTCGTAGATCTACGAGTGTTACTTGTCCCTCATAAATCGCATTATTGATCAAATAAGTATCGTGGAATATTATTAGAGTTTCCTTGACTTCCCTACAGTAGAGTGAAATAACGCAATAAAAGCGAATGTTATAGAAACTTTCCCTCAAACCACCTCGCTGGCTCCCTTGCGTGATTGAGTATTCCAACATGCATGATCCATTTAAGCCACAAGTACCGAAGGCTGCAAAAATTGCCCTTATGGCAAGGGAATTAGGAATACAGTGGCAGCCTTAGCACAGGAATGCCGGGATAATCTGTCAGTGGTCAGTCTACGCACGTACAACTACGATTGAGAACAGATTTGATGGTGTGTCGACGCAGAAATATTATTATCATTAATTTACGGATCTCGGGCCTGGATTGTGAACCTTACGACTACATTTTTCTGTAACCCTCTGTAATAGTTTATCTTAAAAGAGTCACATTAAAAATAAATCGAAGTCTTTAATCGACAGTAGAGAGAGCATCAGAGGGTCTTTATTGCACTTTGTGGAACTTTTTGCGTAACATTCCGCTCTAACTATATGTTCGTCTCTAGCAACCTGTATGGGTAGGGAACTATTATGCCATTATGGGTACAGTTGATTAAACTTTTGGCAATTCTATCTGCCTTGGGACAATGAACCCTATTAATGCTTAAGAAGACTGTCAAAGACACCGTACAGAACAATGAGGTAATTAATTAGACAAACAATAGGAATAAATACCATTTGTCAGTGTTCTGATTGGAAAGCAATAAAACAAAAAGAACATCTGCGAATCACAAAAGAGATATTATTTTACCCTACAAGTCAAGCATATCATATTGAACCTTTATTGAAATTCTTGCATAATCAGTAGTCAGTATGAACCACAGATATCGATATCTGTGGTATGAACGATAATTATTTTACAATCAGTAAATATTATCATTTTAAATGTAAAACAAGATCATCGAGGTATTAAAAGATGCGGTATGCATTCCGTATGCAAATATATTGTGGGGCATTTAGCTTTTATTATACGAGTCAACGAGTATGTTGGTTATTTGTAAGCTATAGCGCTTCAAAAATATTTTAGTAACAATCTGTAGCCTCTGCAGGATTTAGGCAAAGGCTAGCTATTCATGGTTTTTTTTAACCAGGCAAGGCAACGGCAAGGGATTAAATAAGGATAAGTGAAAAATAAAGTTCTCACGCGTACATAATAGCAAAGGTATGGTGGTTTTGTATAACAAAGCAAGCAAAGTTCCAACCACTAATGCAAAACCAGTCACATTGTTATACATAATACTTATTATAGTTCCTAAACTCGCCAAATGCAAGACCCGTAGCCATACTGCGAAGAAAAGCACCATTAACGGAGACTGAGGCAGGCTTCACTGGAGAGATCAAAGGTTCCTTCTTTGAAATATTGCAGGAAGATGTGATGGGACTTCGGATAGGATGTTACTGACGACTTCGCCAGGTGATTCTTAGAAAAGTTACTTTGTCCTGTGCTGATCCAAGACTTGTGTATTCGTAAATAGAATATGCAAATAAAAGCAACATTTAATGATATGAATAGTATTTTTTGGGTGGATGCTCTGCAGTATACCTATCGCCGCCACAGCCCCGTAGTAACCGGAGCCAGGGCCATTTTGAACATAGAAGTAACCTCAAAAGGTACTAAGGAAGGTAGGGGGAAAGTAGGCAGGGGGCACCGCCCCCCTCCCCTCTACGGGTTGCTTTATGTCACTTTTGTAGCGAAAATATTGTAATCATCATCATCATCATCAAAAATCATCCAATCCTAATCCAATCGTAAAGTCGACTAAAGGGATTAGATTAATGAACAGTACCTCTACCATTATAACTATTACAACCCCATAGGTAATGTTCAATAACACGGGAAAAACTTAGAAGATTCACCCAGACGATGTAGATAGATAGGGCGAATGCACCCGGCGACCTTGCAAAGATGCTAATCGTTGGCGATGTAGATGTCGCAGTTAGTTGGTTAAATCAGACACTTAAGTAACTCTCTAGACCGTTAATTAAATGCCGACGTTTAACCAAGTCACTAAAATTCCTTCAGTCAAATGTGTGAATGAAACGTTGAACGAGTTGTCGAAACGTTCCTAGGCATCAAGACATATACATTTTTTTATGTGTACTTAAGTTTATGTTTTAAGTATTTTTTGCTTCGCACAACCCCTTTACCCTTCACCTAAGCTACCGCAATGTTGTGCCCTGATATAAGCTGTGCAAATCAGCTGTTGGCGTGACGCCATCTTGTTTTCCAATACGCCGGCTTTCGGTAAGACAGATTGTTAAACGTTTTCGACGATACTTTATTTAAATGCTAGTGACTTGGTTAAACTTCAGTATTTAATTAACAGTCTAGAGAGTAAGTAAAGTGTCTGATTTAACCAACCAACTGCGACATAGATATCGTATGAAATGTTGTAGGCAGTGCTGGATTTATATTTTTTATGAGTGTAGGCCACTTTATTTCCGCCGTACCATGTACTTTTCTAAAATTATAATTTTTCATTTGTAGTAAGGAAGGCGCTAAAGTTAAATAAACGAATGGGGTTGGCAATAGATATTGTTCACACGATTTTAATTATTATGTTAATGGAGTGGCGTTATTTGGAGCTCCCATGTCGCCCTAGAATTTTTTTCGAGGAAATGTATGAATTTTGTTAAAATCGGAGGTTATGTTCACAAACTTTTTGCTATGAAAGTGACATGATGGAAGTGTTCAAAACGTAGAGGGTTGGGGGAGAGCTTTCTATGCGGTCTTGTAGCATTTTAGCGTTTTTTTTGCCGCAGACTCCGTTTTTATATAATAATAATGAAAAAAAAAACATATAAACTGTAACATAACACACAACGAGACTTCCCAGTAAGTAATCTACGATTAAAATTAAAATTCAGACTTACGCGATAAACTGAATTCTGCCATTTAATAAAAAAATAAACGCTGTGATAACTGAGTTCAAGTAGCATTATATTTATTGAGTCAAATTTTGCTAGAGTAGGTTATTCTGGCTAAATTTCAATTGGGTTATAGGTTAGGTTAGAACTTAGAAGAAAGCAAAACCGGAGCTTAGCGAAGCGGAGCGGAGCGAAGCGTATGCAAATAAAAACAACATTTAATGATATGAATATATATTTTTTTGGGTCGATGCTCTGTAGTATACCTATCGCCGCAACAGCCCCGTAGTTACCGGAGCTAAGGCAATTTGAACGTAGAAGTAACCTAAAAAAAGGTGGGGGTCCCGGCGGAGGGGGGAGATCCAGGGGTACCCCCCCCCCCACCCCTCTAAGGGTTGCTTTATGTCAATTTTGCAGCGAAAATTATGTAAATATTACCTCAAATTTAAAAATTAAATAATTTATTTCTCAAAAACTAAAAATTTCCTTGCAAAACAACTATACTAGGGGGACAAGGGAGCTCCCCACTACCTCTTTCCTCTCCAAAATTAAGGTGAACGATATCTATAGTTTACCCAAAGAATGAATTAGTCACTAAGTAAGAGCGTAATAAAGAAACAAGAACCTACCTATACCTATCATTGATAATGTTCAATAGGAATGAGTGTACATGTCATGGACCAAGTGACAAATCCGGGCATTTTGAACAATGCCCGGCCATTATGAATAATGACAAACTGCTTTGGGAAAAGTGAATATTTATAACTTGAACTTCCTTATTTATCACTTTCCCCAGACATTATGAATATTTATATGTGGGTTTAGGCAATGTGATGTGATGATGTGATGTGCACACAGATACTATCAGCAAAAACACTGCGGTAGCTTATAGGTGAAATATCCTGGCTATATTCTTCGTGTTAGGTTGAACATGTAAGAACAACAATATTATCATAGGGCAGCAGAGTACCAATGAAAAGAAACATTGTTCTGCCCCATATGAAATGCCCAGACGATTTGATTATTCTAAGAGTTGTTATCACACTGCCTTCCCATTTTGGGCATTATTTAAACTGCGCGTGCATTGTTTATAATGAATGACCGATTAATTACATGGTCCATAATATTTATAGGGATATAACGTATTAGATCTCAAGAGAAAACCAGTGGACTTGTTTGACTTTTATCCTCTGAAATCGAGTGAGCATCCTATAAAATTTGACCCCCCTAGGACGCTGCCGCCCCTAGACCGCGGCCTATACGGCCTATTGACAAATCGGACTGATCGTAGGCATCGCAATACCATCAGATATTTTTGTGGCTAGGTATAGGAGTCATCGGAATTATGTGCTTTGCAACAAAAGTATCAGAGCCAGCAGATTTCAAAGAACCCGGTATGTTTCAAAAACATCGCCAGTAAATACCTGTCGCGTTACATGATACAAATGGTTTAATGATAATAATTATCAAACATACTGTCGTGTGTTTGTTGTGCTAGGTTGTGCTGCGTGGTTATTTGGAGCTAATAAAATCAATTACTGCGTATACCATGCCAAAAATGATTTTGATTAGAAGTGGTGTTAGAGAGATGGTTCTCAAGGTTAAGGGGTTTTGTATGAAGGAAAAAAATAACAATAACTCGATAATTCCGTTTGAAAAAGTAAATGAGAGGACCGCTATGACCGACTAGTGATACCATTAAGTGCAGTTCTACCTATCCCAACATATGGTAAAACGTTCTGTCGCGTAGATTCCGACTATTCCCGCACTGCTCCACTATAGATAGTTGAGCAAATACCAGTAGACCAATGGGTCATAACGACTATTCCGCACTGCTCAACTTTGAGTAATTGAGCAATCGAGTTGAGCAGTGCTGCGTTGCTATCAACGATGAACAATCAGGGTTTTCCCCTTTACCTGTGGGGTCAAACAAGGCTGCGTTCTCGCGCCTACATTGTTCGCGTTGTACTTTGCGGTCGTAGTCCAGGAGGTTATACAATCCTCTCCAGAAGATGCTGTCTTTTAAACCTGGCGAGATACAAAGCCCGCAATAAAGTCTCACATACGGTGGTCACTGAGATCATCTACGCAGATGACCTATGCTTTATGACAGAATCACCAGAAAGCCTGCAACAGCTCATGTCCGATCTTGACAAGTCTTGCCGTAAATTCGGCCTGAAGATCAGCGTCAAAAAGACGGAGTGATGTCCCTAGACATCGACGCTCACGAGCCGCTGAACATTAAACTTGGCGAGGACGAGCTGAAGCAGGTCGATAAATTCCGCTACCTGGGGAGCACTATAACATCCAAGTGCGACCTTGATTCGGCTCGCAGGCGGCAGCTGAAGCATTCGGCAAACTGGATTCCAAGAGCTTCTGTTCACACGATATAAAGACAGGTACGAAGATCTCAGTGTATATGACGATCGCCTGCCTAATCTCCTGTACGCTGCGGAAACTTGGACCGTGTACCGCCGTCACATCCGCATGCTAGACCGTTTCCATCTCAGATGTCTACGCAGGATAATGAACATCAAATGGTCTGATCGCGTGCGGAACACTGAAGTGCTGCGACGTGCCAATGTATGGCATTGAGGCCTACCTCATGCGGCGACAGCTTCGGTGGTGCGGACACGTGTCAAGGATGGCAGAGCAGACTGTCGCGAAGCACTTCTTCTACTCAGAACTTGAGGAGGGCAAACGCAAGCGTGGCGGACAACTCCTACATAGATGTGCTGAAGCAGCACATGAAGAGGTGCGGCATAGAGTCTTCTCAGTGGGAGAAGCAAGCCGCCCTCAGACCCGAGTTTGGAGGGCTTTGGTTAAAACCATTTTATCCACCGGCGCGCCGAGCTCGACACCAAGCGCGATGAGTTAAAAGCCCGACCACCTGCGCTAACTCAGTATAATTAAATTATTGGTGTGCTCACATGTCCGCAATGCGCGAGGATCTTCACAAGGAAGATTGGCTACACAAGCCACAGGCGAGCACATGAGCGAGTTAACAGCTCATGAAGCGGTCGCCGTGACCGAAATCGGTTGGACCACTTATTGTTCGCGTCAAGTTTCTTTAGCTCGAGAGCTGTCTGTCACCTCTCTCTCTCACCCGTTACTATGTGAAAAAGAGAGGTCACATCTTGTTCAGAGAAAACTTTGTACGGCCTGTAGTAGTGTTTTCATAAAAAGTGTGGGTAGTATTTTTCATAAAAAGTGGCTAGCTATTTTCGCGACAAAAACTGTACCCTTTATCTACATTGAATTTACGCATGAAAAGAAAATAGAAAGTCGAGTTACTGTCAAGTATAATATTAATTTGGAAGTTAAGACAAGTGTTAAGCTCCATGTGCAGTTAACTTTACGTAGATAGTAGATAGATAGATATGTAGTTGTAATTGCATTGCAATAATTGCAATTGATGCCAAGACTGACAGGGTGCGTAAGCGCCGATGTGGCGCCGCCGCCGCTGATGCGCGACGGTCAACGCATCCCACAGATAATAGTATCAACCTAGATGCTATAATTAGGGTATGAACTTTAATAGATCTAGAGAGGCTTGGATTGAAAATAATAAATTTATAAAGATAGGTACCATAAAGGAGGTTTTTTTTCGTTAGCGAAAGGATTCTCTTGCCGATAATGATTGAGTTATCAAGCTTTGTTATAAAGCTATACGTTTTATGATTGTAAGCTATGTCATTTTAATACGTTGCATAACTTCAGTATTCACTTATTTTCTCCACTTTAGATCGTTGACGTTCCACAGTTACAATCAATACAGGCTGTATTTATAGACTCAGTATTTACACAGCTATAGTATTTTTCACCAGCTCGTTTATTCGTGTCATATTAATATTATCATTATCAACAAGACACGCGCTAAGTACGGCTTGTGAGGGATAAGGACAGGGTAACACTCAGAGATTACATCTGGGACAAATCCTCTCCGCTAACTTTACAATGTAATCGATTTCATGCAATGAATGCAATGCACCATATTTGGATTTCACAACCTTGGGTCTAAGAATATAGAGAACATTTTCAGCTACAGTTGAATAAGTATCAGAAAAACCCGATACGCCTTTACAGTCTTTCACCTAATCCCTCTAAGCACGACATTTATTTACGTGAGCTCCTAAGCATTTTGTGTGAAATAGGTACCTATTTGAGATTTCATAGCAATAAGTGAAGTTGTAGTAGTCTTGCATACATGTAAGACCTACATTTTTTCACATTCGACCTGACCCAAAAGTCAAAAGTCAAGTCAAAAAGTTGTTTTTATTACTGTAGGTACCTATTTACATATACTAAACGTCATTTTATGCCCCTCTCTATAACATTGGACCACTGTGGGAGAAGGTGGGCGTAAAAGTCAAACAGATAGATTTTGAGATCTCTTTTAAAACTTGTTTGTGTTTAACTAATACAAATATTACAACATTAATTATTAAAAATATTATATGCAGGAATATGTATAATTACAAAATTATTAACTGCGAGGTCTGTTTTAAATTAGAATACCCCATACAGTGTCATTTATGTAATCTTGAACTTTTAAATATCGCTTTTTAGACAAAGTTATTTTTACAAGGTTTTCAAATTGCTAAAATGGTAATTTCAAAATCTCCAGAGGTATCTTTTTGTAGTAGAGAATGCACTGATCCTTGTAAGAATTGCTAACTTTTGCAAAACTAAAACGGGGCGCAACTAGTCTGTGATTATTTCTTGGCTTAACATTACACCTATAGCTAAATTTGGAAATGTTGTAAGGTTCTTGCGTAGATAAATTATATTTTGAAAAATAAATTGACTTGCCACTGATAGTACGTCAAGTTCTTTAAAACGTTCTCTTAGGGAGTCTGTGCAATTTAAATGATAAATTGCTCGAATAGCTCTTTTCTGTAACATAAAAATAGTTTGAATATCCGCTGCTTGCCCCCACAACAAGATACCATAGACCACAGATAAATAGACTAGCCTAGCTGTAGCCACCGTTTTTTGTCTGAGGTCTCTCTCTGGTCCGTCTCCAAAATTGTGAACGTCGTGCCTCCCTGGGAGTATAAATAGACAATAAGCTAGAAAGCACTTCTGTGTAAAGCCTACACCAGAATGATAGTGGGAAGCATCAGAGATTTATTGTACTGAGTATTCCGCTCCGGGTTATGAAATCTTAAGGCGCGTGTATCGGTAAACTTAGTAGCTCGAATTGTGTTGGTTGAAACTTTGGACCATATAAAAATAACGTAACAACTTACACAGCAACATGGCTTTTGCGTCAGTTGCTGCGGCAGCACAGTGCGAGAATTTTGTGTTTTTTATTTATTTGTCAAAAACCACTGATTATTTCTTAATTTCAAACAGACAGGTAAAATATATTTTGTATACGTATTTTTTTGACGCAAGAGCAATGCCAATATTTTTTTTAGATCCTAAGTCAATAGCAAGTTTTAGGTGAAAAACTCTATTCAGTTTTTTATATACTGTTCCCATTGACATTTCAGACATACACATTGAAGGAAAAGGATGTCTTCATTGCATATATTCGGGATTTAAAACTTTTAGTTTACGGTTGTGGATACGAGCCGCTTTACAGTAGCCTGTTGATTTCGGCCAGGTACGTGGCCCAATCACTTGGGCTTTTAAAGTACACTCACTTTTATCCCCAGAGTGTTTGGGCCAGTCAAGGGGACTAAATCAACAGGCAATTAAAGTCGGCGTTTTATAATACTACCACTGCAAAACCCTGAGAGACAGGTGGAGACGGTGGAGTGTATATTGATATAAAAAATATACTTCTGCAAAAACAATTATTTGTAGAAAATTAAAAAACAAGATTTATTTTGCACTTCAATAAACTTTTAATAGAAAGAAGTTGATAATATATTTTTTGGTGTATATAATTTATCAGATAATGTGGGCTCTTCAATACGCCCTCTCGGGTTTGAACATCTCCCATACACTTGGATTTTTATAGGAAGTGAACTCTAATACCTACAATGGGATAAGATTAAAAATCGCGATATATTAGAAAAATATGCGAGCGAACTGGTTAAGTGCCACCAGTATGAAGGCGAGTCAACAAACACTATTTTCTGAATAAATTTGAGAACTCCACACAAAATACCTCGTCAGTCCTTAAGTTCTGTCACAAGGTTTTTGATAGATAAAACTCAGCAATAAACTTTTTCTTATTCGTATTATACATGATTAAAAAGCTTATTTTATACGAATCAAATTGCAATACAATACATTTTGTACGATTACCGCAATATGACAAAAAACCTTATAACTTGAGACAATCGCGAACCCAAAACACGCCGCAACTGACAAAAATACCACTTACCACAAATTTAATAAAAAAACAGTGTTCCAGTTCCAGATAACCAACAAGGTTTTTTTTATTTATTCTGAAACCTCAATTTTAGACCATGCTTAACAACTAGCATTTGATTTTCTGTTAGCTTTCAGTTCCAACTGCTCCCAAAGAGAACTTTACGTACTTTTTACGTTTTCAGAAAAACGTATAAAAATTATCTTGTGGGCAACAAGTACACTACGTAAAATGTGAATATGAAAATTTGTTTTACCCAGACTTAGTTATCTTATGCTTCAAAATGAAGGTAACGGGTTCAGGGAGGGTTCTGACTAACATCTCACGTAAGTTTGAAAGGTTTTAAGAGTCATGGAAAAAAGATAAAGTGAATCACGTCCGTATTTTTGATTGGGTAAAAAAGTGCAAAATCTCTGAAGAAACTAGCGTTTGTGTAATATGGCTTTAAGCATTTAAATCCAATAATCGTTCTAATTTATTAGTATTTAATGAGCTATCTTGGTATTATTTACAATGCGGCGAAATATTTGTGACAGAACTTATGGACCGACTAGGTATGGTTACTTAGTCTCTTTAGATCGATAAAAAATATTGTATGTGGTGTTGCTCAAGATATAAGTATTTTTTTATAACATCAGTTTTTTTAATTCATATTTAATATGATCGACAAGCAGATCTTTAGTAATTTGTTCAGACAGTATTGGCTCACTGCAAATAATTTCGGTAACACAATCAAAAATCGCCTGAAAAAGCTTTCTGGGATTAGTTGCACCGACTTCGGGCGTATGTCTGAACTATCGATGGGTTTCTCAGCATAGCGTTACATATTTGGAAAAATACCGGTATTTCCTGCCAAGGGCTAATTTTCAAAATTACTTTCTATCTTCTTCTGACAAATGCAATGAAGTTTTGAAGCATAATCCACACTCACGTTCCACAACATAAAAGTGCTTGCAATATCTGCCTCCTTTCCCGAATTCACAGTTGCACATTGCTATATCTACATCGACGACATAGGGGGAATCACTAAGATAGAACTTTAGAAACCTTTGTCATATCTTTCCAAGAATAGCTGCAATTCAACTCCCTGCTAGGGACAAACACACGTTGGCGGAGTCGCTCGGGTGTTTGTAGCTGGAGTAAAACGATTGACCTACTCAAATAGCCGATGTTTTGGGCCACAATTTTGGCCGAAACGCTCTGGGGATAAAGTGAGCGTGTCTACTTTAAAAGCCTGAGTGGTTGGACTAAGTAACTGTCCGATATCAACAGGCTTTTGTAATTTTTGTTCACGCATACGAATCTAAGACAGACATAAACTATACTAGAGTGCTTGCAGTGCCGAGTGAGCAGCTTAGAAACTTGAGAGTGCTAAGTACTGATAGATTTGCAATAGTCTTAGTTAGGGACAATTTTGGGCACTTAACGTCCTGTTAAGATTTATCGGATTTTTTTAACCTTCTGTAGAATCATATCATTAACAGCATTAACAACATCGCATAAACATCATAAGTACACTGACGAGCAATAAAAAAGTTCCAGTGACAGCACCAAATTACTCCTAAACGGGAAAGGCAGCTTAATGACGCCGTCTGCAATATTGAAGAACATTTAACAGCGCATCAGAATATTACCAATTAAAAACGTAAATATTGTAAACGTAATATTGGTTCTATGTCTTAGGAGATATTAAGGTGTTTGTCAGCATTTTGTGGGTGGAACTTTTTCATTGCTCGTCAGTGTAGTAGATTATAAAATGGACTCAGAAATTAACTGAAGCCACATTTTTTGTTTTCATAACAAGTATCTGATCTGATTTAATTTCATATAATCAAAATCAGAGTGGAGCGCTGCGTAAACAAACAGCAGTGCCAATAATTAAGTTTAATTTATAATTTGGCGCTGTGGTGTTAGGGCGGCGGCGCGGCGGGCACAGGGCGTGCGGCTTGAAGAACCGCCTCTCCGGATATGCAACGGAATATTTACTTTATTACATAAGTATTTGGGATAAAAGGGCTTGGTGTTGTTTAATAGTAAAGAGATGAGCGGTCACGCGCGGGTGCCCCTCGCTGATAAAGCGCCCTTCGCTGCCCTTCGTCATAACTCACTCCGAAATGTCGGCAACGAAAGATACACATCAGATACTTAACCAGATTTTTATGACGGTTCGACAGCATTTTCATTTTCGGTGGTCATTGCTGCTGAATGCTGATGATTTTGTGCTCCGACTAAAGGTATATTATTACGAGTAGTTATGTGTTATCGCAGCAGGCAACATAAAAACAAAGAGAATCAATCAATTCTAATATTTATACCACAATACATGAAATATTGCTACCAATGGAGTTGCATCATCATCATTCAAAAGAATCACGCCGACCCGCCGCCGCCGCCGCCTTGGTTTGACAATAGGAAAAAACATCAACAAAGCTTACGAAGTTCAATACAACACGATGCTGTTATTCTTCATAAAAAAATATTCAACCGAACTCACGCCTCGATAACAATGAAAATGATAGCTACTAAAATGATTGACAATATCCTCTTGATGTCGCTACAAGTGGCGACAAAAAGCTAAAGAATAATAAAAGTGAGTCTTCGATGGAATCCAACAACGATTAGTCGACCAAGAATTGATTGAGTACATAGTTAAAGTTATTCCCAAATAATATATTAACCAGAAGGATAACAACCCCAATCAGTAAAGTGGATAGTCTTGTAGCCGCGATAAAAAAGCGGCGAGGAGAAACGAAAAGGGTCAGATTTAGAATAAGACATATTGGTAGGCAGGAAAATCGCATTGCAACAGATGTATAAGGTACTCGAACCGTCAGAGTAAAACAGAAGTATCGCTACAAATACAATACAAATGTGCCTAACAGAAATGCGAACAACATCACAGTCAACAAAATAGGGTGCAGGTTTCGAAAAACAGCCAGACTGTCAAAGACAATCCATCGGTGTTTGGGTATTCCGCAAAGTGTAACTTAACGAGTTAATAGTTACGCAAGTTCTTAGGTAATTAACAACGTTTCATGAAAGTTTAGTCGTGATTACAAAGTTTGTTTACAGAACAAAGGGATTAAGTGACTAGCAGTTTATACAGCCCTCGTTCACCTGCATAAAGAAACTACACTACACAGCTCGACGAACTAGCAACGTAAGAAAGTTTACATAGAGCGGTCATCTGGATAGACCAAGCAGGGATGTGGTCCATCCAGAATTCAATCGTTCAAATATTAATTAAGGTGTAAATAAGCTTTTCAGAATATCGAAACCAGCGTCATCGGGATCATTGATTGTGATTCAAATTTTTATCGCGCTAATTTTATGTGGCCAGAGGACATGAGCATTTCGCTAATCTTCGCTATAGTTTATCATTACTCATTCAAAAGTACATTCAGAGTTTACAGATTAGTTGATCATATCAGTTCAAGTGCAACGTCCATTTCTTGGTATTCCTCAAGCGTTCTGTATACAAACACAAAGATATCCGTCTGGCTTGACCACACATGCGCCTACGCGTTACCTCGCCGTATATAGTATTTGTAGACTGTTAGTAAGGTCCTGGCAATTCTCACCTGCTATAAAGTTTACAAACAAGAGCCCGTTCAATTTCAATAGCCGTAAACGGTATCACTGTAATTTTATTAAGAGTTCGCTTTAAACCAGGTAATTTCGCTGTTGAATAAATATTTATTTCCAGTTCGTTCAACTCCTTATTAATCTGTGTTCAAGCTTCTTTCTTTGTTACCTTGCATCCGATTTTGGACAGGAACAGGCTGTATTTGTACGTATGTAATACTAATATATATTTATTAACGACTCCAGCGCACCGCGTCGCCTGCTTTGACGTCAGGGTTGCGCAGCGCAAAAGGTGGACTTTCGCCGCGCTGACCTTGCGTCTTTAAACCTTCATTCAACCCCTTTAGACTTATCAAACGATTAAAATAACAACTATATTGCTAAGCTAGAGAGTTGCTTGTAACTGTTATTAATTAATTGTTAGGTAAATGTACTGTAGTATGATTTATGCGTCTCTAAAGTATTCAAATAAGGTCCTTTTTTTAAAGAGAGTAGTTTGAAAGAATGTTGTTTATTTTTATTTTTACACAAAAATCTGTAGTGCCCAATGTCAGCATTAAGTCAGTGTTAGATGACAAGGATGTTATGCAAATATCAATTTCGCTGAATCGGACACATCCGGAGTTGAATGCGTCCGTCATGTCTGTCTGTTTAACGAGAACAATTTAAATGACCATCAAAATATTTTTTCCTACCCAAAATGGGTAAATGATCACCAAAAGTTGCAGGAAATATCAGGGCAAAACACTGTGGTAGCTTCGCTCAACCCCCTTTATCCTTCGTGTTAACTTAACTTAAGTACACAAAACATAAAAAGAAGTTTGGTGATCATTTATCCAAACACAATTAGGTGGTCGTTTACTAATTCTGGCGGTCGTTTCGAATTTATTGGTGCGTTTTTGGTGATCGTTTAAAAACATAAGCCTTTTTACTATATTGCATCGATTTGTTTGCAATTTTTTCCCGCCTTCTTTGTTGGAATATCTTCACAAATGGGTCTTTTGACAGTGTAAAAATTCTGAAGTCGCATTCACAAGCGGATTTTTTGAGAGGAACAATATTTACTTTGTTACAATTTTCAGCTCAACGGCGAAATATTTAATGTCGGCTGAAACAGGTCGGGGTGGAAAGAGGAGGCTTTCGTAGCCTTTGCAGGATTATAATAGACTTTCAGATGAATGTTAAGCCGTTTCAAAGGATTCATTTTCCTTTTAAGTTTAATTTTGGTATTTGGATAAGTAGGTATATAGATATTTTGGTATATGGTAAAGGGATACGAGGCATCGTGCTTTTGTGAGGATGAGTTAGCAAACAGCTTGCTAGAGTTTCTGGAGAACCTAATGTGGAATTTCGGTGGATCTTCAAAAGCGAGTTGTTTCAATACTGTTAACTCGAAGGAAGTGCGCAAAACTCTTCGGTTATCGAATATTCTCTGATTACGAAGGAGTGATTGCCGAGTCCAGGTCAGAAACGAGACCGGAACGAATCGTCCGAAGCATGACTCGATTTATGTACACTGCAGGAATCGATTCTGCATGCGGTAACTTAGAATTACACTCAAACTAAAGTTGAGTGAGTGTTGAGTTAAAAAAATACGAAAGAAGATTTAGTTTGATTTGAGAAAAAGACAAAAGCTTCTCTTGTACCAAAGCTCTTCGATATCAAATCAAATATTTTCTTCTCGTAGTGCCCATATAAGGTAAGCCACGAAATATGTGTTCATTACCTCAACCGGACCTAGAGGAAGGACCTCTGTTCTGTATCTGTGGTCATATATAACAGTTCAGGGCTGTTTTACTACCGGGGTCATACGCAAAGGCGTATGTGACTCATTCATACAATGTAACACCCGGGTAACATAAGCTGGGTTAATGTTAATTTATCGTTCTTTCACTAAGCCATTTAAATGAAATAACCTGACACATCAGTAAACATCCTACGAGATTACTTGAGGGTCAAATGTTAAGAAGAGGAAATTCGACAGAAAAGAATGGAGGCATCACGGAATTTCACATATTCTTTGAAATCGCATTTCAATCGTCACCGACGACCCTGCGAAGACGCTTTTGTTTCTTCTGTGTAATCGGAGCTGACTCCCGCAAAGGGCAAATGCTCCAAAAAAGTGGGACAAAAAACCAAAACCTTATGAATGGAACCGCCCAAGTGCTAATCCCGCGGAAAGTGGAACAATCTGTTAGCAAACCGTTAAAACAGAAACATGGTAGAAAACAAAAAAAAAACTTTTAAAATGTGGGAAGCCACGCACAGAGATTTTGCATTCGCAGAAGATAAGATTAGCTTTTTATCGGAAAAGATTTGGGGCATTTCTTCTTATGCAACTGCTTTGGCTCACAAAAAATGGTTATGCGTTTCAAATGAGTCCATTAGAACGTGTGAGGGCTTCGGCAGATAGTTCCAGCCAGACCCGCCCTCAAGTGGTCCCTTCTGGGAATGCAACTACCTGATTTTTAGAGCCGAGATAAGGGCAAACATATATGCGTTACACGACCTATTTCGATTAATCGATCGGTCCGCTAGCGAGAATAGTTGAAGCGGTCTTTCGAAATCAATAGTTGTGCATGGAAATTTATTAACCCGAGCGAAGATATTCTTGGCTGCGTTGCAAGCCAAACACATGTTTTTATGATGATTTCCATTTTAGTGTTCCGTCGCGGTAAAGCACATAAAACTGCGCAGACTCAAAAAGAAATGTTTAACCCCAGCGTCTTTTGTTTCTTGAGATAGCGTCGTAAAATATGAGGCTTGGTGCCTCACAAAGCGCGGTGAAATTGTCGCACTTATTCGATTGTCTGCGTCTGCGTCGACGGCCTTTGTCGGCAAGGAGCCTGCGACCGTGCAGCCAGCTGACGAGACGTGACTGTGAAACTTGAGCCATGTGAATGCTGGAACATCTCTATATGTACCATCACCATACGAGAAACACTCAAAAGTGTAATTACTAACAGTATGAGGTATACACTTTGCGACATTATTACTACGCAGAAATAATCATTAAATCCGGCTCGAAGGACCACAATTTTTTTACTTCGAGTACGTACGAGTACGCCGTAATATATCAGCGAGTGTTACTATTACAGTATTAAATGCAGTAGAGTCGATTTTTTTGCTGTTGGTGTCTAACGTCAGGTCCAGTGAGACAAGTTTTATTCTAGAGCTGATCCTGTCTTAATGGAGATAAGAAGGAAATTCTCAACTAATTAGATGACACCTTCATCCGAGAAAATAGCTGTTATTATAATTGCAAAGTTTAAAATTAAGCTTTAGCTTATTTAAATACGAACACTATTATGTATCCAACATATATATATGTACATATACTCGAAGGAACTTGAAGTGAAAGAGTACGAAGTTGACGATAAAAGAGAATTTATTTATGTTTTCAACCTGCAATACATGCGAACTTAACAAACCTCCATCACTTTAACGTTTCAAACCAGCACAACAGTATTTATATTGAGCCCTTACAAAGGACGAAGTGACCAGGAATAATAAAAGCCTTCAACTTCAAATTACCTTGGATATTTATTTTCTCTCTTTTTTGACAGTAAACCAGTAAGTTATGAGCTGTAGGCATCGTCGCTGGGGTGGCTATTAGATGACAGATATTAGAAACCGAATGCTTTATAACCTTTTAGGAGAAACGTGACTTTCGTCGAAGGTTGTTGACCCCTGCTACTGTTTCCTGGATAAGAATTCCCCGATAAGCCACATAAGTGATCTTGTTTACCATCTTGATACACGAGCTTTCCACTTTTTGTGTGGCATCACGTTCAGTTGACCATTTATAGAAATTATACAATCAAGATTAATTGAATGCGTCTGTACAGCATTTCTTACTGGGCATAAAAAAGAAGTATGTTTAATTATAATTACAGAAGATTGTCAGGCGGATAAAATTTGCTTTAAAGATCACTTCAACGGGTCCAGCACTGTCATTACTCAAAGCGAAGGATGTCAACATGAGGCTGTAATTCAGGATGAGTGCCGAGAGAGCCGAGCTCGTAAATCCGAGATGTCTTCGTGAAAACCAGATCGAGAAATTAAATTAAACAAAATGTTTTGCATTGTCATATATCCGTATCCTGTTCCCATATTCGAGGAAAGGGAGGTTATGGCGTTTGGTATTCTGACAAGACTTACGTGCAACCGTGGCGAATGGTCTGCACTTACTTTTATAAAAATCAAAAAACTGTTTGATCTTGATTTAACTTCCTCCAAAACTAACCAATTCCCTAACTCCGTCGTAAATCAAATTTGTTTATCGATAAACTGGTCGCGAGGGTGTTGTTGTTTGTTTACCGAACCGTGTCTAGTAATACCGAAGTCGCTCATCGATTTACTGCAACCACTAACTTGGAATTAATAGTATATGGTTAGTCACGGCTATAATGAAACAAGAATATGGTATAAGGGTTAATTAATATTAAGTCTTTATTAGCCATATTTTAACAGAATTGTTTGCCTAATGCCTGGTAAACCTACTTTCGGTGCGAGGTGTAAAGGCCCGTTATTGCAAAGCTTGATTGGAAGAGTAACGAGAGATAGACGTCAAGTAGCGGGTTTAGAGTTGCATGTGGACCAGTGAAGAGTTCAACTTCATGTTGACGGCCTCTGTGGCGCAGCGGTTGTGGCTCTGCCTACCATGCGAGAGGTCCCGGGTTCGATCCCCGGCTGGGGGTAATGAAAAAAAAAAAAAAAACATTCCCCAGGTCTTGGATGTTTATATGTGTGTGACGTCGCTGTTTCTGGTTACCACGACACAGGGTATCCTAGTGTGGGGCCAGAAGCAATGTATGTGCCTGTATATAAATGTTTATGTTTATGTTTTATGTTCTTGTTTATTCTACTTTTCATTTTCGTCTAATCAAACTATATTGTATAGTCTTGAATCCCGATTTTGTACACACATGACCCCGCATTTTGGTAAAAACTGTCTATTCATAGTGAGTTGCGTTATGTTAACGAGCTCATTAATATTTTACGGTAGATAATTAGATGAATGTAGACGTCCATTTCTAAACTAATCTAATCCAAATGGTACTAACTACAAGTTATATTACGAGTCTAGTTTATACTGACATAATGTCTGAATTAATCCTGGTCATCTGGAGATTTCTCTGGCTTGGTGATCCATCCGACGTATCCATGTTCATCCATCTAAAGTTACGTGTTAGCAAATAGCGATGTTTGACTTGTTAGTTTCACTTGTAACTTACTAATTGTATTTTCGTTTTGAAACAGGACTCCAGTATTTAATTAATTTTATAGTTACAGGTGCAATGACTTACGGATCCATTAGTTTTTATAAACTGAATTACATACAACTCAGATAAATCATGAGTATCATCTTGTAAATTACGACCTTAGCCCTGCCGAAGGACTTCTATCCCGCTTTATTTTGATGAGCTCGTAAAGTAAAGGATCTTCAATAAATACTGTCCATAATCGAGTATTTTTATTTTTATTAACAAATGATATACAACCTCTTTCCACCTGTTAATTAGCCTGTGGTATTATTATTTCTGCTGTGGCTGTGCGAAGGATCGATTACATCCCTATTTATCTAGAGGCGCCAGAAAGGCGTATGTACTTATTTCAAGATCTTGCTTTTACTTGCCCTATTTGCGTATATAATTCCGATCTGATCTTATAAATACTCGTGGATTCTCGTATAAGAGCATTGAGCTGCTCCTAATGCAGAAATGTTGTAGCAGCTTTTATAACGTAGGCGTCAGATTATTGTGTTTCTTTTATCGGTCGGCAATAAACCCTGTCGATGCATCGTTATGGTAAAAACACGTACAAAATGAACTCCTTTTTGAGAAGACGTTCTTAAAATACTTTCTACAAATTGTGCTTGAAATATCTAATATCATTCAACGAGTACGACGAATACAACCGTTCCATTAAAAATAAACTTTATAAAAAACTAATTAATTGATGACACTAAATCCAGAAGCCGACAGAGAACATAGCCTTCCCTACCTTTTAAGGTGACCACATCGCAATAATAGCTCCAACCCACCTGCGTTAGCAACTGACTACACACATTTCCCTTATAACACTCCATAAACTAACCCCATAAATCAACTGCTTAATAAGCTATCCTGCCCAAGACACAGGTACCCCTGACATGTTTGCCTTGTCCAAGCAAGTCCTCCTTGTTAACTCAGCCGGGTTTCCACGGCTAACCGTGTGAACATTATGCTGTTGTAAAACTAGCAGGACGAGGCAGAGACATGGGATATGTGCCCTGAATATTAATGAGATAAGAATCCACTAGCGCCACATGCAGCAGTAAATTATCAGTTATTAATAAACACAATTGGAGATCTTAAAATAAAATCTGAATAAGGATAGTCTGGCGTGGTTGTTAATTATAGCTCCGCAGAGATAAGAGTCCGCGCAGAGAGGAATCGAGTACAAGAGACATTTAGCTATGTATTATGGTTTTCATATACCTTATGCATGCAGAGCAGACCTTGAATATTACCGATGGAGAAATAAAATATTTAACTCCTTTAATTGTAAACATAAACATTTACACTAGGATACCCTGTGTCGTGGAAACCAGAAACAGCAACGTCACACACATATAAACATCCAAGACCTGGGGTTTTTTTTTCTTTACCTCCAGCCGGGGTTCGAACCCGGGACCTCTCGCATGGTAGGCGAGAGCCATAACCGCTGCGCCACAGAGGTGCTGTTTTTATTGTTCACTTACATTAAGGCTTATCAAATCTTGCTCTAGGTGACTTAGCATGGCATTATGTCGGCCGGTTTGCTCTGACAGTTGTTGAATTATTCATTCGCTTATAGCTTCGATCGAATTAAAGGTTGAAGTATCAGTCTCAGTTATATGTCGGAGAGTCCATATTTGCATACGAGACATGTTCACAAATGGGTTTTTATAACACTCAAGTCGTGTACTCTTGACGCGATCGATCAAAATGGTGCTTTGATTCGGCGCAGTGACAACATTGGTGTTATTGTAATGTGATAAAAAGTAACACGTGATTGCTATGCTAATGATACCTACCTATACTATCGAAGCAAGGTTATTATACACGTTATGCTCGTACTTAGCAGAAGAAATTAACCAAGGCGATACTTTGAAACTTTTCAAGACTTGACTTGCCTAATCCTACCTACCTACCTATACCTACCTAACCTTGCTATCATCGCCTGTTAAAACAATATCTCCAGATGGTTTAAATAAGTTCCCATCGCATATAATTCATCATCACGGAAGACATTATATCCTCATTCCCCACGCTCAAAAAGGGAGCGTCCAGCGTGATAGACACTTTGCTTTTCTTTTGGAGCTATCTGGTAAAAGAGTTCCGGTAGCCGCCTGCTTGCCACCTTCAGAAGTCACGAACCTAGCAGATGATATCTCCATACTCCATACTCTTTTGTAGGCAAAGAGATTGGGTACAGCTAAGTGGGTAGGTAGCTGGTTGGATCTGGGTGACAGTATTTACTTGTTTCAGCCGATTCTTAATTTTTTTGCCATTACGGAAGCTACTTGAGCTACTAAGAGTATATCCACCAGCCACCACTGACCGAGGTGTATCAATCTATACCAGACAAAAATCGTCAAGATGTTAAGGGCCTTTAAAAAGTACCTACCAGGAAAAGAAAACTGGAAATTTTCTTAGCAAAACTCCAGATCCAGAGTATTTTGACCGGACATCTAGTAGGTAAGTTAAATTCACGTTGAATCTCGTTTTGGAGCCGTATTAGCATGGCCACTGCACCTCGGGCTTTTCATTCAAAATAAACGTACAGCAAACGATTTGTGGCTCTACACGGATTTCGATTCAAAAGATTTTCATAAATCCTCTCTAGCATTGAAATACGGCAGGGATTCTATACTCCATTCGGAATTTCGGATTGGATGTGGTTGGCGCCCCACAAGGAACTAAAATGATAATGGACGATGCTAAATAAACATACGTATTTAGTGTTTTTTATTTTATGAAATTTTAGCCTATTTTAAGAAAATACCGAAATTTCGAGTAATAGTTGTCTTAATACGTTTTAAGGCTAGTATTTAATCGCACATCAAAAATGCTGATTTGCGCAGCAATAAAGGATCAGCAAAACACTTTTTATGTTTTAAATATTTTATGTGTACTCAAGTTTATGTTTTAAGTATTTTTGTTGTTCTTGCATGTTCAACCTAACACGAAGGATAAAGGGGGCTTCGCTTCGGTCACCCCCTTTACCCTTCAACTAGCTACCGCAGCATTTTGCCCTGATATTTGCTGCGCAAATCAGTATTTTGATGTGCAGTTTAATATGTCCCCTTTTTAAATGTGACGTCGATTGATCACATTTTTGAACGTTTACTTGCGGCTGGTTAGTTGACCGTTACTTTCTGAACGAAAAAATCAGTGTCACTCACATCAACTCACTATAGATATGTTACTATTGGACATTCATGTCATAACAACAAAGGAGGCAGTTGGTCACGTCCGAAGGAGATACTTGGTACCTGCAGCCCCTCACGGCCTCCCGGGTAGTGCTAAGGAGCAACAAATCACTAAAACTTTCAGGTTCGCGCAAGAGAACCTGTCCAAATGAATAGAGTGAAATCTATAAAAACCCGTGACATTTGCGAAAAGAACCCAGTTAGACCGCCATTAATTAAGAAATTGAATTGAATTGAAACCAGTTCATAAAATTGAGCAAAAGACGGTCAAAAATATCTCTTCAGTATAAAATGATGGACTAATTATATTGTTTTACGGTTTTTACGTATATTTAGTACAGGCAGGTTCCAAATAATATCAATTGTAAAACTATAGAAAACTCATGATGAATTCTGCCGAAACGTTAACCGGTGCTAGCACAAAAACAAAAAAAAAGCGTTTAACCTCAAAACAAGCGTCAAATCCTATACGTGTTTGTTTTTAAACAAATGTTGAACAGAAGTCTATTTTTTGTGGTAAGGCCATAAAGGTATGAGGCTGATTCCTCTGCCTGAGTGTACCTTGAGACCATTTATTGCACAAGGCATGATTGCCTCCTTATCTTAGGATTTCACTAAGACTTTATTATAATCTGAGATCTCATCACTTTATAAAACTAAAAAACTATGATAAATATTTGTTGACGTTGTGACTGACAACAGAATTGTTGACAGAGGGTATAAAACTATTTAAAATTTGACAGTTTTACAGGACAACCTAAAGGCGGAGGAAATTTTAGCCATATAAGCTTTGTTGATGTAAGATTTAAGAAAACTACACTGTAAGGGGCAAATGAATGACATTCTGTTTTTTCCTGAAATTTCAGTAAACCTGTAATATTTTTGGATAAGAATAACGCCATTTATTTAACAATACAATTGTCTCGAAATGGTTTTCTCAGTTTGATACCCTTGAAAATCTTTTACATACCGAATTCCAATACCTCTAATGCCCTTTTAGCATTCCGTGCACGACAACGTTTTATCATATTAGAAACACCGGTGAATGTTAATGGGTTCGTAAAATATGTTTTATACACGCTACTTCTTAAAATCGTGCGTAGATATCAATTTGTTTTCACGCGACTCGAATACAAATTTGACATGTTTGTGGGGGCGACCGCACGTGTCCGGTAAAGTAGTGTGTGTAATAGGTACCTATCTATTTTAGTATTACTTTTAGGCTAGTATTTAATCGCAATTTAATAAATCAAAGTAGGTACGTCAACATACGAGCTACATACAGATTCATGGTTATACGGAGGCATAAGTATTGGAGAAATAATGACGGTACCCAGCGCTGTAGGACTATAAGAATACCACATAGTGTTGTAAAAGTAAGGGAAATATTAAACTTTACATCACAAATACTGATTTGCACAGCAAAAAAGGATCAGCAATGACACTTTTTATGTTTAAAATATTTTATGTGTACTCAAGTTTATGTTTAAGTATTTTTTGTTGTACTTACATGTTCAACCTAACACGAAGGATAAAGGGGGCTTCGCTTCGCTCACCACCTTTACCTTCACCTAAGCTACCGCAGCATTTTGCCCTGATATTTGCTGTACAGATCAGTATTTTTGATGTGCAGTTTAATATTTCCCTTACTTTTACAACACTATATGGTATTTTTATAGTCCTACAGCTCTGGGTACCGTCATTATTTCTCCAAATACATACTTATGCCTCCGTAAACCATGAGTCTGTATGTAGCTCCTATGTTGACGTACTTACTTAGATTTATTAAATTGTCAAACTTCCTAAACAAGTTTTCTTTTCACTTTGATTACTTGCCAAGATTATGCGTCGTACGTATCTTATGAATGATTGAAGGGAATTTCCTTTACAGGATATTGAATTTAAATCTGGTAGGTAGGTACCTCAATGATGTAGGTACGCTTTCAGATTACAAATATACGTGCAACATAGGTAGGTAGGTACCTACTCGTATAGTGACAGCCGTATAATTCATGCCAATACGAGTTAGAAAATCTGATTAATACTTTGTAACAGTGTTGCCAATGACTGTTATGTTACTTCAATCAAGAATAAGATACTTATTTACTTTCCAGTTTACTTATTTGACGCTTATTTCTAAGATAAATTTGAATATCAATCGTGTATTTATAATTATAAGAAGTTTTGTGTCACATCAATTTTATCTGCCCGCCAAACTATATACTCCCTAACAATGCCTATATTGAGAACGACAGAAAAACAAAAGAGCCACTAATTCAATTTTGAACTAGTTTTGTGTAAAGAATGGATAGGTATCCAAAAAATCGACATCCAATTTCCGATACAATTGTCATCGAAATCGCGAGCGAAATGTTCGATAAAAGGCTTTATGACCCCAACATCTACTATCAAGTATAGCTACCCCGACCTAACCGACTATAACCCTTAAAACGCAAGGCATAAAGCATGTTTCAAAGCCCAAAAGTTCTAAGTGGATCGCGACTGTACGAATAGCATCTACTTGTACGTAAAGGGAGGTTTGTCGGGAGTACTCGGGAGGGCCGCAACATCCCTAAAACCCTTACAAAGGAGATATCCGGAACCCGGGAACAGTTTGCACTTTGTTTGCATACAAACCCGGGTGACCGATACCCGGGTAGCCGGGCACCAGGGGGGGGGGGGGGCACCAGGGGGTGGGGGAGGGGCGCCCTGCCTGTCCCCTGTTACTGGCCATTAGATAATATTAAACTTGCGTTGGGGAAAAGACGACAGAATGTGTCGAATACGTAAGTAAGGTGCTTTTAGTAATGGATGGTAGTTTTTTAATTGTGGATATTGAGGGTTGGAATAATTGTAAAATTTTTATTTCTCTTTTTATTACGAATGCAGAGTTCTTTGACTCCCGATTGGTTCCCTGTGGAACAAGGTGGTGATTGTCGTGGAGTAATGTTCCAAGTAACCATAAAATAAATATCTCTTATAAACTCTCTCCTGTGGCAAGTCAATCAACGGTAAATCGCAATTAGCCGAGTACGTATGTTAATTTACATATAAAGTTGCCATTTCACGATTTGCAAAAACAAATTTCACAGCAAATGGTTTCTCCAGCAAATTGATGGCCAAGAGAGCTACAATTAAACACCTACATATGCAAATAAGACATCTAGCTAAACACGTAATGCCGGTAAAAGCTGTACAACCACTAGTTTGTATAATCCGATCCACGTGACCATACAGCAAGAGTCATGGAACCTTCTTACAGTAACCTTTTATGTGTGTCCAAAAATTTGCGTGGAATATGAAAACGAAGGTGTCTCAAAAAAAATCAGGTCCGGCGCGAACTAAATGTGTCTCAAAATAAAGAATATATTCAGTACTTATAGTAATTCTAAAAAAAACCGGTCAAGTGCGAGTCTAAATCGCGCACGAAGGGTTCCGTACCACCGTTCAATGGAAGCGATGCTGTGGAGTGAATAGTTTGGATTTTACACAGCAAAATATTGTTTACAAAGTTATTGGTGCGGTTACTTTCAGACTCCATGTACGTAACCAGGTGCATCCATAAGTTTGTATGTGGTATTGAAAGAATTGTTGTATGGGAGCCCCCTTAAATATTTCTTTTATCCTGTTTTTTAGTATTTGTTGTTATAGCGGCAACATAAATACATAATCTGTGAAAATTTCAACTCTCTAGCTAGCTAGGTTCTTGAGATACAGCCTGGTGACAGACGGACGGACGGACGGACGGACGGACAGCGGAGTCTTAGTAATAGGGTCCCGTTTGGAACCCTTCGGGTACGGAACCCTAAAAAAACAGTGTCTAATTAGATGGCTAGTGTTTTTTTCCTCCCGAAGTATCGTATAGGCACTGATACAAAATATTTACTTTTAGTGAATAAAAACTTTATTACACTGACCAGCAATGAAAAAGTTCCACCCACAAAATGCCGACAAACACCTTAATATCTCCTAAGACATAGAACCTAGCTTCATAAATTAAAAAGTATACGTTCTTAATTGGTAATATTCTGATGCGCTGTTAAATGTACTTCAATATTGCAGACGGCGACATTAAGCTAGCCTTTCCCGTTTAGGAGTAATTTGGTGCTGTGTCACTGGAACTTTTCCATTGCTCGTCAGTGTATTAACACTATTTATTGTCTACGATTATTATAATTCATATTGTTATGCTTTAATATTACTCTATATATACTTATATATAATAATGTTAAACTAAATTATCAAAATATTTAAAATATAATTGCCGGCCGCCGCGCCGGTTTTTATGAAGAACTGACTTTTTAAAAATAGATCGTAATATCATAGGATTTTCCATAAAAGCATTTTTTTTATGTAGCCTGTTTTGTGACCCACTAATGGACAAAAGCCTCCCCTTTCTTAGACCACTTATCCCGGTTCTGTGCTGCCCCCGCCCAGTGCGGCAGGAAATAATAATAATAAATAACAATAATCTAGATTTTGATTTACAAAAAATATAGTTTGGATTTTGTATGAACGCCTGCAAGACTTCAGAAGACTATTTTTAGAATTATAATATTAATTAATTATCTTAATTTTGAGATAGAGATTGGTTTATTTTTGTATGGGTTTGTTTGGTACGTCTCTTTTATTTTGACAAAGTTGCATGCCCGTTTTGCAGACTATTATTATTCCTACATCATCTAAATGAACCGTGAGTTATTTCCCTGCTTGCCCAGCCTTAGCGTTCAAGCCGTCTTTTAGACCGTGTTGTCACAGTAAAAGTTCTTACCTCGCAAAAACATGATAGGAAGAATATATCTATATATTGAAAAATATTATTGAAAGTAAACATCTACTGTCTATCTAACTATAAACAACCCCACAAAATATTCTGTCATCTAATACATAATTGTACTGAAGTATACATTTCAGAGGTAGGTACGTAATTTACGTCCATTTTCGTAATCGTATTCTTTTATTGCGCGAAAATATTTCTATTTATGCAGAAAATATACAAAATATTCCTTGCGAGTGGGAAACATTCTCTATAGGTCCCCTGCCAACAGCTAGTGGCGTCTATACAAACCACTTTCGCAGACTCGAACCGGCTTTTAGCAAAAATTTGATCAGTGAAAGTCACTATTGATATGCCCGTTGAGCCTGAAGGGAACACTCGATTCAATTAATCGATTCTCTTCCTCTCAACTAAGAAATAGATAAAAGCAATGAAAGCTGAGAAATTGCTTAAAGACAATGGAGCTTTCGATAATATTTCATGTAATCTTTAAAGACACTTAAGCCAGATAATACTGGAAATCCTTTTAAAGTATTTTGCGACTTCTCATCGACTTTTGATGAAGGAGCTGCAATAAGTCACAGTAATGTTCATCTCGACATCATGTTGTCGGGAAATCATCCGGGCCACCCACATTTAAGTTACTTTATTGCATTGTAACGTTTATCATTACGATTGTATCAATTAATAAGACTTCGTGACTTTCCGAGTGTTCTGCGGGTAAACAATTTGCGGCTATTGTGTAAATCTGCGAATGGGTAATTGGAATACTACCTATCTCTAAAATTACCCGTTTAACTGGCGTGTAGGCATGCGAGAGTAATACTGTGGAAGAAGAGTGAGCGAAACCGCCAAAACTAAACTCTCCCAAAAATGACAAATTTTGATTGAATCGCCACTGGCGCCATCTATCGCCCTAGAATTTTCTCATACAAAGTCACATTGAATGAGGAACAATATGCCTGCCAAAAGCATGGTCCACAAAGACCATATTTTTTATTTTCAAATTAAGTATTGATATCCGTCCTAAAGTGAAAACATTTTTCATGGATTCTCCGTCCTTGAATCATTTGTTCGACCTTCCGACCCGTCCCATGCCTGACGCATCCCAGCTTCTGACCATAAGTGGTCTTCTTTTTAATAGCTACCTGTCAGTGGCACGGCCGCTATCCGCAAATACGGACTCAGTTTGCAGTAATAAGGAGAGGCGAGTACAAGTTTACTTTTTATACACGAGGCTCGCGAGGTCGATGACGTCTGCTAAACTGCCAATGTTTCAAGATTTGCGGTGTCAACGCACTGGGAAGCATTAGTAATGGCATCGCATGCATTTCTCCTTCTTCAGTAATAATTTCCACAAATCTGCTGCAGTAACCATATGATTGTTGGCATTGAGTTGAATGCTGAAACCAAGGTAGGCTTGTACGTCAAGGCAGATATTATTTCGTCAATAAATACACAGCAAGTAAAGTAATCATACAATCGCTAGGTAAGATCCGTCTGTTGCAATATGGCTTCATAAAATCTATTTTATTCAATAAACCCAGTTTCTATGACCTGGAAGCCTAGAATTACTTGGCCTTGACTAGATAAAGACTCTTGAATTTCTAGGCTAGTCTCGTAGCTCTACATAGTCAAGGAGACATCTATCACCCGTGATGGTGTGACACAGTAACTCTACGATCTATCGCTAACAACTCGTCAGTCAATACCATGAAAATCTGAAATGGTAGATTGCTAGAAATCACTTAATTTATTGCTTTCCTTATCTTCGACTGCAAGTTGTCATAATTTATTGTACGGCGCGACACGACAGCACGATTGATGAAATCGTTTGTACCGCATTGAGGCGGATACGGTTTGCTTTATATGTCTAATGACAAGTTTCTTTACATGTCGCCGACAACACAATAAGAGCGACCGCAAAATGAGAAGATCAATTGACCGAGTCGCAAGAAAATAGAGCATAGCTTAGGATCGCAGCCAACAATGCAATCTGAGAATAAAAACAGAACCTAAATTCACCAGCTTAGTATAAAGACGAAGTCTAGACTGAACATTAAAACAACCAAAATCAAATTACGTTATGAGCACCCCACTCCGTTTTTACCCAACAGCCGACGACCGCAACACCACTTTAGTCCAGGGTAAATTCACCTCAGCTTCGGGAACCAGCCGTTTAGCACTTCCAATGCATAGTTTTACATACTAATAGGCGCCAAATCGAATTTTGTAGTGCTGTTGTTAGTCCTGCCGGATCAAATTGGCAATCTCGCCTGGAGCGACAGCTTCGCACACATGGGTCATCGATTTTACACTCAAATCTCGATGACGCTGAGGCATATCTACGAGTGGACTTATAATATAGTCTCTACAAATGCATACGATCTGGTTCCAAGCCAATTGTTTCGCATTGTTCGTAAAGACATGCGTCGAATAGCACTTGACTTGACTTGTTTGGATCCTCATTCTGTCACGCAGTCCTCGTACGCATCCCAAGCAAAGGTGATACTGGAATAGATATCTTATTTCTTGGGACTTAAGATAAATATTACGTTGTTGGTGAGAAACAGACCATCCATCTATGTCAAAGCTGGTGTAAAAGTGACATGTTGGTGCTAGGTTTAAGCGCAGTTTAGCTCTAATTTGCTTTGACTGTAGGTCCATGTTTGATTAGTCCAGCGGCCTGGTAGGCTGGCGTGTAAACCCGCATAACAGGAGAGCACTTGATTAGCTCGAAGTTGGGACTATTATTTGCGCTAGTTTTCGCGGCGGGGCGTGTCTTATCTCTGAACGGAGGTTAGATAGCAAGATCTATCATCTCCCAAGAGTAATTGATTCTTGATACATATCAGTGGTTATGACGGATAATGGGTGCACTCTAGCCGGCCTGCAAAGTATCACCTGACTACTTCAGCTTTCTAGATTGATGCTGTAGTCCATCACGATAACGAAAACGATTTTTCAGCATTATCAGTGATTAATATACCTACTGTAATTAGCAAAGATAAAATGGCATATTTAAATTAATATGCATGATCGTGAATGACAAATAATTGGCGGTGTTTTGAAATTGCGGCTGAGATTAAAAGGTTAACGGGGTTGGATTGGAGCGACACCGTATGTTTGTTCTGTTTGGGACTGCGAGGAGCTGCGGCCTCGATGTGGCCGACGCCTTATATGGCCGACGACGGCCAACGAGCCAAGAGCTTGCGACAGGCATTCAACTCACAACGAGCACTAAATTGTTAACATATAAGCTGAATACCTACGCAGGCTTAAGCTCATAAAGGGACCTATTGTTTACGTCAGTATCTACCGCCGCAAAAAAACGTCGATACAGAAAAATGAGTTCCAATTCCAAAATAGGGCGAACAATCGTCAGGCTGCCAAAGGGTCTGTATACCCGAATATGGATACAGGGCTGCATTCTCAAGAGGATGGCCAAAGGACGCCGGCGAGGACGAAGCAAGGAGACAGATTGCAAGCTCCTTGCGGTGAAAAGGCAAACGGGTTCCGAGAAATCACGCACGGAATCGCATAGTAGAGCGTAATTTTGGTCCTTCCCACTTTTTTCGTCAGTTCCCGAGCACGTCGCGTTGGGCAAAGATTGCCACATTTCTCAGCCTTATCCTTATAAGCGGAGTTGCAAAAACGCGGCAACTTCGATATCTTGGAATGGAATGGACTTCGCTCAGAAGTTTCACATATCTATCCGCATCTACATACAAGCATGGTAATGGAAAACTGAGATACTTTATTCTTTCTTGTAGCTTCTTCATAATTACATAATCTGGCTTTCAATGCGAGTAACCGACTACATCTTTCACATCGTTTATGTGGGTGCATACATTTTATCTAATCAGTTATTAACTAGAAATAAGTACCTACCTAAGAGAGGTTTCATATGCACATTTCACTTCGTGATGGATAGAACAAAGTGATAAGCAAAGTTAGATAAGATTTTTTCGCTGGTTTTACACATTCTGATGGGTCCATATCAATATTGCAAATCCCTACATTTGAAAGACAGAATGTGTAAAACCAGCGAAAAAATCTTATCTAACTTTGCTTATCACTTTGTTCTATCCATCACGAAGTGACCATATTACACCATATTACAAAACAAAACAAACAGTGTCACGTCACCACGCCACCACGCGGGGTGGCAGAGCCACAGTTTGGCTCACATTTACGCCACCATATAACGTTAAGCGATTACAAAAAAGCATGTAAATACCTTTTTAATATATACCTACCACCTGTGCACTATCTAACTGATTCAAATACTTCCTTAGACTGTAAAATTATTGAGACGAAAACGTGATGTCGCCAGGGAAGAGTTGATAAGTCTAAGCTGTGGGCACAGATTTATCCAACCATCCAATTTACTAATGCTGGGATCCAAATCTTTCAGAGTTTTAATCTTAACGAAAACGGAATAGGGGTTCTTCAAACAGCTCTAGTTTTGACATCGACATTCGGACCGCTAGAAGGGTATCACGTGTCGTCCCTACCCCATTTCTATACAGGCTGTAACAGAAAGGTGTACCCATATTTTAGGGGGTTGTTAGGGACATTATTCTGAACAACTTTCACTATCAAACCAACTTGATCAGAGCAACTGGTACACCCTGTAGATTAAAACAACATCCACTGGCACCTATGCAGAAGCGCTACTTACTTTAAACCTGCATTATCGTAAACAGACCGACTAAGATCAAGACAATGTATGAAGATAACGGATACGGTATACGGTTCAGCCTCAGGATAAACCACGGGCTAACCTGATTAGCAGCTAATGGCGAACCAATGTGTGTATTGTTCGATGGTGATAAAGGTAAGTACAGGTTGACATGTTTATGTTTGTGTAAATAGTGGTAAGAAGGAATTTACCTATCTAAATATATCGATGGAGGAATGTAAGACTTTTAGCTACCTATAAACCTTCACAAAATGATGCACCGTAATTAGGGAACTACCTTTGTTGCGTATGCGTTGTTAAATTTAATCTCAAGTGGTTCTTAAACCACATTTCTTCATAAAGCCTAGGAACGGTAAGTTATAAAAACATAGCTTCTTACTAGGCTCCAAAACACAATAATTAATTTGATAGTGAGGTACAGAACGTTTATAATAGCTTTTATCTACACCCGTATCATAAACCCTCTTTAGTGCGTCCAAAAACCACACGTTACGACCAGCATAATGATAAACTTCTTGGTAAAAACTCATTTCTTGTCTCAATATTGATCACCATATGATTATGACCATAATGTACAGAAAATTGTCAAATTATGACATTCAAATTTCGAACGGCGACGCCCGCCTGCGTGCCGCCCCTAGTTTGTCTGTGAAGTTGGTATGACCATGGAGCAAGTATTGTACTACTGAATAAGCTAAATAACTGCAGAGCAATGATCAATGCCACAATGCCGGTCGAACATGTGGTTCCTGAACACATCAAAGAGAGCTTATATGTGTGTAGATAAACTAGTGTATGTAACTGTACATAATTAGGCTTTAAAACTCTCGAGCAATACAATTATGAAACTCGCCTTCGGGTCGTTTCATAAACCCACTCTCGAGTTTTAATGCCCTCCATTACGTATCAGTCACATAAACTACTATTCTCGTTTTTTTTTTTAAATTGTAAATCAATTAACTGTTTTCAGATGTTTCCCTTAATATCAATTCAAATCAAAGCCTTTACCATCTATAACAGATGATTTAAGCAGCGTCCTAGGTACACACTTGCTCGTGACTATACAGTCCGACCCTGGAGCGGTAGACACGTCCACACGCACGACACACATGTTGTGTCGCTGCTGATGCTGGTGGTGCGTGCTAGTCTGTGCCTGCTCGGTCATCAGAGAGAGCGCTCCGTACTAGTACATTTCAGTCAGTGTACTAGTACACTCTAATAGCTCTATTAGTACTATTAGGACGTTGGATCTTATGAATAAAAAAATATGCCTGCTCAGTCATCACATCAGAGAGCGCTCCGTACTATGACATTTCAGTCAGTGTACCGTAAGATCTAACAGCTTTATTAGTACTATTATGTATGACGTAGGATCGAATAAAAATTAAGCTATTAGGTTAACCTTTCTTTTCGTGCAGAGCAGAAACTTGAGGAATATTATACTCTGATTATATTAAAATATTTATACAATCCTATGTGTCTGTTTGCATAGTTTCAGAAATAAAAAGTTAAATAACATTTGATTTCCCTTCATACTTAAACAGGCTTAGGACTCATTCTAGTCAAGATGTCAATTCCGTGCTGTGTGTGCGAGAGCGAGTCGGCATGGCTCAATACCTCCCGCCCGCCGCCCCGCTCTCTCGGAGCGATGTCCTAATAGTCCTAATAGACCGAATGTCCGATTAGCGTAGGGAAACGTTTCTTTTCGTTCATTGCACAGTAACGTTTCTATTCGTTCTTCGTACATGACCGACACAAGACTAGTGCGTGCGGACTGGGTGGTGGAGTATGTCGTTTCATATACTTAATATACTCTTCATAATACAACTATATGCCAAATTTCAAGTTTACAGGATATCCTGATCACTTTCAGAGACTAAAACCGAGAAGTGTTCTATTAGGTATCTAAGTAACCATTAAGTGTCTTCTATACAACGAAATGTTTTGGCATTTAAGTTAGCAACAAAGACCGCACGGCAAACCATACTTTTCAAAAAGCAGAAGTGAACACCAAAGCTAGGATGATACGTAAGTACTTTGTATAACAACCCTGTCATAGCATAATTCCAATCAGTAAACACCCAAACAAACTTCAGGCGTCGAAACAATGCAACACTTGCAATGTTTCCGAAAGCTAGCAACAATAGACGTCTGCCTGATCCCGAAATAACTAGCATTCGTACCACCACCTTCACACTACAGTCACATTCTAGCCTCTATTTCTAGGCTCATAAGACTTACTAGGGCACTTCTACCTTAAGTCGGTTCAACCTTGCGCCCGCATGGGATCAATACAGCCTTGAACTCCGACACCGGCGACCAATTTAGTGCACGAAGTAGACCCTAAAATAAACCTGACTCGAATACTTCGCGATAATCGTTGTTGTGCCGGGGATGGTTATGTGATAAACACACAGGGCTACACAGCAGTCAAAATCAAAGTAAAAGTTCTTTATTACTGTAGATATTTACATATACTTAGCAACCGTCATTTTTTGCCTCTTCTCCACATTGGACCTCTGTGGGAGAGATGGGCATAGAAACACCCACAGATTGATTTTTAGATCTCTTTTAAAAATTGGTTGTGCTTAACTAATACAAATATTAGAATATTAATAATTATGATTAATAAGCAGAAATAAATAATTACAAAACTAATAACAGCAAGGTCTGTGTTGAATGAGCTAGATTAATCCCATACAGTCGTCATTTAAGTAATCTTGAACATTGTAATATCACGTTTTCGACAAAGTCGCTTTAACATGCTTTTTAAATTGCTCAAATGGCTTTTTCAAAATCTCCAGGGGGTATCTTATTTTGGTAGAGAATGCACTGACCCTTGATGCGAGTCTAAACCGGGGCGCAACTAATCTGTGATTGTTTCTTAGGTAAACATTACAGCTATCGCTAAATTTGGAAAATGTTGTAAGGTTCTTGCATACATACATTATATTTTCGAAAAATAAATTGTCTAGCTACAATTAGTATGTCAATTTTTTTAAAAGCTCTCTTAAGGAGTCTGTTCGTTTTAAATCATAAATTGCTCGAATAGCTCTTTTCTGTAAAATAAAAATAGTTCGAACATCCGCTGCAGTATACACCCACACATTGTATTATGTCGTGGAATCAAAGCATGAACTTACCATGGACCTCTGGCAACAACCCCGAGTGATGGGCTATTCCAGTGTTAAAACAAATATAAACGACGACTACAACAACTCCTACTGCTGGAGCATGACCAAATAAAAAATTGCACGAAATAAAATAGATCACCGCTGAACCATCATCTGAAAGCTTCTGCATTTCCTACCAACGTCTAGCGACCCTAGCTCGTGCCACGAATTAAGAACGCTTGGCGGGAATTACTGCGCAATGTAAAAGTGACTACTGCGCATTCCTCGTGGACCTCAACCTCTCATAACTCGTGGTGCGAAGTATAGCTATACTTAGCTGAGAGATGTACGCACAAAACATTTAATAATTAAATGTTCTGTGGATGTACGTGTTCAGTATCGGGATTCGATCCTAAAGTCCTAATTCAATTGTGAACAAAAGCTGACGATAAATCTATGCTAGGACGACTTAACATCCTTTTCAGCAATTAGTGATGTGCCGGTGTACCTACCAATCTCACGCACACTTTCATGATTCTGTAAACTTCTGCACCATAATAGCTGCTAGAGTATTACCAGCTATTACAGAGCAGAAGTCTACCAGTGCCAGTGCAGTGTACCAACCGTGTCTCAAGTAGGTAGACTTCTGCACAGTGTTGCCAACCCCATTCTAGACTAAAACTGCAAACAAGCTTTCAAAAAGCTGTAGAAAACTGTAAATGTATACTTACAGAACTATAAATCTACAGCTTTTCTTATTTTGTATTATTTAATGGCAGTAATCAATAAAACAACATAATTAAGTAATAAAATCAACTTTAAATCTTAAAAAAATTACAATATGTCTACTAGACTTCGTTTTCAATTTGCACATCCTCCTCATTTTCAGTTTCATTTTTGTTCTTGAAATCGTACATATTTTAATTGAATCTCTTTAAATGCTTATTGGTAGCATGAAACTCGAAACAATTTTTATATTCTGATTTCGTATGTAAGGTGCCTTTATGGTGGTGGTAGACAGTTTATTCCTAAGTTTGGTTTTCATAAGTTTTTTTTTAATTTATTTATTTATTTATCCACTAACGCCACCTGTGCAATTACGCAAACCGTGCCATAGACGTTGCTAAAACCGAGTTGTACGGGTTACGCAGCGAATAAAATAGATGACGTAGTATTATATAGAAAAACTGTAGATTTGGAGGTCTGAACTAAAAACTGTGACGATATGGACAAAACTGTAAATCTACAGTTAAAACTGTAGAGTTGGCTACACTGCTTCTGCATCATAAAAGCTGCTAGAGTATTATTACTTACCAGCTATATGGTGCTACCTACAATCTTGAAAGTCTATAAACTATCGTAGCTGGTAATACGCTACAATTCCCACTTATAGAGGCGTACAGCGTAATGAAGACACCTCAGGTTCTAAGTTGAGGTATGATCAAGTACAGTCAAGTGTATTGAGCTCAGTCAACTGTATTTACACCTTATGTGGTAGAGGCATGCGGATTTTTTCATTGGGTTTGTACTTTAATACCAAGCTATAAGGTAGAAAATATGACGGCAAATATATTTCCCCTGTCACGTAAGGGGTTAAACGTAACACACTCAACTATACACAAAGGAGGAACTCGAATTCTGTGCTTAAGATATTAAGAGCGGGAATTGATTGGAAAGTAACTAAGGTCGATAACATATTAGTTATCAGACATATCAATATCGCCTGATAAGAAGAACACAAACATGCGAGGCCGTGACTAAGTTTAGTTGGATGATGTTATGAGGAATATCACCAATTGGTAC
Organism: Argyresthia goedartella; assembly: GCA_949825045.1. Classification (NCBI taxonomy): domain Eukaryota; kingdom Metazoa; phylum Arthropoda; class Insecta; order Lepidoptera; family Argyresthiidae; genus Argyresthia; species Argyresthia goedartella. The sequence goes on along the minus strand of OX463821.1, from coordinate 19,870,284 downwards.
TAGTAAGGTAGGTAGGTAATTGGAAGGAATTCGATCATATTTTTGCTTTTGAATTTGGAACAGTGCCTCTGCCATCCCGTATGGGAATAGGCGTGACGCTATGTTTGTTTTGTTTATGTTCGAGGGATTTTTGACACTTACAATATTATGTAGATACACCTATCTATCTATTTTGGTGGAAGGCTAAGAAAGTTGTAATAATTCCGAAGCGAACTCTATTCCCAATGTTTATTTATGATATCTCTACTGTGTCATCTATTTGTGGGAACAGGCGAGTCAACTCAACACTATTCTTCTTAGTGTTGAATCGCATTCGTAGGGCCTTAGTTGTTGTGAGCCTAACTTATTCTTCTGCGCTACAGGGCCTCGACCTATTTAGGGAGTAGAGAACAATCCCCGTAGTACCTACTAACAATGTAAAAACAAGACCTAGGTATGTCCAAGGTACATGAAAATCTGCTTCCGTATCTTAAACTAAAATTGATCTCAATGAACCAGAATTTGCCACAAAGTAGTTGTTCAAAAAGTGTGGAGTAAAAACTAAAACAGTAAAAATTATAAGTAGGGTGAAATCACCAGTTGTGGGTAAGTTTCAGTGTAACGCTTGCAATAGTGAATCCGCGTTACGCTACGAGCTCACATATGTTCACTACCCTTACTCCTAGGGTGTAGTAGAGTACGCAGCTAAGGGCTGTACTCACCTGCGTGGGAAGCACCGTCTCCCTGCCTATAGGTATTGACATTTTGCTAGCGCCGAGGCGAGGCCGGCACCACCCCTAGCCGCGACATCCAACCATCCAACACCGAAAATAACACAAAACTCCTAAAAAGTCCACTTTGAAAAAATCACCAAAAATATAACTTTGTAATTAAGAGGAAAAAAATGGGGGTTTCAAATAAAAATAGCGAGGGTATTGGAACGACAAGCATGCGCCCACCTTCCACTGGCGCGCTAGAGCGACTGGCGCGCCGCCCGACCGCCTGTGGCGAACGCGCGCGGCTCAGACACCCCTGTTCTATTCCATACAAACTCCTTGCACAGCCTCCTTCATCCCGGATCGAGTCCTGCACAGCACACGTGCCGCGTAGTGCGATTATCGAGCGCGAGTACACATGCGCAGTACGCGCCAAAAGCTCGCCCATTCAGTTGTACAAACAGGTAAGCGAGTCTGTTGCATTGCCATTATAGGTCTAATGAAACGTGAAATAAGGCTGGTTTGCTGGGCTAAAGGACGCGCTTAACTTGTGGTTGGAGTGCTGGGTCAGCCACGGTACAGCGCACCTGAGCAAATATTATGGAGTCGGATTTGTTACGAAGCGCGGATATTTTATATTAGGGTATTGTTTTAATGAAATGACAATGCGTGCTTAGATCTTTTGTTTGTGAGCAGAGGTTGGTGGGTAGTCAATAGTCAATGAACCACCTTGACTTGAAAATATCCTAACTTTGATAGTACCTATACCTAGATAATATATTTGATCGTTATGTGCTATGACCAAACGAGCTGGAGAATTAAAGCTTTGCTGAATTTGCCGTCCGATTCGACTCTCTCTGACTCTCAGGATAATACGAGAATGTTTCTATACTATAGATTCTATGCGTAGGTAGGTATCCACCTAGTTTAATAAGGAAATAGGTATAATTAAATATATAGAAAAAGGACTAAAAGCAAATTGGATAAGTATCTTAATGTGGGCAGAATACAAAAAAAATCACAACATCTTCCAGTACACAAATTTTTTCGAAAAACCACAAATTGTGAAAAAAAACTACAACAGACGTCCTACCATAAAAATGTATCCTTCTAAGCATATTTATGTATCGACATACTGCCTATAAGCGATTTTTTACTTTGTCTCTCCCGATAATGGGCCAAACAGTTGCATGTAACCCTATTTTCTCACTCGTTTAAATATACTTAATAATTCATAATTCTTTATTTCATTGCATACCGATATTTAAAAAGTTACATTAAGAGAAAACATATGAACAAAGGCGAGCTTATCTGTTAAAAGAAATTTCTTCCAGAAAACGAAGGTATATTGTTATAAAAATGTATAATGAAAGGGTAGGCTGGCCATAATAACTGACATCTAACAAAATACATACAAGTAAATACTAATGGTATACTTATAATTTGTAACTCCTTACAAACCCTCTGTTCATAACACTAGGCAAATAGGGCGTTCGGCAGTTTTAAATTTAAATTCGCATCAGAAACCCTTTGCGGTTACAGGGTGCGCTAACGTGGGCGGGTGCGTGGGCGCACGAGGCTGTCCAATCTCCTTTCCGCCCACTTTTCCTTTCCGCCACCTTCACTGTTCCAGATTACGTCAAGTATTCATGTAATCGTGTTGTGTCTAGATAAGATACATAGGTAGATATCATATTCCCATAGGTACTACACGGACGGACGCCCTAAATAGACAGGGTGTTCTATTTAGGCCGTAACTACATCACTTGGATCTTACGCCATTCTACGATACCAATATGTGACTTTACACTTTTGTAACTTTACATATACACTCCTCTATCTCTTTCCTCTTGCTGTCAGTGTAGGGTTGAAGAAAATACTAGGTAGTGTATTCTTAGAGCAGTCTTCCTCTTCAGCATGTATTTTATCAGCGTTGGGCATTTAGGGTGGCCCACTTAGAAGGGTCGGTAGGGTGAAATCGGAAACTACAAGAAATGGATGTTTTTGTTGTTATGGATTTTAATGAAAAGCAAAATTTCATCTTGATATTAAAGAAGAAAAACATTTTCCTAGCCAGGAAGCGTCTTCTGAAAAGCCCGCGGGGTACAACGCTGGGCCGCGTTGTGTCCCACGGCATTTTCAGAATTTCGAACCGCTTGAAAAGCCAGAGCGCTACAGCGCGACGCTGCGTTGTACCACACGGGTTTTTTCAGCGCTCCCACTGATATGACAATTTATCGTCTGAATAGCCCGTGGGGTACAACGCGTGTGACCCATGCGCTAGGCGTGAAAGAGAAAGCGGAGAGACACCAAACGCGTGCGGTGCGATGCATGCGCTAGACGTGAAAGATAGCATTGAGTACCTTATTGTGAGTGGAACCAAAAGAGATCCAATATTAAGATAGTTTTCGGAAACATGTGCGTTTCAAGGTCACAACTTCTCACCGGTGATTTGTGGTGATTTTGTTTTGATGCATGTATTGCCAGTATCATTATCAAAATGTGCGAAACAATAAAAAAAACTGTTATTATTCTCGGATGAGGATTTGGAGTTGATTATATTTGACAGTGACAATGGTGGAGAAAAAAAAATCTACAGGAAAAAGATTGTCTGAGGATTTTAAAATCGGCCGTAACTTGAACAAACTTGATCTAAGTATAAGAAGTATGAATTTTGAATCACTAAAATTAGGAAATCACTAAAATTAAGCGCGTTGTAGCGTTGTGGCGCTCCGGTTTTTTAACTAGAAGCTAATAAAACACGAAAATCCAGAGGGTCACAACGCCGCAGGCGCTGTACCCCACGGGCTATTCATACGATGAATTGTTAATGTGAGCGCTGAAAACGTAATGAAAAATTAAACGAGAATTTCTTGCGGCGCTCGTGAGGTCTACAGCTCACATAGCCACTAGTACATATATGAATAGATAGTTTATGCTCCTTCACGTGAAAACTAATAGATACATGTTTAGTTAAATATCCCTTAGCACAACAACAAACCTCTGTAAGAATCCGCGAAGGTTGTTATGATCACTCAATTCATGAATGGGATAAATATTAACGTAGAGTTGATTTAACAATCCTACTCCCACTTGGTATGAATTGAAGTGTTTATTACTCGTAATTTGTAATTGAAATTAATTGTGCAAATGCACTATGAGTCCAAGGCCTTACAATTATTATGATTCTTGAAAAGTCGAAACCAAATCGGAATGCCTAACATGAGTACTTTTAAATCAAACTCAGCTCCTTTAGGAACATAATTATTAATACTTTTATATTTTCTTGATTGTGCATAATATCGAAATTCGAAATCAAGAAAATATAGAAAATCATATTTTCCGCATTCTAACCTCAAAATAGCAACTTCGCCGCTTGATTTTGGGATCTCAGGCGGAAGAATTATATTCCTAACTCGTTCGAAAAGGCTTCTTTACGAACCTCGCCTTCGGCTCGAACCGTAAACTTCTCGGTTCGTAAATATAAGTCAGTTATTATTTAAAAACGTATCAAACCATTAATTGACTTAGCATTATGAAGTACCTTAGTCTAATGTCACATGACGAAAATTAAAAACAAAATAGAAAGAAACGGTCTCAACCAGTTCCTTTCTGCCCCACCTGTTGTGATGGATACCACAGTTAAACAAGCCACTCTTTAGAGCCTGCGCTCTAAGTCCTAACCCTACACCACACCATTCAACTTGAGCAATGTTGGAATCTATGCGGTCAAGAAGGCGGTACTAGCAGTCAGCTCGAAAGCTGTAGGTGCTGATAAAATCTGCCTTAAATTAATTTTAACAATCCTGGATGAACTACTGCCAGCTATTATACACGTTATGAATTTTTCCCTATCGAAAGGCATCTTCCCCACCATGTGGAAAAAAGCATTAGTCATCTCGCTCCCTAAAACTTCTAGTCCCACCTCTTTTGAAGAGTATCGACCTATTTCAATCCTACCCATCCTCTCCAAAGTCCTTGAATCCATTGTCCATACCCAGCTTTCTTATTACATTCACTCAAACAATCTGCTGAACATGTACCAGTCAGGATTCAGACCGGGTCATAGCACCGTCACGGCACTCCTGAAATTCACAGATGACATCCAGGTAGCCATGGACCGCAAACAGCTTTCCGTGCTGGCTTTACTTGACTTCAGTAGTGCCTTCAACTGCTTAGATTTTGACATTCTCGTTGAGCTTCTCAGATCTCTGAACGTCTCCTCCTTCTCTGCCAGCTGGTTCGACTCTTATTTGAGGGATCGGCAACAGCGTATCACGTCGGAAGAGATATGCACTGAATGGTGTGACCTGTTTACAGGCGTCCCTCAAGGTGGTATTCTTTCTCCTCTTCTATTCTCGATCTTTATTAACTCCACCTCGGACATCCTGTCCTCCTCATATCATCTTTATGCTGATGATCTCCAGATTTATCGCCACTTCTCTCTTAACGATGCACACTCTGCTGTGTAGGCACTAAACGCTGATCTTGAGGGTATAAGAAGTTGGGCTTCATCCTTCGGACTCCTGGTCAACCCGAGCAAGTCCCAGGCCATGATTATAGGTACCAGACATTCTCTTAACTTGTTGCAGCAACATCCCATTCCACCTGTCACTTTTAATGGTACCACAATCGTATATAGTGATAAAGTTAAAAACCTGGGTCTAATCTTCGACAACCAGTTGTCCTGGTCATCGTATGTCAATGAGGTAAGTCGCCGAGTATTTTCTACCATTCACTCTCTCAGGAGACTTCAGTACTTTTTGCCTCGACATATCAAAATCACTCTTGCTCAATCTCTCATTATACCCCTAATCGATTACGCTGATGTCTGCTGGGTCAGTGCTAACGAAGAACTACTGCACAAACTCGAACGACTTCAAAATCTCGGGGTTCGGTTTATCTTCGGGCTGCGCAAATGCGACCATGTGTCACAAAATCGCAGGGAGTTGTAGTGGATGCTGATTCGTCTTCGCCGGGATTCACAAATCCTCAATTTCCTCTACAACATTTTACGTAATCCACGCTACCCAACTTTCCTACGAGACAGTTTTCAATTTCTTTCTTCCAGCAGACCTCGGAGAACGCACGCAGTTTCCATGCTCACAACTCCACAGCATAACACCGCTTTCTATGAGAAAGGGGTTTAGACCCCGGGCCATTCGGTTGTGGAATGCACTCCCCTGCACCATCAGGGACAGTCCTACTCTGAATATATTTAAAAGTCGTGTGAAGAAGCATTACCTCTCTCTTTAGAGTTACAGGTAGTATGCATGTAAGTATTTTTAGTATAGTATATACAATAGTAGTTGTAGTATATTTTAAATATTTAGTATATTATTATAGTTATTATATAATTTATTTTATTTATTATTTTATATATTGTACACATAGGTCCACCCCTGCTCAACAAACAACCTTTCCCTTGTTAACCTGGTTTGCTGGAAGAGATCTCTTATTAGAGATAAGTTCGCCTTTGTACACTTTTTTATGTAACTCTTGTTTTTTGTATGATTTGTGTGCAATAAAGAAATTATGAATTATGAAGAAAATTGGCGGGAAGCTCTTGTCATTGTCATTCTTTGCAATTTGTTGCTGTTTAATGATTGTTGTTTTACGATCATGTGTATGCCATTGTTTCATTTTCTCGCAATCGAAGTGAAAAGCAGTGTGTATAACTCGGTCATAAACCCCATTTAACCCTCGACTTAACTATCCACCCTTGTCTGCAGCTCGGGTGGATATCAACGTCTCGGGTAAAATGGCGTGTTTTATGCCCTTGTTGTACAATCTACTATTTCCCAGGGAAAAATACTTCGTAAGTATTCATATTCTTTATTGCACAGTGGAAATAACACAAGGTCCGACATGGCCGCAGAGCGTTCGAAGCATATGTCCAGCAGTGGACAAAAGCATGCTGAAGAGAAGGAGAAGGAGAGAGATGAATCCTTCAATCGGTTTCCAGATAATACTTTATTGTTACACGCTGGTAAAACCAAGTGTACCAAATGCTCACTTTCAAATGTCAGGCAAGTTGAAACCAGACCAGTTTAGTGGTAGACAATCCTAGCAAATAAAATACACGAAATTTCATGGAATAACCTTTGATATCAAATAGCATTGGTGACTCAATAGATAAATTTTCTGCTAGATTAAGTTCTGCGGGTTACGCTGTGGCTACAGCTAGGCTAGTCTGTTTTAGTTACATTCATAGTGTCATGTCCTATGGTATCTTGTTGTGGTATAGTGTCACGTTATATGGTTCGTATCTAAGATATTTTTTTAAAGAAATATATATAGTAGTTGCGCCCGGTTTAAACTTAAAGTTAGCAATTCTTTCACGGGTCAGTGCATTCTCTACTACAGAGATCTAAAAATCAATCTGTGGGATTTGCTTCGCCCTTCTTCTCCCACATTGGTCCAATGTTGAGAAGCGGCAAAGATTACGTTTACTAAGTTTATGTAAATATTGATTGAAAAATTATGATTTATCTGTTCAATAGGGCTTATCGAGCCAATTTGGAACAGAGCCTATTAATTCATACACATACATTGGCCCTGTTCCATAAATATATTTATGTTACCTATTACTTAAGAGAAATAATGCTCTTTCATTTTTTCATTGAGGGACTACCCCTAATAGCGCTGGGAAGTGCGTTCCACAATCTCGGATTGCCAATAACCTAAACGAGTGTTTGTAAGCAGCAGTGTTATGCCGAGGTGTTGATAGAAGAGACAACGTGTGGGAAGTATTACTAAGGTAGGTACTATTAAGAGTTATTTAAGAAAGTTTCATAGTTCTCGTCGATCGGTTAGGCACCTGTTATCCTATATGTAAACCGGATTGAGTAAACCAGATCAAACCATTAGTTGGATTAAACCTGAAACAAATCGGCCAGCTAGAAATTATCATATCAGGAGATTTGCATATTGACGTTGTGTCTGCCAGCTTATGCTAAAATATTCGTAACAATAACAACGCATTAACTTGACATAATTATAAGATTAGTTTAACGCTTCATAAACTCAGAATCTGAAGGTGAAGAACAAAGAGCCTCGAAAGACTGGCCGATCCTTAGAGATGACATAAATTAATAACACCGTGACTATTCAAATGTATTTCTAATAGAGATATTTAGGCCATGCTACATACTCTTCCTGAGAGCGTAATGCGTCTCTTAATGAGGCGTATTAGTCAGCTCACGGCTTTTCTGCTGTAAACCACTATAGGTGTTTTCATCTCGGTAAGCTTTCATCGCTTGATGTTCACACTATATGGATACCTCACCTGAACACCCGCCATACTTCCGTCGTACAGCGTCCATCGGCCATACGAAGCCATTTTACACGCGACACTAAAATCCCTAAGAGTCACTCAAAAATCACAATCACTATAACTCACATAAAACCGGAGGCAACGAACGCAAATGCTGCACTGGCATACGACACGAGTTTTGCAAGTCTCCGCGAAATCTATTTAGTGCTTTATTAGCAAAACGTGTGCAAACAAGTGAACTGTTCGACCCACAATGTAGCGGACCAGAGAGTGGAATAGATTGAAAATTATTGCATTCTGAATGGCATACTCATTTGACTTCATTTGGATGAGTTGACGGAATGGTCCTTGGCCGATTGTTAGTTGTTATTGATCGGATGATGCAGATCTATTGGCTGTAACGCAGACTGTGGGAGCTGGTTCGTAGCATACACACTGTGCTCTAGACTAGACATACACAATATCTAGACTATAGACTAATATAGCCCAAAATTCATGGACATGCGGAATGCACAAACTACTGTTAAAATGATTTTCCCTTCGGAAACTGGCGTTATTCTTACAAACGGAGGACTTGCTTTGCGGAGGGAGGACCCGTCAATGGTGTAGATAAGTGTCTAACCAAATTATGCTGACATTACGCGTCCGGAGTTCGGCGAAATTACGCCTGCAATGCTATTTCAATAACTAGGCAACCCCCTTCCGAAATTACGTCACGTTTTGGCGTACAAGCAAACTTCCGTCGGGCGTATTCGAAGGCAACGAATCTGATAAAAGTGTTGTAATTTCTGTCGCGTAATATCGGCGTGTATGGCTGCTATTATAGTAATATCTCGAACGATGATGTAATATCGTAGGTTACTGAGGGACAGAGTTATGTGTTATATAGCTTTGTTCCCCAACTTTACTACGAAATTACTGTTAGAATTGTTAGATTAAAAGTGCCCTAGGATGTGTCTACCTCGGAACCTAAAATCAGCAGCGGTATTTCGGTCGCGTAATTTCGGCTTGTTTGTGATTAGACACCAACCATTGAAATTATAAATGATATGGCTAAATTATAGAATGATGTAATACTTACAGACCTATCAACTTAAGCTGATACTTGCATTTGTGTGAGTGCACACCGATAGTGTAGTGTCAATCGGCTTGAAGCGCGGCCTGTCCCGCGCATGGTTTAAACTGGTTTATAGCAAGCGGCCTGAGGCGCGGCACGTCCGCTACGCACCGCTTCCCTGCCGCCCGCTCACATACTTCACTTCACCTCCGGTACTGGTAGCAGATAGACGTGTAATTTTATGTGATTGTGTTTGAAATATTAGTGAAATGGCTCCTACTGCTCCTGGCTGCTGCTAATGGCTCCTACAATCGACGATATAACGGAACGATTAATTATTAACACAGGCTCTGACTCTGATGAATCATCAGACGAGAGTGAAGATGAAGATGCAATGAGCGGAGTAGAAGAGTTATAAGATTCAGTCATTATGAGGTCGAGAATTGGACAGTTGGTAACATTGTGTTTTATGGACTTCGTTTAAATAAAACATTGATTTTATTTGTATGTGTTTTACTAACTGTACTTTTGGCGATCACTCACACAAATGCAAGTATCAGCTTAAGTTGATAGGTCTGTACCTGTGAAAGCAAAGCCATCTGGCTAGACCGCTGGGCGGCAACGAACCGACACCACACTTACAAATGCGCTGGTCACCAGAATGCTTCGACGGACATCGAAAACAAACACCGTAGGTATTATTTTGCAACAACAATTGACCAATTGTCGCCAATGTGTCTGATCATTTTAGTAGAATTTCAATACCTACCTAAGTTATTTCGCCGTCATTCTATTTTATTGTAGTTTCTTTCGTGAAGTAAAACGGCTCCAATACTTGTTTTTTTCATATTATCTATTCAGATATACTCGTAACGTTTGCAATTACAACGCACTTAATAACAAATCGGCAGGTAGGTGAGTTGGTATCGCGTCAAACAAGTTTGGACCAAAATGCCTCACTTAATCCGTAATTAGGCAATCGATAAGCAGGCAGACTCATGGTACACTGGCTGATGTATGAGTAATCTGAGTTCGATCTATGTCATACTCCACTACGACAATATTTACAACTTTTGACGGAGCGGCGCATTTTTGTGTTTGAATATCAAGTTGAAAAACTTATTTTTGAGCAGAGCTGTCCAATTGTCTGTATTGTCCACATGTAGTATAGCAACCTATCGGTTGCTCCGTCGACTCGTGCGCAGGTCTCGTTCGATCTCGTACTGACGCAGGTCGGTTCTCTGCAGGAAGTCTTGACGCTCCAGGAAACTGTGAGACAAAATGGGTTTAAAAAAAAACATGTCTGGTGGAACTGCACAGTGAATTTAGTCAGTGTGAGATACTTCACACATTCTTTCTCTACGTTCCACGGTGACGTCATTGTACAGTGGAAGCTATGACTAGGCCACGCATACATAAACAAAGTTATCAGTGACGTCATCTGGAAGAACTCCTGATCCCAATCTGTATGTTTATTATGTTATTCCGACATGTGCGAATTTCTATCAGAAAAAATTGACAAATCGACCAATCAGAACACGATTGTTTTAAAAGAGCTCTTTTGTTTGATTCTTATACAAATTCCCAGATGTCAGAAAACGATTGTTTTAAACGAGCTGTCTTTTGATTGATTCTGATAGAAATTCCCAGATGCCAGAATATCATTGTTTTAAACGAGCTGCCTTTGATTGATTCTGATAGAAATTCCCAGAAGTCAGAATATCATTACAATATAATAATAATAATAATCCTTTATTGCACAGAAAACACAATGGAGAATATAACAAGAACAATATGCAAATGAGAGCTTATTTCTAAAAAGTAATTTCTTACAGCTAACCTGTGAAGAAAGAATATATATATATGTGAGGAACCAAGGATCTCATTTCGAGCATAATTAGCATAAATTTAATTAATTAAAAAGACTGTCTAAAAGTCTATTTTCTCCCTCAAACTGGTTAGTAGGTCATAACTTCAAGAATGTGTGAGGAATCTATGTCAATAATACCTTAAATGAAAGATCATTAACTAAGAATGTTTTTTTAAAGATTTGCAAATAAAAAAAAGCTTTCACTTGTTTTGTTCAACTAAACTAAACTACATCATCAATAAAATTTAACGGTAAGACTTCGTCATATGTATGTTTGGCTTAAATGATTTTAAATGGTCTGTAATAACTTCGGTTTAAGTCTTTGCATCGATCTACCGGACACCCTGTATACCCAGAGAAAAGAAACTTAAAAACGTTCACGAAGATATGCGGGATAGCGCGGATTTCTCAAAATATTGAAGAGGCCATACTTCAGAGGTGGTCCCATATAAATTTTATCAAAATTGAATATGTAAGCGCTTTTTGAAAAAATCAACAAAGGGAAAAAAAAAACACAGATGACGTTTTGAAGGAGAAAATGTGAATATCACGACGAAGTCGGATCGGGGGCCAGCCATATTCCCTGCGATATTGAGTCACACCGAAGATACACCGAACCCCGAGATTTTGGAGTCGCTCGAGTTTGTTGAGTAGATCTTCGTTCGCATTGGCCCAGAAAACATCGGCGTAGTCTATTAAAAGCAGAAGAAGGTTCTGAGCTAGCATGATTTTAGTCTGCCTAGGCAGGAAGAACTGCAAACGCGGAAGGGAATGAAAGGATGCAAAAACTCGCCTGCTCACCTCACAAACATGGAGCGACCAGGATAATAAATTGCCAAAAACAACGCCAAGATTTTTGGCTTTCTCGCTATACTTGACAATGGTACCGTCATATAGCACGGGAGCAACAGATCTATTCTGCAACAAATTAAGTAAATGCCGTGTACCCAGTATCATCACCTGAGACTTGCCCGGGTTGACTAATAGCCCATACGAAAGAGCCCATTTCCTGATGTTGTCTAGGTCAGCATTCTAAGCCTCAACAGTCGAAGTCAGATCACCCAAGGGAAAATGTCGATAAATTTGAAGGTCATCTGCATAGAGGTGATACGAGGAAGACAATACATCCGAGATTGAATGGATGAAAAATGAAAAGAGAAGAGGAGAAAGGATGCCACCCTGGGAACACCTGTAGAGAGCTTGCATCATTTCGTAGTGACCTCTTCAGACTTGATGCGCTGCTGGCGACCGCTTGAGAGACCTCTCAAGTTAGAGTCGAACCATTGTTTTAAACGAGCTGTCTTTTGATTGATTCTGATACAAATTCCCAGATGTCAGAATATCATGGTTTTAATCGAGCGGTCTTTTGATTGATTCTGCTAGAAATTCCCAGATGTCAGAACACGATTGTTTTGAATGAGCTGTGTTTTGATTGATTCTCATAGAAATTCCCAGAAGTCAGAATAACATAATAAGCCTGTTGATTGTTTGATTCCTTAAATCGAAAGGGGTCAGGGAGTACATGACAAGGCTACTTAAAGCAAGACTGGTAGTGTACTAGGTTCATTTTAATAATATTGAATCCCACTATTCTCCTGAAAAAAGTGACAATTCTAGTTCTATTCAAAGTCCTATTCCTTCCTATAACATATTAGGTCCTTACGTATGAAATTGGCGTTTCGCCGTACTGGCCACTTTGATCTCAAATATCTCCTCTATGGTTAGGAATTACTGTATTTGTGTTTCTAAAATTATAATTCATTTGATTTTTCTCAATTGTTTTTTTATTGCGTCACTCAGCTTACAAAATGGAAAATTTGAAATATCGCGTTATTTACGAGTATGAGTTCTACCGTGGTACCAGTGTGCTGCAGAAACGGCTCGAAGGATTAATTATGTGTATGGCGACGGGGCCGCAATAGAAAACACAGTGCGTTTTTGGTTCCAACGTTTTCGTTCTGGAAATTTCGACCTGCAGAACAAGCCCCGTGGACGGCTGGAGACCAAAGTTGATAATGAAGAATTGAAGGCTATTGTGGAAACGGATCCATCGCAAACCACGTCCGAGTTAGCTGCAGGCTGCGGTGTTAGTGATAAAACTGTTTTAATCCACTTGAAGCAAATTGGGAAGGTGAAAAACCTTGAAAGGTTACCCACCTTTCAAGCTTTTTCACCTCACGAACTGAGTGAAGCAAATCAATAAACGCGCGTTGATTGCTGCGTTGCATTACTCACCCGGCACAATAATGAAAGGATTTTAAATCGAATCATTACCTGTGATGAAAAGTGGATCCTGTACGATAATCGGAAACGCTCATCGCAATGGCTGAACCCTGCCGAACCAGCCAAACCATGCCCCAAGCGAAAATTGACTCCAAAAAAGTTACTTGTGAGCGTTTGGTGGACTAGTGCTGGTGTCGTTCACTACAGCTTTCTTAAATCTGGCCAGACGATTACGGCAGATGTCTATTGTCAGCAACTGCAAATCATGATGGAAAAGCTAGCTGCTAAACAACCGAGGCTGGTCAATCGCTCTAGGCCACTGCTGCTTCATGATAACGCTAGACCACACACTGCACAACAGACTGCTACCATATTAGAGGAGCTTCAATTGGAATGTCTAAGACATCCACCGTACTATCCGGACTTTGCTCCAACAGATTACCATTTTTTTCGAAATTTGGATAACTTCTTGAAATGGAAAAAATTCAACTCCGACGGGGCAGTCCAAACCGCCTTCAAAGATTTTATTGATTCCTGTCCGAATGTTTTTTTTTGTAAAGGGATCGAAGAACTACCTATGACATGGCAAAAGTGTATAGATAGCAATGGTACATACTTTGATTAAATAAATATATTATATTTAAAAAAAAACTACTTTATCCCATGCAAAACGCCAATTTCATATGTAAGGTCCTAATATATCGTCACATCATTTAATTTTGTCAGCACTCATTCAACTCCGCTTCCGTTGTGGGGGAAGTCAGTTTTTCATTAATCCAAGAAGGCAATACTAACCCATTCTTCCCTTTGTTTGTAGTCTGCACCTCTTCCTCAACACCCTCGACCTTTTTATATGTGTTCCAATCCAGCTTGGACTTCTCCAGTGTAGAGAGCTTGTTCTTCTTGTTCAGTTGACCGACCAGCGATGATAGGCCTCCGGAACCCCGCGCTTTGAACGAGGGACCAGTTTCGGGCTTTTGAGCTGTGGAAAAGAAAGCCATGTCATTTAATTGATTATTCCTATTCACAGGATATCAATGAACTCAGAAAAAAAAACATATCTTCATGCATTTCGTGTCCAGTATAATAATGCTTGCAGTGCGTTGAGGCTGCCCCGTTTCTGTAGCGCATCAACAATGTTTGCAGAGGCCCGCGTAGTCGGCTTCTATGCCATACTGCGCTAAAGAATGCTGCCTCTAAGGTGGCCAGGCTGAGGGGTAGTACCAGCGGCCTCCAGATAGTATGGGCAGACCGCATGGACGGTCATATATTGGCGCACTGGGTGATGAGATGACACATGTATGTGTGCCATCTGCCAGGGTGCCGAGGTGTGGATGATCCATGCTGTTGTGTTGTGTAGGTGTCTATATTTACTGTATGTGTGTATACTTTATTTTGTGTTATATATTATTTATTACCGGGTACTATTTGCTAACAGTTCATATTTGTAAGGACCACGCAAAAGATTCTATAGGACTGTCCACACCGCCAACAAACGTGGTACTAGTTTTAATATTATTATGACGTCAAACCTATTTAAATCTAAAAATATATGGGGATTCGAAAAAGCCACGCGAGAGGACGGCTGATTCAAAATTCATCATAGGTGCAATTTTTTTGCGTGAAAAACCCCATAGCAACCGCGGTTGGCTTCATTTCTAAGATCTATTAACTGAGATACGTTTAAAATCTGTTCGTCGGAGGGGACGCTTCAGATCTTTTTCAAGGCCCTTTGTAATTATTAATATTGGTCAAGCCTGAAATAAATTAAAGAAAAGACATGACGCGATTAGTTTAGCCAGATACTCAATAGGTACTCCTTTTGCATGACAGAAAACTATCCCATCGTCGTAGATCGGGAAATAATATGCCGCCCAGCATCTGTAAGCTAAAGTATATCAATCGCTTTTCCTGAAGTTCAATTGTTTCTATAGTTACCTTCTACAGAACTTTCCTTGGCCTTGGGATTTTTTTCGGTTATAACATTATTTTCTACAACAATCTTCTCGCCCGCAAACTCAAAGATTCTCTTCTGTCTTGACTCATCGTCGTTTCTGCTTCCCCTGTCCTGTTTTTTCGTTTCTTTGAAACTTTTCGTTGTTACTTTTGCCACGTTATTTGCTTTAGGTTTGGTGTCGGTACCGTCTAAGAACATAGCCCAAAGGTCATTTTCTCTTTTTTTTTCCGCATCAGGATCAACTTTTGTTTGATCTTCTGGGGTCGCTTCTCTTGTTTTATTGAGTTTGGGAGGTTTTTGGGTTTGTTCTCCTGTTGATTTTCTTTTATTTGCTTTCTGCACTTGTTCGTTTTCAAACTGTAGGTCTGTCTCGTCATCTGCTGAGTCTTCTTCTGAGAGCTGTTCGGGTGCTCCGGGTACAAATTCTTCATCACTCTCGCTGTCTGACGACATCTGTAATTATTCGAGATTATGTTTAGTACCTTCCCGCTCGCCCTCCATACGAACGATGACAGATTATAAAAAACTCCAATGACTCGCACAAGCACACCTCCCATACGACCACGCTTGCCGGACGCTTCCGTCTGGAAATATTGATCCTGTGCGAACCCTATACTATTTTTTGTTGATAGAGAAATAATCTTGACTGGTCGAGAGACAAATTTCAGAGGGACTCCATCAGTGCAATGGATTGTTCACAGGTTTGCACCGAAATGCATCGCGGCAATACTGTTCTGCTAAATTTGACATAACTATCGTGCAATTGCCTATTCATTAAATAGATGAATAAATTTCCTGATACCCATAATTTTTATGGGATTTCATAGTATCAGGCTTCATAAAGATCTTGAAAAGTTCGTTTTTGCATCTAGCGCTTCCGGTGCCAATACAGTGTGATTCTATAGAAAGTGCACATATCGAACCGGCTTAAAGAGGATCAAATTTTACCGACATAAAAATATTTAAAAAATATCCCCCCTCCCTATTTTTAGTCATTTTTGTACTAACTGTATAAAACAGGAAGGGTTTGTCGGTTTCCAATGAAGTGGACAGTGATGAGACATAAGACATAATTTATTGGTTTATTATATATATATATATATATTTATTACATGTCAAATGAAGGATCATCATTAAATGATGATGTAGGACATTCGGTACTGCCAGTATCAAATAGTCGCCAAAAAGTGTTAACTGTTATTAATTACGCTCTATTTGAATCTTTGAAAATTAAACCTTTTTTAGTAATTGCAGTTTTTCACAAAATTTGGTATACAAAGCAAAATTATTTTATTATGGAATATTATTCTACATCACATTCGCTTTCAACAGACACCAACAATATGTTTGTTATTAAAATAATTTTGACGTGTTAACGTCGTCGTCCAATGATATTGGTTTGTTGTTTACCTTTAATCTACAAGATTGGTAATGCGAGTTTAGGTACCCGTGTAGCCTGGACATTGCACACCGATTTATTATAAAGTGGGATGGATGAATCCAACTAGTTTCAGCTAAACTTTGAATTTAACTTGAACAGCTTAGACATCTACTACTAGATTTTTTAAATGTTATCCAAATAAATATATTGTTTTAATCTGTTTGGTAACCTATCTGAAATGTGTACATCCAACACCTCCTCCTCCTCCTCACTATCACAATCTGAATCATTTACATTAATTATAAAACGCTCGCTAAACACATCTAATTTCTCTTCTTCTGTTAAGAACACATCTTCACACTTTATTGCATGATTACAGACTTTCGTCCATTCTTCGGGTCCTAACATTTCATTTTTTTCCATAAGCAGTTTTTTCACTGACGTTTTATTCATTTCGACATTTTTGGAGGCGACATAGCCTTTTAACTGTTCCCATATATTTTCTATGGGATTAAAGTCTGGGTGATATGGAGGCAGTCGTATTGCTGTATGTCCATTTTCAGCCAAAATTTTTTGCGCTCGCAAAACGCTGAAGTGTTCTTTGTGGCGTTGTATTACGCTACAGTTCCGGTTTTTTGTTATCAGGAGTAAAAGGAATATCGTGTCTTGTTAACCACTCGATAATGTCCGCCTTTCGAGTATTGCTATTAGGTGGCCTTTCAACAAATTTGTTGTGGTGAGAAGCGTTGGCTATAACAACAACGCTGTTATCTGTTAAATTAGGCATTAGTTGTGTTCTTAACTACTTATCATACTTCTCAGCATTCATTTCCTTGTGGTAATCGCCATCGGGATCCGCAGACTGATCTAGTAATAGAGCTCAAGGTACAAAGCCTTTTCATTACCTGCGTGAACAATAATAAATCTTTGACCCTTTGATATAGGTTGCTTCAGATTTTTATTGGCTGCGTCCGTCCAGCTTTTGGCTTTAGTGTGCGTTGTATGAATATATGATTCATCAGTATGAACAATTTTTTTACCAGTAGCCCTTAATTGTCGGATTTCTCTCAAATATTTGATTATTTTTAAACGGACGTCATGTTTTTTGATCAAAATGCTCCTGTTATTGTAGGTTTTTCTAAATCTGAATCCCATGTCTCGGATTATATTTCGCAGAGACGAAATTGAGCCTTTGAATCCCATTTCCTCTTTTAGTTTTTTGTGTAGTGATCGCAACGTAGGAAGCTCTTTAAATCTTTCATGAAAGTTATATATCATTCGTCGTATCACGCAATAATCAAAATCATCCCTTTTTAAAAGATATTTTTTGCCGGACACTTCTTTGGATTGTTGATCTTTAGGTGACTGATCTGAGAGCTTGTCGTTTTCCTTCAAAAATTTTATCACGCTGCTTTTCGAAACTCCGGTTGCTTCACAAACCCTGTCCAATTTTTTTTGATGATATTTACTTTCTTCTTTTTAAAATAAATTAGCTTTTTTTCTAAAATAGTTATATACATTATTTACAATTTCACGAGATTGAGCAACAATTTTTTTACCACGCTTTAAATTTGTTGAAACCATTATACATAACTATTGTAAGTTAATTTTGAAAAAAAAATGATAGAATCGAATATTTTCACGAATGAAATTAGCGTTCATAAACATAAATATATCATATACGTCACACTGTTTTTATTGACACTAAATTCTCGTGGCGATTACCCTGCGATATGTGACCGGTTTAACATCTTACCACTAAGAGATAGGCGTGTACTGGCTGACATGTCACTTCTACACTATGTGTCCTCCGGGGCACTAGACAGCCCTAGATTGGTAACAGACATGCTGATCCTTGCTGTCCCGAAGAAACGTACACGACACACGAAAATGTTTTTTGTACCCTCCGATCGCACTAATTATGCCTCTAACAGTACATGTCATAGGATTCCTAGATCTTATAACAAACGTTTCCCGGACCTTGACCCATTTAGCAACTCAAAAGGTGCATTTAAACGATTAGTTACACTTGAGTTGCTGGATGAAACTTAATCTGTCTCATTCTTACTTTATCATTAGAAACAGCCCCATGTAAGCCCTCCCCCCCTACTTCATTCTGATAACGTAGGTAAATTACACACCTCCTTTGCGCCAGCCGTATGCGAATGCCTAACTATCAGAACTCCCATTTAATAAACTTTCATGCTTATGTTTCTCTACTGGTTCCCCCCCAAAACACACATGCACACACACAAACACTCACACCCATACTTTCACTAACTTGTAGTGTAGTACCTACTGTATTTAAAAAATTAATGTCTTTTATATCTTAAGTTCTACATAGTAAAATCCTTAATTGGCTCAATTCTAAGTTTACTTATAAGTTTATTGTATTTTGAACAGCTGTGGATTTTTGTTAAATTAATAAAATAAAATAAAATAAGAAGGCAGACTGTCAAAATAGTCAATTATTTTTCTTATTTCAATATAAAGGTTGTGTTAGTTTTGAGCTACAAAGGAGGTTTTGTTGCTCATGTCGTTCTTGTATTGTATTCAATAAGACAACGAGTAATATAATTAAAGGTCATATCTGTAAATTGATAACTCTATGTGAGAGATGAGGGATTCACAACAATTTCCGAGGTTGGCCGAATCGTTAACTGATTTTAATCGTATTGTACGAACAAGTAATTCGTGAATTTAGAGTTGTTTGCGGTAGTTTTCACCATGTCGCCGGGAAAAAAAAGTGAAATATGGCGATTGTTATATTATTATTATTGTTTACGCCTATAGATCGAGTTAATCATTCAATTACTGTATCTGACTAATCTAAGTAAGTGCCTAATAAAAATGATGATTTAAGTTAATCTACGTCTTTTTTTATGCTGTTACCTTAAATTCGCATTTGAACATTCGCTCTCAAAATTCGCATTCGCGATCAAATATGCCTCTATGCAAAAATAATTATGCCTCTAACAGTACATGTCATAGGATTCCTAGATCTTATAACAAACGTTTTCCGGACCTTGACCCATTTAGCAACTCAAAAGGTGCATTTAAACGATTAGTTACACTTGAGTTGCTGGATGAAACTTAATCTGTCTCATTCTTACTTTATCATTAGAAACAGCCCCATGCAAGCCCTCCCCCCCTACTTCATTCTGATAACGTAGGGAAATTACACACCTTCTTTGCGCCAGCCGTATGCGAATGCCTAACTATCAGAACTCCCATTTAATAAACTTTCATGCTTATGTTTCTCTACTGGATCCCCCGAAACACACATGCACACACACAAACACTCACACCCATACTTTCACTAACTTGTAGTGTAGTACCTACTGTATTTAAAAAATTAATGTCTTTTATATCTTAAGTTCTACATAGTAAAATCCTTAATTGGCTCAATTCTAAGTTTACTTATAAGTTTATTGTATTTTGAACGGCTGTGGATTTTTGTTAAATTAATAAAATAAAATAAGAAGGCAGACTGTCAAAATAGTCAATTATTTTTCTTATTTCAATATAAAGGTTGTGTTAGTTTTGAGCTACAAAGGAGGTTTTGTTGCTCATGTCGTTCTTGTATTATATTCAATAAGACAACGAGTAATATAATTAAAGGTATATGACCTGTAAATTGATAACTCTATGTGAGAGATGAGGGATTCACGACAATTTCCGAGGTTGGCCGAATCGTTAACTGATTTTAATCGTATTGTACGAACTTAATACGTGAACTTAGCGGTAGTTTTCACCACGTCGCCAGGAAAGAAAAGTGAAATATGGCGATTGTTATATTATTATTGTTTACGCCTATAGATTGAGTTAATCATTCAATTACTGTATCTGACTAATCTAAGTAAGTGCCTAATAAAAATGATGATTTAAGTTAATCTAAGGCTTTTTTTTATGCTGTTACCTTAAATTCGCATTTGTACATTCGCTCTCAAAATTCGTATTCGCGTTCAAATAAATGACATTCGTGGCATCCCTGGATTTCACGTCGATTGTCACGTCACATCACCTCAGTGGGCACAGCGCCTTACCTATAGTGCAGGTAACTAAACATACTTTAATAATCTTGTAATTAAAGATAGGGTAATGAAAAATACATGTGCACATTAAAATAATTTATTGTCTACAAAGTACAAAACAAAGTTACTGTGGTTTTTTCTTGTCCCTATTCCTGTTCTTGACATTGGAAACTTCGTAGAAGTTGCTTCCAGTCTTGGTGCGACGTTGCAATCTATCAAGGGCTCTCCTCTGTTTGGCTGTAAGTGCCTGCTTAGCAGACGCAGCAACAGTACTTGCAGCCCTACGCTTCTTTCCTTTGCCTGCAACTTCAGTTACTGTGAATTCACCGCTAGCGGCATCTAGTTTCCGTCTCTTGTTTTCTTTGATGGTTTCTGGGTCATTCGTAAGATGGTCTTCCACAAACTCATTGACATCTTCATCATTGCCATAGAAGTCACTAATATCGGATGAATCATCATCAGATTCATTTTGGGTTACGTCTTTAGTTGATTCTTCATTGTCACTGCCATCATCTATATCCTTGAGGTCCTCAGGAATTTCAATGGTTTCCAGTGGCTTTTTGTCCTCATCATTGTCAAATTGTAGACCCACTCTAATTTTTGCAAAATCTTGGGCAATGATCAAATTGTTGACAGTTATAGCAGGTACTTCAGCCTCTACATCTGCTTCTGGGTTAAATTTTTCTTCTGTAGCCACATCTGTTTTTTCTTTCTGTCCGGCCACCACATCTTTCTTAGCTTCAGTTGCTTTAGGTGGTTCTTGTCTGGACAAAGGAACTTCAAATCCTTCAGGAGCAACATAGAAAGGCAGTTTACCTCTCTGCCAATCATTGAGAACCATTCTGGCTACCTGGTTCACATCTGGTTCACCCTTCTTGAGCAACTTTCCAGTTCTTGCAGCATATTTTTCCAGAAATTCCATAGCTGTGGTCCATCCATCGACTTTGTATGTTTTCACCAGATATTCTTTGCGAACCCTCTTGATTACCTCTTCAATGTAGTCTTCTGGGCTTTGTACTAGCTCTACTCTGACCACTCCTTTGAGCACCTTTTCTGTGTCTGTTTCAGCTGAAGGGTACACAACACCAGGACAGTCAATCAAAAATATCCTCTTCATTAGGGTGATGTACTGCCATACCTTCGTCTCTCCAGCAATGGGAGCTACTTTACACACCTTTTTGGATCTCAGCGTGTTGATGACAGAGGATTTTCCAACATTAGGATATCCGATGAAGCCAACGCTGATCTGTTTCTTATCAATATGTAGCTTGCCAAATTGGCGCAATAGGTTTATAAGAGAGCCCTTACCAAAGGGATGGGTGAGTGAAGCATGGAATGCAATGGTCGGGTATTCTTGACTGAGTATTGCTACCCAGCGCTGTGTGACCCAGTTGGGAACAAGATCAACCTTGTTTAAAATGAAGATCAGATGTTTGTGAGCCTTTTCTTTCTTGAGAAAATTTTCTACATGCGGACTTCTGGTGCCCATAGGATCACGAGCATCAAGGATTTGTAGTAAAACATCAGAGGAGTCAATAACTTTGTACAGCTCATTCCAGATTCTCCTGCTCATACCAGCACCAAACACCCAGTCTCTCTGTCCCTCCCTGACTCCATCATCTTCTCTTATTCTGTCTACATCTTTGCTCTCATCATATTTCTCAGTATTTTCCTCAATTGACTGTGAAAGTGTACTCAGATCACTGAATTTTAAATTAACTCGCTTTCTTTGATTTTTTGGACCAAACGTCTTGTCAAAACTTTCTGTCTCAAGTAAATGTACTCTGGCTTGCTTGGCTTTTTCATTCAACAATGTGATTGGGAGGTTGGTTGGTTTCATGATCACTTGATAGGGATTCTTGACAGCTGCTCCGAGTTCATCTTGGAACTTTTGAAGAGCATTCTGTGATATGACTCGTGAGTTCCCGAACCATTTCTGATTGGGCTCGACCCTCGCGCGAGTTCCTGAGGGTAGCCACCCTTGGAAAGGCGCTGCCACTATGATTTTGCCAGTCTTATCCCTTTTAGCTTTGAAGTTTCGGTACATCTGCAGCCTCTTGATGGTACCCTTTGTTCTGGGGTTCCCTACACCCTTCAAACCCTCGGTGGGGCGATCAGGGTTCATGGAATGGGCAGACTTGTTGATAGTTTGTTTCCGGGGAGGCCCCGAAGTTGAACGTACTTTCCCCATGGTTGTTTATTGCTAACACACTTCTCAACACTCCAAGCAAATATTTTAAAACTGAGCAGTAAAATTGAGACGAATCCCAAAATAAAAATATTAGAGGTTAGGCCAGAAATGTGTGCAATTATGAAAAGACCGAGCGAAACGGGTAGGGCAGCAACTTCAGGCTGGATATATGCCTTGTTCTTTTGTAGCAAAAACTCACGTTTGTTATAATAATGCTTCATTGTGTACTTACGGTTAGTGGAGCAAAACCCGGAGATATAATATTTTCAACAGACACCGGAATAATCACAAATACCTTCAATTTATAATTCAAAGTAAGCTTGTAGAACAGAGCAGAACAATCTTTCATTCACCGATCAATCAACAACAACAACTTTTCCTAATTTCCTTCGCTCATTTGAAGTGACTCGTTGCTAGGTTCATCATGAATGAAAAACGTCCTACATGAACTATTTAGCTATTATGTTATTTCTGATGGTGTTCTGTGAACCATCTTGTGAACGACGTCAAATTTGACAACTAAAATTCTGCGCGGTCCGAGTTGAACCCTGTGGTGCGCAAATAAAATTTAAAGCAATCAGCACAACTAATTTGGGCTCCTGCAACCCGCCTACAATACGTACGTCTCTTGCTTGTACAAAGTATGTACTATAGGGTATCAATCACCGTTCCAGTGTTCCCTCCATAATTCCATTTCCAATGAACGCTTAGGCTTAGCTGTCTGTCTTGCGCCTAGTTGTGTTTGTAGTGTGCTGAATATTGCAAAAAGTTTATATGTTGAATATAGCACTATTTTTGTTTCAGAGCTAATCGCATCATAGTCCAATTTATCATCAAGATTTGTAAGATTCAAAATCGATCGTCGCTTAGATTAAAATCAGTATTTCCTAATCATTTTAGATTTTGACGTAGTTTTAAGTACCACTACATAATCTCTGATATCAATAGCCTCGCTTGAACTGGAGATTTATCTAACTACGTATCAACTTAACCGCAATCTTGCGAAATTTATGTCCTGCTGGCCGTCAATATCATCAAGGTATTTCATGAACCATACGACTATCCCGATGCATGTGAGCGCCGGGATCTCTGAGACAACATGTATGACATGTTGTCAGAGTTCCGGGTCTCGGAATTCGCTACAATTGGTGAGATATTCAGCCTAACATCTACGTTGGACACTTTTGGCAAGATGTGGTACTCGATATTCCTGTGGTCTCTCTGCTCATCAGTGTTTGTGCATACTTGTGCCGCCGTCGTCGCGTTCGGAACGCTCAGGAAGCACAAGTACGGGAAGTTCTTCCCGGTTTTACTTATAGTGATGGGTGTAGTTAGCCCTGTGACTTCCGGTGTTGTGAGTAGTGCTTGTGTGGCCTTTATATATAGAGCAGCTAACCTAAACATGTCAAACATTCATGCCATGATATGGGGCATCGGACAGACTGTTTTTGGTGCAGGTATAGGCTTTACAAGAATTTTAGCAACACTGTAATTGTTATAAAACCATGTATGTTGAGCTAATTGAAAAGAGTTGAAAGTCAATTATATAAGTTTATCAATATAGACTTGCTTCAAATTTTATTTTATATCACCAATACTCATTGTAATATACCTAATTAATGTTATGTAAAAATGTTTAGATTTTCCACTTCTATGTATACTTGCATTACAAATCTAATAGAGGTAAACAAAGAAATGACATTTAGCCCCTACAAACATTATATATATGTAATAATATATACACAAGGGAAAATCTTTGGGGCGCCGCATAAGGGATAGAGGTTTTGACTACTGCTCTGGGGCATTTCTGATGCAAAGGATCTCTTCTGGTTGAGCAACGGCAATATACTGCCAGCGTCATGGGAACCTTTGCTTTGGCAATGTCCCCGGGTGGTTTATTCAGGTAATTGTTTATATATATTTTTATTGATTAATTGTTAATTTTATTGTATTTATTTTTGTGAATGTATTTTTGTGTGGCATATTCTTTCTCAGCTAATATTTAGGAACAAGTAAGCAATAAATATTTATATGTACATAAAAAATATAATATGAACATCAAAGTCAAAGGTTTTGTATTGTCCAATGATATTTGTTTGTTGTTTACCTTTAATCTACAAGATTGGTAATGCGAGTTTAGGTACCCGTGTAGCCTGGACATTGCACACCAATTTATTATAAAGTGGGATAAATCCAACTAGTTTCAGCTAAACTTTGAATTCAACTTGAACAGCTTAGACATCTACTACTAGATTTTTTAAATGTAGTTGTATAGCTTTTGACATGTAATCCAAATAAATATATTTTTTAAATCTCTTTGGTAACTTATCTGAAATGTGTACATCCAACACATATTTTGCTCAGTAAATCATTGAACCCACCGATAAAATAATTTGTAAGTATGAGATGAGCATAAATAGGTGCTACTAAACAGATTTTATTTTATTATGAACATTGATAATGTAAAAAGTTTTAGTTTGTTAATATTAAAAACGGCTTTTTCGTTTTTTTTAATACCTTTTGCACAAATACTTTCAATAGATCTAGATAGATTATAGGTTTCTGTACAATTTTAATAATAATTATGTTGTACCTATTTCCTCATATGAATCACAATTACAGACAACTCATGTAAATTAGATAAAATTACAAATACATACTATGATACAACTTGATAGATAGGGTCTGTGCACACCTTTTTGCAGAGATTATATCCAACCTGGAGGAAATTTTACCAAAAAAATGTGAATGAAATGTTAGAGGGGGTGGGTGGGGTGGGACATGAGAGGTGTACATAGGCAAATAATAAACCCCAACATCAGTGATATAATACATTTTAACATCAGCTGTTTTTATTAATTTTACTGCTGAGTTATTATTTGGCTAGGATAGAATTTTTGGGTGTTGGAATAATACTTTACCCATACTAAAGTTAAGAATATATAAGTACAAAATATATAAAATCAGAATAAATAATGTTTGAAAGGTATAACCTATCAAAATTCATATAGTACATTATCCCTAATATTCTAAATACATTCTGACACAATGTTAACAATAGGATGATTGGTTATTCAATACTATATTGTGAGGGGTTAATGCTAATTTCCAGCATAAAACCCTAGCCGAAAATTAATAGGCTTGGATAATTTATGTTTTTAAATTTTTATTTTTTTCCAAAATTTGTCAAGTATTATTTACGAAAGATTTCAATTACTTTGGGTTACTTTTGACTGTAGTTTGATAGCTAATACATCAATGATTCCGCGGAATAGCATAAAGTAATTGCAAAGTAGTGGTGCGTACCCGTCTTTGAAAATGTAATATTTTATTATTGTAAGGCCGGTATTTAATCGATAGGTTAAATAGCAACTGTGCACATTTAACCGCACATGTGTTGGTAAACCCGTTTTGGTCGGGGGTTTTGGTTGAATGCATCTTTTGTCGTAACTACTTGAATTTAATTTATATTTACGTTGTTAGTTCCTCGAGGATTGTTTACGTGTTTTATAGATGGGATTACCCGATGACAGTTACTACGGGATTCGGAAAAATATCGATTTAAATTATCATAAGGGTTCTGAAACTATAACTTTATTGTTCGTCGTTGTATAAATAATTTCTAGGTACCGGGTCAAATGTATGAAAATATATTTATATATGGTAAAACTAAAAAATATTTTAAACGGAAATAGAGCAAAATATATTTTATTTGTTTTGGAAAATCTAACTACCTACCTAATTGAAATGCGCATGCAAAATACAGCGAAAAGGGTGTAGCCAGAACAGGTTTTGTGTTTTGTCTCCCGCGCCTCTCTCCCTTTTCCGTCAACCCTGCCCGCGTAAAAAAGTCAATTCACACAATCGCATATTGTGGAGCCATGGAAATGAATGGCTAAATAGTTCATGTCTTACTTTCTTTGAAGGAAATGGAGAAAAGCTAAAAATTAATTTAATTATTATATTTTATAAAAATATTTACAATAATCTAAATAATATACAAAAAGCCGTTCCTTACATGCTCCATTGGTTTTGAGCGTGATGTCAGGTATTTTTATATCTGCAGTAGTGTCCGCTTATAATACATACATAAATATCTGAGTGATTTAACTGCACAATACGCGTAGCGAGCATTTAACCGTGCACTTTAACCGAGGGTTTAACGGTTAATTTACAACTCTATTCTAAGGTACTCTCCACCTACTTTGAAATTATTGCAACAGCTTTTTTGTTCGCTTCCCTTACCACACCCTTTTTAGTCTTATATATATATAGTCAGCATCAGATAAATGTGAGCAGGTTAGCTACTCAAAAAGATCTACACATCTTAAAAAATCAGAAATATCTAAAAGTGTCAAAATTATGTCAACACCCTCAGAGTTAACTTGGATGTTGACATAACACGTTGGCTGTGTAGAAATTTCTGATTTTTTAAGATGTGTATATCTTTTTGAGTAGTTAACCTGCTCATATATATCTGATGCTGACTGTACCTATAGAATATAATTCTGAATTTAGGCATTATGAACTTATACAGGCCTGCCTAATAACTTCACGTCAAGCTATTACATTTGTAATATTGACAATAAATTATTGATGAACCAAGGCATCAATAATTTATTGTCAATATTACAAATGTAAGATTATTTAATTTTTACAAAAAATCCCACCAACAAAGATTTTATAAATTTTGCCAGACCTGTATAAACAGGTTTATCTCCTGATATTAGCCTGGAGTTAAGTTACGGGACACCTGTATATTCTTAACATATATATTGTCTCATAAATTTCAATGTGAGAAAGAGAACCTACATGGTCATGCAAAAACATCAACATTAGATATTATAAATTTTATCATAGCGAACTTGTGTGCATAGGCCCTAATAATGCTGTGTAGGAGAAAGCTAGCCTAAGACTACATTGTGATGGTATATTTAATGAAATTTCTTGTAAAGGTTTAGCATTAATTTGGTCTCAATAGGTAAACTAAGAATTATGGAGGCAATATTTATATATTACTTTGTATATACCTCGCGCCACGAGTTACCAGCGGTGGCCTTGAATGCGCAGTAGTCACTTTTCAATACCTGTACATATGCGCAGTAATTCCCGCCAACGTCGCCCAGCACTCTTAATTCGTGGCGCGAGTTATACCATATGGTATACTTATCAAATGTGTACTGTATAAATACAAAAACATTTGTTGAAACTAATTAATTATTCTGTTGTAGATATTGTGTCATAAATATGTAATGTAATATGGTAAAGGAAGAGTAAGTTTTTATATTTATTAGATGAAAATAAATAATTACATTTTTACAAAGTTTTTTATTCATAATTTACAATGCAAGGGTTGACCGATAGGCATATGTTCAGCAGTAGACAACAAAAACCTGAAAAAAAAGTTAAATCGATAAATAGGTACTATCTTAATAAGGTGCTACGAAAAAAAAAGGGGTGTTTTTTCGAATCCATTTACTCTACCATGAAGTCATTGATGTGAGAAAGCGTTCGACTCCGTGGAACACTGGGCTGTCGTGCAGTCTCTGCAGCGATGTCAGATCGACCAGCGATACATCCAGCTTCTGACGAGCCTCTACAATTCTGCTACGATGACAGTGCAAATACAAGGCTCCACAACGACTGTTCCAGTCAAAAGAGGCGTACGCCAAGGAGATGTCATATCTCCGAAGCTCTTCACTAACGCACTAGAAGATATCTTCAAAACCCTTGACTGGGACGGACTGGGTATAAATGTGAATGGAGAGCACCTGAATCACCTCCGATTTGCAGACGACATGGTCATACTGGCTGAAACCCCCACAGAACTGGGAAAGATGCTCAACGATCTGTGCCACGCATCTATCCGGGTAGGTCTTAAAATGAATTCGGACAAGACTAAGGTTATGGGCACGACCGATATGTCCCAAGATCCGATCACAGTAGACGGCCGAGTGATGGAGCAAGTGGAGGAGTATAACTACCTAGGGCAGATCATCAGACTGGGACGGGACTCGCTGGATCGCGAGATTGACCGAAGAATCCAGCTTTCTTGGGGAGCATTCGGAAAGCTCAAGGACGTCTTCCACTCCAAGATCCCTCAATCGCTGAAGACTAGAGTCTATAACCAGTGTGTTCTCCCGGTGATGACTTACGCTTGCGAGACATGGACGCTTACTGCCGGGATGATGAACAAACTTAGAGTCACACAAAGAGCGATGGAAAGGTCGATGCTCGGAGTGTCCCGCCGCGACATGATAAGAAACGAGCTCATCCGCCAACGCACTAAAGTTACCGATATAGGAAAACCAGTCGCGCGACTTAAATGGCAATGGGCTGGACACATCTGTCGCAGAAATGACGGAAGATGGAGCTCTAATGTTTTGCTCTGGAGACCCCGCACAGGAAAAAGAAGCGTTGGAAGACCTGCGACACGGTGGTCCGACGACATAAAGATCACGGCCGGCCTATCCTGGACGAGAATGGCCGCGGACCGCACAAGATGGAGGACAACTGGGGAGGCATATGTCCAACGGTGGACGGTGAAATGCTGAAGAAGAAGAAGTCATTGATGTCACAGATTTAATTTTTGGGTTAACGTTTATTGAGTATTTGATTAAGATTTTGACTAAAACAAAAACGCGATTGGATGAAATTTTCACGATAGAATTTAATTACGAAAACACCTCTAAATTGTTTTATTTTTTCCTGCAATTCTGAAATCCTAACTTATTTCATTGTGGAACTGCGTTCAAAATGTAGATATTATGTATTCGCAATATCTCCTTAAAAAACTTTTTAACGAAATAGCGTAGTTTATTTTTAAACAATTATTCTGTGCTTTTTAATTTTTTCCCGATTCCGTCCCTCTCACACTGCGGGTCTTTCCGCCTGGAGTAACGGGGACCTTTGCACGGACGAGGTATCGCCTTAACCCTCTATAACTCAACAACGTATAGGACTTCGAAACTTTTTGTATGGAGCCTGGCATACCTACCTGAGTTGAAAGTACCTAAATATCGTATTTTGGTGTACACCTATGAAACATATGCGAAACGACAGAGAAGATAATTACAAACAGCAAATACTCTTTCACAAAACGTCGTAAATCATATACTTTCAGACATATTTCAGTTTAAAGAAGAAAAATAACATCTTCATACAGAAATAAAATTCGCCATTTCAAGCATACGGTTCCGTGTGGGAATATTATGTCATTAAAACATAATCTTCACTATCGCAAAATAATATTATAAATCCAGCGCCATTTAACAAACATCAATTAATATAACTCAGCACTACCGATAAATATTTAAGCATCAAATTGTCATCAGCGGTAAATTTTCTAAGTAGGCCTCTTTATATATTTTATCTGCACACGTATCATAAACCCTCTTTACTGCGTACAAAAACCGCAGGTTACGATCAGCATAATGTTAAACTACTTGGTAAAAACTCATTTCTTATCTGAAAATTTGTACATTATGACCATAAGGGATCGTTCAACAATTACGTGATCATTTTTGGCCGTTTTTTTAACCCCCCCCCCCTTATGTGATCACAACGTAATCTTTAGTTTTTACACCCCCCCCCCCCTCGCCTTGATTACGTAATCTTCGTCCGTGCTTAAAATTTTTGCTGTTTATTAGCACTGACACGTATGTCATGTTTCTGTAGGTCTTAAATGACCTAAATTTGGGAAGAGGGTGTGTCATTTTGTCAAAATGCATAAGGTAAGAACTATAGTTATATCAATAAAATAGATACTTTCGTTAGTATTTATTGAAACGACGAAACAAAATCAACTCTTTCTCACTATTAGTGACTAACGTAACTTAAAGTTACGAATACTGATTTTCAAAGCAGGTTTTATGTATTAATCATCACGTCATTCATCTAACTAAAACATGTTAGATGAATGTATTTAGTATTTATATTTTTGTATTTAAAAGTGCCATTACAGGCTAAATCAGGGAACATCTGAACATCAATATTCAAGGGCACGACCGCTACAGTTTTGATAACTTTTTACCTAAAATATACCCAAAATACTTACTTCCTCCAATATACCTATAACAATACTGATGCTTGGAAAAGTCGGTAAAATATTCCGAAAAAGTATAAAAATACTGAATCTGGTCACACTGTTCCACAGTTTGTCTATAGCAGGGGAAATCCCGTTTCATTTATGTAATAGTAAGTGTTACCAGTAATAAACTTAAAAATTGGACGTAAATATTTAAATATAATTTATTTTCGGAAACGAAGCGCAGATGACGTAATCATGGATTCTCCCCCCCCCCCCACAATAATCTGATGTATATACAAGCATCCGACCCCCCCCCCCTTCCGGTGATCACGTAATTGTTGAATGATCCCTAATGTACAAAAATTTGTCAAATTATGGCATTAAAATTTCGAACGCCGACTCCCGCCTGCGTGCCGCCCCTAGTTTGTCTGTGAAGTTGGTACTACAGAACAAGCTAAACAACTGCAGAGCAATGATCAATGCCACAATGCCGGTCAAACATGCGGTTCCTGAACACACCAAGAGAGCTTATGATATGTGTGTAGATAAACTAGTGTATGTAACTGTACATAATTAGGCCTTAAAACTCTCGAGTGATATTATTATGAAACCCACTCTCGAGTATTAATGCCCTCCATTATGTAACAGTCACATAAACTACTATTAGAGATTCAGAATCTGTCCGGTGATAAAATCAAATTCTAGCCTCAAAATTAGTCCCTACATTTATTTGTCCAACAACTCACATTATTTTTTCATAAAAATATGCATGTTTGCCTGGATTTTCGATAGTTTTAGGTCGAATCACAGACCAGTAGAAGTAGACGCCCCGTATGTATGCGAGCCAACCGTGTCCATTCTTTCAAATGTCTGTCAGTTAACAGTCATAGCAAATAGTCATACAGGGACATACATAATCCTAAGAGGGAATGAGAGGTGGTTAAATGCAAACAAACATATGACACGCGAAGTCGGTGCTTTTGCGGCGTCTACCTAGCTTATTGGTATGTGAGTTCGATAGAATAGAAAATCTGAATCAGGGCACCCCAATACCTAGGCAGTCTTGTGGCTTGACTCGTGTTTTTTTTATGAGCCGGAGGTAGGGCGATGTCGAAATAATAATGCAAATATAGTAGATTCAGTCATCAATCATACTTATGCTAACTTAAAAAAAAATGACTAGGTATATGAAATTAGAGTGCGCTGTTTTTGTTTTATAGATGCAGTTGATACAATTATTAGAAGCTGGCAATGTGTAGACATTTAAAAATTTAGTTTCTATAGAATTATCACGATGCTGAGATATATTAACCGTACCTTATATTACAATATAATAAAATTATTTATCAGGCGCTTAACATTTATTGCTGACCTATTAAATCTATGGACAATTAATAAAATTTGAAGACGAAACCGGTATCATATATTAGTTGAAATACCAAACTTGGCTAGAGTAGGTTATTGTGGCTAAATTTCAATTTATTTATTTATTTATTTATTTATTTATATAAGGCACATCAACAATACAAACACGAACACAGAAAGACAATATTACAAAAAAAAACAATACAAGAGTTTGCATCAATTATAGATGCGCACAGCATTGTCAACAATCAAATCATTTTAAAAATAATAAATAATAATAAAAATAATAATAAATCAATTGATTTATAGGTAAGGTTGGAACGTAGAAGTAAAACCGGAGCGGAGCGAAGCGTATGCAAACAAAAACAATTTTTAATGAAAATAATATTATCTGCGAAAAATGCTCAAAAGATCAACGTCAAGATCGATGACCTCGAGGTCAAGTTAAAGGACTATCCAAAAATCATTTAAGACAAACAATGAGAATTTTCTGCAAAATGCACAAAAGATCAAGCTCAGGTCGATGACCTCGAGGTCAAGTTAAAGAACTATCCGAAAATTATTGTAGGACAAACAATTATATTTTTCCCCAAAGTATGCACAAAAGGTCAAGATCAAGGTCGATGACCTCGATGTCAATGAACTTCTAATGTCATCTAACATGAAAAAACGGCAAAATCCATCGTTTACCCAACCTAATTCTCCCACATCACACATAATATGCATAGGAAAAGTCCAAGCAGTAGGCTCCATCCATTATTATGGTTGGACAATTCTGACTCTACCATTTAGACATATATTGCTTACGATCCCAGACTATAAACCCTCAGCCTCAGGCTACAATGTACTTCCATGCCGGTGGCTGAAGTACCGTCTTCGCTCGTAGTGACGCGATTCGTGGCAGGACGAGCTGTCCTCATCATCCTCATGAATAACACCTTCCATAGTTTCCTCCAGTGTCAGGGGTAACTTATACTCTTCACGAGTAAGAGTTCGCTGGGAAAAAAAAGCAAATATGGAATCAATAGCTACAGCCACAATTATCAAGTCTAATAGGGGCTTTACACATACTACACAAAATAGCTATTTTACTTCAATATAATCGGAAATGTGGCGAAAAATGGTCTGTAATGCGGCCGAAAAACAATGAATAATAAACCAGGTTAACAAAAACAATTCTAGCCTGTTACAGGCCAGAAATGTTTTTGTTGTTCGTTGGGTTGTTTAAAGAGCAAGTCGACCTATCA
The DNA here is from genome assembly GCA_949825045.1 of Argyresthia goedartella. Taxonomy (NCBI): domain Eukaryota; kingdom Metazoa; phylum Arthropoda; class Insecta; order Lepidoptera; family Argyresthiidae; genus Argyresthia; species Argyresthia goedartella. Next base: position 19,836,959 of record OX463821.1, on the reverse strand, counting down.
CATTGGCCCTCTGTTCACTGTTTCGACCAATCAGAGCACGACTTGTGCTGCATATGACCTAAAATTGACCAATCAGAATGTCTGGCCACTAAGAATGGCCCCGTTATTTTTACATAGCCTAGAAACGATGTCCTACTACAGGTCAAAGAACTCGCTGTTCCGAGCCCCAAAAAAAATTTTAAAAGTGAAAATAGGATTTGAAATTTTTATGTGAGGAATTTTCGATGTACTAATTTTTGATGGTAAGTTAATTACGAAAGATAACGAAAGTTTGATCTACAATGAATTCATCTACTGACTGTAAGGACGCGTTGACGCCTACCGAATTACAAGATGCCACAAAGTCGGTCGCGGTCGTAAGAAGATTTATCATGAGAATTGATATATATTTCCTAACAGAAGTCGTGAAAAGCACTATGTAATTCCTCGGCCAAAAGTGCAATAGATGGACTCGTCTATTGTTATCTCAAACTCACTCGTTCATCTATTGCACGATTTCCAGCCTCTACAGCAATGTACTATTTCTGCTACAATTGCGGAAAGTATAAGTGGCAGTTTTATTTACGAGCGAGCGAAGACAGCAAGTTTTTAAGCCGACACAAGCCGGAAACCATCTAACGCACGTGTATCATACAACGTTTTAAGAGAAAATAAAAATAATCAATATGCGTCAAATAAAAATTATTGTTTTAAAATAAAGTAAATAACTATACGCGCGTCACAATATCTACTACTGGGCATGTGCAAATAGCTGCTACGTCGTATCGCAAAAAGGCACCAGCATAGTATATACGTTCAGCCATATAGAACATATAGAACATTTAAAATAAATTGATTGAACACAATTTTAATCTAAAGTATTTAATAACACGTTTTATTAAGTATTAGTTTTATTGTACTTTTTACGAGTATATGAATGATAATCTGTACTTGACTAATTTGTAAAACTTTTTCTCAAATACTTAAAACTCTTCGTCGGGGCGTATTTCCTTTGCGAACATGGCCGTTACGCTCCCATAGTGCACTGCTCGTGTATATTTCGGAATGCTGATACTTACATCTGCAACTACAAAATATACAAGAATTTTGCGTACTACTCGTGTATAGTTTGTAATGAATGCGTGCAAAAGTTTAGTTGCAAACTATACAAGTGCCACTTACGCACGCTATCAAATGTTATGAATGGGAATCAAAAAAGGTTCATCAAAAGCACATTTTTTTATGTGTACTTAAGTTTGTTATACTATGTATTTTTTATTGTTCTAAAATGTACAACCTAGCACGAAGGATAAAGAGGGCTTCGCTTCGCTCACCCCCTTTTACCCTTTATCTAAGCTGCCGCAGTGTTTTCCCTGATTTGCTGTGCAAATCAGCGATTAATATTAGAGTTACTTATTAAGGGAAATATCGAAGCGTAATCAATCGTCATCAAATCAAAAATACTGATTTGTACAGCAAATATCAGGGAAAACACTGCGGTAGCTAAGGTGAAGGGGCGAGCGAAGCAAAGCACCTTTAATCTTCGTGTTAGCTTGTAAGAACAACAAAAATACTTAAAACATAAACTTAAGTACACATAAAATATTTATTGAATTACTCGAGTTTTTACATTCTTTAATAGCGCAGTGTATAACGGAACCATACAATTGGCGTAGACAATTCCAAAGTACGCACGATTGCGGCGTAATGCTGATGTTTAGTTCGGAAGACGTTAGTGAAAACATTGCGTTCCAAAGAATACGCGATAATTTTCAGACCCCTGCCGTAATGGCCTTGTATATTACGGAAACACGCTGCATCGGGCTGACAGCGTTAAGCACTTTCTGCATGATTTCGCTGCTTGGAAAACGCTCTTTTCGAGAACATGCATCTTAAAATAATTAGATATGTATATGGATGAACTATGAGCAATATCTAGTTCGCTACATGAGTAACAAAGATAGTAACAAAAAAAATCCAATCATTCATTGACGATTTCTATTAGTATGTAATTATTTACCTCATGCACTTCTGTCTCCCGTCTACCGTATTTCCCAATACGATCATGCAGTGATTTGGTCTCTGAAATAGCATCCTGTAATGCTAATTTCAAGTCAATAACTTCCTTTCTAGCGTTTGATAGGAGTTTCTCAGTTGATTCCAAGTTAACCTTCAACTCTGCATTGTCAACTTCAAGCCTATTTTTGCTATTTGTAAGAGATTTTATTTTATTTTCATACAATTTAAAATCTGATCTTGTATGATCGTCGTTATTTTGTCCACTTTGCATATTGTTGTACATTTGCTTCAGATGCGATACATTTTGCTCAAGGATTATCTTCTCTTCTGTGACGAGTTTTATTTCATTTTCCAATGAAGTTATTTTAAACATCATCTCTGCAATTCGCGCTGATTGATTTTCTATAATTCCTTCTTTATCCAACAGTTTACCTTCTAATTCTTGTATCCGGATAACATAACTTTGTAACTGTAATGATTTAGAGGCAGACTCACTTTCCAAAGATTGGTTTGTATTTTCTAATATGTTTGCTTCTACTGATAAACTTGCAAAGTTTTCCAGCATATCAGACCTTTCAGCTTCTTTGTGGGATAACATTTCCTCTATTCTTCTTATTTCAGCAACATAATGTTGCAATTGTTGTCTCAGTTCATGCACCTCCCTCCTAGACTTGTCATACTCTATCTTTGAAACTTTCAGTGTTCCATTTACATCTGCTAGACTATTCTGCAGTTGTTTATTTTCTATGACTGCATTGTCATACTGTTGATTCAATCTTGAAATCTCTCCATTAAGGAACTTTATTTGTGATTCATAGTCAATAATCTTGTGTTCTGAGACCTTGTTCAAATTGAGCTTACTTTTTAGTTCAGAAACGTCGTTTTCTAGTCTACTTATCTCAAATGTTTGCGATTTTATCTTTTGCTCAAGAACAGATGAAGCCTCTGTTTTGTGATCCAACTCTATGACTATTTTATCCCGTTCTTGATCCACTTTCTTAATGTTAGCAATCAAGTTACCTTTGTCAGCATTAAGTGACTGAATTTCTGTCTGAAATTCCTTGCACTTCTTTTCTAACTCTACAACTGTATCTTTTAATATGCTATTCTTTTTCTGATAATTCAACAATTCATTTTGTATTTCATTACTACTTCTTTCGGTTTCAATTTGAATGTTTTTAATTTGACTTGAAAGTGTTTTCTCTTTTATGACATCACTTTGCATCTTTTTTATTTCTTCACGTAAGAAATGACATTCTTCACGTAAATGTTCTGCTGATGCCCTTCCAGTTCTGTGTGTTGTTTTATATGAATTGTTTTCTTCCTGTAGCTGTTCAATCTCATTTTGTTTTAAAGCTAAATCTCTTTTGTACCTTTCAACTAATTCCATTGCTTCCTTATATCGCAAATTATATTCATTCTTGTCTTTTTTCAACAACTGAGTGTCTGATGTGAGGCAATCAATTTTATTTTTAAGTCTTTCAACTACTATTTTCTGGTGATCACCTGATTCATTAACTGAACCTAAATTCTTAAAATGGTGTAGTTGCTGGCTCAATACAATATTTTCCTTTGATAATTCAACATTCTCATCATTGAGTTGGCTGATAATATCTTTATAGTTTCTCTTGTTGCCATCTTCTTGGTTTGTTAATTTGAGCCTTAAATCATCATTCTCTTTTTTTAACATCAAAATTTTTTGCTCACCCTCACACAACTTTACATGTAAGTCTCTTACAAAGGCACTTCTGTTTGCAGTGTTTTGAGGTGATTTGTCTTTATCTTTACATTTTGTCATGATAAGAGATGTGGTTTCTGTTAGTTTATTTTGAATTTCCTTAATATACTTTTCATACATTTTTCTTTCTGACCGAAGAAGTGTCTGCAGCTCATCCTTGGTGAAGTAGTCGCCTTCATTTAACTTATCAGTTTTTTCTTTATTTGAAGCATCATTATATTCTTTGTTAGTCACTGACATTGTCAACAGTTTTTCTTGTAAATTTTTATTAAGTTCAAATAACTCTTTTACCTCCGCTTGCAATCTTTCTTTTTCCCTCAAAGAAGCATCCAAGTCTTGTTTAATGTTTGTTATTAAATCGAGATTAGAGGTTTTTTCAAAATTAGATAGTGACTTCTTTATATTTGAGCTATCAAGTCTAGCTTGCAAGAACTTGATTTCGTTGGTAAGTTCAGCTAGTTTCTTGTTACAGTCTTCTTCTACTTTCAGTGCCAAAGCATCTACTTTTTGAAGTTCATCTTGTAAATTTTTGTTTTTGTCTGCTAATTGGAGAGCTCGAAGCATAGCTTCGTGTTGCTTTTCCAGACCATTATGTATTTGTTTCTTCAAAAGATCATTTGCAGATTCAAGTTCATGGATATGACTCATTAAGTCTTGGACTCTAATATCTGAAGCCGAGCTACAATTATAATCTCTAATCAGTGGTCTTCCTCCTTCCAATAAAATATTTAATCTAACGATTTCATGGTCTCTATGCTCAACTTGACTCTTCAGTAGCAATATTTCATCCTTATAGGCATCATTAGTTTCCACTAATGAGGAAATTTTATTATTTATTTCAATTTCATTATTGTCAGTTTGAGTTTTTTGTTCATAACAAATACAATGTCGATTACTTTTATCTCCATCATTCCTTTTACTCTTATTTCTGCTGCTTTGAGTTCCTGCACAGAGACCCCTTAAGCTCAAATCTCTTAGTTCATGTTGCAGCTTGCTTATAATGTTATCCTTCTTTATTATCTCCTCAGCTAGTGATTTTATGTTCCTCTTGTTTTCCTTCGAAGCCTTTAGCATCTTTTCTTTTACTTTTATCATGTCTTGATGAAGTTGGTTATTTTCCTGGATGAGCTTTGTATTATCGCACTTGTAGGGTTCTGCTTCCAAAACCAAGGAGTCTCTTTGTTGGAGAGCCTTCTTGGATAGTTCCATGTAATGTTGGAGACTACGCGTCGTCTGTAAGAGGTCTGCGATGATGCACTCAACCAGTGGTACTGCTTCAATAGGCAGCAAATTTTTGTAACCCAGCTCTTCAAGTTTGTGTTTCAAGTTGAAATAGGACTCACCCATCGTGAAGTGGATAACAGTAATAAACAGTAGCAATTACCTCCAGAAATATATAACTTTAAGTTCTAAAAAGATTATCTTCGCCTGGCTGATAGCATTTTAGTCTTTAGTGTTAATTCTTGGTTTCGCAGAAAATATGCCTGAAGCTCCACAATCGAAACGAAATGAAACCAAAAGATAGACCAAAACAAACAGCAAAATTGAGTTGAGTGAAAGAATTGTCAATTGTCATCGGTGGGTTCATGTATCTTTGGTTGTGATTTTTATAATCTGTGAAAGTCTATTGTAAAGGGAATGAATTCCACCCGACGCTATTTCACGGCTGATTGGCGACTGAATTGGCTTGAACTTCCACAATCGAATCGAAATGAAACCAAAAAAAGACCGAAACAAACGGTAAAATTGAGTTGAGTGAAAGAATTGTCACAGGTGGGTTCTGTGGTCTATATTTCTTCTTAAAAAGAAGACTATAGGTCGATAATTCGGAATTGGGATTTTTATGGACTGTATTTATAGATATGTATATATTAGACTGGAGAAAGCAATTAAAATAATTTGAATCTCACCCACCACAGAAGAAAAGTGGAAAACACCCACTGCTTCTGTCCTCGGGGCAGGCAGAGGGTAAGTACGTAAGTACTTGTATAAGACACATTGAATTTGGGGGAGGGGGGCGTGGAGGGGGGAAGGGGTGGGGGAGGGGAGGTCCCCCCACCTACCCCCTTTTAGGAAACCACTAGTTTTTATGTTATGGAGGTCCAAAGATTGAAGAAAATGCCTACATTTTTTGGATTTCGGGGGAGTTGGAGGAGGAGAGGGATTGGAGGAGGGGTTGCCAAGAGTAGGGGGTCGCCTCGCTCCGCTCCGCTTCGCTCCGGCTCCCGGGTCTACTGTAACGTGTGAACCTAACAAACCTATCTTTAGTTTTTAAACAGGAAGTGACCTAAAGCAACCAATTTGGTTCTGATAAACTCCATAAAGTAGTTAGTAAGTAAACAAAGCCAAAGTCGTCCAGAGAATCACGGATAAAACGAGAGCGCAACAGAACATTAAACAAAGCCAAAGTCGTCCAGAGAATCACGGATAAAACGAGAGCGCAACAGAACATTCACGAAACACGGAAGGAATCGGAATGAAATGAGCAAGTAGGGGGTCGCCTCGCTCCCCTCCGCTTCGCTCCGGCTCCGGCTCCCGGGTCTGCTGTAACGTGTGAACCTAACAAACCTATCTTCATTTTTTAAACACGAAGTGACCTAAAGCAACCAATTTGGTTCTGATAAACTCCATAAAGTAGTTAGTAAGTAAACAAAGCCAAAGTCATCCAGAGAATCACGGATAAAACGAGAGCGCAACAGAACATTCACGAAACACGGAAGGAATCGGAATGAAATGAGCAAGTCATTATGTCAGAAAATACAAAATTGCTGACGCAAATTTCTACCATTACGGCAAAATCTTGTAATTTGTACTAAAATCATGTACCAATATCCAACGTTGGAGCTTTTGGTTGTGACATTTGTCGTTCCGAGATTGGCCAAGTTGTAAAAATCGCGTAAACATATTTTATAATTAAAGTGCTAAAATGATGTTTCCTAAATCAGAAAATGGTATCAGAGGATAGCAAAGAACCCTCCTAACCACCTAAGTACTCCAATCTTTAAATTTCAATGTGTCTTATATAAGACCAAAATCAAATCAAAATAAAAAATCATTTATTTCCATAGGATGTTGTTACATCACTTAGATCCGTCATTACATTTTTTTGGGTGAGTTCACTAACACAATGGCGGAATCTGTGGAGAAGAGCTCACCGAAGAAACTCCACAGTCGTCGCATCTTTTGCGTTTCCTTTTTTAAATAAAATATTGTCAAATTACAAAATGAATGCTAATTATATATCGAAACAGCCTGTTACTCAAACAATCTATTCCCATGGACATCTGTCCTCTAAGTAATCAGATATCCTATAGTAAACTTTTTTATACAATTTCTGTTTTATTATTATTTTAAACTTGTCTAAAGGTAAGTTTTTAATATCAGTAGGGACCTTATTGTAATAGCGTATACAATTGCCTTTAAAATAATTACTAATTTTATGTAGTCGGCTTACATAAGCAACCAACTTGTCTTTATTTCTAGTATTAAAATTGTGTATATCACTGTACTTCTGAAAATTAGTTATATTTCTTTTTACATACACAAGATTGTCATAGATATATTGAGACACAAATGTCAGAATATTGATTTCTTTAAACTTTTCCCTCAGTGACACTCTAGGCCCTAATCTATAAATTGCACGAACAGCCCGTTTCTGCAGAATAAATATACTATTAGCATTCGCAGCGTGACCCCACAATAAAATACCATAGGTCATTAGACTATGAAAGTAACTAAAGTAGACTAGTCTAGCGGTGTCTACGTCGGTAAGAGCTCTAATTTTTTTAACTGCGAACGCTGCCGAACTCAGTCTGTTCGACAATTTATTTATATGAGGATCCCATTGTAGTTTGGCGTCTAAAGTAATGCCCAAAAAGACAGTCGACTGCACAAGGTCCAATCTCTGTCCTTTTATAAATATGTCTGTAGTTACTGGGTTCACATTGGGTAACACGAATTTAATACATTTAGTTTTCTTTTCATTAAGTAATAAATTGTTAACAGTAAACCAGTTCACACACCCAACCCCAGGCAGACTTTGCCACACGCAGCACGACACTAGCACTGTTGTCCCCCGTTTCTTGAGCATCTGCCATGTCAAATGCACACGGTGAGAATGTCCAGAAAGTGTTACACGCACGACACGCACCTGCAGGAGCAATGGTTAGCAGGTGCGATAGCTATCAGCTGCTGACTGATGCGAGGCGATACGAGAACTGGGTTCGACGAAAAGTGAAGGAAACTTAAGGAAAGTGCGGGTACCTAATAATTATTGCAATATACCCGCTCTACAGTCAAATATGAATTCAAAATACGAAACAGATTCATGTATCTTTGGTTGTGATTTTTGTAATCTGTGAAAGTCTATTATTAAAGTGAATTAATTTTACTTATTATAAGTCTGTGATTTTTTATTTGAAATTTCAGGGCTGATGGCGACTGAATTGGCTCATATTGGCTTAAGATCAGATTGCCCATCTACACGTATACAATGAAATCACCATTTTAAATTTTATTTTGTGTTGCGTAGGTACCCAGGCCGAGTTAGTAGGCCACTAATTACCTGCCAACCCGCAATGGACGAGCGTGGTGGGTTAAATGTCCACACCTTTCCCCCATGAATACCCACAAACCATGGCACAGGCCCCTAGTCCCCGGTGGCTCCGGTGGGCCTAGCTACGACGGTGTGGCAGGAATCCCTGGAGCGGGGGTGCTAAGAATCCCCGGGCGTGATCTTACCGTCACACGAGCACAGCTACGAAAACGGACTGAAATACGTTGAACGTCATAAGTTATAACATATAATTTACGAGCCTTGACTAAAGAATTTTATTTTTTTTATTTTATTTTATTCAGGTAACAAACAGTCACTTACTAAACATGGATTGATTGACTATTTACATAAAGACCTGGAGTACCAATAATTGGTTACAATTTATACCGTGTTGTGACAATATTCGAGAACGTATAGTTAAGTTACCTACATAGAATTTCTTTTATTTGTCTTTTAAAGCTAGGAAGTGAGTTTGCGAAGATATCTATATCTATCAGTCTTTTGTTATAAGTTTCGAAAGATCGTCGAAAGAATGTGTTTTTTGCATAGTTTGTGCTACATAAGGTAGAATAAAATGTTTTCTTTGAACGTGAGGAGATGCGGTTAACAAACAAGTTTAACTTCTCAAGTAAACATGCCGAATCTATATGGTCATTTAATAATTTATATAGGAATGAGGCATCCAAAAAAGTGCGTCTGCTTTCTAGGGAGGCAATATTGAACTTATTACACAGCCTTTTATTATCATTATAGTTAGTGCCGGTCCTGTAGTCTAATGATTTTAAAAATTTATTCTGAATCTTCTCAAGACGAGCAACGTGTACCGCATAGTGGGGATTCCACACTACACAACCAAATTCTAAAATACTACGCACATATGCGTAGTATAGCGTTATGATGGTTTTTGCTCGCTTAAAGGGTTTTGATAGACGCAGAATCAAACCAAGTTTTTGGTAGGCTCGAGCGATGATATGGTCGATATGTATATTGAAATGAAGTTTAGAATCAAGCAGCACCCCCAGGTCTCTAATCTGCGTTACCCTTTTTACTTGAATACCATTGAGGTTGTAATCAGCTAATACTGGACTAAATTTCCGGGTAAATGTTATCGTATAACATTTATCTACATTAAGCAATAACTGATTACGGGCACAATAAGTTGTGAAAATGTTTAGATCAGATTGAAGTAAAGTGCAGTCTTCTGGGGTTGAGACTACTTTAAAAATCTTAGTATCGACTAAAGTAATGACGGATCTAAGTGATGTAACAACATCCTATGGAAATAAATGATTTTTGATTTGATTTGATTTGATTTGATCGTCCGCGTATACCAAATGACATGAGTCTGAGAAAATATTCATGATATCATTAATGTATAGAGTAAACAAAAATGGGCCCAAATGGGAACCCTGGGGTATGCCAGAGCCAATGGAGAAGAAAGTCAGATGTGTATCCTTTTAGTGAGACAGCTTGACTTCTGTTGCTAATGTAGGACTTCAACCATCTAAACAGATCACCATGTATACCGATCTTCAGAAGTTTGGAAAGGAGTGTGTTATGATTAATTTTATCAAATGCTTTTGAAAAATCGGTATACACGGTATCAACCTGACATCCAGCGTCCCTAACATTAATTGCGAAATCTGTAAAAGTGACTAAGTTTGTGTCGACACTACGACCCTTAAAAAAACCATGTTGGAATTGAGAGATGTGACGTGATAGTGTTTGAGATAGTTCTTGTGTTACAATTTTTTCGAATATCATACCAAATATACATAATTTTGATATAGGCCTGTACTGTTTTACGTCACACCTCTCACCTCCCTTATGTATTGGCGTTACTATTGCGGTTTTCCAAATATTTGGAAAACATCCCTCATTAAGTAACTTTTTAAAGATGATAGTAAGCGGTATGGAAAGTGAGGACGAGCATTTCGAGATAAAAATGGGATGAATCCCATCGTGACCTGCTCCCTTATTAACATCTACTTTATCTAAATGTCTCAAGATTAGTTTACGGGAAATTCTTACTGACGAAATATCTATCGGAGCATCGGATGAATTATAATCCAAACCAAAAATGGGATCCATTGAACTGTCATTAGTATCCTTTACCATTATAAACCATACGCTCGGGTAAAGCATTTGAAGAAAATTTAGTTTTTATATAACTCCAAAAATATTTAGGGCAATGTTCAATTCGTTCTTCGGCTCTCTTCACAAACGATTCAAAACAAAAAGGTTCCCACTTCTTCTCCCTATGCCTGAGTAATCTAAAAGCATCATAATCTAGTGGATTACCATAGATTTTCCATTTCTTGTGATATTTGAGTTTTTCGCGAATTAATTTAATGAGGGAACTAGAGTACCATTGTGGGTATCCACTGTTTGGGGTAGATGATACCGACTGTTTGGGAACATGTTCGTCAATAACACAATTTAGCTGACTATAAAAATGATTGGTAGCATCATCCATATTCATATTATGTAGACAGATCCAGTCATAGTCGGATAACCGCCCATTGATCGCCACGTAGTCAGCATTATGATACATGAGTTTCAAACGAGGCTTTTGCTTATGTAAGAACAGACCAGGAACACTAATATTGATCTCTAAAGATCTATGATGCGGGTCCTCAGGAACAAGGGGATGGGCGCACGGTACCAAGGAACAAGCAGTGTTACTCAAAACCAAATCAAGGATGTGTTGGTTAACGTTCGTACACCAGTTGTACTGTTTCAAATTAGTCAACATCATAAATTCCGAAAGTGAGGTTGCCACACTATTATTATTTGTATTAATATCAAGAAAGTTTGAATTATTAGTGTTGGCAATTTCCCACGATGCATAAGATACATTAAAGTCCCCAAGAAATAAGAACAAATCGTTTGTACTGTTTACAACACGGTCAGAAGAGTAATCGAATAAATTTTTAAGTGATTCGTGGTGTTTGTTATTGTGAGGGTAGTAAGAAGCCACTAAGTGCAGTTTAGAAAAGGAATGATCACAGCTGACTCGAGAGTGCTTAGTGCCACCGCCGTCAAGGTCGATAGTAACCCATAGTTCCTCGGCAGTCGGCGTACTCCGTAGTATAAAAGAAGATAAATAGAGCTTGAAAATGAATTAGGTACTTGCTCGTCCAACGTCTTTCGACATTATTCGCTTATCAAGAGATGGAGAGGAGACATTAAAACGCAAAGACAACATTTTCTTATATCCTCGAAAAGCTGGAGGCCTTTATGGAGTAGGTAGGCTTTTTAGTAGCAAAACGTTGGACCAATAACATCAATTCAACAAGTTCAAAGCCTATTCTGACCGTATTGCGGTGCTTATATTCAGGGTCACTGACTGTTGTCCAAACCTAAGCCCCTACGTCATCATATCCAGACAAAGAAGTTGAATCTTTCTATGATCTCCTTGAAATGGCTCGTAATGAAAACCGAGAACATTGAACCACAATCGTAGGTGATTATAATGCAAAGATTGGCCCAAGACTTGACATAGACAACTGTCACTTACAGGGACCGCATGGGGTAAGTTTACCAACATTGACAGTTTCGTACGAGGTTGGGAGGGGGGGGGGGGAGGGGGCAGGGGGGGAGGGTAGGTAACCCCTCTTGTAAAATATCCAGTCTAGGAAATGTATATAATGTAATGGTTTTTTTGTTATGAATTTTCAAAAATCCATTTTGAGGTTATTTTTTACTATAGGATTTTTACAAAAAGTCATTGTTTGTACTCCGGCTACTAGGGCTCATAAAAAAGGCAAGTATTTAATTGCACATCAAAAATACTGATTTTCACAGCTAAAAGGATCAGCAAACACTTATTATGTTTTAAGTATTTTTGTTGTTCTTATATGTTCAACCTAATACGAAGGATAAAGGGGGCTTCGCTTCGCTCACCCCCTTTACCCTTCACCTAAGCTACCGCAGTATTTTGCCCAATAGCACAAATTAAGCAAGAGAGAACATTCACGCAACTCGAAGAAAAACGGAATGACTTGACACACAAACACACTAACCCAGCAACGTTTTTTTTTACTTTCGAACATCGACGTTACGTTCCGTTCCACACATTCTAAGTCTAACTGACATTCATCTTAGCCCAAATTTTACGAAAAACGTTTCGTTTCTCCTGATAATATTCATAAGTTTAATTAATTCATAATTATGATGATGATGATGATGTTCTCCGACCGGGTTCGGTCACGGCGACTGTAACTGCTGGGGAAGGCGTCGTTCGTGTGCCCTCATATGGCTTGCGTAGCCTATTTTATTAGAAAAAGTGCGATTGCACTGGCCACACGTCAGCACGCCATTTTGGTGCGTGTACTGTATTGCGGCAGGTGTTCTGCCTCGTAGTTTGTCTCGCTTGGCATCAAGAGTAGCTCTTCGTTGGGCCTCGAAATCGAAGATCTTTGTGTGCACCGTATGTCGCCACTTTGCCTTGTCTTCCGTGAGTTCCTCCCACGTGGATATTTGCGGCATACCTCGTCGAAAGCCGTGATCCACTGTTGTAGTCCCTCCACAGAATCTGACACAAAGCAAAGATCGTCGGCGTACATAATCTCTCTAATTGTATCGCAGGATGTCTTAGTGCATGCTTTTAGTCGAGCGACGTTAAATAGCTTTCCGTCTGTTCTAAAGCGGATATGAATACCAGATGTCGATTCGTCAATTGATTCTCTTACGACTGCAGCAAAGTAGAGAGCAAACAAAGTCGGTGCCAGTACGCAATCTTGCTTTACTCCACAGGTAACGGAGAAAAACTCGGATTGCTCACCATTAAAGCTGACACAACACTTCATATCATCGTGCAGTAGTCGTATAATCCGTACGAATTTTTCAGGGCAGCCCAGCTTTGCCAGTAGAATCCAGAAAGCTTCACGTGGTACACAGTCAAAAGCCTTCTCTAGATCAATGAAGCAGAGAAACAGAGGTTGTCCTTGTTCTCGACTTTTCTCCTGAAGTTGGCGTACAGAAAAGATAGCTTCACACGTGCCTCTCTCCGGGCGGAAGCCAAACTGGGTTTCTGGCAAGTAAGATTCAGAAACAGGGATGAGGCGGTTAAGCAGGACACGAGCAAATGTTTTCCCTGCAGAAGATAGCAAAGATATTCCTCGGTAAGCATTACAGTCGGAACGGTCATACTTGTTCTTGTATAGGGCGCAGATACCCGAGGCGATGAAGTCATCTGGGATCCTTTCCTCGTTCCACATCTGTACAAACAGCTTCCAGAGTATTTTATGAAGTTCTGCAGTGCCATATTTTAGTAGTTCAGCCGGGATGTTGTCAAGGCCCACCGCCTTATTATTCTTTTGCTGATTTACAGCGTCGATCACTTCAGTAAGGGTTGGCGGTTCTTCTAACTTAGGCATTGCATCAAGGTTTGTAGTACCCCGGATATGTTCCAGATCTGCTGAACGATCTACGTTGAGTAGGTTGTTGAAGTGTTCAGCCCAGCGTTGGAGAACCTCGTCCTTAGACGTTAATCTCTGCGAGCCATCGAGAGATCGTAATGGCACATTTACATGTTGAGTAGTGCCAATTAGATTCCGGACTTCACTGTAAAAGGCGCCAAGTTGTTTACTGTCAGCAAGCAGTTGTATATGGCGCGCTTTATCTTTCCACCATTTGTCCTTAGTCTCTCGTGTAAGTTTCCTCAGTTCTCTGGTGCTAACTTTTATTTGGTCTTGTAGGTTCAAGTTGCCACTCTGCTCTTGAGTGCGCAAAAGTTTCTGGTGTTTTTCTATAGCTTCTACCAAAGCCTGGTTATTGTCATCGAACCAGTCCTCGCGAACAAGTTTCCTGAGTCCCAGCGTTTCGGTAGCAGCTTCTTTAAGATCGGAGCTCAAAGACTTCCAGGCCTCTTCTAAATCTTGATCGCTAGTGTTACGTGTAGCCAGCCTGTTGTTCAGAGCAATCCCAAAGGCGGCTCTTGTCTCTTGGCTTTGAAGTTTCTGCACGTTCAGACTGACATTAGTTGTCTTTCCACGGCGATAAGGTGGGTGGAGACGCAGTTTCATCTTGATAACAACCAACCTGTGGTCAGTCCAGCAGTTAGCGCCTCTCATGACTCGAGTGATTTGCACTTGAGATAGGTCTTTTTGGCGTACCAGAGCATAGTCAATCAGGTGCCAGTGTTTAGACCTTGGATGCATCCATGTCGTTTTGTATTTAGCTGGCAATCTGAAGCAGGTGTTGGTAATGGCCAACTCATACTGAGCACACAAACTTAGCAGAAGATTTCCGTTGCTATTCATGGTGCCTACGCCATGTCTTCCGAGCACCTTGGGCCACGCTTCATGATCTCGTCCAACGCGTGCGTTAAAATCGCCAAGGACAAGCACCTGCTCTCTTTGGGGGATCTTCACTACAGCATCGGAAAGTTCCTTGTAGAATTTATCCTTCGTTTCGTCGTCTTTATCCAAAGTTGGGGAATAAACGCTGAGGATGTTCAGATGATTATCGTTATCCAGGTGTATTCGCAATGAAATGACACGATCTGAGATGTTAACAGGACACTCATTCAACCTTTGCACTATCTCGTTCTTAATTGCGAAACCAACACCAGATCGACGGGGTTCTGATGCTGCGTTTCCTTTCCAGAAGAATGTATAGCCGCCTCCATGCTCTACTATTTTGCCCTCTTCCGCTAGATGGGTCTCACTAAGTGCGGCTATATCGATATTGTACCGTCGTAATTCTCGGGCAACGATAGCAGTTTTCCGCTCCGGGCATAGGTTGGTGTCACGATCGAGTAGAGTTCGTACATTCCAAGCGGCAAAAGTCAATGGTTGGATTTTCGTAACTTTATTCTTGTTTCGACCGCGAGTCTGGGATGCACAGGCAGCCGCGGTTGCTACCTCCCATTTGGGTTGGGATAAACATTTGTTTGGGGCACCTTTTCTAGCCCCCTCCACGGCTGGGCGTGGGAAGCAGTGTTTCCCTGAATAAGGCTGCTTCGTCGCACAGAGTGCTGCCGAATCTACGAAGTTATCCCTTGTTCTACGCAGAAGCGACCACTCTCTCTGAGCCGCCTGTGTGCAAGATAAGCCAAAGCCCGGCTTACATCGATACCGAACCTCTCTGCCTCTCATTGTCGCCACAGGTCTTGATGTAAGTCAGTGTCCGTTATATTTGCTGAAACAGTCAAGTGCGCAGGATATATTTAGGTGCATAAACGGGCGCGCATATGCAGATGCACCCTCTCGTCCTCGTCCTCCTTGGACCAATGGAACGAAGAATCGATACGATTGGAGGAGAATTTGGATGCAGTGTATGGCCGCCAGTTGCCTTGTCCTCTACTGACGCCCTCGGCATTACACGCTGCCTTGCTGACTCGCCGACTCCGCCAAGCCACTGTTGCTTATCAGTAGTCGGGCTGCCTTCGGCGCCGAGCCAGTCTTCAGGCGCTATGCGGGAGGATTCCGCCCCCTTTCGGTCTGTGACCTGTCCGCCTAAAAGTATCCAGATCCATCGCCTCTTCCGCCAGCATTGCCGTACCAAAGTCCACCTTTTTCGCCGCTACTGCCGTTGAGGTCTTCACCTGTAACCCTAGGCAAGGGGCCTGTTGGTCCGCGGGAGGTATTTTATTTCCCTCCAGCCCTGCAGGTGTCGTAAGGACAACCTGTCGAACACCCCCTATCCGCCACCTGGGGACGCGTTCCCTAGGGGTGAGGCTCCACCGAGAAGCTTCATAATTAATTAAATACTTAACTCCTAATATTAAAAACTGGATAAATGGTTCAAGGTAATCCCCATCTACCCCCTAGTAACCAATTTTACTAAGTATCTGTTAGGTGTAGAATGGGAGTAGGATTCAAATTTCGCGCCTATGCCAATTTATCCTTTACCTTCCATTCCCTTTATCCACTCACGCGTGGGTAGAAGAAAAGAAGAGGATGACAGCTGTCATAGACACCACACTTTTGCCACGACTTCCGAGTGCGCCACGGATCGGTTCGGTCGACATTACCGTTTTATTCCGTCATCTGCTTTTCTATGGGCTCGAGTCCTCGCGTCGCCTTACAACCGTCGCGATAAGGAGAATCAGCAACCTCACCCGATGAACGGAAAGTGATTGAAGCCCACTCAAATCAGGCAAGAACACCAGAAGCCTCAGACTCATCATTGAACCAGCGAAGAGGACTGTCACTGTTGGAAAACCAACACTTTCTTTCTTTCAGCAACACTTTCTTCTACAAAAAGCCACAAAGAAGGTGGACCTGGATTACACCAGATGGTCGTGTGAAAAACGACAACGATTATGAGATAAGAACAGTACATGAACAATATTGTGTTAGAAAAGCATAAAAGTAAAATTCAACAATCAAAAAATAAACTTAATATACTAACAACAGAAATATTAAATCTTATTGAACAGAGCCAGAACTACAACATTGATGGAGGCAGTGAGGAATACAGACTAATAGATAAAAAGGTGAAACAATCGATAAGAAGAGATATTAGGCAATATAATAAAAATCCAGCCCAAAACGCATTATAAAATAGCCAAGAAAGGTGTAAGTATCGCAAATGAAATCATGGATCACATGCCTTACAGATACAGCAGAAAATAAGCAGAGAGATAGAGCAAAGATCTTAAACATTTGTACTGAGTTTTACCAGAATATTTAATCCAGAATAGTTGTTGCATCCGACCCATAACCTGTTTCAGCCTTCTGTTGCCCTGATTTTATACAACTAATCACAGGCTTTGAGGTAAATTGCGCACTTTGCTCAATGAAATTTAACAAGAGACCGGGTCACGATGGCGTATCAACGGAAGCCCTGAAGTTCGGTGAACCCATTTTGCTTCCATACATCATTACATTTTCCAGCGCTATTATGAATCCAGCCGATTCATAATAGCGTCAAAAAAAATAAAAAATAAGAAAAACATTTGTGTTTTTACTTTTTTGATATCTTAAAAATTGACGGAGTTATTAAAGCTCAAAATTCGACTCCCCGCGAAACAATTTTGTCAACTGAGCGTAGCATGTAGGATCAGCGATGACATCTCTCTACGAGTCAGGTGATCGGATCGGTCGGGCAAAATTATGAGCTGCTCTAGCAAAATTGGTGTCATGAGCTGGAAATGGAATGAGCACTTGGAGTCAGTACTGGAACCTGGAACCAGGAATAAGAACCTCGTTCTTGTTTCGACTCTATTTGTTAAGCATGGTAAGCTGGTTTTGCAATTTTGATGTCATGAGCAGATAAAATAATAAGGACTTTGAATCAGTGCTGAAACTATGCAACAAGTAATAGTAAAGCAGTCGTTTTTGGACTCCGTTTATGAGGATTCACTTATGTCATGCGCATGCATACTTGGTGTCATCACCAGCTCATGACACCAAGTTTGCGTATAACCAGCTCATCAACCTTAACAAATTGGGTCTAAACACGACTACTCTGCTTCTTCTCGGAATCATGATAGATTCGAAACTTCAATGGGGTCCTCACATAACTAATCTCGCAGGAAGACTTAGCGCAGCCGCTTTTGCGGTCAGACAAATCAGATATCTTACAGATGTTGAAACTGCCAGATTAGTTTACTTTAGTTATTTTCACAGTAATGTCTTATGGAATATTGCTCTGGGGGAGAGCATCAGATATAAATACGATATTTGTCTTACAAAAAAGGCGATCAGGGCGATATATCAATTAGATGCTAGGGAATCATTAAGAGAAAAATTCAAAGAAATTAATATACTTACGGTTACCTGTCAATATATATACGAGAATATCATGCATGTAAGAAAAAACATAGCTTTATTTAAAATTGTAGGTGATAGCCATACAATTAACACTAGAAATAGAAATAGGTTAGTTCTACCATTATTTAGACTAAGTAAAGTAGGCACATCATTCATGGGGCACTGTATTCGCTTCTACAATAAAATACCACAGGAATCATTGATCCTTCCTGAAAAGAGGTTCAAAAACTATGTTAAAAATGAGCTGATAAGAAAATCCTATTATAGTATTAAGGAATACTTAGATGACAAAACTGCATGGTCCATACCATCTCAGCGCACAGAAATTCGACGAGGGGCGATGGATCAAGTCTATCACTCGCCGGCAAATTTCCTTATACCGAAACCAGTACCTGTTGTAAAGTCACTTTTTAAAAAAAAGTTATGGGGGAGTTTCTTGCCGTTTCTTCTTTACCCCGAGGCCCACCTTCAGAAACGGTGTAGTCTTTTTTTATGTAAAAAATAATAATACTTGTAGTTATAAGTAAGTATAATTTTGACGTTGAATGAGATAATTTATTTATTTATATTCAATAAAAAAATGACTCTGACTTTGACTCTGACTGCCTTACATTTCGTTGTTCCTGAGTTCCAGTACTGTAGCCAAGTCTTTATTCCCTCACCAGCTCATGACACCAAGTTTGCAAACCAGCTTATCATAATTTACAATATGAGTTCAAACACGACTGCTCTACAATTATTCCTCATAGACTGATTTAACAAGCTATTTTCGATGAGATAAACCGAATAAGTAGAAGCAGGTAAAGTTGTCAGATTGGCCTTCGATAAAGCGGTCATCCATTATAAAACTATATATACTATTTTTTACACTAAAACTCATCTAATTTTTAATTTTATAATACATTAACAGCAAAAACTGTTGCAAGCACATAGTAAGAATAAGAAATCACTTTTTGGGTCTGCGAGGTCGAGCGGCCGGCTGAATTCAGACTGACTGCGAGTCGAAAAGTGACGACACATAAGCGTCGATGCCATATGACAAATTTACAAAGTGTTGCCGATATGTTTTTGGTCATAACTTTTTAGTAGGTGTCTATCTGAAATAAAGTTTTACATTATTGGTTAGTTCCATGCAATATATACATAACACACACAAAATAAACTAAGGGACAACACAATAACATAAAGGGAAGGAAGGGGATATCTATTATAATTTTATTTTGTTAATATGAATAAATTTAGCTAATAAAAATACTATCTTTGGGTTGGGGAATAGAGAAAGAAGGTGGCGAATATTAGTTAGGATAGGGAGATCGATTGAGGGTATTAGGGAGTACAAGGAATCAAGGCCATAAATGGGGCAGTTAAAGAAAATATGGTCAACGGATCCATCCTCAAGACCGCACTCGCAAATGGAGGAATCTCTTATTTTTATTTTCTTTAAAAACACTGGAGAACAGCAGTGACCTAAGCGTATTCTGCATAAAATTGACACTAATGTCTTTGGTAGTTTTTTAAAAATGAAAACCCACGGTTTTCTTGGAATACTTGGCTGAATTGAAGGGTAAAAAGCTCCTTTATTTCGACTTGATTCATGCTACACATCCGACCAAGTCTTATGAAGATCTTTACCGGGAATGCTGAGCAAGTCATAACAGTGGTTAGAGAATTACTTTCGATTACTGTTATTATCTAAGGCCGCACGTTTAGCCAACTCATCAACGTGATCGTTACCAATAATGCCAGAATGACTAGGGATCCAAAACAAAATTACAGCTAAATTTTTTGGGAACATTTATAAAGGATATTTTTGATTTCCATAATAATATTACTATGCACTTTTGATTTAAATTGGTTTTGTTGAAGGGCTTGTAAGCAACTTTTGGAGTCCGAAATTATTAAAGATTGTCTTATATTATGAGATTCAATAAACGAACAAGCTTCCAAGATCGCAAGGCATTCTCCTGTGTACACTGAGCTATAAGGCGGGCTCTGAAGTTTAATTTCTATTTTAGAATTTTGAAAGTATACTGCGAAACCAGTCGGTACTGTCTCTTCCAGCCTGGAGGCGTTAGTATAAAAATATTGCCAGTCTTCCCATCTTGATCTTAAAACCGAGTTAAAGGACGAGTTTGCTAAAGGAGAACCTTTTACAATATTATGATCCAAAATAATTTTCGGAGTGAAGATGACAGTTGGCAGGGGGAAACAATATAAGGGTAATTTGTCTTTTCGGATGATTGGGCAGGAGTCCTCGATGTTTTTAAGCTTTCAGAAACTATTGAGAAAAGAGTAGGACTCTTACATTTCCAATATTCATTACGAATATTGCAAATATTATTAAGGGATTCTAATTTAAAAAAAAGAGGATGATTTGAGAATAAATAAGCCTTATATATAAACCGGTCAGAGAGATATTGTCTCCTTAGAATCAAAGAAGGATCTCCGCACTCCACCTGTAAGGAGATGATTTCATGCATCCAGTTATAATTCTAAGACGACCCGATTGGCCGAGTCGGCAGTGTCCCTGCCTACGAAGCCAAGGGTCCCGGGTTCGAGTCCCGATGGGGGCAAATATTTGTTGATGAGAACGGATGTTTGTACCCTAGTCATGGTTGTTTATCTATCTAAGTATTTATCTATATAAGTATGTGTATCGTTGTCTAGTACCCAAGATACAGGGAATCCTAGTTTGGGGCTAGATCAATGTGTGTAAATAATGTCCAAGGTATTATGTACTTATTAAGTGCCCTAGATTTGATACCATCCAATTTGCAAAGAGCCAGTTTACTACAAGGTTCTAAAAGATAGGATCCATAGTCAAGTACACTCCTAATGAGGGCATTATACATCAATTTCAGAGTAAATGGGTGGGCACCCCACCACACCAGAGAGAACTCGAAGAATATTTACTTAATTGTCTTTTCGCATTTATTAACAATGTAATTTAGATGAACGGAACCAGATAATTTTGAGTCTAGGAATACGCCTTAGAATTTTACAGAATTACGAACAGGGATAGAGGAATTGTTTATTTTTAAATCTTTGTCAGTAATGTCCCTCTTCCTAGAAAACACTACCACAGTGCTCTTAGAAACTGATAGATTGAGACCCTTTGATAGCAGCCAAGCATTCAATGAGTTGAGAGAGACTTGCATTGACTCCCCAAGCATCTTCAACACTTGAGCTAGGAATGTACAGACACAGATCGTTAGCATATTGTAAATTTTGACAATCGTTATTTAGGGAAGTATGAGGAGAAGCAGTATAAATATTATATAGTAGAGGACTGAGAACAGATCCCTGGGGGAGGCATCTCCACACCGTACGGGGTTTAAAGCTCTCGCCAGGGATACGAAGTGAGATTGATCTGGACATAAGCAGACTGCAAATGCAGTTTCTCATTCTTACAGGGATGTTCAGCTGTTGTAACTTGTACCTGAGCACCGAAAGAAGTACTTTGTCATAAGCAGCAGATATGTCCAAGAACACAGCTAGGACAGATTGTTTTTTGGAGAAAGCTAGCCGAACACATTAATTGGAACGGGTTTAAATCATAGAGTAATATAGGTAATATGTTTAAATACAAACGTCAACTATCAAGACTAATGCACTCTGTGACGTCAACTTTCATTTCCGTTTTCATTCGTTCACATGTCTTTATTCGTTCAGTTGTGGAAGGGAAATAATCATCTTGAAAAGTATTGTATTTACTATCTCGAATTTTCTGAATAGAATCCTCTTTGTGATGTGTGTGCCAAGACTTTGACAATGAATCCATACAGGGACTTAGAGGACAGTTCCACCAGCGCCACTCCCCACTTGGCCTACGAGGACATTGCTACGAAACTTCTCAAAGACCAGTATTTCCTCACGGCTCTAGAGCTTCACACAGAATTGGTGGAAAGTGGGAAGGAACTACCTCAGCTCAGAGAGTTCTTTTCAAACCCCGGAAACTTTGAGCAGCATGTATCCAGGGGCGTGGAGTATGTCGCTATGCGTGAGTTCATTCATTGTTATTCTCAATCAATTTCTTATAAGGTGGCTTCCATCGGTTTGATGATTCTGCCAATGTCAAGTTTCAGAAATTACACGTTATTAATTTATTTCGGTCCAAATCACAGGGTTTCCGGTATCTAGAATAAACAGGACAACACAATAGATATATAAATATTAAATTATGTTAGTTTAGTTAGACTACAACAAATACAACTATGTAGAGTTAAAGTTTGATGTTATTTACATTAATGAAATTGCACAAGATTTGGATGAATGGAGAATTGACACATGATAATAGGGTTTTCAAATTGGTAGGCCTAGGAATGTACGGCGGAAGATAATTGTACAAAGAAAATTTAAGATTGCGGCATTCAAAAAAGATGTGGTCAGCAGAACCCTCCGCAAGACCACACTCACAAAGGGAGTTGTCCCTGACCCTTATTTTAGCAAGATGCACCGGAGTGCAGGCATGACCCAAACGGAGTCGACAAATCGTAGAGATGGTGCGTTTATCCGCGACACGGTAATTGAAAAACCAGGGTTTCGGCGGGACTGAATTCTGGATATCTCCATAATATCTACCTTTGACCTGACGGCTATCTTGCCAGGAATCGTTCCAGGATTTATAAAGATGGGTTTTTGATAAAGAACATATATCTGAGCTGAAATTATGAAAATGTTCAGGACCACCCAATACAACGGCATTCTTTGCACAAGAATCTGCCACCTCATTTCCCGAAACACCCGCATGGCCAGGGATCCAAGCCAGAACAATTGATATGCCCTGTAAATGACAGTCATAAAGAGCTTCTTTAATTTTTAAAATTACTGGGAATCTAATTTTAACTCTGAATTGGTTTGCCTTGATGGCTTGGAGACAACTAAGACAATCTGTAAAAATTATGGTCTTATACAATTTATGGGATAAAACATATAGAATGGCTTCCAGAATCGCTACCGACTCACCTGTGAATACCGATGAAAGAGGGGGGCATTTATAATTGAGAATGATTTTATATCTTGGCATCCATTGGCATTGTTATTCTCTTCAAAAGTTTTGCAGTTGACAGCGAAGTTAGACTTGGTTTCCATTATGTTTGTGTGTATCTCTACTATACTTTTGTTGACCCTGAGGGGGGGATGGGGGAGGGGGGTAGATGTCCCCCCTACTACTCCCCCCCGCGGAAATGCTTAGTTTCTGAGATATGATTATTTAAAGTTTTGAGGTTATGTTGTTAAAATATAACAAAATTTAGACTGACCTTGATCTTTAAGTGGGGGGAGGAGGAAGGGGTTTATGCCCCCCCCCCCCACTACTCCCCCCCCCCCCCCCCCCCCGCTACTCCCCCCCCCGCACGGAAATGCCTAGTTGCTTTCTTCGAAAGGGTCATTTTTATGCCTCAACACCTTTCTCCTCCACAAATACTCCATAATGCTATCATCAAAATTTACATGAAAAGTAGCCACAATAACCTACTCTAGCCAATCGTTTTTCTTTGCATACGCTGCGCTCCGGTTTAGCTTCTTCAACATTCTAACATAACTTATAACCCGATTGAAAAGTAGCCACAATAACCTACTCTAGCCAATCGTTTTTGTTTGCATACGCTCCACTCCGGTTTAGCTTCTTCAACGTTCTAACAAAACCTATAACCCGATTAAAAAATAGCCACAATAACCTACTCTAGCCAATCGTTTTTGTTTGCATACGCTGCGCTCCGCTCCGCTCCGGTTTAGCTTCTTCAACGTTCAAACATAACCTATAACCCGATTGAAAAGTAGCCACAATAACCTACTCTAGCCAGTTGTTTTTGCTTCTAAATATCGAGAGAACAAGAAAATAGAACATTCGCGGAACTACTAGAAAAGGGACTACTACTTTGCCGCCCAACCAAAAACGCGGCAAAACAAAATGCGTTCCGTTTTAAACAAAAATTACAACTTTTTTATTATCAAAAGTGATATTTTACGAAAGAAATACTAAATTAACTTTGATTGACGTAAAATAAATAAACAAACATAAATTGCAAGTTAAATGAACATTTTTATTAAAATAGGTATTATTAAAAAACGATTCCACATTTCATCCTTTTTTTTAGAGAATTCTCATCTTTTCAAATATGCCTACAACGAAATGTAGGTAATGTATTTTGACCACAGACAAGATTAAAAACCTATTATTTGCGTTGCATTACATCATTTTACAAAGTATTTTCAGATTTTCAAAAAATCATATCTTAAAAACTATTGAATTCCGCACCCTGAAACTTTCAGGAAGATGATCAAATGACCCCAACATGATGCTAAAAAAGTTTGGACGCCCCAGTGAGTAGGTCATCCGCTAAAGGTGAGCCCTGACCCATATGTGATATAACTAGGAAAAGTTAATGCTTAAACCTTTGAGTAATAATGTATAAATACTAGAGTAGGCGCCGCAAACTGACTTTTTTGCAGCTATAAGTAGAGCTAATTCACTCAACCCCAATTCAGTCTGTACCAAGCGCTTGCCGAGCCGTGACATGTATGATTGCGAGAGTCAGCAACTAAATAATGCCGTTGTGTGTTCTGCGGTACTGTAAAAACTACACAGTTAAGATACAAAAAAGCCAAGGAATACCTTTTAATACGCATATTCAATAATATTTTGTGAATTACAAAAATCAACAAAGCAACATGTTTTCTCTTTGAAAATCAAAGAGTAACAAGATTTTTACAAGCAGATGTTACATTTCCGAATACCAACATGTTTTGCATGTGATATATTTTTATTGCACAAAAAAATTCACATTACAAACTTATGGAAAAGACTTTTTCAAAGGCAAGCTTATTTCTAACAAGAGATTTCTTCCAGCAAGCCCAAGATGTTGAGGATAAATTTCATAGCAGAGGTAGACCCTTGTGCAGAAATACAAGAAAGCATGTCATGATACGAACACAGATGAAATTGTAGTAGGTACTGATGAGAGGCTTTTGAATTTTATTTAGTATATATGTTACCGGCCATACCTGATTTCAGGACAAACTAGTTTTGCTTAGTATAAACTAGTTTATCTGTACTTAAGTTTATGTTTTAAGTATTTTTTGTTGTTCTTACATGTTCAACCTAATAGGGAGGATAAAGGGGGCTTCGCTTCGCTCACCCCCTTTACCCTTCACCTAAGCTACCACAATGTTTTGCCCTGATATAAGTTGTGCAAACTAGTTTATCTTAGCTAAAACTAGTTTGTCCTGAAATCGGGTTTGGCCGGTAACATATACATCATTTATTACATTATTACGTTTTAGTTGTACACAATTAGATTAATACAGTTTTATTGCACACTACTACTCTCCTGTTGCACAACTTTTCCTTTCCTGCCTAGGTTTGCTGGTAGAAATCTCTCTTTAGGTATAAGACCACCACGTGAGATTTAAAAATTACTCGAAAATATGCCCAGCTGCATTTTCTTATGATGATCTCAGTGCAGTGCATAATAAATTGACCACATATATTGTGCTCCTCTCTCCTCTTGCCGAGTAACGGCGGTATGGTGAATGTTTTATATTATAATATGACACATTGGCTGGAGATTTTCTATGAACTTAACAATATTTGGGCGATAATCTTCAGGAAAAGCATTCCAAGGCTTGCATTTTCCGCGTTGAATCGGCGCAGCTGCCACGATTTCGATTCCAGCTTTCTCGTTAGCTTTTAAGATGGTCATAACTGTGTGTTTTGTTGTTGTTTCTAAAAAAAAGGTTTTACATACAGTTATATCTCGTAATTTCCATACGAGGGTGTTATTTCTTTCGTGAATTTGTTGCGGTAGTACAAGATTTAGGGAAACTTCCGACATTTCTAGAAATTATTTGCGCCCCTCTTGTTTGTTCAACCTAAAGTTTAACCATATTCTTCTTTAATCTTTACTAAACTTCTCATAACATTTTATTACATATTTATCCTTGCAAGGTGGCAGTAACTTATTCTTCTCCTTTTCTAAATTTATACGCTCATCAGGGTTAAGTCTTTTTGTTTTTTCGGCGGTGAGTTCGTAGATGAAGATTTTGAAACTTGCATTTGATCAGTATCAATTCTTGATTCCATTTCTAAACTATTATTTTTATTACCGACCAAACCAAACCTTGTATAATTTCATCTTCTGTGGGTTTATTGAAGCAGACATTGTTATAGGTTTTTGATCCGTAATCGTTATTTTGAGACCTTTCTTTTTGAACTATATCACGGGAGTCAGTGTATGTAATTGCGTTGTTTTCAGCAATTGTGTTCGTTTTTGACATATTAAACAAATTAACTAGGTTCAAACCTTGTATAACCTCTTCAGAAAGTTCTGGTAGTGGTGCACAACTACTTGCGTTGACAGGCAAAAGCTCTAAATAATCTCTTGGTGATGGATGACTGACATACTTGCTGATTCTGGTTTTTAGAAGAACCTTGAACTGCTGCCATGTTAATTGAAGCTGGAATACTCTAATGTAGTGGATGTAAAAGCTCCTCCTTAACAATTATCTTGACCATGACTCTTGTATAAATTTTCGTTTATTTCAGGAATCGACGCATAGTGTGTTAATTCAATCTCACTTGTTATTACTAACGATATT
Organism: Argyresthia goedartella; assembly: GCA_949825045.1. Lineage (NCBI taxonomy): Eukaryota > Metazoa > Arthropoda > Insecta > Lepidoptera > Argyresthiidae > Argyresthia > Argyresthia goedartella. Next base: position 19,810,345 of record OX463821.1, on the reverse strand, counting down.
TTACTATAATCATTGCGACTGCACCAATCAAGCACTTAGTGTCCAGATCTTTAGTGTGTTTAGATAAAGAAATAATGAGATTTCTTCTATTATCACCCATTGTTTACAGTAACATAATGAAACAATGCAAAACGCTTGGGAGAAATACGAACACTGACTGATTTGTTTGTTTTGTTTACGTTTGTAATTAATGGCGCCAAAATATCTCCGCAGATAAACTCACAAAACATAACGGCTATATAAACGTAATCATTGCAAAATAGTAGTTTATGTGACTGATACATAATGGCGAGCATTAAAACTTGAGAGCGGGTTTATGAAACGGGCCGAAGGCGAGGCAGTTTTAATGCCTAATTATGTACAGTTACATACACTAGTTAGTTTATCTACACACATATCATAAGCTCTCGTTGATGTTCAGGAACCGCATGTTCGACTGGCATGATGGCATTGATAATTGCTCTGCACTTGTTCAGTTTGTTCAGTAGTACCAATTTCACCGACAAACTAGGGGCGGCACGCAGGCGGGCGTCGGCGTCCGTTGAATGTCATAATTTGTTTAAGATGAGAAATGAGTTTTTACCAAGTACCTAGTATAAAATTATACTGGTCGTAACGTGCGGTTTTTGGACGCAGTAAACAGGGTTTATCTACACACGTATCATAAACCCTCTTTACTGCGTCTAAAAACCGCACATTAAGACCAGCATAATGTAAAACTATTTGGTAAAAACTCATTTCTTATCTGAAAATTTGTACATTATGACCATAATGTACAACAATTTGTCAAATTATGGCATTCAAATTTCGAACGCCGACGCCCGCCTGCGTGCCGCCCCTATTTTGTCTGTGAAGTTGGTACTACAGAACAAGCTAAACAACTGCAGAGCAATGATCAATGCCACAATGCTGGTCAAAAATGCGGTTCCTGAACACATCAAAGAGAGCTTATGATATAATAATAATAATAATAATAATAATTGGACACTATTTTACACACATTGATCTAGCCCCAAACTAGGATTCCCTGTATCTTGGGTACTAGACAACGGTACACATACTTAGATATGTGTGTAGATAAACTAGTGTATGTAACTGTACATAATTAGGCCTTAAAACTCTCGAGTGATATTATTATGAAACTCGCCTTCGGCTCGTTTCATAAACCCACTCCCGAGTTTTGATGCCCTCCATTATGTAGCAGTCACATAAACTACTATTATGATACGGGTGTAGATAAACGCCTTTATTGCTTGAAACTTAAAGTAGTTAACATTGACTCGCCAGCGAATGAAAGAAAGAGATAGCAGAGACCAGCCTATATCGTATCGCACGCGTAACTCGTCTATCTTTACAAACTGGAAAGATATTGAGTTTCCTATCAATGCAGGAGCATCGATAGTAAATAGTAGTAGTAGATAATAGCATCTAATATAACAGTTATTTATATTAGATAGATGCTAAACTGCTCCTGCATTGATAGTTACTTGAGTCGAATGAGATTCCCGTAACAGCTTGGGAGAAAATTAGACGACTTTGTACCTTAAAGTTTCTCAGTATTGAGTGTAAATACATATTTTTTTATTACTTTACCATAGATAGATAGTCACAAAAAAATTATGATTGGCACTGGTTACGCCAGCCCATCCCATATATCTCGAAATAGATGAGTTTGGCGTGATACGGCAGTGATATGTTTTATTCATTTATAACCACTGGGGCGATGTGGACTGCCATTGGGTACCCACCCGCGTTATCAGGCTCCTAAAGCGCTGCTGAGTGGTAGAAATTACCAACCGCAAATACCACATCATCGTTTTGCACTGTTGCATTATAACATATTTTCAAACATTAACCTCAGAACGCACCCCAAGCCAAGCTACTCTGGACTCCCTGGACAATGCAAGATACTCGGAAGACGGTGGTGGGGACCGTGGTGGAAGTGGCGGTGATGTAGCGGTACTGGAGTTTGAGCTCCGGAAGGCGAGAGAGACTATTAACTCCTTGAAGGCCAACCTTACTCAATTTGCAGGTATGTAGACAGATAAGGTAGAAAGCCGTCTGACCATAGAATGCTCAATGCTCCAGTTGTTATAACTATACAGTTCACAGTGTTTTAGGTAATTCATACTTCAGAATACATTAATAGCTTTTCCGACAACATCTGAAAAGATGATGACTATTTGTCCAGCTGATGTCCCTTCAATTTTGAGTTTAAGCCTTTGTTTGTTATATCTAGTTGTCGGAAAACCTTGGAGCGCAACAAAAGCAAAAGTATTTACATGCCTTATTAGCGTTACTCTAAATATGGGAACTTTATTATTTTCACAAACAAAAACTTTTAATAACAGTCAAAATCGTAGTTTATTTTTCAAGCAAGTTACGCATTCATTTGCAGAAAATAAGCTGTGAAATAAATTGTTTTGGCGGCACAAAGCCTTATTTGTCATATTCATTATGGTTCATCCACATTACACTCTACATTCGCGGCACAAATGTATCGTTGTGAGATATATCACTCCGAAGAAAAGAAGGAGTATAAATGTGGAAGAAGGAGTGTGTGTGTGTGCGAGAAAATTCTAAAACATAAATCCAATAAAGAATCGCGACAATAGTGCGTATTTTATGTACCCAAACACGCCGCCGAAACTAGTAACAATTTTAAAGTGGATTGCGGAGCACCCGGACATAGTATGGGACTCTTGACGATGTCGTTTCTTTGTATTTAGTGCGATGTTCATTTTCATTTGCATAAATCTACTTTAGACAGACACGCTCGAGGCGTAAATCACCGTGGCTTGGGTTACTCAATGAAAAAACAATAGACGTCGTTTTTTACTAATTTAACAATGAGGCTGACTCATTAAATTTTGATAATTTGAACACCCAGGATTGCAGGATTTTTTTTGAAAAATTTTGTTGCCGATTTAGTTGCTGTACTTACTCAAATCGGACGCTGCCACATGAATCTCTGTCTTCGATGATTTTTAGGTAGAAATGTCATGCACTCAGTCCCAAACTTCAAATGGATTTTACAGGTAAAGCGAAACACATCGAGAGAGGAAAGTATTGAAAAAAAAACAATACCTCCAAAGGAAAGATATAATAAGAGACTTCGGATGAAGAATAAGTTTCTGCTGGAGCAATTTTAATGAATAACGTGGGCTATCTATTCTTCTAACGTCAATGTAAAGATACTTCAGTTTAGAAAACTGAATTTTTCTTTGAAACTTCCCACAATTACCTTATTAAATCTAAATGAAGGCATAAGGTATTTCGCAATAACCTGAACTATGTTTTATTTATTTTTAAATTTAAATTGTTAAATTTAATAAAAACATTTGTTCGCATTTTTTTTTCTACTTAACCCTTCAAGCGTGAAAACCCGTTATAGATTTTGAATTTTATTACCACGGCATAAGGTTCAAAATCGCGATGCCTCATCAAATTACGCGTTGGAAGGGTTAACGGGGTATTCAGTGTCCATTCCCTTGCGTGATCAAAGTAGCGTTCATGCGGAGTGGTACAGTACCAAATGCTTGCCAGAAGTTTTCGCTGCTGCGAATAATAAGCGACCTAACACCGGCCTTCGAGGCGTTTTGTTCCCCCACGGCAACGCGGCAGCACACTCCGCGATCAAGACGAGGGACTTCCTAGGCGCCAGTTAAACTTTTCGGTCATCCGCCTTACAGTCCTGATTTGGTACCGTGTAACTTCTTATTCACACAATAATTAAATCAGTTCAAAGGGATACAGTTTTCATCGCCGGAAGAAGCGCGTTCATCATCAATCTTGCGAGCCAAATAGCAGTCGAGAAGGCCTTAGAAAAGATATCAGCTGCAAACTGGAAAATGAGCTGCGAAATTTGTTTCAGACGTATGAAACTTAGTATGGATGCTGGTAGAGAGCTCTTTAAAAATGCAATAACCAGTCATCTGTGGTGCTATAAAAAATGGCCCGCGATTTTGAACCCTATTGCTTGGTAATAAAGTTCAAAACCTTAATAATCTATAGAACATTATATTTTAGCAAAACTTTCTGAGTGTCGTTACATTACTTCCAAACAGTAACCAGCCAACTAGAGGCTACTTGTTTTACAGATGGCGACTCAGCATTAGACACAACATCAAAGGACAAGAATGTTCAGCGCACACTGAAGCCCCATGAAAAAAGAGCTCTCAATTTCCTAATTAATGAGTACTTGTTGCTTCAAGACTACAAGCTAACTTCTATCACATTCTCAGATGAGAATCCTGACCAGGTAACAGAATATGCACTTATTGTTTGTGTAAAACACATTATATTTGAAGAAAAGAACTCAACACCATAGGGTATCCCTTGGATCGCATAATGTTATTTAGACTATTATTGTTTCGCATAATTGATTTGGCATAATTTGTTATGGCATAATAGTATTTTCGCATAGTAATACTTTGGCCTACTACTTTATTGGCATAGTACACTATTAGCATAATTTCAGTCGGACTAATTTGTATTGGCCGAAAACACATTACGCATACTATTGTTTGGGCTAATAATTATTTGGTATTTGCACTTCAAATATACTGATTTTTACAGCAATTATCAGGGAAAAATACTGCGGTAGCTTAGGTGAAGGGTAAAGGAGGTGAGCGAAGCGAAGCCCCCTTTATCCTTCGTATTAGGTTGAACATGTAAGAACAACAAAAATACTTAAAACATAAAAAGTGTTTTGCTGATCCTTTTTTGCTGTGAAAATCAGAATATTTGCTGTGCGATTAAATACTAGCCTTAATTCTTTATCCCTAGACGGGGATCAAACCCGGGACCCCTCGCATGGTAGGGGGAGCCACAACCGCTGCGCCACAGAGGCCATACGATGTGTGTGCAATGAATTCGGTATTTTCATTTACGTAATTTTCAGTGAGTTGTCATCAGTATTTATTTTGAGGTAAAATGTGCTGTATAGAGCAATGACTAATTGATTATTATGCGTATTTGTGCTTATGCTTTTTGACATTAGTCTTCATGATGATTATGCTTTCTGTATTTATGCTTTTTAATGTTATGCGTAAAAAATTATGCGTCATGAGGATCATGCACATGACTATTTCGGCGTAAAGCAATTATGAGTAACAATATTAGTATAAATGACTTTATGCCTTCCAATAGAGAACCACACCATAGCTGCGGCGAATGGCTAGCCCCCTTCCACGCCAACAAATGGAGGCACAACCTGTGCCTTTTGCCACCTCATGCCGGAAAAGGTGTGATGCTGTTTTGTTTTTTTGTGTATTAAAAATTAATGAAAGTGAAAGTGAATGAAGTTAATTCCAATACTATATTTCCACATACTGTGTTGGAACGGAAGCTTGGCATTATAAATATTTAACAGAATCGCCAACTCATAAAAGTACCTACTGTGAACCCACCAGGCCCAGCGGAATGCTATGTGAAAATCCTCAAAATTCACCATTTCAAATTGAAGAGGTGACCTATATGCGACGGATATACGGAAAATGAATAATATAGCAACCCTATTTGTTCCAGGATTTCGAAGACTGGGACGACGTTGGCCTGATCATGCCACGACCGTCCGGGATCGTCTCGCTGTTCTGGGGCAACTCCAACGCCAATGTCGCGACATGCGAGGCTTCCACTGAGACGGACTTCCATCGCATGTCGGTCGACAGTCAGACAGAGTTGCAGGAGGAGGCTGTGTGTGTCAGCTGTCAGACTAACGTGGATGGCGAGACGGATTGGAATCATGAGGTGATAAGCGGGCAACCCTGTTGCCGCCTAAATTTAGTTTCTTTTCAATTTGAGTTTTGTCTGACAGTTTATGCTAAAATTCTTGAATGAATGAAACATTAGTACAGTTCGCGACAGGTTTCTTTGAATCTGAGCGAGATGTCACCTTTCGCTCTCGCTCCTACCCTATGCGGAAAAGAGAGAAACTGGGCGCGGACTGTAACAGTAATTGTCATCATATGGCGCCATACCCATTACTCATTACGAAGACAGAGGACAGACGCGCGCTTATTTTTGTCTCCTTTTCTGTGTATTCGTCGCAATCTTCGTGTCGTGTCTCTGTCTCGTCTGTCCATCGGGAATCGCCCCTAAAGCAGGGATTTTGTAGGTCACAATGCTACCAAATCCAAGCACGGGCGATATTCAGAAACTTTATTTTTCATCTCTACTCTATACAAATGGGACAGTTAGTTTAGCCTAAATAATAATGTTGCTGCTGTTAAAGCATCAACGAATTCAGGGACTGTGTAAACTACACATTAACACAAATATTTGTGAATCACTCACTGATAAAACAAGTAAACATACACAAGACCATCACAACACACCTGTGTATTGCGTGTAGATTTACAAATGGGGAATAATAAAACAACCGAAAAAAAACTAATTGAGCGAAGGTCCATGAATAGCGAAATTTCCTGAAATGAGCGTAAAAATACTAAATTGTGTGACCAAATACTGAATTGCGCGACAAAATACTGCATGGTTTAGCCACCGCTTATTGGCTTAATAAAGACTGGGCGAAGTGGTGGGCCAGGGAAGGCGAAGGATAAAGGGAGTGAGCGAAGCGAAGCAAATCCAGCAAAATGGATTTACAGTTATGCGTTTAAATACTATTCTTTACAAATTGTACAAAAGTCTTAAAGGAAAATGTGGGCAATTTTAAATGTATCTCGACTTACTTATTATTTCTCATCAGTAGTACCATTGGCTGCTCTTATAGTAGCATTTCTACGAAACAATATCGTAGGATATATATTATATATGTATATTAAATATCTATATTATTATATATTAAATATTAAAAATATATTAAATAATAAATATATATATATATAATATATATATATAATATATATATATATATATATATATATATATATATATATATATATATATATATAAATAAATATATTAAAAAATTGCTAACCTTCACTAGAAAAACAGGCATTCATAATATAAACGGGGCGTTTCACAAAATACTGACACACTCCATTCATCCATTTCAGATACTCATACAGGCCGAAGAAATAGTACTCCTCAAACAGAAAGTCATCGCTTTAGAGACAGAGAAACTCAACTTCCAAAAACTATACGACGCCGCTATTGTCAGTCTAAACTCTCTCACTTCTCCAACTGTGGAAAGCAAAGCTTTAGACATTATAATTCCTGAGGAGAAAATGCAAGTTGTTCGAGAAAAATTGGGAGAGGCTTTAGGGAATCAGCCAATAACTTGTACGGCTGCTGAGAATCACTATGGTAGCGCGAATTCCACTCACAGCGCTACCCCGGAGCAATTTGAGATTATCGACGGCGAGAAACCTGGCATGTAAGTAGACGATCTATGCAATCAAAACTGTTTTGTGACCTAAAAAGGCTACACAAAAGTTGAATGCTACGCGGCATCCGTGAAAGCAATACAAATATAGATTTACCGAGGTTACTATACTGTCATCATAAGTTTTGTCACATACAATAAATGAAATAAATGACGAAAAATCTCTGTTATATAAATATTTATATACTAAACGAAAGGTTACAAAATACAGATTTAAATGACATTTAAACTATTCAAAATTACCATTTTAGATACAAGCCTTTCAATCTGCGCGGCCCGTCATCAATAGAAGCACGCACGACATTCGTGTCAATATCGGCCATTGCTTTAATCAGGGATTCTTTGAGAGATTCCAAATTGCAATGAGGTTTAGCGCAGACCTTCTCCTCTAAGTACTGCCATATTTTATAATCCAATGGATTCAAGTCTGGACTCGAGGAGGTCTAGTCTTCGTGTCTGATAAAGTCGATTCCACGGGAGGCGAGCCAATTTTGAGTGCTTTTTGCCTTATGAACTGGTGCAGAGTCCTGCTGGAATACCCAGTATCTGTTTTTGAACATTGTCTGTGAAAGAGGTTCCACGTGGTTCCAAGAGGTTTATTAGGACTGTGTTTTAGTACACGAGTGCACGTATTTAACTCCTTTTTCACAAAAATACACCTTAGTTGGGCCCGCATAGGAAACCCCAAGCCAAACCATGAATGTCGAAGGATGGTGACTACGCTGAATACGCGGGATATGTCTGCTTGCTTCTTCACTGTTCAGCGCATACAGTCTAGCATTCTGTTTGTTTAAGCTTTCCTCGACATCAAAATTGTTTTCTTCCGAAAAAAGGATTTCGCGGTATTTATTTCCCGCGTCCCGCTTTAGCAAGACTGGGGATCTATCGAGCCTGATTTTCTTTAGTCGTGAGTTAAGCAAATGTGTAGTTTTATTCGGTTAGCTGGTAGTCCAAGATCTTCATTCAATACCCTGTTAACTGTAATTCTACTAAATCTCGTCTGGAGAGCCAACCGATCTGAACGGGATTTCTTTGTATTCGCGCCTTCACTGCTTTGATCACTGCTGGAGTCCGAACAGTACTGGGACGACCGCTGCTCTGCTTATCTTCTTATCTCGAATCTTCCCTGAATTGTTTGATAGTACGATAAACGAACCACAATGGTTTTTTTTCACAATGGTCACAACGATGCAATGCGGTTGCCACGACTCAATCGCCCTTTCGAGTCCATTTTGAAAATAAAGAAAATTTCAGAGAAACTTTGAATTTAGTTTATTAAAATTGGATTTCGCTATCGCCTTTTCGAGTCCACTCCATTTTTGAAAATAAAGAAAATTAGAGAAAATTTTTGAATTTATTTTCTTAAAATTGGTATTCAGAACGCACATAATCTTTTTTTTTGCTTTCCGTTCTAAATTCGAAGTTTGAGGTATGTGACAAAACTCATGGCCCGACCCATGTAAATACGCAAATTAATTCGTCATCATTATTCAAAGCGAGTAATGGTATGGACAATTTAAATATTAGCAAGCCCCTGACAGAGATCAAATATCACTAGTCAATAATCTAGCCGCATCCCAGCTTAGGGAGGGGTCAATCCCTGGATCCGTCCTTGAATGAAACCATATTAACCATATTAACCAGTTTTACCCCCACATGGGTAGTCAGAATCACCGCCAGGTTAGTAACCACTGGGTCAGAGGGAAATCTATTCTCACCAAATCAGCACCACTGAAAAAGGTAAGTAATACCAATAGGAAATAATAACAGAATTTCTCTTACAGACTCAAGAAGGGCGGTTCAAACACGAGCTCGTTCGACCCGGCCCGGGACACGCCTCGTCACGGCAGCGCCACCACGCTCGACGAGACACTGAGCATAAACGACGCGGGCGACTGGACTAGACTGCACTACGAGTGTAGCAGCCTGGAGAATTGTACCAAGGAGATGTGGATTGATAGGTGGGATTTTATTTATTTTATTTTGTCTGACACGGTACAAGGCTGCTTGTGTCTTCTTAGGATAAAACCTGAGTGTAACCGACGCGGGCGACTAGACTAGACTGCACTACGGGTGTAGCAGCCTGGAGAATTGTACCAAGGAGTTGTGGATCGATAGGTGGGTTTTTATTTATTTTATTTTGTCTGACACGGTACAAGGCTGCTTGTGTCTTCTAAGGTACTAACCTGAGTGTAAACGACGCAGGCGACTGGGCGAGACTGCACTACGAGTGTAGCAGCCTGGAGAATTGTACCAAGGAGATGTGGATCGATAGGTGGGTTTTTATTTAATTTATTTTGTCTGTGACACGGTACAAGGCTGCTTGTGTCTTCTCAGGTACTAACCTGAGTGTAAACGACGCAGGCGACTGGGCGAGACTGCACTACGAGTGTAGCAGCCTGGAGAATTGTACCAAGGAGATGTGGATCGCTAGGTGGGTTTTTATATATTTAATTTTGTCTGAGACACGGTACAAGGCTGCTTGTGTCTTCTTAGGTACTAACCTGAGTGTAAACGACGCAGGCGACTGGACGAGACTGCACTACGAGTGTAGTATCCTGGAGAATTGTACCAAGGAGATGTGGATCGATAGGTGGGTTTTTATTTAATTTATTTTGTCTGTGACACGGTGCAAGACTGCTTGTGTCTTCTTAGGATAAAACCTGAGTGTAACCGACGCGGGCGACTAGACTAGACTGCACTACGGGTGTAGCAGCCTGGAGAATTGTACCAAGGAGTTGTGGATCGATAGGTGGGTTTTTATTTATTTTATTTTGTCTGACACGGTACAAGGCTGCTTTTGTCTTCTTAGGATAAAACCTGAGTGTAAACGATGCGGGCGACTGGACTAGACTGCACTACGAGTGAAGCAGCCTGGATAATTGTACCAAGGAGATGTGGATCGCTAGGTGGGTTTTTATATATTTAATTTTGTCTGAGACACGGTACAACGCTGCTTGTGTCTTCTAAGGTACTAACCTGAGTGTAAAAGACGCAGGCGACTGGGCGAGACTGCACTACGAGTGTAGCAGCCTGGAGAATTGTACCAAGGAGATGTGGATCGATAGGTGGGTTTTTATTTAATTTATTTTGTCTGTTACACGGTACAAGGCTGCTTGTGTCTTCTCAGGTTCTAACCTGAGTGTAAACGACGCAGGCGACTGGACGAGACTGCACTACGAGTGTAGTATCCTGGAGAATTGTACCAAGGAGATGTGGATCACTAGGTGGGTTTTTATATATTTAATTTTGTCTGAGACACGGTACAAAGCTGCTTGTGTCTTCTAAGGTACTAACCTGAGTGTAAACGACGCAGGCGACTGGACGAGACTGCACTACGAGTGTAGTATCCTGGAGAATTGTACCAAGGAGATGTGGATCGATAGGTGGGTTTTTATTTAATTTATTTTGTCTGTGACACGGTACAAGGCTGCTTGTGTCTCCTTAGGTACCAAACTGAGTGTAAATGACGCAGGCGACTGGACGAGACTGCACTACGAGTGTAGCAGCCTGGAGAATTGTACCAAGGAGATGTGGATCGATAAGTGTTTTTTTTCTTTATAGACAAAGTTCAAAGTTGAATATCTTTATTACTGTAGATATTTACATATACTTAGCAAACGTAATTTTTTACCTCTTCTCTACATCGGACTACGGTGGGAGAGGGAGGGCAAAGAAACTACCACAGATAGATTTTAATTAGTTTTTTTTTTAACAGCAAGTTCTGTGTTGAGTTACATTAACCCCCATATAGAGGAAGCCCTCTTGTCATGAAATCGGCACTTTGTGACTTTGCATAGTGGTTCTGTGGATAGAATTGAATAATTTTGACCCGGTTCCCCCTCGCGCCTCGCGAAAGTGCGTTTCTTCCACGCCTCAAGCAACAAAATCTAGCTGGCCTAGTTTTAGGACTACGCTGTGTTTGTTATCGTTTTCTTATAAATGTCGTAGAATGCATTATTGATAACAAAATGCCACCTTTTGATATAAACAATTGGTAAAAAGCTTAAAAAAGTGAAAAATCTTACTTTTATTTTTGTCTTCTATGGACTATACCTTAAAATAAAAAAAAACATTTCGGGACCGAAAAAAAACTTGTTAGTAAGTTATTTATTCTAGTTTGTTAAAATATATACTTTGTAAATAATAAATACTTATAAATATATACATGCCCTGAAAAATATTTTAGAAAAAATCGGAAAGCGTGAGTGGCGTTCGTTCACTACAAGGTACCGTGCTATGTTTGTCAGTAGTAATAAAATCTACGGAAATCAAACTTACGTATGCACGTATTGTTGTCTCAAATAAATGTGGTTGGAATGTTTATAACCTCCTACTAAAAAAAAGAGTTGTTAAAAAAAATTATCTCTGTGTGTCTCTTACAAGTATGAATCGATGTTACAACAATGAATTATATTATAATTGATGATTGTTTTGCTTGTGGTCTTGCGGTTGCAAAAATCATCTGCTTATTCAAAGCTGCGATGGTTTTTTCAAGGGTCTTTTTTGTCTATTTCACTTTATTGTAGACCACAATCTCGAACTTAACCTTAATAAAACTAAACTAATACAGTTTCATCCGTACCAAAGAGATAAACTTTTCATTTAGGAACAAGCCAATTGAATGTGTGAACAACTATTGCTTCCTGCGAATTCACATTGATTCGAATCTCAACTCAATTCGAAACATCATATCAGCAAATTTAAATCTAAATTATCTAGCTTTTCATACGCCCTATACGAAATTAAGAAAGCAACAGATCTAGAAACCGCCCTGAAAGCTTACTATGCATACGCACATTCTCGTCTTCAATACGGCATCGTACTGTGGGGAAAGAGTGTCGACGTAGACAACATATTTGTTCTACAAAAGAAGTGTGTTAACTCTAACACACTTCTTTTGTAGAACAAAAATAGCTAATATAGACCGAATGACCAGCTGTCGACCATATTTCAAAACCTACGAAATCCTCACCTTAACATCGATCTATATTTTAGAACTATCATTATTTGTAAGAAAACATCTACACATGTTCCCTATGCACGAACGCCCAGCAAACCTTAGACCTCGACCTAGATTAGCTGCCACAGACTCTAATCTAGTATTTGTATCATCAGGCCCTTACAACATGTGCGTAAATAGTAGTTTATGTGACTGCTACATAATGGAGGGCATTAATACTCGAGAGTGGGTTCATAATATCATAATAATATCACTCGAGAGTTTTAATGCCTAATTATGTACAGTTACATACTCTAGTTTATCTACACACATATCATAAGCTCTCTTTGATGTGTTCAGGAACCGCATGTTTGACCGGCATTGTGGCTCTGGAGTTGTTTAGCTTGTTCTGTAGTACCTACTTCACGCAGGCGGGCGTCGGCGTTCGAAATTTGAATGTCAGTACCAACATCACAGACAAACTAGGGGCGGCAAGCAGGCAGGCGTCGGCGTTCGAAATTTGAATGTCATAATATGCAGAAAAATTACACATTATGGTCATAATGTGTAATTTTTCAGATAAGAAATGAGTTTTTACCAAGTAGTTAAACATTATGCTGATCGTAACGTGCGGTTTTTGTACGCAGTAAAGAGGGTTTATGATACGTGTGTAGATAAAATATATAATAACTTACCACCTTCTATAAATAACCTAGATAACTTTAAAGAGTTTAAGAACACACTAGGTACATAAATTCCTAATAGCCAATACATTTTACAACCTAGAAGAGTTCTATGATTACGAACCTACCCAACAAAGATAGTATAATTTGTTAAATGTTAAATTTTTATAAACTTTTTATTTTTACTACGTTTATAGTTTGTTATAAAGAAAAGAAAGATTTCTATAAGGTTAAAATATTGTACAATAGGAAGTAGATTACTATCTTATGTTTTAGCTTTTATTTTAAAACTATGTTTGCTATGCCATAGCAGGGCGCATGTAAGGGTCTTTATTTGTTATTTGACATCTTATATACCACATGTATGCAATAAATAAATGAAATGAAATGTATAAAAATCCTCCAAGAAATTAATCTCGTACGCGGTGAGAGCGCCGGCGCTCTTGACCATTCGTGACGTTTTCTAGTATTGTATTATTGAAATGCATGGATTTCTTGTGTAGTTGGTAATACGCAAAAGAAAATAAATATACGACAAAATATCAAATTTTCTGTTTTTTGCTGTATTGTGTGGAGTTTCGCTTCCATTGGCATTTGCTTTTGCAGGGATCCAGCATCTAAAGAAGATGGAGGGTTATATCAGAGAGCCAAGGTAAATATAATATTATTATTCTTATTAATAATCAAATTACTACCTATAATAAGTATATATTTATTCTTTACAGCGCTGTTTATTGCAGCTGTACCTTTTGCTGCACATTTTCTTACATCAGTTCCATGCATACCTTATCAGTTCCATGCATACGCTCGCAGCAAGTGGTGCCAAGGCCCAACTTGGCACCCAATTGTCATTTTCTCTAACCCAACCCCAATATTGAGGTCGGGGTAGATTTGAAGTGCAGTCATTTGACCCCAAGTGTGCACTCCTTAATATATAGCCCGTAGCATATGTTGGTTCAGGGTATCTTCTGTTGGTGGGATGTTTTCAAGCTGTCAATCTTTCTTGGTGAACAAGTTTTGTCTGCACTCGTTAACTTTAGTGCTGTGGCTTGATTGATTGATTACTAGGCACTGTGAGATGATAAGATGAGATACTTACCTTTCGTAAATAGTAATAGTAATTTTTTGTACAATGTCGGAGGCCTCTTCCATTTTTCCAGAGGCCAGTAGCTCAAAGCCTTTCGTAGCCTCCGGATACGTTTTCCAGGCATTAAATGCGTTTTTTCCCCACCACCATTCAAAGTAGACACTGTATCATATCATGTGAAAGCTTGAAATAGTGGTAAAGCTTAGGATTTGACTGGCCCAGAAAATATAGTACAAATAGAAAATATAGTACAAATAGAAAATCAATCCTAAAGCGGCTGCGATTGCGTGGCACGATATAAATTGGTGGTTTTTCCCAGTCCCTCAGTTAACCCACAGATAGCTCTTCGAGTTGAGGATGTTTGGGAACAGGTGATATTGCCAATAACAAAACATCCGTGTCCACACTTCTAATAACAATCTCATAGTGACCTTGAGCTAAAGCATCAGCAACATGAACCATTATTCTCGTGTCTGCTTCTTCGTGGTTGCATCGCTCGATATTTCTTTTAGGTCTTTTACTATTACTGAGCACAGAGCTTCCGTCTTTGATGTTAATTTCTAGTCCATCTGGTATGTCCATTGAGTGGCAATGAACATTGATCGGATGGAATAATTCTGTTTTATTTTCACGGCCCTGCAAAAAATCGGCTTAACTCTTTGGGACTTTAGTATTGAGGGTGACATGAGTACGCTGACCTGTACCTCGTTTTTCTCTGGCCATGGTCTTCAGGCTATCGTCAGCGTACAAATCCCATACTGAGTCTAACCGTGTCGAATTGATCCATTCTCATTGCATAGACGGTATGAACATCGAGATATAATCTCCAAACGTTTTGGATAGTCCAGGAGCGGCATGTGGACTATTGCCGATCCACCTAATATTTTGGCTGAAACCTGTAAAATAATTATAGCGACAAGACTACCATTAAAAGGAGTACCACTTATATAAACATTACTATAATTGAATTAAACATTTTATTTTTTTTAACATTTCTTACAGAGGGAGTGGTTGATTTTCATAGGCGAAAAACATTTCGAGTTCTCCAGCTCTGTGTTCCCAGTGGCGATAGTTTGCTGAAGAAGCTACAGTCATTCTTCAATGCAGTCAATTGCGCTTTTGATTTCCCATCCACCTTTTTGGGGTTTAAAGGAGGTGTCCACGCATTCACTGCGTGATCAGATGCCTGCGGGCATCAAGACGAGGCGCGGGAGGTATCTCAGAGGACCACGGCGCAGGCGCCGCGGCCGCGTCAGCTTCTATCTACCTATTCGCGAGACGGACGTGTTTCCGCTCCTTATATTCAGTAAAATTAACGCCATAATAAAGTTAATTGTGCCAGTAGAAAGCTCGCCCTCATTATTTAATTAGTTTATTTTGAACAGAGGTAACTTGTTTTGTTTGATGGGTTCGTGTAAGCTTTTTCCAGGTTCCAACCTCTCCTAGGAAAAAGTTAAGGATAGTATTTCGCCATTTTTTAGGGTTCGTCAAGTCTGTCTGCCCGTCCGTCCTTATTTCCGTATGTCACAGCAAGTTTTTCCGAAAATATCAGGACTACACAGTTGAAACTTGGTAGAACTAAAACCAAAAATATTTTTTTCATTAAACCTATATGTGTGGGTTTCTTTAGATAGAGATTGTTGAGATTCCTGAAACCATTTTTCCCCAAAAAAATTTACATTAAACCAAATCCTTCCAAAAAAGAAAAAAATTGTCCACCCCTCTAACTTTTAAAGCAAGAAAGTAAAAATCTAAAAAATATATATGTTGTGTATCTCAATAAAAATTTTCAACGAAAATTGGTTTGAACAAAATAAAATAAGTAGTTTTTAAGAAATAAAACATTTATTAAAAACCGCAACTATAACTTTGTCATTCTTACAAACACTATGAAAAACAAACTAATTATTTGCTGGTGAAGAATGATAGTGATATTTTGGCTAAGTGTATCAGGTGTATGTGATGTGAGTATCTTCCTAATATATTTTTTTGGCTTATAATCTAAACTAGCTATGATACCCTGCCTCGCTCGGGAGTTGATATGAGATTACGTGGTAGTTGAAATAAAAAAATAAACAATGACGTAAAAAGTAAAAAAAAATATTGAAAACATTTTCTCATTATTTACACTACTTGTTTATAAACAACATTTTTCATTTTATTGTCCAGGGTATATACACAGTCAGGTCATAAGTTCTGTCACACAATAAAAACTTTTGAATTTAGAATGCTGGCCACAAAAAAGTTTATTGAATTCGAATTTCGAATTTTTCATGAAAATAAAAATGTGTACTTTTTAGAATTTTCCTCATTTTTAAATATGGAGTGGACACTTAAAGAAGACCGTGTCGCAGTTATTGCGTTGCATCGTTGCGGTTACGCGCCAATTCAGATTTTCGACTTACTGAAAAATTTGAATATAACCAAAAGATTCGTTTATCGTACCATAAAACGATACAATGAAGATGACAGGTCAAGAAGTGGTCGCCCTCGCTCTGTTAGGACTCCAGCAGTGATAAAAGCTGTGAAGGCGCGAATTAAAAGAAATCCCCAGAAACTGTTGGCCCTTCAGATGGGGTTAAGCAGGGCCACGGTGAAAAGGGTGTTAAATGAAGACTTAGGGCTTAAAGCATATCGAAGAAAAACAGGACATCGTTTGGACGCTCGTTTAATGGACCTGAGACTGAAGAGATGCCGCGCTTTATTGAAGCGATACGCAAAATTTTCACCGTGGAAGAGAGCTACAACAAACAAAATGATAAGGTGTACGCACACAGCAGTGAAGAAGCGAGCAACCGTATTCCGCGTGTCCAACGAGGTCATTTTCCATCCTCGCTCATGGTTTGGTTGGGAGTCTCTTATTGGGGCTTAACTGAGGTAATTTTTTGTGAGAAAGGCGTAAAAACGAATGCAGTTGTGTATCAAAATACAGTCCTCAAGAACCTTGTGGAACCTGTTTCTCATACCATGTTTAATAACAGGCACTGGGTATTCCAACAAGATTCTGCGCCAGCTCATAGAGCGAAAAGCACAAAAGACTGGCTGGCGGCGCGTGAAATCGACTTCATCCGGCACGAAGACTGGCCCTCCTCCAGTCCAGAGTTGAGTCCGTTAGATTACAAGATATGGCAACACTTGGAGGAAAAGGCCTGCTCAAAGCCTCATCCTGATTTGGAGTCACTCAAGGCATCCTTGATTAAGGCAGCCGCCGATATTGACATGGACCTCGTTCGTGCTGCGATAGACGACTGGCCGCGCAGAATAAAGGCCTGTATTCAAAATCGCGGGGGTCATTTTGAATAAACTTTATTACCATAAGAATCTATGTTTTATTAAGTTCATTTTGCTATATAAATGTTTACATAAATAATAAACATGTCTAGCACATGTGACAGAACTTATGACTTGACTATGTATATATAAATTTGTCGAATTTCCTACTCTTGAGCAAGCTACATATAGCTGACCGTGAGAGAAGCAGGATTCTTTGAGGTTGATGCCACAATATTTTAAAGTTTGCCCTTGCGCTTTTTTAATTGTAAAACTAAAGGCTAATTTAATTGGAAACTGCAATCTTTTAAATTGAAATGGCAATCCAGAAGAGATCAGTGGTATTCTAGGTATAAATGCTGTGTGTCCTTTGTTCTTTCCAGAAATAAGTTCAGCTTCAATGATATTATTCGATAGCTGTTTTACGATCATCCTCGTTCCATTACATAGTTTTGGGGAGTTGAGATTTCTGAGTAGTATTATTGGAGATCCAATTTTCAGACGAAGGCAGTGTAATGCCATTCCTGGTACTTGTAAAGAGTTTAGAAATTCAGTAGGGAAGTTGACACTTTCTTCAATGGATATCATCGTGTCGATCGATTTTTATATTTTCTTTTCACCAGGTATTTTCTTTAGAATATTAAAATTGATATCGTCAACAATATTATTTTTAGTGGCCAAAATTGCTCTTTGAAATAACCACTTTACGTTGGTATAGTTCTGAATAATATTTGGATATTTTTTTTCGATTAGTTCGTTTTCAGTAGTGGCTATGTTGCAGAAATCACTATTGAGTTCAATGAGATCAATCTCCTGAGAGTATGATTGGAGCTCCTCCCATTATTTCAGTTTTTTCGCAATTCTTGTAATGTTCTGTCCATGGCTTCTAGCGATTATTTATGGGCCATGGTGCATTCATCCCAGAACATAATTTTAGCTTGTTTTAGAAGTTGACCCCGTCCAGATTTTCCTGAGATTTTACATACCGGGAATTGTTGTTCGGCTATATTCAACGGTAGTTGTAAGGCAGAATGGGCAGTTCGTCCTCCTTCCATAAGTGTGGCTGCAATGCCGGATGATGCTAGTGCCAGTGCGATGTGTTTTTTAGCACGTATTTCCGCCAGTATTAGATTTATTAGAACGTTTTACCGGTGCCTCCTGGTGCGTCCAAGTAAATAATTCCACCAGTGTTGTTATTTATCCGGTTCATTATAACGTTGTAAACTTTTTTTTTACTGTCATTGAGGATTGCTTTGTTGTGAGCAATGTATTCAAGTAGTTCATTGACGTTGTAGCTTTTTTCCGTTGTGTATTAGTTTTTCGGATTTGGTACAATATATCATCATACTCCTTTTGAAAGAGTCCCATAGCTGTTTTGGGTTTGATGGGTTACATGTTGTTAGAATTATGGCGAATAACTCTCGAATTTGTTCAGCTGAAGCTGTGAGTGTGGCTTCTTGTAGTGTTGATTCCCAGTGGTTATCGTTTTCCAATTATCCTTAGCGTGGACAAGCTTCTCTTTACGTCTGGCATAGGTAGCCGTCAATGGTCCTGAGATCTGTGAAACTTGTTGGTCCCCGTATTTCGTGTAACAACATCCGGAGATAGAAACATTCGGCGTTGTTTGGATGTACAGTGTATACTCGACCTATTGCGTTAGTTTTCATGATTTCTGGATGACCCTCCTCTGGCATACTTGTTTTCGTCGTTGAAAAATTTTCCTTGTTTTATCCCACGTATAATAAATAGGGACGTCGACATACAGTAATGTCTTTGCGAATGGATCCGTTTGGCACAGTTGGAAAAAAGCTGTTAATGTTGTGTTTTGAGGTGGGTCGCTTGCAATTTTTCTAGCCGAGTCTTTTGTGAAGTAACCTCTCTGTCTATTCTCCAAATGCACTGCTAGCAGTCAGCTGTGCAACATCTAGATGTTGCACAGCTGGTTCGCGTTCGTGTATGAAAAAACTAAAAATCCTCCACGCTGCTTCGTTGCTGTTGATGTATCCATTTGGTACATGAGGATCTCATCATTTCTGTTATTTTGTTCGCTATTGGACTATTTGAAATACTGCCATATCACTACCTTTGTTAACGTAACATATATATTTAATAGATATTTATGTTAGTAACATATATATTTAATAGATTTAACTGAATTGTAGTATTCAACGTTTATGTGTGCTTGGAACATTTTGGAAAGTAGTGGGTTATATGGTACTACCCATTGATTATCAATTTCCAGTTCGTGACTGCCTTGTATTTTTGCTGTGAAGCCACCGATTTTCGGTGATCGTTTTCTATATTTGGGATAGCCGCCATCTTCAGGTTTTGTATCGTCCAAGTATGGTTTTGGATATTTTTTTGTACATTTTCCATCACACATGCATGGCGCTTTGAAGTTTAATGGTTCACATGGAATCATGATCCGTAAATCATGTTTTTCACTACTATGTTGTATAGTTCCGGATCTTTTTGTGGATTGGGAAATTCAGCTTGGATGATTTTGTCGATATCCGTGGGATAAATTTTATCGTATAGCCATATGAGATATTGTGATTGAGGTAATCCTCGTTTTTGCCACTCGATTGTAAACATCCAGCATCTAACGGTTCCAAAGATGTGGTATTTTGTGACTTTGTGACTTCAATAAATCTTATTTGTTTTTGTCGAAAAACTCGGACTATTATGTCGTGACGATCCATGGAGGTTTGTCCGTATTTTAGTTGTTCTTTGATGTCTGGCCATGATGAGTTGCATGTAAATGTTATGAAGAAATCAGGTCGTCCATATTTTCTTACGTATGTCATGGTATCTTGAGTATATTCGTGCATATGTCTTGGACTTCCTATGTATGATGAGGGTAAGATTACCATTTTTCCAATATCGTCAATATTGTCGTCATTTATGATCGCGCCTCGAAGGTGGATGTATTCTTCTGTGCGTAGTTTCTTCTGATGCAGTCTTATGTAAAGCATCCGTTCTGCTTCTATTTTTGCGTACATATCTATCAGAAATTGTTGGAATAAACGGAGAGTGTTGAGTATGTGATTGTATGTTTCATTGTTTCTGATCATTAAGCGGTAAGCATAGAACTCCTTGGAAGTGACTTTTTTATTTGTTTCTAGGCCTGTTTCAGGATGAATTTGTTTTATATTGAAATGATATCCGTCCTCTCCGTGCAGAAATATTAACGGATATTGAAGAGCATCATATGAACGGTGTGTCTCTGCAATGTCATGTAATGTAGAAATTCCTGCGGAGGTGCTTCCAGTGGTGGTAATCGAATTGTTCCATTCATGCAACAGAGACCTGGTGTTTCTTTAATGATTTTTTTCGCGTGGCAAAATTGGCAAATGTTATTAATTTTTCCGATTACAACATATTTATGTTTGTAATATTTTTTCGTCGGTTCGTAGTGGAATGCTTCCTTTGTTAGATTATCTTTTAAAATTCTCGATTCTTCAATACTTTTATTTTCTTTTCTTTCTTCGGTTTTTCTGCTTCTCAGGGTGGGTGCTCATTCTGATTCGTTGATTTTGTAAACGTGCTTCGTGCTCTTCTTCCGTTTCATTTCTTCGATATTCTTTTTGTTTCCGCCGTTTCGCTGCAGAACTGGCAGGATCTCCTCCTCTTTTACATCTAGGCATTGTATTCTGTGAAATATAAATTAAATAAACATTTTATAGACAAATATATTGTTACGCAAATGTGGGGTACGTTGAAACAAAGAAAAAAATATATTTAACCTTCAAGCGGTCGCGCGATATTTTGTTTACGGCCAAAAGTATATAGAAGGCATCGATTCAACGTCGCGCGACTGCTTGAAGGTTAAGGAAATTAAAATTAAAAGAAAAGAAAAAAATAACCATTAGAATTAATTAAACACACTATTAAAAATACTCACATTTGATATTTCACAATAAAGGCTCACAGACAACTTTTTTCTTCTTCGCTTCAAAATCGAGAATTAATTTACCACACTACTAAAAATACTCACACGTGATACTTCAAAATAAAGGCTCACAGGTAACTTCTTTCCTTTTCGTTTCGAAATCGCTTGTTTCGTTGTTCAAATCGAACTAACTCTGGCGGGCGACACCGGGCTCTTTTATATTCAGAGAGGTAGGCTCTAGGATATTGGAGAAAGTTTGAGAATATTTGCTTTCTCACACCTAGAATGTTCTCGACATTATCGTCCGCCGTAACAATAGGTTCTGCAGCTGTAGCATACGTAGTAAAGGCGCGAAGTTTAAAAACTTAAATTTTTAAATGTTTTCAGAACTAATTTGTATAACTAAAATTATTATATGTTGCTTTAACTCCAAAATATAAGTTAGCTACTGCTGTATAAATACACAAAATTTAATAACTTTATTATAGTAACAAATGTAATTTAAGTCTTTATTGAAATTGGAATTTGAAATTTCGCGCCATTACTACACATGCTGCAATTGCTCGCAGCGCCTTTCGAATTGCAACCCAAATAATCGTTGTTCTGAATGAAGTTCAAATACTCGACAACAGATTGCGCCACTACACTTAATTTCCAAGTTGAAAAGTTGGAAAAGCCCTTATATCTTTAAAAACACACCCTTTAGGTTAAAACGGCAACTTTTTTGTTCGAGGGGGGATAAAAGGCTATCACACTATATAAGTCCCTTTATCATGCCGGGACTCCTTTTTAAGTTTTATCGGCACACACATTTTATCAACTTAGTTTTATTATATATAATGATAGTGATAATGATTTATTACAGAACTCTAAATGTGCGAAGTTCGACTGGCACTTGGCCGGTTTTTCCTATATTTTTTCTACAATATCAACAAATGCTTGTAAAGCATTATTTTGAGACAATTATATCAAAAATGAATTCTACGTCTTTCATTCATAAGAAAACGATACCAAACACAGCCTGGTCCTAAAACTCGGCCAGTTAGTTTTTTTTTTGTTTTCGACGCGGTAGAACCGCACTTTCCCCTCCCGTGGGAGTCGGCGCGATGGGGAACCGGGCCAAAATTGTTCAGTTCTATCCAAAGAACCACTATCAAAAGTTCCACACTTCAATCACAAAGTGCAGATTTCTTATGGAAGAGATGTCAAGAGGGCTTCCACATACAGTCCCATCATTTAAGTAATCTTGAACATTGTAATATCCCTTTTTTGACAAAGTCGCTTATACATGGTTTTAAATTGCTGAAATGACATTTTCACAATGTCCAGAGGTATCTTGTTGTAGTAGAGAATGCAATGACCCTTGAAAGATTTGCTTACCTTCGCGAGCCTAAACCGGGGCGCAACTAGTATGTGATTTATCACAGGTTAACATTACAGCTATCGCTAAGTTTGGAAAATTTGGAAAGGTTCTTGCGTACGTACATTATATATTTCGAAAATAAATTGACTAGCTACAGTTAGTATGTCAATTTCTTTAAAAAAGCTATCTTAAGGTCTATGTGTTTTAAAATAAAAAATTGCTCAAATAGCTATTTACTGTAAAATAAAAATAGCTTGAATATCCGCTGCTTTCGCCCACAACAAGACACCATAGGACATGAAACTATGAAAGTAACTAAAATATACTAGCCTAGATGTTGCCACATCTGTGTTTGGTATGATGTTCCTAACAGCGTAAGCCGCAGAACTTAATATACCAGCTAATTTATCTATGTGGGGTCCCCACTGCAATTTGTTATCAATTGTTATTCCAAGAAACTTCTAATCATTTACTAATTCTAACGTGTTGTTGTCTAGTACTAAACTGGTCTCAACTTGCCTGACATTTGGAAGTGAGAATTTGATACACTTGGTTTTATCAGCTTTTGCAGTTCTACAAACCAACTTGAATATTTTTAACATAGTACATTTAACATAACTATTAAAGTTATAGGATTTTTGTTCATATACAAGATAACTTTACTTTTACGAAATCCAAACGTTGTCCGGTCATTAAATTTTTATTTACAGACTTTCTTTAATTTAAAAAATATTGAATTCTGTTTGAATAATGTTGAAGAAGTCTGAATAGATTTTGTTCGGGTTATGTGCATTTAAATCCTGTACTGGCAAATCTATATCTTAGTTTTTCGTGTACGTCTCTAGTCTATGGGATGTAATAGGCCTATAAAATGATGGATCAGTCTAAGCTTTACTTGCAATTGGGAATGAAACTGTTTGACCGCTGTAATCGGATGGTAATTAGTTATTTACATTTTTACTTGTGAACAAAAACCTTTATCTAGGCAAGATTGGCTGGTAAGTGTAATTCTGGTGGGCTCTAAACATACATGACATAAATTAAATTATTTGAATAGTTTCATTGTTATTTCTACAAGCAAATCTACATTAAGTTAGTTTTTTCTGTAATTACATAGTTTAGTGAGGCATTTCTCCATAATTTTCTCAAATCTTTCGAGATTGCAATGACCTTTTTTTTGTCCCTCAAAGGTCTGTAGACACAAAAAATAACATGGCTGTCTAACTCAACACATGGTATCTCTATTTGGCTTTCTACAGCGTGTGTCCGTAGATTAACAGCTATAGTACTCAGTGAATAAGCATTGCACTGCAATATGTTTATTATATTATATAACGTTTTACTTTTACTCAATTCTATATTCATTTAACACCACTTGTATGGTGCTAAACAGCTTACATTGCAATCAACAAGGCTCTAAACATCAATAACTACTTAGTTATGCACATGTAATTAGTGGGACACATCGAGGCCAATATGCTACGATCTTACTAACCAGCAACTCTAAATATGGGAACCTATCGTTATTTGTAAATCCTTAGATCTTCTTTAACTACAAAATCGTACAACATTTTTTAATATAATAAAAACAACTTATAGCTATCAAATTTAGGGTACATACTTACGTGAATTTTTTGTTTGTATGCGAGTCATTCTATTCTATATCTTATTCCAGCGGACTCCCCAACAGCCTGAAAGTGTCCATACTAAACTGGTGCTGTGAGGCGCTCAACGTGAGCGAACCGTTGGCCAACGATCTACTGACTGAACTGGTGAACTGTGATAAACCCGTGACGCTTGATGCGCTGTTGGTGCTGGTTGCTGACACGCTGCCAAGGGTACGTAAGACAAAACATAGAGACAATTCAGCAGAGGACTGCTTGAGGCTGAAATGACGAATCTCCCCTCAAAACACTTTATGCATCGGTAGGACACTCGCTTTCACTCTAAGTTAGTTATCAGTGTAGGAAGCAGAAATAATTACGTGTCACAAAACACTTTATGCATCGGTAGGACACTCGCTTTCACTCTAAGTTAGTTATCAGTGTAGGAACCAGAAATAATTACGCGTCGAAAATGTATGCGAATCGAATTGACAGTGACTCTTAGTACAATGACATAAGGTTCGTTTTAGCAGAACTCGAACACTTTTGTTGACCCTGATAATTATTCCTGCTTGAGTAACAGATCTCTTGAACGGCAAAGCCACTACTCTAGGTTCCGACAAATAGAACGCGAGTTAGCACTATGATCGGATTAACTTTGACAATTCCATATATGTAGGTATGTATGGAGTTGTCAAATTAATCCGACCATAGTGTCGCATTGTATCTGTTATGCTTAAAGGTACAAGTTCTAACTCTAGAAGCCGTAACTTACACGCCCTATAACTGCGTCAAAGGAAGAACTACCTATATAAATTTGAGGGCGTGCAACGGCCAAGCCATCATTTTCAATAATATTCATGCGTCAGGCACAATAATTTTGATGATGATGTGTGTTCCAAGCCGTACCCGGCCACGGAGACTGCTTTGTGAGGCACAATAACACTACGATAAAATAAAAAAATCGGTCAATTGCGGGTCGGACTCGCACACGATAGGTTCCGTACCAACGTACAAGAAAACTAAAGCACTAAAAATAACAAAACAAAAAGAGAATAATATTATGTCCGAACATGGATTCGAACCCAAAAGATTGCGCAACCGATTTCAACCCAATTGCGCCACCACGACCATCTGTTAAGACGCCGGCGGACAGCCGATCAAGCGCAATATGAGCAAACGCTTCGTTCGGCATATCGCTATCTCTCCTGACGCGTCCGGGCGCACAGTGGGACGGATTTCGAAATTGCGGGCTTACTGCTCCAATGGGAAGACTCTATGCCGCACCTCTTCATGTGCCGCTTCAGCACATCTTTATACCTGAGGAGTTGTCCGCCACGCTTGCGTTTGCCCTCCTCAAGCTCTGAGTAGAAGATGTGCTTCGCGACCCTCTGCTCTGCCATCCTTGACACGTGTCCGCACCACCGAAGCTGTCGCTGCATAAGGAAGGCCTCAATGCCACCCACATTGGCCGGTCGCAGCACTTCAGTGTACACGTGCTATATGGCAAAGCATTCGGATTATCCAGGATTCAGAACCATATAGAAATATGGACCATTATTATAAAATACTTTAAAATTTTATGATTATTTTTATCAAACTCTTACTTCCGATTGAGCCATTACTTCTTCCTTTTAACAATTAATATTGTTTAAAAGTAATTGTTCAATCATCAGTGATCATCAGTGATCATCAGTGATTTCGTTCATACTGTATATGTGAAATAGTTAACGCGTTGTCTAGATGTACGTGTCCTAAATTGATCTCAGAGCACGGCAAATTCTGTCCTAACATATTTGACTATTTAATGATCATTTATTCAGTCACGCATTTTGTGGTATTTACTCTAAATTGTTGATCTTGTACAGCAAATTATTATATTATTTTAAGCCTAGAAGAGCTAGCTAGCTTTTATAAATAATGTCAAATGTTCACTAACAGTGGTAGCTATCGTTGTTTGCAATTCTCAAATATTCGCGATCGATACAAAACATGTTGTGAATAATATCGACTTATTTATGCTTTTAAAAGAAAAGCTCAAAACATTTTCAGATAGTGTAAAATTTTGTGAACATCTTAAACAGGAGCCTGGCTTGCAATTGAATGAAGAAAACACTGTGATTTTCTCAGAATTTTGCCGGAAGTATACTTCTAATATAAAACTTAGATGGACTGCTGCTAATCATTCTTTTAATAATTCATGAAATTTATTGTCCAGTTTCTTTACTACTGAAGGAGAACAATTTGATGTTATTGACGGTGAGCCATCTGAAAATATAGAAAATCTACCTCCTAGTGTACATGAAGCTTCTACTTTCATTACTACGAGGAAACTATTCGAAGAACTGGGCTCAAGACAAAAAAAAGAAGACGTATTCAAACTTTGAGTAATTCCTTGTCTTCAGAAGAACCGTTTAGGACAGCAGTAAAAACTTTAAAGGACAAAAGTAATGAAGACGTAAGCAGAATTTTGGACCATCTTATTAAACATGCTGAAGATATGGATAAGGTTCAGTCCAGATTAAATGAAAATTTTTTTATTAAGCTGAAAAGGCTCTGGGTCTGTAAGTGTCACTTAAACTTTTAAAGTGGCAATACATGACTCTGAGAGAGTCAGCCAATGAATTACATTTTGGTCTGTTTGCTTCATATTTCAAAGTTGGACAAGCAAAACTGGATTGTTATCCCTCAAAAGAACAATGGACTGTTACTGACGAAGGAGCGCAGTTAACTTGATAGATTTAACTGTGTCCAGATTCATAATTGCATATAATTTAAAAAGTAATACAAAGGCTAATGTAAAACTAAGCAAATAGGTCTATGATGAGGGTTTAGGACAAAGCAATTTTAAGCAAAGGGCTGATTTGGATGACACAATTATCTTTATGATTAGTTTGGTTCCATTAAGGATTCTTTCGGATAATGTTATTATGTGGAAACAATATTATGTGGAAATCGACCGTCGTCTACATTTCACTGTCGACCTATTATGTTTAAAATCATGAAAGAAACTAAATACTCAGCAGAAAGAGAGAAAAGTAGTTGAAGACCAAATTTAAGTTCTACAGCCCACAAAAGTAGGAGACGTATCTGTAAATCACGAATTGCTCTTGACAATGATAAATGGCTATTTTTTTCATATATTTCTGACACTTCGCCTGCTTCCTGCGATATCTGAAAAGCAAAGCCTTCAGAAATTAACAATCTAAACGCAATTTACAGTAGATAAAGAAATGTATAAGAACGAACTTTCGTCTTTGCATGACTGGATCAGATGTATGGAATGTTTACTTCACCTCGCTATGTATTAATAATACTGCACTTATAATTCTTAATAAGAAGATTACGATGTTAAATGTCAATAACAAAATTTCAGCTTACAGGTTAGACTTCAAACAATGGACTGCAAGAAAATAAAATAAAAATGTATATTAATGATTTGTAAGAGGCAAAATCAAGAATCGTTCCGAAATTAAAGCAATTTGCAGATTGACATTGTTAAACAGGAAACCGGAACCACAAATGATGGCAACACGGCCAGAAAGTTTTTCGGAGATAGTAAAGTAACTGCACGTATTACAGGCATTAATGAAGATTTCATCAAAAGGTGTCATGTAGTTTCATTGCAAACAATAGCATTTGGACAACATGTAGATGTTGCAAAATTTTTCTCAGTTTTTCCGAGAAACAGCAGCCTTGTTTGTAAATCTATACCCTTGGTAAAATATGCCTGCTAGCGTCCATAAGATACTTATACATGGATCAGACATGATTGAACATTTTGGGTTAATGCCCATCGAAAAGCGAGAAACAAACAAGGATATTCCAGAAGACAAAGCACGTACGCGTCAAATAAGGACATACTGTCCTTTTGTCTTCCGACCCTGTGGATTATATATGTGGTGTTATACACAAATTTCAGTAGTTTTCGAAATCAGTCCCTTTGTGCGCCCCGCCACCGCCGTCCCCCTCTTGCAGACAGAGACAGATAGATAGCTGTACGAAAATAAAGAGAAATTTGGTTGTGTTCCGTGAATACCGAAAATTATGAATTAAACTTGATTATATTTTAAATGTCTTAGCGACATTATTCAACTTGACAATATAAGCTGTGGTTCTATTATAATTACATCATAAATGGTATAGTTTTTTACAAATAAACACCAAGCAGTTAAATAAATTCACATGGCGGCCCCGATCAGTTGCTAAAATAAACCACTATACCGACATTGTTAACACAAGCCTCTCACAGTACATCCCCCAACTCGTGCATGATGAGTTGGATCGGACAACAGTAGACATGCTTTGTGAAACACTGATCACTACCATGCAACAAGCCGCACACACAGCCTTCCACACAAAAACGAAACCACGGAGAGTGAGAACTACAGTAGCTGGTTGGAACGAGTATGTGGCACAGTACTATGCCGCTTCTAGGAATGCACTAAGTTTATGGCACGCAAATGGCAGGCCCGCTAACAATGAACTGGCGATACAGCGTAATAAATGCAGAAGAGAATTTAAAAAAGCTTTAAAACAATGCAGGGCACAACATGACCAGATAGTAATGGATAAATTGGCCACGTCAATGGACTCAAGAAACTTTCCCGATTTTTGGAACCGCACTAATAAACTTATCAAGCCCAAGACAGTGACGCCATCTCATATAGACGGATTAAGCGATAGTAAATTAATTGCAAAACACTTTAGCAACATATTCACCCAGCCCACACCGGCCGTTGACTCATCGTGTAGTTCGCCCGAACCAGAGGCCGGCGCCGACACGGCCGGTAGAGGAAATATGGACATCACGCCGAAACTCGTCTGGACAACAATGAGACAAATGGCGCGGGGGAAGTCACCAGGACTAGATGGGCTTACCATTGAGCATCTACAAAATGGTGGCCCAGCTCTGTGTATACTGCTGACTTCACTTTATCGCAATATATTGAATCTGAGCCACATTCCTGCCATTCTTAGCCAAACAGTGGTCACCCCAATAGTTAAGAATCAGAAAAAAGACATTGCGACCTCAAGCAACTATAGGCCCATTGCTCTTGCCTCAATAGTTGCCCGCATCCTGGAGAAAGTGATAAACATCAAAGCAGAAGAATATTTATGGACGGAACCCAACCAAATGGGCTTTAAGTCGCATGTTTCCACTGCCACTGCCATTTATTCACTCAAGCAGGTGGCCAGCTACTACAAGAAGGGAAAAACCTCGGTCCTGGCCTGCTTTCTGGATCTCAGCAAGGCATTTGACAGAGTCCAACACCAACTGCTCTGGAAGAAGCTCAAAGACAGAGGAACACCGGAAGCCCTAGTCAGTATTCTGAGCAAATGGTACAGCACTCAATCGAACGTCGTGAGATGGAACGGACAGCTATCCGATCCTACAAAATTGGCCTGTGGGGTTAGACAAGGGGGCAGCATGTCTCCCGTGCTGTTCAACATCTACATGGATGACCTCAACAAAGAGCTGACACAAGCTGGAGTGGGCTGTTCAATGAACGGAACCATAGTCAATAACCTATGTTACGCTGACGATATGGTCCTCCTAGCGCCATCTGTGTGCGCCATGCGAACTCTTCTTAGCATCTGCGAGAAGTATGCTGCCAGACACAACATGGTGTATAATGCTGAGAAGACTGAGTACCTAGTGTTTAAATCAGCCAACACACCATCTACTTCACCCCCCCTCTGGCTTAACGGACAGACAATTCGCCGCGTCGAGCAAGTTAAATATCTGGGCCACATCATCGCTTCAGATCTGAGTGACGATCTCGATATAGAACGGCAGAGACGAGCGATTACCGTACGGGCGAACATGCTGGCTCGGCGCTTCAGCCGGTGCAGCGGTGAGGTCAAGAGGCAGCTGTTCATGTCCTTCTGTACCAGCGTGTATACGGTGGAGCTGTGGAGTACTCACAGGGTGGAGACGATGCGGCGCATGCGCGTCGCATACAACAACGCGTGGCGCGCCCTGTACCGCCTGCCGCCGTGGTGCAGCGCGAGCGAGATGTTCGCCGCGGGCCGCGCACCGGGCTGGGCGGCGCTGCTGCGCCTGCGCTCGGCCGGGGCGCGCGCGCGTATATGCGCCTCTTCGAACCCCATCCTCGTGGCCGTTAGACAGTGGCCAGCCAGCCCAATACATAAAACATGGGAAGGGTACCACGCCCCGTGTCATACCTAGTATTTTTAAGGATATTAATGAAATTGATTTTTGAATTTATATTAATTTTATTGACATATTTTTATTTTTGTCTAATCTTATTTAATTTAATTGTATTTTTATATTGTAATTGATATTGGACATCATATTGTCTGGAAATTTAATAAATAATAATAATAATAATAATAATACAAAATAAACAGGTGGAAAATACGTCGTTTACGTCCTAAAAATGTATAAAATGTAATCTCATATATTTTTAAGTAGGTAAATATTTTTAGGAAAATATTGAAACAGGAACCTAGATAAATACCGTATGAATACGATTAACAGCATATTTATGTTGAAATACTTTCGAATTTAAAATGATTATGGTATTAAATTTGTATGGAAATTTCATTGTTTGCCGGCTTCTTAAGCCGACGGTTCTAACTTTTTTGTATGGAGATTGGCATACCGTTTTCTTGGGTTCCGTACCCAAAGGGTAAAAACGGGACCCTATTACTAAGCCTCCACTGTCTGTCTGTCCGTCGGTCACCAGGCTGTATCTCATGAACCGTGATAGTTAGACAGTTGAAACTTTCACAGATGATGTATTTCTGTTGCCGTTATAACAACAAATACAAAAAAAATAAACAGAATAACATAAATATGTAAGGGGGTTCCCATACAACAATTCTTTCAACACCACATACAAACTTATGAATGCACCTGGTTACGTACATGCAGTGTGAAAGTAAACCAATCTATTCACTCCACCTCATCCCTACCATTGTACGGTGGTACGGAACCCTTCCTGCGCGAGTTCGACTCGCACTTGACCGGTTTTTTAAAATCTTGATATCTGCGGCCAGAGATGAAACCGATATCCATCGATAGAGTAAATTATTTCAACACATGTGTATAATTATGAATTTCTAAAACGAGAAATCTGAGTTCAAAGTGCAAAAAAGTTGTTTTTGTCGCCCTTATCGTTTAAGAAATTTATAATTACGCACATTTGTTTTTAAAATAGTACTCTATCTATCGACACCCGTTTCATCACTGGCTGTAGAAATCAAAATTTTTCGACAGTTACTATGCCAAAATGTTACATGCCCTTTACGATCATGATATGGGTTGTTTTGTTACGTCTCTTATATATGGACCCCCTAAATTTATCAAATCTCTGCAGTTGTTTCTGTAGCGGAAACAGAAGTTCACATTCTGTGAAAATTTCAATTCTCGATCCATTACGGTTCATGAGATACAGCCCGCTGACGGACTGACGGACAGACGGACAGCGGAGGCCTAGTAATTTGGCACCCTTCGGAACCCTACAAAAGAAACTAAGTTGTCTTCCTCAGATAATCCCCCACACACTAGTATCGCGGCGATGCGAGGCGGCCGCCCTGCTCGCGTGCACGATACACCTGCTAGCGACGCACGAGTCGACGCCGCGCCGAGCCAGGCTGCTGCAGCTGCTACTGACGCTGCTGAAGAAGCCTGACGCGGCCGAGACGAGGGTCATTTGTGAAGGTAACTAACCGGACCTGCCCTCCCGTCAGAAGTATGCCCTGCTCTACTGCGGCATCTGATGCTACTAGCAGAACGCGCAGCTTTGTGAGGGCGAGCGAATGGAAGTTGATGTCTCCTGAGAACTGTCTATGGACTGCAGTTATTGTACTATAAAGAGTATAGACCACAGGCTGTATGAGTATCGGCGAATCGGTGTGTTTGCCGGAATCTCACAGGTGCTATATATAGTAGATTATATTGCAGTTCACACAATTTCTATCTTTCTTATCTATCCAGCCTCCTGCACCCACTGTTGAAGAAAGGCCTCCTCTTCATTACACCATTTATTCTGATCCTGGGCCAACCTGGTCCACTGGCGATGTCATCCGACCATCGGGCGGTTGCACTGCCATACAATAAATTTTTTGTTTTATTTTTGAGTTTATTTAGAAAATAAGATTTCTAAACATTGACTAGAATCACTATGTCAAGGCTGAAACCTAACCTGGGTTTAATAGTTTCAACATAATATGCACCACAAGGCGTGATGGATTGCGACCTAGTACAGGCTCGCTTCGCTCGCGATCAAGACTTGTACGTTAATCCTACCATGGCGTTAGTACCTGGGACTAATAGCCATCTGAAACTTTCTCCGAAACAAGGGAGTGCTCAAACAAATGCTACATAGAAACTGTCATCAATCCTTTTACCTACCGTCTGTCGGGAACCGATCGGTAGAGAAGTACGAGTACCCCATCGTCGACAGGTTCTTTGTGTTAAAGAATCTGTCGACAGGTCATTTAGGTTAAACACTAATGAGCGTAACGTCAAGTCATGTGAACTCCCATGAAGATTATGTACTCAGAAACAAGAGCCATGTTTTATCAAAAGAAAAAAAATATGTAACCGACACGCCATTAGCGTTTAATGGGGCTTTAACATTTAAAGACCGTTTGTATAATTGATTGATAGTAGCGTAAAATCAATTTAATTCAATAGAAAACTGACCTGGATCTGTCTTTTTTTCAGCGGCATGTCTCATAGTGAAGTGGGGCGGCAGCGGCGACGTACTTTCTTCCATCGCCGAACTACTAACGTCCAGATCATCCGAACGCCGAGTACTAGCCAGCCAAATATGCGTGTCCATAGCCCCCTACGTCTCAATAGAATTGTGCACGTCTCTTCTACTCAGCCTGGTTATACTCATGTGCGAATCCAACGAGACAGAAGTGAGAAGTTTGGGCCTAAAGTCGGCATGTTTAGTTTGTCCGGTCGCGGAACAAAAATATGGGCAGTTGGAAGGACTCATGTTCAACTTCTTGAAGGATCCGGTGGAGAAGAATGTGAAGGATACCGTCAATATTTTCGTTCCTTTGTTGGCAAGGACTGCGTTGATTGCAGGTAAGTTCAAAACATGCAATACAAGTCGTTAAACTATTTTTCTTGTAGTATAATTCAAGAGAAAGACATACATAGAAATATTTACAATGCTTGGAGTTATTCCTAAATTAACATTATTTCTGTCCAAGTAAATAATTGAACTATTCTTTTATTTTCAGGGAAATTTACGACAGATTTATGCACTCGGATAATAGCGAATATAAACAAATCTAGCTCGGACATAGAGTGGAAATCGGTTTTATTATACTTAGATATTTTAAGAGTATTAGTTGTGGCTAAACTGGCCTACGTAGTTAATGTACAAATAGTGAGAGATGTGACCTCAAACTGTGATATGGAGCTGATAAATTACCAAGAGGTGAGTTATTTATACTTACAATCACCTAAATACCTTTTCTTGAGATGTGTGATTTTGTCGTAATGCCACATGCCATCTAGTGGCCCGATACTACATTACCCGATACTGCAAAACATATTGCTTGCGTAGGACCAACCTTATCCAGTCTAATTTCACCTTCAGTTCACTTTTAGCAAATTAAAAAAAGATTATAGTCGATGTATATGCGTTAGAGGACAAGCAGAGCAACATCACTTAATATTTTGTGTAACGATTAAATATATAACAAGGACATAAATTCAATGCGGTGCGAAATTATTAAAAAAGTATATTGTGATAAACAAATGAATGATGACGGTGATCAGATGATGATGAAAAAATATATTGTGATTATCCGGTGAACCGATAGAACGGGGAGTCCGCCAAGGAGATACTCTTTCGCCCAAGCTCTTCACCAATGTCCTAGAGGACGCCTTGAAGACTGTAGACTGGAGCGAAAGAGGTCTAAATTCCAAATGTCTTCTTTACTGTAGATATTTACATATACTCAATCGTCATTTTTTGCCACTTCTCTACATTGGACCACTGTGGGAGAAGAAGGGCGTAGAAACTCCCACAGATTGATTTTAAGACTTCTTTAAAAAATTGCTTGTGCTTAACTAATACATATATTATAATATGAATTAACAGAATTAATAAGCAGGAGTAAATCAATACAAAATTATTAACAGCAAGGTCTGTATTGAGCCAGATTAACCCCATACAGTCCCATCATTTAAGTAAACTTGAACATTGAAGAACATTGTAATATCCCTTTTTCGACAAAGTCGCATTAACATGGTTTTTAAATTGCTCAAATGGCAATTTCAAGATCTCTAGAGGAATCTTGTTGTCTCAATATCAACGGCGTGTATCTTTCGCACCCGAGATTCGCTGACGATCTGGTCCTGGTGGCTGAGAACGTTGCTGATCTCCAGACTATGCTCGCAGAATTGCATGAAGCATCCCTGAGGGTCGGCCTCAAGATGAACATGGCCAAGACAAAGATTATGACAGACATTCCTACAAGCAACGATATCGACATTACTGTGGATAACCGTCCCCTAGAAGTGATTGAGGAGTATACCTATCTTGGACATTGTTTGTCTTTTGGTCGACAGAGCCAGGTAAAGGAGATCGCTGGACGTCTCCAGCTAGGATGGGCTGCTTTTGCAAAACTAAGGGATGTTCTGACCTCTAACAGCCCTCAATGCCTGAAGTCCGAGGTATTTAACCAAGGTGTACTCACTGCCCACTCCCACATACGGTGCCGGAACATGAACGCTCACGAAGGAGATTGTACACAAAGTCACGGTAGCATAAAGAGCCATGCTAGGCATCAGGCTGCCCGACCGTATCCGTAATACCGAAATCAGACCCCGAACCAAGGTGGCAGATTTGGATAAGCGGATAGCACGGCTTAAGTGGAAGTGGGCAGGACACTTGGCAAGGCGAGAAGACGGAAGATGACCAATTCGGCGACAGAGTGGTGGCCAAGAGGTGGCCAAAGATCGATCAGCAGACCATCTGCCAGTTGACTAACGGTATCAGTTAGAAGCCGACCGCAGCAACAGACAACAAGTGCGAGACAGAGAGCGTAGTTACGACGCGAATGAGCGTGACAGCGTACCTACGTATCAACGCTCGCTGTCACGCTCGCCAACTAGGCTCTGCATCTGTCTCCCACGTACATTTAAGGTTCATAGCCGACCGCAACTGCAGACGACAGAGTCAGCGAGCGGATTTACCTGGTGAGTTAGCGGAACAGCGAGCGCAGTTGGCACCTACCGCTTACACGCTTACTCGCATCGGCGACAAAGTTAAAGTCAAATTTTCTTTATTACAGTAGATTTTTACATATATTTAGTAAACGTAATTTTTTGCCTCTTCTCTACATGTACCACTGTGGGAGACTTGACTAGACTCAAATGTAGCAGAGAATGCACTCTTGAAAGAATTGCTTTCGCGAGTCTAAACCGGGGCGCAGCTAGTCTGTGATTATTTCTTAGGTAAATTTTACAGCTGTCACTAAATTTGGTAAATGTTGTAAGGTTCTTGCGTACATACATTACGTTTTCGACACGTCCGCAGTTACGGTCGGCTACAGAACGGCACCTAACCTGAAGAGCTCATTGCAGATAGCGCTGGTGTAGTTGGAGGGTGTCTATCTGTCAAAGTTGTCAAATGTACTTCTTCGTAAAATATATGGCGTGCTGACCTCATTTGAGGTTAATTTTGGCGTGTTTTTGTAACTAACCTCAGCTGGATGAAACTCTTTGCCTCCAACTACGCTGGCGCCACCAAGCGGGAACAAAGGCGGACATAGCTGGAAATGATTCAAGTACGAGAATACCGCTGAAAATAAACTTGTTCTTATCTGATTTTGTTTCCTTACTTCCAGGTGCTCATGGAGAGTGAGCCTGGCTTCCTAGATATACAATGTTACATTGTTGACTCGACGACAGACGCCAAGAGCCTGTTGGTCGCAATGAATAGTCTAATCAAAGAGAAACCCGATGTTCGATGGACGGAACTTACGTGGTTTAGTAATTAGTGAGTATTTATTTAAATTATCTTGTCTTGTGCGAATTCGAGATATTTGAGAACAGATCAGGTGCATTATTTTTCTTCATGGAACTAGGGCGTAATTTCATGTCAGGCGATGAGCCTTAAACTTGTTTCTAATTTTTGTGAACTTTAATTTCTAAAGCATTTTTTTCATCCCGCATAAACTAACGGTAATATGTTTATTGCAGCTCAAGACAAATATTAGAAATAGCAACAAATTGCAAGAGCCTCAAGCAATCTTTAGTCTACAGCTCTCTCATAACGCTGTTCAACAGCTACGTAGAAAGCTTCGGTGCAAATTACGCACGCAGTATAATACAACCAATATTCATGGAGATTATATTGGAGTTAGAACAGAAATTGGAGAAGCTACATGCAGTGAATGTGGATAGCACGGCGGTCGTTGGTATTTACTTGGTGGCTGTACTACCGGCGCTGAACGATGGTGGGGAATTGGAAGCATTCTTGCAAAAGTAAGTAATTCAACGCCTTTATATAAAGACACATACATTGCTTCTGGCCCCACACTAGGACACCCTAGTGGGAACCAGTAATAGCGACTTCACATAGAAATATCCAAGACCTGGGGATTTGTTTCCTTCTTCGCCAGCCGAGACGCTCCCTCGAAACGCAACTCTACAGTGGACGTCGAAGTATTTTTTTCCCAGTTATGTAGGACACAGTCCGTGATAAAGAGCGTCCTTTGTTTAGTGGCACACAGGACATGCGGGTTCAAATCCCGGTCCCTTCTAGTGCCTAGTTCTTAGATGTTTATACATTGGTGGTCACATAATTACAGAAACTGAATGCATATTAAAATAACTAAGCTATTCCTTTCTATATTTTATCAGTATTAATTTTGTTTCATCTGAAAAAAGCACATGTTTCCACTCTCGTTCGGTCCAGTGTTGATATTTTTTTAGGAAATATTAGGATTGCCTTAACATTTTGCTTTTTCAAAAGTGGCACCTTCCGAGACACTCTTCCATACAAGTTTGCCTCACACAGTCTCCATCTAATTGTTCTTGCAGAACACCCTACGACCCTCCTGCACCAAACAACTCCGAACGTATAAGTTCTGATCCCTTGAAAGGATTTGAACATGCGCCCTGCAAGGGCATTGCAATATTATTCTTTTTTACTTAGGTCTAAGGTATCAAGGCAT
Source organism: Argyresthia goedartella (assembly GCA_949825045.1). Lineage (NCBI taxonomy): Eukaryota > Metazoa > Arthropoda > Insecta > Lepidoptera > Argyresthiidae > Argyresthia > Argyresthia goedartella. The sequence continues at coordinate 19,772,977 of OX463821.1, read as the reverse complement.
GGCTATTATATTCTATTATATATAGGTACACATTTTCTAATTTTCTGAGTTTTCACTTAATAAATTATATATTACGAATAAATATAGGTAAGTAATCAATGATTGTAAAATTTTATTTTATTTTATTTCAAATTAAATTAAAGTCATAATCATAAAATATCATAATCATTAATTTTTGGATTATTCTAAAACTTTTTCACATCAGCTGTTCTGTAATGCATTTTCCCCATGAATTGACCTGTTTTTGATGTTCATCATCAGAAGTCTACTGCCATTTACAGAAAACCGCATCAAAATCAGTCCATTCTTTTGACCACTATTCCTTTTTAAGCAGATAACTTTCGAACGGCTTAACCGATTTTAACAAAACTTATCTAAGAACCACCGCAGAGATGTCTACTTTTATTTACAGAAGACGTCCACCTGTTTGACTTCTAGAGTGCCACGGACAGGCATACAGACAGACAGACCGACAGACTGACAGACGCTTCAAACTTATAACACCCCCTTTTGGACATCGGGCGATAAAAATAAAATAATTTTGCCCTTACAACATCTTAAAACCCTTTTTTTTTAAATCACCGGTCATCTTAGAGTCCGCTACCTTATCTACTTTGTCGCCCAATTTTCCCAAGAATAATAAACATTTTATTTGACTATTGTACCTCATTGAATAGCTAGAGAACTGGAGATGTTTTAGGTTTTGTTTGGACAAACAGTTACTAGTTATTTTTTCTTGGTGATACTGCTTCAAAGTCAACCCATTAAGTAAACATGCGATATTCGGTTTTCATCATAAGCCTGTATTATAGGGTTTTTTTGCTGTGGTCGGTTCTTTTTTGTTTCTAAATATTAAATTAACTCTATTTTTACCTAATACCAGCAAATACCTGGACTTAATCACCTAGATTAGGAAAATTGGTGCGAAATATGTTGAAAAGTGGGATTTTTCCTCGAAAATCTTTAAAGGCCCCTAACTCGAAAACGGTTAATTTTCGGGTAGGGTGTTTCATAGTAATAATGGTTGGTTTTGATCCGTGCTAGCATGTCCCAACGTATCTAGGTCGACTTACCAGTCACCCAGTATAAACGTCTATGTTTCTTTATGTTATCAATGAGATAAGTAATTTATCTTGTAATTAGTGCGTTTATTTATTCGTTAATGGCGATGGCGATTGATGGCCACTGCGGTGCTGTGGACGAGGCTGTGCTTCCCAGTCGGGAGGTCCCGGGTTCGAATCGTGGCTGGGGAGGAAGAAAAAATAACCCGGGTCTTAGATGTGTACATGTTTGTGACGTCGCTGTTTCCGGTTCCCACGACACAGGGTATCCTAGTGTCCAAGCCGGACAATGTTGGGCTGAAGGAGACGAAGTGAGGGGGGTTCCTACGGTTGGACCGCCGCGCGCGCTGCCGACAAGTCACCAATATATCACAGAGCGAGACGCACGCGCGACCCTTCTCAAGATTGTATCAATTTAAAGAATCAAAATATATACTTTGTTACAAGTAAATAACGTTTTCACATTTGCATGCCTTGACACCTAGTATGGGGCCAGAAGTAATGTATCTAAGTGTTATTAATGTTATATTATATTAATGATGGGCTAATAAATAACTGGCTATGCGATGGCGCAACTGTGCCTCTGTCACCCCGTTCAGGAAGAAGCGTGACGCTGTGTTTGTTTTGTTTTAGTCGCTAGAGTCTTTGTCACAGGGGTGGCAGCTTTAGCCATCATTGCACTAGCCTCTTCGACCGCAGAGTGGGCTTAAGCGCCGAAACAGCGTTTTGTAAATGCCAAGTTACTCAAAGTAGGCGTATTAAAGCAGTTTTTTTTTTCATATTAGGCTGTTCATCATGAGAGCCAGAAGGGGTAAACGTTTAAACGTAATTTAATTATTTTTGCTAGCATTATTTATGAAGCAAAGTCAAATACAGAAACTGGATTAAATAGAATAGCAAAATGGCTTAACCGTAATCTATTAACGCTAAACACTACCAAAACGAAATTCATTCTCTTTGGGAATACAATACGATCGTTACCACCTGAAAATAATTTCAAAATTCAACTACACACCTGTCAATACAACAACCAAAATAAATGCAACTGCACATTTCTAGATAGAACCAAAACAATTAAATACCTAGGAGTGCTCCTAGATGAAAAATTAACATGGGTCCCACACATTAACTTACTAGCGGAGAGAACAAGGAGACTTATATATACACAGTCAGGTCATAAGTTCTGTCACACAATAAAAACTTTTGAATTTAGAACGCTGGTCACAAAAAAGTTTATTGAATTCGAATTTCGAATTTTTCATGAAAATAAAAATGTGTACTTTTTAGAATTTTCCCCATTTTTAAATATGGAGTAGACACTTAAAGAAGACCGTGTCGCAGTTATTGCGTTGCATCGTTGCGGTTACGCGCCAATTCAGATTTTCGACTTACAGAAAAATTTGAATATAACCAAAAGATTCGTTTATCGTACCATACAACGATACAATGAAGTCACTAGTGTAGATGACAGGTCAAGAAGTGGTCGCCCTCGCTCTGTTAGGACTCCAGCAGTGATAAAAGCTGTGAAGGCGCGAATTTAAAGAAATCCCATACGTAAGCAGAAACTGTTGGTCCTTCAGATGGGGTTAAGCAGGACCACTGTGAAAAGGGTGTTAAATGAAGACTTAGGGCTTAGGGCATATCGAAGAAAAACAGGACATCGTTTGGACGCTCGTTTAATGGACCTGGGACTGAAGAGATGCCGCGCTTTGTTGAAGCGGTACGCGGGAAAAAAGCATCGGGAAATTCTTTTTTCGGATGAAAAAATTTTCACCGTGGAAGAGAGCTACAACAAAAATATGATAAGGTGTACGCACACAGCAGTGAAGAAGCGAGCAACCGTATTCCGCGTGTCCAACGAGGTCATTTTCCATCCTCGCTCATGGTTTGGTTGGGAGTCTCTTATTGGGGCTTAACTGAGGTACATTTTTGTGAGAAAGGCGTAAAAACGAATGCAGTTGTGTATCAAAATACAGTCCTCAAGAACCTTGTGGAACCTGTTTCTCATACCATGTTTAATAACAGGCACTGGGTATTCCAACAAGATTCTGCGCCAGCTCATAGAGCGAAAAGTACACAAGACTGGCTGGCGGCGCGTGAAATCGACTTCATCCGGCACGAAGACTGGCCCAGATTAGAGTCCGTTAGATTACAAGATATGGCAACACTTGGAGGAAAAGGCCTGCTCAAAGCCTCATCCTGATTTGGAGTCACTTAAGGCATCCTTGATTAAGGCAGCCGCCGATATTGACATGGACCTCGTTCGTGCCGCCATAGACGACTGGCCGCGCAGAATAAAGGCCTGTATTCAAAATCGCGGGGGTCATTTTGAATAAACTTTATTACCATAAGAATCTATGTTTTATTAAGTTCATTTTGCTATATAAATGTTTACATAAATAATAAACATGTCTAAATTATTTCATATTGCACATGTGACAGAACTTATGACCTGACTATGTATTTTTAAAAAACTGAGGCACGTAGCGGATTACACACTACTAAAAAATGTGTATACTGCTCTAGCAGAGTCTATCTTGACTTATTGTATCTCGTCATGGGGCGGTGCTCGAAAGACGCATCTTATAAACCTAAAAAGAGCACAACGTGCCTTACTCAAAGTAATTAAATTTAAACCTTTCAGGTACCCTACAGTCGATCTTTATTCAGAATGCGACGTCCTAACAGTCAGACAACTATACATAAAAAATATAATTATCTATCAACACAAAAAATTAATTTATGATGATGCCATCGCAAATAGACGAACACATAAAGTCTGTCCCACTATTCGAATTAAAACAAGTTACATACAAAAATTCCAATGTTATACAGGCCCCATGTTGTACAATAATCTGAATAAAATCCTAAATATCTATCCCCTTAATATCTATGAATGTAAAATAAAACTGGTTGAATGGCTAAAAACTCAAGAATATAATAAAATAGAAAGCTTGTTTGTTAATATTATATAAAATAATAAAATTTGCCTATTTAAAATTTCTAACTCCAGTCTTTAAAATTGTTCTAAAATTAAAAGAATAGAAAATCTTAACACTAAATAGTTAAATGAATACTAATAAGTAAATAAATAACGGCACTAACTTCATATCTCGTATTCAAGTCTCGTATTCAAGTTTCTCATCCACAACACTTAAAAACTTTGTCGAAGTTCACATTTACCATGGTCTAACCAATTGCAACCACTTATATAGATTCTACCCTCATATAGCTGAATAAACATCTAATGAATCAACTTAACCAATTTGTCAAAACACTGGAAGGAACTAGCGTTTAAGATACAGGCTAGGCCTAGTTTAAGCGCTAGTGCTCATAGAATTATATTATGTATAAGTTTAACAAAAATGAATGAGTGTATCCCAACGATTCGTTGGGTACCTATTGTAAGTTTACAACCTTTAGAATGTAAGTACAATATGTAATTGTTTATTCTTACGTCAAATAAAGATATATTTTTTTTTTTTTATTTTTTTTTTTTTTTTTGCCTAATAGAAAAGTCTCCTAAAGTTATCACAAAATCAACAACGAACTAACAATTTTGCAGCGGATTTGAAACGTTACAAAAAAGAATGGTGTTGCTCTTTTAGTTCTCCATACCTATACATCGGCTAAGAGCGTTGTTTAACATTTGGAGTCCTATTCTCCTATAAATCAGCTGAGGGTGTAATTCCAAGTCTCGCTGTCGGGATGCCCAACCCGGGTATAGGGTCCTCTATATGTGCGATACATCACGCCTGTAAATCTGTCTGTCTGTTTCAGATGGATAATGTATAGCAGCCTACGCGGTCTACCAGTGAAAGTGTTCTCCTTGCCGCTCGCTTGGGTGGCCAAGCACAAGCCTGGCCTACTGAACCTCTATCTACAACACCTTAGAGAATGTAAGTTATAAAGGTACCCACGAAAAACCATGTTAGGCTGCGGAAGAATTACCAAACCAGTGAGTAACACTCACTGAATAAATTGTTCCATAATCGAATTACTGTGTAGGCAGTAGCCAGCTGAAAGGCCAGTAGCCAAGACACAAATCAGTAAAAATAACCTATCAAAGGGGCATCTTGATGACTATTGACCAAATTCACAGACTATTGCTCAAATTAAGTGACAAATTAAGAGACAATAGCAGCAGGAGCCGGTTTCAGTCAAACATTGAGTTGTCTGTTGTGTGTGCGTCAGGGTTTATGTCTTTATTCTGCTATTAGCTATTACCCGATTACGGCAAAACCAAAGGGAAGGTTATGATTTTGACCAGTCTGTGTGTATGTCTGTCTGTTCCCCCAGAACATCTAAATTACCATCATAATTTGACAAATGAGGTATTGTTGAAAGAGTCTTTTCCGTGTGCAGGTTATAGGCTATGTGACGACACACTAAATTCATTATGACAACCTCTACAGGGCAAAATTGAATTAAAAAAAAAGTTTCAGATCAGGGCTGTGTTGGGTATAGAGATGGGCAGTGCTATTAATCATGTTAATATCATTTGGCTAGTAACAGGTTAATAACCGGTTAATAGCCAGTTAGTAGCCAAAATGGCTATAAACCCTGCTATTAATGTTTTTATACCAATCATGCTTTTTTACGGTTATATTATCATTAGTGATCTGAAATTCAGATGCTTTCGGTCAAGTCTGTTGCGGACTTCTCAGCCAAGTGCGAATCAGAATTTTCGGGAAATTTTGACGGGAAAAAGTCGCGAAAAGGGTGTCGTAGTTACTAGTCCAATTTGCTTCAAAATCTATATCTGGGGATCCGGTTGGAGTGTGATCATGATTCTGATGTCAGATTATGAAAAAGTGGCCGCCGTTTTGAACTTTGCAGTTCCTGTTCCGATTTGCTTCAAAATCGATATCAGAGAGAGTCATTTTTTTATTGAATATAAATAAATAAATTATCTTATTCAACGTCAAAATTATACTTACTTATAACTACAAGTCAATTTTTTTTATATAAAAAAAAAGACTACACCGTTTCGGAAGGTGGGCCTCGGGGTTAAGAAGAAACGGCAAGAAACTCCCCCATACCTTTTTTAAAAAAAGTGACTTAACAACAGGTACTGGTTTCGATCTAAGGAAATTCGCCGGTGAGTGATAGACTTGATCCATCGCCCCTCGTCGAATTTCTGTGCGCTGAGATGGTATGGACCATGCAGTTTTGTCATCTAAGTATTCCTTAATACTATAATAGGACTTTCTTATCAGCTTATTTTTAAAATAGTTTTTGAACCTCTTTTCAGGAAGGATCAATGATTGCTGTGGTATTTTATTGAGAAGCGAATACAGTGCCCCATGAATGATGTGCCTACTTTACTTAGACTAAATAATGGTAGTGCTAACCTATCTGGAGATTTCATATTGCCTAAACATTCATGAGATTCATCTAATCAAAACTTAAAAAGTGTGGCAAACACACCTATTGTGCATGCTCAATAGCTATCACCAACTTAAGTACCTATTATAAATCTAAACGAAAACCAGTGTAGTTCGTACAGATTTGGTAAAATATTACAAAATAACTCAATAAATAAAAAACTAAATCCCCAGACAGTGCTTTTAGTGGATATGATACCTTCCCCCGACCGCATACTTCGTACCATTCAGGTAGACACACGGGCTCTCTCTCGAAAGCTCAATCATGCAATCTTCTCACGCACCCATTCTGGGGCGTGGGGAGTCAGGGTCAGATCATTGGATCTCTTCCTGAAGAAGCGCCTCTGTCCACTCCTATGGACAGGTCATCGGGGGGCCCTCGCGGGCGGTGGAGATCTTCTCACTTGGGGTGTTCCTTTGGATGATCGCCGGCTAGGCAACCAGGTCGCGTGGCAGGCGGCGGCGGTCGGGCGGGCGCGCGTGGTACGGCGCCATGTCGCGGATATGCGGATATTGTGAAGTATCCGCACCGCGAACATGCCCTTCGCCAGCCTCTGGACAAACTGGTCCACTGTTTCCCATCTGAGGTCCCTCTGGATCGTCGCATTCCTCACGTAGCGGGGGGCGTCGACGATGGTACGCAAAGAGAGGTTCTCTTGGGCTCGGAGTCTCCGTTTGTTCGTCTCCGAGCACAGGGCGTACCATGCCGGGGCCGCGTAGGTGAGGCGGGATCTCACGTAGCACTTGTAGATCCCGAGCTTCGCCCTCAGAGGGAGGCTGGAGTCGAGAAGTGGACGCAGCCTCTCTCGAACGCAGAACATTTTCAGATATATATTTGTGCCAGAAAGAGATGGAGTGCGTCTTCGCCGATCACTTCTGTCTGCGTATCTGGTCAAGTACCAAACCTCCAGCCAATGACGATTTTGAAACTTAACTTAAGGTATTAGAGTTCACAACCTATCACGAGAAAAAAATGAAACAGATTCACTTAGCTGGTGGAAGGGGATTTGCAGCTCTACTCAGTTGCATAAAATTGCAATTGCGAATTTGTCAGCTCCTTGTACATCAGCAGCTACTGAAAGGACGTTTAGTGCTCAAGCTGATGTACATAATGCTAAAAAGAATAGGCTAACTACAGAACGGGCAGGAAAAATAACGTATATATCCCACAATTGGAACTTAACAAACAGACCGTCCTATTCAACAAGTACACTAGTCACAGAAAGCGATCAGATGGATTGCTACTCGGAGTCACATCCACCGACACCAGATATATACGAAGTCGATGAAGATGAAATCAACCCAACAGAAATTGATCCATTAGAATCCGATCCTATCCAAGAAGCCGATCCAATCCAAGATGCCAATCCAATTAAATCTTATCAGGACAAAAGGCAGTGATTGGGCTGCAGAATAACTTTTTAATTAGGCACACAATAAAACATGAAAGCAAAAAAAATATTAAAAAAAACAAAAATCATTGTAAATAAAATAGTTGATTGAAACTTTTTAAATGGGCCAGGTTAGTTCCAAAAAATTGAATTCACATTGTTTTAGATTTAGATTTTCCTAATTCTGATAACCATGGAGGTAAATTTTAAAACAATCTAGGTAATAGCCTCTAGAGGGCGCAACATCCCTTTGGCTTTGCCATAGTCGAATAAAAATGGCAGCCACTTTTTCAAAATCAGACGGCAGAATCATGATTAAACTCCAACCGGCTCCCCAGATATACATTTTGAAGCAAATCAGACCAATAACTACGAAGTTCAAAATGGCGGCTATTTTATTAAAATCTAACTTCAGAATCATGATTGGACTCCAACAGGATCCACAGATATCGATTTTAAATCAAATCGGACTAGTAACTACGACACCTTTTCCTCGACTTTTTCCCGTCAAAATTTCCCGAAAATTCTGATTCGCACTTGGCCGATAAATCCGCAACGGACTTGACCGAAAACATCCGTATTTCCGATCACTAGATAAAATGTACAACCATAAAAAATCAGTTTTGTATTAAAAACATTAATAGCAGGGTTTATAGCCATATTGGCTATTAACTGGCTATAAACTGGCTAAACGATCTAGCTATTAACTCATCTCTAGTTGGGTATCAAGAATATGTTTGTACACTACTAGCTCTTGCTCGCTCCTTTAGCCCCTCAGTTACCACCGGCGTTAGCTAACGCCACATTTCCGTTATAGGTTTAAAATTTTATTACTCTCGGTTTTTGGAGTAGTTAAATGCGTTTAGTCCAATGGTAAGAAGCGTATTGAACGCCCGATGGTAATCGGTTTCATACGCTTTAGAGCGCGATGTTTAAGTAGTCTTGTTTTACGTATTGCAGTCGCGGCGAGCAGCAACGAGAGTCAAAGCGGTGCCTCAATACGCGGGTACATCGCCGGGCTTATGTCCGAGGTGCTCAATATGAGCGAAGTGTCAGACAGCAGTATAGAGTCCCAGATACTGCCTGCAGTCGACGCGTTACTGGAGGATACCGACCCGTAAGATATAGACATAGATACTACGCGACCACAACAATTAGGCGCATGTTCTATCTCCGCATTATAAAGTTTATGCAAGATGATTGGAAGAAATCAACCATGATAAACGATTGCGGCAGAGTTATTGGCAATTTCATGGTCACTCAGTACGTTATCATCACCATCACCCTCAGTCCACGAAAGTGAAATGGAGAGTAATGGCTCGAAGGGCTAAATATTTTCAGTTTCAGTACACGACCAAATAATAAATCTAATTCTAATGAGTTTCCTAACGTAAAATGGTAAGAGATCCAGGAGTGAATAGGCATCGCTGTTTTAATGTCTTCTTTATGAGCCACTAGCTGACCCAGTGAACTTCGTACCACCTAAAATTTGACTGTAAAATTAGTTATATGTTACATACCCTAAAGTGTCGCGTTGGCGAGAAAATTAGTAATACAATTATTTGGTCGTTAAATAAAAGTCGTTATTAATTTACTTGTAGGTAAGTAAAAAGATTAGTTACTAACGCCATCTATCCTTTGCTTAATAACTATATGCATCGCACAGCTGTGGAACATAAAGTCCGCAACAAACAAAGAGGTTATGTATTAACTAATTAATCACTGGCATAGAAGATTGAAACTTCTATGGCTACCAACGCTATCTAGCGATAGGAAGCGGAGACTTCTCCACTTCCCATACAAAACGTTATTTGTTTTTTTTTTGCTGTTTCTTTGCGTTTTTCCTTATTTTTACCTAAACCTCCTCCGGACTGAGGAGAATAAATGTGAATAGGAATCATTCAAACGTACAGGAATTCATTTTTATAAGATCCCCTGGATATCGTCTCACCCCATTTTAGGATACTTATTTCAAACTAAGTGCATCGTCGTGGGTGGCAGCTGGATGTGACGTGGCGCGGATTTGGCGAGTCTGGACTTCTGGACCGCTATGGTTAAATTATGGTTTAAAGTTGGTTGTGGTTTTTGTAATTTTAATTTTCATATGGGTTTACAGATGCCGCAACGGTTCTTGGCGTGTGAGCGAACTGTCACCCCTCTCTCTCTATTCCACGTATGCATCTCTCTTGTACCCATGCGCCGCCCTATCCAGACGGCACTGAGACGTCGATAAAATTAGCGTCAGCTGTAACAATCCTGAAATAAACATAAACATTTACAAACAGGCACATATATTGCTTCTGGTTCCACACTAGGATACCCTGTGTCGTGGGAACCTCACACACATATAAACATCCAAGACCTGCGGATTTTATTTTTCTTTATCCCCAGCCGGGGATCGAACCCGGGACCTCCCGCATGGTAGGCAGAGCCACAACTGCAGCGCCACAGAGATCGTCGTCGTTATCACGATTTCACTCAAAGATTAATAAATGAGTCTTCCCCACTGTATCCAGCGCCTGCGTGGAAGCCGGCATCGGGCTGTGGGGCGCGTGCACGCGACGGGGCGGCGGCGGCGAGGCTGCGGCTCGGGCGTGCTGGGCGCGCGGCGGCCGCGTGCTGTCGGGCGCCGCCAGTGCGCGGCACGTGGCGCGCGCGGCGCAGGCGCTGGCGCTGCTCGTCACGCCGGCGAGAGGGGCCCCCGGGGAGACGGGTGCGTTCCACTAAGACCTATCTAGACTGCATTTCAGCTTTAAATTCCCTTCGCCGTTAAGGCTGGGCATCCTAACGGCGGAACTTAGAATTTCACCTTCCAGTTTACTTTAGGAGGAATACCATTAAAATTTTAAAAGACTCTTCACCGATCTATTGAGGACTGACAGAATAACATACATGTACGGTGCGGGCTGCTAGGTATCCCACACCGATTGACAGCTAGTATGGAGATGTCAAAAACGAATGCATTTATTACACTAAAAATTATTATAATAATAATATACATGAGGCATTTAAGCATACATAATATTAGTTCTAGCATGGAGCAAGTATTAGAATAGAGTATCATAGTTCATATTGGAAGGCGTCGGCTTTAAAACTAGCATAAAACCAGATGGCGCTAGTGCTCGCAAACAGCATACGTTTCCAAAAATATCCGCTGGTGGTTTGGCGCTAGTCTAACAAAGTCGAGTTTAAACCAAATAACGCCGGTAACTAGCAATAGATGGCGACACAAGCTTGTATACATGTATGCGTACAATATGGCGGCATTGGTGATCAGCTCTTTTCTGTGTTTTGATTTTGACAAATTGGTCGGCCGTCGTCCGTGCGACGTTGCCGATTATCTCACTCTGCGATGCGACGCGACGTTGCTAATTTGCAACAGTACATTTCGTTTTATTTCTAGGTACCTATGATTGCTCTGTGTTATATAATGCTTTTACAGTATTGTGCAATACCACAAAACAAGGCGATTAATGCGTTCAGAGAAAATCCGCGCTAAGTGAAATTCACGTATTCAGGGTGTAACAGAAAGGTGCAGTCATATTTGAGAAGGTTGTTAGGGACATAATTGTGAACAACTTACACTAGGAAACCGATTGGATCAGAGCAATTTTAATTTTGATTTCTCCATACAGTGGCCCGGGCGATTACATGTGTTGTATGAAGTTTTGAGAAATAAAGTAACTCTGATCAAATCGGTTTCATAAAAGTTGTTCAAAATAATGTCAACATCAACCCCCTAATATCAACACCTTTCTGTTATACCCTGTATAAGGGCATGGATTTAATATTGCCAAAACCTATTAAAAAAAATTAATCAATACTATTTGCTACAGTAATTATTATTTTGTATCAGATTTACCTAATCACGTCACTTAAGTCCCGGTCCGGTGTAGGCTTGCTTGATATTATAATTATTATTAAAGAGTTTTGACTGCACTTTGGCAGGAAACATGCCATAGGCCAAGGAAACGAACATTATGTATGGTCTTCTGCAATCAAATAACTACACAAAAGTAGACAAACCGCATACATTTTGCGGGAATTTGAAAAATCGCGTAACTTTGAAATCGCGCTTAACGGGGTCGCGTAATGCGGGGTACTTATTACTTTTATTGTCTTATTTTGTTGTCTCTAGCATTTACTCTAGCGCTGACCTTGGGTAAATGAGAGAGGAGGGAAATATTTAAATAATGAACGCGAAAGTAAGAGACGCACTGCCAAGGCAATGAGAGAGTTTGAGTAGAACCTGAGAATAGGAAGCGGGTGGGTGACTGTACGTCACGTGTAACTTCTTATAATTTACGAACTACTAGCTGTTGCCCGCGACTTTAAAAAACAAGTTAGGTTTGCTCAGATTAGGGTTCCGTACCCGAAGGGTGCCAAACGGGACCCTATTGCTAAGCCTCCTTCCGTCAGTCCGTCCGTCCGTCACCGGGCTCTATCGGATCAACCGAAATAAGTAGAGAGCTGAAATTTTCACATAATGTGCATTTGCCGCAACAACAACAAATAATTAAACATACCGATTTTGAAAAATTAAAATTATGCGATGATCTGATTGTTTATGCGATGATCTGACTGTTTATGCGATGATCTGACTGTTTATGCGATGAACTGATTGTTTATGCGATGATCTGACTGTTTATGCGATAATCTGACTGTTTATGCGATGATCTGACTGTTTATGCGATGATCTGATTGTTTATGCGATGATCTGATTGTTTATGCGATGATCTGATTGTTTATGCGATGATCTGATTGTTTATGCTATGATCTGATTGTTTATGCGATGATCTGATTGTTTATGCGATGATCTGATTGTTTATGCAGAAGTACCCGTCCGTCACTTAACGTTTTTAAGATTCGCTTGAAAGATCATTACCTCTCTCTTCCATAGTATGTATATATAATTTGTATATGTATGTTATGTATGTATATAACTTGTATATGTATGATATGTATGTATGTATATTATATTATATAAATTAGGTGTAGTAGTAGTATTAGGTATATGTACCTACTTATATTATTATTGTGTATGAATTATTTTGTTGTGCAAATAGGTTTTACTCTCACAATCCACTTTCCTTTCCTTTCTGGGTTTGCTGATAGAAATCTCTTTTATAGAGAAAAGCGCGCCTCTTGTACATATATCTTTCTTTGTATATCTCTGTATGTTTGTTTTGTGCAATAAAGTATTCATTCATTCATTCATACCCATAGAAGAAATTAATTTTGGTTTATGTGTTTATCGGTAAAAAATGGACTCTCCCGATCTTACATATCGGAAAAGATTTTTAATAACAGGTATTAAGTTTTGTGCTTAGTTATTTGTCATTATATGATTAATAATTGATCATTTGAATTATAATAAATAATGTTAAGGTTTTTATAATATTTGATTTTATTTCTGTAAATAAGTTACTCAATTTCTATCCACTTCCGGTTTCAATGAGCAAAGAGTTTCGTTAACCTGAGTACATAGTTTAATACTTACATACTACTTACACAAAACTATTTTCCAATGTTTCGATGTACGGCCTTGAATGTAGTCCTACCTAGTATTTAATATTTTATTATTAAAAATTAAATAGGTATATGTACTCGTACAAAAGACTCGTGTTACGTTTTTCTGTGTAAAATGGTATGGAACCCTTCATGTCCGGGTCCGATATTTTACTCGCACTTGACCGGTTTTATTTTATATTTAATCTTAATATCAGATTCCAGATCGAGGTTTACCACAAGCTCACAGATAAGCTATATGAATTATCGGAGTCCAGGTTCATGCGATGATCTAAGAAAAGGCGCAAACGCAGGCAATTTGTAAACAAACGAAAACTCAACTCACAACCCTCGTCTCGTCTCGGTGACGTCACGTAAGTGCCGGCCGAAAAATCATTCAGGGTGACCATCTCAAAAAGACAAATTGGCAAACACTGAACAAAATCTGCGAAACTTGATCCCGCCAGTGTGTGGATTTGTCACAAAAATACCTCAACTTATTCAAAGTCAACAAAAATAAACATAAGAACAAATTTTACGTCCACCAGCGTCCGCAACGTGTTTCTTGGCCTCGCAATTGGCCACAATATTTTTACCTGGTCACACTGCGTGTGTATGTCGTTGTGAACGTGACTATTTGTACGTGCTCGTTACATTTCACGCAATGGTTTTGTGGATATCGATTGGGTGTTTTATGTCAAAAGTCACATCGTCAATTTTAAAAGTCAACTTCATAATAACTCATATGCGATTGTAAAAAGAGAAAGTATTCAGATTTTTGCTGCGAGTTTGACCGTCTACTTTTAATTTCATGATTTGAACCACACTTTGAAACGAAACGCATATTGACAAAATAAAACGCCATCTAACATTATACTAGTGCGTCTTCACAAAATCTAGAATTCTTAGCTTTCTTGTCGAGCGGCGATATATCTAAAATCAATAAATGATATACCCGGCGACATCTATGATACATTATAGGTACTATATTCCGATTACGGTATTTTGTATGAGTCTGCTTCTCTTTTCTAATACTTGCTCCATGGTTTTAGTGGCTCTTACATAACTTAATATTTTTTATAAAGATTGAAATAATAACAAAAATATAAAATGTAATCCGGTGCGAAATTGTAAAAAAATATCTGTGAAAAACAGATTTTGTGATAACTTTGGAAGACTTCTATCAAGCATCAATAATCTTAATACATTTATAAGTTCATCAATCAATGATCAATTCGACACTCATGATCAATTAGCGTTTTAAAAAACACTGCTTTATACTCTATACTTTTTCCTCTTTTGCGTAACTTGATATTTGCAAAAGGCTATTTTGACCTTCTGTATCCCTTTCGCTCGGGTAAGAACACCCTCAGTACAATGAATTTTGCATAGGTTCTGCATGTTACTACCATGGCATAAGGTTGAAATTCGCGATGCATTTTTCAGGGTCAGCGAGCGAAAGGGGCTGGCAACAGTATTGCTAGCTTTTGAAAAATGTATTACCCAAAACTTAGTGAGAAAATATCACAACTAACAATCATATACATTCACTCCGTGGTCCGCGCGCCAATGTTGGCTATGGGGCTGAATAGAATAACCGGTTCGGGGACGGTTGAGTGGGGAATGCAGCATTGCATTCGCAATCAACATTAAATCTATATAATATTGTCTTTGCAGAGTCGCGCGCGATCTCGCTGCTGTGCGCGCTGTGCTCGCGCGGTGCGCTGGGCGCCGAGGCGCTGTGCGCGCTGGCGCCGGGCCTGCAGCTCGCCGCGCACCACGCGCCGCGACATCCCGACCTCGCGCGCGCGCTCAGGTAACACAACACAACACAACACTCCCCTCTCTCAAAAAAACACATTCAGCCTCCCTATTAGCCGTATACGAACTATTACGACCTCTGTGTCGCTGCGGTTGTGGCTGCGTGAGGTCCCGGATTCGATCGAAATAAAAAAACCCAGGTCTTGGATGTTTACAAGTGTGTGATGTCGCTGATTCTGGTTACCACGACACATGGTATCCTAGTTTGGGGTCAGAAGCAATGTATGTGCCTGTATATAAATGTTTATGTTCATGCTCGCCCATATAGACGTACCTACCTCTCCGTATGTGTGTACCCTCTAGCTTGTAGGTCAAGACTCGTCTTAGCCGAGCGTCTGCCTCGCGAGGCTGCTCGCTCGCCCACTCAGTACACGACTAATCACTAAACGTGCAAGCAAGTTCGAAGTCGACGGCAACTGAAGCGCGGTCTCCGCTGTCTCGCTCACTCGCGTTGGCGACACCTCGACCTCAGTAGCGGTCGGCACTTGCACCTCTACTACTACACAGCAAGTTTTTCTTTATGTTGAGTGTATAGGAAAACTGTCACTTTGACTTTCGCATTATTACACAATTTTCGGTCGATTTGAGTTAGTGAATAAGGGGCTGCCACTAATTTAATTATATTTGTCGCACAAACAATGGAATAGACTCAATAAATAGGGAATTAATGCGGATTTATATCTTAAAGGAATGCTCTTTTCTATTCTTTCTAAAAAAATGGAGTAAAATTTACACCTTGGGCCTTGCAAAAGATCGTCCTCATCGACCATCAGATTTTAATGGTATCTCAGTTAATAGATCTTGACTATCGGAAGATCTCCTATTATGACGTCATCTGCCGTAGGTATGGGGTTTACAAGCAAAATAGCTTTTCGTTCCAAAAATGTTATCTATTGAATGTGAAATATTTGTAAATACAGCGCGGGCGCGCTCGCTGGTGTCTTAGTATTAGTCGTCCCTTGGGTTGCTTTTCTTCTAAACACCATCGATTTTATGATTGAAAATGGTTTTGGCATTGGTCTGGCAAAGAACTTGTATTAGAATTATTTCTAAAAAATTCTTACATTGATATTATTTGTGTTACTGTACACTGGTTGAAGGAAAATATGATTTCTTATAACATAAATAATTACAAAATTGTCAGTTGTTACAATAGAAATACTGCTGATAGAGGTGGTTCTTTAATCTTAGTGAAAAATAATATTAAGGTGAAACAACGGAAAGATATTCTTGCACTTACTGTTGAAAGACAAATAGAGGTATCCTGTGTTGAGTTAGATAGCCATATTATTGTTTGTGTCTACAGGCCACCGAGGGATGAAAAAGGCCATGGCAATTTCGAAATATTTGAGAAAATTATGGAGGAAGCCCTCATTAAACTTTGTAATAACAGAAAAAAGTTAATTATTTGTGGCGATCTTAATGTAGATCTGCTTGTAGATACAACACTGAAGCGACGATTAATAACTCTGTTCAAATCATTTAATTTATGTCATGTATTTCTAGAGCCGACTAGAATTACACTTACCAGCCAAACTTGCTTAGATAACGTTTTTTGTGACTGTGCATTCACAAGTAAAAGTGTAATTAACTGCTTACCCTCCGATCACAGTGGTCAAACAGTTTCATTCCCAATTACTATTAAGGATAAGACTGGTCCATCATTGTATAGGCCTATTACATCCCATAGACTAGAGACATATACGAAAAACTTAGATATAAATTTGCCAGTACCGGATTTTAATGAACAGAACCCAAACAAAATCTATTCAGACTTCTTCAACATTATTCAGACAGAATTCAATAAAGTTTTCAAATTAAAGAAAGTTAGTGACTACAACGGTAAATCTAAATTTATTGACTGGGCAACGTTTGGAATTCGTAAAAGTAGAGTTATCTTGTGTGACCTTTATGATCAAAAAACCTATAACTTTGATCGAAAATTTCATGACTATGTTAAAAAATATTCCAAAACTTTCAAGTTGGTTTGTAGAACTGCAAAAACTTTACACATTAATAGAAAAATTCAAAATTCAAATAATAGAATGAAAACAGTTT
The DNA here is from genome assembly GCA_949825045.1 of Argyresthia goedartella. NCBI lineage: Eukaryota > Metazoa > Arthropoda > Insecta > Lepidoptera > Argyresthiidae > Argyresthia > Argyresthia goedartella. The sequence continues at coordinate 19,755,751 of OX463821.1, read as the reverse complement.
GGCAAATAATAAACCGCGAAACTGGCAAAGTTATACCAAGGGACAGTGATTTCTGCCTAAAGATAGGTGATGATGTTGTTAAATCCAACGCTGATGTTGCTCGAGCTTTTGAAACATTCTTCACCAATGTATCCGTACTCACAACGGACCGTCTAAATTCATCTCCATTTGAAGCAGAGACTTTATTAAAAAATAACACTAGCGTCAGTAATGTATATTTAAAATTTCATCATGTATATCCCCAGGACATTGTGAAAACGTTTAAATTACTTAACTTAAAAAATACGGAAACGTTTAAATTACTTAACTTAAAGACCTGTGGGGTATATCAGTCAAAGTCATTGGTTCAGTAATTCTAGTTATAGCCCCACACTTAGCTTATATATTCAATAAATGTGTTGACGATGGGGCTTTTCCAGACCTCATGAAACACAGTAAACTTATACCGCTGTTCAAATCGGGAGATAAGGGCGATCCTTCAAATTTCAGACCAATATCTGTTCTTCCAACACTAAGTAAAATATTTGAAAAGATTATACTCAATCAAATGCTCTCACACTTCAACCGTACAAAACAACTCCACGCTAAACAATATGGTTTCACTAGGGGTAAATCGACTACGGATGCAGGTATTACCCTTGTATCTCATATTTATTCTGCATGGGAGGCCGCACAAGATGCTATCGGAGTTTTTTGCGACCTGTCGAAGGAGTTTGATTGTGTTGATCATAATACGCTATTAATTAAATTAAATCATTACGGAGTTAGAAATAAAGCGTTGGATCTTCTAAGATCATACCTAAGCAATAGAATTCAAAAGGCAGAAGTTAACGGCGTAAAATCTGATGGATCGGGTGTTAAAATTGGCGTTCCACAAGGTTCCATATTAGGCCCTTTCTTATTCCTGGTATATATTAATGATCTGCCTTTCATGGTGGAGAAATTAACTGACATAGTGTTGTTTGCTGATGATACTTCAATGGTCTTCAAAATTGAAAGACAAAAAGGAGATTTTGATGATGTTAATGGTGTATTGTCTTTAACCTTGAATTGGTTCACAGTTAATAATTTATTGTTAAACGCTGGTAAAACCAAGTGTATCAAATTCTCACTTCCAAATGTCAGGCAAGTTGAGACCAGTTTGGTGTTAGACAACAGCACGTTAGAATTGGTAAATGATACGAAGTTTCTTGGAATAACCATTGATACCAAATTGCAGTGGGGACCCCACTTAGATAAATTGGCTGGTAAATTAAGTTCTGCGGCTTACGCTGTTAGGAACATCAGACAAAGCACGGATGTGGCTACATCTAGGCTAGTATATTTTAGTTACTATCATAGTGTGATGTCCTATGGTATCTTGTTGTGGGGGAAAGCAGCGGATATTCAAACTATTTTTATTTTACAGAAAAAAAGCTATTCGAGCAATTTATAATTTAAAACGAACAGACTCCTTAAGAGAGCTTTTTAAAGAAATTGACATACTAACAGTAGCTACTCAATTTATTTTCGAAAATATAATGTATGTACGCAAGAACCTTACAATATTTTCCAAACTTAGCGACAGCTGTAATGTTAACCTAAGAAATAATCACAGACTATGTGCGCCCCGTTTTAGACTCGCGAAGGTTAGCAATTCTTTCAAGGGTCAGTGCATTCTCTACTACAATAAGATACCTCTGGAGATTTTGAAATTGCCATTTGAGCAATTTAAAAAGCATGTTAAAGCGACTTTGTCGAAAAAGGGATATTACAATGTTCAAGATTACTTAAATGACAGGACTGTATGGGGTTAATCTGGCTTAACACAGACCTTGCTGTTAATAATTTTGTAATTATTTATTCCTGCTTATTAATCATAACAATTAAATTTTTCATATTTGTATTAGTTAAGCACAACCTATTTTTAAAAGAGATCTAAAAATAAATCTGTGCGAGTTTCTACGCCCTTCTTCTTCCACAGTGGTCCAATGTAGAGAAGAGGCAAAAAATGACGTTTGCTAAGTATATGTAAATATCTACAGTAATAAAGTACTTTGACTATTGACTATTGACTATTGGTTATCCGTCTTTTTTTGGGATATCACGATAATATTGAAACGGCTAGTATTTAATCGCACAATAAAAATACTGATTTGCACAGCAATAAAGGATCAGAAAAAACACTTTTTGTTTTAAATATTTTATGTGTAGTCATGTGCAACCTAACACGACGGATAATGGGGGCTTCGCTTCGCTCACCCCCTTTACTTTTTACCTAAGCTACCGCAGCATTTTGCCCTGATGTTTGCTGTACAAGTCAGTATTTTTGATGTTCAGTTTAATATTTCCCTATTGAAACTAGTGCGACATCTACTGGCGGTAGGGATACTGCCTTTGCAATAATTTGCGTGGTCCTTTACTTCTTACAATTAAGTATACATTATTTTTCTTCCAGGAAACTCGAAGAACAGGTCCAAGCCCCGCACCTAGCTCAATACAAACCGTCGATCGAAGCGCTGATACACAACATAACTGGCACGAACACCACACCATCAACTGAACCACACTCCAGAGAGACCCACAAGCCGACCACATCTAACCTGATGGCGGCTCAGGAAGCGGTGGGCAGGCGAGTCACGCAAATATTCCAACAATCGAAGAGTAATATGAACCTGCCGAATATATTTAAGAAGAAAACGTAGGATGCGATAGCGTGATATCTATAGTCTGATCAATCAATTTCATAAATGATGGCTTCCATCTTTATAGTCGGATCAACTTGTACTTTCAAATTATTTTACTAAACAAACGTTTGATAACTGTCACTGTCAAAATTCGTAATGCGTCAAATCTAACCATAGATTTCTTTAAAAAACTATCATAAGTTAGTTTTCAAAAGGAATCTATTCCGCAGGCTACAACATTCAAAAAGTTGAATGTTCTAGCCTGAGGAATCGGCTTTGTTTACAAAAAAGAAATGCCTACTTGTTTGAAGATTGGGATCATAGTGAGTGTATGTGTTTAGACTCTGCCTGTGTTTATCATCCATACCTATATGTAAAGCTGCGGTTCAACTAATTTCTATCACGGCTAAACTAAAACTCGAATATTTGGCACATTCATGCCTGAAGTTTGTGATATGTAAATATCAATTAAAATAAATATATGTAGTAACCCCTCAAGCCCTGGCGACGCCACCGTGGCGCCACCGCGCCGTTATAATACATTATATTATATTATGTGGCCGTTAAAGGTTTTGAATTTTATTAAAATGGCATGAGGTTATTGCGATGATTCATAACCAGGTCTAGGGCTCGAAAGAAATGTAACAGGAATGTGTAACTATTAACTGTCTCAGATTTAGTTTAGTTTTAGTTGCAAGTTCGTAGAGCAACTGCAGGCGACTTGTGTCCGACGCGAGTGAGCGAGACCGCAAGCGTAGATTGTGGTCGGCTAGAGTAACTTAATTTTATCAAAGGACTTGTTAATTTTGAATACCTAAAGATTGTGGGTCTTATTACAAAAAAAAAACGGTTGTTATCATGTTAAGACAAAAATGTACAGGATTTGAAGTTTGTTTTGTTGCGGTAAAGGTTTGTGATTATAGCCAAAATGTTAGTGAAATTTGACATTTTTAAACGATTATTTTGATAGATTTATTTATATGTGAGTGTGTGTATATTGTCAACTCTGCTGCAATCTGCTTTATTTGGGCCTTAGAATACTGAGGGACATTCCACAGCATTCTACAAAATACCCAAACTCAAATCGTACGTCTAGATTCTAGACCATGCAATGTTATCTATAGAGATTTCTAATTTCGGTTTATATTGACTTATAATAAGATAATACATTCCATTTTTTATTGGTCTGAGCATAATATATGGATTTGTTGTTATTGGCAGTAGCGGCGGTATGGTTCTAAAGCTTGCAATAGATTAATAATAAATCAATTAATTATTATTATTTTATAATTATAATTGTTTTACAGAATTATTAATTATTTTAAGTGTAATACTCAATACCAAAATTTAAAAAAATGTGGGTTCAAGTTCAGAATAAGTGCTTCCAAAAAATAACTTAACTATTATATTATAATAATAACCTATGATAGATTGGTGGGCTCGAAATAAAACTAACGAACATTTTAGCACACAAAATTATCATTTGAATAAAAAGTCAATTTATTGCTGTGGGGTTGGCCGGTGAATGCTATGTTTATAGGTGGCGCTAGTGTTTCATTTCAGTTCCTCTATCCTTGCCACTTACAACAATGGATTCTGTTTTTTTTTGTGATGAACTTTGTGATGAATTATAAGAATTTGGTTGTAAAAATTAATTAATTTCACTAATATTTTTACATGCGTTTGATGTAATTAAACAACTAATGAATTAATTTTGTATTTTTAGTAAGTCAGAAGCGTGACCAGGCCAAGTGCCGAGTGTTGGAAACCGCTGCGCTGCCAAAACTAAGTGGCCTAACATAACTGGCCGGCCGTCCCTGCTTTGCGTAGTCAGCAAAGAGTAAAATTAAAATACGGGTAGTCTAATGCCATTTAATGTTTCCGACATAGACATAGCCTCGTTCCATTTTTTACGACATATCTGAGCCACCAGTGACACAATCACTCGTTATTATTGCTTAAAAAAAATAACAATAATTTCATTCAAATTCTATTTGTTATGGGTACCAACGATGCCAACGCAGTTGCCATGTTATTAAAGTTGTGATGTTTTACAATAACGTGTTCCCTATCCCTATCAATAATATTGTTATTCCATAGTTTTATTATATTCATCTACAAATGCGTATCCTACTCCCCCACATGACTGTCTAAGATGGTTAAAATTGTAGGTACTTATTTAATTTTATTCAAATCTTATGAGAATCTCATTGACTTTTACTAATATTTTAGCGCATTTACTTAAGTCCTTGTTTGTAAATAATGGTTGTAGGTACCTAACAAAATGTAAACAAAACATATTCTTATATGTATATTAAACTTACCACACATATTCTCAGTATTTATTTATTACTACATACTTCCTTCGACTACCTTCACCAGCTCGTCGCGTGTGAGCGCTGGGCGAGGTAGACAAATTCTGAGCAAACGGCTAGGATTTGGTTCCTTGACAGTCGCTCGCCACATTGAGGAGCCTCTACTTCTACTCTACTTTGCTTTTAAGTGGCAATTACACGATTAATCCAAACATGCACACCAATAGCTTATCAAGTAAAACAGCGGGTTGATTTTATGATTGATAGTTCTTAATATGTAGGCAACAGAGTCTAGATCTGATTAGCAAACTCATAGTATAGTAGGAACCTATCTTAGTAATTTTAAAGGTCGGAGAAAAACAAAGAAATGTTAATAGCCTAAAAAAACCTAAACTTCGAAGTTCTTATTATAATTTTTGTACTGGTCAAAGAGATTTCGCCAAAGAGAGAGTTAGTCAAAGAAAATACAACCGTCACCGAATAGAAGGTATTTCCCCTTTATTGCTGTAGTACTATTGGACAGTATAGTACCATCAATTGTCACACTTGTGCATTGCTACGCTTTCGCATCGGGTTTGTTTGCTAAACAAATGACATTGGTACTACTGATACATTAAATAACCAAAGCCCACCTTATTTCTGTAGTACCTACCATTTATTTATTAACAAGACACACCAAAAGGTACGAACACAAATTCAACAAGATAGATAGGTAGGTAAAAAGTTCGTTTATTACTCTCCTTCTCCGAGAGAAGCCTACAAAAGAAAACTTCATGACTCCGATTTTTTTCAAGTTTAGCAAGCGTTTCATTCGGGACTGAAATTAAAATCAAACCTGGCCTGTCTACGAAAGACCTAGATTTGCCTGGACCTTTCAAAAACATCTACTTTAATGAACACCTTACGCTCAAGAATAAGTCGCTATATCTCAATGCCCGTAAAATAGCAAATGATTGTGGGTATAGGTATCGCTGGTCAAAAAATCGGCAAGGTTTTTGTGAGGAAAGCGGACACATCCCCTATAATTCAGGCCGAAATAGATCTAAAAAAGATCGTTTGAAATATTGTTATGTCTATAAATGCATAGAAAATGGTTATAAAAAATATGTTATTAATTTACGTGGTATAAGGGAGTTCAATGTATTCTCTTGCCACCGCTATTTATTCAGAACTGCGCTCTTTCACTAGCAACACCTATGTATTTTTTATTTAAACAATAAATAGGCGTTGCTAGTGAAAGAGCGCGTCTCTTAAAACGGGCGTTTTCCCCACTCCTTGGAAAACGACATTTATAACGCCAGCATCAGGCAATAAAAACAACATTAGTAATTACAGACCCATTAGTAAACTTTCAGTGAACTGGAAGGTTTTCGAGAAAATTGTTTTCGATCAAATATCATTTTCTATAAAACATTCTTTATTTGAGAAGCAACATGGCTTTTTTAAGGTCGGTCCGGCATGTCAAATCTAGCGTATACAAATCATATTCTTGAGTGTATCGAAGCCGGAAACCAGATGGACGTCATATATACTGACTATTGGAAAGCCTTTGATAAAGTAGACCACAATCTTCTGGAGTCTAAACTCTGGAATATGGGTGTGGTAGCAGATATTCATAGATGGATCAGCTCTTCCCTAAGGAATAGACTTTAGTTAGTGGTAATGGTAATGACTGTCAATCAGAAGAGATATTTGTGCCATCTTGGGTGCCGCAGGGTTCTCATCTTGGTCCTTTATTTTTTATCCTTTTTGTAAATGATATCGAAAGTTGCGTACAAAATTCCAACATTACTATCTACTCTGACGATATGAAAATATTTAAAACTATTACTTGTTTCAATGATGCCCTGCTTATACAAAATTATCTTGATATACTCGCTTCATATTGCACAGAATATAAGCTCTCGTTAAATGCCAGCAAATGTCAGAAAATCTATTTTACTAGAAAGTGGACTAGAATGAATTTCGACTACAAAATCGGCGCGAATCTGATCCAGAAAGTAGAATTGGTTAAGGATTTAGCTGTGCTATTGGATCCAGAGCTGTCTTTTAACAGACACTATGACCATATTATACAAAAATCATACCGAATGCTTGGATTTGTACTTAGAATGTCTAGGGAAATTGCCTTTTGCCTTTGTTCGCAGCCATCTGGAGTACTGCTCCGTGGTGTGGAACCATATGTATGATGTGTTCGTTCGTCTAGGATAGAGCGCAATCAGAGCAAGTTCTTGAGGCACTTGAATTTCCGCAACAGGTTATAGATTTCTGACATTATTGGTAGTGCCAAGCGTCATAAAATAATATACTGGAATATAGACGCACTATAGCCAACATGATGTTCCTATAATAAAGTTGTAAAAGGTTTAACTGATTGCCCCGAGTTGCTGTATCGTATTTAGTTTAGAGTACAAGACCGTCATCCAGAATTAAAATCCTTTTCCATTTCCCATTTCATCGTTCAAACTATGGACAAAATAATACGATAGATAGAATAATGAATATTTACAATAAGTTATTGAATGATTTTGATATTTTTAATTAATCTCAATTCGCTCTTAAGAATCCTATTACCAAAACATTAATATGCCAATAATGAAGCGACAAATTGTAATAGATATAAGCTCAATCCCAATCCTAATAATTGCATGTTTAATGTTGTGTTGTCAAGTTTTATATTGTAAATTTAATGCGAACCTGTAATTGGAACCTATTCATAATTAATTTTATCTTATAACTCTGTCATAACTGTGTATTATGTTGGTTCGCTTACAAAATAATAATAATAATTAAAAAATACGCGGACAAACATTAAGTCATACACAAAAGTACAGTTAACTTGGTACATCGCTCTGATGACGTCATAACGTCTATCACTTTCCTACAGACGAGCGAGCGAGGGAAACAAATGCCTCGCGTGTGCCATGTTAACTTTTAACATGTTACATGTTAACTTACAAACATACATAGGTACGTACATGCATATACCTATGTCTGTATACTTGTCTGGAAAAAGAATGACATTAAAAAAATTGGTTGTCTGTAAAGTCGGTTTATGGACGATAATTTTACGTGATAATGTCATAAGCAACCCTTATGCCGATCGTGCCTCTCAATATTTACTTACCAGCTACGAATAAATTACCATAATTTTACATTTGAGAACAATAAAATTTATAATATTATATAGGTATACTTACATAGTGGTCAGAAAACTATTTTTCAATTACCCCATAAGGTATAGTAAACTAAATCCTGTGTCGATTGTACTGACGTAGCCATAGACTCCGGCGGACAGAAATTTCCATCGAAGGAACACGCAGCTAACGCAATGAACCTCCGTATTGCTACCGCAGCGGTGGCATGTGGTGCACCGGCCGCCGACAGGAATGCGTCGTCGACAACCCTGGCGCGCGCCCGCCTGCCTTCAGACCGCTCGCTGAGGTTGCGTCTCTTCACCGTTGACAAAGTCTACCGGATTATAACAACCCGCATCCCGCAAAAAATCACGAAGGATATCTACAATACCTCAATGGAGCTACTGAATCTCGCTGCGATCCAGATTTCACCTCTCTTAGCTAGGTTATATACACAGTCAGGTCATAAGTTCTGTCACACAATAAAAACTTTTGAATTTAGAACGCAAGCCACAAAAAAGTTTATTGAATTCGAATTTCGAATTTTTCATGAAAATAAAAATGTGTACTTTTTAGGATTTTCCTCATTTTTAAATATGGAGTGGACACTTAAAGAAGACCGTGTCGCAGTTATTGCGTTGCATCGTTGCGGTTACGCGCCAATTCAGATTTTCGACTTACTGGAAAATTTGAATATAACCAAAAGATTCGTTTATCGTACCATAAAACGATACAATGAAGACTCTAGTGTAGATGACAGGTCAAGAAGTGGTCGCCCTCGCTCTGTTAGGACTCCAGCAGTGATAAAAGCTGTGAAGGCGCGAATTCAAAGAAATCCCATACGTAAGCAGAAACTGTTGGCCCTTCAGATGGGGTTAAGCAGGACCACGGTGAAAAGGGTGTTAAATGAAGACTTAGGGCTTAGGGCATATCGAAGAAAAACAGGACATCGTTTGGACGCTCGTTTAATGACTGAAGAGATGCCGCGCTTTGTTGAACGGTACGCGGGAAAAAAGCATCGGGAAATTCTTTTTTCGGATGAAAACATTTTCACCGTGGAAGAGAGCTACAACAAACAAAATGATAAGGTGTACGCACACAGCAGTGAAGAAGCGAGCAACCGTATTCCGCGTGTCCAACGAGGTCATTTTCCATCCTCGCTCATGGTTTGGTTGGGAGTCTCTTATTGGGGCTTAACTGAGGTACATTTTTGTGAGAAAGGCGTAAAAACTAATGCAGTTGTGTAATAAAATACAGTCCTCAAGAACCTTGTGGAACCTGTTTCTCATACCATGTTTAATAACAGGCACTGGGTATTCCAACAAGATTCTGCGCCAGCTCATAGAGCGAAAAGCACACAAGACTGGCTGGCGGCGCGTGAAATCGACTTCATCCGGCACGAAGACTGGCCCTCCTCCAGTCCAGATTTGAGTCAGTTAGATTACAAGATATGGCAACACTTGGAGGAAAAGGCCTGCTCAAAGCTTCATCCTGATTTGGAGTCACTCAAGACATCCTTGATTAAGGCAGCCGCCGATATTGACATGGACCTCGTTCGTGCTGCGATAGACGACTGGCCGCGCAGAATAAAGGCCTGTATTCAAAATCACGGGGGTCATTTTGAATAAACTTTATTACCATAAGAATCTATGTTTTATTAAGTTCATTTTGCTATATAAATGTTTACATAAATAATAAACATGTCTAAATTATTTCATATTGCACATGTGACAGAACTTATGACCTGACTATGTAATTAGTGCAAAAAGGCCGTTACCTATCCTGTCGCGATGAAGTGCAGCAAAATAGCTCCCATTTACAAAGGTAAGGGTAAGAGAACAGAAATGGATAACTATAGGCCCGTCTCTGTAGTTCCAGCTATCTCGAATGTCCTCGAGAACGGCAATAGCCGTCGGCTGACCGAGTACCTGACGGACACCGATGCTATGTCAGACCGCCAGTATGCCTACCGCGAGGATCGGTCGACGACCACACTAGCGCGCGAAGTTGTACGCCGCGTGCTCGACGCCCACGAATACAAGAAGCAGGTGGCGGTGTTATGCTGTGACCTGTCTAAAGCTTTTGATGTCGATGATCATCAAGTTCTAGCACTCAAATTAAGACACCATGGTATTGATGGTAGGGCCCATAGTTTTCTTACTGATTTCCTTCGGAACCGATCCCAAATAGTAGTTGGCGATGGAGGAAAAGTGAAGTCAAGACCACTGACGACGGTAATGGTCTTCAGTGGTATCTTCAGTATCGAACATCCTGTTCTCACTCATGCTGAATGACCTGCCAGCAGCCACTGACTCCAGCGAGAGATTAATGTATGCTGATGACGTCGCCAGCATAGTCATAGCCCCAGACATATCTCAACTTAAGCAATGCCTGAATGTGACCGCTTCGAACATAGCCAAATTAATGTCAAAAAAACCCATGTCCTTCACTTTCACCTCGCAATATAGGGTGACCTATGAAACAGTTGGAGGTGTTGGCGGAGGGTGTAAAAATAAATCAGGTCGAGGCAACAGCCTTCCTGTGTTTCGAGCTCGACATAACCCTCACCTGGGGCTCGCACATCGACAAGGTGTGCGGCCGACTGGCGGCACCGTGGTTCGCATTGCGCCGCCTGGTGCGTATGGTTCCGAGCGACCTGTTACGCACCTGCTATTTCGCCACGGTGCACTCGGTACTGAAATATGGCGCTGAGCTGTGGGGGTGCGTACCACTACTGGAAGCACCTCCGCAGGAATTTCTACATTACATGACCGGGGAAACACTAGAATCAAAACACTTTCTTCACAATATAAGATCATACAACTCCTGCTTTCAAATGACTTCTTTCGGTGTTACTTCGACTAACACTAATAGAAATATGTATTTGATATTTGAATATGTATTTTCAATTCAAGGGCAAATTTATCACAAAATAGGATCGTTACTACCAATGCCTAACGAAGACCATACATTTCTGCAAGTATATTTAATCGGAAATGAAGAACAGGAAATTGATCAACGATGCACAAATTTTAATGGATTGAGACGCGAAATAATCCAAGATGTGCAGAGGATCTTACACAAATACAATCAACTGATTTACATATTCAAAACAACATTAGACCGCATGATTTCTGATGACTGTAAAATTGTAGTTCGAGCCGATAAAAGACCACGTAGAACATGAACGTAGATTTAATGCACCTCAGATAGATGAAGTCGCCATCGTAATTGTGGACAATGAAAATACAAGCCGTGACATAATTGCAAAATGAAGAAGAAAAGGACATTGCAGAGATACGCCGTTCATATGATGCTCTTCAATATCCGTTAATATTTCTGCACGGAGAGGACGGATATCATTTCAATATAAAACAAATTCATCCTGAAACAGGCATAGAAACAAATAAAAAAGTCACTTCCAAGGAGTTCTATGCTAACCGCTTAATGATCAGAGACAATGAAATATACAATAACATACTCAACACTCGCCGTTTATTCCAACAATTTCTGGTAGATATGTACGCAAAAATAGAAGCAGAACGGATGCTTTACATAAGACTGAATCAGAAGAAATGACGCACCGAAGAATACATCCACCTTCGAGTCGCGATCATAAATGACGACAGTATTAGCGATATTGGAACAATGGTAATCTTACCCTCATCATACATAGGAAGTCCAAGACATATGCACGAATATACTCAAGATGCCATGACCTACGTAAGAAAATATGGACGACCTGATCTCTTCATAACATTTACATGCAACTCATCATGGCCAGACATCAAAGAACAACTAAAATACGGACAAACCTCCATGGATCGACACGACATAATAGCCCGAGTTTTTCGACAAAACCAAATAAGATTTATTGAAGTCATCACAAAATACCACATCTTTGGAACGGAACCGTTAGATGCTGGATATACATCCAGCATCTGACGGCAATATAAATAGCAATCGAGTGGCAAAAACGAGGATTACCTCACTCACACAATCTCATATGGCTACACGATAAAATGTATCCCACGAATATCGACAAAATCATCCAAGCTGAATTTCCCAATCCACAAAAAGATCCGGAACTATACAACATAGTAGTGAAAAACATGATTCACGGACCATGTGGACCATTTAACTTCAATGCGCCAAGCATGAGAGATGGCAAATGTACAAAAAAATATCCAAAACCATACTTGGACGATACAAAAACTGAAGATGACGGCTATCCCAAATATAGAAGACGATCACCGAAAAACGGTGGCTTCACAGCAAAAATACGAATACAAGGCAAAGATGAACTGGAAATAGATAATCAATGGGTAGTACCATATAACCCACTACTTTCCAAAATGCTCCAAGCACACATAAACGTTGAATACTGCAATTGAGTAAAATCTATTGAATATATATGTAAGTACGTAAACAAAGGTAGTGATACAGCAGTATTTCAAATAGTCCAAAATAGCGAAAATAATAACAGAAATGATGAGATCCTCATGTACCAAATGGAAAGATACATCAACAGTAACCAAGCAGCGTGGAGGATTTTTAGTTTTCCCATACACGAACGCGATCCAGCTGTGCAACATTTAGCAGTACATTTGTAGAATGGACAGAGAGTTTACTTCACAAAAGACTCGGCTAGAAAAATGGCAAGCGAACCACCTCAGAACACAACATTAACAGCTTTTTTCCAACTGTGCCAAACGAATCCATTCGCAAAGACATTACTGTATGTCGACGTCCCGATTTATTATACGTGGGATAAAACAAGGAAAATTTTCCAACGACGAAAACAAGGAATGCCAGAAGAGGGTCATCCAGAAATCATGAAAATTAACGCAATAGGTCGAGTATACACTGTAAATCCAAACAATGCCGAATGTTGTTGCACGAATCTATCTTCGGATGTTGTTACACGAAATACGGGGACCAACAAGTTTCACAGATCTCAGGACCATTGACGGCTACCTATACCAGACGTAAGAGAAGTATGTCAATGCTTAGGATTATTGGAAAACGATAACCACTGGGAATTAACACTACAAGAAGCCACATTCACAGCTTCAGCTGAACAAATTTGAGGGTTATTCGCCATAATTCTAATAACATGTAACCCATCAAACCCAAAACAGCTATGGGACTCTTTCAAAAGGAGTATGAGTGATGATATATTGTACCAAATCCGACAATCTAATCCAGAACTGATTATAGAATTCAATGACGACATCTTCAATGAAACACTCATTCGCTTAGAAGATAAATGTTTAGCAATAAATAACCAGGCCTTAGTAGAACTTGGAATGCCAGCACCACAAAGAAATGCTTTCAGTGTGCTAAACTACGAAATTACAAAGGAAAAAAACTACAACGTCAATGAACTACTTGAATACATTGCTCACAAAAACCACTCCTTAATGACAATCAAAAAAAAGTTGACAACGTTATAATGAACCGGATAAATAACAACACTGGTGGAATTATTTACTTGGACGCACCAGGAGGCACCGGTAAAACGTTTCTAATAAATCTAATACTAGCGGAAATACGTGCTAAAAACACATCGCATTGGCACTAGCATCATACGGCATTGCAGCCACACTTATGGGAATTGTTGTTCGTCTATATTCAACGGTAGCTGTAAAACTACCGCTGAATATAGACGAACAACAATGCCCGGTATGTAAATTCTCAGGAAAATCTGGACGGGGTCAACTTCAAAAAAACAAGCTAAAATTATCTTTTGGTATGAATGCACCATGGCCCATAAAAATCACTTCTTCTTTTCGAGTCGACGGTCATCTCAGATACGGGCGGCCCAAAAGGCCGCAACCGCAATAGCTCGCTCGGTTGCCTTATACAGCTCCTCGTCCGTGCAGGTTGTCGGGCACGCAGGGCACCCAGTAATGTGCGCAATCGTCTGTCTCGGGTATCCACAGACGCACGCCGTGTCTAGTTCCGAGACGATGCCCCACCTCGCCAGGTTAGCTCTGGACCTCCCCACTCCAGCTCTGAGACGGTTGAGAGATTTCCAGATCGGCCAGCTGTGCTTGTATCCTTCAGCTAGTTTCTCTTTCACGCATTTGCTTGGGTCTGTAGGGTTCAGTCGCGACTGCCACTTGGCGAGGCGTGTAGTTTGAGTTGGTTGACTTAGCGGCTGCACTGAGTGCAGGAAGCTTTTTCTGGAACGCAGCCTGGGCCTGGCTGGTACATGGTTGAACAGGGGATACCGTCTGTCTGTGTCTGCTTTGACCTTTCAACCGAGCTAGAGACAGATCTCCGAACCTCCGGGGGGGCTATTCCTGCTAGCTGGTACAGCTTGTAGGTTAGTGTGGGTTTCAGACAGCCCGTTATTAATCGACATGACTCGTTCAATGCCACGTCGACCAGCTTTGCGTGCGTTGAACGTTCCCACACAGGGCAGGCGTACTCAGCCGCAGAGTAGCACAGCGCCAGAGCTGTGGTGCGCAGGACGGTTGGCTTTGCTCCCCAGGATGTCGTGGTCAGCCTCTTGAGCAGGTTGTTGCGTGTGCAAACTTTTTGTTGGATCTTCGCGCAATGCTGCTTCATTGTCAGGCTTCTGTCTAGGGTTACGCCGAGGTACTTAGGGAAACTGTTGTGGGACAGTTTTACGTCTCTCCATATGATGTCAAAGTCAAAGTACTTTATTACTGTAGATATTTACATATACTTAGCAAACGTCAATTTTGCTTCTCTACATTGGACCACTGTGGGAGAAGAAGGGCGTAGAAACTCCCACAGATTGATTTTTAGATCTCTTTTAAAAATAGATTGTGCTTAACTATTACAAATATGAAAAATTTAATTATTATCGTGATATCCCAAAAAAAGACGGATAACCAATAGTCAATAGTCAATAGTCAAAGTACTTTATTACTGTAGATATTTACATATACTTAGCAAACGTCATTTTTTGCCTCTTCTCTACATTGGACCACTGTGGGAGAAGAAGGGCGTAGAAACTACCACAGATTTATTTTTAGATCTCTTTTAAAAATAGGTTGTGCTTAACTAATACAAATATGAAAAATTTAATTGTTATGATTAATAAGCAGGAATAAATAATTACAAAATTATTAACAGCAAGGCCTGTGTTGAGCTAGATTAACCCCATACAGTCCTGTCATTTAAGTAATCTTGAACATTGTAATATCCCTTTTTTGACAAAGTCGCTTTAACATGCTTTTTAAATTGCTCAAATGGCAATTTCAAAATCTCCAGAGGTATCTTATTATAGTAGAGAATACACTGACCCTTGAAAGAATTGCTAACCTTCGCGAGTCTAAATCGGGGCGCACACAGTCTGTGATTATTTCTTAGGTTAACATTACAGCTATCGCTAATTTTGGAAAATGTTGTAAGGTTCTTGCGTACATACATTATATTTTCGAAAATAAATTGACTAGCTACTGTTAGCATGTCAATTTCTTTAAAAACCTCTCTTAAGGAGTCTGTTCGTTTTAAATTATAAATTGCTCGAATAGCTCTTTTCTGTAAAATAAAAATAGTTTGAATATCCGCTGCTTTCCCCCACAACAAGATACCATAGGACATCACACTATGAAAGTAACAAAAATATGCTAGCCTAGATGTAGCCACATCCGTGCTTTGTCTGATGTTCCTAACAGCGTAAGCCGCAGAACTTAATTTATTAGCCAATTTATCTATGTGGGGTCCCCACTGCAATTTGCTATCAATGGTTATGCCAAGAAACTTCGTATCATTTACTAATCCTAACGTGCTTTTGTCTAACACTAAACTGGTCTCAACTTGCCTGACATTTGGAAGTGAGAATTTGATACACTTGGTTTTACCAGCGTTTAACAATAAATTATTAACTGTGAACCAATTCAAGGTTAAAGACAATACACCATTAACATCATCAAAATCTGCTTTTTGTCTTTCAATTTTGAAGACCATTGAAGTATCATCAGCAAATAACACTATGTCAGTTAATTTCTCCACCATGAAAGGCAGATCGTTAATACATACCAGGAACAAGAAAGGACCTAATATGGAACCTTGTGGAACGCCAATTTTTACACCCGATCCATCAGATTTAACGCCGTTAACTTCTGCCTTTTGAATTCTATTGCTTAGGTATGATCTTAGTAGATCCAACGCTTTATTTTGAACTCCGTAATGATTTAATTTAATTAATAGCGTATTATGATCAACACAATCAAACGCCTTCGACAGGTCGCAAAAAACTCCGATAGCATCCTGTGCGGCCTCCCATGCAGAATAAATATGAGATATAAGGGTAATACCTGCATCCGTAGTCGATTTACCCCTAGTGAAACCGTATTGTTTGGCGTGGAATTGTTTGGTACGGTTGAAGTGTGAGAGCATTTGATTGAGTATAATCTTTTCAAATATTTTACTTAGTGTTGGAAGAACAGATATTGGTCTGAAATTTTTAGGATCACCCTTATCTCCCGATTTGAACGAGAACGAGATGTTAAGTTCCCTTTTAGCATCCCTATTGCGGAGGTGGTATTCACAGACCTCGGTTTTGGCTGGGTTTGGCTTCAGACCGTTCAGCCAAGCTTGTTCAGGGAGGAGGTAATTATTCCCTCCACGCTCTCGAAGGTGTCCGATTGAGCCGCGAGTGCTAGGTCGTCAGCGTATATGAAGCTTCTGGTATCCTGTGTCCTAGGCTGGTCATTTGTATATATGTTGAACAGACTTGGCGCCAGGACACTACCCAGTGGCAATCCATTACGCTGATTTCTCCAACGGCTCTTCTGGGTTTGCAGGTTAACTTGAAACCGGCGGTTACTGAGGAGCTGTCCCACGATCTGGCAGAAGTCATAATCGCGCGTGATCTCATACAGCTTTTTAATCATTACGCTGGTGTTTACAGTGTCATAGGCCGCCGATAAATCCACGAAAGCGACACCCGTGATTTTCCCTTTCTCAAATCCATCTTCAATGTGCTGGGTCAGGTTGAGAACTTGCGATGTGCAAGACTTGCCGGGTCGGAAACCTGCCTGTTCTGGGATCAGTTTATCGTCGATGTATGGAGTAAGACGGCCAAGAAGGATCCTTTCGAACAGCTTGTATAGGTGGCATAGTAGGGAGATTGGGAGAAAACTTTTGGGGTCATCAACTGGTTTGCCCGGCTTGAGTAGCGCGATGACACAGGCCTTGCGCCATTCTTTTGGGATCTTCTTGGTTTCCAGACTGTTTTGAAAAGCCTCAAAACCCAATCCACCGTCACAGGGCCGAAATGCTTTATCTGTTCGACAGTGAGGTCGTCGAGTCCACACGCCTTCCCGCTTTTCAGCCTTCTAATCGCGGCGATCATCTCTTCGCGGCTGAAAACATTACTCAGGGTGTCAGTCTCGGTGGCCGGGTTCCTAAGGATTTTCCTAGCTCCTGGGAGGGGTTTGGTCTTGCCATTCAGCAGCAGTTGGTGGGCGACCTGGTTTGCAGTAACATTTGTATATTCTCCAGAAGAGTTCTGGGTACCAGTTAGTTTCTTGATTGTGAACCAGGCTTTCTTACTGTTGTGCGTCATGTCAACCGACTCGACCAGGTCTTGCCATTTTTTCCGTCGGGTTTCTCCGATACACTGCATTAGAGCTTCACCGAGGGCGGTAGTGCTTTCGTAAAAAGGGTCTCTTTCAAAGGCAGTCTGGTATTCCTGCAGAAGTCCGGCAGTGTCGCCAGTTAGTCCTGGAACATAAGATGTAGCACAGCCCCTCGGAAGAGTTCTGCGCGATATTTCCTTAATCACGTCAATGAATGAGCTGTAGTTATTTGGCGTGGCCTCGATGGTGTGAATCCTGCTATCTAAAGTAGTTACGAACTTCTCCCAATCCGCTTTGTTGAAGTTGAAACGCCTCCGGAACGGGACTGTAGTAGGTTCGATTGCGGCGTTTACTTCACAGGAGATGGGTCTGTGTTGGGTGCGTGGGATCGGCCGTGCAACTTTTCGGCATTGGGAGCTAATGTTTGAGCTAGCGAAGATTAAGTCTGGGTTGTATCCCCTTTTCCATCTGCCACTGTTGAAGGATGCCGGTAGCTTTGGGTCGTGGATCAGTGCAAGGTTATTGGCCTCGCTCCATTCCTCAACGGCTTCTCCATTTCCGTCCGTTTCCCTGTACCCCCATGCGACGCTATGACTATTGAAATCTCCAGTGACAATTCTGGTTATCGTGTTGCCGAAGTTGGGTGTCGCTGTGAATTGGAACGGGTTGTTGGGGGGTTAGTATACGGATGTTACAGTGGCGTCCGATAACTCCACGGTCAGTATCTCCACATTATTGTCGTCTGTTAGGTGGGCGGACTTCACGTGCATACCAGGTTTGGTGTAGATCGCGCTACCGTACTTGAGATGAGGTCGCTCGATGATACGGGTCATATTCATTATATCCGGCCTCTGGTTCTCTGGGCCTCGGTGCGTTTCTTGTACGCACAAAACGTCAGTCTTATTTATATAGAAGAATAAGAATAAGAATAAGAATAATTTTTATTGTTCAAAATAACAGGGTTAACATATTTGAGGTTCCTGCCTCCCAAAGTAGGAAAAACCTGTATCATGGGAGACAGTTACTTCCCAGTGGGTACATATTTTATTTTGTACATTAGTAGGTACTTAACTATTTTTAGATTTATGCAGGTAATCAAAAAAGGTAAATCTACAGAAAAATAATAATAATAATAATCTACAGTATAAAAACAAATTAGGGTACACAATTGGCAGGTATTAGGGTACACAATTGGTGGGTATAATACTAACACTAAAACTTAATTGTAATTATTATAAAGAGAGTGTGTAGTGTGATGTGAATGTAGAGTATAAATGTAGAGTGTAGTGTGTGTGTGTTAATTTTGTGTGTGTTGTGCATGTGGAGTTGGTGAAGGAAAGGAGGGGGATAATGAGTTGAGGTATGGAATCCAGGTAATTTTGTTATTTTGGTTTCCTAATTTGGAATGTCAAGAAGCTTCTCCGTGTCTCCATAGGAGAGCCTGAGCAACCATTTTTTTATTAATGTTTTGCAGACGGTTTTGGGTAGATGATAAAGCTCGACGTCCCTGCTGATTTTGTTGTAGAGACGAGGGCCGGTGACATAAAGCTGCCTTTGAGCTTGAGCGGTTTTACAGCGTTCTATCTCAAACACTCTGTCTTTTCTCCGCTTTAAGAGTAGCAAAGGATCGTATGGGCGACTTGTGTGTGTTCTCAGAATAGCCTGTTGGGTGAAAAGTTGCCTTACCGGAAGCATTTTGCACTCAGTATAAAGTAATTCAGTGGGGTATCTGAAAGGCTTTCTTAGAAGTACTTTAAGGACAGCTCTTGGAGCCCTTTCCAATTTTATAATTAGTGTTTTTAGTGCGCCACCCCAAGCCGCTATGCAATAAGATATAATTGCCTGGGCCAAAGCATTATACACTGTATACAAAACATTTTCGTCTGCTGACGGTCTAAACATTTTGAAGATATAAATGAGCTTTCTGGTGCGACTTGTTAAATTAATTATATGTGGCTTCCATGAGAGAGTGTCATCTATAATTACCCCTAAGTATCTTACTTTATCTACTCCATTGAGCGTCGGGCAAGAACAGTTTGAGTGACTAAATTTGCTAAAGTTGCAATTGTTGTGTGCTCTAACATTAAAAGAACCTTGAGGTGGTTTCCCCGAGGAGGTCAGTGAAAAGGTGAGATACATGGTTTTGTCAACATTTAGAGTAAGAAGCTTAGCGACGAGCCATTTCATGACTACCCCGAGAGATACCTCTGCGTTTATCCTGGCTTTATCCCAGGTTTGACCCTCAACTAGGAGAGCAGTATCATCGGCGTAAGTGACAATATTGCAGTTAGGTGTAGAAAGTTTGCACAGATCGTTGATGTATAAAAGAAATAGTCTGGGGCCCAAGATACTTCCCTGGGGTACACCGTATGACAGAGCGATATCATCACTTAGATGATTCTCTATTTTTACTCTCTGAGTACGTTTGGTGAGATAATCTCTAAAAATGTCTAGGGCATGTCCTCTTATACTAGCAGAACTTAATTTATTTATTAATAGGGGTATTGATACAGTGTCGAAGGCTTTTTTCAGGTCAAGGAGGATGCCAACGCACTTAGATTTTTTATCTAGAGTCCTTGATATTTTCTCCGTTAATTGCAAAACGGCATCCTCGGTCGACTTGCCCTTGCAGAATCCATACTGATATATCAGCAATTATTTTGTATTTAGTTAAGAATCCTACTAATCGGTTATTTAGCACTTTTTCTAATATTTTAGACATGGTAGTAAGAACAGAGATAGGTCTATAATTTGTAATGTTCTCTCTGTCCCCACATTTGAGAATCGGGTGAACAAGAGCTTTTTTGAAAATAGTTGGAACCTTTTCAGAGGCAGAGTTTGCACACGTGAGTTATAATTGGCGCAAGAACAAAATGGCTCGATTTAATAACAGATGAAGAGATGCTATCCCAGCCTATAGCTGAGTCGCTTCGTAGATCCAAAATAATTTTATTTATCTCGGCAACATCTACTTCCAGAATAACAAGTGTGTTTAGTTGTGTATCTTGGAGAAAGGATTGGGAGGGCAATTCAGTGTTGCGGTGACCATCGTTAGAGGTGTGTTGAATTTTATTAGCAAGAGAGGCACCCACACTTGCAAAGAAATGGTTTACTTTGTTTAGAGAATCAAGAGGGTCATGTGACAGATGTATTAGTTCTCTAGGGAGAGGTGACTTGTTGTACGTATGAGTAATCTTTTTAATAACTTCCCATGTGGCCTTGGGTTTATTTTTAGCCTTTTCGAACTCATCCTTCTCGTATGAGCGTTTAAGTTTCTTTAGCAGGTTATTACAGTAACTTCTGTAGCGAGTGTAAATAATTTTGTTAACTTGATTATTAGATGATTTTTTGTATTTCTTGTATAAACGGTCTCTATTTCTTATACATTTGAGTAGGCCAGGTGTAATCCATGGCTTTATTGTTCGTTGTTTTCGTGGAATTTTTCTGACCGTAGAATGAGTCATTATTATGTTGGATATTTTGGTTACAAAAAGTTCTGCAGCAACATTCGGTTCATTTAAAATAATTACGTCAGAAAAATCACATTGATCAATATCGGATTTGACAGATGCGTAATTTATGTAAAGTCTTATATTTTTGGGCTTTACTCTTTGAATAGTTAGCTCCAGATTCAGTAGAGTGGGGGCGTGGTCAGTTATAATGGCATTTAAGATTATTGTTTTAGAGCTATGTCTAGATTTAAGAAGTACATGATCTAGGCACGTTCTATCATGGGTGGGAAATTGGTGGGTAGGAGAGAAGCCAAAAGATGATATTAAATTTAGGTAATCGTCTGGGTTTAGTTTGGGCTTATTTTCAGGTATGATGTCAATGTTTATATCCCCAATAAGAGCCACTGATGGTATTGATGCTAGGTCAGTCAAAGTCATTTGTAGGCTATTCAAAAAATTATCGATATTATTATGTGAGGGTGATCGGTAAATAGCTACCTACTATAGCTAAGCTACTTCCTATTTTGCGAATTATTGTATTTCCATCTTTAAAGTTAGGGTATTCGATTTTATGTTCAATATTATTTCTAATATAAATGACGACTCCATCATTCTGGTTTATTACTTCCTTAGAGGAATAAGAGAGATATCCATCAAGTATGGGAACGTTCGGGGCTTTACTTAACCAGCATTCAGTAAGAACGATCACATCCCAGTCAAGTTTAAGACAAGAAAGTAGAGGAGCCAGTTTGTCGAAATTACAGTTTATGCTGCGTATATTCATATGGAATACTCTCAAACTAGTGTTGGAGTTATCGACATGTAGTAGACATTCATCTCCTATGCACTGAAAAGATTCGAACGCTCCCAATAAGTCTAATTCTTCATTTATTTTATTTATAAGGCCCTCTTTTAATGTTTATAAATAGATAGCGCAAATGTTGTGGACATAAGGGGGTGTTTGAAAAGAACATAGATATTTGAGACTGTTGATTTGATATGTGTGAATTGTTGAGTGGTGAGTTATTGGAGTGTGTGAGTGTGCAGTAGATAATAACAACGCATGGGAGTACCCTCAGTATACATAGTGTTGTATAGGTGTAATGGGGTTTTTAAACAGAATCTAATAGTAATATCTAAATTTACAGGCAGTAGTCAATTCTGCTCTTTGAATTTCGTAATGTCTGCTTCAGAATCAACCCTCACAAGAGGAGATTCGTGTGCTTTGCGCAGATAGACTTTTCCATTTGACGTCCAGCAGAAATCGTATTTGTGAGTTGTTTGAAATTCTCGTGCCAAGTAGAACAGTTTTCTAGCTTTAAACGTCAGGTTTTCAGCAAAATACACAGGTTCTTTCGGGCCAGAAATATTCATATTCTCTGTGTTTAGTTTATCGTCCTTGTGTTCTTTGTTATACTTCTTTACCGATTTAAGTAAAGCTTCCTTGGCCAGGACTGTTGTACATTCGGCAATAATCGGCTTAATTGTCGACTTCTTGGGATTGGTCCTAAGGACATCTTTTATATCGGAATACTGGATAGGAACATTTATGGCTTTTCCTACTTTAATGACTAAGTTGGCTAAGTCTTGCTTGGATTCTCCAGACTGTTGGGGAATATTCCTGATTTCGACGCTCGTGGATCTATTTTGACGCTCTAAGAATTCGACTCTCTCTTCCAGGCTTTGTATGTATTTGCGGTTTTCAGTTCTCTCTGCATCAATTTTTTTCATTTCAGCTATAACTTCATCATATTTTGCGGAAGAAAATTCTGCGAACTCTTGTAATTTGGTATTTTGCGTTTTTATATCTTCCATCGTACTGCGCAAAGACGTAAAATTCCTCTGTTGTTCCTCCCTAATACTATTGCATAGTACCAGAATTTCATCCTTAAAAGAATCCAGAAGGGCCTGCGAATCAACATCACCGCTTTTACGCTTATTTCGTTGAGTAATATGCTCCGCGGCAGAAACCACGTCGAGGTCTGGATTGGCGCTCAAGTTCGGTTACGATAGATGGTGAGTCATCGCGGTGGCAACGGTCGGTGGAGTACGTCTCGTCGTCATACTATTCAATTACCAGGAGCGCAGAGTGTAGGCAGAGGTGTGAGTACTGACCGGTCGAGGCAGGGGCGGGGACAACTGGTAACGACGCTGGATGGCCTTGCGTAGCGGGCGGGGCAGCTGGACACAGCGCAAGGTGGTGGAGTGGTGCGGGCGGAGACTGCTTTGTGCTCGAGACCTGCTCCACGTAGCGGGCGGGGCGTCGACAGCACTTGGAGGCGGAGTCTTGGGAGCCGGGTTGGCTTTTGTCAAGTCAGATTGTGGTGCTTCAAACTTATGCACTCCTAATATTGCGTTCGGATTTATTAATTGATTTAAACTTAAAATTTGATTTAAAAAGTAGTAACAGAACTAAAAGCACGTGTACTCGCTATCGAGGTCCGGGGGGAAGGGGAGCTCATATGGCACAGCTCAGCAAGTGAAATCGCTTTGTCCGCTGAGAAGCCCTCTATATTAATAGAGAGAACTGTCAAGGCAGGCCCTGATAAGGGCCGTATATTGCGAGCTTGGATCGAAAAAATCACTAGAAGCCATGGACATAACATTACAAGAATTGCGAAAAAACTCTGAAATAATGGGAGGAGCTCTAATCATACTCTCAGGAGATTTTCGACAAACACTTCCAGTTATTCCCAAGTCAATACCAGCAGACGAGATCAATGCATTCTTAAAAAATCACATCTCTGGCCACAAGTACAAATACTACAATTAACAAAAAACATGATAGTTGAAATATCAAAAGATGAAACAACAGCACATTTTGCTAAAATACTTTTACAAATAGGCGAAGGTACATATCCTACTGACCAAACGACCGGCCTCATTGAACTCAACAACACGACAACAATGCAACATAGCCACTACTGAAAACGAACTAATTGACAAAATTTATCCAAATATTATTCAGAACTATACCAACGTAGAGTGGTTATTTCAAAGAGCAATTTTGGCCACTAAAAATAATATTGTTTCGCGCGTGTTGTGTCGTCCAGCCGGACCGGCAAGGTACCGCCGCAATCCTCACATTTAGCAACTGTTTTTCACGAGGAAATCTAAAATTAAAAGGGTAATATTTAATCACACATCAAATTTCACATATCCGTGTTACTTTGTGGAAAAGGTTCATAAATATAGATCAAATAATTGCAATTAAGCCACAGTCGATGAATTAAGCACTATCTATCATTTATTACTATACAATGTATCGATATATTTTTTTTACATCACTATCGATATTTTTTGGACAAATTTGTAAATAATAATTGTTAACACGCTACTATAAACGTATTTCTGATATCTCTGGGCCGAAATAATTTGGGAAATCTTCCGCTATCCCTAATGTTTTCAATAAAATGTATAAAATACAAGAAAATCTACGAAATCAGATCATTTGTCCCCGTGGGCTGATGAAATCGCCTAAGTTTTTATGATTTATCATGTAAATTTTACTCTGAATGATAGCACACTACATGGCCAATGACTTACTAAAGCAATTTTATAATTTTTCTTACTGATAGATCACTTTTATAATTAAAATAACGTTTTCCCGAAAGTTTCGATTTGAAATATCCAGTCTTTGTTTATGTCATGTATGACTATGACAGATCTTGTTCGGCGCAATTGAATAGTTCGTTGTCAGCATTTCCCTGCTGAATTGCCATCTAAGCCTTTGGGCGAAGTAGGAACCTGCCATTAGGTCGCCAGACACACTGACAATTTTTTTAGATATATCTATCACTGTTCCTTTAAGTGTCCCGGAGACGATCAATCTTGCATGACATGCATGCATGATATCAATTTTGATTGATGGGATGCATGACGGGCCCATCATGCCGCACGACACAGTCGCCTACCGATCTGCATCAAGTGCGCACGTCACAGTTGCCAACCGATCGTTGCCAAGAAAGTCGTGTACTCTCGTGTATAAATGATGAATGAAAATGATTTCCAACGCAGATATGGCATTCCTTGACTTATTAATATATGTTAAGGAATGCCATAATAATATATCTCCGTTAATAAGCAGATATAAATTGAGATATCGATTCACTCATGAACTCTTGCAAAGAACTGTTCATGAAACTAAGCCGGACGATTATAAAAATTTTCTTCGAAAGGACAATGATTCTTTTGAAACATTGTTGAAGTTGATTCGACCCAAAATTTAAAAGCAAGTCTAATATACGACAAGCTATTTCCGCTAGTCGAAGGCTCTCGATGACTCTTCGGTACTTGGTTGCTCCTCGTATTTAATAATACCTTGAGCACTATTAACACACATTGATCTAGCCCCAAACTAGGATTCCCTGTATCTTGGGTACTAGACAACAATACACGTACTTATATAGATAAATATTATACTTAGATAAACAACCATGACTAGGGTACAAACATCCATTCTCATCAATCAAATATTTGCCCCCACCGGGACTCGAACCCGGGACCCTTGGCTTCGTAGGCAGGGCCACTGCCGACTCGGCCATTCGGGTCGTCTTTTCTGATCTTTTCTTTTATTTTGGGTATAATAATAATGGAGATGTGTGAGGCTATGATGCATGCATTAAAAGAAAATATTCTAATAATGTATTTTATTTTTATTTGCATATTCGTTTGTTTTGGATTTCCAAAGTGAGGGGAAATCCCTATATAAAGATATTACCAAAAAAAACAAAGTCTCGCTCAGTAATTATGTCAAGGGCACGTCTACTTCATCTTCAAACAAACAAATACAAAATACAAAATATTTATTCATCCAAACAATGCTTACATCAAAAAATACACTTTTGCTGGGATCCCCTTTTAAGTATGAAATACCTGTGCCAGGGAATCCCGCTCTTCCACAGCATAACATCAGTTGAACAAATTTCTAAAAAAATATTTATAACTTAGTTTGAATCTTACATGCTGGCGTGTTCCAATCCAATCTTCGTCCGCCATCTTCAACGTTGCGCCCGCAAATGAACGAAAGTCGTCATGCCGCATGATGGGCCGTCATGCACGCGCATCAATCAGCCCCGTCAATCAAAATTTCTGCCAATCTCCATCATGCAGCAGAATGCATGATAGTAGTGCGTCATGCGTCAGCGTCATGCCTACGCGGTAAACGGTCAATTTTGCATGAATCATGCATGTCATGCAAGATTGATCGTCTCCGGGCCCATTAGTGTCTGACGACCATGGCCCGAACGTTTCTACTGCAAGTGCCGCAAATATGTAATTGCTTTTCAAAAAAGCATATTTGCGGCACTTGACCAATTGGACGTCATCTGCGGCAGACCCCGGCTTACGGGCCGAACGCCGGACGTGGGACGGGGCCAACGTGTCCACGCAGGTCACGTCCCACGCTAGAGGTCGACCCGATCGTTGTTGTCTGATAAACTATGCACATGATTCTGTAGAGTAATAAATAAACCAACCATATTTAAGCAAAGAGTTTCGTTAATCTGTGACGAAAAAAAAAAAAGCAAACGAAACGCTTTTGGTTCTTCTGGTGACATTGACAGACTGACTGACAGTTGACGACATGCATGACATGACATGACAGTCACAGAGTACATTTTTATATGACAGTTCAGTCAGTAGGTATTGAACACCGATGATCTTTTCTTTTCTTTTGCTTTTGGCGAACGATTTTCAGAGGTTGGGTATATTTACTACATTAACAATAACACTTCTGTGGCTGTTACCTAGTGTTTTTACGTTCAGGTGAATATTTTTATGATTGTCCTCAATTCCATTAAAAAATACTTAGTAGAAATATTGCTAAATATCCGACACTCCAACTTCAATTATTTATATTAATTTCTTGTTCCTTTTTCATAAATAATCCAAGGTTGGTATCAAGATCAGCATCGCTCTAGAACATTTCTCTAAGTACAAACTCTTCCGCCCCCTTATCGACACTCTGACCGGCCTTTGCCCAGCAGTGGGATGATGTAGGCTAATAATAATAATAATACATTCCTGCATTGTCCAACAGCTCAATAGGTGTAGCATACAGCCAGTCCAAGATGTCTGAGAAACATTTGAAAACCGGTAAGTTTTTCAAGCTATAACAGATAACTCAATTCTAGTTGAACAAATCATTCCTCGATTGTTTTTTTACATTCATGATGCCTGCAAAATTTTCGATCAAGGCCCCATGGCCATCATATGATGTCAATTTTATTTTTATTTAAAATTAAATTATTTCGCTCACACAAATTGGTTTGTGTGTGGATGCCTGATGAACCAAACTCAATCATTTAGTCATTAGTCCTTTCATAGTCAAAATACTGCAAATAGACATTCAACAGGTTCCTTATTTGAAATTGCAAACCTTGAAATATTGAATTGCTTCTATGAGAACACTCTAATGTCTTTATTGTTTTGAAAAGGTCTTGTATCGATTACGTAGGTATCAAACAACAAATATGTATTGTTGTTGTTTTTACCATGATAGCCGATTTGTTTCAAGAGGCAGCATTAGCTAAAATTTGCTGGAAAATGGCCAAAATATTCCATATGAAATAATAATAAAGTTATATTTTAAATGTTTTCTATTTTAATAGTAGTTTATGTGACTGCTGCATAATGGAGGGCATTAAAACTCGAGAGTGGGTTTATGAAACGAGCCGAAGGCGAGTTTCATAATAATATCACTCGAGAGTTTTAATGCCTAATTATGTACAGTTACATACACTAGTTTATCTACACATATATCATAAGCTCTCTTTGATGTGTTCAGGAACCGCATGTTTGACCGGCATTGTGGCTCGGCAATTGTTTAGCTTGTTCTTTAGTACCAACTTCATGCAGGCGGGCTTCGGCGTTCGAAATTTGAATGTCATTACCAACTTCACAAACAAACTAGGGACGTCACGCAGGCAGGCATCGGCGTTCGAAATTTGAATGTCATTATATGTAGAAAAACTACACATAATGACCATAATGTGTAGTTTTCCAGATATGAAACAAGTTTTTACCAAGTAGTTTAACATAATGCTGATCGTAACGTGCGGTTTTTGAACGCAGTAAAGAGGGTTTATGATACCTGTGTAGATAAATTATAAAACATTCCGACAGATGGCTTAAGTGAACATTTAAATTATGATATTATGATGAAATGACACTATGAATGATATCTGGGTTGTTAAAAAAAGAACTATTTTTCAATGTATGGTGCAATGAAAGGTGATGATGGACACTCTACTTTATATTATAACTATGATAGTGCATCCAAATGGCTAGCTGGACTAATAATACATTAAGTTATTGTTGGATTGGCCTTGGCAACTTTAGTTTTTATCTCACTGTACAAAACCATTATTTTTCATGGTGTCTAAATGGACACTAAAAATATTAATATTAAAAGGTGTCGATTCATACACAGTGTCCCTGTAATTTCTGTCCCTAATGTAACCTGCAAATAATGGCCTCCAGGTAATAGTAAAAGGGCAATAAAGGCGTCTTAATGTATTACTGGAATGCTATGAAACATCAGTTGCAGCAATTCCTCGAATATACTAAATTGACAAATTATGTAGCGGAGCCAACGCATTTCACCGACGCCAGTGCAACGCTGATAGATCTTTTCTGCACTAATGCCTGTGTAGCTCAAGTCTGTGTCGATCAAATTCCTGACCTCGGTGCACACGCGTTTATAACTGTCACAATAAAGGTTAAACGGGAGAAATATACACCGCGTAAAGTTATGTACAGGCCGATCAAAAATATAAACCACCAATTATTCGATATCGACTTACATAATATTAACTGGGACTCAGCTCTGGAGCACGAAAATGCTGATGACATGCTTAGAGCTTTCAAGTATCAGTCTTGGCACTTTTTGATAAACATGCGCCCATCAAAATGACTACCACTAAAGAAAAACCTATGCCTTGGCTGACAAGCAATTTACGGTACATACTGCACCTCCGGGATATTGCTCACAAGACCTATAAGGAGACAAAATTGCCTGCTGATCGCCAGGAGTACAAATCGCTAAAGCATTTTGCGAATACCAGTTTGTACACAGAAAAAAAAGCTTATTTTGAACATCACATAAACAAAAATATCAACAAACCTAAACTTTTGTGGAAAAATCTATGAGAAACGTCTATACCCAACTTCAAGAAATCCATAGACATCCCTGATAACTTCGCAAAATCTGACGAAATTAATGCACACTTTATTAATGTTCCCTGGGACAACTCTGTTACATTATCGGATCTTACTTTCTTCGAGTTTCATAGGCATGGCCCGGCAGTATTCCATCTTCGTTCTATTAATGAGTACGACATCGGAAAGATCATTTGTGGAATGGGATCGGACTCCTGTGGTTCAGATAATATCACTATGAGCATGATAGCTCTGACGCTACCGCTCACTCTTAAAATTATCACTGAAATAATTAACAGATCGATTGCCACCAGCACCTTTCCGACCTCCTGGAAAAATGCCGTCGTACGACCGTTTCCAAAAGTTACCGATCCTCAAACCTTATTTGATTTACGTCCCATTAGCATACTTCCCTTTTTGTCTAAGATTTTGGAGAAGGTCATTTACGAGCAGGTCGTCTCGTTTGCCGAGGAAAATTCTATTCTGCCCAAGTTACAATCTGGATTTAGAAAGAAAAGGAGCACAACTTCAGCTCTTCTTGATGCTGTTGACAACATACTTGCGTCGCAAGACTCCGGTAATGGTACAGTCCTCACACTCCTGGACTATTCAAGAGCCTTCGATTTCCATCATTGTTAGTCTGTTGCTGTCTAAGCTGAGCTACTACAGCTTTGATGCTGCCGCGGTGCGGTGGTTTCAATCCTATCTTAGGGCTCGTAGTCAGCAAGTAGTACTGAGAAAGACCGATGGTAGCAGCGAGCAATCACAAACTGTCAGTATTAACAGGGGCATCCCCCAAGGTTCAATCCTGGGACCACTATTATTTATAATCTACAGCGCCGATGTTACAAAATGCATTAATCATTGTAAATATCATATCTACGCAGACGACCTGCAGATTTATATTAGTCTGAATAAAGATAACTTTGTCGATTCCGTAAGATGTATTAACGATGATTTGGATAGAGTAAGCAACTGGTCTATGAGGAACGCCTTGGTCTTAAACCCTATTAAGTCCAAATATATGATTTTAGGGTCAAAAAAACAAATAGAGACATTGACTAACCTAAATCCACAAGTTACCATAGCTGGTGTTTCTGTAGAACGTGTATGTGAGGCCCGTAATCTTGGTCTTGTCATGGATAATGAATTACGCTTTGAGAAGCATGTTCTTGAGTTGGTGAAAAACTGCTTCTATAGACTTAGCATATTGTATAGGATACGAAATTTTCTAAGCGAACCGATGCGCATGTCACTGTGAATCGTTAGTTCTCTCCAAATTAAATTATGGTATCACAGTCTACGGGCCCTGTTTGCTCAAACGCACTCACCGGTTGCTGCAAAGAGTTCAGAACGCATGTGCCAGGTTCTGTTTTACTATCCCACCGCGTAGTCATATTACACCTTACCTTAACAAGGCCAATATCCTCAATATGCACGGCAGGCAGCAACTACATCTTGCCTCTCTCTTGTTTGGTGTGATAAGGCAACAAACACCAGAGTATTTATTTGAAAAGCTCACATGGCGGGTCTCCCATCACCACATCAATAGGATCACAACCAGTATTCTGACAATCCCCCGACATGGATCAGCTGCCTTTCGGGGCAGTTTCAGGTATCTGGCGACGAAGTGTTGGAACAACCTGCCACCACCAATTCGAGTTTACAAGTCTGTTGCCCGCTTCAAACTTGTATTCAAACAACACCTTCTGCTTTTGCAGAAGTCAGATGCTTGATTCTGCCCTGTAGAGCTCCCGCGTTTGCCATTATTAAGCCAAAGCTAAGTTTTTGAAAGACGTCTTTGAATCGGCCATGTCATTCAACAATCTTCATGTATTCAGCATTCATTATTACTCAATATCCCTTCTATTCTCTGCCATTGTTGTATTTTTGTATTAAGTGATTATTAATGCATATTACTTCCTTACCCCCATATTTAATAAACATTCCTCGTAATCTATTTATTTTATTAATTTTTATGACTTTGTCTTTTTATTTACGATTATGTATTCGGATTTATTAAAAAGTAGTTTATTAACACCTACCCTTATATTATAATCCCCTCTTTGATAAGGTGCCGACAGAATACCAGCGTTGCAGGATCTGTAGGCCCTGTGACACATGCTGAGTCGGAACCTATTCGCTGCTTCGACACACACTTCACGACGTCAATGTTATTTTGCGTATTAAATGTAAATTTTACACATAATATGTAATACTTTTGTTGTGCGTGCTTTTATTCTCTTCTGTTTTATATGTTGCTGTTACTATTGCCTTTAATTCTATGTTTCACTTGTTTTATGTTATTTTGTTTCTTTTTTTATGCAATGTTGTGTCTGTTTTGTAGTCCGAATAAATTTATTTCTATTCTATTCTATTCTATTTTTTTGGGATTTTTTATGTTATGACCTTATGATGATGATGTGATTGACTTACAATTACCACATAAATCTATTAAAATGGAAATTTCAGTATCATTGCAATAATTGGGCTCTATTTACTTAGATTTAGGCCGCCTTGCAGCGAGAGAGCCGCTAAATCAAGTTTAAATACAATTGAAGTAAAGCACGTTTAAGTTACATAGTTAATCACGGCAAAGATATTGCCTGTCAGCCAGGTTCCCACCCATCACTCAACATGGCCGCGTTGCATTGATTTTCCGTTGAAACTCAATTTAGCGGTTGTCAAAGTCTGCTGCAAGACGGTCTAAGATTTAAAAAAGTATAGCCCAATAGTTTCATGATGTGTCGTGTACATTTACAACTCACACTAGTGTTCGCTATTGCTACAATATCTTTGTTAAACGTAGCAGTAGGTACGGTGTAGTGTATTCTAGATAACATCGTTAACAATTAATAGATTATATAATATGGATAGACAGGAAGTTATAAAAGCTATAATTCTACTTTGCAACACTGTTGAGTATTTACTTACCAGCCGTTCACTTCGAGTTTGCGCTACGTGTCGTCGCCGCGCGCGCACTCAACTCCGCAGGCTTAAACCCGTGCCACACTGTTGCAAAAAAGGGTTCCACAGGGATCAACTTGGTGGGAGACTTGTGGAGCCCACGGTTGGTGTTTGCGTCCACACAGGTTTACAACAAGGCCTCGACTTCATTGTGCTGTCGACTCGACGATATGGCTCCGTGCCTATACATTTTTCAGAAAGTTGGTGAACACCTACCTCCCTTTGGTAGGCAAATTTTAAGTGGTCGATTTTCTTTTTAGTTGATGTTTCGTTTGCTGTTGGGTCTATGGCCTTTAATTTCTCTGTCAGCTAACTTAATACATTTTCCAGCATACTTTTTTTTTGGGCCTGTCTCGGTGTGACTTAAAGATGTTATACATTTGTAAATATTTAGTTAAATTATATTAAATATACCTACCGCACTAGGTTAAGTTAAGCCTGTTATGGTAGTTATAAATGAAAATATAATTAAATAAATAAATGATTCGGAGGAAAAGTCTCGAGAGACACATGGCTGGCTTATCTGGCTTTATATAACTCGATAAACTCGGTTAGAGCTTCTTTTTCCTCTCGCCTCGCCATTTTAATTATTTAATGATGAAACAAGCGGCTTCACAGCTTTAAACCCTGTGTGGAAACGCTTATGGAGGCCTTGTTTACAATAGTGTGGCACGGGTTTTAGCGGCCCTGCTTAGACGCTGTTATATCAAATTATTGCACAATATTTTGCAACATACTAATAATGAAACAGAACAATTCTGGACATAATTTACACATTATTTCTAACTCTCTAACACAAATTGATGACTATTATATGATTCAGATTCAGTAATGGGCATTATTATCAAATGAAATTAACCTCTTTGTCAAAAAGAAATCGGATCCAAAATTGCTAAAAACATTATTTATTTTGTTACTAATAGTAAGGGATAGACTTGAAATAAGGTTATTAAAAAACTAAAATACCCGACTGCTGTACAGTTAAAAGGCACAAAACAAGAATTCTGTATTTTAATAATTTTATCTACACAAGTACACACGTATCATAAACCCTCTTTACTGCGTACAAAAACCGCACGTTACGATCAGCATAATGTTAAACTACTTGGTAAAAACTCATTTCTTATCTGAAAAATTACACATTATGACCATAATGTGTAATTTTTCTACATATTATGTATGACATTCAAATTTCGAACGCCGACGCCCGCCTGCATGCCGCCCCTACTTTGTTTGTGAAGTTGGTACTACTGAATAAGCTAATCAAGTGCAAAGTAATTATCAGTGCCACCATGCTGGTCGAACATGCGGTTCCTGAACACATTAAAGAGAGCTTATGATACAACATACTTATGATATATATGTGTGTAGATAAACTAGTGTATGTAACTGTACATAATTAGGCATTAAAACTCTCGAATGATATTATTATGAAACTCACTCTCGAGTATTAATGCCCTCCATTATGCAGCAGTCACATAAACTACTATTATCGATTCTCATTAACTATAATATTCTGTGACAACAGTAGACCTCGCGAGCCCTTCGACATACACACATTAAACATATTGTCACGACTGACGGACAAAAAACTTTATTATAATGCGATACAAGTTTATTTTGCGCAACAATTTAACGAAGAAAGTCCAATTTTAAATTGAAATTCAGATACTTGAAAACTACAATTACTATGAAGACTTGAGCAAAATAGGTGTATAAGTTTTGGCGAGTACTCGCGTTTCCTTGGTCCTAGGTGTTCCTAGGAGGTCAAATCTAGTGTCTACGGGTTCGCTTTGTGAATGCGAACAGAACTACGTAGTCTGATTAGGTATACATTTTCGGAAATAAAATCAAAAACTGAAATCCGCTATAATTGCTTCTTTTGTGCTTTTTAGTGTACCGCAGTCGATGCATAAATGTTTTTAATTACGTCATTTATTTCCTGCAATTTAACAGAAAATTACGAAAAATCTGTATAAATGCTTAATTTAAAACTTAGTCGTATTATTCATAGATTGTGAAGATTAGTAATTATTTCCATATTCGCCTTTTAAAGCCCTTTATTTGATCCCAGTAGGCCCTAGTGGGATCAAATAAAGACCCCTTTCTAGACCCCTAGTGACTAGGGGTCTAGAAATAGTTATTTTAGTCTCAAGGGAGCAAAATGATGTATTTACGGCGAGGGCGGTACATTGAATCCAGAGTGAAAGCGTTAACGCTTGAATCCTTCGATGACGAAGATAATTTTGCTCATGAGTGACACATACAACTTTTCACACCGACTATGAGGAAAATTGAAATAAAATGCTCTAAAAATAATTAAATAACTATATTTTGAGTTATACTTTCACCACTTTTACAGTAATCGAACAACGAAAACTTTTTTTTTATCATGGCGGATTGTGAAGGATTAGGGAAAGGTCACAGTAAAATATTAATAAAAACACCACAATAAAAATCATGCAAGCCTATACCAGCCAAGGGGTTGCGTTATGTTAAGGTGGGTCTAGACATTTTCTTTTGTCCGTAACGTAACGCTAGTTTGGACGCCCGTTCGGTACGGCACGGTGGTACGGCGCGTCTCGCTTCCATGGCTCACAGTAAAATCAAATATAGATAGAGAAAACTGTAATATACAAGGGGTTATTTTTAGTCCGTTTACCACACAAGCTGATGCCCGCTCAATATGTGGGGACCCGGACATAGCAGGGAGGTCTGACTCCTGGGCATGTGTAATCCATTTTTCCCCTCTAACAAAATATCGGCGCGTCTCGCGTCTCGATCGCAGCCGATTCGGGCGTCCAAACTAGCCATTTTGGATCGCAAAGCTGATACGGTACGGAGGTACGTTACGGCCAAAATAACATGTCATTACTACACTCATTCTGGCGCCGGCGGGGCAGGGTCCTTCTTTCGTTTTCTCTTCACACCAAGCGTGGCCTTGCCACCGACCATGTCGTGGAAATGCCGCTTGAGTACGGAATGGAAGGTCGATCTAGTGTGAACCTGCGTGTAACCTAGTTTGTGTCCCCCTCCAGGCGACGCGCTCCCAGCCTACGGCGGCAAGCTTCGTCTGTTCGCAATGCGCTTCTGCCCGTACGCCGAGCGCAGCGTGCTCGTGCTGAATGCCAAGAGTGTGCCTTACGACCTGGTGTTCATCAACTTGGACGCCAAACCGGAGTGGATATACACCTTCAACCCTAAAGGTATCATCCCCATCTAATCAGGCTATGAAGATTGGGAGTCCTTAGAGCTGACGCATAGTGGAGGCATTAAGACGAACGTAAAGGATTTTAAAGTTACGGCGTCAAAAGCCCGGTCCAGAAACTTAAGAGATGCAACGAATTTTCGGCAACTATTTGGGCTTTTTTCGGCCACTTTTTGTATTATTCTGCATTCGGAGGAACACCGAATAGCAAATAAAGAAATAAGAAATTGATCAAATAGTCATATATTAAATAAAACAAATACTGGTTTGCAATGTTTTTGTCACCCGCGACATGTAAAATTACCTACATATTTTATGTATTCAGCGTTTCGCCTAAGAACGTGGCCGGATATTTGGTATTTCGGGCAAATCATATGTCTTCTAGAAACCCAGTATCCCGAGTGAGCGAGAGGGACTCAACCAATACATGTGATACTAGCTTGTATGTAAAAGCAAATCTCCGTCGCAGGCGCAGTGCCAGCTCTAGAGTACGAGCAAGGCAAGGCGATCTTCGATAGCAACATCATCAACCAGTACTTGGACGAGCAGTATCCTGAGGTGCCGCTGCAGGCTGCCGACCCGCTGAGGCGCGCGCAGGATAAGATGCTGGTGGAAAACTTTGGTGGGGTGAGTTGACAGACTAAGTTACATTACATTACGTTACATTTTCGGCCACGCTTAGCCATTCATTCCATTCGTGTATCAGGGGGCTAGCCACACACAAACACAACTATATCTCCTTACATCTGCCCAGGCCCAATCAGCCTTCTACACCGCGGCGTTCAACCCAGCCGGCGCTCAACCGAACACCGCCGAGACATTCCACAAAGGGCTCGAAGGTCTGCAGAAAGAGCTGGAGTCGCGTGCAACCAAGTTCCTGCACGGAGACCAGCCTGGACTGGTCGATTATACCATTTGGCCGTTCCTGGAGCGGTTCGAGTCACTTCCTCTGCTCGGGAAGGCTGACTTTGCTATGGACAAGACTAGATATGCCGTTTTGGTGAGTAGCATTACGGACGACATAATGTAGAAGGAAGAAAAAGAACACTTGATGGTCGGCACGAGGACGACTTTTCCTTTTAGCATAATATGTGTGAATTGAAGACTTTCAAACAAGTGTTTTGCTATGCTATAAATTATATGGCATGACATTACATTATTTGAAATTACATACATGAGTATATGCACAATTGCACAGTAATATCAATATCGTACACAAAAGATTGATTGTCATGAACCGATTCGAATTCAAATTTCAGTACCGGTAAAAGGGGGCTAATTGGAACTAATATAAAATGCAGAGATTTGGCAGCATTTTCTATTAGTTCCAATCAGCCCCTCAATTCCAATTAGCCCCCTTTTACGGTATCGATTTTATTAAACACTGAATCTGCATCGCATATTATATTTCTCACTTAGGTAAGTCGACAGAAACGACGCGACGAAGATCCGCGGCTTACATTACGTCGGACGTAACAAACCATACGCGAAATTATGCGACTGAATTGACAGAGTTGTAATAGAGATCTATTTGCTGTCGCCGAATACGCCCGATGAAAGTTCGGTTTAAGCCAAATGCGCCGTAATTTCTAGTGTGTTGCTGGTAATTGAAATAGCACTGCAGGCGTAATCACGCCGAACTTCTGTCGCTCTACTCTCCACTAGAACTGCCGGTTTCCTGGGCGCTGATTAAGTTAACAAATTGCTTAAACTGATTCGAGCCAATCACGCGCCGCTAATATTGAAAATAGCGGCACCTGATTGGCTGAAATCAGTTTAACCAATTTGTTAACATAA
Organism: Argyresthia goedartella; assembly: GCA_949825045.1. Lineage (NCBI taxonomy): Eukaryota > Metazoa > Arthropoda > Insecta > Lepidoptera > Argyresthiidae > Argyresthia > Argyresthia goedartella. The sequence goes on along the minus strand of OX463821.1, from coordinate 19,718,486 downwards.
CCAGCGCCGTGAGAATTGTGTTTCTTACAAGTATGACATCTCCACAGGCTTGCTACATAGATAATATGAAGGTCACACCAGCCGTCAAGGCATACTGCCTCGCGCCGGAAACCCATGCCAAGTTCACCGAGTCTCGCCTTCAAGGTGATGCCAACTACAATATGCTGGACACCAGCGATGTCTGCTGTATGCGCCCGAGGAAGAAGAAGGAATAGACTGCTTACTAGCAGGGGATAGAGCCTGCATTGCAAATGGCTCCAAATCACCGAGGTGGCCAATTGGATTCGGAATTAATTTATTTCCAAAAAAGTGACGGTATATTGCAATGATCAATAGGTACTTCGGACATATTTTAGCGGATAATTATGTGAATGCATTTTTCGAAATATCATTGTTGGGAGTTCGTTTGATTAAAATAACCTTTAATGCTGCAGTGTGCATTTCACATTTTAAAACTTGAGTCAAAAATCGCGGGTTTGTTAAGAAAAACATTTCGGGAACGCTAATTGCAGGGACGTTCCTGAACATGACGGACCCTTACAGAAATGACAGCGACGTTCCCGAAATTATTGTTGATTTGATTTTTTATTTAATTTTCTTACACATTGCAATATTTCATTAAATTTATATATTTGATAAAAAAGATGAAAAGTATTTTAAAAATGTATTTTTTTACCGACATCTCCATATTTTTTTTTATTTTTCCTGAATGCTAATCCATAATACAGTATTCACAGAGACTTACTCGAGATCTCTGCAGATTTTGGAATATATATCATTAAAGAAATATCACATATCTTCACATTGAATGCGCCACCTTGGTGATTTTGAGCCAAATACTCTTTGGACGCACACTTATCGGCACCAGACGCACCGTCTGAACCGAACGGATAGAGCACTGAAGGCATCTACTGCGCTGCTCTTGCACATTGCTCGCGCGTTACTCTGTCGCATGCAACAGAACGTGTCCGTTGCCGATGAGTGTGCGTTCACCATTACATGCCAGCGGAATTTAAGACCTGCTGTTTGTTCCCCCACAACTACGAAGAGCACGATGGCAGTATATTTTGTGGGAAGGACTAAAGATAAAATCACTTATAATAAAGTGGAGACAATCTTAGGAGCATTTGCCATCTGTCAACAGTAGGGACAGAGCTATGCTACGGTCTCGCGTCCTTCTCTAAGCGATTCAAGAGAAGAAGACTGACGCCTTGTCCCTGCTGTTGACAGGTGCCAAGTGCGACTTTCAAGAATGGCTTACTGGAAATAGTAATTTTAAATTTTTGGGTGCTACTTCCCAAATTGTGCAGTGAGGTAACAAACAGCAGAGTCATGCATTTGAACAACATTCTTCATGAACATCTACATATAGTAAAGACTGTTTTATTGTAATAACATATAGTAAAGACTGTTTTATTGTAATATCTTACTTAGAGTACAATAGAGTTGTCAACAGTATTTTAATATTTTTGTGTTTAAAACAGATATTATCGTACCTAAAGAAGTACTTGCAATTGTTAGTGGTAACTAAACATAGATAGGTGCATCAGGTACTATAAAACTGTTAAGAATAGTTGTTTTGTTATACATATGTAACTTTTAAGTCACTTTGTCAACCGTCTCTTAATCTCGTTGATAAAAATAATCATAACACTTATGATTTTCTAGCAATTCATTACGAAACAGTCGTTTGATTTTATCTAAAACCTACATTCATAGAAAATTGTTGAAAGTTTGTGCAAGGGAAACAATGAAATATTTATAAAATTCTTGTTTCTTTCTCATAATTTCCCAGTTTCCCACTCCACGTGTAGGTCTACATCTAGCCCCAGGCCAACAGCTTACAAAACTGTAAACTTTAGGATCTACCCTTCCAGTTTCCAGTTAGCATTTGACTAAAACCTACATAAAAATATAAATAAAAAAACTACCTCTATAAATCTTTAAGTGCTGCCAGGTTGCGATTTCTATTATTTGCGGCGTTAGTGTGTAATAGCTACACCACTCTTAATTAAAAGCACTTAGCATATATATACTAAGCTACTTCATCTGTGAGCGCGACAAATCACTAACAAAAACAGGCAAATGACGCTTCATACAATTGTTATCCAGTTTTTAATGTCGCGCTAATTTCAGCTGCAATCTTTGAGTACCTAATAATTACATTATTACTCAAAGGCTGCAATAGACATTTTTCTTAAAAGATAACAACAGGCTTAGATGTTCATACGATTGGCAGATTGCGCCATCATTTGTAACGTGGAGTTAGCTATGAATATGCATAATATTGTGTCGGGGCTCAAAGCAGTTGGACCGGTTACACGAGTGCTTGACTTTCTGATGCCACAGTATAGAAACATGGCGGCAAGGACCGGCGGCAGTGTTAACTTCAACACGAAACATTTGAAGAAAGGCAAGTTTATTTCTGTTTTTTCAACTGTATTTTACTTAATAAGCAACTTATGAATACACCTTATCAACTGTTGATAAGGCCCGCTGCAGAACGTTTGGAAAATGTTCTGTACATACATGTGGGCTTACCGTCATACCGTTCCACTTTAGGTCTTATCTCCGGGCAAGATAATCCAAAGGAAAAACATAGTGTTTTTAGACAACTACACATAAAATTAGATGTGTTCGTGTCGTGCTGTATTTAACGAATTGATGAAGTAAACAACATTATTTGGAAGGACTTTAGAAAGACGGCCCGTTTTAGATGCTTTTGCTGACTTTTTGAGGATTTCAAAATACGCGAACCGTCGGAAATAATTAGTTTTAGACCTTAAATTTTTTGAAAATTGCCATTTCAATCATTCGGGACCGTGGGGATGTGGGACTATTAGGGTGGGGAAACGACGAATTTCCCTTTTTTTATGTTATATGTCGTTCAAAGTTCATTGAACTCGTGGCCATTGACTTTGACCAGGGCCTTGTCACTCACTCAAGGTCGCGAGTTATTTGCCTACTAGCTCGCGTGCCCCCACGGGTAAACAATATCACAGGGCTGCAGGCCGCTTGCCCGAGCGCATGACGTAGGGTGACCGAGGAGGGTTGTGACAGAGGAGAGTTGTGACACACGCGATTTCGCTGAGCTAGTGACCGTTAGCAAGCTGGCAACGTCGCACATTTATTGTTTTCTAGACTGCCCATTAGATTTAGTACGCGCCAACGGCCCACAAAGAGCGGCTGCGGTACTGTGACGCTGTCATCTAAAAAACGACCAAAAGTAAGTTTTTGATCATAACTTTCTTATTCTGTCTTTTGCAATATATTACGGAAGCATTAGTGTAATATTTTTACTTATTTGAATCGGTTCTTCAAGATTCAAAGCAACTTACAACTTTATTGAGTTCTCTTACTGTTTGGAGGTTATACATTATTTTTTTGGCACACTCACGATTTTGCGCACCTAGGAGAATTGTGACAGGCTGTCACAACTCTCCTATTTTATTTTCTAACAAGTATTATGGCTATTTTGTATGAATTCGAATGCTTCATTGCTTTTTCATTGTTTCAGAATGCCGAATACATATGTTCGTAAAACAGAGAGGGGTATGGCTAGTATCGAAATTTACGATTTGGCCTTTGAAGAGGTGACGGTTAGAGGCGAAAGCCTTAGAAGTGCAGCTTCTTCGTACAATTTAAATTATATGTCTTTACAAAGATATATTAAGAAGAAAAAGGCACATCAACAACAATTGACAGACGAGGCTCCATCTGTCGGCTATATCAGCCCGACGGTTTTCACAAAGGATGAAGAAAAGATATTAAGTGATTATTTGTTGACTTGTGCTGCGTCAAATTATGGGCTGACTACAAAAGAAACAAGAAGATTAGCGTATTTATTAGCAAAAAAATACAATAAAAAAATTCCCGAATCATGGGAAAAAAACGAAATGGCTGGAGAAGTGTGGCTAAAGCTATTTATGAAGCGACATCCAAATTTGTCTCTTAGGTTACCTCAAGCTACAAGCATTGCTCGCGCCACGAGTTTTAATAGGACAAATATCGCTGCCTTTTTTGAAAACTATACAGGAGTCTTGGCCAAGCATACTTTGAGCGGTAAAGATATATGGAACGTCGACGAGACCGGGATTACTACGGTCCAAAAACCTGACAGAGTAATCGCACGACGTGGAGAAAAACAGGTCAGTGCGATGACTTCTGCGGAAAGAGGAACCTTAGTTACGCTGGCTTTGGCTGGAAACGCCTTGGGTAATTACATACCACCTATTTTCATATTCCCTCGCAAGCGATTCCAAGAACATTTTATTCGGGATGGCCCAACAGGTTCAGTAGGAACAGCAAATGGGTCCGGCTGGATGCAGGAAGACGACTTTCACTTTTTTCTTGAACATTTCAAAAACCATGTGAGGCCAACAAAAGAGCAAAGAGCTTTGTTACTTCTTGATAACCATTCATCCCACATGGCTTTGAAGAATATAGAGTTTTGCAGGGAAAACGGCATAATTTTGCTCACATTCCCTCCACATTGCACACACAAGCTGCAGCCAATGGATCGTGCAATTTTTGGTCCTCTTAAAAAGGCCATTAACACAGCTTGTGATAACTGGATGCGGTCGAATGCTGGCAAAGTTATGTCTATCTATGATATCCCGTCTATTACAAAAACTGCCTTTGATGTGGCGATAACTGCAAAAAATATCAGAGCTGGTTTTGCTGCAACAGGAACATGGCCTGTTAATACAGATATTTTTGGAGAAGCAGATTTTTTGCCCAGCCAAGTTACAGATCGCATTTTGACCAATCCAGTGCCAGAACCAGCTCCCATTGTCGCAGAAGAAGCATTGATGGAAGATTCGGAAGAAAGAGCCCCCGCCCAAAATTCGTCAGTTGATATATTTGAGAATGACGTTGTTGTTGGGGAAGGTCCAGGAAAAAGAGATCACACAGAGCACGTTGAATTTGAAGAACGTAATGTGACTCCTCCTGTTATAACAAGCGACAACTCTAAAGAGCCTGTGGCCTCTGCATCTACTGTTTGTAGTCCACTTGCCACTCAATCTAATATATTCTCGCCGGAAATAATAAGGCCGTTGCCTAAAGCTCCGCCAAGAAAAGGTACACAACAGAATAGACGTAAGATCAAGTCTGCCGTGCTAACAGATACACCAGTCAAAAATGAAATTGCTGCCATAGAGGAAAGTAGGAAAGCAAAGAACGTGAAGAAGCGCATATTTACTGATAAAAATGCTAAGAAACCAAAGGGAAAAAAACCAAAAAAAAAAACAAAGACAAAGAGTCCTATTCATGACAAAGAGGAGGACGCTAATGACAGCACAGAAAATGAATATTTTTGTTTATGTTGCCTCGAGTCCTTTGCCAATAGCAGGCCTAACGAAGAATGGGTGCAGTGCATCAATTGCAAAGGCTGGTCACATGAAGATTGTACTGGGGGAGAGCTGCAATACAAGTGTCATAATTGTTTGTCAGATTAAACTAATATTAAGTATTTTTATTATCTCTGTGCCATTTAAAGATGATTTATTTTGTTGATTTGTGATAATTATGTTACTTAATTAGCCAAAGATTGTGATTAAAACATTTTATAATTACTTGGTAATTTTTACTCTACGAAAAGTACCGATAAATTACAAATACTGAAGTGTCACAACTCACCTCGAGCGCTGTCACAACTTACCTTAGTACTAGGAGAATTGTGACACGGGAAGTCGCATTGTTTTTTGTGCATTTTCTCGGGAAACTTATTAGTTTTGTTTATTTTTGTTGTTGCTTCTAACAGAGAATAGAATAAGCTTCATACCGATGTAAACTTCATAGATGTAGGTCAATTTTTAACCGAGATATGTGAGTAAAAGCAAAAAGTGTCACAACCCTCCTCGGTCTCCCCTACGGAAGGGGGTACAATTAGTTAAATTCTATTTATTTTCCTTCACTTTGCCCTTGTTTTCCGTTCCAATATTACTAAAATGATTTACAATATTCAGACTATTTTTAAATTTAATAACAGAGAATTTCGGTCAGGCGTAGTCAGGACAAAAAGCAATTTAATATTTTACTAAATTAAAGCATTATTGATTAGCAATAAAAATAATATAATTTCTTTAGATCTTTTATTTCACTTTGTCATCTTTGTGCAACCCTAGCGCGTACGCTCAATTAAGGAGACGAACGTCGCGCGTTTGGTACATCGTTCTCACATCTCGGTGTGCGTGCAATAGACATACTTTTGCTTGCAGTTTACTCCAAGTATTATTATAAAAAAAAATTTAGGCTATTAGTAGGTATTTTTTGTTTTTGTAGGACTGATGTATCTGTTACGAAGTAACTATTATCTAATCTGTGCCTTGACCTTGAACTCGGCCTTGTTTATTTCGCTGAAAATTCTCAGTTCTACACGAAAGGTCAAGGTTAATGGTCACAAGGTCAATGAACGTTGAACGACATCTAAAGTTAACGCCCTAATATTCCTACAAAGTCAAAGTCAAAGTACTTTATTACTGTAGATATTTATATATACTTAGCAAACGTCATTTTTTGCCTCTTCTCTACATTGGACCACTGTGGGAGAAGAAGGCCGTAGAAACTCCCACAGATTGATTTTTAGATCTCTTAAAAATAGGTTGTGCTTAACTAATACAATTATGTTTTTTTTTAATTTAATAAGCAGGCAATAATAAATAATTACAAAATTATTAACAGCGAGGTCTGTGTTGAGCTAGATTAATCCCATACAATTGACAAGCTTTTTAAATTGCTCAAATGGCAATTTCAAAATCTCCAGAGGTATCTTATTATAGTAGAGAATGCACTGACCCTTGCAAGAATTGCTAACCTTCGCGAGTCTAAATCGGGGCGCACACAGTCTGTGATTATTTCTTAGGTTAACATTGCAGCTATCGCTTAGTTTGGTAAATGTTGTAAGGTTCTTGCGTACATACATTATATTTTCGAAAATAAATTGACTAGCTACAGTTAGTATGTCAATTTCTTTAAAAAGCTCTCTTAAGGAGTCTGTTCGTTTTAAATTATAAATTGCTCGAATAGCTCTTTTCTGTAAAATAAAAATAGTTTGAATATCCGCTGCTTTCCCCCATAACAAGATACCATAGTGTCATGCACTATGAAAGTAACTAAAATATACTAGCCTAGATGTAGCCACATCCGTGCTTTGTCTGATGTTCCTAACAGCGTAAGCCGCAGAACTTAATTTACCAGCTAATTTATCTATGTGGGGTCCCCACTGCAATTTGCTATCAATGGTTATTCCAAGAAACTTCGCATCATTTACTAATTCTAACGTGCTGTTGTCTAACACTAAACTGGTCTCAACTTGCCTGACATTTGGAAGTGAGAATTTGATACACTTGGTTTTACCAGCGTTTAACAATAAATTATTAACTGTGAACCAATTCAAGGTTAAAGACAATACACCATTAACATCATCAAAATCTACATCCCCACGGTCCCGAATGCTTGAAATGGCTATTGAAAAAAATATAACTCAAAAACTAATATTCGCGTATTTTGAAATAATCTATAAATCCACTAATGAAACATATAAAAAATCAGTAAAAGCATCTGAAACGGCGGTCTTTCTAAAGGCTAGCCCATTATATACCTAATATAGCTGCGTGACGAATAAGAAAGAAACTATTATACAGGGTGTTTTGGGGAAGAGTGTAGGTATTTTGCAGATGGACCGCGTCGGTCCTTACGATCATTTTATAGTATGGGAACCATGGTCCGATATCCTTTAGTTTTTAAGTTATGGGTTAAAAACTGATTTTATCAAATCTTTACACTTTTTAGGCTACCAAGCTAAAAAATAAACACAGTTTCAGATTAAATATAGTTTTTTTTATTTATCAAATTAAACACATAACACACGATTAATTAAAAGTCTCAAAACTATCCCGATATCAAAAACACTCAAATTGTGGTCAAAAGAAAAAAAAAGAATAAACAATCTTAGTGACTTTTATCATTTCAATGCTTATTTAAAAAAAAAATGTGGGTGAAAAATTATTAAAATTTCTAAAAAAAATGCTTATCTTTTCCCCTTTCTATTGATGTATCAAATAACAAGCTACGCCTCAAATTCACGGAGATATGAGACTTTACATGCAGGGATTCCTCAAACCGGACTCGCCTCAGGTAACAAAGTTGCAATAATAATACCTGCTAGATATTATTATTGCAACGGTACTCAGAAATAGAAAGGTAACTAACATTTAATTTTCACAAATGCCGCACAGATATCAGTAACATCTTGTAATTAAAGGTGTTCAAAATGGCTTCCGGCACTTTGAAGACAAGCTCGCGCACGTCGTCTGACTTCTGTAGTTGTTATGCCTAATGTCCTAATGTGACTCATTATTTCTACGTCGTACACCAACTCTTTGAGTCTTCCCCACACATAAAAGTCGAGGGGTGTTAGGTCGGGAGATCTGGCTGGCCATAAGATTGGCCCATTTCGGCCAATCCAGCTATTTTCATATTCAACGTCCAGATATTCTTTTACAGTCGTCGAGTAGTGCGCCGGGCATCCATCATGCTGGAACATCATTTCTGATAGGAGATGCAGAGGAACATCGTCTAGTAAATCCGGCAAGACATTTTGTAGGAAATTTAGGTACGCTTCGCCATTCAGTGTGTCGGGCAGGATGTGGGGCCCAATCAAAATTCCTCCGATTACACCGGCCCACAGGTTGACGCTGAATCGCCTTTGCGACGACACTTGCTTTTTTATTTTCGGGTTTGCACCCTTTAGCTCCCAGTGATGCTTGTTATGGAAATTTGTTATTCCATCTCTATCAAATTTTGACTCGTCGGTCCATAGTATTATTCTTAGAAAATCTCTGTTCTCTGCATCTTGACTGATGTGGTAACGGCAGAATGTCATGGGTCGGGCAGGATCACCTTCATCCAAACCTTGCACAGGAGTGTAATGGAAGGGATATCTCCTATCTCCATGGACTACAGACCATACTTTGTAGGTGGATAGTCTTAAACCATGACTGTCACGCAGTTGCTTTATCACTTTGCGCACGCTTGTTGTGGGATCAGACAGGAAAGCTTGGAGTATTAGCTCATCGACTTCCACAGGGTGTTGGTGCGTAGACACTCGGGGTTCCCATAAGTTCAAATTTCCAGTTTCGCCGAGTCTTCTAAAAGTATTCCTAAATACCTGCGCGTTCGGAATTCGCCTTGTAGGGAAGCGTTGTCGGTACAGCTCTCGGGCTCTGGTAGCGTTACCGTCAGCAAGTCCGTACACAAAAACAATATCAGCGTATTCGAGCGAGAAGTAAAAACAGGCATTTTAGTGAAATGTTTTACAAACACAGTCGTTAACAATACTGTAAGGTACTGAGAACTCAACGTGAAGGAGATCAACACTTGAAGTGGAACTACAACTTAACACGGAGAAATACAGTAAGTAGATGAAATCGTGTGCACCGAATGAACAGTCAAAACGTACTAACTAACAAAGCAAACATTCCTTTAACCGAGATGCAGCCCCTTTTTTGTCTACCTGAGGCGAATCCGGTTTGAGGTATCCCTGCATGTAAAGTCTCATATCTCCGTGAATTTGAGTCGTAGCTTGTTATTTGATACATCGATAGAAAGGTGAAAAGATAAGCATTTTTTTAGAAATTTTAATAATTTTTCACCAACACATTTTTTTTAAAATAAACATTGAAATGATAAAAGTCACTAAAAATTTATTTTTTTTTCATTTGACCACAATTTGATTGTTTTTGATATCGGGATAGTTTTGAGACTTTTAATTAATCGTGTGTTATGTGTTTAATTTGATAAATACAAAAAAACTGTATTTAATCTGAAACTGTGTTTATTTTTTAGCTTGGTAGCCCAAAAAGTGTAAAGATTTGATAAAATCTTTTTTTAACCCATAACTTAAAAACTAAAGGATATCGGACCATGGTTCCCATACTATAAAATGATCGTAAGGACCGACCCTGTCCACCTGCAAAACACCTACACTCTTCCCCAAAACACCCTGTATATTTCCATAAAATAATTGACGACCTGAATGGCCGAGTCGGCAGCGACCCTACCGACGAAGCCAAGGATCCCGAGAGCCAAGCCAAACATCACCCGAATGCATGTCCTGGGATTTGTCAATACCAAGTGACCTGAGGAATTTCCACACCTGAACTGGGGTTTACCTTTCGATACACTCGAAGATCTGGCGGTGCTTGGCGTCTCGACCAAAGAGTATAGTAATACATAAGGGTCTCGACAGAGACGATTGCATCGATTGCGAAGGCATTTATAGGAGAGAAAATTGTCATCTGTCGGATCCCTTTTGTAATTACACTTAGCGCGATTTTTCTTGGCCATTAGGCGCTTGATAGCATCGTTAAGCCAGGGCACCGGCAGGTGCTTTACCCTGACTTTCTTAATGGGAGCATGTTTGTCGTACAGTCCCAAGACAATTGCATTAAAGTTGTGGATTTTGTCGTCAACGTTCTCGCTCAAGATGACATGGGACCAATAGACCAGTGAGACATCAGTCCTAAGGGACCCCAGATCTATGCCTTTGAAGCTTCGAATATCTATGAATTTCGTTCTGCTCTTTGGACACCCAATCTTATATGTTGAAGAGAGGGAGAATGATGCGGCTAGAAATGAGTGGCCTCAAGTGGGAAGATGTGGAGATTGAATTAATCAACTATGGACCTGAGTTTGGCAGAACGGGAATTCTTTTTGAGGAGACAGGTGTTGAAATCCCCAAGAATGAGAGTGTCGTCGTAAATTGGGGTCAAATCATTAAAAAGGGATTCAAAGGTATCGAAGTAATCAACACGAAGAGAGGGGCTATAGAGGACACCAAGCAGCACCTTATTGTGATGAAGAACAATTTCAAGGAAGAGGTATTCAGTAGCCTCGGAGTACTGGCTAGGGGATACATTGATCACCTTACACGCAATTTCCGCACGCAGGTAAACAGCTACACCTCCGTCTGCCTTTCCGGTTCTGTCGTTCCTATATAGCCTGAAGCCTGGAAGAGAGTACATGGATGAAGCGAGTGAAGGCTTAAGGAACAAATCAGAGACAAGGATGCCGTCCACATGTTACTCACAAAAAGCCTCGATGAGATCGGGGTAGCTAGTGTGAATACTTTGAGCATTGATGTGCACTATGTTCAGATTTTTCCCTGACCCACCAAAGACAGTCCTAAATTTGACGGAAAGCGGTTCTTCCACAGTGGAAATATCGCTTTCCGCACTAATAAATTCATCGCTAGAAGCACACGACACGAAGCTATCGTTATGGATATCCATACTATGTATATGTAAATAATATAGATACAAGTATAAAAATATATACTACAATAATGTAAATGTGAATAAAACATCAAAAAATAAATACGAAGTATAATATTATATTATATTATTTGTATCTATTTATCGACATGTTACATATTATATATGGCATAATTTTTAGTATTATGTAGATATTGGTAACTTACTTGGTTTTTATTTTTATTTTTTGTTGTTTTGTTGTTTATTTTATTGGTACTTTATTATTTTTATTAACATATTTATTGTTTTGCACATAGTTCTACCTGTAGTTGCTTTTTGTTCCTCTCCATTCTAGGTTTGCTGGAAGAAATCTCTTGTTAGAGATAAGCTCGACTATGTAAATGTTTTTTTCCACTTATATTTGTTTTGTATTCACTGTTTTAAAGTATATTGAAGTATTTGATATGTAGTAGCCTTTATTTATATGGACCACAGAGTTTTCTTTGTTATTTGATTCACGTCTTTATTCCAGGCGACCCACTACCCCCTTACAATGGCAAACTGCGTCTGTACAACATGCGATATTGTCCGTTCGCACAGCGCACTGTGCTGGCACTGATCGCGAAGAAAATTGACTATGAAGTGATCAACGTCAACTTAATGGAGAAACCAGAGTGGCTTACCTCCAAGAGTCCTTTCGGTAATTAAATCCCCTAAAGAGTGAAAACCCAGTACCTTCCTATCATTCTTCTAATAAGATTCAACAGTGAACTACTACTAAGTAGCAGAACCGACAACGCGCCACCTTAGATCATATACAAAGACTAGATACCGACCGCGTCAGTATATGAATGAGAGCGGTAAAACAGGCAAATTTTAGCATGCTAGGTGCGTGTCAACATGTTAGAAGCTCGTCTTACGCTCACGACCTGTTAATCTGTGTGCGTGTCAAAAGTTGCCACATAAAGCAATACTACCGGAAAAAGTAGGGAAACTATACAATTTGGTGGATTATCATCTATTCTATAAACTAAATAAATTAACTCGGATTTAAACTAAACAATTTTTAACCATATATTAGCAGAATTTCAGTTAAGTATGCAACTATATATACATATAAACTATATATAAACTATATAATATTTTTTATCCTTGTTGATTAACTTACCTATATCATCTTTCGCGTACCTAATAGTGTGACTAATTTGCATTCTTTATTTTAATGAAGTGCCAGTGGAATAGTATATAAATATACCTATATAGGTAGTTACTAATTGTTAGAGCGACTGCTAAACATATAAGACTGAAAAGAAAATGACTAGTATTTATTTAATCCTTTCTCAATGGGTAGCGTCAAAAAAAGACCCCGCCTTACACGCGGAGGGTTTGTCACACCCCATCTTTTAATTGGAAATGAAGTATGAGATGTGAAATCATTCTTTAAAATATCAAAATCGATATCTGGGGATCCGGTTAGAGTCTGATCATGACTCTGAAGTCAGATTTTGAAAAAATGGTCGCCATTTTTATCTTCGTAGTTACTGCTCCTATTTGCTTCAAAATAGAGATCTGGGGATCATCTTGATGACCTTTCTTTTCTTTCTTTGATTTGTTTGGATCTTTTTTTTATACAATCTGCGTTTTGATGATGGCATGTCTAAGTTATCTGATTTGCACAGATGACACAGACACCTTATTGCCAGGTATTTTTCAACCACCAATTTTGTGAGGTGCACCTGGTGTAATTGGTGGTCTTCTGCTGCAAAATGACTAGTGAATGAATGGTGCTTCTCCAGCCAGGGTTCTAAACCTGTTCCGGTCTTTCGGCCGGCATACCAGAGAGCACGAGTTTTGAGGGCGGGCGGAATGATCTGCTCGATAGGAGGGGAAGGAGCGTGAATTCAATCGACCGACTCTTCAGCCTGAAGCCAATATAGGATATGTGGAATGGGGAGGATATAGGATTTGGAGAGCAGCTGTTGTTTTCTTCAAGTTCATGTTTTCCTTCTATTTTCAGGTATTGTTATAGGTTGAGTTTCCTGTCCTGTCGTGTTCGTTTGGGTTATCCGGTAAGGTCTCCGTTTCGCTTTCGCTGTCTGTTTCTGGAATATGGTATATTTGGCTCGATGCCTTTCTGACTTCGTCCCTGTTGTGTGCTGATTCTGTCCAGTAACTGTGTTCTTTACCGTAGTATTTGATGTCATGCTTAAGGGAATCTTTCCAGGTGTAAATGGGTCGGCCAACATTCTTCTTTTTTGCTTCGTATTTCAATGCAGCGTGTAGTAGGTGTTTTTGTGGGCGTCGTAGAATATGTGTATAGTAACACATCCGATGGTTTTTGATTTGTTTGGTTATTGTTTTGCCCTGTAGTAAGTCATGAATTTTGTGGTGTCTTGGATAGCTTCTGGCGTTCTCAAACATGTCTCTGAGGATCAGACGTTCATATTTTCTTAGTCTAGAACGGTTTGCTTTGGTGAGGGCTGCCGCTTTAAGTCCGTATTTTATACACGGTGCAATAACCGTTTTGTAAATCAGGCGTACTATTTTCCAGTCCATGTTGGATTTCTTTATATATGCATTAGGGCCTTGGAATTGCCTATGGCTTGCCGGCATCTCTTCTTTATTGTGTCTCTCCTACTATGTCCTGCCGTTATATATGTGCCGAGATATTTTATTTCGTCTACGGGTCGTATTGGAACTCCGTCCAATACGATCACTTGTGTGGGCGCTGGGTGTTTATGGGGTCTCTTATAAGAATTTTCGTCTTTGTTTCGTTAGTATCGAGACCTACTGTTTTTAATTGTGCTTTCCATTGCGTGACGATTTGGTCAAGGTGTTGTAAATCTTGACAAACGATGATGAGGTCATCCGCGAAGGAGAGAATAAGTGGTAAGACTATTTCTTCATCTTGGTCCAGTTTTATGTTGGGAATTTCTTCTTCCAGTGTTTTGAGGACATCATCCATTAATATTGTAAATAGTCTTAGTGACAGTGGACAGCCTTGTTTTACTCCTTTTCCTTTGTTGATCAAGTTACTTTGCTGTCCGAACCATTTGATGCAGGTCCGTTCATACATGCAGGCTTTTATTATCCTATTGGTTAAAATCCTTGAAAGGAGAATATCCTTGAGCACGTTTAGGTCTATAGTATCAAATGCTTTGGCGATATCTAGCGCCAGTACATATGTTCTGTTACCCGCGCGCCATTCTTCGTCTAATACTCTGCGTAGTGTGAAGATGTGGTCATCGGTGGATCTATTGCGGAGAAATGCTGCTTGGTAGTTCCCGAGTTCTTTTGTTATCTCGTCTAGTTTGATGAGCAGGTATGTCGTGTATATGCGATATCCTGTATTACACATTGTTATACGGCGATAATCATTGGTATCTTGAGGGTTTCTGATTTTGGGGATAGGTACTTAGACCGTTTCATTCCCGGACTCCGGTATTATATTTTCTGTCCATGCTCTGTGCATTGTTTTGGTAATAACCTTTAACAGTTGTGGCGGTATTCCTTTGTAAAGTTCCGGGACTACCTGATCTGTACCCGGCGCTGTTCCGTTACGCATGCGGCTGATTATCGTTTTTATGTCGGCTATTGATGGACCATTTTCTAGATAGTCAGGGTTTAATGAAGTTTCGTTAGGGATAATCATAATTTTAGGGTCTTCTGATTTCCTTAATTCCTGTTCCCAGCGTGACATTGGGATAAATCGTTGTTTTTTCCACCGTCTCGATTGAAGCTGGTGTCGTCTGTAATAGTGGTACACGATTTGCATGCGTTTGCTTGGGTGTTTTTTTCCTAGGCCTTGGCCTAGGCTCTGCATTCTCGTTTTTCTTCATTATCAATAATTTCCTCAAGACATCGTCGGCATTCTTTGAGTTGTTTATTGATTGTTTGGTCGGTTGGTCGACGTCTTTTAAGGAATTTGGCCTTTTGTAAATTTGCCAGAGCAATTCGGTGTTCCCGCGATCTAGCGGGTTTTACGGAAAGTGTTTTTTGGGCTACTGACTTCATAACCCCTGTAATAGATTCCCACGGAATGTCGGGCGTATATTCGTCGTCATTTTCTATAAATATAAAAAATATATATAATACCTTGGACACTATTTACACACATTGATCTAGCCCCAAACTAGGATTCCCTGTATCTTGGGTACTAGACAACGATACACATACTTAAATAGATAAATACTATACTTAGATAGATAAACAACCATGACTAGGGTACAAACATCCGTTCTCATCAAACAAATATTTGCCCCCACCGGGACTCACACCCGGGACCCTTGGCTTCGAATATGTAGTTGTTCGCCGTAAGTTCTTCCATAATCCCGTTATGGTATTTTACTTTTGTGTCATTCATTTCATCTCGTGCTAAGGCGGTGTACGAACCCTGTTTATAGTTGAACTTTAAAGCTGCTATCGCTTTATACTTAGTTTGGGTTGTAATCTTTGTTGATTCCATTTGCGTGACGCCAGTTCTTGGAAGCAGGTTTAGTGGGTCTGTTTCACCCCAGATTATCTTGTGGTCGGAAATATGCAGGTAGCTCCATTGTCCTTTGATGAAGTTAAATGTGTGTGGCGCATTATTCGAGATAATTATATGGTATAGTTGTGATTTTGTTTTTCCGTTAGACCATGGGCCCGACATGACTTGCGAGCCCAGGTGGTTTCTACTTCTAAGTTTTCGCGGGAACAAATATCCATTAGCATTTCTCCGATGGTATTTGATGATTTGTGTAGGAGATTTGTTCCTATAATTCCCTTTTTCCTGTATTCCTTTGTATCGCCTTGTCCAATATGCGCGTTAAAGTCACATAGCATTAATATATTGGCTTTGTTTGGTTTCTTTTGAATAATCTTTATAAGTTGCGAAAACGCTGCGGTTGCTCTCGTGGAAGAGCTGGGGATATGTGCGTTTATTACATATAGTGTATTAGTGGCCGATGTTATTGTTGCTGCCATGGTTTCCAGGTCTCGATTTATATTGTGGACCGATAAGTTCAGGTCCTTTCTAATTAGTATAGCTAAGCCGCAGTGTGCGATGCTGGTTGTGCCTGATAGATACCAGAGATAGTGTTTTGACATGTATGTCCCCGATGTCATGTTTGTTTCCTGTATACAGGCTATATGTATGTTTCTGTTTGTCAATTCAGCATCAATGTTGAGTCTCTTAGGTATTTCGGCGCATCCTCTAACGCAAGTAGCAATGCGCATACGCTCGCATGTGACTTTTGGTTTAAATATGTGGCTGTGTTGTATCATCGTATATCCGGTGTTGTCAGGGATGTCATCTATTGATGTTATGGTTGACCCTGAGGAGGTCATGGGTGTTGCATTAAGTATTGGGGAAGGTATGTTGTTATCAGTTTGGCTGTCGGTTGCTAGATTCATGGGTAAATTTTGTGATTCAAGCAAGTATACGCTGTCATGGTGGTTTCCTGTGAAGTTGAGGTTGATAGATCCCACTGCATCCGCGGGATTCTTGGGCCTGTATGTGAGCGATGGTGTATTTTGCTGGTGGATTGTTACGTTAATTAGAAAGTATTCGGCGGCTGCTATTATAATCTCCTCTCCAGCCCAAGTGCCGTATTTGCGCAGATTTTTAATGCAGTCATTGAGGGTTTCTTCAGGCTCGGCGATTGCAAACTTTATCTTCTGTTCATCGAAGTTTTCTTCTACATATTTAACTATGTCCTTACGAATGTGGGTGTGGTCGAGTGTTAATTGATATAGGTGATTAATTTGGTCAGCAATTGCGTGGAATAGGCAGTTCACATCTCTCGGCATTGATAAGGCTTTCATCTTTTTGGTATGTTGTTGAAAGAAAGAACTTAGAGCTAATTTGATTAATTTGAACTACCTACGTACCTATTGTTAATGGTACGGGTTGTGGCTGTCAAAGTTTGTGCGTACCTTTGCGCACTTATTCTCGGTATTTTCTAAGAGAATTGGAGGCTGGGCCTGGAAGCTATAAAATGGGCGTGAGAGAGACCCGCTTAGGACAAAGAGTCTTTGATTTTATTTTTGTTATTGTTCGTCAGCTGCCTTTCGTTAATTGCCTGTTTACTGCAAGATGGTAAAATGATCCTTTTATGATGTGCAAGTGTTGGCTTTTACTCGCTATTTCTCAGAATATGCAGTAGGCTTGCATTATTGTTTATTTTATTTTTGTAACAGGTCAAGATGGGCTGGTTGGACCGGATGGTGGCAAATAGTTTAGTTTTGTTTTATTGTGCTTGGGTAGGTTCCTGCCTAGTTTTGTATTTTCGTATACCTATCACCTACCTATTTGTACGGGACTATGCCTATGGAATAATTTAGAGTTGGCGTAGTAATTTGGAGCGAGAGCGGTATCTGTTTATGAAATGGTAACCAGCATTACGAAGGATGTTACCTGCCAGATATAAAGTTAGTTTTTCTGTTTTATCTGATATAGGGCTATCTTAATCGGAGCAATCTCACCAGGTTGTTGCTCAGCTAGTAAGACTCTCTGCACTGACATCACCTACTTCAGTTCACTTCATTAGTGCGTAGTAGTGAGGTCCGTGACACGGGTCGAGGTCCAGTCCCTGTACAAGGCCCTATTGTTTATTGCTCGTTGGAATTCGTTTTTTCTTAGCTCGTTGTCCAGAGAAGGGGCTTGTTGCACAAAAAAAAATAACGTATTTGCTTCGCCGTTTTGCAGCTGTGTTAATTTGAGGAATGTTTTTTGTCGTAATTTATCTCTTTTGTTTAACTTTTTCTGTCCGGTATTGTTTGGGTTTTAGTGTCCTTATTCACGTGCCTGCAGGAAGTGCATGAAAGGGCCTGATTCTTGGCGTGGGATAATACCACGACTCGTTGTGCAACTCTAGTTTCTATTGACTAAGTATTTATGATGATGTATCAAGCACCACGAATGTCTGTGATGAAAGGAAATAAGTCTGTTTTCCAGGTTGTTGCTGTTGAGAGAGCTTAATTTTATGGGTTAGATTCACTTAATAAATACCTTAAATAATGAAGCTTCTACGTCCAATGTAATCCTTTGTGTGTCCGGAGAAAGCAATTCATTGATAAGGTTAGGTTATTGCTGAGGAGATATCCCAGTGTCATGACACACCTAATGTGCTGGATAGGGTCGGTTAATACTCCAGGATAACGGCGTGTCGTTAGGGAGTACTGTTATGTATTGCGTGAGACGTAAACTCGGGGTCTCTTCTAGTAGATTCGTCTGTGGAGATAAATATTGGTTGCATGCTTTAGGACACTGAATAGGAACGGGCTCACCAGGCAACACTCGTCGAGTTGTCTCAGCTGTGTGCACCTATTGTCGTACACAATATTGTACACGTATTGTCACAGCAGCGTGGCGTAGCCTATTATCTGGTAGGGCGCAGCTCAGAACCTATCTAATTCACACTTTACGCACTCTACTTTCACACTTGTAGCTATATTAGACACTCTCATATCATCTCGCTGATACAAAATCTCCGAAACGCGAGAAACCAGAGACAGAACAAAGGCGCGCGCCGGGTTGTAAACTATTGTTTGTTTAAATGCGTTTGCAAGATGTCGGAGGTCTATAGACACGTCCGTTCGGTCCGGCAACACAAACGCCACTCCTTCTGCTGCAAAATGACTAGTGCTAACAAATTGTTTTCATTTACTTGACACCATTTTTGAGTGTATTTTGGTTGTCAGAGCCAGCTTCTGTTTGATGAATTTCCGAATTAGTGTTTCCGAAATCATACAAACTGAATATACATCCTGTTAACAATAAATTAGTCCACCTTAATCTCTGGCGCTGACAAGTCATGTTGCTGGATCGGCAGAGACTATTCCTTGGACTGCTCGTTCACCAGACCTGACCCCAATGGACTATTTTGTGTGGGGCAGAGCCAAAGAACTGGTCTATTCCAACGTAGCCATCAACCCATAATATATAGAGTTGATTTCAAAAATAAGAATGGCTTTCGACACCATGAAAGATGAAATGATGCTCAAAATCACGACCACAGAAGTACGAAGGCGGCCTCGTGTCTTTATGAGGAACCAAGGATCTCATTTCAAGCATGAATAGCATAAATTTAATGAATTAAAGACTGAGTAAAACGTCTATTTTTCTCCCTCAAACTGGTTAGTAGGTCATAACTTCAAGAATGTGTGAGGTATCTACGTCAATAATACCTTAAATGAAAGATCATTAACTAAGAATGTTTTTATAAGGATTTTCATATAAAGCTTTCACTTGTTTTTGTTAAATTGGGTCTGAAAAACTTATTTTATTGATGATTGAAATTTGCCGTGCTCTTCAATGGTCTTTAAAAACCAAGTCTGACGTAGCAGATGCACAAATGAAGATTTATTATAATGCTAATTAAGTGATTTATTAGAATAAATTGTAAAATAATCCAATCATTGTTAAGTTTTGCAATGGTAATCACTTAACTATGAAAATCTGGAAATTTTCTTCACAAACACTTAATCATCAATAAAAGTTTAACGATAAAACGTCACCACATCTATGTTTGGCTCAAATGGTTCTAAATAGTCTGTACTAAATTATGTTTAAATCTTTGCATCGATCTACCGGACAACCTGTATAAGTAGTGTATGTTCGATAGGTGTATATTTTATTTTTCTGTTTTTGTATTTTATTTAGTTTATACATCATTTATTACATTATTATGTTTTAGTTGTACTTGTGTGTTGACTCCAACCGGATTCTCAGATATATATTTTGAAGGAAATCGGACTAGTTACTACGAAGTTTGACTGAGTTTGGTCACAACTGTGATTTTGCCACCCCGTACGGAAAAAGGCGATGCTAGTTTATCACCTAAAGCACTTTGGTGCGAGCATAGTTGTAATTTGTGGGGTAATTTTGCACTGGCAACACTAATAAAACGTAAAGTGTGAATCATGTGAAATCAACATTTAGTTAATGTTTTACGAAATACAACGAATTTAGGTTGATTTCCCGATGAAATGATGGCTTGTGATTTGCTTTTATTCGTCCTTTGTCATTTCTACACACTTTAATCGCACAGCAAGGCATTTTTTATCAAATTTTGATGACCTGCAAAACTGTACAACGTGTCCGTCTCCAATGTCAGCTCAAAGCAGACTGTTTGAATGGCGGCCTACCCACACAGTTGTGTGTGCGCCTTATTTTTCGACGCAATCGCGAAAGTGACACTCCGTCTAAAGAGTAACTAGTCTAAGCGCGCCGCTAACCAGTTTTTTACGCTCTGCTGTGGTGCCGGCCGACAACTCAGTCAGAGTCCCTCGCCTGCGCTCACAGCGACTGCGTGCCGAAATTGTGTCTAAACAACCAATAAAATATGAAAATCATAGACACAGTGGTACTAGTGAGCAGTGCCCAAATTCGTCAAAAGTCTGGTGCAAGTCGCCCTATCTCGATTCAAGAAAATAGTTAAAGGTGTTTTCACGGACAGTTACCGGCGATTATATAGGTCGCGCAAGGAATTAAGAGCGCTGGGCGACGTTGGCGGGAATTACTGCGCATACGTACCTACAGGTATTGAAAAGTGACTGCTGCGCATTCAAGGCGTTCAAGGCCACCGCTCATTCGTGAAGCGACGTCTAATATGGCACATCGGCTAGTAGCGTCATCTATGTCACACGAATCACTAACAGCTTCATGCGATAGAGATGACACTACTAGCTGATGTGCCATATTAACCGTCGGTAACTGTATGTTGATGTAAACGAGACAGCAGAATTTAGAATTCAATAAAAAAATCGACGTCAGAAAATCGCAATAAGTAATAAAATAAAAATAATCATCGACGTCGACAAACTTTTGAAGTGAATAACTTCTATAGCCGTGGTTTGGAAGTCGAAAAGTGTGTGAGAATTAGGGGTGACTAATGGCTGAAATTGGCACCAAGCGATGAAATATCGATCCTAGTCTGTGTAACAAGCAAAAAATAGTATGACATGTGCGAGTATACCCTAATACTTATGGCCATTTTTTAAAGTAAATAAAATAATAATAATAACAATATCACTCGATGTTGGTTACCACATTCAGTTGTAGAGACAATTTAAAACATAAATACACTAGATTTCATGTATATGCTCAAGTTGCGACACGTTTTTTTTTGAGACATTGAGCGACTCTATACGACACGTTTTCGAAGAATCGACTGAGATTTTATGAATCGGTCAAGCGATGAGCTGAATCCTATTATCCACTCATGCGTCCGGTAAACAAGTTAACCTACAGTCACACTACAAGCGGCTGTGGTCATTGTTTGGCAACTACTATTATGGTTGACCATTTCTTGCGACTCTAAGAATTCAAGCTAGGTACTCCTCTAGCCTAATAACGGTCGGTACCTTACTAAGTGAGGGCATCTATCTCATTCTCAGCGCATCATGTCCAGACTCACTCACATCACACCTCGTTGCCAAATAAAATCAGCCCACCCCGGACAGTACCTATGCCTAAGACACGATAACGATAGATAGCTCAGCTGGCTTTTATTTTACTTTTTACCTATATTTAAAATAACATTAAATAGCAATTAGTGATGATAGGCTTATTTTTTAACTGCATAATAAATTTTACAGGTAAAGTGCCGTCAATAGAAATCAGGGAAGGTCTCTCCATTTACGAAAGTGTAATCACGGTGGAGTACTTAGACGAGGCCTACCCAGAGAGGCCACTGATGGCCAAGGATCCTGTTCGGAGGGCCTATGACAAGATCATCGTGGAAGCTGCAGGATCTGTAAGTATAGTTTTATTTCTGACCGTTACAGGTTTAAAAAAATGTGACTATGAAACGACATATGTAGGTATCAAAAATCTAAATTTGGGTTTGACTTTTATCTTCTCTTCCATGGTTTTCCAGAAATCCTCCCTGGCAGGTAGGTAATGGATTTTTGAAATAACTCTGAGCGTTGTCAGTTTGAGTGTGGATATTGATAACGAGAAAGAGTGTTAAATTCAATACTTGGTTAAAATACCTACAGCAGATGAGCTTGTACGCGTGTTCACCAAGTGATCTTTCATTCCCCAGATAACAAGTTTCGTAATAAAGATTCTGAAATTCCCGGAAACAATAACAGAAGAGAACATCACAACTTTCAACTCGGCGTTGCAGTTTGTCCAAGACCAACTCCAGAGCCGGGCTACCAAGTTCCTATCGGGTGCTCAGCCCGGGTTCGTGGATTACATGATCTGGCCGTGGTTTGAGAAACTGCTACTTGCGAAGAGATGGGACAGCAGAGCGAAGGTTGACGGCCAGAGGTTTAAGCTGCTGGTATGTTACGGTATATAATGCTTAGAGTGTGAGAGTAAAATTTAGTGCTCATTAAATTGAACACCTTCGCTTTTCATCTTCTTCAAACTCCTCATCACCCTTATGCTATTATCCTTCTTCTTCCAACTCCTTATCTTCCGATGCTCTTAAAATATTATTTAGTATAATTATTTAAACGTATGACTGTAAATACAGTTTTTTCTTGGCAACAATGATGATTTTGCCTGACTGGATTACTGAATAGCGACAAAAATGAGCTCGACTAGAAATACTGGCTTCGTCTGACAAAATTACTGAATTGTGCGCCTAGAAATAAAAAACCAGCAATTTGAAAACCTGAATTCTAATAATATAAAATACAAAACGAGCGTTGGATTTTGTTGTTCTTACATGTTTAGCTCTTGTTTAGCTACGTATTTAGTTAGGGTTTCTCTTGCACCATACGTTTTTATTTCTGATTAGCCAAAATGAATGAATGGGTGATTGACCATTGAATGAGGGAATGGGTGGTTTATGAAACGAGCCGAAGGCGAGTTTCATAATAATATCACTCGAGAGTTTTAATGCCTAATTATGTACAGTTACATACACTAGTTTATCTACACACATATCATAAGCTCTCATTGATATGTTCAGGAACCGCATGTTTGACCGGCATTGTGGCTCAGCAGTAGTTTAGCTTGTTCTGTAGTACCAACTTTACAGACAAACTTGGGGCGGCAAGCAGGCGGGCGTCGGCGTTCGAAATTTGAATGTCATAATATGTAGAAAAATTACACAATATGGTCATAATGTGTAATTTTTCAGATAAGAAATGAGTTTTTACCAAGTAGTTTAACATTATGCTGATCATAACGTGGGGATTTTTGTACGCAGTTTACTGCGTACAAAAATCCCCACGTTTATGTTTGTTGTATGTTTATCTACACACGTATCATACACCCTCTTTAGAGGGTGTATGATACGTGTGTAGATAAACACAATAAAGTTCTGGACAGTAAGTGCTTGCTTGGTGCTGTCGCATTGATTAAAGATTAAAGTCAAATATTGTTAGTAATAAAAAGTGAGACTGAATTAACACACTATGCGTATATTCATGAAAGAAACGAAAATGTGTACAAGAGTCAAGGTACCAAGATATATTGTTAAGAAGGAGCTTTTACATCCACTACATTAGAGTATTCCAGCTTCAATTAACATGGCAGCAGTTCAAGGTTCTTCTCAAAACCAGAATCAGCAATTATGTCAGTCATCCATCAACAAGAGATTATTTGGTGCTTCTGCCTGTCGTTGTGCACCACTACCAGAACTTTCTGAAGAGGTTATACAAGGTTTGAGCCCAGTTAATTTGTTTAATATATCAAAAACGAACACAATTGCTGAAAATAGCACAATTACATATAGTGACTTCCGTGATATAGTTCAAATATAAAGTTATCAAAATAACGATTACGGATCAAAAACCAACAACAATGTCTGCTCTGGCTGCCATAGCCGGCTTTAACTATCGTGTTTGATGAAGAACATCAGACTTTGAACCTAATATTGAAGAGGAAATTATACAAGGTTTGGTTTGGTCGGTAAAAAGGGCCAATTTTAAGACCAACTGATATTTCCACCCCAGAAAAAGAAGAAAACAATAATTTTGAAATGGAATCAAGAATTGATGTACTGATCAAATGCAAGTTTCAAAATCTTCATCAACGAACTCACCGCCGAAAAACCAAACTACCCTGATGAGCGTATAAATTTAGAAAGGAGAAGCATAAGTAAGTAAGTTACTGCCACCTTTAAAGGATAAATGTGTAAGAAAATGTTATGAGAAGTCCAGTAAAGATGAAAGAAGAAGAATATGGTTAAACTTTAGGTTGTACAAACAAGAGGGGCGCAATTTAATTTCTAGAAATGTCAGAAGTTTTCCTAAATCTTGTAGACGGTTGAAATATTCACAGAATATTTAGTTATTTATTCTCTTATAATAAAAATCAAATATTTAAGGGACGCTCCCGTACAATAAACGTATATATTTATTCGTTTTTGCTTGATATAGATAACAGCAACAGGTATACGCTTGAAATATTCACAGAATTTTAAGTTATATTATTCACTTAAAAAAAAAAAAAACTAAAATAAAATAAATATTTAAGGGAGCTCCCATACAACCAACGCGTTTTTTTGCCGTTTTTGTATATAACGGTACGGAACCATTCGTGCGCGAGTCCGACTCGCACTTGGCCGATTGGCCGCATAACAGCTCACTGAAACACGGCTGTTACGCCAGAATACTGCGAAAATCGTGTATTCAGCTCAAAGCTCAGTTTATGAGCCCTGTTAAAGCACAAAAACTGAATAAACCAATAAATTCAAGATCTGAAGAAAATTTATGATGAGCTTTCATCCAGAAAGACTGTATACAATAATGATGAAAAAGGATGCAGACTCAGCATCCATAAACAACAAACAGTTTTCGCCGAAAAAGGCAATCGCATTGTTTATTTGGTAGCACAAGAACATGCTTAGAATGTGAGTATTGTAATGTGCATTAATGCTGCAGGTAATGCTATTCCTCCCATAATACTATTCAAGTCTGCCTCCAGCAACATAAGTCAAAATGGCTCCGAAGGGGAGTATGACCACCGACTTAGTTCATCGACTTATTTAGCACCTGGGAAAGTATAAAGCTCCGGGAAAGTGCTTGCTTATATTCGATGGATGCGATGTCTCCCAAGCAGCACTGCGGATCGTGGAACGCTGGTGCACAACAAACGAACTAGCAGTCAACCCAAAAACGACGAACGGAATGTACAAGAAATAAATTGTTACGATCCCTACAGTGATTCTAATGACGAAATCGATGATTTCATACAAAGAGGAGACAAAACACCAACAAAAACAAAAAAATATTCAAGAGATATGCTGACAACAGGTCCGTTAGAAGATACCGATGACGATATTCCGCTAATTGAACAACAAAATAAAACAGCTAGAAAAACCTAATTTCGCTGTTGTCAAATTTACGCCACGAGGCAAATTACAAAGGACAAAGAATTGTGATGGACTTTTTGGGAAAAGGAGAGAATATCAGTAGGCGGAAAAAGAAAACAACTCAAGAAAATACATAAATCAAGAAAAAATAAAGAAGAAAATACAGAAAACGAAGACTAAAAAGAAGACAGCAGATAAAGAAAAAATCCGAACCTGGAAAGAAAAAGAATAGACGAAATAATGATAAGGATAAAAATAATACAGATCCGAACGATGATTGCCAATTGGAAAGCAAAGAAGATATGAGAGGATGCGAAAAAAATTTCAATTGGTATCATGAAGAATGCGTGGGATTAGCCAAAGACGATGACGAAGTTTTCAATTGCCCAGATTGTATGTTTAATTCTTAGATCACATTAAAGGCTGATTTGCAGTTAAGTTCCTAATAGACGTTATTTTTATTTTTTTGTTTTTGATACATAGTATCGATAGCCCTATGTGCAGTAAGGCCCATTGATATTTTAGTAAGAAAAATAAATGTTGTCGATTTTACTAGTTTTTCGTTGAAATTACATATGAGATAATCTTTTTTCCTGTTTTTCTTCTTTAGTCGAAGTAAGATAGGCGATTTATGTTACCTTAACTTTAATAAGGGCCCTATATATTTTTTTTCAAAAAATAATAATTATCTCTAGGGTTTAAAATAAAAAATGACATTTTATATTCGGTGTTAATGTGTCAACTTTTAAAGACCGTTGTTTCTTGTAAAATCCATTTAGTGTAATAAGGCCCACATGAATGGTTTTAAAAAAACATTGTCAATATTAAAGTTATTGTTTTTTTGTGATTTTTATCGTTGATAAGCATGATTTAATAAATGATTTATATATATTTCATGTTGTTTTCTTAAAAACCTTTGATTCCTTCAACTAAGTTAATTTTTAATAAAGGTGAGCCTTAAATACCCCAGCTACCTTATTACAATAACATTTACATAGTTAGTACCTATTCATTTGAACTGAGCAAAATAACCAATAATGTTTGTTGTTTGAACTCGAAAGTATTTTGACGTACTTAACTATTATTTGACAACCACTAAATTTAATTTAAACAGCCAAGATTGAGCGATTAAATTTAATTTAGCTTAAATGTGGCATAAACGTCTTTAGCGACGAAAGAAGGGTGGTGCAATACGACGATACGTTTTTTTGTTGCCTAAATACATTTAAATTATATTTAACCTCCATTTAGCAGCTGTCAAAAAATCCGGTACAAGTCGGCCTTAGTCGCGCTGATCACTAATTTTATCGCGCAATTCTTTTTTTTTCGCCCATTTCAGGAAATTCCGCTGTTCATGGCCATTCGCTTGATTAGTTTTTTATTTGGTTGTTTTATTGTTGTTGTCACGACGCCCAGCGCTCTTAATTCGTGGCGCGAGGTATACCCAGGTATTATAGAATATTTGGTTATAACAACATCTCCTGTCATCTTTCTTAGATTTATTTTTAACCAGCTTTTGTCATTTCTAGGTGGATTACTTAGACGAGATGCTGAAAGATCCCGTCGTAGTCGAGTACCAAGTTCCTGAAGATGTCTTCCTCAAGTACTACAACAGCTTCAAAAGTGGCAATACTGATTATGACATTATGTTTCAGGAATAAGCTATGAGACAAGAAAAAAACGGTCTTATGCACGGATTCACGTCGTCATTAAGCAGCGTAATGACGACGTGAATCCGTGCCTAAGACCGTATACAGAGTGATTTGTTATTCGATACTATACAGAAGTGTAGGGGTTGGCGCAGAAGAGGCTTATGTCCAGCAGTGGGTTGATGTGGGCTGAGCATGATGATGATGATGCAAATTTAACCATATAAATGGTAAAATTAATGGGGTTTGGAGTAATTTAGGTTTTTAACATTTTTTATTTTTGTTGCAGAATTTTTCAGTTATTATTTATTAACTTAGGTATTTACTAATCTTTGACTGTCGTTTGTTAGCTAATATATCAACGATTCTGAAAAAAAAAACCAATCATATAGTTTTGATGCAGTGAGCGCGATTTGGAAACTTACGACAAATTTTCACTTTTATAAAAATAGCTATTTTGTCAAAAAAACGTTAGCCCTAAACAAGGCGAAATATTGTACTAAACCTAACCTAGAAACCTTGGAACAGGTTTTCGGACAAGGTATTAAATGGTTGAATGTGCTGTAAATGAGTTGTACTTATCATAATATTTACATACAGTCACAAACATTGCTTCTGGCCTCACACGAGGTACCATGTCGTGGGAAGCGGAAACAGCGACGTCACAAACATGTTAACATCCAAGACCTGTTTTTTTATCTTCCTTCCTTCCCTAGTCGGGACCACCCGCTTGGCAAGCACAGCCTCGACCGTAACACTACAGCGGACGTCACTTTAACCCCTCACAATATATGTATCGATAACCAATCACTCTTTATTATATTCCAGCGTGGTGCACGGATAATGTAACTGTGTTGAACTGCTTATAACATTTATATTAATTAAGTATGATGAGGGTTAACGACTGAATAAACGTACATTATTTGTCAATGACGATATTTTATTAAAATGAAAAGAAGAAATACCACAAAGTAAAGTAAAAAATAATGTTAATTATCACACAAAAGGGATTAAAATTAAAATGTCTATTGTAATTACCTAATTACAATATCATGTCCAGAAAAACTTTAATTTATGCCCAAAAATGCTTTACATGATTCTGTATTGATGATTTAATGAGTGTATTAAAATCCAATCTGTTATTGAAAAAATGAATGGAGTATCGAAAATATCGTGTCGACATAAATTTGACCAGAAAAGCTTTTCTTGAAGTCCAGAAATACTTAACATCTTTGTTCTAAGCTTAACATGACATCGTGTTATTGTCTTGATGATTTAATGAGTGAATTAATTTAAATGAATGGAGTATCGAAGATGTCGTGTCGACATAAATTTGACCAGAAAAGCTTTTCTTGAAGTCCAGAAATACTTTACATCTTTGTTCTAAGCTTAACATGACATCGTTTTATTGTCTTGATGATTTAATGAGTGAATTAATTTAAAATCCAATCTGTTATTGAAAAAATGAACGGAATATCGAAGCCGCCGTGACGACATAATTTTGTATCACTTATTTCTATTGGTAAATAACTATGAAGAAAATCATTAGCTATCAGTCCTGATTTAAATTTTAAGTAGAGCAAAAACAATTCATTCTTAAATTAATTATTCCTATAAAATGTCAATCAGCTTTGTATTTGTCAGCCAGAGCCTCCAATTTTGAAACGACTTTCTTTAGGTCAGCATTTCGATCCAGCTTCAAATACGTTGTGTTTCTAATGTCGTGGAGTTTCAGCCATTCTGGGGCTTCCTCTGTTAAGGCTTTTATATCTCTTTGCAGGTCACGGGCTGACACATTCGCCTTGAAGCTACTATCGAGTTTCGATAGAATTATGTTGAGAGCCAGCACATTCTTTCTCTCTGTCACAAATATGTTTCTCAAAGTCTTTGAGAGATCTGGCAGTCTGGTATAGATCTGATACTTCTGCTCATGTTCTGTAGTTCTCGTCATTGCTTCTAGAGCTTTCGCTGCCTGTTTGGCTTTGACCTTCTCTAGCAAAGACGCGGGAAGGTTTCTTAGAGCCGGATTCAAAATCGTCACACTGCTGGTGCAAGGCTGAGCGGTCTGTGTGCCTACGTTATTATTAGTCGGTTTATCTTGAAGCCCTGTAGCTCTCTTTTCCTGTTCAGTAAGGCCTCTGGCTTTAGCTTGAGAGAGTTTCTCCAGTGCTCTCTCCATTTTTGTGTTACACTTAAACAGTTCACGCGCCTTAGAAAGTACATCTTGGGCTGTAGAATACTTCTCAGCGTTAGGAACTTCCGGAAGCTTCGCGCATTCCACTTCTGCCACCTTTTCTATTTCGAACTCAGGGTGCCAACGAGTCAGTTTGTTTTCTGGTATCACCATCGGCGGGTCAAGCGAGAGTAGATACTGAGCATGGTGTTTCTTCACTAACTGCAAGAGTGTATCGTAGAAATATCTGCGTCGCTCCAAAAGAACTGTAGGATTCATTCCCTTGATGTCGTTTGGAAAATTCGGGGAGACAATCAGCTCATATGCCTCTTTATTAGATGATGCAGAGAAACTCTTGATCTTCTGTACCTCAAAGTTGTAGAAGTCCGGGACGAGTTGTTTGATCTGAGCGAGATGTTTCTCAGTGAAGTTGCGTTTGAGCATCTCTTGTACGGAGGGCTTGAGTTTGGCGAATGTGACTTTCTCGTTGCGGTTGTGCAGGAGGGACACAACGGTTTCCATTGCGCGGAAGATCTCTGCCAGGAAGCGGTACTGGTGCGGGAGGGGCAGGCTGGTGGAGGGGGCGGCCAGCGACGCGTGTCTGAGGTACGCCGGCACCTGGAATGTTCAAAATTACTTGTTTCAATACTGACTTGACTGCGGGGTGAGCCAATTCTACTCCTGCTAATGAGTCGGTGGTGATCTCGCACGAAATAAATTCGCACTTTTCGATTAAACCTATTTTTGTTAATATGTAGTCCATAAAATAAATATTATTATTTATATATTTTTATTATTAAAATTTTCATATTTTTTTATATTGACAGTACGTAACTACTACCTCTTCACTCTCGGGCGAATTGACTACAACAAAAATAGGTTTAATCCAAAAGTGTGAAACCTCTGAGTAGGAGGTCATCTCGCCAGTTCTTTCGGGCGAGCTGACCTGCTTCTCAGTGGTTTCACGCTCGCTGCTCACGCAGGAGATGCGGGTTCGAATCTGGTGCTGACCATGTACAGCCCGCTCCAGGTTTCCTGGCCGCTGAGCCTGCTATCACCTCTCTCTCTCGCCTATGGCATTATTTGTACCAATGAGATAAGTAGTTAATTTTAAGTACATTAGAGGTTCTAAAATTTATGGAAAGCATTGAGACAAAACCTAAAATCTCCATAGCTGCGGCAATGGGCTTTCATATTCACAACATACAGTAGGCCAACTGCAACTCAAGATAAGCGCAACTTGAATGTCTAACAGGCACTCAATTTGCTCTAACAAGAAATATCCAGCATGACTTTAATTTTATAGCTTTGCATACATTCAAGGCAGGCAATCTAAGAATATACTAGTAAATGCAAAGCTATCCTTACCTTACTAGGGCTCTTTATGGGGCTAACCACCACCTTCCGAGGTGACATGAGCAGTTTCTGTTCCGGCGAGCCATGCTCCTGTTCCTTACTTGGAGACAACAGATCTTTCTGTACCAGAGCTTTCTTGCTTGGACTGAAAATTGAGAATAATATTTTATAGGACAAGGCGATATCGTAATGGTGTACTGAAGTTAGGACCACCCTAGATTTTTGTTTTCAAATCTATCATTTATTGCAAGAAGGCAAAATAATGCACTTTTACAAGTCAAACACTTACTTAAGTCTCATGAAATGTCTCATACATGAAAAAATAAACCAAATATGATCAACTTAACTAATGAGTACTCAACATATTACCTATCCACTCCACCATAACTGCATCTTGGGCACAGATGTCCCTCCCCAAATCTTCTTGTTCTTCTAATGAATTCTAGGATTTAGCTAAACTTTAAATTTGACAAGCCATCTACTTTAATCTCTCAAAAATCGAGGGTGTTGGGATGGAACGTGATTTGAACCATATGCCAAGGTAATAAAATTTACAACCTTTAGCTGAAAAGTGGCGTTATCTAACGCAGGTGGTATTTAAGAGGTTAATGCTATCCATCCTAGTGTTGGCCATCTTATGTTTGAATACATAACGCATTCTCCCAGGCATGATGGGTCCTGGACATCGAACATAATAAATCAGAAATATAAGATTTTTCTGGGAAATGTACATGAAAGGTCCAGTTCAAGGTCAAGGTCAATGGCCACAAGGTCAATGAACTTTGAACGACATCTAACATTACAAAAACGGGAAAATCATCAT
This sequence comes from Argyresthia goedartella, assembly GCA_949825045.1. Taxonomy (NCBI): domain Eukaryota; kingdom Metazoa; phylum Arthropoda; class Insecta; order Lepidoptera; family Argyresthiidae; genus Argyresthia; species Argyresthia goedartella. Next base: position 19,686,972 of record OX463821.1, on the reverse strand, counting down.
TTCCCCACCAAACTCCACCCAATACTCCCACATCCCCAAGATCCCTAATGCTTGAAATGGTAATAAAAAATAAATACTCGAAAACTAATTAATTCCGACAGTTTCCATATTTAGAAATAATCTATAAATCCACTAATAAAGCATAGAAAAAATAATCAGCAAAAGCATCTGAAACAGTCATCTTTCTAAAGTCTTTCCGCTCTGGGACCTGTGAGGATATACAAGTTGGAAGTTATTAAGAATGATGATTGTGTAGCTCAAAAGCCAGCCATCCTAGAGCCTAAGGTACAATCTAGATTCTAGAATAAATTATACCCACCTCACTGGTACTTCCACATCAAGCGATTTGAACTGCTTCAGGTTCTTCCTGTCCGTTGTCTCCTTCAGCACCTGTATGCCACGACTGAGATGATCCGCCCGGGCCCTCAACTCCGCCAGACGGGAACTGCCAATTAGTTTCTTCTTTATATCACCTAAACTGAGCTCCTGACGAGCTACACTTACTGCCTCACATTTTGAGTCCTTAGCCACGTTATTGGTATTCACTTTCTTCACAAATGCCACTGGTTTTACCTCTGAAGCTGATTGCTTCACGGCGTTATCAGGTTTTTTGTCACATGTTTGTTCTAAGTTAATGTTTGTCTTCAAGTCTTGGATGATTGGATTCTTAGCATCGTCGCAGGGCTCTTCATGTTTCAGATGACGCAGCACTGGAGTCCTTCTACCAGTAAGGCTGCCAAAAGTGTCGATGTAGGCCTTCTTGTTTTTTGTACTAATAATGTCCTCTGTTGCGGCTCTTTTTCTACTACTGAAGTAGGAGGTGATGGATTTTTGAGACATTATCTTGCTAGGGCTGTCTGTTACGTATAAAATAATTCTTCTTTTTCTTATTCTTTATAATTAAAATTGCCTCGTCTTGATGGCAGCAACTGCAAAATTCCCTCCAAAATGCGCTGTCGCAGTTTGTTTGACAGCTTGACGCGGATCACCGGGTCGCGGATTTTCTTTTACCGTTTGACGTTGTTTGGTTGTTGACGTTCAGCGTGACCACATGGGGTAGACCATTTTCTACTTTTTTGGTAGATTTGACTCGATTTGGACTTTGTTCAGTGAAAATAATTTTGGTAGTATTTGGTAAAGCTAATCCAAGAATATAAAAACATCATCGCCATGTTGCGGAAAACGTATGAAACTACTTTCTTCAAATTTCTTCAACTTGCAACACTTTCCTTAAAAAGTGATGTCATCTGTCGATTGCTGTCAGAGTGGGGCGCCGCCGCGCCGATTGTGCAAGGTATATTTCTTGTGTTTTGTGAGTGAAAATGCCGAAAACTATTAAGAAAAGTTATTCACAATCTATCGAAATATTTATCAGATAGAAAGTGTGAAGGATTGGACATAATTCCTCTAAATAACATCACCAGACTTGTTGTCAACGTGACTGGTAGGTACGAACGTGACTTTACCAGATACTTTACGGGGTTGCCGCGACTAAGCGCGCCCTCAAACTATGATACTAGGTGAGACTCCAAGAACAGCTATTTGGATTGAGTATTTTTGCGGACTAGGAACAGGTGGACTAGGTACGAAATTTACCTAGTAGGATACGACTCATCTCTAGTTTTTATTTGACATTTGGGCGCATTCCAATTTCCGATTGAAAAATACAAAAATAGCAATAATATTTTGGATTCAGAATAACTTTGTTTCGGACCTCAGCCCTTAATTATTTTTATTTATTTATTTATTATTTATATATTAGGTACACAAAACAGCAGTGGAGATAAAACATTAAACCAAAACAACAGATCTTCTAAAAGTGGGCTGTCTCCAGCGCCAAAAGTATGTGCACACAGCATGGTAAACATAATGATACAGCTAAAGCTAAAACTAGACTATAAAGTATTAAACATATAGTAAAATATTTCGGAACTAAATAAGATATAGGTACTTATTGATTTTTCGCTGGACCTGAAACCCCTCTGTTAAACCGGACTCCTCGCGGCCCTCTATTGGCCGTTGTGTGGTGCCGCTCCTGCTGCCGGACCTCACCAGGGGAGTCGCAGCCTAAAACTCGCAAAGTCCGTCTAACGATTTCACACCCACGACCTTGCTCTGTCTTCCCTTAAATAAAACTTTGTAAATATTGTAAACTCTCTTTTCATAGATAGGGAACCCCCTAACAGTTTCACATTTTTTTTTAATAAACCCTCTGTTCCGCGACGTGACAACGGTGCTATCATCGCTCACGTGACGACGACCTATCATGACCGTTCCGCATGGGAAATCACGACTACCAGCGTCCACCACAGAAATCCATTCGGAACGATAAAACGCGACGGTAGACGTCGACACTGTCGACACGTCAAACCATTATAACCAAACTTTTGTAAATTTTTGTCAGTTTGAGTCGTAGTAATTCGTAGTACTTAAATTTTCTCTGATTTGAGTGATTAAGTGTGGAAATATACGTTCACTCAATTATTGAGCTTTACATAACAGACATGTCTGTATCACTAGTTATCTCTTGGTGAATCTGAAATAAGCATTTACATTACAGTTAAAATGTAGACAAGCAACATAAGTTAAAGTATAGTTTTAAAGTAATGGGGCATGTCAGCATCAAAGGGTTAAATTATTAGCATTAACTAGTAGAAAAACTTTCGTCGAATTGCGGCCAAAGTAAATTCGTCAAATTTTAGTATGAAAGAAAGCCCTTCGTGCTATCAAAATTACGGCAGAAGAAAAACAATTATATGCCACAATAACTTTTGACAAAATGGCCTTTAAAAGTGGAATCAAATATCATCTTCAAGGTAAGGAGTTTTATGGTCATCTCATTAATGGTACTGTCCTAGAATCAGACTGTCAAGACGAAGCTAAAGAGACTCTGGTTTTCCTTCTAGTTCCACTAAATGCCACACCGAAAATACCGTTTGGCTATTTTTTGATACAAGGAATCAACAGTCATAATAAAACATCCCTTCTCACCAAGCCATACATTTGGTATAAGAATCCGGTGTCTAGGTCATGGCTGTAACTTTTGACGGGTGTCCTATGAACTTAATGGCCAAAAAAATGGGGTTTTTCTTCGAGCCGAAAAATTTGATAACAGCATTCAAAAACCCTTGCAATGAATCTGTTAAAGTAGTTGTTTTCTTAGATCCTGCACATATGATTAAACTTGAGCGAAATGCCTTTGAATTCTGCGGCAATGTTTCAAATAAGGATGGCCAAAAGATATTATGGCAATATCTTGTCAAGTTACGTAATATGCAGACAGAAGAATACTTCCACGTGGCAAACCGCTTGAGAGCAGGTCACATATTTTTCAAGAGCAAAATTATGAAAGTCAGTTTAGCGACACAAATTTTCAGCAGGAGTGTCTCAGATGCTCTTACAATTTGTAAAGATAAATTAAAAATACCCGATTTCAAGAGGTTACTGCTACAATAGATTTATTGAACATGATGAATGATCTTTTTGATATATAATTTTTTTTATTGCACAGAAATCTTAATAGTAAGGTAACAAAACATTTTATGAATAAAGGCGAGCTTAGCTCTAGAGAGAGATTATCACCAGCAAACCTAGGCAGGACAGCAAAAGTTGTGCAACGCGAGAGTCCTATTGCGCAATAAAACTATATTATAAATTATAACATATAATAATAGTATAATAAATTATGTATATCATTATCATTATCATTATATATATAATAAAACTAAGTTGATAAAATGTGCGTGCCTATAAAACTTAAAAAGGAGTCCCGGCACGATAAAGGAACTTATATAGTGTGATAGCCCTTTATCCCCCCTCGAACAAGAAAGTTCCCGTTTTAACCTAAAGGGCGTGTTTTTAAAGATAATGGCTTTTCCAACTTTTCAACTTGGAAATTAAGTGTTGTGGCGCCATCTGTTGTCGAGTATTTGAACTTAATTCAGAACAACGATTATTTGGGTTGCATTTCGAAAGGCGCTGCGAAAAATTGCAGCATGTTTAGTAATGGCGCGAAAAAAATTCCAATTCCAATAGTCTTAAATTACATTTGCTACTATAATAAAGTTATTAAATTTAATGTATTTTTCAGCAGTAGCTAACTTATATTTTGGAGTTAAAGCGAAATAATTTTAGTTATTCAAATTAGTTCTGTAAACATTTTAAAATTTAAATTTTCAAATTTCGCGCCTTTACGTATGCTACAGCTGCAGAACCTATTGTTACGGCGGACGATAATATCGAGAACATTCTAGAAGGTGTGAGAACGAAAATATTCTCAAACTTTCTCGAACATCCTAGAGCCTAGCTCTCTGAATATATAAGAGCCCGGTGTCGCCCGCCAGAGTTAGTTCGATTTGAACAGCAAAACAAGCGATTTCGAAACGAAAAGGAAAGAAGTTATCTGTGAGCCTTTATTTTGAAGTATCACGTGTGAGTATTTTTAGTAGTGTGGTAAATTAATTCTCGATTTTGAAGCGAAGAAGAAAAAAGTTATCTGTGAGCCTTTATTGTGAAATATCAAATGTGAGTATTTTTAATAGTGTGTTTAGTTAATTCTAATGTTTTTTTTTTCTTTTAATTGTAATTTCCTTAACCTTCAAGCAGTCGCGCGACGTTGAATCGATGTCTTCTATATACTTTTGGCCGTAAAAAAATATCGCGCGACCGCTTGAAGGTAAACATTTTTTTCTTTGTTTTCACGTACCCCACGTTTACGTAACAATATATTGCCTATAAAATGTTTATCTAATTTATATTTTACAGAATACAATGCCTAGATGTAAAAGAGGAGGAGATCTTGCCAGTTCTGCAGCGAAACGGCGGAAACAAAAAGAATATCGAAGAAATGAAACGGAAGAAGAGCACGAAGCATGTTTACAAAATCAACGAATCAGAATGAGCACCCTGAGAAGCAGAAAAAGCGAAGAAAGAAAAGAAAATAAAAGTATTGAAGAATCGAGAATTTTAAAAGATAATCTAACAAAGGAAGCATTCCACTACGAACCGACGAAAAAATATTACATTCATAAATATGTTGTAATCGAAAAAATTATTAACATTTGCCAATTTTGCCATGCGAAAAAATTCAGTAAAGAAACACAAGGTCTTTGTTGCATGAATGGAAAAATTCGATTACCACCACTGGAAGCACCTCCGCAGGAATTTCTACATTACATGACCGGGGAAACACTAGAATTAAAACACTTTCTTCAAAATGTAAGATCATACAACTCCTGCTTTCAAATGACTTCTTTCGGTGTTACTTCGACTAACACTAATAGAAATGAATTTGAATATGTATTTTCAATTCAAGGGCAAATTTATCACAAAATAGGATCGTTACTACCAATGCCCTCACGAAGACTATAAATTTCTGCAAGTATATTTCATCCGAAATGAAGAACAAGAAATTGATCAACGATGCACAAATTTTAATGGATTGAGACGCGAAATAATCCAAGATGTACAGAGGATCTTACACAAATACAATCAACTTATTTAAATATTCAAAACAACATTAGACCGCATGATTTCTGATGACTATAAAATTGTAGTTCGAGCCGATAAAAGACCACGTGGAGAACACGAACGTAGATTTAATGCACCTCAGATAGATGAAGTCGCCATCGTAATTGTGGACAATGAAAATACAAGCCGTGACATAATTGTACAACGAAGAAGAAAAGGACTACATACAACGCATTGCAGAGACACACCGTTCATATAATGCTTTTCAATATCCGTTAATATTTCTGCACCGAGAGGACGGATATCATTTCAATATGAAACAAATTCATCCTGAAACAGGCATAGAAACAAACAAAAAAGTCACTTCCAAGGAGCTCTATGCTTACCGCTTAATGATCAGAGACAATGAAATATACAATCACATACTCAACACTCGCGTTTATTCCAACAATTTCTGGTAGATATGTACGCAAATATAGAAGCAAAACGGATGCTTTACATAAGACTGAATCAGAAGAAATGACGTACAGAAGAATACATCCACCTTCGACTCGCTCTCACAACACACACCTAAACGCGCATCCTGAAACAGGCATAGAATCACACAAAAAAGTCACATCCAAGGAGTTCTATGCTTACCGCTTAATGATCAGAGACAATGAAATATACAATCACATACTCAACACTCGCGTTTATTCCAACAATTTCTGGTAGATATGTACGCAAATATAGAAGCAAAACGGATGCTTTACATAAGACTGAATCAGAAGAAATGACGTACAGAATAATACATCCACCTTCGACTCGCTCTCACAACACACACCTAAACGCGCATGGGTTGGTTCCCGTCTCTTTCGCATTAAGAAATAGTTTAAACTACCTAAATCTCAGGACCATTGACGGCTACCTAGGCCAGACATACAGAGAAGCATGTCAACGCTTAGGATTATTGGAAAACGATAACCACTGGGAATTAACAACACAAGAAGCCACACTCACAGCTTCAGCTGAACAAATTCGAGAGTTATTCGCCATAATTCTAACAACATGTAACCCATCAAACCCAAAACATCTATAGGACTCTTTCAAAAGGAGCATGAGTGATGATATATTGTACCAAATCCGACAAACTAATCCAGAACTGACTATAGAATTCAATGACGACATCTTCAATGAAACACTCATTCGCTTAGAAGATAAATGTTTAGCAATAAATAACCAAGTCTTAGTAGAACTTGGAATGCCAGCACCATGAAGAAATACTTTTACTGTGCTAAACTACGTAATTACAAAGGAAAAAAGCAACAACGTCAATGAACTACTTGAATACATTGCTCACAACAAACCACTCCTCAATGACAGTAAAAAAAAAGTTTACAACGTTATAATGAACCGGATAAATAACAACACTGGTGGAATTATTTACTTCGACGCTCCAGGAGGCACCGGTAAAACGTTTCTAATAAATCTAATACTGGCGGAAATACGTGCTGAAAAACACATCGCAATGGCACTAGCATCATCCGGTATTGCAGCCACACTTATGGAAGGAGGACGAACTGCCCATTCTGCCTTACAACTACCGTTGAATATAGTCGAACAACAATTCACGGTATGTAAAATCTCAGGAGAATCTGGACGGGGTTAACTTCTTAAACAAGCTAAAATTATTTTCTGGGATGAATGCTCCATGGCCCACAAAAAATCACTAGATGCCATGGACAGAACAATACAAGAATTGCGAAAAACCTCTGAAATAATGGGAGGAGCTCTACTCATACTCTCAGGAGATTTGCGACAAACACTTCCAATTATTCCCAAGTCAACACCAGCAGACGAGATCAATGCATGCTTAAAAAAGTCACATCTCTGGCTACAAGTACAAATACTGCAATTAACAAAAAACATTAGAGTTGAATTATCAAAAGATGAAACAACAGCACATTTTGCTAAAATACTTTTACAAATAGGTGAAGGTACACATCCTACTGACCAAACGACCGGCCTCATTGAACTCAATAGTGATTTCTGCAACATAGCCACTACTGAAAACGAACTAATCGACAATATTTATCCAAATATTATTCAGAACTATACCAACGTAGAGTGGTTATTTCAAAGAGCAATTTTGGCCACTAAAAATAATATTGTTGACGAAATCAATATTAATATTCTAAAGAAAATACCTGGTGAAGAGAAAAAAAAATATAAATCGATCGACACGATGGTATCCATTGAAGAAAGTGTCAACTTCCCTACTGAATTTCTAAACTCTTTACAAGTACCAGGATTGCCATTACACTGCCTTCGTCTGAAAATTGGATCTCCAATCATACTACTCAGAAATCTCAACTCCCCAAAACTATGTAATCGAACGAGGATGATCGTAAAACAGCTATCGAATAATGTCATTGAAGCTGAACTTATTTCTGGAAAGAACAAAGGACACACAGTATTTATACCTAGAATACCACTGATCTCTTCTGAATTGTCATTTCAATTTAAAAGATTGCAGTTTTCAATTAAATTAGCCTTTAGTTTCACAATTAACAAAGCGCAAGGGCAAACTTTAAAATATTGTGGTTTCAACCTCATAGAATCCTGCTTCTGTCAAGGTCAGCTATATGTAGCTTTCAACTACCACGTAATCTCATATCAAATCCCGAGCGAAGCCGGGTATCATAGCTAGTATAAAATCTAGACACGCGGGAGCGTGTCAAGCCAAGTTCAAGAAACAGAACTGGCGAGCCGCACCGTGTGTAATATTACACGAACCATTTGGAGCCACTTTTGACCCCCTCATAAATCAAAAACTATTTTACATAAACGTATCAAATTTGGCTCATATATTGAGACTTGCGAGATACATATGTATTCTAAATTTCATAAGCTTATCTCAAACGGTTATCTAGATATTAATGTCCAAAATTCCTCATTTTTATCATTGACTGACCTATAGACCAAAACCCTAACCCAGTTCCAGATGACCTAGAGAGTTAAAATTTGGTATGCAGATAGGTAATTAGATGAATGAAGGAATAAATAAAAAACTGGCAATTTTTAAATAATTAGATTCTATTATGAACATTTAACATAAATACCTAATATTACTTAGGGTATCTGGGATTAATTATTATTTTTATATTTAGCGCACATCAATAGTGTAAAATCATTACCTACTCATAAATAATGATAAAATAATAGGCATTTAGATTTTCGGTATATACACGACGCGCGCGCGCCGAGTGACGCCGGAGCGGCGCGGGCGGGGTGGGTGGGGCGCTGTGACAACCGAATCGAACCGTTGACGCGAACGTGGCCGAGCGAGCGGCAGCCACGCTCATAAGCGCGAGTGCCGTCTTGCTGTCCGGTTGTCTCTCGATATCTGACCTTGCGATTTATGCTGCGAAATTGCTAAGTTTTCTTAAGGAAAACTTATAATTTGTAGTAATATTATTATTACAATTTCTTTAATAAGTAGGTACGTACGTATAATATTATAGTATAGGCAATATGTAGTTTAAATAAATAATAATTTTATAGTTATAAGTAGGTAGGTATATATACTTATTATTATTACAATTCCTATAATAAGTAGGTACGTAGGTTTAGTATAGTATAGGCAATAGTTTAAATAAATAATAATTGTATTTTTTAGTAAGTAGGTAAGTTAAGTATAGTTAAAAGTAAGTAAGTAATAAAATTTACAACCTTTAGCTGAAAAGTGGCGTTATCTAACGCAGGTGGTATTTAAGAGGTTAATTCTATCTATCCTAGTGTTGGCCATCTTATGTTTGAATACATAACGCATTCTCCCAGGCATGATGGGTCCTGAACATCGAACATAATAAATCAGAAATATAAGATTTTTCTGGGAAATGTACATGAAAGGTCCAGTTCAAGGTCAAGGTCAATGACCACAAGGTCAATGAACTTTGAACGACATCTTACATTACAAAAACGGGAAAATCGTCATTTCCCCACCCTAATACTCCCACATCCCCAAGATCCCTAATGCTTGAAATGGTAATAAAAAATAAATACTCGAAAACTAATTAATTCCGACAGTTTCCATATTTAGAAATAATCTATAAATCCACTAATAAAGCATAGAAAAAATAATCAGCAAAAGCATCTGAAACAGTCATCTTTCTAAAGTCTTTCCGCTCTGGGACCTGTGAGGATATACAAGTTGGAAGTTATTAGGAATGATGATTGTGTAGCTCAAAAGCCAGCCATCCTAGAGCCTAAGGTACAATCTAGATTCTAGAATAAATTATACCCACCTCACTGGTACTTCCAAATCAAGCGATTTGAACTGCTTCGGGTTCTTCCTGTCCGTTGTCTCCTTCAGCGCCTGTATGCCACGACTGAGATGATCCGCCCGGGCCCTCAACTCCGCCAGACGGGAACTACCAACTAGTTTCTTCTTTATATCACCTAAACTGAGCTCCTGACGAGCTACACTTACTGCCTCACATTTTGAGTCCTTAGCCACGTTATTGGCATTCACTTTCTTCACAAATGCCACTGGTTTTACCTCTGAAGCTGATTGCTTCACGGCGTTATCAGGTTTTTTGTCACATGTTTGTTCTAAGGTAATGTTTGTCTTCAAGTCTTGGATGATTGGATTCTTAGCATCGTCGCAGGGCTCTTCATGTTTCAGGTGACGCAGCACTGGAGTCCTTCTGCCAGTAAGGCTGCCAAAAGTGTCGATGTAGGCCTTCTTGTTTTTTGTACTAATAATGTCCTCTGTTGCGGCTCTTTTTCTACTACTGAAGTAGGAGGTGATGGATTTTTGAGACATTATCTTGCTAGGGCTGTCTGTTACGTATAAAATAATTCTTCTTTTTCTTATTCTTTATAATTAAAATTGCCTCGTCTTGATGGCAGCAACTGCAAAATTCCCTCCAAAATGTGCTGTCGCAGTTTGTTTGACAGCTTGACGCGGGTCACCGGGTCGCGGATTTTCTTTGACCGTTTGACGTTGTTTGGTTGTTGACGTTCAGCGTGACCACATGGGGTAGACCATTTTCTACTTTTTTGGTAGATTTGACTCGATTTGGACTTTGTTCAGTGAAAATAATTTTGGTAGTATTTGGTAAAGCTAATCCAAGAATATAAAAACATCATCGCCATGTTGCGGAAAACGTATGAAACTACTTTCTTCAAATTTCTTCAACTTGCAACACTTTCCTTAAAAAGTAATGTCATCTGTCGATTGCTGTCAGAGGCGGGGGCAATCTGCCCCCCTAACATGCCGCTATCATGCCCGTTGACTATGAGCTGAGGCCCGCTCATAAAATCGGGTAAGCAGGCAAACTCCTCCCATATATATCATATACACATATATATCGCCCAAAAGGGCAAAATTGCAGGTAGAAAGCCTTCAGCATATACCGAGGCCATGGCTCACAGTTAATTCTTAATAAGACAACTGTAAACACAAAGGGGTTGTTTTTAGTCCGTATACCACACGAGCTGATGCCCGCTCAATATGTGGGGACCCGGACATAGCAGGGAGGTCTGACTCCTGGGCATGGGTAATTCCATTTTTTTCCCCTCCAACAAAAAAAAAAAAAGATTGCTGTCAGAGTGGGGCGCCGATTGTGCAAGGTATATTTCTTGTGTTTTGTGAGTGAAAATGCCGAAAACTATTAAGAAAAGTTATTCACAATCTATCGAAATATTTATCGGATAGAAAGTGTGAAGGATTGGACATAATTCCTCTAAATAACATCACCAGTGTGGGTTATGATGATGGTTGTGGTGATTCGGCGCCAGTAAAACAAAGTACTTACTGGTTTAGTCCATGTAATCCGTAAGACACATCAGGTTATCCACGTATGTTTCCAGACAGAAGGCACAAAAGAATAGGAAGCACAAGCACAGAGTCATAGTCTAGTATAGGCAGGAGAAAAACACAGCACTTATATTATATTATCAGCGATAGGAAAGCAAATCTATATACAATTAACATCAAACATGAAGCAAAGCGTAAGCATGGAGCGATGGCGGCGAGCGTGCGTTCCGCGTTATGTTTCATAGGTGACTGATTGGTTTGGTTGACTTCTGTCCGGCGATGCCGATCACGCGTTATCATCGTGGAACAGGTCGCCGCGGAGGGCTAGGGAGTTCGGACATTCGATAGAATCGAACGGGCATTATCGATGTATCGACCAGTCGATAATAAGTTGGTAAGTATGCTACTTATATATCTATATTATATATACATGTATTTAGTTATATATGTTATTTATATATATATATATATTTGTAGTCAGTATTTTTGTGTAGTTTGATTAAGTATGTAAGTATAAATATTAATAGTTTTAAGTTGTAATTGTTTGTGTGTAAGTATGGAGTATGTGTAGATAAATAGGCTACACCACTCCCCTCCAGAGACCGTTAAGGGCGATAATAATCTGGAAACCTGACCTGGCGGCCAGAACGAGTGACATAGTTCCTTGGAGCAGGAACTGGATTAGAGACAATAGGTATAGGGAGACTTTTTTGTATGTCTACATCGTCAGGTAGTGTGAAAGCGGGTTTAAGTCTGTCTATAGACACTGTCTTCACCTTATTATTTACAACAATTTTGAATACCTTGTCTCCTCTGGAAAGTACTTTATGTGGCCCGGAGTAAGCTGGCTGAAGAGAACCTCGCGATGCGTCTTCACGAAGGAACACGTGATCACAGGTAGTAAGCTCCTTGTAAATAAATACTTTAGGCTTACTATGACGGGCAGCTGGCACGGGTTTCAACTTTTCAGCAAAGAGTCGCAGCCTAGTAGAGAACTCTGATATGTCGGTTGTTCCGCTCGTGCTAGGGTTGAAAAACTCTCCAGGGAGTCTCAGTGGCTCCCCGTATACCAGTTCTGCTGAAGAGCTCTGCAAGTCCTCTTTAAATGCAGTCCTGATGCCTAACAAAACCCAGGGCAATGATTCGGTCCACCTTTCATTCGCGTGGCACACTATTGCGGCTTTGAGCTGCCTATGGAATCGCTCAACGAGACCGTTACAGGCAGGATGGTATGCCGTTGTACGCCTATGCTCAAAACCTGCTAGCTTAGACAGACATTGAAATAATGCCGACTCGAACTGGCTTCCGCGGTCCGTTGTTATGTCTGTTGGACAGCCAAATCGGGCTATCCACGTTGATAGCAGCGTTTTTGCTACGGTCTCAGCTGTGATGTCCTCTATCGGTATTGCTTCAGGCCAGCGGGTAAACCTATCCACAGCGGTTAAGCAATACCGATAGCCGCGTGATAAGGGAAGCGGGCCGACCAAGTCAAGATGGATATTTTTAAAGCGGGCTTGTGGTAGTTTAAAGGTGCCAAGGGGGGCGGTAACGTGGCGATTTACCTTGGCGCGTTGACACTGAAGACAAGTGCGCGTCCACTCCCTGCAGTCCTTCCGTATGCCAGGCCAGACAAACCTGTCGGCGACTAACTTTGCGGAAGCGTTAGCACCTGGGTGACTGAGGGAGTGTAGGCTCTCGTAGACTTGTCTACGATGGATCCTCGGGACATAAGGCCGGGAAGTCGGCGTGCTGACGTCGCAGTACAGAGGTGATCGACTATTGGGAACGTGAAGTTTCTGCAACTGCAAGGATGAGCCATTGCGTAACAGCTCTTGCAGCTCTTGGTCTGACTCCTGTGTATCGGCTAGTGTTTCGAGGTTAACTGGAGCTCCCAGTTCTTCTATACGTGATAAAGCATCAGCGACAACATTATCTCTACCAGATATATGCCGGATATCAGTAGTAAACTGCGAGATAAAGTCTAGGTGCCTATACTGCCTTGGCGAACAGTTTTTCTTTCTTTCGTGAAATGCAAAACTGATCGGCTTGTGGTCGGTATACACAACGAAATGCCTGGCCTCGAGCATATGCCGAAAATATTTTATAGCCTCGTAAATGGCCAGTAATTCCCTGTCATAGGGAGAATACTTAGTCTGGGATGGTGTCAGCTTGCGAGAAAAGAAGGCAAGAGGCTCCCATGCGCCGTCTTTCAGCTGCTGGAGAACAGCTCCGATGGCCTTGTCGGATGCGTCGGTGATAACGGCAAGGCTGGCGGCGCAATCAGGGTGAGCTAATAAGGTGGCATTAGACAAGCTTTCTTTACAAGCTTCAAAAGCTATTAGTTGCTCACCAGAAAGTGTGATCGGTTGCGATCCCTTGGCCGAACCACTCAGCAAGGCGTGCAGCGGGGCTTGTATTTGGGCCGCTAGAGGAAGAAATCTCCTATAAAAATTGAGCATGCCTAAAAAAGCTCTGAGCTGCCGGACGGTTGCTGGAGGAGGGAAATCCTTTACCGCTTTTACTTTGGAGTCTAGGGGCCTACATCCTTTCTCTGAAATGCTGTATCCCAGGAAAGTGACTTCACTTTCACCGAAGACGCATTTTGAGGTGTTCACCAACATCCCATAATCCTTAAGCCTCTGAAAGACAGCTCGCAGATGCTCCTCGTGTTGCTCGGGGCTGCGGGAATATATCAGAAAGTCATCTAGATAAGAATAGACGAAGTCAAGTCCTCTCGTCATCTCGTCAACGAAACGCTGGAAAGTCTGTCCTGCATTACGAAGACCGAACGTCATGTACGGGAATTCGAATAACCCGAATGGAGTTGTTATGGCGGTCTTCGGAATGTCTTCAGTGCTGACAGGTATCTGATTGTAAGCTTTTTCCAGATCTAATGTGCTGAAAATAGTGCAACCTGCAACGCTGTGTGTGAAATCGTGGATGTGCTTGATCGGATACCTGTCAGGCACCGTACGTGCGTTGAGCTTACGATAGTCTCCACATGGGCGCCAACCGTTGTCTTTCTTCGGCGCTAAGTGGAGAGCCGATGACCAGGGACTCTCGGAGGGCCTGGCTGTGCCACTAGCAAGCATGGACTGGAACTCACGCTGAGCGATCTTCAGCTTATCCGGAGCTAGACGACGAGGGGGAGTAGCAACTGGTGGTCCAGGTGTAGTGCGTATATGGTGTACAGTGTTATGTGGTGATGGGTGATGTTTACCGGCTGGTCGAGTTATCTCCGGATACTCTTCGAGGATACGATGGTATCGCGTTTCGCCAGTAGCAACCTTCACGGAAGACACGCTCTTACAATCTGCTGTGGTGGCAATAGCTGCAATTGATGTTAAATTATCTATGAGGCGTTTATTGCGACAGTCTACAATAATGCTATAGAAATTTAAAAAATCTACACCTATTATTGGTTTAGTTACATCGGCAACTACAAAACGCCAAGCAAAACTTCTACGTAAGCCTAAATCCAAATCTAAGTTTACATAACCGTAGGTAGAAATATTTGAACCGTTAGCAGCACACAAACTGTAATTAGTCTTTGCACGTCGATCATGGAGCGCCGACCGTGGGAAGACGCAGAGGTCACTACCAGTGTCGACCAAAAACTGCGTCTTCGAGGTTCGATCGGTGACGAATAGACGGCCAGTTGAAGTGGAAGGGCAATCGTCCGCCGCCATTATCGACTGCCCCTGGGGTTTTCCGCTTTGTAGTCACATGGACGGATGCACTTGCCGGCCTTCTCTCCAAACTTGCTATGGTACCAGCATACTGGGTACTTCCTGTAGTTGGATTGCGAGCGCTGCCTGCTAGGACTGCGTTTGCTACGCGAAGCTGGTGTACGAGATCTGGAACTCCTTCCTTCAGACAGGTTCTGGAACTGCTTTCGAAGCTCAGAAATCTCGTGTGCAAGCTCGTTGATGATGGAGCTGGGTACGCCGTCGCTTACTGCAGCAATCTTTGGTGCGGGCGGAATAATATCGTGCACTCTATCTGCCAAGTCTGAGAGATCGTCCAGAGATGTTGCAGCTGGTTGACCTGCGAGCACTGTCTGGATGTTGACGGGTAGGCGACTAATCCAGATGGTCTTCATAAATTCGTCGGTTACGCTTGAGCCAGCTAGACCTTTTAGATGGCGAAGGAATTGGGACGGCTTGCGGTCCCCTAGTTCCTCATGCATCAATAGCTGTTTAGCTTTCTTTTCCTTTGTATCGCTCAGCCTCTTCACCAACTCGGTCTTTAGTTTCTGGTATTTGTTGGTCGCTGGAGGGTTAATTATGATATCTTTGATCTCTCTGGAGTATTGGTTGTCAAGGTGCCCAATGATATAATTAAATTTGGTGGTATCATTAGTAACCCCCGATATGGCAAATTGGCCTTCAACCTGAGCGAACCAAATCTCGGGTTCTTCTGCCCAAAATGGTGGTACCTTTACTCCGACCTTAAATATACTGGCCGCATTTATCGATGTCGATAATGTCGACTTGCCTCCATCACTAGTACCGGGGTTCGGGGCTTGCGTGTCGCTGTTTTTGTCTTCCATGTTCAGTGTCGGGGTCACCAGTGTGGGTTATGATGATGGTTGTGGTGATTCGGCGCCAGTAAAACAAAGTACTTACTGGTTTAGTCCATGTAATCCGTAAGACACATCAGGTTATCCACGTATGTTTCCAGACAGAAGGCACAAAAGAATAGGAAGCACAAGCACAGAGTCATAGTCTAGTATAGGCAGGAGAAAAACACAGCACTTATATTATATTATCAGCGATAGGAAAGCAAATCTATATACAATTAACATCAAACATGAAGCAAAGCGTAAGCATGGAGCGATGGCGGCGAGCGTGCGTTCCGCGTTATGTTTCATAGGTGACTGATTGGTTTGGTTGACTTCTGTCCGGCGATGCCGATCACGCGTTATCATCGTGGAACAGGTCGCCGCGGAGGGCTAGGGAGTTCGGACATTCGATAGAATCGAACGGGCATTATCGATGTATCGACCAGTCGATAATAAGTTGGTAAGTATGCTACTTATATATCTATATTATATATACATGTATTTAGTTATATATGTTATTTATATATATATATATATTTGTAGTCAGTATTTTTGTGTAGTTTGATTAAGTATGTAAGTATAAATATTAATAGTTTTAAGTTGTAATTGTTTGTGTGTAAGTATGGAGTATGTGTAGATAAATAGGCTACACCAGACTTGTTGTCAACATGACTGGTAGGTACGAACGTGACTTTACCAGATACTTTACGGGGTTACCGCGACTAAGCGCGCCCTCAAACTATGATACTAGGTGAGACTCCAAGAACAGCTATTTGGATTGAGTATTTTTGCGGACTAGGAACAGGTGGACTAGGTACGAAATTTACCTAGTAGGATACGACTCATCTCTAGTTTTTATTTGACATTTGGGCGCATTCCAATTTCCGATTGAAAAATACAAAAATAGCAATAATATTTTGGATTCAGAACAACTTTGTTTCGGACCTCAGCCCTTAATTATTTTTATTTATTTATTTATTATTTATATATTAGGTACACAAAACAGCAGTGGAGATAAAACATTAAACCAAAACAACAGATCATCTAAAAGTGGGCTGTCTCCAGCGCCAAAAGTATGTGCACACAGCATGGTAAACATAATGATACAGCTAAAGCTAAAACTAGACTATAAAGTATTAAACACATAGTAAAATATTTCGGAACTAAATAAGATATAGGTACTTATTGATTTTTCGCTGGACCTGAAACCCCTCTGTTAAACCGGACTCCTCGCGGCCCTCTATTGGCCGTTGTGTGGTGCCGCTCCTGCTGCCGGACCTCACCAGGGGAGTCGCAGCCTAAAACTCGCAAAGTCCGTCTAACGAGTTCACACCCACGACCTTGCTCTGTCTTCCCTTAAATAAAACTTTGTAAATATTGTAAACTTTCATAGATAGGGAACCCCCTAACAGTTTCACATTTTTTTTTTAATAAACCCTCTGTTCCGCGACGTGACAACGGTGCTATCATCGCTCACGTGACGACGACCTATCATGACCGTTCCGCATGGGAAATCACGACTACCAGCGTCCACCACACAAATCCATTCGGAACGAAAAAAACGCGACGGTAGACGTCGACACTGTCGACACGTCAAACCATTATAACCAAACTTTTGTAAATTTTTGTCAGTTTGAGTCGTAGAAATTCGTAGTACTTAAATTTTCTCTGATTTGAGTGATTAAGTGTGGAAATATACGTTCACTCAATTATTGAGCTTTACATAACAGACATGTCTGTATCACTAGTTATCTCTTGGTGAATCTGAAATAAGCATTTACATTACAGTTAAAATGTAGACAAGCAACATAAGTTAAAGTATAGTTTTAAAATAATGGGGCATATCAGCATCAAAGGGTTAAATAATTAGCATTAACTAGTAGAAAAACTTTCGTCGAATTGCGGCCAAAGCCTAAATTCGTCAAATTTTAGTATGAAAGAAAGCCCTTCATGCTATCAAAATTACGGCAGAAGAAAAACAATTATATGCCACAATAACTTTTGACAAAATGGCCTTTAAAAGTGGAATCAAATATCATCTTCAAGGTAAGAAGTTTTATGGTCATCTCATTAATGGTACTGTCCTAGAATCAGACTGTCAAGACGAAGCTAAAGAGACTCTGGTTTTCCTTCTAGTTCCACTAAATGCCACACCGAAAATACCGTTTGGTTATTTTTTGATACAAGGAATCAACAGTCATAATAAAACATCCCTTCTCACTCAAGCCATACATTTGGTATAAGAATCCGGTATCTAGGTCATGGCTGTAACTTTTGACGGGTGTCCTATGAACTTAATGGCCAAAAAAATGGGGTTTTTCTTCGAGCCGAACAATTTGATAGCAGCATTCAAAAACCCTTGCAATGAATCTGTTAAAGTAGTTGTTTTCTTAGATCCTGCACATATGATTAAACTTGAGCGAAATTCTGCGGCAATGTTTCAAATAAGGATGGCCAAAAGATATTATGGCAATATCTTGTCAAGTTACGTAATATGCAGACAGAAGAATACTTCCACGTGGCAAACCGCTTGAGAGCAGGTCACATATTTTTCAAGAGCAAAATTATGAAAGTCAGTTTAGCGACACAAATTTTCAGCAGGAGTGTCTCAGATGCTCTTACAATTTGTAAAGATAAATTAAAAATACCCGATTTTCAAGAGGTTACTGCTACAATAGATTTATTGAACATGATGAATGATCTTTTTGATATATAATTTTATTTATTGCACAGAAATCTTAATAGTAAGGTAACAAAACATTTTATGAATAAAGGCGAGCTTAGCTCTAGAGAGAGATTATCACCAGCAAACCTAGGCAGGACAGCAAAAGTTGTGCAACGCGAGAGTCCTAGTGCGCAATAAAACTATATAATAAATTATAACATATAATAATAGTATAATAAATTATGTATATCATTATCATTATCATTATATATATAATAAAACTAAGTTGATAAAATGTGCGTGCCTATAAAACTTAAAAATATAGTGTGATAGCCCTTTATCCCCCCTCGAACAAGAAAGTTCCCGTTTTAACCTAAAGGGCGTGTTTTTAAAGATAATGGCCTTTCCAACTTTTCAACTTGGAAATTAAGTGTTGTGGCGCCATCTGTTGTCGAGTATTTGAACTTAATTCAGAACAACGATTATTTGGGTTGCATTTCGAAAGGCGCTGCGAAAAATTGCAGCATGTGTAGTAATGGCGCGAAATTTAAAATTCCAATTTCAATAGTCTTAAATTACATTTGCTACTATAATAAAGTTATTAAATTTAATGTATTTTTACAGCAGTAGCTAACTTATATTTTGGAGTTAAAGCGAAATAATTTTAGTTATTCAAATTAGTTCTGTAAACATTTTAAAATTTAAATTTTCAAATTTCGCGCCTTTACGTATGCTACAGCTGCAGAACCTATTGTTACGGCGGACGATAATATCGAGAACATTCTAGAAGGTGTGAGAAAGAAAATATTCTCAAACTTTCTCGAACATCCTAGAGCCTAGCTCTCTGAATATATAAGAGCCCGGTGTCGCCCGCCAGAGTTAGTTCGATTTGAACAGCAAAACAAGCGATTTCGAAACGAAAAGGAAAGTTATCTGTGAGCCTTTATTTTGAAGTATCACGTGTGAGTATTTTTAGTAGTGTGGTAAATTAATTCTCGATTTTGAAGCGAAGAAGAAAAAAGTTATCTGTGAGCCTTTATTGTGAAATATCAAATGTGAGTATTTTTAATAGTGTGTTTAATTAATTCTAATGTTTTTTTTTTCTTTTAATTGTAATTTCCTTAACCTTCAAGCAGTCGCGCGACGTTGAATCGATGTCTTCTATATACTTTTGGCCGTAAAAAAAATATCGCGCGACCGCTTGAAGGTAAACATTTTTTTCTTTGTTTTCACGTACCCCACGTTTATGTTACAATATATTGTCTATAAAATGTTTATCTAATTTATATTTTACAGAATACAATGCCTAGATGTAAAAGAGGAGGAGATCTTGCCAGTTCTGCAGCTAAACAGCGGAAACAAAAAGAATATCGAAGAAATGAAACGGAAGAAGAGCACGAAGCATGTTTACAAAATCATCGAATCAGAATGAGCACCCTGAGAAGCAGAAAAAGCGAAGAAAGAAAAGAAAATAAAAGTATTGAAGAATCGAGAAATTTAAAAGTTAATCTAACAAAGGAAGCATTCCACTACGAACCGACGAAAAAATATTACATTCATAAATATGTTGTAATCGAAAAAATTAATAACATTTGCCAATTTTGCCATGCGAAAAAATTCAGTAAAGAAACACAAGGTCTTTGTTGCATGAATGGAAAAATTCGATTACCACCACTGGAAGCACCTCCGCAGGAATTTCTACATTATATGACCGGGGAAACACTAGAATTAAAACACTTTCTTCAAAATGTAATCATACAACACCTGCTTTCAAATGACTTCTTTCGGTGTTACTTCGACTAACACTAATAGAAATGAATTTGAATATGTATTTTCAATTCAAGGGCAAATTTATCACAAAATAGGATCGTTACTACCAATGCCCTCACGAAGACTATAAATTTCTGCAAGTATATTTCATCCGAAATGAAGAACAAGAAATTGATCAACGATGCACAAATTTTAATGGATTGAGACGCGAAATAATCCAAGATATACAGAGGACCTTACACAAATACAATCAACTGATTTAAATATTCAAAACAACATTTGACCGCATGATTTCTGATGACTATAAAATTGTAGTTCGAGCCGATAAAAGACCACGTGGAGAACACGAACGTAGATTTAATGCACCTCAGATAGATGAAGTCGCCATCGTAATTGTGGACAATGAAAATACAAGCCGTGACATAATTGTACAACGAAGAAGAAAAGGACTACATACAACGCATTGCAGAGACACACCGTTCATATAATGCTTTTCAATATCCGTTAATATTTCTGCACCGAGAGGACGGATATCATTTCAATATGAAACAAATTCATCCTGAAACAGGCATAGAAACAAACAAAAAAGTCACTTCCAAGGAGCTCTATGCTTACCGCTTAATGATCAGAGACAATGAAATATACAATCACATACTCAACACTCGCGTTTATTCCAACAATTTCTGGTAGATATGTACGCAAATATAGAAGCAAAACGGATGCTTTACATAAGACTGAATCAGAAGAAATGACGTACAGAAGAATACATCCACCTTCGACTCGCTCTCACAACACACACCTAAACGCGCATGGGTTGGTTCCCGTCTCTTTCGCATTAAGATATAGTTTAAACTACCTACATCTCAGGACCATTGACGGCTACCTAGGCCAGACATACAGAGAAGCATGTCAACGCTTAGGATTATTGGAAAACGATAACCACTGGGAATTAACAATACAAGAAGCCACACTCACAGCTTCAGCTGAACAAATTCGAGAGTTATTCGCCATAATTCTAACAACATGTAACCCATCAAACCCAAAACAGCTATGGGACTCTTTCAAAAGGAGCATGAGTGATGATATATTGTACCAAATCCGACAAACTAATACAGAACTGACTATAGAATTCAATGACGACATCTTCAATGAAACACTCATTCGCTTAGAAGATAAATGTTTAGCAATAAATAAAGAAGTCTTAGTAGAACTTGGAATGCCAGCACCATGAAGAAATACTTTTAGTGTGCTAAACTACGTAATTACAAAGGAAAAAAGCAACAACGTCAATGAACTACTTGAATACATTGCTCACAACAAACCACTCCTCAATGACAGTAAAAAAAAGTTTACAACGTTATAATGAACCGGATAAATAACAACACTGGTGGAATTATTTACTTCGACGCACCAGGAGGCACCGGTAAAACGTTTCTAATAAATCTAATACTGGCGGAAATACGTGCTAAAAAACACATCGCACTGGCACTAGCATCATCCGGTATTGCAGCCTCACTTATGGAAGGAGGACGAACTGCCCATTCTGCCTTACAACTACCGTTGAATATAGCCGAACAACAATTCCCGGTATGTAAAATCTCAGGAAAATCTGGACGGGGTTAACTTCTTAAACAAGCTAAAATTATCTTCTGGGATGAATGCTCCATGGCCCACAAAAAATCACTAGAAGCCATGGACAGAACAATACAAGAATTGCGAAAAACCTCTGAAATAATGGGAGGAGCTCTACTCATACTCTCAGGAGATTTTCGACAAACACTTCCGATTATTCCCAAGTCAACACCAGCAGACGAGATCAATGCATGCTTAAAAAAGTCACATCTCTGGCTACAAGTACAAATACTGCAATTAACAAAAATCATTAGAGTTGAATTATCAAAAGATGAAACAACAGCACATTTTGATAAAATACTTTTACAAATAGGCGAAGGTACACATCCTACTGACCAAACGACCGGCCTCATTGAACTCAATAGTGATTTCTGCAACATAGCCACTACTGAAAACGAACTAATCGACAATATTTATCCAAATATTATTCAGAACTACACCAACGTAGAGTGGTTATTTCAAAGAGCAATTTTGGCCACTAAAAATAATATTGTTGACGAAATCAATATTAATATTCTAAAGAAAATACCTGGTGAAGAGAAAAAAATATATAAATCGATCGACACGATGGTATCCATTGAAGAAAGTGTCAACTTCCCTACTGAATTTCTAAACTGTTTACAAGTACCAGGAATGCCATTACACTGCCTTCGTCTGAAAATTGGATCTCCAATCATACTACTCAGAAATCTCAACTCCCCAAAACTATGTAATCGAACGAGGATGATCGTAAAACAGCTATCGAATGATATCATTGAAGCTGAACTTATTTCTGGAACGAACAAATCACACACAGTATTTATACCTAGAATACCACTGATCTCTTCTGAATTGCCATTTCAATTTAAAAGATTGCAGTTTTCAATTAAATTAGCCTTTAGTTTCACAATTAACAAAGCGCAAGGGCAAACTTTAAAATATTGTGGTTTCAACCTCAAAGAATCCTGCTTCTCTCAAGGTCAGCTATATGTAGCTTTCAACTACCACGTAATCTCATATCAAATCCCGAGCGAAGCCGGGTATCATAGCTAGTATAAAATCTAGACACGCGGGAGCGTGTCAAGCCAAGTTCAAGAAACAGAACTGGCGAGCCGCACCGTGTGTAATATTACACGAACCATTTGGAGCCACTTTTGACCCCCACATAAATCAAAAACTATTTTACATAAACGTATCAAATTTGGCTCATATATTGAGACTTGCGAGATACATATGTATTCTAAATTTCATAAGCTTATCTCAAACGGTTATTTAGATATTAATGTCCAAAATTCCTCATTTTTATCATTGACTGACCCATAGACCAAAACCCTAACCCAGTTCCAGATGACCTAGAGAGTTAAAATTTGGTATGCAGATAGGTAATTAGATGAATACAAAGGAATAAATAAAAAACTGGCAATTTTTAAATAATTAGATTCTATTATGAACGCTTAACATAAATACCTAATATTACTTAGGGTAACTGGGATTAATTATTATTTTTATATTTAGCGCACATCAATAGTGTAAAATCATTACCTACTCATAAATAATGATAAAATAATAGGCATTTAGATTTTCGGTATGTACACGACGCGCGCGCGCCGAGTGACGCCGGAGCGGCGCGGGCGGGGTGGGTGGGGCGCTGTGACAACCGAATCGAACCGTTGACGCGAACGTGGCCGAGCGAGCGGCAGCCGCGCTCATAAGCGCGAGTGCCGTCGCGTTGTCTCTCGATATCTGACCTTGCGATTTATGCTGCGAAATTGCTAAGTTTCCTTAAGAAAACTTATAATTTGTAGTAATATTATTATTACAATTTCTTTAATAAGTAGGTACGTACGTATAGTATTATAGTATAGGCAATAGTTTAAATAAATAATAATTTTATAGTTATAAGTAGGTAGGTGTATATACTTATTATTATTACAATTCCTATAATAAGTAGGTACGTAGGTTTAGTATAGTATAGGCAATAGTTTAAATAAATAATAATTGTATTTTTTAGTAAGTAGGTAAGTTAAGTATAGTTAAAAGTAAGTAGGTGTATATACCTACTTAACTCTGAGTTTGAGAACTTGTTGATAGTTGCAAATAGTTTTATCTTTTTATTACGTAGGTAGGTATAGGTATTGTACAATGAGTCGTACAATAGAATTACGGGTGGGTGACACTCTCACCTTACACCAAATTATTCCAATGCCTCCCGATGGAAGCTGCTTATTCCATTCGATTGCATATTCTTTGTTTGAGTGTAGTAATATACAACAAACAAATAGATTGCGTGAAACTATAGTAGAGTATGTATGTCGTAACTGGGATGATTTGTGTATGTACACTTGCGCTGCAAACGGGGATCCTTACTGCTCTAAAGAAGAGTATCGAACAAGCATGCTTTGTTCGACAACTTATGGAGCTGCTTCTGAATTAAAGGCTGCAGCAAATTTGTATAATATTAAGATCGAAGTGTATCATCAGGATGGTGTTCTGCTAGGTTTGTTCGGCGAAACGGGATATCCTACAAAGCGCTTGCTCTTTACAGGAAATCTCTCTTCGGGCCATTATGACGTGTGTATTCCAGTGGAACAAGACATCAATAATGTGTCTATTATTCCCGATATAATTATTCAAGACAAGGAGTCCATGAACGAAAAAAAAATTGACACAAAGGGGTCGTCCTAGAAAACGTAAACCAGGTCGACCTAAAACTTCTGAGAAATCCCGTAAAGAACAACGGCGTGAAATTAATCGGCGTTATAAATAAGCACATCCTGAAGTAGTGCAAAATTCTCAGAAACGTTATACAGCCAAACACACCGAAGTGCATCAGGCAGCCGTAAAACGTTATACCGATAAAAACCCAGAGATACATAGAACCGCGGTAAAACGTTATAATGACAAAAATCCAGTTATAGATAAAGGATCGTCGAAGTTGTACTAATGACACAAAAAAAAAACGTATACCAATGAAAATGACACAATTAACAAACTAACAGAGAAAATTGGAAAACAGAAAAGGTTAGAAGCTGAAAGAATTGTGAAATGGGTTTTTGAGCGTCGTAAAAATATACTAGATAATTACTGTAAAATTTTAGATCGCGTTCAAAGTAAAATTACAATAAATATGGAAAAAAATAATAGTATCTCTTCTGACAATGACATACTAGAAAAAATTATTATTATTGCCGGAGAATCTAAACATGTGAGTACTCAAGAACCATACTATTATGAAAATTGGTATAAAGTGTTCTGTTCAGGTGAAACTATACCAATAAACGATGAGGGTCAAGCTGAGATATTTATTATTATATACTTTATTGCATATACACATTAGTGGACAATAACAAACATAGTTAGTATACAAAGGCGTGCTTATCTCTATATAGAGATTTCTTCCAGCAAACCCTGGGTTGACAGGGAAAAATAGTTTCATGCGAAGGGATAGACCTATTATGCACAACATAACAAAAAACTAAACATCAGAGTGACTTTAATATATTTATAATAAATTACTTAGATATTTACACATATAAATAAATGAGAACCTACATAATAATATAATACCTATAAATACTATATATAAATATCAATAAATACCTATACAATATATAAATAAAATATAATCTACTACAGAAGAGAAAGGTAATGTTCCTTCAAACTACTTTTGAAGATGTTAAGAGATGGACTGTCCCTGACGGTGCTGGGGAGTTTGTTCCAGAGCTTGATAGCCCGGAGTCGGAACCCATGTTCATATGCGACAGTTTTATGTTGCGGTGTTGTGAGCAGCGACCGAGTGTGAGGTCTCCGAGGCCTATCTGAAGAAAGAAAAGTGAACAAATCACGTAAGAAGCCAGGGTAATGAGGATTATGTAAAATCTTAAAGAGAGTGAAGAGGATGTGGGAATCCCGGCGAAGACGGATTGGAAGACATCTGCGTAGTCAATGAGGGGAAGTAACAGAGATTGGGCGAGTGTAATTTTGGTCTGAAGAGGTAAGAAGTGCTGAAGTCGTCTGAGAGAGTAAAACGTAGCGAAGACACGCCTACTAACCTCGCAGACATGCGCTGACCAAGAGAGCAGGTTATCAAAGATGACTCCGAGATTTTTGGCCTTGGAGCTGTAGGGAATTACGATTCCATCGTACATTATGGGTGCAGTGGACATATGCTGTAACACTTGGAGAGAGTGCCTGGACCCGATAATCATTGACTGCGACTTACAAGGATTGACGAGTAGCCCGTGTGACAGAGCCCAATCCCTGATACACTCAAGATCAGCATTCAGCAAGGCCACAGCAGAGTTAACATCACAGGGAGAAAAATGACGGTAAATTTGGAGATCATCGGCATAGAGATGATAAGAGGAAGAGAGAGTATCTGAGATAGAATTTATGAAGACAGAAAAGAGAAGAGGCGTGAGGATACCACCCTGAGGCACCC
The DNA here is from genome assembly GCA_949825045.1 of Argyresthia goedartella. Classification (NCBI taxonomy): domain Eukaryota; kingdom Metazoa; phylum Arthropoda; class Insecta; order Lepidoptera; family Argyresthiidae; genus Argyresthia; species Argyresthia goedartella. The sequence goes on along the minus strand of OX463821.1, from coordinate 19,660,649 downwards.
CTGCAAAAAGGTCGCACCATTCTGTTATTATACCATATTTAATATAATGATGTATCTTGGTCTTGTAATCCCAAACAATGTTTATTAGATGAATCAATACTGAAAAGTTTATTGGATGTTTTTAAATATTTAAATTCAAAGTCAGCCATAAATGTATTTCACTTAATATCTAATGAGAGCCAATAATTTATAAACAAAATTAAAATACTTTGTAACATAAAAACCCATTTCCCTAAAATACGAACTATTGTTAGAGAACTTTATCAGTTAATATGTTATTGCAAAAATATAAATGCAATAGATTGTGATTTGAACTCTGTTAATGTAGATAAATTATATGAATAAGGAGTACCTTTTGATATCAAAAATGCTCATTGTGAATTAATTATGCATGAGAGCGAATTAAACGAAGACCTCATTATAGAAAAATATAAACGCGCTTTTAATAGCTTGAAAAAACGATGCAATGATATACCGATAAACCATTGCATATGTTGTCAAAGACTTCTTTGTTTACGTGACCTGTCCGCTATAAATAAACTAAGAAATCCTATCCAAACTGACATATGGCAAAGGTTACAACTATTCAATGAAACATTTAATATTGAGCCCAGTCCATTTATCTGTCATTTATGCTTACAAAAAATCCGAGCTAATGATTTACCTCCTAATTCTATACTTAATAATTTATATTACAGTGACGTACCTAAGCAATTGAGTGATCTTAATAACTATGAAAAAATGTTGATACAAAGAGCTAAAGCTTTTCAAGTAGTCACCAGCTTGACTCCAGTGGAAAATAAAAATATACCTAACAGACAAATGATAAAGAATGTTAAAGGGAGGACATTTCATTTACCATTACCTACAGTAAATACTTAAAATAAATTGCCAAAACCCGAAGAACCTTTAAATCCAAATCAAGAACTTTTTATACTGGTGCGAAGCTGTCCGACTAAAACTAAAATAATGTGGCAAGATTTAGTAGATATCGGCAATATATACAGGGCATTAGTCTATTTGAAACAGAATAACTTTCATTACACCAACATAATTTTACCGGAAAATTCAGATAATTTATTAGATAACCTCGACCAAAATTTAAACTATAGCATCGAGTCAAACGAAAAAGAAAAGGAGTTACAAAATCAGTCTGCCATTCTCACTCAGGTAACCGAAGATAATGAAGATATTTACGAAGAGTATACAATATATCCGCTACACGAAAAGAAACAAAATAGTACAGCTTGCGCACTATATCAAATGTCGAAAGTGAATGCTGCACCAATCGATAATTGCAATAAGGATATAGATACTTTATGCTTTCCGGATTTATTTAATGTGGGCAAGTATGGTCAATTTTATGATCGTGAAAAAAAAATTACAAGTGCAGAATTAATTAAATCTTGCTTAACTTCAAAAGACTCGCGATTCAGACTTAACCAGCAATACTTATTTTACTTATGAAATGATGCAAATATAAGACAATTAAATGCAGGTATATTTTATAAATTAAACGTAACTAATCTAAACCAAAAATTAACAGCACAACAGTATTTAGAGAAGATAGAGATAGGTGAACTCGAAGGAGATCTGATGGCAATATTTAGTAGATTACGAAATACCGAGCAATTCTGGAAAAAACCTAGAAGCGATGTTATGTGTATGACTCGTTAATACGGACCGCCTACTTGGTTTTTAACAATCAGTCCTTCTGAATGGAGATGGACGGACCTCGCGGATTATATTAAATTAATCAATGGTCCAGATGCAAAGAATAAATCTACTAGTGAGTTAGTAGCAATGGACCCAGTTTCAGCTTCGCGGTTTGTTGACATAAAATTCAAATCAATATTGGATTTTTTAACATCACCTGATGCTCCTTTAGGTGAAATAGAACATTATTTCTGGCGACGTGAATACCAGTCTAGGGGTTTACAGCATTTACATCTGATGTTATGGGTAAAAGATGCACCAATACTACAAGTTTCGACTGTTGAGGAGGTAGCAGAGTTTATTACTAAATACGTTACATGTTCTGTCCCAGATAAAAAAGTATCCCCAACATTATATCATCGTGTTATTAATTATCAGACGCATAAACATAACTCATACTGTTTACGAAAGAAAAAACAAAAACAAGCTTTACAACAGTTTGCAGGTTTGCATTTCCACGACCAGTAACCGAATCTCTAACAATTAATAGTGTAACCGAATCAATAGCGGCTAGGAAAACTTTAAAAACTAATAGGCTTTATAATATACCTCGCCAAAAAGAATCTCGTTACAGTAACGACTATAATCCAGCAATCCTTCTCGCTTGGGATGGCAACATGGATTTACAGTATGTAGGCGAAAACACAGCTGTACTAAATTATTATATTACCAAATATACGACTAAAAGTGAAAAAAGTCACGCAGTAGACACTTTCGACGACATAAATTCTACTAAATCTGTCGCTAGCAGGCTTTTTAACGTAGGTATCCGAGCACTCAATAACACAGAATGTGGTGCACTAGAAGCAAGCGATACACTCTTAGGGATTTCACTTTATGGTACCGATGCACAGACCACAATCCGATGGCTCGATGTAAATATATATCGCAACCGAAGGGTAAAATCTAAAAAAGAGGTAATTGAACTTGAATCAGATTCTACAGACATCTATTTCGAATCTTGGGTTGATAATATTTATCCTCAACGACCTCAAGACTTAGATTGCATGAATTTATATGATTTCGCTCGTTGGTTTGACAAAGTTACAGCTCCACCTCTTCAGCAACAGCGGCACAGGTGTATAAATTATCATCAAATAAATATTTAAAGAAACGACAGAGACCTTATTTAATAAATCACTATACATACGACGTAAATAAACACCCTGAAATATTTCACACTTGTTAATGTTTCATCCATGGAGAGATTTAGCAATACTGAAGTCTGTACAAAATACTTATACTGTAGCCTTCAATTTTCTAAAAGATCAAATTAAGGACGGACTTGATTATGGAGAAATGCAGACTGCATTCTTAAATAACATAGAGAGAGCGTTTGAAATGATTGAAGAAAAAGTAGCGGAAATTGACAGAGATCGACAGGAAAATGATCAAGAAGATGATGACCTAGAAAATTCATTAGACTTCTTACCTGTTGAAGCTGTGAATACAATGGAGGATTTCAGAAATGCTAAAGATTTGGTATCTGAGGAAGAGCTCGAACAAATGATAGAAGGTTTAAATGGAGACCAAAAACGTATTTTCGACAAGATCTGTAAGACTTTATTAGATGAATGTAAAACTTTGAGAATGTTTGTTAGTGGAACAGGCGGCACGGGAAAAAGTTTGCCGTGTAGCTATACGAACCTAACCAGAACCTAACAGAAAACAACCAGGATAAAATTTAGTAGTGACAGTTTATTAGTTATTTACAGTGAAGACTATAGAAAAATGATACGAAGATGAGGATGGATGAGATGAGAACAGGTTTTTTATAAAACACAGGTTAAGTAAAAAAAAAGAAGCGGAGGACACGGAGAGTAGAAGACCGGTGGGGTGATGGCCAGGATGCAGGTGTATTTGTTGTTGTAGATGTTGTTGAAATCGTCGTTGTAGGAACGGTAGCGGGCGTACTTGTAGTTACGGCTCGCAGGATCCCGTTGTAGGAACGGCTCGCAGGATCGCGTCGTAGGCACGGCTCGCAGGATCACGTTGTAGGAACGGCTCGCAGGATCCCGTTGTAGGAACGGCTCGCAGGATCCTGTTTGTAGGAACGGCTCGCAGGATCGTGTTTGTATGAACGGCTCGCAGGATCGTGTTTGTAGGAACGGCTTGCAGGATCCCGGGGTAGTGCGACCCCGGGATAAGGCCTTTAGGTGGTTCTTCCCGTTCAGAAGCTGACGTGGGACTCCAGAATTTCAGAAATGTTCCGTTCTTATACCCTTTTTGGAGAGTTCTAAAAATTATTTAAATTAAACGTAATTTTTGTGAGTGGCCAAGAGAGAAAAAGTATTTTTGTAAAAGTATTGAAGCAAACATATCAGACCGCTAACGAGTTTGAATGGACATTGCCATGACAACCAGATAAACAACGACATCAACAAATGTCAAAGTTTAGTTTCAGGCTCGTAATACGGTAAACAACAAGAAAACCATGAAGTAAATGAAGTAACAATGAATATAAAAAGGTAGCGCACCAGCGCGCACGAAGCCCGAGATTGCAGAGTTTCGGAGAAAGCCAAATACAAGGTCACCAAAGGTAAACCCCTTCGCTATCGATTTAGAAGTGCTGATAGTGTGAAAATACAAAACGAAAATGATTTGTTAATGTGTTCTTATGATTTAAAACGTTACAGGGTCCTGTGAAAATAAAGGTGATACCAAATATCAGACTGTACAGCTCACCAAGTATCCAGCTGCACATCCAGGAAAATGACATGTAAGTAGCATAACACTACATTTTCCCCCCGACCCTGGAAAAATTTTTGACTCAGCAAAAATTTTGATAAGTACAAAAATAAACCAGGAAAACACAGCTTTGCAGAAACAGACATCACCAGGCAAAATCAGATATACCATCTCTTACATTCCTCATCTTCATTCAGGTAAGGGTGGAGTTCACATTCAATGACTACCACTCTAAAAGTGTGTTTTCAAAAGGACATTCAGGCTTACTTAAGGAGTTGTCATCCGCTCCTGCGTGGAAAAAAAAATTAAGTAGAGGTAAAGAGAAACAAATTAATCCTAAGGTAGCTTTAGTCGCTTTGCCTTAAGATTAAAACGGCCAGAGCGGTAGAGCTCGAAGCCAGAGATCAGCCACATCGCCAACGAGATGTGTCTGAAATGAAGAATATACATATATACAAATTAACAGTTAATAGAAGTTAAGAAAATTTATGCTACTTACATGCAAAAATTTTATATAAAGATTCGTATCACCTTCAGGACAGAAGTTTGAGAAACAAGAGGAGGTTCCATCACGGTCGGATCAGCAGGAAGGTCAAGTGATGGAGAGTCATTTGCAGTTGAAGGTGTAAGAAGTAATGTAAGTTAAATGTAGGCCTAAATATAATCCAGATGAGTTGAAAAACTAGATGAAGTTTTGTTTTAGAATTTGGAAAATATTTAGGCAAGTGTAGAGTCAAGTGTTATAGAAGTGAAGTGAAGTGAAGTGAAGTGAAGTAATGTAAGTTAAATGTAGGCCTAAATATAATCCAGATGAGTTGAAAAACTAGATGAAGTTTTGTTTTAGAATTTGGAAAATATTTAGGCTCAAATATTTATCGCAAAGTGTAGAGTCAAGTGTTATAGAAGTGAAGTGAAGTGAAGTGAAGTAATGTAAGTTAAATGTAGGCCTAAATATAATCCAGATGAGTTGGAAAACTAGATGAAGTTTTGTTTTAGAATTTGGAAAAGGAGTTCGTACTTAATAACCCTTTCCATTGTTATAGTTAAGTGTAGAGTCAAGTGTTATAGAAGTGAAGTGAAGTGAAGTGAAGTAATGTAAGTTAAATGTGGGCCTAAATATAATCCAGATGAGTTGAAAAACTAGATGAAGTTTTGTTTTAGAATTTGGAAAAGGAATTCGTACTTAATAACCCTTTCCATTGTTATAGTTAAGTGTAGAGTCAAGTGTTATAGAAGTGAAGTGAAGTGAAGTAAAGTATGGTTAAATATGGTAAAGTTAAATGTGGGCCTAAATATAATCCAGATGAGTTGAAAGACTAGATGAAGTTTTGTTTTAGAATTTGGAAAAATATTTAGGCTCAAATATTTATCGCAAAGTGTAGAGTCAAGTGTTATAGAAGTGAAGTGAAGTGAAGTAAAAATGTAGGCCTAAATATAATCCAGATGAGTTGAAAAACTAGATGAAGTTTTGTTTTAGAATTTGGAAAATGTGAAAAGGATGAATAGATAAAGATGAAAGAGAAAGTAAATCAAAGGGAAAGAGACAAGGCGCAGAAAAGGTTAAGAGTGGAGAAGAACTTTTACGTTGGGCGCCAAAATGTCGTGTAGCTATACGAACCTAACCAGAAACTAACAGAAAACAACCAGGATAAAATTTAGTAGTGACAGTTTATTAGTTATTTACAGTGAAGACTATAGAAAAATGATACGAAGATGAGGATGGATGAGATGAGAACAGGTTTTTTATAAAACACAGGTTAAGTAAAAAAAAAGAAGCGGAGGACACGGAGAGTAGAAGACCGGTGGGGTGATGGCCAGGATGCAGGTGTATTTGTTGTTGTAGATGTTGTTGAAATCGTCGTTGTAGGAACGGTAGCGGGCGTACTTGTAGTTACGGCTCGCAGGATCCCGTTGTAGGAACGGCTCGCAGGATCGCGTCGTAGGCACGGCTCGCAGGATCACGTTGTAGGAACGGCTCGCAGGATCCCGTTGTAGGAACGGCTCGCAGGATCCCGTTTGTAGGAACGGCTCGCAGGATCGTGTTTGTATGAACGGCTCGCAGGATCGTGTTTGTAGGAACGGCTTGCAGGATCCCGGGGTAGTGCGACCCCGGGATAAGGCCTTTAGGTGGTTCTTCTCGTTCAGAAGCTGACGTGAGACTCCAGAATTTCAGAAATGTTCCGTTCTTATACCCTTTTTGGAGAGTTCTAAAAAATATTTAAATTAAACGTAATTTTTGTGAGTGGCCAAGAGAGAAAAAGTATTTTTGTAAAAGTATTGAAGCAAACATATCAGACCGCTAACGAGTTTGAATGGACATTGCCATGACAACCAGATAAACAACGACATCAACAAATGTCAAAGTTTAGTTTCAGGCTCGTAATACGGTAAACAACAAGAAAACCATGAAGTAAATGAAGTAACAATGAATATAAAAAGGTAGCGCACCAGCGCGCACGAAGCCCGAGATTGCAGAGTTTCGGAGAAAGCCAAATACAAGGTCACCAAAGGTAAACCCCTTCGCTATCGATTTAGAAGTGCTGATAGTGTGAAAATACAAAACGAAAACGATTTGTTAATGTGTTCTTATGATTTAAAACGTTACAGGGTCCTGTGAAAATAAAGGTGATACCAAATATCAGACTGTACAGCTCACCAAGTATCCAGCTGCACATCCAGGAAAATGACATGTAAGTAGCATAACACTACAAGTTATTGGATCGATACAATTAAAAATTGGGTTCAGAAGCGATTGAACAAGTTAGCTGCAGTAGCTGCACCCACAGGTATTGCCGCTTTTAATGTAAACGGTCTTACAATACATAGGCTCCTACAGCTGCTTGTAGAACACGGAAACTGTCCCAAGTACACTTCCTTGTCAGACCAAGTATTAAAAGTTTTAAGATGTGATTTAAAAGATGTAGTACTTTTGATAATTGATGAAGTGTCTATGATTTCCAATATAACATTAATCTTCGCTTAACAGAAATATATGATACTGGTGACATTGATGACGGATGGTTCGGCAAGATTCATATAGTGTTGTTTGACGATTTGCTCCAACTGCCTCCAGTGAGACAACTGTCGCCATTCGAAAACTTGAAGTCATCTGATATCCTTAAATGTTTAGGATCCCTTAGTGCTCCAAATTTATGGAAAGAACTATTTTGTTATGAGGAATTAACTGTAAATATGAGGCAAAAAAACGACCAACTTTTCGGTGAAATATTGAATCGTTTAAGAATGGGTATAGTATCAAGTCAAGACAGTTGCACTTTATCTAAACGACTCCTCAAATTAACCGCTAAAAATCAAACCGACCGGCTTAAAGAAATCATATCTTATTTTAGATTGCTGTCCGATGAAACAGTATGTTTATTTCCCACTAAAATATGTGTAACCAGTTTAATACTGCAATGTTGGCAAGTATGGAGCAACCAGAAATTAAATTAAATTCGATAGACGAAATAGACTGTCCACGTTATTTGAAAAAACGAGGAAATGACGTACTCAAAAAGTACGAGGATAATTCGTCGCTAACTGCTGGCTTAGAAAATGTCATCACGATAAAAATAGGTTCTCGTGTAATGTTGCGGAGAAACGTAGATGTCAGTAAAGGACTGGTAAACGGATCCATTGGAAAAATAGTGAAGGTACATTGGGACGTCGACAACAGCAATTGTGCACGTAAAATTACGATACAATTTAAACATAATTTTAATTTACGAACTACAACGAGTTAAGACCAAGTTTCAGATATTAAGTAATGTATATGTTCACAGGGAACAATTCCCTATTTGCTTAGCATATGCTATTACCATCCACAAATCACAAGGCCCTAGCCTTGACAGTGCTCTTCTCGACATAGGCTCCTCTATATTTAGTAAAGGGCAAGCTTACGTTGGACTCTCTAGAGTTAAAACTTTAGATGGAGTACATCTCATTAATTTAGACCCGAGTCAAATAAAGGCGCAAGAGAGTTCTATTGTAGAGTACAACCGTCTACGTACTGTTAGGAGGCCTATGGTGTCTGTCTTTTTAAAAAAAAACTACAATGTTCGCCTAACTAGTTTTATTGTCTTTTGACAAATCTTACAAGATCACTACGACACAACTTTTATAACTTCTTGAAAGTGGAGGCGACCGCTCCTCGCAATTGAACAATTCTAACTGACTAAAAAAAATATTATTCAAGTAAATGGCAGGTAACCAAAGGGCTGACTCTGCAATAGAATATCATGGAAATATACACGTTACAAGGTGATCTGCTTGTTTAGCTTTTATTACAAAGAAAACAGGGTTATAACAGCTCCCCCATTTTGACGAAGCTTCATCCCTAAGAATGAAGCGAAGTAAATACATGATAATGATAATAATGAAGAAAGATAAATAAGCAGATAACCGATTTGATTTCAAGAAGTCATTTTACAATACATGGGAAAATTGAGAAAATGTTATTATACTTAGTTTAGCATCTTATCAAACTAAAAGTTAAGGTTCCTTCTGGATGGATGTTTATATTCTAATTTAAAACTTGTATGAGGGGCTGGTAAAGATTTGATTGACCTCTTCTCATCTTCGGATGAGGAGACATCAGTCATTTCTATGGAGTTGGTAATATTAGAGTTATGTTTCACCATCTTTTTGTTGTGGCATTGATTAAAAATCTGTATACAACATCCAGAATCCGGTTTAATGTTCCGGTACCTATAACATTTATACAGTTTGTATCCTATAAATAAAAACATCAAAATAATCAAAACATAAGTAAACGTTGAATAGTATTGAGCATATCTTATAAAGTGTGACTCTGACTGTAATTTATTTATTTCATTTTCCAAATTATCTAGGTGGTGAGATGCGTATTTCAAGGACTCTAAGTTAATTTTGCTCAAATTGATAGGGGTTAAATGAGGTAAGGTTTTGTTAAACACTTCTTTCTTACAACAGTCATCTTGTGTAATATCGAAAGTTATATCTAGAGGAGACTTAATTATATTAGTATAAGAATTACTTGGCATGAGTTGGATAGTCCTTGAAAATCCAATACATTCTTCAGTTAGTTTAACTATACCAGTTCCTATGATAGAATAGTCGACAATATCGTCGTGACATTTTATAGTAAGTTTGCTAGGATCGGACTGTACATAAATCCATCTATTATTACTAAGCTTTTGCCAAATATCTATCTGGCCTATGAGTAGTTTTGAAAAACATTGGGAAGGTAGTGATAATGTCACTTCCGTAAGGAGCTTAGATTCACAGTTAGGGTTACCTAAGCTAGAAAATATTGAAACTAGTTCACATATAGAATAATTACCACTAATAAACTTACATTTGTCTAGATTATTAAACATAGCATAATGAATTCTGTTATCACTAAGTCCAATGTAGTTATCAGAAGGTTGAATGAGCGCAAAAGTACGGGTAACCCGTGATTCATCATGTGGAGTAGGTAAAGGTATGTTTTTATAAACCATGAATGTTTCTGACGTTATCAGTGGGACCTGCAGGACAAACACTATTTTATTGTTGTAGTAATAGGAACTAAGTTTGGACGCGTCAATTATAGAGTGGATATTGTTTACGTTAAGTGGCAATGGAAAGTCCAGACGTTTGTCTAGTTGGTTACTATGCATTGATAACTCATTGAACAGATTTAAAGGGCTTATCACACTAGGATGTAATACATTGACCTTAGAAAATAAAATAGCATTTAACGTAGTATCTAATAAATTCGATACAGAAAGTACAGAACTTTCTATGATGTTTAGTAAACTATTTATCCTAGAGATATAGAACAGTTCGTTGTCTATCTTGGTAATTTGAGACAGGATCCCATTCATGTTGTCAATTTGGGAGTTTATTTTGATTTCATTTTGACTAAGTTTGTAAATAGTAGAATTAAAATTATTTATGGTAGATTTAACAACATGAATGTTATCCTTCATCAAGTGAAATAGTTCATTTTCACTTTTCTTACACGATTCGATAGCGGAATCGTATTTTCTGGCATCATCGGCATCCAGGGTTCCGAAAAAGAATTTCAGGATTTCCCCACCAAATTCTAGAGATCGCTTGACTTTACTTTGGGATTTACTCAAAGTTATGTGAGATAGTGATTGCAGTTTAATTAAATTTGATTGCACTAAAACATCGATAGGGCTGAAAGCTTCTTTACATTGGATCAAATCTGATAGTTGTATTTTATTGCAAAGTTTCTCAGATTTTTGTAAAAGTGTTTCGATATTATCAAGATAAGGATGTAATGATATAAGCTCAATGTGTGTTACTACTTTCCAGTAGTCGTTATAGAAATTAATCGAAGTTACGGGTTCAAAGTAAATTCCTGGGCTATGAACTATTGGCGTGATTTTCGATTCAGCGCTGCATCCGTAGAGCAAGGCTCTGGAAACAAGGATAATGAAAAAGGTTATGTTTAGACTAGTTAGCAGGTTTAATTTCATTAGTATGGTGTTTGACATGTTTACGGCCCACTTGTAAAGAGACATTATGTTTGTTATGTACTTTGACAACCCTATATGGACCTTTCCAAATAGGGGATAGAGCCTTGCGTAACCTATGATGCTGCTTTAGGTAAACCATGTCACCGGTTTTATAATGTGAATCGCGAGAATGAGCATCGTAGTATTGTTTTGACCTTTCTTTACTTGCTATTATGTTCTGAATAGCCTTTTCACGGCTGAAACGCATCCTATATTGCAGGGCACGGATATATTCACTATAGGTAGTATTGTTAGACGTATCGTATAATGAGTTGGGAATAGATGGTTTATAACCATATAGAAGTTCGTGTGGTGTGAATCCAGTAGTACAGTGTGGAGTGGTATTGTAGGCTAATATAGCTGTAAATAAGTAGCAATGCCAGTCATTCTGATTTTCATTGACAAATGATTTAAGATACTCTTTTAGAGTTGCATGAGAGCGTTCAAGAGCTCCGTTTGTTTGTGGATGATATGGAGTGGTAAAAAGGGGCTTAATTTTTAAAATTTCTGTCAGTTGTTTGAAAAGATCTGATGTGAAACAGGTACCCAAGTCTGTTAGGATGTGTTTTGGAAATCCGAAAAGGGATATGAAATGCACTAGGTTACGTGCTATCTCTTCACTTGTTGCACCGACCATAGGGTAGGCGCTTGAGAATTTTGTGAGGTCATCTTGTAGTGTCAAGATGAACTTGAAGTTTTGGAAGCCAGCGTCCGGTAAGGGACCTACGACGTCGAGAGCTAATCGTTCAAATGGTTTAGTGGAGGTAGAAGTTATTTCCATAGGGGCTTTATTTGATATCCTTAAGGGTTTGTTAATTTGGCACAATTTACAATTTTTGACATAGTTTTCGATATCAGACCGCATGCCTTTCCAGTAGTAGGAGGCCTTGATTCTGTTATACATTCGTTTTGAACCTGGGTGACCAGCGATAGTAGAATCGTGGTTTTCTTTGAGAATTTTAGGAACTTCGGCAGGAGTTGGGTAAATCATTTGATTTTTATAAACATGTATCTTAATGTTCGTGTTGTGGAAAATGTGAGAGATCATGTTATAAATCTTTGTGTAAGCTATCTTAGAGAATGGATCGGAAAAATCTGGTAATGCAAGGTCTGTGGTCTCCGGACTATCTTCCAGAATCTGGTCTCGGAGTTTCATGAGTAAATTATATACATCCTTAAATTTAGTTTCCTCGTAGTGGTGGATTTTTGTGAATAGAAAGTAGTACATTTTATTATTCATATTTACGCTTTTAATCGTAAATGGTTCGCGTTCGGAATCAAGTAAGTCAGCGGAATTTAGTTGAGACATTAGCTCTTCACAATGTGGCATAGAATAGTCAAAGTCCAGTGAGACGGGACACGCGATTGATTTAAGCTTAGATAGATGGAGAGCTTCGGTATGTTCTTCCATTATGGTATTTGGAGTAGGGATTCTATTTGTAAATTGTTCCTTAAAATATTTTTCATATGGAGAGTTAAGTAGATTTTGGGAATCAATGATATTCACAGGACAACGCGATAACGCATCGGCGTTGGAGTTAAGGCGACCTTGTTTATATACAATTTCATAGTCGTATTCCTCTAGTTTAAGGCGCCAGCGAATAAGTCGGCTGCCAGGATCCTTAACGTTGAATAGCCAGACTAATGGCCGGTGATCCGTCACGATTTTAAATTTGCGACCAAAAAGGTAAGGGCGGAATGTTTTGACAGCATAAATTATGGCTAGTAATTCCTTTTCAGTGGTCGAATAATTTCCTTCAGGCTTGTTTAAGGTTCTGGATGCATAGGCTATAGGTTTGTCTTTACCTATATCACCTTGTGAAAGGACTGCACCTACCGCATAATTAGAAGCATCCGTTGTGATCACAAACGGGGCAGAAAAATCAGGATATTGGAGTAGAGGTGCAGTGGTGAGCTTTACCTTGAGGAGTTGAAAAGCGTTTTCTTGTTCTGAAGTCCAATTGAAAGGGATATCCTTTTTGAGTAGTGATGTTAAGGGTTTTGTGATTTTCGAGAAATTTTCAATGAAGCGTCGATAATAACCGACAAGACCAAGGAAGGATTTGATTTGCTTTACATTGGTTGGTACTGGGAACTCAGTAACAGCTTTAATTTTTTCGGGATTGGGACTGACTCCTTTGTCTGTAATTATGTGTCCTAAGTAAGCGACTTCCCGTCTGAGAAATTCACATTTATCAGGTTGTAATTTTAAATTGAATTGTCGCATCCTGTCGAAGACAAGTTGTAACTTGGTCATATGGGAATCCAGGTCATGTGAGTAGATTATGCAATCGTCGAGATAAACGTAACAGTGAAGGCCTTGAAGGCCTGAAAGAGCTGTATTCATGAGACGCTGAAACGTAGAAGGAGCATTTTTTAACCCGAAGGGCATCCTGGCAAATTCGTAGTGGCCAGTGACGCTCGAGTTAGTACTAACGGTAAATCCTGTTTTGAGGGCATCTGAAGCACTCATCCTTATTTGATGAAATCCGCTTGCCAGGTCAAGAGTGCTGAAATATTTAGAATGACCCAGTTGGTCGAGTATGTCGGTGATAAGTGGTAGAGGATAACTTTCAGAAACTGTGACGTCGTTCAAACGGCGGTAATCGATAACAATCCTCCATTTCTTCTTGCCGGAAGCGTCCATTTTTTTAGGGACTACCCATACGGGAGCACTCCATGGTGAGATAGAGGGGCGGATAATATTTTGATCAAGCATTTTTCGTACTTGAGAATCGACTTCTTCCTTATGACAATCAGGAAATCGATATGATTTTACATGAATAGGGGGAGAGTCACCGGAGTTAATAGTGTGCTCGATGGCGTTAGTATAGGTCAGGGATTCACCATCAAGGTGGAAGATATCAGTGTATTTGCGACAACACTCAAAAAGAGTTGCTTTTTCTTCATCGTTCAGATGATAACAGCGTAATTGATTTAAGACTTGATTTATTCGATCAGAATTAGAAACAGAAATAGAGTTTATTTTACGACAAGAATCAGATGTCGTTTCTGATTTCTCAATGGGTGTTAATTCCACCGCATAGTCTTTGACGTTGACGCTAGAGTTTGTAGTATTTAAAACTGAGATATTCACTTTGCCATTTGGTTTGATTAAAACTATGCAATTAGCGACATAAACACCTTCGCAATAAAGATGATCTAAAACGAGGGCCTCGTTATCTTGGTAGAGCTCGTGTGAGTAATTTGATATTCCGCACTCGATAACGGCTTCACTGCGAGCCGGTATGATGTAGGTAGGTTGATTATAAACAATAGGCAACTGTACATTGCGAATGTGTATGCTTTTCAATTCGTAGTTAATGTTAACTTTGAAATGTCCGAAAAAATCACTTCCGATTATTCCGTCATAATCTTCGAGGCACACATCGTCATTTGTGACATGGAATTTAAAATTGATTGTTTCTGAGGGTAAGTCAATATACAGCTGGAAGGTGCCCAATGTTGTAATTAAGGATTCTGATTTACTTATGCCTTTAATTTTTACAATTTCACGTGAGAGTGCAGGAGTTTCTTTCAAACTTGAGTTTTTAATTATACTGATGCTTGCGCCAGTGTCGATCAGCAAGCATAGTGGATTCACAGCGTATTTAGTTTGCAAATAAATGTGTGGTAATGATATTTTTTTATTAGTTATAGTAGTCTCGAGAATTGGTATAAAATCAGGGACAGGGTCGGATTCAGTTAGTTCAAAGTTTTTAATATTTCCCGAATCTTGATTTTGAGAATTGTTTTGAAAACTTTTTTGTATTGACAGAGTAGGACTCAGCGAGTGCTGAGGTGACATCGGAATCGTGTTCCGGGATTTATTTATAGAACTCTGTGGTTTAGTCAGAGTAGAACTCAGGGCAACCTGAGATGACCTCGGAACTATGTCCCGGGATTTAATTGTATAACTCTGGTCTTTAGGCAGAGTAGGACTCAGGGTGACCTGAGATGACCTCGGAACTATATTCCGGGATTTAATCGTAGAACTCTGGTGTTTGGGCAGAGTAGGACTCAGGGTAACCTGAGATGACCTCGGAACTATATTCCGGGATTTAATCGTAGAACTCTGGTGTTTAGGCAGAGTAGAACTCAGGGTAACCTGAGATGACCTCGGAACTGTAGTCCGGGATTTCTTTAATACATCGGCGTATGATAATTGAGAGATGACCTCAAAGGGTTTGTTATTTGTGCCGTTTTGATTAAGCGATTTCGGCAGGCACACAACCGAAATCATTCTTGGTTTAAAGCATCATCAGAAGGTTCATCATAGACATTATGCACATGGGCCTGTGCCGAAGTACCTTGTGAGGGATCTTGACCTTGGGAAGTTTGGGAATTCTTATATTTTAATTTATAACACTCGTCAATGGTGTGACCCTGTTTTTTGCAGTATCTACACTGTTTAGGACCTTGGAGAGAATCAAAAGCAGGTCTTGAATTGACGGCGTATGATCGTTGGGTTTGAGTTTGATTTTGAGGCTTGTTCCTAAAGCACTCAGAAGAAGTGTGCCCTTTCTTGTGACACAACGAGCATTGTTTTGCTCGGTAGAACGACGAAGACGACGATTTGGTGAGGTTATATAATTTTTCCTCTTCAACTGCGCATTGTATAGCGTCATTTAATTTAGGTGGGTTACGGCAACGCACTATGTTGGAGATTGAGGAGTTTAGGCCCAACAAAAATGTGTTGAGGGCAAGGTCCTCCATGGCAGCTATTCGCCCTACGAGTTCGTTTGGCTGTTTGCAATTATAATAAATATCAGATTGCATGCGTGTCAAGATCGATTCTAATCTTATCGAATATTGAGTCACATCTTCAGATGGCAACTGTTTACAATTTTGAAGATCAACAAGTAAATGTGTGGCATGTTTCTTTTCTCCAAATGTTGCTCGAAGGAAATTTTTTATTCCGTCCCATGAATCGAAGTTTTTGAGGCTGCAGGCAACCTGCGCCTTGCCTTCCAGTTGGGATATTACATATTTACACAAGACATTGATCTGGTCCGCATTTGCCAACGAAATAGCATTATCGCAGTTAGTTAGGAATGCTGGAAGGGATTCTTTATCACCATTGTATGGTTTTATAAATTTAGTCAATACTGACAGGGAGATTTCAGCATTTTTATCGACTTTTGGTGGCATGTTGGTAGGAAGAATAGCAGATAAGTCGACACTAGATCCAAAATGAGAGTCAGAGGAAGTATGAGAAGCGTCTGATTCTGAACTGATTGATTCGTGACCTTCTGGAAGTTCCGATTTTAATTTGGAATCTTCAGATTCGGATTTGACGTCAGACATTAATTATTGTGCTATGTTTAGGTAGTCTTAGACAAAATGTTTGACAATACCAATGAAATAAATGTAAAAATAAATCACCGTAAAACATAAGATGTAGCAGGTAAAATTAAAAGTAGGACTTAAAAAAACACTTTCACATGAAAACGGTAGAACACAAAAGTAAACGGGTTTTGTAACTCACAGACACACGACGATATTGGTCTTAAGCTGCATTCTCGGGCTTGGCGATGGTATCACGCGGCAGGTTGCGTGACGTGGGCAGGCAGCGCGTGACGCGTGTCTAGTGACAGCGCTTGGTGACCACGCGGCGACAGGCGGCGTGTTAGATTTTTGGCTGGAAACGGGCTGCAGGATAATGCACCCAGGATGTTGGGCGATGGTGATGATGAGCTAGAGCTGTTCGTCGGGCACGTTGAATGGAGTACCCGCAGTGGTAGTGTTCTGGATCGCGGGCTCACGCTCAGAGGGCGGGGACTGACCGTCGGATCAAGACAGTTAGGTTGTAGCTGATGCGGGCTCGTACTAGGCACGAGTCTTATCGTCGATCAGGACAAACACTGGCCAGGGATTCGGATTCCTTAGATGTCTGTATGACCTCTTTGGAATCCCACTTCTGACACCAATTTGTTAGGAGGCCTATGGTGTCTGTCTTTTAAAAAAAAAACTACAATGTTCGCCTAACTAGTTTTATTGTCTTTTGACAAATCTTACAAGATCACTACGACACAACTTTTATAACTTCTTGAAAGTGGAGGCGACCGCTCCTCGCAATTGAACAATTCTAACTGACTAAAAAAAATATTATTCAAGTAAATGGCAGGTAACCAAAGGGCTGACTCTGCAATAGAATATCATGGAAATATACACGTTACAAGGTGATCTGCTTGTTTAGCTTTTATTACAAAGAAAACAGGGTTATAACAGTACGTTATACCGCCCCGACTTGGCCAAATTGAGTATAAACAGAAAACGCGTAAAAAAAATCCGGATACCGAATGGGCAATTCACTCAAATATTTCGAAGGTACAAGAAAATATAGAAAATAACACTGAGAAGAATATTATACCCCGTAAACGTAGGAAATACAGTAACTCATTCAATTGTTTTATATTTATAAAGTCTACATTTTTTTTTTTTTTTTTATGTATGCATCATTAAGGCCTCTACATACCATACCCGCCTGCTCGCCAGGTTTTCCCGGCGGGTTAGAATGGCAGCATTAGATATTGTAATCTATTATCCCACCAAAAACATAAATTTAAAAAAGGAGAGCCAAGTTCATTACAAAAATTATTCTCTGCTGTGGGCTTGGCAATGCAATTGTTTTATATTTATAAAGTCTACTTTTAGTTTTGAATTTGTCCTTTTAAAAGGTCCCACGGCGCTACGAGGATATGTACTTACCTACAAAAAGTAATGATATCCCACCAAAAACATAAATTTAAATAGGAGAGCCAAGTTCAATACAAAAATTATTCTCTGCTGTGGGCTTCGCCGCAAAAAGAATGGAGATCTGAGATTGAGTGCCAAGTTCTATGCAAAATCCAAATATGTAGTCTAAGGACTGACTTGGCTGGTTTTCCCATACGAATTATTATTAAGTACCTACTTTTACACAGTCATGGAAGAGCCTTATGTTCGATGGGTAGTTTCTACCAGCAAGCCAAATTTTCGGAATAATAAAATAAGAACCGAAAGGTAACGTTTAGAACATGCGAAGGCTATATAATTCGTCTTGCTGTCCGGTTGTCTCTCGATATCTGAACTATAAGGTTGCGATTTATGCTGCGAAATTGCTAAGTTTTCTTAAGGAAAACTTATAATTTGTATTAATATTATTATTACAATTTCTTTAATAAGTAGGTACGTACGTATAGTATTATAGTATAATAATTTTATAGTTTTAAGTAGGTAGGTGTATATACTCATATTATTACAATTCCTATAATAAGTAGGTACGTAGGTTTAGTATAGTATAGGCAATAGTTTAAATAAATAATAATTGTATTTTTTAGTAAATAGGTAAGTTAAGTATAGTTACAAGTAAGTAGGTGTACCTAGTCGGTCCATAAGTTCTGTCACAAATATTTTGCCGCATAGTAAATAATACCAAGTTTTATTTTATTTAATACTATATATGGTTTGATAGCTCATTAAATACTGATAAATTAGAACGATTATTGGATTTAAATGCTTAAAGCCATATTACACAAATGCTAGTTTCTTCAGAGATTTTGCATTTTTTTACCCAATCAAAAATACGGACGTGATTCACTTTATCCTTTTTCCATGACTCTTAAAACCTTTCAAACTTACGTGAGATTTTAGTCAGAACCCTCCCTGAACCCGTTACCTTCATTTTGAAGCATAAGATAACTAAGTCTGGGTAAAACTAATTTTTTGTTGCCCTCAAGATCATTTTTATACGTTTTTCTGAAAACGTAAAAAGTACGTAAAGTTCTCTTTGGGAGCAGTTGGAACTGAAAGCTAACAGAAAATCAAATGCTAGTTGTTAAGCATGGTCTAAAATCGAGGTTTCAGAATAAATAAAAAAAACCTTGTTGGTTATCTGGAACTTTGTTTTTTTATTAAATTTGTGGTAAGTGGTATTTTTGTCAGTTGCGGCGTGTTTTGGGTTCGCGATTGTCTCAAGTTATAAGGTTTTTTGTCATATTGCAATAATCGTACAAAATGTATTGTATTGCAATTATAATACGAATAATAAAAAGTTTATTGCTGAGTTTTATCTATCAAAAACCTTGTGACAGAACTTAAGGACCGACTAGGTATATACTGTAGGGATCTTGAGCACTACGATCACTGCCTACTTGATAAAGATGAAGATAAAGACTTGACTTGATATGATTTGTGTTTTTATTGATTTAGTTTACACTTTTTATAAAAGGGATCCAACTGGCTCGATAGCCATTACGCTAATCCTCACTATATAATTTAGCTCAGTCGCTGGCCGAAGCCTACGGTGAAGTGTGTCAAATTGACTTCACACATCCAAGCCTCTTTCTTTTTAAAACTACAAAATAAGTAACACTGTCAAAGTGAGCACCCACTCTAAAGAGGCCCGTATACAATATAATCGCATAAACAAATATCGAACCTTACAATCATTCCCCCCTCCCTTCAAAAAAAATTTTTCCAACGGATTTTTTTTTTCAAAGTGGCAACCCTAACTCAAAGTCTAAAATCTAAAATGACAACCCCATCTCAAAGTCTAAAATCCAAAAAACATTAAATGTTAACTTTAAGTGAGCTTGCTATGCTTGAAATCTAAAAAACAGTAAATATGCCGCAAGCATAATTTTAAATAACATCGAGTACCCTAATCCTTATCTGTCCAAACATCCCATTTAACCTACTTAATTAAACATTAAATAACAAAACCTAACTATACTTAAGGTGTAGGCTATGAACCTTAAAAAACTTAAATTATAACACCCTATGATCCCATCATACAATTATTCGCGGCTTAACACTAACCTACCTAACGCTAGAAAACTCTCTTTTACAATACGAAGGCAAACAGCTGAATCTAGCTAAGATTTAGCTTCTCGAATGTAACCATTCGAGAAGCTAAATCTCGTTTGTCGAATGATAACTCATTCGACAAACTTTCTGACAATAAAAACTAGCGAAAAACTTATCAGACAACTATAATACCTCCGTTCCTAAAATTAACACAACTCGATCTTTGCTTAAAGATTGTGAACACATTGTGAACTCTTTCCTCATCAACCGGGATAAAATTATATTATACTCCTAATGTATAATTATTTGATATCAGACGAACTCCTCAACGCAGCACAAAGCGTTTTAAACGATTTTTATTAACAATTACGCCCCGTGACCGTGATGTGCTGTGACCGTGACCGTCGTTCAGACGACGAATCAGCACATTAGACCTCCCAACGATCTCAATGGCCTTGTATGGTCCTTGATACAGACGTGCCAACTTCATACATCTTCCCGTTATCCGCCTTGGTACGTATAACAAAACTGTCATTCACCCGGAACGATCTGGGTTTTGATCTCATATCGTAATACCGCTTTTGTACACGCTGCGCGTTCGCAAGATTTCCTATCGCCTTAGTCAGCAGCCTACCCATACGATTTACCCTTTCATCTATCATTTCGTCTAAACCAACTGCGTTTAATCCTAATGATCGATCCACCACTGAGCACGGTTCCCTACCAAATAAAATATTATACGGCGACACTTTCGTTGACGCCTGCACCCTAGTGTTATACGCATGTACTACCAAAGGTAAAACCGAGCACCATTGCCTTTGATTACTACCTAAATATTTTGATAACATCGAAGTTAACGTTCTATTCATTCGTTCTACCAAACCGTTACTCTGTGGGTGAAACGAACTTGTATGTATCATTTTAGCCCCAAAGTGCTCAACCATATCTTTTACCATTCCCGCCGTAAAAACTGTTCCTCTATCTTTTATAATTTCCCCAATCAGCCCAAACCTACAGAAAACGTCCTCAACTAAAAAACATCTTCCGATGTAACCCTAGGTAACGCCTTACATATCGCAAACCGCGACGCATAGTCTACCGCGACTATAATAAAACGGTTATCTCTCGACGAACGTGGAAACGCTCCTAACACGTCGATTCCTACCTTCTCAAAAATATCCGAGACCCTAATCGGCATCAAATCTGCTACGCTTTTAACTAATTTCCTTTCTTGACACGGCACGCACGAAGCTATATAACGCTCTATCTCCTTATCGGCTTTCGGCATGAAATATTTCGACCGAAACCTCTTCAACAAAATGCCGCCAGAGGGCGCCACTCGAGAACACTTCAAAGATTTTAGCTCTGCATATTTAATTTCCAAAAATATAGTATTTGTGTGTTAATTGAAGAACTTATACGTTAAATAACTAAACCTTATAGTGCTCAATACGGAGTAGTGAATTGGTGAAAATTAAGACAGTAAATAGTGATTTAAACCCATATTATTACTATTGCACTACAAAACAAAGAAACCCAGTGTTTAAACAGAAAGATCAAAAGTGTATAGTGCGTGTAATTATGATCTCGGAGGTACGAGAAAACACATGGTAAAATCTCATTAACATCTGCATCAAAACAACAAATTCTTAGTCTTGTTTACATCGATCAGCCGAGCAAGGTCAAAGTCCACTGACGGCCACAAGTGACATCAACAACAACTCAACATCTCAATCACCTATTACGCCATCTACAGTAAGAGTGATGAACCACATGGAGAACATCACGTTTAGGATGCAGCGGCAGCGCACACAGTCGGACGCATCTACGAACAATGATCAAGATGACACATGTAACACGCTAGATGGCACCACATGTAGCTTACCAAACGTGTCGATTGATAGTAATGATCAATATCTTGATCTTACTCAAAGAATATCCCAGCTCTCGTCGCAGCTGGATAGTGCACACGAAGAAGTAAATAAACTGAGCTTAGAAAATTCAAACTTAAGGCAAAAAATAGAGAATTTATTAAAAACACAACAATTATACAAACAAGTCTGTTTAAGCCCAAGAAAAAGCACAGAAGTTGCTACGCCGAGAAAAACTATAACACCTCAAAAACATACCCCTAAGCAAGCGAGTATTACATCGAATACACATAGCTACCAAAACATGACCCCTTTGACATCAAAAAAGATAAATATTGTAAAAAATAAGTTACACCCAACTGCTCCTGTAACACAGCCAGCTCCGAAGACAAACAGAAAGATGGCCATCATTAGCAGCAACAAAAAAAATAGTGTGTTACCGTTAGCCGAGAACAACTTTGAACAATTCAATGTATGTCATTACCTCACACCAAATGCGAGTTTGTCAGTATTACTGCAACATTTAGGAGAGAAACTGAAATATTTTGGTTTGAATGACTACTGCCTGATACTTGTGGGAGAGGAAGACTTCAAGCAAACCAAAAACTACACCAACCTAGTTCAACTACTTAAAAAGACGACTGAAACGATCCGACACACAAATATAATAATTTGTGCACCAACGTACAGATGCAATAACTCTCCATTATACAACTGGAGGGTTAATGTTTTCAACAGTCTGCTCCTTAACGACGCACGTACCCATAAATATGCCTACGTCTTCAATCCCAACTCCACGCTTTCCACCGCACACGATGACCACATGTTTACCCCCCTCCGAGGACACCTAAGCAAGCGAGGCCTTCGAGTCATCTTCAGGAACCTACAAGCGGTAATCAATAGCACTCAACAGATTAATGACGAAAGAAGGGGTCAGCTCTACAGGATACACCAGCATACCCCTCCGCGGGTTGTACGATAAGCGCAAGATTGCCTAAGCAGACCATCACGAAGGAACCGGCAACCGATTTTTTTCGTCTTTAAGCACGTCCAAATACTGCATCAAAATATAGCTGGACTCTTAAATAAATCATCTAACTTGACCGTATGCTTAGAGGTAATAGCATCTGAAAATACCGTCATCGATGTTATCTGCTTAACCGAACACTTTATGCCGTCCGGATATGAGGACCTCATAAATGTTCCGAACTTTCGTCTGGCGGCTCATTTTTCGCGAGAGTCAAAGAAAAGAGGAGGCGCATGTATTCTTACGAGGACTGGACTAGACTTTAAGGAACTGGACAATATTGCAAAACAGTCGATTAGTGGCATTGTAGAGTTCTGTGCAATAGAACTAATAAATCTAGATGTAATCATTGTTTGCATTTATAGAGTACCGCGGACAACAGAAGCAAAAAAATACTTAGAAATATTTTATGATAAATTAGAAACTATCCTACATAAGTTATGCAATAAATCCAACAAAAAAATTGTGACCTGCGGGGACTTTAACATTGACATATTAAAAAATAACAATTGGACGAAAGATTTACATTCATTCTTACAAGGTTTCAACATGAAATTAGAAATAAATGTGCCTGCGAGAAAGGATAAGACGTGCATTGACAACTTTGCCCATAATGTATTGAAGGGATGCAAGGGTAGAGTGATAGAGTTCGGCCTATCTGATCACACATCTCAACTGCTTCAAGTACCTGTTAAAAAAACCTGTAAATTAAAATCATGGACAGTAAAAAAAAGACGATTCAGCCCTGAAAATCTCGAAAGGTTCTTAACCCACTTGCAATCTTTAACATTCTCAAACATTTACACTACATCAGATTGCAATAAAGCCTATGAAATTTTTCTTGACGATTTCCTCACGATTTATAATATCTGCTTCCCACTTGTAGACGTGAGAATAAAATCGTCAAAATCGCCAAAATGGGTATCCAAAGGCATAAAAAAATGCAGCAAAAATCAAAGAGAACTTCTATGGAATTATAGGAAAACCCCTACAGATGAAAATCGAAATAAATTGAAAACATATACAAGGACATTCAGAAAGATTATTAAGCTAACACAAAAAGCTCAGAATAACCATTTTATAAACAACTCTGACTGTAAATCTAAAGCAAGCTGGAAAATTATTAATGACGCTAAAAGTAATTTTCCAAAAGAGTCTCTTTATGGAATTAATACGGAAACAACAACATTGACTGATCCTCAAGAAATCGCAAATGCATTTAATAACTTTTTTATAGAGCAGACTAGTAACTGTGACAACAACGTCAACCAGAGAGCCCCCTCTAATGAAAATAGTCTTTTAAACTCCATGTTTATGCCGCCAACTGTACCTGCTGTCGTAGTTAAAATCATATGGTCCCTAAAAAATAAAAATAGTGTAGGTTATGACGAAATACACACAAAAGCTATTAAGAAAACCGCAGAAATCATAGCACCACATTTATGCTATCTCATAAACCTCTGTATTAGACCTGTTGTAGTGAAACCACTGTTCAAGAAAGATGATAGATGTTCCATGAAGTACTATAGACCAATAGCATTAGTGCCTATTTTCTCAAAAATATTTGAAAGAGTTATTTACAATGGATTAGAGTCCCACTTGAACAAAAATAATATATTGATTGATGAACAAAAGGGATTCAGAAAAAATAAATCAATTGACATGGCTATATATAATTTTCTTAATACAATTCTACCAAACATTGACACCAGAACACCGATCTGTGCTTTATACATGGACCTAACGAAAGCTTTTGACTACGTTAACCATACACTATTGCTGAGTAAATTAAACATGTATGGTGTAAGAGGAAACGTGTTAAATCTCTTGAAATCCTACCTAAGTAATAGACCACAATGCACGGAAATAACTAGAATATGTCCTAAAACAAAGACAGAGATAAAATATGTATCGCCCTACAGAGAAATATCGTGTGGTGTACCGCAGGGCAGTGTCCTAGGACCGCTATTATTTATTATTTATATAAATGATCTACCAAAGAATATTCCTAATCCAATGATTTTATTTGCTGATGACAGTACAGTATCCATTAAATGTAATAACAAAGATAATTATGAAATAGAATCAAATGGCACTTTAAAAAAAATAATGACTTGGCTTGATAGCAATAAATTAATGGCAAATCTAGACAAAACTAAAATTATGCACTTCTTCCAACGCACCAACCCGACATCCAAATTCAATGTTCAATATGAGGGTAAGATCATCGAGGAAGTCACTGAAACAAAGTTTCTCGGCGTGCGAATTGATCACCAACTAACATGGAAAGCACAGACAGCCGAGCTCAGTAAAAAATTACATAAAGCTGCATATCTCTTATTCAGACTATCAAAAATTGTCAACAGAGAAACTTTTTTAACTGCGTATCATGGTCTTGTAGCGTCTTTATTGCGATATGGCGTAATTTTTTGGGGTAACTCTACAGATAAAGATTCTGTATTCAAAGCTCAAAAACGCTGCGTTAGGGCGATGTGTGGGTTAAAAACTCAAGAAAGCTGTGAACCAGTTTTTAAAAACCTTAAAATACTTACCCTTCCGTCCATCTACATTTACGAAGTTGCCATCTTTGTGAAATCTAACCCAGATCTCTTTGTTAAAGTCTCATGCGGAAAACAAAAATCAGTGCGTGTGCAAAATGAGCACAAGCTGCGACTAAGGCATGCAAAAACCGCATTAATGCATAAAAACATATTATGTATGGCGCCAAAAATTTTCAATAAATTACCTAATGAGATAAAATGTATGAATTTGTTACAATTTAAGCATAAGTTATTTAATCTATTAGTCGTTAAATGTTATTATGACATTGAGGCATTTGTTAATGACAATAGTATATGAACATTTTTATTAATTAATTGCATGTAGATTAATTTACAATATGACATTTCTAAATTATTATTTTTTGACTTGCTGACTATTATCAATCTGAAATTAACTAGGTATTAAATTGTATGATGACACGTCTCTTTATGCTTAATTTAATTCAATTACTATTAATATTTGTATGCCCCTGGGTAGAACACTGCGAGCTCCAAAATCTTACCCGACATCTGTAAATGTATATTACCTGTGTTCACAAATAAATGATCTTTATCTTTATCTTTATCTTTATCTTTATCTTTATCTTTATCTTTATCTTTATCTTTATCTTTATCTTTATCTTTATATTTATCTTTATCTTTATCTTTATCTTTATCTTTATCTTTATCTTTATCTTTATCTTTATCTTTATCTTTATCTTTATCTTTATCTTTATCTTTATCTTTATCTTTAGCTTTATCTTTATCTTTATCTTTATCTTTATCTTTATCTTTATCTTTATCTTTATATTTATCTTTATCTTTATCTTTATCTTTATCTTTATCTTTATCTTTATCTTTATCTTTATCTTTATCTTTATCTTTATCTTTATCTTTATCTTTATCTTTATCTTTATCTTTATCTTTATCTTTATCTTTATCTTTATCTTTATCTTTATCTTTATCTTTATCTTTATCTTTATCTTTATCTTTATCTTTATCTTTATCTTTATCTTTATCTTTATCTTTATATTTATATTTATATTTATCTTTATCTTTATCTTTATCTTTATCTTTATCTTTATCTTTATCTTTATCTTTATCTTTATCTTTATCTTTATCTTTATCTTTATCTTTATCTTTATCTTTATCTTTATCTTAATCTTTATCTTTATCTTTATCTTTATCTTTATCTTTATCTTTATCTTTATCTTTATCTTTATCTTTATCTTTATCTTTATCTTTATCTTTATCTTTATCTTTATCTTTATCTTTATCTTTATCTTTATCTTTATCTTTATCTTTATCTTTATCTTTATCTTTATCTTTATCTTTATCTTTATCTTTATCTTTATCTTTATCTTTATCTTTATCTTTATCTTTATCTTTATCTTTATCTTTATCTTTATCTTTATCTTTATCTTTATCTTTATCTTTATCTTTATCTTTATCTTTATCTTTATCTTTATCTTTATCTTTATCTTTATCTTTATCTTTATCTTTATCTTTATCTTTATCTTTATCTTTATCTTTATCTTTATCTTTATCTTTATCTTTATCTTTATCTTTATCTTTATCTTTATCTTTATCTTTATCTTTATCTTTATCTTTATCTTTATCTTTATCTTTATCTTTATCTTTATCTTTATCTTTATCTTTATCTTTATCTTTATCTTTATCTTTATCTTTATCTTTATCTTTATCTTTATCTTTATCTTTATCTTTATCTTTATCTTTATCTTTATCTTTATCTTTATCTTTATCTTTATCTTTATCTTTATCTTTATCTTTATCTTTATCTTTATCTTTATCTTTATCTTTATCTTTATCTTTATCTTTATCTTTATCTTTATCTTTATCTTTATCTTTATCTTTATCTTTATCTTTATCTTTATCTTTATCTTTATCTTTATCTTTATCTTTATCTTTATCTTTATCTTTATCTTTATCTTTATCTTTATGTTTATCTTTATCTTAACGTCTTTGCGAGACCTAAATGACCTCCTGTCCACGCCTCATCATGTAATTCGTTCATTACATTTTGAAACAAAGACCTAGGCTATACTAATACCTCCCTAATTTCTCCATCTCTACGTACGCTTTTATATAATAAATTATTTCTCAAGCAAAAACCGCTACGCCACGCTTTCGGACGTTCGCTCAACCGCGTTAACCATCTACTACAAAATGAATCGTTCTCTTGATCCGCCTGTAACGACTCTACATTAATACTAAAAACTTCCAAACCATCATCATCAGGTTCAGAACGAGAAGAAGACTGAGGTCCTTCTGTTTCCCGTTTCCCTTCTTCCATTAGCGGATTCCTACTCAAAAAATCTGCCACTACATTGCTTTTCCCCGAGCAATGAACTATCTCGAAATCCCATTGTATCGCTAACGCCCATCGCGCTAACCTACCAGACATATCTTTTCTCGACTGTAACCAACATAACGCGCTATGGTCTGTAACAACCTGAAAATACGATCCCCCAAAGATAATGCCTATAGTGCCTTAACGCCCATACTAACCCCAGACACTCTTTCTCCGTCGTACTATATTTTTTCTCCGCATCCGTTAACTTCCTAGACGCATAGGCAACCGGACTCATTTTTTCAAAGTCCTGCATCAATACTGCACCCAACGCCTCGTTAGACGCATCCACATAAACTCTCGTAGTAACCGACTTATCCCCTGAATAATACGAAATTATTGGCGCACTACACATAACCTTCTTAATATAATCGAACGAATTCTGCAATTCTTCATTCCATTGAAACTTTACCCCCTTTTTCAATAATTTAGTGAGAGGTAACGATATTCTCGCAAAATTCGATACAAATTTTCTATAATAAGAAAATAAACCTAATAATTGTTTCACATCCTTCGTAGATGTGGGAGTTGGAACCTGTTGCATAGCCTTCAGCTTTTTCTCACTAGGTTTTACTCCTTCATTCAAGATTAGATAACCTAGCATCTCAATCTCGCAAAAACCGAATTTACATTTGGATGGCTTGAAGGTCAAGTTCGCTTCTCTAAACCGCCCAAAAACTTTCTGCAACGTATCGGTAAACTCCTCGAACTTTCTACCATACACAATTACATTGTCTACGTAAACCATAACCCCTTTAAATCTTAAATCCGCTAAAACTTTATCCATCATCCGTTGGAAAACTGCTTGACTCGTTGCCAAACCGAACGGAACAACATTAAATTCATAAAGACCCGTGGTCGTGACGAAAGCCGTTTTATGCCTACCTTCCGTAATAACCGTCTGCCAATAACCTGAATTGAGATCTAACTCCGCAAAATACTTGGCCCCGGCCATACTATCGACAATGTCTTCTATCCGCGGAATAGGATAATTATCCCTACAAATTTTCTTATTTAATTTCCGATAATCTACACAAAACCTCCATGAATCATCGGGCTTTTTAATTAACACAACGGGCGCAACATAAGAACTAGTGGATTCCCTAATAACACCTAGTTTCAACATCTCCGTGACCTGCTCCTCAATATTTTCTCGTTGCACCGGCGAAACGCGATACGGGTGACAATGAACCGGCTCTTCATCATAAGTCTTAATATCGACCGATACTATCTCCGACCTACCTAACTGATCAGTTGCAAACGCAAATCTATCCGCATTCCTATCTAACAACGCCAATAATACCTGCTTATCATTCTCACATAAATCCTCATTTACGATAAACCGTTTATCTTCTACCCCAAAAGCAAATTCGCACGAATCCGATAATCCCGAGAAGTAAACGTAATCGCCCTTTCTTAACTCCTGAAAGTTGATAGAATGTATCACGTCACGATCCTCGATAACCGTGGTTTCCCCGAAGTTCACTTGTTTCCTTCTAGAACTATCTAGAAAGTCCGACCCTATCTTTTGTTTTGAAAGAATCCCTACGCGCATGACATTTCGTTTTACCGGTGTCGTGTTTTGTTTTGTATGGAAATTATTGAAAAACGGTATTTTTCCCTGGAAAAAACACATACACGAATGAACAAAATCAATATTCATACCATTCTTTATTAAAAATCCACCCCTAAAATAATGCTACAATTTAAATCAGTTATAACTAAAAATTCCTGTGAAAAGTTAAAATTGTCCAAACTAAAATCTATAACACATTTCCCTACAATTTGCAATAAACTTCCATTTACCGCCTTAACCTGTCTCTTCTCTTCTTACATACATCTCGCACCCACTTGATCTGCAACGGCTGGGCTGATGCATGAAGCCGTAGCGCCTGTATCTAAAAGAGCTACCACGATTACATTAGAAGAATTCAATAAAACTAATGGTCTGACCTGCTGATCCGCCTCGACTGCGACGATCTTCCCCATTGGTCGTTTCACTTCTGTGCTACGCTGCTGAGCTCGTCTAAGGCCCTCATTCCACGGGTCAGCCTGGTCACCGCTATCGACCTCTAGCGACGACGTGTTGCAAAATCCGCTTGCCTAGGACGCAAATTATAATTATTAGTACTAGTTCTAATATGTGGTTCCTGACCACTTGCCGACGGCGAAACATTCGGCGTTCGTCGTAGGTCTTGAGTAGGGCCTTGATTAAATTGTGTGTGAAACGGTCTGTCTCCCCACTCTCTATTGCTATGGGCCAAATTCGGTCCAAAAGTTGCCGGGTTCCTAAACACATTTACATTATCATCACTTCCCGGACTTAATTTCTCCATCTGTACCAGCACTGCCCTTAGCGCCTTCTTATCTACAAAATGGCTCAACATTAATTTATTTCTAAGATGTTTTTGCAATCCTCTTAAAAATTGCCTTATAAAAATGTCATCTTTGGTAACTCTAGCCTACCTCGCCAGGTCCCCTAAATAATGGAAGTAGTCCAACAAACTTCTTTTCTCTTGCTTGGCATTGTAGAACTTCTCTGCAAAGTCTGTGCTTCCAAATTCCTCAATAAATTTATCCACCACCTCTTCAAATGTCTGGGCACTGCCCCTAATTTCCCTAAAAAAATATAAGGCTCCACCTTTTAAATACGACGGAAATAATAATTTTAATTCCTCCGACGATATAAATTTCTTCCTCGATGCAGCATCTCTGAAGTCTTCTAAAAAATCTTCAAAGGACTCCTGAGGACTCCCCGAAAAACAAGTTGACAAATCCTCCATCATGAAATAATTTCATAAAATTTTTCACAAAATGTACGCTGCTATAAAAATCTTCCCACAATATCTTCCTATTCGATTCTTCACTCGCTTGGCAGGTCGAGGTAATTCCTAAATAAAAACTTAAGTACAGAAATATACTTACTTTCAATGCACTTTCGATCCTTCCTCGATTTTTCAAGGTCTGGATCGACGATCACTATCCTCTTCTATTACGTCACTTCTTATGATGTCACCTTCCTTCTGAAGCGGTCTTCTTATTTCTCCGGTTCGTTTGGCGCCTCCACCAATGTAGGGATCTTGAGCACTATACGATCACTGCCTACTTGATAAAGATGAAGATAAAGAATTGACTTGATTAGATTTGTGTTTTTATTGATTTAGTTTACACTTTTTATAAAAGGGATCAACAACTGGCTCGATAGCCATTACGCTAATCCTCACTATATAATTTAGCTCAGTCGCTGGCCGAAGCCTACGGTGAAGTGTGTCACATTGACTTCTCACATCCAAGCCTCTTTCTTTTTAAAACTACAAAATAAGTAACAGTGTCAAAGTGAGCACCCACTCTAAGGAGGCCCGTATACAATATAATCGCATAAACAAATATCGAACCTTACAATACCTACTTAACTCTGAGTTTGAGAACTTGTTGATAGTAGCAAATAGTTTATCTTTTTATTACGTAGGTATGTATAGGTATTGTACAATGAGTCGTACAATAGAATTACGGGTGGGTGACACTCTCACCTTACACCAAATTATTCCAATGCCTCCCGATGGAAGCTGCTTATTCCATTCGATTGCATATTCTTTGTTTGAGTGTAGTAATATACAACAAACAAATAGATTGCGTGAAACTATAGTAGAGTATGTATGTCGTAACTGGGATGATTTGTGTATGTACACTTGCGCTGCAAACGGGGATCCTTACTGCTCTAAAGAAGAGTATCGAACAAGCATGCTTTGTTCGACAACTTATGGAGCTGCTTCTGAATTAAAGGCTGCAGCAAATTTGTATAATATTAAGATCGAAGTGTATCATAAGGATGGTGTTCTGCTAGGTTTG
Source organism: Argyresthia goedartella (assembly GCA_949825045.1). Taxonomy (NCBI): domain Eukaryota; kingdom Metazoa; phylum Arthropoda; class Insecta; order Lepidoptera; family Argyresthiidae; genus Argyresthia; species Argyresthia goedartella. The sequence goes on along the minus strand of OX463821.1, from coordinate 19,629,291 downwards.
TTCGGCGAAACGGGATATCCTACAAAGCGCTTGCTCTTTACAGGAAATCTCTCTTCGGGCCATTATGACGTGTGTATTCCAGTGGAACAAGACATCAATAATGTGTCTATTATTCCCGATATAATTATTCAAGACAAGGAGTCCATGAACGAAAAAAAAAAATTGACACAAAGGGGTCGTCCTAGAAAACGTAAACCAGGTCGACCTAAATTTTCTGAGAAATCCCGTAAAGAACAACGGCGTGAAATTAATCGGCGTTATAAACAAGCACATCCTGAAGTAGTGCAAAATTCTCAGAAACGTTATACAGCCAAACACCCCGAAGTGCATCAGGCAGCCGTAAAACGTTATACCGATAAAAACCCAGAGATACATAGAACCGCGGTAAAACGTTATAATGACAAAAATCCAGTTGTAGATAAAGGATCGTCGAAGTTGTACTAATGACACAAAAAAAAAACGTATACCAATGAAAATGACACAATTAACAAACTAACAGAGAAAATTGGAAAACAGAAAAGGTTAGAAGCTGAAAGAATTGTGAAATGGGTTTTTGAGCGTCGTAAAAATATACTAGATAATTACTGTAAAATTTTAGATCGCGTTCAAAGTAAAATTACAATAAATATGGAAAAAAATAATAGTATCTCTTCTGACAATGACATACTAGAAAAAATTATTATTATTGCCGGAGAATCTAAACATGTGAGTACTCAAGAACCATACTATTATGAAAATTGGTATAAAGTGTTCTGTTCAGGTGAAACTATACCAATAAACGATGAGGGTCAAGCTGAGATATTTATTATTATATACTTTATTGCATATACACATTAGTGGACAATTACAAACATAGTTAGTATACAAAGGCGTGCTTATCTCTATATAGAGATTTCTTCCAGCAAACCCTGGGTTGACAGGGAAAAATAGTTTCATGCGAAGGGATAGACCTATTATGCACAACATAACAAAAAACTAAACATCAGAGTGACTTTAATATATTTATAATAAATTACTTAGATATTTACACATATAAATAAATGAGAACCTACATAATAATATAATACCTATAAATACTATATATAAATATCAATAAATACCTATACAATATATAAATAAAATATAATCTACTACAGAAGAGAAAGGTAATGTTCCTTCAAACTACTTTTGAAGATGTTAAGAGATGGACTGTCCCTGACGGTGCTGGGGAGTTTGTTCCAGAGCTTGATAGCCCGGAGTCGGAGCCCATGTTCATATGCGACAGTTTTATGTTGCGGTGTTGTGAGCAGCGACCGAGTGTGAGGTCTCCGAGGCCTATCTGAAGAAAGAAAAGTGAACAAATCACGTAAGAAGCCAGGGTAATGAGGATTATGTAAAATCTTAAAGAGAGTGAAGAGGATGTGGGAATCCCGGCGAAGACGGATTGGAAGCCACTTCAGATCCCTGCGATACTGAGAAACATGGTCAAATTTGCGCAAACTGAAAATAAACCGAATCCCAAGATTTTGAAGTCGCTCGAGTTTGTCCAGTTGCTCTTCGTTTACGCTGATCCAGCAGACATCTGCGTAGTCAATGAGGGGAAGTAACAGAGATTGGGCGAGTGTAATTTTGGTCTGAAGAGGTAAGAAGTGCTGAAGTCGTCTGAGAGAGTAAAACGTAGCGAAGACACGCCTACTAACCTCGCAGACATGCGCTGACCAAGAGAGCAGGTTATCAAAGATGACTCCGAGATTTTTGGCCTTGGAGCTGTAGGGAATTACGATTCCATCGTACATTATGGGTGCAGTGGACATATGCTGTAACACTTGGAGAGAGTGCCTGGACCCGATAATCATTGACTGCGACTTACAAGGATTGACGAGTAGCCCGTGTGACAGAGCCCAATCCCTGATACACTCAAGATCAGCATTCAGCAAGGCCACAGCAGAGTTAACATCACAGGGAGAAAAATTACGGTAAATTTGGAGATCATCGGCATAGAGATGATAAGAGGAAGAGAGAGTATCTGAGATAGAATTTATGAAGACAGAAAAGAGAAGAGGCGTGAGGTTACCACCCTGAGGCACCCCTGCGAAAAGGTCGCACCATTCTGTTATTATACCATATTTAATATACAGAATAAACATAATGATGTATCTTGGTCTTGTAATCCCAAACAATGTTTATTAGATGAATCAATACTGAAAAGTTTATTGGATGTTTTTAAATATTTAAATTCAAAGTCAGCCATAAATGTATTTAACTTAATATCTAATGAGAGCCAATAATTTATAAACAAAATTAAAATACTTTGTAACATAAAAACCCATTTCCCTAAAATACGAACTATTGTTAGAGAACTTTATCAGTTAATATGTTATTGCAAAAATATAAATGCAATAGATTGTGATTTGAACTCTGTTAATGTAGATAAATTATATGAATAAGGAGTACCTTTTGATATCAAAAATGCTCATTGTGAATTAATTATGCATGAGAGCGAATTAAACGAAGACCTCATTATAGAAAAATATAAACGCGCTTTTAATAGCTTGAAAAAACGATGCAATGATATACCGATAAACCATTGCATATGTTGTCAAAGACTTCTTTGTTTACGTGACCTGTCCGCTATAAATAAACTAAGAAATCCTATCCAAACTGACATATGGCAAAGGTTACAACTATTCAATGAAACATTTAATATTGAGCCCAGTCCATTTATCTGTCATTTATGCTTACAAAAAATCCGAGCTAATGATTTACCTCCTAATTCTATACTTAATAATTTATATTACAGTGACGTACCTAAGCAATTGAGTGATCTTAATAACTATGAAAAAATGTTGATACAAAGAGCTAAAGCTTTTCAAGTAGTCACCAGCTTGACTCCAGTGGGAAATAAAAATATACCTAACAGACAAATGATAAAGAATGTTAAAGGGAGGACATTTAATTTACCATTACCTACAGTAAATACTTAAAATAAATTGCCAAAACCCGAAGAACCTTTAAATCCAAATCAAGAACTTTTTATACTGGTGCGAAGCTGTCCGACTAAAACTAAAATAATGTGGCAAGATTTAGTAGATATCGGCAATATATACAGGGCATTAGTCTATTTGAAACAGAATAACTTTCATTACACCAACATAATTTTACCGGAAAATTCAGATAATTTATTAGATAACCTCGACCAAAATTTAAACTATAGCATCGAGTCAAACGAAAAAGAAAAGGAGTTACAAAATCAGTCTGCCATTCTCACTCAGGTAACCGAAGATAATGAAGATATTTACGAAGCGTATACAATATATCCGCTACACGAAAAGAATCAAAATAGTACAGCTTGCGCACTATATCAAATGTTGAAAGTGAATGCTGCACCAATCGATAATTGCAATAAGGATATATATACTTTATGCTTTCCGGATTTATTTAATGTGGGCAAGTATGGTCAATTTTATGATCGTGAAAGAAAAATTACAAGTGCAGAATTAATTAAATCTTGCTTAACTTCAAAAGACTCGCGATGCAGACTTAACCAGCAATACTTATTTTACTTATGAAATGATGCAAATATAAGACAATTAAATGCAGGTATATTTTATAAATTAAACGTAACTAATCTAAACCAAAAATTAACAGCACAACAGTATTTAGAGAAGATAGAGATAGGTGAACTCGAAGGAGATCTGATGGCAATATTTAGTAGATTACGAAATACCGAGCAATTCTGGAAAAAACCTAGAAGCGATGTTATGTGTATGACTCGTTATTACGGACCGCCTGCTTGGTTTTTAACAATCAGTCCTTCTGAATGGAGATGGACGGACCTCGCGGATTATATTAAATTAATCAATGGTCCAGATGCAAAGAATAAATCTACTAGTGAGTTAGTAGCAATGGACCCAGTTTCAGCGTCGCGGTTTATTGACATAAAATTCAAATCAATATTGGATTTTTTAACATCACCTGATGCTCCTTTAGGTGAAATAGAACATTATTTCTGGCGATGTGAATACCAGTCTAGGGGTTTACAGCATTTACATCTGATGTTATGGGTAAAAGATGCACCAATACTACAAGTTTCGACTGTTGAGGAGGTAGCAGAGTTTATTACTAAATACGTTACATGTTCTGTCCCAGATAAAAAAGTATCCCCAACATTATATCATCGTGTTATTAATTATCAGACGCATAAACATAACTCATACTGTTTACGAAAGAAAAAACAAAAACAAGCTTTACAACAGTTTGCAGGTTTGCATTTCCACGACCAGTAACCGAATCTCTAACAATTAATAGTGTAACCGAATCAATAGCGGCTAGGAAAACTTTAAAAACTAATAGGCTTTATAATATACCTCGCCAAAAAGAATCTCGTTACATTAACGACTATAATCCAGCAATCCTTCTCGCTTGGGATGGCAACATGGATTTACAGTATGTAGGCGAAAACACAGCTGTACTAAATTATTATATTACCAAATATACGACTAAAAGTGAAAAAAGTCACGCAGTAGACACTTTCGACGACATAAATTCTACTAAATCTGTCGCTAGCAGGCTTTTTAACGTAGGTATCCGAGCACTCAATAACACAGAATGTGGTGCACTAGAAGCAAGCGATACACTCTTAGGGATTTCTCTTTATGGTACCGATGCACAGACCACAATCCGATGGCTCGATGTAAATATATATCGCAACCGAAGGGTAAAATCTAAAAAAGAGGTAATTGAACTTGAATCAGATTCTACAGACATCTATTTCGAATCTTGGGTTGATAATATTTATCCTCAACGACCTCAAGACTTAGATTGCATGAATTTATATGATTTCGCTCGTTGGTTTGACAAAGTTACAGCTCCACCTCTTCAGCAACAGCGGCACAGGTGTATAAATTATCATCAAATAAATATTTAAAGAAACGACAGAGACCTTATTTAATAAATCACTATACATACGACGTATATAAACACCCTGAAAAATACTATTTCACACTTGTTAATGTTTCATCCATGGAGAGATTTAGCAATACTGAAGTCTGTACAAAATACTTATACTGTAGCCTTCAATTTTCTAAAAGATCAAATTAAGGACGGACTTGATTATGGAGAAATGCAGACTGCATTCTTAAATAACATAGAGAGAGCGTTTGAAATGATTGAAGAAAAAGTAGCGGAAATTGACAGAGATCGACAGGAAAATGATCAAGAAGATGATGACCTAGAAAATCCATTAGACTTCTTACCTGTTGAAGCTGTGAATACAATGGAGGATTTCAGAAATGCTAAAGATTTGGTATCTGAGGAAGAGCTCGAACAAATGATAGAAGGTTTAAATGGAGACCAAAAACGTATTTTCGACAAGATCTGTAAGACTTTATTAGATGAATGTAAAACTTTGAGAATGTTTGTTAGTGGAACAGGCGGCACGGGAAAAAGTTTGTCGTGTAGCTATACGAACCTAACCAGAACCTAACAGAAAACAACCAGGATAAAATTTAGTAGTGACAGTTTATTAGTTATTTACAGTGAAGACTATAGAAAAATGATACGAAGATGAGGATGGATGAGATGAGAACAGGTTTTTTATAAAACACAGGTTAAGTGAAAAAAAAGAAGCGGAGGACACGGAGAGTAGAAGACCGGTGGGGTGATGGCCAGGATGCAGGTGTATTTGTTGTTGTAGATGTTGTTGAAATCGTCGTTGTAGGAACGGTAGCGGGCGTACTTGTAGTTACGGCTCGCAGGATCCCGTTGTAGGAACGGCTCGCAGGATCGCGTCGTAGGCACGGCTCGCAGGATCACGTTGTAGGAACGGCTCGCAGGATCCCGTTGTAGGAACGGCTCGCAGGATCCTGTTTGTAGGAACGGCTCGCAGGATCGTGTTTGTATGAACGGCTCGCAGGATCGTGTTTGTAGGAACGGCTTGCAGGATCCCGGGGTAGTGCGACCCCGGGATAAGGCCTTTAGGTGGTTCTTCCCGTTCAGAAGCTGACGTGAGACTCCAGAATTTCAGAAATGTTCCGTTCTTATACCCTTTTTGGAGAGTTCTAAAAATTATTTAAATTAAACGTAATTTTTGTGAGTGGCCAAGAGAGAAAAAGTATTTTTGTAAAAGTATTGAAGCAAACATATCAGACCGCTAACGAGTTTGAATGGACATTGCCATGACAACCAGATAAACAACGACATCAACAAATGTCAAAGTTTAGTTTCAGGCTCGTAATACGGTAAACAACAAGAAAACCATGAAGTAAATGAAGTAACAATGAATATAAAAAGGTAGCGCACCAGCGCGCACGAAGCCCGAGATTGCAGAGTTTCGGAGAAAGCCAAATACAAGGTCACCAAAGGTAAACCCCTTCGCTATCGATTTAGAAGTGCTGATAGTGTGAAAATACAAAACGAAAATGATTTGTTAATGTGTTCTTATGATTTAAAACGTTACAGGGTCCTGTGAAAATAAAGGTGATACCAAATATCAGACTGTACAGCTCACCAAGTATCCAGCTGCACATCCAGGAAAATGACATGTAAGTAGCATAACACTACATTTTCCCCCCGACCCTGGAAAAATTTTTGACTCAGCAAAAATTTTGATAAGTACAAAAATAAACCAGGAAAACACAGCTTTGCAGAAACAGACATCACCAGGCAAAATCAGATATACCATCTCTTACATTCCTCATCTTCATTCAGGTAAGGGTGGAGTTCACATTCAATGACTACCACTCTAAAAGTGTGTTTTCAAAAGGACATTCAGGCTTACTTAAGGAGTTGTCATCCGCTCCTGCGTGGAAAAAAAAATTAAGTAGAGGTAAAGAGAAACAAATTAATCCTAAGGTAGCTTTAGTCGCTTTGCCTTAAGATTAAAATGGCCAGAGCGGTAGAGCTCGAAGCCAGAGATCAGCCACATCGCCAACGAGATGTGTCTGAAATGAAGAATATACATATATACAAATTAACAGTTAATAGAAGTTAAGAAAATTTATGCTAATTACATGCAAAAATTTTATATAAAGATTCGTATCACCTTCAGGACAGAAGTTTGAGAAACAAGAGGAGGTTCTATGACAGTCGGATCAGCAGGAAGGTCAAGTGATGGAGAGTCATTTGCAGTTGAAGGTGTAAGAAGTAATGTAAGTTAAATGTAGGCCTAAATATAATCCAGATGAGTTGAAAAACTAGATGAAGTTTTGTTTTAGAATTTGGAAAATATTTAGGCAAGTGTAGAGTCAAGTGTTATAGAAGTGAAGTGAAGTGAAGTGAAGTGAAGTAATGTAAGTTAAATGTAGGCCTAAATATAATCCAGATGAGTTGAAAAACTAGATGAAGTTTTGTTTTAGAATTTGGAAAATATTTAGGCTCAAATATTTATCGCAAAGTGTAGAGTCAAGTGTTATAGAAGTGAAGTGAAGTGAAGTGAAGTGAAGTAATGTAAGTTAAATGTAGGCCTAAATATAATCCAGATGAGTTGAAAAACTAGATGAAGTTTTGTTTTAGAATTTGGAAAAGGAGTTCGTACTTAATAACCCTTTCTATTGTTATAGTTAAGTGTAGAGTCAAGTGTTATAGAAGTGAAGTGAAGTGAAGTGAAGTAATGTAAGTTAAATGTGGGTCTAAATATAATCCAGATGAGTTGAAAAACTAGATGAAGTTTTGTTTTAGAATTTGGAAAAGGAATTCGTACTTAATAACCCTTTACATTGTTATAGTTAAGTGTAGAGTCAAGTGTTATAGAAGTAAAGTGAAGTGAAGTGAAGTAATGTAAGTTAAATGTGGGCCTAAATATAATCCAGATGAGTTGAAAAACTAGATGAAGTTTTGTTTTAGAATTTGGAAAAATATTTAGGCTCAAATATTTATCGCAAAGTGTAGAGTCAAGTGTTATAGAAGTGAAGTGAAGTAAAAATGTAGGCCTAAATATAATCCAGATGAGTTGAAAAACTAGATGAAGTTTTGTTTTAGAATTTGGAAAATGTGAAAAGGATGAATAGATAAAGATGAAAGAGAAAGTAAATCAAAGGGAAAGAGACAAGGCGCAGAAAAGGTTAAGAGTGGAGAAGAACTTTTACGTTGGGCGCCAAAATGTCGTGTAGCTATACGAACCTAACCAGAACCTAACAGAAAACAACCAGGATAAAATTTAGTAGTGACAGTTTATTAGTTATTTACAGTGAAGACTATAGAAAAATGATACGAAGATGAGGATGGATGAGATGAGAACAGGTTTTTTATAAAACACAGGTTAAGTAAAAAAAAAGAAGCGGAGGAAACGGAGAGTAGAAGACCGGTGGGGTGATGGCCAGGATGCAGGTGTATTTGTTGTTGTAGATGTTGTTGAAATCGTCGTTGTAGGAACGGTAGCGGGCGTACTTGTAGTTACGGCTCGCAGGATCCCGTTGTAGGAACGGCTCGCAGGATCGCGTCGTAGGCACGGCTCGCAGGATCACGTTGTAGGAACGGCTCGCAGGATCCCGTTGTAGGAACGGCTCGCAGGATCCCGTTTGTAGGAACGGCTCGCAGGATCGTGTTTGTATGAACGGCTCGCAGGATCGTGTTTGTAGGAACGGCTTGCAGGATCCCGGGGTAGTGCGACCCCGGGATAAGGCCTTTAGGTGGTTCTTCTCGTTCAGAAGCTGACGTGAGACTCCAGAATTTCAGAAATGTTCCGTTCTTATACCCTTTTTGGAGAGTTCTAAAAAATATTTAAATTAAACGTAATTTTTGTGAGTGGCCAAGAGAGAAAAAGTATTTTTGTAAAAGTATTGAAGCAAACATATCAGACCGCTAACGAGTTTGAATGGACATTGCCATGACAACCAGATAAACAACGACATCAACAAATGTCAAAGTTTAGTTTCAGGCTCGTAATACGGTAAACAACAAGAAAACCATGAAGTAAATGAAGTAACAATGAATATAAAAAGGTAGCGCACCAGCGCGCACGAAGCCCGAGATTGCAGAGTTTCGGAGAAAGCCAAATACAAGAACACCAAAGGTAAACCCCTTCGCTATCGATTTAGAAGTGCTGATAGTGTGAAAATACAAAACGAAAACGATTTGTTAATGTGTTCTTATGATTTAAAACGTTACAGGGTCCTGTGAAAATAAAGGTGATACCAAATATCAGACTGTACAGCTCACCAAGTATCCAGCTGCACATCCAGGAAAATGACATGTAAGTAGCATAACACTACAAGTTATTGGATCGATACAATTAAAAATTGGGTTCAGAAGCGATTGAACAAGTTAGCTTCAGTAGCTGCACCCACAGGTATTGCCGCTTTTAATGTAAACGGTCTTACAATACATAGGCTCCTACAGCTGCCTGTAGAACACGGAAACTGTCCCAAGTACACTTCCTTGTCAGACCAAGTATTAGAAATTTTAAGATGTGATTTAAAAGATGTAGTACTTTTGATAATTGATGAAGTGTCTATGATTTCCAATATAACATTAATCTTCGCTTAACAGAAATATATGATACTGGTGACATTGATGACGGATGGTTCGGCAAGATTCATATAGTGTTGTTTGACGATTTGCTCCAACTGCCTCCAGTGAGACAACTGTCGCCATTCGAAAACTTGAAGTCATCTGATATCCTTAAATGTTTAGGATCCCTTAGTGCTCCAAATTTATGGAAAGAACTATTTTGTTATGAGGAATTAACTGTAAATATGAGGCAAAAAAACGACCAACTTTTCGGTGAAATATTGAATCGTTTAAGAATGGGTATAGTATCAAGTCAAGACAGTTGCACTTTATCTAAACGACTCCTCAAATTAACCGCTAAAAATCAAACCGACCGGCTTAAAGAAATCATATCTTATTTTAGATTGCTGTCCGATGAAACAGTATCTTTATTTCCCACTAAAATATGTGTAACCAGTTTAATACTGCAATGTTGGCAAGTATGGAGCAACCAGAAATTAAATTAAATTCGATAGACGAAATAGACTGTCCACGTTATTTGAAAAAACGAGGAAATGACGTACTCAAAAAGTACGAGGATAATTCGTCGCTAACTGCTGGCTTAGAAAATGTCATCACGATAAAAATAGGTTCTCGTGTAATGTTGCGGAGAAACGTAGATGTCAGTAAAGGACTGGTAAACGGATCCATTGGAAAAATAGTGAAGGTACATTGGGACGTCGACAACAGCAATTGTGCACGTAAAATTACGATACAATTTAAACATAATTTTAATTTACGAACTACAACGAGTTAAGACCAAGTTTCAGATATTAAGTAATGTATATGTTCACAGGGAACAATTCCCTATTTGCTTAGCATATGCTATTACTATCCACAAATCACAAGGCCCTAGCCTTGACAGTGCTCTTCTCGACGGGTACGTATCATTACACCTAAAGTTGCTTCAACTATTTTCGATATAACTACGGTCAAAAGACCTACCGTTCAGAATAACTAAAGATCGTTTCACATATTTTTGTTATAACTACTGATTGAATTGCCTAATGGACGACTCACCTACGGTCAACTCACCTACGGTCGACTCACCTACGGTCAATTCAACTACGGTCAACTAACCTACACAGGTGACAAATAGACCTCCCTACAAGTCAGAATAGGATACTATTAGGTCAGTGGCGGTACCAAAATTTATATATGGGCAGTAGGTAAGTTAGGTTAGGTTAGGTTAGAACATGTGAAAACAACAAAAAACACTGTTTAGGAAAAAAATTGTTTATTACAAAATGTTTACCTCACAACTAGATATTTTTGAAGGATATACTGATAACAACTACAAGTAAAAACAACAAAAAACAAAACAAACACCTCTGTTTAGGAAATTAAAAATTGTTCAATCATATTTTATGTAGGAAAAATTATAGTTTAAGTCATATAATTAGATACTGTAGGATATACTGATTAAAGGTTAGAAGCAATAGCTTTCAATAACTCTACAAGTTCAATCAATCAAAAAAAGTTCGCCATCACTTGTTGTAACTGCTTCTTCGTTAACGTCAAAATCAAATTTTTCGGGTTCTTTAATAGATAACAAAGCCTTCCTTTTTTCACGACCAACTACTTGTCTAAGGGCGTCTTTGGATGGCAAATTGGTTGAAATATCTGCACTAGTGGATGCCAAATGATGTTGTACTATTTGACAAGTCTTAGTCATCGGAGAAGCACTGGTTTTGTGTTTCAGAACATGGATGCTATTAGCAACATCAGCACGCTCTGGAACACCTGAAACAAAAAAGAAAAAATTTTAGCAGTAACTATCGCACGGTAACTATAACACTTAGTACCTACACAATCATCACTTATACATACATACATACCTTCGTGATTATGTTCGCCGCTGCATGATAGAACTGCCAATGTCTCAATATCTGTAAATACATTAGTAATGATATTTGCACTGCATTTGCGTGATTCACATTTCCAGTATATTTTCTCACTTCCTGGTCTATTTTTAACATATGTATACCCGTTTCGATAAATTTTCACTGCCCCCCTTTGCGTTTTCACTAATTTCACAATGTTTTCAGCCATAATTACAATATTAAACACAATTTGTACTCAAAACATCGTAACTAGCCACCACGACGTCATAAAATGTAGGTACTACTACCACACCAGCTCGCTTAGACTACCCTCGTTTTAAACATCAATTCAGAGCGGCGCGGCGCGCAAAATTGATAAACCGTAGGCCAATAAACCAATAGATGAATCGTCCGTTAGTGCTATTGAACTTAGTTGAAACAAACTTAGGTAAGTTAAACAATAGTTGAGTCGTCCAGTAGGCGAGATGAACATAGGTGAATCGACCGTAGTTATATCGAAAATAGTTGAAGCAACTTTAGGTGTAATGATACGTACCCATATAACGCTCTATCTCCTTATCGGCTTTCGGCATGAAATATTTCGACCGAAACCTCTTCAATAAAATGCCGCCAGAGGGCGCCACTCGAGAACACTTCAAAGATTTTAGCTCAGCATATTTAATTTCCAAAAATATAGTATTTGTGTGTTAATTGAAGAACTTATACGTTAAATAACTAAACCTTATAGTGCTCAATACGGAGTAGTGAATTGGTGAAAATTAAGACAGTAAATAGTGATTTAAACCCATATTATTACTATTTCACTACAAAACAAAGAAACCCAGTGTTTAAACAGAAAGATCAAAAGTGTATAGTGCGTGTAATTATGATCTCGGAGGTACGAGAAAACACATGGTAAAATCTCATTAACATCTGCATCAAAACAACAAATTCTTAGTCTTGTTTACATCGATCAGCCGAGCAAGGTCAAAGTCCACTGACGGCCACAAATGACATCAACAACAACTCAACATCTCAATCACCTATTACGCCATCTACAGTAAGAGTGATGAACCACATGGAGAACATCATGTTTAGGATGCAGCGGCAGCGCACACAGTCGGACGCATCTACGAACAATGATCAAGATGACACATGTAACACGCTAGATGGCACCACATGTAGCTTACAAAACGTGTCGATTGATAGTAATGATCAATATCTTGATCTTACTCAAAGAATATCCCAGCTCTCGTCGCAGCTGGATAGTGCACACGAAGAAGTAAATAAACTGAGCTTAGAAAATTCAAACTTAAGGCAAAAAATAGAGAATTTATTAAAAACACAACAATTATACAAACAAGTCTGTTTAAGCCCAAGAAAAAGCACAAAAGTTGCTACGCCGAGAAAAACTATAACACCTCAAAAACATACCCCTAAGCAAGCGAGTATTACATCGAATACACATAGCTACCAAAACATGACCCCTTTGACATCAAAAAAGATAAATATTGTAAAAAATAAGTTACACCCAACTGCTCCTGTAACACAGCCAGCTCCGAAGACAAACAGAAAGATGGCCATCATTAGCAGCAACAACAAAAATAGTGTGTTACCGTTAGCCGAGAACAACTTTGAACAATTCAATGTATGTCATTACCTCACACCAAATGCGAGTTTGTCAGTATTACTGCAACATTTAGGAGAGAAACTGAAATATTTTGGTTTGAATGACTACTGCCTGATACTTGTGGGAGAGGAAGACTTCAAGCAAACCAAAAACTACACCAACCTAGTTCAACTACTTAAAAAGACGACTGAAACGATCCGACACACAAATATAATAATTTGTGCACCAACGTACAGATGCAATAACTCTCCATTATACAACTGGAGGGTTAATGTTTTCAACAGTCTGCTCCTTAACGACGCACGTACCCATAAATATGCCTACGTCTTCAATCCCAACTCCACACTTTCCACCGCACACGATGACCACATGTTTACCCCCCTCCGAGGACACCTAAGCAAGCGAGGCCTTCGAGTCATCTTCAGGAACCTACAAGCGGTAATCAATAGCACTCAACAGATTAATGACGAAAGAAGGGAGTCAGCTCTACAGGATACACCAGCATACCCCTCCGCGGGTTGTACGATAAGCGCAAGATTGCCAAAGCAGACCATCACGAAGGAACCGGCAACCGATTTTTTTCGTCTTTAAGCACGTCCAAATACTGCATCAAAATATAGCTGGACTCTTAAATAAATCATCTAACTTGACCGTATGCTTAGAGGTAATAGCATCTGAAAATACCGTCATCGATGTTATCTGCTTAACCGAACACTTTATGCCGTCCGGATATGAGGACCTCATAAATGTTCCGAACTTTCGTCTGGCGGCTCATTTTTCGCGAGAGTCAAAGAAAAGAGGAGGCGCATGTATTCTTACGAGGACTGGACTAGACTTTAAGGAACTGGACAATATTGCAAAACAGTCGATTAGTGGCATTGTAGAGTTCTGTGCAATAGGACTAATAAATCTAGATGTAATCATTGTTTGCATTTATAGAGTACCGCGGACAACAGAAGCAAAAAAATACTTATAAATATTTTATGATAAATTAGAAACTATCCTACATAAGTTATGCAATAAATCCAACAAAAAAATTGTGATCTGCGGGGACTTTAACATTGACATATTAAAAAATAACAATTGGACGAAAGATTTACATTCATTCTTACAAGGTTTCAACATGAAATTAGAAATAAATGTGCCTACGAGAAAGGATAAGACGTGCATTGACAACTTTGCCCATAATGTATTGAAGGGATGCAAGGGTAGAGTGATAGAGTTCGGCCTATCTGATCACACATCTCAACTGCTTCAAGTACCTGTTAAAAAAACCTGTAAATTAAAATCATGGACAGTAAAAAAAAAGACGATTCAGCCCTGAAAATCTCGAAAGGTTCTTAACCCACTTGCAATCTTTAACATTCTCAAACATTTACACTACATCAGATTGCAATAAAGCCTATGAAATTTTTCTTGACGATTTCCTCACGATTTATAAAATTTTTTCTGCTTCCCACTTGTAGACGTGAGAATAAAATCGTCAAAATCGCCAAAATGGGTATCCAAAGGCATAAAAAAATGCAGCAAAAATCAAAGAGAACTTCTATGGAATTATAGGAAAACCCCTACAGATGAAAATCGAAATAAATTGAAAACATATACAAGGACATTCAGAAAGATTATTAAGCTAACACAAAAAACTCAGAATAACCATTTTATAAACAACTCTGACTGTAAATCTAAAGCAAGCTGGAAAATTATTAATGACGCTAAAAGTAATTTTCCAAAAGAGTCTCTTTATGGAATTAATACGGAAACAACAACATTGACTGATCCTCAAGAAATCGCAAATGCATTTAATAACTTTTTTGTAGAGCAGACTAGTAACTGTGACAACAACGTCAACCAGAGAGCCCCCTCTAATGAAAATAGTCTTTTAAACTCCATGTTTATGCCGCCAACTGTACCTGCTGACGTAGTTAAAATCATATGGTCCCTAAAAAATAAAAATAGTGTAGGTTATGACGAAATACACACAAAAGCTATTAAGAATACCGCACAAATCATAGCACCACATTTATGCTATCTCATAAACCTCTGTATTAGTAGTGGCCAGTACCCGGACAAACTTAAACCTGTTGTAGTGAAACCACTGTTCAAGAAAGATGATAGATGTTCCATGAAGTACTATAGACCAATAGCATTAGTGCCTATTTTCTCAAAAATATTTGAAAGAGTTATTTACAATGGATTAGAGTCCCACTTGAATAAAAATAATATATTGATTGATGAACAAAAGGGATTCAGAAAAAATAAATCAATTGACATGGCTATATATAATTTTCTTAATACAATTCTACCAAACATTGACACCAGAACACCGATCTGTGCTTTATACATGGACCTAACGAAAGCTTTTGACTACGTTAACCATACACTATTGCTGAGTAAATTAAACATGTATGGTGTAAGAGGAAACGTGTTAATTCTCTTGAAATCCTACCTAAGTAATAGACCACAATGCACGGAAATAACTAGAATATGTCCTAAAACAAAGACAGAGATAAAATATGTATCGCCCTACAGAGAAATATTGTGTGGTGTACCGCAGGGCAGTGTCCTAGGACCGCTATTATTTATTATTTATATAAATGATCTACCAAAAAATATTCCTAATCCAATGATTTTATTTGCTGATGACAGTACAGTATCCATTAAATGTAATAACAAAGATAATTATGAAATAGAATCAAATGACACTTTAAAAAAAATAATGACTTGGCTTGATAGCAATAAATTAATGGCAAATCTAGACAAAACTAAAATTATGCACTTCTTCCAACGCACCAACCCGACATCCAAATTCAATGTTCAATATGAGGGTAAGATCATCGAGGAAGTCACTGAAACAAAGTTTCTCGGCGTGCGAATTGATCACCAACTAACATGGAAAGCACAGACAGCCGAGCTCAGTAAAAAATTACATAAAGCTGCATATCTCTTATTCAGACTATCAAAAATTGTCAACAGAGAAACTGTTTTAACTGCGTATCATGGTCTTGTAGCGTCTTTATTGCGATATGGCGTAATTTTTTGGGGTAACTCTACAGATAAAGATTCTGTATTCAAAGCTCAAAAACGCTGCGTTAGGGCGATGTGTGGGTTAAAAACTCAAGAAAGCTGTGAACCAGTTTTTAAAAACCTTAAAATACTTACCCTTCCGTCCATCTACATTTACGAAGTTGCCATCTTTGTGAAATCTAACCCAGATCTCTTTGTTAAAGTCTCATGCGGAAAACAAAAATCAGTGCGTGTGCAAAATGAGCACAAGCTGCGACTAAGGCATGCAAAAACCGCATTAATGCATAAAAACATATTATGTATGGCGCCAAAAATTTTCAATAAATTACCTAATGAGATAAAATGTATGAATTTGTTACAATTTAAGCATAAGTTATTTAATCTATTAGTCGTTAAATGTTATTATGACATTGAGGCATTTGTTAATGACAATAGTATATGAACATTTTTATTAATTAATTGCATGTAGATTAATTTACAATATGACATTTCTAAATTATTATTTTTTGACTTGCTGACTATTATCAATCTGAAATTAACTAGGTATTAAATTGTATGATGACATGTCTCTTTATGCTTAATTTAATTCAATTACTATTAATATTTGTATGCCCCTGGGTAGAACACTGCGAGCTCCAAAATCTTACCCGACATCTGTAAATGTATATTACCTGTGTTCACAAATAAATGATCTTTATCTTTATCTTTATCTTTATCTTTATCTTTATCTTTATCTTTATCTTTATCTTTATCTTTATCTTTATCTTTATCTTTATCTTTATCTTTATCTTTATCTTTATCTTTATCTTTATCTTTATCTTTATCTTTATCTTTATCTTTATCTTTATCTTTATCTTTATCTTTATCTTTATCTTTATCTTTATCTTTATCTTTATCTTTATCTTTATCTTTATCTTTATCTTTATCTTTATCTTTATCTTTATCTTTATCTTTATCTTTATCTTTATCTTTATCTTTATCTTTATCTTTATCTTTATCTTTATCTTTATCTTTATCTTTATCTTTATCTTTATCTTTATCTTTATCTTTATCTTTATCTTTATCTTTATCTTTATCTTTATCTTTATCTTTATCTTTATCTTTATGTTTATCTTTATCTTAACGTCTTTGCGAGACCTAAATGACCTCCTGTCCACGCCTCATCATGTAATTCGTTCATTACATTTTGAAACAAAGACCTAGGCTATACTAATACCTCCCTAATTTCTCCATCTCTACGTACGCTTTTATATAATAAATTATTTCTCAAGCAAAAACCGCTACGCCACGCTTTCGGACGTTCGCTCAACCGCGTTAACCATCTACTACAAAATGAATCGTTCTCTTGATCCGCCTGTAACGACTCTACATTAATACTAAAAACTTCCAAACCATCATCATCAGGTTCAGAACGAGAAGAAGACTGAGGTCCTTCTGTTTCCCGTTTCCCTTCTTCCATTAGCGGATTCCTACTCAAAAAATCTGCCACTACATTGCTTTTCCCCGAGCAATGAACTATCTCGAAATCCCATTGTATCGCTAACGCCCATCGCGCTAACCTACCAGACATATCTTTTCTCGACTGTAACCAACATAACGCGCTATGGTCTGTAACAACCTGAAAATACGATCCCCCAAAGATAATGCCTATAGTGCCTTAACGCCCATACTAACCCCAGACACTCTTTCTCCGTCGTACTATATTTTTTCTCCGCATCCGTTAACTTCCTAGACGCATAGGCAACCGGACTCATTTTTTCAAAGTCCTGCATCAATACTGCACCCAACGCCTCGTTAGACGCATCCACATAAACTCTCGTAGTAACCGACTTATCCCCCGAATAATACGAAATTATTGGCGCACTACACATAACCTTCTTAATATAATCGAACGAATTCTGCAATTCTTCATTCCATTGAAACTTTACCCCCTTTTTCAATAATTTAGTGAGAGGTAACGATATTCTCGCAAAATTCGATACAAATTTTCTATAATAAGAAAATAAACCTAATAATTGTTTCACATCCTTCGTAGATGTGGGAGTTGGAACCTGTTGCATAGCCTTCAGCTTTTTCTCACTAGGTTTTACTCCTTCATTCAAGATTAGATAACCTAGCATCTCAATCTCGCAAAAACCGAATTTACATTTGGATGGCTTGAAGGTCAAGTTCGCTTCTCTAAACCGCCCAAAAACTTTCTGCAACGTATCGGTAAACTCCTCGAACTTTCTACCATACACAATTACATTGTCTACGTAAACCATAACCCCTTTAAATCTTAAATCCGCTAAAACTTTATCCATCATCCGTTGGAAAACTGCTTGACTCGTTGCCAAACCGAACGGAACAACATTAAATTCATAAAGACCCGTGGTCGTGACGAAAGCCGTTTTATGCCTACCTTCCGTAATAACCGTCTGCCAATAACCTGAATTGAGATCTAACTCCGCAAAATACTTGGCCCCGGCCAAACTATCGACAATGTCTTCTATCCGCGGAATAGAATAATTATCCCTACAAATTTTCTTATTTAATTTCCGATAATCTACACAAAACCTCCATGAATCATCGGGCTTTTTAATTAACACAACGGGCGCAACATAAGAACTAGTGGATTCCCTAATAACACCTAGTTTCAACATCTCCGCGACCTGCTCCTCAATATTTTCTCGTTGCACCGGCGAAACGCGATACGGGTGACAATGAACCGGCTCTTCATCATAAGTCTTAATATCGACCGATACTATCTCCGACCTACCTAACTGGTCAGTTGCAAACGCAAATCTATCCGCATTCCTATCTAACAACGCCAATAATACCTGCTTATCATTCTCACATAAATCCTCATTTACGATAAACCGTTTATCTTCTACCCCAAAAGCAAATTCGCACGAATCCGATAACCCCGAGAAGTAAACGTAATCGCCCTTTCTTAACTCCTGAAAGTTGATAGAATGTATCACGTCACGATCCTCGATAACCGTGGTTTCCCCGAAGTTCACTTGTTTCCTTCTAGAACCATCTAGAAAGTCCGACCCTATCTTTTGTTTTGAAAGAATCCCTACGCGCATGACATTTCGTTTTACCGGTGTCGTGTTTTGTTTCGTATGGAAATTATTGAAAAACGGTATTTTTCCCTGGAAAAAACACATACACGAATGAACAAAATCAATATTCATACCATTCTTTATTAAAAATCCACCCCTAAAATAATGCTACAATTTTAATCAGTTATAACTAAAAATTCCTGTGAAAAGTCCAAACTAAAATCTATAACACATTTCCCTACAATTTGCAATAAACTTCCATTTACCGCCTTAAACTGTCTCTTCTCTTCTTACATACATCTCGCACCCACTTGATCTGCAACGGCTGGGCTGATGCATGAAGCCGTAGCGCCTGTATCTAAAAGAGCTACCACGATTACATTAGAAGAATTCAATAAAACTAATGGTCTGACCTGCTGATCCGCCTCGACTGCGACGATCTTCCCCATTGGTCGTTTCACTTCTGTGCTACGCTGCTGAGCTCGTCTGAGGCCCTCATTCCACGGGTCAGCCTGGTCACCGCTATCGACCTCTAGCGACGACGTGTTGCAAAATCCGCTTGCCTAGGACGCAAATTATAATTATTAGTACTAGGTCTAATATGTGGTTCCTGACCACTTGCCGACGGCGAAACATTCGGCGTTCGTCGTAGGTCTTGAGTAGGGCCTTGATTAAATTGTGTGTGAAACGGTCTGTCTCCCCCCTTTCTATTGCTATGGGCCAAATTCGGTCCAAAAGTTGCCGGGTTCCTAAACACATTTACATTATCATCACTTCCCGGACTTAATTTCTCCATCTGTACCAGCACTGCCCTTAGCGCCTTCTTATCTACAAAATGGCTCAACATTAATTTAAGATGGTTTTGCAATCCTCTTAAAAATTGCCTTATAAAAATGTCATCTTTGGTAACTCTAGCCTACCTCGCCAGGTCCCCTAAATAATGGAAGTAGTCCAACAAACTTCTTTTCTCTTGCTTGGCATTGTAGAACTTCTCTGCAAAGTCTGTGCTTCCAAATTCCTCATTAAATTTATCCACCACCTCTTCAGATGTCTGGGCAATGCCCCTAATTTCCCTAAAAAAATATAAGGCTCCACCTTTTAAATACGACGGAAATAATAATTTTAATTCCTCAGACGATATAAATTTCTTCCTCGATGCAGCATCTCTGAAGTCTTCTAAAAAATCTTCAAAGGACTCCTGAGGACTCCCCGAAAAACAAGTTGACAAATCCTCCATCATGAAATAATTTCATAAAAATTTTCACAAAATGTACGCTGCTATAAAAATCTTCCCACAATATTTTCCTATTCGATTCTTCACTCGCTTGGCAGGTCGAGGTAATTCCTAAATAAAAACTTAAGTACAGAAATATACTTACTTTCAATGCACTTTCGATCCTTCCTCGATTCTTCAAGGTCTGGATCGACGATCACTATCCTCTTCTATTACGTCACTTCTTATGATGTCACCTTCCTTCTGAAGCGGTCTTCTTATTTCTCCGGTTCGTTTGGCGCCTCCACCAATGTAGGGATCTTGAGCACTATACGATCACTGCCTACTTGATAAAGATGAAGATAAAGAATTGACTTGATTAGATTTGTGTTTTTATTGATTTAGTTTACACTTTTTATAAAAGGGATCAACAACTGGCTCGATAGCCATTACGCTAATCCTCACTATATAATTTAGCTCAGTCGCTGGCCGAAGCCTACGGTGAAGTGTGTCACATTGACTTCTCACATCCAAGCCTCTTTCTTTTTAAAACTACAAAATAAGTAACAGTGTCAAAGTGAGCACCCACTCTAAGGAGGCCCGTATACAATATAATCGCATAAACAAATATCGAACCTTACAATACCTACTTAACTCTGAGTTTGAGAACTTGTTGATAGTAGCAAATAGTTTATCTTTTTATTACGTAGGTATGTATAGGTATTGTACAATGAGTCGTACAATAGAATTACGGGTGGGTGACACTCTCACCTTACACCAAATTATTCCAATGCCTCCCGATGGAAGCTGCTTATTCCATTCGATTGCATATTCTTTGTTTGAGTGTAGTAATATACAACAAACAAATAGATTGCGTGAAACTATAGTAGAGTATGTATGTCGTAACTGGGATGATTTGTGTATGTACACTTGCGCTGCAAACGGGGATCCTTACTGCTCTAAAGAAGAGTATCGAACAAGCATGCTTTGTTCGACAACTTATGGAGCTGCTTCTGAATTAAAGGCTGCAGCAAATTTGTATAATATTAAGATCGAAGTGTATCATCAGGATGGTGTTCTGCTAGGTTTGTTCGGCGAAACGGGATATCCTACAAAGCGCTTGCTCTTTACAGGAAATCTCTCTTCGGGCCATTATGACGTGTGTATTCCAGTGGAACAAGACATCAATAATGTGTCTATTATTCCCGATATTATTATTTTTATATAATTATTCAAGACAAGGAGTCCATGAACGAAAAAAAAAAATGACACAAAGGGGTCGTCCTAGAAAACGTAAACCAGGTCGACCTAAAACTTCTGAGAAATCCCGTACAGAACAACGGCGTGAAATTAATCGGCGTTATAAACAAGCACATCCTGAAGTAGTGCAAAATTCTCAGAAACGTTATACAGCCAAACACCCCGAAGTGCATCAGGCAGCCGTAAAACGTTATACCGATAAAAACCAGAGATACATAGAACCGCGGTTAAACGTTATAATGACAAAAATCCAGTTGTAGATAAAGGATCTTCGAAGTTATACCACACAAAAAAAAAAAACGTATACCAATGAAAATGACACAATTAACAAACTAACAGAGAAAATTGGAAAACAGAAAAGGTTAGAAGCTGAAAGAATTGTGAAATGGGTTCTTGAGCGTCGTAAAAATATACTAGATAATTACTGTAAAATTTTAGATCGCGTTCAAAGTAAAATTACAATAAATATGGAAAAAAATAATAGTATCTCTTCTGACAATGACATACTAGAAAAATTTATTATTATTGCCGGAGAATCTAAACATGTGAGTACTCAAGAACCATACTATTATGAAAATTCGTATAAAGTGTTCTGTTCAGGTGAAACTATACCAATAAAAGATGAGGGTCAAGTTGAGATATTTAATATAAAGAACGAACATAATGATGTATCTTGGTCTTGTAATCCCAAACAATGTTTATTAGATGAATCAATACTGAAAAGTTTATTGGATGTTTTTAAATATTCAAATTCAAAGTCAGCCACAAATCTATTTAACTTAATATCTAATGAGAGCCAAGAATTTATAAACAAAATTAAAATACTTTGTAACATAAATACTCATTTCCCTAAAATACGAACTATTGTTAGAGAACTTTATCAGTTAATATGTTATTGCAAAAATATAAATGCAATAGATTGTGATTTGAACTCTGTTCATGTAGATAAATTTTGTGAATTAGGAGTACCTTTTGATATCAAAAATGCTCATTGTGAGTTAAATATGCATGAGAGCGAATTAATCGAAGACCTCATTATAGAAAAATATAAACGCGCTTTTAATAGCTTGAAAAAACGATGCAATGATAAACCGATAAACCATTGCATATGTTGTCAAAGACTTCTTTGTTTACGTGACCTATCCGCTATAAATAAACTAAGAAATCCTATCCAAACTGACATATGGCAAAGGTTACAACTATTCAATGAAACATTTAATATTGAGCCCAGTCCATTTATCTGTCATTTATGCTTACAAAAAATCCGAGCTAATGATTTACCTCCTAATTCTATACTTAATAATTTATATTACAGTGACGTACCTAAGCAATTGAGTGATCTTAATAACTATGAAAAAATGTTGATACAAAGAGCTAAAGCTTTTCAAGTAGTCACCAGCTTGAATCCAGTGGGAAATAAAAATATACCTAACAAACAAATGATAAAAAAGTTAAAGGGAGGACATTTCATTTACCATTACCTACAGTAAATACTTTAAATAAATTGCCAAAACCCGAAGAACCTTTAAATCCAAATCAAGAACTTTTTATACTGGTGCGAAGCTGTCCGACTAAAACTAAAATAATGTGGCAAGATTTAGTAGATATCGGCAATATATACAGGGCATTAGTCTATTTGAAACAGAATAACTTTCATTACACCAACATAATTTTACCGGAAAATTCAGATAATTTATTAGATAACCTCGACCAAAATTTAAACTACAGCATCGAGTCAAACGAAAAAGAAAAGGAGTTACAAAATCAGTCTGCCATTCTCACTCAGGTAATCGAAGATAATGAAGATATTTACGAAGAGTATACAATATATCCGCTACACGAAAAGAAACAAAATAGTACAGCTTGCGCACTATATCAAATGTTGAAAGTGAATGCTGCACCAATCGATAATCGCAATAAGGATATAGATACTTTATGCTTTCCGGATTTATTTAATGAGGGCAAGTATGGTCAATTTTATGATCGTGAAAAATAATTACAAGTGCAGAATTCATTAAATCTCTGAAAAGTCTTACAGGGTAGGGGATGTACATATTGTCATGGCGAGTAGTAGTGGTGCCCGATGGCAAGGGAGTAGGTCACGCCACGCGTAAGAAAGGATGGGAATATGTCTTCCAAACCCCGCCAATTAAATTATTGCTGGCCGGTTCTCGCGGTTGTCTGAATGGGACTGGTGACCGCGAATACTTCCGAGTCACGTGGCGTTGTTGCAGTTTCATACTGCGGGAATGCTAACGAATTAATATGATTTGCATTCGGTCGAGGAATCACACCCGTAGGGAATATCAAAATAGCTCCAAGTTTGTCATTTGACATAAGTACATGCGTCACTTAGAGTCCGTTAGGCCCTATTGTAGCATCCTGTGCCAAGCTTAGGGAAATCCTTACTCCTCATTAAAGGGAATTCAACAGATCTCGCAACTAGATGTTAATCTAGATGCGAGATCTTTCACTTAGCAATGTTGGTTGGAATTCACAGGTAGATGCGAGGTTTGGGGCATCTACCACTCCCCCCTTCCCTCATTTTTTTATGACAAAAGTGACAGAATCTAGATTTAGGGAACTGTAACTACCTTCTTTAAGTTTATAATTATTCGATGTTTGCCTCGTCCAAGGATCTTTCCAAGTCTTTCTAAACAAATTTTTATGACCAATTACATCACCTCCATCTCAAACTATTAATTTCTTTCTCATAGATTTTCTTTACCTATTTCATGCCTCTAAAAGTATCTGGGTTTGCTGAAATAAAAAATTACACAACGTAGCAAGTCCTACCACAGTAATACGATCACATTTGGCCATTACACTGAGAAATATTACTATTGAATATTTCTGCAATTAACATATGCTTAAAAGCGTTTTGTTAAGTATAGGTTAAAATATAAAAACATAAAGGGGGGGATCTTTACATTTGGTGCCATCAAACCAGGATTATTGGTTCATAATACTAACGTGGGCTTCGGCCTACATTTGTTGCTGTGAAATGGAAGAGGGTAAAATTGGAATGGGTTGGGGAAATCCATGAAGCTAGTAAATAGTAGAGTTCCCTGCCATGAAATCACGAGTGGTAGAACGATGTAAATTATGAACGTATACGCATGTAAGTTTATATAACCTTCATTTACACAAAGTAAGTTAATTGTCAACTCGCATTTTTAGGGTTCCGTATCGAAGGGTGCCAAGCGGGACCATATTAATAAGCCTCTGCTGTCCATCTGACCGTCTGTTACCAGGCTGTATCTCATGAACTCTTCATAATTGATAATTAAATTAAAATAAAATTAATATTTAAGGGGGGCTCCCATACGAAATACGATAGATATGTTTTTGCCGTTTCATAGATAATGGTACGAAACCCTTCGTGCGCGAGTCCGACTCGCACTTGGCTAGTGTTTTATCTTTCTAGTGCTTTTATTACGGGGGCGTTACATTGATTGTAACGGATCTTACTTTTCATAATCATACGCAATCATTTGATAATACTTTCATTACTCAATTCAGCGTACAACCGGCTCTTACATGAATTAGCAACAAGTAGTTGTGTTGAGTGCGGTTAAAATAATATTTTACTGATTGGGCTGCTCTGGTGTGGGTCACAAAAAAAATATAGTTTTCAGAACGGCTTGAGTTCGATCATAAATTCAAAATATCTTGACACGTTGGTTCAATAAATTAGGAAAGTGTAGAGTAGTATCGTCTTTCGACGACATTAATAGCTTGCACTTGGAGATTTTTAAGGGTCAACCCAACATGGAGTGACTTGGGGTTTTTTTTCTCACGTTATCTCTTCGTAGAAATGTGCAGATGTTTTATGACGTTGCCTGCCCTTTGTTTAATATTTGTGGAACTATTGGGCTGTTTCGGCATTTCACTAAATTAGTGGCAATATTTTAGAAACGTTTGATGTACAATAGAAAAAATAAAACTTAACTTTTGAACCAGATGTCGGAACTAGTCAAGCTGTAGAAGATAATGGAACAATGTAATAGCAATGTATACATCATTTTCATATTTTGTTACGGACCTAACTTGCAAAGTAGGTATATCATCATTAAGTACAATACAGAACCTTAATTTAGAACGGTTAATTCAAAGTTATATTCTTAGTATGATAGTAAGGATAAGATTCATTTTAGGCTACGTAAAAGATTTGATAAAGGATATGATAAAATATTATAAACCACTCATGTGCCTCAAGTTCTTGAAATCTTAAAATTATATTTAGCTAGATAATGAAATAATGGACGTACTATTTCTGGTTGGGTAGGCATATGGCACCATTTATGTGCGATGACGATCCATTTCGGGGAGGTAATTTCAGGGTCTAAAAGTTCGAACGTTAGTTTTGATTGGTCAATTGGCATGCTTTGGGGGTGTTGGACGCACCTACTCAGGAAAGAATAGCAGATTTACGGATCACTCATTATTACTCATTTTTAAATTACGGCTTATACGTACTCCTTCTTTATCATGGCTTATACGTTGCTGGTATACTTAAAATACTATGGTTAATTTTCTTTCCTCAGATGAGTCAATAAAATTAAGGGGCGATTGTAACGATCCCAACATGCACTGTTTAACTAAATCATACAAAATTATCATAAAATCAAGAAAGGTAGTTCATATCGGTTTGTTGGAGTTTTGAGAATAACTTAAGTAATAAAGTAATAAAATCTGACTGTAAACAAATGTGCACCGATTAGTTTTGTTAGACTTAAAAGAAACAATGACCAGAACCATTTAGCCAAAACTCAGTTCTATGTATGGCTCGTTAGGAAGTAAGTAATTTAGTCTATCACAAAGTCACTCTTAATAAAATAAAGGTCATTTATCTTCTGGCCAATTACTTGCACCATGGCAAGAAATACAAAGTTCTGGGTAAGCAAGTCTTAACTTGTAATTTGTTATTTTTTACAATACTCTGTCCTGCAGTAATTCAATGATGACTGTGTAAAAAAGCCGTTACGGCGCGGATGTTTTATTATTTTAAGACGTTGTTGCCTAAATAAAGCCAGGGATCGATGCCATTGTTGGAACCCCACTGAATGAATGCCGTATGACATCTTTGAAATTAATTAATAATAATAATAATACCTTGGGCACTATTTACACACATTGATCTAGCCCAAACTAGGATTCCCTGTATCTTGGTTACTAGACAATGATACACATACTTATAAATACTATACTAAGATAGATAAACAGCCATCACAAGGGTACAAACATCCATTTTCATCAAACAAATATTTACCCCCACCGAGACTCGAACCTGGGACCCTTGGCTTCGTAGGTAGGGCACTGCCGACTCGGCCATTCGCGTCGATGAATTTAATTGAGCTCTGATAGGTTAGATGAGGCTCATAATCATTCACTGAATCTAATCTAAGACTGAATCATTGTTTTTAGGTAACATACTAAAATGAGATCCTGATATATTTAATCTTGGTTGCTAATTATTTTATCACCCACTTTGGGCAAGTGTGTGACGTAAAGAACCAAACAAAGTATATAGCGAAAACCTAATATTAACAACATCTTATAGGCGGTGGCGAAAAGTTTAATGTATCAGTATCGTCAGCATCGTTCTATTTCTTGGGGTGGATCTAGGCATGGAAAGAACTAAATAGGCTAACTATTATGCTTGTTAAAATAATAATCCTGATAGCACCATGAGTACATGGGCCAATGAGATGACATAGGGGCGTAGTCTTGAATGAGTTTTGGCGATGTGATTGGTCGAGACTGGAAGGGTAGGTATTAGAGTAGGTAGGCTGCGCATACGCCGAAAGGACGGAAATTTGACAGAGTAGGGGAGACCGGGTTTAGACACGGAACAGGGCAGTCGACAGCGAGGAGGACAGCGAGCTGAAGAACAGGAAGTGCGGGAGTTTCTCTGGTGCCAGGCGCGAGAGGCGAGACTGCGGCGTCAGGGGGCCTTCGCCGAGTGACATTTCCAGGGGCTGCGCTCGCGCTTGTTGGCTTAGCAACGCGCGGCTGTACCTGACCATCAGCCGGCTGTACGGGTGAGCTTCGACCTGCTTACGCGCGGCATCTCAGCGCGCCGGGAACTCCTGTCTGGTTTGATGCACAGTTTACTTAACCTAATTTATTGATTGCTCTTCACTTTAAATACCGGTACCGTGTATTGTCAATATTGTCGTTGCTTGTCCTTTTGAACTGTACACCACAAGGCAGTGTCAATATAGTAGAGGTTTCGGTCTTAGTAGGGGCGTATCTAATTGTTACTGGAACTTTGAGTTAATTATCTCGACTCGGACTCCAAACGGAAAATTTTATGTAGGTACAAAGCGTCTAATGATAATCCATAATGCGTAGCACTGTCGTTCGCCTATTTAAATAGCTGCGTCGACATGAGATGCGTGTTACTGGGTTTTCAAAACTGATTAAGGTAGATCTGTCGTCGGCTAGCCGCTTAGGTAGGCATTCCCCATCCTTATATCCTGAACTAAAATTACATTTGAGTTCTTTGTCAGTTAGCTCATCCTGTAATAATCAAACTGACGGATTAGTTTATTTCCCTTCCTTTGTGTTCTAAATTTCTGTAAAATTAAGTTACACAGGTAACACTTTGTAGTATTGCGTTAATCTACTTGGCACTTGTATTTATTAACGTTTTATAGAACTACTCTGGCGACATTTTTCTCCACCTTCCGTGAAGTTTTTTTAACTATACCAAATTCTTACGAATGACAGAGCTTGCATTAGCTTTCTTAAAAACCTACATATACTTAATTTATTTAGCCTGCTTCAATTGAAGCTATTTTTGATTGTTATTTATTACAGATAAGAATTATGCTGTCGCTTTGGTGTTGATTAAAACTTCACTACCTGGTAGCCGGAGTGCCTGTTGGCTATTTGTATTGTATATTGAATTGTAATTTATCCTCTTGTGTGATGTGGTGGTTGTGTCATATTGCAAACTTGGGCGAATAATAGGGATCTGCCTCTTTGTAGGTGGTGTGATTACCTGAAAAGTATTACAGGGTAGGGGATGTACATATTGTCATAGCGAGTAGTAGTGGTGCCCGATGGCAAGGGAGTAGGTCACGCCATTACGTAAGAAAGGATGGGAATATGTCTTCCAAACCCCGCGAATTAAATTATTGCTGGCCGGTTCTCGCGGTTGTCTGAATGGGACAGGTGACCGCGAATACTTCCGAGTCACGTGGCGTTGTTGCAGTTTCATACTGCGGGAATGCTAACGAATTAATATGATTTGCATTCGGTCGAGGAATCACACCCGTAGGGAATATCAAAATAGCTCCAAGTTTGTCATTTGACATAAGTACATGCGTCACTTAGAGTCCGTTAGGCCCTATTGTAGCATCCTGTGCCAAGCTTAGGGAAATCCTTACTCCTCATTGAAGGGAATTCAACAGATCTCGCAACTAGATGTTAATCTAGATGCGAGATCTTTCACTTAGCAATGTTGGTTGGAATTCACAGGTAGATGCCAGGTTTGGGGCATCTACCACTCCCCCCTTCCCCCATTTTTTTTATGACAAAAGCGACAGAATCTAGATTTAGGGAACTGTAACTACCTTCTTTAAGTTTATAATTATTCGATGTTTGCCTCGTCCAAGGATCTTTCCAAGTCTTTCTAAACAAATTTTTATGACCAATTACATCACCTCCATCTCAAACTATTAATTTCTTTCTCATGGATTTTCTTTACCTATTTGATGCCTCTAAAAGTATCTGGGTTTGCTGAAACAAAAAATTACACAACGTAGCAAGTCCTACCACAGTAATACGATCACATTTGGCCATTACACTGAGAAATATTACTATTGAATATTTCTGCAATTAACATATGCTTAAAAGCGTTTTGTTAAGTATAGGTTAAAATATAAAATATAAAAACATAAAGGGGGGGATCTTTACATTGTTTCACATTTGTTGGTACCTATGTTATTCCCAGCTATAACAATACATATGGCCAACGGACCTGGGAATACATGCTTCCCAGTATTTTAAATAAGATTCCTAAAATAACTATAGACAGTTTACTAAATAATATATGCAAGAGAAAATTTGTCTTAAAATCATATTACTTTTCCCGTTAAGTTTAAAATAAAGTGCAATTGTAGCAATGTATACATAGATAGCTATAGTCATAGATAGTATATATATGTTGATATGTATGTAGATATTATGTAGACATTGTTTCTATTATATCCAAAGCACTTACCGACGAGTAGTTAAGCGATCTCACCATGTCGCACTTAAATCTAGTGGTTTCAGCGCATGGTTACTGTGTTAACTAATGTAATTTATTTATTTATTTAATAAACAAAGTTAAAAAAACTGGAAAATCAGTGACAGCTTTAATTTTATCAGAATTAGGACTGACTCCTTTGTCGGTAATTATGTGTCCTAAATAAGCGACTTCGCGCCTGAAAAATTCACATTTATCAGGTTGTTTAATTTAAAACTAAATTGTCGCATTCTGTCGAAGATAAGTTGTAACTTGGTCATATGAGAATCGAGGTCATGTGAGTATATGATACAGTCATCGAGATAGACATAACAGTGAAGGCCTTGGAGGCCAGAAAGAGCAGTATTCATGAGACGCTGAAATGTAGAAGGGGCGTTTTTTAATCCAAAGGGCATCCTAGCAAATTCGTAGTGACCAGTCGCGCTAGAGTTAGTACTGACAGTAAATCCTGTTTTAAGAGCATCTGAAGGACTCATCCTTATTTGATGAAAGCCGCGCGCAAGGTCTAGAGTGCTGAAGTATTTGGAATGACCCAGTTGGTCGAGTATGTCAGTGATAAGTGGGAGAGGATAACTTTCAGAGACGGTGATGTCGTTTAAACGACGATAATCGATAACAATCCTCCATTTCTTTTTGCCCGAAGCATCCATCTTTTTAGGGTCTACCCAGACCGGAGCACTCCATGGTGAAGTAGAGGGGCGGATAATATTTTGATCAAGCATTTTTCGTACTTGAGAATCGACTTCTTCCTTCTGACAATCAGGAAACCGATATGATTTTACGTGAATAGGGGAAGAGTCTCCGGAATTTATAGTCTGCTCGATTGCGTTAGTGTAGGTCAGAGGTTCACCGTCAAGATGAAAGATATCATTGTATTTTCGACAACATTCAAACAGAGATTTTTGTTCTTCATGGTTTAGTTGAGAACAGCGTAATTGATTTAAAACCTGGTTTATTCGATCAGAATTGGAGACAGAAATAGAGTTGATTTCTTGACAAGAGTCAAGCGTCGTTTCTGATTTTTCGATGGATGTTAATTTTACAACATAATCTTTGACCTCGACGTCCGAGTTTGTAGTATTTAAAACTGAGATATTCACTTTACCATTTGGTTTAATAGACACTATACAATTAGCGACATAAACACCTTCGCAATAAAGATGATCTAAAACGAGGGCCTCGTTATCTCGGTAGAGTTCACATGAGTAATTTGATACTCCGTACTCGATAAAGGCTTCACTGCGAGCCGGTATAATATAAGTAGGTTGATTGTGAATAATAGGAAGGTGTTGATTGTGAATTTGGATGCTTTTCGATTGATAGTCAATATTTACTTTGAAATGTCCGAAAAAATCACTTCCGATTATTCCGTCATAATCTTCGAGGCATACGTCATCTTTTGTGACGTGAAATTTGAAATTAATTGAATCCGAAGGCGAACTGATAGACATTTGGGAGGTGCCTAATGTTTTGATTAAGATTCCCGAGTTACTTATGCCCTTAATTTTTACGATTTCGTGAGAGAGTTCAGGGGTTTCTTTCAAACTTGAGTTTTTAATTATGATGATGCTTGCACCAGTGTCTATCAGCAAACATAGTGGATTAGTTGCATATTCAGTTTGAAAATAAATGTGTGGTAGTGATATATTTTTATTGTATGTAGTAGTCTCGAGAATTGGTATAGAATCGGGAACAGGGTCGGACTTAATGAGTTTAGGTTCACAAATACGGCTTAGAATATTTTTTGACCCTTGTTTATGAGAAACTCAGATTTTGCTGAGATATGTCGATAGAGTGACTCGGCTGTTTCCGAGATGTATTTTGACTTAAAGTACTCTTATTCGATTCTTGATGAATTTTATCTAAAGTCGGGCTTATTTGAGAGATTGATTGAGTAGAACTCGACATTGTTTTTCGAGGTTTATTTTGAACATTATGGGGTTTAGCCACATGTGGTATTGAACTCTGTTGTATTGATAGAGTAGAACTCAGCGTATGCTGAGATCACATTTGTTGGTACCTATGTTATTCCCAGCTATAACAATACATATGGCCAACGGACCTGGGAATACATGCTTCCCAGTATTTTAAATAAGATTCCTAAAATAACTATAGACAGTTTACTAAATAATATATGCAAGAGAAAATTTGTCTTAAAATCATATTACTTTTCCCGTTAAGTTTAAAATAAAGTGCAATTGTAGCAATGTATACATAGATAGCTATAGTCATAGATAGTATATATATGTTGATATGTATGTAGATATTATGTAGACATTGTTTCTATTATATCCAAAGCACTTACCGTCAGGTTCCGGGATTTATCTGGGAAACTCTGATTTTTAGCCAGAGTAGGACTCAGGGTTTTCTGAGATGACCTCGGAACCGTGTTCCGGGATTTATTTGGTGAATTCTGATTTTTAGGCAGAGTAGAACTCAGGTTATCCTGAGATGACCTCGGAATCGTGTTCCGGGATTTGTCTGGGAAACTTTGGTTTTTAGGCAGAGTAGGACTCAGGGTGTCCTGAGATGACCTTGGAATCTTGTTCCGGGATTTATTTTGAAAACTCTGGTTTATAGGCAGAGTAGGACTCAGGGTATACTGAGGTGACCTCGGAATCTTGTTCCGGGATTATTATTTTTTTAACACTTGATGTATGATAATTTAGAAATGACCTCAGTGGGTTTAGTGTTTGTGCCACTTTTATGAAGCGATTTCGGTAGGCACACATCCGAAATCATTCTAGGTTTAAAGCTTCATCAGAGGGTTCGTCATACACATGGTGTACATTGGCCTGTGCATAAGTACCTTTTGTGGGTTCTCGACCCTGGGCTGAATGGGAATTTTTGTATTTTAGTTTATAGCACTCGTCAATGGTGTGACCCTGCTTTTTGCAGTATCTACACTGCTTTGGACCTTGCGGAGAATCTGAATTGGGCCTTGGATTGACGGTGCATGATCGTTGAACGGAGGATTCATTCTGGGACGTGTTTCTATAGCACTCAGAAGAAGTATGCCCTTTCTTGTGACACACAGAGCATTGTTTTGCTCGGTAGGAATAGGAGGACGAGGACTTAGAGAGGTATTAGAAATGGTTTCCATAATCACTATAAACTATAACATCAAGTTTATTTATCTTACCTTATCGATCTTAAAGCATGAGTACAGCTTTGAGTTCCTTTGGCGCACGCTCGTGTATAAAACTAAAACTGAGTATTGCTTTATTTTCACACCCAATATAGGCTCTTATAAATCTAATGGTTTATTTTTATACCAAATAACGGCTTTAACACAGCTAATAGTTTATTTTTACACCGAATAACAGCTCCTTTGCCCTTATAAGGGCTATATATAAGCATTCTTACCCTTTATACAGCCTAAATGTAAGCTTCAATACAGCTTTTAGTTTAAATTAATATCTAATATACAGCTGCTTGGGTTGGCGCCAACGCGGCGGCTGCCGGCGTGTGAAAGTTCTTGCTGGAACCGGGCTAAAGAATGGTATGCGCCCGAGATGCTGGTTGATAGTGGTTAGGTTGTTGCTGGACACGTTGGATGGAGTGCTGTAGTAGTATGCTGGATCGCAGGCTCACGCTCATAGGGCGGAGACTAACCGTCGGATCAGGTCTGTTAGGGTGTAGCTGATGCGGGCTCGGCCTTGGGGCGAGTCTCACCGTCGATCAGGACAAACACTGGCCTGGGATTCGAGATTCCTTTAGATGTCTGTATGACCTCTTCGGAATCCCACTTCTGACACCAGTTTGTTAGGAGGCCTCTGGAGTTTGTCTTTTTAAAAAAACTACAAAGTTCACCTAACTAGACTTAATTCTTCTTTTGAGATATTACACAAACTAGACTATGACTTCTTAAAAGCGGAGGCAACGGCTCCTCGCGGATGAACAAATCTAACTGAAAAACATTATTCAAGTAAATGGCAGGCTACCAAATGGCTGACTCTGCAATAGAATACCACGGAAAAATACGTAACATGGTGAACTGCTAGTTTAGTTTTTATTACATAGAAAATAGGGTTATAACAGTACGTACCTGTACCTACAAGTCATTAGCAATAGTTATCATTCATATGATTGAGCTTATCGCAGGGAGGGCCATTTTCCATGAGCAAAAGATAATATACCGACACTCTTTTCTCATACAACCGTTTTACCATAGTATAAATAAGAAATAGTAAGTTCACTAGGCCCCTGTTCGCATGATAACTACCTACTCTTGCTCAAACGGCTAGGGTTGTCGCTTAGCGCCGCGGGTTGCGGTGCGGATTTTTTGCGTCGTCGCACAACATACAACATACATTGCAAGTTAAATTAACCTATTGTAAACACAAGGTTGTATGCCAATAAGTTATTATTATTAGCGATTAGAGTTAGTGAAGTAAGTAGCATTTTTGTGTTTTCACCGATGCAAAACCTAAAACTTACTTTACAAACAATATATAGGTACTATTAGGTATGGATACTCACATTTCCTTATCTTGGGGTACTTTGAAAAATACTAGATCCTTATCTGTGGAATCCTTATTGAGGCAACCATATACCGCACAATGTTTAACCATCTTGCAAAATAAGAATATCTGTGCGCGGAACTCACATTTGTTTTTAAACAAAAACAAGTTAACACGTGCCGCCCGGCCAGACGAATGACGTTGTCTCGTCGCATGCATTGCTTGCATAGACCTGTCTCGTAGTCCGCGAAGGACGCGAGTTTCGGCAATGTGTGCGTGTGGCGGCGCGTGCTTATACGGAATGCAATGTAGCTGTGTGTGTGTGTGCGGCTGTTCTCGCTGATTTGTTTTTTAAGTGAACCTGGCGTGGTTTTACTTTGTATGATTGAAATAAATATAGTTTTGACAGGACAGGTAGAATTGTTTTCAGCAGTGATGGGGTAAGTATCGATAAGGACGGCTATCGACAAAAATTATAGATAGTTTATCTACTTTTAATATTACGAAAGAAATAACCACAATTTTTTAATTTAAATATATATGGTAATACATTCAATAACCAATTTCAATAAACTTGTTCATATAGTGACTGACCTAATCATAGAGTGGGAGCGTACCGCTTTGACAGTTCGGGCGAATATGTTGGCTCGTAGGATTACACATTATAAAAAGCCATTAAAATTTCACTCTTCAAGGCACACTGTAAATCATTCTACACGTGCAGCCTATGGGACAACTTTACCTAAAAGACTCTCAACGCCCTGCTCGTTCAGTAAAACAATGCTTTTATGACGTTGCTGGGCCTGCCATGCTACTGCAATGCATCAGGCATGTTTGTTGAGGCACATACTGATGGATTCCATGCCATCATACGTAAGAGAACGGCCTCCTTACTGAAGCAGAATGCGTGGCAGCACCAACAGCATCCTAGAGATCATTACAGGTCGGCTCGACCGACGGCCCAATATTCAAACACTGGGTGAGTGTTGTGACTGTTTGTGATAGTACGTGGAAAACTGATCCAAAGGCAGACCTATTTATATGCAAAAGATTGAATTGAGTGTAATATGAAGAAAATAATAAAAATTAATAGTTTGTCTGTTACAAACAAAATATGAATCCTTTTGAGCTCCGAAACAAAATAATTATTATTATTTTTATTTAAAAAATAGAATTAATAAAAAAATACACATAGTTAAATCGACAATCATATAGCTATAAACAAATATTTTTACAAATTAAACACTCGTTAACATTAAAACACCATTAATTAATATAGATAGCTAATCACAATTCAATATTACAATACCCTTGATGTACCGTGACGGAAGTAAAATATCAGTAAAATATATTGATAAGTATCAGCAGCATCTACGAGTATTCTGTCTATTGGGATATTTTGACGAATCAATGTCAATGTCAATTGTAAGACGGGCTGGTTTCCGCAACTCGACAACGAAAGCGCCTATTTTGCGTGTGGGTGGGAATGCGATATCATTCGAGCCAACCCAACTCCTCCAGGAACGCCAGCAGGCCCTTTACGTTACCGGCTATCCCTGGAAGGTCCCTCGATTGACCGAGGTGTTTAGCCCTGTAGTCCGCTACTCCTGTGCCCTCCATGAGGACGTGAGCAGCCGTTTCTTCTGCCTCCAAGCAGGCTCTGCAAAGGGGGCTGTCGGTAACACCTAGGACATATAGATGTTTATTAAAGAAACCATGGTCAGTAAGTGCTGCAGTCACCAGTCGCATGCGCGGCCTACTCAGTCGAAGCAAGGTCTTAGCAAGCCTAGCGCTAGGGGTCGGCAAGGCCAGCTCAGCCTGTCTGCACTCCTCATGGTTTGTCACAAGAGTGGCATGATCATTCCTGGTCGACTCTCTCATTTTGACGAATCGTGAATATCGAATCCCGTGTGAATGAGCTCTTACTCTAATAACAGATGTAAACGGGAGATTAGTGTTGGTATAGTAGTTTTTGTTAGACTGCGTTTTTTTTTATTGCTGATAAAATCATTCTGCAGTAACATCTCCTTGAGAATTCGCGCGTTTACCGTCCAGCTGGATCCGCGAGATACCACCATAAGCCACACATTTAGCAATAGTTTTTCACCAGGAAATCTAAAATTAAAAGGGTAGCATTTAAATACACATGAATTTTCCCACATCAATTTTACTTTGTGGAAAAGGTTCATAAACACAGATCAAATAATTGCAATTAAGCACTATTATTTTTACTGTACAATTTATCAATATTTTTTTTTTACATCACTCGATATATCTTAAAGATAAATTATTGTAAATACGGTACTTTAAACGTATTTCTGATATGAAAATCTGCCGCTATCCAATAAAATGTGTAAAATACAAGAAAATCTACGAATAACATCGATTCATATTTATCTGTGGTAGCTAATGAACTCGCCTAAGTTTTTTGATTTGTCATATAAAATGTACTCTGTATGATAGCACACTACATGGCAAATGACTAACTAATGTAATTTTATAATTTATCTCACTGATAGATTACTTTTATAATGAGGTTTTTTCTCAGAAAATACCGATAGATGGCGCTGTGTACGTTACTTTTCGAGGTCAGTGCCACGTGGACCGTAGATTTTCATTTTGATATCTAACCCGGACGAGTAAAGGTGTCGTAATTACGGCGCTATTTGCATGTCAGCGAGGTGACATTTTACTCGGCCGGGTTATACTATACGGTCCACACTACACAGACAGACTATAGAATGACGCCCCCGCCCCGTCGTCGGCCGTCAGCAGTTCGATGACGCTGGCAAATGATATGGTCTGTTAACTTTGTTTGTTTGTTTGTTGTTGAGTTTTCAGTTTTGTTACGAAAGTGACCAATTTCGCATTATTATTTCGAAATCGCCTTGGGGGGGTCCCCCCATCGCCCTGACGCTACTCCCATTACAAGGTAATGCACCGTTTTCGAGAAAATTAACTTTTTGTAACCTCATTTTTGAGGTTACAATTTTTGAGGTTATGTTTACTTACATAACTTCGCTACGAAAGTGACCTATTTCGCATTATTATTTCAATCGCCTTAGCTCCGGCTACTAGGGCTCATAAAAAGGCGCATTTAAGCGCACATCAAAAATACTGATTTTCACAGCAGAAAAAGGATCAGCAAAAACACTTTTTTTGTTTTAAGTATTTTTGTTGTTCTTACATGTTCAACCTATTACGAAGGATAAAAGGGGATTCGCTTCGCTCACCCCCTTTACCCTTCAACTATGCTACCGCAGTATTTTGCCCTGAATGCCCATTTGTACATTTCGTTATCGCTTTTTATCTGATTTGAGGTTAGAAACTATTTATATTTAAACTCGATAAACATGCATTACCTTGTAATAAGAGTGGTATTGTTATAATCAGGAGCCAGCCCCTACCAGATTTAACCCCTTTTACTCCCCTTCTCCTGCGAAACGTTCTAGACCCAAGCCGAATTTTCCTTATCAGATCCTGAGCTCCGGCTGTTAGGTTCCTCTGACACAAATAATATCTCTTGTGTATGTGGAGCTGGATTACAAGGAAAACATGAAGGTACTGCATGTTTTTTCAAGGTGTTTTTATAATCTGGAAAAACAATAAGACATTATTTTTCTGGGAGGTGCTTATTGTTGCATTGCATATTTTATGTATATTTTATTTATGCGAGCGAACATGTCAGCCGTCAGCCAGAGAGCACAACTACATCAGAGCCAGAGGTATGTTATTTTTTGTAGTTTCTATGATGATATTCTAGCAATCTATCTATAGATGATGTAGATCTAGAGTACCTTATGCCATAAAAAGTCCACGAACTTTCGGGGCTGGTAGGTATGAATCCATGTAATCGGAGTTTTTGAAATGTAATGGGCATATTTGAATGCAATGTCTGTTTTGAAATGCCTTCCTTAGTTTCACTGCTTTTATCCAAAAAGATCTTTGAGGTTCTTGTTTTGGAAAGCTATGACACCCATTATTCTTGCATCCAAGCACAACACAAACACGACCCATCTTTTTTTTGTTGGTGTCCACTGACCGGAAGGTGTCCAGCCAGAACAGTTATTTAATTTAAAACAACGACCTCTTTCGTTCCCAAAGAGATCACTCGGAAAAAAACACGAAAAAAAGCCCACGGTATTCCCCGGTATTCCCCATTCAATTCACACATTAAAATCTCGCCATAAAGCACTGCAAGTATTGCTCTATGGTCTGCACCTCAGGTCTGCACAATGGCATATCTGAGTCTAGGCGAGAAAAAAAAAAGTGATTCGCCCAGCGCCATCTGTTGGATTTTGCGGAAGCAGTGCTCAGAAAATACCTTATTAAAATAACGTTTTCGGAAAGTTTCGATTTAAAATATTCAGTATTTGTTTATGTTATAAATATGACAGATGCTGTTCGATGCAATTGAAGAGTTCGTTGTTGTCTGACAAACTGTACACATGATAGAGCAAAAATAAACCAAAAGAAACCAAACCATCACCAAAAGTGTATGCAATCCAAAATTGACGCTACGTTTACCTCGATGCGCTACATCTATTTAAGCAAAGAGTTTCGTTTATCATAAATAGAGACTCTAAAGAATGTCGTTAATCTGAGAGTAATACTTGAAGAGAATGACTGACCCTAATATTGTTGAACTACTTCTTTAGCAACCTTAATCTTTATTTAAAAAGTATTTCTAGCCAATAAAATCAAAATTATTATTCAAACGTCAAAACAACGTGGCTGAAAGATAAAGCAGGACTTAGCAGTATTTTATATGTCTGTGGACTTAGCATCTGTGTCAACTCTGAATCACAGCAACCAAGCATGGTACATCGGATTGAAAATAAATAAATCACTTGAAAGTCCAAGGTAATCATCGAAAATGCCTCAAAAACCAGAAGACAGAAAAAGCATATTGGTTTTACCAAGTCGCATAGTCCCCACGCCAGATGAAAAAGAGGGTGGAGAGGAAACCGAGATAACCGCACAGGTCTCCATGCCCAGGGATGGAGGCTGGGGATGGGTGGTCGTATTCGCATCATTTACCAGCATTGGAATCCTAGACGGAATCATCTACACATTTGGCACCCTCCTTCTTGATATAACTGAAGACTTGCGTTCTGACGAGGCAGCAGTTGCTTTAGTTAACTCAGTGGCAGTATGTCTGTATAATGCCACTGGACCTATTGTCTCAGCCTTCATCAATAGGTTTGGATTTCGGGCCTGCATTATGACTGGTGCAGTAATAACTTCTTTTTCTATATTTACCTCGTATTTTGCCCCCAATTACACTGCCCTATTTATTTTTTACGGCGTTTTCACCGGCTTTGGGGCCGCACTTGTCAACATGTGCTGCTCTCTGATTGTTGGGTTCTACTTCGAGAAGTATCGGTCAATAGCGTTAGCTATTTCAGTATGTGGTTCTAGTCTAGGAGTTACTGCATTCTTTCCGCTGAATTCGTACTTAGTAGGTTTAGCTGGATGGCGTACTACTATATTGTTGCACTCTGGCTTGATCGGTTTCATATTTTTCTTGGGTATGACCTTTCGACCTCTCGTTTCCCTTACTGTTGTGAGGACAACCGAGGCAACGGCTGACGCCACGCGGACGGTCACATACCTGCCGAGTCTGGCGACAGTCGCAAGTTCTGATGGGCGAGGTTCAAGAACAAAAATAGAAACTATGAAACCAACTGTGACAGAACGTCTGTTCAGTGCTGTTTCCAATTCCCATTTCCCAACAGCGGCTTCAGTAGTGGAGGAGGAAGCTACGACATCGGATCCATCGTCTTCCACGAAGCCCGGAATATCCGGCACCTCCAGGGTTACACTCGTCACACAAAAAGGAGAATTGACAGAGAAGCAACTCAAACAAGTCCAGTCTATAATATCGGCGAGGGAGCCGGAGCTTCGTAGCACAGAAGAATCGAAGCCAACAGCGCCAGTGAAGAAACGAGGATTTTGGGCTCGCCTATTTCATTGGCCTTCCCATATATCAGAATCTCGGCCTATGTATCGTGATGACGCGTTCTACCAAGGAAAGCTGGAAAATTTGCCTGTCTACCAGAAGAGTAAGGTAGATGCAAGGCAAGTACCAGAAACTGAAACAGGACTGGAATATCAGCTCGCCGTGTCGCGGGCTGTTGCTGTGACGGACTTGCGCGAACGCCGTGGAGTGTTCACCACCGCCGTACGAAGGGTATTGGCGACTATGATGGATCCTAGGCTACTCAAGAGATGCTCCTTTCTGATTCTGTGCTTCAGTGGATGTCTCATGTATTTAGGTTTCCTCGTCCCTTACGTGTTTTTAGAAGCTAGAAATAAACAAGCTGGTATTGATCCAAAATATTGTACTATAATGATGAGCGTAATAGGCGCGTGCAATACCATTGGGCGGTTATTGTTAGGCTTGATGGCGAATAAATTAGACCCTTTGAAAATATATTGCGCTTGTTTCCTTATGGCTGGCGTGACAACAATGGTTTCAAATGTTTCGAATAACCTCTACTTTCAATTCACTTATAGTTGTTTATTCGGTTTCTCTATCGCCAGTTTGGCAAGCCTGAGAAGTATTGTACTGGTAACTTTGTATGGGTTGGACAAACTAACTAATGCTACTGGAATGATACTTTTATTTCAAGGCGTAGGAAGTTTATTTAGTACACCAATAGCCGGTGCACTAAAGAATAAGTTCGGTTACGCAGTATCATTCTACGTTGCCGGAGGTTTTATTACGCTAAGTGGTTTAGTGATGATTCCTTTGAAATGGATTGTCGCAAGAGAATCAGCATCTGAAAGAAACAACCCAGCAGGCGGCAAAAAACCTGTTACAGTTCAGACAAATCGATGAAACGCATGTATTGTACTTTATAAATAATTCTAAGTTTGTAATTTATTCATAGAATAGGTTTGTTTGTTAGTAGAGCTTATAAATATATTTTTAATATAAATGTGTTATTTTTTCTTTTGCATAGGCCTACCTAGCTTTTAGTAACACAGATAATAACATTATACTTAACCAGTAGTATCTAGAAGTCCCGTACGCTATACATATACAGTGGGATTGGGCGCATAGAGTTTCTAGGGGAACTGCACGAAACCACAAAATATTGGGTGAATGGCAGATTCGGAAAATGGCGGATTCTGTACAAGTCGCTAATAATGTGCGATTACAAATTTAATATTAAGTGCAGCATTTTTTTTTTCTTTAGCACCGATTTGATATGAGCAACTTTAATATTCTTTTCTCCATACAAATAACATGACCGCCGGGCCTGAACTGCATGGAGAAGTTAAAATTAAAGTTGCTCAGATCAAATCGGTTTCATAGTGAAAGTTGTTCAGAATGATGTCCCTAATAACCACCTAAAAATATGACTACGCCTTTCTGTTCCACCCAGTAAGTATGTTATA
Source organism: Argyresthia goedartella (assembly GCA_949825045.1). Lineage (NCBI taxonomy): Eukaryota > Metazoa > Arthropoda > Insecta > Lepidoptera > Argyresthiidae > Argyresthia > Argyresthia goedartella. The sequence continues at coordinate 19,587,699 of OX463821.1, read as the reverse complement.
TTTTAGAGATTCAACATCTGCCCGAGTAATAAATCTAATTCTAGCCTCTAAAGAAGTCATTTAATTTAATTATCCAACAAGTAAATAAATAAATAATATTTAGATAACTAATCGGTGAATGGCAGATTCTGGAAATGGCAGAATCTGGAAACGGCAGCTGTACAGTTAAGTAATACATTGCATTCAGTATGATGCGACATCGTCTATCTGACACGCGTTTCCCAGACGGAGTGGAAGAGGCACAGCATAGCCGTGCCAGTCACAATAACATGTATTTTCCCAGATGAGGTGGCAGAGGGACAGCACCGCCGCACGAGTTACATTAAAATGTATTTTCCCAGACGGAGTGGAAGAGGCACAGCACAGCCGTGCCTGTCACAATAACATGTATTTTCCCAGATGGGATGGCAGAGGCACAGCACAGCCGTGGCACACACGCACCTATCAAGGTGGCTGTAAAGGAGGTTGAGGCTGTAAACCTAAGGATAAAACGCATACTCTCAGATTGGACCCACCTCACTAGGCTTTTGAAGGCTTAGGGCAGAATCTGTTTATATGCAGATTTTCTTATGACAGTGTTATTATGGAACTTGGTCACAATTATATCATGTTAAGACAGCTGTCACTATTTTTGACAGCTGTTTATATTTTTGCCATAAATATCACAGCTGTCAAAAATTGTGACATGTCCTATGGTATCTTGTTGTGGGGGATAGCAGCGGATATTCAACCTATTTTTATTTTACAGAAAAGAGCTATTTGAGCAATTTATAATTTGAAACGCACAGACTCCTTAAGAGAGCTTTTTAAAGAAATTGACATACTAACTATAGCTAGTCAATTTATTTTCGAAAATAAGAACCTTACAACTTTTTCCAAACTTAGCGATAGCTGTAATGTTAACCTAAGAAATAATCACAGACTACTTGCGCCCCAGGTTAGCAATTATTTCAAGGGGGGTCAGAGCATTCTCTACTACAACAAGACACCTTTGGAGATCTTGAAATTGCTATTTGAGCAATTTAAAACCATGTTAAAGCGACTTTGTTCAAGATTACTTAAATGACGGGACTGTATGGGGTTAATCTGGCTCAAGACAGACCTTGCTGTTAATAATTTTGTAATTATTTTTTCCTGCTTATTAATTATATTAATTCATATTATAATATTTATATTAGTTAAGCACAAACAATTTTTGAAAGAGATCTAAAAATCAATCTGTGGGAGTTTATACGCCCTCCTTCTCCCACAGTGGTCCAATGTAGAGAAGTGGCAAAAATGACGATTGCTAAGTATATGTTAACATCTACAGTAATTGTCAATTGTCAATTGTAAGACGGGCTGGTTTCCGCAACTCGACGACGAAAGCGCCTATTTTGCGTGTGGGTGGGAATGCGACATCATTCGAGCCAACCCAACTCCTCCAGGAACGCCAGTAGGCCCTTTACATTACCGACTATCCCTGGAAGGTCCCTCGATTGACCGAGGTGTTTAGCCCTGTAGTCCGCTACTCCTGTGCACTCCATGAGGACGTGAGCAGCCGTTTCTTCTGCCTCCAAGCAGGCTCTGCAAAGGGGGCTGTCGGTAACACCTAGGACATATAGATGTTTATTAAAGAAACCATGGCCAGTAAGTGCTGCAGTTACCAGTCGCATGCGCGGCCTACTAAGTCGAAGCAAGGTCTTAGCCAGCCTAGCGCTAGGGGACGGCAAGGCCAGCTTAGCCTGCCTGCACTCCTCATGGTTTGTCCAAAGAGTGGCATGATCATTCCTGGTCGACTCTCTCAGAAATGAGCGTACCATCTTGAAGGGAAGAGGGATGATAGGTTCGGGACCATACGCTGTCAAGCTAGATCCTTTACGCGCCAACTCATCCGCTGCATCGTTACCTCTTGATCCGCTGTGTCCTTTTATCCATTGAAGGATTACGCGGTTATATTGACATACCTCCATTAGTCGTTTGTGACACTCGTAGATTAGCCCTGAGTTAATAGTGTTGCTATTTAGGGCTTGTAGGACGGCCATGCTATCCGAGAGGATTCGAATGGAGGAATCTCTTACCTTTCTCGATGCTATGGCATTAGCGGCCGAGATGATGCCCATGCATTCAGCTTGAAAGACAGTATTATGGGCACCCAGTGGAATGGCTATCTTGATGTTTAGGTCCTCCGAGAAGGTGCCTGAACCAGTGCCTGCTTCAGTTTTTGAACCATCGGTAAAAATTCTGAGCTCTTTAACGTCGAGCCCCTCAACCCGATGGTCTTCATGTAACTGTATATTGTATTTTTTGTCAAAAACAAATTGTTTAGGGATTCTGTCACTGCAAGCCATAGAGATGGGAAATTTTTTGTAAACTTCCCCTAGGATGGCGGTGTGTGAGGTCCTGTTTTTCCTCCAAAGTCCTAAGGTGTTGAGTCTCACCGCAGATGACGCGGCCTCCTGCTTAATATATAGCTGGAGTGGCGGAAGACACAGCATGGCCTCCATTGCTGCTGTTGGAGTAGTTCTCATACTACCTGTGATAGCCATGCAGGCCAGCCTTTGGAAGCTTTGGAGTTTGCTTACCATTGTGGTTAGTTTGGTCCTGGTCCACCACACCACAGCTCCGTAGCAGACAAGAGGACGGATCACCGTTACGTACAGCCAAAGAATGATGTTGGGAGAAAGTCCCCACTTTTTCCCCACCATTCTCCGACACTGCCAGAAAGCAATACTCGCCTTCTTTAGTTTGTTGTCGATGTGGCTACTCCAGTTGAGCTTGCTGTCCAAGGTTATGCCCAGGTACTTCACCTCAGTTGCTAGCTGGAGTTCCGTTCCAAAGAGCTTAGGTAGGGTATACCTACCAAGAGCCCTATTGTTAGTGAACATGACCATTTCCGTTTTTGTTGGGTTAACCGCCAGGTCATATTCTAAACACCAGCGCTCCACGATGCGAAGAGCTGTTTGTTTAAGGTTGCATACTGTGCTCGCGAATTTACCTGTGATGAGGATTACCAAATCGTCGGCGTATCCTACGGTGTAGTATCCATTAGCGTTAAGCTTGGTAATCAGGTCGTTAATGACCAGATTCCACAGAAGCGGGGAGAGCACTCCTCCCTGCGGGCATCCCCGCACTACCTCCGCCGACAGGGACTCTCCAGCTAGACGCACGATACGTTTGTTAAGCATGTTTGTGACCCAGTTGTTTACAGCTGTTGACACCCCATGCCTTGTTAGAGATGCACTTATACTGCTATGCTGCGTCTTGTCAAAGGCACCTTCTATATCAATAAAAGTTCCAAGACAGATGCATTTGTTTTGAATCGCCTCTTCAATTGTGGATACAACTGCATGGAGAGCCGATTCAGTAGACTTACCCAAACTATATGCATGCTGATTCTTGTGTAAGGGTATATGTTTTAACGCTCCATCTCTCAGGTGTCTCTCACACAAACGTTCGAGAGTCTTAAGCAAGAACGAGGTGAGACTAATCGGCCTGAAAGATTTAGCGTTAGTGTAGTCGCTCCTTCCTGGCTTCGGTATGAAAATTACGTTTACTACTCTCCACCTTTTGGGAACGTATCCGAATCTAAGACATGCTTTCATGATTCGGACCATTATATTGATGACGGGTTCCCCACCCCACTGTAGAAGTGCTGGGAAGATTCCATCTGGTCCTGCTGATTTAAAAGGTTTAAAGCTATTAATGGCCCATCTCACCTTGTCAGCAGTGATAATATTATTAGTTATGTCTAAGTGGTCGACAGCTTCATGGTGAACCTCTTCCGGCCACACAATCTCTTGAATAGTTCTACTTCCGGGAAAGTGAGTTTCCAACAAGAGACTGTGTGTTTCTGTGGTGGAAGAGGTATATGTTCCATCGGGTTTTTTAAGCGACCCTAGCCTGGAGTTGCCTTGTTGAGCTAGTATTTGCCTTACCCGATTTGCTTGATCAACGGTTTCAATGTCGCTGCAGAATTTCCTCCATGAGTTGCTGCTTTTGAACCGTAGTCGTTTCTTGTACTTGGATTTGGCATCTTTATAGTTGTCCCAATCCTCATCAGCACTGGTGTTCATCGCCCTGTTTAGCAGTCTTCTGATCTTAGCACGCATCCTATCTAGATCAGGACCCCACCAAGGCTGCCCCTTGATGTTGGTAGGCGCTGGTGTGCTAAGCGGGCAAGTTGAATGGTAGCAGTCTATTAAAGTATTTGTAAGATCTGTTACCTGTTGTTCGATTTGTTCGGGTCCCTCCGGATCTGGTAGAGTCTCAGCCCAAGCAAGTCTTTCACCTAGGATAGCTCTGTACCTGGTTCTGTCAGTCTTGCGTGGGTTTCTCTTAGGGACAGATGGGGAGAACGCTGCGTTGATATCGAAGCGTATCCATCGATGATCAGAGCATGACGCCTCGTTGGACACATGCCAGCCCCCAACGTCGTCGGATATGTCCGCCGTTGCTAGGGTAATATCAACGATAGTTCTGCTCCGCTTGGTAACAAAAGTTGGTTCAGAACCTATGTTAAGCACATTGAGGTTTGTAGTAAATAGGTATTCAACAAGTGTCTTACCTCTGCTGTTCATATCTGGCATGCCCCACAGTGGGTGATGCGCGTTCGAGTCGGCCCCAACCATGAGCTGGAGGCCCGACTTCTCGCAGTGGTTCACCAGCCGGCACAGGTCGTGTGGAGGCGGGTTGTCCTCCGCAGGCATGTAGGCGGAGGCCACCACGAGTTCGCGGCACCTAGCTGTGTCGGGCAGTTGCAGCCTTATGGCACACAGGTCCCTGGAACAGAACTCTGTTAATGGCTATGCTGGGATGTTGTTAGTAGTTATGATGCACGTTCTAGGGTTATCGTGATCAGTTGTACCGAAAAGCTTACCTCTCAAATTGGCGAGCCCTCGAATGCTACCGCGGTTGATCCACGGCTCCTGGATCAGAGCCACGGCAGTGCTGTTTGCCCCCAACCAGCGTCTTAACTGGGCCGTTGCAGTTTGGCTGTGTTGGAGGTTGGCTTGGAGGATTTTACAATCGCGGGAGAGGGACGCCATTTTTGGTCAACCCCTCCTCCACCTCCAAGACGAGTTCCTCCTCCAGCCGCATGGACAGCTCCTCGCCCTCAGAGGGCACCACTGCTGGTTCTGGCTCATCGCCTTCACCAAGCAGCATGGCCTCCCAGTGCGCGTGCTCGTCCTGCGGTTGAGCAGCAGAACTTTCCCCGACTGCATCGGGGCCTGTTTGCTGCCGCTCTGGAGTGGAACTCTGGGGCATAGCTGTTCTTGATAAAACCCCAGTGATGACCAGCTTAGAGCTGGTCTGCGCTATCACCGGTGGTTCCTTCACAAATTTCCCACCGGGTCCCTGAAATTTAAGGTAGACCGAACCACTACCAAAAAGGAGCTGTCTGCCCCTTCCCAGCAGGGTCGGCACCACATCTTCAGGGACGTCTGTGATGAGAAACAGGTTGTCCTGCTGCTCATCCACTTTCTGGAGGAGCCATCGGTCAACCTGTGCCCACTTGTTCATGAAGTGGAGGACTACGCCGACGTCGGGCGCAGACTTCCTGTTCAGGCCTCTCGGCACCCGATGACCTCGCAGGGGCCCATAGCTACGAGGTAGCGTAGCGATCAGATGCCAAGAAGCAAGAACGTCGGCGATTCACCGAGCTAAGTAATAGATTCTATCTGACCTGGTCTGTGCTTCGTTCCCGTCAAACACCTGTCTCTCTGCAAGGCCTGGGTGCACCCTAGGCTCTTCTTGGTAGACAGGTTCTTCAGCCAACCAGGTATGGCTGGCAGGCCAGCTTCGACGCACAAAGTGTTCCAAATACGAACTTTATCTGGTTCGGAGAACCACAATACACTCAGCTATAAGACAATCCTGAGGGGAGCCCGAATACAATTGCAGATGGCTTACGATTTAATTTTAATGCCCAAAATCAATACGCGTCACATTACGGGGGCTTTTCGTCTGTCAGTTGTCAAAAAACTGCTCTGTTGGCAGCAACTGTCAAATTCAAAATGGCCGTTCCGGAACCATAGATCGAGTATCGATTTTGAATCGAACAATCACCCGCCCGGACAGGCACCCACCTGTCCCTTAATCTACGGGCAGCCGAGACAACGTTGCTACCGCTCGTTTTAGTACCGAGCCTCCTACTAGAACCTCTGCAGACCGGGGGGTCCCGTCCTTGCCAGGGAACAAGTTAACAATGCGCCCCCTGCGCCAACGTAGTGGCGGTAGGTTAGCATCCTTAACCAGCACGAGGTCACCAACACTAGGGGGGCTGGTTTTGTCAGTCCACTTAAGGCGCTGTTGTAAGATATGCAGATACTCGAGCGACCAACGCTTCCAGAAATTCTGAGTAAACTGCTGCAACATCTGATACCTTGACAACCGATACAATTTCACTCCCTCGAAGGGGTGCTCGGGCAACGCGTTAAGTGGCTGTCCTATCAAGAAATGGCCTGGGGTCAGAGCCTCCAGGTCATTTGGATCCGAGCTGAGCGGACACAACGGTCGCGAATTGAGAACGGCCTCGATCTTACAAAACAATGTCGCGAGCTCCTCAAAAGTCAGCGCGGTCTGACCTACTATACGCCCTAAGTGCGTCTTCGCTGACTTAACTACGGCCTCAAAAATCCCACCCCAGTGGGGGCAACTCGGTGGGCTGAAGGTCCACTGTATACCCCGACGGGAGAGGGCCGTTCCAATATCCACTTTATTTACATTCAAAAAGTTGACTATCTCTCGTAAGTATCGTTCCGCACCGACGTAGTTAGTGCCGTTATCAGAGCGGATCAAAGTTGGAAGTCCCCTTCGAGAAACAAACCTATCCAAACAAGCAATGAAAGCCTCTGTCGAGAGATCAGCAACGAGCTCGAGATGTACCGCCTTGGTGGATAAACAAACAAACACACACAGGTACGCCTTGTATTGCTTAGCGTTACGCAATCGTGAACTCTTCACCATAAACGGTCCTGCAAAATCCGTACCAACACCTGAAAACGGTCTGACCTCATTCACACGATCAGGGGGCAAGTCCCCCATGAGAGGTTGCATCGTGGCAGCCTTAAGTCGATAACAAGGCATGCACCGAAACACGATGTTCCGTATGACACGGCGGGCAGATAAGATCCAAAACTCCCGCTGGAGCGTGGCCAACAACGCGTTACAGCCGGCATGCGCGTTTTTAATATGACGATCAGTCACCAGCAATTCAACTAACTGTCCCCCCTTGGGGAGCAGAAGTGGGTGACGAGCCGAATACGACAGATTCGCATTGCGCAATCTTCCTCCTACCCGAAGTAACCCGGTCGAATCAACAAAGGGGTTGAGACGCGCGACGGCTCCCTTCAATTTCGAACGTCCACTTCGTATAGTCTCCAATTCTGCCCCAAACTTCGAGGACTGTACCAACCGGACCAAATTCAGTAGCGACTCGTTTCGCTCTGCCGGAGTCAGAATAGGGTTCAACGTTCGCTGATCGCGAGGAGTACGACAATTTCGAGCGAATCTCCTAATCCAAGTGGACACGTTTATCAACTTGTCAAGTGAGCTATACCGGTCCAGCAGAAACCCGGCGTCAGGGTCCTCAGCCTTCTGGGTAACATGCACGGCCGCTCTGGGGCCATGATCCGAAGATACTACTACATGGCTGTGGGGCCAGTCCGATTCTCTCCTGGCAAGCCAGGGTGGTCCCCACCACAAATGGTGTCTAACGAGTTCAGGAGCCCGACATCCCCTGGATGCACAATCAGACGGGTTCAATTCTCCTGGTACATGTCTCCAAGTCAGTGGGACCTCAGACGACACAATCTGGGAGACACGGTTCGCGACAAAAACCTCTAAGTTATGGACCGAAGCCTTCAGCCAGCACAAAACAATCTGGCTGTCCGTCCACGCGTACACCGTATCCTCCAAAACCACTGACCCACGCAACACTGTTAGAGTGTGATTCAAAAGTTTGGTCAAAAGAGCAGCCCCGGACAGTTCCAGTTTTGGAATCGTCATCCTTGTCCGAATAGGCGCTACCTTGCTTTTTGCCAAAACCAAACGCACGTCGACCTCCCCGGTGGAGGTGACGGTTCGCAAATAAACCGCTGCCGCAAACCCTCGTTCAGAGGCATCACAAAACCCGTGAAGGGTTGCCCTGTAATCCCCAGCAGGGACCAATTTCCTCGGCAGCGATACATTATTTATGTCCGATAGCGAAGTGAACATTTGCGTCCAATCAGTCAACAAATCACCTGAGAGGTGGGTGTCCCAGGTCAACTGAGCCGCCCATAGCCTTTGCATAAAACATTTGAGAGCAAAGGTGACTGGAGAAATCCATCCATTCGGGTCGAACGTTCTCGCAATCGTTGACAGTACTGACCGCTTCGTCCAGGCCTTCGGTGTTTCTAAAACCACCCGATAGGTAAACTCATCATGGACGGGCCGGTACTGAATTCCAAGCACTGACAACATGTTAGTGTTGTCAGGATTCTCAAAAACGTGCGGGTCTTGTTGAAACTCATCTGGGAGACCAGCCATCAACTCAGGGGAGTTGGACATCCACTTGCGTAGTTCATAGCCGCCTCGTTCCAGCAATTGAATGAGCTCGTCACGTCGGTCCAGAGCTTCCTCTACACTGGCTGCCCCTGTGCAGACGTCATCGACGTACAAATCTTGCTCCAGGATAGCGGCGGCTCTAGGATAGCTCACACGGTCACGCGACGCCAACTCCCGCAGGGTACGCAACGCCAAATACGGGCTAGACCGTAACCCATACGTGTTCGTGTTCAACTCATAGACCTTGACTGGCTCGGCCGTGGACTCACGCCAAAGTATCAACTGATACCTTCTGTCAGCCGGATGAATTACCGTTTGCCTAAACATCATCCGAATGTCTGCGACAAATACAACCTGGTGCCTCCGAAAGCTCGTGAGAATATCCGAAATATCACGACTCAACTTGGGTCCCGAATGTAGACACTGATTCAGGGACATCCCGTTCGAGGTAGGTGCTGACCCATCAAAAACAACTCGAATCTTGCCGGTAGGGGTTCGTAGGACGGCATGGTGTGGAAGGAAACAATGATCCTCAGATCTCCAGTCCACACCCGATACCGACATGTGTCCTAACGACTCATACTCCCTCATGAAATCGACGTATTTTTGTTTAAATACGGCGTCCCTTGACATCCTACGCTCCATCGACATCAATCTCGTCTCAGCCATCTTCCTAGATTCTCCTAGTGGCGGTCGATCGGCCCTGAAAGGCAGTCGAGTTACAAAACGACCAGAACGAAGGCGACCAGTACTATTCTGGTAAAACAACTCGCACTCTTCTTCGTCTGCGTCGACTCGACGAGCGGTGGGAGGTTCCTCTATCTCCCAGAACCGTTGGATAGCGTCTGACAACGCTGAGCCAATAAGTATGCCATCTGACTCGGCAGGCCTAACCATTGGCAATGCCGGACCCATGATCACGTGACCAAACTTAGTATCCACAGCAATCAACCCGTCCGGCTGAAGAACTCGCCGATCCGACAACAGAAACCTACCCAAAACGTCTGCTCCCAGTAGCAGATCGACCGGGGCTGGAGTGTCAAAATCGGGATCCGCCAACTTGAGTCCTGACGTCAGGAGCCGAACGGCCGGATTCAACTTCACCAAGGGGTGTTTGCCCATGACATGCGTCATTACTAAAGCTTGCACGGATGTTTTTGTCAAAATGTCATAACGTGGAGAGAACGTGATCACCGATTGACCAACTACATTCGTAACCGTAACATTCCCCACGCCCCGTATTGAATTATTATACCTATTTACCTTGAGGCCCAACCATTTTGCTAAATCGTTCGATACAATGCAGCCCTGAGCTCCAGAATCTAATAGGGCGCGAACGTATGTTGGGTTGCCCGCCAAATCCCAAACAAGCACAGAGGCGATCGGTAACACCACCGTCTCCGGTTGGGGGGCAACAAATTGTTGGGCCGCAAATTCCTAGCGAGGACCCCCGGGGCCCCACTGTGCCTGTAACCGATCAGGTAGGCAGCTATACGCCAGAGGGTCCCATTGTACAAATGGCCCACGCGCCGGTTCCATTGCCACCCTACGACGCCCCCCGAAGGGTTGTGGGCGTGAATTCAACCGTGGCCGCTCCATGAGCGGGGGGGACATCACATGCGACCGACGAGGACGCGGCGACGAGCGGGGCGACAACTGAGGCGGCGTCCGAGCCGCATCCGCATAGCTCGAAGGTGTCCCATGCCACCCGCCCGTTACGGCCTGCTCAACATACCCAATGTCCCGCTGAGTCGGATGCTGAGTCGCAACCGAAAACTCAGGGCCCCCCATGTGATGACCCTGAGTGCGGCCCTGCACCCCTGGGTGGCTGCGTGCTTGTGGCCCCATTGCCCGCTGAGTCGGATGCTGAGTCGCAACCGAAAACTCAGGGCCCCCCATGTGATGACCCTGAGTGCGGCCCTGCACCCTAGTACCGCCCTGTGCACGTGGGGACATTGGCCCCTGAGTTGCGCTCCGAGACGCAAACGAATTCTCAGGGCCCCATGCCGTGTCACCCTGGGTACGGCCCTGTGGTGGCTGTTGGCCGGACCGGTTCATGCACAACAGATTGTTGTGGGCCCCACCACAATATCCGCACAATTTAGTGCGCGTGCAGTCCCTAGCCATGTGTGGCCCGAGGCACAGGAAACACCAGCTCCGCTGCTTGGCCATCCGGCGCCGTCCCTCAACCCTAAGTTCCCCGAACTTATTGCAATCGGCCACAGCATGGCCAATCTGCCTACAACATGGGCAGGTCTCACTATGTGGGGTCAATGCACTCACAGTCCCATACGACTGCCGGTTGGTGCGGTCCTTCCTCGTCGGAGGGCCCCTACTCACAGCGCTCCCGGCAGCTCTCTGTGGCTCCGAAGGATGGGTGGCCGTCAACCCCAAATTCTCTGCCCGTCGAGCCTCCTCTTCCAAAAATCCGACCAAGTCGGAGAAGGCGGGCAGGTCCTCGGCCGACCTCCCGTGAGACTGTTCGAAACGAGTCTGCACGTCAGCGGGTAGGCGGGAAAGTACAATGTACAGCAGTAGGTAGGACCATTCACCAACCGGAAGTCCAAGATTCTCTAGGGCCTTGGTGACGGACAACAACGGGTTCAAAACCTCCGTCTGTATGGCCCCGACCTTGTTCACAACCGGGATGCTAAACAAACGGTTCAGTTGGGCATCGGCCAACCTCCGTTTGTTGTGGTAACGTCTGACCAGCAATTGCCTGGCCGTTTCATAGTTACCCTCCGTAACTGTCAAATGAGCGACCAGCTCCCTGGGCTCACCCCTCAATGCTGCCACCAGCTGAGCCATTTTGACAGACTTGGTAATGTCCGATCGCATGTGCACCAAACTGTCGAACAGATTGATGAAGCTCATCCATTCACCGGACACTCCGTCAAAAGTAGGCATAGTTACAACGGGTAACCTGGTCCCCGATCCCTGATGCGGCAGAGGCGCCCCAATGTCACCACTATGGCTGGACTCGCGCTGCCTACGTATGTCCGCAGCCCTCTGCGTGATAGCAGCCGCCATCTCCATACACTGGTCGACATCCCCTAGCAACCGTGACAGCCTGTCAGGTGCGCAACCATCAACTGCTTCCGCCTGCGCGGACAATTCGAGCACCCTGTTGTAGCGTTCCTTAACGTCCATAGACCGCTCCAACACCACATCATGCCTATCTAAACGGTCTATCAGACCGTGTGCGGAGGAAAACCATCTGAGCTCCTTAGAAACACCCTTCTGTATTTCAGACAACGACATGATCGGAACGATACTTACTCACAATTTGCAGTAACTCAATTATATTGGACCCTCCAGTCTACAACACAAACGAGGGAACCCTAATCTATAACTTAAACAATGCTGATTTCCCCAAACAATAGAAACCGAGTTTTATATCTACACAAATTCTGTAAACAACAATTTAGTTTCCCTATATCATATAACACACACAGATAGTCAATATTAGTTCAAGTTATAAATTGCTATAAACTGAAAACAATGTCCAAACATTCATTAGCATTACTAGACCACTAATAGATTGACTATGCAAACTTCAAACTGCAAACATGATATGACTTCAATGCAAATTTCAATTCACCTACAATGTACCTGTAATGTAATTACTATTCTGAGTCACATCTCAGTACAACTGGTCATTTAGGGAAAACTGTTATGTCTGTCTGTCTACTACCAGCAGTAGACTTATAACTTATAATACTACCAATCTATGTGGATACAGGAACAAAACCAAGTTAGCTAATAACCGCCTATACCTACAGATTGATAGTCCCAAATCGTGGGTTCCTGGAGCCCTTGACGGCTGCAAATCTCAGGAAACCACGCTCTTGCTACCAAAATGTTCAGGCCTCTCGGCACCCGATGACCTCGCAGGGGCCCATAGCTACGAGGTAGCGTAGCGATCAGATGCCAAGAAGCAAGAACGTCGGCGATTCACCGAGCTAAGTAATAGATTCTATCTGACCTGGTCTGTGCTTCGTTCCCGTCAAACACCTGTCTCTCTGCAAGGCCTGGGTGCACCCTAGGCTCTTCTTGGTAGACAGGTTCTTCAGCCAACCAGGTATGGCTGGCAGGCCAGCTTCGACGCACACAGTGTTCCAAATACGAACTTTATCTGGTTCGGAGAACCACAATACACTCAGCTATAAGACAATCCTGAGGGGAGCCCGAATACAATTGCAGATGGCTTACGATTTAATTTTAATGCCCAAAATCAATACGCGTCACATTACGGGGGCTTTTCGTCTGTCAGTTGTCAAAAAACTGCTCTGTTGGCAGCAACTGTCAAATTCAAAATGGCCGTTCCGGAACCATAGATCGAGTATCGATTTTGAATCGAACACTTCCACTTGCCTCGTTCGTTGGGTATGAGCACCCCACATCGAACTCCGCGGACCATCTCCGATTGGCGTTTCACCACCAACTATACGTTGGATGGTGTAGACACACCGGAGACACACTCCCGCAGCCAGTTCAGGGAGTACTCGTCCTCCACGAACAGTTTAAGGTGGCCGTCCTCGTAACGAGGCTTGCCACCGAATTTGGGGTTTTCCTTGCTCGGATCCGCCAACGCTTCCCTCAAGATTTTGTCATCAATCTCGTTGAGGATGAGCGTTGACAGATCCTGTGAAATATGACCAGTAGCGACGTCAGTTACCGCGATGTACTGGTCAGATTTCACCTTCTGAGCATAGGTGACCCCAGCTCTGCGCGCTTCCGTGCACTGCTTTTTAGGCTCCACTCGAGGAGAATTACTATCCTCTAGTCGAGCCCTCTTAGCAGCCGCGCGCTCGTTTTTGCCGGATCTCTTGGCAGATTTCAACTTCTTGTTAGAAGTTGGACCACCAGAGAACGCTACGGTAGGTTTAGCCCCGTTTGAGTCTAGGGTTGCCCCTTTGACACCACGGGAGCCGGTCACCTTACCCGCAGCTCCGGCTGTATTAACAGCGGGACCGCCATCGGTCGCCACCGTGGCAGATGGAACCCCATCTACGCCGGCAGCGGCCGATGTGGCAGCCAAACGCTGTTTTTTCTTCCACCGACGATTCGCCTTACGCCCTGGTCCGGTTTGCACCGTATCTGGACGTTTAGTCGATGGGCCCTTCCCTTGCAAAGATTGCTTGGGTGGTTTACCCTTTCGACCAACCGTCGTCCAGGCGCTGGCGAAATGCTCGGCGATGTTTGTCGAATGGCTCCGCGCACCGGGTTGCCCCGTGGCCCTGCCTCTCGACTCACTTTCGGGCTTTTTGCAGCTAACCTCCACAGTGGAATCACTACCGGTTTGCACCGGTAGGTCACTGATGGTGGCAGTGCGCCCAGTTGAGGCTTGAGTATCTGCCGAGGCAGATTCTCGCACCTGTTTGGAGACGCTTGCGGTTTTCACCGCTGGAAGCGTTCCAGATGGGTTTTTTGACCTGACACGATGCATAGCCAAATGTATAGAGATTCGTCTACTCGATTTCCCACCCTCCACGGAGCCCGCACAATTGGGAGCGCCTACTCGCTTGGAACAGCTTTCAGTCGCTAGGAGTACCGAGTAGATATAGGAGCATAGGGCTGGTACTTGGCGCGACATCGGGAGCTCGCTTCTGTGGACGATGGGAACCAAGGTGTCAGCGACATAGTCCCACCGCCGTAGTCACCGAAGCTTACCCCGTCAGCATGACCCATCCCACCGCTATGACTGACGCCTTAGCGGACCCTACACCCCTAGCCGTGGCCCTCTGACGGGACACTTGGCCGTTAACCCCAACCCGCGGCTACGGGCGAGGCTACCATTTTGCCTGAAATCCAGGCCAAAGAGGGCGTGTTGCCTTACGAAGCTAAATCCACAGCAACGCTCGGCTCAACCCCCCAGGACCCCTTCATCCTGGCCTACGGTGATCAACTGCGCAGACCACAAGACGCAGGTGAGTGTAGATAGTCTGCCGGGTACACCCACCTTAACCGACAGAACCGGAGGGACTTTTAGCCATCGGCTAGTAAGAGGTCCGGGGACCAGTCACTAGCCGCTGTTACCAGGGTGCACCAGGAGGAAGCAGAAGTTATGCAGTCGGACGTATCCTTCTGCATCACTTCAGCACCCCCACACTAGGAGGTAGTCGCTCAGAACACCCTTACACAGTTAAGCACAAACAATTTTTGAAAGAGATCTAAAAATCAATCTGTGGGAGTTTATACGCCCTCCTTCTCCCACAGTGGTCCAATGTAGAGAAGTGGCAAAAATGACGATTGCTAAGTATATGTTAACATCTACAGTAATAGACATTTTAAATTTGGAATTATTTTCTCTTATTAGACACTAGCTTTTGCCCGCAGCTCCGCCCGCGTGGAATTTGGTTTTGCGTCATGCTTTGGAATGTGCCGGAAAAGGGAGTAAATGATTTCACAACTTTTTGTGATTACGTGCTAACCATTAGCACGTAAAGATAATGTATGGAGAGCCAGAAATCTACTTACTATCTAAGGAAATAATTAAGTACTTCCGTTTCTGGCCTTTGTTCGCAGTAGTTCAGCTGCTCAGTTCTATGATGGAACTACTGCGAATTTATTTTCGCACTAGTTGCATTCATGCTACGCCCCACTGATGATGGAACTACTGCGAATACTAAAATTCCTTCATTGGCTTTAGTTCCATTGCCTAGTTCCGATGGAACTAATGCGAATTATAGGTTGGCACTAGTTACATTCATGCGTACAAACCTAACGATGGAACTACTGCGAATACTAAAATTTGTGTTTTCCGAACTTTTTTGCGTACATCTATTAAGAGGAAATGGGGGCAGAGAGACTTTTGAACGAATCCTATGTAAAAAGTCATAATTCGTGGTTCGGCTCTCATCGACTATATCTCCTTCCAATATTGGACCAGTTATAATATATGCCATAAACTGAGTAACAAGGATATTTAATGTGTGTCTATGTTTTTTTTTTTCACTAATAGTTGTCAATTTTGTTCAATAGCCCTCTGTTGACAGCGGTCTAAATCGGCAATTTTAAGCATTTTCTGAGGTACACAGTCAGGTCATAAGTTCTGTCACACAATAAAAACTTTTGAATTTAGAACGCTGGCCACAAAAATGTTTATTGAATTAGAATTTCGAATTTTTCATGAAAATAAAAATGTGTACTTTTTAGAATTTTCCTCATTTTTAAATATGGAGTGGACACTTAAAGAAGACCGTGTCGCAGTTATTGCGTTGCATCGTTGCGGTTACGCGCCAATTCAGATTTTCGACTTACTAAAAAATTTGAATATAACCAAAAGACTCGTTTATCGTACCATAAAACGATACAATGAAGACTCTAGTGTAGATGACAGGTCAAGAAGTGGTCGCCCTCGCTCTGTTAGGACTCCAGCAGTGATAAAAGCTGTGAAGGCGCGAATTCAAAGAAATCCCGTACGTAAGCAGAAACTGTTGGCCCTTCAGATGGGGTTAAGCAGGACCACGGTGAAAAGGGTGTTAAATGAAGACTTAGGGCTTAGGGCATATCGAAGAAAAACAGGACATCGTTTGGACGCTCGTTTAATGGACCTGAGACTAAAGAGATGCCGCGCTTTGTTGAAGCGGTACGCGGGAAAAAAGCATCGGGAAATTCTTTTTTCGGATGAAAAAATTTTCACCGTGGAAGAGAGCTACAACAAACAAAATGATAAGGTGTACGCACACAGCAGTGAAGAAGCGAGCAACCGTATTCCGCGTGTCCAACGAGGACATTTTCCATCCTCGCTCATGGTTTGGTTGGGAGTCTCTTATTGGGGCTTAACTGAGGTACATTTTTGTGAGAAAGGCGTAAAAACGAATGCAGTTGTGTATCAAAATACAGTCCTCAAGAACCTTGTGGAACCTGTTTCTCATACCATGTTTAATAACAGGCACTGGGTACTCCAACAAGCTTCTGCGCCAGCTCATAGAGCGAAAAGCACACAAGACTGGCTGGCGGCGCGTGAAATCGACTTCATCCGGCACGGAGACTGGCCCTCCTCCAGTCCAGATTTGAGTCCATTAGATTACAAGATATGGCAACACTTGGAGGAAAAGGCCTGCTCAAAGCCTCATCCTGATTTGGAGTCACTCAAGGCATCCTTGATTAAGGCAGCCGCCGATATTGACATGGACCTCGTTCGTGCTGCGATAGACGACTGGCCGCGCAGAATAAAGGCCTGTATTCAAAATCGCGGGGGTCATTTTGAATAAACTTTATTACCATAAGAATCTATGTTTTATTAAGTTAATTTTGCTATATAAATGTTTACATAAATAATAAACATGTCTAAATTATTTCATATTGCACATGTGACAGAACTTATGACCTGACTATGTATGTATAATGCATCATCAAAAAAGAAAATATAGCGGCATTTCCCCTTAAGCGCGATTGCGGCTCAAACATTTATTAATTAAACGCGATTAGAGTTATTATTGTTTTTATATACTAACTAATTACCTTATCAATCACAAATAATCCGAATGATCATTATTCGAAATTAAAATATGTCACGTTCATTCCGTCACTTTTCCGTACAAAATTATGATCACCATTTTTCTGTTCTTGATTTCTTTAATAAAAAAAAAACTCTTTATTATCTTATTTTGTTTACAAATTTTATCGTAATTTATCGAGAAAGTGGCCTATGCTTATTTCTCCATTGATCATTTCCATTTCGGCATTCATAATTCGGATGTCCGTCTCAACACATATTCTGCGGCATTTTGGTTGTGTATTTTTATTGATTTGATTAAAACAGTCGATTCTAAAAACGGCCAATGCCTCTTCTTGCAAAATGTGTAGAATTTGCAGTAGATGTACTTCATTCTTATTAATATTCGTATTGAGGTCATGATACCAACCTTCAGTAGCATTATTTGTTTGGTGCCGTTCACCGTACATACACCAAATTTTTTAAAAGTTTTCTTTCATTCAATACTTTTCAAAATAACGTTTAAACGCTTGAAAGGACTATTCATCATGATTCTCAAATGGTTTACATGTATAGCCATCTACCAGTTATCAGGTGTTGCGGGAGAAACGCAGATTTTTGCACAAAGAAACTAATCTTCTTGTGCCTTTATTTTTGGCAACTTTCCTGAACAATGCATTTGAGTATTGCTAGTGGCAACCTTTTATTTCAACTTGCATTTTTCTCAGTGCTTTTATTGCAGCTTCTTCAAAATCTAGTAACCTTACTGGGCTGCCATTCTGTTACTTGAGATCGGATTAAATCAAAAAGAATCAAGCAAACGAATGCAAACCTTCGCACTTTCAAAATTCAGCAGGCGGGACTCATTAACCTCTGACAAAAAAGAGGGGTGTTATAAGTTTTAAGCCAGCCAATCATGTTCATCATAATCAGCCAAATAAGACTTAAGGATTCATTGATTGTGTCCTTCGTTCGCAGTTCGGGGGTGTTTTAAAATAGTTACCTCCAGGTCCAGTGCACTAGTAACATCATATTTTCTGACGCCAGATTTGTTGTTCTTTCGTCGGTATATTGAAAGTTGGGGTAGGTTTGTTAGCGGCTAAATCCAACCCCTGCTCTTTTATTTTCACCAGAGCTCTTTTGTAGCTTGTAGCTTCCAGCTTACTTTCATAGCTTCTTCACAGGGGTAGTTGATTATGGAATCAATAATATTTTGTGCTGTATACGGAAAGCAATTTCTATGTTGTTTAACTGCCAAAATACGTATTTGGACCTGAAACAAATTAATGTAGTAAAATAATAAGAGTAGAATGCATAGGCAATCAGGCTCATAATTATTTCTTACCAAACGATAAAGGCAAAGCCCCTTTTATCCTTCATGTTAGGTTGACATGTAAGAGCAAAAAAAGCATTTTTTCAAAACCCTGTCGGTCTCGTTTTCATTTTGTCGATAGTTTACAAAACAACTTGTTAGTTTATAAACTAACGGTTTTCATAATATGAATACATCTTTCTGTAACACCCTGTATACTCAGTACTATGATAAATTAATCTCTTACTGATGCACTATTAGTTACTGAGTTGCGCTTTTTTATTTTATTTATTTAACACAAATCCACAGCCTGTCAACAGTAAATTAACAATATATACTTTAAATATGGCCAATTATGGATTTCATTATGTTTACATATTAATATAAAGACAAACAGACTTTTTATATAACATGAAATAACATTATATTAACAGCTTTGGTAGAAGCTAAGTATGAGCCTGTGAGTAAATGGTGAAGGTGTGTTATGTTGTGTTTAGTGTAAAGAGTGTGTGTGTGTGTGAGAGAGTGTGTGAGGGTGTGTGTGTGGGTGTGTATGATGTGTGTGTCTTACAGATACGTCATTATATGAATTTAGGACAACATTAAATGATAGGTAATAAGTGGTTGTAAGTTTAGGCAGATGGCAAGAGCAACGGATGGTTCAGTATTATTATCAACTTAAATTTAATCAGATCCATGTATACCCTACATGGATCTGATTGAATAAACAAGGGGTGAGATAAATTATATTATGATTTGCCTATCAGTGCTAACGAGACTAGTCTTTTAAATACACTCTTTGAGGTACTGAAGGTGTCCAGATCTGAGAAGATTTTGTTGTATGTTTTGGGAAGTCTATGACATGTGGAGTTAGATGCATAATTAGTGCGATCGAACGGTACAAAAAACAGTTTGGTGTGCCGTGTTCTTTTAGATGGGACAGCCAGGGATAAAATATCTGTCACCAGTCTAGGGCAGTCTAAAGTCAGTTTTCCTTTTAGTTGCAATAGATATTAATTTATGAATATATAATATGGTTCAAATAGGTATTTTAATAAATATTTTCAAATAAGGATGGTGATATTAAATCGTTTGTTATATTGAAAAGGCATATCCAAATATATGTAGGATGGCTTACCGTACAGTGGTAACCCGGAAATCAGCAATTTTAGATCGGTATTTTTTACTATGTTAGTTCTTGTTTTATTTATAAGTTTATGTGTTACAGTTATAAGATTTAATTTAATGGTTCTAGTAATAATGTAATAATGTAATGTAATGTTTTTTATGTATGTAGCCCATTAATTTCCCTACCGAGGGGCACGGGCTACTTGGATACGAGTAAGATTGAGCCATAATCCACCATGCTGGCTCATTCCCGATTGATGGAGGGGAGTCGGGCACTAGGCCACTAGGCCAACCCGACTGTCAGAAGTTATCAAGCTGCTCTATTAGGGCCTCTGACACAGCTTTACGACTACTACCACCGAGTAGCGATAGTAGCCTTGACGTACAGCTTAACGTGTTATCCAAAATACGGAAGCGCCCGAAACAAATGCCACATAGAAACGGACATCCATCGAATACCCGTCTCGGCCAGATTATGCTCTATCCGCACGATCGATTCCGATGTGCGAATACCGCTCGGTCACGGACGAAAAAATGGTACTAGTGAAAAACAGCAAATTTTGGTATTCCATATTTGGTTCCATCATTGGGTTTGTACGCATGTATGGAACTAGTGCGAAAATATAATTCGCATTAGTTCCATCGGAACTAGGCAATGGAACTAAAGCGAATGAAGGAATTTCAGTTCCATCATCAGTGGGCCCCGTAGCATGAATGGTACTAGTGCGAAAATTAATTCGCGGTAGTTTCATCATGGAACTGAGCAATGGAACTACTGCGAACGAAGAGTTTCTGGCACGTTCCGAAGTTTGACTTAAAACCGAATATCACGCGATCGGAACCGCGAGTAAAAGTGTGTAGATAGATAGCAGTAAATTTAAAAAAATACCTACGCATTTTACAAAAGGGGTCCTTAGTACTGAGTTAAAATACCCTGACTGATCTATCAACACCTAGAACAAACTGATGGACTGTAATTTTCCTTCTATGACGTAGACATCCGATAATAATGGATTTCAGTAAACCCCACGGGATTGGGAGAAACAGGATCCACGCGAGGGAAAAACAAATTTTACCATTGTGGGATTTGAATCCGCGATGATAGGAGTACGGTGAAAACTTTTTATTTGCGTTTTAGTCAGATTGATAATCCTACGGGAAAAGTTATTATTTTTCAGGACAAAAGATAGCCTACATTTTAAGTCAGAGTATAAGCTATAGACATTCCAAATTTCATCCAATTCCGCGTCCGTCCAGCCATTTCCGCGGGAAAGAGTGACAAACATATCAACACACAAACACACGCACCAACTTTCGAAATTATAATATTAGTGGGATCAGCTCGCTTATGTAACTCTTGTTTTTATGTTTTGTGTGCAATATAGAAATTATGAAACTATGTGCCTTTGCCGACCTATCTGGGAAAATACATTCAGTATTTTCAGTATTTATTGTGCCATATAAATAGTAATACTTATACTATAGTTACCTTTCTACATTGCATAATATTTTATCTTAACTATATTATATATATTTTATCTTAACTATACATAGTCAGGTCATAGGTTCTGTCACATGTGCAATATGAAATAATTTAGACATGTTTATTATTTATGTAAACATTTATATAGCAAAATGAACTTAATAAAACATCGATTCTTATGGTAATAAAGTTTATTCAAAATGACCCCCGCGATTTTGAATACAGGCCTTTATTCTGCGCGGCCAGTCGTCTATCGCAGCACGAACGAGGTCCATGTCAATATCGGCGGCTGCCTTAATCAAGGATGCCTTGAGTGACTCCAAATCAGGATGAGGCTTTGAGCAGGCCTTTTCCTCCAAGTGTTGCCATATCTTGTAATCTAACGGACTCAAATCTGGACTGGAGGAGGGCCAGTCTTCGTGCCGGATGAAGTCGATTTCACGCGCCGCCAGCCAGTGTTGTGTGCTTTTCGCTCTATGAGCTGGCGCAGAATCTTGTTGGAATACCCAGTGCCTGTTATTAAACATGGTATGAGAAACAGGTTCCACAAGGTTCTTGAGGACTGTATTTTGATACACAACTGCATTCGTTTTTACGCCTTTCTTACAAAAATGTACCTCAATTAAGCCCCAATAAGAGACTCCCAACCAAACCATGAGCGAGGATGGAAAATGACCTCGTTGGACACGCGGAATACGGTTGCTCGCTTCTTCACTGCTGTGTGCGTACACCTTATCATTTTGTTTGTTGTAGCTCTCTTCCACGGTGAAAATTTTTTCATCCGAAAAAAGAATTTCCCGATGCTTTTTTCCCGCGTACCGCTTCAACAAAGCGCGGCATCTCTTCAGTCTCAGGTCCATTAAACGAGCGTCCAAACGATGACCTGTTTTTCTTCGATATGCCCTAAGCCCTAAGTCTTCATTTAACACCCTTTTCACCGTGGTTCTGCTTAACCCCATCTGAAGGGCCAACAGTTTCTGGGGATTTCTTTGAATTCGCGCCTTCACAGCTTTTATCACTGCTGGAGTCCTAACAGAGCGAGGGCGACCACTTCTTGACCTGTCATCTACACTAGAGTCTTCATTGTATCGTTTTATGGTACGATAAACGAATCTTTTGGTTATATTCAAATTTTTCAGTAAGTCGAAAATCTGAATTGGCGCGTAACCGCAACGATGCAACGCAATAACTGCGACACGGTCTTCTTTAAGTGTCCACTCCATATTTAAAAATGAGGAAAATTCTAAAAAGTACACATTTTTATTTTCATGAAAAATTCGAAATTCAAATTCAATAAACTTTTTTGTGGCCAGCGTTCTAAATTCAAAAGTTTTTATTGTGTGACAAAACTTATGACCTGACTGTGTATATTATAATTATGGGAGGAATAATGTGTGTATTTCACAAAACCTATATCTATAAACTGTCATTGAAAAATTCTTGGGTAGAGTAATATGCTTTTTCTAAGAGCAGCGAGTTTAGTTTTTTTGTAAATGTTTTTAAGTTTAAGTTTTTAAATGTGTTAGGTAGCACATTAGCAGGTCTACGAAGTTGGTACTATCTCCCCACAGGATTATACCATAGCGGAGCATCGCATGTTCATAGGCGTAGTATGTCGTTATAGCACATTTTTTGCTTGTATTAGACTATTAGATTTAAGGGTGCTTAGAGCGTATGTGAAACTTGATAATTTATTTTTAATGTTACTTATGTGGATTTTCCAATTTCATTGGGAGTCTACTGTTATTCCTAGCAGCTTGGTATTCTTGACTTCTTTTATGTTTAGTTCGTCTATCAGGGGTTGTAAATTTAGTAGTAGTGGTTGTCTTTGGTACGGAGCGAATTGAATGAATTTGTTTTGGTGTTGTTTATTTTTAAGTTATGTCGGCTGGTTGGTTTACTTAAGTTATTTTCACAGTATTATGTCTTATGGAATATTGCTCTGGGGGAGAGCAGCAGATATAAATACGATATTTTTCTTACAAAAAAGGGCGATCAGGGCGATATATCAATTAGATGCTAGAGAATCATTAAGAGAAAAATTCAAAGAAATTAATATACTTACGGTTACCTGTCAATATATATACGAGAATATCATGGTAAGAAAAAACATAGCTTTATTTAAAATTGTAGGTGATAGCCATACAATTAACACTAGAAATAAAAATAGGTTAGCACTACCATTATTTAGACTAAGTAAAGTAGGCACATCATTCATGGGGCACTGTATTCGCTTCTACAATAAAATGCCACAGGAATCAATGATCGTTCCTGAAAAGAGGTTCAAAAACTATGTTAAAAATGAGCTGATAAGAAAGTCCTATTATAGTATTAAGGAATACTTAGATGACAAAACCATGGTCCATACCATCTCAGCGCACAGAAATTCGACGAGGGGCGATGGATCAAGTCTATCACTCGCCGGCGAATTTCCTTAGACCGAAACCAGTACCTGTTGTAAAGTCACTTTAAAAAAAAAAAGGTATGGGGGAGTTTCTTGCCGTTTCTTCTTAACCCCGAGGCCCACCTTCCGAAACGGTGTAGTCTTTTTTTATATAAAAAAAAATTGACTTGTAGTTATAAGTAAGTATAATTTTGACGTTGAATAAGATAATTTATTTATTTATATTCAATAAAAAAATGACTCTGACTCTCTGTCGGCATAAATATTTATCAATAGCTTGGTAAGAGTCCTTGATGGTTGTAATAAAGTTGGAACTGGGGCACTCAAATAAGAGGGAGTCGTCATCTGCAAACATGGTAGTTTTGGTGTTTGTAATATGGGGTAGGTCGTTTATGTTTACAAGAAACAGGACACAACCGGTTACACTGCCTTGCGGTATAAACCAGTTAGTGGTCAGGGTGGGGATCTAACACTTTCCAGAGTGCCCAAGGTTTCATCATAGCAGCGACTAAACGGGTTCCCTATATAAACGTTTTTCCCTTTATTCTGAGTGATACCCGAACCACTATTTCTGATTACGGGAACCATTTGAAACTGAAACAGATATTTTGCTATAACAATTCGTTATGGGAACCTGAAAATACGGGGAACCGAAATCTTTTTGTTTACTCTATTTAAGCGGACCGGGAAGTTAGAGCGGGGGGAACCAAACGGGTTCCCGATATAAAGGTTTTTGTGAGTTGTACCCGAACCACTATTTCTGATTATGGGAAACATTTGAAACCGAGACAGATATTTTGCGATAACAAATCGTAATGGGAGCCTGAAAATTCAGGGAACCGAAATCTTTATGTTTACTCTATTTAAGCAAACAGCGCGGTAGGTAGGTAAATACCTTACGTGGCGGCGGGGCGGTACTTCAAAGGACGGCTTGATCACACTCCAATCGCGCAAGTGTTGCCAACACAGTGGATTTTCCACTAGATCTGATGGTTTAGACTTCCATTTTAGCGGTCAAAAATGGTTTTAGTGGTTAGTGGATTTTCTAGTGGATTAGGTTGTATGAGTTATTCTTCAGGTACGCCATTCAATTACTATACTATGTCCACTCTATTAATGGTTTTTTGACAGATAAATATCCCTACACTTTTGACATATGACACGAAAAATACGTCTTAAACTGTACGCAATTAGGAAATGTCAAAAGTTCAATGAAGGATTGCACAGAGTATAGCATAATTATTCTAGATAGGAATGAATGTACTTATAAAAAAGTGCATAATTTTTTGTTGTTATGTTTTTGTTTGGTTTTCGGAGATTCCTCGAAACTAGTTTTTCAATTTCTTGTGTGATTAAAATCATGGAGTTTATTTGTATGACAAGTAGGTTGAGTTTAATTTATTGAAATGTTTGTTTATGATGATTCCCTTTGTTTGTTTATGATATGTGTTTACGTGGTGACCTTTGAGTAATAAAAAATGTATACATTATTACTCAAAGGTGGTGACCGCTTTTTTTGCATACATTTTTATAATTAGCTTTCAATATCATTCATTATGTGATACCCCTGATGAAATTAGAAGTTTTTTTTTCTTGCCACACAATATGGCGTACAGAATCTGCTATATTGTTCATAAGATGACGTCATGTATATACCTTCCTATAAGACTTGGGATAACTTCGATTCTAACGATACCGTAAATACCTAGGTATGTCTAATTCTTAAATTGGTTAAGTAGTTTATTAAAAATCGAGGGTGTAAAAGAATCTCACTCATATATATGTACAATCGAACCATCTGAATCATGACCCACCATAAGCTTATTTTGCTAAACCCCTTAAACGCAAGTAGGTCGAAATTCGCTTGAAAGTTTATTTCCTTGGTAACGAACTTGTTATCATTTGATTAGACACTGACATTTACATAGATCTTACAAGTTTGAAAGTTTCAAACGAATTATCAGGCAAATGGGTCATGATTAAGTTGGTTCGATTGTACATAGATACGTCATATAGGTACTCGTAGATGAACCCTGAAAATAAAAATCGGTCAAGTGCGGTGATATGATAAGTAAATTAACTGATTAATATTATTAATCTGACTGTTTTTCTGACTCTACAAGTCGTCACTGTCGCGTACCGCAACTCCAAAAGGTCCTATCCTAATAGCAACTGGATTTGAAAGTAACAGTTTAAATTTTACTTCAAAATAAAGGGATCTCTTTATTTTGAGGGAACCGTTACCGAAATGAAAATGTTTTTAGAAATAAAGGTTCCCGTTATTTTACAGAAACCCTATGAAACTGTTTTTCGAAATAAAGGTTCCTGTTATTTTAGAGAAACCCTTAGTATTGGTAACTCTTCAAAGAGGTTCCTCTATTAAACCGTTCTCCGTCGGTTTGGTTCCTGTTTTGGCTTAGAGGTTTCCGTATTTTTGGGTTCTCATGATTTGGGGAGCGGAATTTAGCGTTACCGGGAAAATTGGGTTTTTCAGTCCCTGCATCATAGTGCTCAAGTTCTACGTATTGGGATCTGTTCGTAAGGTAAGATTTTAGCCACTGTTTTGCGCTTCCTCTGAGTCCAACGTCATTGAGTTTAGAAATATACAGTTTATGAGAAATTGGTCAAATGCTTTCGACATGTCAAGAAGTAGGCCTACTGAGTGGTTTGTAGTATTAATGTAATCGTAGGCATCCTGTATATAGCTAAGCAGAGCCGTTGTCGTACTTTTTCCTCTGCGGAAACCGTGTTGACTATTGTTGATCAAATTAAATTTCTCCAGAAAGTTGTATAGGTAGTTAGTGACTGTCTTTTCGAAAATTTTTGAAAAGGAGTCTCCTCCTTTTTTATTGCAATGGGTCTGTAATCTGTTTTGTTTCTTGGATCACCACCTTTTTTATAATGGGTATTATAAAAAAGGTGGTGATCCAAGAAACTAAGTGATTGGTTTATGAGAGCGGCTAGTGGAGCGGTAAGTTCTGTGTTACAGAACTTTAGTAAAATAGGAGGTATGTCGTCGTAGCCTGAACTACGTTTGTTGGGAAGGTTTCATATGATTTTATTGATTTTCGTTTCTGTCATTGGACTCAGGCAGATGCTGTTGAGACAGTTTGTTACAGAGGTGTTAATTGTATTTTCGTTTGCTAGTTTTTCAGGTTTTCCTACAGATGTAAAGTATTAATTAAATGTGATGGAAATAGCTGAGGTGTCAAGTTGTTTGTCTATTTTGTCTAAAGTTATATTGCGAGGTGGAAATTTTCGGTCGCCCTTTGTAATGCGTTTTATTATTCTCCACATTGTTTTGGTTTTGTTTGTCGATGTGTCCATGTTATTGTGACTGGTATGGCTGTGCTGTGCCACTGCCAACCCATCTGGGAAAGCGCGTGTTAGATAAAAGATATCGCATCATTACTGAGTCCTAAACCTCCGAAAATAATAGTAGCTGGCTGCACGATTTCTGCCGTTTTACGAATATGCCATTGCCCGAATCTGCCGTTTCTAGAATTTGCCAATTCCAGAATCTGCCATTCACCGAATATTTCCATATTTAATACAAATAAATCAACATGAGATATAAGTGCGTACATCGTTTGTAACCAGACCGATATGGGCCAAACTAACAACTCACTGGATCCCACACGCGGAAAGGGGACGTGGTCGACCCAGGAAGCGCTGGAGTGATGAATTGAGGTTTCAAAACAACTGGTGGGAGTTAGCCCAGGGGCGTGAAGAGTGGAGGAGGGGAAGAGAGGCCTTTGCCCAGCAGTGGGATGATGTAGGCTGATAATAATAATAATAATAAGTGCGTACAGCATCAAAAGTTAAGGCCTGGTTTTCTTTAGCACCTGCAACTGAGCGTGTTTTTTGTATGTCAGCAATGTTAATGAAACAGCTTCTAGTATATTAATTCATCATCTTTACAAACGCGACAGAATATTAAACAGCCAGGGCTAATTCACAATCATTTATTAATGTTACTCAGCGCTGCCGGTAAATATTTTGGCATCAATATTTTGGCGGTAAATTTTGTAAGTGGATCTCTTTATATAATTTAGAAATTAAATATCTGTCCGGTAATAATATCAAATTGTAACCTCAACATTAGTCATTGAATTTATTTATTCAATGACTGAATTAATAAATCGTAGGTATTATTTTGTCATGATTTTTTGTATGTTTTTCCTGGAGATTCGACAATTTTAGATCAATTATAAATCTAAAATACTCATATATAAATACACAATAAAAATACACAATCCGAATCAGGGTACTCACTTCCTAGGCAGTCCTTTCTAGGCAGGCTTGTGGCTAGACTCTAAAGCCTGTCTTATGAGCCGGAGGCACGGAGGGGACGAGATAGGGCGATTTCAAAATTATAATGCAATTCAGTCATCAATTACTTATGCTGAGGTAAAAAATAGTGGTCTTTAATAGTAGTTTATGTGACTGCTGCATAATGGAGGGCATTAAAACTCGAGAGTGGGTTTATGAAACGAGCCGAAGGCAAGTTTCATAATAATATCACTCGAGAGTTTTAATGCCTAATTATGTACAGTTACATACACTAGTTTATCTACACACATATCATAAGCTCTCTTTGATGTGTTCAGGAACCGCATGTTTGACCGGCATTGTGGCTATGCAATTGTTTAACTTGTTCTGTAGTACCAACTTCTCGCAGGCGGGCGTCGGCGTTCGAAATTTCAATGTCAGTACCAACTTCACAAACAAACTAGGGACGGCACGCGGGTGGGCGTCGACGTTCGAAATTTGAATGTCATTATATGTAGAAAAACTACACATAATAACCATAATGTGTAGTTTTCCAGATACGAAACGAGTTTTTACCAAGTAGTTTAACATAATGCTGATCCTAACGTGCGGTTTTTGAACGCAGTAAAGAGGGTTTATGATACTTGTGTAGATAAATTATTTTATAGATGCAGTTGATACACTTAGTAGAAGCTGGCAATGTGTAGACATATTGCAAAAGTTGCTATAGCATAATCACGATGCTGATTCATTACAATACAATATTTTGTTCGAAAATTATATAAGTAGCACTTAAAATGTATTTATTGCTGGCCTTTTCATTCAGTGAACAACTAATAAATTTTGAAGACGAAACTGGTATATATAATACTGGTATGGTATAATAGTTGCATTAAATTATTATCCAGAAGGATTGACACAAATCCCATATAATTGCGTCCCTTTCAAATCGTGGAATCGCATAAATGTCGTGTCGTTCGTCGTCCAGTTACCGTAGATACTTACTTCGAAAGATTTCAAATTGATTTTTAGAGTACTACCTACCATAAAAATTAAGAAAGAATCCATATAGGATCACTTCTCTAGGACTTGAGGTGTATCAGCGAAATATTAATAGCAGTATTCTAGGGGTCCGGTTGTTGGATGGACTAAGTTGCGGTCCAAAACAAAAATGAAAGACAAAGTGGAAAAAGCGGCCGAATTGAAGTCATCGATAAGTGTATTTGTTTATGTGAAGGGGTACTGGGTTGGCCAAGTCGCTCATTTGCAACCACATCGATTGGGCGAAATTAACATGTTTCAGAGAGCTGGATCCCACATGTAAAAAGGGGGCTGACGTATTATAATTACTGTAATTTTTTTTTCATATTCTTTATTGCACAGAAATCTTAATGGTAAGATAACAAAACATTTTATGAGCAAAGGCGAGCTTATTTCTAAAGGGAGATTTCTACCAGCAAACCTAGGCAGGACAGGAAATGTTGTGCAACAGGAGAGTCCTGTGCGCAATGAAACTATATATCTCTAATTATTTACGAAGCTAAAACATAATAATATAATAAAATAAAATAGCACAAAAATAAAATATATATCAAACATATATACTTAAATATATTATTATTATATATACATAAATAAAATACCTAGATATTTACATATTCTTACTGAGTAAACCTATTTTTTTGCCTCTCCTCTACAATGGCCTACTGTGGAAACGGAAGGGCGAAGAAACTCCCATAGATAGATTTGAGGGCTCTTTTAAAAAAATTGTTGTTAAGATAAATATTACAATATTAATTATTATAAACAATATTTAGGAATAAATAATTACTTACAAAATTAACAGCGAGTTCTGTCTCGAGTTTGATTAGCCCTATGTGTCTTGTCATTTATGTCATCTTGAACATTGTAAGATCCCTTTTTAGACAAAGTCGTTTTTACATGGTTTTTAGGGTTCCGTCCCTTAAAGGTAAATAAAAGTGGCCAAGTGTGAGTCGGGCTCGCCCATGAAGGGCTCTGTTGTAGCAAGTAATTATGTGACTGGATGTTTGTGTTGTAACTTTGTTTTTCATAGTGTTTGTATGAATGACAAAGTTATCTTTGCGGTTTTTAATAAATGTTTTATATCTTAAAAACTACTTTTTTTATTCAAACTAATTTTCATTGAAAGTGTGTATTGATATACACAGCATATATTTATTGTAGATTTTTCACTCCCTTACTTATATACAATGAAGCACCAAATGTAGACTTGTCTAACATTTTAAATAATACATGTCACGGATACCACACAATATTTACAGATGCTTCAAAACACCTCCAAAGGTGTGGGTGTGGGCATCACGTCCAGTTTAATATTGTCCAAAAATTTTAATTCCACCAGAATCGTGTATATATACGGGGGAATGCTTTGCATTTTTAAAGGCTGTAGAATATGTAATTTTGATGAAGTTAATAAAAAAGTTAATTCTGACTGATTCGCGAAGTTCTAGATTCCAAATATCTTTATTACTGTAGATATTTACATATACTTAGCAATCGTCATTTTTTGCCACTTCTCTACATTGGACCACACTGTGGGAGAAGAAGGGCGTAGAAACTCCCACAGATAGATTTTTAGATCTCTTTTAAAAATTGCTTGCGCTTAACTAATACAAAAATATATATCATTATCATAATTAATAAGCAGGAATAAATAATTACAAAATTATTAACAGCAAGGCCTATGTTGAGCCAGATTAACCCCATAAAGTCCCGTCATTTAAGTAATCTTGAACATTATAATAGCCCTTTCTCGACAAAGTCGCTTTAACATGGTTTTAAATTGCTCAAATGGCAATTTCAAGATCTCCAGAGGTATATTGTTGTAATAGAGAATGCATTGACCCTTGAAAGAATTTCTAGCCTTCGCGAGTCTAAACCGGGGCGCAAGTAGTCTGTGATTATTTCTTAGTTTAATATTACAGCTATCGCTGTGTTTGGAAAATGTTGTAAGGTTCTTGCGTACATATATTATATTTTCGAAAATAAATTGATAGCTATAGTTAGTATGCCAATTTCTTTAAAAAGCTCTCTTAAGGAGTCTGTGCGTTTTAAATTATAAAGTGATCGAATAGCTCTTTTCTGTAAAATAAAAATAGTTTGAATATCCGCAAATTCCCCCACAACAAGATACCATAGTACATGACACTATGAAAGTATCTAAAATATACTAACCTAGATGTAGCCACATCCGCGCTTTGTCTGATGTTCCTAAAAGCGTAAGCTGCAGAACTTAATTTACCAGCTAATTTATCTATGTGGGGTCCCCACTGCAATTTGCTATCAATGGTTATTCCAAGAAACTACGTATCATTTACTAATTCTAACGTGCTGTTGTCTAACACTAAACTGGTCTCAACTTGTCTGACATTTTGAAGTGGGAATTTGATACATTTGGTTTTACCAGCTTTAACAATAAATTATTAACTGTGAACCGATCCAAGGTTAAAGATAATACTCCATTAACATCATCAAAATCTTCTTTTTGTCTTTCAATTTTGAAGACCAGTGAAGTATCATCAGCAAACAACACTATGCCAGTCAATTTCTCCATAATAAAAGGCAGATCGTTAATATATACCAGGAATTAGAAAGGGCCTAATATGGAACCTTGTGGAACGCCAATTTTTATTTCCGGCCCATCAGATTTAACACCGTTTACTTCTGCCTGTTGAATTATATTGCTTAAGTATGATCTTAGTAGATCCAACGCTTATTTTCTTACTCCGTAATGATTTAATATCATTAGTAGCGTATCATGATCAACACAAATCGAGTGAGTACTGTTTGGCGTGCAGTTGTTTTGTACGGTTGAAGTGTGAGAGCAATTGATTGAGTATAATCTTTTCAAATTTTTAAATTAGTGTTGTAAGAACAGATATTGGTCTGAAATTTGAAGGATCACCCTTGTCTCCCGACTCGAACAGGAGGTATCAGTTTACTGTGTCTCATGAGGTCTGGGAAAGCACCATCGTCAACACATTTATTAAATATATAAGCTAGGTATGGGGCTATAACAAGTATTATTGAACCAATGACTTTGACTGATATACCCCACAGATCTTCAGTATTTTTTAAGTTAAGTAATATATACGTTTTGACAATATCCTGGGGATATAAATGATGAAATTTAAAAGTACTGATGCAAGTACTGTTTTTTAATAGTCTCTGCTTCATATGGAGATGAATTTAGACGCTCTGTTGTGAGTAAGGGTACATTGGTGTAGAATATTTCAAAAGCTCGACCTACCTCAGCGTTGGATTTAACAACATTATTACTCGTCAACATGATCAATCTTTAAGCAGAAATCATTGTCCCTTGATATAACTTTGCCAGTTTCACGGTTTATGATTTGCCAAACCGCTTTAATTCTATTATTTGAATTTTGTATTTTTCTATTAATGTGTAAAGTTTTTGCAGTTCAACAAACCAACTTGAAAGATTTATAATATTTTTTAACATACCTAGTCATAAAATTTTATATCAAAGTTATAGGTTTTTTGTTCATAAAGGTCATACAAGATAGCTCTACTTTTACGAATTCCAATTGTTGCCCAGTCAATAAATTTAGATTTACCGTTGTTGGCACTGACTTTCTTTAATTTAAAAACTGTATTGAATTCTGTTTGAATAATGTTGAAGAAGTCAGAATAGATTTAGTTCGGGTTCTGTTCATCAAAATCCGGTACTGGCAAATTTATATCTAAGTTTTTCATATACGTCTCTAGTCTATGGGATGTGATAGGCCTATAAAATGATGAATCAGTCTTATTTTTACTAGCTATTGGGAATGAAACTGTTTAACCACTGTGATCGGATGGTAAACAGTTAACTACATTTTTACTTGTGAATGCAGAGTCACAAAAAATGTTATCTAAGCAAGTTTGGCGGGTAAGTGTAAATCTAGTCGGCTCTAGAAATACATGACATAAATTAAATGATTTGAACAGAGTTATTAATCGTCGTTTCATTGTTGTATCTACAAGCAAATCTACATTAAGATCGCCACAAATAATTAACTTTTTTCTGTTATTATAAAGTTTAATGAGGGCTTCCTCCATAATTTACTCGAATATTTCAAAATTGTCATGGCCTTTTCCATCTCTCGGAGGTCTGTAGACAGAAACAATAATATGGCTATCCAACTCAACACAGGAAACCTCTATTTGTCTTTCTACAGTAAGTGCAAGAATATCTTTCCGTTGTTTCACCTTATTAAATATTATTTTTTACTAAGATTAAAAAACCACCTCTATCAGCAGTCTTACTATTGTAACAACTGACAATTTTGTAATAATTTATGTTAAAAGACATCATATTTTCCTTGAGCCAGTGTTCTGTTATACAAATAACATCATGTCAGAATTATTAGAAAGAAATAAACAAAGAAAAGAAAAAAACATTTATTATGGGCAGAGAACACACTACAATTACAACAAAGAAACAAAACACAGAGATGAAAAATAGCAATGACACATGATATTAAATGAAATGACAGTCGTGGTGTGTCACTGTCATTATAAATGGCGTTTGACTCAGCATTATACTGAATGCCAGGCCTTCAACGCTGAATTTCAGTCAGCGCCAAGGGTTACCTCGCGAGCGTCCCGGACCGCGGCGTGGTGCAATCCATAAATATAAAGAATATATAAAAAATAGGTAACAATATTGGTAAATATGGCTACGGCTGTTATATATGATACATACAAAAAGTTAAATAAATAAACATGGCCCGCGCTTTTCAATCCATTTTTTCAATAAACTTAAATGTTGGGTTTTCGGTCCCACTGGCAATGAGCGACCACAGACTCAAGTCTTATTGAGGCGTGAGGTTGGTATGGGAGTGAGGAGTAGTCTCTGCTGATCTAGCAAATGTGCCCTGAGTTTCCGCCCAAAGGTACACCTACTAGCCGCTTCACGGACTGGAGGGGGAATATCATTCCAACACTTAGATGCCGCAAATCTGAAACTCCCGCGGAAAGTCGCCGTTCGATGCGCCGGTGTAAGTATTCTATGGTTGTGCGCGCCACGTTGTCTGGTCGCCCATTTTATCTTGGTGTATAAATAGGGTGGGGTTTCCGTGTGTATTAGACCAAAGAGTATTTTGGCTAGGTGTAAATGCCGACGAGCTTCCGTGTTCAAAAGTTTTTCTGCATCCAATTATGGGGTGATATGGGATCTAGGAGGAATTTTGAAACAAAAACGTATGCATGTGTTTTGCACACCTTGAATTAACCTTTTCGACCGACCAAGTATACAGCTACCATATACGACATCACAGTAGTTTAATCTAGATAATATCAATGATTCACTAAGCCTGACACGCAAATCAGTGCTAACGTAATCACGTATATTATAAAGAGTCTTAAGGCTGTAGAAACAGTTGCTGACTAAGTTTCTGATATGATTTTCGAATCGAAGCTCACCGTCCCATCAACAACCCAAGATTTTTTGCTTCTACGACCCTTTCCACTGGGTCGCCCCTGATAGCTATATCATTGGGGGCTAGGGCTTGGACAGTATTACGGATCTGACATTTTGTACCAAGGTGTACTTACATTTACTAGGGTTTAGCACTAGACAGCTCCTCTCAGACCATGATACCACCCGCTCTAGATCGTTATTTATGGATTGGACTGCAGTGTTGATGTCGGAAGGAACGGATGATATATATCGCTGGATATCATCTGCGTATAGAGATGGCACATGCTGCTCTCCACGACAGAAACTTACTCTGCTGTGTAACATATTAAGAAATTAATCTAATACAAGTTCTTTGCCAGGAAACCCCTGCATGTTTTGATGGGTAATATGTAAGTGGGGCGTACCCTTTGCCTGAATATTATTTAATATGGGGTATTATTACCCTTTTTTTATTTATTTTAATTTAGGCAAGATATTACACATTTTTGATCTCCTATGCTTACTTGATATATTTAGTGGCTTATGTATGCTAGAGATTTCCTCTATTGTCTTTTCTCCATGCTTTGTTAAAATTCCCTTTCTTTTATAATTTTTTACCTGTTTTATATGATATAAAACACCTCTTGGTTAAGTGTGAAAAAAAGGGTCTTCGTGTGTCCTTTGCTTGGGTGCCTTCTCATTGTGGTATCCTAGGCGATGAAAGGGCAGATACATTAGCGAATGAAGCAGTGTTCTGTGGAGACATGGTCCCATACAAAAATTATGTCCCTGATTTTTGTTCCCTGCCCAGGATATTTCTACTCAAATCGTGGCATAAAATTTGGGTTGAAGATTTTATAAAAGCATCCAGCCTACATTACCTTTGAAGCCACGGTTTCGTAAGGGTAATCTTGACAAGGCTCTTACCTCCACTATCATTCGCTTGCGCTTAAGGCACACTTGCTCACCGGTTCATCTTGCCAGGCTTGGCATCGTGCAGGGACATGTGTGTGCTTGCGGGGCTGATCTGGGTGACCTAAATCACTTGTTATTTATTTCCCTCATCCGTGTCCTGTCTCTTGTATAATTTTGATGTAAATATTTATAAATGTACTAGCAGCAAAACCCGGCATAGCTCGGTTAAAATACATCGCATGTTTAATGGTATATAAAATATTTTATATACACACGTATTATAAACCCTTCTTACTGCGTACAAAAACCGCACGTTACGATCAGCATTATGTTAAACTACAAGTAGTTGTAGTAGTAGTAGTAGGTAAAAACTCATTTCTTATCTGAAAAATTACACATTATGACCATAATGAGTAATTTTTCTACATATTATGACATTCAAATTTCGAACGCCGACGCCCGCCTGCGTGCCGCCCCTAGTTTGTCTGTGAAGTTGGTACTATAGCACAAGCTAAACAACTGCAGAGCCACAATGCCGGTCGAACATGCGGTTGCTGAACACATCAGAGAGCTTATGATATGTGTGTAGATAAACTAGTGTATGTAACTGTACATAATTAGGCATTAAAACTCTCGAGTGATATTATTATGAAACTCGCCTTCGGCTCGTTTCCTTTCGAGTATTAATGCCCTCCATTATGTAGCAGTCACATAAAATATTATAAGGATCCACTTTTTTGAGTGGGTAGGTACGCGCAATTTACTACTCAAAATAAATGTTTTTCCCGTAAAATACTAATTTGAAACAGTGAAAAACCATCAAAAAGTGTTCACACAGACTAGTAGTGACAGTGTTATCTATAAATAGTCAATAGTCAATAGTCAAAGTACTTTATTACTGTAGATATTTACATATACTTAGCAAACGTCATTTTTTGCCTCTTCTCTACATTGGCTGTGGGAGAAGAAGGGCGTAGAAACTCCCACAGATTTATTTTTAGATCTCTTTTAAAAATAGGTTGTGCTTAACTAATACAAATATTAAAATTTAATTGTTATGATTAATAAGCAGGAATAAATAATTACAAAATTATTAACAGCAAGGTCTGTGTTGAAAACTATCAGTGCTTTCAATCGAAATCGGCTTCCAAGCAAGCCGCAGACAATTTCAATCAAAAACCACCAAATCATGCAGTGAACTCACCGCTTACAGTCACCCCATTCCTAAAGCATTCCTAATAAACCATTGTTCAACAGTTCGCCCAAAAATTGAGAATTTAACCTCCTAAACACAATTCCAACAATATCGGTTACCAGTATCATCATTTCAAATCCCAAACATAAACAATCAAAGTTCCCATAACCGCCACTGCATCCCCGTGTCGCGCCTACACAACTGTCTTATAAGAACTCAGGCAACACGATTAAAGTAGTTTTGCTACTTAACACTAGAGGGCGCTACGTGGAGTTCAACCTGAATAAACATGGAACAGTCAATGTGCAGGATGTTTACAAATTATCCCAGACAGACTACATCTTACCTGTTCCTTATGCAACGAAACATACGACCTCGACTGTGCTAACGTGTCAATAAAACGCTTCTATAACACAATGTCTCCAGAATGCAAGAAAAAATGGCTTTGCCAATGCTGTAGATGTAAATTGCCAAAGACGAGCAATATTAACACCCCAGTACGTCAACATCAACTATTCCCCACGGACGATATCCACAACGATACATCTCTAAGTAATATGAATGTCACCTTCAAAAAAAAAGCTCCAATAATGACATTGGAAGATTCCATCCTAACGGACTCTACCCAAATCATTGTTGGGGACACACTTCAAGAACCTATAAAGAATATTATAATCCAAGATGAATCTTCATCACAGCAAAACAGCACAACAAACAACATCATGTACGACGAACAACCAAGATTCCCGAACAACACCCCTGATGGTGACGCCCAAATACCCATACTAGACCATGTAGGCAAACTACTTAATAATTTTCGCAGAGACATAGAGAGGGCGATTGCCAAAGAATTTAGTGACATTAAGTGCGAACTAACAGAATTACTAACAGCAATTACAAGCAAACTAAATGACAAATAAATACAGCAGAGAAAATACCAAGCCCAGTCTAAACTAGTGCAAAAACCAGAACAAATAGTTAATGATCACCCTTCCGACAAGCAAAAAATTGAGCAAACAATTGATGACAATATTACCTACCTTGAAGGACGAAAAGCTGAGCTGAAGGCAGAGATACAGGAACTCAAAAAAGCCGTCAACCACCAAAAACAAACTACAAACCAACCAATAAATATGTACCCTGACATCGATATCAAAAAGAAAATAGTCTTATACGGTTTTGAAGAACATCCCTGGGAGTACCAAAACGAATATACGTCCGAATCGTTGAAGCATTTCAAGAAATTCTAAACATAGATCTTACCGGTCACATCGAGGATATACAAAGAATAGGTAAAAGGAGAAACAGACGAACAATACTGGTCGAATTACTAAGCAAGAACATGACTAAACAAATTTTACAAAGAGCCCATTATTTCAAAAATACAGGCATTACCATCTTTGAATGCCTCGACGAAGAATCACGAGAGTACAGAAGAAAATTAATTGAAATCTTAATAAAATTGCGACGGCCACCGAGCTCACATACTTAATAATAAACTTTACATTGATGGCACAGAACTGAAAGAAATGGACAGTAAAATACAGAACAACACCACAAATACAATAGACCAAACATTAGAAAGAGAGAATGTGTCAATACCAACAAATGAAGAAACAAAAAATCCATCACCTAACAACGAGAGCTCCCAACATCCAAAAAGCAAGCAAAATAGATACAAAGAAAATAACAACCGAAACTATAATAAGATCCCAAGACAACAAGAACTGACATTTCGTTACTGATTTAGTTATAAAATTCCAAAAAATACAAAGTATCGGAAACAAAGTACATCTAGAAAATTTACTACATAAGTGTAATATTGCAGTACTCGCACTAAGTGAACTCTGGAGAGATGAAAACTTCTTTAATGCACTGGTTTTCCCAGGATACCAAGTGGCATCGTTTTTTTGTAGACAACACCATATAGGCGGAGGAGTAAGTATATTAAATAAACATGATATAGAATTTATTAATAGAACAGATATTAACTTTTCAATAGAATACATATTCGAGTTATGACCAATTGAAATACCAAAGTTAAATTGTATAATTATAGGATTACATAGATTAGATCGTCAAATAGAAATATTTTATGAACAAATACGGAGAATTCTCTCCCACTTAAACAATAAAGAAAAAAGCAAACACGTGATAATAGGGGGAGACTTTAACATAGATATACTAGATAATAAAAACAAACAAACTCAAGAGCTCCTAAACATAATGCGCTCCTTTAATCTAACACAATTAATAATCGAACCAACACGTGTTACACCTACAAGCTCAACTTGTATTGACCTGATATTCACAAATTACATACCGCTTACATACAAGTCTTTCGTAGAGGATCATGGCCTGTCCGATCATAAATCAGTAAACACAAATGTAATTTTTAAGACCAGAAAAATAAAATTCTATACACTGAAAGGAGAATATTCTCAAACAGTAAAATACAAGTATTTAAATAATCTTTACAAGAAATAAACTGGGGCACTATTTTCCACAACACCAAAAACGCAAATCTAAGTTATGAGGTATTTCATACAATAATATCCAAACATTTAGACAATCACATTCCAAAACAAGTAATAAAAATAAAAAATGTACAGAAAAAAGGATGGCTAACAACAAGTTTAAAAAAAGCGTGCATGCACAAGAGAATACTTCGGATTATTTTAAATGAAACCAAAAGCAAAGTATTCAAGACATATTACAAAACATATAGTAATATCTTAAAACGCAGTGTGAAGTTGTCAAAAAGATTAGACTATATCAGTCAAATGGAAAAATCGGACAATAAAATTGTAACTATGTGGAAAATAATAAAAAATAAAACTGGTAAAACAAACAATACCAAGATAAAAAATATAAAATTATATATAATCAATGAAACCGAGAAATGTCCTAATAAAATAGCTAATAAATTTAACGAATATTTTTTAACGATAGGTGAAATTGGACAAAATAACATAGCCCAAGGGCGTCCAGTAATAAATCCCCCAGCTGCCTCAATGTACCTTTGTCCAGTTGACAGTAAAGAAATCCTAAACATAATAAAGACAATTAAAAACAAACACAGCTATGATATAGATGAGATACCACCAATTTTGATCAAACAATGTGCAGAAGAAGGAATATCTCCAGATCAATTAAAAAATTCCCTAGTTAAACCACTTTAAAAAAGATGACAAAATGACCTCTAGCAACTACAGACCAATAGCCCTGTTACCTAGTTTTTCTAAAATATACGAAAAGCAATGTGCAATAGATTGTATAATTTCCTAGAAAAAAATAACATCCTTGATGAGAGCTAACACGCATTTCGAAAAAATAGATCCACAACTCTTTGCTGTTTACAAATATATACAAATGGCACTGCAACACATAAAAGATAAAAAATACGCCCTAGGCCTTCTCCTAGATATGACAAAAGCGTATGAAAAAGTATTGTACAAAATCTTACTGGATAAAATCTATAATTCTGGCATACGAGGGCAAGCACACCAATGGTTCCAATCTTACCTTCAAAACAGATAACAAACTGTGCAAATCTTCTCTTCTCAGTCGTAGCACTCTTGACAGAGCGGTCGTGGTCGTCATTTCGGTTGAGTAACCCGCCTCACAATTCGTCGCCATTCGTCTCTGAGGGCTGCTTTTTTGGTGCATTGGTACAGGGGGTCATCCAGTGCTGCCTTGATTTGGTCTGTCCATCTCATTGGTGATCTGCCACGCATTCGGGTGCCCTCTACTCTGCCCTGCACCACCAGTCGCTCGATGGACATACGGCCGCGTCGAGATACGTGTCCAAAGAAGGTGAGGATACGAGCCTGGACTAATGAAGATAGGCGCTGCTTGATGCCTAGTTCTTGGAGGATAGAGTCATTGGTACGGAACTCTGTCCACGATATCCCAAGCATTTTTCTCCAGCACCACATCTCAAGAGCATCTATCCTCTTTTTCTCGTTTTCCCGAAGCGTCCATGTCTCTGCAGCGTAAAGTGATGTTGCGGTGCTTCCATATTTTCTTGAGCCTGTCCATAGAAGACCTCGCAATCGCCATACGTCGCTTTATTTCGTCCACGCATCCGCCATTGTTGGATATCAGCGCTCCCAGATAGACGTATGATTGGACCACATCACAATTCGCTATTTTCGCGACTTCGGGCAAGTTGGTGTTGGCACGATCCACAATCATCATCTTCGTCTTATTGCGATTGATCTTAAGGCCAAACTCCAAGCTGACGCTTTCCATTTTATGCAGCAGGTCTTCCATATCTCGCATACTGCTTGCGAATAGGGTGGTATCATCTGCGTAGCGAGGGTTCGAGATACTCAGGCCACCAATTGCCACACCGTCCGTCCAGTCTTCAAGGGCAATTCTCATTATGAGCTCTGTGTAGGTGTTGAACAGAAGCGGAACAATAATGCATCCCTGACGGACTCCCGCGCTAGGGTGGAAGTGGCTTGAAAGCGTCTCGTCTGTTCTCACTGACGCAGTCCCATCCTCGTAGAGGCGCCTTAAGAGGTGCACAAGGTGTGTTGGTGTACCCATCTCCAGTAGAGTTTTCCAAAGTTTCGGCCATTTCACAGAGTCAAATGCCTTTGAAAAGTCAACAAAGCAAATATAAGTGGGCTTGTTAAATTCTCTGGCTTTTTCGATGATCTGGCGCACTGTCAGGATTTGCTCCCGGGTTCCTTTACCTTTCACAAAGCCGGCTTGTTCGGGTGCAATCTCTTTGGATAAGAAGGTCTTAAGGCGTTCGTTGAGAATTGCAGTAAGTTGCTCGCGTGTGATATTAGGGCAATGAGGCGGTAGTTACTACACGTTTTCGTCGAACCTTTTTTGTGCAGAGGGATAAATACAGTGTGAGCCCATTCCTGCGGCCATGTCCCTGTCTGCCATATCTTGTTGCAGAGGGTTTTGAAAATCTGAACACTATGTTCACCTGACGCTTTGATGGTTTCTATCGGGATAGCATCTCTGCCGGTGGCTTTCCTGTTCTTCAGGTGTTTAATCGCAGCTCTCACTTCGCTTTCGAGAATGTCTGGCTCTATCTCTTCATCCCTAGGTTCGGTTGATGCGAAACATTGTGAGTTTGGATCCTGAAATAGTGACTGGCAATATTCTTTCCAAGTTTCGGATATCTCTTTTATTTCATTGATCGTCTCACCATGAGCGTTTTCGATGGCCCATATCTTAGAAGTAAGAGACTTAGTGATAAAGCGTATCTTCTGATAGAGATCTCTGGATTCATGTTTGTCTGCGTGTGTTTCGACTTCTGCGCATATATTCTGAAGCTGAGCGTTTCGGTCTTGCCTGCATGCTTTTTGAATCTGCGCAGACATGGCGTTCAGGGATCTAACATCAGCTCCTGTGGCTTTCATTCTTCTCCTTTCTTCAACAAGATCCATAGTAACGTCGCCCATCCAGTGTTGTCGTTTTCGTGTCTGTTCAGGTGGTACGGACTCCTTGACGGCGTTCTCTATTAGGGGTTTTGCTCGGTTCCACAGCTGATCCAGGGTCTCGGAATTAGGGTCCGCATTTTTCCATTGGGTCCAATTCTGTTCAATTGCCTTCAAAAACTTTGAGCTATCCTTCACCTCAATCCTTCTTTGCTTTTCAAGTTTTCTGGCTGCTCTCAGCTTGAGCTGAACCTTGGAGATCAGAAGTTGGTGATCCGCAATCGGCCCCAG
Source organism: Argyresthia goedartella (assembly GCA_949825045.1). Taxonomy (NCBI): domain Eukaryota; kingdom Metazoa; phylum Arthropoda; class Insecta; order Lepidoptera; family Argyresthiidae; genus Argyresthia; species Argyresthia goedartella. The sequence continues at coordinate 19,545,877 of OX463821.1, read as the reverse complement.
GTAACGTGTGACTATTTCGAATCGATGTCTTCCACCGCGACCTAATCAGAATATAGTCAATTTGGTTGCGATATTTGCCATCCGGTGATGTCCAGGTATAAAGTCTCCGCGGGTGGTGTTGGAAAAAGCTGTTTGATATCACTAGATTATTATCGGCTGCAAACTGTATTAGACGTTCACCTCTTTCATTTAGTTCACCCAATCCAAATTTACCTTAGTTATATTTATTTTAGTGCAAATAGAATACCTAAATGAAGAAAAAATAGCATAGAACTCATACGATCCGACGAAAAGCAGCAAAATAATTCAATACCCCAAGGAAGTGTACTAGGATGTATGCTCTTCCTCATCTATATAAATGACTTGCCAAAGGTGCTCAATAGTGACATAACTCAACCTGTATTATTTGCAGATGATGTATCCATACCTACTCCTGAAGTTAGATGAAAATTCAGACCCAACAAATGAAATGGTAAATACTATTTCGCTAGTATCAAATTGGCTTCGTGATCATAATCTAGAAATTAACTTCAAAAAAACAAAAATAATAGAATTTCGACCACTTATAATAAACCACCATTAAAGATTGCAAAAAAAATTGAAAACAACACTATAGAACAACTACACACATTTAACTTATTAGGCATACAAATCGATGCAAACCTAAATTGAAAAGACCACGTAAACCACGTAAAAACCAAATTATCCAAATTTATCTACGCTCTATTCCACTTAAAACAAAGCACAAATACTGAAACTGCATTAACAGCATGCTATGCCTGCCTACGCATACTCCTGGTCGACGTATGGAGTAATGCTATGGGGTAATAGTGTGAATGCAAAACAGATATTTATTATTCAAAAGAAAATGGTCAGAATACTTGCAAAAATTAATAACAAACAAAGCTGTCAGCCCTACTTTAAAATATATCAATTAATGACACTTCCTGCCATATATATATTCGATACATGTTTATTCGTATTTAACAACCCCCGAATATTTCCCCAAGTAAAAGACACACATAATTTATTAAATTTACCACAATCCCGAATAAAAATGCTCAATTGTAGCCCGTACTACATGGCAATTAGACTGTTTAACAAATTACCAATTGATATTAAAAATATAGGAAACCAGCAACTATTTAGTAAAAGGCTTAAACAATACCTTATTAATATGTGTCCGTACACAATTGAGGATTATCTTCAATAAGTTGTAAACGTATCTATAAGTATTAAATTTTAATTAGATAAGATTTAATAACATTCTATTAGATAAGTGTTTTTGCATTACTCGGAAAGGGTCCATAATAGAGACTGTTATCTAATTTTAAGACCTTATTTATACATTATGGTGCAATAAAGTTTTGATTTGATTTGATTTGATTTTTATCTTAGATATTGAGAAACTTACCCCCGGTTTCTTGGGCGCTGATCAACGTTAACAATTTGGTTAAACTGATTAGAGTCAATCAGGTTCCGATATTATTAAAAAAAGGGGCACGTAACAGGCTAAATTCAGTTGAACCAATTTGTTAACTTTGATCATCGCTCAGGATGATGGCCCTTAGTCGACCATTAAACATGCGGTGTAAAGAAAGTAAGATAAGTACCTCAGTACATCGAAAAGTTATGTTTTATTTACACAATTATTTACATATTATATTAACACATGACAAATACATACACATATTGAATTTCGGTTTATATACCATAATACATCGAAATTTCTAATACCAGAACACTCTAAAATATTCAGATAGTTTGTTCTTTTTCATTTGTCAAAATCACTTGAATTTGTTTACCAACTGTTCACTGTCAACTTCAATTCTTTACTCGACTGCAAATACGATCAAACTGGCGAAAAGTCATATATATATATAGATATAGCAACCCGTCAATTGTTGATCAGACACGACTTCAGACGAGCACATTGTTGATCCGAAAACGTATGTTGATCCGACCGCCTTTTGTTGATCCGATATACACCTGTAGCAACAAATGCTGCTCCGATCTGATCAACATTTGGGTCCGCGTGATGTAGTTATACAGTTGTCAAATGTTGATCTGATATACAAATCCACTCCTGCACATGTTGATCCTATTTAAATGAACCAATGGCAGCGCAGTAAGCGTGTTATTGGTCCGCAAAAACCCAGACGTTGCCGCTCCGTGCGGCGTTCTTACACATAGTGATAAGTCGATTTCTTAATATTCTGGCTTGTCTATTTGGCTAAGCTATAATTTAACATAGATCATAATTTAAAAAATGTTATAAACCTTCCTGCCTTTTATTCTGGCACAAAAATGAATAACAATGAAAAAAATTCTACACCTGATTTCTAAAAGATTTGAAGGTAGGTTTTAAGGTATCTATTTGAAGGTAGGTAGGTAGTATCATTAACGGTGTGGGTTAATGACCTCATATCCAATTGAACAAACGTGTGCATACGGGTGGGCAATGATATCAAAAGTGACAGTACCTATCAATTACCAATTCAAAGCTACAATTCAATGGGTACAAATTGTTACTTTGCAACATTTTAATCACCATTTCATTGTTTTCTACCGCCTTGCCACATCCGAATTATTATTTTAGGGTCATCAACTCATCACATCAGTCACAAACACCATGCCTCAAAGTCCATTTTTAGTGTAATCAGTAAACCATTATACCTAATAGGGTGAAGGGAATCAAATCCCTGCCCCGGTACGGCACTGCCTCAGGATCCTAATAATTAGGTTCTACTAACCTACTGGACGCGCGTGCATTCCAGGTTCAGCTCTTAGGAGGAGGCAAGGAAACTATCGGTAATACTGAATATCGTTATCATCACAATCCTTTCAGTTGGTTTAATGCGAGCGCACAAAATTAGGTTAAGTTTGCGAAAAGGGCACCGATTGACTGACTTTCCAGTCGGCAAGAGATGGATCAACAATTATACAGAATTCCAATGGATCTACAATTACATTACTGATATAAACTTAACAATATATTTAGTATAAGAAGTCTATTAGAAGCTAGCTTTCATCTAGGGTCAACAAGCCAGCCAGTCTTAAGACTCATAAAATAAAGTAATTATCCGAACCGGCTTTCAAATATAGGGGAAATATCTCATAAGTAACCCTAGATTAAAACATAACGTTTATATCAGTAATAAATGTAAATATTGGAGGAAGGAGTCAGAAACAGTACATTTTCTGACTCCTTCACCTCGAGACAGAGAGAGAAACCTACTTACGTAAGTAATTGGCGCGCAAATAGTGTATGAGTTGTGGATAGAATGAAACCAAAAGTATGTTATTAGGATTAGGTATTTAGTAAGTATACCCATTGTTTTTTTAGGGTTCCGTATCTTAATCCCTCACGGTTCACAGTCTTGATGGTAAGACATTTTCCCGTTTTAGGTTTTGAATTGTATTACCATGGCATGAGGTTCAAAATCGGGTCGGAGGCCGGGTTATCCGTCTGTTTTTCTGTCACGACCTTCTTTTTAAGGAATACGTGTAGATATATAATTATAACATAAATAACAATAAAAATAGCCCATTAATGTCCCCACCGAGCAGCACAGGCCTTTACCCGGATACGAGTAAGATTAAGCCATACTCCACCACGCTGGCTCAGTGCGGGCTGATGGTGGGTTTGACGACCACGAGGCGATAGTAACCGGAAATTTAACGTGTCATTCAAAACACAGAACGTCCGATACTGTACTTAAGATAAATTAATTATCTCATTGTTCAGGTTTTGAACCTGCATCTTCTATGTAAGAAGCAAGCGTGAAACCTATTAGACCATGGAGCTACAGCGTGAAACCCATTAGACCACATGCGTGTATCAAGTAGAAATTAATATTTATTGATCAAGTTCTCTAGAAGTTGTAAAAAAATATACAAATAGGTCGTAAATGTGTTATTATTGCTACTTATACCTTTTAAAATATTCACACATTTTTTTACAGGTACCTACTTAACAAAAGTTTATACGTGTGAATCTCTTCTTTCATCTTCACATTCTTTTGTGAATTCTTAGATAATTGAAGTAGGGTTTAATAATCGTTATTACCACTGAAGACAAAATCACTACGTGATAACTGATAACATACTATAACTCGTAGTAGCTACTAATCGTGTCGATGTTATAAACTTAACCTGTAACCAACCCAACCCCATTTTGAGGCACGGGATTTTGAACCTGATGCCATGGTAATAAAATAAAAAAAAAAACATGGGAAAATGACTGCGATCGCAATCATGGATCGTTGAGGGGTTAAAGAAACTAATGTCATGCTTTATTTACAATATCCATCATTATATGATTCATATTCTCATTTGATACCTACAGCATAAGTACTACGTGGTGAAATTATGTAGGTACACATGTTAAGTGTACATATGCATATATTCTGCAGGCGAAAGAGTAATTGAAGTACCTACCTTGGTAGTTAATGGTTTTTTCACGCTACTGCTCGAAAATGTGCTTAGCTTATGTATTCAATGATTGTATTGACGATGGGACTTTCCCAGACCTCATGAAACAAAGTAAACTGATACCTCTGTTCAAGACGGGAGACAAGGGTGATCCTTCAGACAAATATCTGTTCTTCCAATATGGTAGCCAAACCAATAACTTTGTAAGCTACATTTTGCGGTCTTAAACCCATCCTATTGACTTTTCACTAAAATTATATAGCCAGGTACTCTCTAGGTCTCTACAAATCCAACAACACCTCATTAGAAAATCTGTCGAGCTGTTTGGACTGTAGTGGTTTTTTAAATTAAAAAATGCCCACATCTCCACTATTTAGAAAATTACGAAAACTGAATCGACAACAAATTATAATTTATATATCGAACCCGCAAACAAAAACTCACGAGAATCAGTTGAGATATGCGGCCTGTAGAGGGTAACATCCGGACATACGAAAGCATTTTTGCCAAATCCTAAAAAGAAGACGATCGCTCGCTTAGCTCGCTCGGTCAAAATTATTTGAAAAGATTATTCTCCATCAAATGTAAATGTTGATCTATTAGAATTCTGTACAATTGTTGATCCATGTCTCGCCGAATGGAAAGACAGTAAATGGTGCCCTTTTCACAAACTTTACCTAATTTGAGAAGACCACTGCGGCGCAGCGGTTGTACCTATTTACTATTACTATTACTACTATTACCATTGTACCATTGTACATTACTATTACCATTGTACCTATGCACCTACCTACCTATGTGTGAAGTCCCGGGTTCGATCCCCGGCTGGGGGTAAGGAAAAAAAATCCCAGGTATTGGATGTTTATATGTGTGTGACGTCGCTGTTTCTGGTTTCCACGACACAGGGTATCCTTGTACGGGCCAGAAGTAATTTATATGCCTCTATGTAAATTTAAAGATAAATTGGGCGCTTGCCTTTAACCAGCTGAAAGGATTGTGCAGTGTTATGATTCCGATAACCGATTGTTTCCTTGCATCCTCTAAAGAGCTGAACCTGGACTGCACGTGCCTCCAGTAGGTAATTTAGCAGTAGTTATACAAGGGCTTTAAGCGATTTTCGAATAAATTATGTAAGTTATGTATAGTTAGTAAAATAAGAGTTTGCGTACGTTCGGTACTTCTCGGTCGGTACTTAGTAATGGTACGTGTTTTTCGAATTAATTATGTGTGTTGTGTTATGTTATGTTATGGTTAATAAAATTGAGTTTGTATATGTACGTTTTAAACAAGATATGAAGGTACTTATTTAGTAAATACATTCAACTCAATAAGTACATACTTATCTACTGTACAGACCAGAGACCTAGGTTTGTATATTAACTAATTTTAGCGCCATCTGACACATGGCAGAACCATAACAAACAACAAACAAGTTAACAATGTTTTTTCTAGCCTGTCAAGAGGCCAGAAATTTTATTCTTGCCCTTAATTTATAATAATTAATATTGTAATAATTGTGTAATACACAACCAATTTTTAAAAGCGATCTGAAAATCAACTTGTGGGGGTTTCTTCGTCATACTTCTCCCACAATGGTTCAATGTAGAGAAGAGGCATAAAATGACGTTTGAGGCATAAACGTGTATGTAAATATCTACAGTAATAAATACATTTTGTTTTGATTTTATTTTATTTTGAAGGTTTCCTCACGATATTTTCTATCACCGTTGGAACGTCTGTTTAATATTATTTAGGTAAATGACTCATCTCGTTGGTAAATAGTCAGCACCGGAAATCGATATATTATAATACAAGTAAAATAATGAATTGAGAATGATATATCTATACAGTTTGACATTTAATTAGCTGACCATATTTTGGGGAATGATAGAAGTCATAACTGACGAAAGCTGTAGTATTGCGGCCGAGGCCGTGTTTCCTAAGCGATAGTTCTCGGGTTCGAATCCTGGCTGGGGAGGATGGAAAATAATGAAAAAAATCCTCCAGGTCTTGGAGGTTTACATGTTTGTGGTCGCTGTTTCTAGTTCCCACGATCCAGGGTATCCTATTGTGGGACCAGAAGCAATGGTTATGCCTGTATGTAAATGTTATGATTATATTTATGAATTATTTTCCCCAAGAAACATGGTCGTAAACGAAAAAACAAATTTACTATGTAACTGATTGTTAAGTAAATCACTGCGGCCGAAAAGTGAATAATTGTGTTTTTTTATTATTTTTTCGATAACCAATTATTATTTTTTAATTTTAAACATGCAGATGGTATTTTAATACCAATTTTTGACGCTAAAACCATATTTATATTTCTTTTAGTTCTCTAGTTATAACTTGTTTTAGCTGAAAAACATATATTTAGCTTTTTTTCCACCTAGTTTCCATACGATGTTTTAAAATATAGAGAGTAAAGGAATTGAATATTGTCATAACTTATATTTTTTCGGGATTGGAAAGGTGACTAGCTGGCGCCCGCCACTTTATCTGCGTGTACCTAGGAATTATCATTAACCCACAAAACATTACCCTTCTTCTGATGCATTTAGATAAAAATGGTATTCTATACGTTGATCTAGCTCTTAAGCTATATGTCAATTAAATTTCATTCAAATCCGTTTAGCCGTTTTAGCCTGATTGATGCACGTAGGTGTTTGGATATTTGTGTTTACAAATATCCAAACACCTAATAATCGCTACTTTAACATTTATAACATTACTAGCTTATACCCGCAACTTTATCTGTGTGTTCCTAGGAAGTATAATTTATCGAGAAAACGTTACCCTCCTCCTAGTGCAGTCGAATATAACTTATTCTATATTTTAATCTAGTTCATAAACTATCTCTGTGCTAAATTCAATTCAAATGCGTTTAGCCGTTTTAGCGTGAATGAGGCACAAACACACAAACATCGCTACTATCACATTTATAATATTAAAGTCGGGTCAAGATAATAGGTGCACTGGGCCAAACTAAATTCAACCTTATTACGTGAGTGACAGAGACGCTGTCATGTCACCTATTATCTTGACCCGACTATAGTTGGACTACCGGATGCCCGCAATTTCATCTTCCTATTCCTAGGAAGTATAATTTACCCTCCTTCTGGTGCAGTCGGATAAAAAGTATCATATATATTAATCTAGCTCATAAACTATCTCTGTGCTAAATTTCATTCAAAGCTATGAGCCAATTTAGCGTGATTGTGGCACAAACATCCAAACACCTAAACATCGCTACTTTCACATTTATAATATTAGTTGGATATCGCTTCAAATATGGGCATTCGACAATACTCTTCACCTTATGTTCGGTTTCTTCTGGTTTATCCGCCATGCAAAAACACGATAACGAAGTAGGTAAATTGATATCAGACAAAAGCACATTTTGAAGTCCAAGCCGGCCGACCTTGAAATAGCCGTAGCTATCCCTTTCTAAACAAGCGCTTCCGACGTTGCCGCTTTGCACTATGTGCAAAGGGGCAACGTGGGAGGATCAACATTGACTTGCGATTTGGGGCGTGTATATCGACAAACAGCGGATGTGCTAAAGACGGTTCAGTATAATTTTATTGACCGTTGGTGGATCAACCAAAATTGGGTTCTTCGATGGAGAGTATCTCTAAAACAGACCGATGCAGATCCAGCGCTGCCATGCTATTAATAACTTTGGATCAGTATATCTGTTTACATTAATAGGAACCGAATGTACACAGGAAATAGGGGGATCAACATTTATTCTAGGTTCGTACTGGATCAACAATTACACAAATGAGATCATTATATGATATATATGATATATATATATATATATATATATATATATATATATATATATATATATATGACCAACTGAGACTCGGATTCACAAATGGAAACTCAAAGATTGGATGACGCTTAAAGTTATACTGGGCAGTTTCTTTTTAGGTAATAGTGATGCCAGTATGACATTTAAACCTTTATCGGGCAAAAGGAAACTTATTTCCAACAATCAACTTAGCGAACGGTTAAGTTGCATTTAACAGTTAGTATTAAAGGAGATATCCATAAAAGTTGATCGTACATCGCATCTCCAGCTAAAATCAATAAATGTTAAGAAAACTGCAGACCTCTGGGATATTTCTGTTCATGTTGTGAAGCCCCTAATAAATGTTATTGCACTTGATTTAGCTTTCATTCTTAATGCATCTATTGAATCTGGCGTGTTTCCTGATTTAATGAAACACAGTAAAATAGTACCTTTGTTTAAATCGGGTAGTACATCTGTTCCTTCTAACTTCAGACCGATATTGGTATTGCCTACATTTAGTAAAGTTTTTGAAAAAGTAATTTTAAATCAACTTCTTTCACATTTCAACACCAACAACATGCTCCACTGTAAACAATTTGGTTTTACACAAGGCAAATCAAAAATTTAAAGAAGATATATATATATATAGATTATTAAATTCTTAAGAAAACATGATCTTAAAATTTAAGTATTCTATGCAGACTGCTTTATTATCTAGTATTTACAAAATCAGTATGAGCTTTGTATATATTTTTATATGGTTTATTAAACTGATTTTAAATTCCCTTTTCCAAATTATATGTCTTATCGAATTTTAATTGAATTATATTCCCTAATTTTAATTCAATAAATATTAACACAAATTATAAACAAAAAGAATATAAAACAAGAACGAAGATCTAAAAATATAGAAATTACAACTTGACACTGGCATATGAGCTAGGGCTATTTGCCACCTGAAGAAAAGATAAAAAGTTACCAAAATTCTAGATTTATCGCCGAAAGCGCTAAAATGACAGCACTCGCTCCGAATGATGAAAAAAACGACTGAACGCTCACTCATGGTTACTTTGTTCGACGAATGCGTAGAAATACGTGGTTGGCGTACCTAAGTTAAAAATTTCATCGTATGATTTCACACGCACGGTCCTATGGTCTGATCGTCGATAGATCGAATCAGTTCTATGGTTGATCAAACTGACCGTGGTGCCCAACTGTACTTATATCGATACTTACCCCATGGCTGGCTATTACTAAAATTGTTTATTGTACGCGAAAAGAATCCTACTTGTCCTGTCAAAACTATTATTGGTCTGAATCGAATGATGTTTGGGCACAGAAGAGATAATAGTTGTTTGGGCAAAGTATATTGTGTAGAGTACAGTATTACATATTTCTAAATCGAAATTCGATGTACACACTCGTTATTAGGTTTTGGTTGTGCGTTGTCTGTCACTCACTGTCAGTCAGTTTAGCGTGTTACACCAATGGGTGCATTCAGCAGAACACATCGATTATGGAATGTTTCAACGGGGTGATGGAAAACATCGTGAGGAAACCATTCATCTTCACAGCTGCAGCGATTGGCTAGCCCCCTCTCACGTAAAAATGGAGTATTCATAATGGAGTAATAAATGGCTAAACGTGTACAAAAATAAACATTTAAACAGATTTGAAATGCACTCGTGACGTCACAGTTGGTAGTAAAAAAAATACACGCTTGATTCTCATACATTTATCCCTGCTTGCGTTGTCTATTCTTTGTGTCTGCTAATATAATTTCTATTTAGCAATGTTTAAAACCGTGCTGTACATACACTGTACTTTGCCGTCACTCGAGCGTTGCCAACTTAGCTCGCCCGAGTAGTACTTCGTTTCGTTTCGTTCATCTGAACTCGTATCCGCATAGGATTAAAAATTTTGAAAGTCGTTGGTAACTCCCCTTGGTAAATCGTTGGCTTTATCTTAGCCACTGTGTTCATGGCTGTGTTACTTTCATTCATTGTTGGGTTGGGTTGGATGAATTTATTCAGCCTGACAACACCGTTCCGGGTTCGGTTCGTGTGCGAACCACGAGCGAAAGCATTTTGTTCGCTGGTGGTTGGTTGTTCTGTGTTCGCCGTTCGCTTCGCTTTCTGCGACTTTTGTGGTGACCGGCCGCCATACTCAAACAAAAAGATTGAGATATGAGCAGATAAAATAATTGCAGACTGGTACTCGTTGGAAACGTTATTTTGCTAAATGAGTTCTAAATCAGATGTAAATAGAAGAGTACTCGCCATCCAGGCGAAAAAAAAGCGGCACAAACTCGGTAAGAAGAAAAATCGCGATGAGGATCACGGCGCTGGTGGACAAGGGAATGGTCAGCGCCATCAAAATCAGCATCGGCTCGAGCCGACCCATAGTTCTTCCAATGAGACGATCGAGGAGGATGAGGACGATCAGTATGCGAGTGACGACGAGGAGCAGGAGGACAGCGCCGACTACTGCAAGGGAGGCTACCACCCCGTGAAGATTGGCGATCTGTTCCTCAACCGCTACCACGTCACGCGCAAGCTGGGCTGGGGACACTTCTCTACCGTGTGGCTATGTTGGGACCTCGTCGACAAAAGGTTTTGTGCGCTCAAAGTCGTCAAATCCGCGCCACACTTCACTGAGACCGCCCTCGACGAGATCAAGATCTTGAAAGCCGTGCGCGACAGTGATCCCAATGACCCCAAGAGGAACAAGACCGTGCAACTGCTGAACGACTTCAAGATCACGGGAGTGAATGGCACCCATGTGTGCATGGTGTTCGAAGTGCTCGGACACCACCTGTTAAAACTTATACTCAGATCAAATTATAGAGGCATTCCACGTGAAAATGTGAAAACCATTATACGGCAAGTGTTAGAAGGCCTGGATTACTTGCACACCAAATGTAAGATTATTCATACTGATATCAAGCCGGAGAATGTGCTAGTGTGTGTGGATGAGCCTTACATACGCAAGTTAGCAGCCGAAGCTACTGAACTACATTCCTTGGGCCTGAGGCTGCCTCATTCCTTGATTAGCACAGCTCCTAAGGAATTCCAAGAGCAGGTGGTGAATGCTAAAATGAGCCGTAATAAAAAGAAAAAATTAAAGAAGAAAGCAAAGCGCCAGTCTATGCTGCTAAAGAAACAGATGGAACAGATAGAAGAGATTGAGGAGCAAAAGAAGACCGAGGTAGAGGTCAGTGAGACTGCCCCCATGTCCCAGGACAATGATGACTCTCCACAAACACCCGATGAAGCTAGTGTGATAGAGACAACACGCTCAGAGAACGAGTCTAATGTGAATGGATGCTCGGAAACACCGAAAGCTGATGATGAAGCATTTGATACCGATGCTGATGCAGTGCAAGTTCGCCATAAGCAGCAGGGTTGCGGAGATGATGCTGGCACCCCCATGTCTGAAGGTGAGACTGACACACCTCCTTCCTTCAACTCACAAACCCTAAATAAATCCATGGAGAAGAAGATAGATGCTGCTTTTGAGGTCTGTGATCTTGAGGTAAAGATTGCAGATCTGGGCAATGCTTGCTGGGTGCATCGACACTTTACTGAAGACATACAAACCCGGCAGTACCGATCCTTAGAAGTCCTACTGAGTGCCGGCTATGGAACTTCTGCAGACATATGGAGTACAGCTTGCATGGCATTCGAGCTGGCAACAGGGGACTACTTATTTGAGCCCCATTCTGGAGATGGATACAGCCGTGATGAGGACCACCTAGCTCACATTATAGAACTATTGGGAGACATTCCGAAGCGCATTGCTGCCTCGGGGAAGTATTCTAAAGTATTCTTTAACAAAAAGGGTGAATTGAGAAACATAACAGGCTTGAAACCATGGGGACTAGTTTGTGTTCTTACAGAAAAATATGAGTGGTGTAAGAAAGATGCTGAGGAATTTGCTGACTTCCTGAAACCCATGTTGGACTTTGATCCAAACCGGCGTGCCACAGCCTTTGAGTGCCTTCAGCATCCCTGGTTAAAACCAGCCAAAATTGAAGAAAAGCAGGAGGAAGCTGACGAGTAGTCAGCAAAGCTCTCTTACATTTTATCATTTATCTACTATCTACTTATTCATAATGATGAAATCACTAATAGTGTCAACATTCAAAGTATTTCAGTGTTTTATGTTATGATCAAAGTTTATTTATATGGATTTGTTTGTGAATATTTTTATTCTTACCTCCTTTGTCTAGTTAGCAATCATCAATTAGCGAATTAAAATTGTGTGCATCAAAAGGGATTAGCTAATGCATACTCCTAAATTGTCCACGTAATGCCCACATCTACTAATAAATGTACCTTAAATGAGATTGAGACACCAAATTTTTGAGTATGTTCCTGCATTCGCCCCAGTATCCTGTACTTATGGTAGCAATGTATATAATACACCTGCTCCAGATCCCAGAAGGGCTAGGTGGACCTGGTAACTGGTCTTCATGCGTATTGACTAATAAGCATCTTAAATTCCCCAAACTTGTGTACAGATAGCTTTAGGAAAAATTGTGATGTATGTACATGTAGACAATATAGGTTTTTGTCACATTAATCATTAGAATCTTAATAGTTGACCTAGAACTGCACATTCACCAACTAGAAAGTGAGAATCTGTGCATGCATACTGTAGACGTGTATAAGTAGATAGGGCGTGTGCGTATGTCCCTGCTGTCGAAAATCGGACATTGAGGACCTGAAAAAAATCCAATAAGATTTTTCTGTGAAGATTGTATTCAACAAAAAGTTTTGTAATGGTCTCAAACCGTGTGGCTTTTTAGAAATTATTGTTTTTTCTGAGCAACCCATATTTCGATATTTGCAGGGCAGGACTGCCCCCTTAAGTTTGTGTTTTTATCAGAATCACAACAAAATCTCATAGTGTAAACTTTAGGGAATAAGACAGTATTTGTAATGCCACCTCCGAGACTGCCTTTTATATATTTTGATGAGTCATCTAAATTACCAGTTGGCTGCCAGGAGTCAGGAGTGAATACAACTGAGAGCCGAGGGATGTTCTAACCCAGCTAGTAGTTATATCATAAATCCCCGATTTACACGATAGTAATTTGTATTAATTATTATACCTGCAAATTTACATGAATAAAATTTAAAAACGAGCTTGTTATTACTGTTTTTTATTTCAACCTACCTATTTTGCTATAAACGCTCTGTCTGAACTAAAATAGTATAGGCACCCTAAGTGAGCTCAAGATTACATTGCACATTGAGATCAAATTCTTGCATCATGTCATGTTACTTATTTCAATATGCTCAATAGGTACCTCTAAATTATAGGTACACTAAGGGGGCGTCCAATAATTACGTGAGGTGTTTAGGGAGGGAATCTTACGTATAAGGGAGAGGGGGGCGTGGGTAGCTAATTAGTTACAAACCAATAGCGTCTATCATCGGGAAATTATCCAAGCACCGGGCAAATGGATAAAATTTATATATTTCTAAGGAAAAATTATACAAATATACTTTATTGCACAAAAACGGTTAATACGAAAATTTAAAAGATGTTTCCTTTATATTTACATGTACAAAGGCGAGCTATCTCTAACAAGAAATCTCTTCCAGCAAAATATTCACGTTTGAGCCATAACCTACATTTCAAATGTTTATATCTGCAGTATGTGATTAATTGATTATACATACAGCGCACTCAAATATGGCTAAATACTGTATTAATTAAAAATAACTGACCGGGCAAATGGATAAAATTTATATATTTCTAAGGAAAAATTATACAAATATACTTTATTGCACAAAAACAGTTAATACGAAAAATATAAAAGATGTTTCCTTTATATTTACATGTACAAAGGCGAGCTATCTCTAACAAGAAATCTCTTCCAGCAAACTATTCACGTTTGAGCCATAACCTACATTTCAAATGTTTATATCTGCAGTATGTGATTAATTGATTATACATACAACGCACTCAAATATGGCTAAATACTGTATTAATTAAAAATAACTGTGTTTTTAAATTAATCCAAAGCATTTACACTAATCACACAAATTTTGAAAATCTCACGTGAGATTGGGGGGAAAGGTTGGTGGGGGGGTCAAGGCCTGGCCTGGGGGAGGAGGAGGGGGATCATAAAATCGTGAAAAACACCTTACAAGATTTATAGACGCCTCTTAAACTAATTGATGAAGGTAGGTGTGCGCTATGTTCTAAAGGACCTCCTGTAAACCCGACCCGACATTCGGTACATGCATCATGCATGCATGACACATCATCATCATAAAATGGCAATGAATGAGTCTTGTGAACTCCCACCCAAGTTATTGTATGTTAGTTGGCCCTTTGTGCTTGGAATGTGAGGAGTACGTCATGGAAGGGTGCGCACATTCAACTGTAACTAAATAGGCGGGGTACTATCGAAAAACTCGTTGCTGTTACTCTTCCCAACCTTAAATCTGGCCCATACAGTTCAAAAGCAGAAATGTGTATATGACACGGAGGGATGGGAGGTGGAAACAACTGAAAGACTTGGAATGTGAACTTGTGCTAATGGTAACTACCTAGTATTTTACTTGACTACGATTAAACTCCAACGCAGGCTAAGAACGAAGCACAATGGTGTAACTGGAGGAAATACGAAATGTACAGTCAACAGCACATCAAGCTAAGAAAATACCTATCGAAACTAGCTGGAGCACTATTATTGTCGTGAATGTATCTTTCGCAGTTAGTTGGTTAAATCAGACAGGTTAACTAACTCCCTAGACCGTTAATTAAATACCGACGTTTAACCAAGTTACTAAAATTCCTTCAGACAAGTGAGTGAACGAAACGTTTAACGAGTTGTCTAAACGTTCCTGGGCAACAAGACATAATATAAAATATAAATATTTTTATGTGTAGGTACTTAAGTTTATGTTTTATGTTTTTGTTGTTGTTCTTACATGTTCCACCTAACACGAAGGATAAAGGTTTACCTTATCTACCGCAATGTTTTGCCCTGATATAAGCTGTGCAAATCAGCTGCTGTCGTGACGCCATCTTGTTTTCCAACACGCCGGCTTTCCGCAAGACAGATTGTAAAATGTTTTTAATTAAACAAAATGCTAGTGACTTGGTTAAACGTCGGTTAAACGAGAGTTAGTTAAGTGTCTGATTTAACCAACCAACTGCGACATATCTATAATTAATCTCTGGAGGCAAACTTTTGTGTGAGCGCTATTTTTTGACAGACGTCAGACAGAACCAATAACCATTTTGTAGAATAAACTGGGTCTCATTAGGAAAAGCCTGTAAATAACCACCTCTAAGTAATATTTCAAGATAAAGGCGGCTTCTGGCCATAATTTTAATTTTTGAGTCGGATATCAACTACAACTCGACAAGGGCAAGCTAGAGGTGCTGCTTACTGTACATTGCATCTGTATAGCAGCCCATTAGCCGCAAACTACTACCCTACCTACGTACTCAGGTAGGTAAAGTTGCAATGCGGTTATTAGGTAATCAGACCATTCGCGTTCGTGCGTGCGTGATAGTAGTCTTAGGGGAAGGAGGCTATTGTGTTGGTTTATATTGGGGATAAGATGAAATGATAAGAAACACGGTAATAGAGAGAAAGAGAGAGTATTATTCGTTTACCGGAAGTAGCAACATGGCACGCGAATGTATTGATTTTTAGTTAGAGGTTGACCACTTCGAAGTTGTTATTCGAACGTACCACAGTAATTGCTGTCAAAGTGAATTCATTATCCAACAGGTTTTCAAACGTAGGGTAGTTTTTTGTCATGAAAGTGTTTTATGGTGGAAACACTCGACTTGTGTTTGATTGACCATTGATTGACAGATGAAGTTTATTAGCATTTTTTATTTCAGTCTGCTTCCTGCTTGCTTCGTTGTTTTCGCTGCTTTTCGATTAATATATGAGTTTATAATCATGGTGTAACCATTTCGATTAATACTGCCTCTTTGTCGACTCTATGACCATAGTTTTTAAAAACTTCAATGTGTAACCATTATTCGATGCCAGTTATCTGAAATTAAATTCATCGGCGTTCCTGGCGCTATGTCGATTTTACGACAATACGGTAAGCACAAATTATAAATAATCAGTAATACTTAAGTAACCATCAAAAATATTGGTCAGTGTCGATAAGGGGGCGGAAGCCCCCACTTTTATGTGTTTTCTGCTATGAAGTGGATTAGGTATTTGACCCTTTATGAAACTCGTTAGCTCCCGTTCCAAAATCCCGTCAGCAAAGTTAAAAACTTGAACTTGAACGCACTAAGAACCCAAGAAAATAAATTTTTCTCATTCTTATTATGAATTTGAAAGTTAATTGATAGTCAAATAATTTTCATCATTGTCACGAGAATGATTGGTATACAAATGTAAAGTTTTTCTTTATTTCAGGAACTCCACGCTTGTGTATGAAGAGATTTAATCTTCTGTGCCTATGGATATTTGCAAATATATTTGTTTTGTTCAAGAGACGATGGCTTCCTTTACTGATCAGTATTGTCAGTGCCTTCTTAGTGGTGATAATGTTCAAATGGGGCCTTGTTTGCGCCAATATACAGACTCGCTTACATATTAAAAATGTGGTAAGTTCCTAAGTTTATTTACTTGTTTGATGCTTTATTTACTTTAAATAAGGGCTAGTGCAGCCCACTGTCAAATAATGTTTAATTACTGGCTAAATGTGCCCAGTTCAGTATGTTTTTACAGATACAGTCTTCACAAAATGAAAGGCCCTACGTAATAAGGTTGAATTTAGTTAGGGCGACCAGGCCTTTTTTTTGAAGACTATTTTGTAAACCCTAGCTGGATAAAAGCATTATCCAACTACTTCTTAAATTGATCTTAACATTTACCAAATCCTCTTATGAGGCATCACCGTTTTGAACCTCATGGTAGTAAAATTCAAAACCTGGGATTCAAAATGGGAAAATGTCAGCTCTAGCTGACCTTGGCACACAAGCGGTTAAAACAGCTAACAGATGAGAAAAAATCTTTACTTTCAGTGTAAGGAGTATGCTAGCGGTCAGTCTGTCGGGAACCTATGCCCGGCCCTGTGTCAACTTGGCAGTGTCTCAGATCTCACCTGTCACAACTTCCACTCAGGCAAGGAAGCTGTATTCTCTGGCATCTGGGATAACATCAGCATAGTCTTCAAGTCACCCAGAAAACCAACAGTGAAAGCATTGAAATCTGAAGAATGGCTTAAAGAATCTCAAGATAATAATAGTCCTAATGAGAAAGAATTCACCAGAATGATTAAGTTAAATATTAAAAACAAGTTTAATATGTCTATAAATGATATTGATGCTCAAAAAATGTCTTACTATCAATATAAGAGTAGTGCCCACCATAGACTTACGGAAATGGCGAATGTATGGGCACTGTTGCAAGATAATGAATTCCTTGCCTTGACTTTGTATGAGAAGTATGATGTCTTCCCTAGATTAGTAGGATCATGTGGCTCTATGTTTGCGGTGCAGCAACTGAACTCAATATCAGGTTTCTGGCATCTAATAACTTTGTATGACAGCAAGCAAGAGTGGCAAAATCGAATAAAAATTGCAGTCAAGATACTAGAGTTCCTAAACATACTCCAGAATGGCCCAGTTGATCCTTTACACATATGTGATATGAAGATGAACCATTTCGGTCTAACAGAAGATCTTAGAAAGGTAAAATATTTAGACCTTGACTCAGTGCATCCTCGTAGCGTAGTGAACTTGATAACTGGTGACGGTTCCCCATGTACAATGCACAGTGATTGTGATTTCTTAGACTGTAGATCATTCTGTAACCTAGTGACATCAACATGTCAGTTTGGGGTTGTGAATAGTAATATGCAGATTGTATGCGAGAAGATATTTCTTGGTTGGGTTTTCCCGGGCCGGGTGGTCGTGCCTGGGCTGTTGTTGGGTCCGCATACACCGCATGATTTGGTGGAGTTGCTGGAGAGTTGTGCTAACCCTGCAAGAGAGGATGGCACTCCACGGGCTGTGACGTCTATCGAGACGCAGTTAAGGCTCCTTGATTTTCTCACTCACTTGAGTGTCTCGTAAATTATATTTGTATTGAAAAATTAATTCTCATCGCCTCATTCCGTAAAAAAAGCCAGGGGCTCACATTTGCATCGCCTGCTAAGACTGCTTTAGGCCCATCACCAGTGGTGATTCCCCACTGTAGATTTCAATTGTACTCTTCTGAAGGGGTGTCATCTGAAATTAATTAATTTTAATTTTAATTAAAAAAATAAATTTACATTTATGGATCTCACTTTTAACTATCTGGAATACTATTTCGCACTTCATCTATAAAAGGAACACAATTTCGCACTTCATTCATAAAAAGGAACACCATTTTGCACTTAATCAATGAAAGAAACACCATTTTGAAGTTTATCGTTACTAAACCGATATGGATGCGGTTTGTTTGCACGTTTCCCTGAGATTGCACGTTTCACAAGCCTTTCTTCAAGGGTAACCTCTGCAGATCGGGCCGTTTCTGCAGTGTAGACGGCGGATGCCCGATTTGAACTTCAATGACCTTTGTCGACGGGCGCGCACTGCCAACCGCAGTAGGTTGGCTGGCGTCGTCGCGTCGGCCGTCTGCCGTTGTGAACAGTGTGGCCGCTTGTTTCCAACTAACGCAGTTGCACTCCTCCAGCGCTGCTGAGGTCTGAAAACGGCGGCTACTCAAAGAACGAACGCGATGTACTGACAAATCTAAGAGGAATGTACAGAGAACTCCTTTGCCTCTGGTAT
This sequence comes from Argyresthia goedartella, assembly GCA_949825045.1. NCBI lineage: Eukaryota > Metazoa > Arthropoda > Insecta > Lepidoptera > Argyresthiidae > Argyresthia > Argyresthia goedartella. Next base: position 19,526,859 of record OX463821.1, on the reverse strand, counting down.
TTGTCGCTATATTTTTATAAAGACACATCGCTGAAGAAATCTTCAGGAGTTGTTGTTACAAAAATATCAAGAATTTGAGAGTTCCGCAAACGAAGCTACCCTTAAAAAGAGCTAATGCCACAACTTTCTGGAATTTTGTTAGATATGGAACCATCACAATAGGTTCGTGTTTGCAACGCGGAGTCGACAGCACAATGAGGCCTTGTTGTAAACCAGTGTGGACGGAAACACCATCCATGGGCAGCAGTCTGGCCCACGCTTTAAAAACATAACTTTTCGATTTAGATCATATGATCTCAACCCTTTTTACTTTGAGCCCCCTAAACGCTGTGCTAAAATACCGCGCCTCCCTTGTATGTGAAGTTTAAACTTTTATTATTTTTAGAGGCTAAGCTAGCAATACGAGTATTCCAATATGCGCAATCCGCCTTTGAAATTTTACATGGCGCCTAAAAGCGCATCTGTTGTTAAATATGACGCAGGTCAGCCCTTAGATTTCACATGGTTAGCATTCCAACAAAAAGTTCTGCTACGAGAGTCGGAATTTTCTACGGCGTGAAAATATTAAATTTTATTTCAATTATTAATCCAGTTGTGGAGCCGCTCGTCCCGCGCTCCTAGGATCACTCCACACTCCACCCACGCCCCCCCCCCGGTTGTGAACTGTGATTTAGATGATCTCAAAATAATGTAGAGGTGATGATTCCTTGAGTTCACTCCACACTCCACCCACGCCCCCCGGTTGTGAACTGTGATTTAGATGATCTCAAAATAATGTAGGGGTGATGATTCCTTGAGTAGTTGGAGGGAATGGCCTATACTTTGTCCTCTCTATTAATGGTTTTGTGACAGATAAAAATCCCTACATTTTTGACATAGCTGCAACGAAAAATGTCTTATAATGTGTACGCTACAAGGAAATGTCAAAAGTTCAATAAAGGTAGGACAGAGTATAGAGGGAGTTCATTCATTGCAATATTATTTGATAACGTAAATATTACACTCCGTCACATTTAGAAAATGATAACTAAAAGTAAGTTTCTAGAAAGTTATCCAACACAACATAGCGTCACGCCTTTTCCATATAGGGTGGCAGAGGCCCATTGTGCCCACATTTAGCCAGTTTAGCCAGATATTCAATTCTCCATTTTGCGTGACGGGAGGCTGGCCCATCTCCGAAGCTATCGAGATATGAAGGTTTCCTCGCCTAGCTACTGCGTGAAAAAGTCAGTCCGTGCGTTGCCCTGCCCTTCTTTACCTAATTCACGGAATATACAACTTCTTTAAGTCAATTAACTTGGTAGTTTAGGTATAGAAACTGTGAAAGACAGTCAACTTCTTATATCTTCGAGACTTAACTTTTAATCTAGCACACTGACGGTAGTTTAGAAGGATTTATTGAATTATCACAACGTTGTTGTCAAAGATTCAATTTAGACAAATTTGATTAAACTTGTATCCGAATCCGGGTAAAGGCCTGTGCACCTCGGTGGGGAAATCAATGGGCTACATCTTTTTAGAGTATGTACTCAGTACCCAGGCGACCACCGAATAATTATCAAGCGATGAATGTTTTATTCTAGTCATATAAGTAGGCAGATATTTAATTAGACTTACAAATTGTTACAAGGGCACATTAAATTTAAAATAATTCCAATTTTGGTCGGTATTTTTTATCTCCTGGATTGTTGTTGTACCTGATAGACAATCATTCCAATTTTGGTCGGTATTTTTTATCTCCTGGATTGTTGTTGTACCTGATAGACAATCATTCCAATTTTGGTCGGTATTTTTTATCTCCTGGATTGTTGTTGTACCTGATAGACAATCATTCCAATTTTGGTCGGTATTTTTTATCTCCTGGATTGTTGTTGTACCTGATAGACAATCATTCCAATTTTGGTCGGTATTTTTTATCTCCTGGATTGTTGGTGTACCTGATAGACAATCATTCCAATTTTGGTCGGTATTTTTTATCTCCTGGATTGTTGTTGTACCTGATAGACAATCATTCCAATTTTGGTCGGTATTTTTTATCTCCTGGATTGTTGTTGTACCTGATAGACAATCATTTCTGCTTTGACCACAGATGTACTTCTTTCGGGAAGCAATGACGAGTACATACAAATTGCCTTTTCCATTTCGGAACTGCAGCCTTATGGCGTAAGTCGTCTGAGCTATGAACTTCATATAGACTTTTACGTTTGTCACCTTGCACCAGCTTCATCTGTCAAATTGGTATCAAGCAAGTGGCATCATAATGGAGGCCAAACCCAAGCTCATTGGGCACATTAACTTTAAAATAATTATTTTAACCTAACCTAACCATACGTTTCATTTATAAATTGGAATTCCAATTTTGGTCAGTATTTTTTATCTCTATGATTGTTGTTGTACCTGATAGACAATCATTCCAATTTTGGTCGGTATTTTTTATCTCCTGGATTGTTGTTGCACCTGATAGACAATCATTCCAATTTTGGTCAGATTTTTTTTTACTCTACGATTGTTGTTGTACCTGATAGACAATAGTATAATTATAAGTATTGTACACTCTTTGTTTAAAAAGTCATATCAATATAAGTATTTTTTTCACAAATATGAAGATGTATCATTTTTTAGGGTTCCGTAACCGCGGCACCCACGGACGTGGCCAGGGGTCGAATAAGGTTTTAAAAAATTACAATGACAAAAAAGGGCATATAATCATTAATATTCATGTAAAAAAACTGCTGCAAACGCATTACAGAATAATCCTTCTGTTTTTATTTTAAAATATGGCCACTAATTTATCCGACGACTAATGTCGACGTCTCCAGCCCCAAGAAGATTGGTCCAGATCATCGCCTCCTTCCTGAGGAATCGCCGCTTACGAGTCATGGTATAAGACGCCGTCTCTGAGGAGCACTCCGTTGCAGCCGGCCTCCCCCAGGGGTCCTGCCTGTCTCCCGCCTGCTAGGCCCAATCAGTGTTGGATTTAGATGCGTTGAGCAGGATAGCACAAAATTACAAAAAGGATAGTATTTTCAAGTATTTTGCAAAAAAGTTGATACAAATTTAACAATTGTTAAAATATTTTAAATCTACATCAGTAAAGGCAAAATTACTCGTCTTCTAAGTTTATCAGCTCTTGAATATTAGGTTCAACTAAACCTGATTAACGGTGTTAACATATCATCAGTAGGCATGAAATCGGTACAATTCCCACCTTTGCTCTACCGTGTTTGATAGCGTCACACACAACACAAGACAACAAAATGACGTCTGTAGATTGTGTTGCCAGTTTGTTTCATATCTTAGTCTAGTCTAGGGCAAATTTTTATAATTCTTTAATTAAACGGCCTATGGTTTTTGAAATCAACCCACTGGTATAGTTTATTCCAAAAGACATCAGTTTTTTGTTCAGAATTGATTTCTTCCGGTAGTAGCTTTGAAGTAAATGTACCACCTGGTTATCAAGCAGTTGTATGTGATTATGTAATCAATGTTAAGTAATAAAATTATAGTATTTTGTTGTACTATCCCTATCTTAGGATAGTATTTAGTACGAAGCATGGAATTGTAGTACAAATACTATAGTTATAGTACGAAATCCAACGCTGGGCCCAATACACGGACGACCTCTCCGTCGGGCCAGGTGGGTGCCCCAGAAAGGGTGCGTGAGAAGAATACTCAACTCGTCTGTTTTCCAAACTTCAAATTCTGCTTTGACCACAGATGTACTTCTTTCGGGAAGCAATGACGAGTACATACAAATTGCCTTTTCCATTTCGGAACTGGGCCGCATACAGACATTTGAAATGACATCACAGACAGCGCAATGATTACACAAATAACAAAATAACTTAATTGACTGCATTTCGCATTACACGCGAGAACCTAGCGACTGGCGACAGCGCTGAGCCGAATGAGTATTCGGCAGACTACTACTTCGACAAAGCATACGTTCGACAATATATAGGGCATGACGTGCACTGTAAAATCATCGTATACCTATGTACCTAAAAGTTCCCATCCATGTCCCGTTTAGACTGGAAATGTAGATTTAGCTACATTTGACCGAACTAATCAATTTGAATGACAAAATAAAACACATAAAATTTGTATTAAATTAAACTTTATAATTTCGGGTCATTAAAGTATACATCATATTAATAAATTGCAGTGGGGACCCCACTTAGATAAATTGGCTGGTAAATTAAGTTCTGCGGCTTACGCTATTAGGAACATCAGACAAAGCACGGATGTGGCTACATCTAGGCTAGTATATTTTAGTTACTTTCATAGTGTGATGTCCTATGCTATCTTGTTGTGGGGGAAAGCAGCGGATATTCAAACTATTTTTATTTTACAGAAAAGAGCTATTCGAACAATTTATAATTTAAAACGAACAGACTCCTTAAGAGAGCTTTTTAAAGAAATTGACATACTAACAGTAGCTAGTCAATTTATTTTCGAAAATATAATGTATGTACGCAAGAACCTAACATTTTCCAAAATTAGCGATAGCTGTAATGTTAACCTAAGAAATAATCACAGACTGTGTGCGCCCCGATTTAGACTCGCGAAGGTTAGCAATTCTTTCAAGGGTCAGTGTATTCTCTACTATAATAAGATACCTCTGGAGATTTTGAAATTGCCATTTGAGTAATTTAAAAAGCACGTTAAAGCGACTTTGTCAAAAAAGGGATATTACAATGTTCAAGATTACTTAAATGACAGGTCTGTATGGGGTTAATCTAGCTCAACACAGGCCTTGCTGTTAATAATTTTGTAATTATTTATTCCTGCTTATTAATCATAATAATTAAATTTTTCATATTTGTAATAGTTAAGCACAACCTATTTTTAAAAATCAATCTGTGGGAGTTTCTACGCCCTTCTTCTCCCACAGTGGTCCAATATAGAGAAGAGGCAAAATTGACGTTTGCTAAGTATATGTAAATATCTACAGTAATAAAGTACTTTGACTTTGACTTTGAATATACTTACATGGTTAATATTTAATACCAACAAAAGGTCTTGATTAAACCTCTCTTAATTTTAATAAGTAATTACGTATTCTTGATATTTTTTAGAAATATAATATAAGCTATTCTGCTCAGAAATGAAGTTGTGTCCAGGGTCATCCTTTAGTAGCAAGTGTTTTCGCAATCTTTCGTTATGCTTAAATTGATTGTTTCTTCCTGGTTTTTCAATCTGAGCGATGATTTTCTGTACTGAATTTTCAGTGCTTTACATTTCTTTCTTGACTTCATTCAAAGCTTTTTTTCTTCTATTAAGCAGAGTATTCCACCTCATGTGCCAAGTTTCTTAAGAGTTTTGTGTCGAAGGAACTCCACATTCAATCGAATCTGCAACCGACCACAATTCTAGCGGTTACTTTATTGTAAGTAACTTTCAGTGTGCTTAACTGATTTTCCTTTTTTGGTAGCTTCCCTCGACATAAGTTTTCAAAAACCAATTGCTTACTGGTTTAGCATCCATAGGCAATATTTTGTCTTTAATTTCTTCGTATGCAAGTGGATTTTTGGACGCTGGAATGGAAGAGCTGAAATATGTTTAATTTATGGGCAAAGTTACTGTCACTTACAGCCAGTCCAGCCCCCTCAATGTGACGCCAAATATTTTGTGTATGATGAAATATACTGCATTTATGCTTTGTATCGTAAAATACACGCTTACTAGCATTTATAGCCGCCTTTTCAAAATCAGTTATTATAACTTGTGGCTTTAATTTTACGTCGAAATTGTTAAATGCATAACGTTGTACAATTTCTAAGAAAATTAAATAGCAGTTTTCATTTTTTTATTTGTAAATCCATAGAAGAATTGCATTTGTACTGCTTTTAGGCCCAACTCTGCCATGTATAGTATACATTTGACATAACAATACTGGGCAGCATCTAAATGTTCCGTCCATAACCTAGAAGTCAGAATTATTAAGCAGTCTCAAATTGACTTCCGTACTAAAACCAATAACAATCTCACCGCCAAAATCATAGTGACCAATCATGAACTGTTTCCCATTAAATTTTTGATATTCTTCTGGGATTCGTAGGTCTTCAAACTTGGTAGGAATTTTCGGTAGCTCCCGATTTCTAGTTCTATTGATCATTGCCTGCATCGACTTTTTATTGGGGATATACGGCGCACTAGTCGACAGAATATCTTGGTTGCACTTTTGCACTATTTGTTTATGAGAATCCATGCTGCATCGCGCTTTGTCTTTTGAGTTTCATATGTAAGTTTCGTATCCTGATTTTTTCGGGATCTGGTATATGTGCATGTGGATTTATGGTTTTGCTTGCAACGTGGACGTTTAATGTTTACCTTCCGTTTTCACTGTTTTAAGCCACACGTCACACTTTTCTATACAACTCCAATAAAACATGTCATCTCGTACTTTGTTTATGTAATAAATATAACCGTTTAATATCAAATGTTCCTTTCCGTTTCGCGATAACAGAATCTCGCACTAAGTCATTTTAAAGCATAATTAAATTCAAAGGACATGAGCAAAACACTTTTCTGCCAATTATTCTAAATAGAAACAACGACTCGAAAGTAAAAATAAATAAATTAAAGTAGGTAGTTAACTTTGGGAACGCAAAAGATGTTTTTTTTAAAAAGCTTATTTTATTATTAAACACACGGTTATTAGTTACACTATTAGAGAGTTATATCTAATTAGGTAAGACGTGAGGACCTCAAAGAAGCTCATTCGAGAGTGCCTCAATATCATGCTAAAAATGTCTGGCTAACTTAGACTAAACATTTGATTGCATCAGCCCGTACTGGGAAGCAGGGCTGGTTTCTGATGAGTCGGCAATGTCTGGAACTATAACTCCTCCTTCCTTAGCTTCGAAGTTATCCGGCTAAAATTTTAATTTTTCCAGAAAACTTCGAATTACACATTGAAATACAGAAAACTTATAATTACATACTAAAATATAGGAAATGTATGAGTCACATGCTCAACCTAACGTAGTCACTTTAAACTAGCAAGATATCACTGGATGTGACTATAACATCTTAACCCCTTAATGCATGGCCTGACCCGAAGTGGATTGCGATTTTCAACCTTTGTTGCTTCGTAATAAAGTTCAAAACCTATGAAAACTTATATGGGTTAGTATGCAGTAAAGGGTTAAGACTATTGATTGTGCTAACAATAAGGGTGGTACAGCGGCCTCCCTTTCGACGCCGTTGCCTACAGGCTTACGAAGCTTTAGCACAGATTTATACTTATAGATTTATATGCATATACACAGTCAGGTCATAAGTTCTGTCACACAATAAAAACTTTTGAATTTAGAACGCTGGCCACAAAAAAGTTTATTGAATTCGAATTTCGAATTTTTCATGAAAATAAAATGTGTACTTTTTAGAATTTTCCTCATTTTTAAATATGGAGTGGACACTTAAAGAAGACCGTGTCGCAGTTATTGCGTTGCATCGTTGCGGTTACGCGCCAATTCAGATTTTCGACTTACTGAAAAATTTGAATATAACCAAAAGATTCGTTTATCGTACCATAAAACGATACAATGAAGACTCTAAGTGCAGATGACAGGTCAAGAAGTGGTCGCCCTCGCTCTGTTAGGACTCCAGCAGTGATAAAAGCTGTGAAGGCGCGAATTCAAAGAAATCCCATACGTAAGCAGAAACTGTTGGCCCTTCAGATGGGGTTAAGCATGACCACGGTGAAAAGGGTGTTAAATGAAGACGTAGGGCTTATGGCATATAGAAGAAAAACAGGACATCGTTTGGACGCTCGTTTAATGGACCTGAGACTGAAGAGATGCCGCGCTTTATTGAAGCGGTACGCGGGAAAAAAGCATCGGGAAATTCTTTTTTCGGATGAAAACATTTTCACCGTGGAAGAGAGCTACAACAAACCAAATGATAAGGTGTACGCACACAGCAGTGAAGAAGCGAGCAACTGTATTCCGCGTGTCCAACGAGGTCATTTTCCATCCTCGCTCATGGTTTGGTTGGGAGTCTCTTATTGGGGCTTAACTGAGGTACATTTTTGTGAGAAAGGCGTAAAAACGAATGCAGTTGTGTATCAAAATACAGTCCTCAAGAACCTTGTGGAACCTGTTTCTCATACCATGTTTAATAACAGGCACTGGGTATTCCAACAAGATTCTGCGCCAGCTCATAGAGCGAAAAGCACACAAGACTGGCTGGCGGCGCGTGAAATCGACTTCATCCGGCACGAAGACTGGCCCTCCTCCAGTCCAGATTTGAGTCCGTTAGATTACAAGATATGGCAACACTAGGAGGAAAAGGCCTGCTCAAAGCCTCATCCTGATTTGGAGTCACTCAAGGCATCCTTGATTAAGGCAGCCGCCGATATTGGCATGGAACTCGTTCGTGCTGCGATAAACGACTGGCCGCGCAGAATAAAGGCCTGTATTCAAAATCGCGGGGGTCATTTTGAATAAACTTTATTACCATAAGAATCTGTTTTATTAAGTTCATTTTATAAATGTTTACATAAATAATAAACATGTCTAAATTATTTCATATTGCACATGTGACAGAATTTATGACCTGACTATGTAACTATAACTAGCACAATAATATAGAGAAGGATAGTCGCAGCACTAACACTTTTCACTTTGATCACACCAGGATCGCCGTTTATGCTGGTCCTCAACATATGGTTAAGGTGTCTTACATCGTCCAGTTGGATTCCTTGTAGGTCGACGGGTTCCAGTTGTTCATTAGGAGAGAATTCCAGGTGCTTACTGTCTGGTAAGTTGATCATCGGCAAGGGTTTAAATTCTTCCTTGAGTGACTGAAATCGCCTTTAATAAATCTGGGTATTGTCGATGAAAATGTTGCATTCAGGGTTTATAGTTATGACGTACGTACCATATATCTGCGTGCGCGTAACGTCACCTTTACAGGTTTGGGCCAGAATCATAGGCTCCCTAGTGAACAGGATCCACGAAGAGGCTGTAATTCGTTGTAGTATAACCTTGTCTGGTCTTATAACGCGTACAAGACAGCCCGTAATGTTAGAATGGTATTGCATCAGTTTTTCCACGCATGTTGTTTCCTGGATATGCATTAAAACTTCCTTATCTGTGCAGAGGAACTCGTCGGCGGTTATTTCTCTGCATGGCTGAGTTACTGAGCGGTACTTATCGTCATGAGTCAAAAGGAAAGGATGTTCAGGGATTACAATGTTGGTTTGGTTGCGGGAGTTGAACACTGGGAGAGAATACAGTTTAAAATAGTTGTAGGTGATATTTTCGGTAAGTAGAATTTGGATTTCTGCCTGAAAAATTGGAAAAACCTGTATATCCACGACTTCACTGTGTAAGCTCGAGGCGTGGGTGCTTGTAACAGTGAATGGCTCATACTGTTTGTAGTTAGAAAAATACTCGTTGGCCTTTTGAGGGCTTATAAACTATCGCGTGCTGCCTGTATCTAACATAAATTTACCATTTATTTCGGGAATATATGTAGGGTAGCCTCAGATTGTTGTGGGAATTCAATTGTATTATGGTGGGTGAATTTTGGTTGTGGCACTTATCCGAAAATTTTGAATGGTTTGCAGATTTTAATTTTCGTTAGTATTCTGAATTTGGGGAATTTCGCTGCTCTCGGGCTCGCAAGACGCTTGCGACGCGTGCGACTCGTATAGCGCGTACTCACACTCCTGTACTGGGTAAGCGTCGACCGTATCATAACCTTCTGTGCTATCATACTGTTCAAATTCGTCATTGGTGTAGTAAAGTTCATTTGTGGGGAATCTTTGGGGCACTGGCGCGTTAGGCGCAGTTCTCATGGACACGTTAGTATTGGGCTTAGCATTCGGCTGGGCATGCTGAACATATCCATACTGACCAGGTTGGGGCCTGAAGCCTTGTGGGGTGAAAGGAGGTTTGTATCCGAATTGACCAGGCTGTGGCCTGAAGCCTTGTGGGGTATTTTGTATGGGCCTGTAGCCAAACTGACCAGGCTGTGGTCTGAACCCTTGTGGGTTGAACTGAGGGGGTCTATAGCCGAATTGAGGTGCTCTATAAGCTGGGGGTTGATTGGGGAAAACTGGTTTTGGGAGAGTTTGGTTTGGAATACCAAACTTGAATTGAGGGTAAAATGGTGGCGGTCGAGTTGGGGGTTGTGCCGAGAATTGTGACTTATAGGGGTATTGCGTCTGAGTGATGGGGTTAGCCGGTTGATTGGATGAAGGTCTGGGATGCAGCATTTTGCTGCGGAGAGCATACTGCTCTTCAAAATTCTTTTCTTCTAAGACGTGGGATAGTGCTTCCTCAAGCGAAGTAGGAGCATTTAGGCGAACTAATAAGACCAAGTACTCAGGTAAGTTGTATAAGAAGACATTCAGCGAAGTATTGTTATAAATAATCTTCTTTGCTGCCTTTAATTCCGCCTCCGGGCGCTGATTGACTTTGGATAGGAGGATGGACCTAACATCCTGTATGCGTGAACAGAAGTCTAAATATGACTCTGACGGTCGGATTTTTAGGGTCTCCAGCTCAATAGCCAAGCATTCCTCACTGCGAGGATCGCCAAAGTGTTGTTTTAATAGAACCTTCAGTTCGTCATACGTTTCAAAATCAGCGCGCTCGCTTATTAATTCCGCGGCTTTACCTGTTAATTTGCTTGTTATACATTGCATTAGGTACGCGTTGCGTTCCTCGGTACCCTGGTACTTGAGTTTCACAAATTCACATTTTCGAAGGAAAAGTCTCGGGAGTTTCGAATCTCCAGCAAATGGTGGTATTAGGGCTAGTACGTCCCGGGGAATGTCTAAATTAACCACCGCGGGCATGGCGGCCTGTGCCTGTGGTTCTACCATCGTTACTTATAACTAACACACACACAAAATGTATAATCATAATAGAAGTAAGTAGTTATAACTATGACTCTACTTAGAACTAAGTTTACGAGTTTTCTTAATATAAATACCTACTACTTACTTTTATTCGATTTTAAATTCCACTTACTTACAGAATACCTTCTGAGGAAAAGGACAAGGATTTGACTCACCGCTTTTCCATTCTTCAGCTCCAGTTAACACATTTATTTGGTTCGAGGATTACTAGGTGACCAGCAACAGTTCGAGATCCTGCCGTGAATTCGAATAGCGAAGCTCGTAGATATGGTTTCACTCGCGTTTAGAATTTGCTAGCCAAGAGCCAGTAATCCTACCGGCTGCGCCAGTTAACTTTGGGAACGCAAAAGATGTTTTTTTAAAAAGCTAATTTTATTATTAAACACACGGTTATTACACTATTAGAGAGTTGAATCTAATTAGGTAAGACGTGAGGACCTCAAAGAAGCTCATTCGAGAGTGCCTCAATATCATGCTAAAAATGTCTGGCTAACTTAGACTAAACATTTGATTGCATCAGCCCGTACTGGGAAGCAGCTGGTTTCTGATGAGTCGGCAATGTCTGGAACTATAACTAGGTACCCTCAAAATGTCTGTTTGTTCAAATGTAGTGTTTGTACAATTTGCTGTAATAATTCTGACAGGCGTTCAACTTTAGCAGAGTACCAATGTGACAATGGGCTTTATAAGTACAAGTAATATTGTTTGAACAGTTTATAATATAATAGTCGAATTAGTGTCTTGTCGAAGTAATTGCTTTGTCGAATTTGGAGAATGTCGAAGTTCAGTATGACACTCCTCTCTGGGAGGCGCCGGGCGATCTAATCGCGTGGCCGGAAGTGAAGGCTTGCCGCGCTAGAATACAGTAGGTAAAAAATATGTCTAGAAACTAGAAGACAGTAAAAAATATGTCTAGAAACATCATGAAACGTAGCATCTAATACTGTATTAAGTTACACCTGTTTGTCAAACAAAGCAGCAAAAAGGATTACAAGTTAAAAAATCCTGTAAAGGGTCCCGGAGACGATCAATCTTGCTTGACAAGCATGCATGATTCAAGCAAAATTGACCGATTACTGCTTAGGCTTCACGCTACCATCAAGCATTCTGCGGCTTGACGGAGATTGACAGAAATTTTGATTGACGGGGCTGCTTGATGCGCGTCCTTGACGGCCCATCAAGCGGCTTGACGAGTTTCGTTCATATATTTACTTTTTAGTACTTAAGTATAGGAAACTAGCAATTTCCCTAATTCGATTGTTATAGTTATTTTTTTCATGGAAAATAAATGCATTTGACTAGCGGGAATAGCTTGTCGCATATTGGTATCTTGCTTTTCAATTTTGGGTCGAATCAACTCCAACAATGTTTCAAAAGAATCATTGTCCATTCGAAGAAAATTTTTATATTCGTCCGGCTCAGTTTCATGAACAGTTCTTTGCAAGTGTTCATGAGTGAATCGATATATCAATTTATACCATTCCTTACACCATCGTCTCCTTTTTTTAAATAGACAACGCTAGAGTTATGGCAAGGTAGGTCGGTAGGTAACTGTAACGTGCGCACTTGATACAGATCGGTAGGCGACTGTGTCGTGCGGCTTGATAGGCCCGTCATGCGTCACATTCAATCAAAATTTATATCGAGCAAGATTGATCGTCTCTGGGACGCAAAAGGCTCCGTATCAATTTGACTGTCATTCTACTAAAACTTCTAGAAACCAGAAATATTTCTGAAATCTTTTAAGAAATATCTTTACAATATGTTTGATGATAATAACTCCACAATTATAGTAATAAAAGCAGAGATTTCGGCAACAAATCCAGCTTGATCGGCGGTTTTGTTCTTCTGTCATGTCAACTTTGATTATTTTTTTCGGCAGGACGTTGTTTGAATACTAGTGTATGACTATCTCACACACTTGCAAAGGGAATTTCAATCAGAAGTAATCAGAACCATCTCGTAACGAGTAGCAGAACTAATTTTAAACGGAGTATTAAAAAGTCGGGATGCAGCAAAACTTGGTATACCTCGCGCCACGAGTTATGGCCTTGAATGCGCAGTAGTCACTTTTCAATACCTGTCACAGAATACTTAATAGTTACCTGTACGTACATATGCGCAGTAATTCCCGCCAACGTCGCCCTGCGCTCTTAATTCGTGGAACGAGGTATACCTCGCGCCACGAATTAGGTTTTGAAAAGTGACTACTGCGAATTCAAGGCCACCGCTCATAACTCGTGGCGCGACGTATATTTATAGCGATGTTACCTTTTGTAATCGTTGGCTACGCAGAGCCGACTCTCTTGTCGTTACCTTTTGTAAACGTTAGCGCTAGAGTAGATAGGAGTAGTTTATACTCGTGCTCCACCTCCTCCACCTACTTTTAAAAATATTTTTATATTTAAAAAGGAGAAAAGATGAAAAATATGTTTCTATTTGTAGGTATCTACCTACAAATAGAAACATACCATATGTGTGTTTAATATAATATTGAGTAATTATATAAAAATATAAAGCGTCCGTGGCCTAGCGGTATCCGCACATTGGAAACGATCGTGCGGGTAACATCATCTGGCCGAGGCGGGTACTGGATGGGTGTCCGTTTCTATGTGGAAGCGGCCGAGACAAACGTGTCTCGGCCGCTTCCGTGTTTCGGATGACACGTTAAGTTGTAGGTCCCGGCTACTATCGCTACTCGGTAGTAGTTATAAATCTGTGTCAGATGCCCTAATGGGGCAGCTTGATAACTTCTCTCAGTCGGATTGGCCCTAGCCCGACACCCCTCCAACAACCCGCACTGAGCCAGCGTAGTGGAGCATGGCTAAATCTTTCTCGTATCCGGGTAAAGGGTCGTGCCCCTTTATTTTAAATAAAAACAGTGAATATACAATCCTATGCACTTACTATACACTTTACTCCTATTTAGCTTGGTGATTATTTTATGTTTTGCTCCCTCTATTCTGTATTTCTTTGTGTTTTTTACTTTGTGTATTATTTTGGATTATACAGTGAATAAATCGTACCAATAAGCAAATATTACTTTTAATTATTTTCAGAAATCAAAAACTAATAATAACCTATTTCTTAGTCATACTAAAGTAAACTGATGTAGCTTACTGATATTAAACACCTATTTATTTCCTCTATTCTATAACCTGAACATAATATTAGATTAGATACATTTTTGTAATGAAATGAAATGAAATGAAATGTGTTTATTTGCATAAAATATGGTACATACAATATAGATGGTAGAAGCTACTAGGTTCAACATATTTCGTCACATAGTGGCATGCAAATTTTCGATTTCTAAGATAAATTACAATCATAAAATTAATATTAGTATGTAATTTATAAAATGTCTGATAAATTGTAAAATTATTATATCATATATGTCAGTTTAGAACCGTGCCTTACAATTAAAAAATTCTTTGATATTGTAGAAACACTTTGTTATTAGCCATTTTCTCAGCTTATGTTTAAATATGTCAAATGGTAGGTCTTGTAACTCTGTTGGAATATAATTAAAAGTTTTGATCGCCATCCAGTGGCAGTTCCGCTTCAACAGTTCTGTGCGCGGCATTGGTATGCTCAGCTTATTGGGAAACCTTGTATTGAAATTACATGTTGTTGATTTTGCTTAGCAAATACACAGATTTCTAATATGTAGATCCCTGTTATAGTGAGGAGATTTAGTTTTTTAAAAAGTGGTCTACAAGATTCAAGTGGGCTCACTCCGCATATTGCGCGCACACATTTCTTTTGTACAAGAAATAAAGTTCCGACTTCCACTGCGTTGCCCCACACAACTATGCCGTATCGTAGGGCAGACGCGACATGGCCATGATAAGCAAGCATTGCTGTTTCATGTCCTGCAACTTTAACCAACCTGTAGAGTACAAACACAAACCTATTGATTTTTTTAATTATATTTTTAATATGTGCCCCCCATGATAGTTGCGAGTCAACTATCATGGGGGGCACAACAGCGGTGTCTCTCCTGTCAACTCCTCGGCATAACACTGCCGCCTACAAACACTCTTTTAGGTTAAGGGCAATCCGACTGTGGAACGCCCTTCCCTGCACTATTAGGGATAGTCCCTCAATTTTCACTTTTAAGAAAAGATTGAAAGCGTATTTCCTTTCTCTTCCATAATCGGTATCATATTTATGTATGTATATGTATGATATTTTGTACTTTATATATGTGCATGCTTTCTAGTTTATTTTATATAGTTGAGATATTTTTTTTTTATTAGGTATATTTTATTTATATTTTAAAAGTAATTTTCGTACGTATGTATACAGTTTTATTGCGCACTAGGACTGTCCTTTTTCATAAACACTCCTGTCTTGCCTAGGTTTGCTGGAAGAAATCTCTTTTTAGAGATAAGCTCGCCTTTGCCTATAAAATTTATTGTAACTGTCTGTTTATCTATGTTTTCTGTGCAATAAAGAATATGAATATGAATATGAATATGAGTCAATCGTGATACCTAAGAATTTCATTTCATTGGATTCCTTTATTTCTGAATTATTATATTGGACTGTCACATTGATGTCAGGCTTAATTTTATTATAAAATGTCATATAGGATGTTTTGTCAATATTTACACAAAGATTGTTTATTTCTAGCCAGTTAACTATTTTCTTAATCGTATTATTTATGTCAGTTTCAAAATTAATAGCATTATTATATTTAATTATTATGGATATGTCGTCGCCAATAGAGAACATTGGTGGTCTGTTGCATCTGGAAGATCATTTATATATAGGAGAAATAGAAGTGGCCCCAGAACGCTTCCTTGTGGTACTCCAAATCTATTCTTTCTCAGTTTTGATTGTGAGGCTTCCATTGTTAGTTCTTGATATAATTTACTAATTTCAACTATTTGTGTGCGTCCTTTTAAGTATGATTCGATCCAGTGATATGCTGGACCGCGGATTCCGTATTTTTGACACTTTGTTAATAGAATATCGTGATGGACAAAATCAAATGCCTTAGTCATATCAAAAAATACTGTTAGGGTAGGGATCTTTGAGTCAATACTTTCTGCCAGTATTTTTACCATATTGAAACAGGCCAGTGTCGTAGATTTGCCTTTTTGAAAGCCATTTTGTTCCTTTTTAATGATGTCGTGTTTTGTTATGAGGCCGATCAGTCTATTATAGAATATCTTTTCGAAAATTTTTGATAAGATTGGTACTAGTGTTACAGGTCGATATTTGCTCATGTTTTCCTTGTCGTTTTTTTTTGAATATTTTGTATTGTGATGTAAAATATTTATACGAGATCAGTTTCATCTCGATTGCGCCGATTTGAAAACAACTAGTCCTCACTTTAGATCACATTTTTACTAGATACAGAGTCTCGGATCACTTAAGTACTAAGTCAGGATAAGCGCGAATTTTTTCGTACTCGGCTTGTACCTGTGCGATAGCGCCCGGGTTAGAATCGACGCCGTCCAGCGGATATTAGTGCATTTGCTTTTTCATAGATGAGATATTTTGTAAAGCTGAATGTCAGTTATACTTATAACCGGCTTACAACTCGATCCTCTGTGTTTTATAGCTATTGTCGAATAAAATGTCACGCCGTTTTCTAGTAGCACCGCTAAACAAAGAATTTAGAATTCGGATCTCCTGATAATTCGCCTCTTTCTTGATTTTGTTCAGAAATCATACCAGGGTTTGTTTGTGCGGCATACGTGTGTCAACCCACTATAGCATTGTTTGTGCGATGTTATCATTTACGCAGCTGATAAAATGTGCACACAAATAAGTACAGCCACTGGCTAGCGAAGTTTACTCTTAAGTCATTTCTTGAGTACATTTCCCACGAGTTCGCAAAAGCCTTTTAGAACGAGTTAGTAATATAATTTTTCCGCCTGAGAACCCAAAATCCAGCGGCGAAGGTGCTATTTTTAGCTCAGAAGTTGGAAAATGTATTTTTCTAGGGGAAGTAAGCCTTAATTTTTTTCGCATTCTTCCAGACGGCCTTATTAAAGTGTAGGTATGTATCTAAATTATATTTATGTCTTCAAACTAGAAAGGTACTCCTAGGTTCCTAGCATTATTAAATATATTTTCTTTCTTAGTGCATCATATCCGTCAGACATTAGGGAATCTAGTCACTTGTATAATTAATACATTCAGAAAATCAGTCATTTTGGGAAAAGGTGATTTTGGGATAGGGGCAATGTGAGCCGAGTACAATACAATAATCTGACTTAACAGACCTGATAGCCCTGACTGAGCTAGGGACATGGCCGGCCCCGCCTAGCTCTAAGGTAGCTACGCCCCTGATTATGATGTTCTCTTATCAAAATAACGAATAGTTAAAATCACACATTGCAATTGCAACATGGCTTTAAAGTCCCTTGCTGCGGCACAACAGTGCAAAAATTGTGTTTTATTTATTTTGCAAAAAATACTGTTTTTTTTAAATATGTATATGAATACTTACCTATTTTTTGACTTAACATTTCGATATTATTTTTGGATCCCAAGAAATAGCAAGGTTTAGGTAAGTTTTAGGTGAAAAACATCTAGGTATTCAGTTTATTTTTTAGGGTACCGTTACTTAAAAGGAAAAAAGGAACCCATAAGGATCACTTCGTTGTCCTTCTGTCTGGCCGTCTGTCGTTCAGGACACTTTTTCTCAGGCACGCGTAAAGATATCAAGATAACATTCCACAGACTTGAGTAATTGATATTAATTTATATCGATTACTCAAGTCTGTGGTATGTTCTATAAATCAAACTTATAGGTCGACGCGATCAAAACATACCGCCATTAAGTATGTCACACTTTCGCTAAAAAAGCTTAATATTCACAAAGGAATCAAAACCTATACTTCCCATTGACCTAGAATCATGAAATTTGCCTCGAAGCAAGTTCTTAAAGCACAAAGGGAAAAATCTGAAAACCGTAAATTTGTAGCTCCTTCACAAAAAGTGCAATGTGGGCGGAACCCACGGTGCGCGAGTCTCCACACTCTTGGCCGGTTTTTTTCCGTATTGGTAGTTCCCGTTGACATTTATGTTTTCAAACTACAATATTTATGAAAAAGCATGTGTCCACTTGTTCGGGATCTGGGCGGTGCCTCCTAGAGGAATAGCGCTTCAAAGATTTTATTTGACAGAACCCATCGCCTGAATAACTCTGAATTAACCTGTCGAAAGTGGGAGAGAGAATCCCACGAAATTCCTCACGGATCACGAGATAAACTTTTCCCGAGTTTCTCGCAAACTCAAGTCTAGCGAACGAGGCCGGAATTGTTGCGCATGCGCGTCGTGGCTCGACCTTGTGTGCCCTCGAGAGCGATACTGCTACAGTCAGTCCAAAGCAAGCGGCCCGCCGATACATGTGAAAGACCAGATAACGCCCAACAAACACTTTCTCTCTCGGAACTATACCGTGTTATACTTCTACAGTGAGGCTTTAAGGCCGGTGGCTAAATTGGAGTTAAGTGATGTGATGTGATCCCGTTTATTGGTTCACATTCGCCGGTTGGCTTGATATTTTCCCGGAAAACAGAGGTAGGCATGAGACGTATGAGTGTTATCTACGTAGGTATTTTATTTTTAAGCTTAATTCGGTAGAAAATAGTAACACTTGTCTTATCTCGGTCTATTTTTACTCTCGTTTAATGTGATGAGGCGATAAGCGAGTGTTGTTAACTCATATTTGGCACTTGTTTTTGACTGAGGTCGTGACCTTGACCTTAGTCTAGGTTAACGGCCGCGAAGTTTTCTACGATTGACTGATGAACTGATGATGGTGATGGGATGCTTATCTTTTGGACGTTTAATGAAGATGCAATATTTAAAAGTTGATAAACTACCTACCTATTTACGAATACCTAGCTTCTTGTAGTTACTTAATACCTAGTTATTAAATGACCTAAGATTTACTAGAATTCTTTGCAAGATGTAGTTAGATAACTACATACCTACATCAAACATACACCGTGTATTGTTTCAGTTTCACGGTATGTTTCCTATTGTTTTACTTACAAGGTATACTTGTTGACTTGTTCTTCCACCTTATCTCTGTGTAATAGAGTTCTTGTAGTATCGCATGCAGTCGACAAGTTTTTACGTAGGTAGGTACCTACTTACAATTTAACTGGCATATTTTTTTATGTTAAGTATCTACATAACCCATACCTAATATCAATTTTCTCTTAGAAAACTATATAAATCTATACATAACCAATGAAGTTCAATTTAAGCTACTCAATAGATTTTTTTAACAAGACAACATCAAGAAAATCAAGGCTTAGTTGCGTATATTAAGGCGTATTTTAAATAATAGCCAATTATTACTGTATAAAATAAACTTAAACCAATTATCATATCAGTTAACATTACACTCCACAATTACCTACATTTTTATACCAATACTTATACCTACTGGTAGGTTATTTATAGCCATTACATTGAAATACAACCTTAGTTAAAATATTCCGAACTGTTTGATATCCTGATAAAGATATCTGGATATTAATTCAATGATGACATGACTCGCCGTTTATGAAAAGAAGAATATAATCATAATTATTTTTTATTTTTTAATCGTTCACATATATTTAAAAAGTTATATTAAAATAAAACATCAAAGGCGAGCTTATCTCTAAAAAGAGATGTCTTCCAGCAAACCAAGGTATTATAGGAAAATGTATTCTGAAAGAGTAGGCAGTGCACAGTTTCGAATATATTATCTTTAGATAATGACTCTTATTAAAAAAAACTGCCAAATACAGAACTTATTAGAAATACCAATACAAGCTTAGACCTGCACAAACCATCCTAACAATTAAAATACTGACTGAGCCACAGATCATTCAAGAGCATGTACTGTGTCTCACTCAGTTAGTGAAACAGTGGTCAATTTAGCATTTAAATTAGGTTAGTTTAGAAATGTGATGTTCAATTTATTAATAAAAAAGGCTCCATCAATGAAATATCATGACAGACTTCTGGCCAGGGGGTCAATGTCTGCATTATGTAGATTGGCGTCGCCCGGAGACTCCCTCGCCGATGGTAACGAGAAGCAAGGAGGTCGCAGCCGCAGAGGTCGTAAATTACAATCAGTATTCATATTGGCCAGTTAAAGCGCGAACACAGACCTCTTGCTGAGGGGGGGGGGGGGGGGGGGGGGGTTTGGCCGCATCACTTGAGTTGTAGTTTCTTTGAGAGATTGTAGGGGAGCGGGCACATACACACTCGACTAAAGATATTACCGAAATTGCGTGTAAGGCCTTCGATTGGCTTTTCCACAGGACGGGATATGTGCAAAAATGAGGAGGGCCAAAATTGGGCGAAAACAAACTTCCGATGATGATGGATGATGATGAAGATGAAAGGTAATCCCTGCCTGATTTCTGACTCGTGCGCCATGCGTAATCTTAGCCTTGTAAGCCTGTACTATTCAGAGAGTGTAACGTAATGCTATTGTGCATGATCTGTACCTGGACAGGCAGGATATATTGATGTCGATAATCCGCTTATTTTGTGAATAGAGATATTTATTCCTTCACTTGCTATCTAACTATTCACTTGAATTACAAATCTCGTAGCCAAAAGGTAAACCAATTGCCAGTACAAAACCGACTTTGATTTCATATATATATTTTGTACTAACCATTGTTTACCTTTTTGCTACGATATTATCTTGTAACTCGAGTTTGGGTGTAAAAAACAGTATGACATTTACATAGCGTCTGCTTAGATGATATTCATTCACTATATCAGCAGATCGATCATCTTTTATGTTTGGCCTTAGAGGTATATTTAGAAAGCACCAAGGTTCTCCGTGTATGGTTTGGCATCTTTGGCAAATACCACTAGCATTTTGTTTCCTTAAAATTCTGTACTGGGATCCGCCTGCCCAAGCAAGTTACAGACCCTGTCAGTATCGCCTATACACAGCCTCTTAGAGCTTCTATTCCGTGAAAGAAAATACTATTAATAACTTTCTGTCACCAAGATGGCTGTGTGAAGACAAATGGAAATAAAGCATTCAGTTCGAAGTTCGAAGGATGTGTTACAAATAAGAAACGCACATGTAACAGCTTTGACCTACCCTCCTACTAAATACCTATAAGGCTTGTTAATTTGAAATAAGGTCCCATCCGAAAGCTTCAATTCAATTAAATGCAAAGTTTTTTTTAAATCATGGGCACATAACAAAGATCGTAATAATACATTACAAGTATGCCTATGTTTTTCGCAATGCCATACAAATATTATATTTTATGAAACAGTACCAACATCAGCCGCCGTATGATTTACTATTAGTATAAATATCTAGAATAGTAGGTAATAAGCAATCAGCGCAACTAATATTATAAATGTGAAAGTAGCGAAGTTTGGATGTTTGTTCTTCAATCACGCTAAAACGGCTGAACGGATTTGAATGAAATTTAGCACAGATATAGTTTATGAGCTAGATTAACATATAGTATACCATATTTTGGGGAATGACAATTCCCTTCACTATGAACAACTTTTTCCAAGAAACATATGGTCGCAAACGAAAAAAAAATTGGGTTTCCCTTAGTAACTTGTAATCGGCTGATCGGGTCAATGTGCTGACAGACATTTTTTAATTTATTTGCGACCATGTATCTGGGGAAAGTTGTTCATAGTAATGGGTATTACCATTCCCCAAAATATGGTCGGCTAGTTTAATGTCACCTTGCATACAGGGTTATTTTTGGACCACAAGCCAATGATTTTCACTTCGTAGTGTTGTTGGAGGATAATCAATATAATAAATAAGAAATGACGTAATTAAAAACACTTGAAGAGTTAAATTAAATGAAATTTAATTTAACTCTTCAAGCGGAACCCACATTAAATTTAATCGGTCCCGCCTGCATTTAAATTTACTTTAATTTAACACGGTTACATTTATAAAAATCGGTTCAGGCGTTGAGTAGTTACGAGGGAACCCAGGAACAGACATACAGGTAAAACAGATAACCCTCCTTTTTTCGCTATGCTGCAGTCGGGTAAAAAACTTTTTTATTTTTTCACCAACATGTCCTATCATAGATTAAAATTATGATCACTTATTCGTTTGTTCACCACGCCCATTATTATCATTCTCAAGAGTGAGCGAAGGCGCCTAGAAATGTCGGATTTACAAAGTGGCGTAAAATGCGGATTTAAAAAAGGAAAAGTTGTTATTTTTTTAAATTTTAAAAATTTATTTCCATAAATCATACGAAGTAACTCCTGTATATTAGCATGGCCTTCGGAGGGCATATACATACACCACGTTTACACGCGGGCACAGAGATCTCCGGGTAATTTTAAGTTACCTTGCTTACCTTTTTGCACCACAATATTGTATTTGTGTCCTCCTGTTTCACGTTGTTCCTATGATGCGCTGAGGATTTAATACTGTACTGTGGTCATTTTATCGTATCTCGATAACTAGTGGCTCTGTGAGCTGAAGACCTCGCGAGTGATACTTTCTTTTAATAAAAATACAAACATGAATGCACCTGGTTACACATGGAGTATGAAAGTACATGCTAGATAACTTTAATGTTTAGTGGTACGGAACCACTAAACATTAAAGTTATCTAGCATGTTACTCTCACGGTCTCTACAAATCCAACGACACCTCATTTGTTAAAATCCGTCAAGTTGTTTGCACTGTAGCGGTTTTTAGAAATTTTAAAACCCCCACATCACCGCAATTTTGAAAAATTTCCAAAAACTGAATCGACAAAAATCTTTAAGGGGATATCTCGTCCGTGCAAAGGTCCCCATTACTCCAGGCGGAATGACCCGCAGTGTGAGAGGGACGGAATCGGGTAAATATTACAAAAAGTTGGTTTTAAATTGATACAAAATCAACCAAAATAGCTATGAAAATTTCTTTATTAGGTAATTTAGGTATTGTCAAAACCCATCTAAATAAATATTTTTGAATTCTTTGCGCTATTCTAATTTGTCAGAAAATCAAAAAAAGTGTAAATTTAGACTTCATTTCAATAATTATTTCTATCGAGCGAAATTCCTCCAATCGCGTTTCTATTATTACAGAATCTAGAAAAAAGTCCCAAAATTGTTATATTAATTTATTAAACTTGGGACTTCTTTTGAACAGCAGAGAAATAACTTCAAAAAGTGTCGATTTTGTCGATATATCACCGTAATTATCGAACCTGCTCACAAAAATTCACGAGAATCAGTTGAGAAATGCGGCCTGCAGAGGATAACATCCGGACATACGAAAGCATTTTTGCCCAATCCTGAAACGAAGACGCTTCGCTCCCTCGGACAATTACCTACGTTAAGTCTTATCCACTTGTTTTGTGCTTTTTAACGCAATCGGGTTTTTAAGTTTTTATATTAACGTCATTAATTTCCTGCCTTTTCATTGAAAATGACGAAACATCTGTATATGCTTTTAATAAAAATAAAAAATAATAATCATAGCTTGTGCAAGATTAGTATTTAAATCCGAACTCTCCCATAATTTGATACTCCCACTCGAGTCTTGAAAAAAGTTCGTTTAGCCCGCATATTAAAGAGCATACAATCCACTATTTTTAGGGTTCCATACCCGATGGAACTCCGCTGTCCGTCTGTCTGTCCGTCCGTCCGTCACCGGGCTCTATCGGATCAACCGAAATAGGTAGAGAGCTGCAATTTTCACAGAATGTGCATTTCTGTTGCCGCAACAGCAACAAATACTGAAACATACCGATTTTCAAGAATTAAAAGAAGTACTTACACATAGAAGAAATTATTGGTATGGCCATTTTGTTTTATGGTGAAAAATGGACTCTCCCGATCTTATCGGAAAAGATTTTTAATTGCAGGTATTGAGTTTTGTGCTTAGTTATTTGTCGTTATATGATTAATAATTGTTAATTCAAATTATCATAAATAATATTAAGTTTTTTATCATATTTGATTTTATTTCTGTAAATAAGTTACTCAATTTCTATCCACTTCCGGTTTCAATGAGCAAAGAGTTTCGTTAACCTGAGTACATAGTTTAATACTTACATACTACATACACAAAACTATTTTTCAATGTTTCGATGTAGGTAATATGTATATGTTTGTACTCCTACAAAAGACTGTCGTTTTACGTTTTTCGTGTACAATGTTATGGACGCCTTCATGTGCGGGTCCGATGTCCTACTCGCACTTGACCGGTTTTATTTAATATTATGTATCCAGTGATACTCGGGCTATCAAGCAAGACGAATCTAATGACTTATCATTTATCAAAATCGGCTGAGCCGTTGAAAAATTACTTGTTACAAGGGAACACAGGAACCGGCATGCCTACATAGATACCTAAATGTATACATACAGTACAGGTCAAAATCATAATCCATTGCTTTTTCGCTTCGCTGCAGTCGGATAAAATAACCTGATACCTTCGTAACTATTATCTAATCTGTGCCTTCGTGGCCGGCGGGCATCGGTTACCGGCTCTATAGAGAAGCGAGACCATGAAGAAAATCCCTATAGATATAACTGAGCTAGATAGATTTGTGTTTTTTTATATAATAATGTTATATGTATGTTTTGTTTAAGGTATTTTATCTATTGGTATTGTTACCTAAAATAAAAATGAGTTGAATTGAATATGAGGAGACTTGAGTGATGTGACGACAAAAGAATCCTACCTTTTGTCGTCAGATCACTCAAGTTTGTCAGACTCACAACCTGCTTATGACATTATTCCGAAAGAAAGTTTAACATTTATTACACTGTATAGTATACTCGTAGATATTCAACTACTTGAATAAATACTTTGAATACTTTGAACTTTGAATAGATAGTTCCTAACAAAGTAGCTATACATAGCATTGAGTGAATTTCTATACTACCGACAGGCTTCTATATTGCTATACTGGACTATATTCCTCTATACTGGACTTTATTCCTATACTGAATTATATTACTTTACTGGACTTTATTCCTGTACTGAACTATATTCCTATACTGGACTTTATTTATAAACTGGACCATATTTTTATACTCCACTATATTTCTAAACTGGACTTTATTCCTTCTCTCATGGATCTTAAAATTACCAAGGTTGTGTTTGCATTGTTCACAGGAGCACCGACTTTGGCACTGGGGGCGGCATGTTGCGTTAACGCTGATTGGGTAAGTCCAATTTTCTTTATTATATGTGGCATTGGCCAGGTTGTTCCACATCGCACACAACACTGCAAGTCATGAAATACCTCGAACGTAATCAATACTCCAAAATCTCATTTCTATCTTATAACTTCGCTCAATTGTCTTTTGTGCGGCGCTGCCAAAGAGCATTCATCAACATATATAAATAAACTACAGTCTGTACCTATTATAAAATCGCAATTTACATCGATAAAATGTTGGTCGCTAGAGTCGACATTCTCATCAATACACTCAACGATCCGCGCGAGGTTACAGTATTGCGTCCTCTCTCTCATCGCCTCTTGGTGCTTGCTGCGGGGGGTGGCTGATATATTAAGGCGCAACCTCGTCCGTGCAAAGGTCCCCGTTACTCCAGGCGGAAAGAACCGCAGTGTGAGAGGGACGGAATCGGGAAAAAATTAAAAAACGTAGCGCTAAACCACAGAAAAATTTATTAAAAATAAACTACGCTATTTTGTTAAAAAGTTTTTTAAGGAGATTTTGCGAATACATAATATATACATTTTGAACGCAATTTCATAATGAAATTAGTTGGGATTTCGGAATTACAGGAAAATAATAAACAATTTAGAGGTGTTTTCGTAATTAAATTCTATCGAAAAAAATTCATCCAATCGCGTTTCCCTTTAGTGAATATCTTAATCAAATACTCAATAAACATTAACCCAAAAATCTAATCTGTAGATGACTTCATGGTGGAGTAAATGGATTCGAAAAAAACCCCAATTTTTTTTCGTATCACCTTAATATAATTTGTTATATACATACATTTTTGGGAATTTGAGAGCCCTTATTTGCATAATTTCGGAAGAAATAAAACCTTTTAGAAACAAAATGATTGAAATTGAGCTCCGCGCTGGGATTTAGTTTCTCAGTCGGGAAGGAAATATACTTCTGCATATTGGAGAGCGCATGTTTAGGTGAACGGAGATTCATGTTCTTCTGATTTCAGTACAAATTGTTAGTTTAAACTGATTAGACATGGCCCGAGAGCTTGTAAGATGATTCTCGTCGCTAGCGGGTGGATTCTGGAAGTCACCGCAGATAGCGTTTAAAAAGTGAAAAAACTGATTGTGGCTGATCGACAAATAAATCAATTCGTAGGAGTTAGCTAGAGTAGAGAAGTTGGCATTATTTAGTAGAATATTTGGTGAACCCAAGGTGAACGCGCTTTGTGTCCGATAAGCAAAGCATGCTCAATGTCAACGCGAGATCATCCCTGAAGAAAATTGGCTTTGCCAATTTGAGCCACCCACCCTATAGTGTAGATTTTGACCTTTGTGACTATTTAGTTTTCAAAATATAGTGGAACATTTTAGAGTTTGCAGATTTTCATCGAATGAAGAGATGAAGGAGGTTTTAGGACCATTTTGAGGCCCAAGAGTTTATTTTAATTTTACAGCATGACGTCCCAACATTCGATATGTCACATATGTATTCCAGTCGGAGAGAACAAAAAAAAACATTCATCTAAGTCTATTATTTCATACTTAAGTAAATAATCCCCAGCCACCCTACTTCGACGCCCCCGCCACCAGCTTAGAACGTCAACAGTTTTATTTGTGAGAATGTCAGCCATGCAGTCGAAGGATTTCATATTTTTTTCTCGAAATTATGAAATCCTCCGATTTTAAATTCACGAATGTTGAATGATTGTCAAGACTTCTTGGTCTAATTCTGTGGCGATCAGGTTTTGGGAGTTAAATGTTGTAAAGTCGCTTCTTCTGGTTCCCCTACCTAGAGGTGAATTGCGCCAGTATGGGAATGCCTTGCTGGAAACAGGTGACACCGGCGAACACACACGGACACATACGGACACAGAAAACATGTTTATTTAACATACAAATAAACGTGTATGCAAGTCACAGTTACTCTTTTGTTTGTCGCATGTTGCACGAGTATGCGTATCGCTGCGGACAAATTTAAATACATTTAGTATCTTTATCGTAATCGAAACTTGGATCTCCTCCAAACAGAGAGGATTTTTAACTTCGTGCGCGCACGCCGTATCCAGAAACAGAGTCATGGCATGCGCTTGCGTCTCTGGCAGCATTTTAAATACAAGACCGGATCTGCAATGTTTACAGTTATCCGGTCTGAGAAAAAATATAAAGGAATATGTTATTGAAATTAATAAAATTTGTTGGACATACATTTGTAAACGATGTCGCGTAACTCAACGTTAAGCGACTATCAGGAGATCTTTATAGACCTGCCTAAACAGGTCTGGAAAAATAGAAAAAAAACTGATGAGAATTAAAAATGGCACTCATTTTTAGTAACTTTGACAGAAAATTATTGATGAACCAAGTGGAATAGGTTATTATTAGTATTTTTGCCATACCCCCTATAAGCAGGCGAATCTATCCTGCTAGTCGCTTGACATTGAATAATTATTTATTCATTGAAAACGGTACACACACTATGACATAATTTTAAATTAGATAATAAAAAATTACGCAAAAAGAAAGCAATACGAAATTTAAAAAAAATGAAATAATAATAAGAATTCACACGAATCATCAAGTACGATGAATATCACTATGTGGTATTGTGACTGTACCACGACCCTGACTCAGCAATGTCACAAATGAATATAATGTGACGCTGGAATTCTGCCAGAGCCAAACTGGACGAGACAACAGTAGGCTCAAGTACACAATTAATGTTAAATGTATCATGTCGGTAGACATATTTAATAAATCAAAAACAGTATACATACGCGTATAGTATATACACGCGCAGTTAAAGAAAAGTTTTACATTAAAGCAACAAAACTCATACTTTCTCACTTGTACACAGAGACAGCAGTGGCGTGCAAGTGAGAAAGCATGATTTCGTTGCTTCAATGTAAATCTTTTCTTTAACTGCGCCTGTTATAATAGATGATACTTTGAATTAATGTGAATGTCAGACTGGGTAGGTAGTTGAAAGGTAAAAAAATGCAACTGATATCGGTACATATATACGGGACGTGATTCCGAATGCTCTTGCCGCGCGATGGACGGTATTTCGATTCTGTAAGCCGCGAATAGTCTCTAATTTGATGATGGTTACCGTAGCTAAAGACAAATCGACATACATTTGAAATTGCAAATCTCAAAATCAAAGTTAAAGTCAAAATTTCTTTATTACTGTATATGTACATAAACTTAGTAAACGTAATTTTTTGCCTCTTTTCTACATTGGACTACTGTGAGAGAAGTAGTGCGAAGAAACTCCCACAGACTGATTCGTAGATCTCTTTTAAAAATAGGTTGTTTTTATTAATAAAAATATTCCAATATTAATTATTATAAATAATATGAAGTTTAAAATATAAAAATATAAAATATGTTTATTGCAGTAACCAAATTATTACATTGCTTACAATAACAACTGGGGCCTTCTTTTAAGTAAATCAATACCTGTATCAGAAAACCCCGCTCCTTCAGTCCGTAGTTTTTGGTTACAAGTAATAGGTAGGTGCTAGCTAATAAAAAAATATTAGGAATTTGTGTGTTATGCATATGTTTGTGTGCATGTGTGCGTGCGTGCGTGCGTGTGTGTGTGTGTGTGTGTGTGTATGCCTTTGTATGAGGGTGTGTTTACGTGTGTGTCTGTGTGGTGCCTTTATGCCTATTGTGTAAGTGCGGTTAATATCGGCTTGTGTTTAAACGATTACCAAAAACGCACCTATTTTAAAACCAATAAATTAGTAGTGACCATAGATATCGAGAGATAGGCCCTTGGCGCTAAGCTTGTATCGGAACTAGTGTCGCCGAAAACTAAGAACACGCACACATCGACACCACTCATACATCAATCCTTCCACTTTTATTGGTCAGTGCAATGTCATGCAACTATCGTCCGAACACACCCACACTACCGCAGGTACACTAATTAGCCGAGCTAGTGTTGGGACATTGCAAGGACAGCGTCTTTGTATCTATGCCGGGTTATATAAATAAAATAATACATTGTTTGTTAATATGACATATTTATTATGTATACAGGTTGTATCACATACGGGGTGACAAGCCGTTTGGGACATGATTTTAAACATTTTTTTTAATGATTCTGATTTCATCAGAGGAACGTTATTTTTTTCTTCCCCATCCAAATCATACTGACCGCTCAACCCAAAATGTACTGAAAAGTGAAAAATAATGTTGCTCAGCTCAAATCGTTTTAATAGAGGCGAGTGGCGTTTGTGTTGCCGGACCGAACGGACGTGTCCCCCCGAGATCTCCCAAACGCATTTAAACAAACAATAGTTTTCATCCCCGGCGCGCGCCTTTTGTTCTGCCTCCGGAGGCCCGAAAACGAGCCTGGCTTATAGGCTGGCTTATACCGCGTGTTACTGTAAGGGTTACCTGGGGAATCTGCGCGATCCATCTAGGCACCCCATCTGTGCAATACCGCGCATTTCAGTGATTGTGATGATACTAGTGCGGTCAAGTGTAATGAATGCCCAGAGAACTGCGCGATACTCTTAGGCATCCCATCTGTGCAAGCCCTAGAATTTATTCTAGGCCAGGTGCACGTCTGAACCACGCAGCGACAGGCCGGCAGCGAGCGACGCCTACGCAACACACCCTCAACGCTACTGCCTCCACCACCACCGCCGCTAAACACACCAACCTGGTGAGATCATTCCGATTAGGACATCATTGATAGTGATTACCTACCTCTAACTTTATTTCTCTCAGGACCACTCGCCGCCTGACAATAATAAACCACCACTTACCTACTGCGGCCGCGGTCGCCCCTATTGACTAAGGCATAATCACATTTATAGGTGCGTCATAGGCAGGATATAACAATTCCCTACCTACGCAATATCAAAATCAACTAATAAAACATTATTATAGCTACATACATACTTATATTGCTTTGCCTGAAAATAAATTCGAGATAATTCTCCTCGAGATTTATTTTCTCCTCATCTTCGAAAGACCATTCAAAACAGTCATTAACAATAACCATCCACTAAACCCTGAAACTCAGTGAATAAGTCAACCCAAAACTTAACAATCCTAGAATTATTTTTATGTAGCTAAACTGCAAATATACTAAACCCGACAGTAAACAAAAACTAAACAAGTGCATGTCATAAAAAGGCCATCTCACCAAACTCCCAGAAACTAGACAAAACAATTGACTGCTATTTAGGAACAATTGAAAAAGCTTCGAAGCACAAAAGGCTCACAACGTTCCCTCACACATCTGGCACCCATTCTATGGTGTCAGCCCATCTTGGAAATACCGGGAAACATTAGAATAAGAATAGATCGTAAAAAGCCAAACAGCGTCTCTCATCATACCGGCCGTACACCTCTTAGAAACAACCCACACACACACATTCATATTAGCTAAAATACCACGAGGCTTTCTCCTGTAGTAATATCTCACAATGGAAACTCTACCAATGCCCAGAGATGGAAACTGCCTGTTCCATGCAATTGCAGACCAAATCAACCATCTGTTTGGAGCGACATTCAACCATACCCACATCAGAAGAGACTTAGCTAGATACGTGGAAGCTAACAGCAATTATCCACGCATCAAACTTGCGATCGACGCACCAAACGCAGAAGCTTTCACTGAGTACATAAAAAATCTCCACATAACTAAAAGACTCAACATTGATGCGGAATTGACTAACAGAAACATACACATAGCCTATATACAGGAAACAAACATGATACATATGTCAAAACACTATCTCTGGTATCTGTATGCTCGCATCGGACAAGACGCTATAAAGAAATACAGGAAAAAGGGAATTATAGGAACAAACCTCCTTCACAATATTGCACACAAATATTTTAAAAGTTACATCAAAAGAAAATGCATGTACAGGGGCGAGCTTGTCTCTAGAAAGAGATTTCTTCCAGCAAAACAAGGCATTACAGGAATTGCTATCATAAAAGGGTAGGCAGTGCACAATAATTACTATAACTAAAATGCTTAGGAATAAATTAAAATATCTGTAAAATACAGATAGCCAATACGAAATAATTACCGATATATACATAAACCTTACATATAATAAAATAAATACAATAACTTTTACGAAAGAGACATGTAGAGCTCTTTGATATGTTTCTTAAAAGAAAAAAGAGTCGGACTGTCTCTTATAGTGCAAAGAGGTGCGTTCCAGAGTCGGACCGCCCGCGACCTGAAAAAGCGTTTATACGCAGCGCTGCTATGCCGCGGAGTAGCTAAAAGTGAATAATTAAATATCATCGGAGAACTGCTCATGGCTCAACTTAAAAGTAGAAAGACGAAAATTCTTATAAGAGACCCCATAAACAACCAGTGAATTGGACGTAGTTCCAATACGAACCGTAAACGAAATCAAATATCTCGGCACATATATTACGGCAGGACATAGGACACAATAAAAAAGAGGTGCCGGCAAGCCATATGCAATTCCAAGGCCCTAATGCATTTTATAAAGAAATCCAACATGGACTGAATTATAGTGCGCCTGATTTACAAAATGGTCATTGCACTGTTTATAAAATACGGACAAAAAGCGGCAACCCTCACTAAAGCAAACAGTTGACAGTCAGTATATGAATGCCTGATCCTCAGAGACATGTTTGAGAACGCCAGAAGCTATCCAAGATAGCACAAAATTCATGACTGACTACAGGGCAAAACGATAACCAAACGAATCAAAAACCACCGGATATGTTACTATACATATTCTGCGACGCCCACAACAGCACTTACTACACGCTCCATTCAAATACGAAGCAAGGAAGAAGAAAGTCGGCCGACTTATATACACCTGGAAAGATTTCCTTAAGCATGACATCAAATACTACGGTGAAGAACACAGTTACTGGACAGAATCATCACACAACAGGGACGAAGTCAGGATGGCCTAGAGGCAAATATACCGTATCCCAGAAACAGACAGCAAAAGCGAAACTGGAAACTTACCGGATAACCCAAACGAACACGACTCAGGAAACTCAACTATTAACAATAACTGAAAATAGAAGGAAAACAAGAACTTGAAGAAAACAACAGCTGCTCTCCAAATCCCACATCCTCCCCATTCCACATATCCTATATTGGCTTCAGGCTGAAGAGTCGGTCGATTGAATTCACTATCCTTCCCTTCCTACAGAGCAGGTCATTCCGCCCCCCCTCAAAACTTGTGCCCTCTGGTATGCCGGCCGAAAGACCGGAACAGGTTTAGAACCCTGGCTGGAGAAGCACCATTCATTCATTCATTCATTCATTCAGCTCAAATCGTTTTAATAGAGAAATGTTCAGAATGATGTCCTTAACAACCACCTTTTGGCATATATAGCCTTTCTGTAAAATCCTGTACAGTACACTACTACCTATTGACCAGAAAAATGGCAATATTTATTAAGAACTTGCCGCTTTGACAATTTAGGTGTAGCATTTTTTGTTATGTAATGCAGGCTTATATTAGTATATCTTTCCATTACAGCTTTGATTAGTTATATAAGATGATTATCCATTGTTTATTTTTTCGAATTGGTGAAAATCTATTTCTTTCTATCGATTCAAAAACATAATTCTCACTATGACGAACTCCATCACTATACGTCGTCTCTGCGTGCGTATTCGATGCATATTTACTTTCGTATTTTGATAAGTGCGAAATATTCATTGCGCGTTAGCTTGGCAATACGTAGTGAAACCAAGATACAAAACAAGTAATGGATAATGAACCTAGCGAGAACAACATGACATTGTCACTTTAATGATCAATTGGTGACGAATTTTTCGTGAATGATTTATTTTCGTAATAATGTTTATTTCTTGTGTTTTAAGAAGAAATAATAGTTGGAATGAGACTTTCAAGTGATATGTTACTGAGCCGTTCTTGGAGTTCATAATCCCGCTTTTATTTGTACACGTAAGTATTGCACAGGTCGGCATTTTCGAAAAACAGTGGAATTGAATTCGTCACTGCGGTCACCCGGCGACTGCTGAGAATTTTCAATTTCAAGACCACAGATATCGAGAGATAGGTTGAGGGGCGTGGCTCGTGCGAACAAATGTAGCTTCGACAGGTTAGATATTAAAAATTCTCGGTAGTCACCGGGCGACCGCAGTGACGAATTCATTTCCGTTGTTTTTCGAAAATGCCGACCTGTGCAATACTCACGTGCAAAAATAGAAGCGAGATTGTGAACTCCAAGAACGCTGGTGTCACATATCACTTGTAAGTCTCATTCCAACTATTATTTCTTCTTAAAACACAAGAAATAAACATTATTACGAAAATAAATCATTCGCGGAAAATTCGTCACGAATTGACATTAAAGTGACAATGTCATGTTGTTCTCGCTAAGTTTATTATACATTGCTTGTTTTGTATCTTAATTTCACTACTTATTGCCAAGCTAACACGCAATGAATATTCCACACTTATCTAAGTACGAAAGCAAAGATGCATCGTGATACGGAGGCGAACTGTTACACGCACACAGAGAAGACATATAGTGATGGGGATAGTGACAGGAGAATTATGTTTTTGAATCGATAGATTTTATCATTCCGCAATTACTAATATAGTTAATGTAATAATATAGTTATTTCATTGCTCATAATACGTAAGTTTATTGTTAGTTATTCCAATGATTGCCAAACAGGCAGTTTAGATTTTAAGTTTGTTTAAGAACCTTATCCCTGCATCTGTAGTGGAATGCCCTTTAGTGAAGCCATATCGCTCACTATGGAACTTTCGGTTTATATTAAAATTAGTCAATAACTGGCTTAAGAGTTTTTTCAAATATTTTACTTATTTGTAAGTGTTGAAAAAACACATTTAAGCTGTCTCAAGTACACGCATTGAGGGTTATCAGACGTCCATATCACCTGGTGGATTTTTTTCGTATGTGGTATCGCCTTCAGTTGCTTAAGTAGATAAGCCTGTGTTGCTGTTATATCAGATTCTGACAAGATAATTAAAATAACTTCCAGCCTGACGACCATTTTGGTGACAAATGTCTTAAAATTCGGAGTATCCTGTCTTTGAGTGTTGCGCCGATTGCATCCGCGGGACCTTTTGTGACCTTGGCCTGATGTTGAAAAATTCCAGGTCGCGCATTTGAGATCAAGGTCCTTTGCAAGGTGTTGAGAAAACAGATAACAGTTTGACTTGCTTTTATATTGAGCTGATGGCCTATCGCTCAAAATGTGTGGTTTTTTGAGTTTTACATTGTAGTCTCGAATCAATTCTTGTAACGACTTTTTTAGATGGGCGCCTAATGTTGCAGCATCGTGCCGTAAACAATCTGATACTGAGGAAAAAGAAAGTGGGATGATTCCAAGATCTGCAAGTCTCTAGTGCACACACGTGTGCAAGCAAATTTCCTGCCTTGATGCCCCGAAATGAACTGATTGAACCCCGTTGGAATATTTCCACTGGTAATGTTCCGAAAAGTCTATGTGCAGTAACACTTCTCCGTCTGCTAGTGTGGTTTTTAATTGGTTTATAGCTTTATATTGCTTCGATATAGTAAGAAAGAGTTCAATAAACTTCGGCAACAACCCAACATACTTCTCAATCAGCTCTTTCTTGGTACACTCAACTGGTCGTTTAACCTCTCAAAAAGCGATGGTAGTTGGGACGGGTCGCGATTTTGAACCTTATGCCATGGTTATAAAATTTAAAACCTATAACGGAAAAGCGGCGTTATCTAACGCCGGTGGTATTCAAGAGGTTAACAATGCGATTAATATGTCTTTCCCTAACTTTAATCATACGTTTTTTAGTTACCTCAATCCACTGACTTATTATTTCAGAATTACTTATTTTTTCAGAATTTTCATATGTTGTAATCTCTGTAGTTTTATTGAAGCATTTGTTGCAAAGTAAAGTGCAGACGCAAGTATCTCTGACTGTGACTTTTGGTGTGACTATCCAAAACGTGCGGAACCTTGTAAATGTATAATGTAAATGTGTAGCTTATTTTTTTGTCAGTCTCGGAGTTAAATTTCTTGTGATAGTTTTCCAGAGAGTTTTGTTATAGAGTTACAGTTGTCTTTGTGTTATTTTTGTAGCATGGTGACTTCTAACTATCTCACCACATTTATGTCTCTAGACTCTCTGGGTTAGCACGCGGATTTTTTTCTTTAAATCTTTTATTTTAGACTTCGTTTGGTCGATGATTTTGTTTGATTTTGATTTTGTCTACCGCATTTGGCCGTTTTTAATCCAGACTCTTGCCTCGTTAAACAAGGTGAACTAGATATGCTTAGCCATTCTGCGATAATCGAAAGTGATGCTGCTTCTTGACGATCTGTTGAAGGTAATGCAGCTTCTTGACGATTTGCCGTAGGTGACGCTGCTTCTTGGCGATCTATCTCTAGTGCATTTTTATCAACATCTGAAAAATCGGAAGATAGTGGTGAGTCTTCTTGAAGTTGGCATAAAAACATTTATATTGCTTTTTTGTTCTCTTATGTTTTCGGCTGCTTTCACATCACTTTTTGTGTTTAATACGTTGACCTCTTTCTGTCATGTCTGTAATATTTAAATATTTTTTTGTATCGTTTCTTCTCTGACGACGGAGTGTTTATATTGCCTTGTGTTCCGCCTCTCTAACTGGGTCAGCGTGAATACAGGCGCGTCTTCGTTTTTTAGCCTCCCTTTTTCGTTTTCTATTTTTTTTTGCAGTAGGGCCTCCGTTTTTTCGTTGCATTTGATAAAAAAAACTCTAAATAAACAACTGTTTTATCGAATTGGCATTTTAATCAAAAAAGTGGTTAAACAATTATCAAAAAATCCACCTGGATGACGGTTTTATCAGACCACGTCTTTGTTTTTTATTGGAACGTGGCCATCAAACTATAACCTTAAAATGACTCAATGCACCATGTTGTTTAATTGGCAGTATTTTCAAACAAAATCCTTAGAAAATTATGAAAACCGAGAAAATAGCACCAAAAACGAACAAATTACGACAGCCACGTTTAATACAGGTTATTTTTCTTGTTTCCCAGAATTCAGCATTAAAAACGGTTTACCTTTGACTAGGATGCGAGTGCGTCGGAACCGCTCCGCAAGGCGAATGGCCGATGTTTGTTTTGTTTGTCGCCGGTGTTGCCACTGCAGTATTGCAGATTTTACCAAATCAGCGATGCAAATGTTCGTGTACACGTCGATGACGAAAAATATTATCACAAGATTGGACAAGATGATACATCACGATTAAGTAAGGTTTTATGAACGCCAATAATTATTTCCGCTGGTACCACTTATAGCAATTATGAGGATCACATCACAACAAGCCAATTGACAGGTAAAAATGAGTGAGGTGCATAATATTGACGACAAAACCGCACCACGTCGCCTGATATCTTGGGTTACAATGATGAATACATTGTATTAAATAACTATTTAGAGGTATGAAGTGTGATTACCGGAACTATAGTTGTGCAGATCTACATATACAAGCAATTTGAAGAATGATAGTCTGACTAGAAGTGTCTGTTTTCAGTTGCCACGCTCGAAAATTGTTTCGTGACATCAAAACTGTACTTAAGTAAAAGATCTGCAGAATATCTTTTACGTAAGTAAAGTTTTGATGCGCGAGTTTTCTGTGCCACTCATTTAAGTCATTCTTCACTAGAGTTGCAGAGCTTGCAGTCTCGTAACTATACTTATACCGCTATTCCAAATAATAAGAATTGCCAATTCTTTCCGCCACCGCACCGCAAATCAACTTGGTTTTCTTTGTAAAATTTGCACGACCTGTCACCTGTCATCATAGCGTAACCTTTATCTGTGCGCGAATGACTGAAAACAGGTTGTTATTTAGTTTCGGAATTTACAAAACGTTGTCTATAACCGTATTAATCCATTCGGTCCAGTTCGAAACTTGCACCGCCACCTGTCTGCAGCCGAGGACACTAATTGTCGCACCATTACCGACAACCACTGATTGTTCTGTGGTACTAGAGAATGATGAAAACAATGCGCGATTTCGACACACGTGTTCACTAGCACCAGAGTCCACTAACCACTTTGATTTATGCAGTTCATGTGACAAACTAGACACTACAAACGCATTACTCTTCGTTTTGTTCTCAGTCTTAATAACTTTTTGTTTACAAAACCTACCCTGCGCCTTGAAATGTCCGAACTTCCACAATAGAAACAGTTCTTATTATTTACGTTTTCTTCACTGCCACTTTTGTTTTGTCTGCAATCACTTTAAAAACTTTTGTCTTTATTTGTCCACCTTATTTTTCTTGTATTTTGTACAACGAACACAGAGGATGAAGATTGCTGGGTCTCTTCAATCTTGCCTTTCACCCTCTCTTCATTAATTAATATTCTGGCCACCAAGTTATCAATGGTTTGCTTATCGTCAGGTGGCGACTCCCACGCCGACGCAAAATGCTTATATTCGTCAGGCAACGACATAACACTTTTGTGATAACGAACTTATCAGAGATCTCCGCGCCCATCTGTTTTAACAAGTTTCTCATATCTTAGATTTTGGACAAAAAAACTGAAATATCGATGCCTTTTTCGTATTTATACTGGAAAAAAACGTAGTTGTATAATATGTATACTAGTTTCAGTCTTCTGTTCATACACGCTTTGAAGTTTTCGCCACATTTCAGCAGAACTCGTGCATGTGGTGATGTGTAACATGGCCTCTTCCGTCATCCGTGTGACCAACAACGTCTGCACCTCGGCATCTTTAGCTTCCCATTTGGTTATTTCAGCAGGAGCTTCAGGCTTAACAAATTTTCCCTCCACAACGTCCAGCAAACCTTGGCTTCTTAACAGCACCGTAGTCTGAAATTTACAGATCTTCCAATTTTTTGAACCCTCCAGTTTGATCCCGTTCACATTATTGTTACTCTCCATTTTTCCCGCCGATGAGTAACTGCTAACGCTGAACTTTTTGATTCTAACTAACCTACTAACTTATCTAAGGATTATGTGCCTGGGCCCATAACCTGAAGTTATTTAATGAAATGCAGAGATTTTACTATATAATCAAGCTGTTTTATTTTAAAGCGAACGAACAGTGCACTGAGGTTAGGTTTTATATAAATACGCACGAAGTTTGAAGTTTGGGGTACTTAGGTGGTTATGGGGGTCCTTTTCTATCCTCTAATATCTTTTTCTAATTGAGGAACAGCAATTTAGCACCAATTTAAAAACTTAGAATTTTTGATATAATTGACTTGATGTTTTACATCTTTGTAAAATTGGACCGCCAAATGTAAAATCAAAAGCTCCAACATTGAATATTGGTACATGATTTTAGTACAAATGACAACAGACATTGCAACGGTGGAAAACGGCATCGGCCATTTTGGATGCCAATCGCCATCATGACTCATTGCGTCTCCCTCCATCCATGTTGCGTGAAATCGTGAATGTGCCATTGAACCACAGACTTTAATTATATTGATGCATTAAACCTACCATTCTTAAGTCAGGATAGGTTACTATTAGTAGTCGGTACCAAAACCGACAACTGGGCAGTCCTTCCTGGACAGTCTTGTGGCTACTCCCTAGAGTGTTTTTTATGAGCCGGAGGCGCTGCGGAGCTGCACGGGGACAGTCGCTGCACTACGTTGCGCAGGTCCCCCTGGTACCTTTTTTCCTCTTTTCCCCCCTCTACATCACTTGTAAATGCAAAATAGTAGACATTTTCTTCAACCCTATCATGAAAACTATGGCTTTCCTCAAAGGGGGAATAGTAGGGGGGACTCCCCCCTCCCCCCTCCCCTCCCCCCTCCTCCCCCCTTAAGTCGAGTGTACTCATATAAAATATAACCCCTGCACTGTTACAAATAGGTATGTGACAGACAAGAAAGTAATAGACAACAATAATATCTAGTAGTAGCTTAGCGATCGAAATAAAAACAGTATTTCCAGCTTAGAGAAATGTATGAACATTGTACATCTTATTTAACAATTAGCTATGATAGCAAAACAACTTCTGTGACAATTTCAAGTATCGAACTATAGCGGTTCAAAAGCTTTTGGAGTCGGATTCAGCCAACTTCCAACCGAGATGCCAGATAATGACATATCGGACATGATACCCTGTGTCATAAATATCATTCATCAACCACGATATGTCAAAGAATAGCCGTTATTCAATGTGTTAGATTTTAAAAGAGCCGGATTCGGCAATTTTCATACTGAGATGTCATATATTCACATACCAAACATGATACTCTGTGTCATTAAGATTATTTATCAACCACGATTTGTCAAAGAATAGCTGTTCTTCGATATGTCAGAAATTAAAATCTGTCAGATGGTATGTTTTAGGCTGCTACCTTTGGAGCCGAGTACTGCCAACTTACAACGGAGATGCCATATAATGACATATCTGGCATCTCTACCTTTGGAGCCGAATACTGCCAACTTACAACGGAGATGCCAGATAATGACATATCTGGCATCTCGGTTGTAAGTTGGCACAATTCGGCTCTAAAAGCTAGCAGCCTGAAATTGTACCACCTGACAGATTTTCATTTGTGACACAACGAAGACCGGCTATTCTTTGACATATCATGGTTGATTAATGATATTTATGACACAGAGTATCATGTCTGATATCTCATTATCTGGAACGACGGCCGAATTCGTTTCCAACAGCTTTTGAACCACTAAAGTTCGATACTTGAGATTGTCAGAGAAGACATTTTGCTATATAGCTAGGTAATAAGAATAATTATGTTATACATATAAAATATTTTATCAAATTAAAAGCTTTTTTTTGGAACCCTCCAAGTGCTGGTTCTGCTCGCACTTGACGGTTTTTATAAATACACAGTTTCTATCAAGGCATTAGGCTGGATTAAAAACCTTATATTTAAAACTTCTTAATTTGGTTGGGTAATCTTCGGCTGCTGGCTTTAGGCTGCTAACTTCACCCTGGTCTACATTTAACCCATCAAACGATTTAGTTGAATTTTTTTATTGTATTTTCTGATTTGCCCACTTCAAAATTTATTTTGTTACCTATCGTTCGTGGTTGGGTCACATAAAAACATAAGTGTATCAAATTTCAACTCAATCGGTTTAGAATTTGATCGTTCAAAATAACTTTTACATCCTAGGACAGACACACAAGTAATCCTATGATGGTTCTGTTTTTCCTTTTATCATAAAAATAGTTTTGTAGTTTTAGTTCCATCATTCCAATATTCTCATTATTATTTGAAGTAACTGTTGACTCGTAACTTTTACGAAGTTGTATAAATAATATCTACAATTAGCTTGGACTTTTAAAATAATGTAAATAAACAAACGAAGATAAGCAGAAAATATAAATATTTAAAGAAAACGATGAAAACAGGAAGAAAATATAAATATTTAAGTATCACATACCAATCGACGTATTGTTCTGATAGAATCGATAGGGCTCTGACACAGTATACATAGTCAGGTCATAAGTTCTGTCACATGTGCAATATGAAATAATTTAGACATGTTTATTATTTATGTAAACATTTAACAAACAAAATGAACTTAATAAAACATAGAATCTTATGGTAATAAAGTTTATTCAAAATGACCCCCGCGATTTTGAATACAGGCCTTTATTCTGCGCGGCCAGTCGTCTATCGCAGCACGAACGAGGTCCATGTCAATATCGGCGGCTGTCTTAATCAAGGATGCCTTGAGTGACTCCAAATCAGGATGAGGCTTTGAGCATGCCTTTTCCTCCAAGTGTTGCCATATCTTGTAATCTAACGGACTCAAATCTGGACTGGAGGAGGGCCAGTCTTGGCACCTCAGTTAAGCCCCAATAAGAGACTCCCAACCAAACCATGAGCGAGGGTGGAAAATGACCTCGTTGGACACGCGGAATACGTTTGCTCGCTTCTTCACTGCTGTTTGCGTACACCTTATCATTTTGTTTGTTGTAGCTCTCTTCCACGGTGAAAATTTTTTCATCCGAAAAAAGAATTTCCCGATGCTTTTTTCCCCCGTACCGCTTCAACAAAGCGCGGCATCTCTTCAGTCCCAGGTCCATTAAACGAGCGTCCAAACGATGTCCTGTTTTTCTTCGATATGCCCTAAGCCCTAAGTCTTCATTTAACACCCTTTTCACCGTGGTCCTGCTTAACCCCATCTGAAGGGCCAACAGTTTCTGCTTACGTATGGGATTTCTTTGAATTCGCGCCTTCACAGCTTTTATCACTGCTGGAGTCCTAACAGAGCGAGGGCGACCACTTCTTGATCTGTCATCTTCACTAGAGTCTTCATTGTATCGTTTTATGGTACGATAAACGAATCTTTTGGTTATATTTAAATTTTTCAGTAAGTCGAAAATCTGAATTGGCGCGTAACCGCAACGATGCAACGCAATAACTGCGACACGGTCTTCTTTAAGTGTCCACTCCATATTTAAAAATGAGGAAAATTCTAAAAAGTACACATTTTTATTTTCATGAAGAATACGAAATTCGAATTCAATAAACTTTTTTGTGGCCAGCGTTCTATATTCAAAAGTTTTTATTGTGTGACAGAACTTATGACCTGACTGTGTATATATTGTATACTGTGGCTCTGATGTTATTATATTGACTTTGATACTGGTTGATATTACAACAATAGGAGGTACCAAACTTGCAACATAAACATAATAAATTTGTGAATCCAATTGTAATTTTGGTCCAGTTATTTTGTTCATTATGTTCTGTGAAACCAAGTGTTGAGCTAAATACGGAAGAGTAATGCACTTTGGCAGTGTAGAAACGGACTTCTGCCAAGTATTGTATGTGTTTACCATCTCCAAAAAACGAACGTTTGATTTAGCTTTGCTGTTTCAATATTAGCTTGACATAACGCGAATCAGATGATTTTGCTCATTTAAGTAATTGAGATGGATTGTATTATGCACATACTTGTTACATTACACAGGTATCTAACAGAAAGGTTAAGGGTTTATTAAAGATTTAATTCTAAAAAACACCCCTAATTAATGTCCCATATTTAAAACCAAAACAATTTGTCACAGTGGTTGATAGGATTTATATAATAATTAGATTAATAAATAAACTGTGGAATATTACCGACAACGACATAGTTCAACTGACCTCTATCTGTCTGTGTATTGCAAGATTCTCAAATACGATTCTGAGATACCGCTTACCTACCAGTGTACGACCGCTGTCGCCTAGTACCTATGTATTCTGTGCTACTGAATACCTTCAGTACAAATACTTTACTACACTAACTACACTTTAAGTGCTATAACCTACATAGATAATAATACAGTTTTCCAAACATTATATTTTTTATCTACACACGTATCATAAACCCTCTTTACTGCGTCCAAAAACCGCACATTACGTTAAGCATAATGTTAAACTACTTTGTAAAAACTCATTTCTTATCTGAATATTGAACATTATGACCATAATGTGTAAATTTTCTACATATTATGACATTAAAATTTCGAACGCCGACGCCCGCCTGCGTGCCGCCCCTACTTTGTCTGTGAAATTGGTACTACAGAACAAGCTAAACAACTCAATGCCACAATACCGGTCAAACATGCGGTTCCTGAACACATCAAAGAGAGCTTATGATATGTGTGTAGAGAAACTAGTGTATGTAACTGTACATAATTAGGCATTAAAACTCTTGAGTGACATTATTATGAAACTCGCCTTCGGCTTGTTTCATAAACCCACTCTCGAGTATTAATGCCCTCCATTATCTAAAAGCTACATAATGGGGTCGAAATAGTAGTTTATGTGACTGCTACATGATGGAGGGCATTAATACTCGAGATAATATCACTCGAGAGCTTTAATGCCTAATTATGTACAGTTACATACACTAGTTTATCAACACCACACTACACTAGTTTTTCTACACTACACTACACTAGTTTATCTACACATATCATAAGTTCTCTGTAATGTGTTCAGGAACCGCATGTTCGACCGGCATGGTGGCATTGATAATTCCTTTGCACTTGTTTAGCTTATTCAGTAGTACCAACTTCACAAACAAAGTAGGGGCGGCACGCAGGCGGGCGTCGGCGTTCGAAATTTGAATGTCATGATATGTAGAAAAATTACACATTATGGTCATAATGTGTAACTTTTCAGATAAGAAATGAGTTTTTACCAAGTAGTTTAACATTATGCTGATCGTAACGGTTTTTGTACGCAGTAAAGAGGGTTTATGATATGTGTGTAGATAAAATAGTGAAAAACGCCTGATGTTATGAATGTATGCCCCCTTCAATTCAATTAAATTGACAAAGATCTTTTAAACATATTTCTGGTATTGTCAGCCAAAGCAGACTCGTTTTATTTCTCATTTATCCCTTATACTGAAGAAAAAATAGCCGTCTTTACAAAGTACCTATAGTATGTAACACAAAAATATCAGCTTTCCTCTTCTTCCTTTTTATCTATGGTTATAACTGGGCCAGTTAACTCTCAGACTTAACTGACCCGGCGGCCAGTATAATATTCGTATGCCAAAGTCACTGGGCCAGTTAACTCTCAGACTTAACTGATCCGGCGGCCAGTATGACATTCCTATGCCAACGTCACTGGTCCACTTAACTCCCAGACTTAACTGACCCGGCAGCCAGTATGACATTGCTATGCCAACGTCACTGGGCCAGTTAACTCTCAGACTTAACCGATCCGGCGGCCAGTATGACATTAATATGCTAAAGTCACTGGGCCAGTTAACTCTCAGACTTAACTTATCCGGCGGCCAGTATGACATTCCTATGCCAACGTCACTGGGCCAGTTAACTCCCAGGCTTAACTGACCCGGCAGCCAGTATGACATTCGTATGCCGACGTCACTGGGCCAGTTAACTCCCAGACTTAAGTGACCCGGCAGCCAGTATGACATTCCTATGCCGACGTCACTGTGCCAGTTAACACCCAGACTTAACTGACCCGGCGGCCAGTATGACATTCGTATGCCGACGTCACTGGACCAGTTAACTCTCAGACTTAACTGACCCGGTGGCCAGTATGACATTCGTATGCCGACGTCACTGGGCCAGTTAACTCTCAGTCTTAACTGATCCGGCGGCCAGTATGACATTAATATGCCAACGTCACTGGGCCAGTTAACTCTCAGACTTAACTGACCCGGTGGCCAGTATGACATTC
Source organism: Argyresthia goedartella (assembly GCA_949825045.1). Lineage (NCBI taxonomy): Eukaryota > Metazoa > Arthropoda > Insecta > Lepidoptera > Argyresthiidae > Argyresthia > Argyresthia goedartella. The sequence goes on along the minus strand of OX463821.1, from coordinate 19,482,662 downwards.
GTATGCCAACGTCACCAGTTTGAGGGCTAGTTAAGTTTGTGTCTCAGTATCTGGCTACAACAGCTTTGGCTTATATGCCAATACTTCTGCCTTATTATGTTCATGAGCTTCGGTGTCTTACTTTTGATAGTTAACTGTACAGGTAGGTATATAAGTAACTCCCTGCGTACACAAATATGAGCATTTGTGATAATTTACTATACCTACTCGGTGAGTGATAGTTAAAGGACTGACCGGGGACAGTTCTGGAAATTTATGACTTGTCTTGATTATGTAAGTGGACGTATCAGGAGTTCAGAAAATATGTTTCGTTTCTTTTCACGACACCGGATTCAACAAAGTTTGTGTATGTAATTCCACAATTTTTATGGGCCTTGGTTTGTGTATCTATTTTTATTTATTATCACGCAAGACGATTTCTAAAACTGAATCTCCCAAACTACTTTGTAATGTCTGAATGGAGTTTAAATTCGAGAGTTTATAAGTTTTCTGGTGAATTCCACTCAAGTGCCTAGTAGTGGTAAAACAGGTTTCTGTAAACTTAACGGGGAGTCATAAGTTCTACGACTTGTATTGAAAACTGACTCAAAATAAACTAATTTGATATTTCAAAACGAAATGATTTAATTACATGATCAAGTCTGCCGAAATGTTATTGACAGATTTACATTTCGCACATCGGTACCAGTCTGGCAATTAGGTACCTACTTTTGCATATAGCACAGATTACTAAGGAATCCAAGTGATAGCTTCGTAGGCAGATCAAGGCAGTTGCTCTTTACAATAATCACCAAGTAAACAACTTAAAAACACCGACTTCAAGTTTAAGCCCTAGTTCCTCCCCTGTCGGGATTCGAATTTCGTCTTTGAAAATGATGATGAAACTATTGGTCTGAGGCTAAAAGATAAAAACGGTTGTACACCCACACCACGATCAAGTACCTACTAAGTACGTTTCAGGCAACAAGGGGTTACGGAGATGTGGGGCGTCGTATGTGGCCTCTTATATTAAGCTGGGCGGTCACAGTTCATAAACTACAGGGTACAACGTGCCACGGTCGGGACGCGAATGTCGTCAAAATACACAATAACAAAGCTACGAAATCTGTTTGTCTGACAGTCAAGTCCACACGTATTGAACGGCATTATAAAGGAATATACGGTACTTACAGACAGAAATTATCTTATGACAATGATATGAATACGCGATTTCGTTTACCTGGATGACATCATTTTTCCAGTATTTTTGCTTTAGAAACCAAACTACTGGGGACCGATTTCTAATTATCAAAAAATCGGACCAATCTGGATCGTCAAACTTTCATATATTTTTTAAATCGATTCATAAATAAGTAGTACTAGTTTTGAGGTAACAAATACGATAAAAAAGTACAACTGAATTGAGAACCTCCTCTTTTTTTGAAGTCGGTTAAAAACAAACCCGCGAGGTCCGACAAAACAACACATGTTGATTTCGCCTGACTTTTGACAGTCCTTCAACGAAGCGCGTATTTCACTTGTTAAATTGACTTATAGTGGGAGTTCTGCCCGGATGTTCTGTTCACTTAGTGAAAGAATCCTGTATTTTTTTACCACAGCTGGTATGTGTGCCAAAGTTAATATTCCCAAATTGAGGAAAGTCGGATTCGACCCGTGACGTCAATTCAAAAATGCACCCCGCGACATCCAAACATAAAATTCTACCTGATAAAATTCTGCTGCTAGGGTATGTTTGATATTGTTTTTTTCCTATAAGACAAGGACGAGGAATTAATTTTTGTACTTCCATAGCAAATTTTTTAATTATTTGTAGCCCAATGGATTTTTTTAAAACATTTATTTTAGTTTTAAGAAATTAGGTGAGCTGAGCTTCCCTTTAACGTTGGACGATTATGTATGGGACACCCTAAAACCCTGTATAATGTTGTGAAAACAGATATGATCCTAGTTGATCTCATAGTATCCTAAAGTTTATCTTGGATTACATAACGTTTCATCATTTAGTTGTTTCCTCCGATAAACAACGTGTGAGATGCCATCTGTCCAGCCAGACCACGCTGACCGAAGATGACTCAGAGAAACATGAAGAAAGGTGTCCTCTAGTCTGGGCCAATGCATCTAGATAACCTTCTACGAGCAATAAAATGGTTCATAAGGTCCGGGACCTTGTACAGTACACGCGAGTATAACATCCGTGTAAGGAGGAGGGAGTGATAAGGTGATACGTCTTCACAAAATAAAATAAACAGCCCGGTGACTGACGTAATAAGGTTGAATTTAGTTTAGGTTAGAATTGTGATTTCATACTTACTAAAGATTGCCCAACATTGACAGGGTTAAACCTTTGTACTAAGTCATTACTGCCATAAAGTGCCTTCAATTTCTTTCATACGAATTTTGTGAGTATCTGTCCAGGCTTGTAATAATTCTGCAGAAACATGTGTTGGCCCACCGGGCCTTTTATTTTGTGAAGACTGATTTGAGTGTTAAGACGAATGACTTTTAGCGATACTATTTTCTCATATAATGCAGGATCTTAGGCGGTCAATAAGCAATAGTAGAAACTGTAGTCTCTCGAAGTATCAAGTGTTGTTGGTGCGGTGCACCGCAGACCGGGTTCGGTTCCCGCGCCGCGTGCGTCTGCGTAGTAGTGATGTCACTGTGATGAAAATTCTCAAGGAAAATGTCAGCATTCGTAGTGCTCAGTAAGATAATGTCTTTGAGGATGTTTTAAGAGAAGGGATATATTCCATACGCCACTATTCATAAAGCAAATTCATATTAACGATTATAACGATTATTCTTTAAAAATAATATTATTAGTGGCTCTGTAAGCGGTAGACCACGCGACCGACACCAGGAAATTTGCGTTTTTTTTCATTGTTTTTTCACCCCCTCGTAGCCCCGACCCCTTGAAGTATGTCGGATGAACATATGGAATTATTGCAAAAACACACACTTAACCCGACTGCGTTTTCTTTCAATACCACATACAAACTTATGAATGCTCCTGGTGGATATGAAAGTAGCCGCACCAATAACATTGTAACCCCATATCTTCGCCATTTTGAATAATTACCAAACTTAATCGACAAAAAAACTGATAATTATCTGCTCACGAAATTTCATGAGAATCTTTTGAGAAACCTGTAATAGAGAACAGCCCTAAATCCGGGAAGACGGACATAAGAAGCAATTTTTCCCAAGCTGAACGGAAACTTTTCGCACGCTCGGTCATTTTTAGGATTCCGTACCCGAAGGGTGCCAAACGGGACCCTATTACTAAGACTCCGCTGTCCGTCTGTCTGTCTGTCTGTCCGTCTGTCACCAGGCATGAACCGTGATAGTTGGACAGTTGAAATTTTCACAGATGATTTATTTCTATTTCCGCTATAACAACAAATACAGAATAAAATAAATATTTAAGGGTGCTCTCCCATATAACAGACATGATTTTTGTGCCGTTTTTATAGATAATGGTACGGAACCCTTCATGCGCGAGTACGGCTCCCGTTTTATTCAAAATGGCGGAGATATTGGGTTTGACAATGTAAAAAAAAACATAATGGCAAACGATAAATTTTAACAAATTCAAAGTCTTTGGATTCGTGGAAACCGTGAGATTGAATTAGACATATAATTTTGGTGCAAAGTCAAAGTTGGACTTTAGATCGCAAAATGTATTTTATAAAGGTGTTGGTGCAGCTTTTGAAAAATAGAAACCGAATCGACAAATAAGTCTACATTATTATCGAACCAGCTCCAAAATGTCACGAGAATCGCTGGAGAAAGGCAACTGCAGAGGAGAACAGCCGCACTGACGGACAAACGAAAGCATTTTGCCCAAGCTGAACGAAGATCTTCGCTTTTTAGGGTTCCGTAGAGAAACAAGGAACCCTTATAGTTTCGTCATGTCTGTCTGTCTGTCTGTCCGTATGTCGCGGCAACTTTATTCCAAAACTATCACGACTACACAGTTGAAACTTAGTATGTAGACGTATTCTGTGAACCGCTTTAAAAAAATTATACATAGAACTGAAACGATTTTTTTTATTTTCTTCAAACCCATAAGTGTGGAATGTTTATATTTAGTTCCTGAAACCATTTTTCATCAAAGTAAATCGTTAAAGAGACAGACCCTTCCAAAGTGGAAAACTTTGTGTCCAACTTTGCGACTAACTTTTAAAGTAAGAGAGTAAAAAATCTTGAAAAATATATATGTTGTGTATCTTAATAAATATTTTCAACAAAAAGTGGTTTGAACAAAATACAATTAGCAGTTTTTAGGATAAAAAAAATATTTACTAAAAACCGCAAATATAACTTTGTCATTCATACAGACACTTTGAAAAACAAAGTAATTATTTGCTGGTGAAGAATGATAGTGATATTTGGGTAGGTGATCAGGCATATTAAAAGTGAGTACCTTCTTAATTATTTTTTTTGGCTTATATCCTAAATTTATGACGGAACCCTAAATGTGCGAAGTCCGACAAGCACTTGGCCGGTTTTTATTAAGTAATAAGAAGTCACTGAGAAAAACATTAATTTGTGAAAAATATCTGATGAAAAATGGTGGTGGCTCCTTTCCGGAACAGCGAGCAGGGTGCTTGATCGTTCTATCTACTGGTTATTGAATTTTTTCAATCGAAAATTACTATGATATTAATGTAAATTATACATATGACTTTTGTATTTAATTGAATTTGTATTTTAATTTTAATAGACGGTTTTGTAAATCGTTTTCTAAAGAACATGTTATCTTTTGACGGTTATCTCCTAGCTTTAGCCGTTTTCAAGAAAATAAAAAACCCTGATTGAATACACAAAAGAGGCAGCGTGGGAGGATAAAAGTGTATTTTGTGTTCCTCTTTCAATATAGAAGCACATACAGATATAAAAACTACATATATGCCAAGTTTCATGCCTTATTCCGGATAGGACCGTATTTCAGGATATCATTTATAATTGAATGCCTTATGTACTCGTAGTTTTTTTGTTTGTCATGGTTTCTTAATCTTGGTTCGCTGACGCTGTAACGGCAGAAATAGGTACTTATTAATAGTAATAAAATGGATTTCATTAAAACGAAACCATCATCTATTTTTTTATTTCGAAAACTTCATATATCCATAGATGCGGCGATGGTCTATCCCCTTGTCTCGCAAAACGAATTATGACTAATCGAAAATGGTGTGACGCTATGTATGTTTTGTTCATTTTGTGCTCTCTTAGATCATTACGTGATCATGATAATGACCAATTACGGCCTATTTTTAAATCCCCAGATAACGTTTATCTGAGGAATTTGTACCGGTGAAATGTCACAAAAGGCTATCTGCCTGTTTTTCAAAATCGCCTCTAAGTTCGATAAAGCGCTCCCATACCTGTTATTGTGTATCTAGACTAAGATTAAGCTAGCTGCTGGCATGATGCATTCAAACAAGCGACTCACTCAGCTGACACGGATGTGACAGCTGATAATTATGTTTAATGTTACTGTTTATTTACCTAATTGGTAACATCAATTCTATCCAATAATTAACAATTTACAACTTCCTATTGCTGTAAATGACTTCAGGGTGTGTTAGGTTGACATGTAAGAATAAAGAACCCTGAATTGGTAACCAAATTATTCTATAGGTACATCTATTATTTTAGGAACCAACGTGATTTTTTAGGTGATCAAAAAGCCATTTATTAGGTGGTCAATAAATTCATACCCCTTTTCTAATTGGTAGTAGACTTCACTGCGATGGTTTTTAGCTATATTTTATCAAACTCGGTTCAGTAGTTCGAAAGTAATTTGCCTAAGAAGTAGACAAGTGAAGTAGCATTCGACTTTTTAATTTTCATTCTAGCATAGGTTCCCAACCTTTTTCGCATAACTACCGCGCTCCCTTGTATGTGAAGTTAAAAATTTGTATAATTTTGTCAGTAGGAAGTGCTAGAATGGGGAGATGAAAGATAGAAGAAAGGCTAAGCTGGCAATTCGACTATCAAGCCAAGACCAACATAAGTTAACGGGCGGCGCAAGCTGCTCTTGAAATGTCACATGGCTCACAAAGTTTAGTAACAAGTAACCAATAAGGTCTGTAGCTCTATTCGTAACTGTGGAATCAGTCCCAAATGTTTCGAAAGCAGTTCGCCAACTTAAAATTTACGTTGTCAATCAAAGCGCGATTATTTCACATGAGCTGTTATGTAAAGCAATTCTAATTTGAATTTGAAAGGAATGAAACAGTAGCTCGATTCTGAACAAGAGCGTTACCGTATAGCAAGAGATATAGAATCGAGCAGCTGTTAAGAAATTTCATATGGTTATTAAGATGAGTAAAAATCAACAAGACCTGGTGTGAGGAACGGCGCCAAACGCCCCTTAAATTTCACATGAAAACTTCTATTTCCGCGACATGAAGTAATTAATTATGATAAATCCAGTTATGGAGCCGCTCGCCCCAATGGATCGGCCCCCCTCCCTCCCTGCGGACTGCGCTCCCCCGCGGTTGGGTGCCCGTGCATTAAAGTGTCATATTTTAATTTTTTATAGTTATGTTTGAATGGGGAAGACATTTCATCCGTCAATCATGCAAATCTCTCGATAACCACTCGTAGTGATGTGCCAAAAGCCCCGCCCGCCCAGCGATGCATCGTCACCAAACCGCCCGCCCGCCGCCCGCCCTGCACTGTACTATAAATAGTATGACATCGTTTTATTTGCCACTGGGTACATTTCCATGCGAAAATCGTTAACCTCTGAGATAAAGGAGGCGCCCGCTAGTGTGCCTGATTGCTTAAAAAAACAAACTTATCTAACGTGTGAGTGGCTAAGTGGTATAATAGTTCTATATTAAAGAGAGTTATAGGGAGGTCAAAGTTGCTACCAAATTGAATGTTAATACTTTGTGTGTAACGTAAGGGGGACTGGTCCTTGATTGTCACTGCGCAGGATTCTTGAGTCCCGGTCTCGTCTTTCGTGCGCGCGCACGCATACACTGCACTGTTCGTGAACTTGGTTTTGTTCAGTTTTTACTATTTAATCCATTCATAAACCTGTTGTTCTTGTGCTGTGATGAACGTCGAGTGTTGCTGTTTGTTATGCTATGGATAACCTCGATATGCGGGTGAGCTATACAATTGATACTTTAAATTATAAAATTAATGTGGTTATGATTTTGAGGGGTTAAAAAATGGGATGGTATAGATTTGTTTGGAATTTGTTTGCTATTTGTTTGCATGTGGCTCTCTTTTAATTCTCTCTGATTTTATAGAACTGTACTAATACCAAAAATTAGTAGAGGGGTTCTGTGATAGCAAATACTGCTTCGGCTGGACTTGGTCAGGAGCCTATAGGTTATCTTCAAATCTTACGTTAACATAGATTTGGTATTCCATAAGTTCGTCGTTTGCCTGATACGTATCGTAATGTCTGAAAAGCGTCATATTTCAATATTTTTTTACCATCTAACCATGTATGTTTTCCCAAAAATGAACTAACATTTACAACATTTACCACATGGTCACGTGACAAAGAAGAGGAGGCCGACAGAAAATTTTCTATGTACCAACTTAGCTAGCATGCTTCGATAGTTTCATTCTCGAGAATGTTCTAGACTCTACGAGACTTTCAAATTTCCATGTCACTGTGAAATGTTCTCATCTCCCGTGGTAAGATAAGCGGGATACTTTTCTTTCCCAAAGGATAACTTGCACATATTTTTCAAAGAATCGCTACAAAATTACCATTAAAAGTGAAAGTACAGTTTATATATAGCACGCGGACCCAGAGTGCAATTCATTAGTCCTGATTGATTTATTGTCATCGAACGAGTCCACTTCTTTGTGTTGTACCTACTTGTATCAGTTATTTATACTCTGATAGCGCGGCACAATTATACCTAGTTGCTTTCATATTTATACAAACACGTTTCTTGTGTTTGTATAAATATGAAAGTAACGTCGTAAAATATTAAGCTCGATAGATAAGGGTAGGTAGTTTTATTATTTCTTGAAGGTTGGAGAATGTTATGATATTGCTGTTATAAGCTTGAGAAACTTTTGTTTACATTTCAATTACAATTACAATAACCTTGTGAACTGGAAGAAGTAGTTAACTAATTAGACATTTATAAATAAACATAGTTATTGAGCACAAATGAGCATAATAAACACAAGAACATTTTAAATAAGTTATGAATATGGTGCGAACTCAAATAATATAAGAATTTGTACATATAACATATCTTCACTTATTTTCCATACAGAGTACTTACATATGTACCTATACATCTGGTCAGTTGTGTGTGCCCAAGTTTAGACATTCGTTTAAAGTTATAAGATATCCTAATTTCTTTCCGTACTACACAAAACAGACATTGAGCAATTAAAAAAACTACGTAAAATCCTATTTATCTAAAAAGGCATTATTACAATATTCAAGATTACATAAATGACAAGAGAGCATAGTGTTAATGTTACTCAACACAGAACTCGCATAATAATAATGTTATAAAAAGTTATTCCTAAGTATAATAATTTATATGTAATATTTCTACTAGTGAAACACTGCCTATTTTTAAAAGAGATAATTTTATCAATTTTAGCGTTTCCTCGCCCTTTTACTTCCACAGTGGACCAATGTAGAGAAGAGGCAAAAGAATACGAATTCTAGACATACGTTAATATTAACAGAAAATAAAGAAAATTTGAATTGAAAACATAAGACATAGTTACAGATAACTGATTACATAAAGGAAAAAAATGTAAAAGGCGAGCTTATCCCTAACAACAGATATCTTCCAGCAAATCATGATGGGTAGGAAAGGTGATGGTTAAGTGGAGGAAGACCTGCGCGTATTACAAAAACTCTACTACGAGTAATTTAAACAACTTATAATACGTTATAGATATGAGATATATTAATGATATTTTCTTTGGTAAAGTTCTGATGTGAATTATTAACTAATTAATAAGATACTTAAGAACTAAGATGCTATAATTGTAGTTAATTAATAGTTGATAAGTCTAATGGTTGCTATTACACACTGATTACTTTTTACTTTTACTGTAACATTGAAGTAAAGTAGGCTAGAGCTCTTTTAAGAGTTTCGTTAGAGGAATGTTCTCCTGCATTGGCGGCTTTTTACGGCCATTACTTTTTCTGGCATTGTTTATCTTTAGAAATACATGTCGAAATTGAGCGAGCCCGCTGCGCCGGCGCGGCGGGTGCCGTGACGTGTCGTCACGCAGCGTGAAGCGACGGGAAGCGTGACAGAGTGACAAAATGGATGCACGCTGCATGTGGATGTGTTGGGGCGCCTGTTGATAAATATAATCCGGTTAGACAAATGCATTAGCTCCGGCGATACGCTAGCCCCGGAAAATGGAGTATTGAATTATTGGCTAAACTGTCTCCTCTGCCATCTCCTGTGTGAAAAAGGCGTAACGTTTTTGTTGTTTCGTTTTTAAATGTGTGTTTGTAGATGGCATGGCAGCGCCCAGCCGTTTTGGTCGTATCGTTTAGAAATGTATTTGTAGATGGCCAGAGTAATTCCATAAAATAATAATTTTATAATAATAATGGTAATAATTTATTTATTCTCATGGAAAGGTTCACAAAACCGGTAGAAGTCTTCGTAAGAACAGGGCATTTGTGATCGATAAAAAGAAAAATCGGAAGCTGAGCTAGGTGTTTACTGTATTTCTGTTTCAGCGCTTTTCCTATTGACAGGATGCGTGCTGTAAATACTAGAGATTAAAAACCGAGAGGAAGTAAAATGAAAATTAAACTAATTTAAAAAATACTTAAAAACTAAAAAATATAATAATGCAAAAACCAAGTAAGAGGCATTGGTGTGAGTAAAGACGAACCTCTCTTTAAAAATCGTGAATATGAATGAGTATGTATGAGAGGGTGTTTGGAGTTTTACTAGTAATAATTGTACTAATACGTACTCATAATCTTTATAAAAATGATTTTGAGATGACAAAAATACATAATACATTCATAATCATACATGTTAGTTTCGATTCAAGAGACATGTATGTAATGCGAGAGATATAGATATGATATGAGTGTGCTGACTTATTACGCGCAAAGTACACATGAATATCTCTTATTATTAGAACATGATCATGAATATAAAGTCACGTGACAGTAGTCAAGACGAGAGTCGTGCATCTCGTGAGTGAGTGAGTGTTTACGAATGTCGACTGTTTGACTCTGGCTCATATTGTCCTAACTAACAAATGGCCATGGTCGAGACATCTACATAAAACTTGGTCGTATCGTACCTTCCTACCGGCACCTCACGTCATTTCATGATCAATGCATAATTATAAATCCCAGAGAAAGGACAATCCAATTGAAAACAATTAGATTGTCCTTTAATATATATTACATGTCTACAGGAATCTTGGATGCCGTTCAAATTCATAGCAAGGGACCTTAACCTCGAACTGAGCGTATAAATGTATCAACCTATAGTATAGTAGAGGTCCTATAGTATATATACTATTGATAGTAATTACCTTGATTATGAATGAGGCACCTTAGTCATGGCACATGCAGATGCTAATTACTTCTACAATTCTTCATCTTATCTTATCAAGCGTCACATTCTTTAGATGATTACATTAGAAATACAGTGTGTCCAATTTATTTGTAACATTTTAGATGATAAGATTAGATATACAGTGTGTCCAATTTATTTCACTGTAATTCTTCCGAATAAAAGGCAACAAACTCCCCAGTGATTCAGATAATTCGCGGTTCTATTTTAGTCTGGATTTAAATTGATTAGTTATTGAACAAATAATAATATAAAATCTTTCAGATACTACGAAGAACGTTAAACTTTCAAAATTATCAAAATACCTCAGTAATTATACATTACACCGACAAAATGCCTACGCTACCAAGTCAAACAAATATGTGAAAATTATAGTTAAATGTCAGGAAGTATTCATGGCGATAAATAATCAAAAAAAAAATGCTAAGAATAGCGTAAATACCTGTGCTATTTTCGCAGCATAGTGTAATGTCAATGAAGGTCGTTCGAAAACGTACTGAGGCCCGCGCCCGCGCCGCCGCACCGCCCCGCCCGCCCGCCCGCCCACCGCACAAACAAGAACATTCGCAGGTCGTTCACATGCCACTAAATACAAAAATACGTACTGTCGACCGAATGTTGAGGTAGGCCATCCGCCACGACTCAGTGATTAAATTGAACCGTATTGTGGTGCAGAAGATGCCTGTAGAACGAAGAAGCGATTATCATGCGAATGACACTGTAATTAAGTTACACGGAATCCGATCTTTTGATCGCAGCATAAGTAGTAAAGTTAATAAGGAGACCAACCCTAAATATTTGCCCTTTCGAGTTCATTTAAGAGGCTAGTCGAGTTAAAACATATATCTTCAAACAAATATTCTATAATCCCAACAGCATAAACAATAATAACCTCTTCGTGCAGAAAAAATATTTTCTGCAGCTGGAGACTATGTTATAAAATTTTCGTGTAAAATAATTATTTCAGACAGATGGAGTAATCTTTTCCTATTGGCTTATTTAAGAAAAATAACTCAAATTTTTATATCATAACTAGCAGCGAAATATCTGTGGGAGTTTCTACGCCCTACTTCTCCCACAGTGGTCCAATGTAGAGAAGAGGCAAAAATGACGTTTGCTAAGTATATGTAAATATCTACAGTAATAAAGTACTTTGACTTTGAAACCCGGCGTTGCTCGGGTTAAAATACATCGCATATTTAATGGTATATAAAATATTTAAGGATCCACTTTTTAACGTAGATATAGATTTTTATCTTAGATATCGAGAGACTTACCCCTGGTTTCTTGGGCGCTGATCAACTTTAACAATTTGGTTAAACTGATTAGAGTCAATCACGTTCCGATATTATTCAAAATGGGCACGTGATAGGCTAAATTCAGTTGAACCAATTTGTTAACTTTGATCATCGCTCAGGAAATCGGCCCTTAGTCGACCATTAAACATGCGGTGTATAGAAAGTGAGATAAGAAACACCTTAGTACATCGAAAAGTTATGTTTTATTTACACAATTATTTACATATTATGTTAAACTTATAACATATGACAAACACATATACATTTTGAATTTCGGTTTATATACCATATTTCTAAATACCAAATTTCTAATACCAGAACACTCTAAAATATTCAGATAGTTTGTTCTTTTTCATTTGTCAAAATCACTTGAATTTGTTTATCAGCTGTTCACTGTCAACTTCAATTCTTTACTCGACTGCAAATACGATGAAACTGACGAAAAGTCACTGAATTTCGGTTTATATACCATAACACATCGAAATCTCTAGTACCAGATCAGTCTAGAATATTCAAATAGTTTGTTCTTTTTCATTTGTCAAAATCACTTGAATTTGTTTATCAGCTGTTCACTGTCAACTTCAATTCTTTACTCGACTGCAAATACGATGAAACTGACGAAAAGTCACTGAATTTTGGTTTATATACCATAACACATCAAAATTTCTAGTACCAGATCACTCTAGAATATTCAAATAGTTTGTTCTTTTTCATTTGTCAAAATCACTTTGATTTGTTTTCCAACTGTTTACTGTCAACTTCAATTGATCTTCATTCGACTGCAAACACGATCAAACTGACGAAAAGTCACTGAATTTCGGTTTATATACCATAACACATCGAAATCTCTAGTACCAGATCAGTCTAGAATATTTAAATACCTAGTTTGTTCTTTTTCATTTGTCAAAATCACTTTGATTTGTTTAATTACTGTTCACTGTCAATTTCAATCGATCTTCACTCGACTGCAAACACGATCAAACTGACTAAAAGGCACTGAATTTCGGTTTATATACCATAATACATCGAAATTTCTAGTATATGGCAAGATGGCAAGAATTTCTAAGGTATTCCCTGGCAAGGACGGTAATGTTAGGGCATTAGATGTAACTACTCCAAATGGAAATATTTACAGACGATCACTGTCAGGCATTTGTGTGTTGCCTTTAGATGATGAGTAGCATAGTTAATAGACGTTATATTATGTTATGTTTCGGTTAACATGACCTATGTTGTATTACTTGTATATCTTACTATTTTGTATTACTCGACTGAAGATAGTCCGACAGAATTTTATTATTTGTCAACAGAGGTTTTGTAATTTACAGTTTTTTTATGTTCTCTATTTTCCTACGTTTCATTTAGGTAGTAAACAAGAAAAACGAGTAAACAAGTAGTAGTAAACAAGTAAACAAGAAAAAGATCACTGTAGGTGTTCAATGTATTATCTGACTATTATAAAACTCATGTTAATCTTAGTTTCTTTGCTGAGGCGAGCATGTTAGCAACACCAGAGTTAATATTTTATGTGTGGAAACATTGTTATACTTTTTTATTCTTCCGGTTTATCCGTCGTGAGTGAGTGCTGTCTTTTTACTATAATATTTGTATAAAATCGTGTTTGGCTGTTAATACTACAAATTAAGCCTTTATAGTATTTTACTCGTAGTCTACGCTGAAGAACTAGCCCCTACTCTTGGAGCCGACCACCGGGCTCCCTAATTTTACATTGGTATATATATAATAATACATCCAAATATTCAATTCGATCGTTCTAGAATGTTGCAGAACACAAAATTATTCCCGATAATGACAGACCATCCTGAAGTGAAACGCACACGCAAGCTGTATGACGACCTACTTTATTCTCAACTACTTACATGATATACAACATCTTTCCCCTTATAAAATAATTGAGAATAGACTTAAATCAAACAAATATAAGCTCATCCTAATACCATCACCATATCTAAAAACCCTATATGTAGTACCTAGTTTTTTTTTGTATTGTCAGTTTAACTTTATATTTCAACACCTAGTTATTTATATTGTTAGTAACAAAACTTAAGTGAGAATAAGAGATGGAATTTCTTATGAAATTTATGAAGTTTCTTAATTATAGTAGATCGTTCTAAAATGTTCTGGAATATTTGGACAAAATCTAGAAAATTCTAGAAATCTTCGATAATTAATTGCGGACATTTGGAACTTTCCAGATCATTCCAGATATTTCTAGAACTTTCTGGAACATTCTATATCGATTTTAACAGTTGCACACAATATGGAACTTTCAAGATCATTCCAGAAATTTTTAGTACCTTCTAGAAAATTCTAGATCGATTGTAACAGTTGCACACATTCTGGAGTTTTCTGGATCATTTTAGAAATTTTTAGAACTTTCCAAAAAGGTCTCATAAGTTAGAAAAGGACAGATATATATTTTTTCACATTTTCGCCACCCACAACCACCCACTTACACCCACCGCGACCAAACTCCCTTACTTTCAGCAGGAGACCGAGGGGTATTTACCACTACAACGGGAAGTTGATAGGAGTTGGTGGTGAAAGAGACAACCCTGTCTTAACGTACGCACATTAGCATTTTATATATATATTTAGATTTCAGTGAAAATTCCCTCTTTTATCACCCGTTTGGCGAAATTACTCATTTACTTAACAGGCGTTGTTACTCATTTAATTTGTATGTAGTATATAGTGCAGATTGTTCGAGTATATATCTGAAGCCATAAAGCACACTCGAAAGTGAATAAAGCTGCACGAGCCAGCAAGCCCCATCTCAACAGACAATCATACAGACAAGATGGAGATATCGATCTAAATGCAAGATAATATCTTCTAAGTTTTCACCATTGGGTGTTCATTTGTTCAAAGATTTTTTGTTCATCTGCAGATGTGATAAGTAATCTTTCTTTTCTTGTCCTGAATAGCATTCATAATATCTACCTACTTGCTTTCTTTGACAAAATAATCGTAACTGGCTTATCACAGGTTTATATAGGCTTACCTTCATAATCAGATACGGAATTTCACACATGTGTGTGACACCTCAAGTGTCTTTTCATTCCTTCGTATCTGAAGGAATTAAAAGTATCCCAAATCCACTTTCTCGTAAGAAGAAAACAAGATAATTTCTCTGTCGCCCTTGTCAGTTAGAGAAAAATCGAATGATAACTTCAGTAGGTACAAATCTCATCGGAATCTTAAAGGTTTCGGCACACCACTGGCAGCGGGTCAGTAGCGGGGCGGTAACGGGGCGGGTGTCAAATACAAGAAACTCTATAAAGCACATGTCACACCAAGCGGGCGGCGAGGCAGCGCGTCGGCGACGGCGGCGGCGGCGCGGTCCGAAAGCGGGCCCGCGCTGTTGTGTCGTAGAGGCGGCCATTCGACCATACATTTGACAACATTTACAACCGCCCCGCTACCGAACCACCGGTGATGTGCAGAAACCTCTTGACTTGAATTAGGGTGATTTGATAAACTTGTGATAGGGATGGATGTATTGCTAGTTCTTTCTATTGACTGACAAATCTCAATAAATATTCAAAAAATTATGTTGCTTGGGCTGAATAAGTCGACGAAAAGTACATTGATGACGGATGGTGAAGAGTTTGTGCAATTATCTTCACGTGTTGATTTATTATCCTTAAAAAGTTGTAGGGCAGTTATCTAAAGCTATACTGTGTCAGAGCGTAGGATGAAAACATCCATGGTCGCGTTGGCCACTAGCCTGACTTTATACATAAGCCAGCATCATGCGGGTTTGATCACGCACGCGGGACTCACTAAGGGATTGACCCCGCGCACTCGGGGGTGCTGTCAGTATCATTCAGTATTGTAAATGTGCATTCTTTTTGCCTACTTGCAATCAATTATTTGAGTTTTGAGTTTTATTCCCGCTTGACAACCATGCACGACACTGAAAGCGTACTTACTATGTGATTGTCCGCTCATGCTGGTGCTGACGACCTCTGTGGCGCAGTGGTTGTGGCTCTGCCTACCATGCGAGAGATCCCGGGTTCGATCCCCGGCTGGGGGTAAAAAAAAACCCCCGGGTCTTGGATGTTTATATGTGTGTGACGTCGCTGTTTCCGGTTACCCACGATACAGGGTATCCTAGTATGGGGCCAGAAGCAATGTATGTGCCTGTCTGTAAATGTTTATGTTTATTATGTTTATGTCCGTATGGCGCCCCGCGTCCCGCATGACAAATACGCATGATACAGAAAGCGCACGTAGCCCTATGGTAATATAGCTTTTCATAGTTTTTGTAGAGTATTGTACTCCATAACCGTTAACTATTATTAATTCTGTGCCATGTTTTATAATAACATACCATTATTTCGACATCTCGCTTCGCATGAGGTGCTAATTTCGCTTGGCATAGGGTTTTTATTTCTTATACATTTCCATCAAAGAACGACAAGCGTTGGCTGCGTGCGGAATGCTGTTACTGGCAGATTCGGCCAAGAAACTTACGTGGGCGGTTTCTTAGTAACTGCCCAGCGTACCAACAAGTCTAGTCCATATAGTGTTCCCTACTGGCAGTGCGACGGACTGGTTTCACGACATGCTCCCGCATTCCTAGTCGGCCGCAAAATTACACCAACCCCACAGACTGCGTAGAATGTATTTTGAAGTAGTTTGTCGATGAAAATGACTGTTTGTAACATGGATAGAGCCGAATATCTCAGCTTCTGCTTTCTATTGTACTGTACGTAAGATCGCAATTGGGATTAATAATTACCTTGAATGAACACGGCGGAAAGCATGGCGTGGCAACTGCGCAACTCTTGCGCAACGACGCAGTTTTAACTTGAATCCGCCCAAGAATGAATTGAATCCGCCAAGTCAGGGAGGAATGTAGATTTTTATGTTTTTTACTTTGCATATGAATAATAATAATGCAAACACATAATAGTAGTTTATGTGCCTGCTACATAATGGAGGGCATTAATACTCGAGAGTGGGTTTATGAAACTCGCCTTCGGCTCGTTTCATAATATTATCACTCGAGAGTTTTAATGCCTAATTATGTACAGTTACATACACTAGTTTATCTACACACATATCATAAGCTCTCTTTGATGTGTTCAGGAACCGCATGTTTGACCGGCATTTGTGGCATTGATCTTATCTCGGCAGTTGTTTAGCTTGTTCTGTAGTACCAACTTCACAGACAAACTAGGGGCGGCACGCAGGCGGGCGTCGGCGTTCGAAATTTGAATGTCATAATATGTAGAAAAATTACACATTATTGTCATAATGGCAGTAAAGAGGGTTTATGATACGTGTGTAGATAAAATATATTATAATTCACCAAGTTAAAAACTGAACGGAAACAGAACCAAAACGTCATCCGTGTATATATTTTTCTGATTTTGTTGATTTTTTCCAAAAGAGCTTAATAAATAATTTTTGTTAAAATTTATGGGACCACTTCTGAAGTATGACCTACCAATCAAAACAATAATCATCAAAGAGGTTCACAATAGACGTTAAAAAAAAAAGTTGAATCGAGAATCTCCTCCTCTTTGAAGTCGGTCGAAAATAGGAAGATATGCAAAAAAAGTGTTGAATGAGGCGTAAGCGTGTGCGCACATCTGAGCCGCTGCCACCGCGCTTGGGAAATGCGTGTTGGTATGTGTGCTGCGTCTATATTCTATGACCTGATAGTTTAATTCTGGCAATGCTCATCTCATGCGCATTGTGATTTGACGCAATTCTGTGACGTACACGTACGTGTTACAAGTGGCTTATGACGTATCAGACTCTTTGAAATGAATTGGCGGTATTTTTATTAATACTCTCTCGAGATGTACACACTTTAACTCGCAGCATTTATTTCAAACTAAAGAATTGATTGATCTGTAAAATCGGTAATTTGTAACAGTCAAAAGTCAAACTTAATCATACCTATAGAAACTAGCCTTTCTAAGTAAATTGGTGGTTTTGTTGACCCAACTGTAAATGACACAAGCGGTGTAAAGTGTCACCTAATCATAACGTTGTCGTTCGATTTAAGTTTCTAAATAAAGGCACTTGAATTGATTAATATGATGATTCCATCGAATGTATTAATCAGTTCTCCATGTTATTCGGAAACTCACTAGGCGAGTCAGTCTTGTAGAGATACGGAATACGGACATCAGCAAAGTTTACCGTTGCACAGTTAGACTGGATTCCTTACACGAGGGCGGCTTTGTCGGCTCTGACAAAACTTATCGACATTTCAATTTAACTCACCCAGCGGGGAATTTATTGAAATTAATCTTCTTTAATGCTGCAGGTAATCGTAAAGTGCAAGACCGTAATAAATAATCGTGAAACATTAGCCATTTGCAGCGGCCGTTTTAGGTAAGCGTGTAAGCTATTTCTATGCCGTCGTTTATAGGTTTTGTGTCAGACAGAGTTCTGATAGATGATGAAGACGCATTGTGCATGCGGGAAACTGAAGCTTAACTATGTGATAAATGATATGAATGACGACTGATCTATATAAAACGTAGAAAAAACGGAATTTATTCAAACAACGTTTGTATTAATGAAAGTACTGAAATTTAATTACAGAAAATATTTGAAAGTTGTTTGAGATTGATATTTGAGAGAAGTTATGTAGCTATTCTTATATTTAAGTCATGCACGAGATTAGTTAAATGAGAATGTATTATGTCGGAAAAGAACCGGCCCATATTTATAAGCTCTTAGTCGGATTTAACAGAGACAGATGACGAAAGCTTTCCTAGCTAGTTTAATATTTCGAAGCTCGTTCAGTAGTTCCCGTAACACGAGCCGTGACATGCTGGTTTAAAATTAATATGAATTCTAAAAGCTTCTCGAAATAGCTTTTTGGATCACGGAATGGGATAACAGACCTATTTCCCTACAAGAGACGAGTTCTTGGGAAAGAGAATATAACTATGCAGTATCAGATCAGTTCAAGCACCCCCCATACAGCAGAAAAAAACGAAATATTAATTTGATTATCTTATCAATTGTACTGTGGCAATTAATATCGGAGATAAGATAAATCAAACATGAGGTTAGGACTAATCATAATCACCTCGACACAATAATCTTAATCTTCAGCTCCTTAAGATGTGTGGGGGCACCCCCCATTCTTCTTCTTCTTCTGCAATCCAGGGGGTAAAAGTGCCTGCACCTGGCCCGCTTGGGTGGGGCCTTTGTGCATTTCCCCTGCACCCACTCATCTTAATTCAGCCATCCTAGCTCCAGTACCAGCCGGAATAGGAGGCCTACACGTTCGAAGAGCTCTGAGGTCGAAGTTACGTCTCCCAGAATTGCCATCATGGGCACGCAAGCAGCATGTGTTCTACTGTCTCGTTCACTTCCATACACCCCCTGCAGAGGGGGCTATCTGTCTCCTATCCGAACAGTCCTCCGTTGAGTTTAATCTCAGTTCATTAGTTAATCAAACCATGCGCCTACAAGTTACTGGGTACTGCCCACGCAATGCTACGATAAGAACCAGAATAGCCTGAATATTGAGGAAGGTTTGGGCGCGTTGACCCCGGCTAAACTATATTTGCCAACACGGGCAGTTATAGGGGATAGAAATTTCTCAACGTAACATTTAGTATAATTAAGGATAAATAAATAATGCAACTTTTAGACATTTTGTTCCGACTGGCTAGCAATTTTAAAGAACAAAATAGGTCTTTGAATATCATCGAGAGAACTAACGAAATATTAGTGGCTTGGCAAATGGCAAATGAAGTGGACAGTAATCAGACAAGAAATGCGGGGCGACAAACTCACCTATACCATGCCTTCCCCGAGTGTTATCCCAACCTGTAAACATTGCCTTTGACTTCACACAAAGATATCCGAAACCTTGTCTTTATCATCAAATCTTTCTATAGTCATGAGTCTACTAAGGACTTTGTACATTATAAAAGTGCTCCGTATACATTCATAGCTGTATGACAAGTCTAGAGTCTAGTCTAGATAACTCTAACACGATCGGAGTAAGGGGAGAAATGTGACCCCACACTAATTGCTGTCTCCTTATCATCATGAAACACATGTGACTCTTAGATTATCCTTACAAACAATGTTTGTGTAAGTACCTTGGCTATCATATCTAGGAAAAGCGGTGCGTTACTGATGAAAATGACCACCTCAGTGGCGCAGCGGTTGTCGCTCTACTTACCATGCGAGAGGTTCCGGGTTAAATCCCCGGCTGGGGGCAAAGAAAAAAAAACCCAGTTCTTGTGTATGTATATATGTGTGACGTCGCTGTTTCAGGTTCTCACGACACAGGGTATCCAAGTGTCGGGCCAGAAGCAATGTATGTGCCTGAATGTAAATGTTTGTGTTTATGTTTATAATTCCCGTATTCACGGGCTAAACAAAACTTGATCCTTACTTTGTATATCAATTCTACGTCTCGTCTATTTCAAGGATAACAATAATGTTTCCTGGACCAACAGCATCATAACTAATCTGACAATGCAGTTGGTTAAATGTCAGCCCCCTTTGTAGGTATGTATATACTATAAAAAAGAGCCTAGTTCAGTATTCTACAACAGAATAGAGAAGAGACATAGTTTGGCGCCACGGAGCTTACGAACATCTCCATTAGATACGGACGTTCGCCCGCCACGCCACCAGCGCGTGCGCAGCGCGTGAAGGCACCGTGCCATCTTTATTTATACACTGAGTAAATAGTGCAACTTATCACCGGATTATCAGCTGACATAACCTCAAACACAAACAGAAGTTAATCGTTTGGTGGCTAACGATATTGATTAGATGTGTCGGAATAATAAAATTGGTGTCGTTCGTGGGTGCGCGGCGCTGTCTCGCAGCCTGGCGCTAGCGATCTCATTCGCCCAGCACGGCGGTCTAAAAGCAGCCGCGCGCAACCCACGCGCCTAGAAAAAAACTTTCACAAACTACCTGCAAAAATCGATTATAAAAGGCTGAAACAGTTGTTATTCGACAACAAAACTCTATGTACGGAAATATAATTAAATTTTAAATGTAAATAATAACGCGAGAAGCACATTACCGTGTGACAAATAAAAGTGTGCCGGCTGAAACAGCAGTGGAATACTCCGTGCTAGAACCGAATAGTGTTGTGAACTAAGTGAATACATGAATTCTCCTGGATTTGAAATGTCATTGGAGCACCAGATGCCTGTCTTAATGAACAAGGTAATTTTCATTAATTTAATGTATTTCATTATCAATCCTTCGAAGCCGGTTCGCTGGTTGTTGCCTTTGAATGTTTTAAACAAGATTACTCATTTGTATTCAGTTATAACGATACCTACCTACATACCCATTGACGACCCTGATGCAATATAATATGGTAATTTTATAAGCATAACGGGAAGAAATCGACTTATCCCATAAATCTTTATTTTGGTTCTGATTTCGTAGATGAATCAACGCCAGCTTCAAATTACTTATAAAATTGGTCGTGTAGTACATATTTCTTTCTGCAAATATATCTTCTTTTACTTTGCATTACTCGCGGCACAGTCCAATCTCAAATTAAAATCTGCAATCATCCCTGTATACACGCTTCCTTATTTACATATAAGCACTAACAATAATAATTCTTCACCATTCTTTGCGATCAGCTGTGTTCTGTGGGGGGGGGGGGGGTTTACAACCTGCTAACCTATTTTCATCTTGACTGTTAACTTACTTCAAAATAATGTTACATTTTGAATTGTATTTCGCTTGGCTTGTATTTAGCTTCCAAATGTTTTCGATCGCTTTAACGCTGCTAGAAACAAGTGAATATACACCAACCTCGTAGATGTCTGTCATCGGAATTTGTATCACAAAGTTGCGGATGTACCGAACTAACTACCCCTCCTGATATACCTATCTTGGTATTTTTTTTGCAAAGTTTTTAGCATCTCAGCAATCTCATTATCAGCAATTGTGGTATTACATTAGCACAAGTACATGAGCACTCTACTGATTCTAAAATATCACTTACAACGAGAAGAGAATATGTTGGTCTAAATTAGAGTCACCAATTCACCGTCACCCGCGATGATGCAAGGTCTTGATAAAGGGCAACCTTGTACAACACGCACTGAGAAGATGATTTGAGATTCAGATATAAACATTGTCCGCCCGTTTCTCAAGGAAACACAATAACACGTATCGGCGTCAAACACTGTAGGGCGCCAGCCTTTTGCCAACTTGTAAAACTAGTTTAGGTAGATTACATAAGCAGATATACATACGAGCATGAGCATATCGTACTTGCGAATGACGTAAAATGGTCTACGTCCAGGAAATTGGACATAAAAAGGGGCATTAAACAAAATTTTACCGGAGCTTTATGGCGAAACTCGGACTTTATGATCTTAGTTTACAGCTGTCTCCGGGTTCAATTTAAATAAACATTGCTTTTGCATATTTTCTATAATAACAAGATGTTATTGGGAAACTCGCATCAAAATACGAATCCAAGAAACATCAGAAGTATGTTGGTAAAGTACTCTCTTGAGTCACGAAACTGCATTTTATTTTCCAAGTGTCAACCGAAGGAATTGAGTTCATGCAATCATCGATCGTGTAGTGTTTACAAACTAGAAAGGCGAGACAACGCTGATGCAATCAACGAACTGCTACTTGAGTTGGGACCAAATGTTTGCAGTCCTCTTGTATGACAACTAAACACTTGTTGTATGGACACGGAGTTGTATGGTTGCAAATCAGGGATTTCACTCTGAATATGCATAAGTACAAAAGCGTCTTTTCTCAGGTGTTGTCTTCATTAATATTCAGATATATCTGATGAGAGTTGTTCTTTATTTATCTTCAGTAACCAACATCAAGTCATATTCATGCATATCGTCTTCAACTCTGTACATATTACGAACAATGTCAAGATAGTCGGAGAAAATATTTGCACAGTGATTTTTTATGGCTCTCAAGGCGAGTGAGAGCAGTTCCGAGTAGATCCTTTCTTTACTTACAGCTTGAGTAGATTGCACCTACCTTTCAATAAGTATGTATACATGTACATATAATAGTGTACATGTTTTTAAATAAACCACTGACACTGGTCAGACACATTTATTTTGTACCTTATCATCATCGTCATCATAACATTCAGCAGAATACTCTGAATATAGATGTAACAAGATAATATTATCATATATATATAATCCATACTGTCCACACTTCCATACTTACTATATAATATCATGAATGCGAAAGTAACTCTGTCTGTCCGTGTGTTAGGCAATTACGACTAAACTACTGAACCGATTTAAATAAATTGGTACAGAGATAGGGAGAGAAAGGAAAAGAAAGGCTATTTATTAATGCGAAAAACAGGGCTGTAAGAGGTTTAAATAAGGGATGAAAGTTTGTATGGAAATTACGTGGGGATGAAAGTTTTTGTGTGATGACGTTGGCAAAAAAGCTTACGGCACGGAAAATAAAAATACAGAAGAAAATAAAGAGTCCATACTAATATTATAAATGCGAAAGTAACTCTGTTATGGACACTGAACAATTCACACCATACCTTAAAGAGAATTCTCTCAACTCTTTAGAATTATCAGCAGTGCCTTCCCATAAGTTAAGGCTGAAAGTTGGTGTTCCAGTCCTATTAATGAACTAGACGCGCCAAGGCTACAAATTACACATCTGGGGCACAACATTATAAAAGCTATAATCATGACTGGAATGGCAAAAGGAGAAAACGTTTTGGTTCCCCGTATTCCAATCATTCCGACTGATTTGCCATTTCAGTTGAATAGAAGAAGCTCAAGGACAGACGCTTAAAGTTGCAGGTGATCATTATGAATGAATGAATGAATGAATGGTGCTTCTCCAGCCAGGGTTCTAAACCTGTTCCGGTCTTTCGGCCGGCATACCAGAGGGTACAAGTTTTGAGGGGGGGGCGGAATGACCTGCTCTGTAGGAGGGGAAGGATAGTGAATTATTGTTATTAGTTGAGTTTCCTGAGTCGTGTTCGTTTGGGTTATCCAGTAAGTTCCCAGTTTCGCTTTCGCTCTCTGTTTCTGGAATACGGTATATTTGCCTCTAGGCCATCCTGACTTCGTCCCTGTTGTGTGATGATTCTGTCCAGTAACTGTGTTCTTAGGCGCACTATATTCCAGTCCATGTTGGATTTCTTTATAAAATGCATTAAGGCCTTGGAATTGCATATGGCTTGCCGGCACCTCTTTTTTATTGTGTCCTATGTCCTGCCGTAATATATGTGCCGAGATATTTGATTTCGTTTACGGTTCGTATTGGAACTCCGTCCAATACACTGGTTGTTTATGGGGTCTCTTATAAGAATTTTCGTCTTTCTACTTTTAAGTTTGCCATGAGCATTTCTCCGATGATATTTAATTATTCACTTTTAGCTACTCCGCGGCATAGCAGCGCGCTTAAAGTTGCAGGTGATCATCAGGAAAAAAAATAATTCCGAAGGGCATCTCTATGTGGCATGCTCACGTGTACCAAACCCGCAAAATCTTTATATTTTGGCAACAGATGGAAAAACTAAAAACGTCGCGTAAAAATGTACTTAATCTCTTGAATACCACCGGCGTTAGATAGCGCCACTTTTCCGTTATAGGTTTTAAATTTTATTACCATGGCATAAGGTTCAAAATCGCGACCCGTCCCAACTACCCGCGGTTATTGAGGGGTTAAATAAACTATTTGCAGTAAAATGCTGTAAATAGCTTATTATAATGTATTTGTTTTATTTGCAAAATAATTAGCCTAAAAAATTAAATATGCTACCGAAAGTCACTATTTCATGCGGACGAAGTCGCGGGCACAGCTAGTAATAAATAAACTAATAACAAGAACAATATTAAAGTAGTGGTTCTGTGAGAACAGTAGAACAATATTAAAGTAGTGGTTCTGTGAGAACAGTAGACCTCGCAAGCCCTCCCACATACATACAAACTTAAACATATTGTCACGACTGACGGACAAGGCTTTATTATAATGCGATGCAAGTTTATTATGCATAACAATTTAACGAAGAAAGTCCAATTTTAAATTGAATTTCAGGTTTGAATTTTCCAATTACTCTGCAGCCTTTTGAGCAAAATAGAGGCACCAATAATTTTGTACGCCTTATCACGGCCATTTAAAAAAAAAATACAAAAAAAAGTATTTATAATTATCGAACCTGCTCACAAAATTTCACGAGAATCGGTTGAGAAATGCGACTTGTAGGCGAGGACAGACAGAAGGACAAATACATTTTTGAAAAATCTAAGTCTTCACAAAATAACAGCGTCCATGTCACTAATTTAGTGTCCGTAAATTTAGTTGGGCCACCGGGCCTTTTATTTTGTGAAGACTGTAAACTGGGCGCTTCGGTCGCTCGGTCAACAAGACAACCGTAAAGGACAAATATTGTTTATTATCTGTTCAGTCCGAGCGACTGATTCACAGATAATGTTCATCTTTGTCTGCAATGAGTCTCGAGTTGTTACATTATTTTCGGTCGTGGTACAACATAGCTTGATCTAACAATGCGCTTACAACAGATTTCCATTGAAACCGGGACCTGAGATCTCTGCCAAGCACGTGTCCTGTTCACTCGAGTTATTAATACTGAGGCGCGTCGGAGTCCGTGCGTCTGCGCAATATTCCTGAAGAAAGTAAAAGTCGTGACCCCGCGAATTGCGAGCATTGATTGTTGTGGGGTGTGAATCGGAATGATCGCTATTTTAGTTCTATTGACGAACTAAAAGCAAAGGCAGTCAAAGTGGTATAATACTCTATTTCTCTTTACCTCTTGGTGCTAATGAATATTTTACAGGCTAATTCGATGAGGGAGCTACCCTAATGTCATAAAAGTAGAAATATCTTGACAATAAAAATGCCTCAATATGAAATAAGGCACTGCCAGCTCATCGCCGCTCCCAACTGCATCAAGCTAAGCGTATGCTGAGACGCAGGTGATCATCACACGGTACAGATTTTGCAGGGTAGGGCAGGTGAGACACACATAGGCCTCGGGTGCGTGCGAGGTAGCGACGCAGCTAACACAATTCGTGTCGTACTTAGCTAGTAGAAACAGTAGACGACCTGCACGCGTCGCGTAGAAATCGTTGCCGGCACCACAACGAGACGCAGCGCAGGACACACAATCGCACATGCCAGCGCCGCAGCGTAGGCAGCTGTCAGTACGTTCATGCATTACAAAATCTGCCCGGTCCTGCGCTGCGTGGACCTGCGTCACCTTAGTCGACATGAACCTGTAGCAGAACGATAATAATCACGATATCACATTGTGATTCCCATGTTCAATTGTTCATACTACGTGATACCTAATCTTTACTTTGTATACTAGGTAGTTTACTCTATTATATTGACAAATATAGTACTGTGACACTCAATAATAATCCAGTTATTTATCGAAATGTCTTATGTACAAAAGATGAGTACCTATCTAAGTATCGAAATGTGGATCTGTATTTTAGTTTTCTCTTGCTAATCTTGCATCAACGTTACGGATCACTTATTATCACTGTCATTGGATTACACTTTAAGTCAACGAGAATGTGTTTTCCCTTTCACGCAGCGTTGCTGCGATCGTTTTGTAGAACGTAGAGCCAATCTCGAACATTTCCCATTATTCACGGATAACTGTGTTATCGGACTCAGAATATTCTACAAAGTAAAATAAATAATTCATGACCGGAGAAAAATCTATTAGCATTAGTGTTTTTCACGATCCAGTTCATATCAAAGTAGTTACCAGTAGGTGTATAAATAAAATGCATATTTTTAGACTTTGTGTCAATACATTTTATATTGCAATACATCATGCCATGTGCGTTATCTTTTTGCTTCTGGAAACTCTATACGGCGTTCTGGTATTAATTATTCAATCATACTCATATCAATCATACTTTTTCATTAATTTATTTCACTTTTAACGTTTCACTATTGCCTTCATAATAAGCAATATTTTTCATCGCACTTGTCAACACTGGGATTTGAGTTGTCAAAAGTTAAGCCATTAGCTGAAAAGACTCTAATTTATATGTCTAGCTAGATACAAAAAATAATATTTAATTGCAATCGAAAATTCCAATTCAAAATGCCATAGGTAAGAGTTTACCCGAATCTATGTTGGAATGAAATCCCCACAGGATTTGCCATCAATTTCCTATTTATTTACGTCAAGGCCCCATCGCCGACATAATGAAAATTCAAAGATCAAGTCAAGCACCCCATTCATATGAGACACTTAGGAAATGAGGGGCAGATTTCGCTTGTTTCTTTAATCCTTTACATTACAGACTTACGAAGTAATAGGTTTCGCCAAGTTGTTGTCGTTCTAGCTATATCCTTACCCAACAACCATTATACTCACAAGTGACCGCTATCTGTCCTTTAGCGAAGACCGTCTGTTAAATGTTCTTGTTGACAGAAGAACCTGTTCCAGTAGACGACGTGAAAATATTATTAGATCGCGAGTCAACTGTAATTGTTGTTTGGATTAGGGTTGTGCTTTTTAACCGCGACGACGACGGGCGGAACGAAACGTTGGCGGTATATGCCTTTGGGGTTAGAGGTTGTTTTTGTGTTTGTAAATTTGTATGTCCGTTACCATTTTCCTGGCGAACAACTGGACCGATTTCGTTGCGGTTTTTTGCAATAAACGACTATAATTTCAGAGCAGGTTCTTAGATACGTTTTATGGTTGCAGAACAGTGGGGGGCGCTGCAGGAGCCAGGATGGTTGACGCTCATGGCTTCTCAGAAACTATTTAGCCATTTTCATTTTTTGGTTTTTTACATTATTTTAGCCGTAAGATTTTATTAATGTGTCGGCGGTGTTTTAGTTTATTTATTTATAGTTATATAGATGTGTTAAGTAGGTATACCTTGGCAGCAAATGCCAGAAAATAATTGATGTCAACTTATGTGACATATTAGCGGACTCTGAGTGTTGTAATAGATAGGCAAACCAAATATTTCACTAAAAAAGCTCAGACTGCAAATGTTGCCTTCATTTATTTTCTAGCATTTCCTGCGAAGCTGCTGTATACTTAAATGTACTGAAACTCAACTGATATAATAAATTACAAATAAACGTTAATTTCGATTAGAAATTCTATATTAATGTTGGTACCTTCTAAGTCTACTAAAATACTTGATCTTGTTATACGCCAAGTTTTCTTCACAAAGCACTACTTATTCTGTTAATCATTTTATTACTTAGCTATTATTAATATTGGCACTTATCAATAAGTTCATTGACCAGAGTTATCAAAACTCTCAGCTCGTTGAAGATAGTGACGTCTATTTAATTAATTATATTTTTACCCTAAAACTATAATTAATTAATATTCCGTTGAAGATAGTGACGTCTATTTAATTAATTATATTTTTACCCTAAAACTATAATTAATTAATATTCAGTCGTGAAATGATGAGTTATCATAGTTACATGGCAAATGAAATTGGTAGAATGTTTTGATTATATGTACTCGTTACAGTGTGATAACGATATATATATAAATCCACTGGGCTCTGTAGGCATAGGTTGTTATCTATTAAAAAACTAATCACTTGACTAAGGGTATCCTGATGGATACAGAGAAAAGGTATACCTGTTCCTAAAAATCAGGTTTCATGTGTACAAAATATATGTAAATACATGTAAACTAGACACATGTATCTCTAGAATTTTGAAGGTCTGTGGAGTGGAGCGTTGACCCTGTCTTCATTATTTATTGTTTTGTTAGTATTTTTATCAATTTAGTAAGTGTCTTTTGTTTCTCTCTCCAAGGTTGATTAAAATGTTTATATTTATATGCCGGTACAAGCGGCTTCACATTGTAAAGGCTTGAAATATCATTGCCCTCAATGACAAAATTCTCATTATAACGATATGCTTCAATCTTCATGTCTATTCTCGTTTGACATCACTTGCCAATCTCTCTCGTCAAGAGTGTTACCCATAGTTACGTATAGAAGTACCACTTTTTTAAAACTTATGTAAACGTTTCCGGTATAATTATTACAAAAGTCTAATCCAAAGTTTTTCACGTTGCTAGAAAGCGATATTCATGGAAAATCTTGTATCATTCCTCCGAAGCTATACTTGATACACGTTTCATAAATACGCCCAATTATTCGCATCTGGCTCAGTCGAAACCCAAGAGGATGAGTCAGCTCTTCACAATATCGCTTATCGAATCCCAATGGGAGCATCGGATGGATCACTGAACCAAGCGAGCCATTCAATAGTGTTTTGAGAGCAGTTGGATTAACGCCAGGTTATGTGTAGTCCCAACCCCATCACGGGACCTGCCCTTTACACTGCTATTCCTGGCAGCCTCGCCCCCTCGTTCTGACGTAGACCAGCATCACCGGCATGTCACATGTAGGTGTGTTCGTCAAGCACGGTGTTTGGATAACGATGCTGCGTGGTTGAGATGTATCAACAAGGTGGTGTCATTAATGAATGCACTTAACTCGTGACGGTAGCCGCGCCATGACGGTTTGCTGAAAATAACTGATCCATTCACAGAAATTTCCCGAACCTAAACAAAGCTAAGCTTCGTTCTAAGTTCTGCGCATTGTTATTATATCACATGAATTTTCAATTAGCAATTATTTGCGAATTGCGTCACATAAAATAAAATTCAACAAGTGGCACCATACGTCCGAGCATATTTAAATTTGATTCAATTTTGAGACGGCAATAAAATGATTGAGGCTAGTCAACAATTTAATTTACTTTTATTGTACAAGATAGATGTATACAACACAGATTTGGTCGATAGTATATATTGCTACTAAAGCACAAAATACATATTCTCACTTTGCCTCTGCCGCCCTTATGTTTGGGGGTAACCTAAAGGACAGGATAATGTTGGAAGAAAGTCAATTGAAGATATACTTCTAACGTCCTCACCTGCTAACAGATTTCAAACGTATCTCAGGTAATAGATCTTTACTATCTGATGATCATTATATATGACGCTATCCACCGTGGGGTTTTCAAGCAGCCTTTGGCTTTTCGCGCCAAAAAATATACCTATATTGAATGTTGAATCCTTATGGAATACACCTCGCGCGCTCGTTGATGTCTTTTGTATAAGCCGTTCCTTTAGCTTTTTCTAAACTCCATCGATTTTTGGATAGAAAATGATTATATGTGATTTATTAGGACATCATAATAATATTGAAACTATGTCGTACCACGTCTCTTGGGTGTGGGGACAGTGCCTTGGTCCTTTTGGATTTGTTTATGAATATCGATCATAACGCTAATTGTAATCTTATAATGTGACATTAACCAAAACGTCCAATTCATAATTGTATTATTATTGTGAAACCAGCAATGGATTGACCTGTCGATCGTTAAGATAAGATATTTTCCCACGATACTTTAAAAATATTAATTTCAGATTTAAAAACCGAAGAAATACGAGTAGATGTAATACCTACTAGGTTTTATAAACATTATTCGCGATAATAGTATAT
Source organism: Argyresthia goedartella (assembly GCA_949825045.1). Lineage (NCBI taxonomy): Eukaryota > Metazoa > Arthropoda > Insecta > Lepidoptera > Argyresthiidae > Argyresthia > Argyresthia goedartella. The sequence goes on along the minus strand of OX463821.1, from coordinate 19,452,287 downwards.
AGAAATCGTATAGTATCGGTGGGTAGGGTAAGTAAGTCAGTAGGTACTGGACCTTTTCCTCAAATAAGCCCTTTGCTTATTTGAAGATTGATTCCATCCTGTCACTCCGTGGGGGAATTGGTCCACGCGATTGCTAGGCACTCAATCTACAATGTCTGCCTTATGTGTATAATATATATAATTGTAATTGATTAATATTAGTTTGTACCAAGTTTCGTTAATGATCTAGCTAGAAGGTCAATAGTGCAGGTAAATCAAATTCGTTACAGAAATTACTTTTGAATATTGAAATTTATCTTCGGGATCTTTATAATATTTTTTACAGGGCTTACTAAGCCAATCCACAAAAAATGTTATATGCCTTTAAAGTAGGAATGCTATATAATTTACAATATTTGGCACTGCTCCTATTAGTGGGAATGTTATCCCATTGACATAATTGCCATCATTGAACTCATCTTCTGTTCCAAGAGTTGCCTAAAACAAAAATAGTTACATGACACACAGACCTAAATTTGATTTACTATGAAAAGCTATCGCATGTTTGCTATAACATGGAGATCTATACCACCAAGCACTATTTTTAATTTCATCTCCTCTGAGTATAGTGCGTGGGTTCCGTGAATTTTATTAGATCTCGTGACTCCGTCACTGTTTTAAAATTAGTGAAACGGGGAAAAATAGTTATACTCATTTCAGTGTAACATTCATCTTGATGAAAATTCCAAATTCCAAATGTCTTTATTACTGTAGATATTTACATATACATAGCAATCGTCATTTTTTGCCACTTCTCTACATTGGACCACTGTGGGAGAAGAAGGGCGTAGAAACTCCCACAGATTTATTTTTAGATCTCTTTTTAAAAATTGCTTATGCTTAACTAATACAAAATATAATATTTAGTCATTATCATAATTAATAAGCAGGAATAAATAATTACAAAATTATTAACAGCAAGGTCTGTGTTGAGCCAGATTAACCCCATACAGACCCATCATTTAAGTAATCTTGAACATTGTAATATCCCTTCTTCGACAAAGTCGCTTTAAAATTTGAGTGGCGCCTAAATCTTTAGATAAGTAACATAACATGAACATGAACATAAATATAAAGGCCCCTCGATTGTTTCTGGCCCCACTCTAGAATACCCTGTGTCGTGGGAACCAAAAACATCGACGTCACAAACATATTTCTGTAGCACTACGTCACTTGTTTTAAACCGACTTCACAATAGAAGGAAGTTTATAATTCGTCAGGATCCGATGTGTTGTTAAAATCTTTTTTTAACTTGCAATGTATGTTGTATGTATGTTGCATGTTCGGGTCAAATCTTTCGGGTTGATCGGTCAGCAGTTGACCTACCTTCCGATTTGCGATTGAGCTGAAATTTTGCATGCATATGTAAATCGGATGACAATATAATATTTTTATAACATGTAGCTGATTTGATGATGGAGTCGGAATATGGGAACTCTGTAATAAAACGACGCAACCCTATCGAGTTTGGGCGCATTTGATTCGTCTTGACATGTCCTTTGGTCCTATATAATATTTTTATGACATGGAGCTGATCTGATGATGGAGCTGCAAGGTGGCCATGGGAAATCTGTAACAAAACCCTATGGAATTTAGACCTTATTTGATTAGTCTTGACAAGTAGGTACACTGGTCCTAGATACGTTTTTTTAAAGTGTCGTCTTCAGAGTTGCCCTAATCCATCACAGCGTTGTGGTAGCAAGGAATACAAATTTTCTTAATTTTCACACGATTTCATTTTGTTATATCTCTAACAATTGCTCTTCATAGCGCCCCATTCTAAAGTTTTAAGATTCAAATCACTAGAAAATATCCTCATTGAAGAACTAGACTTTCTAAATTAACGCAAAAACGACCAGCAATGACGCTTTCAATTAAATGAGCAGCCACAAAAATATTTAGATACAATACACAGCGATAGCTAAAAAATAAAAATAAATAAAAAAATAAATAAAAAAGAAGTTTTTATTTAAATGCTGTAAAACAAAAAATAGACTTTATATTGAATCAAACCCATCAATTAATTACATCACAGAATTAATTATGATATAAAAGCTTGCATATATTTACTTGTGGAGATGTAGTTACCTATCTTTTTTACAGAATGTGTTATTGAACAACAGAAGATTCTCGTGATATTGAACTGACAGAAGCTGTATATCTCGCAGAAAGCTTTTATACCATAATAAATTCCTGGGTTTGATTCGATATAAAGTTTATTTTCTTCTTTTTAGAGCATTTACATAAAAGCTTTTTTAAAATGTTTTTTTACTTTTAATTATTTTTTAATGTAAGTTCAGCGCTTTCTCAAAGATGGGTGGCCCGATTTGGAAAATAATTGATCATAGGAAATCAAGGGAACTTTTCAAATAACAAATGCACACGATAACGCATAACTTTAACGATTTGGCTATTTGTATAGTATCTTGTGCATAAGCGTGTGCCTGTATTGTATAGTGTGGAAGCTACATTTCTCGTTAAGCATGACTTGGTGAAGTGAAACTGATGATGAATAATCGGAGCTACTCAGTTCTAGGTAGTTAATGGGTTGGGATACGATTGCTATAATGGTTGCTAATTAAGTAGGTTTTAATTGAATACGGTTACGGTGTTTTATAAAGTTTTACTTTTTATTCAAATTATTTATGCGAATTTAATCATATCAAAGGCTTTAGGTATTGGATTAGTGGCCGTGTACAATTGCATATTTAACAATACCATTATCTGGTATATCTATCGTATGTACCAGTCACGAGTGACTGAAATTCTTGTTAGTTGTTATCTAATCAGTTCGTGTACGTATACGAGTTCGTTCACACTTGACATTCAACGTTTACTTTCAGCAAATCTCTTTATTATTTAATATTAGGTATCACAATTAAGATAAAGATGTTTTTCCAAATATGTCAACTTAGTGGAATTGTCAAATTAATAAAAAACGGCCAAGTGCGAGTCGGACTCGCGCGTTACGATTGTTATATGGCAGCCCCCCTTAAATACTCGTATTATTTTAATTTATTTATTTATTTTTAAAGTGAATATATAACTAAATATACTGTAAATATTTCAAGCATCTACTTGTTGCCGTTATTAATATCGAGCAAATACGAGGAAAAAAAGTTTATTGTATGGGAGCCCCCTTAAATATTAATTTTATTCTATTTTTTAGTATTTTTTATTATAGCGGCAACAGAAATACATCATATTCTGTCTAACTATCACTGTTCATGAGATACAGCCTGGTGACAGATGGACAAACGGACAGCGGAGGCTTAGTAATGACAGTAATAGTAGGGACAGACACTGCCCTTACGCAAGGTTGGGCAAGGTCCCGTCCTACAGGTGTCAGTAATTAATTAATATCAGTGCAAGAAACTAAACAGTGCAACGTCTGTTTAGTTTCTTTTAGGTAATAAAAAATACAGATCAAAATAATCTCTACTTATTTACTTTATGATCCTTCGCCCAGCATATTGCTAGAATCAAGATCAGAATATTAACTACCTTATTTTCTCGATTGCAGACGCAGATGAACGGCGAGCACGGTGGTCCGCCGTGCGGGCTGACGTCGCTGCTGCCGGCCATGTCGTGCCGCGGGCGCGCCGCCGCGTTCGCGCGCGACCTGCACACGCGCTTGCGCAATCTCGGCGGCGCCGGCGCTGGCGCGGACGACGACGAGAGCGCCTGGCTCACCCGTGACCACGCCCCGCACCCCACCGCGTCCGTAGCATCCGCGCCCGCCAGCGCCTCGCCTCGCGGCCACGACACCTTCTACGACTTCGAGCTCGAGTGCGAGAGCCCATCCTCCCCCGTGGACGAGTACGCCGCTCCATTCTCTGACCGGTCCCCGACCGACGAACAGGACCCGCCCTTCTACGACCTCGATAGCTCCGACGTCCAGGAATTCAAGGAAGCCGCCAAACTGGACAAGACCAACACGAATGGCTTCCGATACTCGACGGTGTTTTTCGATAGCTCCCCGATACAACTGCAACCGGCTCCACGAGAGAACGGCGACGCTCACGGCGATAAGAAGCTGTACTCGGCGATCACGTTCGAGGGTTGCGCGCGGAAGGACAGTCAGGACGAGACAGACTGCGCCGCGCGATCCTCGTGGCCAGAGGACGCGGAGCGACTCGGACTTCCCGTACAAACCTCGACCCTCGACAGTGACTCGGAATTCGAATCAGCGAAGAGCGATCCCTCCGAAGTCTCTATTTTCTTCCCTGATGATAGTTTCGAACAAGGAATAAGACAGGATCCGGTATCGGACGATATTGTGGAAGACGCTGCGGAAGCGGTTGAAAACTTATCAATAGCAGATACCGAATTATATATCGAGGAATCAAAATCAGCAGACACTGTGCAAGAAACCCTAGTCAACGGCTTTGTTGAAGCTGAAGAAAATTGTGTTGTTGAAAATAGTGTGGAAGAAAGTGGCCTTGTAGAAAATGCTTCAGTTGCAAATATGGTGTCTGAAAACGAATGCTTAGAAATAATCACTAGCGAAGCTCCAACCGAAAAGGAGGTATCACCGGCGCCTGATGTCGACGAAACACTTTTGAGTGCAGAAATGAATACGGAAGACAATGATCTCGACATTGACGATGACAGGCCCCAGCGGGTCCGCCGCTGCTCATCTCTTAAAACTGGCAAAACCCCGCCGGGCACGCCGGGCCGTAAGAAGATCGTCCGCTTCGCCGACGTGCTCGGGCTTGACCTGGCGGATGTGAAGACCTTCATGGACGAGATACCCGTTATACCCAAGTCGGCGTACGACGATCTCAAGGGGTGCTGCGAGCTGGCGAGCTCACCCACCGCGCCCGCCCGCAGGCCTTCGGGGGCATGCAGCCTGTCGCTGGTGCCGCTGTTCCAGGTGCCGCGCGACCTCACTGACACATTGGAGCGACTTAACGTGTGCTTGGAGAGCGCGCGCGCTGGCAACGGCCTCCACATCAACGTGTGCGGCTCCGTCCGCGTCCGGAACCTTGACTTCCACAAGACCGTACACATCCGCTATACGATGAACCGGTGGAAAACGTACACGGACCTGCAGGCGAGCTACGTGTCGGGCTCGTGCGACGGCTTCTCGGACCGCTTCCAGTTCGTGCTGTACGTGCCGTGCATCTCTTCAGGCCAGCGGCTCGAGCTTGCCGTGCGCTTCCAGTGCAAGGGCCAGCAGTTCTGGGACAACAACAGCGGCGTCAACTACTGCTTCGACTGCCTCGCGCTGGGAGCGAGCGCGGTGCCACTGACGCTTAGCGGGCCACTGCACCCGACGGTGGACTGGCACCCGTCGTTCTACTGACGCGGTCGCGGGCGGCCCGAGTGTAGCTAGCGACGGAAGCGGCTGAGTTTGTCTTCCGAGGAGGCACTGCGAGGAGGCCCGGCGGCGGCGGCGGCGTCGGCGGCGGTGGCGGGCGGGAGGGGCACGCGTCGCGGTGGCGGGGGCGCCGTACTAGTCACATTCCTGTGTCGGACCACCATCGGGGTCAGTTCCTATGCGGCTGAGAGCACGGTGCACTTCGAGGCGTCGAGCGTTCTTGTGATATAATTAGAGTATGTAGGTCTGTAGATTGTAGCCCAATGCGCGACTTGTGCTGAGTGCCGTAGCAATAACGACCTTCGATATATGTTATTTCTCGTTGAGTACTGTGTCTATTAGCGTAGCGTCCATGAGAGCAATACAATTGTGTCGCAGCTTAGCGTGCGTGGTAGACGTTGCGGGCTGCCGGCCGACTGTGACCGCTGTCCTACTGTACTTGTACATAGTCTGAATAGTAGTTTATGTGACTGTTACATAATGAGAGGCATTAAAATATCACACGAGTGTTTTAATACCTAATAATGTACAGTTACATTCACTGCTTTATCTACACACATATTATAAGCTCTCTATGATGTGTTCCGGAACCGCATGTTACGACCGGCATTGCTGCATGCATTGACATTTGATTTCGAATAGAACGTCATCTCGACTGATATTAGATTAAGGTCCAATCAAATTTCTTTGTTTTTCAGAGATGTTCGAAATGTAATAAAAATCAAGTTCGATGTTATAATGAAGCAATAATAACATGTTCACAGATAAGAAATGTGTTCCGACAAAATCTTAAATTGGTCGTATGGTTGGCCGGGTTTATGAAATGTGTGTAGATAAAGAGGTTTTATGAATGATATTGATATTTTAATAGGATTTTTTACACAACTGTTAGCTTTACGAAGAGTCATCGCGACATAATATAAGTTACGTGTCGTTGTGATCAATGCATGGCATCACCTGTAGTTAGAGCAATGTTTTGTCACATTGTAATCCAATTAAATTGTAGATATGTAATTTTTATATTGTGATGGCATAATATCCCACTTGTTAGATATGAATGAAATGTTCCTTGAATTAAATTATTTTATAAAAGTCAGATATTAAAATAATGAATTTGTTCCTCTTATCTTCGTTACTCGAACAATTCTAATGTGAATATATTTATCGATGTTGTTTCTAATGATATTTGTAACTATTTCTATTTTTGTACACGATGGAGTCATGACAAGTTCTCTTAGTTACAACAGAACTGATACAATTTAAATTTTTATTTATGATATCTACATTAATAATTACCTATACAACTGAAATAAATATTTAACGATTAAATTATGGAATTACACTTATATTTATTATTTCATCAAGTTTATTTTGTAAGTACCTGAAGTCTGAAAAATAGTGGCCATAATTATTTGTAAAGAAGAACGAATGTCATCGTACGATTTTTTATTATTTGACCGTTATTTTATTATTAATGAATGATGTCCTAATAAATTATGTGCATAACAAATCTAAGCGTGATTTTTATTTATTTACCTAACCTCAACTTTCCTTATAGTTTGTTCTCCGAGGGAACTTGGATTTTATCTTCCTTTTTTTGCTATTTTTTTACTTTATTATGCTATGTTATTGTCTTATCGAAATACTGCTTAAGTCGTTGTGCAAGAAGTAATTGGATTACAAAAGTCCGAAGAGTAGGTTTCAAATTTGAAATATCCATTGATAGCAAATTGTATAGATAAATTAGCTGACATATTAAGTTCTGCGGCTTACGCTATCAGGAACATCAGAAAAAACACGGATGTTCCAAGAGCTAGTTAAGTTACTTCAATATGTCGCTGTTAAGATTACATTTATTCCTGCATATTTATTGATAATTATTTAGATCTATACATATAAGCAAAATCTGTTTAAAAACTTCTAAAAATAAATCTGTGGGAATTTCTTCATCCTTCTTCAACCACAGTGGTCCAATGTACCTAAGTGCATAGAAATATTTGTTAAAATACCTACAGAAATCAGAAAATTTCAGGTGTAGTACATGTCTTAAAATTTATTTATATATATTGTACGAGAAATCCTTAAGAGGTTAACTCGTACAATACAAAAACTTTGATGTAGCTGTATTATGTGCTTTTTAGGTACATGCCCTGTCGAGGAGGTATCTAGACCGTTGTCGCCAACAAGCAAGCAGAATCGGAACGCAGCTCTCATCACAGACGAACACGCACACAAACACGATTACTTCCGAACTATTATTATTATATTAGTACTTATTATTTTGGTAACACTTTGGTCCCATTTTATCCGAGTTAGCGCTCTTGTCTATGAAACAACCGAACATGTTTCATAGACAAGAGCGGATACTCGGGAGAGACTCGGATAAAATGGGAACTAAATAAAAGCCGCTAACGTCCATGGAAGAACTCTGCTAAGTTTCCGCTTTATTTTGCTCAGGTTGGTCGAAGTGAATTGACGAAAGCGCGCCAGCCAATCAGAATGAAGTAAAATACAAACTCGTGGCGCTGACGTCAATTCAACAGTAGAAAATACGCTAGTTTTCTAGTCACTTTTATTCGTGGAGTTGAAGTGGACGGTTGCGTAACATGATCCTGTATAAAATAGTGAAAACTAGACCAGATTTTAATGATTTCCAAGGATTATTGGGTCCTAAAGACTTTTTTCAGCTTTGGATAATTTTGCGTATTCAATTTTATATTCAGATTGTAATTTAGCCCAACACTTAGGATCTTTCTTGCCTGCCGGCATAATAAGACTGTCGATTTTCATCATCATCTAAGTCATCTCACGCACCACTTCTGGGGCGTGGGGAGTCGGGGTCAGGTCGACGGACCTCTTCCCGAAGAATCGCCTCTGTCCACTCCTGTGGACAGGTCATCGGATGGCCCCTGCGGGCGGTGGTCTTAATGTGGCTCTGGTGTGCAGTGGGTGATCGCCGGCTAGGCAACCAGGTCGCGTGGCAGGCGGCGGCGGTCGGGCGGGCGCGCGTGGTGCGGTGCCAGTTCGGCGATGTGCGGAAGATGTGATGCATCCGCACGCGCGAACATGCCCTTCGCCAGCCTCTGGACAAACTGGTCCACGGTTTCCCATCTTAGGTCCCTCTGGATTGTCGCGTTCCTCACGTAGCGGGGGGCGCCGACGATGGTACGCAGAGAGAGGTTCTCTTGGGCTCGGAGTCTCCGTTTGTTCGTTTCCGAGCACAGGGCGTACCATGCCGGAGCCGCGTAGGTGAGGCGGGATCTCACATAGGTCTTGTAGATCCCGAGCTTCGCCCTCAGAGGGAGGCTGGAGAACTGTCGATTTTTAAAAACACACACCCTTTATATACCTATTGTGACGTCACACATAGATAGCCCGCTGGCGTGAATCTCGCCGGTGAATGTGGCACTTAACTTGGGATTTTATATCAATCCCAAGGAATTCGGTTCCATCAACGTCATCAACAGGCAAAGTGGCGGGAAAAAATTGGCGGGAAATTGGAAGTTGACGTTACCGCCAGAATTAACGGCGTCCTTCGGCGTATTCGCGTAAGCTTCCAATTTCCCGCCAATTTGTCTGTTGATGACTTTGATGGAACCGACCCATTTACTATTTACCCATTGTGAATCTCGCCGCTGAATGTGGTACTTAACTTGGGATTTTTATCAATCCCAAGCAATACGTAGCTTCCAATTTCCCGCCGAAAACAGTACACCAACTAAGACAATTTCTGGGATTATTGTTGTGCAACCGTAAGTGCTGTGATGTCAAGTAGCGCCACATTTATGAGTGCATAGAGATGTACACCCCAGCCCAGGTCTGGAAGTTTCTCAAAACCCTTGGTGTTGGCAAGCCCCAGGAATCTGCCAAATTCCAAATTACAAATGTCTGTAGATATTTACATATACTTAGAAAAAGCCTTTTTTAAATCTGTATACAGTGTGTTACCGGCATGTGGGCATTTATTAAAACTGATAATAATATGCTCCGTTAACAATCGTTTGCACGGCAACTGCAAAGTTATACCAAGGGACAGTGATTTCTGCCTAAAGATAGGTGATGATGTTGTTAAATCTAACGCTGATGTTGCTCGAGCTTTTGAAACATTCTTCACCAATGTACCCGTACTCACAACGGACCGTCTAAATTCATCTCCATTTGAAGCAGAGACTTTATTAAAAAATAACACTAGCGTCAGTAATGTATATTTAAAATTTCATCATGTATATCCCCAGGACATTGTCAAAACGTTTAAATTACTTGACTTAAAAAATACGGAAGACCTGTGGGGTATATCAGTCAAAGTCATTGGTTCAGTAATTCTAGTTATAGCCCCACACTTAGCTTATATATTCAATAAATGTGTTGACGATGGGGCTTTTCCAGACCTCATGAAACACAGTAAACTTATACCGCTGTTCAAATCGGGAGATAATGGCGATCCTTCAAATTTCAGACCAATATCTGTTCTTCCAACACTAAGTAAAATATTTGAAAAGATTATACTCAATCAAATGCTCTCACACTTCAACCGTACAAAACAACTCCACGCTAAACAATATGGTTTCACTAGGGGTAAATCGACTACGGATGCAGGTATTACCCTTGTATCTCATATTTATTCTGCATGGGAGGCCGCACAGGATGCTATCGGAGTTTTTTGCGACCTGTCGAAGGCGTTTGATTGTGTTGATCATAATACGCTATTAATTAAATTAAATCATTACGGAGTTAGAAATAAAGCGTTGGATCTACTAAGATCATACCTAAGCAATAGAATTCAAAAGGCAGAAGTTAACGGCGTAAAATCTGATGGATCGGGTGTTAAAATTGGCGTTCCACAAGGTTCCATATTAGGCCCTTTCTTATTCCTGGTATATATTAATGATCTGCCTTTCATGGTGGAGAAATTAACTGACATAGTGTTGTTTGCTGATGATACTTCACTGGTCTTCAAAATTGAAAGACAAAAAGGAGAATTTGATGATGTTAATGGTGTATTGTCTTTAACCTTGAATTGGTTCACAGTTAATAATTTATTGTTAAACGCTGGTAAAACCAAGTGTATCAAATTCTCACTTCCAAATGTCAGGCAATTTGAGACCAGTTTAGTGCTAGACAACAGCACGTTAGAATTAGTAAATGATACGAAGTTTCTTGGAATAACCATTGATAGCAAATTGCAGTGGGGACCCCTCATAGATAAATTGGCTGGTAAATTAAGTTCTGCGGCTTACGCTGTTAGGAACATCAGACAAAGCACGGATGTGGCTACATCTAGGCTAGTATATTTTAGTTACTTTCATAGTGTGTTGTCCTATGGTATCTTGTTGTGGGGGAAAGCAGCGGATATTCAAACTATTTTTATTTAACAGAAAAGACCTATTCGAGCAATTTATAATTTAAAACGAACAGACTCCTTAAGAGAGCTTTTTAAAGAAATTGACATACTAACAGTAGCTAGTCAATTTATTTTCGAAAATATAATGTATGTACACAAGAACCTTACAACATTTTCCAAACTTAGCGATAGCTGTAATGTTAACCTAAGAAATAATCACAGACTATGTGCGCCCCGTTTTAGACTCGCGAAGGTTAGCAATTCTTTCAAGGGTCAGTGCATTCTCTACTACAATAAGATACCTCTGGAGATTTTGAAATTGCCATTTGAGCAATTTAAAAAGCATGTGTTTTGTCGAAAAAGGGATATTACAATGTTCAAGATTACTTAAATGACAGGACTGTATGGGGTTAATCTGGCTCAACACAGACCTTGCTGTTAATAATTTTGTAATTATTTATTCCTGCTTATTAATCATAACAATTAAATTTTTCATATTTGTATTAGTTAAGCACAACCTATTTTTAAAAAAGATCTAAAAATAAATCTGTGGGAGTTTCTACGCCCTTCTTCTCCCACAGTGGTCCAATGTAGAGAAGGTGCAAAAAATGACGTTTGCTAAGTATATGTAAATATCTACAGTAATAAAGTACTTTGACTATTGACTATTGACACGTATTAGTAAATCATAATTATGTTAATTAACTCCACAATTAAACTTTCTAAATTTGCAGTTTAAATGTAGTAGACGTATTGCCTAATAGTCTTAACTCATGTCGTTGAATTACTTGGTACAAGGCATGTCGTGGTACGGGGGGTAAAAAACCGCGACATGCCTTGTACCAAGTAATTCAACGACATGAGTTACGACTTTACCGTGCTTTACATTACGGGCAATTAAAATTTTGTTAGAAAGTTAACAAACTCTGAAATTTAATTTATTAATTAAATTAATGGTATGGTTACGTTACAGAGACACGTTATTTTAGCGTCCTTATTTAAAAGCCCAGCTGCTGGTAACACACTGTATATTAACTAATATTTGTATGAGTTAAACACAACCAATTTTAAAAGAGATCTAAAAATCAATCTTTGGTAGTTTCTTCACACACACAAAAATAAATAAATTTTGATTTTGATTGATTTTAATATTTCATAACCCTAGTCACATTTCATGCTGTGGTCTTTTTTATAATTAAGAAAGCGCGTATCTCTTGGAGTGCATGTAAGATCGCCTACGAGTGTGGGTAGCTGGGGTTAACCCACGAGGACCTAAAAACCGGATGGGGTATAACCAGCTATCATGGCGCACCCTGGGCGACATGGTTAATAAAGTGGGGTAATTGCCAACACTTTGCTAGCTATGTTGGCGAAGATCTGGTTCTTCCGGGGGTCGTAGGCGCCCTCGGTAGACTACACACGCCTACCTGCGTTAGTACTGCGCAGTTGAACGACGTGAGCGAGGATGAAGGAGTCCTGGGGGGTTTAGTCGGACGGGGTCGGGTCAGTTATCTTTGGGAGACAACACGCCCTCTTTGGTCCGGATTTCATGCAAAACGGTAGCCTTGCCACTAGCCACTGCAAGGTAATGGACACGCGTCCTGTTCGGAAGAGACGGGAACAGTGCCGCAGGCGAGGGGTGGTGGGGACCTCCGGGGGGACACTGGGTCTCGGCCATGCTGAAGGAGCAAGGGCGTACGGAGCAGCTGGGGTGACTGGATCCAAAACCTACAGCGGTACTGCCTGCAACACCCGATGTCGCGCATGTAGACCCATTACGCTGCACCTATACCTTCTGGGTAGCCCTGGTGCGAATATTTGGCAATCCCAAAGGTGCGGGCTTCGTGCAGGGCGGGGAACCCAGAGCATGAAGAACACACATTGAAAACATGGACAAACAACGATCCGAAATAAAATTGACACAGGAACCGAATGGGAAACCTGACGGGTCCTCACAAGGAGCTAGGTCAGCGCAAGCTCAACCTCACCAACTTACACAAAGAGCTGAGTCTGTGAAAACGGAACCGCTCTCTAAAATCAACACCAATGTGGGGGTGTTAATGTTTGCCAGGAGCTTGGTGTTTCCGCCGGTGTCTCTACCGCTTTTGCGGGTAGGATTTTACACCCCGGGAAATGCGTTTGTAGCAATACACTACAGAGCTCTTCTTCGCTCTTGGTGTATTCACCATTCGGTTTCTTTATCGAACCAGGTTGGTGTTGTGGGTCTTTACCTATTAGCTTTTTGATTCGTGAGGCCTGCGACTCGCTGTTTATCGAGCTGCAGACATTTCTCCACGATTCTCTAAAATTGCACCTAAATCCTATACCTCTCTTTCTGCAATAGCTGCAGTAGATATTATGCACTCATTGGAAGACGGTGTTGTGGGATGACCTAATGATGTTGATTTCCTCATGTTTATATCTTCCGAGAATGCCCCGGTGCCTGTACCTGAGTTTGGTTTAAGAACCGTCTGTGAAAATCCTTAGTTCTCTTTGATTGAGGCCCTCCCAAGGGTCTTCTTACAGTTGTACTTTATACCTTTTGTCGAAGACATATTGCTTGGGTATCCTGTCAGTTGCCGCTTCTAATAGCGGCTCCTTACCTATGTATTCATCGAGTATTTCAGTGTCCCTAGCATGTCTCCATAGGTTGAGTTTTTTAAGACGCACCGCAGTTGCAGCCGCCTCTTGCTTGAGAGGTGAAGCGGCGGCAGATCCAGTATGACTTCCAAGGCCGCAGTGTGAGTTGTCCTCATACATCCCGTTGCTGCCATGCAAGCTGGCCTCTGGAGTCGTTGTAGTTTACCTTAGACAGAAGGGTAGTTTTCGGGGTTAGCCCCCAGGTTTTACCTACCATTCTTCGGCACTGCCAAAATGTGACAGTCGCTTTATCAATCTTGTTATTCAGATGTTTGCTCCAATTCAGCTTGCTATCTAGTATTACACCTAGGTATTTACCTCAGCAACAAATTGTTGCTCTGTACCAAACCACCTGTGTGGGCGATAGTTGCCCAGATTGCACCTGTTGGTGAACATTACCATTTTCGTCTTATTTAGGTTGACTGATAGTTCTTTTATTGTGCACCAGCGTTCCACGATCCGCAGTGCTGCTTGGGAGACATCATATGCAGTACTTGTGACGATTCCACTTGTTAGTATAATAATAATAGTAATAATAATAATAATAATACCTTGGCCACTATTTACACACATTGATCTAGCCACAAACTAGGATTCCCTGTATAACGATACAAATACTTATATAGATAAATATTATACTTAGACAGATAAACAACCATGACAGTAGCACTATATCATCGGCATATCGTACCGTATAATAGTGTTGTGTGATGCGTGTGGTGTGATGATGTGTGTGGTGATGAAGTGGTTCGCCACCAGGATCCAAAGCAGCGGCGAGAGGACACCTCCCTGGGGGCATCCCTTCGCTACCATTGCGTGTTGGTATTAGGTTGAAGTGAGTTTAATGGCTCTTTTACTCAACATATTACCTATCCACTCCACCATAACTGCATTTGCTCCGTGTTTTACCGCTTTTATGCTTGTGGATTTAGTCTTGTCGAAGGCTCCTTAAACGTCAATGATGATTCCTAGGGACATAGACTTGCTGTTGATGACTTCTTCAATTTTGCAAACAACAGAATGATGAGCTGATTCTATAGATTTACCTTGACTGTGGCGTGATGATTTTGATGCAAGGGTATGTTCTTCTTCTCCTTCCCTCGCAGATCTCTATCGCACATCGTCTTTACATCATTTTCAGCAGAAACGTGGAAAGGCTGATTGGTCTAAAGGATTAAGGATCTGAGTGGTCGCTCTACCTGGCTTAGGTATGAAAATTACTTTTACCTCTCTCCAGTGTCTCGGTACGTATGAGCCAGACATGCCACCATGACATTGGTTAATGCCAAAACTAGTTGGTCTTGTCCCCACTTTAGCAAAGCCGGGATTATGCCGTCCGATCCCGGCGATTTAAACGAGTTAAAGCTGTTGATTGTCCACCGAGTTCTTTGTGGGTTGATTACCTCGAGTGCAAGTACCCACTGCTCCTGTGTCGGTTTAGTCTCTTCCTCCGTCCAGTTGACCGTCCTTAGTAGTTGACAGTCAGGGAAGTGTGTCTGTACTAACGTACATTCTGCCTCTTTTGGAGTGTTGGTGAGTGTGTTGTCCGCTTTGCGCAGGGATCCAAGGGTTTGATTGGATTATTGGCAGACAACCTTCCATACCCTGTTCGCCTGCGCGCAGCTCTCGATGTTGCTGCAGAACTTGCGCCACGAGTTTGTACTTCTGTATCGTAGGCGCTTTTTATACTGTTAGCTGCCTTGTAGTTGTCCCAGTCTTCATCTGCAGCTGTTTTCATTGCCCTGTTTAGTAGGCGCCTTACTTTACTTCTGAGCCTCTCCAGCTTAGGTCCCCACCAGTCAGCACCGGCGTTGACCCTAGTCACTGGAGTTGCTAGGGGACATGCATGGTGGTAGCTAACCGCGATGGCCTCAGTTAGGTTGCTTACCTGGTGTTCTATATAGCATTGGCACCCGATATAATTGCCGGCACTCCCTGCTGTTTCAGGAGCTGATCCAACCGTTTGCCATATTGCACTCGGTCAGTTCGGAACGGATTACGCTTTGGGGTTGCTTCGACTGTGTTTACCTGAATGTCGTATCGAATCCATCTGTGATCTGAGCACGATGCTTCTGCGGATACGTGCCAGTTTGAGATGGCTCTCGACGCTTCTTCGGTTGCAAGTGTATCAATGATTTTTCTACTTCGCCTGGTGACGATTGTTGGTTCTGAACAAATATTAACAATGTTATGGTTGGTTGTCACTAGATATTCAACGAAAAGTTTACCTCGGTCGTTGTTGTTTTTCATCCCCCAGAGAGTGTGGTGTGCGTTCGAGTCCGCGGCTTTTATCAGCTGCAGCCCGGATTCTTCGCAGTGCGTCACCAACCTCGTCATATCATGCGGGGCTGGAGTAGCCTCCTCCGGCATGTAGGTAGACGGAGGCGACAACCATCTCTGGGAGGCTGGAATCTTGTGCCTTGTGCAGCCTTACTGCACACACGTCTCTGGAACAGAAACTTGTTAGAGGTTGCACTTCTCTTCCTCTGGTCTCCTGAAACTTTATTTACCCAAGCAAAAAGCCGAGTTGGCGCCCGCATTGCATCAGGGATTGAACCATTTCCTCCGGGTTACTGATGAAGACGAATGTCTCCATCTGCTGTCGGTCCGCCTTAAGCCGGAGCCATCTGCTTACCTCCGCCCATGGGTTCTGATACTGGAACGTGCGTCCGACAGGTCGCTCTGCTTCCGTACCATGAGCTTTTCCCCCGTTGAGAGGTGGTAACCTAGGCACAGGGTAAGCCATGTTAGGGTCCTCTGGTCCTCGCACCAGAGCTTGAGGACACCATTTTCGTGGACCGGCTTTCCCCGGAAAGTAGGGCCCGCCTGGTCCGAGGAGAGTTGCATGGCCTCCTGCATCAACCGTCCTTGCAACAGCTGCTGCCCTTCTTGGGCCTGCTGCGTCGACAGGTGGCCGGATCCCTCGGTCGCACTGCTAGCATGAGGCCCGCCCTGACTGCGTCAATGAAGTTGGGTTGGGGGTCGTCATGGCCGCTGACCTTTTGCCTCTTCGACTCCCCTCGAGGGGATATGGTGTCGTCGAGGCGTGCCCTTTTTGATGAGGTCAAGCTCTTGGGTTGCACCCTTTCTCTGCCCTGTTTTTCCTCGACTCCAAGGTCCTTGGTACGGGCCCTTTAATTACGTACCCTGAGTAGCACGCGCTATCTTCTTCCTTTCGCGCTGCAGTCTGCTCCTAGGACCCTCTTGGGCAAATTCAAGCTTTTCCTTTTCAGGAGGTCCCTTTGCAGTTTGCCCCTTACTCCGGTTGTGTCTTACGTCAAGCTGGGTTGGTGTGGAGGTTGAAGCCACCGTCTCCTGCGCTGGCTTTTGTGCTACAGATTGATCCGCAAGCCCAGCAGCCGCACTGGTGCTAGTGGCCTGTGTGCTTGTTGACGCAGTACCGCCGTGGGGCGCGCCTTTCTGGGTTGTCAACTCGGCAGGTTTCGGCTCAGCCAGTTTCCCAGCTTCACCGCGACCATTCGCGGACTTCCCGGTTTTTGTGTGTGGCAGTGCAGCTTTCTCCACTCCGCCCCCGAGAAGGTGTGTGCTTTTGGGTTTTAGGGTCGACTTTGCTGCCCTGAACCCACCTTTGGAAGAGGGTAGCGCAGCTTTCGTAGCGTCTGCCCCCGCTTGTTGGTGTTGATTTTAGAGAGCAGTTCCGTTTGCACAGACTCAGCTCTTTGTGTAAGTTGGTGAGGTTGAGCTTGCGCTGACCTAGCTCCTTGTGAGGACCCGTCAGGTTTCCCATTCGGTTCCTGTGTCAATTTTATTTCGGATCGTTGTTTGTCCATGTTTTCAATGTGTGTTCTTCATGCTCTGGGTTCCCCGCCCTGCACGAAGCCCGCACCTTTGGGATTGCCAAATATTGGCACCAGGGCTACCCAGAAGGTATAGGTGCAGCGTAATGGGTCTACATGCGCGACATCGGGTGTTGCAGGCAGTACCGCTGTAGGTTTTGGATCCAGTCACCCCAGCTGCTCCGTACGCCCTTGCTCCTTCAACATGGCCGAGACCCAGTGTCCCCCCGGAGGTCCCCACCACCCCTCGCCTGCGGCACTGTTCCCGTCTCTTCCGAACAGGACGCGTGTCCATTACCTTGCAGTGGCTAGTGGCAAGGCTACCGTTTTGCATGAAATCCGGACCAAACAGGGCGTGTTGTCTCCCAAAGATAACTGACCCGACCCCGTCCGACTAAACCCCCCGGGACTCCTTCATCCTCGCTCACGTCGTTCAACTGCGCAGTACTAACGCAGGTAGGCGTGTGTAGTCTACCGAGGGCGCCTACGACCTCCGGAAGAACCAGATCTTCGCCAACATAGCTAGCAAAGTGTTGGCAATTACCCCACTTTATTAACCATGTCGCCCAGGGTGCGCCGTGATAGCTGGTTATACCCCATCCGGTTTTTAGGTCCTCGTGGGTTAACCCCAGCTACCCACACTCATAGGCGATCTTACATGCAGTCCAAGAGATACGCGCTTTCTTAATTATAAAAAAGACCACAGCATGAAATGTGACTAGGGTTATGAAATATTAAAGTCAATCAAAATCAAAATTTATTTATTTTTGTGTGTGTGAAGAAACTACCAAAGATTGATTTTTAGATCTCTTTTAAAATTGGTTGTGTTTAACTCATACAAATATTAGTTAATATACAGTGTGTTACCAGCAGCTGGGCTTTTAAATAAGGACGCTAAAATAACGTGTCTCTGTAACGTAACCATACCATTAATTTAATTAATAAATTAAATTTCAGAGTTTGTTAACTTTCTAACAAAATTTTAATTGCCCGCAATGTAAAGCACGGTAAAGTCGTAACTCATGTCGTTGAATTACTTGGTACAAGGCATGTCGTGGTACGGGGGGTAAAAAACCGCGACATGCCTTGTACCAAGTAATTCAACGACATGAGTTACGACTTTACCGTGCTTTACATTGCGGGCAATTAAAACTTTGTTTGCAATCTGGGCAACTATCGCCCACACAGGTGGTTTGGTACAGAGCAACAATTTGTTGCTGAGGTAAATACCTAGGTGTAATACTAGATAGCAAGCTGAATTGGAGCAAACATCTGAATAACAAGATATCAATCTTTATCAAAAGCGACTGTCACATTTTGGCAGTGCCGAAGAATGGTAGGTAAAACCTGGGGGCTAACCCCGAAAACTACCCTTCTGTCTAAGGTAAACTACAACGACTCCAGAGGCCAGCTTGCATGGCAGCAACGGGATGTATGAGGACAACTCACACTGCGGCCTTGGAAGTCATACTGGATCTGCCGCCGCTTAACCTCTTCATCAAGCAAGAGGCGGCTGCAACTGCGGTGCGTCTTAAAAAACTCAACCTATGGAGACATGCTAGGGTACCCCATACTGAAATACTCGATGAATACATAGGTAAGGAGCCGCTATTAGAAGCGGCAACTGTCAGGATACCCAAGCAATATGTCTTCGACAAAAGGTATAAAGTACAACTGTAAGAAGACCCTTGGGAGGGCCTCAATCAAAGAGAACTAAGGATTTTCACAGACGGTTCTTAAACCAAACTCAGGTACAGGCACCGAGGCATTCTCGGAAGATCTAAACATGAGGAAATCAACATCATTAGGTCATCCCACAACACCGTCTTCCAATGAGTGCATAATATCTACTGCAGCTATTGCAGAAAGAGAGGTATAGGATTTAGGTGCAATTTTAGAGAATCGTGGAGAAATGTCTGCAGCTCGATAAACAGCGAGTCGCAGGCCTCACGAATCAAAAAGCTAATAGGTAAAGACCCACAACACCAACACAACACAACTACAACACAACTACAGCAGTTCCAGAGAATGGCATGTGTGGCCATGACAGGCTGCATGAGGTCAACGCCATCAACGGCACTGGAAATCATGCTAGGCATTGGACCTATTCGTACAGCAGGAGGCCAAATCGGCGGCCATAAGGCTATACAGTACTGGACAATGGAAAGGACAAATAGCAGATAAAGGACACTGCACAATTCTAGAAAAAGCATTCGGGGAAGTACCGGAAGCCATTATTGGAATTGATCGCATAAAAACAGAGTTCCTATTCGATAGGAAATATGAAATCACAGCCAAGGGCTTGGAAACACCAACAATACCAAATCACAAAAGCATAACATTGTACAGTGATGGCTCAAAGAAAAGCAAGAACACAGGCGGAGGTCTTTTCTCGCCGGAGCTTGCATTAAACTTTCCCTAAGCTTCGGAAAGGAGTCGACAGTGTTTCAAGCTGAAACACTGAGTCTCCTACACGGGGCAATGCACTTGATAAATGATGCAGAGGGGAATGACATAACCTTTAAAACGGACTGCGCAGCCCTACTAAGCTCACTAAAAAGACCGTTGACAAAATCAAAACTCATACTAGAATGCCACAAGGCACTCAACAGGCTAGGTGAGAAAAACAAAGTCACAGTCCAGTGGGTAAAAGGTCACCAAGGTGACCAAGGCAACTGGGAGGCAGACAAGCTAGCAAAATTAGGGGCAGAAAGGCCAGCAATCGGCCCTCCACCATTCTCGCCCTTATCAGCGGAAGCTCTACGAAAAAGGCTCAGAGAAGCCATAGTACAGCAACAAAACCTATTATGGTCTAGCAGAGAAGACTGCAAAAACACAAAACTTTTTATAGACAAGTATAACCATAAATTTACGAATTACTTAATGAGACTGCCACGCAGTAAAATAAAAATACCAACAAGCCTTATTCCAGGCCATTGTACACTAAACAAACACTTGACAATTACAGGTGCAACGGACAGCCCCCTGTGCAGGGGGTGCATGGAAGTGGATGAAACAGTAGAGCATATGCTACTAGCATGTCCATCCACAACAGAAACCAGGATGGCTATTCTAGGAGACACAACAAACACCCACGAGCTCCTAGAACACCCAGGCCTCCTTCTCCAGCTGGTGCAGGAGTTAGGATGGCTGAAGTAGATGTGCAGGCGAAGGGGACATGCACAAAGGCCCCGCTCAAGTGGTCCAGGTGCAGGCACTACAACCCCCTTGTAGAAGATAGATAGAAGATAGAGGTATAGGATTTCCATATCCGCATACTATCCGACAGCAAAGCAATTCTGCAAGCCCTACAAAGCAACACCATCAGTTCTTGGCATATATACGAGTGTCACCAAGGCCTGTCAGAGGTATGTAACCACAGTATTGTTACCCTGCAGTGGATAAAGGGACAAAGTGGCTCGCGTGGCAACGACGCAGCCGACGCACTGGCAAGGTTGGGTTCGGAACAGACGGTAGAGTGACCAGAACCCTTAATACCATTGCTATTCAGCTGGTTGAGGAAAACTCTACGACAATACACAAAGGTAACTCACCAACGTTATTGGTCAACCTTGGATACCTGCAAGCAAGCCAGACTGGCCCTCCAGATGATCAGACCCGGATTATCGCGTAAGCTTCTGAAGCTCAAGAGGCTTCGCTTGGTAACCGGAGCGATAACTGAACACGCTTTGCTCAACAAACACTTACACACTCTAGGTGTCACGGACAGCCCCCTGTGCAGAGCCTGGAGGTCTAGGAGACAGCCACCCACGTCCTGTTGGAATTGGGACAACACACCTTGAGACGCCGAGGTCGCTCCAGGAAGTCGTCGGCAACATCAAGGGTCTGCTAGACTTCCTACAGGAGCTGGATTGGCAAGAGTAGTGCCCCCCACCCACGTCACGCAAAATAGGCGCAAATCTAAGACGTAGAGTTGGGGAAAGTGGCCCGCGATATACTATAACTATAACTATCTCTTGTTATAGGTACTTAATTAAGTAATTGCATATTTTTTCTTAAAGATCCTAAATCTTAAAACAAGGTCTGGTTAGTTACGCCATATATAACTCAAAAACGGCTTGACCGATTTTAATAATCACTTATTTGTTGGATTCGTCTCCGTCCCCATTAGCAGAATAACTATTAAAATATCGGCACGGACGTTAAGTCCGCCATCTTCCGTAATTGACAGCCCACTCGTGATTGTTTGTAACGGTGCGAAGTTCGCGCGGTCTGCTAGTAAATATAGAAATAAATATTCAACTGAGAAAGAAATCCCCAAGCTTTTTTGAAGTGAAAACTTCTTTAGCATCATTGTGATCTGCATTGTTATGAAACGAAAAAGCGACAGTAAAAAGAGACAGATACATAACTCCATACGATTTAACGTGCGAGAGAATGAGATAGCAAGCATTGTGTTTCGTATATTTGCGATCTCCTCTTTTTGCGGTGCTTCGTACCCTTCGATCATATATACCGAATGAATGGAGTCGTTTTTGACATGTTGTGTTGAGAAAGTTTGGCGCTATTTTTATTTTTACTTTACATAATGTTTATAATTATTAACTAATATCTACATTATAGATAATTAACATCAAAGTCTAAAAAATATATTTGGTTAGTACGGTGCTAATAGGTTTTTCCCCAAATTTTAGATAATACTTAGCGTAATTATTGAGATTCGATAAAATGATTGCAGTACATTGTTAAATTGAATGAGATTTAAATGATGGTGGATTACCATTTTAAGTCATTTTTATTAACATTGCCATTTTCCTGCTTTTTAGTACAAAACTAGGAAAAATCTGTAGATAGGTACTTAGTTTAAAACTACAGCTTATTTTTTATAGCTTATGCAAGATTTGTATATTTTTCCGTAATCAACTTTTAAAGCCCTTTGATACCCCACTCGAAGGTCTTGAAAAAAAAACCCGCACATAAAATCCCCCATTATTATTTAGTCAGATATCGAGTTTGATCTCTTATTTTATTGGATATTACTTTTTCTGTATGTTGTTTGTGTATGTACAATAAAGAAAATATGAATTTATAAATTATGAGGTCAGACTCGTACACGAAGGGTTCCTTATTACAGTTAGAGTTCGGTCTCATGTTATGAGTGATCTTCGATTATTGCTAAAAGCTTACCTACGAATTATTACGCCCAAAACTTTAACATTGCCTATTTCACTACTCCACAGACGCCCTGTATGATCTTAGGTACTAATAATAGTAATTGGTTTAATGTTTGGCTACCACACGCACATACTCGCAACGAGCGAAGGACAGGTTTTGACGTAATTTTGAACTTGACGCTGTATCTTGGGTATATATGATCGAAGTTCGTACCCTTTCCTGTAGTGTCTACCGAGATATAGTGGGGGTTCTTGCGCCGGATCTGGGGTCCGGCGAAAGCATACATGTGCGGCGAAAGCATACTGCGCCTGCGTATTACAAAGCTTCGGAAAAACATCACACAACCGTGGTGTTTTGTACATGTGTATCATTTAAATAATCATTTCATTGTTTAATAAAATCATTTTTCGAATATGCCAAAATTAAACGCAGACTATTGTCGTGAATATCGAAATAATAATAAAAAAAAAACTAAAAAGACTACAAAAAGGGTCATTGTGAAGGATATTGCACGTGCTCGGATAAATTTCTAAAAAAATTGAGCATCTGCTGACTCTTCCTGTGTCTAGAATTTATCTAAATAGTTGTGTATTGTCCGTATTTGTGTTGTGCTTGTCCTAGGGTTTGGATGAGGTAAGGAGTTTTTATTCTATTTAGGTAAAGCATGGAGACAGACGATGATCCACCGGATAAATCGCCTCCCCCGAATGTTCCTCTCTCCCCTTCACTCTTCCCGTCAGGAGACTCCCAATCCCAATCCCAATGCCAAGACACAGTGTCTCGAAAACGTGCGGCAGATAATTGTATAGACCAAGCTCCGAAGAAATCTGTCACAGAATTGTCACAATCTCAACCGTCCATTCAAACTGTCTGTCTACATAGCAGAGTCCTCTTCGCAAGACCAATACTCACCAAGCGACAAAGGTCCATTCATAGTACACGTTGCTCGTATTGAAGAGGAGACCTCTTCAGGTCTTACACTAAGACCTATTAAGTTTGGTCAATTCCTACACAGGAACATCATTAAAAATAAAGCCCAGGATGGTGTGAAAAGCGTCGGCCGCAACCGCGTTTCTATCCAGTTCAAGACCGCCTCTGATGCCAATTGTTTTCTATCTCACCAAGCATTGAACGGAGCCAAGTATAGAGCCATTATTATAGCCAAATGCACACCCAGACTAACTGTCAGAAGTTGAAAAATAAGCAAGATCCCTTGAACTAAAATAAGAACCTTAGTACATAAACGCCCCGATAGCTTAGCTACTATCGTAACGCAGAATAACACCATGAGGGGCAGCTCCCTCAAGTGTTCAAGACTTCCTGCACCGTTAGTGGGTACAGAAAATAATAATAGAGTAGAATATCTATTCTACAACAAAGAGTAAAAATGTAGAGAATTATAGTTCAAGAGGCCATAAGCTAAAGTAACAGACATTGCAGAGTAACGTTACACAATAAAGAACTTTTACATAGCTGTAGATATAGATGGTTTTTAGAATACAAGGGTCAAAATACTTATTACATACATAAAGGAATCGTTAACTACTATTGAATAAGACGAGAACGCTGTCGCAGCCTATCTTCAGACAGAAGGTGCTCTCAGACAGACACAGATCGCTCGGCACAAGTACAAGCGCTGTTTCCTGAGGTCCAGAACAGTACCCGGTGTACCTCCTCGAAGCTCAACCTCATACTCCAATTCAGCCTTATTTAGCGACAGATATTTTATAGGAAACGTCATGTTTACTACCTATCTAGTAAACTGTACAAATTTACATGAAAGTAAGCAGAGTACACGACTAACGCCCGGTTTCTGGTACAAAATCAAGCCATTGATCTACCGTTTTGACAGCTGAAATTGATAAAGGACTGTCAACAACAGATTAAATGTACGAGAAATCGGCCGTTAAACACTAACCTTATTTATTATTTAATAGTCCGAAAAGTTTCCCTACTAAAATCTTCACAATTTATTAATTTATTTTTCGTACTGAGAATTTGGAGGAAAATATTTATCAACAATTATAATATGACAACGGCCGTCAGACTGCGACCATAAATAATGTAGAAATGAGGTAGGTACCCAGATAAACGATCAAATAAACTCCTGTCAGACAAAAATAAACACAACAAAATATACAAGCTACGAAAGAAATCTAGCGTTCTACGGCGCTCTTATGGCCTAACTACTCTGACCAGACATAAAACTCTATCACCAATATTCCCTTAATCCGGGCGCCATTGAAACAGTAAGACTCTAACCTGACCAAAAGAGATTATTGGCAGGCTCAAGATACATTTATTAATCACAGGGTCGTGAGTCGAATATTGGTGATATAGTTGAAACGCTGGATAGGGACTCGCCGGGAATTTGTAGATTTCAGCTCCTTGGTAGACTCAATCCAACTGGTCCACTTCTCCAGACGTCAAAAAGTGATTATGCGGTAGCGCCAGGAGGATATTATTCCTCGGCGTGGAACCCTGGAAAGAGATCAGTGTGAATGATAGGAATACAAAAGCGCTACGGCGCCCAGCTATCAGACGACGGCTCCCCACACGGAGACTTCCGACGAGGGCCCTAGGGTTATTAGGATCTAAGAGTGCCGCAGTCCAATAGACACTGTATAGAAAAGGGAAATACATAGAGAGTATAAAATACACGAAAATAAGAAAGACTAACTACGAACCAATGCTTACCCATGGATTGGGGATAGTAGGGAAGTTTCAAATCAACTACTGCACTTTACAGCAACTAAACATTCAGCTCCATTACAGTACTAAAGGGACTAGCCCATCGCCGCAACTAAAGGCGTGACTTAAAAATTATTGATGCAGAAGATACAACCTCACGTTTCAGAGCTCAAACAATGTCTGCCTTAAAAAAAACAATCAGCTGCCAGACGAGATTCCAGACCCGAATTTCCGAATTTCTATAGTTGTACTTTTTATCTGGCTAATCCGCCAGTAGCCAATATGGTCAAAGAGGTAGTACGTTACATGATTAGGGACATTCCAGTGGAGTGGAGCTTAGAAGAAGTCGTTACGGCTATCCAGCTCCCCCCTAACTGTGGTCCTATAATAAAAGCCCGCAGAATTAGCCGAAAAACCAAAAAAGATGATAACTCTGCAGTTTACATCCCAACACAGTCAGTTGTGATCACAATATCTGGTCAGGTTCTCCCAGAGAGAATCTTCTGCTTCTACAATTCTATCCTGGTGGTGCAGTATCAATTCCCCACAATACAGTGTTGGAATTGTTGCCGTTTTGGCCATGTAAAAAATCAGTGCAGATCAAAGCCACGTTGCTATAAATGCTCACAATCGCATGATGGGGACTCCTGTTCCAAAACCCAGGAATTTTGTCTATACTGTTCTGGCCCTCATAGGGCCATTGATAAGTGTTGCCCGGAATTTCACCGACAAAAAGCAATTAAGGTCATCATGTCCCAGGAAAGTGTATTTTATAAAGATGCTTCAATTTGGCTTTCTACAACCAGAAAATCTTTTGCAGATGTTGCTCGTCCTTCCCAAGTACACTCTCTATCCCCGCCTTCTAGCCAACAGTTGGCCCCATCCCAATCCCCTCAGAAAGTCTCTCACCGTAAAACTATATTTACAACCAGACAACCCAGATCTCCTGATCGTAGACAGGGGTATGACAGGAATGCTCATTTCAATATTATTAACCTTCCCCCCTCTTCTCTTCCCAATGGCCACGCATTTCAGTCTGAAATGTCCAACTCAGATCAACCTAACGAAAATCTCCTTGAACTTCTTCTCTCCACCATTATCAATTTACTGACTAAGTTCAGTGTCCATTACCGCCCAACGTGACACAAGGTCTTAATAAGATTTTACGACTTGTTAACTTTTCTAATCATCCTCAAAATGGCCAGCATTCTTCAGTGATGTTTTGACACCACCTTTCTTTCAGTTTATATTCCTCATCCAGATCTCTCTAATCTCCATGAACTGGATATTATTATTTCTTCTCTTCCTTCTCCTATTGTAATCCTAGGTGATCTCAACTGCCATAATCAGATTTGGGGTAGTTATAAAATGACACAAATTCTTCTACAATTTTAGATATCCTTGATAAATTTGATCTCTGTATCCTAAATGATGGCAGCCCAACCCGCAGAGTGTCCCCGACTCAAGATCCTAGAAGTGCACTAGATCTATCTCTCTGTTCCTCAAATTTAGCTTCAGTCCTCTCTTGGGATATTCTTTCCTCCACTTATGGCAGCGACCATTTTCCAATTTTACTTAACTTCCCTAACAAGACTGTCCCAAAAAAAACATTCCCACCATTACTCAAATACAGACTGTCTGGTGCAGACTATGAAAGGTTTGCTAAAGAATGTGATCATAGGATTAAGGTGCTGGACTCTGTGTCTTCTGAAAATGCGATAAATCTCTATTCTAAATTTCTTGAAGCAATCATAGCCTCTGCTAACTCTTCAATCCCATTAAAAAAACCTCCCCCTAATAAAATTCGTTCTCCTCCGTGGTGAGACCATGAATGTACTGATGGAGTCATTAAACGAAAAACGGCCGAGATTTCGTATGCGAAATGTATGACCACAGATAATTTTATAAACTATCAAAGAATTCTGCCATGGTCAGTAAAATGTTATCTAAAAAGAAATAATCAGGTTGGTCAAAATTTTGCGAGAACTTATGTCCTCGAGCCCCAGCTTCTCTCATTTGGAAAAATATAAAAATATTCAGGAATTCTTTTTCGGATCATAATTCGTCCTATAGCGATCCCAAAGTGTGGTTGGAGAATTTCGCTAGTAAATTAGCCCCCTCCTCAGTTCCTTTTTCTGATTGCCTGTCATCTGTGCCCTCCACCCAGTCTCCCCCCCCCCCATAGATTAAATGAAGTATTTTCAGAATCGGAGTTCGATCTTGTAGTAGAAAACCTAAAATACTCCTCCCCATGTTTGGATGGCATTCCATACTCCTTTATTAGAAACACTGGGTCTGTGACTAAAAAATAATTTCTACAGTTGATCAATAGTTTCTCCACATCTGGGTCTCCCCCGGAGGCTTGGAGGTCGCAAATAATTATCCCTATATTAAAATCTGGTAAAGACTCCTCTGATGCTGCCTCTTATAGCCTTGTCTTCTCTTTCTAAAATTTCTGAACACCTTGTCATAAATCGCTTAGAATGGTTTGTGGAGAGTCATAACATTTCAACTATGGATAGCCTGGCCATCTTGACCACGGATATTAGGATAGCTTTCTCGAAAAATTAATCAGTCGTGGGAGTATTTTAAGATATATGCTTACGACAATGTGCTTCTTCCTGTGCTCAGGCAAAAAATGCTCCATTTGAGTATTTCAGTGAGGTTAGTCAATTTCATTACCAGCTTATTCTCAGACCGGTCAGTGTTGATACGAAACCAAGATTGCTTCCTGTCTCCTCGACCAGTATGGAAGGGTCTGCCTCAGGAATCAGTCCTGAGTCCCCTACTCTACAGCATTTACACTTATGATCTTGATAGAGTAGTTACCTCCTTTTGCAACATACTTCAGTATGCGGACGATTTAGCCCTTTATGTTCCTTTGGCTTCGATAGAGGAGGCCGCTGCTAGACTGAATTCCGCTATTATGTACCTCGAGGACTGGCTAAGTGATCACGGGTTGTCATTGTCAGCCTCAAAGAGTAATTTGTTGTAACGTTGTTATTTTTTCCAGGAAAATCCTTATTCCGGATGTGGACATCACCATAGACGGTTCATCAATCCCAGTTTCTATTCTTGACTCTAAAATGAACGGTTCCGCCCATCTTAACTACGTGATTTAAAAATGCGAAAAGGGTATCAACATCATGCGATGTCTTTCTGTTACGTGGTGGGGCGCTCACCCGTATTGTCAAAAGCTGATATATAATGCCATCGTACGCAGCCATTTCGATTACGGTACTTTCCTGCTTGAACCATGTATAAAGCTGTTCTTGATTGCCTCCAGAGAGTTCAATTCAAATGTTTACGCATTATTATCTGTGCCACGAAATCGTCTCCCACAAACGCCTTACAAGTTGAATGTGTGAACCCCCCTCTAAATTTACGAAGACAATATCTATCGGATAGATTATTTTATAAGGCTATCCAGCTCGAAAACCACCCCCACATTCCCAAAGTCAAATTGTTGAGTCAGCTAGTGTCAGATACGAGCTACTGGTCCCATAAGGATTTTACATGTCTTGTCAAAAGTCTCCAAAAACTAGAAAATGTCAACCAACCTCTATATCAAAGGAATATGAACCCTCTGTTTAGTACTAACTTTGATGCTCTTATCCATTCTCCTATCATTATTCTATCTCTTGGCATGTCAAATCATCCCCCGACGGTAATACTTCTTTTAATGAAATTGTAGCCAATTCTTGGAGTGATTGGCTACTTGTTTTTACTGATGCCTCCAAACTCCAAGAGTCCGGGTGTGTTGGAGCTACGGTTTGGATGCCAAGACTCACCAGCCCATGGCTCACAGTTGACCCATGGCTCACAGTTAATTCTTAGTAAGACAACTGTAAACAAAAGGTTGTTTTTAGTCCGTATACCACACGAGCTGATGCCTGCTCAATATGTGGGGACCCGGACATAGCAGGGAGGTCTGACTCCTGGGCATGGGTAATTCCATTTTTTCCCCTCCAAAAAAAAAGAAAAAAAGGGTATTCACAGGTGAGTCGATAGCGATTCTGGAAGCCATCCTTTATGTTTTATCTCATAAATTGAATAAGACCATAATTTTTACAGATTCTCTTAGTTGTCTCCAACCCATCAAGTCAAACCAATTCAGAGTTAAAATTAGATTCCCAGTAATTTTCAATTCAAATTTCCAACCATTCAATAAAAACAATTATTAGCCTCTATGACAAAACCAGAGCGGAAACCAGGGAACTGAATCTAGCTATGGATGCAGTTCTCAGTAGCCAGGTTAGCCTAGAAACTAAAATATTAGAGAGCTGCTGTTGTGTGCCGGACTGTGCTCCGTCAGCTACTTCCCTTCTGAATGTTAGCACTTCATATCCAGGTATAAAAACAATTATGTACAGTGATGAACTTGGAAAAAATATGGGCCAATTATTAAATATGTATATGGAGCATACGGTAATAAATAATTGTTTACCCAGCTGTAATCTGCATGATATTATGAAAAAAGTAGATAATGCTACATATAGTGATGACTGTTATTTAATCATATGCCTCGGTAATAGGGGTAGTGAACAAGTCTGACTTAATTAAATATTTAGACAAGCTCTGTTCTATATCATGCAATAATAATATACATGTAATGGATACTAACAATTTTGTTAGTAGAAATAAATATTATTTGACTAAAGGTAAATATTACCTTCCTAGTTATTACAAAAGACAAGTAGCAAATTCGCTGTCCTATTATTTTAATATAACAGCCAAAAATTTGGCTACACATAATGCCTCTATTGAGCATTATTGATAAATTCCAATCCTTAACCGACAGGGCGTGGAATCTTGGTAGGGTTGTTTTTTCCTTGGAATGTCACAAAGTAGTACTGACCTTGACGCCGTGGACCGGAATTCGAAAGCTCAATTCGAGGCAGGAGCACGGCATGAGGAACACAAGGGTGGGGGTTGATGGGAGTCGAATCTTACTGCTGTCGTAGTCCGCCGCCGGTGCCGTCGTGATGCCACGTATCCGACCACATGGGTCGCTATCCGAACGCGACGAATTGGGGACCGAACCACTTCAACCTTTCAAGCACGAAGCACTCACTCCGATGACGTTAAATCTACTTATTTCCCGACGATTGTTCCGCAATTATTATAATTAACATTCAACCAAGCTTTCCGATGCTGGCGTTAGACATTTTCCATGTTCAAAAAGTAACCTCTAACTCGTCATCTCGTTTCTATACAAGTGACAGCTAGTGATGTCCCGATCACTCGTGGTCGATCCGCGCAACGAAAAAACCGGTGCGTTCCGTAGCATAAATATTAAACAGTCACCCGCCCGGACAGGCCCGAACCTGTCCCTAATCAATAGGAAGGCGAGAAAGTGTTGCGACCGCTCTCTTGAGGACCGAGTCCCCCACCTTGACTTCTGCTGATCGAGGCGTGCCATCCCGACCCGTGTACAAAATGACGATCCGTCCTCGTCTCCATCTCAATGATGGCAGGTTCGCATCCTTAATCAGCACCAAATCACCGACTTGAGGGGGGCTCGTCCGGTCAGTCCACTTAAGGCGCTGCTGCAAGATGTGCAAGTACTCAAGGGACCACCGTTTCCAAAAATCTTGAGCCATCTGCTGCAACAACTGCCACCTAGTTAACTGACTTAACTTAACACATCACCGAATGGGTATTCTGGCAGGGCGTTAAGGGGCTGACCTGTCAGGAAGTAACCCGGCGTCAACGCTTCCAAATCATTTGGATCCGAACTGAGCGGGCACAACGAACGCGAGTTCAGTGTCATTTCAATTTTACAGAACAGCGTCGCAAGCTCTTCAAAGCGTAGAGAGGTCTCACCGATGATCCTCGTCAGGTGCGACTTAGCCGATTTAACCGCAGCCTCAAAAATTCCTCCCCAATGAGGACATCCCGGCGGACTGAAAACCCATTCAATCCCTCGTCGGGAGCAAGCCGTGCCGATGGCGTCCTGGTTACCGTTCAGGAATTGAGTGACCTCCTGCAGATATCGCCTGGCTCCGACAAAATTTGTGCCGTTGTCCGAACGGATTAATGTCGGGAGGCCCCTTCGTGAGACGAACCGATCCAGACATGCGATGAATGCCTCTGTAGTGAAGTCACTGACCACCTCCAAGTGGACTGCCTTCGTGGCCAAGCACACGAAGACGTACAGGTATGCCTTCACTAATCTGGCGTTCCGTAGCTGTGAAGACTTGACCATGAATGGTCCCGCGAAATCCGTTCCGATACCCGCAAAGGGCCGGATTTCGTTAACCCTATCCGAGGGCAAATAGCCCATCTGGGGCTGCATCGTAGCCGCCTTGGCCCGATAACAAGGCAGGCACCGAAATACGACGCTACGCACTAAGCGTCTTCTCGATAGAATCCAGAACTCGCGCTGGAGAAACGCCATCAAGGCGTGGCATCCGACATGCCCATTCCGAATGTGTCGATCCTGTATCAACAGTTCGACCAACTTCCCTTTCCTAGGGAGTAACAACGGGTGGCGAGCCGTATAAGGCAGGTTGGCATTCCGCAGCCGACCTCCTACCCTCAGCAATCCTTGCGGGTCAATAAACGGGTTGAGCCGAGCCACAGCTCCCTTCAGTTGGACGCGTCCGCGTCTCAGAATGTCCAGTTCGGACTTAAAGTGCACCGTCTGCACGTTCCGTACCAATGCGAACAACGCATGGTTCCGTTCCCGTGGTGTCAGGACTTGTGTCCGCACCCGTTGCGCCTCAGAATTGCGACAATTCCGCGCAAATCGGAAGATCCAGGCGGTCACATTGACCAGCTTGTCGAGCGAGCTGTACCGTTCCAGCAGGCTGAACTCCTCTTCCGGCTCTGGTTGCGTCGTACAGACACCGACTGTCAAGGCGCCGTTCGCCGAGGTAACGCGTGGACTCATTGGCCAATCCGATTCGGCTTGAGTCAACCATTTTGGACCCCACCACAAGGGATGTCCAACCAACTCCGGAGCGTGACACCCACGAGACGCACAGTCTGCTGGGTTCATTTCCCCTGGAACATGTCTCCAGATTAAGGGAACCTCCGAATTCAAAATCTGCGAAACCCGATTCGCCACAAAAATCTCCAGCTTGTGAACTGAAGCCTTCAGCCAGCATAACACGATCTGGCTGTCTGTCCAAGCGTAGACCGTATCTTCTAACGCTATTGACCCACGAAGAACCGTCATCGTGTGGTTGAGCAGACGAGTCAGGAGAGCCGCTCCCGAAAGCTCTAATTTGGGAATGGTCAGGCGAGTGCGCAACGGCGCAACCTTGCTCTTGGCCATGACCAACCGCACATCAACCTCCCCCGAGGAGTCGACCGTACGCAGATATACCGCAGCTCCGTAGCCCTTCTCCGAGGCATCGCAAAACCCATGCAGGGTGGCGGTGTATCGTTTGGTGGGGACCAACCTCCGTGGCAGTGAAATCCGATTGATGCCAGGGAGGGTCGAAAAGAACGATTCCCACTCTGAGCTCAATGACCCGCCGATCGGGTCGTCCCATTTCAGCTCAGCAGACCACAATTGCTGCATAAAACACTTGAGCTGAAATGTTACCGGGGTGATCCACCCGTTTGGATCAAATGTCCTAGCCACCGTTGAAAGGACGTTCCGTTTCGTCCAGACCTTCGGGGAGTCCAACTCGACCCGATACGAAAACATGTCTGACACCGGCTGGTACTGGACGCCTAATACCGACAACATATTCGGATATTCGAAATTTTTAAAAATGTGGGGATCCTGCTGGTAGTCATCCGGAAGACCAGACAGTAACTCTGGAGAGTTCGACATCCATTTCCGGAGCTCGTAACCTCCACCCCGTAAGAGCTCAACTAGCTCGTCCCGTCGAGCGAGCGCCTCCTCTACGGAATCTGGACCGGTACAGATATCGTCCACGTAGAGATCCTGCTCCAGGATCGCTGCTCCTCTAGGGAAATTTAACCGTTCTCGATCCGCTAACTCCCGCAGAGTGCGAATCGCCAAATAAGGACTAGACCGTAGCCCGTACGTGTTGGTGTTCAGCTCGTACACCTTGATGGGCTGATCTGGGCTCTCTCGCCACAGGATCAGCTGATACCGTCTATCGTCATAGTGAATGACCGTCTGCCTAAACATCATCCGGATGTCAGCTACAAACACAACATTGTGTGGACGGAACCGTGTGATAACATCCGCGATGTCATGGTTCAACTTCGGCCCTGAATGCAAACACTGGTTCAGGTTCATGCCGTTAGATGTTGATGCCGATCCATCGAACACTACCCGTATTTTGCCCTCCGGGGTCCTCAATACCGCGTGATGAGGCAGGAAGCAGTGGTCTTCACGCTTCCAGTCGATACCCGAAACCGACATGTGGCCGAGCGACTCGTATTCCCGCATGAAATCGACGTACTTCTGCCGGAAAATCCCGTCACGCTTCATGCGTCGTTCCATCGACAGAAGCCGCGTCTCGGCTGCATGGTGTGAACTGCCCAGCGGTGGGTGATCACTCCGGAATGGAAGACGTGTGAGAAATCGACCTGACCGAAGGCGACCAGTATTGTTCCGATAAAACTGTTCACACTCGTCTTCAACCGGGTCCAACCGGTGGACCGTAGGTGGTTCCTCCACCTCCCAAAACTTCTGTATCACCTCCGAGAGTACAGAACCGAATAAGGGACTACTAGTCGCTAGGCGTGGGGCAGCCGGCATGACCGGACCCATTACCGCATGGCCCAGTCTGGTATTGACCGAAACCAGACCAGTCGCCTGCAACACGTGGACACCTGGCACTAACAGGTATCCCAAGGCATCGACACCCAATAAAATGTCTACTGGGCCCGGAATATCATTAGGCAAGACTAATGCCGTGACCGTCAGATTCACCGATGAATCCACCCGTGACGAGAGAGTAATCCGACATACTCCCTTAACGGAACCGACTTCCGTGTTCCCAATTCCCCGAATGGAATGTGGATACTCCCTTACCGAAATGCCCAACCGTCTTACAAGGTTGCACGAGACTAAGCACCCCTGGGCCCCCGAGTCCAATAGTGCTCGTGCCACACATGATTTGCCGTCCGAACTCCACGCTATCACAGAGGCGGTGGGGAGCATGACCGTCTGTGGAGTGGCGGCACCCTGTAAGTGGGCGGCGTGTCCCTAGCGGGAACCTCCGCGGGATCCGAACCCGCTCAGACCTCCGTCGGCCTTGGAGTAACTCGGCTGCTGATACGCAACCGGCATATCAGACCGTATGTACATCAAGGGGTCCCAACCCGGATAATAGGCCCCTCGCTGTCCCGGTATCCGACCATACCGGACGGTGTACGGTGTGCCCGGTGGCCACCGTGGATGGATGGGGGAGAGCGGATCCAACCTGGGGCGCTCTAGGAATGGGGGCGACATCCGACTGTTCGCCTCCCTGTTCGCCTCCCAGAGCGACGGGCAGGGTGGCGCAGAAGGTGGTGGGCTCCCAGCCTTCGCGCCACTCATAGGTGCCATCTGACACCCACCCGTAACACGCGGTGAGCCAGCGGCCCGAAGTCCTCGCTGACCGTGGATAGCGGCGACCGAACCCCGGCCATCCCGCATGTTACCCCCCGCGCTGCCCCCTTCCCCTCGGGGGGGGTTCCTGTCCGCGGGTACCCCAGTCACCCCGTTGGTGACCTGACCGATTCAGGCACAACACTATGTGGTGCTTGCCACCACAGCACTCACACGGGAACGCGCGCGAGCACTCGCTCAGCGTGTGCGGCCCCAAACAACCGAAACACAATCGGTGACGGAAGACTATCTTCCTGCGGGCATCTACCCCGAGCGCCTTAAATTTGGCGCAACTGGTCACTTCATGACCGGCACTGTCGCAGTGCACACAGCCGTCACCCGACGGCGCGGCATTCAAAACGCCAAATTGTTTCGACCGCCCACCCCCCCGTGGGGGCGGGGGGCGCGGCCCCTCCCGCATCCGCGCGGGTTGGCGCTGCACACTGGCCTCCGTGTCCAGTGTGTCACATCGCCTACATTCACCCTCCAAAAAATCCGTCAATTGGATGAGCGTGGGCAGTTCCGTGCTACTGCCCCCATGCAGCTGTTCAAACCGACTTTGAACAGCTGCAGGCAATCGTGACAAAACCATATACAAAACGATGTATGTAAACGGTCTACCGGAAGACCAAGGTTCTGAAGGGCCTTAGTGGCCACCAGCACAGGGTTGAGCACCTGTACTCGGATGTCAACATCCCGTGTTACTCTGGGGATGCTAAACAGCTTCCCCAGCTGCGCATCAACTAACCGCCGTTTGTGTTGGTAGCGGTCCAACAATATGGACCTTGCTATATCGTAATTGCCCGCCGTGACCGTTAGGTGACCGACTAGGAGAGATTTTTTGAGCTTTCCTTGGTAGAAGAACATTTCCCTACAATGATCCAAACGTGTATACAGGTTGTCAAAATACTCAACGTATAGATATAGATAGATATAGACATAGTTTTTATTTTTACTAGCTTCAAGTAGCGCGGCTTCGCAACTCTTTTTTCGTATTTTTATTGTTTCCGGTCATAAAGCGTCGTTTATCGTTTAAGAGGCATCTCCATAGGTTTCTGAAATCTATATCGACATTATCGGCCCGATGTTGAATCAGACCTCAGATTCACGAAACTATTTGCTTACAAATTTTATGCATCGCACTGTCTAACATAAGTTCCGCTTACAACAAAGAGGTTGAAGTCGTTGAGTTGAGTTGAGGTCGTAAATTATTGAATCAACGACCCTCAGATAAACCATACCAACGCCATCCAGCGAAAGAGGCTGAACTTTCTATACATAATATTTTTCGTTTTCTTGGCAGTTTCTTTGCCTTTTTCGTAATTTTATTTTTATATAAACCTCTGGGCTGAGGAGAACATAACCAAATAAGAATTACACAAACCAATCGGGCCATTTTA
The DNA here is from genome assembly GCA_949825045.1 of Argyresthia goedartella. Classification (NCBI taxonomy): domain Eukaryota; kingdom Metazoa; phylum Arthropoda; class Insecta; order Lepidoptera; family Argyresthiidae; genus Argyresthia; species Argyresthia goedartella. Next base: position 19,416,397 of record OX463821.1, on the reverse strand, counting down.
GAGATTTAGTAAGACTAACTTACGTTCATTTTTATAAGTATAAACATAAATTTACATACATGCACATACATTGCTTCTGGCCGCACACTAGGATACCCTGTCTCGTGGGAACCAGAAACAGTGACGTCACACACATATAAAAATACAAGACCTGGGGATTTTTTTTTCACTACCCCCAGCCGGGGTTCGAACCCGAGACCTTTCGCATGGCAGACAGAGCCACAACCACTACGCCGCAGTGGTAGACAAGATAGAAGAACAGATAGATTTTAACAGACCTTGTATAGGCTGGGCTTTCACAAGGTGCCTACTTGAGGGACACCCTGTATATGTATAGACGACATTTGGGCTTGAAGTCGGTTGTTTATCTTTTAGTTTTTAATTTGTAAAGTAAGGTTGAAAAGGAATTGACGTAGACATGGAAAATAATAACAAATTTGCAGAACAAATTAATACGATTTATTATATTTCATCTTGAAACAGTTAGTACAAAACGCTGCAACACTGATACACGCATAAAATAAGTTAAGATTAAGATGAATGGCTATTTTACATAAAATTCTTTCTTTATAATATGTCCTACTTAGATATTTAAATAATAAAGTTAAAGTATGCAAGTTTTAAAACACATCTCTAAGTCGATATGCAGGTACTTAACTAAATAGGATTTTATCTTCAATTTTCAGAGAAAGCTTATCGAAGCTTACCTCCTAAAGCTATGCATCTAAAATTAAGCAACTACCTAATTTCAATATTTACAAAAGGCAATGCATATCACATTTCTTGGATTGATAAATGGATTCGGTGTAATAATTAAATTAATATAGAAAGCTGAAAGCTGTTTTTAACACGGTGCTTAATACAAAAATATTAAATCGTTTTTTTTATGGATAATTTAATTTACAGTAGTTTACAAAAAGCTTTTTTATTTTGAGGGTCAAAAATACCTAATCCCTACAAACTCATAGTTAAATAAAATTGTCACTTTGTCCTATTAGCCTCTATCACTCTGGCTATGTTTTTGTCTAAACATAAAATTCACAAATCACTTCTAGCCAGCTAATTTGTAATCAATTTTAAATAATATTATAAATATCGATAAACATAAATAACATCCAGAGATGAATCTCGTATTTGATCTTGCGAAAATGTTATTGCACAAATTCATTTCAAATACTTCTTCATTAATAGTGCACAACGTGGAACCCATAAGCATATTAATGGACATTGTGTTTCAACTGTGTATTTCAAACATAGCATATCAAATGAAATTCAATAATGAAACTAGACAAAAAGTTCAGAAACTAAAACCCGACACTTAAAAGTATGAAACCGATTACCACCGGGCGGATAGACCCTTGAACGATGAGACTAAATTCAGGCAAAGCAGCCAGCAAGAGCATTAGCTCTTATTATTAAATATATATACATATATATTTGGAGTGTGTTGATAAGCCCCTTAATTTATTACCCAACACGGCCCTGTTAATTTATTTTTCTAATTCATAACTTTTTGGCCTTTAGAGGGCGCAATATTGAATTTATTGTGACGTCACATAACCTATAACCAATTGACAATCAATACGCTTCTAACGATACCTCATTTGTCCAATTCCGATAAGTAGTTTAGATGTACTCGTAACACAAATGAACATACATATTCACATAATACATACATACAAAGGTGTCAAACACATAACCCTCCTTTTTGCTTCGCTGTAGTCGGGTAATGAAAAGATATTAAAGCATGATAAAGAGATATTACGTTCACACCTACACATTTAAGGGGTTCAACAGAACACATTCCCCTTACATAGAGATGTAATTCGCAACGAAACTCCCTGGCGTATTTATATTTTGTATCCAGCGCCGTCATTAACAATGAGTTTAACAACGTATATAGGCTAAACGCTTCTCTAGAAGAGCCATGGGCAAAGCAATGTCACTGGTTTTGTGACGACTATACTCAGAACCGACTTTTGTATCAAACAAAATGTCCAAATTCCACTCACAACACACTAAAGCCCTTTCCTGTGAGCCCGTCGCCCCCTCAACCCTCTGAGTCCTCTTAGACCTCTTCTCCCTCGTCTCCCCTCTGCTTCTGGAAGCGTTACAGCTGGGTCCCTTAGTGCTCTCAGCTGCAAATACAGCCGTTGTTTGCAGAATTCGTAGAACTCAATCTCCATTGTGAAGTTGGCTCGCACGATGTCCTTCACCGCTTCGGAGACCGGAGGTTTGAATGCATTGCGGTTGATTCGGTTGAACTGGTTCAGCTCTTCTGGAAAGAGGACGATAGTGGATTAAGGTAAGGTTTTTATTAACTTTGCAACTTTTTATACAGACGTATGCATTGCTTCTGGCCCACACTTTAGCTCACACTAGGAAGTCTACAGCCATATGTCGTGGCTGTCGTGGTTATGGCGTCAAAAATATATAATAAGATCCCGGTGCAGATTATGAATAGAGACAATCCCAATCTTTTCCAACAGAAATTAAATTACCTAGCATACAAGGCTCTTGAGGCGCATTACTCAATCGTTGAATATTTAAAATGATGCTGTGTTGACATAATACTGGGTGTCTCAAAAGAAAGTTCACATTTGATTTGCCTACTGTGTGAACGCAACTATTCCGGGGGGCGCGGGGGGTATGTCAATCGGTAGCCTAGCTTTTGGGAATTTAGTCGCTATGGAGCGTTTCTCAGGAGCGGACCGTGCGTTGTGCGTACGTGAGTTTTACAAAAACGGTAATTCAGCGACTGTAGCGCGTCGAAAATTCTGCAGTATTCGACATATTCGTCGTTTAAATGATGCTCCAAGCGCTCGACTCATTGGGATATGGGTCAAGAAGTTTGAAGAGACTGGTTCAACGCTAGAAAAACCAAAATCCGGGCGTCCAAGGTCTTTGAGAACGTTCGAAAACGTAGACAGTGTCTCTCAGTCTGTTCGTGACAACCCGGATCTTTCGATTTGGAAGCGTGCTGTTGCTTTAAACGTGCATAGATCATCATTGTTCCGCATTTTACACAAAGATTTAAAGCTGCACCCCTACAAAATTCAGTTGGTGCAAGAATCAGAGAGGGCAGAGGCTTGAATTCATAAACCAGGTGATTGAGCGGTTTCCAACGTTTAACAACATCTTGTTTTCGGATGAAGCTCATTTCCACCTTAATGGACATGTAAACAAGTAAAATTGCCGCTACTGGAGTGCAACCAATCCAAAACAAAAACATCAGAAACCCCTACATTCGCCTAAAGTGACCGTATGGGCTGCGATGTCGGCGCGAGGAATTATCGGCCCTTACTTTTTTGAAGATGAAAGGGGACGCACAGTTACCGTTAATTCAGAGCGTTATGTGGAGATGTTAGACGACTTCTTCGTGCCTGAACTGCAAAACTTTTCTGGTTATAACCAAAGAACACGGTTTCAGCAGGACAGCAACTTTATTAAGAAACTATTAGGACTTGCACTGTTGAAACTTGTTATGTAGATGTATTCTGTGAACCGCTTTACGTTTTCATACAAAAATTAAAATAATTAAAGGGGGCTACCCATACATTGAACTGACACCAAAAAATATGTTTTTCATCAAACCTATATTTGTGGGGTGTTTATAGGTAGGTCTTAAAAATTAACGCTCCTGAAACCATTTTTCCTCAAAGTAAATCGTTAAAGATCCCTTCCAAATTGGACAACCTACAACACAAACATGCAGTCACATAATTACTTGCTACAACGGAACCCTTCATGGGCGAGTCCGACTCGCACTTGGCCACTTTTTTACATTTGTATCCTATTCCTTTAAAAGTAAACTTTAGGCGAAACTAAGTCCCGCTGTCGGAGTGCCCAGCCTTAAAGAGTACCCTAAAACCTATTTTTACAATGTATTATTTTGCCTCGAGTCAGCCTACGGGTACCTCATAGCATCTAGTGACATCGATCTGAACAAATTTCACTATGACACCAATTTGATCAGAGCAACTTTATTATGGCAACAAATATAATGATCACCAAATAATTTTTTTCCTACCCAAAATGGATAAATGAACACCAAAAGTTGCAAAAAACATCAGGGCAAAATATTGCGGTAGCTTAGGTGAAGGGTAAAGGGGCTGAGGAAGCGAAGCCCCCTTTATCCTTCGTGTTTGGTTGAACATGTAAGAACAACAAAAAATACTTAAAACATAAACTTGTACGCAAAACATAAAAAGAAGTTTGGTGATAATTTGTCCAAACACAATTTGGTGGACATTTATCCATTCTGGCAGTCATTTCGAATTTATTGGTAGTAGAATAGGTGCGTTTTTGGTAATCGTTTAAACATAAGCCCTTTATTATTCACGACTCCGTACATTTTGGGGCGGGCGGTCAACTGATTTGCTCTGATCAAGTCGGTTTCTTGGTGAATGTTGTTCAGATTGATGAACGAGTATGTTTATTGTTAAGCCGCAACCAGATACCGTTGTCCAACAGTTGTCCAATGTTGGGTTCCTCACTCACCCCAGTACAGCTTGGAGGCGCCGTCGAAGAACCTCGGGATGTATCGCTCGAAGGCTGTGAGCGTCGAGTTCATGTCCTCAAGGACGCCCACGACGGCGTATTGCTGCTCCACCACGCGCTTCGCTCGCTGCAGGGCTTCCATGCTGTTGAACGGCCTGGAAATAAATTGATGGTGAAGTAAGATTCAGGTTGAGTACAACTCAGTACGCTCTAACGGCCTGGAAATAAATTGATGGTGAAGTAAGATTCAGTTTGAGTACAACTCAGTACGCTCTAACGGCCTGGAAATAAATTGATGGTGAAGTAAGATTCAGTTTGAGTACAACTCAGTACGCTCTAACGGCTTGGAAATAAATTGATGGTGAAGTAAGATTCAGTTTGAGTACAACTCAGTACGCTCTAACGGCCTGGAAATAAATTGATGGTGAAGTAAGATTCAGTTTGAGTACAACTCAGTACGCTCTAACGGCCTGGAAATAAATTGATGGTGAAGTAAGATTCAGTTTGAGTACAACTCAGTACGCTCTAACGGCTTGGAAATAAATTGTTGGTGAAGTAAGATTCAGGTTGAGTACAACTCAGACCGCTATGTTCACGTTCTAACGGCGATGGAAAACATCTCGAGAAGATTATTATCGCATCTCTATAGCTGCGCTGATGTGCTAGCACCTTGTCACGCAAAATGGTGTATTAAATACCCAACGTGGGTGAAACTGTGCCACTGCCGTCTTGTAAGGGAAAAGGCGTGACGTATCTATACGTGTTTGTAATTTAGGACCAATGAAATGTGTGAATTCTGGCCGGGGAGGGAAGCGACAAAAAACCCCGTGTCTTGGACTGTTGTCACCAACTGGCCGTTACTGTCCGTCACTTGCCCTTGTTAGCACGACACAGGTCATGTCATGGTCATATACATGCATAAATGTTCATGTTCTGTGTGTTTGGCGATGGTGGTTGCCGATGCCCTCGTGGGTCTCGCAATAATGTGTGTGTGTGTGTGTGTGTGTATATATGTGTGTGTGTGTGTGTATGTGTGTGTGTGTGTGTGTGTGTGTATGTGTGTGTGCCACATCGGTGCCCTCGTGCGTCTCGCAGTAGTAATGACCTCAAGTGTGTGTCGGAGAGTGTATGAGTTGTGGGTGTGTCCGAATATGTACTCACGTGCACTCGGGCTCGTGTCCGCAGAAGAACAGCGTCTGGCGGCGGTGGTCGCCGATGCCCTCATGCGTCTCGCCCTGCACGTAGCGGCACTCGCGGTCGCCGCTCAGCACGCATGTCTCGAAGTCCTGGAAAGATACACGAAACACTTTTAATGAGAATTCTGAATATAAATAAGGAATACTGAAGGATGTAGGGATTGGCACAGGACTGGATAAGTTGGCGCAAAAAGGAGGAAGCTTATATCTATCATTCGGCGGAAACAGCTTATGATGCTGGGGCCGGTCATCTAGAATAATCTAAAGCAAACCTCCCGTTAAACTAAACTCAGGAGTTCTTCTTTGGGCTGCGCAAATACGACTATGTACACACGACAAAGAAGATCGGTTTGCAGGGCACACAAACACCAGTCTTTGTGTGCGTAACGTTGCCAATAGCTACGATTAGCAATGCACACTAACACAGTATTCGTGTTAATGTCGCGTCTGTGTGCGTTTTTCTGATCCCATACATTCATTGATTATGACGCAAGTTTTCACAGCTTTATGCAAAGTAGTCGATAGCCTAGTGGATTAGGTGCTAGAATTACGATATGTAGATAAAGGTTCGATCCCTCAAAGGAAATTATTTTTTAGAAGCTACGAGTATTATTAAATTCACATAGCATCGAATATAAATTGATTACAATTGTTTAACCAAACTAGAGTTCGAAGAGTTGTAAACTTGCCCGGTAAAAAGGCCATAGTCTACCTTCTTTATTTAAAATGTAACAGCTACCCTCTTTAAAATTGTTTTGCGTCTGCGCGCTCTCAGCATTAGTTGTATTGCATTTCGTTCCTTGTAAATTGTGATTGAGATTTGTTATCTATCATGGAAAGTCATCTATCCACTTTTAAAAAGGCGGAAATCATTGTTTTGTATGAACAAAACATTTCAATTAGCGAGATAGCACGACGTTTAATGATATCGGTGAGTTATGCATATAAAAAATAAATTTGAAGGTTTTTTATAAATTATGATTATAATTATACCTTGTGTTACTACTTCATTGTATTTTTTTCTTATTTTACAGAGAAGAACAGTGCAACTGTGGGTTCATAGGTATGCAGATTCTGGACATGTTGAAAGTCGTCGACCAGGCCCACAGCCTGTAGCCTACACAGCTGCATCTGATCGCCATCGCGACATCATTGCAGCGCATAACAGCAATCCGTTTGCCAGCACCCGGTCTACGGCGACACTTCATAATGTAACACTACAAACAGTTCGCAATCACTTACGAGCTGATGGTTTAAGATGTCGGAGACCAGCGAAGAAGATTATGATGTCTAATGAGCATCGTGAAGACAGAGTGCGGTTTGCCCGTGAATATTTGGACTTTGATTGGTGTAATAATGTTGTTGTTTTTAGTGATGAAAAGACTTTTAGATCAGACAAGGATGGGCGTAAAATACTGTGGAGAAGAAATAATGAACGATATAGTTTAGCAAACATTCTACCGTGCAGGTGTAGTGGCCGTATTACTTTGGGATATTGGGGATGGATGTCGTCGATGGGCCCCGGTGAATTAGTGCAAGTGAGTGCTCGCAACACTGCTCAAGGATACTTGGATATTTTACAGAACGTCATGTTACCAACCGTACGAACTGTATATCCGGATGAGCATATATACTTTGTCCATGACAATTGCGCTGTGCATCGCGCCCATATTGTGCAAGAATGGTTTAACAAGCAAGAATCCTTGACAGTTATTGACTGGCCTTCTAAAAGCCCTGATTTAAACCCCATCGAAAATCTATGGGGACATATGGTGCTCAATTGGGATCCATCGAATGTGAGATCTAGGTCTAATTTAGATGAAGTTGTTACTTCAACCTGGGAGATAATGCGAGGCACTGACATGTGTTGGAATATGGTCACTGGCATGAGAAGTAGACTACAACAAATAATAGTAAGAGAAGGAGCTCCACTAAGATATTAAATAAAACATAACCATTAATATGTGAAAGCTTTGTGTTATCATAAGATAAGGTGATTTATATGTCTATGATGTTATTGCTACTTCAGGTTAGAAGTTATCACATAATTTCTAATTGCTTAGCATGTTGATTCATAGCTTATATATCATCAACTGCGACATCTGTCCTTGTCTGACTAAAACTAAAATAAGTAAATTAAGTGTAGTTTATTATAACAAACTAGTAATAAATTATTATTAGGACGAAATATAATTTTGTTTTATTATGAAAAAAATAAGGCTGGTTTCACCACATGCTGATAAAGCCTATCTGTCAAATAACGCCATACAAAAATCTAAGTTTAACTGGCAGATAGGCTTCATCAGCAGTGGTGAAACCGGCCCTTAATCTAGAATAAATATTTGGTCTGATCAATAATAATTAAAAAAAAGTATCTAAAAAAAAACATCACCATGCTTTTTCCCTCCTTGATAGAGGATCGAACTCAATACCTCAAAGTCATTAGTCTGGCATCTAACCCGTTGGGCTATCGTCCACTCTGTAGGAAGCGGTAAAAACTAGTCTTATATTCAACGAAGACACATAGTGATTGTATGCTCAGACAGTATTATAATATCTGTGACTGTGCTGTGACGACCAATGTAACGCACACACATTCAAGTCAGCGATTCGTGTCGCAACGTTACGCACACAAAGAGTGGCATTTGTGTGCCCTGCAAACCGAACTTCTTTGCCGATTGTACTTTAACTTGTCAAACATTAGTTGCATGTTTTCATGTACACACGACAAAGAAGATCGGTTTGCAGGGCACACAAACACCAGTCTTTGTGTGCGTAACGTTGCCAATAGCTACGATTAGCAATGCACACTAACACAGTATTCGTGTTAATGTCGCGTCTGTGTGCGTTTTTCTGATCCCATACATTCATTGATTATGACGCAAGTTTTCACAGCTTTATGCAAAGTAGTCGATAGCCTAGTGGATTAGGTGCTAGAATTACGATATGTAGATAAAGGTTCGATCCCTCAAAGGAAATTATTTTTTAGAAGCTACGAGTATTATTAAATTCACATAGCATCGAATATAAATTGATTACAATTGTTTAACCAAACTAGAGTTCGAAGAGTTGTAAACTTGCCCGGTAAAAAGGCCATAGTCTACCTTCTTTATTTAAAATGTAACAGCTACCCTCTTTAAAATTGTTTTGCGTCTGCGCGCTCTCAGCATTAGTTGTATTGCATTTCGTTCCTTGTAAATTGTGATTGAGATTTGTTATCTATCATGGAAAGTCATCTATCCACTTTTAAAAAGGCGGAAATCATTGTTTTGTATGAACAAAACATTTCAATTAGCGAGATAGCACGACGTTTAATGATATCGGTGAGTTATGCATATAAAAAATAAATTTGAAGGTTTTTTATAAATTATGATTATAATTATACCTTGTGTTACTACTTCATTGTATTTTTTTCTTATTTTACAGAGAAGAACAGTGCAACTGTGGGTTCATAGGTATGCAGATTCTGGACATGTTGAAAGTCGTCGACCAGGCCCACAGCCTGTAGCCTACACAGCTGCATCTGATCGCCATCGCGACATCATTGCAGCGCATAACAGCAATCCGTTTGCCAGCACCCGGTCTACGGCGACACTTCATAATGTAACACTACAAACAGTTCGCAATCACTTACGAGCTGATGGTTTAAGATGTCGGAGACCAGCGAAGAAGATTATGATGTCTAATGAGCATCGTGAAGACAGAGTGCGGTTTGCCCGTGAATATTTGGACTTTGATTGGTGTAATAATGTTGTTGTTTTTAGTGATGAAAAGACTTTTAGATCAGACAAGGATGGGCGTAAAATACTGTGGAGAAGAAATAATGAACGATATAGTTTAGCAAACATTCTACCGTGCAGGTGTAGTGGCCGTATTACTTTGGGATATTGGGGATGGATGTCGTCGATGGGCCCCGGTGAATTAGTGCAAGTGAGTGCTCGCAACACTGCTCAAGGATACTTGGATATTTTACAGAACGTCATGTTACCAACCGTACGAACTGTATATCCGGATGAGCATATATACTTTGTCCATGACAATTGCGCTGTGCATCGCGCCCATATTGTGCAAGAATGGTTTAACAAGCAAGAATCCTTGACAGTTATTGACTGGCCTTCTAAAAGCCCTGATTTAAACCCCATCGAAAATCTATGGGGACATATGGTGCTCAATTGGGATCCATCGAATGTGAGATCTAGGTCTAATTTAGATGAAGTTGTTACTTCAACCTGGGAGATAATGCGAGGCACTGACATGTGTTGGAATATGGTCACTGGCATGAGAAGTAGACTACAACAAATAATAGTAAGAGAAGGAGCTCCACTAAGATATTAAATAAAACATAACCATTAATATGTGAAAGCTTTGTGTTATCATAAGATAAGGTGATTTATATGTCTATGATGTTATTGCTACTTCAGGTTAGAAGTTATCACATAATTTCTAATTGCTTAGCATGTTGATTCATAGCTTATATATCATCAACTGCGACATCTGTCCTTGTCTGACTAAAACTAAAATAAGTAAATTAAGTGTAGTTTATTATAACAAACTAGTAATAAATTATTATTAGGACGAAATATAATTTTGTTTTATTATGAAAAAAATAAGGCTGGTTTCACCACATGCTGATAAAGCCTATCTGTCAAATAACGCCATACAAAAATCTAAGTTTAACTGGCAGATAGGCTTCATCAGCAGTGGTGAAACCGGCCCTTAATCTAGAATAAATATTTGGTCTGATCAATAATAATTAAAAAAAAGTATCTAAAAAAAAACATCACCATGCTTTTTCCCTCCTTGATAGAGGATCGAACTCAATACCTCAAAGTCATTAGTCTGGCATCTAACCCGTTGGGCTATCGTCCACTCTGTAGGAAGCGGTAAAAACTAGTCTTATATTCAACGAAGACACATAGTGATTGTATGCTCAGACAGTATTATAATATCTGTGACTGTGCTGTGACGACCAATGTAACGCACACACATTCAAGTCAGCGATTCGTGTCGCAACGTTACGCACACAAAGAGTGGCATTTGTGTGCCCTGCAAACCGAACTTCTTTGCCGATTGTACATATAAGGAGATAAGCTGGCCTTTGCACAATATTTTTCTGTAAGTCTTGCTGTCTGTATTTTATTTGTGTGCAATAAACAAATAATGAATTATGACTTTTACACCAACTCTTGCGTAACTTTTGTGAATTTTCATCATTTAATACAAAAGAGTTCAACGCGCGCCAGAAAAACAACACCGAAACGGGTCACAAATCTTTTTTTGTTTTTAGTTTGCCATCTGGTAAACTATCAACCAAACAATAGTTGTGGTATTATCTGACGATGTGAATAAAACTAGCAAGATTACAAGTAGAAGTAAGTAGGGACATAAGCCTTGACTACTTTTTAAGTAACGTGGATAGTCATGCTGACCCATTCTCAACTACAACCTTCGTTTTATTATATCCACCTTTAAAATAACTCGAATAAGTAAGTATTAAACTCAGATGTAAGTAGTATTTCAGAGCAGATATATATATTATGGTTAGTTAGACAGCTGCGTCGGCGCAGCCTCTCTCATCTAATCTGAAATAGGTTCGCAATTGAAACGTCACTTTTTGCGACAGGAATCGTATCGTGACTAATCTAAGCTAACTGTGAACCTTACATGAGTATTTATAGGTACTATTATAGCAAGGCAGGCAAAAATAGCTCTTAAATATTGGTACATACAGAACTGGACAAGTTCTACAAATATTCAGCCAATTATCCTGCGAAATACTCTCACTGTAAACATGTTCTTGTTACAGCACAATAGTGTGTCTTATTCTCAAGTCATAAAGGTTGTAGACATGTAATTTGCACTTCGCCTATTGTCGGACGAGGCCCAACAATAGGCGAATAATTAAAGCGGGAAAACGTTCACAACAATTGAGTTATTTATATCATCATTAGATTTCATAATAACTTTGTCGAAGCTGTCGCCTCGAGGCTCTACAGGCTTCAGAGCCGATTTATATTAATTTATAATTTATTGCATTTTATTTTAGTTAATAAATTTACATTATAAGGCAGTGGATTTATCTATTTACAGTAAGTTACTAAATAAGAAAATATCTTCCATTTTATACCTCCATGGCTCCTCATATTTTGGCAAGCAAGGCTTAAAAAATCTTTTCACACCTTTCATTCGGAAAAGTAAGTTTTGCTCCACGACGAGAGGGAGCAAAATGCTACTTTTCTGTTCAAGCTACTTTTTTAATTTATTCATTGGCATGTAGCAGTTAGGCAATGTGCCAATTGAACACAGATCTTAATAAAATAATCGATTGTAATTTCATCGTTGTCGATTAAAAACGAACATGTTTCAAGTTTTAACTTTAACAACGTTATATGAAAATTTATGAATTTTTCGTAATATAAAAAAAAATGTCACGATAAATTATGTGTTTTACTGAAATCAAAACTATCGATGTCAGTTATTGTGATTTAATGAATATTGATATCCGGAACCATTGTAATATTTTGATTCTATTATTTTTACACATTAGTAAAAGTACACAGGAATATTTTATCTGGGGTGACCTTTCCATAATCCTTCACAATCCACCATTATAAAAAAAAATTGTTTACGTTGTTCGATTGCTGTAAAAGTGGTGAAAGTATAATTCAAAGAATAGTTATTTAATTTTTTAGAGCATTTATTTTAAATTTTCCTCATAGTCGGTGTGAAAAGATGTATGTGTCACTTAGGAGCAAAATTATTTCGTCATGGGCGTTAACGCTTGAATCCTTCGTTACGCTCAGGATTCTAACTTAGAATCCCTCGCTACGCTCAGGATTCTATCGTAGAGTCCTTCCCTTCACTCTGGATTCAATGTACCGCCCTCGCCGTAAATACATCATTTTGCTCCCTTGTGACACTAATAACTATTTCACACCTTTCATTCGGAAAAGTAGGTTTTTCTCCATGACGAGAGGGAGCAAAATGCTACTTTTCTGTTCAAGCTACTTTTTTTACTTTATTCATTAGGGTGTAGCAATTACGCAATGTGCCAATTGAACATAGATCTTAATAAAATAATCGATTGTATTTTCATCTTAGTCGATTAAAACGAACATGTTTCAAGTTTTAACTTTAACAACGTTATATGAAAATGTATGAATATTTTGTAGTACCTATTTAAAAAAATGTCACAATAAATTATATGTTTTACTGAAATCAAAACTATCGATGACTGTTATTGTGATATAATGAATATTGATATCCGAAACCATTGTAATATTCGATTCAATTATTTTTACACATTGGTAAAAGTACACAGGAATATTTTATCTGTGGTGACCTTTCCCTAATCCTTCACAATCCGCCATTATAAAAATAAAAGTTTTGTTTACGTTGTTCGATTACTGTAAAAGCGGTGAAAGTATAATTCAAAGTATAGTTATTTAATTTTTTTAGAGGATTTAATTTAAATTTTCCTCATAGTCGATGTGAAAAGTTGTATGTGTCACTCAGGAGCAAAATTATTTTCAGCATGGGCGTTAAAGCTTGAATCCTTCGTTACGCTCAGGATTCTAACTTAGAATCCCTCGCTACGCTCAGGGTTCTATCGTAGAATCCTTCCCTTCACTCTGGATTCAATGTACCGTCCTCACCGTAACTACATCATTTTGCTCCCTTGTGACACAAATAACTATTGTGTGTCACATGCTGTCGAAGCACTTATATGTGGTTGTATGTATGGTATGACTCTATTAAAATAGCTGCCAACAATATTAATGTAGCAAAAATGTATCAAACTTCTTTAAAATTTTAAAGCTCATCTTACTTCCGTCCCACAGTTTGTTTTACATGGCAAAATGGCCAGTCTACCTATATTAAGGATTCTCAATAGTTGATCATTTTGCGTCTCAATTTTGACATGTTTATTTGCGGACTTCGTTATTTACAACATAAAGTACCGCAAGCCCATTAATGTTATTAACAAATATGAATTAAGTGCTCATTTCACTAAGACAGATGCAATTATTTACGACGATTGGTTGTACGTCTTACATATCCAGGAGACAAATTCTGGTTTCGGTATCTTGTCGGCTGGGCCTTTTCGTGAGAACATCTGAATAATAAAATTAATAAAGCCTGTCAATGTAGAATGCCATTACCGGTGCAAGTCCTCATTCTGTAAGGAAGAGCTTATTTTAACTCGTTCAAATCGTGATCAGATAAGTTTTTAATCAACGGTTTGTATCTATAAAAAAGAAAAAGCCAAGTCCTAATCTCGGGTCGTGATATATCACTTCGCTGTATAACGGAAGTCTGAACTGCGGAAATTGATACAAAATGGTTCAATAGAAGGTTTTTGCGGGTATTTGTGGCCACAATGGCCGTTATATTTGAGGTGTATGAGGTGGCTCCCGGTCACTTACCTGTACAATTGACATTATTGTCGGCGACAATCAGTATGCTTTGTATCCTGTTGTATCATGAAAGCGTCGGTACCATACTATAGGTATTATATGCTGCATGAGATCTTGAACTTAATTTTTAGCGACTATAGTAAGATTAATAAACGTCGGGCGGGGCCGCCCAAGAAGGTCCTATAAAGACCAAATCGGCGATTTGTTAGTGAAGGGGCAAATACGAAGTACCCGTAACCCGCGAGCTTGCATGAAGAGACTTATGAATCTTGAGGAAACGAGAGATGTATGCCAGGATCGTAGCAGGTATGAGGTCTTTGGTCTCTGCCTACCACTCTTCCGGAAAATAGGCGTGAGCATATGTATGTATGTATACAGTAAACATCGAAGACGTGCTTTAAAATACATAAAAAAACACTCTCATTAGTAGATCTAGTTTGACATACATTTATTAACGACTTTAGTTAGTTAATTCTATTGTGTTGGGAGTCTAGTTTAGGCAATCCGATTTAGAAAGTATAGGTATGTGAGTAACTAGAAAGTTACCTCCTCATATAAAATCGCGGTTCCATATTTTGAGATGAATATGAAACGTTGGAAAACGCAAACTAAACATGCGTGAGGACCCATTGATATAGTGATTCCACTTCATCAATTTTTATCGATTAATCTGTATCTCTACTGTTGATGTTTTTCCTTCACTTAGTGGCACGGAATGTGAGATTTAATTTGAAAAAGCCCGCAGAATTAAAATTATATATTTTGCAGGCTAAGTTACGGAAGCGATAAAGTAAATGACAGCTGCGATGTTTATGAGTTGATCAAATCATGGATCATTAAGTATGGTCCACTGACTCACTTACACTCGTAGAGAGTCATCAAGTTATGTATAAAGCTGCAATTGTTAAATACTAACAGGGCTGATGATGGAACCAAAAACAGTAAGTTCATATAAACAGCAATACAGGATTAAATTTAAATGATTTTATTTTCACTTCTCCTGTTGTACCACAATATCTTTGTTTACCTCACTTTACTGGTGGGTAATCGGAACAAAAGCTTCTAGATAATTATATCAGGCGTTTTATGGCGTATTGTTTTCATCACAAAACAAGTAGTTAGAGCAACAGCAGATGATCGCAATGCAGGTAAATGAACTCATTCGCACAGATCTTTAACAGTGAATATACGTTTAGGTTGTAGTAAGTTTTATAACTGCTCCGTGGTCTAATGGGTTGCACGCTTGCTTCTTACACAGGAGATGCAGGTTCGATTGCTGACCATGTAACAATGAGAACATTAATTTATCGTAAGTACATTATACGGACGTTCTAACGGTGATGGAAAGCATCGTGAGGAATCTTTCATTACTCCATAGCTGCGGCGATGGGCTAGCCCCCTGTCACGCAAAATAGAGTATTGAATAACTGGTTCAAAGTGGGCTTAATTGTGCCTCTGCCACCCCGTTTCGTAAAAGGCGTGACGCTATATATTAACTTTTGTAACTCAAGACTTTTTAAAGAAGCAATATCTCGTGGCGATTGTATGTAACTACTTAGAATTATCATTGATTTATTATCTACGCGCATCATCTTTATATCATTTTAACATCTAAGGCTTTCAGTGATATAAATAGAAAGGAGTATAGACATCTTAATGGGAGTCCATTCAATGATGGACATAATTAGATTAGACGTCTTCGTCACGCGATACTTTTAGCATTGATTGATACAATTACAATACTTCCGCTTCCGTATGTACAGCTCCGATTGCGATGTGATTGCTTCCATTAAAGGTTTCGAAATATGAGCACATCCTCCTGCATACTGCTGTAGTCTATTTGTATTGTAAAATGAATGATTTGCCGTACATTGTTAGTCAAAGGAATATTCTTGCATTCAGTCAAACTAAGCAGCCAAACTGCAATACCAGGTCCAAAGGAGAAACGTATATGTGTATCATATAAAATTCTAAAATTCTCAAATAGACATGGTCAGACCTACAGTATAATATAAATATACTATAATATGTGTAAACCATGGTGGTTTTGTATTATATTATTTTATTTATTTATATTAATCTTACCTTCTTCAACCAGGCCGGATCCGGAAGTGGCAGATCAGGGAATGCCCGTTTCCTCTCGACGTAGTACCAGGGCGCGCGCACATAATAGTACCACGAGATTACCCGCTCCACCGGGTCCCGGACCACGTTCACGTAAATCGGCGACGGGTACCCGAATCTGGGGAGTAGAGAAAGGGGGGTTGTAGACACACAACAAGGGGAGTTGTCGACCTAGCTAGAAACTTGTGCACGCTTTGAGTCAGTTCAATCAAACCCAAAGAGTCACTATAGAATCGCGCACTGAGGGTTCCGCATAAATCGCATTTTTTTTATCGAAAATCGAACTACAAATTTACAGTTTTCGGATTTTACCATTTATTTGTGCTGAAAGAATTGCTTCTTGTCATATTTCATGATTCTAGGTCAACGGGAAGTATTGGTTTTGATTCCCTTGCGGGTAGCAAGCAAATTCAGCAATAATGTGGCATTACCTCTTGATTGAGTTAGCTATAAGTTTGTTTTTTTTTCACTTTCAAGTCACTACAGACTGAGTAATCAATACTTATTCCAACTTGATACCCGTTCCTGAGAAAAAGGGTCTTGACAAACGGACAACGAAGTGATTTTATGATAAGGATCCAATTGCGAAAAATTTGGATGAAAAGGCATATATCCGCGTTTAACACATTATAAAATTTTCGGCAATATCGATAGGACTCTTTCGAGGTCCAGAAAAGAAAGAACCCTTACGAGGACTCAACAAGGAACATATCTGTTGTGGATACCGCTACCCGATAGTTCCGATCTAGGTTTAAGAAAGCAAGTTATAATTAAAGTTACATACAATGAAGGCTTGTTTTCCTGCACGATTTGCACTTTAGTCCGTTTTCCGGGAAAACCTTTGCCTACCAGAAGAAAAATAACGCAACTGATTGGAGAACAATGTGGCAAAGTTCAGATAAAAATATACCTATGCATCCATTACAAAACAATGCGTTGCAGAAGTACGCTTGGAAGTAATAACTGTTATTCAAATGTGATTTCCCAAAACATGGTCTGGTACATTTTTTGCTTCATTATCTCTTCTTATTGAGTACAATAGATGTGTAGAACTTTAAATAGCTGACTGCACGTGGCGCCGGGCTTCGCTCGCGATGTAATTATCAGTAATGAGAGAGCTCTCGATCTCATCAACAATCAACGGCTCGTCGATTAACATTGTTAATTTGTGTTGTGTATTCGTCATGCCATGACACATTGTGTAAATTATATTGTATTGGGAGAGTTGCGAGTTTGCTATTGGTATGGTTGTCTATATCGGGAGAAGGATCAATGCAGTTTTTTTTCTAACACAAGACTTTATGATTATGTTCTGTTCCATGATTAATCTAGTCCAGTCTATCTCACATTTCTAGATATAGCTTATGATTTGTAACATATGCTTCGGATATAGTCCAGAGAACTTTATTGGGTCGTAATTTATAATATTTCCGACTGTAACAAAAAACCCCGTCTTTGATAACCTAGGATTGCAATTTGATGAATGATTTCAGTGTGGGGTTCGGCGTGCTTCTATGTTATTTTAAAACTATTAGGCTAATAATGAGAACCCTGCGGTAATAAGCCAATTGTAAGAATATGGTACTATCGGTTTTGACTGAATATCAGCGGTGTTGTTCTGCTGCATTAGGAAAATTGTATTATTCTATCTCGTAAGCATTATTCTTCTGTCTCGTATGAACTATTATATTGTCTCACAATCAAACATTTAGTAATTTCTTTGTTGTACTGTAATTCTTCTGTAACGGATTCAGAAAACCTATAGATAAAAGCGTACAAAGGCGAGCTTATCTCTAACATGAAACCTCTTCCAGCAAGCCATGGTTGGATAGGAGAAGTAGATCAAGCGGTGGTATATCTGTCGCAGTTAGTTGGTTAAAGCAGACACTTAACTAATACCCTAGACCGTTAATTAAAGACCGACGTTTAACCAAGTCACTAGCATTTTGATGGAAATAAAGCAACGTCGAAAACGTTTAACAATCTGTCTTACCGAAAGCCGGCGTGTTGTTTACATAATGTAAAACAACAACAGCTGATTACTTTCAGAGTCTATCTTTTCACTACTGATTTGCTCAGCTTATATCAGGGCAAAACATTGCGGCAGCTTAGGCGAAGGGTAAAGGGGGTGAGCGAAGCGAAGCCCCCTTTATCCTTCGTGTTAGGTTGAACATGTAAGAACAACAAAAAATACTTAAAACATAAACTTAAGTACACATAAGATATTTTTTATGTGTACTTAAGTGTACTTATATTGTATGACTTGTTGCCTAGGGACGTTTAGACAACTCGTTAAACGTTTCGTTCACTCACTTGTCTGACGGAACTTTAGCGGCTTGGTTAAATGTCGGTCTTTAATTAACGGTCTAGGATGTTAGTTAAGTGTCTGATTTAACCAACTAACTGCGGCATATCTATTGCGTGCGTATATCCTATGTACCTTAACGTTTTATTTGTCTTTTGACCTTTTATTTATGGCGGATCTGCTCGTATTAACCTATAGTGATTACAGCTATTGCAAATCCGGGACAAAAATGCCTTTAATATAATAATAACCCGATGTAATAGAAACTGAACAGAAATGGGTATTGATGGGCAATAAACATATTGCGCTGAAAGGTTTGCACATCGCAAAAGGGGTTAGAGTCCATTGGATTAAGTGCATTGCTACGCAAGTCTAGATTACTTATAGCATGGACATTCATCCGTGGTCATAGCGCACACACGTGATTCGACTTCGAATCTATATTAGTTCGCAGCATGTGACGTAGTTTGTGCATTGTGTCAATTATTTTATTACATCTACATAACGGGCATTTTTCTTTGTGGCATAGTACACAATTCATTCGATAAAATCGATCTGGTCTTGTTTAGACCTGAAACTGAAAGTAATGTTACTCTCAAAATGAAATGTGAGTGCATTACACACATCGACGGAGAATTCTCGCTGTGAGGGAATTGACTCGTACTTATTAATTTTATTAACTGCTTCAGTATATAAATGCAGACCAATTTTTCCAAAAACTAATTATTTAATGTATCATTTACTGGTGGAAAGTATGGGGGGCGTCCATTAATTACGTGGGGCCGTGATTGACGGGTTTCTGTTTTAACTGTTTTTAGAGAGGAAAATGACTTGACATTTTTCTAGATCCCCCCTGTCCCCTCGTGAAATTTGGTCGGATTCGGCTCAGCCCCCTTCCCCCTAATTATCTCACGTAATAACTCATTCCATAGCACAGGGTGCGCGCCCCAATAACATCCCTTGTTCTTTACAAATGCAAGAAAAAGTTATTCAACTGTATTTTTTTACTGAATAAATGAAAATGAAAATGAAAATGGAAAACAGAGAAATAAAAAAATGGATTGCAATGCATGTAGAACCGGTTGCGTCATGTGAAGTCGGTGTAGCTCTGAGCAAAGGCAATGCTGGTTCACCTGGTAAAGTTGGTGTAGCAGACGTGCTTGATGTAGGAGTCCGGCGGGTGGTGCTGCGAGACCACGTTGACCAGCAGCTCCTGGTCGGCGGGCGCCAGGCGGATTGTCTCCACTCGCTGCACGGTGTCGCGGTGGAAGCCTGTTAAACATTTATATTTTTAATAAGAAACAAGGGCTCCGTGGTCAAACAGATTTCACGCTTGCTTCTCACACAGGAGATACAGGTTCGAATCCTGACCATGTAGCAATGAGATAATGAATTCATCTTAAGTACATTATACGGATGTTCTAACGGTGATGAAAAGCATATTGAGGAAACCTTCACTACTCTAGGCTAGCCTCGTCACAGTCAGAATGAAGTATTGAATTACTGGCTCAAAGAGTCCACAATTGTGCCTCTGCCACCTCCTGTGTGATAAGCAAGCGAGAAACCCATTAGTTGTAAACGTAAATTACTCGAAATCAATAATTTACGGATTTTTACTGGAAATGGGATTTACTTTAACCACTCATAATATGTATCGATTAACCAATCACCCTGTACTGTATGTATAGGTACAGTGGGTAGGATTGGTCAATCCTCAAATGCGTCATCATATATAAAAAAGAGGGCATATCGACCAAAACAGTTTCACGCCTAGTACTATTATATATTCTGTGGTTTCACTCCGGAAAGATATTTTATTTAGCCACGGTGCAAAAGTATATTTGTCAGAAGTGGGATTCGAACCCACGCCCACAGAAGTGGACTGCGACCTGAACGCAGCGCCTTAGACCGCTCGGCCATCCTGACTTGATAAATCAGGAGCGAAAGTATCTACTCATCGATTGCCAATTACAATGATACGATAAATATACCTACAAATATTCTTTATTGTGTGAACATTCGATCCGAGAAATGTAAACAAAGAACTCGGGCCGGATTATCAGACTCGAGATAATTTCAGACTTTAACTTTAAATTGACTTTAAGTTGACGATTCGTCAATGACCAATGTTACAATAGGTACCAACAATATTACGTTATATTATGATATAGCAATCAATACGTGACAGAGGTCAATGATCGCCGGTCTAGCTAGCTAGTAGCTAGCTAGAGAGAACGTTGCGGTCTAAAATCTATAGGCGTACTAAATTAGGCAAATTGTTACTTTTAGGTATTATAAAAAAAGGGTTAAAACGATTACCCAAAAATTCGAAAATTTACTACCAATAAATTCGAAATGACTGCCAGAATTAGTAAATGATCCAAATTGTGTTTGGATAAATGATCACCAAACTTCTTTTAACGTTTTGTGTACTTAAGTTTATGTTTTAAGTATTTTTTGTTGTTCTTACATGTTCAACCCAACACGAAGGATAAAGGGGGCTTCGCTTCGCTCACCCCTTCACCTAAGCTACCGCAGTATTTTGCCCTGATATATTCTGCAATCTTTGGTGATAATTTACCCATTTTGGGTAAAAAAACATTATTTTGGTGATCGTTATATTTGTTGCCTTAAAATATTCTGGATAACACTGACTCGATCTATACGATTTACCTATATCCTGTATATAGGTAAATAGTCGATATCGGATCGGTAAATAGGATCGAGTCAGTGTTATCCAGAATATTTATAAATTAGGTAAATTGTATCTTTTAGGTATTATTAAAATATTCTGGATAACACTGACTCGATCTATACTATTTACCTATATACAGGGTGGCCCAATTCGA
This sequence comes from Argyresthia goedartella, assembly GCA_949825045.1. Lineage (NCBI taxonomy): Eukaryota > Metazoa > Arthropoda > Insecta > Lepidoptera > Argyresthiidae > Argyresthia > Argyresthia goedartella. The sequence goes on along the minus strand of OX463821.1, from coordinate 19,395,006 downwards.
AGGATCAGTAGGGTGAAATTGTAAACTACAAGATATAGAAGTTTTTGTTGTGAGGAACTATCGATTTTGATAAAAAGCAAAACTGCATATTGTTTAAAATATTTTCCTTGCCAGGAGTCGAACCTGAAGCATAATCAAACTGTACCATTATACATCATTCTATAGTGTTGCTGATAAAGATACATTTCTGGGAAGTAACGCCATATGGAAAAAGAGTGAAAAGTTTTTATTTTTTTAAATAAAATAATTCCAGACGAGTACGATGCTGAATTAAAAAAAATCTGAATTGTAACCATTTTCAAATAAAGTTTTTTTTTAAATGAACACCTTCCAGAGTTTTGCCATATGACATTACCTACTTCCCAGATATTTATCCTCATCAGCGAACACTATCGGATACAGGTCGGTCCCGCCGGAATTGAACCCGCCGATTTTGAAAAAAAAGTTTTTCACGGTACCAGCTTTAAAGCTGGTACAGATGTAGTGAATAATCCTTTCCTTTCGTATTTTCTCGGAAATGTTCGTTTTTGTCTTACTACTTCACTCGCACTCAGTACCCATCGAGACAACGTAGGGAACGGTCGCATTGCAAGAGGAAGTATCTATATAGAGTAGTTATATATATATTTATGTTAGATTTTGTGATAAACTTCATGGACTCATGTATTAATGCAGGCCACCTATATTTTTTTTTGACTTTACATTTCACTCTTGTCTGTCATTTTTGTAAATAATAAACATTGATTTTATTCGATCCACATTAACAATTTATAACAGACATGCCGAAAGCACTAAGAAAAGGGAAACGTTTAGATCGGCAAGCCTGCGAAGTTATTTTCAATATTTATTTATATTTCTTAACTGAAAATGATAAATTCAAACATACCAACTATACTGCTTACTTTTGTAAAGTTCAAAAACGAGTTTCGGAGGCCAGTCGAATTTCTCAACGAACAGTAAATAAAATATTGCAAAAAAAATACATAAATCAATCCACCTCCAATAGTCCGAAGTCGGCAAAGTTGGGTAGACCAAATAAATTATTTTGTCTAGGTCTTGACGATTTTGACTACAACGTTATACGCCGATTAGTGTATAATTTCCATTTGATATACAAACAAGTACCTACAATTAAAGCCCTGAAGTCCAAGTTATCCGAAGCCATAAATTTTAAGGGATGTGACTTTACGCTAAGAAAAATTCTTAGAAAAATGGGATTTCGGTATGAAAAAGTTGAAAACAACAGAAAATTACATATCGAGAAAGATGATGTTCGTTTAAAAAGAGTAAAGTTTTTAGCCGCGATGAAAAAGTACAGATTGCAAGGGAGAGAGATTGTTTATATGGATGAAACATACATCCATACCTCACATTTGGCAGGTAAAAGCTGGGCTGACTCGTCAGAAAACGGAGTGAAACAGTTAATTTCTAAAGGACAACGTCTTATAATAGTGCACGCTGGTAGTAGAAAGGGGTTTATACCTGGGGCATTGTTAATGTATCAGTCTACTGATAAAACAGGTGACTATCACAACGCGATGAACAATGAAAACTATGAAAAATGGCTTCGTAATCAACTCATTCCAAACTTAGCTCCACATTCGGTACTAGTAGTAGATAATGCTGCATATCATAATAAGTACGTAGAAAAACCTCCTAATTCAAATACCAGGAAGCAAGACATGATTGATTGGCTATCCAAACATAACGTTCCGATTGATCCGTCATTAACAAAACTTGAAATATATGAAATTATTTTCAAGTACAAACAAGACTTTGTAGAATACTCTATAGATAAACTTATGAACGAATATGGACACAGCGTACTAAGATTGCCACCATATCATCCCGATCTCAATCCGATTGAAAACATATGGTCTCAGGGATCAATAAAGGGATACGTATCCAAAAGAAACATCAGTATGAATATGACTACTGTGAAACAATTGGTACAGGAAAAGGTTAATATGATTGGTTCCGATGTTTGGGCCAAAGTATGTGACCACGCCATCAAATGCGAAAACGAGTACCGAAAACACGAACCTGAGTTGGAAAATTATATGGCTAGTTTTGTAATCACCGTTCATGAAAACTCTGACGATGATACACCAGAAAATAGTTCTGATTCTGACTGTGATATGGAAGTTTGAAGTATTGTTTCGCATCACACTGTCCACCCCGCTCCTCCTCCTCTTATCCCGCTGTCATAATCGAAGTCGTTCATCCAATCAGAAAATCATATTTATTTATATTAATTTCTCTGCTGGTTTGTTTTGTTTTATGTTGAGGTGTCTTTTTTGTTATGTCATAGTATTTTTAATTAATTACAAAAAAATATTGTTATAAAAAGGTCTGCAAAATCCTACTGTAGTTTTGACTTATAGTTAGACTTTTGGGGTTCCAATCCTTATAGAATCATTAGATCATCCCAACCGGAATTTGGTTTTTATCAGTGCGTTTTATTGAAATAAAACGTCCTCAGTAACTAGTTATATTTTTGTTTACCTAACGAATTCTTTATATGATTGAATCGTGGTGGTTTTAACATCTCAGTGTAATATACGTCAAACGGGCAATTTGACATTTGACATTGATAAATAAAGTATGCGATTTATTTGATACCTACACGTAATTTAATAATACAGTAATTCATAGACACATCGGCACCATTCGGGTGTTATCGTTGTTCCGAGTTTTGCCGATAGGAAAGGATTATTCACTACATCTGTACTTCACCGTACTCACACTAATGCAATTTCACTATACTACTGTATAGTATGTGAAAAACTTGTTTTTTTCAAAATCCGATTTCCGGCTAGGAAAATATATTTTTTTAAATGTTTTGTTGCTTTTTTGCTTTTTATCAAACTCGACGACATGGTTCCTAACAACAGAAACCTCTATCTCCTAGTTTCCGATGTCGCCTACTGACCTTTCGAAATGTGCCATCACGTATAATTTACTCCATGCTATTTATGTCCTGATAAAATATTTGATCTCCTCAGCCAAGACATGAACCCGGGACCCCTGGTGTAACAGTACCCCGAGGCCAATATAATTAGTCTAGTTTCGTTGAATACCTGGACAACACGACCATTATTAACTGCACGAGAGCGAAGATCAATTAATATTAATTTAAATTTCATTAAGGCAGTCACAAGAATATTAGCTAGCTTGATAGAGTAGTTTGTAACTAATTTAAAGACCGTAAAGTAAATGCAGCGATATTTTTGACTTTATACATTCAAGATGTCTTCATGGCTATATAAAATTATTGCTGTGTGTCATACTTATTAACAAGTAAGTAACACCAGCAATTATGTATTGTACAACTTCCGTTCCAAATGCAAGCAAATAGTTGTTCTGGTAATGTATGTCGGAAGTTTTATGATTAGAGGTGTATCTCTAGTCTAGAATTTGGAACAAAGGTCTGAAAATAGTCACCCTAATAATCACCCCTTTCACCAAGAAGATAAGTCAGGCGGTAATTTTTAACAGAAGTGACACCTCTATTTACAGTACTTTGATTATGTTATAGATTTATTCCTTTGCTCACGGTTAGCAAAAGGCGCTAGCGAAGCATCGTGCTTTTGATGTATAAAATCATCTGACAAAAAATATCTGTCAGAAGTGGGATTCGAACCCACGCCCACAGAAGTGGACTGCGACCTGAACGCAGCGCCTTAGACCGCTCGGCCATCCTGACTTGTGGAGGGAATGCGAAAATATCGATCCATAGCTCGCTACACGCAGTAGGTATAAATTACTGGGTACTTGGTCGCTGGAGTATCATTTAACTGCCCTATCTGTCTACCAATATATTACCCAATTAAAATGTTATATAACTCAATCTCTTCCAATCACAACCACATAGTTTATGGAATAGCAATTCGCCCTATAATAGCACAACTCCACGCTCACGAGCTCCTATACTCATTAAAAGGGTCATGTTGGCACTCATTATGAAATCTCAAAAACAATGTGTGAGGCATTCGTGTAAAAAATTACCCATGAAGGTAGCAGTTGTTAAACCCACTGATATATAATCGTGATCTTATCTATTTTTGGCCCAAGTCACGATTTGGCTCCGGTACCCTCCGATGTGGAGATTGTACTTTCTCTTCTTTTTATCTGCGCGTTGATAATGACGGGCAGAGTGGGAAGGTCAAGTTTCAGAACACGTAGTACACGTGACCCACATTGATAAAAAAGATTACGTCCCACGGATCGTCACTGTTGATAAATGCTGTTACTACTTCTACTACTGGAGATAGAATTATGTAGCTAACTATCTGGGCGTAGCGTATCAGGTATATTTTATGTGCATGACCAGCTATCAAAATAATAAGTGCTTCGTGAATAGAGCGACCATCGTCAAGAAGAAATTGATATTGAGATATAGCCATTTTAGTGTATTTTTCGTGTATAAATGTATGGGGGTGAAATAGGAATATGTTTTAATTGTACTAATAAATTCAATAAATAAGCTGCAAATTACAAGCACTTTGAAATATTCTGATCAACTGAAACATGAAGAAAAATTATGTCAAAGTGATCATTTTACTTTCGCAAAACTAAAAATAAATTAATTTGAAAAATATAAAAGTTACCAATCATAATAGCCGCATTCTGAAAAATTCCCTTTAGAACGCTAACTCAAACGAATCCAAGATGATAGCATTATGGCCATATTTTCCATAGTAAAAGACATCAAAAAAATAAAGGAATCTATCTGTATTTGCCCGTAGAGACAGACAGCCAAGGTGGTCAGTTTCTACAAAATGGAAAAAAATACGTTCTGTGGTCGTTGAATATCATATTATATTTGTAAGCAACGACCAGCGGATGAGACGCTTTCTGCAAAAAGGAGTTGCTCTACATAGTTTTGTTAATTCATAATTTACTAAACTAAGTACACCAACTTATTTTTCCTTACAACTTTGACGCATGGGCGTCTTCACAAATAGAAAATTGGTGAAAATGAGATGTTCTGGTTACAAGTTATTAATACAATTTGATGATGATAAATAAATAATCATAATTTAGAACTTCCAATCTAAAATTGTAACTAAAAACTTTGTTTGTCATACTGGACCACACATTACGTAAGTTCGACTTACACTTGGCTGATTTACTTTTATAGTGGATATCGTAAAAACTAAGTAATGCCGGTCGTTTGCAGAAAGGTGTGTTGAAGCCCTAATAGGAGCCATTACGATATCACGTGACAGGTAAATGGTTTACAGTGGATGCACCAAGCACTCGACGGTGAACGGTGTGAAAAACGCTTCTAAATTCAGTATTTAATGTCGGTGTATTGTTCTGTTATGTATGGGCTGGGCGTTAAGTAGAAATATTTTTCTTGGAATCAAAGAAACAGTTTGTGGGAAGTGTCGCCTGTCTACTTAAGTATTTTGTTACAACTGGAAACTGTTTGAAAGGCAATCATCCATACACAGTTGAACTGTGTGGTTAACTATAACTATAACTATTCAGTCACGTGGACTTTATTTTTCACTTCCTAACAATTTGTCGTTTAAGCTTGAGGGAGCGTTGTTCCAGAAGATCTCCATGTTAGGAGGCTTTTTTATGCTCATTTATCGAAGCTGATCCAGAAAATCTCAATGTTAGGAGACTTTTTTATGCTCACTTACCGAAGCTGATCCTCAGCGCAAGTCTTCACCATGAAGATATCATACTTCCTGTCCATATATAGTTTATCTCTAGAAAGAGTTATATTCCAGCCACCCTGAAAGTACACATGCCTCGTGAGGTTTGTCACTCACCGAAGCTGTTCCTCAGGGCCAGTCTCCTCAGGAGCTCCATAAAGGTCTGGCTGCCAACCTTGGGCACTCTGTTGAAGAACAGCAGCTCGACACCAGCTCGCGCTGTGTTGTTAAGCTCCCATGGCTCCGGCACCAGAGAGGAGTCCTGGAGCTGCAGGTCCTGGTCTATCTCCTGCTCTTCGGACTCCGCTTCTAATGTCCGTTGCGGCTTGGCGCGCTCCTGAAATAGGGGTGATGAAGTTATCCAGCTATCGATCGATCTGGCCAGCCTCTCAGCACACATGATTCAGTAAAGGCACGGTAAGCTAATTTTAATGTCCTGCACTAACTTGATCCACTAGGAGTTAGTAAAATAAGGTATTAATCTTGTCAATCAATACATAATATAGAAATAAAACCGGTCAAGTGCGAGTAGGACATGGGACCCGCACAGCAAGGGTTCCATACCATTGTACACGGAAAAACGTAAAACGACAGTCTTTTATACGAGTACATATACCTATTTAATTTTTAATAATAACATATTAAATACTAGGTAGGACTACATTCTACAAACAAAACAAATGGCTAAGAAAATGGCCATGCCAATAATTTATTCTATTTGTACTTCTTTTAATTCTTGAAAATCGGTATGTTTCATTATTTGTTGCTGTTGCGGCAACAGAAATGCACATTCTGTGAAAATTTCCGCTCTCTAGCTATTTCGGTTGATCCGATAGAGCCCGGTATCGGACGGACGGACAGCGGAGGCTTAGTAATAGGGTCCCGTTTGGCACCCTTCGGTTACGGAACCCTAAAAAACAGCCTAATAACTTTACTACCGTCAGTGGTCTGTCTCGCTATCTCCGTTTAAGCCTGCGCCTAGGCCGTATCAGTCTTGTGTTGCCATTCATCATTATCATCATCATTTCAGTTGTATTTACATCTGCAACATTTTGTGAGAGCGAATCTTATTTAATTAGGGCCTTAATGGGTAATTGGTATAGATAGATACTCACAGCGCCAAGATTGGTTTGTCGGCGTATCGCCTCCAATGCTTCCTTGTACTCCTGCGCCGACGCATAGCCGTGCTCCGTTCGCTCCGTTTGAACTTCTGAAACAATTAAAGTTTTAATTTCATATCATCACAAAATTCCAAATAGATTATTATAGATACATACAATTACTACACACTTGATGAATCTCCTTCCGTAGCTTAGCGGTATCGTACATCGGAAACCATCGCGCGACATAGCAACATCTTGCCGAGCCGGGCGCTGGATGGGTGTCCGTTTCTATGTGTCATTTGTTTCGGACGCTTCCGTATTTCGGATGACACGTTAAGCTGCAGGCAGGTCCCGGCTACTATCGCTTCTCGGTGCTAGTAGTCGCAAAGCTGTGTCAGACGCCCTAAAAGGGCAACTTGATAACTTCTGACAGTCGGGTTGGCCACTGTCCCGGCACCCCTCCATCAACCCGCACTGAGCCAGCGTGGTGGAGTATGGCTCAATCTTACTCGTATCTGGGTAAAGGCCCGTGCCCCTCGGTGGGGACAATAATAGGCTACATATATTGTATATTTATTATTATTTACTTACATCTGCTTATCATGCTCTGATACAATACCCTATTGTTATTTTACATCCTATTGTTGGCCCATTCACTAACGTGTGAAATTGTGTATAGTTTACATATATTTTCAAGGTTTATTCCATCCTCATTTAGATATTTTCAGACATCTCTTTACTATTCCAGTGTCAATGAATGGATCACGATATTTCATTCAAATTCGTGATTGCATCTTCAGGCGTCGCTAATTTTGTTTGAGTTCAACTCAGGTTATCTGTTTCGATGATTCCAAATTGTGGAGCCATTGATCCGGAATCAATGAACGGTGTTTATAATAATTTCGGTGAGTTATCTATAATTTCCGAGGCGATAATTGTCGGTCATCAATATATATAATGTTACGTCTGAAATAATTCTGTAATAGGCACTGGATGGAACTGAACTTACAGTAAGAAAATGTTAAGTAAACGACCTCGATGCAACGCATTTCACGTAACAAAACGAGATATCGAATAATCCTTGGTTTGACTTGTTGAATGAAATCTCTTGATGAGTTGTTGTCTTACTTCTTTCTGTCTTTACGATTTACGAAACCGGAAGAGTCTTGGTGGCAATAAAATACTTAAAAGGATTTATTTATTGTCTAACTTATAATTTTATATCTTGAATGCAGGCACACGTGACTCGCAGTGAAAGTTGTAATTCCTGATTATCTAGGTAGTAGGAATGGTATTTAGGTGAATTGGTAATAATTATGTAACTTACTGGTCTGCGATGTTTATGATGAATCTGCTGTTTTTTTGAGAATATAATCATTAGGAAAATTGTTTTAAAATACTTTCTTAGATTGAAATTTTGTACGATATGAGACAAAGAAGGCTTACCATGGCCCTTTTCATTTGTTTATTTATCTCCAATAACGGCACTATTTAGATGATGCACGCACTCTGTCGCATGATAGACACTTTCGGTGTTTTGCTAGCCTTAACACGTCCATTGCCGACCTGAAAAGCTGGATTTCGTGAGATGGCCAAACTATTATTTTTCTTTCAATATTGTTGTAATGTACTAAAATAACTTTGTATAGTGTCTTTAATTTAAAAATATTATCTAAGTAGGTTTTACATGACGTAAATATTTATCACGCGATAACGCGTTTTCGGCCATACATAATCAATTATTGCCCATATGGCCTATAACCCGATTTCGCGTGATGTGGAGTTTAAGCTTATAAGTTATACTAATGGATCAAAACAGAAATTAAAATACATAATATTTATTCATTATATTTTTATTAGCAGTCTTTCAACATAATTATGTTAATTACTCATAGATTTTAGCATTTTAGGAAAATAAACATTTATAGGAACTAAAGTTACATAATAATTTTAGTTTCATAATGGCATAACTTTCCACAAAATAATGATACACTAGAAATTGTAAATTTACTTGGGAGTACAATAATGTAAGTCAAAGAAGCAATCAAAACATAGAGGAGGATTACCAGGACAGTTCTTGCATTCCATGGTAGTGTTTACTCTTTTTTTGTTTTTATAACAGTTTCTGCAATCCTTTCTCGCTACGGCGTTTGTAGTTTTACCAGTGGCTAATGATCGTGGTATGACTTTTTCAATTTTAGTCAGCCTATGTTGCTGAATATTCGCGTCTCCATGTCTCTGCAATGTGTTTTGCAGTTGAGCTGTATTTATTTCAGGCAAAAACGATTCAATAACTTTTTCTCTAAAATCATATAGTGGTAGACTTCTTTGGTTGGAATATTTATTATATAGCATCCGGGCATTTATCAAACTCATCATCAGCGTGTGAACAAAAATTTTCATGTACCATCTAAGTGTCTTCCTTTCACAAGGATAATAACTAAGCATTTGGTCTTGAAGATCGACACCTGACATGTTGTGATTGTAATTGATAATAGCAGTCGGCTTCATTGTAACGATGCCGCGCTTATTGGACACTTCTTGCATTTCATTTGAAAATTCGGTGGACAAATAATGAATTTCCCTTTTATCTTTCCACTTGCCTATATGGACACCATTACGATAGCATGATATATTTTCACCTTTTTTTAGCTTTTTAGACATGACCTCAGATGGATTTTGTTTGCGTTTTTTGTTTAGGGTGCCGGTGCAATAAGTATCATTTTTCAATAGATCGACAGCCAAATCGTAGCTGTTATAGTAATTGTCCATATACACTGCATGGCCGGCATTCAATTTGCCTTCTAATAATTTTTTTACAATTTTTTCTGTGTGTCCTTTGCCGGCAGTCTCATCCAACGTACTGGTATAAACATGAACTTTTAAAATGGTACCATTGGGTTCGGCAAGTATGTAAAGTTTTATTCCATATTTGTGCCTTTTATTCTTTATGTATTGTCGAAAAATTAGTCTACCACGCCACAAAACCATCGATTCATCCAACGACAAATGTTTAGTGGGGTAGTAAATAGATTCCATCGTATTATTGAAGTTTTCTATTATCAGCCTGCATTTTCCCATGCGGTCATCATCATTTTCTTGCTCAGCAAAATGCAGGCATCTTAAAATAAGCTGGAACCTATTTCTTGACATATATTGAGCGAAAACAGATTTGTATAATCGGTGAACTTTCCAGTAATCAACCAAACGATTCATTTTCGCCGTACCTGTGTGGTATAGTAAGCCAATAAAAATTTTCAATTCTTCGATGGTTAGTTGTTTCCAGTTAGAAATTCGGGATTTGCGCTGATGAGTGGAACTCTTCCAGGTTTCTGCGAATTTATTTGTACAATCGACGATTTTTTGTAGGTAATCGTCACTAAGAAATAAATCAAGGTACCCTCTAGGATTATCCGGCGGTAATATCAATAACTCATTTGTCCTAGTAAAAGGAATCTCTTTTCTCATCGAACTACTGTCAGTAGTACTCCATCGCGTCGTGGATGCCGCTCTCGATGGTTGATCAGGCAGGCTTTGAGCAACCGGTGAAGCAGATTGTGCAGATGGTGGCGGAGATATAGGAGAAGAAAGAGAAGGAATTGATTGTTGAACAGAAGGAGCAGATATCTGTGGTTCACTTACAACTTCATTGGAACGTTCCACCTCCAAGTCCGGAATTCCATCATCTTCCGATTCTGAACTACTTTCGCTATCTTCACTAGGATTATAGTCAATTTCATTCACATCACTCCCTGCATAAATGTCTTCGTCCGAATCTCGTAATAAATCTTCCAATTCAGCACTTCTAAGTCTTTTTTTTGCACGATTTGGCAAGGTAGTGGTTCTTTTTGAGGGTCCTGGTTCATTATTCATTATTGAAAACAAAATAATGTACGTAATTTAAACGAAAACAAGTTAGAAATTGCAAAAAAACTAATAATATCAACAAAAACGCTCCCACTCAAACGCCGGCGTTTCGTGAACTACCCGACAAAAACAATATGACTCACCCGCAGGCCACGCCCACCACTCGAAAGGTAATTCCCTTACCTGCTGGCCAAAATAAATTCCACGCGCCTTTACGCTGTGGCCGCTATTCCACAGCTCATACAAATCCATTAGAAAGAAACACGCGATAACGCGTGATCGGCCATCGGGTAGGCAGGCCGGATCACGCGTTATCGCGTGATCGGCAATGGATGTGTTAAGTAGCTTATTTTCCGTGTTACCAACATCGGTAGTGATTGACGACTCGAACGAATCGGACGACGAGTTGTCGACGAGACGATTTAACAAAGCAATCACTAAAAACGCTTGTACTATATAACACAAAAACTACATTGAATTTACGGCCACTTTGCAAGAAAAACCACCATCGGGATGACGACTAATTTTAAGAAGCGGAACCGTTAAGTTGACTAAAGTCGATGTAAGCAAGTAGTAACCTAGAACATTTAAATAGGATGAAAATGTATGAATGTTTTCGCTATTTGGATAAATTAGGCACTTAGTAAAAGCCCAGGCCGTTAACTAAGGGCCGGTATTCAATAAAATGGCTAAACTTCCGACAGGCTAATAACTGCACGAAGTGTTAAACGAGTTGCCTAAACGTGCCTAGCCAAATTATTAATACAAAACGGAAATACCTTACACTATAGGATTGCGTCGCTTTGCGTCGCTTTGCTCGGCTCCAGGTTTTACATATATTGGTGACCTAACACAACCCAATTTTAGTATTCGGACATAGAGTGACCTATAGCAACCTATTGGTATTTCGGCTAAGTTAACCCTGAAATAAATCCGCCGTTGCGTTGATGCTATCTTGCAAAAACGAATTAGGCTAATTCTGATTAGAAGAGGAATCTATTCTAATCAAAAGGGTGACTTTCGGTAAGGCTGGTTGTTAAAACATATCCGAGGATGCTGTATTTCAATCGAAAGGTAGGAGTTTCAAAATGCTGCAACTAACACCGGCCCCTTAAATGCAACAAATTGTGGTAGATAACACACCAGGCCAGTCAAATTTCAGGTTAATTCTGTTACATCTGCGAGGCGGTAATTCGGGACAAGTTAAGGTGTTGGTTGTTATAACGTTTCCGACGATGCTTTATTTAAATCAAAAGGCTAGCTGGTTATTTGCTTGAACGCTGGTCCTTAATGAATGACCTGGAATATTCATTAAGTGTCCCATTTAACTAAATGGTGATGACATGTATATATTGTAACCACATCGCAGAATTTACCATATCAGGAAATGACCAACCATGGTTGAAGTAGACCTTTCATTGAACGAAATATTTTGAGGGAAAACACTGCGACAGCTTGTAAAGACTAAAGGGGGCGAGCGCAGCAAAGTCCCCGAATAGTCTTCATGTTAGTTCGACATTATATCACAAAAAACATTAGGAATAACTGAATAAAAACGACATGTTTCATCAACTTTCTGACCATTTCATGATATGGTCAATTCTATACTATGGCCACGACATACATACCTAGACACATATTTTGCGAACTGAGCCTGATACAGGCCGTTCCCTACTAAAGTCACATTCTAAGTAATTGCCTATTAGTTATTCAGCCATTCCATTATTTTGCATTGTGCATAACAGTGTGTATTTAATTCAAGCTATACCTCCATTATAATTTTTGCATTGTAACCCGCGAATAATTGTGTGATGTAGAGTTTAACGGTGCTCATCGGTTATAGCATGTAATATTTAACCAATTAAGCTTACAAAACGGGATCGTACTGTACTTTTTCTTTGTTGACTATTAAATCACTAGTTGTAGGCTTTTTATATCTTTAACGTCTATTTAATGCATTGTTGGTATTTACTGAAAGTCCTTAAAAGGAGATGCTATACAATGATGCGGTAAAGAAAGGTATACGCATATTATTGTACGGATATAGACGACAATGTGTTTTGGTGGCTATGTATGGTAAAGTGTCTATACAGCAGGATAGCTGAAGTCTAGAAACAATCCTTCCCGCTTTCTATTTAAAGCAAATCCTGAGATTAAGGCCATGTTAGTACGCTTAGGGAATACTAAAGTCGTCTCAGATGGATGTAAAGAGGCTAAGCGATTGCACACGCTCCTTCCTAGGAGACCAAATGTGACAGCACAAAACAGAGTTTCTTTGAATAATATTAAGTATCCTTGCACATTTACATCTTACTTTGTTCCTGATGTATAAAGGATGCAAATTTCTATTCCATGAAGAGGACATAGATTATCTCTATCCCACAAGTACCGAAGTATATAGTTAATGCATAATAACCAGTTTCAACATATCCAAATAAAGCAAACAAGTTGAAGCAAGTGATGAAGATGTTAAAATGTGTCATCATAGAATTAAGAGTCTACGAACAATTTGTGTGACCGATCTGGTTTCAAATGAGCGTAAATGAGTGACTAGCGCGATTATAAGCTTGCGAGTTCTATCTAAGCATAGTATATCTAAGTCTGAGATGGTCTTAGTAAGTTTTGTTCCGCACGACACGACTTAGTGTACCGAATGTGACATCACGACAGGATTCCTCTCGACCTTGGTCACCCCAGGCCTGAAAATCGTCTCTCACGAATCGATAATAGAGCCGGCTCTTCGCAAGTTCTGCGCTCCATTAGCCATGATAGATCTTCACTTTACGGTACTGGGTACATTGCCTACAAATATCTAGTTTCTAGATCAGGCCCTTATGTGCACTAGCTGTAATATAGGTAGTCTCTAGTCTTAGAACATTTTATTGATACAATATATACGAGTATATAATAATGAATGGCTAAATGTGTTGGTAGGTAAGTGTAACTTGCAAGCGGCTAGACTGATTTGGATAACCTTGTTTTAAAACAATTTTTTGAAGTCTCAGAAAGATTCCTACGGAGAGGAAAATACGCAAATAAAAAAGCCGAAAAATCGGAAATCGAATATTTTGTGATAATATTATGTATTTTGATCAGAGCCGCGTGTTTTTCACACTTGCAAGCGTTGGCAGAAAACGTGTGACCAGAAAGTTTTATATTTATTAGCAGATATATACTGATACAGGGGGTTTTTGGATCCTAAATTTTAGGCAGTTGTTACTGATATAATTCCGAACAACTTTCACTATGAAACCCATTTGATCAGAGCAACTTTATTATTCACTCCTTCATACATTTTGGGCCGGGCGGTCAGCGGAGTACGGATTTGTACGGAGTGAAACCGATATTCGGAATAATGCCCCTAACAATCTCCTATAATTTGGCTAGAGGTTTAAAAAAAACGGCCAAGTACGAGTTGGACTCGCGCACGAAGGGTCCCGTACCATTATCTATTAAAACGGCAAAAAAACACGTTTGCCCCCCTTAAATATTTGTTTATTTTAATTTATTTATTTATTTTTAAAGTGAACATATAACTAAATATTCTGTGAATATTTTAAGCGTCTACCTGTTGCCGTTATCAATATCGAGCAAATACGATGGAAAAAATGTATGTTTAAATGGTTTGTTGTATGGGAATACCCTTAAATATTTATTTTATTCTGTTTTTTAGTATTTGTTGCTATAGCGGCAACAGAAATACATCATCAGTGAAAATTTCAACTGTCTAACTATTACGATTCATGAGATACAGCCTGGTGACAGACGGACGGACGGACGGACAGCGGAGGCTTAATAATAATAATATAATGATAATATATTACCTTGGACACAATTTACACACATTGATCTAGCCCCAAACTAGGATTCCCTGTATCTTGGGTACTAGACAACGATACACATACTTATATAGATAAATATTATACATAGATAGATAAACAACCATGACTAGGGTACAAACATCTGTTCTCATCAAACAAGTATTTGCCCCCACCGGGACTCGAACCCGGGATCCTTGGCTTCGTAGGCAGGGTCACTGCCGACTCGGCCATTCAATAACCCTGATGCCAACCCTTTGTAGGTGAGAGACAGTGCACGAAAGCTCTAAAAATGAGAGTTTTGCAGATGCTAATGAAGTTTAAAATTACTTCAATAGTAACCACATAGCAATAAAATTTACATACCATGTACTCACGCATTCCCAATTAGGTAAAAACAACTTTCAGCAAAATAGGAGGAGCCTGGTCGCAGCAATTAACCGAGACTTAAAACCTAGCCTTAATTAAACGGTAAACTAAACCAAGCCTAACGAAGCCTGCCAACGCGTTTCTGATTCTGACTCGGCTTAGTTTTCACCGGGAACAATCGCATGCGCCGATCACAACACCGGAACCGGATACGTTATCCGAACTGCATTGTCGCACGTGACTCGAGCGGTGTCGATTACAAGAGGAAAGCCTCCATTACCACTCGAGATTGCTCCACTTTCGCCGACCAAGCTTCCCGATGATCCCCTTCGATAGGCACAAAGAGAATGCGACCACAATTCACAATTTTCTACAATAAAACAAAGTATTAGGTAGGTAGGTCATATCACTTAATTTACGGACATTTGTATGTAGTGGGAAAACATTTGTATTTATGTGAATGAGACGAACTGATAAGTTCGTTGTTTGTCACTTATGTCGATGAGTGACTGTAGGTAGCTTTATTATTAGCAAGTCAAGTTATCCAAAGTTTCTGCAAAACCCGCTGTAAAATTGATCCCACCAAAAACATAAATGTGAAAATGGGAGCCAAGTTCAATACTTCCATAGCATTATGTCTTACGGCATACTGCTGTGGGGGAACGCTGCAGACATTAAATAATATTTGTGCCGCAAAAGAGGGCTGTTCGTGCAATCTACAATGTGGGTCCCAGAGAGTCACTGCGTTGTAAATTTAAGAAAATTAACATTATGAGAGTGCCGTGTCAGTATATTTATGAAAACCTAATGTACGTCCACAAAAATATTGATAAATTTCCTAAGAATAGCCACAGGCACAATGTCAACACTAGAAATAGGAATAAACTAGCTATACCTACTACTAGGCTCCATAAGGTTAATGTATCTTTTAAAGGGCAATGTATTCGCTTTTACAACAAAATACCGACTGAGTTACAAGAATTGTCTGTAAAGAAATTTAAAAATGTTGTTAAAAATCACTTATGTAAAAAAGCTTACTACAAAATATCAGATTATGTAGAAGACAAGAAAGCTTGGGAAGGTGTTTGCTCTAATTCTGTAAAAAATAACGTATAAAGATGGAGGTTTCTAGTCGCCTCTTTGCCTCCAGCATCTAAAACATTGAGGTGACGGAATTCAAATTGAGTTCTGTATTTCCCTGTACCTTATACATGTGTTAGTTTAAGATTTGACATTCTCCAAATGTTACCTATGTGTTTCTTATGGAAATAAACTATTTTTGAATTTTGAATTTTTGAATATTAACAATATCGTGGCTGTTGTTTTCGCCGCCAAAATATTTGAGATCAAAATGAATGCCAATTCTATACCTGTGATAATCCTGAAATTCTTACATCACACAAAGTAGACAACTTAACACAAATTTAAGTTAAATATTTAACTTGGCTAGTTTTACCGTGAAATCTAATTTTAGAAGAAATACCTAAGTTATAAAAATTAACGGATATTAATCTATTTATTTCCGGAAGGAAAATACGATCTGATATCCAAACCACCTACATATATAATATATAGAGAACTTGAAATTGAAAATAATAAATTGAGAACTTTCATAAAGTTGTTATTAATCTATGTTATTAATTCCAATACAAAGTACTCTAAAATTACCTAGAACGAAATTTAGCATGGAAACTGCATTATCATTTCAGTGAATACAAAAATAAATGACATGTGATAATAGCAATTAGTGCAATCGGAAGATAGCCAGAATATGCAACGGGGCTTGCCCTAGCTAATGAGCGCGGCTGCCGCTCGCTACGAACACGTGAGGAGACAAGAAAATGACTTACAGGAAACAAACAATGCTCTATCGCGAGTACTAGACTGGTTTACTACCAATAACTTGCTTCTGAATTCAAAAAAGACAAAGTGCATAAAATTCACTTTTTAGTTGAGAGTAAAATTGTATTGGGTAAAGCCAAACTAAAACTAGTAGATAAAACTGTATTTCTCGGCATCATTATTGATGCCAACCTACAATGGGGTCCCCATATTGTAAAATTAGCACATAAACTTAGCTCCACAGCATATGCAGTTAAAAGAATCAGGGAATTAACTGATGTTGCAACTACTAGGGTTGTATATTTTAGTTATATCCATAGCATTATGTCCTACGGCAAATTACTATTGGGACGGGCTGCTGACATTGAGACCATCTTCATTTTGCAGAAGAGAGCGATCCAATTTATTAATAAGCTAGGTAATGGGATACTGTATACGCTTCTGCAATAATATTCCGCAAGAAATACAAAACATAACTGAAGCAAAAAATATATAAAGCACACTTTGTGCACACAACTACAAAACAAATAACTACAAAATTTATGACTTTTTACAAGACACCGACATCTGGCATTAAACCAGTTCATTGCACCCTATATATTATGTACTAATAATTAGGAACCTACTTAATGGTTTATTGTGCTTGCTTGATTATGTTATGACGTCCACTATGTCTCAATTATTGTGCTATTATGAATAAAAATCTTTGTACTTGAACTTGAACATTATTCTGACTGTTCAAATAACATCACGACTGTTAAAACGATATTGTGCTAGCCTTATTTCTTCTTGATTTCGTGACAGAACTTCATTTTTTCTTTAAAAAATTCGATAGGCGCTTACTGTGGAAATAAAAACAGATTTTTGGAAAATATTACAAATCGTATAAAATTACTGTTTTTTATCTTAGGTTCGTAACCTCAGCGTAGGCCAAATTTCAACTTGCTAGGTCATCTAAAAGTGGATTAGGTTTTTGATGTTAGGGCAGTCAGTCAGTGAGAAAAATCCCGATTTTTATATGTTTGTATCTTTATAACCGTTTGAGCTATATTCATGAAATTTGTCTGTGTTAGTTAGCCTTAAACTCTTAATAAACTAACAAAATTTCAAAGGTTTATGTTTAATAGATTTTGAGTTACATTGGTGTCAAAAGTGGCTCCAAATGGTCCGTGCATATAACACACGGCCGGTGCGTCGCCAGTTCTCTTCTTTTGAACTTGGCTTTGACACGCTGCCGCGTGTCTAGATTAAAGTGATCCTCTAAAACTAAACGTGATTATGTTAAGTAATTCACAATGAATTCACGAGTTGAAGTCGAAAGTAAGTAGTTTGACATATTGTTTGACAACCACAAAATAGTCTTTGATCTACAATTTGTACTGTGTGTTTTACATAAACTCATTAATCTACCTATTTACACGGTGTGTTTTGGTGTACTTCGCCAGCGTAGTGACAGTTCGCAGCCGATAATTATTAGCAAAGTACGCGATTGATTTTGCTCTAATGAATTGAAACGTCACGAAAAGTCAAATATATGGAAACATGATATTCGGCCCCTGAGTAGAAGCTAAATGTGAAAGAATCCTAAGATACCTCAAATATGAATAAAAATTCGCCAGTCCAGTCATATCATTATATTGCGAATCAAAACGTAATAGGCTATCCCCGAAGAGCACAAAAAGTACATCTTCATCTTGAGAAATAACGACCAGAGAAATGAGACGGCACTCTTTGATAGGTATGTTATTATAATGTATCAATGAAAAAACTGTAACGAATCATTAGTAGCGGGGCTTTAGACTTACAAATAACGTGTGAGTACATCCGTCCCATGGGGTCCATTGTGATGACTCCTCATATTCAGATGTGTGCTCGATTCATAAGTTAACAAGTTTTTTTTATCTAACTATACCTTCCGGTCGGTACGAGTATGCACCAGCAATTCATTCGTATTCGCTAATTGAAATAATAGCTCGCAACGATTGAGAAGTTCTGTTTTGTTACTGGCTACACCTTGTTGATTTATAATTGCATATTTGTTCACGAGACTAGACTCTAGACCTCTCGATAAAGACATCAGTCCAGAATGACTGAGTAAAGCTATTACAGTGAGTCGTCGCGTGACTCTACTACTAACGATATGCCATTTGTAAAGCTTATATGCGCGTGCGCCACAATTCAGCAAAATTTTCCAGACAGCAAGTAATATTTTAAAAGCTCTAATAAAATGATTTAATAATACAGAATACGTCATTAACGTTGCCTCGAGAGTCACACATTCATCATTACAACGCTAACTCCGCTTCAGCGCAGAATTATCTCGTATTAACCAGCATTTAGATGCGTGCAGAATTGTTTCTATTTATTGCCTCAATGGGCATTAGCCAGGGGGAATGACCATTAAAAAAGTTAATATCATTTGTCTGCATGAATACCTTCGACTTGTACGTTGGAAAATTGACGATGAGAATCGTGGTAACTATTAAGTTGAGGTAATTTAACACCATGCTAGTACAAGTACGCACTAAGGTACACCACTTCGTCACTGTCACATTAACAGGTTAGAAAGATTTCTCTTTTTATGGCGCTACCCTCACCTCAGCTCATAAATATACCCGTTTTGTTGAATTTACCGGGAAAACTCTTGGCAGCTGCCATTTGCGCTGTAGTCAGCGAAGTTCGTACGAGTTGCTTCGAAGGATGTCCTGAGGTTAGTTTTTATTTAGACATTTAATTGGCTCTACTTGGCCCTCCGCTATGTCTCATTAATTGACCCGTTCCCATGCACGCGCGCTTATGAAGGCATTCTTCGAGTAGCCCTGGTGCAAAAACTACCATCGTTTCAGTTTTTGTTGCTTCTTGCAGTGTCGTTACGACGACTCGCTTGGTAAGAAAAGGCAAGTAAAAGAATGCATTTGTCGAGGCTATTATGATATGAGCTGCTAAATAGTATTGAACTATTTTGCAGTTCGCGCTCACACAAACAGAAAAAATGCTATCCATCTGAATCTATCTATGTAAATATCTACGGGATGCAGTTGCTCACGTCCGAAGGAGATACCTGGAACCATCAGCCCTTCACGTCCTCCCGGGTGGTGATAAGGAGCAACAAATCAACACTTAAATTTCCAGGTTCTCTTTTGAGAACCTGTCCAATTACAGTGAAATCTATAAAACACTTGTTGTTGGACCTCCAGTAATTAGGAAATTGAATTGTAAATATCTACAGTAATAAAGAAATTTGACTTGACTTGTATCTAGATTCTTGTATCCAAACAAGATGCTAGAATATCAGGTGGAGTAGGATGTCAAATGGTCAGATAATTTACCATTGTCTTTTGTATGTGTGCTACTTATACTTACTTAATATACTTTATTGCACAAAAACAGTTAATACAAAAATATGAAGGAAAAAACATGTACAAAGGCACTGCTTATCTCTAACCAGTCGTACTACATAAATTAGCAAAGCGTTATTGTTTAGACAGAAATTTAACTAAAAATGTAAAGTGTTCGTAGCCTCGAACAGATTGACAATACTGTAATGACAGTGATATCAACTCAGAGAATGCTACCTATAAGACTGACTGTACTGACTGTGATATTTTAACTGTATACAACATTTATATTTAATTGATGCATTGTATTTGAAAATAACTTCAATTTTACAAAAGGCGGCTTTCTTCGCCCAGTATCCCAGGGTGATCCTAGAAAAAAGGCTAGAAGGGTGCTAGGGTGGAACTATCATGTGCAGAGCAGTCATCAAAACGCAAGATTCTGGTACTGAATTTGGAAAGATTGCGGTAGGCCTAGAACGAGGGATACATATATATGAAAACATGCGTTTTACACGCAAGGTATTTAAAAATAAATTAAAATGGTGTCAGGAAAATGGTGGAAATATAATAATTGTTATTTTTATAAGAAGGTCTAAAAGCTTTCCTGAGTTTCGGAAAGCCACATAAAAACTAATCTATAAGTCTAGTGTACCAATAAGTGTAGACAATCTCAAGATTCTACGGGAATTGTGGAACTTTTTGCTCGAAAATTCAAAGTGGGGCAAAGTCAAAGTCAAAGTCAAAGTACTTTATTACTGTAGATATTTAGATATACTTAGCAAACGTCATTTTTTGCCTCTTCGCTTCATTGGACCACTGTGGGAGAAGGAGGGCGTAGAAACTCCCACAAATTGATTTTTAGATCTCTTTTAAAATAGGTCGTGCTTAACTAATACAAATATGAAAAATTTAATTGTTATGATTAATAAGCAGGAATAAATAATTACAAAATTATTAACAGCAAGGTCTGTGTTGAGCCAGATTAACCCCATACAGTCCTATCATTTAAGTAATCTTGAACATTGTAATATCCCTTTTTCGAAAAATGCTCAAATGGCAATTTCAAAATCTCCACAGGTATCTTATTGTAGTAGAGAATGACCCTTGAAAGAATTGCTAACCTTCGCGAGTCTAAATCGGGGCGCACATAGTCTGTGATTATTTCTTAGGCTAACATTACATCTATCGCTAAGTTTGGAAAATGTAAGGTTTTTGCGTACATACATTATATTTTCGAAAATAAATTGACTAGCTACTGTTAGTTTGTCAATTTCTTTAAAAGGCTCTCTTAAGGAGTCTGTTCGTTTTAAATTATAAATTGCTCGAATAGCTCTTTTCTGTAAAATAAAAATAGTATGAATATCCGCTGCTTTCCCCAACAACAAGATACCATAGTACATCACACTATGAAAGTAACTAAAATATACTAGCCTAGATGTAGCCACATCCGTGCTTTGTCTGATGTTCCTAACAGCGTAAGCCGCAGAACTTAATTTACCAGCCAATTTATCTATGTGGGGTCCCCACTGCAATTTGCTATCAATGGTTATTCCAAGAAACGTCGTATCATTTACTAATTCTAACGTGCTGTTGTCTAACACTAAACTGGTCTCAACTTGCCTGACATTTGGAAGTGAGAATTTGATACACTTGGTTTTACCAGCGTTTAACAATAAATTATTAACTGTGAACCAATTCAAGGTTAAAGACAATACACCATTAACATCATCAAAATCTCCTTTTTGTCTTTAAATTTTGAAGACCATTGAAGTATCATCAGCAAACAACACTATGTCAGTTAATTTCTCCACCATGAAAGGCAGATCGTTAATATGTACCAGGAATAAGAAAGGGCCTAATATGGAACCTTGTGGAACACCAATTTTAATACCCGATCCATCAGATTTTACGCCGTTAACTTCTGCTTTTTGAATTCTATTGCTTAGGTATGATCTTAGTAGATCCAACGCTTTATTTCTAACTCCGTAATGATTTAATTTAATTAATAGCGCATTATGATCAACACAATCAAACGCCTTCGACAGGTCGCAAAAAACTCCGATAGCATCCTGTGCGGCCTCCCATGCAGAATAAATATGAGATATAAGGGTAATTAATACCTGCATCCGTAGTCGATTTACCCCTAGTGAAACCATATTGTTTGGCGTGGAGTTGTTTTGTACGGTTGAAGTGTGAGAGTATTTGATTGAGTATAATCTTTTCAAATATTTTACTTAGTGTTGGAAGAACAGATATTTCTGGTCTGAAATTTGAAGGATCGCCCTTATCTCCCGACTTGAACAGAGGTATCAGTTTACTGTGTTTCATGAGGTCTGGGAAAGCCCCATCGTCAACACATTTATTTAATATATAAGCTAAGTGTGTATAACTAGAATTACTGAACCAATGACTTTGACTGATATACCCCACAGGTCTTCCGTATTTTTTAAGTTAAGTAATTTAAACGTTTTGACAATGTCCTGGGGATAAACATGATGAAATTTTAAATATACATTACTGACGCTAGTGTTATTTTTTAATAAAGTCTCTGCTTCATATGAAGATGAATTTAGACGGTCTGTTGTGAGTACGGGTACATTGGTGAAGAATGTTTCAAAAGCTCGAGCAACATCAGCGCTGGATTTAACAACATCATCACCTATCTTTAGGCAGAAATCATTGTCCCTTGGTATAACTTTGCCAGTTTCGCGGTTTATTATTTGCCAAACTGTTTTCATTCTATTATTTGAATTTTGAATTTTTCTATTAATGTGTAAAGTTTTTGCAGTTCTACAAACCAACTTGAAAGTTTTGGAATATTTTTTAACATAGTCATGAAATTTTCGATCAAAGTTATAGGTTTTTTGGTCATAAAGGTCATACAAGATAACTCTACTTTTACGAATTCCAAACGTTGCCCAGTCATTAAATTTAGATTTACCGTTGTAGTCACTGACTTTCTTTAATTTGAAAACTTTATTGAATTCTGTCTGAATAATGTTGGAGAAGTCTGAGTAGATTTTGTTTGGGTTCTGTTCATTAAAATCCGGTACTGGCAAATTTATATTTAAGTTTTTCATATATGTCTCTAGTCTATGGGATGTAATAGGCCTATAAAATGATGGACCAGTCTTATCCTTAATAGCAATTGGGAATGAAACTGTTTGACCACTGTGATCGGAATGTAAGCAGTTAATTACACTTTTACTTGTGTGCATTCACAAGTAAAAGTCACACAAAACGTTATCTAAGCAAGTTTGGCTGGTAAATGTAAATCTAGTCGGCTCTAAAAATACATGACATAAATTAAACGATTTGAATAAAGTTATTAATCGTTGTTTCATTGTTGTTCCTACAAGCAAATCTACATTAAGATCGCCACAAATAATCAACTTTTTTCTGTTATTACATAGTTAAGTGAGGGCTTCCTCCATAATTTTCTCAAATATTTCGAAATTGCCATGGCCTTTTTCATCCCTCGGTGGCCTGTAGACACAAACAATAATATGGCTATCTAACTCAACACAGGAAATCTCTATTTGTCTTTCAACAGTAAGCGCAAGAATATCTTTCCGTTGTTTCACCTTAATATTATTTTTCACTAAGATTAAAGAACCACCTCTACTATCAGCAGTCTTTCTATTGTAACAATTTTGTAACTGACAATTTTGTAATTATTGGACCACCGCCGCAACCGCCCTCGGCCGCCAGCAGTGATGGTGCTGGCGTCGGCGGCGGTGCGGCGGGGGAGGAGCTCGATGCAGGGCCCCGGCTCCGGTGGTTTCCGGCAGGACGAGCGCTGGGACCGACAGGGGAGACGTCATCAACTTTAAGGCGAAGGAGGTGGCTAAGGTTGTCAGGCGAATGGTTCGCGGGAAGTCGCCGGGATTTGATGGGCTCAGTATCGAGCACATCCTATTTGCGGGGGATAAAATATATCGTATGCCGGCTGCTCTGTTCAGTTCTTGTTTACCTTACTAAAGATCTATGAGAACGGTAGTGGTTTCAGTCTCCAAGAATAAAACCAGTTATATGCCATTACTTAGTAATTGGATAAGCCTAGTTCGTTAGGTACTATCGTGAATTAGGTGCTTGAACGGCTGTTGCAGCACGCACGATGGGTTATTCGATAGGTTTGGTTTGTTTCCGTCTTGGGCTCTCGACGGATTCAGCTATCTTCACTTTAAAGCATACGGTCAAGTATTACGCTGCCCGCTGTGTATGCCTGTTTTTAGACTTAAGCAGAGCTTTCGACATGGTAAATTTTAATTTACTATGGGAGAAACTCCAGCGAGCCAAAGTAAACCGAAAGGTAGAGAATTTATTCAGATACTGGTACGGGAACCAAACCAATGCAATGCCGTGAGATGAATGAATGAATGTTAATTTTTTCCTTAAAATATAACATGGATTATCTTAAATATGTTGTACTTTTGGGTATCGTTAATCATGGTCTCGTTGATGCATACACTAGGAAGACCTGTATTGTATGGATCAGAGTTTCCGTTTTAAATATGTATCTTAAACAATTATAATATTATTCTAATACAATATCTGAAATTAGTGTACATAGGTAGGTACATGCTAATAGCACAATTAGATGTTGTTTAGTTCCGGTTTCCACGTAAGTGTTTTTTAGTATTAATTACCTACATATATTTGTGTATCTAAAAATTAATATTTTTGTACCTGTAACATTTTTTTCCGCTCCTAAGTAGTCTAAGCTAAAAAGACATATTTCACTCTTCTTGTACATTCATTTTATTTATTTTTATTATTAAGATCCTCCGTTTATCCGATTTCACGCAAGACAAAGAAGTGTTGGTATCTTGGTATGTTTGAATCGTATTTATGGAATAATTAAATGGGAAAATATAATTCAGATTCCCCAGATTCCTAGGGTGCCGTTTCCGTTAAGCTATCAATTGGATCAGTATAAATCCACGGTATGATATGAGTTCTTAGACGAAAACTGTTAATATAAATCTTCGGGTAAGTACATGT
Source organism: Argyresthia goedartella (assembly GCA_949825045.1). Lineage (NCBI taxonomy): Eukaryota > Metazoa > Arthropoda > Insecta > Lepidoptera > Argyresthiidae > Argyresthia > Argyresthia goedartella. The sequence goes on along the minus strand of OX463821.1, from coordinate 19,369,996 downwards.
TCGATTTTTAACAGTGGTTGTGTCTATGTAAAGTAAGTACCTACCTAAAGTATACTTACCTATCAGAATATCACGTAACATATAAAATGTTAAAAAGCGTGAAAAAACTTTAAGCTATTATTGATTTATTATGAAAGGTATAAAGTTTAAGTGATTGATGTGTTTGATGTTATCCAGATTTAAAATTTGAAAATGCTTCACTGCATTCGTTAACGTTATAATATACAGGAATCGTTATAATAGTAAACAGTATATACTAGCAGTAACATGTTTTTAATTGAAGGTATTCATAGTCGTTTATACATAAGGAACATTACGAATAAGAAGGATGAACATAATTAATGCGAGTAATCGAACTTTATTTATAAAATTAATCACGAGGCGCCATCGCTAAGTACGGAAACTTTTTATTCTACTTAGATGTAGCAGGTTTTTACGCAATTATGCTGGATATGAGATATCCTATCCTGCTTAATATATATATATATATGTCAAATTCATATCTGCCTGAGGCTTACCCGTATATTCTTCTATGCTTCATACTTATTATAATCGGGCGTATATTGAATCTTGAAAATTATCTTTTTCAAATTTGCCTAAGCAATTTTTCTACACTACCGTGCTCACCTGTGAGAGGCACCATAAGATGAAATTGAATCATATTTCGATTTTTTTATTATGTAGATGTTTAGTGCAGCAACTTTGACTAGTGAACCGGACTCTTTAATATAGATGCGATCTTTTTGATCACCTTATATGTAAGGCCAAATTTTATTTCATCTAATTAGGTGGTATTAAACATTTCTTAACGTAAACTGAGATGAAAAATTACATTTGTTTTGTAGCCTAACTCAAAGGAGACTGCATTCATTCATGTGATAACTGGGAGATGAAAACATCTGAGATTCATGAACACTGGATCAGACGGGAACTACCTAAAGCTCACTGAAGCGAGCGACTTAAAAAAGGTTGCCTATTAAGTGAATTTATAATTTATGCTTCGTAAATGTCTTGTGGCCATAAAAATATACCGAGTTAAGTCCTGAAGATAGACATCGAGTTATTATATCCACTCTTGTTTTTATTAAACATTACAGAAAATAATGGAGTGATCTAACCAAGGCACTTGTAGAGTTTAGCTAGACCATAGCTAGACGATTGTTTGTTCCAAAATAACTTTAAAATTAAGTTACTTTAGGTTCAATACCAGACATACTTATGTACCTCGTATCATACATGCATCGCATGCGCATAGTAGTTAGAATATAACGCATACTGGATAATATTATGATGTACCTAAGCTAGGCGATCCAATTGCATACATAAATACGCTTGACTTGATCTACCCTACCTAGTTCATTTATGACGCGGCCGAGCTCAAATAAGTAGAAGAGATAGACAATCAAGAAATTTGTAAGAATTGTCAATGTATGGAGTTGTTTAGTATTTTAAGTAGATATAGAGTATATGTAGGTAGGTATGTACTAATGATAAATGATTTAGCCAAATATCAGCAGAATTGTGCGGTGGTCCAAACAAGTATGATACTAAATTAAGAAGGTATAATAAATAATTAATGAAGAAATTTCCCGAACGTAGCGTTCTTCTATGTCTGTCATCGGCCAATTTAGGGATCTTTCGATACAATTGGTCACAAATAGTTTAATGAAATTAATACCACTCGTAACTGTAAAAAATAACTTGTTACTAGATTCAGCTTGTGCGAGTACAGGTGATTTCTCCGTTTATATGTGAACTGTGTAATAAAATGTACCTACCCGAGTTAATGTGACCAGTTTTCTAAACCGAAGTTGCTACCTAAGTATGACGTGTAGAGGAGCGGAAAGTTTTCTGATGCTCAGATGCCCCTGAGGGTAAAATTTGTGTTAAAATACCGAACTTATTGAGTGTCACTTCCACCTCCAAGATAATAATGCCATCTCATTCATTATGTTTCAATGAAAATCATTTTTAATTTCCTGTCTGGTCTATAAAAGTAACAGCATCGCCTAGGGAAACAGTATAGATTCCCGAACGACTTGAAAATAATTAAAGCTTTTCATTACTTGCTGCCTGCTGTAGGTGTACGAGTACCAGTACATTTAGAATAAAGAGTCTTCCAGGAAGTGTTCTATGACAGTACAACGAACTAATGATAAACACAATTGTATGTGTAAGAGACGATAATGACATTTTAATGTTCCAAAAAACCCTTAGACCCCGATGACGACGTATGCATTATGCACGGAGGACGCTGTATGATGTTACATTTTGTTCTTATGTGATTATTTTATGATTTTTATAAGAAAAGCTACCATGTGTAATACTCTTAGATGTTTTAAACATCTACGAGTAATACAAAGATCGATGTTGTTTTTGGGTGGCATTGCCATAACGTTCTAAATATATGAGGTGGGTAAGTGGTAAGGCAACAAGTCAGATTTAAAGCATTTTGTATAATTTCAACTGTGCGCTCTTTATTCAGCCTAATTCTTGCATACAATGACATATCATAAGTAATTAGGAAGGAACGAAGGAAGTAAGGAACGTCACAATTGGACACGTGGTGTAATTTGCTTTGCCTGTACTAAACCCTCTCTTAAATCTGCTCTCTTCATTATTGAAGACTTCTGCTGGCGACTACAATCTGGTATACGGCACTTCCCTTAGGTCGTGGCCAGGTTAACTGATAGTACACGATGAGGCTAACGAGTTACACGGCACTCCGCCCACCTGCGCTTGCGCCGGGCACGTAATAACAATAACTGTATTGTTGCAGACATTGCAGCATACTCCTTGCCTTCTATGGTCAAAGATTTCTGTTTTGTTGGACGGAAACATCATCTCATCAAGTTAATTTAATTGTAAACAACAACAATAAAACAAAACTTATAGGTATATTGTTAATTTGGAAACATATCAAGTTCTCTAAAATAACAATTTAGGAAGAATTACGACAACTCCTCCATACCGTCTAACAATCCACAGCTCTTTAGAAATCTCTCCACTTACACAGTTGTTACAAGAAGGCCGGTAATAATGATTGATGATTTTCAACTCTATGAAGTCATAAGTCCAAAAGTTACATAACAATTCCCACGGTTCACTGGAATGTACTTGTAAACTTGTAACGAGAAATTGCCGCTCCAAAAACGTTCAAAGAAGCCCCGCGCTTATATAGTGGTCTTGGGGTCTACCAATGACATTCAAGGCGTGACTCTGAGCCACGAGTGGTGGTACCGTAAAACGACCACACGGAGGCACATTCTGCTAATGTCCATAACTTTATGATGTTCTAGGCGAAGTCTTGAGCTATACCACGGTCAAGGTAGACGGTAATAGTGGCGGTTTCTTTGTATAGTTCGATTTCCAATGAAGCGTATGAACCTGAAATAAAAAATAACGCCGCTGACGCTTTACTGCTTCGCGTGCCTTGAACTTAAGTCCTATGCTTTGGAATGCACAGAATTAACGTATAAAACTATTTGAAACGACACATTCAGTATAGTAACAACATTTGCGGATTTACAGTTAGAAATTTAGTTAGAAAGGAACTGTATTTAGGAACTTGCCAGGGTTAGGTCAAAATATAGGAAAATTCGTATAGTATATAGGTAAGTGATAAATAGACGGATCCTCGATACCATATATATCAGTATTTTTATAGTCATATACGATTTAGCGTTACGAAACTGATTTGTAGAAATTAAGGCGGCGCAGTACGCCAAAACAGCATTTTGTATAAAGTTAAGCAAAATTATTAGTATTAAAGCAGTTGTTTGTTTGTACTAACTTGTTGATCATGAATATCAGCTTGCATTCACTAACATGTAACGTAGCAAATGCAGTAATATGCAAACCGACTTTAAATGACTGACTGGATTACATTATATTTGCTCGATTGAAAAATCTCATTAAGTTATCATAAAAGTTGTAAACACAATAAATATTTTTACAATTTCGCACCAGATTGTAATAGAACAAGTACATATACTTGTTAATTCATTTAATCATTATAAAAATATTTTGTTATGCGCTATTAGTACATCGGCTAAGAGCGTTTGTTACCATTTGAATGCCTATTCCCATAAAAGTAGGCTGTTGGTAAAATTGTAAGTTCGGCTGTCGGGGTGCCCGGTCTTAACAATTTGATACGAGGAGTATTTTCTCACTCTTAAAACCTTTCAAACTTACCTGAGATTTTAGTCAGAACCCTCCCTGAACCCGTTACCTTTATTTTGAAGCATAAGATAACTAAGTCTGGGTAAAACTAATTTTCATATTCACATTTTACGTAGTATACTTGTTGCCCACAAGATCATTTTTGTACGTTTTTCTGAAAACGTAAAAAGTACGTAAAGTTCTCTTTGGGAGCAGTTGGAACTGAAAGCTAACAGAAAATCAAATGCTAGTTGTTAAGCATGGTCTAAAATCGAGGTTTCAGAATAAATAAAAAAAAACTTGTTGGTTATCTGGAACACTGTTTTTTATTAAATTTGTGTGGTATTTTTGTCAGTTGCGGCGTGTTTTGGGTTCGCGATTGTCTCAAGTTATAAGGTTTTTTTTCATATTGCGATAATCGTACAAAATGTATTGTATTGCAATTTGATTCGTATAAAATAAGCTTTTTAATCATGTATAATACGAATAAGAAAAAGTTTATTGCTGAGTTTTATCTATCAGAAACCTTGTGACAGAACTTAAGGACCGACTAGGTATATACTGATACCTACTCATATATAAATAAATGCATAAATAGGTATCTATATATGTCATATCATATGTACATATACATATTTTGTATTTACCGGATTTCTGTAGCACCTCTAGAATAGACCAGAACACGAGCCATTAATATGCACGGTGAGGAAATGTCACATTTCCTGGGACAATAAAGTAGCAAAGTTGTTTTATTTTATTGCTTATTATGCTATATATATTGTACTTGAGCATCCGTAGAAAACCACCATGGGACTTAACGAGGTGTTGTCGACAAATTTTAGAAAGTGCTTGTGCAAATATTTGAGCTTTGAATTACAATCTGGATTCGGTGCGATCCTCCAAAGCAAATACCAATGGCCGAATGTAAACACAAAATCTATCTTGAAACGCAAACAGGCTTTCGATGCCATCTTCCTATGCAAACATGGCGTGTTCGGTAGGGCTTGTCGTCACAATGGAGCAAGGGCTCAAAGCAAAGCTGCCTGATAAAGGAGTCACGAATGGGCGCCTTCCGGGTCTTTCGAAGGGCGACTTGGGAATGTCGGACCACTCCCGAATGAATACCCAGGAACGTAGGTCAAAAATAATAAAATAATAATAACAAATATGATACTGCGCGACCATCACAACTAGGCGCATGATAGCTAAGCGTTCATTGGAATAACGGAGGGAACACCCGAAGGGCGATTCATACCATATAGAACATACTTAGTACATGCTAGTAACTTGTAGGTCCAGGTACGTACGTATAGTCACGTATTACAGGAGGGGTACACAGGCGCCGAAACCGCAGTCCTCTCATGCGCCTAGTTTGTGTTGGTCAAGTAGTAAAAGGTACAAGTTTACATGAGGTGGATAAAATCACACAGGTATTCGTGTGTGGATGTCTACGTTTCGAGTTGCCATGGAGATAACTTAAAGTCGTGGTCAACTAAGCATTGCATGATGCTGCGACACTTTCAAGCATATCTAAATGGGCAACTAGGCTTTAGAATGCACGATTTATACACTAGATTGGAAGTTTCGTGACAAGTATGGCAAGCAAAAGATGCTCCATATTGCATATCAGTGACACAATAAGATTTACGTTACAAATCGATAGTGCAGTCACGAACAACTAAAGCCATGAATATATGTTGTTCTATATGAGGAGAGTTATGTGTGTGACTTATATGTATGTAAATATGTACGTATGTATGAACGTATATATGTGTGTGTGTCTGTTCCTGTGTTCCCTCGAGTAGAGTATAGAGTGGGTTCCCCTTCCATTTTAATTTTATTTAACACTGTAGTCTTATAATTTTATCGAATCTCAATAGTTACGTTATATACACGATAAGTCTTTTTATAATTACGTCATTTATTAAAATACTTTCATATGGCATACTTTCTTCTTTGCTGTTGTATTTACTCTATTCGTAGTAATCCTGGAAAGTAATTTTAATATCATAAATATTGAGCTTAGACTTGTTTTTAAACAACCCTATTTGTACACATAGCTTTTACATGCCTATATTCGCTGTCTGTACATAGTATACGTAGGACGTCTTGCAGGCAGATGCGAAATCATTAAAAACTAACCTCGGCAGAACTAGTTTTGTTTTGTTTTTTGGGGTCACTATGCCGCAGATACAATCTGATAGTGTCGCTGGCTTCGCAGTCCACCCTCACAATTCGCACTCACGCTATTCAGTTTACATATTGCCTAAACATTATTTAGTTTCAATAGTAGGATTGTACATGAATTTTGTGGGTGTAAATGGAAACCCCCATTGTGATGGTCATTGCCCTGGAACTAAACAGACAAATAGGAAATGATAAAATACAACTGGTACAAATTAAAGATAAGGGAAGTACTACGGCATACAGGGTGTCAAAAAAGTCATACGTCACCGCGACGACGAAGGTTGCTCTGCGTCAGATGCATCGATTAAGCCAAACATGACCTCAGTGAATGTAGCATGTGATTCGAAAAATCGTGATCGTGAAATGTTTTTAATGAAAATAATAGAATAGAATAGAATAGAATAGAATTGTTTATTTCATGAACATAGGTTACATTAATACATAGGTCTTGAAGAAATTAGATTACCGCTATGTCCTACCAGTAAAATGGTGTATGAATATTATTGTCTAAAGTACCTACATTAACATTTACACATATTATTATATTAGATTACGTCTATTATTTTTACCACAAATTTAAAATGTCAAACTTAATTACAAAATATCAAAATTATAGAGATTTGTCATTTAGGAAGGAATTAATATTGTAGTAGCATTTTTTACTGAGCAGATGGAATAATTTACTCTTAAATGGTTGTAAATTTAAATCTTTTATTTCGTTTGGAATTTTATTGTATATCTTAGGTGCCATGCAAAATATACTTTTATGTAATAAAGCTGTCCTAGAAGTTAGCAAGCAAAGTCTGTGCCGATGTTGATGACGGTGGGAAAAACTAGTTGTGGATGTGGACTCAGTGAAATTAATAGGATTGGTTTTTACGAAAACTGCCACCTCAAAAATGTATAGGCAGGGCAAGGTGAGTATTCTGTGTTTCCTGAAGTATGGTTCGCAGCTGTCTTTAGTTTTGAGGCTAAACACAGCTCTGAGGCATCTTTTTTGTGCCTTAAAAATGGTTTCCTTTTCAGAACAGTTGCCCCAGAAAATCACACCGTACCGCAGGGTAGACGACACAAAGCCGTGATAGGCAGCTAATGCTGTCTCGATGCTAACGATTTTCACAAGTTTGTAGAGCAAAAAGGCGGAGCTACTTAAGCGATCACATATTTGTTTCGAGTGATGTTTCCAATTTAAATTGTTATCTACCACTAATCCTAGGAACTTGGTTTTTTCGACAACTTCTATTGTTGTGCCTTCACAATAAACACTAAGATTTTCTAATTTTGATTGTCTTTGACAGAAATTCATTAATTTGGTCTTATCTAAATTTGCAATTAAATTATTAGTATTCATCCAATTAATTATATCTTTTAAAGCGTCAGTTATTTTTAAATTATAATCGTTTAGTTCATTGCATTCTAAAATCATTGTGCTATCGTCCGCAAATAATGTCATTTTATTAGATGTCACTTTTGGAAGGTCATTGATATATATAATAAATAAAAGAGGCCCTAGTACACTGCCTTGCGGGACACCAAACAGTACTTTTCTTACATTTGATTTATATGTATTCTCTAATCTTGTTTTTGTATTTATTCTAGTTAGTTCTGTGTGTTGTTGTCTGTTGCTCAAGTAAGATTCTATTAGTTGCAGTATGTTTCCTCGTATACCATATACATATAGTTTTTCGAGCAGTATTCTGTGGTCAACATAATCAAATGCCTTTGTCATGTCCATATAAAGGGCCACTACTGGTTGTCTTCTATCCACGCAGGACATGATGTCCTTCAAGAAATCGTAAATTGCCATATTAATGGTTTTTCCTTTGCGGAATCCCTTTTGTTCCAAAGTCAAGATATTGAAAGATTCTAGGTATGAGGATAGTGCGTTATATATGATTTTCTCGAAGATTTTAGATATCACTGGGATGAGTGCAATGGGTCGGTAGTTTGTCATAGATTCCCTATCTGATTTCTTAAAGAGAGGTTTTACTATTGTTGTTTTTAAACTTTCCGGGTATGCTCCGTGGAGAATGCATAAATTAATAATGTGGCTCATGTGCGGTGCAATGATATACCGGACATGTTTAATTACTTTAGTATGGATGCCGTCATATCCTACACTATTTTTATTTTTTAGAGCATTAATGGTTTTGACTATGTCATCCGCTGCTGTTGGATTCATGTACATTGACTGTTGCTGATGATTTATCGGGTGGGGATAGGTTTTATTACGTGACTGGTTGTTTTGTTGTATTTGATCTATGTAGAAGTTATTGAACGCTTCTGAAATAAGTTGGGCATCGGTTATGACATTGTCGTCAATTTTTATTTTCTCTATAGGCTCACTAGGGAGAGAGATTTTGGTGTCATTAATTATTTTCCATGACTCTTTTGATTTATTCGATGAGTTTTGAATATTATAATTATTTTGAGATTTTTGAGTTAACTTCACAATTTTTTTAAGTCGATTTGAATAGGACTTTAGGTCATTTTTGTTCTTTATTGTAGGGTCTAGTCTAGATTTCCATAGTAATTGTCTCTGTGTTATACTACATTTCTTTATTCCTTTCGAGATCCATTTGGGTTTTTTCTTATTTTCACAGTTACCGTAATATTTGGAAAACATAGGTTATAGTTCAGTAGGAATGTTTCTAAAAAGCAGTCATATGATTCATTGGGATCATCAAGTGTATATATGTCAGAGAAAGAGAGTGCATTAAGATATGATTTAAATTTGTCTAAATTTTCTTGGCTATAATCTCTTTTGGTGGTTTTCCAAGAGTTGATTGCACATGTTTTTTTCACGGGACAGTTTAAAAGCTGTGCTGTATGGTCTGAGAGCCCGTAATCAATAACTTTTCCTATTCCGTGATTAATGTTGTGAGCAAAATTATCAAGACAGGTTTTAGATGACAATCTTGTTGGTTCTGCAAATTGAAGTCTTAGATTGTATCCTAGCAGAAAGTTTTTAAAGTCGGTAGAGGTTTTTGTTTGTTTGATAGTATCAATATTAAAGTCTCCACTAATAATTACTCGTTTACCCGTTTTTATACATATCTTCTGTAGTAATTTTTCCATTTGCTCATAGAATGTATTTAAATGCAAGGTTTTATTTTTATTTTTCGGAATTCTGTAAATACATACGATAATAATTTGTTGATGAATTAATTCTAAGCCGCAGCATTCAAATATCCCCTTTATAGAGAGTTTTGCGATTTCTTTTAGTTCTTTATATTGAAGACCAGTTTTAATTAGTATACAGGCTCCCCCTTTCCTTCTATCATCTCTTGAGTAGTGTGCCGCAATATGGTAGTTTAATAGCACTGCCAAGTCTTCCTCTCCTGCTATAATAATAATAATCATAATAAATATTAGGGGGAAATCTTACTAAATCGAACTAGGCCCATACTAAGCTCAACAAGGCTTGTGTTATGGGTACTAGAGGACGATATATTTGATAGAGATAAATACTTATGTTAATGCATAGAAAACATAAATACTTATGTTAATGCATAGAAAACATCCAAGACTAAAAAACAAATATTGATGCTCATCACACAAATATTTGCTCTTACCGGGATTCGAGCCCATGACCGTCAGCTTCGTAGGCAGGGCCACTACCCGATAGGCTTAACGAGTTGACGCATTTTTTACATTGTTAGTGCTAGCCATTTCTATGATATCCCTTTCTTTTTATTTATTTATTTCTACACTATCATGAATAGTTACATAATACGATACAGGTATTATTTTGTCGAGACCTTAAGTACAATACTATAAATTGATGACTTCGTCTTAACTTAAATCTTCAGAAAAAACATTGACATAGCCTTTGAACAGATGTTGTGAAATAAAATACTAGACATGGTATAACACTTGTATCTTAAAAGTTATTACTTTATTATATTATCTTAAAGTTAGTACATTAAACTAGGGCTCCGCCTTGTAAGAAAGCTGAAACAAGAATACTGAATATCTTATTTGCTTTTTCATTATTAAAATTTGTAAGATTTGAGATCAAACGAGATCGATGAATCTAATAAGTAAACGAATGTGACTGATTCTAGAGGCGTCAAAGGGATAATATTTAATTTCTTACCTTAGTTTAGGATAGGATTGTACACTGTATACACTAGGTAACAATAAACATTTTTTTTAACATAATAAATTTAATTATAAATTTCCCCACCGAGGAGCACAAGCCTTTACCCGGATACAAGTAAGGTTGAACCATACTCTAATACATGCTAGCTCAGTGCGGGTTGATGGAGGGTTTTTACGACTACAAGTAGCGATAGTAGCCTGGACCTACAACTACATGTAATTAAAAAAAGGAACGTCGAATAATTTACAAAGGTATATGACCAATTACTAACTTAAGTGGTACATGGTCAGCTCCCTGTTTAAATCTGCATCTCCTGGATAAGAAGCAAGCGTGAAACCCACTAGGCCACGGAGCTCTCAAAACTTTATTAATTGAACTTAACCTTTTTTATTTGCTATAGACAAGACGCGGTTCAAAAGAATATCAGGAAAAATGTCTATACTAACCAACTACTCTACTCTACTCTAACCCTTAGCCATAAGAAACATCTCAGGATAAAGTTTCAGCTTAATTGTCTCATGCACATGCTCCATATATCTCGAGCTTCGTCGAATACAAGTCGTCGCAATTCTTGTTTGATTTCAATCTGCACTTTAAAAATCCTTTAAGTCAATGACATCATCAGCATCGTCTCCCCGCAACGTCGCCAATCGTGTGGTTCGGAATCTTTCCACGTAAAATCGTGTATCTCTTCTTGCGTTATAAGTCACAATGCCTCTAGTGGAAACTTGCCTAGTCTCACAAAAAAAAGGAACATCCGCGCACGCATTATGAGTAGTATGGTTGGTATTCTGATATTCTAAAGTTGTTTGGCAGTTCTACAAGTCTCTTTGATACAAAAGCAATTTCAATATCAGTTAGAGTTTCAATAAGAGAATAACCAGAGTGCAGAGAAATATCAAGAAAAAATCAAAAATTGGCAGCCAGTTTGAAAATAAAAGAAGTCTGAGAGTGGTCGTAAACTTCGAATACGTATTTATGATCCATACCTAACTTATCCATTTGAATGCAAACTAACCAATGTAAAGTAACGCAATGTAACTTGAGTTAACCTAGGTCAATCTAAACTAACCCAATCTACCCTGACCTAACCTCACATAAGTAAGCCACTAAAGAAATAGGCGTAAAAAGTAACTAAATAACAAAACTGATAGTTTGAAATCCGACAGCTCTTATCTCGTTTCCAATGAGTTATAATTTTAGTGGACAATGAGTACGAGAGCTCCGTGTTCTAGTGGTTTTCATACTTGATTCTCAAGCAGGAGATACAGGTTTGAATCCCGGTGCGGACCATGTAATTTATCTTTTCTTCATTACTCCAAAGCTGGGTCGATGGGGCAGCCCCCTGTCACCCAAAATGGCGTGACGCTATGTCATTAGTACTGACGCTTCTGGAATCGGTATCACTAGTTAACATTATTCATGTAAAAAGAGAGAACTTTTTTGCATACATTTTGTAAATAAAGAAATGGCCGTTAGCAAATGAGATATTCAGTATTCTGGTTACACCTTTCTTTCTAGATGGATCCTGGTTTGATGAGTAAATGTGGCATTAAATACAATTGTATGCCCTTTTATGATACAACTAATATACCATTCCTGAAGCGGCAATTCCGTCTCTAGTATATTTTTTACGACATCTGATCAAAGGCGAACTCAATGTTTTTGCTAAAGATTGAAGCTTTATAAATTTATCGTATTCTACAGGGCGACATAAAAGAGTAGAAAACGTGTCGAAACGAGTTTGTAATCTGTCTAATTTCGGCTAAAACAACAACAAATAAAAATAATTACGCCCTCAATTATTTTCTACTCCTTTATCCGCACTATAATTAAGGTATCGAAAAAATAACACTTGTGTTATCTTAAGTTACTATATAGCGTAGAAATTTAAAAAAAATGTAGAAGAAAGAACATCCAACAGATTGTTAGTACTAACAAAGGAAAAAATGTGGATTTTCATTATAAACTTCAAAACTGACGATTCATCGAATTACATGCAACTTTCAATGTAAGGCTTGATCCATACTTCTGAAGCAGGGCTACCTTTAGTGTAACTGTGACGCATGACTTTTGGGAAACCCTGTATGTGATGCTGTTTTAATCATAAGAAAACCTGGTATACCTACTTAGGATTAAAACAGTAAACTGTAGACTACCTATTGAACCTAAGTTACATTAGAAAACAGCGACTATTTTTTTAGGGTCCCGTAATTTAAAAGGAAAAATCAACCCTTTTAGGATCACTTCGTAGTCAGTCTGTCCGTTTGTCTGCCCGCCCGATTAATCAAGTCTGTGGTCTCTTGAAGTTAAGCACTGAAAAAAAACTAATTTGTCCGGATTCCTCGGGGCTCGAGTCCATCTAGGTTTTTATATTGTTTGGTTTTCTTTTGTCACACATCCGAGTTTCCGCCACCCAGTAAAGCTGTATGAGATATCAATATTTAATTTACTTCGGCGTTCGTCTAACAGCTTTTGATCACTTACGTCCCCATACATATGTGTAGATAATAAGTTAAGTTATGAAAGCAGCATTCATGTGTGTAGTTCATTTCATAATAGTTCTTATTGATTCCGCCATTCGTATGCTATTCTCAATAGAAGGTAGGAGGAGAATGCAATAAAATAACTCCTCTCTCTTAGAAAGGTTTCTACGCTCCATTTGTATGCTTTCTATAGTCATTGGCCTGATTGAAGGGCACGGTTAGTCGATAGAGCTGATCAGCCGTTTCCAATACCTTCACTGTTCGTGAAAGCCTATCCTATATAATACACCTTTTAGCTTCCTATTATTATGTTGCGTTGCACTTGGCGTGGAGAACAATTTGCAAGAACGAGAACAATTTGCTCCTTATTTACTTTGGTTTATACTTAACTACGTATCATGAAACTGCACAGTTTCGAGATTACTATAACCGTGTACCCACGGCCTACGGGTGTAAAGCTACAGATAATGTTTCAAAGGCTTTGCACCGGCGCAAGCGCACAGTTCAATGGCAATGCCCACTAGCCTGCAGCGGCTGAGGAACGGGACCATAACTTTATACAAGGCTATTTTCCGGACCATTGTTGGTCTGCTTGTCGTTTTGCTATATAGACCTTGGTTGCGAGTTTAAAACAAGATTCGTATCTAAATTATTGTCTTCGCCAAATTGGCACTATCTTAATGCCAATGCATCTGCATACGCAAACAATTAGGGTAGTTTGGTTCATAAAAGGAATGACTTCCATACTCCTATGCCAAAGATTAGCCCAGAAGCAGTAAATCCATTTCATTGTGTTTTTTCTATAGGATCTTTGTAACCGTCATAATGTTAAGAACCGCAAACTTTGAACACTAAGTTTAATCGTGTGCCACATCTCAAGAACAGTACCTACCTAGGTGTATGTTGCTATGCTGACAGGGGCAGGAGTCTCCCTAAGAAACACCAATGGCAATAGCGTAATTCAGTGCCCCTAAGGGGGCAAATTGCCGCATTTGGCTTGTCTGTGGCGTCCTTTTTGTTTGGAGATTGACTGCCAAGAACGGAATTTTGTTCGTGTTTCATAAGAAACTCGATCGTTCACACAACTTTAATTACTAACTCGATGCTCCGCAGACAACACTATATTGTAGGTATCACTATCAATCAAAACAGACACACATCTGTATGAGTGTCAGATTTTATTACACGGTTTAACAAGTGTGATTATATAGAATTAAATAATAATCTCGATGCATAATTATGAGATTCGAAACAAGGAACTTACACTATGTACGCTCATATAAAGTCACGAATACTACATACTAGAAATTATGTTAGATGTAATTTAATATACAGAAATGTGCGTAATTCACGTGTCTTGTCGCCATCTTACGTGCGTAGTCGCAAGACATCGTTCGATATGAGTTATTATCCGCAATAGAAGTACATTCGTACAATTTACATAAAGGTGATCAGTGTGTGATGTTAATCTACGCGTAAGTAGCGTGAAATCTTCGTAATCGGTTGAATGTCGTTAATCACAATTTACACGGTGAACCACAAATTACACCTGTAGCTACATTGCTACTCAGTGGAGGGATATTTTTGTGAATAGCTCTCACACGTGCAACTCTACATTTCTATTTCGTCAGTCTATATTAGTACAGTTTATAAAAACATCGAATAGAACTTTTATTTTATTATATTTATATATTATATATTTAATTCTCTTAAAGATATCTTTGAGAGTAATTTATACCCAATTGCTCATCTTTGACTGGCTGTATCTCCGCAGACAATGGACCTAGAGAGCTCTGGTTGAACTCAATTTGTAGGCGACGAATTTCTATTCATGCCGTTAGGCGTGGAGACCCTCGGGCCGTGGGGCTTCAGCCTCTAAGTGACTCGTCGAAGCGTCAGAAGACCGTAGAGCTGGCACCCACCTCGCCCAACGTATTAGCTTAGGGATACAGCGAGGAAATGGTGCCAGCATATTGGGCACCCTGCCGCCCGGCAGCGATCTTGGGGAAATATTTAATTTAGTATAGGTTTTAGGTTTACAAACATTATTTTAAACATTATTTTTAACCCTTCATATATATAAATTTTATTATTTAACATGTAAAACAAGTTTACTTTACATAAGTTAAGGCAGACTTCTCGAAAAAAACTACAGCAAGTGCCAGAATTTTGCAGTTTTCAGAGTTGCAAACTTGGGTGTAAATTACTCTCAGGGGTACTAATAACATATAAAAAATCTTCGATACTTTCGCGTTTGCGATGCTTGCCTTTTTTGTATTGATATAAACTGTACTACATTTAGATACCCGTATAACCAGATACAATCGAGAAGCAGATTCGGCTTTGTTTTATGGTTTAATGAAATTAAATAGATATTTCAGTTGAGCAATATTTTGTGGTATCTATTACTTACATTTTTCTACTTTACTAACTTTCACTAATACCAACATTAGATTAGGTTGGTATCCACCTAACGGGTTAACCTTAAATTTCCCAGTAAACATCCAAAACAGTGCGAAACCGTTAAAAAAATAAAATTTACATACAAACGTGCTCTAGATAGGAGCTCGCACCTTATATAGTCGTTCCTCCAAGAATTAGCCATTTTGTGTACATATACTGCGAGTAAATTCAACATTACCAAGAAAGCGAAATGCAATCACGCTTAACATGGTTTTCTTGCAATAGTTTGTTCAATCAGCGGCAATCTAGAGCAGTGAATAAGGAAGTGTTCGGGGGAGAACGTACCGCGTATCGTTAAGACGGGATACCTACTGAGTATGATGCAGAAGATGTCTTGTGCGATCAGAGTTGGGCGTCAATATTGTAAGATATTTCTTTGAGCTTGGTAGGGTCTATAAGGTGGTACAAGATTTGCTGAAGACCTCAACCGTTACTTTATATTTTCACCGTTAGTCTAAAATACTTACTAAGTATTTGTTCTGATTTTTTTTCTGTTCTGAAGGCGACATCCTATGACAAAATTTAACCAAGATAGGTTAATAAAATAAAATCAGCCCACCAGGGACACCAACCTGCAAAACTATTTACTCGTACGGTTACATGCTAGTTTTATTACTATTGCCTGAATCGTGAGGGCTAAGGACTTACACCTGAAAACATTTTACTATTCAGTTTAATAACCCGACTAATTATTGACCGAGTGAGCGAAGCAAGCGAAGGGCTCTATTTGGACAAGATAGGAGGCCGATTTTGCTTTCGTCTGTCTCTATGTCTTTTTTTATTTAATTTTTTTTGAAACCTATCGTGTGGGGTATCAAATTAAAGGGCTACACCATTACCTTTCGGCCGCCTGTTTTCTAAAAATCTAAGAAAACTTTTCAAAACATAACAAGTTTGGTCTCCTCGAAGTAGGAGACGGATTAGTAAAGAGGATCTATACAGACATGGGAGTGAGTGAAATAGACTATAACAATTTTGGTGAAAAGCAATAGATTGTATTTTAAATCGCAAAATGTAGTTTACAAAGTTATTGGTGCGGCTAATTTACTACTTGATTTTGATTAAATCTAAATACTTACCTATAAATTGTTTCACAGTCCCCCCTGTTAGCGAGGTCTACTGGCCACTAGTATAAATTCTATATGAATTTCCTAGTATTCATTTACTCCCTGATGTGTAACAAATCACTTATTCACTAGTGCAATGTAGTTTATGATCCGACCATGGTAGGAAAACGTGTATTGAACTGATAAAATTGAAGAATTCGACACGTCATTTTGTAAACCGTAATGCAATCAGACATTTCTGGGAATACACATAAAACCGAGTCATGTTTGGTATAAGATATGGAATGTGTACCGTCAACGAGAAAGCAGTTCGAAATTTCGATCCAGGTTAAGCTTGGAGCAGATTCACGTTGGCTCCATAAATCATAACATAGATATACTAGATATTAAAAACAAACAAAGTCAAGAGCTCTTAAACACAATGCGCTCCTTTAATCTAACACAATTAATAAATGAACCAACACGTGTTACACCTACAAGCTCAACTTGCATTGACCTGTTATTCACAAATTACAAACCGCTCATAAAAAAGTCCTACGTAGAGGATCATGGCCTGTCCGATCATAAATCAGTAAACGCAAATATAAATATTAAAGACCAGAAAAATAAAACCCTATACACTGAAAGGAGAATATTCTCAAATAGTAAAATTCAAGCATTTAAAAAATCCTTACAAGAAATAAACTGGGACACAATTTTCCACAACACCAAAAACGCAAATCTAAGATATGAGCTATTTCATACAATAATATCCAAACATTTAGACAATCATATTCCAAAACAAGTAATAAAAATAAAAAATGTACAGAAAAAAGGATGGTTAACAACAGGTTTAAAAAAAGCGTGCATGCACAAGAATACTTCGGATTATTTTAAATGAAACCAATAGCAAAGTATTAAAGACATATTACAAAACATATAGTAATATCTTAAAACGCAGTGTGAAGTTGTCAAAAAGATTAGACTATATCAGACAAATGGCAAAATCGGACAATAAAACTGTAACTATGTGGAAAATAATAAAAAATAAAACTGGTAAAACAAACAATACCAAGGTAAAAAATATAAACTTAAATGTAAACAATGAAATTGAGAAATGTCCTAATAAAATAGCTAATAAATTTAACGAATATTTTTTATCGATAGGTGAAATTGGACAAAATAACATTGCCCAAGGGCGTCCAGTAATAAATCCCCCATCTTCCTCAATGTACCTTTGTCCAGTTGACAGTAAAGAAATCCTAAACATAATAAAGACAATTAAAAACATACACAGTCATGGTATAGATGAGATACCCCCAATTTTGATTAAACAATGCGCAGAAGAACTATGCGCACCACTAGCAACTCTAATAAACCAAAGCTTCGAAGAAGGAATATTTCCAGATCAATTAAAAATTTCCCTAGTTAAACCACTTCATAAAAAATATGATAAAATGACCTCTAGCAACTACAGACCAATAGCCCTGTTACCTAGTTTTTCCAAAATTTACGAAAAAGCAATGTGCAATAGATTGTATAATTTCTTAGAAAAAAATAACATCCTCGATGAGAGCCAACACGGGTTTCGAAAACATAGATCCACAACTCTTGCTGTTTACAAATATATACAAATGGCACTACAACACATAAACGATAAAAAATACGCCCTAGGCCTTCTCCTAGATATGACAAAAGCGTATGACAAAGTATTGTACAAAATCTTACTGGAAAAAATCTATAATTCTGGCATACGAGGACAAGCACACCAATGGTTCCAATCTTACCTACAAAGCAGAAAACAAATTGTGCAAATAGAATACCTAAATAAAGAAAAAAATAACATAGAACTCATACGATCCGACGAAAAACAGCAAAATAATTCAATACCCCAAGGAAGTGTACTAGGATGTGTGCTCTTCCTTATCTACATAAACGACTTGCCAAAGGTGCTCAATAGCAATATTACTCAACCTGTATTATTTGCAGATGATGTATCAATACTCATGAAGTTAGATAAAAAATCAGACCCAACAAATGAAATGGTAAATACAATTTCGGTAGTATCAAATTGGCTTCGTGATCATAACCTAGAAATCAACTTCAAAAAAACTAAAATAATAGAATTTAGACCACTTAATAAACCACCATTAAAGATTGCAATAAAATTTGAAAATAACATTATAGAACAAGTAAACACATTTAACTTATTAGGCATACAAATCGATGCAAACCTAAATTGGAAAGACCACGTAAACCACGTAAAAGCCAAATTATCCAAATTTATTTACGCTCTATTCCACTTAAAACTAAGCACAAATACTGAAACTGCATTAACAGCATACTATGCCTACGCATACTCCTGGTTGAAGTATGGAATAATGCTATGGGTTAACAGTGTGCATGCAAAACAAATATTTATAATTCAAAAGAAAATGGTCAGAATACTTGCAAAAATTGATAACAAACAAAGCTGTAAACCCTACTTCAAAAAATATGAATTAATGACACTTCCTGCCATGTATATATTCGATACATGTTTATTCGTATTTAATAACCACCGAATATTTCCCCAAGTAAAAGACACCCATAATTTTAATACAAGACATAAAGAAAGATTAAATCTACCACAATCCCGAATAAAAATGCTCAACTGTAGCCCGTACTACATGGCAATTAGACTCTTTAACAAATTACCTATTGATATAAAAAATATAGAAAACCAGCCACTATTCACTAAAAGGCTTAAACAATACCTTATTAATATGTGTCCATACACAATTGAGGATTACCTTCAATAAATTGTAAACCTAGAAATAGCTATAAGTGCTTAAATAATTGTTATTAGTTAAGATTTAATACATTCCATTTGATAAGTGTTTTTGCATTACCCGAAAAGGGTCCATAATAGAGACTGTTATTAAATTTTAAGACCTTATTTATACATTATGGTGCAATAAAGTTTTGATTTGATTTGATTTGAATCCAACGACGCGACGGTGATACAATTTCCTATAACTTTCCTCCGGCAATGATCTTTTCGTTCTACAAGTAATACCTACTTCAATAAGCGTTCATGTTCTCAGGAAAACCCAGACTCAATTTCTTATTTAAAATAAATAAAAAGGCTCATAATAACTGGCCGCGACTTCAACATCGAATTTACAGCAGAACCAAATACTAAAATATCACAATAAAACTTTTATATTTGACTCAGTGACTGTAGGTACACATAGATTAATAGTGCTGGGACTGCTGACCACGCACTTGTAAATTATAATTATTATTTTAAATTAAATATTATATTACGGTTACCGTCTGCATCTCATTTCACGCCCTGTCATCGTCATTATAATTATAACTCAATACTCATTTGGCCTTTGTTTGTTTTGTTCCTGTCTTCATTTAAGTACCGACTAATTAACTTTGAAATAGTACAACACGTTCGAGTATTGTATACTTTATACGTATACGTATTGTCTCACTTTGCGGTGATTAATTTATGCATCGTTACGTTAATACCAGAGAGAGAATGCGTCGATGTTTATTTAATAATTAGTCTATTGATGTTTATGATATCAATGACTTAATTTACCTATACGAATACTGCATTTATAAATTACTAGTCCGAAAGAATTTTTGAACCCGCGTTTCTTATAATACCTAGCTATCATCTATGTATGTACTTCCGGCTGTAAAATTATATGACATGAAATGACTTTCAAGCGACACATTATATTATAGGAATTGTTATCGGTACTTGTGATTACTGATAGAATGTTTTCAGTAAACAAATATCATGACGTGAGGCTTCGCTACGTAGTACTATTAAGTATTCTGTGGCTTGTCGTTAAAGAAGAGGCCCTTGAGGCGTAAGCTTATAGCCACTATATGGGACACGAGGGTCTTAGATAAAAGAAACCCTTACGATGTAGCTGAGCATATTATACATGAACTATATTGACCCATATTATAGGTATATTAAGGGCGCCGTACGTATAAGTCTTTTAATGGCCTCGCCCAAATTTGTGTAAGATTGAGCCATACTTCACCACTCTGGCTCAGTGCGGAATACTACCTATACTTACTGTCGGTAAGGTGGTTGAATGCTGTGACGTCATCGTTGAGCCGCCCCTCCATGCGCCGCAGCTTGGTGCTCAGGTCTCGCGTGTGGAGGAACAGGAACAGCGTGCAGGAGACCGCCAGCAGAGCGACCAGCTCACTCGTTCTGAGGACAACACATAAACCACATTAATTTCTTTAAGTAGTGCCTATAGTTGATCAACAACACACATATTCAATTTAAATATGGCGGTATTATTCTTATATGAGTGACTATCATAGAGAGCTCAGCATTGACCATTGTTGTAATAGATAACTTAATTTTGACAATAATTTTACTGAGACAATGAAAATAATAATTTCGTATTTAATTTTTTTGACGAAAACGCAATCGAGGTTGACGGATGAGCAGGAAACACAATATGTCGACGAATACATCTACTTGGGCCAATAAGTATCCTTTGAAACAGACAAGATAAGGAAATCGATAAACGCATATCGAACGCCTGGAAGAGCTACTGGCCCATGAAGTGGCCAATGAACGCAGACATTTGTATCCTGCCTATCCGATCATACGGTGCTCAAACTTAGTTGCTTACTGGGAACCACCAGTCCAGGGGTTCAAGGTTTGTCAAAGAGCGAAGCATAACAGTGCTAAACTGACCGATCACGTTAGGAACACGACGCTACCCTCTATCACCGGCATTGCTGACGTACATACATACATCACTGCTGGCCTAAAATGGGCCAAAGTCAAAGTCAAAATGTCTTTATTATTGTAGATATTTACGTATACTAGTACCTGGACAAGTTCCTGCCGGACTGGGCGGGGGGGGGGGGGGGGGGGGGCAGCACAAGATAAGAATAAGTGGGCTAAGAAAGGGGAGGCCTTCAATTTGCCTTACCCATGTGCACCATCAATAAGTCATTCAATCTACCTACCTATAACTTCATACATGCTGCTAATTGGCTCGTCGATAAGGGTATGTCAACATAGATATTTTTTATGAACCGTCAAAACACTTTTTTGTTCGTCAGTTGTATGCAAAGAATGTGATGTGATGTCATAACATATTGTTGCCAACTGGTGGTCTTTGGACACAAAATTATGTTTATCTAACGCTATAACGCTATATTAACGCTATTTGACTGACTGACAGATAACGCACAGCCTAAACCGGTGGACCTAGAGTCATGAAACTTTATACAGGGGTTCCATATATAGCGTGGGGTAGCAATAAGAAGGGATTTAACTAAATTCATCCACTAATGAGGGGAATGAGGAGGGTTGTATGGAGCTCAAAA
This sequence comes from Argyresthia goedartella, assembly GCA_949825045.1. NCBI lineage: Eukaryota > Metazoa > Arthropoda > Insecta > Lepidoptera > Argyresthiidae > Argyresthia > Argyresthia goedartella. Next base: position 19,348,181 of record OX463821.1, on the reverse strand, counting down.
ACTACTTGACCCGTAAAAATATGGCACGTCGGATTCTAGATACGAGACGTCATTGCCCAGAGGAGAGAACAAATAGAGAATAAATATAATAAAAAACAACAAATTAAAAGTAAAAGGACAAGAAACATCTATTCGCATATGACTTGGACATTTTTACACAACTCCACGCGAGTGAATCCGCGGGCAACGGCTCGTAAAGTATAACTTGCTAAAAATTTACAATTGTTATCGACGAGCCCTTTTGTTTTATAAGGCTTTAACGTCTCACATGATTTTTGTATTTATTAGTCTAGTATCACATACTATTACCCAATTTATATTTCGTAAAATAAATGTTCCAGAAACGATGGCCTTGTAGCTTCATGTAAAATATTGTCAAAACAAATAATAGTAGTTTATGTGACTGATAATGAAGGGCATTAAAACTCGAGTGTGGGTTTATGAAAGGAGACGAAGGCGAGTTTATTAACGTAATACATAATCACGCGTGAGTTTTAATGCCTAATTATGTATAGTTACATACACTAATTTATCTACACACATATCATAAGTTCTCTTTGATGTCTTCAGGAACCCCATGTTCGACCGGCATTGTGGCATTGATCATTACTCTGCACTTGTTTAGCTTGTTCAGTAGTACGAACTTCACAGACAAACTAGGGGCGGCACGCGGGCGGGCGGCGACGGAGTTCGAAATTGGAATGTCATAATAAGTCCAAATATTGATACATTATAGTCATGATGTATCAATATTCAGATAAGAAATGAGTTTTTACCAAGTAGTATATTATGCTGGTCATAACGTACGGTTTTTGGACGCAGTAAAGAGGGTTTATGATACGTGTGTAGATAAAACACTAAAGACATGCTAGCGTGCCAAAGTTTTATCAATCCCTTTCTTTTTTAAAACATTGGAAAGTTATTTGCGGCCAATTCAGTCCAGCTTCGATATTTATTAATTAATCGATTAAATTAAATACCGGACAATTTATTCATACCGACTGTTCCAATTCGCTGTTGAGTGGGTCAATAGTTACAGTAATGTAGAGGTGTTTTTGTTATGGTATTTATCATTCAAAAGGCTAACTCCATCGATGTGAATATTTAGTCCACTCGTACATTGAAATAATTTGAAATTCATCTGTTATTCTCTCAATAAATGCTGTCTTATATGCGTTATTAGATTTCAACATTACTATTCCAGTAAGGATGTGATGGTCAATATCTAGAACTTATCACGAATGTAAAGTAAATGTGCTAAGAGATAGAGCCATATCGTATTTAACACACTTTGTAAAGTACTCGTACTTAGTTCCGAGAAGTTTTCTTTTTCTCAAGATGCGTTATTTCCTGCTATGGCGGTTCCCACACATAAACGCGGTTTCCTTCTCAATTGTATAAATTTAATCAAATTGACCCTTTCACTTTTCGTCTTATTTGTGTGCGTAAGAAACTTCTAAGGCGTTGATCCTATTCGATATTGTGTGCGAATTAAATTGAAGTAAGATATAAATTGACCCTTAACATGATAAATTCCTCGACTTTCTCTATCAGAGTTATACTACTCGTATTTTACGCATACCAACGTGACTAACTTGATTACGATTCTTAAGGCTGTTTTGCAGCAGACTTTTGACGGCGGCTAAATACAGTTTAACCTCTCAATAACCGAAGGTAGCTGGGAAGGGTCGCGATTTTGAACCTTATGCCATGATAATTAAATTAAAAACCCGTAACGAAAAAGTGGCTTTAGCTAAAACGCTGGTGGTATTCAAGAGGTTAAACGCCAATTGAGGAGATACAAAAAAATGAGTTTTTTTTTCGAAGCCATTTACTCCACAATGAAGTCATCTACAGATCTGATTTTTGGGTAACCGCTTATTGAGTATTTGATAAAGATTCCCACTGACGGAAAACGCTATTGGATGAAATTTCTCGAAATAATTTAATTGCGAAATACCTCTAAGCTGTTAACTAATTTTATTGCGGAATTGCATTCGAAATGTGGATATTATGTATTCGTAAACTTTCCTTGAAAATCTTTTTGACAAAATAGCCTACTTTGTTTTTAAAGATTTTTTGTGGATGGCGCTTCGCTATGTTAGTTTGAGTCAGCGCATTGTTTGCGCTCTCTGCTCTGCTCTTTCTTATGTGAAAGTAATTAACGCTGTCACTTTCGAAGGTTATTGCCTGTCCGTCAGCCAGCACCCGTAGTTTCTTATTTATACTATACCCGTAGCTTGCCTACCCCGCACCCCGCGGGGGGTGTTCACGTAGCTTGCCTACCCCGCGGGGGGTGTTCACGTAGCTTGCCTACCCCGCGGGGGGTGTTCACGTAGCTTGCCTACCCCGCGGGGGGTGTTCACGTAGCTTGCCTACCCCGCGGGGGGTGTTCACGTAGCTTGCATACCCCGCGGGGGGTGTTCACGTAGCTTGCCTACCCCGCAAGGGGTGTTCACGTAGCTTGCCTACCCCGCGGGGGGTGTTCACGCGGGAAAGTGAGGGTCAGAGCTATGCGCTATGTAAAGCTCTGCCCCCCCCCCCCATGTGATTTTACGTCTTACATATATATATGTGTGCACGCTATACAATACAGTGTAATTAAATAACTTATTGTACAACTGTTTGTCATGTACAACTTACGATATTAGCAAGATGACATTTAAATACGGTAACTAAATATATAGCTTTTTACATATTTGCGTATTCTTTGCCTTTGCATATTCTACCATAATATTAAGGTCGTCGATCCTATAACAGTTGTATACATGATATTTTGACATGTTGTTCATCTGCCGTCCTGAAGGTGAATAATACAACAAGCACTAAGTACATAATAGCAATCGAGAATCAATAATACAACAAGCACTAAGTACATAATAGCAATCGAGAATCAATAATACAACAAGCACTAAGTACATAATAGCAATCGTGAATAATACAACAAGCACTAAGTACATAATAGCAATCGTGAATAATACAACAAGCACTAAGTACATAATAGCAATCATGAATAATACAACAAGCACTAAGTACATAATAGCAATCGAGAATCAAATTCAAGCGCAGGTGCTAACACAGAGTATCTCGCTCATGACGTGAATTGATCCTAATAAGTATGCTAGATCCGAGCCGTGCAGTCTTCCATGTAACTTCGGACACGAATAAATAAAATAGAAAGTGAATTATGCAAATGGTCCCATTGGAGTTGTGAGCGTGGTCTAAGGCATAAATTGAGATTTATGATTATCCTTTAGGACAGGACCTTTGTATGCCTCAGGTGTAAAGGCACTGAATGGATAATTTATATGGTAATTTTGGTGAATTTGTAGGATGCGTTTATATAAGCCTCGAGTGTGGGTACAAAACAACTTTTAATAACGCGTTACGTATAGACTTACTCATAAATAGGTTGGCAGGTGGGAGTTGTGATATACTAAGATCATACCTAAGCAATAGAATTCAAAAGGCAGAAGTCAACGGCGTTAATCTGATGGATCGGGTGTAAAAATTGGCTTCATAATTCATAAAAAAGGTTCCATATTAGGCCCTTTCTTATTCTTGGTATATATGTATTAACGATCTGCCTTTCATGGTGGAGAAATTGACTGTCATGTTGTTTGCTGATGATACTTCACTGGTCTTCATAATTGAAAGACAAAAAGAAGATTTGGTGATGTTAATGGTGTTTTTGTCTTTAACCTTGAATTGGTTCACAGTTAATAATTTATTGTTAAACGCTGGTAGAACCAAGTGTATCAAATTCTCAATTTCAAATGTCAGGCAAGTTGAGACTAGTTTAGTGTTAGACAGCAGCACGTTAAAATTATTAAATGACACGAAGTTTCTTGGTATAACCATTGATAGCAAATTGCAGTGGGGACCCCACATAGATAAATTAGCTGGTAAATTAAGTTCTGCGGCTTACGCTGTTAGGAATATCAGACAAAACTAGGATGTGGTTACATCTAGGCTAGTAAATTTTAGTTACTTTCATAGTGTCATGTCCTATGGTATCTTATTGTGTGGGAAAGCAGCAGATATTCAAACTATTTTTATTTAACATAAAATACGTATTCAAGCAATTTATAATTTAAAACGAACAGACTCCTTAAGAGAGCTTTTTAAAGAATTTGACAAACTAACTGTCGATTATTTTCGAAAATATAATGTATGTATGCAAGAACCTTACAACATTTTTCAAGCTTAGCGATCGCTGTAATGTTTACCTAAGAAATAATCACCGACTAGTTGCGCCCCGATTTAGACTCGCGAAGGTTAGCAATTTTTTCAAGGGTCAGTGCATTCTCTACTATAATAAGATACCTCTGGAGATTTTGAAATTGCCATTTGATTATTCCGTTATAATAATTAATATTGTAATATTTGTATTAGTTACGCACAAGCAATTTTTAAAAGAGATTTAAAAATCAATCTGTGATAGTTTCTAGGCTCTTCTTCTCCCACAGGGTTCCAATGTAGAGACGAGGCAAAAATGACGTTTGCTAAGTATGTGTATGTAAATATCTACAGTAATAAAGAACTTTGTCTTGGACTTTGATAACTATAGATATTCTGGTAATGGTAAATTAACACGGTGTCGTTTAATTCCACGTTTTCACTTTAATGCTATAGAAAACCGTCACATTTCCCGCGCTAAAATAAAAAATCGGTTAAATTTAGGTCGCACACGAAGGGTTCCGTACCATCGTACAAGAAAAAAAAAAGGTAGAACATGAAGGATCTTGACATAATTTATATACATCTTGTATTGTATCCAAGCTCTGGCAAATAAACGATTTTTACTTTACTTTACTTTACGAGGAGTCAAACAAGGAGACCCCATGTCACCTAAACTATTCATAGCGGTGCTGGAATCGATTGTCCATCGCATTGACTGGACAAAAAGTGGCATAAACATCGGAGGCAAGTACTTGAGCCACTTAAGATTTGCAGATGATATAGTACTATTTGCGAGAGAACCAAAAGAACTGGAAAACATGATGAGCGAATTAAGTATCATAGCCATAGAGCAGGACTCGAAATGAATTTCACAAAAACAAAAATCATGACAAATGCGGGACAGGTCCCAATAAAGATCGAAAATAAAGAATTTGAATATGTAGACGTGTACATTTACTTAGGGAAAATGATATCTTTCAGAAATGTAGACAAAGAAGAAATAGAACGCCGTATCACCATAGCATGGAAGAAATATTGGTCTATGAAAGAGATTTTAAAAGGAGATATACCAATAAAACTGAAGTCTAAAATACTTAACACATGTATACTTCCCTCACTCACATACGGATGTCAAACCTGGACACTTACTACTGAAAACGCAAGAAAAATCTCCATATGCCAGAAGGCGATAGAGAGTATAACCAATGTAAGGCTAAAAGATAGAAAACGAAGTTCAGAAATAAGAGAAAAAACAAAAGTCATCGACGCCGTCGAACACGTGACAAGGATGAAGTGGAGATGGGCTGGACACCTGGCTAGATTGAAAGACGGCAAATGGACCAGGGCAGCGACGGAGTGGAAGGGACCAGAAGAAGGACGACGACGACCGGGACGGCCAAACAAGAGATGGTCGGATGACATTGTTGAGGTCGCAGGAAAGGACTGGCTGAAACGCGCGGAAGATAGGGAAGAGTGGCATCGCTTAGAGGAGGGCTTCACCCGATCAGGGCTCTCATAAAATTAGCACGACAACAAATATTTTTTTACAATTAATAATAATAATCAATCTGCTATAATATTAAAAATAATAATGTACTTACCTAATTAAAATTTATTTAATGCATGAAAAATTAAATGTTATACATTATTTTTTATTATGAGACTATTACTTTACTTGAAAACTTAAGCTCTAACAAGAACAAAACATAAAGAATAGACCACACAACTGAAGTAAAACTTATTTAGCTTATGCTTCAAAAATACATCTCCTGCACTGTGTTTGGCTATGAGAGGAAGAGAGAAAGAAAATGAGCGCCCGCACCTCTCGTTCGCCTCGCCCGATCACACTTTTCGTAACGCTCTCGTCACGCATTCGCCAGCTTACTCCCCAAGTCAAGCGTGCGTAAAGAAGTTTAATAATATTATGTCCGAACGTGGATCCGATCCCTCAAAGATTGCGCGACTCATATCCAACCGATTGCGCCACCGCAAACTTGTAATAAGCCGAGAAATCTACGATTATATTTGAATTATGATATGGTTTGTTACATCGCCGGTGTGTTAAAACACGTCTCTTGTATGGAGACCCCTTTAATTTGTAAAATCTCTTGTAGTTTATTATTTGTTGCTGTAGCGGCAACAGAAATATACTTTCTGTAAAAAAACAACTATCTACCTGTCACGGTTCATGAGATTCAGCCCGCTGATAGAAAGACGGACATGCAGACGGAAAGACAGACGAAAAGCGGAGGCTTAGTGATAGGGTCCCATTTGGCATCCTTCTTCCCTTTGGGGACGGAACCCTAAAAAGGAAGGACTTTAACTGAGCCTTCAACGACGAAAGAAATTGACTTTATACTAGGATATGTAAGTATTTACATACGAGGACATTCAGTGCCTCTGGCCCCAGTCTTAGAAAGTGGAACCAAAAACAGCAATATCTAAAACATTGCATCGATGATTTTAGAAAAACCGTCGCCTCTGATAAACTTATTCAGGCATTAAAAATAAAGTGCCTTACCACAAAAAATTTAACTACTGATCAACACTTGTTTAAAATCAAAAGTGTATGGGATTTGACGTTTGTTTTGAGGTTAAACGCTGTTTAATATTTTTGGTGGTGACACGGAAAGACTCTATACATAATCTACCTTAAATTTTACAGAGGGTCTTAAGTGCCTATTTAAATGCGACCAGCATTGTCTAACTAACAAGTTTTACTATCTACGTCCACCTCGTTCCAAGTCGACAGCCAAGAATCTCTTTAACTACAGAGCACAATGCCACTGATCTCATTCTAAGCACAAGTATTTATGCCATGCAACTCAGCCATGCAACTTAAAAGATAGAACGAATATAACGGAACCTTAATTAAGTGGGGATGTAAAGTTGTACTTACTTACGTCGCACAGTGCATTCTAATCGCGATGAACCAGCCTAATTAACCTTCTCACATAAAGATGTCAAGAGCTCTCTTGTCTGTTTCTTTCATCGGGAGTGTATGCATATAAAACGTATGTAGTGTGCACTGCTGTGGTTCTGATACTCTTAGCCTGGATGCCTGGTGCACTGGACTTTATTGCAACTCACGGTGTATGAGTTTATAGTTTTGGATATGATCTTCATTACTCGAAGCAGAGCATTCATTGCGAAATGAAAAGACGCCGACTCCAAGGCAATAAGGTTATGAATAAAATAACTATACAAAAATATAGATCTTGTGTGTTGTTATTCACATGAGAACGGAAACGTTTTATTGCTTTTTTTAAATTCCTATTGAGATATAATAGCCCAGCAGTAAACTATCAAATGATGACTCTTTGCAGGAGTGGTAATAAATACGTTAAGATGAAAGAACCCGTGACATCCGAGAGAGCAATAATTTTTAATCCACTGACTGCAATTTATTAACTACCGATACAGTGAGCGGATTGGGTGATGAATACTTAAATTAATTGACATCATTCAATCACATGTGGGGACCATGGCAAAGATAATATTAATTATCACGCTTTTAAAAGACGCCGTAATACCGTTTTGCCATAAAAACTAAGGGGTCGTACATACTAAGGTCTACCTTGTAGGCAGTAATTGAACACTCCTTTGTGTGATCGCCACTATAACTAAACTGGAAATTAAAAATTATAAGAACAATAAAATTATATGAAATTGATATTTAATTACTCTGGCATGAATCATTCATAGATCAATCTATCTCTTCCCATGCACCCACGGTTTAGGTTCGTCATCCCACAGTCATCACGCCGCGGAAGAGACGGGCCGTTAGTTTATATGAATAATATTATTTTTTGGAGGCAATCAATCTACACTTCCAATCATCCTGTTGAGTGAATTTATCAAAATAACAATGAACACTCTCTCACCCGACCGCATAACTATCCACTGTTAAAACACGCAATTTTACTGACTGACAGCCACAGAGAATGCCCCTCCTTTAGGCTGTCCTAAACCGGTGGACGTAGAGTGATAAAACATTGTACAGGGGTTTCTTTTATAGTGTAGAGTAGCCGAAGAAGGGATTTGGCGAAATTCATTCCCTAAGGGGTGAAATGGGGTGTTAGTTTGTATTAAAATCAAAAATTACTTGACTTATGAAGCTGAAATTTTGCAGGTAGATAGTATATAGGTGCAAGACTTCAGTTAACATGTTTTTTTATTAAATCGCCTTCGCTAAGGGGAGCAATAGGGGGTAAACTTTGTATGAAAATAAAGAAAAATATTTAGCAGCCCTCCTAACATGCCGCTATCATGCCCTTTGACTATGAGCTGATGTCCGCTCGCCAAATTGGGTAAGCAGGCAAACCTCCCCCCATATAAAACATACATATATATGTCGCCCAAATGGGCAACTTGCAGGTATAAAGCCTTCAGCCTTCAACATATATGCTACTAGCCATCGGTAGTAACATCTAACCTAACGATAACTGCTTCACACAACACAGGGGTTGTTTTTAGTCCGTATACTACACGAGCTGACGACGCCCGCTCAATGTGACGCCTGGACGGGAGGTCTGACTCCTGGGCTAGGGTAATTCCATTCTTTTCCCCAACAACAAAAAAATATATGAAATTTAGCAGGTAGTTTAAAGATCCAGCGCGTAAGTTCAGATCTATATTTTTTATAATGTTTGCCTTCACGAGGGGGTAAAAGAAGCTTGGGTTGGAGTTTTGTATGAAAATCAAAAACATCGTAACCTGTGAATCTGAAAAGCAGATATAGATATAGACGTAGGAAAGAGATTTGGCGATAGGGCCATATCAAAGTTAAAAGTAAAGGAACAAGAATCATGTTTCTTTCAACATTTTCGGAGTTCCTGTGGTTATTTATAAGTGTTAGAAAAATCTAAGTAGGTACGCAATCCCTTGTATTCGAGTGAGTGTCACACATGGCTATTTTTCAACGACTCCACGCGAGCATGGCCGCCGCATCACCGTCTAGTAACGAAGGAGTTAAGAAAATAAATAAATCGTTCTTTTCCAAACATGATACCCATATCATTTTTAGGGTTCCGTACCCGAAGGGTTCCAAACGGGACCCTATTACTAAGACTCCGCTGTCCGTCCGTCCGTCTGTCACCAGGCTGTATCTCACGAACCGTGATAGTTAGACAGTTGAAATTTTCACAGATGATGTATTTATGTTGCCGCTATAACAACAAATACTAAAAAACAGGATAAAAGAAATATTTAAGGGGGCTCCCATACAACAATTTTTTCAATACCACATACAAACTTATGGATGCACCTGGTTACGTACATGGGGTGTGAAAGTAACCGCACCAATAACTTTGTAAACAATATTTTGCTGTGTCAAATCCAAACTATTCACTCCACACCATCGCTTCCATTGAACGGTGATACGGAACCCTTCGTGCGCGATTTAGACTCGCACTTGACCGGTTTTTTTTTTAATCATTAGTGTAATAAATATCCTATTTCATACTCGTAAAAGCAAATCTCGACTTTGCGAGGGCACACCCATGCCCCCAGATTCCTTGAAGTGTTTATTTTGTTGCTAAGTAGAACATTCTAGAGATACTACCACACTTACTCGGATCAAATCTCTTCGTGGAAGAGGAGAAATGTAAATCAGACTCATGTTACTTGCAATCTGATAGGTTCCAGTCCACGACATTAATCTTGCGGTTGCATGCGACTGCCCTACGATCTAATGCACAAAGCCTACTCGCTATAAATAAACATACACATTATAAAAACTAAGTTTAAATGGGGCGTTAAGGCTATCTCAAATATCTTATTCATAATTAATTCAATTACTTGTAATATTGTACATTAATTTGTGGTACTATTTACTAACTTGATGTATGCTATGCTATGCGGGAGCTACACTTTATGACCAAATATTATTATATGTATTGCATTGTGGTTCTCTGGGTGGAACTGAACAATTTTGGACATGTTTCCCATCCCTTTGATTGGCATGCGCCCGGACCGGGAAGAAAAAAAAAGTACCGCAGTAAAATGTCCGGTCAGGATCACACGCGCTTACTAAGCGGTTTTTTTTACAGATTGTAACATTTTACAGCCCTAGCGGTATTTACCATAGACAAACTATAGTGTGAATCCAGGCTAACCTATTCTGTGGTTTTCATTAAAAAAGTTTGGACGACTTTTTTTCAGGCTTATTGCGTACCACTCTTGTGTTTACGTTTTCTTTGTGTTTTTGTATAAAATGCCCTTAAATTTGGGCTGTATGAATCATAGTATTGTATAGATTTTACTAAAAGAGAAACTGAATGATCAAGTTTTTTCGCAAATATGTTTTTTTTTTAAAATGGGGTAAAAATTTGCAATATATATTCTTCTTAGTCATTTCTAATAATTTCTCAAAAAATAACGAAGGATTTTGGACAAAACACGTAGTTAGCTTAGCTCAACACAGATCTAAAAATGTATAATTCTACGCTTTCCATACTAAAAAACGCAGAATTTGCATTTTATTACGCACAAGTCGCTTGTTTACCTCAGGCTCACAAATTTCGAAACGGTAGCCAACTAGCCACTTAAACTGTTTTCGCCAAAATGGCTCCGCCCAGAAGAACGATGAAAAACATGGCCAAAACTACCATTTACTAACTTGATGTATACTTGCCATGGGATCTTTTCAGTAGATGGCATGGCAAGTATACATCAAGTTAGTAAATAGTACCACAGATTAATTGTACATTGATGTGTGGCACTATTTGCTAATTTGATGTAGACTTGCCATGGCCTTTATGACCAAATATTATATTTGCATTGTGGTTCTCTGGGTGGAACTAAACAATTTTGGAAATGTTTCCTATCGTTCTTCTACGCCTCAAACAAAAAATCTAGTTGGCCTAGTTTTTTTTAACGCAAGTAGTTCTAGGTCTTGTTTGGTATCGTTTTTCTTATACACTGACGAGCATTGAAAAAGTTCCACTCAGAAAATGCCGACAAACACCTAAATATCTTCTAAGACATAGAACCAATATTACGTTTACAATATTTACATTTCTAGTTGGTAATATTCTGATGCGCTGTTAAATGTACTTCAATATTGCAGACGGCGTCATTATATAGGCTAGCCTTTTCCGTTTAGGAGTTATTTGGTGCTATGGCACTGGAACTTTTTCATTGCTCGTCAGTGTAAATGAAGGACGTAGAATTGACTTGTTAATAACAAAATGCCACCTTTCCATACAAAACTTTGTGAAACCTTCAAATTCTTACTTTCGTTTTTATCTTCTATGGACTGAACGTTAAAAAAAACTAGTTTGATTAATTTTGAGTTTGAGTGTCAGTAATGAACATCTATCATATAATAGGGGCGGCAAGCAAAACAAGAGGAATTTTTACATGGCTAATAGGACATAGCCCACCTCCAATCCACCTCATTCCGACTTCATGTCACTATGAGGCAAACGCAACACAAGGTTAATATTTAGTGACTGCAAAAATCTTAGTAGTAATCCGATTTATTCTCGTTAATGAAAGTATATGTATACTTGCTCTGAGGAATACTTCAGAAAAGAACGAAATGGCATTACCATAATCGTGGCGCACCGCTAAGCTTGTCAGTGTAGTTTCCGCTTTTAGGTGTTGTTGTGTTCACAATAAGTTGAGTATTGGTATGTCAAACAAAGTTGTTTTAACCCCCGACGCAAAAAGAGGGGTGTTATAAATTTGAAAGTGTGTGTCTGTGGCATCCTATCTCTTAAAGGATCAACAAGGGCTAGGTAATTGGGAACGCTTTTCTTTCCTGTGCCCAGAAGCAGAGAGAGATAGAGAGATAAATTTCTTTCATCTTTCGTGTGTAGATAATAATAATGATAATGATGGAACTATAATCTCATATAGTACTAAGGCCAAAATTCTAGGAGTTTTCTTCGATAACCAATTTTCCTGGTCAGCGCATGTCAGCGAGGTCAGTAGGCGAGTCTTTGCCACTTTTCACTCCCTCAAACGACTACAATACTTCCTGCCTCGTCAGACAAAAATAACGCTTGCCCAGTCTCTTCTCCTTCCCCTGATCGATTACGCTGACGTATGCTGGGTGAGCGCGAATGAAGAGCAACTGAACAAACTCGAGCGACTTCAAAACCTCGGGATTCGGTTTGTCTTCGGCCTGCGCAAGTATGACCACGTCTCGGAGTATCGCAGGGAGTTAAAGTGGCTCCCTATCCGTCTTCGTCGGGATTCTCATATCCTCATCTGCCTCTATAACATCTTATTTAATCCTCGCTGTCCTGTCTTCTTACGAGATCGTTTTGAATTTTTGTCCTCGGATAGGCCTCGGAGATCTCACGCTCGATCACTGCTTATAACTCCGCAACACAATACAGCCGCATATGAACATGGGTTCAGACTACGAGCTATCAGGCTCTGGAACAAACTTACTAGCGCCATCAGAGACAGCCCGTCACTTTCTATTTTTGAAACTCGCTTAAAAGAACACTATCTTTCTCTTCCATACTAGATTTATGTAGGTTTATTGCTTTGATATATATGTAGTATAATTTTGTCTATTTGTATTGATATTATGTATTTATGTACATATTAGTAATTAGTTTATTATTTTAATATTTTTAACGTTGTGCACATAGGTCTACCTGTTATTTCATGTATTCTGTCCATATTAGGTTTGCTGGAAGAAATCTCTTTTTAGAGATAAGCTCGCCTTTGTACACCTAGTTTCCATTTTGATGTATCTGTATCTTCTGTTTTTGTGCAATAAAGTATAAAAGATAATTGTTAATTTCCAAAAATTATGTGATTTATAAACTTATTTAGCAAGGTAAATAAGGGATAAGGGTCCCTTAAAAAAGGGCGAGCCTTGTGTTTTAGGATAAGTTGCTGCTACTTCTTACTAGAATTAATATCTCAATATAAAAAACAATTTGACACAACGATATCACTGATATCACCGTCATTTATACAATATGAGATACATAAGCAAAACAAAAACAAAATAAGAGCAAAATTAAGTTGAGGGTGGTTGGTTATGTTTATGTTTGAGAAGAGGGAGTGTGGTGCGTGTGTGTGTGTGCTTGGAGAACAGTGGTGTGTAGTGAATGTAAGTGTTGTCTTAACCAATATTTTAAATGGACCTTATGTTAGAAATTCATACAAAAATCGCAGTCATCATATGTTGATTTATTAGTAATTATGAAAACTTTAAAGTTCCAATTTATCATTTATATAAATATAAACATTAATAACATTAGTAACAAAACCTGAAACCTATACTTAATTAAAAATTTCCCCAAGATCGCTACCGGGCGGCGAGGTGCCCAATATACTGGCATCATTTCCTCGCTGTATCGATAAACTGATACGTTGAGCGAGGTAGGTGCCAGCTCTACGGTTTCCTGAAGCTATGTTTGTGTACACACAGCCTTATGGCGTAAGTCGTCTGAGCTATGAACATCATATAGACTTTTACGTTTGACACCTTGCACCAGCTTCATCTGTCAAATTGGTATCACGCAAGTAGTGTCATAATGGAGGCCAAACCCAAGCTCATTGAATGAAGCCTAGACGCCTTCAGTGATACCCCGCAATCGATGAAATTGTATGAGCATGAGTAGACACACGCTATGAACTTCAGAGAGTTACGCCATAAGGCTGCAGATCTCAAAAGCTAGGGGTCGCCGCGATGGGGAACCGGGCAAAGTTCTACACTTTGGTCACAAAGTGCAGAATTCATATGGAAGAGGTGACAAGAGGGCTTCCCTATTAGGACGACGCTTGGCGGATATCTGATCATACTTGAATTTAAGCGAGATTCAATCACAATAAACATGATCATAATTAGTATCAGACGTTCCATATCACCTGTTATCCTTATCATCGTAATGGATCCGAGAGGGACCCAAAGCTCACCTAGTAGCTTTTTAACGTGAATTAAACCGTGCTTTTTGCTGAATTGCGATCGAAACAGCTGCACCCGAAGGGCCAAAGTAGGTGATGCGGTAGAAAGCTCCAATATAAGCTCGCGAGCCTAAAGTCAGGCTGACGGCAGGTTGGCAGGTTCAGCGTCTAGATTGGAAAGCTGCGCGGCTCGGCGCGGGCACAGCCCACCTAACTGGTTCCCTGCACTTTCCTCATGAGATGCACTTTCTGATATCAAGCAAATTGGGTAAACACGCATTAAAAATGTATTCTCGACGCGCAATCTATGATCGCGTAATAAATAACAATATGTTATGCAAAATATTTCCTAGAAATGGCGAGGTTGTTTTCTTCCTTGTAATCTATCTCAATCAATGGATCAATTGCTGGTGTTACACAATCATTGTGTTTACAAATGGTTATTATTATATTTCAGGTTTTGCTTGCATAAATATGTACATAGGTATCTAAAATATCCACCTTCTATCTAATGTTACCTAAACAAATATAAATATTTGCGAGATGAATGAATCTCTTTGTTGTTTACTCACACAAAACCCATCAAGTGCGAGTCGGAATCGCGCACGAAAGGTTCCGTACCACCGTACAATGTTAGGGATGGTGTGGAGTGAATAGTTTGGATTTCACATAGAAAAATGTTGTTTACAAAGTTATTGGTGCGGCGGCTACTTTCATACCAATTGTACGTAACCTGTAAGTATTTATAAGTTTGTACCTACGTGGTTTACAGATGAATAAAAAACCTTGGTAATTTCGTATAGGTGTTTCTGTAATTTTTGGCTTGTAACGTTGTAAGTTACCGTTGTCTTCACTCTATCATTAACTGGTCTTATTTTAAATTTAAGTAGTAATTCTCTTAATAAAACTACCAAATGAGGCTAGTAATCACAGTATTAATTTTCACGCGCTGTACTAGCAACATTCCACTGTTGACAACTCACTCGCTCTGCTATGATTGGCCCGTTTTAAACTAACTAGCCGTGACCGCAACTTGACTTTGCGGCGCCGGCGTCATTCCGAAAACTCACTCAGCACTATACGCACGTCCGTCCTACTGGCGCTCTGTAACGGTCCCTTTTTACCGTACGCCGACGAACGACTCTAAACAGTAATTACTTACGTTTAATCATAACGTACTACTAGTAGTTACGTTTTAGTTTTGTCTGTGCTTCATATTAACCCCGATTGAGTTCGGGGTTCCTGGCACCTCTTCGGGATCACCGCTTTTCCTCGCTACCCTACGGTTTCCCGGTTCCTGACACCGCTTCGGGCTAACCTGCTTCCCTGCTCCGGCTGCATTCGGACCGTTACTTCTCCGACGTCAGCGGCACTCCGACTACGGCAAAACCCGCAGGGAAGATTCGTTGCTGCGTAACCAGGGTCAGACTACATTTGGAGAACCCACGTTAAATAAAATTTCTTGTTGGCTACCTATTTGGAATCTTTTTATTCCTCTCCAAGTAGGGACGTCACAGTGGCGCCCATAACGTGGTTAGTCTGGCCTTGCTTACGCTGTAAGTAGTTAGTTGTTTGTGTGTGCGTGTTTTTGTAAACGTTTACCTGTGTTGTAATTTTGGTTTTGCTTAGCAACTTCTGTGTACGTGGTTATTATTCAAACTTTTAAATTGTAGTGTTTTTTTCAAATTCCTACGTTGGTTTTAATTTCTCGTTCTCTTATAAAAAAATTAACCACCTACCCACTAGTTGCAATATTTTTATTTGCAGTTTTAACATATATATTTTTTTCTACATCGTCATTCACTTCATTCATACCGTCAAAACCTAACGTACATAAATCATTTTGTAACAGAACGGAGACTAATTAGTAGCGTCATTTTCAATTCCTTGATTTCTCTTCCTGTGCTGTCCCGGGAAATCAAAAAAAGAATACGGCAGTTGCATTTCCTCCTGTGCATGTCGTAAGAGGCGACTAAAGGAATCAGTACACTTTCACTACTCATCTCTTTGGTATTTATTATTTGAGCTGCATCATGTCTTTTCAAATTAAGTTTCTCTCTCTAAACAAAGCAGAACTGGAGTACGAAGTTGCCATCAGAGGTGAAAACCCAGGCACTACCGTAGAAATTTTACGTAAACAAATAACTAAACTTGTGACAGAATACCCGTCAGAGGACGTTCTGTTATCTCACCTTGAACCTAAGGACGACTTACTTGCAGTCGTCAAAATCTTGGACAAAGTGCAATCTACTCTTGACGGACCTGCACCAGATAGATCCTCTCTTCTTAGGACACAAAATCTGATGCACCATGTCTATCACAGATTAAGTCGGGTACCTACGGATGAAAAGTTCGAAACGGGCCATGATCAACTGTCGGAGATTTACCGAAAATATTATTCGAAGATCCTAGCTCTCTTATCACAAGCAAAGGATCCCCTTTCAATATCTTCCTCGTCTAATACTGCGTGTAGGGAATCAACGCCATCTGTTAGTGGCGCGAGCGTGATTTCTGTAACTTGCGAGCGTAGCAATACTTCCGAACTTAGTAAATTGAAGTACGACGGGAAATCATGTGTTCGGGCTTTTATCGAAAGGGTTTCGGAACTGTGTCAGGCCAGAAATATTTCGGACTCCAAACTTCTGTCCTATGCAACGGAAATTTTCACCGATCAAGCATTGCACTGGTTCCGAAGTATAAGAGATAGCGTTAACAACTGGTCGGATCTCAAATCTCTGTTGTTAGAGGATTTCAGCCAAACTGACTATGATTATCGTCTACTTTCTGAAATTAGGGCTCGCACTCAGGGCGAATCAGAAACGATAACCATTTATCTTTCCATAATGGCAGGAATGTTTTCGCGCTTATCGAAACAATTATCCGAAGAGGACAAATTAGAGATACTATTGCACAATATCCGGCCATGTTATGCGAGTACGTTGGCCTCGGCAACTCAGATTGTGGATATTGGGGTATTGAGAACGTTGTGCAAAAATTACGAAAATATACAAACCCGTATGTCACACTTTCGCGAGCCACCAACGATTACCACACACACACTAGCACCCGAATTTGCTTACAAGCCATGTAAGACGAAATCTGACAACCATGTCTCTGCGATCGCTCCTGCAACAACTGTAAAGTCAAATAACTTTTGTCTAAGATGCCGCTCTAACACTCACGATCTTCGTCAGTGTAAGGTTAGTCGTGACGTCATCGTCTGTTTTGGGTGCGGTAATAAAGGTGTAAAGAAACCTGAATGCCCTAAATGTACTCCTACCGTTCAAAAAAACTAATTAGCCAGAATTGGGACGGTTCTAAGGGTCATTTCGATAGAGTAGATTTTGAAAAATGGCTACAAACCCTTAGAAACTTCTTCTCTAGTTTCAGAGTCGCCTCAATTCTGGATAGTAAACCAACAAAGGACAGTAGACCCTATATTTCCGTTAGAATCGGGGACATCCCTGCTTCTGGTCTACTCGATTCTGGATCTGCTGTCACTATTCTCGGCAATGATTCTCATAAATTATTGTCGGACCATGGTCTAAAAGTATTTACCGATGATTGTATCTCCGTGACTGCTGCTGGAGGCCAGTCCCTTCAAAGTATTGGCTACATCAATCTTCCCATTCACTTTGAAGAACAATTCCACATTATTAAGGGTTACGTGTTACCAAATGTGGACAGCCCACTTATCCTAGGCATTGACTTTTGGCGGATTTTCAATATTTGTCCCAAATACTTAGGTAGCATCACCTTGTCCAACTCTTCTTTGGCAGAAATAAGTATCGACAAAAATGAGACTTTTATACAGTCTTACGATAATCTCTCTGATTCACAAAAGTCCACAGCCGATTCAATTGTCAGTCAATTCCAGGAAATCTCCACTGACAGTATGGGCCTTGGTAGAACTAGTCTTATAACTCACCATATCGATACTGGTGACTCTCAACCTATAAGACAACGTTACTATCGAATGTCACCTGAGAAGCAGCGAATTTTGGTAGAGCAAGTCGACGAAATGCTAGCGTTAGATGTAGTTGAACCTTGCGAGAGCGCTTGGTCGTCCCCTGTCCTCATTGTCTATAAAAAGAATGGACAACCTCGCTTTTGCCTCGACAGCCGTAAACTGAATTCGGTCACAAAAAAGGACGCATATAACCTACCCTATATAACTGAAATATTAGACAACCTACGCGATGCAAAATTCTTATCTAGCGTAGATTTGTCGAAAGCGTTCTGGCAAATTCCAATAGCTCCAGAAGATCAAGACAAAACTGCATTCTATGTTCCAGGCAGAGGAACTCTCCGTTTTAAGACCACTGCTTTCGGTCTCACCAATGCCCCTGCCACTCAACAAAGGCTTGTCGATCTTCTGTTCGGGAATTTTGATCTAAAGGCGTTCGCATATTTAGATGATATTATTATCATCAGCAGCAGCTTTGAGGAACACGTGTCCTTACTACTAGGCGTGCTGCATAAATTAAAACAAGCGAACTTATCCATCAACCTTGAAAAATGCAAGTTCTTCAGAAATGAGTTGAAGTACTTGGGTTATGTTGTGGATGCGCATGGCCTTCGCACTGATCCTGAAAAAGTCGAGGCTATCCTTAATTTCCCAACACCCACAAAAAAAAAAGATCTTAAACGCTTCCTTGGAACAGCCACGTGGTACCGCCGTTTCGTCCCCAACTTTAGCACTATTGCCGGACCACTCAACCAGCTGACTTCAAGTAAGAAGAACGCACCCAAGTTTCAGTGGACATCTGAAGCTGATGATGCTTTTAATAAGCTAAAAGAGTGTCTTGTATCAGCCCCGGTTCTCTCTTGTCCCAATTACGATTTACCGTTCGAAGTACACACTGATGCGAGCAATTTTGGGATTGGTGCCATGCTCACACAAACGATTGATGGTAAAGAACATCCGATTGCATACATGAGTAGGGCGTTGTCGGGATCTGAGAAGAACTACAGTATAACCGAGAGGGAGACGCTAGCAGTTTTAACCGCTCTAGAACACTGGCGGTGTTACTTGGAAAACGGAAAAACCTTTACCGTTTACACCGACCACTCCGCGCTCAAATGGTTCTTGTCACTGGACAACCCTACCGGAAGACTAGCACGCTGGTGTGTGAGGTTGTCTGCCTTTAATTTCGAACTTAAACATCGTCGTGGGGTCGATAATGTCATTCCAGATGCACTATCTCGTGCTTTCCCATGTGCTTCTATCAGTACGGTCAACTCTAATTTGACTACTACTGACACATGGTACAAAAACATTTATAACGGTTGTTTAGAAAAGCCGAACCTCTTTCCTAACTACTTGATCGAAGGTGGTGCTCTCTATCGCCACTCCAAAAATAAGTGCGAAATGATTTCGGAGTTTTCCTGGAAGGAAGTGGTGCCGAAAGAATTGCGTGACAGCGTCATAGAGGAGAATCATGCTGACCCTACTGCTGCTCACTTGGGTATTTTCAAGACCTATCGACGCTTACTTCTTCGATACTACTGGCCGGGCATGCACCAAGACGTCGTACGTTTTGTTGGTTCTTGTTCAAAATGTCTCACTTACAAACCACAAAACCATCCGACGCTGGGTACGATGGGTCGACCTAAACAATGCTCACGGCCGTTTCAAATGATATCCATTGATTTCATAGGTCCACTTCCGGTCAGTCGAAAGCAGAATAGTTATATTTTGGTCGTAACATGTTGCTTCTCAAAATATTGCCTTATTTTTCCCATGCGACGCGCTACTTCGGAAGCTGTCGTCAAGGCTCTGGAGGACTCTGTGTTTCTGGTCCACGGAATCCCACAGACAATATTCCTTGACAATGGTACCCAGTTTATTAGCTCGGTAACAAATACCCTCTTTAAGAAATACAAGATACCTAACGTATTCTTCTCTCCGAGATATACTCCGCAAGTAAACACTGTCGAGCGCTATAACAAAACAATAGTTACATGTATTTCCACCTACGTGGACAATGACCACAGAACCTGGGACACTAATATTCCCAAAATACAGTATGCCATTAACAACTCCGTCAATGAAGCAACTGGCTACACTCCATCGTTCCTCGTGTACGGACGAGAAACGGTTACTTGTGGTTCTCATTATACAGATAACGATCTGGGTGAGGAACTACTATTTCTGCCACGCGACATTTACGCTGAAAATCTGGGTCACCTGTCAAAATATTTTGATAAGGTACAGGCATCTCTTTGGCACGCACATAAAAAAAATACGGCGCACTATAATCTTAGGCGGAAAGAGGCAGAATTCAGCGTAGGCGACATTGTCCTAAAACGTGCTTATGTCTTGAGTGATAAAGACAAGTACTTTAGTAAAAAGTTAGCGCCCAAATATACCAAATGTCGCGTCTCCGCTAAGAAATCACCCTTGGTATACATTTTAGAGGATATGACGGGAAAGGACTTAGGCACCTGGCATGTTAAGGATCTAAAACTAGTTAAGAATATTTAGAATTAGGTTTTGGATTTTCATTACGTATGAAAACCCTTTACTGGGCGAGGGGGTATTGTAACGTTGTAAGTTACCGTTGTCTTCACTCTATCATTAACTGGTCTTATTTTAAATTTAAGTAGTAATTCTCTTAATAAAACTACCAAATGAGGCTAGTAATCACAGTATTAATTTTCACGCGCTGTACTAGCAACATTCCACTGTTGACAACTCACTCGCTCTGCTATGATTGGCCCGTTTTAAACTAACTAGCCGTGACCGCAACTTGACTTTGCGGCGCCGGCGTCATTCCGAAAACTCACTCAGCACTATACGCACGTCCGTCCTACTGGCGCTCTGTAACGGTCCCTTTTTACCGTACGCCGACGAACGACTCTAAACAGTAATTACTTACGTTTAATCATAACGTACTACTAGTAGTTACGTTTTAGTTTTGTCTGTGCTTCATATTAACCCCGATTGAGTTCGGGGTTCCTGGCACCTCTTCGGGATCACCGCTTTTCCTCGCTACCCTACGGTTTCCCGGTTCCTGACACCGCTTCGGGCTAACCTGCTTCCCTGCTCCGGCTGCATTCGGACCGTTACTTCTCCGACGTCAGCGGCACTCCGACTACGGCAAAACCCGCAGGGAAGATTCGTTGCTGCGTAACCAGGGTCAGACTACATTTGGAGAACCCACGTTAAATAAAATTTCTTGTTGGCTACCTATTTGGAATCTTTTTATTCCTCTCCAAGTAGGGACGTCACAGGCGTAAGTTTTTAATTCTGTATTTTTCGTAATTTTAGACTCTGTAGTTTCGGAGACAAGGGTGGGGGAATGGTAATTTTTTGTACTATTTGGACTATTAATAATAATAATCCATTTATTCATCAGACATTACATCCATTATTGTTAGTAAATTCATAGAATAAAGCTTATAACTACTAACTATCACTTTTGAAGTTATCAAAGCTAAAACTAAAAAAAAAAATAGTTAAAAAGTTTATAAAGAGCCCTATTCAACGATACATTATTACGGTATTTTTTTCTTGTTGTTATTTAGCCCCTCCACTTTTTTGAAGGCAATATTTTTTCATATCAGACTTGAATTATGTTGTTTATTATTATCAGGATAAGTATTTTTGCGAAAGATTACAAGACTATCCGTTATTGTTCCTGAGAAAAGTACCTGTGACAGACGGACGGACGTACGGACACGCGAGTGATCCTATATGGGTTCCTCCTTTTTGAGGTAAGGAACCTTGAAACTAGATACTGAACGGATTTCGATTACACTTTCGGTTGGTTTCTATTAAACGCATAATACGTGACAAGATAGGTGAGAAAATCTGTGGCGCACTATGGCAGAGACCTATATCCAGTTATAAGTATATCCGCTGTTTAAAGGTGTGGTAGGTACGGTAGATAGAGCAATGAACGCACGTATACGGTAGTAATATCGAACCAAAATGGTCGACTCATACTGCGGTCAGTTTTCTACAGCTTTTCGAGGCAGATTGCAATAAGGGATAAAGTATTCTGAAAGTAATGGAGTTGTGAAGAGCACGCTGTAAGTGATGTGTGAAACCACAATGACTAACCGCGCACTACTATGCCAAGTGACAGCTACAGCATTACCTCGCGGTCACATCTATGCACCTCACCGGAATTCTCAACATTAGATCGCCGTAGTGACGTCATAAAGCCAGACGCACAGATATTAAGATGGTGTTGTGGATGTAGTTTAAGTGAGAGAGCGGCGCCCGAGCTAAACTCACGAGAAATCGTGAATGTAACTCACGCATGAGAGTTCTTTGCTCACGTGGCTTCCGCTCCATTGATTCATGTCGGAGTCGCGAAATCGCTTTATAAATTTATTATAATACTTTATTTTCAAAAGGCATCGACTCTTTAAACCGGTGAAAGAAATTTTCTAAGGCGAAACGCACTGCATTGGTTGTACATGTAACAAGTCCATTTCACGAGACACGATTTCAAAAACCCGAAACGAATTCTCAAACTGTGCCGAATCAAGGGACCCGTCACTCAGACTGGTTTCGTATTGCATGCAATTATCGTCGGTATAATTATATTAATTATACAGAAAGTACTAATGCAAATTAGCCAGTGCTTGTCATGTTAAGTTTTACTTTTCTTTCCCTGCAACGATTCTTGGAAGCAACACTGGCACCAATAAGCAGAAAACCCACAATGTATTGTACCTATAATGTGCTCTTACTCGTGTAAAGCTGCTACTGGCTGGAGCAGTGCCTATGTCGCAGCCGAGTTGAAAAGTGGCCCATCGGACTCCGCGGACATCGGACATCTTCTTAAATAATAAACTCAATTAACCTGCCCGGCTTCATTTACATATTAACTTAACTTAATAAACTCCACGTGGTAATAAACTCATTTTACAAAGCTCAATAAGAATGTACATACTTACTAGTATTATATGACTACAGTTTTAATTAATGACATAATAATAATTCTTTATTGCACAGAAAACACAATGGAAAAAATACAACGAACAATATGCAAAGGTGAGCTTATTTCTAAAAAGAAATTTCTTACAGCTAACCTGTGAGGAAAGGAAAAAATATTTATAGAGAGGTAATCCTAGTGTACAATTAAGATTTAAAAGAAAGAAATAAAGTCAATATACTATCAGATAAATCACAATACATCCTACACATACTATAAAATAAATTAATAGAATACAATAAATACATAGATACACATACATACTATAAGATACCCACTATGCGGAAGAGAGGAGATGCTGTTTCAACTTTTTCTTAAAAGAGAACAAGGATGTGCAATCCCTAATAGCGCAAGGAAGTGCATTCCACAAACGTATTGCCCTTAACCTAAACGAGTGCTCGTAAGCAACAGTGTTGTGCTGAGGAATTGACAAAAGGAATTGACATCGTAAATCAAATTTCACACGACGCCATCGTCGAAGAATGTTCATTCAAATAAGACAATGTGTAATTTACGAGAATTCACCTTGCAGCGTCAAATGCATGATAAATTTATTACTTTTAAATGAAATACGTATATCGCGTCTATTATTATTAACGCATTATTCGATGCTATAAATTTTCTTTGATTTTCATTTGCTTAACGACAGTGAAAGCCTCTGATCTTAGACTAATGCTAGCTTATGTTTCTGTGACGTCAAAAGACATTTGTCTTTCTTCTGGGTTAACTTAATACAGCTTTTAATCGATTTTCACATAGCTGTCACTCGTTGTCCGTATCATATAAAAGTGGCCGTCTTGTAGTAGTGTACGTCTAGTGTAGTGTGTATGATCTATATGATCAACTTGCCTAATCAACTCCATATCATCAATATATTCTCACAGCAGCTACATCATTTCAATCAACTCAACACCCATCCTAAAATGGTGAGCCTAGCCATTTCCGGATCATGGGGCGCGCTCCACGAAATACTTATCGCGCGGCGTAAAGGACAATCATTTAATTAGTTATTGAAAGTGCAACTCCTGACGGAGTCACCATAATATGCAACTCAAGACAAGATAAAAGAGAAGATGTTTTCATCAAGCAGAATGGCGCTGGAATTTCAGTTATTCATTACTGAACAGCTATAGTTCCACCATAGTATTACAAATAATGATTACAAATAATCGGTAGAAATAAATGCTAATATGTAAATAAGGTGTAATATGTTATTAAAAAAAAACGGTCAAGTGCGAGTCTAAATCGTGCACGAAGGGTTCCGTACCACCGTTCAATGGAAGCGATGGTGTGGAGTGAATAGTTTGGATTTTACACAGCAAAATAATGTTTACAAAGTTATTGGTGCGGTTACTTTCACACTACATGTACGTAACCAGGTGCATCCATAAGTTTGTATGTGGTATTGAAAGAATTGTTGTATGGGAGCCCCCTTAAATAATTCTTTTATCCTGTTTTTTAGTATTTGTTGTTATAGTGGCAACATAAATACATCATCTGTGAAAATTTCAACTGTCTAACTATCACGGTTCGTGAGATACCTGGTGACAGACGGACGGACGGACAGCGGAGTCTTAGTAATAGGGTCCCGTTTGGAACCCTTCGGGTACGGAACCCTAACAAAGAGTACAAAATTTTAAGGTTGAAACCAATAAATTAAAACATCATTATATAAAGTTTGACATTCTTCTTAGTATAAGGTATACAAATAAAAATACTAGATTAGTTTCATTCCTTTTTTTAACATGAGTCGTCAGAATCATAATTTGTACCAGATTCGTCCGACGTGGAGTCTTCACTAAGTTTAATGATTAGCTCTTGTGTGCTTATTTTATTCACTGGGAATGGGCGGCTTGTGTTGTTTCTCATATAACGTTTTTGTTTCTTTTTGGTTTTTAACATTTTTAACAATTCTATTTTGAACAATCGTCCACATTTTCTCCATTTTCGCGTAGCCAATTAATAATTTCATGTTTTTATTGGCTTGCGTTGGCATTTTGTAAATTTGGCGAGATGGCGCGCTATCAATAAAAAAATATTGATGGTTCTTTCAATGATAGAAGCATGTTCTTGAACCACTCTTCATACATCTCCGCATTCATGTCTTCGTGGTGATCGCCAGATTTCTTTGATTTAAATGCCAGCAGTGCGTCTTGTACAAAACCTTTTGCTGTACCTGCCTGGCAAATGATGAGGCGTTCGCCTTTTCCCATTGGTACTGCGGAGGTGGAAGCAGCAGTGTCGTCAGTCCAGGATCGGGATACGGTGTGGTTAGCGTTGAGCCATGTTTCATCCATAAAGACAATATTTGAACAATGACTCGAATGGCCGAGTCGGCAGTGACCCTGCCTACGAAGCCAAGGGTCCCGGGTTCGAGTCCCGGTGTCCCGGGTTATCTATCTAAGTATAATATTTATCTATATAAGTATGTGTATCGTTGTCTAGTACCCAAGATACAGGGAATCCCTAGTTTGGGGCTAGATAAATGTGTGTAAATAGTGTCCAAGGAATTATTATTATTATTATTATTATTATTATTATTATATTCTTGTTTTTTTTGGTTCTCTTAAAAAGACACATTGTGCCAAAGCAATATCAGTGCGTTCCATCAATATTTTTCTTTTATCATTTTTTTTTATACGAAAAGCCATTTTTTTCCAAACTTTGGCCAAAGAAGATTTTTGACCACGTAATAGACAACTTCTTTTCAAAGAAACAATAAGTTTTCGTAAAGTTGGAATTTCTTTTTTCACGTAGTAGTCATATACATGACGTCGATTGACCTCAGCGTCAAAATCGTCAACTGCTGTCACATCACGAGGCCGGCGTTTTCTTTTTGGTATAGAAGGCTTGTTTTGTTCTAAGTCGCTCCTGCCGTAGGCTTCGGTAGTGATTATAGTCACAGTTATACGACTGATACCCAACGCGGCCGCAACACCGCGTTGGGTATCAGTCCGCCATTATGATTTTCTTGTTCAAAGTAATCATGAAGTGCTACAACACTAATTGTCTCGATTGTCCTTTCAACACACGTACTTTCGGCATTTTCACGATCAATTAAATGCGTACGTAAATGCGTGTGACTAGCTCGGGCGTCTTATTGCGAGTGACAGACCACGTCAAAGTGGCGGCCGGTCGGACGGTCGGTTGATGTTGCCAGTTGACGTGTATAACCTTTTTTTATAATTTCGATTATTATGTTCTTTAGGACATCACTAACTTGTCAGTCGTCGAGCTATCAAAAAACCATTAATAGAATGGACAAAATATAATGCAACTATTTATCTAGATGGAGTATGGAAGTAGCCGCACTAATAAATTTGGAAAAACACATTTTGTCACCTAAAATCTAACATATTTTTTCACTAAAATGACACTTTCATTATCTCTACAATTCCATTACCTTTCTTCTTTCACAGTGGGGTTTCACGATTGGAGAATTTATCTCATATTGTGTGAGATGGTTTGTCATTATAGGTACAGCACAGTTTAAACAATCATGGTAGAAATATATGTACCTAATGTTAGTACCTACAGTCGAAGTATCTATGCCAATAAGTTAAAGAGAAATAATGTTAGTGAAATAGTAGCAAAAAGTAGGAGAAGACTGATCCTGTCCTGAGCCTGAGCATCCGTAACGCATTCCAAAACAAAGCAATGTGTG
The DNA here is from genome assembly GCA_949825045.1 of Argyresthia goedartella. Taxonomy (NCBI): domain Eukaryota; kingdom Metazoa; phylum Arthropoda; class Insecta; order Lepidoptera; family Argyresthiidae; genus Argyresthia; species Argyresthia goedartella. Next base: position 19,321,508 of record OX463821.1, on the reverse strand, counting down.
CGTGGGGCGGCGTGTGCTTACGCGAAACTGAATGTGGCTGTGTGTGTGCGGTCGTGAGCGCAATTATCTATGAAGATTACTGGACGTGGATCCCACCTTCCGATGATACTAACCCCCAGTTTCCGAAAGAGTTATCAAATGTAACAAGCGATTAATCGATCATTAATTCAAAATAGCGGCATGTGATTGGCTTAAATGCGTTTAACAAGAGTTTAACAAGTTGTCACAGCTAATTTTCCTTTCAGAAACCGGGCGTAAGCACTATGGTGAGGGTATATTCTCAGGCTACATCGCGCAAATCAAGCATAAATAACGTATTTACTAGCATTCTGATCCAAAATGGTTAATTATTTTATTCATGCAAAATAATTGAGCACGCTTGGTAACACAATCGTGTTGAATATTAACCTTACGTAAATAAACAAAGAATTATTATGATTTGGCATTAATACCACGCATGAAGACTGTTTATTTCACCTTCTCTCACAAATTAAAGTTCGTTCATCAGTAACAACTAAATTGTCTATGCTAAATTATTATAGAATCACCTTTGTACGGTAGGTCAAATCACTGTACAGTAAATTATCCGTTGTCCGTGGCAAAACCGACTGATGGACTCCATCAAACTTCTCAATACTCCTCAAATTCGCTTCACGGATTTTATTTTAAATACTTCAGAAATAGGAATAAGAAGCGATGTGTCATCCGATACAGGAAGTGCCCGAAAGAAATGCCACAGAGAAACTGACACCCATCCGTCGTATCCGTCACAGCCAGATGTTGCTACCCACACGATCGTTTCCGATGTGCGAATAACGATAGATAGAGTTTTATATACTTATCTAATATTATGAGTCATCAATTTTATTTTCATTGATTGCAACATGGAGTTCCTATTCACTTAAGTCCTCCAGTAGTAGTATCACCATATAGTTTGTATATCATATGTAGCTGTAATCTATGATATTCATATAAAACTAAATTCAAATTTATAGTTTTCTTTGACGGATGTCAAACTGTTGTACTTCATTTCTATTATATTTTTAAAACGATTTCTATCATATTCTTATTTATCCCGTAATCGGGTAAGTATTTATCTATTTGTGTGAAGCTAGTTCTCCTCTCTCCCTACTTCAATGTCCTGGATAGCCAAGTGCTTCATCACAACCTCCCGCTTTCTCTACATGGCTGCGATGATGATGGGGATATTGCAGTAGCTCTACTGCACTTTCTGAAGCTGTCTTTGTTCCCCTGGGTCTTCCTACCGTCTACCGCGACTCCGAAATCCATATTCCTATCTCCCGGCTCAACGCTGATGTTCTTACCTGCTGGCTCTGCATTTCACATCTTCCAAGACTACCATTCGACCTTCCTACATCCTGCCTAGTTCCTGCCTATAACCTGCCAATACCTACTGATCTATTGAACATCTGAAGACCAGGGGAGTGCTCCTGTAGTGAAAATGTGACAAATCAATACCAATGAGTTCTGTAAACCCATGACCCGTCTATCCTATTATATTTTATAAAATTGCTCTGTAACTATCTATTCTTATTCCTCTCTTTTTATTAATACCAAACATGATTTAAAAAATTTAATAATCTATTTTAGGTTTTCTACTCGATTTTGTAAAGCCGTGGGCTTATAGGTCGAGAAAGAAATGGCAATAAAACTCAGGCCAGCCTAGTAATTTTGCGAGTTATAGAGTTATTATTTTTTTTATCATTGAAGTATTCATTTGATCCAGCGATGACCACATCTTCACACTTCGCAAGATATTATAAGAAGAATGGCGCGCGGGTAACAGAACATATGTAGTGGCTCTTGATATCGCAAAAGCATTCGATACGGTGTACCTAAACAAGTAAGGAAGGCCTCGAGTCAAAAATACTGTATTCCAGAAACAGACATCGAATCTGAGAGCTTGCTAGATAACATGACCAAACAGGACACAGGAAACTTAACCAATGATACCTGAAGATAGAAGAAAAACCACTGCTGCTTTCCAATACCCACATCCTCCCACAAATTCTATATTGTCTTTAGGCTGAAGAGCCGGTCGATTAAATCACCCTCCGTCCCATCTTTACAAGTACTTACAGACAGAATTCATCTTATGACAATGACCTTAAAGACAACTGATAAGTCATAGTAAAGCATACTGAATTTCGTTTCCAGTCTTTTTGCTCTAGAAACCAAACTAATGGACCGATTTCTATATTTTATTTAAATGGGACCAAACTGGAAAGTCACGCTTTCAAATAAAAAAAAAATTTAAAATTGGTTCATAACAAATGAACCAGTTTTGAGGTAACAAACATTTTAAAAAAATGCAACCGAACTGATAACCTTCTTTTTTGAAGTCGATTAAAAATATGAAGCCACCTCTAAGTGAAATAGAAAAACTACCAGTAACGTAATAGTATTAATAAATAATAATAAATGTAGACTATCAATCTCCCCACCGAGTGGCACAAGCCTTTACCCGGATACGAATAAGATTAAGCCATACTCCACCACGCTGGCTCAGTCCGGGCTGATAGATGGGTTTTACAACCACTAACACGTAGCGATAGTAGCCGGGACATGCAGCTTAACTTGTCATCGGAAACACAGAACGCCCGAACTGTACCTCAGATAAATTAATTATATCATTGGTACATGGTCAGGATTCCAACCTGCATCTCCTATGTAAGAAGCAAGCGTAAAACCCATTAGACCACTAACCCATTAGAGCTTTAATAACAGTTTTGCGTAATTAAATTTTATATTAAATTGCTTGTTATATATCTCGTCTAGATCGGTGTCTTGTACATTGTTGTTTTGTTTGGTTGTACATAAATTCTGGCTATTACGAGCTACTACTAGCTCTGCCTCACTTTCCACAATCTAGGCATTCAATATTTATGACACACAGCCTAGACAGATTGAGTGTATTTCCTTGTACAACAACTAAAATCATCTATCACTCGGTGGCCCAGCCCCAAAAGATAAATGACTGCCTAAAATAAAACGCCTTGTTATAGTCACATGACGCCAAGCAAATGCATATATTGTAGGATTATATTGGTGTTCCTCTCACTTTCTTAGCGAGCGTGGGACTGGGCAATTGCTTTAAATGCCCCACTCCACTATTGTTGGTTATTACGGCGATGCTAAGATGTTTCCCAATCACTCTTACTTTTAAACTTATTGGTAGGTGAAGGTGCTCTCACGGCGCATGTCTGCATGTGATGGGCTATGTTATGTTATGATCGATGTGACACGACATGGGCTATCAATTTTACGGAGCTATGCGCACGCAACAGGTTTTTTAACTGTTTCTCCGTACTGCGGCGCCAAAGTCACTACTGTCGCGCGTGGCAACATACCGATAGCGCGCGTTAATCCGGTTTTATTTTGGGAATGAATCAATGAAATGATGTACGAAATAGTGAAAGATATTTAATGATTAATTATAGCGATTGCATGAGGCGTGATTCGACAAAAAGATAGCGTCGATGTCTTGTCGTCATTTTGTTTATTAATGTTACATCATCGTTTCTTTATTTATAGTTAGCTTTTTTAAAGACTAGCTATTGTTCTAGGTTCAATCATTCGATACCGACACCGTTACGTTGGGTCTTCGCTCACACAAAGTTTTCAAGATTAAGGGATTAAATATGGCCAGAAATTCATCTTTAGCTTAAATTCTAGGCTAAACTAGACAACATAAAAATGTAGGATAAATATATGTTATAAAAGGTCTATTAGAGATAACAATGGACTTTTAAAATTACCGGATATCTGTAATATTTAATACTTAAAAATATTTTTCGCAATGCATTATTATTCAACTAAATGAACAAGCGCTCGGAGACGAAATCAGTTTCTTAAATGAAACTTACACGCAAAAATAGGTAAAAAAAGGGAAATTTTTTGGTTGTTTTATTATATTTTTAATGTTATTATTACTGGAGTTTAGTAATATTTTCTATAATTTTCTTGGTCTCGGAGCTCGGGCTGCCCCGCGGGGCTCTGCGCGGGAGCATGCGTCAGTCTGCTTCGACGCGATGCGACGGGTATTTGTTTTCTTTGTCTAAATCTCAATGCCATTGGCCTTTGTTCAGCCCTTAAGCAATTTACGCGACAACTGTGTGATACAAACGAGTGCAGATTCTTTATTTTTTAAGGACAAACTCTTTGACAAGCTGCGCACTGGCAGCTAAAGCAGCGTTTTCGTGGAAATCGTGGTTTCAATTCAAACTATGTACCCAGCAATTTTTCAACTACCCTCTTGCGCATTCATCACTTAAATGTTTTTTATTAATGTAATTTGACGAATAAACATTTCATTATTATTTTCATTATTTCTTAATATTTTTGAGTTTAGGTTTATTATACTATTTTTTATCATACGAAATTATATATATATTATATTATCTTCAGGAAATATACTAAAAGGTTGTCGGGAGTACTTACAGTTTAGTAGATTTCTGAAGATGAACAAATATACTAATACCTACGATGATACTATTTATGTTTGAAATTGGGACTTTTTCAAGATCCATCTTAAGTTTCACCATTTTAATAAGTAATTTTTATGACTTCTGAATATTTTAATAAAGCTTGTCTGTAATAACCGCAGTCTGTAATTGCGCGTGCGCAGCTTCCATACGTCACATCCGTCTCCGTTCCGGCACCACTCACCGTCTGTCACATTGTTCACAAGACGCGCATGTGCGCCGACGACGCATGTGACAGGCTAATACCACGTAATAAGCACAATCCCATCAGTCTTGGCCTAACTAAACAGTATTATTTGTACCTGTTAAGATGACTCATTAAGGCTGGGCATCACCCCAGCGGAACTCAGAATAGCACCTTCAGCTTACTTTGAGGGGAATAGGAATTCAAATGTTAAAAAACGCTTTCACCAATCATAACAAGAGGAATAACGGAGCACTAAAACGGAATATTTTTAAAACGATGAAATAATTAACAACCTACATAAATTCAAATCCGATGTGAAATTGTATAAAATATATTGTGAAAAACAGAATTTGATATAAAATTTTCATAATAATTATAAATGAAATAAGTGGTAAACTAATTAAATGCATTGATTAAATTATAATTAAATATTTTAAAACTGATATTTCTACTTTGATTAATAACTTTTCATGTGAGTTATGTCATTGAGTTACTATTAAGACTTATGTTATTTCAAGCCTCATACGTCTAATAATTAAACATATGAATGATAAAAATGCCAGTTATAAATAAAAACCGAGCTAAATATGTAAAATTCATAAATTCATCGATTACCACCGTTATTTACCATCTAATAAATACATGCATTATAAATTCTTTATATCCCGACAAACTTAAAGTAGGTACCATAAGGCCCATTTATAAAAAAGTTAGTCATATCGATGTAAATAACTTAAGGTCAATTACTATTTTATCTTGCATTGAAAAAATAAATGAGAGGTATCTTGGAAATAAGATAAATTAATTTCTTGTAAAAACGACTTTGTTATTAAAAGCAGTTAGGTTTACAAAACCTGCGAAACACATCTCAATTATTGTCTCAATTTATCAATGAGGTCAGCAAGTACATGAAGTATTATTATTGATTTTAGTTAAGCATTTGATACATTACATTAATCATAATGTAATTTAATGTATATGTATATGTCACCGGAAAATAATACGATCCGCAAGTTTATAAATTTCCTAGGAAATTTATAAACTTCCTTCTAGATTATATTAGGCTAGGTTAGGTTAGGTTAGGTTATGTTAGGTCGGGAGAAAGAATACATCTACAGTAATCCCTGCTTGGCGTAAGAGGCCCCTAAAAGGGAGCCGGAGTTATGGGCGTTCAGACTTCCAACTCTGAACGCCTATGACTCCAAGACGACGACTGGGAGGGCACCTGAAGCTCTCCCAGGGCGGTCGCTGGCGGTCGCAAGCGGTCGGGGCGGGGGCCCTTGATCGCAACAGTGCGCCGCGAGGAGTTTACGACGGGATTGGTTGTGGCCGGTCCCGTCGTGAAGTGGGAGGAAGTTGAGATGCTTCCTCCCTGGGTGCTGGGGACAGTTCCGGTGCGTGTCACCAGCGGTCCCGGAGCTGCCCTCACCATGCACCATGACGGCCACCCCGGGGGTTTTTAGTGGGTGCAAGCCCCACAAAACCGCCCTGGCGCCCCCGCGCCTCGGCGGTATCCGTCAGGGATTTTCCCCCGGGCATCAAAAAAAAAAAAAAAAAGGTTATGTTAGGTTAGGTTAGGTTAGGTTAGTATATTTATAAACTTTCGGAAAAAACAATAGGAAATTTATAAACTTGCGGATCGTATTATTTTCCGGTGACATATATATATACTACTCAAAAAAAAATAGGGGCCACTAAGTATTTTGATTGCTACGTGAAAAATATAGTAAACAGTAATGTATATTTATTAAAATAACATGTAACAAGGCTTTTGTTTTAACTTATGCTAATAACCATTTAATTGTGTAGTCAATTGTTTCACTTATTTCAATTAACATGAAATTAGTTCATTGTCAACAGCAAAAACTAAACTGAAACTCTTTGCAAAACAAAACAAAAACTGACACAAGCTGTTTTTTTTAATGGTTTAGTAACGGGTGTGTCCTCCTCTCCTGTTTTCACACTCCTGGAGCCTTGGATGCATACTCTCGATTAAGTTTCTGATGTTTTCATCACGTATCTCTTCCCACGCACGTTTCAGAGCATCCATAAGCTGTTGCTGGTTGTGAACCTCTTGCTCATGCTCCCTAACCCTTCGTTTTAATTGGTCCCACATATGCTCTATTGGATTTAAATCCGGACTAAACGCTGGCCATGGTAGGACACGAATATGGGAGTCATCCAGTACAGTCTGAGTGGCCCGAGCTGTGTGTGGGCGGGCATTGTCATGCATTAACCAGAACCCTGGCCCCACTCTCTGTGAGAATGGAATCACATGAGGCCTGATGACTTCATCAATGTCCCGTTGTGCAGTTACTGTGCCTTGATTTAAGAAAACCAGCTCAGTTTTGCCTTGTAAGCTAATCCCAGCCCAAACCATCACACTAGGACCCCCAAAGCGGTCAATTTCCTTGATGCAGACATCGGAAAATCTCTCACCCTGACGTCTCCATACTCTAATCCGCCGATCATCACTGCAAAGCTTCACTTTACACTCATCTGTGAAGAGCACCATACCCCATTGATTCATGCTCCAATCTGAATGTTCGCGGCAAAAACTTAAACGATTTCCACGTTGAACCCTAGATAAAGGAATTCGTACTACTCGGCGTCTGGACCTTTGCTGGTCTTCATGCAGTCGATTACGTATCGTTTGGTCACTAACACGAGTCCCCGTGGTCAACCGTAGGCGATTTTGTAACTTACGTGCCGTCACAGAGCGCTCTCGACGGGCACTCAGTCGGATGTAGCGATCCTCTTGTGCCGTAGTCGCTCGCACCCTGCCCGATCCAGGCCTTCTTGCAACACTGCCAGTCTCTTGGAACCGATCCCACACATTGTGGATGGCTCGGCGAGAGAAACCCAACGACAAAGCTACAGACCGCTGTGAATGACCTTCAGCAATCAATGTAACGGCTCTGGTGGCAGTAATGGTATCCATATGCCTTCGTTGACGTGGCATTATTAACAAAAGATGTTAAAAGAAGCAAAAGATGGACAGAAATAGTTTTTTAACAGAATAAAATTGTGATTCCATCTGAAAGGAATTTGACCTGAAACTCGTTTTTTTTTTATTTTCTTCAATTTCTGGCCAGCTGTAAGACTTAAACACCAGCATTAAAGAGGTTGGATACTGAAGGAGGCCGGACATCATTAATTAGTCACTTATTAATTAGCTTACATCTAACAATTTACTCAAAAACAGAAATATGTAAGTGGCCCTTATTTTCTTTTGAGTAGTATATAATGTACAACTTGTAATAAAGTGTATCAACACTTTATTACAAACTCACGCAAAACGGTATGCAAGTCCCCTTTCAAAATTTACTGAAAAACTATCACACAAACAGATTTACATCAGTCAGTATAGGAAGAGTACAGCAATCGGTTACCGACTGTAAAAGGCACCGCTCAAGATTCTATATCGCTCGTTAATAGAACCTTCTTCAAAAGGCCCCTGCCAAATATCTGTTGTTTTGTCGGAAGGCTTTTATTCTTAGAAAACTGTACACAGTCAGGTCATAAGTTCTGTCACACAATAAAAACTTTTGAATTTAGAACGCTGGCCACAAAAAAGTTTATTGAATTCGAATTTCGAATTTTTCATGAAAATAAAAATGTGTACTTTTTAGAATTTTCCTCATTTTTAAATATGGAGTGGACACTTAAAGAAGACCGTGTCGCAGTTATTGCGTTGCATCGTTGCGGTTACGCGCCAATTCAGATTTTCGACTTACTGAAAAATTTGAATATAACCAACAGATTCGTTTATCGTACTGTTATGAACTACTTTATTACGTGAATAGAGCAGACGCATGCAATTTACACTTCATTTATATAGAGTTTTGTACCTAAAATAGTTAGTCAACCCATAGCCGCGATACTGAAAAGTTGTCTTACTTATTGTGAAAACTAATAAATCTGTGTGGTTAATTAAATAGTTTTTTTTAAAAAGACCTGCGGCACGGACCCCAAAACAGTACCATAAAACGATACAATGAAGACTCTAGTGTAGATGACAGGTCAAGAAGTGGTCGCCCTCGCTTTGTTAGGACTCCAGCAGTGATAAAAGCTATGAAGGCGCGAATTCAAAGAAATCCCATACGTAAGCAGAAACTGTTGGCCCTTCAGATGGGGTTGAGCAGGACCACGGTGAAAAGGGTGTTAAATGAAGACTTAGGGCTTAGGGCATATCGAAGAAAAACAGGACAACGTTTGGACGCTCGTTTAATGGACCTGAGACTGAAGAGATGCCGCGCTTTGTTGAAGCGGTACGCGGGAAAAAAGCATCGGGAAATTCTTTTTTCGGATGAAAAAATTTTCACCGTAGAAGAGAGCTACAACAAACAAAATGATAAATAAGGTGTAAGCACACAGCAGTGAAGAAGCGAGCAACCGAATTCCGCGTGTCCAACGAGGTCATTTTCCATAATCGCTCATGGTTTGGTTGGGAGTCTCTTATTTGGGCTTAACTGAGGTACATTTTTGTGAGAAAGGCGTAAAAACGAATGCAGTTGTGTATCAAAATAAAGTCCTCAAGAACCTTGTGGAACCTGTTTCTCTTACCATGTTTAATAACAGGCACTGGGTATTCCAACAAGATTCTACGCCAGCTCATAAAGCGAAAAGCACACAAGACTGGCTGGCGGCGCGTGAAATCGACTTCATCCGGCACGAAGACTGGCCCTCCTCCAGTCCAGATTTGAGTCCGTTAGATTACAAGATATGGCAACACTTGGAGGAAAAGGCCTGCTCAAAGCCTCATCCTGATTTAGAGTCACTCAAGGCATCCTTGATTAAGGCAGCCGCCGATATTGACATGGACCTCGTTCGTGCTGCGATAGACGACTGGCCGCGCAGAATAAAGGCCTGTATTCAAAATCGCGGGGGTCATTTTGAATAAACTTTATTACCATAAGAATCTATGTTTTATTAAGTTCATTTTGCTATATAAATGTTTACATAAATAATAAACATGTCTAAATTATTTCATATTGCACATGTGACAGAACTTATGACCTGACTATGTATTTAGATTTGAATCTTGAGAAAAAAACAACAAAATGAATACAATAAGCTAGTATAAAGAAATAACTGCTCTATTAATTGACCGAGCGAGCGAAGCGAGTGAAGCGTCTCCGTTTCAGGATTGGCCAAAAATGCTTTCGTATGTTTGTTTGTTTGTTTGTCTGTCTGTTCTCCCCTACAGGTCGCATTTTTGAACCGATTCCCGTGAAATTTTGTGAGCAGGTTGGATAATTAAATTGATTTTTTTTGTCGATTCAGTTTCTTCTTTTTTTTTTTAATTTTAAAACTCGCTACAACCCAAACGGCTCAACGGATATTAACAAATGAGGTGTCGTTAGATTCGTGGAGACCGTGAAAGTGACACAGACTATATAATTTTAGTAAAAAGTCAATAGATTGTATTTTAGATAACAAAATGTAACTTTACAAAGTTATTGGTGCGGCTATTTTCATACTCCATGTACGCAACCAGGAACATTAATAAGTTTGTATGAGTTACTATAACAGGCCATTGTACATTAAACAAACACTTGAAATTTACAGGTGCAACCGACAGCCCTCTATGTTGGGGCTGCATGGAAGGTCGATCACATGTTGCTGGCATGCCCATCCACAATTGAAACCAGGATGGCTATTCTGGGAGAAGCTACAACGACTCATGAGCTCCTTGAACACCCAGGCCTCCTACTCCTAAGCTTTCCACCGACATGCTCGCGAGGTCTACATCTCACAAAGCCACTAGTCCTATTTTGCGTAACTTGAGATTTACAGGCTTTTTTCCCCTACGCGGCGTCTTAAGCGTGCGGTTACCTCTACTTTAAAGTACCTATACAGATACAATACTCGCGTAATGTTTATCAATCATATTATAATTAACCTATGTGCTTATTATGGAAAATATGGATGGATTTAAGAATAAATAAGGTTGTGTCTTGATTATATTTGTATTCAGAACATTGTGACTGCAACTGAAAACTACGAAGATAAAAAAGTTGAGCTATTAATTATATTATTCACAAAAGATACACTTCGCAATCTTTTCTGCTTAACTAATTGCTTGTTGAACCTACTGTTCAATGTGTGTAATAAATAATTTATTAAACTAGTACAATCATGAACGACACACTTGAATCATTCAGGGAAAATAAGGCATCGGATTTTAGACGTATCAATGCACTAATGTAGCACGCCGCTATAAAAATTACGAGAACAAAATATATTCATGAAACGATTAATACAAGCTTATTTTTAAATTATCACAATAGCATTAAAGCAATTTCAATGTTCGGAATCCCACTGTTAAAATGCTATTTCGAAGTCATTATGCGCACGCAGGCTTGCTAGAACAAATATCAGGCACTAATTTAGTATGAACTTGCTTTCTTTTATATGTATGTACCATCAGTATTGTTAATATTCCGGTTCAGATATCAAGGTTTACCGACACACGACAGTCGGAAATGTAAATGGATGTAATTTAGTGAAGCCTCGGGTCATACAGACATTGGTTTTATCGGGAAAGTTGTCCAGCAATATATGTATGACACGATCCGTTATCAGTAGCTGCTAGTGCTTTCTCAAACGCGTTAATAAATAGTTGTGGTCTTCTCCAGTTACCTATTTTCTATTTTGTACCATGCTTATTTAGAGCAAGTAGTCCCTACGATCCTACTTCAAACAACGACCGCATACCATCTCTTGATGGGTATTAAAAGTCCATCGTAACTTAATCAGAAGTAGATCGCACTTCTGATAAGTATCTCTATTTAGATACGTACATCAGTCGATCAGTTAAGAGCTCGTATTAATCAGTCCGCTTGAACTCGAGAAGTTTTTGCACGAAGTGGGCCGGCCGAATAAACAGCCGTACACTGACAGCTTCTTTTTAGTGGCCACTTACAATATATCGATGCGAATAAATAGCTTACATTTAAATCCGTCGGCATCGGTAATCAAGATGTTATGTTATAGTTTTTGTTGGCACTTTCTGTTACTTTGGTAACAGTCGTATGTATCTAGTAATCCTGTACAAGTTTTTGCGGGTTCTATTGTTCCATAGTGTTTTATGATCGACATATTTACTGCAAACACTAAGTTGATGTGCAGAAAACATTAATCAATATTAATAAGTATATTGCTTCGAGTTTTTACACCTACGATTGTATTTATGCGAAGTTGTTAATCAAACTTCAAAGAGCGAGCGTTTATTTGACACTTGATAAATTAACGTTTTCTCAAAAAGAGATCGCAGATAAAGTGCTACGGTACAAGTTCACTGAACTTTGCTAAATCGCACACACTAATTAAACACTAAGTTTAGAACAGAGGTAGGTCACAATAAGTCATTCAACTATTTCGTAACATAGGCCACAACTGCACATTATTTTATTACTTCCCAAAGACGGTATTTAAGCTTACCTCTTAAAATAATGTTACGTTATTACCAATTTTCTCTGAAAGCCAAAGAGCATCGGTAGATGCCATATTTGGTTTAGCAAGTACACTAACTTACGTAACTTTGTGTAATGTAGTGTAAGTGACTTCTGCTTTTATGTAGTCATATTTTTTGTTATTAAAATAGCGGTAGGTAATGCGCAATTGACAGTGAGTGACAGCAGTTTTAGATCTGCGATGGCGATTAAACACCTCGGTTTGCCATTTTTCATTTGTTATTTTATTACAGCACTTTGAAACATACGTTAGTAAAATCACATTTATTTATATCACTAGAAAATTATTACACTCACGAAATAGTTACACAGATAACTTATTTAGACTGTAAGCGCCAGCTTAAATCATCAAAAAGCAGTGCGAGGTATTATTTGATTTTAATCTGTAAAAGATAAAAGCTATACAATCTTAAACAACTCATAAAATAATAAAAGGAGCCCACACAAGCCATGTTATTAATTTTATGATTGTAAAGAGCAACTTACGAGTGAGAGATACTCGTAAATCTGTATTTACGAGTATCTCTCTAATATCTCGAGTATCTCTCGAATATCTCTTCTATTGGTTACATCTGTATGTAACCAATAGAAGAGAGACTAGCTCATTTATATGTAAAAGTCCCTTAGAACACACTGTCAGTCAGGTCGGACTTCCCACGTTGTTCAACACTCAAGTTATTCAAATAATCTAATTATATATGTAAGTGGTTTACGAACCTGTAAAGGGCATTCCTCTTTACATGTTTCTATAGAGTAAAATCAGTGTTCCTCATTGCCTGTTAAAATCAATATTGTCGTGAAGTATCTGCAGAACAGGAAATTCAAGTTTATATTCAGATTTATTGCAAAATCAGGATTACGGATGTTTACATAATCGTATTTTTAACACACATGGATTTACACAAGGATCCGTTTAGAATTTCATTGTAAATTTTATGATGAAATTCTGCAAGTTCTATGCAGGGCTTCATACTAAATTAATAAACCTTCGGCGAGCATGCGTGCAATAAAAATATATAAAATAAAATATATATTTTTATATTGCACGCATGAAAAGCATGTTTTATGTAAGTTAGTAGTGGTAGTAAGGTAGTAACCAACAGAGGGGTGGCTCATAATGAACCAAAACTTCCGGCTATCATGTCCAACAGTACGAATGGAGCAGGCAGGAGATCCGCTTGGTTAAGTAGGTAGTTTTCTTTTTACATCGCTCAAGGGGCGTGGGTATAGCATGGAAACATAGTAATTAGCAAGTCGGTCACGTATACTTCTGATTTGCTTGATTGCTTGAATCGTAAAATGTTAATACCACTACCCAGCTTGCCAGTCAGCTTGTGAATATTATAACTAGTGGCTCTGTGAACTGTAGAATTTGCGAGCGACAAAGGAAATTTGCGATTTTTTTTATTATTTTCTACCCCCTCACGCTTCCGACCCCTTGAAGTTTATTGGAGGAACAAATGCAATTAATATAAAATAAACGGTCAATGCAAGTCGGACTCGCGCACGAAGGGTTCCGTACTACCGCACAATGATATTAATGTCTCTTGGATGGTAATTAGGTATCGTTAATTTTCCTGTGTGTTAAGATATCAAAATGTAGTTTATAAAGTTATTGGTGCGGCTACTTTCATACTCATTGTATGTAACCAGCATTTATAAGTTTGTCTGTTTTTGTCGTTTTTAAACGTCTTTTAAAGTAATAAAAAACATTTATTTTAAATCTTCGCAATAATCCCTTTCATTTGATATGCCATACACAAATTCAAAATGTATTTTGTTACGTAACATATACGTGTTTGGGTCACGTAAATACATAAGTGTACCAAATTTCAACTCAATCGGTTCAGAATTCTGTCGTTTTATATTACCTTCAAACACCAGAGACCATAGGTCAGACATACAAGTGATCATATAATCCGCTTTTCCTTTTTAAGCGACTGTTATTCACAGAGCGAATATTATTCACAAAAGATACACTTCGCAATCTTTTCTGCTTAACTAATTGCTTGTTGAACCTACTGTTCAATGTGTGTAATAAATAATTTATTAAACTAGTACAATCATGAACGACGCACTTGAATCATTCAGGGAAAATAAGGCATCGGATTTTAGACGTATCAATGCACTAATGTAGCACGCCGCTATAAAAATTACGAGAACAAAATGTATTCATGAAACGATTAATACAAGCTTATTTTTAAATTATCACAATAGCATTAAAGCAATTTCAATGTTCGGAATCGCACTGTTAAAATGCTATTTCGAAGTCATTATGCGCACGCAGGCTTGCTAGAACAAATATCAGGCACTAATTTAGTATGAACTTGCTTTCTTTTATATGTGTGTACCATCACGACGACCCGAATGGCCGAGTCGGCAGTGACGCTGCCTACGAAACCAAGGGTCCCGGGTTCGAGTCCCGGTGGGGGCAAATGTTTGTTTGATGAGAACGGATGTTTGTTACCTAGTCATGGTTGTTTATCTATCTAAGTATAATATTTATCTATATAAGTATGTGTATCGTTGTCTAGTACCCAAGATACAGGGAATCCTAGTTTGGGGCTAGATCAATGTGTGTAAATGGCGTCCAAGGTATTATTATTATTATCAGTATTGTTAATATTCCGGTTCAGATATCAAGGTTTACCGACACACGAAAGTCGGAAATGTAAATGGATGTAATTTAGTGAAGCCTCGGGTCATACAGACATTGGTCTTATCGGGAAAGTTGTCCAGCAATATATGTATGACACGATCCGTTATCAGTAGCTGCTAGTGCTTTCTCAAACGCGTTAATAAATAGTTGCGGTGTTCCCCAGTTACCTATTTTCTATTTCGTACCATGCTTATTTAGAGCGAGTAGTCCCTACGATCCTACTTCAAACAACGACCGCATACAATCTCTTGATGGGTATTAAAAGTCCATCGTAACTTAATCAGAAGTAGATCGCACTTCTGATAAGTATCTCTATTTAGATACGTACATCAGTCGATCAGTTAAGAGCTCGTATTAATCAGTACGCTTGAACTCGAGAAGTTTTTGCACGAAGTGGGCCGGCCGAATAAACAGCCGTACACTGACAGCTTCTTTTTAGTGGCCACTTACAATATATCGATGCGAATAAATAGCTTACATTTAAATCCGTCGGCATCGGTAATCAAGATGTTATGTTATAGTTTTTGTTGGCACTTTCTGTTACTTTGGTAACAGTCGTATGTATCTAGTAATCCTGTACAAGTTTTTGCGGGTTCTATTGTTCCATAGTGTTTTATGATCGACATATTTACTGCAAACACTAAGTTGATGTGCAGAAAACATTAATCAATATTAATAAGTATATTGCTTCGAGTTTTTACACCTACGATTGTATTTATGCGAAGTTGTTAATCAAACTTCAAAGAGCGAGCGTTTATTTGACACTTGATAAATTAACGTTTTCTCAAAAAGAGATCGCAGATAAAGTGCTACGGTACAAGTTCACTGAACTTTGCTAAATCGCACACACTAATTAAACACTTAGTTTAGAACAGAGGTAGGTCACAATAAGTCATTCAACTATTTCGTAACATAGGCCACAACTGCACATTATTTTATTACTTCCCAAAGACGGTATTTAAGCTTACCTCTTAAAATAATGTTACGTTATTACCAATTTTCTCTGAAAGCCAAAGAGCATCGGTAGATGCCATATTTGGTTTAGCAAGTACACTAACTTACGTAACTTTGTGTAATGTAGTGTAAGTGACTTCTGCCTTTATGTAGTCATATTTTTTGTTATTAAAATAGCGGTAGGTAATGCGCAATTGACAGTGAGTGACAGCAGTTTTAGATCTGCGATGGCGATTAAACACCTCGGTTTGCCATTTTTCATTTGTTATTTTATTACAGCACTTTGAAACATACGTTAGTAAAATCGCATTTATTCATATCACTAGAAAATTATTACACTCACGAAATAGTTACACAGATAACTTATTTAGACTGTAAGCGCCAGCTTAAATCATCAAAAAGCAGTGCGAGGTATTATTTGATTTTAATCTGTAAAAGATAAAGCTATATAATCTTAAACAACTCATAAAATAATAAAAGGAGCCCACACAAGCCATGTTATTAATTTTATGATTGTAAAGAGCAACTTACGAGTGAGAGATACTCGTAAATACAGATGTAACCAATAGAAGAGAGACTAGCTCATTTATATGTAAAAGTCCCTTAGAACACACTGTCAGTCAGGTCGGACTTCCCACGTTGTTCAACACTCAAGTTATTCAAATGATCTAATTATATATGTAAGTGATTTAAGAACCTGTAAAGGGCATTCCTCTTTACATGTTTCTATAGAGTAAAATCAGTGTTCCTCATTGCCTGTTAAAATCAATATTGTCGTGAAGTATCTGCAGAACAGGAAATTCAAGTTTATATTCAGATTTATTGCAAAATCTCTCTTAGCCTAATATCAGGATTACGGATGTTTACATAATCGTATTTTTAACACACATGGATTTACACAAGGATCCGTTTAGAATTTCATTGTAAATTTTATGATGAAATTCTGCAAGTTCTATGCAGGGCTTCATACTAAATTAATAAACCTTCGGCGAGCATGCGTGCAATAAAAATATATAAAATAAAATATATATTTTTATATTGCACGCATGAAAAGCATGTTTTATGTAAGTTAGTAGTGGTAGTAAGGTAGTAACCAACAGAGGGGTGGCTCATAATGAACCAAAACTTCCGGCTATCATGTCCAACAGTACGAATGGAGCAGGCAGGAGATCCGCTTGGTTAAGTAGGTAGTTTTCTTTTTACATCGCTCAAGGGGCGTGGGTATAGCATGGAAACATAGTAATTAGCAAGTCGGTCACGTATACTTCTGATTTGCTTGATTGCTTGAATCGTAAAATGTTAATACCACTACCCAGCTTGCCAGTCAGCTTGTGAATATTATAACTAGTGGCTCTGTGAACTGTAGAATTTGCGAGCGACAAAGGAAATTTGCGATTTTTTTTATTATTTTCTACCCCCTCACGCTTCCGACCCCTTGAAGTTTATTGGAGGAACAAATGCAATTAATATAAAATAAACGGTCAATGCAAGTCGGACTCGCGCACGAAGGGTTCCGTACTACCGCACAATGATATTAATGTCTCTTGGATGGTAATTAGGTATCGTTAATTTTCCTGTGTGTTAAGATATCAAAATGTAGTTTATAAAGTTATTGGTGCGGCTACTTTCATACTCATTGTATGTAACCAGCATTTATAAGTTTGTCTGTTTTTGTCGTTTTTAAACGTCTTTTAAAGTAATAAAAAACATTTATTTTAAATCTTCGCAATAATCCCTTTCATTTGATATGCCATACACAAATTCAAAATGTATTTTGTTACGTAACATATACGTGTTTGGGTCACGTAAATACATAAGTGTACCAAATTTCAACTCAATCGGTTCAGAATTCTGTCGTTTTATATTACCTTCAAACACCAGAGACCATAGGTCAGACATACAAGTGATCATATAATCCGCTTTTCCTTTTTAAGCGACTGCCCAAAGGAAGTTCTATTTTAATTGTATGTTTGTTACGCGATTACTCCGTCAATTATGAACCGATTTTGATGATTCTTGTTTTGATAGGTCATATCTAAAGTATGGTGGTCCCTTATAAATTTTATCAAAATTTATTCAGCGCTTTTTGAAAAAAATAACAAATACAGAAAATATACACACAAAAGTTTTGACGAGGATTTTCATGTTCATAGACTTCATTCGCATCCCCACCGGGGAGGAAGAAATAGGGCTTGAACTTGAAGTGGGTTTTTAAAAGTTTTGAACTTGGTGAATAATGAACCCTGACAAATAACCCGACTGCATTTTCTTTCAATAACACGTACAAACTTATGAATGCATTTGGTTACGAACATGGAGTATGAAAGTAGCCGCGCCAATACAAAAACTGCTAATTTTAAAACAATTAACTTTAACTGTTTCATATTCTAACAAATTATTATTATTTTCCTTTTTATGACGTGCAAATGGCGCGTGACGTACAAATCACTGTGTAAATCGCGTATTTAGATTCCCACGACACAGGCTTGCCTAGTGTGGGGGTCATCGACAACTCATTGTATGTTTTTCTTATATTGATAAATAAATAATTTTTAATTTTTTTGCATTTCAATAACTTCGTGACCCCATATCGTACCCATACATTTAAAAAAACTGAATCGACAAAAAATAACATATAATTATCGAACCTACTCATAACATTTCACGAGAATTGCTTGATAAATGCGATGTGTAGGGGAGAACAGCCGGAAACCGGTCATATTTTCAAAACTCCTTTCAAGCATTTCTGCCCAAGCTGATGCAGAGACGCTTCGCTCGCTTTGCTCGTCAGTCAACTGTAGAAATTTAGTAAGTATATGGAATAAAGTTTCCCCATGTAGGTAGGTATTGCTTAGCATTATTGAATCTGAAGTATCATATGGCGTCTACATAGAAATCCCTTCACTAATGTATATATCTGTATAAATAACAGACTTTTCTTAACTGCTGCCGCTTACTAAAGTCGTCCAGAATGTTAGCGGCGCTTTATCTTAACGCAAAAGCAAATTATATTGGCGAAAGCAAGTCGCGTGCGCATAGCATATGTGCACTATGGAGTCGATGTGGCTAGCATACTCGCAAGTGCACGGAACTTTAACCTTAGCAAGGTAAGTACAGATCGTGCCAAATATCTTTGGCGCTGAATAATTTACCTCTCTCTCTCTCACACACACCCCATCTTACCCTATATTTGACATCTCACCGTCTCATTCGCACCTTCCGTTCAGAGATTACAAAATGATACCTCATAAAAACACCCTTTAAAAGAGTTTTTACAGAAACGGGAACCCTCATTTCTATGATAAGTCACGTGTGTCTATATAATCCAATTTTGTTAGTCTCAAAATATAGATGTAAAAAGAAAGTTGATTGTATATTTATATTTGTAAAATAGTTTCTTCAGTGACTAGACCTATGAAATAAATAGATAATAGGAGATATGAAAATGCAAATTCTAACCTAAATCCCATCATGCTAGTCTGTTTTACCAGTTATCACCGCGCATGTAAAAGGAACGGGCTATACAGTTTGAGTCACGATATACAGTGTGATTCCTATCGACAAGTGTAGCGTAGTGAACCTAAACCTTATTAATATGTGGAGCTAGGTTAAGTGTAGCGTGGTGTAATTTTTATGTCCCAGTGGGAACTGTCAAGGGGGTAAATGCATGTTTAGCAACTTTATATTAGCATTGTCATGTTTTCTTTCTGTACATTTACTTCTGTTTGTTTCTCCTTAATAAATAATATAAATAAAATACAAAAAAAAATATAAAAATTAAGATAAATGTCAGTACCTACCTACGTTCATAGATACCCACGCCTTTTCCCTCACGTAGTACACAAGACACAGATTGGAAACATATATACAAGGAAGCAGACTCCAGTAACACGTAAATACCAAATATGATATAACAGTTTGTCTTTAATTGCTCTTATAATAAGGTCGCAAAGTTTTAGAACGACGTGTACAACTGGCCTTATCAAACCAAACAGGTATAATACACACCGTAATGCACCTGTTAGGTTGGCCATGCCTATTCAAGATAGAAATGGTGAAAATCGCTTAGATATTCCTATGAGCCTAGAGATGATATCTAACTAAGCTGAAATTTTCCTCCATGCAATTTTCCTTGATGTCCAACATTACAGTTAGTTGCGATATCTCGAGATACACCCATCATCAATAAAGTGATAAAGTGATAGCAGCACGCGCACCCGCCGCAGTAGCCGTTTCATAAATCAACAAGTTACAGGTTCAGAGTGCTACTTGCAATATTGATTGAGCGTCACGTATTTCCCCGGAAGAGGTCTCACAGCTGCGCCAAAATTTAGCCATATTTTACGATTGAAAACACAAGCATTGTGTACCTACACACACAAAAATACCTTAGAGGAGACTACAAGATAACTAATACATACTAATATTATTTAAAAATTGTTGCAATATGCCAGACTTGTAAAACTACTTGTTACTTACTTGTGTCGCAGTAGCAGCCGCGCGTTGGTATAATTAAATGGTGCGCAGGCGCACAAGTCGGACGTGGAAAGTGTGTCTCCGGCGCAGTGGGAGCCGGTGGCAAAAGCTGCACTTAAGTCATTTATAGTCGAGCTGCACTTGAGTCATTTATAGCTAGGGTGCACTTAAGTAATTGTTGTCGATTGAGACGTGCTGGGAAAACGGACGGTTCGTTTGTTGGAAGGTTTCAGTTGAACACCAGTTGGGTAGTTTTATTGTTTGCGAAATGCAGTACTAGCCTTAATAGTATAGCTGAGTGGACAATTGATCCATACATAAAATAGCCTAAATGTGTTGATCTTTGATATAGAAAAATCTTTAATCACCCCTCAATAATAACAATAATAATACCTTGAACACTATTTACACACATTGATCTAGCCCCAAACTAGGATTCCCTGTATCTTGGGTGCTAGACAACGATACACATACTTATATAGATAAATATTATACTTAGATAGATAAACAACCATGACTAGGGTACAAACATCCGTTCTCATCAAACAAACATTTGCCCCCACCGGGACTCGAACCCGGGACCCTTGGCTTCGTAGGCAGGGCCACTGCCGACTCGGCCATTCGGGTCGTCTTAAAATATGATGACACCGCTCTTTTATTCCTGACTTGAAAATAGAACGAACACGCATTCCAAAACATTTCGTGTGCCGCGTTTCTCGTCTACCCTACTTTCGATTTCCAAAAAAAATTACTATGCTGCAGACATATAAGTCCAATGCTAAGCTAGGTATTGAATTCAAATGGCTTGTCTCGACATTGTTTACATTGTGTATGACAAGTGAACCCCCACAAATGACGCATTGTGTGCTAACAAGATCTCCTATTGAATGCCATCATTCCGTTTGCCTATTCTATTATATATTGAGGAGCCTCTTCTAAAGCATGCTCTTCTATATGGGGGTTTTGCTTATAATACACTGACGAGCAATGAAATAGTTCCAGTGACATAGCACCAAATTACTCCTATACGGGAAAGGCTAGCTTAATGACGCCGTCTGCAATATTGGAGTAAATTTAACAGCGCATCAGAATATTACCAATAAAAACGTAAATATTGTAAACGTAATATTGGTTCTATGTCTTAGGAGATATTAAGGTGTTTGTCGGCATTTTGTGGGTGGAACTTTTTCATTGCTCGTCAGTGTATTTATGATAGGATGATGATTCAACTGCTCTGCGGGATGTAGTGTAAGATCTTTATAAATACTCCCTCATTTATTTTAATGTGTCCGATCCGGTCATTCTTTTTTTTCCTTTTTTTTTCTTAGAGGACAATCTTACCCAAATCGAACTAGGCCCATACTAAGATCATTAAGGCTTGTGTTACGGGTACTAGACGACGATATATTTAATAGAGATACATATCATTGTTATCTATACTTAATGTCTTGCATTCCAACTAGAAATAAGATCATAACCACGTCCATACCTTAATCATCCTCCTTCAGAAATCTATCGACTAAGCTTTGGAGCGAGCTTCGACAAACAAGAGTCTTTCCGTATAAAAGACATCAACGGGTGACACAAGCGCCAAAGTGATTGTGCACACCTTATGTTATGAGTTGTACTGTTGAGTAACTACTATCATTGCTAGTTGGTTAAATATTATTAGTATATGCTCCTTGTTACCTAATTTTGGCCAAATATTTAAACAAAATCTATTTTCCAATTATTCATATTAATAATTTCGTTATTCCACACTAACGACATAGGAAGGGTGATAACATATAAATAGCGTACAAGGGCAAGCTTATCTCTAACAAGATATCTCTTCCAGCGAATCAAGTAAGGGTGAGATAGATTGATTGTGGAGCAGGGGTAGACCCGTGTACAACATAAATAGTACATTTCCTACGAGTTCGCAAAGGCTTATATGTATTTACGAACCGAGAAGTTTACGTACCGTAGCGAGGTTCGTAAAAAGCCTTTTCGAACGAGTTAGGAATAGAACTTTTCCGCCTGAATGAATGAATGAATGAATGAATGAAATTCCGGTCTTTCGGCCGGCATACCAGAGGGCACGAGTTTTGAGGGGGGGCGGAATGACTTGCTCGATAGGAGAGGAAGGAGCGTGAATTCAATCGACCGACTCTTCAGCCTGAAGCCAATATAGGATATGTGGAATGGGGAGGATACAGGATTTGGAGAGCAGCTGTTGTTTTCTTCAAGTTCATGTTTTCCTTCTATTTTCAGGTATTGTTATAGGTTGAGTTTCCTGTCCTGTCATGTTCGTTTGGGTTATCCGGTAAGGTCTCCGTTTCGCTTTCGCTGTCTGTGTCTGGAATATGGTATATTTGGCTCGATGCCTTTCTGACTTCCTCCCTGTTGTGTGCTGATTCTGTCCAGTAACTGTGTTCTTTACCGTAGTATTTGATGTCATGCTTAAGGGAATCTTTCCAGGTGTATATGGGTCGGCCAACTTTCTTCTTCCTTGCTTCGTATTTCAATGCAGCGTGGAGTAGGTGTTTTTGTGGGCGTCGTAGAATATGTGTACATATCCGATGGTTTTTGATTTCTTTGGTTATTGTTTTGCCCTGTAGTAAGTCGTGAATTTTGTGGTGTCTTGGATAGCTTCTGGCGTTCTCAAACATGTCTCTGAGGATCAGGCGTTCATATTTTCTTAGTCTAGAACGGTTTGCTTTGGTGAGAGCTGCCGCTTTAAGTCCGTATGTTATACACGGTGCAATAACCATTTTGTAAATCAGGCGTACTATTTTCCAGTCCATGTTGGATTTCTTTATATATGCATTAGGGCCTTGGAATTGCCTATGGCTTGCCGGCATCTCTTCTTTATTGTGTCTCTCCTACTATGTCCTGCCGTGATATATGTGCCGAGATATTTTATTTCGTCTACGGGTCGTATTGGACGGAGTTTCAATTGTGGGCGCTGGGTGTTTATGGGGTTTCTTCTTTATATCTTTCATAAGAATTTTCGTCTTTGTTTCGTTAGTATCGAGACCTACTGTTTTTAATAGTGCTTTCAAGTGCTTGACAATTTGGTCAAGGTGTTGTAAATCTTGACAAACGATGATGAGGTCATCCGCGAAGGAGAGAATAAGTGGTAAGACTATTTCTTCATCTTGGTCCAGTTTTATGTTGGGAATTTCTTCTTCCAGTGTTTTGAGGACATCATCCATTAATATTGTAAATAGTCTTGGTGACAGTGGACAGCCTTATTTTACTCCTTTTCCTTTGTTGATCAAATTACTTTGCTGTCCGAACCATTTGATGAAGGGTCGTTCATACATGCAGGCTTTTATTATCCTATTGGTTAAAATCTTATTGGTCCTTGAATGGAGAATATCCTTGAGCACGTTTAGGTCTATAGTATCAATTGCTTTGGCGATATCTAGCGCCAGTACATATGTACATATGTCCCGCGCGCCATTCTTCGTCTAATACCCTGCGTAGTGTGAAGATATGGTCATCGGTGGATCTATTGCGGAGAAATGCTGCTTGGTAGTTCCCGAGTTCTCATGTTATCTCGTCTAGTTTGATGAGTAGGTATGTCGCGTATATGCGATATCCTGTATTACACATTGTTATACGGCGATAGTCATTGGTGTCTTGAGGGTTTCTGATTTTGGGGATAGGTACTTGGACCGTTTCATTCCAGGACTCCGGTATTATATTTTCTGTCCATGCTCTGTGCATTGTTTTGGTATTAACCTTTAACAGTTGTGGCGGTATTCCTTTGTACAGTTCCGGGACTACCTGATCTGTACCCGGCGCTGTTCCGTTGCGCATGCGGCTGATTATCTTTTTTATGTCGGCTATTGTTGGACCATTTTCTAGATAGTCAGGATTTAA
The DNA here is from genome assembly GCA_949825045.1 of Argyresthia goedartella. Classification (NCBI taxonomy): domain Eukaryota; kingdom Metazoa; phylum Arthropoda; class Insecta; order Lepidoptera; family Argyresthiidae; genus Argyresthia; species Argyresthia goedartella. The sequence goes on along the minus strand of OX463821.1, from coordinate 19,297,379 downwards.
TGAAGTTTCGTTAGGGATAATCATAATTTTAGGGCCTTCTGATTTCCTTAATTCCTGTTCCCAGCGTGACATTGGGATAAATCGTTGTTTTTACCACCGTCTCGATTGAAGCTGGTGTCGTCTGTGATAGTGGTACACGATTTGCATGCGTTTGCTTGGGTGTTTTTTTCCTAGGCCTTCAAAAAATGCTCTGCATTCTCTTTTTTCTTCATTATCAATAATTTCCTCAAAACGTCGTCGGCATTCTTTGAGTTGTTTATTAATTGTTTCGTCGGTTGGTCGACGTCTTTTAAGGAATTTGGCCTTTTGTAAATTTGCCAGAGCAATTCCGTGTTCCCGCGATTTAGCGGGTTCTATAAATGTGTAGTTGTTCGCCGTAAGTTCTTCCATAATCCCGTTATGGTATTTTACTTTTGTGTCATTCATTTCATCTCGTGCTAGGGCGGTGTACGAACACTGTTTATAGTTGATCCTTAAATCTGTTATCGCTTTGTACTTAGTTTGGGTTGTACTCTTTGTTGATTCCATTTGCGTGTCGCCAGTTCTTGGAAGCAGGTTTAGTGGGTCTGTAACACCCCAGATTATCTTGTGGTCGGAAATATGCAGGTAGCTCCATTGTCCTTTGATGAAGTTAAATGTGTGTGGCGTATTATTCGAGATAATTATATGGTCTAGTTGTGATTTTATTTTCCCGTTAGACCATATGGCCCGACATGACTTGCGAGCCCAGGTGGTTTCTACTTTTAAGTTTTCGCGGGAACAAATATCCATTAGCATTTCTCCTATGATATTTGATGATTTGTGGAGGAGGTTTGTTCCTATAATTCCCTTTTTCATGTATTCCTTTGTATCGCCTAGTCCGATGTGCGCGTTAAAGTCACCTAGCATTAATATTTTTGCTTTGTTTGGTTTCTTTTGAATAATCTTTATAAGTTGCGAAAACGCTGCGCTGCTCTCATGGAAGAGCTGGGGATATGTGCGTTTATTACATATAGTGTATTAGTGGCCGATGTTATTGTTGCTGCCATGGTTTCCAGGTCGCGATTTATATTGTAGACCGATAAGTTCAGGTCCTTTATAATTAGTATAGCTAAGCCACAGTGTGCGATGCTGGTTGTGCCTGATAGATAACAGAGATAGTGTTTTGACACGTATGTCCCCGATGTCATGTTTGTTTCCTGTATACAGGCTATATGTATGTTTCTGTTTGTCAATTCAGCATCAATGTTGAGTCTTTTAGGTATTTCGGCGCATCCTCCGTTCCAAGTAGCAATGCGCATACGCTCGCATGTGACTTTTGGTTTAAATATGGGGCTGTGTCGTATCATCGTATATCCGGTGTTGTGAGGGATGTCATCTATTGATGTTATGGTTGACCCTGAGGAGGTCATGGGTGTTGCATTAAGTATCGGGGAAGGTATGTTGTTATCAGTTTGGCTGTCGGTTGCTAGATTCGTGGGTAAATTTTGTGATTCAAGCAAGTATACGCTGTCGTAGTGGTTTCCTGTGAAGTTGAGGTTGATAGATCCATCTGCATCCGCGGGATTCTTGGGCCTGTATGTGAGCGATGGTGTATTTTGCTGGTGGATTGTTACATTAATAAGAAAGTGTTCGGCGGCTGCTATTATAATCTCCTCTCCAGCCCAAGTGCCGTAATTGCGCAGATTTTAATGTAGTCATTGAGGGTTTCTTCAGGCTCGGCGATTGTAAACTTTATGTTCTGTTCATCGCAGTTTTCTTCTACATATTTAACTAGGTCCTTAAGAATGTGGGTGTGGTCGAGTGTTAATTGATATGGTGATTAATTTGGTAAGCAATTGTGTGGAATAGGCAGTTACCATCTCTCGGCATTGATAAGGCTTTCATCTTTTTGGAATGTTGTTGAAAGAAAGAACTTAGAGCTGATTAGATTAATTTGAACTACCTACGTACCTATTGTTAATGGTACGGGTTGTGACTGCCAAGTTTTTACGTATCTTTGCGCACTTATTCTCGGTATTTTGTAAGAGAATTGGAGGCTGGGCCTGGAAGCTATAAAATAGGCGTGAGAGAGACCCGCTTAGGACAAAGAGTCTTTCTGCCTTTCGTTAATTGCCTGTTTTCTGCAAGATGGTAAAATGATCCTTTTATGATGTGCAAGTGTTGGCTTTTTCTCGCTATTTCTCAGAATATGCAGTAGGCTTGCATTATTGTTTATTTTATTTTATTTTTATAACAGGTCCAGATAGGCTGGTTGGACCGGATGGTGGCAAATAATTTAGTTTTGTTTTATTGTGCTTGGGTAGGTTCCTGCCTAGTTTTGTATTTTCGTATACCTATCACCTACCTATTTATACGGGACTATGCCTATGGAATAGTTTAGAGTTGGCGTAGTAATTTAGAGCGAGAGTGGTATCTGTTTATGAAATGGTAACCAGCATTACGAAGGATGTAACCTGCCAGACATAAAGTTAGTTTTGCTGTTTTATCTGAGATAGGGCTATCTTAATGGGAGCAATCTCACCAGGTTGTTGCTCAGCTAGTGAGACTCTCTGCACTGATATCACCTACTTCAATTCACTTCATTAGTGCGTAGTAGTGCGTTCCGTGACACGGGTCGAGGTTCAGTCCCTGTACAAGGCCCTATTGTTTATTGCTCGTTAGAATTCGTTTTTCCTTAGCTCGTTGTCCAGAGAAGGGGCTTGTTGCACAAAAAAATACGTATTTGCTTCGCCGTTTTGCAGCTGTGTTAGTTTGAGGAATGTTTTTTTTTCGTAATTTATTTCTTTTGTTTCCTTGCTCTTTTGTTTAACTTTTTCTGTCGGTATTGTTTGGGTTTTAGTGTCCTTATTCACGTGCCTGCAGAAAGTGCATGAAAAGGCCTGCCTCTTGGCGTGGGATAACACCACGACCCGTTGCGCGACTCTAGTTTCTATTGACTTAGTATTTATGATGATGTATCAAGCACCACGCATGTCTGTAATGAAATGAAATAAGTCTGTTTCCCAGGTTGTTGCTGTTGAGAGAGCTTAATTTTATGGGTTAGATTAACTTAAGAAATACCTTAAATAATGAAGATTATACGTCCTATGTAATCGTTTGTGTGTCCGGAGAAAGCAATTCATTGATAAGGTTAGGTTATTGCTGAGGAGTTATCCCAGTGTCTTGACACACCTAATGTGCTGGATAGGGTCGGTTAATACTCCAGGATAACGGCGCGTCGTTAGGGAGTACTGTTATGTATTGCGTGAGACGTAAACTCGGGGTCTCTTCTAGTAGATTCGTGTGTGGAGATAAATATTGGTTGCATGCGTTAGGACACTGAATAGAAACGGGCTCACCAGGCAACACTCGTTGAGTTATCTCAGCTATGTGCACCTATTGTCGTACACAATATTGTACACATATTGTCACAGCAGCTCAGAACCTATCTAATTCACACTTTACGCACTCTACTTTCAAACTTGTAGCTATATTAGACACTCTCATATCATCTCGCTGATACAAAATCTCCGAAACGCGAGAAACCAGAGACAGAACAAAGGCGCGCGCCGGGTTGTATTGTTTGTTTAAATGCTTTTGCAAGATGTCGGAGGTCTATAGACACGTCCGTTCGGTCCGGCAACACAAACGCCACTCGAATAGAACTTTTTCCGCCTGAGAACCCAAAATCAAGCGGCGAAGGTGCTAGTTTTAGCTCAGAAGTCGGAAAATTATGTTTATCATGAAATTTTTATTTTGTATTTTTCAATGTTGTATTTTTACCCGACTGCGCCAAGGAGGAGAGTTTTCTTTTTCGAGTGTATGTATGTATGTATATCTCTTTGGCACGCTGTGTAGCTAAAAAACTTGATATATTTAAGCTAGAGAGGTGTCGTTAGATTCGTCTCAACTGATAGAGTGACAATGGGTCAAATAAAATAAAAATGGCCGATTTTTCGCAACACATATGTCATATATATTTTTTTAATCTATCAATGGGGTATCAAAATAAAGAGTTTCATAAATTAAAAGAAACTTAAATATTGAAAATGCAGTCGGGTTATATGTTTTTATAATAATTCCACTTGTTTCATTCTCTTATTTGGTATGTTCTCGTTGCTGAGATGAAAGGTTGTACGTGCAACATGAGACCAATGTTTTGTATCTCGTGCCTTTGAGACCCTCGCTCACTCAGGATTCTAAACTAGAATCACTCGCTACGCTCGTGATTCAAATATAGCATCTTTCGCTCACTCTGGACTTAAACAAGAATTCGTAGCAAAAATCAACTTTGCTCTCTTGTTGCACAAATAAATATTTCACCTCAGCAGCTCGAACAAGAGGGTTTTGCTGCGAGTAAACAGTGTGCAAAGTTGCATTTTGTTCACTGAGTGAGATAATGTAACTTTTTAATTTTGCATGTCGCGGACATAGGCGTAATCGCAAACAGCCAACGCAAACTCGATTGCAGTATCTGTACTGCTAAATTCCAAATAATCGAGCTTTATGTGCTATTCCACCAATCGATCGACGTCGATCGATGCCGTCGATCGGTAGCAGAATGGAATAGTCGACGCCGGCGAATTGTTACATTAAAATAAATTGGACAGAGAAGAGGCATGTGCCCAGCGGTGGCCCAAATTTATATAAATGATGAAGATGATGATATAGGGCCGCTATTTTAAACATTTTAGTTACTGGGGCCCAATTCCGGTACACAATGACAGCTTAATTCAATTACATGACGATTACGGTCAAATTTAGATAGTGAATATCTGACGATTTTGTAATTCTATCCCGGTTGTTGATTAACTTAATTGTTGTGCTAACCAATTAACGTAATTTTTGCCATAATTGCCTAAAAAATATTCTCCGAACGCCAAATATTGGATATCTAAAGTTGACCGTAATCGTCATGTGATTGTCATGGAGCTGTTATTGTGTACCGGAATTAGGCCCCTGGTCCGATTTGCTTCAAATTTGATATCTGCGGATCTGATGGGAGAGCAATTATGATTCTAAAGTCAGATTTTGAAAAAGTCGTCGCCATTTTGAACTTTTTAGTTACTGGTCTGATTTGCTTCAAAATCGATATCTGAGAATCCGGTTGAAGTCCGATCATAATTCCGAAGTCAGATTTTGAAAAAGTTGCCGCCATTTTGAACTATTTAGTTACTGGTCCGATCTGCTTCAAAATCGATATCTGAGGATCCGGTTGGAGTCTGACCATGATTCTAAAGTCACATTTTCAAAAAGTCGCCCTCTCCAATTATATACCCCCAGCCGGGGACGAACCCGAGACCTCTCGCATGGTAGGCAGGGCCACAACCGCTGCGCCACAGAGGTCGTCACTTCACAATTGTTACGCGGATTTGTGATGTACAATTTTATCTACAAAATTTAGACACTGCCAATTAATTAATAAACACAATAGACTTTTATTACATCATGATTTAATGTACAAAAAATCTTTCATTTCAAATGTAGAGCCAATATCGAATTTGTATACCGAATAGATTTGCATAGATTAACATTACTTTTAAGTGTATTTACTTAATTTCTAGTTTCGTTACTTTTTATATCTAATTATTTTAGGCTTCTGTTAATTGAGACACAAGTAACATCCAAAAAAACATTTTTATCCCAAATTAACTAGGGATTCATCAAAATTGCACACCGTATTTTATACTAAACTAAATACTCCACTCCGTTTCATTTCGTCTCCAGGTTGTATTATAAAGTCGTGACCTAAGAAATCTAACTATAGTTTGCTGTACGGCTCTGTGAAACAACATGAGGACACTCAATTTAGTGAAAATTCAACATATTGGGGCTCAAAACGTATATTGATAAACAATATATTTATTTTATTATAATTTTGAAAACAATGAAATATTACTTTTCAATTGGTATTGTTTCTGCCTATTTTGTTTCAGAAACAATTATTTTATTGTGTCCAAGTAACAATTAAACTTGTCATCACTATTTAGATATTGATAAGCCTAAGATAAGTATAATCCAATAGTAAAATCAGCTAAATTAGCTATTTCAACGCAAGATCTCCAGATGTGTCTGTCAGTCTGTCATGCTGTCTACGCTCCAGTTACCATGGAAACCGGTTTCCAAACACTTATCGCCTTCACAGCCATCTTCGTAGGGTTTTCTTCATACAATGTTACTTCTACAGATGGGTACACAACACATATAATGCCACAGTACCTGCATATCGCTTGTTTCAAGAAGTCCCGATATGTTCTAGGTAATATTTGTGGTATACTTTATTGCACAAAACAGTGAAAACAAAACAAATATAAAGGAAACAATATATAAAAAGGCTTATCTCTAACAAGAGATTTCTTTCAGTAAACCGTAAACAGTAGAATGGATAGAGAGAAAAAAAGAAACTAAAGGTAGAACTATGTGCATAACAATAAAAATAATAAACTATGTGACAGATTTATTTGTCACATAGTTTTATTCACACACACATTCACACAAGGCCAGATAAGGGAAAATTTGAGAGTTACAAGTGCAGTTTTAAACAAAGGTAAAATAACTCACTTTTTTGATGGTCTTAGTTCTTACCATCTTTTTGTCATTTGTTTTTTGTAACTGGATTTTGCTGTTTTGATAACAAAAACAAACATAGCTTTACACTTTTTTAGCCCTTTCACAAGCAAGTTGGCAGAATCATAGTTAGAAGCATAAATAAACATAAACATTTATATACAGGCACATACATTCTGAACCCACACTAGGATACCCTGTGTCCTGGGGACCAGAAACAGTGACTTCAACTGGCGACCTGGGGATTTTATTGTCTTCCTCCCCAGCCGAATTCGAAACCGGGACCTTCCGCTTGGAAGCCTCTAACTCCAACACCACTGAGCCACTGAGCACGGCAAATTAAGAGAACATTTAATGTGTATAGACACCAGATGGAAATACTCTATTGCGACTCTATCGAAGTCATTATGACGCACGTAAATATGCACAGTGAAATTTCCAGGAGGATCAATATTTATTACGAAATTTATGTAATGTTCACATCCGTATGCATCTGTCAAGTTCTTAATATTTGCTATAAATTTAATATTGTCTGCTCTCCGCTGAAGCGCCGGTTTGTATGCAGTCGAATTCCACCGTGACATAGATCACTATTTTAACAATGACAGGTGTATGGTTACATGAATCAATCAATAGGTTAACTAAATATGTCTAACGAACGTTTATGTGATATATTTTTTACCTCCTGGCTTAGAAAATAAATCAATTACATAATAACTTCGACAATATGTATTTGGTGATGTCTTTCGAGACCTAAACATTCATGAATGAATATATTTCTTTAGCTTCACAAACAAAAGCGTCACTAAGTTGGCTATGCCAAATTGATGAAACAGCTATTATATGTATTTAATGTAAATGCCTGGGAAAATCCACAAGTCGCTATACCCGCGTTGATTCTATTCCACTCCACATTTTCTTGATATTGGGTTAGGAAATTAATGTCACCCTCAAGAAGCGTAAATTACTGCTATTGCGATCGCTGCGGTTTCCGCGCAGCGTGCCATTGTGTTGCGCTTGCGCCTTTATTTACTGTACCCTCTTATCTGTTATATATGTCACTGTTACGAAGCCGTGACACATACAACCGCTTGGCGCCTATTATACTGTGCAAGGTCTTAATTGAGGTAAAATAGCTGTAAATTGCATGTGGACTTGTGAAGATTGGAGTACATGGCGTAGATGCTCGAAGGCGAAGGTTTGATGCAATGCGATTGATATTGAGAATATTGATGTTTATAAATTTTAAGAGATTCTTTATAGTCTCACTGGGAATTGTATGTCTATACATTTTAAGAGATGCTTTATAGCCTCACTTGGATTTGTATGTCAATGTCACCGTAAGATAGTCAAAACCGTTAGTTGATAAACTAACGCGTTAGTTGATCAACTATCGACAGATGGTAAACCAGACCGACAGGGTTTAGAATTTACGTCTTTTGTTCTTACATGTCAACCTAACACGAAGACTATTCGGGGGCTATGCTGCGCTCGCCCCCTCTAGTCTTCACCTAAGCTGCCGCAGTGTTAGCCTTGGTATTTCGTTTGCAATTCAAGTTTAAACCAGTTTACTATGTAAAGGTTTTAACCGTTAGTTTATCAACTAACGCATCATATAGTAAGCAGTACGCTACAGTTTAGTATCTTTCGATAGTTGACCAACTAACGAGAAAAAAACGTTAGTTTTTCAACTAACGGTTTTGACAATCTTACGGTGACATTTATACATTGTAAGAGATTATTTATAGTCTCACTTGGATTTGTATGTCTATATTTTTTTAGAGATTATTTATCCTCTTACTTGGAATTGTATGTTTATAAATTTTAAGAGATTTTTATAGTCTCACTTGGATTTGTATGTCTATAAATTTTAAGAGATTCTTATAGTGTATAAATTTTTAGAGATTCTTTATAGTCTCACTTGGATTTGTATGTCTATAAATTTTAAGAGATTCTAGATATTTTCACAAGGATGTATATGTCTATAAATTTTAAGAGATTCTTTATAGTCTCACTTGGATTTGTATGTCTATAAATTTTAAGAGATTGTTTCTAGTCTCACTTGGATTTGAAGAATGCCGTTTGTGTATTTGCTACGATGGGAATAGAATAACACTATTGTTGAACAAAAATAAAAAACCAAATCCACTTACCAGTACAATGATTACAGAGATCGCTTGCCCATCAAATTGGAAAGCATTTCAATCGGAACATTCCGATAAAACTATTGGATTGTTTGCGCAGTCTCGGCCACTATCCACCGTTAGACCATTTTCCAGTAATTAATGCGCCGACCCAAATCAAATTGCACATTAAAGACTTAGTGGACTGTCACAGGAAAATCGATCGCGTTTTAACCCACTCTTCACGAGACCCTGACGAAAATGCGTCAAAAGCGAAGACGCACTACTTTCTAAATGTTTTTTTTTCTAATTGGATTTGGTTAATCGCCGAGACGTGTTCACGTGGACAATACCGGCGGCGCTGCCCCGCTGCCATACTTCTGCGGATCTCCTCACGCGACAACACAATATTCGAGCATTTGCATACGCGTCATTATGCTGGATGACTCGGAAACATTCGCCAGAGCCACTAGAAAGTCAACCGCATCACTAATTTACTTACGTCTCTATGGAAAAGAAAACAAAATGAAACATGGCGTCCACGAGGCAATTTGCTTCAACATGGACTCACGACGGAAGCTGCACAATGCGATGACCCATTAGCCGAGTTCTTTCAGAAAAATGCAAAAACAATTACTTGACACCCGCGCCGCCGAGATGCGCGCATTAGACTCTCTAGCGGTATATCTTTGGTTATCATAAAATCAATTCATGTAACCGAAAACGAAATTATCTAACTGTTTGTTGCTCAAATTTATGGAGCGCGGACACACGTACGACGCGCAGAGAACCCTTTTTTTATTTCGAAGGCAACATACACCTCGATTTTTTCAAGTCGGAATTTCAATCTGATTTTGTCATAGGACCGATATTGACTATAAAATCAAGATTACTGTTGTTATATGGGGTCTCTATGGGTACTATTGAAAAAAAAATGTATGGAGATCTATTTATTTATTTATTTTCTGGTGACTCTTAAAGGGCAAAATTTTCGATGGCAGGCTGTCCGGGTGCGGCTGGGTGGCCCGAGCTCAAAATTGGGTAAAAGGTACCCGTAGGAACGAACTAACAACTCAAACCATATTTTGACTTATCTTCTATGCGTAATGTTACGCTTGTGTTTTTAATCTTTCCGCAGTACCGTGACCTTTAGTTGCGCAAAACTAGCAAATAACCTATTTTAAGTCCCATAGAGGCTATATGGTAAGTTTTGTAATAAATCTACGAGCAGTTACGACGAGAAAATAGTCTGACATATATATGATGATTTTTTCATATTTTTATATGATATTGGTACGCCAATCTCGTCCCAAATGAGACCAATTTTTGAAAAAAATAAACGTTAATTTCTCCGTACATTATTTTTTCAAACAATATTTACTCAAAAAATATAAACTTTTTCCACATAACAAAGAGATCGAAATTCCGACTTTAAAAAATTGAGGTGACTATGTCTTCGAACTAAAAAGGGTCCACTGTGCGACGTCTACAACACAAAAGTAGCCTATTAACTTGACTCGAACGTATAAATAGATATTCATAGAGAATAGAGGCCATAAACCGGACACCGTCTCCGCCCTTCTCTCACAGTGGTCCAATGTAGAGAAGAGGCAAAACATTACGTTTAGTAAGTGTGAATATCTGTATGTAGAGTTTGAGTTTGCTCTTCCTCTACAACGATTAAGGAAATCAATAGAGCAATTCTATTGTCAAAGGATTAACAACGAGACTTGGTTTGACCGCATCAAATTGTGGACAGACATTGTTGATGATAAACAATGGAGTCGAACAATTTTGTTCTTCATATTGCTTAACTGTATACAAAGAAATTATAGTAATTCAATGCGCGAATTTCAGTCGTAATTTTGTGTTGTTAATGTCATACAATGGAGACAGTTCTGCGCTCCTTTTACCTAATATATCCACGAGATACAAGGGTAAGATGTGATATTATACTTTCCAAAGTAATATCTTATATCTCTGAATCTGCATCACAAAATGCGAATCTCTATCGGAGAGATGCACTTCCGCTACAAAACCGATAAGCGGCGAATAATTACAAGCTGGCATGACTAAACCGTGTTCTACATAAGCGACTCAACATTGAATTAGGATCGATACTATACCCTGCTTCGCGGGAAATAAGATCGGCATACCGTAAAAGGGTAGCTTAGCTTGAATACAGCTGTATAAGTGATGCGTGGCGGTATAGCGGCGCTAACTGTGGTCCGGGCCGGCCCCGGCACCGCGCCGGTGACTATCCGGACGAAACGATCTATGGGTGCCACCTTTGTGTACTTTGTAACCGCATTTCCGCCTCCTAATAAATAGGGCTTTCCTAATGGTTAGGAGTCACCGGACACTGCTAACAAGACATCAACTATAATTTGCCAAATATTAGGTCTTCTTTTCCTAATTCAGGCCCGAGAGAGACTGAGAGTAATGGGAGCATTAAAAATAAGAAATAGATGAAAGCTGTAATAAATCATGAGTCGACAAAGAAGTAGTGAAATAAACAAATTTATATCGATGAGTAAATATCTAGGTCGTAGCTGCATAGATCGTCACAGATCAACAACCTCCGCTTCAGTAAAATCTCGTTAAATATCGATCATATTAAAACCCTCACCATGAGTCGTGATTTCTCGTTCCGCACTTAAACAGCTAATAGCAATAAGTTCTCATCAATCAGGCGCTATACTTAATGTCACGGCACCAACTATAGCTGGTTTAAGTATAATCCGCGTTTTATCTATCTCCGTGAAACGTTCACGACTTCATGCTCTAGTTGTGGTGGATGCTGGTCATTGCTGGTGCTTTTCATCACGTTTTCGATTCGTTTCCAACGGTTGTTGCAGAACTGTTCCGTCTGCCTTCGAAGACGACCCTCTCGGCTGTCTTAAGTTTATCACAATTTATATACGCGCTCTCTATCCTCAAAAGAAACACCGGAAAAGAGTGTGCTCTTATGCTTAGGTTTATTATGCCTACGCTCATTCGTGGTTAGGTTACGGGATAATGCTCTGGGGTAATAGCGTCAAAGTTAATGACTTGTTTATTATGCAAAAGAAATGTTTCAGAATAATGAACATATTTGAAATAGCCACCTATGTCAAAAAACACCCCGAAAAATATCCACAGCACAAACGCTAGACGGAAAAATAACTTAATATTATTAGAACCTAAACTAGAAATTTACAAAAAAAAACGTCTTATGTGTCAATCTTAATATACAATAACCTACAAAATTATATAAAAAGTGCGGTCAAGTGCGAGTCGAACTCGTGCACGAAGGGTTCCGTACCACCCTACTATGGTATGGAGATGGTGTGGAGTGTATAGTTTGGATTTTACCTAGCAAAATGTTGTTTACAAAGTTATTGGTGCGGCTACTTTTACACTCCTTTTAACCAGGTGCATTCTTAAGTTTGTATGTGGTATTGAAAGAATGCTGTAGGGAGCCCCTTAATTTTTTATTTTATTTTGTTTTTTTAGTATTTGTTGTTAAATCTATAGGCGAATTCAGGACTTAATAATTTTAAGCAACATAGATACATAGACTCTCAACTCAACTCACACAGTTCTAAGACTATAAGTCAAGAGATTTTTATTTAATTTTATTGTTTTTTTTTTTCAATTTTGAATTAAGATATAAACAAACTTTGTCTTGTTTGTGGGTCCATGTACTGTACTTTATATACACCTCCACCAGTTACCCCCATGTACATGTTTACAAATAAAATGAATATGAATTATTTATATGAAAAGTTTGTGCAATTCCCTTAAATCCCTTTTAATTACCATTGCAACTGGTTATAACGACTTCTGTAGCGTTGCGGTTCGAGGCTCTGCCTCCCAATCGGGAGGTTCAAGGTTCGAATCCTGGCTGGGGAGGAATAAAATAAATCCTCAAGTCTTGGATGTTTATATGTGTGTAACGTCGCTATTTGTTTCTGGATCCCACGATACGCGGTATCCTAGTCTGTGGAAAGAAGCAATGTATGTGCGTGTATTTATTAAAAACTGTTTAAATGTCAAAAAATGATTTTATCTATAATACAGGAATAGGCATGCTCAGCCTAGACACCGATTACTACTGTGCCTGGAAAAACTGATTCTCGTGTGGAATGACATGAACTATATCTATATCTATATCTAATGAGCTGCTAGGTTAATACGCTCATCTATGCGTAGAGCCGTAGAATAAAATCTGATCAAAGCAAAGAGGATGTACCCCCAGAAAACTATGAAGCATTCTCTTTCAACAACATAACAAAACATTGAAATCTTATAAATAATCGGAGACTATGTCGCAAAATGTTGTCCGTTGTCAATCTGTAGCTTGCTGGTCGGCAGAATGTACAATGTACTACGTAGACAATGATTTCTCAAGCGGTTGGACACGAAAAACTGTTCGTAATTAGCACTTTCCCTCGAAACATGCGTAATGCCGTGTGTTACGAGAATATTTTTGGTGCGCGGCTGACATAATATAACATGTAATGATTCGGGCTCGTCTATTGTTTGAGGAAGTGTTTGTTAGTTTCTGCAAAAATGCAAAAGTAATTACAAATTAAGTCGACTTCAAATTATAACTCAAAAGTAAGAAAAATAATTTTTGAAAAGTAGGTACAAAACTTTTTTTTAGTTCGGTGCCAGGTCTTATGAGAAACTGTATGTAGTTGTAATTTTGTTACCTTATGTAGGCACCTTCCTTAAAGAAAATATGTTTTGTACCTACGTTTGAATTGGTTTGGGTGCGTTATTTCGTGGATATGTAAAATTGTTATTTCTTACTTTGAAGTTGACTTAATATTGTTATTATTTTTCGTAGTTTTTATTTTCATGGAAATAACTATACCTATGTCAGTCTTGTGAGTACTGCGGAAAACCCATACCGTGTTTGATGCACTTTCATTCGTTATATTCGCAACTTCAGAAATGATAAACACCGCCAATTTGTCAGTTTTCTAGCTGTTCTTTTTTAGTCCTATTTTTCATAATTTGAACTATTCAACCGATTTTGATAAAAAAATGACTTTGTGCCTAGTTTTCTAGTTAGAGTAAATGTAAACCAATAAAAAAAGAATGGCCTAAATCCGACCTTTAGTTTCGGAGAAACATGAACTCAAACAAAACATACAGCTATGAAATTTTGTTTGAAAGCATATTTTGCGTTTTTGTTAATGTTGAATTGAGAACCTCTCGAAGAGAGAAAAATATCTATTCTATTATTTGCAGCAAACAATTTGGGCTGTAACAGCACTTTTCTAGGAAACCTGTTCTGTTAAAAAATGTCTAAACTAAAAAAGTGCAACACCCATTTGTATTATTTCAATTTAATCGGAAGACACTTAATTTTTTTACAATATTTACTAATTACATAGGAACTAACACTAACAAAGAACAACTAGAATCAACATAAAGCGGAAAAATTACGGAGAAGTCACAAAGAAACCATTCCTAGAAAGTTGATCGTGTATTTGTAACCAGTGCCAGTAACAATTATAATTAAAACACCGCATAAGATAATAGTCCCGCCTTTCTATAATGAAAAAAATATGTGTAAATTAGTTCTATGACTTTGACACACAGTGCCTCACAATCACGGAGAAAAGCGCTTTAATGCTGTCTTATATTTTTCCTAAAGATGCTTATTGAAATTTACGATTGAAGTGACGAAGGAAAATTTCCGAGTACAATAAGCATATGATTTAGCTCTTGTTAACCTTAGGACTTTTCCTATTTCGTAAAATAACAACGCAACTCCTCATTGTTATCAAAGTATACACAAGAATACATTACCAACAACATTTCATAATGGTATCAATTGTACAATGAAGCGAGGCATGCAAATTGTGCGAAAAAGTTTCTAGACTGTACGATGAGAGGAGCAGTGTAAATCTCGAAAGAAACACCATAGAAGCGTCCTTTGCGAAGATAAATATATCCATTGCGCATTGTTAAAACTTGCGAGCTCGGCAGTACTTTCAGGGAGGCAGCGCTAAAGGCAATAGACTTTGCGTAAACAATGCCGACGCGTCGAGAGATCGCGCACAAAAACCGCTCCAGTTTACAAGACGTCTTCCATCATGTCGTTAACCTCGTCTTCTCACCCCGGGAAGCAAGTCAGGCAGGAATGGAGTGAATGTTGTCATTCAGCGATTATTCTTGACTTCTCGTATTAATTGCGTGGAGATGCGCAACGGAACAAGAGACGACTAACGCTAAATCGATGTTTTACAAGCGTTCGCCGATGTTTTGTCGGCAAACTTGATTAGTTCAGCCACTCGTGCGCGTCCGCGTGGAAAAACTAGACGTGGCTTTCGTTTCGGAGAAAATAACGATATGGAATTATTCACGGAAGTATTATTGTGTACTGATAAACTGCAAGAACTGCTAAGAATCTGTATAGCCTAACTTTTTTGTATATGTGTTGATAAAGTAAAGTAAATAACTACACTTTACACTTATCGATACTAATGAAGGAAGCTTCACGCAGCTAAACTACAAGTGGTTTTCGGCGCAAACTTATGTTAGAAACATCGTCGCCCGCCCGGGGTGGCCGATGCAGATTTGCTGCACATGGTTATTCACTGTCGAATATCTACATACTTATACTGATGTCATTCATAAAAGGGAAATATTGAACTGCACATCAAAAATACTGATTTGCACAGCAAATATCAGGGCAAAATGCTGCGGTAGCTTAGGTAAGGGTAAAGGTTGTTAGCGAAGCGAAACCCCCTTTATCCTTCGTTTTAGGTTGAACATGGAAGGACAGCAAAAAATACTTAAAACATAAACTTGATTACACACATAATAGTAGTTTATGTGACTGCTACATAATGGAGGGCTAAATTAATACTCGAGAGTTTTAATGCTTAATTATGTACAGTTACATACACTAGTTTATCTACTCTACACACATATCATAAGCTCTCTTTGATGTTTATTTATTTATTTATTTATTTATTTATTTACTAATTACAGAGTTTACAGCACATACGATACAAATAAGACAAAAAGGTAAACTTATCTTTGGCCAATTACAAACTCTCATTATTTAAGACTAAGCAGGTATGATAGAAAGCATACAGTTTACATTAAAAAGAAAAATGAAATTAAATTAACTTACATCAAAATTACATTATTGTGGTTATGTGAGTGAGTTTGTGTATATGGGACTATGTGTATGTGAGTGTGTGTATGGTAGAGAGAGAGAGAGAATTTAAATGATTATGCAGGAACAGAAGGCAGGCTTACCTTTGTTCCTTAAGCAACGACATAATCCGTTTTTTGAAGAGCGGCTTTGATAGATGAAAAATGTCCGGGTCGGCAAAGTACTTGTTGTAAGTGCGGGGCAGCCTGCAGCTGATTGAGTTAGCTGCGTAGTTTGTGCGTGCGAAGGGAATATGGAAGAGTTTGTTTGCAGAGTGGCGAGTGCGAATAGACGGTACATCCAGTTTAAGTAATGAGTTAACGAGGTCAGGGCAATCGACACCTCCGCGACAGACGTTATAGAGGAGCATCATATCAAGCATCTTCCGACGGTTCTCGAGGCTCTCGAAACCGTGGTGTTGGCAAGAGTTCTCGTATCCTTCGCTTGAAAATCTGTCACGGAAGTTAAGTTGTTTTAAAAACTTCTTTTGAATGCGTTCTACTTTGTCCACGTAGACGCCATACTGTGGATTCCAAGAAGTACTGCAATATTCAAGGACACTTCTCACATATGCACAGTAAAGTATTCGAACACATCCCATGTCTGAAAAAGGTTTGGTGACTCTTAAAATAAACCCTAAGTTTCTAAAAGCTTTGCTAGTTATTGCCTCTACATGCTCCTCGAATGTCAGCTTATCATCAAGAATCACCCCCAAGTCGCGTATGGAGTGAACTCTCGGAATAGGGATATTGTTGAGATGATAGCTGTGCGAAATGGGCTGGTTTCTTCTTGTGAAGCTGATGGTGTTGCATTTCGAGGCATTGACATTAATTCTATTTATATCATAGTAGTGTGTCAGACGATCCAAATCCTCCTGCAGCAGATCACAATCTTGAGTAGACTTAATTTGCTTATATATTTTGTTATCGTCAGCATACAGGAGGAATTTGGCGTGGTGGAAGCACACACCTATATCGTATAGATAGGCTACATATAATAGGGGACCCAATATTGACCCTTGTGGGACTCCAGACGGGATAGTAATTCGATTAGACATGTGTTCACCAATCACAACAGCCTGACAACGGTTCGCGATATAAGATTTTGTCCATCGTAAGAGGTCGCCCTGGATGCCTAGTTTTTCTAACTTCCTTAAAAGTATGTTATGGTCAACACGGTCGAAGGCCTTCTCAAAGTCGGTGTAGATGGCGTCCACCTGTCCACCGCCATCCATGTCCCTAAGTACCGCATCTACAAAAGTAGCCAGATTAGTTGTGGTAGATTTAGACCTCATAAAACCATGCTGTTCCCCAGGGATGTTATTGGAAATAGTGGCGTAGATATGGTCGTGGACCACTCGCTCCATAATTTTGCTGAATGCGTTGAGTATCGATATAGGCCTGTAGTGTTCTACAGGCAGCCTAGAACCTTTTTTGTGTACAGGCACAATATTTGCAAATTTCCACTGATTGGGAAAGACACCTTCACAGAATGACCTGTTGAAGATGGTTGTAAGTGGTACAGCGAGAACCTTGGCACAGCGGGCGATTAGTATTGGAGGAATCTTGTCGCTGCCGGGGCCTTTACTTTTGTCCAGGGTGCTGAGTAGTTTGAAAACGCTGTCTGTAGATACTCGCACCGCGCTTATAACTCTGGGATGGGCTGGTTCGAGGAGGTTAGTGTTGTGGTATACTGCAGCGGGTTCGCTAAACATCCTACCGAAGTACTCATTGAAGGCATTGCAAGTGTCTTTTTCGGTTTGAAGGGCAACCGTGCCATGAGTCATATTACTGGGATAACCCGAGCCTTCTCTACGCATATTTTTAACGTACGACCAGAAAAGTTTCGGGTTATTTTTTATGCTATCTTGTACCAGGTTTATGTAACTTATGTGACAATTATGTTGAGCGAGTTTGCACCTACTACGGAGGAGAGAGAACGCCTTGTAGTCTACGGGGTTCCTATGTTTTCTCCATACCTTATGCAGTTTGTTTTTCTCTCTGATAATGGCAACCAGTGACCGACTATACCAGATTGGGTACTGACGCGAGCTGCTTGTTGTTCTCTTAGGGACGTATTTTTCTATGGCATCATGTATATGCGAGTTCAACAAGCAGACCGCGTCATCAAGCGAGCCAGAGTCGACGCTAGACCAGTCGATTTTGGAAAGATAATTGTTCATGTCTTCATAATTGCCTTTACGGAATTGGTACCTGAGCTGGTTAATGGTGGGGATATCAACTATGCCAATGTCTGCGGTTTCCATTACAAGGGTTGTATGGAAACGGTCTTCATCTACAACTGGTGACGGAGCCTAATGTATGTCTAATGGAAAATTGGTGTAGACAAGATCCAAAACGTTTTCGCAGCAGTTCTTCAGCCTGTTGTGTTGAGTAAGACCAAGGAAGTCTTGTGTTCAGGAACCGCATGTTTTACCGGCATTGTGGCTCTACAGTTGTTTAGCTTGTTCTGTAGTACCAACTTCACAGACAAACTAGGAGCGGCACGCAGGCGGCGTTCGAAATTTGAATGTCATAATATGTAGAAAAATTACACATTATGGTCATAATGTGTAATTTTTCAGATAAGAAATGAGTTTTTACCAAGTAGCATTATGCTGATCGTAACGAGCGGTTTTTGTACGCAGTAAAGAGGGTTTATGATACGTGTGTAGATAAAATATAAAATATTACAGATTCTCACACTAGGCTGGGCCTGTATCGTGAGGACCTGATGTACAGAATTACCAATATGTTATGTTTGCGGCTGAAATATCATTATCACTTTTAGAAAATTAAAAGAACTAGAAAGAACTAGTTAAGCAAAATCAGACTTTTGACCTGCAAAGATTAATTCATAAATAACAGATTCTATAAAATTAAAATTAATCAGAAATTTTTAAATTTTGACATGTGTCTTCGCTGCGCTGGCCCCCTCTAGTCTTTACCTAAGCTACCGCAGTGTTTGCCCTGGTATTTCGTTTGCAATTCAAGTTTAAACCAGTTTACTATTTAACGGTTTTAACCGTTAGTTTATCAACTAACGCGTCATATAGTAAGCAGTACGCTACAGTTTATCTGTCGATAGTTGACCAACTAACGAGAAAAAAACGTTAGTTTATCAACTAACGGTTGGGACAATCTTACGGTGACATATGTGTCGGGGAATAGAAATGATAGAAATATTTTGGCGAATACTGTAGAAATCGGTCAGGCAATCTAAATGCTCTTTTATTCAGTATTTAATTGTTAGAAGGTGAATTTATGAACTCTCGATGCATCACAGTGGCTGCTCTCAACATGTAGAGTCTCCGAACACTTAGAACTTGCATGTTATCGAACAGAGACGTTGTGGGGTTACGACGACGCCTTCTCAGAGCCACTTTAAGGACTGATCTCTGAGCTCTTTCGAGAGTGATGAGAATGCTTTTACTAGGACCTCCCAGGCCAGTACACAATAATTGAGAATGGATTGAATCAGTGCCATTTAAATCAATCTCAACAAGAACCATTATCAGTAGCATCTAGAAGGAGCTTCATTGTGTATATCAGTTTGCGTGTGCGGCTAGACACAACCGAAATGTGCTCCTTAAAAGTGAGTTTATGGTCAATCGTTACTCTCAGATATTTGAGCGAGCTCACTTTACTTACTTGTCGCCAAGTGCACCCGTCTATATTACGTCACTCGGTACCAAGCAAGTATTAATGTAGACTCCACTTTATCTTTATCAACTCCATCTCCGACGTCCTTTCTTCTACGAATCATCTCTACGCAGATGATCTCCAAATCTATCGCCACTTTTCCCCCTGCCATTTTGTTTCATCCGTGGAGATGTTGAATGTTGACCTCGAGAATGTGAAGGACTGTGCCTCATCCCACGGGCTGTTGGTTAGTTGGTTATCAGTAAGACGGCTGACTGCATTCTCGGTAGATTTCCCTTGAAGAAAACCAAACTGGTATTTCGAGAGAACATTATTTAAATTCAGGAAATCAGTAAACCGCCTATTGATTATCCGTTCCAGCAGTTTCGAGAAGGCACCGAGTAGATATATGGGCCTATAATATTCAGGATCATTATTATTTGTTATTCTATCCAAGCCAGGGGAGCTGTTATCATCAACTTCAAGAATGAGGCTTTCAACTTCTTGAAAATCATTTGGGTTATTAAAGAACGAACTGACTGGAGATGAGTTTCCGGGTTTGACATGGGTGCAAGTGGTTGCTGAGACGTTCTTGTTTCCGTTAGTGTAGCGTTTGCAACTATCTCCCGAATTGAGGGAAAGTAATCGTTGGAGCAGTCCAAGGATTCGGCGAATGTTTGTTTGATGGCTGTAAGAGCGTCTACTACAGGTTCTTTTGATTCTAAATTGGTGACGCGTTTAACCGTGGGCCATAGTTTTTTTGGATAGTCTTTATTCTGATTAAGTCCATGCCCAGCTTTGAGTTTTCTTAATAAATTGATATAAAAATTTCTGAACCTGGTATACCATTTTTTTTGTTATCTTTCGGGAATTTGCGATGATCTGCATACAATCTGTCTCTATTCATAGAGCATCTGATAAGGCTGGAAGACGTACCTAGAACGACTTATCTTAACGAATTGTAAGTTATTGGCTACTACTCCAGAATAAAGGTCTGTAAATATTGTGACTGCATTTTTAGACAAGTTTCTGTTGTGACACGTGGCTAGTCAATACTTTCCGATTCCTAATTAATTTTTAATTTAGTTCTTGATGGTTTATTCTTATTGTAACATTAAAATCAACTCCGCCAATCGTCAGGTCTGTCTGGTATATGATCGATTCAACACGGATTCGCACTGTCACCAGAATATGATCCAAGAACATTTTACCATGAGTGGGTTTGCCACAGATGCTATATATGTCACCGTAAGATTGTCAAAACCGTAAGTTGATAAACTAATGTTTTTTTGTTTCGTTAGTTGGTCAACTATCGACAGATAGTAAACTGTAGCGTACTGTTTACTTTATAACGCGTTAGTTTATAAACTAACGGTTAAAACCATTAAATAGTAAACTGATTTTAACGTGTTAGGTTGACATGTAAGAACAAAAGAAACGTAAATTCTAAACCCTGTCTTGGTCTGGTTTACTATCTGACGATAGTTGATCAACTAACGCGTTAGTTTATCAACTAACGGTTTTAACCAGCTTACGGTGACATATATAATAAAATCACTTAACTCAAAATTAAGCAATAATTTGTCGTCACTCATACAAGTATAAAAAAGTTATGTTCTTAGCTGCGGCAATGGGCTAGCCCGCTGTCACGCAAATTGGGTATTTAATAGCTGGGTAAAAGTGGGTACAATTGTGCCTCATACGGGGTATGAGAAAAGGTGTGACGCTAATTTGGTATATTAGTTTTAGAGAGATGATAGAGGGAGATTTTTAAAATACCCTCATCTTTTTCAGGGTCGGATATAAGATCAAGTTTTGCAATAAGGCAATAAAATAAAAGTTATCAAAATCAAATAATTCAGTCGGCGGCACGTTCGAAATCCGACACGTACTTCATTCCATTCCGTTCCAGAGATTGCAACGCTCGTGCAAGATGTGTCTTTGTGCTACACCAAGCTATTGCTATTTTATTTCTATTTCCCATATTGACTTATTACTGCCGAGAAGGAATACAATTAGGGAATGCCTAGATACAGAACGCTAAAAAGGAAATAAGTCGTAGGAACGCCGAATTTCATTTTCATTTTTTGATTAGGTACCCGCAATCAAAAGATGACAAATGCGTTACTAGCTAAACAATAGGATGATGAATTGTCTTACCTCTTGGGCACGCTTATCCGGCGTTGCCGGAACAGGTGATCCATTGTTCCCCGCTCTTTGTGCTTCCTCAGTCTCTGGACGATCCCACACGGGGAAATTGCAACTTTCACTGTAAGATCGTTTACACCGCTTGGCACAGTTGTTGCACAATTCGTTCACTTGACAGCTTATTCTAAGTACATACACGCGTGACCTTTAGGGAACCGAAATTATATTTTACCTTCTCCAGTTGAATAGCAGATGGTTTTGTGATCTATTGTAGGTATCACATTCCATTTAAATATAGAGCCCTACTTTTTGTAAACCAACTAGGTAATTGGGTTTGTAGGTTCAGTTTCTAGTCAGGGTCACCAGAATTACATTGTAATTTAATTTGCATAAATATGCTACTTTAAAAATCGATTTACAGTTCGTTATTACACTGATGGATTTGTTTCAGTAAAATTAAGCTTGTATTAAGATTATTTCTTGCATCATTAAAGTGAAACGTCTTAAGAAAGGCTGAATCCCATATACCGGAAGCACAATGCGAATGTGAAATTAAATAACAGTGTATACGTTGTATAATTAACCGCACCTTTGGTTTTGTAAAGAATCGGATTACTCGAGTATTCGGTGATGTCGGAGAAAGTGAATGCGAGTGTGATGCGCAGGCGCCGCTCTCCGGTCGCTGCTGTCGCTATATCAGCAGCATCTCTGATCGCAGCGGGCTTATGACGTACCATCACTTCTTGAAACACTAAACCGGTAATACATATTACCGGTTGTTACATATGTAACAACTAGAATAGACTGTTGAGTTCCGTCGTCTATCTAAGATCAGAGATAAGTCATTTTCAATCTATATCATGTAATTATCTATATCCTCCCCTCTATTTATGGGCTAACTTATTCAGACCTGTTCTAAACGAATCCAGGTTTTCCTCGAAAAGTCCTATTGATTATTTTACAAACGTCTTTAATTTACCCATATAAGTCCAAACAGATTTTAAGTGATAGATATTTAAGTGTTTTGTCGAGCGCAAAGTCCCAGTTGACGCCACAAAGCGTTCTTTCTGTAATTGACGGAACTCGAACTAAACAGTCGCTTGAGATATCGACCTACAAATCCGTTAATTTGTAGTCATGTCACGAGCAACCCAAACATGCCATCCCGTAGTTCGGCAAATGTAACGTATACTTTACAAGTGTTTACAAAATGGATTTCATTTTGCCACAACACGCTTTTGTTCTCTACGAATTTGGGGCAAGTTAACGTACTAATATCGTTTTAATAGCGTTATCATTTCCGGATTATACATATAAAAGTCGTGACAGACGTGCCTTGGACACAACATAGAAAGCAGATTTGTTTTGAGGACGACATTGTAGAATCGTTTATTGAAACGAGCAACGGACACGCGACCACATAAAACTTCGTTATAATTATTGTACGACTTCTCTCATTAACCTAATCTAACCTGCCTGTCTTAAACACCTATCGGCAATATTCCTATGTATACGTAGGTACAGCCAGCATCGGACATATGTGAGCACGCAAGATACTTAAATAGATATCTACAATAATAAACAACCAAAAATATCTACAGAGCCAAAGTGTCAAAATTATAATAACTCCCCCACTAAGTCATCGTGAATGTTGACATCATTTTGAGACTTACTGTGTATATTTCTGGATTTTTAGGGTGTAACAGAAAGCTGTAGTCATATTTTAGGGGCATCATTCTGAACAACTTTCACTATGAAACCGAAGTGACCTTCATACACATCATAAACATCCAGATACATCTACAAAGTCACTGTCAAAATTATGTCAACATCCTGTCTTAACATGGATGCTGAAATAATTTTGAGACTGGGTGTGTAGATATTTCTGGCTGTTAAGGAAATGTTAATCTATAGTAGTATGGAGTTGTTTGCGTGCTCATACGGATGCTCGGCTCATCAGTACTTATTGTTATCAAATAAGTATTCTGCCAGTAATGGATTTTCAAACTTTCACTATTATGTACCTGTTTGAGACTGGTTTACAATATAATAAAAATCAAAGTTCTACAGTGTAGCGTAGATATTTATTTACAAATGTATCATAGATCAGCAGTGTGTTCTAGCTTGACGTTTGATTACATATTATGGATTTTTACTTTCAAATAATATTTTAACGTCCGATAGAAAAATCCAAAAAAAATCAGGGGCAAAATATTAACTTAAAAAAAATTCTTAGCAAAAGTTTTGTAAATATTTACCGGCTGATCGAAGTCAGATAAAATTTGCCAATTAAAACTAAAAACAATTGATTAACTAAACCCAATTACCACCTCACTAAAAAAATGCGTGCCATCCAATCAGCTTTCAATTAAAACAACCACTTTGCTCAACTGAGGGAGGTAAGAATATCCCGCACTACGTTATACCGCGAGGCACTTTCTACGAGATCGTACGTCAAGAGCGTATCGAGCTTGAGTACGTGCAACCGCGACCCGGCTCTGAGTAGCACTGACTACGGAGCACTGCTGATGGCACGAGACCCTTTCCAACTACCATCTACTGCAAAAACACTCCTCAACATCTCCCCTGCAAACGCATCACGCAAACACCTAATTGATCAACAAAAACTTGTGCTCCCGATATTGTATTGTCTAGCTAGAATAAGATCCGTTGCCTGAGCCAGTTTATGTCGAGAATCTTTCCTTTCGGTTTAACTAACCTTTTCGGTTTCACTAACCGTCGACTTTTCGATTTAACTAACCGTCAATAACGTGTACTATATATAGAATTAAGGTAGCCTACTTGTTGAATATAATGAGGTATAGCCTGAGTAACAAAGTAGATGATGCACCAAGGGATAAAGCACTGTGTTATGTCACGGGCGCGATATTGAAGCCTGAACGTAACGAAGGAGCCCAAATTAAACTCCCGAGCAAAGCAAGGGAACTAAGACTGAGTCCTGGGTGAAATGAGGGATTCAAGCGTGCCCAAGACAAAACAGCTGTATCCCCGAGGAACTAAAAACAGCATTTTATTAAGTAAATTGTTGTGAAATCCTCCTACCTATACAATTTACAGACCTTTAAAGGATATCCTGCCCGAGCTTTTTCAAAAAGATCTGAATTCGATTAATTGGAACCACATTAAATCACTTAATGACATAAATGAAATGCTTTTGGCTTTTAACGATATTATAACGCAATTGTTTGAGTTACATGCCCCTGAAAAGAAGTTACTTATTAAACAGTACAGCTATCCATGGATTACTGACAACGTTAAATTTATGATGCATCTTAGAGATCAGGCTCACGATAAATATCGTAAAAGTAAAAATGAAGAACATAAAAGTACTTATAAAGAACTAAAATCTCTGGTAAATATATCTTTGTATAACGAAAAGCGAGCCTACTTTGAATCCAAAATTAACCACACAGCAAACCCTAAAACTCTATGGAAGAATCTGAAAAAAACAGTACTCCGTAGCCATAATGATCCCGACCTTCCATCCCATTTCAATGATCCCAATGCTATCAACCAACACTTTCTTAACGTACCTGGGGAAATGGAGGTCAGTATCTCATACTTGACGTACTATGAGTTCAATAGATTTGGCAACTCTACTTTTCATCTCGAACCAATTAGTCAGACTAAACTTTGGGGGATCATCAAGGGGCTTACGTCTAACGCGAAAGGGGCAGACAAAATTACCTTAAGTATGATTCTTTTAACACTTCCCAATACCCTGGACATAATAACATTCATGATTAATTATTCCATTCAATCATCAACTTTTCCCGATCTATGGAAGGCTGCGATAGTCCGGCCTATACCTAAAAAAGCAAACCCTGCAGACGTTAATGAACTACGGCCAATAAGTCTACTTTGTTGCCTCTCTAAATTACTAGAAAAGGCTGTATCAGTGCAACTTACTCGATATCTGGAAATTAACAGAATCCTCCCTTGTTTGCAATCTGGATTCCGAAAATCCCGGAGCACTGCCACGACCCTACTTGACGTAGTAGATAATATTATAGCCTCCCAAGATATAGGTAAGGGTACAGTGCTGACTTTACTTGATTTTTCCCGGGCGTTCGATGCTATTAATGTTGCGCTGCTATTATCAAAATTATCCTTTTATGGTTTCGAATCAAGCACTGTTGCCTGGTTTCATAGCTACCTAGAAAACCGGACCCAGCGTGTGGAAGTTCGCAGAGGAGACGGCTCCGTCTTGTCCTCAGCTGATTCTCCGATTACGAGAGGCGTTCCACAAGGATCAATACTTGGCCCCATACTATTTATATTATATAGCGCTGACATTACTCGTTGTTTAGAGAACTGTTCCTATCATTTGTACGCAGACGACTTACAAGTATACTTATCCTTTAAACCAGACGAAACCTCTGCTGCTACTGAAAAGATCAATCAAGATCTCCATCGTATTGTCGCGTGGTCCACTCAAAATAGTCTAATGCTTAACCCCAATAAATCAAAATTTATGGTCATTGGAAGTAAAAAACAAATAAATAATATAATTTCTCACAAGCCTGAAATCAAAATCATGGAAAAGAGCATCGAAAGGGTTGACGAAATTCGTAACTTGGGGTTGCTGATGGACAGTACCCTCAGATTTGAGAAACATGTCGCAAATACAGTGCGTAACTGCTTCTATCGATTGAAAATACTGTACAAAATTAGGCCTTTCCTCAGCATAGATCTTCGTGTGCAGCTGTGTGAATCCCTTGTGCTTTCGAAACTAAATTATATGGACACGGTATATGACGCGCGCCTTCTGAACCGATCTGAACGTCTACTTCAACGTGTTCAGAATGCGTGCGCCAGGTTCTGCTTCAACGTACCCCCCCGCGCTCATGTCACCCCTTATATCAATAAGTCCAATCTTCTAAAACTTAGCGCTAGAAGAAATCTTCACTTTGCGACGCTGTTGTTTGGAGTAGTAAGATTTCAGGTTCCGGAATACCTTTACTCTAAACTTAACTGGTCCCGTAGGAACCCGACTAACTCAAGAGCAGCCACGTCTCTGCTGTCGTGTCCAAGACACAAGACTGCTGCATTCCGTGGTAGTTTTCGCTATGCTGCAACCAAATGCTGGAATAATATACCACCCCCGTTTCATGATCTGAAATCAATTAGCTCCTTCAGACACAAGCTCAAGGCACATTTGTTAGCAGCACAAAAAACCAAACTATAGGACAGAGCACAGTTGACTTCACCAAATACCTCTACATAGGTATACATATATACATAATAGGTCTACCCAAACTCTCACTCTCTCGCAGTCTCACATATTTCCACTACTTAAGCTACACTACTCACTTACCCCAACATTTAACATATGACTGTATGATTGGATTGTTTGTATGTCTGTTTTTTAACATATGATTGGCTTTATTTATATTATTTTATTTTAATTTCCGATCGTTTCTTGTTGTTGCACTTTGCCACTGGTGCATAATTATGCTTGAGCTCTTTCTGCGTATTTACTTTTACTCAGATTATAAGTTTAGTTTTAAGTTTCTAGTTTTAGGAAATGGTGTGAGCTGAAAACCAGCGTTACGAGCAGCTCACTGCTACACGTAACACATGCTGAGCTCAAACCATTTTGGCATCTAAAAACCTCAACCCCGAACTGTACTATGGTTTCTTTTTCTTTCTGTATATCCTTGTGTTTATTTGTCAAATAAATATATTTCTATTTCTATTTCTATGAAATTTTTTGTTTGATACATTAGTCCAGGAGCTCTATTTTTGAATCTCTCTCGTGGCATAATATATCGCATGAGACATGTCACGTTCGACTTACAAGACGCATGACGTTGATTTTCTGCATTTTTGAATCGTTCGTCATCGGTGTTGCCAATAAATTTGGAAATGTTGATTTTTAGCCGTTGCACGCAGAAAAAGTAAAAACCTGAAAAAACCGCATAGGAAACGGAACGTTAAATGCTTTCTTATTATAGGCTGTATGACACATATCTGTTCAGTTAAGCTGCCTACTAAACCCTAGCAATAATATGGAACAAATCGGGCTGTTCAATCTGTCGCAAATGTCACATATTTGACGTTTTGGATTCCAATTTGAAAAAACGCGCAAAAACAGCAAACTCTGACACATAGCTTTGACGTGTTTGACGTTTATTCTACTATTCGACTTGCGCAACGAGTGGCGCTGACCACTCGTTGCAGGCGAATGACTGAAAAATACGAAAATACGGATGTCGAAGGAAAATCAGTAGGAAACAGCGCTCGCGTGACATAAAAGTCTTCCGAGCGATTCAAAAATAGAGCTCCAGTGGCAGCGTCTTGCAACAATCGTGGGTTTTATTTTAAATGTGTTTCATTCAGCTCGCCACCGTGACCAGCTCGATTTTTGAATAAGTTCGGCGCCGTGAGCTGGTCATATTTTACGAAATTAGATTTTCAGGCCATAGTAATAAGAACTATTAGAAGTGAAAATCACTTTAAACCCTGGAGTGATCTAGGTTGTGATATAATTAAATTCAGTACAACTTTATGTGACCTCTACAGCCTAGAGCTATAATAACTTGCTTTTGGTAAGGTTCACATGATATAGAAAGTGTCATTTTCGAGCAGGTGGTGCGAAAAAAATATTCGATATATTCTTCCTGGTCACATGCCTTACGCCTCCTTTGTTTCCCGCCCGCCCTTGCTATCTTAAAACCGCCTTCCCGATCATTGTTCTCATATCGCTTAGTGTAGGTATCTATCGTCAGACAGAACCCTTTTATCTATTAATGTTCTCGAACATACTATTTTTATGAACAAGATATAAACATGAATAAAATGAACAATCTTGAACAGGCAAAGTCAACTCACATATTATTTTAGCTTTGAGTTTAGCCGCAGGACGGTAGCTTTGTGTCATAAGTGCCGGCCATCAGGCTGAGACATTACAGACACACAGTTAGCTCATAAGAGCTCATACGACCTAGCTGTAGTGAAGCTAACCTTAGTACATTAGCCTACTACCACCATGATATAAGACTATCAATAAGTTACCCAGCTATTAGATGACAAGTATCTATTTACCACAAGAAATGTGTTAGCACAAGATCATTGTTTTTCTTGGATGTCAGGCACTTTGATGTGTGTGATACAGCTGCGTTATGGTAGATATGTTACCGGCAATCTGTATAAAGCAGGTATTCTATATAATAGCTAGGCAATATATATAATACCTGGGGCGTTCAGTCAATGTATAAAATACTATTAATATTGTTCATTACATACTCTACCGTGGTAATATGTACAATGCCCATGGATTATATAGAATACCTACTTGGCCACCGGCAATGTGTAAAATAAATCCCACCAAAAACATTCTGTAAAAAACTAGCCAAGTCTCGATGGAGCTGCTTGTTATCTCTAAAAAGTAATGAAATCTAGACAAAGTCGTGCCAAGTCTAAGGTTCCTTACTGCGATTTCTTTATTATTATAGTTAATGTTGTGTGACTTGGCCGTTGAACATTCTTTATACGTTAGTGGGTACAAGTCAATTTTGTTAACACGTAATGTTATATCTGTTGTAACTACCTATGTTATATATGTTACTCTCAATGTCAAAAAAATAAGTCATGGCAAAGTTATTTTATTTTACATACTAATTTGCTTAAAATATAATTCCTTTGTATACCCTTAACGAGCAGCATAAAACGATCACGGAAGGCGCCTGCAGTCATTTTCTAATATTTCATAACGTGTCCCTATCAGGAAACTTGCAGC
Source organism: Argyresthia goedartella (assembly GCA_949825045.1). NCBI lineage: Eukaryota > Metazoa > Arthropoda > Insecta > Lepidoptera > Argyresthiidae > Argyresthia > Argyresthia goedartella. The sequence continues at coordinate 19,268,015 of OX463821.1, read as the reverse complement.
TTGTAATTTATTGTAATTAAATACGACGCAGGTCAAAATTGAAGTGTACCGTTATACGTATAAAAAATATTCAACGGCCAAGTCACACAACATTAACTATAATAATAAAAAAATCGCAGTAAGAAACCTTAGACTTGGCACGACTTTGTCTAGATTTCAGTACTTTTTAGAGATAAACAAGCAGCTCCATCAGTTTTTTACAGAATGATTTTGGTGGGATTTTACTTCTTTTTGTAGAAACGTGGGCATATTGATTAATTTTATTAGATTTTTGGGAGATATCCGGGAGATAAGAAAACGGTATACAGCGAATCTATACCAAGAGAAAACCAAGCTCTTGTGTTTTCTAATCAGGGTCACCAGGTACTCCAGATCTTCGATTATCCTAGTTTTTATAGTTTTCCCTTTATGTGGCCCTTAAACCCTAACTCTGTACCAAATTTCAGCTCTCTGAGTTTATGGAAAGTACTAGTTCTATTATGATGATCATGAGTGAGTGAGCGTCATAAATGCGAAACTTTGCTTTCGCTTAACTTCGGAAATAAATGACCTACAGACTTGAAATTTTGGCTTTTAAGTATGTAATTATAGCTTACTGGATGACGAACATTTCTGCGTTCTGGTCTTATCCAGAGGTTCTCAAATAGGGGCCTGAAAATGCGGCGAAATGGTTCCAGTAAAGGATAGTACGGCAGTGTTTGCTGCGCGCTCGACTTGGCGGGGGCGCTATCGTGCCCCCCCGATAGATTTTGGTAGAATGACAGGGCAAAACACTGCGGTAGCTTAGGTGAAGGGTAAAGGGGTTGAGCGAGGCGAAGCCCCCTTTATCCTTCGAGTTAGGTTAAACATATAAGAACAAAAATATACTTAGTTTTATGGTTTTTTTGTGTTAGGTTGAACATGTTTTTGTTGTGAGCGAAGTTGTTTTGTGCCCCCTTCCCCTTTACCCTTCATCTAAGCTACCGTAGTGTTTTACGCTTTTACATACATTAGCGGCTGCGCATTGGGTATTATATATAATACTATTATTATTATTATAATAATAATAATTACCTGCACGTTCTAGGCATTATATATATTGCCTAAAGATTATATATATAATCTGCCGGATTATACAGATTGCCAGTAACAGTTACACTTTTTGGACTTTCCACCGTTCTTATTAAGTGCGTCTTATCTTGTTCTTGTGACATACATCACATAGACATACGTCTTCACGACAAGAAGAATATATCTGCAAGAAGCATTTCAGCAGTACCTTACCTATGGTATATAAGGAATAATATATGTAATACTATGACTCGCTGTAATGATAATAAAGAACGAGTATTCAAAATGAACTTGCTGTGCTGCTACAGTCACCTAGTTAGTTTTTAGAGAGCAATGAAATGTATTATTCTCATTTAATAATTCACAATAAAAGATGCAGTAGAACACTAAAGTAAAATATGTACCTAAATGACGTTAAGTTACCTAATTAATTAAGAGCTCCGTGGACTAAGGGTTTCACGCTTGCTTCTCACACAGGCATGCAGGTTTGAATCCTGACCATGTACCAAAGAGATAGTTAAGTTATCTTAAGTACATTATCGGACGATCAGTGATTCGGATGACACGTTAAGGTGCTACGCAAATAAAAGGGTTTTTTCGAATCCATTTGTAACTGCATTAAAGGCTAAGGTCGAGCCACCGCTATCAGTAGCTATGATCGTCTATTCTACCTACCCCAAAAAGAGATGTCCCGATTCAGCTGTAAAATTTGTAAGTTAAGAATGATAAGTCTGAATTTCTCGTTCGTTGAGAAGTTCGTTAGGCGTACAATAGTCGAACGGAAGATTGGTTCAGGAAGTTACGGTTTCAAGTTAGACAGAGAAAGCATATATGCCCGCAAGCCGGTATTTCGCATCAGTTAGCGGTGTATTGCGCCAGATCGATCGTTGTTGTATTTTGTGTGATGGTACCATTTATTTTTTGTATATATGGGCGCTTGGAACTTCTTTTAGTGGTCGACCACAATTTATAATATTTGTTTGGGATATCGTATAGATATCCGTCGTAGTTTTACGACGTGAGTACTCAATGATATTTCATGTGCTCGCTAGTAGCGGCTTGTGGTGGTTCCAATTATATAATTAGTTCATGGCAATAACGATCCGAATAGACCGGTTTACACAATTGCGATTTGATTTTCCGAAATGGGTTTGAACTAGCGGTTACCTCAAAAGGTCCGTAACGTTTTGAAACCTTCAACTCTGCGCAATTTGAGCTGGATGTTATCGAAACGTTGCATTAGCGCTTTTGGAGATCTAACCCACACCACAGCGAAGTGCATACTTCTGAATTGAAAGAGGTTTGTAGGAGTAAATAGATGTTTATTGTACTAAAGTTTGGATAGAAGAGAGTCTAATTATCCGCAGTATAATCTTATATAGTCTTACAAATAAGGAGTCACACACACAGTCATACATCTCTATGTCGCTATGTCCGCACACTTCACCTCCCACGGAAAATTAAAAAAAAATACATGATTATATTTTTTTTTCTAAAACTAACTCTAAATATTTCATAATGCTTGTATGTACGGTTTCGTTCTATTTTTATGAACAATTTCAATTTTCCCATCTTTTACAATTTTTACATTGACATCTAAATCTTCAACAACCAAATATGGGCCTAAATAAATATTCTGTGTCTTATCACCCGAGGGGTTTCTTAACAATAACATACTGTCTTTCTTATAGTATACTGGATATACATTTTTATCATAATTTTCCTTCCTAATTACCTTACTTCTAATTAAGTTTTCCCTAGCATCCTTTTGGGAAACTTGTAACCTATACTTAAACTCTAACGGATAACTGTCATGATTATACAATGGGTCCACTATATTGTTACTTAAATTACTAGGAAGATTACATATTTTGCCAAACACTAATTCATGAGGCGTATATTTCGTTTCAGAATGAACTGTATTGTTATAGGCAAAGCACCAGTATGGCAACCAGTCACTCCACTGATCAGGCTGATTGTTTGACATGATTCTTAAATACGCACCCATAACTTTGTGGCTATTCTCTAATGCACCGATCGTCTCGTGATGATATGCCGTAGACGTCATCTGAGTTATATTCAAGAGCTTACATACCTCCTTCATTGTGCTCGATACAAACTCGGTACCACGATCCGTTGCTATTTCTCTCGGTATTCCGTATTTCAGCATGAATTTTTCCACGAATGCGCGTGCCACACTTACCGTATCCTTTGTTTCAAGAGGAAACGCCTCTACGTACTTTGACAGGTCACATTGCAAAGTCAATATATAAGCAAATTTATTCGCATCTTTGTTTATAGGTCCAACTATATCCAAAAACACCTTATCAAATGCACACTTAGCTGTAGTTGTTACTACCATAGGTTGTTTTGTGTTCACTGAATACTTTTGTTTTTGACATTTACTACATTTGGCTACAAAATCTCTAACATCTTTCTCTATCGTGTTCCAATAATAATATCTTTTGATGTTATTAGCCATTCTCCTAATGCCTGCGTGGCCACTTGTAGGCAATAAGTGAAAGTCATTTATTATGACACGTCTATCGTCGAGATTGTCTATTCTTTGTACTCCCCTTATTATACATACTCTTGGTCCGGACCATTTGGGAATACTTTTGATTTCTTGGGTTAACCCTTCTATAAATCTTTCATTTTCTTTACATTTCACTATGCATATTTCCTTTATATTCAATCTTTCACAAAATGATCCAAATTCTTTCACCATAACGGCTCGCGTTGATAATGATAAAGAAGATGGCTTTGTAAAGATAGTCGACGTGCTTTCTATATAAATAAAATATTTATTCTCTTCTGTCAAAAGTCTCTCTTTCTTCATTTTCTGTATATCTTTCTCTGTTCCTATCCGAAGTTCTGTGTAATTGTTCGGCTTTTTGAGTATATCCACAACTCTCGGATGATCTGTCCTCGAATCAGTGTCTATATCATCCACCGACAAATTATCACGTTCTTTATCCTTTTCTTCTTGCATTCTTCTCTTTTGTCCTCTTGTCATAACATTCATAACTTTTTCATTCATTTCCTTTAACTGTTCTGACGTAACAATCACGCGCGACAATGCATCTGCAGCTACATTGTTGCACCCTTTCACATATTCTACAGTAAAGTTATATTCTTCCAGACATAACCTAAATTTCAATAACCTACTTGATGGATCACGCATGTTGAAAAGATACACTAACGGTTTATGATCAGTCTGTATTTTGAATTTCCTTCCGAAAAGATATGGGCGAAAATACTTTACACTCCACACTATTGCCAAAAGTTCCTTTTCAATAGTGGGGTAATTTTTCTCTGCCTTATTTAAACTACGACTAGCATATGCTATCGGTCTGCCGTCACTATTGCTTAATACAGATCCTACTGCTATGCCGGACGCATCAGTTTGTAAAAGAAACTCATTTTCACTATTAAAATTTGGATATTGTAGAACTGGGTGATTCATCAATGCCTTTTTTAAATCATGGAATGCTTCTTCACATTCACTAGTCCATCTATATTCTGCATCCTTCTTCGACAGTTGATTCAAAGGATATGACACCTGAGCAAAATTTGGAATAAATTTTCTATAATAGTTTGCGAACGCCACAAATCTTTTCACTTCATCACATGTTTGTGGTCGTGGATAATTTTTCATAACCTCTATTTTTCCTGGATCAGGTAGAATACCTCTTTCTGAGACTACATGACCTAAATACAAAATTTCCTTTTTGAGAAATTCGCATTTGGTTGGATTCAATTTTAAATTAATTTTTCGTAGTCTGCTAAAAATATCAAGCAAGTTATGATTGTGCTGATCCAAATTTCTCCCAAATACTACCAAATCGTCAAGATATACCAAACATTTTTCATAATTTAGACCTGACATTGCTACAGTAATCATACGGGAAAAGGCTGATGGACTTGTTTTTAGTCCCATCGGTAGTCTCTTCATTTGGTACTGACTTTTCGAACTTGTGAAGGCTGTACATTTTCTGCTTTGTGGTTCTAATTCAACTTGATAATACCCCTGATAAAGATCTAAATGGCTGAAATACATTGCTCCTGAAAGTGAATCTAAAATATCGGTGATGTTGGGCAATGGGAATTTATCATCTTGAATTTGTTCATTGAGCTTCCTGTAATCTATTACTATACGCCATTTCTTTTCACCATTTGCATCAGACTTTTTCGGCACTAATAATAAAGGACTCGACCATTCACTACGAGTCTCTTCTATAATATCATCATTTAACATTTTCTGTATTTGGTTATCAATTTCAGATTTTTGTGCATGTGGAAGCCTATACTGCTTTGTGTAAACTGGACTACAATTTGATTTTAATTGAATTGTTTGCCGGTATATTCCGGTACAAGTTAATTTGTCTCCTTCTAAATGAAATACGTCCGGGTATTTTGCGCAAATATTTTCTATTGATATTTGTTCCTCTTTATTTAATCCATCAAGTTTCAAACACCTAAATAATGTCTTCACTCTATCAGAATTCATCACTGGTCTTTCGTACGCACACACGTCATATTCATTCAGACTACTCGTATTTATAGTAAAATAACTCAAACTCACACTTGTATCTCTTGTGTTCAAGATTTTTATTGGTAGCCTACCGTCACTTGGCCTTGATACCATACTAGCCAAAAACACACCCTCGCTCAACTCTTGTGCCAACAATACGCAATCATCATTCCTATCCGTTCGCACATAATGTATAGATTCGCTCCTAGGCGGCACTATTAAATAAGTATTCTGATGCCCCACTGTGGGCATATCAAACGTCAAAGTAATTTCTCTATTCGCGTCGCTTCGTAATCGCATTGTATTTATTTCAAAGTCCAAAACGCCATGGTATCGTTTTATAAAATCTGATCCCAGAATGCCGTCGGTTTTACACGGAAGATCCTGAAATACATAAAACTTATGACGAAATATTTCTCCTTTTGAAGTCAAATTTAGATATACATATCCGTCCGACTGTACATTTCCACCTATTCCTCTGACGCATAATTTATCCATATGTAAAGGAATGTTACCATGTTTAACTTTGTCGTACTTGATTGCCGAAAGTGAGGCGCCGGTATCAATTAACCAATCATGTTGATGTTCGCCTACACTAATTCGTACTTTGTTTATGCTATTGCACGAACAAATATAGCTAGGCACGAAAAAAATGATTCATTTCGTCGCTTGTCGAACTATCCCGATTTGTAGCGTCCGTTTCATGTTGCGTGGCGTTGATGCCTCCATTTATGTCCCTGTATGCTGATTGTCCCCTATTATGGTAAGAATTGTACCTGCCTCGATATCCACCGCGGAATGTTTGTCCTCTTTGGCCACCTCGATGATTCTGCCAATGATAATTTTGTCCGAGTTGATTCTGCGTATGCGAATTTTGTCCTCGACTGTACGTGTAGTTACCTCTGTAGGGCCTGTGTGAACCACGGTTTTGTCCTCTTACCTGGCTACCTCCGCTCTGTCCTCGTTGCGCGAAGTAGCTCGAGGCTGACCCTGACGTCGATGGGGGAGAAGCCAACTCTTCGTCCTTCGCCGCCCGAACTGCATCCTTCAGCGAGCTGTAATTACGGGCTGCGATAATGGTGCTAAGCCGGGGGTCGCGCAAACCATCTGCGAATCGTTGAATTGCCATACTCTCATTTAACGGTCTCAAAATATTATACACCTCCGGTTTACCGTCTGACTGGGAAATAGTAAGGTCGACAAACAATTTCTCTATGTTGGTGCCAAACTGGTCAATTGATTTGGAATTTTGTTTCAAATGTTGCAATTGATTTTGGAGTGATGGAGCCGACTTTTTAGTCAATAAATAGCATCTCATGTCCTGTGTAAGAGCTTTTACACTTCCATACTCCTGACTTAGCTTTATTTTGGCACTGTCCGACAAGCGTGACTTCAAAACAAAATTAATCAGAAACTTTTTGTCGTCCTCTTTTAACATCGTCTCATATAATTCAATGTTTGAAATCAAACTTTTGGTAACTTCTTCATCTCCTGTCATGGCTGGCAATAAACTACAAGCGGTCTTTAAATTAAAACCCTCCATGGTTTCTGATTTTTCACTCGTTAAACTACTAAAACTATCGCTATTGCTTGTTTCACTACAATCTTCACTTTCTATTTTCTCCTTAGCTTCTACTGGGCATAAAGACAATATTTCGTTGTATGTTTTTGTCCACTTTTTACATAAACTTTCAAATTTTAGTAGACTTTCTGGGCTTATATGGTCACTTTTTATTAATTCAGAAAAAGTTTCTATTCTACTATTATATTGATCTAATAATTCATTTGTTTTTCTTAACTCTTTCTCTATAAGAACCCCTTTCCTTCTCTTAGGACCTACTTTGACAAGATATTTCCTTATTTTTAATAACTCATCATATAAAATTTTAATTTCACTTGTCATTACAAAAGTAAAATAATTGTCAACAAATTATCTACCTGACTGTACATAGATAATAGTATCACATCACTTACCATATTTGACGGGACAGCAGAATACGGACGAATGCCATATTAAAATTTGTTTACATTACTATTAATAACTCACTTAACGTCCCTATGCACTTTTGATTCTTCGTTGTATTTGAGTACGATTCATGAGTTCGGTTTTAATGAATGTTCACATCACGGTTTTATGCACTTTTTAATTAAACACGCTGATTTTGGAGTACGATTGCTGCCGCATGGCCCTGAACACTTTTCCTGAAGCACTGTGTCACTTTTTTAATGATGAACCACGTCGCGGCTCCAGTGATGAGAATGATGAGGGCCATCAAACTATAACTTATCGACGGGATGTGCATATTGATGGTCTCAGCAATGGTAGCTGAGTTTGAGTAACCAACTTGGGTAATTATTTGTTGCTGGTCACTTGGCCCCTCTTTTGATTGTGGTTTGCCCATGTTGGGGATTATATGGTATACTGCACTGTCATGACCAACACCTCCAACCATGGGCCCAGGCAAAGGTCGCCATGAATTGAAAGAGGTTTGTAGGAGTAAATAGATGTTTATTGTACTAAAGTTTGGATAGAAGAGAGTCTAATTATCCGCAGTATAATCTTATATAGTCTTACAAATAAGGAGTCACACACACAGTCATACATCTCTATGTCGCTATGTCCGCACACTTCACTTCGGTAAATACCGATCTATGAATCTCGCTGACCTCAGCACGTCCTCGACCGAGCCCAATCATAAATATTTGACTCAGCCTACACATTAGACCTCCAGCGAAATTTACATTTAATTTAAAGATGCAACTTGAATCCAAACCGTCCAAGGCAAAGCAAAACAATCTACCCGGTCCTAAACAATGAACTTTAGACTGTAATTTGATCTCTTCGCGCGTCCCCGACAACACTCAAATGTCAAAAATATCAACAGGGTAGGTTATCTGTGTTGACAACATTTAAACTTTGTTCTGAATTTGTTATTTCCATCCGCGGAACCTCAATAATTGTCAATTGTCAATTGTAAGACGGGCTGGTTTCCGCAACTCGACGACGAAAGCGCCTATTTTGCGTGTGGGTGGGAATGCGACATCATTCGAGCCAACCCAACTCCTCCAGGAACGCCAGTAGGCCCTTTACGTTACCGACTATCCCTGGAAGGTCCCTCGATTGACCGAGGTGTTTAGCCCTGTAGTCCGCTACTCCTGTGCACTCCATGAGGACGTGAGCAGCCGTTTCTTCTGCCTCCAAGCAGGCTCTGCAAAGGGGGCTGTCGGTAACACCTAGGACATATAGATGTTTGTTAAAGAAACCATGGCCAGTAAGTGCTGCAGTTACCAGTCGCATGCGCGGCCTACTAAGTCGAAGCAAGGTCTTAGCCAGCCTAGCGCTAGGGGACGGCAAGGCCAGCTTAGCCTGCCTGCACTCCTCATGGTTTGTCCAAAGAGTGGCATGATCATTCCTGGTCGACTCTCTCAGAAATGAGCGTACCATCTTGAAGGGAAGAGGGATGATAGGTTCGGGACCATACGCTGTCAAGCTAGATCCTTTACGCGCCAACTCATCCGCTGCATCGTTACCTCTTGATCCGCTGTGTCCTTTTATCCATTGAAGGATTACGCGGTTGTGTTGACATACCTCCATTAGTCGTTTGTGACACTCGTAGATTAGCCCTGAGTTAATAGTGTTGCTATTTAGGGCTTGTAGGACGGCCATGCTATCCGAGAGGATTCGAATGGAGGAATCTCTTACCTTTCTCGATGCTATGGCATTAGCGGCCGAGATGATGCCCATGCATTCAGCTTGAAAGACAGTATTATGGGCACCCAGTGGAATGGCCATCTTGATGTTTAGGTCCTCCGAGAAGGTGCCTGAACCAGTGCCTGCTTCAGTTTTTGAACCATCGGTAAAAATTCTGAGCTCTTTAACGTCGAGCCCCTCAACCCGATGGTCTTCATGTAACTGTATATTGTATTTTTTGTCAAAAACAAATTGTTTAGGGATTCTATCACTGCAAGCCATAGAGATGGGAAATTTTTTGTAAACTTCCCCTAGGATGGCGGTGTGTGAGGTCCTGTTTTTCCTCCAAAGTCCTAAGGTGTTGAGTCTCACCGCAGATGACGCGGCCTCCTGCTTAATATATAGCTGGAGTGGCGGAAGACACAGCATGGCCTCCATTGCTGCTGTTGGAGTAGTTCTCATACTACCTGTGATAGCCATGCAGGCCAGCCTTTGGAAGCTTTGGAGTTTGCTTACCATTGTGGTTAGTTTGGTCCTGGTCCACCACACCACAGCTCCGTAGCAGACAAGAGGACGGATCACCGTTACGTACAGCCAAAGAATGATGTTGGGAGAAAGTCCCCACTTTTTCCCCACCATTCTCCGACACTGCCAGAAAGCAATACTCGCCTTCTTTAGTTTGTTGTCGATGTGGCTACTCCAGTTGAGCTTGCTGTCCAAGGTTATGCCCAGGTACTTCACCTCAGTTGCTAGCTGGAGTTCCGTTCCAAAGAGCTTAGGTAGGGTATACCTACCAAGAGCCCTATTGTTAGTGAACATGACCATTACCGTTTTTGTTGGGTTAACCGCCAGGTCATATTCTAAACACCAGCGCTCCACGATGCGAAGAGCTGTTTGTTTAAGGTTGCATACTGTGCTCGCAAATTTACCTGTGATGAGGATTACCAAATCGTCGGCGTATCCTACGGTGTAGTATCCATTAGCGTTAAGCTTGGTAATCAGGTCGTTAATGACCAGATTCCACAGAAGCGGGGAGAGCACTCCTCCCTGCGGGCATCCCCGCACTACCTCCGCCGATAGGGACTCTCCAGCTAGACGCACGATACGTTTGTTAAGCATGTTTGTGACCCAGTTGTTTACAGCTGTTGACACCCCATGCCTTGTTAGAGATGCACTTATACTGCTATACTGCGTCTTGTCAAAGGCACCTTCTATATCAATAAAAGTTCCAAGACAGATGCATTTGTTTTGAATCGCCTCTTCAATTGTGGATACAACTGCATGGAGAGCCGATTCAGTAGACTTACCCAAACTATATGCATGCTGATTCTTGTGTAAGGGTATATGTTTTAACGCTCCATCTCTCAGGTGTCTCTCGCACAAACGTTCGAGAGTTTTAAGCAAGAACGAGGTGAGACTAATCGGCCTGAAAGATTTAGCGTTAGTGTAGTCGCTCCTTCCTGGCTTCGGTATGAAAATTACGTTTACTACTCTCCACCTTTTGGGAACGTATCCGAATCTAAGACATGCTTTCATGATTCGGACCATTATATTGATGACGGGTTCCCCACCCCACTGTAGAAGTGCTGGGAAGATTCCATCTGGTCCTGCTGATTTAAAAGGTTTAAAGCTATTAATGGCCCATCTTACCTTGTCAGCAGTGATAATATTATTAGTTATGTCTAAGTGGTCGACAGCTTCATGGTGAACCTCTTCCGGCCACACAATCTCTTGAATAGTTCTACTTCCGGGAAAGTGAGTTTCCAACAAGAGACTGTGTGTTTCTGTGGTGGAAGAGGTATATGTTCCATCGGGTTTTTTAAGCGACCCTAGCCTGGAGTTGCCTTGTTGAGCTAGTATTTGCCTTACCCGATTTGCTTGATCAACGGTTTCAATGTCGCTGCAGAATTTCCTCCATGAGTTGCTGCTTTTGAACCGTAGTCGTTTCTTGTACTTGGATTTGGCATCTTTATAGTTGTCCCAATCCTCATCAGCACTGGTGTTCATCGCCCTGTTTAGCAGTCTTCTGATCTTAGCACGCATCCTATCTAGATCAGGACCCCACCAAGGCTGCCCCTTGATGTTGGTAGGCGCTGGTGTGCTAAGCGGGCAAGTTGAATGGTAGCAGTCTATTGAAGTATTTGTAAAATCTGTTACCTGTTGTTCGATTTGTTCGGGTCCCTCCGGATCTGGTAGAGTCTCAGCCCAAGCAAGTCTTTCACCTAGGATAGCTCTGTACCTGGTTCTGTCAGTCTTGCGTGGGTTTCTCTTAGGGACAGTTGGGGAGAACGCTGCGTTGATCTCGAAGCGTATCCATCGATGATCAGAGCATGACGCCTCGTTGGACACATGCCAGCCCCCAACGTCGTCGGATATGTCCGCCGTTGCCAGGGTAATATCAACGATAGTTCTGCTCCGCTTGGTAACAAAAGTTGGTTCAGAACCTATGTTAAGCACATTGAGGTTTGTAGTAAATAGGTATTCAACAAGTGTCTTACCTCTGCTGTTCATATCTGGCATGCCCCACAGTGGGTGATGCGCGTTCGAGTCGGCCCCAACGATGAGCTGGAGGCCCGACTTCTCGCAGTGGTCCACCAGCCGGCACAGGTCGTGTGGAGGCGGGTTGTCCTCCGCAGGCATGTAGGCGGAGGCCACCACGAGCTCGCGGCACCTAGCTGTGTCGGGCAGTTGCAGCCTTATGGCACACAGGTCCCTGGAACAGAACTCTGTTAATGGCTGTGCTGGGATGTTGTTAGTAGTTATGATGCACGTTCTAGGGTTATCGTGATCAGTTGTACCGAAAAGCTTACCTCTCAAATTGGTGAGCCCTCGAATGCTACCGCGGTTGATCCACGGCTCCTGGATCAGAGCCACGGCAGTGCTGTTTGCCCCCAACCAGCGTCTTAACTGGGCCGTTGCAGTTTGGCTGTGTTGGAGGTTGGCTTGGAGGATTTTACAATCGCGGGAGAGGGACGCCATTTTTGGTCAACCCCTCCTCCACCTCCAAGACGAGTTCCTCCTCCAGCCGCATGGACAGCTCCTCGCCCTCAGAGGGCACCACTGCTGGTTCTGGCTCATCGCCTTCACCAAGCAGCATGGCCTCCCAGTGCGCGTGCTCGTCCTGCGGTTGAGCAGCAGAACTTTCCCCGACTGCATCGGGGCCTGTTTGCTGCCGCTCTGGAGTGGAACTCTGGGGCTTGGCTGTTCTTGAAGAAACCCCAGTGATGACCAGCTTAGAGCTGGTCTGCGCTACCACCGGTGGTTCCTTCACAAATTTCCCACCGGGTCCCTGAAATTTGAGGTAGACCGAACCACTACCAAAAAGGAGCTGTCTGCCCCTTCCCAGCAGGGTCGGCACCACATCTTCAGGGACGTCTGTGATGAGAAACAGGTTGTCCTGCTGCTCATCCACTTTCTGGAGGAGCCATCGGTCAACCTGTGCCCACTTGTTCATAAAGTGGAGGACTACGCCGACGTCGGGCGCAGACTTCCACTTGCCTCGTTCGTTGGGTATGAGCACCCCACATCGAACCCTGCGGACCATCTCCGATTGGCGTTTCACCACCAACTGTACGTTGGATGGTGTAGACACACCGGAGACACACTCCCGCAGCCAGTTCAGGGAGTACTCGTCCTCCACGAACAGTTTAAGGTGGCCGTCCTCGTAACGAGGCTTGCCTCCGAATTTGGGGTTTTCCTTGCTCGGATCCGCCAACGCTTCCCTCAAGATTTTGTCATCAATCTCGTTGAGGATGAGCGTTGACAGATCCTGTGAAATATGACCAGTAGCGACGTCAGTTACGGCGATGTACTGGTCAGATTTCACCTTCTGAGCATAGGTGACCCCAGCTCTGCGCGCTTCCGTGCACTGCTTTTTAGGCTCCACTCGAAGAGAAATACTATCCTCTAGTCGAGCCCTCTTAGCAGCCGCGCGCTCGTTTTTGCCGGATCTCTTGGCAGATTTCAACTTCTTGTTAGAAGTTGGACCACCAGAGAACGCTACGGTAGGTTTAGCCCCGTTTGAGTCTAGGGTTGCCCCTTTGACACCACGGGAGCCGGTCACCTTACCCGCAGCTCCAGCTGTATTAACAGCGGGACCGCCATCGGTCGTCACCGTGGCAGATGGAACCCCATCTACGCCGGCAGCGGCCGATGTGGCAGCCAAACGCTGTTTTTTCTTCCACCGACGATTCGCCTTACGCCCTGGTCCGGTTTGCACCGTATCTGGACGTTTAGTCGATGGGCCCTTCCCTTGCAAAGATTGCTTGGGTGGTTTACCCTTTCGACCAACCGTCGTCCAGGCGCTGGCGAAATGCTCGGCGATGTTTGTCGAATGGCTCCGCGCACCGGGTTGCCCCGTGGCCCTGCCTCTCGACTCACTTTCGGGCTTTTTGCAGCTAACCTCCACAGTGGAATCACTACCGGTTTGCACCGGTAGGTCACTGATGGTGGCAGTGCGCCCAGTTGAGGCTTGAGGATCTGCCGAGGCAGATTCTCGCACCTGTTTGGAGACGCTTGCGGTTTTCACCGCTGGAAGCGTTCCAGATGGGTTTTTTGACCTGACACGATCCATGGCCAAATGTATAGAGATTCGTCTACTCGATTTCCCACCCTCCACGGAGCCCGCATAATTGGGAGCGCCTACTCGCTTGGAACAGCTTTCAGTCGCTAGGAGTACCGAGTAGATATAGGAGCATAGGGCTGGTACTTGGCGCGACATCGGGAGCTCGCTTCTGTGGACGATGGGAACCAAGGTGTCAGCGACATGGTCCCACCGCCGTAGTCACCGAAGCTTACCCCGTCAGCATGACCCATCCCTCCGCTATGACTGACTCCTTAGCGGACCCTACACCCCTAGCCGTGGCCCTCTGACGGGACACTTGGCCGTTACCCCAACCCGCGGCTACGGGCGAGGCTACCGTTTTGCCTGAAATCCAGGCCAAAGAGGGCGTGTTGCCTTACGAAGCTAAATCCACAGCAACGCTCGGCTCAACCCCGCAGGACCCCTTCATCCTGGCCTACGGTGGTCAACTGCGCAGACCACAAGACGCAGGTGAGTGTAGATAGTCTGCCGGGTACACGCACTTTAACCGACAGAACCGGAGCTACTTTTAGCCATCGGCTAGTAAGAGGTCCGGGGACCAGTCACTAGCCGCTGTTACCAGGGTGCACCAGGAGGAAGCAGAAGTTATGCAGGCGGACGTATCCTTCTGCATCACTTCAGCACCCCCACACTAGGAGGTAGTCGCTCAGAACACCCTTCCGCGGAACCTCATCGATCAAACAGTCTCCCTATGCCCTGCCAACCTAGGTTTAGCCGCAACTAAACTCCTGTCTAGCCTAGTCTAAAATCCTAGTGTTATACCACGTCCATTATCGACACCACTCGAAAATGGTTGAGTTTGATTTGACTGTGTTTGTATGTTTAATGACTGTGTGTGGGGGAATTTCAAAACTCGCTACTCGAAAGGAATGAGGAGAGGATTAGCCCGCGAATATCCTAAGAGCCAATCCAGGAACCCTATGGTGAAGGAAAAAGGAATTTAGGGTCGCTCCAAGCCCAGACTCAGACTCAGATCAATTACCTACAAGTTCTTATCTAACGACCCAAGGATAATTTTGGAATTTGGGGTAGGTTGATTTAAAGGATAGGAACCGAGGTATATCTCGGCGCTTCAGACACTCACGAAAATCCACTGTAACACGCAATCACAATCCGTCTAGTTCCAGACGCGTAAAACGGCGAACCGAAACTGTTTAGAATTACTGAAAGACGAGTGTCACAGCAGCTTGACGCAGAGACTGAATAACTTCCTCTCCCACGCTCTCGTATTTATAGACCCCACATGTCTGGAAAAAAAATGGCGTCCTTTGCGAACACGCGCTGCCCAAGCGAAAGCTTCTTATCTCTAACTACACAGGGTCTAATTTCAATCAAACATGCCATGCAGATCCGCCGTTCTACAAACTTTGTGTACGCATATTCACTATGATCAACCGTAGGTTATCACTCAAGTCATTTGGTATTGCCGATACACAAAATCTGTTGATCGCTGTCCATAAAAGCTTGTTGCGATTAATTAAGCCTTCCCGACCGCTAGCGTCTTAGACAAAGATCACTAGAATGATATTCAAACCCGTGATGTCAAACTCGCCACAACGTACCAAACAAACGCAATTGTATATTTGCAGTCAACATAATAGCTTTCTCCGTATCGTTCCATAATAACCTTCCATTATTTAGTTATTCATAATTTATTCAGCGCGCAGTCAAATCGGCTCTGATCCCTACACATTTCGCAGGAATGCGCCAAAAAAAACCTGAACTGACCTCTGTTCCTGGAACCAACTCTTGTATTCAATGTGTGTAACAATACAGCGCGGCGATGGGCTAGCCCTCTGTCACGCAAAATGAAGTATCAAATGTACTGACTCTTATGTACCATTACACATTTACTCCACCATAAGTTATCTACAGATTTGATTTTTGGTTTAACGTTTATTGAGTATTTGCTTAAGATTTTCACTAAAGTAAAACGCGATTTGATGCAATTTTCTTGATAGAATTTAGTTACGAAAACACCTCTAAATTGTTTTATTTTTTCCTGTAATTCTGAAATCCTAACTAATTTCATTGTGGAACTGCGTTCAAGATGTAGGTATTATATATTCGCAAAATCTCCTTAGAAAACTTTTTAACAAAATAGCGTAGTTTATTTTTAAACAATTATTCTGTGGTTTAGCACTACGTTTTTTCATTATTCCCGATTCCGTCCCTCTCACACTGCGGGTCTTTCCGTCTGGAGTAACGGGGACCTTTGCACGGACGAGGTATCGCCTTAAGCTGTAGGTCCCGGCTACTATCGCTACGTGGTCGTGTTCGTTAAACCCCTCCAACCCGCACTGAGCCAGCGTGGTGGAGTATGGCTTAATTAATCTTTCTCGTATCCGAGTAAATGCCTGTGCCCCTCGGTGGGGACATTAAAGGGCTAGATTCATTTACCTTATTAACATCTCTAAATGCAACTTAATGCTTCGCATGAGGCCAAAACAGCCTTATGTAAGTCTCAAGTTACGCATAATAGGAGTAAGTATTATAGATAGCAGTTGTTTCTATAATATAGCTTGTGGATCATGAGTGTCAGCTTGCAATCGTGAAAATATTATGATGATTTATTTATATCATTTATGATGACCTCTGTGACTCTAACTACTCAGAACAGTTCTTTATAATTTCATTTGTGTAAGAAATTTTCTTTTGTGTAACGAAGAAAAAATCCTTTCTTTCTTTTGTGTTACGTACACCTATTGAATAAGGCTAAGGTATCGGAATTTTGCAAAAAGAAGCACTTAGTATTAAAGCCAGGTTTGAGGACATTACACCAGTTTTTTTGTTTCGTTATAATAGTCACAGTATTGCCGAAGTCATGACCAAAAATATATCAGCCATTTCCGAAACGCTTTGTAAATTTGTGATATGGCGCCGGCCCTTATGATGACGTCACTTTTCCCCTCGCATTCAGTCTGAGTTCGGCCGGCCGCTCGACCTCACAGACGCAAACATCGATTTCTTATTCTTATATCTTCTTACACCAGTTTATGCTGTTGAACTATTATAAAATATAAAATTATGTGTGTTTGGTGTGAAATATAAATTTGCGGAGGGATTTGTCAAATGCCAATCTGACAACTTACTTAGCTGACTTTAGTCGAGATTGTGTCGAAGTTCATGGACAAGGGATGTCAGGTGGACGTCGCCTATATGGACTTCCGTAAGGCGTTCGACAGACTCGATAATGACGTCCTAATGAAGAAGTTATGTGCCATTGGATTTGCCCCACGGCTGTTGGTTTTCTTCGCTGACTACCTCAAGAACCGCCATCAACATGTGCGACACGGCTGTTTTGAGTCCCAGCCGTACCATACACGGTTGGACGTTAGCCATGGGTCTATTCTTGGTCCGTTGTTATTTATCATTATGATAAATGACCTTGAATTAGAGCTCAAACACGCCAATTGCCTTCTGTATGCGGACGATCTGAAACTGATACTTCCCGTGAGTTCAGAGGATGATTGTAGTTTGCTGCAGGAAGATCTAGACGCGGTTCATAGTTGGGGTGTGAACAACAAACTCCTCTTCAATACTGCCAAGTGCTATGTAATGTCCTTTACGCGCTCCTCTCATCTATATCATCTATATATCAGATATATATACTCGGTACGGAGTCTTTGACTCGAGTGTATTCGATTAGGGACCTCGGTGTTACGTTTGACCCTAAACTTACATTCCATGAGCACATGGAATTAATGCTTCAAAAGATTGGGGTTTGTAATACGGAATAGTAAGGGATTCCATAACCTGGGTGTGGTCCAGCTTCTCTACATGGCCCTAGTGAAAACCAAACTTGAATCTAGCTCGGTGGTTTGGAATCCGCACGAAAGCTCCTACATACTCCCCGGATACTCACTAGAGGTCAGACGTAACACCGAGCAGCTTCTGACTGTGTGTCGATTGTTGCGAGGCGACAGTGACTGCGCCGTGCTTGTCGGTACGGTATGCGCGCTATACGTGCCCGACAGATATCGCGCGCGTAGGCACCAGCTGTTAGCGGGCGGCACGTACCACACGGTGGCGCTAGCAGTCTCCACTGGTGAGGGCGCGGGATAGCCTCAATGCTCTGCTGGCTGCAGCACCACTGACTGATCTGTTTGGTGATGCGTTGAGGCATATTATGCGAGAATGTGGCAGGTTCTGCGAGATGAATGGGTGAAAGTGTTGTCTTGGAATTATTATTATTATTATTTTTTGCATTGACATTTTATGTCAGTACCCTTGACATACCTAATAATTTTTAATACTATTTGAATTTGACCTGATTTTAATATTTAATGTAATTTGACGCTGAAACGGATTCGGATGAAATTAAGAATGTAGCTTATATGGCTTAACATATAGGCTATGTTTTTTCCCGAAAAATAATTACTCTTCCCGTAGGTTGATCATTGAATGAAATTTGGAATCTTTATAACTTATACATTGACTTGACATATAGGCTATTGTGTGCTTTAAAATTTAAATGCTCGTCTACTATTAACCCAAGGTATTTTATTGTGTAAGTCGAGGATATACGGGGACAGTTGCACTGATTCTAATTGGAACATGAATGAGCTTGTATAAATAATGTGTTTGGGGGTTGGGAATTCGATTTTAGAGAGAAGGTGATAAATTTTGTTTTTGACACATTCAATGTAAGGGTATTTGCTCGGAGCCGGTGAAAAATTGCGTTAAAGCCATGCTGTATTACGTGATATTGAAGTTGTATCTAGGAATCTGCATGTAGGTATAGTAATTGCCGTATCATAATTACAGAGGTAATTTATGAATATAAGACGACCCGAATGGCCGAGTCGGCAGCGATCCCGGTCCCGGTGAGTCCCGGTGGGGGCAAATATTTGTTTTATTATTACTATTTTGAATATTGGCGGCACGTGATTGGCTCAAATCAGTTTAACCAATTTGTTAACTTAATCAGCGCCCAGGAAACTTCTAACGACGATTTAAACGATGTAGGTACATAGGTATTACAAGTAAAACATCTAAAAGTGGGGGTAAAACTAACATACGTCAAAATTATCTTCACAACAGTAAGCAGTACTTTTATTTCCAATAGGATCTGCTCGCCTTACGGCGTTCATCCACTTTTTTCTAATTTTTGGGCTTAATGGCACACAAAAAATCACTTATTTGGTGTTTTCAAACTCGAGTTACTGCATATGGGCACAATGCAGTATTTATTGGTCATTTTAGTCATTATTCGTGGGTATTGTGGGGAGTTGTTTACAGTATGGCGCGCTTGAGCCGAATGAGCGCGATCGATCGATCCGATCACCTGATGGGCAAAGTCATCGCTGATCCTACATGCTAGGCTCAGTTGGCAAAATCGTTTCGCGGGAGTCGAAATTTGAGCTTTATTAACTACGTCAATTTTTAAGATATTGAAAAACTAAAAACACAGAAATTTTCTATGTTGTTTAATAAATTTAACTGCATTCACAGAAATTTTCGTTGGCCCACGGCACAAATTTTTTTTCTTGTTAGCTATCTGTCATCATTAGTCCCGGCAGTAATTTTAACTTAACTGGGCTATAGTCTGTTACTGCTAGCTATCAAACCAACGTGGGCGCTCTCCATTCAAATAATAAACCTTAATTATACACACAAACAAAATGGATGAAGCTAAACGTTTTACTGCGCACTTCTGCATTCATACACCACTGTCCCACCCCACTTCTATTCAAAAGCTTTCCCATAGTGAATCGTACAACTTGAATCGCCGCTGAGCATTTAAAAATACCTCTTATGTAAATGAGAATAATGGTCGCTTGCTCTCTCGGCAGGTTATTACTGAATATCTTAATGTACCTAATAAGAACACGGTCAACAGGTCGGTTTGTATAATTTATATTTGGTTTTCACTTTCCCTTGAATCAAACAATAGTCAATTAAATAATTATGTGGACCGAATTATATACACTATGATAGGTAAAAAGTGGCTAGATGCTAAATAAATACATTCTCGTGTAAATGGTCTGCACTACAGTAGATCGAAATATTTACATAGAAATAAGACATTTAGGTTAATATACCTAATAGCCGTGTCATGAACTGGGTGACTTATTGAAATGTCTTAAACTTCAATCAGTCCACACATTTCACCCACTGTGGACTTGAAACGCTTTATTTTTTTCTTGTAAAATTTACTATTGCTTATGATGTGTGTGCCCAATCTGTATTTATATTATAACATTCTATTAACAGCAGTGTACACAAGAAAACCGCTGATATTGGTGATTGAACATTTATTGCATTACATTTCTTAGTTACGATTACTTACGATATAAATACCTAACACAGTTTTGTTCTTTTGAGCTTTACATATGATTGTATGTATGTGTGATTGATAAGGTAACATATAAGCATTATTATTAGCAATAATGTCAAATGCGTACTAATATACAGGTTGCAACAGAAAGGTGTACTCATATTTCAGGGTGCAAAACAAGGTATTATTCGGAACATGTTAATACTGGTTTGTGGGACTGCTTAATAAAATAAAAGCCAAAGAAAACAGGTATTACTTACATTTTTAATCATAATTATCAATCAACTCACAGATGCAGGTGAGTATAATCAGGTACATAGGTACACACATTTACTCAGTACTGGCACAGTACAATTAATGAAATACTTATAAACCTTGTTTAACTACAGGTAGGTACCGATTAATGATTGTTTAAATTCAATTGTATTATGTAGGTATGTTAGGAACGCTAGACCACTACGTAGATACACGCCTACAAAGTAAGTAGGTACAAAGTAACATCACGTCACAATTAGGCACTCATAGATACACCTTCACTCAGCTGTACCTACTTACGCAGGTCGTAAGTCGTATTATCGTATACTTACCTAGGTAGATATTCCGCAACACAACAGAGCTCTGCAGGTAGGTTTAGGAATGCCGGCCTGCTTAGTGAATGCATACGGCTTTTTGGCGCATGAGTGATCGAGACACATTATGCAGCATCCCAGGTGTCACGGCGGCAAATGTTTTGATGATCCGCGCCCCCATCTCGTCGCGAGTCTCACACTCCACAGCGTAGACCATTTTCTTAATATGGCCCCACAAGAAAAAGTCGAGTGGCGTTATTTCCGGCAAGCGTGGAGGCCAGGCTACTTTCCCTCCGCGTCCAATACAAGTAATTTTACGCTCATATTGGCAAAATGAGCAGGAGCGCCGTCATGCTGGAAGATCAAGGCGTTGTATGTTGCCGACGGTAATTGCCTCAGCCTGACCTCGAGATCGTCTCGATTGAAGTTTATTCTCGCCATAAAGCCGAGGTGGGAGAAAACTGGGCCGATGAGGTGCTCGCTGACAATTGCAGCCCAAACATTGATGAGCCACTGGTGCAGAAACTTATCCTCACACGAAGCGTGAGGGTTGTCTGTCGCACACACGTGTTCAATGTGTACATTTGAAATGCCAGCTCTTGTAAATGATGCCTCATCAGTCCACAACACCGTCTTTGCGAACTCGGGAACAGCTGCCACTTGGTCGCGGTACCATTCGCAAAAGTGAACACGCGGCACATAGCCCACCGCCGTAAGCTCTTGCGTCCGTCTTAAATGATATGGATGTTGCCCGTCGTCCCGTAGAGTACCCCAAACCGCCATTTGGTTGACTGTCTGTGCTGGTCCTCCGATTACCCGCGAAGCGGTTGAGTATTACTTCCTGGAGTGCCATTAGTTGTGAACGGTCACCGTGGAAGGATCCCGTCGATTGGGCCTCAACACCATCCGGCGAAAAGATTCCAAGCACGGCACGTTTTCATTTTCCTGGAATTCAATGAACCGTTCGAAGTAAAGCTGCAGTGCCTGACAGAGACTGCTATCGGTTGCGCCTACGCACATCATCATCTCGTAGAACTCGACGTTGGAGTGAACCATCATTGGGAACTGCACCACAGAACAACACTCTTTAACGAGGAGAAAGGGACTGAACTGAAATCATAGGTACCTACTGAAAGAAAATAACAATAGGTCCGCCGCCCGGCCACTTCTGGAAATAAGTAATTTAGGGTTCTCTTCGGTTTTTGTAACATGACTTGAATGCGGCCCACACGCTCCGGTGCGTGTAAGACTACACAAGCGGGAGGCCAACAACGCACTGGTGCGGTTTCTCAACTAAGAGTAAAGTGTATGCACCAAAGTGGCGCCGGCATAGGACAAGCAAAATATTTTTTTTGGAGTAGGTAAAATTTAGGTATCCATTGTGGAACGAGAGTGAGCGCTTTAACACAAATCTCGTTACAAATTCAATACTTAGGCCTGGGTAGATAACATACCTTATTTGTGCAGTTCAAGTAAACAAACTAACAAGCATAGTCGATATTTGGCAATTTGCATTAAGTCATAAAGGGTTTTCAATCAAAATAGACCAATCAATAACAGTGCGATCATTTTTTGAATAGGTTAAAAAACACACCCGGTACAGAACCCTCAATTCAAAGGGCTGCAAGTCTCTAAGCCTACGGCCTAGTAACAAAGATTAAAAAATTTGAGATGTAATAATAATAATAATAATACAGGCAGGTATCTGCATGGTAGGTGTTCATCTGCTGCAGGTGCTTATTGAATGAGAGATTTTGCAGCTTATAGGAAGAAGGTAGTCTCATGAGCTCATATTCTGCTTACCAGATCGGTGAAAGTCGTGAATTTCATTTACTTTTTGGTTTGTCTCACAGAGACATTAAAATATTAGGAATCTTTACATCCACTTAAAGGAGACAAGTCATCTTGAAAAGTGCCCCGCCCCGCACAATTTATGGGGTCATTGATGCGGCAAAAGACTTTTTTTGTGATGTCCCATTACGACGTTAGTCCTGGAACTTTCAGGTCAAATTGCAGCTGCTACACGCATTTATCAGACTTCATATTAACGTAGGGAGATTCCCAATAATACCTAGATTTGCACCCTGAAATATGGCTACACTTTTCTGTTACAGCCTGTATTATCCTTTAAAAAAATCAACTATATTTTACAACTAAGCCCTGCCTTATGAACCGCCAATTTGTCAATCCTCAGATAACGTTAATCTGTCTGTGTATCTGAGGAGTTTGACAAAATTTGTATTGTACCTGTTAAATGTCAAATAAAGTTATGTCTGTATAACTCGGGTTTGAAAAATCACCCCTAAGCCGCTAAAGCATCAAGTGGCCAATAATGAATCAAACCTTACTCTTGCCCCATCCCATATACACAAATACTGTTGAGTAAGAGTACATAACACCGTATTCTGCCGAGTTTTTCTTCTGCCTCTTCGCCGCTGCCGCGCTTAGGGGCGTCTTGGGTTCGGGTCGCGGTGGGTGGTGTACACCCAACTCCCCGTTGCCATAGCAACCGATGATGGGCGTGTCAGGGAATTCAGCCCGGAAAGTCTTTTGCTCCAGGTCGTGACGGTTCATGCGGCCGACGCATGAGAGCTTGAACGCCACGGTGTGCTCGAAACGTGGGACTCGCTCGGAGAACTGGAATGAATTAAAGGAGGATAAAATGGCGTACCGACAAGGGCGTTTCTTCAGAAGTGGGTGCACTTGACTTTAGATAGGTATCCTCCTCGATATATAGATCCAGGACAGAAATAGAACAAGATTAGATTAGATTAGATTAGATTAGATTAGAGTCAGGGGATTCATGCTGAAACATAGGAACCAAAGGAAAAATATATGAAAGATGATAAATAAAATGTTTTCGAGTCCAAACTGACATTATAATAATAAATAAATAAATCATGTTTATTCAGTAATATTGCTACAGTTTTGTCATACATTTGTACAGACAATATGAGAGTTGTTAATCCCCAAAGTAGAGTTTCCCCTGTGTTTTGGGATAAGTAAAATACGCTCCTCCCTCCTTATGTGCAACAGTATTGTCTAACAAAAAAAAAATATTCTGTAATTATGTATGTACATACAGTTAAAATATTCGACTTAATTTAAATTTATAGTTTAATTTAAAGTTATGATGTTAACGATCTTATATAATAGTTAAAAGTTAATTTGACAAAATGGGATTAATTTTTACATACGTGACACAAAACTTACTTGAAAAATTATCTACTCGCTATTGGGAGTGTTTATAGTATGAGTTATGAAAGAGAAGTTGATAAATGTAACGCATGTATGTAGAGTGTAGTGTGTAATGTTATAATTTTTTGATATACAATAGCACCTACATGTTTACTAAGAAAAATTGCCACATAATCGATATTGGTACCATACTCATTATTCAGCTGGTGCTTAAATAAGTGTTAAGGAGGGCAAGAAAATTGTTGTGCTTCAACTAGTCCTAAAATCATGGAAATACTTACATCTTTCACAGCCTTCTGTATACACGGTTTAGACCAGTCTGAATGTTCTAGAATGAGAGAAAACATTTCAAAGTTTTTGTGTGTTCCAACAGCTGATTGATAGGTCTCTTTGGGCACAGAAAATATTGCCAAAGAGATGTGATTGTCACTGGAGTACTCCTTTCTCAAGGCAGTGTTCTCGGCATTGACATTACAGATAAACCGTTGCAAGTCTCTTCTATCATTGACAGCATCTTCAACAATGCAGCCTCCAAGTGCGTAGGGTATATCTGGCTGCCTGTGAAAGTTAAGACACATTTGTGTAAGTTGGCTTTATGTGGAGTTTCTTGAGTGATGTCTATAGTTAATGTTATCCTAGAATTTGAAAATCTCAGTCTTTTGTTTCATAACATCATGTGAATTTTTATCACTTTTTATTTATTTCGAATATTTAGCTGCTTGTCATATTAATTGTGATAAAAAACTAATTCTTATAGTATACCATCTACAAAAACAATTCAAATACTTACAGTTTTTTAAAATGATTCAAAAACTCAATATGAGAATCATCCAATGTATTTAAAAAATATTTGTCAGTTACAAATACCAAAAACCCTTTGAAGATTCTAGACTCAGCCATCTTCTCAACAATATCAAAGAATTCCTTTCTCATGTCAGAATTGGCTTTGATGTTTATAACTTCATATTGTATGTCAGGTATTTTTGGGATATAGAGTCCACATAGCAAAGGCGAGGATGTTGCCAGCATTTTGCAATTGATGGTCTGCAGACTTGTCACTGAAGTTGGAAGTGGCATGTAGCTGAGGTAAGAAGCTCTGACAACGAGGTTGCATTCTTTGGGATAGCAGAGGTCATGGTCTACGCAATCTAGCCCTGAAAACAAAATACAAACATAAAACCTATCAATATTACTGGTATATGTTTAGTTTATATTTGGATAAAATCATCAGTTTGATGGATGAAATCTCTTATTTACATATATTGAAGTAACTAAAGTATTGCTATACTTACACCAATGCACATCACTGCAGGAAGGTTCACAGGGGCAGGGTACAATACCGCTACAAATTCCCATTTTGCAAAATCCACTAAAATTTGTAAAAGTGAAAATTGCTAGTGGCTCAGTTGGGAATGTGCCTGATTTCTTCAATGCAGCTGTTTCCATATCATCTGGCACCTCCACCACATCTACAACAAAATCCTGTGGAGCCATGATCTCTCTCTGCAATGCCTTCACCGCATCACACCAAATCTTACATACACCTTTACATAGCAGTTGGTCTTGCCATGATAAGTGGCTTAGGATATTCTTCACAATTATATAGTTACAAGTTATGTTTTCCAGTAATTCTATGTCACATTCAATTTGTCGAGCATCTCTTATCAACTCCCTTCCCTCGAGGTAAGCTGACAAATGCTCTTTGGGCTCAACTTTCAAACATTTATCAGACATATTGTTTTCTTACATTTCTGTCACTATTTGATCGTCAGCATGCCGTTGAAGAGGATCACCCTTCAGGAGTGCAAGTATAAAGCAATAGAGGTAGATAAAGAAGAATATGAGATAGTAACCAATATTGATCATAACATCTCGCAAATGCTTCTTCAGTTGTCCCCGGTTGTGAATCTCAGCTGGATCATATACACCCAAGTTTCCTTGCGGTACCGTGAAGAACTCGAATGTTAGCCAAATGAACATAGGCAGGTTGAGTATGAATATAAGAACTTGGCCATGTAGTAGTAAAAAGAATGTCAAGAACGAATGACCGATATATTTCGGAAGCACCCAATAGTTCAGTTTCTCACAGCATTCCTGAGCGTTTAGGTAATCACATTCTAGATCTGAGAGAGTAATAATGTAGTAAACTAAAAGAAACAGAATCGCACCGATATCAATCAACGAAAGAGAGAAAAGTAGTGTTTCACCTAATATCATAACTAAATGTCTTTTATAACGAAAATTGTTACAGCACAATATATCAGAATTTCGGCGTAAAAGCTGCCGGAAAGGATAATAAGCTCAAAATTTTTTAGTTCTTACACGCTAGACACGATTTATTTCAACAAGCAAGCGCAAGCAAACATTTTTTTGACTGACACTGACACTGACATGCATGACACAAGACCACAGAACAAATATACCCAAGGGACATGGCAATTCAATTCCGTCAGATAGGCGGAAAACAAAAAAAACGGCGGGCTTATTATCTAGAATTCTGCAATCAGCAACTACCAGTGTTGCCAACCCCATTCTAGACTAAAACTGCAAACAAGCTTTCAAAAAGCTGTAGAAAACTGTAAATGTATACTTACAGAACTATAAATCTACAGCTTTTCTTATTTTGTATTATTTAATGGCAGTTATCAATAAAACAACATAATTAAGAAATAAAATCAACTTTAAATCTTAAAAAAATTACAATATGTCTACTAGACTTCGTTTTCAATTTGCACATCCTCCTCATTTTCAGTTTCATTTTTTTTCTTGAAATCGTACATATTTTAATTGAATCTCTTTAAATGCTTATTGGTAGCATGAAACTCGAAACAATTTTTATATTCTGATTTCGTATGTAAGGTGCCTTTATGGTGGTGTGGTGGTAGACAGTTTATTCCTAAGTTTGGTTTTCATAAGTTTTTTTTAATTTATTTATTTATTTATCCACTAACGCCACCTGTGCAATTACGCAAACCGTGCCATAGACGTTGCTAAAACCGAGTTGTACGGGTTACGCAGCGAGTAGTATTATATAGAAAAACTGTAGATTTGGAGGTCTGAACTAAAAACTGTGACGATATGGACAAAACTGTAAATCTACAGTTAAAACTGTAGAGTTGGCTACACTGGCAACTACTGCGCAGTGATTGCGCAGTCATCGCACAATCGGTCGCAATGTGTCAAACCAAATTCGAATTATCTAAAGCGATCGCTCGCTAACCGTTTGCTTTCTGCTAACTGCAACATCAATGCACTTTTCTTTTTTCTTTCGTTCAATCGTTCACTTCTATGCTAAGAAAGTGGTGCCACTAGCAATGACGGAGCAATCGAGAACTAGTTGGATTGTTGTTTGTTTGCATTGTTGTGACTTTGATTTGAGGTTATAAAAATTTGCTGTGTATTGCGTGTGCATTTTCTTTTTCAGTTTATTTTAGTGTTCCTTATAGCGCAAAACAAGTTTGTGTCCACCAATTTGAAAATGTAAGTATTTTTTGGCTCACCTTTAGCGGATGACCTACTCGCTGGGGTGTCCAAACTTTTTTAGCATCATGTTGGGGTCATTTGATCATCTTCCTGAAAGTTTCAGGGTGCGGAATTCAATATTTTATAAGATATGATTTTTTGAAAATCTGAAAATACTTTGTAAAATGATGTAACGCAACGCAAATAATATCTTGAAATCTTGTCTGTGGTCAAAATACATTAACTACATTTCGTTGTACGCATATTTGAAAAGATGAGAATTCTCTAAAAAAATGAGGAAATGTGGAATCTTTTTTTAATAATACCTATTGTAATAAAAACTTTCATTTAACCTGCAATTTATGTTTGTTTATTTATTTTACGTCAATCAAAGTTAATTTAGTATTTTTTTCGTAAAATATCACTTTTGATAATAAAAAAGTTATCATTTTTGTTTAAAACGGAACGCATTTTGTTGGAGCGTTTTGCCGCGTTTTTGGTTGGGCGGCAAAGTAATAGTCCCTTTTCTAGTAGTTTCGAGAATGTTCTATTTTCTTGTTCTCTCGATATTTACAAGCAAAAACAACTGGCTAGAGTAGGTTATTGTGGTTATGTTAGAACGTTGAAGAAGCTAAACCGGAGCGGAGCGTATGCAAACAAAAACGATTGGCTAGAGTAAGTTATTGTGGCTACTTTTCAATCGGGTTATAGGTTATGTTAGAACGTTGAAGAAGCTAAACCGGAGCGGAGCGTATGCAAACAAAAACTATTGGCTAGAGTAGGTTATTGTGGCTACTTTTCAATCGGGTTATAGGTTATGTTAGAACGTTGAAGAAGCTGAACCGGAGCGGAGCGGAGCGCAGCGTATGCAAACAAAAACGATTGGCTAGAGTAGGTTATTGTTGCTACTTTTCATGTAAATTTTGATGATAGCATTGATTGATGGAGCATTTGTGGAGGAGGAAGGTGTCGAGGCAGAAAAATGACCCTTTCGAAGAAAGCAACTAGGCATTTCCGCGCGGGGGGGAAGTAGTAGGGGGGGCATCTACCCCCTTCCCCCTCCCCCCACTTAAAGATCAAGGTCAGTCTAAATTTTGTTTTAATTTAACAACATAACCTCAAAACTTTAAATAATCATATCTCAGAAACTAGGCATTTCCGCGGCGGGGGAATCATCTACCCCCCTCCCCCCTCAGGGTCAAAAAAGTAGGTCATCCGCTAAAGTCCTTCCGTCCAACCGCGTCTCCCAGGACCAAATAGATGTGCTGTTAGACTACCTCATTGGGCATTCTAATCTGGCAAAGGGTGTCGGCTTAGGGGCGAGGTCAAAGGAAACTGTAGAACGACAGTGGGACGGTCTCGCCTCTACTCTCAACGCCTTGGGTACAGGTTCCAGTAAAACTGGAGATCGGTGGAAAAAGGTAACAAACTATATTTTATTGTCGCGTCTAGTATGCTCGCTTGCATGGCTTGATGGCAGAAATACTTTGGCTTGTTACAGTACTGGAATGATTTGAAGCACAAGGCCAAGACAAGAACTGCATTAAGGAGAAGAGACCAAAATGCTACTGGTGGTGGACCTCCCAATCCAATGCTCTTCTCCGCAGATTCCGCCATTGTGTTAGTGAACTCACCCAAAAAAATGTAATGACGGATCTAAGTGATGTAACAACATCCTATGGAAATAAATGATTTTTTTATTTTGATTTGATTTGAATGGGTGGCTTGTCAGAGACTGATCAAAAAGTCCTGGCTATTATTGGGTTTCAGACAGTGGTTGGTGATGAGCAGCATCGAGTTCCTCTCTTTGTTAGTAAATAGTCTGATTACTTGATTCTATTACTGTTAATATTATACAAAGCTGTTAATTTATTGTGCCTACTCTGTAGGATTTTACTTTCTTTTTATTCTTGTGTTTCCATGTATCCCCAAACCAATGCAGTCAATCAGGTAGAGAGCCAAGATGCCCAGTTCGCTATTGGAGTTGAAGACTACCAATTTCCTGTCTATGTAAGCAAACAGACTGATTACTTTGATCTTTTACATATAATTCTGTTTTTATCATACAATATCACAAAGATATTAGAATAATATTATATCAATATAGAAGTGCCTTATTCTAGTCAGATACCTATAACTTAAACTCTTAAACATTATTTCAGAGCTCGCAGACCGAGACCCTGGAAACCGAGGCCCTGGAAACTGAGATCATGGAAACAGAGATATATGTGGAAGAAGGTAACATTTCATGATTTATTTATAAAATAGTATATATAAAATACTCTATTAAAGAGTATTAATTAAATTATGCTTCTCCTTTTAGAGAGTCCAGCTACAGCTGCTGACAACCTGCGTCTGCTGACCTCAAGTAGCCAAACAACTAGAGCTGGTAAGTTTTTCAATTATAAAATGCCAACTACCTAAAGGTTTATTGCGTGCATGCTCCACATTTTTTTAAGTTATTTTATATGTGATGCTAATGGTTTTAAATAATTGTTTCTCCTTTCAGAAACTGCAGTGGCCAATCCTTTTTCTCCTTCCACAAGTGGCCAAACTATAACTAGAGCTGGTAAGTTTTTCTATGATGCCACCAACTGGCAAAGATTTATTGTGTGAATGCTACAGGTTTCATAAGCACCACCCATTTAGAATAATTTTTCAAGTGATGGTGATGTTCTAAATCAGGGGTCGGCAAGTAATTCTACGTGAGGTCCGGATACGGTAGAGTTTTTTTACCGAGGTTGTAGGGTTATGCTACTTACATGCCATTTTCCAGTCTGCTTTGATGGTCTGCATTTATCTCACAGCTGGATATTTCGTATCACCTTTATTTTCATAGGACCCTGTAACGTTTTAAACCATAAGAACACAATAACAAATCATTTTCACTTCGTATTTTCACACTATCAGCACTTTTAAATCGATGTCGAAGGGGTTTACCTTTGGTGACCTTGTATTTGGCTTTCTCCGAAACTCTGCAATCTCGGGCTTCGTGCGCGCTGGTGCGCTACCTTTTCATATATCGTTAATGTCCCAATTTTCATTGTTATCTTGTTGTTTTCTCTATTACGAGCCTGAAATCAAAATCTGACATATTTTGATATCGTTGTTTATCTGGTTGTCATGGCAATGTCCATTCAAACTCATTAGCGGTCCGATATGTTTACTTCAATACTTTTACAAAAATACTTTTTCCCTCTTGGCCATTCACAAAAATTGCTTTTAATTTAAATAATTTTTAGAACTCTCCAAAAAGGGTATAAGAGCGGAACATTGCTGAATTCAAAAAAAAGTCTCGCTTCAGCTCTTGAAGAGGAAGCATCGCCTAAAGGCCTTATCCCGAGGCCGCACTGCCCCGGGATCCTGCGAGCCTCTGCTGAGTCGCCTACTGTTCGCTGCTGCTGCCTTACTGCCGTCTCCAACCACCTATACCCTGACGTGCTGCCGTCTCCAATCAACTATACCCTGACGTGCTGCCGTCTCCAACCACCTATACCCTGACGTGCTGCCGTCTCCAACCATCTATACCCTGACGTGCTGCTGCCTTCAAGCCACCTCCTACACCACCTCCGGATCTCCAACTACTCGCAACTACTCCAGGCTCCGGGCACCACCGCCGCGTGCTCCCTGTTCTGCCCTCCTACTCTCCGTGTCCTTCGCTCCCCTTTTTATATCTTTTGTACCTGTATCTTTTAAAACCTGTGTCACCTCAATCATCCTCATCCTCATATCATTTTTTTTTTAAATAATCATTGTAAATCAACATAATAAACTGTCATTTCTAAATTTTATTCTGGTTGTTGTTTCTTGTTAGGTTCTGGTTAGGTTCTTGTCGCTACACGACATTTTGGCGCCCATCGTAAAAGTTCTTCTTCACCCTTCTTCACCTTTTCTGCGCCTTGTCTCTTTCCTTTTGATTTGCTTTCTCTTTCGCTCTTAAATCTTTATCTATTCATCCTTTTCATATTTTCCAAATTCTAAAACAAAACTTCATCTAGTTTTTCAACTCATCTGGATTATATTTAGGCCTACATTTAACTTACATTACTTCACTTCACTTCACTTCACTTCATCACTTTAATATTTTTATTCTATATAACCGGAAAGAGGTAAAATTTTCAATTTAACTATAACAATGGAAAGGGTTATTAAGTACGAATTCCTTAACAAGGCCGAGCTCGAAAACGAAGTAAAGACTAGATGTGAGGAACCAGCTAATACTGTTCTGTTTCTTAAAAAACAGGTTTTGCGTTTAGTTGCGAATTCTCACCCTGAAGATATTCTGACTTCTCCAGTTCCGATGGAGGATGACTTGTCTCAAATTGGTTCTACTCTGACTTACCTGGATTGTAAAATTGAAAAATTTTTACAAGGTGAAACCAAATACTTACGATTAATACAAACTTTTATTAATCATGTTTATTACAGATTGGAGCGAATAGATACTGACTTATATCCAGACTCTAAAGCTAGTTTCGATACTTTGAAGATGAAATTTGACGCTATTTCTAAACAATTCGAATCCTTGACTCCACCTTCAACTGCAAATGACTCCCCATCACTTGACCTTCCTGCTGACCCGACTGTCATGGAACCCCCTCTTGTTTCTCAAGCTTCTGTCCAGACCCATACCCCGTATCCTCCACCACCACCTCAATCCTTCCCTCCAACTAACGTCTTCAAAGATCTGAAAAGACACACCTTCAATGGTAAAAGCTGTCCAAGATCCTTTCTTCAAAAACTTGAAGAATATAGCTTAGCTCGTGGCTTGTCCAAGGACTTGTTGATTTCTCAGGCGTTCGAAATTTTCACCGACAATGCCCTTCATTGGTTCAGATTTAAATATAATCAGAATCCAAACTTAACTTGGAACGAACTTTCTTCTTTACTAATCAAAAACTTTGGTGGTTTTGATTATGATCAGAAACTTTTAGAAGCGATTAGGAATCGTACTCAAGGTTGTGATGAACCTATCGTCATCTATATTTCCATCATGTCTGGAATGTTCGCTCGCCTTTCAAAAAGACTTTCTGAAACAGAACAATTGGAGATTATTTTGAGAAATATTCGCCCATGTTATTCAGTCTTCGTAGCTCTAAAAGACATTGACTCTATCGATTCTCTTCTGGCCACTTGCCAAAACTACGAAAAGTTCCTAGACAGAGACAAACAATTTAAAGAACCAAATTTGCAACAAAGTCCTCATGTTTCTGAATTCAACTACAAGCATTCCACTTCAAGTTCAGTTGACTCTCCAAACTCTTCTAATAACTCACGACCTTCTCCTCCCTTCATGAATAAATTCACTCCACCCTACAAATACCCTTCTAGACACGTTAATAGTCTCTCTCAAACTGCAGCTCCCCAAGAAAGTTCTTTTTGCGTTCGCTGTCGTAAACTAGGTCATACTTTGAACAGTTGCACTCAACCACGATTCGTGATTTGTTTCAAATGTGGTCTTAAGGGTTTTAAAACTGCAGATTGCCCTACTTGTTCTCCCAAACCTAATACTAGTACAAAAAACTAACTGCTGACTTGAAAAGTAACTCAAACTTTGATAAGGACGAGTGGACTAATTGGATCAAAACAATTCAAAACTTCTTTGCTTGCTACAAAATCTCTTCTACACTCTACTCCAAAGAACAAGATCTTAATCGTCCATTCGTTAATGTCAAAATTTATGACTTAACTTTATCTGGTTTACTAGATTCTGGCAGCTCAGTAACTATTCTGGGTAATAATTCTCATTTGGAAATTCTTAAACTGGGCTGCAAACTTCTCAAGTCAGATCTTATTACTGTCTCTACTGCTAATAATCAAAAAATTAATTCCTTGGGTTATTTTGACTTACCTGTCCATTTCAATAACGAAACTCACTTGATTAAAGCTTATGTTTTCCCTGAAATATTTCCTTCTCTAATACTAGATATTGACTTTTGGAGAAAATTTAATCTTCTACCTAGTGTTTTAGCTTCTCTTAACTTTACAGATCCTAAATGTTTTGCTATCGACACTAAAGATATTAAAGTTTTACCTTATGAGCATTTAACTCCTAATCAAAAGAACATCGCTAATGACATCATCCAACGCTTCAAGACAATCTCTTTTGAAGAAAAAGGTGTTCTGGGAAACACACACTTAATCACCCACAAGATTGACACTGGTGATTCTCTTCCGATCAAACAAAGATGTTACAGACTGTCTCTTGAAAAACAAAAGGCTTTATGATGATTAATGAAGTTGACAAGATGCTGGGATGGAACGTCATTGAACAATGCAAAAGTCCTTGGTTATCTCCAGTCCTCATCACTCCAAAGAAGAATGGTGAATGGCGTTTCTGCGTAGATAGCAGGAAGCTTAACTCAGTTACACGTCGTGATGCTTATAGTCTGCCTCTAATAAGCGAAATTTTGGACAACCTGAGAAATGCCAAATACCAATCAATTATCAAGCATCAACATTGCGAAAGCATTTTGGGAGATTCCCTTGAATCCTGCTGATAGAGATAAGACAGCATTTTATGTTCCTGGAAGAGGTATGTTCAGATTCAAAGTAATGCCTTTTGGTCTCACTAACTAGACTTGGGTAACTCGAGAGTAAGATATAATATGACACACATATCGCTTGACGTCCATTATATCATAGTTACATCCCAGCGATATGAATCATATCTCACTCCCCAAACAAATCTCGCTCTCTCTGCCCAGGCTACACTAAACACAGTTGTGTGAGAACAAACCAACAAAACCAGACGTCTTCCAGTTTTAAAATGTCACTATTAGGCAAACAGCAACCTTATCACCTTAACATTTGGTCTACATTTGGTCCACATCTTGTTGGCAAATACACAATTGACCAAACCAACCACACGTATTTCAGTCTTAAATGTCACTTTTAGGCGAATAGCAACCTTATCACCTTAATCCTTGGTCCAAATTTGAGCCGGATATCTAGTAGTAGCGATAGCGAAGGCGAACACACACTAACCGCACCGAACGGATCGACGGCGCCGAAGGAATCTACCACGCTGCTCTCGGGCGTTGCTCTGTCGCACTTGCACGCCACGCATGACCGGATAAGCATGGATAGGTGTGCGTTCATCTGTACACCAGAGCGAGATTCGCGGAAACGAACACGTGGGTTTTTTCGGCTATCATCGGTTGGATTAAGATGAGCGAGAAAGAGTATGTGTTTGTCATACTATAATAGGCATAATGTTTCCAAAAGTTTGCTTATTGATTTGAATCTTATCGCATTGCAATAAGCTCGAAAAGCAATAAAAATCTATGGGATATAACGTTCATAATAATGTATGAAGAAGCTATGGAGGCCTCAGTTCGCTGCCAAGGCAAAAGTGATCAAAGGATCGAAGCGGGCAATAAAAAGTGGTCTCTAGGTAAGTTGGTTAAGGCATAGTTCAAATGGTGAAATTAAAATGCAACTGTTGCAATTCGTTTGTTATATATTTTGTATTGAGTAGGTTATTTTTCGAGAATCTTCTAACTCATCAACTCATTAAACAAATATAAGAGCCTTGTGAGATAAAAGAGTAAGAAAAAATAAGTGGGAGTTGGAGCGTTATGAGAAGCCATAGATTTGAATGAGTGAGATATGATAGAGATTAATGTGTCACCGAATCAATAGATATGAGATATGATTACTCCTGATAAAGACACACTTTGCGCAAGTCTATCACTAACTCACCTGCAACTCAACAAAGATTAATGGATACGCTATTTACTCCTGAATTTGAGAACAAGGTATTTTGCTATCTGGATGACATCGTTATTATTAGCGAGACTTTTGATGAGCACATATCGCTTCTCATGAAAGTTCATGAAAAACTTTAATATGCTAATCTGACTATTAACTTTGAAAAGAGTCAATTCTTCAGGAAAGAACTGAAATACCTTGGTTTTCTAGTGGACGAGTATGGTCTTCGTGCTGATCCAGATAAAATAAAAGCTATTCTAGAATATCCTGTACCTACTTGCAGAAAAGAAGTTCGAAGATTCATAGGCACCTGCACCTGGTTTAGAAGATTCATTCCAAACTTCAGCACTATTGCCTCTCCACTCAACCAACAAACCTGTTCCGGGAAGAACGCTCCTAAATTTTTATGGAATTCCAAGGCTGCAGCTGCTTTCCAGAAACTTAAAGAAGCTTTGGTAACTGCTCCTGTCCTTGCTTGCCCTAACTTCGAACTACCCTTCTCTGTACATTGTGATGCATCAAATTATGGCATAGGAGCAATGCTTACTCAACATCAAGATGACAAAGAAGTCGTGATTGCTTACATGAGTAAAGCACTAAACAAAAATCAACAAAACTACTCAACTACTGAAAGAGAAACATTGGCTGTAATAACTGCGCTAGAACATTGGCGATGTTACCTAGACCATGGTAAATAATTTACAATATATACTGACCACGCTGCACTTAAATGGTTTCAGAACTTATCGAATCCATCTGGAAGACTTGCTCGCTGGACTCTACGCTTATCATGCTTTAATTTTGTCCTGAAACATAAAAAAAGAAAGGATAACGTTGTTCCTGATTTATTATCAAGACATTAGAATAAAGAACGTCCTGATACACGAGAAACTTTACCTCAAGGCGTACATCCTATTACGATTGAAGAACCACCTGATCGTGAACTTGAGCACTACAACAAGATTTTTCTCGAATGCTCCAACAACCCAGACGCATATCCCAACTACACTATCAGGGATAACAAACTTTACCGCTGCATCCATTCTCCCGATCGTCTAAACGATGACTTTATTTGGAAAGAAGTTCCACTGCCGCAAGATAGACATGCACTTATTGAAGTTAGCCATGGTTCCCCTTCAGAACTCCACCTTGGTATCTTCAAGACATTCAAGAAAATATCTTTAAAATACTATTGGCCTGGTATGTTTAAGGACATTGCCAATTTAATCTCGACTTGTGAAACCTGCTTAACCTACAAACACCCTAATCATTCTCCCTATGGTCTTATGGGTAAACCTAAACTTTGCTCCAGACCTTTTCAAACTATATCCTTAGATCTTATGGGTCCATTGCCTATGACCCGGAGAAGAAATCAGTATATTCTGGTAATTAGCTGCAATTTTACTAATATACTATGATTTTTCCCCTTAAACGTGCTACTTCAGCTAATATCATTAATGTCTTAGAAAATTCAGTGTTTCTAGTTCATGGCATTCCTCAAACTATTATAATGGACAACGCTGTTCAATTTCAGTCGCGAGAATTCCACTCATTCTTAAATTCTTATAACGTTCCTTGTATTTTTCACACAGCTTTATATTGTCCTCAGGTTAATCCTACAGAGAAATTTAATAGTACGATTATTACAGCTCTAGCATCCCTAGTAGGAGACGATCATAGATCCTGGGACAACCATCTTACTAAGATTCAGTTCGCAATGAACAGCGCTACAAACGTTGCTACTGGCTTTACTCCAAACTTTTTAGTCTTTGGTAGGGAAACAATACCTTGTGGTTCCTTCTATACTCCAACTCAGAATCTCGAGGAATTGATATTTATGCCTCGTGATATTTACGCGTCTAATGCTGGTCTCCTCTCATCTATCTTTCACAGAGTTCAAACTAAACTTCACATAGCTCACGCTAAAAATAGCGCTCGCTATGATCTTCGCCGGTCTTTTAAAGAATTTAATGTGGGAGATACTGTTTGGCGTAAAAACCATGTTTTAAGCAATGCTGGCGCATACTTTTTTTTTTTATAAACATTTATTAATCCCAATTACAATATTTATAACTTATACTATATAGCCACTACGCAAGCCAGTAGCTTATCTGTAGTGGCGAGTGTTACTTACATAACAACAATGTTTTAATTATATTATTTGGAAACAGAGTTTTTGATGAGGAACTCTTTTATCTTATGCTTATACTTATTGCTATCGCTATTAATATATAAATGTTGAAGGTCGTTTGGAAGTTCGTTGACCATATCCGGCAAGAAGTACATCCATGTTCTAGTTCCATATACATTATTATATCTAGTTAATGTAAATGATGGCATAGAGGTAAGGTTACGTAGTCTAGAGGATCTTTCCTTTTTTTTCAAGAACGTTTTGTTAATATCTTCATCGATTAGTGTATGTAATTTTAATTTGTCGTATACATCTAGTATTTTACAGTATTGGAATAGGTTAATTTTGGTTTTCTTATCTCCAGAAAAGGCTTTTGTTGGAACAATTAGTTTTAAAATACTTTTTTGTAGTTTATATATCTTTTCTAAATATGTTTTGTATGATCTTCCGTAGCTACTTATACCATATCCTATAATTGCATCGGCCATTGCCATGTATATTAGTCTTAGTATTTTAAACGGTACTTTATATTTAAGAATCGCAAATTTACCCAATAACGCTCTCAGTTTATGACACACATGTTGTATGTGCGGTTCCCAGTTGAAGCGCTTATCTATAATCAGTCCTAGGTACTTGTGTTGTTGGACCACCTCTAGTGATGTGCATTTACAGTTTGTATTTTTTGCGTGAAAACATTGATGCTCATGTGCTACGATGCTGGGTTGGGTGTCGGTGCTGTTGTGAGATGAGTGAATGTGTACTACTTTCGTCTTGTTTGAATTGATAACGAGCGCCGCGTCATGCGCCCATTTGCATAAAAGGTTGTAATTTTCTTGCATAATCCGTTCCGCTGTTTTTATATCACTGTGGGCGACAACCAAGCATGTATCATCGGCAAATTGGTAAACCGATCCTTCTGTTATAATATTACACATATCATTGACATAAAACAGATATTCTAGGGGGGCTAATATGGACCCTTGAGCAGATCCTACCTCAGTATGAGTCAAGCCACTAAGCTGTTCTGCTATTTTTACTGTTGTGAATCGACAGCTGTGATAATTTTTTATCCATTTTAGGAATGGGCCCTGTATACCATTTTGTTCTAATCTATTATATAATGTTTCATATTCTATGGTGTCGAAGGCCTTACTAAAATCGATAAAAATAGTTCGTACATGTTTTTTATTATTTAGGTACTCGTTAACTTCGTTAGAAAATTTTGACAAAAGCTGAGTTGTACTTTTATTTTTTTGAAATCCGTATTGATTGTTATTTATGATTCCATTTTTTTGTATGTAGTTATTTATTTGAATGCCGAAGTATCTCTCGATGATCTTATCTATACTAGACAGAATGGTGATTGGTCGATAATTGTTGGTATCTGTTTTACTTCCATTTTTGAATATTGGTCTTATGATGCCTATTTTTATTTGGTCAGGATATATAGTTGTTTCTATACACTGATT
Organism: Argyresthia goedartella; assembly: GCA_949825045.1. Lineage (NCBI taxonomy): Eukaryota > Metazoa > Arthropoda > Insecta > Lepidoptera > Argyresthiidae > Argyresthia > Argyresthia goedartella. The sequence goes on along the minus strand of OX463821.1, from coordinate 19,229,315 downwards.
TATCAGGTGAGTGATAATTGGAACAAGCTCATTTGATATAATTTTAATATCACATACTCTAATGCCATCAATGCCTGGACTCTTTTTTGAATTCATGTGTTTAATAATTTTTTCCGTGATTTCATTACTGGCCTTGTATATTTTCATACATCTATCCGTGATATTTATATGATTTTTGTTATCAAGAAGTGGCCTTTTGCAATTTAGGCATATTTTTTTTACATTATTGCTGAATTCTTCAGCAAATTTATTAGTTAAATTAGTGACATTCGTGTTAAAAGCCTTACATATTATTTCATCTATCGATTTTGTAAGTTTACCGCATAATTTATTTATTATTTGCCATATCTGTTTTGTGTTTTTAAAGTTATTGTTTATTTCCTGTATAGTATAATTGTTTTTTATTAAGTTAGTATAGGCAGTGGTTTTGTTCCTGTAATTATTATAAATTAATCTATTTTTCGCATTGCTTTGGTCCTTTTTCCAAATTTTGTATAGTTCATCTCTTGTCTTGCACATAGTGATTAGTTTTTTGTCGATCCACTTACAATTTTTTCTTTTTCCTTCACTATTATTTTTGATTTTGTACTTACATTTTTTATAAGTTACATTAAATTTATCGATTATAAAGTTTAGAATATCGTTGGGGTTTTTCATGTCCAACGCTAATCTCCAATCAGTGTTTTTAAGTTCCGAAATTAGTTTCTGATGATTTAGTTTAGTTGAGACCTTGTTTACGAGGGGTGGTTTGGTAAGGCGCGTATTGTCTTTTATCAAGCAACCGGTTATGCAATGATCAGCTGGTGCTATATTGATAACGGTCGTGTTCACGTCGCGGTTACCTACGCAACGCATAAAGATGTGATCAATACAAGATCTCGTTATAAGATCACCCTTTTTTTCTATTCGTGTATATTGCGTAATACCGCTTGCAAGTCCAATTTCGCTTAGTTTGTTTAAATACTGCATCCTGTGTTCATTATACTTTTTTGTGTCAATGTTCATGTCTCCTATAATCATGTAGTCGCTTTTTATTGCATATTTTTTATTTAAAATAGAAAGTTCTTCAATGAAACGTGTCTTATTTTTATCCGACGGCCTATATACCGCACATATTCCTATTTTGTAGTTATAAGATGTTTTTATTTCGCCTGTTAAGCATTCAAAATTATAGGTACACGAGTCTGTCCTGTAAAATTCTATGCTTTTGTGTATGTATAATATAATGCCACCGCCCTTTCTATAATTTCTAAGTTCTGTGTACATACTATAGTTATCTAGCTGGAATAATTGTTTACAATTTTCGTTTATATTAGCTTCCGTAATCACAATAATATGAATAGTGTTTTTACAGTTATGTATAGTGCATTCTATCTGGCTGAAGTTTTTTACCATAGATCGTATATTTACATGAAGTGTTAGTAAACATTGCTCAGTAATTGATTGCGATCCTACAAAGTCATTCCAGGTATCAAAGTTTTGTTCTATTATAAATGACTCATAAGCCATTTATGTAAAAAAAGTTGGCAGTTAGTACGACAGTATATTTTAACTTATGAGTATGGTGATACCTTGATTAGGGGTGATCCTCAATTTCGGCGACAATCCTCTCAATGTCGCTCTGGGACCTAATCACAAAGTATTTTTCGTTTTCCGATTTGCGCGCCATTATGTTCCCGTTCTTTATCCATACGAACTTATACTGGTATTTATCTTTCAGCTCCGTTTTTGTTTTCCACAGTAGGAATGCAGTTGAGGGTGTGAGTGCCTCTCGTACGTATATCTTGTCGTCTCCGTCGATGCCTAGGTCCTTGCTGTAGATGCTAGTATCCCTCGACTTGTTGATCCATTGGTCCCGGCAACCCTCCTGCAGGATAACTGTGATGGCGGAGTGTTCCCGTTTCTTGTTGATATTTGTATTGCGTGATTTCTTCCGGAATACTTTTTTTATGCTATCCGGTTTTTGTTGCAGCTTGGAACATATGACATTTAATATATTTGTTAGTTTCTCATCTTTTTCTTCTTTGATTCCGCATATCTCGATGTGATTGTTTATCTGATTTTGTTCCATCATATTGATGCGTTGCTCCAACACGTCATTTCGTAGGTTCATAGTATTTAAGTTGTTTTTGAGTTCATGTTGTTGTTTTTCCATGATTTTTCGCTGATGTTCATATCTGTTTATCTTCTCTTCATACTCATCTATTTTGTCCGAGAAAAAAGATAATGCTTGTTGCATTTCTATGCGTATTGTTTCGCGTACCTCCCTCCTTATCTGTGCTAACATTTGTTTGATGGTGTCACTAGTAGTTGATAGTTGCTGTTCCGAGTCTGTAGCCTCTTCATCGTCGGCGTCAGGCATGATGCATGACAGCCGCTTGGGTCGGACGCTTCCGATGCAGGGCCGGCATTTCCAGTCCACGGATTCGGTTGAGTTTAGAGCACTGAGCTGTTCGGCATTAATCGATGCACACTGCGCATGTAGCCATTTAGAACATTTTCTGCACTGCAATCCAGGACACTTTTTGGTTACCAGTTTATTACATTTGGCACATTTTGCCATTGTAGGTATCTGAGGGTAGTCGTATTTCGCGTTAGAAAAACAATTCGTGCGGTTGCGCGTCCACTCTGTTTCGCATCGAGCGAGGCACTGCTTTAATGCTAAACTTGCCCCTTAATTCATTAAGTGTAAAATAATAACCAAACTTTCACCATTAGTATACATTCTCGAAGACCCTAACGGAGTTAGAGGCAAGTGGCACATTAAAGATATAAAATCTTAAATTTTCTTAACTTCTATTAACTGTTAATTTGTATATATGTATAAATATCACCATCATTTTCACCTTATTATTTTTATTTCTTCCTTTAATCCAGTGTTCTTCAACACATTTTACTTTAGGACCTCGAATCTTCGTTGGTTAGTCGTCACCTTTTTTTTTATCTTTATTTCCGACACATCTCTTTGGCGATGTTGCTGATCTCTGGCTTCGAGCCCTACCGCTCTGGCCGTTCTTAATCTTTTCTTAAGTCAAAGCGACTAAAGCTACCTTAGGATTAATTTGTTTCTCTTTACCTCCACTTATTTTTTTTTCCACGCAGGAGCGGATGACAACTCCTTAAGTAAGCCTGAATGTCCTTTCGAAAACACACTTTTAAAGTGGTTGTCATTGAATGTGAACTCCACCCTTACCTGAATGAAGATGATGAATGTAAGAGATGGTATATCTGATTTGGCCTGGTGATGTCTGTTTCTGCAAAGCTGTGTTTTTATGGTTTATTTTAAAATGTACATATCAAAATTTTTGCTGATTCAAAAATTTTTCCAGGGTCGGGGGGAAAATGTAAAGGTCCCGAAAAAAAAAACTCAATTTTTTATTTGACTTTTTTATTAACTTTAGACTAAATTAACCATAAATGACAGTAATTAATGCGAGAAATTACACTTGCGCTCTTGAGCAAGCTTTTTGAAGTTGGGTTGGCGAGGCGAACTGCTAATGCGGAGCGTGTCTTCGAGGTGTGCGTCTGTTAATCTGGATCGGTATTTGTTCTTCAAAAAATTCATTTTCGAGAATGACGACTCACACACATATGTGGAGCCAAACATTGTAGCCAGTTTGATGGCTAGTTTTTTACAGATCTCATACTTTTCTGGTACATGTTTGCCCCAAAATTCTTCACATGATGTAGTTTTATGTATTTGCAAAGAAATATCTTCCTGCAAGTCTATTATCTCCATTTGGGGTAGTGCCTTTGGAACATGGAAAATTTTCATTTTTGAAAAACTTCATAAGGCGATTTGAGGAATGAAGATAGCTTCCCTATCTCTGCAAAGTCTTGGAATCTTGCAGCAAATTCCTTCCCAAGATCTGATATAAACTTTGAAAATAATGCAACGTCTTCTTCAGAGTTCTTCTTTTTAAATTGAAGAATTGTTGGAAAATGAATAAATTCTTGATTTACAATATCTTTTTCAAAAATATCCAGCTTACGACGGAAAGCAGATAACCTTTGTATCAGATCACATATTAGTTTTCCATTACCTTATAGCTCAGTGTTGAGCGCATTCAAATATTTGAGAATGTCTTTAAGGAAAGCCACAGATAGCATATTGCGCTCGTTTGTTATGAACTCCAAGTGCTTTCTTGCTTCCTGCGTATCCAAGTTTTGCAGAAAAGATGTGACTTGTTCTTTTATTAGCCAGAAACGCTCAATAACCTGACCTTTACTTAGCCAGCGAACATTATTGTGTTGCAGTAAATCAGAATACGCTGAATTATATTCAGACAGGAACTCCTTGAACTGTCGGTGCTGAAGAGCAGAGCGAGACCTCATAAAGTTGATCATCTTGACCAGCTATCCATTACTTCTTTCAGAGTCGTACTGAGTTTGCCGCAAAGGGCTGTCTGATGGATAATGCACTGATAAGATATTAGGTCTGCATTCTTATCCTTGACTCTGCTTACCAATCCCTTTTCTTTGCCAATCATCGCTGGGGCCCCGTCCGTTGAAAGAGATACCATTTTATCATAACCAATATTTGTGCTGGTTATGAATTCATCAAACTTCTTGAATAAATCTTCTCCGCGAGTCTTGCCTTTGAATGGCAATATTGTTAGCAATTCTTCCCTGAACGCTTTACTTTCAACGTCAAAAAATCTCACGAAAACAGACAATTGGTCATCATCAACAATATCACATGATTCATCCAGTGCTATCGCGTAGCAAGGTGCCTTTTGTAGAAGTTCGAGCAAACTGGTTTTGTTATCTGCAGCTAAAATTTCGGTCCTTCTTATATTACTCCTTGCCGACAATGGAAGGCCTTTAATTGCAGCGATAACATTCTTTTTTTCTTCGAAAAGTGCCGTGGCCACTTCCACCATGCCTTCTTTTACCATCTCAGAGTCTGAAAATGGCTTCTGATGTTTATTAAGAGTCCAGCACAAGCGCAATGCTGCTTCTGCGGATTTTTCTTGTTCGCTCATGCTGCAAACTAGTAAGGCCGTGCTTTTTTATAAGAAGATAGAGATGTCTGAAGTTTTTCTTTACGAGCTTCACTGCCAAGAGGAAATTTTTTGTGAAACTGCTGATGAGTTGTTTCGTAGTGTCGCTTTCAATTAGCACTTTTAACAATAGCGACAGTTTTGTTACAAATGAGGCAAACTGGAACCGCATTAGGTCTATCAGGCAGCGTAAAACAATATTGTTCAGTCCACTCAACCAAAAACTTCCTATTTTCACTGTCAACTTTTCGCTTTTTTGGTTCCATTTTTGGATGTAGGTAACAGGTCGGTAAAAAACGTTTTATTACACGAGCAAGTAGGTATCACAGTAGATAAGAAAGCTCCGTACAATACAACGTCAACGCAGTAACTGCGACTGCTGACTGTTTGTTGTGACAGAATACAAACATGTCAAAACATGCACACTACTCCCGCCTGCCTGTACGCACGCACCCAAAAATCACTACCGCCGCCGCACCGTCCGCCTGCACCCCCTCACACTCCAACGCACTCCGTCTCGCGCTAAATAGCACAGGCCACTGACCTTGACTGCGCAGAAAAGCAAGTACCTAAGTCTTTTACTTTAGAATATACTTTTCGCTCGGTGCCTGAAAAAGGCTAGATTATATAAATTGAATAGGGTAATTTGGCGGGCCAGCTTTTGACCATTCGCGATCGGGATCCGGACCGCGGTCCGCCAGTTGCCGACTGATGTTCTAAATAGTGTTTCTACTTTCAGGGACATCAGTGGTCAATCGTTTTTCCCCATCCACAACCACAAGTGGCCAAACTGTAACGAGAGCTGGTAAGTTTCAACTTTCTAAAGCTTTTTTTCAACTGGCTAAAGATTTATTGCGTCCATGCTCCACATTCCATTTGTAGCAATATTTTCAAGTGCCTTCTGCTATTTATTTTTCATTAATTTACAGGTGATGCAGAGAATCGTGGGAGGCAAGATAATCCCGGTCCAAGGCGCTTGTTTCCTCCTGTACAAAGAAGTGACTTACTTGTGCCAGTTTTTCAAAATAAATACTTAATGAGATGCATATGTAGGTAGAGATGGAGCAAGTGCCTCACCACATGTACGCCCATGATGTTAATGACGTAATATTTTCTTTACAGATAATCCTGTATCCCATTCCCGTCGTGGAAGAACTAGATGTGTCAATACAAGTGGTATGTTTCGTCTTAATTTCCAATGTGCACATTATTTAGTATTGGAAAATATCAATTTACGCACATTTCCTAGAAAGTATGTGTCGTAGAACTAGAGATTTCAATCGTAGGGAAATCCATAGTTAGCAGATTGTACAGAGATTTTTTTCAGTGTGTTTAAATTTTAATATGTATACAGAATTACAGACTGATAAAGCAGGATGACTTATTTTTACTATTGGTAAAATATATTATTTTTCTGTCCAATACAGGAAATGCAGCGAGGGCTGACTCGGCATGGGTGATTGAGCTTGAGCGGAAGAGAGTGGAAGCAGAGGAAAAATTGGCCAACGCCACTCTTATTATGGCTGAGGCTGCGCGTGTTCAGGCTGAGGCCTCACGTGTTCAGGCGTTAGCTGCACGCTCGCAGGTGGAAGTCGTTAGAATGCTGGAAGACTCAGTGGCCACATTTGTCAAATTTATTGAAAATAAAAAAATTAAACAAATGATTTATTTATGGTTTAATTTTGTCGTCGAACCCTCCACAGCCGCTGTACAATTACATTGCGTTGTCGACGTCCTAGCTTTAACCCCTGGGCTTCATTCTCTGGTTGCACCATCTGGTTGGGCTCCTGACGGACAAGATCTTCTTGCACATCTGCAACTGGCAAATCGGGCACTGGAATACTGTGTCGATTTGCTATGTTTTGCAACACACAACAGGCATTTATAATTTGAGCTACCATGTGATGCTCATAATGAAAAACCCTGTGGGCTAATAAACAGCGCCAACGTGCTTTCAACACTCCGATGCAACGCTCCACAGAGTTCCTCACTGAGCAATGTATATTTGTGTAGCATTCTTCATTTTGTGTAGCACTATTACGTAGAAAAGCTGCTTGGTAGTTTCCGAGTTCCTTTATGGTTTCGTCCAGTTTCTTGAGTAGGTATGTGGCATAGATTAGATATCCTGTATTGCACATTGTTATTCGGCGATAATCGTTGGTGTCCTGCGGGTTTTTGGAATTGGTACTTGGATCGTTTCGTTCCATGGGTCCGGTATCATGTTATCTCTCCATGCTGTTTTCATTGTTTTCGTGATGATCATTAACAGTTGGTCCGGTATCCCTTTGTATAGTTCCGGCACTACCTGGTCCGTCCGTACCAGTTCGGATGTCAATGGGCCGTTATCAAGATACTCAATGTCTGTGGGCTCGTTGGGGATAAGGCCTATATTCGGACCTTCTGACTTTTTTAGTTCCTGTTCCCATCGTGACATTGGAATGTACCGTTGTTTTTTCAGCCGTCTCGTTTGTACTTGGTGCTTTCTATAGAAGTGATATACTATCTGCTTATACGTTTGCTTGGGTGATTTTTACCTATCCCGTCAAAGAATCGTCGGCATTTTTGTTGTTCTTCTGTCTCTTTAATTCTTTCGAAGCGTCGTCGGTACTCTTTTAGATGTCTGTTTATGTGACGATCTCTTGGTCGGCGTACTTTGGCGAATTTTGATTTTTGTATATTGTTTAAGGCGATGCGGTGTTCTGTCGATCTGGCGGGTGGTGTGATAAGTATTTTTTGGGCCGCTATTTTCATATTTCCGCTATTTCTATTTTCATAGCACCTGTTATAGATTCCCACGGGATGCTCGGGATGTTTTCGTCTCCCTGGGGGTCGATATTGTTGATCCCTAGTGTGTCCATGATTGCGTTTTGGTATTTTGTTTTTGTATCATTTGGTTCGCTGTTTGGCCTTTTACGATCTATTTTTATTCTAATGTTTCCCGGTTTTTCCAAGATGGGCTGAGACCGGAGACCATAGAATGGGTGCCAGATGTGTGAGGGAACGCTGTGGGCCTTTTTTGCTTTGATGCTTTTTCAATTGTTCCTAAATAGCAGTCGATTTTTTTTGTCTAGTTTCTGGGAGTTTGGTGAGATGGCCTTTTTATTTTCTGTGTTGTTTAGTTTCTGTTTATTGTCGGTTTTAGTATAAATGCAGTTTAGCTACGTAAAAATAATTCTAGGATTGTTAAGTTTTGGGTTGGCTTATTCACAGAGTTTCAGGGTTCGGTGGAAGGTTATTGTTAATGACTGTTTTGAATGGTCTTTCGAAGATGAGGAGAAAAGAAATCTCGAGGAGAATTATCTCGAATTTATTTTCAGGCAAAGTAATATAAGTATATGTAGCTATAATAATGTCTTGTTAGTTGATTTTGATATTGCGTAGGTAGGGAATTGTTATATCCTGCCAATGGCGCACCTGTAAATGTGATTATGCCTTAGTCAATAGGGTTGACCGCGGCCGCGGTAAGTGGTGATTTATTATTGTCAGAGTGGTGCTGAGAATAAAGTTAGAGGTAGGTAATTACTATCAATGATATCCTAATCGGAATGATCTCACCAGGTTGGTGTGTTTAGCGGCGGTGGTGGTGGAGGCAGTAGCGCTGAGGGTGTGTTGCGTAGGTGTCGCTCGCTGCCGGCCTGCCACTGCGTGGCTCAGACGTGCACCTGGCCTAGAATTCTAGGGCTTGCACAGATGGTATTTTCTTTTATTTTATTTTATTAACATTGGAATACCAATCTTTGAATTAACAATAGGAATCTTATATAAAAACAAAAAAGCCAATTATAGGTTTTCGCCGACAAAAAGACACAATAAACAAATAAAACAGTTAAAGCACTCTTAAATAACAGAATTAGTTCGCATTATACATAGCCCTATACGTTGTAACATGACATGCAGTAACAAGTCACGTTAAAAAAGAAAAAAAAAAAAAAAACAGAAAGTCGAAATACTTAGCCATTCTAGTCATAGAAAAAGTCTCGGTACAGTGATCTCTTCGCTGGATTAACACCAGTGCTAAACAGGTCAAGATCAATATCTCCACGCAGATTGTTGAATCTCTGACAAGCACGCCAGAGGAACGTATTTTGTCTGTAGTTAGTGTTTGACTTAGGGAGCGAGAATAGCGCATTGTGACGCAATAGCCTACGGGGCGCTGTAAATGATAATTGAGCAAGTAAATCAGAGCAATCAAAGGTAATTTTGAGAAGGAATACCAAATCTGCAACCTCGCGTCTGAGTTGAAGAGGAGCCAGATGATGTTTTCTACAAATATCGAGGTAAGAATCTGAATTGTATTTAAATTTAGTCCGATAACAGAGATAACGCATAAATTTACGCTGAATATTTTCAATCCGGGTATTATGAATATTATAGCGAGGACTCCAAACCTGTGAAGCGTACTCAAGATTACTTCTAACGTACGTACAATAAAGAATTTTCAAAGTTTTAGCTTTTTTGAAGTCTCTTCAGGAACGCATCACAAAACCCAGAGCCCTCGAGGCTCTAGTTATAATACTATCAACATGGGCATTAAATGTCAGTTTAGCATCATGGATGACTCCCAAATCCTAACGACTTCATCCCTTTTTAATGTCTCACCCTTCACAATATAATTAAAGAAAAGTGGATTCTTTTTACGAGAGAAGGAGACAATACTCCATTTGGAAGGATTTAGGTCAAGCCGATTGACATCGCAGTAGTGTTCTAAACGGAACAGATCTGCTTGCATAGCTTCAGCATCGGCATTTGAGCTTATGTTGGCAGAAATCTTCATGTCGTCAGCGAAGGATAACAACCTAGCAAAGTTAAAGCACAAGTCAATGTCGTTCACAAATAACACAAAAAGTAACGGACCCAACAAGGACCCCTGTGGCACACCGCTAGGAACATTAACCCAACTAGACATATAATTATTAATAACAACAGCCTATGAGCGATTGTCAATATAGGAAGCAAACCACCGCAGTAGGTCACCCCTAATACCAATTTTAGATAATTTACTAAACAGGAGGTCGTGCTGAATCCTATCGAATGCCTTACTGTAATCGGTGTAAACGACATCAACCTGCAATCCACCGTCCATAGCAACCGTCAAGGCAATATTAAATAATACGAGGTTGGAAACTGTGGAGCGACCCTTGAGAAAACCGTGCTGCGTATCACTAAAAGACTGTTTCAATGCTCCATATAATTGATTATAGATGATCTTTTCAAAATTAACAACGATTCCAAACTATTAAAAAAGTGCTGAGCTTGCTGAGAAAAATTGAATCCCAGTTTTTGGCCGCATAAATAAACAACACATATATGAATGCTAGTCGATGAATTGGGTTTATTACTAAGGGTCAAAGATAGCCAAAGATCTTCGGCGCTAGAATGAAAGGCGGGCTGCGGCGTGATCGTAAGATCCCTCCGTGTGGCAATCAAAACACCACCTCTATACTTTTGATTAGTTACACTGTAGTCCCGGTCCCTGCGCCAAACCACATACCTCCCATCAAACAACTCCGAATCCTTGATTCCCTCGACTAACCAAGTCTCGGTAATCATTATAATATCATAATGACTCATACAAATATTGCGGTAAAAAGTTGAAGATTTGGTACGTAAGCCCCTTGCGTTCTGATAATATATTTTTTAATTATGGTTATCATAAGTCATTTTGAGGCCGTTAGTTGTTAGATACAGATTTTCACCAATGTAATAAATACAATAACCACAGACAAAAATAATGCGATTGAAACCCTAATGGGAGATATTAAATTGAGCATTCTTAAATAAACATATATAAGCGCACTGTAAGTGCGAGCGAGATAACAAAACTGCGCAGAGATAGTGAGCATGAAAGAGATGAAGAGCAACTGTAACCTAGTAGTAAATGGGGAACAAAAGCGCGTAAGTAGGTGCAAACGACTCCGGCGGCGCACCAGCATAAGCAATCGGTTAAGAATGTCAGGGGAGTTGAACATTTTTTCACTGACAATTATTAGCGGGTTATATTCAATGACAAGCCAACTTAGAAAAATAAATAGTAAATAAGTAGCAAATAGTGGTATGATATGCCTAAGGGTATCGCGCAGTTCCCTGGGCATTCACCACACTAGACCGCACTACTATCACCACAATCAATGAAACGCGCGGTATTAACCTAGACTTCTAGGGCTTACACAGGTGGGGTGCGTAGATGGATCGCGCACATTCCCCGGGTATCCCTTACAGAAACACGCGGTATAAGCCAGGCCCGTTTTCGTGCATCCGGAGGTAGGACAAAAGGCGCGGCGGGGTTGAAAACTGTTGTTTGTTTATTTAAACATTTGCGTTTGCGAGATCTCGGGGGGGATGGGCACTATAGACACGTCCGTTTGGTCCGGCAACCCAAACGACACTCCGATGTTCTTTACGAAAGTGACTTAAATCGCATTATTATTCAGAAATCGCATTAGCTCCAGCTCATGAAAAAACACTCTAGATTCTAGCCACAAGACTGCCTCGGTGGGGAGGTGCCCTGATTTTGATTTTATATTCGGAAACGGCAAAATTGAGAATTTTCTGCGAAATATGCACGAAAGGTCAAGGTCAAGGTCAATGAACTTTGAACGACATCGAGCGTTAAAAATGGCAGAACTATGAAATTTTCTGCGAAATAAACACGAACGGCCAAGTTCAAGATCAAGTTCTAGGTCAAGGTGAATGGCCACCTCGCACATCCCCACGGTCCCGAATGCTTGAAATGGCGATATTTAAAAAAAAATAACTCGAAAACTAATTGTTTGCGACGGTTCGCGTATTTTGAAACCATCTATATCCTTGTAAGTCCCAGCGCATTTTAACATGCAGTAGTCATTGAAACCTAGCGGTCCTATTGAAAGTACTGTTCAAATCTAATGCTTCAGTCCCAGAGATTCAATTACAAAACTAAGGGCTAACGCCCTTGCAAAATAAACACTCTAACGAGTGTTTATTTTGCATTGATATTTTTAGGACTTACTAGGGTATTTTGTACTTCAAAAAGGACCTTGGGTCTGAATTCAGTGTGAAAAAAGGGATAAAAAATTAAAGATTTTTATTTGTATTACCATTAATTTATGTTGTTGATAAATTCATAATTTGAACTTACATTGGGATTATCTGGTGTCCTTGTATCAGCAGCAAGCAATATGAATTAATTAAAGAATTAGTTTGCATGTTAGGCTAAACTCAATTGTTTTTCTACCAAATTTTAATGTAAACCTATAATTGGTTCTTTTTATTGAATGTTATTAATTAATTTTGGTATAAGTAAAATTCTGTTGGTTTGCTATCAAAATAAATAATAAATAAAAATAAAAGTGAAATAAAATACTCACATCCTATCTACATACACAAAACTAATTTTCAATGTTTCGATGTACGGCCTTGAATTCAGTCCTACCTAAATTAAAAAGGAATACTCGTTCAAAAGACTGTGAACTGTCGGGCTAGCCTTTAGAAAGCCGTTTCAGTTGCTTTTAATGATTTTTTATGCTTTATTAGTGGATTTATCTTCGTAAAACCCAGGTCCTACACACAGTACTATACGATAAAAGTCATTCCATTCCAGCCATTTAAAAAAAAAAGTTCCTATAAACGCAGGCGGTAATACAATAAGGACTAATGAAAGACGAATAACTATTTTCAAATATTGCGGGGAGTGCTGTGATTGGTGCTAATCTGTCAGCCAATAACTGGTCTTTGTCTATGGGCCCCTTATGATTGGTTGCGAAATGTGACTTCTATCAAAATAAAAATAAAAAATCACAAGATGGTAAACACCATCTTGTGACCATGGTAAGTAAATCTGTTTTTATTCGAGGAATCTCTATATTAAAACAAAATTTTTTGCTGTAAATATATTGTTCAGAATGTGCTTGATGTAATGATTAATATATTTTGGTGACCTCATGACTTGACTGTGTATTATTTGTCTTCAAAATTAATGGTCCATTTGATATTAATGTCGGTCTCAAAGACAAAAGAAAATACTCAATATATTTCTAGAAAGTAATAAATTGTTACAAATGCGGTTTTTTTGGGGATAATATATTTTCTTAGAAGCTATGCTAAGACTCATTTCGTTTTCAACAGCTCTTCGCGATGATGAAATCCAACTGGCGATGACGACTTCGACGGAAGAGATTGATCGGCGAAGAAACAGAGGAGTTAAAACTTTGTTTGTGATTATTATTAGGGTATATATATATATATATATATATATATATATATATAATAGATAAGCATAAACTGATTCTCGATCTCGATATTATGTGCAATTATTTATATAAGAAGTAGACAATGTTTATGTTGGTTAAGACTGATTAAATTCAGACACACATTGTGATCATATTGAAAGACTCATAAAACTGTGTTACAATTTTATGTTAATATCAAAATAATATGATTATTTTAAGTTAGGTACATGATTAATTTAATGTATCATAAATTAATGGTAATACAAATAAAAATCTTTAATTTTTTATCCCTATTTTCACACTGAATTCAGACCCAAGGCACAGATTAATAAAGAGTTAGGAATAGATTGGACACTGTACATACACGTTCAACTAAAAAGCGACCCTTGCTACAACGCAACAAAGTACAATTCATGCTGTGTAGCGCTGCGCCCGCACTTCGATCACTTACCTAAAAGTTGCCTCTCTTTCTGCCGCGTAACGCTATCCTCGTCTGAAGCGGCACGTGAAACTAAGGGTTGTCTCTTGTCACAAATAAAACTGAATATTTACTTACTAACTACGAACCACTTACTATTACTAGATTTGTGAATAACATTTATAATACAGGTAGTATAGGTAGGTACTGTAAGGTAGGTTGTATATTGTATACGGGCCTCTTTAGAGTGAGTGTCACTTTGGCACCGTTACTTATTTTGTAATTTTAAAAAGAAAGAGGATTGGATGTGGAATTCAATGTGACACATTTCACCGTAGGCTTCGGCCAGTGACGGAGCTAAATTATAGTGAGGATTAGAGTAATGGCTATCGAGCCAGTTGTGGATCCCTTTTATAAAAGTGTATATAACTAAAAGATCAAATAAAACAGAACGGACTAAACTAAACAGTCTTCTTCTTTATAACCCTGAGAGGTGCTCAGGAGTACGACATTGGTGCTAGGATTATTACTTTGGCGGAGGCGCCAAGCGAGCCGGAGAAATAAGAAGTCTGCTTCAGAAGGAAGGTGACGTAATAGAAGAGGATAGTGATCGTCGATCCAGACCTTGCTGAATCGAGGAAGGATCGAATGTGCATTGGGAAGTATATTTCTGTACTTAAGTTTTTTATTTAGGAATTACCTCGACCTGCCAAGCGAGTGAAGAATCAAATAGAAAAATGTTGTGGGAAGATTGTTTTATAGCGGCGGACATTTTGTGAAAAATTTTATGAAATTATTTCATGATGGAGGAGTTGTCAACTTGTTTTTCGGGGAGTCCTCAGGAGTCCTTTGCAGACTTTCTAGAAGACTTCAGAGATGCTGCATCGAGGAAGAGATTTATCGTCGGAGGAATTAAAATTATTATTTCCTTCGTATTTAAAAGGTGGAGCCTTATATTTTTTTTGGGAAATTAGGGGCAGTGCCCAGACATTTGACGAGATGGTGAATAAGTTTAATGAGGAGTTTGGAGGCACAGACTTTGCAGAGAAGTTCTACAATGCCAAGCAAGAGAAAAGAAGTTTGTTGGACTACTTCCATTATTTAGGGGACCTGGCGAGGAATTTATTTATTTATTTATTTTATTATCTTAAAAAAATCCACAGCTAAATATATGCATGATAAAACAGCTAATTAAACCTTAACTTAAGGCAATAATGGATTTAAATTCCTTAAGCTAAACATCATGACATTATACTAAGGTGGTTAAATAAGTATATACACAAAGAGAACAGTAAAATATGTTACTAAAAACAAATTCAATTATAAATTATAAATTTTGAATGTTGAATGCACGGGTAAAATGTGTAGTGTGCAGTGTAGTATAGTGTGGTGGTGTACGCCCCTGCTTAGCCCTATGACCGTAGTCTTGGGATCGGATCTTTGGCAGCATTTACAACTAAGCAGGGTGTATGGGTTTCGGGTCAGAAAATAATTGTTTCCTAAAGGCCTGTTTGGAAGAATGAAAAATGTCTACTTCCCTTTCCTTCAAAACCCCATTATAATTAGAAATAATTCTATTTATAATGGAGTTTTGTGCATAGTTAGATCGGGTTCGGGGGACGTGGAAAAGAGATGTGTGTCTGGTTCTCTTAGTTGGAACGTTCAGACGTAGCGCAGAGGCAGTTAGCTCCGGTGAGTCGAGACGTCCATTGCAGATGTCGTGGAGCAGCAACATATCCAGGAGACTCCGTCTATCCTCAAGTGTCTGCAGCTTGTGATGATCCAATAAGGTAGTGTAATCACTATGACCATAACAGTTAGCGGTTAGGCTAGAGTTACTACAGATGGCATTTTTATAACGCAATTTTTAAGAGGATTGCAAAACCATCTTAGAAATAAATTAATGTTGAGCCATTTTGTAGATAAGAAGGCGCTAAGGGCAGTGCTGGTACAGATGGAGAATTTGAGTCCGGGAAGTGATGATAATGTGAATGTGTTTAGGAACCCGGCAACTTTTGGACCGCATTTGGCCCATAGCTATAGGGGGGGGGGGGGGGGGGGGGGAGACAGGCCGAATGTTTCGCCGTCGGCAAGTGGTCAGGAACCACATATTAGACCTAGTACTAATAATTATAATTTGCGTCCTAGGCAAGCAGATTTTGCAACACGTCGTCGCTAGAGCCCGATAGCGGTGACCAGGCGGACCTGTGGAATGAGGGCCTCAGACGAGCTCAGCAGCGTAGCACACAAGCGGAACGACCAATGGGGAAGATCGTCGCAGTCGAGGCGGATCAGCAGGTCAGACCATTAATTTCTTCAAATATAAATGTGGTAGCTCTTTTAGATACAGGCGCTACAGCTTCATGCATCAGCCCAGCCATCGCAGATCAAGTGGGTGCGAGATGTATGCAAGAAGAGAAGAGACGGGTTAAGGCGGTAAATTTAAGTTTGCTGCAAATTGTAGGGAAATGTGTTATAGATTTTAGTTTGGACAATTTTAGCTTTTCACAGGAATTTTTAGTAGTAACTGATTTGAATTGTAGCATTATTTTAGGGGTGGATTTTTTAATATTTTTTTAAAAAGAATATTGATTTTGTTCATTCGTGTATGAGTTTTTTCCAGGTAGAAATACCGTTTTTCAATAATTTCCATACGAAACAAAACACGACGCCGGTAAAACGAAATGGGATTCTTTCAAAACAAAAGATAGGAATGCGGACTTTCTAGACGGTTCTAGAAGGAAACAAGTGAGCTTCGGGGAAACCACGGTTATCGAGGATCGTGACGTGATAAATTCTATCGACTTTCAGGAGTTAAGAAAGGGCGATTACGTTTATTTCTCGGGGTTATCGGATTCGTGCGAATTTGCGTTTGGGGTAGAAGATAAACGTTTTATCGTAAATGAGGATATATGTGAGAATGATAAGCGGGTATTATTGGCGTTGTTGGATAGGAATGCGGATAGATTTGCGTTTGCAACTGACCAGTTAGGTAGGTCGGAGATAGTGTCGGTCGATATTAAGACTTATGATAAAGAGCCGGTTCATTGTCACCCGTATCGCGTTTTGCCGGCGCAACGGGAAATTATTGAGGAGCAGGTCGCGGAGATGTTGAAACTAGGTGTTATTACGGAATCCACTAGTTCTTATGCTGCGCCCGCTAAAAAGCCCGATGATTCATGGAGGTTTTGTATAGATTATCGGAAATTAAATAAGAAAATTTGTAGGGATAATTATCCTATTCCGCGGATAGAAGACATTGTCGATAGTTTGGTCGGGGCCAAGTATTTTGCGGAGTTAGATCTCAATTCAGGTTATTGGCAGACGGTTATTACGGAAGTTAAGCATAAAACGGCTTTCGTCACGACCACGGGTCTTTATGAATTTAATGTTGTTCCGTTCGGTTTGGCAACGAGACAAGCGGTTTTCCAACGGATGATGGATAAAGTTTTAGCGGATTTAAGATTTAAAGGGGTTATGGTTTACGTAGACAATGTAATTGTGTATGGTAGAACGTTCGAGGAGTTTACCGATATGTTTCAGAAAGTTTTTGGGCGGTTTAGAGAAGCGAACTTGACCTTCAAGCCATCCAAATGTAAATTCGGTTTTTGCGAGATTGAGATGCTAGGTTATTGAATCTCGAATGAAGGAGTAAAACCTAGTGAGAAAAAGCTGAAGGCTATGCAACAGGTTCCAACTCCCACATCTACGAAGGATGTGAAACAATTATTAGGTTTATTTTCTTATTATAGAAAATTTGTATCGAATTTTGCGAGAATATCGTTGCCTCTCACTAAATTATTGAAAAAGGGGGTAAAGTTTCAATGGAATGAAGAATTGCAGAATTCGTTCGAGTATATTAAGAAGGTTATGTGTTGTGCGCCAATACTTTCCTATTATTCGGGGGATAAGTCAGTTACTACGAGAGTTTATGTGGACGCGTCTATCGAGGTGTTAGGTGCAGTATTGATGCAGGGCGTTGAAAAAATGAGTCCGGTTGCCTATGCGTCTAGGAAGTTAACGGATGCGGAGAAAAAATATAGTACGACGGAGAAAGAGTGTCTGGGGTTAGTATGGGCGTTAAGGCACTATAGGCTTTTTCTTTGGGGATCGTATTTTCAGGTTGTTACGGACCATAGCGCGTTATGTTGGTTACAGTCGAAAAAAGATATGTCTGGTAGGTTAGCGCGATGGGCGTTAGCGATACAAGAATGGGATTTCGAAATAGTTCATTGCTCGGGGAAAAGCAATGTAGTGGCAGATTTTTTGAGTAGGAATCCGCTAATGGAAGAAGGGAAACGGGAAACCTCAGTCTTCTTCTCGTTCTGAACCTGATGATGATGGTTTGGAAGTTTTTAGTATTAATGTAGAGGCGTTACAGGCGGATCAAGAGAACGATTCATTTTGTAGTAGATGGTTAACGCGGTTGAGCGAACGTCCGGAAGCGTGGCGTAGCGGTTTTTGTTTGAGAAATAATTTATTATATAAAAGCGTACGTAGAGATGGAGAGATTAGGGAGGTATTAGTATTGCCTAGGTCTTTGTTTCAAAATGTAATGAACGAATTACATGATGAGGCGTCGACAGGAGGTCATTTGGGTCTCGCAAAGACGTTGAAGAGGTTTCGGTCGAAATATTTCATGCCGAAAGCCGATAAGGAGATAGAGCGTTATATAGCTTCGTGCGTGCCGTGTCAAGAAAGGAAGTTAGTTAAAAGCGTAGCAGATTTGATGCCGATTAGGGTCTCGGATATTTTTGAGAAGGTAGGAATCGACGTGTTAGGAGCGTTTCCACGTTCGTCGAGAGATAACCGTTTTATTATAGTCGCGGTAGAGTATGCGTCGCGGTTTGCGATATGTAAGGTTACCTAGGGTTACATCGGAAGATGTAGTGCGGTTTTTAGTTGAGGAAGTATTCTGTAGGTTCGGGCCGATTGGGGAAATTATTTCGGATAGAGGAACAGTTTTTACGGCGGGAATTGTAAAAGAAACGGTAGAGCACTTTGGGGCTAAAATGATACATACAAGTTCGTTTCACCCACAGAGTAACGGTTTGGTAGAGCGAATGAATAGAACGTTAACTTCGATGTTATCAAAATATTTAGGTAGTAATCAAAGGCAATGGTGCTCGGTTTTACTTTTGATAGTACACGCGTATAACACTAGCGTGCAGGCGTCGACGAAAGTGCCGCCGTATAATATTTTATTTGGTAGGGAACCGTGCTCAGTGGTGGATCGATCATTAGGATTAGACGCGGTTGGTTTAGACGAAACGATAGATGAAAGGGTAAATCGTGTGGGTCGGCTGCTGACTAGGGCGTTAGGAAATATTGCGAACGCACAGCGTGTACAAAAGCGGTATTATGATATGAGATCAAAACCCAGATCGTTCCGGGTGAATGACTTAGTTTTGTTATACGTACCAAGGCGGATAACGAAAAGATGTATGAAGTTGGCACGTCTGTATCAAGGACCATACAAGGTCATTGAGATCGTTGGGAGGTCTAATGTGCTGATTCGTCGTCTGAACTCACGGTCACGGGGCGTTATTGTTAACACAAATCGTTTAAAACTCTTTGTGCTGCGCTGAGGAATTCGTCTGATATTAAATAATTATACATTAGGACATTAAATAATTATAGGATTAGGATAGGAACATTAGGATATTAAATAATTATACATTAGGAGTATAATACAATTTTATTCTGGTTGATGGTTTGTGGTTTGTGTATGCGGTAGTGTTATGAATTGTTTATTAACCGGTGTTTCTTTTCATGTTGTTGCTGAACTACGATGTCTGATGAGGACCGTACACCAAAGACCCAAGAAATATCTGTAACATACTAGATTTCCGTGGTAGATTACCTTTATATGAGAAACTTTTATAAACGACAGTTCGAATAATTGTTTGAACCGATCGCCTGGTTTTATCTTTGAGAGCAGTATGACGAGGCAATAGCTATTCGTCATAGGGTTCTGTTTTGGTTCCCGCGTTCTTAAAGTATAGAGTTGGGGTGATTTGGTAAGGGGAGAGTAAGGGTTGTATAACGAAGTTGGTAACGAACGTTTCTCAACGAAAGTAATTTCTGATGTGGGATAACTCGGGACTTCGATACACATTCGAGATTCTTTGTAGTGTCTTTACTTGGGTAATTGGTTGCAACTCACGGCGATTATCTTAAACTGTTAATAGTAAAAGATAGTTTACTGAATTCCAATGGTTTAGTTGAGGTTTATGTACGTAGTAGTATCGGTTTTAAAGCTAGTTGATTTCATCGTATTATTGGAACGAATTTTAATGAACTCATTCTTAGGCTGTGGCTTAGTAATACGGTTCTATAGATTAATCCTGTTAATATGGTTGATGTTTCCTATATTTGAAAATGATAATAATTTTTTTTCTTTGATCTTTGCCTACGTTAATTTTTGAAATATTTCCATTCGGTGGCAAGAGTTTACAATGTGTTCACAATTGTCTATGCAAAGATCCGAGTTATTATTAATTTTAGGAACGGAGGTATTATGGTTGTCTGATAAGTTTTTCGCTAGTTTTTATTGTCAGAAAGTTTGTCGAATGATAACTATTCGAGAAGCTAAATCTTAGCTAGATTCAGCTGTTTGCCTTCGTATTGTAATTGAGAGTTTTCTAGCGTTAGGTAGGTTAGTGTTAAGCCGCGAATAATTGTATGATGGGATCATAGGGTGTTATAATTTAAGTTTTTTAAGGTGCATAGCCTACACCTTAAGTGTAGTTTGGTTTTGTTATTTAATGTTTAATTGAGTAGGTTAAATGGGATGGTTGGACAGATAAGGATTAGGGTACTTGATGTTATTTAAATTTATGCTTGCGGCATATTTACTGTCTTTTAGATTTCATGCATAGCAAACTAACTTAAAGTTAACATTTAATATTTTTTAGATTTTA
The DNA here is from genome assembly GCA_949825045.1 of Argyresthia goedartella. Taxonomy (NCBI): domain Eukaryota; kingdom Metazoa; phylum Arthropoda; class Insecta; order Lepidoptera; family Argyresthiidae; genus Argyresthia; species Argyresthia goedartella. The sequence continues at coordinate 19,208,764 of OX463821.1, read as the reverse complement.
GACTTTGAGATAGGGTTGTCAATTTAGATTTTAGACTTTGAGTGAGGGTTGCCACTTTGAAAAAAAAAATCCGTTGGAATTTTTTTTTTGAAAGGAGGGGGGAATTTTAAAAAGAAAGAGGATTGGATGTGGAAGTCAATGTGACACACTTCACCGTAGGCTTCGGCCAGTGACTGAGCTAAATTATAGTGAGGATTAGAGTAATGGCTATCGAGCCAATTGTGGATCCCTATTATAAAAGTGTATATAACTAAAAGATCAAATAAAACAGAACGGTCTAAAGTAAACAGTCTTCTTCTTTATAATTCCTGAGAGGTGCTCAGGAGTACGACATTGGTGCTAGGAGCACTGCAGTACCTACCTAACCTTTTACATAATGGCCAGAAATCCTATCGACAGTCAGTAGGACAGTAACCTTTAGTCATCTCTGCATGCAGTGACGAAACGTCATCAAACAAAGTGTTGACTAAGTAACGTAAGTTGACTTTGTCAGGTCATCATGCTAAATAAATCCGGAAATTACGAAGTTATAGAAACCGCCACAATAATAGTCCGGGAGCCATCTCCCGAAAATTCTGCAGCCCCGTGCAGCTGTGCATATTTTTAAAACCGTTCGAAATTAAACAATGACGAACACTAAGGGCCACTTGTTCCAAACTTTTGATATTCGCTAAATTAAGCTTAATCGCCGATTTCGTACAAGGATAATTTAAGTTGTCAAACAGGCCAAGGCTATATGCCTATCTGGTACCTACTTAACATTGCTGCGTTTTATTGATATTGCACTCAAACTTCATTTAGCGGCTGTAAAAAGTCTGGTGCATGTCGCAATAAATATTACTAATAATACTAATATAACTAAACTTAATATTACTTTATTTCTTTACATTGTTTTTTTTATTTGGACTGTGCTCCAGAACTAGATGAGCCTTCTTGAGAATCGTGTTCGTGTAAATGCATTGTTGGACCAGCATTTTCTAGGAAAGTCACTTTTTCATTGATTTGGCCGGATGTGGACTGTGCTTCAGAGCTAGATGAGCCTTTTTGATAATCTTTGGGTAAATGTATTGCTGGATAAGCATTGTCTTTCAGGAATTTCCTAATTTTTATTGACTTATCTTCAAAATGTGAAGAACAAACTACATAGTTTTTGCACTTTAGATCTTCTTTTCGTAATAAGTCTTGTCTATCGAGTAATGTCAACCATTTCCGGCGCCTGGAAAAAGCAAAAAAAATATGTGGTAGAAACACAAATACATTTCTTAGGATAAAGGGTATGTAACATTTTTCGCAATGTTTAAAAAATAAAGAGTTCTGTTGCCAGAGATAAAACGGGAGTCGACCGATAGAGTATTTTTTACAATATACAAATTTCTAAAACTATTTATTTCCTTTCCGAAAAATCTGACATGAAATACTCACATTTCCCTGCTTATACATATTCGAAACATGCAAGTTTGTTAGGAAATATTTAGAGCTGTTTAAGCTACGGGATAACACTTATAGACGAACAGCTACTCAAAGACCACTTGAACTTCCCGGTCCTCGCTTAGAATTATTTAGGAGAAACTGTGTTTACATGGCAACAAAGATATACAATAGTGTACCCAAGAGTATTCAGGCTGCACCAACACAATCCTTCTCTACGAAATTATTTACTTGGCTCGCTACAGAAGCATTCTACTCTTTAGATGAATTCTTCATAAAATGCAAATAAGTTTTATTTTAAGTATTTTGAATTAAATTTTATGTGACATTGTGCTGTTATTATTTTGAATCAATTTTTTATGACATTGTGTAAATTGACTTTGGTATTATTTTAGTGTTTTGTAGCTAGTTATTATTATTATTTTGAATTCGTTGTTGCATGTTATTGTGTTATTAATATTTTAAACGAAATGGGCTGTTCGTGCAATTTATAGATTAGGGCCTAGAGTGTCACTGAGGGAAAAGTTTAAAGAAATCAATATTCTGACATTTGTGTCTCAATATATCTTTGACAATCTTGTGTATGTAAAAAGAAATATAACTAATTTTCAGAAGTACAGTGATATACACAATTTTAATACTAGAAATAAAGACAAGTTGGTTGCTTATGTAAGCCGACTACATAAAATTAGTAATTCTTTTAAAGGCAATTGTATACGCTATTACAATAAGGTCCCTACTGATATTAAAAACTTACCTTTAGACAAGTTTAAAATAATAATAAAACAGAAATTGTATAAAAAGGTTACTATAGGATATCTGATTACTTAGAGGATAGATGTCCATAGGAATAGATTGTTTGAGTAACAGGCTGTTTCGATATATAATTAGCATTCATTTTGTAATTTGACAATATTTTATTTAAAAAAGGAAACGCAAAAGATGCGACGACTGTGGAGTTTCTTCGGTGAGCTCTTCTCCACAGATTCCGCCATTGTGTTAGTGAACTCACCCAAAAAATGTAATGACGGATCTAAGTGATGTAACAACATCCTATGGAAATAAATGATTTTTGATTTGATTTGATTTGATTTGATTAAATCACATTTTGTTGACATTATTTAATTTATTTAAAGTATTATTTTAGTATTTTGTGAGTTCGCAGCCTTAGCTAGTCATATCCACATAAATATTTTTTGTAAATGTACCTTTGCATGCCAATATTGGGCTAAATGTGCTGTTCTTATAATAATATGTATAACAACCACTGTAACCACATTTATGCAAATAAACGAATCTGAATCTGAATCTGACTCTAAAGGGCGACAAAAATCAACTTTTTTCATATTCATATTCTTTATTGCACAGAAACATTAAGAATACAATTACAAGTAATATTATTGGCAAAGGCGAGCCTAGACAGAGATTTCTACCAGCAAACCTAGGCAGGACAGGAAAGTGGATGAATGAGGACAGTCCTAGTGTGCAAAAAAAAACTACATATCAGATATACGGAATTGAACATTGAATTGAATATTTGCTCTTTGAACAAAGAAATCTGCTTATTTTATTTTGTTCAAATTCGTTGAAAGTTTGTAATGATATTTTGTTTAGATTTTTCACTCTCTTACTTTAAAAGTTAGAGGGGGGGGGGCACTCCTTTTTCCACCTTGGAAGGGTCTGTCTCTTTACGATCTACTTTGAGGAAAAATGGTTTGAGGAAACTCAACGTCATTTTTAAAGAACTATCATTTATGACTTTCGGTGACGGCTCCCGGACTATTATTGCGTGCGGACTCTTTGTCACTCCGGATTTAATTCGCATGGTTCTGAATTCTGATCTGAACCCATTTTTTTATTGTAACAATACATCAACAACATCCTATCGCCACGCGCCTCCCATTCAAACAGAACTTGTAAGTAAATACCTATACCTACCTTTTTGGGGACAATATTGCCAACGAGAATGTCAAGCAGCTTGCGTCTCATGATTATTACCTCTAAGTAGGTATATATAAATCCGTGCTCATGATACATCGCAGTGTCACGAACATCGTAAAGACTGTGTTCAACACGTGTGACATGAGATGGAAGATGCCTGACATTCGTCTTGAGATGGTTTGGTTGAGTAGTAGGCACGTAATTACCTAGTATAAGTAGGTACGTTTCCTTACCTTTCTTTGTCTTTCGGAAGTGAGAAAAACGTCAGGCTTTTATTTTTAGAATTATTTAGGCATCCATATGAGATGCATTATAGAATAACCATTATTTTTAAACTACACGCGGGTAGTGGCGCGCGGCGGCGGGGGGCGCGAGAGCGAACACGCGCATACCGCTTGCCGGTTTGCCTACTAAATCTTTTCCCGCTGGCGAGGTGCGTCGGAGACGCCTATGTACTTGTAGCTTTGTAGGTAAGTTGCGGAGTGTCCCAGGCCTGCCCAAGGTCCTTTTTGAAGTACAAAATACCCTAGTAAGTCATAAAAATATCATTGCAAAATAAACACTCTAACGCCCTTAGTTGTTCACTGCCTACCCTTTCATGATACATTTCCCTTTCATGCCGTGGTTTACTGGAAGAAATCTCTTTTTAGAGATAAGCTCGCCTTTGTACATATGATTTCTCTAAATATAACCTTTTAAATTTAATATGTGTGTGTGCAATAAAGATTTATGGACGAAGGACTTAGAATTTGGTCTTTTAAATTTGTTCACTCTATTCTTAAAGAGACAGAAATAAGGGGCTGCAAATCTTGCCGGCCTAGGCAGCGAAATTTTTAAATAAGCCACTGGGTAGGTACTGGTACCTACTATCAGTGAATCCGTTTTCCCTTCTGAGACAGCTCGGCCCGAATAATAATACGTCCAAAAGAGTGGAAGTACGTTGCTTCTCCGTCTCATTGGAAAGACGCTCGTGGATCAAGGTGAGGCGGTGATTTCATTTGATAGACGCACATGAATTAAACTGAGATGGTGGGCACGTTTCTCTTGCTTCTCGTTTGATAGACGGTCCTGAATCAAACTGAGACGGTGGGCACGTTGCTCTTGCTTCTCGTTTGATAGACACTCAAGAATTAAACTGAGACGGTGAGCACATTGCTCTTTTGTCTCGTTTGATAGACGCTCTTGCATTAAAAATATTTTTACACTTTATATCTACTTACAAGAAGTAGATATTTTTCTACGGTCAGAAAGTTGTTGTTGTTGTTAGTGCATGGGGCCCCAAATGCGCGGGACCCGAAGCGTTTGCTACTCTTGCTACGTGGCTAATCCGCCACTGAAGGCATCCCACTTTTGAATTTAGCCGTCGAAGCGGAGGGGGTACAGTATTCCAAGTTCCAACATTTTAAACTACCACGAAATGCCGCAGTCCCGTGGCGGAAAACGTACAGAACTTTTACTTCTACTATCACCATACCTATCCAAAGAGAATATAATCACTACCATATCGACACTCAGTTTGATAGTCAGACCATAAATGGTTCATGTCGATGAAAACTCTTTTCACGTAGGCATTGCTGCATGGAACCTCCATTTGATATATTTTTTATGTTCGGCGTTTTTTCGCCTTTCAAAAATGTTTTCCACAAAAACGCACAAGTTGAAGAGAAGCTGGACGTTATAGTTGTGCCAAGGTTTTTTAGGTTTATAATGTGTGCGTGATATGTAATAGGCCTGGTCTCTCTAATATACCGAACCACCCATACTTCGAGGGCTGGAATACCGCACAGTTCGGTAAAAAACCGTACATCTGGCAAGCCTGACTACACTAGGCATAGAGGTAGGTAATAAGATAAGCAAAAAGTATGGTTAATTTGCATCAAATATGACTCTATGACTTCAACCTTCAACGCCCATCTTTGACAAAGAGGAAAAAAATCGGTCAAATGCGACTCAGAATCGCACACGAAGGGTTCCGTAACATTGCCTGTGTTTTGAAGTTTTTTGTGTATAGTTCTGTAGGTATGCAGAAAATCATAACTCGTTTTAATATAATTCCAAAATTAAACCTTACGCAGTAAGTGTAAAGTGGTTTATTGCCAAAAAACTCAGAGCTTTTACCTGTAATCTGCTTTACAAAAGGCAGGCAAAGTTAAAGCAGAAACTGCAACATTGCCTAGTCACACATCTTTCTAAATAGGCCGCTTAAATAAAAATATTCTTCAATGTATGCAAGAAATTCATATGGTGTTTCTTATATTGTATACAAACTATGAATCTATTTGCCATTACTTTATTTTTTTGTAAAGTTTTCAAAGTTGTGTAAGCTTCTCCCAGATCTCCCTACAAAAGTGTGGAATAGTCAGGGTTGTCAAAAAATTATATTCTTGAAAATGTTCTATTACTTATATATGTCACCGGAAAATAATACGATTCGCAAGTTTATAAATTTCCTAGGAAATTTATAAATTTATAAATTTATATAATACAAGTTTTCCTATTAGATACACAATTATACTACCTACTTTACTATATACCTACATAAACAGAAACCTAGAGACTGACCCCTGGGGGTTGCATGACTGGAGTAGTCCTAGTCATAGGTGGGCAGGCTGGCAGCTTTGTGAGTCCGGAGACCGTGGTGGGCAGCGGCAATCCATGTCCGTCCTGGCCGTGTAGTGGTGCGGTGGTCAGGGGCAATTTTAATTAAGAAAAATTCGGCGCTAAAAGAAGAGCTCAGTGAGTTGGACATCCAATGCCAGGATCTCAGTGCCCAGAGAGATGAACTACAACACCAAGTCGACTCATTTTACAAGTGTCATGATGTCCACCACGTAGCATTGCAACACATAAAATCACTTGAACAAAAGCTTGCAGAGGCACACCACGAGCTTCAAGTTTTCAGCGAGCGGGAGGAACAGCGAGACAGTGCTACAACCAGGGCCTTCTATAATGAGGTCATGAGCCAAACTGGCATACCAACTATTGACCTAACAGCTTGTGATCTCACGTGTGATAGTCCTAATAGATCGCCATCAGTAACCACTATGAGCTGTAGTAAAAATAAATTAAAGAAATATGTTAAATTGAATAATTATACAAAAAAAACACAAAAACTAGCTAATAGAAATAAAATATTTTGTAAAAATGTAAATTGTAGCAAGGAACGTGTCGAATTAATTAAGGAAATCGATGATTGTAGATTATGTTTGGAAAAAACTACAGAAAAGTACGAATGTGACACACGGCGACTCCAGTCAGATATGCATATTTTAAACTCATCATTACAAAGTATTACACGTAAATATGAGTCAGCACAATACGAAATTAAGGAACATGTGTCGGCTATGAATAGTTTGTTGGAGACGTGTAAGTATAATTATGACACTTTCATATCTTTGACCGACAATCACATCTGATACTGACCCAGGCGCCGCCGTCAGTCGACTTGAGTACTAATAGTGTTATCAATAACGCCTCCTTCTCTCGGACAAAGGATAGGTATATAATGTACAGCGATGAACTTGGAAAAAATATGGGTTTACAACTTAGTCAGCGTGTGGGCCAGGCAATATTAAATAACTGTATGCCTGGCGCCACATATTCACAAATATTAAACAAAGTGTTGTCATCGCAGTTTTTAGAACCAACCACCCTAATTATTTTAATTGGTAGAAGGGAAAATGTATCTAAAAAACTAATTACTAAATACTTTTCCAAATTAAATTCTTTACAAAATGTAGATAGATAATCTTGTTTGCGTTTCCCTTCAGCCAATCTTTGTCACAACATGAAAATCATATAAGACATGATTATAATACATTTATACACACATTGACATGTCGTCATACTGAAAAATTTTATTTCATAGACACCAATATTTGTATTGGAAAATATTTTTATTTGACTAAGGATAGGTATTACCTATCTAGGTTTTATACAAAACAGATAGCACAGTCACTATCTTATTTTATTTTGAACTCAGTCAAGTTTTTGACTAATGAAACGCCTGCTTCTATTGAGCAGTGTAATAATAATGACATGTATTCCTTGGAATCTGTTCCAAGCTCTTTAAATTAACCCATAGGACAACAGAGAGTAACTCTGGCAGTAATATTAATATTTGTATAAATATACCTTCATCTTGCCCATTAAATCAAGTTACTAGTAATGAAAAATGTAAAAGTAAGAATATTTTAAACGTGGTTCATCAAAATATACAGGGCATGTTAAGTAAAGAACTGGAAATTGAGTTATTCATGAACTGTAATAATATTGATATTTTATGTATAACAGAGCACTTTTTAAAGAGTTATCAGTTCATTTTCAACTTTAATAACCACCACGTTGCTAGTTCGTTCAACAGAAAAACAGCTGATCGCGGTGGCTCCTTAATACTTGTAAATAATAGTTTTAAATATAAGGAACGAGTTGACATAGTGAGCCTGTCTGTTGAGCATACCATGGAAATAGCCTGTATTGAACTTGAACAACTTATTGTAATGAGCGTATACAGACCACCAGATTCATCCTTTGATTTATTCGAAAAGAAAATGGATGAAGTGTTGATTAAAATCAGCGATAAAAACAAATTTTTTATAATTTGTGGTGATTTTAATGTTAATCTGTTAGAGGATAATAATATTTGTACTAGATTAAAATCTTTATGTTTATGTCACAACATGAACTATCTGTTTTTGGAGCCTACTAGAATTACTGCAACATCTGCTACCTGCATTGACAATATATTTACTAACATTACGCCCATTTTCAAATCGGTCATCAATAAATTAACCTCTGATCACTCTGGTCAGATAGGTATATTCAATATTAAAATAAAAAAGGACCAAAAAGAGGATATTACGTGTGTGCCCGTTAGTGACACTCGGCTTGAACACTACAGGAATAATATTTTAGATAAACTATGGGAAATACCATACAGTGACGATCCAAATTTGTTGTACAACTCAGTATTTAACCAGTTAAAAATGAATATGATATGGTATTTAAATCAAAAACTATAAAAGTTAATAACAAAGCTTTGTTTAGTGATTGGGCGACAGTTGGAATTCATAGGAGCAGACGAAGATTATATGAACTCTATGAAGAGAAATCATATAACAAAAATACGGCCTTTCTAGATTATGTTCGAAGTTATTCAAAAATGTTTAAACGCGTTTGTGCCGTAGCTAAATCTAATTTCATTAAAAACAAAATTGAATCTAGTAGCAATGTAATGAAAACGACTTGGCAAATTATAAACAGAGAGACTGGAAAGGCCAAAGCTACACATAATAACTTCAAGCTTAAGATAGATAATCAATTGCTAAGTACAGACCTAGAAGTAGCAAAAGCTTTCGAAAATTTCTTTACGGACATTCCAGTTTCAACAACCAAGTCTTTAAATTCATCTCCCGCTGCTGCTGAATCTATACTTAAACAAAACTTTGAGGAATGTAAAACAGATTTTAAATTTAGGCACGTAAATAATGAAGACATTGTAAAAGCGTTTAAATCCCTGGAAATGAAAAAGACAGCTGACGCCCATGGTCTATCAGTAAAAATTATTAGTTCCATTGTAGATTGTATTGCACCTCACCTTTGTTGTATATTTAATCAATGTATAGATAGTGGTGTGTTTCCTGACTTGATGAAACTAAGTAAAGTTATACCTTTATTCAAAGCTGGTAGTACATCAGACCCCACCAATTTTAGACCCATATCGATACTACCAACGCTTAGCAAAATATTTGAAAAACTCATACTTAATCAATTGCAAAGTCATTGTTATCTCAATAATTTAATTCATATTGCTCAGTTTGGTTTCACAAAGGGTCGTTCAACAGCCGATGCTGGTGTTGAACTAATCGACAATATTTTTGATGCCTGGGAAGACGCAATGGATGCAATAGGTGTCTTCTGCGATCTATCCAAGGCTTTTGATTGCGTCCATCATGACACTCTTGTCAGGAAGTTACGCCATTATGGTGTAAAAGATCAGGCACTTGGCCTTCTGGAGTCATATCTAACAGATAGGGTTCAGATGGTCGATGTTAATGGGAAAAGATCACCTGGGTCTTCAATAAGTATGGGCGTACCGCAAGGTTCAATTCTTGGTCCTTTCTTGTTTTTAGTATATATTAATGATTTACCTTACCTTGTTAAAGCAAAACATGGGTTAGTATTGTTTGCCGATGATACTTCTTTGATATTTAAAGTTAAAAGACAGCAATCAAATTATGACGAGGTAAACAATGCTATATCTAGTATAGTGAACTGGTTTACTGTTAACAATTTATTACTTAATGAAAAGAAAACTAAATGTATTAAATTCGTGTTACCCAATGTGAACCCGGTAACTACAGACATATTTATAAAAGGACAGAGATTGGACCTTGTGCAGTCGACTGTCTTTTTGGGCATTACTTTAGACGCCAAACTACAATGGGATCCTCATATAAATAAATTGTCGAACAGACTGAGTTCGGCAGCGTTCGCAGTTAAAAAAATTAGAGCTCTTACCGACGTAGACACCGCTAGACTAGTCTACTTTAGTTACTTTCATAGTCTAATGACCTATGGTATTTTATTGTGGGGTCACGCTGCGAATGCTAATAGTATATTTATTCTGCAGAAACGGGCTGTTCGTGCAATTTATAGATTAGGGCCTAGAGTGTCACTGAGGGAAAAGTTTAAAGAAATCAATATTCTGACATTTGTGTCTCAATATATCTATGACAATCTTGTGTATGTAAAAAGAAATATAACTAATTTTCAGAAGTACAGTGATATACACAATTTTAATACTAGAAATAAAGACAAGTTGGTTGCTTATGTAAGCCGACTACATAAAATTAGTAATTCTTTTAAAGGCAATTGTATACGCTATTACAATAAGGTCCCTACTGATATTAAAAACTTACCTTTAGACAAGTTTAAAATAATAATAAAACAGAAATTGTATAAAAAAGGTTACTACAGGATATCTGATTACTTAGAGGACAGATGTCCATGGGAATAGATTGTTTGAGTAACAGGCTGTTTCGATATATAATTAGCATTCATTTTGTAATTTGACAATATTTTATTTAAAAAAGGAAACGCAAAAGTTGCGACGACTGTGGAGTTTCTTCGGTGAGCTCTTCTCCACAGATTCCGCCATTGGGTTAGTGAACTCACCCAAAAAATGTAATGACGGATCTAAGTGATGTAACAACATCCTATGGAAATAAATGATTTTTGATTTTTTGATTCCATGTCCGTCCTGGCCGTGTAGTGGTGCGGTGGTCAGGGGTAGGAGCACCGTAAGGAGTTCACTGATTGGGTGCGGTGGTCAGAGGGGGTAGGACGCACCGCAGAGAGTTCACTGATTGTAAGACATTATTTATTCCAGAGGAAGCACAATATTCACTTTAGAGGTCACGTGGACACCCAATAATTATGGAGTAACTATAGGTCACTTTCTGTCCAAAAACTAAAGTAGTATTGCGTTAGGTCACAAATTTATGTACTTACTGGCACAGACATTGAAGATACCTACGTATCTTCCTAGAACCGAGCGAATCGAGGCGACCGCATTTACTTAGTTTCACAGAACCGTATTAGTTGATTATTTCGCATTTTTATTTTCGACCAGCAGGCTAGTTACAAACTTTTTTGTCATTTCACTAAACCAGTTTGGGGATTTGTTCAAATCCCTAGCTCTGTTTACGCATACTTGTTTAAAATAATGTCATTATTTTATTAATTCCGGGAATCATCAATCAAATGGTTTCGTCATTGCCCATAAAATAGCAAATGCGAGCACACCGGAATCAAGTGCCAATGATCGTTTGCTCGACCACTTTGGTTTGGACGTCCCAACGAAGGCCCACGACCCGGCGGTAGCCAACGCTGACAATCCTTCGTTGGCGTTGCTTGGGCGCCGGCCGGTGTGTACCTAGACAGCTTCATCGACTAATGTGTAGGTAGAATAATATAAAACAATATTTTGTATGTGTCAAAAACTTTTATTTAACCATAAGGCTTGATGAATATTTACAAGGCGACATACATTTACAGGGCAAGGTTTAACATTTAATCCAAACAGCTGAAGGTTCAGAACTATACTGCAGTTATCACATCGCTTTGATTAACTCTCTACAACCACAACGTATGGTGATCAATAGAAAGTTGGTAAGAGCAATTAAATACCTAAACAAAGATCACATTCGGTTTTTCTTTGTTTAGTGTTTTCAATGTTTACAACCAGGCATAAATGTCACATACGATACTATACGATCACAATTATTGTCATGATAACTTTAAAATGTAGATGGTTAACATTATGTGGTAAGAAAGAGACAGGGGAATGTCCTTTCCTTACAGAGAGCCAAACATAATAAATTCAGCAGATTATCACTTCAAACTATCTACAGACATTAAACAAAAACTAAAACTCTCCTAAAATAATTACAACAATAATAACAATCATTAATCTCACTTAGTATTTTCGTTAAAATATATTTACGCTATGTTATTCGACAGAACTGAGTCTAATATAAGAAATATACAAGAAGCTCGGATGCTAGGCCGCGCCGCTGTCATCGACAGCACCAACACTAAACATATTGAAAAGCAATAATTAAGTAAGTAGGTAGGTAATATAATTCTCTAGGTAATGTATAAAATTTTGACATGAGCAAATAGTAGTTACACGAAAAATTATATCTAGAAAGGGATGTATGTAATAACTTACTCACATAATGGAATATTGTTAATATACTTATGCAACAAATGAAGTAACTCTCTAAAAGTCCACGATTTAATTCTCTTTTAGTTATTTATGAATTTTATGATGTGTATTATTTATTTACGTTTTGTTGATATTAAAAGCGTACCTTTTCGTGCCGTGAACGTACGTAATGTATTTTTAGTACTTAATTTATATTATAATACAAGCCATTGATATTACAAAATATATATTTCCATCCATATTTAGGATACCTTTCACTAATTTATATAGCACCAATCCGTAATATGAGCATACTTATAGCAATAATCTATTTCTTTATCGTAATTTTGATTGACTCCAAATAAACTTTTTCATTTTAAAACTAGATCGCAAAATAGATTGGTTTACCAAGTACTCTCATACAACAAGAATATATGGGTACGTATGGGTATATTCATGTCGCAACGGAAACACGTAAAGAAAATCTATTGAAGCTCCAAAGTTAGTTCATATCTTTGATGAATAATAAATTAAATTGGCACAAAACTGGAGGCCTGTTCGTTGTTCACATTACGCTTAAAATCAAAACTTTAAATTATAAATGCAAAATAATGGCAATATTATTGTAGATATCCAATCCTTCCCTGACGAAGCACTAATAAAGGACTGATTGAATGGGGACAACAGAATGATAGGAAACACACATGCAACAGCCATGACGATTTAACAAATAATGATCATCGAAGTGACACAATAAATTAAATACCTAACCCACAAACAAAACTTATGCAAGTCCACTCCTAATCTCCTAAAATAAATACTGGGAGTAATGCGGAAAGAGGGAGCAGTTGATTCTGCTGCATACTTTTAGATACACTTTCATTAATCATCTGAAATGCCCAGAGACATAACTTACACCAAAAATCTTTCGCCTACCCTACACTTTAAAACAACAATTACAATTGGAATGATACATTTTCAAGAATGTTCGATTTTGTAAAGAGCATTAGCTTCAATGGATATTGGTCGCTAGAAGACACATCACACATACGACTTACGATTAATAGAGACAAATGAACGTGAAAGTATCGACGAGCGTCTGTGAGCTGTACTTGCACAAGTCTCGTTTGCGGCGAGTCTAAGTGAACAGTTGTTCCCGGCCTGGTCCCAGACATGACGCTCGCGGCTTGCGGCTGGCGGGCCCCGCCCTGCGCTACATTATACTAACTTGTAACATTTTGCTACACAAAGGTACAAAGAGTTTGTTTGGACTTCGGGACCGCAGACGCGAGGGTCGGGGCGTATTTGCATTTCAACAAGACTGGAATGTCACCTAATGGTCCGTGGTCGTCGAAAGTGAACAGAACAAACAATCGTCAGATTGCAGCGAATCTTGATAGAATGCACTTTGCAACAACAAAAACAACAACATCCCTATGTTAAAATTTTCCCCTAAGTTTTAGTCATCGGGCGGAATGCAGAAATCCACAACTATGTTGAGTATTATTACAATAAAACTTCAATATATACACAAGTAGATAATGCTTATAAATAGTAAATAAAATGGATTTATTGAGTGTGAGCCGAGTTAGTTAGTGGCGCGGGGGCACTCACGGTAACACTCGAATGTGGTTAGAAATCTACTCATCGAGGATTACAGCCGGCTGTACACCAACATGATATAGTTCTCATATAAAATCCGCCTAGGACAATTGTTTACCGATTTTACAATAAATTAAATAAACGGAACTTACAATAAAGTGGTGCATCACCCTCATAGTATTATATGTATTAAGAGCTAGCGATATAAATATTTTGTTGTATTCTCTATTTTAAGTACAAAATACTATCTTATTCTAGTTGCAGTCCTTCACGGTGCCCACACTTTGTGTCGCACCTCACGCTTCCCCCATTCATACACAGCAAACCGAGCGACCGCAACGGAAGATCGCGTCACCGCGGGAGAGACTAGGACGTCATTTCAACTGACCGACGCCGACCTACTGCGATGAGTCGTCAGCCACCTTCTATATAACCTCAGTTCGGCGCGCCCCGCTGCGTCACGAGGCGTCGTACTCGAGCCGGTCCCACGAGTAAAGCTTGGTGGCGGGTCGCGGCGCCGGCGCACGCACTCCGCCCAGCAGCGGGTCGCACTGCGGCACGTGACCGCGCCCGAACAGGTTGCTGAGCGGCGTCGTATCCATGTACGGGTAGGCGTCGCCGTCCACGCTCATGTCGCTCACGCTCACGATACCGAAGTCCTTGAAGTCGAAGTCGCACGCGTGCCGCGCGTCCTCGTCCTCGAGCGACGGCAGCGAGAGGTCCGCCATGTCGTCGAAGCCGGGCTGCGTGTGGTGGTCGGCGAGCAGGTCGCCGTCCGGCAGCGGCGACATGGACATCTGCTCGGGCGGCTCGTCGCCGACGTCCATCGCGCACAGCCCGCTGTCCGAGCCGCGGCTCGCGTCACCGTTGAGGAGGCTGCCGAAGAAGTCCTCGTCGGCGCGGTAGTCGGCGTCGGCGGCGGCGGCGGCGGTGGTGGTGGTGGTGGTGGTGGTGTGGTCCGCGCGGCCGAGCAGCTCACTCTGGATGTCGCTGAGCTCGCGCTGCAGCTCGTCGGCTGCGAGCGCGTCTCGAGTGCGGGCCGGACCCAGCACGTCCGCCGGGGAGAACTCCTCCGCCGCCGCCCAGCAGCCGCCCGGCGACAGCGGCCGCTCGGGCGAGCCGACGCTCGACGGCGCGAGGTCCACGTTCTCCGCCAGGATCTCGAGCACGTCGTCCATGATCTGGCTGTCCTCCGCGTGGTCGCGCGGCGGCTGCGGGGGCGGCAGCGGGGGCGGGGGCAGCGGCGGCGGCGGCGGCGGCGGCAGCGCGGGCGCCACGTGCGCGCTCGGCAGGATCGCAATGGGCACGACCTTCACGCCGTTGAGGATGTACGCGGGGCCGGCGCCGGGCTTGTCGTCGGCGGCGGGCGGCACGGTGAACAGGCGCATGAGGCGCTCGCTGGCGGCCCCGGGAACGGCGGCGGCGGTGGCGGCGGCGGGTGGCTGCTGCAGCGCGTCGAGCTGCGCGCGGAGCTGCGACACGCACAGGTGCGCGTGCAGCAAGCGCTTGCTCTGGTCGCTGGCGGCCGCGCCCGCCGCGTCGCGCCGCACCGCCTCGAGCTGCAGGCGCGACGCCTCCAGCTTGCGCTCCAGCTCCTCGATGTGGCGGCGCTGCGACTGCACGATGTCCTCCGCGTCGGCGGGCGCGGCTCGGGGCGGCGACGGCGACGGCGGCGAGGCCACGAAGGCGGCGACGGCAGCGACTGCGGGCGAGCGCGGCTCCTCGAGCTTCATGTCGGCGAGGTAGGGGCGCAGGCGCTCGAGCAGCTGCGGCTTGGGGCCAGACACGCGCAGGTTGCGGCGCTTGCACTCCGCGCGCAGGTCCGACACCTTCATGTCCTCGAAGCGCGGCGAGCCGGCGGCGGCGCTGACTACGACGCTCGCGAGCGGCGTGTGCGACGGCGGCGGATGCGGCGGCGGCGGTGGCGGGATCGCGTCCGAGCAGTCGCTCGCGACGGACGCGGCCGGCGACGCGGGCAGCATGAGCTGCAGCAGCAGCTGCTGTTGCTGCAGCAGCAGCTCGTACGGCGTCTCCTCGAGCGGCGAGAGCTGCTTGTGCGCGCTCGGCGGGCCCTTGTACTCGTGGAACTTGAAGCGCGCCTTGGGTTGCTGCTTCTGCTTCTTCTTCCTGTTCTTGTCCTTGCCGGGCGCGGCGTGCTGCGGCTGCGGCGACGCGACGCTGGCCGGGGACAGTGTGGACGGCGGCGACGGCGAGGGCGACACGCGCTCGAGCGGCAGCGGTGGCGGCGGGGGCGGGGGCGGCGGCGGCGGGGGCTGCGGCGCCAGCTCCAGCGCCGGCGCCGCCAGCTCCAGCGTGCAGTAGTGCGAGGGATGCGGCGGCCGCAGCGAGGCGCCCTCGCTGGTCGCCTTGAAGGCCACGGTGCCGCTCTTGACGGCGGTCTCGATGGTCTCCTCGGTGTGCAGGATGTTCTTCTGGATGAGCTCGAGCGGACCGGGCCGGTGCGACAACTGGTCGTTGAGGTGGTCGGCGAGCCGCGCCTTCTTCAGCATGCGCTGCTTCTCCGCCAGCGACGGGTCCACGTGGGTATCCTGCAACACGTCCAATAGCTCGATCAAGCAAATATATTACAATGTTCGGCTGAATACAGATTTTTGGAATATATTTTTTTGAGTCGGAACTCCGCAAAGGACTTGTCTACTAACCTGTTCCAAGATATTTCTTTGCTCCAGTTCCCGGCGGTCCGGCCGCTGCTGTATCTTGGCTTTCAGCAAGTCGCCAGTTTTGGCTCTCTCTAGTTGCCTGCATTGTTCAAAGTACGCTGGTGGCGTCTTCAATGCTGGAATAAAGATATTGCAATTATTTTGATAAAGTTACAATAGTTTTCAATGATTAATAAGTGTTGGTGAATTATTGTACAGACGAGGGGCTTTTTGACAAGTCCAATGTCATAATGATAATGTCCTTGCACATACATTTTGTAAAACCTTTCCTAGACTAACAGCATCCATAAGCGCTTAGCGGCAAAAGACCAAGTGATACCAACTCCCATTCAGAATTCAAAAGACCCAAACCGTGTTGAACGCACTTTAAGTGTCATTTTTATTTGACCTACTATAAAACAAAAATAGGTCATTCCTAGCCAAACCTCCACCCACGCGAATCTAACTAAATTGAAAACGTTTTACAGGCGGTAAACAAAGCTGGCTAAATATTAAAGTCTGTCTAAAACTCCAAACGTTTTCTTTAATGGCGCAACAAAGAATTAAAACGAGGCTACATCGGGGACGTACAAAAAAGTTTGCGTCGTTAAGCGGGTTTACAAAATTTATATCAAGGTACGGAATATTTGGTTTTCACCACACGGTATGAAATATTGTTATTCATCTGGCGTTGGGATACTCCCATTAGAGCGACGCATCGCGACCGTAAATAAAATTCCGTCGCCCACGCACCCAGCAGACACGCAAACTCGACTATGTGTTGCCTGTTGGGACGCCTCACGCCGCGGCACGTGGACCCATACTAATTGATTGCTTCACGCGCTATGATCTTCATTTTCATGTAATGAGATGTGAAGTTGAATAGCCGCTACCGAAACTGACTAGACACCGTTACGCGTATCTGTTAATGGCTATATTAATATATACGATTTACGTCTGGATTTTAATTAGAAACGAAGTAAGCCAACTAGGTTTCCTCGAGATTTTATCTGTTTTACGTCTGGTTTGAGTCAGGAAATCTTTATAAAATAATTAAAAATGCTAAAAATTCCGACTGCGCAACACTAAAAAACACAAAGCAAGCAGATAAGACTTAACGTAGTTATTGAGATTCGATACAAAAATATTATAGTGTTAAATCAAAATAAATTTCAATGTAGACAGAACCAATTAAATTTCCGCTTATTTGCTTGTTTTGTGCTTTTTAGTGTACCGCAGCCGCAGTCGGGATTTTAGTATATTTAAATAAGTTATTTATGTTCTGCCTTTTAGGAAAAAAATAAGAAAAATCTAATCATATGCTTAGTTTACAATGAAAGTGTACTTTTCATAGCTTGTGTAAGATTATTGTACTCTAATGTAATGTGTACTCTGAGTCGGCAGAACATCTTTTCCTTGAAATCTGTCTTCACCATAATAAAGTTCTGCTCGGTGTTCTCTACAGTCCCTCTCTTCACATTGATTACTTCGATACATTCGAGTCTCTGCTCAATGAGCTGACTCCTCTTTATGATAACACTCTCATCCTCGGCGATTTTAATACTTGTCTTATTAAGAATGACTCTCGCTCTGCCCAACTCCAGGCCATTATCAATTCTTTCAATTTGCATATTCTTCCTCTCAACGCTACTCATTTTCAGCCCCATTGCACTCCATCTCTTCTCGATATCATGATAACCTCTAATGTAGACAAAGTTGCTGCCCATGGTCAATTTAACTCTCCTTTCTCTTTCCATGACCTAGTGTATCTATCATACAAGGTTAGGCCTCCTAAAAGCAGAGGTAAATTCATTTTTGCTCGTAGTTTTAGGGGTATAGACCCTATTGTCCTAAAGTCTGATGCCGCCTCGATTGATTGGTCGCCTGTCATCACTAGTGAGACCGTTGACGACAAGATTCACCACTTCAACACAATTATTCTGGGACTCTACGACAAGCACGCACCAGTAAAAAAGGTTCGAGTAAAACATCTCCCTGCGCCCTGGCTCTCTGACCCCATTAAGCGATTAATGGCAAAGAAGAACAGAGCCAAAAGCCTCTACAAAAAGGACCCCACTGATGAAAACTTTGCTGCCTTCAAATTTCTCCGCAATCGGTGCAACCATATGTGTCGCTCTGCCAAGCGCCGCCATATCTATGAGTGCATCGAAAATTATACCCCGGCTCAAGTGTGGAAGTTCCTTAGAACCCTTGGTGTTGGCAAGTCCCAGAATCAATTGGTTGGTGATGTCGATCTCATTGGTCTTAATAGTTTCTTCTCCGACCCTCCTGTTGTAATGAATCCCTCTGTTAAAGATGCCACCCTGCATTCTCTGCGCTCCAAGCCATCTCCCACCACCACCCCATTCGACTTCAGTCTTGTCGAAATTGACACGGTTAAGAAGGCAGTGCTTGCCATCTCCTCAAAAGCTGTGGGTGACGTCAGTATCTGCTCGAGAATGATAAACAGCATCCTTGATTTCCTCCTACCTGCCATTACACACATTGTTAACTTCTCTCTATCTCAGTGTTCTTTTCCTAATGTGTGGAAAAAGGCGTTAGTTATCCCTCTTCCCAAAACCTCAAATCCATCTTCATTTAAAGATTATCGTCCAATATCTATCCTGCCATTCCTTTCCAAAGTCCTTGAATCAATTGTCCACATTCAACTCTCTTCCTATCTTTCCTCTAACAGGCTGTTGAATCAATTCCAGTCCGGATTCAGGCCGGGACATAGTACCGTCTCGGCCTTACTTAAAGTGACCGATGACATTGAATCGGCAATGGATATCAAGCAGATCACTGTGTTAGCGTTACTAGACTTTAGCAGTGCCTTTAACTGTGTTGATTTTGACATCCTCGTTGAGATACTGAAGTCTCTGAATGTCTGCTCGGCCGCTGCCAGCTGGTTCGGCTCCTACCTGAGAGGTCGTCAGCAGCGTATTAGGACCGAGGAGACTTCCACGGAGTGGTGCGACCTTTCTTCTGGAGTTCCTCAGGGTGGTATTCTTTCCCCTCTTCTTTTCTCCGTCTTCATCAATTCCATTTCGGATGCCATTTCTTCTTCTTACCATCTTTATGCCGATGATCTGCAAATCTACCGCCATTTCTCTCCAAGTGATATGATTTCTTCTGTGGGTGCATTAAATGCCGATCTCGAGAACATCAGGGGCTGGGCTCTGTCTCATGGACTACTTGTCAATCCCAGTAAGTCGCAAGCCATGATTGTCGGCTCCAGACACTCCCATAGTGTGTTACAGCATCTGCCTCTTGTTCCTGTAACTTATGATGGAACCATAATTCCGTACAGTACTAAGGCAAAAAATCTAGGAGTTATCTTTGACAATCAGTTTTCATGGTCTGCTCACGTCTGCGAAGTTAGTAGACGAGTCTTTGCCACATTTCACTCCCTCAGGCGCCTTCAAAACTTTCTGCCTCGTCATACTAAAATTACTCTGGCCCAGTCTCTTCTCCTTCCTCTCATTGATTACGCAGATGTCAGCTGGATCAGCGCGAACGAAGAGCAACTGAACAAACTCGAGCGACTTCAAAATCTCGGGATTCGGTTTGTCTTCGGACTGCGTAAGTATGACCATGTCACCCAGTATCGTAGGGAACTGCAGTGGCTTCCAATTCGTCTTCGCCGGGATACCCATGTTCTCATTCTACTCTTCAATATTCTGCACAACCCTCGCTACCCCAGCTTCCTGCGTGATCGGTTTGATTTTCTTTCTTCGGATAGGTCTCGGAGATCAAGCACTCGGTCGCTGCTTGCAACTCCTCAACACAACTCAGTCGCATATGGGCAAGGATTCAGGATCAGTGCTATCAGGCTCTGGAACAAGCTCCCCAGTGCCATCAGGGACAGTCCGTCACTTAACGTTTTTAAGATTCGCTTGAAAGATCATTACCTCTCTCTTCCATAGTATGTATATATAATTTGTATGTGTATGTTATGTATGTATATAACTTGTATGTGTATGATATGTATGTATGTATATTATATTATATAAATTAGGTGTAGTAGTAGTATTAGGTATATGTACCTACTTATATTATTATTGTGCATGAATAATTTTGTTGTGCAAATAGGTTTTACTCTCACAATCCACTTTCCTTTCCTATCTGGGTTTGCTGGTAGAAATCTCTTTTATAGAGATAAGCGCGCCTCTTGTACATATATCTTTCTTTGTATATCTCTGTATGTTTGTTTTGTGCAATAAAGTATTCATTCATTCATTCATTCATTCATTCATTCATTCATTCATTATTTATATTTATATATTATATATATTTCCGCACTCGACTTTTAAAGCCCTTTTATTTTGATACCCCACTTGAGGGTCTTGACAAATATGTTTACCCCGCACATTAAAGCGCACAAAATCCTGCATTTTATTTTATTTTTTATTTAATGTACCCAGTGACACACGAGGTATCAAAACGAATCGATGACGTATCATTTCATTAAATTCGTTCAGCCGTTGAGTAGTTACGAGGGAATCCAGGAACTGACATGCATACAACGTGTCATCGAATAAACGCATAATGAGAAACTAGTTTGTTCAAAATCATGAGCAGAGTCGATTTCACTGAACCTAAATATATGAAAATTTTCCACAGTTTCAAGGTGCCGTCCTCATACTAACGTCTGTCGACTTCTGTGGCAAGTTCGGTCTGAATCCTGTAGGTTGGGGCTGGCCAACGCCAGGTGGTTTATAACCGAATTGGAATGAGGGTTTATATCCTGATTGTTGTGGAAGGTTTGGTCTGTAACCAAACTGTTATTGGGGTAAGTTTGGTCTGTAGCCAAACTGCTGTTGGGGTAAGTTTGGTCTGTAACAAAGCTGTTGTTTGAGTAAGTTTGGTCTGTAGCCAAACTGTTGTTGGGGTAAGTTTGGTCGGTAGGCAAACTGTTGTTGATTTAGTAGGTTTAACGTCAAATTGTGTGAACCTAAATATAGGTCATATGTTTGGAAAAAAAGCTCTGTCTCTTTATAGCTAAGCTAACTAAGCAAAACGAAAGGATAATTTCTTCATCCGTATGGAAAAAAGAGACAGCCTTTGCGCGGCGGTCGCGTCGACGGAAACATCGATCGAGTAAGCGAGTGCACATCACGGAAGGGGAGGGGGTAGGGGTGAGGGGATCTCTTTGTTTTTGTTTAGTCCGTCACCGCACTGGTGCGCATGCGTGGCGCGTGGCACGCAATTTCATTTCGATACACAAATGTGGAATATTGGGAAAAAGTGAGGGTACTGCACAGTGCCCACTGCAATGACAGTATCAATCAAGCTGTGTCGGTGTACTTTGAACGGTTCGTGGTACGAGTGTCACAGCGCCTACTACGGTACTTTCACACAAACACAGCCCGTAGGTACAGTACCTACAATTGGAATGTACAAGTACAATACGTCGGAAATTATCTAGCCCGTTTCATACAAGCCGAACCAAGTTTCTACGGCTCTGAGCGAGCGGGTACTCTCTTTCACTCATTGAGTCTTCATCTTCCTCTTCCAAGCCGTATTCGGCCACGGTGACTTCTTTTGAGGTCCCCTGGTTGGTTTGTGGGGCGTCGATCGTGTGCCCTCATATGACTATTATAGCCAATCTGGGCAGAAAACGTGCGCCCATACAGAGTGCACGTTAGCTCGCCATCCACGTAGTTGTATACAATGGCTGCTGGTGGTCTAGCCTCCAGTTGGTCGCGCTTCGCGTCCACGTCAGCCCGTCTTTAGGATTCGAAGCGGTAAACGCTTTGTTGCACCAAGCGCCGCCATTCTGGACGATTCCCTGCCTGACTCTCTCCACGAGGAGGGCTTAATGTTGCATTTCTTCATGTGTCTTCTCTGAATATCCCTAAATCTGAGGAGTTGGCCGCCGGATCTCCGCTTGCCTTCCTGCAGTTCAGAGTAAAAGATGCGCTTCGCCACTCTCTCCTCGTCCATTCGGGTTACATGTCCACTCCATCGCAGCTCATTGAGTTAGGGTGGGGTGAGTGAGAGAGAGGCACCGCTCGCTCAGAGCCTAAGAAACTTGGCGCGAACTGTACGGTTAGTGAGGGCGTTGGCGGGGAATCGAAATGCCTAGATTTATTGCGATGTTTTGTAGTTAGGAGGTACCTAACCTACATTTTAGTTTTACTTAATCTTTCCATTTTCTAAATAGGTGCTTACTATGTTGTTGCTATGGTAACCGTAACTTAAAAAACTAACCTACCTTAAAAAGTGTGACGGATAATTTAATTGAACTGAACTTGAAATTGAACGCACCACAGAGTTGTGAATTTGTCCGAAATGACACAACAACTTCAGGCTCAAACATTTTCTACAATATTAGGCGAATATTTATTTTTTCTTTCTCAATATTTTTTAATTATCAAAAAATAAGTTGGGGTGTGTAAGGTTGCGTATGCGTTTATTCAATGACACGTTGTTTATATGTCACCGTAAGATTGTCAAAACCGTTAGTTTATAATCTCAAGTGTTTTCTCTCGTTAGTTTATCGATAAATTGTAAACTGTACCGTACTGCTATATGACGCGTTAGTTTATAATAAAACCGAAAAATTGTGAACTGAATTAAACTTGAATTGCAAAGGAAATACCAGGGCAAACACTGCGGTAGCTTAGGTGAAGACTAGAGGAGACGAGCGCAGCGAAGCCCCCGAATAGACTTCGTGCTAGGTTGACATGTAAGAACAAAAGAAACGTAAATTCTAAACCCTGTCGGTCTGGTTTACTATTTGTCGAAAGTTTAGAAACTAACATATATACATACAAGTCAAACACAATTCTTTTCTCGGTAAGCTGCAGTCGGGTAAAAAGAAACAAAATAAATAAAAAAACTGAGGGAATTGATACTGGCATTAATGAGAAAGGTTAAGAAAGTTAATGAAAAGTTGTTAATCATTATGAACTTTCCCCAAGAAACATTATGGTCGCAAACGAACTAAGTTTTAAACCAACTTCAAAAAAGGTTCTCAATTCGGTTGTATATATTTATTTTTTATGTTTGTTATCTCAAAACTGGTACTATTTATGAACCGATTTCGAAAATCCTTTTTTATTCGAAAGGGTGACTTTCCAGTTTGGTCCCATTTTTTGCAACATATCAGTGGTGTTTAAGACATTTGTTATAAGATGAATTCTGGTCATAATTACCGTATATTCGTTTATGTCATGTAATATGAGTGGACTTGACTGTCAGACAGACAGATTTCGTAGCCTTGTTTTCGCATATTTTGACGACATTCGCATCCTGACCGGGGAGGATGAAAAGTTTTTTTTTTTCTTGGTGAATTAGTGGTGTTTACGTTCTTTAACGTGAAATGAGATGCAATCTGGCATTTTTTTAATTTAATAGCTATATATTCGTATTATATTATGTAGACAGGATTCGTAGTATCGTGTTCGTGTGTATGTATAGACAACTGTGGCATCCCGACCGACGAGGAGGAAAAAGGGCTTGAAATCGTTTTTTTTTGTTTTTAACTTAGTTATTGGTTCTCCCAAAGAAACTTGTTATCAGCTGATCGGGTCAATGTACTGAGGGACGATAATTCTTTTTCAATTGCGACCATATGTTTCTTGGGGAAAGTTTTTCATAATGATGGGAACTATCATTCCCCAAAATATTAATTAATTGTCTCCCTGTATAGTTTGATATTTCATTTCGTAAATGCAAAAACAGGAAAATATATTGAAAAGGCGTCACCAAAAATATAAAATTGTAACTAATAACAAAGTACTTACGAGGCATAATCCCTTGCTCGACGAGCTGATTTATTGGTCTCCTCATCATCAGTTTCACCTTCAACGCTGTGAAAAAGAAACAGGGCATAATTTAGCGTAACCTGTCATCATAACAGCTAATAAACCACTAGCAAGTAATCAACAGACCTGCGTAAATAATGTGTTTATCAAAGCTTTGCTCTTGACCGTCCATAGTGTTTGAGGATATTTCAACGTTTTCCTGGTATTCGATCATGTATTTCACTGGAGGGGGTGCGTTTTAACGTTTAAACTAGCTATTTAGAGAAGAGGTGGCTAATTCGGATGCACGCTTCAAGAAAATTGTTCAAACAAGATTTGTCAACATCAACAATAGGAACAACTGATGCAGGAATATCACAAATAAAAGGAGGATACGTGATCGATACCTCGATATATCGATAAAGTTATGGCAGATGCGCGTGGGAGGGCACAGTGCGAGCAGAATGCCGTATTATTGTTTGCTTGTAGGCAAAGCGGACAACTCTGGCGCAGCGCCAACGTAAACACTGCGCAAGGAAACTAGTGTTACGCCGCGAGCGTATTTCAGACGAAACATTCACTACCACTGGGGCGAACATTGTGGGTTACTGGTACTTCCACAGTCTACTCCACATCGCGATGTCTATTGGGACAGGAATTCGATAAATTATGAGACAGCAACAAAGTAGTATTTAACGCGACACAAGACAACAGTGTTGACAGGGCTCCCGAGTATTTTTATTCGCGTCGCGCCGCCGCCGCCGCAGATATGCGTCGGTCGGAAAGATTGTCGCCGGAAACATGGACCTGCACTGCACATACTAATGGCACGTAATTGCCGCTGCTGTAGGAACATCGAACTTCGTCGCGAGGGAGCCAAACAATACACGCCTATCTCATTACAATGGCCGCTTCATGCTAATCAGTCTATTAAACCAAGAACAACCAAGTGAAAGCCGGGTTATGAGAGCAGTAAAAGCATTTCCCAGTAACATGTAGTGTGCCATTTCGCACGCGGGTTGTAAAAAGAGACAACATTTCTGGTCGCGTTGAGACGCTGACGGCAATGAACGTATTATCGCGTTGGAGCACCGACGGATTTAATTACACTTAAATGCACTTGAATGAAGAAGTTCTCAGGTGATTATCGCAATTGCATCTTTTTGGATCAGCCGCGTTGTGTAGATAGCTGTCGGTTGCTTTTCTTTTTGTTGTTCCTTTGCAACGAGTGTAAAAATAGTTCCGAATGTGAGAGTAGACGTAGCATATTGCGCAGACAGACTAATAACAACTAAAACAGCTGATAAGAAGATCTACCTTAACCATTATGATTGTAACCGTAAGTGAATTGTTTTCAAACTGTTCAATAATATAAAAAACTAAAGTAGTGGTTAGTTTATTTAAATTGTAGAGCTTCTACCCTGGCGATATCGAAGGGTTTTTACCATATATAGACAACATGAATATCCTCTTCATTTCTACGGCCCCTCCTGACGGCCAATACATGACCAATAAAATTTCCTCATAAGTTCAACCTACAATCTACTGATACTGATCAAGATTGCAAATATCTTTCAGGGACACATCTCCTCTAAATAACAGGCCTATATAGACCTAGCAGTGGGTGAATGTGGACTGATCAATAACGTTGAATAATGTCCTCTTAGCAGTTCCAATCACTCCTGTCCTGGTTCACCCACATAACTGCTCCAGTCTGAGAAGAAGGGCACACTCACATTCCTTATGCTTCCCCATGGCCGGCTGTAGCGGGCTGTCATCCACCACCACCTTGGGTGGGGAGACGCGCGGCGGGGAGCCGGCGGCGTCGGCGCTGCCACTGGAGCCCGCCCGCCCTGCCATCTCCGAGTCCACGCACCAACTGGGGGGTAATTAGGACAAATTCATTTCAGGTTATTCATCATGCATTTGCACAGCATTTTGACAAGAGTATTAAAACGGTGAGTTTGTACCAATAGCACTCCCTGAGTGTCCGTCTGGGGCTACTGTTCAAATTAATAATAGAGGATAGCCAATGTGCTCAGCATGGACTCCTGCGCCTTTCGAAGGGTTTTCCTATAATCTCAAAGAAAATGTAGATATCATTGGATACATACATCGGATGATGGCACTCTTAAAGTTTGTTCTGGAGGCTCCGAACAGAAAAGTGTCGGAAGGACCTGCACGATGGGCCGATGTCACCAAGAATACAGCCGGCCCGACAAGGAACAGAATGGCTGCAGATCGCACGAATTGGAGGTCAATTGTCCAGCAGTGAACAAGAAGACGAAGAGGAAGAAGAAACCTGTTGAAGAAGGTGGCAATTACCTGAGAGCGTCGTCGGAGGCCGGCGTGCGCGGCGTGTTTGGCGTGCGCGGAGAGTCCGGCGCGGGCGAGGCGAGGCGCGGCTTGAACCACTCCGGGTAGATGGCGCTGAGCGTCTCCACCAGGTCGTGGTCGAGCGTCACGCGCCACGACTCGCGCCCCCCCTCCGAGCTGGACGAGTCCCCGCTGCCGCCACACGACGACCGGCTCTCTGTTGGTTGAAACATACTCGTAACTACTTTGAATGAGTTAGTAAACAAAGTCCCTGTTGGAATAACAATATAACTACCTAATCTGGCTCAAACGGCTCGCTATATAGGGTTGTCATTCTGGGAGTCGGGCGAGCGTGCGAATGCGGGGGCCATAAAAAGAGCAAGAAGCTAGACAACTTCACATCACAAGTATGACAACCCGAATGAATGTACTCGAGCGCAGCCCGCCGCTGGCCGGGCTGGGCAAATTGGTAGACTGGTTCCTGCGCACTACTTCTGCACCCCAAAATTCGGCAATTCGTGTGTGTGGCGGCGTGGGTTTACACAGAACGGAATGTGGTTCTTTTCTACGTTAAGATGGCGTGATACTGCGCTTAATCATAGATACTCAGTTACAGACACACCTCAGATTTCGGGATTGAGAATTTCACTAATCAAGAAATTCACAAATTCAGAAAGATACTTATGTAAGGGAAATATTAAACTGCACATCATAAATACTGATTTGCACAGCAAATATAATGATTTTCACAGCAAATATCAGGGCAAAGTACTGCGGTAGCTTAGGTGAAGGGTAAAGGGGGTGAGCGAAGCGATCGATCGATGTCAGGCTGCGGACATACAACTTAAATCTAGCATGGAACTCGACACCACCGCTTCTGTGCTACTATATCTATAATTCTTCGAGATGTCATTCGACGGTATTCTTGTGAACCGTGGACTTGAACAGACAAACGTGGTAATGGCAGATGAAATGGCATGTTAATTTATATTTTGATGCAATTCCCCATAAAATAAAATTATATCGCTGAATAAGATTACCTAAACAAAAAACTAAACTGATAAACCGAAAGCAGAAACACAGTACACAGATATCAGGCATCTCTCTTTGGCCCATCAATCAGCAAACAACTCAGCTGCGAATATGTTGCCACTCGTTACCAATCAACAGTAAATAAGTTACCTGATGTATAATGCAAGCAAGCCCACATTACATTTCAATAACAATAAATCTAGTACAACTGAGTGTATAGGCGGATCGGAAATCGGAAGTGCGTACGCGTGTGGGTGCGGAGAGTTACTATGAAGTGATCGGTCACGCCTACACACCTCGTCCTTTATTATGTCATGCCCGAAAATATATATCAAGTGAAGATACTGTTAAAGCTACTGTATAAAGGGCAGCTAGATTAGTTGCAGGAAAGTCCCGAGAAACGAGTGGGTTTAACCGCAAGACTGACCTAGAATTGAAACAGTTTCATTTATTGATTTGGTATTTGGCTGATCGTAAAGTATTGAAAAGCTCCATTCGACCAAAAATCTAATAACTTCGAAATAAGGAAGTAACCAAAAACCTATAAGAGTATACGTAACCTGCAGATGGTGCTTTACTAACAATAAACCCTTGACATGAAAATAAAGAGGAAAGAAAAGGGAAAGAAGAGGAAATAACTATGTATCAATGGTTTGTACGAGTAGATTAATGGATAAATTTTGATTCCGTTAACGGAATTCTGAGAATTGTGCATTAATAGCGCCAGTAAACATTCTGGGAAGTAAATAAACCAACACGACAAGATCTCTTTCGTCATCATCGTAAAATTCTACGTGATTTTCCTTGTAAAAGTCGTTCGAAAACGCCATATTATACTTGAGCACAAAGCTGCTTGTCATAAACCTGTAAGATACCGCTGGTACGAGCTTACACATCTGTTGGGTAAATATCTACAGCATTAAAACACTAAAAGTTGTGCAAAATAAAACACAGCTTACAAAAACATAAGAAATTCCAAACAACATTGGGGTAAGTGAAAAATATAGAACTACATCCCGGAAATAAGGCAGTGATTTTGTCCCTATCTTCCTACTTTAGTATAGTTTATTTAATGGTTTTATTATAAATCAAAAGACATCCAGCTAAGACCCGTCCGGGCAAGGTCACTCGTTTAAATGGTCTAATGAAGAAATTCCAACAATCATGTATGTGGCTGAAACTAATTGACCTATTGTATTGCATAAGCTACGCGAATCCACTGCATAATACGTACTCTGTAAACAACCTGGCCCAATTGTGAGTCACGCAGATTTTGTTATTGCTCCGAGGGCAGATGTGCGCAAACCTGCAGCGAACAACTGAAACTACAAAATATTTATCGTAATAAGCCCATTATACCTTTCAACTACGTCTCGTAAACACTAACTGGTGAGAAGTGTGAGCATTACCATCGAAATTACGGCGCGCGCAATGAAACTGTCCCACGTCTAAATTGTCTTTATTTTTCTAAAAAAACAAACTATGATCTAGAAAGTTCTTTAGTAGGTATGTAGATGATGCTGTGGAGTTGGCAAAGGTGATACCTACATATGAGATACCTACATAACATATGAACTTTATACCATGTGGATTTATTTATTACAGAGATAACCCACGCGATATTTTCAACTAAACTGAATATTCACACGACACCAGAGTCGGTCACTAAGTCATCTATTCAGTATAACGATAGAAATTAGGAGACTCTGTCGCCGTTAATATTGAAAGGAAAAGCAACTTGAATCCCAAACTAATAACAAAATAGCAGGTCAAGGATGTTTCTTTATGAAATCTGGCCACAAACGTTAAAGTGTTAGAATTTTTTAGAATAAAATAAAAGCTAGCGCGTTGGCTGCACGAGCGTAGTGCGTCAATCAAAATGTCAACGCAGATATACGAGATGCGATAAAATTCACAACTACTGAGATGCGTCGTCGTTCGGACGTTGCAGCAAGGCATAGTGATAGCGAAATCGATGAAGGAAGTAAGTATGCCACACTACATTTAACATACTGGCACATGCATTGTCTGCGACTTCGTGTTATGAAAACTTGTTGCTCAGAGAGTCTACTTTACAACATATGAACATAAGAAAAACATTGTACACATTTCTCTGTCATCCATCATATATACCTATACAACATTGTACACATTTCTCTATTGTGAATAGTTCAAAATCACCAAATATATATTGCATTAAAAGGATCCTGGATGATTATTTAATAAACACATTATTTCGCGGTTTACAACTTATCGACGCACCAAATAACTATACACAGGTTGCAGGATGCAAAGCCTTAAAACGAAGATAGTACAGACCATTTAGAACCAAGAAATTAAGGCCAAACTTGTGTTAGCCGGAGTTACCGTATCGTTTTAATCGACGTTTTATTGTTATTGACAGAAAAATCCAGAATTTTACAGATAATTGGTTTGACTGCGATTTTGAGCAATTATTGATACTTATCCTTTTTAGTACTTTCCAATTAACTAATCTAACAATACTTGTTCTAGGCATCTGTGACTTGAGACATGGTTTTTATAGACCTTCGAACAGCTAGAAAAAATCCTCTGCTTTTAAGCAAGGTTTTTTGATTGCAATTTAAGGAGGATGGTTTTTGTGTGCGACAGTTTTTAAAAACATGCTAAGCTATTGCTCTATCTTTTGAGATATTGATGATTCGAATATTCGGATATTCGAATATTTTTTTAACATTGATTTAAAATAATACAATATCAATGCAATACAAACAAGAGCAGCTGAGTAGATAGACTGGGGATTGGTTTGATTGCAGCATATATTCAAATAAAAATATGTATTCTAATTAGTTTTATTGTATATTAATGATAAAAAACACATGTATCGGGTTACAGAGTAAACTTAGGTAAGTCTTAGCTCACGGATATGTATGATTAGTATAGGTAATCAGAAAAGTAATTATAACTATAGTAAGAAGTAGTACCTAGCTTAGCTACTTAAACTACAGCTAGGGTAAGTAATATTTAAATTAGGGTCCAGTTCAGGGTATCTATTTTATCTCATATAACATAACATAACATAACGTCACGCCTTTACCAATACGGAGTGGCAGAGGCACAATTGTGCCCACTTTGATCCAGTTATTAAATACTCCATTTTGCGTGACAGGGGGCTAGCCCATCGCCGCAGCTATGGAGTAATGAAGGTTTACTCATGATTTTTTCCATCACCGCTAGAACGTCCCTATAATGTACATAAGATAAATTAATTATCTCATTCGTACATGGTCAGGAATCGAACCTGCATCCCTGTGTGAAAGCAAGTGTGAAACCACGGAGCTACTGCAACACAATCACAATCAATATTATTAGTAACTTGGCTATATAATATTTAAATTAGGATTTCGTTCAGGTTTACTTATGATTATCAATTAACATTAATAAATAAAATAAGTAACTATGTGTATACAGTTAACAAGTAATATTTTAATGAGGGTTCAGTTCAGTGTTACAGATCATTATCAATAATCACGATCAACATTAGTAATTAGAATAAATAACTAGGGTTCAGTTCAGGATTGCCTAAGTACTAGTCAATATTATAAAAGTATACTTAATAGCACTATATATCTGTATTTATCTTCACTATAACTAGAATAGGAACTTTGGTAACATTATATATCATTCAGTTAAGTTTTATAATCATGACATTAGATAGATAGATGATGAGGTGGGGCGATCGCTGAACACAGGCAGGGTGCTGGGTGATCGGTCCTCTAGTGTGACTATTTACCAAATTCCCAGTGTTTGAGCACGGGTTACTGTGGATTCAGCCGACTTCCGTCCCCAAATCTCCGTGCCCTTTTAGTGAATTGTATATAAATATTGAATTGTCAAGTAGTGTGTGTGTGAAGCTGAGTTTGAAATTTGCAAATTATTCTTTCTTGATGTTATCCATAATTAGTGTTCGCCATCTTATGTTTGAATACATCACGCATTCTCCCACAAAGTGCTGACTAGTTTCCTCCAAGCCACATTGAGGGCATGAAGGGTTTGGTTCAAGCTTTAACAATTATAAGTGTCTATTTATTTTACATTGACCTGGTACCACACCTACCAAAGTTGCTAAGTTATCTCTACTAAGATTAAGCAAATAGCCTTATTTTGAGCCTTCCTTGAGATGAACATCTTCCACTGTCTAGAATCTTTCTTGTTCTACCACTCTAGGTTCGCATTACGCGTGGCTATTAGTAATTAGTTGATGATATTTTTGGGACAGTTGCTGATATAGGCAATCTTGGCAGCTCGTCTGCTTTTTCATTTCCTTGGATCCCTTCGTGTTCATCATTATCATAATTACAATACAAATTAACCATCAACTGTCTTTATTAAACTTTGATAATATGTGCGTAAACAACTTAGGGCGTCCAAAGCATTGGCATTGATCTTTGTTCTTTAACGGTAACACAAGTAACTCGCCGATGAAAACACCCTCTCAGCTTCGACACTGTATAGGGTGGGATGGAGAGCAGTAAATTATTTGCTCGGGTTACATGTGTACCACGTTGTCCACCACTGTCAAAGAGAGCCATCTCCACTTGGATTTCAGTGCAGCTGTAAAGATTCGGCTGCGTCATTTTGTAGCTTGTGGAGCAGCTGATCTTTCTAGATATACTGTTGCCCTGTATATAAATGTATTTGGCTCTCTCAATGAAGAGCATTCACCTGATTCTGATTAATGTATAGATTTGCGATTTAAAACATTGTGAAATCGGAAAGGGATATTCGAATAAAATGAATATTCGAATACTCGAATTGCAAACCCTAGGTTGTATCCATCGGGAGGCTGTAGGTGACGTCAGGCTTGCACACGGCACTGACCTACGGGCGTAGGCGCGGTACACCTGTCTACACCCACACGAATATTGTTTACGACCGATGATTGAACGAATGATACATAATTGTGTTTACTAAATCCTTTCCATTACTTGCATCATGAACCTCAGCTCTAGTTATTGAAGATGAGCACGAGACTCCTCAACAATAATATTGCTTAGATTGCATCTTTAATCTATTTACGCAATACCTATTAATACGGTTCATATGAAAAATACTAAGAGTGTTGTAAATGTAAATGCCAAGAATGTAGAAAGCCGACCTGATTCATTAAAGGCATCTTCTGCCAAATAAACAGCGCAAGTAGAAATCCTAAATATGATTTATGGGTCCGATCTCGGAAACGGACGGTGACAGCGGAGTAGCGCCTGCTGCGACTGACCCCGTTTAGTTAAAGAGTGCCACGAGTCCAATATACAATGTAGCAACGACGGATGTCTGGTCTGTAGAAGCCCTTTTTCCACATTTCCAGGCCATTTAAACAAATATTTTACACACAGTCAGTCAAACCTAAACTGAATTAGCGTTTAAAAGTCCTGATCGGACCCTGGATCGAAACGATGACTTAGAGGACGGAATCCTTGATCGTATAATAATTTAGAAGAAATCATTGCATATAATATAGAGGCAATGGAAATTTGAATAGTGCTGTTAGGTAATCATGCATGACTCATTGCTTGGATGGATAGGCAAGGGAAACCATTTGAGCAAAAATCAACAAACGCCCGTATATTGTTTATATGATGCCAAACCGTTCATAGCAGTTCGCGATCCCAACTCAACCTTTTACGCTTTATCATCAATCATAGAATATTCAGTCAGACAGAACCGAAATAAAAATGATTTCACAGTGGCGTAGCAACTGACCTGAAATTATGCATTTACTGCCTGTAGTTACTGTTGTACCATCTCAGTTTTATTGAATTCGAAACACTAAGGCTACATTTCGAGCACGACAATAATACAACACAGAAAATGCTAAACTAAACTTTCAGATATTTAAGAGTTTAAATTAAAACTGGTCACCATTACTATTCCAAGTGAAAACACATTTGCAACGACTCCTACTATCGCTAGACTATATGGATTGGGCATTTCATTCATCGATTCACGAAATACATTTGCTGAATCTTGCATCCGAATCCTCGTTACGCAAGCACTGAAGATATCCACCAACAGTTCAGTTACCTAATTTATTCGTACATCTCGCTCGATCTATTAAATTGAAATTGGGCATACGGAGCGATTGGCGCTCTTGTTGCCTCTAGGAGATGGAGCAGAAGGTGCCTGCTTGCACAACGTATGTATATGTTTGGCATACCGCGCTAGGCTAAATTCGGATCTCAATTGACTTTCGTAAGCCGATGAATGGATCGCCTCTAACGGCAAATATTTTAGCGCGGTTCCCCTGATCCAGACTGCGAATCTTAATCGCGCTGCTCAAATCTGGCGTAGAAGTAGTAGAAAATGACCCAAATATCAGTGTTGGTGTTAGTGCGTTATCTATCTCAATAATTTATATTATTAATTGGATAACTAGCAAATTAATTCATATTCAAAAGTCAAAACAATCCTTGCAGGTCTTTTACGTCTGTGGTAAACCTGTACATTACCGTACATACACTAATTCTTGCTTTGGTGTTATATTTTTTATTTTATTGTATTTCAAGAAGAAACAAACAGTCACATTCAAAAATATACGAGTATAAAGACATTCTGATCAATTTCTAATTGTAGGCTTCCAGTTTCCTTAATTATAAAATAACAAAAGGTAAAATTGCACAAACCTTAACTAACAAGTTCAACACACTTGACGACAGCCGACATGCAACAAGACGAAAAACATGTCCTATAATTGACCATCGGCTACTCGTCTGATGACCGTTGTCAAATACTTGCATCCGACGATAATCAGACGCTTGCTCGGGTAGACTTGCTGAATACATCCTTTTTACGTAATTCCCTCGGTCCAGGTGTAACAGCAACAGTGAAGGCAATTGTTGAATTACAATTCCTTAAATTTTTTTAGCCGCATTTGGTAATCAGAATTTTTCCATTTCAGTTAAGAATTAAATCGAAATAGGTAGGTAGGTACTTGTGTAGAAATTTGGTAGTTTAACAGTACTAAACAAGAGACAGCTTCAAATAAGACATATACTGTGGCCAACTGGAATAAAATAGTTTCTGACGTAATATCAAAGAGATTTTCATTTGTATCAAATATTTTCTCTTAGGAAAATTCTTAGGACATTATTGCCTCCGTATCGGCCTACGCTATTCAAGCGAGAAGCCATTTATAAATTACGTCAGCAAAGTGACAATGTATTTATACCATCGTTGAATCGGGCGAGTGTATATATCAGCACAATAAATTTAAAGTCGCGAAAACGCAAATTTTTCAGAGCCAAGGTCACGGAACTTTTGCGAATACATTAACAGCATGAGTTTCTATGTGACTTTAGAAGACGTAAATCTTGCTTATTTGCAAAAGCAATAAACAATATTTTACGGAGTTGCTACGGAAAGTTTCAGTAATATTCACGTTAACATGCACTTTATGAGGTGGGTGAATTTTTCACCGTAGCCTTGTTTGGCATGTATTTGTTTAAACTTCGTACATTTGAAATGAACAACCAAGCCTACAGCTTTATTCGATCGTCGATATATTCAACACGGGATACCGCTGCATGTTGATATTGCATTTGGTTTGGACATTCTAATCGCCATGAGATATTTCCGTACATCTTGCGATGTCCCCAGCATTTATTTAGCTCGTTTAACTTTTTGTTTCTATTGCTCTAAAGGAGGTATAGAAGAGATGGTATATCTGAATATCGATAATGCCATTGAGCCAAGTAGCATTAGATGAAGCCAAGTCTATTAGTTAGGATCAGAAACTGTTTACACAGAGTAAGTATAGTAAGCATAAGCTTAAATCTGTCTTCATAAATGACTGTTAATTAAAATATTTCAAGATTTGTTAGGGTAAAAACCTTGACCACGGACAACGATAGTCACGCAAGAAACAATCGCAGACTGTTTAATCCAAATTTATAGTCATTGGCACTTGCTTCGGGAACTCAGCAAACCGACCAATTAGCGGAAGTATTCGTGAAACATCCCGGGAAAGCAGCTGAATAACTATACTGTAATAACAATGGAACTTATCATCAGCTTGGCAACAGCGACTGGCCAGCCAAATAATAAAGCGGTACGAATGTGATCAGCCAAATTAAACATCGTATATCAGGCAGGCGCAACGCTGCATTAAACACCAGCCTCAAATGTTTAACTGTGATTAATTCACTTATTTTAACTTGTCTACTGACCCACTATCAGTTTTCGTTACGTGTGCTGCAGCCAAATATGCGATGAAGGCGCTGACTAAAATATTACAAGAACCTATCTCACAAAACTTATGTGTCACACACATCTTATGTCTAAATGTGTAGAATTGACTTGACGGTTTAGAATAACGCCATGGAACTAGTCAAACCTAAAGTAGACGCTGCCAATTGTGCAGCATTTACGAGCTCGTGTGCACGTCCGTCAAAACGGAAGTAAGATGTGAAATTTATGATGCTTTAGATTGATATGTAATCTGGTGCAGTGGTGATCAGGACGGTGGAACAGCGGGAGCTGTTAGGCACACGTGATGTTCATCCGTCATGTTACTGGTTCATCCACGTGCAAAGATCTACAGTCCTGGTGACTGGCAGATTGCCGCGTGACGAGGCTTCAGCACAGCTCTTATCGTCATTGATGTCGTTCCTCAGTATCATGGCAGTCATAACGTCAATTACACGTTAAATTTTCTACTCCTGAGTCTGGAGCCCAAACTATTAGTTGAGCAGAGATGATTCCGCAAATGTGAAAGGAGCAAGTTCAGATAGCAGTCGTAAAATTTCTCGCAAATGTACCGTCTCGCTGGGATTTGAAATGTCAAACAAGTTTATTGCAGCCATCGCTAATACACCTGTCATTCCCGATTCCCGGCGGGAGGCGGAAACTTGGGAAGGTTCTGCTCTCATTTCAATGATCACATTTAAATTCAAATTGCTCTCCTAGTTTGTGACGGTCTCCCAACAGTATCTTCTACATGATATTTCGGGAGAGCAATTGACATCAAACGAGCTAATCTGTATTTATCAGCGGATACAAAATTAAATAGTTTTATCTTGATACGTCTGATCGTGGTGCGTCTAGTCCACTTGCGTTTCCCGTCTATGTGCAGTGCAATTAATCTCTATAAGTTACCAAGCATATGGTAAGAAGCAAATGGTTATATTCAGCGCTAATTCCGTGCAGACGATTTATTATGGTGGGCTAGTCGGCCACGCGAATAACTAACGACTAAAAGGAGCTCTGTTTTAGGTCAACGCTGAACAAATACCAAACGGGTCGGTTAGTCGCTTCCGTGGTCTATTTCTGAACTGCATCAAAACGACTATGAGGACTGCTGCGACTTTTGCGACATGCAGCCGGCTAGGTGACACTTCTCACGGCTTGTATCGTACTCTACATTTAGCTCCGATACGCCTTATATCTTGTGAATCCACTAGCTTAGACGTGAGCAAGCGCAGTCTATGGATGATCTCAGCCAAGTCAGATGCACCAGATTTTTGCTTAATTCCGTAATTATTACTGATAGGAAACCGAGCGGACCATACTTAACAGCTATGCTAGTCATATTTCTATCATTGCTAGTATAATTACGATGCTTGTATGCTTTGCTTGTACAAGAAATTGCTGTCGTCATATAAATTCAATATTAGAGGACAATCTTACACACATGGAACTAGGACCATACTAAGCTCAACAATTGTTATGGGTACTAGACGACGATATATTCAATAGAAATAAATACTTATGTAAATACGTAGGAAACATCCAATACTAAGAAACAAATATTCTCATGCTCATCACACAAATATTTGCCCTTACCGGGGTTCGAACCCAGGACCGTCAGCTTCGTAGGCAGGGCCACTGCCCGCTAGGCCAAACCGGTCGTCGATGGAGAAAGGAGAGAGATTATGAGTCGTTGATTCAGCACAGGTTGCGGAAGTGGCGATTCGTATTTTGCGCCAAGCTGCGTGTGCGTCGGTCGACCGGTCGTCGTCTTCACTGTACCTAAAATCTAAATAAGGAGCAATAGTTCAACGTCCGCTTTGGACGACTATGAGGAAATCGAAACCAGCTCTCAGGCACATCTTTTCCTCTGTCATTGCTGTCACATAAACGAAACCTTCCAGCTTTCGCTGCAGTTACGGTTATGACGCGAATTATTCCAATAAAGCACAATAACGGCAATGTCTTGGAGTGCATGAAGACATTTTTATTTGCTAAAATATTAACTTTCAAAGATGAAAAGAGTGTAATTATAAAGACTTGGTGCACAAGGTTGAGTAAAAACTCGTAAAAAAATCGCAACTTCTTATAAAATCCGTCAAGTGCTGGTCGGACTCGCACACGAAGGGTTCCGTACCATCGTACAAGAAAACTTAACCACTAAAGTAATAAAACAAGATCAAACGTGGATTCGAACCCAGAACCCTAAGACTGCCAACCGGTATCAAACCAATTGCGCCACCACAACCTTGTGATAAGCCGCGAAATCTACGATAATATTCGAATCATGTTTTAGTTTGTTATGTCGCGGCTGGTGTTAACACAAGTCTCTTATATAGGGACACCCTTTGATTTAAAAAATCTCGTGTATTTCATATTTGTTGCTCTAGCGGCAACATCAATGAGAAAATTTTAACCTACCTATTCTAACATATTTCTGTTCACGGACCGGACGTACAGATAGACAGACGGACAGTCATAGGGTTCCGCTTGGCACAATTCGGGTACATAACCCTAATAAATAAGGTAAAAGTGCTTAATTCGACAAAGGTTAGCGAATTAGGGCATAATTTTATTTAACCATGAGATAATATTTATCCAAAAGATCATGGCAATGTGAACTAAAGCAAAAAGTGTATGTGACGAACGAGCAGATTCCCCTGAGAGCGACGGTGAGCATGACGTCGCTCGCGCCGCCGCTTGGCAAGTGCCGGGGCGTGAAACAGGAATTGCGTAAAAGTGTCGTGAACACTTCGAAACTGTCTCAGGGAACTCTGACAACAAAAGTACAGAAATACCATTCGTGTCCGTCAGCGGTGGCAGAAATAGCGCGGTGCCTTCGAGCAGTCATTTGCGATAATTTGCAGGTCAACCATATCATTAGGCACAAAAATGTATTTTCACTAACTAAGACAGACGAAACGAACTGATACCGTTCCCCTTTTGTTTGTTAGCTAAAACACTGAAAGTCGGCAGAATTATGTTACTGGATAAACTGTGATATTGGAGTAATTTGTATTATTCCAGGTCCCAAGGTATCGACAATAATATTCGTCACTTCATCGATATCAGTGCCGTGTCAAGCAACAAGGTGCTACGAACGCGAAGGAACAGAAGGTAAGCAAGAACTATCGTTTCAGTTTTATAGAAGTATATTTAATACACATCTATCAGATATATCTTGCATACGTCACAATGTTTGGGAGGCGTAACATCAATCAAAGAAAAGTAGAACCTCTGGGCATGATATGTGAATCTTAAGTTGTCAAACTTGTTCCTTGATATAAGAGTTAAAGTATACATAAACCTAGCCGAATTATTGAACGAAACTACGAACCTAAACTTGGAAAAAATCTTGGACTCGATCCAAGCAGCTGATTGATGAGGATGGTCATTTCGTACACGGCCAATCCCGAGCTTTTTCTTATTATTTAGCGGAGTAGTGGACCGAGTCTATTTCTGTGACGCCGAAAACAAGTCGTCACTAAATGTAACGTCGGCGTTAAAAAAGTGTTGACCACCGAATTTCATATATGCCACACGTGTGCGAGACACTTTCCTAGATATTAAAATTCACTATACTACATACTGTTATATCAATGGAGGTCTCGAACATCTGTTAACCAAACGCAAAATAACAGCATCACAAGAAACCGTTAGCCATACCAGACGGGGCAAGAGCGCCCGAGAGTAACACACCACAACAGCACCATATTAACATTTAGACAAATTAATTACTGTTGATTAAATCGAAATACTTTTTTATTTTATTTAACAAATGCGGAGGATTGTTTACCATACTAATAAAAGTAAATGGGAAGCAATCTTTCGAAAGCGATGCGGAAATACAGCATAATGTTAGTTTGTATTGTTTTACTCGTGCGCCAAAGAAACAATGAGAAGAAAATAGCAAAAATGCGATATTTGGCGTGCGATGCAGGCGTGGGCGCACACTCGATGCGCTCAGCGACCGACCGGAGTAGCAAATCTAGTTAGATGCTCTACATTTCGAACGCAGACTCTTAACACAATTCACTTGACGATAAAAGAAATTTGAACATCTATTTTCGTGTGGCGGCTGTGCCTGCACCTATGTACATCTCTCAAGCGTGGGCAAACAGTTTCTCTCGCTAACCAGGAAAATTCATAAAAACCGTCCATAATTTTGGAAGCTGCCTATTCATAGGTGGTCCTAAATCATTCACGGATTTGTGTAAACATGTAGGATTTTTTTGCACAGTTTCACGTACGGGTTGCAGCCTGCACGTAAAAATAACCAATATTTCATGGTTCGTCGGGCGCAACTAATTAATGTTTGTCCCTAGACTCACCGAAATATTGTAAATTTGCCAAGCATTTACCCGTTCCGAGATGGATGAGGTAGGTAAAGTGAAGGTTAATTACCTGAAACGTAAAATAAACAATTAGTACCAGTGCTGAAAAAACAGCTCTAAAAGAGCTAAGCCAAAGGTTTATGGACTGTTATAATGGTACAGTAATGTACTAGAATTTGGCAACTGTTTGCTCCACCATACGCCTAGCCCTAACACCATAAACAATGGGCAGTTAACAAATGCCCTGCAGTGAGGAATATTTCGTTCCTGGTGCAGTTCGCAAAACAGAACTGAACTCAGTATGTGGCGCCTAATTTAGAATGCACCGAAATATTTTATTGCAATTTCCGTTGCCGAGGCAGATGTTATCCGATTAACGCGATGATGAAACAAATGGGTGATTGAAAAAACTAAAAGACCCGCCTGCGGTACACTAAAAAGCACAAAACGCAGATATTACTTGATTATTGAGATTCGATTAAATTTTCATAGAAATGTGTTAAATTAAATTAACTCAGATCTAAAGTGATTTGGATAATTAGATCGCGATTTTGAACACGTACTATTATCTCTTCTGTGGTTATGGTTCAAATCCTATAAAAAAAATGATCTAACTTTACCAAACGATCGGTTAAATAGAAAAGCAAGTGGAATCCACTCTATTACAATTAATGGGCCATGCTAAAACATACTCCATGGCTCACATTAAAATCAAATACAGATAACTATAAAATACAAGTTATTTTTAGTCCTTATACCACATGAGCTGATGCCCGCTCAATATGTGGGGACCCGGACGGAGGTCTGACTCCTGGGCATGGGTAATTCCATTTTTTTCCCCTCCAACATAAAAAAACTAAAAACATACTACTTTTTATTTTATTTTCTGAAATTTTCGGCTATTTTAAGAAACTAATTTGAATATTTCGGGTAATGGATGTCTTATTACTTTTTGACCGAGCGAGCGAAGGGCTCCATTTCGACAAGATAGGAGGCCGATGTTGCTTTCGTCTGTCTCTATGTGTGTCTGTCAGTTCCTGTCTAGGGGCCACAATTTTCAAGCGATCCTCACAAAACTTGGCACACATGTTCCTTGAATTAAAAGTTTTTTTTTGTCGAGAGCTTTTCCCAATTTTTCCCTTGGGGCGGGGGGGGGGGGTTTAGTTATGACGTCATTAATTTTTAGTATATTTTTTTTTTCTGAAACCTATCGTGTGGGTTATCAAATTAAATACTTACCTACAAATTGGTTCACAGTCCCCCCTGTTAGCGAGGTCTACTGCCCACAGGGCCACTAGTTTAATTGATGACGCCTTCCAATTATAAAACTAAAAACTATAATATCAATATTCCGATCCGACTGACATCTGCGTTATCGACTGACAGGAAAACTGTTGATACTTGACAGTTTTACAGAACAGCCAACTTAACGGCGAAGGGAATTTTAACAAACTACGCCATAGGGACAAATGAAGTACTTTTTTTTACGGATATTTCAGTAATCCTGTAATATTTTTTGATGGGAATAACAGAATTTAGTTAGGATCACAATTATCTCGAAAATGAAATGGTTTTCTCAGTTTGGTTCCATTGAATTGTTTCTACATGGCCCATTGGTCCTGCCTGCATGTTAATTTAATTTAACACGACTATAATAAATTTATCGAATCTCGTTACGTCATATCTGCATAAATTTTCTTTCTTTTAGTACAAAATAACTAAAAATCTTTAGATGCTTCGTTTAAAACTAATATGTATCATAGCTTACGTAATATTAGTATATATTTCCATACTCGGCTTTTAAAGCCCTTTATTTTAAAAACCCACTCGGAGGTCTTAAAAATACATTTTAGGACGCGCCTCATATCCTTATATACGCCATATTGTTTTTTAAGAATGTTGTGTACCCGGTGACAACCGCAATATCGAGAAGAATCTTATTACATAGGTCTAGCCGTTGAATAATTACGAGGTCACATATGAGCGGACATGCGTACGGGCCAAACTATATAACCCTCCTTTTGGGCTTCGCCGCGGTCAGTTAGAAAGCAATTGACAAAAGACATTATAAGAGGCGCAGAGGTCGACAGTAGCCAAAAAAACAGGGTATATCCATAATCTGGAAAGGTATCAAAAATGGGAAGGTTGGTCTGGCGCCTAGGACACAATAAGGAGACAGTAATTAGGCATTAGCGTCACAAATAGACACGACGGCATGTAAACAAGTTTGACAGTAGCCAGCTTCTTAATACCCACGCCAACCACTACACCCACAAAACATGTAGCTTTGGTGCCACCAGATGACTGAAGAAAACTAATGAATGTGTTTCTAAAGATTTTTCACCATTAACGATTACTCCCACACTGTTGGTAACAGAAAACCGGCGGAATTAGGTAGACATGGGTATATTTTACGGAAGATCTGCTCTCGTAAAGATTAAATCATCACAGACAAATATGCACTAATATGCTACTTTAAACGTGTCAAGAAGACTGATGCGTCATGTCATGACAAGAGTATGCAATCAAGCCGCAATCATTTAATAGGTCAGGTGGGCTGAAGTTCGTTAATCTCTGAACTGACAATTATTTTTGCCGACGGCGGGCTACGATCAGCGTATCGACAAGCCAAAAGGATCGGCCATTCTGGCTTAGTACCAAGGAACGCAAGCGGCCAGCCTAACAAATGTGCATTTCGAGACCCAAGTTGGCATTTTGTCCGGCGGTAACTAACTGCTGCCCAGGTGATCTAACCAATCAAAGAACAGTTCCATCTCTTTATTATTTCATCAGCTAAAACCTGATGGAGAGAGAGCTTACTTATGGAGAAATGTTTATAGTCAAGAACCCACCTAGAAATAGTTTTGTCTAACAAATTAGTGCAACTAATCTGGGAAATTAATGGCTTATGTCATGCCAGAGGAATATCACGACTTCATATTAAACGATTACGAGCTGCAAACATTTAAAAGTGAACGTCTTGCTTGTTGATCTTGGACAAGATATTAGGACAGGTTTGAAACAGTTACTGTTATTTCAAACAAGAGGACGATTTGGTTATCTCCTAACACTCAAAAGTTCGACGCGATGAAACACCTCTATCTTGTTATGAAACCGAGAGCAGTAAATAAAGCAAAAGATATTGATTCATCGGATCTTCCGAACAAGTGCACTAATAAAATTATTCGTTTCGCAAGAGCGTGCGGCACGTATTTCCATCGGCGGGCGCGCGCCGACACGTTGCGAAATTCACGTCACCAAGCGCCAAACGCACCACACACTCGGCCTGCAGAGGATGACGCCCCCAGATGACACCGCACAGACAGAAATAAATCTGCAACCTAAACAAACCGGGCATTTCCGGCGGGCACGTGCGCACTGACACAATCATTTTTCCGACCCTTATACATTTTATAATGCAGGCCGTGCCTAATTGAGCGAAGCAGCGGAACGCTTGGCAGTGTCAGGAGTTGGAAGACAGCGGGGGACAAGCCAGCAATGGGTGCAATATTACGTAAGTTGGCCCACGACACCCTTGACTCATTTTGTACAGAATTATTCTGTCAAGTGGAGCTGACTGGAGGTAGTTGCAGTTGCGCCTCATCTATCATACGAAGAGCAATATTTGCTAATGAATGAAAATTGTATCGTCGTAAAACACATGTGAATCGGTTGATGATTCGAGAGTAATAAATTTGCGGAGGAAAATCAATAAAATAAGTCCACAAATTGTGAACTCGTCAATATCCATCATCTCAAGACCGGGAAAGTGATATGCAGATATACGCCACATCGTAATGATTGAGCAGACGAGATATTTTGGTTTGTCATCGAGCAAATTCCATCGGATGCACATAAGTCAACGGTTAACATGCCCGCTGTCGCCGGCGAGCAGATTGGCAACAATTCGGCATCTATTTCTACGCAAATTATCCCGTTGCATGATTTACAGCCGCAGCGTGGTGGTGACCGCACGGCGAGTTTGCCAAAACGAGGATTATTACTGACCTGCTGTGGCAATATGGATATGTGGAGCGGCCCCGCAACAAGCGACTTGCGATTCACTCCGTCGCAAAAATCTCAATCTTGATAAATTGGAACTGTTGTGCTCGTTAGTTAGTTAACTACTGGCGCGATACCGAATTGGCACCATCGTCAGCCCTAATGCAATGAAATACCGATGTTTGCATTAAACCGCCTAGATAATTAGCCAATCATTTACGAAGTGCCAAAAACAAGTACCTCTACAAAGCGATGTCGAGTATAAAAACAAAGGGTAGTAAGTAACTGCAGTACCTATACACTAAACATCAAGGGGTCTAGCTAATACTAGTCTATTCTCACGTAACGGTATAGGTAGGTTCTAATTGTAAAGAACGACGCGAACGTTGTTCACGCTTCATGCTACAGCGGCGGTCCATCCAAAATCTAGCGGCCGAATCCAATCACTCTTAAACTATTCGAGAAGCCGCTCTACATACGGTTATACAACAACCGTTTCTTGTACAAATATTGTATAAGAAGGTTATTTTTGCCGGACGCCCAAGGTTGTAGAGTGTAAACATTGACGATACATGGCAGAAATGCTAGGC
Source organism: Argyresthia goedartella (assembly GCA_949825045.1). Lineage (NCBI taxonomy): Eukaryota > Metazoa > Arthropoda > Insecta > Lepidoptera > Argyresthiidae > Argyresthia > Argyresthia goedartella. Next base: position 19,164,175 of record OX463821.1, on the reverse strand, counting down.
TTAATGCATAAACACGCTCCATAATATGTCGGGAGTAACGCTATCGGCGTCAGAATATCTTAAATTTTGCTTTACCCATAGTGTAAAATTAAGAATAACATCCTTATTGAGTACTGCTTGAATCATTTCAAAAATCTAGTTATAGGTATAGCTGCAAATTGTAGCTCAGTGAATCACTCAGACGGCCAGAGCACAAAGCGCTATGTTTAAGAGTTAGAGCATTGACGTCAAAAACCCAGCAAATGGATCATGTCCGTTATGGAATTGAGAGTCCGGATCGTTTAATGTTTCCGAAAGTAAATACCCTCGTAAATTCATACAACATTATTTGCTCTATTTCTCTGTAACAAGACAATAATGGTTGTTCAAATCAAAAGTTTTAAGAGATCTGCAGATGAACTTTGTGTGTAATATTTGGCCGTTCGTAAAGGGGCTGCATGAAGTGAACCAACCTAACTAGGCATGTAGAACAAAAAGAAAGCAGATGAAGATAATCAAAATTCTACAAAATGAAGAAAGATACCAATAACTAGATATGTTGAACAAAAAGAAAGCAGATGAAGATAATCAACATACTATGAAAGGAAGAAATGTTCAAAAGTAATTAAACTTAGTCTCTCGACACCAGATAAATTAATCCAGAGCTTAGCATCGCAATGGGCCAGCGTTGTTTGTGTCACGTAGTTTGAAATGAACTTTATTTCAGTCACTATATTTGTGTATGCTTTAGCCCTGGATAGCGCGACAGACATTAATTTAAAGATGCTGTCTTATGAAATCCCTGCGACAACGAAGATTGCCCCTGATGTAGCGGATGCAGCACCAGATCTTACTCAAGAGCAGTCTACTTGAATATGTGAAGATAAGTTTAACTTTATAGCTGAAGGAACCTTGATGGCTACTAAAGTATGTAGAGATTATCAGCACGAATTTATTATAATAGTAAATCACGCATCGAAAAAGAATTCAAATTGAAATGTCAGTGACTCATAAGTACAATGTCGTAATTTCATCTGAACACTGTTTCGATCTGTGAAACATTCGTTCTGCCGGCCTTGACTATAGACTCGTTGCAACTGCACCATTAACTACCTACTACCTTTAAAATCTGCAGCCGATTATGTCCATGAGATGCTTTGAATAATTTGGAACATGATTAGATTTATTATTCCCGGCTGGGAAACTGCACATCAAAAATACTGATTTGCACAGCAAATAACAGGGCAAAATGCTGCGGAAGCTTAGGTGAAGGATAAAGGGGGTGAGCGAAGCGAAGCCCCCTTTATCCTTCGTGTTAGGTTGAACATGCAAGAACAACAAAAAATACTTAAAACATAAACTTGAGCACACATAAAATATTTAAAACAAAGTGTTTTTGCTGATCCTTTTTTGCTGTGCAAATCAGTATTTTTGATGTGCGATTAAATACTAGCCTTTCCGGAATATATTTTTTTACATTTCCTTGTGTTAACTCGTAAAGTTGAATAACTAGAAATAAGATGAAATAAATCACGCGTCGCCCTGTCTAGAGTAGAAAAATGTAATACAATCTCAAGAGGCGAAAAGAGAGCGTTTCACAGAATTGTTTCGAAATGTTATTTCTTTCATTCCTTCTAATGAAGCCGAGATTTTACCGGTCACTTTGTCAGTGTTGGCGTTTCTAGGGCGAGTTTATTAGACAATCCAGGCGCTGACGACCTAAACAGATTTGCAATCGAGAGGTATTCGAATAAAATCGAAAGTGGTGACACGTCCAGTTGTCACGGGTCCAAGATGCTGTCGGCAGATAGCGGTAACGTTATCACGGTACAGCGGAGCCACCCGGCTAATCGCACACGACGACACCCCGCCGCCGCCACTCGCACTTGCGTGTGCCGGCTCGGCGTGAATCAAAACACGCACGGTGTTTATCTAACCGACACTCGGGCATGTCTGCGTTCCCGATATTATTGGTGACACACACCTGCTGAGCTAAGGCACTATACTTATTCACACAAAATAAAATAACTAAAATAAACGCATATTAAATGGTACAGTATTTTGACCACCGTTTAGTTTACATTAGATGATGCAAATAAAATCACCAACATACATCCGAGACAGATGAAGATTCAAAAAAAATTTTTTTACTTGGTAAACCCAAAAAGATAAATTTACGACATTTTTATAATGCAGCATTCCATTTATGATCTGTCAATACTGAACACATTCCGAGTTTCGACAGAAAAGGGCTCCACCTGTGGTTTACGAGCCTTGGTTTAGAAACAATCTGTCTATATCGTGGTAAGTCGTAAAACAGTGCATCGAGGTCAAGGTAGGTTTGGAACGAGGACGAATTCGCTAATTAGCACAAAACATGTTGATAACTATCAGCTAAAATTATTCAGCCTTTACAGAAAGAACTGTCACATACTGAGTCACACAACGTCTATAAGTACCGTCTAGGCAAAACAACTATGATGAATCATGAAAAATCAATCCCTGGAGAAGATATTTTTTTATGGACTTCCAAGTTTTGACGACATATTTTAGAAGTTTTATACAAAAAATACGAGCAAAGTAAACAAAGAAGTTGCAGAAGTTCTTATGGTGAATTAAGTAATTGTAAGTATAAATATAAGTATTAAGTGCCTATAGGTTGCTACAGTTGTAGCAGATAATCTGAAATCAACAAGTGGTTTATATGTGAATTACACAACCTCAGACAAGCAGTGCCAAAATTCTATTTGTGACAACAAACCGAGACGGGTATATTTAACCGTCACCCATAAACTGTCGAATACTCTGACAACGTAGGACTTTGAAAAAAAATACATAACATCCGTGGAACAAATCACACATAAACGAAACAGCTGTATCAAGATAAACATAAAATTGCTGTATTAACATCTCTTGAAATTCAACGGAAAAACTTTATTGACAATGGTACTGAACAATGCAACGAAGACCTACAAGGAATGGAAACAAGAGAACAGCCAGCAGCTCACCATGGTAAAGTTAAACTACACATGGTCACGACTCAAAACGTGAACACAGTTGCTGTGTACGGTGATTAAGTTGCCGGTATTCCTGGCGATGTTTGTGATTCTTGAAATATCCAAACAGAGAATTTTTATGCGGCGCCGAATTAAAGTCATGACGTTCGCCGCGGGTTATTTAGAAATAGTTCTCTTGGATGGAAATTCGGTAGTTTTATTTTATAGAGCACATAAAAGCTGACGAAAACATTAACAGCCCATCGTCGACGACGCATACTACATGAAAGGGTTCAGCTTAGCACAACTCAAGGAATAGATCGCGTTAATATTTTTGGCCGAAAAAATTCTTAATTTCCACACTCAGTTATGATTAACAGACTGGACTATTAGCAGTAATCTTCTAAATGAGCGAAGGTAATAAGGTTTATTTTGATTATAGAATCACAGTCTTATATGATCATCAATAATGTGGAATTATTATAATAGTAAAGTTAGTTTTAACACAATGGTATTTTGTTAGTCACATCGTGGCTGCGGATTAGACGGCCGTGGGCGGGCAGTTAAACCGCTCTGACATCGAAAACAACGCCTCTGTTACGACATTACGCTGGTATTTCGCCTACTAAGTCTACGAAAACAACATCTTCAGAGGAAAACTATTAAACCTTAACCACGACTAGAGACTTTTAGCTCTGATGGTGTAGTGTAAGAGTAGAGTAGACAGACTTTAACGAGTCGAATGCGACATTTGCAATAGTCTTAAATTTTTGTGTTCAGGATGTCGGCCATCACAAGCAGCCGCTCAAAACATTCATAAACAATTGACAGCTTGGCAAAGAATCTTCGTATAGAATTGCACTGAATGGAGCTATGAATGATGCAACAGGTACGCTGTCTATGACGCAAGACACAATTGCATCAATTTTTCTGTGACGATAGGACGAAAACAGAAACACTTCATCAAAGTTAATAATAGTTGAGTTTTTGAAAGGACGAACTCCCATTAATTAGATTTTTGATCTACTTTTGTTGAACAAAAATAATAATATCAATAAAAAAGCATTTATATGACAACTGTTCTAGGTATATTACGAAGGCCGTATGCATTGTGTTAGGCGCACTGCGTGACTGGGAGAGACAATACAACATATTTTGATCTTGAAAAGGCGCATTAATTTGGCGTCCAAAAAGTGACAATAACCAAAAAACTGACCAGTCCATGATTTCAGTCGGAGCGGAGCACAGTCGAAGGCGTTCGGACGCCAACCATCTGTCACAACAAAAGCGCAAACTGTTTTTAAAACAATGATTTTAAATGCTACAGCAACATTATTGGAGAATTGTATTCCACTGGAGATTTCCGAACACGTGGCGTCTTTATCGATCGATGCCGATATCAATCTTTGGCAGTAAGCAGTAAATGTTAAGCTTATCTACTCGTTATGGATGATACAACTGTTAAGGAATTAGGGTGTGTGTCGGTGAAGATTACGACGAGGTACGCTAGAGAATCATATTTACATGTCACAATGCAAACCGACTTATGGTCACCGTGTGTCCGGCACTGAAATCGCACTTGTTTACGATCTTTCAGTTACATAAGTCGGCCAACTCGGGAGCGTTTCTTGACTCTATTTATATGCGCTTTCCATTCCCGACGCTCCGCCGTGACACATATTACTTGTTTCACCAGTGACTAAGGGTGGGCTAAACATAATTTTCCGTCCGTATGGGGGCGTTGGCTCGCCATAGTTTGACTTTGATTCACCAGGTGCAAAACAACAACAAGTGCAGCAACTCTTATGTCACAGGAATGTTTCAACGTCGACGTTACATCTTTTTGTGCAGTGTTCGCAATATATCGCGTTTGTCTTTTTCGTGAGCTTTCCTCGCGAGTCTGTAGATTTAGACCGTCGAGAAACAAATTGCTACGTTCAATATTCAGACATGTTGTTTTAAATATAAATAACCATTCATTCAGTAAGGGAGTTTTCCGACTAGACTAGACACGTCTCATGATTCATTCAGAGATTACTTTATGCAGCCAACGACTCATCCACCCATCTAAAAGGGACACTTCATGATGATATTGATGATTAATGACAGGGCGGCATCATTGAAACTTTATTATTTGGCATGCTCGCTACTAACTTCAATGAGGCATAAAGTTATGAGTTGTCATTATTATTTGAGGACGGTGGGCTTATTAACGGCACTCTCCTTGAAATAAGAAGGAAGAAATATTTGTACTCACAAAGCATTTATATATTTTCGAAAGGCCATAGTCGTAATAATGGATTGCATAAGTATAAATTAAAAATATAAAACAACCCTGACATATATGAAACTTTACGGCTAATGTGGTCTGCGGGTACTCTTAGGCAAACAACTTTCTGAACCGCTCAGCCGATTTTGATAAAATATATCTAAAAACCGAACTACCAATGCTAACTCATCATTAAAATCCGTACATCCGTTTGACCGATATTCCTTATTAAGCAGATTACTTTCGAACTACTGAACCGATTTTAATAAAACATTTATAAGAACCATTGCAGTGAAGTCTACTACTATTTACTGAAACTCGCATTAAAATCCGACCAACCGTTTGAGCACTAGAGTGCCACAGACGGATACACAGAGCGACGCTTCAAACTTAGACCACACCCCTCTTTTTTGGTCGGGGATTAATAATTTACATACAGGCATTATTAAGCAATACAATACAAAAAAGGCCTCTCAGAAACGGTAGTTCAAAGATTATCAGGTTAATTAGGAAACAAGGCAGCCAAATTTGTTTCATCAATTCTGTCGCGGTGTTTTTTTATTTTTATTTATAGTTATTGTAAATGCCTTAAACAGAAGAAGTGTAGAAGAGAGATGAACTATAAGCTGCATGCACAACTGCCGCTATAAAGCAAGAGAAAGTGCAAGCATGACTGAGTCACTTTTATTTTAGAAATCCCTTGGACTCTCATTAAAATGTTAGGGTCTCACCACAAAAACATGAACTCCCGTTCAACACTCGTAAGGCAAAAAATTATGAGATTTGACGTTAGTTTTAAACATAACATAAACATTTACATAACGGCACATACATTGCTTCTGGCCCCACACTAGGATAGCCTATGTCGTGGGAACCAGAAACAGCGATGTCACACACATAAACATCCAAGCCCTGGTTTTTTATTCTGTATCCCCAGCCGGGGATCGAACCCCCGCATGGTAGGCAGGGCCACAACCGCATCGCCAGAGGTCGTCGTTTTGAGGTTAGACTAAGTTTAATATTTTTGTAGTAACACGTTTAATCTCTTTAAAGTTAGGCTCCGGAAGAAACGACGTGTGACGAAGAACGACTGAAAAAAATAACGGGAGGGCATCGAGAAAAGAATAGAATCCCAAAATTTAGACAATCGGTTTCAGTAAAATTGATTCACAGATGTCATGTTGTGGTCCATCGTGAAGTATCATTGAACCAATAAATATTGTATGGCACAACACTGCGGAAGCTTAGGTGAAGGCTAAAGGGGGCGAACGCAGCGAAGCTCTTTGTGTCAGATCGCTGAATAAAAATGCTTCTCAAAAGGCATTTATAGATGAAAACAACCATTTCACGAAATGGCTGTTTAGACCATGAAATGATCAATTTTACGATATGGCTACACGACAAATCCGAGATATCATCATGGCACCGCGTTGTCCCTTTCGCGAGAAATAATAAATAAATAAAAATGGCTAATTATGGCGAGAAATTACTCCAATAATGTTCGTTCACAACGATCAATCATAGCCGACACAGCGCAGTTATGTATGTATACAATTAGGTCACCTCCAGAACACTATGGGATGATAGATAATTAGTTGTTGGTGGGTGGCAATTAGAAGGTGTCACCGAGACAAATACAAGGCATGCCTATGCCAGAAGAATCATTGTAAAGAGCAGTTATTCTTGACTACACGTCTTGTTAAAGGGTTCATCTATAAAGAAACCTATATCAAGCTTGTTTTAGCTTGACTTACAGTTGGTATGAGTTAAATAGTCTAGGTTATGGCCACTTGATTTTAAGTATTATGCCTGTTTAATTATATTTTAATATGGATTGTATCAATATGGTATCAGATGAATACAATTAAGAGTGTTTGAATTCATCTATGCATTCTATTGTAATTAGATTATTAGTGAGTATTATACACTTACGTTGCGCCGAAGACATATTTTGATGTTATGAAAGACATTAAACTAAACAGAAAAACTAACTAACAACTCAAAAATTCATATTTTTGAGTTGTTAGTTAGTTTTTCTGTATAGCTGTAAGCTCCAGAAGAATAAAAAAGCTTAAATTGGTTTTCCTAAGACTCTACGACACTGCAGCAGCAGAAAATTTTTCCATATTAAAACCGTGTAGTAATCCACATAAATCTTAGGGAATCATTCACTGCCTGCCCGACCCAATCATCAGGTTTTGCAACTTGCAGATGCAGAAAACAAAAAATCCATGAAATCCCATCAATTTCGCAATTTCGAATCTCACCATACTTACACCGCAAGAGCGCAAGAGGTTGTATAGATTCGTCGTGGCCGGCGCCGCTTCATAAAACTACGGAACAGAAGCGCCTGCCACGCGCTGTTTATTAAGATATAGCAATAATACTGACCTCAAGTCTATTGCGCCCTACCCCCCCATTCACCTACAAAAGCATGCAGCAAGCGTCACTCAGTTAGCCGTTAGGGGTTGTAGCGTACCGTCGCAATGCCTGCAGCGCTTCGGCTGCGTGGGAGCGAGCTCGTCGCCGAGATCGCGGTGCCGCACCGGCATCGCGGCGCATCCCGCGCCGGCGCCAACACAAGACCCTCACCCTCGAGACACACCCTTAGACAGCCCCGGGTGACTACCCTCGGGAACCCTCGACACGCGTGCTCGCGAGCTGCCGCTACACATGCGGCGGCGGCGCGGCTGCCACTGAACAAGTGGAGTCGCCCGCCCGCCCAGCCGGTAGGCGGCGCCCCGGTCTATTTTGGGCGGCGCTGACTCACGGCTCGGCCGGCGCTGCGCGGGCGCAATGGGCCGCGAAAGCCTCTGCTGGGGTCGCGAGGGGGTGCTTCGGACATTCAGTCTTGGGCGGGGATGCTCGACCAGAAAAATTTCATCGCCACCTAATTAACACGGGTCATTCAGAGTCAGAGTCATTTTTTTTATTGAATATAAATAAATAAATTATCTTATTCAACGTCAAAATTATACTTACTTATAACTACAAGTCAATTTTTTTTTATATAAAAAAAGACTACACCGTTTCGGAAGGTGGGCCTCGGGGTTAAGAAGAAACGGCAAGAAACTCCCCATACCTTTTTTTTTAAAAGTGACTTTACAACAGGTACTGGTTTCGGTCTAAGGAAATTCGCCGGCGAGTGATAGACTTGATCCATCGCCCCTCGTCGAATTTCTGTGCGCTGAGATGGTATGGACCATGCAGTTTTGTCATCTAAGTATTCCTTAATACTATAATAGGACTTTCTTATCAGCTCATTTTTAACATAGTTTTTGAACCTCTTTTCAGGAAGGATCAATGATTCCTGTGGTATTTTATTGTAGAAGCGAATACGGTGCCCCATGAATGATGTGCCTACTTTACTTAGTCTAAATAATGGTAGTGCTAACCTATTTTTATTTCTAGTGTTAATTGTATGGCTATCACCTACAATTTTAAATAAAGCTATGTTTTTTCTTACATGCATGATATTCTCGTATATATATTGACAGGTAACCGTAAGTATATTAATTTCTTTGAATTTTTCTCTTAATGATTCTCTAGGGCGATATATCAATTAGATAATTGATATATCGCCCTGATCGCCCTTTTTTGTAAGAAAAATATCGTATTTATATCTGCTGCTCTTATCTGTTACCCTTTTAATTACACGGGTCGATAAAAAATGCAGGTGTCTTGGTCAATTTTATTTAAAATGTCAACAAGATCAGTCGTACTGCGTACTGGAGAGAGCGAGCGAGCGCAGCGTCCCCCAACCCACTCAAGCAAGATATCTCCTGCGACTGAACCCTTACACAAGTCGATTGTAGTCACCAGCCGCTGCATGGCTAAAGTCGAATACTAGTCCTACCTATATTTCTAAAGAGAAAGGCAATGCTACTTCAAGCGACTTTTAAATATATTGAGAGAAGGACTGTCCCTGATGGCGCTGGGGAGTGCATTCCACAATCAAATGGCCCAGAGTCTAAACCGTGCTCATAGGACGCGGTGTTATACTGTGGGGTTGTGAGCATTGAAACCGAGTGGCTGCCGATACGTCTCCGAGGCCTGCTGCAGGCCTCGGAGACGTATCGGCAGCCACTTCAGCTCTTTGCGATGCTGTGATACATGGTCGTATTTTCGCAGCCCAAAGATAAACCCGAGATTTAGAAATCGTTCGAGTTTGTTCATTAATTCTTCCTTATCACTGACCCAGCAGACATCGGGAAAATCGATGAGGGGTAGAAGGAGAGACTGAGCTAGAGTGATTTTGGTCTGTCGAGGCAAAAAGAACTAAAGTCTCCTGAGATAGTGAAAAGTAGCAAATACTCGTCGACTGACCTCATTGACATGCGATAACCAGGACAGCTGGTTGTCAAAGATAATACCCAGGTTCTGCAACTAAAAGTAGCTCAGACCTTCAACAACTGTCCGATAAGCCCACTTTAAACATCATCATTGTCACACAGATGGTGTCAGCCAAGTGCAACTCCATATAAATGCAAAAATGTATGAAAATTGCGCAAATTAAAATGGCGACACGTTCTTAATCTTTCGCTCATTGGGTTTGTCTCTGTCAAATGCTGTTGACAAGTCCTAAGCCGGATTAGGGCGGTGAATTATTTGATTGGAAAACGCAATTCTCTGATTGTTAATAGTAGTTTATTTGACTGATACATAATGGAGGGCATTAAAACTCGAGAGTGGTCGGCGAGTTTTTATAATAATATCATTCGAGAGTTTTAATGCCTAAAAATGTACAGTTACATACACTAGTTTATCTACACACATATCATACGCTCTCTTTGATGTGTTCAGGAATCACATGTTCGACCGGCATTGTGGCATTGATCATTGCCCTGCACTTGTTTAGCTTGTTCAGCATGAATATTTAATAGTGATGGGATAGTGTCGATAATAAAGGTATCCAAAACTTAAAAAAAAAAAATACTACTTGATTTAAAAAATTGTACTTAGGGACAAAGCCCTACGTCACGGAAAACAAAAAGGCCACTGGATTTAGGTCATCATTACACTAATGTTTATGTTTCCGTACCACAAAATGAAAAAAAACGGAAGCCTTACAGGATCACTTCGTCGTCCGTATTTCTGAGGGTACGTTTACTTAATTCACCTAGGTTAATTCACTTAGGTGCATTAAAGTATACTTTTTGCATACTTTAAACACCTGGGTGAATTAAGTTAACTTCTAGAAAACCTAATTCACCTTGCTCACCTGGGTGAATTAAATGAACTTCCTGTAAACTTTATTCTCCCCATTGGACATGGCTAAACATGTGCCCTCGCAGCGTACAAAGATTTATTTCCAGCCAACAGCATTTAAATATTAATTAATTCTATTCAATATACTTTATTGCACACAAAATCAATATCAAATCATTTTACAATTAAATAATAAATTAATTAATTTCATTAATTACTACATCTCTATTTTCTTCGTAGAGCTTGCAGGAAATAATTTAATAATTAGTAGTTGCGTAGTTGTTAGATTTACTTTCCGGTGGTCTGTCTTTGGCGAAAGGCACCGCACAAATAATTATGTAGAAAGCTTCAATAAAAGTCTCAGCAATCGCATAAAAAAGTATAACCGTGATCTACGTGAGTCTACACGTGATCACTGCTTTCAAACAAGACGTTGATTCCAAACGCACCCCAATACAACGCAGATATAGCGCTCAAATAAATGATAAATTCATACAAGAGGCCCAGTTGAGTATGTCGGATGGGCAAATGGGTAATTAGCATTGTAGAAGTGAAATAACTAATTTTTAATTTATTATTTATTTATAAGATAGTATTGAACTAGATATAGTTGTGATGACATAACCAATATTGCAATTACAAATGACCTAACTAAGAAGCGCAAAAAATCTTAAGGCTTGACTCATAATTATCTGAAACATATTATTAGAGATAGGTTTAATTATTGATGTAAATATTTATTAATAGAAGGACATTCCGTTTTATGATTGTTATGTAAATAAAGCTGCTTAATATTACACCTAAATGTCTTTTCTTTTATTAAAAACGGTACAGGTGTTCATGGTAGTAGGTATACTTTTAGTATACTTAATGCACCTATACCCTTATTCACAAAAAACGAAGTAAACTAACAACATCAAATGTCAATTCTTGAAATAATGTTGCCATGTAAAGTTTGGTTGTGATGTTCTGATTCATTCTAAATGGAATGAAAAGCTGTATATTTTGAATACAGTGATTCTTTACAATCAGAATTTGTAATGAATGTTTGTCACAATTTACTGTGACATTAAATTGCATTTGATTGATTTCCATTTGAGGTAGCAGAAGCAAATTTTTTCCACTTTTTGTGACTAATAGCAATAATGAGTAAGAAAATGTATGCACTGACTAATGCTATTCTCCCTCTCGTTAACCGCAATGGTATAAAAATATTTTGCTTTTCGTTTTATTCATAGTATAGCTTGTTCACACTGAATGCAGTTAATAAGATACAATTGAGACAATAGAATGAACTGACAATAGAACATCAAATGTCAATTCTTGAAATAATGTTGCCATGTAAAGTTTGGTAGTGGTGTTCTGATTCATTCTAAATGGAATGAAAAGCTGTATATTTTGAATACAGTGATTCTTTACAATCAGAATTTGTAATGAATGTTTGTCACAATTTACTGTGACATTAGATTGCATTTGATAGATTTCCATTTGAGGTAGCAGAAGCAATTTTTTTCCACTTTTTGTGAGTAATAGTAAGAAAATGTATGCACTGACTAATGCTATTCTCCCTTTCGTTAACCGCAATGGTATAAAAACATTTTGTAACAATACAAAAACTATACTTTAATGCACCGTTCAGTTTCAACTTAATATCTCATACGGAGCTCGAGCAAAAGGGCCTTGACAGACAGACAGAAATCGGGACATATACTTAATTCACCTAGGTGCATTAGCTGGTACATCATCGCCGTGGGAGAGAAGCTTGTGGTTTTTATGGATATTTTGGCTAATTTGAAGTGGTTATTCATGGTTTCATGGCATTCATAAGACATCGCCATGGCGTGTGTGGTAATGGGATGCAAATTACCACTCCAGCCGAAAAGAAAATTAAACAACATTGATCAGCTTCCATCGGTATGACTCAATTTTGCTTGCCTTTGTCTGTTTTTCCTCTAGGATTTTAATTGTGATGTTCTGGAATTTCTAAGTAGCTCTAATATAACAGACACCATTTAAAAATAGGTTTTTGAAGTGAATAAATCGTGATCATTGTGAAATTTAATCATATAACACGTTGATTGTTTGTTGTTGGTGATAAGGATATGTGTTTTCCACTTTCTCACTGAAAAAGTTATCGATAGTTCGTAAAATGTTATTTTTTTAGTTTTTTAATTTCGTGATTAATTTAAATTGTTCATTATCTGTTTCAGGTTACCCGGAGATAGCACAACGCAACAAATGTGGATAGAGGCAGTTTCGCCGACAAATTGTTCTTGGAAAAATTACGTTTGAAGCAAACATTTTGAAGACGACTGTTTCACAAAATTTCGGATCATCATCATCGAAAACTGATCAGCAAAATTACGCAAACCCTATTGTGCACTAATATTTTTTACAATTTATTCGATCATTCTCTAGACAATGAAACGATGGTAGATCACCGAAATTTGCCCATAAAAGCAATATACCAATGATACAAGATTTTTATCTGACTGTACAAAACAGCATCAATATTATTATGGTGTCCGAATCGTCACTAAAAAAGTATCGAAATTAAAAAGTTTCAAACCGGACACATTGTGTCAATAGTTTGTGTCCCAAACGTCAAAAAGCCGAATCCATTAAATTTATAGAAAATTCTCTGCATTCAAAATAAACGTGAACAAATAAATAATTTGTTTTTCATTTCTATTTTTTTACACCTATCCTGAGCGGATGCGAAAATTGTAATGGTTGCTAAGAATACCTATCCTATAAAGGTATTTGCTCTAATCAATCATCATGTAAGCTTAACTATTGTTCGTTCTTTATCACTCATCAACAAATTGGAAAGTACCTAGGTATGATTAATAGAATCGAAGACACAAATAAAAAAAAATAACTAAATAAGTATTTATACAATATGGGGACCCCACTGTAGTTTGGCATCAATAGTGATGCCGAGAAATACAGTTTCTTCTACTAGTTTTAGTTTGTCTTTCCCCAATACAATGTTACTCTCAACTTGCCTTACATTGGGTAAAGTGAATTTTATGCACTTTGTCGTTTTAGTTCAGTAAACCAGGGTAGTACTCGCAAGAGAGTATTTTTTTCCTCTGAGTCATTTTCCTGTCTCCTAATTTTAAAAATTATTGACGTTTCATCTGAATATAATACTATCTCTGACATGTTTTGTACCATGAATGGCAAATCATGTCCATACACGAGGAAAAGGAAAGGAACCAGAATAGATCCCTGTGGGACTCCCATGTTCACCTGAGAACCCAACGATTTTGTCTTATTAGTGTCAGCTTTTTGAACCCTCCCTTCTAAATACGATCTCATAAGCTTAGAGCTATTGCCTTTTATGCCGTAGTGTTTAAACTTTAAGAGCAATGTTCGTGGTCTACAAGTCAAATGCCTTGGACAGGTCACAAAAAACACGCATAGCGTCCCTACGATCTTCCCATGCATTAAAAATATGTGTAACTAACACGACTTCAGCATCTGTTGTTGACCGCCCTTTTGTAAATGCAAACTGCTGTCTATGGAGAATTTTATGCGCATTGAAGGGCGCCAGCAACTGACCCAATATAATCTTCTTAAATATTTTACTCAATACGGGTAGAACCGAGACCTGGTCTGAAATTTGTAGGGTCACCCCATCGCCGCCTTTTTTTAATAAAATTACGTCATATACGTCTTTAGTTAAATATTACAGGAAATATATAGATACATGTATGGTTTATATAGGTGGGTCAAAATTGTAGGGAAAATCTGAAAATTGCAAAGGTTTTTCAAACTGTATCGTGTGAATTCGTGTGATATGTCAAATGAAAGGACTTGTTGCGAGGATGTCAAATATATTTTTTCATAACTTTGAAATATTTAGTTAAAAATATATTTTTGAAAATAGACAAAAAAGATCATTCCACCTCCCTTATCTCCATAAATACTCATCCTATTATTTATTTTTAAATACGTAAGATAGGTTTTTACTCAAATATTACAGGAAACCTAAAGAGAAATGTATGGTTAAAATACAGCGGCAAAATTAAGAACAAACCAGTATTTCTGTGAGGGGGTAAGGAACCCGTCGTGCGCGAGTCCAACACGCACTTAGCTAGTATTTTTAAATAGGATAGTATTTTTAGGAGGACAAAGAGACGTTGATGAAAGAGATCTAAAAATCAATTTGAGGGAGTTTCTACGCACTTCTTCACCCACAGTGGTCCAATGTAGAGAAGTGGCAAAAAATGATGATTGCTAAGTATATGTAAATATCTTCAGAAATAAAGACATTAATTTGGAATTTGAATTTGGATGATTAGTTTATCACTCTATGTTTTATACAAACAGTCTATCACAACCATTGGATGCTTGGCTGGCTTATTTATCTGAGTATCTATGAGCAGAATGAGTATAGAGAAATTTGTTTGAACATAGCACAATCTTCAAGATCCTCCAGATTTTCTTTTTATCCGACTGCACTAGAAGGAGGGAAATGTTATGTATGTATATTTATATGCATGTATGACAATTTCATTAGGGTGCGCTTCAGCCCAAACAGCAAGACGAATTTTAACAAATGAGGTGTCTTGGATTCATGTAGACCGTAAGAGTGACATAGGCAATATAAATTTGATGAAATGTCAATAGGTTGGATGTTAGATTGATAAATGTAGTTTACAAAGTTATTGCTGCCAGGTTCAATCATAAGTTTGTATATGGTATTGAAAGATGATGCAGTTGGGTTATTTGTTTTCATAATGATTCCATGTGTATAGTATTTAATACCTATCTTAAAATAATGCTTCCACAATGAGTGTTGAATACCTGCTACGGGCGCAGGTGCAGATAGCTGCTGCCTCATCTTTTTATGAAGTTGGTTAAATTTTAACAGCTATGCACTTCATATTTCAGAAGTAGCCCCCTCGGTAAAATGTAAGCTCTCATTATGCAGTTTAAAATACAGCAGGACCTGTTTAATCCGAACCGCTTCTAATCTGACCATCTCTATAATCTGTATGGCCCCACATTGGACATTCCTTTGCCAGAAAAAATGCTTTTACGTAAATTGCGCGATAGCTTTTTATTTGTCATTAAATACCCCCCTGACAAACTGAAATATACATTTGTAGATGAATATACATTTAAAATTTCACAAATTTCACAATATTAGTTTTATTTCTTAAAAAATTCCCTATTAATTTTTTATACTATAATCCGAAAGCTCCACAAATCTGAACAGGGGGTAAATTTTCAGAGTTTCGGATGAAAGGAGTCCTTCCTGTTGAAGTATTAAATAAAATGGCATGGAGAGAAACATAGTCAAATCTTTGTCAGTAGCAAACAACTGAAAATCTGTCAGTTATTTAGTGAATACAATTAAGCTAAATCTACAGTATTGACTAAGGTTTGGTTTCAGTTTCATATAATATACCTTCAGTATGCCGATAAATTGCTACTAACATGTAAAAAAATATACCAAGTAAAAACTGATTTGCATTGACTCAAATGACACATGGAAATACTTATAATAAAATATAAAACAAATGTAGCCCATTAATGTATGCATCAAGGGGAACAGACCTTTACTCAGCGAAACAAGTAAGGTTGAGCCTTGCTGCATCATGCTGGCTCAGTGTAGGTTGATGGAGGGCTTTATGACACTAACAAGAAGCGATAGTACCCAAGACCAAAAGCTTAACATATTATCATCCGAACCACGGAACATCAGATAAAGTACTTAAGATTAATTATCTCATTGTTAAATGGTCAGTACCGGATTTGAACTTGCATCTCCTGCATGAGAAGCAAGCATGAAACTCATTAGACCACAGATCTCTTTAATACTTACTACCTAAAGCTCTAAATGACATGAAATTGTGCACATTATGATATTTAAAGTTTCTTTTGCGGCCAAAACTAGGACAGAAGCCACAGTCACTAATTTACGGCAATCCAATTGGTAGACAACAATGGCATAGTAAGACTTTGATTAAAGTCATGTAAGGTACTTACTAAGGTGCAAACAACTGTTGTGACCTTTCAAACACAGTGATGTAATATCAACATTCAAAATACTCTAGGCAACATGTTTTGCACACGTTCATAATAAAAAATTTAGTACAGTAGATGTCGGAAACAACATTGGCAGATTATGAACAGGATTTAAAGTAGATGAAGCAGGCGAACAATTAGATCACAGAAGTGTAAAGATGTGGTAGTCAAGATAGCAATGATTAGCCAATAGCTTCCTGTCAGCAGTTATCTTTGAATTTAACGAGTGAAATGGAACAAATCAAATCGTTTTAATTGCACAAAAGTTAATAATAACTAATACGCAGTGTCTTGTTACCAATGCCAGTGGAATCTGTGTAATAGATTTTACGGTATGTTTGTTGGGCAGGTTACAACAAAGGGTAATTCATTTTCCAAAACAAATGGGTACCAATTAATTCCCGAGGCTTCTAAATCAACGATGGTACGACGGCGGACAGTAATATTAAGTGAAAACAGAAACAAAAACGTAGCAGATTGCAGTGGGCGGCTTTGTGTAATAAATAAACTTACCTCAAACAATATTCTTCCCAGGTAAAAAAACTTCTAATCCAACAGAATCAAATACATTGTTCATTTACACCAAACAATACAAAAAAAACGCGACATTAGGGCTAAATTATATTTTTAGTTTATTTCGGATATTCTCGCCCATCCATACTTCACCAAGTTCGTGGCCATTTTGAAATTTTTTGCTGTCAAAAAGTGATGTTGCCGTCAGTGTTGCCAACTCAGATTTTTAAAGGGAGCCAGATCATCTCTGAAAAAAAGCTAAAAAAGGGCAAATTTTTTTAGTAAAAAAGAGCCAAATTTTTGTTTGCATTATTTATTATTATATCAATAAAAATAAGGTATTACTTAATTAGTCACTTCAATCAATTAATCAATGATGACTCCGACTCATGTGTTTGTAGGCCACTACAACCAGCTCCATCGTCAGTACTTTCTCTGTACATTAAAATCTTTGGGAAGCTCGTATTCATGGCAGCATTTTTAAATTCTTCTCAATCCCGAATAGACATAGCTATGCTCAATCTGATTCTGGATTTAGTTTTTACTAAATTTAACTGACTAAAGAAAAAGAGCTAAAACTTGTAGAAAGTAGAGCTAAGAAGCTAAACCGACTTTTTTGAAGCTGACCAAGTTCATTTATAGCTGAATCTAGCTCTAAAAACTCCGTGTTGGCAACACTGGTTGCCATTGTACAAATAGCTGCCGACGTAAAACGTTTTAGAACGGGCGAGAATCTGGGAAAATCGGAAGCTAGAATTTATTAAGAAAGTAGGTACCTACCTACCTAAGAAATCAGTAATTCAACAACAAAGTCATGTAAGTTTGCAACTGAAATAAGTTTTTATTTTTTATTTTCATCCAAGTTACTAGTAAATAAGCATATACCTAGTGTGCCTTTTCACTGCACATTATATAGGTTCAAGAAGTTGGTGTAGCTATTTATAGCTTTTTATATTTACATTGGGTTTTATTTAGTAACTTTAGTGGCTCACCTTTAGCGGATGACCTACTCACTGGGACGTCCAAACTTTTTTAGCATCATGTTGGGGTCATTTGATCATCTTCCTGAAAGTTTGAGGGTGCGGAATTCAATAGTTTTTAAGATATGATTTTTTGAAAATCTGAAAATACTTTGTAAAATGATGTAACGCAACGCAAATAATATGTTTAAATCTTGTCTGTGGTCAAAATATATTACCTACATTTCGTTGTACGCATATTTGAAAAGATGAGAATTCTCTAAAAAAAGGAGGAAATGTGGAATCTTTTTTTAATAATACCTATTTTAATAAAAACGTTCATTTAACTTGCAATTTATGTTTGTTTATTTATTTTACGTCAATCAAAGTTAATTTAGTATTTCTTTCGTAAAATATCATTTTTGATAATAAAAAGGTTGTCATTTTTGTTTAAAACGGAACGCATTTTGTTGGGGCGTTTTGCCGCGTTTTTGGTTGGGCGGCAAAGTAGTAGTCCCTTTTCTAGTAGTTTCGTGAATGTTCTATTTGCTTGTTCTCTCGATATTTACAAGCAAAAACAACTGGCTAGAGTAGGTTATTGTGGCTACTTTTCAATCGGGTTATAGGTTATGTTAGAACGTTGGAGAAGATAAACCGGAGCGGAGCGGAGCGTATGCAAACAAAAACTATTGGCTAGAGTAGGTTATTGTGGCTACTTTTCAATCGGGTTATAGGTTATGTTAGAACGTTGAAGAAGCTAAACCGGAGCGGAGCGTATGCAAACAAAAACGATTGGCTAGAGCAGGTTATTGTGGCTACTTTTCAATCGGGTTATAGGTTATGTTAGAACGTTGAAGAAGCTAAACCGGAGCGGAGCGGAGCGCAGCGTATGCAAACAAAAACGATTGGCTAGAGTAGGTTATTGTGGCTACTTTTCATGTAAATTTTGATGATAGCATTATGGAGCATTTGTAGAGGAGAAAGGTGTCGAGGCAGAAAAATGACCCCGGGGGGGGGAGTAGTAGGGGGGGGGGCGAATCTACCCCCTTCCCCCTCCCTCCACTTAAAGATCAAGGTCAGTCTAAATTTTGTTTTAATTTAACAACATAACCTCAAAACTTTAAATAATCATATCTCAGAAACTAGGCATTTCCGCGGGGGGGGAGTAGTAGGGGGGGCATCTACCCCCCTCCCCCATCCCCCCCTCCACCCCTCAGGGTCAACAAAAGTAGGTCATCCGCTAAAGTCCTTCCGTTAATCGACCTACGCTAATACAAGGTAAATAGATACACATACTATCTACTTACATAATTCTGCGTAAAGTTTTTATTGTCTCTGGTATATGAATGGTGCCACTCATAGCCTTTCAAACCAAAGCGCACGACTTCCATTCCAGTGTGCCCAGTGTTGCCAGTCAAAAAGTTGTCGCAGACGGTATTTTTTACACCTATTCATGTTGATGTCTCTTTCGTAAAAATTATGTGCACCTACTTACGTAAATGACTATACATGCAAAGTTTGCCATACGAAGCTTTGTCCATGGCCTTTATATGGACAGACACTTATTTGATTCGATTCACGTCCGTTTTTGGTGATGCTGTGATGTAATCTCAGTATCGAATCTTATGATTGTTTACGAATGCATGGTTTTTGTCTTGTTTTAATGCACTAACTTTGAATATCGCTCTTTTTTCATGTATGATGTGGTGGTGAATAATGTTTGTATTGCATGTTTTGCTATGATAACAAAATTAACATGTATCTAAAGATAATGAAGAGGTTTTTGACTGCTGTAGTCTCGACTCAAAAAGAAACAAAAGACAATGGAGAAAATATCGATAGTTCATTTGATAAGGCACCCCCTGAAAAAAGAAGCAAATTTATAATTTTAACGAAAAATGGCTAGTAGACATTGCATTCAAAAATTAGATTTCAAAAAGGGAGCAGCAAACCGGCTCAATCACGGCCTTTTGTGCAATTTGTAATTGCAATATGCTCAACCATAGGCCTGCTCTTATAAAGCATCAAAATACAACTAAAACGTTAACGCTATTAGTAAAACAACATCCATAGACGAAACTTTTAAACCAAAAAAAGAAGAAGAGCTAAAGAAAAGAGCTGAACTTAAACTGTGTGCTTTTCTCGCTGAACATAACTTGCCACTGTTGTTGTCAGATGACTTAATTCCTTTTTTGGCTAGTACATTTCCTGATTCAGCAATAATCAAATCTGTAAATTTAGGCAGAACAAAAGCAACAAATATCTTAAAAACTGTACTTGGTCCAATACTGACAGAAGAACTTGTATCAAAACTCAAAAAAACAACATTTAGTGTAATAATGGATGAGACTACAGATATAAGCGTTAAAAAGCAATGTGCACTGGCAGTGATATTTTTTGATGAGGACGAATTCTTGGTTCGTACTCAATTCCTTGACATATATGAAGTTACTTCTGGAAAAGCTAAAGACCTCACAGATGTATTATTGAATTGGCTTACCAACAAACAAATCCCTTTGAAAAACTTGCTTGGCTTTGCTTCTGACACCACGAACAGTAGGGTTGGGCAACATAATTCAGTTTTCAGCCACTTGAAAGAAAAAGTACCACACATTGCATGTGTAAAGTGTAGCTGTCACGTGATTCATCTCGTGGCTTCTAAAGCTTGTCTCAAGCTTCCGAGATTAGTGGAGGATTTTCTAAGAAATGTTGGATCACATTTTAGCCGCAGTTCACTCAGGCAAGATAAGCTTAAAGAATTACAAATACTCTTTAATGTTGATGTCCATAAAATTTTGAGTCCTTCGATTACAAGATGGTTGTCCCTAGAGGATTGCGTCAACAGAGTATTAGAACAGTACAATGTACTCTCTGAGTACTTTAGACTCGAAGTTTTAGAAGATCCTAGTAAAGTCACAGAGGAAATAATTGGCGTACTAGATAACAAACTCACAAAAGTTTACCTAGAATTTATGTCGTACGTCCTAGATCTATTCAACGATTTCAACTGCCTGTTCCAGTGTGAAAAACCATTACTCCACCAATTAAAACCTGAAACACATGAATTAATAAAATCAATAGCCAGCAAACTACATGCAGTTCAATTACTGTAAAACTACTGATTCCTACCGAATAGAATATGCCAATCCAAGTTTTGTTGTGCCCCTTGAGAAAATATATTTGGGAGAAGCTGCACAATCATCAATTGAAGAACTGTCAAAAGAAATTCCTGAACCGAAAACCGAACTCACAGACTTCAAAAGAACCTGTCTTATGTTTTACATAGAATCAATAAAACAAATAACGCAACGATACGATTTTGCTGACCCAATTTTGCTGACTTCAATAATGCCGTATAGGCATTATTGAAGTAATTGAACCAAGCGTGGCACAAAAATTTGAAATTAAAAAGATTTATCTAGCGTGGTGATCAGGTTCCCAAACATTAAAGATGATGTTAATGATGTGGAACTACAAAAATAATGGAAGAAGCATGCTTTCCTTGACCATAATGACTTAGATTTGTCTCAAAATGTTGAATAATATTGGAGGAAAACTTTGAAGCTGAAGGATGTTAATGATACTCCAATATTTCCAAATTTAAAAAAGGTTATCGGGCTTTCACTTGTGTTGCCTTTTTCGAATGCATGCGTTGAACAAGTTTTCAATCAACTTAAATTAATCAAATGTGAAAACAGGAACAGGCTAAACACTGCAACCATTTCTTTTTTGATGGCTACTAAAGCAAACATTAAAAACGCCACAAAATTTGAGTCTTCAAAAGCAATGATGCATGCAAAAATAACATACAGCAAGAGTGGTGAAGGTACTAATTGCACAATATTCTTAAGATCTCAAAAAGTTTTAAGTAACTATTTTTCATGACAACGATGCTAATATAAACGATTTTTTCCAGGTTCTACCAGTTCAAATTAGCTACCCTGTCGCCATTAATATATATGATGACGTTTTTTCGTATTCATTGATAACAAAGTAAGTTGTAGTTTTAAAAGAAATTACTAAATTGCTTGGTTTTATTCAGACACAAATGATTGATTATGTTTTTCTTTTTCCGCATCACCAGTCGATGAACAATTATTACGATTTTTTCGACGTATAACAAATGGGACAGAAAACTTTTTTAGTTTTAGTCTAATAAAGTGCCATAATAAAGTATTGTGTCGTTTTCCACATAATATAAGGTCATGTTACTTTTCTCGTGAAAATGTTCCTTTTTTAACTGTCTCATTTTACATTCGACTATCTGCCACTGGCAACACTGGTACATTGATTGATTGAATTCTCTCGATAAAAAAAAAAAAAAGTGCGGGAACTTTTGTCTTGATAGGCGGAAAATTTTAATTTAAATTTTGAAAATTTAATTTAATTACAGTAGGCTATCTAAAAATACTGTAAATTGGTTAAAAATGGGCAGGAAGAAGCCTAAGAAAAGAAAGAAGGAAGAGGAGGAGGAGGATCTGTCTGATAGTGGGGAATCCTCAAGTCCGTGTGATGAACCAAAAGATGACAAGGATAAGTATAAGCCTTTTCAGGTCCCGGATTATGTCCGATATCACCCAGTGGATGGAGGTAAATTAGATTATATCGTTTATTTTGAAAGCAGCGACACTGGCAAGGCATTGGGCGACAGAGACATGATGGCTCTAGCGAACTGCCTCAAAAGATTCAATAAAGGCATAAAACAGTTAAGACGCATCAACAAATACAAGATTGGCGTTGTGTTTGAGCGGCCAGGGCTCGCCAATGCAGCTTTAAGCAATAAAACATTTCTGGATTCATACAAACTAAAGGCGACTATTCCTGCTACGGCCACTGAAGTGACTGGAGTAATACAACATGTGCCACTTGATTTATCCAATGAGCAGATCTATTCAAATATTTCTTGCTCCAAAAACATAGTATCAGTAAGAAGATTTATGAAAAGAACAATTAACAATAACACTGTTGAGTTCCAGCCTTTGAAGACAGTCTCAATAACATTCTCCTGCCCATCCCTGCCCGACAGTGTGGATCTGAACAGCTGGCGCCCGTCGAGGTTCGCCCGTACATCGCTCCAGTGAAGCAGTGTCTACGGTGCCTGAGGTACGGACACATAGCTAAATTTTGTAAAAACGCAGAGAAGTGCTCTATCTGCTCAGGCAGCCACAACTTCAAGTTTTGCACAGTTGATGCAGCGGATGCCTCTTGCTGTCATTGCAAAGGCAATCATATCGCCATCTCACCTGACTGCCCTGTAAAAAAGGAGAAAATTAATCAAAACAAAATGAAATTAGACAAGAAAACATTTGCTGAAACCCTGGAAAAATCATTTCCTCCACTAATATCTAAAAGCCCTTCTGATCTAAAAGCAATTCAGAACATATAATGAACATTATAGTAGGCTCAGTAACTAAGTTACTAACTCAGAACAAAACAAACGAACTTTCAATTAATTCACAAAACATTAAAACCATTCTTCTTGAAACACTAAGTAAGAGTAATTAATTTGTTATTCTTTTTTAATGGATCAATTAAACATAATGCAATGGAACTCACAAAGTTTAATTAGTAATAGACTTGTTTTAACACATTTCCTGAAGGAGAATAATATTCACGTAGCAATTATTCGTGAAACTTGGCTAAAGCCGAATCAACGTTTCAATATTCGAGGTTATAATATTTGTAGATTGGACTCCGGCAGCGACCATAATGGTGTTGCCATAATTGTTCATAACAGCTTAACTTTTAGAAAACTTGATACATTTTATGATAATTCCATTCAGAACATAGCAATACGTTTAATGTACGGAGATAATAAGGAAGTATCAATTGTTAGTTTTTATAGCCCTAAAAACTGTCTACCGGTTTTTACCAAACATAAATTTGATCAACTTATACAAAGTGTTCCAGAACCTGTGCTTTTTGCGGGAGATTTCAACGCTCTCCATTCGGCATGGGGATGTCAATCAACAGACGCTCGTGGTCGTGATGTCCTTTCAAGTACTAATGACAATAACTTAGTTTTGCTAAATGATGGCCAAATGACCACTATTGGATCACACCAATGGAGGCGAAATGCTCTAGATCTTTCTTTTATTTCTCCATCACTGGCTCTGAACTGTGATTGGACAGTGTATGATGACCCGCTAGGTAGTTACCATCTTCCAGTAATAATTAAAATACTTATTCACAACAATTCACCTTACACTTCATCTCCATTAGACTGTTCAGCTATGAAAACTCATTTAAACTTTCGTCGTGTTAATTGGAATAATTACAAAAAAAATGTAGATACCCTTCTACAAGAATTCAATATAGATACCTCAAACTCTAAAGATTGCTATAAAAATCTTATTGATATTTTAATTTTAGCTGCTCGGAATTCATCACCAGTGTCCAGTTTTCGTAATAATAATTCATCACCAGGCATATTTAGGAAAAAAAGAATTCCTCTCCCATGGTGGAATGAAAAATGCAGCCAGGTTGTAGAAAGCTCTAAAGAAGCGTATATTCAATTTAAAAATGATCCAACTGAATGTAATTACATCAATTTCAAAAAGAAGCAAGCTCTTAAAAAGCTTACATTAAAGCAGCAAAAACAAATTAGTTGGGTTGCATTATGTGAATCCTTCAACAGAACCACGCCGATTTCGCATATTTGGACTATCATGAAAAAATTTAATAAAACTTTCATACATAGTTTCTCAAACAATAACATAAGTTGGGTCTTCGAATTCCTTAAAAAATATACGCCTGATACCGTTGAGTCTAACTTGAATTTACATAGTTATGTGCATGCTAAGAATAGCGAATTTCTGGTAAAACCATTTTCTTTTCAAGAATTACAGTCAGCTATTTCATCTAGGAGAGATACAGCTTTTGGCCTTGACGGGATTCCTTACAAAATGTTAAAAATGCTTTCTAATAAATCTAAATTAGTTCTTTTAAATGTGTTCAATTCTTTATGGTCTCAAAATATAATTCCTGATGATTGGAAATCAGATTGTCTTATTCCAATATTAAAACCAAATAAAGAGAAACATTGCCCTGACTCATATAGACCTATAGCACTTACATCTTGCGTTGGTAAAATTTTTGAACAAGTTCTAAAACAAAGGCTAGAGTTTTTTGTTGAATCCAATCATATACTACCCATGAACCAGTTTGGGTTTCGTTTGCGTTTCGGTCGATCGTCAAGAGAAAGTATAGCTCAATTACAATTAGACATCTTTCAATCTGTGAAGAAGAATATGTCGTTTGCCGGAGTCTTTTTTGATGTTGTTGGTGCATTCAATAATGTCAATCATCATATTTTGTGTAGGGAATTAGCTTCCATTGGGATTCCTATTAAATTTATTGATTTTATTTTTTCCTTTCTTCACGACAGAAAAGTTTATGTTAAGATTAACAATCAATTGCTCGGTCCCCGCTCATCTTTTAAGGGAGTTTGTCAAGGTGGGATTTTAAGCCCACTCTTATTCACTTTGTATATTCATAAACTAAATCTTATTTTGGGCTCCAAAGTCCGAAACCTTTAGTTTGCGGACGATTTGGTGATATATAGCTCTGGAATGAATGCAAATGAGGTTATGCGAAATCTAAATGATTCGCTTTCTAGGTTCTCAAATTATTTCAAATATTTAAATTTAGACATCAGTCCTGAAAAATCTAAAGTGTTAATTTTCCACAAAATCAAACAAGCTCAGTTTAAAATTTATTTTAATAACACTCCTTTAATGTTTGCATCGGAGATCAAGTTTTTGGGAGTTATTTTTACGGGTAACTGCTCGTGGAAGAAATATGTTGATAAGATTATATTCTCTGCAAATAGGGGTTATAACATATTGAAGTCTCTTACTAAAACTTACTGGGGTTCAGATCCGAAAGTATTAATAACTTTGTATAAGGCCATAGTTCGGAGTCATTTTGAATATGGCTTTATTTGCTTTGCAGCTAATGATCAACTTGTAAGAAAATTGGAAGTAATTCAAAATAACAATTTGAGACTTATTACTGGTGCTATGAAAACCACGCCCATTAATTCCCTTCAAGTGGAATGTAATATTCCACCGTTGAATCTTCGCTTCAAGTACCTAAAATACAGGTTTATCTTAAAAATGTTAGCCATTGAGCCCCATCCTTTGTTTAAAAATTTGGTACAATTTTACAGAAATAATCAGGCTTTGGCCTCTTCCTCCAAAACTCCCTACATTCTTCATGATTTTTCCTATATGGTTGACTTTAATCAGCAGTCTAATATACATAGAAGCCAAGATCATTGGGCATGCTACTCAGACGATTTTGATAGTAAATTCACTTCAATGGTATTTCATATTGATCCCGAGAAAAAGAATAAACATGAAATCTGTGAACAACTGGCAAGATATATTGATTTTACTCAAATATACACTGATGGTTCAAAAACTGATAACGGCGTTGCCGCAGCTATATACCTACCGCACATTAAAAATGGATTCGGAGTGAAATTGCCACAAGAAATGAGTATCTTTTCAGCAGAAGCACTTGCTATATCGAAAGCATTAACTTATATTTCGGAACACCCAGCTGATTCCTCGGAAAACAAGTGGGTCATAATATCTGACAGTATGAGTACTCTAAAAGCTCTTCAATCAAACAAACTAGACTGCAACACCAATTATATTATTTACGATATCAAGAATCGCTACTCCCAACTTAATAAATTAAATGTACATATTATCTTTATGTGGACTCCATCTCATGTCGGAGTGACAGGAAACGAAAATGCCGACTTCCTGGCCAAGGCGATCGTTGAAAGTAATGCTCCTGAGTCTACTGTACCTGTGCCAAACTCTGATTTCATTACCAAACTCAAACAGAATTTGAAACAAGAATGGTTTAGTTATTGGCAACAAACTCTTGCAGTTAAAGGTTCCTGGTACGGATCCGTTTGTGGAAGGATTTGACGTGCCTGGTTCTCTAAGTCAAACATGTGGAAAAGCAGGAAATTCTATGTTATAATGACACGTCTCAGATTTGGTCACTGTCGCTTCGGATCAGATCTTCACCGTATGCAAATTATTTCTTCGCCAATTTGTAATATCTGTAATGCCGCTAATCAAACACTGGATCATATATTTTTCGATTGCCCCGCCCATATTATACAACGCCTTGCCTTTATTGATAAACTGTTGCTCATCTACAAACCAGAAGATATCCCGCGTACCACTGTTGACTTATTGAAGAATTTTGAAAATTATCAATATATTTACGATTATATCTGCTCTACTATTGAAGATATTTAGAGTGGTAAAAATATTTATCGGACTTGGAACAATACACGGACTAAGAGATATATTACACGGACATGACTCCTCAAATGTGACGTGGCTTCGGCCTTATAAAACAAACAAAAAGACTTGGCTTCGGCTGAAACAAAAACACGCAAGACTTGGCTTCGGCCTTAAAAAAACAAAACTACGGAGGACTTGGCTTCGGCCTTAAAAACATGAAAAACGGAAGACCTGGCTTCGGCCTTAAAAAACAAAACTACGGAAGACCTGGCTTCGGCCTGAAAAATCATAACTACGGAAGACTTGGCTTCGGCCTTAAAAACAAGATATACGGAAGACCTGGCTTCGGCCTTAAAAAACAAAACTACGGAAGACTCGGCTTTGGCCTTAAAAACAAGAAATACGGAAGACCTGGCTTCGGCCTTTCGAAACCTCGGAAACGGAATAAGAAGATGTAAACACTGAAGACATAAAGACGGAAAAAAAAAACTCTCGATAAATAAAAGAGTTGTAAAAGATTTAGATCTGGACTATTCTAGCTAGAATAGATATTCTAGCTAATAGAATTCTAGCTATTATAGCTAGCTAGCTAGTATTTAAAGAATAGTATGTGTTTAGTGTAAATTAGTGTATAGGATTAACTGCAGTGAATAGCACGAAAAAGCTACAACGGCAAGTGCGAATATAATTTTCGTTATCGACCAATAAAGCAAGTTTGGCAATATAACAAATAGCAGAATAAATAGCAGAATAGCCATTTCTTTTAGCAGCTTTAATAAAATAGCACAGTGACTAGCCAACCTCTAGTTTTGGTATAATGCGTTCAGCTAACTTGTCCCTTCACCGCGTTAAGTAGCAATGAAACCAGTGTATTGAGAAAATATCATACCTCTCAGGGGTTTACATTGCCCCTAATAAAGGTCCCATATGCGTTTAATAAGAGAAAGGCGGTAAGGATCTAGTCAGGGGTATTAGAGTGAAAGACGGACCCGCTCCGCCTTACTCCCTTGGTGCGCTTACCACCCCGGTTAGTATTCTGTATCACCGGTTAATGTAAATATTAATCACTAATAATACTTATAGGCAGTTAGGGCACTCATTTTGGGATTCCGAACCCGAAAGGTGTCAAACAGGACCCTATTACTAAGCCTCCGCTGTCCGTCCGTCTGTATGTCTGTCACCAGGCTGTATTTCATGAACCGTGATAGTAAGACAGTTGAAAATTTTAAAGATGATGTATTTATGTTGCCGCTATAACAAAAAATACTAAAAAACAGAATAAAATAAATATTTAAGGGGGGCTCCCATACAAACATTATTTCAATACCACATGCAAACTTATGAATTCACCTGGTTACGTGCATGGAGTGTGAAAGTAGCCGCACCAATAAGTTTGTAAACAACATTTTGCTATGTAAAATCCAAACTATTCACTCCACACCATCCTTACCATTGTACGGTGGTATGGAACCCTTCATGCGAGAGTTCGACTCGCACTTAACAGTTTTCTTTTTTCATTCGCTGCGAGACGAACGCGGAGAGAGAGGTCGTATGTATTGTTTTGTTTTATTATTTTGCCTAAGTTTTAAATACCTACCGTGAAACCGTCGAACATTGCCCGCTCTTTTTCGTTATTTTAAGATATTTTGAAAAGTATACGCTGTATCGCAAAACAAACTAAACCATTATTTACTACAACCACATACCACTCTACATTATAAAACAAAGCGCTCTGCACTGCACTCAATATTATCCCGACAATTTGAGGTTAAAGAGCTGGGCAAAGCTACCTGCCAAACCGTCCAACATTGCTCAGCCTTGATATCTCCAAAAATATCAACCCTATGGCTTTGGTATTAAGATATGTTGTAGTAAATTGGATAAGGTTGCCATTCATAATGTCACCCTAACCGAAACATTTGTGTTTTTTATATTATTGAGGTGGGCAATATTACACTCAACTAAAACCGTATTTTCATACAACGTGAATCAGTGGGTTAGGGTTGGCACCTTCTTGCTACATAAATAATAATACATTTTAGAAATAGATAAATATTTATTATTTGAAAATGTTATTAAAAAACAAATTGTTTTATCAAAACAAATAAGCATTATTATCAAAAAGTATTGCTTTTACACAGGTAAGTGAGTGATTCTTTATTTTGCCATTTTATTTTAAGTCTTAATTTCAGATATTTTTAAATCATTTCCACTCAAAATCGCGATCGCTTTTCACCCTAATTAGAGAAAAAATGTCCCATTTTTCTCTCTCTCTTTGGTACGTCTAGGTATGCCAAACGTTTTTTCCCCCTCTCTTGACGTCATTCTTTGTAGATATACATTTTCTACTGCTATTGCCAGCATCTCTGCAGAATAATTTCTATAGGGCCGTGACCCAATGACTCTTCGATCTCTTTTTTTTTTGATGTAGTCTTTCCCATCCTGCAATCAACAAACAAAATCAAAGACCATTTTGGGAACAATGCAAAATAATAAAAAAATAAATTAAGAAACCTACTTGTTTGCAAATAATACCAGAAGTATTAAAATAGGTAGGCAGGTGTCACTTACTTAAAAGTCTTTCTCTCTTTTCTTTTGGATCCTTCGCCATCGTCTCCTTCGAACACCTGAAATAGAGAGGTAGGTATTTAATTTAAATCATATATAGCATAATTGGTTGGACCATCCGAATGGATACATAGTTAGTACTCGTAAGTGTACTATCGTTTAGGTAACAACCATAATTATGAACAACTTTCCCCAAGAATTACATGGTCGCAATCGAAAAATAATTCGTCCATCA
Source organism: Argyresthia goedartella (assembly GCA_949825045.1). Classification (NCBI taxonomy): domain Eukaryota; kingdom Metazoa; phylum Arthropoda; class Insecta; order Lepidoptera; family Argyresthiidae; genus Argyresthia; species Argyresthia goedartella. The sequence continues at coordinate 19,134,134 of OX463821.1, read as the reverse complement.
GTAGGTGGTACATTGACCCGATCAGCTGATTGATAGTTACCGAAAAACTATTTTTTTTTTGACCTTACGTTTCTTGGCTAAATTGATTCATAATAATAGGTAGGTTCTCCCAAAATATGGTCAGCTAAATGTTGTCACCCAAGGGGTATCATTGCCCAAGGCAATATCTCAAAGAAATAGCCATCAAATTTCTAAAGCAATGAACAATCATAAGCGTAATGATCTGCTGTACCTCTATTATCAAAATCACATAACTGCGAAACGTATTCCGGTCACAGCACCGAAAAAACGATCACCAATTATTCGCCCACTTTTTTAACACCTATCTTTAAACACGTGTCACGCGCAACTGAGTGAACACAGACACAAATCGGTCAAACAGTGTTTCCAGATATATACTTAAATTTACCCTGAAAATATAAAAATGTTGCTATTTTCTTTAGGGAAACTGCAATCCACAGTTGAAGTTGTCAATTTGTCAATTGTAAGACGGGCTGGTTTCCGCAACTCGACGACGAAAGCGCCTATTTTGCGTGTGGGTGGGAATGCGACATCATTCGAGCCAACCCAACTCCTCCAGGAACGCCAGTAGGCCCTTTACGTTACCGACTATCCCTGGAAGGTCCCTCGATTGACCGAGGTGTTTAGCCCTGTAGTCCGCTACTCCTGTGCACTCCATGAGGACGTGAGCAGCCGTTTCTTCTGCCTCCAAGCAGGCTCTGCAAAGGGGGCTGTCGGTAACACCTAGGACATATAGATGTTTATTAAAGAAACCATGGCCAGTAAGTGCTGCAGTTACCAGTCGCATGCGCGGCCTACTAAGTCGAAGCAAGGTCTTAGCCAGCCTAGCGCTAGGGGACGGCAAGGCCAGCTTAGCCTGCCTGCACTCCTCATGGTTTGTCCAAAGAGTGGCATGATCATTCCTGGTCGACTCTCTCAGAAATGAGCGTACCATCTTGAAGGGAAGAGGGATGATAGGTTCGGGACCATACGCTGTCAAGCTAGATCCTTTACGCGCCAACTCATCCGCTGCATCGTTACCTCTTGATCCGCTGTGTCCTTTTATCCATTGAAGGATTACGCGGTTGTGTTGACATACCTCTATTAGTCGTTTGTGACACTCGTAGATTAGCCCTGAGTTAATAGTGTTGCTATTTAGGGCTTGTAGGACGGCCATGCTATCCAAGAGGATTCGAATGGAGGAATCTCTTACCTTTCTCGATGCTATGGCATTAGCGGCCGAGATGATGCCCATGCATTCAGCTTGAAAGACAGTATTATGGGCACCCAGTGGAATGGCTATCTTGATGTTTAGGTCCTCCGAGAAGGTGCCTGAACCAGTGCCTGCTTCAGTTTTTGAACCATCGGTAAAAATTCTGAGCTCTTTAACGTCGAGCCCCTCAACCCGATGGTCTTCATGTAACTGTATATTGTATTTTTTGTCAAAAACAAATTGTTTAGGGATTCTGTCACTGCAAGCCATAGAGATGGGAATTTTTTTGTAAACTTCCCCTAGGATGGCGGTGTGTGAGGTCCTGTTTTTCCTCCAAAGTCCTAAGGTGTTGAGTCTCACCGCAGATGACGCGGCCTCCTGCTTAATATACAGCTGGAGTGGCGGAAGACACAGCATGGCCTCCATTGCTGCTGTTGGAGTAGTTCTCATACTACCTGTGATAGCCATGCAGGCCAGCCTTTGGAAGCTTTGGAGTTTGCTTACCATTGTGGTTAGTTTGGTCCTGGTCCACCACACCACAGCTCCGTAGCAGACAAGAGGACGGATCACCGTTACGTACAGCCAAAGAATGATGTTGGGAGAAAGTCCCCACTTTTTCCCCACCATTCTCCGACACTGCCAGAAAGCAATACTCGCCTTCTTTAGTTTGTTGTCGATGTGGCTACTCCAGTTGAGCTTGCTGTCCAAGGTTATGCCCAGGTACTTCACCTCAGTTGCTAGCTGGAGTTCCGTTCCAAAGAGCTTAGGTAGGGTATACCTACCAAGAGCCCTATTGTTAGTGAACATGACCATTACCGTTTTTGTTGGGTTAACCGCCAGGTCATATTCTAAACACCAGCGCTCCACGAAGATGCGAAGAGCTATTTGTTTAAGGTTGCATACTGTGCTCGCAAATTTACCTGTGATGAGGATTACCAAATCGTCGGCGTATCCTACGGTGTAGTATCCATTAGCGTTAAGCTTGGTAATCAGGTCGTTAATGACCAGATTCCACAGAAGCGGGGAGAGCACTCCTCCCTGCGGGCATCCCCGCACTACCTCCGCCGATAGGGACTCTCCAGCTAGACGCACGATACGTTTGTTAAGCATGTTTGTGACCCAGTTGTTTACAGCTGTTGACACCCCATGCCTTGTTAGAGATGCACTTATACTGCTATACTGCGTCTTGTCAAAGGCACCTTCTATATCAATAAAAGTTCCAAGACAGATGCATTTGTTTTGAATCGCCTCTTCAATTGTGGATACAACTGCATGGAGAGCCGATTCAGTAGACTTACCCAAACTATATGCATGCTGATTCTTGTGTAAGGGTATATGTTTTAACGCTCCATCTCTCAGGTGTCTCTCGCACAAACGTTCGAGAGTTTTAAGCAAGAACGAGGTGAGACTAATCGGCCTGAAAGATTTAGCGTTAGTGTAGTCGCTCCTTCCTGGCTTCGGTATGAAAATTACGTTTACTACTCTCCACCTTTTGGGAACGTATCCGAATCTAAGACATGCTTTCATGATTCGGACCATTATATTGATGACGGGTTCCCCACCCCACTGTAGAAGTGCTGGGAAGATTCCATCTGGTCCTGCTGATTTAAAAGGTTTAAAGCTATTAATGGCCCATCTCACCTTGTCAGCAGTGATAATATTATTAGTTATGTCTAAGTGGTCGACAGCTTCATGGTGAACCTCTTCCGGCCACACAATCTCTTGAATAGTTCTGCTTCCGGGAAAGTGAGTTTCCAACAAGAGACTGTGTGTTTCTGTGGTGGAAGAGGTATATGTTCCATCGGGTTTTTTAAGCGACCCTAGCCTGGAGTTGCCTTGTTGAGCTAGTATTTGCCTTACCCGATTTGCTTGATCAACGGTTTCAATGTCGCTGCAGAATTTCCTCCATGAGTTGCTGCTTTTGAACCGTAGTCGTTTCTTGTACTTGGATTTGGCATCTTTATAGTTGTCCCAATCCTCATCAGCACTGGTGTTCATCGCCCTGTTTAGCAGTCTTCTGATCTTAGCACGCATCCTATCTAGATCAGGACCCCACCAAGGCTGCCCCTTGATGTTGGTAGGCGCTGGTGTGCTAAGCGGGCAAGTTGCATGGTAGCAGTCTATTGAAGTATTTGTAAAATCTGTTACCTGTTGTTCGATTTGTTCGGGTCCCTCCGGATCTGGTAGAGTCTCAGCCCAAGCAAGTCTTTCACCTAGGATAGCTCTGTACCTGGTTCTGTCAGTCTTGCGTGGGTTTCTCTTAGGGACAGTTGGGGAGAACGCTGCGTTGATCTCGAAGCGTATCCATCGATGATCAGAGCATGACGCCTCGTTGGACACATGCCAGCCCCCAACGTCGTCGGATATGTCCGCCGTTGCCAGGGTAATATCAACGATAGTTCTGCTCCGCTTGGTAACAAAAGTTGGTTCAGAACCTATGTTAAGCACATTGAGGTTTGTAGTAAATAGGTATTCAACAAGTGTCTTACCTCTGCTGTTCATATCTGGCATGCCCCACAGTGGGTGATGCGCGTTCGAGTCGGCCCCAACGATGAGCTGGAGGCCCGACTTCTCGCAGTGGTCCACCAGCCGGCACAGGTCGTGTGGAGGCGGGTTGTCCTCCGCAGGCATGTAGGCGGAGGCCACCACGAGCTCGCGGCACCTAGCTGTGTCGGGCAGTTGCAGCCTTATGGCACACAGGTCCCTGGAACAGAACTCTGTTAATGGCTGTGCTGGGATGTTGTTAGTAGTTATGATGCACGTTCTAGGGTTATCGTGATCAGTTGTACCGAAAAGCTTACCTCTCAAATTGGCGAGCCCTCGAATGCTACCGCGGTTGATCCACGGCTCCTGGATCAGAGCCACGGCAGTGCTGTTTGCCCCCAACCAGCGTCTTAACTGGGCCGTTGCAGTTTGGCTGTGTTGGAGGTTGGCTTGGAGGATTTTACAATCGCGGGAGAGGGACGCCATTTTTGGTCAACCCCTCCTCCACCTCCAAGACGAGTTCCTCCTCCAGCCGCATGGACAGCTCCTCGCCCTCAGAGGGCACCACTGCTGGTTCTGGCTCATCGCCTTCACCAAGCAGCATGGCCTCCCAGTGCGCGTGCTCGTCCTGCGGTTGAGCAGCAGAACTTTCCCCGACTGCATCGGGGCCTGTTTGCTGCCGCTCTGGAGTGGAACTCTGGGGCTTGGCTGTTCTTGATGAAACCCCAGTGATGACCAGCTTAGAGCTGGTCTGCGCTACCACCGGTGGTTCCTTCACAAATTTCCCACCGGGTCCCTGAAATTTGAAGTAGACCGAACCACTACCAAAAAGGAGCTGTCTGCCCCTTCCCAGCAGGGTCGGCACCACATCTTCAGGGACGTCTGTGATGAGAAACAGGTTGTCCTGCTGCTCATCCACTTTCTGGAGGAGCCATCGGTCAACCTGTGCCCACTTGTTCATAAAGTGGAGGACTACGCCGACGTCGGGCGCAGACTTCCACTTGCCTCGTTCGTTGGGTATGAGCACCCCACATCGAACCCTGCGGACCATCTCCGATTGGCGTTTCACCACCAACTGTACGTTGGATGGTGTAGACACACCGGAGACACACTCCCGCAGCCAGTTCAGGGAGTACTCGTCCTCCACGAACAGTTTAAGGTGGCCGTCCTCGTAACGAGGCTTGCCACCGAATTTGGGGTTTTCCTTGCTCGGATCCGCCAACGCTTCCCTCAAGATTTTGTCATCAATCTCGTTGAGGATGAGCGTTGACAGATCCTGTGAAATATGACCAGTGGCGACGTCAGTTACGGCGATGTACTGGTCAGATTTCACCTTCTGAGCATAGGTGACCCCAGCTCTGCGCGCTTCCGTGCACTGCTTTTTAGGCTCCACTCGAAGAGAAATACTATCCTCTAGTCGAGCCCTCTTAGCAGCCGCGCGCTCGTTTTTGCCGGATCTCTTGGCAGATTTCAACTTCTTGTTAGAAGTTGGACCACCAGAGAACGCTACGGTAGGTTTAGCCCCGTTTGAGTCTAGGGTTGCCCCTTTGACACCACGGGAGCCGGTCACCTTACCCGCAGCTCCAGCTGTATTAACAGCGGGACCGCCATCGGTCGTCACCGTGGCAGATGGAACCCCATCTACGCCGGCAGCGGCCGATGTGGCAGCCAAACGCTGTTTTTTCTTCCACCGACGATTCGCCTTACGCCCTGGTCCGGTTTGCACCGTATCTGGACGTTTAGTCGATGGGCCCTTCCCTTGCAAAGATTGCTTGGGTGGTTTACCCTTTCGACCAACCGTCGTCCAGGCGCTGGCGAAATGCTCGGCGATGTTTGTCGAATGGCTCCGCGCACCGGGTTGCCCCGTGGCCCTGCCTCTCGACTCACTTTCGGGCTTTTTGCAGCTAACCTCCACAGTGGAATCACTACCGGTTTGCACCGGTAGGTCACTGATGGTGGCAGTGCGCCCAGTTGAGGCTTGAGGATCTGCCGAGGCAGATTCTCGCACCTGTTTGGAGACGCTTGCGGTTTTCACCGCTGGAAGCGTTCCAGATGGGTTTTTTGACCTGACACGATCCATGGCCAAATGTATAGAGATTCGTCTTCTCGATTTCCCACCCTCCACGGAGCCCGCACAATTGGGAGCGCCTACTCGCTTGGAACAGCTTTCAGTCGCTAGGAGTACCGAGTAGATATAGGAGCATAGGGCTGGTACTTGGCGCGACATCGGGAGCTCGCTTCTGTGGACGATGGGAACCAAGGTGTCAGCGACATGGTCCCACCGCCGTAGTCACCGAAGCTTACCCCGTCAGCATGACCCATCCCTCCGCTATGACTGACGCCTTAGCGGACCCTACACCCCTAGCCGTGGCCCTCTGACGGGACACTTGGCCGTTACCCCAACCCGCGGCTACGGGCGAGGCTACCGTTTTGCCTGAAATCCAGGCCAAAGAGGGCGTGTTGCCTTACGAAGCTAAATCCACAGCAACGCTCGGCTCAACCCCCCAGGACCCCTTCATCCTGGCCTACGGTGGTCAACTGCGCAGACCACAAGACGCAGGTGAGTGTAGATAGTCTGCCGGGTACACCCACTTTAACCGACAGAACCGGAGCTACTTTTAGCCATCGGCTAGTAAGAGGTCCGGGGACCAGTCACTAGCCGCTGTTACCAGGGTGCACCAGGAGGAAGCAGAAATTATGCAGGCGGACGTATCCTTCTGCATCACTTCAGCACCCCCACACTAGGAGGTAGTCGCTCAGAACACCCTCACACACAGTTGAAGTTATTTTTTGGGTTTGAGCAAAGATAGCCTCCAAGGCCGTTGGCCGGCAATGTTGGCCGGTTTCACGGTATTCTTTCATCCATATCTTTCTCCTTCTCCTCTTTTCTTGAAAGCAATAGCGGCGTTTTTTTTAGTTTGATACAGCATCCGGATAAACGCTTGCGCCTCTCGGTTGATAACTGAGTAAGGACGCTTGAATCAGTGTGGTATGATATAGAGCATCTCTTATTAGGGGCCTAGGGCACCCTTCCATTGAGGGCCCTAATTCAGGACAGCCTTTAACTCGTGCTAAAAAAGTTCATATAAGTTGCCGAATCTCGTAGGTAACGCAGGTTCATAAGTATAAACATGCGTAGCTAAAATATAATTATAAAACTGCGTAAATGTTATCTTATTTTTGAAAAGCGGGGGATTATGATTTGTGTCTGTCAACCGGATATTGCTATTTATTTGTTTGGGCGTTATTTTAGTAAAAATGACGCCCAAACAAGTTTTTCTCGTCTTTATCACTTCTTATAATATATTTTTTCAACCACTATCAAAAATTCTACCGCTATGTTACTCTTTAAACCTTCCTCAGGAAATTCTACTGTTTGTAGTAAACGTCCTTTTCAACGACAATTATTTAGTAAAAATGAATTGTTCCCTTTGCCTCGCTCTCCCTTTATGCCGCTCCTCGCTTACGCTTTGAACCAATTCCCGTTACCTCGCTTCTCGTAAGTAAAGATTCCCGTAACGCCGCACGACATCGTTTTTATTTAAGGGTGTTAGTTTTGCGTGGCAGGGGCTAGCCCATCGCCGCAGCCTTTAAAATTAGGCCATCGAACCATCCTGAATTCGACCTGTTATATCTTGTACCTTTTGGGCCATTTTCAGTCCAGGTATCGTATAAGTGTGAAGCCTTATATACGACATAGGGCGGCAAAACTTCTCCTTCTGCATTTGCTGCCATCATCAAGGAACTTTATCACTTATAAAATCAACTGTTTGCTCGTATCAAAAGTTCTTCCATTACTATCCTCTACGAACCTTTCTCAATACATTCTTCCGTTGGTATCAATCAGGTCTTTGGAACAGAATTTAAGTCATACAAATAGTTTTGGAAACGTACAACAAAATATTATATTTATTTGTGTTTTACTACTTACGAATAAAATTCCACTTCAATCCAGTATTAACGATTATTCATAAGAAATAGCTGATAAACTTATTACTCAAAGGATAAACCTTGGTTTTTTTAAATTTGGGGGCAATCATTTTTTTTACTAGTAAGTTCTTACGAAAATTGTTTCACTACATATCAAAATCTTTCGAAAAACACATATAGGTAAATTTTTTAATATGTATACAAGGTGACTTTTATTTAGCTGACCATATTTCGGGGAATGATAGTACCCGTTATTATGAACAATTTTCCCCATGAAACATATGGTCGTAAACGAAATAAAAATTGTAATCAGCTGATCGGGTTAATGTACCGAGGGGTGAAAAATATTTTTCAATCGCGACCATATGTTTCTTTGGGAAAGTTGTTAATAATGATCGGCGCTATCATTCCCTAAAATATGGCTCGCTAATTAAATGTCACCTTGTACTTTTTGTTTACTTGTAATTTTAATTTTAACCCTAGCTGCAAACCTTGTCAGAATTGCTTCACCACATCATGATGTGGCCAAAGAACGTCACATAGTAAAATAGTTCAAATTTGACGAATAAACTATTACTATTTTTTATTAAAAAACTATTTAATTTTACATTTTTTTTTGTTGTTACACGTATGCTAGATGACTATTTCGGTATAATATTTTTTTATTTTTTTTTAAACCAAATCAAGAAAAGCAGCATGTGATGGTCACACAGGAGTCGGTGGACTACTATTGGGTATCCAAGCATGATATCTTTTAGAGACTTTAATTATCATCATTATTAAATGTTGTTTTTATTTGCATACGCTTCGCTCCGCTCCTGTTTAGCTTCTTCTAAGTTCCAACCTGACCAATACAACTGTTTAGCCACAATAACCTTCAAGCCAAGTTTAGCTTTTCATTACTTTCAGCGCAAGCTCGCTCCGCTGGTTGTACATACACGTTCTAACCTAACCCAACCCCTAAAGAGCCAAATCTATTGTCACACTACTTTTCGACATCGAGTTATAGGCTGGCAGGTCGTCGAACGTTGGTCTTGAAATGATATGGCGGGTTTAACATGGCAGATGAAGACATAGCGCCATATCATGATATGCCGACGAGGAACATCATGATTTGCCGAATTTGACGATCGGCCGCCGACATGTACACTAATATAGAAATATTGACTTTGATTTTGACTCACCTAGAGATAGGCCAGATAGATATAAAAACAGACAGCAGCTATAACAGTTATCAGAGATAGAGACAGATTACTTAGGTAAATTGTATGGGAAATCGAAAGGATTTCTCCAACTCCACATCATATCGCCTGTACGAGTAGGTAGACAATATATGCTTCTTTATATCAGCTATCGTATATTTGGATTTTAACGGCTATAGTACAGCCTACTTGGAATACCTTTCTAAAAAGTGAAAAATTTGCAATATTTTCCAAAATGCTATTTAATTCCATAAAAAGCCTGATCTGGACGACTAATAGTCGGTGGGATCTAATTAACAGTTTGGGAGCAATAACATAAATTATGAACATTGAAATAGAAAATTAAATTATGAAATTAAGTAAATACAAAATCAATCACAACAAAAAACATAATTTCTTCAACTATCTAGTGGCAATGGAATTAACGGAAATAACTTTTGTGACAGTACCTGCCTATAACATATGCTGACATGTTGACAAGCTTGAAATTTTCAACAACATTTATTTACAACAGACAAAGATTTTGCTAATAAATTAGATAAAACAACTAATTCTGCTAGCGTACTAATAAGAGAGCAACATACTTTTAGCGTACAATACATCGAATTGAAAATAAAAAGACAATTCATCGAAACTATATCATAATATTCATAATGCATACATAAATAACAAAGTTTATTTCTATTTATATAGTAGTAGGCGGATAGCACAATATATTGATTGTAACATCTACAATTAGCTATGAAAATAGATATATATATCTGCTACCAGAAGAATTAGCAAAATATTGCCAAGGGAAACATATACTCTGCTCGATTCCAATGTAACATAAAGCATACTATAGGCAAGGCCTCACATTATTGTATGACAGGGTAATGTAGGTTTACCATGTAACCAGACCAACTCATCCACCACCACAAAAAAATAACATTCATGTGTATGTAGCTACAATCCGTGTATAAATAAGTTTGTAAAAAACATCTCTTTGGCAATTTAATTCTGCTAAGTCTACAGGCTGCAGACTGCAGATATTTGTAGACAAGTGTCAGAAGTTCAAAATTATCACATCAGTAAAGTCCTATGCCTTTATCCTCAATCATCATAAAGTCTATGGCCCGCATCAGACAAACATACATACAAACATATAACATATACCCCTCGCATACTAAACTAAGCATCTAAATATATTACACTAAATAAATTTTTGGTTACAGAACTACACGAATTCCCAATTCCGCACAGCCGCCAACCCGAGCGAATGAAGTAACTCGATAATTTAACAAGCTCGGCCAATATTACTTAGTCCCCATAACTGATTGAACGGCAATACGGTACGGGCCTAAGCTAATTTGACTAATTTTTGCATTCCGTATCAGTTTCCCGTTTGCAGTCCCCGTTTTGTAACACGCGCTCTTTTTGGGTTGCCTTCAAGATGGCGATCTCATTTTTCTCTTTTCTCGAGTTGCGCACTTCGAACTCCAGACGGTGGCGTATTATCCGCTGCACTATGTCTTCAGTCGTCATTGTGTTGCCGGAATTCAGGGTCTGAAAGTGTCAAGAGGTCATATACCTAAAGCCGATTGAACAAGGCGCGCAACGGAACTGAGAAAATATATGACACACAAGTTGATGATGACTCACGGCTGAGGCAGTACGTTATGCGGTGTAGATGTCGCAGTTGGTTGGTTAAATCAGACACTTAACTAACTCTCTAGACCGTTACTTAAATGCCGACGTTTAACCAAGTCACTATATACATCGTCGAAAACGTTTAACAATCTGTCTTACCGAAAGCCGGCGTGTTGGAAAACAAGATGGCGTCACGACAACAGCTGATTTGCACAGCTTATATCAGAGCAAAACATTGCGGTAGATTAGGTAAAGGGCAAAGGGGGTGAGCGAAGCATAAAGTTAAAACATAAAATTAAATACACATAAAAAATTAATTATATTGTATAAGTCTAGTTGCCTAGGAACGTTTAGACAACTCGTAAAACGTTTCGTTCACTCACTTGGTTGACGGAATTTTAGTGAATTGGTTAATCGTCGCTCTTTAATTAACGGTCTAGGGTGTAAGTTAAGTGTCTGATTTAACCAAATAATTGCGACATAGACACTTGGCAGACACTTTGATCGATAGCGTACTGTGTGTGCGTTACTTAGGTTGCTAACCTTGGTAGTTAAATCAAAGCGGCCTGGGAACCGAATATCATATGCCAAGACATGACGTCCACTATGAAATGGTCCACTTTGAAATGGTTTGTTAGGCTTCAAGTTTCCGAGCAGAGCGAGACATAGGTTGTTACAACTGTGGAAGTTACCTTGAAGCAGCCTTTTTGCTTCGGCACCGCATACGGGTCGCACTTGTCAGCATCAGTAGTGATATGCGTCAGACCATGACACACGACGTCCACTTTGAAATGGTCCATAAGTTCGGCGGTCACGCTGTAAGGCGCTCCGATGACCACTTCGTGGACGTACTGGAAAGGTAGAATGATAACATTTACAACCAGGGACATAAAGGGTACATAGAGTACACATTATGAATATTACTGTGAACATAGAGTACAGATTATGAATATTACTGTGAACATAGAGTACACATTATGAATATTACTGTGAACATAGAGTACACATTATGAATATTACTGTGAACATAGAGTACACATTATGAATATTACTGTGAACATGGAGTACACATTATGAATATTACTGTGAACATAGAGTACACATTATGAATATTTCTGTGAACATAGAGTACACATTATGAATATTACTGTGAACATAGAGTACACATTATGAATATTACTGTAAACATAGAATACACATTATGAATATTACTGGGAACATAGAGTACACATTATGAATATTACTGTGAACATAGAGTACACATTATGAATATTACTGTGATCATAGAGTACACATTATGAATATTACTGGGAACATAGAGTACACATTATGAATATTACTGTGAACATAGAGTACACATTATGAATATTACTGTGAACATAGAGTACACATTAAGAATATTACTGGGAACATAGAGTACACATTATGAATATTACTGTGAACATAGAGTACACATTATGAATATTACTGGGAACATAGAGTACACATTATGAATATTACTGGGAACATAGAGTACACATTATGAATATTACTGGGAACATAGAGTACACATTATGAATATTACTGGGAACATAGAGTACACATTATGAATATTACTGGGAACATAGAGTACACATTATGAATATTACTGGGAACATAGAGTACACATTATGAATATTACTGTGAACATAGAGTACACGTTATGAATATTACCGGGAACATAGAATACACATTATGAATATTACTGTGAACATAGAATACACATTATGAATATTACTGGGAACATAGAGTACATATTATGAATATTACTGGGAACATAGAGTACACATTATGAATATTACTGGGAACATAGAGTACACATTATGAATATTACTGGGAACATAGAGTACACATTATGAATATTACTGTGAACATAGAGTACACATTATGAATATTACTGGGAACATAGAGTACACATTATGAATATTACTGGGAACATAGAGTACACATTATGAATATTACTGGGAACATAGAGTACACATTATGAATATTACTGGGAACATAGAGTACACATTATGAATATTACTGGGAACATAGAGTACACATTATGAATATTACTGGGAACATAGAGTACACATTATGAATATTACTGTGAACATAGAGTACACGTTATGAATATTACTGGGAACATAGAATACACATTATGAATATTACTGTGAACATAGAATACACATTATGAATATTACTGTGAACATAGAGTACACATTATGAATATTACTGGGAACATAGAGTACACATTATGAATGTATGACACTTTACGCTGAAATGTTGCAATTGCCTTTGCGACTAATTACAATGTCTCACGTTATCCCTTTAGAGGTGGCAGAGGCACAGTTACGGCCACATTTAAGGCGACGCATCAGGCCAAAATAGCCTTTAGTAAATCTCAAGTTCATCAAAAGAGGAGTATTAAAGCAGTTGTTTATTTTTACTAGTTTGTTGGTTATGCGTACCAGCTTGCATTCGCGAGCGTGTAAATGGTAATTTGATTATTTTTGCTCGATAGAAAAGTCTCCCAAAATCATCAATTGAATCACCGGATTTGAATTTAAGCACTTGTTATTTATTTATGGCTATTATTTAATCGCACACCAAAGATACTGATTTGCACAGCAAAAAAGGATCAGCAAAAACACTTTTAATTTTTTAAATATTTTATCTGTACTCAAGTTTATGTTTTAAGTATTTTTTGTTGATCTTGCATATTCAACCTAACACGTAGGATAAAGAGGGCTTAGCTTCGCTCACCCCCTTTACCCACTTCACCTAAGCTACCGCAGCATTTTGCCCTAATATTTGCTGTGCAAATTTTGATATTTAAGATATTTCAGATATTTCCCTTTATTTATTCGTTATGTTGCTCTGTTAGTCCTCCTATATATCGGCTATTAGCGTTTTATAACATTTGAATTCCTATCCTCTTCCTAAAAATAAGCTGAAGGTGAAATTCAAAGTTCCGCTGTCGGGGTGCGCAGCCTTAACCAGTTAATCAATACTCCATGTTGGGCGACAAGGGGATAGTTCGCAGCCTGCAAGCCGCAGCCATGGAGGTTTGAAGGTTTCCACACGATGATATCCATCGCCACTTATACACACCATGCCGAAATTACGGCTAATTTTACGTCGGACGTAGATACAGCATACAGCGCGGAAATAACGCGTCAGAAATTACAGAATTTTGTAGAGATTCTTTGCCGCGGAATACGTCCCACCGAAGTTCGGAAATTTCGCCTGTGTGTTGCTGGTACAGTCTGCATCAGATATATATGAGCGGGCAAGCTACTCAAATAGATCTACACATCATAAACAACCAGAAATATCTACACAGCCAAAGTGTCAAAATTATATCACCGTCCATGTTAACACTGAGGGTGTTGAGATAATTTTGACACTTTGGCTGTGAAGATATTTCTGGTTGCTTAGGATGTGTAGATCTATTTGAGTAGCTTGCGCGCTCACATATCTGAGGCTGAATGTCTGTACACTGGTGTGTTGTGACACTAACAGTCTCACCTTGCAAGCCAGCACCGACAGCACTCTCTCGTGCAGATTCATGATGGGGTAGTTAGAGCCCTTGTAGCGGTTCACCTCCAGGTCCGTGTGGAGGCCTACGATGAGGAAGTCCCCCTGCTTGGTCGCGGCTGCGAGGAAGTCCAGGTGGCCCACGTGGAAGAGGTCGAAGGCGCCCGCCACGTATACCACCTGAATGTTAGCGCCATATTGAATTAAGACTGATATATTAATTATAATATAATCATAGTACCAATCATATGAGCTATACTCAGCAGTCGGTCGATGTGGGCAGCGCAAAATGATGAAATTAATAAGGGGGCGTCCATTAACTACATGTGGCGTTTGTGTTACAAAGTTCTGACCACACTACTACTTATTAACCTTAAATTGCGTTTTGAAAACATTATTTTTATAGGCTGTTTAGCGGTTTTGCTAGTGCCTATTTTTGAACCTATTTTTAAACGCATCGCCAGCGCGGCATGCGTTTAAAAAACAAAACCAGCGCGACATTTCCCATAAATATTTGCATTTCGTTATTTTTTTCCTGGCAAGTGTTTTTGTTGAATTGGTCATTAGACACTCGACTACTTTTTCGCGCTCGCCGAATGTATGATCAACAACTTTGAACAATTGTATCATAATTTACTATTTATTTACTAATATTTAAGATTGATAAGATCGTAGTCTAGAGTCATGTATGACGGCGAATTGCGTGTGGCTGGTGGCGCCAATCGAAGGGCCTATTGTGCTGCTTTGCGGCGTTTGGATAACCACGGTAAACGTTACTGTTTCAGAATTTGCCATATTTAGGGTTCCCTACCTAAAAAAGAAAAAACGGCACCATTCTAGGATCACTCGTGGTTCTGTTTTAGGTGTGTAAAAGTAATAGTTAGTTTATGTGACTGCTACATAGTGGAGGGCATTAATACCCGAGAGTTTTAATGCCTAATTATGTACAGTTACATACACTAGTTTATCTACACACATATCATAAGCTCTCTTTGATGTGTTCAGGAACCGCATGTTTGACCGGCATTGAGGCTCTGCAGTTGTTTAGCTTGTTCTGTAGTACCAACTTTACAGACAAACTAGGGGCGGCACGCGGGCGGGCGTCGTCGGGGTTCGAAATTTGAATGTCAGTACCAACTTCACAGAAAAACTAGGGGCGGCATGCAGGCGGGCGTCGGCGTTCGAAATTTGAATGTCATAATATGTAGAAAAATTACACATTATGGTCATAATGTGTAATTTTTCAGATAAGAAATGAGTTTTCACCAAGTAGTTTAACATTATGCTGATCGTAACGTGCGGTTTTTGTACGCAGTAAAGAGTGTTTATGATACGTGTGTAGATAAAGTAATATTAAACGACCGCATGCTGAGCCGATTAAGTTGAAATTTGGTACAATTATGTATTTTTGTGACCCAAACACGAAGGTGTTACGTAAGCAAATACATTTTGAATTAGGGGGGCAATTTTGACGGATCAAATCAATCAGAAAATTTTAAATACAAGTTTTTTAAACTGTCTCGTGAGCCAATGTCTAATGAAATGGCTTGTTGCGAGGATCATTTAGTTTTTTCATAAACCCGAAATGCTTAGTTAAAAATCATTTAAGAAAATAGGCTAAAAAGATTAAAAAAAATACGTAACATAGGTCTTTACTTAAATATTACAGGAGAAATAATGACAATTGGTGGATTGGACATTGATTTGCCATTCCCCCCACCAATGTACTACTTGACAATAGATAACAATACAGGAAATTAACCGCTTATTTACACGCATTGTAGTAGCAGTTAATCTGCGACGAGATAAACCATAACAATAGATCCCTTATCATCCGTTAGAATTTGTGTTACTGATATTTGTTTATAATCGTTCTAGCGCAGTGGCTGCAATAGTTAAGATTGTGATCATCCAAGCTTATGAATGACAAGAGGAACGGAGGACGCTTTGAAACTTTCGCATGTTCCACGTATTTGTTACTAATTGAAAATTTCCTTTGAAGTCTACATTTACACTTTAATAGTACATTACTTCAGAGGGAAGAAAGTGACAGTTCCATACCGAGATTATGGCATTTGCGCCACGAGCTTGCGAGGGGCGCAAACCATTTGAGGTATGGAACTGTACTTTATCCTGAGGTATGTATAGTGCTTTTTATTACACCTACGAGGAAAATTATAGACATAAATGCAAAGATAAATGCTAAATACATCGAAGTTTTTGCGAAAATGCGCGGGCTTTTCCTTTTTTTATTCGCCCGTTTCTGGAGTAGGCTAAGATCATAAGGTCATGCAGCCACTTCTTCCGTGATTCCGCGCGTTTTATATACGAAAATAATTTCGTTTTTAATTTTCTGTATGCACCAAGGAGGTTGGTAACTGGTAAAAAAAAAACTGTATGTGGCCAGTAACAATTTACTTGAAATTTAATTAGTAGACAGTTAAAGTCTCTTTGCAGTATGACTGCTGACAAATAAAAAAAAAACCGGGTATGTAATGGAATTTCATACATACTTCCCACCCTTGGGTCGGAAGGATTTTCATACAAACTTCCATACCTTGGGATGAAAGGATTTGAAGGGCGGGATAAAGGCGTTTCTTCCCTCTAATTGGTATAATTAGTATGTATTTTCAGAGCAGGTGTGATAAAAATTAATTTACTCTATGCTTTGTACCTTGAAGCTTATATAAGCAGTGAGATCACAAGTGGAGTATGTTTATCAATTTGTCTATGTAGTTTACAGTAAAAACAAATGATAAAAGAAACGATAATGGAATCCCATTGTCAATCCTTCATCCTTGACTGCGTTTCCGGTATTTCGTATTATAGGGTTCTGTACCCAAAGGGTAAAAACGGGACCCTATTACTAAGACTCCGCTGTCCGTCTGTCTGTCTGTCTGTCTGTCCGTCTGTCACCAGGCTGTATCTCATGAACCGTGATAGTTAGACAGTTGTAATTTTCACAGATGATGCATTTCTGTTGCCTCTATATCAAAAAAATACTAAAAAACAGAATAAAATAACTATTTAAGGGGGCTCCCATACAACAATTATTTCAATACCACATACAAATTTATAAATGCACCTGGTTACGTACATGGAGTGTGAAAGTAGCCGCACCAATAACTTTGCTATGTAAAATCCAAACTATTCACTCCAAACCATCCCTGCCATTGTACGGTACCCTTCGTGCGCGAGTCCGACTCGCACTTGGCCGTTTTTTTTTACATTACTTTACCCATTTTTACTAGGACATACAGGTTCAGCGTTTGTCAGGTTTAATTGACCGAGCGAGCGAAGCGTCCAGTTCAGTATTCAGTTTTTGATTTTATTTCGGAAAAATTATACCTAATCAGACTACACACTTATCTCCGCCTTCACGAGACAAACCCGTAGACACCAGATTTGACCTCCTAGGACCAAGGAAACGCGAGTAATCTTCACGAGACAAACCCGTAGACACCAGATTTGACCTCCTAGGACCAAGGAAACGCGAGTAATCGCCAAACGTATAACCCCTATTTTGCTCAAAAGCCTGCATAGTAATTGGAAAATTAAAGCACCTGAAATTCAATTCAAAATTGGACTGTCTTCGTTGTTGCGCAAAATAAACTTGTATCGCATTATAATAAAGCCTTGTCCGTCAGTCGTGACAATATTTTTAACTATGTATGTGTGTCGAAAGGCTCGCGAGCTTTACTGTTCTCACAAAACCACTAGTTATAATATAAGTAGGTCAGCAGGTATACTAGTATTGTAGGGGTGCGTGCGTGAGAGATGTGTGTCCATAGTAAATCGTGCGATGTACTCGAGGTGACTTAATCGCCGTGGGTCATTCGCTTTCTTGCCTGTGATGTTCTTTGTGCTGAATGCATGATGGTTTGTGATCAGTGTACAGGACTATGTCTCTTCCTTCGATGTAAGCTTGAAAATATGTTATCGCCATGTACACTGCCATTAGTTCACGGTCGTATGAACTGTATCTTATCTGTGTGCCGCTGAGATTTTTGGAGAAGAAAGATCGCTATCTTTCTTCCATGTTTCCATGAATTGTTCTCGGACAGTTGTAGGACGGCGCTCACGCAGGTTTGTGACGCGCCGGACGGACATCAGAGATAATGGGGCGTTCCTTGAAGGTGACGTCAGTGAAGCGGCGTTGCTCAGACTTTCCTTACACCACAGAATACTTAATAGCTTACACTGCGTAAATCCATTGATAGCGTCCGGTGTCCACTTTTTTCTTCGTGCCTGTCAGGTATTTATTGAGGCAGGCCAGTTGTTTTGCTGCGTTAGGCATACTATTTCTGTAGAAATTATTCATTCCTAGGAAACGCCCGAAGCTCTTGAACAGTTTCGGGTCTGGGATAGCTTTAGTTAACTTTGTCCTTTTCCGGAAGTGGTATTACCCCATCTAGCGCGATTAGGAATCCCAAAAAATCTAACTCTGACTGTCCACACATTTTGCATGGTTGATAGCAATGCCATTATCTTTAAATCTTCTGAAAACTGCGTTAAATGATGTTTGTGCTCCTCTTCTGATTTTGACGCGATGAGAATGTCGTTGATGTACGTAAAAATGAAGTCCAACCAAGAAATGTTTGCAACGATGAAAGTCCACTAGTACGGTCGCCTCCAATGTAGGTTTAGTGTCAGCGATTTTTGGCCGTATTTATGTTCCATTTGCGGCGAGCAATGTGTATGTTGATTTCGTGTCATCCTTGTTTTTCCTCGGCAATACAGATATGTTGGGTCCTGTGTCAACTAAAAAACGGTTTTTCGGTCGGTATCACATAAGCGGTTAGCGGGAATTATAGAGCTGACGACTGCCTCTGTAAACATTGACTCTAGTTTTGGGAGGTTTTTTTCCAGTTGCACGGATCCTCGCAGGTTTTGGCCAGGTTTTTTTTTATATTACCTCTACGTTGCCCTACTGCTGGGCAAAGGCCTCACCATTTCGAGCCCACACGTCCCTATCCGAAGCCCGGTTACGGTAACGTAAATGATACCAGCATAACCAATTTGGGGCGTTTGGGTTTGTCCCCGGGCGTGACCGTGATCTTGAACGACTGCGGTCGCGACTGGTGGTCTGCTTCTTCTATCGTCGTCTCGAGCTCTGAGGGCTGCAACCTCCAAGGTTAGCTTGCTGACTTGTGCTAACAGCTCTGTCAAAAGGGATTGTCTGCTGGATACTTCGCATATATCCGCTTTGTTGCTTTCCATAATCTTGTCGGCGATTCCAGCGAGGCGTCTAAACGATGATCCTGGCTTACTGTGAGGAAGTCTTGACGGCCATAAATTGATAAGAGTTGTGTCCGGGGCACCCGTATTTGTCGCCAGCTCTCTCATGCGACGTAGCAGATGTGATGGTTTTTGGTCCCCCTAATTCTATCGCACTAACAAGCTTCTGAAACTGCCGTTCTTCTGACTCTTCGTAGACCGACAACAGTCTTCGCTTCTGTGCACCGTACCTATTCATATTCTTTATTGCACAGAAATCTTAAGTAGATCTTAAGAAAGTACTTGTTGGTTTCCGGTGGCGAAATCTGTATGAGGTGATTTCACGAATTGCTTCTTTTCCCAGCTTCGACACCACAAAACTGTACCTTGGTTTCATCGCCTTGCTTATGGAAGCCATACTTAACGGTTTCAAATTGTGCAAACATGATCTTGGCATTTCGTTCCAAAATTCTGAGATTGTTGATGCCAGGGTGATGGTTGCCAGCTCGCCATATGATGAGATATATTGCCGGCGATGTTGCAGCCGGGGTGGGGTTACAGCGTTGCTGTTGTCTCCTAGAGTCTTATTCTTAACAGGTCGAATGTCTTGCTCAAGACGGAATTCTTTAGTTTTGTTTTTAAGCGTCGGAGTCACCAATTGTAGGGGTGCGTGCGTGTGAGGTGAGTATTGTTAAGATGTTGGGTGAGACAAGAGAAACTCAATGTTGCCAATAGAGAACTGAAATAGTACTGAAATCAAAAGTGCGCTGGCCTGGTTTACATATATAGGTATGTATGTATATCTATATTATCAACAAATAGATAATATTAAAGTTGTACAGTCGAGTACAACAGCGCTTTTCCCTTTTTCGACAATCCTCGCGCAATGGAGTCCAACAATAATTTTCAAATGTTAAACTTACCCTATCAGTCGGTTTAGGCGATAGCCCGCTGCTGAACTGAATAATTTTCTGTGTTGTGGGCAAGAATTGTGAGCATCCTGTATAAGGCGACCGGGCTGTAGAGTCAGTGCCAAGGTTCGATGAGTGGTCCAGTGCTACTGAGTATTCCTTGTCACCTCTCCTGAAATATACACACAACTTACGATTGATATAGGCATGATTTGATGGGGCGTGGTTATGGGGGTACTTTGCGAACTATTATCAAATGAACAACTACGGTAAGAGATGTCAATGAGATGATATCATGTAAGATGTAGTAAAACGATTACAGTTCTAAAGAGGGCACTCAAACAATACAATACCACGACCTACATAAGTTAGAGAGGCTTGAGAAAAGGAGGCCTTTGCCCAGCACAGTTCAAGATACAATAAAAGTAATACTTTAAATATGCTGAAGTAGGCTATGAAAGGGGAAAATCATCCTACGACTAGGCAGGTATACTATAATATAGGTATAACAGTGTACGAAACCACAACTTCGTTAATGTACTAACGAATAGAGCAAACGTCTCTAAAGGCCAGTAAATGCAAGCTTTTCGCCGATATTTTATGACTAGGTTCACATCCTTATTATAATAAAGTTTAGAACTGCCATAGATTTCACAATACGACGCTGTAAATTAATACGTACATGTGCCGAGGTGCCAAAACAAGACGGTTCAGTTGTTTATGGATCCAAAATTAGATCCATTTATTTACTCCGCACTAATGATTCACCGCTTCCTAATCCCCTTATTGATTATTCCACAAGACAATGCTTAGCAAATACGTTGTATGCCATAATATGTATGCTATTGTGACTAAAAATATTTTTGTATTTGTAACTACGTATATCTGGGTATGTCTATTCAATCCTGAGTCTTCACCAAATAACGAAACACTATGCCATTTTATTACATAGGAAATGAGTATTTATGTAAATTAAAGAAACATACACATTTATATACAGGCACATACATTGCTTCTGGGCATAGTATACCCTGTATCGTGGGAGCCAGAAACAGCAACGTCACACACATATAAACACACAAGACCTGGGGGTTTTTTTCTTTACCCCCAGCCGGGGATCGAATCCGGGATCTCTCGCAAGGTAGACAAAGCCACAACCGCTGCGCCACAGAGCAAATAAATCAAATGTTTCCGTTAGATTGTATTTAGATATAGAAAATAATACGCGAAATTCCAATCAGAATCCAACAAGGGCCCCCAAAAACCCTGCGAAATTGGCAGATTTGGCCCACCACCAGAGGGCACTTGTTCAAAATGGCCGCCATTGACCGAATCTGCCAATTCCACTGACGGGTGGTGCACTTGTAATTCAATTCTTAATGCCATGTGTTCATATAAATTGTTTCTCATAGTGACTGGAGATCAGTGACCTAGCTGTTTAAGATAAGACTACATGAAATACCTAAATAAGATAACGCATGATTGATCTTGACTGTATTTTATGCCTGTGTTCTGAACAACTTACGTGCTGTTACGACTTGTAGATTATAATCTCGCCACATTAAGAGCACTTAGGCGGTACTGATTTCCATAGATCTAATGTATGAGGTGGGTCAACATGTGAACGAGATAAATAATAGTGTGGCAGTGTCAGCTTTCAATTGACCTGTAATATTTATATCCAGATACCTGATATTTGATTGTATCTAACCTAATCTGGCTGACTTGGGATTTGCCATTTAGTATTTGATCCATTTTCTAAATAAATCGTGATAAAAAATAATAAATCGCTTAAGATTTTGGTCTTGTATAATCTATATATTGATGTAATAATGTATAATACAGGTTGACATTTAATTATCTGACCATAATTTGGGGAATGTTGCTAATGCTCGCGAATGTAAAAAAAAAGTTCGTCAGTATATTAACCCGATCAGCTGATTACAATAAAAGTTAATAGGGCAGACCCATATTTTTTACGTTTGCGACCATATGTGTATTGGGGAACGTTGTTCATAATGATGGGTGATGCTAACTATCATTCCCCAAAATATGGTGTCAGTGGTGGTATTAAAATGAACCCTCAATGTGTTGGTAACGGTGAATCACAAAAACGGCTTGACCCATTTGGATGTTTTTTTTAAACTGTTACCGTGTTACCACAAAAATATTAATCAGCGGTTAACCTCAAAACAAACGTCAAACCCCATACACTTTTTTTTAAACAAGTGTTGAACAGTAGTTCTTTTTTTGTAGTAAGGCCCTTAAAGTCTAAGGTGGTTCTTAAGGAGTGAAAATGAAAAAAAAACGCAACGGAAACAGCCAAATAATCAAAAATAGTTTGTATCGTTCAACTTTCTGCCAATAGATGGCATTGGTAGTGAAACAGCCGAAAAATGAAAAATATTTTGCGTCGTTCAACCTTCTGCCAATAGATGGCATTGGTAGTCCAATAACTTTTGACAGAGCGACATATATAAAAAGTCAAATCAAAAAATAATTTGGTATGTGGATTTTCCATGAGAATTTAAGAAAGGACGGCGGAGGACGTCGGGGGTCACGCAGCGCGCATCCAATACGAGATTTGTGATTTTTCTGAAATTTGACGCGGCAAGTTCCCTTGAAGGGAACTAATCAGATATCGTAAAACGCGTATGCGAACCTGCGCCACGGGTAGCTCGTTTGCGATAAAAACTGTGTGAAACCGGTTTTAAATCAACCTGCCTACCTACTACTGCTACTACTGCGTCGTATGAACGCTTTATTGCGCGTCTCATAGCCTACTCAGAATTTGGTGTGTGAGTCAATTTAAGTGTAAAATGAGGATAATTACTTGAAATGTTCTCGTGTTAGAAGCAGCATTCGTCCGACGAGATCTGTTGTTGATACACCAGCTGTTCGAGGCACCTCTCTGTGAAATAATATTAAGGGAATATATAGAAAGGGGTTGGTGAGTAAAACGCACGACAAAGAACGAGATAAGTTGTTTATTACCTTAGGGGCCGGTCACACAGAAAAGACGTAAAACGCGGTCGCGTGGCACGGGCGGGGCACAGGCGGCTCCGCCCCGCCGACGCGACTTTTTAAAATAGAAAATAAGGGGCACGGGCCGATAGGCAGATCAAAATTGTTTAGGTCCATTTTTCAATTAATAATATAATAATAATAATAATACCTTGGACACTATTTACACACATTGATCTAGCCCCAAACTAGGATTCCCTGTATCATGGGTGCTAGACAACGATACACATACTTATAAAGATAAATATTATACTTAGATAGACAAACAACCATGACTAGGGTACAAACGTCCGTTCTCATCAAACAAATATTTGCCCCCACCGGGACTTGAACCCGGGACCCTTGGCTTCGTAGGCAAGGTCTCTGCCGACTCGGCCATTCGGCCATTGAAATCGGGAATACATACATAATAAGGCTACTGTTTATGTCATAAATATATAGGTTAATGTTTCTGCCCAGCGATCTGGTATTTCCTTAGGCATAAACTCATGTCTTTTGTGCCCGTTTTTGTCCATTTATGCCCTTTTCGATTTTTCAGTTTGAGAGCAGTGTAGGAAGCAGGAATAATTACGCGTCGAAAAAGTAAGCGAATCGAAGTTTCAGTGACTCTTATGTACAAAGACATAAGGTAAATTTTATCTGAACTCGAACACTTTTTCACTCTGGTAATTATTCTTTATTCTTTATTGCATAGATAGTATAAAGTTACAGACAATTAAAAGTAATGTAATAAGCAAAGGCGAGCTTATCTCTAAAAAGAGATTTCTTCCAGCAAACCTAGGCAGGACAGAAGAGTTAATTATACAGGAAAGTCCTAGTTCGCAATAACACTATACATACGGACGCAAATTACTTTCAAAATATATATAAACTATACCAAATATAAAATAAATAAATATATATATATATATATATATATATATATATACTTCCACTACATAAAATAAAATGTATAGCATGAACATACATAAACTATAATAAATCATACATATACCTACATAAATATGGTACCATTTACGGAAGAGAAAGGAAATGCACTTTCAATCTTTTCTTAAAAGTGAAAATTGAGGGACTTTCCCTAATAGCGCAGGGAAGTGCTTTCCACAGTCGGATTGCCCTTAACCTAAACGAGTGTTCGTAAGCGGCAGTGTTATGCCGAGGAGTTGAAAGGAGAGACACCGTGTGGAATCTCGGATTGCTATCCCTGGGGAAAAGAAAGTCAAAACGTTGGCGTAGATCTGTGGGGTATCGGGGATTTCGCAAAATATTGAACAGATAGGAGAGAATGTGCATGTCACGGCGAAGACGGATCGGCTATTCCTGCTTGAGCCACAGGCCTGCCCTCGAATATGGTGATGACGTGCTTCATAGAGTTTTTGTTTTACAATTCGCGTTGATACCGCCCTGCTCCCGACCCCCCGGTGATGTGCCGAAGCCTTAACAGTTGACTCAGATATGTAACAATCAACGGTTTCGCCATATCAAAATTGTCATTTTCACGCGCTTGAGATAACTGTTGCTCTCACAGCTGAGAGCGGTTTACTGAGGACGTAGTAGGCCGAAACCGCCTATTGTAAATCTCAAGTTATGCAAAAAAGGAGTATCAAAGCAGAAGTTTCTTCTTACTAGCTTGTTTATTATGAGTGGCAGCTTGCATTCGTGAACGTAAAAACGTAATTTGACTATTTTTGCTCGATAGAAAAGTCTCCCGAAGTTATCACAAAATCTGTTCATCAAAATAAAATGTTTTACAATTTCGCACCGGATTTCAATAGATATACTTATTATTTATTTAATCGTTAAACAAATAGTAAGTTATGTTGCCATAACATCGATGATGAGCCTTTTTTACCCAACTGCAGCGAAGCGGAAAAGAGGAGGGTTGTGTTTGACCTGTACCTATATCTATATACAGGGTGTCCCATAAGTCATGTCCCACAGCAATACTGAAGGTGACCTCAAAAACTCAAATCTCAAATCATTTAATGCATGGCAGCAAAACCACTCATAACTTATGTGGGTACTTTTAAATGAATTTTTTTACTTTTTATTATTTATGTATAAGTTAGTTTTGTTGTTACTTGTACTTTTATATTAATGTGTGTCTGTGCTGAAACAGTATATAAATGCAAAAATAATGCCCTTTTACATGTCAAAAACTAAAGTCTCACTTAAGTCGCTTAAGTAAGTTAATACATGGAGAACAAAATAAAATAAATAAAATATGATTAACTAACTGATTATGGTTTGAGTTTGAAAAAGGAAATTTACTTTTCAAGTGGTTATTCATGGCTGAATCTCGCACAGGAAAAGGAAACTCCATTAATTCTACCAGTGCTTCGTAAATACGCCTGTCAGAGAAGATATCGCCAATAACCTCTACGGGGATGCAATTTTTTTCAATTTTCGCCATTTTTTAAATTTATTTACTTCTATATGCCACAATGTTTAACATAAAAATAATCTAATTTAATGACAAAATTACAACCTCGTATCTATAAGTATCAATAAGATGTCTCAAAATAACAATTTTACAAAAGAAATAAATATGAACAAACAAAAGCTGTAATGAACATATTTTATGAGAAACCACACTGGGCCAGTCGCCTCAAGCAGCACTCGTTCACGAGTATTACTTATGCACCAGCCATCACCCCCCTCGCCATCTTTGAGGGAGGGTAGCAACCCGCTACACAGAGCCGCCGCAAGCAAAGATACTTTAGGGAGCATGACCATAAACTCGGGTTTCTTAGTAACAGACTTGTATTCATAATTCATTATTGCACACAAATATTTAAAAAGTTACATTAAAAGAAAATGCATGTACAAAGGCGAGCTTATCTCTAAAAATATATTTCTTCCAGCAAACCAAGGCATTACAGGAATTGGTATCATAAAAGAGTAGGCAGTGCACAATAAATACTATAACTAAAATGCCTAGGAATAAACTAAATACCTATAAAATACAGATAGGAAATACAAAATAATTACCGATATATACCACATAAACGATGTATTCTACGTTAAAACTAATAATTTGTTATGAGTCACCTCATATAGCACTTTTGTACAGTAAATTTTATTACCAGACTGTGAAATTACATTATTGCATTTGTAAGCTACGTTAATTATTATTATCATGGAGCTTGGGACATTGAGGCAATTAAATTTTGTCTTAAACAGATTCACTAATAGTGTAATAGGCCTTTACGAGATTAACCTTAATGTTTAAAAACCTTTGGATGGGTAATTGATCAATTCCCTCTGGTAGCTTATTATAAAAGCATATACAGTTCCCCATAAATGAACCATTAACCTTCTGCAACCGAAATCTAGGTACATTTAGTTTATTTTAATTTCTAGTGTTGAAATCATGGACATCGCAATTTATGACAAAGGTGTTAATATTTTTCCGAACTTACAATAAGTTTTCATATATATGTATCGATAAGTCACTGTAAGAATATTGATCTCCTTAAATCGTTGCGGGAGAGATTCGGGGGATTTCATATTATATATTGAACTAATTGCTCTCTTCTATCGCACTGATACCGATTGGATATCCGCGGTTTTACCCCACAACAGAATGCCATATGACCTAATGCTGTGAAAGTAACTGAAATATACTAATCTTGCAGTGGCTACATCAAGTCAGTAGATTGTCGAATTTTACGTAAACCATAGACGATGTGTGTGTGGACCCCACTGCAATTTTTAATCGAGATTAGTACCCAAGAATTTTATTGACTGTACGTCTTACTGCCAGTTTCCTGGGCGCTGATTAAGTTAACAAATTGGTTAAACTGATTTGAGCCAATCACGTGCCGCTAATATTCAAAGTAGCGGCACGTGATTGGCTGAAATCAGTTTAACGAATTTGTTAACTTAACCAGCGCCCAGGAAACCGGCCGATAGGCTCGTTATTCATTAAAATACTTAAAGTGGGGTCCCCTCTGACATTAGTAGTAGTATTAGAACGGTAGCGAGAATTTTACACATTTGTTTTTTTTCAGAATTTAACACTAAATTATTGGTAATAAACCAGTTAAGAACAAGCGTGAATGCTTTGTGAAGATCTTTAAAATTGTTCTGGGTTCTGCCAATTTAAAAAATAAATGAAGCATCATTAGCAAACAAAAAAATATCACATAAGTTTTTTACAAAAAAGACAAGATCATTAATATACACCAAAATCAAAAATGGGCCTAATACTGGACCTTCAGGGACACCCATTGAGATGGGAGATCCAGATGACCTCTCTCCATTCACACTAACTCAGTGAGATCACACTTTTTATTTTTTATTATATCTATAACATCCCTATAATATGGATGGATAAGGACGATGATTTTTTCACAATTAGGAAAATAAACAGAATTAAGAGTGCAAGTTACATGGACTTAAGTGAAAAGGCTTTATTTGTTAACTCTACACTTCTCGAAAACACAACATCCAATTATAACAGCTTACCAGACATTTCACTAGGCGACAAATCACAGTTTATGGAATTAAAGCAACAAACGGATGAACTAAGGACTAACCTTGAGAGCGCGAACGAAGAAATCGCCAAACTTGTGAGACAGGTATATGATCTAAAAAGTGAAAATGAGTCATGCAGGAAATATATCGATATGTATAAAAAGGTCACAAGTACAGAAATACTTAACGTGAATTCCACAAAAACACCCAGACGATCCTCAATGCCCTTTCCATTTAAACTGACATGTAGATCAATAAACAAACCGACCCCACTGAGCGTTCCCCGAGGCCTCCATAAGCAATATTCACCGTCTATATGTCGAGAGCTTGAAAAATCTCTTACAGATCTCGTGAAAGATCCCGTAGATACATTGAGATTAAAATCACCAGAGAAAACTATAAATTTAATAACGCAACAACCGATGATAAAAGAAAAAATTACAAAAGATAACGTAACTTCACGGAATACACCGAACAACTGCAAACGCAGAATAATAATCATTGCTGACCAACAAGGGAAGAATCTCCGAAGCATCCTAAAAAAAATTGTTGGAAATGACTATTTAGTGACCTGCTACAGTAAGCCAGGTGCCTAAATAGGAGAAGTTATTAATTCAGGAAGACAGGAGATACCAACACTAACAGAAAAGGACTACATAATATTACTTGGAGGAACAAATGACTCGAACCCCTATAAGTTTCAATTCGATTTGCATTGCTGGATAAAAACGACTACAAAAACAAATGTCATAGTATTTAACATACCCTACAACAGAAACTTGAACAGATAGAAGCTTAACTATGAGTTGAAATTTATATGTAGCCAGCATAGCAACCTCTCATTCATCGAAATGAACTACGGTAAATTCAGGATGCCACCGCAAATACTGAACACGCAACAATGCAGAATTATTTTGGGAGAGACCCTACGAGCAAACACTAATATAAAACAAAACAACTATATTGCACCGAACAGTCATATGACTCGTATCGATCAATGCACTCAGACAGATCCAATGAATAGTCACATAATACAGGAGGCGAACCAGGAACCTTTGACTGAAGATAAAAGAATGAATGAAGTGCATATAGATACCAACGAAGAAAAAAAAACTAGTAATAAGGAGCTTTTTCTTGTATGATAAGATTAACTTAATGCATCAAAACATAAATGGACTACTAACTAAATCAGACGAACTAGTGGTAAATTTAAAAGAACTTGAAAACAAAGATAGATTTATAAATGTAATATGTGTCACTGAACACCATATGATCGAAGATGACCAGAACCAATTAACAATCCTAAACTTCAGATTAGCGCCAAGTTTTTGTAGAAAAAATAGACATGGTGGATCATGCATATTAGTAAAAAATATACATTCATTTAGGGAAATCAAACATGTTTGTAAATACAATATTTCTAATGTCTTTGAATGCAGTGCCACAGAATTAATTGATCATAAAATTATTATAATCTGCACCTACAGAGTTCCCTTATATGACAATAAGTCTTTTGAAACGTTCTTCTGTACGCTAAGCGATACATTACACGATTTGGTGTACGAAAGCAAAAAAAAGATCATATTGTGTAGCGACTTCAACATTGACATATTGACTGACAACAAAATCACCACACTGTTTAAACAGTTAGCTATGAATTATAACCTGACAATTGAAATAAAACAACCAACTCGGCTTTCCAGTTCTACCTGTCTAGACAATATACTGCACAATTTTCATGGATGCACGAGTCAAGTAATAGAATTCGCCTTGTCAGACCATTCCGCACAACTTCTAACATGTCCAGTAAAGAAAAGTTACTTTCTCAAACAGTGGTATACTTTGAAGCGTGACTACAGTGACGAGAATATGGTAAAATTCTCAGAACATCTGAAGTCCTTATCATTTAACCAAGTGTATGCAACTGACGATCCAAGATGTGCATTTAAGGAGTTTTATGATATATTCGCCCTTCTGTACAAATTATGTTTCCCAGTAATTAAAGTGAAAATCTCCACAGTTCGTAAACAGAGATGCATTTCTAAGGGAATACGGAACTGTTTCAAACGTAAAAGAGAATTACTATGGAATTTCAGACGTCACAAAACTAAAGAAAATGAAGAAATATTTCAAAAATGTGCCAATAAGCTTAAAAAAATAATCAAACTGACACAAACATGTCAAAACAATTTTAGAATTCTAAATGCTAAAAATAAATGCAAAGAAACCTGGAACGTAATAAAGAAGTCACAATTTAACATTCCAAAAGAATACATTGAAAAGATCATCCACGAAGGTAAAAATATAACAAGTCCAATAGAAATAGCTAAGTCATTTAATAACTTTGTCATTGATACTACGAACACTAATAACAATAATAAGACCAATAATGATAATAATGATGACGACAAATTAAATATAACAATAATTAATAGTGATAATAATGAATTAATCTTGACATCACATAAAAATGACAATGACATAAACTTGACATAAAATAATAATAATAACAGTAACTCAAATTTGACATCAAATAATATTAATTCAAACACAATCATTAATTGTAAATCATATTTTTTAAATCCGGTGACACCATTTGATATATTTATTATAATTAAGTCTTTAAAGAATACTAACAGTACAGGTTACGACGAAATATCCACCAAAGTCTTAAAATATGTAGTCAATATTATCTCTCCGATCCTCAGTGATATAATTAATAAATGTTTGATAAACGGCATGTTTCCAAATGAATAAAAAATTGAAATTGTTAAACCCTTCTTTAAAAAGACCGACAAAAACAATATGAATTTTTATCGACCCATTGCCTTAATACCAGTCTTTGCAAACATATTTGAAAAGGTTACATACAGAAATATTTATACATACTTTGAAAAGCAAAACCTATTTGCGCACGAACAGAAGGGGTTTCGACAAAATAAAACTATAAATATGGCCATCTACGACTTTCTCAATAAAGTTATATCAAACGTGGACAAGAGAAATCATGTAGTCAGTATATTTATGGACATGAGTAAGGCATTTGATTATGTGAACCATGAAATACTTATTAACAAACTATCGAATTATGGTATTAGAGGTAATGCTATAGAGTTAATTAAATCGTACCTTTACAAAAGACAACAAATGACACAAATCATTAGGATATGTACCAAAACAAAAACAGAACAGACGTACAGATGCAAACCTATTTTAAAAGTTAGATCTGAAACTTACCTTGGTGTCAAAGTTCGGGATTTACTTTAATTTATTTATTTATTTCATTATTTTATAAAAAAAAAATAGAAGCCCAGAGAGATAGAGCGTGGAGTCCCACAAGGTAGCGTGATGGGTCCATTGCTGTTCTTAGCAGATATTAATGATTTGCCAAATGTTGTTAAGTATCCTATGGTATTATTCGCCGATGACAGCACTGTTATCATACCCTTCGACGATTCCAATAAATTTGAGAATGAAATTAATACCGCACTAAATAACATAATCATTTGGCTAAATAATAATTATTTGGTAGTTAAAATTGACAAAACAAAAATAATAAGTTTTAAAAATAATAATAGTAATGATAAAACTAAATTGGACATACAATATTCTGGTAAAAGTATCGAACAAACTAATGTAACAAAGTTTTTAGGGATTTATATTGATAGTAATCTAAAGTGGAAAACACAGATAGACAAAATATGTAACAAATTGAACTCATTTGCTTATGCTCTGTATAAACTATCAAAAACCGTATCTGTGGAAGCAGTATTGACGGCATACAATGGCTACGTAGACTCAACTCTAAGATTCGGTATCATATTCTGGGGCAACGCAGTTAATAAAGGATCAGTTCTGATTGCACAAAAAAAGTGTGTAAGGGCTACCTGTGGCCTTAATCGGAGGGACAGTGCCAAACCACACTTCAAAAGGCTTAATATACTGACTGTGCCTTCTCTATATATATTTGAAGTGGCTTTATTTGTTAAATCTAACGCGCACCTATTTACTTCGTTTAATAGTAAACGGCATATGAATAAAATACTGATGCCACAACACAGAACATCAATATTTAAGAATAGTATTTTTGGTATGGCGCCTATAATTTGGAATCACCTACCTGACAGAATTCGTAGCATAGTTAACATACTAAACTTCAAAAAAGAACTACGAAAGCTCCTAATTAATAAAATGTACTATTCCATAGCTGAATATTTACAAGATGCTAACTGATTCTTGTCGCCAGCATTTGTTTATTTTTTTGGTTTTATATATTTTTATTACTCCTGTATCCATGAAAATGTTTAGATTTATAACTTTGAAAAAACATGCATGTCTGTACATATTTACCTGTAAATATTTGTATGCGTTATGGCTAAACATAGAGCAACACTAACAACACCAACCAACCTGTACACCTATGTTTGACAAATAAATTGATTTGATTTGATTTGAGAGTTGCATGTAATTCGAGATATATTCGGTTCATAGGTTTTATTTAAATTCTCCTGTGTCTGCCATTTCTACGATAGATCTTTATTTAGGTTTATTTTTAATTTTTACGCTATCTTGAATAGTTACTTATGATTATACAAATGTTATTTTATTGATGCCTAATGTAAAATACGAGGAATTGATTCAGCAAAAACATTGACTTCGCCTTTGATCAGCTGCCGTGGAAAAAAATACGGTGTGAAAAGAAGACATTTAAAAACTTGCCTATGCAATGCCAATTTAAGAATGGTACATCACATATATCACAAATTCATAATGCCATAAGAGAGCCACCATTCATGCCACCTTTACTCATAGTAAAGGGGCTGTTGTTCTTTCACCTTCTTACTAGGCGGAGCCCCGTTTTGATGAGTAAAAGCGGCATTAAATTTCTCTTTCATGGCATTATGATACAACAGTTGACCATTCCTAAATTGGCAATGCGTAGGCATGGTTTTGAAGGTATTTTCTCATACTGTGTATAGTAAAAAAAAACGACAGTTGTTAAATCTAAGTCAATATTTTGGCTGAAGATTTAACTTAAGACTAAGTCATCAATGTCTCATATTCTACTTTAGGTATCTTTTTTCAAGACCCCCGCGTGGGGTATCAAAATAAAGGCCTTAAAAGTCGACTACGGAAATCTTTACTAATCTTACACAAGCATAGTTAATACATCTTAATTTTAACTAAAACAATTTTTTCGTAATTTCTAACTAAACAGCAGGCGGGACAAATTAAATCAAATAACAGTGGGTTCCGCATTTAAATTTTATTTTATTTAAAACTGTACTATAATAATTTGATCGAATCTTAACAATTGTGTAAGACTTACCTGCTTGTTTTGTGCTTGTTTAGTGTACCGCAGTCGGTTTTTATATAATTTTTAATACGTAATTTTAAGGGTTCCGTACCGAAAGGGCAAACGGGACCCTATTACTAAGCCTCCGCTGTCCATCCGTCCGTCTGTCACCGGGCTCTAAAGGATCAACCGAAATAGGTAGAAAGCTGAAATTTTCACAGAGGGTGTATTTCTATTGCCGCTATAACAATAAATAATGAAACATACTGGTTATTAATAATTAAAGAAGTACCCATAGAAGAAATTATTGGTATGGCCATTTTTTTAGCCAGTTTGCTTTATTTGTTTATTGGTGAAAACTGGACTCTCCCGATGTTATCGGAAAAGATCTGTAGTTGCAGGTATGAATTTTGTGCTTGCTTATTTGTCATTATACGATTAATAATTGGTCATTCGAATTATAATAAATAATATTAAGTTTTTTTTTTGGAACAAGAACTGGTGGATGACCGCTCAAGACCGCCAAGAGTGGAAGAAGAGAGACAGGCCTTTGCCCAGCAGAGGGACGCGGTAATTATAAATATAAAAATATAATTAGGAGCCCCTAATAAATAATTATAAGTTTTTTTTATCATATTTGATTTTATTTTTGTAAATAAGTTACTCAATTTATATCCGATTCCGGTTTCAATGAGCGAAGTGAACTTGAGTACATAGTTCAATACATACATACTACATACACAAAACTCTTTTTCAACGTTTCCATTTACGGCCTTGAATGAAGTCCTGCCAGTATTTAATACTTCATTATTAAAAGGAATACTCGTACAAAAGACTGTCGTTTTACGTTTTTTCGTGTACAATAGTATGGAACCCTTTGTGTGCGGGTCCGACGGTCTACGCGCACTTTACCGGTTTTATTAACACTTGAATACCATTGCTCTAAAAGTATGCTGAAGTGAAGATAACGCTGTCGGGGTGCCCAGCCTGAATACCATGGTTGAAAGTTATCAAGATAATTACACTTCTTGATAATTATCTGACAATTATCGGATCTTACCACAATTATTTTTTGGCTTGTAAATCAGTACTTTGTTAATATTTTGTTCTAGCCCTAGTATTGATCGTATTAACTAGCATTGATAGTTTTTTTATCAAGAAGGTCGCGCATATTTAATAACGGCCGCAGGAACGGCCGCAGGATGGGTCTTTTGGGCGGCCATTGTATTCTGCGGTGTCCGGTTATATTTCCTTTGTCCGGTTATACCATAATTTATCTTAACCTACATTGGCATTACCAATCTTATAAATTAAAGGTAAACAAATAAATGCTATTGTAAAGTAAAAAAATAAAATATGAACGTCAAAGTTCAAAGGCCATTACATTCCTTTGTTTAAATGCAATCTACAACCTTGGTAATGCAAGTTAAGTATACCTACCTACTCTGTTTAATCCTTTTGACATTTCATATTGCTTACATTATAGCAAAGATTTTTATTGCCAATGTCAAAATTAAAAAATCATCATCAAAATCATTTACGCGTCATTTCAAAAAATAATGATTATCTCCGAAACTAGAAACCGCCAAAAGGACCTTGACCTGTGAAACGTCACATTTTATAGATACCTACTTAATACTACCTAGATAATGTTCGAGGTGTGCTATATTAGGCACATTTACACTATCCCTATGCCTATACTGAGCAAACGTTCGGGTGGCCGTTGCTTGGCCGGTGCGTTTTACCTTCTCGTTGACTGTTTACACCATGCGTTGGCTTGCGAACGGATTGGGTAAAAATGATCGTGTAAATACCATTTAAGCGGGAAAAGGGGTAAAAAAATGTGAGACCATAATTATTTCGCAAGAGCAATGGGTCTGTTTGACTGGGTAGAGGGAATACCCTCGACAAGTTGACACTTCGTGCTTTCACATTCGCGAGCGCAATTTGATGTTATTATCAATTGATAATTATCCTTTCAAACCCTGCTTAATTAATTGATACGTTACTCACTTATATCTGCCAGCCTTTTTTACAAAGTGATATGTATCAACTCCATCTGCTGTTACTGTGATATCATCTGAAACATACATTAGAAACATATGTATGTAAGTGCTATTAGGAAGCTTTTGCCTACGTATGAGTCCTATGCAGTGGCCCATGGTCTCAGGTATAACGCAAAAAAGAGCGAGCTCATGGCCCTTAAAGCAGGCCTTGATAAATGACCACAATGTCCCTGAAGTGTCGCTCTGCGGTACACCTTTATTTAGGGCACAAAAATTCAAATACCTGGGCCACAGGGTCACTGAGGATCTAAGGGACAACATGGACATAGAGAGAGAACGCAGGTCACTAACTGTCCACTGTAACATGTTGGCCCGAAGGTTTGCAAAGTGTAGGAAACCAGTCAAAACCAGTCTTTTTAAAGCATTCTGTCAGTCATTTTACACTTGCAGCCTTTGGGTCGAGTTTATGCAGAGGGCGTATAGCGACCTGCGAATTGAATATAATAACGCATTTAGGGTTCTGGTGCGGCTGCCGCGGTTTTGCAGTGCCACTGGGATGTTTGCGGAGGCGCATACGGATGATTTCTACGCTATTATGAGAAAACGGTACGCCTCCATGCTGGCGTGCCTCCGCGGCAGCAGCAACATAATCCTGAGTGTGTTTATAATCCTGTGTGTGTGGGACTCCCCAATGTTGAGACGCTGGGTACAGCTCCACACCAGGATCTAATAAGTAATGTACTGTGTATGTGCGTGTGTGTTTGTGTTCTGTGTTACTTTCTCAATACTTTTTGTTATTTTTGTCAATATCAAACTGCTAACACTAGACTTTAAGATATTGTTACTAACACTATGGACCTAACAGTCTGAAATAAATTATTATTATTATTATTTTTATTATAATATTTTTATTAGTTTTTTTTTTTCATTTACCTACTTATTATTTTTTGCCTGTAAGCAATGATAATGAACAAAACGAATAATTAATAAACTAATACCTACTAAATTTATAAGTTTATTCATCATTAATTTTGTTCCTTGTGATCAGTTTGACATTTTTTTTTGTACATTTTACTGTACATTTTTTTTTGCAGTAGCCAAATACAATTCACCTTAATCTGGATAGTATTAGATAGATACATTTGAAACTAATTAACCGAGCACCGCGCGATAGTATGCATAGCATTATACTATTGAAGAAGCAGATTTATCAAAAGACATTTATTATCGTCATAACACCAATTGAAAGGTGAAATAATACCAAGATGAGCTCCAATTTGTTTCAAGATGCAATCGCATATACTCCGTTTTTCATATAGCCTGCACGTCGAGTAAAACAAATCACATGGATAACCAAACGATCAATAGGCCATGCTAAAAAAATACGTACCACTTTTTATTTTATTTTGTGAAATTTTATGCTTTTTAAGAAACTAATTTGAATATTTCACGTAATAGATTAAAATAACACCTTTTGTGACGTCACTTGCTCACAGTTTTGGAACGGTTGTACTTTAGGATGGTTTTTTCCGATTATATACCAAAAAAACTACAATATCAATGTTTGTTTACGCTCCGACTGACATCTGCGTTATCAACTGACAGGAAAACGGTTGATACTTGACTGTTTTACAGAACATCCAACTTAACGGCCAAGGGAATTTGAACAAACTACGCTGTAAATAACGTACATTATGTTAGTGACGGATATTTTAGTAACCCTGTAATATTTTTTTAAAGGGAACATCGGAATTTAGTTAGGAACACAATTATCGCGAAATGATTTTCTGTCTGATTTTCCTACCTTTGATTATTTTTTTACAATACCCATTAGCAAGGCGGCGCAAGATTTCACATGACTGTAAATCGAATAATCGAAATTAAATCGAGCAATGAGCTATAGTATCCGTTATGAGTATGAGCTAGCGCCGCCTCGGTCACATGACAAGCAAGCAAGTCGAGTAGGTAGTGAGCACTTGGTAAGATGGTAAGATCTTTTATGAAGGGCGGGCCAAGGCCAAGCCTCTCGAGAATAATTGAATTGGAGCATCAAGCAAATTATCAATACCATCAGCACAGTTGCATCATATTTTCGCATTGTTCAAAGATATATTCAACCCATTTACGACGATGTGTCGTCTTAAAGCTGAAGAAGCATATAAATGAAATCAGATTTTTCAGTTTGACTTCACGAATTTTGATTAAGAGTGACTTGTCCAGGCTTGCAGCGTGAATAGATATGGTAGCCCTGAGCATAGGCACGACCTTCTATATGCCATAATACAAAGTTTTTTTAAGTTATTCAGAGATTTTTGAAAAATATCACTAGTCTGTCAAAACCCAGCCCAGGGTGGCCCCCTGGATCCGCCCTTGATATCAGCCAGTTTGTTGTTCTTGAGTTTATGATATGATAGGACTGCTTCAATTGCAAATTTTAGGGGTCGTGGTAGAAAAACTGATTTACTACTCCCTGTGTTACATTTTACATATTTGCGCGACTGTCAGACAACGCACAGCCTAAACCGGTGGACCTAGTCATG
Source organism: Argyresthia goedartella (assembly GCA_949825045.1). Taxonomy (NCBI): domain Eukaryota; kingdom Metazoa; phylum Arthropoda; class Insecta; order Lepidoptera; family Argyresthiidae; genus Argyresthia; species Argyresthia goedartella. The sequence continues at coordinate 19,096,663 of OX463821.1, read as the reverse complement.
TTTTTTACAAGGGTTCCTTATGTAGCGCAGGGTAGTATTAGGGGTTTGGCGAAATCCAAGTGGTGGAAATGGGGGTAACAGTTTTTATGAAAATCAAAAAATACTTGACTTATGAAACTAAAATTTCGCAGGTAGATCGTTTGTCAGTTAACAAGATATTTGGTATGTAAGTTTATAGATGTGAGACCTCAATTCAGTAAAGCTTTTATCGAAAATTTCTCCCAGAAGGGGGAAAAAGGGGTTACAAAAAAAATATCCATGAAGTTGAAGCACATAGCACATTGACAATGTAATTTTCAAAATTACTTGTAGGAGAGAAAAGGAGGGAGGGGTAGGGAGGGTAAGATTGTATGAACATCAAAATTTTCTGCACCTATGAAGCTGAAAGGCAGGTAGGTTGTATAGAGGTGAAGAAGTGATACCTATAAATGACTATGAACATATTTAGCGACAAGGTCGTATCAAGGGCGATGGTACAAATACGAAATTAAAAGTTAAGGAAGAAGAAAAGTTCTTTTTTCAACGTTTTTGGAGATGCTGTGGTTATCAGACATTATAGTCGATAAATGTTATGAAATTTTGGTACCCTTTGAGTTAGTGGCACTTGGCCTTTTTTATACACCCAACCCAATGCAGGTTGGGATTAGATTGAAAGTTAATTATTATTTTGATTGGATGATATAAGGAAGATATACCACACACACTACAATAAAGATTAATGATGGTGTGATTAGATTACTCAGTTTAACAATGCTTATTCAATGAGTGATTCATTTCCTTTTACCAAAATCAAGCAATAGATCCATGAATGAGTATTCTGTGAAAATAAAGGCATTTCAAAGTTAATTTTGGAGGAAGATTAACTAAAGATAAGGTATGACTTTTCTAACTGCCAATAGTTTAGCCGGGTTCATCCGGGCCAATAGTGCAGCCGGGCAATCAGTATAAAGATGTAAGCCAAATTATCCTGGCATATGGCAGCCCAACCAGACCAAACTATCTGCTGATCAAAAAGTCTGTTGTCTGTGGGGACTCTGATGATGATGATGATACAAATAAAGAAGGTATCATGTATTAACTCACCACCATGCACACAAAAGTCGCATTGATATTTGTCCAATGTCTCGAGGGTAGTAACATAGGGTGCACCTTCAACCACCTGGTCCACCCATTTGATGGCTTTCACCATCTTGTACCGTTCCTCCTGGGTGAACACTGGGGGACCTTTGTGTTTGGAGATCTCCTCGTCAGTGTGAACACCCACTATGAGCATATCACCTAGTGCCTTGGCTTGTCGGAGAGAGTTTGCATGACCAAAATGCACCATGTCATAGCTGTAAACCAAAACCAGTAATTGAATTAAGCCACTTCAAGGGATTAACCAGAAAGCAAACATTATTTTAAGATATTGATTTATTTGCCAGGAGCCTAAAGTTTTAAACTTATTTATTAATTAAACACTTCTTTATTATAGATAATGGTTATAAAAAAAAGCCAATTAAGAAGCATTATATGGATACATAAATTTAATTTACTTCAGTAGGAGTCAAGTACAGCAAGACAGTTTGGTAGAACCAGAATAAGACCACTGCATTTTCACAATTTACTAGGATTTTATGATTTATCCAAGGTTTGTCCTAGTCTAGTCTTCATTACAGCAGCGGCTTCATTACATACATTAACCTTTTAGTTAGAATTATGATAATAGGTACAGGTAGGTATCTACATAGAACTAGTATAGAAATTATACAATTGTCCAAAACTTAATGAATGTTAGAATAGGAAAGACTTGACACACCAACCAACGGTTTACTCGTAACAGCACTTAATAGTTTAAAAAAAATGCAATAAAACTGCGGCTCTGAAAGAGCAGGCCGGATATTTTCAGTTTCTGAAGCAATTATTGATTGTATGACTAAGTTGCTACGTACCTACTTATCATACAGAATAGAAGCGTGGAAAGGTTTAATCCAAAGTGGTAAAAGATTAGAACTCGCATTTTTATGGTAAAAATAGAAGCAGGAAGACAATTACTGGCAGTAAAGGCACACTTACCACCCATCGCACCATACACGAACAGGATTTTCTTTCTTGTCACTCATGGTATAAAACAAATAATAAAATATTCGCTACACTGGTATACACAACACTATAAGCAAATATTGGAGTGACGATAACAACGATATCTGTAATTAAAATGGTTTTATTCCAATTAAGTCAATTTGCAAGCGCCATAAAAAAGAAACACACTCGACATCTACCACAATGCCCGCAAGACTGAATGAGTGAAGTAAGTAAGAATTGAAGAATGAGAATGTCAAAAATCTGTCACTGTCATCAGTGACATGACAGCAGCGCTCGGCCGGCAGCAACGCAGTGAATAAGCAAAGAGTTTCGTTTATCTGAGGCAGTGAGTGAGGGCTAAAGAATAATATGTCCAATCTATACCTTGGGCGTACTAACCTCAGAGTAAGTAAATAGAGGGAGGGCTGTTTTCCATAAACAAAAGTTAACATATCGACTCTCTCTCATACGACCGTTTTACTTTGTATGACTGAAACCAATATAGTTTTGAAAGGACATGTAGGATTCTTTACGCGTACAATTTAAGTGACAGCGATGGGGTAAGAATCGATATAAGTACAGCTATCGACAAAAATGATAGATAGTTTACTTTGTTTATCGATTTTTAGAAGGCTGTTATTTAAGAGCTAATTATTTATTTATTTATTACGAGCCCACCATGTCCCACTGCTGGGCAAAGGCCTCTCTCCCCCTCTTCCACTCTATTCGATCCTGAGCTAATATGACTGGTTAAATAATATCGATAATATATTTAAATAGTATAAACACTCATTTACATTCCCACACCATTAATTTATATAGATAGCTAATCACGATTCAATTATACAATACCCTTGACTTGACCTACCGTGACAAAGTAAAATCAGTAAAATATATTGAATAAAATATAAGTAAAAAAAAACTATAACCCGACTACATGAGTTAAGAGGTTTAAAAAGTGCGAAACAAGGAAATAATTCAGAAAGAAGTCAAGAAATGCGAAGGTACAAAAATGGTCGGGGTAGAGCCGTGGTCGCACCTACTGTATCTCACAAATGTGCAAAAAATCATTTACCATTGTAACTACAGCCTTTTCCAAGGTATAACTTTTAAGTGTTGTAATAAATAAATAAAAAGTCCTTTACAATCATTATATGTAGGATATCACAGCATTAGAAGTTAACTACAGTGTTTTCTTACATGGTATCTAATTTGAGATGATGACTATGATATACCCGACCGATTCATGTCATGGCGACTACTCCGACTCTTCAGCTCTCTCAATTTTGATAGGGCTGAAATGAACGTGTACAGCTGCTGCTGCCGCATTAGACTTTTGACTCACGTTAATCACTTTTAACCAACATCTGTGTAAGATTAAGTAGACACAACAACAAACTTGGTGGAATCGTTAGGTACATTATTACCTATTCGCTTTGAGTTTGCTGGTGCTGGTAGTTTCAATGGACCGACTGGATTAAAAATCTAGTGACGAATGAGAATACAGTAGGTGCGACCACGGCTCTACCTCGACCATTTTTGTACCTTCGCATTTCTTGACTTCTTTCTGAATTATTTCCTTGTTTCGCACTTTTTAAACCTCTTAACTCATGTAGTCGGGTTATAGTATTTTTTACTTATATTTTATTTATTTATTGTTTTTAGTATTTGTTGTTATAGCGGCAACAGAAACACATCATCTATGAAAATTTCAACTCTCTAGCTATCATAGTTCATGAGTACCAAACATTTACCTAACTAAACAGATTTTTTCATGGCCGCTAGAGGGCGCCACATCAGATCTACATAGCCTATGTTACCCGCAGAATTATTACAAATCTATTGACACCTCATTTACTAAAATCGGTTCAGTAGTTTAGGCGCTACGAGTGGACATACATACATACCCACCCACATACACACATACATAGACTGCCAAAATCATTACCCTTCCTTTTGGCGGTCGCCGTAGTCGGGTAAAAATATCATAAGCATCTATAATTTGATGAGTGTAATATCTATAGGGATATTTTGACGAATCATGAATGTCGGATCCCGTGTGAATGAGCTCTTACTCTAATAACGGATGTGATCGGGTGATTAGTGTTGGTATAGTAGTTTGTATCAGACTGCGATTTTTTATTGGTGGTTACATCATTCTGCAGTAAAATCTTCTTGAGATTTTACTGCAGAATGCATTAGCCTTTGTATTAAGTTCTAAATGATTTGCACTTATGAGTCTGGACAGAGTTAAATGGAACAAGGCTTGCAATTTTATCTGCGCTCCTTCTTCAGTAACAGTTAAATGTTGTTTTGAGTGATAACAATCTAGTTTTGCTTGTCCGACTTTGAAATATGATGGAAACAGTCACAGATTACTACAAAACTTTCAAGATAGTGTCTTAAAGCCAAAGCAAATTCCATAAGTAGTAAAATTAAATCTGCCGACGATAAAATAAAAACAGTTTGGAAAGTTATAAATAGCGAAACAGGTAATACAAAGCCACGCGAGAAAAACTTTTCACTTAAGACAAATCGCGTAGTATTAGTGCAAATTCAGAAGTAGCTCAGGAATTCGAGACCTTTTTTACTGATATACTCTTGAAAACTGCTGAACCACTAAAATCTTCAACATTCCTTTCAGCTACATTGCTTAAGGAAAACGTGAATGCCTGCGGAACTGAATTTAAATTTAGTCAAATCAGTCCCCAGTATATTATTAAGACTTTTAAAGACATTAAAGTTAAGAGCACTGAAGACTTATGGGGGATGTCAGTCAAAGTGTGTAGCTCAATTGTCAATATTAGCACCATATTTAGCGTACATAATAATGAATGTGTTGATAACGGTACCTTTCCCGATTTAATGAAAAATAGTAATGTAGTTTCTTTATATAAAGCTGGTATCAAAAATGATCCCAGTAATTTTAGGCACGTATCAGTTTTACCGGTGTTTAGTAAAGTGTTTGAACAGATCATGCTCAATCAAATACTTTCCCATTTTAATCACAATAATATATTACATAAACAGCAATTCGGCTTTACAAAAGCACGTTGTAACACAGATGCTGGTGTTGAACTATTAAAACATATTTTAGTGCATGGGAAGAATCAAAAGATGCCATTGGTGTCTTCTGTGACCTTTCCAAAGCATTTGATTGCGTAGAACATGAAACTTTACCGTTAAAACAGGAACACTACGGTATTAAAAAATAAAGCTCTAGACCTTTTAAGTTCTTATTTATATAATAGAATTCAGGAGGTTCAGATTAACAGAACCAAATCATTAGGATCTCGCGTGAAAATCGGCGTGCTTCAACGTTCCATGTTAGGTCCTTCCTTATTTTTGGTATATATTAATGATTTGCCCCACATGGTTCAGAATTTATCAAAGACTGTCTTATTTGCTGATGATAATTCTCTTCTATTTAAAGAAGATCGACATGTACAGAACTATGACGAAGTAACTAATGCTCTTGGACAACTTTATCATTGGTTTACTGTTAACAATCTAGTGCTTAATGCGGAAAAAAACTAAATGTATAAAATTCACTTTGCCTAATGTTAATTCCTTAAAAAACCGGTCAAGTGCGAGTCTAAATCGCGCACGAAGGGTTCCGTACCACCGTTCAATGGAAGCGATGGTGTGGAGTGAATAGTTTGGATTTTACACAGCAAAATATTGTTTACAAAGTTATTGGTGCGGTTACCTTTACACTCCATGTACGTAACCAGGTGCATCCATAAGTTTGTATGTGGTATTGAAAGAATTGTTGTATGGGAGCCCCCTTAAATATTTCTTTTATCCTGTTTTTTAGTATTTGTTGTTATAGCGGCAACATAAATACATCATCTGTGAATATTTCAACTGTCTAACTATCACGGTTCGTGAGATACAGCCTGGTGACAGACGGACGGACGGACAGCGGAGTCTTAGTAATAGGGTCCCGTTTGGAACCCTTCGGGTACGGAACCCTGAAAATGAGGTTATATTAAATAATTATAAGTTAGAGTTTACTGATAGTACAATTTTCCTGGGGATAACACTTGACTCAAAACTACAATGGAGCCCTCACATTACATCTTTATCGGGAAAACTAAGTTCAGCTGCATATGCTGTGAGACAAATCAGACAGATGACAGATGTAGCTACGGCGAGACTTGTTTAATTTAGTAATGTCCACAGCATTATGTGCTATGAAATTTTGCTGTGGGGACGAGCTGCTGATGTTGACAATTTTTGTTCTACAAAAAACGGCTATTAGAGCAGTAAAGAAAAGTAGGCCGTGTTGCAGTGCACTAGTTGCTTGCGCCGCTTCTTCTCTGCTGCCATAAAACTTTCCGAAGCGGTAGTATTTTTCTTGCATATATAGATTCAAATGACATTCAAAAAGTGTTCGTAAGGATCTATTTTGAATTAAAAAATTAAAGTTTGAAGTTTTATATACAGACCCGGTTATCATGTAAGCTTCTGAAGCTAAAGAGGTCACAGCTCCGCTTGGTAACCAGAGTGATGACTGGACACGCTTTGCTAAATAAATACTTACACACTAGGTGTTACAGACAGGCCTCTGAGCAGAGCCTGCATGGAGGTCGAGGAGACAGCCACCCACGTCCTACTGGAATGTTCCGGCGTGGCCATCTACCGGGCAACACACCTCGGGTCGCCGAAGACTCTCCAGGAAGTCGTCGGCAACGTCAAGGGTTTGCTAGGCTTCCTACAGGAGCTGGGTTGGCAGGAGTAACGCCCCCAAACCAAATAAAGGAAAATTATCGAAAAATGTACGGTTTAATTAAATAGGCACAACTAAGGAAAAAACTGTTCTGCTTATCGTTCGGCAGTCTATAGACCTAGCTTATCCCTTATATGCACTGGATACAAATGCTCGGACTACATATCATATTATTTTAAGGCTTATGTTTAAACGATTACCAAAAATGCACCTATTTTACTACCAATAAATTCGAAATGACTGCCAGAATGGATGAATGTCCACCAAATTGTGTTTGGATAAATGATCACCAAACTTCTTTTTAAGTTTTGTGTACTTAAGTTTATGTTATAAGTATTTTTTGTTGTTCTTACATGTTCAACCTAACACGAAGGATAAAGGGGGTTTTGTTTAGCTCACACCCTTTACCCTTCACCTAAGCTACCGCAGTATTTTGCCCTGATATTTTTTGCAACTTTTGGTGTTCATTTATCCATTTTGGGTAGGAAAAAAATATTTTGGTGATCATTATATTTGTTGTCATAATAAACCAATCAAAGGCGATTAAGTTCACTACGCTCGCGCTCTTTATTTATTTATATTATTATTATTATTTATAAGTTCAACAAGAGTCCGGGCCACGACCACAGAATACTTAATAGTACTACCCACGACAGAAGTGCTGAAATGCGGCAAAACCATTTTACTCCCGCATGCCACGCATGTGTATACCTCTGTACTGCACACCGGACGATTCCCAGACAACTTAATGCCACCCAGAGATTATAGAGAGCAAATTCAACTTTTCACTTTTTACGATTTATTAAAAAAATACTACTAAAATAATTGAAATTGATGATTGATGATGATTGAAAATGATACCAAAAACGCCATGGTAGCCAGCTGGAAACGTATTTTTTTTAAATAATGTGTTCGGATGTGTTTTTTGGCATACATTGTATAAAATATATATATATCACCGTAAGATTGTCAAAACCGTAAGTTTATAAACTAAGGCGTTAGTTTGTAAACTATCGACAAATTGTAAACCAGACCGACGTTCTTTAAAATTTACGTTTCTTTTGATCTTACATGTCAACCTAACACGAATACTATTCGGGGGCTACGCTGCGCTCGCCCTCTCTAGTCTTCACCTAAACTACCGCAGTGTTTGTCCTGGTATTACGTTTGCAATTCAAGTTCAAACCAGTGCAAAATTTAACGGTTTTATTATAAACTAACGCGTCATATCGTTAGCAGTACGGTACAGTTTACAATTTGGCAGCAGTTTGTAAACTAACGATAAAATGAAACGTAAGGTTATAAACAAACGGTTTTGACAATCTTACAGTAACATATACTTACGTCAGATACAAAATAAGCATGTACAATAAACATGAAAGCGGCACTTGCTCACAATTTTTTTTAAAGTTTCGCGAGCAATAGTTCAGCTAAATTAAACTGGTTTATAAAAATCCGTTTTTTTTGTAAGAAGACCTTATATTGAAATCATTTTTGAAAATAATAATAATAATACATTGTACTTAGCTCAATTATTAAAATGCGACATCCCTTCCCAATTCTGAAAAATGTGTATTTTTTTCTCACAAATCACATTTCACACTTAAGACACAAATATTCCCTAGTTTCTTTCGCAAAGCTTTCCTTTTTATCATATTTATATATTTAATCAATAAAAACCACGTAGACAAATCAACACCTTAAATATCACACCCAAATTAATCTGGTTCCGACAGAATACCAGCGCTACAGGTCTTCCTGTAGCATATGCTGAGCCGGAACCGTTTCACCGTCGCCGCACACAACTCACCACGATAGAACGTACGCTTTTTTCATATATGTCTGATCACCCTGAACTACTTAATTGTTGTTTCTATTCTATGTCTACTTGTTATTTTCTGTGTTCTGTTTAGTGTATTATGACGATTGAATAAACGCTTTATATATCTATCTAAATTATTATATTATATTATATTAATTATTGAAAAAATGACATCCCCGTAGAGTTTCTTGGTGCTATCTTCTCTGACGGGCGTATTTCCGAAGCCTTGGTACAGTTAATGGAGTTTCCTTTTCCTGTGCGAGATTCAGCCATGAATCACCGCTTGAAGGAGAAATTTCCTTTTTCAAACTCAAACCATAATCAGTTATGTACTCATTAGTTAAGTTGATCATATCTGTTTTTTTTTTCATGTTTATGAGACTTAAGTAAGTGTTTCCACTTGTAAAAGTTCATTATTTTGCCTACATGCAATAAATGATTTGAGTTTTGAGTTTTTTTGAGTTTTATTAGAATAATTTTTGTTTTTTCTGCAGTAGGCCCTTAAGCACAGATTAGATAATAGTTACTACGTAACCTTAAGGGCCCGCCAACTGGCCCATCGCCCTACTAAAACTGAAGTAAGAAGTAATTTTCTTAATGAATGAAATTTAGCACACAGTGATCAAGATCGACATATCTATCTAGGATATCTTCTGTCACGGTAAATGATAAGATCTTGTATTTAACGAGCAAACAAGCCGGACAAAAGCTTCTAATCGTGCCATTTTTTAATTTCAGGAATGAAGAAAAGGGTAAGGGGCCCATATATTAGCAATGCTAAGGTCCCCGACATGGTGAAGCCGGCCCTGAATGCAACTCATGCAATGCTACTCATGCATACTGTTGATTAATTAAAGTTTGCAGCCAAAGAAACAAATAAGTAAGTAATTAAATTTGTTCGTCGCTTGCCTTCTGCAGCCACGACTATAATTGTAGATAGGTACCTAGTATAGTACATTCCAAAGTGAAGATATTTAGGTAGGTAGGTACCCAACTAAAGTTGTAGTAATGAGATTACTATTAACTTATTGGTTGGTTCGAGTCACGCCACTTCATCGACGAATGCGAGAACATTGTATTGCTAACCATTGTACTTTGACCGTTTTACGATTTACGATCCGACAGCAAGATATCAAGCTGTTATCGTTCAAATAATGTTCGCCTGATAAAAGGCCATGTGTTGCATTCATCTCCGTAATCTTTGTAAACAAACTGACCAACAAAGGAAGTCTCTTAGATCCTCGCATATTTGATAGCATTTCGCCCTAGTCCACAATTGACAGATCATCAGAATCTTGGCATTATGCAAAAGTCCTTAGCGTCAGCATGTAAATTAAATTACCTTAAGATTTTTATTTGAACTTAAATTCGTAAAGAAGAATGTGTCTTTTGAGATGTTTTTTTTATTTCCATAGCAAAAATAAAATAATACATGACTTAATCTTTAGCATCCGCGACACCGCCATTGGTTATAGCAAAAGTAGCTTCACTCTCTGGCAGGTCTGGAGAATCGTATATTTTAGCGATCCTGTTTTCCCCGCGGCCCTTTCTTAATGATATTCTCGTGGTTGAGGCATGTGCCAAGATGTTCCCACCGATGGGTTTCTTGGGGTCGGCTTGGAAGCTCAACGTGGCTCCGGGGTCAGAGGTCATCTGGTTAGTTATGAACACTGCAACGTTGTATTCTTCCGAGATCTGAAATGTGAATATGTTTGAACTTAAATTACCTACCACATTGCTATGTGGACATACTACGTTTACGCGTATAAGTGCCTCCGATCACGAGCTTTCACATTTTACGTTAAACAATTTGCTGAACCCACGCCAACGTAATTGAGGGTAATCGACACAATATCTTCAGTAATCTTTAATTTGTTATTCGCAGTTGCAACATCTGATGATGACCTATTAACTTTTTGTGACCAGGATCCATCTTGCTATTATCTTATCGGTAACTATAGTGTCAAAGACCCCGTTAGATAATATAAGACACGGGACAACGGAGAAGCGGATATGGATAGGTTTATCTACTACCTACATTACATGTACTAGAATATAATATGAACACGATATAATTGAACACTGGGTGTTTCATTGAATGTTTTAGATATGTAATTATTATCAATTATTATTGCTACTCGTTTTTCTAGATAAATGTGTAAAGCAAGATCTCTATGTTAATATCAGCGGCCGGCAGCGTTCAAGCGGAGGAGGAAATTTTACTTTCGGATTAGGTCACTTTTAGCTAACCCGTGAATTCGGCATGCATATGTTCTTCCTCTTAGAAAACTGTTTATTGATATTTCTGTTATTTCACTGGACCGGTTGGCTAACAGATTTGGTATTTTAGACAGCTGTCACTATTTATAACAGCATTGCTATTTCTGATAATACCATTATTTTTGACATGTGTCATTATTTTGATAGGTTTTACTATTTTTGACAGGTCTCAAAAATAGTGATACTGACAATCACAAGCATACATTGAAAGAGTTGTGAAACCTCTAAAAAAATAAAAAATAGTGAAAGCAGTCAAAATCAGTGATAGGTGTCAAAAACCAGGACAACTGTCAAAATTTCAAAAAAAGTGTCAGCTTTCAAAATCAGTGAAAGATGTCAAAAACAATGACACACGTCAAAAATAATGGCTGTCAAAAGCAGTGCAACCTGTTAAAATAGTGCCAGCTGTCAAAATAGTGACAGCTGTGAAAAATACCAACTCGTCAGCCAACAGGTGCAGTGATATAACAGAAACATCTATAAACAGTTTTCTAAGAGGAAGGATATATACAGGGTGGAATTTTGTGACACCACCTGGAGGGCAAGTACTCTAAATAATGGAGGTAGCAAATTTCCCTCAAAGGAAACATTCCCTTATTTTTTAAAAGAAACAAAACTGCATTCAAATATTTTAAAAAATACGCTTGCCACAACCAGGAATCGAACCGGCTAAAATTCGAAAAAACATCATTCTGTACTTTCATGGCGTCAATCGACAGGGTCAATCATAAGGATCACATCTCTCTAACAAACATATTAAATTAAATGAAAGGAAAACATGAAATCTTAAAACTTATTTTATTATTAACCTAAAAACATGTAAAAGCTAACTAATTAGTTGTTCGAAATGGGCTCCCTCTCGTTGAATACATAAATTTATTCTTCTTAGGAACTCTTTTTCAGTAGCCTTTAATAGCGTGTTGTGGTGAATATGAAAAATTGTACTGTAAACCTCAGCCCCCAAGTCGTTCACAGTAGGGATGATCGATGCTGTAAAAACATCGATGATGACATCGATAATGACATCGATAGCTGAATATCTATATTCGATGTTTATCGAGCACAAAACATCGATGTCAGCCAACATCGATGTTTTTTGCAAACTTCATCAAAAAAATAAAACAAGCAAAAAATAAGCAATAACTTTCATGCATTTGACTGTTGAGACAAATAGTTATAATGTGTAGTTACTTACATGTTGTTAATATCAAGTATAGTGTAAAAACCAAGTAACAATAACTTTATTTTCATTCAAAGGATGAACAGTAACACGTCACACATAAACAAGTCAGACACAGACAGCACAGTCGGCAGTCCACAGATAAGAACGAACAAAAGTTTTTTCCGTGTTTTGGTTGCGTTCAGAATAGCGATGTTACGATATTTTATATAATGCAACATCGATGTTAAAATATCGATGTTTTGTCTTCTAACATCGATGATCATCGAAAATCGATGAGCATAGGATTTTAGGTAAACTTTATTTTTTACATATCCCCATATAAAAATCCAGAGGGGTGAGGTCAGGTGATCTTGCAGGCCATCGGATTATGCCGTTTGTACCGATCCAGGTCCTGAAATTGTTATTAAGATAGGCTGCGGTGATTCTGCTGTTATGGGCTGGAGCAACATCTTGCTGTAATATTACACGGTTTCGCTCATCCTCGGGTAAAACATTAAACTCGTTTCGTAAGAGGGCCAGTATTTCAAGGTATTTTACCGAGTTTAGAAGCCCTTCATAAATGTGGAAAATGTGCATAACACAACCATATTTCTCATTATACCGCACCAAACGTTGAAAGAAAATGTTACTTGACTATTAGTTTCATGAACACGAACAGGATTTACTCTAGACCAATAATGGTTATTGCGGCGGTTGTACATGCCATTATTACTAAAGTTGGTTTCGTCAGACCACACAATGTCACTCAAAAATTTCGGGTTACGGGCAACTTCTGTTAGCACGGTTTGACAAAATTGTAGTCGTCTCTCAGGATCTCCAGGATGTAATTTCTGAACCAACCGACCAACACGATAACATTTCCACTTATACTTTTTCAAGACTTTAAGTACCTGAGTATGGGTGGTTCCAATTTCTTCGGCAGCTTCTCTGCTTGAAGCCTTTGGATATGCTTCAAAATATGTCAACACACTTACATCAAAATCGGAATTTTCGCGCTCGAGCATGAGCTGTGGCCCATGACTATTGTAACTACCAAATTCTTTCAAATTTTGTACCATTCGCCTCAAGACGAATCGAGTTGGTACTTGTCGGTCCCGATATCTCTCTCCGTACCACCGTAAAGCTAAATTGACATCTTGGCGATTTAAAAAAAAGCTTGCATTAAATCAAATTGTTCTTGATAAGCCATTTTGACGATAAGTAATGCTGCAGCTGACAAACAATTTGACAAAAATCAAATGTGAATAGCAAAAGACTATCGCGACGTCGTATTATCCCTGTTCCTTTTTCGAATTTAATTTTTTTATTTATGCCACACGCAAAAAATAGGTCTCATCCAAAAGAGTCAGCATTACAAACACGCGTAAAGATGATATTGTGAACAACACAAGGTACCTATCTGATGGATCCTTGAGTAAAAGTGACCTGTCCTGTCTTTCATGGTTTTCCTTTCATTTAATTTACTATGTTTGTTACAGAGATGTGATCCTTATGATTGACCCTGTCGATTGACGCAATAAAAGTACAGGTGATCTTTTTTCCCATTTTAGCCGGTTCGATTCCTGGTTGTGGCAAGCGTATTTTTCAAAATCTTTGAATGCAGTTTTATTTATTTTCAAAAATAAAGGAATGTTTCCTTCGAGGGAAATTTGCTACCTCCATTATTTAGAGTACTTGCCCTCCAGGTGGTGTCATAAAATTCCACCCTGTATATATTGAGCCTTCCGTATTCTCGAGTCATCTACATTCAAACTATCAAACATCAAACTATTTTTATACAACAGAAAAGAGCTATGATTTAAAACGCTCAGACTCCCTAAAAGAACTTTTTAAAGAAATTGAAAGTCAATTTATTTTCGAAAATATAATGTAGAGTCCGCACCACCACTGAATTCCCGCGTCAAAGGCTTTATTTTTTCTGGAGTGTATACCTACTAATATAATCCAGAGGACAGCTGTAACCTAAGAAATGAACAGAGATTAGTTGCACACCAGTTTAGACTTAGCAATTATTTCAAGGGTTAATGCATTCTCAACAACAAGATACCTCTGGAGATTTTGAATGAATAAACCATGTAAAAACCACTTTCTCTAAAAAGGGATATAATATTCAAGATTACATAAATGACAAGAGTTGATTGTTTTTGATCTAACTCAACAAAGAACTCTCTTGATAGTTTTGTTATTATTTTATTTATAATATGTTATATTTTTACTAGTTAAACAAAACCTATATTGAAAAGTGATCTACAATTAAGGTGTGGGAGTTTCTTCGCCGTCCTTCTCCCACAGTGGTCCAATGTAGAGAAGAGGTAAGACATTACGTTTTCCGCATTCTAACCTCAAAATAGCAACTTCGCCGCTTGATTTTGGGATCTCAGGCGGAAAAATTATATTCCACTCGTTCGAAAAGACTTTTTTACGAACCTCGCTACGACCCTCGCCGTAAACTTCTCCGTTTACGAACTCGTAGGAAATTTACTATTTCTACACATATTATGTTAATATTTACAGACGTTTTATGACGTCATTCATTTTTTGTATGGGTTTATTTTTTATTTTTTCTGAGACCCTTCGTGTGGGGTATCAAATTAAAGGGCTTCATGTGCCGGTTCTAAAAATAGACTACAGCATTACCTTTCGGCCGCCTGTTTTCAAAAAATCCAAGAAATATTTTCAAAACATATCAAGTTTGGACTCCTCGAAGAAGAAGATGGATTAAGTGAAATAGACTTAACTATTTTCGTGAAAAGTCGATAGATTGTATTTTAAATCGAAAATGTAGTTTACAAAGTTATTGGTGAGGCTACTTTACTACTTGATTTTGATCGAATCTAAAATTCTTACCTATAAATTGGTTCACAGTCCCCCCTGTTAGCGAGGTCTACTACCCATAGGGCCACTAGTTATTATTACTAGTTAATAGCACGTCATTATTATTATTTTATATTTGTTTTCCTCTCCAGTTGGGAGGTACAAATTGGCACGGGCCGAGGCTTGTGCTTTTTGGGCCTATTCATGACCCAGGAATTTTCTAACTATAGTACAGGTATTTAAAATTATAGCTTTCTGGATGAGAGTGTATGTAAGCGGATGGATGTAAAGAGTTTTTAGGCTGTCGTGTAATATTTTTGGTACGATTCCTGTTATTATTATTAATAGTAGCCTATACATCCCACTGTTACACAAATCTCGCTGTTGGGCCGATTCCACAAGTTCTTGAGGATAAAGACATAAACAAAATGTATGATTTATGAACCTTCTGCAGCCGCGACAGCACCTGCGCCAACTTCTGTTGCCGGTCCGCCAATTCGCCGCGGCCAGAGAAGTCGACGCGAAACAGTGCCATAATGGAGTCCATGATGAGAAGTTTGAACACCCCCGCCTCTTCGTGGAATTTCGCCGCTACGTAATCCAGCAGCTCGGCCTTTTTGGAAGAGAACGAATAAACATAGGTGTATAACAAAAAAAAACATAATATAACATTTATTTATCAGGCCCTAAACCCAAGAAATGCAAGAAAATATGATGACAACTGACATGAAATATTAGCGGACTACTGCGTGTTCTAATCATATAGAAAAATCTGCCATGCATATAGAAAAAGTGCGTGTCGGACTTCGCTCTTAGGGTTCCGTAACAAATGTAGAATATAAGCCTAAATATGAGGGAATGTCAAAGAAAAACCTGATTTATCAATATTTAGGATTGTTTTCGGACGTAATAATGAACATAAACATTTACATAAAGGCACATACATTGCTTCTGGCCCTACATTAGGATACCCTGTGTCGTGGGAACCAGAAACAGCGACATCACACACATATATACATCCAATACGCAGGGCTTTTTTCTTTGTCCCCAGCCAGGATCGAACCCGGGACCTCTCGCATGGTAGGCAAAGCCACAACCACTGCGCCACATAGGTCGTCACAATAACAAACAATTATCACCAAATTTTAAGGTTATAGGTCACTGGCAAGTTACAAATTTCTTCACATACAATATTTTGTAAAAAAAAGCTGACTTTGGTGGCTTCTTATTCTCAAGAATTGAGGGGAGTTTGATGCAGCAAAAGTATTCGTTAAAGCGAATTTCAGTTTTTGTTTTATTTCGGATAATTTATACCTAAACAGACTACGCAGTTCTATCCGCCTTCATGAGACGAACCCGTAAACACCAGATTTGACCTCCTAGGACCAAGGAAACGCGAGTTAAAGCCAAAACTATACCCCTATTTTGCTCAAAAGTCTGCATAGTAATTGGAAAATTTAAGCAGCTGAAATTCAATTTAAAATTAAACTGTTTTCGTTAAATTGTTGCGCAAAATAAACTTGTATCGCATTATAATAAAGCCTTCTGTCCATCAGTCGTGACAATATGTTTAAGAATGTAAGTATGTTTGTCGAAGAAGGGCTCGCGAGGTCTACTGTCTCACTTAACCACTTGTATACTCAGCGAGCTCTGAACCACGACATCCCACTCTATGGGTCAAATACTTTTTTGGGCCCGCTTTTACCTATATGGGCCCTTTAAACATTTAAAAATGTTTTTTTGTCATTTCGTATGGCTTTGGGTTAACCCACAGACCAGATTCTGGTCTGTGGGTTAACAAGATGTTCGTGAAAATTTGTGGGTTTAACCGCTTGTCTGTATAACGTAGACGTAGCTATAGGTGAGTGACAGCAATAGGGCTCCGTTTGGACCCTTTGACTAAAATACCTTAAAAGTTAAATATTTCATTAAAAAATACACTTAATAGTCTGCAAATATTGCCATCATTCATTTCAAGCATTTCCTTCCATGGCATACTATTATATTATATTACTTCTGGCCCCAAACTATGGTCTATTATTTCATTCGACGGACTTTTTGACATTAAAAATGTACAAATGTTGCTAGAACTTGCACAGTGCTGTACATATCGATGGTCAATTAATACTAAGATTCATAAGCAAACCACAAACTCTTTGCATAGGTAGATAGATGCATAAGACTGGATTATTGCTCTACCAAAAGTTTCGTTTTTCTGAGGCTCTACCAGAGAAAGTAAGCAAGGAGGTTCGATTATCTGAGTCATAGTTACACAGAATATACACAGATAAACGAAACTCTTTGCTTAAATAGATGTAGCGTCAATTTTGGATTGCGTACACTTTCTATGATGGTTTTTTGGAATCTACTTTTCTTCAGTGAATGAAGATGTTAAATTAGCCATAAAATCCCACATGAAAATGCTGCCGGCGGCGGCGGTACACAGTTTTTTTCAAGAAATTTTCTCTCAATGGAACGTACACAACTCTTTTGCGTAAGTTCACCGACCAGCAACCCATCTCTGATGCAACAGCAGAGATGGGTAGTTTGCAGAGCAATCAGTGGGTGACTTTTGGCCTGATCTACTCATAAAATACATTTATCGTGTGAGCGAAGCAGTAATAAAATATTTACTGCCATTTTGCCTTTGCAGACCTATCTTTGCGAGAGTGGATATTCGGCTATGACAAACATAAAAACTAAATATTATTTCGTCACAGACTTGAACACAACTCAAAGACGACTTGAGACTGAAGTTGACCAAAGAGCAACCAGATTTTTCAGAGTTATGCAAAGAAAAACGTGCACATTTGTCACATTAACGACAGACTATTAAACTGATTTTCATTGTCATTTAAAACTTTGATGATAATAAATGTTAAAAAACTGATTTCGTTTTTTATTTTATCTACACACATATCATAAACCCTCTTTACTGCGGCCAAAAAACACACGTTACGACCAGCATAATGATAAACTTCTTGGTAAAAACTCATTTACTATCTGAACATTGATCATTGTGACCATAATGTACCAAAATTTGTCATTCAAATTTCGAACGCCGAACCCGCCTGCGTGCCGCCCCTAGTTTGTCTGTGAAGTTGGTACTAAAGAACAAGCAAAACCACTGCAGAGCAATGATCAACGCCACAATGCCGGTCGAACATGCGATTCCTGAACACATCAAAGAGAGCTTATGATATGTGTGTAGATAAACTAGTGTATGTAACTGTACATAAGTAGGCATTAAAACTCGCCTTCGGCTCGTTTCATAATCCCACTCTCGAGTATTAATGCCCTCCATTATCTAGCAGTCACATAAACTACTATATCGTTTCTGCAATAAGGGGTACGCCAGTTGAAGCTCTTTCTTTAAGGCAGATGTAACTATTTTTGACAGTGTCGCTATTTTGATAGATATCATAATTTTGACAGGTGCCATGATTTTGAGGGGTGTCAATATTTGACAGATGTCACTATTTTTGACAGTGTTATTATATATGCCAGGTGTCACTTTTTGTCGTTTTTATGACTGTCGTTTTTATGACTGTCGCTTTTATGACAGCTGTCACAACAATCTTTTTAATGGGAGGCAGTTGCTCACGTCCGAAGGAGATACCTGGAACCTACGGCCCTTAAGTTACGTCCTCCCGGCTAGTGCTAACGAGCAACAAATCAACACTTAAATTTCCAGGCTCTCGAAAGTGAACCTCTCCATATACAGTGACATCTAGTAAAACACGTGACATTGACGAAATTAACCTCGATGTTAGACCGCCATTAATTAAGAAATAATAAATAATATTATTAATAATGCTTGAGAATAAGTAAGATATTTTTTGTGTTTGGCCGCCATCCTCCCCATAGCAGGCTGCACCGTCTTTTATTATTAAAACCGGCCAAGTGCGAGTCGGACTCGTGCACGAAGGGTTCCGTACCATTATCTATTGAAACGGCAAAAACAAATCACGTTTGTTGTATGGGGCTCCCCCCTAAATATTTGATTTATTTTAATTTATTTTTAAAGTAAATATATATCAAAATATTATGTGAATATTTCAAGCGTCTAACTGATGCCGTTATCAATATCGAGCAAATACGAGAAGAAAAATTACGTTTGTGTATGGGAGCTCCCTTAAATATATTTTTTATTCTGTTTTTTAGTATTTATTATTATAGCGGCAACAGAAATACATCATCTGTGACAATTTCAACTGTCTAACTATCACGGTTCATGAGATACCGCCTGGTGACCGACGGACAGATGGACGACCGGATGGACGGACAGCGGAGGCTTAGTAATAGGGTCCCGTTTGGCACCCTTCGGGTACGGAACCCCAAAAATTAATTTAAATTATTTCCATATTAATTTATATATAATAATATATAAATTAATATGGAAATAATTTAAATTATAATTATACATAATAATAAAGAAAGAAGTTATTAATATTTTTTTCTTATTGTCGAAATATTTTTATATCTTTTCTGCCTCTTTAGTTTTCTTTTCTTCCTCTATTCTTTCGATCGCTAATCTACTAAGCATCACGTAGGCCATATTTACGGCGATCATTTCGTTGACCTTCAGGCCTTTTTTCAGACATTCGGCTGCTGAATTAAGTAATCTGGAATTAAAATGATATGATATATCAGATACTATAATTATACTAGGTAATATTATATTTTATATAATAATTTTATAATAACATGTGCATAATTTGTAATTTTACTTTAAATTTAAATTTCCTGATCGCTTTCCTATAAACTGTTTCTCTTATAAATTTCTGTTCATCTCTTATTATTTATGTTGGCTTCTCCTCTGCCTATTTTTTCTAGTTCCAACTTTCTCTTTAGATTTTTCTTCTCTTCTGGAAGTCTTGCTTCTTCGTCTTGGATACTTTTGTGCTTTTTGAAGTGAAAACTTGCCGCCGCGTTGGGCACTTGTTGGTAGGGGAAAATCTTATGGGTTTGCGGCACCGACATGTCCGCGTTGGGCACTTGTTGGTAGGGGAAAATCTTATGGGTTCGTGGCACCGACATGTCCGCGTTGGGCACTTGTTGGTAGGGGAAAATCTTATGGGTTCGTGGCACCGACATGTCCGCGTTGGGCACTTGTTGGTAGGGGAAAATCTTATGGGTTCGTGGCACCGACATGTCCGCGTTGGGCACTTGTTGGTAGGGGAAAATCTTATGGGTTCGTGGCACCGACATGTCCGCGTTGGGCACTTGTTGGTAGGGGAAAATCTTATGGGTTCGTGGCACCGACATGTCCGCGTTGGGCACTTGTTGGTAGGGGAAAATCTTATGGGTTTGCGGCACCGACATGTCCGCGTTGGGCACTTGTTGGTAGGGGAAAATCTTATGGGTTTGCGGCACCGACATGCCCGCGTTGGGCACTTGTTGGTAGGGGAAAATCTTATGGGTTCGTGGCACCGACATGTCCGCGTTGGGCACTTGTTGGTAGGGGAAAATCTTATGGGTTCGTGGCACCGACATGTCCGCGTTGGGCACTTGTTGGTAGGGGAAAATCTTATGGGTTCGTGGCACCGACATGTCCGCGTTGGGCACTTGTTGGTAGGGGAAAATCTTATGGGTTCGTGGCACCGACATGTCCGCGTTGGGCACTTGTTGGTAGGGGAAAATCTTATGGGTTCGTGGCACCGACATGTCCGCGTTGGGCACTTGTTGGTAGGGGAAAATCTTATGGGTTCGTGGCACCGACATGTCCGCGTTGGGCACTTGTTGGTAGGGGAAAATCTTATGGGTTCGTGGCACCGACATGTCCGCGTTGGGCACTTGTTGGTAGGGGAAAATCTTATGGGTTCGTGGCACCGACATGTCCGCGTTGGGCACTTGTTGGTAGGGGAAAATCTTATGGGTTTGCGGCACCGACATGTCCGCGTTGGGCACTTGTTGGTAGGGGAAAATCTTATGGGTTCGTGGCACCGACATGTCCGCGTTGGGCACTTGTTGGTAGGGGAAAATCTTATGGGTTTGCGGCACCGACATGTCCGCGTTGGGCACTTGTTGGTAGGGGAAAATCTTATGGGTTTGCGGCACCGACATGCCCGCGTTGGGCACTTGTTGGTAGGGGAAAATCTTATGGGTTCGTGGCACCGACATGTCCGCGTTGGGCACTTGTTGGTAGGGGAAAATCTTATGGGTTCGTGGCACCGACATGTCCGCGTTGGGCACTTGTTGGTAGGGGAAAATCTTATGGGTTCGTGGCACCGACATGTCCGCGTTGGGCACTTGTTGGTAGGGGAAAATCTTATGGGTTCGTGGCACCGACATGTCCGCGTTGGGCACTTGTTGGTAGGGGAAAATCTTATGGGTTCGTGGCACCGACATGTCCGCGTTGGGCACTTGTTGGTAGGGGAAAATCTTATGGGTTCGTGGCACCGACATGTCCGCGTTGGGCACTTGTTGGTAGGGGAAAATCTTATGGGTTCGTGGCACCGACATGTCCGCGTTGGGCACTTGTTGGTAGGGGAAAATCTTATGGGTTCGTGGCACCGACATGTCCGCGTTGGGCACTTGTTGGTAGGGGAAAATCTTATGGGTTCGTGGCACCGACATGTCCGCGTTGGGCACTTGTTGGTAGGGGAAAATCTTATGGGTTCGTGGCACCGACATGTCCGCGTTGGGCACTTGTTGGTAGGGGAAAATCTTATGGGTTTGCGGCACCGACATGTCCGCGTTGGGCACTTGTTGGTAGGGGAAAATCTTATGGGTTCGTGGCACCGACATGTCCGCGTTGGGCACTTGTTGGTAGGGGAAAATCTTATGGGTTTGCGGCACCGACATGCCCGCGTTGGGCACTTGTTGGTAGGGGAAAATCTTATGGGTTCGTGGCACCGACATGTCCGCGTTGGGCACTTGTTGGTAGGGGAAAATCTTATGGGTTTGCGGCACCGACATGCCCGCGTTGGGCACTTGTTGGTAGGGGAAAATCTTATGGGTTCGTGGCACCGACATGTCCGCGTTGGGCACTTGTTGGTAGGGGAAAATCTTATGGGTTCGTGGCACCGACATGTCCGCGTTGGGCACTTGTTGGTAGGGGAAAATCTTATGGGTTCGTGGCACCGACATGTCCGCGTTGGGCACTTGTTGGTAGGGGAAAATCTTATGGGTTCGTGGCACCGACATGTCCGCGTTGGGCACTTGTTGGTAGGGGAAAATCTTATGGGTTCGTGGCACCGACATGTCCGCGTTGGGCACTTGTTGGTAGGGGAAAATCTTATGGGTTCGTGGCACCGACATGTCCGCGTTGGGCACTTGTTGGTAGGGGAAAATCTTATGGGTTCGTGGCACCGACATGTCCGCGTTGGGCACTTGTTGGTAGGGGAAAATCTTATGGGCTCGCGGCACCGACATGTCCGCGTTGGGCACTTGTTGGTAGGGGAAAATCTTATGGGTTCGCGGCACCGACATGTCCGCGTTGGGCACTTGTTGGTAGGGGAAAATCTTATGGGTTCGTGGCACCGACATGTCCGCGTTGGGCACTTGTTGGTAAGGGAAAATCTTATGGGTTTGCGGCACCGACATGCCCGCGTTGGGCACTTGTTGGTAGGGGAAAATCTTATGGGTTCGTGGCACCGACATGTCCGCGTTGGGCACTTGTTGGTAGGGGAAAATCTTATGGGTTCGTGGCACCGACATGTCCGCGTTGGGCACTTGTTGGTAGGGGAAAATCTTATGGGTTCGTGGCACCGACATGTCCGCGTTGGGCACTTGTTGGTAGGGGAAAATCTTATGGGTTTGTGGCACCGACATGTCCGCGTTGGGCACTTGTTGGTAGGGGAAAATCTTATGGGTTCGTGGCACCGACATGTCCGCGTTGGGCACTTGTTGGTAGGGGAAAATCTTATGGGTTCGTGGCACCGACATGTCCGTGTTGGGCACTTGTTGGTAGGGGAAAATCTTATGGGTTCGTGGCACCGACATGTCCGCGTTGGGCACTTGTTGGTAGGGAAAAATCTTATGGGCTCGCGGCACCGACATGTCCGCGTTGGGCACTTGTTGGTAGGGGAAAATCTTATGGGCTCGCGGCACCGACATGTCCGCGTTGGGCACTTGTTGGTAGGGGAAAATCTTATGGGTTCGTGGCACCGACATGTCCGCGTTGGGCACTTGTTGGTAGGGGAAAATCTTATGGGTTCGTGGCACCGACATGTCCGCGTTGGGCACTTGTTGGTAGGGGAAAATCTTATGGGTTCGTGGCACCGACATGTCCGCGTTGGGCACTTGTTGGTAGGGGAAAATCTTATGGGTTCGTGGCACCGACATGTCCGCGTTGGGCACTTGTTGGTAGGGGAAAATCTTATGGGTTCGTGGCACCGACATGTCCGCGTTGGGCACTTGTTGGTAGGGGAAAATCTTATGGGTTCGTGGCACCGACATGTCCGTGTTGGGCACTTGTTGGTAGGGGAAAATCTTATGGGTTTGCGGCACCGACATGCCCGCGTTGGGCACTTGTTGGTAGGGGAAAATCTTATGGGTTCGTGGCACCGACATGCCCGCGTTGGGCACTTGTTGGTAGGGGAAAATCTTATGGGTTCGTGGCACCGACATGTCCGCGTTGGGCACTTGTTGGTAGGGGAAAATCTTATGGGTTCGTGGCACCGACATGTCCGCGTTGGGCACTTGTTGGTAGGGGAAAATCTTATGGGCTCGCGGCACCGACATGTCCGCGTTGGGCACTTGTTGGTAGGGGAAAATCTTATGGGCTCGCGGCACCGACATGTCCGCGTTGGGCACTTGTTGGTAGGGGAAAATCTTATGGGTTCGCGTCACCGACATGCCCGCGTTGGGCACTTGTTGGTAGGGTAAAGTCTTATGGGTTTGCGTCACCGACATGCCCGCGTTGGGCACTTTTTGGTAGGGGAAAATCTTATGGGTTCGCGTCACCGACATGCCCGCGTTGAAATTTCAAATTTTAATACTAAAGTTGTAAAGTTAAAAGTTGTAAGTTTTTAACTTCTATCGGCAGTCCCTATAACTGCCAATTGTTTGTATAAGTTTCTGTTTCTCACAGTATTTATTATTCATATCTTATGTGGTTTAAAAGAACAAACTCTTCAAAAAAGGTATTTTACCTTTTTTGAAGAGTTTGTTCCAAGAAGTTATGTTCAGAGATTTTAAAGGGCCTCCCACTCCAAAACGGCATTTTTGTCACCGCAATCTACAGATAACACATTTTTTTTGTGGGAACGTAGCCCCTGATTCTCAAAATAGTGACTATACCGACAATTTTTCGAAAAAACTGACTTTTACTGACCTTAGCCAAAAAAACCGACGCTTACTGACTTCACTGACCATTTTCCACATTTTTTTTAGGAATGACAAATCCTAATTTCATAAAATTTTGTGTTTATGAATTCGACAACATTTAGCTCATAGCAAATTTGATGTAATTTTTGAAGTGTCAGCTTTAAAAAAATATTACGAATCTTATCATGAAAATGGATCACATTTAGGCCCGCTCATTTACCACCGGCGTTAGCTAACGCCACTTTTCCGTTAAAGGTTTTAAATTTTATACCATGGCATAGGGTTCAATATTGCGATCCGTCCCAACTACGCTCAGTTTTTGAGTAAGTAGTTAGGACGATCTGATTTTAATGAGAAAGTTTTAGTTATCAAGCTGAAAATTAAAATAATATTTAATATGTAGATGTCAAACTTTGAAATTACCTTTTAAACTATAAAAATAATGGAAATAGCTATTGAATTACACGAATAATGAACTCCTGAATCTGTGAGAAAATTTCGCCAATTTTATAGGTAATAATTGTAATTATTATAATAATAATAATTTTATATCGGACCACAAAATAATCCATATTTTGTTTAATCAGACAAACTACTTAATCTTTGTCAGTTTCTCCATATAACACTCAATTCA
The DNA here is from genome assembly GCA_949825045.1 of Argyresthia goedartella. Taxonomy (NCBI): domain Eukaryota; kingdom Metazoa; phylum Arthropoda; class Insecta; order Lepidoptera; family Argyresthiidae; genus Argyresthia; species Argyresthia goedartella. Next base: position 19,071,861 of record OX463821.1, on the reverse strand, counting down.
ATCTATTTCATTTAAATGGGCCTGCCTGTGTGCCACGGCTCAGTTTTCCACGCACTGTCAAAAACAGTTACAACACTCACCCTGTGTTTGAATATTGGTGCGTCGAACCAAAAAATTAGAGCTTGGTTCAAACAGCTAACTTGGTGGCTTTGTAATTTCATCTGTCTATTTCGTTGTCTGTTTCCGGTTTTGTTATTTTATGGGTATTTTTGAGTGCAATAACGGTGTGGTAATGAGTGTGAATCTTCACTATGCCACAAAATATTACTTGGAAGGTAAAAATCTCGCGTGCCCCTGTAGAGCTAGACTTTCTGCTAGTTGTCATTATTGTTATATATCCAACAAAGCATGTGGGTAAATAACGATACATATTTTTGCCGGTAAAGATAGCACTATAAATAAAAAGATCGATATTTACGCATCACTATTTTTTGTTGAATTGGGTGCCTATATCACTATATCTTTCAAACAAGTCCTTCGAATAAGTATCAGATTATAGGAGACCCTCTGTTGCAGGAACCAGAAACAGCGAAGTAGAAGTGAGACCTAATAGAGGGAATTGGTGGGCATTCTAATTGAGAACGAGGAGAATGAGACCAGCAAGGAGGACGAGCCCACATCACTAACTTTGGTCTCGACCCCCCTCAACGAGTGTTGCAGCGTCCACCGCTGCCCCGACCAAAAAACAGCGTCGCCGTCGTCGGCGAGGAGGCACCTCGCAGCTCAACAGCGCGAGCGGCGCGCCGCTCGCTGTCCCTGCTGAGGCGTGTGTCATGCCGCACGCTGCCCCGAGGGCCGCGCCGTTCGCCGTTGCGCACGTTGCGACGCTCGCTGCCGCAAATGCCGCGCCTACCGCCGCCACGTGCATCGCACCGTACTCCAACACGTGTCTCCCGCAACTCACCTCCACTCGTGTACCGCCAGCTACCAAAATATGTGCTCAGAGAAAAACTCTGTTCTCCGACAAAGTTGGTGCAGGATTTAGGCCTCTATTACATTGCCGGCTTCACCAAAAAGTAACGAACATTTGCTGTCCGAATAGTTCATTTGTAGATCTTGTAAAGATAATTAGTCGCGGTATCTATGATGAGTACAGCACTATTGTAATTATGGTAGGAAATCATTCAAACATTAGTCGGAATGATTTGAATAAAAGTGTTTAAACAGTTCTAGACTTACATAGTAGGATGAAATGCAAATTTATACTATGCAATTTTCCATATGCCTGTAATTTGACAGAACTACAGAACAAATCTGTGCATAGAATAAATATTCATTTATTTAATTTATTGTGTCATCACAGCGATGCTATTTTATATTTCGACATGAATAATTTTATTCATAACTTTACTCTGACACAGGATACATTGTAACTGTCTAATAAATATAGAAAATTAGTAGCTACATTGTTAGCTTATAATATATGCGACGAAGCTATAGTTGGTTTAACCAAGTTCAACTTGACATCAGCTTAGGTTAAGAGTAATATGACATGCACCCCTATTGGGAATTCACCTGTTAATCATGCTTTGCATGCAGCATTGGAATCTGTTCCAAATAATTTAAATTAGTTCATAAGACAATAGAGGAAATCTCTAGCATACAAGAGCCACTAAATATGTCAAAATGTAAGCCCCAGTTAAATATTATCCATCAAAACATCCAGGGGCTACCTGGCAAAGAACTTGTATTAGAATTATTTCAAAAAAAATCTGACATTGATATTATTTGTGTAACAGAACACTGGTTGAAGGAAAATATGATGTCTTTTAAAATAAATAATTACAAAATTTTCAGTTGTTACAATAGAAAGGCTGCTGATAGAGGTGGTTCTTTAATCTTAGTGACAAATAATATTAAGGTGAAACAACGGAAAGATATTCTTGCACTTACTTTTGAAAGACAAATAGAGGTATTCTGTGTTGAGTTAGATAGCCATATTATTGTTTGTGTCTACAGGCCACCGAGGGATGAAAAAAGCCATGGCGATTTCGAAATAGTTGAGAAAATTATGGAGGAAGCCCTCACTAAACTACGTAATAACAGAAAAAAGTTAATTATTTGTGGAGATCTTAATGTAGATTTGCTTGTAGGAACGACAATGAAACAATGATTAATAACTTCATTCAAATCTTTTAATTTATGTCATGTATTTTTAGAGCCGACTAGATTTACACTTACCAGCCAAACTTGCTTAGACAACGTTTTTTGTGACTGTTCATTCACAAGTAAAAGTGTAATTAACTGCTTACCTTCCGATCACAGTGGTCAAACAGTTTCATTCCCAATTGATATTAAGGATAAGACTGGTCTATGATTTTATAGACCTATTACATCCCATAGACTAGAGACATATACGAAACACTTAGATATAAATTTGCCAGTACCGGATTTTAATGAACAGAACCCAAACAAAATCTACTCAGACTTCTTCAAAATTATTCAGACAGAATTCAATAAAGTTTTTAAGTATTAGGTCCTTACATATGAAAATGGCGTTTCGCCGTACTGGCCACTTTGATCTCAAATATCTCCTCTATGGTTAGGAATTCCAAAATTCAAATTTATAAAGCTATTTACTCATGTATTTGTGTTTCTAACATTATAATTCATTTGTTTTTTTCTTAATTGTTTTTTTTCTTGCGTCACTCAGCTTACAAAATGGAAAACTTGAAATATCGCGTTATTTACGAGTATGAGTTCTAACGTGGCACCAGTGCTGCAGAAACGGCTCGAAGGGTTTATGATGTGTATGGCGACGGTGCCTCAATAGAAAACACAGTGCGTTTTTGTTCCAACGTTTTCGTTCTGGAAATTTCGACCTGCAGAACAAGCCCCGTGGACGGCCGGAGACCAAAGTTGATAATGAAGAATTGAAGGCTATTGTGGAAGCGGATCCATCGCAAACCACGTCCGAGTTAGCTGCAGGCTGCGGTGTTAGTGATAAAACTGTTTTAATCCACTTGAAGCAAATTGGGAAGGTGACAAAGCTTGAAAGGTGGGTACCTCACGAACTGAGTGAAGCAAATCAACAAACGCGCGTTGACTGCTGCGTTGCATTACTCACCCGGCACAATAATGAAAGGATTTTACATCGAATCATTACAAGTGATGAAAAGTGGATCCTGTACGATAATCGGAAGCGCTCATCGCAATTGCTGAACCCTGCCGAACCAGCCAAACCATGCCCCAAGCGAAAATTGACTCCAAAAAAGTTACTTGTGAACGTTTGGTGGACTAGTGCTGGTGTCGTTCACTACAGCTTTCTTAAATCTGGCCAGACGATTACGGCAGATGTCTATTGTCAGCAACTGCAAATCATGATGGAAAAGCTAGCTGCTAAACAACCGAGGCTGGTCAATCGCTCTAGGCCACTGCTGCTTCATGATAACGCTAGACCACACACTGCACAACAGACGGCTACCATATTAGAGGAGCTTCAATTGGAATATCTAAGACATCCACCGTACTCTCCGGACATTGTTTCAACAGATTACCATTTTTTTCGAAATTTGGATAACTTCTTGAAAGGGAAAAAATTCAACACCGATAGGGCAGTCGAAACCGCCTTCAAAGATTTTATTGATTCCCCTCCGAGTGTTTTTTTTAGTAAAGGGATCGAAGAACTACCTATGAGATGGCAAAAGTGTATAGATAGCATTGGTACATACTTTGATTAAATAAATATATTATATTTAAAAAAAACGACTTTATGTTCCTCCCATACAAAACGCCAATTTCATATGTAAGGACCTAATAAAAGAAAGTCGGTGACTACAACGGTAAATCTAAATTCAATGACTGGGCAACGTTTGGAATTCGTAAAAGCAGAGTTATCTTGTATGACCTTTATGAACAAAAAACCTATAACTTTGATCAAAAAAATATGACTATGTTAAAAAATATTCCAAAACTTTCAATTTGGCTTGTAGAACAGCAAAAACTTTACACGTTAATAGAAACATTCAAAATTCAAATAATAGAATGAAAACCGTTTGGCAAATAATAAACCGTGAAACTGGCAAAGTTATACTAAGGGACAATGATTTCTGCCTAAAGATAGGTGATGATGTTGTTAAATCCAGCGCAGATGTTCTCGAGCTTTTGAAAAATTCTTCACCAATGTACCCTTACTCACAACAGATCGTCTAAATTCATCTCCATATGAAGCAGAGACTTTATTAAAAAATAACACTAGCGTCAGTAAGGTATATTTAAAATTTCATCATGTATATCCCCAGGAAATTGTCAAAACGTTTAGATTACTTAACTTAAAAAATACGGAAGACCTGTGGGATATATCAGTCAAAGTAATTGGTTCAGTAATTCTAGTTATAGCCCACACTTAGCTTATATATTCAATAAATGTGTTGACGATGGGGCTTTCCCAGACCTCATGAAACACAATAAACTGATACCTCTGTTCAAGTCGGGAGATAAGGGTGATCCTTCAAATTTCAGACCAATATCTGTTCTTCCAACACTAAGTAAAATATTTGAAAAGATTATACTCAACCAAATGCTCTCACACTTCAACCGTACAAAACAACTCCACGCCAAACAATACGTTTTCACTAGGGGTAAATCGACTACGGATGCGCAGGTATTACCCCTATATCTCATATTTATTCTGCATGGGAGGCCGCACAGGATGCTATCGGAATTTTTTGCGACCTGTCGAAGGCGTTTGATTGTGTTGATCATAATACGCTATTAATTAAATTAAATCATTACGGAGTTAGAAATAAAGCGTTGTATCTACTAAGATCATACCTAAGCAATAAAATTCAAAAGGCAGAAGTTAACGGCGTTAAATCTGATGGATCGGGTGTTATAATTGGCGTTCCACAAGCTTCCATATTAGGCTCTTTCTTATTCCTGGTATATATTAACGATCTGCCTTTCATGGTGGAGAAATTAACTGAGATAGTGTTGTTTGCTGATGATACTTCAATGGTCTTCAAAATTGAAAGACAAAAAGGAGATTTGGTGATGTTAATGGTGTATTGTCTTTAACCTTGAATTGGTTCACAGTTAATAATTTATTGTTAAACGCTGGTAAAACCAAGTCTATCAAATTGTCACTTCCAAATGTCAGACAATTTGAGACCAGTTTGGTCTTAGACAACAGCACGTTAGAATTAGTAAATGATACGAAGTTTCTTGGAGTAACCATTGATAGCAAATTGCAGTGGGGACCCCACATAGATAAATTAGCTGGTAAATTAAGTTCTGCGGCTTCCGCTATTAGGAACATCAGACAAAGCACGGATGTGGCTACATCTAGGCTAGAATATTTTAGTTACTTTCATAGTGTGATGTCTTATGGTATCTTGTTGTAGGGGAAAGCAGCGGATATTCAAACTATTTTTATTTTACAGAAAAGAGCTATTCGAGCTATTTATAATTTAAAACGAACAGACTCCTTAAGAGAGCTTTTTAAAGAAATAATAGTCAATTTATTTTCGAAAATATAATGTATGTACGCAAGAACCTTACAACATTTTCCAAACTTAGCGATAGCTGTAATGTTGACCGAAGAAATAATCACAAACTTTGTGCGCCCCGATTGAGACTCGCGAAGGTTAGCAATGCATGGGTCAGTGCATTCTCTACTATAATAAGATACCTCTGGAGATTTTGAAATTGCCATTTGAGCAATTTAAAAAGCATGTTAAAGCGACTTTTTGTCGAAAAAGGGATATTACAATGTTCAAGATTACTTAAATGACAGGACTGTATATGGTTAATCTGGCTCAACACAGACCTTGCTGTTAATAATTTTGTAATGATTTATTCCTGCTTATTAATCATAACAATAAAAAAAAACATATTTGAATTAGTTAAGCACAACCTATTTTTAAAAGAGATCTAAAAATCAATCTGTGGGAGTTTCTACGCCCTTCTTCTCCCACAGTGGTCCAATGTAGAGAAGAGGCAAAAAATGACGTTTGCTAAGTATATTTAAATATCTACTGTAATAAAGTACTTTGACTTTGATGTTAGAGAAAAACCTTTGAGAAAAATTCAGATCAACGACACTCTTCGCTCACTATCTCTATGGATAAAAATTAACCAACACCATTGCTTAATACATAAATTAAAAAAACATCACCTTTGGATTTACATAAACTGGCCAAACACTATACCTACAGACAGGGTGTAGTCAAATATGGGACTATTGGGAATATGAACAAACGACTTTTACAACTGTTAATTACAACGGGCTAAGTATTTCGGAAAATAATCTTTTACTAACCTGATGCTCGGACGTATAAGCTCGCGCGTACAGTACATTGTCTAGAACTGCATTTTGATCCAAGTTGAACCTGTCTGCGATAGGTCTCAGCCTATCTGGTCGACTGCAGGTATTAGTAAAGGAATATATACAAAAAAATACTTGTGCGATGGTATTGTAATGCGATGGTCATGACTGGATTAGGATATCTTTATATTTTATTTATAGTGATTTCATGTCTTGAAGAAGTTGTTAGGTTAAAAAAACGTGTGACCGGAAAAATTACTTGGCGGGGTCACAGTTGTACCCCCAGATCGCTGATACGATCATTATCATACATATAGGCCCCTTCAGGTTTCTTGGCCTTAGAGCCAACTGTCGCCTCTCTCTCTCTCTTTCACCCATGTAAGTATCTGTCTATCTTGTACACGTGCGCCGTTACCCGCTCCAGGAGGCATTCAGAGGCCGAGAAACCTGGCGTGGGCTGTACATGATTAGTGCTAAAAGGCTTCAATAAAAAGGATACAAAGTATGCTCGGTATCGAGAAACATTACTTTCCCGCCGTGATACCCGCTGGTGGTGGGTATTTGAGTGGTTACGCACAGCGTGTGCGAGAGTTGCGTCTTGCCGGTTCGAAACTCTCCAAAAACTTCTGTGATGGCCATAGATTCCACGCCGCCGGCTAGTAATTTGCTGAAACAAGATATTTATTGCATATCTTAGCGCTAGGCGTTTGATTTAGATTTAACGCTTAAAATATCTGTGTGCAGTAAAGAATGGCTTGTGTTTAAACGATTAACAAACAAATAGAAAATTTTGCTACCCTTAAATTCGAAATGACTGCCAGAATTACTAAGTAAGAGAATGTCAAAATACATCTTGGAAAATGGCCACTACTTACAAGGAACAAGACTAACTGTATCTCAATACCTAGATAAAAATACTAGAGAACAACGAAGGAATATGCGAAATGAAATGTTAAATGCCCGAGAACAGGGAAAATATGCAGTCAAACGAGACAATAAACTGTTTGTGGACGGAAGAAAAATTGAAATGAAGTCTACCCAGACACAAAATGCCACAACTGAAACAAATGTAGAGACCAAAAGACACCATAACAACTACACAAAGAACACAAAAAATTTTCATCACCATAACTACTCCAATAACACCCAAAATAGTTCCTTTCGCAGACACAGATAAATATTTTAATATATTATTCCAAAATTTCCAAAGCCTCTACAATAAACAAGACTTACTAGAATCATTCATAAATCAGAATGTGAAATATCATGCTATATGTATACAAGAAACCTGGCTAACTGAAGCAAAAATAGAGTTACTTAATTTTAGCGGATATAAATTTGCAACATCCTTCTCTAGACAAAATAGAGTAGGAGGTGGCGTGTGCATCCTACTGCAGGACCATATTGAATATGCGGAGTTAACAGAAATAACCAATATGTCCATTGAATACGTCGTTGAAATGTGTGCAGTTAAATTAACAAATGAAAACCTTATTATAGTGTCTCTATATTGGAATAGAAGAGAGAAGGACGTTTTTTACGATCGATTAAATAAAATGCTTAATTTTGTAAACAATAAATTTCCTCGATTCAATGTTGTGATAGGGGGAGATTTCAATACAGATATACTAAAGAATAATCCTAAGACAACGAAACTTCTAGAATCCATGCTAGAATTTAAGCTAACCCAACACATAAAACAGGCAACACACCACACAGCTAGCTCATCAACATGTATAGACCTATTATTCACAAATCTAAATAAAAACTTGTTCTACACTTCTATCGAGCAATTGGGATTTTCTAATCACTCTGGAACCATATTACATTTAAAGCTTCCAAAACTGACACAACAAATAACGTGGACCAAAACAATGCGATTATTCAATAGTAAAAATATAACATTATTTAAAAACACGCTTAAAAATATTGACTGGTATAATGCTCTAAATATAAAGACTGATGTAAATAATAAATATAATATATTTAATAACTTAATCAATAAAATATTAAATGACTGCATACCTCTACGTAAAATAAAGATACGAAGTAATAATAAAAAACATTGGCTCACTGTTGGAATAAAAAAGTCATGCGAAACAAAAAGATTATTAAAAATACTTACAATTAAATCAAAATACAATAAAATACTTACCGATTACTATAAAAAATACGAGAAAACCCTAAAAAAAACAATTATCATCTCTAAAAAGAATCATTATAAAAGAAAAATTACCCAATCAAACAATATAATTAAAACTATGTGGGATGTAATAAATGAATGCACCAACAAAAGGCCCAAAAAAGAAAATAACAACATCAATCTTGAAATAAACAATACAATAATTTCAGACCCCCATAGGATAGAACAAATATTCAATGACTTCTTTGCATCAGTGGGCAACGAAAGAGAGAGCCCTTCACCGAGAGCTAGCAGGCGCTACCCGAACCACCAAGCCAAACAAACCATGTTTCTCTACCCAGTAACCCAACGAGAAGTCTATAACATACTTAAAAACTTAAAATGTAAAAATAGTCACGGCATAGATGGTTTACCTCCTAAATTGGTTAAGAAATGTGCAGAAGAGTTGACTCTACCTTTTTACCTCATGATTAACCAATCTTTCACTGAAGGTACCTTCCCAGACCTACTTAAAATTGCTCTCATAAAACCAGTACATAAGAAAAACTCTAAACAAAAAACAACAAATTATCGTCCTATCGCTCTACTGCCGACGGCTTCAAAAATATTTGAAAAGAGTGTATAAATTTTGTGAGAAATTTAAACTATTTAACGAAGGCCAGAACGGGTTCCGGAAAGGACGGTCTACATCTTTAGCGGTCTTTAAATATATACAAACGGCTATAAATATAATAAATGATAAGAAATATGCAATTGGTATTCTGCTTGATATGTCGAAAGCCTACGATAGAGTCCGACACAATATATTGTTAGATAAATTGCATAGTATGGGAATACGGGGCATAACTCATAAATGGTTTTCCTCTTACCTGAGCAATAGAAAACAACTCGTGGAGACGGAATACTTGAACCAGAATAGCAAAGAAATTATTAAACTCCAGTCTGATACTATAGACATTAAAGGTTCAATCCCCCAGGGCGGTGTCGCTAGTTGCTTATTATTTTTAATTTACATTAATGACCTCCCCAGAATCATGAGCGATCCATGTGTGTTGTTTGCCGATGATATTTCTATCCTTACACCTTGCGCAAATAACCTAGAAATAAATAATAAACTAGAAACTATCCTAAATAGTACTATAAAATGGCTAAACGATCATAACCTTCAGATAAATTTCAATAAAACTAAATTAATGTTATTTCACCCACCTCAGAAAAAACCATTAGACATAAATTTCACATTCAACAACATAAGATTGGAAACGGTGAGCGAATTCTCCCTGTTAGGTTTGAATATAGATACGAATATAAATTGGAAAGTACATACCCAAATCTTACGTTCCAAGCTATCTAGATTTACCTACGCTCTCCGGGAGGTAAAAAAGTCAACGGACCTAAAAACAGCTTTAGTTACCTACTATGCCTATGCTTATGCGTGGCTTAGTTACGGTATCCTACTGTGGGGTAACAGCACTAACGCACAAAGCGTTTTCACTCTACAAAAGCAACTAATACGCATACTCACAAATATTGAACCTCGAGACAGCTGTAGGCCACACTTTACAGAACACAAAATCCTCACACTCCCTAGCATATACATACTGGAAACTTGTAAATTCATCCGAAAACATCCTGAATTTTACACAAAACGCCAAGATCAGATGCCAACGAATCGCAACCTAAGACCAAGAAAAGATCTACCACCTTCTAGACTAAACATACACTCTTCAAGCCCTCTAGTAATGACTGCAAAAATTTATAATAAGTTACCAAAACATCTGACGACAGAAACTAGAGATACCATATTTATAAGTTCATTAAAACAACTATTAATTACTAAATGCTATTATTGTGTAAATGATTATTTAAATGACGAATTATAATTATTAAAATAGGTATAGAATAAAAATTTCAAACATATGAAAACTAACATTATATAAATAAGTATCTGATACAATTTAATTTATATATAAATTAAGTAGTACGTAGAAATATTGCAATATTGTAATATCGCCCTCTCGCAAATTGCTGTACCTGGACAAGGTCCATAATGATAATCTCCACCTATATTATATATGGAATGCAATAAATAAACTGAACTGAACTGAATTAGTAAATGATCACCAAATTGTGTTTGGATAAATGATCACCAAACGTCTTTTCATGTTTTGTGTACTTAAGTTTATGTTTTAAGTATTTTCTGTTGTTCTTACATGTTCAACTTCGCTTCGCTCACCCCCTTACCCTTCACCTAAGCTACCGCAGTATTTTGCCTTGATATTTTCATGTAACTTTTGGTGTTCATTTACCCATTTTGGGTAAGAAAATAATATTTTGGTGATCATTATATTTGTTGCCGTAAATAATAATGAATTGATTGGTTGACGGGAGTAAGTACCGCTTTCGCCAGTGAGTAAGATAGACACGTAGTAGTTATCTTAATCTACCTCCACAAAGAGGAAATAATATAATGTGGGCGGTAGCTGCCCCCCTACTACTCCCCCCCCGCGGAAATGCCTAGTTGCTGAGATATGTTTTTTTAAAGTTTTGAGGTTATGTTGTAAAAATAAAACAAAATTTAGACTGACCTTGACCTTGAGAGGGGGGGGGGAGGTGGGAGATGCCCCCCTTACTACTCCCCTCCTCGGAAATGCCTAGTTGCTTTCTTCGAAAGGGTCATTTTTCTGCCTCGACACATTTCTCCTCCACAAATGCTATCATCAAAATTTACATGAAAAGTAGCCACAATAACCTACTCTAGCCAGTCGTTTTTGTTTGCATACGCTTCGCTCTGTTCCGCTCCGGTTTAGCTCCTTCAACGTTCAAACCTAACCTATAACCCGATTGAAAAGTAGCCACAATAACCTGCTCTAGCCAGATGTTTTTGCTTGTAAATATCGACAGAACAAGAAAATAGATCATTCGCGAAACTACTAGAAAACGGAATGGCGTCATGAACGCGGCCATTTTGGTTGGTCGCCCAACCAACAACGCGGATAACGCCCCAACAAAATGCGTTCCGTTTTAAACAAAAATTACAACTTTTTTATTTATCAAAAGTGATATTTTACGAAAAAAATACTAAATTAACTTTGATTGACGTAAAATAAATAAACAAACATAAATTGCAAGTTAAATGCACGTTTTTATTAAAATAGGTATTATTAAAAAAAATATTCCACATTTCCTCCTTTTTTTTAGAGAATTCTTATCTTTTCAAATATGCTTAAAGCGAAACGTAGGTAATGTATTTGGCCACAGACCAGATTTAAACATATTATTTGCGTTTCGTTACATAATTTTTCAAAGTATTCTCAGATTTTCAAAAAATCATATCTTAAAAACTATTGATTTCCGCAATCTGAAACTTTCAGGAAGATGATCAAATGACCCCAACTTTACGCTAAAAAAGTTTGGACGCCCTTGCGAGTAGGTCATCCGCTGAAGATGAGCCAAAAAGCCGACAATTACAATCTTCACTAAATAAAAGGCCCGGTGGCCTAAACTAAATTTAACCTTATTACGTCAGTGAAACGGACGCCGTAACCGGGTCTTTTATTTTGTGAAGACTAGTGGATACTCACTCAAGCTCGGAACTACCGGTCCCGATTTTAAAAACTTGTTTCCGTTTATCACTGACTTCTAGTGCCGTCATAAAGCCCAATGTAGCCACTTTCTGGCAAGCTTCTTTTATTTTCTCTACCTTTGTATCTGAAAACCCTTTGATGTTACAGAGTTTTTTCTTTGTGGACATTTGGATTCCTTTTATTGTACAGATTCCGGATGCTTTGAGTTTTTTTATGTCCGCTACATTGATACCGTGTTTTTGCAGTAAATCAACATCTTGGAAGAAGCTTTCTTCTTCATCGACGTCAGAAACATTGTCATCTAATGCTTGATCTGCCATTGTTTATATTATTGCTACGTCAACAACGGAAACTTGAAAATCAATTCTATCAAAACTTTTCCTGGCGTCCATCAGTTTTCGTTTTCGCGCTCAAAGCGGGTCATAGACAAATATTTTTGGTTTCATTTATCCCTTGGGAAAGGCTACGGTGTTAGGCCATACGGCCTAGTCTGTTGTAATGTGATCTTGTCTTCAAATCAAATCAAATGTCTTTATTACTGTACATATTAACATATACTTAGCAAACGTCATTTTTTGCCTCCTCTCTACATTGGACCACTGTGGGAGAAGGAGGGCGTAGAAACTCCCACAGATTAATTTTTAGATCTCTTTTAAAAATTGCTTGTGCTTAACTTATACAAATATTAAAATATTAATTACTATAATAATTATAGTATCTTCTAGGCCACATGGCCGAGTCCTCAATGTACACAGACAAAGGAAACCAATGGGCAAACGAAATGAAATGTTTTTTTTTGGACAGTTAAGCAAATGAAATAAATATTTCTAATTAATGTTGCCATTCATAATAATAATAAAGGTCAACATTCATTGTTGTAAGTTTGCAAGTTGGCCGGCTGATTGATCGAATCGAAGGTTCGATTCAAGTCAAGTCGTCAATGTTGGCTGTACTGTTTGTCGACGCAGGCCAAAAAAAAAATACAAATTGTCTACGAAAAAATTACGATGCAAAGGGCTGTTGCGGCGAATAATAAGGATTTTACTCTAAATTAAATATCGCATCAAGAAATTTTAGCGTCCAACCCATCCCAGGAAAGGTAAGGACGTAATATAACCCACCGGCAGTACTGCAAAGTGACTATTTATTATGTTATATATTTCCTTCTGTATCACAGCCATGTTGTTGAAGTAGTGTTCGTTTTCCTAAGTTTCGCCTCGTCAGTATAAGTCGTTCACTGGAGTTTACAGTTACTCACAAGTATATGTGAAAGACCCAAGTATAGTTTGTGTTGTGAATTCAAAAGTTGAAAAGTTGTTATCTGTAAAATGAAAAGTGTTATAAAGTGCCACCAAATCTGGCGTCAAGGCGTCATCAGCAAGGTAAGACTGGTCGTGTCTTCATCAGGTGTAATCATTTTACATCCATAAAAGTACAACATAATAGTGAGGCAAATGTGTTATCGATTTTATAACTACTCTACAGGTAATTTGTGCTTGTCCTAGCTAACTTGAAATGAAACATGATAGGAATTATCACAACTAAAAAGTGCTTCTTTCGAGTGCTTACTCTAACAGAGTTTGGCTCAAGGTAGTTTGGACAAGAATAGCAAGTGATTCCTATTTAATTTGGTTTATTGTTGATAAGACTAATATTAAGTAGATTGTATTAGGTAGGGTCAGGAATATGTTTGCATTTTTTATGACTAACAATATGTAACAGGTTAATTTATTTTTTATTGACATTTATGTACACTACTTGATTTACTTTGAAACATTGGGAACCACTTCGTGGAGTTTACTCATAAAAATGTATTTTTTTCAGTATGGTATGTAGCTTCTTCAAAATAAAACATGGAAATAGGTTTAACACAAGACAATCTAATTCCAGGAATGGAGTCAGAAGATTCCCGAGATGGTAGTGGAGATGTTCATTCCTCCTCCAGCAGTAGCAGCTCTTCATCACGGAGTAGGAAAAGTTCATCCTCGTCAGATGGCTCAAAGAAGGATGTTAAATCCCCACTACGCTCTCCTCACTCGCCAACCTCCAAAGGACCCCGCTCCCCATCTCCAGATACCAGATCACAGTCTCCGCCGCCTCCTCGGTCCCCCTTGCCCCCCCAGTCACCTCTGTCGTTAGCAAAAGCCCCAAAATCTCCAGATAACTTGAGTGAGGCTCACTCAGACATTAATTCTCCTGAGAATTCAATGCCGGCGTCACCAGCCGGTCCAAAGTCTCCTGATGCACCCAAGTCACCAGATAATGGATCAAACATTGCCTCACCTGAACAGCCGGAGCAGTATGCCTCGCCTCCAGCGTCACCTAAAGATGGACCTAAGACTCCGCAATCCCCTGTTAGCTCGGCTAGGTCAGCTCCAGCATCACCTGATGCTCATTCCCAACCTCAGTCACCAGAGACGAGGTCTCAGCCAGCATCCCCAGAGTCAGTATCACACCCTGCCTCTCCAACAATGCAGTCAGCTATATCCCGGCCTTCAAGCCCTTCCCCTGATAGGAATACCCACCAATCACCGCAGAGAAATGAATGGAGTCCAAAAGATAAGTGGAGAAGGAAGAATAAAGCGGAACAGAAAGCTCTTAATGTACCTTCAGCAAGGTCAAGATCAAATTCTAGCCGGTCTAGTAGTAGTTCCTCGTATAACAAACAAAATGATAAAGATCCTGCTACTGAGGAAATCTCAGAAGGTAAAATAAATTTTTGGTATTTTTTATTTTATTTGATTGAATGCTTTAAATAAAAAGAAACTACCAGTAAGATTCAATGCAAAATATCATATAACTTGTTACATCACATTGCAGGTGAGATGGAGTCTGACCAAGAAGACAGAAAATCACACAACAAGTCAATCACTAGTGAAAAAGTTGAGACCAAGGATGATAACCTGAACATCAGTCATGAAGACCTATCAGATGTATCAGATTTGGATTCCATGGGTCCTGAAGAACCTGACAACAGGGACGAGAAAAAGGTATGCCAATCCAAAGCAAAAAAACAAGAAGAGTGGCACAAGCACTATGTTTGTGTCTAACTCTCTATAATGTCTTTAATACAGAGTAAGACTGCATTCTTGCTGAAATAAGTGCTGGCGATACGGAATAAAAGCTTACCTTTATTGTTTATTTTTCAGCCTAAATCTTCACCAGCGTCGCCAGACCACAAGCTACAAGTTAAAGTGAATGGAAATAACGGAACAGCTAGCTCACAATCCTCACCCAAATCAATCAGTGACAAATATTCAGAGACGCCCAAACTAGAAAAGGTTTGTGATTGATGAAAACAAACATAAAATCATGATAAAAATATCATTTTCACTCTACTGAAACAAAAGAATTTTTCTGTATAATGAATTTTATTTCCTCACTGTAGTCATGAAATGTCTTGTTTGCGGATAAAACTCACTCATCCATTCGTCCATCTGTTGCTCACTTTCCAGCCTCTAGAACAATATACTATGGTTTACTTTAGTTGGAGTAAGTTAGTTAGCTTTGGGAGTTAGGAAAATAATGACATGCATAATGCTTATGTTGTAAAAAGTCCATAGAAAACTATATAATTTTATTCCTGTGTCAATCCAGGACTATTAACCGATTAACTTCTATCAACTCCTTCGTTTTAGTACAGTTTTAATTACATCCACCCTTTCCAACACCGAACATTTATAATGGTTTCGTCACAGTTGCAAAACGATGAAAATCAAGTCAGGATGTTATGTTATTCTTTCTTGCAATTGCCATATTATCCTAAACAAGACATAGTAATTAATTTGTCATGAATATTCTAGGTCCCCCAAGAGAAGACATCAAACACAGAAGATGGGGAGGAACAGTTAGACTTTGAGGCTGAAGAGGGGGAATGTGTGGAGCCGAAGCAAGTCAAAGAACAACTTGACGATGGAGAGATCCGAGATGTTGAGAGAGGTGAGTGCTGAATACATTACAATAATTTCCTCCACTATTTTCGTCAGATATTGCTTTGTTTCTAAAGGTTTACAAAAAACATGTGATAGCCAATGAGGCAGAAAACAATCATAAGCCATATTTTCACAAGTGCTTAAAGGAGGGATGTAGGAACATTGATCCAAAAGTAGTAAGCGAGTCCAGTCCGCTTTGTTTTCTTTTTTCATAAGGAGTAAGTGTATCGAGCTGCAAGTAAGCTCTATACACTTACTCGATGCACATATGTTCGAGCGTGGTCCACTAGCGTGCTCTCTCCATCTTTTGCAACTCTGTTAGGGATACTTAACTTACAGCTTGATACGCTCACTTTCTTTATGCATAAATCTATAGGGCCAGCCTACATCACTGCGTTACAAAAAAACTGCGTCACATCGACCTTATGTCGTATAGCCTAAAGTCGATTATTGCGATGCGACGCGACGCCGCATCGCGGCATGTGGTCTGGCCCTTAGTCCACTAGTTCTCCACCTCCGTATCATCAGGGCCTTTAAGCTCAGCTCCCCCAACAGCAACAGAGGCACCCCACGGCGGGCGCGCCACCCGCGCGTCCTCCCCGGAGGAGGGCGAGGTGTCTGACGAGGCGGAGCGCCGGCCAGAGGAGACGGAGCCGCGCCCCGTGTGCCGCTTCTACTCGCGCGGCGCTTGTACCTGGGGCATTAGCTGCAGGTGGGGCATACCTAACATTACGTAACATTTACATACAGACACATACATCGCTGCTGGCCCCACACTAGGATACCGTGTTGTGGGAGCCAAAAACAGCGATGGCACAAACATTCAAACATCGCAATCCCCACAGGTCGTCACCTACACCTACACCAGTGATTAGCTGGTTGTTACCAAGATTACCAAGCCAAGGCCAACTATTGTGGCTCTGTGAAAATGGCTGATCGATGTTGACTGCGGCAATTTTTTCTACTACTTTCTTGAAGGAATCACGAGAACGCCACATAATGAAAGCACAAACTGACGATTCATAGGCCTGAGCCTCGACTTGGTCTTCCTTAATCACTCGTCTGACTATCACTCGTCTTCCTTTATCACTAGTCTCTTCCTTTATCACTCGTCTTTCTTTATCACTCGTCTTCTTTTATCACTCGTCTTCCTTTATCACTCGTCTCTTCGCACAGATTCCTGCACCCGGGCGTCACGGACAAGGGCAACTACAGCATGTTCGAGGTGGTCCGCGGCATGGCGCCCCCGCCGGCCGGCTACCCGCCGCCGGGCGCCCGGGAGCCGCCTCCCGAGTCCGCCTGGGAGCGCGGACTCAGAACCGCCAAGGAGGTAATACCGCTATAACATGACTGCACAAAGTCACAGTAGCACATGGAGGGTCACCTGCTTAGCGATGGGCCTGGGTTGTAACTGAGTGGTGGCCATGAGGAGGCCAAAGAAGTGTTAGCAAACCTCTTGCCAGATGGTCAGATGACAGCGTGGATAGCCGGCATACACGGGACACATGGGTTCCACGGGGCTATTGAGTGGTGTGTATGTCCTAACAATATCGTAGAATTGACTATATCATGATATAGCCAGATGGTTGAATTAGAGTTTTCATTGAATGAAGAAATATTTTAGGGCAAAACACTGCGGTAGCTTAAGTGAAGACTAAAGGAGGCGAGCGCAGCGAAGCCACCGAATAGTCTTCGTGTTAGGTCGACATCTATAACACAAAAATACCACGTAATACTGAATACAAATGCTTTTTAAAAAAAATACATGTTTTCGTAAAATTAAACGCTTTCTGATCATTTCATGAAATAATTGACTTATATTATCATGAAATGGTTGGCCATGATGAGGAGGAGGAGGAAGAGGAATACGAGGTGGACAAAAATGTCCTGTCCACCTTAAGTGCCTCATTCAACGAAATGGCGACGACAAATACCTTACACAGTTGGCAAGAGTCGCTACAATAGTCACTGCGCCCCTCCCCAGATGCTCCGCATAGCGAACAAACGCAAGGAGCAGGACATGGACTTCGAGGAGAAGAAGCTGCACCTGTCCGTGGGCGGCGTGGTGCACGACCCGGACGCGGAGCTGGCGTACGCGGCGGCGGCCGTGGGCGCCTCCCCGCCGCCCCTGGAGCGCGACGGAGCGCCCGAGCGCGAGCGGGAGCCCTACAGGTGAGGCGCCGGTGATCGCTTATCGCACTCACCAGCCAAACGCTCTGGGCTCGTAGAATCGAGAGGTTTTCTATTTAAAAAAAAATGACGGTCTCTGGCTACTGAGACTTATCTGATCTATATGATTTTAACAATATAAAAAGCTTTACCCCCGATAAGTTTTCCTTTCAGTCTGCATGAACATGCAAGTTCACCAAGTTTGGTGCTCGGTGGTTAGATTATATTTATATACAGGCACATACATTGCTTCTGACCCCACACTAGGATAACCTGTGCCGTGGGAACCAGAAACAGCGACATCGCACACATAAACATCCAAGACCTGGGGTCTTTTTTCTTTACCCCCAGCCGGGGATCGAACCCGGGACCTCTCGCATGGTACGCAGGGCCACAACCGCAACGCCACAGAGGTCGTCATTATACATTCAAATGCAAATATGGGTTAGAATGAATCAATGATTAAATGGGATGTGGTCAATGTGGATTTAGCATAATGCATAATTCATAATTTCTTTATTGCACACAAATGATATAAAAAAGAGTTACATAAAAATAGTGTACAAAGGCGAGCTTATCTCTAATAAGAGATCTCTTCCAGCAAACCAGGTTAAAGTTGGAGATGTTGATTGCTGAGCAGGGGTACAACAATATGACGAAATAAACGAGTACTTACATAAATATTAATAAATAAAATAAAACATTTAATGACTATAATTATATACTAAATACTTATAATATAATACTAACTACTACTGTTATGTATAAATGTGCTAATAAATACTTACATACATACTACCTGTAATTCTAAAGAGAGAGGTAATGCTTCTTCACGCGACTTTTAAATATATTGAGAGAAGGACTGTCCCTGATGGTGCCAGGGAGTGCATTCCACAACGGAATGGCCCGGAGACCGGAGGCCTGCTGGAAGAAAGAAATTGAAAACTGTCTCGTAGGAAAGTTGGATAGCGTGGATTCCGTAAAATGTTGTAGAGGAAATTGAGAATGTGAGAATCCCGGCGAAGACGGATCGGCAGCCACTGTAACTCCTTGCGATGTTGTGACCATGTGGTCGTACTTGCGCAGCCCGAAGATAAACCGAATCCCGAGATTTTGAAGTCGTACGAGTTTCTTCAGTAGTTAGCATAAAATGTTTTAAATGCATAAAAAGTTTGTTCAGTATAGTTAGCATAAAGCATTTCTCTTGAAGCAGTTGAAGCAAGAAAGACTTACTTTTGGCATATTTTCGTAGTTTAAATGGAAGGCCGGTTTTATAATAGCTGCCGTTAAAAGCATAGAGGAAACCGTTAGTAATCGTAAAATTTGTTTTCATTCTCAACTTTTATCTCCCGCTTAACTTGGAATCGCGTTCAGCGAGTCCTCAATGAAAAATTCGGAGCGACGCGAATGCTACAGAATTCATAATTTATTTATTGCACACAACCAACATAGAAATGGTATTAACATACAAATAGTGCACATGGGCGAGCTTATCTATAACAAGACATCTCTTCCAGCAAACAGCGTAAGGATGAGATGGGTTGATTGTGGGGCAGGGGTAGACCTGGATTCGTCATTGGATCGGCTGTTGCTGTGGATGGAACTTCTACAGAATTTGCATTTCCATTGCCGTTAGGTTCCATAGAGGTAGCCATGCTATTCCTGTCACTGTGAATACTTCCACAGGTCGGATAGTGTCATATTAGATTGTCATTTTCGTGCACATAGAAAATAGCAAGGAGCAAGCGAGACATAAGATAGTTCTGTCTTTCTGTTTACTTCTTACTTACTCCTTCGGTTTACGGCTATAGCATTCGACTTTTTAATTCATGTCACAATTGCATAATCAATAGTTCCTGAAAATGGATACTTCTTCACTAGCTTTTTTTTCCCCATAGAAAATGTAAACGTAAACTACAATACCCCGCAGAGCATACGGCGGCATGTTCGGCCGGCCGCCCCGCTTCCCGCCCGGCCGGCCGCCCGTCGAGCCGGCGCGCGAGCGCTACCACGAGCGCGAGCGCGAGCGTGTGTTCGAGCGCGAGCGCGTGTTCGAGCGCGAGCGCCCGCCGCACTACGACGATCACGCGGCCGCGGTCGACGAGGCCTCTTATCACAAGGTGAGAGATTATTGAAGCAGCCTGTTCGCTAAATCAATAAAACTACAATACTACTAGCCAAAGTTAACTTGGCACCTCACTCTGATGACGTCATAGCGATGTCAAGGGCGAAATTGCATTCCTCGTGGGTGCCTAGTTACATTGTGGAGTAAATCACCTGCACACACATAACGCAACCTACATAACACAAACACACACACAACAAATATATACACAAAACATACAAACATACAAATATATACAAACAACCCATTTGCCATTATACACTGTATATGCACCTACCACATTATCGAGTTTAGTTCTTTTTAGATCATAATTAGTGTAAAAGCATTTCTGCAGGCCACTACTTACCATAACTATGTTTAATCCTAAATAATGTAAGGCAGTATTGGCCTATGCTATGAATATTTGTTAAACTTACTTTTAAAGTTTATGTGCTGTGGTCTAGGTAACAATCAATAAATAAATCCTACATAGCAGCTAAATGAAACAAAGTATGCGGCAACTAGCAGTCTTCCTCGATTATGATTATGAGTAGAGCTGAGTTAGCGAATATAGTTCCCGGGTTCGAGTCCCGGTGGGGGCAAATGTTTGTTTGATGAGAACGGATGTTTGTACCCTAGTCATGGTTGTTTATCTATCTAAGTATAATATTTCTCTATATATGTATATATATCGTTGTCTAGTACCCAAGATACAGGGAATCCTAGTTTGGGGCTAGATCAATGTGTGTAAAAGGTGTCCAAGGTATTATTATTATTATTATTATTATTATAGTAGGTTTAATAGTATTACTGTGGTAATGGGCAGGGGCACTGCTTGCAGCTGATCTAAGTTCGTTGATTTTCAAAGTAATGCACAAATTATTTGTAGAAAATTCCAAACAGTTTATTTTTAACAACAATTTTTATTAACCGCCGACGACAAAGAGGGGTGTTATAAGTTTGAAGTGTCTGTCTGTCTGTATGTATGTGTGTTGTGTATGTCTGTCTGTTGCACTCTAGAGCTCAATTGGGTGAACGGATTTTAATGCGGTTTTTTGTAAATGATAGTATACTTCCCTGTGATGGCTCTTAGCTATGATTTATCAAAATCGTTTTAGTGGTTCGAAACTTATGAGCTTAACAAGAACACAAGTCAACCAAGACGAAAAATATGAGTGTAGTTATAGGTTGGAGGCGTCTATCTGTCTGCGTGTGTGTGGGTTAGAGTGTGTGTGTGTGTGTGTGTGTGTGTGTGTGTGTGCGTGCGTATGTGTGTGTGTGTGTGTGTGTGTGTGTGTGTGTGTGTGTGTGTGAGGGTGTGTGTGTGTGATAGGGTGGGTGTGTGAGGGTGGGTGTCTATGGCACTGTAGCGCTCAAACGGGTGGATGGATATTGCTGATATGGTACAAGTCAGATACGACGAAAAAGAGGGTTGTTATAAGTTTGATGTTTACGTCTGTGTGTATGTGTGTGTGTGTGTGTGTGTGAGGGTGTGTGTGTGTGTGTGTGAGGATGTGTCTGTGTGTGTCTGTCTGTCTCTGTGGCACATAGCGCTCAAATGGGTGGACGGATATTGGTGACGCAGTACAAGCCTCTGTAGGTCGTTGTGTCTGTATATCTGTCCGTGGAACCCTAGCGGTCAAACAGGTGGTAGTATTTTGATGCGGTTTTCAGTAAACGATGGTAGTAGACTTCCCAGTGAAAAATCTTAGATATGTTTTATTAAAATCGGTTCAGTAGTTCCAAAGTTCTCAGCTTAATACGGAATAGCGGTCTAACGTGGACCGTTTTTAATGTTATAGTTATAATAATACTTACAAACTATATAATCCACTATTTCCCCCGACAGCGGCGCGTCCGCTCCTCCCGCGAGGTGATCGTGCAACGCGCTGAGGTAGAGCGTCGCGACGTGCGTGACGCGCGTCATAACCGTGACGCGCGCGAAGTCCGTGACCCGCGCGAGGTCCGCGACCCGCGCGACGTCCGTGACCCGCGCGAGGTGCGTGACCCGCGCGACATGCGTGACCCGCGCGACATGCGTGACCCGCGCGAAGTGCGTGACCCGCGCGACGGGCGTGACCCGCGCGGAGACGAGTGGGCGGACCCGTGGATGCGGGACGCGGCGACGCGACGACGCAAGCCGCCGTCTAGTGACGACTCATATTCCTCGTCCAGGTACGGTTGGGGGACTGACTGACAATAGCGCATCACTCACTAGTTTGTGTTGAACAACGGGGTTTGATGATTTATTTGAAGCAGTTTTATAAAGCTCCATGGCGACCGTGTTTCATTTGAAGGCACGTATGGGCTTGCGCTTTTGTTAGCGTTTTAATTAGTTTAGTGTTGTAGGTATTTCACGCTAGAATGCAGTATTTCAGACACAAAATTTATAAATCTTGCTTATACCACTGCACATGTCGATTTCTTAGTGCCAGCCAACACTATTTGAATAACTTTGAACACCATACTTTACATGGAGTTATCAAAGTTATTCAGAGAATAGTATTGACTCCCCTTCGTACTAGTGCACTTCGGAATTGATCTCTTTCAATCGATAAATGACTTTAGTTACGGACAATGCGGACAGGCACTACATAGATACCTAGTCCTATACTTGCCACTACAGCTGAAAGCAAGCTCAATGACAAATTCATTGCTAGTCTTATACCCACTAGCTATAAAGCGTATTAGCACTATTCTCCGATTAACTTTGACAACTCCATACAAGTTTGTACGGAGTTGTCAAAGTTAATCGGAGAATAGTGCTAATCTGCTTTATAGCTAGTGGCACTTAGTAGATTATATTTACTCGAATATGAGGATGACAAGTGCTAATATGGTTTTATGAAGATATAACCATATTTTAATTCAATACTTTAATAGCTTTTTGATTTATTTGACCGCCACCTGATGCAATGTACTGTAGTGTAGAGTAGAGACCCAATGCGTTTTAATTTTTTAAATTCACATTTCCTGAAAATTACTCTCTTTAAAATATCACTTCTGACTACTCTCTTTCCCAACCACGTATCATTACAACGATAAAATTAATATCAAAATGTCTCCTCCGCTTCCATTCCCTCCCCTGCAAATGGGTTTATCTTATCATTAACCGCTACGGTCTCACCTCACCTCACTCTGCATGCCCATCCATCGGTGCCACTGGCCGCTTCCTCTTTGGCTGCGTGTGTGTATGTATGGTCGATGCATGGCGTGTATGTAACTGTGTGTCTGTGTGCGTGTCCCCCGTCCCCTGGTGCGTCCTCTGACCCTACAGCTCTTCAAATTCCAGTTCGCGTAGTTCGAGGTCGCCCGGCGCGCGGCGCAAGCGCAGAGCATCGTCGTCTTCGCGACAAAGGTGAGCATTATTCTACGTTTCATCATCGAGTTGTATTAGGTATCCATATTTATCATTATCGAAGTTCAATATACTTTCTTCTTTTTTATGCCTGTCCACTGTTGAAGGTTGACGTTCAGCTTTTAGAAGATGATTTAGGATAATTTAGATATCTGTATATTCCGTTGATGCTAAAGTATACATTTCCCATTTTCTAGCCCACCCAGGTAAGTCATTTTTTAGATTGTATGAGTTTTGGAATTTAAGTTTACTTTAGGCAGTATGAAGCCAATGTTCTTGAGCTTTGTCCATATGAATTCAAACTAGTGGGTTTGGTACACATCAAATACGACAATATCTTATTGAAAAATTGACAAGATATCAGGACTGCTACTTAACAGTGGGTAAAGTAGAGTAGTTTCGGTTGTTTGTTGGATGGTAAGGTGATCGATGTCACGAGGTTTGATGCATACATTTTTGTGGTTTGTTCACTTCATTGCACACGTGTTCTTAAGTGAGTTAATTATACCAAATACATATTTTTGGGGAAAAGCACTATAGCCGGAAATTCAGGTTTACTTATTACTCAGGTTAAGTTCATCAAATAATGTAAAACTTTTTCTGTCCTTGTACCTATCTGTTGTTTCTTTTATTATTATTATTATTATTATTATAGTTTCGGGAGCAGTGCCAGAGACAGTTTCTATAAGGATAACGACGGTTATTGTCCGATATTTGAACTCACATAGCGCATAACTGAGGAGGTTCCTCTCCTGCGGTAGCCGAGCGTCTCGGGAGGGGTGTATCTGCTGTAGCGAGTTGATTTGGTTCCTTGATGACGATTCCCGACACTTCGAATAGCCTCCACGCTGAATCTACACTCTCGTTTGTAATTTTAGTAAATGATTTGACGTCGAGGCTATTTGACGTGGCGGGATTCGACATCAAGGAATCAAATCGCAGGATTTCAGTGCGGAGTTGTTCAGCGTCACAACTAGGGTTTTTGAAGTTCTACTTTGTACAATATTGTTCTTCTTTGGGACTCCCGATGGGGACACTGTTATGTTAGGTATCATTGGAAAGGTAATGATATCGACTACACAAATCACTAACACTGACAGTGTCGCACACACTATCGTGTCTCAAAATACATTGAATCGTGTGTGTCCGGAACTTAACCTGTAGTAATTAAGCGATTTGGGTCTATAAATATTATGCCTCTGCTATACTGCTCCTCGCGCTGGCAATCGTGCTGCTCCTCGCTCTGCCGCGATGTTGCCTGTTCTTGCCACACAGATTGTTATTGCGCAATTGATGTCGTGATGTCGCCGATGTGGCCCATTGGTCGATATTGCCGCGCCAAAAAACCGACAAAACTGGAGACGGTGGGCATGACGATAAGCACGATTGTTGTCTACGTCTTTGCCTGCTATCCTCGCTGCTTCCTATGCCACTCGGAAAGTGTGTGGCAGGAGCAGGAGGGAGGGACGTAGTGTGTACTCGTCATGCTCTCTTTTTGGTGCGAGTCAAAGAAAGAGAGAGCAACGTCGCGGCAGAGCTCGGAGCAGCGCTCGGAGCCTAGTGTAGCGAGTGGTCCGGCTACAAGCGCGCGCCCCGCAGGCTGTCCCCGTCGGTGATCGTGCGCGAGCGACGCCTGGCCAGCGCCCGCGCCGCCGCCATGAACCCGCCCGCGCCGCGCCGGCGTGCACCCTCGCCCATAGCCGCGCGCCAGCACGCTGCCAACCCGCCGCCGCCCGCCGACCACCGGCATAAGGTATCCTGCCTACATTCGAATCACTCATCTTGTAGCAAGAAGGTACACTATATCCAGTACAGAACCTTTGACTTTCTATACTGGCCTTTTTGCTACGAGATTCGATTTTACATTGGTACATAGCTGAAATGCAACAACTCAGCAGAACGAATTACAAGTCATTTGCAACAAGGATTTCACAAGTTTTTGTCTCTCCCCTGGGCGTTACCAGCGCTGTATATCGACAAGTACAAAATCTGCCACAAATTAATGGTTCACAAGGTCCACGCAGGAGCAAGAGGACTTAAGTAAGAGGAAGAAATGAGCAGAAAGTACCCCTTAGATAAAGGCGAGACAATCATGCGTCGCTATAGGTCCGACATAGGAATAAATCAATCACACAAATCTATCTTCTCTCTTACCACTCGAATCTTACCATCAGCCTGTCTACCGTTGACTGAATTAAAAAATATAAATTTTAGGATGAAGTGGACCCGTACGGCCGGAACAAGATACAGAGAAATAACAGAAAAAGATATTCCAGATCATCAACATCAGGATCAGGTAATATTTACTTTACTAAACACGCAACACTGTTTTGCTATTGTATTCTACACTCAAAGGGACTCAGTGGATTATTCTAGAAATTATTCAATTTGCCTGCGACACGTCACGACTTTTCGTATACGGAGAGTGTCGGAGGCACATATTTGCACACTAGTTTAGCCGTTTTAGCGTGTCAAGAGGCTAACCTTTCACCGCCGCGACTAATAGCTTATTATTAGATTAACAAACTTTTTGGTAGAGGGCACTGTATGTTTTTAATAAAAAGAGTTCCATTCGTCTGATGTTTGTAACTTGATAAACATAGTCAACAGCAACAAAGAGTTTCATTCATGTGAGGCTCTATGGATATCTGGATATTGACAATTCATTGCTCTGAATAACGAAACTGCATTATTTGTAAGCAATCTCAGAAGAACGAAACTCTTTGCTTACTTACTGTGATTATCAACTACAAACTTGTAGCGTCGTCTACGTGGACCTAATTTGCCAGTTTGGGAAGCAAACCAATACCATTGTCAATTCAACGACTGTTCATTAGGGTATCCCTTATTTAAATACATTTTTTTAAGTTGTCGATACTAGACCCCTAATAAGTTTAAGTATATTTAGACATACTCAAAAACTTAAGAGCCCTGTTGGCATAGTTAAATATTGCCATAGGATGTTGAAATGTTGTTTTTAAGTATGTCTTAAATGTACTAAAGATAACTAGGTGTTGTTAGCATTTCGATATCGATAACTTAAAAAAATACATTTTTCCATGCAAATTATTGACCCTACTGTTCATTATTTTCATTGACTCCCAATGTTCCGACCCTCGACGCGTCCACTTTCAGATTCGTCGTCTTCGTCGAGCGAGTCGGAGAGCGAGTCTCGTTCCTCGACGTCGTCCGGCAGCTCGTCGGAGGCAGCACGGCGCGGCCGGCAGGCCAGGCTGCTCAATGCGGCGGCGAGGCCGAGGTAAGCAAACGTGCACCCACATACCTATAAGTTGTATTTAACTCCATAGGCGAGAAATAAATCACCCTAGGAGGTAAGTAAATTTGAATAACTATTTTATCTGATTTTTGGGACAAGACCTCTTATTTGAGGCAAGACCCCGGGGCACTTAAAAGTGACACACTAAATTAGTTTTCTTTTTAAAACGATCGCAATTAAAAAATCGCAGGAAAAAATGAAATTTGGCGCCACGCAAATCTTCTTGAAAACTTTGTTGGAAATATATTTTTACGAAAGAAATATTTTCTCGCATTAGTAATGAAAACTAAAGTATTGCACTCGGGTATAAGTGTTCAATTACACCCTCGAACCATAAGCACCCCCGCTCGCATATCTCGCTCGTGCGCTGTAAGATCTCGGGTGTACTTGATGACGTACACACACTATTAATTCCTCCTCTGTTAAAAAATCGTAACGATGCCTTACTGCAAGACTGGCCGTCCCTACAAAAGGCCTCGGCACATCGCCGGCGGGTCGGTAGCGGGCGGTGGCGGTCGGTTGTCACACCGCCACACTGACACAACAGCGCAGGCCCGCTTTCGAATCGATCTGATCATCGGTATCCAAGGTTGACCAATAAAGTTGGTGAGTTACCATTCTGTGCTGTCGTAGGGTTTTCCTCAACCAGATGAATGGCAGTGGTATTATGAGTTCTGGTACCTCCGACGTCTGTTCCAAACCCAACCTTGCCAGTGCGTCGGCTGCGTCGTTGCCGCGCGAGCCACTTTATTTAATGCAGGGTAACAGTACTGTGGTGACAGACCTCTGACAGGGCTTGGTGATACTCATATGTAAGCCTGGAGGTGATGGTGTTGGTTTGAAGGGCTTACATAACTGTCTTGCTGTCGGATAGTATGCGGATAAGGAAATCCTTTACCTCTCTTTCTGCAATAGCTTTAGTAGCCATTATGATGCCCATACACTCAGCTTGGAAGACGGTGTTGTGGTCTTCCGAGAATGCCCCGGCGCCTGTACCTGAGTTTGTTTTAGAACCGTCTGTGAAGATCCTTATAGTCCTCTTTGATTGAGACCCTCCCAAGGCTCTTCATACAGTTGTATGTTAGACCTTTTGTCGGAGACATATTGCTTGGGTATCCTGTCAGTAGCCGCTTCTAGTAGCGGCTTCTTACCTATGTACTAGTCGAGTATTTCAGTGTGGGGCACCCTAGCATGTCTCCACAGTTTAAGTTTTTTAAGACGCACCGCGGTTGCAGCCGCCTCCTGCCTGGTGGAGAGGTGTAGCGGCGGCAAATCCAGTATGGCTTCCAAGGCCGCAGTGGGTGTGGTCCTCAGGCATCCCGTTCCTGCCTTCAAGCCACCCTCTGGAGTCATTGTAGTTTTGATTCGACAGTGGATAGTTTGGTTCGTGGCCACCAGACTATCGCTCCGTAGCTTATTATGGGTCTGATGACAGCTGAGTAAAGCCAAAGGGTGGTTTTTGGGGTTAGCCCCCAGGTTTTACCTACCTACCATTCTTCGGCACTGCCAAAATGTGACTGTTGCTTTATCTATCTTGTTGTTCAGAGGTTGCTCCAATTTAGTTTGCTATGAAGTATTATACCAAGGTACTTTACCTCAGCAGCAAATTTGTAGCTCTGTACCAAACAACCTGGGTGTCCGATAGTTGGCCAGATTGCGCTTGCTTGCGGAACATTACTATTTCGGTCTTTGTTTGGGTTGACTGATAGTTCGTTAGTTGTGCACCAGCGTTCCACGACCCGCAGTGCTGCTTGGGAGACATCACATACCGAGCTTGTGACCGTGTAATAGTATTGTGCCTTCAGTCTGGTGATGAGGTCATTCGCCACCAGGTTCCAAAGCAGTGGCGAGTAGACATCTCCCAAGGGGCATCCCTTCGCTACCAATGCGTGTTGGAATTCGGTTGAAGTGAGTTAAATGACTCTCTTACTCAACATATTACCTATCCACTCCACCATAACTCGTTTGTTCCGTGTTTTACCAGTGCCGCTGTTATGCTGGTGAACTTAGTCTTGTCCAAGGCTCTTTCAATGCCAATGAAGAATCCTAGGCACATATACTTAATGTTGATGGCTTCTTCAATTTTGCAAATACCAGAAAGAAAAGCTGATTCTGTAGATTTACCCTGACTGTAGGCGTTCTGATTTTGATGCATGGGTATGTTTCTTATGGCCTTCTCCCGCAGATCTCTATCACATAGCCTTTCCATAGTTTTCAGCAAGAACGAGGTGAGGCTGATTGGTCTACCTATAGACCAATTTGGGATCTGAGTAGTCGCTCTTACCAGGCTTAGGTATGAAAATTACTTTTACCTCTCTCCAGTGTCTCGGTATACATCTGTGTGCCAGACATGCTACCATGACAGTGGTTAATGCCTAATCTAGTTGGTATCCTCCCCACTTTACCAAAGCCGGGAAAATGCCATCCAGTCCCGGCGATTTAAACAAGTTAAAGCCACCGCTGCAGCCGTGCCTTCTGTGTGGTCGACAGCAGGGCGTACCATGCTGGTGCCGCGTAGGTGAGCCGCGAGCGCACATAGGATTTGTTCACCCGCAGCTTGCCTCTTAGAGGCAGGCTGGACGACAGGATAGGCCGGAGCATTGCTCGCGCGGCTTTGGCCCGGTTGATGCAATGTTGCACTATCGGGACCATGCGCAGCGAGCAGTTGATGTTGCAAGGTATTTCACAGTCGATTGCCACTCGATGTCCCGGCCCTTCAACTATAGTGGGGGCGAACGGCGGGAGCGGATGGTCAACAGAGCTAAGAGCATGTTGTCTTCCGGACGTTCACGGCGGTCTGCCATTTGTCCAGCCAGAGCGGCAGCAGGTCCAGAAGTAGCTGGATTTTCCTGCAGGCGAGTTCAATTCGGCGTGACAACGTGAAGTATGCGCAGTCGTCCGCATAGAGGGCGAGCACAACGTCTTCCACCCCCTCCACGAGATGACCCTCGAGTGTGGGGATGTCGTTGGTGTAGAGCGCGTAGAGCACCGGCGAAAGGCAGCTGCCTTGCGGGGCTCCTGCGCTGATGGCCTTCGTCTGGGAGTGGGAATTCTCGACCGAGACGAAGAACCCTCCAGGAAGTAGGCCACGATTCGCCCGATCATTGGCGGCACACCTGCATTGAACAGGAACCCCTCGTGCCACACGCGGTCAAAGGCCTTCTCGATGTCGAGAAAGACCCCGACTTTGTATCGGCCCCTGTTCAGCTCCCGACGCCAGGTAGTACAGGACTCCCGCCAGCTGGAGCGTCGTACTGTGGCTGTCGCGGAAGCTATGTTGCTCTGCCCTCAGCTGGATGTGGGGCAGGATTCCCCGCAGCAGCAGACGCTCGAACAGCTTGGCGAGATGAGGCAGCAGTGTGATCGGGTGGTAACCTCCCGGGTGTCGTGTGTCCTTCGCCGGCTTGGGGTGAAGATCACCTTGCCCTCCTTCCTCGGGCGGCAAGTGAGCGGTGCGGGAATTGACCGGGGGCGGGGGGTACGCAGGCCTCAAGATTAGTAAAATCTTCGTGTTGTTATTTAGGAAATGATATGATAACAGATATATATGTTTCATAATATGTTATGTTCATAATTTGTTATTAATAAATAAAAGACTTTGACACCAATACCCATATATACAGGGCGAAACATTTAGATCGGTCAGTATGGGAAATTCTGAAACTATAATACATCCGGTACAATACGTCCGGGTTCGATTCCCGAGCTCAGTACAAGTTTTTTTTTAAATGTATGGATGCAGTTTTCCTTGTTACTAAAATCGACTGCGTAGTTTCTAAGAACAGATCTTCGTATGTCTTATAGTTTCAGACTTTCCGATACTAACCTATCTAAATGTTACGCCCTGTATATTTTACTTAATGTAATTAACCTGCTGGCTGGCAGAGAACCTAAAAGGAACTTTTGCTTTTCATAGGAGGTGAACTTTAATACCATAGCATAAGGTTCAAAATCACGATGCATTATAAAAAATATAGCAGCGAACAGCTTTTAAAGAACTTTATTCTCATAAGAAATTATATTCACTTAAAATGAGATATGCTTGAAAATATATAGGTATATCAATTTACAGTACTCGTTGCGACGTATAGCTTTAACTTATTTTTGAAAGTGTTAATACTTTCGCAAATCTTTACACTTTCCGGTAATTGATTAAACATCTGTGCTCCCTCAAATACTATTGTTTTTATTCCATAATTAGTCCTAGGTTTAGTTAGTTTAAGTTTGATTTTGTTACGAAGGTTTCTGTTATTTGTTAGGTGTAATTCTATGTTAGATTTTATGGCATTCGTACATCGATATAAATACTAAGGATATGCCTTCCCGTACTAAATTTCTTACCATTCTGTCGGAATTCGTCGGAACCAAGACAGTACGAAAAATTGTAACGGCGTCACGGTCGGTCACGTTCCGATTTGTGGTGTATAGACACAATATTAGGAAAGTTGATCTACGGATAACTCTCAAATACCCGGTGACTTTTAATCGGTGATTAGGAGTAGAAATAAAATATATCTAGCTAAAATTTTACTTAAGGGGCGAGGTCTCACGCAATTAGCTCATGTTTAATTAATAAAAAGTTGAAACATAATTAAATAGGCATATTAATTTTTGTCTTTGCCGTTAAATTATGAAAGAGGATGTACGAGGTCAATGTCAATATCGGCGGCTGCCTTAATCAAGGATGCCTTGAGTGACTCCAAATCAGGATGAGGCTTTGAGCAGGCCTTTTCCTCCAAGTGTTGCCATATCTTGTAATCTAACGGACTCAAATCTGGACTGGAGGAGGGCCAGTCTTCGTGCCGGATGAAGTCGATTTCACGCGCCGCCAGCCAGTCTTGTTGTGTGCTTTTCGCTCTATAAGCTGGCGCAGAATTTTGTTGGAATACCCAGTGCCTGTTATTAAACATGGTATGAGAAACAGGTTCCACAAGGTTCTTGAGGACTGTATTTTGATACACAACTGCATTCGTTTTTACGCCTTTCTCACAAAAATGTACCTCAGTTAAGCCCCAATAAGAGACTCCCAACCAAACCATGAGCGAGGATGGAAAATGACCTCGTTGGACACGCGGAATACGGTTGCTCGCTTCTTCACTGCTGTGTGCGTACACCTTATCATTTTGTTTGTTGTAGCTCTCTTCCACGGTGAAAATTTTTTCATCCGAAAAAAGAATTCCATGCTTTTTTCCCGCGTACCGCTTCAACAAAGCGCGGCATCTCTTCAGTCTCGGGTCCATTAAAAGAGCGTCCAAACGATGTCCTGTTTTTTTTCGATATGCCCTAAGCCCTAAGTCTTCATTTAACACCCTTTTCACCGTGGTCCTGCTTAACCCCATCTGAAGGGCCAACAGTTTCTGCTTACGTATGGGATTTCTTTGAATTCGCGCCTTCACAGCTTTTATCACTGCTGGAGTCCTAACAGAGCGAGGGCGACCACTTCTTGACCTGTCATCTACACTAGAGTCTTCATTGTATCGTTTTATGGTACGATAAACGAATCTTTTGGTTATATTCAAATTTTTCAGTAAGTCGAAAATCTGAATTGGCGCGTAACCGCAACGATGCAACGCATTAACTGCGACACGGTCTTCTTTAAGTGTCCACTCCATATTTAAAAATGAGGAAAATTCTAAAAAGTACACATTTTTATTTTCATGAAAAATTCGAAATTCGAATTCAATAAACTTTTTTGTGGCCAGCGTTCTAAATTCAAAAGTTTTTATTGTCTGACAGAACTTATGACCTGACTGTGTATTAATAGATGTCTATTGTTACAAGCTTTTTTTATAGTATTTTAGAAAGAAGAAAAAAGAAAGAAATAAGACTATTTGCAACAGGAAACAAAAATAGAATT
Organism: Argyresthia goedartella; assembly: GCA_949825045.1. NCBI lineage: Eukaryota > Metazoa > Arthropoda > Insecta > Lepidoptera > Argyresthiidae > Argyresthia > Argyresthia goedartella. Next base: position 19,039,169 of record OX463821.1, on the reverse strand, counting down.
CTGACAGCTATAATTTTTTGACATGTCAGAGATTACAAACCTTTTTGGCCGGGCACATTTTTCAATTTCAATACGATTCTGAACATCTGAGTCTATACATTTTATTTGTTAGTGAATGTATCCAAAAAATCAAGGAACAATCACAACACGAGAAGTCAACAAGACAAAACTTAACAAATTTAACAAGATAATAACAACAAATAGCAGCAAACACCGGAGAACATAATTTTTTCGCCATATACTTCGTAGCGTAGAATCACGTTCCAAATGTTAAATAAGTCTACATCCATCTGACAAAGCAGGTCTTTTGAGTGCACACTTTTAAATTATTCGCTGTGGTGCTGTGAAGTGTTAAGTGTAAAGTGTGGAGCGCAACACTGACAGCTAAACGTCGATAGTCACAGAACAAATATTACTCTCACGTCAACGGTAGTACCTTGTGTACGTTTGTATCAAGTATCGGGTTTCGATTTTGAGCTTATCAAAATGAATAAAATAATAATGGTCCTCTTAAAGAACCTTATAATATCTGAAATGTCAGAATTCTACGGAATAAAAAATCAAAGTTTAGGTACATACGAGTATTTCCTGTCACAAGCCGGCCTCAAATCAGCATATGCTGAATGCGAACAATCAGCGCTGGTCTTCCGTTGAGACCGACGGGTGACAACACGCACAACTATGTGCACTTTTGTGTAAAATATCTAAACAGTAGGGCAGTAGGAAAGTTATATTGCGCTAGTGTCGTTTCGTAGAGACTTCGACAACGCGGGGCACTCAAAGCCATCGGCAACTACATCTCATTTCGTCAATTATTCGAAAAATACAAATAATTTAAAATTTAACTGCTTCCAAAGCTAAACCCAAAGATGTATGAATTATGTACCATCGTGTTCAGCAGGGTACTTGCCAAACACGATGCTATCTATTGCTATTGCTCATGGGTGTTTTCTGCTATTAAAAAAAGCAATATTTTTTTCTCACGCGTGAAGCTATCAATTCACTCCATATTTTAATATGGCAGGGAGGTATATCGGAGGCATTCTGTTTTATTTTTAAATTCTTGACTTTAAGATTCGACTTTTAGACCACTGTGCGTCGTCGTCGCGTCATTGTCATTAAGCGGTCATTGTGGTAGCTGAATCGGGCCCGACCAAGCTCACGCAAACAAACAAACGTCGTCGTATTGCAGGAAAAAAACACCACATCAACGAAGATAATGTCAAGTCAAGAGCACCAAGTATATTTGAAAAGAAGAAGGCAACTCAGTTTGACTCGCCCGATGACCGACGCGACGCTCGCGACTATTCAAAGCTCTATGGAACATTGCATCAAACGAAACCTAACGAGACCATTTTGTAGACTATTTTTCCTTTAGCAAAAAAGGGGTCTCGTCTCAGCATTGAAAAAAAAACGACGACTTCCTTAAAAAAACCCTACAGCGCACCCGCCGCGCCGCCCCGTGTCCCGGGAACCATGAGAGAGCCTAGTTTACGTCGGTAAAGCTGTTGCTGTGTGAAAATAGCCAAGAAGCGAATTGATGCTATCACACATTTGCCGCCGCCGTCGCCCACAAACCCCAAGTACCCACCTAGTAGTAAAATAAACCCGATGCCAAAAAATAAATGCAAAATAAATGAGTAGGTCTAACAGTACTTAATAAATCAAACGCTTAGTGCGTACACTATGTGGACGTTCTAGCGGTGATGGAAAACATCGTGAGGAAACCTTCAAATTTCCTTAGCTGCGGCGATGGGGTAGCTCCCTGCCGCCACGCAAAATCGACGTGTATGGATGCAAGTTAAATCAATCAAAGTGTATGAGGAAATAAACACCTGGGAAAATATTATATCAGTAAAACATGTGTATATGAAAAATACGGATTGAGAAAAAAATGCATAGGAAAATATATGTCTGGCAAAAAGAAACGGTAGACATTAAAGTGTGTGAAAATTATATAGAGAAAATAAATCGTGAGAAAAAACGCGAATGGAAAAAAAATACAAGGAAAATTAAAAAAATATTCACTCCCTTCCTAGTAAGGGCGTTTTTGTGTTTAAGTCAAAAATGAGTCAGCAATCTTTTTGAGATCATTCAGATGATATCTTGAGCGAGGTCAAATGTTGCTGACACAAAATGCTATATTAGTATAGTAATTGCTTGGAAGTGGAAGGTATGATATGAGATGTTTGTTTGTTTTTGTATTACAGGTTGAACGCGAAGGCCACTGCCGGCCTCGCAGCGGCTGTATCGACAGCGGTTCCCAGTAAGAAGGAGTCTCTTAGTGATAAAGGTGCGTTAGTAGAGATACTACCCAATTTCAATGGAAAGCATGTCTTGATCCTTAATTTACGGAACGAAGTATGTTGAAACGTTATAGAGGCAGACGGCAATGATGTTCAGGATATCGTTACCCAATGCCAATAAAATTTCCACTAACAATTTTTATAATGTTATCCACATCTTGATAAAACATACTTTAATCCTTTCCACACATTTTTTTACAGAAGGCTCCGCTAAGAAACGAGGCGCAACGTCACCAGTGGATACTGAAACTCCAGCTAAGAAATCAGTCTCGAGACGAGAGGAACTACTCAAACAACTCAAGGCAGTAGAAGATGCGATAGCGCGGAAGCGATCCAAGATATAAACTGCCCTGATAGTCTCAAAGGTTCTAAGAATCTGATGCAAGGACAAACCACTCATGTTACACTGAATTGTTCAAATAGGCATTTCGTTATATTCTTTGTGATGATCTAAAATTACAATTAACGGTGACCATGAACTAGTGACAACCAAAAAGTAATCAACTGATACAGGCATTTGTAATGTATCTTGATTTGTAATTGGGAAGAATGCAGACGTAAGCTGATTTATCACTTTGATGAGTTTTGTAGGAGTGTAAGTATTTTACGTTACCTCATCATCACAAAGTGAAAATGGAACCTAATTTTGTAGGTTTGACTTTAATTTACTGATATATGTGTAAGGACATTTTTGAGCAGAATAAATTCATTATTTTGTAGTAATATTGACCTTTATTTATGGATTAATGATTCTTAAAGTGGCTAATCTATACTTTCTCGAACACGTATTTCTGACCAATACATGATTTAATCCATTGTTTAGAAGTTCACTGAGCGCATTGTAGGCGATGTACCCAACGCCGCAGCTCTTTGCCTCTGAGAAACTGAAAGCTCCTTGAGACAAATAACCCATAACTTCTCTGCTGCAGGTCTGCCTTACTTCTGTAATATTTGTTGGAAGCCAGAGCTGCCGCATTTTCTTCACATACTCGGACGGTTCCTTCTTTGATTGCTTGACGGTCTTTTGCTTGATGACCTAGTGAAATAAAATTTTACTAAATAGTAATACTAACTTCTATGGAAAAAATGCAGTGGGGCAAAAAATATCGAAAACTTCGCTTTTATGTGGTCGCTCACCAGACGACCGTCCAAGCATAACAGTAATGTTTTCGGAAAGACGTAGATTCTATATATATATTCAAAATAGCTTAAAATTACCCACTAGAAATAAATAAGTTGCTGAGAGGTATTTTAATGTAGTTAAAGGTTAGGTTGACAGACATTAGGAGCACATAAAAAATTAATGTGCTAATGTCTGTCAATAGATGGGAAAATCTATGCTTACATTGGTTCTTTTTGCCTTTAGTTTCAATTTCTTTCTTCTAATTTGCTTGACGTGTTTCAAGTGCTCTTGTTTGAGCTCTCTTCTGAATTTCTCATTCTGATCCACATGGTGTGGTTCCAGTGGCTCATCAGATGAGTCTCCGGGCTTCGGTAAACAGATTATTGCATATTTCTTTACACTACCTTTTCTCAGCATATGTAAATAAACAGGTATCAAGCAATTGGATGAGTTGACCACCTGTGGCAATTCAGATTTGCTGTCTAAACTTTTCTGAAAGTAATAAAATTATTCATGAACAAGATTTCTTTGGTAATTCTATTTTCCATGAGTCAAGGGAAGTCTTACTTGTAATTCAGTTATTAGATTCTTGTCCCGTAAGATAAAGAAATCATGAATGTTTTTATCACACCAATCTTTCAGGAGAATTTTCCACTGACACACAAATGGGCTGTTAATTCCCAACTTGATAAAATTAACCCTCTTGCTAGGTGGTCTTCTGAAATATTTATCTTCCAGTTCGCTTGCTATTCTATTCTCTTCTGCTTTGCCTGATTCTGAGTCGGGAGTCAGATAGCAGTCCCCAGTTTCAAAGGAGAGGCTTTCTGTCTCTCGTAGACCTCCAGCTCTGGCGCCAAACATAATAAATGTTTGCCAGAATATCAAGCCATAACCGGGGGGAACTATAACATCCCAGCTACAACCATAACCTGAAATTTGAAAGATCATAGGTTATGCAATATATATGGTAAGAAGGAATATTGTGCAGTTAAGTTGTATAAAATTTAGGACCTGTTTGACTTACCAAGTTTTTTATATTTTGGGCATTGTGATCCTGGCCTTTGCACCAAAACAATTGGAACACTCTGCAATACTGGATCATTCTCAAACACTTCTCCTGGTACTAATTGTGTTTTAGTTACATGTTCAATGTACTGAGCATTCGTCAGTTTATTTTTATTGATAACATCACACACACTGGAATTCCAAAGTGGAGATATTGAGGATATCTTTGGTATGTTGATCAGTTGGTTCATGTCTAATTGTCCACAGGTTCTTGCCATAGCTTTTGTTCTTTTTGGTGGTCGGCTCAGACGAGGATCTCTTACAATTAATCCTAATACCAGATGTGGAGGCAACTGTGACGGTGAACTGGCAAGGCTCATTTTACTCCAGTATTTGTGCTTCTCATCTAGATGTAATTTTTGGTTACTGTTAACCAATAATGATACCCATTTATCATTCTCAATACTTTTACTCTGCTCAATACATTTCAATGTACTGACTAGTATTGCATGACTATTTGGCCCTGTCAAACGAAAACGGTTCAAAGCTCCATGCATGACATTCACATGCACACTATTCAAATTGTGATTGAGTCTTCTCCTCTTTTCAGGAACTTCCAAATCACCATTTTCATTGCCCAATGCTTGATTAATAATATCTTCCACTTCCTTTCTTTGTGATGGATGTACAAAGAGCCATAAATTGTCTGTTTCTGATTCCCAAATAAAATGAACCTTTCCTATATAGCCCAAAGGATAATTGTTTGGTTGGAACAAATGAATGGAGCCTTCTCTATTGCCGGAGGTATATGCCTTAGCTGTCACACTGAGACTGCAGCAGCTGTTTGTCATGTTAGTGAACAACTTTTTTATATCTTCAATCTGTCCAGTTATTTTTATGGTTGAATGGTAAGAAATATCTTGCATAAGGCAGTGAGCAGAGGTAGCACGGTAGCAAGCCCGGAAAGCTTTGTCACAGGGTGCGTTTGCAAGACGATGCTGCCATCTTTCTATCATATGAAACCTCTTAGCATGCCAGATGTGTGTCTCGAGCCACAAAAAACGTCTCTGCCGCCGGTTATACTCTTCTAGAAGGTTCGCGGGTCTTCGCCGGTATTTTCTGGAAGGCCGCTTCTGTTTCGGCGGCAGACCACTCTTTTTCAATTGATCCAAATGTGCGGTTCTAAGCTTTCTCGGTAATCGTTTACAGTTGTGGCTCATCACTCTCCTGCGCATGTGGACCGGTAGTTTTTGGAATATAAGCTTGGTCTGACTGGGCTGTAGTACACTTTCGGTCATTGCGGCTATTTCAATGCTTCTGGACGCAGCGAATTTCAGGCTATTCGCCGAAAAGGGCAAATGTTCACATCCGCCTAGAGTGGCGTCGAACTCGTTGTAATCCATGGTTTATGTAGCTATACAAGAAACACGACCAGCGCGGTCTGTCCTTTACAAAAAAGCCTCAACAAAAGTAAAATTATTATTGTTAGCAAATATTAGTAGCCTGCCTGCCACTCAACTCACTGCTTTCATTGAGTTGAGTTAACTTTTGGTTAACTTGATTGAGTACAATGTAAGCAAGCACAGAACAGAACAAATATTATAGTATAACCTGTAAAGATAACCACAAAATTCATGACAGTGACAGATGTATGTCAAATTCAACATTCAAGTTTAGAAGAAGACAGCGCGTTCCGAGTCACATCAAAATCGATTATAGCGTTTACGAGGTCGTTCCGAATGAGTTGTAGCGTGATAACGAGGGCGTGAAAAAGTGCATCCAGCTTTGAATGCTACGACACTTCATTTCAGTTCCGCTACTATTATCTGTGTATATGTCACCGGAAAATAATACGATCCGCAAGTTTATAAATTTCCTCATATTTTTTCCGCAAGTTTATAAATATACTAACCTAACCTAACCTAACCTAACCTAACATAACCTAACCTAACCTAACGGTTGGAGTGTAGCCCCCTTATCGACACTCTGACCAACCTAACCTAATATAATCTAGAAGGAAGTTTATAAATTTCCTAGGAAATTTATAAACTTGCGGATCGTATTATTTTCCGGTGACATATATAGGTACATATAGGGTCAATATGCCGGTTGGCGGACAGGGGCTAGTTAGCGGCCTTTTGAGGGAACTACTGCAGAAATACCAACATAATAAGAATTCTTATGTCTTCTTACCAAAAAAAAGGCTTTTTGGAAAGTAGAATAATAGTAGAATACATGACGATTTAATTTAGCAGGACTATATTGATCACCTGGCAAAACGATCTCATTCAGTTGGACAAGTGCACTGCTCGCGGCGACATGGGCGTAAAACTAACGAAAAAATAGTGAGCACGTGCCGCTTTCAAAGTGAGTATTATCCTTACTTTTTACGAGTTAACCCTTACCTGCATGACATTTTAAAAAATCATGAAAAAAAAGGTTTTTCGTTTGTTATGGGCCACCTAAGCTGGGAAAAATAATAAAAAAAATCTTATATGTATTTTACTATTTATTTTAGGAAAAAATAGAACAATATCAAAAATGAGACACTATGCAAGTAAGTCTTAAAAATAACATTCAACAGTACATATATACTTAGAGCAGAAAAGAATGGAAATCTTTATTTGTTGTGAAAATTATTGAAGCAATCAAGGTTTTTTTTTGAACATAGGTATACATTACACTTTTTGCATATTATATAGCTCAATAACTTACACCCTGGCATCTGGCATCGTCGCCTATCCGTCGTCCGTACCTGGTCATGGCCTGACTTATCCATCCGCACCTCTTTTGTTGGCATTGTGGGAGCTGGACCTTTCCTTTTTCTAGAGATTTGCTCTTCAATGCTAGAACTGGGTCTGCCCTTACGATTTTCCGTAGAGCCCAGATTAGTCAGTGTTTCAGCCAACTCTGATCTGAAGTCCATCAAGCTCATAAGATCCTTGTCGCTGAATCCTTGTTTGTGGTGGACCTTCCTGTATAAAATCCACTAATTTATTATTGTTATATCTAGTAGATGGTAAAAGATTCGAAGGTACCATTTTTTTGTCTTGACACGAATTTTGTACCTTCCCAGGTGGCTGTCCATCAAGTCCACTCCTCCCATATGAGCGTTATACTCTCTTATTATTTTTGGACAAGTAACAGGCACTCTCTTCTTCATCTTCTTGTCAAATCGCTCTATGACCCCAACTGGGTCAGCACCAACGTAAGTGGAAAGCAGAACTACTTGCTTATTATCTTTCCAGCTGATGGCAGTCATGTCCACACCACCATAATCTACCATCTGTTCTTCATATGTTCCTCTGGGAATCGTGCTTTTCATCACATCTATTTTAGTAGGCAACTTGCAGTCCTTTCCCAAACGGTTTCTTTGGATAGTGCCTAGGCAATGAATGCCTTCTTTGGAGAAGTAGTACAGCAGCGGCAGGGACGTGTAAAAATTGTCAAAATAAATGACATGATTTACGTTCCGGGGTACATCGCGAGTCAATCTTATGACAGTATTGCCAATCACTCCTATCTCTGGTTCATTTGTTTTTCTTTCCGTAGCTTGTTTACCTGAATATACTTCAAATTTGTATGCATAGCCGAGTAAGCAACACAAGACAAACAATTTGAACCCCCATTTGTGTGGCTTGTTCGGTAGGTACTGTTTGAGAAAATAACCCATCTTGGTTGCGCACATTTGCTCATCCAGTGACAATCTCTGTTCGTAAGGCACACTACTGAATCGTTCGTTCAAATGGTCTAAAACTGGTCTCAACTTATGTAGTCTGTCGTGTTTGGGGTGATCAGTGGGTAGATGCTGGCGATTGTCATTGAAATGTATGAACCTCCTAAGTTTTTCGAATCTATTGACAGGCATACAATTAGCAATATGTGAAAATCCGAACTTGTTTGACCAGTATGATCGGATGCTTGGGTAATGGTACACAGACATGAAAATGAGTATTCCCAAATATTTTCTAAGCTCAACCATCGTCATTTGATCTGGTCGTGCGGGATTCATTTGCGTACTATATGTATTGCTTTCTGACACAATTTTCTCCATCAGCTCTGGTGTAAAGAAATATGTGAAAAACTCATATGGCGTTTCTAGTTTCATGACCTCGGCTGGAAAGTCAGTTTTGCCTCCAAAGTTAAGTTTTTCTTCACTCCATGCCATACCTTGTCTTCTCCAAAGCAACCTTCGTCCAACAAAAGGAATTGATGAGCTATTTGTACCATTATCGGTGTTAGACTCGGGCGTTACATCAACTTCTTCTGTTATGATAGGTGGGTCGATGTTATTTGCCACTCGCGGTTCTTCCGTAACAAGCGGGGGATCCTCTAAGTCCAGTCTATCATCATCTTCAAGTGTTTCTTGGTCCTCCAAGTCTGCTTGCAACTCTTCACGCGTCGGGTAATGAAACAAGTCATCTCCATCAGAATCCAACTCATCGTCGGAAATGTCCCCCCTTTCTAAAGCTTCAAACAATCTTTCAATGTCTTGGTTTGAGTAGATCTTTTTAGCCATTCTGAAAAAGCATAAAAAGAAACTTAGCTAAGTGTGTTTGCATGCTTACCTGCTGTACCTTTGCCACTCCATATGGGGTAGGATACGATAGTAATCATAAAATAAACATGTCTTTAGCAACATAGAAACAGTAGGTAGGAGACAGATTTTTTTATGTACTATTTGCATACTGTCTCATTTCTGAGACCGTATGAAATGTGGAATAAAATGCACTAAAACCACATTATTTATAGTAAAATCCAATCACCAAGTAAAATAAAGACACTTACCTGTCCCTAAACACTTTTTCCGTGGAAAAGAAGATGCTAATCACGGAGATATAGATAATTCAATTTTAATATTTTATGCATGCCGCCAACTCGTCGCACAGTAAAAGGTTACCAACATGAAAAAAGTAAAATATAATGGCTGACCGGATATCAGCTGTCATTTTTTAAACAATATTAGGCATAGATTGTCGCCATGCAGCCTTATGAAATAAAACACCTATGAAAGACCTTTTTTGAATCGATTAAACTTACTGTTTCAATACTGAGACACTATGCAGGTAAGGGTTAACATGTTTATTTTGTATCTTAGGTCTATTGTTAACACAAAATATCACTTTCTTAGTGAAAAATGTGAATAAAACAGTTAAATATTACGTGTCCGCGAACTGACATATAAAAAATGCAATAATTTTAGTTTGCGGCTAGGTGGTCGGATAACTGACATGCTGAATCAATTAAAATTTTCGTCTTTATTTCTGATATGATAATAAGGTTCATGGTTGTCTACCTGTTTTAATATTTGCGACTCCTTTGTTTCTTCACTGTTAGTTTGCGACCGCCTAAATACTATTTAATCCTAAAAAAAGTGTCTATGTGGCCGCAATCTAACTGATAGAATTCAGTTTGCGGCCGTATCGAAAATGTATGTGGCCGAAATCTAACTGATAGAGTTCAGTTTGCGGCCGTAACAAAAATGTATAGGATTTAGATGGTCGGTAACTGAATTTAGATGTAATTTTGCGGACGTCAGATTTTACCATTTCTTTTACACTTAGGACCTATTTCACAAATGTCTGAATAAGCCCTATTTGAGTATTAAATCCTAAATGTACGTAACATCACGATTTATCTGTCACAAAGTAAGATACCTATTTGTTACAGATGTCGTCCAAACAAAAGAAAACTGTAAATTATAAATTAGAAGACTTGAAATTGGCATTAAAAGATGTCCGAGAAGGAGGACAGTCTATTCGAGCGACTAGCAGAAAATATAAGATTCCCAGGGCTACTATCCACGATCGTCTTAGCGGGAAAAGGGAGGAAAAGTTGAAAAATCGCGGACCCGCTCCGATATTAGGCGCAGAAGGCGAGAAACAAGTAGCGGACTGGATAATTTACATCGCCAAATGTGGGTTCCCCATAAAAAAAGAAGAACTACTGGATACTGTACAGAAAATCCTGAAAGACTGGAATAAACCGAACCCGTTCAAAGATGATAGACCAGGAGAAACATGGTACCGCGGGTTTTTAAAAAGGCAACCAGAAGTATCGCTCAGATCTGCGGAAGTCATAAACAAAGCTCGGGCCAGAGTAACCGAGGAATCCATACGTCTCTGGTTTAGAGAATTAGACCAATTTTTGGCGGATGAGGGCCACTCAGACGTGCTTCAAGAGCCAGAGAGAATATTCAACGCCGACGAAAGTGGCTTCTCGTTATGCCCGAAAACTGGAAAAGTTCTCGGGCCCAGAGGTTACCGCAACTTATTACAAAGAAAATCAGGAAACGAGAAAGAAAATTTGACGACCTTGGTGACTTTTAATGCCTGCGGACATGTATGCCCACCTCTGGTGGTCTTCCCATATTTACGTCCACCAAGAGCGATAACAGATAGCATGCCACCGACTTGGTGCCTCGGGAGGAGTGAATCTGGATGGATGAAGGGTGATGTATTTTTTGAATACGTCACTAACGATTTCAATGCATGGCTCGAAGAACACGACATAAAAAAGCCAGTTTTGCTGTTAGTGGACGGACACAAATCCCATATGTCGTTAACATTGAGTGCCACATGCGAGAAGCTTGGTATCATATTATATGCTCTGCCACCCAATACTACCCACAAGCTTCAACCGGCTGATGCCAGCCTCTTTGCCCCGCTGAAGTCGGATTGGAAGAACGTAGTACGAAAATTCCTGGCGAAGACAGAAAATATCAATAAGTCGGTGACGAAGACGAACTTCTGTCAGTTGTTTAAAGATGTAATAGAAAATCCGCAGGTTACACCAAACGCAATAAGCGGGTTCAGAAAATGTGGCCTTTTTCCATTTAACCCGGATGCTGTCGACTACAAGAAATGTGTTCAAAATACGATGGAACAGTTGAGTCGTCCACAGCAACTAGAGGAAAATGGCATTAACAACGAAGACCTTATTGCGACATGCAAAGTACTGCAACATTTGCGACCAATACTCAAACAGAAGAAAATTGACATAAAATTTATTTTGAAAGAAGTGAAAAAATTGAGGAAGAGAGAATTAAGAGAATCTGATGTATTCTACGATACTGGGTCGGAAGACAGAACGAATTCAAAGATTCGCCTGTCGACTTCTATACCTGACGGACGTGAAACATCGCATGAAGTCGAAATCACTGTGCCTTCGGCGCATTGTTTTGTTAACCAGGAAGAACAAAATACCTGCCTCACAGCGGAACTTCGAGAAAATAATGTGGAAGTGGACATCGGTGACGGTTTTTTGTTCAAAAACTTCGTATTGGAAAACCAGGAGACCTTGCAAAAGTCGAAGTATATTCCTATCAACATTGAAGACGAGGCAAGCAACGGAAGTCTCTCTACTTTACATGTTTCAGGCAGTTATCTTGGACATGTAACCATGGTCTCTTTGGATGATCTCATAATAACACCTTTTCAGACTAGTACACTTACTGAAGCCAATGAAGAACCCCAGACAATTTTGCTCCAAGTTGACGTTTCTGATCCGCCCAATCTATCCACACAAACTGAAGTCCCAGGTTCTAGTCATACTTCTGAAGTATTAAAACCTGTTCAGACCAGTACACCAACAAGAACTGAATCTCAAATGATTTCGCAACCTGTCGAAGTTTCTGACTTGCCTAATGATTTCATCACAATCCCTAGAACAGCGGCTCGGTCTGACACACGAACAGAATGTGAATTGATTTTGCCACCAGACGAATTTTCTGACTCCGTCTTCAAAATTCCAAAAACAGTGGTCCTTGCGAGTAATTCTTCGCGTGCTGAATCCCAATCTATTTCGCAGCCAGATGGTTTTTATAGCCCACTTACTGAGCGTGGTATAAATTCATCAACTCCGGAATCTCACAAGTGCACCCAATCTTTGGTACTATTGGAAAAAGACCCTGTATCTCAAGGTTTAGAAGAATCTACCAAACGCTCTACCCTACCGAAATCATTAAACCCAAACGATGTATTCAATAGACATCTTTTTCTGCCCCAGCCACTGGAGAAGTCAAAAATAACCAACCAGTCTAAACCACGACTTCCAGCTGCTATTTCGAACAAAAAGTGGCGAGAGTACTATGAGAACAAGGAAAAAGCTAAAGTAGAAAAAATAGAGGAAAGGTCAAAAGCCAAAGAAGAAAAGAGAGTAGCTATGAAGCGAAAGCAAGATGAAATAAAAAAGAAGAAACTAGAAACCCAAGAAGCTAAAAAGAAGAAAACACACATAGTACACATAACATTTCTAAGAGTAAGCAGATGATAAAACGCACGAATAAGAACCAAGGGACACGAAATGTGAAACATAATTGTGGTCAATGCACGGATCTATTAAATAGCGACACTGATGAAGAGGATAACAAAAATGTTGGGTGCGATTTCTGTACTGAATGGTTTCATTTAAAGTGTACAGATTTTATCGGACTTACCTACGATGCAGTCAAAGACAAGCCGTTTGAATGCAACTCTTGCATTTTTAAAGCTATATAAAAGTACATTATGTACCTAGCTTTGTTATTGGTTGATTTTATACTTTTTTTTTGTAGGTTTATAAGAATGTCATGCCAAATCATTATAAGACTGTACCATGAATCTATAAGATCATAAAACGACACTGTAAGACTGTAAACTCAAAAGTACAAATTAACTAAGTTTAAAAATATACTAAGTATAATATATTTAATAACATAAAAATAATGTATATTTATTTATATAAATATAATTAGTGAGATTACAAAAAGTAAATAAAAATATATCAAATGTTACGCTATTTTTATCTAGGATGAAACATTGAGACTGTTACAATAAAAATCTTGTTATTTTATAATAAATATTATGACAAGGAGGTGATTTGATTTGAGACTGATAAAAGTATAATCATAGTAAGATTGTGCCAGTTATATAATAATATGCCAAATGTTACGTTTAGTTTATAAGATGTCATCAGTCTGTTAAAAAAAGTATAATTATAATAAAAAAATATTAATAAATAAATAAATGTGTTTCAATTGAAAATGTGTGTATCGGTAAATAGATAGAAATATAGCGACACATACTAGGTATATTATGTGATTGAAATAAGTGTATTTACTGATTTACCCGTATATTAGAAGAAAAAAATCTTGTGGCCGCAAACTAGCAGAGGGATGGCCGTAAACTGGCAAAAGCGTCCGCAAACTAGCAATTTACGCTGATTTGCAGTTTTTTATTTTTAAAGTAAAAGTATGCTGATATTTTTTATTTTTTTATTTTATTTAAATACTAGACCATGTCTGCAATTTTTTTTAATACCATACAACGAATAGTCTCCTCACTTTTCTGGCGCAAAGTTGGGCACTCCACTAAAGGGCCGCAAACTAGCATAATGACCCTAGTTATAAGTTCATATATTTTACAATGTACAGGATTTGGCTTACAGGTTCATGAATGTAACAAACTTGAATTACTAATCTTATGTTTCTTGTGTAAACTAAGTAATGTCATTCTTTGTTTATGTTACCGGCAATCTGTATAATGCAGGAATTCTATATAATACCTAGGCAATATATATAATACCTGGGGTGTTCAGGCATTTTATGAAATATTATAAATATTAATGTCCATTACATAGGTACTCTACCTAGGTAATATAGACAATACCCAGGGATTATATAGAACTTGTTATATTTACATCGATTATGAACACTTGCCCACCGGCAATGCGTAAAATAAATAGATTTTGGTGGAATATCAGGGCAAAACACTGCGGTAGCGTAGGTGAAGGGCAAAGGGGGTGAGCAAAGCGAAGCCCCCTTTATCCTTCGTGTTAGATTGAACATGTAAGAACAACAAAAATACTTAGTTTTAAGTTTTTTTTTGTGTTAGGTTGAACATGTAAGAACAACAAAAAGTTTTAAGAATTTTTTGTTGTTCTTACATGTTCAACTTAACACGAAGGATAAAGGGGGTTTCTCTTCGCTCACCCCCTTTACCCTTCACCTAAGCTACCGCAGTTTTACGCTTTTACATACATTACCGGCTGCGCATTGGGTATATACCTAGGCAATATAAATTATATCTTATTCATTACCTGCACCTTTTAGGCATTATATATATATTGCCTAGGGATTATATATAATACTGGATTATACAGATTGCTGGTAAAATTTATACAAAAATATAAGATTAGTAATTTAAGTTTAGTTGTATTGTATGTAGCTTTTACAAAATATTATTTTCTACAAAAAGTAAACCAAATCTGAAAAAACAAGCATGTCGCTATTTTGTGAATGACACACGTCGGTCGATGCGCCGATGTTGCCACTTTAACGGAAACCAAGAATCAGTGTTCTTCGCGCAAAAAATTAAGACAATCATTATTATTTTAAAAATTTAACTATTTGAATTCTCTAAAATGTCCCCTTTATATATAAAATAAAAATCAAATCAAATTGTGATCCGATAACTATAAAACATCTACTTTTCCAAATATCATTGATTCTTGTGCCATCTATAAGATAAAACTGAGAGCAAGAATGCTTCGGAACACTTTTGAAGAGTACGCCACCGTCTAACTAAAATTCAATTATTAAAATCAGTGGTCCAATGGAGAAGAGGCAAAAAATTACGTTTGCTAAGTATATGTAAATATCTAAAGGGGTAGAATTAACCATGGTCTGTTTTCCCAGCCAGTCACGGTAAAGGATCCGTTGATGGCATCGGTGCGGTCGTGAAGCGATCGTTATGGATATCAATAAAAGCACTTGTAATCGATCTGAGTACACCAAAATAATACTATGATTTTTTGATGACAAAAGAGATAAAAGGCATCAAAATTATCTTCTTATCTAAATCAGAAATTCGTTGGAGTAACGTTAATTCTAACTAAAATTAATATTATTAATCTTTCATTCAAAATTTTACACGATCGTATTCAAAGTTAACAGCAGTGGATCGCACAGTTTTCTAAGATAATTCGTTCTTGTTTAACTAATACAAATATTGCAACATTCATTGTTAGACTTAAATAATATGCAGCTTTAAATAATTACAAAATCATCAACAGCGATTTCTGTGTTGAGATAGATATATAAAATGTCTTGAAATTTATGTAATCTTGAAAATTGTAATATCCCTTTTTAAACAAAGTCGTTTTTAAATGGTTTTCAAATTGCTCAAATGTCAATTTCGGAACTTTTTGTAGAGTGCAGTAGATATTGGACTGACCCTTGAAATAATTTCTAACTTTCGCGAGTCCAACCCGGGGCGCAACTATGTGTGATTATTTCTTAGGTTAACATCGCTAAATTGGGCAAATGGTAAAAGGTTCTTGACATAATATTTTTGAAAATAAATTGATTAGCTACAGCTTATCTTAATATCTATAAAAAGTTCTCTTAGGGAGTCTGTGCATAATTCAAAAAATATCAATTGCTCAAATAGCTCTTTTCTGTAACATATGTATGATTCACCAAGTTAAAAAATTAAAAAAAAACGACTTCTTTTGTTACTCCCCGGTCGGGATGCGAATGTCGTCTATTTACATATACACGAAAAATATACGACGTAACCTGTCTACTTAATACAATACGAATATACGGCACTTATGTGAAAAAATGCCAGATTCCATCTCATTTCATGATAAAGAATGTAAACATCACTAACTAAAAATTCAGCAAGTTATAAACTTTAAAAACCTGTTCC
This sequence comes from Argyresthia goedartella, assembly GCA_949825045.1. Lineage (NCBI taxonomy): Eukaryota > Metazoa > Arthropoda > Insecta > Lepidoptera > Argyresthiidae > Argyresthia > Argyresthia goedartella. Next base: position 19,023,045 of record OX463821.1, on the reverse strand, counting down.
TCCCTCTCCGGTCGGATGCGAATGTCGTCAATATACGCGAAAACTACGAAATCTGTCTGTCTGACAGTCAAGTCATTAAGATAAAGATAAAGATTTTTATTTGCTAAGATAAGGGTGGGCAGTCGATGGTCAGTTATATATACATTATGAACACCTTATCTGCTATTAATTTTAGCATGCAAATATTAAATAGTCCACATTACACTGAAAAAAATAAATCTTACTCTTAGTATTGCTCTAGCTTATTAAATTATTTTATATGTAAGTTTTATATTTAATAAATTCATCTACTGAATAAAAACATTTCTGTAGAAGCCATTTAAACAGTTCAGATTTAAACTTATTAATTGAATATTCTTTTATCTCTTCGGGTATTTTGTTAAATATTTTAACGCACATAGCAGGATAATTCTTAAGATACAGTGATGTACGTGGCGTATGATTATATATTAACCTATTCAGGTTTCTCGTATTTCTTGAATATTGTTCTTGGGCTCTTTTAAATAATTTTGGATTAAGTTTTACAAATTTTCCTATTTCCAGTATATACAAACATGGTAATGGCAAAATATTTAATTTAGTGAAAATTGGTTTGCATGATTCATTTGGGGTTGTTATTCAACTAATAACATATTAAATATTAGATGACATAAACGAACGACTGCTGAACATCTCTTTCTCGAAATAACTCTTCACCATAGTAAGGTCCTCCTCGGTGTTCTTTATAGCCCCTCTCTTCGCATCGACTACTTCGACACATTAGAATCCCTCCTTAATGAACTCTCACCTCTGTATAACGATACCCTCATTCTAGGTGATTTCAACACCTGTCTCCTCAAAAACGACTCCCGTTCTACCAAACTCAAGTTTATAGTCAACTCTTTCAATCTGCATATTCTGCCTCTTGATGCCACGCATTTCCAACCTCACTGCTCTCCCTCTCTCCTCGATATTATGATCGTCTCTAACTTGGATAAGGTCGCTGTACATGGTCAACTCAACTCTCCTTTCTCGTTTCACGACCTTATCTATCTTTCGTATAAGATCAGGCCTCTCAAGAGCAGGGCAAAATTTCTTAATATTCGTAACTTTAGGGATATTAATCTAGAGTCTCTTAGGTCGGATGCCTTGTCGATCGACTGGTCCTCTGTAATATCCAGCGAGACCATGGACGAGAAAATCAACAAGTTCAATATCATAGTCCTAGGTCTGTACGACAAGCATGCACCTATAAAAAAAGTGAGAGTGAAACACCTACCCGCCCCTTGGCTAACAAATACTATTAAGCGTCTAATGGCCAAGAGGATCAGAGCCAAGTGTAAATACCGTAAGAATCCGACCGAAAACTTCCAGTCCCACCTCTTTTAAAGAGTATCGACCTATTTCAATCCTACCCATCCTCTCCAAAGTCCTTGAATCCATTGTCCATACCCAGCTCTCTTCTTACCTTCTCTCAAACAATCTGCTGAACATGTACCAGTCAGGATTCAGACCGGGTCATAGCACCGTCACGGCTCTCATGAAAGTCACAGATTATATCCAGGTAGCCATGGACTGCAAACAGCTTTCCGTGCTTGCTTTACTTGACTTCAGTAGTGCCTTCAACTGCGTAGATTTTGACATTCTCGTTGAGCTTCTCAGATCTCTGAACGTCTCCTCTTTCTCTGCTAGCTGGTTCGACTCTTATTTGAGGGATCGGCAACAGCGTATCAGGTCGGAAGAAATATCCACTGAATGGTGTGACCTCTCTACAGGCGTCCCTCAAGGTGGTATTCTTTCTCCTCTTCTATTCTCGATCTTTATCAACACCATCTCGGACGTCCTGTCCTCCTCATATCATCTTTACGCTGATGATCTCCAGATTTATCGCCACTTCTCTCTCAACGATGCACACTCTGCTGTGGAGGCACTCAACGCTGATCTTGAGGGAATAAGAAGTTGGGCTTCATCCTTCGGACTCCTGGTCAACCCGAGCAAGTCCCAGGCCATGATTATAGGTACTAGACATTCTCTTAACTTGTTGCAGCAACATCCCATTCCATCTGTCACTTTTAATGGTACCACAATCGTATATAGCGATAAAGTTAAAAACCTGGGTCTAATCTTCGACAACCAGTTGTCCTGGTCATCGCATGTCAATGAGGTAAGTCGCCGAGTATTTTCTACCTTTCACTCTCTCAGGAGACTTCAGTACTTTTTGCCTCGACATACCAAAATCACTCTTGCTCAATCTCTCATTCTACCCCTCATCGATTACGCTGATGTCTGCTGGGTCAGTGCTAACGAAGAACTACTGAACAAACTCGAACGACTTCAAAATCTCGGGATTCGGTTTATCTTCGGGCTGCGCAAATACGACCATGTGTCACAACATCGCAGGGAGTTGAAGTGGCTGCCGATTCGTCTTCGTCGGGATTCACACATCCTCAATTTCCTCTACAACATTTTACGTAATCCACGCTACCCAACTTTCTTACGAGACAGTTTTCAATTTCTTTCTTCCAGCAGACCACGGAGAACTCACGCAGTTTCCATGCTCACAACTCCACAGCATAACACCGCTTACTATGAGAACGGGTTTAGAGCCCGGGCCATTCGGTTGTGGAATGCACTCCCCTGCACCATCAGGGACAGTCCTAATCTGAATATCTTTAAAAGTCGTGTGAAGAAACATTACCTCTCCCTTTAGAGTTATAGGTAGTATGCATGTAAGTATGTATTAGTATAGTGTATAAAATAGTATTTGTAGTATATAATAAGTATTTAGTATATTATTATAGTTATTATTTAATTTATTTTATTTATTATTTTATATATTGTACACATAGGTCTACCCCTGCTCAACCATCAACTTTTCCCTTGTTTGCCTGGTTTGCTGGAAGAGATCTCTTATTAGAGATAAGCTCGCCTTTGTACACTTTTTTATGTAACACTTGCTTTTTGTATGATTTGTGTGCAATAAAGAAATTATGAAATTATGAATATACGGTACTTATAGACAGAATTCATTTATCTTGTGACAATGACCTTGAACACCACTGATAAGTCACAGTAAAGCACAATTATACGCAATTTCGTTTACCTGGGTGCTATTATGATACCGGTTTTCGCTTTAGAAACCAAACTACTGAACCGATTTCAAATTTTCAATCAAAATTCACTAAACTGGTAGGGCACCCTCTTAATTAAAGAAGGTTTTTTGAAATCTGTTCCAGTTTTGAGGTAACAAACATTAAAAAAACTACGGAATGAAGAACCCCCTCCTTTTTAGAAGTCGGTTAAAAATAGTTTGAATGTCCGCTGCTTTCCCCCACAAAAAGATGCCATAGGAAAACGCGCGGAAACGTCCGAAACAGGCGGGTGTTTTTGTCGAGCTACAAAATCGTAAAATTATTTAATTCGTGGTTTTAAGATCAGTTTGTATAATTTTATTGCACAAATAGCTTAATCTGTTTATTTTATTATCTGTACATATTTTGTTTCCTGCTAGTTGGTATGTTTTATACGTATGTCTTCGGTGATGGAAGGGCCTGACCCGGGGGGAGGTAACTCTCCCCCGGCAGTTGGATACAATTTTATCATCTCGCAGTCTGATTCCACGGCTATGGACACGGATGGGTCCATAAAACATTCTAGTAGGAAGAGGAAAAATGTTAAAATCATAATCTGCAAGCAAGCACTGTAATAAGAAGCACAGACAACACGCACATGAGGGAATAGTATATTTCATTACAAGTGCGGAAAGGCTGTCATTGCAAAGAGTTCCGACAAATGTCTACCCGAGCCGAGGCGCAGCCGAAGGCGAGGGTTGACAGTCAGAACAAGTTGCAATGACGGTTCCCCACGTGTATTGAACGACTATTTTTAATACAGCTGCGAAAAAATGAAGCAATTTAATAAAATAATAAAAACACAATAAACTCAACTAACTTAACATTTATTTCTTATAAAAGTTATAATTCACATATACATTGAAATTGGTACAGTTTTTTATACTAACTGGGGAAGTTTTAGGTTGCATATTTACTATTTGAGACAAACTATTATCAACGAAGGTAGATGGACGAACGTTCTCTGCAACATGTGAAGGAGACGGACTGGACCTTAAATAAATGGATTGTGTGAATTTTTTCCCAGTTTCTAGTTTGTTGTTTAATGAATCACCAATATAACTTTGTCCTATTTCCAACCTCCTAATCGCTTTAAGGACGTCAAATTGGCTCCTGAATCTGCCAATAATGTAGCAGAGGTCCTCCTGAAGTTGTGCCCAGTATAATACTCATCATCCGGCAGACCAAGAATCGTAGCTATTTCTTTTGGCATATTACCAAATTTATTTATCCCGATTGCTTGAGCTGTTCACTTCCCTTTTTGGTAATTTTGAAAAAAACGGTCGATTTTTCCTTTTTGGGACCGCTGATTTTTGCACTATTCTAAGAAAATCTCCTTCAACAACAAAGTTTCTCGGTATCTTATTTTCTGAGTTCGGAATCTTGATTAGTAGCATTTCTCCATGGGCTTCAATATCTTTTAAAGTAATATTGCCTAACTCCTCTCTGCAGCAAGCTCCAACAACGCTACAAATCAGAGCAACCTACAAAAAAAGGGATTTGATTAATATTTTTAAAAATAATGTATTGACTGTATTTTGCGATTCCGTAAACTGATTACTAAAGAAAAATATAAGTAGGTACTTATTAATAAATTACCTTTGTGGCTAAATAACGTTCATCGGGAGCTTCGTTCAAAAACCTTTCCACTTCATTCGATGTTAATATTTTCGACTTTTTACTTGTAAAACCGTCTGATTGTCGTTCTAAGAAAGCATTTAATTTTGGGTATTCACTTATATCCACGTTGTTCCTTATTTTCAGCATACATTTTTCTCATCGAAAACCTCGACCATAACGTAGAAGGTTTTAATTTTGCTGAGAGTTCGGAGAAGTATGCCAACATAACATTTTCTGAAAAACTATGCTTTTTTCTCTTCTCTCCACGCAATAAATTCGTCATAAACAAATAACTCGCAAAGAAAATTTCTGAAAAATCATCATCATCATCATCATCGAAGTCATCTCACGCACCCCTTCTGGGGCGTGGGGAGTCGGGGTCAGGTCGACGGACCTCTTCCCGAAGAATCGCCTCTGTCCACTCCTGTGGTTCTCCTGTTCTGAAAAATGGCGCCAACCGTAGAATATAAGCAGAGTTTTTTTTTTCTTCACCCACTTTGGTAGGCAATGGCAACTATGCCCATACAGCCAAGTCTTCAGTAGATTTTTTTATTGATATGAAATGAAAATGAAATTTAATGAGATGAAATGAAATGAACCTAACCTAACTCATTCAATCAAATCATTAAATCTGTCATTGAAACAAATTAGTTGGCTTCTTTTTAGAAATATACGTATTTGCATGAATCATAAAAACTTCTATGATTTTTTTTAGTAAAAACTTCATGGTTGGTTTTTCTTTTTAATAGACATTATTTTGACAGTTGGGAAAGAGAACGCACGAGTTCGGGAAAGGCAAAAAAAACACGAGTATGTAATAGCTAGCCCACATCCCGAACGCTATACGTCCCTGCAATACGCTACTTTTTGAGCAACTGTATTAAAATAGTTATTTGTGTCACAAGGGAGCAAAATGTTGTATTTACGGCGAGGGCGGTACATTGAATCCAGAGTGAAGGGAAGGATTCTACGATAGAATCCTGATCGTAGCGAGGGATTCTAAGTTAGAATCCTGAGCGTAACGAAGGATTCAAGCATTAACACCCGTGACGAAAATAATTTTGCTCCTGAGTGACACATACAACTTTACACACCGACTATGAGGAAAATTTAAATTAAATGCTCTAAAAAAATATATATTTATACTTTGAAAAATACTTTCACCACTTTTACAGTAATCGAACGACGTAAACAAAACTTTTTTTTTATAATGGCGTATTGTGAAGGATTAAGGAAAGGTCACCACAGATAAAATATTCCTGTATACTTTTACTAATGTGTAAAAATAATCGAATCAAATATTACAATGGTTTCGGATATCAATATTCATTATATCACAATAAAAGTCATCGATAGTTTTGATTTCAGTAAAACATATAATTTATTGTGACATTTTTTTAAAATATTACGGAAAATTCATAAATTTTCATTTAACTTTGTTAAAGTTAAAACTTGAAACATGTTCGTTTTTAATCGACTACGTCATCGTAGTCAATTGTAATGTAATTTCATAATTACATGCGATTATTTTGATCTGTGTTCAATTGGCACATTGCGGAAATGCTAAATGCCAATAAATAAATTAAAAAAGTAGCTTGAACAGAAAAGTAGCATTTTGCTCCCTCTCGTCGTGGAGCAAAACTTACTTTTCCGAATGAAAGGTGTGAAAAGGTTTTTTGCTCCTGCGATACCGATTCTGAAAAAAAAGTTGACTTACACGAAAAGGTTTTTAGGGAAAAAAATATTGCTGAGTTGGAGTCACAGGTTCAAACCTGTGGCAGGTCCTTGTATGAATTCGCCCTACCTGAAACATGTACAGGGAGTAGAACCTACCTCATGTATAATCCACCCAGTTTCATTAGGACTTTCTTAAAAAAACATAGATTTAGAAATATAATCCAAGGCAGTGACAAAACATTAGGTAGAAATAAAATAGAATTGGTATTCTATAACTAAAATGACGCCAATGCTTTATTCAGGGATGATGAACTAGCTAAGAAAAACTTGAGAGCATTTTTACCAAACATTTAATGTTACCAGGATGGGTGTGGTGCAGTGCACGGCCCGATACCTGAGTGGATGGCCGGTCAAACGGTGGTTCTCACTTTTGATGGACAGATACTTCCTAAGAAGGTTTCATGTGCTATAATGCTCTTGCGGTAGAACTCTATACCTACCCAAATATACAACAGCTGCCGTTTTGGCCATACAAAGGCAAAATGCCGCTCGAAGTATCGGTGCTACAAATATGGACAGGATCATACTGGTGATAGTTGTGACACGGAGAGTGACAGCGTGCATTATTTGTCATGTAAAGGCCACCACCTCGCCACTAGTAAAGCATGCTCTGAGTACGAGAGACAAAATAAAATAAAATCTTATATGGCACATAATTGTGTTTCATATCATGAAGCCAGTCGACTACATCCTAATGTATCCAAGCCTTTGGCTGAGATTGTCTCCTCTTCTCCTCCCTCATCTCCAAATCAATCTCGCCCATTTTTGGCTGCTCATTCAAACACACAATCGCACAGAAAGACTGTCTTCCTGAAAACCTGCTCTACTCCCAAACTTTCCAAGGACTATGATCGTGAAGCGGACTTCACTCACTCACAGCAGAGCCATCCTTTTTAAACTCAAACGGGTGTGCTTTACAGGCTTCTAACTCCGTCTCCTTCTTCTAACGAAAATATTCTTGAAATCGTAACTTCCTTAATTAATTAGTCGACTGGCTTCAGGGTATCAAACACAATTATTTGCCATGTAAGATTGAATTTAATGTTGTCTTTCGTAATCAGGGCATGCTTTACTAGTGGCGAAGTGGTGGCCTATACATGACAAAATATTCGCGCTGTCACTATCCGTGCCACAACTATCACCAGTCTGATCCTGGCCACATATGTAGCACCGAGGCTTCGAGCGGCATTTTGCCTTTGTATGGCCATAACGGCAGCAGTAGTAACACATATTTAAAGCATTAACTGCTTCATCTTTCAAATCTTATTCACCGTGCGACGTTGCTTTTGCCTCTGTAATTAGTATCATCTCAAACATTTCAAAAATGGCCAACCAAGCCATCCTGTAATGGAATTGTTACCAAAAAATCTGATTTAATCTATATGTTAAGTAAATATAAACCATTTTCTGTCGCCTTTTCTGAAACTTGGATGAATCCAGGGGCCCTTTTCAGGATGCCTGGCTATTATTTTTTAAGAATTGATAGGGATGATGTGTATGTTGGGGTCGCCATACCCATCAAAATCTCCATCCCATTTACCCCCTTTCCTCTTCCATCGCATAGCGATGAAGTTTAAATAGTTGCTGTCTTTGTTAATAACATTTGTAGGTATAGTTTCTGTATATTTCTCCCGTCCATCTGTAAATACCGGGTGACTGTAAAACCTCTAGCTATATCAAAAGAGCGTACTCCTTGATAAAAGTACAAAATGCATGTTTTGTTACTTTCGTCTGCTTTCATAGTAAAATATTAAGTAATCAACCGTCAAAGTATTCCTACTAGTCCCGAATAGTGTTGTTGCCATATTTACCGCCCGCCCAGTGTTGATAACATCGCACCGCGGTTTCGCTTTGTGTAGCGCCGCGCTTTCACTTTGTGTAGCGCCGCCGCCGCCGCTGCGATCGTCTCGGCATTACGTAGGTAATGGTGAGACGATCGCAGCGGCGGCGCGGCAATTTGTAGTTAAAATGATTCCTGCCTAGCTACTAAAGAATACGTAGATTTACTTGTAACAAACCTTCAAACTACTAGCTACCTTACAACCTATCTACCTAACTACCTACCTAACTACCTATCTACCTACCTACCTAGTCAACATTTCAAACAAAACAAATGGATTTTCGACCCGCAAACGCCCGCTCTTGAGGTGAACTTACACTTATCGACATCGGCACGCATCATCCGCACGGAGCGGATAGGCCTTGTCTAAGGAATCTTCCCTGCGACTCGTGTGTTGCTCTGTCGCACGCAACAGAAGGCAGAATGCTTCGTCCGCATACTCCGCGCCAAATCTGATGACGTCATCGGGATTTCTCCGGATTCCGACGCGGATAGGTGAGCGAGGTTTCGTATGCGGTGCGGTATTTCGGTGCGGACTATGCCGATAAGTGTGCGTTCACCATTAGATAGGTCAGTTTAACTAGTTTTTTGAGTGGGGGTCAGTAAGTTAGGGTGGATCAGTCAAGAAGCTACTAACCACCGGTGGGCCGCGATTATACTTATTTTCATGAGATGAGCACGAGTTTAGGTAAATACTGTACGTAGTTTGTAGTTTAGGATCAACTTGATGTGCTGCGAACTGAAGAAATTATTAAAAACAGTGATATTGAATACGTACCTCAAACTTAGCTGTACTTCAATAACTGTTCAAAATGCAATCCGTTCCTTTCTAAACACAGTCTTGCACGTTTCACTGCATTATGACGCACTTTTCTTAAGACTACCACATCACTTTTTACAGCGTCAAATGCACTTGTGATGCGGTCTTTAAGTTCTTGCCGGTTCTGAACCTCGTCCCAGTAGACACGCCATTTTATTTCGCCCCACAAAAAGAAATCACAGGGTGTGAGGTCCGGTGATCTGGCAGGCCAAGGCACAGGCCCTCCGCGTCCTATCCACCGACCACTGTACTCATCGTCCAGGTAGTTTTGAACAGGTCGCGCGAAATGAGGTGGTGCTCCGTCTTGTTGGAAGAAAAAATCTTGTAGATATGCGAGCGGCACGTCCTCTAAGAAGTTTGCTATTACGCCTCGCAGCATATCTAGATACGTGCCCCCGGTCAGGCGGCCTTCGATGAAGTACGGCCCAATGACTTTATCTTCCACGATGCCGGCCCACACATTCACACTGAAGCGCACTTGGTGATGATGTTCTCGTATACATTTTGGGTTAATGTATGACCACCAATGTTGATTGTGCTGGTTGTAGAGCCCTACACGAAAGAACATCGCCTCGTCTGTCCATAGGATGTGCTTGTTCTGATTTTGTACCAGCCATTCGCAAAAATTGCGACGACGTGGCGCATCATCTTCATTTAATTGCTGCACTTTTTGAAAGTGGTATGGATGCTGTCCAGTAGAGTTCAGCAACTTCCACACAGAATACTGGCTGATTCCGAAACGATGAGCTGCGTCTCGCGTACTGTTTCGAGGGTTGCGCTGAAAGTACTCCAAGATAGCGTCTTCTACCTCCACAGCCAAACGCGGCGCGCCTCCACCATAAGCATGGCTTGGCACTGTGAACTGGCCATAATCCAGAAGCCGTTGGTTTGCCGCTAAGATGGTTTGACGGTGGGGGACAGTGGCGTTAGGTAGTCCTTGTGCTTGGAGCCGAGGGATGCTCTGCGTCTCGTACAATCTTCTGGCTTCGTACAGGTTTTCTCCACTTTGCATGTACACACGCACCATCTCGTAATATTCACGATTAGAGTACATCTTGTATGAGCGCATCAGACGGACACGGACTCAAAGATAAAAGTACCCGCGCGGCGAGGGGAATTTGTAGCGTGCTCACGTCAAACCGCGATAAGGTTGCGCAGGCGACTGGACTGGCGTCGGGCAGTCTGGCTGGCGGCGGCGGCGCACGTAAAGGCATTGCGGGGGTGAGCCGGGCGGGTGCGGGGTGCGGTGGGCGGATTAGACACCGCGAGTCACACAACGCCGCCCTGAGCGCGTAGGTTGTCTTTAAATTCGAATATGGGAGCTATTTCCTATTAATCAAATATGAAAAAAAAAAAAAGAAAAAAATGCTTTTTTGTTTTCTACTAGTGATTCTGACTCCAAAATTTTATTATAGCTAGGGGTTTTAAAGTCACCCTGAAATCAACTATATATATCTTCTGAAATCAACTATATTTTGTCCATTCTACCAAAACCTTTCTTGTTTTTAGGTGATTTTAACTCGCATTATCTTTCGGGTGTGCAATTTCCGACCCTTACGGATTACAGCTTGTAGATATTGTAAATAGCCATAATTTATGCATTACAAACAAAGGTATACATGGCCTGGAGATAACAAAAGTGCAGTCTATCTGCTCTGGTGAGTTGGCATCGAAACTATCATGGTCTACCACAGGAAGTGATCACTACATTTAGTAGTGATCACTTCCCTTTATTTTTTCTTTTCCTTCTGTTGAAGCTTAGGATATGCCTAAGAAACCCCGAATCAGGCATAGAATAAATAGTGCTTACTGGGATGACTTTAAAAATTGTGTTGAAAATAAACTTGTTAATGTAGATACTGGTGATGCTGATTTGTTTGCAAACATTTTGGTGGGAGCTGATGACGATTCCTGTCAAAAATAGAAGATCGATGAAAATTCCGTCTCCTCCTTGGTGGGATACAGAATGTTCAGATACAGTAAGAGGAAAGGAAGCAGAATTAAATTATCGCGGCTATATGTATGTCACCAGAAAACATTAACCTGTATTTAGAGATAGCCGATGCTACTAATAAAAATCTTAGAAAAAAAAAGTGTTAGTTGGCACAAATTTTGTTCCTCTTTATGTCCAGGGGTTCCGTCATCTATTGTATGAGAAAACATTAGACGGTTCAGATCTGCTTTTGAAGCTCCCTCATCTTCTGACTAGAAGTCAAATAAAACACTGCAATTTATTGCCAAAAATCGCGGGTTCAAATAGACAGTTGACAGTTGGCGCGGAAACACCCCTAAGCGGAAGTACTATATAAGCGACAGAGCTATGCGTCAATCTATTATCTTTCTTTTGCTTGGAAAGGGAAGAGAGAGATAGTTCTGTCCTTTATATCGAAGTGTCACAGGTCATTCATGACGTCACTTCCACTGATGGGTGTTTTTTTTAAATACGTCCCGTTTCACGTAATTAGTATTTTTAGTTGAAAATCAATACTAAATAAAATAAAAACGTGCAAAAGAGGTGCCTTTTACGTTTTTAGGTCTCAAAGTATTATTAAAAGTGATGAATTTCTTCTTAATAATAGTAGTAACTGAGGAGTCTCTATTAAAAGTTAGGTAAAATACATAGATATTTACTCAACTAAGAAAAAGAAATGATTGATTGATATTAATATATTTACATATGCACACACACAAAGAAACATAGACGATAATTAGCAATATTAGCATTAATTAAAAAATTACATTATAAACATTCAGACACAAATCAAAATACAATCATAAACAGGTAAATTTAATCAAATTAATTACAGATTTCTTTTAATATCAAAGAATAAACAATGGATATTTAATGACCTCAAAATTCTGCCTTCTTTTAGTAAATACAAGTGGTAGCTCCACCTGAAAGTAAAATTTCCATATATTCGACTGATAAGTGTTAGGGAAACATATTACCTAGTTTATTATTTTTTCGACTAAAAAGGCTAATTTATCTACACTGGCCTGCAAAACTAAGTATCACACTTTGAAAATTGCAATAACTTTTTAAGTAAACATGATATATGTGCCTTCGAAAGAAAAAGGACTCGAAAAAAGTTTAAATTTGTTCTATAGTTACAAAGAAAGCTAGTCACTAGTTAAGATCTTAGACACTTGGTACAGTACACAGACAAACGTGGTCAGATGGAACGGGGAACTCTCCAGACCGGAAAGCTTAAGATGTGGGGTGAGACAAGGGGGATCTATGTCACCAGTCCTTTTCAATATTTACATGGATGAATTAACCCAGCATCTCAATGATAGTAAGGTCGGTTGTTCCATAAACGGCACCTTCGTGAACAACATATCGTACGCAGACGATATGGTTCTTCTTGTCCCTTCTGTAGCTGCCATGAGAACACTACTAGCCACCTGTGAAAAATATACTGAGAATCACAACATGGTCTACAACGCTGAAAAATCCGAATATATGGTTTTCAAATCGGCGCTTACGCCCACCACAACAATACCTCTTCAGCTCAACGGGCGATCACTGAACCGAGTCGAGGAAGTCAAATACCTCGGACACATAATCACGGCTGATCTGTCCGACAAAGCCGGCATCGAGCGCCAGCGCCGAGCAATAACCGTGCGCGCCAACATGCTCGCCAGGCGCTTCCAGCGCTGTAGCGACAGGGTTAAGAGGCAGCTGTTCCTGTCCTACTGCACGAGCGTCTATTCGGTGGAGTTGTGGTGCTCGCACTTGGTGGAGGCGATGCGGCGCATGCGCGTCGCGTACAACAACGCGCGGCGTGCGCTGCACCGCGTGGCGTGCGCTGCACCGCCTGCCGCCCTGGTGCAGCGCCAGCGAGATGTTCGCAGCGGGTCGCGCACCGAGCTGGGCGGCGCTGCTGCGCCTGCGCTCGGCTGGGGCGCGTGCTCGCATCGAGGGTTCTAGTAACTCTATCCTGAGCGCCGTTCGTCAGGGGATGGGCAGCCCACTCCACCAGACATGGCGGGACTATCATGCGTCACCAGGTCGACCACCAGGCAAGGTGCAGTGCAGTGGGGTGTGTGCTATACCCGTGTGATGTGGTGCTTTCCACATTCTTTAATATTGTTTGTTTTTCATATCATTATTTTAATATTTGTAATTATTTTTAATTTTGACATTTTATATTGGACATAAGTCTGGAAAATAAACAATTATTATTATAATAAAATTTTCTATAATTTTTTTTTTATTTCAAATCTCTAACTTCTATAGTTTAGAAAAAATAATAATTTTTAAAGCGTAGTACTTATAGTTTTGCAGGTCAGTGTATTTAAGTCTAAAACACTTTGAAAAGGTAGACCTAGTGCATGAAGCCAGCAAAAGGTAATAACTACTATGTAGTATTGGGGAAGTCGACGACAACCTCGCGATGACGTTATAAATTAGTCGCTGATTACTCGGCTGTAGTCGCGCCCAGACGCCCAGTGTGTCTTGAGGCACTGTTGCTTACACTACGAAGTGGCACGATTCACTGCAGAAGTTTTTACTTCAATTGGCATGTTGAAATTAATTTCAGGGTTATTTCAGGTGACAACATAACACCGCTATGAGGTTATTAGCTCAAAATAAAAATAAACATAGTTATTTTTTTACAATACATGCATCGAGCCAACCTATTATACCCTACATAAATTACATACCTTCCTACTTATCGACGCTATTGGAGATGACTCCAGTGCCAGCAGTACGTCGTACGTAGGGATTAGAACCGGGAAATCTCGGGAACGAAAATCCCGGGAATTCCCGGTTTTGGTATGTTTTTTAAATCCCGGGATTCTGCAAGCGATTCCCGGTTTTTTCGGGAAAAAAGTATTTGAGTCACAAAATCATTATTTCCTTACATTTTTATTCATATCAGTAAATTTTGAACTCTGTATTTGGGGTTGTGCAGTTGTGCATTCAGTTATTCTCCAAGCGGCCATTTTGAAATACTAAATGCAGCCCCTCGCTGACTAACAGGCAGGTAGTTTTTTACCTGCTTCTTAGTCGCTATGCAGAGTTCAATGTGAGTGGTGGTTTGACAAATTTGTGCCCTGGAACGAAGCCGAACTTGAGAATGGTAAGTTTTTAAATATCATATTTTAACTTTTGTATGTACCTGCCTTTATTTGTTTATTTTAATTGAGCGCCAACAGTATCACTTAGTAAAATGCAGTAACTATTCGCTTGAACTGAATTGAAATACTTAGGTACCTAGTAAGAAAGAAGATGGCTAAATGACTGCCCTACCTATGAACAAAGACTTCTCACAAGCCTCAATAGCATTCAAATATTAATTTATAAATTACTGCATCTTTAGTGAGTTTGTAGAACTTGTAGGCAATCATTAAATATTTAATAGTTGTTAGTTTATTTTCTATGATTCTGTAACCTTTTTCGTCGCTACAAATAAGCACCATTTTGCAATAACATACAACATCCGCCATCTAGCGAGACTATTCATTATTTCCTACAAGTTCTACAAAGTAACTAAAGATGCAGTAATCAATGAATGAATATTTTAATTATTTTGGCTATTGAGAAGTCTTTGTACAAGTCTGGGGCATATATATAAACATAACTTAAATTTAAATTTTGTTTTGTGTAGCTCAGGGTCATTGTAGTGATTCTGTGATTTTTTTGTTTTAGTCATTTAATTATAAAGATAGTAATTAACCGTGTTATTTTTGCAATATTTTTTATTTAGATACTTCGTCAGTTGAACGGATTAATCAGGATATTTTTAATAAGGCATCGTTTTGCGTTGATTCTGTGATTTTAGTTTAAGTATTATTTGATGATAGAGATAACTAGAAAATGTTGCCAAATATAAAACTTATTGTCATTTGTTAAAATTCAGAGGATTGCTGTGTAAAAATGTAGGTTTTATATGACCTCAAACTTTTTAATGATTCGTGTTTAGCTTTATTAAAATGCAGGCCACAACAATTTCAAGCCATGTGAATTATTTAATAACATTAAAATATATATATTATTACTATTATTTTTATTTTATAATCCCCTACCTGTTTTCCCCACAATAAGTAACACTAAGTACGTATTTAATCATTTCAAATTGCAAATACCTTCATCGCACCGAAAATCCCGGGATCCCGGGAAATTCCCGGTTTCATCGACGATGAAAACCGAGATTCCCGGTTTTCAAAAAATCCGGGATTTTAGATACCCTGTACGATTACCTACCTAAGACTTGAAGACCTAACTGTATCGAAAGTCCGACCTACCTAACTCGAATATCTTATTGACAACGAAAAATGGTTTCCGTTTCTAAAAAACACCAAATGTTGATCTGATGGCTGAGCATTGTTCGTTACAAATTTCAGTCTATGTTTTTTGTTCTCTTTATTCGAATGAATAAAATAAAATAGGATTAAATCATTATTGAGTTAGAAACGGAACTAATTTACCATGATCATACGTAAGCAATATAATTCAAATGACGGAAATCAACGGCGTGAAATCTAATGGATAGGGTGTAAATATCGGCGTTCCACAAGGTGCCATACTAAGCCCTTTCCGATACCTGGTATATATTATCAATCTGCCTTTCATGGTAGAGAAATTGACTGGCATAGTGAGGTTTGCTGTTGATACTTTATACATTGGTCTTAAAAATTTAAAGACAAAAAAAAGACTTTAAATAATGTAGTCCATTACCTTGAAGACGTTCACAGTTATTAATTTATTGTTAAACGCTGGTCTTATTGACAACAAAAAATGGTTTCCATTTCTTGAAAACTTACCAAATGTTGATCTGATAGCTGAGCATTGTTCGTTACAAAATGTCAATCCATGTTTTTTATTCTCTATATTCAAATGAATGAAATAAAATAGGATTAAATCGTTGTTGAGTTAGAAATGGAACTGATTTACCACGATCATACGTAAGCAATATAATTCAAATGACAGAAATCAACGGGGCGTGAAATCTAATGGATAGGGTGTAAATATCGGCGTTCCACAAGGTGCCATACTAAGCCCTTTCCGATACCTGGTATATATTATCAATCCGCCTTTTATAGAAGAGAAATTGACTGACATAGTGTTGTTTGCTGTTGATACTTTATACATTGGTCTTAAAATTTTAAAGACAAAAAGAAGACTCATTAAATTAATAATCTAGTCCATTAACTTGAAGAGGTCCCAGTTATTTATTTATTGTTAAACGCTGGTTAAATCAAGTGTATCAAATTATCTCTTGGAAATATCAGGCAAGTCGAGCGAGACCAGGTTAGTCGATCAATCAAATGTCTTTATTATTGTAGATATTTACATATTCTTAGCAATCGTCATTTTTTGCCACTCTACATTGGACCACTGTGGGAGAAGTAGAGCGTAGAAACTCCCACAGATTGATTTTTAGATCTCTTTTAAAAATTGCTTGTGCTTAACCCATTTAGACCGATAATTATTTTTTTCAAAAACCTTGATTTTTATCAACAAAATCGTGTTAGGGGAAGCCTATGTTTACAGTAAAAATATAAAAAAAATATATCTGTGAGTGGGGGGCCTAGAGGGGGGTGTACCATATATGGTACAGTAGGACAATAGAGATGCAAAAAATATGAGTTCCATGAAAAAGTTTTATTTACTTTCTTGTGTGATAAATAACAAAACATTCCACATGTAAACCAATATCACACTTGATACACCTTGTAGGACATTGTTTGTGGCATTGTCCACACCTGGTTCGTTTTTCTTGCTTAGTGACAAGGTGGTCTTTGCCGTCATATCGAGAGTCATGGGTTACAGAAGATGGCCGACTAGGTCCTGGCTTCTCTCGTTGTTTATTGCCATCAATTATAGAATTTGCAATTCGACGTCGGAAGTTTAGGAGATCCATATTGCCACCATTGTGTCTATAGAGCAACCAAGCATTTTGTACAGACATATCAACGCAATGAAGAATCAGAGGCATGTACCACTTTTTTCCTCGAATGCTAGTGCGAAGTGCAGATATGTTTTGGTCCGATAAATCTACTCCACCCATGTTTTTATTGTATTGATGGATAAGATGGGGTTGAGACACAGATATTTTCTTTTTCAGTTGCTGGGAATATCTTTCAGTTTTGTGAACAGGATTTATACCAACTGCATTTGAACATACTGAGACAATACTGTTATCATGCCATTTGCAAATTATGACATCATCAGACACACGATAATCGTAAAAGCCTCTTTCTTTGTTTTTCGCTTCTTTGTTGCCCAATAAAGGGCATTTTGCACACCTGTTTTCCCTCACAGTCCCTGTTATACGAAAACCCCTCTCAGTCAGCTCGTGGATCAAAGGTAAGCCTGTAAAGAAATTATCTATAAAAAGATGATAGTCTTTACCATATCCCAACTGCGCTAATTGATCTGCATACGTCAAAACTACACTTGCACCGAGACCAAGCTGAGAGTAACGGGCATTCGCAAATGTAGACGCGCCTTGATATGGCTCAAACCATGCAATGTAACCTCCTGAAGTAGCACCAACCCATAGTTTATATCCATACCGTATAGGCTTTCCACGAATAAATTGCTTGCAGCCATGACGACCAAAATATGGCACCATAGCCTCGTCGATGCTATGGTTCTCCTTATGCGGACAATTCTCAAGGAACTTTGCAGCTAAGAGTTTTAGTAGCGGACGAACTTTTGCAAATTTATCCGATCCATCTAAATTCAGATTATCAGCCACATGAATGTTGGCATATACATACGCGAATCTATCTCTAGACAGTGCTGTAGCAATCAAGCAGTTTCTGGAATCTGGTGCATTTTCCCAGTACATTCTTCTTCTGTTGACTTGAGAGTAGCCACTGACCAGCAAAATTCCGACCAAACACTTGATTTCTTCAATTTTGACGTCAGCAGCAAGAAGTTTTTGTGCTAAATATCTATTGGTCTCAATAGTTAGCAACTCAAACACGTCATCAGAAAAAAACAAAGAAAACCATTCTATTGGAGTTCTTTCAAGAGAAACATGATACAGAGGTTTCCAAGTGGTAAGTCTTGGTTGTAAGTCTCGTTTTCTCCAGCTATATTTCATGGAACGTTTTTGCAAGGGTTCGTGTGTTTCTTCACTATCCTGTCCTTCAAGTTGTTGCCCTTGATCATCAGGTTCCCGTTCTTCTGGAGATGCAGCAAGCTCAGCTGGTGCTCGAAGCAAACTAGGAGGCAGGATATTTATGTTGACGTTATCTTCTTCGCCAGAGTCTTCATCAGTCTGATTATCATTGGCTGTGTTAGGTGGCAGTAAAAAAATATCATAATCTTGCCCTTGGTTGCTGGTATCATCATCTTCCTCAAGGATTGTTGCAATATCGTGCAGAGTCAATGGTCTGAAACAATAAACAAAATAAATATAAACAATTTTCAACTTACATTTTGTCGCATATTTTGCTCATATATGAACCTACTGTACCATATAGGGTACACCTAGTTTATGGTTCAGCATACTGTACAAAACTAACAAAAGAAAGATTTTGTTAGAGGCATGACATCTATTGTACCCTAATCATCAGAACAATGCATAGAAACAATAGAATTTTGAATAATTACGATAGTACTTACCTTCTTGATGACATCGTGAATATTTTTCTATGTTTTTGCCGGATAATATCCAAAATATAATGCAATCCACTCGCACAAACGTATTTATAATATTTTATACGCTAAGCTAATTGTCTAAACTGATTGTCACAATCGTTATAAAATATTTGAAATATATGGGTATCCCGAAATATTTTTACAAAGTTACTGTACCACATATGGTACGGTAGGTCTAAATGGGTTAACTAAACCAAATATTGAAATTAACAAGCAAGAATAAATAATTACGAAATGATTAACAACAAGGTTGAGCCAGATTAACCCCATACAGTCCCGTCATTTCAGTAATCTTGAACATTGTAATATCCCTTTTTCGACAAAGTCGCTTTAACATGGTTTGTAACTTGCTCAAAAGAGATTTTCAAGATCTCCAGAGATATCTTTTTGTAGTAGAGAATGCACTGACTCTTGAAAGAATTGCTAACCTTCGCGACTCTTAACCGGGGCGCAACTAGTCTGTGATTATTTCTTAGGTTAACCTTACAGCTATCGCTAAGATTGGAGAATGTTGTAAGGTTCTTGCGTATATATATTATAATTTCGAAAATAAATTGACTAGCTACATTTAGTATATTAATTTATTTAAAAAGCTCTCTTAAGGAATCTATTCGTTTTAAATGATAAATTGCTCAAATAGCTCTTTTCTGTAAAATAAAAATAGTTTGAATATCCGCTGCTTTCCCCCACAACTAGATACCATAGGGCTCGACACTATGGAAGTAACTAAAATATACTAGCCTAGATGTAGCCACAACCGTGTTTTGTCTGATGTTCTTAACAGCGTAAGCCGCAGAAATTAATTTACCAGCAAATTTTTCTATGTGGGGTTCCCACTGCAGTTTGCTATCAATGGTTATTCCAAGACATTTCGCATCATAACTAATTCTAACGTGTTGCTGTCTAACACTGTCTCAACTTGCCTGACAGTTGGAAGTGAGAATTTGATAAATTTGGTTTTAACAGCACTTAACAATAAATTATTAACTGTGAACCAGTTCAAGGTTAAAGACAATACTCCATTAACATCATCAAAATCTTCTTTTGTTTTTCAATTTTTAAGAGCAGTGAAGCAAACAACACTATGTCAGTCAATTTCTCCACCAGATCGTTAATATACACCAGGAATAAGAAAGGGCCTAATATGGAACGCCAATTTTTACTCCCGATCCATCAGATTTAACGCCGTTTACTTCTGCCTATTGAATTATACTGCTTAGGTATGATCTTAGTAGATCCAACGCTTTATTTCTAACTCCGTAATGATGTAATTTCATTAGTAGCGTATCATGATCAACACAATCAAATGCCTTCGACAGATCGCAAAAATCACCTGCATCCGTAGTCCATTTACCCCTAGTGAAACCGTATTGTTTGGCGTGGAGTTGTTTTGTACGGTTGAAGTGTGAGAGCATTTGATTGAGTATAATCTTTTCAAAAAATTTACTTAGTGCTGGAAGGACAGATATTGGTCTGAAATTTGAAGGATCGCCCATGTCTCCCGACTTCAACAGAGGTGTCAGTTTACTGTGTTTCATGAGATCTGGGAAAGCTCCATCGTCAACACATTCAATAGTTGTGTGGCTATAACTAGTATTATTGAACCAATAACTTTGACTGATATACCCCACAGGTCTTCAGTATTTTTTAAGTTAAGTAATATATACGTTTTGACAACATCTTAGGGATATATATCATGAAATTTAAAATTTACGTTACTGATGATAATGCTGTTTTTTAACAAGGTCTCTGCTTCATATGGAGATGAATTTAGACGATCTGTTAAAGTACCCTACATTGGTAAAAAAATGTTTCAAAAGCTCGAGCTACCTCAGCGTTGGATTTAACAACATCATCACCTATCTTTAAGCAGAAATCATTGTCCCTTGGTATAACTTTGCCAGTTTCACGGTTTATGATTTGCCAAACCGTTTTGATTCTATTATTTGAATTTTGTATGTTTCTATTAATGTGAAAGTTTTTGCAGTTCTACAAACCAACTTGAAAGTTTTGGAATATTTTTTAATATAGTCATGAAATTTTATATCAAAGTTATTTTTTGTGCATAAAGGTCATACAAGATAGCTCTACTTTTACGAATTCCAAATGTTGTCCAGTCATCAAATTTTGATTTACCGTTGTTGGCACTGACTTTCTTTTATTGAAAAACTTTATCGAATTCTGTTTGAATAATGTTGAAGAAGTCAGAATAGATTTTGTTGGGGTTCTGTTCATTAAAATCCGGTACTGGAAAATTTATATCTAAGTTTTTCATATACGTCTCTAGTCTACGGGATGTAATAGGCCTATGAAATGATGGATCTCTAACGTAGAACCAAATCACTCCGAACCGAGAATAACAATGACAAAGACAAAATTCTATAACCGAAAAACAACTGGACACTCTGGCGGCACGTATAAAAAGTCTTGAATTAATATTTTTACACAAGCTAGTTAATGGTGTTCTCGACTGTGGGAAAAATTACCTTTAATGCACCAAAAACACTACCACGATCGAACTTCAGGTACTTTTTCAACTGTCAAACCCAAAAGTTAGAATTAATATTTACTCATCATTTGATACGAAATGTCTTGGAGTAACCATTGATAGCAATTACAGTGGGGACTCCACATAGATAAATTAGCTGGTAGATTAAGTACTGCACCTTACGCCTTTTAGGATCATCAGCTAAGACAGTTAGTCAACTTATTTTCGAAAATGATGTAGTTAGTACGCAATCAACTTTAAACGTTTTCCAAAATCTGCGATAGCTATAGTGTTAAAGAAAGAATGAATCACCGACTAGTTGCGCCCCAGTTTAGTCTCGCGAAAGTTCTTTCAAGGGTCAGTGCATTCAACACTATAACAAGATACCTCTGGAGACTTGAAATTACCATTTGAGCAATTAAAAAAAACATGTAAAACTAGTTTACCAAAAAGGAATATTACAACATTCATAAGTCTGTTCATTCAAGCTCGCCGGTTATTATTATTTTTTATTTAGCCTGCATAGTGTCCCACTGCTGGGAAAAGGCCTTCCCTATCTCAGACCATTCCTCCCTGTGCTGTGCTGCCTCCACCCAGTCCGGCAAAAACCTGTCCAGGTCGTCGCGCCATTGGCGTCTCAGCCTGCCTCTATTCCGATGACCATAAGTGGGCACTCATTTGGTGATCAGTTTGGCCCATTTTTGGGGGTGCATGCGGCACACGTGTCCGGCCCAGTCCCACTTCAGCCTAGCGGTCTTTGCGCCAACGTCAGCAATGATGGATGCTAGTGATAGAGCGCAGTGTCGTGTTTCTAACATGGTCGGTCAGTCTGACACCGGTTATACTTGGCTTCATCGCTCTTTTGCAAACCTTGAGTTTGGAATTCTGGATCTCCGTCAGCAACCAAGTTTGAGCACCGTAGGTTAGGATAGGCAGGATACACATGTCGACGAGTTTGCTCTTCAGAGACAATGGAAGGTTTCCTTTCAGCAGCTCTTTCATGGACCAATAGCTCTTCCAGGCCTTCGATATACATCTATCGATTTCCTTATCCTGCCTGTTTTCGAAGGATACAATATTTAAGAATACATAATTGACAAGAGCGCATGGTGTTTATCTAACTCAACACAGGACTCGCTGTTAATTATTTTTTAATAATTTATGTTATTTATGTCGTTAAAAAATAAGTCGATTCTCCCTATTTTCTTGACAAACTTTTAACTATACAGATCCATAACTTTGTGGTGTATTGGTTTCGTCGTATTCACCTACATACAATTTACCAGATAGTTTTTATGATTTATAAATCACTTTTTTTATCTATAGGTAAAAAAAACAAGGGGATTCTACCTATATTTTCTTGACTAACTTACAACTATTCAGTTTCATAACTTTGTCGTGCGTTGTTTAGTGAAAATTACGTCGTATTTACATTTAATATTGACTTGGCAGTAATAATGTGCAATAATTGCAGAAATTAGTGCATGGGACGTAAATTTTACTTCAATAGGCAATACAGTTTTCGATTCTGTAGAAAATACTTAAAATGTTGGCTGGGTTCTGCTGAATCTGCTGTGGAGTAAGTGCCTTATAAAGTAACTTTTATATGCAGGCACATATCATTCTGCTGACCCCACATTAGGGTACCCTATGTGGTTGGAACCAGAAAAATCTACGTGACAAAAATAAAACCATTAAAGACCCGAGGATTTTTATTGCTTCGGGATTCGAACCCAGGATCTGTCAGGCAGAAATTCGACCGATACGCCTCAGAGTTCCTGCAGTATACAATTTTTTTCAGCTCTAACTACCCCGTAAAAGAGTCCTTGTGGTGTGATTCATAGTCAATTATAACCACACATTATGAGGAAAAGTTAGAACGAAATGCCAATGTAGTAAATATTTTTATAGAGTGCTACAATGATCTTTTGGCACTTGGATGCCACATTGATAGCACTTACGTATAATGAAACAAGTTTCATTTCCTATTGAAGGCGCCTGCCACAAGATCCTTGTAGCACTGTAACCATATGGTTGGTACGAATTCATCCGAAGTCCCACATTCAGTCTCACGAAGAGGAAAGAAGAACCTGATTAAAATAGGTAGGCGAGAAGGTAGGGTAGGAACATGAATCATATAGACACACATGAGTGTAGTGATGAACAGTGATCGGAATAGGTAGAGATATTATATCTTAATCTAAAAAAAATGGCGACTTTCTTCGTCAATTTACGTTACTCAGTATACCTTGGTGATTCACCGAAATAGTTACGGAAAAATAATTGTCGATTGAAGTTCTTTTCCTGGCAGTTAGGTACTTATTAGCTCCTGTTATTCCGATCATTGTGTATCATGCTCGCGAGGTCTACAGCTCACAGAGCCACTAGTATACATATGTTCAATACGCAAATCATCTTGCTATGTTCGCTATCATCAAAGTGATCTTCATTTCTTCAACCGTTGAACAAGGAACAAAATCAGCTTTCACAATGATCTCAGAAAATCAAACAATCTGCCAAATCATTATGAAAACCAGTTTCGTAATTCCTCTCGATGACTCTTCTTTTCTTCATGTTCCTTTCTTCTGCGAAAGTTGCCGGTTCTTTCTTAGCAAATTCTTCTTAGATCTTTGAGACAGGTACCTTTATAATCTTTATATTAATATATACTTAGTAGCATACTGCTAGATGTTAACTGTAACTTATCTCAATTTATGATTCTAAACATGTATTACAGCGAGTTTAAAGATAAAGATAGTTGTGACCCTGGGCTATGCGCTAGTTGAAAACTGTGTTGCATGGTCCAGTTTCTTCCACATGAATTTCTTTATCTAGAAACACAAGATTGTTATTTATTCCTATGTTTGAGGAAAGGCCGAAGGAATACTATAGTATCTATACCCATTTATAATAGATATCTGGCATGTTATGGTAATAATTATACATCAAAACACCCAAAGCAATAACTTTACAAATTAGTTGAACGAACCGACACCCAGGTCGTAAATATTCAATAAATACCAGTTAGTTGCTAGAGTTCGGTCGCAAACTATTTGATAACAGCTCATTCGTCTCTATCAGGAGTATAGAATGTTCGCGGGTCAACCACTCTATTGAGTGAACTATTTGGCTCTGGAATGTAGCTTGTCCCAACACAGAAAAATATACCAAACATGATACTCTTATCAGCAAGGAGTAAAAGCTGTTTTGCAGTGTTGCCCAGCAAGGAAATGTTGTGAATTTCGTTCGGGACTCGGGACGCTCCCATTACACATGACATCATGCTGTGACTCAGAGCACAAGTACAATAATACTTGCTTCCTTTTATCTAATAATTAATGTGACAATGTACAGAATAGTAGGATGTGGACATTTTGGCGCATTCGACGGGTATCGGGCGTTTGCACATCGAGTAGGACTCAGTGTAAACTGTTGGTTAAATAGATTAATTAGACTTCATTCATTATTTTTTCTCACTTAACAGTACCCTATTGACTAAAATACTAATAAGCGAAGGCGGCGGTGTTGCCTACGGACTCCACGAAGCGGTGGCTGGCTGGCACCCACACTAATGTCTAATTAGGTAAGACATAGTGCGTCTCGGCCCGCCACCGCAAATGGCGAGCGGACCGCTTCGGGCCATGTTAGGGCTCTGCGCAGGAGTACGGCGCCAGCTGATTATTACAGTAATTTAGAGAAATTACCGTGTCAAACGCTGACGTAAGAAAAACAAACGCTGTAATCGGAATCTGCCTACATGTGGTCCAACTCGAAATCTCTGGTGGGTGATTATGAACTCCCGTTTATGCAAATGCAGTGAGAGGTGCGAGCGTAGATTAACGCAGTGGGTGGCGCGCGCAGGTGCGCCGGCGCAGTCCAGTGACGTCACATCCGGTGCGCAGGCGATGCGGGTCACACGTGCCACCCCCGCGCTTCTCCACCCTCCCTCCCCGCCCGCAGTCCCACAGACAACATTGCCCTAATTGCTAACTATGGGAATTAGCGCGAATGCGTCGCTTTAGCTGTGTGATATAAGAATGGCTGGTAATATAAAGTAACCTAGTTTTCGGGTGCCGTGGACGGACGTCGCTATTGTTTACAACATTATTGTAATGACAACGCCGGTGTTGTCCATAGCAATGAGAGCATTCCGGGGAGTCGGGTGGCCGTGGCGATATAGTCCAAGGCGAGGAGCACAAAGACCACCAATAGCTAAGTATTACAATTCTTCGATTCAATTCAGATATTCAGGTGAATGTTAAGTTTTAGGTCAACAGCAGCTCTGCGACTCTTGGCAGACACGGTTTTCAGGATACACACTATTTTGTAAGTTAAATTACGTACATAGTGTTTTGTTAAAATATTGTCTATTGATATTGATACCTATTCATACAAAATGCATGGGTGACATCAACGCACTGCCGGAACTACCGAACCTAGAAACTTGACAATTTGCACAGGATGTATGTGAGCGATTTTCGTTCCCCTGGGTGGTAAAATCGGCTTTACAAGTCTAGTAATAAAACATATCTAAACAAATGAGTTTGTGGTGTGTGTGCGCACGTCAATCTGCGGGTATGTGGGGCGAGTGACATCGCCGACTATTAATAGTTCGGCGCCACGAGAATAGGGCTGCCACCAGTCGCATATTTTACAGTAAACAAAACTTGTAAAGAAATAAAATGTACAGAAATAATCGACTAGAGCTGGGCCAGCCCATATATTAAACTAGCAAAAAGCGCGGCTTTGTAAGGGAGCTTTCTGCTATTTTAGTAATAAAGAACTGCAATAGAAACTGTAATTTCAGTCCATACAATTTATTTTAACTTTTATTTTTCAATTTTAAGTAGATTTTTAATAATTATTGTGGAAACTAAACATTAAATTGAATCACTATGTCAAAGCTCAAACCTATATTATATATTTACATAATAGTTTCTTTATAAATGGTACCAAACGATGTACTGGATTGTGGCCGAGTATAGGCTCGCTTCGCTCGCCTCATTAGAACCAGTTGAGTGCGGTCATGCCCAGCTAGTTCCTCTTCCAGATAGCTTGTAGGCGTGTAAATGGAAAATAAATTATTCTAGATAACCTTCGACATTCTATCGATTGTCGTCATTACTCGAAAAGTAAACCGACCCTACCCATGGCCTACAAAATGCTTTTTAAATAAAATACGTTGAGAAATCACTCGTCACATTGATGTTTTGATTAAGTATATTTATAATTTTTGATTCTGGCAACCCTAAACCCATTATTTTCCTAACAGTCGATCGCCCTAGAATGCAGTTGCGAGTCAGACTGAGCATTCAATTGTACAGAGTAGTTGCGTGCGCTATTGTATGCACTGGTACAGCAGTACCACTTCTTCATGTTACATACATGACGTGTCCTGCGAAGATAGTCGTATGACGTCTCTTGTATGTAACTAGTGTGCTCGTACTGTACGTTCATGTTTATGTAAATGCAACCATTCGTTTTATGTATAGTACATAAAAGTTAGTGAGGCGTGTCTTCGCAGTTTCGTAGCTGTGTCCTATGATTGTTGCATAATATTTATAACTTAGTAGATTTGGCGAATGGCAAAATAATTGTTCTTCACATTTATTGAAAGGAAGAAAAATTGCAATTTTATCCCTAGGGATGTAATAGTACGCACCAAGGGGGTAAAGCACTTTTTTATGTCGCGGGCGCGATATTGAATCCTGAACGCAACGAAGGGCCCCAGATTTAACTCCCGAGCGAAGCGAGGGTGTTAAGATTTAATTCATGACTGACGCGAGGGAATTTAGACTGAGTCCTGAGTGCAGTGAGGGATTCAAGCGAGACCAAGACAAAAGCTTCAATATAAAAAGTAAGGTTACTAAAAATAGCATTTTATTAAAGTAAATTAATGTGAAAAATTATGTTTGAGACATTAGTCCAGTTTTGTGCGGGTTGTTTTATTTAAAATGTGTTCGGCAACGCGCTCCCCCTCCGCCCCCGCCCTTGCGAGCGCCGTGCGTATTTCACGAAATAAGATTTTAAGATCATAGCAATAAGAACTAAGAGCTGTGAAAATCCTTTAAATCCTGGAGTGATCTAGGTTGTGACATAATTAATTCAGTACAACTTTATGTCACCGCTAATAGGCTATAATGACTTGCGTTAGGTAGAGTTTGCATGATATAAGTGTCATTTTCGAGCAGATGGTGCGAAAAACTTTTTAATTTGTGTTTATACGAAATTATCACCTTCACTAGATTATGATTGACAGCTGCCATACACTAAACATATAAAAATAAGTTTATAGTACATTGTCACATTTTTATTTTATTTGCGGTTTCTTGACTGATAGACAGAGCAAATAATCGCAACGTTGTATTTGCCAAATCTAATAAAAAAGAGATCGATCGACCAAATAAAAAAAAAACGCTCAAGTGCGGGTCAGACTCTCACACGAAGGGTTCCGTACCATCGTAAATAAAAAAAATATAATATTATGCCCGAACGTGGATTCGAACCCAGAACCCTAAGATTGGAAAACCTATATCAAAACAATTGCGCCACCACAAGCATGTGAGAAGCCGCGGAATCTACGATCATTTCAACTCTCCACCTATTACGGTTCATGGGATACAGCCCGCTGACGGACATACAGACGGACGGACAGCGGAGGCTTAATAGGGTTCAGTTTGACACCCTTCGGGTAGGGAACCCTGAAAAAAGTGTCGAGGGTAGCTGGGGTAGCGCGGATTTTTCAATATATTGAAAAGATAAAAAAGAATATGAGTTTCTCGGCGAATCGGAAGCCACCCCAACTCTTTGCAAAATTGAGAGACATGGTCGAATTAATAATATAAACCGAACCGTAACGTAAAAAACGAGCAAATGTGTGTATAATGTTTACTCAATTTCATTTTCTGATATATTTTTATAAAAGAAGTTCTTCCACAATTCAATAGGGAAAATGAGAGTTAAAACTCCCATCACATTGTCACAGCCGCAAAAAATGTGGTGTTAGGTCTGTTACCTACAAAATACCAGGAACTTAGGAGAAAAGGAAAAGCAATGAGAATTTCATCCTTTTAACGCAGTAATTTTGTGTGAAAGATCCTACCATGCGAGGAGAGGTCCTGGGTTCGATCCTCGGCTGGGGGTACAGAAAAAAATCACCAGGTCTTGGAAGTTTATACTTAGTGGTCGCTGTTTCTGTTTCCCACGACACAGGGTATCCTAGTGTTGCGCCAGAAGCAATGTATGTGCCTGTATGTAATGTTTGTTGTGTATTATGAAATGTTTTTTTTTAATTTTTATGTAATGTATGGGAATGACAAACAAATAAGTAAAGTTTTGAAAATTGTGTCACATGATACTTTTAGGTGTGGTTTTAAAATCGCACAACTCGAACTAAATCAACTGTAAATAAATACCATTCTTACTTATTCATTATCTATGATAGTTCTTTAGAATCATAGATACAATAAGGTAACTTAATACTCATTTTCTCAGAGGCTAATGAAAAATAACGTGTGTGGCTGTAATCCGCTGTGGAATAAAAAAAACACACTCGCCTCAAAATTTGTTAATTACTCCCTTGGTAAACAATCTACTTACTACTAGGGCTCAAAACATATAATAATAATTCTTCAATACCACATACAAACTTATGAGTGCATCTGGTTTCGTATATGGAGTATGAAAGTAGCCGCACCAATAGCTTGGTAACCCCGTAACTTCGCTGTTTTGAAAAAAAGAACAATAACTGAATCGACAAAAAAAAAAACATTTAATTATCGAGCCTGCCCAAAAAAATTCTTAAGAATCGTTTGAGAAAAGCGACTTAGAGGAGAACGAAAGCATTTTTGCTCAAGGAACGGAGACGCTTCGTCGCTCGGTCCGAAATTCATATGCAAGTGTATTTCAACACTTTTGATCACGCTACCCCATTAGTACTCAAAAAAACTTCGCGACCCCCAGGGGCGGCTCCAACTTTCAAGTCAGGGGGGGGGGGGGGGGGGGGGGGTCATGCAGTCGAGATCTAGTCAAGGCCCAATTCGGAAACAACAATCAAACAAATTAAAAAGAAACACTCAACCAATTTGACATGAAAATTCCTAAACATACACAGACAACCCAGAACATATGCCGTCCTCAGAGTATTTAAGCAAAGAGTTTCGTTAATCTGTGATGCCGTAGTATTTTTTTTTTAGATAGCTAGCCAGTCTTGGAGAAAGTAGTAGCCAGAAACAGCATTCTCAGTGAATCTCATATATCTTGCAATATGCAACCTATGTCTATGTAAAACGTCAGATGTCTGAAATTCTACATGAGTAGCAAATCGAGTTATGTGTAACTACAGAGAAGCCACTCTTCGAAGTCGCATTTGACATCTGTCCATAGTCTTCCTTCCCTTTTTAAGTGAAACAAGGTGAAGGCGAGAGAAGCATCGCTTTGTTCCTACTATTGATAGAGTTCAAATGCGACTTCTAAAAAAGGCTCCACTTTTTTTTTAATACTTAGACTATGGCTCACAGTAAAGTCGAATATCGATAACCGTAAAACACAAGGGTTTATTTTTAGTCCGTATACCACACGAGCTGATGCCCGCTCAATATGTGGGGATCCGGACATAGCAGGGAGGTCTGACTCCTGGGTATGGGTAAGTCCATTTTTTCCTTTCCAACAAAAAAAAAAGGCTCCACTTTAAGTCATGGTATGAACGTATTTTGCGAATCTTTCCCTAGCCCTGAATGAGGGGCGGCGGAAACCAGTTATTTATCGAATTTTCCCCCTGTTTTCAGTGAGGCAATAAGGGATTCCCGAATGCACAGCTCGTAACCCATACTTAGTTATTATTGTTATTTTACCTATATGCAGGCTTTAGTTATGTGCAGCTGCGTTCATCGACCTGAAATAGAAGAAACAATCATCATGAGTAAACGGCTGAAAAAGTTTGGTAATAAAGAAAAAATAAGTTTTTAGGTAATACTATATAGATTTCAAGTGTCTGTTACGGTGCAAAAGAGACAGCTCTATGGCAGACGAACTGACAGCGGAGTCTTAGTAGATAAGAGGCCCCTGTTTGACAGCCTTTGTGTAAGGAAACCAAATAATGTGCCTAGGATATTCATTAAGAAACGGACAAAAAATGGCACGTTTGTTCCAAAATTACATAATAAGCTATGTGTTCATTCCGTTTGCACCGATAGTCGGCGCAATCTCGAAAGAAAACTCATAACACCATAAAGGCCATCAAACCCTAAAAAGTCACATTCTAATTCCGTTTACGACCACCGAACGTGCAAATGCCCCCGCCCCCGCACCGCCACTGTTACACACAGACTCGTACTGAGCTCGCATTGAGATCTCTTTCCTTATCGTCGCATGGTATCTAGTGGGAGCGCGCACTAATGCACGCTATACCAGCAGTAAACCTATATGCATACATATAGGTAGACGTGCATTCCAGCGACGTAACGGTGAATTATTTCGCTCGGAGGCACGGAGCGGCGTGAATGGCCGAAGGAGGGCTGGGGAAGCGGGGGGTGGGGCGGTGCCCCCCGCGCAGCCTTGACCCCCCCCCCCATCCCCCTCCCCGCGGCGGCATTCCGCCCGCTCCGCCGCCGCTGCAACCTCCGCCGCATTCCATTCATAGCAGCGCGCGACACACGCTGCGCCAGCGCAGACGCCGCTCCAGGAATAGGGAAACGCGCTTTTTGACATTTTACAACGAAACGCTAGCACTCGGTTCACCAAACGTCACGGCTGTCGAGAGGACGTTGACCCGCCGCGGCTTTCTCTCCGTTGTTTGCTATTGGAACGAATCTATTAATTGGAGAAACTTAGTTCACACATCGCCGTCGAAAGTAGACTCGTGTGATAATGATGCTTTTCGGAGTCACGAAATCTACGGTTTTGGCAGCAGTACCTACTGGTGACCTGTCTCTCGACCTGAACCGACGGCGACTCTCGTTTATCTACAGCTGTTTATTTACGTTTCTCTAGTCTTGTAGTAAGATAGCGCTTCCGTCTATCTCACCAATCTGAACTGTACTGATTCAGTTGAAATCAGCGCAACAAAGATCCGCCCGATTGAGTCAACGAGAGTTTATCAAGTGATAAATAGAATAGACATTCGTCGCGCATACCTGCAGCCACGTGCAAAACGATGTAGGTGACGAATGGATATGTACCGAGGTTTTCCCTGAGATAATCGCACGTAAGTAGCTCGCGATGGCCATGATCGAGTGCGCAAGAGTCGTCGTCGGGAGCGACGGTGGCGGCGGCGGCGGTGAAATGTCACCAAACGGCATTCCGAAATGTTTGAAACGACCTTTATGGCGCGAAAGAAAGTGGCCGAGAGGGCGAGTGCGGGGCGCCCGCGGGGAGGGGGGGCGGCGCGCGCCGACCGTGGGACAGTGCGCGCCGCGCCAGTCGCACGCCGCCGCCCCCCGCTCCCCCGCCCCCGCCGCCGCCGCCCGCGCAGCCCGCATTCCACTCGCCTCCCTCCGAATTTATTCAGCCGAGACACCGCGACCTGGCGCAGGCGGGGGCACCACTCCGGAGGATTCGCTAGCGAAGATGCACGCTACCAGCAGATGGTAGCGAAAAAGTGACCAGATATGTAAATACTGCATGAGAACCTTAGATAACTGTTCCAGTCGCTGTAAGTGAAAGGGTTGAGTCCCTTAACTAACATGGTTAAGGGACTCAACTGGAGGATGGTACGGATAAAAAGATACCATGAAAATTCTTCTTATTATTTCACGTCAAATGCAGCAATTTTAGCAATCAAGACTGTGGCTCAAATAAAAAGAAACGCAAATTCGCACACATTTCATACAAAAGACTTAAACGGGCGCTGAACCCCACGACGACCCTAAAACTTTCCTTTCAGACTTTCAGAACTTTTCGCGATCGTGCAAAATATCCCGATAACATTACGGCAAGAAAACTGCAAGACTGACGTGTTGTCCAGTCCTGAGCAATACGTCATGTTCGCAGCTCGGGACGCGCGCGTGCAAATAGCCCGTGACGCGGCCGCTGCACTTTCGCGCCGCCGCCCCGCCGCCACCGCCCCGCCGCCGCCCCGCCGCCGCCCCGCCGCGGTCGCGAGACATAGGTAATCGTACCTCTATTTAAAAACATCGTGAGCGACGACGCCGGTGGCGAGTTCCGGCGGGGAATGCGCTAATACTACAGCGGAGCTAATCAGCGGCTCTTCAAGTGATGCAAGCGTGCGGCTTCTTGACGAGCTTGATTTTACTCTAATTGAGTGTTAAAAAGAGAGTATCAATTCAAATATGATTACAAAACGGTGTTACAGTTCCTGTTCCCGTATCGTGTATCGCCTCACGCCAACCAGCATCCACACTCCAGCGGCGGCGGCTGCGACAATACGGCTATTAACGTTGGATGGTCTCGTGTCAACGACCGGGACATCGGAAGCACACTTCCACTCCGGAAACGTGCGTCTTGAGGGACCACCGATCTATTTATACGCGTCGGGGCGCGGAATTCGAGGGAGCGTGATGTAACGCGCCTATTTCGGACCGCTCCCCGTCTCACAGACAACTCGAGGAGTCATCGCCCCGCGGCGGAAGGAAGCCGGCGTCTTTAACTGGATAATGACGGAGCCGGAAGCGCTGGCCACTCCGGGCGAGACCGTCGAACAAAGAGGTACATCTAAATGAGATAACAAGTACTGAATCGAGTCTGAGATAATGACTCAATCTCGGTGCGGTTACCGCCGAGGGGGTAGCGAGGAGGGCGGGGCGGGTGTCTACCAGATTCGTTCCGGTGTCGCGCACGATTATAACGAACAAGCAGGTAAAGGAAGCGCAAGGGACTACCGGAGATAAGGTCAATAAATGCGCGAGCAGTCGCTCCTCATAATTAATAAGTGGCTCGCGATACCATCTCGGTGGCAATTACCGAAATACAACGGCACGGGGGCGAGGGGGGGGGGGGAGGGGGGGGGGGGGGCATCGGAAACTCGTTACGTAATCAATTACCACGAGGGGGGGGGGGTTTAACGAGCGAGCGGTCGGTTCCGCGGATGTAGGCTTTACGAGGAGGTACGTAGGTAGGGCCATGAAGTGCACTGACCTTCTCACAGAACCAGAGGAATTACTCAAACAAGCATAATATGTAGCTAAGCTACTCCTACTTGGCATAACCTGTGTCGTGGGAATTACCAGCGATGTCACGAAATAAACATAACGTACAGATTTGCGAACAAAATGGATTAAATACAATGGATTAAATACTTATTAAAGGTCTTCTCCCGTCATCTGTGTTAAAGCATGGCTATAAGGATCACATAGTAGATAAGTAAGTTAAGCAAAGAGTTTTGCTAAGCTGAGATTGGGATAGTTAGAAACGTCAAATTAGGTTTTATTTTATCGTTTCAAAAATGCATTAAGCGTGGCCAGTATCACAAGAAGTTAATTAAACATACCAAAATGTTCAACTTCCTCGAAGCAAGGCCATGCCAATAATATGTAAGTACAACTTTTTAGTTTATTTTATGAAATTTTAGGATATTTTAATGAACTTATTTGAATATTTCGATTCACGGATGTCTTATTATTTTTTGCTCAATTTTACATGTTGTTTGGTACTTGAGGCTGGTTGTTTCCGACTATAAGATTAATACAGGAAAACTGTTGACACTTGACAGTTTTACAGGACTGCCAACTTAACGGCGAAGGGAATTTGAACAAACTAAACCTTAGAGGACAAATGAAGGACTATATGTGTTTTACGGATATTTCCGTAATCCTGTAATATTTCTTGATGGGAATAACGGAATTTAGTTAAGAACATAATTATCTCGAAATGGTTTTCTCAGTTTGGTACCCTTGACCTTTTTTATAAGGCCAATTCTATGAAATGATAAATACAGTAGTAAATCTGATAGTCAGAAACAAGAGATGTGGTCAGCTACTTCAAAGAATACCGAAATGCCTTTCTCGACACCAACTTTCACTTCGTTATAACATTAAACGCTGTGTAAATATATAATAATTCATAGGCAATTATCATCAGTCACGATTTGGGGGTAGTCACGGACAATGGCTTCATATTTGTATGTATGGCACACGCAATGTATGGATGAATTATCTTTCCTTTTCATTCTTACTTATAACTCCATCCTTTAATGTAAGAAAGCATGGTGTTGTTTTACGGCTACTACACGGCACTGTGTTAGGAAGCTCATAATTACGATCAATTTAAGCTCTAATCGAAGCTTTAATCACGACAGACTATTGTCTTTTAATGTAAACACACACATATAGAATTTTAATTTCGGCATTACATTATACATTTAGTATATTTTATCTACACACGTATCATAAACACTCTTTACTGCGTTCAAAAACCGCACGTTACGATCAGCATTATGTTAAACTACTTGGTAAAAACTCGTTTCGTATCTGGAAAACTACACATAATGGTCATTATGTGTAGTTTTTCTACATATAATGACATTCAAATTTCGAACGCCGACGCCCACCCGCGTGCCGTCCCTAGTTTGTCTGTGAAGTTGGTACTAAATAACAAGCTAAACAATTGCAGAACCACAATGCCGGTCAAACATGCGGTTCCTGAACACATCAAAGAGAGCTTATGATATGTGTGTGGATAAACTAGTGTATGTAACTGTACATAATGAGGCATTAAAACTCTCGAGTGATATAAACCCACTCTCGAGATTTAATGCCCTCCATTATGCAGCAGTCACATAAACTACTATTGTGCCCCTCTCTACTACCCCGTTAAGTAATGTAATATTACAAGCCATAAAGTAATATCAAAAATTCGCTATCGTATCACTGAAATTCTTCAGACCTTTCTCGCTGCTGTCATCGTCGTACTACCTTCTTCATAATTAATTTTATGTAGGTAAGTATTACTTTCTATTGCAAAAAGTAAGGCAACGAGTGGATGTTAAATATTCTATTATTATTTTCCAATACAAACACTGTTAAGGTTTCACAACCCTTTTAACAATTTTTGTAAACAATAGATTCTCGATTATTTTACGATATCATGCCAGCTTACCACTTATAATATAATATAATAATAGCTTGGACACTATTTACACACATTGATCTAGCCCCAAACTAGGATTCCCTGTATCTTGGGTACTAGACAACGATACACATACTTATATAGATAAATATTACACATAGATAGATAAACAAACATGACTAGGGTACAAACATCCGCTCTCATCAAACAAATATTTGCCCCCACCGGGACTCGAACCCGGAACCCTTGGCTTCGTAGGCAGAGTCACTGCCGACTCGGCCATGCGGGTCGTCAATTATTTTTTTATTATTGCCGAATATAGTGTACACAGTACGTTGTGAAAGAAAAAACCACAGGACTTGGATGTTTATATGTGTGATGTCACTGTTTCTGGTTCCCGCGACACAGGGTATCCTAGCGTGGAGTCAGAAGCAATGTATGTATACATATAAATGTTTACAGTTATGTTTGTTTAGCTCATTTTATTTTCTGTTGTCGTCGGTCTGTGACCCTACAGGTGTTGATCGCCTGAAATCGCATGTTTATAGGTATATTGTGAAGTCAAGCAAGGAACGGATTCGGCTAGCTTCACCGGTGACTTACAGCTGGGAGCGACTGGTATGGAATAGGTACACCTGTCTAAACTCAACCGTACCAGTCGGATACCGGTATTGACATTCGGCAGCATAATATTTCGGTAGGTACCGTAAAAAGGCTTTGTAAAAGGGCTTTATTTCGGTTATTCAGTCTTTGTCTTTTGTGTGAGGTGCACGAGAGGGCATTGATATAGGAGCCTAGTTTCGTTTTCATTGTTCTCGCTGCCGCGGGGCGGCGCGAGTGAAGCAGCATGTTTAATTCATCAGCTGACCCCGCCCCGGGAATGTCGTTCAAACGTTCAAATTATTTTCAAAACACCCACACAGTACCAAAATTACCGCAGGTATTTTTTTGACGATTTTTTGTCTTAATTTTTATGGTTTTTAAAAAACATTTGAGTAAGTACATACCCAAGGAGAATTCTTTGTGAATACATTTCCAGGCATCCTCCTGTACTGCCGTGACCGAATTTACCATGTGACGGACGAGCTTACTTTAGATTATCGCTAAAATAAACACAGTCGCTCTTATCAGTGATGTTCCATAAGTGCTAATGATTCGCTGAAACTACTTGGCGCCACTCGTGACTGATACGTGCCTACTATACAATGTCGCCGCGTAGTTATTGGAACACCGTAACTCTGAAGTGGTTTGTTCCTGTGGAATACTATCGCTTATCACCGTCAAACTATTTGGTTCCATTCAGTCGGACGTAAAAAAGTGTTTGTTCATGTATAGAGGATGCGGGGGGGCGGGGGTGGGGGGGTGTCGGGTGTCGTGGAATCATCCATTGTGCGCGGGCGCTGCCGCCGCCGCCGGCGCTCAACGGTAAAAGGGTCAAGGCCTAGCCGGCGCCTACCTGTCAGCTCGCGGGCGCCTCCAACTTGGCCCTGTTCCATTTAATGTGAGAATTATATGCCGCTTGTTTATATATGTCGGCGGCCGATTGTAGAATTGGGCACATCATGATGTGCCGCGCCATATTAAGATATGGCGGCGTTTCTTGAAATACGCCGTTGTCTATGGGGCACATCATGATGTGCCAAACCAAAATCGGGCAGATCGATGAGAAGCAAAAGTGTATCGATGTTCTCAGTGAACGCCACATCATGATATGGCCAAAGGATAAAGCGTCACATCGTAAAATAGTTAAAATTTCTTCTATTTCATTTCAACAATTATTTTTATGTTGATACACGCTATGCTAGATGACTATTTCTGTGTGCTTTTAAAAATAATTGTACATAAAAATATTTGTTAAGCCAAATCAAGAAAAGTAGGATGACCATCACACGGGAGTCGGTGGACTGCTATTGGGAATCCGAGTATCATATTTTAGATATTAAATTATATATTTAATTATTTGCATACGCTGCGCTCCGCACCGCTTCGCTACGCTCCGGTTTTGCTTTTTCTAAGTTACAACTTAACCTATTTAACATAACTGAAATTAAGCCACAATAACCTACTCTAGGCAAGTTTGGCTTTTCATTTCACTACTTTCAGTCGCAAGCTTGCTCCGCTGGTTGCACATACTCGTTCTAGCAGGCAGATCGTCGAACGTTGGTCTTAAAACGATATAGCGGGTTTAACATGGCAGTATTCTAAGCATGGCAGATACGCCGAGGCACATTATAATGTACCGAATTTGACGATCAGCTGCCGACATATACACAAATGCGGGGGCAGATATGGCTTGATTGTGCTGCAATCTACAAGTAGGTATGTTGCAAGAGGGTTTTGGTCTTTCCGGACTTTATCGTTCCCGGGTCCCGGGAACAAAATAAATTATTACCGGGAAATCAATCATAGAAGTTGTTTAGTTAAAACTAAGGATGCATCCGATACCGATATATCTATCGGCGATATTTCGGTTTTGCCGATGTATCGGCATCGGCGATAATTTTAAAGCCGATTCTTTTAAAAATTCGCGCTTTAAAAATGTAATGTAACTCGCGCACCGTCTCTTCTATTTCGTTGCAAACGAGGCACGAACTATGTTTAACAAATTTTAAGGATACTTTGTTTCTACATACAAAAATCTTATCAATGTTTTAAGTACTAAAACTATTAACTAATATCAACCTGTCTATATTTTTGACATTTATTAAACAAATAACTGACTTGAGTTTTATTTATTTTACCTTCATTTTTGAATTCAATAAGCGTATCAGTATCACCAATATTTTTATACGAGTATCGGTATCGTATCGGCAATAAAGCGTATCGAGGCATCTCTAGATAAAACTAGTCATGCATTTATCTAAGAAGTCGTTTTCAAAGTATGTTTCCATTAAATATGTAGAATATTATATTATTCTTAAGTCTGTTAATGACATGGAAAAGCTATCTCTCCGTTGATGTGGCCAATAAAAGGAAATCGTAAATTTCTTCAGAAGATTTAGCTAAAGTAGGTACAACATTTTTCTGTCTCTCTGAACGGATAAAAATGAATAAACGGTCGACACTTTTAGCGATTGGCTCAGAAACACATTCAAGTGTTTTTTTTTACTAAAAACGATAAATTACAAAAAACAAACAAAAGAGACTTATCGAAGTAGGCTAGCTGACCCACGAAACTGCTTATGAAATTTTAATTGTTAATTGAACCATGGCTATGTATGGAGTATGGCTTAATCTTACTCGTATCCGGGTCAAGGCCTGTGCCCCTCGGTGGAGACATTAATGGGCTATATTTATTATTATTTACTATTTTTATATTATCAAACCAAGCTTTTTTGTTTTTCAGAGCACTAAATCATGTCGTCGGGTTTACCGGATCTCCAAAATTTCTTGGGTTCGCGAATGACTTAATTACCTGGATTTCCCGTTCCCGGTATCCCGGAACCGAAATCTTAGCAGACATTTTTTTCCGATTGCCCTATCTATCTTTATTAACGGGATATTACTCGTGCGCTACACTATGTGGGCAGGCTGTCCCAGATTTGGGCCATCGACGGTAACAGAAGGCTACTTTGTTAATCTAACTAGCAGTTACAAAAGTTACAACAGGAAAGGTTCCAAATGGGAATAACCCAGCCATACCACCGATATGACGTTCTTTCATTTTCTCTGCATGGTGATTACATATTGTACAGTGCCTTCGCTCAATATATCTTGGATCGAGAAAAACTCTAGCTTGTAAAACATAATATACGAGTTATTTGTTCCTATTTCCATCCCATCAAAATCTGGCACAAAATGACAAATTAAGTATTATCCCAAGATTTTTTAGTTTGATCTGCAAGCAACGAGATTCTGGAATAGCGAAGTTAAGCCCTGGCACGTTCTATTTCTAACTGAGGCAATCGTCATGCGATGACGAGGCATTGGATCATTGACAAAGTTATAGATTCGGGTTCCGCGTCTGTGTTTTGTGTCTGAAAATTTGGCACATGCTCGCTCGCACGGCTGCTGGCGGAGTGGCTGCGAGATGTGGGGCTCAGTTAAGGTGTGAAGGTCGTTGACCGATAAGCCTTGCGTCACTGCGGCGGCGGCGTCGCCCCTCACTTCACGCTCAATTGCCAGTCGGCTTCGTCGTCACCGTGACTATTTCAGCTTTCTTTATTGGTAGGTATTTAGTGGCTGGGTCTATGTAGACAGTTTTTTTGCGAAGAGAACCGAGTCTACGTTGGGAGGCCCATAATAGGCGCTTCTATTGTTCTTGGCATTTGAAAACTTTTGTTCGCGACATTATACTTTTGGTTGCAGTGCCACTGACGATCAAGCATCAGCTGTTCTGTAGTGCATCATCAACATAAACATGACACCTTCGCTTCGATAGAATTATAATTAACATGCTGCATTATTTGTGAGTGGTTATGAGATCACTCGCTGCCATGGAAAATTGGAAAATCAATCCTATTCAGATGCTGTGAAGGATTTTCCTCATCTTCATATTCAGATGGATAACGCATAGCTAAGTATCTCCGTCCATGGGAACCCCCGACCACAGAATACTACGTAGGTATTACTACGCTTATGACTTCGTCATGTTTTATTAGCAACACCTAGTGGCGCCTGAAACTTTAGTATTTAGTGCAAATGCAATGTTTTGGTTCGTGGGCGGTGTGAGGGGCGGGCGGGGGGCTGGCGGGGTGCTACGTGTGTGATATCGGCGCCGGCGCAAGGTGCACCTTATCGCACCATTGTTCGAGTCGACAGATTTATAACTTCCCATTGCCCTCAATAAGGGCCCGTGACCTGAGTGCACATTCTCTTCATAAACAACGCGAAAAAACACACGCCAGTCTGTTCAAGTTTACTCTTAACAACTTCCACACAAGGGACTATACTTGCTACTGCGCAGAGCTAGAGCATAATGCATATAAGTATGTAACAGAGTACATAGTGTATTTCATAACGTAAACATTATACCTTTATAATCACGGCCGTTACAAAACTGTAAACATCTGCGGGTATGTCCGAGGTGGTGTTAAAATAATCGTTTGGACAATGCTGTTAACACTATCAACTTTAGGGCTGTTATTTGGCGAAACATTAAATAGGTATGTACCTACCTACAATTGAGATTTTTTGATCCATGATTACTTAGTTGGGTTACTTTATTACTTAATTTGTACGTCGGATGGCTGTTATACTATCTACCTAAGTATGAAATAATAGACTGAGATGGATGATTTATATTTTATTTATTTATCGGTCCTAGAAATCTGCGATCTCTCAAATTTTCCTCTAAATTTTTGCAAAAGGACCTAGTCACAGAGGTCCAAATCTGTACAAAACGAACGTAAATCTGTGCTGGGTGCGTGGTTGACTTTGCATAGCCCATTTTCTTCAGGATTGATCGCGCCGTAACATTCCACACGCTTTTGCTTATCAGGCGCCAAGATTCTAACTAAGCACTCAACGCGCGCTCGCCTTGAGGATACCCAAATGCACATGATTATTTTTAAAGTTATTTCAACTAACTAATTATTACCTTTCTAACTATTTATTACTATTGGTTTGTCGATCAATCAGTCAGAATCAGTTTTAAAACGTTATCTGCGGTGCCTTCCAGTTCCAGCGAATAGCCTGACCGCGACGAGGATCGTCTTTTAAGCTCTCAGCGGGCATGTCTAATTAGTTTATATTAAAAAATAATGCTGAATGCAGAAGATAATGAATCTCCGATCATCTAAGGATGCGCTCCCGTATATGCTTAAGCGTATTTCCTTCCCGAAAGAAGAATCGATGGTAAATTTTAATAATTTTGTTTTTTTTTTCTGCTGGACTGATGCAAACAACGGCTTGCCAAATAAATAAGGACGCATTCAAATTAATAAATCCTGTGATTAGTTAGAAAAGACTAAACATGGAATACAAAACTGACGACCTGGATGGCCGAGTCGGCAGTGATCCTGCCTACGAAGCCATGGGTCCCGGGTTCGAGTCCCGGTGGGGGCAAATATTTGTTTGATGAGAACGGATGTTTGTACCCTAGACATGGTTGTTTATCTATTTAAGTATAATATTTATCTATATAAATATGTGTATCGTTGTCTAGTACCCAAGATACAGGGAATCCTAGTTTGGGGCTAGATCAATGTGTGTAAATAGTGTCCAAGGTATTACTATTACTATTACTAAAAATATTGAGAGCAGTTCTATTCCCAAAACTTTCTATCTAACAAAGTAAATAATACAACATCCGCCCCCCGCAAAAGTATATACTTATATACTTACATTGAGTATAGCTGAATAGTAGATGGCTAGTTCATCAGTGTGTCAGTTCGAAATCTTCGGTGTAAGATTCGCGGAATCTCGACTATATCCAGCGAAGTATGTCCACTCGTCTCAGAAACCTGGAAAATGCAAACAAAAGGCATGAGTATTTTATGTTTTTTTTTATGCTTACACATATATATGTATTAAATGTTCAAAAGTTAAAAGAAGGATTTCTCTTGGTAGTTTATCAGTGTTTATAAAACTTGCTAAAACTTTATTCTGTTCAATCCGATTTATCAATTGAATCTGATAGATATCATATCAGATATTGTTTTTTTCTAAAATATCTTGGGAATAGGGTGAAATTAACAAGTTTTAATTATACTTTTGTTCGCAGTCTGAAAACCGGAAGGTAATTCTGAGAACACCTCTGTCATATCATGAGGCACAATATCACCACTCGAACAAATGGCGGATATAGATTGATTCTCACACAAAATCATCACTCGATAGTCACCGTAAGATTGTCAAAACCGTTAGTTTAGAAACTAACGCTTTAGTTTGTAAACTATCGACAAATTGTAAACCAAACCGTCAGGGTTTAGAATGTATGTTTCTATAAGGCGCACGTTTCTTCGCTGCGCTCGCCTCCTCTAGTCTTCACCTAAGCTACCGCAGTGTTTCCCCTGATATTTTCTTCGCAATTTAAGTTTAAACCAGTTCACAATTTAACGGTTTCATTATAAACTAACGCGTCATATCATAAGTAGTACGTTACAGTTTACAATTTATCGATAATTTGAAAACTTACGAGAAAAAAACTTTAGATTATAAACTAACGGTTTTGACAATCTTACGGTGACTTATATTATATATGTCCTCGATATCCGTATATCAATCACCCCCAATATCTGTCAGATATGTGCTTAATCAACTGGTGCGTTTTTAACCATGATAACCAAAAATTACAGAATATTTAAATTACATACCAGAATATTAGAATAGCTCGTTATATGTTTATTCACAACAAAAGTTAATAAAACGATAGAAGTTTAACGTTCCAGATTAACTAAGTTTAAATTTTTAATGATGTTTATTAGCTTGTCGCGCGCGTTTCATACATTTATTAAGCAAATTGGCAATATTAGTGTTCATGGGCAGCGACTCTATCGTCGACATAGCGTAGGACTTACGCAAGTTCGTACCAAAATGTAATTTCACAATTCTACAAATACTGTTATGTCTAACAAACAAATTCCGTATTCGCAATATCTTCAATGTATTATAAACTAACGAACCTCATAAAGTAAAGACTTAGTACATAGTCGATAGCAATCTTGTGGAACATCAACATGAACAGGCAGGCATTATTCAACATTACCCTGCAGGCGACTGCACGCTCTGCATTCCAATACACTGGGTACATCATTATTATAATGCGAACAATTTCGCGCACAAACGGATGTCAACAAACGGTTGTAAATGTAATAGATTCGTTCTTCATTGTGGCAGACAGTCCACCGCACTGAGTCCACCCTCGAGAAACTGTTTCTCGGAATCACCATCGCATCGCCACTCAAGCAGTAGAGCATGACACCATGGCTCCGTGGCTCCTTGCCCGACCGATGTTGATACTTCACTATCATTCCACATTGTTTCATGAAATTGCGCATTGTATAACAGAACAAGAATTGACCGTATTCTTCCCCATTTAGCACAGATAAACTAATACCATCGTCCAATTAGAAAGGTGGACTAGTTTTGGAAAAAGCGTTATCAAATTATATGTATCTCTGTAAATCCCGAAATTCCTCTACAATTCCTGATATTGTTAAGCAGAGCATCATGTGGCTATTGTCATTCTCGTTTCTGTCTAACGGTCGAAGCGCTCTGGACAATGCCCGTTGATGCTCGCAGCAAGATAAGCTCCGCTCCTAAACGAAACCCAATAAGCCATTTCCTTGAAACTCTCACAACTGAACCGCTCCCTGCAAAAAAGGGACCAACAAAAAACTGGTGAATAAGG
The DNA here is from genome assembly GCA_949825045.1 of Argyresthia goedartella. NCBI lineage: Eukaryota > Metazoa > Arthropoda > Insecta > Lepidoptera > Argyresthiidae > Argyresthia > Argyresthia goedartella. The sequence goes on along the minus strand of OX463821.1, from coordinate 18,979,493 downwards.
CGGGAGCGCGAAATAAGAATGGCCCAGTTCTGGGAAGGTTCGGCGCCCCGGCACAATCTTTACATCCTTTATAATGATCGCTTTTTGTGAAGCTACCCCAAGGTTTATTGTGGGGCTGAGAAATATCTGCGTTTGCGCCGCAACCACAATGTAAAAGCTTAGCGCGGACACGATACGTCGCGTCGTCCCACACTAGCTACTCACACTACAACACATTATTTTCTACTTTTTATCAAGGCTTCGGATGAATTTCCAAAATGTCAAAAACAAATGCATGGTCTAAAATTGAGGAAACTCACATAACAAATTTCATGGAACGGAAATGTATAATCAGTTAGCAGTTCTGCGGACGGGATAGAAGTGTCACAGCGGAAGCGTTGCTCAAGTCGGACACGGTCATGAATGAGTAAACGGGAACAGCCATAACTGCAAACGACTGACCAAATATGTAATGATATTAACATATTGCACGGAATGCTCCTACACATCGAACGAGCGTGGGGTGTTGGCTGGTGTCTGCCGGATGAAACCTCTAAGGTTCACCTGGTAGTGTTGTATTGGCACTGGGTGCCCCACGCAATCGCTCGGTTGTCGCTCGTCTGGGAGGAAGCGTGCCGGACGCCGGAGGAAGTAGCGCTTATGAAACGTGCGCCCACGCAGCGTCCGCACAGGAAGCGGAGGCGCACACCACGCACTCCGCGACTGAACATGTCACCGCAGTAGGCGGACCCACAACACAAACAGCGCTGTGTCATCTACTTAAAATATTGATTCATTCACAACGAATGATGACGTACAAGATATGTTTGCAGGATCAAAGGGTTTGTCTCCATTCGCGTCATAATGACTCAGCCAAGAAAGCTACACGTGTCGTTGACGTTGAATGCTACTAATATCTGAGTCATACCGACAGTATGTACGGCGGGAAACGCATACATTCAGTGCATCTACAGCGTATGCATCTCTGATTGTATGAGGGCATGACGTTTTGCAATGTTGTCGTTATCATTCGCACCGTAACGGAAACATTGTAATTTTCCAAATTACTGCCTTATGTATACAGTTTTAGAACATACGCAAATACTTCTAAATAAATGTTGACGGACAGACAGACAAACAATCGGACGGACGGATATCAGAGGCTAAGTAAAAGAGTCCCGTTTGGCATCCTTCGGGTACGGGAGCCTAGAGATATTAGTAACGGGTGGCGAACTGAGATTAGCAGTCACATTATAGCTCAGATTGAATATTGAGAAATAAAATAATTTCACGACAACCCAATGATTTGAAAAGTGTATTTTGATATTTCAAAACCTTGCTGTTTAAAGGATATGCTTTTACGCCCCACTCCGTTGAATTCATTTTGATAGTATCTGACAATATTAAAATGAAAATGATTGCTCAGGATGGAAAGCTTTTTGAAGTTAAAGTGAGTTCTTATTGTAACTACATGCAATAATTTTCAAGATTCTGTTGAAGAACCAAACAGCAAAACACTGTAAAGCAGTCATTAAGGATGTATGCATGATTTGGAAATGCTTGCCCATATCAGGCCCTCATATACGAATATACAACTCAGAACCAATACCAAGTGCCTATGAAAAGCCGAGTTAAAATAAATTATCTAAATAAGCACAATGAGGGTAGACTAGCTACGAAGAAAGGGCAATGAACACTTGAATCAGGGGTTAAAGTAAGTCAGAGTGGAGTGAAAGAGAGGTCAAAAGGAGGAGCACGGTGGACTAGACGTCACGGTCCGCTGACGTAAGTACACCCGTCGACAATGTGCTAGCATGCCAGTCGAACGGGACGACACTCGTACCCAGCGAGAAGAGAAACACCTCAACTCTGATCTTGTGAAGAGAAGAGAAGATTTAAAGTTCAGAAAAGAAACAACGGCTTCAAAAAACGAGATGTTTTATCAAAAAAAAATATCTAAAGAAGAAAAAGAAATAATGGGTGCGAGCAACACTATATTTGCATCTGAAGATGTCAGTTTTATTGTTTTGCTGAAGAATTCAATAAGAATTTAATATAAATTGTATGCTTTATCTTACGATACCGACGGAGCACTCCATTTTGCAAGGGTCACTTGAATTCACTGAACACAAAAATCCACATTTTGAATAATGTCCTCGTGGTGGTCGTAACGGTCACTTTCCTTTCAGCACATCGCATGAAGTCGGTAATTAATTGCGGCCTTCACTGAATAAACGTGATAATACATAAAGAAGTCAAGGGTTACGATGTTATCGAAGGAGACATGAATATTCGAAGGCGCGAGGGTCACGAGTGAGCGGTCGGCCAAGCACCAGGCCGCGGCGTGAATGGGGCCGACATTTTATGAATCGTTCCCGGTCGCTGAATGAGCCCCGCGCGCCAGCGGAGCTCCCGACCCGCGCCCAGCTCGCGAGCTCGCAGAGGCAGCTGCGACGGCCAGCTGAGCGCGCACGCAGCTCCATCCCGCCACGGCGCGCGCCGTGTGCGCCAGCGCCGCCGGTTCCGGCCACGGCGGAAGTGACGCTGTGCGCGAACATGGCCGCGCGCGCAGGAAATGCGCAGCTTACCTAGTGAGACGTCTAGCCGACGGCAGCTCGCGGCGTATGCGCCGCGCGGGCCCGTATAGTCCGACAGTGCGCGCGATCACTAACTTGTGAATAATTTATTCGAGCTAAATTGTTATCTAAAAATATTCGAGTGCGCCGCAGGGCTCCGGAGGCCCGCACCGCACGGAGCTGCACACGCGATCCGCTTCCCCGCCGCGGGGAGACTGATGAGGGCAGGCCGCGCCGGCGCCGGCGCAGGTTCCGACGCACGCGCACACCGCAGGCCGTCCCTCTCGGCACGCGCGCAGCTCCGCCAGAGCGAGCGGGACGACCACTCCTCATTATCACAGCACCGACTCGTGAACGCCAATAGACCAAGGAGAGTAGGGACAAAACATTCGACCTTCACTTTACGTTCACGCACACCAGTGTGCGGGCCGTCTGTGACTATCACCCACACAGGCGACCTCGCGAATTGCTCGCGCTGCTGCTGGCGGCCGCCGCGCCGCCACCGTGTGCCACTTTTGACAATTTTTCCAGAAAACTGTTGCAGCGTCGTTGGCCGCCGCCGCTGCCACCACCGCTGCCGCCGCCGCGCCGCCGCCGCTCCGGGCGAGACGCGCCCGGCTGCCACGTGGCGCGCGCGGCCGACACACACATCACACCGAACACCTATCATATAGATCACCAGCAACCAAACTTGCCAAATAAAAGGATAAACTTAAGAACTTTATTCTACCTTCAGATGAATTAGAAATTATTTAGATAGGTAATGATCAAATTTTGAACTTATTATATTTTATCTTTCATACGACTTCTTAATATTGAACAGCTTAAGAACGTTAAGAAAAAGGTTTTCATTTATCAAAATTCTCAGTGGAGCTAGAATAGGGGCTGATTCAGCTTCTGTGTTCCAGGGTTAATTCTGATGTAAGTAATTATGTTTAATGACGTTTATTTTATTCAAGATTACTTTAGATACACTATTAAATTACGAGAAAAAAAAAACATACAAATGTGAATATTCGTTTTATACTTATTATAAATCTAAGATATTTCGGTAAATACTTATCCATTAAAATTGTGTAATATTATTTTGATTTAATATCAATCGGTACAAACTTGTGCATTGTAGAAAATGAAACTATACCACTGTTTTATATTGTTATGTTTTGTTTATCTAAATTTAATAAGATAAACAAAATAAATAAAAAATATTTTAAGTGGGAGGACTCGTACACGAAGGCTTCCGTACCATCGAACAAGATAAAACGCAAAAAATGTCTCTTGTATTGGAGACCCCTTTAATTTTATAAATTGTGTTTAGTTTATTGTTTGTTGCTTAAAAGCAACAAAATAACACATTTTGTTAAAATTTAATCTCTCTTACTTTTACGGTTCAAGAGATACTTACAGCCCGCTGACGGCTGACCAGCAGACGGACAGACGGACAGCCGGGCGGGGTGGCTTATTAGTCATAGTAATAAATAGCTAATAATAGTTTGGAGCTCTTCGGGAAGGTTACCCTAAAACGGGTTTTAAACATATTATTTTACAAATTACATATTGTTTTCATAAAAATATATTATAATATATTGTTGGAAAAATGATAATACATACTTAGATACATTTTCAAAATAACCTGTTAACTCAAATTTTAGTAAAGGTCTGAGGCTCATGGGTGGTACATTATTAAAATATATTCGACATATTTATCTATTAAATTAAATTTACCAAATCAGTATTATTAAAAAAAAACTAAATCTCTGTTAAAACATGTCAAGTAAATACAGTTTTTAGTCTCACGAAATATTATAGAATTTTATGATTAAAACATACATATAGTGTTTAGTCTCACGAAATATGATAGGATTTTATGATTAAAACATAATTAAAGTATCCACATTTTTATCATTATTAAAATATTAAATGAGTAAAAATTATATTTATACTTATAATTGTATAAAATATAATATGTCTGAGATTGAATTATCTGAGCATTGGTTTATATTTCAAATTCTACAAATATTTAATAATTATAATAATAATACCTATCAATATTTTACTCTTTATTACTGACGCAACAAATATATCGCGATTTAGTTAAAATAAAAAACTATTTACACAGATTTTATTTAAAAAGGAACCGAAATGTGGAGCTCTCATATTGATTTCACTTCAGTCCAGATATTTCAATAATTTCGAGGAACATCGTAATTTTTCGGACTATTTTCGTTGAATTCCTATAGGCGCTGAGTTGCAGAAGGTGTGCAAGGAAGAAAAATGCGCGAAATGCGCTTTAGAGCGTCTTTAGACGGGACGCAAGGGGTGCGCCTTTGATGCGCGCGCGCCCCTCCATGCGCACTGCGCTTTCCTATACAGCTTAGTGAATAAACTCAATAATGCATATTTATATTTTATTTATGATACTTTATATTCTATATCGAATTTAATTATTATGTTTAAACGAGATATAGCTCTCGGAAAAAAAATAAAGTAAGTTTATATTTCTTAACTGTCGCTGAACAGCGACCAAGTTAAAAATATTTTACCGTTTTATTGTGAAAATAAATAATAAATTAAATTATTGGAATTGATCATTATTATATATATCAAATAATTGATTCAATAAAAATATATTACTTAACTTAATAGAATGTAATTAAGTGTCTATTAGCATCTAGCCGTAACTAACAGTTAGTGTAGTCAATGCAAAATAATAATAAATAATAATTATTTAATTTAAGATTTTAAATATGAATAATACAGCAACAATGAAAACTGCTTTAATAAGTCAACTAATAAAATTAAAATAAATGACTACCAAAAATTTGTTATATGTACTTAATTTTATTTTATCAATCTGAAATTCTCTAGAATGTTTAAAAATAACTAATACAGATTTTCATAACAATGAGGAAATACTAATAAAACTTCCGATTAAGGCTCGACAGATGGAAAGCGAGGTAACACTGTTCTCGGAAAAACTTTGACAACTCCCATACATATTTATATGGAGTTGTCAAAGTTATTCAGATAATAGCGTTAACTCGCGTTCTAACTACATAGTCAAGTCACACTGACTCCACGTCCAAGAAACACCACTCATTTTGACTTGTGTGCGTTAGTTAGTAAGCAACGCCGTCTTTAACTATTGTGAAGTGTGTGTTAGGGGGCACTGTACTACGTTACGTTCAGACGCCGCTTCTGCCGCCCCCTCCTCCCAGTGTTTGTTATGTATTTCATAAATCTACTGACCTGCATCCGTGTAAAATTTGGGGGTGGCTGGCGCCGCCCTTCTTAACCATGTACCATCATCAGCAGTTGTAAAAGACAAAGTTGTAAGGGTTCTTTTCTCATGCAGCCCATAAATAAAATGAAATTGAATTCGACAAAAAGTTTAACAAAAGTAGGGTTTACCGCCACATGCTAGCTGCAAGGGAAATAAGTTTTAAAGTGGGCTTCCACTTCTGCTACTGATAGTACCTGTATAGCCTGCTTGTAACTCGACTTGCAAACCATGGGAGCATTTGTGAGCCCGGCACCCCCTCTTATATCCCTAGTTTGATATTGTTCATACGCAAAGGCGTCCTCTTTCGGCTTCCGTCGCCCCCGCTTGCTAGCGTTTGTTGGTTCATAACTCTACTTAGCATATACGTAAACTTTAAGGACGGCTTGTGCCGCCCTTCATTACTTGTTTATTACATGGTCGTCTCGACATGTGGACATTTGTGGGCAGCTTGACCGCCCCCTCTTAATGTCTCGGTCCAGGTTTGCTGTTTTTGCATACATAAAGGGGTCCATTTCGGCTTCCACCGCCCCCCCTTCCCAGAGTCTATTGGTTTTTAATAACGTAAAATAAACGTGATATTTCGGGGCAGCTTGCACCGCCCTTGTGCAATAGTGAAGCTATATTTGTTGCTTGGTTGTTCTCGACTTGTAAGCCATGAAAATATTCACGGTTGGCTTCGCCGTCCCCTCATATAATGCTCAGATTGGTTTCACGTGTAGCCTATTACTTCTCGACATAATTTAATGAAATTTAATAAATTTAATTGCACCCGAATTCGCGTTCACTTATGAAAATATAAGTATGGTATCTATTAGTTTTTGACCGCGCTCCTACTACTCGTAAAGGGCGCCAGTTGGTTGCACACGGGCGCTACACGGGCGCTATATGAGCTACAGCCGCCCCTGTTAGTTAGTAGTATAGTATGATAAATAACCATAAAAAATATATGTAAAACATTTTTAGTAAATTCTGGTTGATGTATTAAAGATTAGCCTCTTCACTTATCAATGAAACACAATAAGGGCGAAATGAAGTTTCACAGTTTTTTTTGGGCATAATGAAGGGAAAACTCAAACTTTGGAAACGTGGTCATTTCATTTGAATTTAATTGTAGGTATGCGTGTATCCTCGTCCAATACCTAATAAGCGTGTGTGCATTTAGGGCGTGTAAATTACGTTGGAATCCGGCTGCCTTATCAGAAACAGGGCTGCGACTATCTAATCTTGGTAGCCACTTTGATAAAATACTTCTCTTTGGATAGATTTTGAAGAGTTTGCTTATACTTATGGGAGTGATAAATATTTAAAAAAACCCATTTAAGTTGATGACATTTTGGTCTCCACGAAAATGCACCGAATAATAAAACAACGTTATCAGTGCGGCGGATCTTGACTGCAAGCACTCGTGGAGTAGATTCAATTGGATTTAACCGCTGTTTAAGAGGCGCACGCGGTCCCAGATTTATATGGGTATATTATGGTAATGGAATCTCCCAGTCGGTTTCACGGAGTGGGGGCGGCGGCGGCGGGCGCTGCAGCAGCGGTCTTCCCTGAGCCGTGACGTCCGGCCGGCCGCCGTGCGCCGGGGTCAGCGCCCGCCACCGCCGGCCAACGCTTCCTCCGACACCGTTCCTCTGTCTGACGGCTCCAACACCACGCTAGATGACATTTGTAACCAACCCGCTCCAGAATCTGTTTATACATTCCAGCACGTGCGAGTTTTCAGACCGCAAATGCGATCCACGAATGCAGATGGCCGATGACTCACGTCGTCGATATCATTCGGAATGTGACACGCGTCCTGAATAGGTTCGTCGATTATTAAAGCGAATTGTAGAGATGTCCACAAGCGTCACGGCGTTTCTGCATTGCTCGTTGTCCCTGTCAATTGTGGAGAGATAGCGCGGTATCGGCGCAGGCGCAGGCATCAGCGCTAACAGATTAATCCCGGCAATCTATCACACGTGCAGCCCGTGGCTGCTGCCCTTCTATTTGTAAACCGGCGCCGAGGGCCGAGCATTCCTCGCATGCCTTCGTGCCCTGCGCTCCACACCGGCACGCTCCACGCGACGACCGCATCCGCGAGTACGCTATTCACCGCTACTGCACTTCTGCCTGCCATTCGAGGCCATTCGTATCTGCAGCAATGTATCGCTCGCAATTGGATAGTGACTCGGCTGGCCATCATCAGTTATACCAGTCCGAGTCTTTGCCCTATTAAAGGCAATGCCACTGTAACTGTCAAGTGCTCGATATTGTTAAGAGGCTCTCGTCAAATTCTTTCGCCTTCTACGGCGCTCGCTGCTTTTCGTGAGATATTTTGGCTTCTTGTCTCTCACATTGGTGTCTAACAAATGAATAATGTTAAGCAAAATACTTAATATTATTATTTTGGCTGGATTTTTATTGACTACAAACGTATAAAATAGGTAATAAACTTACCCTAAAAAGTTTAAGCAAACAAAATATTTAAATAGACACCTGGTATTTATTAGAAAGCAATCTTAAACAGTCACATATTTTGCCGTCTACACGTGGAACAAAGTGCTTAAAATGCATATAAGTGAATCATTCCCGCTGTGAATAATGAAATACCTACAAAGTATAGTTCGTTCTTAAGTTGGACACCTTTGGACGGCGCCAGGAAATATGATTCAAATGTGATTCACTAACGTTGTCAAAGGTCGCATTACATATTCATCATCTTATACATATCCGATACCAGATGAAACGTAAGAATATGTATCCTTGCACTACAAGAAACAGTTCCACTCTCTTCTCTTTCAAGATACGTATTAAAGAGCACTGTCTCTTTCGTAAAAGTTATAACAAGTATTTTCTTATGGGAAATATTAAACTGCACATCAATAATACTGATTTTCACAGCAAATATACAGATTTTCACAGCAAATATCAGGGCAAAATACTGCGGTAGCTTAGGTAAAGTGTAAAGTCCCCTTTTTCTTTCTTATTAGGTTGAACAGGTAAGAACAACAAAAATATTTAAAACATAAAAAAAATTTTTGCTGATCCTTTTTTGCTGTGAAAATCAGTATTTTTGCTGTGCGATTAAATACTAGCCTTTTATTATATGTAAAGTGAATCTAGTATATATCGGTACTTATTAAGTTTTTGGTTTGCTGCAAGACATATCTTATTACATATTTGTGGTGCTTAAATATTTGTGTGTAATAACGAATTGTGAATACGGTATTTGACAGCTAGTAAAAGTATTTGACAGCTAGTAAAAGTATTTGACAGCTAGTAAAAGTATTTCACAGCTAGTAAAAGTATTTGACAGCTAGTAAAAGTATTTGACAGCTAGTAAAAGTATTTGACAGCTAGTAAAAGTATTTGACAGCTAGTAAAAGTAGATACTTTTTAGAAACTGTCAAAACGGTAACTTTGTTCACGAGTTATGAAATATTATCATGTGACGTCATAGTCAAATGATTCTTTTTAACACAAAATTGAGTTTATAAAGTACAACTGCTGGAAATATACAATTCTGATATTGTAAAACGTTTTGTTGAAATACTTTCAGCTTGAGATACGTTTTTAGATTTATTGGACTAAGGTAGTCAAATACCGTATTATATGTAAGTAATATGTTGGCACAACTACATCATCTTACCATATATACCAAGTTCACAAAAAATTCAAACACTTTTAAGCGGGCTGGAAGAAATCGCCGAAAATTACAAAATATCTCATCACTGGTCGTAGACTATTTGCAAATCATTATAAAATGACTAGATTGTCCTAACTACCTACTGCATTCACGTAATTAATTACCCATTAGAGCCTAAGCACGATTAGTAGCTGACTTAAGTGTCATGTCAAAACATAAAAAAACTTTACGTATATTCTCATTTATTATAACTATAACTAGTGGTTCTGTAGAACAGTAGACCTCGCAGCAATTTCAAAAATTGAAATCCGTCCATCTATAACGCTACAGCAAACTTCCCCGCCCCTCCCTCTCTCTTACACGTCCCCCTTTTGTTTTTTTTTCACAACATCTTCTGTAGAATGAAGCTCATAGCGTGCCTCTTAAATCTGATGAAATCCGTCGATAAATAAGGCTACAGCAAACTTCCCCCCTTTCCCCCCTATTTTCCCACTGATAAAAAATTGCTTCGGCTAAAATTATCAATTGGTTTAATTGCTAATTTTAGCCGAAGCTTCTTCTTCCTTGATAAATTTTATAACTTTAACCGCTGTTGTGCCAATTTGCCTCAAAAACGGTTGGAAAATGCGACCTGCAGGCGAGAACCGACAGACGGACAAAATCATTTTTGGCCAAACTGGAAAATAGGTGCTCCATTCGCTTCGCTCGCTCGCTCAATAATATAAAGTCAAGCGTGGGTCGGACTTGCACACGAAGGATTCCGTACCATAAGAAAACAAAAATAGAATAAGATTATCTCCGAATGTGGATTCGAACCCATCACGCTAAGATTGCGAAACCGACGTCAAACCTATTGCTCCACCACAATCATGTGATGTGCCACGACATCTGCAATCATATTTGGATCATGTCATGGTTTGTTATAACACATCTGGAGGTGTTAGAACACATCTCATGTATGGGGACCCGCTTTAATTCATAAACTTATTTGCTCTAGCGGCAACAGAAATAGACATTCTCTAAAAAAAATAAAATCTCTACCTACATATTTCGGTTCGGTAAAGCCTGCTGATAGACAGACATACAGACACACAGACGGACAGCGGAGGCTTAATAATAGGGTCCCGTTTGGCAGCTTTTGGGTACGAAACGCTAGAAATGTTAACGTAGATATGTCACCGTAAGATTGTAAACCAGACCAAGAGGGTTCAGAATTTACGGTTATTTTGTTCTTACATGTCAACCTAACACGAAGACTATTCGGGGGCTTCACTGCACTCGCCCCCTCTCGTCTTCACCTAAGCTACCGCAGTGTTTGCCCTGGTATTTCCTTTGCAATTCAGGTTCAAACCAGTTCATAATTTAGCGGTTTTATTATACACTAACGCGTCATATCGTGAGCAGTACGGTACAGTTTACAATTTATCGATAGTTTGTAAACTAACGAGAAAAAGAACGTCAGATTATAAACAAACGGTTTTGACAATCTTACGGTCACATATACATAGTCATGCGGATTTCCAAAATCATTATGTGCAGATTACAAATATGCACAAACCGGTGCAGGGGCTGCTACGAAATCGTAGACCCTTGCGTAGCACTTCGTAGCGGCAGCGTAACGAGGGACAAGATGCAATTGTTTCCCGGAAACGGGAATATGGAAACATTGATGTTGAACATCAAAAATATGTTGACTGAGTTCAGCAGAGTGGTAACATGGCATTGTAAGAGTAAGTTATTCGTTTGCTCATGAAACGACTTACGAGTTCGAAACGGTTCTATTTGTAACTTGACTCCGTGCATCCAACTTACACACAACTGATCAACACATATACAAACAAACAGACTTGTATATTTCAACATACCTATGTATGCACTTTGTTTATCACCGTGCCGCTGAATTGGTTTTGGGTTCGTTGACTTGCTGTTGCAGGTATTACATTTTAATAAATAAGTCTTTCATTTACCGACAGGTCTGACACAATTACTCGCGTATTCTAATTTCTGTGGCGTATCATTACAAGTCATTGATGAAATGACATTTTTAGTTTAGGAATGTTGTTGTCGTCCAATAAAATTGTTAAGCCTTAGAACCTGAGTTTATTGATACAACATTCTTAAATGTACTTATGCGCGTACCCATAAGCAGTTCGGGCTGCAGTATTTGGTGCCGGTTTATAAAAGAGACAACTATTAGTTACTAGTAGCTCTGTGCGCTGCAGACCTCGTAAGCGACACAGCTCACACCCCCCGACCGTTTAAGTTTATCGGGTGAACAAGTGGAATTGTTATAAAAACAGTGTAAAATAAATGAACAACCAAGGCTGGACCTCCTCGAAGAATCTCGGTGCTCTGTGGGGGATCTTCTCTTCCTTTTCCATCGAATTCTAAGCTCAGAGTTCACTGTCGAGTAAAGTAACAGATTCTTAAGTTTCTTGATAACCTCTTTGAATCTCAGATGGGAACACTACAAAATACTTATGTAACTAACCAATTTTAGATTTATTTAATGTTATTTTCTTTTGTTAAAGTAATACTGTAAGCACTGTAACTTTGTTAATTATTTTTAAGCTGACTTAATCATAAGATGTATGGCTTATAAAATAAATAAGATTAAAAAAAAAAATTAACCCGACTGAATTTTCTTCAAAGGCAGCCGCTCCGCCATTTTGAAAAAATCCAAATACTGAATAACAAAAGACCATATAATTATTGAACCCGCCCACAAAATTTCACGGGAATCGGATGAGAAAAGCGACCTGTAGAGAAGGACAGCCGAACATCCGGACAGACGGACATACGAAAGAATTTTTGCCCAAACTGAAACGGAGACGCTTCGCTCGCTCGGTCAATAAATTTACAAATAGTAGCACAACGCCGGACACAACTTGCATCAAGGGTAAGTAAGCTGATATCATTAAAAGCGATCGAAAACGGTTGGATAGTGATCCTTTTCCCATACAATGTTCAACCTCAATTTGACCCAAATGCGTAGATTTAGACGTGGTTTAGATTTAGTGAATAAGAAGCCTGGATAAACAAGCAAGGTTGGTATTTTGTGCCGGTGTGTATTTTGTGCCGGTGTGTATTTTGTGCCGGTGTGTATTTTGTGCCGGTGTGTATTTTGTGCCGGTGTGTATTTTGCAAGTTGTTGTTGTTGTGTATGTTAGTTAGTGGCAAAAGCCTCATTGAAGTCTCTGGCGGGAGCTAGACTCGGCGGGAATGTTAATGTGGCTGGTGCAATGCCGCTAATGACTCATAACGATCTTTTCAACAGCCTTACTCATTTCAGTTATTAAGAACATGTCAGTCGGAATGCGGATGCTACCGAGAAATCACCAATGTGTAATAGAATAGATGCTATTGAATCTCGGACGCTCTGAAAGTTTACGACAGGAAATGAATTACATTCCGCTAAGATTTTGCAAATGTTAAAGTTGCCCGCGACCGCCTTAGAATTTGATTATTCACTTCTTACCCGTGTTACCACCGGCGGTGCTACTGGTAGTACCAAGGGGATTATTTTTTGCCCATAATACTACTGTCCGTCTGGTAGTACCACGGGTGGTTTTGCATCCCCCCCCTGTTGCTACTTATCAATTCAACATAAAAATTATCTGAAGTTGTGCCTCTGCCACCCCACCTGGGAAAATTACGTTTTTATTTTTCTTTCTTCGAAGTTCTTTCTTCACGCAACTTTCTTAAAAATATTACAAAGTCTTCAAGGGAATGTGTTCATTTTGGTAAAGTAGATCGTGTAAGTAGTGTTGAGTAAAATTAAATGGGTAGTATTTAATCACACATCAAAAATACTAATTTGCACAGCAAAAAAGGATCAACAGAAAAACTTTTTGTTTTAAATATTTAATGAGTACTTAAGTTTATGTTTTAAGTATGTTTTGTTGTTTTTACTCGCTTCGCTCACCCCCTTTATACCCTTCATCTAAGCTACCGCACGCAGTATTTTGCCCTGATATTTGCTGCGCATATTAGTATTTTTGATGTGCAATTTAATATTTCCCTGATTAAATGTGGACATTTTGAGAATTTGAGTAGACTTTGTGAAAAAATAGACATTAGAGTCAAACAAAACAAAAGTGGTAATTTTGGTAAAATTGACATTTCGTGCCTTTGAAGTATGCTTATGTTAGAAAAATTAAGGTTTGAATATGTGTGTAATATTTATATGTTATATTGATAAGTAGCACCAGGGGTAATGAGAAATCTCCCGTGGTACTACCAGACAGGACAGCAGTACTACGGGCAAAAAATAATCCCCTTGGTACTACCACTTGTACCACCAGTAGTAACACGGGTAAGAAGTGAGAATTATTAAATGAGAGGAAACTTGCTCAGGCTTCAATGCAGTGTGGTGTTACCACACCCAGTTAATACTTCGATAGTTAATTTGTGGTATATAGTGCCAGCTGTACGACTGTCATGATGTGTTTTTTCATCACTATCTGCCAACACACCGGACGTCATGATGTCATAGATCGTGTATCAGGTACCTAATGATGGCGAAATATGTACATATAGGAAGTCAGCAATAGCACCCTATGACGATTGTAGATATGGTTTGTACACAGGGTTTACGAGAAAGGTGTGGTCACATTTTAGGAGTTTGTAAGTGACATAATTCTGAAATATGACTTCACCTTTCTGTTACAACCTATTTAATTAGTTAAACGGATATACATTGCAATAATAATTCTATACCAGTATTTATATACGAGTACGTGTGTAAATACAAAGATGGCATCAGGTATAGGTTGCGCCGCCATGACGGTGCACCACATTGCATTAAGGCATAGACTCGAATATTTTTCATTGGCTTGTGTTTAAACGTTTTCCAAAAAATTCGAAAATGTATTACCAATATATTCGAAATGACTGCCAGACTTAGTAAATGATTCACCTAAGCTACCGCAGTATTTTTCCCTGATATTTTCCGCAACTTTTGGTGATAATTTACCCATTTTGGGTAAGAAAAAATTATTTTGGTGCATGATCATTATATTTGCTTGCTAACCCTTTATAGGACGGACCTTGTAAAATAGCCCGCGATTTTCAACCTTATTGATTGGTGATAACGTCCAAAACCAATGAAATTATGGTGTCCAAATTATTCCTAATAATACATTAGCAAGTATGTTTTTACTACTAAAGATTAATTTTTGAATTAATTTGCCCATGAGCTTAGGTAGTAGTTACGTCTGTCAAACATGGGACAAAAATGACCCTTTATTCGTAAACATTAGTTTAATAGTGGTACCCTTAAAATAGTAGTTGCCAGCTTGTGCGAGGGCGGCTGAGGATGCGCGCTCGTGGCGTGTGCGCGTGCTCGCGGCAGGTGCGCCTGCGCACCCGGCTTGTTAGAACGCGCGAGAGTTACCCACCCGCCGTAATTACTGCTTTTAGGGCCCCGTAAACATCGAGCTGCAAGATGAGAAATACGGAGAATATGTATGACTGCTGTAGGACTAATAAACTGTACGAAGAGAGAGTTATCGGTAGATCACAGAGTTCTGATATAAGGGTCTCGGCTGTTTTGGTAATGACGATGATTATCAAGATGTAATCGAACCTAATTTGGTCACAGCGATAGTATTACACTTACTTATGTAAATAGCCTAATATTAATAAACATTCTAGTGGTTTTTACCGATATCTTTAATTTAATAACGGCCTGTATACATCCCAGCATCCCAGTAGGCTGCTAAGTCGTCGGTGCTCTTCGTGGACAAAAATGTAAAATATATTTTAGTGGACTAGGCTAGGTGCTATTCGCGTAGGTGCTTTTCGAACAGGTGCTGTTCGTGGACTACCTCATAGCGATGACCGGGTGGTGGCCGATGGGTTGATGACATTACCAATTTCGCGGGGAATACCTGGTTTCGATTAGCCCAAGACCGGATAAGTTGGCACCTAATAAGGCTTTTTGGACTACCCAGCAATGTAGTCCAAAACAGCCTTTTATGAGTATTAACGCTGGAACAGATCTCTTAAGACATAAGCTCGCCTTTGTACTTGTCTTTTCTTAGTAACTACTCAAATGTGTGTGTGTAATAAAGAATTATGAATGAATAAATGAATTATAATGCAGTTATTTGTTTAACTAGCTTATTGATCATTCACTAAAGTATATATAAACGTAATTTGATTATTTTAGCTCGATGGATTTTTTTTCCCGACATTATCACAAAATCTGTTTATCAGAATACAAAAATAAATATAATTTTGAAACGCGTTTAAATATATGTAAGTATTTGACATTTATAAATCGTTATAAATCTATTTGTATCTTAAATATCACTGACTGTCATCCTTTTTTAATATTTGATTTCCTATACTTCCAAAAGTAAATAAAAACAAACGAAAATAGGGTTAATTGCAACTAAAATTGGCAACAAACTGTAGCGGTCTCTATACAATAGTATTCGCCATTCTACAAATCATTCTTAGAGGGAACTCTACATCCAATCACAATTTGTAATTTAATCAAAAACCTAATGTCGTTAACTGTTCTAAATACCGCAGATATACAGAAAAATTTGTTTAATTAACGGAAACCGAAATTCACCACAATCATTTGACAGAGCAATGAAGCCATTCACTAGATTGATAAATGTAAGCTAAGTTAGCGGCCGTGGCGAAAGTGGGCCAGGGTCTATACCCGATCGCGTTCCCCGCCTATCGTAGTCGAGCCGACTGATGTTTCTATAATATCGTACGGTTCGTACAAGATACAAGTCAAGTATAGGGTGGCTGGGTTTGTCAACATGCTTCGAAGCTGCCCCTGCCCCGGCAGATACCGGCAGATAGCGCTTATCTCGCGCCTGCGCCTGGGACATAGTCCGCTCATTCACAAGCCGGCCCATTCATGCGCCCGCCACATCCCAGGCCACCCTCGCTGTTCGAACTTGGACCTTATGAATCGGCGGATTGGATTGAATGTTGGGTTTCCTGGGATGAGGGGGCAAGGGGAGGGGGGAGGGGGGAGGCTGCTGATCGAGGATATCTGTTGGGTCAGCGCGGATTGCAGGCGCCCGATAAACGCCGATAGACTGGACACTGCTGCGACTGCTATAGGATCAATCTCTACGTTTAGAACAATTTATCGGGAAGGTAGAGATGCTAGTACACAAACGAAAGGATTTAGAAGTAAGACTTGTATCAAGCGATTACCTGCAATCCCACAGTTCCTCTCAGTGTTACATCATATGGAATCTAATTTTTGCTGGTCGTGATGTGGGATCTCTCTCGTGATCCTGTATCTCGGGCTGTTTATGTTTAGCTGAGAATGTGTCTTCATTCAGAGAGTTTCAGATGCTGGAGACTATTTTAGATTGTTGTTACTATACATTTGAGTTGGCTTGACTATTTCGAGATGTCCCACTCGCTTGAGGCGTGCTGCGTGCTACTCGGATAGTAAACACGATAAGGAGCTAATGAATGTCGAAAGCGAACAACTGTTAATTTATCAGTTAATTAAGTAAACATTTTTATTGTCAACGGACTTGGATATTTATTTGCTTTGGGTATTGCACTGATAAGTTCCATCGTAAACGGATGTACTTTTTAAGATTTACTGGGCGCGTTGATGCCGAATAGAATTATTCATTTAAAAACCTGCCTCGTGTGAGTCGGGATTCGCACATTTAGGGTTCCGCACCAAATGTAGAATAAAAGCTTAGAAATTAGGGAAATAAAAATAAAAAATCTGATTTATCAATATATTGGTAGTTATTAGTAAAATATACGTAATAATATACATTATCACCAAATTCTTAGGCCACAGGTAAATGGGATGTTAACAGTTTCTTCGGCACAACAAAACAAAGCGGACCTTCATTGGTCACTTTTCTTTCCTTTGTTAACCATATTTTTTCCAAACAAATAATATTATTTTCCTAACATTAATTAAAAATTATTTTTTGACAATTTGTATGGCTTTGGGTCACCGAGGTGTTTATATTATGAACAATTTAAGTCTGCAGTATGTGACAGACGACGGACACCTGAGTGAAAGCAATATTTGGACCCTTCGAATACGAAACCCTAAACACGACCCAAAATCTGTCCATTGTTTGTTAATCGAAAAAGTCCAAAAAATACAATTTAAAAAACTTCACCCAATTACAAGTTTAGTCAGCCATTGGGGGCCAGCCCGTTGTCAACTAGGATATACAAATATTCTTTAGGAGTATGACAATAAACGTTTGATATTAGATATGAATTTAGAGGCAGCAAATACAAGTAATTTTACCGCCTTAGCCGCCTGCTTTATTAATGGCCGCCTCAGACATTATATGACTTCTATACTACATTTAAGGTACCTACATATGTATGTAAATGGTCTTAGATAAGACCAATTATTCAGGAATGTATCCGTTATTAGTCAATTTCTAACATATACAATATGCATAATTGATTCACTGCTTCGTTGTTATGTAACTCAACAAGCTCTTCTCTTAGACATTTTTGAAATCTATTCCTGATCGATAAATACGAGAATTGGTCTAATATTATTTCTGATCGTGGTACATGATACGTACTTATTATATTTCCTAGAAAAAGCTATTAATCTTGGACTATTTAAGCTTGATAAAATTTAGATATTGCCATAACATGACTCAATGGATTCCGGGAACTACAATAGCTGAGTTGAGAAGTCCTGCTAATTCATCACGAGTAAGTCATCAGCACAAGTGCTGTTATTATTTCGTGCATATAGCGGTCACTGCTGTGTAAGAATCGAGTAAGGTATAGTTATGTTCAAGTTGAACGGTCGATGTTCGCAGAAGCGGTGTGTGGTCTTCCGGAAACCCACACCCGGCGGGACGGGGGGTGACCTGGCTCAGGGTGTCATGTGCTGCTGACATGACGAGCTGGGCACTAGGCACACTTTTTGCCTGGACTGCCACTGTCTTTATTCATACGAAAATTTAATTGATCTGTCGTCCTGCACCCGTAGCATGCCGAGCACGGTGGAGGGGGGGGGGGGGGGGGAGGGGGGGAAGGTTGTCGCGAAAGGCAGGGCACAGAGCTTTATATAGCGCATAGGTCTGTCCCTCACTTTCCCCCCATATACCCATATATATCATATACACAAGTATATATCGCCCAAAAGGGCAAATTTCAGGTAGAAAGCCTTCAGCATATACCGAGGCCATGGATCACAGTAAAGTCTTAGACAGACAACTGTAAAGCAGGGAGGTCTGACTCCTGGGCATGGGTAATTCCATTATTTCCCCTTCAACAAAAAAAAAAGCACACTTTCCCGCGTCAACACCCCCCGCACGGGTCGGCATGCTACCGGAGTTGCTTTTCAGTTCCTATTCGCTTATCGGAGCGAATGCTTGCAGCGCATGTTTGCGTATTTCCTTTGCCTATTGACAATTAAAGTTTCACTCCGATTAAACCGACCGCGTCACTGAGCAATAGTTCAAGGGGTTTCTTATCAACCAAAACGGTTGCAGCGTACAAAGTCCAACCGTTTATTAGGACGTCAGAGCCGCTGTCGCAGAAACGCTAAGTAGTTATTTATCAATGTAAACGGTTTGTTTACCCAGTTAACCGTAATCTTATCCGGTGACCTCCTTAGAGACTCCCGTTTCGAAATCATATCGTCGGTATCGCTTGGTGTCCTTATTATAGTCACACAAGTCACCGGAAGTATGTGCTCGGGTCTCGCCCTCGGCTCCGTTCTGCGCCTCGGGCCTCGCTCCTCCATTCATTTGGTTAGGATGTACTCACTGTACGTACACTGTACGTACTATGTGCACATATTTGTGTTGATGCGTATTCGATTGAATGAATGGCCGCCGGTGCGTCTTACTGCATTTGTATTCTTTAAACCTTTGTTAATATTATTAACATCCATAACGTTTCAGAGTTGTTGTTTATTTCACATTCTAGGTATACATAGGTGATAGGGTGAAATAGTCACAGCAGGCGTCTTATCAAGATGACAGGCGGGTGGTATCGAATTCTATCAAATTACCAACCTTAAATACTGTTCAGAAGCAATTCAGAATGCCTTTAACCGTCCAACAAGCAACATATTTATTATTGTGAATATTATAACCATCGAACGATAAGGGCGAAAATGAAACCGACTCCATAAATGCCGTCACCGGAAACCGTGGAGAATGGTTGGCGAGCTAATTGGGGAAGAGCTGAGGTCGTCCGATAGCCCTACCGATAACCTGCGTCTGCGCCGGAAGTCGATATAGTCGCCCGCGGGAACTGTACACGAATAAGGTAGGGCTGGGGAGCCTTGGGAATCAAATTCCGGTACAAGTACTTGACTATCGTTGTTCATACAAATCGAACTATTCCAATATTTTGGAGGTTTATTCCAAAATACAAGATCTGAAATAATATGTGCTCTCTGAAGATCATTTTGTTTCCAAAATAGTAGGGGGTCCTTTGACAGAAAGAAGACGCTGACGACGATAAATAAATCACAGTCTGTAAACAATATTTGATTACTTTACCGTAAACTATATGACTGTTGGTAACAGTAGTCGACTATGTTGTGCAGTGCAGTGGAGTGGAGGCGTTAGACAAACTCCTTTACCTATTTTGCATCATGCAACAACAATACAAATAACACCTCCCGAAAATGTAAATGCTGCTTTGAAATCGGGAACAGATATGGAATTCTCCGAATAAGTCGTTACCTATTCGTTTCGCTTGTAACTTTTGCAAATTTTTCTACAGGATTCCAACACCGTCCGTTACTTTTCTGTCACTATCGTTGCGCGTGGACGTAACGTTCCTACCGTCCGTTACTTCTCTGTCACTATCGTTGCGCGTGGACGTAACGTTCCTGTGCGAAGACCAAGAAAACAGAAACGCTACGGTTAGTCCAATCATTTGGTACCTTCAAAGTTTACCGGGAGTTTTGAAAATTTGTGTTTTATAGATTTTGATATGCTCTATTGGAAAATGGCGCCTAAATACAGAATTTAAAGTTGCTAAGACCTTATCAATCGTCACGAAAGTCAAGCTTGTTTGGAAAATAATGACGCAAGGACATTTGTGGAATGGGAACACGTCGTATGGGAGTAGTCATAAAAAGTGTAGACGAGTGTCGTGAAGATAACACGAAAATGTTTTGTAACGTTCCACAGAGTTTCAACATATTCCTCAAGTGAGATAAAATATTGATCTCGTGAGAAAAACTGCTAAAGCATCAAAATACTTGGTAATTTTAATTGATTCTTGGGTAACTTGTTATTCTAGGAAAAATAGAGATCACGGGGCGAGTCGACTGCGTTGAATATTCCTCTATCCACCACACGACCTAACAAGATATCGATTTCATTTGCGAATCTACAATCGCAGTGTACTGTTATTAGTTTTATTTATTAATAGATACTCTATACGTTATCGACATACCTATGTGTTGATTCCGTTGGCTAGATCCCTATGGGATTTTGATCAGATGCACACAAAATGTTCGCAAAAGCTGGTATTTTAATAAGAATTGATAAAGGAGAGTTTCGAGTTTACCTAATTGAATAGAGAGCTCGTGAGCCGATGTGAACGTGGAGACGTCATGAGCCACTGATAAGAGCGATCAGTTCAATGCCTCTAGGTAACCGCAAAGCGTATCGGTGTCTTCCCAAATGACCTATACGTATCTTACCTCGATATTTATCATAATGTCCTTATGTGTATGTAGATATTAGACAAGTCAAGGTTTTCTTTAACTTTCTTCCCTTTTGTAGGTTCGTTTTGAATGGAGCGGCCAACCGATTTGTAAGGTAAAGTCATGGTGTATTAATGATGTGAATGGTGGTGTGAATGATGTGTTCATAAATGGCTAGTATTTAATCGCATATAAAAATACTGATTTGCACAGCACAAAAGGATCAGCAAAAACACTTTTTATGTTTTAAATATTTTATGTTGTTCTTGCATGTTCAACCTAACACGAAGGATAAAGGGGGCTTCACTTCGCTCACCCCCTTTACCTTAAGCTACCGCAGCATTTGCCCTAATATCTGCTGTTTAAATCAGTCTTTTTGATGTGCAGTTTAATATTTCCCTTAATAAATCACCATTTATTGCTATAGAAGGAGTTAAATCTTGTATTGATTAAACTTAATATTTTTATCTACGATTAAGTTAAGTTTTCCTTTTCGAATTACGTCGAGGCCGGCTGGAGTAGTAAGTATTTCCTTTTGATTGTTTCTTATCGCCGTGTCTCTCTCTGCCTGTGTGTCAGATGGGAGTATCAGAGCAAGTATAATTGTGTACTGTGAGTACACTATCATCACCCGGATGTAGAGGTGAGCGAGCATGGCCGCCCTCAGCTGGCGCCAATCTTCGCTCGGACTCAAATATGCTGATACTTATGTATAATTATTATCCTCATAGCTCCGATAATTTGGTAAAACTAAAGTAGGTAATTAGTCAGTCTAATTTATTTTCGTCGTTGGTTTGCGACATTGAAACATAATTTGCACAAGCCCAGCAGTGGGTGAATGTGGCTGATTGATAACATCTTTCATACTTCGTTATTCTCAGTTGCACACACATTACCTAGTAGTGGCTCTTTGAGCTGTAGGCCTCGCCAGCGATACAAGAAATTTGCATTGTTTTTAATAATTTTCCACCCCCTGACACTCAAGACTCAAGACCCTTGAAGTTTATAGGATGAACAAGTGCAATTATTATAAAAACAAATTAACCGAATGCATTTTTTTCGATACCGCAATTTTTTGTATTCACCACCAATAACTTTGCAACCCCACATCTCCGCCATTTTGAAAAAAATCCAATAACTTCATCGACAAATAAATTCCATATAATCATCGAACCTGCCCACAAAATTGTAAAGAGAACAGCCGGAAATCTTGGTATACGAAAGTTAATACAACATATTACATCATAAGAAAACATATGTACTTACAAGGGCAAGCTTATCACTAAAAAGAGATTTCTTCATGCAGACTAATGCCTAACGTGACAGGAAAAAGAATCGTGAAAGGACAGCCAGTGCTCGTATGTAAATACAAGATGCGAAAGCTAACATCTAAAACATCAAAATACCTGACATGTAGCAATATACTACAACAGCAACCTCTAATAGATTTCAAATGCACGTGAAATGTTCGCGGCTGATTACTATGAACAATAGCACTAACGCGGAGCGGCGCAGGCGCAGGCGAAGGCACCAAGCCGCTAAACTCTGTCTACTGAAAAGTGATATTTTAAAATTGGTGGGAAATTTAGAAATAGAAATGCTCTACTGCCTTTACTCGAATCCGAATAAGATTGCATCACCCACCAACACCCTGCCTCAGCAGCGGTTGATGGAGCGGTCTCGTATTCAGGCCTTGCACATGTTGACGAGTGCTACCACTAGATAGCGTTAGTGCCCGAGACGAGACCAACAGTTTAACATGCCACCCGAAACACGGAAGCGCGCCCGCACCAAATGCCACATAGAAACGGGTCACCCATCCAGTTACCTTCTCCGCCAGATACTGTTGAACCGCACGGTCGTTTCCGATGTGTTAAAAAAACTCCCCAAATGACATTAATTAGTAAACAAAGTTAGAGATACGTATGTGTATATAGTCGCGCATGACATTATAGTAGGTGGCGCACGCATCGCACTTATCGGTGACCTATTTTGGGTGCGCATAATTAGTGGAGCCGCAATCCATATGGGCTACTCGGGTTTGCTGCGTGTGATGCTTTGTTTGCCTTGTGAATGCTCCGAAACATTTTAGCAAATAACAGATCACCGGTAGGCATATGGTGTATATAGGATGTACTCTATTGACAAATCCGTAGTACCAATATTAATTAACGAGATCCCTAGTATTATTTTATTAACTTAACTGGACATTAGACCTCTGTTTGACAGATGTGTTTATGTGAGTAGACGTGTTTGTTTCCCCTGTATTTCCGGGCGTTGGGCGAGCGTTTCTCATTTGAGTTCAGCGCCTGATTCGACCCAGCTCTAACTTGACTATGACTTACCAGAAAATTAATATAAAATACTTGTGTCGATAACCCTGAGTAGGGCCCTGTTGGGTGTGATGACAAGGGCGGGACCAGTGTGCGATGAACGAAGGACTTCCCATACTGCTCGAGACAAACAACAATAAGGACACATTGGGTTAAACCATGAGTCAGAGCAACTTCCGGCAGACTGAGATATAATTAACAAATTGTAATAAAATAAATAAATAGACGTTTATTTGAATTACGCATTTTCCTGCAACCTCGCTATTGTAAGCGTATGGGTACAGATATGTTTATCTATGTTGATATGAATATGTCAGCTATATGAGAGGGGAATTTTGAAATGTATGTTCTTTTTTGAAAAGACAGCAAACTCAACAGAAAACAAGCTATACATTACATAATAAAATAAAAATCAACATCGACCCCGACTAACTTTTTGAAGTGAAAAACTATCAGGGTTGACAAACCACGGATATGTAGCAATTGGTGCCTTTAAAAAATATCGATGCTATGACATGAGACAAACGTTCTGGACAAAATGCTCGAGAAACATACACTCAGTATGTAGTAGGTAGGTTCTGTGAGCCTTCCACCTTACCATCCAGAACTCAACCCGATTGAACTCTGTTGGGGAATCATTAAGGTAGGCAGTAAGGAGTAGGCAGTCATAATATAGACTGCCTACTCTTCCCTTAATGATTCCCCTAGAAGGAGAGGCTAGAAGAAGAAATTGACTAATTGCTCCAGAAACATTGACGGGAATCACCAATAAAACAGGACCACGAAGAGAGATATAAATCAATGGAGCCCGAAATAGATGGTTTTTCCGATATTTCTTTCATAAATATACATTATAATACACGAAACTGGAAGGCACCAGAATTCGTGGTCGATCACCAATGAAATGGACAGACCAGACCAAGTCAGTTATAGATGATCCCCTATACGAATGCACCAGAAAAGCAGGCCCTAACCAGATGCAGTCGCTGTGGCCAAAATCAGCCAGGACCATCATTATCATCATCACATGAGCAATATGAGAGCACGCCAACGCAACTCTCAAGAGACATCATAATTATCAAGTACCCCGACCAGTACAAAATAAAGGGGAAATATCAAACTGCACATCAAAATACTGATTTGCACAGCAAATATCAGGGCAAAATGCTGCGGTAGCTTGGGTGAAGGGTGAAGCGAGCGTGAGCGAAGCGAAGCCCCCTTTATCCTTCATGTTAGCTCGAACTTGAAGAACAACAAAAAACACTTAAAACATAAACTTGAGTACACATAAAATATTTATAACATAAAAAGTGTTTTTGCTGATCCTTTTTTGCTGTTCAAATCAGTATTTTTGATGTGCGAATTAATAGTAGCCAATTTTTCTTATTTATTAGGCGGAATTTTCGAACGTTGGAAAAATATTTTTAAGGCATCCTAAAGTTTTGACTTCCGTAGATATGAAACCAAGGGTGACTTACTCCAAAGTAAAGATATTAAGTACATACATTACTTTCATTATGTGGGCATTTTTTGTTGTAAACTATTGTGATTCATTCATTCGTTCTTCAATCAGAATATGGTGCAAAGCCAGTCACATCAACTTAAACTAACCCATCTTCATCTTTAGACACTCGTATACACAGTCAGGTCTCAAGTTCTGTCACACAATAAAAACTTTTGAATTTAGAACGCTGGCCACAAAAAAGTTTATTGAATTCGAATTTCGAAGTTTTCATGAAAATAAAAATGTGTACTTTTTAGAATTTTCCTCATTTTTAAATATGGAGTGGACACTTAAAGAAGACCGTGTCGCAGTTATTGCGTTGCATCGTTGCGGTTACACGCCATTTCAGATTTTCGACTTACTAAAAAATTTGAATATAACCAAAAGATTCGTTTATCGTACCATAAAACGATACAATGAAGACTCTAGTGTAGATGACAGGTCAAGAAGTGGTCGCCCTCGCTCTGTTAGGATTCCAGTAGTGATAAAAGCTGTGAAGGCGCGAATTCAAAGAAATCCCATACGTAAGCAGAAACTGTTGGCCCTTCAGATGGGGTTAAGCAGGACCACGGTGAAAAGGATGCTAAATGAAGACTTAGGGCTTAGGGCATATCGAAGAAAAACAGGACATCGTTTGGACGCTCGTTTAATGGACCTGAGACTGAAGAGATGCCGCGCTTTGTTGAAGCGGTACGCGGGAAAAAAGCATCGGGAAATTATTTTTTCGCATAAAAAAAATTTCACCGTCGAAGAGAGCTACAACAAACAAATTGATAAGGTGTACGCACACAGCAGTGAAGAAGCGAGCAACCGTATTCCACGTGTCCAACGAGGTCATTTTCCATCCTCGCTCATGGTTTGGTTGGGAGTCTCTTATTGTGGCTTAACTGAGGTATATTTTTGTGAGAAAGGCGTAAAAACGAATGCAGTTGTGTATCAAAATACAGTCCTCAAGAACCTTGTGGAACCTGTTTCTCATACCATGTTTAATAACAGGCACTGGGTATTCCAACAAGATTCTGCGCCAGCTCATAGAGCGAAAAGCACACAAGACTGGCTGGCGGCGCGTGAAATCGACTTCATCCGGCACGAAGACTGGCCCTCCTCCAGTCCAGATTTGAGTCCGTTAGATTACAAGATATGGCAACACTTGGAGGAAAAGGCCTGCTCAAAGCCTCATCCTGATTTGGAGTCACTCAAGGCATCCTTGATTAAGGCAGCCGCCGATATTGACATGGACCTCGTTCGTGCTGCGATAGACGACTGGCCGCG
The DNA here is from genome assembly GCA_949825045.1 of Argyresthia goedartella. NCBI lineage: Eukaryota > Metazoa > Arthropoda > Insecta > Lepidoptera > Argyresthiidae > Argyresthia > Argyresthia goedartella. The sequence goes on along the minus strand of OX463821.1, from coordinate 18,953,253 downwards.
CAGAATAAAGGCCTGTATTCAAAATCGCGGGGGTCATTTTGAATAAACTTTATTACCATAAGAATCTATGTTTTATTAAGTTCATTTTTCTATATAAATGTTTACATAAATAATAAACATGTCTAAATTATTTCATATTGCACATGTGACAGAACTTATGACCTGACTATGTATAATGGCACTTGTCACAAGCGAGGGCGTGAATTGCAGCTCACCCTTTGGGTTGCGTACCAAGACACATAACATGGTATCGAAATCTTCGTGTGACTATGTAGGCGACAATACCCACACAATGGAATAACAATTTTCGTGAAGGCCAACACTCACCGAAATAATAAATAATTAAGAAGTCAATTCCGCATCTGCAACAAAAACAGAAATGGTGTAAGTATAGACCTTGGTAGTTGCCCGACCTACATTCTATTGATAAAACATTTGTATACAACGCGAAAGAGAATAGGGAGGTGAGATATTGTGAGTACAACTGGTGCGCAAAATCTGCTTAAAACCGCAACAAGGCAACAAGGAGACGAAGACTCGATCACGCGTGTGGCGTGTGGCGGGTTTTAGCTCGTCGGTGCCCTAGATTCGGTGCCAGGGCTGGTCAAGTACTGCTGGTGCTCCAGAAACGTGGAAGCAGACTGTTCCCTGCCGCCCGCACCCCGCCCTGCCGCCGCCCGCAGACAGTATACAATTAATCGATTACAATAATGTAATTGAATTAGCCAATGACGTAGTGACAGCTGCGGCGTCGGCGGCGCCCGGCGGCGACGGCGCCGGCGCCGTTGTGTGTTCAGCTGGCTCGACGTCGCACGCTGATTGGGAAAATCAGAGGAAAACCCACGCTCACCTTCGGAGACTCTCTTGGACTCGTTCTCATTTGGTATTTGCTAGCCCACGTGACGCCTCTGCCACTCCATGTGAGAAACTGCGTGGATATAAGTTTCCTTTGTTTGTATGACGACCTCTGTGGCGCTGCAGTTGTGGCTCTGGCTATCATGCGAGAGGTCCCGGGTTCGATCCCCGGCTGGGGATACAGGAAAACAAACCCCAGGTCTTGGATGTTTATGTGTGTGACGTCGCTGTTTCTGTTCCCTGCGACTCAGGGTGTTTATTTGTTTGTTTATTCGTTTGCTATTACTCTGTTGCCATGGTGACACAGTTCACGACATGTAGCGTGAAGCCTCAAAAATTTAATACCATTGGAATATCAACAATTTCATTAACTTTTTATTAACCTTACAGTTTATAAGTTGAATGTATTATTTGGTACATACACGTAATTACTTATTTATCCATGTAAGCTTACACTTGCACCTGGTCAAGTTCACACCTTGTGCAAATAGCCAAGTAATATGCAAGGAATATAACAATGGTGAAAATCGGTCCTCACATTTTTGATGGTTTTTAGGTACCGGTACCCGTACGGCACCCTATTACGAAGCCCACGTGATCCATCTAGTCGCCAGCGGGCTGTATCCCATTCTTGTACGATGGTAAGGAACCCTTCGTGTGTAAATCCGACTCGCATTTGACCGATTTTTTAAATAAATTCAGTCACTGTATAAACATAAGTAAAAATAACGCACCAAAAGTAAAACAACTGCTGTTCATTTCGATTAATCAAATATTTAGGAAAGAGCCTTGGGTCCAGGAAACGTAATAGAGTAGATAACAGGACAATTCTGTTCCATATATGGAATTACATTACAGATTCAGGTGTACAGCGAGTCTCAAAAGATGTCGTCCAATTTGAAGGGGTTGTTAGAAACATAATATGAACTTATCTTGAGTTCCACTCAGTAATGGACGATCAACTCCATACCTACTTACTATACTATATACTCCGGGTGTCTATACTTGGCCCACTTTTAAAACTTTAGGAGCTCTTTACTCGCCGAAAAGGAACGGTGATATCGCAGGAAAGTGACGGACAGAAATATATACATCGCATAGCTCTCTCTCTCTCTCTTATCTCTCCTTTCGCACGACATCACCATTCGTTTTCGGTGAGTAAAAAGCCCCTAAATTAAAAAAAAATAGCCAAGTATAGACGCCCGGCCCGGACTCTATATGTCGCAGTTGGTTGGTTAAATCAGACACTTAACTAACTCTCTAGACCGTTAATTAAATAACGACTTTTAACCAAGTCACTAGCATTTTGATTTAAATAAAGCATCGTCGTAAACTTTTAACAATCTGTCTTACCGAAAGCCGGCGTGTTGGAAAACAAGATGGCGTCACGACAACAGCTGATTTTCACAGTTTATATCAGGGCAAAACATTGCGGTAACTTAGGTGAAGGGTAAAAGGGGTGAGCAAGGTTGAACATGTAAGAACTACAAAAAATACTTAAAACATAAACTTAAGTACACATAAAAAATATTTCTATTGTATATTAAATGTCTTGTTGCCTAGGAACGTTTAGACAACTCGTTAAACGTTTCATTCACTCACTTGTCTGACTGAATTTTAGTGACTTGGTTTAATGTCGGTATTTAATTAACGGTCTAGTGAGTTAGTTAAGTGTCTGATTTAACCAACTGCGATATATATAACGCACGCCGGTCAATGCTGGTTGATATTTAACCAACTGCGATATATATAACGCACGCCGGTCAATGCTGGTTGATATTTAACCAACTGCGATATATATAACGCACGCCGGTCAATGCTGGTTGATATTTAACCAACTGCGATATATATAACGCACGCCGGTCAATGCTGGTTGATATTTAAGGATACATCACAAATACCACAACCTATAGTAGAGGTAAAACACAACAATTTTTAATCCTTAAAATGAAGGTGACATGAAGCAATGACGTATTCCTTCATTTCATTGGAGTTATTTTTCTAAAATAATGGTCATTTTTGTAACAGATGTAGCATAAGCTAGGCGTTGAGTTGCAGCTTTTAGTGTAACCTGCATGGGGTAAAGAAGTATGAGGTGGAAGGTAAGTACAGAGCTCATTAAAATCAATAATGATGTTCAACAAAATAGAGAAAAATAAACAATTTGAATGTTTTTTTCATAACATTTATCATTCTTTCCTAAGTTCCTAGCCACGGGCCAGCAGTGGTCGAAAATAATTTGGTCAACCCCTATGTATCGAAGTCACGATCAACGTTGCTTATACCGAGTTGTAATCTCTCACAGAATTAAGTATTGCTTCATGAGATGTCCGTAAAAACAAAAAGTAAGCAGATTAATAAGATGTTTAAATAATCCTATACTCACTATGTCCATGATAGAGCGCGCTATACAACTCTACAAGTTAGTAGAATTTATTTAAAATGTGTGGTGATAAGGTGTGTGTGTATAAATGTGTACTAGAATGATAAGGTAGCGCGTTGGGTTGTGTGGGTGTGTGCGCACGAGTATTGTGCGCGTGTGTGCGCGTCGCGGTAGGTAGCGCGCGGCGAGAGGCCGACGCGGGGGCGCGCACGCACACAGCCGCGGCGCCAATCAGCGCGCGCCGCTCACGCACACACCGACGCCAGCAGCAACGACAAAAACCAAGTTTTCTTATGAAAACTGTGATCATTTTGTGCATATTTAGGGTGTAGGTGCCCCCGCGCATATACCCTGACCTCATTGAGAACCTCCGCAGAATTCCCCCACCTTACGAACGCATAAAAAAAAATCGCAATAATTGTCACTTGTAGAGTCACCTACGGGTCTTCTTGTTTTTTTTTTTATATATGAATATTTTCATTAAATGTTGTGTCAAAAGAAAGCTCTTTTGAAGCGCTTTCATTTGAGTACAAATATGTCTATGTTGAAACTTGAGCGGGCGTTAGGGGTGTCGGAATCGCGAAGGGCTTACGTGCGCCCTTAGAAAAAAATATTTAACTGTTTTTATATATTCAATTTAAGGGCTTTAGGATGGTAGATGGTATGCATTAAACGTTTAGTTTGGTGGTACGGTTGTTTTAGGGCGGGTGTTGGCGCGGGTGTCAGGCGCGCGGCAGGTGGCCCAGGCTCCGCCGCCGCCCCCCGTACCCCGTACTACCACCCCACCCCCGAGATTATACCCGCACTGCGCAGGCGCAAGCCCGAACAACACGAACATGCAATAAAACTACCAAAAACCATTCGCGATTTTCGAGGAAAATTGCACGAAATTTTCCGAACTCTTGCAGAACTGACGTCAAGTTGGAAATCTTTCGATGTACTGAAAGGCATAAAATAACATGAAATGAATGTTTAGAATCGATTCTTGCAGTAGCGATACTGAAATGTAATATTTACACTGCATTCAATAGCTTAATTGTTTCTAAAGTTTTGTTTGCAGTATAGCTCTCATACAATATATATTTCACTATAGTAGTTATACCCAGCGGTAGTTTTCCCTGAAAACCATAGCATTGGTTTCCATTCATATAAATAATGTCCCTTCCCTGTATATCGTGTCAATTTATAGCCAAATGCCAAGTGAAAAACATGTTAAAATATAAGAAATATCGTTAACGAAATAAAATTGACAAGGTGGAAAATTTATGTAAGATAGGAAAAATAATCGGGACACATGACAATATTATAAGTAAAACTAAAAAAAGAATTTATTTTACTAAAATAAATGGTACATTTTGACTTAGCTAAGGCATTTTTTTCTAGGTATAGACATTGAGTATTATAGGTAGAATTTTAACACCTGAACTATATAGGTAGAACCTGTACTGTTTATGGCTATAGTTTTATTTAATCTGCGCCCGAGGTTTACATATCTAAATTTAATTCATTTACACTATATTTCTGGAAGATACGTCTTATTACAGATAATGTCACCTTTTTAAATTATTTTTGTGCTATCAGAATAATTGCAGAATGTTTTCATAGGTTTGCTATATGCAAACCTGTGTGTTACATGTTTACAATCAACATACATAGGCATTAAATCTCCTGCACATTGTTTGTTAGGGATCGATAATTATCTAAAACACCCTCATAAGAATAATGTCTTCGGTATTTTAGGCAAGTAAAGTATATGTATAGCTTTTATATAACTTTTATGGGTATACCCATATATTAATACGTCTGTTCACATTAGGCAGACTCTAATAATATGTAGGACAGCAAGAATCAATCTTATTATACTGCGAAGTAGACTTTTTCACCGCATTTAACTCAAAAGATGTCGTTTTCATCAGGAAGAGTTAGAACAGTACAAAGTTACCTCCAAAAGTTTCTGAGTTGCTTCTATAGGGAAAAACCTGAGTGAAGCGCAAACCTACATTCAGGTCAATAACATAATCAAGAATTGAATCCCGATCAGCTTAACTCGTGTTTCTTGTTTATAAACATATCAAACACACACAGTGATACGTCGCATCCCAGATGGGGTGATGGCAAAGGAACATTTACGATTTGCTGCGGTCATTCTTTTGCCAGCCCATCGCTGCCGCTGGGATAAGATATGAATGAAAACTAGGTATGCTTTTGTGACAAAGGTGGCCACAAACACTGCCTCTCTGAGAGATATACCTAAAGAAACATAGAGTCATGCCTGTTCTCATACGGGGTGCACACATTGACCCATTTATTCAATAGTCCATTTTACGTGACAGGGGGCTATCCCATCGCCGCAAGAAAAGTGCATCCATAATCGTTAGCATCAATCAGCTCACATTCCCGCTTGTTTTGTTCCCAGGTTTGACTTATATCAGCAAGGGCACAGCAGCAAGGGCGCAGGGACACCGGAGTCAGTGACCCAGGCCGGCAGGAATGCAGGCGTGCGCGCGCGCCGACCACCAGCCCATTCCAATTAACTACGCTCTCGCTAGAAAGTGGATGTTTCAATAAAACAAATGGGATCCGAATGCATCGATTAGAAATAAATGATTGTTGGGAAACGAGTGGGAATTCTCTTGGCGCCTCCTTCCAATGGTTTTTTTTAATGAAGACATCAAAATACTATTACGTTTAATGATTTGTTGTCATTTTTTTTAATGAGCGGTAAACTTATTACTATTAATTCATTGAGAAAATAATAAAATAAATTTAAATTCGCGAAGTGTATCTTAAGAACATTTTCGTAGAATCTACTAATGTCTTCTACGACGTAGAAGATGCAATTCCAATGAATTATGGATGATTATGAACTAACGTTCCCTACGGCGTTTTAGAACTACTTACTACTAAAACTAAAAGTTAACACATAATTCGACTTTGTTCAAGTTTTGCAAAGGGAACTTGAAGAATCTGCCTCTGCCTATGATTAAATGGTAAATGAGCAATTAAGTAATAGAATATGTATATATTGTGAAATTCAATATTTAACGGGTGTCTCAGGCAAACGCCTGCACATCAAAGGACATATTTTAAAGACATTTCTAGGCAGGCGCATATGACATATAGGGATTGCTTTGGCCTTACAGTAGGATACACCGTGATGTGGGAACCAGATGTCATAAATTTTCATAAACATTTAAACATTTAAGACCGAGGGGCCATACAATAAAGGCTGAAGTACGAGTAAGAACTAGACATAACCCTTTTTCGAATGACCGGAAACGACAGGTGCAGATTAAATATTTGTATGGTAGGGAAAAAATATTGCACCCGCTACTGCGGAGATTAACTGCAGTGATACGAAACGGAAACCACTAAACCTTTTAATAAAACGGAAGTTTGTATTGGAATTTGTGGGTTGATAGGATGCCTTTAGTTAGTCTTATTGACACCAAAGGAGCTTTTGGCTGTGTTAACATTTAGCTTCCAATGAGCTGCCAAATGTAATTTTTCCATTTAATTGAAATTTCTTGGCGTTTTAATACGGTATTTGACAAGGTAGTCGAATAAATCTAGAAACATGTCACAAGATAAACCTATTTCAACAATAACGTTTGACAATATCAAAATTGTATTATTTTATGAACTCAATTTTGTGTCAAAAAGACAGCATTTGACTATGGAGTCACATGCTAGTTTTTTCATACAACTCGTGAATAAAATTATCGTTTTGACAGTTCCTTAAAGTACATATATTGACTAAAAGTCAAATACCGTATTCCATCGGCGGAAAATTTTGTATACTTTGATTGCTTCTTGGGAAGATTTGCCTTACCCCACGAGAAGCACTTGCGTTTATATATTCAAATAATAGAAAGCAAATTACAAACCATTATAAATTTACCTATTTACATAATCATGAAATAGGCAAAATAACGAAATAACCAATGTGTTACGTTTGTTGCTTGAAGTCGAAAGTAGTTTGACATATTGTTAGTTTGATTTAAATATTTCTATCGTAAACTCATTAATCTCCTTATTTGCAAGGTAAGTTTTGGCCTCAGATAAACTAAACTCTTTGCTTAATTACTCTGTAGTTGTAGTAGTGACAGTTCGCAGCAGCTAATCGCTAATCAGCGCAGTGCACGCGAAATTTTGGGCCGAATTAATTGAAACGCCACAAAATGTCAAATACACGGAAACAGGAGAATGGGGTTGGCCCACAGATTAACGAAACTCTTGGTTGGCCGGTGAAAGCTAATTGTAGGTGGCACTTGTGCAGCTTCGTTCTTTTCCTGACAAAGTCATTGGTAATCAATGGCTAACTTTTGTTGTGGATTTCGGAGCTCGTTTCTTTTTTGCAATCATTTCGTTTCCTTCATCTCTTTTGACTTCTGCCTACGACCTCTGATTATTGCTTCACAAAACGGAATATCTGCACCGGACATAGATCAACTTTTTGAAAAGACCTTGGCTTGCTAATACCGGACACCGATCTCAGCATCATGTATTCCACTTCAAAATCTACAGAGTTGAAGGAAGAACTCAAAAAGAGGGGTGCTTCTGTACTGACGTGGCAGGAAAGCAGATTCGGTGGAAAGGTAAGTTTTAGGTACCTACCAACCTATTGGTATTATACCTTCGATGATAAACGATGACGACACAGGGACATCGAATCTAGTACTTAAAGTTATTACTGTAATATTTATTTGCAGATTAGACGCTTATGATCGATATTTTAGTGCTCGAAACGACACATCAAATGCAATGTACGAAGAAGACCCTATAATGCAAATGCCTTTGCCTGAGTTGTTCCGAGACACAATTTGAACTGTTGAATAAATATCTGTATTACAGCTACGATAATTATAAAAAATAAACCAATAAAATTTATTGAAGATTTTTTAACTTTACTTAGGTACTATACCTTCTCTAAAATTACAATGCGTAATGCATATAAAGAATATTTTAGATGCCATAGGTAATACAAATGGTTATGTTTTGTATGTGAACTCGTTGTCTAGCTAATTCTTGGTCTTTTTTTATAATAAGCCAGGTATTTGCGATTTTCCTTTCAAGAATGTGGGGATGTTCATGTTCACTGCAATATACCTCTACTTATAAATAGATCTTGAACGTTGATCCCTCTATCTGACATGATGCCATCACCCTGTTCCCAAAATTGTTGTGAAGTACTGCGCTTAACAATTTGTCTATTACTACCGGAACCAGCATATGCCCCAGATCAGTATGTTATATAGCCCTCCAGGAGAAGAGCCAACTAAAAATTTTCAATCTATTTTTGTGCTTATATTGGTTGAAGGAAGCCCTTTGGTCATTTGGTTGCCCAGGTTTTTGGATAGGAATCTCTGTTCCATCAATTATAATTCTTGTGGATGGGTGGTGTTTCCTGAATGTTTCAGACAAAAAAAAAATTGTAAGTTCATGTGAAGGCGAAATATCTATAAGTGACCTCATGTGATGTATAAAATTTAAGTGTCAAACATTTGAATCTTCTGTTTTACTAATCCCAAACATATTGCTAATTTCAAAGTCGGGTTTGTTGATAAAAATAATTAAAAATTGGTCGTAAACTGACAATCCCATAACTTGATTCCAGCTATATTTTAGCGTCTTTGGCCATTGACATTTATGTCTGCAGTACTAAATTAAACTTTGCATATGATTCAAAGTATAGTACATAACAGCCTGTTCATCTGTATATAATAATTCTGTGGAAAAAAACGTAATATGTTTGATGTCTGATGTCCATCTATTTGAATTCGTACGCGTTCTCCTTTGGCTGTCGTATCTTCAGTTTTGATAGTCCATGGAAATATGGAAGGTACCGCATCTTTACGAAGACAATTGTTAGAGTAACCCAAACCCAAACCTGTAAGTAATTAAAATACCAAGTAAGTATCACAATATCGCTTTACAGCTAGCTAGATAAACCAGGTATTCAACTAAGTGGTATAAGACAGCTTGTATGAGTATTTTTCCTGATTTTCGTAGTCTGAACCCACGAAATGATTCCGACATAAACATGTTCCATCTTTAAGAATCCGATTTTTACGGCGTATCGCCGTTAGCCACTGTTTTCGTAAACGATAAAACGATGAAATAAATACCCAACAAAGCGTCATTATTGCTTGTTTTGATATTTTTTTTAATAATTTCATACAATATTTGTTTGCTATGGGCACCAACCGATACTAGCGCCACTTTGACAGTTGCCAACCTCATTGGCCGCAAAGCTAAAAGACGTCGTAATGTGAACAAAGCCAGTGTCTTTTTATTAGGCAAAGAAGTATATAGGTACCTAAGTAGATAATTCTAAATAAGGATAAGGCCTCTATAATGTATATTCATCAGAAATTAAAGTAAAAACCCTGATCTAAGAATGACAATAAAATATAAATAAATTATTTTAAGTAGCCAAACGCCATTGTGAGTTTGCTTTGGCTACTTAAAGTTTGGCTACTTAGGTACATATTTTCACATCATCCTCATCAACTGTCTGGAAAAAAACTATCACCCACTCATATAGACCTCCATTTACACACATTCATCTCGTTCCTTTGTGACCCACGTCCAGATAGTTTTCCTGTTAGTATTTAAATATAGTTGAGTCCTGAAAGGACATGAAATTCACATGGCCTTCTGCGCATTGGTCTTCATTGTGTTGTTCAGCTACTTCAGCTATGTTATAAAGCTGTTTATTATTATTTTGGACAACGTTTCCGTACTTTCCGTGGGAACGATCTGAACGATGGCGCTCGATAGAGCTGAAGCGATAATAGACATGTAATTACAAGTGTCTTTGCAAAAAATACTTCCGTTGTCAACACGTGCAGTTCATTGTCGAGCTAGTGTCCCCATTAATGAAAACTGTTCAGATATTGAAATGGTGATATCTGTAGATACTTTAAAAGGCCACACACACTTGGCCTAGTTTTTTTTTAATTTAAAACTTAAACTGAAGATCAGACCTCCCTGCTCGCGATTCCTTAACACTCACTTGGCCCAGGCCTTTATAATCCTAATACGTCAAAAGCGTGACGATGTGTATGTATATTCATATTCAAAATTTTTATTGCGCGAAAATATACAGATATACAGACAGTAATAAGCAAAGGCGAGCTTATCTCTAAAGAGAGATTTCTTCCAGCAAACCTTGGCAAGACAGGAGTGTTTATGAAACAGGGCAGTCATAATACGCAATAAAACTGTATACATACGTAAGAAAAATACTTTAAAAACAGAAATAAAATATACCTAATAAATAAAATATATACCTCAACTATATAAAATACAATAGATAGCATGCACATATATAACATATATAACATACATATAATAGCATGCACATATATATCAGACAAAGCACGGATGTGGCTACATCTAGGCTAGTATATTTTAGTTACTTTCATAGTGTGATGTCCTATGGTATCTTGTTGTGGGGGAAAGCAGCGGATATTCAAACTATTTTTATTTTACAGAAAAGAGCTATTCGAGCAATTTATAATTTAAAACGAACAGACTCCTTAAGAGAGCTTTTTACATAATCATGAAATAGGCAAAATAACGAAATAACCAATGTGTTACGTTTGTTGCTTGAAGTCGAAAGTAGTTTGACATATTGTTAGTTTGATTTATCTATTTCTATCGTAAACTCATTAATCTCTTTATTTGCACGGTAAGTTTTGGCCTCAGATAAACTAAACTCTTTGCTTAATTTCTCTGTAGTTGTAGTAGTGACAGTTCGCAGCAGTTAATCGCTAATCAGCGCAGTGCACGCGAAATTTTGGGCCGAATTAATTGAAACGCCACAAAATGTCAAATATACGGAAACAGTAGAATGGGGTTGGCCCACAGATTAACGAAACTCTTGGTTGGCCGGTGAAAGCTAATTGCAGGTGGCACTTGTGCAGCTTCGTTCTTTTCCTGACAATGTCATTGGTAATCAATGGCTAACTTTTGTTGTGGATTTCGGAGCTCGTTTCTTTTTTGCAATCATTTCGTTTCCTTCATCTCTTTTGACTTCTGCCTACGACCTCTGATTATTGCTTCACAAAACGGAATATCTGCACCGGACATAGATCAACTTTTTGAAAAGACCTTGGCTTGCTAATACCGGACACCGATCTCAGCATCATGTATTCCACTTCAAAATCTACAGAGTTGAAGGAAGAACTCAAAAAGAGGGGTGCTTCTGTACTGACGTGGCAGGAAAGCAGATTCGGTGGAAAGGTAAGTTTTAGGTACCTACCAACCTATTGGTATTATACCTTCGATGATAAACGATGACGACACAGGGACATCGAATCTAGTACTTAAAGTTATTACTGTAATATTTATTTGCAGATTAGACGCTTATGATCGATATTTTAGTGCTCGAAACGACACATCAAATGCAATGGACGAAGAAGACCCTATAATGCAAATGCCTTTGCCTGAGTTGTTCCGAGACACAATTTGAACTGTTGAATAAATATCTGTATTACAGCTACGATAATTATAAAAAATAAACCAATAAAATTTATTGAAGATTTTTTAATTTACTTAGGTACTATACCTTCTCTAAAATTACAATGCGTAATGCATATAAAGAATATTTTAGATGCCATAGGTAATACAAATGGTTATGTTTTGTATGTGAACTCGTTGTCTAGCTAATTCTTGGTCTTTTTTATAATAAGCCAGGTATTTGCGATTTTCCTTTCAAGAATGTGGGGATGTTCATGTTCACTGCAATATACCTCTACTTATAAATAGATCTTGAACGTTGATCCCTCTATCTGACATGATGCCATCACCCTGTTCCCAAAATTGTTGTGAAGTACTGCGCTTAACAATTTGTCTATTACTACCGGAACCAGCATATGCCCCAGATCAGTATGTTATATAGCCCTTCAGGAGAAGAGCCAACTAAAAATTTTCAATCTATTTTTGTGCTTATATTGGTTGAAGGAAGCCCTTTGGTCATTTGGTTGCCCAGGTTTTTGGATAGGAATCTCTGTTCCATCAATTATAATTCTTGTGGATGGGTGGTGTTTCCTGAATGTTTCAGACATATAAAAAATTGTAAGTTCATGTGAAGGCGAAATATCTATAAGTGACCTCATGTCATGTATAAAATTTAAATGTCAAACATTTGAATCTTCTGTTTTACTAATCCCAAACATATTGCTAATTTCAAAGTCGGGTTTGTTGATAAAAATAATTAAAAATTGGTCGTAAACTGACAATCCCATAACTTGATTCCAGCTATATTTTAGCGTCTTTGGCCATTGACATTTATGTCTGCAGTACTAAATTAAACTTTGCATATGATTCAAAGTATAGTACATAACAGCCTGTTCATCTGTATATAATAATTCTGTGGAAAAAAACGTAATATGTTTGATGTCTGATGTCCATCTATTTGAATTCGTACGCGTTCTCCTTTGGCTGTCGTATCTTCAGTTTTGATAGTCCATGGAAATATGGAAGGTACCGCATCTTTACGAAGACAATTGTTAGAGTAACCCAAACCCAAACCTGTAAGTAATTAAAATACCAAGTAAGTATCACAATATCGCTTTTCAGCTAGCTAGATAAACCAGGTATTCAACTAAGTGGTATAAGACAGCTTGTATGAGTATTTTTCCTGATTTTCGTAGTCTGAATCCACGAAATGATTCCGACATAAACATGTTCCATCTTTAAGAATCCGATTTTTACGGCGTATCGCCGTTAGCCACTGTTTTCGTAAACGATAAAACGATGAAATAAATACCCAACAAAGCGTCATTATTGCTTGTTTTGATATTTTTTTTAATAATTTCATACAATATTTGTTTGCTATGGGCACCAACCGATACTAGCGCCACTTTGACAGTTGCCAACCCCATTGGCCGCAAAGCTAAAAGACGTCGTAATGTGAACAAAGCCAGTGTCTTTTTATTAGGCAAAGAAGTATATAGGTACCTAAGTAGATAATTCTAAATAAGGATAAGGCCTCTATAATGTATATTCATCAGAAATTAAAGTAAAAACCCTGATCTAAGAATGACAATAAAATATAAATAAATTATTTTAAGTAGCCAAACGCCATTGTGAGTTTGCTTTGGCTACTTAAAGTTTGGCTACTTAGGTACATATTTTCACATCATCCTCATCAACTGTCTGGAAAAAAACTATCACCCACTCATATAGACCTCCATTTACACACATTCATCTCGTTCCTTTGTGACCCACGTCCAGATAGTTTTCCTGTTAGTATTTAAATATAGTTGAGTCCTGAAAGGACATGAAATTCACATGGCCTTCTGCGCATTGGTCTTCATTGTGTTGTTCAGCTACTTCAGCTATGTTATAAAGCTGTTTATTATTATTTTGGACAACGTTTCCGTACTTTCCATGGGAACGATCTGAACGATGGCGCTCGATAGAGCTGAAGCGATAATAGACATGTAATTACAAGTGTCTTTGCAAAAAATACTTCCGTTGTCAACACGTGCAGTTCATTGTCGAGCTAGTGTCCCCATTAATGAAAACTGTTCAGATATTGAAATGGTGATATCTGTAGATACTTTAAAAGGCCACACACACTTGGCCTAGTTTTTTTTTGACGTTTTTTTTTTTAATTTAAAACTTAAACTGAAGATCAGACCTCCCTGCTCGCGATTCCTTAACACTCACTTGGCCCAGGCCTTTATAATCCTAATACGTCAAAAGCGTGACGATGTGTATGTATATTCAAATTTTTTATTGCCCGAAAATATACAGATATACAGACAGTAATAAGCAAAGGCGAGCTTATCTCTAAAGAGAGATTTCTTCCAGCAAACCTTGGCAAGACAGGAGTGTTTATGAAACAGGGCAGTCATAATACGCAATAAAACTGCATACATACGTAAAAAAATTACTTTAAAAACAGAAATAAAATATAACTAATAAATAAAATATATACCTCAACTATATAAAATACAATAGATAGCATGCACATATATAACATATATAACATACATATAATAGCATGCACATATATATCAGACAAAGCACGGATGTGGCTACATCTAGGCTAGTATATTTTAGTTACTTTCATAGTGTGATGTCCTATGGTATCTTGTTGTGGGGGAAAGCAGCGGATATTCAAACTATTTTTATTTTACAGAAAAGAGCTATTCGAGCAATTTATAATTTAAAACGAACAGACTCCTTAAGAGAGCTTTTTAAAGAAATTGACATACTAACAGTAGCTAGTCAATTTATTTTCGAAAATATAATGTATGTACGCAAGAACCTTACAACATTTTCCAAACTTAGCGACAGCTGTAATGTTAACCTAAGAAATAATCACAGACTATGTGCGCCCCGTTTTAGACTCGCGAAGGTTAGCAATTCTTTCAAGGGTCAGTGCATTCTCTACTACAATAAGATACCTCTGGAGATTTTGAAATTGCCATTTGAGCAGTTTAAAAAGCATGTTAAAGCGACTTTGTCGAAAAAGGGATATTACAATGTTCAAGATTACTTAAATGACAGGACTGTATGGGGTTAATCTGGCTCAACACAGACCTTGCTGTTAATAATTTTGTAATTATTTATTCCTGCTTATTAATCATAACAATTAAATTTTTCATATTTGTATTAGTTAAGCACAACCTATTTTTAAAAGAGATCTAAAAATAAATCTGTGGTAGTTTCTACGCCCTTCTTCTCCCACAGTGGTCCAATGTAGAGAAGAGGCAAAAAAATGACGTTTGCTAAGTATATGTAAATATCTACAGTAATAAAGTACTTTAACTATTGACTATTGACTATATAAACAATAAAAACAATACATATACCTACATAAATATCATACCTATTACGGAAGAGAAAGGAAATGCACTTTCAATCTTTTGTGTGAAAATTGAGGGACTATCCCTAATAGTGCAGGGAAGTGCGTTCCACAGTCGGACTGCCCTTAACCTAAATGAGTGTTCATAAGCGGCAGTGTTATGCCGAGGAGTTGATAGGAGAGACACCGTGTGGGATCTCCGATTGCTATCCCTGTGGAAAAGAAACTCAAAACGTTCCCGAAGATGGTGGGGTAGCGGGGATTTTGCAAAATATTAAATATAATATAATATGTAGGAGAGAATGTGCATATCAATGTGCAAATGTGATGCTTGTGCAGGCCGTAGACAAGCCGAATCCCATGGTTTTGAAGTCGTTCGAGTTTGTTCAGTTGTTCTTCGTTCGCACTGACCCAACCAACATTATATTATATATAGTCTATTAAAGGTAGCAGAAGGGACTGAGCAAGGGTGTTTTTAGCCTGCCGCGGCAGGAAGTACTGCAATTTCCAGAGGGATGACGAAATGACTCGTCTGACCTCACAAACATGGAGCGGCCAGGACAGCAATTATCAAATGTAACCCCAAGATTCTTAGCTTTCTCACTGTAAGTGATTTTGATACCGTCATACATTACAGTAACGATGGGCATATTTTATATTGAGTTAAGTGATTGCCGTGTACTCATAATCATGGCTTGAGATTTTTCCAGGTTGACAAGTAGCCCATATGAAATTGTCTATTTACTGATATTATCGAGGTCAGCATTTAACCTCTACAGTAAGATTGACATCACTCAGAAAGAAGTGCCGTTATATTTGGAGGTCATCTGCGTAGAGGTTATCATCTCTACGCAGAAGAAGTAAGAACGTTAGAGATGGAAAACCTACTGAGAAGAGGAGAGAAGAAAGGATACCACCCTGTGGAACACCCGCGGAGAGTTCACACCAGTCCGTTGAGATCTCCTCAGACTTAATGCACTGCTGCTGGTCTTTCAGGTAGGGGTCAAATCAGCGAGTCGAGTGTGAGGAGACTCTGAGCGACTTTAGAATTTCCACCAGGTTATCGAAATTGACGCAGTTGAAGGCGCTACTGAAATCAAGCAGTGTGAGGATCGTAAGCATGCTGATCCATGGCTTATTGAATGCCGTCAGTGACTTTAAGCAATGCCGTGGTAGTGCTGTGACCCAGCTTGAAACCTGATTGAGAGTGATTTAATAAGTTTCTAGAGGAAAGGTAGGAGGAGAGCTGACAGAACAATTTATTCCAGGACTTTGGAGGATAGGCAGAATATATATGGGACGAAAATCATTAAAACAGACGGGATTGGACGATTTAGGTAGGGGAATCACAAGTGCCTTTTTCCACTGTGAGGGGAAGTATGATTGTTTAAACGACACATAATTATGTGGGTGATGAGCGGTAACAGCTCGTCAATGATGCTGGTTATCATCTGAGAACAGATCTTGTCCTCGCCTATGGCCTTCGACGAGATCGCTAATATTGCCCTCCTTACTGCGCCGATTCCGACATGCTTGAAGTTAAAGGGTGAGTTGTGGGCTGCGGTCTTGGACCGTATGTTAAGAAGGGTAGCATCCTTGACGAGGGGTTCCATCACAACTGGGGGAATAGCAAAATAATTGTTGAGACCGTTGAGGTCGACATTTCCAGCAGCCAAGTCCTGGGACTTACCTACACCAAGAGTCTTCAGGGATTTCCAATCCTGTGCTGGAGTATATATAGCTTTCAATACACTCATAGATATGACGACGTTTGGAATCACGACACAGACGAGTGCAAGAATTGTGAAGGCGTTTGAAAATTAAAAGATTCTCGTCAGGGGGATCCATCTTATGTCGACTCTTGGCAAGGTTTTTCTTGGCCATCATATTCTTGATGGTGTCAGTAAGCCACGGCGCAGGAATGTCGGCACATAGGTATATAGTTACACCGCCATCAGCCTTGCCCGTCCGATCCGTCCGTTCGTTCCGGTAGAGACTAAACCCTGGCAGAGCGTACATGGCACACGGAAGTGATGGTTTGAGAAAAGATTCCTAAACGAGAATACCATGTATGTTCTGATCGCTGAAAGTAACAAGGAGGTCAGCACAGCTGGTGTGAATGCTTTGTGCATTAATATGAACAACGTTTAAGTTTGTACCCAGGTTTGAAAAAACCCGCTTCCGTTGTAAGGCAGCGAGTCATCCGTTGATCATTATCAGACCAAGAGAAGAAACTATCACCAAAGTTGTAGGTATCCATAAACTAGATGTAATATAATAAATATAAATATAAAAATAAATAAATTAAATTGACCAAAAATTTGATACTAAAATAAATTCTGATAAATTAGCCTGTTTAATATGTTTCAGATAAATGTATGTATTTAGATTGACTCTATATTTCCAGTATACCTAAGTACAATAGAGCACGAGCGCGAGCGCGCACGCAGACGAGTCTGATGGACGCTGCTTAAATCCTCTTATACAGCTATAGGCCTTATGATGATGGAATACATTAGTTGAATTTTGTTAACCATTACGCAATAAAATTAGAAGTCAGCTAATTACACAAGTCGCCTCGGCTATCGCCGGGGACGAGGAGGGCGGAAGCAGGCCCACGTGTGTAGCATGCGCATGCGACTAACGACGTGACGTCTCCACTCCTGCGTCAGCCATCTGTCGCGACGAGTGATGGGCGATTTGGGAGTGAAACACTATAAAAGGGCGTAAGCGACACTTCCTTGATCAACGGATGTTCTCAGCCTTGGACTGGCCTAAAAACTTTATATAGTGTCTCTAATATAACTTTTATAACAACTGACTTTTGGATAATGCAATGTCTAAACTAAACTGGAGGTTCTATACCTACAAGCGTGAAAGGGACTTCTTTAACAAAGTAAGTAAAGTACTGATATAAAATATCTATTCAAGAGAACATGATTGATAAAAGAATATCGCGAAACATTATTATTCATTAGCAGGAAAATAGGCGCCAGCGACATTAGTCTTACCTTATTTGTACACGTGTAAGTAAAGGCTTTCCTGGTAATTTAGTTACTAGCAAATAATCGTCGATTCAGTGGACGTTGCACCTTGTTGCACCTTGCTGACACACACAACAAGCGGTTCCTATGCATCGCATCCTATGCGTTGTTGTTGGTACACTGATGTTACGTTTTTTTGAAGTCCGTGGTTTTTTGACACGAATTGTAGAGGTTATTTCTAATTAAATTGTTTAAAAATAAATGTTGAAGAGTGTGTAAGGGCTGGAAATTTTCGCCAGAAAGAAAACGGCTGTCTCTGCTTAACTTACACTATAAAGTCATTCCCTCTCAATATGAGAACCGTTAACCAGCACGTGGTACCTCCTATGAATATTATGATAATTATGTTTTTTTTTTCATAGACTGCTCAAAAAGCGCAGAAGATTCTAGTGAATTTTGTCTTTGAGTTTTTGTCTTTGAGTTTTTAACTACTTTGTATTTTGACGCTTAAGCCGGTGCTGCGTATCGTTGCATATTGATTGACTACTCTTCTGTGCTTTCCGCAACAAACAGAATTTTAGTAAGTATAAAATCTTTTTTACACTCACATACCTCACCCAGTCAGAGACATATTTTAAAATTTCGCGGACTACGCCTGCCGCCCTTTATTTTTGTCGCTATTTTGAACCTTATGCCATGGTACTAACATTCAAAACCTATAACGGGATTTTCAAAGTCAATTTAGCGGTTATTGAAGCAAATTTTAAAAGACCAAATTATAAATCGTATTTATATTTTTTTTCCGCAGCTTTGCTTTCGTGCTCATTGAATCATAAAGTGAACTATAGTTTTTTAAATTTAGTTTGGCGCGCACACATCCAAGTTAAAGACACCTTTCTTTAATTTGCTTTGATCAGCGATTTGGTATGATTCCCGAATACTGAATTCGAGTAGAGATACAACTTTGAGTTGGTCCTGCAGTTCAATAGTGTATATGTAAGAGAAAAGAAAGATGCAAATAGACAAACGAAAAAAGTACCCAACGAGGCAGCAAGATCCCACATTTGGGTACCATACCAGGAAATAAGCCGCCGAGGGTTAAGATCTTACAGCTTGGTTACCAGCTCCCTTAGTCACTAACTCCAATCCAAAGGAAAATCGACGCAGTGGTTATATACGTCCTATTGACGTTAAGTATACGGAGAAAGTAACTCTTTTAAAAGAAAAATTGCCATCACATATGATTACCAGGGTTTTCAGCTCTGACTATCGAGGCAGCTACGTCTCGCTATTTAGTATCAGAGCGAAAATTTAGAAACTATAATTGTTGAGTGTCAAAATGTCATATTCTATTTCACATGTGGATACCGAGGCGGAAGCCGTCGAGGACTCAAATTCTACATTTGACTAAAAGGGCGAAAATTTTAGAGGCGATAACAGTCGAGGTGACAAAATGTCACATTCGGCCAACAAAGCTCACATTTGAGTACCACCAGGACGAAAGACTTCGACGGTGGGGTTCACCACAACCTTATACCCATTCAGATTAGGTTCAAAACAAGAATATCACCATAGCAACCATTTCCATTCCAATACGCCATAATGGGCTATATGAACATAGCAAGACTTGTATTAAGATGACCATGGTAATGTTGCGGATCAGTTTAGGTTCCTAAACTGAACTGGCATAAGACATTGTGGTAACCCCCAGAGCGCCGAGACGATAGCTGTCTGGGCGCCAAATGTCATATAGAATTTCAAATTTCGATAGCAGGGGCGATAGCAGGACGGCGAGGGGCGGCTCATGCTGCCGCCCCGGGACCGTCGTCCCTGCGGGAATAGGTAACTACACCACTGCACCCTGTTCATATTCTTGAGTTGGTACCATGAATAAACCGCGACTGTGACCACTAGGTGTTACTCGATCTGAACACGATAGTGGTTTTAAAGGTTGTTGTCGGCATGTTCGTGATTTGCAACCATTACCGCCTCGCCAGTAGAATCGTAAGTAGTGGGTTATTGTGGCCTATTGTGAATATTTGGATCTAATCATTGGAAATATTGGTTGCGAAGAAAACTTTTCACAACTTTTCAAAAAATTATCTTGAAGTAAATCGGTTAACTTTAATTTTGTGGTTGATTCATTCACTAGAAGGTATCATAAAAACTTGAATACTTCTAGGTATAGGGGTATTCCAGTTTATCGTCTTAAATGTGTCTATAATAAAATATTTATATTACGAAATGCAAATTGAACTAATTTGCGTTTGTATTTTCCCCTTGACAATTTCGTAGAAAATCATAAATTACCATTTACCTATACCAGTTACCTATATTGTTATCCGCATTCTTTATAATGAGTAAATAGGAAAAGAAGAGGAAAATAAGTTTTTTTATAGCGTGATTTTTAAGTCACTCATCCCGCCGTTAGGATATTATATATCATATATGTACTAAAAATCACTGAATACTCGTAGATAATGTATTGTACAAAAAGAATCTCGAAAACCAAAAATCGTCAAGCAACCAAGTGCCGACAAACGTAGAACATAATGTACTTAAACCTATACTTGTATGAGGTATATATGCAATTTGTTAATAAATTGTACTCAATAAAAACAATGATGAATGACCCCATGTAGCAGAAAATGGCCCATTATTTTCTCCACGCCTACTTAACTCACACAGGCAAATAGATCTGTGTCGATACGTCGATCTATGTATGGGTGTAGTTATATAGCAGTAGGTATTAACGGTGCCATTGTAGCTTATACATTTATACCCATACATGCCTACCGTTATATAAATAAATGTACATACATTGCGCGTAAGGCATACATAATTTCAGCTCATGATTGAAATTATATCTCTACATATGCAGTAGTAGGAAATCTCATTTATGGATATTTAAAGTCAGTAGATATTATTATCACCTGTATCGTATATTGGGTTTACATTTACCAGTCTCTGAATAATTTATGCTAGCTAAGCAGGAGGAAATGAGCATTTTTTCCAAGCGCAGACCATATTCTTTGTTCCCGCTTTCGCATAAAATGTTAATAAATTACAGCTATAAATTGTTTAATTAACCTTTTTTTACTTGTAAACATTATCTTCAACGAACTTATGCATTGTGTATAGACACATTTGCAAAAAGTGATTAGCTTTATTATAAATCTTCTTAGATGATACTATACAAAATCTAAAGTATCTTCAGTAAGTTAATTAAGTTGGAAAGTTAAAGATGGATTTGTCTACGAAATAGAGCACGATATCAATTAGGTGTCACGACACCTAAAACATCTTAATCAAAATTTAATAAAAAAAAACAATAAGTTTGTGTGACCACCAAAAAACGAATGATAAATGAACTATTTCAAAACAAGACGAAACAGTTTGAAGCTGGCACCAATTATTTGCTTGCAAGCCTACCTATTAAATACAGTTTGATTTCCCTGATCGTAACGAAAACGTGCGCGCGCGCAGCCACGCCGCTCCATGACTTGGGGCCCGAAGGGTGCGGAACATACGCGAAACACATTGCCACCACTCGAAAAAGGACAATTTAACATATTATAACAGTGAATCGATGATGTGTGCACGTTAACTCACCAGTACCGACGAGTTTTTCAAGGAATTTTCCACGAAAAGCTTCAGCAAATGCCCTCTCGTACACTACTACATGCGCACTCGTCGTGTCGCTGTGTATGTGTGCGTGCCATCGGCCCACCAACGAGGTTATCAAACTTTAATGAATCATTTAAATTTTATATTATGTATACGGTTTCAGTAAGACCTATTTACGTTTTGTGTTGCCTTTAATCAAATTAATTTTGTTAAAATTGACTTGGATGTTTTGAGAAGTGTGGTTTATATATGTTATATATGTTTAAATTACTTTTCCGATAGTGAAGTATACCTCGCGCCATGAGTTATGCGAAGTAGTCACTTTTCAAAACCTGTACAAATGCGCAGTAATTCCCGCCAACGTCTATCGTAGTGAAATTAGTGTAAATAAATTTGTAGCGGGATATTACTTGACATATCACCCAACATGAGATAGACGGACCAAATTAGGTCTGCGATGCTCTTCACAGATGCACCAGGAACGCAGCCCTCAGAGAAGACGAACGAATTATGTATGAGGCGGGTCACCCAAACGAAGTGACGACCACAACGACTCTACCAGGAGTGATACAACGAAGAAGAAGACTTGACCAATGTTATTTAATCATGAAAAAGTATTGTATCTACCTACTAGGTATAGGCACCTAATCGTACTCTAGTTTTGTTGTACTTGTACTGAGAGCAAGTTAAGATGTCGATTACAGTAAAGGAAACGTCCGGACACTACAACGAACTTTAAACGAATTCGCTTGGAAATTGGAAACCATGTCATTGCAGTCTCCACTTTTGTACAGCTTTCCCGTAGAGCGGTCAAACATACTCTCCCCAAAAACGTCCAAAGTTACGCATGTGATCTAGATACGAGTACTATCAGAAATTATGCAACAGCTCCAAGGTACCGCAAACCTTAAATATTAATTTAGTTTTTTATAAATGTACAGTTCTAATTCTAATTCTCTACCTCCCCACGTCAACGTGTTTGCGCTCACGCAAATAGTCGCGGATATTCCCAAGCGCAGCGCATCGCGAGCTGAGTGCATCTCGGCTCTCAGCAGCGGCTGCGGTGGCGCGCGGCGCTGGAATGCAACAGGTAAAGCGATTCCAGGAAGGCCGTGGCCCGTTACCGCATCGAATACCGAATATCTCCGGTCAAACGTGCCGCCGAGTGCAGCGGGCACTTGCGACAACACCCCGCCCCGCTCACCACCCCCGCAGAGACCCAGGCCGCTGCATTCCAGCAGACATTGGACTTAGAAACCGGCTCGCATCTTATTTGCCCTTGTTAGCTGGCTTTTGGACATGCATATTTCGGCGTAATTCTAAATCGGGAGCTGTTGATAGGTTGTGTGAGAATCGCGGTTGAATAGCAGCTCGAGGTTTCGGGGCGAGGCGGTAACTTGGTCATGGAAGGAGGCGCATGGTCGGGAGTCAAATCCATTAAGAAACCAAAAGCTTTGGATTGTGAACTAAAATATATTTTTTCATCTAAAATATTCTTATAAAATTACTGCAAGTGGAACATTGTGGCAGGCGATATTCCAAAGGTAGGTTTGTTTTTTCTAGAACTAATTAGAAATTATTACAAATAACCAAAATAACAACTTATGTATTGAACCAAGATGAACTGAAAGACGATTTAGATATTGAGTAGATCTGACTACATAACGACTCCCATGATCACTTTTGTCTTGATCCCTAAACATCCGAAGAGGTGTAGAGAAGAGGGTGACACACAAGACGTAAGATGGATTCCACAGCTGAAGGTCATCGACTTCATTCGCCCCACGCCTCTGTTTTGCCACCCTCTAAATGGATCCTTTGTACAGAGCAACAAATACTCAAAATCACAAGAAGAATGAACAATAAACTACAATTGGTAATATGATTTTTATGATGTCGTATTGTTAGTAATGAAGAAGCTATAAAACTTGTGAGATTTGTTTGATTTTAGTATATTAGAAGGATTGGGCCTTGAACAAGGAAGGAGCCCATAGCTGAAGCGGGATGGGAAGATCGAAATCTAAAGAAGCTTGCCTTAAAGATGTCATAACATAATATTGTTGTAGTGATTAAATAGTATTCACTAAAAAGTTTAAACAAATAAAATTATATACCAACACAACATTCTGTTCTAAATGTGATTCAAATATGAAGTCTTGGTTAGATTTCGGTCTCCCTACATCCTCGTCAACAAATAGGCGTAGTAAAGCTTTAAGTGAGGTGTGTTAATATCCCCCTTTTATAAGGATCTCATGTCATCTATATTTAGAAAGGTTGTGCCATAAAAACGCTCACCAATATCCGCAGCACGTGAGACAGGCAGGCCACCGGAAATATCAACGCGGTATTTTAGTCAAGCGCCCCCTGCGACGCCGCTCAATCATCCACTAATAAGCAGACGGAAGGAAAGTAATCTAGACAAAAGTTTAAAAATAAGACGGCCAATAATAGAATGGAAAGGTGAGCTTTGGCTCGGGCGACCCCCTCTGTTATAAATAGTTGGCGGGAGAGGCGTCCCACGCGGCGGTCGCCCTCGGTTGAGCTGGTGATGGAGCTGAGCTGTGCTTTGATGGCTTGCTGCCTGCCAATTTCTGACCAAGTGCAAGTGGATCCTTATCCATGGATTTTCCATGAAGCCGGGAATCAGCTGGATATGTGCAGTTCAAGCATTCCTTTCAAGAAGCAGAACTACAAGGGTTGATCCAAGGGTATTTTCTTGGATCAAGCAATCTATTTGGGTTGGTCTCCAGGCTCTTGAAATTGGCTTGTGACATTTCTTTAATATTTATTTAATTACGCATTATATTATTATGATGTTTTGTTAGAAGAGGTCTTTAATCTCTGCCTACCCCTCTTACGGCAAGAAGTCGTGAGCATAGAATGTATGTCTGTATTTAATGGTTAGATTATATAATTACAATTAAAAATTCATTTCTCGTCAGAGCCTGCTCGACATTTAATCGTCTCTTCAAAACTAATATCGATGATGATCAGGACATTGATATTTTTATCAGCAGCGTTCAATCACTAGGTAATACTATCATTAGGAGGTTTGTAGCGAGTCGTGGTAACGTAGATGGAGGAGTGCGTGAGCAGTATAATCCTTAAAATCTTCCCTTCTGTGTGAATTGATTAATCTATTTTAAGAACTAAATTACGTGCTGTTATTATTTAGACGACCATATGTGGATGCTTGTAATTAGCTTTTAGTATGCAATTTCCAATGTTATGTAAAAATTACAGCTGTAAGCTTCCCTAAGAAAAAATAATAATAATAATAATGCAACGCAGATTGCAACTGCCATTGCAGATCAGACCGTTTACCGCATGATACGATACAGGGGAATGACGCTGATTCAATGGTATTTAATAGCATTTAATCTGTAGATTACTTTAAAGAAAAATAATTTAAAACACAAAATTCTATTTCCAGACATCATTAAGGTAATACGACGACTATGACAAGAAAAGTTATATTTTCATTTATCCCATTTTTCGAATCTTCCGAATGAATCAAAATACAGTCTTATACAGTTCTTCTGTCAGAGAATCCAATTACGAACTTATCTATTTAAATTCAACTGTATTGCGACAGTCTACAATCTAAAATGGGCCAATAACAGTTTGGTCTCACGCTCCGCTGGTCACCTTATAGAATCGGCGCGGGCGCGTGGTATTATCGCTTGTCAGATGTTTCCGCGAAAACAATCTACTTTGTTGTAGTTTCCCACCAGAAGATCATATTTAAGCCAAATAGCTTCATTTGTTTATTGAGATCAAGTTCAAGTAAGTTTGAGATATAGTAGGGATTGTTGATCGACAATGTAAAGTTTGAAATAAAATAATGTTACACCGGAACTTTTTATTCGTAAGTTGAATTCGTCTATAAAAACATCTAAGTAATTATATGATTACCACCTCGCGAGCAATAAACTGGAATCACTTAATCGCGCACTGCTCAAAACAAATCAACAAAGTTAATTTTGTTACCTTTCAAATGACATCAAAAATAGTTAAAATTAATTTAGTTTCCTGCCTAAATTTAGGGAATTGTTGCAATAGGTCGAAGTTGTGGACTTCTAAATTAATAGGTTGTAAATATGAAAAGATAAAAAATATGTTAACAATTTGTGTTATATCCCCTTCAATATTTTGTGTTACCTCCTAGGCCCTAATAACTGCCTGTAAAAGGTTTCTCATTGACTGAAGTAGTTTTCTGATGAAATACTGTGGGATTTCCTCCCAATTTTCAACTAAAGCAGTTTACAGTGCTTCTAGCGACGCCGGAGCTAATCATCTTTCTCGTAACCGCCTTTTCAGCTCGTCCCACATATTGTCAATCGGATTCAAGTCAGCACTGATGGCTGGCCAGTCTCGTGTACGAATCCCGACTTCTTCCAGGTACTCTCTAGTCACTGCAGCTGTGTAGCAGCGGGCATCATCGTGCATTAGCAGGAAATCTTCCCCAAAAAATCCGGCGTAGGGGAGCACATGGCCCAGACAATGTCGTTGATGTATCTTTTTGCGGTTAGCCCCTCTCCTCGACCTCCTCCAGGTATGAATATTAGCTCCGTTTTGGCTTTAATAGAACCACCCACTTCATACAGGACCCACCCCCGTATGCCACTGTTTCCGCAAAGCAGCATTGTGCGAATCGCTCCCCGGTCTCCTTTAGAGTCTCCGTTGACAGTCGCTATCATGCAGGCACATCCTGGTTTCGTCCGAGAACAGGACTCGGAACCATTGCTCCAAATCCCTATCTAAGTGATAGATAGAGATTTGGAGGCTGGAGACAATTTAGGTCCTGTGGGTGGCCTTTTTAGGGTCAGGTTCGCTTCTTTGAGTCTTCGCCTCACTGTCCACTCGCTGACAGCCTTCCCTCGAACTTCTCTGAGCTGAAGCTCCACGCCGGTCAGGTGACGATTTAGGAGAGAAGTGGTGACAATAAATCGGTCATCTCTCACCGAAGTGCATCGCTGTCGTCTAGTTCCTGGTCTCCGGACTGAGATTACAGTCTCCCTGAACCTCTTGCATACCTTCGAGACACAAGATTGGCTACGGTGAAGCTGTCGAGCGATAAAGTCAAAAGTCAACTTTCTTTATTACTGTAGATATTTACATATAGCAAATGTATTTTTTTGCCTCTTCTCTACATTGGACCACTGTGGCATAAGGGCGTAGAAACTCCCATAGATTGATTTTTAGGTGTCTTTTAAAAATTGGTTGTGCTTAACTAATACAAATATCACGATATTAATTATTATAATTAATAAGCAGGAATAAATAATCAAAATTATTAACAGCAAGGTGATGAGCTAGATAGCACGCTGAGACACCCTTGCTGGGTTAGGATGACGTCTTGAGCGGCTTCTATAGGTGTGGGTTACATTTTATTAGCTTCAGTGTTTTTTATTTAGGGTTTCAGGACTCCCAAGCAATATGGTGTCTTGTTTTTAAAAATTGGTGTATTTTGATTTTACTTTCCATGACATAAGGTGATTGATCTTTGGTTATGATATTGAAATAGGTTGAAAGCTAACAACATTTCCTTTCAAATGATATACCACAATCGATAGTTCACTGCATAGACACTGCAAAAATGTGTTCCGAGCAACGCGCGATGAAGTGATTCCAGTTTATTTCTCGCGAGTGTATTAAAAATATATGTCTTTATATACTGAATATATTATGATTTTGTAGGATTTAATGGGAATTACTTTAAATATGGAGATATAAGGAACTTTGAAAATCAAGACATAATTGATAGATATGTTCTATGTCTGGCGCCAAAGTTTCTCGCTCTATCTAGTTAAATGTCTCCTTTTGTCATGCCTACATAAGAAATCGCAATATTAATCACCAAATAGCGTACAAAATTGAAAATATGCCGCAGATTCCGTTCACACGGAAACTTAGCCACTTCATAAAAGGTGCAATTTAGAAAAAATGTAGGCCAAGGATAGCACAAGTGGTGAAGTATTAGACGGTTTTCAGAGCTGCGTGGGAACCTTTGAGCATGAAGTAAGGAAAACACGACTAAGAGCCAATATTTATTGGCCTGTTCTGTTCACAATGTCAGTGTTTAGCGTACCTACCCGTTTCTAAAAAGAAAAGACTTATTGAAAAGTTGCGTTAGCTTTTGTGGAATCTATCACCGAGTTACCCACATTTATCTTTCATGAACGCGGTTGCTATGTATTTGTGAAATTATGGCGTGTGTCACACACACACACACACACCAAATCGCCGTGACTGTATTCAATTTAGTGACCTCTGATAAAGGCGTCATCGATAAGTTATCATCATTCCTACCTGTAATTTCAACGTGAATCTAATAATTGTGAAAATGTTCAATGAACTGTACATAGAGGGACTTATGTATTCTGTTTTTTAATTTCGTAACTCTACTGACAATTGTTGCAACCGGTATTTTTGTATTTGATCATCCCACTGGAGAACTAAAAATTCTACATTTAGTTAGTACACCGACATCTAAGTCAACCAATTTCCTTTTGAAATCGAAGAACTGTGAAGAACATCACATTACTGGGTCAACATCAACAACACATTCGTATCAATATGTGTGTGTAAACGATGAAGGATATTGTTCCAGATGTATAGAGACTCATGGAGGTTCATTCAATTACTTTGTTCCTCGTTGTGGGAGTCAGGGGACGTCTTGAAGGGCAGAGGGGAGGGAAGGCGGGGGGAGGGGGGGGGAGGGGGGAGGGGGGAGGTCGCCGGTCCGGGAGCGGGAACATTCAAAGCGTGAGAACGACGCGCGCGCGACCCGCATGCCGAGAACTTCACATATCTCACGCGCAACCTCGACTCTCAATCCGACCAAAACCGACAGTAACCTGACTGAATAGAGCTTCTATCCGTCTGCTTGGAGTGTTGTGGTTATCGCTCGGAACATCGAGGACAATACTTTTCTAGTTTACGGCTGGCATTGGCACGGATACTGTCGATGAGCGCACACGTCCACTCTCTGGCATACCAACCAACCACCGATCATGCTGTACTGACATCACTTGCACGAAGAAGGTATCCTTTAAGTCCAGAGATGTGATCTACATTACCCACAGTTCAATTTATTGGGCAAAATCCAAGCCACGACGAAGAAGGCGTAATAAATGCCAATCAACGGCGGCGGCGGCGGCGGCGGCGGCGGTCGGCCTCTACATAGAGAGCATTCATCTCATTGGGCACAGGACAAGTGTCTTATCCATTCTTCTCAATTTATGAGAAGTCATGAATAGCCGGATTAACCATTTTATTGTTTCTTTTGATGACGCATATCTAGATGAGTTGTAGTCAAATCAGTCAGATTTCCCATGAAATACGATTTATGTACGATACAAAGCCCGGAATGACGTGTGGAGGTGTAATGTAACTTTTATTGGCGGTCGTACAGCCCATCGCTCACGTAGTGGGCGTAAAAGAAAACTTACAGCCCGAATGTTATAAGCCTTCACTCCAGTCTCTTCAATTTCTCCAGTGATTATTAATTATTCACTGATGTGAATACGGTTTACTCTCCAGTTTGAACTAGCTTCCTGATCAACCGAAGTCCGAGCATCAAATTCTAGATTTTACAACACAGGGCCTGGTTTCAGCGAATAAACATCGATTTAGTCGAATAAAGCGAAGTTTGCACAGTCGATGACGACAAATTAGAATCGTTCAGACCGTATTTCAGTTCCGCCGCGTTGTCGTCGACCCGACAACCGTCGCTTCAATAGACTTCGATCGTGTTTTTACCTTGAGACGGTCTGTGTCCTAAATATAGACGGTGTGTGTTCAAGGCGCTGGTGTGACACCGGGGCACATATTATCGGGGGTGAAAAGTGAGAAACCTACCGATTTCAGGGGTGGTGCATGTTTGCGGGCGGGGTCTCTGCTCGCGAGGCTCTTTCGTTTGGTCGGCTAGGTGGCGAATTCGCCGCGGCGCGCGGAGCCAGGCGCGCCGGCAACCCCGCGGGCCTCCGGCCGCCGAACGCAGATAGCACGCCAGCCGTGCCCAACCGGCGGACTGTCTGTCTGACACACTTTGTTCGCGCAATATTGCACGCACCATTATTTGCAACAATGCGCGCTCACATTTCGCCGATTGTCGAGGTGATTCCTCCTCAGTGATCTTGTGTAGATATTACAAGTGTTTATGGCCATCAATTACCTACTATAACCACACTGCATTAACACAATATTTATATGTAATCTAAAATATCAACGAGACAATGCAGTTGGATATTTTATCACCTTGCACCTGCATGATATTGACAAAATATTTACTTACATTACAATATTTAATTCGGGATTCTTCCCATTCTCTTGGTTTTCTCGTAAGAAAGTATGTAAGTCTACTCCCCCTCTCATCAGTTTTACAATCTCAAGATTCGCGGAACGTGAATTAAAGCTTGTTTCGCGTTCGCGGGCCGCAGTCGTGTCTCCCCTGCCCGCCGCTTTGTAGCCGCTTCGCCTTAGTTAAACAATAATCGAAAATACAGTGAACGAGACCGCAACTTTGCCCCTCTTCCCCTCCCCCGCAACAGCGTCATCGAGATGATGTGACGTCATTGACGTCTTTCAGTTATGTTAGTCAAATCGTACTGCTTGCTTTACCGTTACAGAGACAAAGAATACAAAAGTCTATAAGTATATTTCGATGTAGGTAGGTAACAAAGAAAATCAGAGATTATCAGGCATACATTGGTTATATACAGTGCCAAAACCTGGACACCGATTGGAGCTGCCGCGAATTACAGTTATAACTAATGTCGAAGTCAAATTAAAAATCGAATCGTTTCAGAACTAGTGTCCTTGTAATTTTTGGCCATCGTCGAAGGATTCAGGATGTCCCAAAACAATGGATAATCCTGGAGCTGTTGATACCTAATCATGGTTTTCGTGTTCTGTTTTTTTGGCCACTTTCGTCCGGTTTTTCCATGCCATTTCTACAAATTAGGATATCGATTCGATTCATGATTTATTTTTTAATTTCACAGGCAGTCAAAGGCACGCGCGATTTCCGAAAGGTAAATTAGCTGCGATTTTACAACTTGTTAAACTCATTTCAGTCAATTACATGCCGCTGTTTTAAATTAATCTTCGATAAATCGCATACCTACATTTGATCACTCTGTCAGAAACTGGAGACAATGACTTGAAATCATAATACTGGTAGATCTTGTTAGATTATATAGGTAGATCACGGTGTGTTTTGGCATACTTCGCCAGCATAGTGACAGTTCGCAGCCGATAATTTGCACAGTATCTACGCGCGTAATTTGCGCCAATTGGATATAAACGCCACGAAGTGTCAAACGTATGGAAAAATGACATTCCGCCTCTCACTGGGTGAGCAATGAGAACATAGATCTCACGCGGAGGGGCCTACCAGACAGCAGCCGTGACGTCAGCGCCAGCCCGCGGTGGCGGCGTCATCGGCGCGCGAGCACGTCACCGCTGTGACCGCCGATGACCTTGCCGCTACTAACGTTCATTTCACGAATAATGGGCCACTCACACGAGGCCAATTTGCAAGCCAATGGACAAAGCCAGTCCAATGTTGACATCTTCTAAATAGAGACAAAGTACTGCATTTACACGAGGCAAATCCACAATGCCAGTCAAGTCATTGATCATGCCAATCCATAGGAACAGAACAGAAATCAACACAAACATATCTTCATGTTGGACCAGAGCGACACGGCCAGTAGGCAGACCGACGCGATTGTCGCGGGACCATGAGGATTGGCTCTGTACAGAAGAGGCCTATGCCCGTCAGTGGGTCGATGAGAATAATTATGGGGATGATATTTTCGCACATCTTTTCACATGAGGGGTAACAGAGGCATAGTAAATACAACGCTGGAAATAAAAGGATCTCAAATTTGATTTCGCACTGCATTGTCTTTCCAATTAGCCTTGTGTAAACGGCCCGTAAACGACGGCATTTTAAAGGGAATCAAGCCAAATATCATTGTTCTCTAAGCAATTTACTGTCCTTGTAATTGGGTTGAGAATTGAGTCTTATTTTCTGTAGGTTTCTTTGCGGTGGAACATAAAGTTTAAATTATTCTTTGTAATGGCATATGGAATAGTATCCGCTTAAGTCATGATGAGTATTCGTCCTAATTTACGAGCAATAGAGTCCAAATGTAGATCATCGTGATTTTTATAGGTGGTCAAAGATGTACATATGAGTGATTGATGACAGACAAATCTGACTGACAGACGAGCAGTACTTCCCGTTGACCTAGAATCAAGAAATTTGGCACGAAGCAAGGTCCTGTAGGACAAGTAAAGGGCAAAATCCGAAAACTATAAATTTCTGTCTGTCTGCCTGTCTGTCTGTCTGTCCGTCTGTCAAGACCCATTTTCTAAGGAACGCGTGGAAGAATCAAGTTAAAATTAATATCGATTAGTCAAGTCTGTTAAAGTTGTGAAAAAAATCAAACTTATAGGTCATCGTGATCAAAAGATACCGCCATATATATCACAATTTTGCTGAAATTGGCTGATCGCAAGGGCGTTCGCGCGTTCCTAAGAAAATGTTTCTTGACAGACGGACAGACAGACAGACAGACAGGCACACAGACAGAAAATTATAGTTTTCAGATTTTTCCCCTTACTTTTGCTATAAGACCTTGCTTCGCGCCAAATTTCATGATTATAGGTCAACGGGAAGTCAGTACCCTCACCCCCCCCATTGACACCCATCCCGAGGTCACCCTTGAGGAAGTGCAAAAAGTAATAAAGGAACTAAAACCTACAAAATCCCCGGGGCTTGATAAAATCACTAACACAGCAATAAAATCTTTCCCCCTCAGACTCCTTAGCACCCTTAAGGCAATCTTCAATACCTTCCTCCGTCTCTGTGCCTTTCCGACCGCTTGGAAAGTAGCTGACGTTATTGGCTTACACAAACCCTGGAAAGGTGGAACCGACCCTAATAGCTAGTTAACTGTCTTAGTCATTAGTTAACTGTCTTCCATAGACAAAGTCTACGAACGGCATATTCTCAACCGGCTCAAAGACATTTGCACAGATAAAAACCTCATCCCCAACTAGTAGTTTGGCTTTAGACCCAAACACTCGTGCGTTCAACAAGTGCAACGCATAACAGAGCATATTTACAAAGGCTTCCACACAACGGCAAAGTCCAAAGATACTGGTGCCATATTCTTTGTCATAGTTTTGACCAAGTTTGGCACAATGGTCTTATTTATAAACTTTACCAACTCAACCTCCCCGATAGGCTAGTACTCATTATCAAAGACTACCTCACCGAGCTCAGTGTTTGCTATCGAGTAGAAATCGCGCTCTCAACGCACCCCATAACCGCCGGAGTCCCGCAAGGCATAGTTCTCTCCCCTACTCTCTTCTCAGTCTACGTCCAAGACGTCTCCCGCACGCCTTACCTACGTCGAGCTAGCTCTTTACGCCGATGATACGGCGCTCTATTACACCAGTAGAAAGAGGGCGCACGTTTGTAAAGTACTCCTGTAAGCAGAAACCCACCTCGGTAAATGGGCTCGCAAATGGAGAAAAGAGATGAACCCCGAGAAAAGCACAGTCGTGCTTTTCTCAAGGTGTAAGGATCAATCTGACCGCGTCTTCGCTACCCGGAATCACCCTCTTTGACCGACCTAGCCCCTGGGAGAACAAATTGAAGTATTTAGGCGTGACATGAGACTCCCGACTAAACTTCAAAACCCACATTAAGACGGTCCGCGACAAAGCTGCCTTCTACATGGGTAGGCTTCACCCGCTCATGAGAAGCAAAAGAAAACTCCCATTGCGCTGCAAAATAACTCGCTATATAACTTGCATCTGCCCGGTCTTCACGTATGCAAGTCCAGTCTTTGCACACTACTCCCACTCCTCTAAACCACTTCAGGCTCTACAAAACCGCTTTGTGCGTAAAGACGTATGGGCTCCGTGGTACATGCGCATCGTAGACCTTAAAAGTGAATTTAGACTCCCCACAGTAAATTAATATATGGAACAAGCATACGAGCGCTAGGTACTTCAATAATGCATCCAACCACCCAAACCCGCTTGTCATACAAACGTCCCTTTACGATCCGACCCCAGACATAAATAAGAAACACCCTTACAAAAGGCGCCTCAAAGACGTCCTCCTAGAATCGGAGGACGATATCGCAATAGCTCTTAAAACCGAACCACGCCCCACCCCTCAGGCACGTCAGCTCGCCGAAGGCTGTGTTCCCGAAACATTACAGCGTCTCAGATACCAAATTCGGATTGAAAGAGATCGCCATCGTGATTCGCCGGACACACAGTCTCCCCCCCCCCCCCCCCTTTGATCCTCCAGGACTGAGGTTAGAGCCAACCTAAATGACCCAAATATAGAGTAGTTTAGGCTTAGGATAGGCTTAAAAATTGTATAGCTATCTCATAGTAGCGGGGGCCATCTGCCCTAACATGCCCTTTGACAAGGAGCTGATGTCCGCTCTTAAAATCGGGTAAGCAGGCAAACTCCTCCCATATACACACATATATATCGCCCAAATGGGCAAATTGCAGGTAGAAAGCCTTCAGCATATACCGCGGTGATGGCTCACAGTTACTTCGCATATCGATAACTGTCATGCAACAAAGGGGTTGTTTTTAGTCCGTATACTAGACGAGCTGATGCCCGCTCAATGTGTATGTGTAGGGCCCTGGACATAGCAGGGAGGTCTGACTCCTGGGCATGGAAAAGCCATTTTTTCCATGGCCAGGAGTAACAAAAAAAAAGTCAAGTAAATTCCTCTCGACTACCCCCACCACCGGGGCGGTGAGTAGAGGGTCTCTGGAAAAAGGTCCCTTTTTCCAGTTTTTCGCTCATATAACTCGAAAACCTTAAAAAATATGAACACAGTTACTTCTACATTAAATTTTGAACAATTATGCCCTGTACGTTTATACTGTAGGATCAATACTCTAAGAGCACAATGGTCAAACACAATCAAGACAGATTTTCAGTAGAGAAACCGGAGAAACTACCAGCTAGGTTGAACAGCTGCCTGGATCACATTCTCCTTAGCTCAAACCATAGACCGGCATCAATCGCGATGATGAATACTACAGTAACTGACCATTCCAGCGTTCTAGTATCCATAAGCAGCAGCCAGTCGTGCTCCAAAAACACTAGAAAAACCTATCCCAAAACTAACCTGCCGTCTACTGTCGCTACCCTCGAATCCTACGACTACGCCCAGATTATGGTTGCTTCAGACCCCAATGCAGCTACAGAGCTACTAGTAAACACGATCACGAAGACTATCACGTGTTCCATCCGTTGTGTAAATTGTGTTGACCGCGCTACACGCATGCGATACTACATCCCTTCTGCATGTTCCAGAACCCCGACCAGGTCCAAAAGATTTTCGAGCCATACCAGCACAGGGCTTTGAATACCTACTTGATTTTCTATTTAGGACCATAACGAACTTAACTTAGGTCTATTAAAACTTATAACACCGCTATTCTTAGTCGTCGGATGTTAAAATAATTAAACATGACTCCACCAATGTAATTTACTCGCTCACATTATCTGGGCTAAGTTTCGTTACAACGTTGATGTCTTTTGTATGCGCAGATACAGCCTGATCCAAGCTTTATTTTTGAACTATTGTGTAAAACAGTCAAATGCGAAATATCGAGTAGGGATATAATTTGGTTGCTGTCACATGTTTTAAGCCATGTGCAAACAAATGCTGAGAATATATTAGCATCATATGGCAAAAAAATACACTGATAAAATGCGGCAAAAGTAGGGTGTATTTTTGCTGATGCATGGCGATTGTCAAATAAATGTCCTAATTGTTATGTCGTTCTCTAGATGTTAAATATCGTAAGTATTATCATAATGAAATCGTTGGTCGACGCAAAAAAGCTAAACTTTAATTAAAGTATTTCCCGAGGGCAGGTGTAAGCTTCCCATTATGACACTGCAAACTTACAACTTAAGCCATTTCATCCTTATGTCGAGTTATTAAGTGCTATTCTCCCCCAGCTAGAGTCTTGGAGGATCCCCGTACTTCCGAAAGTGTACCTACCTACGAGAGGCAAATCACAAGAGCCGCAATGCAACTATCAACATGCAAAATGTTACCTTAAGTCAGCAAAATAGAGATCATATTCGGTCAGTAACTCAGCTGAAGGCATCGGTGCATCATACGGATCATGCCTTGCTCCGTAATGAGTTGAATGTTAATTAATGATTTGTTATTGTTGTTTGAGATCGTTTCGAAAGTATGTAGGTCCGTCAAACACAAGTTTTCAGGTAATAATAATAACAGCCGACATGTGCAATTATGTGAAAGCAAATATTGTCAACACAGAAATTATGCTCGTACTTAAACCGAGTTGATTGGTGGCGTCAAAAACACCGACGCCGCCGCCGATAATGAAATGCAATGTGGCGCGTTCGAATAAACAAATGCACATCGATTTGACTGCATTGTGTGGACATGCATAACTTACGTTGTTTGCGCCGAGGCGAGGCCGGAGTAGTTCGGGGAATGTCGGTTAGATTCGCGCGCGGGATGTAAACACGCGGTGCATCGCACGGTGCATGCGCGCTGGCCACGTGCGCGTGCGCGGGTCAGGCGCGCGCGTCGCCGACTGCGGGCTGCGGGGGCGGCAAGCAACCCCGCGCGCCACCTACATTGTC
Source organism: Argyresthia goedartella (assembly GCA_949825045.1). Lineage (NCBI taxonomy): Eukaryota > Metazoa > Arthropoda > Insecta > Lepidoptera > Argyresthiidae > Argyresthia > Argyresthia goedartella. Next base: position 18,916,888 of record OX463821.1, on the reverse strand, counting down.
AACAAACACCGAATGAATGGAAATGAGGCCGCTCCACACGCCGATCCATCAAAATGCATCGGATCCGAGATCTCGATGACCGTGAAACTCTTGTTTTCTCGACTGAATAAACCATCGGCATATGCAACGATTCCGGCGGGAAAGTTGGTGTAGCCCCGGCAATGACGGCGCAGTTTACATCGTTAGGACATCTGTTGGTTTAATCTGGCATCCAGCATCCGGAGTGATGCGACTAAGCTATCGATGTCGGGCAAATCAAACAAACGTGAAAGGCTCTATTGTGGAGTGGAAATTGAAGATTGATATCGAGCGGGTGCGGGTGCGGGGGCGGCAGTGGACCGCGTCGTCACAGTCGCTTCCAAAACAAACGAGTACCGACCGAGGTGGGTACCTCCAAGCAGGCGCCACATGACTCAGATAAGCTTCTTGGAGCTAGTAAATTCCATTGAGAGCACTTTATCGGCGGGCGGCGGGCGCGGGGTGGGCGGGCGCGGGGGTGGACGCGCAGGAATTCGGTTGTTTGGCTGCGCGGGCGCAGGCGATGTGCACACCGACCGGGGTCAACGACCGCCTAGCGCCGCGCGCCCTTTGCCTCCTTTTTTCCTAATGCAATTCATACTGTAGATGAATACTACAGACGAATTCCTCGTCTAGTAGGTTGTAGTGTATCCGAACCTCTTTAAGGGCTGATTTGAATGCCGTTATCTAGCGGTCCTTGGAATTTGGAATGGGGCAGTACGTGTGTATCATCATTCAATTAGATTAATAAGTAGATGCATACCTCCTATTCGTGGCAGGTAAGTAGTTACGTTTATTGGTAAGAAGATGGAAATAGGTGTAATAAAAAGCATAGCACTGTTTCAATTTCGTAAATACTATATTTTCAATAAATTATTATTTCAACTTAGCGCTTGAAATCAATAACAGCGCAACTTTTTTATGGGCTCCTTTGGAATACATCGAAGTCTTAATAAACGTACATATATAAATTACTAACGTTAGGTACTAATTTGTGGCACTTGACACACGTAATTGGGGCATTCGATGCATTTTTTTTTAATCTTAATAAATAAAAGATCCTGCAGAAATCATACTAAAGCGAAATCTTAAAATTGTACGTACCCGTTATTAATATCACCATAGACCGGAAATATCGTGCCAAAATCTCCTACAATGACACTTTTATTGCACAAAAAATTCTTTATTACTGTAGATATAAACAAATATGCTTATTATTACTCATAGTTGTAGGCCTCTTTTCTTTGTTGGACCGCTGTAGGAGAAGAAGGGTATAGAAACCCCAAGATAGATTTTTAGATCTCATTAAAATACAATGGTACTTTTTTATATTTTCTACTTTCAGGTTTCATTAACAGGAATAAACATAATCATAACCTGGGGGATACCACAATGTCGTATGCCGATTCAGATTAGGAACCTAATTTGAACCTAATTACCGTGACCCAAACAAAACAAGTCTTGGTATTAGGTAAATAAAGCCCATTGTGGCGAATTGGAATGGAAATGGTTGCCATGGTGATGTTCTTGTTTTGAGCCTAATTTGAATCGGAAAAAGATTGTGGTAACCCCCGAGCGAGTTCTGTGTTGAGTTATCGTAACCCCCGAGCGAGTTCTGTGTTGAGTTATCGTAACCCCCGAGCGAGTTCTGTGTTGAGTTATCGTAACCCCCGAGCGAGTTCTGTGTTGAGTTATCGTAACCCCCGAGCGAGTTCTGTGTTGAGTTATCGTAACCCCCGAGCGAGTTCTGTGTTGAGTTATCGTAACCCCCGAGCGAGTTCTGTGTTGAGTTATCGTAACCCCCGAGCGAGTTCTGTGTTGAGTTATCGTGCCATTTATGTAATCTTGAATACCTACGCCCCGTCGACGGACGCGACTTGGTGGACTCTCCTCATCTTCATCATCACCATCATGGTCTTGTAATTCAAATTTGATTAATCCGTTAGTAATTTCTGAAGAATCATTTAGTTTTAATGCTTTGGCTTCATTTACGAATACAATTCAAAACCACATTAGTTTTTAGCTTCTTATGTTTTTGTCAGTTTTAAATGTGAGTCCAATGCATACTAATATTAACAAAAGGGACATATTAAACTGCACATCAAAAATACTGATTTGCACAGCAAATATCAGCGCGAAATGCTGCGGTAGCTTAGGTGAAGGGTAAAGGGGGTGAGCGAAGCGAAGCCCCCTTTATCTTCCGTGTTAAGTTGAACATGTAAGAACAAAAAAAATACTTAAAACAAAGTGTTTTTGTTTATCCTTTTTTGCTGTGCAAATCATTATGTTTGATGTGCCATTAAATACTAGCCTTTATAAAATAGTGATTCGTATTATATTTCCAGAGCGGCGATGGGCTACCCTGTATCCCGAAAACGGAGTATTGACCAATTGAATGCGCTCTTCGTCGTGTCGTGAAGATTTCATGAAGCACGCGGGATTGGCCCCGCGGAGGCTTGTTGTCGAGGACCGCACCCCGCGTACCAATTGCGCGTTACAATAAATCTCATCAAAACAGTCCAACGTGTAAAAATAGAAGCTAAGTTCGACTGCGCTGACAAAAGAATTGACATCTAAATGGGCGCCAAGTTCTGTAGATCATCCTGATATTCAATTGGGTCAAAACGTATGGCTTGGCCGTTTTATGAAACTACCTATTGAGATGATTAAGCGCATGCAACAGCTAAGCCATGATTTGTTTGCCAGACTGTTTTTTTGATGAGATGTCAATACTTTTTGTAAAATTTTTAAATTGGTAAATACCCGCGGGTAAAATTGGTAAATGATATTAGATAAAATAAAAGAATGAATAAATCAACAGAGATTTATAAATTATACAAGGTGTTATAAATAATATCCATTATTTGAAAAATATCAATATACCTTCGCTGTTTCTCTATTATACGAGCATATATAATAAGAGAAACAGCGACGTCACACATTTTTGCTTCCTCCCCAGCCGCGGTTCGAACCCGGGACCTCTCCCTGGGAGGCGGGGCTTCGAGCCGCAGCGCCACAGAGGTTCCCGTCGCCTATGGGATAGACAGGGAAGAGGCGTACCTATAACACTATGTTATGATTATGAATGAGCAAAACGCTCCTGCAATTTTTCAGAGAACTATAATTGGAAACAGGAACAATGTACCTACTGCGAAAATGAATAGATTTATAATTGATTATATCCAAGCTTTTCCATAGGATCACATGCTCGACAATATTTGTTTGCGTTTGCTTAAGATAACATTACAGAAAAAACCTACAAGCAGTGAAAATATAGGTTACATATACTTTCTATGAATTGCAAAATTTAAAAAAATAATTCTACCTCATAAAACGGCGCAAAATATCACTGTGTGGTATGGTATACATTATTGTGAGAATAAAGCAAAATACATCATTAATCACTTAAATAATCTATTAGGCACACTTTTGTAATTGACCTGCAAAAATATAGAATATAAAATAACTTAACTATTTATAATTTAGTAATTTCTCATTTAATTATAATAAGTACCTACCTAAATGTTTATTGTCTACCTATGTAATTACATCCTCATTCCATTACAAAGCTTAATATTTTAGGAAAAGTAGGAATAGTTATAATGGCAGTCCATTTTTACATGCAAGGTTGTACACTGTACATTTCTCCTTAAAATTAATCTACCCTAAGCTCAAATATTTAAAAAATCTGTTAAAATATGCAAACGAAGTAAATTTCAAACATCCTAACAAAATTACGCGTACTGTAAAAATCTAACTATAAGGCAAGCCTATCAAGCCTTCAGGCTTCGGTTGCATATATCAAAGATTTATCTAATCAATATATATGTTAAGGCTAAAGCTAGGTGTGAAACTAAACTTAAGTTTAGTCGGCTAGTGTTAAGATTAGTTTCGAGCGTCGGCTAATGTCCGAAATAATGTTCATTGCGATAAATTATTTCAACATTAGTCGGCTAAACTGCAGTTTAGCCTCGACGCTGTTGAGGCTAAAGATGGGTGAGAAAATATGCTTGACATTAGCCGACTAAACTTAAGTTTATTTTTCAGAATAATCTGGAATAAGTGATGATAATGATTCGGTAGCCGTAAACTCTGCGGTAGGTTAGGCGAAGGATAAAGGGGGTGAGCGAAGCGAAGCCCCCTTTATCGTTCGTGTTAGGTTGAACATGTAAGAACAACAAAAAATACTTATTATAGTTTTTGTTGTTCTTACATGTTCAACCTAACACGAAGGATAAAGGGGATAAGCTACCGCAGTGTTTTGACCTGATATTAGAAATAGCTTTCTCATCTGAATAAAATTACCCCGCCCCGCTCCCCGCAGACACACGAATACTTCATTTTCAAATTAGCTAACTAATTTCCAACATTAACCGAAACGCATCGGCTAATGTGCAGTCTAGCCGATTAAAGATGACATCCGTTATCACAAACGAACATGACTGCGGACATTAGCCGAGGCTCGAAATTATTCTTAAGACTAGCCGGCTAAAATTAAGTTTAGTTTCACACCTAGCTTTAGCGGTAACATATATATCATTCGCGAACGCTCGAGCCTTCGAAATATACAGGTTGATCAATCCAAAGGGGTCAGTAGGGAGAAGTCAGAAACTACGAGAGATAGCGACACGTGTTCTTGGGACCCATGGCTTCGATTTTAGATTTATTTATAATGGCATTTTTTTAATCTATCATTATATATATAATATATAACCGGGAATCGAACCTGGTCGAAGTCTCTGTAAACAATGTTAGGTATACATTTTGCAAGTTTTTCGTTCTTATTGTTGATGGTGCGAATCATAAGTCACAAGGAACACATTTTTAATATTTTTTAATTAATTGAAAGAAAAACCCAACAATTTGATAATAATTTAATTTAATTAAATGTGATTGATTGATGTGATTAATAATATGATGAGATGACTGATTCATATTAATGACGACATTTTGCAAATTATTTAAATTGTGGGCGCTTCAGTCTAATGTTTACAAAAGATTTCGTAGCAAAATTTGGTCCTTATACTTTCAGGATCAATTATACAAACAAATACTACACGCGATTACATAAAGAATATTGACCAGGTTCGACTCCTGGTTATGTATGAGAGTTTAAAAAAGTTTGAATGTCATTATTATTAAATCTAAAATCGACGCCATGGTTCCTAAGACCAGATTTCGCTATCTCCTATAGTTTCTGACTCTCCATACTGACCCATTTGGATTGATATATACAGGGTGGTATAATAATTATCCTAAACAGCTGTAACGGCTGCGGGGAGCCAGCCAAGGGAGTACACTGAAAACATGTACCAGGTACTAACAGGGTAAATTGCCACTTCTCCAAGCGGAATCTAATGCCGCGCCGCTGCAGCTGTCACCGCATTCCTACTAATTCTGAAGTACGTTCGCGAATCGGACATTGGGCAAATACCAGCGCAGATTATGAACTTGGTGGAAATAAGCGGCGAAATTTATCAGACGGTGATAGACCATACATTTTTCAAAACACTTGCTCACACTTGTAGAGTGACTCTTTGTGGAAACGCATTTAGGTGCATAATTGAGCTTGTTACAACTAGTGTTTTTTTACTATAGATACCGAACTAGTGCTTTTTACATAATTTTTGTATTCAATCAAAAAATGAATACTTAACATAACATAGCGTCACGCCTTTTCCCACACGGGGTGGTAGATGCACAATTGTGCCCACTTTGAGCCAGTTATTCAATACTCCATTTTGCGTGACAGGGGGCTAGCCCATCGCCACAGCTATGGAGTAATGAAGGTTTCCTCACGATGTTTTCCATCACCATTAGAACGTCCGTATAATTTACTTAAGATTAATTAATTATCTCATTGGTGCATGGTCAGGAATCGAACCTGCATCTCCTGTGTAAGAAACAAGCGTGAAACCCATTAGATCACGGAGCTCGACTCGACTCGAATGGACACTTTTGTGAATTAACAAACTATTTTAGGATAAGTGCAAATCAATAATTAATTTTTTATCATTATTTCATCAATATATTTATTTTTTCCATTTCATATTAAGCTTAATCTTTAGTTTCAAGGTATTTATCGATATGGGTTACTTTACCTGAAAATACAAGTTTCTTATTATTATTTTTATTGGCTGTTCGGTGGTTTTGTCTTCATTTAAACCTGCGCGTGCGCGGTTTCCAGAAAAACCAAAACCAGCGCGCTATTTTCCATAAATATTTGTTGACGTTGTCGTTGTTTGCTTATTCATCAAAAGTCGCATGTTACCTCGCAAGTGTTTTGAAAAACGTCGTATCAAACGCGTGTGCATTGGTCATTACCATTAGCCGCTCGGCTAACTTTTCGCCCTCGCCGACGAGGGCTATAGCATGAATAATACCGCCTAGTGTGTAAAGCCCAGCTTCGCACACTTGTATTGATGTATTAAAATCAGAAATAACGGCTGTGGCATTTTTTTTTTACAGATCTGCATATATTATATTATTTTGCTCGCTCGAGTTCCCTCACTGGCGATCCAGATACAAGTCGACATTGAACCCGGGTAACGTTTTAAATATTGAAAATAAGGGATTACATCGCTGACTAAAATAGTTAACAATTTTAATTGTCACCGCATCAGACCCCCAACTTCTCAAACTGCGATTAATCGTAAACAAGTAAAGTAGCCAGTGGTTGTTAGTCGTGCATGCACGTGCGGGCGGGCGGTGTGAGGGCGGGAAGGTGCCGTGGTTACCCGAGGCCGACGTCCAGGCACATCATGACGACGAAGCCGACGATGCAGCCCCACGTGGCCAGCTTGCCGTTGCCACTAGTGTACAGAAACCGATGGTTAGAAGATGCTTTGTGAACACTTCACTACACTTTAAGTTAAGATGAGGTCGTGGTTACCAATATGGCCGCAGTCACTGTAATGCACGAAAATAACATGATACAAAGTCGAGAAGAAAAAACTGGACAAGGTATATCCCGGGGAGCTAATTTTATTACATAACACCAAGAAAAAACACACTTGCAAATGTCTATTTTCCTATGCCTGACGCAATATGCATAATGTAGTACATGCATACACAATCACTATCGCACAAGTATTATATTAATAGAGAACCGTAACAAAACACTAACGTCATAGCGTACAATCCATTGAGAAATGTGAACAACATTTGAATGTCAATGAGTTAGCAAAATTACGATATCGGGAATTACTACTGATGGAGCTTTCCTATCACGCGCCCGCTCCGAAGAAACAATAGTCATTGATGCTCGAATGGAATCCACTTATAGGAATTATAGCCCATTATAAACGATTCCCCGTAGCTACATGCGTTGGACCTCATTGAGAAACTAAACGGCTATTTATTTTGCATGCGTTATTTTTTGGTACTTAGTTCAAGTACCGTATTTTTAAGTAAATTGGGAAATACACTATTAAGAACTAAAGCCAGCAAAAGTCATTATAGTATTTCAGTGACCTAGCATCCATTTCAGATATTTTTGGATGCCGAAATCCTCTAAAAATCTTGAAGAAGCAAGTTGAGCCAACATTGGCCAAGTCCACTCTAGATCCCCAGCCGAGCCGACAACACGCCTAAATCTTACAGCTGACATCACGTCCCGAAACAAAATAAGTTACAAGTCGCACTCGTTTTGAATAAACGCATGACATGAACATGAATTGCTTATATCTTAAACACCCACGATCAGAACTAGTGGGGATTTTTTTGTAATTCCATGAATTTGTGTCAGCTGTTGCCTCTCACATATCAATAGAATTTAACGTATAAGACAAGAAGTGTGCCTTCTGTAAACATAAACCGCGCTACCGACTGAGCTCCGAAACAATGATGGGTTTAAAGTTGCAAAACTTGTGCCTCAAGAGTACTTAAGATATTAATGGTTAGGAAAATCAACGCGCCAATAGTATGAGCTGATGCAGAAGGTTTTGGTATTTGCGTTATAGGCGTTGATGTGTAGACCCAACCAAGAAACCGTCAATGAACACTGCATCATAACACCAGACCGCTATGAAAATCACTGGCATACACCTGAAAGTCTATCGCAAAGAATATAAGAATAGAAACATGATATATAGACAAATCAGCGACATGGTTTGAGTGCAGTAGATAGACAGTCAAGAGAACCATTCGTTTCTCGAGTTTTAGGGCAAGTTGAGAATCAAACAGAATTACCCACACACTCGGGCAAGAAGTACGGACCAATGTGCCGCACACGGATCGGACTAGTTGGCCACGAGTCGTGTTACTTTTCTCATTTAGGCGCTGCTCAAACCATCTGTCAAGATGCAAGAGGCCTTATGATGATGATGAGGATCTAGTAAAGCAGATGTATCTAGAGGGACGATAGAACGTAGACGAGTGCATTATTTGGCTGCAGATCTTCCAGACCGGGATGATCCTGGACGCGGCGCAGGCGTCGCGTGCGCCGGTCAGGGAGCGTCGGCCGTCACGCCGGATTCCCAGACGATGACGTCACCATATAGACAAACCACCGAGTCACCGGCCTTATCACGGCAACATACGTGCAATTTTGTGTATTTATTGTTATTGACATGGCTAGACTGTGACACGCCGACGCGACAGTGCCGAATTTACTTCATGCACGAGACTCAGACGGCTCCCCTCTGTTCGACCGCTGCAAATAGCCGTAGACGCGCCGCCCGCGCTCCAGACGACGACCTCGCGACCGTTACCGACTCCTAATCCTGACTGTCTACATATTTCATATTGTACTAGTTTCTCGCGACATCTCCGGGTTGGCAACCATCTGCTAATTTTATTGCTCGATTAACCCTTAGTCCTTACAGATTCCCTTAATCGCGAGCGATTAATAAGACAGGCGTTGTATGTACTTGTATTGGGCAATAAATCGTTTAAGTCAGTAGTCTGTATGGGAAGTGATGGAGAGGCACCGCATTAGCATATAATGATGAGCAGCATTGTGAAGGCGTGAAACAGAGGCTGCGCCGGCGGCGGGGCATGTGAGTATTATGTTAATTTTTGACAACTATTTGTGGGTGGCTAGCTAGAGATGATGTTAGACTAAACTGGGAAGAATACAAATGAATTTTGTGTGATGCACTATAGAAAGATGATTTAACTTTTACGTGTATTCTTGCGATACTTTATTGTCAGAAAGATGCAGTATCACATTGATTTGGATCCATTAAAGTTAAACATTTAGTAACAGTTTGTTAGGTCATCGCCTGGTCATCCATCGAAGGACAAGTCGCTGATCAAACGTTTCAATAAAAACTACTTGAAGTGGTCAATGTAAGATAGGAAAGGATAAAGGAAGTCGCGGGGTCGAGAGGGAGCATCTGGGGATGGCTTCCATAAGTGGAGAGGTGCTCTAAGAAGTACACTCGTGCAGGTCGGGCTGCGCTGCGTCCACCTATGATACAATATCCCGGCGAGACAATCGCAATGTTGCGGAGTGAATGCAGCGACGCGACGCCGCCGCCGGCCGCCGCAACGCAAATACTCGCGACAGAAATAGCGAGCGGTCCCACACCCCGGACGCTAAGCCGAGACACTTCTGGTTTCTCTATTGACACGAAATAGGCAACCATCATAGTAATAGAGAGGAATATGGTGCTGACCGCTAACCTTCAATGCTAAAGGCACACTAAGAAGAAGGTAACAATCGCCATGGTATCTTCATCATCGAAATTAGCAATACCAACTATCTGATGCCTGCGCAATTCTGCCAAATTCATATAAGTTATTTTGCGATGATGGAGTCGAGACATATAGCTATTAATTTAGGTTATACAGAGTAGAAAATATTAACTAAGTCGAATCGTATTTCCTCACCTTCATTTATTATTAGGCCTCCTGCCACCCCACATTCCCACATATTATCTGTACAAGTACATCATACCTAGTCATACACTTTTTGCAGGTGTTCTTTCCTCTACCACTAAATAGCGTCTAAAGGTCTATTATCTGATACTACTTACATGAATACCGACACGTAGGTACATGTTTTATGTTGTTGTTAGAGTGCTTAACATACTTGAATTATGCCGACAAAACGATTTCAAGACTTTCTAACCATCTCAAAATTTCCTCAAAGGGCGAAAATCACTTGCATCTGGCACTAAGTAGGTCATTTTCAATCCTTATAGCGGAGCTCAGATGTTAGCGCCTCCTCGACAGCCAAATTGTATTGTAAAGTAAAGATTCAGTAATAATACAGTAACAGGAGGTGTCATCATAAGTAAGCAGCCATCTGAATCTTTCTGACATCTTGACACAATTTCTCATTAGACGAAAATCTTAACTTCGACACTTTTAAAGCCAGCTTGTTACGGAATGTGGTAATGATGATACTCGAGATGATGATTGTGTTTGATGATGATACCCGTGAATGTCTTTGATGATGATACACGTGATTGAGACCATGATTTGAAATAGCCGAAACCATCTAGGATCTCTCTAAAATTTTTTGATTGACGACCCGCAAATGGCCGAGTCGGCAGTGACTCTGCCTAGGAAGCCAAGGTTACCGGGTTCGAGTCCCGGTGGGGGAAATATTTGTTTGATGAGAACGGATGTTCGTACTAGGGTACAATGTAACAATGGGTAACAATGGTTGTTTATCTATCTAAGTAGAATATTTATCTATATAAGGTATGTTATCGTTGTCTAGTACCCAAGTTACAGGGAATCCTAGTTTGGGGCTAGAACAATGTGTCTAAATAGTGTCCAAAGTATTATTATTTTGATGAGATTATGATAATTGGGTTTTGTTGAAATATCGCTTTTGCACTGTACTTCGTAGCGTGCTCTATTTCAGGGCACCTTTAACTTTATTGATCAGTTTTAATTAATGGAACCTTTAGAGAACAACCAAAAGTACGATTGTAAGAATGGCTCCACAAAGCTGCTGCGGAACTTTTTTCTATTCGCCAAACGAGTCGAGCATGACATCAGCACCGCGGCCGTGTCATGGAAACCGTTGCTCCACATAGCTCGCTATGATAATACGAACAATTAACGAAAAATCCAGCAGCTCGCAACCGGTGAGTCCGGAAGAGAACCCCGTATCAGACAATTGTTGTCCCGAGGACAATGCCGACACTGTTGCTAAGGGGAAGTCAAAGGAATATGGACCCCTCAGAAGTCGCTAACGAACTTATTGGCCATCCAACGGACTCTTTAAAGATCAATCGGAATAACAAATCGGGACAAGAATTGAAACCTTTGTCGATCTAACTCATGACGAGATTGACGCCAAAAGAAAGGTCCCGAGTCTCCAATATGAACTAGTTTTATTTTTACAAGGATTGTTATCCTGTTGGTATTTTAAATTTAAACGAGTTATTCTGCAACAAGGCATGACACATGAATCTATTATATCCAATCTTTGTTCCTTTACGATGGGAAATGTAGTTGAGAAAACATGGATTTTATTTGTTGTCTGGCTACCTTGAGTCAGCTGGAGGAAGTTCCAAAAGTAATTCGTATGACGGCACAGTTTCGGTGGAAGGGAACACTGGAGATGTTATCCGAGCGATATTGGCTACTTCCGTCCGCAATGGCAAAGGGTAAACACTGGGTCGCTGGACAAATGTTCCAGTAAATGGCCACGTAAATTGCGATGCTATCTAACAGCGGACAAAGAAGTTAGGTCTGTCTGCTTGTCCATTTGCATTCGACGAGGGTCGTAACAAAGACCAACTCTTCCTCTTATGATCTTTTTAGGTCAATTCCAAGGACGAAGCCTTTTGTTCACAGTCTTCCATTCAGGTTTCGAGGGGAATCGGAGACGGACGCATTTAGCTCATAAGTAGTCTCCTGGAGCAACTATTAAGAATTTATGACGTGATTCAATTATTATGTTCGGAAACTAAATTAGAAAAGTTAAACAATGTTTAAACGATATATTTATATCATCTTTGGAAGATTGAATGTCATATATGCATAATACGGAACCCTAAAAAAAGGATCGCTCATCTTCGTGCAAGGAAAATAACTATAACTGATATCTTATGTTATGAATAGCTACATGTGTTATTAGAGTAATTAGCATTGTTTATTTAGCATCCAAATAACGCATTTCGTAACTATACGTACCTATTATGGTAGTAAACACGTGTGGTAAACAAACAACATACAACAAATCATTTCACTCTTATAGTGTAATTATTTATTAAGAGCAAATAGAGTGGTTCGTTTATAAATGAATCTAATAATCTAATAACATAGGTAAACATAAACATTTATATTCAGGCACATACCTATACATTGCTTCTGGCCCGACACTAGGATACCCTGTGTCCTGGCAACCAGAAACAGCGACGTTACACACATATAAACATCCAATGCAGCCGGGATTTGAACCCTCGCTCGGGAGGCAGTGCCTCGAACCACATCGCCAAAGAGGTCGTCAATTTAGCGACGTTTATTTTGTCTAAAATAAAACTTTAGAACGTAACCTTAATTCGATTTTAACCGCGCTGTTATTTCCATAAACGTGATTCTAGATTAGACACAAAACGATTTAGTCTTTCTTTTGAACCTATACAAACGCAGTTATACATTTACGGAATAAGACCAAGGAAGAGGTGTAAGACAGACAGATTCCAGACTCATCTCATTACCACTTAACTAACTACTGATAAAAATTAATAGGACCTGAACCAATTTCGTACTGCACGCATGAGGGTCTGGGGGTGGACGGCACTGGACGGCACTGGACGGCACTGGACGGCACTGGACGGCGCTGGACGGTGCTGACAGAAGTGCGCTTAGAGATAATCTCGCCTTTGCACACTATTTTATTTAAGTTTTGTTGTTTATATATTATTTGTGTGCAATAAAGTAATTATGCGTGCTCGGTTTCATATAAAATAAATCATTAAAATTTGATGACTACGGATAGAGTCTACGGCCCCTGATTTGTGCGACCATATGGCAAGGAAACACGGGCTAGAGCAGGCGGATTTGAATCTGCTAGTTTAGTTATTTAGTTTCGACACCCACAAAATTTCACTGATTATTGTCAAAGTCAAAATTTCTTATTGCTCTACATATTTAAGTGTCAACTTCATTTTGTTTGGCTCTCTCTACATTGGAACACAGTGGGATTGATTTTTAGATCTCTTTTAAAACTTGGTTGTGTTTAACTAATACAAATATTACAATATTAATATTTAATATGCAGAATAAATAAATATTAAGATCGAGTTCCGTGTTGAGTTAGTTTAACCCATACACTCTTGTCATTTATATCATCTTCCATATTGTAAAATCCTTTTTAAGACAAAGTCGTTTTACATGGTTTTTTAATTGCTCATATGACAATTTCGAAATCTCCAGACTATCTTGTTATCGTAGAGAAAACCTTGAAACAATAGTCTAGACCCGGGAAAGTTAGCAACTTTCCCGGGTCTAGGCCGGGGCGCAACTGTTCTGTAATTATTTCTTAGGTTAATATTATAGCTTTCGCTAACTTTGGAAAATGTTGAAAGGTTCTTGCGTTCATTTATATTTTCGAAAATAATTTGACTTGCTTCAGTACCTTTAAAGATATATCTTAGGGAGTCTTATGTTTTATTGGTCGTAGAGCTCTATTCTATGATATAAAATAGTTTGAATATACGCTGCTTTCCCCCAAAACAAGATTCCATAGACCAGCCTAGCTGTAGCTAACCGTGTTTTGTCTGATGTTCTTAAAACCGTAAGCATCAGAACATAATCTACCATCTAATTTATCTATGTGGGGTCCCCACTGCAATTTGCTATAAATGATTATTCTAATAAGTTTCGTATCAGTTACTAATTAAACTACTACTAAACTCCGGAATGATTTAATTCCATCAGTAGCGTATCATGATCAACACAATCAAATGCCTACAACAGATCGCAAAAAAGCCGATAGCTTCCTGCACAGCATATAATATTAGGAAGCTACTCACGAAGCATTAGCCTCAGGTATGATGTCGTCCGCCACGACATAGATCATGGCGCCGGCTGCGAAGGCCAGAGCGTACGGCAGCGCTGGCTCTGCTGCCGCCACAGCCACTGCACCTAGTACTCCGAACACGGGCTCCACCATGCCGGACAGCTGACCATACCTGGGGACAGAAGTAATCATCGTCATCAGCCTGCCAAGGAACCCGTTAAGACACCGCATTGGGCCAAAACAGACTTTTATAAATCTGGAGTTACGCAAAAAAGGTGTATTATAGCAGTTGTTTAAAGAAACAACAAGTATAAAGATACTTTATCAATAAAGATACAAGATCAACATGCGATCATGAGTGCGAGCTTGTCTTGTAAACGTAATCCCCACAAAAAGTCCCCACAAAACGGTGCCACAGAAAACCAGCGTCATTAACTTTTATACGTTTACATTTGCTGGCATGCAAATTGTTTTTTTATTATTATTAAGTTTTATTTGGCTTCCAACTATGTTTTCTATCTCAGAATAAAATTATTTTCTTTCCTTCTTAATTTTATTATTTTTGCTTGATAGAAAAGTCTCCCGAAGATATCACAAAATCTATTCTTCATAATATTTTTAGGGTTGAATGTAGCCCATTAATGTCCCACCGAAGGGCACAGGACTTTACCCGGATAGAAGTAAGATTAAGCCATACTCAACCACGCTGGCTCGGTGCGGGTTGATGAAGGGGTTTAACGACCACTACCACGTAGCGATAGTAGCCGGTACGTACAGCTTAACGTGTCATCTAAAACACTGAACGTCCGATAATGTACTTGAGATAAATTAATTATCTCATTGGTACATGATCAGGATTCGAATCTGCATCTCCTGCGTGAGAAGCAAGCGTGAAACCCATTAGACCACGGAGCTGTAATTTTTAGGGTTCCGTACCTTAAAAGAAAAAAATCGGTCAAGTGTGGGTCGGGGTCGCAAACGAAGGGTTCCATACCATCGAACAAGAAAACTAAAAATAATAAAACAAAAACAAAACGAAAATTATATTATGACCGAACGTGGATTCGAACCCAGACTTAGATTGCGAAACCGATATCAAACCAATAGTGCCACCACAACCATGTGACAAGCTGCGAAATCTACGATCATATTTGAATCATGATATTATTTGTTATGTGGCGGGGCTGATAAATCATGTCTCTTGTATGGGGACTCCTTTAATTGACAAAATCTCCTGCAGTTCATCTGTAGCGGCAACAGAAATACACATTCTGTGAAAATTTCAACTCTCCACCAATTACGGTTCATGAGATGCCGCCCGCAGACGGACATACGGACGGACAGCGGAGGCTTAGTAATAGCCTAATAGGATCCCGTTTGGCACACTTCGGGTACGGAAACCTATAAAAGAAATCCTTATAGGATATTGTCTGTCAGTCTGTCAAGGCCTTATGTCTTAGGACCGCGTGAAGCTATCAAGTTGAAATTATTATCGATTTCTTGTGTCTGTGGTCTTTTGAAGTTATTTCTGTCTGTCTGTCTGTCTTACAAAACCCTTTTTCTCAAGAAAGCTGGTAGGTATCAAGTTGAAATTAATATCGATTACTCAAATCTGTGGTTTTTTGAAGTTGTGAAACAATCAAAGTTATCGGTCAACGCAATCAGAAGATACCACCGTTTAAGTCACAATTTTGCCGAATTTACTTGATTCTCGCAAGAGAATCAAAATCTGGTAACTTTTCATATTAATATTAATAAATTTGGCACGAAGCTAGGTCTTATAGCACAAGTAGAAATGCGATTACGGCGGAACCCCTCGGTGCGCGAGTCCAAATCGCACCTGGCCGGTTTTCATGTAGTTCTTATTTTGCACCGGATTAAAATTTATGTACTTGCTATTTATTTAACTGCTGGAGACCTGGACCTGGTTATGAGACATCGCGTTTTCGAACCTCATGGTAATAACATTCAAAACTTATAACGGGAAAATGTCTTCTTTAGAAGAGCCCCGTAACCCAGAGGTTATGTTATGTGTATGTATGTATAAGTGTTACTAGTGCTCTATAACAACGGCTAAGAGCGTTTGAATTAATATAAAAATAAGCTAAAGGTAAAAATGCTAAGTTCCGCAGTCGGTGTGCCCAGCCTCAAGCATGGCCGCCTATCGTACACACCATTCAACTCAGTCCTGTGCGGCCTTAATTTTCCTGCTATCCTCGCTATGTCGACACGATTATCTGGTATACCTGGCGTTAAGTTTCATGGCACCTGAGCGAGGCCGCGATCTCTCTCTCGCCCTTGTATGCGTCTCTCTCGTTCTCATGCGCCGCTACCCGTTCCAGGCGGCACTCAGGCGCCAGCAAACTTGGCGTCAGGTATATATTTTTTACAATCTGCTAGATAGACGTTAATTATCAAAATCGGCCTTTTCATTGCGTCTGACCACTGTGGAAGATGTAGGGCGAAGTAGCAGCATTCGTTTTTTCACAATCGTGATTCGAGTGCAACAAATATCTGACGCAAAAATGTTGACCAAAATAGAGCACCGCGCTTAAAATCCCTTAGGAAGCAAGGAAAAATCAATAAATTATTCACGAAGATGTCCTCAGCCGGCTCGGTGGCCGTTTAAAGGGATTCAGCTCCTTCTAAGTCTATCATTCCAAAGAGGTCAAGCACAATCCCGGCCCTCCTGCAATGGCGCAACAAACTCATAAGACTGCGTCTCGTAGTAATATACAGGTCAAGCCTGGCTCTTGGCCACATACCTGAAAGCTGGAGGGAGGTGAAAGTATTATTCCTTCTGAAACCTGGAAAGAACGACTACACAGAACCCAAGGCCTTCAGACCAATCTCTATACTACACCAACAATCATGCCTAGGTGTGTTTATTGACATTGAAGGCGCGTTTGACAAAACAAACTTCAGCAGTATCAGAACAGGACTGGGGCAATTACGAACCAGGGCATACCTGACAAACTGGATAAATAAAATGCTTGAATCAAGGATAATCTCCCTGGAAATAAGCGAAAAAATCAAATGCAAAGTAGCGAAGGGCTGTCCACAGGGAGGAGTACAGTCTCCACTCTTGTGGGTAATAGTAGCCAACGATCTTATAGCCCAACTTAACGCAAAAGGCTTTTACACGATAGCTTATGCCGATGATGTAACTATACTTGTAAACGGCTTATTCATAAACATCCTGTTTGAGCGCATGCAAAAAGCACTGCGCAGCATAGAAATCTGGTGTAATAAACATAAACTCTCGGTGAACCCCAATAAGACTGACATGGTACTGTTCACAAAAAAGATAAAGATCGGCAACTTCAGGCTGCCAAAGCTATTCAATAAAACTCATTCCCTAACGCAGGAAGTAAAATACCTAAGCGTATGGCTTGACAGCAAATTAGTCTGGAAGAAATAACTAGACGCTACACTAAGAACGATACTATATCACTCTTCCAGTGCAGGAAGATGGTCGGTGAGAAATGGGGACTTAAACCGAAAATACGTCGATGGATGTATACGGCAGTAGTCAGACCATTGATTACATACGGCTGCTTATTATGGCGGCGACGCACGACACTAAGAACAACCGCAATACAACTCCAACAATTTCAGAGGATGGCGTGTGTAGCCATTGCGGGCTGCATGAGGTCAACGCCATCGGCAGCCCTTGAAATTATATTAGGTATACCACCATTGGATCTATTTGTTCAGCAAAATGCTAAATCTGCAGCCCTAAGACTGAATAATACAGGACAATGGAAAGGTCAACCTGCAGATAGTGGACACAACACTATTCTGACAAAGGCCCTCGAAGAGGTACCTGAAGCCACAATCGGGTCAGACCGCATAAAAAAACCTTCATATTCGATAAAAAAATCAAGCTGAAACACTCAGTTTTTTGCATGGAGCTATACATAGCGGGCATAGAGGAGAGTGAGATTGTCTTCAAAACATTGCGCATCTCTACTCCGTCAACTAAGAAAACCACTAACTAAATCCAAACTCATACTGGAGTGTCACGAAACGCTCAACAGACTGGGTGAGAAAAATAAAGTCAAACTGCAGCGGGTAAAGGGTCACTACCTAGACCAAGGAAACTGCGAGGCGGACAAACTAGCTAAAGCAGGGGCGAGTAGGGCAGCGATATGCCCTCCACCTTTCTCGCTCCTTTCAGCAGAAGCAATAAGAAAAAGACTTAAAGCAGCCACGGCTATGCAACATTATGGTTTATGGAAAGATTGCGAAAATACTAAATTATTTCTAAACAGATATAACCATAAATTCACAAACTACCTTAAGAGACTGCCACGCAGCAAAATTTAAATACTAATTGACCTTATTACAGGCCACTGTACCCTTAACAAACACTTGAAAATTACAGGTGCAACAGATAGCCCCCTCTGCAGGAGGTGTATGGAAGTGGACGAGACCGTAGAGCACATGCTGCTTGCGTGTCCGTCCACCATAGAAACCAGGATGACAATTCTGGGAGACGTAACTTCAACCTCAGAGCTCCTCGAACATCTAGGCCTCCTACTCTAGCTGGTACTGGAGCTAGAATGGCTGAATTAAGATGAGTGGGTGCAGGGGAAATGCACAAAGGCCCCAAGCTTAAGCTTCCGGAGATAAATAGAAATAATAGAAATAGAAGAATTGAAGATGACCCACGATCCGGTGGTCCGGCCACTGCGGGAGAAAACGTGAAGAATATCGAGAAACTTATACTCGAAGATGCTCGAATAAAGATTAACTCGTTAGCAGAGATAACCAAGCTATCCGTGGGTACTATATATACATTCCATGCATCATGGTTATTTGAATCTCTCAAATTTCAATGCAAGATGGGTACCACAAATGCTAACAGCTGAAACAAGCGCGAATTAAATGTTGTGATTAGTTTTTAGAGCATTGTGGTAGAAAAAACCTACTAGAGTACGCGATCGTATCGTACCCGAGATGAAACCCGGGTTCTTCATTACAACCCTGAGAGCAAACACGAAGTCAATACAGTAGCACAAAAGAGTGGACCACCTCCGAAGAAGTTTAAATCACGCAATAAGTCAAAAAGTTCATGGGCACAGCATTTTGGGAATCAAGAGGATTTTTCCTCATTGAATATGCCGAAAAAGGCCAAAGCATAACGAAAAGCGTATGCAACCACTATGTCCACTATGCGTAATTTGAAGGATGCCATTAAAGAAAAACGGAACTGACCGCGGGTTTGTTGTATGTTGCTTAAGAAATTAAGAGAGAAAGGTCGCGATTAACGAGTATTTTTCAGAGAAGGAAGATTAGATTAGAAGTATTTTTTGGAGGGTATAGAAAAGATAATTTCACGCTCTAAGAAGTGTATGGAAATTGCAGGAACTGGATAGTGTTGGCTGATTGGTAGGTCTCGGCTTAGTGATGATGTCATAGGGGTAGGAATCACCTTGTGGCATCCGAATGCCGAACCCCCAAAATGAACTGATGCACGTGGCTCTGTATGCTTCAAAGCCACGGATGATGACTGCAGCAGGAAGATCCAATGCCAGCTAGACCTTAGCTCCCAGTTGGATCGCCAGCGGCACTTGGACCCGGGGCACCTGACTTCTGCAGATGGAGGATGTGTTGTCTGCACGTAATCTTAGATCGAGAAATTGATTTATGATCCCGTATTGGCGGCGCCAAGATGTTCCAACACTTCGTGGTCAGATATCTGAAACTGCCCCGTGACCCATGGCGGGGAATCGACACGTTGTGGCCCTCTTTGTGTGGTGACGTGAAACTCGCCAGGTGAGTTTTTCGAACAAATTCTCGGGTATTTAACATTTGATCACACCAAACAAGAGCGTGGCCAGATGCAATTTCTGTCTACCATCCATCTAGAGTATATTGGCCTGGTTCATGTTAGATGTAACGTGGCCACGAGGAGCAATGTTGAAATAAAACCTTGCACATGCATTCTGGACTCTGTCGGTGTCGGTGAGTGAGTTTCAGCAGACAGGGCTCGTATACCGTAATGCCATAGTTTAATTTAGACAAAACCAAATAATCGCATAGCGAAATGCGCATTTATTCGCTTGGAAAACATCTGACTCTATATTATGTTAAGCCGATAGAAGCAGTTCTTAACCAAATACATAAAATGCTTCTCAAAACGTCATTCCTGATCCATAATAAGGCCACGATTACGTGCCTCGCACACACGTTCAATCAAGACGCCCCAAATAGAGACTTGTGGATCTAGGTTAGTTAAAGTCTCGATTTGATTTCTGGACCCTAAAATCATATATTTCGACTTGGCAGGGTTCAAGACTAAGGCGTTTCTCGTAGATCAGGCACTAATCCTATCCACATCATCATCATTTATACTTTGTAGAGCATTACAAAAGGTGTGCTTATTTAAATCTATCCTTTATTAATAAAGATTATTTATTGCACAGAAACCACTATGGAAAATATAATAAGAACAATATGAAAAGATAAGCTTATTTCTAAAATGAAATTTCTTACAGCTAACCTGTGAAGAAAGGAAAAAAGTAGAAAAGTAGCCCTAGTGTACAATTAAGGGTTAAAAGAAAAAAATAAAATCAATATCACAATACATCCTACATACTTACTACAAAATAAATTAATAGAATATAATAAATACATAGATACGCCTATATAGTATAAGATATCCACTATGCGCAAGAGAGGAGATGCTGTTTATTATTTTTCTTAAAAGTGAACAAGGATGTGCAATCCCTAATAACGCAAGGAAGTGGATTCCACAAACAATATTGTGGTGAGGAATTGACAAAAGTGTGAGATCTCCGAAGTCTATTCCGAAGACACGTGATACGATCACGTGTCTTCGGAATAGACTTCGGATAAACTTGCTAAGACCGAAGATAAACCGAATTCCAAGATTTTTAAGTCGCTTTAGTTTGTTCAGTAGATCTTCGTTCGCACTGGCCCAGCAAACATCGGCGAGATCACTTAAAGGCAGAAGAAGGGTCTGAGCTAGCATGATTTTAGTCTGCCTAGGCATGGAGAACTGCAAACGCCGGAGAGAATGAAAAGATGCAAAGACTCGTCTGCTGACCTCACTAACATGGGGCAGCCAGGATAATAGATTGTCAAAAACAACGCCAAGATTTTTGGCTTTCTCGCTATACTTGACGATGGTACCGTCATTAAGCACGAGAGCAACGGAACTATTCTGCAAAAAATAAGGTAAGTGCCGTGTACCCTGTATCATCACCTACAACTTGCCCGGGTTGACTAATAGCCCTTACGAAAGAGCCCATTTCCTGATGTTGCCGAGGTCAGCATTCAAAGCCTCTACAGTCGAAGTCAGATCACATAGGGGAAAATGCCGATAAATTTGAAGGTCATCTGCATAGAGATGACACGAGGAAGACAAAATCGAGATGGAATGGATAAAAACTGAGAAAAGAAGAGGAGAAAGGATGCCACCCTCCGGAACACCTATACAGAGCTTGCACCATTTCGTAGTGACCTCTTCAGACTTGATGCGCTGCTGGCGGTCTCTCAAGTAAGAGTCAAACCAGCGAGCCGAGTGTGAAGAGACATTGAGCGATTTTATGATTTCAACAAGTATATCGAAGACGACGCAGTTAAAGGCGCTACTAAAGTCAAGGAGAGTGAGGACTATGAGCTGCTTCTTATCCATTGCCAGTTGGATATCGTCAGTTACCTTGAGCAGTACTGTAGTGGTGCTGTGCCTCGGCCTAAAACCAGACTGAAAAGGGTTCAGTAAAGGTGGGGCGGCGAAGACATAATAATTTCTGCTTCTGACATCTACTTAGTAAATATAGCAATCCATAAAAAAAATGCGCTACAACAACATGTTAACTTCGGAATCCAAACAAAGCCATTAGAACAATCAACATTTGCTACGAGATCAATCACTATGATAGACATTGAATAATCTATAAATACGCCTCTGACAGAACTGATACAGTTAACGCTAGAAATAAAGGTACTTTAGGAAACACGCTCTTACACCCAACAACCAATAACAACGGTTAAATAGTGTTAGACACGGGCACGCTTACCTTGCAAGGTCTCCTGGACTAACGGGAAGTCAAAATCACAACTGCTGCTGCAACGGCCATATATTAACCATCAAGGGGGATGCCCATGTATACACATTCAAGTTGTTTGGGCCAAGAAAGGTATCTCCGACCATAAAATTATATGGGGAGAAATATGTTCACGCAGATTTTCACAAGAAACACGTGAACCAAATAAAACCCCTCATGATCATCAGCCTGTCAGGGAAGCTACTGCTGAGTATAGGCCTCCTCATACACACGCCACTCGGTCTGGTGCAACTCGGGTCCACTGCCTTCCTGCTATCCTCATATGTCATCGGACCATCTGGCAGGTGGTCTGCCGACTTAATGAAACCCAAAACCAATAGATATCAGTGAATCCAACCATAAAAATTATAATTACGGACCACTCCAAGCACTAGATGAACCTATCAGAAATGATAGGCAAGTCCCAAACTCGCCACTGGTACCATGGAAAACAAACACTTACGTCATGAAAGCTACAGCGCAAGAAATATTATCATCCAAACCTGTCTATCATTTGATCCCGGGAACACCGAATTGCATTAGCAAATCTACAATTCTTCATACACGAATCAACCAACTTCTACAATAGCGGAAAACACCTGAGAAATAATAATACACACACGATCAAAACGGTTCTTATCAAAGCAAGAGAAACCCAAAGAAACTTACAGTGCCCGGCGGTTAGTAATGCGCATCCGCAAGTGGCGTTGTCTCTGTCGCACGAAGCACTAACAGCTTCATGCGACAGAGATGGCGCTGCTGGCCGATTTTTGCGTTCTTAATCGCCAGTAACCGTTTCCTGCGTTTCCTGTAGAATTCGTAAAGGATCTGCATCGTTTACGAATTCTACAGGAAACATAAAAACCAAACTCCTCGATGGAAAAACCATAGCTACATCCCCATCAGCAGATGGGAAACTGAACTTTAAAAAGGTGAGGGTCCAAGCATAGGCTTGCTACCTGAAAACAACGCAAACGAAAATTTTCAAGAGGTATTAGAAAGCAACGCAACAAGGTCTTTTCTGGAACCGAAGACCTAATCGCGGAACTGCATAAAACATACCAGTGAAACTGTTAAAAATAATTTCGGAGACTATAAAAAGCTTGGCTACAAAACTAGGAACCGGAATCTTGGCGAGAGACTGTACAATTATCTATTTCAGATACTAGTAATCCTCGAATGTTAACGACTACCGTTGAATATCTATCTGCAATACAGGCTACCGGATTTATGGAGCTATTAAAGACACCAAAAAAAACACGACATACTACAGGGCAAAACGCTAACCAAACGAATCAAAACCACCGCATATGCTACAATACACATATTCTGCGATGCCCACAACTCCACGCCGCATTCAAATACGAAATAAAGAAGAAGAAAGCCGGCTAACTAAACTACCGGAAAACTACGGTAAAGAACGTACTGGACAGAATCAGCACACAACAGGGACGAAGTTAGGAAGGCCTATATAAATATACCTATTCCAGAAACAGGCAGCGAAAGCGAAATTGAGAGCTTACCGGATAACCCAAACGCACACGACTCAGGAAACTCAACCAACAACAATACCGGAAAATAGAAGGAACAAGAACTTGAAGAAAACAACAGCTGCTTTCCTAATGCGAAAATGCGAATGAAAATGTAATAATAAAAGAGCCTCTATTATTATTATTATTACAATGTAATGAAAAAGTAAGAAAGCAAATAACAAACATTAAAATTCTAAGTCACGTCCCATAGTGCCCACTTTGCTCCAGTCCAACCCCTGACCCACCACTTCGCCAAGATGTACATATGTATGTAGTATGCAGCAGTTCAGAGACTAAAAAGTAGTACAACTGATAATATACTTAAAGCTTGCTATGCCAAATAAAATGATGCAAAGCAAAGGGATCCTCAGCCCAGCTACCGCCCTGCTCCTGACTTGCTTTTGGTGTGCCAAAGCATTAAGGCTCAATTAAGCTAGCGATGAATTCAGTGGATATTTGAATGGGATACTATGCCCATTCTGCCGCTTACTTAAATTTCGCCATTATACCTCCACTATCCATCGTTACTTTAGTTAATAGGCACCGGGTGTGAAGTAGATATGATGTTTGCACGAATAATTTGAACCTTCCGAGCGGCGGAGATGCGTTCTCTAAAAGGAACGAGCAGTGCAACAAATGTACTTTGACCGATGGGGGCGCTAGTGGGGTGCTGGTCAAGTGTTCAACGAAGAAGAATTTCAATACTTAGGCGGGTTAACGGCTACGAATCAATATTCTGTATTTTATTATTAATTTTATAAAAAACTTGCTATGCTTCACTGTTTACCACATTAAGTAAAAAGTTAAATCCAAAATAATACATTTTCATCCCAAATTTACTCATTTTTTTACCAAATTTACTAAATGTTCACCATAATCGTACAATCTATTTTATTCTTAACTACATGGGGTCACCTCGCTCCGCTCCGCTTCACCTCGGCTCCAGGTTCTACATAAAGTTGTGACCTAACACAACCTAACTTGAGTATTGGGAGAGAAAGTGACCTAAAGCAAGACTTTTCTGTGAAACTACATGGGAGCACTGAACTTGGTGAACATTTAACTTACATGGTAGTATATTGGTAAACAATGATGTAATGTTGCCATTTCATAAAGGGGAGCGTAACTCTGCCACCCCGTCTCGCAAAAAGACAATCTGATTGTTTTGATTTTTTCACTCCACACTCGGAAATGTGGCGAAAGATGGTCAGTAATGCACCGCAAAACACTGGATAGTTAACAAGGACAAGTAAAACATTTAAAAAAATGAAAAATTTGGGATGAAAATTGTGGTCAGAGTATGAATGATGAAGAATTATGATTCAAGAATCTACCTTTATACTCGTATTACCAGAACTTACGATTCCTGCCGTTTATGAAAACGAGTCAAGGGTTGATAACTTCATAGCAGTATTGGACATCTAGGTAGTAAATACACAGACTTGTTCCGAGATTAAGGTTCAGCATTAATAAATATTTATTGTGGATAATAACAACTGCGCTCGATTTAACTCCATATTCGCTAACTCAAATCTGCAGCAAACTTACCGTTCCCTTTGATTTATCAAATAAGGGGGTTATGGAGAGCTGACCACCAACCTCCAACAGTGGAGGCCCCATAAGAAGTATTTTAGTTCCCCAAAACCGCCGTCGCCACACTCGCGCGTTGGGCTATCGGGTCGGTGCGATGCCGAAAGATTCCGCTAACGAATTGTTTTGGTGAAAGTGCGGCCGGCGACCAGTTCTAGAGGAATGTGGTCGCGGGAGCCGCGCTGTGGGAACTGCGTCGACCGCCACCGGCCACCCCACACGACGCGACCGCCCGCCCTCGAGTGAAAAACTTGCAGAGGGCGCCGCGGACGCCTTTCACGAGCGGGCGACAAGATCGGCGAGGAGAAGTTGGCGCGACTTAAAAAATTAAAAAATATAAGGCAAATGTAGCTGATTAATTTGAATGTGATTACAGCATTTTACACGAATTAAAGAAGATTGAGGCTAAAGATTGTTTTACTTTTCCATACAATACTTTGGACTAACAAAAACGGGCATTTTTCGTCAGAAAAGAAAATTCGCCATTTTCTATCTAGACACAAATATTTACCATGGTTGGAACTATTACTGGTTTCACGTCGATTGAGGAATATTTTCGAAATCACCAAATCAGATATTAGGCATAAAAGAATGCCTAAGATACAAGTTTGACAGGCCAAACAAACTGAGATAACCTCTACCTTGCTATGTAATGCCATTATGCAAGGCTCATTCGTTGGAATGTGGTTAGATACCCCGAACACTTTAAAGGTTGAACGCGTAATACGTTTTGTTGATCTGTGAGCTTTGCCTTTCGCATATTCTATACAGATCTTATATACCATTACATAGCAAGTTTAAATTTAAGAAGTGGAACAATCTTGAGTGTGTGTCATAAAGTCCTATAAATCGCAACTTTTGTTCTCTGTTCTTCATTGCCGGGCTTTTCAAGCTGAGACGTAATGATAAACTGCAAGTAGGACCTACATGGTGAGATGAAATCCCATTTAAGAGATATAACAGGTACAGGTACACCGATAACAGGGCAGTAAACAAACAAACATAACTTAATGCATTTTCCAATACGGCGTTGCAGAGGCAAAATTGCGCTCATGTTTACCCAGTTTTTCAATTTGCCATTTTTCGTGACTGGGACTAACCCATCGCCGCAGCAATGGAGAACAGTGAATTCAATGAATTAAGAGGCATGCCGCACGCTCGACCTTTGGCGAGATGCCGACATCCACAAGAACAGTGCGGGTGCCACCAGCTACGTGCAGTTATGTTATCACATGCATTATTCAAAACGCAGCGAAAGCGCCAATTTGCAACAATATCCGCGTGATTCGCAGAAACGTTAGCGTTTGACTGCTGAGGCTGTTTCAAGAATCAAAAAGCCTGACCCCTTATCTTGTGACTTATTCATCGCAAGACTTCTATAGCAATCAATTCAGTTGCTTTGAAATCGATAAAGCCTATCCAATCCTACAAATATGAATGAGAAAGTTTGTGATTCAGAGGCTCAGAGTAAAGCCAATGTTTGGATATTTTCACGCCAAAGATACTAATCTGATTTGGCTGAAATCTCAGTAGATTTTAGCCGAAACACTTTGCTTGATTAGCTGTGGCCCGCGGTTTTACGAACGACAAGATTCATTATTTTAGGAATCGCATGCTTATATTCACACAGAAGCGTCGTATCCTAATTTAGATTTTTATCCTTTTATAGGTACCAGAGACTTGCCATATGTACGAATACATACTCTTTATTCGCTTTGCGGTTTCGGTTATGCTTTAACGATGGTCCTAATGTGTTGAGTAACTGGTACCAGATAATCTGATATGAGCTGGCGGCAAAGCAAAGTAATGTATGTTGTAGAGTCAAGGAATGAAGGGAAATAATAATCGTTGAAAACCTGTCACAAAAACACATCGCAGGTATGTACTATTGTTTCCTCAACGATAAGAACTGCATGTTTTAGTGACATTTTCGCTCGGAAGAAATGTAAATCACTGCTTTGTGCAGATGCCGCACCACAATAAGTTTCTGACTCAACACACATCACCTAAAGACTTATGACGCTAGATAATATAATTAAACAGCTTGAATTTCTTCTGTTGTTGTTGCATTGCTTGGAAAAGTCATCGCCATTCTCAGACTATATTTTCCTAACTAACGGATTTTTTCTGGAGCGGAATTTATTTGATGCCATTCCGCTCCAGAATAAATCCGAAAGTTTCACATTAATCTATCGCAGATGGCAGCAGGGAAGCAAGCGTTGAAATGGATTCAAAACGGTCTAGGGGGCTCAAATTTCGTTGCAAACTTTTTATTACATGTGTCACCGAAAGAAACGCATCTCTGGCTCACCTTTTTGTTGTTGTATTCTGTATTTCTGCCAATTAATGTTTATTATAAAGTAGGTACATGCGTTGGATGGAGATTGATTATAGATTTATTATAAATAGTTTGCTATCGACATTTAGGAGTGCGTTACAGCGGCGTGCGTCATCGATAAACCGAGCGGTCTAGGAAGGCGTTCGAGAACTTTGATCGACAAAATGCGCACCAGAAACCGGCCTCGAGTACGCAGATCAGCGCCATCAAGGCTACGGTGCGGCTTCCGCGGGCTCTTCGGGGCTGCGACATCGACGGCGGCGGCCACGGCGACGCAGGCGGCTCATGAGATTTAATTATTCGTCTCTGAAGGCCGATAGCCCGCGGCGGGCGGGCGGAGGGCGGCGGGCGGCGGGGCGGCGACTGGTCGGACGGGTGCGTTGCGGAAGATTGCGCAGACAGCGCGCCGCCACGCTCACCTCGCATTCACCAGACTCTGCGGCACCGCAGCACCGCACTCATCACAGCGACACATCGCACACGCAACGCTAAATTTCGAAATAGATGACTTTCTCGTGTCCAGTTAGCATGTGCTTTGAGGCCAAGCAGCGCTTGTGACGGCAGCGTGGCCGAGCGGCCGAGACCCACCGCCGCCGCCGGCCCTGCAGGCGCATTCGCCTCGCCACCGAGATTACTCAATCAATCCACATCTCATAAGTCTCATAACTCGTTGCGTACAATGCACACCACATAGCCACATAATTGTTCTCGTTCGCATATCGTAATTGGTTAAGAAACCTGGATTATGATATAATTAAACGGATCAATCTTATTAAATAGGCAGTCAAACGAATGAGATACATATATGGTGCGCAAGCGTGATGTTGCTACGCTATTATGACTCATGTGGTCATGAGCGCGGCTGAGAAACTTTTGACTAGACACATTGTCTACAACAATAGATCAACTCACTAGATGATCTGATTATGTCATATTCACTCACAAAACAACTAATGTAGAGAACTCGACAACGCTTATTAGTAAGCTCCGTCCGATAGATCTATATCTACGTGATTGGGCAATCGTCATATGCGAAAGTAACAATAGCGGGCACAGCAAATGGCAGCCCGATAAAACTGTGACATCCTGTTAGAAATAGTCAATATTTGAAGTGTGACCATTACGTGAGGCATATGAACTCAATTCGTCGGTAAATACACAACCATGATGACTTCCGATCGACATTTCCGAGCGCGCTCGGACCGAAAGACGTTGTGGTTTTCGAGACTTTTCTTACCCCATGTCTACACTTGCACGACAATTGTAGCGACAACAAGACAAAGCTATAAGGCTTGTATCGCTCCGTCTCCTTTTTGAGACACGAAAACTAGCGCTGTCGTGCAATTGGGGCCAAGGGTTTGCCGCAAATCCTAATTTATCCAAACTGTTAACAAACTGTTACCAATAACTCAGCAACCACCATCTTATATGTTCTTTGACATCAAACCCATTCAAATAAAGCCTCAACCATTCATATCCAACAAAGTAATCTCTTCATATCCGTTCCCAAAATGCTTACGTAGGTACTGAAGGTACTTATCATGGGGGGAGAGTAACTTTCTATCTAACACCCTTGCACAGTGCGGTATGTGTGGCAAACATGCGGTGGTATGGTGATGTGGTGGGGTCCGTGGGTCGGCCCCGCGCGTCTCCATGCCGGAATGCAGCAGTGAGGAATGTTGCTCGGGCAGAAATTGAGAACGCCTTCGGCCGAGTCGCAGTCGCGTGCGCACGGGAAGCCGGCTGGTTCGCGACATTAGAATTTAGACGCAGCTCTCTTTGACGAACTTGAGGAATGCAGGCTGTGTTCTCTCTTGATGGAATGGTGTTGGGTGGCAACGTTGTTTCAAACGTTGTTAATGGTTTTGTGAGACGAGATGAGGGCCATTTCCATAATGTATTGCACCAGTTTTGGAAAAGTAACTCCAGAGGTAACTCTGAGATTTCTGCCAATTCCGGCCGGATGTTGAAGATTTGGAGTACGAGTAATAAGTGCACCGCCTCAATTCTGATATTCCTTATGTTGATGGCAATATAGCCCTGCACAACAGAGCTTCCTCGGGATGAAGATATTCACAACTGCATGAGTTAACTTGCATGCTTTGCATGGATTTAAAAGCAAACAGTAACGAACGTACTTTCAATACCAATTAAGTCCTTGCGGAAAATGGACCAGGTCACACTTTTATCTTCACATACAACGGATCTGACAGAAACGTCAACCCAGCCACACCGGTACTACTCCTGTACACAAGTAGTTCCACATACCATTAGAAGTTTCCAAACAACGCCCTAACACGTATCGAAACCACGTACCTACGTGAAGGAATTTCCAGGAATGGTGTGAAAGAGCCGTTACCAACGAACTGTAAGTATGCCGCGGAATTTGAACCCAAATTTGTCTCGACGTAGACTGATATTATAATCCGTATATGTCAATTTTGTTTACAGCTACAATAAGCTGCATACACAGCAGACTTCAGATAATTCTTTGCAAAGTTTTCCATTCCCACTTGCACCCCGTCGGAGTACCTGCCCGGCTTTCCTAAACGAAATGTTTAGGTCTTGGCTTATCCGCTAGCTTATTTTTCCAATTGCTAAACCGGATCCTTTCTCAGACTCACATTGGCACCACATGCCTCGCCACAATACGACTCCATCTCTGCTGCACGCTGCCAAAAACCGCCAGAAACCTCGTTTTTCAGAGTTGCTGGATACCAGGAAAAACTTTCTTGCCATAACAATTATGAAAATGAAAAATTCCTCCGTTAGTGGCGGGTGGTGTGGCGGCGACGGGGTCGTCGCTCCCGGTGCCGCGCCCCGCGCCCCGCCGCCGCCGCCCGCGCCCGACCCGGGCAGGATTCCCGCTTGCGCGCATTCTTGCCACCGGAGCCCGAACCGCTCTCAGACACCGAGCCACGGCGAGTTACGAAGAAAATGCACGCCACTGTACCGTTGGCGATCGAGGAAAATCGCGGCGTTGGGACGGAGGAGGCATCTCTGGGTAGAGGATTACGAAAATGATTTTGACTGAATGCTGATGAAGATATAGGATCTATTTCTATCAAGTATTATAAAATATAAATCATATATTTTACAGTGTTCATCGTCAGTTCCTTGTTGCCCCGTGAGCATTTACATCTAACAATCAAACCACTTGGTGCAAGTTTTTTTTTAATGTAAGATTTCAGTGGAACCCCTTTAGGACCTCAATTTTCCAACCATAGGCCAACCATTTTCCAACCATGGCCAACCATTCCTCATTTCTTTATTTTCTAATATTTTTTTAAACAAAAAATACAATGTTTATCTACTCAACGAGCTCAACGATGCCCCACTTGATTGTAAAACACAAAATTTTTTTTTTGACAATTTGTATGGCTTTGTGTCAACGGGATATTTATACTGTGAAAATTTTAAGACTGTAGCTTTAACTGTTTGGATGTAAATCCGACCGACGACGGACGGACGGACGGACACGTGAGTCACACAGAAATAGAGCCCATTTGGACCCATCGGGTTCGGAACCCTAAAAATCAAATAGGGCAATTCTCATGGCCTCCGACGACCTCTGGGGATCAGCGGTTCTGCCTACCATGCGAGTGGTCTCGGGTTCGATCCCCGGCTGGGGGTAAAGAAAAAAAAAACAAGGTCTTGGATGTTTATATGGGTCTGACGTCGCTGTTTCTGGTTCCCAAGACACACGGTATCCTAGTGTGGGGCCAGAAGCAAGGTATGTGCCTGTATGTAAATGTAAAGGTTTTGTAATAATACCTTGGACATCATTTTACACACATTGATCTAGCCAAAAACTAGGATTCCCTGTATCTTGGGTACTAGACAACGATATACATACTTATATAGATAAATATTATACTTAGATAGATAAACAACCACGACTAGGGTACAAACATTCGTTCTCATCAAACAAATATTTGCCCCCACCGGGACTCGAACCCGGGACCCCTGGTTTCGTAGGAGCGTCACTGCCGACTCAGCCATTCAGGTCGTCAATGTTTCATGAGAAGACAAATTCGCTTCAGAGAAAATTATGTATGTGCAATCGACGATGTCCTTTAACGTTGAGTTAAAGATTTAATTGGTGATTTTCCTCATAGCAAGCGCCGCATCCAAGGGAGGCAGCGTGCTCCCGGCTGCGCGGCTCGGAGCACCGCCCGGGCGGCGCCGGCGCGCTTCTCAGAACGCAACGGAATGCGACTATTTACAACTTTTACCTATTTGGTAACGTTTACACCGCGCGCACTTACCAGCAGATGTACTCTAAGGAATTCCTAAGCCTTTTCTGTTACCCAGTTACGAGAGAGTTTCGACGTCATCCAAATTGGCTAAGTGGCCCAGGTGTGGCAAATGTCTTAATTGAAATAAATTGTGGCACGATGATGCAATGGTACTTTTAAGGATTTCCCATGTCAATCGCTATTGAGAACCGATTTGACACGAGGGGGTTTTTGACTTTTTATTTTGTCTTTGCTTTTATATGCGATTGCTGGCTATATATTTATTTAAATACAGACACGCACATTCATTGCTTCTGGCCCCACGCTAGGATACCCTGTGTTGTGGGAACCAGGATCCAAGACCTGGGGATTTTTTCTTTCTTCACACTCACCATTCGGACCCGCGACCGCTCGGTTGGGAGGCAGAGCCTGGAACCGCAGCGCTACAGGGGTCATCGATTGGTCGATTTTTCAATTGCGATTGTTGTCAGAAATAGATAATAAGGCTATTCCCAATACGAGTTGTGTCTCGGTTGGACCTGCTAAGCCTGAATTTTGACTTTAATAAGATAAAGAAGTTCATCATATTTGCTATTGCCATGCTTATTCATCAATAAATAACCAATGCCTCGATTTTGAAAGCTTGAATTGAATTGACATATTGAAGGATGGTACACGCATTCAGAGTACATTTTGATTGCCATTGCAACTGTTTTTTTATGGAATTGAATTAACTAAATCACAAGATTGACATATGACATTTCAAAATTGCAATCAAATTCAAAGTCGCTATACCTGTCACAAATAAGAATCGAGCTACTGAAAAGGACATTACCTGTATGGTAAAAGGACATTCCTTCTTCCTCGTTAAAACTTGGACTTAAAACACGACGCTGACAAACGCGAATCTACCTCGCAATATACCATCAGCAAATGTCGACCGTTTGAAGTCAACTGTCCCAGGACCCTGCGGAGATCGGCTGAAGGTTAGTAGCAGAGCCGTGATTCTGATTTCTGAAGGTTATTAGTGGTCGGAGCCGCCGCTGTATCGGCTGCAGTCGCTAAATGAATTAGCCGACTCGGAATGGGGTCGTCCAGTCTGGCTGTGTTGGCATCCGGCCTAACGGCGGCGCTCGCGCATTCTGTAGCCGAGCGAGTCCCAACTCAACCGCCGACTGCTCAAATGGAGAATAATAGTTTTGCGAATGTCTTTGTTGTTCAAAAGGACGTAAGAATCGGTTTTAAGACTTGTAGTTTAAGCACTACAGATCTGTAATATGGGTGCGCAGTAAAAATGTGCACGTTATTCCATTTAATAAAACCATGTAAAAGTTTTCGAAATGTGGCAGAAGCCACGGACAAAAGCTAAGTGATAACCCCATGGCACAAGGAATAGCTAAACAAGTGAACAGTGCTGCATGCAGTGGGTTCAGATTGCGTTTCAGCTCTAAATTCCCATCGCCGTTTAGTTGGAATTAAATATGGCCAAATTCAATACCCGGTTGCCAGAATCACATTACAATTCCCCGCTTTCAGGGTACCAACAATCTACAGCATCATCACAATACGGAATACGTAAATTATATACAAATGATACCTAGTTTCGTTTAATGGGTTAGTTGTGATATTTTCTCCCTAACTTTTGGATAACTCATTTTTGAAAAGCTATCAACACTGGTTTCATTGATAGTTGCATTTCACGTAAACCTTTATTTTAAAGAAATGTGTCGGAAAAGGCCAGTCGTAAGTTAGTAATTCGTTAGCATGCTCTACTTTTTGTAAGTCTCGGATGAAGATCTTCTAAAATCTAGGGTAGTATTATGATGCACATAAGATATACAACGGACTTATATCGACAGGAAACAAGTAATTACATCAAATACCCAACTACTACTAGTTTATACTAGTAGTAGTTAATGCAAGAATCACAATGTGCAAAATGACATACATACTTTTGGCTATATCGGCCAGGATTTTTTTCGAGGACACTGATCGTAGTCATACCATTCCAACAAATAATCATGGAATAAAGCGATTGGCCGATATTTCTGCAAATATATATACATTGAGAGGTGAACGCGACTATTGCGAGTGCCAACTATATACCTACATATAGGGAAGTGTGTCAGCCATGTCTCATGGTCTCAGAAATGTTGACACAGGTAAACTATCAATTACTGACTTAGGCGATTTCGAGAGTTCTAGTGACTTAACAATATATTATTAACTTGGCGGTTCTGTAGAACACTGAATAGATAAATTGACATTGACTTCAAATTCGTTGATGTTGACGGTCATGGCCGTCACCAATATATAGCACCATGCCTTTTCCCATAAGGGGCGGTAGAGGCGCAATTGCGCCCGAATAATCAGTTCAGTTTTTCGAGTATTCTTCATGTATCATGAATCTATATAAGGAACTCCTGTACAAAGTTTCATGTCTCCAGGTCCAACCGTTTAGGCTTTGCGTTGGTATATCAGTCAATCAGTACATAAGTCAGGACATATATATGTATATATATATGTATACTGATACTAACCGTTGCCAGTGATTTCTTTCGATTTTCTGGTACAAGGACGGAGACTTGGCATATTTTTCAAACATAAACATTATTTATTTTGATGTTAGATATGAAATAATTGACATCTACGATGTGAATTGTGAATAAGCTGCTGAGGAGTTTACATTGGGCTAACACCGAATTACTAGCTCGTCTAAATATATTTTCTTCAGAAATTATATACTTGGCGGATAAGGATTTGTAAGTTCTACCACAATTTTCTCTAATCCCGGTACAGTTTTTTTCGTAGCTCCGTTTGTAAGAAAAGATTCTTCCCACTCTGTGCTTGTGCAGTTCTGTCGCGGTTCAATGCGAAACTAATAATGTAAATGAACTCACCAGAATGCTCTCCATACGGAAAATCCAGCCGCCTGCAGAGGAAGGCTTACGGCAAGACCCTCGGGGAAGTTCTGGATGCCGATACCCAGTGCTAGGTTTCTGGGGACAAAACAGATATTCTAAAGACATTTCCCAATCAACCACGTGCCTCCACACTTGGAACGCTACAAAGACAGCAGGAGATGGATAGCGTAACAACGTAATAAAGTACATCTAAGAGGATAAAATTAAGACAAAGTTCCAATACTACTAAGGGATAGACGAGTTTTAAAAAACCACGTGTTTTAAGATATTTTTCTTTTTATCATATAACTTATTCCACAAATCCCCTGCGACTATACCCTGCGAAGCGGATTTGTGGACTTTTTGACTGTTTATTTTCCATTTATTTTGCATGTTTTTTTTTAAATCGAATTTTGAGAACCAATCACTCTTTATTTGGTTATGTAAGTACCCGTTTATCAAAATAAAGACTGATTATCTAATTAGTTCTTTAAATTCGACTTAAAAAGAAAACCATGTAAATAAATGGTAAAGGGGATTTGTGGAACTTCCGAAATTTTGTCCAGAAATCCCCTTTGCTTGGTGTTGTTACGCCGGAAGGGGATTTAAGGACAAAAATTGTCAAAGTTCCACAACTCCCCTACGCAGGGTATAGTCGCAGGGGATTTGTGGAATAATTTTACAAAAAAAAAAAAACTTAAAAAGCCGTGTTTTTTTACAACTCGTCTATTCCGTGGTATACCACGTGGTATATCAAGACAAAGTTTCAATACTATAGTATTGAAACTTTGTCTTGATTTTATCTAAAGTATAAAATTATGCTGCTGATTACCTCATTCAACGGTTATGGTTTCGACATGTCAGGGAGAAGGAGCTACGTGCTATCTCAAGAAATAACTCTACTTGTTCACCTTTTAGGATAGAGCAGCGCATGAGCAATGGAGTACCTGCGACAATGCAGTAACTCTTTAGGCATGGTTTATAGCTCGTGTCGTCGCAACGACATACCGCAATAAATGTAAGCTTTCTAATCCGCCAGCCTATGGCAGTTCTCCAAGATATGAGCAGCTTAGAACGACATCTGTGAACAGGATGTCGTAATCTCCTGCAAGAGAAGCTATCGAGAGGCTGAGTCTACAGCACTAATAGTAGCACGAGCCTGTCGTGGGCACGTTTTACTTTGTATTTGGTCAAACATGGCCTGCACTAGACGTACACTTGACCGCCCACGTGGACCACGTCACATCACTCCGCTGCGACGATATTTGTACTCTAATTTGTTATTGTTTGATTCAAGAACCATTACTACAAGAGCTCTCTCGAGCTACCAGCATACAATTAGCTGTATATTTTCGATTGCGAATAAGGTAGAGCAGATGTGTAACAAACTCGGTCGGCACGCGACAAGGCCTGTTCCTAAGTGAAGGGGACGAGTACTGGTACCTCCGGTGTGCATTCCTCGGGAGTATCCCTGCACCTGCCGGCTCCGCGCGCCCCGTCAGGAATGCGGCTAACTGTACAGCCTCCACCAGTAAACTCCTGCGGCTAAAGGTTACCACTAGAACGTAATAGCATACCATTTGCATAATCGGCTGTCTCAAGCTATTGGCACAATTCACTCCAGGTAATTGAGGTTCGGTCCATGGCTAGCGAGTCACAAGTAGTCGAGCATAACGGTTGTCGGTATTACGATGGCTATTTACAAGTATGTAAAGTACGGATCGTAGGCGAGCTATAAGTTCATAAGACAATTTTCTAAATAACAGTAACACTGGCTGTACGCAGAGTTATGTCGTTGCAAAACATTGGAATTCCATCGGAACTAGTTATCTATTTTGGAAGGAATCTCATTGAATAAAAAATTGGGCGGCGCGAGTAGCGATACATGGATATAAGACGGAGGAATGCCAGTTTGAATCGTTAATTTAATAAACATGAGCAGCGACCGATCCGCGGAGCCTTTGAGCTCGGAGAAAGCTGAGAGCACCGCTGACGCCGGCATTCCAACCTTTATGTTAACTACCATACACAACCTCGTAAGTCAACATTTTTACATGCCGGAAAAATCATTCAACATCTCTCAATACCAATAGCTTTTAATACTTGAGCAAAATCATTGTTTCGTCTTTCTTCGTCTTTATAGAAAAAGGCCGCTACACTTTCTTTAATTAAATCGGATTATCATCGATTTCATTGTTTTCGATAAGTATTATTCTGTTTTATTTTATTGGTAAAGACATGCGTTTTGTTTGGCCAGTATCGACTCTGAATGCGGGCGGATACGTTACGACAAAAAGCATTTTACACTAACTGAAACCACACAATATATTCACAGCATCTCAAAGATGATGATGAGATGTCTTTGTTATGATGTTTGCAAAGGGCTCTAGGGCTCTGGCCTCTACCTCCCAACACTAATACATGTGTGAAGCCAGATTTACGCCTTTTGTGCATTAGTTTTCCTTATGAGAGCGATGGGCCCGCGAACAGTTTCGGATGGAGGAAGTTGTATTAGAACACGGTCAGTTATAGAGGGACGCGGAAGTGGTGCTGGCGATTCGAAAGTCTCGGCCTCACACAGAGTCGGCATTTCCTCACGTCCAGCCAGTGTCATGTTTGCGGACCGCCGCGGCCCGATCCCCGTTAAACTGCCAACATTCCCTACTTAGCCCCGCACACCGGTATCAGCAAGGCGTAGAGTGCAAAGTCGCTTGCACCACCAGAAGAGGTAACTCTGCCGAACTGTACAAAGCTTTTAAGCTGCTCGTCAAGACGGATAGCTGATGTCTGCTGTCCGTACTGCGACCGATTTAATGCCGGACACTGTTACAACAATGTAACTCGGCTAGATATCTGCTTACCGGTAAGTGTGTAAATTGATACGCGGGGATAGCACCGATGGTAAACAAGAAGCCAGCGAAAGCCGGAGATTTGCACAATCTTATTGGAATGTGCAGGCCAAGGTACAGCTTTCAGAGTGTTTTCCTCTTGCAACGGTTCCCATTTCTACTTTTAAACGTAACAATAAAATCTATTCAAGTATGTAAAAATAAAAGTTCGACAAAAGCAGCGGCAAAAAGCCATATTACGCTCCATCGCTTAAACCGTTATACTGCGTCACGGAAATGATTGTTGCGGCGCGTAGCCTATTATGTCAACCGATATAGACATTTTATAAGTGAATGGAGTAACGCTGAATCCGGATACATCCGAATTCCAATTACATCACCGACGAGTCCATTTCACTTTCCGACCTACCAGGAAGTGAATTCTTTAGCACCAGCATACGGCGCGTTCGAAAACTGATCTCGCCGAAGCAAACGCGACCGTGGGGCTGCGGGCCATAAAGTGCTCATGTGAAGGCGCGCGAGCCGGGCCCACACGAGCCGCCGAAACGGATGTGAACGGTCTAACCTGCCGTTCGAAAACTGTCTTAGTTTTGGTACGTTAGAGTGCAAACTGGGTGTTCGTTTTAGAGACAGTCGCGAAAGTAGAGGCAACTTTCACAGACGGAGCGCTGGGAGGCGGCGGCGGCGGCGGCGGAGGGACGGCGGCGGCGGCGGCGGAGGTGAGCGCGGCTCATTGACGACACCGTGACCCACATACCGGAGCTCCATTCATACCGCGGCCCCGCGGCGCGCAGGACTCCCGGCCACACTTGCCGCCGACACTGCGACACCGGAATTTCCATCAGCCACTTGCACAACCTCGCAGCAGCCGCTGTCGCAATAGGACCAGCGGGCCGAGGCCGCTGCGCCACCATCACCACACTTGTTCAATTAGAGCCTTCCAATAATATGCACAATCACCTCGAGTGACACATTTATAGCGAAGACGACCGCGGCCGCCGATGCTGAGTAAATATCGTCCGCAATACTATACGTTGTACGAGACGAGACGTAAAACGCTATTTATGACGAATTAAACCGTACAAAATAAGCGTTAGATAGGTACTCGACAGACTGTACAGCATTCGGATCGTCTGATCTGATGAGCTGCTTTGAATCATTAGATCCGCATCGCATCTTACGATGTAGGTAGGTACCTATAACTAAATGCTGCCGAGATCACGGAAAGATGTCGGTACATAACGGGTTCTTCTAGCTTGACTTGAGCTGCTTCTCATATGCACGATAACTGTCTTCCGAACGTGTTAAGTGGTAGAATACGACAAGTTGTAAGTTTCCCGAAATGTGTAGAAATACATATCTATTTCGCCATAAAACTGTTAGGTAGGTATGTACCTTACAAACGGCGTTCCGCTATGCCAGCTACTTCTTTTCTAACCAATTAAACTCATTATAATAATTTATGACGTGGTCTCAGAAAAATGTTAAATTCTTAGTTTCCTGTTTATTTCCCTCATGTTTAGGAGTTCTTTTTACTTCGTGTGTTCTACACGTGTGTTTTAATGTATTTAAGCTCAACGAAATAGCGTTAGCTCAATGTACCTCTTCAGTGATACCTAGTTCTTTGATCGTCATCTGCAAGGTGCCTCTGAAAACTTTTTAGACATTATCGACTTTTTCCTTTAAGGACCCAATAACAAAGAAACCACTCATAATTATATTTGTTTAACAGTTGATACCTACCATTTTTATATACTTATCTTAGAAATGGATTATCAAATCGTATATTGTTTGCTTATCCAATCAAAACTCAACACGGAAGGAAATTAAATCAAAAGGTTGTCAAAAACATTTAGCAAATCGGGAAATTGCATATCTATCAAATCGCGCAATCTCTGCGCCTTTAAAAAATGCTATTGACAAACGGATTCGCGACATCCTTCTAGACTGTTGGTGTTTGCCCGGCTCTTGGCGAGTGCATTGAGCCTAGCTAGGCAGGCCAGACCGGCGCGGGGGGCGGCAGAGGTGGGCAGAGAGGGGGGGGGGGGGGTTCACCGGCGCGCGCGCAGACAGCGGGGCTCCGCATGGGAGGCAAACAGCAGCCTTCTTGCACCGAGCGAGACTACATTCGCAATCGGCGAACATAACACTTGCTCTACCTTACTATTTCTTTTTGGTGCACTATTTTAGGTCATGTTTTTGGGTAAGCCACATGACACCCACGATACTTGTGGTTATATTGTTTCTACGAGAGTTCATTACCTAACGGTCAATCTTATATGCAGTAAAAGTCAAAAGTCAACATGTCTTTATTAGGTACTGTGTAGATATTTACATATACTCAGTAAACGTACTTTTTTGCCTCTTCTCTACATTTGACCACTATGTAAGAGTTAATTCTCAACATAATCTGATCCAAATTCCTTGTAGAAGTAGGTAATCAGGGCTAGAATTTAGGTACTGGTTACAAAAACTTTGTTTACTAGGGGACCAAAAGACCATTTTTTTTAATGTATGATACCTGCGTACGGTAGAGCATACTTCAGTTAAATCCTACTGTATCTTACATAGGTCGCTATATTACAGCGACGTTAGCTCACTTAGCTGTGCAGAGATGTTTGAGAGTGCCACAAGCCGGCTGCGGGGGTACTGCCTGATGAACTGGACCATAAATCTGTACGTATAGGAAGTGATACGTAATAACGGCAACTAATCAATCAAAATCCAACTCAAGTTGTGTACGTTATATTGGCTGACTAATATTCTCGCGGTTTAACTAGCGGGGCGTCTTCGAGCAAAGCATAATTATTGATACTAGCATAGAATACAAACGACGAATCAGTGGTTGTGTCATGAAAAATTATTTGCATAATAAAATAATATCAACAATGACAATCAACACGCATTCACATTTATAATAGAAGCAAACGACCGTCCGATCCGATCCCATATACCTAGCTGCCTACAGAACAGTTAATGTATTTAGAGTTTAGACGAAACAAAGTGACTCGTATACGTCGCGCCACTAATTAAGAGCGCTGGGCGTCGTTGGCGGGAATTACTGTGCATATGTACAGGTATTGAAAAGTGAGTACTGCGCATTCAAGGCCACCGCTCATAACTCGTAGCGCGAGGTATATGGCAAATTTAAAGAAGGAAAATGTTACAGTGTCCTGAATTGCGTTATGTAAAAGCCTCCCATGACCTCTGTGGCGCTGCGGTTTTTGCTCCGCCTACAATGCGAAAGGTTCCGGGTTCGATCCCCAGCTGGGCATGAAGAAACAAAAAACCCAGGTTATATGTTTATGGGTGTGTCGTCGCTGTTTCTGGTTCCCACGACACCGGGTATCCTAGTGTGGGGCCAGAAGCAATTTATGTGCCTATATGTAAATGGTTATGTTCATGTTTTATTGCGATAGGCAAATGCAACCAACGTGAGACCCGAAGGCTGTCACCACCAGATATCTCACATACATTTAGTTGAAGAATACGAGCGTGTGAGAATAGTGCGAGCTTCCATTCAGATGAGACACTTCGGGGAGACCAGTCTGCGAGTTGCGTACTAATCTCGTCGCCTATTTACGTATCCTGAATGTCATTCAGAATAACAAGATCATCGAGATTTTTTGTAGAAACCCTTCGCTAGGTTCTATTCTATATCTTCCCGTAGTTTAACTGCAACTCCATTGACATTTTTTGCAAACTCATTCGGCGTTGTTGTCCAGCGGTATCGCGCCGTGGATGCAATAGACCAAAACTTTAGTTAAGTGACAGATTTGTGTATGCTATGAAGGGCAACACAATGAAACGCCTCTCAAATTTACCTTATACAATAATATATACAAATAAGAGTCGTGTCACGTTGAAAAACGGGTAAGCAACAGTTTGTACAATTTTATCATATCCTGAATGCTCAAATTATCCAAGAATACGCTTACCCTAGGTAGAGGAAAATATTTCCTTTGCATGCACTCGGATATGATAGTGCTGAGTACTGTCATCTCCTGGTGACTGTTCACACCTCCCCGTGGAGACAACCGGTAACTATTACACTCGACTCCACATCTTTGGTGTAATGTAGGCAAAGGTGACAGGAAAAGCGTCTTAAGGTAATAAAACCTCTCAACAAAATGAATAGTGCCAAAAATAAACGAACCACAGTCCCCAGCGACCCCACTATTCCTCGTTACAGCGGCGAATCCATGGAAG
Organism: Argyresthia goedartella; assembly: GCA_949825045.1. NCBI lineage: Eukaryota > Metazoa > Arthropoda > Insecta > Lepidoptera > Argyresthiidae > Argyresthia > Argyresthia goedartella. The sequence goes on along the minus strand of OX463821.1, from coordinate 18,875,203 downwards.
AGATTCGGCGTGCTACAACGCCGGGACGAACGACTACACGAACAGGAAAAGGTGGTAGAGACCATCAAGTTGGTCCAAACAGGACTGTCGGAAGTTCGCAGAAGAGGCGAGGACCTTATTAAGCTAAATTCCGAAAATCTCTTTTACTTCAGAGGTCATCAGGTTTCCTTGTAAAATGCAGGATCTCCCATTCCTCCCAATCCAAAACATAAAGGGTATCCGCGTTTTCTAATGTTACGATGAGACTATTAGGTTTCCTTGTAAGCCGCAGGATCTCCCATGCAATCCAAAACATAAAAGGTATCCGTGTTTGTAATGTTACGGTGAGACTAAATTAACGATTCTCCCACAAGGCCATCCAGGTATACGGACCTACCTCCAGGAAAGACGCCGACGACGAGCTAAATTTGCCGTGGAAAAAGCTCTCGCAGAAGGACCAACACCTATACCACCATTATCGGCGATTTCAACGCAAAGATCGGCCCTCCAATTACACAGGAGAAGTCTGTTAACAACTTCGGAGTTAGCACGCGCAATGAGCGGGGTAAGACCCTGGTCGACTTGAACTACATAAAATGTGCGCAATGAACACATTCTTTAAAAAGCGTGCTTCGAGGAAGTGGACCTGGGCGAGCCCTAAAGGAAAGACCTAAAATGAGGTAGGCGAAGTTATGAGCTGTCAAAAGAACATAGTAACTGACGTTTCTGTCCTCAGTCGCTTTAAGGCCGGAAGCGACTAACGTTTTGTAAGAGCGACGTTCGAATTCAAGTTAAGTAAGGAAAGAGGCAAACTAGTCAAAAGACTGAAGCGAAATGTGCTATAAGTTGTAAGTCACCTGCAGCAAGAGTTCCCTAATCCAACCGTGAAGTTGCGCAAGACCGTGCTGGAGACAACCCATAAACACCTGGGAGGCGTAAGAAAGTAAAAATTACACCAGAAACTGTAGCACTATTGGAAAAAAGAAGTGCCCAACATCAGAACGTTATTGAAGAGAACAGAGGACCATAAGTATTTATCAAAAACATTAGAACTGGCATATCGGAAATTATCTAAATTAACAGACAAAAACGACTCCACAGTGACACACAGAAACAAAATAGAGAACTTAAATGAGGAGTTCTGCAGGGAACTCTAAACACAGCTTGTGCACCAGAGCCGTTTACCGCGTAAGATGACAGCCGAATGCCGAAGCGAAGAAATCTTGCCTCATATTTTACCAGATGAGGCAGAATGGGCTACGAGACAAATTAAAAATGATAAATATCCCGGCGATGACGGTGTATCTGTTAAGCTGGCTGGCGGTGGTAAACCGGTGCTGGCTGGTGCTGACCCTTGTTGAACTCGTCAACAATGTCCTCTATAGTGGTGTTTCACCAGAATCCTGGAAGAATGCGGTAGTAGTGATACTACACAAGAAAGGGGACAACAAAACTATACTTGCGGGTAATAAACTGGAATCACTTCATCGCGCGTTGCTCCGAACAAAGGTTTGCAGTTTCTATGGATTATGGTATATCATTTGAAAGTAATTTTTGCTAGCTTCCAAACTTTTTCAATATCATCACCAAAGATTATTCACCTTATGTCATGGAACAAAACAAATGAAATCAATTAAAAAAAAACCCTATTATTTGGGAGTCCTGAGAACTTTTTAAAGTGGGCGTTTATGAAAATTGATCATCAGTCCAATGTTTTATGTCACTGGGAACACTGAAGCCAAAAAGAAAATGGAAACCACACCTATAGCAGCCGATTAAGTCGTCATCCTAATCCAGCAAGGGTTGTCTCTGCATGCAGCAGCTCGTCAGCTTCATCTGACCTAGTCTTGTGTCTCGAAGGTATAAGAGGTTCAGGGAGGTTGGAAACTTAGTCCGGATACCACGACCCGGATCTTCGGTCGGATGCACTTCGGTGAGAGGTGACCAATTTATTGTCACCACTTCTCTCCGAAATCGACACCTGACCGGCGTGGAAATCCAGCAGCAGCTCAGAAAAGTCCAAGGGAATGAAAATTTCGGTCCATGAAAACCAGTTTATAGGCAGTGATTAGCGCCAGGGGAGGTAATTCAAAATATTGAGGGGGAAATAACATAATAAATAAATAAATGTAGCCCATTAATGTCCCCACCAAGGGGCAGAGGCCTTTACCCGGATACGAGTAAGATTAAGCCATACTCCACCACGTTGGCTCAGTGCCGGTTGGTGGAGAAGTTTGTCAACCACTACCACGCTGCGATAGTAGCCGGGACCTACAGCTTAACGTGTCATCCGAAACACTGAACGTCTGATACTGTACTTAAGATAAATTAATTATCTCATTGGTACATGGTCAGGATTCAAACCTGCATCACCTGTGTGAGAAGCATGTGTGAAACCCATTAGACCACGGAGCTCTTAAGGAAACGAGCAGGAAATTAAATTAATTTTAAATGTTTTTGATTATTACTTATATTATTTTAAAGCTAACAAAATTACCTCAATCCATGGTTCATTGCATGGAAGTTGTGGGATTTGTTTTGAGCAGCGCGCGATGAAGTGATTCCAGTTTATTTCTCGCGAGTGTAGTAAATTATCGCCAGATAAACCTCCTCTAGCAAATTTACAAACTTTTTATCAAGTTATTGTGCAACAGACTCACCCGGCAACTCGACGTAAGCCAACACATCAAACAGGCGGGTTTCCGGAGCGGATATTCCACTAACGATTACATCCACACTGTGAATCAGTTGATGGAGAAATCTCGGGAATAGAATCGTCCCCTGTGTTTTGCCATTGTCGACTACTAGAAGGCTTTCGACATCGTCGAATACTGGGCCATCTTCCATGTATTCCATCGCTGCCAGATCGGCGCACAGTACGTGGATGTCCTCTGGGAGTTCATCAGGTCGGTAATGATGCAAGTGCGGATTCACAAGTTGACGAACCGTATTCCCATCTAGCGAGGAGTGAACCAAGGAGACACCATATCGCCTAAGCTCTTTACCGCCGTCTAAGAAGACATATTAAAGACGCTTAAATGGATTCATAAAGGCACACGCGTCAACGGTGTACTCCTGATGCATCTCCGATTTGCTGATGACAGCATGATGATGATGATTTTCCTGTTCGCTGCTAACCCTGGAGACCTTCTAACCATGCTTCAAGACCTGTATAGTACGTCTCTAAAAAAAGGCCTAAAGATGAAAAGATCCCATGTCCAAGATCAAGATTATGACAAGCAATCTTCATTGTTGGAAATGAGAATTTAGAGATGGTTGATCATTATGTCTCTTTTGCACGTTGTTTGTCAGAGAAATTTGGCAGATAATACCAAACGAAGGAGATCTTTAGGCGAAATGAGCAGCTTCCATAAATTTTGAGAATATATACAACGAGTCAGGAATCGAAAGATGCAGTCCTTGAAGCAGTATTTGATGAATGTGTCTTACCTGCCTACCATGACGTATGGTGCCGAAACATGGCCGCTCTCTAAGGAGATGGTGAAAGAGCCATGGAGCGTTCTATGCTAGACATCACACTCTTAGATCAAGTGCTCGACGACAAAATACGCCGACAGACTAAAGGGCAAGATGTCGGAAACTAGACTCAAATGAATGTGGGCAGGACATTTGGCCAGGCGAGGTGAAGGCTAACGGTGGAGTAGATTTCTGACCGAGTGGTAGCCGCAAGAAGGAAAAAGGAGCGTGGATCTACAAGCAGCCAGTTGCGACATTATCAATATCACTGGAAAAACCTGGATTCGATTGGCAGAGGACCGGATAAGCTGGCACAAAAGGGAGGAAGCTTATACCGAGCACTGAGCGGGAACAAGCTGTCGATAATGACTTTATGACGCTTACACTGCAGCAGACTGGTATTACACCATAAATAAACTACACTTGACGTTTGGTTCATCATTGGGACCAACAATGGAGGCGAAACAACTAAACCAATTAAAAAAGTGTGTATTTTTATCTTTATTTCTAGAGCTTAGTATATTTTACAAGTATGACTATGTCGCTCCATAGCACAAAACTTAAACCCACGAAATAAATAGAGAGCAATAACGTCCTCAGAGATGCCGCAATCATCGCAATTTGGGGATCCTACTTTCCCCGTTAAAAGGCCAAATTTATTCAGAGGGATGTGTCCGGAACGAAGCCTTAGATCAAGTACAACTTCACTCCTTTTCAGTCTCGAACTGAGCGATGGATAACGAGGAGGCTCAGGCTGGACAGTTTTATACCAGATCCACGCGGTCAACGATGTCTCGTCTATTGATTGGAATACAATCCTAACTTATATACTAGTTTGGTACATGTTATTAATGACGTGCATAAGACATAGTACGTGATGAGATATTTCCGCATATCTGTAATCTGTGGCGGGCGTACGGGCCGGCACAGCTACAAAAGGTTTTATTATTTCAATGTCTTCATTTGTAGCCCAACTTGTGCCTTCCTCCTCGGCGGAGTTTGCTTGAGTGGTGGGGGGGTAAAAATATACTCTTAAACAGGATATTATTGAGGTTTTAAGGCTTTATGTGTATGTTACGATATAACAGACTATTGATGAAATAATCTAAAGAAAAATTCCAATAATTCTTGTCCCGGCCTAACTTTTGGAAATCATAGTAGCATACGAGCCGTTTTGACCAAAACTACAATTCCACACCACCACGCAGTAGAAAAAAGTGGCGCATTTTGCAAGCTTCCTTAGCTGAAAAGTGCCTATTGGGACCCTTATACTACGCCTCTGCTGTCCGTCCGTCCGTCCATTCCTTTCTATGTCTATTAGAGGGCTATATGGAACGTAATATGTACAGTTGAAATTTTATAATTTTTTTACTGCCACAATATTGCCGCAAATTTCGACACACCCCAGGGAAGCAAAATATATCCTATAGGGTACTTTCCATGGACCTAGAAACATGAAATTTGGCAAGAAGCAAGGTCAAATAGAACAAGTAAAGATAAAAATACGAAAATAGTAAATTTGTAGTAACATTGTGAAAAGAACGCGTGTAAAAAGACGCATTTATGTATGGAGACCCAATGCAATTAAAAAAAAGCAAGTGGTTCATAATAGATCACTACAGCAGTGATCAATTATGAACCACATGCGTTTTTTTCCAATTTTCGTATTTTTTTCTTTACTTGTTCTATTTGACCTTGTTTCTTGCCAAATTTCATGTTTCTAGGTCCATGGAAAGTACCCTATAGGATACTTTTTTCTTCCCTGGGGTGTGTCGAAATTTGCGGCAATATTGTGGCATATCTTTTGATTGCGTTGACTTACAAGTTTGGCTTTTATGAAGTTCTATGTTACGGGTACTGCATATATGAGTATTGGATACGAATTTTAACTTGTAGGTATCACTTTCACGTGTTCCTGAAAAAAGGGTCTAAGAGAGAAAAAAAAACGGACGGACAGTCAGACGATGGCCAACGAAATTATCCTTTAAGGGTTCCTTTTTACGCTTTGATTATTATTCTATCCAGCCATCTGCACCCACTTTTTGATAAATGCCTCGTCTTCAAACGCCATTTATCTGCGATCCTGGGCCAACGTGATCCAGTCATGCGCTGTCATCCGACTATCGGGCGGGTGGTCTGCCTCTCGGTCTACCCTCGCCCCTTGGCCACCATTACTTCACCGCCTTGGTCCACCTGCCGACGTCCCTTCTCGCCAAGTGTCCCGCCCAACGCCACTTTAACCTTGCGATCCGCATACCCAAATCTACGACCTTGGTATGTCGTGGTATCTCGATGCTGGGTATGTGCTCGAAAAGGAAGATTCCGAGCATAGCATAGCATTTATGGTACGAAACACAAAAAATACGAAAAAGAATACGGCGCTTGTACTGGGACCCCTTTCATTTTACGGTCTTTCTTGAGGCGCCATTTTTACCCCCTACCACTAAAGCACAACAGCCCCGAGGGGGAAAACCTAGGGTATCGATATTGGGCTACAAATGAAAAGCTTTTGTATCATTTAAATCCGATTCGCTAATTTTTTGCTTTTAATCTAATGAAGAATTATCTATGGCTACCGCACAAGAGCACAACAGTCTTATTTGTTTTCCGTTTAGTTTTTTAGTTTAGTTTAGTTAATTTTGACACCTGAAGAATTTATTTATTTATTTATTCAAAATTCGAAAAACCAACAGCTAAAAATTTAATTTCCTTAAAAACTAAAATAGAAATAGAAAGCCAATCACAGGTATTTGCTTATAGTAATAGAGCCAACATTAAACATGTGAACACTCATCTTATTTGTTATACTTACGAAATGAAAAAAGAGGAAAAATATGCACTAAAAACGTTAAGGGTTAGGCACCTTAAAAGTTAGGTTAGGGTTAATTGATACCATTATTAATTTATCAAGGCAAATTGAAACTAAACAAAGTACTTATAAGAGGTAAAGGAATAGTAGGAAAAGATAAATTGCACTGGAATGTGATAGTAATGTTGGTTGGTCAATATGTCGATAAGTTTTGTCGGCGCGATGTCATAGGTACCAAAGATTTCTATATCATTCATTTCATTTCACTTTTCAAGACAGTATTTATAAACAAGCCGGAGGGGCATAATTTTCTCCGCTCATTTGAAATACAAAAACTAGTCACGAATGATTGGAATGTAATATAGTTGAATACGAGAGCCATTAACAAATATTCAACAATTCTGAGGGTAAAACATTCACTTGTGCCATCAGCCGGATTCCTCCGAGTTTGGCGTTGATCGCCCCGGCCGGCCGAGACGCCTGCCATCAGATTAGCTTTCATGCTTCACGACGACCCTAACAGGGGCATCAATAACCGAACAAACTGCCGAACATATTATACGCCGCGGTCTCATCACTAAACGGTAAAAAAGCACCATTAAAATGACTAATCAAACGATCAACATTCAAGAATCCAGCGAATGTTAATTATATGACGGAAATTATTGAATGTCTTCCAAATAAATTAATTCTTGTTGTGTCATTGAGTAGAAGCGGGGTTCAGATCGTTTGTGGAAATATGTTTGTTGGACTCCCACGTACCGGTTCGTGTTAAGTGGTCGATCAGGTTCGGAGGCCGCCTGGGTCCGCGTGCCTTGGCTGCTGTCTTCGTTCCTAGCCGCTAGGAACAGGGAGAGCTGGCTTGATGGCATCCGCATGGGCTCACTAGATATTCAAGATACAAATCGCAATGCTTATCTTCTGCCACGTAGTCATTTACCAAGGTATAGACGATTAGTTTATCTTTACCGCTCAACACTTCTCGGTTTTAGTCGCTGAAAGTGATCCTGAGATTTCATGGAAACTTGAAATTTGGCACATGTATCATGTAGAATATGTTAAGGGAAACATCTGAAAACGATTCAGTTGTTAACGATAAAAAAACAAAAGGCCGAGAAGTTTTGAGCGGTAAAGTTACAATAATCTGTACTTATTTGTCTTATCAGGAGCAGTGACTACCTACTTAGTAAGCTAAGTTACGGGACGATTCAACAATGATAGCATTCCTCAAAATCTCATAGGTATGCCGTAGTGACAATTTCCGTCTGTATATGGATGATTCATGATCCCTTTGAAAATATACTGTATATAGTATATTTTCAAAGGGATCATGGACACAACTGTGCCTCTGCCACGCCGTAAGGTAAAAGGCACGCGCTATGTTTTTAAAATGAAATTGAAATTGAAAATTTAAAAACCCATCCATCTATCCTAATTCTTTATTTTCTGTAAATATTAACATATTTTTAGAAAACGTAATTTTTTGCCTCTTGTATCAATCTAGAGAGATTGGACCACTTTGGGAGTAGAAGGGCGAAGAAACTACCATAGATTGATTTTTAGATCTCTTTTAAATACCTTTAGGTTTAGTTTAACTAATTCAAATATTACATATTATAAATAATATGCAGGTTTTTTTTAGGCGAGTTCTGTGTCACTCTTGTCATTTGTATGGTTTGTGTCAAGGACTCATGAATAAAGAGGCAAGATGATGCACAGAAAACTTCTATAATGCAAAAAGCAAGTCAATCATCTCTCTAAGTACACGGTATGGTGAAGAGGTACCGAGATTGGAGTCGGCGGCGCCGCGCACGTCACGCGGCCGCATTCCTCGCTGCTTCCATTCATGAAGCGAGAGCGAGACGCCTTACGCCGGACCTTTGGTTAGAACGAGAAAGGTGAAAAAGCGCCGTTACCCTATATGGGAATGCAATTCGTAAGTGCACGATTCGAAGCCGGACTTTCTGCGTCCCATTCCAACCTGGGCTGTTGCATCGTTCTCTGCTGCTTCCTCGCAGTGCAGCGTTTCTTTCAGTCGGTCGGCGTATCTATCGATGCGTTTGTTTGCATACTAGCTCGGTGTGATTTGATCGATCGCCAGTTTCCTGTGAGAAACACAGGTTGTTTTTCGAGTCAGGTGGCGCGCCGTTGCGTCAACTCTTTGTGGACCGAACAAATGGTGCACTAACTAATCTTGGAAGGAAATCTCAGTTATAATCAGATGGTGCGGATTACAAGCTAAAGTACTAAGTGCATAATTTGAATACGTATACTACTCGCTAACTGTAACTTCATCCATTGTTTCTTATCTAATTGTAATGTATCATGGCAGGTGACCTGTTTCGCCTGGCGATTGACTGAGAGGGATATGGTGTAGTGCCATCCACTTCCATGTTCCAGTAGTAGAGAGGCACTGGAAGATGGAAGAAGAATGGCAGCAGGTGGTCTTTTTAGTATTTCATCCCGTTTAGTCTCTAATATTTTGTCCTTCAAATCTAAAACTGTGTTAGCAGGTGCCAGTTTCACAGTTCAGCCCCGTCTTCGCTTTGTCGTTTAAGAGCAAGAATCTTCAAATGCGGTGGAAATAGCGCATTTTCTCTTCTTCCAATAATATAATTTCGAAACACATCAATGTAATGGAATGATCGTAGGTCACGATCCGGTTACTAATAGTTTAATTTCTTGGAATATGTCGATAAACAAGAATGGTTAGGTAATTTACAAAAAGTGACCACCTACCTACAAGGCACGCACAAGGAATGGGGACAACTCGAGCATAGATCATTGTCGCCGATACAGATACGCTTATTCACATCCGCCTATAAGCTTCTCGTACAATAGCGTGAAGTCTAAATACAGAGCGAGACGAATAATCTTTGTTGACTAGCGCTTCAGCTGGAGTTGGCACATACGCTTCCATCTAAATATTCCAGTATTAGGCAGATCACTGATCTCCGTAAAACACAAGAAGAAATTATTTAATTTTAAATTTAAAACACCCCGAACTAATGAAAACTAACGGCTAGTTTTGTTCACTTATTTTCTAAATATGTATCAATGAACGGTTAATATTGGGCCTATATTGCCAATGCCAATACGTGTTTGTTGGATCACTATAATAGAAAAGTATGGCTATGTAATTATGATAATTTGTAATTAATAACGGGAAAACCATCAAATCAAACATTTAGGCAGGTAACTAATCTTACTATCATTTTTTTCTTAATAACTTAACTTGTGTTAATGTAATAATTCATTATGTATTTTGACTATAAATCGCAAGAAACTAATTCCCACAACACAGGGTATCCTAGTGTGGGGACCAGGGTCATAATTTGTTGCACTTTATTTTTTATTTTTTTCCTATTTAGGTAGGCTAAATATATCTAAGAACCATCGCACACTCGTACTTACTTACAATTACCGCACCGCATTAGAATCTCGGAACGATAAACTACCAAGATGCTAACTTTTAGCTTTATAACTCAAGCAGGTTTTGATTTTCATACAAACTGTAAGCCCCCAATTCCCCCTCTTAGGGAATGAATTTCGCCAAATCCCTTCTTAGAGCTATCCTACGCTATACAAACTTTCGTGACTCGCAGATAGCGTTCTCTTAAGACGGCGCAGTAGGCCAGAAAATGATTTTGTAAATATCAAATTACGCAAAATAGGAGAATTAATGCAGTTGATTCTTTATATATATTAGCGTGTCGATCATGAGTGTCAGCAGGGATTCGTGAACGTATAAACGTAATATGGTTATTTTTGGTCGATAGAAAAGTCTCCCGAAGGTATCACAAAACCTGTTTCTCAGAATTTTGTTTTGTAATTTCGCACCGGATTCGAATTTAATTACTTGTAATTTATTTAACGAATTTAATTACTTGTAATTTATTTAATCGTTATAAAATTTAGTTATGCTGCTCTGTTAGGCGTCTATACAAACGAGCCCAAATGCACAATACTTCGTCTATAGAGGTAAAATGTGTTAAAAAAAATAACGGAATCTGAAATTACGATAACCCATTTAAATTACAAAAATCTGAATAATACCGTGGGCCAAAAATACGAGAGGACAAACCACCCTATAATACAAAAAAACGTTCTCTGCAAGAAAGCCAAACTTTTACTATTGTTTAAGAGGGAGCAACGCACACCCACACAAGTGTACACACAGTACAAATTCATGCGCACGAGACGTCTCGCATCGCAGTGCGTGCCAAGACGCGTAAGCCTTGTTTGATCTTAGGAAATGAACGCTTATACGACCATCTTTCCTAAATTAAACACACCACTACGATACTACATTTACTAGAAAGAAAGGACAAAGTTGTGAATCCGATTGAATTCTATTGTTTCAAACTAGTAGCTCTATCTTGCAATAACATTTAAAGAAAAAATCGAATCATTCCAGCTTAAAATAAACTTAATTCTTCCATATAACTTAATATAACTTCTGAATAATTAAACATAAAAAACTATAATTTTATAACTGCCTAAAAGGCAAATGAGTTCGTTCACCCTAACCACGCTCGCAAAACAGTTTGTCTAACTGCTTTTATCCGCAGTGGCATTGCCGCCACCAGCTCTCCATACTCTTCAGAGGTGATGGAAACCCAAACTGCCTGAAGCTTCTGTTTTAAATAATTATCTGGTCTTGATGAGTATTTCTTCAATATTTTCTTCATTTGCCACCATATGTCTGCGCTGCTTGGCGGCCAAATCATCGTAGGAACTTACTTAGAACTAAGCCATGCCTTCGCTGTTCTTGCAGTTTGACATGAAGGCCCATCTTGCTGAAAAAAGAAGGCATCTTGCTGTTGCTAACTCTAAATGGCCGTTAGTACTTGTTTCCAAAATTTCCTGTTACTTTGAAGCATTAACATTTCCCTTGATAAATTAGGGCCGACCCAAACCATGTGCTGATATGCAACCTTATATCATTACTGATGATTGGAAACATCACTTTTCGTTTGATGCAATCCTTAGGAGACTCACATTTATTTCTGATGATCTTTTACGTTCATCGCCAACAGTCACCTACAATTTCAATTCATCGCTCCATATTATTTGACGCCGCTGATTTGGAGTCCATTTGTGATGTTGAAAAGCGAAATTTAACCATTTTTTCTTTTGTAGGGCAGTCAGTAAAGGCTTTTCTTTTATTTTGTAAAAACTATAACCCATTCTCTTGAGGATTCTCTTGCAAGTGTCGACTGAATCATCTTTCTGGATTATGTCCCGCCATTGCACAGAGTATTTTTGTGCCCGGGCACGCCGATTTTCCTTTATTTTCTACAGCACCCTGTTCTCTGCGTCACTTTCGATGCGGGGACGGCCGATGTTCTTCAAACATGCTACTGATTTGTGTTGTTTATGTCATGGCCCAGGTGATAAATCCGGGCATTATGTACAATGCCCGGATATTATGAAGAAAGACAAACTACTTAAGGTAAAGTGAATAATTATAACATGAACTTCCTTATTTATCACTTTGCCCAGACATTATGAATATTGCCATGTGGGTTTCATCAGGGAAAACACTGCGGTAGCTTAGGTGAAGGGTAAAGGGGGTGAGCGAAACGAAGTCCCCTTTATCCTTCGTATTAGGTTGAACATGTAAGAACAACAATATTATCATAGGGCAGCAGAGTACCAATGAAAAGAAACATTGTTCTGCCCCATAGGTGATGGGCATTATTTAAAATGCCCGGGCGATTTTTCGCACCTCTTCAGAAATTGGTACCCTTCGTTGAAGAATAGTGACCAGAAATCATTCTAATATTTCTATTTATGACAGGTTTTATTTAAATTCAAATTTTGCACACAAATCCATATTTACGTCCAGTTTCTGAGTTTAACCGAGGTTTAACTCAACATAGCCGAACATTTTTGCATCGATTAGGAACTAGATAAACTATTTTGCTTGCACCGAGAGTAGGTTAAATCGAGGGTTGTAGAAGTTACAAAAGATATAGTACGCAACACGAAAACGTCAAAGAAATGTAGAATAAAGAGGAATTCTGTGATATAATATGTTGTGTTATATCATAACCCTGCCTACAAAATGAAATTAGACGATCCGAATGGCCGAGTCGGCAGTGACCCTGCCTACGAAGCCAAGGGTCCCAGGTTCGAGCCCCGGTGGGGGCGAATATTTGTTTGATGAGAATGGATGTTTGTACCCTTGTCGTGGTTGTTTATCTATCTAAGTATAATATTTATCTATATAAGTATGTGTATCGTTGTCTAGTACCCAAGATACAGGAAATCCTAGTTTGGGGCTAGAACAATGTGTGTAAGTAGTGTCCAAGGTATTATAAAAAAAATAAAAAATGTGGGTTCGAAAAATATTATCTCAATGTTCGACTAGACGAAGTATTCCGCATTTGGGCTCGTAGATCGGTGAAGAGCGTTTTTTAACATTTGCATTCCTATTCCCCTAAAAGAAAGCTGAAGATTAAATTCTCAGTTCCGCTGGGGTGGTGCCCAGCCTTAAGTAGATATCTTAGAACCATCGACGTGAAGTCGACTACCATTAAAAAAAAACGAGTTTAAATCTGTCTACTCGTTTGAGCGCTAGAGTGCCACAGACAGATACACACACACACATACATAGACACACAGACCTAACTGCGCGGAATCAACGAGTTAAGGCGATGATGGAATAAAAATGCGCTGTCGAGTGGAAGTGAGATGCAATAATTACTCGCGAATAAGAAAAAGCGGGATGCCAATAATGCACTCGCGACTAATCTGAAACAACGTAAGCGCCAAAACGTAAAAAAAAAACATAAAAAATAAACTATTTCAGGGAATTAACTTTCAAATTGAAAATCGTTAGAAATAACAATTGTTCATACTTAGTCGGTCCTTAAGTTCTGTCACAAGGTTTTTGATAGATAAAACTCAGCAATAAACTTTTTCTTATTCGTATTATACATGATTAAAAAGCTTATTTTATACGAATCAAATTGCAATACAATACATTTTGTATGATTATCCCAATATGACAAAAAACCTTATAAATTGAGACAATCGCGAACCCAAAACACGCCGCAACTGACAAAAATACCACTTACCACAAATTTAATATAAAAAAAGTGTTCCAGATAACCAACAAGGTTTTTTTTATTTATTCTGAAACCTCGATTTTAGAACATGCTTAACAACTAGCATTTGATTTTCTGTTAGCTTTCAGTTCCAACTGCTCCCAAAGAGAACTTTACGTACTTTTTTCATTTTCAGAAAAACGTATAAAAATGATCTTGTGGGCAACAAGTACACTACGTAAAATGTGAATATGAAAATTATTTTTACCCAGACTTAGTTATCTTATGCTTCAAAATGAAGGTAACGGTTTCAGGGAGGGTTCTGGCTAAAATCTCACGTAAGTTTGAAAGGTTTTAAGAGTCATGGAAAAAAGATAAAGTGAATCACGTCCGTATTTTTGTTTGGGTAAAAAAGTGCAAAATCTTTGAAGAAACTAGCATTTGTGTAATATGGCTTTAAGCATTTAAATCCAATAATCGTTCTAATTTATCAGTATTTAATGAGCTATCAAACCATATATAGTATTAAATAAAATAAAACTTGGTATTATTTACTATGCGGCAAAATATTTGTGACAGAACTTATGGACCGACTATGTACATTGCAATTATCACACAGTCATATTCACTTACTACTGCGGTGTAATAGGATAAAACCATAAAAAAAGGGTTGACTTTGTATTTATTTTCTATCGAGAAAATTTTATCCAAACATGTTTTCCAATTAAGAATCTCTAGATTATATAGTCAAATTACATATACCAGAAATTAATTACGATTTGCCCAGTATTTCCTGAAAAACACATGAAAACAGCACCCCATATTTATTTAATCAGCGTCTTAAGGTAGGTTACTGTTTAATTTTTGTTTCTGCTGAAATACATGAACTACAAATACCAACAAGGGATGTTGGTCAAGTGGATATCCAACCAAAGCCACTGTTTTATTGTTGGAAAGTGATAGTCATAAAATTTTATGTAAGAATGACAACTGTCGACGGACTGCGTAACAATTTTTTGGTGGGATTCACGAGCGATAAGTGTTTCACATACTCCTACGATTCACTGGATGATAAGGTTTCGGGGCCCTGTGAGATGGACAGTGTTCCCACGACACGGCGTCGTGTGTAAGCATCGCAGTCGCAGTCGCAGCTCAGTCGAAGGGAAGGGAACATTGCCCAACAACGATTCTGTACCAGTACCAGCGACTGCGAGATATTATATGGTGATATTTGTCACAGAACTACAAAATTACTGCGAGTATAATAGTAGTTTATGTGGCTGCTACATAATGGAGGGCATTACTACTCGAGAGTGGGTTTATGAAACGAGCCGAAGGCGAGTTTCATAATAATATCACTCGAGAGTTTTAATGCCTAATTATGTACAGTTACATAAACTAGTTTATCTACACACATATCATAAGCTCTCTTTGATGTGTTCAGGAACCGCATGTTTGACCGGCATTCTGGCATTGAGTTGTTTAGCTTGTTCTGTAGTACCAACTTCACAGACAAAGTAAAGCCAGCGTTCGAAATTGGAATGTCATAATGTGACAAATTTTTGTACATTATGATCATAATGTACAAATTTTCGGATAAGAAATTAGTTTTTACCAAATAGTTTTACATTATACTGGTTGGAAATAAATGAAGTTAAAGACCGAAAGATGATGAAGATGACTTGACTACACCCAAAAATATCCGCAGAGGCGCAGGAAATAAGTGGGCAGCATAAATGTATTAAAAGTATATAAGTAACAAGAAAGTGAGCACCATAATAATGTCTTGTTTTCGATTGATAAATGAAACAAAAGTTACATCCTCATCAGATGTGAACAGCCTAATATCGCTCAAACACATGTAATTTGAAACTACACAACGAATACAAATTGGTATATTAATCATAGCATGCTATCAAATACACGTTAGTTTGGAAAGATGAGTCGGTTTGGTGTAATTTTGTCAGTTGTCGACTGATAATGTCGTTAACGAGGTGCGCCGCTTCCGCCGAAGCCAGGCTGCGCACACGACGATAACCCCGGACCAATGTCATCGGAACACCATGCAGCAGGCGGGAATCAGACCCGGCTATCAACTGATATTGAATACCACTTGATTTGAGGGTAACTTTACCTATACATAACACGGGAATGGATCTTGCAAGATTAAGATCGGTGGTGCATTGTTTACGTACCTTCAGCAACATTGATACAATTTAGCTTTTGAATTACTCATAAATCGATAAAGAAAACCCTACTTTATATGTAAAGTTCTGGCATATACACTACTGTCAGAAAGTTTGGAAGCAGTTCCAATTTGTAAGAAAAGCTAAAAGTGTATTTTTAATAAGTATCTATAAGTTGCTTCACAAATGCTTAACAGCTTCAAAAATGTTTAGGGATATCAACCTCCTAAAAAATAGATCATTGCTATCTCAAAAGGAAGAGGATCTTCCTTTGAAATTTCCTTATACCCTTATTTTTCAAGTTGCTGTAGATTTTTACCAGTTTGCCCGGTTTGTTTTAAGTAAATCTAAACCGTCACATCACCTCTTCCTTGTGTCACATTAGTTACAGAATATTCTTCTTAAGCCTGTTATTTTTTAGGGTTCCGTACCTACTTGTGTGTCAGTCCTAGGTGTGTAAAAGTGATATGAAACGACCTAATTCTGAACCGATTGAGTTAAAATTTGGTACATTTATTTATCACACGTATTACACAAGTATCATAAACCCTCTTTACTGCGTCCAAAAACCGCACGTTACGACCAGTATAATGATATACTACTTGGTAAAAACTCATTGCTTATCTGAATATTGATACATTATGACCACAATGTTTAAATATTCAGTCATTCACTAGTTTGTCTATGAACTTGGTACTACTGAACAAGCTAAACAAGTGCAGAGCAATGATCATTGCCACGATGCCGGTCGAACATGCGGTTCCTGAATACATCAAAGAGAGCTTATGATATGTATATTAAACTAGTGTATGTCACTGTACATTATTAGGCATTAAAATGCTCTTCATTATGATCAGTCACATAAACTACTATTATGTGACCCAAACACGTATGTGTTAGGTAAGCAAATACTTTTGAATTTGGTGGTCAAATTTGGGGGGCAAATCAAAAAATAAAAATAAAAGTATTGTTAATATTTTTATTTGTAACTCAAGGTAGCAAAATGATGTGTATTTACGGTGCGGGCGAGAATCCAGAGTGAAGCGTAGGATTCTACGATAGAATCCTGAACGTAGCGAGGGATTCTAAGTGAGAAACCTGAGCTAAACGAAGGATTCAAGCGCTAACGCCCATGAAGAAAATAATTTTGCTCCTGAGTGACACATAAAACTTTTCACACCGACTATGAGGAAAATTAAAATAATTTTATTTAAATTTTCCTCTTTATTTATTAGATTATTTTAGATTATTTTAGATTAGATTAGTTATTTCATTATTTTTAGAGCATTTGCTCTAAAAATAATGAAATAACTAATCTTTGAATTATACTTTCACCATTTTTACAGTAATCGAACAACTAAAACTTTTTTTTTTATAATGGCGGATTGTGAAGGATTAAGGAAAGATCACCACAGATAAAATATTCCTGTGCTACTTTTACCAATGTGTAAAAGTAATCGAATCGAATATTACAATGGTATCGGATATCAATATTCATTAAATCACAATAACAGTCAATTGTGACAATTTTTTTAAATATTACGAAAAATTCATAAATTTTCTTAGAACGTTGTTAAAGTTAAAACTTAAAATTTGTTCGTTTTTAATCGATTACCATGAAATTACAATCGATTATTGTATTAAGATCTGTGTTCAATTGGCATATTGCGTAAATGTTAACCAAGAATTTCATAACTTTAAATTACTTAGTTAAAAATAATTGAGAAAAAGGCTAACAAGACCATTTCCCCCCACAAAAATCTACGAAACTACTGATCCAATATTTTTTTTAATTAACGTTGTAGAGGTCTTTACTTCCTTACTTACTAATCTGGTAATACAGGAAAAATAATGAGAAATTAAGTAGCTATAGGTAAATAGATTCTAAGCAGAAAATAAAAAAAAAAACGTTTTTTAAACTGTATCGTGAGACATGTCAAATGAACTTGTTGCGAGGATCTCAAATATATTTTTTCAAAAACCTGAAATGCTTAGTTAACAAAATATTTAAGAAAATAGGCAGAAAATAGCATTCCCTCATCAGGATCGATGACATGTTGTCCATTTTAGGCGATCCTGTTTTTGGTTAGCCATTAATTTGTACTTCTATGGAGCTAAACACCCTCGCAGCCCTTTAGTTTAGTTAAAAGTTAGTTAGACTATTGCCGTGTTACCACAAAAATATTAAACAGCGTTTAGCCTCAAAACAAACGTCAAAGCCCATACGTTTTTATTTTTAAACAAGTGTTGAACGGTAGTTTATTTTTTTGTGGTAAGGCCCTAGGCGATTATTTACAGTGGTAACACACCGGCTTCTAGCGAGTTTGATTTCCCAGGGTTGATTCTGAACTGACTTGGTTTTTATGGTCTGAAGTACAATAAAACCTGTGCTAAGATAAATTATCATTAGGTACGTTAGTTATAATGATAATTTCGAACAAAATTAAAGTTATTTTTCTGTCGGTTTCAGTCGAACATTCATAAATTTCTTGATCAGTAAATTTTCAATAATTATAAACTGAGTATAACATTTTTATATGTGAATCTAAGATGCAGTTATTCTCCATGGAGTCCAAGTATGAAGTTTTAAATAATACTAATTAACTTTAGCAACATTTATAGTTAGTTAAGAATTTTAGGGAAAAATACATAAAACTCTCCCTGCTTCCAAACGTTCTGGCGGTAATGAACCCGTTCTTAGCGATAAAGAAGTAGTTTTAGAATTGCGCAACGGAACGCAACTTAGCGTAAATAAATAGTCGCGTCCCGTATTATTTATAAGTGTGCTGAGTATCGAGAATGTTTACATTCCTCCCAGTTGTCTCTGAAATACGAAAATAAGGTTGTCTCGGCCGCAATCCGGACGCAGCGTCTAGCCAAAACATTAGTCACAAGCTTTTCCTAGACCACAATCCCGAGAAGCGAAATAAAAATCTGTGTTTGAATGTGTGTCGAGCACATTTTAGAGACGTTTGCCAATGTTATAGCGTCTGATGAGACGGATGTAAGAAATAGATCAACGGAACGAGAATATGATAAGTGGCAGTGCTTCTTACAAGTCTGGCACATCAGCACATCGCATCCGGTTTCAAGCTTTCAAGGAAAATAAATGTGTAGTCGCGTAAATACAGATTCTAAAAAGTTGCAGGTTGGTTGATAAATATAATTGCTATTACCCGGATATAAGAACTAGGTTAGCAGCCTGATGATTGATAATGTTGATTGAACATGTACATCAACAAGATAATTTTTGTGAAATAGTCAATTTCCTTCAAATTGGTATCAAGCGAATGAGATTGAAATTAAAGACTTCAGAGATTCAGTAAAAGATAAAAACATACATATAACACAAAACATACAAAGGCAAGAATAAATCTAGCAAGAGATCTCTTCCAGCAGCACATAACAAGACAACTTGTCCCAAGGACCAAGTGCTCCGATACAAAGTACCACCGACATTACCAATAGTAGCTAGCTGGCTGGCATGACATCACTCCTGCGCACATGACACATAGCTACAAGTAAATGAGGCGCCTTCTCAATTCCAATTGACAGTTGCAGCATTCCGCGCGAGCCTTTACGGTGGCTCACCTACTGATGTAGCTATTACTAAGGTTCGTGTGCGCATTTTCCTATAATCACATGGTAATGATCGACGTCTTCACAGGCTAAGGAATTCGGTTGAGTTATTAACATAATCGTTGATACTTGTGGGTGTGAGAAGTGATTGCTTTAACGTTAAGGCTGTATTCTGAACAGTCTGCTCGATCGATTAAACAATCGATGAAAATAACGGAAAGTTTGAATGCCTTTCGTTTCTCACTCAAAACTGTTTTCAAGGTAGACAATACATATAATTTAATGGTATTGTAAACGCAAATTGGGCAGCGTATCATTTTGAATTATGAATGGAACGCTATTATACTTATAGGTATACCCATTGATGGTCGCCACAGTGACAAACATTCCTTGCCTACGATACTTTCGGAAATATACCGCTAACCAAACTTGTCTGAGCTTTCTGATCAGAAGGAGCTTTAAAAAATCCATGACATTATTAACTGGGGAAAATTAAGTTTTTTTTTTGTATTTCGTCGTTTTTTGTATGTGTGTGTTATTTCAGGGAAAAATCCTGTATTAAAATAATTTGTGAGAATAAATTTAACTACGACTCTAAAGCCTCATTTTTTATATGTATTTAACACAATAACTGACTGGGAATAATAAATGCCAAACAAGTCGTCCAGCGAACGTGTAACGAATTAATTCAGAAACCTGAGCCATAAGGGGATTAGCCACGGCTATCATTTATATTCAAATAAGACGCCAATCACTTTATCAATGCAGTTTTACTAGATTCCACGGCGACCAGCTCGGCTAATTGTCATGTACTCGTTCCCAGCGCCGGCGAGCGGATTTCCTGCGAGATACATCTAGCGGTAAGCCACACCTTACTCATAGTCATAATCTATTCATTCACAACAGCCACTCATTCATATTTGAAAACAATGAAATTGGCGGAACCGAATGAAAAACATGGGAAGTGGGATAAGCGCCGCTTGCTGCATGCGTCGCGGGGCGACTGACTTGTCATTTCCTTGGAAGCGGGTCTCTTGATAGTAGAAGGAAGGCCACAGAACCTCATATTAAAAAGTCCGATTAGAACACAGAGAGCTTTTTAACTTACATGAGGGTTTCCACTGTAAGATGGTGTGTGGAAATCAAATTTCGGATGTGTAGGTACACCAGGCAACAGTTTGTCTCCTTTTTCTACACGAAATAGCAGATCACACTGAGATGTGATAAGAGGAGATGCAGTTGGGAAGAGCCTGCTAAGGGTCTAGTTACTAGTTTTTTAGACGTTTTTATTACTTTTAGAGGATCAACGAAAGAAGATTGACGAAAGATATTACGGCAGCAGGCGCGAATGGAGCTTCTGGACGGGGAGGGCCAAGAAGCTCCCACAAGGACCTACCCCCAAAAAGGCTTTAGTGAAGGGACTAGAACTAGAAGTAACCCGTAACCGATAAGCCTTTAAGAAGAGAGGAGCTCATGAACTTGAGGAAGCGAGAGATGTATGCCAAAGTGTGAAAAGCATTTAGTAAGCATGTACTTATATTTGTCACCGGATAGTCAAAACCGTTAGTTGATCAACTATCGACAGATAGTAAATCAGACCGACAGGGTTTAGAATTTACGTTTCTTTTTTTCTTACATGTCAACCTAACACGAAGACTATTCGGGCTTCGCTAAGCTCGCCCCCTCTAGCCTTCACCTAAGCTACCGCAGTGTTTACCCTGGTATTTCGTTTGCAATTCAAGTTTAAACCAGTCTACTATTTAACAGTTTTAACCGTTAGTTTATCAACTAACGCTTACTGTCGATTATCTGTCGATAGTTGACCAACTGACGAGAAAAAACCGTTAGTTTATCAACTAACGGTTTTGATAATCTTACGGTGACATATTCATTAAACTTTATTGATTGGAAATATGAATTATGTTTGTACTACACATAGAAATACAAGGACTTAAAAAACTCACGAACAAAGCCGAGCTTATAATGTTTCCTGATCGTTGTATCTGTGTCATGGCCAGATCACAAATTCATCATTTCATGATGTAACTAACCACTTCATGATTTGGCCGACCATTTCATGAAATGGTCAGATAGGGTTGAATTTCATGAAAGATAAGACATGACATTTAAAAACTTTAAAAACGCAAGTGAAATTCCTAGTTTCACTGTCGGGGTGTCCAGCCTTAATTAAACTTCTAATTCAACCAAGGCTGGCCACATCATGACAATGATAAATCTAGGTATATATATGCATAAATCTATACGTAATTTAATTGAGTTACTCATAGGTATTTACAATAACTGAGTCATATTAGGTCAAAGTAAACAATTTATGGTAAAACACTTAAAACAGGCATAAATCAAGAATGAATCATCTATGGCCTATGAGTGACTATCAGAGACTGGTCATATCACAGAATCCTTCGATGACTGTATTTATAATTTAATTGGCTTATGCTACCCGTAGTTAGACTCTGTGACACCGAGGAGATATTCATTCCAGGAACAACAAGATTATAGTTATTATAAAAGTAAAACTTTAGAAAAAACTGACTCAATACCGCGTATTTGATACAAAACATACCCCATACGTGTCTTCATTCATTAAGGAGTTTCCGTATACCCTGACTGCATGGCGTTGATACATTGTGGATGTCACCATCACCAATAAAGTTACCATAACGCAACCTGCAGGCTACCTGTATTGAGCACTTCCGGTGGACATTTGTTGTCTTTATCATCAGTTACCCCCACCAAAATTAAGCTTCCCGAGAGTAAATGCACTTATAATATTAGTTACTAGGGAAACCACAAAAATCGCTATACTTAAGGTCTTTCTATACTATTTGAAGAGTTCCCTCGATTGCTCCAGGATCCCATCATCAGATCCTGACCTGGTGAAAATGTGACCAATCGGAAGGTAAACCCTTTCAAACAAACAATAAATTTTCCAAATCGGAACATCCTTCTTGGAGAAATCCATGAACATACATAAAACACATAGATTACGAGCAATTGTGAGCATCATTTTTTTGTGAAGTCGGTTAAAAAGTATTTACAATGAAATAACGAAATAACAGATAAATTCAAAACTAACCCTATGAGCCTTACCACAAAAAATAAACTACTGTTCAACACTTGTTTAAAAACAAAAACGTATGGGATTTGACGTTTGTTTTGAGGTTAAACCCTGTTTAATATTTTTTGTGGTAACACGGTATATATTTACTGATTCAAAATATCTGAAGAATTTATGTAGCAATTGAGTAAAGTAGAAACAAGCAACATCTACGGAATTTAGCGCTTTTTTTAAATAAAATGTTCGATTTATCATTACATATATAGGTATAGGTATAGGTTAGTTAAGTGTCTGATTTAACCAACTAACTCCGAAGTTGGTTAAATAAGACACTTAACTAACACCCTAGACCGTTAATTAAAGACCGACGTTTAACCAAGTCACTAGCATTTTGAT
Source organism: Argyresthia goedartella (assembly GCA_949825045.1). Taxonomy (NCBI): domain Eukaryota; kingdom Metazoa; phylum Arthropoda; class Insecta; order Lepidoptera; family Argyresthiidae; genus Argyresthia; species Argyresthia goedartella. The sequence goes on along the minus strand of OX463821.1, from coordinate 18,852,643 downwards.
TTAAATAAGGCATCGTCGAAAACGTTTCATAAACTGTCTTACCGAAAGCCGGCGTGTTGGTTAAATAATGTAGAACAAGATGGAGTCACGACAACAGCTGATTACTTTCAGAGTCTATCTTTTCACTACTGATTTGCGCAGCTTATGTCAGGGCAAAACATTGCGGTAGCTTAGGCGAAGGGTAAAGGGGGTGAGCGAAGTTAAGTTAAGCTTAAGTGTATTTCTATTGTATATGTCTTGTTGCCTAGGAACGTTTAGACAACTCGTTAAACGTTTCGTTCACTCACTTGTCTGACGGAACTTTAGCGACTTGGCTAAACGTCGGTCTTTAGTCTTTACTCTCAACGGTCTAGGGTGTTAGTTAAGTGTCTGATTTTAACCAACTAACTGCGAGATATATACAGTAGTTGGCCAGTTCGTCACTTTGGTGGCCATTTTTTTCTAAAATTACCAAACAACAACAGAGCACACGAATATGATAACGACTAAAAATAAACTTACAAAAAGCTATTTACTGGCTGAGGATTTCATCGCTTTATTACTTTATTGTACCGCCGCCACATTGTCGCACTTGCTAGCGATACAATTTACATTAGAGGTACATAATCTACATACAAGAATATCATGCATTTAAACTGTGAATGAATAAAAATGCCTACTCCACAAGTGCCGAGTACAAAGGTCGCGCATGTCCGACAATTACGTGATAGCCCAGAATAAGTAAAGTCGGCATTTCTCTATAAGGTTGGGCCTTTCTTTGTTTTGATGTGATTGAAGTGGAGTACATCGAGGCAATTACTATCGTCTGACGCGCCGCGAGCTGCTCTGACGTCGATCCATGTGAGATTGCGCGCAAATCTACAACTCAAGCGATTGTTTGCGTAATACGTTAAGGGTATGGGTATTGTCAAACGCCCGTATTTTAAGCGCTATTCCTCTTAAAGGAGACCCTTGCAAAATCCCTAAAAAATATCTGTATGTATGTTATGAAGACATACATCATTTGCCTTCAGTCCGTTAGTTGGAAAACATTATGTGGTAAGAACATGACGTTTTTTGTCTAAAACTTACCTAAAATTTGCATTTCTTGGGATCTTAAAATAATATTAACATGGTTCATGCGTCAATCGGTAGTTATTCAAAATATGTTAAAACTGTCGGTTTTAAATCAAGAAATAATCAGTTTTTGTTGTTGACAAATATTTATTTAAACAATTTGCGCACTGTTTTGCCGCAGCGGCTGACGTGGGAGCCATGTTCCAGTGTGAGCTGTTACGAACTTCATTTTAATATGATGTGTCCAGATATGCAACCCCCATGATGCTAGTTGCTCATTTTACCGATACCCGAGCCTTAAACCGTTAAACCTTATCAGCAAAGACGTCACACAATTAAAACACTGAAATAACAAGCATTCGTCAGTTTGTGAGAAGATTTCATCAGCACGCTCGACGAACTCTGCTGAAGTTTGAGTGTCCGCTGAGATTGTGACGCGCTCCGATCGAAATAAGAGCCTCTTGCACACGGCGTATATGTATATCTCCGCGCGTATCAATATCGAATATATATATCACTATCGTGATTCGTTATTTTGATACGCGTTTACTCCGCGCGTTATTATGCGATTTCCGCGCGTTCAGGTTCCACCATGTGCAAAGTCTATCTAATCTCGTCAGACTCGACGATTCCAGGGGTGTCTCAACTAAGCCAATTAAAAAAGGTTGAAAAGAGAACTTATGGTCACCAGCCTAGTGTCAAATTACAATACCTCTATAATATAGTTTGGTTCGTTTTTTCCCTACGACGCCTTCTGAACTCCACAGACTGCTAAATGCCAGTGATTCTGGATGCACCAACATGCTATCCAGCAAGTCTAGTAAATTGTCCACAGTATGAAATCAGACAGATAAAGGTACGAGCTTGCTGAATGAAGTATAGACTGCCTTACCGCCCGGCTACCTGCGTTGCGAGTTGCGGCGCGGCAGGCGGCGAGCGGCGGGGCAAATGTAGGGAATTCAGGATGAGCCGCAATTCGCGTCAAAAGTAACTGTGGCTTACGTTATACAATTCAAAACCAATCCCTCAATTAAAGAAGAAGAGATAAGGAGATAAAAAAATTGAGCGATTTTTAAATTTCTAGGATCATAGATATCTATAGGTATAATAATCTAAGGTAAAATTTTGAAATGTACTCTAATAACACAAGATAATAATAAAAAAATGCGTCTTTTGTTGCGTACTTACACAAACATATGATGACTGCGACAATCTTATGAATGCCTGACAAAAGGTCCATTTAAAACACTAAACTTCGACGGTTTTTAGCATGCGATTATGACATTTTCTTAATGTCGTACAAATGTCGTACGTAAATCGTACATAATAAGCAATATTTTTAATTGCAGATGTCAAAAATGTATGGGTTTTGAGCTGTCAGGCAGGATCTCATTCTCTCGGCGGCCATCAGACTTTAGTTAAGACAACACTTACATTCACTACAGCCCACGTTTCCATTCACACACGCACCACACTCTCCATTTTCTCTCACAAACATAAACTCAGCTTCACAAACAACAACCATCCTCAACTTAATTTTGCTCCTTTTTGTTTTGATTTTGTATCTCATATTGTATAAGTCATCATCAGTGATATCGTCATGTCAAATTTTTTAAATTGTGTTTTATACTATACAGAAAACATTGAATGCAAAGATAGCTACGACCTTTCGTCTGATCATTCACCAGTATTTGTTACAATTGGGATGAATGTGGTGCACACACAAAGAACATGCCAATTACATAACCGAGACACTGACTGGGACCTATTTCGTCACCTAGTAGCCTCAAGGACCAGTATTAATTTACCACTCAAAAGTGACTCAGATCTTGAAGAAGCTGTAGAACATTTCAACCAAAACATCCAACAGGCTGCATGGGAATCAACCCCAAAACCCAAACAACAAGTACTAGCTCCATGTCCCCAAAAAATTACAGATCTCCTTGCTGAAAAACGAAAAACTAGAAAGACCTGGCAAACTCATAGATACCCCAGCGACAAAAAGAAACTAAATGCTATCACAGTGAAGCTTAAGAAACTTCTTGAGGAAGTAAGGAACGAGGGTGTTCAAAAATATCTAAGAAACCTCGACGGGAAACCAGGTACCGACTACTCACTGTGGAAGGCCACCAAAAACCTCAATCGTCCAAAACTTCATCAACCCCCTATTCGGAAGCCAGACCTAGCATGGGCGAAAAAGGATATGGATAAGGCGAACACATTTGCAGACCACCTAGAGAGTGTTTTTGTCCCAAACCCTGATGAGGGATCCACCAGGATTAAAGACGTAGACGCGCTGCTTGCCACAGCCTACCAATTGGACAGACCAATACAAAAATTCTCTAAAACTGAAGTAAACATAGCAATAAAGAACCTTGTCAACCACAAATCTCCAGGTTATGACCTAATCACTGCTACTGTACTTAAACATCTGCCGGAAGAAGCCGTAGACCTCCTGACATCATTATTCAATACTATCCTCCAGCGAGCGGCTATCCCGAAACAATGGAAAGTGGCTCAAATAATAATGATTGTCAAACCAGGAAAGTCAGCGACCGACGTAAAATCATATCGACCAATAAGCTTGCTCCCGATCACTTCAAAACTGCTTGAAACTTTATTTATGAAGAGACTAATGCCAGTTATTCAAGAAAAAACCTTATACCGGACAATCAGTTTGGCTTCAGACAAAAACATAGTACGATAGAACAAGTCCATAGACTTGTAGAAAAGATAAACTCCACCTTTGAAAAAAAGGAGTACTGCTCAGCAGTATTTCTAGACATCTCACAAGCTTTCGATCGCGTCTGGCATGAAGGACTACTCTATAAAATAAGACTGCACCTTCCTATTAATTACTACCTATTCCTCAAGTCGTACCTAAGCGAAAAATTCTTCTTTGTAAAACAGGGAGAAGACTCATCCATGCTACATCCTATACAAGCAGGAGTGCCACAAGGAAGTGTCCTTGGACCGATCCTCTACATCTTGTATACTGCAGATCTCCCAGTCAGCAAAGACATTGTCACTGGAACCTTTGCTGACGACACAGCAGTACTAGCTTCAGACCCAAACCACGTTGTTGCATCGGCCAAGCTACAATCGAGCCTAAACTCAATATCAAACTGGCTCAGAGACTGGAGAATAAAAGCCAATGAATCGAAATCTGTCCAAGTCACCTTTACTACTAGAAGAGATACATGCCCTCCAGTTACACTGAACGGAAAAGATATACCGCAAGAAAATGAGATATGATACCTCGGCATCTACCTGGATAGACGACTCACATGGAGGAAACATATATTTACCAAACGTAAAGCCCTGGGTCTTAAACTCCGAAATCTCTACTGGCTTCTCAACAGAAACTCACAAATGTCCTTAGAAAGCAAGATACTTGTATATAAATGCATCATAAAGCCCATATGGACCTATGGTCTTCAGCTCTGGGGAACGGCAGCCAAATCGAATATTGACATACTCCAACGGTTCCAGTCCAAAACCCTGAGGTTAATTGTAAACGCCCCATGGTATGTCAAAAACGAACATATTCACCGAGACTTGAAAATCCCTACGGTTCAAGAAGAAATTATCACCAATCTTAAAAGATATAAAACCAGACTTGAAAGGCATCCAAACGCACTGGCCACAAAATTGATGACAGAAACCACAACGTTTGAAAGACTGAAAAGAAGAACACCACAAGATCTCATTGACAAACTAAATTAATAGGATGGGGCAATGGCTCCAGTCCTGCAAGCCGGTCTAAAATCAATCTCAAAAATATTGCTAAATGTCCTAGATGACAGATCGCAGTAATACAGGAAGACAAAAAAAAAAATGTGTTTTATACTGAGATATTAATTCTAGTTAGAAGTAGCAGCAACGACGATCCGAATGACCGAGTCAGCAGTGACCCTGCCTACGAAGCCAAGGGTCCCGGGTTCGAGTCCCGGTGGGGGCAAATATTTGTTTGATGAGAACGGATGTTTGTACCCTAGTCATGGTTGTTTATCTATTTAAGCATAATATTTATCTATATAAGTATGTGTATCGTTGTCTAGTACCCAAGATACAGGGAATCCCTAGTTTGGGGCTAGATCAATGTGTGTAAATAGAGTCCAAGGTATTATTATTACTTATCCTAAAACACAGGATTCGCCCTTTCTTAGGGAGAAACGATACGTCCCACCTGGCTTAATAAGTTTATATGTAGGTATATATTTTTGGAAATAAACAATAATTAGCATTACTATTAATTTCATACATTTGTTTTCGTCGTGACAACTGATGATCTTGATGCCTTACGTGTCCATGCCCATTATCTATGGTTCATGATATTATAGATCTAGGTATGGAAGTTCGACTTTTGTTTCACGTGATGTTGACGTCATTCAGCCGGGCAAAGGGTGCGAGGTACAATAAATCAACTAATAATAGGCAGGCGCCGGCGCCTAGTGTCCGGTGGCGCGCCGGAAATCGTATAAGCGCATCTCTTGCGCGCGCGCATGTTCCGGCTGTTTCCGGCGCGCACGTCGCTTCCTGATGCGTCCTGCAGTTTATGGGCGGCGCTGCGTTTACTACCCAATAGTCGATACGATAGGAAGAAACCTATTACTTGACCGTTAACAGCGTTTCCGTTCTGTTCTGTTTAATTCATTTGCGATAAACCATTTCAGGTTAAAGGAATTTGCAGGATTGTCGTCTAGCAAATGAATTATGCGTTAATATGAATTATAGTGCTCCGTGGTCTAGGGGGTTTCACGCTTGCTTCAGCTTTCAGGAGGTTCACGTTCGAATTCCGTTTCTGCGATCTTGTACCAATGAGATAAGTACTTTATCTTAAGTAAATTATACGTGAGGAAACCTTCATTACTCCATAGCTGCGGCGATGGGCTAGTCCCCAGTCACGCAAAATGAAGTATTGAATAACTGGCTAAAAGTGGGCACAATTGTGCCTCTGCCACCCCGCACGGGAAAGGGCGTGACGCTATCTTGTTGTACGACAGCCCATAAATGTCCCCAATGACCGAGGAGCACAGGCCCGGATACGAGATATATTAAGCCCAACTCTACCACCCTGGCTCAGTGCGGGTTGATGGAGGGGGTTTTACGACTACACTACCAAGTAGCAATGAAGCCGGGACCTACAGCTTAACGTGTCAACCGATACATGAACGTTCAATAATGATGTACATAGGTAAGATAAATTACTCATCTTATTGGTACACTGGATTTGAACCTGCATCTCCTGCGTGAGTAGCAAGCGTGACACACCCACTAGACCAGGGGAGTCTGAGGCTGTTTTTTTAAATATTTACATCAAAATGGTTTTATCTATCCGCAACCGAAAATATAAACACATAAGACAAGCAAACCGCTTGTTACGTTTTAGAAAGTCCCGCATTAGAAAAGAATTCGTTATGGAATTGTATGAAAAGACATTGTTTGTGTTGGCAAAGGAAAAAATTAAAAAGTAAACAGTTGCGCATTCCATTGGCTAGTGCACGTGGTACATTCCAATGGGGTCATGCACCACACCGGCTTGCCGCGCAAGCGTCGTCGGCGCAAGAGCATACTGCCGCCTCAGCGCAGCACTTGCCAAAACGAGCTCATTTACACAGCAATACGTCACCCTACCATAACTATCCTCAACGCAGACTTTCCTCCCTGAAAATGCCCCGTTCGGGAAGTGAACCATTGCGCTCAATTTTCAAAACGCTAAAGGTTCACAAGTAGCTTTCATATCGGCAACAGTATCGCAGCTGAAGAGGACAAGTCGGCATGGGCTGTTAACTGATTGCATTCCACGCGGCGACGGCGGCGGGGTGATGCGCGGTGATGATCGGCCGACAGACGTGCGGGGGGCGGAGTGCGGAGGCTTCGCAGGAATGCGGGCCGCGCGGCCTCGTGTGCGCATTCCTGCCCCCGCCCCGCCGCCGCGCGCAACCCCGCCCCGCGCCCGTCCGCTGAAGCGCGATAGAAAACGTCCGCTCGCTCTTCGCTGAAAGGCTTTGTGTGAAAGCAGTACTGCGGAGTGCGGTGAACATTTCTGGTATGGTTGCTATTGGGTTTCTGCTTCTGCTTATTGCTAAGTGTTACTGCTACAGAAACGCATTAAGTTGAAATTTAAAAGTTGCATATACTTATGAAACGAATGAAATATTTGCGACTTATAAAGTAGGAAAGCTTCTCAGATAACCTCTATACTATTAATAGCTTTGCAAAACGTTTATTGTTAATTTCAGTGATGATTGAAAAAAAAACTGCACAACCAAAAGAACCTATTCCGAAAACAGCCGATCGCGATACCGCATCGCGCGGCGAAGCGCTGAAGGCTCGTTAGCCCGTCAAAGATTAGCTCACAAAAGTATACCGGCCGAAAATGGGGAGAGCTGGAGCCTCCAAAAATCCCCGAGACTCCACATCCCGAATGTTAAAACACGGCGCCGGCGCCGCGAGGTGCTCGTTACGATATTTGTACAAATTCCCGCCGGTGTTAATCTGCATAATAACAGCGTGCGATACAAAGCGGTTGCCGACTCCCATTACGTGGGGCGCCGTCGGCCGGCGGCGGCGCGGGCGCCACAGACACGCCACGTACCATGCGGCCCTGCAGTACCGGCGCATCGACACGCCATCAAACGGCTGGCGGTGCACCGAGATCTCCTCGCACATTTTAAGAGAAATAAGGCGCAAAATCGATGAAACCCGACACGTGTAATTTCTGCAAGGCGCAACTGATTTGAATCTTGTTTCCAACGTCACAAACTCGTTGCATCAACTGTGGTCTAATATGGCAAGAGATTCAAATATAGACTAGAGATGCACCTTTAAATTTGACTAAAATGTTTGTTAGATCGCATTAACATAGTGCAGTAGATAAACAGTACCAGAATATCTTGAAGATAAGTGCTACGACGAAAATCACCAACGACACGGCAGCACTAACCCAACAGCCGACAGGAATACCGATGGATAAATCTAGAGACACCCATATAAACCAAAATATACCACACCGATCAGCAAAACAATGAGAATTCGTTTGAAGACCTCAAAACAGAGTTGTAAAGCGATCCTTAGGATTGCCTCGCAAACTCTAGCCCCGCATAGGTAGTAGCGTCCGTCTGTATAACTTACACGGATGCCTGCGCCCAGACAGTGCATCCGATAGCCACATTGTTAAATCGTCTGAAACGCTTATTACAATATCGTTAAAACAATCGCGCTCACTCCATCAAGCGAGTAATGGCGGAGCTGGCGTGCGTTTAGCGAAGCTGTCATGTAATCATAACTGTTATGCATTGGTGAAGCTGTGATGTGAACCCCCGTGTGGGGTAAAAGATGCGCTCGATAAGTAGTTTGTGTTGAGCCTAAGTTGTAAAGTGTGTAGGCTCGTACGTACGTATAGTATGTAGAGCGCGTATACCATGACTTTGTTCATAAGGTTTTATTTTATTTTAAGTGGGTATTAACAGGCACAGGTTTGGGCTCCAACAGCGAATGATATGTGGACAGAAAGTTAAGATATGTAAGCGAGAGAGAAATGTAACCCTAAAAGTTGCAATGAAATCAAGGGTGAGAGTGGTGCTACAAATTGGATAACTTTAGAAGATAAATCTTCGCTACTATAATTTAGTCTACAACATTTTATTAATTACAGGTTAGATGTACGTAGGTATATATGTATTTATACAACACCCTGGATACCCTACGAGTACTACGCAACGAGCGGGAACAAAGGTTCCGCCGACTTTGGCTATCCGGCCATCTTGTGATGCACCCGAGCCAATTTGGGCCTTGGTTAGTCCTAGTAGGGGTTAGGCGGTTTAATGATAGGTGTCGTAACCCGGGGCTCGGCTGGTCGTGGTCTGCACATCCCAACATTTGAGATATCGCTTGTCGTAACACCGAGGCTGCCGGCTGTAACCACTCTCCCGTGAGCTGTTCTTTCGCCACCGAAGCAAACCATTCGGCTAAGAGTACATGCTACAAGTGAGGCCTTTCGGGGGCTCCGAGACTCAAGATTACATTGGGAGTTTCTCTCTTTGGATATGATTTCTTAGAAACTTAAGCGAGAACAAAGTAGATGAAATAACTTGTGCGCAATCGCCGGAACCAGCTGCAAAAAGCTGCAATCATGACGCTACGTGATAGCATCGCTCAAGCGGACATTACATAAAGCTATAGCCGGATCAACTTGGAGTTTCAAATTATCTAAATAAACAAACGGGTGAAGTTTCTATACCAACTTGTCTTGACTATTATAGACACTTGTGTTCTAATCCGAGATGAGCGGTTTAGAGATTGAGAAACTAAGAGGCAATTCAGCGCGACAATGAACTAAATTTAGAATGTCTGGCCAGAGACAATTATGTGCAGACATGAATAACGCCAGTAGTGTTGGCTGCTGCGATTTCCAGCGAAGAAAGTGGCACTCGCTGTAATTATATCTGCAGACAGCCTACCTACTTCGAGATGTCAAATACTTACTGCAGACAGCCTACCTACTTCGAGATGTCAAATACTTACTGCAGACAGCCTACCTACTTCGAGATGTCAAATACTTACTGCAGACAGCCTACCTACTTCGAGATGTCAAATACTTACTGCAGACAGCCTACCTACTTCGAGATGTCAAATACTTACTGCAGACAGCCTACCTACTTCGAGATGTCAAATACTTACTTCTAGGCTCCATTCGGTGATGTTCTACTCTGTTATTTATCGGCTACGATACAGCGAGGGGAAAACCAGCTGAAGTAAAAAAACGTTGCCTCAACACCAATGTCATTGGTATCCAAATTCGCATGACCAATCGGGTCGCGGCGTACTTGTTAGCACAGACACATGAAGTTACATATAATGTAGACGGTCGAGAGGCACCCACGCGGGCCAGACATCGCCGCACACCGCCAAGGTTGCCCTCAATGACATGACACAAGATTTTTCAGTGAAATAGTTTCACCGCTCGACGGCGGCGGCGGCGGCGGGGGGCGGCGGGGCGGTCTGAGTCCGCCGGGGTCGATGAACTCGCGAGACATGCGATTTGGCTCACACTCCAAACAACCACAAATGACCCGACGCCCCATAACAACTACTCGCAAGAAACGCTCTCTACCAACCCTGTATAGTTCAGTTTGTTGAACATTACATTAGAGTTTATTGGTGTTTCGTAAGTTCAACCAAAAATAAAAACCCATCCAAGGTTGGCTCTAAAATTGGCACATTAACAGGATTTATTCGTAGTGAATCAATGTTACATTCCTGTATTGTTGTTTTATTCAAGGGAAACAAAAACGTCTGAAACTAAATAGAGACCGAATGCCAACAAACCAAGACGCGAGTGACGATCCATGCCAATCAGCCAGATTCACACATGTCGTCAGGCGAACTAAAAATGTGCAAGACGTCAATTCAATTCAGTTATTGTTAGCAGGTAATTTGCCGCTCCGCGAAATACTTTCGAGCTTTTATATCCACCCAAGCGGTGGCGTAGCAGGTTCAATTGTCGGTCTGCGGTACCGTTGAATGTCCACTTGTCCAGTCAAGTAAGTCCTAGTAATATAATAATAGACGAACATGGAATAGCGGGTTTGTGGCGGTTAGTTGCATCCCGCTCGCGCGCCCGCTACTTATCAATGAAATTCCTGAGCCCGCGCCGCTCTCCGTCGCTCCAACGGTGCCTCGCGTTCCTTCCGTCTCCTGCCTGACGTAACAAAATGGCTGCCGGGCCACATGTGCTCTTCGAGGCGCGCATTTGAGAGACAACCCCATAAGCACTCCCCTATCTCACTAATTTGGGAGAGTGTCGCAACAGCTAACGATGGTAGCATAACAGTTCCGGGGAAATATAAAAATAGTACTGGAATGTTCATAAATTATAGGGCTTTATCAAGGCAACAATATGTGTTGATATTAACGTTATTCTCGTGTGCGTTTTATAGTTTTATTACATCAACGACATCTGTTTGGTTAAATTATAAAATATGCTTATTCGTTCAACGAAATGTAAAGTAACAACGTGATAATTTATTGGGCATTTAATTAAGACGTTGCACAACAATAAATTGATGGAACTAGTGAAAGTACTAGAGGAAATAGTCTTATAAAATACAACTAGCGCCATCTGAGTATGAGCTTAGAGAAACTCCTAGAAACTAACGGCTCAACTGCGCTCGCGCATGAGTCGAAAGTGGTTCTCATCTCAAGCAGTCTTAGCCGACATCAGCTGTGGTAGTTTAAAGATAGATGGCGGTAGCACCGATTTATTTCCTCTTCTAGACAAGAATGCCTAAAAACTCGCGTGTAAGTAATTGCTGTGTTCTCAGAAGCATAAATATTAGGACGATAAATGAGATACCTAAGATTCTGTTTATACCATAAGTCAGTACTTTTCAACGAGCCCTTTACAGGGGGGCCTCGGATAAAAGAAAGAAAGTAAACTTTACGGAATTCATAACTACATACTTTTGTTCGTAACAATTTACTCCATTGATTGATCTCTGGTTGCAATAATTAAGATTATACAAAATGACACAACGTAGGTATGCCAGTCTCCATACAATCAATCCATAGAAAATGTTCGAACCCTTTTTTTTTATTTATTTAATTTATGACATATTAAAAATAACAGAGCTACATACTTGAACACCACTTAAACCACTGAGGTTTGTGTGTGCTGTCATCTACTCATTATACAGTATTTATTGCTATATATAAATTAAAATAAGCTTTATTCAATTAAAAAGTTCAAAAAGGAGTGTGCAGTTCTCAAGTAGTATTCAATTTTGAGAGAAAGTATGTTTTTAGTTTGTATTTAATATTTGTCTGCGTGATCGAGTTCCTGATTTGTGTAGGTAAGTTATTGATTAAGCGCGGAATCATGTAGGAGCTCGTTCGCTCACCGTAGGTATTGTTTGCGCGTACAGTAACCAGTTTACTCTGCGCCATTCGCCTGGTTATTATAGGGTGGTTGATTTTTCGACGATCACTTTTATTGAAGAATGTACTCCACAGTGCTTATATAGTTGGTTATCATCGTTGTCAAATTGGTTTTTGATTTTCGGTGATACAATTCGTTTCAGCAGCCTGGTCTGTAACTTTAGTTCCATACTAAAGTTACAGACCATGACTTTGACTTTGACTTACTATCCAGAAAGTTGCCAGGAGTGACCTCGGCATACCACAAACGTGTTCAACATGTGGACCCCAGTTGATCCTGTTAGACCCAGATATACATGAGTGTCCACGATTTCTATTGGACCGCAGTCGCAATTTCCGTCGTCACAGCCACTGTGCATGCAGGCGGGGGAATGGCCGGAATTTACAAGACCGGCTTGCGCTGGCGTTCATAGCAGCAAACATTTATTCATACATCCTCACACTCTTACGTGTATAGAATAGTAGGATATAAAAATGCGCCAGATGCGTGACATGTCCAGGGCGCCTATATGTTTAAGGCCGAGCATCTTGCAATAATATTTAAAAAATTACTGTGCGAAAGGAGATCCAAAGGGATCGCTAGAATTTTTGAACTTGAAAGGGGGTTGCGTACCTAAAAAGATTGAAAAGAAGACCTGACTCGAATGACGTTTGGGCAAGTGTGTACAGTACACTACATATTACTAAATCGAAATTCGATGTAAATAATCGATATAAGGTTTTGGTTGTGTGTTGTCTGTCAGTGTCACTCGGTGTCAGCCGGTTTAGCGGGTTACAGCAATGCGTGCATTCAGCAGAACACATCGATGATGGAACGTAACGCTGATGGAACACATCGAGTGGAAACCATTAATCTCCACATCTGCAGCGATGGGCTAGCCCCCTGTCACGCTGAAATGGAGTATTAAATAAATGGCTAACCGTATACAAAAAAAATATGTTTCCATTTAAATATTTAAAATGCGCTCGTGAAGTCACAGTAGGTAGTAAAAAATTGACACGCTTGGTTCTCATACATTTATCCGTGCTTGCGTTGTCTACTCTATCTGTCTATGAGTTAAACTCGAGCCAGGTGCCAACTTAGCGCGCCCAGTAGTATTATGCATGGGCTTAACAGATTTTAGTCAAAAAGGCAAGAATTTTGCTCGGACGAAACCGGCTCCGGGGTGGACGATAACATGCATGACAGTTGGCTAACTGTCATGCATGTTATCATCCCTAATGCTCTAAAAGCAAGTTTTATTTAACACATTCGCTGACATATTTTTTTCAATACATCGCGATGTTGAACCTTATACCATGGTGTTAGAGTTCACATCCTATGAAAAGCAAAAGTTCCTTTTTAGGTTCTCTGTCAGCCAGCAGGTTAATTGGAATTGCGGGAGATGAATACGATTCACAACCTTAGGGAGGTAAGTAAATTTGAGAAATGAAAGCCAAGACACAAAAGCTTTCTTTTTAAAACGACGCACTGGCCAGCAAGCAAGCGCATGAAAAAATGTAGTTGCGTTTTTTTTTTATTTCCCCGCAATAGTGATGAAAACTTGAATCACTAACATCCGAGTGAAATGCTAACAACATGTAATTGATAACTTATCTTACTTGTACAAGCTACTATGTAGACTATAGGTAAATACCTGGCGCTCTGGAAGCCGCCGGCACCCCCACTGGTCGCAGCGGCACCGAAGGACACGCCCACCGCCAGCCCCTCCGGTATGTTGTGAACAGTAATGGCGACCACGAGCAGCATGATGCGCTTCCACTGCGACGCGCGCGCCTCCAGCGAGCGAGCGGCGCTGTCGCGGCGGTCGCCCTCGCCATTGTCGGTCGCTTTCTGGAATAGGAGCCGTTTTGGGTGGTTTCTCCACTGGTAGCTGGAGCCCACTTTGTGTGCGTGGACTTAAGGGGCTACCTCGTCCGTGCAAAGGTCCCCGTTATTCCGGGTGGAATGACCCGCAGTGTGAGAGGGGCGGAATCGGGGAAAAATGACAAAAAGTCGGTTTTAAATTGATACAAAATTAACTAAAATAGCTATGATAAAATCTATAATAGGTAATTTAGGTATTGTCCAAACCCATCTGAAAAAATAGTTTTGAATTCTGTGTGCTATTCCAATTTGTCAGAAAATCAAAAAAAGTGTAAGTTTAGACCCCAGTTTAATAATTATTTCTATCGAGCGAAATTCCTCCTATCGCGTTTCTGTTCTTACAAAATCTATAAAAAGGTCCCCAAATTGTTAGATTAATTTATTTAACTCGGGACTTCTATTGAACAGCAGAGAAATAACTTCAAAAGTGTTAATTTTATCGATATATTTGCACGGAAAGGCTGAAAACCAAGGTTGTGGACTTATACCGTGATTTTAATTTGAAGCCTGGTGGCTGCCGTGTCATTGGTATTATGTTACTTCTACCCCGTGTGTGTGTTTTATATATCTCTGTGTTATATTTTCACGCCTTCACCGATATATGGGACCTTGCAGGATGACACAGAATATCTTTTGTCGAGAAAAAGGTCTTAAAGATTATCGACTAGGCCACGGCAACTAGTATTTATGTATATTTGCGTCACGCCTTTTCCAATACGGGATGTAGACATAGATGTGCCCTCGATAAGCCAGCTATTCAGTAGTTCATTTTTGTGACAGAAGGCTAAATCGTCGCCGCAACCATGCATGGAGATGTGGTTGTAAAGTATGGTAAATGTATGGTAAAGGTGTATTTGATGGCCTTGTGCACGGGTTAACAAACGCGGGGGCGCGGGGTGGGGGGTGGGGGGAGCGGCTCCAGGGAGGTTACCACAACGTCTTATGCCAATTCAGATTAGGAACCTAATTTGATCCGCAAAATTACCGTGACCGTCTTAAAACAAGTCTTGGTATTAGGTAAATAAAGCCCATTATGGCGAATTGGAATTGAAATGGTTGCCATGGTGATGTTCTTGTTTTGAACCTAATTTGAATCGGAAAAAGATTGTGGTAACCTCCCAGAACTGGATTTATGAAAAATGTATAATTTCATGCCTCGGAAAAATCGGGCGGCCTGCTTATAAGAACTTTTTGAATACTCTTTTCTGGTTTGGTGACCATGTGAGAGGCCCGGCTTGCGCCCTCTTCCTTGACAGATCTTATTGGTTGCTCGTCACTCGACTTTGTGAGCCATGTGAGATTTCAGGGCGGCTTGCGTCGGCCCTAACAGGTCTTATTAGTTGTTAGTCACTCGACTTAATATATGAAATTTCGTAGTCGGCTTGCGCCGCCCTCTTAACTAATGTTGGCCATAACACAATACTCGAATTCTCGAAGGCCCTTCTTTCTTACTAACAAATTATAACTTCACATGCAAGGGGGCCGCGGAATTTTAGCACAGCGTTCAAGGGGGCGCAGGGGCGCATAGTGAAAAAGGTTGGGAGTGTATGGCCTAAGTTCAATCACATACCGCAATATGTGAGTGGCCTCGCCGCCGCTGCGTCGAGCTGTGCTGGCTGGTGATGCAGTCTGAGAACTCATGAGGCCCGTCCACCGTCACTATGCTGGTCGGGTTCGATGACCGCTGGTTCAGGGCAGTCATCATCTCCAGGTCTTCAAGCTTCTCTTTGGTCTCTTTGCTTTTGGTTATAGCTGAAATTGAGAAACGTCGAGGTTAACAATGGCAGGTGTAAGGTGCGAAGCATGGGTAGCATTCTTGGTTTAGAAGGAAGGACAAGATATTACAAATTTTCTTATTAATTATATACTTACTCGTCCTACGAATCTAACTTATTAGTACAGTACTCCAAAACTGATAATGCGCTTAGAAATTTTCGCCAGTTGTCGTATTCCCGAAAACGTACTGAACCTAACCTAACCTAAGCACCTTTAACATAAATAATACATAAGTTTGTACAAATATTTAAATATTGTCATGTCATAGTGATGGAGGTGTGTCATTGACGTGACCCACAGATAAACGCCCACATATTGCTAAGTTAATTGGAAACCTAGTGCTGATGTGTGTATTGCGAAATCTTTAAGGCCCTAATGTTTCTTTGTTATCTATAATTTATTTTTTATAACAGAAAACCTTTCTAAACTATACTTATTTGCTAGCCTAATCAAGTCAAGTAATTCAAGAATATTTCGATCTTTTGTAATCTTACAGAGTTAATAGTATGTATGCAACTAGTAATTAAGTAGGCAAGTAAAGCTAACTGAGTATCAGAAAGAGAAAACAATATACCTACCTACAATAAAGGTACTATAGCTATCCGAATTATTCCGAATATAGGTTTACTACGAAATTGAAGCAAGTGTACTTATGCACCTGTTTCATTCACCATGAATATGTTGATAAGCCAACTACAAATAGGAATATTTAAAATCTTATATGCTAAAGAAAAACACTATAAAGATTGTGGTTGTAATGTGAACAGAGGCACGAGTCAGGGTCGTGGTCTAAACGTAGTTTGATTAATGAGTTATAAAATGCATACAAACTCATTATTTTTATATCAGTAACTATAAACTATGTAGGTACCTGAATATCAGAACATGAAATGTATGAACCTCTTTGTACTTGTCAAGAGGCGAATTACTATCTGCTGTAATAAAGTACAAAGGTATTTTCTGTCAATAATGATAACATTCATAAGTTACTCTCGCACATGCAAATAGGTATCTTTTAAGTCCTTAGAGATAAGATATGAATAGACTTCTGCACTAATCAATGTAAATGAGGAAAAGGGATTTCTTTTATCCTTAACCATGAGATGTGAATTGTTTCAGCACGTGCTGAAATGGTATTACTTGAAACAAAAGTTCTGACTTAAAACCAACAAACAAACATTAAGTGGCTGTGGTAGGTTCAGTATACCTATATAATTGCAAAAAACAACAGTTGAGCTCACAAAATAAATTAATTGAAGTCAAAATAATTGACAAAGAAAGAAAGAAATATGTTTTTCAAAGAAATTGCTGTGTTAATTAATAATGTATATAATGAATGAATGCAAGATGTACAAATTATACTATAGATTAAGACTACAATAGGTTTGCAATAGTGTGCATGCATTCCAAAATTATAGGCATTGTTTGTGAAACACATGCAATAATGCAGTCAATATAACTTGTGTTGTAATGACTGAAGGAATATTTTATCTTAGAATAGAAACACAATATGACGCCACTTGTATTGCTTTGATTGCTTCAATTGGTATAAATTCATGAAACAATGTGGGATATGATTACATATGTGTCAAAATCCGTATTTCATGTAGGCATGTAGCATGTTTGGATACTTCCTATTAGAATATGCAAGTTTTTACAAGGTTTATGATGTGATGATGTACAGCTTGTTAGTGTTTCAAACTTTATACCTAACATTTTTATGTGCAGAGATATTATTAAAGTACACAATAATGTAGTTTGTATAGAAAAAAAAAACCAGTCAAGTGCGAGTCGAACTCGCGCACGAAGGTTTCGTCCCACCATACAATGTTAAGGATGGTGTGGAGTGAATGGTTTGTATTTTACATAGCAAAACGTTGTTTATAAATTTATTGGTATATATATAGTTATACTTTCACACCCTATGTACGTAACCAGGTGCATTTATAAGCTTGTATGTGGTATTGAAAGGACGGACGGAGGGACGGACAGCGTAAGCTTAGTAATAGGGTCCTTCAGGTACGTAACCCTAACAATGGAATAGAAATGTGTACTGTTCATAGTGCTTCTGATTAGGCAAACAGCAGATTGAACATTACTATAAAACATTGATACCTACTACCCGACCAAGCCAACTAGGCACCTGTCAGGCATTTTCCGTCTCTGTCACACACACCTTGAAGAATGTTTTCTTTTACAGATGCATGTGTGACATGAGATGGAAGATACCTGACTGGTGCCTAGTTGCCTTGGTGGTATAATTCAATGCTGTAACATGCAACAGAAAAGTACTGAAAATGCACCAGATCAAAATGCAACTCTAGCGATAGGTACCTACTTTGTTGGAGTTGAATTTTGACCTGATGCATTTTCAGCACTTTTCTTTTGCATGCTACAGCATTGTATTATCTGACCCAGCCAACTTTTCAATCTGATACAAAGTATGGTTCAATATTCAAATGGTCACATTTATCCCACCCATTCAATAAGTTTTATAAACATTAAAAACTGCTGAAGACCCTGTCAGGTTATAAAAAAAGGAATTGTGTACCTCGGTTATTTGATTTAACTGTGCAAAAGAAGTGAATACTTACTGATCATCATGCTAGTAGAACTAATGCCTAGGTAGTCCAGGAATCTGTCTGTGCCAAACACAAACACTGCTCCGAATAGGAACCCCGCTGCTACTGGCAGGAATGCCAGCTTGCCATATATATCGGAACTCTCACACATCTCAATAGCCGGCTTCAGAAGCGACCAGTATGTGGCCGCAGTCATAACACCAGCAGCAAAGCCCAGTGAAACATCTAAAAGTTTTCTCTGAAACAAAGTTTTTGTTGTGATTACGCATGTAACCGCGTGGTTTAGTCTAGTAATATAAGAGGTATGTGGTGTATAGTTACATGTTTTCCTCTGATAAAGAAGACGCAGGCTGCACCGGCAGCCGTGAGACCCCACGTAAATAGAGTCCCCAGTAAAGCCTGCGTCACCGCTCCGTAACCAGCAATCATTATGAATTAAGTAGTAAGTAACAATTGTAACGATAAGGACTCCAGGTTTAGTACATTTTCTAAACACCATTGAGTTAATTAAAAGCCAAACATTGGAGTTATATTCTTTTATAGGCTGCACATGTTTATCGCAATATTCACAAATCCTTTGATGACATTTACTGTATTGTGACATTTACATTTGTCAAGATTCGTGTTGCCAGTTTTGTATATAAAATTGCCCGAATAGTGCTATAATATGAAGTAGTTCCATAGTTTATGATTTTTAATGTTATGTTATGTAAAAAATAATAAAAAGATGTTTGTGACTTTAAATTTTCTTTGATATACTTTGTATATCAACATGGAGAAAATAGAAAAAAATGTAATAACAACTCAATAAAATGTTCCTCAAGGTCGAAAAATTTGCTCCGAAAAAAAAAAAACATTTATTTTGTTCGCCATTAATTTGTTTGTTGAAATAATAACTAAGTAAGTAAAAATGATGTAAAAAAATAAATAATAAATAAATCTAAATCATCGCCGCCACCGCGGTGATGTCCTTCAGGCCCTGACAGCAAGTCCCCACAACACTACAAAGATTTCAATGGTGACGGTGGGCAGACTCACATGAAAAATTCAACCAAACCACTTTCTTCGCTATTCTCCTCTTTAGAAATACTCCGTTCTACTCAACCTTTTAGAAGATTTAACCAAAAACACGATAACCAAAAGTCTTAACGGCTTGTGTTTAAACGATAACCAAAAACGCACCAATTTTACTACCAATAAATTCGAAATGACTGCTAAAATTGATGGATGTCCACCAAATTGTGTTTGGATAAATGATCACTAAACTTCTTTTTATGTTTTGTG
The DNA here is from genome assembly GCA_949825045.1 of Argyresthia goedartella. NCBI lineage: Eukaryota > Metazoa > Arthropoda > Insecta > Lepidoptera > Argyresthiidae > Argyresthia > Argyresthia goedartella. The sequence continues at coordinate 18,833,137 of OX463821.1, read as the reverse complement.
TACTTAAGTTTATGTTTTAAGTATTTTTTGTAGTTCTTACATGTTCAACCTAACACGAAGGATAAAGGGGGCTTCGCTTCGCTCACCCCCTTTACCCTTCACCTAAGCTAACGCAGTATTTTGCTCTGATATTTTCTGCAACTTTTGGTGGTCATTTAGCCATTTTGGGTAGGAAAAAAATATTTTGGTGGTCATTAATTTGTTGCCATTCTTAACTACCATTTCGAAGCTGGACCCAAGCCGCCCTTCCCAACAGACACGGTGGTCTGGATCCGGAAACTCTCCGATGTGGCGCTACCGGCTTTCTTAGCGTCGGCTCACAGTCCACGTGACCTCTACGATAAAAAAACCTTAACCCTTTACTTGGTGATGTAGACGTCACCCGCTTGGCCGAGGCTAGGAATGCCTGGTCGCAAGACTGTCCGAGGCAAAATTTTCCGTTAAATTGTAACTCCCAAAGGTTGTGGGACAAGCCGCTCTGTGTCAAAACGCGGGACGAACTTATAGTCTCAGCGCGTGTTTCCGTAATATACAAGGCCATTACCCAGGGGTCTGTAAATTATCGCGTATACTTTGGAACGCAATATTTTCACTTACGTCTTCCGAACTATACATCAGCATTACGCCGCAATCGTGTATACTTCGGAATGGTCTACGCCAATTTTATGGTTCCGTTATATACTGCGCTATTGCCCAATGTAAATACTCGTGTTATTAAATACATATTTTATTTTTATTTATTAATGGACTACATTCATAAGGGCATTAAAGCGTAAGAAAGCCACGTCAACAATTAGATAATGATTATAGCTTATTTTGAATTGATTTTCAGCTTTTAGACTTTAGTTTTTTGAACGGCTAGTAAAAGTTTGTGCGGAGAATGACAGCAGTAATAATTTGTATGTTTTCGGTAATATTCGAAAATGGTCTAAAGACAGACCATAGATCGAAAAAGAAATGCACTTAATATTTATAAATGGTTTGTGTTTAAACGATTACCCAAAAATTCGAAAATTTACTAACAACAAATTCGAAATGACTGCCAGAATTAGTAAATAATCACCAAATTGTATTTGGATAAATGATCACCAAACTTCTTTTTATGTTTTGTGTACTTAAGTTTATGTTTAAGTATTTTTTGTTGTTCTTACATGTTCAACCTAACACGAAGGATAAAGGGAGCTTCGCTTCGCTCACCCCCTTTACCCTTCACCTAAGCTAACGCAGTATTTTGCCCTGATATTTTCTGCAACTTTTGGTGGTCATTTAGCCATTTTGGGTAGGAAAAAAATATTTTGGTGGTCATTATATTTGTTGCCATTCTTAATTACCATTTCGAAGCTGGACCCAAGCCGCCCTTCCCAACAGACACGGTGGTCTGGGGATCCGGAAACTCTCCGATGTGGCGCTACCGGCTTTCTTAGCGTCGGCTCACAGTCCACGTGAGCTCTATGATAAAAAACCTTAACCCTTCACTTGGTGATGTAGACGTCACCCGCTTGGCCGAGGCTAGGATTGCCTGGTCGCAAGACTGTCCGAGGCAAAATTTTCCGTTAAATTGTAATTCCCAAAGGTTGTGGGACAAGCCGCTCTGTGTCAAAACGCGGGACGAACTTATAGTCTCGGCGCGTGTTTCCGTAATATACAAGGCCATTACCCAGGGGTCTGTAAATTATCGCGTATACTTTGGAACGCAATATTTTCAACTATACATCAGCATTACGCCGAAATCGTGTATACTTCGGAATGGTCTACGCCAATTTTATGGTTCCGTTATATACTGCGCTATTGCCCAATGTAAATACTCGTATTATTAAATAAATATTTTATGTGTATTTAAGTTAATATCAGCGAGTAATATCAGAGTTTAAGGGAAATATTAAACCGCACATCAAAAATACTGATTTTCACAGCAAATATCAGGGAAAACACTGCGGTAGCTTAGGTGAAGGGTAAAGGGGACGAGCGTAGCGAAGCCCCTTTATCTTTCGTGTTAGGTTGAACATGTAAGAACAACAAAAAATACGTAATACAAACTTAAGGACAAATAAAATATTTAAAGTGTTTTTATTGAACCTTTTTTTCTGTGCAAATCAGTATATTTGATGTGCTAATAAATAATACCTTTGATAGCGTGCGTAAGAGACACTGTATAGTTTGGAACTAAACTTTCGCAAGCATTAATTACAAACTATACACGAGTAGTTCGCAAAATTCTTGTATATTTTTTAGTTGCAGATGTGAGTATCAGCATTTCGAAATATACACGAGCAGTACGCTATGGGAGCGTAATGGCCTTGTATACAACGGAAATACGCAGTCTCGGCCCATTGCCGACCAACTTGGATAACAGACCTCTCCTGTCAGTGCAGTGGCGGCCGTTGGTCCCGCATTGTCAGCCTCAATGATATCATGCGTCGGGCCCTTGCTGGCTGTGGTGTACCGACCATTTCAAGGCGAACCGAACAGCTTGGCGCGTGACGATGGCAAGAGTCTAGGCAGAATGACGCAAATTCCGTGTCAGAAAGGGAGGTCGCTGGTTTGGGACGTGACCTGCATTGATATGCTGGCCCCGTGTCACTTACCGGCGACCTATGCCACAGACATTTCTATGCAGCTCGTTGAATCGTCAGGGGACCGTAGAGCTGGCATTCTACCTCGCTCAACGCATCAGCATTGCGATTTAGCGAGGCATTGGTGCCAGCGTTTCCGGTACCCTCCCCCCGGCAGCGATCTGGGTGAAATGTTTAACCTAGTTTAAGTTTTAGTTGTAGTTTTGTTTTAGTTTTGGTATATTATTATCATATTCTAATCAATTATATGTATATTAAAATGGTTTTTAGGGGATTCAAAGATTTCATTGTTTTGAGATTTATTTTTAAAAAGCTCTCTTAACCTCTTGAATACCACCGGCGTTAGATAACGCCACTTTTCCGCCATAAGTTTTAAATTTTATTACCATGGCATAAGGTTCAAAATCGCGACCCGTCCCAACTACCCTCGGTTTTTAAGAGGTTAAGGAGTCTGTGCGTTTTAAATTATAAATTGCTCGAATAGCTCTTTCCTGTAAAATAATAATTGTTTGAATATCCGCTGCTTTCCCCCACAGCAAGATACCATGACATGACACTATAATAGTGACTAAAATAGTCTAGCCTAGCTGTAGACACATCCGTGTTTTGTGTGATGTTCCTAACAGCATAATTCACAGAACTTTATCTAACAGCTAACTTATAGATATGGGGTCCCCATTGCAATTTTCTATCAAAGTTTATTCCAGGAAACTTTGTATTATTTACTAATTCTAACCGTGTTGCTGTCTGGTCTCAACTTTCCTGAAATTAGGAAGTGAGAATTTGATACAATTGGTTTTACCAGCGTTTAACAATAAATGATTAACTATGAACCATCAAATATCATCAAAATCTTCTTTTTGTCTATTAATTTTGAAGACCAGTTATCAGCAAACAATGCGATGTCAGTCAATTTCTCCACCATAAAAGGCATTTTTCTCTTCGCTGTTGCCAGTGTTGCTAGATTTACAAAAACTCGGTTACCAAGAAGGTAGGGAAAATGGCAATAACATACCAGCTACAGATGTAGTGAATAATCATTTCCTTTCGTATTTTCTCGGAAATGTTCGTTTTTGTCTTACTACTTCACTCGCACTCAGTACCCATCGAGACAACGTAGGGAACGGTCGCATTGCAAGAGGAAGTATCTATATAGAGTAGTTAATACCACTGAATTTATTTGATACCTACACGTAATTTAATAATACAGTAATTCATAGACACATCAGCACCATTCGGGTGTTATCGTTGTTCCGAGTTTTGCCGATAGGAAAGGATTATTCACTACATCTGTATCCTAGTTTTTGGTGGTGGTGATCAGAGTCTGGTAAGCGGATATTTATTTTTTGGCAGTTGTGCACTCAGCATGTTCTGAGGTTCTGTCCGTCCATTTGTCCGTCAGAGCGGGATGTATCTCAAAAACCATAATAGGTAAATAGGTGAAAATTTCACAGAATGAAACAGACAAACCTACCTGTTGTAACAGCAACAAAAAATTAACAACACGAGATTTCATAAAATAAATGGGTCCACATACAAGAGATATGTTTTAATCTCCTATACAAGATGAGAATGACGAATCATAAACGAATCAAAAATATGACGGAATCAAAACGGTAGGGTACGAATAATCCTTTCCTATCGGCAAAACTCGGAACAACGATAACACCCGAATGGTGCCGATGTGTCTATGAATTTCTGTATTATTAAATTACGTGGTATCAAATAAATCGCATACTTTATTTATCAATGTCAAATGTCAAATTGCCCGTTTGACGTATATTACACTGAGATGTTAAAACCACCACGATTCTATCATATAAAGAATTCGTTAGGTAAACAAAAATATAACTAGTTACTGAGGACGTTTTATTTCAATAAAACGTCCAATATCAATATTTTATTTACTGTTCGTTGAGAAATTCCACTGGCCTCCGAAACTCGTTTTTGGACTTTACAAAAGTAAGCAGTGTAGTTGGTATGTTTGAATTTATCATTTTCAGTTAAGAAATATAAATAAATATTGAAAATAATTTCGCAGGCTTGCCGATCTAAACGTTTCCCTTTTCTTAGTGCTTTCGGCATGTCTGTTATAAATTGTTAATGTGGATCGAATAAAATCAATGTTTATTATTTACAAAAATGACAGACAAGAGTGAAATGTAAAGTCAAAAAAAAAAATATAGGTGGCCTGCATTAATACACGAGTCCATGAAGTTTATCACAAAATCTAACATAAATATCAACAAAATATTTCTGTGGTATTAACTACTCTATATAGATACTTCCTCTTGCAATGCGACCGTTCCCTACGTTGTCTCGATGGGTACTGAGTGCGAGTGAAGTAGTAAGACAAAAACGAACATTTCCGAGAAAATACGAAAGGAAAGGATTATTCACTACATCTGTACTTCCCGTTGACCGCTGTATGACAACAATACATGATATTTACAAATATCATGCTATGTTAACATTAAATGCAGTTAGTTCATTTTAATAAAATATACATAATCCTGGTAAGTTTTCGTATGCTGCTTATGACAATTGTAACGTCTCGTATTCATAACATTTCTCACTATGCAAACATTTAACCTTTTTTCACAATGTCCTGCATTTTTCTCATATCTCCTTATTTACAGTTGTATGAAATGTAAAAAATATATGAATAGTCCACACAAATTACTGAAATAAAAAATAAATATGGTAAGTTACCCAATAACATCATGATTGACTGATTTTCTACAATATTTACTTTTTTAATTTTCACTTGATATCCAGATTGATGCCAGTGAAATAATATCTAACAAAGTACTTACATTCTCAAATGCCAATGTCATTTAAATACTTTCTAGTCCGTGATAGCAATGTTTAGAAGAAGCTCTAGCGTATGGGATCTGAAAGCCTCTATACATTCCGATTCAAAAAAATGCATTTTTCCTCTTCATGCTTGTTCTATAGATTTATCTTGGCGGTGTCTTCAGACCAATTTAGGGACAAAAACTAGCCGTCTTTGAATAAGGTTGCCTTCTTCCATGTGCCTTCTAACTTTTCACTGACTGGCAGCTTCCTCTCAGATTTGTCTCGGCTTCTGTTGCACGATGACTTCGTGTTGATGCCCATTTTGCAATAACCACAGGATGATTAAAATATCGTTCATCCCAGATGCGCACCGATGCCTTAAGGTTTCTGGCCTTTGAATGACGCCAGATACCTCAAGAATAATTCTGTAAAACCTTGACCCATCAAAATGAAACAGGTACAGTTGTAAGAGGAGTTTTTGGTGATTCGTACAATTCTGCAGTATCGACATCAGGATTGGTGGCTTCTGCTTCTTTCTGTAGTTTTGTCATTATTTTGGCTTTAAGCTTGAGTTGATTTGTTTTTTTACGAGGACATTGGTATAATAAGTATTATAGCTAATTAATAATTAATGATCTCTTTATGAGTGATACTTATTGTTATCTTACTAATTGTTAATTTGTTTAACAATTTAGTAAGTTTCACGCTTTATTTAAGCTTTTATTCTCAATGGTCTGCATGACTGAAGACAAGATTATTATCAATGTTAATCACATTTCTTCAGTCATGCATGATAGTGAATGTAGTGCAGTGTAAGTTGATTGCATATCTAAATAAATTGTTTTCTTAGCAAAATCATACGTTTTGTTTCCTTTTGTCATACAAATTAAATATTAAGGAAATATGGAACATACAGGACGTCACTTCAGGAAATGGGAAACATGCGTCCCATAGGTTTACGCGAAAATTACGACAAATTGTTCTTTTTACTATTTTCCGTGTTTCGGCTTGTACACTAAGTTCACAAAAATCAAAGTATTTTTTTTGTATTTGTCAAATTAATGGTTCATAGTTCATAGTTCATTTATTTCGAAAACAACATACATTGTGTGCGATTCTTAAAAGCTATCTTAAAACTAATTAAAAACTAATACCTATATTGCATGCCAGTGCCTTATAAAAGTTGATAAAATTACATATTCAATTATTCTCAAATCAATAGTTATGTCAATTTTTTACATTTGCGCAATAAATTGTATACCAGTATCATCATCATAATTATGTTACTTGATACAGATATTTACAAATATTTAGATGCAAATCAATACATTGGTAAATTAGTGACCCAAAAATTCTTCAATTGAATAAAAACATTCTTCTAATAAATACTGCTTCAAATTACATATAAACAAGTCACTTGAGTCAATAATTTTAAGATTTTGTGGTAGACTATTATATAGTTTTACTGATTGGTATCGCGCAGTGTGCTGGGCTACATTCAATGTTGGTTGTACATGACCAATGCGAACATCTCTACGTCTAGTTAGTAGGCGTTTCTGCTTGTCTTCCTGTGTTTCCAGTCTTGACAATTTTTTTGCAAGATCAGACAACAATACTAATATATACAAGCAAGGTAGTGGTAAAATACCTAATGTCTTAAAATGCTCTTTACATGATTGCCATGGGGGTATTCTCATTATAGTCCGTATGGCTCTTTTTTGGCACACAAAAGCCTTATTAATATTGTACTTATAACTATTGCCCCACAACTTAATACTATAGCGTAGCCTGGATTCTATCAAGGCGTAATAAACCGATAGAAGGTGCTTTTTTGATACCTCATCTCTGAGACTGCGCAGCGCATAGCAAGCGGAGCTTATCGAATTTTCGATTGCTGTTAGTTCAGCTTTCCAGTTGAGACTAGAGTCTAAATGTATGCCTAAAAATTTTACTTGATCTACTGATTCGATAATTGCACCATTAAGTGATATAAGTAATGTGTCATTATTTCTTGTAGTAGCTTTAAATAACATTATGTTTGTTTTATCTGTGTTAAGTCTTAAATGATTACTTACAAACCACGAATGAAAAGCTATAATTGTAGTTTGTACGCTATTGTTCAATTCTTCTATATTGTCTGCACTAATAATGGCATTCGTATCATCAGCAAATAGGACCAGACGCACCATCGGAAAGTTATTGTTCATATAACTAACCAAATCATTTGTAAAAATTGTGAAAAGGACAGGCCCCAGTATTGAGCCCTGGGGCACGCCGCGCGCTACGTCTTTCACATCAGATCTAGCTATTTGTTCTATTCCATTTTCATTACATTTTATCTCAACAAACTGTTTTCTATTCTTCAAATAACTTTCCATTAATTTCATTAAGTTGTTGCGAACGCCATAGTGTTCAAGTTTTCCCAGTAATATGTTATGATCAACAGTGTCAAATGCAGAGCTTAGGTCAAGAAACATTTAAAACGAACCAAAACATTTATTCCGATTTTATATATGTTGAACTCTATTTTGTATATCTAAATTGATTTAATATATATTTTATTTTTTTGAGGTAATTCATATCCAAAGACACGTTGACTCAATGCTTGATTTTTCATCTCTGTCTGTTTCTGATTTACTCGTTGCATGTTACCTATAAGTATATATTTTTATCTACGTAGGCTAATATTTACGCACCTTAAGTTGATTTAAGATTGAGTTAGATACCTACGGGTCTGTCTGCTGTGCTGTAGAAAGTCCAAAGGATAACTGGCCTAAATCTCGAATAAAACGAAAGAAATTATACACCGTTACCTTCTATCTTCCAAAAATTGCTGCAAAGTAATTTTCATGTAGGTAGAGTTAGTAGAAGCATTAAAACATTCAGAGTACGTAATGGAATGACTAACGAACAGGTACAAAATTTATATTTTTATGGCCTCAAATGGCCTAACTTCCTACAAATAGACATAATTTAGTTAAGTTTACTGCCTACGTGAGGAAAAACTTGTTCACATTGTCAGTGCTACCGTATCTTTCTATGAGCAAATAACGGTAGGCACTCAGCGGATTAAATTAGTTTACGTTTTATAGCTAGAGTACAGTATTTGGGTTGTTGATACCAGAAATAGCAAAGATACTATCATCAATGCCACGGTAGTATGTTAGTAGGTAAGCCGTGTGGATATAAAAGGTAGAACAATTGTTATCACTTCATCAGTTACTCTGCTCCGTTTCAAGCAGCATTTTTCTTACTACATACCTAAGATTAAGATTAATCGCAACATTTTTTGTAAAATGGTATGGTTACTTATAAAATTTAAATACATAGTTAATCGAAAAACACAAAATAACCTAACTTATGGACAAATATTAAATTAAATAAAAAATGTCCCTCAGGTCGCCGCCGTCGAGAGTCAAAGTGCCCAACATGCTGGCACCATTGCCTCGCTGTATAGCCAGGCTTATGCGCTGGGCGAGGAAGTTGCCAGCTCTTGGATCACCCGACGCTTCAACGAGTCTTTTCGCGATGTCTTTAAAGACTCGCCGTGCGTCGATCCCCACGGCCCGAGGGTCTCCACGCCAAACGGCAAAAATAAGTAGTCCTCCCCGAGGAAGCACATACTTGCGCCGCTTGAGACCCTCCGCAGAGTCCGCCGCTGCGCCGGCCCTTGAAGAAGTCGCTGGTAAATGGGATGGCGCTAGTGGGTCAACACATGTCGCATCCCACACCAGCGACCTCCCATCCTGCCACGGGATGAGTGTCATTCCGTCGGGCCTATTACCGTCGTCGCGGGCTATGCCTGGGGGTTCGAGAAAAGATGGTAAGCCCGCGTTGGAAAGGGCCCGACGGATGACGTCATTCAGAGCAGCATGTCTAGAGAGACGGCCAGCGCTGGGGTTGCAGGACAGGCCGTAGTGTCCACGTTGGCACACCCTTGCACCGCAGCGGCAACGATGTATCTCGTTTGTTTTCACCCTCAGTAGTAGGCAGACGGCCAGCGTCAGGGTGGTCCTTTCCAGCAGCGTGCCGAGCTGTCTGGAGGGGATAGCATGTAGCCAGTGCCCTGACTCTCGCTCCCTGGTTAAGAGCAGACAAGCACGCTTTGCAGGGTTAGTTGCGGCGTGGAGGAGGCGTTATATATATATATATATATATATATATCAGTGGAATCAGTCATTATATTAGGGGACTTTAACGCGCACCCGGGAGAACGTTTCCACAGAGAGTTGCTGAGTACATGCGCCGAGCAAACATGGTCGTGTATTGACGGTGAACTCCTACCTAGTGATACGCACACATTTGTTTGCCAAGCCAGCGGCTCCCGACGTTGGTTAGACCATTGCATAGTGACGACTGCGGCGAAAAGGTTGTTTATAAATGCGTCAGTGTTGTATGGGGTATACCTATCTGATCACTATCCTATTGTTTTTGAATGTGATATCACTGTGATAAATCAAAAATTAACTACTTCCTATGTGTACTGCGATAAAGTGAGATGGGGAGAAAGAGATAAGAATCAAATTGCGAAATATTATGAATATTGTAACGACATGCTAAAGGTAATCGATTTCCCCCCAGAATGCACTGAATGTTCTGTTAAATTGTGTCACAATACTTATCATTGTACATTGTTGAATAATATGTATAATAGTGTGATAAATATTCTCAGAGAGGGTGCGAAATGTACGTACATAGGTAGGGATATGGTGAGGAGTCATAGGTATATAACAGGCTGGAATAAACATGTCAGTGACGCACACGGGGAGGCCCGGCTATGCTATCAGATGTGGTTATTGTGTGGTAAAACTACATCTGGGAGTGTTTTTCGTCAAATGTGTGAGTCCAGAAAACATTTTAAAGCTAAATTAAAGTTCTGTTTAAATAATGAGCAACAAATTAAGATGGATATGCTTGCAAAAACACACTCAGAAAAATTGTTTGGAAAGTTTTGGAAGTCGACCAATAAACTAAATGCAAAGACGGGTCTGCCCGTGAGCGTGGCTGGATTGAATGAGCCTACTGCCATAGCGAACTTGTTTCGACAGCACTTTACTGTGAAATCACTGTTGCCACGCGAGCAACGCGTGACCGAGGCTGAGACCAGTGGCGGGGGGACACCCACCATGTTTAACGCTAAACAAGTGGAAGCCATCATTAGAGGCATGGTAAGAGGTAAGTCTCCGGGTCATGATGGTCTCAGCATCGAGCACCTTAAGCTGGCGGGACCCCACTTACCAAGAGTCCTCTCCTTATTTTTTAACTTATGTGTTAGTCATAGTTATCTGCCACAGGCCTTGATGCATACTGTTGTCGTACCTATCATAAAGAGTAAGACTGGGGACGCCTCTGACGTGTCCAATTACAGGCCTATATCCCTGGCTACAGTTGTTGCAAAGGTATTGGACAGTTTGCTTGACAAGCAGTTGGCTGAACATGTACAACTCCACGACGCTCAATTCGGCTTTAGGCCGGGACTGTCGACGGAGAGCGCCATACTGTGCCTCAAGCAAACTGTCCAGTACTATACCATTAGGAAAACGCCGGTGTTCGCCTGCTTTTTGGATCTGTCAAAGGCGTTCGATCTTGTGTCGTATGACGTAATATGGGGTAAGCTGCGTGAGGATACAACGGTGCCGTCTGACATTGTATCATTATTTAGGTACTGGTATGATCATCAGAGGAACAGCGTACGATGGGCTAGCGCTTACTCGGAAGAGTATGGGCTGGAATGCGGGGTGAGGCAGGGGGGGTTGAGCTCACCGCGGCTCTTCAACCTATATATGAACCGACTGATCGGTGAGCTCAGCGGCGCCAATGTTGGTTGTCATATTGATGGTGTTTGTATGAACAACATCAGTTATGCCGATGACATGGTGCTGCTGAGCCCGTCGGTTAGTGCTCTTAGGAAGCTCCTGGCAATGTGTGAGTCCTATGCGGTGGCCCATGGGCTCAGGTATAATGCAAAGAAGAGTGAGCTTATGGTTTTTAAATCAGGCTCTAAAACCTACCATAATCTGCCTGAAGTCTCACTCTGTGGCACTCCTCTATGTAGGGTACAGAAGTTCAAATACCTGGGCCACTGGGTCACTGATGATCTTAAAGATAATATGGACATTGAGAGGGAACGCAGGTCGCTGGCTGTCCGCTGTAATATGCTGGCCCGAAGGTTCGCTAGGTGTACGAAAGCAGTTAAAATCACGCTTTTTAAAGCATACTGTCAGTCATTTTACACCTGCAGCCTTTGGGTTGACTTTAAGCAGCGGGCATATAGCGACCTGCGGGTCCAGTATAATAACGCTTTCAGGGTTCTGCTGCGGCTGCCGCGGTTCTGCAGTGCCTCTGGCATGTTTGCGGAGGCGCGTACGGATGACTTTTACGCTATAATGAGAAAACGAAGCGCATCCATGCTGGCTCGCCTCCGCGGCAGCACCAACAGAATCCTGAGCGTATTTATAGACCGGTGGGACTCCCCAATGTTGAGTCGTTGGGTGCAGCTCCACACTACGAGATGAGATGCTCGCGTGTGTGTGTATTTTATTTTAATTTTATGTTTGTTACTAACTCTAGACTTTAAGATATTGTTACTAACACTATGGACTAAACGGTCTGAAATAAATGAATATTGAATATATATATATATATATATATATATTATCTTCTGGTAGCTGAAAAATAAAACTCAAATGTAAGAAATAATGCCAATCAGCAATGCTAAGAAAATATAAGTAAGTTTATTTTATTTTATGAAATTTTAGCTTTAATGTAGATTTTTTTTTTTATGTTTAAAATTACACCCCTGAGGCTATTTGTTTCCGAACGAAAAAATCAATGACACTATTGACCATTCATAACAAACAAAAACATTCCAGAAAATTGAGCAAGACGTCATACATTAGAGGAGGACGACAATCTTACTCAAATCAAACAAGGCCCATAGTAAGCTTGTGTTTTAGGTCCTAGACGACGATATATTTAATAGAGATAAATACTTATGTAAAAAAAAAGAAAACATCCAAGACTAAGTAACCAATATTCATGCTCATCACACAAATAAGTATTTGCCCTTACCGTGATCGAACCCAGGACCTACAGCTTCGTAAGTCTTCACTATAAAATAATCACTTTGTTTTACAGTTTATATATATACATTTTTCATAATTCTTTATTGAACACAGCCGAGATTATCTCTAAAAAGAGATTTCTTCCAGCAAACCAAGGCATGACAGGAAATTTTATCAATAAAGGGTAGGCAGTGCACAATATCTAAACAATAATAAAATACATACCTATAAGTAAATTACATATCTATAAAATACGGCAAATAAAATACATACTCTTAAATACCAAACTACTAAAAACGTATCCATACATACATAAATCTGTACATATAGTTTACATATAATAATAATATACATACTACAACTATCACAAAAGAGAGAGGAAGTGCTCTTTTACCCGGTTTTTGAAAGCGAAAAGAGTGGAGCTGTCTCTTATCGTACAAGGAAGTGCATTCCACAGTCGGACCGCCTGCAACCTGAAGGAGTGCTCATATGCGGAAGTGGTATGCCTTGGAGTGGCTAAGAGTGAACCGTGTGAGATCTCCGTTGCCGATCTCCTGAAAAGAGATACTCAAAGCGGTCTCGAAGGTAGCTGGGGTAGCGCGGATTTTTCAATATATTGAAAAGATAAAAAAGAATATGGGAGTCTCGGCGATGACGAATCGGAAGCCACCCCAACTCTTTGCGAAATTGAGAGACATGGTCGAATTTGCGCAGCCCGAAGATAAACCGAATCCCGAGATTCTGAAGTCGTTCGAGTTTGTTCAGAAGATCTTCGTTCGCGCTCGCCCAACAGACATCGGCTTAGTCGATTAGCGGCAGGAAAAGGGACTGAGCAAGGACGTCGGAGATGGAGTTTATAAAGACTGAAAAAAGAAGAGGCGAGAGAATACCACCTTGAGGCACTCCTGAGGAAAGATCATACCATTGAGTTTCGGTCTCTTCAGACTTAATGCGCTGCTGACGACCTCTCAGGTATGAGTCGCACCAGCCAGCAGCGTGGGAGGAGACATTCAGCGATGTTAATATAGCGACAAGAATGTCAAAATCGACGCAGTTAAAGCATACATATTTAGCACAGGTCCCCGATAATATTAATTATATAACTGTAGAAAACTCACGATTATCTAATGCTGCCGAAATGATAAAGATTGTAGGTGGCCTACCTCCGATTTCTAAATTGCGAATTTCGCTAATCAAATACTTCAGTATCGATCTGTCTGAATTTTGAAATAAGTAGTAAATAATTATATTTTTATATTATTAAGGTGACCTTAGTGTGAATGGGGCCTAACGTTATGAATCCGCATCCAGGGATCCTGATGAACTCCTGAATTCACCAGGATCCCCTGGGGATCAGGATTGGGGATCATAGTGGACTGAATGTGCAGATGTCACAAAAACTAACGTTTTTATGACTTTGTATTTTGATTGATGTAGATATTTATTTAACTAAAAATTATACCTTACAGTTTACGTTCGGTCAAGTCTGACCTGACGGGAAAACGATTGCCATTTGACAGTTTTACAGGACAGCCAACTTAACGGCGAAGGGAATTTCAGCTAAACAGTTTCGTTCATCAGAGGAGTTCTACAAAAAAAAAACCGGTCAATAGCGAGTATAACTCGCGCACGAAGGGTTCCGTTCCACCGTACAATGGTAGGGATGGTGTGGAGTGAATAGTTCGGATTTTACACAGCAAAATGTTGTTTACTATGTTATTGGTGCGGCTACTTTCATACTCCATGTAAGTAACCAGGTGCATTCATAAGTTTGTATGTGGTATTGAATGAATTGTTGTATGGAATGAACATTTCTTTCATTCGGTTTTTTAGTATTTGTTGTTATAGCGGCAACAGAAATAGATGATCTGTGAAAATTTAATCTGTCTATCGCGGTTCATGAGATACAGCCTGGTGACAGACGGACGGATGGACGGACAGCGGAGGTTAGTAATGGGGTCCCGTTTAGCACCCTTCGGGTACGGAACCCTAAAAATCAGCTGTAGAGGATAAATTAAGGACATTCTGTTTGTTCGATTCCAAATCGATATTCGATCGATGGTTTCTGAACGGCCATTTTGAATTTGACGTTAGCTGCCAACCTGGCAGTTTTTTGACAACTGACAGACGAAAGCCCTCGCAATGAAAACGCGTTTTGGTTAGGGTATTGAAATTAAATCGCAGGCCATCTGGAATGTATTCGGGTTTCCCTCAGGATTGTTAATATAGCTGAGTGTGTTATTGTTTCTCGAACCAGATAAAGTTCGAATTTTCGTGCCCCGATTGTTTTTACCACGTAACATAACCTGTGTTGGAACACTGTGCTCATTGAAGCTGGCCCGCCAGTCATACCTGGTTGGCTGAAGAACCTGTCTACCAAGAAGAGCCTAGGGTGCACCCGGGCCTTGCAGAGAGACAGGAGGTTGACGGGACCGAAGCACAGACCAGGTTAGATCGACCCCAATTAACTTCAGCTCGGTGAACCGCCGACGTTCACACTTCTTGGCAACTGATCGTTACGCTACCTCGTAGCTGATGGGCCCCTACGAGGTCATTAGGTGCTGAGAAGCCTGAACATTTTGGTAGCTAGAGCGTGGCTTCCTGAGATTTGCAGCCGTCAAGGGCTCCAGGAAGGCACGATTTGGGACTATCAATCTGTAGGTATAGGCGGTTATTAAGTAACTTGGTTGTTGTTCCTATATCCACATAGATTGGTAGTATTGTAAGCTATAGGTCTATTGCTGGTAGTAGATAGACAGATATTGAATTGAAAATTGCATTGAAGTACCAGTTAGTCAATCTATTAGTGGTCTAGTAATGCTATTGAATGAATGTTTTGGTTAACATAGGTAGTTACATCTATTGATAGCAGGCTATTACATTGTTTTCAGTTTATAGCAATTTATAACTTGAGCTAATATTGACTATCTGTGTGTGTTATAATGATAAAGGGAAACTAAATTGTATTTACAGAATTATATAGATATAAACCTCGGTTCCTATTGTTTAAGGAAAACAACATTGTTTAAGTTGTGGTTTAGGGTTCCCTCGTTTGGGTTGTAGACTGGAGGGTCCAATAAAATTGAGTTACTGCAAATTGTGAGTAAGTATCGTTCCGATCATGTCGTTATCTGAAATCCAAAAGGGTGTTTCTAAGGAACTCAGATGGTTTTCCTCCGCACACGGTCTGATAGACCGTTTAGATAGGCATGATGTGGTATTGGAGCGGTCTATGGACGTTAAGGAACGTTACAATAGGGTGCTCGAATTGTCCGCGCAGGCGGAATCAGTTGATGGTTGCGCACCTGACAGGCTGTCACGGTTGATAGGGGATGTCGACCAATGTATGGAGATGGCAGCTGCTATCACGCAGAAGGCTGCGGACATACGTAGACAGCGCGAGTCCAGCCATGGTGGTGACATTGAAGCACCTCTGCCGCTTCAGGGATCGGGGTCCAGGTTACCTGCCATAACTATGCCTACTTTTGACGGCGTGTCCGGTGAATGGATGAGCTTCATCAATCTGTTCGACAGTTTGGTGCACATGCGATCGGACATTACCAAGTCTGTCAAGATGGCTCAGCTGGTGGCAGCATTGAGGGGTGAGCCTAGGGAGCTGGTCGCTCATTTGACAGTTACGGAGGGTAACTATGAAACGGCCAGGCAATTGTTGGTCAGACGTTACCATAACAAACGGAGGTTGGCCGATGCCCAACTGAACCGTTTGTTTAGTATCCCGGTTGTGAACAAGGTCGGGGCCATACAGACGGAGGTTTTGAACCCATTGTTGTCCGTCACCAAGGCTCTAGAGAATCTTGGACTTCCGGTTGGTGAATGGTCGTACCTACTGTTGTACATTGTACTTTCCCGCCTACCCGCTGACGTGCAGACTCGTTTCGAACAGTCTCACGGGAGGTCGGCCGAGGACCTGCCCGCCTTCTCCGACTTGGTCGGATTCTTGGAAGAGGAGGCTCGACGGGCAGAGAATTTGGGGTTGACGGTCACCCATCCTTCGGAGCCACAGAGAGCTGCCGGGAGCGCTGTGAGTAGGGGCTCTCCGACGAGGAAGGACCGCACCAACCGGCAGTCGTATGGGACTGTGAGTGAATTGACCCCACATGGTGAGACCTGCCCATGTTGTAGGCAGATTGGCCATGCTGTGGCCAATTGCAATAAGTTCGGGGAACTTAGGGTTCAGGGACGGCGCCGGATGGCCAAGCAGCGGAGCTGGTGTTTCCTGTGCCTCGGGCCACACATGGCTAGGGACTGCACGCGCACACAAATGTGCGGATATTGTGGTGGGCCCCACAACAATCTGTTGTGCATGAACCGGTCCGGCCAACAGCCTCCACAGGGCCGTACCCAGGGTGACACGGCATGGGGCCCTGAGAATTCGTTTGCGACTCGGAGCGCAACTCAGGGGCCAACGTCCCCACGTGCACAGGGCAGTACCAGGGTGCAGGGCCGCACTCAGGACCATTACATGGGGGGCCCTGAGTTTTCGGTTGCGACTCAGCATCCGACCCAGCGGG
Organism: Argyresthia goedartella; assembly: GCA_949825045.1. Lineage (NCBI taxonomy): Eukaryota > Metazoa > Arthropoda > Insecta > Lepidoptera > Argyresthiidae > Argyresthia > Argyresthia goedartella. The sequence goes on along the minus strand of OX463821.1, from coordinate 18,816,169 downwards.
ACATTGGGTGTGTTGAGCAGGCCGTAACGGGCGGGTGTCATGGGACACCTTCGAGCTATGCGGGTGCGGTTCGGACGCCGCCTCAGTTGTCGCCCCGCTCGTCGCCTCGTCCTCGTCGGTCACATGTGATGTCCCCCCCGCTCATGGAGCGGCCACGGTTGAATTCACGCCCACCCCCCTTTACGGGGAATCGTAGGTTGGGAATGGAACCGTCGCGTGGGCCATTTGTACAACGGGACCCTCTGGCGTATAGCTGCATACCTGATCGGTTACAGGCACAGTGGGGCCCCGGGGGTCCTCGCTAGGAATTTGCGGCCCAACCATTTGTTGCCCCCCAACCGGAGACGGTGGTGTTACCGATCGCCTCTGTGCTTGTTTGGGATTTGGCGGGCAACCCAACATACGTTCGCGCCCTATTAGATTCTGGAGCTCAGGGCTGCATTGTATCGAATGATTTAGCAAAATGGTAGGGCCTCAAGGTAAATAGGTATAATAAATCAATACGGGGCGTGGGCAATATTACGGTTACGAATGTAGTTGGTCAATCGGTGATCACGTTCTCTCCACGTTATGACATTTTGACAAAAACATCCGTGCAAGCTTTAGTAATGACGCATGTCATGGGCAGACACCCCTTGGTGAAGTTGAATCCGGCCGTTCGATTCCTGACATCAGGACTCAAGTTGGCGGATCCCGATTTTGACACTCCAGCCCCGGTCGACCTGCTACTGGGAGCAGACGTTCTGGGTAGGTTTATGTTGTCGGATCGGCGAGTTCTTCAGCCGGACGGGTTGATTGCTGTGGATACTAAGTTTGGTCACGTGATCATGGGTCCGGCATTGCCAATGGTTAGGCCTGCCGAGTCAGATGGCATACTTATTGGCTCAGCGTTGTCAGACGTTATCCAACGTTTCTGGGAGATAGAGGAACCTCCCACCGTTCGTCGAGTCGACGCAGACGAAGAAGAGTGCGAGTTGTTTTACCAGAATAGTACTGGTCGCCTTCGTTCTGGTCGTTTTGTAACTCGACTGCCTTTCAGGGCCGATCGACCGCCACTAGGAGAATCTAGGAAGATGGCTGAGACGAGATTGATGTCGATGGAGCGTAGGATGACAAGGGACGCCGTATTTAAACAAAAATATGTTGATTTCATGAGGGAGTATGAGTCGTTAGGACACATGTCGGTGTCGGGTGTGGACTGGAGATCTGAGGATCATTGTTTCCTTCCACACCATGCCGTCCTAAGAACCCCTACCGGCAAGATTCGAGTTGTTTTTGATGGGTCAGCACCTACCTCGAACGGGATGTCCCTGAATCAGTGTCTACATTCGGGACCCAAGTTGAGTCGTGATATTTCGGATATTCTCACGAGCTTTCGGAGGCACCAGATTGTATTTGTCGCAGATATTCGGATGATGTTTAGGCAAACGGTAATTCATCCGGCTGACAGAAGGTATCAGTTGATACTGTGGCGTGAGTCCACGGCCGAGCCAGTCAAGGTCTATGAGTTAAACACGAACACGTATGGGTTACGGTCTAGCCCGTATTTGGCGATGCGTACCCTGCGGGAGTTGGCGTCGCGTGACCGTGTGAGCTATCCTAGAGCCGCCGCTATCCTGGAGCAAGATTTGTACGTCGATGACGTCTGCACAGGGGCAGCCAGTGTAGAGGAAGCTCTGGACCGACGTGACGAGCTCATTCAATTGCTGGAACGAGGCAGCTATGAACTACGCAAGTGGATGTCCAACTCCCCTGAGTTGATGGCTGGTCTCCCAGATGAGTTTCAACAAGACCCGCACGTTTTTGAGAATCCTGACAACCCTAACATGTTGTCAGTGCTTGGAATTCAGTACCGGCCCGTCCATGATGAGTTTACCTATCGGGTGGTTTTAGAAACACCGAAGGCCTGGACGAAGCGGTCAGTACTGTCAACGATTGCGAGAACGTTCGACCCGAATGGATGGATTTCTCCAGTCACCTTTGCTCTCAAATGTTTTATGCAAAGGCTATGGGCGGCTCAGTTGACCTGGGACACCCACCTCTCAGGTGATTTGTTGACTGATTGGACGCGAATGTTCACCTCGCTATCGGACATAAATAATGTATCGCTGCCGAGGAAATTGGTCCCTGCAGGGCAACCCTTCACGGGTTTTGTGATGCCTCTGAACGAGGGTTTGCGGCAGCGGTTTATTTGCGAACCGTCACCTCCACCGGGGAGGTCGACGTGCGTTTGGTTTTGGCAAAAGCAAGGTAGCGCCTATTCGGACAAGGATGACGATTCCAAAACTGGAACTGTCCGGGGCTGCTCTTTTGACCAAACTTTTGAATTACACTCTAACAGTGTTGCGTGGGTCAGTGGTTTTGGAGGATACGGTGTACGCTTGGACGGACAGCCAGATTGTTTTGTGCTGGCTGAAGGCTTCGGTCCATAACTTAGAGGTTTTTGTTGCGAACCGTGTCTCCCAGATTGTGTCGTCTGAGGTCCCACTGACCTGGAGACATGTACCAGGAGAATTGAACCCGTCTGATTGTGCATCCAGGGGATGTCAGGCTCCTGAACTCGTTAGACACCATTTGTGGTGGGGACCACCCTGGCTTGCCAAGAGAGAATCGGACTGGCCCCACAGCAATGTAGTAGTATCTTCGGATCATGGCCCCAGAGCGGCCGTGCATGTTACCCAGAAGGCTGAGGACCCTGACGCCGGGTTTCTGCTGGACCGGTATAGCTCACTTGACAAGTTGATAAACGTGTCCACTTGGATTAGGAGATTCGCTCTAAATTGTCGTACTCCTCGCGATCAGCGAACGTTGAACCCTATTCTGACTCCGGCAGAGCGAAACGAGTCGCTATTGAATTTGGTCCGGTTGGTACAGTCCTCGAAGTTTGGGGCAGAATTGGAGATTATACGAAGTGGACGTTCGAAATTGAAGGGAGCCGTCGCGCGTCTCAACCCCTTTGTTGATTCGACCGGGTTACTTCGGGTAGGAGGAAGATTGCGCAATGCGAATCTGTCGTATTCGGCTCGTCACCCACTTCTGCTCCCCAAGGGGGGACAGTTAGTTGAATTGCTGGTGACTGATCGTCATATTAAAAACGCGCATGCCGGCTGTAACGCGTTGTTGGCCACGCTCCAGCGGGAGTTTTGGATCTTATCTGCCCGCCGTGTCATACGGAACGTCGTGTTTCGGTGCATGCCTTGTTATCGACTTAAGGCTGCCACGATGCAACCTCTCATGGGGGACTTGCCCCCTGATCGTGTGAATGAGGTCAGACCGTTTTCAGGTGTTGGTACGGATTTTGCAGGACCGTTTATGGTGAAGAGTTCACGATTGCGTACCGCTAGGCAATACAAGGCGTACCTATGTGTGTTTGTTTGTTTATCCACCAAGGCGGTACATCTCGAGCTCGTTGCTGATCTCTCGACAGAGGCTTTCATTGCTTGTTTGGATAGGTTTGTTTCTCGAAGGGGACTTCCAACTTGATCCGCTCTGATAACGGCACTAACTACATCGGTGCGGAACGATACTTACGAGAGATAGTCAACTTTTTGAATGTAAATAAAGTGGATATTGGAACGGCCCTCTCCCGTCGGGGTATACAGTGGACCTTCAGCCCACCGATTTGCCCCCACTGGGGTGGGATTTTTGAGGCCGTAGTTAAGTCGCACTTGGGGCGTATAGTAGGTCAGACCGCGCTGACTTTTGAGGAGCTCGCGACATTGTTTTGTAAGATCGAGGCCGTTCTCAATTCGCGACCGTTGTGTCCGCTCAGCTCGGATCCAAATGACCTGGAGGCTCTGACCCCAGGCCATTTCTTGATAGGTCAGCCACTTAACGCGTTGCCCGAGAACCCCTTTGAGGGAGTGAAATTGTATCGGTTGTCAAGGTATCAGATGTTGCAGCAGTTTACTCAGAATTTCTGGAAGCGTTGGTCGCTCGAGTATCTGCATATCTTACAACAGCGCCTTAAGTGGACTGACAAAACTAGCCCCCCTAGTGTTGGTGACCTCGTTCTAGTTAAGGATGCTAACCTACCGCCACTACGTTGGCGCAGGGGGCGCATTGTTAACTTGTTCCCTGGCAAGGACGGGACCCCCCGGTCTGCAGAGGTTCTAGTAGGAGGCTCGGTTCTAAAACGAGCGGTAGCAACGTTGTCTCGGCTGCCCGTAGATTAGGGGACAGGTGGGTGCCTGTCCGGGCGGGTGATTGTTCGATTCCAAATCGATATTCGATCGATGGTTTCTGAACGGCCATTTTGAATTTGACGTTAGCTGCCAACCTGGCAGTTTTTTGACAACTGACAGACGAAAGCCCTCGCAATGAAAACGCGTTTTGGTTAGGGTATTGAAATTAAATCGCAGGCCATCTGGAATGTATTCGGGTTTCCCTCAGGATTGTTAATATAGCTGAGTGTGTTATTGTTTCTCGAACCAGATAAAGTTCGCATTTTCGTGCCCCGATTGTTTTTACCACGTAACATAACCTGTGTTGGAACACTGTGCTCATTGAAGCTGGCCCGCCAGTCATACCTGGTTGGCTGAAGAATCTGTCTACCAAGAAGAGCCTAGGGTGCACCCGGGCCTTGCAGAGAGACAGGAGGTTGACGGGACCGAAGCACAGACCAGGTTAGATCGACCCCAATTAACTTCAGCTCGGTGAACCGCCGACGTTCACACTTCTTGGCAACTGATCGTTACGCTACCTCGTAGCTGATGGGCCCCTACGAGGTCATTAGGTGCTGAGAAGCCTGAACACTGTTTTTGCGAATATTTCAGTAATCCCTTTTTATTTTCAGATGGTAATAACGTAGTGTGGTCAAGAACACAATTTTCTCGAAATGTTTTTCTAAGTTTGTTGCACTTGAAAATTCTATACATGGCTAAATGCACTTGTGTGTCATATTTTTAAATAAAAGCATGTTAAGTCTACTCTTTTTTATTTCAAAACACGAGACTGACACTTGGCTTTATTTCTAACCTTCAAGTTTTATTTTACAACAAAAACATGTACAAAGGCGAGCTTATCTCTAAAAAGAGATTTATTCCGGCAAACCATGATGGGTAGGAAAGTTAATGGTTGAGCGGGGAAGGAAGACCTGCGCGTACTTACAATAAAACTCTATAAGTACTACGAGTAATACGTGGGTGGTCCCAGAAGAAACCGGCCTAACAAAGATAACACAAAATAATTCGAACAAAACTTATTTATTTCTCAATATAGTCTCATTTTAACGCAATACACTTTTCCCAGCGATGTTTGATAGCATCGATAGGTACCCTGTTCATAGTGGTCAGTGTCAAGCTCCTTAAAATAGCCATCAACAGCAGACTCAACCTCTTCATTATTGGCAAATCTTTTCCCGCCGAGCCACTTTTTCAAGTTTGGGAACAGAAATCCGAGGGAGCTAGATCTGGCGAATAAGATGTATGGGGAAGCAATCCAAACTTCACTTCATTATTTTTTGCCATTGCAATAGTGGACTTCTGAACCGGTGCAACCGGTTATCCTGATGAAACAATAATTTCTTTTTCGCTAAATGCGGCCGTTTTTTTTATTTCTTCACTCAAATGCTGCAATAGTTTTACGTAATACTCGCCGTTGATAGATTCACCTTTTTGAAGATAAATCAATAAAACTTATCCCATGCGCATCCCAAAATATGACCATGCCAGCAGATAAAACTGACATCGCCTTCTTTGGAGCCAGTTCCCCCTTTCAGTCCATTATTTCGACTGTTCTTTCATCTCAGGGGTGACGTGGTGGACCCATGTTTGGTCCATCGTGATGAATAGTCGTATAAAGTCAGCTTTATTGCTTTGAAATTTCTCCAAACACTGCATCGAAACTTCCACGTTGCTGCTTTTGTTCACTGGTGAGCAATCGCGGCACCCATCTTGCCCACAGCTTTTTCATGACCAAGTTTTCAATCAACATGCGATGTCAATATGCACTTTTTGAAATTCCTTCAATGTCTGCTAACTCACGCACTTTTAGTCTATGGTCTTCCAATACTAGTTTTTGTACTTTTTTCACTATTTCTGGTGTAGACACTTCATTTGGCGACCGCTGCGATGTTCGTCTTGGCAGCTCGTTCGACCTCTTTTGATCTCAGCGACCCAATACTTTATTGCTGTCAATGAAGGAGCAGTTTCTCCCAAAGTAGAATCCAGCTGAACTTTAATATGGGTTGGACTTAAACCATTCAAATGAATGTATTGTATGACATATCGATGACCAATTTTGTCCATATTTGCTAACGGCCGATCCCAATAACCTATCTTCTATCCATAATCTGCACATTTGAGACTGCTAGTGTCAAATTTGACATAAATCCCATAGCGCAACTGTCAAATGTAACGCGTAATTTGCAGATCACGGATAGAGATAGGTTATTGGGAGTAAATCACTCAGATCAATCTCGATTAATGGCTATGAAACAAAAAAAAAGGACGTAGATTCTTTTCCTTTTTCAAATTTACGCGCCAAAAGATTTGAACTTTCGAATAGGTAGGCTACTTTTGGGACCGCCTGTTCCGGGGTGTCCGGAGCTATGAGACTGATATGACTGAAAGACTGATTAAACTGATAGTAAAACTGTATTGAAAGACTGGTAAAAGTAGGATGGATGATGTAGTGAGTAAATGAGAGTGAGAACGCGACGCTCGCTTGATGGCTATACACGAACTGACCTAAAATGTAGGAAATCACAAGAAGTGCAACATTGACTGAATTTATATAAATGCTAATTCTGCTCATGTACGTGTTAGCTCGTACATATTCCCGGGCGAGAAAAATGGGGTTAGTAAAGATGAATGCTGATATGATACATTCAAAATTATGAATGTATCATATCAGCATTCATCTTATGACTTGTGACTAAAATATTTCATTTTGTTAGTAGCTTATGATTAAAATATTGTCACATTTACTGATTCATTACACATTTTTTTAAATAAAACGGTAAACATAACATGGTAAAACTAAGAATCTACATGTACATCAGATATTTTAAAAACTGGTCGATTCACTATTGGGGAGGAACAAGTGTCTTTCATCAACACTCGCGCACTTTGCTCGTTAGTAAAAAGAGTGCGTTTGGCTGGTCCCGGAACACGCGCACTTCTCTTTGTGAATTCACTTAATTCACTGTAATGTTCGGTGCACTGTACACTGGTGGACGCTGCCGACGCGGACGAAGCGGCCGGTGGCTCCGCTGCGACCGCAGCGGGGGCAGTCGTGAGCCGGCAATTGAAGCGCCGCCACGCCCACGCCACGACGATAACTGCTACCAGGGCGAACAATATGTATATCGCTGCATAATGATGGATATCGTTGTACGAAACTCCGACTGCTAGAGGCTCGCTCTGTTTCATGATTTCAATATTCTGTTCGATATTTTGAAGCTCCTTCTGATTATATTTTGAATCGACTCTGTCCACGTTGGATGTCGATGGATCTGGTAATGATATATTGATAATATGATTTATCTGTGAAATCTCTGGTAATTCTATTTTAGCACTTACATTAATCTGAGTGACTTCGTGTCTATGTGAATACATAAAGAAATCAGCTGTTTTGATATCATATGCATCCTTGATCTATATTGAAGAACCCAACGTGAGTCATTGTGAGTGGGGTAATCTGATCGCCACATACGAGTTTCTATTGACACTGCTGGCAACAAAAATAGATATAGAAATTTACTTTGTTTAACTCTATCCATTGATTGCTGCAGGGTCGTGTTATCGTATTACATCTTCTTGTGTTTGATAATACTTCACAGAAACTTTTTTCGTCCTTGATGATATGAATCGGCCTCTTGATATGGCATAGAATATTTTTTGGATCTTTATGTAAGCAAGACCTTATCTCCTGCATATATATTTCAATGAACGCATCCCGCCGCAGATCAACTGCGACGTAATTCGACACTGGGACTATTGTTATCTCTTTATTGCCTATCAGTTGGGGAATCGGGATGACCTTAGAAATTTCATATGTATCATCCCCAATGAGGGGTATTTTAATTTCAAATATTATAAAGTTGGCTGTAGTGACTCTTGCACGCATTTGTAGTAAGTTATATATCTCTGATAAACTGTCTGTTTTCTTGATTGGTAATACGACAAGTCCTTTGGGAGCTGCTCAGATATCACACCAAGCTCATGTCGTAACTGATCCGGGGTAAGTAAATGGAAATTGAATTTGCCATTATAAATATTTGTCACGGCGTCAAGTAACATCTGATGAATATTTTTTAAACTTGCAATAAAATATTGTTTGCAATCAAAGCCGTTGACAAAAAATCACTGATCTTCGCCGGACTTTTAAAGAATTTAATGTGGGAAATACTGTTTGGCGTAAAAACCATGTTTTAAGCAATGCTGGCACATACTTTAATGCTAAACTTGCCCCTAAATTCATTAAGTGTAAAATAGTAACCAAACTTTCACCATTGGTATACGTTCTAGAAGACCCCAACGGAGTTAGAGGCAAGTGGCACATTAAAGACATTAAATCCTAAATTTTCTTGACTTCTATTAACTGTTACTTTGTATATATGTATAAATATCACCATCATTTTCACCTTATTATTTTATTTCTTCCTTTAATCCAGTGTTCTTCAACACATTCTACTTTAGGACCTCGAATTTTCGTTGGCTAGTCTTCACTTATTTTTTTTAATCTTTATTTCAGACACATCTCGTTGGCGATGTGGCTGATCTCTGGCTTCGAGCTCTACCGCTCTGGCCGCTCTTAATATTGTCTTAAGTCGTAGCGACTAAAGCTACCTTAGGATTAATTTGTTTCTCTTTACCTCTACTTATTTTATTTTATTTTTTTCACGCAGGAGCGGATGACAACTCCTTAAGTAAGCCTGAATGTCCTTACGAAAACACACTTTTAGAGTGGTAGTCATTGAATGTGAACTCCACCCTTACCGGAATGAAGATGATGAATGTAAGTGATGGTATATCTGATTTTGCCTGGTGATGTCTGTTTCTGCAAAGCTGTGTTTTTCTGGTTTATTTTTGTACATATCAAAATTTTTGCTGAGTCAAAAATTTTTCCAGGGTCGGGGGGAAAATGTAGTATTGTGCTACTTACATGCTATTCTTGCTTCCTAACCCTTAGCTCCAGCTCCACCATCAGTCCTTTTTGTTTGTCCTTCAGGGTGCTTGCTCTATTACGCTGGATACTTGGTGAGCTGTGCTGCTGATTATTGGTCATCACTTTTATTTCCATAGGAACCTGTAATGTTTTAAACCATAAGAATACATTAATAAATCATGTTCGCTCTGCATTTTCATGTTATCAGCACTTCTAAATCGATAGGGAAGGGGCTTACCTTTGGTGACCTTGTTTTTGGCTTTCTCCGAAACTCTACAATCTCGGACTTCGTGCGCGCTGGTGCGCTACTATTTTTCCTTTTGTTGTTATGTAATTTTGGCTAAGTAAACTGTTTAAATTTTATATTACGAGCCTGAAACCAACAATTGACATTTGATTTGTTGATTGTTTATCTGGTTGTCATGGCAATGTCCATTCAAACTCGTTAGCGGTCTGATATGTTTACTTTAATACTTTTACAAAAATACTCTTTCTCTCTTGGCCACTCTCAAAAATTACGTTTAATTTAAATAATTTTTAGAACTCTCCAAAAAGGGTATAAAAGCGGAACATTTCTTCAATTCGAGAGTCTCACGTCAGTTTCTGAACTGGAAGTACCAGTAAAGGCCTTATCCCGGGGTCGCTCAACCCCAGGATCCTGCGAAGCCTTCAAACTCCTTCAAATCTCCAAATTCTCCATCTACAACGGGATCCTGCGAGCCTTCAAACTCCCTCAAAACCTTCAAATCAATCTTCAAACAACGGGATTCTGCGAGCCGCGTCTACGCCGCTACCATTCCTACAACGAAGATTTCTACAACGGGATTCTGCGAGGCGTAACTACAAGTACGCCCGCTACTGTTCCTACAACGACGATTTCAACAACATCTACAACAACAAATACACCTGCACCCAGGTCTCCGCTTCCTTCTTTCTATCCAGACATCTGTATTTTATAAAACCTGTTTCACATCTCATCCATCCTCATCTTCGCATCATCTTTTTTTATAGACTTCACTGTAAATACTATACTTCTAATAAACTGATACTACTAAATTTTATCTTGGTTGTTTGCTGTTAGGTTCTGTTAGTTTCTGTTAGGTCGTATCTTCACGCGACATAGACATTCTGTACTCCTGATTTTATCTGCTCAACTGCATTTTCGATGTCGTTAAGTTTCTTGTTAATTAACTTATGATGCTTGTCCATCATGGCTTCTGTTCGTTTCAGCATGTTAAACTCTGCTTCCACTACCGAAGTTTGATTTTTCCAGAGTGCTGCAAGGTGGTGCTGATTCGTCTTGATAAGGTTTATATCTTGCTCATATTTTTCCGCAAAACGCTCATCCAGGACGCCGAACAGGCTGTAAGCAATATATCCTATTCCAATGATCAGGCCACAGCGCCGCCGACCAAGCAACGTTTGGGAATTATGATTCATAATGATATCATAATAATATTGAAGTTCAGTGGCCTCATGACGCAGCTGTAACATGATGCCTTCGCAATGTGACTGCAACTGTATTTTTCTGCACATATTACTCAGGTATTTTATGTACTTTTCAAGCGCCATATTTCCTTCTTTATAATGTTGAGTATCATAATAGACAACTAGGCGCCAATCGTCTCGAATTAAATTCATGTTATTAATATGATCGAAATACAGGGTGTTGTTGTTTTGTAGTGGAGATATACTGTAGGCGCAGTTTATAGATGGTACTGATAAAACATGAAAAATAGGGCCATGAGTACAGATGATAAGACTGATAATGTCTTTCTGATTTTTGATTTAGGATTAGGTTTGAGCTCTTCATTCTGATTGACTGGTAGAATCGCAAGTTTGATAACTGGCCTTTTCATGAAGCCACTCTTCGTTTTCAGGGTTACAACTCTCACTAAACCATCTACGCCGGGATGCAGTTGTACTACACGGCCTAAGACCCATTTTCCTGGGGGGAGGTTTTCGTCCTTGATTATTACAACGTCATTTAACTTGATATTGGGGTGAGTCTGACGCCACTTACTTCGTGATGAGAGTTGTGTTAAATATTCGTCACGCCAACGACTCCAGATAACATGGAATGTCTTCTGAGTAAGATGCCACCTTGTTCTTAGATCTTTCTCAGTATCATGGTCAAAATGGGACCGTTTGCCAAAAAGTGGGATGGTGTTAAGAAATTTAAGTCGTCGGGGTCTTCTGTCAATGTGCAGAGTGGGCGTGAATTGAGGCATCCTTCTAGTTGGCTTAGGAGCGTGGTAAACTCTTCGTAAGTCAGGTTCTGATCACCTATCACTCTTTTCAGATGGTGTTTTAGGCTTTTTACTGCAGCCTCCCAGAGCCCACCTGCTGAGGGCCAGGAGGGTGCGTTGAATAGTTCTTGAAGTGCTGCAAATTCTTGTTTCAGAACTTTATTGGCTCCTATAAAGTTCGAACCCTGGTCACTGTAGAGATGCCCTGGCTGGCTCCTCCTAGCGGCTAATCTTTTCAATGCAGCAAGAAAGGCCGACGTTGTTAAATCTGAGATTAGCTCTAGGTGTACGGTTTTAGTAGCCATACACACGAACACTGAAACGTATCCCTTCGTGGTCTTGATACCACGGCCCTTGTTGGCTTTGACGTTGACATGGCCAGTGTAATCGACGCCACAGTAATAAAATGGGTGCGATGGGTTGGTGCGTGCTGATGGTAAGTCTCCCATTAACTGAGGGTGAAGAATGGGGCTGTGTTTTCTGCATTTAACGCACAAGCGTAGTCATTTTTAGTGGCATTGTTGCCACCCAGAAGCCAATATTTCTGTCTGATAAAAGCTGTGGTTATACGAGCACCACCATGATATGTTATTTTGTGGGCATGATCGATTATAAGATCTGCTAGTCTCGTGTAGCTTGGGATGATGGCAGGACCGTGGCAGGACCGATCATCTCAGGGCTCAGGTTCGCATGTCTCAATTTCCCCCCGACTCGTAGAATGCCATTTTCATCTAATATAGGACTCAAACTAACTATTTTGCTTTTACTGCTGACAGCTTTGCTTTCTGATAAGTTGCTTATTTCGTCCAAAAATATTTCCCGTTGGCTGCTTGTCAAATAATCTTGCTTTTCTTTCTTGCTTGTAAATCTCAGGACCCATGCTTCCTGCTTTATTTAATGAAGATTGCCTTTGCAACAACTGCTTTATAGTGTCGCAATCACTTGATATTTGCGTCACACTTGCTTACTTGACTTGCTTTGCCTCTTCGTTAGTAGTGTATTTATATTTGACATCATTTTCCGGACAGAATTTAGGGAGCCAAGCGGGCCCTTGCCACCACAACGAGTGTTCTAGAGTTGTGAAGCAGTGATACCTCGGCTTGCGCAGTCTGCTGGATTTTTCTTTGATTTGACGTATCTCCAACAGGTTGATGGCATGGCACTAATAACTTCTCTGACGCGGTGGCAGAAAACGGCTTCCATTTATCTGCTTCACCATTTAGCCAACCAAGTACCATCGTGAATCGTTCCACCCATAGACTGTTATGGTATGATTTCCTAAGCATTCCTTGATTTTTGACATTAATTTTGATAGTAAAACCGTACCACAAAGTTCTAGTCACGGTAATGAGGTGTTCTTGTTGAGTGGAACGACCTTTGTCTTTGCTGCTACTAAGGTGACTGTCGCCCGATTTTTCTTGTTTATTTTGCAGTAAACGACGGCCGCATACGCTTTAGTGCTAGCGTCACAGTACCCATGGAGTTCAACATGATCTCTCTCTTGTGTCTGCAGCCACCTTGGTACTTCAAACTTCTGAATTAACTGAATCTCATTCCTAATTTTGATCCATTCGTCGCAGATGTTTTGCGGTACGGACTCGTCCCACTGTATCTTTGCTTTCCATACATCTTGAAACAGTATTTTCAGCTTGGTAGTGACTGGGGCGAGCCACCCTAGGGGATCAAAAAGCTTCGAAACGTCTGATAAAAGAGACCGCTTGGTCGGTCTTGAAGATGATGGTAATATTCCAGTTTGAAACGTAAATACATCCTTTTGTGGATTCCACCCGAGGCCTAAGGCTTTGGTTGACTCCAATTGTTTGAAGTCAAAATTTTCTGGCTGCTTCTGATCTGCTTCTACGCCTTCTAGTAACTCCGGGACATTTGATTTCCACTTCCTCAGATTGAACCCCACTTCTTGTAACAGGTTTATCATATCGGCTTGTAATTGTTTGGGGGTTTCTATAGAGTGTGTACCATGGCTCAAATCTTCCATGTAGAATGACTGTTCCAATACACTCGGTGCTGTACTGCTGTGATAATTCATTCGTTCATCCTGAGCTAACTGCTTAAGCGTCATCATGACGAGGAATGGAGCGGCCTTAGTACCGTAAGTCACCGTGGCTAACTGATATTCTTACAGTCTCTCGTACTGATTATCTCTCCATATGATCATCTGCAACCTTTGATCTTCAGGATGGACCCATATCTGCCTAAACATTTTTTCTATATCGGCCGTAAATACGTATTTATGTTACCTCCACCTGATAATGAGGCTTTGTAAATCTTGTTGCAGATTAGGGCCCCTACACATTACGTCATTCAAACTCTCCACCGATGAAGTTTTGTCTGATGCATTGAAAACTACACGCAACTAGGCAGTCGTTGACTCTTCGCGTGTGACGCAATGGTGAGGTAAATAGCATTTTAATATGCTGCAGATTCCGCTGGCAGGTACTGTGTCAGCGGGTATCATATGACCGTCAATCAATAAATTATAATTTTGCGCAATATTCGGACGTTTTGAAAGTTTCTGCTCTAACTTATTAAATTGAGCAATCGCTTTTGATTTTGACTGGCCCAATTTCTCTCTATAATCTGATTTTAACGGCAACCTAACTTCGTAGCGACTGTCATCTCGTTTTGATGTTGTTTGCTGATAATACTCAATACACTGCTGATCTTCAGAAGATAGATTTGACTGCTCGGATATTTCTTCTATCTCCCAAAATTTTTGAATACTGTCGATATCATTGAGTACTACATTGCACTGATATGTTTTTGCATTGCCACTAAAATCCATCTGAGCTGAGTTTGTTGAGCGGTCGGTAAGGTAGGGTTTACATGGCATATCCCATTCATTAATATATTTGAGTACACTTTTATGGAATTCTGGATCAGCTAATTGGATGTGCTCTAGATATGACCAGTCAGGTTTGGAAATAGTCTGTCTTGGTAAATCTTTTATAAGCTGCTTCATAATCAAAACATCTGTTTCAAAGGAAAAGTCGCTCGCAGTTGAAGAGCAGATGATAGTAATCATCCCTTTACAGTTGCTTTCCTTTGCCCCGATTCCCGAGACCCCACCATTGCATTTCTTCCTAGGTATTTTCAGGAGCTGAGCTGCATTCTCCGTGATGATTGAGACTTGGGAACCCTGATCCAAAAGGGCGCGTATCTTGATATACGACCTATCTACTGCTTGAACATTGATGAGAGCGGTAGGCAAAAGTACTTCATAAAAGTCATTTTGTAGCGATACGTGTGAACTGCTTCTGTTATTCCTTCCCGAGATTGCATTGGCTTTAGAAGAGCTCTTTGTCGTCACCGCCCAGCGTGACCCACTTGTGCCCGCACCGTCCGACGGCGTATGTAGGGACTGCGCAAACGCAACAAACTATTATGTACTTGACTACATTCTCGACAAACTTTTTCCGGAAGGCAATTATTTTCATGCTTAAAAAGACAAATAGGTCAGAGGTTCAATCTCTTTACTGTCTTTAATCTTTTAAAAGAAGGCATATCTAGAAACCTTTTACAAAAATAGATTCCATGCTCGTTGCTTGCACAATGTGCAATGGTATTTGCTGACATGATTTTTCCGTTGTTGCTGTTCGGTTGCGAAATTGCATTGCTGTTTGTAGTAAATGCATTTTTGTAGTTATTATAATTTGAAAACTGATATTAAGCTGTAACTTGATTCTTTTGCGTAGAGTTATCCTGCTTTCTAGAGTTGTAAATTTCAACTCCAAAAAAATTAGGAACTCCTTTAACACTGGCAGCGCCCTAGGGTTGTTTACAGACTCTACGAAGTCGGTATAGGTCTCTGTATCCAATTTCTGTGACAAGAGATAGACTATCTGTGCACGTCTGAACAGGTCAGCACCTGACTGCACCTGTCGCTACCTGCACCGTGGGGGTGTTCCTGACTGTGGGATTCTACGGGATGTCCTCGCCAAATGAAAGTATTGATCTTGCAGTAGCTCCGTATCCCGGAGTAGTTGCTTGTTCCATTGATCGCCGCGCAAAGAGGCCGATTTCAATCAATCAAGTATTCTTCTCACGCACCCATTCTGGGGCGTAGGGAGTCAGGGTCAGATCATCGGATCTCTTCCTGAAGAAGCGCCTCTGTCCACTCCTATGGACAGGTCATCGGGGGGGCCCTCGCGGGCGGTGGAGATCTTCTCACGAGGGGTGTTCCGTTGGATGATCGCCGGCTAGGCAACCAGGTCGCGTGGCAGGCGGCGGCGGTCGGGCGGGCGCGCGTGGTACGGCGCCATGTCGCGGATATGCGGATGTTGTGAGCTATCCGCACGCGCGAACATGCCCTTCGCCAGCCTCTGGACAAACTGGTCCACTGGTTCCCATCTGAGGTCCCTCTGGATCGTCGCATTCCTCACGTAGCGGGGGGCGTCAACGATGGTACGCAAAGAGAGGTTCTCTTGGGCTCGGAGTCTCCGTTTGTTCGTCTCCGAGCACAGGGCGTACCATGCCGGGGCCGCGTAGGTGAGGCGGGATCTCACGTAGCACTTGTAGATCCCGAGCTTCGCCCTCAGAGGGAGGCTGGAGTCGAGAAGTGGACGCAGCTTGGCACGTGCCACCTTGACCTGGTTGACGACGTTGTCGACATGTTGCTTCATGGTGAGCCGGCGATCGATGGTCACCCCCAGGTACTTCACCTGCGGAGACCACGCGATGTCCTGTCCTTGGAGCTGGAGTGGTGGTTGAAGGGGGGACTGGCCTGTGGTGAGCGCCTGCGTCTTCCCAACGTTGACGGACAACCGCCACTTGGCGAGCCAGTCGGGCAAGATGTCCAGGGTGCGCTGCAGTTTGACGGCAGCGTGCCGTGCCTGGATCGACGACGCGTAGTAGGCAGCGTCGTCGGCGAAGAGTGCCAGCTGGGCACCCGGCCCGACGGGGATGTCGTCCGTATATTGGGAGTAACAGGCTGGAGACAGGCAGGACCCCTGAGGGACGCCGGCTGCAACGGGGTGTTCCTCGGAGACGGCGTCTTCCACCATCACTCGGAAGCGGCGATTCTTCAGGAAGGAGGCGATGATCTGGACCAGTCTTCTTGGGGCTGGAGACGTCGACAATTTGTACAGCAACCCCTCGTGCCATACTCTGTCAAACGCCTTCTCCATGTCCAGGAGTACTGCGACAGTGTATTCCTTCTTGTTTAAACAAACATTCATGTCATTCAGTACTCTGGTGAGCTGAAGCGTCGTAGAATGCTCGGGCCTGAAGCCGAACTGTTCGGGGCGCGGCTGGATGTGGGGCAGTAGCTTCGCCAGCAGGAGTTTCTCAAACACCTTTGAGATGGTACTCAGTAGAGTTATCGGCCGATAGCTCTCAGGCAGCTTGGAGTCCTTGCCCGGCTTGGGCAACATGATGACCAAGCCCTCCTTACATTGGGTTGAGAAGTGGCCCGTGCGCAAGATACCGTTAAACAGGCGCGTAACGGCCGCCACAGTACGTGGCGGCAAATGTAGCAGCGCCATGTTAGGTATGCGGTCTGCGCCCGGGGCTTTCCTGGGCTTGGTACGTCTGAATGCACGCATGATCTGGCCGGGCGTGACGACGGTGGGGTCCTCTTCGGGAGCTATCGGCGAGGCGAAGTACTCTCGCAGGTGTCTCTCGACTGCTGCGACGTGCACCACATCATCCGTAGGGTTCGGCTTGAACTGCTTCTCGAGGCATTCGGCGAAGATCTCCGCACGGTCTTGGGCTCGAAATCTTGGTAGGCCGTCGCTGCCCAGGATTGGTCGGACGGGAGTTGGAGTAGTCGACAAATCCCGGCATAGGCGATGCACGGAGGGGACGTGGTCGCCCATGGACTCGACGTGGCGTTCCCAAGATTCTTCGGCGTGGAGATCAAGTCGGCGCTTCAGCTCTGCCGTCATGGCGTTGAGCCTGGTCTTCATCGTTGGGCAGCGGGTTTGCTGCCACTGCTTCCGGAGAGCGCGCTTATCGCGGATGAGTGCGCGTAGCTCAGCAGGAAGAGGATTGGGCTTCCCCCCGCGAGCTACGGTATGCGATGATAGGTCGAGCGCGTCTCGGATCTGGGTGGTTAGCAGCGATGCCAGGTGGTCAACGTCTTCCGGCTGGTTGACTGGACATGTGGTCGAAGACTGGTCGAGGGCGGCGGTGAAGGCGCCCCACTGGTAGCGTCGGCGTGATGCTGGCGGAGAGACCCGGGTGGGCAGGTCCGCCAGGACGAGAAGTACTGGCCTGTGGTCCGATGGGAGGTCAGGGAGAACCTCCTGGCTCGGCAGAGTCCGGACACCTCTGACGACTACGACGTCGATGGTGCCCCAACCGGCCCGCGAATCGAAGTGGGTGGGCTCGTCAGGACCGATGACATCGTAGTTGTGGCTCACGGAGTCGGCAAGGATGGCGCGTCCAGCTGGGCACACCCTGGTGGAGTTCCAGACGGTGTGCTTGGCGTTGAGGTCGCCAGCGACGAGTGTCGGATGCGGCGACTGCAGCAACCCCCGTAGTTCAGAGGTGCGGATTGGGGTACTGGAGGGCTTGTACACGGCGTACAGTCGCAGCACCTGGCCGGCGACCTGGAGGTCGACGCCCAAAGCATACAGGGATGTATACTCCTGGGCGTCAACGAGCTGGTGGACGATCTTCCTGCCGACGATGACTGCCAAGCCTCGAAAGGCCCGGCCGCTGGTGGACTTCTCGTCCTTGCGGTAGACGAAGTAGCCGGGCAGCGACAGCTTGTCGCTTCCGGCTAGGAATGTCTCGCTGATGAGCATCACGTCGACGCGGTAGTCCCTCAGGAACACGTGGAGCAGCCGCTTCTTCCCTGTCAGCGACTGCGCGTTCCAGTGGACGACCCTGAGCGGCTCATGCATTGCGGAGCAGAGCGGTGAGTCTGCCCAGGGCAGTGGGGTCGCTGAGGAGGGCGAGCAGGGCTGTGAGGTGCCCCAAGTCCTGCTGTTCTATCGTAGTGGCGGCGCCAGCGGCGGCCGCAGTCTCGCTAGCGGCGAGAGTAGCCGCCGCGGCGCCGGCGGCAGGTGGAGCCGTCGCCTTCTTCTTCTTCCCCCCCCGCTTCGTCTTCTGCCTGGGGACTCCGTCTTTCGCCTGCGCCATAAGCGAGGCGGGCGCCGTTTCTTCCTGCAGATCAGGACGTGGCGGAGGAGGGGGCTGCATCTTCTTGGGCCCAGGCGCATTAGTGAGCGCCACAGTGCCGGCCTTCTTGTTCCGCGCCTCCTGGCGGAACACGGGGCTAGTCGCGTTATTGGCCGTATGCGGGCCACCGCAGTTGGCGCACGTCGGCGGCTGGTCTTTCGGGCGGAGGCACTCCCGCGCCGAGTGGGGACCGCCGCAACGCACGCACGCCCGGGGGCGGTGGCACATATGCGACGAGTGCCGGAACTGTTGGCACCTGTGGCACTGGGCCGGGCCCTGCTTGGAGCGCCAAGCCTCGATCTTCACCCCCGGCATGTACATGAGCTCTGAGATCTCATATACTGCACCGGGGGCACGGTCGGGATTCTTCCGCAGGGACGCGTAGAAGATGCAACCGGGGCGCCCCTTGCGCGCCCGGATCTGCTTGCAGTACTCGGCCTCCACACCGAGTTCTGCAAGTGCCGCGACGATCTCTTCCGGCGTGGTGTTGGAAGGCAGCCCGCGGATCGCTACCTTCTGGGTCTTGTCGGCCGGCAGCGAGTAAGAGAACCACCGAACTCCGTGGTCCTTCTCCAGCCTGCACAGATAGCGCTGTACAAGCCGGTACTCGTC
Source organism: Argyresthia goedartella (assembly GCA_949825045.1). NCBI lineage: Eukaryota > Metazoa > Arthropoda > Insecta > Lepidoptera > Argyresthiidae > Argyresthia > Argyresthia goedartella. The sequence goes on along the minus strand of OX463821.1, from coordinate 18,797,054 downwards.
TTCGGCCGTGGGGGTGAAGCGCACACCCTTTTGGTAGGTGCGCGCGCTGGGAGCCCGGCCGAGCTCGCTGGCTATCGCCCTGAAGTGGTCGGCCCAGTTGGGAAGGACCTCCACAATAAGGGGCGGATAGCGCGGCTGGCGGGGCTGCTGTGGCGCAGCGCCTCCCGACGGGGCGGCGGTGGTGGTGGCGATCGCGGCTGTGGTTTGGGCGGCGGCAGCGGCAGGCGGCGTTGGGTGGGCGGGCGGCATTGGGCGGGCGGGCCCTTTCGCGGGTGCGGCGGCGTGCGGGTTCGCAGGCACAGCGGCGGGGCGCGTAGGGCGGGCGGGCACAGTCGCGGCGGTGGGCGGGTTCGCGGGCGCGGCGGCAGGGCGCGTAGGGCGGGCGGGCACTATCGCGGGCGCAGCGGCGGAGCGCGTGGGGCGGGCGGGCACTCGCGACGTGGTCGCCGACGGGGCGGACGGACGCGCGGTTGGCGGCACCGGGTGCCTCACTGATCGGGGGGGGGGCGCGGTGCTGGGGCGCGGTGCCCCAGACACGGGAATTGCGGTCGCGGCCGCCGCGGCAAACGACACTGCGGGAGAGCACATATTAGTTGAAACACTCGTACCTGTCATTTGTGTTGTAGCACTCTCACTGTCTCTTTCACACGCGGCGGTCGGTCCAGGAGCGGCGGCGCCAGACCCGGATGCCTGGGGCTCGCCCAGCAGGGGCGACAACCTCGGCATGTCCGGTCCGGTCTTCCTGGGTGCAGGCGGGCGGGGCGGCGGGGACGGTGAGTCAGCGAGCAAGGCCCGCTTCCCACTACCCCGTAGCAGTTCGTCTGACGGGCTATCACTGCGCGCCCGCCTCATCCCACGGGGCGGGGGCGGCAGGATAAGCGGCTGCTCACGCGCCTGCTCCAGCAGTCTCGCGTCGAGGGTTTCTTCACCGATGCTAGCCGCAGGCGTACCCTCCAGGGCCGCGCGGCTATCGGCGATGTAGGCCTCCATGGCGCGTAACAGTCCCGGCGAGAACAGTTTGGCTTGAGCGGCCCGGATTAAATATAATCCGTCCAACTCAAGCTCCGCTCTCGGCGAAACCGGACGGCGCACCAATGGGGACCCATATTCCGTCGACGTTGAGACGGGGAGCAGGCGGTCCAGGGATGCCGATGTGGTGAGGCGACTACGGCGCGGGGTGATCCCCAGCGGCGGGCTGCCTGTCACATCGGCTTGGCGGTCACTTTCACTGTCACTGACACTTACACTGTAGCCCTTAGAAGGGCTTTTAGGCTCGTCCATAGCGGCGGGCTATGGACGAGTTGGCTGCCCGAAAGGTTACCTACCAGGAACGACCTTAGGCGAAGCCGGCGTCCGTCCCTAGCAGATAATCCCCTCCGTGCAGCTCACTCGCGACGGCGAAGTCGCGACGCGCACGGGCGCGTGTTGCGCACGTCCGCTTTCTACGAAGCGGTGTGCGAACTGCGGTGGAACGGCGATCACTATAGGTCCGTGTGCGCGACGGTCGAAACACTCCTTACAGGCCGATTTCAATCAATCAAGTATTCTTCTCACGCACCCATTCTGGGGCGTGGGGAGTCAGGGTCAGATCATCGGATCTCTTCCTGAAGAAGCGCCTCTGTCCACTCCTATGGACAGGTCATCGGGAGGCCCTCGCGGGCGGTGGAGATGTTCTCACGAGGGGTGTTCCTTTGGATGATCGCCGGCTAGGCAACCAGGTCGCGTGGCAGGCGGCGGCGGTCGGGCGGGCGCGCGTGGTACGGCGCCATGTCGCGGATGTGCGGATGATGTGAGCTATCCGCACGCGCGAACATGCCCTTCGCCAGCCTCTGGACAAACTGGTCCACTGGTTCCCATCTGAGGTCCCTCTGGATCGTCGCATTCCTCACGTAGCGGGGGGCGTCGACGATGGTACGCAAAGAGAGGTTCTCTTGGGCTCGGAGTCTCCGTTTGTTCGTCTCCGAGCACAGGGCGTACCATGCCGGGGCCGCGTAGGTGAGGCGGGATCTCACGTAGCACTTGTAGATCCCGAGCTTCGCCCTCAGAGGGAGGCTGGAGTCGAGAAGTGGACGCAGCTTGGCGCGTGCCACCTTGACCTGGTTGACGACGTTGTCGACATGTTGCTTCATGGTGAGCCGGCGATCGATGGTCACTCCCAGGTACTTCACCTGCGGAGACCACGCGATGTCCCGTCCTTGGAGCTGGAGTGGTGGTGGAAGGGGGGACTGGCCTGTACCTGTACCTGTGGCTGTGGCTGTGGCTGTGACTGTGGCCTCGACCGACGGGGCTGCGGCAGCGGCGGCGTCGGCGTTGGCTAGAGGCGCGGGCTGCGTCCCTTCTTGCTCTTCACACGTAGCTTTCTTCGGTTGCTTCTTGGGCGGCATCGTCGTAGGAATCCGGCTCGAAGGCCCAAAATGTGCACGTCTGAACAGGTCAGCACCTGACTGCACCTGTCGCTACCTGCACCGTGGGGGTGTTCCTGACTGTGGGATTCTACGGGATGTCCTCGCCAAATGAAAGTCTTGATCTTGCAGTAGTTCCGTATCCCGGAGTAGTTGCTTGTTCTATTGATCGCCGCGCAAAGAGGCCGATTTGCTCCCGGCACCTGTTTATATAGGTGAGGGAGGGGGTCGGACGCTATGGTAGGCTACGATTGGACGATGCACGGTAGTGCCCCATTTTATTCTGTAGGTGGCGCTGCCGGGCAAGAGCTAACTAAACCGTGATACTGATTTATTTATTTACAATAATACCTATACAAATAACAAGCTGTCTGAATACTAATTATAATACTATCGGACTATGTTTCTAATTTGCTATTCTGCTATCTATGTTCCTATCAGTTATCTGTATTTACCATTTATCTTTATTTCAATAAGGACACACACGAAACAGTACTTTTATTGTCTTACTACTACTTATACTATAACTTATATACTACGACTATGTACAATGGCCTATACCTAATCGCGGATATCTATTCTGTCGCGAACATTACTCCCGCCGTGTATTGCCCACCGGGGCAATGCAGTCTTCTGTGGCGTGAGCGACGTCGTCGAGGCCCGCTGTGACGATGACCAGCTTCTTGGTGGGCCGGCGCAGCGTCGTCCCTCTGGTGAACACGTCGGCTGCTCGTACGACTCCATCTGCTCCTGGGTATGTCGCCGTCACCTTCCCGAGTGGCCACACATTGCGTGGCAGAGTGTTGTCAGCAATGATGACGATGTCTCCCAGTTTGAGCTCTGGGCCACGTCCTCGGGGCTCCCGCCGGTTTTGGAGTGACGGCAGGTACTCTCGGAGCCATCTCTCCCAGAAGATGTCGGCCAGGCGTTTTGATGCTCTCCAGTGTGTGCGGCCAATCAGGTCGCTGTCATCGAAGGTCCCCACCACGGGAACATGCGCCGACCCAAGCAGTAGGAAGTGGTTTGGGGTCAGCGCCTCGGGGTCAGCCGGGTCCACGGAGACGTGTGTGAGTGGGCGGCTGTTGACTGTCAGCTCCACTTCGGCGAGCAGTGTAGTTAGGACTTCTTCCATAGGGTGGCGCTCGTGTAGTGTCGCCGCCAGTGCTGTCTTCACGCTCCGCACCATGCGCTCCCACGCGCCGCCCATGAATGGCGCGCCAGGAGGGATGAAGCGCCATTTGATGCCTCGCCTCGCCGCCTCGCCTGCTGTGGCCGCATCCATGGCTCGACGCAGCTCCTTGTCTGCGGCGCGCAGATTGGTTCCATTGTCGGACCACAGCTCCGTGGGGCAGCCGCGGCGCGCTATCATCGCCGCACCGCCATCACCGCCGATTCGACGCTCAGGGAGGCTGCCATCTCGAGGTGGATGGCGCGCGTCGTGAGGCACGTGAACAGGTGCCACATAGCGCTTCTGTCGGGTTCGGCCGGTTGTGATGCTCAGCGGGCCGAAGTAGTCAACTCCTGTAAAGGTAAAAGGGCGATTATGGTGCCCCACCCTAGTGGGCGGGTGGTTTCCGGTAGGTGGCGTCGGCGGCGCTGCCCGGCGGATTCTGCACGCCAGGCACCTGCTGATGATGCCCTTCGTTGTCGGTCGCAAGCGCAGCACCCAGAAGTGTTGTCGGCACTCATTGATTGTGCTTTCCGTCCCGGCGTGATGCAGCTGTCTGTGTACGTGTGCGATGTACAGCTGTGTCGCATGGTCCCCACCGTCGATGACTGGCGGCCTCATCTGTCGCTCGCCGATGTCCCGCGTTGCGCCGATTCTAGTTTTTAGTATGATAGTGCCATTTAACAATTCCACCGCTAGAGGGCGCAGTCGACTACGCGGCGTTGGTGCGAGACCTCTTGTCAGCTGTTCGATGTCGTCTGCGAAGGCGCGCTGTTGGCTGGCTCGTATTACCAGTTTTTCTGCGTCTCGTAGTATCTCGGCGCTGAGTGGCAGGAGGTGGCGCGTCGCTGTGGCCGCCTTATGTATCGGCGGCGGCGCCGCGGTTTTCTTAGCTCCCTTCGTCGTCCACCAGTCGCCATCCTCTTCACTGCGGCGTTGAGTACGTTTGTAGTTGACCCGCTCGGTGCGGCCGCGGCACACCTGTATGAATTGTAGTACTCGCGCCGTGGCGCGAATCAACCTCTCCCATCTCGAGAAGCGTTCCGGTAGGGGCGTGGCTTCGGTGAGCGGCGATCGACGTTTTTCTGTAATGTTGTGTACTTTTTCCTCGCCCGTGTTGGCGATGATGGCGGGCTCGTCGCACGGCCACTCTTCCTCGGGTCGCCGCAGGAACTCTGGACCTGTGTAGCATCGGTGAGTACTGTTGAAATCACGTGGCACTGCTGGTGTCACGTCGTCGGCAACGTTCAGTTTTGTCGGTACCCACCGCCACTCCTTGACTGTGCTGTGCTCCTCCACGGCGGCGATGCGATGCGCGACGAACGGTAGGTACGTTCGTGCCCCTTTCTTGAGGCACGTCAGTACTGTCCTGCTGTCCGACCAAAATACCTTACTCTGTGGTTTCCGGTTGTGTTCATCAGCGACGGCGGACGCCATGCGACTTCCCATCGCGGCCGCTTGCAGCTCGAGGCGTGGTATCGATTTCACCGTGAGTGGCGCCACTTTCGCCTTGGCAGTGATGAGCGATGTGTGTACCGCCCCGCTGCTATCCGTGGCGCGCCAGTACAACGCGGCTGCGTATGCTGTCTCGCTGGCATCTACAAATACATGTAATTGTAAGTTAGTGGCGTCGCTGTAATGTAGGTAGCAGCGATCGATGCTGACGTCACGCAGCGCTGTCAGGTGACTCATCCATTCGTGCCACTGTGCTGCCAGGTCGCGGTCGATCTTAGTGTCCCAGTCGGTACCTCTGCGCCATACCTCCTGCAATATTTGTTTCGCGCCGATGGTTACTGGAGCTGCTAGGCCTATCGGGTCGAAAACGGACATAAGTATCTTCAAGATGTCCCTCTTGGTAGGTTCCTGTCGCTCCAATATTGCCGTCGGTAGCCGCTGCAGGTTCAAGTTGAACTCGAGGACGTCTGCTGTGGGTCTCCATATGAGGCCGAGGACTCGTTCTGTGGGCGCTGCTCCGTCGAGACCGACTGTGGGCGCCTGTTCCGTCGCGTCGAGTGACTGTAGTACAACCTGTGAGTTTGACGTCCAACGCGCGAGCTCGTAGTGGGCCCCTCTGTGTATGTCCCGCACCTGGCGGGCTATGTCGGCGGCCTCCTGTTCAGTCTTGTAGCTCGCGAGATAATCGTCCACGTAGTGATTGCGAATGATCGCAGAGACGGCCTCCGGATGCGTGGCTGCGTGTCGCTCGGCATTCCTGTTCTTCACGTAGATTGCTATTGCCGGCGAGCATGTGGCGCCGAAGATCAGTGAAGTCATGCGGTACTCGTCCGGCGGCGCGTTGTCTCGGCGGTCGCCTCTCCATAAGTAGCGCAGTGCGTCGCGGTCCTCGTCGCGTACCTTGACCTGCATGAACATTTCGCGGATGTCCGCGCATACCGCTACTCGATGTTGCCGGAAACGCATCAGGACTCCCGGGAGGGACTGCAGCAGGTCGGGTCCAGTCATCAGGTGGTCGTTGAGGGAGACTCCTCGCGTCTTGGCAGCTGCGTCATGTACCACTCTCACCTTATCGGGCTTCATAGCGTTGATTACTGCGAAGTGGGGCAGGTACCACGATCGCGGCTGTTTCGTCGGTGGTGCTGGCTCAGCATACCCCTTCTTGATGAGCGCGTCCATCTCGCCGTGGTAGCGCCTCCTGAGCTCGCTGTCTCTGTCCAGCTTCTTCTCCAAGCTGTGAAGTCTTTGGAGAGTGTTATTGTAATTTGGGGGCATGACTGTATCCGCAGATTTCCACAACAGTGGTACCGTATATGTTCTGTCCCTCTTGCACACTCTTTCTTCGAGGATTGCCAGTGAGCGCGCGGTCGCGTCGGTACGGGGCTGTTTGGGTTCAATTAACAAACTTTCTAATGCGAAATACCTTTTCAGCTGTATGTCCATACTCTGTTCCGTACTGATGTGGTTGATCGTGGCAATCTCGCGGCCCATTGACCGCGTGCGCGCGCCGTGTAGCACCCATCCGAGTGCAGTGCGCGACGCGACCGGCTGGCACGGCGTCCCTTGCCGCGTCTCTGTAGCTGTGAGCAGGTTCCATTGGTCCTGTCCGATGAGTATTCGTGGCTCAGCATTGGTGTAGACGAGGCCCCCGAGGTTGCGCAAATGCTCGCAGTCCCGGATGTCTCGCGCGGCTACTGTCTGTGTGGATAAGTGCAAGTTATTTATCGTTCGGGCCGAAATGTCATAACAGTCGCCCGATGCACCCTTCAGCCGCAACGTCACTCGTCTAGAGTTAGCTGTCAACCGCGTCTCTCCAATCGCCTGCGTCGCGGGCCGCGGCCAGCTCTAACTGTAGCTGTGCCACCTGTTCCCTCGCCTTCGCAAGTCGTAGGCTGCGCCGTTGCTTGACGGTGCTGACTCGCGATCTGGCAGAATCGCGGCTGGCGTCCTGTCGAGCCGACGCCGCCGCCTGTTCCTGCCGCTGTGTGTCCTTGGATGCCTCCGTCGAGCAGCCTGTAGTGTCTGTAGTTTGCTGCGATGACGGCTGGCATCAGTTGAGGACTCTGTAAAAGTACCTGTTTCTGTGGCTGTGGCTGTGGCTGTGACTGTGGCCTCGACCGACGGGGCTGCGGCAGCGGCGGCGTCGGCGTTGGCTAGAGGCGCGGGCTGCGTCCCTTCTTGCTCTTCACACGTAGCTTTCTTCGGTTGCTTCTTGGGCGGCATCGTCGTAGGAATCCGGCTCGAAGGACCAAAATGTGCACGTCTGAACAGGTCAGCACCTGACTGCACCTGTCGCTACCTGCACCGTGGGGGTGTTCCTGACTGTGGGATTCTACGGGATGTCCTCGCCAAATGAAAGTCTTGATCTTGCAGTAGTTCCGTATCCCGGAGTAGTTGCTTATTCTATTGATCGCCGCGCAAAGAGGCCGATTTGCTCCCGGCACCTGTTTATATAGGTGAGGGAGGGGGTCGGACGCTATGGTAGGCTACGATTGGACGATGCACGGTAGTGCCCCATTTTATTCTGTAGATGTATACCGGGCAAGAGCTAACTAAACCGTAATACTGATTTATTTATTTACAATAATACCTATACAAATGACAAGCTGTCTGAATACTAATTATAATACTATCGGACTATGTTTCTAATTTGCTATTCTGCTATCTATGTTCCTATCAGTTATCTGTATTTACCAATTATCTTTATTTCAATAAGGACACACACGAAACAGTACTTTTATTGTCTTACTACTACTTATACTATAACTTATATACTACGACTATGTACAATGGCCTATACCTAATCGCGGATATCTATTCTGTCGCGAACACTATCATAGGGTCCCATGTACTGATATCGATTCCCATATTATTCATAGCGTTAAGGCATTCGAGAGCTGTGTCGTGCAATCGTTTTATTTGAGCGACTGATTTCTGTTGCATTACCGGGACATTCATAATGGTGTGCATATGCGAGTTAAAAAATATGTTTTCATTATTGTAGCGTTGATTTAGTATGTCCCAACAAGTGTCATAATTCTCAGAACTGATGTGCAAGTGCTGTATTAGTTTTTCTGCTTCACCCTTTAATTTTGATATTGAATATTGCATTTTCTGAGCATTCGACATAGAAGGGTTTTTATGGATAGTTTCACCGAATAAGTCTTTGAATGAAATCCAACGTAACTTAACAAAGTAAGTCCAATTTTCCTTCATAAGTGGAGTGAGCATCTTCGTAATCTTTATTAGAGCCGTTCAACTCGCTGTCTAACTCCCAGTGCAATTTGTCGATTGTACCCCACCGGGACTATACGGTGCTGAGAAGATCGTCTAACTCCCACTTTTCGGATACTGCATCCATACTAATAGCTGATAAGGTACGATGGAAAGCCCTGAAATTGCTCTGTTGTTTCCTCAGCATCTCCTCGGTCTTGCTTACTGTTGCGCTAGAAGCCTGCGGGTGGTCACTGCTACTCGCCCCCGCCGGGACTCCAAACGCCGGAGGCTGGACTACAAAACTAGCTGGCTTGATAACAGGCGTTTCCGATCTCTTTTCCGAAGGTTGTTGAGCCAGAATATACTCTCTGATTTTGGTATATCTTTCTCGCACTGCCTCCCTATCGTTCATAATATACTGCTTCACTTCTGGCTCCAAGTCCATGGCAGACATTTTATTAAAATTGCGTTCATATTCATACCAATGCATATCCAAAAGGTTTATTTTCTTCTCAAAATAGCCCGATGATTTTCTATCCGCACTATCCTTTTTGAAATTGATAAAAACTGATTCGATTGCTTGAGCTAGTTGCTGCTGAACAGCACTGATTTCGTTGACAGAAGCCATAATGTAGGTATGTAAAACGGAAAGATCTTACTTGATCTGCTGGTACTACTTGATTGTTGCTGGACTGCTAGTAAGCGGCTGGCTGGGACTCGTCACCTAGGCCAACGCTCCTGATGCTGCTGGACTCTTGATTCTTGGCTAGCGGGAACACGTTACCCAGGCCAACTCTGCTGATACTTGATGAATGAACTCTTGATGTTCAATTTCACTACAATCCTTGATAACTGATAGTCACTGTGACACTTGATAGCACAGCTGAAGTTCTGCAGTAGACTGTCCACACCGTAGCAGCACTAAGTTTGTTTTACGGCATGCGGAAATGGTGACACGAATAACGTCTACACGACACGGACACGTGCTCAGATCCGCTTTTCCGCGGTTCGAAACGTTACGTATATACTACAAAAAATACATACCCTAATTGCCAAAAATAGACTGCATACACAATTACTTAAATAGGTACAACATATTAATATGTGTATAAACCGTATAATACACTAATACACATACCAATATATATTTATATGTCACTATCTATCTATCATGTAAACTATCGATTAATTGTAAACTGTACCGCTTACGATATGACGCATTATTTTGTAATAGAACCTTTAAATTGTGAACTGGTTTAAACTTGAATTGCAAATGAAATACCAGGGCAAACACTGCGGTAGCTTAGGTGAAGACTAGAGGGGGCGAGCGCAGCGAAGTCTTCGTTTTGGGTTGTCATGTAAGAACAAGAGAAACGTAAATTCTAAACCCTGTGTTCTTGGTTTCGCAAGATATATTTCTTTTTTAATTTCAGTAGAAGTTAACTATACTAATGAAATAATTATAATGAATAATAAATATCAATAATTTGTCTTTACAGACCAGTAATTTTCAAATAATACAAAGGTGAAATCTCTAGATTTACAGCTTGTTAACGTATTTCAGACAAAATCAGATAACTGCACTACCTTGAAGTCAACTTTATCTATTGTAATAATTTAAATGAGAAATTATTGATAATGTGTAAAAAACTTCTTAGATAACATGTTCAAACAAGAAGTTTTGATTCATGATGTTATTGCGCTTTACCCGCATACTACGATCACGTGCACTTTTCTCATTTTGACATATTGTACACTTATCCGGTTTTCCCAGAATACCCTCTAAATATAAAAATAATTCGATATATGTAGGGCCCGGATGCATCGGATTTATATGCAAAATTTTCTTGAATCTTTCGCTCGGAGTCCTTGAAAAAATGAGATCAAATGTACTGAGGTTGTCCTTAGCCCTACCTGGGTCCTGCCTATAACCTGCCCATACTGCCTACTGACTTATTGAACATCCGAAGACCAGGGGAGTGCTGGTGTAGTCAAAATGTGACAAATCATTACCAATGAGTTCTGAAAAACCACGACTATTATAAATATCTATTATAATTCCTTTTTATTTATCTATACCAAACCCTTAAGGTTACAATGGCGCCCTTCTACAGCACTCTTGGCACAGATTAATAAATAGTTACTACGTAACAGATGCATCACTCCCATACAAAAGCGAAAATACCTACTCTATAATAGCCTACAAAATCATAATAATAATACCTGCTGCCCAAGACGAGAAGAAATGTACCATAATTACGCGCACGTAGAGTCGAGATTGTGTTGGCCACCGTGCGTGCACCTATGATGATTATTGTAATAAAACAAATGTTGCAAATTAACTATATTTTTATTAGTCAATCAAATATGTTTTAGTTCTATATAATGATTTATAAGAAATAAATGGTGACAAAATTGATAAAGATAGATTTTAAATACTACTCACCTTGCTTCGTCTCTCGGCAATGAAAAAAACGACAAATGTTCATTTGTTTTTTGACTTTTGCACCCATCTACTGCACAATAATTACGTGGTTTCGGCATTTCGAAGTGTAAGCGTGGGCACAGATATTATAGTACTGCGCGGAAAACGTGCGGTGCGAGCGCTCCAGGCGGGCGTTCGGCGGCCCTCTGTCGGTTGTATCGTCGACGATACGCCGAGCGATAGGCATATAGCGCGTGGCCTTGAGCGAGTGATGGAGGCCTGCTCTTGGTATCATTTTATCACATTTTCAAAGATGTGCTTGATTATCCTAGGTGTTGTAGTCTAGTTCTTGTGTCGATATCTATCATTCTACGTAATGTAATCTTCTATCTATGTACTTCTATCCTACTATCTATATCATACCTTGCTCTTCTCTAGAACCCGCTTAGTAGAAAGCTAGTAAAGCAAGTCCTCAAACTAGCCTTACTAGCTTAGGTAGGTAAAATGTCTATTTCTTTTGGTCTATTGAGTGTCACAACTACTAATTTTCGAGCCCCTTCCAGTTGGAGGAATTCTACTGGCCTCTTGACCCTGTACCAGGCCGCAGTGTTGCTGTCACTGACGTGGGATACTAAGCCTACGTCATTGTTGTTGAGCTGACAGTCGACTAGCTATAACTAAGCTACTGTGGCTCACTATTTATATATATAAGTCACCGTCAGATTGTCAAAACCAACTAACGCGTTAGTTTATAAACTAACAGAAAATAACGCGTTATAGTTTGTAAACAATCGACAAATTGTAAACCAGACCGACAGGGTTTAGAATTTACGTTTCTTTTGTTCTCACATGTAAACCTAACACGAAGAATATTTGGGGCTTCGCTGCCCTCTAGTCTTCACCTAAGCTACTGCATATCGAATTATTGTTATACTTCGAGGGAATCCTGGGAAAACCGGATATATGTCAAAATGAGAAAATTTCACGTGATCGTAGTATTAGGTAGGGTAAAGCGCAATAACATCACTATGGCTCACAGCAAAATCAACTGTTATATACAAGGAGTTATTTTGAGTCCGTATACCACACGAGCTGATGCCGGCTCAATATGTGGGAACCCGGACATAGCAGGCAGCTCTGACTCCTGGGCATGGTTAATTACATTTTTTCCCGTCCAACAAAAAAAAAAAGCGCAATAACATCATGAATCAAAACTTCTAGTTTGAATATGTCATCTAAGAAGTTTTTACACATAAAATTATTCATAATTTCTGATTTAAATGATTAAAATAGTTAAGTTGACGACAAGGTAGTGCAGTTATCTGGTTTTGTCTTAAATACGTTAACAAGCTGTAAATCTCTATTAATACAAATAATGGATACCTGGTATTTACCAAGAACCAGTAATCATACGATATTTAATTGGTGTATGTTAAAATAATTGAAATAAACGTTTGTAAGACGGCGAAATGTAGAATTGTTAAAAGTTTTGAAAATTAATGGTCTGTAAAAACAAATTAGTGTTATTTACTATTATTCCTAAATTCCAAATTCTATATGTCTTTATTACTGTAGATATTTACATATTCTTAGCAATCGTCATTTTTGCCACTTCTCTACATTGGACCACTGTGGGAGGAGAAGGGCGTAGAAACTCCCACAGATTGATTTTTAGATCTCTTTAAAAAATTGCTTGTGCTTAACTACTACAAATTTTATAATATCATTGTATCATAATTAATAAGCAGGAATAAATAATTACGAAATTATTAACAGCAAGGTCTGTGTTGAGCCAGATTAACCCCATACAGTCCCGTCATTTAAGAAATCTTGAACATTGTAATATCCCTTTTTCGACAAAGTCGATTTAACATGATTTTGAAATTGCTCAAATGGCAATTTCAAGATCTCCAGAGGTATCTTGTTGTAGTAGAGAATGCATTGACCCTTGAAAGAATTGCTAACATTCGCGAGTCTTAACCGGGGCGCAAGTAGTCTGTGATTATTTCTTAGGTTAATATTACAGCTATCGCTAAGTTTGGAAAATGTAGTAAGGTTCTTGCGTATATACATTATGTTTTCGAAAATAAATTTACTAGCTACAGTTAGTATGTCAATTTCTTTAAAAAGCTCTTTAAATAAAATAAAAATAGCAGGAAACTAAAATAGGTTAAAATAGCAGGAAACAATAGTGATACAGCCACAGTTCATTTCGGAGTTCCGCAGGGTAGTGTGCTAGGGCCTCTGCTATTCATACTTTATGTAAATGGGCTGTGTTAGCTACCTCTAAAGCAATGTAAAATACTAGCTTATGCTGATGATACAGTTCTATTATTCTCTGGTAACACCTGGGAAGACAGTTTTAAAAATGCTGAATCAGGCATGAGGAATGTTAAAAAATGGCTGGATAGAAATTTGCTTACACTTAATGTCTCAAAAACAAAGTATTTAAAATTTCATGTAACGGAACACTCAAATCCGCGTGATGTATTTACACTCCGCATGCACTCGTGTCCTGATGGTACGACAGACTGTGACTGTCCTACTATAGAAACTGTTAAAAGTATAAAGTACTTAGGTATTATATTAGATGATGGGCTGTCTTGGGTTAACCACATAGAATATCTATCAAATCGCTTACGTAAATTAATATTTATTTTTAAAAGGCTAAGTATTGGGGATGTAAACTTGAGAAGAACCATCTATAAAGCTTTAGGCGAATCAATTATAACATATATTTATAACTGAATAACTTGGGGTGGGGCCGCAAATACACATCTTATAGAAGCCGAGCGAGCACAAAGAGCAGGATTGAGAGTCCTGTTCTCTAGGGGCTTTCAATACACTACATTCGAACTGCACAAGGAAACACAATTGCTTACTGTTCGACAACTTTACATCGTCTGTATTATTAAAAAACTCATTAAAAACAATGGTATAAGTGTCAAGGAGTCCGAACGAAGCCTTAGGTTTAACCGAAAGCAAAAGGTAGAAGTCCCTAGGAGCAGAACTACATTTGTTAGGCGATTTAGATCATTCCTTGGTCCTCATATATTCAACAAAATCGAAGGTACAATAGAGTCCAAATGTGATCCTATGTACTTAAAGAAGTGGTTGATGGATAAAGCCTAAGACGATATTGAGCAAATAGTATCTACGAGTGATAAAACGTGAGTTTGAACACAAATCTGCTGCTTAGTGGTTAGCCCCCCCCCCCCTCCCACACACACCCCTCACACACAACATACACAAACATTGACACACACAACTCAATTTAACCATAGGCTACCTAGGTATAATAACTTTTTTTCCATTTTGTATTTGTCCATTCTGCAAACAGGTATATTTTTAAGAAGCTATTTTTAGACTGCCATTAGTTTGTAGATTATTCCTTTGATCTTAACTTACTGCGAGACGGTCTCTGACCAGTGCAGAAGTTAATGTCGTACGCTGAATAATATTTAGAACTTACATACACTTTAGATATAAGTAAACCTGTAATTGATATTTTTGATTAATAAACACGTTGAACTTTGAACTTTGAGATGTAGCCACATCCGTATTTTGTCGGATGTTCCTAACGGCGTAAGCCGCAGAACTTAATTTACAAGCTAATTTATCTATGTGGGGTCCCCACTGAAATTTGCTATCAATGGTTATTCCAAGAAACTTCGTGTAATTTACTGATTCTAACGTGCTGCTGACTAACACCAAACCGGTCTCAACTTGCCTGACATATGGAAGTGAGAATTTGATACATTTGGTTTTACCAGCATTTAACAATAAATTATTAACTGAGAACCAATTCAAGGTTAGTTAACTTCTGCTGAAATAAAAAAGAGATATATCATGTGAAACCAATAACACAGGGTTTAGAATTTACGTTTCTCATGTTCTTACATGTCAACGTAACACGAAGACTATTCGGGGGCTTCGCTGCGCTCGCCCCATCTAGTCTTCACCTAAGTTACCCTGATATGTCTTTTGCAATTCAAGTTTAAATCAGTTCACAATTTAACGGTTTTGTTATAAACTAACGCGACATATCTGAAGCAGTACGGTACAGTTTACAATTTATCGATATTTTGTAAACTAACGAAAAAAGCCCGTTAGATTTTAAACTAACGGTTTTGACAATCTTACGGTGACATATATATTTTAAAATTTTCTCACTCACCGCTTTATACATAAAACTTATTAAAACTATGATAGCTAAAATGTGCTTTGTCCTTTTCTAACAAACACAACTTTCACAGTGACAGACAATGGACTAACGAATTATAACGGCATTTTAGTTAAAATAGGTTTATAAGACGTTTATGAATAAGGCGGTTATTCTATTTGTTATCCCTTTCACTTAGGTTTGGGTGACTATGCTGATTAATACTGCTATCGTAAAAGTAAAAGACGTATCTTCCAAAAGTTGATTTCAGGAAAACACGATTTAAAGAGTTCATTTGTTAGACTCTTTGCTGTGCTTACACAGGTAGATAAAGGTATATTTTTTAATGTAAATAATTGAGAATATACATTATCTTTCATTATCAATCAATACATTTATATTTTTTCTATTAAAAAGTGAAATATTCCATATTTTCCCTTTCATCTTAGCTCAAACTATACTAGAATTATACACGTTACTACATTTTATATAATATGTTTTAAACGTAGCAAGGACTCAAATAGCCAAATACGTTCATACATCTTAGAAAAATACGATTTTGCTTTATTATTTAGAAACTCGGTAAATTAATAACTAATAACGGAGTGGAGAGGGAAATGGGGGGTGGGGGGGGGGAAGTTTCAGTTTTTGATTTTATCATATAATCAGACTACGCAGTTCTCTCCGCCTTCACGAGACGAACCCGTAGACACCAGATTTGACCTCCGAAACCAACCAAACCAAGGAAACTCAAGTAATCGCCAAAACTTACCTACCTTACTTACCCATACTGTCTATACTATTTCACTTTTGAAAATTCAAGCACCTGAAATTCAATTTAAAATAAGCTTGTATCACATTACAATAAAGCCTTTTGTCTGTTAGTCGTGACAATATGTTTAAGTAGTATGTATGTCGAAGGGCTCGCGAGGTCTACTGTTCTAACAGAACGACTAGTATTCGGGTAAGTATACTATATGTCACTGGAAAATAATACGATCCGCAAGTTTATAAATTTCCTAATATTTTTTCCGCAAGTTTATAAATATACTAACCTAACCTAACCTAACCTAACATAACCTAACCTAACCTAACCTAGCCTAATATAATCTAGAAGGAAGTTTATAAATTTCCTAGGAAATTTATAAACTTGCGGATCGTATTATTTTCCGGTGACATATCTATCTCTCCCTACTGCAATGTCCTGGATAGCCAAGTGCTTCATCACAGCCTTTCGGCCTTCTCTGCGTGGCTGCGATGGTGCTGGGAACATTGCAGGGGCGACGACCGAATGGCCAAGTCGGCAGTGACCCTGCCTACGAAGCCAAAGGTCCGGGTTTCGAGTCCCGGTGGGGGCAAATATTTGTTTGATGAGAACGGATATTTGTACCCTACCCATCTTAGGATAATATTTATCTATATAAGTATGTGTATAGTTGTCTGGTACCCAAGATACAGGGAATCCTAGTTTGGGGCTAGATCAATGAGTGTAAATAGTGTCCTTATTATTAAAAAAAAAAGCACTTTCTGAAGCTGTTTTTTTCCCAGGATCTTACTACCGGCCCCGAAATTCATATTCCTACCTTCCGGATCCACGCCGACGTTCCTACGGACCGGCTCTGACCTTCCAACATCCTGCATGGTTCCTGCCTATAACCTGCCCATACTGCCTACTGACCTATTAAGCATCCGAAGACCAGGGGAGTGCTGGTGGGTGTAGTCAAAATGTGACAAATCAACACTCATGAGTTATGTAAACCCACGACCCGTCTATCCTGTTCAATTTTATTAAATGTCTGTAACTATCTATTATCATTCCTTCCTATTTATCTATACTAAACCCAAAAGTTTAGTTAGATACAAGGGAGCGGCGGGTCTTTATTGATTCCTTATTATTTATCTACACCAATCCCCGAAAGGTTAGATACAAGGGAGCGGCGGGACTTTATTGATTCCTTCCTATTTATCTACACCAATCCCCGAAAGGTTAGATACAAGGGAGCGGCGGGTCTTTATTGATTCCTTCCTATTTATCTACACCAATCCCCGAAAGGTTAGATACAAGGAGCTGCGGGACTTTATTGATTCCTTCCTATTTATCTATACCAATCCACGAAAGGTTAGATACAAGGGAGCGGCGGGTCTTTATTGATTCCTTCCTATTTATCTACACCAATGCCCGAAAGGTTAGATACAAGGGAGCAGCGGGACTTTATTGATTCCTTCCTATTTATCTACACCAATCCCCGAAAGGTTAGATACAAGGGAGCGGCGGGTCTTTATTGATTCCTTCCTATTTATCTGCACCAATCCCCGAAAGGTTAGATACAAGGGAGCGGCGGGTCTTTATTGATTTCTTCCTATTTATCTACACCAATCCCCGAAAGGTTAGATACAAGGGAGCGGCGGGTCTTTATTGATTCCTTCCTATTTATCTACACCAATCCCCGAAAGGTTAGATACAAGGGAGCGGCGGGTCTTTATTGATTCTTTCCTATTTATCTACACCAATCCCCGAAAGGTTAGATACAAGGGAGCGGCGGGTCTTTATTGATTCCTTCCTATTTATCTACACCAATCCCCGAAAGGTTAGATACAAGGGAGCGGCGGGACTTTATTGTTTCCTTACTATTTATCTATACCAAACCCAAAAGGTTAGATACAAGGGGGCGCGGTCGTGAATTCGGTCATTAGTCTATCCTGTCAGATTTGTTATTTATCAATCAAATAGGATGGATATTGCTTACAAAATAGAATATTGAATAACTGGCTCAATGTGGGCTCAATGGGCGTCGTGACACCATATATGTTTTGTTTGTCAAAGACATATATAGAACTATCATTCACTAAACTACAGATGTAGTGAATAATCCTTTCCTTTCGTATTTTCTCGGAAATGTTCGATTTTGTCTTACTACTTTGATACATTTGACATTGATAAATAAAGTATGCGATTTATTTGATACCTACACGTTATTTAATAATACAGTAATTCATAGACACATCGGCACCATTCGGGTGTTATCGTTGTTCCGAGTTTTGCCGATAGGAAAGGATTATTCACTACATCTGTACGAAGATTTTCCGATTCGAACTAAGTACAACTTCGAGTATATGCGTAGTAGGTTAAATGATAGGCTCAAACCGCACTTAACGAGCTTTTTAGTGCGTAGTGCGTGCGTAAGTCATGAGTGAACATGCAAAACTGCCCACTGATACTAGGGTAACCACACGTGGGGAGCGAGCCGGTAATCGGTCAAGCAAGCGCAATGCTAAGTTGCCAATGATGTTCGTCGTACCGCCACATTATGTCCCGTATGCCCTACATCGCATGGTGACAATTAGCTGGCGGGAGGAGTTGCCGGGTTGTGTTGTGATACCAAGTCTGGGTGGGTTGTAAACACTGGTAAGCTAACTCAAGTGCGGGCGCCTCACCTGACTTCATTACCATGCAATTTGCTGATAGGCTAACGGAATTTTTCTTTTATTGTTCGTGAATAGAATAGCGTGCCTGAGGTACGAAGGAATACATATGGAAAGAACAATTAACAATGTAACCGAGATGCTACTTATATTGTTATTGTGTCGCATAGAAAAAAATGGTATAGGTAGATACAGTAGGTAGTCGGTAGTCGCAAACTCGTATCAAACGGTAGGCGCAGACGCAGCCGCAGCCACCGTAGCGTTTCGAAGAACAAAACAGTCCGCTAGGCAAGATCGTCATTATTTAAATTTTCGTTGTGCCAGTTGCCCGCTTGTTCCGGCCTTTGCTTTTTGCCCTATTTCTAACACTCTGAAATTACGATTAATCCGGCCGAAGTGAGTTGCGGTCATCCGTGGTGGACGGCCGTGTGAACGGCCCGTTAGCCAAACAGCTTACGCGGTTTACGGTAGAACACTCAATGGCCGTTGAATAAGCTTCTATAAAAATATATATTTTTAGATCCGGATGTCAGGTTCTGCTTAGATCTACCAGCCGGGTTCCCACGTTAGACCTGTTGTAAAATGTAGAAAATTGTTCAACGGGCAAGCGAATATAACAATCATAATTTACATAATTTCCAATCACGCAGCAGTCCTACAGACCTTGAACCCCACTTTCTCTCAAATTGAGGGTTTACTTATGCCTCGGCAACTGGTAATTTTCTGGCGACGCTCTGGTGACTCTATTAGCGGAACAGACCCAATATCCCATATACCGAACTAGATATCGCTTACCCACAGTTGCCGGTTATATAAGCTCGGCTGCTTAGATACTTACCATACATCATATACAAATACCAATTATGTAAGTACAAGTACAACCAAATATCCGTAAAACATAAACATTAACATTTACATACATTTCTTTTGGCCCCACATTGGGATATTCTGTGACGTGGGAACCAGAAACAGCGACGTCACAGATAACCTATAAACATCAAAGACCTGGGGATTTTTTCTTTATCCCCGGCCGGGGTTCGAACCCGGGACCCCTCGCATGGTAGGCAGAGACACAACCGCAGCGCCACAGAGGTCGTCTGCTGTAAAAGTAGAGCTGCAGATGGATATTCAACTGATTCCAGAGGCGTCACGACTAAACCAATACTCCAGTTTGCGTGACAGGGGGCTCATCACGAAGGTCTGGAGATATGTAGATTTCCTCATGGTGTTTTCCATAACCGCTGAAATGTCCGTATTACGTAATTATAGTTAATATAAATTACTTATCCCATTCATTGGTACATTGTCAGCACCGGGATTTGAACCCGCGTCTCCTGTGTGACAGGCGAACCTTATACCCATTCGACAACGGATAGTAATGGACTGGCAGGTTGCTTGGGTGGGTGTTACATACAATAGAGTAGGGATAGATTGATAACATAAGTATGCGTTATGTCATAAATTTACCCCTTCATATGATAAGAATGGTCTATGATCCTGCTTAAGGTGATACGAAAAAATATAAGTATATAAAAGGAAAACGAATGGAAACGAAAGTGACAGCGTTAATTACTTCCACTTATGAAAGAAAAGAGAGCGCAAACAATACGCTCGACTCAAACTAAAATAACGTATCGCCAAACCCCATACAATTTGTTTAAAAATAAACTACGCAATTTTGTCAAAAAGTTATCAAGGAGAGTTTACGAATACGATATCCACATTTGTGCAATGAAATTAGGAAGGATTTCAGAATTACAGGAAAAAATAAAACAATTTAGAGGTCTTATCGTAATTCAATTCGATCGAGAAAATTTCATCCAATCGCGTTTTCCTTCAGATATAATCTTAATCTTTTCAATAAACGTTAATCCAAAAATCAAATCTATAGTGGGGTAAATGGATTCGGAAAAAAACCCTTTTATTTTTTCGTATCACCTCAGGCATCGATGCATTAACAGTTCAACTAGTTTGCATAATCATCTTACTATATAGGAACCCACGACTGCGGGTAACAGTACATTTATGTTGCATTACGACCATCAACATAAATATATTCTTGTTGATAGGCTATAAGCTACAATATTCATGATAGAGACGAGCTAAGATGCCCTGCAACCAGGAATTTTATCATATCATATTCTCCTCTATTTGTAAGAAGTTAGAGGAAACATCTTTTAATCGTCACACACAACATCGTCAAAATTGTGGAATTTTTAATGAAATGAGGTAAGTGGAGGTAGTTATAACCTAGGAAGGTCGGCAGGTATCTTTTGGCGCATTTATATACCTTGCCAAAATCGAATCTGTAGATTATATGACTTTAACGAGACTTTTCCCTATTTAATCATGGTTCATACAGACAGACCTACCTACCAAATTGCATCCTGAATTCCTGACTTACATGTAGTATAAATGACCTCTGTGGCTTGCGGTTCGAGACTCTCTCTACCAAGCGAGAGGTTCGAGTTCGAATCCCGGCTAGGGTTGACAAAAAAACCCTCGTGATGTCGCTGTTTCTGGTTTCCACGACACAGGGTATCCTAGTGTGGGGCCAGAAGCAATGTGTGTGCTTGTATATCAATTTCAAATGTATTGCACTACTACTATTACACTACTACTGTAAGCAAACGCGTGGTTTTACTGCATTCAATGGCCATTACTGGTTCGATTTTGTAACGGGCTGGCACGTTACTGTATCCATCCACTATCTGTCCACAGTATCAGAACAATGTATCCGATTTTATTACAAAAGAGAGCATGCCACGGCAGCCGGCATGCGGAAGGTCCGTACTACACTGTTGATGCACCTGGATTCGTGTCGTCATTACGGCGGTCTTGGGTAAATGCATCCCAGCGAGGTGCACATTTAATATGGCCGCCTAGTACTTACGTCCGCGCATCAATCACTCGAGTCGATTTGCAGTGAGGCGGTGGCGGCGGCGGCGTCTAATGGGGATTAAAACGGCGATGGCACGCGCGGCCGGCGAAGCAAGGGGCTTGCTTTATGTCGTTGCAAGGCTATGTGGGGCTCTTTGCAAGTGCTTGTGCATTTGACTGCGGAGCCGCCTTTACGTTTTTGTTGCAAACTCGCACGTAACGCAGGTAAAAAGAGTTCCGAAGTTATGTATGTGCTGTCGACTGTACAAGTATAAGTTTAGACGCGTTCAGGTCAAGATAAAGATACGTAATATAACGCATGAAATAATAACGAGACAAAGTCAAAAGGATAGGATTGAAACGCGGCTGAACGATATGTATATATCACCGTAAGATAGTCAAAACTGTTAGTTGATAAACTAACGTTTTTTTTCTCGTTAGTTGTTCAACAATCGACAGATAATAAACTGTAGCGTACTGCTTATATGACGCGTTAGTTGTAAAAATAATGGTTAAAACCGTTAAAAAGTAAACTGGTTCAAACTTGAATTGTAAACGAAATACCAGGGCAAACACTGCGGTAGCTTAGGTGAAGACTAGAGGGGGCTAGCGCAGCGAAGCCCCCGAATGGTCTTCGTGTTTGGTTGACATGTAAGAACAAAAGAAACATAAATTTTAAACCCTGTCGGTCTGGTTTACTATCTGTCGATAATTGATCAACTTACGCGTTCGTTTGTCAACTAACTTTTTTGACTATCTTCGGTGACATATATATCATAATATGTCGTCAGGAGCATCAGTCGTGGTCAAATAATTAAGTAAACGAAATAATCTTCGCGATAAGTATCGAGCTTAAGCTTGACTACTTTAGCTAAGAGCGACATCTTAATATCTTAACATCGATCAAGCAGTAGCTAAATACATAATGTTCAGCGAAAGGTACTTATGAGACACATGTACCCTACAAATTAAGACACCTTTGAGAGCAGAGATATTATGAAGGAGAGATCGTCATCCATCATCTTCATTGACAGCACATTCTCTCAGTCTCAATTAAACGTTTCATGTCTTAGCTTTACTATCAGCCACCAGCCACTCTGTACAAATCACTCTGTACACTCAGATCCTGAGTTATATAAGTTTATCAGTCAGGGCATCCCGAACGTACCTACACAGTAGGTCTTCACAAATTTTCCCCTCAGCACACTGCATCGCCTCCTTTTCAATCACCGTTATAATAGTTTTATTCTAATGAACGTTTACAACAACATACATAAAACATACGCATGTTTACAATCGCAAAGTGAAGATCATCTGGACATCTCGTCAAGGAAGTAGAAGCTGTCAGTGGCACTGCGGTCAATTTACCAGTCAAGCAGCAGTCAGGTTCTTGTCAGAGTCAGCCAGACGCCGTTGACAACTGACAACGAGCCCGATTGTGTAGACTTTGAATAGTGTTTGCTGACTAGGGATATGAAAGCGGGCTTATCTAGTGGTGTTTATTTTAATCGCTCGTCAGGGTTGCAGGTTGTGACTTTCTGAGATTGACACAAAATGTTTCCGGTCCTTGAGTTATCTGCATATAGAATACATTTGGCTTTTTACTGTTGCAGTTGTAGCAGGAAACGTGTCTTGGATTGTTCCTCTACATCGGAAGGTTCTTTATGGCAACAAACATAATGATCACAAAAATATTTTTTTCCTACCCAAAATGGATAAATGAACACCAAAAATTGCAAAAAATATCATGGAAAAATACTGCGGTAGCTTAGGTGAAGGGTAAAGGAGGTGAGCGAAGCTAAGCCCTCTTTATCCTTCGTGTTAGGTTGAACATGTAAGAACAACGAAAATACTTAAAACTTAAACTTAAGTACACAAAACATAAAAAGACGTTTGGTGATCATTTATCCAAACACAATTTGGTGGACATTTATCCTTTCTGGCAGTCATTTCGAATTTATTGGTAGTAAAATAGGTGCGTTTTTGGTAATCGTTTAAACACAAGCCGTTCTTTATTACCATACTTACTACTGTTCTTCTTCTTTGGTTAGACATTACTACTAATCGTAATTCTCAAGCAATAGTAATCGGTACACAAAAGTAATCTGTGCAAAATCTGAACAGTAGTATAGCTGAGTAGCGGACACACGTCGTCCCACGATCAATTTATCGGGCCGATGTCACGACTCTACCACCCGGCGACATCAGTGTAAACGATGTCGATGTTAACAATGCGCTTATTTATCACGAATAAGCACTTCTTACCGTATTTAGTGCTACCTACTTTTTACCCGCAACCAACTTCCATCTTAGCATAACCGCACCTCATGTATATAAAACTAACGTTTTATAGAATGTATTGTGTCTTCTGCTGAGCAGACGTCCTCCTATTAAATATAAACATTAACATTTACATACAGGCACATACATTGATTCTGGTCTCACACTAGGATACTTAGGGGGTATTTTTTTCTTTATCCCCAGCCGGGGATCGAATCTGGGACCTCTCGCAGAGCCACAACCACAGCGCCACAGAGGTCATCGTCCATTATTAGATTGCACATATATTCCTTGCCATCCCATTTGAACCCAGGGCTAGGTTACTAGATAAATTGAATTTTAAGGTTTCTAACCGCAGTACTCAGAGAGTTGCGCTGTTTGGGCTACCGTTGTTACATAGTAATTATAGAGTGAATTCCTTTCTCGTCATAGCCTGCTCAACTTTTAACCGTTTTTAGGTCCGGGCACCGGTGAAGACACGTCATAGCTATTTACCTATCTACAGCAGTGTTTAAACGCTACTGCCTGCGTACATCCAGCATCTCCTTGGTCTATCCCGCTGCCGAGTATGGTGCTCCAGTCTGGCTAAACAGCACCCATGTGGGCAAACTAGATGCAAAACTAAATGACTCCGTGCGCTGTATATCCGGTACTGTCAAATCGACTCCCAATCAATGGCTACCCGTCTTGAAACACATCGCACCTCCACACCTCCGTAGAAGTCAGGCTCTGAACAGCAGTCGATGTAACTATTTCCGACACAAGTGGGGTGGGGGTGAGTGCGGCGAACAAATCCAGACATGGAGCACATTGTCCAGCGCTGCCCCCTGACACCGTATAAAGACATCGGTTTGATTGTCCCCCTGACGCAGCCAACTGGCTCAGATCACTAAATAATATTCCTTTGTAGCCTATTCTTATAAGCCATACGACTAAATACTAAATATAGTGTTCAATAATTGAGCAAAAGTATCATTAGGAGGTGTGTAGCGTCTCGTAAGAGTGCTGAATGATGCAGTTGATAGTAATGAAGGTAGAGGCATGCGTCAGCAGTAAGAACTACATTTTTTCTAACAAGCAAAATTTTGATTTCAAATATTTACTTGATAAAAGTTGTTGTTTACGTGATTGTTTATAATTAGCTCATATCTACTATACATGAGCAACAGAAAGGTGTCGTCATATTTTAGGGGATTGTACGGGCAACTTTATTTTTCACTCCTTCATTCAAATATCGTTCAGTCCGGGCGGACAGCTGATTTGTAAGATTTATAAGTTGCTTAGAATAATGTCCCTAACAACCCCACATGACTACAGCGTTCTGTTATACCTGTATATTGTAAAACTGTTGAATAATAATAGCCTCAAGCTTCCCTAAAAATATTATCGAGGTCGTTTCTACACGAATCGACCCAAAATGTCGAGAAAAATGTTTGAGAATTTTAATTCAGGTCTTGATACCGTTGTTGCGATTAAAGTATGAAATAACAATTTGTGTGCAGTTGATTGAACAATAAAAAGGGAACGAGCAGAGCGGTCACGCTCTAAGGAGAGCATCTGCCACTGATGAGCACTCAGCACCTGCTGTTCACTCCTCAATAAGTTTACAATTAAAATTAACTTGTCGGCTCTCGTCATAATTGCTACGTTTGCTCAGAACCATGGGAAGTGTGTAGAATAGAGGCATGTAAGCTCAAACATCCTTACGAACTACCAGCCGACATCGATTATTAATGTTGCTTTATTAATAAGCACAAGACAACAATAGTTCATACTGTTTACAGCAATTTCACATACCGTAATCATTGAACTACCTAACTATCCACCAAAAAACTTGATAGACTTTCTCTACAATATACTAATCGACCCAATATCAATTGAAATTAGTCTGAAATAGAGCTATTTAGTGATCTTATCGCATCTCCGATCAGAACCACCAGCGAAGCCGAGAAGTGACCTGGACATAACATCGTTGACCTGATCATGCCCAGCACCGAAATGCCACTCAATCAGCGTCTCAACCGGCCGATTTCTCCACGCGAATGTCACGGAATGGATCGCATCTGCGGCAAACGAAAGAACCTAATTCCGCCGTAATCCGACGCCAATCATCTATGTAGATCACGAGATTGCCGAATTGCGAGGCTGATCGGTGATCGTATCGTGAGAACGATAAGGTTCGTAGTGAACAGGTGGTTCCCTCTCCCCTGTGGGTAACTGTTCCATCATCAGCGGCGTAAGTCGAGCGCGCCAGCCACCACCGCCGGCGCCGGCGCCGCTGCAGTCACGAGCCGTCAGAGCAACCACGGCGGGCGCGCGCGCAACACAACGCAACACTTCCTCCACTCGCGCGCGGTAACACCGGCATCAGAGTTCAAAGTGCTGCTTCTTGAGCGCGTGGAAACTGTGCAAGTGATTTATTAATAAAACATTCCTAAAGTCAGTGAAGTATTAGGAGCTTTACGTTCAGTTTTTTAGTAGTAAAGCGTTGTTAATCGGGGCAGATAGGTTTAACGGTCGGCTCGGCGCTGAAGTGTGGCCGACCGCAAGCATGACGGGCGCTCTGGAGTGCGCTCTGCTGCTGCTGCTGACGGTACGTTTTTCTCAATGGCGTTATTTACTATCATTACGTTAAACTATAGTTATTTGCTGCAATTTGAAAGGACTTGAAGACCGGAAGCGATTTGAAGGAGTAGCGCGCGCACATGGTGTAAGAAATTGTGCAGCTCATTTATATCGCCTATGGTTATTGGTGCTTAAGGGTTACTTTCATATTGCATCTGCTGGTCCCAGGCAATTCATTCAATGAGGTTGAAAATGTAAAATAAAAATAATGTAATGAGGTTGAAATAAAAAAACAACAAATACCTACTCGTATTGCCCAGTATTTATGGCCTTTATTGAAGTTACTTGTAATGTAAATAGTTTGTTGGAGGAAGTTTACTAAATCCAGGTTTACGGTCTTTTTCCGTCGATGAAGGAGACTATATTACGTACTTATATAGCTACATATATACGGTTCAATGAACAACTCCAGAAACCACCTTTATATACCTGTTTCGTGCATACAGACAAACAATTACATTACTGCACGAGTACTCCACACTGTCCATCATGCGCAAAAAGTACATATTCCAGCGAAACATCGGTTAACACAAAATGGGAAAATAGAAACGAGCGTCGTTACGTTACTAGCACTCCTATAGCATCGATCGACATGCGGGTACGATACATATTTAGTTTCATTCCCAGTTACACAAATCCTGCATCACTGGTGCATCAAGTAGCCCAAAGTCCCTTTGATTGCCACAATTTGTTTCTTTTGTAAATTAAGCTCACTCTCCGTTTTATAGCGGCATTCTCTAGAACTTGATATTTTTAGGTACCAATCGAATTGATTCAACTATCATCAAGCAACTCAGCTATTTAGTAAATTCGAGAGTAGCCATCTCACGATTCGTACTTTCATACAGTATTTACCAATTCGTCATCCAAGACACAAAGACGAGCCCACTTAGCAGAACAACATTACTTGTTTATTGCCATGAAATGCAATAAAACTCTCGTTGACCCTGATTTCCTGAATAAAAGTTAAAACTCCGTGGAAATGTGGCCCTATAGGAGTTATTCTACTAAAGTGTTCGAAGATGAAAGAGCTCCGTAGAAGATTGGAGGTGACCCGGCAAGCATTGTTGGCCCCAGACTTCCGAAACATTACACTAGATTAAACGTCACGGTCCACAAATTGCCCGGATTGGTGCTAAAATACACTATAGAATTGTTGTGGTGACCTGCTCGACCTAGACCACATCGCCAAATAAGTACTTTTTACAACTGAGAGCTTAACTTAAATAATAAATACCCTTTGCATAGCAACATGTGCGGTCGCAACTCCTGGCCCAATTTTCTTAATCCTGTATTTTAAACTGACGCGCCCCAACAAGCCAGATTCGTGCATAAATACATCTTCAAATGTCATATCACTTTAGTTATATTCGGGAAGTTGTTTTTAAAGCCCGGTTTCCGAAAGGAAAATTGGCTGTTGACAACTTGTTAAACTCTTGTCAAACGCATTTCAACAAATCACGTGCCGCTATTTTGAATTAACCTTCGATTAATCGGCTGTTACATTTGACCACTCTTCCAGAAACTGGGGGTAAGTATATTTTTAAACTGATTAAATACCACATTTAAATATGGCGTCACCTTTCTGTCACAGAATAGAATAGAATAGAATAGAATAGAAATATTTATTGGCCTCGAAGTAAAATAATTTACAGGCAAGTCATTTACATTTTACACTTACATACTACTTAAATATTTGAAATTCCTATTCTAACTTAAATATTTCAAATTTTACATTACTTAAATATTTGACATTTAAATTACTGCATTTAACTTTTTACAGTGAAATGATAGTTATTTTATTTATAATTTTTCCAAGAACAAAGATTCTACAAGTTCCATTGACATATATTCTTTGACAGTATAAAATGGATTATTTTCAAAAAATATTTTTAGTTTTTGTTTGAACAAGTTAAATTTTAGAGTGGTCAGACTTTTTGGTAATTTATTATACATCAGGATTTTCAAGTAACGACCTTGTTTCTGTACTTTAGCTAATCTTGTTTTTGGTACTATACGGGTTTCATTATTTTTTATTGTTCGTTTTTTATTATCACGGAAAGTATAGGGTAAAGCAGTATCTTGCTTTTCCGGAATTTCCCTAACTTCGTGAACCTCTAACAAACTATTGTAAATGTAAAGAGAAATAACTGTCATAATTTTATCTTTTTTAAAGTGCTCTCTTGCGTGGCTGCGTTTTTTTAAACCATTGATTGTTCTGATTGATCGTTTTTGACATTTTAGGACTCTGTTAATTTCTGTAGCATTACCCCATACAGTAATAGAATATCTAATAATTGAATGTATATACGCATAATAAACAGATAGAAGTGATTTTTTATCTAATAATGGTTTAAGTTTAAAAAGAGCATAATTGCTGCTAGCTAATTTCATACAAATTTTAGCAATATGCCCTTTGTGACTAATCGTATTGTCTATAGTATATCCTAAAAATACATTTTCTTGAGAAGTCGAGTTACTAAAAATGCCTAATCTTGATTGATAATACATTACGATACTTTTATTAGAGTTGAGAATAATGCCGTTAGCATCAAACCATTCTTTAAGCAAACTTATGACGTTGTTTAATTTATCATCTAACTGCGACTTACTTTTGTCTCTCAAGCCAATATGTGTATCGTCAGCAAATAAGCTCAAATGAGCTTCACTTGGAAGTATATTACAAAGATCTGTATATTATACAGCCTGTATAAATGACATCGATTCAGTTTTAAGCACTTAACGCACCTACATTTTTGCTAACTTTCATTTTTGTGGTGTAAAAGCTTTCGTTTGCCATTAAACGCACTATTAAAACAAAATCGTTGACGGGGAAACCCGCATCACGACGGGTTGACAGGAAACTCTTTATAATTTTATGTTATCCACCGAGCTTGTGGTAGTAGAGTGCCCATTATAATTAACAACAAAAATATACAAAGTCAAAGTCAAAGTTCATTATTACTGGATATTGCTTAGTACACTTCATAGAAAGTTTGCAAGTTACATTGCGATGATTTGAGGCCTTAAAAATTTGAAAATCGTTTATTAAATGTCTCTAATAATAGAAAACTAAGTAGTTTTATAAACATTATAACAATATACATAGGCATATAAAAGAAAAGAATAATATATATCTAATCTAGGAGTGATTCATTAACACCTACCACCTACCTATATATGTACATCACGTATAAAGACGCGCACGAGGCACTGATTATAGCAGCAATAATCCAAATATGAGCACGCACGCGCGCCTACTCAATCGGGGAAAATCTCGTCTTTTACAAGAGTAAAGCCATGTATACATCGGTAGAATATGGTAAAGACGGTATATTAGAGATCTTATAATCAATCGTAGTGAAATTACCTTTAATGTTATTCCTACAGTTTATTGTTTACAGGCATTTTAGAGTATAGGACAGCAAAAAGTACAATTAATAATGATGTAGATGTGATGTTAATCATTTACAAACTCAATATTATCTTTAACAAGAGATCACTTTGCCGATTTCACTGTTGTACCGAGTCTTTATTAAAAGATTGTTTTATTTCCCCTATTCATATTTATCTGATATTTGTAATGAAAATAATTACAACCTGTTCTTATTCATAGTTTACCGGTTTACAAGCATTTAAGAGTATAGGATAGCAAAAAATACAATTAGTAATGATGTTTATGTGATGTAAATCATTTATAAACTCAAGATTATCTTTAACAAGAGATCACTTTGCCGATTTCACTGTTGTACCTAGTCTTTATTAATATATTGTTTTACTTCCATTGTTAATATTTATATAATATTTGTAATAATAATAATAACAACCTATTCACATCGTTTACCGTACATAGTTAATGAAACTGGAACGGTGATATTTGTTAACATCACTGCCATCTCAGTTTAGTTCCTTTAATCTTAAATAGCACAATAATAAATCAAAATAACTTTGTTGCAGTGATAGTAAATTATTGCGTCATGTTTCGTGTGGTCTCCCCCTTATCAATGAATTTAAGCAGGCTTATAATAATGGTGGTTGCGGTCACTGCCCCAATTTTACTGTGCAGTGCCGAGTAGACTTACGAGTAAGTACTTACGGAGTTAAACAAACATGTTTATAGGGGAATATAAGGAACATTTGAGCGTGAAGAAAAATTTTTCTTAAAAAAACATATTTCATATCGTCACGAAGCTTTCCAACAATTGAAAAGAATCTGCGAGATCTACTAAGAATACTGGAAAACACGCTTGGGGACTATATGGTTCTATACCTCTAGATACTCGGCTGTGTCGATATAACATAGAAGAAAAAATAAAACTGTCCAAGAGCAATTCTGTATCGCAAACGAAGGGTTCCATTTGTACATGAAAATCGCGAAAAAATATCGTCATCGAAGTAGAACTTATGCTCAGCTTTTTTATATTATATATATTATATTATATCCTTTTGGGCTTCCCCGCAGTCGGGTAAAAAGAAATAAACAACGAATCATAAAAACAAATAAATAAATAAAAATAATTGGCTGTGTGGTCGGAAGACTTGGCCTATTCAGATGGACGAAGAATATTAAGCGAGAAGAGTATTTCAACCAAAAACAATGCTGCTTGAATTTATTAAAATTTTATTATTTTAATGGGCTAACCCCCGTCACGCAATATAGAGTTTCGAATAACTGGCTAAAAGTCGGCACAATTGTGCCTCTGCCACCCCGTAAGGGAAAAGTGACGCTATATTATGTGGTTATAATAATTCTATTGATTTATTAACTTTTTCGCTGTCTAATTAAAATTACTAATTACGATTTTAATATAATCTGCCCTGTTAAAAAGTGTTCTAAAATATCGATGCGTTCATCCCTTATATATATATTCTTAACCCCTTGTCTGTGTTAATTCATTCATTTATTAATGTGTAGATAACATGATCCAATTATTTGTTAGTAACACAAACATATGGTTAGTAAACAGGGTAAAGTAAAATAAACAACAACATAAAACTATTTGTTGCTCGAGATAAGCTTGACCACCCAATGTTGGTACATTGGGCAGTCAAACCTTCCCGAGATCACCTTCAGGATCTCATTGGCACTGCCCCAGGATCTGCCGATAATCGAAACAATGCGCTTCCGCATGATCGCGTAAAAATCATCTGTACGCGCCTCAGCAAACATTGTTGACGCACTGCAGAACCGAGGCAGCCCCAGCAACATCCTGAAGATGTTATTATATTGGACTCGCAGGGCATTGTAAGTCTTCAGTTTATAGCGAACCCATAGGCTGCTGGTGTAGAATGTCTGACAGTACGACTTAAATAAAGTGACTTTCACCTGTCTCGAACATTTTGCAAACCTACGGGCCAGCATGTTACCTCTGACTGCCAACGCCCTGCGCTCCCTCTCAATATCGAGATCATCTTTAAGATCCTCCGATACAATGTGACCGAGATATCTAAAATGATTGACCCTTATAAGAGTGACACCATTTAGGGTGATGGGAGGCACATATGTGGGGGTACTAGTACCAGATTGAAAAACCATATAGACACTCTTTTTCACATTGTACCGGAGGCCATGAGTCTCAGCGTATCTTTCGCACACAGCCAACATTTTCCTCATAGCACTGACTGAGGGGGCGAGCAAAGCCATGTCATCAGCATAACTTATATTGTTGATGCGTTTTCCACCAATATTGCAACCGACATGCATACTACTTAACCCCTCAATCAGCTCATTCATATAAAGATTGAAGAGTGTTGGAGAAGATAAACCCCCTTGCCTGACTCCACAATCCAGTCTATACATGTCAGACAAGCTATCCCCCCATCTGACACAGTTTATTTGAGTGGCATACCAGTGCCTGAAAATAGCCGACAGCTCCGCAGGCACACCCAGCCTCTCCATCTTCTCCCACAACTTATCATAAGACGTTAGATCAAAAGCCTTGGAGAGATCTAGGAAGCAGGCATAGACCGGCGTCCGTCTGTCTGTGTAATACCTGGCTACCTTCTTTAAACTCAGAATTGCAGTTTCGGTGGATAGGCCTGGACGGAAACCAAACTGTGCCTCATGAAGCTGAATGTGCCTACCGAGCTCCCTGTTTAACAGACTATCAAACACTTTTGCCACAATGGTCGCCAGCGATATCGGCCTATAGTTGTTTTTATCCGCTATGTCACCAGTCCTACACTTAACAATCGGCACAACAATAGTTCTAGTGAGGTCTTCCGGTAGATAGCTGTGGCTAAGACATAATGTAAGGAACATCGACAGAATCCTAGGCAGATGTACCCCTGCATACTGTAGGTGCTCAATACTGAGACTATCATGCCCTGGGGATTTCCCACGGGTCATATTTTTAATTATAAGAGCTACTTGTTTCGGCGTGAAACGCATTGTTAAGGCACCCGTACATGTATCGACATTGTTTACATTTTTAGATAACCCCAGGGGAGAAGTTACTCGGAAATGGTCCTTAAATAAGTTGGCTATATCTATATGGTCACTTTTGTTACCTACTGTATCAGATAAACTAGATTTTATATTCAGTTTATTTGTAGACTGCCAGAATTTGATGAAGTTTTTATCAGACCGATGCTGGGAGAGTATATCCATTTTTATTTGCTCTTGGTGTCCTTGGCACCACTTGACTCTAGACTTAAAAATCTTCTTACTAAGGCACATTTCGTCATAAACTTTACCCGATGTGGGTTTGCCGTACATAATCCAGATATGTAGTTTATTCTTGGCCTCCTGATGCGACTCTTTTATGTGTTTATTCCACCCAACAATCTTATTTTTTCTAAATTCAGATAAACGATGACACTCAACAGCTGATCTTTGCAAAATGTTGATTATG
The DNA here is from genome assembly GCA_949825045.1 of Argyresthia goedartella. Classification (NCBI taxonomy): domain Eukaryota; kingdom Metazoa; phylum Arthropoda; class Insecta; order Lepidoptera; family Argyresthiidae; genus Argyresthia; species Argyresthia goedartella. The sequence continues at coordinate 18,764,164 of OX463821.1, read as the reverse complement.
TCAGCGTACATTTTGTCCAGTAGTTTCTTATGATCAGAGTCATTACAAAATTTATCTTCACACCGGCAAAAATCAGCTGGCATGTTCATGTTTCTAAAATTATCATTACAAAGTTCTAAATACTTATCTATGTCACTAATTTTTCTAACTCCCCATTTAATTTTATTGCACTTTTTATCAATGTAACACTGTTTTGACCTTATGGTATTTAGTTCACACACAATTAGTTAATGGTGGAATCCGCCAATAACAATTGAGGAGCTACGTTAAGGCCCAGTTCTGGGTGTTGAGGTGAGGGGCGCCGCATTCACCCTTCGTCTTCTGGCGGGGTAGCGGGCGGCGCGGAATAGCGTCGGGCCGCCCGGATACTTTAAAAATTAGGCGTTTTTTAAAATTTACTGAAAAACGGAAATAAGCTGATCGATAAAATTTAAGGATTAATAAGGAATTCTAAAAGAGGAAAACTTTGGTGTAAAGATTATGAGAAAAATCAGTAATTTTATATTAAAATTATTGAATCTCCTTGAAAATTATTGAATTAGGATTGATCGTAAAACATCCTGAACATAGGTGTTCAGGATTTTTTACGATCAATCCTAATTAAACTCCAATCGCGTAACAACATACTATTTAAACTAGATTATCTCTTTGTGAATAACATATAATTTTTTGAAACCTATGAATTTATTGTTTTTTTTTTGCGAAAGCTCTCTTCAGTGGTTTTATGTGATCTTGGGCCTTAAATTACTCATTGAGATATGAAATACATTTTATCCGCATCACAAATTAAAAAATCACAACTCTACCTAAAAAAATCTTCTTCAGAAAAATATCTCTTATATGGGGAGCAATTTTTTTTAAATTGCGTTTAGTTCATTATTTGATAGCGAAATTGCATTATGTGAAAATAGCAAGTCTTTAACTATTACGGTTCATGAGATACATCCCTCTGACGGACAGAGGAGGCTTCTAATGGGTCCCGTTTGGCACCCTTCAGGTTCGGTACCCTAAAAAGGATCGATCTAAGATAAACTAGTCAGAGAAATGGTCATAAAAAATTATATAAATATTTTAAAGGTTAATTATGCTAGTATTTAAAAAAAACACATTATACACTAGACATGAAAAGCTACAAATATCAAATTAACTGTGGCCCCGGCACTAATATGGTTAACAGATGGGAGTGTAGTTAAGTACAGTGTTTACATATACATATAATGATTTTTTGTTTTATATTTATCAGTGATACAATACAACTATGAAAAGGGAAAAGTGGGTATAATAACCAAAATATTAGCATACAAATAAATAAAACATGTGCAAAGCGGTTTTTAAATTTAAATTTAAAGTACTAAAACATTGATATGTAGGATGTACTGAGACATAACATATAAGTACTAACTGTACTATTACAGCACACGTAGCACCAACTTAGAGGCATCATAAGTGAGGGACAGAAGCCATTTTTTCTAAAATCACAAAAACAATTGGCCTTGTTGCACATGAAAGGATGGATAAAATCTGTAAATCTTTGCGCAAAGGTAGTCTTGACAGGGTTGATTCGGACCTTGTAGATCCTTTTCATTAAAAGTTTGTTATAGACAGGAGAATTCGAAACATTTTTGTATTAACTGTCCAATAATAACTGACCTCAGAACAAATAGCCATCGGACGCTGAGTATTTCAGTTTCACTTTATATTAGATCAGTGGGGTTATTTTTGGGATCATTTTTGATTAACTAAACATGACCTTTAATACCGAACGCTGGGCTTGTCGGGTATATCGACGCTGAGTCGGGTAATACTGTTTTACTACATCCACCCCATACCGAGATGCAGTAGGAAAGAATTTATTCACCAATCGCGGTATTCACTCTTTTTAAGAGGATATAGTCGGGGCAGTTTCTCATTGTTTCATGATGTAAATTATTTTACGCATTCTGGCCGCTAATGCTTTTATATGATCTCTAAAGTTCTATAGATGTAGTATTATCTACATCGGGTGTCATGTAAAGATATTAACCTAACCAGAACCTAACAGAAAACAACCAGGATAAAATTTAGAAATGACAGTTTATTAGGGTTATATACAATGAATTTAGAAAAATGATAGGAAGATGAGGGTGGATGAAATGAGACAGGTTTTATAAAAATACAGATGTCTAGATAAAAAAAGGAAGCGGAGGACACGGAGAGTAGGAGGCCGATGAAGCAGTAGACGTCTGGTGAACCGGTCGGTGGAGGCACTGGTGGGCGATGTAGGAGTTGCAGTTGGAGAGTGTAGCCGGCGGCCAATCGGTCATCAGACCCCGACGGGCAGCAGGAGTAGGGACCCTGGTAGCGAAACGCCGGCCAGGGTAGAGGCCCGCAGCGTGTCGGCCTGAAGTCACTGATGAGCAGGTGTAGCCGAGAACGGGCAGGTGAAGTGGAGACCCAACGAAGCGCTGGTCAGGGTAGAGGCTTGCCAAGTCAGGAGGCGTTGCAGTAGCGGCTCGCAGGATCCCGGGGCAGTGCGACCCCGGGATAAGGCCTTTAGGTGATGCTTCTAGCTTGAGAGCTGAAGTGAGACTCAAGAATTTCAGAAATGTTCCGCTCTTATACCCTTTTTGGAGAGTTCTAAAAATTATTTAAATTAAAAGCAATTTTTGTGAGTGGCCAAGAGAGAAAAAGTATTTTTGTAAAAGTATTGAAGCAAACATATCAGACCGCTAACAAGTTTGAATGGACATTGCCATGACAACCAGAAAAACAACAACATAGTAAATGTCAGATTTTGGTTTCAGGCTCGTAATAGAAAAATCAACAAGTTCACATAGCCAAAATTACATAACAGCGATAGATATACGGGTAGCGCACCAGCGCGCACGATGCCCGAGATTGCAGAGTTTCGGAGAAAGCCAAATACAAGGTCACCAAAGGTAAACCCCTTCGCTATCGATTTAGAAGTGCTGATAGTGTGAAAATACGAAGCGAAAATGATTTGTTAATGTGTTCTTATGGTTTAAAACGTTACAGGGTCCTATGAAAATAAAGGTGATACCAAATATCAGACTGTACAGCTCACCAAGTATCCAGCTGAACAGACCGGAAAATAGCACGTAAGTAGCATAACACTACACGGGTCATTGACAACTATTATTATGCATAGTTCCGCACTTGTGAACTTTTATGCGGGCAGCAATGGTGGTCCGGAGGCCTCCATCTTATAGAAGCACACGTATTTGGTTTTGGCCGTGTTCAGTGTAAGCAAATTTTGTCGTAACCAATTCGCGACATTAGACATACCGTTTTCGGCACCCGCAAAAACATTACTCCAGGACGTAGCGTTAAAAATTATGGTGGTGTCATTCACATAGCAGAAGAGGTCGGCTTTGGGTAGATTGATACTGGATATGTCATTAATATACATTAAGAAAAGAGTGGGGCCCAAAATACTACCCTGCGGAACACCGAAGCTAACAGGTTTAACTGGACTTTTATGTTGTACCTTCACACATTGATGTCTATTCCTTAGATAGTTTCTGAACCAAACGAGTACAGTTCCACGCACTCCCAGTTTATGTAGCTTGTTTAGCAATGTGGGTGTGGAGACTGTATCAAATTCCTTTGCACAATGACTTTATACAAGATGTACCTTCATCTAGCAAAGTACATACACGCCGCACTAGTGAACTTACTGCGTCCTCAGTCGAAATACCTTTTCTAAATCCGAATTGACGTTGGTAAAGCAAGTCTCTTAACGATGCAATTGGTGGTACCATCAAACCCGGGGGCACTACTAGAAGAGAGCCGCTGAATCATATATCTGAGTTCCTCACTGTCAGCTGGCTGTAATAAATAAAATTTAAAAAAGATTTCTCCATACAGACTTGGCCGGGCGATCAGCTGTTTTGTATGGAGAAGTGAAAAATAAAGTTGCTCTGATCAAATCGGTTTCATAGTGAAAGTTGTTCAGAATAATGCCAATAACAAACTCCTAAAATATAAACTACACCCTGTATAGGAATAGAAAAAGAGATGGAAGATTTTAGAAAAATAGAAGTCATAGTTACCATTGGCGAACGGAGATTTATGGAGTGTTTCTTGTGATGATAATATACTTAGGTACATTAGATTTAATTTGTGGTAGACAAAATATTAGTTTCAATAAAAAGGTGACAAATTAGCGATATTCAATATTCATTTGTCGGGTAACTCATTGGTAACTATCGTTGACTCACTAAAAATGGCCATTAAACTTGACAGGGACCGTAGGTATAGTGCATCTCCTTATAGATCTATGGTCGTACTTAGATCAGTTTCCGATTATTGATGAAAAAGTACGAATTTTTTCTCCGCACAACCTTTACCAGGAAGTTTAAAAAAGTTAAGTCAAAGACAAAAATCAATCCAAAATAAGCTTTACCTCAATTCATTAAAATATTTTTCTGATTGTTGACGTTGCAATGCATTTCTTGTATCTATCACGTTAATCACATAGATTTAATTCAGTATTTTTCACACAGAGTTTAACAACTAATTAAGCTCAACTATAAATGCTTATTTGTTTAATTTACTACCGTTTCAGATAATTACACGTCTCAGTCGTCACATTTCTCGTGCACAATAATATTTCGTTCTCACAATTACGCGAAATTAAGAGTTCAACTGTCGCACAGATAAGATTTGATGGAGGTGTGGAAAAGTGAATAATTACTGTATCTACGAGTAAGCCGTGCGTGGGCTAGTCTGGCGACTCTTCCGTGCACTCCTTCGCTGCAAGTATTTTCCTTTCCGATTTCTGGAATTACATACCTTCAGGACTTGTTTTTCTTGTAGTGTTACGTCAGAGGCAAAGCTCGTGGTGAAGGAATGCGACGTTTCAATGTAATTTCATGCATGTATGTTAGAACAGTAAGGTCGTCAAAACCTTTAGTTGATAAACTAACGTTTTTTTTCTCGTTAGTTGGTCAACTATCGATAGATAGTATACTGTAGCGTACTGCTTACTATATGACGCGTTAGTTGATAAACCATCGGTTAAAACAGTGAAATAAATCTCTACTAACTTACGCTATAGCTATAGCTCAATTCGTACACTACGACACATACATAAATATCTAACCGATTTAACTGCACAGTAGGCACAGTAGCGAGCATTTAACCGTGCACTTTTGGGTTTCACGGTTAATTTACAACTCTAACAGGCATACGAATGAGCTTGGATATGTCACCGTAAGATAATCAAAACCGTTAGTTGATCAACTAACGGTTTGTTTCTCGTTAGTTGGTCAACTATCGACAGATAGTAAACTGTAGCGTACTGCGTATAGTACGCAGTACGCGGTAGTTGATCAACTAATGGTTAAAACCTTAAATAGTAAACTGGTTTAAACTTGAATTGCACACGAAATACCCGGGCAAACACTGCGATAGCTTAGGTGAGGGGGCGAGCGCAGCGAAGCCTCCGAATAGTCTTCGTGTTAGGTTGATATGCAAGAACAAAAGAAACGTAAATTCTAAACCCTCTCGGTTTGGTTTACTATCTGTCGATAGTTGATCAACTAACGCGTTAGTTCATCAACTAACGGTTTTGACTATCTTACGGTGACATATACAAAACGATAATGGTATCAGATTTATTTGCTGATGGAATTAACAAACGTGTTTCTAATCGTTCTAATAGTGTAGTCTTCTATTATTTGCGGCTGATATGTCTCTATCATTACGACCATCAATCTTAATTCTTCTAAACTGTCGGAGAGGTTTCCTCCCACATCAAGGGCCTAGACTAAAATAATTATATAGTTTATACTACAAGTCGCAGCTTAAGATGATAGCGTACTTCTGTGGGAAGTTAGTTATCTCAACTATCTAAAAACAAGTGAAGTATCTCCCTCGGGAATTTCGCAGAGTGACAGTTACTTACCGCTAATCTACCTCTTGATGTCGTTAACATTGATAACTTTAAGCTTAGCTTCTCATATATTGCTGTACTTGTTTGTAGAATCTATCCTAAAGACTTGCTGCAACTTTGGATATCCTCTATTGGCATACAGCCGCGAGTGTCTCTAGCGACGTATGTGTGTGTCAAAGCTATAAACTTAAACTGGCCCTTCTACGTTTCTTCTAGCAATGCACTAGGATACCCTGTGCCGTGAAAAATGAGACGTCTTGAACATAAAATATCCAAGATATAACTTTTACAAACAAACTTACAAGAAATCGTTGACTATTTTCAAAAAACCGGTCAAGTGCGAGTCTAAATCGCGCACGAAGGGTTCCGTACCACCGTTCAATGGAAGCGATGGTGTGGAGTGAATAGTTTGGATTATACACAGCAAAATATTGTTTACAAAGTTATTGGTGCGGTTACTTTCACACTCCATGTACGTAACCAGGTGCATCCATAAGTTTGTATGTGGTATTGTTGTATGGGAGCCCCCTTAAATATTTATTTTATCCTGTTTTTTAGTATTTGTTGTTATAGCGGCAACAGAAATACATAATCTGTGAAAATTTCAACTCTCTAGCTAGCTAGGTTCTTGAGATACAGCCTGGTGACAGACGGACGGACGGACGGACGGACGGACAGCGAAGTCTTAGTAATAGGGTCCCGTTTGGAACCCTTCGGGTACGGAACCCTAAACAATACTAAAAAGTTCGATCTTACTTACCAGAATTATACAATGTGGATGTCGTGGCCATATCGTAGAATTGATCATTTCATGAACTGTCCAGCGACTTCATTATCTGGCCGACCGTTTCATGATATAGTCAGAAAGGGTTGAATTTCATGAAAACAAACGATGACCTCTGTGGCGCTGCGTTTGTGGTTCTGCCTACCATGCGAGAGGTCCCGGGTTCGATCTCCGGTTGGGGATACAAAAAAAACAATCCCCCGGTCTTGGATGTTTATATGTGTGTGACGTGGCTGTTTCTGGTTTCCACGACACATGGTATCCTGTATGGGGCCAGAAGCAATGTATTTACTTGTAATTTTTTATTTTTATGTTTTTGGGGAGTATTAAAAGCATTTTTACTCCGTACTACGTGGTGTGTTTTTGGGTAATACGCTTGGCCCCTTTAGTCTTCGCCTAAGCTACCGCAGTGATTTGCCCTAAAATATCTCTTTGTTTCATGAAAGTTCTAATTCAACCATGCTTGGCCTTTTCATGAAATAACCAATACTATAATATGGCGACGACATAAACACACCCTTTCCGAACGGCAACATCACACACACACACACACACGACACACACACGCCGGCAGTTTCAAGAACTAAAAGTTTTTAGTAACTACCCACTCGGTGTTTGTTTGTGCGGATTCACACACTCGCCGCCCCCGCTCTTCTCTCTTCGGCTCTTCTCCCCGCCCGTCGTGTGCTCACTGCGCCCGCAGTGACGTCATCGCATCGCGGCTGCCTACGTGCTTCTAAAGCTAGAAGCGCAGGACACGTCGCGGTGCCGCCACCACCACCCACGGACCGACCCCAAACGGAGAGGAGGAAGGAGAAGAACACGCCCGTCTCCGGAGTTGACCCTACGCAGCACCTGTGGTGTTGATCGACTGCTCGCCGGCACTTCACTGGGCCTCCTCGGATTTATTCGAGGTCTCACCCGGTGGAGGAAGACCGCGTTAAGTCGGCACCACAGAGCCTGCATAAACTCCGGAGAAGTAAGAGGAAGACCCCGTAACAGATGAAAAGAAGCCGCAAGCCGGAGGACCCTCCCCCCCCGCCCCCCGACGAGCCGGATCCGCCTGATGTGCGGATCCAAATCGACCGACGACGGCGCCGGGTCATCCAGGTCGTTAAGCGCGACATCTTCACCGGCGAGACCTTCGACCTCGCCGGCAACCTGCTGCAGAAGCGACAACCCGGCGCTGCCTCCAGCCCTATCCTGGGTACCCGACCCACGAGGGGGGCAGGGAAGAGTTCTTCCGCCCCTCCCCCGACTGACCAACTGAATTCCCGGCCGAGGTGCCGGCAAATGAAGATGCAGCCCGCAGAGCCGCGGCAACCGCCCTGCTCGCCTCCTTATCGCCGCCACCACCGCCGGCGATGAAGAAAAGCCCGGTGCGGCCGACGCTGCCGACAAAGTTCCCCAACCTCAACCTGGGGAACGCACCGGGGGCCGTCCCGAGGCCCCCTAACCCGCTCATACGGGTGCTACAGGGGTCTGCGCAGACAGAGTCGCGCGACCCCAGCATTAGCAGTGAGTGGGCGGAGCCAGCGTTGGCCACGCCCCCCGTCGCACCAACCATGCCCACCGCCGACACCCCGGACTCGAGGGAGACATCAGAGGCCCAAATGGAAATACCGCAAGCCACGCCCCCAAGCGGGGTTTCTTACGCCGCGGTCCTGGCGCAGCCACCGAAGCCTCAATCGCCGCGACCCACCACACCACCAGCGACCGCCACCGGTGAGCCCAAGCCGAAGAGGAACCACCCGCCAATCGTCGTGGAGAACCTGCCGGCCTGGGCTACACACTTTGCCCGGCTGAAGGAAGCCCTAGGCCATGCCCCCAACGCGCGACCCTTTGGAAAGGGGGTCCGCTTCACGCCGCAGAGCCCGGAAGAATACCGGCAAATCGTCCGGTATCTGGACGAGGCGGCCCGCGCCGACAAGACCATCTCTTGGTTTTGTTACTCTCTGGACGCGGACCGCCCCTTCAAGATTGCTATCCGAGGGCTCCCGGCAACCACCCTGCCCGAAGAGGTCGCCGCAGCGCTGGCCAGCGTAGGCTTCCCGACGCAGCATGTCCGCCAGATTCCCGGCCGGATGGGCCGCGCCGGCTGCCTTTTCTTCGCCCTGCTGGCGGAGAAGCAGACCCCCGGCAGCATCGAGAGGCTCTACAGGGTGAAGGAGCTGCTCTGCATGCCGGGCATCACCATCGAGGGATGGCGCGGCCCAAAGGGGCCCTCGCAGTGCCATCGTTGCCAGTCGTTCGGCCACTCCTCGACCAACTGTCGCCGCCCTGTACGCTGCGTGCGATGTGGAGAAGGGCACGCAGCTACCGACTGTCAGCGGCCAAAATCTGAGGCCGCCACCTGCGCCAACTGCGGCCAAGGCCACCCGGCCAACAGCCGCCGCTGCAAGGCGCTGAAGGAGGAGGCACGCAAGCGCGGCATCACTATCGCGCCGCCACTGCCGCCCCAACAACAGCGCCCCAAGAAGACCGCGCGCCCAACGGCCCGCCCGGCTGCCCAACCCGCGGCCCGCCCGGCTGCCCAACCCACGGCCCGCACGGCTGCCCAACCCGCGGCCCGCACGGCCCCTCAACCTGCGACCCATGCCGCCACTCAACACGAGGCCCGCCCCGGCCCCTCCACACACCCAGATGTGGAACCGCTGGGGTCACCAACATCGCCGCCGATAAAGCGCCCCCGCCTTGCCCAGCCGGGCGAGACCAAGGGCGCCACTATCAGAACGCCGGCCAACCCGCCCACCACCCGAGGCGAAGAGGCGAAACCTCGAAGGAAGCGGGGCAAGAAGCGCCGGAACAAGAAGAAGGCGTCTGAAGAGCCCGCCGCCGAGCCGCCACTTGAGCCCGCCCAACCTGCGAGCCGCCCCCCACTGCCAGCCCGCCCCCGCCCACGGGAGCCGGCAGCACCCGCAGCCCTATCCACGGAGCGCCAGGAGGCTCCACTCAAGGCCGCGCTGCTCGACGCCATCGACCTTATCAGCGCGGCCATACAGGCGATCGTGGATAGACGCGATCCGTTGCTGCCCCTGCTGCGGGGGTTATCGACACTGAAGGCCACAATCTCGTCCGGACACAATGCCTAAAGACCTAAGGCTTGTGTACTGGAACCCGGACGGGATCACCTACAAGATGCAAGACCTGAGGCTACTCGTGCAGGAGCATGATGTGCATGTCGTGCTTCTGTGCGAGACGAAGCTGCACCCCAGCCGAGAGCTCCGACTGCCCAACTTCTTCGTGTACCGCCGCGACGAGTTATCTCCGAGAGACGTGCCGTACAGAGGCACGGCGGTTCTTGTGAGACGGGACCTCGTCCACGAAGAGTTGGAGCTGCCCGCCTTCAAGACGACGCGGTCCATAGGCGTCCGTCTGAAGACGGCCGACACGGAGCTCAAAGTCTTCGCAGCCTACAAGCCTCCCGGCGACGTCCACCATTTCTACCCGGAAGACATCCGAGCGATGATGGAAGGAGCGACCCCCACACTGGTCGCAGGCGATCTCAACGCCAAGCACCACCAGTGAGGGTCCCACAGCATCAACCCCGCCGGAAGGGCCCTACAGGAAGATGCTGAGAACTCCAACTACGAAGTTCTCAGCCCGGGGGCCCCGACACACTACCCGACGAACCCCATGCATCGCCCGGATGTACTAGACGTCGCCCTGGTCAAGAACGTACAGTTCCCCATCGCCATCGGGGAGCTGTACGACATCGACACCCCCCACCTGCCTATCTTGCTGGTCCTCGGGGTGGAGGCCGATCTCACGTCGGCACCGCGTCCAAGAACGAAGACGGACTGGCACAAATACCAGCTGGAGTTGAACACAACGCAGCTCCCCGGCGGTGTTTCTACCAAGGAAGAGGTAGAAGCCGCGGCAGTGGCCATCACCACAGCCATCACCACCGCTCAAGCCGCAGCCACCACCACCAAACCACCGCCGGTCTTGCGGAAGGAGAGGCTCCCTCCACACCTCCGCAAGAAGTTGGACCTCAAGCGCCGTCTTCGTCGAACCTGGCACCACACGCGCTGCCCTGTGATCAAGGCGGAGATCAACCGGCTCGGAGAAGAACTGCGCGCGGGCATCATCGAGCTGAGGGGACAGTCCTGGGAACGCACCATTGACCAGGCCTCCCAAGATGACACCGCCCTTCACCGCCTGAACCGCAGCCTGACGTCAACTCCCGAGCCGGTCTGCCCCATGTTTGATCACACGGGCAGGCGCCGCTACGCCGCACGAGATCGAGCCGCCATCCTAGCAGACCACTTCGCTGGGCAGTTCCAGCCCAACCCCATCGCCGACTACGAGCACAACGCCACTGTTGTGGAGCGCGTAGAGCGCTTCCTGGCGGCCCCCGCGCCTCCCCTCGCCGGCGACTACTTCATGTCGCCCCGCGAAGTCCGGAAGGTGGCCCTGAAGCTGAACCAGCGGAAGGCCCCGGGCCCGGACGGAGTCGTCGCGGGGGCCCTAGTACAGCTGCCAAGGAGAGCCGTCGTCTCGCTGACGCGGCTGTTCAACGGCATCCTGCGCACCGGACACTTCCCCGCCCTCTGGAAGGAGGGCAAGGTGATCGTCATCCCCAAGCCGGGGAAGGACAGAAGACACCCGGGAGGCTACCGCCCGATCACCCTGCTGCCTCATATCGCCAAGCTGTTTGAGCGCCTGCTGTTACGGAGAATCCTGCCCCACATCCAGCTGAGGGCAGAGCAACATGGCTTCCGTGACAGCCACAGCACGACGCTCCAGCTGGCGAGAGTCCTGCACTACCTGGCGTCGGAGCTGAACAGGGGCCGATACACCGTCGGGGTCTTTCTTGACATCGAGAAGGCCTTTGACCGAGTGTGGCACGAGGGGCTCCTCTACAAGCTCCTGGACGCAGGTGTGCCCCCAATGATCGGGCAGATCGTGGCCTCCTTCCTGGAAGACCGGCGGTTCTTCGTCTCGGTCGAGAATGCACACTCCCAGACGAAGGCCATCAGCGCAGGAGTCCCGCAAGGCAGCTGCCTTTCGCCGGTGCTCTACGCGCTCTACACCAATGACATCCCCACACTCGAGGGCCATCTCGAGGAGGGGGTGGAAGACGTCGTGCTCGCCCTCTACGCGGACGACAGCGCATACTTCGCGTCGTCGCGCAAAATCGAGCTCGCCTGCAGGAAGATGCAGCGACTCCTGGACCTGCTGCCGCCCTGGCTGGACAAGTGGCGAACCGCGGTGAACGTCGGGAAGACAACAGCCCTGTTGACCACCCGCTCCCGCCGTCCGACCCCGCTACAGCTGAGGGGCCGGGACATCGAATGGCAATCGACGGTGAAATACCTCGGTTGCAACATCGACTGCTCGCTGCGCATGGTCCCGATGGTGCAACACTGCATCAACCGGGCCAAAGCCGCGCGGGCAATGCTCCGGCCTGTCCTGTCGTCCAGCCTGCCTCTGAGAGCCAAGCTGCGGGTGTACAAGGCCTATGTGCGCTCGCGGCTCACCTACGCGGCTCCAGCATGGTACGCCCTGCTGTCGAAGACCCAGAAGGCACGGCTGCAGCGGTTCCAGAACATCTCCCTGCGGGTGATCACAGGAGCCGGGCGGTACGTGCGCAACACCACAATCATGAGAGATACCCGGATGCCCACCGCGGAGAAATTCGTCGCGCGGCTGGCACGGCGCATGTACGACTGCGCCGACAACAGCCGCCACGCACATCTCCACGACATTGCTCCGCACCACGCACGTCCGCCTGAAGGCAGACCACTCCCAAGAGAGTTGCTGCACATCCCACTGTCGCCAGTGTAAGCCCGCAGAAGAGGGCGAAAGCACGGCACAGTGGAGAAGAAGAAGCTCCCGCACCGTTGTCGCCAGTGTATGCCAATAGACGGCGAAAGCACAGCACAACGAAGACCACGCGAGGCCCCTGACAAGTAGGGGCCACCCAAGACCGGGGGGGACGCTACCCCCCGAGTTGACGCCGCGGGCATGAGGCAACCATAAGTCCTCGACCCCGCAACCGTAGTGGTCCTCGCGCTCCGCGCGAGAACACACTCCGCAGACCACACGGCGGCAACATCACAAGGCTGTACGGATTCTTTAATGACCCTCGAATACGCGCGTCCTTCGGATTTATAATTATTTATTTTAGTTACTGTTGTTTCTTAAGTAAGCGAATTTGTATTCTTTTTGTGAAATAAATATCTTAAACTTATATTAAAGTGTACGAGGGTCATTAAAGAAGTTTAATTTTTACTCCGCCATTGCAGACATCCTTCAACTAAGCGATTGATCAAATTGCTCGTTATTTTCATAGAATGTGAAAGTCGCATCATACTTAGCGGATAATTCGCGGAACTTAAGGCGAAAATTTTCGATATATCGCTATACGTTCCCACGACTCTATGCTCGAGTTTTGAAACCGCTGCTGGTTGAAGTCCGTGCTCCGCTAATGTCAATCCATCTTCACGGTCATAACCAGTGTAATCTAGTTAGCTGTTTAGCGGCTAAACTCAGAATTTGCGTGCGTTTTAAAGGTACTAACGTTTTCATAAAATCGCAAGTATTTTAACAAAATCTGATGTTCATTTGTAACATTTATTTTTTCGGAACCTGAATATTATTTTCATAAATTGATTAAGTCTTATGCAAATACATTATACACTGCATTGGCTTACACTGTAGACCCCTAAAATCGTTAAGTGTGCCGAGTTGCCGACTTTACCGAGTTTCTGCACGAAAAATGTTGCGGTTTGTTTACTGACCCTACAGCGAGACGCGCCACACCACCTTCACCCCTTTAGTAACCTCTGTCGACGGAGTTTTTGCTCCACAAATGATATCATTCACTAAACACCTCGCCGAAACACTGGCGGACCGCTGGAACCGGACCCCTGCCACAATAATGGGCTGGCTACGAGCAAGAATTCAAACCGCCATCATCAGGACTAGCAGCATGTGCATCCGCGGCACCCGCCATAGGTGGAATCGCACAGGCCTATATGAGGATGGAGCGGCAGTCCCACACGTCTTGAACTAGAATGAATATCTTATTTATATTCTCTGTACTTATTTTCATGAATCTTTTGCTTAATAAATTTCTTATCGTTTTTAATTAAACAGAGTCAGGTAAAAAAAAAAAAAAAACATATTGGGCGAAAGTAACATATTATTTCAAAAAAATAATAAGTAAAATTAAAAAAGTAGTAATAAATGTTTATGTAAATTAAATAAGAAGTTTTTTAGGTATATATACATGTCCACTGAGTAAAAGCTCTTCGTCATTCAGAACGTCAATTTTAATGATTCCACGCGTACTTCTTGTAGAAACATCACAGAACTTTTTCAAAAGCACAACATATATTTTGAACTTTCGCGGATCATTCAAAAGCAATACTTAACCCAAATTTCTGTGGCTACCTACACAAATATGTAGGTTCCTTGAGATTGTTAACATACGGGGAAGATAGAGATCGAACTTCTTACTCACAGTGACTCACCGCCCGACCTCACGTCTCTGCTCGAACTAATCGTAGTTGCGAACTCGTCAAGATAACCTTCTGGACTTTGTAACTTTAGATACTTATTCCATACACCATAAGGACCACAATCGTACTTTGGTGCATTGGTGTACTCGATTTCAACGTGAGCGAACTAACAATATTTCCGCTTCATTAGTCCAACCGCAGGTTCATGCGGAAATGTTCCAAATGTCAAATCAAAAGTAGATTTAAAATGTAGCACAGCTTGTAAATGTTTAATAAATAAACATTTTTCTTGTGGTTTCGCTTACTCGGTGATTTGGGTTAATTTTAGGATGTGTTTTTTATCACTTTTATTTTTAGACGTATGTAAGTTCAGGTATAGAGGCAGTAGCATCAAAACGCTACTGCCTTACTGGGCTTTATTAGCCATAAAGCTCAATAGCTTAATGGCTAATAAAGCTCAGTTTCACTGAAATCACTTGATTTTTTTTATCGGAACTTAATCATATTTTACTTATATCTCGCTAGCAAGTGTGGAATCATCGCAAAACATACATTATTAGAAAAGACATCAACGAGCCCGCGTTCACGTAAACTACGCGAATAGTAACATACTATATATCTAGCGGAGCTTTCTCTTGGAATGCAAAAGCTTCTTAGGTATTCCCATCTGTCTTCCGTAGTCTGAACTCTTCCTTCAATACCAATTTAGTCATTAGCCAAACACGTTTATGGCTAATCATCTGACATACATATTCAATTCAGATAACTATTAAACAATTCCAAATAACCGTTCAAAATATTAATTAATTTTGACCCAATTACCAAAAAAAGCTCTTCAAAACACTTGCCATAAAAACAAGAGCAGCGCAGCGGAAGCCTGACGCGCTGTACACCGGCGAGATTATCTTAATTGATTCAGTATAACAATACTCCAATCAAATTAGGCCTGTAATTGTTAATTGTAGTGCTCTTCCTCCGAATGTAATAGAATGCGCATTGTTACAGATACTGGGTGCGCTGGCGCAAGATTACGACGGTAAGTTATACGCACACGTAAATTATAAGCAATATATTTCTAACTAGAGCAAAAGATGAAACCTAACCTTTGCGTATGGTCGGGAACGGGCGGATATATATAATGGCTTAATTATAAATATTTAGTGCTTTGCCGACTAAGTTGAGATTTTTGTTGTTTATTAGTACTAAGAAGAAACGCTCAGTCGCATCAAGTTCATATCACATGGTCAATATAATTTATCTCTAGGTAAATGTTAAGTCGGGCTTTTGCCAAATTTTATGTTATTTTTATAAGAATTATTGTTATCATATATTTTTAGAGTCATTGGGAAAGAGATATTTATAAGTTAACCATATCAACTTGCCGACAGCGCTGGCTTACTAAGCCACAACTGACCACCACATCTTCTTAATCACTAACGTACCTCTTACAGTGACAGACATCCAGTGCGTGTTCTCGAGCACGGGCACCGGACTGCGCGACTCCGTTTCAGCCCTGCTGCGCAAGCCGGAGGGCTTCCGCGGCGCGCCCCTGTTCGCCGACGACAGGGCGACGGACCCTGCCAGCGACCCCGTCTGTCAGATCCGAGCCGAGGCAGACGACCCCACGGCGCTGCTCTATCGGCTCAAGATCACGGACTTCACGCGGTGTGGAGTTTTGAAGCGCAATGTAAGTGAAAACCGTATTAAATTAACAAATGGATTGACTTCCGCGGCGCCTATTGTATCATTTGGGTACCGCGAAGTCAAGCAATTATTTTTCTCGAAAGTTGCACCCAATCCCAGTTAGACCCCGCCAAACTTAAGGAAGAATGTATGGGTTTTTGACAAGAATCTTCTTGAAACGCCGCTAGGCTGCGTGTCAATCCGGATGCTAATTACAGGTTTACAATGTTTTTCTCTTTCTGCAACTACTTGCATTGTCTTCCAAGTGGAGTATTGGGGTGCCTATCGGTTGACTTCTAATAGCGTTATTGTCTCTCTATAGAGACACCAATTTGCCTCCTGTAGTTTTAATGGTAGAGTTCTGTCATTTCATGCTGATAATGAGCTATGCCGTTAGTTGCCGCGTGGGTCTCATATGAGTGGCCTAGACTGAACAAGGTGTAGAACTTTAACACACGACAGGAATCTGCTATTAGAGCTGACAACTTGTTGTGATCGACTAGTGGAGAGAAAAGTAGATGTACCTACCTTGTAGTATTCCACAAATGACTAGTGTCATTATACTGATCTTATGTATACTTAATATGTTTTATAAATCATCGATACTGTTAGTTGGAGTTTCTGTTATTTTAATTGATGTAATTTATATCAATTTGAATTGGTATGTAAGTAACGAATAGATGATGAGGCCAAATTCGCGTGGTGTGAATAACGGTTTTAACAGAATCCCATATTCAGTGTCAGATTAAGTAATTAAGTATTTACTTACAGAACTGTAAAGTAGAATTACTTGTGTGTACACCCTCATTGTGATCACATAGCGTTGTGTACTGTAGGAACCAAAGTCAAAGTCAAAGTCAAAGTCAAAGTACTTTATTACTGTAGATATTTACATATACTTAGCAAACGTCATTTTTTGCCTCTTCTCTACATTGGACCACTGTGGGAGAAGAAGGGCGTAGAAACTCCCACAGATTTATTTTTAGATCTCTTTTAAAAATAGGTTGTGCTTAACTAATACAAATATGAAAAATTTAATTGTTATGATTAATAAACAGGAATAAATAATTACAAAATTATTAACAGCAAGGTCTTTGTTGAGCCAGATTAACCCCATACAGTCCTGTCATTTGAGTAATCTTGAAACCCCAAACTATCCTAAATATCAAGCCATAAATATCGCATGTTCTGATATGCCCTATTTTATGATCATTACTTCCACTCAAGTTGTTGTTGTTGGTCTTGATTTTTTAATATGTTTGTGACGTCACTGTTTCTGGTTTCCACGGCACGGGTCATCCTAGTGTGTATATCCAGAAGTTTCTGTATATATTCGTTTGTTTCGGGTTTTCCACTGACTTCAAAAAGGGGGAGTTTCTCAATTCATTTGTTTTTTTTTGTGTGTTTGTCACGAGGTTACTCTGTCAATTATTATTATGAACCGATTTTGATGATTATTATATTAAAAAATCAGCAAATACAAAAAATATATACACAGATTTGTGGTTTCGAACAGCCAACGTTTTGATTAGGACTTTTCATGTACATAGACTTCATTCGCTTCCTGACCGGGGGGGAACAAAAAGGGCTTGGACTTGAAGTCAGCTTATTAAGTTTTTAACTAGGTTAATTATTTTGTTGTTGTATTTGAGGTATGAGCAGAACACTAATCGCTGATGCACTGATTCAGAGTCGCTGAACTTATGTTTGTAGGGCTTCGTGCACGTCCGAGTATGGTTCCCCCAGTTCCCGGGCGTGGTGATGCAGTCGGACCAGGAGCTCATCATCATGTGCAAGCCGCCCGAGCCGACCATCATCGAGAATAAGGCTGCTGGCTTCGCGGGCAGCTTGTGAGTGTTAAATATGTTAAAAAATTCTGATTCTCCTTCAGGCAAAGGAACAGGTTTGTATGAACTCCAAATTTATCCAACATTGTTAAACAGTGATAAGTTGTTAAACAGTGAGAAAAAGCTCTTAGGGTGTACTTCGTTTCATATTATGGCAGCTTAGTTCATCCAGCCCGAAACTGGTGTTTTCATAAGATTTTGTAAAACTCATAGATAGACTTATTCACTTTTCCAATATTGCCTAATAGTAATGAAACTCAGATCATATGAAAGCTCTCGAGCTGCACTTCGTTTCATTTTATAGCAGCTAAGTTCAAATTAAAATTGAACTTGGTACTTTAAAAAAAAGTATTAAAACTTACCAATATAAAATTTTCGTCCCAAAATATCCAGCGCGGAAATGGTGTTTTGGTAAGTTTTACTATTTATGGTATTTTTTCACCCTAAAAGCTTTCTTATGAAATGAATTTAATTACTGTTGGACAATATTGGAATGTGGGCCCAAACTGAGTCATGGTTCTTTTAAGTATATGCCGGGCCGGATAGTTCCAGTGTCAGTTAATTCATTCTTCAAACAATTTATATTGTATTAGAATACAAAAAAGGTTTAGCGGCTCCAAACGCGTCACTGTACACAACAGGTAATTTATTTAATTAAAATAGCATGATAACTCCAAAAGAACTCGGTATTTCCGTAAGCGGACTGAAAACAACTGTAGCCTCATTGGTAAATAAAATCAGTCCCTAGTAGTGAAGATTGGAGCTCAAAACGCAATAATTCTGCGCCTTACTAGTGCAGCAACTGGATAAGCTCAATCAACGGCTTCTCCTACCCTCCAAGCAACCTCCCGAGTGACTCCGCAAGCGCCAGCAGCGCTGCAGCGCCTGGTAAGATAATCCCGTCCAGCAGCAAACAAACAGAAACAAAACTGACAGCGCTGCAGCGAAGCAGACTGTCGTGACGGCGTTGCGTGCGTCTATATCGAGAACAGCCGCCAACACTCCCGATGCTTACCAACTGCCACTGACTTCGGCTGAGGCCACGAAACAAGTGAGCGCACCGAACGCGTTGCTTACTTCACAGCCAACCCCGCCATCAGGTGTGACAATGCCCCTAAACAAGTTCCATAACGCACCGATTAACGCTGGTCCATCGTCCGAGCGATCCATAGAACCAGCCAACAACGACGAAGAACATTCACCTCATGAAGCATCCTGGACAGTCGTCTCGATCGGTTGATCGACTGAAATAATCACACTCTAAAGAGCAATGACCAAGCTTCATTTATAATAGGTATACCGGAACGTGCACTTAAAGTAGCGAAATCTCCAACTGCGTGGCCCCCGCGCGTGAAGCTATCGGACTGGTTTCCCGCCCGTCCCAGCATTCAGCGAGGTGACCAGCTCAGTCGTCTCAGTGGCACGTCCAGCGCCCAGCGATGATGACTACGCGCGCAGCGCATGCCACAGCGGCTTCACCGGGACTACACCCGACGAGAGATACCACTCAAAAACTTTAACTGTTTGTTACCAAAACACACAGTCTCTTAATAATAAGACGAAAGTTATAGACGTACTAGTATCAGATCGTATTAAGATCAGAACTCAAATGCGATGTCCTGGCAATAACGGAACATTGACTTACCTCAGATAATTTACGATGTTTATCCACCACCTTTGACAATATTACCCTCATATCGAGTTATTGTAGAATACAAACGGAACACGGCGGATCATGCATCTTCGTAAACAATGACATGAAATTTTCAGAAAATAAAGTCTTAGCAGAATTGTCCGTCGAACAGTATTGTGAGATATCCGCTGTCAATCTCATAGATTTTATATTACTTGTTGGACGAACTTGGTAATACATAGTGAATTCCTTGGGCACTTAAAATGGTTACTTACGAAAATAACTGAAATTGGTTTGAACTGTGTTATAGTTGGAAACGCCAATATAGACGTTATTGGGGCAACACCTCTGACCGCAAAAACCTTGCAGATATGTTGATGGCTCAAAAGTTCAGATGTGAATCTACCTGCTTCGATCACGTGTACCTACTCCAACATCCCTGCTGCGGCCGACCGTGTCCGCGCCGCCCCGCTCGACCGGCGCGTGAGCGACCACCATGTCACGTCCGCGTCGACCTACTGTGTTATCAGCCGACCAGACGACTCACTAGGGACTACTCGCAAATTAACCGCGTCAATTTTATCGCATCTATTACATTCGTCGACTGGGAAGAGATGTGGCGAAATCACAGCCATTAAGCTGATGCTTTTGCTAAGTCTCTCATCAACACCCTGTCCAATAAAGTTAAAATATGTTTTACCCTAAAAAACAAAAATACACGGACAAACAACATCTGGGTAACAGACGAAATAATTAACTTAAAATGCCTCCTATATGACATAACCACCATCAACAAATAACTCTCCAAACAACACGCGCTAACGTCAATGATCGAATCCGTACCACGAAGGACGTTCGAATGGATCAGACGAGTACTGAGTGCGCGAAAGCGCAAGCTGCAGGTCGCCATCCTCTTCTGCGACATGTCGAAGGCATTCGATTTGGCTGACCACGGAATCCCATGGCCAAGCTAGCTCACTATGGTATCGTCAGCCCATCACATGCTCTCCTCACAAGCTTTTTGCGAGAGAGGACGCAGATAGTGGTGGGAGATCGGGGTACCGTAAGATTCGACGCACTCACAACTACGACGGGCGTCGCTCAGGGGTCTTCCCTGTCCAAAATAATGTCCTCATTGCTACTTAATGATCTCCCTCAGATCATAGAGACCGCCGACATACTTATGTACGCCAACTACATCGCAGGATTAGTGTATGCCCCCAACTTAGAAGAACTAGAGTCAGTCAGAGAGTTAACACAACAGTCGTCAAACTTGCGAAATGGTTCGAAATTAACGGCTTGATACTGAACACAAAAAAGACCCAATTCCTCCATTTCACACTAGCAGGCATACCCCCGAGACCGCTGACAGTCCAAATCGACGGGAAGAATATAGCACAAGTCAACGTAGATGGATTTACGGCTTTGAGTTGGACAGGGGCCTCACCTGGGAGGCGCACATCGACAAGCTGTGCAAGAAGTTAGGAAGTGCACGCTTTGCTCTTCGACGTCTGGCATGGAGCGTCTCAACTGAAATGGTTCGGACAATCTACTTCGCCACTATACACTCGTTACTCCAGTACGGCGCCGAGCTATGGGGACGCGCAGCGGATTGGAATCGCGCGTTCGTTATGCAAAAAAGGGCCGTAAGAGCCATTGCACGAGTGCCAACAGACACATCTGCGAGGCCGTGCTTCAAATCACTTCGCATCCTTATGGTGCCCGCCATGGTAATCTTCTAAGTCGCGTTACACGTCCGGCAAAACCTAGACGAATTCAAGATACTAAATGACCGCAGTAAGTATGCCACACGAAAAGGCCATAAACTAGCAGCCATCCCGCGTAGACTAGAGAAGTCCAACAAGCTGACCCATAGTATCGGTCCATCTGTATGCGTCATACTCCCCGACAACATAATAAATGCCCCTAGCATAGACACTTAAACACTTTCTGATTGACCTAGCCCCCTATAGTCACGAGGAGTTCGCTATTAACTTCAAAGGATAATTTGTCACATGCCACTAATATTTGCGAATCATTTCTAACATTTTCATGATGATTTTTTATTATTATTATTATTTTTGTATTATATTATGTTATATTATGTATTATATGATATTATGTATTATATTATTCATAGGATTTGTATTATATTCTCATTTTGAAAGTTATTTGACTATTGTAAGTGTATGTTCTATACACCATAGGACTCATAAACTGTAGCTACATACAATTTATGTAGAAATTGCCCTGATAATATTATTTTGACTTGTAATTTTAAAAAAATATCAATAAATATCTTATGTCTTATGTATTCAAATCTTAAAATGAACTTATTGCTATAAAAATCGTTTAAAAATAATAATATTTATCGGTACATTAATCCAGCACATCAGATATCAATGCAAAAAAAATATATCTAGTGAATATAGACATTTCGTAAACATGTTTTTTTAGATTAGTTTTAAAAATACCAGTTGAGACAATCATCAAAGGCAACGCATTATATAATCTAACAGCTTGGTAGCGAGAACTGTGTTCCACAACTTTCAAAGGGAGTTTGAAATTGTACAGTGTTGATGCGGACATCTTTGCCCCTCAAACTTAACCTTCGTACTTTGTCATCAGCAGTTTCTTCCCTCCTAGTAAAAAATCGGTCAATACCAGTAATACAAGTATATGAAGAAGGTACTGTTAACACACCTAGCCTAGCGAAATGTTCCTTTCAAAATACGCATGGTGTAATTCCGACAATAGTACGATTTGCCCTTTTTTGCAAGTCAAACGCTTTTGTGTGTTTTTTTTTATCTCATCAACATGTGTAATAAATCGTTCTTCCATTAATTAAAATTTGTAGTGCATCATTACTTCGTGGTTTTACTTTGAACAACATCATATTAGTTTCATATGTATTTAATTTAAGATTGTTGGAGACAAACCATGCGTGGAAAGCTAACATAGTGTCCTGTACTTTATCTTTGACGGTCACTCCTTCTGTAACCGAATTGTCTATCGCTTATTAATTTGTTTGAAAAAAATTCGCCTTTTTGAAAATTGTTATTAGTTTTGCCAACTTAAGTTGTTCCGGAAAAATCTCATTTTCAACACATTCATTGAAGAGATAATTGTATGAGGGACAGGCCTAGCAAATCTATATTATCCTTAAGTACCCTTATAATTATTTCATCCCATCCCAGTGATTTCTTGTTTTCCATGGAAAGCACTAACTCATCTATCTCATACTGAGATAGATGAGTTAGTGGATACTACATGCCACATAATTTTCTACAATATTAGATATATGATGTAGCAGAAAGCTGTAGCCATATTTTAGGGCGTTGTTAGGGCCATCATTCTTAGCAACTTGTACTATAAACCCAATTTGATCAGAGCAACTTTATATTTCACACCCTGTACAAATCAGCTGAGTGCCCCCGTGGTGCCCCCGGACCAAAATGTATAGAAGTGAAAAATAAAGTTTCTCTGATCACATCGGTTTCATAGTCAAAGTTATTCAGAATGACACCACTAACAACCCTATAAAATATGACTACACCTTTCTGTTATACCCGTATAGTGAGGATAGTTTGTAAATAAAGAACATTACTTGAGTTGCAATGAGTTCACTGATGGTGCAGGCTGTACGTGAGGACGCCTAATTAAAAGTAGGCTACCTAACAACAGGTTGTTAGGTAGCCTACTGATGAACTATGAGTCTTATTTACACATTAATTTACTTCCCCATAATATTTGCGCCGAGCGGCCGACCAATTTGATAGGTTCCCCACTGGCTGTCGCTCACTATGCGAGGTTATATTCTTAAACCTATTCCCTCGTAGCAAAACATTACATAACCAATCACTCGGCAATCTCGCCCTTATTTAAATTTAGACAACTCCCAATTTCCAGCCCGCACGGCGCGCGAGTCTCCGGCGTGGTGGAGGAGACGCCAGGTCGGCTGGAATACGAAGTCGCGCTGTATAAGGAAGCCCCGCCTGTGTCGAGGCATTCCAATCATTCGGTGGATGTACCGGTTGATCAGGTGGGACATTTTTAACTAATAAGACCCATATCAGCCAGCTTCGAGATTACTTGTGTTTTCTTGTGTCAAATGTAATTTTTGAGATCACAATTTGGTTAGAAAAAATCAGATTTTCTCTCGTCGCCAACATCGGTTAAAAACTCAATAATGTACCTACATTTATATAATATTAATACAGTATCCAGAATTATTTACTATATATAATATATATAATGTAAAAGTGTGCACGGTTTGTTTATATTGATTGGGGTATTACATTTTTCGTGAGCTTAGCCTCAGACCATTACCATATGTGCTACCTTCATATAATGTTTTGAAAATTAAGTTCTTCCAAAGTTCCAATGAGGTTTCCAATACTATTCCAAAAGGTTTTAGTGTCAAATAAAAGACTTATTATAAAGGCATACACTTCCAGGCGGTCCCAATCGGCACGAAGCTGCAACTGCGCGCGCGCATCAACCCGGAGTCCGCGTGGCGACACATCAAGCTGCTGGAGGTGGCCGTCTCGCCTGACCCCGACAGGCCGCACGCGCCGGGAGCCGTGCTGCTTGTCAAGGAAGGGTAATCAAACACTTACATAGAGACTGTAACGTCATCATCATGAATCAGCGTATATTAGGCCACTGTTTTGCAATGAACAGGGCTCTTGTTCGCTACAGCATCTATTCCGGTCTAGCCTGAGCCTCCCGCATCCGTTGCCTGTATCGTGGGAACCAGGAACAGTGACGTCTGATGTTACCAGCATGTAATCACCCAAGACCTTTTTGCTCGAACCATGGAGACCATGGAGACCATGGAGACTCGTGAGCCAGAGCAGCTCAGCTACAGAGATTATAAGGATAAGCGCGAGAGAGAAAGAGAGAGAGGGAGAGATGAGGATCTATCTGTTTGACTACAAAACCATTCAAAATGTTCAACAACTTAACTGCATTATTTCCAGCTGCCGTAACCGCGACTTCGCTTCAATCATCCCACACCAGCCCGCCCGGTACCGAGAGCGACATAACGAGGTGTTCCTCGACTTCGAAGCCTTCCTGCTCGCCTCCATGAAGGAACGCTCTACGCTGTGGATACACTCGCAGATCAAGGCCTGCATGGACGCCGCCGACTGCCAGCCTGATTACTGCTTGGACCTGTTTGAACCTTCAGGTAAAGTTGCGATGGTTATGATGATACCTAAACTTTCAATTTCTCATCTGGCGACATTTTTTTACTGTAGACATTTTTTGTCCCCTCTACATTGGACCACACGAAAAAGAAGGGCGAAGGAAGAGATTGATTTTTTAGATATATTTTAATAATTGGTTGTGTTTAACTGATACTAATATTATAATATAATTAAACTGTAAATAACATGCAGGAATATATAATTACAAAATTATTAACAGCGAGTTCTGTATAGAGTTAGATTAACCCCATGCAGTCTTGACATTTATGTAATCTTGCATATTGTAATATCCCTTTTTAGACAAAGTCGTTTTAATATGGTTTATAAATAGCAATTTAAAAATCTTCAAACAAGAGGTATCTTGTTGTATCAGAGAATGCCTTTGAAAGAATTGCTATCTTTCTCAAATCTAAACCGAGGAGCAACTAGTCTGTTTCTTAGGTTAATTAGAGCAAACGCTAATTTTAGAAAAAAATAATAAGGTTCTTGTGTACATTTAGAAAATAAATTAAGAAGCTACTTTTAGTATGTCAATTTCTTTAAATAATCTCTCAGGGAGTTCATGCGTTTTAAATTAAGGTACCGTCGTACCACCCTCAAGGAAAAAAAGGTTTGCAATGAAAGATATGACTATTCCAAAATCCAAATAAACGTACTTTTTATAGCTATAACGACGGTAAGTTACTTTTTTGAACGTTTTTAAAAACCTTTATTTTGGGCTTTACAAAAATAGGTGTCGATAATAAGGCCCGCGCCGATTGTAGGTCGTTTGGCGCAAAAGTATGCATTAAATACCTCAAAGATTGAATAAATATGAACATTGTAATATTCATGAGCATATAACAGTAAGCATAAACTAAAATCATCAATAATTTGTTAGAAAAATACGCTTTTCCACTGTGTGAGAAAACAGCCTAGCTTTTGACTTTTTAGGTGTCTTGTGAATAAATATCGGTATTTTATTTAAAAATATTGTTTTTCATGCTAGAATTGAGTAATTATTGTCAAGGTTTTTTCATTTTTAATTTCCATACATTGGGCCTTATTACACAGATATCGTTAAGAAGGCCCCTATGGTCGGTTACAAGGCCATTTAAAATTCAGTACAACTCACTTGACCGAAAGCATCCCAATTTCCGATCAGTAATTATAAGTGTATTTATCATCATCATGAAACACTACTGTAACACTCAGTAAAACATTGTTTGTTAAATTTTATTAGAGTCTTGTATGGCCCGAGCAACAATTTTGTTGGCCTATACGACATGGCCTTCCAACACAAATTTATCATTTTCGAAATAAATAGACATGAAATGGAACATGTCTCTGTAAATATCAAAATAATAATGATCAAATAAACTCTCTAAACAAAAATCTATTTACAAATCGCAGTATAAACAAGTAAAAACTTACGTTTTGTGGGCTCACAATTTGGCGTAATCAGGGCCGCGACCGACATTGATGAACAACCGGACGTCATTGTCAAGATGGCGGCCCCACGAACTGGCAAATTTATATCTAAGTTTTCCTTATAAGTTTCTAGTCTATGGGATGTAATAGGCCTATAAAATGATGAATCAGTGTTATCATTACTAGCAATTGGGAATTAAACTGTTTAACCGCTGTGATCGGATGGTAAGCAGTCAAGCAAATTTTTACTTGTGAATTACATACACAGTCACAAAAAACATTATCTAAGCAAGTTGGCTGGTAAGTGTAATTAAGTTGGCTCTAAAAATACATGACATAATTCAAATGATTAAAATAAAGTCACTCGTTGTTTCATTGTTGTGGACAAGCAAATTTACATTAAGATTGCTAAAAATCATACACTTTTTCTATGATTATATCTGTTTCCTCCATAATTTTCTCAAGTTTTTCAAAATTGCCATGGTCTTTTTCATCCCTCGGAGGTCTGTAGACTCAAGGAACAATATGACTATCTAATTCAACACAGGATAGCTATATTTATCATTCTACAGTAAGTGCAAGAATGTCCTTCCGCTGTTAATATATATTTTTTTTTTAAAGAAACACCTGCACCATCACCAATATTTATATTATAACAACTGTCACTTTTGAAAGACATCATAATTTACTTTAACCTGTGTTCTGTAATAACATCACATCGGTGTCAGAATTATTAAGAAATATTTCTATCTCAAATTCATTGCCTGGTAGTCCCTGCATTTTTTGATGGGTATTTAAATGGTTCTCACCCGGGATTGGAAAAAATTGCTAGTACCTGCAAAGGTTAACCTGAGCGCAGCTCATCTCACGGACTAACTACTGTCATATGTCAATTCAGGTTCAGACAAATACCAATTACTTTTAAAAAAACTGCTGCAACAAAACACTAAATTATTAAAATTTATTTATGAGTACAGCAGGTGCAAAGCTGCCTTTTGATAAATAAGACCAGGAATTTGTCATAATTTCCTCAATCGACAACAGAAAAACATTAAGTTTGGGTCTACGGCTGTGTAAATCATTTGCTTCTTTTGCAATCGTACAGGTCACGGCCGCAGACGCAGATCTTTAGCCGAAACCTCGGCCTTCCACAACGTCAGCAGCGAAACTCTAGCTTCAGACAACACTACTCATGACCAGTATACCAGGTTCAAGGAGAATCTGGAGTACACAGTGGTGATGCCCGGGGAGTTGTTCCATCGGACGCCGATCGACGCGACGTGTGCTACGTCGATGATGATTGCTGCTGCATTAGGAGCCCTTTTGTTCATGTCGGCATTGCTTGTAAGTATAAGTGTACCTCTTCTTGGGCCCTTTAATTGCAATCTTTCACTACTTATAAATCAAGGCAACCGATTTATATCTCTATCTTGATAGATCTTAGGGAAATTTCGATTTTTGCGAACCTTCTTAGGCTTGTACTCAGCTAATAACATGACAGATCAGTAGTATCTAAGTAATGACTGTATTTATTCTTACAATGATTGTATTTCATAAACTTCGCATAAGTATCTGTTCACAAATTTCCAGATGTGTTATCTCGCGTCGCGGCTTAACTCTACGCTCCTGAAGAACAACGGCCTCCACACCGCTCCTGGCAAGAGTTTCGAGCAGATCCTGCGGGAACTCGCACACCACTCACTGCCCGACAGCGGGTACACGGGCCGCCCAACAGTGCAGTGATCGTAGCATTACTGGACTATTGTGATAGCCTGACATTTTGACAAGATAATGGGGAGATTTACTCAAAATTCCCTCTTGGGCTTTCCTACTATCACACATACGTAGAGTCAGAGACAAACGGATTAACTAATACACGTACGATTTAAGAGGATAACTAGATGGCAGAAGTTTAACATTAACAACGAAATTTAAGAATGAAAATTATTTAGGTACGCTTTTTACCATACGGATCAACTTGCAACCGAGTTAAGTTATTAATCCAATTTATTCTTTGCGTGATCTGTCACCTCCTGGGGTCATTTGGAGATATAAAAAGTTTACAGATTTGTAAAGCTGTCAAATGAGTGTGATCAGGGTACAGTAAAAGGTATTACAAAACCTAAGTACGAAGGTAATATTTAATAGGAACTGAACAGTAAATTAATTTAGTTTTTGGGGTAATCAATCGTCGTCAGTATTAATGTAAATGAACAGTATAAATATATTCTTTAGCATCCAACCATTTAAAAAATTAAAACAAAGTGTATTGTTCAAGTACTTAGTAGGCTTAGCAAATAAGTAATTTTTAAATTAAAGCTGTATTAGGTTTAGTTACTCAGCTAAATCTCCTGTAGGATGCTATGTGATTTCTCAATATTCCACCATACATATTAGACATCGTATTTTATGGCGGATGAATATGATGTAAAACAACTTGATTTTTACATAGACTATGGGGACAATTTCGTATTATACTAAAATTAAATTAAACTTATTAAGTTTTTATCGATAAGCTAAATTATTGAATTCGCTGAGCTGTAAACTGAACTTATGACTGAAAAATCTGTAAGCCACTGTTTCAGGGGGCTAAGAAACTTTTTCAGTCATGACTATCAACAATAATATTTATAGCTAAGACGTAGTTAACTTATTGTAATAATTTTATTCAAAGCTATATGATAAAGACGCATAGCTAGTATGTGAGTTATTGAGAGTTAATAAAATATAATTAAAAATAAAAAGTTTTTTAAACATTATATGCAAACACAAGTTAAAAATTCCTTAACAGCACCTTATCATATAGTGAGCCGATACCGGGCGGAAAAAAGCATTTTTGGAAAGAAGGCACCTTATGGTATCCTTATAAGTATTAGCCTAGGAGCCACTAGATTTTGTACACTAAACATACACACACACAATACACAAAAGTACACTAAAAAAAATCATGTATGGCACTAAAATCCAAAATGGCCGAAAACTACGACAAAATATTACTTTTAAAACAATCTTCATTACTATTTGCTTTCAATGTATAGCTTTAAGAAAACTAAGTACAATCCATTTTATACTTTTTTATTATTTAGTTCCCTAAAAAAAGAAATATTAAATTCAATTTAGTACATATGCCACAGATCTAATAGATTAAACATTCAAATTACATTTGCACTTGCAAAGTAAAGCAAAGCAGTCCAGATTGGATTTCCGACATTTCAAATTCTCCTTTGAAAGTGTCCTTTGAAGGAACTTTTAATCAATTCCCTGCATGATCGGAAAACCTCTCCATTAAAAACTCGTACCCGTGACTCTGAAATTTTATTCCAAGCAAAATTCTGCGGAGAAGGAATCACCTACTGTAGTTGTGTGCTGGTCGTCTAAATACTTGTGTGATAA
The DNA here is from genome assembly GCA_949825045.1 of Argyresthia goedartella. Classification (NCBI taxonomy): domain Eukaryota; kingdom Metazoa; phylum Arthropoda; class Insecta; order Lepidoptera; family Argyresthiidae; genus Argyresthia; species Argyresthia goedartella. The sequence continues at coordinate 18,734,839 of OX463821.1, read as the reverse complement.
AATGCCCTAAGGATGTTACGGTGGTAGGATCTGTTCTAAATAAAGAGTTAGGTAAATCACTGGATAATTGCATCCGCAGTGGATGAATGTTGACGTTTTCTTGGACGCCCTTACTCAGTCTATAGCTGCTTTTTCAATGTTTGACAGAATTATTTTATTGGGAGACTTTAAAATTGACATGGCAGACCCTGATGACAATGTTACTTCGAAACTGACACAATTTTTAAACTATACTAATTTGACTAACTGCATATCCGAACCAACCCACTTTACTGATCATAGCGCGACTTTGATAGATTTAGTCTGTACGAATGCTTCCGTCTCTCGGGTCACAGTTGACCACATCCCTGACCTAGGCAACTATGCATTTATAACGGTGGATTTTAAAATAAAAAAGAGACAAACCCAGCGCACGCTGTATACTAACCAGGTCACTGAAAAAAATTGACATGCCCGCTTTTGAATTTAATCTCCACGGCATAGACTGGAATGCTATCTCCGAAATAAAATATGTCGAATTAATGGTCGCAACTTTTAATAACTCCATAATAGATCTATTTAATTTACATGCTCCCGAGAGAAAATTAAGATTAAGGTCTTATAACATCCCCTGGCTTACCAGTAACGTACGTATTATGATGCAGCTTAGGGATAAGGCTCACGTTAACTACAAACTAACTCAATTAGCGTCGCATCGTGAGCAATATAAATCCTTAAAATGCCACGTTAATTGTAGCCTCTTTGCTGAAAAAAAAGCGTATTTTGAACATAACATTAATAAAAATATTAAGAAACTAAAACAGTTGTGGAAACATTTAAAAGGGACGGTCTTGCCTAGTTTTAAGGGTCCTGTAGATCTTCCTGAATACTTTAACGACCTGGACGCGATTATTGCACATTTTGCAAACGTGCCAGCAAATGACCTAGTTCGACTGGCAGAACTGACTTACTTCGAGTTTAACAGGTTCGGCTCAGCCACTTTCGGACTCTTGCCAGTGGATAAGGGTTCCGTGGCCAAAATTATTTTACAGATGAGTTCTAAAGCCTGTGGTTCTGACAAAATTAGTAGAGATATGCTATTGATCACCCTGCCAAATACTCTAAAGGCTGTAACTGCAATTGTCAATGCCTCCCTTACCACTCACGCCTTCCCCCAACAATGGAAAACTGCAGTTGTGCGACCCATGCCCAAAAATGACGATCCTCAAATGTTAGCGGACCTCCGACCAATTAGTTTGCTCCCCTATTTGTCAAAAATCGTCGAAAAGTTGGTATACAACCAGGTGATGGCATATGTTGAAGACAGTGCTATCCTGCCGATTCTACAGTCAGGTTTCAGAAGGGACCGGAGCACTACATCTGCCTTACTTGATGTGGTTGACAACATATGTGCAGCACAAGATGGGGGGATGGTACTGTTCTGGCCCTTCTTGACTTTTCGAGAGCATTTGATTGCATTAATATTCCACTACTCCTCTCCAAGTTGACATATTATGGGTTTGATGTACCTACAGTAAAGTGGTTCAATAGCTATCTAAGCAATCGCCATCAACATGTATCTTTAAAGAGAAATGACGGGTCAAGCCACATATCAAGGAGCGTTATGTTTGATCGGGGGGTGCCTCAAGATTCCATTCTGGGGCCTTTGCTATTTATTATGTTTAGTGCTGACATCATTAACAGCATTAAGCATTGTAAATACCACCTCTACGCCGACGACCTACTATTATATATTCACATTATAGTTTCAGGGCATTGGCCACCAAATGTTGGAACAACATCCCTCCACCAATACGGCAATTAAAGTCCAAAACCTGTTTCAAACTTCGTTTGAAGAAACTTCTTTTGGATCAACATCAATAATAACCGTTCTGTCAGCCCATGGTGGCCGATCCTTAGAATGAGGTGTGGCGTGGCTCGTTCTTGTTTTTTTTGCTATTTGCTAGCTCACGCTGTTTGCGTCCTTGTTTATATGCTTGCTTCTGGATGGTCAGGTCAACCTCTGTCACGTTTTCTTCCCGCTTATTCCTTGTATTTTCTGGTACCGCTTTGTATATCTTTGGTTCTCTGCGATAGAACATTCACTATTCATTATACTAATACTAATAATCCTTTATTGCACAGAAAACACAGTGGAAATTATAACAGAAACAGTATGCAAAGGTGAGCTTATTTCTAAAAAGAAATTTCTTACAGCTAACCTGTGAAGAAAAGAGAAAAATAAAATATAGAGAGGTAGTCCTAGTGTACAATTAAGAGTTACAAGAAATAAATAAAATAAATATACGGAATTATCTGCAGAACCTCAGTAACGGACCACAGCCTTACGTTGGGAGGCTTTAAATATGATATAAAAAAGAAAAAATGCAACAGAACATATACCAAAACGGACACAAATGCAGTAGCGGGAGAACTAAATGGGGTGGACTGGGCGGATGTTCTGAATTGTGATGATGCCTCGTCGGGTGCTAGGATCTTCTCGGAGACTCTTACACGAGTAATAAACGCCCACTCTAAAACCATAACCCTCAGCCGTAGAAAGTTAATACTGAAGCCCTGGATCACACCAGGTCTCATCCGCTGCATGAAGCACAGGGATATGCTGCATATGAGTACTCGTAAAGAGCCTGAAAACGAGGTACTAAAGATATCTTATAACAGGTATAAAAATTATTGCAACGATCTTTTAAAAATATTAAAAAGCCAATACCATAATTCCAAGTTAGTTGAAAGTAGTCATAACCCTCAAAAGATGTGGCAAGTTATTAAGAATATTTGCGAACTGAATAAAAAATCTGAAGGTTCCACCGACCTACTTAAGGCCAAAAATAAATTACAAGAATCCCTAAACCACTGTAACGAATATTTCTCCAACATAGGCCAAAAGTTAGCAAATACAACCATGGATAAGCTCAAAGTCGATCAGTATACCTTGAGAGAGAAAATCAAACCCTCTGCCATGCCTAGTGCTGACTCGCTTTTTCTACGACCAACAGATGCGATCGAAGTAAACAAAATTATAAGTCAACTTAAAATCGATGGTGCGCCGGGATTAGATGGCATCAATAGCAAGCTGTTGAAATCAATCGCAAACCCCCTACTTTTACCGCTAGTACACATTTTTAACATCAGCCTTTCAACTGGCCCCTTTCCTCAATGTTGGAAAGGAGCTGCAGTTGTTCCAATACATAAATCCGAGCCCGCAAACTACAGACCGATTTCGGTGCTAAGCACTCTTTCCAAAATTTTAGAGAAAATTGTTAGTGTTCGTCTCGTTGGCTACTTAGAGTCACATAAGCTTCTCTCAGACAGTCAATTCGGCTTCCGTCAGGGAAGATCCACGGAGGACGCCGTCACTGCACTGCTCAAAGTTGTTGGCGAAGAGATGGACAAGAACAGAGCATCTATAGGCGTCTTCTTGGACCTGGCGAAGGCTTTTGACACCGTCTCCCCACTGATACTACTAGCGAAACTAGAAATCATTGGCATCCGTGGCACGGCGCTTGACTGGTTTGAGAGCTATCTCTTGAATAGATCACAGCACGTGAAAATAGGTAAAAACATCAGTTCTCAGGAGCCAATTCATTTTGGAGTGCCCCAGGGCAGTATCCTCGGCCCAACCCTCTTTATCGTTTACATTAACGACATATGGAACGCGGTGGAAAACGGAAACAATGTCAAGGTGTTCTGTTATGCCGACGATACTGCCTTGGTGATTAGCCAGGACAATTGGGATCAGGCAAAAACTCTCACAGAGTCGTATATGTCACTGGTAGGAGCATGGCTTGATGAAAACCTTCTGACGCTTAATGTGGATAAGACAAAATTCGTCTGCTTCCACAAAACAGCGGCGTCCCAACCACTTACCCACTTCAACGAACTGCAGATGCACACATGCCACTCTAAGGATAGTCCCTGTGGCTGTCCTGTAATCACCAAAACTGATAAAATAAAATATCTGTGTCTCACGCTCGACGAAAAACTTACGTTCCAACCCCATATTAACATCGTGGCGGGACGTGTCAGAAGGCTCATACCTGTTATGAAGCTTCTTAGGCGGGGTGCTGCTAAGGAGGTGCTAAAACTAGTATACACATCTGGCCAATCTCTCCTGCTATACTGCATCACAGCCTGGGGCAGCGCAGCAAAAACTGCTATGATCACACTGGAAAGGGCTCAGCGGTCTATACTCAAGGTGATGATGAAAAAGCCTTTCATTTATCCCACTGCAGAGGTCTTACGAGAATGCCAAGTACTGTCCGTTAGACAACTGTATATTCTAAGAACAGCCTTGTACAAACATAAGTTAATTATAAACTCGGACGAATACAGCTCAATGATGGCTAGGAGAGTATACAAAGTGACAACGCCCACTGTCCGTACGGCATTTGCTCAGAGATTCAGTTCCTTCACCTTCCCCTTTATATACAACGTAGTCTGTAAGAACACAGACATTAAACACTCCAGCATCCCAGAGGCTAAGGTTACAATAACGAAATGGCTGTCGACTCTAGATTATGACAAAACCGAAGCCCTCCTATCCGTTTGTACCTAAGTAATAATAACACACACATATTTATTTATATTCCTACATAATCACTTATCTAAACATTTATTTATTTATTACACATTATATTTATTTTACATTATCTATATCCAAATGACATCCCTCATAAAATTAAACTGATTATGAATTATCTTTATTTATCCTTAACATTCTCTGCTTACATACACAATACCACTCTTATTTGTAATATATACATATTTATATAACTGTTGGTCTTAATTAGCTTAAATTTTTAGTTTTATATAATTTTCCTTTTTTTAAAAAAAAAAACTTAAAACTTAAATAAAAACATTTTCGTCTTTACGAATAAACTAACTTATGTATTTAGCAACTAATTAAGTATTTGTAAACTTGTAATTTAGCCAGGACTCCTCGTGACAGGTTAAACCTAGTGTGGGGTCCACAAGCAACTTGTATATTTCAACCCAATCTGGTAAATAAATATTTTGTATTTGTATTTTTTGTATCAAATAAATCACAATACAGCCTACGTAATTACTATAAAATAAATAAATAGAATACAATAAATAAATAGATATACATAAATACTACGAGATACCCACTATTCGGAAGAGAGGAGATGCAGTTTCAATGTTTTCTTGAAAGTGACCAAGGATTTGCAATCCCTTATAGCGCAAGGAAGTGCATTCCACAAACGTATTGCCCTTAACCTAAACGAGTGCTCGTAAGCAACAGTGTTGTGCTGAGGAATTGACAAAAGTGACACCGTGTGAGATCTCCGAAGTCTATCCCCTGAGAAAAGATACTCAAAACGTTCACGAAGATATGCAGGGTAGCACGGATTTCTCAAAATATTGAAGAGGAAGGAGAGAATGTGCATATCATGACGAAGTCGGATCGGGAGCCAGCCTAATTCCCTACGATATTGGGACACGTGGTCGTACTTACGAAGTCCGAAAATAAACCGAATCCCGAGATTTTGGAGTCGCTCGAGTTTGTTCAGTAGATCTTCGTTCGCACTGGCCCAGCAAACATCGGCGTAGTCTATTAAAGGCAGAAGAAGGGTCTGAGCTAGCATGATTTTAGTCTGCCTAGGCAGGAAGAACTGCAAACGCCGAAGAGAATGAAAGGATGCAAAGACTCGTCTGCTGACCTCACTAACATGGGGCGACCAGGATAATAGATTGTCAAAAACAACGCCAAGATTTTTGGCTTTCTCGCTATACTTGACAATGGTACCGTCAAATAGAACGGGATCAACGGACTTATTCTGCAACAAATCAAGTAAGTGCCGTGTACCTAGTATCATCACCTGAGACTTGTGCGGGTTGACTAATAGCCCATACGAAAAAGACCATTTCCTGATGTTGTCGAGGTCAGCATTCAAAGCCTCAACAGTCGAAGTCAGATCACACAGGGGAAAATGCCGATAAATTTGAAGGTCATCTGCATAAAGATGATACGAGGAAGACAACTGTGTCAGATTGACGTTTTATGTCCGCTTTGTTGCCACTGTCTTCTTCATCTGGTACCACAAATTTCCTGGTACCACAGATTTTAATCCGGACTTAACGGGGGCCAAACCAAAACTGTCATAGACTGGTTCCTTAAGAAGTATTTTACTACTTTTGTAGTGTGTTTCGGATCATTATCCTGTTGGAAAATCCAAATGACCGTTAAATTTTTCTCGGCACCTATGCCGAGAAAAATATGCATGCCTACAGCATGGCTTCTTCCAATATATTCTTGTACTTGAATGTATCCATGTTGCCTTCTATTTTCCTGACAGGTCCAACACCAAGTCCTGAAAAAAAGCCCCACACTTTGATATTTCTGCCCCCATGTTTGACTACTTTCTTGGTATACTTTGGATCCGTTTCTTTGTTTGGGGGGCATCTAATATATTGTTTCAGTCAGTGTAAAATATCAAGACTTCTTGATAACTCACTTGAGTGATCTTGGAACAAGCACTGACTATAACTAAGTTGAGGTTAAATAAAAACAAATAATTTGTCATTTGTTGTTCGATGTTACACAAAATATATTTAGTATATACAGTTTTCGGCAACCAAACCATACCGCGATCTAAATTGCATACTAACGCCATCAATCGCACCATAAGTAAACTATCTCCGATACATTGATTATGCTTTGAACAATCAGAATTAATCGTATAAATTTTTGTTTCATCAGAAAAAATCACACTCTCATTCAGTCCAGTGTTTCATTTTTTTTAGCAAATTCTAATCTTGCCTTAACCTAAAACATAACCTTTTCAAAATCACCTTCCGAGACACTCTTCTAAATAAGTTTGCTTCACATAGTTTCCGCCTAATTGTTCTTGCAGACACACCCTTCGACCCTCCTGCACCAAACGGCTCCAAACGTATCAGTTCTGATCCCTTGAACGGTTCTTTTTTGCCAAAAATACCATCTTACAGTCTTCCCGCAGAGTAGTTTTCCTTGGTCTCGGTTTTCTAGGTACGTTTTCGGTCGTATTGACATTTTGAAATGTTTTATAGCATTCATAACCATGACCTTAGAATAGTACAAGTGGTTTGCTATTTTTCTATACGATGAACCTTTCTTATGAAAGTTCAAAATAATCTTCCTAGTGGACGAAATCGCATGAATCGCAACTTTTGGTTTTTCTCATATTGATTGGTTTAAAACGTATGATTTTTAATTTCAAGTTAGGTTTTATAGGTAATATCGACGTTTCAAGAAAACACGTGGCAAAATAAAGAAAAACAGAAAGTACCTAGTTTTCATTTCTTTTTTTTTTATTTAGGTAGACCACAGATTGTATTGTCTTTATTAAGTTAGCTGGCCAGCTACAAGTACTTACTTTAGAATCTTTGTATTAAGTTCCCACAGTGAGCAGTCTTAACGAACTAATTACTAACGAACACAACTCATTTGTACCACATTTTAAGAATACAATGTCGTGTTTTGTTTTATAAAAATTACACTAGCTTAAATACCTAGTTTAGCTCATTGTACTACCATAATTATGTTTTAGGTGGTCAATAAGGGATTGTCTTTAATTATGTGACCACCACTGTATATTTAAGTTTCTGCCAGCAAAATAACATATACAGTATTTGATATAGCGTGTATATGCACTTCACCTCATCAATTTTAACTTATTTTGCATATGCTTCGGGTATTAAGGTAAAGGAGTGTAAAGCCAGATTTGTTTGCGTCGAAATGTTCGTAGCAGTCTCGAACTTCGTAGTGATCATCTTAGTGTCATCGGTAGTATTTGGATTTACTGAGAGGAGTTATTTTAAGGCACTTTTACTATTCTCGGGATTCCGCTGATATATTTATAGTGAGGTCAGTCTCACCTTTATCTTCACAAGACTTTAGTTCCTCTTTCATGTATTTAATGATCTATTCTTAATTGTTATACTGGCTTTTTTTTTACTTTTTTTCAGCAGATAAATCTATCTGTCGATTGCTGTAAACCAATATTGCTGCCTGAAATAAAACACATTCCCAGTTTAGAATCCAATCAAGGTAATCAAATATGATGTACCATACATCATATTTAATAAAAATAAGTCCAAATCAATATTAAAAATAAAATCGAATAGTGATTTGGACTTATTTTTTAAATATTGTAGTAGATCATTGTTCAGTAAGTTTGTTTAGCTGTTGTTGAGTGGTAGAGAATCTAAATAGAATTAATCAATGGATGAGATTAGATTTTTCATAACCTTTTTTGAGTGGCTATTCTCCCCTTAATGGTTCCCCAACGGAGTTCAATCGGGTTCAGCTCTAGATGGTACGGTGGAAGTCGTAGTACTGAGAGTCCATGTTCTTCGAGCATTTTATTCATGATTTTTGGAGTTGTATAATGTAAGATATAATAGGCTTTGTGTTTTTATCAGGATATGGTAAGTTATTACTGTTTAGGCATTCCAACATTTCAGCCTTTTTGGAACCAGCCGTTGCAATCTTTTCATATTGTATATTATTATAAGACGCATTGTCGACAAAAAAAAACTGGGCTGGTTCAAGATCGGGCATAATCCTCTCCCTTAACCATCCTGTGTAATTATCCGTATTCATAGACCGATAATAATCGTCAGTCTTTTAATTGGATTTGAACGTGAGATGTGAGAAGCGCATGTGGTATGAAACCGTTTATGTATATGGAAACTTTACATCCTTGATTTGAACCAGAGCTGAATCCGATTGAACTCTGTTGGGGAACCGTTAAGGGGAGAGTAGCCACTCAAAAAAAGGTAATATAAAATCTAATTTCATCCACTAATTAAATCTATTTAGCTTCTATACCACTCAACAACAGCTAAACAAACGAACAAAACAATGTTCTACGACAATATTTAAAAAATAAGTCCAAATCACTATTCGTAAAAATTACAAGTGTTTGGCGTTAGTTTTTTTAGTATTGGCGGAAATCGGACATAGTCTCCTCATTCCCCCGTTTTCCATAACATATTCTAAGTTAAATTCTAATTATAATTCTTACTACTGAATTTGCATGCACAATGTTTATACTACGTTGCTTAAGACTAAAACTAAGTTAAAATTATATTTAGTTGATTACAGTTCTCGGAAACCAAACCATACCGCGATCTAAATTGCAAGCTATCGCCATCTATCGCACCAAAAGTAAACTATCTGCGAAGTACTGATTATGCTTTGTAAAGTCAGAATTAATCATATTAATTTTTATTTCATCCAGTGTTCATATATTTTAGCAAATTCTAATCTTGCCTTAACCTAAAACATAACCTTTTCAAAATCACCTTCCGAGACACTCTTCTAAATAAATTTGCCTCACATAGTTTCCGCCTAATTGTTCTTGCAGACACACCCTTCGACCATCCTGCACCAAACGGCTCCAAACGTATCAGTTCTGATCCCTTAAACGGTTCTTTTTTGCCAACAATACCATCTTACATTCTTCCCGCAGAGTAGTTTTCCTTGGTCTCGGTTTTCTAGGTACGTTTTCGGTCGTATTGACATCTTGAAATGTTTTATAACATTCATAACCATGACCTTAGAATAGTTCAAGTGGTTTGCTATTTTTCTGTACGATGAACCTTTCTTATGAAAGTTCAAAATAATCTTCCTAGTGGACGAAATCGGACGAATCGCAACTTTTGGTTTTTCTCATATTGATTGGTTTGAAAAGTATTATTTTTAATGAAAAAGTTTCTAGAAAATACGTGGCAAAATAAAGAAAAACAGAAAGTACCTATTTTTCATTTCTTTTTTTTTAAAGATCACATTTTAAGAATACAATGTCGTGTTTAGTATTATAAAAATTACACTAGCTCAAATTCCTAGTTTAGCTAATTGTGCTACCATAATTATGTTTTAGGTGGTCAATAAGGGAGTGTCTTTAATTATGTGGCCACCACTGTACTTTGAACATTTTAATATTTTTCACTCTATCTTCTACTGAAAAATTACTCCGTCAATTTTTAATTTTAATATGTTTTTATATCCTAAAATACATGATTTCGTTCAATAATCCAATAGATTTTCAATTTTAAACATTGTTTTATTATTTTTGCTTAAATACTTAGTGTGAAAAATTGCTCCGTCAATTTTTATACCTTTATTAGATATCAGTCGCACTATTTCAACAGATTTTCCAATAATCCAATGGAAGTTCGGCAAGTATTCTGTGTTTTTACCAAAGAATTTCAAATCACAATCATACATTATTTTATTACTCAAAGTCTCAATCAAGCATTGGCGTGGCTAGTAGGTATACATCGCGCCGTCGAGTAGTCACTTTTCAATAGCTGTACATATGCGCAGTACCTAATTCCCGCCAACGTCGCCCAGCGCTCTTAATTCGTGGCGCGAGTTATACGTTGTGCACATTATCCTTAGATTAAATAAACCCAAGATACAGCATTACCTACATTTTCATCGCCAAAAAGTGTCCTTCACTTGTTCCAATTGTGCAACTCAAACCTAGATTGTACTCGAAATCATGTTAAAGTTCTTGATATACTACCTTATCGTGTAAGACATAAGGTTGTAATTCTAATGTAATTTTGGCGGTTATGACAGCACAAAATGCGATCATCGTGTACCTATCTTTAAATTTCATGGCTGCTTCGCAAGCTCTATTATTCTATACTTTAAGATGCAACGCAATTTTTGAAATACTACCTTATTAAGCTAAGTATAACGTTGTATTTCCAATGCAAGGGTTTGGCTGTTAGTTAAGACATTACAAATAAATACGATTGTCTTTATTAAGTTAGCTGGCCAGCTACAACTACTTACGTTAAAAAAGTTTGTCCCACAGTGAGCAGAGTCTTAACGAACTAACTACTAACGAACACAACTTATTTGTCCCATATTTTAAGAATACAATGTCGTGTTTAGTATTATAAAAATTACACTAGCTCAAATACATATAAATTTTGTAAGTTGCATATTGATAAGGAAAGTCTACAAAGAGCGAGTGCGGTGCATTAGAGGCCACTAATAAGTTGTTTGGTATCTGATTCTATGCCCTGAAACCTAGACGAAAGGACTCCGGGGAAAAGTCAGCTCATCTTACCAACGTGTATATGAAAATCACCTATACCAAAGAATACCATTAATTTCAGTATGATTTTTCATACTATTATGGAAGGCATAAAAACCCACATAAAATATATTGAATTAATTGGAAACTCAAATAAATTTCTTCGATATTATTCCGAGTAAAAATCCAAAGGCTATAGTCACAGAGTATTTTTTTTATTTGACAGCATCAGATGGAGCATAAAAGGTGTAAGACAATTACGCTGTACTACATCTGTACTGCATCTGTATCTTAGCTGTATTAACACAGTGCTTAACTCATAGCACAACAAGTCAATATTTGTATGTGAAATGACAGATGTCAAAACTGAAAGCACTGTTAATACAGATGCAGTACAGATGTAGTACAGCGTAATTGTCTCACACCTTTTATGCTGTGACTTTGCTGTATAAACATAGCAATGGGATTTACCAGACTTGACACCCTGATAACATTTTCTCTCATCGTGGCATTTTTTTTGCATTCAAATGGTTTTGGTGTGATTTCACTTGTTTTTGAAAGTACTAAAGGTAGTATTTTTTACTTTGTTCATTTTCTCTTTCTTTTTTTGGGATGTATTTCTTGAACATCAGATGTGGCTTTTTTCATAGCCCATTTTCTGTCTTTGCCTTTTTTCTTCGTCGGTTTACTGTTTGTTATAAGCAATAGATCAGGGCGGTACTTGGCTCTTAGGTGATTATATTCGACTATAGCAGACTGTTGTGCTTTAATGCTACTAAAGTCAATATTTATAAGGTGGACACCTTGCAAACTAGTCACTCTAGAGAGTTTTACATAACCTTGCCCACATGAGAAAGTGGATGACCCAATATCAATGAGAGCATTATTCAAACTTAGTCCTTGACTTTTATGCATAGTGATAGAATAGGCGACACAGATTGGAAATTGTTCACTGCAGTAATATTCTAAAACCTGACGAAAGTCCCCTAAGAAAACCCATACAAACTCCCAGCCCATTATTTAAAGAGTAGGTGATTTATTTCAAGCCCTGAAATATGTAAAGTTAATAATAATAATATAGCGTCACGCCTTTTCCCATACGGCAGGTGGCAGAGGCACAAATGTGCCCATTTTCAGCCAGTGTTTGAATACTCCATTTTGCGTGACAGGGGGCTAGCCCATCGCTGCAGTTATGGAGTATTGAAGGTTATGTAAAGATAGTATTTATAATAAGCAGTCACTGTATACATTTTCAGACCTCTAGCTTCGAAATTTGCGGAAGTCTCATACTAACATTCATCTCCTAGTTTAGGGGGTCGAGGGGTGAAAATTCCAAGTTTTAAGATTTTGCGGTTGTTTGTGTGCTAATACTAGCCTACATACAAATTTCAGCTTTCTAGGACTTCAGTAAGTGCCCTAAAAGTTTTGTTGATCAACAGTGAATGAGTAAGTCAGTGATGAAATCGGGGTTTTTAGATAGCAATAAAATCTAAAGAATAAGAGCTATGCACCTGAAACTTTTTGGGTTTAATGTGTCTACTATTGACATCATATCCCAAGAATTTCGTCGATCTGGTATAATCCAAACCCAAGTTCTGAGAGTTCAAAATAACGACGATGCGTTACGAGAAAAGGTGGGTAGTGCCCCAGTGCTTCGCGCTCTTCTTGGCGGGGGCACAACCGTGCCCCCAGATTAATGCATTTGCATTAATTCAAATTATTCCAGGCGGGGACCCCGACTGGTGCCTAAAGGTCTATGCCTCCACCGAGCGGACGGCAAAGCATCGGACGGAAACGGATTTTACAATGTTGAAACGAAAATAAATATTGTATGCAGTGTTTAACGATGTTTGCCAAAGCTATAGCTCTTTTATTTTTATTTGCATACTCGTTTGTTTTGCATTTCAATAGTGAGGAGAAATCCCTGTATAAAGATATTAGCAAAAAAACAAAGTCTCGCTCGGTAATTATGCCGGCGGCGCCGGCGTTTGTCAAAGGCACGTCTCCTTCAACTTCGTCCGCCATCCACAATGTTGCTCCCGCAAATGAACGAAACTCGTCAAGCTGCTTGATGGGCCGTCAAGCACGCGCATCAATCAGCCCCTTAATACTTATATTACTTTTTGATCAGCCCCGTCAATGAAAATTTCTGTCAATCTCCGTCAAGCAGCAGAATGCTTCGTGTCAAGCCTCAATCGGTCAACGGTCAATTTTGCTTGAATCATGCATGCTTATCATGTAAGATTGATCGTCTCGGACCCTTAACGTTGGTACACCTCTATATTATTTTCCTCCTCTTCTGGTAACACCGAAAACGTCAAACGTTCAGTCATTTGTCAATATTTAACGATATTTAATATTTATAAAAATTATCAATTTCGGCCTCGTTAGATAACGAAAAAAATACCAATATATTGATTGAACGGTTGTTTATTTAAAATAACACACGACACTCGCTTTTTCAACAGCCGTTACTCCCACATCTTAGCTAGGCAGTGAGCTGAGAGGGTATGAAGTTTTTTTAAGTGTAAATGCTCTTCTGTACAACTGATGAAAATGAGCAAAAGATCCTTGAAATCAGCGACGATTTCGACTCCACCGAAGCAACAAAAACACTGGTCTCTGGGATTGCTAGATTCCATGAAAGACCCCAATTTGATAGTGGCAGAAAGCAAAAGCATTGTTGTTATCAATGATAAGTTCCCAAAAGCTAAGTTGCATTTTCTCGCCTTACCACATGATAACATCAGCAGTATCTACAAGCTCGATAATTCACATATTCAACTATTGGAGGAGTTCAGAGATATATATCAAGAGTTGAAAGAGAAACATGGTGATTCACTAAAAGCCGGTTTTCACGCTGTGCCCAGTATGCAAAGGCTACATATGCATCTTATAAGCACAGACATGATTTCTCCATGCTTGAAAACAAAAGTGCATTGGAATAGTTTTACCACTAAATTCTTTCTACCACTGGAAGGTTTGTTTACTGATATTGTTTGTTTATTGATATTGCTAAAACTAGTGTGAACAAATTCTTTTAGGTTCTCAAATTAACGAAATCAACTAAATTTGGCATGAGTATAGTATAAAAGAAAGTCATTTCTGTGTTGGCGTTTACCTGCAAATTGTATTTGATAAGTACAGGTTTTATCATTTTTCAGATGTTATAAAAGAACTTCATGAAAATGGATCTATCAAGCAAATGAATCAAGAATTGCACAAGAGCCTCATGTCAACTCCTTTATCATGCAATCAATGCACTTTTAAACCAACAAATATGCCAAGACTTAAAGAACATTTGTTAGCCCATGTTAAATGAACCAAAATAGGTTATTATGGTTTCAAATGGTACCTAATAAATCTTTGCATAGCGACGGAAATGCTGGATGTACAAATAAAGGAAACAAAATCGATTGCACAATTTTTTTAATGTCTATGCAATGACAAAACATTGAAACATTTAAACATATTTATTGGTAAGTGTCAATTACATGTCAGATTATAAATAAAAAATTGATTAATATACATCTGTATAAAAAATGTCAGACACATAAAAATGCATTCCATAAATTAAGATACCATTATTTAAAATTAAAATTGCCATAAAGTATTACATTAAATTTGAATTGTATTAAATTAAATTAGTTTTTCATTTCATTAAATTGGAATCACATTTTATATTGGTCGCTTCGAACTCAGCGAATGAGTAGAAGGTTTGCTCGACAAGCCAGTGTTTCAGTCGCTTTTTGAAGCATGCGAAATTAGGCGCAGATTTAATATGTTCTGGTAGGCGGTTGTATACCGTCGGACCCATGACGTGAGTCAACTTCGATGACTTGGCCAGGGTGTGTGAAACCGTCCTGAGCCTGTGACCGTTGCGGGTCGCGTGTCCGTGGATGTCGTGTTGCCTGCGGAAAGAGTGGATGTTCTTGTGCATGTACACGGCCACCTGGAGTATGACGATGGACGGGAGCGTCAAGATGTGCAGCGCTTTAAAGTGAGGTTTTACCGACACGTCCCGGCGGACCTGGACTATCGCTCTCACGGCTCGCTTTTGCATCCTGAATGCTCTCTCCCAGTCCGCCGCGCGCCCCCACAGCTCGGCTCCGTACTGCAGCAGCGAGTGTACCGTGGCGAAGTAGCACGCGCGCGCCACACTGCGCGGCACCGTGCGCACCAGCCGCCGCAGCGCAAAGCATGCGCCGCTGAGTCGCGCGCACAGTCGCGCCACGTGAGCGCGCCATGTGAGTCCACGGTCCAGCTCGAAGCCCAGGAACGTTGTCGCTTCCACCTGATCGACCCGCATTCCGTCCACTTGGACGTTCAGTGGGACGAGACGGCGACCTGATAGGTCGAAGTGGAGGAAGTGAGTTTTCTTTATGTTGAGAACGAGACCGTTGTTACGGAACCAGTGAGACAGTTCAGTGATAGTATGGTTTAGGCTTGTTCAAGGCCTCCAATTGTCCTGTCAGTGATGATTCCTGCCACATCATCTGCGAACATGACTAATTCGCTGGAGGTCATCGCTTGTGGCAGGTCATTCAGAAGTAGTGAGAATAGTATGTTGGATACCGAAGAGCCTTGAGCAACCCCCATGTGTCATCACCGGTTCTGATCTCGTTCTCCCTCCATCACCAACGACGATCTGCGAGCGTTTTCGCAGGAAGTCTGTTAGTAGACATAAAGGCCCCCCGACTATACCGTAGTGACGGAGCTTAGCGGCGAGCACGCCGTGATCGGCAACATCAAATGCTTTCGAGAGGTCACAGCAGAGAACTGCGACCTGGAACTTCCTCTCTCTTGCCTCGAGCACTCGGCGCACCACCTCCCGCGCCAGTGCAGTCGTCGAGCGGCCCACGCGGTACGCATACTGTCGCTCCGACAGCGCATCAGTCGACGCGAGGAATTCAAGAAGTCGGGCGCTGAGACCATTTTCAAGGATCTTCGATACCGTGGGTACTACGGCCACTGGTCTGTATCCATCGATATTCTCCCTCTTTCCTTTCCTCTTGAATATTGGAGCGATTTTGCTCCTCTTTAGCGCTGTTGGGTACACGGCTCGTCTAATGCACTCGTTGAATAATTCAGTGAGAACTGGTGCCAACGGTTTAACAGCTAGGTGGACGAGTTCCATCGAGGTCTCGTAGATATCCTTGGTAGGCTTATGCGGAAT
Organism: Argyresthia goedartella; assembly: GCA_949825045.1. Classification (NCBI taxonomy): domain Eukaryota; kingdom Metazoa; phylum Arthropoda; class Insecta; order Lepidoptera; family Argyresthiidae; genus Argyresthia; species Argyresthia goedartella. The sequence goes on along the minus strand of OX463821.1, from coordinate 18,718,606 downwards.
CCGAAAGGATATGATGCGATGTACCTCGTCCGCTGTAAACAGGCGCAGTCTCAGGGAGCGGTCGGCAGGTGGGCGGGCAGCGTGCAGGGCACGACAGGCGCGCGGCACGTCGGCGGCCGTGGCTCCACACGCGGCGGCGGCACCGGCGAACCGAGTGTTCATCGCATCCACCACGGCTTGCTTGCTGCTAAATTTAATGCCGTTTGAGTCTACGGCCACATCCGTGAAGTCTACACAAGTACGGTTGCTTTTCCCTCGTTCTTTGTTAATCACGTTCCACATGGCTTTACTCATGTTCGTGCTGGACGTGATTGCGCTCGTGTAAAAGTGTGCTCTTCTATTTTTGACCAGGTTGTCGTATTGGTTTTTTAATTTGTCAATGAGTTCCGTAACAATGGTATCATCAGGATGAGCAGACGAGAGCTCCAGCACGTCGAAGAGCAATGATTGAATGTTTCGAAGCTCATGTGTAACCCATGATTGGCGTGTTGGGTGTGGTTTTCGTGTGAGTGGAAAGCAAATGTCGTACTTGTTGCTAATTACAGAAATCACAGACGCGGCCAAATCCTCGATCGACTCACCTTTTTGGCACCAAATGTGCTACCAGTCCACACTCGCAATAGACGCGACGAAATTGCGGCAGTTAGCCTGCGTGCGCTGGCGCACGGTGCGGACGGGCGGCGCAAGCGCGCGGGGGCGGCGCGTGACGCGCGCGCGCACGGCGAGGTGGTCGCTGAGGTGCGTGCTGGCAGGCGCCGCGCGCACCGCGGCCTCGGCAAGGTTGCTGTACAGGTGGTCGAGGCTGGTGGCGGTAGTGGCCGTCACTCGCGTGGCGAAGTCTATCTCGTTCCTCATGCCGTGGGCCGTCAGTATATCGTGGAGCCGATCCTTCTCGGACGAATCCTCAATCCAGTCTATGTTTACGTCCCCGACAATAATGCAATCTAATTCGATGTCACATAGCTTGTCGAGCAAATCATCTAAGCACCTTAGGAAGTCATTAGTTGTACTACCATTAGAGTAGATACATACAATCATTAAATTAGAGTCTATTACATTTATAGCCGAGACTTCAAAGTATTCTTCCACTGATAGTGTGGTGAAATCAATATTTTCAACTACTTTTAAAGTGGACTTGACGTAAATACAAGACCCGCCGTGTGATAACTTAGACCTACTATAATTAGATATGTGCGCGTATCCATCTATATTAATACTTTCTAAATTTTCATTCGTCAGCCAATGCTCCGTTATAGCAAGAATGTCACATGCAAGGTCACTTTTAAGAAGAACTTCTAAACGCTGTGTTTTCTTGTCTAATGACCGTATGTTTTGGTGTGAGATTGTAAGTACGCTAGGATCACTTGTTGCTATGCGCGATGATGAGTCACGCGCGGCCGGATCGCTCGCGCACAAAGCCGCTTGCGCTGGTAGTGTCTGTTCACGAGGTCGGGCCACGAGAGTGGAGTTCGCCGTTGTCATCGTTGCCCCGCGGAGTTTCGCGGGGGCGTGGACGAAATCGCATCCAGTCGGAGAACCGGACTCGTGGTGGCCATACAGCGGGCGAGCTGAACGCCGGGTACAGGCTCTCTGGGATTCCTATGATGAAGGATGCGTGCCTTTTTGACATAATTTCGCGCTTTTCAACATAGAAGTCTTCGCTACTTCTAATTTTGTTTAAGAATTTGGTCACATTATCTGTCGTGGTTTGGGGTGTGAAGGACCAGGCTTGAATGTACTTCAGGGATTCCACCGTCTGTAGCAAGTCATCCTCTTTTCCTGTTCCTACAGTCACTGCACGCTGGCTACGTCTACGGGCACGTTTTGATTTGACCGTTTCCCATTGGTCTTCAGTCGAATACTGATCCGTAGGGGTGTTGGTGGAGGCGAGTGGTTGTATTTGGGTCATCGGTTGGTCGTTTGTAGTTGAGATTTTCGTGGCCACATCCTCAGCCGGTGGCGGTTGGCTCGGCTCGGGTGTTGGCGGAGTGGTGGCGCTGGCGTTGTATAACGAAGCGCGCGCATTAGGTTTGGCACCAGTCAGCTTCGCAGCGTTGAGTTTACCGCTTGCGGTGACGGCAGCTTTTAGACGTACTTGTCTCACCGGGCGCTGCAGCGCTGTCTGCGCAGCCGCTTGTTGAGCGCCCTTGGGGGTAGTCGTAATCGCCGCTGTCGATGATTGCGGCGAAGTTTACTTCGTAATTAGGCTGTTTTGAGCCTCAATTTTTGTTTCGAGTGCACTGACTTTAATCACAAGCGCGGATATCGTAATCGTCAACTCGCGTACGGCGTTTTCAACAGCTTTTGCAGCCATATTGTATTAAATTTTAATAAAAATGACGGAGCGTCAATAGTCACGATCGGGCGTTCCCCCACTACTACTACTACAAAATAGGTAGGTCATAAATGAATAAGCTCCTCTCTGTTCCTAATTACGATCATAATAGGTATTATGCATATTTTTTTTTCTATAATTCTTCATTCATAAACTTTCATCTATTGATTGCATCATTGGGTTTGGTTTGTATGTCAATTTACTTGACACTGGGCTTTCTGCATCCACAACTGAACCTGAAGATGTGAAGCTCTCATCTCCTTCATCAGGGGTGTATATTGCATGATTTCTTCTCTTGAAAGATTTCTTTCCTGTTGTAACTGGAGTTTGTGGGGTGAAATCTGCACCATCTGACACAAATGTACTGTTCTCCGCATTATCTGGTGTGCAAACCGAATCTTCAGGCACAACATTGCGAACAGCTCCATTAGGAGACGAGGATACAGGTGCTGGTAATGAGAGAGAGCTAAAAGACCGCTTTGGTGTGAAAACTTCCACTGGCTGTGGTTCTTTAACTGTATCTTCTAGGGTTGATTTTAGTTTAGCTTCCTTCATAACCCTCCCTGACCTTGACATGAGTACTTGCAATGGATCATCTATCCCTAACACTTCACAGAAGTGTACAGTTTGTGGATTCAAGACAGGTTCTCTGGCCACTCCATTTGGTGAGTTGACAGTGTAGGCAGAGGCTGTTCTTACGAAGCTGTCCTCTTTGATCGTCATATCTCCCATCAGTTTAACTGCAGCTGTCTTTTCTTCTTCAGTAGGTTTAAAATTATATCTGAAATTATCAAAAAATTAAATTAAATTCTATGTCTGGAACCTTCAATTAATTAATGAAATGTAATGTTTAGAGATAGACATTGTACTAACCTCTCCTGACCTCCAGGTCCTGGCATATGGCAGTCTACATTCTTCACAGTTATTAAGTGGTTGGTATTTCTCAATACAGCCAACCACTCTGCATCATACTTTAAGCATTTATCTCCATCTAAATCCAATGGCACTTCTAATATTTGCAGATGTCTGCGTTTCGGCAAACATTTGTCTAAAGCTAGAAACTTAGTTTCAGTGGTTGTGTCCCCATTTTGGTGCTCAACAATTGCTGCAAATTGACAATGCAAATGTGCAGCGAACCAATAGTCTGGCTTTAGTGTATGCAATAAATTTTCTGCTGGCCTACTTCCCAGCTCATTCGACTCTATGTCTTCCCTGTGAATAAAATGTTTATTATTATGGCATCATCATTTTGATGTACTTGTAATTTTGTAGATCATAATGGTTTACAATACCTCAAAAATGGTTTTCTCTTTAACAAGTCATCTTTATCTCCATAATTAGTGATTCCTCTTGGCCAGTCATGGGACAGCATTACATGCACATGTTCTTTCAACTGAGACAGTCTGAATGTATCTATTGAGCGGATGTGGTAAACAGAACGCATAGAGCTCTGATTATATGGAGGACACTCCCACAACCCTTGGAGGTAGTCTCGCCCTTTGAATATACCTGATAGACCTGGAAGGCAGATAATGAATGACATAAGATTTTAAAGAGTACAAAATAACTTTTTATGAAGCTGAGAGCTCAAACTGTAGCTACAACATTTGCCAACAACAAGATTGCAAAATTTACCTCCTATTCTTAGATTCCCCAGCCGCACAACCCCAGCCCGGCCGAGATAGTATATGTTTGGTGCAACCCAGCCTCCATAGGGTAGTTCCTGGAGATAGTTTGATGCCTCATGGTTGCCACCAATGAATATTGTCAGCACAGGAGCTCGTTTCTCTCCACTGTAGTATCTGGAATAGATGCGAATTTAAAAAAGATATTTAGGTAATTTCACTAGCATTTAGCAAGGAAACTTGAGAAAAGTTGACGAATAAAGCTGCCGTTGGTCTAATCTGTTTCAATGAGTGGGTAAACTATAGATATTGTTCACCTTGATTTGGGAGTGGGAAGTAGGGGGGAGCTCCCTTGTCCCCCTAGTATAGTTTTATCTGAGAAAATGTATAGTTTATGAGAAATAAATTATAACATTTTTAAATTTAAGGTATTATTTACAGAATTTTCGCTACAAAAGTGACATAAAGCAAAACACAGAGAGGAGAGGAGCGGTATCCCTGGAACTCTCCCTCTGCCGGGACCCACCCTTTTTTTTTGAGTTACGTATATGTTCAAAATTGCCCTGGCTCCGGTAACTGTAAAACTTCATATCTTCATATTCATATCATTAAATGTTGTTTTCATTTGCATACACTTCACTCCAGTTTTGCTTCTTCTAAAGTTCTAACCTAACCTACAACCCAACTGAAATTTAGCCACAATGACCTACTCTAGCCAAATTTGACTCAATAAATATAATGCTATTTGAACTCAGTGGTCAGTGTTATTTTTTAAATAAATGGCAGAACTGAGTTTCATTTAAGTAAGTCTGAATTTTAAAAACCGAGTCTGGCCACAAGACCACTTGGTGATTTTAGATGTGGAAAGTGACCTATTATTATTTTAAAATTGCCTAAGCTCCGGCTGCTATGTAACTTCAGGGATGCCCCTGCACTGCAGCGCACCCACGCTCGCCTCTGCAGCCTCGGCTTGCTGGTCTGCAGCCTCGGCAACTCTGTCTCACTCGGTGTGCGGTCCCCAGCGCCCCTCCGCGCCTCCGGCTCATAAATACACTCCAGAGCCTAGCCACAAGACTGCCTAGGTAGTGGGATGCCCTGAATCGAATTTTCTATTCCAAAGGAATGAACGTAAACGAATGACACTTACTTGTAAAATGTACAAATGTTCTGATATTTTTCAGGCACTGCCATTGCTCTGAGGTCATCTTTATTGCGTACAGATTGAAAGTCACCGCAGCAAATGAGTAAATCTATCTTGATTTGTTCTTTCTGCTGGATTGTTTCTACACATTCGTAGATTTTATCCAACTCGCCGTGGGCGCATCCTTCGACGGCGATTTTCATGTTGAGGCACTTTATAGTAGCGTGTTTTATGCTGAGCACCTTTTGTAATGCCTATGCTATTTTATTTTATAGACTAGACTTCAACAACCACCAAACAAATGTGTAAAATAAAACATGCTGCGTACCACAACAAAATGTACAACAAAAGTCGCAGTCGCGGCAGCGCTGGCTGAGTCCCCGTATTGTACGGCCCTGGAAAGATCAGCCCGGTTTGTCCGACCCGGAATGCACGGCCCGTACTTCGTGTACATGTAATGGTCGCCAATTCCGGGCCGGGCAAAACGGCCTGTACCGAAAGTGCACGGGCCGTATTACACGACCCTGGAAAGCACGGCCCGGATTCCGTATACACCTAGGTACACGAATTCCGGGCCGTGCTTTCCATGGTCGTGAAATACGGGCTGTGCAAAACGTGTACACCAATTCCAGGGTCGTGTAATACGCCCTGTGCAGAAAGTGTAAAGGGCGTATTCCGTGTACCGAAACCGGAAGTCCGAGTGTCCAAAGACAACTGCTACATCAAAGATTAGGGTGTGTTCACAGTGTAGATATATATTTGCAGTTTTATGCTACCCTCACACATGTGGTATGTCTGGTGCTGCCATGAAAAATACACTTCATACCATTTACCTTGTATGAATGGCTGCTTTTATACTTCCATTTAGTGTCGGTGACCAATAAAGTATCGGCAAGCAGCAAGTTGGCAGTCCACAGTAAAATTGTGCACGCTTTCACAGAGCACTTCAAAAAATGACCTGGAAACATAGGGCGAGAGACATCAAACGTGTACTTCAATGCGGCAATCAATACGCAGTTTACGTGCTGTGCATGCTTGGTTGTTGGTGGACTTTGTTAAACGTCTGTATTTAATTAACGGTCTAGAGAGTTAGTTATGTGTCTGATTTAACCTTACTGCGACATACATACGAATGGCAGAAACTCAGACGAAATTAAAATGTCTTCGTTTTACCTACTTTGTTTATTATTTCCATTAAGCACATTCCTAGGTACCTGGAATTTAGGGTCCATTTTTCGTTTCTAGATGAACTGAATGAAAGTTTGATACAAGGCCAATAAACTTGCACGAACTGTAGCACCCTAAAAAACCTTGAAAATCATACCCAATTACCCATTTTGCAAAATAAAAATTTGCATGTCTCTATCATGTAATCCATTCAGATGAATGGATAACTTAATATAGTCAATCACATGACTCACCATCCAACCAAAATTACCAAAATTATCAGTTTTAACTACTTACATATACCATTATTTAATGTATAAAATAGATGAAGGTTGCACAGTTTTGCCGGAACCGATTTGCGTAAGTATTGAGGTGGCCATACACAATCAAGTTTATCGTCAAGTTTGCATGACACTTGAAGCGGTGTCTCTGTTAATTTGACCGTGTATGCCTTCAAGTTTGCATGACAAGTCTACTTCGTTTGTCCTCTATACCAGATTCCCAAAATACCTGATGACCAGCATACCAGATTCCTAATTTATCAGATTCCCGCAATACCATCTAACTAATATTATAAATGTGAAAGAAGCGATGTTAGGATGTTTGTGTGTTTGTGCCTCAATCACGCTAAAACGGCAGAACGGATTTGAATGAAATTAAGCACAAAGGTAGTTTATGAGCTAGATTAATATATAGGGTACTTTTTATCCGACTGCACCAGAAGGAGGGTAACGTTATCTCGGTTAATGATAATTCCTATAAAAACGTAGATGAAGTTGCGGGCATCAGCTAGTAAGTAGATATATGAAGAAAATACATGAAAATAGGATTTAAAATTGTAATAATTTATATTCGATACTATATCTAAGCACCTTTATTCCCACTTGTTCAATTGGACAGTTCAGTTGACTGAACTAGATGGTTTTTTTTCCCCACTAGTTCAATTGGCTGAACTAGTGTGACTTTTTTCCCCACTAGTTCAGTTTCTCGTCTGTTCTGTTGAGTTTCTAGTAATATTCCTAATTTTTTTTACTTAATTGTACTTTTATTTGTATAAAATTAAGATTATGTACTTACTAAGAGATAACGTGTTCCTAGCAGGTATTAATAATTGGTGGAACTTCCAATATATGTCTGCAGTCCTGGTATATGGAACATCTTGTTGTTTATCGATACATCACTATTATTTAAGGGTTAAAACTTGTAGTGTTATGCAACTTACATGCCATTTTCCAGTCTGCTTTGATGGTCTGCATTTATCTCACAGCTGGATATTTCGTATCACCTTTATTTGCATAGGACCCTGTAACGTTTTAAACCATAAGAACACAATAACAAATCATTTTCACTTCGTATTTTCATACTATCAGCACTGTTAAATCGATGTCGAAGGGGTTTACCTTTGGTGACCTTGTATTTGGCTTTCTCCGAAACTCTGCAATCTCGGGCTTCGTGCGCGCTGGTGCGCTACCTTTTTATCGATGTTATGTAATTTTGGCTATGTTATCTTGTTATTTTCTCTATTACGAGCCTGAAACCAAAATCTGACATATTTTGATGTCGTTGTTTATCTGGTTGTGATGGCAATGTCCATTCAAACTCATTAGCGGTCTGATATGTTTACTTCAATACTTTTACAAAAATACTTTTTTCCTCTTGGCCATTCACAAAAATTGCTTTTAATTTAAATAATTTTTAGAACTCTCCAAAAAGGGTATAAGAGCGGAACATTTCTGATATTGGGGAGTCTCACTTCAGCTCTTAAAGAAGAAGCTTCACCTAAAGGCCTTATCCCGGGGTCGCACTGCCCCGGGATCCTGCGAGCCTCTGCTGAGTCGCTGACTGTCTGCTGCTGCTGCCTTACTGCCGTCTCCAACCGCCTATACGGCTTGCTGCTGCTGCCTTACTGCCGTCAACAACCACCTATACGGCTTGCTGCTGCTGCCTTACTGCCGTCTCCAATCACCTATATCCTGACGTGCTGCCGTCTCCAACCATCTATACCCCGACGTGCTGCCGTCTCCAACCACATATACCCTGACGTGCTGCTGCCTTCAAGCCACCTCCTACACCTCCTCCGGATCTCCAGCTCCGGGCAACACCGCCGCGTGCTCCCTGTTCTGCCTCCTACTCTCCGTGTCCTTCGCTCCCCTTTTTATATAGGTTCTGGTTAGGTTCTTGTCGCTACACGACAAATTTCCTGAAGAAATATGTGCTCCTAGTGCTGATAAAGGTTATGATGGATCCCACTTTGCTTATTTTTGCTTTACTTTTTCTATCTCAAGGCCATTCGTGATGTGTAAGAGAGGGACAAATATTCTGTACCTATTTAGTTACTAAGTTTAAAGGTTTATGTATTAAAACTTAATAAGGCACGGGAAACTATATACCAACTACATTTTCAACCTCATACCTTGGTAATAAATTCGAAAACCAATGAAAAATTCTGCATGCCCACGCCTTATTAAGGGTTAAAAACCACCTAAGGAAATATGTGTTCCTAGTACATTTTGTATAAGATTTGGAGATGTTTTGCTTTAACAAGCAAGTACACCTCTGCATAAACTTAAAATATCTCCGTGTAACTTCTTACAACTTCCTGCTCTCCTAGAACTTAAACAAAAATATGATTGATTTATTAATTCGTGATTCTTGAAAATATTAGATGCAATATTTATAATATTATTAGTGCCTTAGAATTAAATACCTCCGTGTAACTTTTTACAACTTCCTGCTCTCCTAGTAGGTACTTAACCAGTCGCCTGTGGCGGCCATTTTGTAACTTTCGCCGTGTCTGTGAGTACCGGAGCGGGAATTCCATACATTAGGAATTTTGAGCGCTAATATTCAGTTTTTGATGAAATTCTCCTATTCTAGTTGGAATAAAGATTAGTTCTTGTAAGAATATCACTCTAATTAGAATCCTTCACCCTTTTTCCATTCCACAACGCCTTTTTTTCGGTTTGAATACAGCTAATATGTGTTACCTAATATAAAGTGCCCTAAGTTGTACTTATTTCTGTATTATTTTAATATTGAAGCAAAATTTAGGTCTAATGTATGGTTTTATTTATGCGTTATAGTGTTTAAAACTATAATAAACACAAACACAGATAGTCTTCATACATTTATTTATCAAAATAAAACTTGCGAGACACAAACGCGAGATGGCGGTTGAGACGGCGTCTTTGAGTGAGTTTTAATGTGCAATCAGTGAACACAGAGTATATAACCATTCATTTATAAGATAGCCTGCTCTTTCATGTACAATTTGAATAGGTTAGAATGAGATAGGGTTAACATGAATGCTGGAACGAAGCAAAATCTAATCCTATCACAGCAGTTCCGGAGCGGGAACGCCACACACAGGCGCCAGAGTGACCGGTGCCGGTGCGGGAATCTCACACACTAGTGGTTAAAAAAAATATGATTGATTTATTAATTCGTGATTCTTGAAAATATAAGATGCAATATTTATAATATGAACAAATGGTCTTAAATTATCCGTGCCAGGGTGAAACCAGGCAAAAAGCTTGTAACCCGCTAATTGAAAAGTTTGAAAAAAGGCCAATGGACTTGTATTTTACCATTTTCCAAAATTTGGATCTTACCTTAAATAAATTTATCTTGAACTTTTCAACAAAGGTCTTGTTACCTTTGCCAAAACATTACAAAAAATGTCATTGGAAGGAACAAATAAAGCCTTTGCCTGTACCAGTTGCGTGTCGAACTTCGCACATTTAGGAGTCATAAATTTTGAATAAACGTGGAAGGTGCTCACTTCAAATACACTACACCTGATACACCTAGCCAAAATATCACCATCATTCTTCACCAGCAAATAATTACTTTGTTTTTCACAGTGTTTGTATGAATGACTAAGTTATATTTCTCACTCACTCTCTTACTTTAAAAGTGTGTAGGGGGGGGGGGGAAATTTCCACTTTGGAAGATTCAGTCTCTTTAACGTTTTACTTTGAGGATAAATGGTTTCAGGAACCTCAACGTTCTTTTTAAAGACCTATCTATAGCATAGGTTTAATGAAAAATATATTTTTGGTTTCAGTTCTATGCATTTTGGTTTCAGTTCCATGTAGCCCCTTAAAATTTTCAAGTTTTGTATAAAAATCGTAAAGCGGTTCACAGAATACATCTGCTTACCAAGTTTCAACTGTTTAGTCTTGATAGTTTCGGAATAAAGTCGGACAGACAGACTTGACTAAACTATAAGGGTTATTTGTTTCTCTAACGGAACCCTAAAAAAGTAGACATATGCTGCGTTCGATTTAATCGTCAGTTGACGCCCGCCTTAAATGCTATCTCATTTTCACGCATAGAATTTGTAGTGCTATTCTGTTGTCAGTTTTATTTATGCGCGTTTGTGTGATCAAATCAAACGCACGCACCACTCTCTCAGTGATCATTGCTTTGTTTTGATAGAAAGATATTAAAAATAATAAAGATAAAGAGGATTAATAATGTCATTTAGTTTTATTACATCTCTATTTTATTTACCTATCATATTAGGATAAGAACGTATATTTGTGGTATATTTTGACCAAGGCTCTGGTAGATTTTGGTAGTTTTCGAAAACCGCAGAAGTAGATTGTCCAATTTAAATGTGGTCACTCTGGGCCCAGCCCACCCACAGGAAAAAAACATGGCCGGCTGCGCGCGATTTCAATGGCGTGTTCAAGTGATTATATTCTCTTTGGGCGTGTTTATTGTATCTATTCTAGAGGATTCAATGTGAATAAATGGTCATAGTATCGCTCAGGAAGCGAAAACGTTCCTACCTATACCTAGAGCTCAATCAAGTGAGCTTTGCACCTCGCCGGAATGCAGTAGTAGAGTAAATTGTGATCTTTCATACACTTGACACTGGCAAAGAAGAAGAAAGATCGGCTGGAGTGTCTTCCGCCACCTTATCGACACTCTGCCCGAAAGATCTTACTTAGCACAGAACGCTCTGAATGTGGATTTTCCGAATGAAGATGCAAGTAAAAAAAGACCACGAATGTACCATCTAACGTAGGTAAGTAAAATTTTATAATCTGTTGTACACCTATGACATGTCTGACGATACATGAATGTCTAAATTCTTCACTGCCATCCTTAGAAATGGCTGGCACAGGAAGTTTAGGGCATAGCATAGATGGTTAATTATATATACATATTTGTTTAATACCTTCACTAAGGCTTTTGTAAGGTTCACGAGTCAACCAATTTCTCACATTTTCAGATGCTGCATCAAGAATCTAACCATGCTGACAGTGCCATCTATCTGCAGATTCGAGTGGTCTTACAAGTTCTAACACTGGGTATGGATGCTGCTGCATCAAAAACCTAACCATGCTGGCAGTGCCATCTGTCTGCAGAGTCGAGTGGTCTTACAAGTTCCAACACTGGGTATGGATTAATTAGGCACCTATATAGGTAGGTCCCATGTCTAACTTATCTACATACCCATATAGAAATAGAAGTACATTTATTCATTCTTCATAAATACACACAACTTTAGGGTGATGGATGGCTTAGCAGCAATATGCCGAAATAAGATTGCAGGGGTGTTGCAACTTTTTTCATATGAAAAGAAAACAATGTTTGAAAATAAATGTGACATGATGGAGTTATGACAACCCTGTTATTTTATTTTGGCATATTGCCTGCTAAGTTATAGCCCTATAGCTAACATACAACAAAACAAACAAAAAGAAGTGAAACGTAGAATTAGTAGCAACAGTATACTCACATTTATTCTCATTTCACATAAGAAAGGACTACCTACTATGTAATCAATATGTGTTATGCCTCATAGCTAGATTATAGCACGAGGGAAATAGACTCTTAATTTGTCTGTTCCATACCAAGCATCCTCCTGAGTGTGTGACTCCGGCCTGTGACTTTGTTTGCCTAGGTAGACTAAACATTTGTTTGGTTCATCATCAACATCTTATCCTGTAACTACAGCAGAGGTACAGGGAACTCACTAGAAATGTTTTTATGATTGTTTGTTTGCTGTTTGCAGAGCGGACCGACAACTGTGACGTGTGTGGAGCCTAAAGACACTACGTGCCAGACAAATCGCAGCAAGAAACAAGCATGCAGTGACCGTGTTTATTGTGGATAAGCATTGGCAACTAATAGTCACGGCACAATCACCGTGCCTTATGGAAGCTGGCATTGTAGCTCATACATTTGTACTTTAGCCTACACGGCCCAGTCACTGCTTTAATGCCGGCCTCAACCCAGTACTGCCAGCGATGCAGAGCTTCGTGTCGCCATTTTTCGCAGCGTAGTTGCGATTGCCTCAAGTAGCCCAATATTATATTTCATTTTATCTTAGAATCTCCGTTTCTATAAAATGTATTCTCCAGTTACAAGCAAGGCTTCAACAAGATTTTCGCCATTATACAGGTTTAGTCATATTTATCGGTATTACAAGGGATATCATTCTGTAATAGGTACTTTCACTATGAAACCGATTTCATCAGAGTAACATTTCACTTCTACATGGAAATCAGCTCACCGAAGAAGTAATTAATTTAAGTTGCTCACATCCAATTGGTTTCATAGTGTACGAGCCCTTGCTGGTAGTACATTAAAACTTGATGATGATTGGTGAAACAGGATAGAAGAGTGATAACTTGATAAATAGCTTAATTATAAATATTTCTAATAATCTGTAAGTCTATATTACGTAGTTCTGTCATCTCGGAATGTCAATTTCTTATGAAAAATTCACTAATCAGTGCATCGTATAAATCACTTTCAAAGAATCATGTTGTGATTGTTCCGTTTATTAATAACTTTACAGGGCAAAGAGAATCTGTGTCAGGCTAGATAGAAAGTGAGTTGGCACTAAACCACATTTTGTATCAAGTTGTACCGAGTTTAGCATTTACTCGCTTTCTATCTGTCATCTGTCAGGCCCTAAAGGACATCATCATCAACATCAAGTGATAATTTCATCAAAATATATACTGTATAGGTGATGGATCATTGACAAACACTGATGGTTTATTATGTGAAGGAAAGTGTCTCGGATGTAGTATTAGATCTGAATATGTAAAAACAAAATACATGTAAAATTATCAAAGGAACAACAAATTAAAATTAAACAGTATATTTATAGAAATTTATTTTATTTATATCCTTAGAATTAAAGCAATACTAAATAATGGTGCAGGAGACTGGATATTGATATGTAGCTAGATTTCATAAACATTTACATACATTGCTTCTGGCCCCACACTAGGATACCATTTGTTGTGGGAACCAGAAACAGCGATATCACATACATATAAACATTGATTCGATTCGAACCTGGGACCTCTCACTTGGGCAGCACAGCCTCAACCACTACACCACAGAGGTCATCAATCTCATTGGTTTCTTTGTTACAATTACAGAGGACTCTCCTGTGATTCAGTTAAATATATCAGTCAGTATCATTATGCTCCCGCAATTATTTATACTTAAAGTATTTATCTGTGTTACTAACACCTTAAATTTTCTCTCCTTAGGCTTTGCATACATAGGCTAACTTTCATTTGTGGTGATCATATTCTCCACTTGGGGCAATGAGATGAGAGCTGCAAGATCATTCAGGGATCCCAGACATTTTAGAATTATTGTATCCCCCCTGATCATATATTCTGAGTCAATTAGTATGCCATTACAGATGTATTTATACATTATTACTCAAAAGTTAAAGATAAACATTATAATATTATGATTGTGCAAGGTATGTACATTTTATATTTTGGAGGTTCTTATACTGAGTAGGTAGGTACTTCTAATACTATGTATGTATAAGAGATTAGGTGCCTGCCCTAGTATACAGTAATGGACTTAAGTGTGGACACTTTTTGAAATTTCTTGTATTTCGCAGTTTAAGTGATAAAAATAGTACTTTTTTTAATTTAGAACCTTACGAAGTAAATTTTTTCTTGTTCTTTATGCTATGGTTCATTATTATACTGCCATAATATTATTAAAAATTCTTAATACCATTCAATATTAATAAATAAAAAATTCCCTTACGAACTATGAAATTTCGGGAATATTTTCTTTCGAATTGCGGCAACACATAACTACCACGTGTTCTGTCTAAACCAATCACAGAGAGCGTGGGATGATCGCATGATCCAATCAGGACACTTCAAAAAGCAAAATGGCGAATGTTTGGCAATTTGTGTTAGTTATCCACTGATCAATGTCAACTGAGGTTGTTTTTAAGCCATTTTGAAGTAAAATTTGTGTTTTTTTAACAAAAATGGCTCCAACGGGCCGATTGGTCACCCGGAAAGAGATCCAGAGCTGTTACACTACGTGAAGAAGGCTACACATATGAAGACATAGCAAAACGACTGGGTGGAGCAGCTACCAAGTCTGGGGTAAGAAAGGTGTGTCAACGCTACAAGGAGACAAAATCAACCAAAACTGCCCCAAAATGTGGCCGAAAGCCGAAAGTTACGCCACAGGATGAAAGGAGGATTTGTCGACTTGCCCTACAGGACGGGCGTCAAACATCCAAAGATATTTACAGGGTCCTTCAAGCTACCGGACTTAATATTACCGATAGAACAGTTAGGAAGAAATTATGCAAGAATGGATTACGAGCAAGAACACCTCGAAAAAAGCCTTACCTCAATATTAAACAAAGGCAAAAGGCAAAAAGACAAATGGGCTGAAGCACACAAGGGGTGGACCTCTGAAGATTGGGCAAAAGTGGTATGGAGCGATGAGTCCAAAATTTTTGGGAGTGATGGGATCAGATTCGTTCGTCGTCGTAAAGGCGAAGACATGCTACCGGAATGCACAACCGCCACAATGAAGCATCCTGTTAGTGTTATGGTGTGGGGTTGCATGACTAGAGACGGTGTTTGGATGTTTGACGCCGGTCCTGTAGGGCAAGTCGACAAATCCTCCTTTTATCCTGTGGCGTAACTTTCGGCTTTCGGCCACATTTTGGGGCAGTTTTGGTTGATTTTGTCTCCTTGTAGCGTTGACACACCTTTCTTACCCCAGACTTGGTAGCTTCTCCACCCAGTCGTTTTACTATGTCTTCATATGTGTAGCCTTCTTCACGTAGTGTAACAGCTCTGGATCTCTTTCCGGGTGACCAATCGGCACGTTTGGGCGCCTTTGGAGCCATTTTCGTTAAAAAAAAACACAAATTTTACTTCAAAATGGCTTAAAAACAACCTCAGTTGACATTGAGCAGTGGATAACTAACACAAATTGCCAAACATTCGCCATTTTGCTTTTTGAAGTGTCCTGATTGGATCATGCGATCATCCCACGCTCTCTGTGATTGGTTTAGACTGAACACGTGGTAGTTATGTGTTGCCGCAATTCGAAAGAAAATATTCCCGAAATTTCATAGTTCGTAAGGGAATTTTTTATTTATTAATATTGAATGGTATTAAGAATTTTTAATAATATTATGGCAGTTTAATAATGAACCATAGCATAAAGAACAAGAATAAATTTATTTCGTAAGGTTCTACATTAAAAAAAGAACTATTTTTATCACTTAAACTGCGAAATACAAGAAATTTCAAAAAGTGTCCACACTTAAGTCCATTACTGTAACTATCACGAAAGTATTCCAGACACATTCAAATGTCTTATAGCTCCCAATTCACTTCTTATACATATGTATGTAGATAGGTACCCATACCTACCTAACCTATGAAGCCAAACACTGATGCTGGACTCCTCTGAGATTTAGTTAAGTAAATATATATGTATGAGTTAGTAACCCCCCGTTAGTTCCTTTGTTTCCATTTACTCTGTGTGCTTATGGACGTCGTTTTATATGTTGTTAAACTTCTTAAATTGGAGCAGAGAAAGCTGCTGTTAGTTGCAATGTCACAAACACATAGTTCTTTAATTGTTAACAGAAAGTCCCTGATCATGACAAGTCAAAAAGTGAGCCAGTCCAGGTGAAATGATCAATGTGCAAGAGTCACTGACAATGACTACATAGTAACTTAACACTATCCCGGACAGGGATGCTATAGCATCCGTTTTTGAGTTCGTGTTTGGACACGGATGCCATAGCATCCGCAGAAAGTACGACTTTTTCGGGCAAAGATGCCTGAGCATCTGTTTGCTGATAGTAAAATGTAGTAGCGGCATGTTTGGTGTCACTGTTACCAGTTACACAGGTTGATTACTGTCCTATAGGGTGGATTTTCGACGCTTAGAAAAATAAAATTATACCTCCACCCCGTACCCCCCTCACACGCACACAAATGCTATAGCATCCGTTTTTACATACTTTTTTTTGTCAGTGTCGCGGCGCGTGGGCCCGTGTTAGACCGTGTGACTGGTGGGTTTTTCGAGAGTATTTGCCGTCGTAAGTAATGTTATATCTACCTTATTTTGCATGATTATTTTACCATTCGTTGTTCTTTTGTAGTATTTGTTTCAGAAGGGCAGTTTCTACTAGTAAAAACCTAATTTTTCTCACTAGAAACACGAACTTACCTAAAAATTGTTGCTTGCAGAAGATGCCTCCTAAAAAGATCTCAATCAAACCAGAGACGCTGCAAAATAGCATGAGCAGGCTGTTTGACGAGTTATCTGATTCAGACAACCTTTCTGCCGTAGAGGATTTGGAGGAATCTGAAAGATCAGGCGACGAACATGAGGAACACGATACTAGTCGAGGTATGATACAATCTTCCAATTCTTCAGTACATGACCCATTTAGTGACGCTAAAGGAGAATTTGGGTCCCCGACGAAGATGAAGCGAGTTCCGATTCTGATCGGACGAGATTAAGTGACATCGACATCCAGCCTTTTACACCAGCCACCAGTCAGACTACTTCACAACCAGCTCCTTATTACAATAGACCTTCAGCAAAAACCGAAATACAAATTATGATAGAAATAGCCCTAGATAGTCCACCGCATGATACTGTAGAACCGATGACAGCTGATCAGCATCAGATCATAACTCCGTCTCAGGAGAATGTATTACCCGGGTTGACTACAACTAATACCGTAAGTAGCTCTTCGTTTGATCAAATGGGAAACGAAAACAACAACCAACACCGTAATACCCGGCCGATTTTGGTAGGCGGTTCACCAACCAATGTGGATGAAGATTGGGAAGCAACAATTAAACCTATCGCGGATTTTGACTTCAACACTGCTAATGAAGGGCCATCAGTAACTTTGAATGAAAATACAACGCCAGTAAATGTTCTGGATTTCTTATTTACAAAAGAGATGGTAGATGACATTGTGAAATATACTAATGACTATACTAATAAAGCTGACCGAGATGAAAAATAACATCCTAAAAGGTAGGCCTAGCAGTCAAGGCGCTTGCAGTAGAATAGCGGCACAACCTCACCAAGAATCTGAAAAAAACGAAGCAACTAAACTGATGTTTGGACATTGGCCTGAGCCTATACCAATAACAGCCACTACGAAACGGAACAAGTTGTTCCTTAAGTGTCGAGTTTGCACCAAAAATAAAATTGTAAAAAATACTAGCTATCGATGCAAAGGATGTTTGGGAAACCCAGCCCTCTGTCCAGGATGCTTTGAAACGTGGCATAAAGAAATTGCATAGAGAACTTATTCGTAAAATAAATTCACAGTAGTTTTTAAGCGTATGTAAGTACCTCAATATTCCTTTATGTTCCTTACGCTAGTAATGAGTATTGCGTTTATTAGTTATGAAAGCTCTGATTCTTTATGCTGCTGAAGCTTTATGTTGACGAAGTTTTTTTTTATGTTTTTGTCTGAAGAAAGGCTTAAAATATTTTATTTGTGATAAGAAAGAGATTATAATTTAGTTCTAAAAAGAGTTCCAGATCTTCTAGGTTAATGTCACAGTAGTTTTTAAGCTTAAATTTAAAATTCCTTCTTTCTTTCTCGAGATTCCTCAATTTTCATAAAGCTTGTGAATGTTATATGTGTGTTTAATTAGTTGTGTTAGCTGTGAATAATTTATTTTTTGTTATGTCTGAATGTTTTTTATTCATATTAGTTAGATGACAATTATCTCCTAAACAGAGTTCCAGATCCTCTATAATACATCGGTGACTGATTTATAACTGATTAAAGTACTTACTGAAGTGATTGAATAAATAATGATTAGATGCATTATATTGTTTCTTTTATAAGATACATATAAATCCATTATTAACTCAGCTTTAGTTAACAAAACGGATTGCTATCAAAATTTAGGATAGTTATTCAGCTGTAGCAGTCGAATGCCATAGCATCCTCTGACAATTTCAAGTTTGCAAAAGTACTGGAATAGGACATGACTGCTATAGCATTCGCATGCCATAACATCCCCGTCACACTATAGCTATCAATTAATACCACAATAGGACGCAACTGCTATAGCATTCGCATGCCATAGCATCTCCGTCCCACTTTAGCTATCAATTAGTACCGCAATAGGACGCAACTGCTATAGCATTCGCATGCCATAGCATCTCCGTCTCACTTTAGCTATCAATTAGTACCGCAATAGGACGCAACTGCTATAGCATTCGAATGCAAGAGCATCTGCTGACACAATCCAATGTGCTCCATAAACCGCAATAGGACACAGATGCTATAGCATGCTGAAAATTCCCATACAAAAAAAAGTGTCCAAATAGGGTGCCGAAGTGTCCGCGAAAGTGTTAACTTCTTACGGAATATTATTATATTACCTTACCTGTAAAATGCACAAAATATTCATAACATAATTTATTTTTATTTATTTATTATAGTTACATTGCACAACATATGCAAATAGATGAGGGTTTTAACATAAAATAATATTCACGTTAACACAATTAAGCTTTATTTTCTTCTCGTTTAGTATCGTTATCACCAATTTGTACTGCATACCAATGTACTGCTGTTGTCTTAAAGTAGTGTTATTGTTAGCTGAAACACCTTATTCATTATTTGACGGCTTCTTCATCTCGCTCCAGTTTGTTAGCTCTGACCTGCTGCCAGCTTTTGTCATCCTCTCTTATCTGAAGCTTCAATCCATTGTACCTTCCTTTTCATCTAGGTAGTGTTTTTTCTATCGATTGTGGTTAGATGTATCGTTTCTGCCCTTTGCAGTCTAATAATGTATCAGGGATGATTATAATAAATTAGGGAGCTCGCCGCGTATTGATCTAAGACTATTTCAATTTATTTTCAATGCTGTGATGTTTTTGTTTTGAATTTAGCCTACTTTACTCTTATCTAAATAATTTTTAGGTTATGGTTATTCTCACAGAATACATTATTAGTCTTATGCTGTGCCAACACCGTCAACTGTCAAATTGCTTACAAAAAAATCACTACTATGACCAAGGCCTTACATCCATCTATGGTAAATCTAAAATGTCCGACCAATCAGAAGCAAGAATATCCAGCCAATGAGAGCGATGTACACGAAGTACGTGTCGTACAATACGCCTTGTACCGGAAGTGCACGGGCCGTATTACACGACCCTGGTAAGCACGGCCCGGATTCCGTGTACACTCAGGTACACGGATTCCGGGCCGTGCTTTTCACGGTCGTGAAATACGGGCTGTGCAAAACGTGTACACCAATTCCAGGGTCGTGTAATACGGCCTGTGCAGAAAGTGTACAGGGCGTAATTCACGACCCAGAAATGCTCGGCCCGTACTTCGCGACCCCGGAATTGCTATCCCGATGTACACGGATTCCAGGGTCGTGCAATCCGGGCCGTGGATTTAATGGCCGTGCATTCCGGACCCCCGCGCTGGCTGACTGACATGACATCAGTGTTGCCGTTGGTAAATCCCGAGGCTGCCGTACGAAAACAGCCGGATTTGGATAGCCGTACATACTTAAAAGTGTCATGATTTTGACAATTAAATTCAGTGACGTCACTTCTGCTGATGGGTGCTTTAAAACACATTCCGTTTCACGTTACGTTAAAAAAAAACTAAATAAAATAAAATGTGCAAAAGAGAGGCCTTTTATGTTTTTAGGTCTCATAACATATATATATTTCGGGACTAAGGCTTCTCTATCGATAAAATTAAATAAAAAAGCTTTTTATAACTTATATGTTTTATTTGCCACTCCCACTGGTGACTATAGTATTGGGCTCTGCCTTTGCCTTTCTTGCTTTTTGGCAAGAAAGGCCCAGCATCTTCCTCTGAGGTTGAGGACATCCTTTCTTTGACTTTATAATCACGAAGAAGAAAAAACGTTAACAAAACAAACTAACTCCACTGACATGAAGCAGAAGATGTCTATCCTATAGGTTGCTTGAAAAATACTGTGCTGTGCTACTGGATATACAGCCGTCGACGCCCGCTTATTATTGATACGAAATACACATTCAACGCGTGCAAAAGAGATCTCATGATCGTCGTTTTGCGTTCTGATTGGTCAATGTTTTACATTTTGGGTGCGATCGCCGAATTGCCGTATTATTACGCACGGTAGTAAATTCCTTGCCGTGCACCGTGCAAATCGTCTTTTTTAGACAGAATTTGTGTCGCCAGATGGCTTTGCGTATTTCCGCCAAACCTCAAAAAAAAAACCCGAAAAACAGCTTTTTCGAAGAAAAAAAACCCCCGCCTATTTACTATTTTCTATTAGTACTATTTTTAACTTAGGTTAATTCAGCCAAAACTACTAATAATTAAATCATTATCATTATTATGTATCACCTTTAATTTCAAATTCAATGAATATAATAAATAAATAAATATTAGAGGAACATCTTCCGCAAATTGAACTAGGGCCATAGTAAGCTCAACAAGGCTTGTGTTATATATATATTTAATGGAGATAAATACTTATGTAAATACATAGAAAACATCCAAGACTAAGAAACAAATATTCATGCTCATCACACAAATATTTGCCCTTATCGGAACTGGATCCCAGGACCGTGAGTTTCGTTTGCAGGGTCACTACCCGCTAGGTTATACCGGTTGTAGAAATATCTAGCGTAATATAGCCTTTTTTAAGAATTAAAAGTATTAAGTACCCATACAAGACATTTTCTTAGAAAGAAGAAGAAAGAAAGAAAATAAATTTATTTGTCATAAACATAAACATACAATAAAAAGAAAAAATAATAATAATGAAAGGATCTAGTTTATGATTTATTGATAATTAGTTTTTCACAATGAACTTGCTTTAATTTAATTTGTTGATTTTAATTTAATTTGTTATTTTATAAATTGTATTGCTATATTATTGTATTAATTAATATCTCTATTTCATTGTATTATTACTATTCACATGTGTTGGTGCAAACTGTAAGTGTGATTTATGGATTAATAAAGAAATCTTAATCTTAATCTTAATGATAAAATGGCGTGAGCTGAGCATGTGTTACATGTACATAGCAGCTACACGTAACGCTGGTTTTAAGCTTACGCCTGCTTAGCCATTTTGTTTTATTAACTGGCTGAAAGTGGGCACAATTGTGCCTCTGCCACCCCTTATGGGAAAAGGCGTGACGCTATGTTGTTATGTTATGAATTTGAATTCTACTGGTTCACGAAATTTTCCCAACTGATGGAACATCTATCTACTACCAAACAGATTAAACATTAACATAAAGATATTCGTTTTTTTGACAAAATTCACATGATGAGCGTAAGCGTAGAAGCGCGAACGAACTAACCACTAACCAAAAGAACATGAAGCATCGAAGATGAGGTGGGCTACGTAGTGTTGTGCTTAACGTTCAATTAATTCAATCGATCGACTCATATCGTTATTTCGCGTTAAACGATTAGCTTTAAAAAAAACTCATAAAAACCCCATTTGAATTGTCATCCCCCGGAAATCCCCCCAAAAAAATTTTTCCTCCCACAATTCCCTCCGGAAGCAAAAAAACCCTGAATTTCCAGGGAATCCCCCCCATCTGGCATCATTGAATTGACATGACAATCGATTGACATGCGTAACCGACGACATGTGTCGCGTTTCGATTCACGTCAACAAAGCCATCATCGCTCACGTGACGTCACGACCATCATGCCAGTTTCGAGTGGGAAGATCATAGATATCCATTCGGAACACTGAACGCGACGGTAGACGTTGGATGGCTCGCTCACAGTGCTGACGCTCAGAAGCATAGGCGATGATAGCACAACATAGCTAAAACCAATTCGGAAAGACCTCGTAGTCGCTATAATTTATTATGGTGCGATTCGGAACGCGCCGATGATAACACCGACCGAGCGTGACCGAGCGATCGACCGATGCTCATTTGTCAAATTTGACGTTTGATATCGGGTAACGTTCAGAAATAACAAGTTTATTTTGATGAAAAAGTACAAAAAGGAGTCCCAGTTAGGTAAAAAATAAAGCAAGCAAATAATAATACAAATTGAATAATAATTATTGTGATTTAATTGTACATTATTTCTATAATGCTTATTGATTTCGTTATTAGTCGAGTTTCAGTGTTTTTTTCGAACATACAAGTGTTCCATTTCACATTTTCATGATTGCTATGACTTTGTCAGTATTAACTATTAATCGTTACTAATACAAATGGTAAATACCGTATTACTCGTTGTCGTGCTTTTCAGAACAGGGGTTCCTGTGTTACAAAAGTGGTAACTTCAAAGAGAATATGATTACCTAAATTCTCTTTGCAGATATCTCTTTTATTTATTTACAAAATGTATTTATTTATCTCTTCAATTCCTCCATATAAGTTCAATAGAGATTTATTGAAACAGGGCCTAAGTTTAGGTAGGTAGCTGAACCCGTAGCATGCTGACCCCGCAGGGGCTGGTGACGCGGTAAAGTGAGGGACAGAGCTATGAACTAATTAGATAGCGCATAGCTCCGTACTCATGAGTCTAGCCTTCAGAGCATATCGGCGCTTGAACAGCAATTACTTGAAGCTAACCAAATCATCCAGCAGCTAAAAGACCAAAAGACAGAGGAAGACACAGAAAAAACCTTCTCTCTGTATAATGAATTGGTCGGACAAAATCAGAAATCTGCAGTCCAACAGCCAAACCCGATCATCATTGACTTAACCTCTGATCAGAAATCGACACCACTACTAAAAACAAGAAAATACATTAAAAAATCGAGGAAAATAAATAAAGCTATCATTAAGACACAGAAACGGATCCAGAAGCTTAACATTTGCCCTACACCGGAAAATAAGAAATTTGAAGATTCAGCAAGACTGCTACAGGAAATGACAGAGGAATATCAGAATACAGTAACTGATTTAGAATTGAAAATATTACGACTGGAGATAGAACTTCAAGATGTAGTTACCAAGTATTCATGGACAGAAAAAAAACAAATCGTGGAACTTAACAAAATAATACTGGACAGCAATACTAATCTACGGAGAGTACTCGAGTTGTCGCAACAGACACAGCAATGCATCCATGAAAACTGCCAGATTTGTGAGTCTCAGCAAAAGACCACCGCGCCCACCGAAGAGCTCACCATCGTCGAACTGGACACCGGGGATACGCCGCCAGCGGAGTCCGAGGTTGATCCTTTACATCAGCCGCGGGCCTGCCTCAGCGCGCCACCACAACCGGCGAGCCCTCGCATCAAGTATACTGCGAGCGATCAGCAGCTCGCACCCAGTGACGACACCGACGCCGCCGCAGAGCCCGAGACTGACCCTTTACATCAGCCGCGGGTCTGTCCTCTCACTGCGCACATGGTGACGAGCGACCAGCAGCTCGCCCCGAGTGACGTCACCGCCGAGCTCACACGTGCGCCGCCGCCACTGACGCTGCAGCCTGCCGCTGCACACCAGCGCCAGTGCCAGGAGCCAGACAGCCCTGCAACGACGTGCACAGCAACGCCGCCGGCCGGGACCTCACACGTGACACCTCGTAGGACTGTCATGTTCTCGGACAGGCTAGGTGTGGGTATGGGACCAGCTCTTCGTGCTTGTTGCGTAGGTACGGTTATTAACTATTGCATGCCCGATGTCCCCTTCAAAGTTATGGCCAAAAACATTTTAAACTACAAATATGAGGAGGGTTCAACCGTAATATTATATATGGAGAATAGTATAGGTGTAGGGAAACAAACTATGATAAAGTTTGTTGATAATCTAGAAGTGGGCAAGATTGTTCTATGTGCCTTCCCTTACAAAAATACAATGAATGGAAAGCAACAGCTCGCTACTCATAGGTTAAATATGTATATGTATAATATGACTGTACGCAATACAAAAATTGTATTCTTTGACACAAATCTATTAATTTGTAAATACATCACTGACGGAAACAGTGAGGACATCAAAGTTATTATTGTTAAAATTGACACTGACGTAATAGCTAAGTCTTTAGCTTCATTTATTTTAGAATCTGTTATAAACAATATAACAGAAGTAAGTAATTGTATAACGGTCACCACAACGATTAGTACACGTACTAAGAAGCATGTAACTACTGACAAGGCAACATGTACAAACGATACTATTGTATCTTTAAACTGCCGCGACCGACAACAGAAAAGCACGGCTTAAAGGTAATGCACCAAAATATACAAGGCTTTTCTGGCAAGCAACTAGAATTAGAAATGTTTTTAGAAAGCGAAAGAATAGATATACTTTGTATGACACAACACTGGCTGCAAGAGTGTGCAATGCAGTTCAGCATACCAAATTATAAAGTGATCAGCTGTTTCAATAGAAAGACTAAAACTAGAGGTGGTTCCTTAATTTTAGTAAAAGATGGTTTTAAGTGTAAAGAACGAAAGGATATTGTTAGTCTTTCTAGCGAAATGAATGCTGAAGTCTCGTGTGTTGAGATGGAAAAATATACTATTGTTAGTGTGTACAGGCGGGGCGAAGGAGATTTTGAAGTATTTGAATCAGTGATGGAACAAGTTCTTCAACTTGCATCCAGAAACAAGTCCAAACGCGTCATAGTTTGCGGCGACTTTAACGTAGATTTACTAGACACCGCAAACCGCTCTATTCGCACTAGGATCCTAGCAGTATTTAAGTTTTACAATATGTGCAATGTCTTTCTGGAGCCTACACGAATAACGGCTACCTCCGCTACTTGTCTAGATAACGTATTCTGTGAATGTAGTATTCACGATAAACAAATAGTTAAGGCATTAAGTTCAGACCACACTGGTCAGATTGTAGTATTAGAAGAAAGTAATGCTATAAAGCCCGTTAAAGTATTGTGTAGACCAGTAACTTTGAAGAAAATGGAAAAATTTCGTAGTGGACTAGTGTCAAGTCTACCGTTAACACCTTACTGTGAAGATCCGAACACATTATATTCCAGCTTCTTCAAATCTGTATCTGCGGAATTTGAAAAGGTTTTCAATCTGACAAAAGTGAGACCGGACAACAAATCAAAATTCTCTGAATGGGCAACAGAGGATTTAAGACAGAGCAGGTCCAGACTATATGAATTGTATGAGCAAAAATCCTATGATCACAGTCCTGAGTTTAACGTCTTTGTCAAAAATTATTCTAAAAATTTTAGGAAAGACTGCCACAAAGCCAAGTGCCTACATCTTAACAATAAAATCAAAGCTTCTGGCGACAAAATTAAAACTACATGGAACATTATTAAAAAAGAGACAGGCAAGTTTAGGTCTAGTGAATCTTGTTTTAATTTAAAAGTTAACGACCAATTACTCTCATCAAACGAGGACGTTGCTAACGCATTTGAAAAGTTCTTCAGTACCATACCAATAATAACAACAGAAGCACTACCATCCTCTTCTGAAAAGTCTTTAGATTACTTGGTTGAAAATGTGCCCCAAAACAAGGATGGCTTTAACTTCAAGCCAATAGGCTCTATAACTATAGTTAAAACATTTAAACTTCTTAGCATGAAAAAGACTGAAGATTTATGGGGCATGTCGGTTAGCGTGGTTAAATCAGTAATCGATGTGATTGCACCATACATGGCAATCACATTCAATAGTTGTATAGCAAACGGAGTTTTTCCTGACCTCATGAAAATGAGCAGATTAATACCACTTTTCAAATCCGGTAGTAAACAAGACCCTGCCAACTTCAGACCTGTATCTGTATTGCCAGTGTTGAGCAAGGTGTTTGAAAAGGTCATATTGAGTCAACTACTCTCTCACTTCAATGCATCTGGGCTACTCCACAAAAAACAGTTCGGATTCACTAAAGGTAGATCAACAACAGACGCCGGAGCCGGATGACCAAATAAAGGAACTAAAACAGCAAATAGAACAACTAAAAACAGATTTAAAAGCAGCGCACCTAGAAATAGACAACCTGAACTTGGAAAATTCGAGCCTAAAATCGAGCTTAGAAAACTCACTAAAGAAAAATAATTTATGCAAAAGAATAACAGACAGCCTCAAAAATGATTGCGTCACACCTAAAAATAAACGAAAATCGAAGTCAAAGCCACAAACAATACCTAGCCAGTTACAAAAAACTTCAAAAAGCGCTGAAAACATCAGAAACGAAACAATACAGACGTGCGACATCAATACGGAGAGTGCGGCTATTCACAATTTCAACCCGAATACTATAACCGGAGATACGAACCCAAAGATCTGCTTAATTACAAGTAACAGACGTAACAAGATCCTTGAAATTTCCCAGGACGCACTAAAGAAGCAAGGTCGTATCTGTCACTTCCTAACCCCTGGCGTTGGAGTAATGGAATTGCTGCGAGGAATAGACAAAAAACTAAAAAACTATTCAAAAAATGACTACTGCATTATTATGATAGGTGAAGCAGACTTCCAGAGCACCAACAACTACTTTGATCTTGTGCAGAATATTCGGAACACTCTACAAACGCAGCAACATACCAACATCATAATGTGTCTACCGGTCTACATGTGCTCAGACTTCACCACAATGTTCAATGGGCGAGTTGAAACGTTCAATAACTTACTTCATCTAGACAACCATACTCACAAATACGCGACATTGCTGGACTCCAATCAAAACCTAACTTATTACGACAATAAAGTGTTTACCAAGAAGCACGGGACTACAACCAACAGCGGGATACGTACTATATTCACACAGGTCAACCGATTGATTCAAGACACAAGAGAAAACAACAACATTAACTATGAAGAGAACACAGAATCTCAAGAACCACGCCCAGATTCCCAAGAAATGCGCACAGGACCTCAAGATACTGTACCCTCCGGCAAACACAAGCATTATCAAAAAGAGCGCACAGAAAGAGAGCACCAGTTTTTTCTTCACTAAAAATCTCAATCTTCTCCATCAGAACATCGCTGGTCTCATTAATAAATCAGACATGTTGACTCTATACCTAGAGGAACTATACATAGAGAACGTTGTAGTGGACGTCATCTGCATCACGGAGCACAACATTATAGCAGGAGAGGAAGACTTGGCAGTGCTATTAAACTACCATATTGCGGCACACTACTCAAGAGATGATAGAAGGAAAGGGGGAGCCTGTATACTAATTAAAACTGGTCTTCAATATAAAGAACTAAAAGAAATCGCAAAACTCTCTATAAAGGGGATATTTGAATGCTGCGGCTTAGAATTAATTCATCAACAAATTATTATCGTATGTATTTACAGAATTCCGAAAAATAAAAATAAAACCTTGCATTTAAATACATTCTATGAGCAAATGGAAAAATTACTACAGAAGATATGTATAAAAACGGGTAAACGAGTAATTATTAGTGGAGACTTTAATATTGATACTATCAAACAAACAAAAACCTCTACCGACTTTAAAAACTTTCTGCTAGGATACAATCTAAGACTTCAATTTGCAGAACCAACAAGATTGTCATCTAAAACCTGTCTTGATAATTTTGCTCACAACATTAATCACGGAATAGGAAAAGTTATTGATTACGGGCTCTCAGACCATACAGCACAGCTTTTAAACTGTCCCGTGAAAAAAACATGTGCAATCAACTCTTGGAAAACCACCAAAAGAGATTATAGCCAAGAAAATTTAGACAAATTTAAATCATATCTTAATGCACTCTCTTTCTCTGACATATATACACTTGATGATCCCAATGAATCATATGACTGCTTTTTAGAAACATTCCTACTGATTTATAACCTATGTTTTCCAAATATTACGGTAACTGTGAAAATAAGAAAAAAACCCAAATGGATCTCGAAAGGAATAAAGAAATGTAGTATAACACAGAGACAATTACTATGGAAATCTAGACTAGACCCTACAATAAAGAACAAAAATGACCTAAAGTCCTATTCAAATCGACTTAAAAAAATTGTGAAGTTAACTCAAAAATCTCAAAATAATTATAATATTCAAAACTCATCGAATAAATCAAAAGAGTCATGGAAAATAATTAATGACACCAAAATCTCTCTCCCTAGTGAGCCTATAGAGAAAATAAAAATTGACGACAATGTCATAACCGATGCCCAACTTATTTCAGAAGCGTTCAATAACTTCTACATAGATCAAATACAACAAAACAACCAGTCACGTAATAAAACCTATCCCCACCCGATAAATCATCAGCAACAGTCAATGTACATGAATCCAACAGCAGCGGATGACATAGTCAAAACCATTAATGCTCTAAAAAATAAAAATAGTGTAGGATATGACGGCATCCATACTAAAGTAATTAAACATGTCCGGTATATCATTGCACCGCACATGAGCCACATTATAAATTTATGCATTCTCCACGGAGCATACCCGGAAAGTTTAAAAACAACAATAGTAAAACCTCTCTTTAAGAAATCAGATAGGGAATCTATGACAAACTACCGACCCATTGCACTCATCCCAGTGATATCTAAAATCTTCGAGAAAATCATATATAACGCACTATCCTCATACCTAGAATCTTTCAATATCTTGACTTTGGAACAAAAGGGATTCCGCAAAGGAAAAACCATTAATATGGCAATTTACGATTTCTGGAAGGACATCATGTCCTGCGTGGATAGAAGACAACCAGTAGTGGCCCTTTATATGGACATGACAAAGGCATTTGATTATGTTGACCACAGAATGCTGCTCGAAAAACTATATGTATATGGTATACGAGGAAACATACTGCAACTAATAGAATCTTACTTGAGCAACAGACAACAACACACAGAACTAACTAGAATAAATACAAAGACAAGATTAGAGAATACATATAAATCAAATGTAAGAAAAGTACTGTTTGGTGTCCCGCAAGGCAGTGTACTAGGGCCTCTTTTATTTATTATATATATCAATGACCTTCCAAAAGTGACATCTAATAAAATGACATTATTTGCGGACGATAGCACAATGATTTTAGAATGCAATGAACTAAACGATTATAATTTAAAAATAACTGACGCTTTAAAAGATATAATTAATTGGATGAATACTAATAATTTAATTGCAAATTTAGATAAGACCAAATTAATGAATTTCTGTCAAAGACAATCAAAATTAGAAAATCTTAGTATTTATTGTAAAGGCACAACAATAGAAGTTGTCGAAAAAACCAAGTTCCTAGGATTAGTGGTAGATAACAATTTAAATTGGAAACATCACTCGAAACAAATATGTGATCGCTTAAGTAGCTCCGCCTTTTTGCTCTACAAACTTGTGAAAATCGTTAGCATCGAGACAGCATTAGCTGCCTATCACGGCTTTGTGTCGTCTACCCTGCGGTACGGTGTGATTTTCTGGGGCAACTGTTCTGAAAAGGAAACCATTTTTAAGGCACAAAAAAGATGCCTCAGAGCTGTGTTTAGCCTCAAAACTAAAGACAGCTGCGAACCATACTTCAGGAAACACAGAATACTCACCTTGCCCTGCCTATACATTTTTGAGGTGGCAGTTTTCGTAAAAACCAATCCTATTAATTTCACTGAGTCCACATCCACAACTAGTTTTTCCCACCGTCATCAACATCGGCACAGACTTTGCTTGCTAACTTCTAGGACAGCTTTATTACATAAAAGTATACTTTGCATGGCACCTAAGATATACAATAAAATTCCAAACGAAATAAAAGATTTAAATTTACAACCATTTAAGAGTAAATTATTCCATCTGCTCAGTAAAAAATGCTACTACAATATTAATTCCTTCCTAAATGACAAATCTCTATAATTTT
Organism: Argyresthia goedartella; assembly: GCA_949825045.1. Taxonomy (NCBI): domain Eukaryota; kingdom Metazoa; phylum Arthropoda; class Insecta; order Lepidoptera; family Argyresthiidae; genus Argyresthia; species Argyresthia goedartella. Next base: position 18,688,270 of record OX463821.1, on the reverse strand, counting down.
GATATTTTGTAATTAAGTTTGACATTTTAAATTTGTGGTAAAAATAATAGACGTAATCTAATATAATAATATGTGTAAATGTTAATGTAGGTACTTTAGACAATAATATTCATACACCATTTTACTGGTAGGACATAGCGGTAATCTAATTTCTTTAAGACCTGTGTATTAATGTAACCTATGTTCATGAAATAAACAATTCTATTCTATTCTATTCTATTCTAGTAGCGCTAGTAGAACACATTTATAGTGCGTGGGAAGGATCACAGGATGCGGTTGGTATTTACTGTGATCTTTCCAAGGCCTTTGACTGTGTGGACCATCAAACTCTTTTGCTCAAACTTCAACACTATGGTATCAAAGATAATGTGTTAAAATTAATGGAATCTCATTTAATGGAAAGATTACTAAAAGTAGATATAAACAGATGCAAGTCCACTGGAACCAATATGAATATTGGTGTACTCCAGGGTTCTATCTTAGGTCCGTTCCTTTTCTTAGTGTACATGAATGACCTGCCTTATATGGTGGAAAAAATGACTCAGATTGTTCTATTTGCTGATGACACATCTATTATTTTCAAGGTGAAAAGACAAGAAGAAATTCTAGGCGACGCAAATAGTACACTCTCTCATGTGTTAAGTTGGTTCAATGTAAACAACCTGTTATTAAACTCAAAGAAGACTAAATGTATCAAATTTTGTTTGCCTAATGTACGACAGGTTGAAAGCAGTGTTAGAATAGGATCTGAAAGATTGGACCTCGTTGAAGACACAATCTTTCTCGGAATCACTATAGATTCGAAACTTCAATGGGGTCCTCACATAACTAATCTCGCACGAAGACTTAGCTCAGCCGCTTTTGCGGTCAGACAAATCAGATATCTTACAGATGTTGAAACTGCCAGATTGGTTTACTTTAGTTATTTTCACAGTATTTTGTCTTATGGAATATTGCTCTGGGGGAGAGCAGCAGATATAAATACGATATTTTTCTTACAAAAAAGGGCGATCAGGGCGATATATCAATTAGATGCTAGAGAATCATTAAGAGAAAAATTCAAAGAAATTAATATACTTACGGTTACCTGTCAATATATATACGAGAATATCATGCATGTAAGAAAAAACATAGCTTTATTTAAAATTGTAGGTGATAGCCATACAATTAATACTAGAAATAAATATAGGCTAGCACTGCCATTATTTAGACTAAGTAAAGTAGGCACATCATTCATGGGGCACTGTATTCGCTTCTACATTAAAATACCACAGGAATCATTGATCCTTCCTGAAAAGAGGTTCAAAAACTATGTTAAAAATGAGCTGATAAGAAAGTCCTATTATAGTATTAAGGAATACTTAGATGACAAAACTGCATGGTCCATACCATCTCAGCGCACAGAAATTCGACGAGGGGCGATGGATCAAGTCTATCACTCGCCGGCGAATTTCCTTAGACCGAAACCAGTACCTGTTGTAAAGTCACTTTAAAAAAAAAAGGTATGGGGGAGTTTCTTGCCGTTTCTTCTTAACCCCGAGGCCCACCTTCCGAAACGGTGTAGTCTTTTTTTTATATAAAAAAAAATTGACTTTTAGTTATAAGTAAGTATAATTTTGACGTTGAATAAGATAATTTATTTATTTATATTCAATAAAAAAAAAACCGGTCAAGTGCGAGTCTAAATCGCGCACGAAGGGTTCCGTACCACCGTTCAATGGAAGCGATGGTGTGGAGTGAATAGTTTGGATTTTACACAGCAAAATATTGTTTACAAAGTTATTGGTGCGGTTACTTTCACACTCCATGTACGTAACCAGGTGCATCCATAAGTTTGTATGTGGTATTGAAAGAATTGTTGTATTGGAGCCCCCTTAAATATTTCTTTTATCCTGTTTTTTAGTATTTGTTGTTATAGCGGCAACAGAAATACATAATCTGTGAAAATTTCAATTCTCTAGCTAGCTAGGTTCTTGAGATACAGCCTGGTGACAGACGGACGGACGGACGGACGGACGGACAGCGAAGTCTTAGTAATAGGGTCCCGTTTGGAACCCTTCGGGTACGGAACCCTAAAAATGACTCTGATGACTCTCTGCTCTGTCCCCCACTTTGCCGCGTCAACACCGCCCGCGCTCGGCGTGCTACGGGTACTGGACAAGATAGCGGCTGTGAAAGTGCACAGGTGTACAAATGTATATTTTAGGAACCTACCTACACGAGTAGCAATCATTCAAGAAATTCCTTTGTCACAAGTAGCTATCTCGGTGAATTATACAATATAAGTAACTCACTCAATATGGTGGATTTAGAAATAAAGCGTGCTCTGAAAGTATCCCATGCCAATTATCTCACAAATGTGACACTTTAGGGTACATTAAAACCAATATGTTTTGTATGTTTAATGGCCGATTTCACCAACGATCCCTATCTTTTAGGGGACACTTTATTTCTTTCAGGGGCCACCTAGCGGTTGTTTCCATTTGACCTAAGTGTAAGGGTCATCTAGGCTCCTTGGGGACCCTCTAATATAAGAATCCGGCCACCAAAACAATCGCTAGACAGCTAAGAAAAAGAGCTAAGTGTCCCTTAACTAACTGTTGGTAATAAGTGTCTTCCACCCATATTTACCACACATAAGTATTTAAACATGCGCCAAAGGAAAAAAAATGGAAAGGTCGTCTTCAACGCCATCCGTTAAATTTTGGAAAAAAAAACCTGCTCTGAATGTCTCTCGTTGTCGTAGGACACTCTCGGAGTGTCTCTCATACTTATGCAAAAGAAATCAGTTCAATAATGATGATCTTTATCTAAACACGTATCATAAACCCTTTTTACTGCGTCCAAAAACCGCACGTTACGATCAGCATAATGTTAAACTACTTTGTAAAAACCCATTTCTTATCTGAATATTGAACATTATGACCATAATGTGTAATTTTTCTACATATTATGACATACAAATTTCAAACGCCGACGCCCGCGCCTGCGTGCCGCCCCTACTTTGTCTGTGAAGTTGGTACTACAGAACAAGCTAAACAACTCAATGCCACAATGCCGGTCAAACATGCGGTTCCTGAACACATCAAAGAGAGCTTAAGATATGTGTGCAGATAAACTAGTGTATGCAACTGTACATAATTAGGCATTATGTATCAGTCACATAAACTACTATTTAAATTTAAAATTTTAGCACTAATTCTCAACTTTTACATGTCAAGAACTATTTGTAGAAAATGCCTTTTTAAAAATCTTATCCAAGATTATCCCAAGGTAGGTACTTTTTGCCAAAATATTGCTTATGCCTGGGCAAGGGCATTGACATTGGGCGGTTTAACATCCACATTTATTTCAGGCAACGACGGCGGACATGTATGTAGCTTCGGTGTTATAAAAAATTATTTATTTTAGTTAGTTTTAAGTCTCAATAGATTTGCGTTGAGCCATTTAGCAACATGAGACATTCCGTGTTCTGTCATTCGAAAGACCTCACTCCAGGATGTTTCGTGCAATAAGATGGCCGTGACACCAGCGTAAGTAAAGATAGCCATTTGGAATATTGATGGTCGCGATATCATTGATTAGATTATGGACAAAGTGTGTCCCAAAATACTGCTCTGCTATCCGTTGAGTTGGCGGAGTAATTGATACCTGAGGGCTCGTGTGAGACCCTACTCTCAGACGTTGTTGCCTAGTCGATAAGAAGCTGCTAAACAATACCCCGAACCCCGTTTAGAAGAATTGGAGTGGACACCGTATCGAACTCTTTTGCTCAGATCGTTTTATAACTTTTAGTGATAGATAACACAATAATTATGTCTCCTATATCTGTGAACAATATAGGTATACATAACTAGATCTACCTACTCGTAGTTTCAAAACATAACTATACATAATTAATATGACTAACATGAACATGTGCATCAAATTAGCATTGCTAACTACAAACAGAAGATACCTACGAACAACCAGAACCTACCTACCGCCACGGAATACGTATACAGTGTTCCAAAACGCATAGACTTTTCCGTAGATGTCCGGGATTTAACCGTGGACTCCGATCGACATTAGAAGCATGAACAAAACGTGTTTTCCCGTTCAGGGAGACAGAGGCACAGGAGATGTAAGGCTGATATTTAACCGATTAGTTAAATACCAACTGTGCACATTTAACCGCACATGTGCGGGTAAACCCGTTTTGGCCGGGGTTTTTGGTTAAATGCGTCATTAACTCATTAATCATAACTACTTTAGTTTAATTTATATTTGCATTGTTCTTCGTGGATTGTAAATAATTCTATAAATGGATTTCCCGATGATAGTTACTGCGGGAATCAAAAAATATCTATTTAAATAATCATAACATTCATAAGGGTTCTGAAACCTGTATTGTTGGGCGGTTTGGAAATAAATTATAAGTACCAGGTAATTTTAGAGAAAAATCTCTTTTATTTGTCTTGGAATACCTACCTACATAAATGCGGAGGAGGCACAAGCAAAATACAGCGAAGAGTGTAGCCAGAACAGGTTTTTTGTTTTGTCTCCCATCCCACGCCCCGCGCCTCTTTCCTTTCCCCGTCAACCCCGCACACGCAAAAAAGTCAACTCGCACAACTGCATTTTGTGGAACCGTGGTATTGAAATTTAGAACGGTTCATGCCATTTGTAATTTATTTCAAAGAACTGGAGAAAGGCTAAAGATAAACTTATTTTATAAAAATACCTATTCACAATCAAGTGTTTGTTCGAAATAACACACAAAAAGCCTTTTCGTACATGCACCATTGGTTTTGAACGTGATTTCACGTATTTTTATATCTGCAGTAGTGTCGGCATGTAATACATATGTCGCAGAAGGGTCAGGACAGATGGCTGAGGGCGTCCCGAGGATGGGTGTGATGGGTACTTGAGCATTGGAGACAACAGCTTCGTTATAAAACAGTTTATTAACTTTAGGGCACGAATCATGTACTAGAATAATGACACTTGACATTGGGAGCACTAGTTACAGAACAATCACACTGAACACGGGGAGTACTAGATACATAATAACCACACTAGTCACGGGGACTGGCTATTCCAATAATGTGAGAGGAGGTGCGCTCCGTACGACTGCTCGTTATAGACTGACCCGCTGACAATCAATCAAGTTATCATCTCACGCACCCATTCTGGGGCGTGGGGAGTCAGGGTCAGATCATCGGATCTCTTCCTGAAGAAGCGCCTCTGTCCACTCCTATGGACAGGTCATCGGGGGGCCCTCGCGGGCGGTGGAGATCTTCTCACGAGGGGTGTTCTGTTGGATGATCGCCGGCTAGGCAACCAGGTCGCGTGGCAGGCGGCGGCGGTCGGGCGGGCGCGCGTGGTACGGCGCCATGTCGCGGATATGCGGATGTTGTGAGCTATCCGCACGCGCGAACATGCCCTTCGCCAGCCTCTGGACAAACTGGTCCACTGGTTCCCATCTGAGGTCCCTCTGGATCGTCGCATTCCTCACGTAGCGGGGGGCGTCGACGATGGTACGCAAAGAGAGGTTCTCTTGGGCTCGGAGTCTCCGTTTGTTCGTCTCCGAGCACAGGGCGTACCATGCCGGGGCCGCGTAGGTGAGGCGGGATCTCACGTAGCACTTGTAGATCCCGAGCTTCGCCCTCAGAGGGAGGCTGGAGTCGAGAAGTGGACGCAGCTTGGCGCGTGCCACCTTGACCTGGTTGACGACGTTGTCGACATGTTGCTTCATGGTGAGCCGGCGATCGATGGTAACTCCCAGGTACTTCACCTGCGGAGACCACGCGATGTCCTGTCCCTGGAGCTGGAGTGGTGGTGGAAGGGGGGACTGGCCTGTGATGAGCGCCTGCGTCTTCCCAACGTTGACGGACAACCGCCACTTGGCGAGCCAGTCGGGCAAGATGTCCAGGGTGCGCTGCAGTTTGACGGCAGCGTGCCGTGCCTGGATCGACGACGCGTAGTAGGCAGCGTCGTCGGCGAAGAGTGACCCGCTGACTTACGCGCACGCCCTTTTTATGGCATGTATGTACAGCTAACCTCCCAATTTATTGGCCCAACCTAAGCGAATGCATGTATGGCTTGTGTCACAGTACTTATCTCTACTACCTTACGCTTTAGCTATAGGTCAATTCGTACACTACGACACATACATAAATGGGTAAATCGGGAGCATCAACATTGCAGTTAGCGGTATATTCGGGCAGGCACTGGGACGACGATTCGTGGACGTTTCTGCTGTCATGCTGCGATTCGTCACAACTTGCTGATGGGGCAGCAGTTGCCATTATCTTTCGTAATATTTTTAAGAAAATATTAGAGACTGGGAGATGCAATACGCACATTCCTACAACACTGACCGGTAAAACGCTCGAACAGCTAGCCAAAGGGTATAAACTACAGCATCTCATTAATTTCTCGTCCATAGAAACCAGAGAAAACATCACGCCCATTTCTTCACCACAGATCAGACAAAACAGAACGGAGACAAGAACCCTGACACCCCAACCACATCCGTCTAGAAACTTATCGCCATCAGTTGCGCGATTTTTCGACCAGACTGCGAATCAGGCGTCATTGACAACGGCCAGAACTTCAGTGGGATTATCTTCGCCACTTAGTAACTGGCCACCTATCAATTGAATTTTTTATTAACTTCGTCTTGACATTGAAAGTATAGAAATGATTATTTTAACCATAATAATTTAAAAAATACCTATTTATAATAATACAAAAAAGATTCCTTAATTGGATGTGTACTTCCCTGCCTATTTATGTTTAGCGGTCTCACGCACGCAAACTCTCATCGTCCGTTTGTTGTTGAGATTGGCAATGAACTCACAATCACAACAGGATCATTGTAGCTCCATATTCAAATCTTTTGACCGCCACACATCAAACACAAACTCACACGCCAGACATGTTTGAAAATACAACTTATTTTATACGAGATAAGGTTTCTTATAATAATAATAAAAAATATTGGCTGTGGCCGTCAGTGGCACCGTGGCACCATGTTGGGTGCCGACTGTGGCGGCATTATATACTCTTAGATGTGTGGCGGTCAAAAGATTGTTCACGTCACGCGACTGTTTATAAAATTTTGGACACACACACACATCCCGAGTATAATTGATGTATGTTTCAAGTTACTTATCATGATACATTGTGATTTCATAATCAGGCTAAGATTTATCGTAATTTGACATAAAACATTTTTATATGTAGATAATTCCTATATTTAAAATAAATATCTAACCGATTTAACTGCACAGTAGGCACAGTAGCGAGCATTTAACCGTGCACTTTTGGGTTTCACGGTTAATTTACAACTCTAACAGGCATACGAATGAGCTTGGATATGTCACCGTAAGATAATCAAAACCGTCAGTTGATCAACTATCGGTTTTTTTCTCGTAAGTTGGTCAACTATCGACAGATAGTAAACTGTAGCGTACTGCGTACTATATGACGCGGTAGTTGATCAACTAATGGTTAAAACCTTAAATAGTAAACTGGTTTAAACTTGAATTGCAAACGAAATACCAGGGCACTGCGATTGCTTAGGTGAAAGGGAAGTAAAAAAATCAACTAACACCGCCACTGCTCTTTCAGCATACTACGCACACGCACATTCCTTACTTAATTATGGCATCATACTGTGGGGAAACAGCACCGACGCTCCACAATTATTTAGACTACAGAAAAAGCTGCTGAGAATTATAGCAAACATAGAACCAACACACACATGTAAACCACATTTCAAAACATATAGCATCCTCACCCTCCCCTCTATTTACTTATTCGAAATAATAAAGCTAGTCAGAAAATACCCAGAAACATACAAGACCAGAGACACACTGAATAACTTATACTCCTTCAGACACAAACACAAAATTCTCCTCCCAAAAATTAATATGTCATTGCAATCCACTAACATTATGTCCATAACCATCTATAACAAACTTCCAGATAGTTACAAAAATATTTCTAACGAAATAGAATTCCTAAAGAAAGTAAAAAATCATCTCCTCCAAAAAGCGTACTACAGCATTGAAGAATATTTAAATGAAACACACTTTCTATAATCACACACAAACACTCACACACATGCACTTACACACCCTCAAACACACTCATAACACACACACAGGTACACATACACAAATGCATGTAAATCTTATAATTATAATACTTTAATGTTACGCTAATACTGAAGATAATAGTAGGTAATGATCTCATTGTTATAAAGTTAACCATTTTATGATATTTTATTATTGTGCAAGTTAGATGTAAGATATTGCAGTGCCCTCACTGGGTTCATTGTCGGTTCTTCAAATTCTATATATATAAATCACCATATACCACCACAATGTCGCAATAAACGTTTTGAGTTTGAGTTTGAGTTTGAAGAGTAGAGGGGGCGAGCGCAGCGAAGCCCCCGAATAGTCTTCATGTTAGGTTGACATGTAAGAACAAAAGAAACGTAAATACTAAACCCTATCGGTCTGGTTTACTATTTGACTATCTTCCGGTGACAGATATAATGAATGCATTAAATATGTTGATATTTTTATTGTCTGTTAATAGAACACTACATCAGACTATTGAAAAAAGTATCGAATACAGAGTGTAACGTGTAACAGAAATGAGCATTCAAATAGGTTCTTGTTGATAGGGATTGAATTGTGAACAACTCTCACCAAGAACCAAATTGATCCGGGCAACTTTATTATTCATTACTTATCGGTCAGCTAGGTACTTTATAAATCAATTGACTGACTAGGTATGTTATGTTTTCCTGTAGGTATTTCGGTCCCCGCATCTAGCAATCCCGCGCGTAGATAAGTTAGCGCCGCTCTGACGTCACAGCGGCCGGCGATGCGCGCCAATGGCAGCGAGAGGCGGGCTGCGCTTACGCACCGCCCACCAAGGAAACCGCAGGAAAATGCGCACGGACGGCATTACGTACTTGTGGAAATGTCAGCTAGCTTCTTAACGCCCTATGTGGAGAATTGGGACAAATGGGCGGTTTCATTATTTTAAATACGGCATAGGTCGTACGTAGCGATAGCTCAGGTTGATAAGGTATAATAAGATGCATTTCAACTAACAAATTTTACGTCATTGTGTCAATTTGTCAATCACAGGATAATTTGTCTATCACAAACTACCACGCACAAGTTTTCTTTAAAGTTAAATCGATAGACAACCACAGAAAACCTATGGAAACTTTCCAGTACTTTGAAATAATATATTTAAATTCCTTAGTTAATCTATTTACAGTATGAATGTGTTTATGTTTAGTACTGTAGATGTTGTATTAATGAATAAATATCTTAATTGAACAAACTTGTCAAGCTGCAATAGCTAATGCACCATATACATACCTATAGAGTGTTATTCGTGGGTATCTGTAGGAGCGGCAGCGATTAGTTAGCCTCTTATCACGTATCTGTCCCTTTGCCACCTTGTAAGGGAAAGGCGCGATATGGAGACCATTACTAATAGAGAGTAGTTTATCGTATTTTTTTATTGAATTGAATGAATGAAAGTCTACAAAAAAAACACCCACAAAGTCCTGAAAAACCACGTAAAAATACGATCGTAAACAAGGGATTGCGCGTGCGACCCTCTTGCCAGAGTCTACCCGCAGCGCGCACAAGGAACTCTTTATTACAGTCAATGCGCGCGACTCGAACGCACGCGCGAAGCCACTTGCCTGAGTGTTGCGAGTTTCACAAATATTTTTGTAACGCCTCTAGTAAACAAATACCTGGTGCTTTTTGAGCATGAATTGGGACGGGCGGGAGCGGTCGTGTGACAAGATTGAAATTAACGAAGCGGTTGGCAAGCTGCTGCAGACTTTCAACTATGACAGCATCGTTCCACAACCAAGCAAGTAAGTCTACCATATATGTTATCCTCTATGTTTTGCATTATATGCTGTGGGGCCTATTTCATAGAAATATTAGTTTCATGAACTCATAATAATAGTTTTAAATTATGATTTTAGGAGTAGATGATAAAATCATATAGTAATAGATATTATCAGGAGTTTCTACGCCCTTCTTCTCCCACAGTGGTCCAATGTAGGGAAGAGGCAAAATTGACGTTTGCTAAGTGTGTGTAAATATCTACAGTAATAAAGTACTTTGACTTTGACTTTGACTATTAGTTCTTTGAAATAAGCCCCTGTGATTGCACTTGTAATTCGTAATTTCTTAATTGCACACTATAAAACATACTTACAAGAAAACTTTAAAATATAAGGCGAACAACAGATCTCTTTCAGAAAACTAATGTTTACCTATCTATGTTTGCAATATATGTATGATTGTGTGCAACATTATATTATGTACATAATGTATTTATGCTAAATAGGCATTATACATAAATGCACTCTATAATTTAAGAGGTGCCCGATTTTAATGTTGAATGTTCCAAAATAGACTATTACCATTTGACAAAGTCTATAAGATTGACTTGTACGTTTTAGACAATGATAGCAGGTTAGTCAAAATAGAAATTTCAACTGTTTTGTGGCCTGAGAAGGTCACAAAGGAATTTAACTTTATTACGAAGCCTTAAGGTTGAAAAACGCGGGACATTTTGACGTCAAAACAGTTGAGTGGGTAAGATGTGTCAAAATTTCGTTTTGTGCGTCAGGTATAGGAAAATTTACAAAACTGACGTCATTTACAAAAATGTTTCGAGTTCAAATGTCGATCTTATTCACACAAAATCGTGTTTATTAATTTAATTGCTCAAAAGTATCAACGATTGTGACGTTGAAGCGCGTTTGTGTAGTGTTTTACTTTTGATATACTTTATGTTTATTTGTCTACCCGGTTATCATTCCGATTCTAAATTGTATGGAGTACAAAGTAAAATTCAAAACATTTCGGAGAGTTATTTTTTCCAATCTTACTCTACATGCACAGTACGATCACTTTAGATTTACCGCTGGACACTTATCGGTTTTAGTCGCTGTAATTAAGAAGAAGATTGATTTACGATTCAAAAAAAGTCTAGAAGTTTCGAGTGGTGAAATTAAAATAATCGTACTGTACCCAACTAGTTACTTTTTTGTTAAATATTTTCTGGTAGGTAACTTGCTATAGTTACATACTCGTAGGAAAGTTTGGGGACAAAGTATAGGTAAACGACGATTATTGAACACAATAGCGGTCAGCGAATGCTATAGAATTCCTCAATTAAAAACTCTTAGTGATGGGAATGCTATAGAATTCGTTCTTGGATCGGCTGTTTTGGACGGAACTTCTATACAATTCACATTTCCATTGCAGTTACAGGTACCCCTACTGTTTATGTCAATGTGAGCAATTCCACAGGTTGGACAGTGTCATGTTAGAGCCTTTTTGCACCCATAGAAAAAATATCAAGGAGCGAGTGAGACAGAAGATAGTTCTGTCTCGCTTGCTCCTTCAGTTTACTGCTATACCGTTGGACTTCTATAGCATTCTATGTCACATCGCAATGAATTAAGTACCTGCAAATGAGCACGACTTCTCTAGCATTTCTATTTTTCCTATACAAAATTATAGAGCCCAAAACGTGACAACAGCCCTTCGGTTACCGTTCGCGAAAGAGTTAATCTCCTAGCATCTATCTATCATATTTATAATGATAATGTGTGATGTTGCGTTGTAAGGCCGTAGCACCGTTGTCGTAGCGATTGCCGCCGGCCGGTCGCGTGAGCTTTTGTAGCACGGCACTATTACCGCCGCCGGCTACGCAGATTTCCGAATTACAAAAGTTCATATTATCGGCTGGTCTGCATACGGCATACCCGTCCAACCATATGTATAACACGCTCACTGCGGAGTCAAATTCGTTGTTCATTTTGTTAGTCTAGCGCGTTACGAGATTGAAACGCCAATTTCGCTGAGTCACCCCGGTGAGGCCCAAGATCACCCAAAACCACTAAAGAGCGTTTTCGCAAAAAAAAAACACAAAATTCATTGGTCTCTAAAATAAATGTTATTCACAATGAGATAATCTTGTTTATTTACGTGTGTAGACACGTATCATAAACCCTCTTTACTGCGTCCAAAAACCTCACGTTACGACTAGCATAATGATGTACTACTTGGTAAAAACTCATTTCTTATCTGAATATTGATACATTATGTATTACCATAATGTATCAATATTTCACATATTATGACATTCAAATTTTGAACGCCGACGCCCGCCTGCGTGCCGCCCCTAGTTTTATTGTGAAGTTGGTGCTACTGAACAAGATAAACAAATCCAGAGCAATGATCAATGCCTCAATGCCGGTCGAACATGCGGTTCCTGAACACATCAAAGAGAGCTTATGATATGTGTGTAGATAAACTAGTTTATGTGACTGATACATAATGGAGGGCATTAAAACTCGAGAGTGAACATAGTTTAAATAAAAAATGAAATAAAATAATTTTAATATAAAATAACTGAATGAACTTTCCTCTTTGGAGCTCATTATCAATCCTAAAATTTTATCAATTGCTTATTTCGGTTTTTCAGTAAATTCGAAAAAACACCCTAATTTTAACGTCGCCGGGCGGCCCGATGCTATTCCGCGCCGCCCGCTACCCCGCCAGTTCCGCTACCCCGCCAGTTCCGCTACCCCGCCAGGAGACGACGACGGGCGAATGCAGCGCCCCTCACCTCAACAGCCAGAACTGGGCCTTAAAAGTAAATTTTAGAGCGAAGAAGCTAATATTTAAAAAAGAAACAAGTACATTCTGTAGACTCCGAGTCATTTAGTTAAGTACTACTGGCTTCGTCTGGGGTTCAGATTATTCATTTACGAGTAATAATCAAAATTAATTACTGGTCACTTCGATCTAGTATAGCAGATGGGAAATCACTAGTGACGGCAAAACTTAATTTTTTTCTTTTATATTTAGGTAACCTTCATAGTATTTATTAACAAAATCATTACACATTAATTTGAATCTTCTATATTTTGTATGGAATGTCTACATATATATATTTTCGCAACTTTCCAAAACTTGTAGCAAACCACTTTTCAGTGATCAAAACAACAATATCGTTAAGACAACCACTTTACGAATAACGCGCGAGAATTGTCGCTATACGCAATCAATACTATTGTCGACTTAGAAATGTTGCTATTAGGTAGCAGGTAGCAGTGCGGTATAGGGTCAAAAGACCATGACCATGTACTCTCTACTAGGTCTTTAGACCCTTCAAGCTATGCGCCCCGCACCAGGGAGAGTACACCACATTTTGCTCCCGCACTGAACGAAAAAAGTTGTACTGTGTCCATCAACCCAGTAACACAGCGAACGTGATAACTACTAATGGGGATATGCCTCAAATGCATGTGCTAAAAGCTAGAGTGACGATTTGATTAATCATTAGATTGAGGGTACGTTTTTTTTTAAACTTTTGACAACAAGAGAATATATATTATTAAAAGAAAGGTCACATAGATCTTAAACCTTATTTTGCAATGCAGTAATCATTTCATGAAGTTATAAATGTATAGCTCCAGTGGCAACCTCTTCTCAGAAGAATAGTGCGCAGGTCTATCGTCTATCATCCATCACTCTCCAAGAGAAAAAGACAGCCTAAGCTCAAACTATATTGCGCAGGCAGGCTACATACTAGGTGTATCATACTCACAACATCTGAAATGAAACTTCAAAGCAGACTTGTAAAACTTTTGATCTTATAATTCAGCTCGCTTCACAAAAATTACATACCAGCCATATCTCAAGCCTTGAAACGAAACATGATACCTTCCCAATGAGGTTTTAATTTCGTAAGACTGCATGCGCTTACGCACGCCTCGTAGCGGAAAGGAAACCCACACTTCCTCTCAACTTAAGTGCTCTCAGATAGAGTCAACTAGATATGCAAAGCTGTAGTGCAAACGAGATAGACATGTTTCTATTAAGTGGTGTCGATAATTCAAATTATTTATGGGCGGGTCTCTAAGAATTACACGGTTGCAAGATAAACAATAATAATAATTATGCCGATCGCAGTTGCTTGGCGGCAGCATGAAAGCACTATATCCATTTCAATTAATAGTTATTATCGTATCTTTTCACTTGAACTCATTATCGATAACAAAAACAATAAGCAACTTGTTGGTCCTATAATTTCCCTGATAGGTGGCTACCTACATACCTACGTACCGTCTACTGATACCAATATATGTTTGCAATTATGATCTTAATATTGACTGACCTTTATCTCACTGACATCTATTTACAACATCCATACGGTTGTATGATTCCTTATTAGGCTACGTTCTCATTACTACTGACGGTCTGCGCAAACGCGCAAACTGTCATGTTTGACATATTTCCCTGTTTTGCGCCGCCCGCCCGCCCCTCAAACTTATGATGTGTCAATAACAAAAGTCTGCCGTAATGAGAACAAAGGATATAATGGACATAAGTATACTTCTTTATTTATGCATGTATCTTTGTCACTAAACTATGAACAGTTTAATGAAAGATTGACCCGTCTGCATTTATAACAAGTGAGAGAGAGAGAGAGAGAGAGAGAGAGAGAGAGAGAGAAATCAATTCCTCTGTTTAATTGCCCAATTTGAGCAGCAGCATAATTTACCAACAATTATTGACCCCAGGTCATCACGTCGCGTCGGTATCGAAAAGAGACCCACTTGATCTATGGGCGGTTGATTGAATAGGCTTTAAGTTATCTCTTATCTGTATTATTAATTTACTATCGGATGTCGGCACGTCACATGAAGTCCTCCTGCTTCGGTTACGTACCTACCCTGGCTATCTCTTGTGGAATGTTTGGATCTCGTAGGTCATCTGGTGACCAGGCATCCGGCGTGTCCAACAATAGCTGTTTGTGCATATTTAAGTAAAACAGAAAAATCGGATAACAGAGTTCATAAAAAGTTTATTTCAGTTACTCAGGACGTAAACGAAACATGCATGTTTCGTTTACGTCCTGAGTAACTGAAATAAAATAAATTTTGGACATGTCCAAAGTATTATTAAGGTATTAAATAAGAATAAAAAAACAGAACGCCACTGTGTTACTGAATTAATAATTACACTAATATCTGATCTACATAAACTAAATGCAGGTTTATTATCACAATTTTGTAGAAAGCTTACTAGCTTAATATGTTTTATTGTTTTGCTGCCTGCAACTAATGCCAAGAACGACATTAATTAAAATGAAAAGAACAAATTGACTTTCAAAATCATAATATTAACATTTACCGTCATCACGGGTCTGGGAGGTAACAGGCCGCGGCGAGAGTGGATCGCGAGATGTTCAGATAACGGCGCGCGCGCAGCACAAAGAGATTGCTGAGTCATAATTCGCGCATTCCAGGCCTAGCGCCATGGCTAGTTTGGACTCCAAGTAATTTTGTGGTCTAAGTAAAGTAGGGACCAAATTTACTTGAAACTTGAATTCTTCGGCTTAAAATCAAATCCCGAGCAAAATTGCCTAGCCACTTAGATTGCCATACACCGTGGTAGTGACTCCGTTTTTGCCTAACCTTCAGAAGAAATGCAAGTACATAAGCTCGCCTATGTAGATGACTCGAGTTTATCAATATCTCAAGAGATGATTACAAGCATAGTATGGTTGAATAGGAAGAGATGAAACTTCATCCCAAAAACTTTCTGTATTAACCGAATAATGAAAGGTGACCTAAGGTAAATCTTGGCTTCCCCTCGGTTCCCTCCATCCGTGAGACAAAGTTTATCTTCTTCCTGTGCCAGCGATTTGTTTCCGCGTCCTTTAGATAGGGCTTCGGCAAACACCAGGGGCAGGGGCCCTTATCGTGACGAGGGAGTCCCCGAGAATCGTGGTACGGTTGTAAAATGGATCCTAATGTTGGTTCCAGAAAAAGTATGCCAGTATGGAAATGCGAAAAACCGACGATTTTGCGCATTTTGCGTTTTTGTTTCAGGAGTATTTAGATCATGTTGTAACTTAATCGAATTACTCCATTCTAGAAAAATTAATATCAATCAAGGATAGTCATCATCATCATCATATCATGGCAGGGAACACATTGCTGAGTATAGGCCTCCTCATATACACGCACCTCGACCCGGGAGTACAGGCGTGTATCCTAAAAGGTATCGACTCAAGGATACACCTATAAATTAAGAAAATGGGAAAATTACGTGTACTATCACCCAGCGAAACTAAGAATTTCACCTTCA
The DNA here is from genome assembly GCA_949825045.1 of Argyresthia goedartella. NCBI lineage: Eukaryota > Metazoa > Arthropoda > Insecta > Lepidoptera > Argyresthiidae > Argyresthia > Argyresthia goedartella. The sequence continues at coordinate 18,672,056 of OX463821.1, read as the reverse complement.
GCTCACGTTTAGGGGAATAGGAATCCAAATGTTTAAAAACGCTCTTCACCGATCTATAGAGGACTAACAGAGCAAAATAACTAAATAAATACAAGAACAAAATTTCTGATCCGGTACGAATTTTTTTTTTTTGTTGTGAAAAACAGATTTTGTGCTTCGGGAGACTTTTTATCTAGCAAAGATAATCAAATAACGTAACGGTCACGAAACCCTGCTCACGTTCACGATACTCATGATAAACAAGCTAGTATAGATGTAAATAAAAATCTGCTTTAATACTCATATTAAGCGTAATTTTAGATTTACAAAAGGCTGATTTGGCCTACTGCGGCGTCTTAAGGCAAAATCTCCACAAAATACGAATTGCGTGAAACAATGAAGTTTTAACTTTTAACGCAACCCGGAATAGGAAACTAATGACCGGGATTAAACTAACCCAGTATTATCCTGTGTGGGTTTCTAAAAGCCGCTAGTGCTAACACACAGAGTTTGCGGTACGATTCCCATCGCCCCTATAAGTGGGGGTGCAAACACCGTCGCAGGCGCAGGTGCCGCCAGGAAATCACGAAGGATCCATCCACGAAGGGACAAGTTGGCCAATTTGCGGGACCAACGAGACAAGTTTCGTACGATATATGTACACGGGAATCGATACCTATATTTGTTCCTACGTGAGCCCATCGCTTTGCCGATATTTCGAAGATTTCGATGAACTATTCCGTGTGGAAATGATTTTAAGTGTTCGTAGTTTAAAAAACACATGAGATGTTGCCGTGCCCACATATGCCCACACATGAGTTACATGCCTCAAGTATAATGGTCGCTGGTACTACAAGTAGGGTCGTGAGAAGCCGACCTGCCACTTTTCCACACCCCACTGTTTGTGGGCCACTTCGCACTGAGCCTCATGTTGGATGAATTCATTCAGAGTCCCAAATACTAAATTAGAAATGTAACTTTATGATTAGTTCAAGATTCTGTTGACTATTATGGATGGCATTAGTTCGAACTTTGCAAACCATTACAGTCACACTTCTTTCTCTAACATTAATTTACTCTATTTTTATTCAGATTTATATGTCAGCGTGAAAGATTTAGATGTGCATAAACCTTTACAATACATAATCATACCCCCCAATGGGGGGTGATGTGTATCACCCCCAGTGTGTATCATCACCTATGTAGGCCCTGGTTCCATTCATATACCATAGTCTCTTAAAATATTATCCGCAGATCCTTCTAGATATATAGACGCTTGAAATCTTATCCCAAGCTTTCCATCTTAGGCATGCGAAGGTCATCTTCCGGGATCGCCAGCGCAAGCGCATCCAAATATTGACAGAATGTAATCTGGTCGGCGCTCTCTGTACTGTTAACGTATACCTGGTAATTTGCACTGTTAACACTACACTACAAACATAACCATTCCGTGATTTAGCTCTAGTGTTACAACAATAGTGACCAGTTTGTTACAAAGAGGATGGATAGGTAACATGGTTGGTGGTAGTGGAGCTGTGGTCTGCCGCCGCTTCATTAGTGAAGCTTCTTGTTTGATCTCGGTGGCTTGCTAAACGTTATTCGCGATGCCATGGTAACTTCACCTACTCTACTCATGGCTAATGGACGTAGTACTCCTGGTAGCCGTATTGTGTACCACTAATTGTTAACTTATATATAGGAAGCAGTAGACTTAATAATGAGCGCGTCGCCTTTATTGCTAAATACATATACAACGTGTCATTGAATAAACTTGTAACCTTATACACGCCAGCTTATTTTTTATAATAAAAAAGATAGAGAAAGAAAGAACAATTTTTTACCCAATATTATAGAAAATATTTGAGACTTAAGTTATTGAGTCATTTTTGACAAATTCATAACTCTGTGGTGCGTGCGTGCCCCGGCCCGCGAGTTCAATCAAAATATCCGTCACACTTTTTAAGATAGGTTAGTTAGGTTATCATAGCAGCATCGTAGTAAGTACCTATTTAGAAATAAATCAATGGAAAGATGAAGTAAAACTATAATTTAGGTTATGTATCTACTATGGAATCCAATCCCGCATCAAAGACCTCGCGCATCCGCGGGATTTGCGGGATTTGCGGGATTGCGAATAATAATAAACTTTTGCTCTAATTATATACAAGAATAAGTGTAATATGAAATAAATACAAAAAGTTTAAAAAATACACTTTTTATTCATATGGTCAACAGTTTTTTTTTTTTTTTTTTTTTTTTTTCCCTAAGAAATGATATCATATTTAGTGTATCATCTTTCATCTTTTACTAGTACCAAGTCCCGAAGACTCACAGCTCCAGCGATAAATAAGTGAAAATTAAAGTATAAATATAAAGCGAAGATTTCTTTCTAGACTTAATTCTGAAAGCCAATTTCCCATAATATACTATCGTTGAGGGTCCAGGAATTTATAAAAATGATTCTATCTACCTTAAAATTAAACTTTTATTTATTTGACAATTTGCAGTTTTATGTATGAATAAATATCCCTTAACGTTTATTCACTACATTAAAAAATGCAAAAAGACGAAATAATAAATAACCTTATTTTTTGTCGCTAGGGCTTAGTTAAAAGTCACCATTTTTAGCAACTGAGTCACTAAGTTGGCAACACGATAAGTTAGCTGCGACGCCCTGCGAGAGTAAACCTCTTTCCCCGTAGGCACATATGCTGGCTCGTGACGTGGGAATTCACTTTGGTATTGGGCGTGTTTGGAAACACGCACAAGGCACACATAATGCGGCGCTGCGGTTGTGGCTCTGCCTGCCACACGAGAAGTCTCGGGTTCAATCCCCGGCTGGGGATAAAGGAAAAACCCCAGGTCTTGGATGTTTATGTGTGTGGATGTCGCTGTTTTTGGTTCCCAAGACTATGGTATTCTAGTGTGAGGTCAGAAGCCATCTTGTTTTCAGTAAGACAGATTGTTAAACGTTTTCGACGATGCTTTATTTAAATCAAAATGACTAGTGACTTGACATCGGTTTTTTATTGACGGTCTAGAGAGTTAGTTAAGTGTCTGATATAACCAACCAACTGTGATATATACACTCGCGAGCATTAAACTGGAATCACTTCATCGCGGGTTGCTCAAGACAAGTTATTGCCTTTTTTATGCAATGTATTACAAATTATGGTATATCAATTGAAAGGTTTTAAAAATTTTATTAGCTTTCGACCTCTATTAATGTTACAGAAAAAGATTTTTTCCTTTATGTCATGGAACGTAAAAACAAAAACATTTTTTTTTTACAACAAAACACTGTTTTGTTTTGAAGTCCTGAGACCCTATAAAAAGTGAGCATTCGTAAAAATTTGTCATCAGTCCAATATTTCACGTCACTGGAGCACTGAATCTGAAAGAAAATGGAAACTACACCTGCAGAAGCCGCTCAAATCGTCATCCTAATCCAGCAAGGATTGTATCAGCGTCCCATCGCTCGACAGCTTCATCTTAGTCAGTCTTGTGTCTCGAAGGTGTAAAAAAGGTTCCGGGAGACTGGAAACTTTGTCCGGAGACCAGGATCTGGACGACAGCGTTGCACTTCGGTTAGAGATGACCGATTTTTTGTCACCACATCTCTCCGAAATCGACACTTAATCGGCATCGATGTTCAACAGCAGCTCAGAGATGTTCGAGAGAAGATTGTTAGCGAGTGGACGGAAGGCGAAGACTCAAAGAAGCGATTTGACCCCAAGAAGGCCAGCCACTGGGCCCAAATTGTCTCCAGCGCACCGACAAGCCCGGCTTAAATTTTCTCGCGATCACTTAGATTGGGATATAGAGCAATGGAGCCGATTCCTGTTCTCGGACGAAACAAGGATGTGCCTGCATGGTAGCGACCGTCGACAGAGAGTCTATAGGAGACCGGGGGAGCGATTTGCACAATGCTGTTTTTCGGAAACAGTTGCATACGGGGGCGGGTCCTGTATGATATGGGCGGGGATTTCTATAGAAGCAAAAACGGAGCTGATATTCGTACCTGGAGGAGGTCGGGGAGGGGGCCTAACCGCGGAAAGATACATCAACGACATTCTACAAGACCATGTGCTCCCTTACTCCGGGTTTATTGGTGAACATTTCCTGCTAATGCACGATAATGCCCGCTGCCACACCGCTGCAATGACTCGACAGTACCTGGAAGAAGTCAGGATTTCCACACTGGACTGGCTAGCCCTTAGTCCTGACTTGAACCCCATTGAACATATGTGGGACGAGCTGAAAAGACGGGTACGAGGAAGATATCCAGCTCCGACGAGGTTAGAAGATTTAAAAATAACTTTAATCGAAGAGTGGCAGGAAATTCCTTAAGATTCCGTCAGAAAACTCATTCGGTCAATGAGAAAACGTTTACAAGCAGAAATTAGGGCCAGGGGGGGGTAATACATAATATTGAGAGGGGATAAATTACACATTGTAAATAAAAAAACATATCTTATCATAATCCTCGTATTCATTTTGACATCTACAACTTTAACCATTTGCAACAATTACCTTTATTTAGGTAGGAAATTTCATTATTTTAAAATATTTTTGGTATCATTTGAAAGCTAATAAAATTACCTTTCAATTGATATGCCATAATTTGTAATACATTGCATAAAAAAGGCAAAAACTTGTCTTGAGCAACCAGCGATGAAGTGATTCCAGTTTAATGCTCGCGAGTGTATATATCGGAAAATGGAGTATCGACTAACTGGCTAAAAGTAGGCACAATTGTGCCTCTGCCTTCCTGTATGGAATTGTTGACGTTATGTTATGATGTTGTTAGTATTGCGTACGTTTGCGTCTAGTTTTCTTAGTATTTAAGTTTTTTTTTCAATCCCGCACACTTGCGGGATCCCACATGCCCAATCCCTCATATTTTCATCCCTCGTTTGCGGGATTGGATTCCCTAGTACCTACTAAATACAAAACAACGTAAAAATCTAGGCACTTCGAATTCCCAGCCCCAGCCCTCACTAACCGTACAGCTCGCGCCAAGTTTCATTGGCTCTGAGCGAGCGGTAACCTCTCTTTCACTTACCCCACCCTTACCCCAAGAGTGAAAGAGAGTTTTTCTTAATAAAGAAAACGAAATCAGGTTTCATTTTGGTGGGCGGCCACCTGTGTGAGCTTCATTTCAGCCTGAGTAGAGTATAGAGCAGGGGTCAGATAAACTGGACGGTCGCGCCTAAGTTAGCTTAGCTATAAAGAGACAGGGCAACTTTTTTCTTCAAAAATATTGACCTATATTTAAACTCAGTGAAATCGAATCTGCTCATGATTCTGGACAAACTTGTTTCTCACTATGCGTTTATTCGATTACTCGTACAATTAAACGGTTCTCTGACACTACACGTCTGCTCGATAGATAATTTGTAAGATGTTGAGTTTAACAGTTTTAAGTTGCGTCAGAGACAAGTAATTCAGCCTGAAGCAGATAAATCCAGTGCATGCAATGTAATGTAAGCCAGCAGCGTTGCGCGGGCGCAGTCGAGTGGATGTTATCGGCTGTGGACACAGATGCGTTCCCAGGCCGATGGCGATCCAACCCCTGCCTGCATTGTCCTTGTCGATGTATGATCTAAATATACTACTCATCATTGAGATTAAGGAGCGGTAACGAATTGTCAGAATTTTCAAACGAGAAAACTGTTTTTCTTTAAGCCTAAATTTGGCTTAGCACAAATCATCCACTAATTTACGTAACATAGCGTCGCGTCTTTTCCCATACTGCGTAGCATAGGCACTATTGTGCCTTCATTTAGTAAGTCACTCAATTCTCCAACAGGGGACTAGCTCATCGCCGCAGCTATGGAGATATGAAGATATCCTCACGATGATTTCCATCGTAATTAATTTAACTTTTCTTTCTGATACTTCAGGAATTTTACTTCCTTCAGTTGCTTAAACGTAGTATAACAAGTTAGACATCGCTAAAAAACTATTTACACATTTCAGCCTACGTAAAAACTTAGTTCATTTTATAAGCCAGATACGTAGCTAAATATTTACTTATTTATGTTAGCCTGCCTTCCGGGATGTGCGCGAGCGATGGCTTTCGTAGAATCCGCATATTATCAGCAAATATGGGTCGCAACTATGAGTAGCACTGGTACACAGAATCAGCCTGAAAAAGGTTTCTCTGTTATTGTTGAGATAGGGAAGTTCCATAACTCTAATAGGCACATTTTTCAAACTGACTGAAGTAATAAATAAATCACCTATTTCCTGATATTGTTACACTCTAATCATTCAATTTACCAAATTAATAAATTACTATTCTGATAACCCCTATAAATATGACTATTATTCCATAGTGCCCCTTGTCACCATATCTTAGGCCGATGATAAATTTATCATAGAAAGCCATTGGTATCATTAAACACAGCGACGAATCTTCAGCAGGATAAAAAACACGTGGAAAAAGCCGAAACCCCTTATCAGGTTTTATTTACTCGAGAGGTCAAGCTTTGCACGTGAGAAAGCTTTCCCCCTCGGTGTTCACGCCACCGATTTCGAATTCCAATACACGATACGATTCCCATACATTATTTCTGATTTTCATGAATGCCCCTCATAGTACTCTCTCCCCTTTCTCATGATTGCTGTCGCGATGCCAGGTGGCCTGATAGCCAGGCTGCCATGGGGCATCGAACATATTAGATAGGTAATTATTTCGATGATAAGCAGTCGAGTAGCGCTTGAGTTAGTAATCGACTACCGAGTTAGGTTTACGAGGTAATTAATTGTTTTAATGTCGTACTTGCTCTCGAGTAGTTGGAGGGTGGCTGTTTACTGTGTGAGGGTGGCTGGGGATGCGGTTTTACAACCTAACAATTGACACTTGTCGATGGATGAACTTTTAAACCGGGGAATGTCTTTTTAATGGGTTTCTGAAAAGTAAAACATGTAGATACCTATAGATTTTGTCACATTGATTTAATCATCTTGAAACTTTCGAGCGACGTTATTGTCACGATCGCGAGTACTGAATAATTACCGCAAAAGAAAATTTTGTTAACAAAAAAACAAAAATATCTGTAAAAGCAGATTATACTCCGATAGGTTACACACTCGTAAAACACTCGATGATTTATATCTCCCATTACCTCCCACAAACTACAAACTAAGAGCGCTCTCCGGTGCACTTTTCCTTACAAATTACGGCTGAAATGTTCCGTCAGCGAACTTTACGAGTGTTTTCGCCATCCACGTGTCCAGCGTTGGGCGTGGCGCCGCAACGACGCAAGTGGATGCATAGTACAGTTGCGGTTTCTTTCTGATACTTACTTATATCTACACTTTTTGTTGCTGAATGCACCGATTAAATATCATTCTCGCGCTTCATTAGCCGAACAAGAGCAAGCGACTTTCTCGAACTCTAAAATAGTCTCTTCTCCTCATATTGTCGTCACCAAGCCATTGTTAGGAAAATTACAGTGTCAATATAACTTTCAGGTGCACTATTGCATAAATATGTGTAATTTGTGATAGAGAATGAAAACATGCTGCAGTTCCAGTTAGACTAGATTGCGGCTGTACTAGAGAAGAGAGAGGAGCACAAATAGCATGGGCGGGAGCGTTACACATGATAGCTCTCACCGAGCGCCTTTATTACTTCCTCAGCCAATGGCCAGGGCGGCCCGAGGGACCTAGAATAGACGATGTCACTCGATGAGGTTCGGAGAAAAGCCTTGAACTAGTGGTGTGAACACAATCTTTTGAACATTTAGTTCAAACCGAGACATTCAGTCCAAACTTTTCAATCCATTGTAATTTGTAACCAGGGTTTGGCATATATAAGTAGAAAGGGATGAGAATAGATAGTTACAGAGATTTAATAAATAAGTATAGGATAGACGGGTCGTGGGTTTACTGAACTCTTTGGTATTGATTTGTCACATTTTGACTACACCAGCACTCCCCTGGTCTTCGGATGCTCAATATGTCAGTAGGCAGTATGGGCAGGTACAGACCTATCAACTTAAGCTGATACTTGCATTTGTGTGAGTGATCGCCAAAAGTACAGTTATTAAAACACATACAAATAAAATCAATGTTTTATTTAAACGAAGTCCATAAAACACAATGTTACCAACTGTCCAATTCTCGACCTCATAATGACTGAATCTTATAACTCTTCTACTCCGCTCATTGCATCTTCATCTTCACTCTCGTCTGATGATTCATCAGAGTCAGAGCCTGTGTTAATAATTAATCGTTCCGTTATATCGTCGATTGTAGGAGCCATTAGCAGCAGCCAGGAGCAGTAGGAGCCATTTCACTAATATTTCAAACACAATCAATCACATAAAATTACACGTCTATCTGCTACCAGTACCGGAGGTGAAGTGAAGTATGTGAGCGGGCGGCAGGGAAGCGGTGCGTAGCGGACGTGCCGCGCTTCAGGCCGCTTGATTTAAACTAGTACACAGTCAGGTCATAAGTTCTGTCCCACAATAAAAACTTTTGAATTTAGAACGCTGGCCACAAAAAAGTTTATTGAATTCGAATTTCGAATTTTTCATGAAAATAAAAATGTGTACTTTTTAGAATTTTCCTCATTTTAAAATATGGAGTGGACACTTAAAGAAGACCGTGTCGCAGTTATTGCGTTGCATCGTTGCCGTTAAGCGCCAATTCAGATTTTCGAATTACTGAAAATTTTTAATATAACCAAAAGATTCGTTTATCGTACCATAAAACGATACAATGAAGACTCTAGTGTAGATGACAGGTCAAGAAGTGGTCGCCCTCGCTCTGTTAGGACTCCAGCAGTGATAAAAGCTGTGAAGGCGCGAATTCAAAGAAATCCCATACGTAAGCAGAAACTGTTGGCCCTTCAGATGGGGTTAAGCAGGACCACGGTGAAAAGGATGCTAAATGAAGACTTAGGGCTTAGGGCATATCGAAGAAAAACAGGACATCGTTTGGACGCTCGTTTAATGGACCTGAGACTGAAGAGATGCCGCGCTTTGTTGAAGCGGTACGCGGGAAAAAAGCATCGGGAAATTCTTTTTTCGGATTAAAAAATTTTCACCGTGGAAGAGAGCTACAACAAACAAAATGATAAGGTGTACGCACACAGCAGTGAAGAAGCGAGCAACCGTATTCCGCGTTTCCAACGAGGTAATTTTCCATCCTCGCTCATGGTTTGGTTAGGAGTCTCTTATTGGGGCTTAACTGAGGTACATTTTTGTGAGAAAGGCGTAAAAACGAATGCAGTTGTGTATCAAAATACAGTCCTCAAGAACCTTGTGGAACCTGTTTCTCATACCATGTTTAATAACAGGCACTGGGTATTCCAACAAGATTCTGCGCCAGCTCATAGAGCGAAAAGCACACAAGACTGGCTGGCGGCGCGTGAAATCGACTTCATCCGGCACGAAGACTGGCCCTCCTCCAGTCCAGATTTGAGTCCGTTAGATTACAAGATATGGCAACACTTGGAGGAAAAGGCCTGCTCAAAGCCTCATCCTGATTTGGAGTCACTCAAGGCATCCTTTATTAAGGCAGCCGCCGATATTGACATGGACCTCGTTCGTGCTGCGATAGACGACTGGCCGCGCAGAATAAAGGCCTTTATTCAAAATCGCGGCGGTCATTTTGAATAAACTTTATTACCATAAGAATCTATGTTTTATTAAGTTCATTTTGCTATATAAATTTTTACATAAATTATAAACATGTCTACATTATTTCATATTGCACATGTGACAGAACTTATGACCTGACTATGTATAAACCAGTTTAAACCATGCGCGGGACGGGCCGCGCTTCAAGCCGATTGACACTCTACACTATCGGTGTGCACTCACACAAATGTAAGCAAGTATCAGCTTAAGTTGATAGGTCTGTAATAGGCAGGAACCAGGCAGGATGTAGGAAGGTCGGATGGTAGTCTTGGAAGTTGTGAAGTGAACAGCCGGTAGGTAGGAACGTCGGCTTAGATCCGTGAGGAAGGAAGATGGATTTCAGAGCCGGTAGGAAGATCCTGGGGAACAAAGACAGCTTCAGAAAGTGCAGTGGAGCTACTGCAATTTTTCCAGCATGATTGCAGCCACGCAGAGAAGGCGGTAGGCTGTGAACTTGGCTTTTCCAGGAAATTGCAGTAGGGAGAGAGAACTACCTACACAATTACAGAAAATTAGTAACCCGAATCCGAGATAAATAGAAATAGCATAGCAAACATAGTAAAAGTATTAGAGAAATGAAGAATAGTATCTTATTCAATGTCTGTGATGAAGAATAGTTTGAAAGAAAGTTTGACATCCGCCAAAGAAAATTATAATTTACAAGAATAATTAAGTTTTATAGGAATATCATAGATTACAGCCAGCAACATATAGCTAGATAAACAAACTATATGGAGAGAAACATAAGTGAATACGAACTACATGTTACGCAATTACTCCTAACGACCACACGCGTACGAAATGTAAGTATGGTACCTAAAACAGTACGAAAGAATAAGTGATATACCTACATATGTGTAACACGATCTGTGTTTATACTTGCTATATTTCAGTAATAAATCAGTTGCTAAAATACAAAACCAGCAAAAGTACGACGACATACTCCTACTGTTCACATAAAATTGTACTAACCAAAACAATGTTTCAACTTAGCGCGGTCAATATTAATTAGCTGTACAGAAACGTTGTGGATAATATTAGAGTTACCCTGTCACTCTGAACTATTCCATGATGTTGGACCCTTAAACCGATCTGCTGGAAATTCTTCGCAAGCCAGGCCAGACGAGCTAATTTTTTTTAGTTGTGAGCAACTGAACAAATTACGCTGGTGTGGCCGACCAACTCAATATATGCTGAGCAGAAATTCTGCGACTCACAACTCCAAAAATTGAGCTCATTTGGCTTCACCCTAAATGTCAGGCCACACAAGCTCATTTTTTTGAGTTGTGAGCCGCGTAATTTCGGCTGCGAAATTTCTGCTCAGCAGAAATTCAGTTGGTCGGCCACACCAGCGTAATTTATTCAGCTGCTATTCAACGTTTGCACAGGGTGCTTCTGTCGTGCAATGAAAGTAATAAAACGTTGTGTAGAAGACACAGATGATGATAATAGAAGAAAATGCTGGGTGAATCTACGCAATAGTGGAGGCTGATGCGCGGACAGTTTCATATCTTGTATAAACGCTTTTGTACAATTCCAGATATATTTCAAAACTTCTACCATATGCCATTATATATTTTCCAAGAATTCTTATATCTCTTAAAACCTTTTATTCCTCAATCAGTGTAAAGCAACTAGTGTTTTTGCGATAGCGATAGTCTATACACTGTCTGTAAATTAAAACAAAAGCCTAAATTGCCGTATTTCATAATAAGGTAGGGAAAAGCCTGCCGTATACCGTATAATATGAAAAAAAAAGTCATGGAACGCCGTATATTACGGCCGTATAATAACAACAATGGTGTCGATTCGATTCCCTCCCCTCGCTCCCCTCTCGCTCGAACGTAATTCAGACGGGATTGCGCGCGTGAGTCGGCAGACAATGGGGTTGGCAACTGTCAAAGTGGCGCTAGCATCACTTGTACTCATAACAAACAGATTTTGTATGAACATTTTAGCATTTTTATCAAAAAAAGCAATAATGCCGCGTTGTAGTGTAATTAGTTGCTCAGAAGTTGGAATTCATAGTTTTCCCAAAGACCTAAAGTTGTCAAAACAGTGGCTGAAGGCGATACGTCGTAAAAATTAGTGATAAGCAATAGAACAAGGTTATGTCGGAATCATTTCGTGGAATCAGACTACGTAAAGCAGGGAAAATACTCGGGTGAGTTACTAAGTTATCATATTCCATGTACCTAGTTGATTGATTAAGTCGAATCTACAACAGAAGAGACATTGACCAGACCAACATTGGCTGACAGTTGACACTGACATTGTATTATAGGGATTACATTCGAATCGATTTAATCAAAGATCGGTTTTGGATGTCCTATTTTCGAACTTTTTGTATTGTTTGAAGCTTAAACGAGCTTAACCCATGGACGTGTGAACTAGAATTACATTTCCCTGAAGTAATCCCATCTTTTTTAATACAAACATATTCTTTCGATCCTTGCGCCAGATAAACTCAATCTCGAACGATTCGATTCGAATGAAAATAATGGCATCCCTACGTGTTTGTCACTTTTGAAGGAAGAGGTACAAGACGTGCTAGTGCCATCTGGAATTAGCTTTCACCGGCCAACCCCATTTTGCGACGCCCGCCCGTATGAACGGAACAGGCGTTTTGTATGGTACATACCGAATGTAGCCGAAATTTCGCAACCGAAATTCCGCGATTCACAACTCAAAAAAATGAGCTTGTCTAGCCTGACACCGGTAACTCAGCCAGTGTGTGTAATGGGCACCTTTGGACCGGACGATTCCTGCGGTGTTTGGTTTTTTTTACGAATTGTTGTAATTTGAAGTATTATTTATTTCGTTCAGACTGTCTCATTTCAGAAAAAACATCGAGAACCGTGAAATGTCTGTTCTTATACCATAATAATTTTACTTATACAATTTTTATCTTACCTAAATTTACCGTAAGTAATTATGTGATATAAGTACCTCTAACTAAAATAATAGTTAACAACAATACATGTGACGTTTCTTCTATTTAAGAAGTCTGACGTCATAAATCATAGCAGAGCTTTCGGCTATAAAGTTTTTGTCGCGAGCTTATGGTGTAGCCGACCGACTACGTCAATCATAAAATTGTTTTTTTTTCTAGGGATCCCTATTCTTAAAAATATTTAATTAATATGGCCTAACATGTTTCAATTTTTCTTTGTCGGTTTAGGGTTCAACTAATACCATACTTATACTAATAACAAAATAAATATGGTAATACCATATTTATTTTGTTGTCCTGTTTCTCGTTATAGATGTCATATCACACTGTATGCATTACTAGACATCTGAAAACGGATATTGGTTATCGATGGTCCACATTATGATCAAACCAAAAGTTATTATTATATATATAGATCTATTCATTCGTCTATGCATCTACCTTTCAATCCTATTTCGACTTGACATTTAAAAAAGACGTATGTAAATAATTATCGAGTTATGAAAGTGCTTTTACTTGTACTTGTGTTCCATTCGAGATTGTCAGCCTGCTCCTCTGTTACTAACCAGATGGCTAACGGCGCGGCGGTAGGTCTTCCTATAAAAACTACTCAAGCTCTTGCTGAAGCTACAAGATAGACTCAATAAACTGAAATGAAACTTTGTAGTATTGCTTGAATTGCTACGTAATATGCAAATTGAAATCGATAGATAGCATTTCAAATCAAATTCGTGACACGACTAACTACATACCTTTAAAGAGTCATTTATGCAAGTCATTCATCTATTCTACACAATGCATACTGAAAAGTGCACAAGCTTTGCCGGCTGAAGTCTAACTGCCACTTTCAAATTCGGAATCCTGTTAAAGATCGATGTTAGCTAAATTCATTTCAAAACGGATTGGCCTCCGAAATTAATTTAACATCGTTCTTCAAACTGACATCAACATAACTCTGTGTAAATCGTAAACCACAACTATTGAGCTGAATTGAATTCCCCTAAATTTCATGAGCGATCGTTCGCTAGAACTCGTTCCAGCTAATAAACAAGGAAACGGACCAAAGTTCTTCGAACCAGTAATTACTTCTCCTCGTATTGCTGGCCGAGGGTAATCCGTTGGAAATCGATCGACTTTTAGTGGCGTGTCAGCGTTTGAAAGAGGCATAATTTATTGTCATCGCTCAGATCGCGAGGAAACCCGAACACCAGTAGAAAATAAAAAAGTAATAAAATAAGACATGTTTACGAGCGTAAAATGACGAGAGGCCGCGCCAGTTCAGCATCACAAATAGTATTGTCAGAAAAAATACAGCGTTCGACTTGTGAACTCTATTGCCCGGTGATTAAGGCGAAACGTCGAGAGACATGACTTTTGTTTACAGAACATGCGCGCGCAGCACTGTTTACAGCGTGCACTTATAGGGAGTAGGTACGTCATTTATTTTTGTTTATAGTCGTCGCTTGATAGCTTTGGTTACCTTCTAATTATCGGGCGCACGCCGAAAGCTAAACCAATTCGAATGGTGTCGACGCGATATGGACAAAGCTCAAACCTCCAAAAAGCTGCCCTCGAGTGCGCATTTCTCATTCCTTATGTCAACAAAGCTTTTGTTAGTTTAGTTGCCGACGAATGGAGTCAAACAATCGTTAGGTAGGTATAACTATACTTTATGAGCCAGAAGCCGTTGTGCTAATTAAATTCAAGGTCTATTTCACATTACTAGGCTTTGGCTTTTACAGATCTTTATTTGATGAAAATAGAGCTAGATATATGTTTTTGTTACACGCCATAACCAAACCTCCATAATCTGGGAATGGAAAATAAAAACAATACTTATCATTATCAATCACTATCAGGCACCAGTCATCTAGAATTGATTTAATTTACCGTTTAGTAAAATTTAAACGGTTCTTTAGTTTAGATTAATCTTCAGGATACCTACGCTATAATCCGGTCAATCAGTGGTCTTCATTACCGTGCTAGGAACCTTTCGCGCCTTTTCCCATGCCGGTTGGTATGTGCACAGATTTACATCTATATGTACCTACCCACTTCGTTTGTTTGTTTCAACGTTCTTAGTTGAACGTCTCAATAATATAGGGTTATATTAATTTATAGTATTGTCATCTTTCTAGAGCCGGCGGGTGTATGCGGCGGACTCACGTGAAGCGTCCTATGAACGCGTTCATGGTGTTCGCACAAGCGATGCGCAAGAGACTCTCCGAGCAGCAGCCGTCTCTACACAACGCCGAACTCAGCAAGACACTTGGATCTATGTGGAAGTGAGTCCCTTTACTGATACAAATAACTGTGTGTAGTCGAAGGTCCTGTACTCAAACAGAAATTCTGTTTGAGTACAGGACTGGAATGGAGTGTCTCCATTCGAAAAGCAGCACTTACATGTACATGTAGCTATAATAGGTAGATCTATGTCGTTCAAAGGTACAGTCTCCGTAAGTAAGGCGGCCACCAGAATACAGAATGCAGAAAACGGAATAGTAGGCAGGTATCATTTTTTTATTCTGTGTTAAATTGTGTGTGTCTGATCACCCACACGATCTGTAACTTTGTTAAAGTTACATATCGTGTGGGTAGTGTAGTTCGTACATACTTTCTTTGCTTTAGGTAGACATTCTGTCGGAGACCTCAGCCATTTGATAATTTACAAGTTTTGTCTTGGCACCTAGATCGAAGCATCCAGGTAGGTACTCGGACTTGTAAACGTACCTATACATAACTGCACAAACGATCACAATTTCCAGATAACGTATTTTATCAGTGTAGCAAATCAAGTGCTCTCATTCTCGAGGGCGTCGTGAAAGGAACCAACACGAAGAGGGGAGGGGATCATAGTGAGTAGAAGGATAGAGGGGAGGGGGGGGGGGGGAGATGCGCGTGCGGCGTCCAACGGCGCAGCGTGCATCGATTGTTTACTCATTAAAACGCTATCGCCGCTAAACACAGAGATAACATCTTGACTCATCTGGAGCTACGGTTTCGAGATGACCGGCTCTTGATGGGCCGATGGTAGAGATGGCAATTTAATGAAGCCTCAGATCATAAAAATAAGTACTTACTTCTATGATCTGAGACTATAGGTAGAGCGATAGTGAGTTGGACTTGGGGGACATTGGGGTAGGTACCAGGTAGAAATAAAGATATTTTCAAATGCACTCAACAGAAGGTTTTGTCTTAATTCAAGAAGGTAATATAATAATTTTCTGGCGATTTGGTGGGCTAGGATATAGCTCTTCATTTGCAAGCAAAATAAATTTAAATAAAAAAAAACATTTCTTGAAAACAGTTCGCTAGCTGGATCATGAAGTCGATAGGGTGAAAAGCACTTGTTGTCGGCCACCCGCGCGCATCATCACCTCGATGACGTCACACAATCTATCACATCATGCTCCATATTATGAATTCATGACACGAGATAGACATCACTATGCACCGCAAACTCTCCAATCATCAAACAAAACAGTCGGTGAAGAGAAGCCCTGATTGCTCTATTGTGATTGGTCTAAAGTCAGCGCCTCATGCCACCTATTTAGAGATATCGATGATATACTTTGATATAGGTAGGTATCTTGATACTTGTGGATTAGCGAGGCCAAAGGTCACGTCAATAGGTTAGTCCATTATTTTAGTATAGCGAAATACAATAGGTCTAAATAATGACATCATAGTTGGTCCAAGTCGGTGTAAATGTTTTTATATTGGATAAATAAAACACTTGCTTCTTACTCGTCAGCAAATCTCAGTTTTGACCCCGGATTTTAATGCCAACCAAAATTTAAGCGTAAAATCACAATCAGATTCCGACAATACGTATCAGTGAATTGCAACCGAAGAGCACTAAAGTTGTTAGTGCCCTGCTCCTAGACTACCAAACATTCTGAATAGTTTATGATGAATTATTACAATAACATAAGAGCATGTTAATGTGACAAGAACATGTGCTGTCTAATTTATGCAGTATTAAGGCCAGACAGACAAACGGGGCAGCAGACGAATTAATTCGGTCACCGCCACCGCTCATGGATGAGGTAAACTTTTTTGGTTTGCAGCTGATATTGCGACGTTGCTTATAGTGTAATTTTAAATAGATGAGATCAGATTAAGGTTTAAATATCAGTTGATATACCACAATACTCTAATTTTAGTTCAACATTTACATTTAGCTACTACAGTAACGTTCGTAACAGCGTTTTTTTTTGTTGTAAAATTTTGCATGGAAGCCCTAGTAAAGAAACAAATTGATTAGGTAGTTATCTAACTATTGGGTCATGTGTTTTGTTATGTGGTCACTCTTAAGGAATACATGGTATTATTACTGGCTAGAAGCATAGTTGGCGATAACTATTAACGCGACTCACGGCACATTAGTAGTGACCGGCGGCGGCGGCATCTGGAAATAGTCTCGGCCGATGCTATCTCACCGCCCCGCCACCGCCGCCGCCGCCTCCGCGCCGCCGCGCCACCAAGCCCCACATACGACTCATTCTTTTGTCAATCAACATAAATCAAGCATTTAATATTAATTGTTTTTACTCAGAAATCTCACCGAGAAAGACAAGCTGCCGTTCGTTAAGGAAGCGGACAGACTCCGGGCACAGCACAAGCGGCAGCATCCAGACTACAAGTACCAGCCTAGGAGACGCAAGCCGCCGCCGGCCGCAGCGAGGCTGAAGCGAGAGCCTTCCTCAGAACGGTCTCAAATAGACTTCTCCAGGATAGAGGTCGACGGGAACCTACTAGCCGACGGGCCGCCCGACGGAGCCGAGTTGGACCAGTACCTGAAACCGACGCCGATGCCAGATTACCATGAGCTGCAACCGCGGTACCCCCACGTCCACGCCCACGGCCACCACGTGCCGCTACCGCCGCATTTCAACCCCCCCTGCCCTGACTGGCAACACTATATAACCACTTTACACCCCTGAGAAATTATACAGTTCCTATATTGCTCGAGTTAAGCATCAAATCTTAGTATATTTTAACAATAAAAGGGTAGATTCATTAGTTATATGTTGTCGATGTTAAGAGAGCCATGAGTTTTTATTTTAAGTTCTTTTAAGTAGTAACTATGAAATTGGATATTCTTTATTTCTTTACTTTTCTGACGTACCTAAGTCGTTGTATAATTTGTAAATAGTTTAAGGTAGTAGGTATAAATATATATGTTCACTAGTTATTTACTCGGAGGGTCGATATATCGGTCGCAGCTCGCACGTGCGATATTTTTCTAACACATTTCATGGTGATATGATAATGATAACTGAATCCAATATTCGATAAGAAACTGTAGCATTCATCAGACAATATTTTTGTAATAAATATCACTTACTGCAAGTCATCTATTTTATAGATTAGTAAGTGATGCAGTAAGTGATATTTTGCATTACGTTTGTACAGGTGATTGGTTATTCGATACGTATATTGTGAGGGGTTAAAGTTGAGCCATTATGCAGAAAAATTTACCCAAACCGAAAATTAATGGGTTTCGAGTAATTTAGGTTTTTAACTTTTTTGTATTTTACCAAAACTAATTTATTAAACTGTCATGTGTTAGCTAATACATTATTGATTGATACATAGCTGCATCAATAATTCAGAACAGTCTTAACTTTGATGCAGGAAGCCCATAAAAATCACGTGATGAGAAAACAAAAACTGATTGATTGATGAAAATGTATAGAAATTGGATAAAAAACATCCTTGTTTTATCAGCTATCTTATGTGCCAAAAATACACTGACTTTAAAACAATAAATAAAGTTATTGCAATAATTTTAAAGTAGGTCGATCAAGGACCACTTTATATGGAGAATTCAAAATGGAGTAACTTTGTTCTCCCAGTAGCTATAAATATTTTACAGTAAAGAAAAAAATTACCTTTTCAAATACCTTTCTATTTGTACCTCATTAGCATTAGTTGCTACATAAGGGTCGGTCTGACTCCATACAAAAGTGACTCTGGTTCGTACTAGGGTATACTTCAGTGGACCTGCCTACGAAGCCAATGGTCCCGGGTTCGAGTCCCGGTGGGGGCAAATATTTGTTTGATCAGAACGGATGTTGGTACCCTAGTCATGGTTGTTATCTATATAAGTATGTGTATCGTTGTCTAGTAGCCAAGATATAGGGAATCCTAGTTTGGGGCTAGATCAATGTGTGTAAAAATAGTGTCCAAGGTATTATTATTTTTATTACTTTGCTATTATTAAAATATTTTTGTTTGTTCTGAAGTTTGTGTAAAACTATTTACCACAATGGAATGTTGATGAAACAAGAATATTTTTAAACCAGTTTCTACGCTTAGTTCCATACAGTTTTTTTTTAACAAAATCGCTGTTTTAAAATCGAAAATTAGTTTTAGTTTTCTCATCACGTGAGTTCGTAGGCACACTGCATCAAAATTAAGAGTGATGTTTTTTTTAAACTATTGCACATATTCTATAAATGAGCTAACAAATGGCAGTCCAAAGTATACCCTACGTTATTTAGTTTTTTCGTAATTTATAACTTTATGACAAATTTCGGAAAAAAAATATAAACGTTAAAAACCTTAATGAATCAAAACCCATTAATTTTCAGATAGGCCATTTACTCGTATAGGGTAAAGTTTGCTGCATATGGGCTCTACTTTAACCCCTCACAAAATATGTATCGAATAACCAATCACCCTGAAATGGCCTGAATACTTCACTACATTTTCTCAAAAAGTGGTAGTCTGGGCTGCACAAGATATCAATTTAGTGCAGCCTACCTGTTTATTTCTAACATAAATTTAATATTTAAGAGTAGTTTTATAATAATTATGAGTAAGTAAGCAGATCCTCAGGTTCCAAAGCTAATAATAGGTTAGTGCATAGAGCCAAATGGTACTGTAGAGATCGGTGTTACAAAATGTAATTTAATGTTATGTTATATTATTATTACCTATTAAAAAGTTGAAAGATATTATAATTAATCGTTTTATTGGTAGGATTAGTGTCATCGTTCAGAACAACTTTTTCTGCAGGATCGAATTTGTTTATCCATTCAACCATTACTCCAAGAAAACATTGCTCGGTATGATGCCGCTGTATTGTTAAATTGTCTACCAATAACTTTATTTTACACCCTGTACCTACATAGCAGTTATTTAACCTCTCTGGGTTCCCGATATGATCTCGCATTCTCGCAATTCTCGGAAAGGTTATCCGTCCTCATTCGAGTCTCGAGATAGGCAATGATAATGACCTCCGTGCGCCCTCCCGTCTCGTTTCCGGCGGTCACTGGTAGGCGGGCGCATCATTCTGCTGCTTTATTGAAGTTTCATAAGTGCTGATTCAGTCCCAGACCGTTCTTTATTTTCACACCCACTTATCCTGAAGTTCAACAGGGAACTCTATTTCCCCGTGGAATATCTTTACAAAACTTTAGGTACATGAACGAGCAGGTATGTGGCCCAAATCACATCCAAGTAAGTAGTTTTGGAACGTCTAAACACGCCGTGACAGTGAACAAGAATATCTTGGAAAATAGTTAATCGCATTAACCCTTAATAAGGCGCGAGCCTTTGAGAGTTTTCATTGGTTTTGGAGTTTAAAAAACTTGTGGGAATATAGTTCCCTGAAACGAATTTAGGGTTTAGATACGCATAAGCAAAGTGAATCTAGAATTTCAGACTCACTTTGCTGATGCAGGCACCGGTAGCGTAGTGTGAGCCGCCATACAAATACTACTTCGTGGCGACTTGTGTTCGAGACTCACTTGCCCATGCGTAAGTATCGTAATGGGAGAAGAGCCTAATTTCACAAACGACTAGACCACATTTTTCTCGATATTTTGACCATGTCAAAACATAATGTAGTCCTTATAGAAAAATGTCTGAAGTGAAGAATACAAACATATCAAGAAGTCGCGTTGAACCGTGACACGGCCTGTTCTGAGAATGACATGGAACGTGACCATCGGTGATATTAACGTTAGCAGAGTTGAGTCCGAGGTCTCGCACAAGGACTCCTTGTCTTCACCCCTATCTTATCAGTATTTCACATTTTTCGCGACTGACTGCTAATGAGGTCAGTAAACATGCTGATGGATAAATATTTATGTAATCGTGCGTTTAAATTAATTACACTAGGTACGAACGTTTTACTTTAACTGGATCGAAACTAAAACCATTGGAGTTAAGAACTTCAAACTTGGATAATAAATTGAGTTACCTATTTTACTTGATAAGAAGGACTTCTACCTACTGCTTGCAATGCAAATCTACAAATCACCTCGATGACAGTTCTGATTCCCGGATTTCAAATTGCTTCAGCTAAACGGGCTCAGCTCAAGCCGGTATTATGTGTTCGTAATGAAGCATCAGCGAATGCAATATTAAAGATTGTCTGTAAATGAGGCATGGGGCGCGTGCGGCAGGCCCGACTCGTGTTACAGACAGACCGACAGACAGACGAAGATATTAGCTTACACTCTGTAACCTCACTAGTTTTTGTGCCAACACCATGAGATATTAATTACTGGGGCGGGCAATATGCTCAATTTCACGCTTTAATCGTGGAGCGGTTTTTTTGTAGTCTTTTGAAGATCGAACGAGTTGCGTTATCTAAGAACTCTAAAAAATTACAAATAATTAGGTGCTGGAAAAAATTAAGTGCAATGTTTATTTATATTATCTTGGCTTAATATTTAGGTACTACCTTAAAATATTAAATTAAAATAAAATACCTGCAAGAGTCGCCGCCAGTGGTTTATGTGTTTGTTGAGTAGTGTTCGTTAAATATGAGTAAAGTATGCAATATTTTTCTTCATATATATTTTTTAGGAACAAGTAAGAAGTCCCTGGCTATCTAGGTAAGATGAAGAAGATGTGCCGGCTAAGTTAAAATTGTGGTCCAGAAAGATGCTAGAATGAAATGTTCGTAGGATTGACTTTTCTACAAGGTGAACGGTAATTTTATCCCAGCAAATCTAACCTTGCAAAAACGCTATTCGGAAATTAATATTCGTATTTCGTATATATTTATTGCACATAAAACAACATAAGATATAATAAACAGAAAGGACATCTACACAGGCATGCTTATCTCTAAATAGAGATCTCTTCCAGCAAACCCAAGGGGTAATATGTTTTGGGTAATTTTGGTTTTCACTTTTTTTATTGCCGAAATTCTAACTAAACTAAATAACTTTGGATTACTTTTTGACTGGCGTTTGGCGGTTATTTACACGAAACTAATGCAAACTTTTTTTTTTCCAATGACTACCTAAAAATATTAAACTGTCGCCTTACTTCTATCGCTTGCCATAGCGCTCGCAAAACCAGGCACTAGGCACTCGGGCACGCGGCGCGCGCAGGCTTTGTAGACCGGGGCGGTGCGGGGCGGTGCGGGGCGGCCGGCGGCGGCGGCGAGTCCGCAAGTTGCGGTTATTTTAGGTAAAAAATTGAACACGGAAATTTGTGAATCAAAATTATGCGCGGAAGTATATTAAATAATAATAAATACATACGTACGCCCGTCCCCACCAAGGAGCAAGGGCCTTTACCCGGATACGAGTAAGATTAAGCCATACTCCACCACGCAGGCTCAGTGCGGGTTGAGGGAAAAATAAAAGATTTTTTAGTTACAATCGATAGTAAACTATCCTGAGTCGGGCGTAACTTTACAAAACAATAACCTATATATATCTAATAACCGGACAGTCCGTACAAATCATATGGTTTATTTAACCTATATAGGCCGATTTAAATTATAAGTCGGTAAGCTGATTTTCAGTGTTAATATCCTATGCAAAGGCTTTTATTCATGTATATCGAACCAACTGAATCATGACCCTTTTGCCTGATAATTCGTTTGAAACTTTCAAACTTGTAAGATCTATCAAAATGTCAGTGTCTAATCAAATGATAACAAGTTCGTTACCAAGGAAATAAACCTTCAAGCGAATTTCGACCTACTTGCATTTAAGGGGTTTAGCAAAATAAGCTTATGGTGGGTCATGATTCAGATGGTTCGATAGTACCTACATACTCGAATTTCTCCAGTTTTAATCTAGTACCTAACTTAGGGGTTAACAAAACAAAAAGTCAAGTACCAATTTAAGTACCTATCACTGTAATCTGGAGAAGTTCCACTCATCGGCCTCGTCGCGCCGCACCCAGCACAACATGTAAGATGATATGGACACGTCTTGTGGGAACTGAGAACTCAAATCCCAGAGAGATTTCAGCAACATGTGTGAACAATGTAGGAACTGCACGTGTAGAATAAGAAACAGAATTAGCTGGGACTGGCTACATACTATGCAGCCTGCTCCAGCTTATTCTGTTCTTTAGTGTACCTACAGTATTTAAAACACTGTTAACAAAGCTGAGCCAGCCCAAAAATTATATGAACAATGTATAACAGAAATACAATTCTCTAAAATCACAACTGAAATGACAATGTACTTCAGAAAGAAACCAGATAAATACCAACTGAGCGACTGAAACGCAAAACTAAAAACAAAAGAAGAGAGCACTTACAAAACGGAACAAATAAGCAAAACATTAACCTGTTGCCTATCAGCCCTGTTAATCCCCACTTTCTATTATTTTCGAGGCGTCACGGCGGCGTGCAAAAATTATGTGGCGATGTTTACTAAATGATGGACAGCCGCTAAAGTATTATGTCGCTACAGAACAAGCTAAACAACTGCAGAGCAATGATCAATGCCACAATGCCGGTCGAACATGCGGTTCCTGAACACATCAAAGAGAGCTTAAGATATGTTTGTAGATAAACTAGTGTATGTAACCATCAAAGAGAGCTTAAGATATGTTTGTAGATAAACTAGTGTATGTAAACAGTTACATACACTAGTTTATCTACAAACATATCTTAAGCTCTCTTTGATGTGTTCAGGAACCGCATGTTCGATATCACTCGAGAGTTTTAATGACTAATTATGTACAGACATAATTAGTCATTAAAACTCTCGAGTGATATTGTTATGAAACTCGCCTTCGGCTCGATTCATAACCCCACTCTCGAGTATTAATGCCCTCCATTATGTAGCAGTCACATAAACTACCATTAAATTTAATTTGTAAAATATATTTTATAACTCTTACCTGCCTTCTAGGTTTGACTTGTTTGTTTGTCAAATTGTCAATTCCTACTGTGTAATCAAGGCTCCCATAGGCCATAGGCTTTGCCTAGTTTGGGATCCGCTATTATTTTTTAGACAATTATATTCTAAACGTGTTTCATTTCTTTATGTATTAACTTGTATAGTACTACGAAGGCAAATAAATGATTTTTTACTTTACTTACTTTTACTTTACCTAAGTCCTTTGAAATAATCTGATTTTATGACCTTATACCCCATCCAACTATGTATGATTCACATATTTGTATCCAAAGTACAGCCGTAAAAAATATCGACGTTTCATGGTAGTATTTGATTTTTATTTCTGACACTGACGAAAATTATGTATCTTTTTTAGGACTTTAAGTCCCCTAAATGTACTTTACCACCTCATAATCATCATCATCCTGAATATATACCTTATTTATCTATACATTCTTTTACTATACCTCCTATAAATAATCACTAACAAAAACGGAGTCAAAGATTTTGCTAAAATTTTGCCATTTTTTGCGTGGAGGAATTGAATTTATATATTTATGGAGGCTTTATAAAACATTATGACTGCCCATGCTAAAATATGCCCAAACAAAATTTTACATAGTTTTTTAGCAATAATAATTTCCCATTATGCAATGCATGCAAACTACAGAATCAATTTTTTTGGTACTTAGTAGTCCAAAACATCAAAAATTTACGAAAACTTTTAGAACAAATCTTCGTTGGGCACATTATTTTCACTTTCGGTACAAAACAAGATAAAATCACAGAGATAGAGATTGGATGTATAGAAGAAAAAAATCATGTCAGTATAGTGGTAGCTCTGATAAGTACCAAAGATACAAAATACCATTACTTCCATTTTAGTGTTGTCTTTTAACAGTTTTATTGTACAACGATCGAACTTAACATAATCGAGTATTTCCAAAACCTCGATTTCGCGCGCAAACGGTAACCCTTTTTAGAGCTAAAGCGATTAGACGTAGATTTCATATTTCGCCCTGTTTAGGGCTAACGCGTGTTGAATCAGTAAAAAATAATGGAACAATCATCAGGAAAGGCCGAAATACTGAAAGGCGCAACACTTTGGAGTACCATTTATACACAAAAAACACGAGGAGTGATGGAAGCTCTAAAAGAACTCCGCGAAACAGGAAAACAATGGATATTAACTTAAAAAGAAGAGACCAAAATATAATACAACGCAAGAACATAAGCAACTAGCAACTTCTAAAGACAACCTTATGCAAATCAAGGTTGAACCAAATACAGATCAATAACTGTCACATTCCACCACCTTCATCAATAATGCATGAAATAACCCACCCCAGTTTTAACATATATATACATATATGTTAAAACTGGGGTGGGTCTGAATATACATTCAACAACATACAAGCAACCTTAATGTCTAAAACACGTAAAAAAGGCACGACTGGAATATAAATTACTAAATGCGAGGTGAAAAATCTGCTTTTATTCAATTACTATAAAGAAAGTAGGTAAAAAATAAAACCGAAGAGAAATGGAAACAGTTTAATTATTAAAATTAATAGACATATTGTTACATTTATGTTAGTTTGTTTAATTTGCGACTGATTATCAGATGATGCAGGTGGGCCTGGTTGACTCGACATTACACACTGGTTTTCTTCGAGCTCTCGAGAAATAGACGGACGTAGCGATGATGAGCGGTTTAAGTTTATTGATTCTGTAATATGCGACGTAATTTTAGTTTTATTTTCAATGGACGATTGGTCCGATTTCCACCCGCCCGCCGTGACATTTTAGTGTAATCAAGTTTGCGCCATTGTCTGCAAGTAGCGCCGCTGATGTTCGACGGAAGCAATGTGGCAATCTCTTTGGGATAATTTCCAAATTTATTTCTACCTATGACTTGTTTTGTGCATTTACCATTCTTGTAATTTAAGAAGAATCATGCTGTATTGCTATCTGCCGGACGAAGTACTTGATATATTTGAACCATACTCATAAATTCGTCACGATGACAAAGACGCGTTTTTTTTTTTTTGTAGAAGTAAGTAGTAAGTAGTAAGTAGAAGTTTTGTAGAAGTAGACCAGCATCTGGTTTTGAGTTTGTATATTTTCAACTTAAATAGTCATCAATTCAGGGCTTCTACAAGCACCAATAATGCAGAAAATGATCTCAACCTAGAAAGAATAGAAAAAAAATGAGTTTAGTTGCTTATTTACATAGTTATTTATGTTGTTATCCATTTACAAACAGTACCTAAAAGTAATAAAGTTGGTAAAATAGTAAAATAAAACTAACTATTTGTCGTTAGGCGCTTCATTTCAAAATCAAAAAATTTCAGCTGTGAAAACTTGATTTTTACACTGGAAACCATCTGGTTGTCGTTTTAAAAACTTCCCAACTACCCTCGGATTTTGAGAGGTTAAGAGTGCCTTTTAGCATGGAGTAAATGAAGGTGTGGTCCATACCACACCTTCATTTACTTCGACAGTTCACTAAAATAAGCCAATAACACGCTTTCCAATAATGATTACGCTTTATTATTATTTTTCCATTCAATAAAGTTTTCATACTCTTTCATGTATTTTATGCGGGATTTTTGCGGAAATAGGTTTTATATTATGTTTTTGGCTTTGATTTGAATTGTTTCTAGATTTAGTAAAATGTCCGTGTCACTTGAGGATTCCATTTTCATAAAAAAATTAATTGGGCAACTGCACGCTCGTGTTTCTCAGTGAAAATTAGCTCTTTTATGTTCCTGCCTTTTTTTCATAATTTAATTCTTTATTTTTTTTTCTTTAATTAAAATCAGATTTGGAAACATAATGTTTTTCAAAACCAGAAAAAACAGCCAAGTGCGAGTTGGACTCACGCACAAGGGTTCCTTACGGCCGTACAATGGTAGGGATGGTGTGGAGTGAATAGTTTGGATTTTATGCAATCTTAAGCAAAATGATGTTTACAAAGTTATTGGTGCGGCTACTTTCACACTCCATGCACGTAACCATTCATAAGTGTGTTTGTGGTATTTAAATAATTGTTGTATGGGAGCCCCTTGAAATATTTATTATATTCTGTTTTTTTAGTATTTCTTGTTATAGCAGCAAAAGAAATACATCATCTGTGAAAATGTCATGTGTCTAACTATCACGGTTCATGAGATACAGGCTGGTGACAGACGGACAGACAGACTGACGGACAGCGGAGTCTTAGTAATAGGGTCCCGTTTTACTCTTTGGGTACGGAACCCTAAAATACTATTAACTCAAATATGTCAGAAAATATATCATTTACCAACTGCCAACTACCAAAATATCATACCAACGTTGGACAGCTGATAAAAATATAAAATGTATCAGTGAATACCAGCGAAATGATTGTTTTTTGGATCCAAAACACCCTCAATATAAAATTAGAGATGCCCCAGAAGCTACCTACAAAGAGATTATAGAAGTCATGCAGAGATGGAAACTGTGAAAGATGTAGTTGGTAAAAACGAACACTAAGTAATACTTTTAACAATTTATTTATTTATTTATTTATTAATTCATTAACATCGTCAACAGAGTAATAACAGTTTGCAGAAGCCAATGGAATAATTTACATTTAAAGTAAATTATAAAAATTTTAAACCGTTCTAGGCTTTTATTGTTTTATATGTTTTAAACAAATGACCATACTTAATAATTTACATTTAAAAGTGTTGAACTTCAACGTTTTCATAGAACTTGTGAACAAAATTACCGTTTTGACTGTTCCTGATAAGTTTCTATTTTGACTAGCAGTCAAATAACGTATTTTTGACTAGACCAAATGAAAAAAATATCAAAATACTTACTTAAATTGTTAATTGTAACAAATATATATTTTTTACGTACCTGAATTAAGTATTTTAATTCTTCGGCAATTGCAGTCAATACATCAGGAATAAAAAATTATAAACTATACTCCATTTCAATAGCATTTCATAATAATGTAAACAGAATGTCAGTTGACAGTTGTCTATGATTGAGCGAGATTTGAGTGTTGTACCTACACTGATGTCAAAGGCATTGATCAAAGAGATATAGTTCGCTGTCGATCTTCGATCGATTGTTTTCTATTAGTAGTACAAAACCAAGGAGTGGGGCGCGTAATTTCAGCTTAGACGAGCTCTAGCATCATACCAAAAAACTTAATTAAATTGTTTTAGAAAATTTAGTAGAATAGAAAATAACCGAAGATAGAGAAATATCCCAACCTGACGCGCGTCATTCGCTTGTGACAGATTCATCATCACTTGATGTATCATCATCGGTCACATTTATAATAAAAGGCTGAGTTACAGCGTCGCTAGCCACATCCATAAGGCCGTCTAATTTTTTCATCCTTTCCTTTCGTAGCTCTCTTTCACTCCTTGTGTAACAAACCTTTATTGTTACCTCCTTGTTTTTTTGAGAAAGAGGTCCTATCGTATAAAAATCAAAGTCCGTGATTTTAAGCAGATGTCGTCGTTTCAATAATAAATCCAACCAAATGGCAAAGAAAATTTCCTTAATCCAAAATACAAGAAGCAAAGTCGTCGATAATTACTGGAAATGGAAAAACGCAGAGAACTCGGAACAATACCCACTGACACAGGTCAGGGACAGTGAATGAAGTAACATTTTTTTTTAAATATATATTTCCTCTTTTCAGTTTTTTAGGTTTACCTTCTCCTTCGGAAGCTAGATCTCCTTTAAGTTCTTCATTATTCTTTTCATCAACAATTCAACAACAACATTCAACAAATCAATCAAACAAACCGATTGATCGATCGAATCGGATCGATTCAAAAGAATGAACCACACTAACTTTCCAAAGACAATAAGACTTTGATGCGCTTTGATGAGTAAAAAAATAATATGACTTTTTACAAACTATTGAAATATTCGTCGTCCGATAATTTTTGCAAGAAAATAACTATCTTAGGGGAGTTACTTGGTGTCGAAATGATGTAAGAACAATAAATGATTCCTTGGTATGTGAATGTGTTCAGGATTGATATTCAAATGTAAGTAGTTACGGCGTAGTCGTGTGTAAATTGGCTTGTTTACATTATTATGAAATGCTATTGAAATGGACTTTACATGGTGACACTCTGAATTCGTATGGTAGTGACTTTAAACTATTTCCAGTTGCTTTAAATCGTAGCGTAATTTGAAGTTTTAGTTTTGCTGTCAATGCTTCATGACATGACATATTGTATCCTGTTTAGATATTTTGCTGGACACTTTATTCAATAAAAAAATAAAATGATTTTCACTCATTCGAAAATAGTTTGTATAGCTCTCAGGATCTTCATCTGCTAATTCAGATATTAACTGTATCATACCCATATGCTTTCTCGCTAGCCACCTTCGAATCCACCAACGTCTTTTCTTTCGAGACAACCATTTCTTCATTATATACTCACATCTGTATGACAATATTTAACAATGCAAAATAATGCTTTGAGGTTGGCGGAACCATGAACACAGATATACTGTGGATTTTACGAGACTATTATTTTTAATGAAACTAAATTCACATTAACTGGAGGTAGTGTCATAAAATGTATTTCATGATGCATTAAACTTGTTTTATACTTTGAATAATAATGTAGACATAAATACTTGAGACGCTAGCTTAAACAAAATATGTGCCCGGCCTCTTGACGAGAGGGGTATGCGCGGGGCGAGAGCGTGCGTGTCAGTTGTCATAGATAAAAATCTTTGCGCTCATATGCGACATGCCGAAATTCTGTATGGAGACGAACAGTCGCCTTTGCCCAAAGGTTTACCTATCGAGTGAATCCTTCCTATACTGGTTGCATACTTTTAAGCGCAGGTGACCTATTATGTGTATTTCGGAATAAATTAAAAGAGAATATGCACATATCAAATATTTAATGGGAAGTATTTTTTTCTTTCATTGGACGGGATGTTGTTACAGTCAGTTTAATAAAAAATTGTTAGATTTTAAAATTTTCGTCAAATGATAATTATCATTAATTAATTGCGGTAGTAAAACATGAGCGGTATTTCTGCGCAAGGGTCTACCTGTCACTGCTATGAAACCTTAATCCTAAATTACCCATATCATCATGGGCTTGCTGGAAGAGGCTGGGCTTGTTAGAGATAAGCTTGCCTTTGTAAATGTATTTTCCATAAGTTTGTAATGTGAATTTTCATGTGAAATAAAAATTACAAAATATATGACGTGCATTACACGTTGGTATTCGGAAATGTCACATCTGCATGTAAAAATCTTGTAACTCTTTGATTTTAAAAGAGAAAACATGGCTGTCGCTTTGTTGATTTTTGTAACTCACAAAATATGGTTGAATTTGCGTATTTTACTGATAATACATGGTACTTAAGCATGAAAATGTATTCCTTGGCTTTTTTGTGTAGTTTTTACAGTACCGCAGTACACGACGGCATTATTTAGTTTCTTACTCTCGAAATCAACGCATCACGGCTCGCAAGCGCTTGGCACAAACTGATTGGTGTTGAGTGAATTCACTTTACTTATAGCTGCAAGAAATTCAGTTTGCGCTCCTGCTCTAGTATTTATACATTATTACTCAAAAGTTTCATAATGAGAATTTGGCTTAGTTTCCACGCTCTCTGCCACAAAATATTCTGTTTTTTTTTAAGTATTTATCGATTTTCTTTGCTGATAGTTTAGTTTTCTCAAAAAAAAGTCTCAATACCACCCAAATGTATATGACTATAATAAATAATAGAATTATGCTATTTAAAAAGAGGCATTAACGTTGCTATGCTAGTTTTTTTTTTATTTATTCGCCGTTTCAGGTACATAAACATATTTGTACTAGGAAGTAAACAATCGTTTCGTACCATCATACGAGAGTTCAAACTTCAAATGTCTTTATTACTGTAGATATTTAGAAATACTTAGCAAACGTAATTTTTGCCTCTTCTCTACATTGGACCACTGTGGGAGCGAAGGGCGAAGAAAGTCAAGAAAGACTCTTTGATCTCTTTTAAAATATTGGTCGTGTTTAACTATTACAAATATTAAAATATTACTTATTATAATTAATAAGCAGGAATATATAATAAGAAAACTATCAACAGCAAGTTCTCCGTTAAGTTAGATTAACCCCATATAGTCCCGTCGTTTGAGTAATCTTGAACGCTGTCATATCCCTTTTTTGACAAAGTCGCTTTTACATGGTTTTTAAATTGCTCAAATTTCAATTTCTAAATCTCCAGAGGTATCATGTTGCAGTAGAGAATGCACTGACCCTTGAAAGAATTTCTAACCTTCGCAAGTCTAAACCGGGGCGCAACTTGTCTGTGATTATTTCTTAACATCACAGCTAACGCTAAGTTTGGAAAATGGTGTAAGGTTCTTGCCTATATACTTGCTTATATTTTCGTTAATAAATTCACCAGCTACGGTTATTATCTCAATTTTTTCAAAAATCTATCTAAAGGAGCTCTGTGCGCTTTAAATTATCCATTGCTCGAATATTTATTTTCTGTAAAATAAAAATATCCGTTTGAATATTAATTATCCGCTATTTCCCCCACAACAAGATACAATAGGACATGACACTATGAACGTTACTAAAATATAATAGCCTAGATGTAGCCAGCGTAAGCCGCTGAACACAATTTACTAGCCAGTTTATATATGCGGGGTCCTCACTGCAATTAGCTATCAATGGATATTCAAAGAAACTTCGTATCATTTCTTAATTCTTACGTGTTGCTGTCAAACACTGAACCGTGGCTCAAGCAGGAATAATTACCAGAGTGAAAAAGTGTTCGAGTTCAGATGAAATGACGCTTATTTCATTGGCCATAAGAGTCACTGACAGTACGATTCGCATACTTTTTCGACGCGTAATTATTCCTGCTTCCTACACTGGTCTCAACTTGCCTGACATTTGGAAGTGAGAATTTGTACAATTGGTTTTACCAGCGTTCAACTATCTGTGAACCAAATCAAGGTTAATGACAATACACTAATAACATTAACAACATCTTATTTTTGTCTTTAAATTTTGAAGACCAGTGAAGTATCATCAGTAAACAACACTACGACAGTCAATTTCTCCACCAGTCAATTTCTCCACGATCGTTAATATATACCAGGAATAAGAAAGGGCCTAATATGGAACCTTGTGGAACGCCAATTTTTACTCCCGATCCATCACATTTAACGCCGTTGTCTTCCGCCTTTTGAATTATATTACTTAGGTATGATCTAAGTAAATACAACGCTTTATTTATAACTCCGTAGTTATTTAATTTCATTAGTACCGTATAGTGAGCAACACAATCAAATGCCTTCCACAGATCGCGAACAACTCCGATAGCATCCTGTGCGGCCCCCTATGCAGAATAATAATGAGATATTAGGGTTTTACCTGTATCCGTAGTCGATTTACCACTAGTGAAACCGTATTGTTTGGCGTGGAGTTGTTTTGTACGGTTGAAGTGTAAGAGCATTTGAGATACTCTCATATTTGGTTGAGTACAATCTTTTCAAATATTTTACTTAGTGTTGGAATAACAGATATTAGTCTAAAATTTAAAGGACCACCTTTGTCTCCCGACTTGACCAGAGGTATCAGTTTACTGTGTTTCATGAGGTCTGGGAAAGCGCCATAGTCAACACATTTATTGAATATATAAGCTAAGTGTGGGCTATAACTAGAACTACTCAACCAATGACTTTGACTGATATACCCCACAGGTCTTCAGTATTTTTTAAGTTAAATAATCTAAAAGTTTTGACAATATCCCGGGGTATAATACCAAATTTTCGGTGAGAGCAAAAACTTTTATAGTTTTTGCTCTCACCGAAAATTTGTAGGTGAAAAGTGTTTTTTTGTTGGTTAGAATCTAATTAGAATTTAATTTCGAGTCTAATTGGTGGCGATCAGTGGCAATGCGATCATATTTTGCGTGGCGAATGGCTGCAGAGGCAGAGGAGCTGAGCGTCGCGAGCAAGAGCGACAAGAACTAAGATCACGGCGGGAGAGTTTGATCATCGACTCTATTTCCGATACCCATTTTATTCAGCGGTATCGGCTTAATAAAGCTGCGTATGAGTATCTTTGTGATACTCTAAGAACATGTGGTAACCTCAGGAGCTCACAAAGGGTATCATTAGAGTCTAAGGTATGTATGTAGTGCACCTCATTCATAAATATATAAGATGTGTAGGGTTTTATCTCCATTTGGTTCTGTCCCTGCGCCTCAAGCTTGATATCATACCACTGAAACCCGACCCCTTATCTCATCCTGCAGGCTTCTATAAATTCTAGGTACCTACTTATTATACTATCAAAATATATATATTTTTTTCATGTGTTTTAGGTGCTTTGTGCGCTGTTGTTTTACGCCAATGGAGACTACCAAAGGGTGATTGGCATAGCCAATCATCTATCTCAAGAGGCAACAAGCCGGTACATTGAGGAAGTGACTGAGGCATTGAACCATCCGGATGTGGTCAGAAAATGTATTAAATTCCCAAGCACTCCAGAAGCCAGGGAACAAATAAAACAAAAGTTTGTATAAAAATACCTAGTATAACATTAAACGCTACGCTCGTGCGAGACATTTTTAATTTTATAATAAATAAAAGCTTGTAAACACAATGTTTGTTTCGTTTTGATAAATTGGCAGTTTGTGAGAGTTGACACTTGACATTGACAACGTCTAACGAAAATCAAAACGTCAAAATGACAGGTGTGTTTGCCCTTTCTTTTTACACGTGCTAGAAAGAGATAAAGTATGTAGAGTGAAGTTCGCACAATCGAGTTTTACCATAAACGATATCGTGTGAACTATAATCAAAAAATATAACTCATACTACCAATTCAGTTGGAAACTAATAGTTTGGCGTGCTTACGATTTCTATCAACGTTTACGTACTTTGCAAACCCGTACTAGAGGCACTGTCGGGTAATCACCTGAGTGACGTGTGACAGCGTTTTGTGGCCGGTGCGGGCCACAAGAAGCGAGCAGTGAAATTTTGCAGCGTGTGGTGGCCAACGGCGTCAACCGTATATGGCGAGTCCATATAAAATGTATGAAAACTACTGGAAATATGCCGGAAGCGGCGTTCGGTGGCTGTGGCCGGTGGCCCGTGTGCGGGAACCCTTATATTATGTTATGCGTAAGATTGAGCCATGTCTCATCAAGCTGACTCAGTGCGGGTGAATGGGCGAAGACAATAAAAATAAAATAAAATTATACCTTATTGAAGCGAAGTAATCACATAAAAAAGATATTAATTCACTTGGTAATATTACAGGACCAATCAGCACGTTGTCTATGAGCCCTATCTATACGTTAATAGAAAACCTCACTTGGAATGAGGAGGATTTTTTCAACTTTGGATATCGGTCTTACGGCAATACTTGTGATGGTTTCGGCAGTTTGTAATGCCATCTCTGTTAAATGTTTCCTCGTCCATCCACAATATTTTTTTGGATAATTCGGGGTCGGCAGAGGTCCTCTTTTGGACCCATGCCGACATGACGCATCTCGGCACGTTGTCCACATCTTCGTGGAGATGTTGCACTCGTTGATAGTGGTACGGGAGAAGACCCTCCAACCTCAAAATTCTCCAGACAGTTCTCTTGAGAGCCAGGTTGTGAAGCCAAACGTCTTGTGCTGATGCCTGGATCCGCATATAACTCCTTAAGATTGCTTCTTCCACGGACACGTCGATTATAAATCGTGGTTCTCGACGATCAGGATTTAAGCCAAGTCCGGTCAAGGAGAGTCTTCTATGAACTTTTTGAAAGTTTCGCGCGGATGGTCGGCGCTGGTCGGGGAAGACAGCGATACATGCAATTGCGCTTTCGACCTTCCACGTGACATACCATTATAATGTAGGGTGTCGGCTATTTCAGCGGGAGAGAATTCAGTCAAACGGGGCATATCCAAAAAACTTGAGCAGAAGAAAACTTTAAGAAACTATCAGGGCAACTGACTAAACTTTGTTCCATTGTGATTTTTGTGATTTTTGAATGACGACCCGTATGGCCGAGTCGGCAGTGACCCTGCTTACGAAGCCAAGAGTCCCGGGTTCGAGTCCCGGTGGGGGCAAATATTTGTTTGATGAGAACGGAGGTTTGTACCCTAGGCATGGTTGTTTATCTATATATGTATAATGTTTATCTATATAAGTATGTGCATTCGTTGCCTAGTACCCAAGATACAGGGAATCCTATTTTGGGGCTAGATCAATATGTGTAAATAGTGTCCAAGGTTGTTCGGAGAAAAATTCATTGAAATACAAAAAATATATATGCGTGCTTGTCGCCAGCATGCATACTCGTAGCAAAGAGGTTGTTAGTATTTGGTCTACAACCCCAAATAAAAAAAACGTTTACTTTTGTGAAAAGTGTGTTTAGCTCAGCCTGTGCCTTCAACTACAAGATTTTGTGTTTCACTTCAATCACTTTTATTTCAAAAACAAAGCGAAATTTTAGTTTAAATTTACCACTTTTTCTGCAATGTATTATTACTAGCTGCACGACGTATCCTTCATCGTCACGAATCAGTCAATTTCAGTACGAAAAATCTTCCATTCCGAAGTCATATTTTTTTGCAGTTGTTACCCAGAAAGCGCATTCAATATTAAAATGGCTATAAAAAATTGGGAGGATGATATTTTTTTTGTCGATGAATTTTGATGTTCTTCAACCCAGATCGATATATGCACTTTATGAAGATTCACATTATATAAACGCGTAGTTTCCATAAATATGTATCTATTTCTTCTGTATTTGTGCATTAAAGTATAAAATAAAGTAAAGTATATACAGGCTGTCCCAAAAGTCATACGTCATAGCGTCACCGAAGGCAGCCCTGCCTCAGATGCATCTATCAAGCCTAAAAGTGAAAGTTGCATGTAATTCGAAAAAATGTCAGTAAAGTTTTAATGAAAAACCCCATTTTTTGGGTTCCGTACCTCAAACGGGTTCAATGTGAAAGAAAACGCGGTATGATTGAATTTGGTGTCAGCTTTCTACAAAAAGGGCGGCACGTGGCTAGAGCGAAGAATTTTAAAAACTAATCAACTCGTGCGCGGAATACCCATGGTAAAATTTCTATATCTATACTCAAAATTGACGGGGATAAATGGCCATGCATTTTTCTGATTGTATTTATTTTTAATAACTTATTTTGAAAATATAGACCGTTTTAAGAAACGAATTTAAATATACTGACGAGCAATGAAAAAGTTCCAGTGACATAGCACCAAATTACTCCTAAACGGGAAAGGCTAGCTTAATGACGCCGTCTGCAATAGCAAAGTATTAACAGCGCATCAGATTATTACCAATTAAAAACGTAAATATTGTGTTCAAAGTTTAAATTAAATGTTTTAAAAAATTGGATGTGTGTTTGTCGGCATTTTGTGGGTGGAACTTTTTCATTGCTCGTCAGTGTATTTCTGGGTTTTAATCATTGCGTCTATTTAAAAAAACGAAGCTAAAGTTTTACCCGCCAAAATTAAACGTGATACCACTAGAGATGTAATGGGATAAATTTCTTTGCCTACCACAAAATAAGTGGCAGTCATGTCAACCACAAAGTGCTAAGTATATGAGTGAAGCCAACTGGCAAACAAAGATCACGTCACTCACGTCATTCATAACCTAACTAAAATTAAATTATTGATTTTTGTTGTGATATGATTTAAAAAATCTAATTTATTTTCATAATGGGAAGCAAAGAGTGTTACAACCCGTCGTGTTCAAACAGCAGTGATAACCCAGATTTGTTATTCATACCAATTCTAGAACGTTTGCGGAAAGGATGGTGTCGTCGAAAGTTTTGTTTGGGCGGATGGTTCAAGAAGAGAGAGCACAAAACTAGCAGTAGCTTATTAATGTATCTTGAATAGTAACGGACAAGACAAATCAATTGGAATATGCTGCTGCTGGATAATGGAATATGCTGGTACCCTAAAGGAAACATCAGATACTGAAAATAAGGCTGTAGTAATATATTCAGATAGTCAAGCAACCTTAATACTTTCAGGGAAAAAAGGGTGGAAAAAGGCGTGACTCTATGTTATGTTATAAACCCAGTCTGCCTATAACAGCAACTCAATAACAAGGAGATTTGGAGAGGGAAGTCCGCTGAATCAACAGTAACTGGTGCCCAAACACTGGGAATTGGGTAAAATAGTCACAATAGAGGACCAACCACCCGCCGTGTTCGGCGGCCGTCCCACCTCATCATCTATCTATCTACCCGTGGTACTGCCGGTGGTAATTCTGATAATACCAATGCTGAGTCAGCTATAGTCAGCGGCTAAACTTCAATTTTGTGTATAATATTTCTAGTAAATGTTTTGTATAAAAACAACTATAGAAATTTAGTTTATTTTTATTATATCATCCTGCAAATTTATTAGCCTTAATTCATTCATTACAATTTGATCAAGTATCCCAAACAAAACTGCGATTAATTCTTGAAATATTCTGCGTTCGCTTGACGAAACCATTCTTTTCGCAGAATTAGTACGAATAACAAATCCGGGTTATCACTGTTGTTTGAACATGACGGGGTGAAACACTCTTTACTTCCCATTATGTAAACAATTTGATTTTTTAAATCATATCACAACCAAAATCAATAATTTCATTTTAGTTAGGTTAGGACTGACGTGAGTGACGTAATGTTTGTTTAACAGTTGACTTCAATCATATACTTGTCACTCTGTGGTTGACATGACTGACACTTTTTTTTTGTGGTTGGCAAAGAAATTTATCCCATTACGTCTCTACTGGCGTCACGTTTAATTTTGGCGGGTAGAACTTTAGCTTTGTTTTTTAAATAGACGCAAATAATAAAACCCAAAAATATTTAAATTAGTTTAATAAATGGTACATATTTTCAAAATAAATTATAAAAAATATACAATAAGAAAAATGCATGGCCAATTATCACCGTCAAGGTCGAGTATAGGTATAAGAATTGTACTATGGGTATTCCACGCACGAGTTGATTGCAGTTTTTAAAATTCTTCGCTTTAGCCACGTGCCGCACTTTTTGAAGAAATCTGACACCAAATTCAATCATACCGCGTTTTCTTTCAGATTGAACTTAGTACTTAATATACCTAGTCTCCCCTCCTCCTTCTCAGGCAGAGCTACATGTGCTAGAAGAATTTCCTTCTGAGTTCGTGAGTAGAATTCAAATATAAAAAAGTGTCAAGTCGAGTCGTACTCGCGCACGAATGGTTCCGTACCATCGCACATTGATAAGGATGGTATGGGGTAAATATGTAAATATGTCCTATAAAATGTTGTTTACTCAGTTAATGGTGCGGCTACTTTCATACTCCATGTACGTTACCAGGTGCATTTATAAGATTGTATATGGTTGAGAAATAAATTTTGACCACTCTACTTAAGCCATAAATTTCTCATAAACGGTCGTATCTTTTCATTACGTAGATAATATAGACTATGACTATTCTATACTTATAAAAATGAATCGCTGTACGTTAGTCTTACTAAATCTCTAAAATGGTCCGATTGGATTGTATGACTGCTGTTTGGTTTTATTCTCCTGCCCAGAGACATTTGTTAATTATATTTTATATTGCCGGTAATCCTAACTGCTTTTATTAACAAATATGTAAAACAAAATTGACAAAATACCAAAATACATGATTACTTTGTTCATTTTGGTAAATAATATACCTACTCTTGTTTGATTTGTGATATTTTTTAATGTGGTGTACAGTGCTTTTACGAAAAATGAACTAACCATAAAATACACTACACAATGCGTTTATGGGCCATAGAACCGACTTATTATCTATGTGATTAAATGTCAGTTATAAATATATGCCGATGATGGTGTGCCTGGCTCCTTTCGTACTTTGTTTAAGATCATCATCAGCAGTTCTAGGTCTCCTCGCAACGGCGCCAATAATTCCTGGATATCTGCCTTCGAGATGCGCATTGATGACTCTTTAAATCATTTCGTACATTGTCTGTGTGCTATTTGGAAATATTTCCGCGTACAATCATGCAGCTTTTATTGCATTGCAATGCCAGTAGTAGTAGTACAAACTTGCCTAGTCTCAACATACATTAAGTGCATATTAGCGTACTCACTATCAGAGTATTGGGCAGTGTTCCGATTTTCCATAGCTGCTTGGCATTTCTACAAAGCTCTTTAATTCCAAAAAAGCAATTGCGATATCAAATATAGTTTCAATTTTAAAGTCAAGAGGATAACCAGAGTGCAGAGAAATGTCAAGTAAAAATCAAATATCGGCAGCCAGTTTGAAGAAGAAAAAGAAGTCTTATAGTAAACTTTGAATACCTATTTATGATCCATACCTAACTTAATCATCTTAATCCAATATAACCCAACGTAAAGTAAAGCAAAGTAACGTGACCTAACCTAAGGCAATCTAAACTAACCCAATCATGGAATCAGAAGATTCCAGGTTCGAATCCTGGCAAGGTCGCCATGTAAGGATGGGCCTATTAAGTGTGGAATGAGGCAGTCACATGTTCGAAAGACAGTTGTATATTGAGTCATGAATCATAATAAAGAGGCTATTTATAGATGTAAGTAGGGTTCAGGTGTGCATACACTACAACCCTAACCTCATCATACTCAGCCCACATCGACCCACTGCTGGGCATAAACCTCTTCTCTAAATCGCCAATCTCCCCGGTCCTCTGCCAATCGCACCCAATGGTTTCCGACGACTTTATAATATCGTCGGACCATCGGGGGCTGGTGGTCTGCCCACTGGCCTTGTCGCTCCCCGAGGCCACCACTCTGTGACTGCTTTGGGCCACCGTCCGCCTGCTCGTCAGCCAAGTGTCCCGCCCATCTCCACTTCAATCTCGTTATCCGTTTGCCTACATCTGCGACCTTCGATTGCCGTTGAATTTCGACATTTGGCACACGGTCAACGAGAGAGAAGCCCAACCTGGAACGCTCCATCGCTCTTTGTGCTACTTTTATAGTATGCACATTATGCTTTTTGAGCCTCCATGTTTCGGCTCTATAGAGCCGATAGGTGAGGATGGGCAAGACACATTGATTATACACCTAGGTCTTCAGGCATTATGGGAGTGAGGATTTGAAGACTTCACTTTGTTTACCGAAAGCAGCCCACCCTAATCCGACGCGTCTTTCGATCTCCTTCACCTCCCCGTTCGTCCCCCTTTCGGAGATCCCGGTCTATAGACGCGGAGTCAGTGTTCCTATACATACGCAGCTGCATTGTCGCGGTCGTGTTCAGCTCCCGGAGGGTATCGACGTATCGCATGTCAATGCCACAGCGATGGAGAGAGTGGAACACGGCCCAGTGCTCGACGCTGTCGAACGCCTTCTCATAATTGACAAAGGCGAAAAACAAGAGCCGTTTGAATACTCTGCTTTTCTCCATCAGCTGCTTGACCGCATGGATGTGATCCATTGTCGAATAAGCCCACCGGAAGCAAGCTTGTTCGACAGGCTGGTATTCGTCAAGGGTGGTAGTGAGGCGATGGCACAGGACTTAAGCGAAAAGTTTGTAGACCTGAGAGAGCGGGCTAATAGTGTGGTAATTCGACAACTTGGATTTGTCCCCCTTTTTGTGAAGAATCGTGACGATCGCGTTCTTCCAGGTAACGGGCGTAGCACCCTCAGTAAGAACTTTGTTGAAGTGTTTTACGAGAATCTCTAGGACGGGCTTTCCTCCTGCCTGCAACACCTCAACGTACACCCCAAGCTTTACCTCTCTTCAGTTTGCCTAGAGAGAACTCTACTTCATCCGAAGTGATGAAAGGTAGGTCGCTGTCTTCGCACCGCCCCGCTAGTGTTGCTCTAGGGTCCGCTGGGTCTGGAGAGTCTGGTTCGGGCGCTTTGGATGCGTATAAGTTCCCGTAAAACTCCTCACCTAACCTCAGCCAATTGAGCCACTATAGAAATAGTGGTGCGATTCTAAAGGCGTAAACAGTAACTAACCAACATTTTTTTTTATTCGACTGCTCTTATCTAGTTTCTTATGGCAGCTAATGGTAACAATGGCTGGTGCCATCCAAGCGGAAGTATTGAAGCCAATGCGTCAATTACCAAAGCATTGAAGAATTTAGGATTGCCTGTAGGCGAATGGTCCTACCTACTATTATATAGCATATTGTCTCCCAGTGAACGTGTAGACTAGGTTTGAACAGTCGCATAGAAAACCACCAGACGATTTACCCACCCTCTCCAACCTGGTTGAATTCCTGGAAGAAGAGTGTCACAGGGCAGAGAATATGGGACTGACTTTTAACTCCACTCCGGAAACACAGATGGCCTCTCCCAGGAGCGCTCTGAGCAAGGGTTTTCCGCAGAGAGGGAGGGGAGAAAATTGTTCGGAACAGTCAGCACATTGAACGCAAACGGTGATGCCTTCCCATGTTGTAAACATTTGGCCATGGCGTGGTGTCATGTAATAAATTTAGGAACCAACGAGTTCAGGAACGGCGTCAGATCGCCCAGCAGCGTATAGGTTGGCGATAGATTGCGCACGGGCAAGCATGTGCTCATTTTGTGGCCGTCCACACCATGAATCGCTCTGCATGAACCTGTCAGACCCACCCCAGTTAGGTGAAGGGGGACGTACTTAGGCACTGGGCGACCGGGGTCACGCACACGGCAGTACTCAGAGTCATGCCATGAGGGGCTCTGGGTTTTCGGTTGCAACTCGGGATGAATGGGACCACATGCACAGGAGCGAACCCAGGGGTACCAGCAGGTGGGGTCCCCAGCACAGGGATGTGGTCAGGGTGTCTGTCACCAGGCTGTATCTCATGAACCGTGATAGGTAGACAGCTGAAATAGTAACTGTATTAACACATAATCACAATCTACATATAGGTACCTATATAAATACAAAGGAATACGGAATTTATGATCTGTGATATGATAAAATTATCACCTGGCTGAATAAAAAGTATAAGATGCAAATGACGCAGAAATTATTATAGTAGTGGACTGTAATATGTAATGTCAGTGTTATTTTTATACATAGGTTATTTTCGATATACAAATATTATTAAATATTTTGTACCTATATGTTAGTAGGTATATATTTTTTCTTTCTCCTTTTTATCTATCTATGAGAATAAAATACTCAAAGAGAGACAAGCTTTTGTCGTTATATGTTTTCTGGAGTAAACATTTGAACGTCAACATTTTTGTTTATTTTTTAAGAATGTAAATATCTGTATGAATATAATTTGTTAATCTGCCTAGCGGCACCCACGATACAGGCTAGGCCTAGTGTGGGATCCACTGTACTTTTATTTTTTATTTTAACAACACAATACACTTAGTAACACGAAGTACAAGAAAGGATATTACAACGAACGAACCAATTAATAAATAATTAATTTTCTACCTATTTATTTATTTCCATACTTATTTAATATTGATAAGGCACACTTTAACACCACAATTAACATAAAAAGTATTAGAACATAATATTATAACTTATTGATTCCTTGCTTTATGTCAGGAAAAAAAAATGACGGAATAAGTATGGATACGTCGGTCTTGGATT
This sequence comes from Argyresthia goedartella, assembly GCA_949825045.1. Classification (NCBI taxonomy): domain Eukaryota; kingdom Metazoa; phylum Arthropoda; class Insecta; order Lepidoptera; family Argyresthiidae; genus Argyresthia; species Argyresthia goedartella. The sequence continues at coordinate 18,629,765 of OX463821.1, read as the reverse complement.
TGGAAGATATACAAAATCCGTTGATCATAAATTGGTAGGTATGTAAAGTGAAACACATAAAGTAGTGATTTACAAATAAAATAGGTAAAAAAACAAGAGTAGGTATATTATTTACCAAAATGAACAAATTTATCATGTATTTTGGTATTGTGAAAATATGGGTATTACCAATATAACATAAAAAAACATAAACAAGATGTGTCAAATATGTCTAACCAAGCGCCAAAAATCTGATAAAAAATAATCATCATCATATAATAGCACAATTTTGTTTTATTTTAAACTAGCTGCCCATGGCGCGCCTTTGCATCGTATTTTTCGTATTCTTATAGTTACCTATCATAAAACTATTCATTTATCATTTTAGAGTCACTTTCATAGGTTTCTTAAATGGATATCGACATTATCAGCCCGTTGTTTAGCATAATATGCATCAGACCTCAGATTACCGAAACTTTAGTTCCGCTGCGAACAAAGAGGTTGAACGTAGTAAATTAATAAATCAGCGTTTCAGTGATGCTATGGCTGCCAACGCCATCTAGCAAAAGAGGCTGAACTTACCATACAAAATATTTTTTGGTATTTTAGCTATTTTTTTGCGTTTTCCGTAATTTTATTTTATCTTTATTTTAGCATTCAGACCAACCGATCGGACCATTTTAGAGATTTAGTAAGACTATCGAACAGCGATTCATTTTATAAGTATAGAATAGTTGTAGTCTATAAGATACAGAGTAAATAATAGGATAAAGATTTTAAAGCACAGAATACAACATTTTAACAAAATTAAAACAAAATAATTCATCGCGTGTTAGAAATAAAGTAAAGAAATAAAACAATTAGGCTCCAGCTGTGGCATCCACCTAACTTGCTTAGAGGCTTATTGCGTGCGGTCAAGAAAATCCCCTAACCATGCCCTTTTCCCGTCTCGTTGAAATTTTGTTGAATCCGTCCAAACTACAGCTTATTTTAAGGAGAAACATGTTTTTATCTTGAAACTATGTATTAGGCAGTGAATCTGAGCAATATTCTATTAATCATCTGGTATCGAATACCTTCAACACTGAAACCAATTTCAGCTACCTGAAATTCAAACACATATTACGACTATGTTTTAGAAAAACAAGTACTAATTTCACCAAAATACTGTCTAGTAACACCACTAACACACGTCACTATCCTTGATTTCATTATTTGTATTTCATGTTTCGTTATTTGTATTGAAAAATACATAAAATCAAAGCAGAGAAGAAATCAACTTCGAAATAAATTCACTCACCATGACGCTCTACTAAGACATGTCGCAACTAGCTTCCGGGTTAGTCCTAGAGCGAGGAAGTGTATAGATGAAATGGGCGAAATCTTGTTGGAAAGGGATAGAAAAATAGACATAAATCATAGCTGCACGCGTATGACCAGTGCAACTACATTTTTGTCATCAAATAATGCGGTATAGTTTTCATACCAGGCGCAGTATCGGTCCGAAAATTATTGGTATGGTTTATACACCAGACGCGCGCCAGTGGCTACGACCAGAAAATTGTACGTCCTTTAAGGCACCTAAGCATCATCATCATCATCCTCAGTTCATATCGACATCATTTTGTTGGGCGTGGGCTTTTCCGCATTATTTATTGATAACGTCAGTTACATGTCATTTTGTTATTGGTAAATAGAGTTAATTCAGTTGAATGTCAAATAAAAATGACATTAAAATTAAATTTGTGTCAAATTAAATTAAAGTAATAATAATAAATTATATTGAATTATATAAAAATATAAAACCGGCCAAGTGCGAGTGGGAATCGCGCACGAAGGGTTCCGTACCACTGTTCAATGGAAGCGATGGTGTGAAGTGAATAGTTTGGATTTTACACAGCAAAATATTGTTTACAAAGTTATTGGTGCGGTTACTTTCACACTCCATGTACGTAACCAGGTGCATCCATAAGTTTGTATGTGGTATTGAAAGAATTGTTGTATGGGAGCCCCCTTAAATATTTCTTTTATCCTGTTTTTTAGTATTTGTTGTTGTAGCGGCAACAGAAATACATAATCTGTGAAAATTTCAACTCTCTAGCTAGCTAGGTTCTTGAGATACAGCCTGGTGACAGACGGACGGACGGACGGACGGACGGACAGCGAAGTCTTAGTAATAGGGTCCCGTTTGGAACCCTTCGGGTACGGAACCCTAAAAAAGAATAATTTACTTAATTAACATAAATGTTGTCTAGAGAGAGTCTACCTAGTTGGGTAGGTCTAGGAATTCCGAAAAAGAATAAAAGGTTTGCTCGACAAGCCAGCGCTTCAGGCGCAGATTGAAAGTGCTTGGATTGGGAGCATCGGTTACGTTGGCGGGAAGACGATTATATACCGCCGGACCCATGACGTGAGTCATCTTCAATGACTTCCCCAATGTGTTTGGGGACCGTCGCGAGTTTGTAACCGTGGCGGTGTGTTTTGCGGAGCGTGCGGAATGAGTCCAGGTTTTCGCGCACGTAGACGGCCACTTGCAGAATGGTGACGGATGGCAACGTCAGGATCCTGAGCGCTTTGAAGTGAGGCTTCGCGGAGACGTCCCAGCGGACCTGGACTATAGCTCTCACGGCTCGCTTTTGCATCCTGAATGCCCGTTCCCAATCTGCTGCGCGTCCCCACAGTTCGGCTCCGTACTGCAGCAGCGAATGCACTGTAGCGAAGTAGCACGACTTCACTTTGTCGCGCGGCACCGTGCGTGCCAGCCGACGCAGCGCGAAGCACGCGCCGCTGAGCCGCGCACACAGCCTGTCCACTTGCGCACTCCAAATGGGATCAAATCCAATAATTCAAAATAAAACAACTTATAAAGGATAAGCAAGCACGCTTTTTTGGTCACCTGATTTAGGCACAGAATAATGGCGATGAGAGCCCCTGTCACGTAAAATGGAGTTCCTATTGAACAACTTGCTAAATGTGGGCAGTATGGGCATAGTATAAATAAGAATAGTAAGTTCACTAGGCCCCTGTTCGCATAATAACTACCTACTCTTGCTCAAACGGCTAGGGTTGTCGCTTAGCGCCGCGGGTTGCGGTGCGGATTTGTTGCGTCGTCGCTCGTCGCTCGCTGCACGCTAAAACAAGTACCTACTTACAGGTGATGACCCGTTTTCTGCCTCTGAGTGCCGCTTGGAAGAGTATACTTCGCGTACCTATAGGTAGTTATAGTTACCTACTGGAACTGTTACCCGAGTTTATATTAATTAAATTACAGCTCAATCGGTTAAAAAAAATATCTGCTTGAAAATTAAGTTGCAAGATTCCACCCGACCAAACATACCTAGATAGGACAACATACATTGCAAGTTAAATAAAAGCTTTTCATGTATACCTATTGTAAACACAAGGTCGTATGCCAATAAGTTATTATTATTAGCGATTAGAGTTAGTGAAGTATGTAGCATTTTGTGTTTTCACCGATGCAAAACCTAAAACTTACTTTACCTACAATATATAGGTACTATTAGGTATGAATACTCACATTTCCTTATCTTGGGGTACTTTGAAAAATACTAGATCCTTATATGTTTTTTTATTATTGAGGCAACCGTATACCCCACAATGTTTAACCATTCTTGCAAAATAAGTATATCTGTGCGCGGAAATCACACTTGTTTGTAAACAAAACAAGTTAACACGTGCCGCCCGGCCGGACGAATGACGTTGACTCATCGCATGCATTGCTTGCATAGCCCGGTCTCGTAGTACGCGAAGGACGCGAGTTCCGGCAATGTGTACGTGTGGCGGCGCGTGCTTACATGGAATGCAATGTAGCCGTGTGTGTGCGGCTGTTCTCGCTGATTTGTTTGAAGTGAACCTGGCGTGGTATGGGCCTCTTCCAGCCATCGGGTGTAGGTATCCATGCATGCATGTTTGTATGTTGTTTTGGTGGAACATAGATATACAAAAACATTAGAATCCTTTTAAATATCACTATGTACACATTTCTGTTACACACAGACCACACAGTAGAAACTCTGGTTAAAATAGTATATTTTATATTTTAACAAGTGTTTCAAGAATATGAAACGAGGTTTGGATGCGAGTTAAGTGTTGCAAACTTTTTGTCAGTGTAACTGGCCAGTTTTTTTGCTGTTTTTGAAAAACAACACTTTTTTGACGTGATAACGTCTTATAAATCGATGAAAGCCGGCTGCAAGCATGAAAAAGTGTCACGTTCTGCCCGAGCAAAGCGTGCAAGCGAGAGCGCGGAACAAGCGATAGCGAGGTACCATCGGTCTAAGCGTTTCTGTCGTCCAATCGTCGGAAAATAAGTAGATTCACGTCATCGGAGTGAGTGCTTCGTGTTGTGAAGGGACGAAGTGATTCGGGGATCAATTCGTCGCATTCGGACAGCGACCCTTCGTGTCGGCAAGCAACACGACGGCGACAGCATCGGGCTACGACGAGAGTAAGATTCGACTCCTCTCCCCCCACCCTTGTGCTCCTCATCCCGTGTTCCTGCCTCGAATTGAGCTTTCGAATTCCGGTCCACGGCGTCAAAGGTCAGTACTCCTGGTGAAAACCAACCCTACCAATATTCCACGCCCTGTCGGTTAAGGCGTGGAATTTAATCATTTTGGTAGCAGAGCGTGGTTTCCTAGTAGGAAATCGATTCACGGACGGTTGTAGGGTTGTTTTTTTGCCACATTGTAGTTGGGAGAAAAGGGTATCTCAGATTAAAGTTCATTTTCGGTTAGTGAACGTATAATGACGAGTTAGAGGTTACCTTTTTGCACATGGCATTCGGGCCTTGGCTGTATTTTTATTAGTAATAATTGTCTAACACAGGTGTCGGGCCTGGTCGGAGTGTTAATTTGTAATAATCATCACGGAACAATCGTCCAATCGTCGGGAAATAAGTAGATTCACGTCATCGGAGTGAGTGCTTCGTGTTGTGAAGGGACGAAGTGATTCGGGGATCAATTCGTCGCATTCGGACAGCGACCCTTCGTGTCGGCAAGCAACATGACGGCGACAGCATCGGGCTACGACGAGAGTAAGATTCGACTCCTCTCCCCCCACCCATGTGCTCCTCATCCCGTGTTCCTGCCTCGAATTGAGCTTTCGAATTCCGGTCCACGGCGTCAAAGGTCAGTACTCCTGGTGAAAACCAACCCTACCAGGATTCCACGCCCTGTCGGTTGAGGCGTGGAGTTTAATCAGTTTCTTATGACGTTATCACCTAAAATTAACGTCCTTAAACCGACTTTACATTTGTAAAACCACTTTTTTATTTGGCGTCTCTCAATTTGCAATTTTTCTAAAGATTTGCTTGAACAAAGAAAATTGTTTGAGATTCTATTACTGTTTCGGTTTTGTTTCCTATATATTCTCAGTTTGCAGATTTGATAGTTCTTATTTCTGGTTTAGTGGCTTTTTCCGCAATTTTGGTATTTTTTTCTCTGTTGTTATGCACTATAAACAAATTGAGAACCCCCCATTTTAAAGTCGGTTATAAAGCAGAAATCATTTCCAAGACTGGATTCCCGTGATGGATGAACTTTTTCCATATACATGAGATACACACATACTAGATCTCTACAAGTATGTACGGAACCCTTGGTGCGCAAGTCCGACTCGCACTTGACCATTTATTTTCCTTTCCATTATATTAATGTGACCCATACCTATCGTAAAATAGAGATATTAATAAATTAATTAACCTATCTGAATGACATGACAGAACAAAAGGTGCGTTTCGGTTGCATTATAAATTACTTATAACTACTAGAGCCAATCAATGACGAAATTGCTACTAGGTATCATTCAGTTAACAGTCACCCGCCCGGACTGGTCCGTCCAAACCTATCAAGATAACGTTGCTACCGCTCTTTTGAGAACTGAGTCCCCGACTAGAACCTTTGCAGATCGGGGGGTCCCATCATTTCCAGAGAACAAGTTAACAATGCGCCCCCTGCGCCAACGCAGTGGCGGTAGTTTAGCATCCTTAACCAGCACGAGGTCACCAATACTAAATTTGTCAGTCCATTTAAGGTGCATTGCAAGATATGCAGATACTCGAGGGACCAACGCTTCCAGAATTCCTGAGTAAACTGCTGCAACATCTGGTACCGCGACAGCCGATACAATTTCACTACCTCGTAGGGGTGCTCGGGCAGCGCGCTGTCCTATCAAAAATGCTCTGGAGTCAGAGCCTCCAGGTCAACAACGGTCGCGAGGTCCTCAAAAGTCAGCGCGGTCTGACCTACTATACGCCCTAAATGTGTCTTAGCTGATTTAACTACAGCTTCAAAAATCTCACCCCAACGGGGGCCACCAGGAGGACTGAAGGTCCACTGTACGCCCCGACGAGAGGGCTGTTTCAATAACCACCTCCAAAGCTGGCAGTCCCCTTCGGGAAACAAACCGGTCCAAGCAAGCAATAAAGGCTTCAGTCGAGAGGTCAGCAACAGCCTCGAGATAATCCGCTTTGGTGAATAGACAGACAAACACGCAGAGGTACGCCTTGTACTGTTTAGCGCTAGGCTTTATTGAGCTCTTAACCATGAATGGACCTGCGACATCTGTACCAACACGATCGGGAGGTAACTCCCCCATGTGAGGTGGCATCATGGAAGCCTTGAGCCGGTAACAAGGCATGCACTGAAATACGATGCTCGGTATGGTAAGACGGCCAGACGAAAACCAAAACTCCCGCTGGAGTGTAGACAAAAAGGCGTTACAGCTTGCGTGACCATTCTTAATACACTGATCAGTAACCAGCGTCTCAACTAACTAATGAGCCGAATACGGCAGATGCGCATGGCATACCTTCCTAATGGGTTGAGAGGCGCAACAGCTTCCTTCAATTTTGAACGTCCATTTGGTAGGACTTTCAATTCCAAAATTCCAGGACTACACTAACCGGACTAGATTCAGCAGCGACTCGTTTCGCTCTGCTGGTAACAGAATTGGAGTCAGCGTTCGCTGTGCGCGAGGAGTACGGAAATTCCGTGCGAATCTCCTTATCCAAGTAAATACATTGACCAACTTGTCAAGAGATCTATACCGGTCCAGAACCAAACCCTCATCAGTTTCCTGATCCTTCTAGGTCACATACACGGCGGTTCGGGTGCGATTGTCCGATGACACTACCACATGGGTATGGGGCCTGTCCGATTCTCTCTTTGCAAGTCAAGGTGGACCCCACCACAAATGGTGCTCTATAAGTTCAGGAGCCCGACATCCCCTGGAATCCTGGATGCACAATCAGATGGGTTCAACTCTCCTTGCACATCTCCAGGTCAGTGGGACCCCAGAAGACCGAATCTGAGAAACACGGTTCGCCACAAAACCTCTAAGGTATGGACCGAGGCCTTCAGCCAGCACAATACAATCTGACTGTCCGTCCATCCGTACACCGTATCCTCCAAGTGCACCGACCCTCGTGACACCGTTACAGCTTGGACGGATGTCTTAAACGAAACGTCTCAGCGTGGAAAGAACGTATCACCGATTGACCAACTACATTCGTTACAGCAACATTCCCCACACCCCGAATTGTTTTATCATACTTATTGCGTTTAATACCTAATTATTTCGCTAAATCGTTCGACACAATACAGCTCTGGGATCTCCTCCTGAATAGTGCTGAGGAGCAACATAACAAAATTTCCAGGTCCCAAACTACAGATACAGTGAAATATATAAAATTACATTAGCGAAATTAACCTAGTTGTGAGACCGTCATTTTTTAAGAAATTGAATCGTATGTGTTGTTAAATTGTATCATTGAGATTCTAGACTAATCAATCCTCAATAATATTCATTAATAAAAAATAATGATGCAAATTAAATAACGAATCATACCGAGACAGGGTATAAAAAGTTGTGCTGGGAAATTCTGACAGATAAATTGATAAATTAAAGGCAATATACCCAAAGCGAACAAAGAAGAAAATTAACCACTTAAAATTTGCCTACCAAAAGGAGGTGCAGAAAGTTGGTGTACCAACTTTCTGAAAAATTTGATAGCCACGGAGCCATATCGCAATATGTACCTACGTGTTTACGCAGAGTCGACAGAACACTGAAGTGGACAGAACACTGCCTTGTTGTAAACCTGTGTGGACGGAAACACCAACTGCGGGCTCCACAAGCCTCCCACCAAGGTGATCCGTGGAATGCCGACCCGAATGGCCGAGTCGGCAGTGACGCTGCCTACGAAACCAGGGGTCCCGGGTTCGAGTCCCGGTGGGGGCAAATATTAGTTTGATGAGAACGAATGTTTGTATCCTAGTCATGGTTGTTTATCTATCTAAGTATAATATTTATCTATATAAGTATGTGTATCGTTGTCTAGCACCCAAGATACAGGGATTGCTAGTTTGGGGCTAGATCAATGTGTGTAAATGATGTGCAAGGTATTATAAGCCTTGTTTATAACAGTGTGGCACCTTTGAGTAATAATAATGTATAAATACTAGAGTAGGAGCACAAACTGACTTTCTTGCAGCTACAAGTAGAGTGAATTCACTCAACCTCAATTAGGCCCAATTTAGTCTGTGCCAAGCGCTTGCCGAGCCGTAACGCTTTTGTTGCGAGAGTAAGAAACTAAATAATGCCGTCATGTGCTCTGCGGTATTGTAAAAACTACACCGTACAGACCAAAAAAGCCGAGGAATAACTTTTCATATTAATTACCCTGTATTATCATTAAAATACTCATATTCAATAATATTTTGTGAATTACAAAAATCAACAAAGCGACAGCCATGTTTTCTCTTTGTAAATCAAAGAGTAACAAGATTATTAAATGCAGATGTGTCATTTCTGAATACCAACGTGTTAAGCACGTCATATAGTTTGTAAATTTTTATTGCACATGAAAATTCACATTACAATCTTATGGGAAAGACATTTACAAAGGCAAGCTTATCTCTAACAAGAGATTTCTTCCAGCAAGCCCAAAAGGATAAGGATAAATGAGGCTATCAGCGCAAAAGTGGTGTAACCCCAGATTTCGTCTTTTGAGATAATGAGGAGTTAAAATTTGGTTGAATTGTTTTTTAATTTAGTTTGATCTATGTTTTTTTTATAATTGTTTTTTAAATAATTTTATAAAAAGATCCCTTAAATCTACAATATTTGTGTACTTTTGTGATAATTAAGCTTAAAAATTACAAAAAAAAGTGGGTTACACCACTTCTGTATTTATCATATTTTGGTTCAATTTTAAATAATAAAAAGGTTACACCAAATAAAGACAAGTTTAATACGAATATAATCAAAATAGTACCACATTTTTATACGTCCATGACAACAAGGTTTATTCTTCATCTGTCTCATCATAATACGCTTCATCTCGGACCATGTTTGAGCTATTTAGGTTATTATAAAAAGTGTGATGAACTGGTGGGATGAACTGCAACAATTCAAGAAGATCTTTCTTCTTTTTTTCAGCGATGGTTGGTTTTTCCAATGCATCGAGATGTGTTATAGTCACTGACTGCCGTTTTTTTACACTGACTTCATTGAAGAGGACTTCTTCATTATTCGAATATTTGTAGAAAATTGAAAATGGATGAAATTCATGGAATTTCAACCACTGAATTTTCAACCATTCTACCTTGCTGTTATCAAGCGAAATTTTTCTGTTAGTTATATTTTTTTCCAGTGATTTCGAGGAAAAAAAAATCACTAGCTGTCATTCTTATTATTTTGAATGGTTGTGACTTTCGAGCTGTTTTAATTACTTCGAGCCAGTTCTCTGGAATGTATATTTCTTTGAAATATTTTTTATTCTTCTCTATTAGACCAAAATCTTGGTCGCATGGTAAGTATGAATGCCCACTGACCAAAAATTTATGATCTATTTGTTCAACAGTAAAGTCCGGATGAGATACCACATACTGACAAAACAACGACCACTTTATGTTTCTATTCTGTCCCCCGCATTGGTCAGAATACATGATTACTTTTTTAGTAGTCACATATTTTTTTAAAAAGTACAGCAAGCATGATCCAATTTCTTGCGGTCCTCTTGAAGCATCTGACTCATCCCAAACAAACATGTAGGCATCATCTGTCCCCATGTTGTGAATCCCAAAGCAAAAAGTCCAAAGCTGTCTTTTGTAATACACTATTCCAGTAGTCAACACGGGAGTAGGTAGGGTTTTCATTAAGTCAAAGGTGATTACAGGAGATGTCAGTTGATGATTTTGCCAAAGCCGTATCTTCTTGTAATCCCTCTCTGGCACTGTCTGCTTTCCTCTGGTGTAATTCTTGTTCACGTTGCAATTCTTGTTTTAGCTCTTCACTTTCAGCACATTTAATTTTGTTGTTGAAGAGATCACATTTCTTGCAAGAATCACTAATGGGTGCATGGAATCGTAGATTAAAACATTCATTGAAAACTTTACTGAATATGAATTTTGAAACAGCTTCAAGTTTATAAATATTTTCATAAATAGAATACATTCGTCCAAGGCTCAGGTCCGGTGAAAGAAATCTCCTATTCTCACTTTTATGTCTGGTATAATGAGACTCATAGACTGGAAACCGGCTAATGAATTCTTTTACCTCTGTGATCTTGTTGTCTGGTGTTTTGTTTACAGAACTCTGTCGACCTCTCTGATCAACAGGTGGAACAGTTTCCATACTTTTATGCTTCAGCACCCTAGTTACACGACCATCAGAAACTTGAAAAGTTTTTAGGAAGAATTTCTTACACACCTGAAATTCAACACCATCATTACCCAATAAATGATAAATGTTTGTTTTTTTCCTTCTTGATTCCTCTCTTCCTGTGTAACTTCTGCATTTGTTTGTCACTCTAACTAATGAAAACAGTAATGCATTCTGCAATGCAAAATTTGCCAATTCCTAAAAGCTTCTGAATATTTCCAGCTGTCGTTCCTCATTTATTTTTAGATGACATTTTTTAGGACATGGACATTCGCCTGTTGTAGGTGTCTTCGCAGGAACAATGGTCTTTTTGTGGTTTTCATATTGTTCCCCTTTTGCTCGTTTCAATTTACGAATATTTCGCTGCCAAGTCTCTGACCTTTTCACACGCTTTCTACTTTTGAGGACAGGAGTTTCATTTATAGTTTCAGCTGCTGACGTGCTTATTTGATCTTCTGCCGTTGTCGAACTAGACGTGCTTGGTAGTGGCAGTTGTAAAGCCGTGGCTGAACTGGTTCTGCTTTGTTGGACTTCTTCAGAATCATCGTTGCATGATGAGGGCGCAGGAGATGGTAGATATACAGGGCCAAAATCTTCAAAATCTCCAGTTGAACTGGTTCTGCTTTGTTGGACGTCTTCTTCAGAGTCATCGTTGCATGATGAGGGCGCAGGAGATGGTAGATATTCTGAGCCAGAATCTTCAAAATCTCCAACTGTAACCAGCATTGATTCGGTAAGCAAAACAGTTCCTACCTAAACGTTTGCAATAAATAATACATTTGAACTTACCTGAAGTCGTACCATCTCCTTCGTCCATGGTTTATTCACAATATAATAATTCGTTTGATGGGGTATTTCAGATAAAAAAACAATAAATCGTCGTTTTTAGCCTCTCAATTTTTGAATTATACCATACTGACAGGTCACAGTTTTGACGTAAGCCACAGACAAACACAGTGTTGCCCTAATGCAAAAGTGGTGTATTCAGCTTACACCACTCTTGCACTTTATTACTTGGCTGTAACGCCCGGTGCAAGAACAATGTTTCTAGCGCCATCTGTTTTTGGATACAAAAAGGTGGCTTACTCCAATATTGCACTGAATGGTTATATTGTAAACAATGCATTTTACACCAGAACAGGAAACAACATAAATTGTGGGTTACACCACTTTTGCGCTGATAGCCTCAAATTTCATAGCAGTGACAGGTAGACCCTTGCGCAGAAATACCGCTCATGTTTTACTACCGCAATTAATTCATGATAATTATCATCTGACGAAAATTTAAAGAACTGTCAATTTATTTATTAAACTGACTAACAAAATCACAACCAATGAAAAAAAAACCATTAAAATATTGGATATGTGCATATTCTCTTTTATTTTATTCCCAAATACACATTATAGGTCGCCTGCGCTTAAAAGTATGCAACCAGTATAGGCAGGATTCACTCGATAGGTATACTTTTGGGTAAAGGCGACTGTACGTCTTCGGCATGTCGCATCTGAGCGCAAAGATTTTTATCTTTGACAACTGACACGCCCGCTCTCGTCAAGAGGCCGGGCACATATTTTGTTCGAGCTGGCGTCTCTAGTATTTATACATAATTACTCAAAGTGTGGCACACGTTTTAGTTAAATTCTTAGGGGATTAATAAAATAAGCGAGGAAAAATCTAATTGAGCGAATGACCATGCACGGCGGTATTACTGGAATTTTATTTGTAAATAAAACAGAATTTGCCTCATTATTTTTTATTAAAGACGAATATTAAGGATTGATTAGCATAGTCCAGAATGAGAGATTTTCTGACAGCTAAAAAAAGTAAAAAAATAGTTCTGAAAGCTACGGCAGACGGCGTTTGATTCGACGTGGCTTTCAAAAATGGATCTGTGATCGGTGACTTCATTCAATAATTTTTGTTCTGTGGCTGGCCATGTTGTCTAAATTCAATCCGTTTCTCCTGTGGTTACGCGATGTTTTGTTTTCCTGTTCTCCTCTGTTTTGTGACTATTACGACGACCCTGGCTATTCTTTCGGACTCTTGTAGCTCCTTCCCTCGACTGACCTCCGCGTGCACCCTGGACATTTGCTTGCCATTACGATTGACCCCTGCCTGTGTATTGGACTTCGATTTTGTCATCATGAGTTTTCCAGCACTGGGAAAGGATTACGGTTCTTGGTCTCTGACAGACCTGAAAAACGAGCTTCGAAAACGAAATGCGAAACTTTCTGGGAAAAAGGCAACGCTCATTCAGAGGTATGTAGTTTGTATCTACAACAATAAATACTCTTCGTGTATGTCCACCGAGCGAGACACCAGTTTAACGTTGGCCAAGATTGGGCATTAGGTGTATGTAGCACAGCCACACCATATTGGCCTGATCACTTTACAACTTTGGTCGACCGGTGTCTGGCGGGTTGTGGCCTAACCTATAATGGCAATCTTGTTGTCTTACATGTGAACCTAACATCTACGTCGCACCTATTTTTTGGCTTTAGTGAATTTCCATACTACACTTGGCGCCCCCTTATCTACAGTCCATATACATACATATATATATGTTACATAACTATACTATTCATTGTTGCAGACTTGAAGATTACGACAAACTCTTTGGACCTCTTTTATCTGATCCCGAATCAGTTTACAAAATCACTGTACCAGCACCTCAACATTTCCGAGACGTCACCAGTAACTCTGCAATGCCGGCACTGAGTTCAGAGGACCTAGAAATCTTTTGCCAGGTCACTGAAAGAGACGATGTAGTAACATCGCACAACATGTACCAAGAATACTTTATAATGTCGTGCCGTATAGCTATAGTGGATAATGATTATTATTTCACTGGAATGGTTGCTTCAGAGATGAGAAAAAACATTGCCTATAATGTCACAACCAAAGTGAAAAATCACCTAATAATAGAGGCACAGTGTGAATGTGCTGCTGGAATGGGACCATATTCTCAGTGTAAGCATGTTTTGGTGGTGATCCTGGGCATAATAGATATGAGTGAAAATAAAACGATCAAAACTAAATCAAGCGTTACTACCAACAGCTTGAACCCATAGTGAACGTCGATGTTCATCACTAGGGAAACGGTGAGTACCATTTTTTTTACAAAACCTAACAACGCATGGAAGATTAGGCTTTTTTTCCATGGTAACCAAAGTCTGTCGAACAGCATCAACACAGGGTGCTCGCGAAGGTATCATGATGAAAACATCGAAGCCCAATACACAGGCAGGGGTCAATCGTAATGGCAAGCAAATGTCCAGGGTGCACGCGGAGGTCAGTCGAGGGAAGGAGCTACAAGAGTCCGAAAGAATAGCCAGGGTCGTCGTAATAGTCACAAAACAGAGGAGAACAGGAAAACAAAACATCGCGTAACCACAAGAGAAACGGTTTGACACATCACAGACCAGCCACCATCAGCCACAGAACACAAATTTTTGATCTGGCAACTGGCTGTGAAAGCCACGACTTTTCAACGACATCTATTGACAAATTTGGAACTTCTGAAGTTTTTTTTTTTAAAAATCCCTCATTGCCTAGTAAATCTGCCGGCATTGCAGAGTTACTGGGGACGTCTCGGAAATGTTGAGGTGCTGGTACAGTGATTTTGTAAACTGATTCGGGATCAGATACAAGAGGTCCAAAGAGTTTGTCGTAATCTTCAAGTCTGCAACAATGAATAGTATCGTTATGTATATATATATATATATATATATATATATGTATATGGACTGTAGATAAGGGGGCGCCAAGTGTAGTATGAAATTCACTAAAGCCAAAAAATAGGTGCGACGTAGATGTTAGGTTCACATGTAAGACAACAAGATTGCCATTATAGGTTAGGCCACAACTCGCCAGACACCGGTCGACCAAAGTTGTAAAGTGATCAGGCCAATATGGTGTGGCTGTGCTACATACACCTAATGCCCAATCTTGGCCAACGTTAAACTGGTGTCTCGCTCGGTGGACATAACACGAAGAGTATTTATTGTTGTAGATACAAACTACATACCTCTGAATGAGCGTTGCCTTTTTCCCAGAAAGTTTCGCATTTCGTTTTCGAAGCTCGTTTTTCAGGTCTGTCAGAGACCAAGAACCGTAATCCTTTCCCAGTGCTGGAAAACTCATGATGACAAAATCGAAGTCCAATACACAGGCAGGGGTCAATCGTAATGGCAAGCAAATGTCCAGGGTGCACGCGGAGGTCAGTCGAGGGAAGGAGCTACAAGAGTCCGAAAGAATAGCCAGGGTCGTCGTAATAGTCACAAAACAGAGGAGGACAGGAAAACAAAACATCGCGTAACCACAGGAGAAACGGATTGAATTTAGACAACATGACCAGCCACAGAACACAAATTATTGAATGAAGTCACCGATCACAGATCCATTTTTGAAAGCCACGTCGAATCAAACGCCGTCTGCCGTAGCTTTCAGAACTATTTTTTTACTTTTTTTAGCTGTCAGAAAATCTCTCATTGGCTGTGAAAGCCACGACTTTTCAACGACATCTATTGACAAATTTGGAACTTCTGAAGTTTTTTTTTTTAAAAATCCCTCATTGCATTGATTTGTTTTAAAACAATTAAAAAATAATATTAATGGTGGTCTAACAACTAGTTTAATTTCGTTTAAATCACGTGATTTTATAAATTCCACTGTATTTTTCGGACAATGAAATCCTGGACGTGGCTGTAGGTTCCAAGTAGGTATCTCCTTCAGACGTGAGAAACTGCCTCCCAAATAAATATAAATGAGAACGACTATTCTTTAGACTTATTTTAGTCAACAAAGCAATATTTACAATTTAAACCAATTTTGATCTCAATTTTACACCGTTTTTCAGGGAAAAAAATACGTAAGATTATTTTATACTGGATTCACGGTCAAACGTTTCCGAGTGTTACCCAAATTCTTAACATGATTAGTTTTGGTTAGTGAGGTACACTATAAAGCGAAGCTAACTTCCAACAAATAAAATAAATATATGGGAATATTGAATACCGTCATGAATTCACGATCGGTCGGTCGTTGAGTTAGGGTACAAGCATGGCAGGCACGACAGATCGCCTCTTTTAAAATATAACGAATAACGTTACATTAACAAAAGGCAGCACTAATTTCTGTATATTGTAAAGCTGGCAACACCGCACTATCAGATGTCAAACTATTGTTATTTCTGCTTCGTCGCTGCAAATTTTATTTTTAATAATTATCAATACAAAACCATTTGGATATGTTAATAATTTGTCTATAAGGTAGTGTATAAGAGCAGTTTACATGGCCAAATTACCGAATGGCAGGGTTTAGCTGGTAAGTAAAGTTATATTGAATGAATCGCCACCTGTGATACTAAGACCACATTCATCAGAATTGGCAATTGTTTGTGTACTCGTATTGTCTTCGGTGAACTCTGTAATTGGATAAAATTGCCCAATTGACTGAGCTCGATAGGACACCCACAATAAAGTCCACACATTCCTCCTCACATGATTTGAAGATGTTAACTTGGTTGGTGATGTGTTATTAGAAACGTTTTGCGCTGTTATTTGTGAAGTGATTTTTTGTGCAATATTTCGTGATTGTGTTCTTGCAGGTATCTTTCCGAAGGCTTCCAAGTTATTATAGAGAAGTCTCGTGAGTCAAGATGCTCCTTAAAAGATGTACAATTGCGTTTTCTGTGCCCTGACGACCTTGAAGAGGTAAGGAAAGATAGTGTGGAAGATATATTTTAGAGAACACCTGGTTGGACACTGGAGCAAAAGGGGATGGGTCATTTTTTTGTTCATATTTTTTAATATTAGATTTAATAGTCAGTGGTCAGAATAACTTGGAGCAGAATGAAAAGTATAAACATTACATTTTACTGACTCAATTTCCGGAAATTAATTAAATATATCGGAATCTATTAACTTAAAAGATCATTTTTTATTACGCTTTAGATAATCTTACTTATAAATGAAACACAGTTATTGGTATTGTATTTTTTAATGGCTTTAGAAAGTATCAAAACAACAGCATATTTTGCACATTGTCATTACATTTTAAATATCAAACAATCAAGAAATATCAATCAATTTGGCATGTATTTTGATAGTAATGGATACTGAATTTAATTTAAAAACAAATAAAGGTAATTGTGAGAAGTTTCAAGGAAAAATTTAGGAAATGTGTTTTTCTACATTAAACTTAGAAGTAAAGGTATTCATAAAAATTGCCTCATGCCATAGTAATAAAATCAAAACCTATAACGGGAAAATGTCTTCTTTGAAAGACATTCGGCACTAAGAGGTTGGGTGTCACTTTACCTGTAAAATCCATTTGTAGGTTCAAGGAGGCATTACCATTAGCGAATGTTGAGTGTAGGTGTGTGTAATGTGGATAAATTACATTGAATAATGAGAAATAAGGCTTTGAGCGGCCAAACCAATATATATCACATTTTATATTCTGCAAAAATATTAATACATAATAACTTCCTCGAAAATCAAACAACAATTTTGAATATTATCAGAAGTTTTTATTTGTGAAAATAGTTCCAATATGTTTTAATTAAGTTCCGGAAATTAAGTACCACTAAAAAGTCATGTCCATATATTTGCTTTCGTTGCGCTCCAGTGCATTCCGACCAGTGGTAATAATAAGGTTAATAATAAAAATAGGCTCTTTTATTATTTCACTTATTGCTGACCAAAAGTGACAGTTTTATTTCAAATACCTTGGTTGTTGTAGGTTACTTTCAGTCTGAATTTTGAGTCGAGCATAGGTAGGTGATCCTGTGCAAGGCCACACTAATGAAAAAAATTGTCCCGCCCCATAATGCCGCCTTGGCTACAGTCTGAGCACTGACCAGTATACAACTTTGTTTTGCTTTCAGGTGAGATCTTTATGCCGGGAATGGTTTCCAATAGAATATCCTCAGTCATGGTATGAAGATATCACATCATCAGAAAGGTTCTTTGCCCTGGCAGCTGTTTACAAGTGCCAGATTATTGGACTTATAGTGGCGGAGATCAAGCCGTACCTGAAACTTAATGCAGAAGACCGAGGGATCCTCTCACGATGGTTTGCTTCAAAAGACACCCTTGTTGCATATATTCTTTCTTTAGGTAAGTTTTTTACACTTTGTTCTTGTTATAAATCAAATGTTAATAAAATCAGAGTCATGACATAGTGGTGCCATGATATAAGGAAGGTTAAAAATAATTCTGGACTCCCCATAAAATTAGAAAAGCAAAAAGGTTTGAGAATTGTATGTGCCTCCGTAAATAAGCATTATTGATTTTATTTAAATAATTTTGAAGATGGCAAACATGCAAGTCATGTCCCCCTCGCGTTGAAGACCAAATCAACTTCCTGCATAAATTAGATGTACCACAAATGCCCATATTGTGTTGCCAACCTTCCATGCACATGATTTAGTATCTAAATATTGAAAGACAGCATTTTCATAGCATAGCAACCAAAATGATGAAATGTTGCTTATCAACATCAATAATGATGATTAGATAATGAAGATACATTTTTTTTTATTTGGCTGCTACGTGCAGCATACATTAAGGGTCCCGGAGACGTCAATCTTGCATGACATGCATGCATGATTCATGCAAAACTGACCATTTACCGAGTAGACCGATTACATCATGCATTCTGCTGCATGACGGAGATTGACAGAAATTTTGATTGACGGGGCTGATTGATGCGCGTGCATGACGGCCCATCATGGGGCATGACGAGTTTCGTTCATTTGCGGGCGCAACGTTGAAGATGGCGGATGAAGATGAAGTAGACGTGCCCTTGACAAACGCCGCCGGCGGTGCCGGCATAATTACTGAGCGAGACTTTGTTTTTTTTTGCTAATATCTTTATAGAGGGATTTCCCCTCACTTTGGAAATCCAAAACAAACGAATATGCAAATAAAAATAAAAGATTTTATTAGAATATTTTCTTTTAATGCATGGATTATACACATGTCTCCATTATTATTATACCCAAAATACGAGGAGCAACCAAGTACCGTAGAGTTATCGAGAGCCTTTGACTAGCGGGAATAGCTTGTCGCATATTAGTATCTTGCTTTTAAATTTTGGGTCGAATCAACTTCAACAATATTTCAAAAGAATCATTGTTCATTCGAAGAAAAAAAATATAATCGTCCGGCTCAGTTTCATGAAGAGTTCTTTGCAAGAGTTCATGCGTGAATCGATATCTCAATTTATATCTGCCTATTAACGCAGATATATTATTATGGCATTCTTTGACATATATTAATAAGTCAAGGAATAAGGCATATCTGCGTTGGAAATCATTTTCATTCATCATTTATACACGACTTTCTTGGCAACGATCGGTTGGCAACTGTGACGTGCGCACTTGATGCAGATCGGTAGGCGACTGTGTTGTGCGGCATGATAATAATAATAAGTAATATATAATTACAATCATAAGTAATAATAATAAGTACACATTGATCTAGCCCCAAACTAGGATTCCCTGTATCTTGGGTACTAGACAACGATATATATACTTATATAGAGAAATATTATACTTAGATAGATAAACAACCATGACTAGGGTACAAACATCCGTTCTCATCAAACAAACATTTGCCCCCACCGGGATTCGAACCCGATTGATGGGCCCGTCATGCATCCCATCAATCAAAATTGATATCATGCATGCATGTCATGCAAGACTGATCGTCTCCGGGACGCTTTAAATCAAAAGGTAATACAAATGTCTTCACGCATGCATTCATTGATTTAGTTTGGCCTTAAAACCACATGTTGGGAGTCCCACAATAGACATCTACTTAATTACGTCACTTAGGTTAGGTCTCTTAGGTATGTAAAAGATTTTCAAGGACATCAAACTGAGAAAACCATCTCGAAATAATTGTGTTCATAAATAGATGGCGTTTTTTCTAAAAAAATATATTTCAGGATTACTGAAATTACCGTAAAAACAGAAAAACCTTAATTTATCCTCAACAGCACACTGTTTTTACGGGACAAATCTCAGATGAACGACTCTTTGACTCAAATTTTTGTCGCCGTTAGGTTGACTTTCCCTTAAAACTGTCAATGACAATAGCTTTCCCGTCTGTCAATAACTCAGTTGTCTGTCTGTCAGTCAGTAAGTATTCAAATCAAATATTGAAATGATAGTTTTTTAGTTTTATGAAGTGGTGAGATCTCAGATTTCAAAAGTCTTAGTGAAATCCTAAGATTAAAACGAGGCAATCATGCCGAGTGTTTATAAATGGGTTCAAGGTACACTCAAGGAGAAGAATAAGCCACCTTTAATATTTATTTATATTTTATATCTAGCTTTATAATTGATATTATTAGGAAACTCCAAAATATACGTAAAAACTGTGAAACAATGTAAATAGTTTATCATTTTATACTGAAGACTTACTTTTGACCGTCTTTTGCTCAATTTTCTGAAATGTTTTTGTAGTTTATTGACATGTGAGTTGATGTGAGTGACATTGATTTTTTCGTTCAGACCATCCGTAAATAACCGTTCAAAGATTGTGATCAGTCGACGTCAGGAGGGGTGTTGTATAAAATATTTTTATAAAATGATTTAGACATTGCTGGAAATATTCAAATTAGTTTATTAGAATAGGCAAAAATTTCATAAAGTAAAATAAAATGCTACCTTTATATTACCATCATGTCCATTTAGTATTAGTGTTTCATTGGGCATATTCTTCTATAATAAGCACTATCGGGGCAGCTTTCATTGTTAGAAAATAAATTATTTCCTTTGGGAGAAAATAGCTCGCCTGTTAATGATATATGCTGTGTAGGTACTTAATCAGATACACATTATGCTAACTGAATTGGAACCATCAGCTTATATGGAAAAGCATAATGTTTTGTTCACATAATGATAACATGCTTTGACAAGTACTTGGTTTATCATTATGCGTTTAATGAACAGATTCCCTTTCTATAGGTAATGATGATGTGATATGTATGATATGTTATCAATCACTAATCTATAGGTCAATTTACTATCACCTCTGCAAATATTCCCCACACAGGGACAGTAGAATATATTGCGAGTAGGTATATATTTGTTTTTCGGAAACGCCTTACTTTTCAGATGTCATTTTTTTGCTTTCTGTGAAGCGTGTGGGCTGGGCGAGCATTCAAAACCAAAGATTTAACCAGAGGGATAAGCAACAGCTACAGGTCGGTTAACTAAAACTGGCGTGTTCAACACATTTAAACGTTGGGTCTGTCTGTCTCTCTTGCTCGCGGTCAAACTTATGAGTATGAAGGAGAAAGTTATTGTTTTGCTTTTGCTATCTACTGCTTATAGATATAGAGTGATCACGTGTTTTCCTATTTCGAGGTTTGATTTTGAAACATACTATATAGTGAAATTGCATTAGTGTGAGTATTGTGTACGTGCCAGCTTTAGTTAACTGACCTGTATCAAATGAAGTCGGTTAAAAGTCTATTAGTTAAGATAGGTGAACAAACATATCTTGAAGAGCCTTGCTCCTGGCTGAAGGCCACTTTCTGATCGTGTCGGTACGTTATCGGTTCGGTATCGAGCTCATATAATATATATATATATATATATTTTTTATTTATTATGAACAAGAAAAAAAACAATTTACAATTAAATGCGAGCTTTCACACCGAGCCGTTCGGTACATATTCTGTACAGAGCGCATACGCAGGTCCCTGCAGGTAATCTGTACAGAGTGGCTGCCACCCCCGTCCCGCCTCCTCCAGCCAGTTCCGCCGCGTGCCAGCCCGTTCAGTGACAATGTGGTTTACTCACTCACTCATAATCACAATATCGAATAAACGATACTGTACCGAATACCGAGCCACTCCGAAAATATTTCTCGGCAGAAAATTCTTTACCGAGCCGGTGAGAAAGAGGCCTAAAAGTCATCGCTGACTAAACGATCCCGCTCCCACTCGGCAAAAAATGTATACTTTAAACTGTTGACATATATTAACATAAGCGAGCATGCCGTAAACGTACCACTCGATAGTATACAGGGTTATTTTTGGAACCCTAGCCAACAGTAAATATGATTATTGAAATTAATTTAAAAAAATACAAGTTTTCCTTTTTTAACAAGCCCTTTAAAAATATGGCTTCGCATTTATTTATTTTTTAATTACTTTCGATATTTACATATACTTAGCAAACGTCATTTTTTGCCTCTTCTCTACATTGGATCACTGTGGGAGAGAAGGACCTAGAAACTCCCACAGATTGATTTTTAGATCTCTTTTAAAAATTGGTTGTACTTAACTAATAGAAATTTGAAAAAAAATATTATTGTGATTAATAAGCAGGAATAAATAATTCCAAAACTATTAACAGCAAGGTCTGTGTTGAGCTAGTTTAACCCCATACAGTCCCGTCATATAAGTAATCTTGAACATTGTAATATCCCTTTTTCGACAAAGTCACCTTAACATGCTTTTTAAATTGCTCAAATGGCAATTTCAAAATCTCCAGAGGTTCTTATATCTTATTGTAGTAGAGAATGCGCTGACCCTTGAATGAATTGTTAACCTTCGCGAGTCTAAACCGGGGAGCACATATTCTGTGATTATTTCTTAGGTTAACATTACAGCTATCGCTAAGATTGGAAAATGTTGTAAGGTTCTTGCGTACATACATTATATTTTCGAAAATAAATTGACTAGCTACAGTTAGTATGTCAATTTCTTTAAAAATATCTGTTAAGGAGTCTGTTTGTTTTAAATTATAAATTGCTCGAATAGCTCTTTTCTGTAAAATTAAAATAGTTTGAATATCCTCTGCTTTCCTCCACAACAAGATACCATAGGACATGACGCTATGAAAGTAACTAAAATATACTAGCCTAGATGTAGCCGTGTTTTGGCTGATGTTCCTCACCGTGTAAGCCGCAGAACTTAATTTACCAGCCAATTTATCTATGTGGGGTACCTACCCTACTGCAATTTGCTAAAGTAAAGTAAAGTAAAGTAAAAATACGTTTATTTCCAAAATCAAGTTCTTGGCAGAAGGGTTTCCCTGTCTCCCAAATAAGGGTAACCTGTGTCTTGGGAGATAGTTTCTTCCCGTTATAAACAATTATAATTACACATTGAAAAAAAGAAGTACTTCGCATAGTTACAATAATAATAATAAAAAAATAATAATGTTTAACAAAACAAAAAAAAAAGAAGTAAACAAGAAAAGATTTGGTTGTGGGGTGAGTGTAGTGTAACTGTATGTGTACTGAGTGTGAGGGGGTTACTGTGTGTGCGAGTTATGTGTATGTGCATGTTATGCCTGTTTATGTATAAGTGTGTTATAGCTTACTAAATACCTATAGTAGAATAAAAAGTTAACTTATTATCAGTAACAGGTTTTCTGTAGCTTCATAATCGATTCCAATAAGCCATATATTTTTTTTTGATCTGATAATTATTAAGGTGTCTTATATTCAGAACAGAAATTATTTTATTATAGAGACGCGGAGCAGTAGCATTAAATTGTCGTTGGGCAAAGGAGCTTTTTGTGATAGGAACAGGGCATCTGAACAATCTCTTGTTGTTATCGGGAAGGAAAGGTATATGATACCTGTGATAGTATTTAACTCATTTGTATATGTAGGATTGGCGTATGCTTAATACTTTAGATCTGCTGTGTACAAGTGCGGTAGATAGTCGGTAGGGAGCAAACAACATTACTTTTAGTACAGCACGTTGGGCACGCTCTGCTTCCAATAGAATTGTTTTCGATGCACCACCCCTGGCACAAATACAGTAATCAACTATACAGTGGCATAGAGTATTATATGTGTCTATTAAAAGATTAAGATCTGCATATTTTCGCTAACAATGGTTATTCCAAGAAACTTCGTATCATTTACTAATGCTAACGTGCTTTTGTCTAACATTGAACTGGTCTCAACTTGCCTGACAATTGGAAGTGAGAATTTATAATTTTATCAGCGTTTAACAATAAATTATTAACTGTGAACCAATTCAAGGTTAAAGACAAGACACCATTAACATCATCAAAATCTTCTTTTTGTCTTTCAATTTTGAAGACCATTGAAGTATCATCAGCAAACAACACTATGTCAGTCAATTTCTCCACCATGAAAGGCAGATCTAGAATATGGAACCTTGTGGAACGCCAATTTTTACACCCGATCCATCAGATTAAACGTCGTTGAGTTCTGCCTTTTGAATTATATTGTTTAGGTATAATCTTAGTAGATCCAACGCTCTATTTCTAACTCCGTTAGGATTGATTTCATTAATAGTGTATTAGGATCAACACAATCAAATGCCTTCGACAGATTGCAAAAAACTCCGATAGTATCCTGTGCGGCCTCCCATGCAGAATAAATATGAGATAAAATGGTACAATTTTATCTCATCAATCAATCATCATCAATCAACTACGGATGCAGGTACCTGCATCCGTAGTTGATTTACCCTTAGTGAAACCGTATTGTTTGGCGTGGAGTTGTTTGGTACGGTTGAAGTATGCGAGCATTTGATTGAGTACAATCTTTTCAAATATTTTACCTAGTGCTGGAAGAACAGATATTGGTCTGAAATTTGAAGGATCACCCTTATCTCCCGACTTGAACAGAGGTATCAGTTTACTGTGTTTCATGAGTTCTGGGAAAGATCCATCGTCAACACATTTATTGAATATATAAGCTAAGTGTGAGGCTGTAACTAGAATTACTGAACTTTGTCTGATATACCCCACATTTAAGTTTTTCGTATATGTCTCTAGTCTATGGGATGTAATTGGCCTATAAAATGATGGACCAGTCTTATCCTTTCTAGCAATTGGGAATAAAACTTTTTGACCATTGTGATCGTACAGTAAGCAGTTAATTTCACTTTAATTGTGAATGCACAGTCACAAAAAACGTTATCTAAGCAAGTTTGGCTGGTAAGTGTAAATCTAGTCGGCTGTAGAAATACATGACATAAATTAAACGATTTGAATAAAGTTATTGATCGTTGTTTCATTAAAATCGCCACAAAGAATTAACTTTTTCTGATATTACATAGTTTAGTGAGGGCTTCCTCCATAATTTTCTCAAATATTTCGAAATTGCCATGGCCATTTTCATCCCTCGGTGGCCTGTAGATATAAACAATAATATGGTTATCTAACTCAACACAGGATACCTCTATTTGTCTTTCAACAGTAAGTGCTAGAATATCATTCCGTTGTTTCACCTTAATATTATTTTTCACTAAGATTAAATAACCACCTCTATCAGCAGTCTTTCTATTGCAGTAGTAGTACTAGTACTGTAGTGTGCAAGAGATATTTTTTTACAAATGAAAGTCTTGATAATACCATATAACTCCACATTAAATGTTTTGGATGAGATAGCCTATACAAGGTGCTGATGATGGCTAAAAAATCCTCTCATAAACAATGTTCGTGTTCACAGCACAGCTAAGACACGAGTGTGTAACAATGTCGTATGCCTATTCTAGGCGTAGTCCGCTCGTACCGGCGGTCCGGAATCGCGACGATGCTGCTGGAAGTGCTGATCAGCCACCTGTCCGGGCCGGTGCCGCAGCCGCCGCATGAACACCGCGTGAAGGCGATCTTCCTACACGTGCTCACTACTAACACAGAGGCGATACTGTTCTATGAGCAGAAGAGGTGACTAGTCGATTGTTTATTTCGATTATTTGGCAGGCTTTGTCACACACATAACACACAGTCACGACTTTTCCCATACCGGGTAGCAGAAGCGCACAAGGCTGTGTCAAACTTACTTTAGATACCTCAGCACGGCCTTAGGAAAGCTTCTGGTAAGATCTTGAGCAGCTTTCCAACTATAAAAAATCACATATTTATGTATTTTTATCTACACACGTATCATAAACCCTCATTACTGCGTCCAAAACCCGCACATTACGATCAGCATAATGTTAAACTACTTTGTAAAAACTCATTTCTTGTCTGAAAAATTACACATTATGACCATAATGTGTAATTTTTCTACATATTATGACATTCAAACTTCGAACGCCGACGCCCGCCTAAATGCCGCTCCTAGTTTGTCTGTGAAGTTGGTACTGACATTCAAATTTCGAACGCCAACGCCCGCCTACGTGAAGTTGGTACTACAGAACAAGCTTAACAATTTCAGAGCCACAATGCCGGTCAAACATGCTGTTCCTGAACACATCAAAGAGAGCTTATGATATGTGTGTAGATAAACTAGTGTATGTAACTGTACATAATTAGGCATTAAAACTCTCGAAACCCACACTCAGAAGAGTATCATTAAAACATAAATATATATTCATATATAAGTGCAGGTAAACAATTTTGACAATCCGAACATTTGGGCAATAAGTCAACATACATTATCTTTCCCATTATCAGATAAGATCGTCACTGGCACGCCGCTCCTTGCTAACATGCAGTACTATACGAGCGTCTACATACATAGTATGATCGCGATGTAGCAATGCTCTCGACCCAAAAAGTAACTTTATCGTAGTTACAAAAAACTATTCTGTATTGTATTTTTCACTGTTTCTATAATGAAGTTCTCCAACTTCTGCACTATTTAAGTTTTCCGTATAACTAATCAAAACCAGATTGCTTGAAACAATTTCAACCTTTAAGATCGTTAGCGAATCCTATGGAAGATTGATTATTACACTTACGTCATTCGTTTAGGCTGATTGTACCTAAACAGATTTGAGTCGAAAATGTTATGTCTAACAAGCTAGGCAGTAGCTATTTTGTATGTCAATTACCAAACGAAAATCTTGCAGTGGCATGTTAGTGTTCATTTTGTATTGGTTTACGATCTTTTGTCTGAATATTATGTTTTACGATTTAGCAAATCGAGGAGTTATGTTAAATACTATGAATAAATACACTACTTTACTCTTGCGTTTTCATGTCACAAAGTATGTCATCTACCTCTCCTACAGGTGCTTATCTTATTCAGCACCTTCACAAAGGCCTCAGGAGAATGCATTTACCTTTGCGGTGTCTGTTGAACTTTTAGACCGGTGTCCGCAGAAATTGACTATTTATGTATGATTGTTGGACCAGGTACGCAGATTGATACGCACGCACGCAGAATACGCAAAATGCACTTTGTGAATAGTGCATTTTGTTCCCAGGCCAACACCAATGTGTAAACCGAAACGCTCCAAAGTCTGTCCCAGGAATCAAGAGAAAAACTAATACGCAATTTCATTTACATGGATGACATCATAGTTCGTCGAAACGAACCGGCTACTCTGTAGCCTGCTTCTAATTTTCAGAAAATGGGACCAAATTGGAGGTCTACTCGTAACTTTTTTGTAATTCTATATTGTACTACACAAAACAGACATACAGATAACTTATAACAGAAAAATACACGTACAAAGGCGAACTTATCTCTAACAAGAGATTTCTTACATGATGGGTGATGGTTCAGCGGCCTCCTCTTTCAATTTAAAAAAAAAACGGGCGAGTAGTTTGGTTTCTAAATTAAAAAAACTGGGTTATAAAGTCATACAAAGTTATACCTCCTTATTCATAAAACTTATCAAACCTAAAGCTATAGCTAAAATTTACTTTGTCCTTTTTTCACAAACACAAAAATTTCAAAGTGACAGACAAAGACAAACGAATTATAACGGCATTAAGAGGTTTATTAGACGTTTATAAATAAGGCGGTAAAAGTGACGCTGATTAAATAAATATGGGGTGCTGTTTTCATGTGTTTTTCAGGAAATACTGGGCAAATCGTAATTAATTTCTGGTATATGTAATTTGACTATATAATCTAGAGATTCTTAATTGGAAAACATGTTTGGATAAAATTTTCTCGATAGAAAATAAATACAAAGTCAACCCTTTTTTTATGGTTTTATCCTATTACACCGCAGTAGTAAGTGAATATGACTGTGTGATAATTGCAATGTATGAACAATTGTTATTTCTAACAATTTTCAATTTGAAAGTTAGTTCCCTGAAATAGTTTATTTTTTATGTTTTTTTTTACGTTTTGGCGCTTACGTTGTTTCAGATTAGTCGCGAGTGCATTATTGGCATCCCGCTTTTTCTTATTCGCGAGTAATTATTGCATCTCACTTCCACTCGACAGCGCATTTTTATTCCATCATCGCCTTAATAATGGTTTATACTGTTCTTATAGTCGGAATTCATCTCATTACAGTAACTGTAAACACCTGTGAAACGTCACCGGAAAGCAATAACATGCAGATTCGTTTATCTTTATGACATTATAATTCCAGTTTTTTTTTTTATATTTACTAACCGAACTACTGCACTGATTTAAAAAGTATTTTTATTTGAAAGAGTAGAGTTAGGCCCAGTTTAAAAAAAATAGAAATCAATCCATTAGTTTGGTTTCTAAATTAAAAATATTGGAACTATGATATCATCCATGTAAACAAAATTGCGTATTAGTTTTTCTCTCGACTCCTGCGACAGACTTTGGAGCG
Organism: Argyresthia goedartella; assembly: GCA_949825045.1. Classification (NCBI taxonomy): domain Eukaryota; kingdom Metazoa; phylum Arthropoda; class Insecta; order Lepidoptera; family Argyresthiidae; genus Argyresthia; species Argyresthia goedartella. The sequence continues at coordinate 18,601,597 of OX463821.1, read as the reverse complement.
CTTCGGTTTACAGATTAGTGCTGCCCGAGGAACAAACGCACTATGCACTATATGAACACTATGTGAACAAAATGCACAATTTTCATAACTGTATACATGATTAACATTCTCAATTCCAGGTTCCGCCTCCACTCCTTCCTCCCGTACTACTACTCCATCGAGGGCCGCTGCAAGGACGGCTTCACGTATGTGTACTATGTGAACGGGGGGCACGCCCCCTGGGGGCTCTACGACTACGTGAAGTATGTGGCGGGGGCGGCGTGGCGCGGGGGCGGACTGTACCCCTGGCTCTGGGGCAAACTGCGGACGGCTCTGACCATCGCTTGGCACAGGTAGTTAATTTGGCTCTAGTAGTGTTGATCTTTTGCTACTAACGGTGCGGGATTGTGGTGGTGACAGCAATTTAGAAATTGTTTTGTCGATTGGGACATCTTCGTGTGGTTCTCATAAAAATCACGTGTGGTTCAAGTCACGGATTGAGGATGGTGCTTTTCACTTATAAATAAGTGCAAGATATTTCTTAGGTTTTAGTGTTTTAACGTGTTTATATAGCAAAAACTATCTCAACTTCTAGCGCCATTTTAACGGCTTTTTTGTATGTGAACTCATCCAACTATCGGTGTGAAGCTTATTTCATTGTCATTTTTTCCTCACCATTTTCAGAAATTCCTACAAAGCCTAAAGGCGGAATACACGCACGCGCTGTAATAAGTCGTATAAGAACAATTTAAGAAATAGTCAAAACCAACGTTTTATAGCATATCGTAGGGGGCCGGAAGATAGCAAGCGGGTTAAGAATAATCTCGTGTTGCCACGTGTGTTATATGGACAGTCAAAGTTGAGCCGATCTTAGTGCTAACTAGTATTTTATTATCTCTCGGCCCGGCGAAGTGTCGCGTACACTGATAAGATTTTACCCTAATTTAGTCACGAGTAAGTAATCGTAATTTGTGACTAAATTCTAATTTTGATATTCTAAAATGTTGGTGAGCGTTCGATAGTCTGTTCAGATGTGAAAGCCTTTCTCTTAATGTCATTCCATTTGGTTATTTGGTTTAATTGGTTTCGTGGTATTTTCTTTTAGAGCTTCCCAATCCCGATGTGAGCGGGAAATAGACTGGCGGTATCGCATTTAGAAGCCAGGGCTCGGCCGAACGAAAAGCGAGCTTACTTCAAAGTGTGACGTTTCAGACTAGCTGACAAGACATGTAAGGATGAAAGCGACCAAATCCAATAAGTGGTTTGTAAAATAGGTAAAACACCAAACTAAAGAATACTTAATAATTAAAAAATATATATGTTACATGAAATTTTGGATTAGGTCACTTTCATTGCGAATAGGTCAGAAGTTTGAAAATCTGTGAGTCGTTTCATTTCTACATTAAAGTTATTGTAAACTAACCGTGTCACTACAAAAAATGTTACACATAGTTTAACCTCAATACAAACGTCAAATCCTATACATTTTTGTCTTTACAGAAGTGTGAACAGCAGTTTATTATTTTGTGTATGTACAATGTATGTATTGTACAAAGGCGTTTGTTTTTCTTTGAGTGAGAGTAATGTAATAGTCTGGGATCCTACTACACAATATATTTTTTACAAAATGAACTCACAATTCGAAAGACCTATGATGTATTGTGAGATGACCATGATGAAAATAAGGACAGCAGCGTCCCAAACTATAAATGAAGTGCAAAAATTATGCCATGTTAACTGTTTACCTGCCAACTGATTTGTAAAGTTAAATACCTGTGTGTTCGATACAAAAGATCAACAATAGATCTTTTTAAGTAAATATAGTAGGTATGTACTAGATTGTAATTTATAGTAACGATTGTAATTTACACTACATGTTCGTGAGTCGCTGATAAAATATTAATAGTAATGTCATGCATGCTATCTGACCTCTAATTACTTTCCTAGTTTTGGTTATAATGTTATTTACCCACATTTTATTGTTATAAGTTTTTTTTTATATCAAATTAAATACTCTTAGGCTTTATTATCATTATGTCTTACACTACGAGGTCTGAGTGCGCAGCGAACTCAGCGTCAAGTCAGCCACGAAGACCGCGAAGCATTCCGACTGCACGACGCAATAGTTAGTACGACGCTGGGTATTATCAATTGCCCATCTTTAAATCGCTATTCATCGTAAAAGAGACACTTCTCAAACCCCGATAAAAGATGTTATGAAAACTTCCTTTTCGTTTAGCGTGCACGTTTGCAAACATTGAATGCCAACGGGAACTGTACGAAAGAACAACAACTAAATACATGTTTTTCAGCGGAAGCGGAAGCTTGCTATTTCTTGCGATTTAAAAAGAACATTGATATGGTTCTTGCGTCAAACATAGTATTCACTAAACGTGAACTCTTAAGTAACTAAAGAGTTTCGTTATACATAGTCAGGTCATAAGTTCTGTCACATGTGCAATATGAAATAATTTAGACATGTTTATTATTTATGTAAACATTTATATAGCAAAATGAACTTAATAAAACATAGATTCTTATGGTAATAAAGTTTATTCAAAATGACCCCCGCGATTTTGAATACAGGCCTTTATTCTGCGCGGCCAGTCGTCTATCGCAGCACGAACGAGGTCCATGTCAATATCGGCGGCTGCCTTAAACAAGGATGCCTTGAGTGACTCCAAATCAGGATGAGGCTTTGAACAGGCCTTTTCCTCCAAGTGTTGCCATATCTTGTAATCTAACGGACTCAAATCTGGACTGGAGGAGGGCCAGTCTTCGTACCGGATGAAGTCGATTTCACGCGCCGCCAGCCAGTCTTGTGTGCTTTTCGCTCTATGAGCTGGCGCAGAATCTTGTTGGAATACCCAGTGCCTGTTATTAAACATGGTATGAGAAACAGGTTCCACAAGGTTCTTGAGGACTGTATTTTGATACACAACTGCATTCGTTTTTACGCCTTTCTCACCAAAATGTACCTCAGTTAAGCCCCAATAAGAGACTCCCAACCAAACCATGAGCGAGGATGGAAAATGACCTCGTTGGACACGCGGAATACGGTTGCTCGCTTCTTCACTGCTGTATGCGTACACCTTATCATTTTGTTTGTTGTAGCTCTCTTCCACGGTGAAAATTTTTTCATCCGAAAAAAGAATTTCCCGATGCTTTTTTCCCGCGTACCGCTTCAACAAAGCGCGGCATCTCTTCAGTCTCAGGTCCATTAAACGAGCGTTCAAACGATGTCCTGTTTTTCTTCGATATGCCCTAAGCCCTAAGTCTTCATTTAACACCCTTTTCACCGTGGTCCTGCTTAACCCCATCTGAAGGGCCAACAGTTTCTGCTTACGTATGGGATTTCTTTGACTTCGCGCCTTCACAGCTTTTATCACTGCTGGAGTCCTAACAGAGCGAGGGCGACCACTTCTTGACCTGTCATCTACACTAGAGTCTTCATTGTATCGTTTTATGGTAAGATAAACGAATCTTTTGGATAAATTCAAATTTTTCAGTATGTCGAAAATCTGAATTGGCGCGTAACCGCAACGATGCAACGCAATAACTGCGACACGGTCTTCTTTAAGTGTCCACTCCATATTTAAAAATGAGGAAAATTCTAAAAAGTACACATTTTTATTTTCATGAAAAATTCGAAATTCGAATTCAATAAACTTTTTTGTGGCCAGCGTTATAAATTCAAAAGTTTTTATTGTGTGACAGAACTTATGACCTGACTGTGTATATTCAAAAAATAAATATGCACTGTGTGTTGGCGTACTTCGCCAGCGTAGTGACAGTTCACAGCTGATAATGAAATTTTGCTGAGTATCGGCTGCCGGCTGTTTGGAAACGTCACTATGTTTCGAATATATGGCAGCGTGTCTGTCGGCCACTCACTGACCGTGCGTTCCGGGTCACGTCAACAAAAACATCATCGACGTGACGTCACGACCATCATGCCCGTTGTGAGTGAGAAATGACGACCATCATAGATATCCATTAGGAACGCTTTGAACACGACGGTAGACGTTGACACTGACAGATGACACTATTATAATCCTACTTTTGTTAGTTATTCTCATTTCGAGTCGTAGACAATCTTTGTAGTTATATTAGCTTTGTTTTGGGTGAATAAGTGAGGAAATAAACAATTATGGAGCGCCAGGAGTGGCTGCTGGTTGCTGTTCCAAGTTTGATTGTCAGCTGTCAGCGTGATAGCTCTCACTCTTTAGTTCGAGTTATCAGTGCTCAAGCTTACAACGTTGATATTCCAACATGGCGGAGTTAATGATGTCATTCATGACGTCATATCAACCATTTTGAGCGATCGTTGTCACGCTAAAACTCATTCGGAACGAACTCGTAGACGCTATAATCGATTTTGTTGTGACTCTGAATGTGCCGTGAGTTAGCAATGAGAACATAACCTTATTTTTTACTGCTAACAGTCTTGGCACCGGGACATTATACCTAAATTATAATGCCTGTCTCTTAAGCACCAGTGTCTAATATATATGCAATGGTCTGCTAGTAAAGTTACTCATTTTAAACCAAAGTATTTCGTATCCTTAATTTGTTAATTATGATTATGTACGTTGTTATGCGATTCTAAATGACTCTGTGTTAATATTATTTTACGGACCAATACTATTTTACGAAAAAATAATGTGAATATTGGTGCGCCATTTGAAAGGGTCAGAAGTATGACGAAATCAGAAACTACAAGAGATAGAAAAGATTTTGCTGTCAGGAACCGTGACAACGATTTTGATGGATCATAAAACTGTGTCAATGTTACAAATGCAATTTTCTTAGCCGGGAATCAAACCTGACGATTTAAAAAAATATCACTTGTATTGTTTCACCATCGGATAGTGTTGTTTTTAACCCTTTACTGCGTTCTAAGCCATGTGTGGTTTCATAGGTTTTAAACTTTATAACCAATAAGGTTGAAAATCGCGATCCATTTCGGGTCAGGACATGCATTAAGGGGTTAAGTGTCTAACTGCATTGTGCCGAAATTAGGCGACCTAAGTTCCGAAGCTAATTTTTCTTTCCGACCTAGACACACCCACGCGCGGAACGCGACCGAATTGTAAATCGGTTGTTCGCCAAAACGTGGCGTAATTTCGGCAAGTATGTTGCTGGTAATTGAAATAGCATTGCAGGTACAATCATGGCAAACGTCGGTCCCGTATTTCGGCATAGTGTGGCTAGACACTAAGGATCGAACTCTGGGAAGTAATGTCGTGTAATGAAGTAAAGAAGTGAAGAAACTAATTAGAAACTGGTCACAAATAGTTACATCCAATCCAGATGATTCCGGATGTATGCGATTTAAATTGAATATTCTAATCATATGGACATTTGATTATTTTATTAAAAAATGCACTTTCCACTGTTTTGTCATATGACATTACTTCCCAGTAATTGGTCCATAACAGCAACACCATCGAAAGATCTAATAATACAGGTGACTTTTTATTTCAAAATCTGCGGGTTCGATTCCCGGCTAGGAAAATACTAAGCTTTGTTGAAATCGAAATAATGCAGTTCCATAAAGCAAAAACTTCTATCTATTATAGTTTCTGATTACGCCATACTTACCCTTTCAAATGGCCCATCCTGTATATATTTAATTTATTGATTGTGATTTGGTTTGATATCGCTTTTATAAATTCGAATTGTATGCACGACACAGGTATATTATGTGATCTTTTTTGCTCCCTTATCAATACTATATATTTACTTACAAAAATAATGAAGAACTCATTACTAGTAAATAAATTCAGTATTCATAATGAGTGGTATACAGCATTGAAAAGAGATCTTACATTTATAAAATGTTGAATATATTATTTCACCTGTGAGAGACGAGTAAGTATGTAAATGTTATGTGAAAATTATTAGAGGCTCTTTGTTACGTCACGACACGACGTCTTGTATAGCACGTATCAAATGATGTTGATGTCGCAGTTAATTGGTTAAATCAGACACTTAAGTAACTCGTAACTCTCTAGACCGTCAGGTCTAGAGAGTTAGTTAGCTCTAGACGTAACGTCGGTACATATTTAATTAACATTAAATACCGACGTTTAACCTAGTCACTAAAATTCCGTCAGACAGGTGAGTGAACGAAACGTTTAACGAGTTGTCTAAACGTTGCTAGGCAACAAGACTTTTTTTTTATGTGTACTAAGTTTATGTTTTAAGTATTTTTTGGTGTTCTTACATGTTCAACCTAACACGAGGGATAAAGGGGGCTTCGCTTCGATCACCCCTTTCACCTAAGCCACCGCAATGTTTTGCCCTGATATAAGCTGTTCAAATCAGCTGTTGTCGTGACGCAATCTTGATTTCCAAAACGCCAGCTTTCGGTAATACAGATTGTTAAACGTTTTCGACGATGCTTTATTTAAATCAAAATGCCTAGTGACTTGGTTAAACGACGGTATTGAATTAACGTTCTAGAGAGTTAGTTAAGTGTCTGATTTAACCAACCAACTGCGACATAGATATTACGTTATTACGTTATATTTCTACACATTTAATATTAATTGAAAAAAAACGCTCTAAATAAATATCATTGTTGACTAGAAATGTGTTTTTGTGTCAAAAGCTTGGCATTGTTGGTTCCTAAAAAGAAGTCGGGTTGAAATAAGATAAATTCATAAACAATTTCGCAAAATATTTAATAATTGCTTTCATTTTCTCATCAACTATGCTGTACAAACTATATCGCTTAAAATTAGAATTAGCAATTAATAATTGCACGTAAAAAAACTTAACAAATAGGTAGTTTCAACTTTTCGATTGGAATGAACGATTATTACATTATAAATTATAATTTATCATGTAATTTTTTACATTATTTATAATTCTACTATAACTGAAAGTCGTCTATATTTTAACAAGCAGTCACAATCGCCCAATGATATGTTAAAATTACTTTTAAATGTTATTGCGCGCTAGGTATCAACTACTATAATTGAAATTTTGGTGACGTCACTCACGTTTTCGGTCCGGGACGCGGGACGGGTGGGTGAGGGACGAGAGGGGAGGGGCTTAGTGCTACGACACAAGGTTTTTCTCTCCGCCTTTGTGGTTCTGTCCCTTGAAGTCCTTCAGTCGGATCGGCGAAGACTCGCTACCTGAGTCACCCTGGAATAAATACAGTATTACATTACCTTATGGTACGTTAGACAAGCAGAGAAAAAGACGAATTTGATGATGATTGTCGAATTATGACTGTCAAAAGCAGGTCTTTTGAAATTTAAGTCCGGTGAGTACAATATTGGTTAATTGGTTGGGTATCCCATCCGAGCGCAACTGCACACGACGTGTCGCGTGTGTGTGAGCGAGCCAGCGAGCTTTGTCATCTACCAGAAGTTGCACCTTTAGTTATGACGTGTTGACATATATAATTGCATTGACTATCTTATCTTCCTTCAGATCTCACTCAAACAAATTATCAACCTAATCACTTGTTGGTAGATGCGCTCATCCGAAGAGAACTTAACAAAGCTACCTGCTGGTGACTTCGGTGAGTATCCATTGTATATCATGTCTGTACTTTGACCTCCGCGTTCTCTTAATATGCTAGGTTAGGACAGGTTGACTGAACAACTCACGTTGGCCACGAGTGAGGCGGTCTCCTGAATCAGCATTTCGCTGTCCGTGCCCCTCGCCTCCTTGTTCTTCAGTATGGAGCGGGAGCGAGAGTCCGGCTTGTTCCCGTTCTTACCTGGAACCCGCACAGTCACTTGCATGTAAGTATATAGGTTGTGAAAGGACTCTGGAGCCCTGGATTTACCAATAAGCTAAGAAGGCGGGAGTCTAGAGCGGCAGATTTTTAGGGGGCGACATATTTAGGCCATTTTTTTAATTTATGTCTTCATTGGTAACGAATGATCTAACCTACTAAGGGATGGCTTGCACCGCCCTTCATGTCAAAGCTCAACTACTTAATATATATAATATAACCTAATAACATTGCTTGTTGATTGCTCGTTACTCCGCCTTCTTTTGAACACTCAGGGCCGGCTTGCTTGCGCCCCTTTTAATACCTTTTGTGATAACAGGCTACTCAACTTGCTAACCATGAGGAAGATAGTTTATTTTATCGAAATAAAGTCCCCTAAACAGTTGAGTATATGTTGTTTTATTTTTGGGGGTGCTGAATAGAATACCGCCTCGGGTGCCAACCCACGTTACTCCGCCACTGGATGACAGTCCACAAATCATAATAGCAGCAATAAAGCTTTGATAAACACATATTTAAAAAATAATATGATTGCGAATTAGGTTATCGAAGGCAAATTTAGATAGCCTACCTACAGGCGACAAAGAGTAAATCCGTCAATCTGTCGCAGAACCTTCTTGAATTTCTCATCACGAAATTAACTGTCGAGTTCACCACTACCGCGCCTACACCAAAACTATCCAAAATAGTGGAGAAAGAGTTCCCAAATGAGATCGAATACCAGTAAGCGAAGTACCAAAGCGATTTATCGGCCAAACTATAAAACCATACTAGTTCATATGTTAACAGAACTCTATCCCTCTTTTTCTCTATATTTGCTCGTATAGCAAATTAGACTAAATTTTCTTCAAAACAGGTTGCGTAATCAGTGCAGGATAAGGCAAAAGTCACTGACCAAAAAGGATGTGGTGATTTATGATCCTCGTCGCTATCCCTCGAGGTGGTCGTTTCTCCTCCTCCGCCCACTCCTGCGCAACAAACCGACCGCACATTCGTACAAGACAATAAGAGGAGGCACAATATATGTCATAAAATCTTGGCCAAAAAAGATATAATTGTGTTTTCCATACTCCGGGGGATGATAAGTATAAGAACTTGATCTTCCCCCTGACTGAGTATGGACATCATAAATATGTTTAACCTTCGAAAAATCGATCTAGATTTGTATTTGATGCACTCGTGGTGTATGCCAATTATGTTTGCTTTCGTGACCATTATTTTAACAGAAGTTACAATTACTCAAGTTACACATGCGGTTTTATAGTGACAGACAAGACTTTTAAACTACTCTCGTGCAAAAATAAAATAAAAGTGCATTAAGTTGCTTTTGAAAACCCAAGTGTTTCGTTGGACAGAAATTACATCATTACGGTAGATATTTTAGAAATACGTACGTGTTAAGTCCAGCTAAGTTACTTCAATACATTAAGACACCTATCCATTTTACATGTTTACATCCGATCCAAAGTTAGAACTCGGACGGGTGTACCGTTAGGACTAACCTGCTGAAAGCGGGCTTTTCTGTGCTTGGGCTTAGCATCCTCTTGTGGCGTGGTGGGTTCAACCGCCTGAGCTTCATCAAGCGTCTGCGGCAGGCTTCGCTGCGACGACGCTCCGACTATGCCCCCCTGTGTCGACAGACTCCGTTGCGAGGCACCCCCTTGCACGCTCTGCTCACATAACACCCCCGCGTCCCCCGACGCACTCCTCCGCACCCCCCTACATTCACCGCCTGCGGCGGTCGCACCGGCGCCGCCGCTACCGTCCAAAGGGTTCACATACAAGTTTGAGCTGTCGTTGTCGCATGCGATGTCGCCCTCTGAAGGAAAAGGGTGCGTAAGGCATGATGCAAATGTATCTGCAATGTAAGACACAAGACTCACATGGATCCATGCTTATAGGTACGAACGTAGATAAAAGTTAAATAAATCGCAGGGATACTGTAGGAAAAACGTGCGTGGCTTTGTCATCATCCATCACAGACACTGACATAATATATTGGAGAGAACAGAAAGGGCAAAGATGAGGCAAAAATTGAAATCTGAATAAAATTGCCAGAGCATCCCTTGATTCTTCAAAATAAATTGAAAGAAAGACATATGGCAATCTCGATGATTCACATGTCTTGGGACACTTACCAGGGCTGTCCAAACTATTCGGGGTTGCCTCCGGCACGGCTTTAGGCGCCTGGTGCCGCGCAAGGCACGCCAGCTCAACACACACTGGCTGCCGTAGATCCGACGTCGGCATCGGCATAAGCTGCTCCGCGTCTATGAACTCCTTGTAACCCTGGTCGATAGAACACATGTTATGTGTACGAATAGACTGAATAACTTTGACAACAAATTCACGATTGCACTTTCTAAACCTAAGCCTAAATTGACAGAACCAAGTGTTGTGCTGTACTTTGATTTATTTGATGAACAGTCCAGCACCATCGCAGTCCAAACATTTTAGGCTTAGTATGCTGTTCAATAAAGTGCAACCAAGAACAAAGGGAAGTAATTGTTTTCAATGCCATTTCAGATATCAAAAGAAAAGTATCAGCGTTGGGTAATAGTGTCCAATCGTGCGTAGGTTAGTCAATTAGAGTTAAAGCTCATAAGTTTAGGTATACTTACATTTTGTTACATAGCTAATAAAAAATATTAGTTGTTGAAATTTTGTATACTTGTTTGGAAGCCTTAAAAGAATAACTTTTGAGGTTACATTCAAAATATTAAAGTTGAGCAAATAAATAAAGATTGTTAGATCAGTAGAGAGTCCCATGCTGATAGGAGCAGATACATAGATTATTTATTGGGGATCATGTCTATAATTAAGTCCTAGTTGTTTTAGTACCTTGAACGTGCAAAAACAACATTCAAACTCAGAAGGCAGCTGATCCAAGTCAAGCTGTTTCTCAGCCATCTTCTTTTCCTAGAAAAAGAGAAATCATTAGTGGTTACTCCTGCCTGTACATCTAATACGAAAAGTTAAAAAAGCATACGGCGGAATCATCAACGATGCAATACAAACTATTGGAACCAACAGAATGCTTAATCGCTGATGATTTCTTTCCTAGTACCTACGCTACAGCTGTGCTGGCATTACAGGGCATTCGGATTAGGTGTGGTGTACTGCAAGCGTGTTAGGTCGGCTGAAGGACGGGCGATATCTTACAGGCGTCGGCTCGGGGTTTAAGAGCAAGCATTTTTCAGGCTCGCCCTCACCCTCCATGGAGTAGCGTCGCTCTTTCACAGGGCTGTCCTGAAACTGTGAACTTTGGTGTTAGCGGCAAGCCTAGTGCGAAACACTCTGGGACAGGTGCACCTTTGAAGAAAATAGTGCGATCTCCAAACTTAAGTTCCCTAGAATAGTTGAACCTACAAAGCAGGGTGCAAAAGTTATCGCACTCATCTTATCTGTCTTTGTCTGGCAGCTTATAATTCTTTGACCTCAATAATTGTGATAAAAATCTCCCTCTATCTCGTGCAACCCCACCAAATCGAAAATATTGAAGCATTGTATAATTAATTATCCAACAGGCGTTTTCTCAGAAAAGGTGGCAGATCACAACTTTACTTAATATAACAACTTTATGATTTTTGCATGGTGTCACTACTTTTATCATTTTTGACAGGTATCACAATTTTTGACATTTTTCACTACTTTTGACAGGTGTCATGATTTGGACATGTGTCACTACCTTTGGCGGGTGTCATAATTTGGGCATGTGTCACTACTTTTGACAGGTTTCACTATTTTTGACAGTTATCACTACTTCTGACAGGTGTCTCGATTATGACATGTATCACTACTGTTGACATGTATCACTTCTTTTGACAGACGTCATGGCAAAAGTAGTGTCACATTTTACAAACAGTGTTACCTGTCGAAAATCATAAAGTTGTTATACTATGTGAAGTTGTGTTGTGACTCTGCTAAATCTGAGAAAACGCATATTTCATAATTATACAAAGCTTCGGTATTTTAAATTTGGTGGGTGTTAGATATCCCCTACGGACAGAAGAAAGACAGAAGTCTTGTCACGGGCCCATGAGACAGCGAAAACTGGCTCTCTGTCGTGAGGGTCTCTAACTGATGGCGTTACGGCGTGCTTGGTTACCTGACCGACGAGTCTCAGGCGCGCCTGAGATGGGATCCAGCTTCTCCGCTCCAAGCCAATCTTACGGTCACCATCAGGTCAATCAATTTCTATTCCTTATTCTAAACTAGGCGTGGGCGCTTCCGCGCAAGGCGCACGATTAACACACTAATAGCCACGGCTATCCCACCTCCACCGAACCTCATTCCGACTTCATGTCATAATGAGGCTAACGCGGGGGAGCAAGCCAACGGGTTAGATTTGCATGGAGCTCTTGTAACCCGCAGCCACGGCTAATCAAATCTGACGGGCGAATCGATCCATCACTAACACGAGGCGTGGCAAATATTGTTACACACGAAATATTGTTCAAAAAGCGGGGCTGAATCTCGGCCAACGAATGCTCGCATTTGGAAGAGTGATTCCTCTCCAACTTCCCCTGAGTTCCCGGCACAATTCGAAGGCAATATGAAAAACGCGAAACCGAACGCCGCTTCAAAATTCAACAGGTTACAATCTACATATTTTCTCGTCTGTTACAAGTGATAGCTAAGTTCCAAACATCGTTCATAGACAAAAAGAGAGCGTTCTGAATTCACTTTAACCTGATAGTAGTCATGATCGATGACATTGAGATTAGGTACGTTCGGTTCTAAACAGTCACCCGTCCGGACAGATCTCCAACCTGTCCCTTAATCTAAAGGCAGGCGAGACAACTCGTTTGTGAACTGAGTCACCGACTAGAACCTCTGCAGACCGGGAGGTCTGCAGAGGTTCTAGTCGGTGGTAGGTGGTGGTAGGTTAGCATCCTTAAGCAGCACGAGGTCATCAATATTAGGTGGGCTACTTTGTTCGCGTTCCGCATATTGCTTAGAAACCTCGTTTTTGTAACGCATCGACCATGTTCGCGGAGGCCAGAGTCCCCGGCTTCTTCGTGACCCTCAGATCTCGTATTGCCGCCTTTTGCACTCGATTACGGGAATCGTAAAATGTAATTTTGACGAATATTGCCAGCTGCCTGAAAAGTAAAATTTTCGCATATTGTTTATCTATGCATCAAAGCAGGAACCAAAAGTAAGGTTTCATATTTTTATTTATTTTATTTTATTTTAGCCTAAATTATTGTTACCTTTGTGACTATTTTATAACTACAATTCGGGACTATGTTATAACTATGGGTCATGTTGCCTGAGAATAAACGATTATTATTATTATTTGTTAGTTCATTTAAGGCGCTGTTGTAAGATGTGCACATACTCGAGCGACCGATGCTTCCAGAAATCCTGAGTAAACTGCTGCGACATCTGATAACTTGACAACCAATACAATTTCACTACCTCGAAGGGGTGCTTGGGCAGCGCCTTAAGTGGCTGTCCTATCGAGAAATGGTCGCGAGTTGCCAACGGCTTCGATCTTACAAAACAACGTTGCGATTCTTCAAAAGTCAGCGCGGTCTGACCTATACTCCCTCAATGCGTCCTAGCTGACTTAACTACGGCTTTAAAAATCCCACTCCAGGTGGGGGCGACCGGGATGACGGAAGGTCCACTGGATACCACGACGGGGGAAGGCCACACCAATATCCACCTTATTTGCATACAAAAAAAAAAGCTACCTCGTATCGTTCTGCACCATCAAGCTGGCAGTTCACTTCGGGAAACAAATCTGTCCAAAGTAAGCAACAAAAGCCTCTGTCTAGAGGTCCGCAACGAGCTGGAGATGAGCCTTGGTGGATAGACAACAAAACAAGCAGAAATACGATGCTCCGTATGGCCAGACAAATCCAAACTCCAACAGTGTGGCCAACAAGGCGTTGCAGCCCGCATGAGCATTCCCAAAATGCCGATCAGTTACCAGCAATTCAACTTACTTTCCTCCCTTAGGAAGCAAGTGGGCGATGAGTCAAATACGGCAGATTGCGTAATCCTACTCCAAGAGGATACATTGACCAACTTGTCAAAATAGCTACACCGGTCCAGAAGAAAACCCGCGTCAATTTCCTGATCCTTCTGGGTCACTCGGGTGCCTTGGTCCGAAGACACTACTACATGGCTGTGGGGCCAGTCCGATTCCCTCTTGACAAGCCAAGGCAGACCCCACCACAAGTGATGCTCACCAATTCAGGAGCCCGACGTCCCGTGGATGCTCAATCAGACGGGTCCAACTCTCCTGGAGCATGTCTCCAGGTCAGTGGGACCTCAGAAGACCGAAGCGTTCAGCCAGCACAGTACAATCTGTCTGTCAGTCCATGCCTACACCGTATCCTCCAATTCGCCAAATCGTTCGATCCAATACAGCCCTTGACACCGGAGTCCAAAAGAGCGCGAACGCATGTTGTGTTGCCTTCCGAACCCCAAACAAGCGCGGAGGCGATGGGCAATACCACTGTCTCCGGTTGGCGGGCAACACATGGTTGGGCCATTAATTCCTAGCGGGGAGCCCACGCTGCCTGATCCCTTCGAGTAGGCAGGTCGCTGCTGGTGACTGCTGACACCCGCCCGTTACGGCCCGATCCATATACGCGGCGCTCTGATAGGTCGGAGAACCACCCAATGGCAATGTTCCCCCTAACAAAGTCTCCGATCTCACTCTTAATACGTCCCTGTATTCGTGACCCTTCCCAATCCTTCCCCTGAGTCTGACCCTGTGCTTGCGGTCCCATTCCTCTTTGATTCGGGTAGCGAATCGCTACCGAAAACTCATGAACCCCCGTGGGATCATTCTGAGTACGGCCCTAGTACGCCACTGTGCTCGCGGCGATATTGCCCCCTGAGTTGCGTACCGATTTGCAACAGACGACTCAGGGCCCCTTGAGGTTTCACTCTGTTCGTGTTGTTTGCCAGACCGGTCCGTACACAACAGCTCGTTATGCGGCCTATTACAAAATTCGTGTACAGTCTCTTGCTAGATCCTAGACCTAGGCATTTAAAACGCCAGCCTCGTTGCTGGGTGATTTGACGCCGCCCCTGAATTCTTTGTTCCCTAAATGGTATAAATTGGTCACGCCATGGCGAATTTGCGTATAACATGGGCAGGTATCACAAACTGGGTATATTGGGCCAACTGTTCCGAACAGCCTTTCGCCCTCCCTCCGCTGCGAAAAACACTTGCTCTCAGTGCCCCTAGGAGCGGCCCTCTGTGATTCCGGGGAGGGGATTGCCGACAGTCCCATGTTCTCTGCCCTAAGACACTCTCTCTTCTAAATACTAGACCAGGTCGGAGAAGGCGGGCAGGTCGTCTGCCTATTTCTCGTGCGACTGTTCAAATCTAGTCTGAACATCCAGTGGAAGGCGAGACAAAACAATGTACAATAGAAGGTACTACCATTCGCCTACTGGTAACCCTAAGTTTTCCAAGGCCTTGGTTACAGACTATACCGCATTTAACACTTCCGCCTGTGTGGCGCTAATCCCTGACTCCCCGCCTAATCAACAACTGGCGGAGTATTTCGTAATTAGTGTCCGTAACGGACAAGTGCGATACCAACTCCTTGGCTTCACCCCGCAAAGCCGACATTAACTGAGCCATCTTATAGGTGTTGGGTAAATCCTCACTTAAATGCATCAGCCTGTTAAATACATTGATGAAGCTAGTCCATTCGCCCACAATAACATCAAATGGAGGTACCTGAATTACCGGTAATCATACCTACAGCTCCTTGAGGAAGCGGTCCTTCTACTTCATCAGCACTTGGCGCTGTCTCCTTATGTCAGCAGCCCGCTGCGCTATGTCGGTCGACATATCCATACATCGGGAGACATCGGCCACTTTTTTTCTAATTTGTCAGCCTTTCGGTCCTTTCTATTATTAGAGAGCAGAGCTCGAGGGCTGCATCACATCGTAGTTTGGCTTCCTCAGCACGTAACAAAATAACGCCGTTCCTATCAACACGTGTTATCAAGGAGTGGACGGACGTGAGCCGCTGCCAATGCTTGCTTCTCCACCTTGACGTTCTAACAAACAGATGATGAACTATACTTAAGATTTACAAAAAACCCTGCTATAAATGTTCCGCCCAAGGGAACACTAATTTGAACTCAGTTACGTGGGGTCCAAGAAAAAATTAAAATTTAGTTTTAATTTCACTTAACCATTTTCAGTACAATGGTTCACTTAACAATTGTTGTCTTGTATATAATAAGCTTAATATGTAGAACACTAGTATATGTTCTAGTAAAATCAACACAAACATGAACCCTGCGTTCATATTTGGTCCATAAATATTGATCTTTACTTTCAGTTGAACGCAATCACAAGGCTTCCAAAGTTCACTTATGGTTCAATCAATACTGATATTTCACTCAAAACCAAATCATTACATATATTGCAACCTCACAACGTCGCACTGTCAGTTGTGAGACCTATCTCTCAAACGATACAACGGTATTGCGTGGTGAATGATTTGAATATAGTGCATATGCTAAACACATAATATAAGCTCACCAAATATCACTTAAAAGGTTCACTTTTAAGGGCTTATTTACAATCTTGTTTTACTGAATATTCACAAGCATTTACTTATGGTAACAAAAACGATAAAATACACTACAAGTCTGCTCTGCACATGGACTGATCATAACTACAGGCGGATATTGGAACTATTCCTACCTATCCGCGCTTACCTTCTGTAGCAGTCTATGACCGTGATTCTGTTAACCCCCAGAGGGCACAATTAACTAAAAGAACCACGCTCTGTCCACCAGTTATTGGATATCCCCGCAGGACAGAAGTCATGCTGCGGGCCCATAAAACAGCTAGAACTAGCTCTCTGTCGTGAGGGTCTCTAATTGATGGTGCTTGGTTACCTGGCGGGGTCTTCCGAAGACGAGTCTAAGGCGCGCCTGAGATGAGATCCAGTTTCACCGCTCCAAGCCAATCTTGGGGTCACCGTCAGGTCAATCAATTTATATTTCTTATTCTAAACGAGGCGTTGTATCTTCCCCGCAAAGCACAGGATTGCCACGGCTAATCATCATCATAAACCCGGCGGGCGACTCGACCCATCACTAACACGAGGCGTGGCAAACCTTTTGGCTGTACACGAAATATTGTTCAAAACGCTTCGACCGGTCGCGGGGCCTAATCTCGGCCAAGAAATGCTCGCGTTTGGAAGACTGATTCCTGTCCAGATTCCCGGCCCAATCCAAGGCAATATGTAAAACGCGAAACCGCACGCGAGTCTTAATTCAACAGGGTACAATCTAAATCTTTTTCTCGTCCATCACAAGTGACAGCTAATTCACAATTCACTTTAACTATCATGACGAGATCGCGATTGGGTATGTTTGTTTCTAAACAGTGGGTTTACATGAGATAGAGGGACTCGGGCAAAACATGCTTGGTTCCTATAAAAATTAAACAAGCAATATCTTGCCTTTAAAGATTTACGAACATAGCCATACCTACTCAAAGACGTTGCTTTACAAATCGGTGGCTCTGTACAGAAAATGGGTTCAAAAGTTAATCAGAAATCGTTCATCCACATAGATACGTTACGGAACGCACCCCACAAGCAAGTGTTCTCACCTGAGCAGGCTCCGAGTCTGCAGTCTGCTTGGGGGGCATGGAGTGCTCGAACTGTCGGGAGCAGCCACTAGTGGCTGGTTCACCGTCCATGTCGCTAGTCGCTTCCTCCTCCTGCTGTTGGTGTCCTGGATACATACACCCACGTAAGTAGCAGCGGAACGATGCCCCGACCCCCACAACACCTCACAAAGTTAACATTTAACAAGAAAGCACAAACTACACAGCTCACATTCCACACAGACGCGGAAGAGAAATAGCGTTCTCCGGATACACACGTTGGACAGTCCACATGAGAGATTTCAGTTAGTTTCGTTAAGCGTTAAGCTTACGCTGACAATATAATCGACCTTATAGTATAGTCTTCGCGGCTAGCTACACGGCCCGACCCGAGCAAACAATACAATAATAAGGGGTCGAGGATGACGACTGTGCGATAGTGTCAAGTTGCTCATCTGGCGTCGTCTCCCTCAATGAGGACGCACTTGTCACCTGAAGACAATGAATAAAATACTCTGAGTGCACCTCGCGGACCGAGCGGTAATGGTACAGCGGAACAGCAGATGTGGTGAACTGAGCGCGGGCGTCCGGACCACGCTTCACGACACGCAGATGCAATGAACACGACATGCGAGTTGTGGTGTCTGTCAGACAGGGAGAGAGACATTCACGGGTGCGGAAAGGGGGACAGAGACAAGTGACATGAGAAGCGGAAGCCGGGTGCGGGCGGGTGGGACTGACCTGTGTCGACGATCACGTCGATGAGGTCCATGCTCTTGGCGAAGGCATCGCGCAGGTTGATGTGATGAAAGGACACGATGGAGCCCTCGCGCTTGGCCCGCTCCAGAGCCTCGCGACGTTTCACCGCCTTCTCTCGCCGCATCTGGTTCTTGTAAAACTCGGCGAAATTGTTGACGATAATCGGGATGGGTAACGCAATTACCAGCACGCCGCAAATACAGCAAACTGAGCCGATGACCTTGCCCAACGGGGTCGTGGGGTAAATGTCACCGTATCCGACTGTGGTCATGGTGATGCCGGCCCACCAGAACGTTTCCGGAATGGAAATGAATTTAGTTCCCGGCTCCTCCTTCTCGGCGAAGTACGCCAGAGAGGAGAAGATCAGCACTCCCATCGCGAGGAACAACATGAGCAGGCCGAGCTCTTTGTAAGAGTTGCGTAGTGTAAAGCCGAGTGACTGCAGCCCGGTAGAGTGTCGCGCGAGCTTGAGGATGCGGAGGATCCGCATGATGCGGAAGATCTGAACGACTCGCCGCACGTCTTGGAACTGGTCCGTCGCGTTTTTGTTCGTTTCGAGAAGGAACAGTGATACGAAATAGGGCAGTATGGCTAGCAAGTCTATCACGTTTAGCCCGCCCTTGAAGAACTTCCACTTGTCGGGTGAGGCACTGAACCGCAGCACATATTCGAGCGTGAACCAGGTTATACACACGGCTTCCACCATGGCCAGTTGCGGATTGTCCATCTGTGCGCCCTTCTCGTCGTAATGTTGCATCTGAGGTATCGTGTTTAGTGTGAGCCCTATTGTGGACAGCACGATGAAGAGGATCGAGATCACGGCGATCACCTGTAAGCACGCACGTCACGACTGAGCACCGATGCCAGTCCATCTACGCTACGGTTACTGTACTCAGACCTATGTATGTACCATAATGTACTCGTACTGTATATGAGTCGCGGGTGTCTGGTATGGCCAGTGGATATGGATGTGTCTACACAGAATTATCATAAAATAGCCACAAATTTATCTTGCTACAATGCTCAGTTATTATTAGATACACTTAAGCAGATAGGTTCATATTTACAAATTCAAGGATTTATAATCAAGCCAATAACTTATGTATATATATAGTCTCTTACGATTAAAATAGGTAAATGTTGTTAATTTCGGTGTAAAAATAACATCTATTCGTGTATGTTAGTAGTGTCGTGTGGTCGAGGTGTGAGTGGAATGTTAATTACAGTTAAGACTCGATGGAGGGACGGGCGTCCCCGCCCTGTGTCCGTGTCGTGCGGGGCGCGACCGTCCGTCCATCCCTGCGTCGCTCTCCAGTAGGGGGTGCTGTTAGTCGGGTCAGTATCACGAAGCGGAAGCGCTGGTGGCTGGTTGCGGGGGGGGGAAGCGGGAGTGGACGGGAGGCGGGAAGCCGGCGCACGACGCTCGACCGTGGTGATGGCCGGCGCGGGCACGGCGCACGCGCGCTGTGCGCACCGTCCCGTGCCGTCCCGCACTCAGGCCCCTGAGCATCGCCGGCGGCGGCTGGTCACATCGCGTAAGCCCATCCCGTATAGAGCAACTTTGCGACAACAATTAAGCTTTGTATTTTTTTTATTCTCCGTTCGGAGGACGATCGACGCGGCTGTGAACATTGACAATAAATTAATCGTGGTGCCGAGTCGTGTCAGTGCGACCGGATAGCCACGAGTTGACACAACTCGAGAGGTAGGAATCAAAGGGAGCCGATAAATTTAAGTAATGTGTGAGCGATTTACCATTTGTAACAAATTATGTTGACTAAAAAATAGAAAATAATTTGTTCTGACTATGAGCAAAGGCATCCGGAAAACCCAGTAACATCCATAAAAATTTGATTATATCATACTTAATTATGTACACATACAGTGGTGGTCATGTAATTACATGCATATTAATAGTAGTTTATGTGACTGATAGATAAAGAAGGGCATTAAAACTCGAGTGTGCGTTTATGAACGAGCCAAAGGCGAATTTCATAATAATATCACGCGAGAGTTTTAATGCCTAATTATGTACAGTTACATACACTAGTTTATCTACACACATATCATAAGATCTCTTTGATGTGTTTAGGAACCCCATGTTCGACCGGCATTGTGCATAGATTATTGCTCTGCACTTGTCTTTCCCCTACGTTGTCTGTGAAGTTGGTACTACAGAACAAGCTAAACAACTCAATGCCACAATGCCGGTCAAACATGCGGTTCCTGAACACATCAAAGAGAGCTTATGATATGTGTGTAGATAAACTAGTGTATGTAACTGTACATAATTAGGCATTATGTATCAGTCACATAAACTACTATTAACGAGCTGGTCAGCTACAAGTACGTTAAAAAGTTTTTGTTACGTTCCCACAGTGAGCAGTGTCTAAACTACTAACGAACACAATTTTTTTCCCACATTTTAAAAATACAACGTCGTGTATATGTTTATCACAATTACACTAGATTAAATACCTATTTTAGCTAATAATAATATAATAATACCTTGGACATTATTTACACACATTGATCTAGCCCCAAACTAGGATTCCCTGTATCTTGGGTACTAGACAACGATACACATACTTATATAGATAAATATTATACTTAGATAGATAAACAACCATTACTAGGGTACAAACATCAGTTCTCATCAAACAAATATTTGGCCCCACCGGGACTCGAACCCGGGACCTTTGGCTTCATAGGCAGGGTCACTGCCGACTCGGCCTTTCCGGTCGTCGTAGATTAAATACCTATTTTAGCTAATTGTACTACCATAATTAATTTTTTGAATAAGGGGGTGTCTTTAATTATGTGACCATCACTGTATGTAGGTACGGTACGATTATTTTAACTTTACCGCTCGATAATTTTCGTTTTTTTTTAATTATCGTAGATCAATATCTTTTTTTCAGATTTTTCCGTAAATATACTCTTTATGTTTCACCTCTGTGCCAAATTGCAAGTTTCCAGGACATCTTGATCAATTTCAGCGACTAAAACCGCGAAGTGTGGAGCGGTTAAGTTAAAGTAATCGTTCTGTAACAAAAGTGTCGAAATTGAGGTGTTTAACATTAAACATAGTATAAAATACAGCCTTTGATCATAACTAGAAAACATAAGCGATATAGAATAAAATACCAAGACATTTTAGATAAGTACACAAAGTTAGGTAATAGACATTTTTTGTGAATCGATAAATTTAAATTGTACCTACATTAATTAATTTAAATTGGAAGAAGGAATAAATAGGAACGATATATAACGATATAACGATATAAATAGGAACGGTTTATACTTACATACTCGTATTAGAGACACCTCTTTTCGGAAATATATCGATGAAAAACCACGTCTTTGGAGTTTCCACCAAGTGCGATTAGAATAATATAATAATAATAGGATGCAATACCACATATCATACTTGTACATATATACCATAGACATCGACACATAACGACATTTAGGGAGAGGCAGAGAAGAGAGATAGATGTTATTCATGCACCAGCGAGAATCATATCACACTCTACCTACCTACTGTACGGTAATCAGAGAGCATTCTTAAAACTCCAGTGTTTTCTTTAGGTTGGTTACTACCATCCCCAAGGGTATGTAAAAAGCACTTTAAGGCGAAAAGCTATTCCAGCGATTTTATAATTCTGTCCCAGATTACCGTCGCACAATTTAATTGTTACATAGGCTAAACAGTGGCTACGGTGTTTTATAATATGTACATTCAGTGTTTATCAAAGTGTGCGTTTAATAAAAATACAATTATATGTGTTTACTGTTGCTCTTGTGCCGTAGAGTCCAATATCGTGTTATAGAATATCATTTAATAGTACATTATGAAACAAGGGAGCAAAGTTGGTCATAACATACGAGGTTGGTTTACCAGCTCGAGCCGCAGCGCAGCGCAGGCAAGAGCAGTAAAGAACCGAGTATGTTATTACCAATTGCTTAGGAGTCTCATACGACGTTTTTCAACACACTTGATATTTTACGGAGTTAAATCTATATTTTCATTACTACTTGACATTTTCACAATAAAAACAAATTAATGAAAAGTTTTATTTGCTGAAAACTGGTTGAAAATGGCTCGTTGACTCTGACTGCCAGAGGCAATGTAAAAACCAAACAAACAGCCAAATATAATTTTTTATCATAGTCACGAAATACACCTCAGTTTTCTTGTTATTTTTTGAAAATAAATTTTTAGTCATCTTTTTTTGATAATAACATGTAAAAAAAACTCTTCGTGGTCATTACTTGTCCATAGTTGATATACAAAACTCTTCACTGTTATTACTTGTCCATAGTTGATAAATTTAAAACTACATACACTACCACACTTGTGCTATAATGTTTATTACTGCATGCATGTATAATAGCCAGCATTATCATTCTAAAACAACCGTCATATTGGTCACTTTACGAGCAAGTGTGTTGAAAAATGTATTATAATATCGAATGTGCTTTAGCAACTAAATACTAAGATATATAAAGTATTAAGGTAATTAGAGAATGTATGTGCGTCGTTATCGATTCGTCGATAGTGTTGTTTAATAAACAAGTTTAAACTAATAGAGAAACTATTGATTTAAACTTAGCGGCCAAGTGGACACAAGCGCCAGCACTACCAAACCAATTCCAAAATTTTCGTAAAAATATATCTACCTTTACCGACATTCAAAAGTCCTGAGCTGCACTGAATGGTAAAAAATAAGAGTGTAATGTTTTATATTAGGTAGGCAGTATACGTTACCCTAGCGGCAATGCTTGTCGTAGGCTTCTCTAAAAGATCCCAAAGCCACTTTTGATACTGCGCACAGCTTCCCTGCCCGAATTCCTCCTCTTCTCTTTGCCTCAAGCTTTCCGCCTCCTTCCGCATCTCTTCATGGACATGCTCTTTCCGCTGATGGTACTTGTGCTGGCAACACGACTCTAGATAGAGTTCGTCGATCCCCCAGTACTCGAGGTCGTCACTAAAGGCTAGAACGCACATTTCGTCGACCAAATGCAGCTTCCCGGTCCGGTAGAAGTTCAGTATCGAACTGAAGCTTTTGGGGTGTCTGGAAAAAAGTAAGATTATAAGCCATGGAGTAAATTATATTTAGAAGCCTTGCTGATGTTGTAATTAACAGATACAGTAATGCGGTCTATAGGGTTGGTAACATAAGAAATATACGTAGACATTAAACGCTATTAGGGACTCGGCGATATGAAAAACCATGGCTTTTCCCCTCCAAGTGCTCTTTGTTAAATGAAACTCATTTATGGAGTTTAGAATTTCTTTTCTTGTGAACGAATTATTCGATATATTGTTATTCTTCGATTACTCTCAATCAGCGCTCGTTAGCTGCCCGTGACCTATCTATTGTAACGTTGCCAAAATTAAAGAAAGTCCCGGAAAAAATATGTCCGTTCCGTAGCATACGATACTTTTATATGTGTCTGTATTAGATTTCATACTCTGTTGCCAGCACGACCGCCGCTACGAAAATTATACCATCCATCACCAAGACAATGATATGAACGAAATCGTAGAACTGGATAGAATCACGCGGGTCTACGAATAGTCATCCAGCCATCCATTCGTATAAATATCAGGTTAGAAAACAACATTTCCTTATAATTCTATATCTACTATGTAGCTTGCCTTGTTGAAGGCCGCAAATATTCTCATACTAAAGGAGTGCGTGCACTAACGCCTCATGGCTGACGCTTTTGATGATGACTATAACTTATCCGGAGGAGTAAGGTATGCGCACCTGTCGAAGAAATACTCGTTGTCCTGCAGTGAATAGTCGTCGCAGAGTTCCGTGATGGACTCGTGCGTGTTGCAGTCTCGCAGTCTGCCGAGCCGTGTGTGCGGCAGCCGCTCCAGCGTGCGCCACAGCACCTCGTGCCGCACGCCGCCCACGTTTATGATGACGCGCTTGCTGAGCGCTTTCGCGCGGAGTAACATGAACGGCTCCGGTGGTAGGGACGACATTGACCTGTAGACGATTTTGGGTCGGTTAAACCACGAGAGAGAAATTGCTTGGACTCCTAAGCACGGATTACCATTTGATGCAATCTTGCACCTTTAGCTCCAGCCCCGACTAGTATAAGCTGACGGTGACGACTGCTTCCTCCGCTAAACGTTTCCAATTAGTTTTGGCACCACGTTTCTCCCATTTTCCACCCTGGCAGAAACTTGTCGATGTCAGCCCGCCATCTCCGTATTTTAAAAAAATAGTTCAGCAATGTGTGTAATTATTTATTACAAAATATCGGATGACATGAAAACGTTGCCGTTCTTTTAAACGTAAATTATTCCATTAGCTTCTGCAAAACTGTTATTACTCTGTTGACGAATTTCTTAACTTGAAACGTACCTACGTGAAACCGGTCTTGGTTTTTTATTTTTTATGATTTAAACAAAAGCAATATTAAACTTAATGACTACCAGACCTCAAAACTATGCATGCTACAATTTAATAGCTGATTGAGGCGTTCTATTTGTATAATGATATAAGAACATTTTTACCCCTGTCTTTGCAAATAAATTTCTTATTTCCGTTTAGGTAACCGTCTTGAGGCACCCATTCAAAAGAAGAACAGGATACATAAAATTTGAATGCTGTTACCTGGACTGCACGCGCTGCAGCGCGGCTGCATTCGTCGCCCCGGGCGTGGGCAGCGCGGGATGCAGCTGCGCGTGGCCGAGCGGCGGCTCGCCCGGCGGCGGCGCGGGGAAGCCCATGCCGCGCGGGGGCGAGTCGCCCAGCTGCCAGCGCGCCGCGCCGCGCCCCGCCCCCTCGCCGGCCATGCCCGCTAGCTCATCGCGCCGGGCGCCGCCGCCGCCGCCAGCCTGCGCCTTCCGCTGCTCCTGGAACAGCGAGAAGTTGCAGTTGATCTGTGGAATTCTGAAGGTGACTAAACTGACATCTTGGAATCCGACAGATGTTCTCCGGTTATATTATACCATATAGCTATGGTATAATATAATCGGAGAACAGCTGTCAGATAGGGTTCTTTATATTCTTCTTTTATTGGCAAGACAACTTTGCGTGTGTTTTTGATCAATTTCAATGTATGGGAGCTCCTACTCCTTCTAGAACGCATGTTTAATGTGTTCATAACCACGTATAACAGTTCCACCACTGCTACCCTCGCATGTAAAGCCAGATTGTTATGATTACTTCAGAGTCTTATGACTGAACACCCAAATAAAATTCTACTTTACGTTTATGTGAAGGAACCCCCTATAAACCGCGCCTATACAAGATATGAGTACACTCACTGAAGAAAATGCTTATTTATTACCTAATAAATAAGCATTTTCTTCGGGCACAAATAACCAAAAATTAATAAGTCGAACGAGTCGAGTTTATCGCGCGTGTAACATTATGTTTTAGGGGTATTCATTGAATAGGAGTGCAGGGTGACCGCTCCCGCTCTTTCGGTGTTCCTTGGAGCGACGCGACAAGACCTACCGACCTTGAATACCTAGGTACTATAAGTGGATGTCGGTTCTAAAAGTGGGATAAGCCCATCCTCATTGAATTGAAAAGGTTTCAGCTTTCGACATTTTATCGTAGAAATGGAAGGCTTTAAAAGGCGAGATGTCTCATCTATTTCAGTAACCTTGCCAGTCCGGCATACAAATTTTTGAAATACTGTGGAATATTATAATAGCATATGCAACATTTTGTAGGTATGATGTAACTACATAAATACATGTGTATGGTCTGATATTTAATTCGGAGTTGTTTGACAACTTTTTTTTTGTTTAGTTTGACAAACATAATGTACAAATGCTAGATACCAGAACCCTCTATTCCCATTGCCACCGCGTCGTACGGCAACGTTGGCAACTGGGACATAAAACATTCAAAGCATTCCCAGTGGCCACCGGAGGCAACTGGGAATGATTGCCCCCACTTTTGATAGCTGTACACTCCTGCTCTATAATATTTTTTTATTCATATGCCGAAGTCGGTAAGTCACTCCTATATATAAAACGCGCATTTTCTCAGATGTGGTCTTTGAATAATAATGTATAAATACTAGAGCGCTAGCTCGAACAAAATATATGTCCGGCCTCTTGACGGGAGCGGGCGAATCAGTTGTCATAGATAAAACTTTGCGCTCAGATGCGACATGCCGAAGACGTACAGTCGCCTTTGCCCAAAAGTATACCTATCGAGTGAATCCTGCCTATGTTGCATACTTTTAAGCGCAGGCGACCTATTATGTGTATTTGGGAATAAAATAAAAGAGAATATGCACATATCCAATATTTTAATGTTTTTTCATTGATTATGATGTTGTTAGTCAGTTTATAAATAAATTGACAGTTCTTTAAATTTTCGTCCGATAAACATGAGCTATATTTCTGCGCAAGGGTCTACCTGTCACTGCTATGAAATTTATCCTTATCATGTTGGCCTTGCTGGAAGAAATCTCTTGTTAGAGATAAGCTTGCCTTTGTAAATGTTTTTTCCATAAGTTTGTAATGTGAATTTTCATGTGCAATAAAAATTTAAAAATATGTGACGTGCATAACACGTTGGTATTCGGAAATGACACATCTGCATGTTACTCTTTGATTTTCAAAAAGAAAACAAGGCTGTCGCTTTGTTGATTTTTATAATTCACAAAATATTAATGAATATACGTATTTTACTGATAATACAGGGTAATTAACATGAAAAGTTATTCCTTGGCTTTTTTTGTCTGTACGGTGTAGTTTTTACAGTACCGCAGAGCACAAAACGGCATTATTTAGTGACTTTCTCTCGTATCAAAAGCGTCACGGCTCGGCAAGCGCTTGGCACAGATTGAAGTGTGTTGAGTGAATTAGCTCTACTTATAGATGCAAGAAAGTCAGTTTGCGCGCCTACTCTAGTATTTATACATTATTACTCAAAGGATGTGGTGGAGATTTTCTCAGTTGTGCCTCTAACTTCATCTAATGTCAATGATTTTGACAGATGTCATGATTTTAACATATGTCATGATTTTGACAGATGTCATCATTTTGATAGATCTCAATGGTTTTGACAGATTCCATGACTTTGACAAATCGTTCGACAGAAGAATCGTTTTAGTTCTGTTAAGTACCTACTGGTCAAACTAAAGATAATTTAATCACAAATACAATTAATTGCAATTTCAATTGAAATACAATTCTGGAAATAATGTTCGATTCGTTTTACTATAATTTATAGTCTTTCATGCGTGAATTATACAGAATTTTATTTTGGATAGTTTACGTTATGATTAGCCACTTAAACAATATTTTTTTAAAGACATTAAAATAACTTCTATACTTTTGCAGAATCAAAGTATTTTTATATGACTTTTAGCGTAAAATAGCAAAAATGAAAATTTGGACCACTGCAACCTGTATATCTAAAACCATTATTAAATATATTTTTAGCTCAGAGAAGATCTGCAGGACTTTTAGTATAATTTTACTGGTCCCTTAGAACGTTTGTGCGAGAGACACCTGAGAGATGGAGCGTTAAAACATATACCCTTACACAAGAATCAGCATGCATATAGTTTGGGTAAGTCTACTGAATCGGCTCTCCATGCAGTTGTATCCACAATTGAAGAGGCGATTCAAAACAAATGCATCTGTCTTGGAACTTTTATTGATATAGAAGGTGCCTTTGACAAGACGCAGCATAGCAGTATAAGTGCATCTCTAACAAGGCATGGGGTGTCAACAGCTGTAAACAACTGGGTCACAAACATGCTTAACAAACGTATCGTGCGTCTAGCTGGAGAGTCCCTGTCGGCGGAGGTAGTGCGGGGATGCCCGCAGGGAGGAGTGCTCTCCCCGCTTCTGTGGAATCTGGTCATTAACGACCTGATTACAAAGCTTAACGCTAATGGATACTACACCGTAGGATACGCCGACGATTTGGTAATCCTCATCACAGGTAAATTTGCGAGCACAGTATGCAACCTTAAACAAACAGCTCTTCGCATCGTGGAGCGCTGGTGTTTAGAATATGACCTGGCGGTTAACCCAACAAAAACGGAAATGGTCATGTTCACTAACAATAGGGCTCTTGGTAGGTATACCCTACCTAAGCTCTTTGGAACGGAACTCCAGCTAGCAACTGAGGTGAAGTACCTGGGCATAACCTTGGACAGCAAGCTCAACTGGAGTAGCCACATCGACAACAAACTAAAGAAGGCGAGTATTGCTTTCTGGCAGTGTCGGAGAATGGTGGGGAAAAAGTGGGGACTTTCTCCCAACATCATTCTTTGGCTGTACGTAACGGTGATCCGTCCTCTTGTCTGCTACGGAGCTGTGGTGTGGTGGACCAGGACCAAACTAACCACAATGGTAAGCAAACTCCAAAGCTTCCAAAGGCTGGCCTGCATGGCTATCACAGGTAGTATGAGAACTACTCCAACAGCAGCAATGGAGGCCATGCTGTGTCTTCCGCCACTCCAGCTGTATATTAAGCAGGAGGCCGCGTCATCTGCGGTGAGACTCAACACCTTAGGACTTTGGAGGAAAAACAGGACCTCACACACCGCCATCCTAGGGGAAGTTTACAAAAAATTTCCCATCTCTATGGCTTGCAGTGACAGAATCCCTAAACAATTTGTTTTTGACAAAAAATACAATATACAGTTACATGAAGACCATCGGGTTGAGGGGCTCGACGTTAAAGAGCTCAGAATTTTTACCGATGGTTCAAAAACTGAAGCAGGCACTGGTTCAGGCACCTTCTCGGAGGACCTAAACATCAAGATAGCCATTCCACTGGGTGCCCTTAATACTGTCTTTCAAGCTGAATGCATGGGCATCATCTCGGCCGCTAATGCCATAGCATCGAGAAAGGTAAGAGATTCCTCCATTCGAATACTCTCGGATAGCATAGCCGTCCTACAAGCCCTAAATAGCAACACTATTAACTCACGGCTAATCTACGAGTGTCACAAACGACTAATGGAGGTATGTCAACATAACCGCGTAATCCTTCAATGGATAAAAGGACACAGCGGATCAAGAGGTAACGATGCAGCGGATGAGTTGGCGCGTAAAGGATCTAGCTTGACAGCGTATGGTCCCGAACCTATCATCCCTCTTCCATTCAAGATGGTACGCTCATTTCTGAGAGAGTCGACCAGGAATGATCATGCCACTCTTTGGACAAACCATGAGGAGTGCAGGCAGGCTAAGCTGGCCTTGCCGTCCCCTAGCGCTAGGCTGGCTAAGACCTTGCTTCGACTTAGTAGGCCGCGCATGCGACTGGTAACTGCAGCACTTACTGGCCATGGTTTCTTTAATAAACATCTATATGTCCTAGGTGTTACCGACAGCCCCCTTTGCAGAGCCTGCTTGGAGGCAGAAGAAACGGCTGCTCACGTCCTCATGGAGTGCACAGAAGTAGCGGACTACAGGGCTAAACACCTCGGTCAATCGAGGGACCTTCCAGGGATAGTCGGTAACGTAAAGGGCCTACTGGCGTTCCTGGAGGAGTTGGGTGGGCTCTAATGATGTCGCATTCCCACCCACATGCAAAATAGGCGCTTTCGTCGTCGAGTTGCGGAAACCAGCCCGTCTTACAATTGACAACTGACAATTGACTGGTCCCTTAACGCATGAAAACCTCCAAAGACAAGACGACCCTTCGCGTGTGATGAACTAACGTATCTGTGTTTCAGCCAATCACGGCTGGCCCAGTGTTGAATGAGAACCAATCAGGAGCCTTTTGTGATTTATGCTAATTTAATTGGCTAAATGTGACGTGTCTCTAAATTAGAGACTGTGATATTTTTTGCACCATTTTAGAATGACAATCTGTTCGAAGCGCGTGTTCACGCATCGTCCAACTTAATACTGTACTAAATCCCTGATGTTTCGACGGCTCGGATCAAGAAAGGTCCGCGGGACCCTTTTGTCCAGTCTGTAGACGACCCCTTTCGCCCTTGACCTTGCCTCGCTTGCCTTATCGTGCAATTCAACTTATAAAGTCGTACGAAGAGGAACACTGTGGCCAATTTCACCTGAAACTTATTCCGTAATGGAATCTGCGCTCCCTCGGCCCTAGATATTATCTCCGTGAAATTGCTAACGTGACAGCCGTCCGTACACTATTAAAATTGCGGACTTAACTCTAGAGGTTACATCAGATTAGTCCGCCGTTGTACAATATTTTACGTTTTTTTCGTTATATATTTTTGTGCGGTTATAAAGAAATTGCAGACATACAAACTCAGGCGCTCATTCTATATTGTGGCTGTTGTGCCTACTCCAATTCTTCATATGATACATAAACGTATGTATCATATGATGTTTACATCATACATAAACATAACGATGTTTGACATATTTGTATGTGTTTGTTATATATTTCGTAGGATTATCTGATAATCCGTATTTTCGCGAAAACGCTGCGGTAGCTTAGGTGAAGAATAATAATAATTTAGAACGCTGGCCACAAAAAAGTTTATTGAATTCGAATTTCGAATTTTTCATGAAAATAAAAATGTGTACTTTTTAGAATTTTCCTCATTTTTAAATATGGAGTGGACACTTAAAGAAGACCGTGTCGCAGTTATTGCGTTGCATCGTTGCGGTTACGCGCCAATTCAGATTTTCGACTTACTGAAATTTTTTAATATAACCAAAAGATTCGTTTATCGTACCATAAAACGATACAATGAAGACTCTAGTATAGATGACAGGTCAAGAAGTGGTCGCTCTCGCTCTGTTAGGACTCCAGCAGTGATAAAAGCTGTGAAGGCGCGAATTCAATGAAATCCCATACGTAAGCAGAAACTGTTGGCCCTTCAGATGGGGTTAAGCAGGACCACGGTGAAAAGGGTGTTAAATGAAGACTTAGGGCTTAGGGCATATCGAACAAAAACAGGACATCGTTTGGACGCTCGTTTAATGGACCTGAGACTGAAGAGATGCCGCGCTTTGTTGAAGCGGTACGCGGGAAAAAAGCATCGGGAAATTCTTTTTTCGGATGAAAAAATTTTCACCGTTTCAGAGAGCTACAACAAACAAAATGATAAGGTGTACGCACACAGCAGTGAAGAAGCGAGCAACGAGGTCATTTTCCATCCTCGCTCATGGTTTGGTTGGGAGTCTCTTATTGGGGCTTAACTGAGGTACATTTTTATGAGAAAGGCGTAAAAACGAATGCAGTTGTGTATCAAAATACAGTCCTCAAGAACCTTGTGGAACCTGTTTCTCACACCACGTTTAATAACAGGCACTGGGTATTCCAACAAGATTCTGCGCCAGCTCATAGAGCGAAAAGCACACAAGACTGGCTGGCGGCGCGTGAAATCGACTTCATCCGGCACGAAGACTGGCCCTCCTCCAGTCCAGATTTGAGTCCGTTAGATTACAAGATATGGCAACACTTGGAGGAAAAGGCCTGCTCAAAGCCTCATCCTGATTTGGAGTCACTCAAGGCATCCTTGATTAAGGCAGCCGCCGATATTGACATGGACCTCATTCGTGCTGCGATAGACGACTGGCCGCGCAGAATAAAGGCCTGTATTCAAAATCGCGGGGTCATTTTGAATAAACTTTATTACCATAAGAATCTAAGTTTTATTGAGTTCATTTTGCTATATAAATGTTTACATAAATAATAAACATGTCTAAATTATTTCATATTGCACATGTGACAGAACTTATTACCTGACTATGTATATTATGTGTATATGTATAATATTTTTCATACGGATTCGACCACACATACCGAAGAGACCTTTCCCTGTGTTTTGTAACTGTACCTCGTCCGCTACACAATTATTTCAGGCACTCTGTTTCCGCTCTGAGTCCACTGAATGATTTACGCCGCCCGCCGGGACTGGGGAAGCATCGGTCTACTGACGTATTTATTTATTCTCCTTCCAATAACTGTTCCGCATCGAATGAAGCCTTGGATGCGACGGCATTTTGTTTATTAAAAGCCATAACTTGATAGCTTTTTGGCACTGTCCTGGCGCAATAAGAAAGGAAACCTAAGCTAGGGAGCTAGAATTTCAAGCGCATGCCAAAACCATTCAGCTATAAAGAAGTCAGGATAAGCACTATTGTGGTAGAGCGTCAGTAGTTTCTACACCGCTCGCCCCTCACGCATAAAACGTTGGTTCGAATCCCATTACTGACCATGTTAATTATAATTTATCATAAGACACCATTATATGGACGCTGTAATGGTGAAGGAAAAACATCGTGAGGGAACCTGCATATCAGAGATATAACATTCATAATTATTTATTGCACACAGATGTAAAAAAATACATTAATGAAAAATATATGTACAAAGACGAGCTTACCTAAAAAGAGATTTCTTCCAGCAAACCAAGGTATGACGGGAAAAATTACTATCAAAGGATAGGCAGTGCACAATATCCAATAGCTAATCTATAATAAAATACTTACATATAATTAAATTTGATATCTATAAAATATGGAAAATATTATACCTAGATACAGTGGACGAATACATCTACCCTGGACACAGTTTATCCTTTGGCCGACTGGGTTAGGCCGCCTTTGGTAAATTGGAAGACATCCTAAAGTCCAAAATCCCTCAAAGCCTGAAAAACCAAGGTGTTTGTTTAACAGATGTGTCCTGCTATACTCACATATGGATCCGAGACATGGCGACCCACAAAGGAAACTTGAAGGAAACCATGCATAAAAATCCGAGTAGCACAAAGGGCAATCGAGCGTGCTATGCTTGGAATCTCCCTTCGTGATACCATATTCAGCGTCGAGATACAACGACTAACCAATGTATCCGAATCTCAAGGTTAATATGGACATGGGCGGGACACTTGGCTAAGAAGGACGACGGTAGACGGACGGCACGGCGGTGATGGTGGTGGCCAAGGGACGCGCGTAGACCGAAAGGCAGTTCACCAGCCCGATGGTCGGATGACATCTCCAAACCTGCTGGGCCGCAGTGGACCAGGTTGGCCCAGGATCGCAAAAAATGGCGTTTTGAAGAGGAGGCCTTTACTCAACAGTGGCTGCAGGAGGCTGGATACATAGATAGATAGATAGATAGCCAGCTTTTGTAGCCGGAATCGGCCAACTTCCCGCTGAAATGCCAGATAATTACGTTGAGACATGATTATCTTTTAGGTAATATATTTTTACCTTGAAACAAACATTAGACCTGAAAATGAATTCCTCGCGTTCTAGAATCTAGAGAAGATAAAGTATATCATATCGCACTTAATTTCGTGACTAATTTGTCCATCTATTAAAATACCCATACAGATGGCACCAATATTGGATTTATAGCAAACAGGCCAGCAAAGGACGCGCACAATTATCAAATACTTGGCACAAAGAGCATACCAATTAATAATACACGCCATACCAATTTTCAAATACTTGGCACAAAGAGCACGATTCTTATGAATTTTCAATAATTCCCTTCAGCTAGTATGTTAGCGTATCCATCATGAGTATCATGACTCATTGGGTCTGAAGGGCTCATAATTCACTAATTTCTACAGCTACGTCGGTGGGTTCGCCTCCCGTCACTCAACAATGCGTGTTTGTTGTGTTGAATTTCTGGCTTTACGTGACTATGAATTCATATTTGTATGAAAAATATAGTATGTAGTGTGTATAATATAGTTGATTAAGTAATATGGAGTTGACGAGGTCTGAGAGAGAGCGTGGGGAGAAAGCCTACGAGTAGGAAATCGATGAGGGGATCGCGTGGCGCGCCCAGCGACCCGCTTATCAAGCTTACAAACTGGATCGACCTAATCTAATTATAGAAGCAAAAACCACATTTGTTGCATGTACCATCGCTATTCCTATCGGAGCCTAAATAAACTTTTGTGGGGTCAGAGTAGAGTTGTTACGCCCAATCGCCCCTACTTATCTCACTGACAGGCACTATCTGAGTTTTTGCTTGGCTTAAGGGGATGCTATTCGTAGTTATATAGAGGTAGAATGTTGTAGTCGAAGCGTATTCGGTGGATATGGATATATGTCGGCGGCC
Organism: Argyresthia goedartella; assembly: GCA_949825045.1. NCBI lineage: Eukaryota > Metazoa > Arthropoda > Insecta > Lepidoptera > Argyresthiidae > Argyresthia > Argyresthia goedartella. The sequence continues at coordinate 18,567,471 of OX463821.1, read as the reverse complement.
GATTGTAGAATTGGGCACATCATGATATGCCGCGCCATATGGCAGCGTTTCTTGATGTGCCCAAACTAAAATGAGACCCACACGTTTGTCGATATTCCCAGTAAACGATTTGCCACATCATGATATGGGCAAAGGATAAAACGTGACATATAATAGTAGTTTATGTGACTGCTACATAATGGAGGGCATTAATACTCGATCCGAAGGCGAGTTTCATAATAATATTACTCGAGAGTTCATTATGTACAGTTACATACACTAGTTTATCTACACACATATCATAAGCTCTCTTTGATGTGTTCAGGAACCGCATGTTCGACCGGCATTGTGTCATTGATCATTGCTCTGCAGTTGTTTAGCTCGTTCTGTAGTACCAACTTCACAGACAAACTAGGGGCGGCACGCAGGCGGGCGTCGGCGTTCGAAATTTGATTGAATGTCGTAATTTGACAAATTTTGGTACATTATGGTCATAATGATCAATATTCATATAAGAAATGAGTTTTTACCAAGAAGTTTATCATTATGCTGGTCGTAACGTATGGTTTTTGGACGCAGTAAAGAGGGTTTATGATACGTGTGTAGATAAACAAAATTATTTAATTTTTACTTAGATTTTTTGTTCTTACACGTATGCAAGATGACCATTCCTTTACTTTAAAAAAATATTATCCAAAAATATATTTTTAGGTTTTAAACCAAATCAAGAAAAGTAGGATAGGATGGCCATCACACGGGAGTCAATGACCTACTATTAGGTATCCAATTATGATATTTTAGAGACTTTCATTATCATCATTATCGTCGTTTTTATATTCATACGCTTCGCTACGCTCCGGTTTTGCTTCTTCTAAGTTCCAAACTAACCTATAACCCAACTGAAATTTAGCCACAATTCCCTACTTTAGCCAAATTGGATTTTCATTACTTTCAGTCGCAAGCTCGCTCCGCTGGTTGCACATACACGTTCTAACCTACCCCTACCCTAACGAGCCAAATCTATTGTCACCCTACTTTTCGATAAGCCGCGTTTTAGGCTGGCAGATCGTCGAACGTTGATCTTGAAACGATATGGCGGGTTTATCATGGCAAATCAAGAAATGCCGCCATATCATAATATGCCGAGGCACATCATCATCCTGAAAGCCTACCTTTGTTGGCTCGTGTATCGGTAAAATGAGCAATTCGATTCGTGGTGGTTGACATTTTTGACTCAACCATATTAAAATAAAGTTCACCTCATCCTGCAACATGGCTGTTAGGTCAGTCTGGCAGTGTGTTTTTTATCTAAGTATTTTTCAAAAGACACTGATTATTTCCATAATTTAAAACACTATGTTTTTATATATTTGAAATTGGAACCTATTTTTTTATCAAGAACCATATCAATATACTTAATTGATCCCAAGAGATAACATATTTTAGTTAAAAACATCGATTTAGTTGCTTTTCTTCATATATTTCCTATTTCCAACATTACGTTTAAAGAAAGGGGACTTGTTGATATTTTTTCTGGATTTGGTCTCCTTTAGGTGGAATGGGCATCAAAGATGGCCATTTTTCTCCGAAAAAATACTCCGCGTCAAAGTGATATTTCATCATTCAGGCAAGTCATGCCGAACATAATATTTCAAACTAAAGTACGACGTTCGTGAAGCAATGTCGAGCGGCTTGTGACCACTCCAAAATATCTATAAATTGTAAAATAAATATCAAGACAGGAGTAAAGAGTTCTTTATTTTTTTAAATTTTGATTGGATGAAATTTCCTGTAGGTAACTTAATTGCGATGTACTTACTACACTTCCATTGCGTGTTTTGAGTACATAGCTCATTGAATACGTTTTATGGTAAGAGAAGTTCTACGTTCGTGTTTAGCTGACGATGCGTCTTCAGTTTATGTAAGGCCCAGGCCGGGCCACATCGCAAAAATCGATCTTATGTTCGATTTACAGTTTATGTTTCGCAGATTTTAGCGACACGACGCCGCAACGCAGTAATGTGGCCTGGGCTTTGTATCTTAGCCAAGGGCCAGGCCACATCACTTACATCGCCTTTAGGGTATATGATATTATGTCGATATGTCGCAGATTTTTAGACGAGACCTATCGATGGTATTCCTACGTTACACACGTTTTATGACTCCTAATTTGCATGGGATTCAGAATATTTAACTATTTACATGAATATAATTTCCATTATTAGCAAAAACTAACATAGTTCATCTCGAGTCAAATTAATCTTCTTACCCTCGTAGTAACTGACAGAGTGTTACAGAAAGATGTATAAAATTCATTTTGTTATTAGGGACATTTAGCAGAAGTTTCACCACGTTCTAATAATTAGATTCGATTCTAGACCATAGAGAAATTATTGCTACTGCAAAATAATTTTGGTTGCTCGATAGGTTTTGAGTTTGAAAAGTGAGAAAAACTACAAAAATTATGTATTCTTTCAAAACAAGCTAGACTTTGCAACCGTATTACTCAAATTTGCGTGTCTCTTTATCTACTTTACCATATTTTTATGTTACTCGACCCTTGCTATACAAGCACTATTTCTCTTCAAATATCTTCACCGAACTCAACACGTGATCTCTGTTGGGAGAATTTTCTACCAGTTACTGTTTTACGAGGGCCGTGATCACGCCATGTCTAAATAACTGCCGACGTAGAATTATTCTCATGACAAATTAATGGGGTGGTTCGAGGTTCCCTCCTCTCCCATCCCATTACTCGCCTCGAGAAAATAATTGGCGTCCATTTTTTCGCTGAAAAAGTTTTCGAAGAAGTCTGAACTGAGTAAGTAACATTGTAAAAATAATAACTGTGCTAGAATATATAGGTAGCATGATTTAATTCTACCAACGAAACGGCAGCGTCTAGCATATAAATAGCGCATCGATCTCGACCCGTAAAACATATTGAGTCACACACTGTGACAACAACAGTGGCAGTTACAAACTAGCTCATTAGCCGCGGCGCCGCTCAGTCTTGTAAGTGAGGGCGGGCGGCGCGGCACTGTGCCTGCCGGGGCGGAAAATGAGCCTCTATTGAGATCTTATCTCCCCTCCCTACAGATATCACGTGACATGAAACTCATCCCCAAAATGACGCTTTAAAAATTGTAACGTTGAGTATTTTGTGAAGTTGGCGTGTAATCGGGTTTACAGCTGTGTTTATGCGAGAGTAGGATATCGATGTTGAAGCACTTCTGTTGGTAATTGTTGAGACATCTGCGATGTATGAGTATGTACTATACTGCGATAATCTATAAAATAAATGGATTCTAATTTGCGAAGTTTTATAGACACAATATTAGTAAGTACCCGTAGCGTAGCAGCCTCCTACAAGAGCTAGAGTAATGTAGTCAATAGAGAAAGACGATCGCTAAAAACTTGAATTTTTTCTATAATCCGATTTCGAGATGTTGCATTTTTTGCAAGCATATTGTAGTACTGCGAACTACTTAACGTACGTTACTACGTAACTACTTAATAAAACGCTATTTTCGTGACTGACAGGCAACGCACAGCCTAAGCCCGTGGACCTAGAGTCATGAAACTTTCTACAGGGGTTCCTCGTAAAACCAAAATATTTGAAAATATTATATTTAATCAAATACTCTTAAAAAAAAACTCCACGCCAAACAATTAGGTTTCACTAGGGGTAAATCAACTACGGATGCTGGCATTGCCCTCATATCTCATATTTTTCTGCATGGAAGGCCGCATAGGATGGTATCGGCGCATTTTGCGATCTGCTGAAGGTATTTGATTATTTTGATCATGACTTTCATTAGTAGCGTACTAATGAAATTAAATTATTATGGAATTAGAAATACAGCGTGGGAACATACTTAAACAATAGCATTCAAAAGGCAGAAGCAGAAGGCGTTAAATCTGATGGATTGGTTTTTATAATTGACGTTCCACAAGGTTCCATATTAGGCCCTTTCTTATTCCTGGTGTATATTAACGATCTGCCTTTTATGGTGGAGAAATTGACTGACATAGTGTTATTTGCTGATGATACTTCACTGGTTTTCAAAATTGAAAGTCAAAAAGAAGATTTTATGATGTTAATTATTTATTGTCTGTTACCTTGAATTGGTTCACAGTTAATGATTTATTGTTAAACAAAGTGTATCAAACTCTCACTTCCAAATCCAAATGTCAGGCAAGTTAAGACCAGTTTAGCAACACGTTATAATTAGGAAATTATTCGAAATTTCTTGGGATAACCGTTGATAGCAAATCGCAGTGGGGACAGGGGCGTAGCTACCGCCGTATTTGCCGTATCAATTATACGGGGCCCCCGGGCCACGGGGGCCCCCAAAGTGTGTAAGGAAAAAGAATAAAAACTTTCTAATTTATTTTATTTTACAAATGACAAAATTCTATAAAGCAATTCCTTTTTTTCCCGCCTTAAGCGTGCGTTCAAAAGTTGGCAACACTACATCGTTATGGCGGGCTGCGGGACTTCCCCGTTTTACTTACTTCATCTTCAACTCAGCGGGGAATCCCCGGGAATCCTTCATCGATATCGCGATGTACGTGTACGTTGTTGTACTTTGCATTGGATGTTAAACCACGGAGTGCAGTGCACTGTTTATTTACGCGCTTTATATAAATGTGCATTACATTGTAATTCAGTACAAACAATATTGTTCTTCTGGTTTAGCAGTATTAGTAACGATTTGTAAAAGAAATGAGTGAAAGGAAAAGAGATTATCCCAGCGGCGCTGAGAAAAGAAAAATTAAACAGAAAAGGGACGAGGTTATAAAAAAGTGCCCAAAATTTCTTCATTTTTTCAGAGACAAGATACTGTGAGTGATTTAGATTGGAAAGGTAAGTACTACACTACTACCCAACCCATTTATTAGGGGCCCGTAGTGATAAACAAGGAAATCTTTTAATTTCGGTCTGTCCATCTGTCCGTCACAAAAAGTTGTCTCCCCCCTCGATTTTCACAATTATACTGTTTTTAGGGTTCCGTGCCGTGATTAAAAAAAACAAAATTCTAACTTATCTATAGGATCGATTTGTTTTGTTGTTTGTTTATCAGTCCGTATCGTATCGTTAATTGCGTGTTGAGAACATCAGATGTGCAGACTCGCTTTCGGGTTCTCGTTTTGTATGGCTACTACTACACTACGCGCTGCGTTTAAATAGCACGCAGGTGTATAGTAATGCACGGACGGGCTGCAGGTGATTTTGTATCTACTAATAGGTACGAGCACAATCCGCGTAGAATCTGTGTGCGTCTGAACTGAACACTCTCTAACTGTGACCCTTAGTAACGTTATTTATTTATATATAACTCTTTTTAGTTTAGTATCAAAGCATTCGTATTTATTTTTTAACAATTACTCGTTTATTTTTAGATTCTTCTGAAGCATGTTCTTCGTCACATGTCCATCCGGAAATAGAAGAAAGCCAAGCACATACTTTATCGGATGTCCATCCAGAAATCGAGGAACCCCAAGTCAACGATTCTGATATATCTGCAGATAATGCAGATTGTAATATAATTTCATCAGATAGAGGAAATTTTGGTGACAATTTAACTGAATGCGAACGAAAAATAATTTTTAAATTGGGTCCATTTAAACCACAAGGACCATTTCCAAAAGTTTCAGAAAATAACCGACCTTTTTCAGCTTATGCTCATTCATATTTCAATCAGGCAGGCATAAAAATTATAAGACCATGGTTATGTTATTCTAACGTTTTAAACAAACCGTACTGTCACTTCTGTTGGTTATTAGCAGATCGTCAAAACAAATCGTACTCCTCTGCTTGGGTTAACGGTGTTTCGGTTAGAAGCAATTTCACACAAACTATTCTTGACCATGAAAAGTCACAGCAGCATATTAGTGCCTCACTCTCTTATAATAATTGGTTGCAAGGAAATACCATCGATACTCTATTGAAAAGTGAAATCGATAATAAAATTACATTCTGGAGAGATGTACTGCATCGTATAATTAATGTTATAATTACTTTAGTATCTTGTAATCTACCTTTGAAGGGGAATGATTCTGATTCTGGCAATTTTATGGCAATTTCACGTCTGCTATCTAACTATGATGCAACTTTAAAAGAACTTTTTCTAAAACCGAAAGGTGAAATAAATTATTTAAGCCCTACGATTCAAAACGAAATTATTAGTTTGCTTGGTACTAACGTTAGGAACAGTATTATCTCAGAAATTAAAAAAGCTCCATTTCTGACAATAATTCTGGATACAACACAAGACTTGTCAAAAATTGACCAACTATCTGTAGTTTTTCGATATATCTCGGTTACAGAAAATGATGATAATGTGCCTAAAGAAATAAAAATCTTTGAGTCCTTTTTAGGATTCATAGCAGTAACCGATTGCAGTGCTGCAGGTCTGAAAACTGTCATTTTAAATTTGACTAAAGAATATGGAATTGATTTGACTAAATGTAGAGGACAGGGATACGATGGAGCAAATATTATGTCGGGTGTGTATGGAGGATTACAAACCCTAATAAAAGAGCATGCTCCAAATGCCGATTATGTTCATTGTGCTGCGCACGCTTTAAACTTGGTTTTGAACGATGCTGCGAGACATGTTCGTGAAGTATCGACTTTTTTCGATAATTTAGAAAAAATATATACTTTTTTTGGCAATAGTATAAAACGCTGGGCTATGCTAAGTGACGATTCATCTGAAAAATATTTGATTACCCTTAAAAAGGTATGTCCTACCAGATGGTCTTCTAGGAACGACGCTTTATTAGCAGTAAAGAATTTTTTTTTACTAATCATGAAAACTTTGTACCAACTAAATTTAATTTCAAATAAAAAAGATGAACGTGAAGAATGTAAAAGTATAATTAATATTTTAGAGAGTTTTGATTTCTTAGTGCTCGTTACATTTTTTTCTTCACTATTTGAAATTATTAATCCTGTTTCTAAAGCTCTACAGCATGAAAATAATGACTTACAGAAATCTAGTATTTTATTAAGTAATCTTTTAAATAGACTGTGCCAATTAAGAAATCAGAATTCATTTAATAGTTTGCTAAATGAATCCAAAGATTTAGCAAAAAAGTGGGGAGTAACAACTGTTTTTAAAAACAGTAGGCGAAAGATAACGAAGCGTTTTTTTGATGAGTTATCACAAGATGAGAGAATTTCCGACCCGGAATCCTATTTCAAAGTCAATGTATGCTATTGCTGTTTAGATATATTAATTTCTCAAACTAAAGAAAGATTTCAGAGCCTTTGCAACCTGAGTAGTATATTCGAAATATTACAACCGGAGAAACTCCTATCTTCTTCAAGCGAAGAGATATTAAAGGCTTCCGGAAAACTGTCTGCTAAATACAGTAAAGACATCTCACTTAATCTTTGTGACCAATTAAAGGCTCTAAAAACATGCTTAAATTCTGAAATTAAAAAAAAATATTCCATTAAAGAACTCATTGAATTATTGCTAGTAAAATTCAATAGTCTTGCATCAAGTTTTCCCGAGGTAATCACAGCATGCTTTTTATTCTTGACCCTTCCAGTTACAACCGCAACGGCAGAAAGAAGTTTTTCAAAATTAAAACTAGTAAAAAATTACTTAAGAACTTCGATGGGACAAGAACGGCTGTCAGACATCTCACTATTATCCATAGAGGCAGAAAGTTTAGAAAAACTAAAATCATCATCAGCCATAAATGATTTAATAAATCAGTTTGCCGATAAAAAGGCAAGGAGAGTGAATATTTAAAATTCGATTTTTATTTGTAAAATGGGTAAATTATGTGATAAATAAATATTACTTCTCACAATTTTTTTTTTCTTTTGTGAAAAATCTTTACCTCCATATAAGGGCCTCCAAAAAAATTTTTATACGGGGCCCCGACAAGGCACGCTACGCCACTGAGTGGGGACGTCACATAGATTAATTAGCTGGTAAATTAAGTTCTGCGGCTTACGCTGTTAGGAACATCAGACAAAAAACGGATGGAGCTACATTGGGATAGTCTATTTTAGATACTTTCATAGTGTCATTTCCTATGGTATCATGTTGTGGGGGGCAGCGTTTTTTTTATATCACAGAAAAGAGCTATCCGAATAATTTATGCACATACTGCTGAGAACTTTTTTTGGGAATTGACATAATAACTGCAAGAACCTTACAAAATTTTCCAAATTTAGTGACAGCTGTAATGTTAACCTAGGAAATAATCACAGACTAGTTGTTTAGGTTTAGACTCGCGAAAGTTAGCAATTGTTACAAGGTTCAGTGCATTATCTACTACAACAAGATACTTCTGGAGATGTTGAACGACCGTCTAAAGCGGCACTTGCAAGCAGAACTTGCTGTGTTGCTCGTTGATGGCTGCACTTTTTTGTGTTTGTGGTGAAATGAGTTTGTTTTTCGTATTTAAATGATAAAATTGTAAGTAATTGGCTTTTATAATTTCTCCTATGCGTTGTTTGTATCGGGTTTTGTAGTAATATCGATGATCTAAACGTTTACTGTAAATTTCCCTATTCTCAGATTACATTCTTTGTCACCACCTGCACTTCTGAACCGATCTTGGCTTTTGTAACATCAGTAAGAAGGAAATTTAATATTGATTTTAAATATATATCGATTGTTTCTTACAATTTAGTAGTTGTAGTGATTTAGAGGCTAGAACACAGCGCGGGGCGCGTGGCACGAGACCCTCGGAGCGCGCTATCTGCGCCAAAGCAAGAGACCCTAAATAAAAAAGCAAGGGAAGGGTCAAATGATGGGACTGTATGGAGTTTATCTAAATCAACACAGAACTCGCTGTTAATTTTGTAATTACTAATAACAATTGATATTGTATTAGCTAAACGCAATAAATTTTTAAAATAGTGAATTGTGGGAGTTTCTTCGCCGTCCTTCTCCCACAGTGGTCCAATGTAAAGAAGAGGAAAATATACATTTGCTAAGTATATGTATCTACAGTAAGAAAGAAGGTATGAAAAAGAGGGTATGAAAATCAAAAAGTACCTGACTTTTGAAGCTGCATTTTTACAGGTAGATATTTTCGGTGCAAGACGTCAGTACACCTAACTTGAAAACAACGCATTTTTTTGGGACTTTTTTCAGATTTTTCGAAATTTCTTGAAACTGTTAATTTTGGCGGATGACCTTGAACGAGTATTTTGTAGAGGATGAAATTTACATAAATAGCCCTCTAATAGCGTTCTTTATAGGTGGACTTCGGACTAGAGGTTGTGCCTCCAAGGCTTCTGCGAACAAATAGAGATGTTCACTGAAGTAAGTAGATATGAGGCCTTTGCGTATTACCAGGGATAATCAGGACATAGACAAGCTGAGTTGCTGTTTTTCTGAACACCCACCATTCCTGTCTTTAAACTCAGAAGAAATTGGTCATTGGCGAACCTGCATGTAGGAAATTGTAGGACAAACGTTTGAAAATATGATTCTGAAACGAAAGGATTAGGTAGCATCTATTTCCTGTTCAATGAAAATTGCTAACAAGAAAGTAACAGTCGAATCTGTTTCAGCGAGCTTGCATCACCAAGCAGTCTGACGAAGACTTCAAGGAATTGTTAACTTATGAACTTGCACCCTTTCCAATTCACTCTTTTCTGAAGAAGGAATTCGTAAAGGCACCAAGTCAGCATTTTATGATGCACTATTTACTCTTATGCAACACAAAGCAAACTTTGGCGAAAGAAAATACGATGTAATTGATGAATCTACTCCATAAGATTGATGATGGAGTAAGACCATTTCAACCACGTTTCAGTCAGAACTATGGGCAAAAATACTTTGGGTGCAATACCTCAATAGTGTTTGATGGATATCCTGATGACGAGGCGACGATCTCGCAGAAAGATCTCGCTGGGCTGTATTGCATAAACAAGTGCAATACAGCCCAGCGAGATCTTTCAATTTGTATTTACAGCAACCACAATAGTTACAACGACTCCGTAGAAGTTTTTATCAAACGACACGAAAAGAAGGCGTAGAAAATCACACAGATTGATTTTTAGATCTCTTTTGTTTGTGGTTAACTAATACAAAAATTACAATATTCATTATTATTAATAATAAGCAGGAATAAATAATTCAATAATTATATACGGCAAGGACTGGGTTGAGCTAGATTAACCCCATACAGTCTCATCATTTAAGTAATCTTGAACATTGTAATATCCCTTTTTCGACAAAGTCATTTTAACATGCTTTTTAAATTACTCAAATGGCAATTTCAAAATCTCCAGAGGTATCTTATAGTAGCAGAGAGTGCACTGACCCTTGAAAGAATTACTAACCTTCGCGAGTCTAAACCTAAACAACTAGTCTGTGATTATTTCTTAAGTTAACATTACAGCTATCGCTAATTTTGGAACATGTTGTGAGGTTCTTGCGTGCATACATTATATTTTCGAAAGTAAATTGACTAGCTACAGTTAGTAGGTCAATTTCATTAAAAAGCTCTCTTAAGGAGTCTGTTCATTTTAAATTATAAATTGCCCGAATAGCTCTTATTTGTTAAAAGAAATAGTTTGAATATCCGCTGCTTTCCCCCACACAAAGATACCAAGATGTTATGACGTCATTAATTTTTTGTATTTTTTTCCCCTGAAACCTGTCGTGTATGGTATCAAATTAAAGGGCTTCATGAGCCGGTTCTAAAAATATACTAAACCGTTACCTTTCGGCCGCCTGTTTTCTAAAAATCCAAGAAAACTTTTCAGAACATACCAAGTTTGGACTTCTCGAAGTAGGAGACGGATTAGTAAAGAGGATCTATACAGACCATGAGAGTGAGTGAAATAGACTATAATTATTTTCGTGATAAGTCAATAGATTGTGTTTTAATCGCAAAATGTGGTTTACAAAGTTATTGGTGCGGCTACTATACTACTTGATTTTGATTGATTCTAAAATACTTACCTATAAATTCGTTCACAGTTCCCCCCTGTTAGCGAGGTCTACTGCCCACAGGGCCACTAGTTAAAGCGGCAATAGAAATACACACTTCGTGATAATTTCAACTCTATACCTATTTCGGATCATCAGCTAGAGCCCGCTGACGGACGGACAGACAGTCAGCGGAGTCTTAGTAATAGGGTCCCGTTCGGCACCCTTCGGGCACAAAATCCTTACAAACCAGGACGTAAGATCGGTATATTTTTTTAAAAATTGTGTGTTCGAAGCACATAGCACATTGGTAGTTTATAGGTAGATACGAGAGGTCATTGACAGTATAATTTTCAAAAATTCTAAAAGCCTGTATGAACATCAAAATTTTGTTCCCCTATGAAGCTGAAAGGCACGCAGATAGTACAGAGGTAGGTAAGGGATACGTGTAAATGACTAGGAACATCTTTAGCGACAGGGCCGTATCAAGGGTGGTGTACAAAATTAAAAAGTAAAATAAGAAGTGACTTCTTTCTTTCGATGTTTTCGGAGATACTGTGGTTATCAGATAAATGTTATAAAATCTTGGTACGCAACCCTTTGTGTTCGACTGGCACCTGACTATTTCGACACGACTCCGCGCGGATGAAGCCACGAGCAACGGCTAGTAGGCAAAGATAGAAGTAGACTTGGTATGTCTACAAAATATGCTTTGGTAAACAACTGCCAAAAGTACTTTACGCTTTACGGTTTTCCTTGAAACGGACTGGGTAGACAAATATTTCATTTATAAATCGGTCGATCGCAGAGTTGATTTGTTCTTCTTGATTTAATGAAATAGTAAGCTGGAGATATTACAAGCTTGCAGCGTTTTTTTCTCTTCGTAAGTCTGAGCATATAATAGGTCAGGTGTATTCCGTTACCTTTCTTTAATCAATATTTACCATACCATTTACAAGTGGCCGCACAACTTAAACCATTCTAAATCAACACAGAACTCGCTGTTAATAATTCTGTAATTATGTATACCAATTAATATTGTAATATTTGTACTACATAGTTAAACACAGCCAGTTTTTAAAAGAGATCTAAAAAGCAATTGTGGGAGTTTCTTCGCCATTCTTCTCCCACAGTGGTCAAATGTAGAGAAGTGGCAAAAAATTACATTTGCTAAGTATATGTGAATATCCACAGTAATGAAGAAATTTTGATTTCATTTTCGTGCCCGAGACCTGGTTATGAGGCTAATTTAATAATATTCAACGTATAACGGGAAAATGACACCTTCTGGTGTCACCAGGCTTAAGGGGTAAAGGTTTGAGATTCAATATCACTAAAGCAAAGCATTTAAAACCTATGTTTCTCTTTTTTTAATACTAGCTGAGACTTCTCCACTTCCCATTCAAAAGTGTTTTGTTTTTTTGCTGTTTATCTGGGTTTTTCCCTATTTTCTTTTTTTCTTTCTTTCTTTCTAAACCTCCTCCGGCCTGAGGAGAATAAATGTAAATAGAAATCATCAAAACCAGTTCGAGCCAGTTTAGAGATTAAGTAAGACTAAAGCGATTCATTTTTATAAGTATAGATTACATAATAGTAGTAACATACTGCCAGCAACGTGACCCCACCCCTCACCCCGCACCCCTCACCCTCCGCCGCCCACAGCCTCTATCGATCTCAATTTCTGAAAAGCCTGACGTATTTCTGCTACAAAACAGAATAATACGCTGAATACGCCTTTATTTTTGTCATCAGAACAAAGAACAAAGAGGGGAAAACATTTCTTTCCCAAATTCAGTTCACAGTCAGCGCGTCATATTGAGTGGCTTTATTTTCTCAAGGAAAGAGGTTGCACTCTGAACGATAATAATATTTTGCAAACACAAACACATTAGCGGAACTCACAAGGCTTCAGTTGGCAGAGCCGATAGATCAAAGGATTGGTGGAGCGATGCCGCGTCAGGAGGTAATCCGTCAGTACGAAGCATCGAAGCTGGAACGCAGACAGTAAACATCGAACTTAGTGAGTTTTAGCGCAGATACCTACATGTATTTGCAGTTCGCGTCAGTTGTGATGACCATTTTTCTAGTGTGTTGTCTATTAATAGAAAATAGCCATCGGTACCTGACGTGAAGTACACGTGTAGTGACAGAAATGCTGACAATAAAGAGATTAAGCTTAGTGTACAACTTTGCTTAGATAGATTACAATCAATCGGTAATGAAAATGTGACTGAACCGAGTCGCATATTAATTTTATTAAAGTCATGGTTTTAGGTTTCCGTACCCAAAGGGTCTAAACGGAGTCCTACTGCTGTCCGTCTGCTCTCCGTCTGTCATTTAAGTCTTCAGTATTCAAATGTTTACTGTATGAACATCTTGTTGATTCAAAGCTATACAGAAAGTAAAAAATATATTTTAAAATTATATTAAGGCGGGCTCCCATTCAAATAAAGGGGGCGGGAAAAAAAATGCCCTATTCCATCGAGTTCGTTGAGTAGATAAATACCGTATTATTTGTTTTAAAAATATTGGAAAAAGAAATGAGAAGACACCAAATTCAGCTTTTTGTTACAAAATGTTGTGTCGAACAATTTTTCAACTCTTGACCTGTGTGCAAAGTCCGACATGCCCTTGGCTATTTTTTTATTTCAAAGATCAATAAAGCGTTTAATTTGCAGATCCTATTTTTTATCCTTAAAATAATGTTTTAATCCAAAATATTACATAACAAAGAGCTGAAGCTCCCTTATTCAGGTGACCTGCGCTTTGCTGCTTTTTTTTTCGTTGCTCTGGCGGATAATATGTGAAATGTGAAGCGTGGAGCTTGGTTTGCACATAGTGGGCGGGAGGCACAGGGGGGTGGTAGTGGTGGGGGGGTGGTAGTGGGGGGGGGGGACCAACCAGGACTTCAGTGTAGAATGCGGACTCCACTCTGCACTCTAAACACAGAATGTGAGTTTGTAATGTAATTTTACCTGCTCGCTAGATATTTCATTTCACAGTTCCTACTTCCCTATACTTATTCTACGAGTATGATATTTAAGGGCACTTTCACGCTCCATTATTATTGTTATGCAGTATTTCAAAACATAGCGCCACTTGTACAGATGTAGTGAATAATCCTTTCCTATCGGCAAAACTCGGAACAACGATAACACCCGAATGTGTCTATGAATTACTGTATTATTAAATTACGTGTAGGTATCAAATAAATCGCATACTTTATTTATCAATGTCAAATGTCAAAGTGCGAGTGAAGTAGTAAGACAAAAACGAACATTTCCGAGAAAATACGAAAGGAAAGGATTATTCACTACATCTGTACACAAAGTTATTCCAACGCTTATGCGAATTAAGTCTAATAGAAAAAAAGTTGGCCTCACGCCATGGAACGATTTACTCCATCCTTTCGTGAGAGCTATAAAAGTGTACCTTTAATGCATGAAACTATGTCTAGTACTAACTGCATAATAATATGTGATAGTAAAATTTTATTGCTAGTATTTAATCGCACATCAAAAATAGTAATTTGCGCAGGAAAAAAAGGATCAGCAAATACAATTTTTATGTTTTAAATATTTTATATGTACCTAAATTTATGTTTTAAGTATTTTTTGTTGTTCTTACATGTTCAATCTAACACGAAGGATAAAAGGAGCTTCGCTTCGCTCACCCCCTTTACCCTTCACCTAAGCTACCGCAGCATTTTTCCCTAATGTTTGCTGCGCAAATCTGTATTTTTGATGTGCAGTTCAATATTTCCCAAATTTAATCATGTTTTGTAAAAGTTATTTTTCTATTTACAAAGAGAGCAATTCACAGAAATCGTCGAACTTACAAGAGCCAGCGAATCGTAATATCTCAGCTTGCTATTTCAGTAAAGCAATACGGTATAGCATCGAAACCAATCAACTTTACGGTCGATCTGGGGCCTTATTCTCTTATGGTAAATGCATTCTAGATATTTACATTAGCTTGTGACTTGTATTCCATGCGTGGTCTTTAAGTGTAGTTTCGTGAAACTCTTTGCCGTTGTAAGTTTACTGTTATACAAGCGTTACTATGGTAACCATTTGAGCATACTATGGTAACCATGTGAGCAACATGCCCCAAGTTTCAAGATAATCCGGGTTATGTGTATTGCAAGCATTTGGTTATGTGTATTGCAGTTCACCATGGACAAGATTTTATAGACATACTACAGAAAAATTAAATTAAGTATTAACCATACATACGTCTTACGTGGTCTTACTCGGGCAACTCGTAAACCCGAGTTAAAGCTGGGCACCCCGTAAGCGGAACTTAGAGGAACATAAATTCAAATGTAAAAAAAAATAATGTAAAAACTCCTTGCTAGGAATTTTTTTACTTTGTGTTTTCGTAATTTTATATGAACGAGTACGTCTAGTTTTAATGTATTTATCTAAGGGTCTTGTTACGCGAAATAAAAATGAATTGAATTGAAAAAGGCTGATAGTCGATGTATAAATGACTAACAGAGCTTGAATTTAATATTTTACAAAAATGTAACAAATAACAAGTTCATCAAACCAAATGCGGTGCGAAATTGTTAAAACATAATTGAAAAACCTATTTTGTGATAATTTTGAAATACTTTTATATCGATCAAAAATGATCAAATTACGTTTAAACGTTAGTGAATGCATGCTGACAATCATAATTAACAACCTAGTAAAAAAACCAACACCATATTAATAATTATTCTTTCAAGGTGTAAGTCTACCGCAGCATGCTACGGCAGCTACGAGCGTATCGTAGCTGCCGTAGCATGCTGCTACGCCAATCCCAGAGCTGCTACGGACCGACACGCTACGCTGATAGAACTCACCTTTGAACTTTCGTTACGGGCAGACGGCCCTAGCGACGGAGGAAAAATCCCATTTGCCATAAGGAAAATAGACTTTATCCCGTACATTATAGAGTGTAGTTAGCTCGCATGTTTACCATAACTGGCATGTACGGGCTGCCGCACGCTGCTCCCTGTAACCACTGGAACTAATTGAATCCCCGGAGGAGGTCTGCATTATAATATGAGTACAACCTCCTCCACTCGGTGAGCTTAATTAGTTCACTTTTATGCTAACAGCGCGTCGTGTGTGTGGAGCGTGAGATTGATATTACTTTAAACATTCGACCAAATTAGAATAGAGGGAGACGCCACCTAAGTCTACCAAATGAATATACTATTCTGTCACTATTGGTAAACTACCTAGCTACCACTACCTCGCTAGCACAGTCATTGTACAAAAACTAATAGTGCAAGGTAGCTACTCCCTTTTCCCACTTTAGTTCGTATACAGAAAGAATACAGTGGCCAGCGCCGAATTATCAGCTCTCGTCGGCGCTGGACGGCGCTGGTAACTGCTATACAAAGGTTCTCTGAGTATCATTCAAAGTATCGGGCTCAGAAAATGTGTATTTAGGAATGCGAAATCATAGCGATGATTTCGCATGTCTATATACACAAAGAAAACGTTTCAGAGAGTACCTCCATTTATTTGTGAAATAATTGTTTGATGATCAAAGATTTTTGAGATATACAACAATGACTCTACTCTTGAATCATTTTATTATATTTTCTCAAAAATCGTTTGAAGAAATATTGAGATAATTGGCGTCAACAACCAATCCTGCTCGGTGCTTGTTGGCGCTCAACGTCGCGGCTAGTTGGCGCGCTACTGGTTTGGTACTGTATAGAAACTCAGCTCCGGCTACCAGCGCCGATAAGCGTTGGTAGACCACCGCTGGCTAAGTTTCTTTCTGTATACGGCCATTTGTATTTTGGTATGTTTTTCTCTTAACTAGTCAAAACAAAGTTCCGAAATCTAACTTTCCGCTTTCGACTTTTCGATGTAGAATCGTTCGTTGACTAATCTACATATGCTCGAGATCTCTTTGAATCATTTAATCTTCGATAATGGGCAAACTATGGATGATTGTATCATCGTGTCTTTGTTCCCAGTTTCCACGACCAAGTCCAGGGTCTTTTCACTGGAACAAGGGCAATGTACGAGCGAGTACGAGTATTTCAATACATAGTACAAGTAAAGGTTTATATGTATAGGTCTCTTTATTGTTATTCTTCAAATTGATGTTATCATATTATATGTCTGTGAATTGATGTTCAAACGTCGTCCTTTACACGTCACGTGACAAGAACGCTATCGATCAACTCTAGATAAGAGACAAGTTTGCCTTTGTACATATTTTTCTGTATTCTATTTCGACTAAAGCGTATACTAAAGAATTTTACTCGTCTATTTTACTCTTGTAACCAAAAATTGAAACCATTCGGCCGAATTCATAAGGGAAATATCACCTGTCATTGGAGGAAATGCTTCACTTTGACGTCGATCATATCAAAATGAATATTTTCCATCAAATATTAGAAGGTTATTTATTCATTCGGTTCATTGTCTCTTTATCGATCGTGTAATAAGTAAGCACTTCTAAAGCAGTAATTGCTTCGCTTCTATTAAAATTCTGCAATGTAATTGGAGCATAATGATTCTGCCATCGAGCTGCTATTAGTCGCGTATATTTCAGGCCATTACTCTCGCTTCATGGGCCGTTAACAATTTGAATACATATTGGCTATATAACAACAGAAATACGGGCTTACTCAATTAAAGTGGATCAAAACCAAAATACTAATATATTGTGGAAAAATTTACTCTATTCGATTGTTAATTATTAATTAATATACCGACTGAAGAAACAACCTCTTGCAACCAAAGATTAACACGACTTATACTATTTCAATTTGACAAATATGTATTTAGTGAAAAATGTACTCTTTCAAAATATTAATTTAAGTCATCCACTTTAGGTAAGTACAAAAATGTTAATTTAAGTCACAAAATATTCACCGAAAGTTCCCCCTCATCAAATGGAACTTTGTCATAGCTGTATCATTTCACCCCAACAACAACACGACGGGCGATATACATTTTCTAGTCGATTAAATTCATCCAAATTAGTGGTCGCGCGCCGGCGCGTGAGACTTGACCGCACGACACGACGTCCGCAATCATGGGTTTGTGTATCTGTCCTGCGAAGATCTAATAAATGGGCACTTTCAGAGCAGGCTTTTTTCAAAATCTAGCAGATGATATTGAAGACGGGGTATAATGTAGACGTTCCGTATTATATAGACGGGTCCTATTAAATAGGCGGGCCGTATCTATGGATTGCAGGGCCTACCAATTTTTCCTCTGGCGCTTGATATGGTGGTGAATATGGGTAGCAGATACATACACAGACATTTTTTTTTGTTAATATTTGAGCCTTTGAAGCGTCCGTGGCCTAGCGGTATTCGCACATCATCGTGCGCTTAGCAACATCTGGCCGAGACGGGCACTGCATGGGTGCATGGGTCCGTTCTATGTGACATTTGTTTCGGACGCTTCCGTGTTTCAGATGAGAGGTTAAGCTGTCAATATAAAAATATAAAAGGAATAAAAAAGGACAAAATAATCACAATGTATCCTCTTACACACAGTTAGACATACGACAGTTTTTAGTTGAAGTAATGTATACGTATAACCGGAGTTGTTAATCGAAATCGTGCTGAACTCTAAGTTCAAACTTCGGTTCCGCTAGGCTGGTCAACTCGTGACGTCATTCGCCCCTTAGTGTGGTCAGTTGTGGCTAGATAATCGGTCGCTTTAAGTGTTTTCGAGTGGTGTAATCTATAATGGAGCAGGGTTTTGGCCGTTATCAATCTGATAACTTGTCCAGGATATATTCTTTATGTAGATGTTATGTACTTTTGAAGATGGACCTGTACAAGGAAATGCTCAAGTTACAATATTTTTTACAACAAGTTTGTTCAGCGAACAGTTAAATATGTCTAGTTGTTTAACCCCTATGTTATTTCGCACCAACAAAATAATGGTACTGCATTTGCTAAACTACCATTCGGAGCGCCTTGTACCAGTTATGTGTGTGGAGCACGGGGCATACAGTTATGTGTATGGAGCACGGGGCATACAGATGTTCACCACCCGTTGATTCAAACAATCATCCATCAGAATTTTGGGGAGGACAGATGATATGTCTGTCCATTTTTATCTAGGTTACAAAAGTGTTAAGTCAAGGGAACAATAAATAAAGCTTCTGTCGTTTCATAATACGTCAAAGCCTTCCATTTAACAAGTCTTTTCTCAGATGGGGTGGCTGAGGAGTAACCTCACATAGACTTTCTACCTTCATGAAATGTTTGACACTATTTTCGACAGGTGTCACTAATTTTGATATTTCTAGTTATTGTAACCTGTTTTTTTTTTATTCTCAGTTACTTATTAGAAGTTAATAAGGAGGTAAAAACCTTACTTTTCCACTTTTGTAATCACTGATAGATAGCTGTAGCTAACCTGCCCTAGGCTGAATCGACTTATGTGAATCGACGTATATCAGGTCAATATCACAATAATGTTTGTCCTGATATAAATATATTTATTTCTGATTTTAGGCAGACAAAAGATATCTATGTATTTATATTGCAAACCATTGCAAAAGATAAATTGCTATGTATTTAGCATTTAATTTAGTATATGACCCTGACATAACTAGTATTTAGGATTTAGTAGTAATACTAATATTGATATTGACCTGGCAAAAAAGGTAATAATGATAATGATACTGGTGTTTGCAATTTTTGCCAATTCCGACAACATGCAGATTAGGGTCAAAACAAGAACATCACCATGACAACCATTTCCATTCCAATATGACATAATGGACTTTATTTACCTAATAGCAACACTTGCTTTAATACGATCATGGTAATGAATAAGTTTAGGTTCCTAAACTGAATCGGTATGAGCGGTCGTGGTAACCCACTGGTTTATGTACCTACTTGTAGTGAAAGCCAAATAATGATCGAACACTGAATAAATGATCGCTAATGATCGAACAATGAATAAATTTTTAATAATAAATGAGAACCTATTTTATAAATTAGAGAAAAATTTATCATGGATTTATAATGTTGGCTTTCACTCCAAGTACCTAAACCGGGTTACCACAACCTCTTATGCCGATTCAGTTTCGGAACCTAAATTTATTCTTTACCGTGATCGTCTTAAAACAAGTCTTGCTATTAGTTAAATAAAGCCCATCAAGGCGTATAGGAATGGAAATGGTTGTCATGGTGACGTTATTGTTTTGAACCAAACCTGACTCGCCATAAAGTTTGTGGTAACCCACCCTCTTGGGCGTAACAGAAAAATACCTCCCTAATTATACGATTCAACCAATCTGAACAAATGTTGGCTTTCGTCTCTTGATCATTGTCTACAAAAATATTTATTTTACAACCTATACGAACGTTGGCATTTTAATGGTGTACCTATTTGAGGAAATTTATAACTGTGGCTGGCGACACATGTACCGATACACATTCCAATTATTTCACCAACACAATCCGGTTGTGAAAGATAACATCGCATGCTCTATAAATATGAAAGCACTTTTCAATTACGTGCAGGACTTGGACCTCTACTACTTTACCGGCTTTACCAAAAAGTAACGAACATTTGCTGTCCAAACAGTTAATTTGTAGATCTTGTAAATATAATTAGTTGTGGTATCTATGATGAGTACAGCAGGGAAATCATTCAAACATTAGTCGGAAAGATTTGAATAAAAGTGTTGAAACACTTCTAGACTTACATAGTAGGATGAAATGCAATAAATAAACAAATAACATCGATGTCAGTTTTTTTTTAATAATTCTGATACAAGTTCATTGCCATGTTTTGATGGGTAATATTTAAGTGAGTTGATATATTTAGTCGCTCTTGTATGCTAGAGATTTCCTCTATTGTCTTATGAACTAATTTTTATTACTTAGAATAGATTACAATGTTGCATGTAAAATATTATTAACCAGTGAATTCCCAATAGGGGTGCATTTCATCTTATTATTAACATAAGCAGGATTCTGATTAGCCTGTTCAACAAAACCAGCTGATTTCAAGTTGAACTTGGTTAAACCAACAATCGCTGCGTCGCATATATGATATGCTAACAATGTAGCTGCTAATTTTCTGTTTTTGTTAGACAGGTACAACGTATCCTGAGTCGTAGTAAAGTTATGAATAAAAGTATTCTTGTCGAAATATAAAAAAGCATTGCTGTGATGACACGTTAAATAAAATACATAAATATTTATTCTATTTACACACTTGTTTTGTTGTTCTGTCAAATAACAGGCATATGGAAAATTGCATAGTATAAATTTGCATTTCATCGTACTATGTAAGTCTAGAAGTGTTTCAACAATTTTATTCAAATCGTTCCGACTAATGTTTGAATGATTTCCCACCATAATTACTATAATGCTGTACTCATCATAGATACCACGACTAATTATATTTACAAGATCTACAAATTAACTATTTGGACAGCAAATGTTCGTTTCTTTTTGGTTAAGCCGGTAATATAGTAGAGGTCCAAGTCCTGCACCTAATCAAAAAGTGCGTTTATTCATTTCATCATCATTCATATTTATTCTGCATGGGAGGCCGCACAGGATGCTATCGGAGTTTTTAGCGATCTGTCGAAGGCATATGATTGTGTTGATAATTATACGCTACTAATTAAATCATTGGATTAAAACATCAATAGTTGGATCTAATAAGATCATATTTAAGCAATATAATTCAAAAGGCAGGCAGGCAGTAAACGGCGTTAAATCTGATGGATCGGGTGTAAAAAATGGCGATCCTTAAGATTCCATATTAGGCTTTTTCTTATTCCTGGTATATGTTAGCGATCTGCCTTTCATGGTGGAGAAATTGACTGACATAGTATTGTTAGCTGATGATACTTAAATGGTCTTCAACATTGAAAGAAAAAAAGAAGATTTTGATGATGATGATGATAGTGTATTGTCTTTAACCTTCAATTGGTTTACAGTTAATAATTTATTTCTAAACGCTGGTAAAATCAATTGTATCAATATCTCACTTCCAAATGTCAGGCAAATTGAGACCAGTTTAGTGTTAGACAGCAACACGTTGGAAGTAGTAAATGATAAGAAGTTTCTTGGAATAACTATTGATAGCAAATTGACACATAGATAAATTAGCCAGTAAATAAAGTTCTGCGGCTTACGCTGTTAGGAACATCAGACAAAACACGGATGTGGCTACATCTAGGCTAGTATATTTTAGATACTTTCATAGTCTTATGTCCTATGGTATCTTGTTGCGGGGGAAAGCAGCGGATATTTAAACTAATTTTATTTTACAGAAAAGAGCTATTCGAGCAATTTATAATTTAAAACGAACAGACTCCTTAAGAGAGTTTCTTAAAGAAATTGACATCCTAACAGTAGCTAGTCAATTTACCCGAAGGGTCCCGTTTGGAACCCTTCGGGTACGGAACCCTAAAAAATGAATTTACTACAAAAAGCTCACCAAATATTTCAGCACGAACACGACACTAAACTTAATAAATGCTCACCGTCGTTTCAGTAATTTAAAGCTTACTTTAAAGTAGTTCCGCAGCACTGAATAACTATTTGCCGACAGTGTCAATAACCCACCGGGGTTGCGTGTCGCGGTCTCATAGAATTGGGAAACGATTTATGCATTTCGAAAACAAACGCTTTTCTGACACATGTTTGATCGCAAGCAGATAACGTTGACAAACGAGCAACAGAAGTCATTCGTGGAGTGGAGAAACCCCACTGTCCGGTGTTATTATTATTTACAAAATGTTGCCGCTATCGGCAAACTTACAGGAGTGTTAACGACGGTATAGCGTGCGGGGTAAGGTCGAAAATCGCGTTATATTTTATGTGTTTATAATTAGACTGCGTGTGGTAGCAGCGAGCTACGTAGCAGAGTGACAGTTCGCGGCGTTCGGACGTGACGTGTCCCGGCCACATTTAGCACGTCCCCTGACATGCCTCAGGGCTCTTCCCGTTCCTTACAGTCCTACCTACATATCTACTCCCTCTATGTTTACGAACGGGTCCCATCCACTACATAAAACGTAGCTGAAAAAAAGTATTGTTACCAGCCACACGTACTTCGCTAACACGTATTACATGGTAAACAATTTGCTTCGATCCGTTTCCTTTTCATCCTCCACTGGCGGTCGTCCGTCTAAGGTTTTCTATAAGAATAGGCTTTTTGTTAGAATACTGTCTACCATACTTCCCTAGTAGGTAACGTGATCAAAAATTCTTAACTTGATAAAGGCTTTTATTATGTCAGCGCTCGTTTATTCAAAACGTGTTCCTGAAGAACTTTTTGTCCCTCGTGGAAAATTAACGATTGCATTAACTCGCGTGGCGTGCACGAATTCATTCAGCGATGGCCCAGCCTTACTTGCCCCTTGGTCTGAGGCAGTTTCGTCTTTAGTGCATTGAGTTAAGGCGTGCTCGGCTCAGGTTGGTTGGTTGGTTGGCGGTGAGAGTGCAGTTTCCATGGCGCTGTGCAGGCCCGGGCGCGACCGTCATTTGTCAAGACGGAAACATTGCCCGGTGACACGTATGGGAGTCAACAGGTAGTGGAACAATAGTATTCATGGTGTACGTGAAAGAATGTGCAAGGCCTTTGTAAAAGTAAATTCACAGCTCTTGTGAAAAAGGGAATGCGAGCGTTTAGAGTTGGACACGGGAAATGCTCGTTAATGTTGTCTAGTTGCATAAAAACCTGAGAAATAACGGGTAAATTTAAGGCGAAATAGCACACAACAGGAAGTTGGATCCCGATAGAGCAACTCCAACCCACCTTTCTGTCCAAGATTGTAAATCACATTTTAAACCAGGGCCATTCGTGCGATGATTTACTTTTATTGTGGTCCATAAATTATATTTATGACAAGAGAAGCAATTCAATTTGCTTTACAAAATCCCTTAACATTTGACTAGGTAGATATGTGTAACTGTTTTTAAGTCTCCTCTCCTTTACTCGTAATCTGTGATATACCTTACTTATATCTCTAAGGTTGTGCAGTTGGCAAGACTGACGTTGATGTGATTGATGTAACGTAATGACCGCAATAAACACCGCAGCTCCTCGCTTGACTACTGTTCAAATAAACAATATCACCTCTTTAAAACGAGGCCAACGTAAAAAGACACGCTCCGAATGATCCATTAACCAATACTTCTTTGAAGTGATGGGTTGTCATCACGTCTCACGCTGAGTCGGACCACAAAACACATGTCGACAAAGTATGTATCTCACGACGGAAAGCAGCGGCGGCGCAGGCGTAGGTCAATACGAGTATTTTCGTCGTCGCCTTGATACAGGGCTACCGGCATATCATACGCATTTAGTTTAATATTAACTCGCTCGTCATAAGTTTGACTCGCGCGATCTCCAGGCGCGCGGCGCTGACGATGCCATACGCTCAGACTAATCCAGCGACAGCACAGCTAACAACATTCCGTTTGTGTCATCAGGAAGCAGTTTGCCGCTTTTCATGAGATTCCGCGGTTTCGTAAAGCAGTATATGTTTATGATATCGCTTCCTTCTTTGATCGCATCTAACTCTAATTGACAAAGCAGTTTTGAATTTGGTTTAGTCTATTTCTTTTAGGTATTTAAGCTAAAGATAGCCTAATGACCATGATCAAATACTAAATCCACATTTAATGTAAAACTAAAATTAAGATATATCATCTGAGATTATTGTATTGATCTCGTTGTTATTCAATTCCTTAATTATTATTATTAAAATCTGAATTTTAATTGTTAATATTATATAATTATTGAACTATTTTATTTGTTTAGCCATTTAATGTTGTACACTTTTGCATGCAGTGTTTGCCTATAAGTAGATGAACATCTACACAGTGTGTACGTGGAATGAATGGTGTGATTTGTTGTATCATCTGTTGGTGAACCTAATAAATATATAAATAAATAATTCTAACCTGACACATAGACTCGCCTCCGCCCGTCCTGCTCCGCCGCAGAGCGTCACTTGCGCTTACGTCCCGCTACAGTCACATCGCAGATATTTTTACCGCCGCAGCTGTTCGATTCGGAGTGATTCGGACTCATTTGGCACATCGATCAACACGCACACTTTTTACAATGTATTACCCGGACTCCCGTTTTATGCTCAGTCTAATATACATCAACAATGCACGAGTTAATTACACAACATCTAGCGTTTTACAACATCATTTTCGAGCCGCGTTTCTAGGAGATAACATGATTACCACCCATTATTTGTGTCGTGTAAAAGCTACTCATATCAAACCCTGACATCTTTAAGCGTATTTCGGCTCTCTAACTAAATATTTTGAACACAATCTGAATAGGCCATCGCCGGCTACCCGAAAGGTCGCCCAGCCCGACGCGGCGGTAAAATTCAAATGAGATTTAAAAATGACAGAATTATATGAAGTTTATATTTAAGGATTCTAGCTGCTGGCACGATTGTGAATGTAGTCTGATGATGTGAAATCACACTTAATTCACAATCGTGCCAGTCGACGATCAAGACGCTTCTAACGATACCTCATTTGTGCAATTCTGATACGTAGTTTAGATGTTCTGGTAACAAAAATGAAGCCGGTAAGTATGTATGTATGTACCTAGTCGGTCCTTAAGTTTTGTCACAAGGTTTTTGATAGATAAAACTCAGCAATAAACTTTTTCTTATTCATAATATACATGATTAAAAAGCTTATTTTATACGAATCAAATTGCCATACAATACATTTTGTACGATTATCGCAATATGACAAAAAAAACCTTATAACTTGAGACAATCGCAAACCCAAAACACGCCGCAACTGACTAAAATACCACTTACCACAAATTTAATAAAAAAACCGTGTTCCAGATAACCAACAAGGTTTTTTTATTTATTCTGAAACCTCGATTTTAGAACATGCTTAACAACTAGCATTTGATTTTCTGTTAGCTTTCAGTTCCAACTGCTCCCAAAGAGAACTTTACGTACTTTTTACGTTTTCAGAAAAACGTATAAAAATGATCTTGTGGGCAACAAGTACACTACGTAAAATGTGAATATGAAAATTAGTTTTACCCAGACTTAGTTATCTTATGCTTCAAAATGAAGGTAACGGGTTCAGGGAGGGTTCTGACTAAAATCTCACGTAAGTTTGAAAGGTTTTAAGAGTCATGGAAAAAAGATAAAGTGAATCACGTCCGTATTTTTGATTGGGTAAAAAAGTGCAAAATCTCTGAAGAAACTAGCATTTGTGTAATATGGCTTTAAGCATTTAAATCCAATAATCGTTCTAATTTATCAGTATTGAATGAGCTATCAAACCATATATAGTATTAAATAAAATAAAACTTGGTATTATTTACTATGCGGCAAAATATTTGTGACAGAACTTATGGACCGACTAGGTATATAACATACATACATACGTACCGGTCAAACGCAAAACCCACAAATAAATATTTGAACATTCAATACGTCTGCCTCAGCCCGTGCATGAGCCTGCAAGAAACGAGTCGTCTAGATTCAAAATCTGCTAAAACATCCTCCAAATGTTCACTGGTTTTGGACTTTAGTACCAAAGCGTAATGTTGAAAATAAGAGCGCGATCTTTATTTTATTTATTTATTTATTCAGGTAATCAACAGCGTTACAAAACAGATAATCCTTAAAATTAACACGAACTACATAGCCAATAATAGATTACCCCAAAAAGATCCTTTTGTTGTTACAGTATGTGTTTTAGTGAGGCAAAAAGAAACGGACCAGTAGTAGTAGTTTTTTTTTATATAAATTTATTTATATATTTTTTTTTAATACTTTCATTCTATTACATTTACATATTTATGTGTATATAATGTAGATATAATAAACAGATTATATAAATAGATTATATAGATAGAATAGATTATATATAAACAGATATGCAATAAATATATTTCTGTATAATAATATAATATGTTGCTTAGTTTATTGTTCCGGTTGTGTAAAGTGTTTGAGAATGCAGTTTCTGAAGGAGGCCCTGGAGTTATTGAACGGGTCGATGTGTTGGAAGGTGTTATTGTAAGTACGTGTGATCCTGGTGAGCGGCTCGTTGGCGGCGTAGTTAGTGCGTCGCGCTGGCACACGCAGCAACGGCGTGTGGCGCGTGCGCCGCAGCGGCGTGCAGTACGCCACCGAGCGCACCAGCGCGGGGCAGTCGACTCGCGACACAAGTATGTCGTACAGGAACATTACATCTAACATCACTCGTCTGTCTGCCAGAGGAAGAATACGATGTCCGGAGCAACTGTCTTCATATGTGGAATGAGAGGAGAGAGCCCTATAGTTAAGATAATTCAGAAACTTTTTCTGTACTCTTTCAATGCGGTCTTTGTAAGTTTGATAACAAGGTGACCATATAATGCTTCCGTATTCTAGTACTAACGTGATACGGTTTTGTCTATAGTATTCTTCTAAGTTATGTAAATCGGATTGCAAATTTATACTATCGTTTTGATCTTTGATATCCAGATATATCTTGGTATCATCTGCATACATCAAATAATTTGAATGTTCAAGACATTTGTATATATCATGTAAGTATGCGTTGTATAACATCGGTCCCGAGTGAGATCCTTGCGGTACTCCAGACGGGATATCCACATAGTTGGATGTGTATCCACCAACTACAACTGCTTGTGAACGGTTTGATAGGTATGATTCGATCCATCGTAATAAATCACCATGTATTCCTAGTTTATTTAATTTCTGTAGCAGGATGAAGTGGTCTACACGATCAAAAGCAATACTATATAAACATAAATATGTATCTACTCTAGTAGTAGTAGTATCTTAGCGGGTTATCAAACTAAACGACTCATATGACGACGGCTATCGTCGGAAAGAGGGGGGCATAGGCTACACGTGATTACCCCAATGTCTGGCGCCGAGTGAGCGAGGTGGTTTACGGAGATTTTGAAAGCTGCCAGTACACTAAGAGCCGCCAACGCCGCGAGCACCCCTAACCTCTGCCGCAGTACCCGCGAGCACCTCTAACCTCTGCCGCAGTACCCGCGAGCACCTCTAACCTCTGCCGCAGTACCCGCGAGCACCTCTAACCTCTGTCGCAGTCCCGCAAGCACCCCTAACATCTGCCGCAGTACCCGCGAGCACCTCTATTACTGATGTACCTAGTACCTGTGCCAATGATCAAAACGAGTGAAGATACCAACCCTATATCTGTAAAAGCTGCTACCGCTGGTGTACTTATACAAATGGGCATCTTACTCTAGTAGCGGGGTCTATCTGCCCCCCTAACATGCCGCTGTCATGCCCTCTGACTATGAGCTAATGTCCGCTCTTAAAATCGGTTAAGCAGGCAAACTCCTCCCATATATATTATTTAAATAGGGGACGGGCTGCTGACATTGAGACTATCTTCATTTTGCAGAAAAGAGCGATCCGATTTATTTATAAGCTATGTAATAGAGAATCTCTGAGAGATTTCTTCAAAGAAACCAATATCCTAACAGTTGCAAGTCAATATACATATACTTATGTATGAAAACATAATGTATGTGAGGAAAAATATCAGTAGCTTTAAAACCATTGATAGCAGCCACAATGTGCAAACTAGAAATAAACATAAACTTTCTTTTCCAATGTTCAGACTCACAAAAGTTAGTATTCTTTTATGGGACACTGTATACGCTTCTATAAACGGGACGACCCGAATGGCCGAGTCGGCAGTGACGCTGCCTACGAAACCAGGGGTCCCGGGTTCGAGTCCCGGTGGGGGCAAATATTTGTTTGATGAGAACGAATGTTTGTACCCTAGTCATGGTTGTTTATCTATCTAAGTATAATATTTATCTATATAAGTATGTGTATCGTTGTCTAGTACCCATGATACAGGGAATCCTAGTTTGGGGCTAGATCAATGTGTGTAAAATGATGTCCAAGGTATTGTATTAGGTATTATAATAAAATTAAGCAAGAAATACAAAACTTGACTGAAGTTCAATTAAAAAAATGTGCACACTTTGTGCACTAAGGCCTACTACAAAATTAAGACGCTGATTAAATAAATATGGGGTGCTGTTTTCATGTGTTTTTCAGGAAATACTGGGCAAATCGTAATTAATTTCTGGTATATGTAATTTGACTATATAATCTAGAGATTCTTAATTGGAAAACACGTTTGGATAAAATTTTCTCGATAGAAAATAAATACAAAGTCAACCCTTTTTTATGGTTTTATCCTATTACACCGCAGTAGTAAGTGAATTCGACTGTGTGATAATTGCAATGTATGAACAATTGTTATTTCTAACGATTTTCAATTTGAAAGTTAATTCCCTGAAATAGTTTATTTTTTATGTTTTTTTTTTACGTTTTGGCGCTTACGTTGTTTCAGATTAGTCGCGAGTGCATTATTGGCATCCCGCTTTTTCTTATTCGCGAGTAATTATTGCATCTCACTTCCACTCGACAGCGCATTTTTATTCCATCACCGCCTTAATGACTTTTTACAAGACACCGACATCTGGCATTAAACCAGTTCATTGCACCCTATATATTATGTTCTATGTAATAATTAGGCACCTACTTAATGTTATATTATGCTTTCTTGATAATGTTATGACGTTCATTAAGTCTCAATTTTTGTGCTATTATATGAATAAAAATCTTTGAACTTGAACTTGATTCCCGGCAAGAAAAATTGTTGTTTTTTTTCAAATCGATTGATGCAGTTTTATGTTTTATGAAAATCGATATCTTGGTTCCTACAGCAAAAACTTCTGACCATTGCAAATGGCCCTTCCTGTAGTTTGTACTATCGAACCATCTGAATCATGACCCACCATAAGCTTATTTTGCTAAACCCCTTAAATGCAAGTAGGTCGAAATTCGCTTGAAGGTTTATTTCCTTGGTAACGAACTTGTTATCATTTGATTAGACACTGACATTTTGATAGATCTTACAAGTTTGAAAGTTTCAAACGAATTATCAGGCAAGTGGGTCATGATTCAGTTGGTTCGATTGTACATTCACCATTAATGTCGACACTATGCCGTATGTTACTTATGTTTCATATCACAGACCAATATAACATATTGTCTACCAAACTCCGTGTCAAATATTAATCTAAATCAGATACATGTGAGCTCCGTGGTCTAGTGGTTTCACGCCTGCTTCTAACGCAGGAGATACAGGTTCAAATACGGTGCTGAATACCAATGATGTAGGTAATATATCTTAAGTACAATGTCGGACGCTCGGTGTTTCAGTTGACGCGATAGGCTATAGGTCCCGGTTACTATCGCTACTTGGCAGTATTAGTCGTGAAACCCCTCCATCAATACGCACTGAGCCAGCGTGATGGAGTGAGGCTTACTCTTACTTGAATCCGGGTAAAGGCCCTTGCCCCTCGGTGGGCACATTAATGCGCTACATTAAAAAGTTACATGACTACCTATTCAGTATTAGTATTTTTTTTGTCGCAGTGAGTGAAGTCACCAATTCTACGGAACGATTTAGATTGCAGTTATTTTACATAGACGGTATGTGAACTGCAAGATGAGAATATAATGTTGATGAAAGTTGGGGCGTAAACCATGGCTCACAGTTATATCGATTGTATCAACAAAGGGGTTGTTTTTAGTCCGTATACTACACGAACTGATGCCCGCACAATGTGTAAGGACCCGGACATAGCAGGGAGGTCTGACTCCTGGGCATGGGTAATTCCATTTCTCTCCACCAAAAAAAAGGCGTAAATCTAATTATCCTTAGCTTGGGATGGCTCTGAGTGTGATGGAGCTTCTGCGAGCATCCTTATTTCTGTTAATCCATGAACATAAAAAAACAAGATTTGTCTATGGATGGAGTTGGGGGGAAAAAGACACGGTTGGCGGGAGACCGGGCTTGTGTTGTGACGGTTAAATCCGATGTAAATTGACAGTGAAATAAAAGGAACTAGTGAAAATAACCTGACCTCTGCTTGATTGCTTCATGGTTTCCCAAGGTTGAGGGTCGAGGTGAATATTACTTTGATTGAATATTGACCAGGGACCCAATTCCTGCAGACAATGACAGCTCAGTGACAATGACCCGTCGGTCAACTTTAGTTATCATTTATCTGACGTTTTTGTAATACATTTCTCTTTCGTTTATAACTATTTATTATGATTAGCAATTTCCTCAAATTCTACCACTAATTACTTAAAAAAAGATTCTCCCAATGTCAATTAATGGATACCTAAAGTTGACCGTCGCCGTCGCGTCATTGTGACTGAGTGGTTATTGTGGTACCAGAATTGTGCCCCAGAGCGAGCGGCGCGACAGGTATAGATTACAGTGGCCACAGGCACACCCAGATTCATCATCATCACTACACAATGTGATAATTAAGAAGGAATTGTAAAACTGAATACAATACAGTTGTCATTGGTAGACTATATGTGGTAATGGATAAGGCCGGCTAGATAATCCAGATCAAACCGCTTTCTGAAGCTTTACCCGTTATACATATATAAAGATATTGCGAGATTCTTTACATTATAAGCAACTCGCGTTTCACGTTAAAACCAACGGCCGTGTGTTCCCCGACATAGCCTCATCCGTTTTTTAGGGTTCCGTACCCGAAGGGTAAAAACGGGACCCAATTACTAAGACTCCGCTGTCGGTCTGTCTGTCTGTCTGTTCGTATGTCACCAGGCTGTATCTCATGACCGCGATGGTAGTTAGACAGTTGAAATTTTCACAAATTATGTATTTATGTTGCCGCTATAACAAAAAATACAAAAAATTATAATAAAATAAATATTTAAGGGGGCTTCCACACAACAATTCTTTCAATACCACATACAAACTTATGAATGCACCTGGTTACGTACATAGAGTGTGAAAGTAGCCGCACCAATAACTTCGTAAACAACATTTTGCTATGTAAAATCCAAACTATTCACTCCACACCATCCCTACCATTGTTCTATCACTAGCAGAAGTGGAAGCCCACTTTAAAACTTATTTCCCTTGCAGCTAGCATGTGGCGGTAAACCCTTGCTCTTGTTAAACTTTTTGTCGAATTTGAAAACTATTCAAAACCCATTTGTTTTATGACATTTAAGTGTTGGGCTGCATGGGGAAAGAACCCTTACATCGGTCTTCCACAACTGCTGATAATGTTACGGTGGTACGGAACCCTTCGTGCGCTAGTTAGACTCGCACTTGACCAGTTTTTTAAAACCATCGATGATGTGTGTCACTGAACTAGGTGGCAGAGTTTGATCTTTCAGTTAGCTGCCATGGGCTGGGCGTGCCCGGGACCCGCGGGCGTATCGTTAACTACGTCACAGCAAGACGCATAAAGTGTTCAATTTTATGGCTATCAATAATGACTGAATTTACGAGCTATCCGCCAATTTACGACACACTGGCAAGCAGCCGACGCAGGGACTTGGCCACATTGTCTGGCCATAACGTCCATCGATTTTAGGTCCTACCACGGAAGATGTTGCGACGTTCTTATCAAGATGAGTTGTGTGAGAAATAACTTCGTACATGGAGGGATACAGATACACTGAAAAAAAACTCTTGTTATTCGTAGCTAAACTTTCGTCTACGTATAACATAGAAAAAGTGACCACAAAACTATAGCAATACGTAACCAAATCTAGTTTGGTTATTTTTTAACGAAACTGTTTTGTAATTAATGTTAACACTATTTTGTTTAAGTCATACCAAGGTGCTTACTTAAAGGTAGGCCTACTTACATGCAGTTAGGAAGCCAATTGTTTGTTGACTTCAGCCATTTTTTACAAAACAGTTTGACTGTTATTAACTAAACTAATTAGTTGTTTTAGCTGTTGTTTTGTTACTATAACCTGATATATTAGTTAATTTAGATAACTTGTTTTGTTAATTTTTACAAAACAGTTTGACTGTTAGTAACAAAACTTTGCTTGTTTTAGCTGTAGTAGTTTGTTTATATAGTATTTAGTACTTCTTTAGTGTGTAGCCTAATTTATTTTAGCTATCTGAGCGTTTTAGCATGGCAATAAGCGGTAATTTTCCTTTTGTTAATATTTCAAGAATTACCGATTAGATGATTAGATTGACATTATTTTCAAATCAATCTAATCGGTGATTCTTGAAATATTAACAAATGGTAATTACCGCTTATTGCCATGCTAAAACGCTCAGATAGCTAATATAAATGAGACTACACACTACAGAAGTACTAAATACCATATAAACAAAAAACTACAGCTAAAATACACTAAAAAATTTTGTTCTACCTATATAAAATTTAAAAGTAGGCAGATAAATAAAAGTAATTGTTTTACAAATGTAATTGTTGTATTGTTAGACTTCAGAAATTTTACAATGTAAGAACATTGTTAGTCATTATTATCATTATCACATAAATCAAAATCTCAAAACAACGGGAATCTTTTTCCCAATGTCCCAGTGTCCTCCAGTGTCCTCCAGTGACTGTAGGCCATACATACGACTCAGTCGACTGATCTTCATATGTCTGAAACTGAGAAAACCATGTGATTAGGGCGTATCAATCTATTTCGGTTAGGTACCGACGCAGTGGTAAGGAAATAGAGGTACCTATTCTATTACTGTTGATTGTTAAATATACTTCTATTTCTATAGCCATACTTTCCTCCCCCGGTAGGTAGGTTAGACACAGATGCAAGCTAGCATTATTTGTAGGTTTGGGTGCCGAGGTACTAACTTTTGGCGCGTTGGCACCATGCTGGCGCGGCAGGCACGTTATGCCTTTTTACCCCCAGATTGGCATAGCTTTAGCTTACCACAAGATAATGAAAGGAAATGATTAGGTAAATACTTACCTTTGAATTGTGTAAAATACACTTCCAGGCCCCACTGCTGCAGATAATCTTCGAGAGCATCTGAGCTCTGCTCGGCCATGGTTCTCTCACTCAGTTTTAAGTAGGTAGCTGACTGAAATAAAGATTCTCCTTCTGATTATGCTGATGAGAGAGACGACAAGCACAGAACTATTTTACTTTGGGGTTTTATGTAAAACGGAGACCCGTCTTCACACGATTGTCCCGAGAGGCGCAAGCGCAAGCAGCAAAATGAATAGAAAATCAACGTGTTTGACATGGCGTGTCGCGTCGTCGCGTCGATCGTAGCAAAATGCAGTTTTTGAAATTTTTCGCTCTTGCACAGATTAATAAAGAGTTGCTCTTGTCACTGTGCCGCACGGTCCGATTTTGTTTGACAAGACTACATTCAACTCGCGCGAGGACTGTTGGTAGTTCGTCATCCCGTAAACAAAAGTGTTTGGTTGTAAACAATCAAAATACGGCTATCATAAGATAACGCTTTGTTTAGTTCAACATATTAGTTTATTGTTAATTACATAAGTTTTGTTGCATTGCAGTTTTGTGTGTAAAAATAACAAACTTAATTGAGATAATAGTAACAAGATGTTTGTTTAGTGTTTAACAATAATAATTGTTTGATAATTCAGCAAGCCTTTAGTAACGAATAGTCTAAGAATTAGTATAAACTAAGTAAACATGTATTGTTGCAAGTTACCAATCCAATTTGTTAACTTTATTAAGGTTATACATGACTAAATCTTAGCTATTAAACAACCGAACTGAAAATAACCAAACCAGTTTTGTGTTTCGTAAATAAACTACTTTAATTATTTCAAATTAAGTTTATTGACGACTAACTGAAGTATGGTTAAAAAGGCGATAACCGAAAAAGTTTTGTTATTAATTTTTTTCAGTGTAATAATATATAATATAATAATACCTTGGACACTATTTACACACATTGATCTAGCCCCAAACTAGGATTCCCTATATCTGGGGTACTAGACAAGGATACACATGCTTATATAGATACATATTATACTTAGATAGATAAACAACTATGACTAGGGTACAAACATTTCTCATCCAACAAATATTTGCCCCCACCGGGGCTCGAGCCCGGAACCCTTGGCTTCGTAGGCAGGGTCACCGCCGATGCGGCCATTCGGATCGTCCAATGAAATTTTACTATAATTTTGGGTCATTTACGTAAATAATTAATGATTGACTTTTGTGTATGGTTACCGGCATTCTGTACAATGCAGGTATTCTATACAATCCCTAGGCAGTGTATATAAAACCTGAGGCGTTCAAGCGATGTACGAAATATTTTTCCAGTTAATGCTCATTTTTGATCTAGGTAATGTTTATGCTACCGTTAAAACACGTTTTCAGTTAGAGAGTGTTTTCACTAGTTTTTACTAAGTGCCTTAGATAAATCCAGAATTACCTAGTAATAACTAGAATTTACTGATATACATGAATGTAAAGCTAGTTTTAACGTAAACTGTACCATAGTGAAACCCCGTCATTAGTTAGAACGCGTTTTCACAAGTCAAAACTATTAAGTTATAACTACCTTAGTTAAAACTAGCATTTCCTAGTAATAAATAGAATTTGAAGCTGAGTTTTTACTATATGTTACTTTCTGTCCGAATATTAAAGTTAGGTTGTGTTTTGTTGTATGTTGCGTGTTTCCGTAATATACAAGGTCATTACGCAGGGGTCTGTAAATTAATGCGTATACTTTGGAACGCAATGTTTTCAGTTACGTTTTCCGAACTATATATCAGCATTACGCCGCAATCGTGTAAACTTCGGAATGTTCTACGCCAATTTTATGGTTCCGTTATGTACTGCGCTATTGCCCAATGTAAATACTGGTGTTATTAAATAAATATTTTATGTGTAATTAAGTTTATATATCAGTGCTTAATATCAGAGTTTAAGGGCAATATTAAATCGTACATCAAAAATACTGATTTTCACAGCAAATATCAGGGAAAACACTGCGGTAGCTTAGGTGAAGGGTAAAGGGGTCGAGTGAAGCGAAGCCCCTTTATCTTTAGTGTTAGGTTGAACATGTAAGAACAACAAAAAATACGTAATACAAACTTAAGGACAAATAAAATATTTAAAGTATTTTTATTGAACCTTTTTTGCTGTGCAAATCAGTATTTTTGATGTGCTATTAAATAATACCTTTGATAGCGTGCTTAAGTGACACTGTATAGTTTGGAACTAAACTTTCGTACTCATTCATTACAAACTATACACGAGTAGTACGCAAAATTCTTGTTTATTTTGTAGTTGCAGATGTGAGTATCAGCATTCCAAAATATACACGAGCAGTACGCTATGGGAGCGTAATGGCCTTGTATACAACGGAAATACGCTTGTATGTTAGGTCACAACTTCACGTACAACCTGGAGCCGAGCGAAACGGATCGGAGCGAGATGATCCCTGTACTCTCACAGAACGGTGTTGGTTGCTTAATTGACATTCATTTTCGACCAAAACCAAGGCACTTAATCAAAACTAGTTTTAACTAGTGAAAACGCGTTCTAACTGAAATCGGGTTCTTACTGCAACATATGCAATTCCTAGGGATTGTATTGAGTACCTTATTGGCCACCGGCAATGTGTAAAGCATGCGAATATCAGGGTTTTACGCTTTTACATATATTACCGGCTGCGCATTCGGTATTGTGTAGAATACCCAGGCAAAGTATGAAATAAATAATATTTCATTCATAACCTACACGTTTTAGGCATTCTATACATTACCTAGGGATTGTATAGAATATCGGATTATACAGATAACCATTAACATATGCTCTTGATTAACTTGGGGGAATCAATCAAGCTTCATCATTGCGCCTTTGCCAGAGGCAATTATAAGGAGAGCGACATCTTCGGGAGTAAAGTAAAAGCTTGAGATGCGCGCAAATACGAGACTATACTAGACTACTTTATTATAGGAAATCCTAGCTTATATACTAGGTTGGTACATGTTATTAATGACGTACATAAGACATAGTGCGTGATGAATATAAATATACCTTATCTGTGACGGTCGTCAACTTATCTTAACATTACGTGAAAATATGACTAACATAGTCGACCGGCACAGCGCCATTTAATTAGGTCGAATCCTGCTTAAATTGTGGTTATTTAAATTCATATAGAAGTCCGTCAGGCATGATTTTATTGCTGATCTTAACTTCTCATGATACTTAACTTTATCCGACTGATTCAATATAAGGAACTGCAATGGAAACACTGCCAGTAACCAGCCAAGTTCGTTTACGAAAAGTCAAAACATTCGACTCGTGATCCGGATACAGCGTCAACAACATGATTTAATGGCCCTACCGGACGAAAAACAAAAGTGCTAATTAACACGTTAACCTATGCACTTGCTTTGTATTTTGTTTGTTTTACTGGAAAATAGTAAACACCACTGAGGTAGGCTTGAATTTAAGGCATAACTGCAAAAGTATTTTTATCGAGCTCGAGAAACTTCTAACTACAAATGTAAGAACATCAGGCTATTATTATCATTTTCACACGAAAAATTAATCACGCCGTCACGCTTCCATGGCTTACAAGCATGGTAACATGTATGACATGGTTTGTGAGTTACCTGTCGGTTGAATATCGGCCTGTCGCTCGCGAAGAGTGTACTACAAGATCAGTCAACTCAGTAGTGTAGCAAGTGTTGATAAGACTTGCCCACGCAGCTCTGCACGCACGTGGCTCTCTGTAAACAAAACATTCTTAGTAGTACGGCAAAGATATAGGAAAAGCAAAATTTGTAAAGTACATTGTACGGTAAGCAATTCTCAAGATCGCGTGTATAATTTGTTTAAATGCATTGCAAAAGCAAGAGCCCGTGTTGTTTGTTGTAAATAAAAATACTTATAATAATATACCCCTATAAATGTAGTCCATTAATGTCCCTACTGAAGGGGCACGGGCCTTTACCCGGATACGGGTAAGATTGAGCCGTACTCCACCACGCTGGCTCAGTGCGGGTTGATGGAGGCGTTTTACCGCGTCAAGGCGTGTGTCGTCATAGTGACGTCAGTTCGTGTGAGTGTAGTTAGCAGACAAATACAAAGTATCTTCAAGCAGGTCCATTTTTCTCTTTACAAACAGTATATCTGCTCGTGGTGGGAGCGACCACGGAAAAGCTGAGTATAATAAGTACACCTATGGATAAATCAGGGTATAATATATATATATATATATTTAACGTTATTCTTATGTCATATTAAACCATATTTTCAGGATTTTTCAACAAATTTAAATATAACACCTTGTTATAGCTAGTTTGTGACTCGGACTTACTATACAAGAAAAGTGGGTTAAGAGCAGTTCTACTTATTATTTTCAAGAAGTCTTGTAGCAGCCAACACATCGGATTTTTTTTTGAAGAAGCAATTTCACATTTAGATGCTTCTTATTTGAAATAATGGTATGTGCTCAAAGATATTTTAATTTCTACACTACTACACTAAATACTACAAATACGGTCGCTTTTACCTTGAAATATTGGATGTTTCATAGTTCGTATAGTTTATATTTACTTCTGATGTAATAGCTATCATATCACTCTAACCATAGCTAACTATTGCCGGTTGTACTATGACCGCATAATTTTGATCGAATACAGTGGTATTATATTCGAGTGGGTTCATTTAGTTCGGTGAAGGTTAGGTTTCGCTGTATTATATTAAAGTGGGTTTATTTGGTTCATGAGATTTCTATTCTAAATGATCGCAGCAAATATGCCACACCCTCAGATTCTATGATCTGAGGCCACACCACACCATTATTTTCAGATCTATCATGGAGTAGATATAAGCAGAGGCAATTGATGGAAATATTATCATATGACAATTTTTAATAGCTAGAGAATGAAGGTAAATAAATACTGAGCTGATTGACTAGTGGGGAGGCGTTGGAAGAAGAAGATACCGAAGTGACATCGTCTGATAGCTTGTACGTTTACCTACAGCTTGTTTTTTCCTGCTGGTTGGATTTATTAAACTGATTAATAAAAAAATAAACTGTCTAATTTCGTTTATTCAAATTAATTTGACGGTTATTTGTCACCTAAAATGGAAATATTAGGATGATGAGCCACTCTTCTAAATCGTGTAGAAACCTTTACCCAATTAAAGGGCATGAGTAGCATCCGTTTTAGGACATAGATAATCTGAGATAGTTTCCGGTGTTGTTCCTGTCAAACATTTGTTTCATATCTTCAATAGTTAGTGTCAGCCGGTTTCGAAGTTGGTCTTACGAATTTTCTTCGCAAAAAAGTTACTTTTTGCCGCTTATCTCGAAAAATTTGTAAGAATTGTTCTACGAAGACTCCGGTAAGTTTTTCATGCCTCGTAATACGTAAGTTTAACTATATTCTCAACACTTTGGACCTAATATCGGCACATACGTATCTATTTTTGTATTTTTTTTGGATGGTCCAAAGTATAGAGGTATTTTGGTGATAAATACTTTACCATACCATACCATAAGGTGTAGAAAAAGGATCACTATATAATAATTACTGGTTGACTTACCTATATACGAAAATACATAAGTTGTTTGAGAGCTCTGTTTTTGAATCCCAAATGATTAGGGTTCAAATTCCAAACAAAAAATAGGCAAGTGCGAGTGGGATTGTTTATTACGATTATGACTGAGCTGAACGGATAGATGGATTTTGAAAAATGGGGTCTGTGTAAACCGTGAGAGGTGACAGCTTACAAGCGCGAAGGCGAAATCGGCCAAGTGCGAGCCGTTTTTTTTAATATGGCAACTCAATGTTTTTTGTTTTGTGGTGTTGAAACGATGTTTGGAGCATGGCGTCGTAAACTATCGCCGCGGGTAGCGCGTTTTGTGGTGGAATTTTGATTAGGTACATTTTCACGGGAAGTATTTTGAATGATTGTTATGGAGCTACGTCTAGTAATACATTTCCGATAAATAGTCCGTAATCTATGTAAATTTGTGGTAATAAGGGATTTTCAACGGGTAAGACTACAATGTCGGTTTGTAGTGCCAGTCACAGTATAAGCAGATTTTTCTTTCTAATTTTAGTAATGTTTCTTCGGGAAAATTGTTTATAATTATAGATACTATCATTCCTCGAAATATGGTCAGCTAATTAAATGTCATGGTCAATGGCCGAGGTTACACTTTTAGTGAGAAAAAATAATAAATATGCAAGATAAATATGGAAAAAATTGCATTGGCCTTGTAATTCTCTAAGCTACAAATTAGTACTTACATTTGCGCCAAAAAGTATCAAATTTTATTTCATGACACATAGACAAGTGAACTGGGGTACTATTTACCACGATAAAAAAACTACATCCACCCCTTTTTTTTAAAGTAATGATAAAAATGGAATCACCGACCCCAAATTACCCCGGAATAGCCATCGCTTTTCTTCTACTACTCGAAATCGTTTGGATAAGGGTAAAATAAATCGGTTTTGAAAAATGTATCAATATCATTGTATCAACACGATTCATTTACACGAGCTCACTTTTATTGCAACATTAATTGGTTATGCGATGATCTGATTGCTATTTTTTTTAAAAGCAATTGAAGTTCCATGATGCCAGCATAATATGATAAGGCTTCTAAATGTTGCCTTGTGAAATACAGTGGCGCCCCCATATTTTTTTTCTTGGTTTTGTTGCCACGCTTTATCAAGTATTGACTGATACTGGAATGTGGATTCAAATGATAATATTCTATATATGTATAAGCATAAATACTATAATAATTAAATAATAAATAAAAATAATTAAAGATTCAGCTTTGTTTATTTTCTGAATGCCAGTCCCAAAAAATGTAAAGTATCAAAATAAAAAAATTCTTGTATACACTGTATTATCAGCATACGATTATTTGAATATGCCGAGCTTTGCCAGGTTCATCTTTCATTAGACAGTCTAACAACTTTAAATTAAACTGTCAATCGCATTACCTTTTTGCGGGGCTAATACCAATTAGCGATAGTAGCCGGGACCTAAGCAGCTTATCATCAATCAAATCAAATCAAATCTAATCAAATCAAATCAAATCATTTATTGCAAGTAGGCAAAATAATGCACTTTTACAAGTCAAACACTTACTTAAGTCTTACATGGAAAAAATATATCAAATATGATCAACTAAACTAAACATAACTGATTTGAGTTTGAAAAAGGAAATTTCTCCTTCAAGTGGTGATTCATGGCTGAATCTCGCACAGGAAAAAGAAACTCCATGAACTCTGCCAGTGCTTAGAAATACGCCCGTCAGAGAAGATAGCACCAAGAAACTCTATGGGGATGTATTTTTTAAATTTTCGTCATTTTTTTTACACAATGTACGATATGAAAATTATCTAATCTAATGACAATATTATAACATCGTATCCATAAGTGCCAATAAGGATTCTCAAAATAACAATCTAACAAAATAAATAAGTAAGAACAAAGACAAGCTGTAATGAGAAACCACACTGGACCAGTCCCCCCAAGCAGCACCCGTTGACGAGTGTGACTTGTGCACCAGCCATCACTACCCTCACCATATTTGAGGGAGGGGAGCAACCCGCTACACAGAGCCGCCGCAAGAAAAGACATTTTAGTAAGCATAACCATAAACTCTGGTTTCTTGGTAACAGATTTGTATTCTACGTTACAACTAATAAATTGTTATGAGTCACTCTACCGAAACCGAAATCTAAGCACATTCAGTTTATTATTATTTCTAGTGTTGAAATTATGTATATCGCATTTGATTTTTCCGAACGTACAACAAGTTTTCATATATGTATTGACAAGCCACTGTAAGAAAATTGATCTTCATAAATCGTTCCCGGAGAGAATAGCTGGATTTCATATTATATATGGAACGAATTGCTCTCTTCTGTAGCACAAATACCGATTGAATATCTGCGGCTTCACCCCACAACAGAATGGCATATGACATAATGCTGTGAAAGTAACTGAAATATACACAATCAGTAAACTGTCTAATTTTTCGTACAGCCAAAGCTGCAGAGCTCCATCTTCCAGCAATAATATACGATGTATGAGGATCCCACTGCAATTGTGAATCTAGATTAATACCCAAGAATTTAGTCGACTGTACCAGCTCTAAAGGCTCGTCATTCATTACTTAAAGTGGGATCCCTGCTGACATTGGGGAGCGAGAATTTCATACATTTGTTTTTTTTAGAGTTTAACACTAAATTATTGGTAGTAAACCACTTAAGAACTAGCGAGATTGCTTTGTTAACATCGTCAAAATTGTTCTAGGTTCTGTCAATCTTAAAAATAAGTGAAGTATCATCAGCAAACAAAACAATATCACATACGTTTTTTAAAAAAGGCAAGATTGTTAATATATAACAAAAACAAAAACGGGCCCAATATTGAACCTTGAGGGACACCCATTGAGATGAGAGATCCAGATCTCTCCATTCACATAAACTTTCTGGATTATATTACTAAGATAAGAGAAGACAAGTTCGAGAGCTTTCCCCTGAACTCCGTAATGCTGTTTATTTACAAATTAACGTTTTGTGACTAACGCACTCAAATGCTTTGGAGAGATCACAGAAGACACCAATTGCATCTTGTGACCTCTCCCAAGCATCAAAGATATGTTTTAAGAACCTTATCCCTGCATCTACAGTGGAACGCCCTTTAGTGAAGCCATATTGCTCACTATGGAACAGTCGGTTTATATTAAAATGGGTCAATAACTGGCTTAAGATATATTTTTTAAATATTTTACTTAGAGCAGGGAGTACTGATATTAGTTTGTAGTTAGTCGAATCACTTTTATTGACGGACTTATGTCTTATATATATAAGGAATCAGTTTACTATTTTTCATAACGTCAGGAAAAACTCCTTCATCAACACGCTTATTAAAAATTATAACTAGGCTAGGAGAAATTGAATCAATAATACAAGTTGTTTTTTTTGTTGATAATCCCCAAGGTGTTTTTAATATAAAGCAATATAAATGTCTTAATAATCGTGTCTACATTTATATGTCTGAATTTAAATATATCATCACACTTATCAATATTATTTATTAGTATGGAAGCAGCCTCCGCCGTGGATGAATCAAAGAACTGGATAGTAACGATTGGTATTTTATTAAATATGTCATTGTCATTCGAAATCCGTTAATGTACTTAAAATAAATAAATTACTTATCTCATTGTCCAGCACCGAATTTGAACCTGCATCTCCTGCGTGAGAAGCAATTGTAGCTATGTTCATTGTTAAAACTTCCTAATACGAGTATTATACCCCCTATGCTTAGTTTAGTAGATAATGACGTAAGTCAGAGCATCCGGAAAATCGCAGCCAGAAGCTCGTTAGAACTATTTTAATGCCGACTGCGGTTTACCACTACATCCTTGTCATGTAAACATTGTACGCATTTATATAGTCGACTTTACTGTTAAGTATAGTAGTCAAAATCGGCTTAAACCGCTCAACCAAACACAACTTTGGAACGAAGAATTTGCATGGAATAGTGAGTTTCTCAACGAAAATAAATCTAGATCGATATAAACTAAGTAAATGTTGTTTGTGCTTGTTCACATGCAGGTCTAAGTCAAGATAACTATTCCACCGTCCAGAGGCATGACAGTGGTCCAATGTAGAGAAGAGGCAAAAAATCACGTTTGCTATGTATATGTTAATACACATAGCAAACGTTTAGCATCTATTTTACAAAGTGAAGATGTTTTATACGGCAACCAAAAATAATACAGAATATTTTACGTGAATGATGATGATGTGTATATGGGTATATGGGTGTTATAGTTATTATATTAGTGCATTTACATTAAGGCGTTTCCTCGGAAAATCTAGAAAAAAATTTACCTCATTTCTGGTGGCTACTACTACACTTTTTCGTGGAAAGCACTGTAAACTGCTTTAGTGTTTCCGGGCATTAACTAGGAAGTACGGCTACCTATTATATACCAAACTAGAAACTGACGAATTTCAAGCGAAACTGCTCTGAAACCAAACGTCTTATCAAGTAAACAGGGATTACCGTTGATTTATGCATCATTTTTACACGCTATACAAGGTGTTCCGTCAACTCAACGTCAACCGAGACCAGGTGATACGCCTGGTTATATACGAGTAAAGGATCTGGCAGAATTATTAATAAAAAGTCTATATCACTTGGTTCATTCATAATTTGTTGTCAAAGTACTAGAAATTTATGACAGCATAGCGAGTTTTACAATTTTTTTATAAAAAATCCTATCATCAAAGTTTTTTTTTATATATTTTTGCACGCTTGCTCGATTGACGTTGAGTTACGGGACATCATGTATAATACAGAACCAGGAAACATTTATATGGTCCCGGGAACTGACACACCACTTATAGGAGCACATGAGTGCCAATGGTGAGTGGTATGATGACTTCATGAGTAATACTGAAACACATATTTCATTATTTATAAATAAATGAAATGAATGAACGGTATGACAAAACATTTTACAATACCATTCTGTTTCACACTGTATTTAGCCTATTCTGCCGGCTATCTCGGATTACCACCTGAAGCGCTCACGCCTCCCGGAAAGCCGCTAAAACCCAAGTGCCACTCCATTAAGTAGAACTAATCTCAACTAATCCGCCTCTAACAGAATCAACCTTGGCACTGGTAAATATTTATAAAATGTTTACGGTGACGGTCAGTGTGAATGTCTTCTAATTTTGTACTTTCGATTTGATAAATAATGCTCGGGGATCTGCTGAAAAAAGAAAAATTTACTGGTATTTTGCTTTGTATGTTTCATTCGGTTTCGGATACGAGTCCCAATAAGAGCAATGAGATACTATTTTCTACTAGGTATAGTGCCTACTTCCATTACAAAGCTATTGACTATATCCGGTTCCGACCATTGAATAAACTGAAATAGTCAGTTCATAGAAAATAAAACCGATTAAGTGCGAATAGGCGTAAATCGAAACATTGAAAAAAGAGTTTTGTGAAGAACTCTTTGCTCATTGAAACCGGAAGTGGATAGAAATCGAGTAACTTATTTACAGAAATAAAATCAAATATGA
This sequence comes from Argyresthia goedartella, assembly GCA_949825045.1. Lineage (NCBI taxonomy): Eukaryota > Metazoa > Arthropoda > Insecta > Lepidoptera > Argyresthiidae > Argyresthia > Argyresthia goedartella. The sequence continues at coordinate 18,522,629 of OX463821.1, read as the reverse complement.
TAAAAACTTTATATTATTGATTATAATTCGAACGATCAATTATTAATCGAATAATAACAAATAACTAAGCACAAAACTCAATACCTGCAATTAAAGATCTTTTTCGATATGATCGGGAGCTTCCAGTTTTCACCGATAAACAAATAAAACAAAATGGCAAAGAAAATTGCCATACCAATAATTTCTTGTATAGATACAAGTGTGGAATGCGGTTTTCCCTTGTTTGTGGGCAAGTGTTCAAATTTTTATCTATCGAACTTTGCACCGAAACGACAACCACACTGTTGGGATGCAAATACTATATCTACGTATCCGCTCTCTATACATCCCCAGTTTACAATCACTGCTATAAAATTGTACAGAAATGGCTTCTAATAACTTGCGTATCTACTACCAGAACGTTCGTGGCCTTAACACGAAAACTTTGGAGTTTTATGAAAGTGTTGTAAGCTCTTCTCACGACATTATACTTATTACAGAGACATGGATGCAGGACGGTGTACTCGACTCGGAGTTGACTAATGATAAGTACAGCATTTTTCGACGAGATCGCGGATCTAGGGCTGGAGGTATTTTCATGCTTTGCGCCGCGCGCCTCAACGCTCGCTTACGTACTGACTGGCAACGCGACGATCTCGATGTTGAATGCATGTGGGTAACTATAGATTGCCGCTCCTTTGGCTCACAACGCGATCTTCATATCGCGTTGGTTTACATACCGCCGGACTCGAAGAAACATAAAAAACACGCTCAACGTATTTCAAAGTTTACTGAGTGGATGACTAAATTTGTTACTAAGTACCCTGAAGACTATCATTTGATAGCAGGTGATCTTAACTTGAGTATGGTTCAATGGGAAACCGGTGGTCCTCTACACATTAGACGTGGAACTGTTGAGTTGCAAAACTCGGCACTTGAATTTACACACTGCACAAATCTACTAGGTCTGCGTCAATACAACCGTTTTATTAATGTATCTGGTAATACTATAGACCTTATTTTTTCTAATTTCACTTTAGAGGTTACAAAGTGTCATGACCCGATGATTAAGGAGGACTTAGCTCACACCACGTTATGTGCTAATGCGAATGAAATCACCGTACCTCCACTATCCAAGATTCCCCGACGCAAGTACCTATTCCGAAAAGCCGACTATACAAATATAAATGGTACACTACTTGGTAATGACTGGTCACAGATTCTCAATCATGGAACAGTAGACGATGCAGTTTCAGTTTTATACAATAAATTAAATAGCGTGATTGAGGAGAACGTGCCTATAGTGATAACTAAAACATCGAACAGGTACCCGATATGGTATAGTCGAGCACTTGTCTGTGTTATCAAAGAAAAAACCAAAGCACATTCACATTGGAAACTTTATAACAATCCAAATGATTATGCCACATTTCTTAGAAAACGCCAAAAAGTTATGCAAGCCGAAAACTATAACTCTTATATAAAAAGGTCACAAGCCACTATTAAGAAGGATCCCAAACAATTGTGGACATACATAAAATCTAAAAGAAAAAGTGCTTTTGGGTACCCAAATACTATGTATACAGGTAGCGATAAAGTTAGCGGGGAGCAGGAGATATGTGAGGCCTTCAGTGACTTCTTTGAGAAAATGTTTATGACACCATCTGATGTTTACCCTCCTGCTGACGCTCAAACCATGTATTTGAACTCGATCAACACACTTACTTTCTCCAATCAACTTATCTCTAGATTTATAGACAGCATTGACCCTAACAAAGGTCCTGGTAATGACGGTATACCGGCTGGCTTTATTAAACGATGTAAGGACTCATTGTCGCAGCCCCTCAGTATTATTTTTACTCGCTCGGTGCATGAAGGTGTATTTCCTTCAAGGTGGAAGGAGGCCCTCATAGTTCCGGTTCATAAGAAAGACTCTAAATTACAGGTGGAACACTACAGGCCGATATCAATCTTAAACACATTCGGAAAACTCTTTGAAAAAGTCATCCTTGATAATATTTATCCTGTGCTAATGCAAGGTATCCCAGAGGAGCAGCACGGCTTTATTAGGGGTCGATCTACCACGTCAAATCTAGCTGTGTTTGTCAGTGATGTGCTTCGTGGTATGAGCTCCCATGGACAGGTTGATGTGGTCTACACTGACTTTGAAAAGGCCTTTGACAGAGTGGACCACATCATCTTGCTACGGAAATTACAGGCGCTAGGTATACACGGGGATCTTCTTAGATGGATGGAGTCATACGTCTCTAAGCGTAGACAGGCCGTGGTTGTTGGTGGGTACAGATCTAACTACATTTACGTACCATCTGGCGTTCCTCAAGGCTCCTTGCTTGGTCCTCTATTATATGCAGCATATCTCTTCGACATAAACCAATGCTTTAAGCATGCTAGATTTTTACTTTATGCAGATGACAAAAAGATATATATGAATGTTAAAACTTCTCTTGATACCCAACATCTACAAGGGGATCTTAACCGTCTAGGCGAATATTACGCCCGGAACAGGATAGGTGTAAACACAACCAAGTGTTTACACGTAAGTTTTACAAGAAAAACCAAAACAGTTCTGTTTGACTACCAACTGAACAACGTAACCATAAATAAAGGCAAAACTGTTAGGGACCTCGGCATCATATTTGACTCTAAAATGACATTCTCGGCTCACTTTGAAACTATTATAAAGAAAGCATACAGGAATCTTGGTTTTGTAACGCGTGCTTGTAAGGAATTCACTGACCCCGCCTGCATAAAGATTATTTATTTCGCCTACGTTCGTAGTGTACTTGAATACTGTAGCCCTGTTTGGAATCCACAATACATAACTAACATAAAAGAGATCGAGTCTATGCAACAGAAGTTCCTCAAGTTTCTTAACTACCGCACACATACGCCAATTTCGGACTACGCAGATTCATGCAAACACCACAATCTACTTACGCTAACCGAGCGCCGTGTTGTGGCCGATATGTCGCTCCTGCATGACGTATGCTCTGGTGCTCTGGACTGCCCCCGTTTAGTTACTGAAATGCTAAAACTGTCTGTACCGTCGACACGGACCAGACACACTAAGCTATTTTCTGTTCCCTTCTCTCGCACTAATTATGCATCAAACTGTACGTGTATCAGGCTACCTCATATGTACAACAAATTCTTCTCTGGCTTAGACCCATTCTGCAAAAGTAAACCTACTTTCAAGCGGATGGTTACTTTATATTTAATAGAAGGAAATAGAAGGTAAAAGTCAGAGTTGATCTGATCTGTAAAAACTTACTAACATTAATTTTTAAATTACAGCAAAAAGTAGCAAAAAGTAGCACCATGTCAACCTTACCTTACTGCATCGCCACTTGATTTCCAGTATCTCATTGAGTTAGTCGCTTATTAGTTTTTGGTCTCAGCTTCACAAACCTACAATTTATGAACCATACCTATCAAAACATCCCCCTCCTCCTCCCCCCCCCTCCCACGCACACACACAAACAATGCATTTATTCAATTATATATTTACAAGTATACAACACCAAATAACAAACACAACCTACACACACATGACATAAGTAAGGCACTCATGCTGTTGTTTTGGTTATTTACCTTTATCTTTATCTTCTTCTTCTTTTTGATTTCCTATTTATTGGCCTCATTCAAAGATCATTTTTTTTAGATTACATGTAAGCACGGCTGTGGATTTTTGTTGATGTAATAAAATAAAATAAAAAAATATAAACTTTTTTATTCTTGAAACCGGTATGTTTCATTATTTTTTGTTACAGTGGCAATAGAAATATACCCTCTGTAAAAAAAAACTTTCTACCTATTTCGGTTGATCCGGTAGAGCCCGGTGATAGACGGACAGACGGACTGACGGACAGCGGAGGCTTAGTAGCCCGTTTGGCACAATTCGGGTACGGAACCCTTATTATCGAAATAAGCTGAGCTGAACAGCGGCAAGGTACCTAAACACATTTCTGTCCACACTTAGTAAAACGCAACTGACTAGAATCCACAAACAATTTGACCGCGATATGTGTTACGAACTGCACAAAGCGTCGTAAACTGAACTTCTGTTATGCACACTTCCACACTGATGCATGACCCAACAATGTGTTCTTTAACATCAAAATACATGTTTCTCTTTTGCCCTAAAGCTGAAAGACTGGCAAACACATTTGCAATAACCAGAAAAATACCGAAGAAATATTTTGATAAATTAACGCTTGAATCACAGAATTTGAATACCTACTCCATGTCTCCAGTTTTAAACATAAGACAACGAATGAAGAGCGAGCGTTAACCTGACGTTAATGTGTTATTTTTCAGTGAAGTTATAATGATTCGTGGAATGAGACAGTAAAACTAAAACAGTACAGAGCGGAAATGTGCTGTGAATATCACAGACTTCTTGCTCTATTGTGGCAGCGGCTATGCCACGTGGCCGCATGGTATAAAAGGAAAGTACCTTCTTTATTGTAGGTAGAGCATTTTACTGAAAGAAGACTTTGTTTTTGGTTATCAAAGATTTTCATATTTCCTGTGTTAACCGGGAATGGAACCCGCCAAATGTGGAAAAAAATATCCCTGTAATTTTACGATACCGAACGAAAGACTTGATCATAAATATTTACTTTATTTATGAGTAGGTGTATAATGACAGTTTAAATTCATTCAAGAACCTTTAGGTCTACGGACTCAACAGATGTGTTGAACGCTAGATATTTTCAGATCGCAATGTATTAGTGTTTGTTAACCTCAATATATTATGTTTAGGTCCAAAATATTCATTAGTCTAACACTGATTCTCGATTGCAGCATACCTACAGCAGCATGAAGTTTTTAAAACAGAAAAGTTCATTACATGTAGACAATCTCTGTTCTTTAGAAGCGTCAAATAAAATATTTCGCCACGGAAACCTTTTGCCAAATTCAATAAGATGCCTTATTTGCGGACCATCAAACTGTGGGAAAACTAACCTTATGATCGGTCTTCTATTGCATGAAAATGGACTACACTTTCAGAATGTTTATGTTTATTCAAAAACGTTACATCAACCAAAATACGTTTTTCTTGAAAAAGTTTTGGGTTTAGTGCCAGGCGTATCCTTCCATAAATTTAACGCAAACCAGCAAGTACTTAGTCCAGAAGAAGCAAAGTCAAATTCAGTGATGATTTTTGATGACGTCGCATGTGAAAATCAAAACAACATACGTGACTATTTTGCAATGGGCAGACACAATAATATTGATAGTTTTTATTTGAACCAGACTTACAGTAAAATTCCAAAACAACTTGTGAGAGACAACGCAAATCTAATTGTACTTTTCAAACAGGATGATATTAATTTGCGTCATGTATATGATGAACATGTTAATACAGACATGACTTGGTACGAATTCAGAAAAATGTGCTCTAAAATATGGACCGATCCTTACAGCTACTTGGTCATAAACAAAGACTGTGAAAAAAATAAAGGTTGCTATCGAAAACAATTTGACACATTCGTTGTGTTTACTTCGTAAATCTATATAAGTCTGGGTGAATGCAAAAACACTGCATTTGACCGTGCAAAGGAAGAGCATACAATACAAAGTCTAGCTATGGAAAAAAACTTAAAGCAAATTGTCACTGTCGCTGAAGCTGTAAAGAAAAAGTTTAAAAAAATGCGCAACGTTGAATCAGAATACGATAAAGCTCTAGGAAATGTTTTCAAGCCAGTTATCAGTCCACTTAATCAACTCACATATACAATAAAACGAACAGAAAATAAAGAAGTACTGACACCTATCAAGAAAGAAGAAATGAAGTTTGACAAAGACGATGAACCTATTAAATGGGATGCAGGAAATGTTACTACAAAAAATAAGCGAAAAAGTGATAATTTTATGACACCTACTGCGTCTGCTATAAATACAGAAGAAGACATTTCTGAAAATGAATCTGATGATGAAAGTGACACGTCAGAAAAGTCGACTACACACACTCCAGATTATTCTTCATGGTCAATGTCAGAATATCGCTTAAAAGATACTCCTTTTGGAATAAGACATGATGGACGAAAGCTTATGATGGGGTCAGCTAATGTTACTATCACTGAAAATAAAATTACGGTGGGCAGTCGTCAATACAATAAAACTCCTGGTTTGATGGAGCTAATAAGCAAAGGATCGCCTGACTTAAAAGTTATAACCGAGGAAGACATCGCGAACTACAAGTTGATGCTGTTAGAGACGAATGCGCATAGACGAGAATATGATCCAAGCAAACCAATAAAGAGCAATAAAGGAAGAAAGTACTTAAATATAATTAAACCTCTTTTTAATAAACATGACGATCGAAGCAGTGAAGTTCAAGGTTCGGGATTACCGCTATTAAAAAAATGGAAGAAAAATGTAGACTATATCTACTGGGATGATCCAAACGAGCTTGTGGATAGGTTGAAATTACTAATAGCATCTCGAGATGCTGGAAACACTGGACTTGATAATGAAATTATATCCATTATAGAAGAACTGCGGGAAAGTGACTTGATTGATTAGAATAAATAAAACTGCTTGAAATGTTTTTATTTATTTCATTGTTAACCTCTAAACCAATAACTTGAGTAACCTAGCTCAGTGCTATGAATATTGATAAATTCGGTCATCATGTTCATAAGCGTTTACGTTTATCTGAATTGTTTGATTTTACTGACAATGCGCTGACCAAAAACGAAGAGGGACATTTTGATCTTCAATCGTCACGATTAAAAGGTTTAAAGGCGCCTCAAGAGTCAGACGATGCCGTCAACAAGGAGTACGTTGATATGAAGAGTAATGATTTACGGGAATATGCTAAATTTCTACTGAATGAAGCAATGAATGATGTACAAAGAGTGATGAATGACTTTATAAAGGATGTTTATACGAAGAGAGAATTAGATATTATCATAAGGTCGTTGGCGAAAGATGAAGCAGCAGGTGGTAAACGAAATCCATAAAAATGCAAGAAAAAATTTTGTTCGTCGTTCAGTGGTTCTCAAGGGAATTGATGATTTGTGGCAGGCAGATTTGATCGACTTTATATCATTGAAAATTTACAATAAAGGTTATAAGTTTATTCTTGTCGTAATTGATTGCTTCTCTAAATATGCATGGGCTATACCTCTTAAAACGAAGTCAAAAGTAGAAGTTTGTCAAGCCTTAGCTAACATTCTGAAGAAAAGTAGAAGACGACCGCACAATTTACAAACAGATATGGGCACCGAATTTTATAATGATGAATTCAAAAAACTTTTAAAGCAATACAATATCAATCATTATTCTACATATTCGGTTAAAAAAGCTTCTATGGTAGAAAGATTAATCAGAACATTAAAAACAAATCTATATAAGTATTTCAATCTCAAAGGTAGTTATAAGTGGGTGGCGGAACCGTTGGAATATGTTGTTAATTCTTACAATCAAACAAAACATCGTGTAACGCAGCACGAGCCCGTAAAAGTAAATAAGTTAAATGAAAGTAACGTATCAGATAATATAAAGAAATTTCAGACTAAAAGTATTATTTCAAGGAAACCAAAATTTCGTGTGGGTGATCATGTAAGAATAAGTAAGTACAAAGGATGTTTTAAAAAAGGCTATACTCCTAATTGGTCAACAGAAATATTTGTTATCAAGAAGGTGAACAGAACTATTCCTACAACTTATTTGATAGAAGATTATCGCAGACAACCGATTTTAGGATGCTTCTATGATCAAGAACTCCAGATGACTAAATACCCTAATGTTTATTTAATCGAAAAAATTATCAGGAAAAAAGGAAATAAATTATATGTAAAATGGCTGGGTTTGAATGAAACTGAAAATAGCTGGATCGATAAAAAGGCACTTGTGTAAAATATATCATTAGTCTTCAAACAGTTATGCAAGGTGGAGGTATAGTTAACAGTTTCATAAATAATTTACCGTTTGAGTTACATCTACCTGGCTATAATTACTGTGGGCCTGGAACGAAGCTGGTGAAACGATTAGCCCGCGGGGATAGAGGCATCAACCCATTGGACGACGCGTGTATGGTTCACGACATAGCATATACAAAGTTCCAGGACTTGGATAATAGGCATAAAGCTGATTTGGATTTATTAAATATGGCGAAACAAAGACTTCGATCGAAAGAAGCCAAAAGTGGTGAAAAGATTGCATCATGGCTGGTCAATAAAGTGATGAAGAGGAAACTGAAAACAGGCGCAGGAATGAAACATTTTAAAGCTATGGTATCAAAAATAAAGGGTGACCTTAAAAAGCTAAAACCAAAAAGTAATAACAGAGCTATTAAATTAGCATATTCTGCTGCCAAGAAAATAGTTTCTGCTGGTACCAAACACGATATAAAGATACCGCGAATTATTCCTCTACCTAAAAGTGGAGGGATTCTTCCATTGCTACCAATATTTGCTGGGCTGTCCGCTTTAGGAACTCTTGCTGGAGGAGCTGCTGGAATAGCGAAAAGTGTTAATGATTATAAAGCAGCCCAAGAAAGTTTACGAGAATCTCAACATCATAACAAAGCGATGGAATCAATTGCATTGGGTAAAGGTTTATACATAAAACCTTACAAAAAGGGTAGTGGGTTATTTATAACACCTTCAAAAAACTGTTAAAGAGGCTACCTAAGCGTGCTCTAACGAATGTGGATTTAATGAAATATGCAAAAGTAATACCTTACTTTCGTGGGGTCTACATGAAAGATGCTCTGCCAAGAAAACCAAGAAGTATAGAATGTGGCATAATAAATTTGGACGATTCTTACAAGGAAGGAACGCACTGGGTAGCCTACATAAAATTTAATGACTATTATGAATACTTTGATAGTTTCGGAGACTTGAAACCACCCGTTGAAGTTGTAAAATATCTAAATACTCCTAACTTATATTATAACTATACCCGTTATCAAACTTACAATAGCACAAACTGTGGACATTTATGTTTAAAGTTTTTGTTCGATTTTTGGAATAAACATGATGTATAAAAAAGATGTCAGCGTTTATTTTACACCATTGTTACAATGTCCTTCACCCTATCCATAACTGGCAATGAGTCACTTTTGACGACTACATATTCCCCTACGCTAGAACTAGATGGTGAATATGAGTGCGCTCTGCTATATTTATCTACATTTAACTCCATCCCAAACATTGATACCAAAAATAACAAGTTTTACTATGGTGAAAATGGTAGTATAGAAATTCCTGAAGGGGTTTACGAGTTGCAGGATATAAACGATTTTTTGAAAGGAAAACTGAACGATGTAAACTTTAATTTAACGTGCAATAATAATACATTAAGAACACATATTATTGGCACGAAAGATATTCATTTTGAGAAAAAAAATAGTTTAGGTAATTTATTAGGATTCGGTAGACAGTTGCTCAAAGCGAATGTACTACATGAATCACAACATCCTGTCAACATTCTTTCAACTACTGTGGTCAGGGTAGAGTGTGATGTAGTGAGCGGATCATATATAAATGGCATGTCAAGTCACATTATACATGAGTTTGCACCTAACGTCCCTCCAGGTTATAGATTAATTGAAATACCTAAGAATATTATTTATTTCCCAGTGAATCAAAATAACATAAGCAGCATAAATATAAGATTATTGGATATAAATAATAACTTGATTAATTTACGTGGTGAAGAAATTCAGTTGTATTTACATATTAAAAGAAAATGATCGAATTTAATAAAACCTTACCACCGCAATCCAAAATCATTAGTCACACTCCAATCGCTCCCAAGGAAAGAACTTTAAAGAAGAAAAGACTAACATCAAAAAATAAAAAATTCTTGAAACTAATCGGACTGTTAAAATGAGTAATATACTAGATATTTTGAGTACACCTGTTTATGATAATACCATCGACGGTGTCGAGATTCATTCGTATAAGCCATACGTGACTAGTTTTAACAGGAATGACGAAATTCGTATACCGATCAATCAACAAGATCTGTATGTACTCCCGTCAGCTAGCACTTTATATTTGGAAGGCGCTGTTAATGTGTTCAAGAAAGACCCAAGGCAGCAGGCTGCCAGTGTACATTTTACAAATAATCCACTGCTGTTCTTTTTTCAAGATATACGATATGAACTAAATGGAGTCGAAATAGACAAAATTAAAAACGCTGGCATAACTACCACTATGAAATCATTGCTATCTATGAATGAGAGTGAGTCGAAAATGTCAAAAGTTTGGGGTTGGGATATTAATGGAACAAAAAATAGTCAGTCAGGAAAATTTTCAGCATCTATACCACTAAGTAATATTCTCGGATTCGCGGAGGACTACAAAAAAGTCATAATCAACTGTAAACATGAACTTGTTCTGCTGCGCAGTAACACTAACCTCAATGCATTGAAATTAAGTACAGGAGAAGTCGTGGAAGATGTAGTAATTCATAAAATTGTATGGAGAGTTCCTCATATAAAAGTTTCTGATGTAGAAAGAATCAACCTTCTTCGGTTGTTAGAAAAAGACAGATCCATTCAAGTAGCATTTAGAAATTGGGATTTATATGAATATCCATTGTTGCCAAGAACTACGAAGCATACATGGTCCATCAAAACATCATCTCAAATAGAAAAACCTCGATACGTCATTCTAGGTTTACAAACGAACAGGAAAAATAATGCTACTACTGACATGTCGCAATTTGATCACTGCAATTTACGTGACGTCAAAGTGTATCTGAACTCTACTTACTTTCCTTACGACAATATGAATGCGAGCTTTTCGAACGACAATATTGCTATATTATACGAACAATACACTCGATTTCAACAGTCTTATTACGGCAGAAGAACTGAACCATTGTTGAATGCAAAAGAGTTCAAGGAATTAACACCACTGTTTGTGATAGACTGTTCGAGGCAAAGCGATAATCTTAAATCTGGGCCGGTAGTCAATGTGCGGCTTGAACTGGAGAGTGAAGCAGAAATACCTGATCAAACCTCAGCTTATTGTCTCATACTGAACGACTGTTTGTTTGAATATAAACCGCTGAGCAATATTGTTCGAAAATTATCATGAATAGCACAAATGCATTGTTCGTGGATTTACAAGGATTTAAAAACGATAATAATGGCTTCATTGTTAAAGAACTTGCGTTAGCAACGAATGAGTACACTCAAATTTTTCTCATAAAACCTCCATTCCCATATCGATGTTTAACTAGTTCTGAAAAAAAATGCGTCAAATGGATTGAGAATAACCTTGGATATAGATGGGCTGATGGACACATTGATTTCATACAGTTCAAGAGGATAATAGTACCATACCTAGAAAATAAACTTGTATTCGTTAAAGGTTTAGAAAAATCGAAGTGGATTAAAGACCTCTGTGACATTTGTACTGTAAAGAATATAGAAGATATCGGATGTCCAAGTTTAATGCAGCTATTTAAAACTTACAACTCGCAGTTTATTGATTTTAGTTGTGTAACGCATAAGACTAATTACTGTGCTTTGAGGAACGTTTTGTGTATCAAAAAATGGTTCAAAAATAATCAGCATCCAAATGTATGATAGTATTCCTACCAATTAATAATTAACTGATTGACTTAGCGAGATTAAAGAATATTTTCAATACTTTTTTGTTTTATTTCACTTTTTGATAGATTACACAAGAGAAATGAATCTGGGTCGCTTATAAAAGTCGGAAACTTAAGAATGCTAGCTTAAAGAAATGAATGAATGAATGAATGAATGAAATATTTATATATTTCGTAGTTTGATTAAGACAATTAATTACTCCTTAAAGGAAGGTATTGTATTTTATTATATTGTCTATTAAACAAAATTAGTTTTCAAGATTTATATTTAACTGACTCGAATCCATTACTCTCGAGTGTATTATATGAATAGATTACCTTCACCAGTACCGAAATCACTTTACCAAACCATAATTATTTTATTTAAGTAAGTAACTAAATTTCATGTTTTTATTTTACTTTATGCAGGACATAAATGAAGTAATAAAAATACCAAATAATATCCATGTAAGAAAATTTATTTTAAACACTTGAATCATCACAGATTTTTTTACAAATTTTCTTTATTAGGTTTTCGGACATGTCCATTATTTCGTCCACTACATCACACACAATATACTGCGCACTGACCGCTACATCATTCGACGGGGTTGATGATCCAGTCTGTGCGTTCAAATCAATTATTTCAATTTTAATCTTGTGATGTCCCTTTCTCGGCACTTTCGTAATTATAAATGATGATGTAGCTTTTCGTTTTTTCTGGAATTTTCTTCTGTTGCTAGCTTGTCTTGCTTCCACTGAAGCGGCAACCTCATCAAAGTCCTCCAATTGTTGTTGGGCATGCGGAAACCACAGGTCCGAAGGGTCCATTATCTGTAAACCAAATAGCAATGATTAGAACAAAATAATAATAATAATAATACTACAAAACACTAAATCATATTATGTAGTAGGTAGCGTAATACTCACGTAATAATTTGATTGAGAGCGGTACTGGTCCTATAGTGCGCTCGCCTGCTGGCCTAATGAATAATTAACATTTTCTTTGAGTCTATTTAAGCAAAAGCGAAAATGCAAGTATCATTGTATTTCAATTTGAATTCCTTGAACGCGACACGTGTTATATTCACGTTGCGACAGGTCATCGTAATTGTTTCATGGTCATCACTTTCATGCAATATGATCTATCTTTTCGAAAACCTTTCTAAAATAAACTCTATATACAAATCCATTCTGGCTGGTATCTGACGAATATACAGTCAGCTGCAGAAAAATTTAACCCTCAGTGGGGTGATTGATATACGGGTGATACTTTTATGGTGAGGATATTTTTCTCTGCAGCTGGCTGTACCTAGGTACATTTAGTAGGGTATGTTGTAAAATAAGCTTAAAAGAAACACGAAAAATAGTCCGACAACACATTACTTTATTTCAATATACCAATATTCGCTTACAAGCTATAGTTTAAAGACTAATTATATTATATTATTTACATCTCAAAACGCTGATTTATGGCCCCATGAAAGAGTTGATATGTTATCTTTAAGGATGATGCGTTTGTCGTCCTTACATGATAGAGCTATTTTATTAAGCGATTGTGTAAACATTTCATGTTTTAATGACCTAAATACCGTATTTCTTTTCCTAACTAAATTATTATCTAATAACACACGTTTATAGTCCTTAAAACTCATTGTTTTTACAACAGGTTTTTTGGTACCTTTAGCTTTTTTTATTTCAGTATTTTCGGTTTTTATACAATAAAGTTTAGATCGTAGGCCTACAAACTCAACTATGAGCTGACCTCCTAACTCATCTTTAAATAACCCAGGCACTTTTTTATTTTGCCTCCTTATACCGTATATATTATTAACAGCGTAGTTACTAGTATCGAAGTATTGAGCAAAATTGTATTTTATATCTTTATAAACATCTTTCGTTGCTATGGAATACAGAAAACTGTCAGTGTCTGTGTAACACATTTTTATATTAGGACCATAAAAAGGTTTCATAACAGAATAGTGAAAATCGTACATGTGACTCTTAGATATTTCCAAAACAGAAAAACCAATGTAAATCGGTTTATCGAGAGTAATTTTTTCAGGATTCATCTGGACCGCTACAAAGTTTTCTGTAAATACAGTTGAGCTGTGGTAATTAGGTCTGGCTATTAGTTGCTCTGCGCCTAGACGTTTTTTCGTTTTGTTGTTTTTATCGGACCACTGATTTACTAACTTAACGCTTAACCTTTTTTCGGTATCCTCTAAGGTTTTGCCAAAAATGCTATTATTCAATAATTTAAAAAAGTCTTGTTCAAATTGAGATTTCGCTTTTTGCCTCAATCTCGTATTTAAATCAATATATTGTTTTAAATATGGACCTTGCTTAAATTTAATAACTCTGTGTATGCTTCTTAATTTCAGTCCATGTTTGAGACACGTTTTCAAATGAATATAGTGTATAACATAATTATATTTATCATACAAATTCGGTATCAGTTTACATGTTTTCGATCCAGGCGGTACATATTTTTGCGGGCAGAAAGGTAAATCGTTATGATGATCATGCAGGGATTCCGGATATTCTAGATCGACTTCTAAAATGTAACCTACATCTGAATTGTCTTGTAAAGAGAGAATGTCAGAAACTTGAAACATAGGATTTTCGATCATTTCAAAGTCAGAATGCGGTAAATAACTACTTAAACCGAAACCATAAAGATTGTTCGCGTCAGCATAAATCAAGTATCTATCAGGCTCCGAGGGATTGTAGTCCGAGAGGTACTTATTATTAGCACTGGCATAGCGGGTAGAACATAAACAGACGCCTCCGCGAATACCTTTTTGTATCATCCGAATAATTTCCAAATCATGTATTAGTTCTAATTTCACTTCTGTTTTCAACAGCATTGCATCAAAACTTAAACTGGGAGCCGTTATGTAAAAAGCTGGGTCTAACCTATAATTATTTTTACACGTCTTTCTAAAACTCTCAAAAATATCCGTCAACAGCATTACATCTGATTTCAAGTATAGATCGGTATATTGACCAAGGTTCGACAAACGGAATACACGCCAAACACAATGAGCATGAGCATAATCTGACTCTGAAACATTCTCATCAGTTAAGCTGCTGTAGAAACACTCAGGCGGCGGTAATTTATTTTCATCATAACGTTTCCACTTATTCATGTACTCGTAAGGATAAACACCTTTACGTCTCAATAAGTCGAATTCCTGTTTATCTGGGTAGCAACGAGAGAGATGAATAAAATCTTCAACTATTAAATTTTCTGCAATTTTTTCTAAACTAGTACCTAAAAATGCAAACGAGTCAACAAAACGAACAGCCATATACTTATTATTGCTAACAGGAAAGAACTTTGTAAAAGACACATAATTTTCTTTTGTTTTTGCTATAACATTTATGTTTCCATGCATTTCACCTAGCTCTCGTATAAACAAATGACAGTCATAGCCTGACAGATTATGGAAAAAAATAGGGACAAATGATTTGGGGAGCTTAAATCGAAGGTTACAATACTCATGTGCTGCTCCGCGGTAGCGCCCAGTCAAATGGCAATGATCTCTCACCTTTCCTTCGAATATTAACTTATTACAGAGGTAACAATATTTGGACTCCAAAAAGTTTTTCAGCTCATTTTCAGTGAGGGGTAACATGTCGATTGGATCGTTAAGAATTTTACTTATCATTTCAACATCATCGCCTAATATTTTCAAAAACTGTTGAACACAATCAGGACCTCGGTACGATCGATACCGATTTAAAGACGTATCATAGGAGCAAACAATATAATATCCGAACGCTACTGGAATATGTTTTTGAATCGTTTCCGTAAAATTCGAGTTTTTCTCCGACCGAGGTTGTAGCATAGACTCAAAATCTGCGTAAATGACAAATGGCATATCATGCATGCGTTCAAAATGTTTGAACTGTATCAATGTCCCTTTATCAGGCAACGATGTTTTCACACCACTGCACACGTGATCATTACGTTTTTTGTCACTAGAAAAAAATAACAAGCAATCATCACAGAAAAAAATTCTACCATCATGTTTAGTTATCTGAGATCTTACAAGCCTACTCAAATCCTTAATAAGACAATAATGTGTTAGCGCACCCGATTCCAAAAACAATAAATTTATACGATGCTTCCGCCCCTTGTGAACAGATTTGTACAAAGGTCCTACAACATCAGACTTTTCACTGAGACCATAAATATTAATACTTATGGTATCATTGTTCTTTTCAAAGATCTTAACATCCCTGAAACCTGCCGGAAACGTCATGTTTTTCGTGTTAAGCACAGTATCGAAATGAGGATATGAACTCGTTCGGTGTGAATTTTGCTGTGCGGGAAATAAAGCTGCCATTATGCACCATAGAAAACAAAAGTTATCTGTATTCTGAATGTTGATACATGCACGTTTATATTTAATAGGTCTAGGAAGATCGATAAACCCTGAACCTCGCAGAGGATTATATTTGTTGATATTGACCTCCAGATATGAATTTGCTACAAAACTCCAACCACTGTCTCTCTCCTGAAATTCATCGATTTTTGCAAGTATTAAACTTACAGCGTTATTGTAAATATCTTTAAAATCATAATTTTTGCGGATGACTATATTGGGCGTAGCGAACGATTTAATCTCCCTCTCATCATTCTTAGGTAACGAAAACTCTGCAAACAGTTCAAAATTTACTTTGACGCTATTAAAGGAGCCGATCCGCGCCTCTATCAGGTCACGTACGCGTGACCGCAGCGAGCGCAGGTAGATGCTCGGAAGGCAAGCGTTAGAGCCCGCGCCGTCCGCCGCCGCGACCATATCCGACGCTGCGCCTGGGTTGCTTATTCTGTACGATGCGATCCGACTGCGGAAAGCACTAGAAATCTTCTCAAGACCGTCACCCTTAATAACAACATTGTTGTTTTTATGTACAGTGCTACGCAAATGAGCTGAAAAACTTTTACTTTTTACAGACACATCACATGATGTACAATATACTAATCTATTATTATTCAACATCTTAATTATATGTAAGGATCAATCAAACCTGACAAATGATAATTAAACCTATCTACCTAAGTTACACCTAATTTTTTACTACCTGCCTATATGAAAAATAATACCTACCTACGAATTAAACTTATGAAACAAAATTAATACCTATATGAAATCAGCCTATATAAATCTACAAGCACAGTAACGCTCAATACAAGTCACCTCAGTTCAATACTTTAAAATTTTTATAAAGGTGACTAGACGTGAGCGCGACTGTACTTGTCTACCTAACACCTAAAATAATAAAAATACTCTTTCATGGGACACCACACCACCTAACAGCAAAACATGAAATGAAAAGCAAAATATCTAGTTATTTTATTATAGTTGTAAATTTTGGCTCACACGGTCGTTAAAAAACATCCCCTCCTCTGGGAACTTCAACTTCGAACGTTTCAGCAGCTGCCTCAAAGCTGCAAATTCTGGCGATTCGTGATCGCCTTGGAGCTTAAGCGCCAACACAGCCTTCTCCCAGCGCTTCAACGGGTGAACGTTTTTTATATCAGCCACCTGATAAATCTTGAGGTCTAAATATAGCTCTCCTGGAAGATATCCTGAGCGACGCACGACTCCGTCCGCGACCCTCTTAGAATAACTGGACAACAAGCGCAGTGGTTGTTTTGCGACGTCCCCGTCGCTCTCCGAGTCTAGCGTCCTCCACTCTTCTGACTTCGGAGGCTGCTTTCGCTTGGCTTGCGTCGCTTTGCGTCTGTAAATAAAACGAATTAGTTATATTACACTGTGAATGATATCGAAAATACATGGATTACGGGGACTTGTATACACAAGATAAGTGAATTAAGTAATTTTTTTTTTTTTTTTTTTTTGTTTTGCGATGAATAGAATCGTAAAACATATTTACCTAGACACCGATTCCTCGTCGTCCGACTCCTGACGACGTCGCTTCGACGGTGGCGGTGGCTTGGCGGACGTGGCCTTGGGCTTGGGCGATGCGGTCTTCTTGTTGAGAACTGATTTCGGTGTTGGCACGTACCCGGGTGGTTGAGCACTTTTCAAACTGAAACAGGAAAAAACATTTAGACACACATATTATAAATACACACTCCTGTATAATTATAATAAGGCATAATGAAAAGAAACTTCCAAATAAAGGAAACATACTTCTCAAAATATTCCTCTTCAGAATCTCCGAAGAGCTCCTGCTGTCGTCGTTTTGCCGCTGTCACCTTGGCGGTGTGAGTGGTAGATTCGTTGTCAGACCTGAAATATCACAACACTTATTAATGATGAAGTCCATCAATATAGAAATTGATAGTCGATCAAAATGAAGATTAAGATTCATTCACGAAGGCACATGACGTAGTTAAAAATTAGCCTCTTTGTCTTTCATACGACAGCCGGTGACAACTCTGAATGGAAAGGAAAGACGCATATCGACGTTTCAAAGGTAAAAGGGCATAAGCAACACTTGTTGGCGGTATTGAGTAAGAGCCAGTAAGTAAGTGCCATCGTGGAGAGTGAAACACTTACGTACATTATTTCCAGATTCCTCGTTGGCTGGCGATGGCGATGGCAAGTAGAGGTGCTGGTGAAGTAGTAGGCGTAGTAGCTTCCAAAGAGAAGTGATAATTTTTAATTGCATTTCCGTCGTTTATAAATAAAAATACTGATGACTCTGAAAAAAGGATGTGTATGTGTGGTCGTATGATCACAAGCCCTGACAACGTACACTTACATAGGTTCAGCGGAAACAACTCAGTGTGCAAAATAATATCGCAAAAATAAAATTACCGAATGCAACCCAATACGCTTGACCTCATTAAGAAAACTTACACGTGTTTTTACTTTCCTAGATGGGATGCCAGAAACACAAATACTTATATGAATGTACGTGGGCATAGTTTTGCCACCCCGTATGGGAACGCTGTGATGCTATGTTAGTTTTTGTTTTTAATATCTTGCGAGACGAGATGACCGATGCACACAGTTTGCATCTTTTAGCCATTGAGTTTATTTTTTCTTAGAGAGAAGAGACAAGCTCATCGCCGCTCAGGACAAACATCAGCCGCATTAACACCCATATTGTAGGTATCATGGGGAAAGTCTATCGCCGAACTATCATAAGCCCAACAAATACGTACAACGCCCCCACCGAAGGATCAGGCCTTTACTCGAAATAGTACTAAGTAATGATTTAATGGGTATATACTCGTACATAGATGTTTTTTCCTAGCTAGAACGAGGTGAGCTATTTATCAATTCCATTTAAAAGTAGTACCTATACATGAATTGATTTGTAGGTACAGTTTATAGTGGCTCGATCCCGAGCGGCGATGGGCTAGTCCCTCTCCGCAAAACGGAGTATAAATACCAGCTGCATGCAGGCAAAGTTCTGTCCCGTATGGAAAAGTCATGATGCTGTGTACACAATTTACACACATTGGTCTAGATATTGAGGGAAACTAGGATTCCCTGTATCTTGGGTACTAGGCAACTGAATACATACTTTTGTAGGGATAAATATTATACTTAGATAAAAAACCATGACTCGGAAACAAACATCCACGCTCATCACGCAAATATTTGTCCCACCGGGACTCGAACCCAGGACCTCTGGCGTTGTAGGCAGGGTACTACCGACTCGACCATTCGGATGGTCAATTTGGTTATAACATTAATCCAATGTAATTCATGCTTACTAGGGAGCAATCTCATCGCCGAACTATGTTATGTTATGATATCATCAACCGAAATAGAGTACCTAGATCGGTTTTATTTATTAATGTTAGCAGTTAGTGGCAGAAACACAATTGAAAGTGTGTGTTCACGCGCTGCGGCAATGTAGGTATTGAAAACACAACTATGCAAGAAATAAAATTAAATTGAACACGCGTGACCTGATTAGAATGCTACTTATACTTACGATGGGTTTTGCGTTCAACACATCTGTTGAGTCCGTGACCTAAAGGTTCTTGAATGAATTTGATCTGTCATTTTTGAACTGTCAATAGGTTTTTCGATCCATCTGTCGATAGGTTTTTCGATCCATCTGTCGAGCCCGTAGGCCCGAACGATCGTGAAGTGAATTTAAACTGTCATTATACACCTACTTTTATGGTTACTTATGTTTTTGGTATTTTTTTCCACGTTTAGTTTAGCAGATTCCCTGTAAACACATGGTGTTTTAAAGCTTTTAATGCAGTTCAAATTATTTTTTAAAACAAAATAAAGTCTTCTTTTAGTAACATATTATATTATTTAAGGAACTTTCCCTCTATGTGAGATAGTTGTAGTTTTGGTTAAGTTATTAAAGCTAAATTTCAATAAAAATCTAACAACAAAAATAATTCTGTCTCTTATATTTGCCGATTTCTCCCTACAGACCCTTCGAAATAGGCCATCTTGTTTATGTATAGGTGATATTAAAAAATGTAGCAGCCTTTCCTATTTCAATATTTCAATTTAACAGTAAAATCATTATCTGAATTCGAACCGCAGCATTAAAGGTACTTTTACTCTAAACCCTGCATTACAAAAATAAGCAACTTTATATTGTTAGGGATCATTATTATCTCGTTTACATCCAACGAACGACTGTCTAAATTAACACCGTTTAATTATGCCACTAAATTGCTTTATTGTGCTTGTAAATACTTTATTTATGGCGTTTAATACCAGGCCGAACAAGAGAAACAATCCTTACTCCCTACTTTTACACTGTAGGTATTTATATAGAATATAATAGATTTTATTTCTTTATTTGATACACAAACACAGGTACAGCATGACAAAACAAGAAAAAGAAAAAAAACAAGATGGAGAAATGGGAAAGAAAGTAGGTATGTAGGTAGTAGGTTAGGTAGTAGACAGATAAGTTAACTATAAGTAAAAATAAAAATAAGATAAAAAAACCCATGTTATATTTAATAACAAGGAACAGAGTCTGCACAATTCCACTAATAAACAATACCTGCGGCAATACGATATCTCAATGGTTGTAGTGATCGTTGCTCAGCCATAGTTATAGCGAAGTAGGGCCGCTATAGGGTGCTTTAAAAATCTATATAAATAAAATAAAATCGGGTTGGTTACGCCACTTATAACTCAAGAACGAATGGACCGATTTTAACTATTTTTTATTTGTTGGATTCGGGTATAACTACCCCGAATAGTATAGAATTATCCATAAAAATATCGGAAAATTTCACAAAAAAAATATAAGTACGGGAAATATATTTTTAAATAAATAAATTAGGTTTTGAACTCCGCCATCTTCCGCAAACAACACTCATTGACTGTTAGGCGGTACAAAGTCAGCTCAGTCAGGTCAGTCATAAAATATAAAACATGTTATTTTGCGATAATAACATCCACGTACTAATTGCACGCTTAGTGGAATAGGCCCCCTGAATCATCAATAAGCTGACGGTAAACTTTGAGTGGAGTGCAAACATACGTTTTATTCACTATTCATAACTATAAATAAGTCTGTGGCTAAATTTAATTCATCAATAACGTTTCGCGCCGCCAGCTAATAAAACGCGAATCATAGATTCAGCAGTCGAATCGGACCGAGTCGAGGGTAGCCATGTATGTAGTTAGTGGGCCGATGGCCGAATAAATAACTTGTGTCTTCATGGCAACTATAACAAGGCATTCGAAAAGTTCTAGCATTAAAAAAAAGAGAAATATTAAACTGAACATCAAAAATACTGATTTTCGCAGCAAATATACCTTATATTGGCTGCGGTAGCTTAGGTGAAGGGTAAAGGGGGTGAGCGAAGCGGAGCCCCCTTTATCCTTCGTGTTAGGTTCAACATGTAAGAATAACAACAAAACTTAAGTACTCATTAAGTATTTAAAACATAAAAAGTGTTGTATGTGTTGATCCTTTTTTGCTGTGCAAATCAGTATTTTTGATGTGCGATTAAATAATAGCCAAAAATGAATACTAACGTTCTTATGTAGATACTTATATATGAAAATGGATTTTCTATCACAGAAGTGCCACATGAATTAGGTTCTATAGATATCTAACCTAGAAATGAAATTGTCTCATCCCACTCACAACTACTCGCATCACCACAGTAATATCACAGCTAATAGTAAGTAATTCGGCAATATAAAAAATGTGATAATAAAATATGACTTCTTGCAATGATAATGAGCCAACTATCTACGTTATGTGAATATTATTGCTGAAAGCTGACGATTTCCGTTATGCGTATTTATCTTATATTTAAAAATACGAATCCAAATTTGAGAATGTGTATTTTCCGTATTTGGCGGTGCGTATATATATTATATACGCACCGCCAAATACGGAATATATATTATAGTCGTTATCATATATATATTATAGTCGTTATCATACTGTGAATGCATAAATAAATACTCCAAACAAATTTTTGTAAAACAGCTTTTTTAGCCGACTGAAGTAAAGCGGAAAAGAGGAGGGTTATGTGTACAACCTGTATGTATATCTGTATGTATGTCTGTTACTGTGATTCGTCATGATGGCGCGAGAGTCACTGGGTAAATACACAGAAAATGAAACTATAAAAGTAGCCGATTTTATGTGTGGGCTAAAACAACTTTTTCATCAAGGCTCTAGAAAAAAGGACTTTAAAATGAGAGTACGGAAATATTTACTAAACTTGCAAAAAGGCTAAACGCTTTTTAAAATATTTATATATATATTATAAATAAAATTAGACGGCCGGTCATAGGCACATAAATTGCAATAAAATAGTACCTACTTTCTTTTCTGAATACCTACTTATAGGTAAGTAGGTATTCAGAAATTTATTATCTCGAAAAGATTTATAGGACCTTCAAGTATTATAAATAAATAAATATTGAACGAAGTTATTGTCAAGTCATTGTATTTTTTTTATATTTAGTTCAAGTAAATGCTACTCCTAAGCTAATATAAAAAATGATAAGTCTTAATTCATCTTATGTTTTTTATTGTTATATTTTTTATTTTGTAATATTATATTTTTTATATTCTTATATTTTAATTCATCTTATATTTTATTAAAACTTTTTTGTAAGCAATTATTCTGTCGGGCGGGCGGTGAGATGACACCATGACCAGGAATTTGGAGCTTACGCATTACAATTACGAGGAAAATGATCCTGAATAAGTAAGTCGTTCAGAATGAAGGAGAGCGAGATAAATCATACACAAAGCCAGAGTTAAAGTATAGAACAATACAAAATGTGGCAGAGAATGTAATTCCTGAAGTTAGAAATGTTTTGATCTCAAAACCATAAAGTGAAACAAATGATCAAAATAAAAAGGTTATTCTTATAAACCTTTTTATAGCTGGCAGCTAACTATTAACGGACCATCTTAAAATACTAATCGGAAACTAGACTAGAGCTAGCAGTAACATACGTGTGCGACAGCTGTTCTCGTGACGCAATATCTCATCGACGCGCCAAGTGTACGCCGCAACGTAAAGCATCGCCCTATCGTAACGTTAAATAGAGCCGGTTACCGCACCAGTGACGGTGACGCGGTCAACTAAAATACACAGGAGGCAGTGACATTTGTGCAGCAGAGAGCAGCACCGCGCCGCTTGCCAACTAGGTGACACAGCACACAGCCCACGAGCAATCGCTGTCTCAAACTCTAACACGATATCGATCGACCACTAACGCCCCCGTTCGCAGCGATACGGCAGTTCCAGCTCCCCGGACAGCGAATACTTCGAACCAAATTACAAGTCTCATCAAAGTTCAGCGTACGTGCAGCCGATACCAAGAGTTGACGGGCCGCGTTCTTGAGCTGAGCTTATAATTGCGACGCTAATCCCCAATCCGCAAGATCTACGATCGTTAACTTTCCGACTTCCCTTGGCATCAAAAGCAAAAACAGAAGTGTTTACCCGAAAAGCGTGCATTTGATCACTTAAAAGCTTTCGGAAATAGTGGAACTTAGTCGGAAAGAGGTAATAAATTGCGGAGCCAGGCTGTATCCTCGACAGATCAGCGAAGGTCCTCGAAATAGGTCACGGCTGAGTGATGAAATAAATAACTAATGCAAATGGCAAATAAGGCCACCAAGGACTGGCTGTGACGTTTAACATGGATCTCATGCCCAGAGCTCGATTTATTTATATTATTAAATTGACGTTTTCACTGCTGCGGATAGGCATGCTCCTCGTAGAATAGAAGATGTCCACCGTCACAGTCTAGGAATGGCTGTTACGTTCTAATCACACACAATATGTGAGATTGTTTATAAATACCCATAACAACTAAATGGGCATATATGGCAGTGTATCAACACTATCTCTGATATCAGCAGTAATTGCTCGATAACAAAAGTACTTTCGTTATCATTTATTGGTCACTAAATGCACTTATAAGAGGCACATAGCAAGGTACCCGAGCGTAACGTAGTGTTGTTGTCGGCTTATTTTGAAAAACAAAAACAGCAATACTAATCTGGACTATCTAACAGTATCCGTGTTATTTGCATAGTCCAATCAGTGGTGCCCCGAATTTGGCCAACTTTACCGAGATTTAATGAGCAGTGAGTCCGGATAAAAGTATTTAGTTTTTATCGCAGAGCTGTAACGAATCCGACATTCTTTAACACTAAATACCTTAAACCTTGATATAAGAAAACAGGAGTGTGTGCCCTGTTGATAATCGAGAAAAGGACTTCAAACATTCAAACAGCTGAATGGATTATAATGTATCCAGCTAAGAACACTCCTAACGAAAACTTTCAACTAAAAAAAGTAATCCAAAACTGATCCATCCATTTGGGCGCTAACACAGTCTGTTAAGAGCTCCGTGGCCTAATGGCTCTCATGCCTAGTTTCCCACACAGGAGTTGCAGGTTCGAATCCTGACCATGTACCGATGAGATAAATTGATTCATCGTAAGTACATCGCCTATCGGATTTTCCGTGTTTCGGATGACACGTTAAGCTGTAGATCCCGGCTACTATCGCTACGTGGTAGTGGTCGTAAAACGCCTCCACCAACCCGCACTGAGCCAGCGTGGTGGAGTATGGCTTAATCTAACTCGTATCCGGGTAAAGGCTCGTGCCCCTCGGTGCGGTCATTAATGGGCTACATTTATAAGTGTGCTCTACCACTTTATATGTGAGGGGTTCAAACGCTGGAAACGGTGGACTAGAGAAATTTGTAAATGAGACAGGTATTTTCGTTTTCAGGCGACGCCCACACTCCTCATATCGCCAATTCAACAATTTGATGATGGCAATTATGTTCACAATAACACGAGCTCATTCCGAGTTCTTTACGACCGGCGACTTGTTAGAGTTTGTGCCTGTTATTCGGCGCACACGCATCACGTGCCAAATACCCTGTCACCCTCGATTTACAACCCTAGCGGGGAAGGCAACGCACAAAACAGATTCTAAAATGGCACGGTAAATTTCCACAAGTACCTACATATACCGCACAAAGTAGAGACTTTCCTACCTACAACAGTGTAGCCTGACTATTGTAGGTAGGAAAGTCTTAACAATGTTATCTGCGGCACACAGTAGGTGGGAAATTTGTGGTGCAAAAATAAATACACTGTGAACTATGCATATTTTCAGAGATAACTTTTGCTAACTCTTTATGGCATGTGGCACATGAGTATTATTTATCTCCAACCAACCTACCGAGTATCTTGCTATGGCAGAATTCTTCTGTCATATCAATCATATCAACAATAATAAGAGATTTCACAGAGTATCTTGTCCCAAAGCAACGATCTCCCTTCGTTATACATATATGTAATACACAGTCAGGTCATAAGTTCTGTCACACAATAAAAACTTTTGAATTTAGAACGCTGGCCACAAAAAAGTTTATTGAATTCAAATTTCGAATTTTTCATGAAATAAAAATGTATACTTTTTAGAATTTTCCTCATTTTTAAATATGGAGTGGACACTTAAAGAAGACCGTGTCGCAGTTATTGCGTTGCATCGTTGCGGTTACGCGCCAATTCAGATTTTCGACTTACTGAAAAATTTGAATATAACCAAAAGGTTCATTTATCGTACCATAAAACGATACAATGAAGACTCTAGTGTAGATGACAGGTCAAGAAGTGATCGCCCTCGCTCTGTTAGGACTCCAGCAGTGATGTTGTCATGTGAGGATACGAACCTAACCAGAACCTAACAGAAACAACAACCAGGATAAAATTTAGAGTGACAGTTTATTGGTTATTTACAGTGAAGTCTATAAAAAAAGATGATGCGAAGATGAGAATGGATGAGATGTGACAGGTTTTATAAAATACAGATGTCTGGGGATATAAAGAAGGAAGCGGAGAACACGGAGAGAAATAGACCGGTGGGGCGATGACCAGGATGCAGGTGTATTTGTTGTTGTAGATGTTGTTGAAATCGTCGTTGTAGCGGTAGCGGCGTACTTGTAGCTACGGCTCGCTGGATCCCGTTGTAGAAATCGTCGTTGTAGGAACGGTAGCGGCGTACTTGTAGCTACGGCTCGCTGGATCCCGTTGTAGAAATCGTCGTTGTAGGAACGGTAGCGGCGTACTTGTAGCTACGGCTCGCTGGATCCCGTTGTAGAAATCGTCGTTGTAGGAACGGTAGCGGCGTACTTGTAGCTACGGCTCGCTGGATCCCGTTGTAGAAAGGATTGTTTGAAGGATGGAGAGAGTTTGAAGGCTCGCAGGATCCCGGGGTAGTGCGACCCCGGGATAAGGCCTTTAAGTGGTACTTCCAGTTAAGAAGCTGACGTGAGACTGCAGAATTTCAGAAATGTTCCGCTTTTATACCCTTTTTGGAGAGTTCTAAAAATTATTTAAATTAAACGTAATTTTTGTGAGTGGCCAAGAGAGAAAGAGTATTTTTGTAAAAGTATTAAAGCAAACATATCAGACCGCTAACGAGTTTGAATGGGCATTGCCATGACAACCAGATAAACAAAGACGTCAACAAACGTCAAAGTTTTTAGTTTCAGACTCGTAATAAGATAAACAATAAAACCATGAAGTAAATTACATAACAGCGAAAGGAAAAAAAGGTAGCGCACCAGCGCGCACGAAGCCCGAGATTGCAGAGTTTCGGAGAAAGCCAAAAACAAGGTCACCAAAGGTAAGCCCCTTCGCTATCGATTTAGAAGTGCTGATAACATGAAAATGCAGAGCGAAAATGATTTGTTAATATGTTCTTATGGTTTAAAACGTTACAGGGTCCTATGAAAATAAAGGTGAAGACAATGAATGTACTGTACAGCATGAATCTGAAAAACATGAAAGCATGAAAGAGCAAGGTACCCTGAAGGACAAACAAAAAAGACTGATGGTGGAGCTGGAGCTAAGGGATAGGAAGCAAGAATAGCATGTAAGTAGCATAACACTACCTTTTCCCCCCGACCCTGGAAATTTTTTTGACTCAGCAAACATTTTGATATACAAAAATAAACCATAAAAACACAGCTTTGCAGAAACAGACATCACCAGGCAAAATCAGATATACCCTCTCTTACATTCATCATCTTCATTCCGGTAAGGGTGGAGTTCACATTCAATGACTACCACTCTAAAAGTGTGTTTTCGTAAGGACATTCAGGCTTACTTAAGGAGTTGTCATCCGCTCCTGCGTGGAAAAAAAAAATAAGTAGAGGTAAAGAGAAACAAATTAATCCTAAGGTAGCTTTAGTCGCTACGACTTAAGACAATTAAGAACGGCCAGAGCGGTAGAGCTCGAAGCCAGAGATCAGCCACATCGCCAACGAGATGTGTCTGAAATAAAGATTTAAAAAAATAGGCGAAGACTAACCAACGAAAATTCGAGGTCTTAAAGTAAAATGTGTTGAAGAACACTGGATTAAAGGAAGAAATAAAATAATAAGGTGAAAATTATGGTGATATTTATACATATATACAAAGTAACAGTTAATAGAAGTTAAGAAAATTTAAGATTTAATGTCTTTAATGTGCCACTTGCCTCTAACTCCGTTAGGGTCTTCTAAAATGTATACTAATGGTCAAAGTTTGGTTATTATTTTACACTTAACGAATTTAGGGGCAAGTTTAGCATTAAAGTATGCGCCAGCATTGCTTAAAACATGGTTTTTACGCCAAACAGTATCTCCCACATTAAATTCTTTAAAAGTACGGTGAAGATCATAGCGAGCGCTATTTTTAGCGTGAGCTATGTGAAGTTTAGTTTGAACTCTGTGAAAGACAGATGAGAGGAGACCAGCATTAGACGCGTAAATATCACGAGGCATAAATATCAATTCCTCGAGATTCTGAGTTGGAGTATAGAAGGAACCACAAGGTATTGTTTCCCTACCAAAGACTAAAAAGTTTGGAGTAAAGCCAGTAGCAACGTTTGTAGCGCTGTTCATTGCGAACTGAATCTTAGTAAGATGGTTGTCCCAGGATCTATGATCGTCTCCTACTAGGGATGCTAGAGCTGTAATAATCGTACTATTAAATTTCTCTGTAGGATTAACCTGAGGACAATATAAAGCTGTGTGAAAAATACAAGGAACGTTATAAGAATTTAAGAACGAGTGGAATTCTCGCGACTGAAATTGAACAGCGTTGTCCATTATTATAGTTTGGGGAATGCCATGAACAAGAAACACTGAATTTTCCAAGACATTAATGATATTAGCTGAAGTAGCCCGTTTAAGGGGAAAAATCATAGTATATTTAGGAAAATTGCAGTTAATTACCAGAATATCTTCTCCGGGTCATAGGCAATGGACCCATAAGATCCAAGGATATAGTTTGAAAAGGTCTGGAGCAAAGTTTAGGTTTACCCATAAGACCATAGGGAGAATGATTAGGGTGTTTGTAGGTTAAGCAGGTTTCACATGTCGAAATTAAATTGGCAATGTCCTTAAACATACCGGGCCAAAAGTATTTTAAAGATATTTTCTTGAATGTTTTGAAGATACCAAGGTGGAGTTCTGAAGGGGAACCATGGCTAACTTCAATAAGTGCATGTCTATCTTGTGACAGTGGAACTTCTTTCCAAATAAAGTCGTCGTTTAGACAATCGGAAGAATGGATGCAGCGGTAAAGTTTGTTATCCCTGATAGTGTAGTTGGGATATGCGTCTGGGTTGTTGGAGCATCCAAGAAAAATCTTGTTGTAGTGTTCAAGTTCACGATCAGGTGGTTCTTCAATCGTAATAGGATGTACACCTTGAAGTGGAGTTTCTTGTGTATCAGGACGTTCTTTATGCTTATGCCTTGATGAAAGGTCAGGAACAACGTTATCTTTTCCTTTTTTATGTTTCAGGACAAAATTAAAACATGATAAGCGTAGAGTCCAGCGAGCAAGTCTTCCAGATGGATTCGATAAGTTCTGAAACCATTTAAGTGCAGCGTGGTCAGTATATATTGTAAATTCCTTACCATTGTCTAAGTAACATCTCCAATGTTCTAGCGCAGTTATTACAGCTAATGTTTCTCTTTCAGTAGTTGAGTAGTTTTGTTGATTTTTGTTTAGTGCTTTACTCATGTAAGCAATCACGACTTCTTTGTCATCTTGATGTTGAGTAAGCATTGCTCCTGTGCCATAATTTGATGCATCACAATGTACAGAGAAGGGTAGTTCGAAGTTAGGGCAAGCAAGGACAGGAGCAGTTACCAAAGCTTCTTTAAGTTTCTAGAAAGCAGCTTCAGCCTTGGAATTCCATAAAAATTTAAGAGCGTTCTTCCCGGAACAGGTTAGTTGGTTGAGAGGAGAGGCGATAGTGCTGAAGTTTGGAATGAATCTTCTAAAGCAGCTGCAGGTGCCTATGATTCTTCGAACTTCTTTTCTGCAAGTAGGTACAGGATATTCTAGAATAGCCTTTATTTTATCTGGATCACCACGTAGACCATACTCGTCCACTAGAAAACCAAGGTATTTCAGTTATTTCCTGAAGAATTGACTCTTTTCAAAGTTAATAGTCAGATTAGCATTTGAAAGTTTTTCCAGAACTTTCATGAGAAGCGATATGTGCTCCTCAAAAGTCTCGCTAATAATAATGATGTCATCCAGATAGCAAAATACCTTGTTCTCAATTTCAGGAGTAAATAGCGTATCCATTAATCTTTGTTGAGTTACAGGTGAGTTAGTGAGACCAAAAGGCATTACTTTGAATCTGAACATACCTCTTCCAGGAACATAAAATGCTGTCTTATCTCTATCAGCGGTATTCAAGGGAATCTCCCAAAATGCTTTCGCAATGTCGATGCTTGATAAGTGTTTGGCATTTCTCAGGTTGTCCAAAATTTCGCTTATTAGAGGCAGACTATAAGCATCACGACGTGTAACTGAGTTAAGCTTCCTGCTATCTACGCAGAAACGCCATTCCCCATTCTTCTTTGGAGTGATGAGGACTGGAGATAACCATGGACTTTCGCATTGTTCAATGACGTTCCATCCCAGCATCTTGTCAACTTCATTAATTAAAGCCTTTTGTTTTTCAGGAGACAGTCTGTAACATCTTTGTTTGATCGGAAGAGAATCACCAGTGTCAATCTTGTGGGTGATTAAGTGTGTGTTTCCCAGAACACCTTTTTCTTCAAAAGAGATTGTCTTGAAGCGTTGGATGATGTCATTAGCGATGTTCTTTTGATTAGGAGTTAAATGCTCATAAGGTAAAACTTTAATATCTTTAGTGTCGATAGCAAAGCATTTAGGATCTGTAAAGTTAAGAGAAGTTAAAACACTAGGTAGAAGATTAAATTTTCTCCAAAAGTCGATACCTAGTATTAGAGAAGGGAATATTTCAGGGAAAACATAAGCTTTAATCAAGTGAGTTTCGTTATTGAAATGGACAGGTAAGTCAAAATAACCCAAGGAATTAATTTTTTGATTATTAGCAGTAGAGACAGTAATAATATCTGACTTGAAAAGTTTGCAGCCCAGTTTAAGAATTTCCAAATGAGAATTATTACCCAGAATAGTTACTGAGCTGCCAGAATCTTGTAAACCAGATAAAGTTAAGTCATAAATTTTGACATTAACGAATGGACGATTAAGATCTTGTTCTTTGGAGTAGAGTGTAGAAGAGATTTTGTAGCAAGCAAAGAAGTTTTGAATTGTTTTGAGCCAATTAGTCCACACGTCCTTATCAAAATTTGAGTTACTCTTCAAGTCAGCAGTTAGTTTTTTGTACTAGTATTAGGTTTGGGAGAACAAGTAGGGCACTCTGCAGTTTTAACACCCTTAAGACCACATCTGAAACAAATCACGAATCGTGGTTGAGTGCAACTGTTCAAAGTATGACCTAGTTTACGACAGCGAACGCAAAAAGAACTTTCTTGGGGAGCTGCAGATTGAGAGAGACTATTAACTTGTCTAGAAGGGTATTTGTAGGTTGGCGTGAATTTATTCATAAAGGGAGGAGAAGGTCGTGAGAGTCGACTGAACTTGAAGTGGAATGCTTGTAGTTGAATTCCGAAACATGAGGACTTTGTTGCAAATTTGGTTCTTTAAATTGTTTGTCTCTGTCTAGGAACTTTTCGTAGTTTTGGCAAGTGGCCAGAAGGGAATCGATAGAGTCAATGTCTTTTAGAGCTACGAAGACTGAATAACATGGGCGAATATTTCTCAAAATAATCTCCAAGTGTTCTGTTTCAGAAAGTCTCTTTGAAAGGCGAGCGAACATTCCAGACATGATGGATATAAAGATGACGATAGATTCATCACGACCTTGAGTACGATTCCTAATCGCTTCTAGAAGTTTATGATCATAATCAAAACCACCAAAGTCTTTGATTAGTAAAGAAGAAAGTTCGTTCCAAGTTAAGTTTGGATTCTGATTATATTTAAATCTGAACCAATGAAGGGCATTGTCGGTGAAGATTTCGAACGCCTGAGAAATCAATAAGTCAAGAAGTTTTTGAAGAAAGGATCTTGGACAGCTTTTACCATTGAAGGTGTGTCTTTTCAGATCTTTGAAGACGTTAGTTGAAGGGAAAGATTGAGGTGGTGGTGGAGGATACGGGGTATGGGTCTGGACAGAAGTTTGAGAAACAAGAGGAGGTTCCATGACAGTCGGTTCAGCAGGAAGGTCCAGTGATGGAGAGTGATTTGCAGTTGAAGGTGGAGCCAAGGATCCGAACTGTTTAGAAATATCGTCAAATTTCAACTTCAAAGTATCGAAACTAGCTTTAGAGTCTGGATATAAGTCCGTATCTATTCGCTCCAATCTGTAAAAAACATGATTAATAAAAGTTTCTATTAATCGTAAATATTTGGTTTCGCCTTGTAAAAATTTTTCAATTTTACAATCCAGGTAAGTCAGAGTAGAACCAATTTGAGACAAGTCATCCTCAATCGGAACTGGAGAAGTCAGAATATTTCTTTCAGTCTTTTTTGGAGGGTAGCCTAGCAAGCAACATTATAAAAATTAACTCCCAATTTTAAATTCATTTTAATAATTTTTAATACATTAATGTCAATAATTATATTATAAAACTAGGCCTGGACCCCCATCAACACTGGGTAATCATACATAATCTTGCAAACATACCTGGAAATCAAACTTCACTTCACTATGGACCTATACACAAAGTTAAACAATAACATGGAGAAGATTGCCACCACTTTTAACTCAAGGATGTCTCAATATGAGAAGGAGCTTCGGGAGGCTGCCACCATGTCCTCGTCCAGCAGCCAACTCGATTTCAACACCATTGCATGTGAGTTTGTTGAGTTCAAGGCATTTACTTGGAATTGCCTTGACTTGCTGCGCTCTCAGATGGAGTTGCTGCTTGCTGGCCAGGACCGACTTGAGATGGCGTCCAGACGTAAGGTGCTCCTTCTTCATGGAGTCCCCGAAGAAGAGAAGGAACAGGCCAATGACTTAGTGAGGGTAGTATTATCCAACAAAATGAAGTTGTCCCCTGGGTGTGTGTCCAACATCAGTGTAGTGCATAGACTGGGATCTACTATAAAGCCATCTAATCCCCGTCCTTTGCTGGTGAGGTTCACAAACTTCAGTGCACGATCAGAGGCCTGGAAAGGCAAGACAGCATTGAAGGGAACTGGAATAACTATATCCGAGTTTCTTACAAAATCCAGGCACGAGGTGTTTATGGCTGCGAGAAAACACTTTGGTATGCCGAATTGCTGGACAAATGAGGGCAGAATCGTTTTGCTGCTTCCTGACAAATCCAGACAGAAGGTGGAGCGTATGTCGGAGCTCCTGGTTCACACCGCCAAGTTCCCTCCTTCTGCTCTGCCTAGGGCCGGACCGGCTAACATCTCTGCTAAGAAACCGGCTGTGGTTGCTACAGGTGCTGTTACGGCTTCTTCGGGGCCTGCCCATGGCAAGCGTCAACCCAGCAACAGGCGCGCTGGTCCAGCGGGAACCAAGAAGTAACATCTCGTACTCAACCATATTGTTGTATTTCATCGTGTTGTCGCAAGTTGGACGGGTAATACTTTTATTCTCATTATTACTTTTACAAGGTGGATTTAATATTCCTTTCCAGTTTTCTCTGTGTAGGTAGGTACTTTTTGTTTTGTTTTGCATTTAGTTTCTCGTCAAGTCAAGTTTTACGAACAAACAAATAGATTCTCTCGATGTGTCAAGCAAGTTCCCGACACTCCAACGTTTATCCAACGTTGTGCTGCCACGGCCTAATGGTTATAGTAGCGATGGTGTAATGTTGGAATGCTGGGCGTGTTCGTTTTGTCTATAAATGTAAATTAAGTTTTTTATTTTACTTCTTATTGTATGTCCAGCTTGTGTTTTTCACTTCAATGTTTGTAAGTTTGTTTTAGTTATTTTGTCCAATTTCTTTCCCAGCAAACCCAGTGTATTGGGTTCAGGCTAAATTATCTGATTTTTTTGGTATTAACTTTTAGGTTAATTTCATTTAAGTATTTATTTCTTATTTATATTTATTATATTATCTAGTTTATGGATACCTTCAACTTTGATGATAGCTACTTCTCTTGCCCTAATAGTGATGTTTCCGTTAGTGCGGTAAGTGATGGGTCGTCATCAGCGGATGACTCGCTGCCCTACAACTTGAAGAGGGTGTTTTCAAACCTGGGTACAAACTTTAACGTTGTGCATATTAATGCACAAAGCATTCACACCAGCTATGCTGACCTCCTTGTTACTTTTAGCGATCAGAACATACATGGTATTCTTGTTTCGGAATCTTTTCTCAAACCATCACTTCCTTCTGCCATGTATGCTCTGCCAGGGTTTAGTCTCTACCGGAACGATAGGACGGGCAAGGCTGATGGCGGTGTAGCTATATACCTACGTGCCGATATTCCATGCAAAGTCATCAGCCAGTCGCCAAGCCTGTACTCTGGTACCGCTGAACACTTGTTCTTGGAGATGTGCTTGCGTCACAATAAAGTCCTCCTGGGTGTCTATTATAGCCCCTCTCTTCGCATTGACTATTTTAACTCATTTGAAACCCTTCTCAATGATCTGACTCCTCTTTATAGCGACACCCTGATTCTCGGCGACTTTAACACTTGCCTTCTCAAAAATAACGTTCGCTCGGCAAAGCTCAAATCTCTTGTAAGTTCATTAAACTTACACATCCTTCCCCTGGGTGCCACCCACTTTCAACCACACTGCACCCCCTCTCTTCTAGATCTGATGATTACTTCTAACTTATCCAAGGTTGCTGTGCATGGCCAACTTAACGCACCCTTCTCCTATCACGATTTGATTTACCTCTCATTCAAGTTAAGGCCTCCCAAGCGTGCAGCTAAATTCCTCGACATACGTAGCTTCAAGGGCATGGATCTTAACTCCTTTAAATCAGATGCCGCCTCCGTCGACTGGTCCTCTGTTGTTGGCAGCGAGACCGTTGAAGACAAAGTCCAAAACTTTAACTCTGTTGTCCTGAGCTTGTTTGATAAGCACGCTCCGGTCAAGAGGGTTAAGGTTAAGCACCTTCCTGCGCCGTGGCTTACTGACACCATCAAGAGCCTGATGGCCAAGAGAAACCGTGCCAAGAGTAGATATAAGATGGATCCGACCGACGAGAATCTTTTATTTTTCAAACGCCTCCGCAATCGTTGCACTCGTCTGTGTCGTGATGCCAAACGTCGTCATATCTACGAGTGTATTGAGAGCTATACTCCAGCACAGGTTTGGAAATTCCTGAAGACTCTTGGTGTAGGTAAGTCCCAGGACTTGGCTGCTGGAAATGTCAACCTCAACGGTCTCAACAGTTATTTTGCTAATCCCCCAGTCGTGATGGACCCCCTCTTCAAGGAAGCTACCCTTCGTAACCTACGGTCCAAGACCGCAGCCCACAACTCACCCTTCAACTTCAACCGTGTCGGAATCGGCGCAGTAAGGAGGGCAATCTTAGCGATCTCGTCGAAAGCCATTGGTGAGGATAAGATCTGTTCTCAGATGATAACCTGTATCATTGAGGAGCTGTTACCGATCATTACCCACATAATTAATGTATCGCTTGAACAAGGTTGCTTCCCCTCTCAGTGGAAAAAGGCACTTGTGATTCCCCTACCTAAATCGTCCAATCCCGTCTCCTTTAATGATTTTCGTCCCATATCTATTCTGCCTATCCTTTCCAAAGTCCTAGAATCAATTGTTCACTGTCAGCTCTCCTCATACCTTTCCTCTAGAAACTTATTAAATCCATATCAATCAGGTTTCAGGCCGGGTCACAGTACTACCACGGCATTGCTTAAAGTCACCGATGACATTCAATTAGCCATGGATCAGAAGCAGCTTACGGTTCTCACACTGCTTGATTTCAGTAGCGCCTTCAACTGCGTCGATTTCGATATCCTGGTTGAAATTCTAAAATCGCTCAGAGTCTCCTCGCACTCGGCTCTCTGGTTTGACTCGTACCTGAGAGACCGCCAGCAGCGTATTAAGTCTGAGGAGATCTCAACGAACTGGTGTAATCTTTCCGCGGGTGTTCCGCAGGGTGGTATCCTTTCTCCTCTTCTCTTCTCAGTATTCATTAACTCCATCTCCGACGTTCTTACTTCTTCTTATCATCTCTACGCAGATGACCTTCAAATATATCGGCACTTCTCTCTTAGTGATGTAAATCTGACCGTAGAGGCGTTGAATGCTGACCTCGATAACATCAGTAAATGGGCAATTTCATATGGGCTACTTGTCAACCCGGCAAAATCTCAAGCCATGATTATGGGTACACGGCACTCAATTAACACAATACAAAATATCCCCGTCGATCCTGTGATGTATGAGGGTACGATAATCACCTACAGCGAGAAAGCTAAGAATCTTGGGGTTATATTTGATAACTTGCTGTCCTGGTCGCCCCATGTTTGTGAGGTCAGCAGACGAGTCTTTGCGTCATTTTACTCCCTACGGAGATTGCAGTACTTCCTGCCGCGGCAGACTAAAATCACCCTTGTTCAGTCCCTTTTACTACCTTTAATAGACTACGCGGATGCTTGTTGGGTCAGTGCGAACGAAGAACAACTGAATAAACTCGAGCGACTCCAAAACCTTGGGATTCGGTTTGTCTACGGGCTGCGCAAGTACGACCATGTCTCCCAGTATCGCAAGGAGCTGGGATGGCTTCCGATCCGTCTTCGCCGTGATATGCACATTCTCTCTTATCTATTCAATATTTTGCGAAATCCCCGCTACCCCACATATCTTCGAGAACGTTTTGAGTTTCTTTTCCCCAGGGATAGTAATCGGAGATCCCACACGGTGTCTCTCCTGTCAACTCCTCGGCATAAAACTGCCGCCTACAAACACTCTTTTAGGTTAAGGGCAATCCGACTGTGGAACGCACTTCCCTGCACTATTAGGGATAGTCCCTCAATTTTCACTTTTAAGAGAAGATTGAAAGCGTATTTCCTTTCTCTTTCGTAATTAGTATCACATTTATGTAAGTATATGTATGATATTTTGTAGTTTATATATGTGCATGCTATCTAGTGTATTATATAGTTGAGATATATATATTTTTTATTAGGTATATTTTATTTATATTTTAAAAGTAATTTTCGTACGTATGTATACTGTTTTATTGCGCACTAGGACTGTCCTTTTTCATAAACACTCCTGTCTTGCCTAGGTTTGCTGGAAGAAATCTCTTTTTAGAGATAAGCTCGCCTTTGCCTATAAAATTTATTGTAACTGTCTGTGTATCTATGTTTTCTGTGCAATAAAGAATATGAATATCTTCGGGGTGAGAATTCGCAACTAAACGCAAAACCTGTTTTTTAAGAAGCAAAACAGTATTAGCTGGTTCCTCACATCTAATCTTTACTTCGTATTCGAGCTCGGCCTTGTTAAGGAATTCGTACTTAATAACCCTTTCCATTGTTATAGTTAAGTGAAGAGTCAAGTGTTATAGAAGTGAAGTGAAGTGAAGTAATGTAAGTTAAATGTAGGCCTAAATATAATCCAGATCAGTTGAAAAACTAGATGAAGTTTTGTTTTAGAATTTGGAAAATGTGAAAAGGATGAATAGATAAAGATTTAAGAGTGAAAGAGAAAGCAAATCAAAGGGAAAGAGACAAGGCGCAGAAAAGGTGAAGAGTGGAGAAGAACTTTTACGTTGGGCGCCAAAATGTCGTGTGAGGATACGAACCTAACCAGAACCTAACAGAAACAACAACCAGGATAAAATTTAGAGTGACAGTTTATTGGTTATTTACAGTGAAGTCTATAAAAAAATATGATGCGAAGATGAGGATGGATGAGATGTGACAGGTTTTATGAAATACAGATGTCTGGATATAAAGAAGGAAGCGGAGAACACGGAGAGAAGTAGACCGGTGGGGCGATGACCAGGATGCAGGTGTATTTGTTGTTGTAGATGTTGTTGAAATCGTCGTTGTAGGAACGGTAGCGGCGTACTTGTAGCTACGGCTCGCTGGATCCCGTTGTAGAAATCGTCGTTGTAGGAACGGTAGCGGCGTACTTGTAGCTACGGCTCGCTGGATCCCGTTGTAGAAATCGTCGTTGTAGGAACGGTAGCGGCGTACTTGTAGCTACGGCTCGCTGGATCCCGTTGTAGAAAGGATTGTTTGAAGGATGGAGAGAGTTTGAAGGCTCGCAGGATCCCGGGGTAGTGCGACCCCGGGATAAGACCTTTAAGTGGTACTTCCAGTTCAGAAGCTGACGTGAGACTGCAGAATTTCAGAAATGTTCCGCTTTTATACCCTTTTTGGAGAGTTCTAAAAATTATTTAAATTAAACGTAATTTTTGTGAGTGGCCAAGAGAGAAAGAGTATTTTTGTAAAAGTATTAAAGCAAACATATCAGACCGCTAACGAGTTTGAATGGGCATTGCCATGACAACCAGATAAACAAAGACGTCAACAAACGTCAAAGTTTTTAGTTTCAGACTCGTAATACGATAAACAATAAAACCATGAAGTAAATTACATAACAGCGAAAGGAAAAAAAGGTAGCGCACCAGCGCGCACGAAGCCCGAGATTGCAGAGTTTCGGAGAAAGCCAAAAACAAGGTCACCAAAGGTAAGCCCCTTCGCTACCGATTTAGAAGTG
This sequence comes from Argyresthia goedartella, assembly GCA_949825045.1. Taxonomy (NCBI): domain Eukaryota; kingdom Metazoa; phylum Arthropoda; class Insecta; order Lepidoptera; family Argyresthiidae; genus Argyresthia; species Argyresthia goedartella. The sequence goes on along the minus strand of OX463821.1, from coordinate 18,484,576 downwards.
CTGATAACATGAAAATGCAGAGCGAAAATGATTTGTTAATATGTTCTTATGGTTTAAAACGTTACAGGGTCCTATGAAAATAAAGGTGAAGACAATATCAGACTGTACAGCATGAATCTGAAAAACATGAAAGCATGAAAGAGCAAGGTACCCTGAAGGACAAACAAAAAAGACTGATGGTGGAGCTGAAGCTAAGGGATAGGAAGCAAGAATAGCATGTAAGTAGCATAACACTACAATGTGAAGGCGCGAATTCAAAGAAATCCCATACGTAAGCAGAAACTGTTGGCCCTTCAGATGGGGTTAAGCAGGACCACGGTGGAAAGGGTGTTAAATGAAGACTTAGGGCTAAGGGCATAACAAAGAAAAACAGGACATCATTTGGACGCTCGTTTAATGGACCTGAGACTGAAGAGATGCCGCGCTTTGTTGAAGCGGTACGCGGGAAAAAAGCAACGGGAAATTCTTTTTTCGGATGAAAAAAGTTTCACCGTGGAAGAGAGCTACAACAAACAAAATGATAAGGTGGACGCACACAGCAGTGAAGAAGCGAGCAACCGTATTCCGCGTGTCCAACGAGGTCATTTTCCATCCTCGCTCATGGTTTGGTTGGGAGTCTCTTATTGGGGCTTAACTGAGGTACAGTTTTGTGAGAAAGGCGTAAAAACGAATGCAGTTGTGTATCAAAATACAGTCCTCAAGAACCTTGTGGAACCTGTTTCTCATACCATGTTTAATAACAGGCACTGGGTATTCCAACAAGATTCTGCGCCAGCTCAAGAGCGAAAAGCACACAAGACTGGCTGGCGGCGCGTGAAATCGACTTCATCCGGCACGAAGACTGGCCCTCCTCCAGTCCAGATTTGAGTCCGTTAGATTACAAGATATGGCAACACTTGGAGGAAAAGGCCTGCTCAAAGCCTCATCCTGATTTGGAGCCACTCAAGGCATCCTTGATTAAGGCAGCCACCGATATTGACATGGACCTCGTTCGTGCTGCGATAGACGACTGGCCGCGCAGATTAAAGGCCTGTATTCAAAATCGCGGGGGTCATTTTGAATAAACTTTATTGCCATAAGAATCTATGTTTTATTAAGTTCATTTTGCTATATAAATGTTTACATAAATATTAAACATGTCTAAATTATTTCATATTGCACATGTGACAGAACTTATGACCTGACTATATATTATAACCACAACGCTCAGAAACTTTGTTTACAGTTAGATGGGGTTATGTAAACATAAATTTTATAATAAACCCCCGCACCATCCATTTTGTCAAAGTTATATTTGAGAAAACACAGATATCCCTTTTACTCGCGATTTTTATACTGGATTGAATATCATTTCAACCGTGTTGAGTCTTGTATGTTTGATTTGAGGTAATAAACCTATGCCCTATCCACTCACCGCCGGGAAAACCGGTTTATCTTTTGTTTCCATGTGCCATTAGTAGACATGGACGTTATATATTATATCAACCTGTAGGGATAAATCAGTAATCAAATCCAACGCGATGTTTTCCTCGATTTACATAGCATATACTTATTTTAAAAGCGTATAATCCTTCGTTAACAATGTGATGCGTTCAAAATAAAAGGCTCTATATACACGTTTCAATATTACAGACCACAGACTTATTTTAAATATAAATAGTGCGACGCAGAATCGCGGGGATTGGATGATCTGTAAAATAAACTCATGGATAATTTGTAAACGTCACGTCTATAGCGATGAGACGATGACGGGCCGCGTTAAAAGGTTTATGTGTTAATAAATAGCCGGAGGGCGTCAAGCTTGCGCCATGTGCACGGTCGCTTTCTCATGGAGCTATACCTTTGAACTTTATACTTTTGAACTATATAAACCACAACAGAACAACTCGTAATCGGAACCGAATTTCAACCACGTTTTCGCTACTCCGCGGGAAAGAATAGCCTCAATAATGAGTTGTGTACGCGGTAGACCGAATACACTCCTCGACACGCTGGCAAATAGGATCAACAGTCCTATTATGAGACACTGGTTTGGTGTAATCTTACCCTTAAAAAGAAATAGCCTGGGCCTATTTATAGAGATCTAAAAATCAATCTGTGGGAGTTTCTACGCCCTTATTCTCCCACAGTGGTCCAATGTAGAGAAGAGGCAAAAAATTACGTTTGCTAAGTGAGTGTAATTATCAACAGTAATAAATAACTTTGACTTTGACTTTGACTTTGATTTGTGTATTTACGCATTTGTGTGCGTTGGCGTATGTGTATGTGCATATTTTATTTGTTTTTTGTGCTGTTCCTTTGTTCCATGCAATGCAATATTACTGTATAATAATAATAAAATAGCACAAAAATACTGTGTTATGTATGTGTGCCTTATATAATTTTCATGCATTTTTTGTATTATGGTTCCGAAATAAATTGATAAACAAATAAATTAAATAAAACTGCTCTAAAGAGCTTACAGGAACGCACTGTACCAACTTATTTTAAACAATGTTGGATAAAATGTGATCCAATTTTACTAACAAACTTATTTCGTATGTCAAGGATACTGCAAATGTTGTATGCCATACGTGGCTGTCTGAACCAGAGCAATAGGTCCCCCCCCCCCCAACCCCACATCCTCGCCTCGCGCAACGTGACGTGGCACTGAGGAGAGTAAGTAGATAAGTATGTAGATATGAAGAGATATAAACAGATATACAGTAAATTAAATTTTATAAAAATTGGAGGCATTTTGATTCTTTGTTCGACTTATCCATAGTAATTTAATTATGTGTAATCAAAGTTCAAAATACTCTGAGAAATGTCTTTTTTATATTTCTGTTCTGTTATTCTGAGCTGCTGTCTTATTCTATGCCACCATTCAACGTTATTCATACCACTCACTTTGCTAATGATATGTGTCTCAGAACTTTTTGAAAATGTTATTAGTAGCTACCACATTTTAAAGTTTATTTTGCTATTTCACCCGTAACCGTAAATAAGCCTATAACCATGATAAGTATGTTTGTAACTACAAATCTATCATGACGTCACGCTTCTTGTCCATACGGAGCTGCAGAGACACACTTGATAGAGATGTTATATCTTTAATTCAGTAATTGTATAAATATTAATGTAAAAAAGGAGCTCCGTGGTCTAATGGGTCTCACGCTTGCTTCTCACACAGGAGATGCAGGTTCGATTCCTCACCAAGTACCAATGAGATAATTCATTTATCTTAAGTATGTTATACGGACTTTCTAACGGTGATGGAAAACATCGTGAGGGAACCTTCATTACTCCATAGCTGCGGCGATGGGCTAGCCCCCTGTCACGCAAAATGGAGTATTGAATGACGGGCTCAAAGTGGGCACAATTGTGCCTCTGCCACCCCGTATGGGAAAAGGCGTGGCGCTATGTTAAGTTATTAATGTAAATATTAGTGTAGCTAGCACGCAGACAGTATTTTTCTATCTACGTGATATCTCGGATCTGATCTGATCTCATCCTGGATATCAATAATTCCTTTAGAACGGGGAATTTCACAGAATCGTAGCTACTGCTACGCGCGGGTCTTCGTAGCACATATTGACGGCGGCCGGGCGGCGGGCGCCGTCGTCGTAGTAGCCTGCTACGCGACGCTTGGCTGCCGGCCGGCTACGATTCATTACGAGTTTCTTTACTTCAAGTAAGTAGGGTAGGTACTAGATATGTAACTTCTATAAACAAGTTCATGATTTTATTCTATCTAATATTTTAAGTTGCTTCTAATCTATTCCTAATTATGTCCAATATTACGTAGCAAATCAGTATTGGCACAGTCCCGTGTGCTTGACCGGTCCTTCAAGGTTCGCACCCATATCAAGATACATAAGCCTTGGTATAAAATATTATTACATTAATATTTAACCGAGACCTGAAATACTCGATGGCGCAACCTACTAGTGCAAGGGCCAGGTAGCCGACCTTCACATTCACAGCTATAGCATTTTGGCAATTGATTTTATGGCTTCAGTGTGTTCGGACACTTCATTGCAGCTCGAATTTCTAAAATAACAAATCGTAAATTTTATTTCGAATTTCTAAAATAACAAATCGTAAATTTTATTATCTTACACTCAAATTCCTTAAAGAAGAAGATGTTTTAATGATGAGTAATCACAAGGACTCTTTTTTTTACCTTTTTTAGGGTTTCGTACCCAAAAGGAGCCAAACGGGACCCTATAACTTAGCCTCCGCTGTCCGCCTGTCCGTCTGTCACCGAGCTCTACCGCATCTACCGAAATAGTTAGAGAGCTGAAAGTTTCACAGAGGGTGAAAACATACGGGTTTTTAAGAATTAAAAGTACAAGAGATTATTTGTATGGTCATTTCCTTAGCCATTTTGTTTACTTTGTGTATCGGTGAACTGAATATTTACGGAAAATATCTCTAATTGCGGGTATTAAGTTTTGTATTTTTTATAAGATCAATAATTGCTCATTCCAATTATAATAAACAATATTAAGTTTTTATCATATTTTATTTTATTTCTGTAAATAAGTTACACAATTTCTATCCACTTCCGGTTTCAGTGAGCAAAGAGTTTAATGAACCTAAGTAACACTGACTAAAAAAAATATTTTTCATGTTTCGATATACGGCCTTGAATGTAGAAGACTACATTCAAGGCCGTATATCGAAACATGAAAAATATTTTTTTATGTCAGTGTACTAAATAGTATACTAAATAGGTAAGAACCTATTTAGTATTTAATATTTCATTATTATGAATTGAAGAGGTATACTCATACAAAATAGACGTAAAACGTCGTTTTACGTTTTTCCATGGAACCCTTCGTGTGCGGGCCCCACGTCCAATTGCACTTGACCGGTTTTTTATCTTTATGCACCGTACATCATTACGGAATAGTACAGTTAGAAAATTGATTTGAAGAAATTAGTATTGAACAGGTAATGATCGTACAATTGTTAATGGGGTTACCGATGATTCTTACTGCGCAATGCAAATGGACTATTTAACATAACATTCACAGACAGGCATATAAATTGGTTCTGGCCTCAAGGATACCCTGTGTCGTGGGAACAAGAAACAAAGAACATGTAAACATCCAAGACCTGGGTATTTTTTACCGGGCGTACCATGCCGGGCCGCGTAGGTGAGGCGGGATCTCACGTAGCACTTGTAGATCCCGAGCTTCGCCCTCAGATGGGAGGCTGAAGTGCACCACAGAGGTCTGCATAGATATTTAATTAGTTGTAGATATTTATAAATGGAGGTACATTTCTTTTTATGATTTTGGTTGAATGAAGTTTACTTTTAATTATGCCTAAATGTCTTTTGTTTCATGAAAAACGGTGCAGGCATTTAACGTAGGTACTTTTGTATAGGTACTTGATGAACCTAGGTAAATCGGTTCAGGTGAATTAAGTGTACCATGCCAAATTAACCCACCTGCTGCCATGCCAGCAATTAGCCAAGTATTTGCTATACCTACACCTAGACTTACTCATAGCACAGTATGCAACGTAACTGAAAGTTGATTGTTTAGTTAGAGTGGACAGGCTAGTCAGCGCGGCGAGCGTGAGCTTACAAAGCTCGGGCGGCTCTTTGTTCTAGCCGCCCGCCCGCCCAACCGCTGCCGATCGATACACATTGCCCGCGCCCAACACAGTCACTTATCGCATCGTCACTACACTCAATGATTAACCTTTTCCTCGCGTTTCTTTCCATTTGCGCCAACTCATCATTAGCTTAGATCGACGTTAAGGGTTGAGCGATTCATATTAGACTACAGGTAATTCTGTTATTAACTCAGTATACCGATCAAGAAATGGTATTTTAGATTTTTTATACAAACGAAATATTATCGGAGATGATCTAGGGATGCCAAGGGTCACGGGGATATAACAGCCAACATTTATCCTTTTCTGAATCAGTAGATCAATCTGGAAAGTCTGCTACAAGCAGGCTTAGCTTCATATAGGAATCTTGTATTACCCAAACCTTTGTGAGTCAGCGTGCGGTTGCAATCTAAGATCTACTCTCAAACGGTGCCAGAGCTGAAGACGAAACAGGTCACGGATGTCACGGCACAGCTGGGTTCTAGCCAAGTGGAGAGCATGCCCCGGGACCCTCGACCCTCCACTTATGTTAGGCGAGACTGTGTTAGATTAGAGAAGGTCTGGCAACTATTATCTACACTGTGGCAGCACTTACATTCAACCTATCTAGAGTTCTTGACACCACATATGCTTATTATAACTGATAGTAATTATTATATTAATAATAAATAAATATTAGGTCCTTACATATGAAATTGGCGTTTTGTATGGAGAAATTGAAGTTAACTCAATTTTCAGTGCAAACATTTTTGTATTTTTTTTAGGAATGACAGATCCTATTTTTATAAACTTTGTGTGTATGAATGAGACAACATTTAGCTAACAGAAAATTTTATATAATTTTTTAAAAGTGTCAGCTGTAAAAAATATTACGAATATTATCATGAAAATGGATGACATTTAGGAGGCACTGATTTTGAAGATAACATTTTAGTTATCAAACTGAAAATTAAAAGAAAATTTAATAAGTAGATGTAAAATATTGAAATAAATTTTAAAACAATAAAAAATAAACTGGAAATAGCTATTGAATTACTCGAATTATGAACTCCTGAATCTGTAAGAAAAATTCGCCAATTTCATAGGTGAGCACCCAATATTAAATATTAAAGGAAAATCTTACACAAATCGAACTAGGCCCATAGTAAGCTTAGTTGTTATGGGTACTAGACGACGATATATTTAATAGAGATAAATACTTATATAAATGCATAGAAAATATCTCTGCCTAAGCAACAAATATTCATACTCATCACACAAATATTCGCCCTTGCCGGGATTTGAACCCTCGACCGTCAGCTTTGTAGGCAGGGTCACTACCCGTTGGGCTAAACCGGTCGTCGGGATTAATAAGAGTCTGAAACATCCATGCGAAGTCTGTAGCGTCATGGCGTGGCAATCCAGCCATCGGTAATAATAATAATAATATAATAATAATAATACACTATTTACACACATTGATCTAGCCCCAAACTAGCATTCCCTGTATCTTGGGTACTAGACAACGATACACATACTTATATAGATAAATATTAAACTTAGATAGATAAACAACCATGACTAGGGTACAAACATCCGTTCTCATCAAACATATATTTTCCCCCACCGGGGCTCGAACCCGGGACCCTTGGCTTCGTAGGCAGGGTCACTGCCGACTCGACCATTCGGGTCGTGTCGGTGATAATGAAATGTGGATGGCTCTACAAACGCTTCAAATTAATACTTATTCGGCTTCTAAGTCGAAAGAAATTTGCCATAGCTATTGTCAAACTCAACACGAACAGCAAACTCAACGACTCCGAAGGCTTTGTTCAGCGATTTATGTCCACACGAATGCCTTACGTAAACGTAATTCTCGCGAATGACTTGTTTGAGCGTGCAACGGGCATCCCTTTTTGTCAGGTTTACCTACTAGATACAATATTAACAAGTATTTCAGGTCATCAATTCCTAGATCCCTATTAACGCAGCAACATCATCAGTGCAATAATACAGAAGATTATTTTGCAAGTCTGTAAATTAAATGAACACCTGTTTGGTTTTACCTTGCACATTTGGTTAGGAGTTCTATAACTTAATCAATTAATCACAGCTTTTGATTGCAGATAATAACTTATTAACTGAAGATTAAATTGGAATCCAACTAAAATTATATATCCCAATTAGCGGTGTTTACTAGTTTAGATAACAAAAATCTGCTTAATTGTATTCTAAGATTGCATTGAATCCGGTCGGTCCATTATGAATAAACGTGACAAGAGAACTAGCTCAGATTGAGAAGGTTGAAAGTATTTAAGTATTATCTATCTTACGACCTATGCAAGTTGTGTTGTAACTTAGGAGCACGAGTACTGCCGTGGGTCGATATATACGCCGGCCTTACCTTCCTTGGTGCTGGATCGCTTTTGATTATGTCTATTCTTAGATTGATAAATTACTCGATATGACCTACTTTACGATGGAATATTTGATTTTGAATCATGTTTTGTTGCTTCACAATTCATACTAATATCTAGCACTGTTATTGTAAATATTAAAATATAGACGGTAGTATATAAATTCCGTAAATATAATAGACCATAGTAATTAGAGAGACCTTGAAGGATGAACCATCATTAAAATAACGAGGTGTGTTATAAAACAGCCGAAACCAGCGACGCAACCTCGAGTGCAGTGGCTTAGTTGTAGAGCACAAGAATGAGTGGGAAGAAGACATGAGGACTACATGGCTAACAGGAAAAGTATGGAGTGGAAGGAGGCGGTGTAAAGGTTTCATAATGATACCCAACGTCCGTAAAAAATAAGGTGAAAGTTAACTGTAGACATGAGCTGCACACGGTAAGATTTTTGCTGTGGCTCATTTAATATTTACCCATTGGAGTTCTAACTTGATTTGGTTAGGAAATTGACCACTTGATTCTGCGTTAATGTGTTTTAGTTTCTTTTTGTTATGTCTTAATTATTAAATCCAATAGAAACAGTCATCGTCACTGGAAGCGCCGCGCCGCCGGCAGAGAGCACTGAGCGACCCCGCCGCTATTTATTCGATGAGTTTGCTGAACAAACTTAACAATGGAGTCATGGACAATGCTCCCCATCCGTCACACTGTGGTAAAAAGAACACCACTTCCTGTCTGAAATGAACCCTAACGCACTACTTCCGAGAGCTTTTTATCGAGCTTTGAAAGTAAGAGGTGTGTAAGGTTTATTTTGTGGCCGAATCAAAAGGCTCTTGAGTTTATTGTGTAAGTAAGTGTAGAGCGACGGCTTATCAAACCAGCTTATGTTGAGTGTGTTAATTTTAATCCAGTATTTTCGGACGACATATCACGCAGTGTCTCAAAATAGTGCTTCAAAGAGAGGAGCCAAATTGTCCCACCTACCTACTTACAGCCAGCCGTTGTGTTGTCGGGTTGTCGAATGCCTCGTGAAAATGGGTCACTCACTTTTGCACTTACACTAATCGATGTCAACTCAGAGTCAGGTATAGTACTGAAATATCTCGCTTGTTACACTAATCTTCGTTTCGATTTCACACTTTCCTAATGAACCTTGCACTTTGAACACAGATGTATCTTTATTGCTTTACGATTATGAATGAGAGAGGCCGGTGTTTACCTCCGGCTGACCTTGCGGAAGGGTCCCGCGAGGGAATCCGTTTCTATCGATTCGGCACGTGTTCCTTGTAGGGATTTTGAGGGTGCGTGCATCAGGTAGGCTGTTGTTGCGTGTGCGTGAGGTTCGCCCGCGCGGTTGCTGAGGCCTGCATGCTCGCGGCTCGGTGCGGCGCTCGCGCGAGTGCGGCGGCGGGCGGGCGGGTCACTATCGCGGGTGCGTGGCGGGCGGGCGGCCAGACCGTGGCGACGCTCGGCCGATGACTGCCGCCTCTCGCGAGTCGACTTGCCGCCCACCCCGCCTGAAACGTCCGGAGCTTTCTCTGCGCAAAGCTCACTTTCCTTTCTTTTTGTGGAACGTTTTCGCAAAATGAACAAACCGTGTCAATTGTGACGCAAGCTGTTTGCCTCATCAGATGTTTTAGGTACCTGTTTATTTGATTAAGGGTTCAGGAGGTATCCACGTACCTATTTCATGGATGGATGGATCTACTAATCGCTCAATGCTCGGGCAATAGGTAATTAATTAAGGGTAGCGAGCTAGAGAGTTATGAAAGACCTGTAGATGCCAGACATCCAAAGACATGATGCAGCTGTGCTGTGTTTGTCTTTTCCAAGTTGTTAACAGCGTAGTGCAGTATCACGTCCAATACGGAATTCACTCGTCTCCTTATTCTAACTATACTCTCTCTTAATAACTAATCACTTGCAGATATCCTATCTTGCTTCTTAAATATCTTCAATTTTATTTATAAATATATATATACACACACAACACATAATACTCTTTATAAATACCTACTCTATAGTGCATACATAACACATACATACCCACTCTGTGTAATACGTATACTGCCAGCCAAACTCATATAAGTACTTATAGTAAAAATAAACGGAAACCATACGTGCATGTCACATATTTGTTGTAAGCTTCCACTCAAACCATGAAATGGGTCCTGGCAGAATTACCAGCGTTGCTGATAATCTATTTGCAACATATGCTGATCCAGATCCTATTCACTATGGAATATACACATGTATAGTTAACTAAATATAATCTGTGTGTTTCTTATCAGTGAATAAACGGATTCTTATCTTATCTTTTATATGGCTAATTTGTTTTTGATACTAAAGGCTGAGTCAATAAAAGTACATAAGCGAAAGAGAGTAGTCCCCTTGACACAGGGAATCCTAGTGTGTGGTCAAGAGACACTATAAAAACTTGAAGGCTTATAATAATATAATTAATAATAAACAACTTTTATTATTCATTATTAATATTAATGTGATGCTTTCTTTTGAATAAGGTAGGCAACTACCACCTACAGTCAGTAGCATAGCACATCAACTTTATCATTTACCTTGTCATCTAATATAATATGTAATGATAAATGTAATTCCAAGATAATTAATGGCTGAGTGGACATGCTGCTTCTCAACTAAAGTGCGGCTTAAATGTAATACTGTCGTAATCTAACAAAACTTGTTCCAGGCATCTGTGACTTGAGGCATGGTTTTTACAGACCTTTGAAGTGCAAGAAAATTTCCTCTCCATTTAATACGCTTTTTTGCATGTTTTTAGGGTTCCGTACCTTAAAAGAAAAAAAGGAACCCTTATAGGATCACTTTGTTGTCCGTCTGTCTGTCTGTCTGTCCGTCTGTCACGACCCCTTTTCTCAGGAACGCGTGGAAGTATCATGTTGAAATTAATATCGATTACTCAGGTCTATGGTCCCTTGGAGCTGTAAAAATTTAAACTTCTAGGTCGACGCAATCAAAAGATACCGCGATATTATTTCATGATTTTGCTGAATTTGTATGGACTCGCGTGGAACTCGCAAGAGAATCAAAACCTATAGGGTACTTCCTGTTGGCCTAGGGTCATGAAATTTGGAATGATGGAAGGTCTTATAGCACAAGTAAAGGGAAAAATCCGAAAACTGTAAATTTCTGTCATCTGTCTGTCTCAAACTCAAACTCAAAAGTACTTTATTACTGTAGATATTTACATATACTTAGCAAACGTCATTTTTTACCTCTTCTCTACATTGGACCACTGTGGGAGAAGAAGGGCGTAGAAACTCCCACAGATTGATTTTTAGATCTTTTTTAAAAATTGGTTGTGCTTAACTAATACAATTATGATTTATTTTTATTTAATAAGCTGGAATAAATAATTACAAAATTATTAACAGCAAGGTCTGTGTTGAGCCAGATTAACCCCATACAGTCCTGTCATTTAAGTAATCTTGAACATTGTAATATCCCTTTTCCGACAAAGTCGCTTTAACCTGCTTTTTAAATTGCTCAAATGGCAATTTCAAAAACTGTCTCACCGTCTGTTAAGACTTTTTCTCAGAAACGCATGGAGGTATGAATTTCAAATTAATATAATAGGGCACTGTCAGTGTACGGAACCCTTGGTGCGCGAGTCCGACTCGCACTTGAACGGTTTTTATTTAAGAGACAGAAGAAGTTTTTGTGCAATATTTTTTTAAAACGTGCTTGGTTATTGTTCTCGTATCACTATCACTCTATCGGGAATGATGATACGAGCAATTATTTGTGGGGGGGGGGGGGGGGGGAGCCGGGACGTGCGATAGGTGAGTGTGGTGGACAGAGTTTTCGTGCAAAAATGGGTGATATTACTTATACGTTCTACCTTTTCCGATTACTTCACGTTTCCTTCTGTCAGCGGTAAAAACATATATGGGAAGTACATAATGAACTTTATGGCCTGTGTTCTCCAGAGAAGAGAAGCACAAAATCTACGGTTAAATATAAGTGGTTTTAGAAACGCAAACTGGTGATAGTACTTACTCGTCCATAGAAACAACTTGTACCATGGGGGCAACAGTGAAATAATAAAAAAACAACAGGTGTTCCATGCAAAAGCTAAATTACCGACTCGCCCAAAACGTAATGGGTGTTTTTAGCGGTAATAAATTGAAAACGAAATAAAACACGTAAAAATTCATTTCATTATCATGTTATTGGTTTTATTTAAAAGATATTCATATGCAATTAGTGCTTAAAAATTATTTATCTACACATGTATCATAAACCCTCTTTACTTCGTACAAAAACCGCACGTTACGATAAGCATAATGTTAAACTACTTGGTAAAAACTCGACCATAATGTGTAGTTTTTCTACATATTATGACATTCAAATTTCGAACGCCGACGCCCGCCTGCGTGCCGCCCCTAGTTTGTCTGTGAGTTGGTACTACAGAACAAGCTAAATAACTGCAGAGCCACAATGCCGGTCAAACATGCGGTTCCTGAACACATCAAAGAGAGCTTATGATATGTGTGTAGATAAACTAGTGTATGTAACTGTACATAATTAGACATTAAAACTCTCGAGTGATATTATTATGAAACTCGACTCTCGGGTATTAATGCCCTCCACCATTATGTAGCAGTCACATAAACTACTATTAGGGCTTATTGGCGCCACGGCTGGCTCGGCTGAACGATCAATTTTCAAGATAAAACTTGTGCAAGAGTTGAAACCGCGTGACCATTATGCGCGCCGTACGTTCGCTGAATGGGTCGAAAACAATATTAAGCTTGACTTCCCGATTACGCTTCATTCGAGCCAGCCTTGGCCCCCATATACCCCAAAGAATTTTAAGCATAATAAGAATAAATTTAAAATAAACCAATACCATAATAAAATAGTGCCCCCGCCAAGTCGAGCAAAAACAACTGGCGCCGCCGTACCATCCTTGTCTCGAAGCAGTTCAGGCCATTTTCGACTCCCCCATTACTTCGTAGTGGATAAAACTAGAAGCCTGAATTTTCAGGCATTGTATAAATACGATATATTTTGAATTTTATTCAATCAAACCAGTAGTTTAAGAATTATAACTAATCAAAGTTTCTTAATTTTGTCACTCACTGACAGACCGGTCGTCAAAACTCTAAGGCACTTCTAACAGACATAGAGGCTTCAAATTTAGAATACAATTATTGTTTAGTGTATAAATCAAGGAAAAACTAAAATATTTTGCAATTTCGGTCCAGTTTTCTAGATACACCAGCTGCTTAAATAACTTTGTAATGACGTATAAATATAGAACCCCAGATTAATTAATACATTTGCAGTGAATGAATCAGTGTACCTATATACGTATAAATAATAAATGTAGATATAATGTAATATAGTATAATAATAAGTGTATATAATATAATGGAATTATAAGGGTAGATAGGTACCTAGATATAATTATGTTCAAAGGTAAGTTGTAATAAAATGGTCAAAATAAAAATGGGACGTAGAAAAATAATGGGTTAAGTAATTTATTAATTTAAAAAACTTTGTTGCGGGAGTGAGTGTCAAACATTAGTTCAATTAATTCTCTGTAAAGCTTGATTGTTGTAATTAATTTTCTGTTAGGTACATTGATAGTATTTAGTATTTAGTAGGGTATGAGATATAACAATTTTTCATAAGGATTAACTTTAACCGACGTTTGACGAGTGCGGCCCTAAATTTTACTAATGCAAAAAAAAAGAACACTACGCGGCCGCTCTCGTCTCGTATGTATGATGAGTGTTGCCATGCCAGCTGCGTACGTGCGTATTCACATGTGCCTATGTAAGAATGTAAATGTAAATAACCTCGCTCGCTTGCACCGCGGCGCGCGCATATGTGGATGCCTCCGATCAAGCGGCAACTGCGCTCATACGCGCGAGCGACCTCTTGCTGTTCGAATGTGTTTAGAAATCTTACCTACTGATTTGCAATTTTCGTTCATAATTTCAATTGCTATTTTAGTTTAACGAGTAAAAGGCTTATTCATTAGTTTACTGATATTATTTGTTTACGATTTGGACGTTGTTTGGGTAAATTTAAAATATATTAATACGTTTTAAGTACTTTAAAGTCACGTTTATCGTATTCCTGCACAAAAAATCTCTTGCGTACCAGTACTAGTAATTGCAATGGATTCGGAAATACTGTATGTGAATGACCATCCTTGCCTACACTGGGTGGTCCCTATACCTGGCGATGGTTCGTATTTATTTCATTCTTTATCATTCTCTATGTATAAGAATATTGAGTCGTCGTATGAGATAAACTTGCTATAGTAGAGAATGTGGTAGCGCATTGGGATGAGTTACAACTGTATACTTGTAACGAGAGCGGAGACCCCTACATTAACGCTGATTGGTACATGATGGCAATGGTAAAAACAACTAACTATGGTTCCGCGTCTGAAATTATGGCGGCCGCAGCTTTATATCCGTTTTTTTTCGAGGTTCATTCGGTGGTGATTGTGGTAATCCGGTGAAACATTTACGATTTTCTGGAAGTTTTTTAGGCGGCCATCAAGAAATGGAGGCTTTTCTTGAAGGATCAACAATGATTTTGCCAGAGGCAATTATAAGGAGAGCGACATCTTCGGGAGTAAAGTAAAAGGCTTGAGATGCGCGCAAATACTAGAGTAATTTATTATAGGAAATACTAAGCTTATATACAACTTATTACAAAACTACGTGATGAAGATAAATATACCTTATCTGTGACGGTCGTCAACTTATCTTAACATTACGTGGAAATATGACTAACATAGTCGACTGGCACAATGATGATAATACGAATAAAAATAAAAATAAACTTACCTAAAAAGAGCGGAAGACCTAAAAATATAAATAAAGGAAGACCTAAAACTCTGGCGCTATCCCGTTCTCAACAAATCAAAGAAGCAGCGGCTTTTTATCGCCAGAAAAACCCCGAAAAACGTAAGAAGTCATTAACTCGTTACAGTTCTTCATGTCCGGAAGTTCACAGAGCAGCTCTAGCGCGTTACACTGCGTCTCATCCCGAAGTTTACCGAGAAGCAGTGTCACGTAACACTGTTTCTCACCCCGAAGTTAACCATGAAGCTGTAGCACGGTATTAAGACTTACACACTGAGCTAAATCTATTTTTTTTTGTGTTTTAAATAAATATTGACTTGGCAATCGCACTAAACAATCTAATTTAATATAACATAATTTTTAAGCACCTTTTAATTGTCAATCAACTTGTCTCATATTAATAATGAAACAACTTGAGCTTTGATTTGTATTTTTGTAGTGGTATTTGTCAATGTACGGCACATGTTACGTAACACAGGTTTGATGGCGGGAGATAGTATGTTGCAAGTTTTATAACGAAAGATAGTACATTTACTGCACCACGCATTGGAGAACACCGCTAACAAATTACAAATCGAAGTTAGTTGTTTAATTATTATTATGACACAAGTATAATGACAATTTTAAGGTAAAAAATAAGTATTTTGAACGAACATTCTTCAGAAAATACCGTCTTCTGAAAAGTTCGTGGGGTACAACGATGGGCCGCCTTGTGCCCCACGGGCTTTTCAGAATTTCGAACCGCTTGAAAAGCCAGAGTGCTACAGCGCGACGCTGCATTGTACCACACGGGGTTTTCCATCGCTAACATTGACAATTCATCGTCTGAATAGCCCGTGGGGTACAACGCTGCGACCCATGCATGCAGGCGTGAAAGAGAAAGTGGATTAGCGCACCAAGCGCGTGCGGTGCAAGGTCACAACTTCTCACTGGTGATAGTGTGGTCATTTTGTTTTGATACAGTTATTGTTAGTATCGTAACAGAGATGAGCGAAACAATAAACTAGGTACCTGATATTATTCTCGGATGAGGATTTTGAGTTCATTATATTTGACGATGACAATAGTGGAGAACAAATTTTCTCGTGCGGGTCGCGGTGGAAACTGAAAATTGAATGTTACGAAAAACAGTGTGATAAGGTAATCAAAATATTACCTGCCAATACCCGCACTAACTGGATAGCTAAGAGACGATATTCTGACCCAATGCGATACGTTTTCTCAAAAAAAAAATGTGTGTCAACATGGAAATATCAACAACAACAACCTAGATAAGTTTTAGCGCACGTAAACGACGTTTTAAAAATAAAGATTTAATTGATATAAGATCGATTACAATGTCTTAGAGCTCTAAATACAACTATTTTACCTAATTACTGCCTCAAGAGTGAGGGCAGAAACCAGAGAGGTATCCCGGCTCACGCTTTGTCAGCTCCTCATCATATCACACTTCCAGGGCTCAGCCAAATATGGCGTCATTGGTATGTGAAGAGCCGTGAGATTTAACTCCTTCTTCCTTAAGTTCGAAGTTCTCTTTCGTAGAAGCAGTAAGTAAGTATACATAGAGCTAAACAAATTATAATGTAGAGTCCGATCATCCAAACACTAATGCTTTTCACTGTTATAATTGGATTTCACTTTCACTGTTATCACTAGGAATTTTCTTCAGGGCATATGTTAAAAACTTTATGTTGGTGAGGTCAATATCTTCCAGGTTCACAGGTTCCGGTATTGATGCTGTTTCGGCTAGAGGATGTACTATTATATTGTTCTGAAATTCTATTGTATGCATTTTTAAAGAGATATTTCCGATCTTAACTTCACGTGGATCATTTAGGGTAATTATGTAAGTTCCATGGATATTTTGGCGGAATATCTCGTTGGTGCAGGTTCTGGTAAGTAAAGTAGTATCTCCACTGTAGAGTATCCATCTATTAATCTTTATGAGGTCAAGTTTCAGTGCTCCAATCGAAACGGGTATTTGAGTGCATGACGTCACATTCTCTGCATACGTCATTAGCTCTGTTATGCAGTGATCCTGTAGATACTAGAAATATCATCTCTGAGGCATAAGTAGCTGGATTCATCTATTTCTTGCCATGGACATGTGAGTATTATGATCTTTCTTCCTTTCGCTAGGATATAGGGGTATTTGGGAATTATAATGACTGTGCGGTTTTGGGATAACACAGGCAGGGGCAAGAGTTTATAATAGATAACCTTTCAACCAGTGGTATTGTTAAAAGGAAAGTAATTTAATTTCCTTTTAAAAACACTTTCAACGTTACAGTTTGTTCTATCTTAGCCAAGTTTTCTAATGTAGGTGGAAATACTTTTTTTTCAACCTTGTTCATCTTTTCCAATAGTTTCATAAAGTTGTCGGACTCTATTACAGATTGATGGAAAATACCTAATCTACTTAATGCTAGGCTAGTCTCTATCTCATTCAATTTGATACGAATAGACTGAAAGTTATGTATCAGTAAGTGGTACGCGTTAATGATTTGGATATCGATATGATTATTGTATTGAGTAGCGGAATGTATACTGTGATTGTATGCCATTACTGCATGTGTCATAATTGTAGCAGCATCGGTGTACTTTTGTTCGTATTTAGCCAATCTGTATATTTCGATTATTGTGGAGTGAAATCTTTCTATTAGTCCCATAGAGTTAGGGTTGTTAGGGGTCCCAATGTGAAGATCAATTTTTTTACATAGTTAATAGGTCTTCCGAAAGGGCATTGTTAAATTCGGATCCTGCATCGGCACTGATTTTAAGTGGTATTACATAAAAGGAGAAGAACTTGATAAGGGCTCTAACTACTTCAGGGGTTGATCTGTTTTCTATTTGAAAAGCTTGTCCAAGTTTGCTGAAGGCATCAATTATATTCAGGTAGTTTTGTCCTTCTATAGTGAATAGATCGATGATGATTTCTTCCAATGGTTTTGTGTGTGTTTTTGTGTCAATTGAAGCTCAGGTTTTAAAGGATTTCTGTCGTATTTCATTTTCTTACAGGGTTTGCATATATAATTTGTTCCATGTTGTGCCAAAAATAAATTGTGGGAAAGTGTTTCCCGGATACCGCGATGGCAAGTCTTGCCCTCATGGTATTTTCGAACAATGTTTTGCTGTTCATTTTCGTCGTCAACGAACACTACCCTTTTGGTACATTCTAGAAATTTAACCTGTTCTTTTTGAAGAGGAAAATCACAGCTTAACAACCTTTCCGATATTAAACTGGTTTGCGGGAAGAGATTTCTTATTAGAAATAACCTCGCCTATTTTTATGTCACTCTTGCTTTTTTGTATGATTGTGCTTGTCGTCCTCAAAATATATAAAGTATTTAGTCCTGTTTCCGACGTATTCCTTTAAAAACTGCGTTACTAAGTCAGGTCGGTTTGTGGGCAGGTGAACTTCTAAAATATGCTGTTTTATTCTCAAATTATCCTTTACTGCCAATTTGTCAAGTTGCCATGTGTAAACCAATATTTGATTTGGTTTTGTATTTATTGCTTCCTGTAAAATGGGTATTCCTTCTGATTCAGTGTCTTGTGCAGAGTGTACAGTATCTGTGTCTATTGATCTTTCAGATGCAGTTATTGTTGAACTAGATGGGCTAGCTATTGAGTAAGGGGGAGTCGTTTTATTTGATTGAGTTCTTTCTGAGTCTGTGTCCGGGTTAGAGATAATTGGTACAGGTTCCTTTTCTTTTTCTAAAAATGCACACTCTTGCTCTATTTCCTTGATTATTTTTTTAATTTTCTTTTGTTCTTCAGGATCAACATTTACTTGTACAGAAACGTCGTCCGTTTTGTCTAGTGCGTTTAAAATTATGCGGGATAGTGCGTCTGCATTACAATTTAGTTTTCCTTGTTTATAAACTGGGTCAAAGTCATATTCGGCCAATCTTAAACGCCATCGTGTCAGTCTACTATTTGTGTCAGTTAAAGATTTCAGCCACTGAAGGAGTTTATGCTCCGACACTGCTAAAAACTTCTGACCTGAAAAAAAAAGTACGGTCGGAAATGTTTAATGGCCGAAACTATTGCAAGTAATTCCTTCTCTGTTGTACTGTATCTAGTTTCAGCGGGATTCAGTGTTCTGCTAGCATATGCTACTGGTCTGTCACTTCCAACTGTTCCTTGTGATAGAACAGCTCCAAGTGCAAAATCAGAAGCATCTGTCGACAATATGAATGGTTTGTTCATGTCAGGGTACTGAAGTATTGGGGCGTTTACAAGGAGTTCTTTGTAATTTTCAAAAGCGGCTATATATTTTTCATCGTTGGTGGGTATTTTACGTTTTTTTCTAAGTCGTACTGTCATGGGTTGCGTGACTTTTGCAAAATCCTTTATGAATTTACGGTAGTAGCCAATGAGTCCTAGAAAGCTTTTAATTTCGGTTGATGTTTGGGGCAAAGGAAAGTTTAGAATGGCCTTTATCTTGTCATCATTGGTTTTAGTCCTTCACTCGTAACTGTGTGACCTAGGTACTGTACCTCTTTTCTCAAAAACTCTGATTTGTCTAGTTGTATCTTTAGGTTTGTTTTGCGTAATCTGTCAAAAATGAGTCTAAGTTTGGCTATGTGGTCCTGTAAACTGGCTGAATATACCATAATGTCGTCCAAATACACTAAATAATGTATCTCTTGTAGTCCTCACAATACATTGTCCATTGTCCTTTGGAATGTGGCAGGTGCTGTCTTTAGATCAAATGGCATTCTTGAAAATTCGAAATGTCCTGTTTGTGTTGTGAAAGCTGTTTTGGGGTGGTCACGTTCCTGAAACATTCCTGAAGCGCTGCACGAGCGTTTAAGGCCCATCAAGTGTCTGAAGATGTTATTATACTGAACACGGATCCCATCGTGAGACTTCTTCGTATACCTGGTCCAGAGTTGACACGTATAGAAACTCTGACAATATGTTTTAAACAACAATATCTTGACATCGGGAGAACACTTAACAAACCTTCTTGCTATCATGTTCCCCGTGATAGATAACGCTCTTCGCTGACTAGATATATCTTTGTCATGTTTCCTGTCGTCTGACACTATATGGCCCAGATACTTAAAGGTGCTTGCTATTTGTACACATTGCCACCCAAGGTAAACAGGCGGAACAGATTCAGTATAGATCATACCATACTTTATGTCTATTTTTGCATCAAGTTGTTGTATGAGGTCACTAACAATAACCGGTCAAACGCTTAGATGTGCGCGCAAAAAAATACTTGAGAGACCCACCCGCCGCGCGCGGTTCGCGTTACTTTAACATAATTTATGACTTAGGTTCATGTGTTATCATGCTCACTCTGCCCTCAGTCTTGAGGCAGTAATTAAGTAAAATAGTCATATTTACAGCTCTAAGACATTGTAATCGATCTTATCTCAATTAAATCTTTATTTTTAAAACGTCGTTTACGTGCGCTAAAACTTATCTGGCGCAGCCGGTAGGATTTCCGCGTTGGGAAAACTAAAAACCAACGGACGTTTTCACGCGTTACAACGGGAATCCTCGAACCAAATAAATTTGATAGAGTCACTGCAGTGGACGACGGAACCTCAAGGTTCAAGGAGGGACGATGGCAGAAGTGTGAGTACATCGCATCGTGACGAAATCGCTTTCCAATTCTTCTCTCCCATTCCACATATTATATGGTGAAGGATTGCGCAAAAAATCGCTTCGACTGGGCAGCAAGGTATTTATATGAAATAATGTTCTCCATGGACATATTTGAGGTATATTCGATTTCAGCCTCATTTCTCCTCCTGACAATATCGAAGCATTCAGAGTCCCACCAAGGAGGAAATACTGTGAGTTCCAAATTTTTTAAGAGGAATATAGGAGCGGGGAGCAAGTATTATTGCTTCGACAAATTTTGAATAGTTTGAATGGAAATTTTCCGAGGTAGATAGAGGAAGGGAGTGTAACGAGGAATCCAAACATTTAGAAAATTCAGACCGATTGGCAGTGTAGAGTCTAAATTTAACCAATGGAGAAGGATCAAACATGATAGAGGGGGAACGGGGAATAGATATAATAATTGGAAAGTTATCGCTACCAAAAGAATGAGGAAGAAACGGAGGGAGAAGAAATAGTAAGGTCTACAGCACTTTTGGGGTTTTAGTGAGGATAGACTCTACGGGTGGGGGAGCCATCGTTAAGTATATATAGGTTAAGATTGTCAAGAAGATCTAATAAAAGATAGGAGAAGAAGTCACATTTAGAAGAACCCCAAGAAGTGTGATGGGTGTTAAAGTCCCCCATAATTACAGCCGGAGAAGCAAGAGAAGAAATAATGGAAGAAAGAGAAGGAATGTAAGATGATTGGGGATCAGTCAAATACAAAGAAAGGAAAGAAATGCCATCCACTCTCACTGCCACGGCATTAATATCCTGATCATGGGGAGGAAGGGGTATTGGGGAAAAAGGGAGAGACCGTCTAACAAGTAGAGTAAGAGATAATGCTATCATCAAAATTTACATGAAAAGTAGCCACAATAACCTACTCTAGCCAATCGTTTTTGTTTGCATACTTGTTTGAATGTGTTTGAATGTGTTTAGAAATCTTACATATTAATTTGCGATTTTCGTTCATAATTTCAATTGCTATTTTAGTTTAACGAGTGAAAAGCTTATTCATTAGTTTACTGATATTATTTGTTTACGATTTGGACGTTGTTTGGGTAAATTTAAAATATATTAATACGTTTTAAGTACTTTAAAGTCACGTTTATCGTATTCCTGCACAAAAAATCTCTTGCGTACCAGTACTAGTAATTGCAATGGATTCGGAAATACTGTATGTGAATGACCATCCTGGCCTACACTGGGTGGTCCCTATACCTGGCGATGGTTCATATTTATTTCATTCTTTATCATTCTCTATGTATAAGAATATTGAGTCGTCGTATGAGATTAGGCTTGCTATAGTAGAGAATGTGGTAGCGCATTGGGATGAGTTACAACTTTATACTTGTAACGAGAGCGGAGACCCCTACATTAACGCTGATTGGTACATGATGGCAATGGTAAAAACAACTAACTATAGTTCGGCGTCTGAAATTATGGCGGCCGCAGCTTTATATCCGTTTTTTTTTCGAGGTTCATTCGGTGTTGATTGTGGTAATCCGGTGAAACGTTTACGATTTTCTGGAAGTATTTTAGGCGGCCATCAAGAAATGGAGACATTTCTTGAAGGATCAACAATGATTTTGCCAGAGGCAATTATAAGGAGAGCGACATCTTCGGGAGTAAAGTAAAAGGCTTGAGATGCGCGCAAATAATAGAGTAATTTATTATAGGAAATACTAAGCTTATATACAACTTACTACAAAACTACGTGATGAAGATAAATATACCTTATCTGTGACGGTCGTCAACTTATCTTAACATTACGTGGAAATATGACTAACATAGTCGACCGGCACAATGATGATAATACGAATAAAAATTAAAATAAACTTACCTAAAAAGAGCGGAAGACCTAAAAATATAAATAAAGGAAGACCTAAAACTCTGGCGCTATCCCGTTCTCAACAAATCAAAGAAGCAGCGGCTTTTTATCGCCAGAAAAACCCCGAAAACGTAAGAAGTCATTAACTCCTTACAGTTCTTCATGTCCGGAAGTTCACAGAGCAGCTCTAGCGCGTTACACTGCGTCTCATCCCGAAGTTTACCGAGAAGCAGTGTCACGTAACACTGTTTCTCACCCCGAAGTTAACCGTGAAGCTGTAGCACGGTATTAAGACTTTCACCCTGAGCTAAATCTAAAATTGTTTGTGTTTTAAATAAATATTGACTTGGCAATCGCACTAAACAATCTAATTTAATATAACATAATTTGTAAGATACATTGTTTTTTTAAGATAAATTGTGTTACCTTTTAATTGTCAATCAACTTGTGTCATATTAATAATGAAACAACTTGAGCTTTGATTTGTATTTTTGTAGTGGTATTTGTCAATGTACGGCACATGTTACGTAACACAGGTTTGCTGGCGGGAGATAGTATGTTGCAAGTTTTATAACGAAAGATAGTGGCCAACATTTAATGCACCACGCATTGGAGAACACCGCTAACAAATTACAAATCGAAGTTAGTTGTTTAATTATTATTATGACGCAAGTATAATGACAATTTTAAGGCAAAAAATAAGTATTTTGAACGAACATTCTTCAGAAAATACCGTCTTCTGAAAAGTTCGTGGGGTACAACGATGGGCCGCCTTGTGCCCCACGGGCTTTTCAGAATTTCGAACCGCTTGAAAAGCCAGAGTGCTTTCCATCGCTAACATTGACAATTCATCGTCTGAATAGCCCGTGGGATACAACGTTGCGACCCATGCATGCACTAGGCGTGATAGAGAGATTAGCGCACCAAGCGCGTGCGGTGCAAGGTCACAACTTCTCATTGGTGATTTGTGGTCATTTTGTTTTGATACAGTTATTTTTAGTATCGTAACAGAGATGAGCGAAACAATAAACTAGGTACCTGATATTATTCTCGGATGAGGATTTTGAGTTCATTAGAATTGACGATGACAATAGTGGAGAACAAATTTTCTCGTGCGGGTCGCGGTGGAAACTGAAAAGCGAATGTTACGAAAAACAGTGTGATAAGTTAATCAAAATATTACCTGCCAATACCCACACTAACTGGATAGCGAAGAGACGATATTCTGACCCAATGTGATACGTATTCTCAAAAAAAAAATGTGTCAACATGGACAACAACAACCTAGATAAGTTTTAGCGCACGTAAACGACGTGGAATATATGTGGAATGGGAGAGAAGAATTGGAAAGCGATTTCGTCACGATGCGATGTACTCACACTTCTGCCATCGTCCCTCCTTGAACCTTGAGGTTCCGTCGTCCACTGCAGTGACTCTATCAAATTTATTTGGTTCGAGGATTCCCGTTGTAACGCGTGAAAACGTCCGTTGGTTTTTAGTTTTCCCAACGCGGAAATCCTACCGGCTGCGCCAGATAAGTTTTAGCGCACGTAAACGACGTTTTAAAAATAAAGATTTAATTGATATAAGATCGATTACAATGTCTTAGAGCTCTAAATACGACTATTTTACTTAATTACTGCCTCAAGAGTGAGGGCAGAAACCAGAGAGGTCTCCCGGCTCACGCTTTGTCAGCTCCTCATCATATCACACTTCCAGGGCTCAGCCAAATATGGCGTCATTGGTATGTGAAGAGCCGTGAGATTTAACTCCTTCTTCCTTAAGTTCGAAGTTCTCTTTCGTAGAAGCAGAACTTCTAAAATATACCTTTAGACGGTTATAAGAATAATAAAAAGTAAGGATACATAGAGCTAAACAAATTATAATGTAGAGTCCGATCATCCAAACACTAATGCTTTTCACTGTTATAATTGGATTTCACTTTCACTGTTATCACTAGGAATTTTCTTCAGGGCATATGTTAAAAACTTTATGTTGGTGAGGTCAATATCTTCCAGATTCACAGGTTCCGGTATTGATGCTGTTTCGGCTAGAGGATGTACTATTATATTGTTCTGAAATTCTATTGTATGCATTTTAAAGAGATATTTCCGATCTTAACTTCACATGGATCATTTAGGGTAATTATGTAAGTTCCATGGATCTTTTGGCGGAATATCTCGTTGGTGCAGGTTCTGGTAAGTAAAGTAGTATCTCCACTGTAGAGTATCCATCTATTAATCTTTATGAGGTCAAGTTTCAGTGCTCCAATCGAAACGGGTATTTGAGTGCATGACGTCACATTCTCTGCATACGTCATTAGCTCTGTTATGCAGTGATCCTTTAGATACTGGGAAATATCATCTCTGTGGCATAAATAGCTGGATTCATCTATGTCTTGCCATGGACAAGTGAGTATTATGATCTTTCTTCCATTCGCTAGGATATAGGGGTATTTGGGAATTATAATGACTGTGCGGTTTTGGGATAACACAGGCAGGGGCAAGAGTTTATAATAGATAACCTTTCAACCAGTGGTATTGTTAAAAGGAAAGTAATTTGATTTCCTTTTAAAAACACTTTCAACGTTACAGTTTGTTCTATCTTAGCCAAGTTTTCTAATGTAGATGGAAATACTTTTTTTTCAACCTTGTTCATCTTTTCCAATAGTTTCATTAAGTTGTCGGTCTCTATTACAGATTGATGCAAAATACCTAATCTACTTAATGCTAGGCTAGTCTCTATCTCATTCAATTTGATACGAATAGACTGAAAGTTATGTATCAGTAAGTGGTACGCGTTAATTATTTGGATTTCGATATGATTATTGTATTCCATCTTTAGTACTTCTGTTATGTTGTTATTTAATTTTCTTAATATCGTATCAATTTGAATGATATTCTTATCTAACTTAATTGTAGAGTTGGCAAGGTTTTGCGCAATTTCGGTGATCAACGTCAATTTCTTATTATAATTGTTCTGATTTAACTTTACTTCATTAATCATTTTGTCATATCTGATGGCGTCATCGTTATCCAGATTTCCTGAAATTACCTTAATTACTGAACCAAGGGGGTTAAGTATACCTCGTTTTATGCGAATGGACGGCGCTACCTGTTGCAACTTTTCTATAACTACTTTCTTGATATAATCTAAATGAACCTCAAGACCAATAAAATCAAAAGTAATATCATTTTTATCAAAAACTAATTAACTTGTTTAATTCGGATGCTCGTAGAACATTCCTTGACAACGAGTCTGCGAGGGGCTGTAAGTTCACGTGTTTTGCGACCATCCAATAGTCTTTGTACAGTACAGTCATTCCATTTTTTACTGGAAGTATTCCCGGGTTATTTTGTATCTCTTGAAGAAGAAGGCCCTGGGAGCTGACCACCATGGTCACTATCAGGACGAGCAGGTGTCTGTGGAATACGTTTAATGTTTTTAATCGGACTTGGGTGGCACGACAACCTTTCTGTATTGGGGCAATATTCCTAACTATTTCGCCTGTAACTAATGCTTCGGCATATCGGGGCTTGTCTTTACCACTTCTTTTATTTGTTCCTTTTGCAAATACCTTATCTCCGGGTTCCATAGGAAATCGGGTTTCGCCGCCTCTTTGTCTAATTACCTTTCCTTTTCCTTTTGCTATTTTGTCGGCAAAATGCTTATAGAGATATTTTGATCGCGTTGCATGGTCCTGTGCTAATTTCTGTTGGTAGAGCTTATCAAAATCGGCATCAAAAGTGTTTCTAGAGTCGGTGTGTCCTAACAGAACTTCTAACGGAGTCATACCAGTAGCGGAATGTATACTGTGATTGTATGCCATCACTGCGTGTGTCATAATTGTAGCAGCATCGGTGTACTTTTGTTCGTATTTAGCCAATCTGTATATTTCGATTATTGTGGAGTGAATTTTTTCTATTAGTCCCATAGAGTTAGGGTTGTTAGGGGTTCCAATGTGTAGATCAATTTTTTGACATAGTTAATAGGTCTTCCAAAAGGGCATTGTTAAATTCAGATCCTGCATCGGCACTGATTTTAAGTGGTATTACATAAAAGGAGAAGAACTTGATAAGGGCTCTAACTACTTCAGGGGTTGATCTGTTTTCTATTTGAAAAGTGTTCAGGCTTCTCGGCACCTAATGACCTCGTAGGGGCCCATCAGCTACGAGGTAGCGTAGCGATCAGTTGCCAAGAAGTTTGAACGTCGGCGATTCACCGAGCTAAAATGATTGGGTTCGATCTAACCTGGTCTGTGCTTCGGTCCCGTCAACCTCCTGTCTCTCTGCAAGGCCCGGGTGCACCCTAGGCTCTTCTTGGTAGACAGGTTCTTCAGCCAACCTCCTGTGTGACTGGCGGGCCAGCCTCGATCAGCACAGTGTTCCAACACAGGTTATGTTACGTGGTAAAAAACCAATCGGCCACGTAAATGCGAACTTTATCTGGTTCGGGGAACCACAACACACTCAGCTATATAGACAATCCTGAGGGAACCTCGAATACATTCCAGATGGACTGCGATTTAATTTCAATACCCTATCCAAAACGCGTTTACATTGCGAGGGCTTTCGTCTGTCAGTTGTCAAAAACTGCAAGGTTGGCAGCAACGTCAAATTCAAAATGGCCGTTCCGAAACCATCGATCGAATATCGATTTGGAATCGAACAATCACCCGCCCGGACAGGCACCCACCTGTCCCCTAATCTACGGGCAGCCGAGACAACGTTGCTACCGCTCGTTTTAGAACCGAGCCTCCTACTAGAACCTCCGCAGACCGGGGGGTCCCGTCCTTGCCAGGGAACAAGTTAACAATGCGCCCCCTGCGCCAACGTAGTGGCGGTAGGTTAGCATCCTTAACCAGAACGAGGTCACCAACACTAGGGGGGCTGGTTTTGTCAGTCCACTTAAGGCGCTGTTGTAAGATATGCAGATACTCGAGCGACCAACGCTTCCAGAAATTCTGAGTAAACTGCTGCAACATCTGATACCTTGACAACCGATACAATTTCACTCCCTCGAAGGGGTGCTCGGGCAACGCGTTAAGTGGCTGTCCTATCAAGAAATGGCCTGGGGTCAGAGCCTCCAGGTCATTTGGATCCGAGCTGAGCGGACACAACGGTCGCGAATTGAGAACGGCCTCGATCTTACAAAACAATGTCGCGAGCTCCTCAAAAGTCAGCGCGGTCTGACCTACTATACGCCCCAAGTGCGTCTTAGCTGACTTAACTACGGCCTTAAAAATCCCACCCCAGTGGGGGCAACTCGGTGGGCTGAAGGTCCACTGTATACCCCGACGGGAGAGGGCCGTTCCAACATCCACTTTATTTACATTCAAAAAGTTGTCTATCTCTTGTAAGTATCGTTCCGCACCGACGTAGTTAGTGCCGTTATCAGAGCGGATCAAAGTTGGAAGTCCCCTTCGAGAAACAAACCTATCCAAACAAGCAATGAAAGCCTCTGTCGAGAGATCAGCAACGAGCTCGAGATGTACCGCCTTGGTGGATAAACAAACAAACACACATAGGTATGTCTTGTATTGCTTAGCGGTACGCAATCGTGAACTCTTCACCATAAACGGTCCGGCAAAATCCGTACCAACACCTGAAAACGGTCTGACCTCATTCACACGATCAGGGGGCAAGTCCCCCATGAGAGGTTGCATCGTGGCAGCCTTAAGTCGATAACAAGGCATGCACCGAAACACGATGTTCCGTATGACACGGCGGGCAGATAAGATCCAAAACTCCCGCTGGAGCGTGTCCAACAACGCGTTACAGCCGGCATGCGCGTTTTTAATATGACGATCAGTCACCAGCAATTCAACTAACTGTCCCCCCTTGGGGAGCAGAAGTGGGTGACGAGCCGAATACGACAGATTCGCATTGCGCAATCTTCCTCCTACCCGAAGTAACCCGGTCGAATCAACAAAGGGGTTGAGACGCGCGACGGCTCCCTTCAATTTCGAACATCCACTTCGTATAATCTCCAATTCTGCCCCAAACTTCGAGGACTGTACCAACCGGACCAAATTCAATAGCGACTCGTTTCGAGTACGACAATTTCGAGCGAATCTCCTAATCCAAGTGGACACGTTTATCAACTTGTCAAGTGAGCTATACCGGTCCAGCAGAAACCCGGCGTCAGGGTCCTCAGCCTTCTGGGTAACATGCACGGCCGCTCTGGGGCCATGATCCGAAGATACTACTACATGGCTGTGGGGCCAGTCCGATTCTCTCTTGGCAAGCCAGGGTGGTCCCCACCACAAATGGTGTCTAACGAGTTCAGGAGCCCGACATCCCCTGGATGCACAATCAGACGGGTTCAATTCTCCTGGTACATGTCTCCAGGTCAGTGGGACCTCAGACGACACAATCTGGGAGACACGGTTCGCAACAAAAACCTCTAAGTTATGGACCGAAGCCTTCAGCCAGCACAAAACAATCTGGCTGTCCGTCCACGCGTACACCGTATCCTCCAAAACCACTGACCCACGCAACACTGTTAGAGTGTGATTCAAAAGTTTGGTCAAAAGAGCAGCCCCGGACAGTTCCAGTTTTGGAATCGTCATCCTTGTCCGAATAGGCGCTACCTTGCTTTTTGCCAAAACCAAACGCACGTCGACCTCCCCGGTGGCGGTGACGGTTCGCAAATAAACCGCTGCCGCAAACCCTCGTTCAGAGGCATCACAAAACCCGTGAAGGGTTGCCCTGTAATCCCCAGCAGGGACCAATTTCCTCGGCAGCGATACATTATTTATGTCCGATAGCGAGGTGAACATTCGCGTCCAATCAGTCAACAAATCACCTGAGAGGTGGGTGTCCCAGGTCAACTGAGCCGCCCATAGCCTTTGCATAAAACATTTGAGAGCAAAGGTGACTGGAGAAATCCATCCATTCGGGTCGAACGTTCTCGCAATCGTTGACAGTACTGACCGCTTCGTCCAGGCCTTCGGTGTTTCTAAAACCACCCGATAGGTAAACTCATCATGGACGGGCCGGTACTGAATTCCAAGCACTGACAACATGTTAGGGTTGTCAGGATTCTCAAAAACGTGCGGGTCTTGTTGAAACTCATCTGGGAGACCAGCCATCAACTCAGGGGAGTTGGACATCCACTTGCGTAGTTCATAGCCGCCTCGTTCCAGCAATTGAATGAGCTCGTCACGTCGGTCCAGAGCTTCCTCTACACTGGCTGCCCCTGTGCAGACGTCATCGACGTACAAATCTTGCTCCAGGATAGCGGCGGCTCTAGGATAGCTCACACGGTCACGCGACGCCAACTCCCGCAGGGTACGCATCGCCAAATACGGGCTAGACCGTAACCCATACGTGTTCGTGTTCAACTCATAGACCTTGACTGGCTCGGCCGTGGACTCACGCCAAAGTATCAACTGATACCTTCTGTCAGCCGGATGAATTACCGTTTGCCTAAACATCATCCGAATGTCTGCGACAAATACAATCTGGTGCCTCCGAAAGCTCGTGAGAATATCCGAAATATCACGGCTCAACTTGGGTCCCGAATGTAGACACTGATTCAGGGACATCCCGTTCGAGGTAGGTGCTGACCCATCAAAAACAACTCGAATCTTGCCGGTAGGGGTTCGTAGGACGGCATGGTGTGGAAGGAAACAATGATCCTCAGATCTCCAGTCCACACCCGATACCGACATGTGTCCTAACGACTCATACTCCCTCATGAAATCAACATATTTTTGTTTAAATACGGCGTCCCTTGTCATCCTACGCTCCATCGACATCAATCTCGTCTCAGTCATCTTCCTAGATTCTCCTAGTGGAGGTCGATCGGCCCTGAAAGGCAGTCGAGTTACAAAACGACCAGAACGAAGGCGACCAGTACTATTCTGGTAAAACAACTCGCACTCTTCTTCGTCTGCGTCGACTCGACGAACGGTGGGAGGTTCCTCTATCTCCCAGAAACGTTGGATAGCGTCTGACAACGCTGAGCCAATAAGCATGCCATCTGACTCGGCAGGCCTAACCATTGGCAATGCCGGACCCATGATCACGTGACCAAACTTAGTATCCACAGCAATCAACCCGTCCGGCTGAAGAACTCGCCGATCCGACAACAGAAACCTACCCAGAACGTCTGCTCCCAGTAGCAGGTCGACCGGGGCTGGAGTGTCAAAATCGGGATCCGCCAACTTGAGTCCTGATGTCAGGAATCGAACGGCCGGATTCAACTTCACCAAGGGGTGTCTGCCCATGACATGCGTCATCACTAAAGCTTGCACGGATGTTTTTGTCAAAATGTCATAACGTGGAGAGAACGTGATCACCGATTGACCAACTACATTCGTAACCGTAACATTCCCCACGCCCCGTATTGATTTATTATACCTATTTACCTTGAGGCCCAACCATTTTGCTAAATCATTCGATACAATGCAGCCCTGAGCTCCAGAATCTAATAGGGCGCGAACGTATGTTGGGTTGCCCGCCAAATCCCAAACAAGCACAGAGGCGATCGGTAACACCACCGTCTCCGGTTGGGGGGCAACCAATGGTTGGGCCGCAAATTCCTAGCGAGGACCCCCGGGGCCCCACTGAGCTTGTAACCGATCAGGTATGCAGCTATACGCCAGAGGGTCCCATTGTACAAATGGCCCACGCGCCGGTTCCATTCCCAACCTACGATTCCCCGTAAAGGGGGGTGGGCGTGAATTCAACCGTGGCCGCTCCATGAGCGGGGGGGACATCACATGTGACCGACGAGGACGAGGCGACGAGCGGGGCGACAACTGAGGCGGCGTCCGAACCGCACCCGCATAGCTCGAAGGTGTCCCATGCCACCCGCCCGTTACGGCCTGCTCAACACAACCAATGTCCCGCTGGGTCGGATGCTGAGTCGCAACCGAAAACTCAGGGCCCCCCATGTAATGGTCCTGAGTGCGGCCCTGCACCCTGGTACTGCCCTGTGCACGTGGGGACATTGGCCCCCGAGTTGCGCTCCGAGTCGCAAACGAATTCTCAGGGCCCCATGCCGTGTCACCCTGGGTACGGCCCTGTGGACGTGGGGACGTTGGCCCCTGAGTTGCGCTCCGAGTCGCAAACGAATTCTCAGGGCCCCATGCCGTGTCACCCTGGATACGGCCCTGTGGAGGCTGTTGGCCGGACCGGTTCATGCACAACAGATTGTTGTGGGCCCCACCACAATATCCGCACATTTTTGTGCGCGTGCAGTCCCTAGCCATGTGTGGCCCGAGGCACAGGAAACACCAGCTCCGCTGCTTGGCCATCCGGCGCCGTCCCTGAACCCTAAGTTCCCCGAACTTATTGCAATTGGCCACAGCATGGCCAATCTGCCTACAACATGGGCAGGTCTCACCATGTGGGGTCAATTCACTCACAGTCCCATACGACTGCCGGTTGGTGCGGTCCTTCCTCGTCGGAGGGCCCCTACTCACAGCGCTCCCGGCAGCTCTCTGTGGCTCCGAAGGATGGGTGACCGTCAACCCCAAATTCTCTGCCCGTCGAGCCTCCTCTTCCAAGAATCCGACCAAGTCGGAGAAGGCGGGCAGGTCCTCGGCCGACCTCCCGTGAGACTGTTCGAAACGAGTCTGCACGTCAGCGGGTAGGCGGGAAAGTACAATGTACAACAGTAGGTACGACCATTCACCAACCGGAAGTCCAAGATTCTCTAGAGCCTTGGTGACGGACAACAATGGGTTCAAAACCTCCGTCTGTATGGCCCCGACCTTGTTCACAACCGGGATACTAAACAAACGGTTCAGTTGGGCATCGGCCAACCTCCGTTTGTTATGGTAACGTCTGACCAACAATTGTCTGGCCGTTTCATAGTTACCCTCCGTAACTGTCAAATGAGCGACCAGCTCCCTAGGCTCACCCCTCAATGCTGCCACCAGCTGAGCCATCTTGACAGACTTGGTAATGTCCGATCGCATGTGCACCAAACTGTCGAACAGATTGATGAAGCTCATCCATTCACCGGACACGCCGTCAAAAGTAGGCATAGTTATGGCAGGTAACCTGGACCCCGAACCCTGAAGCGGCAGAGGTGCTTCAATGTCACCACCATGGCTGGACTCGCGCTGCCTACGTATGTCCGCAGCCTTCTGCGTGATAGCAGCTGCCATCTCCATACATTGGTCGACATCCCCTAGCAACCGTGACAGCCTGTCAGGTGCGCAACCATCAACTGATTCCGCCTGCGCGGACAATTCGAGCACCCTATTGTAACGTTCCTTAACGTCCATAGACCGCTCCAATACCACATCATGCCTATCTAAACGGTCTATCAGACCGTGTGCGGAGGAAAACCATCTGAGTTCCTTAGAAACACCCTTCTGGATTTCAGATAACGACATGATCGGAACGATACTTACTCACAATTTGCAGTAACTCAATTTTATTGGACCCTCCAGTCTATAACCCAAACGAGGGAACCCTAAACTATAACTTAAACAATGTTGATTTCCTTAAACAATAGGAACCGAGTTTTATATCTATATAAATTCTGTAAATAACAATTTAGTTTCCCTTTATCACTACAACACACACAGATAGTCAATATTAGTTCAAGTTATAAATTGCTATAACTGAAAACAATGTAATAGCCTGCTATCAATAGATGTAACTACCTATGTTAACCAAAACATTCATTAGCATTACTAGACCACTAATAGATTGACTAACTGGTACTTCAATGCAATTTTCGATTCAATATCTGTCTATCTACTACCAGCAATAGACCTATAGCTTACAATACTACCAATCTATGTGGATATAGGAACACAACCAAGTTACCTAATAACCGCCTATACCTACAGATTGATAGTCCCAAATCGTGCCTTCCTGGAGCCCTTGACGGCTGCAAATCTCAGGAAGCCACGCTCTAGGTACCAAAGTGTTCAGGCTTCTCGGCACCTAATGACCTCGTAGGGGCCCATCAGCTACGAGGTAGCGTAGCGATCAGTTGCCAAGAAGTTTGAACGTCGGCGATTCACCGAGCTAAAATGATTGGGTTCGATCTAACCTGGTTTGTGCTTCGGTCCCGTCAACCTCCTGTCTCTCTGCAAGGCCCGGGTGCACCCTAGGCTCTTCTTGGTAGACAGGTTCTTCAGCCAACCTCCTGTGTGACTGGCGGGCCAGCCTCGATCAGCACAGTGTTCCAACACAGGTTATGTTACGTGGTAAAAAACCAATCGGCCACGTAAATGCGAACTTTATCTGGTTCGGGGAACCACAACACACTCAGCTATATAGACAATCCTGAGGGAACCTCGAATACATTCCAGATGGACTGCGATTTAATTTCAATACCCTATCCAAAACGCGTTTACATTGCGAGGGCTTTCGTCTGTCAGTTGTCAAAAACTGCAAGGTTGGCAGCAACGACAAATTCAAAATGGCCGTTCCGAAACCATCGATCGAATATCGATTTGGAATCGAACAAGAAGCTTGTCCAAGTTTCCTGAAGGCATCAATTATATACAGGTAGTATTGTCCTTCTATAGTGAATAGATCGATGATGATTTCTTCCAATGGTTTTGTTTGTGTTTGTGTCAATTGAAGCTCAGGTTTTAAAGGATTTCTGTCGTATTTCATTTTCTTACAGGGTTTGCATAAATTTATAAAGGTGGATATAATTTGTTCCATGTTGTGCCAAAAATAAATTGTGGGAAAGTGTTTCCCGGATACCGCGATGGCAAGTCTTGCCCTCATGGTATTTTCGAACAATGTTTTGCTGTTCATTTTCGTCGTCAACGAACACTACCCTTTTGGTACTTCTAGAAATTTAACCTGTTCTCTTTTGAAGAGGAAAATCACAGCTTAACAACCTTTCCCATATCAAACTGGTTTGCGGGAAGAGATCTCTTGTTAGAAATAACCTCGCCTATTTTTATGTCACTCTTGCTTTTTTGTATGATTGTGCTTGTCGTCCTCAAAATATATAAAGTATTTAGTCCTGTTTCCGACGTATTCCTTTAAAAACTGCTTAAGTCAGGTCGGTTTGTGGTCAGGTGTACTTCTAAAATATGCTGTTTTGTTCTCGAATTATCCTTTACTGCCAATTTGTCAAGTTGCCATGTGTAAACCAATATTTGATTTGGTTTTGTATTTATTGCTTCCTGTAAAATGGGTATTCCTTCTGATTCAGTGTCTTGTGCAGAGTGTACAGTATCTGTGTCTATTGATCTTTCAGATGCAGTTATTGTTGAACTAGATGGGCTGGCTATTGAGTAAGGGGGAGTCGTTTTATTTGATTGAGTTCTTTCTGAGTCTGTGTCCGGGTTAGAGATAATTGGTACAGGTTCCTTTTCTTTTTCTAAAAATGCACACTCTTGCTCTATTTCCTTGATTATTTTTTTAATTTTCTTTTGTTCTTCAGGATCAACATTTACTTGTACAGAAACGTCGTCCGTTTTGTCTAGTGCGTTTAAAATTATGCGGGATAGTGCGTCTGCATTACAATTTAGTTTTCCTTTCTTATAAACTGGGTCAAAGTCATATTCGGCCAATCTTAAACGCCATCGTGTCAGTCTACTATTTGTGTCAGTTAAAGATTTCAGCCACTGAAGGAGTTTATGGTCCGACACTGCTAAAAACTTCTGACCTGAAAAAAAAAGTACGGTCGGAAATGTTTAATGGCCGAAACTATTGCAAGTAATTCCTTCTCTGTTGTACTGTATCTAGTTTCAGCGGGATTCAGTGTTCTGCTAGCATATGCTACTGGTCTGTCACTTCCAACTGTTCCTTGTGATAGAACAGCTCCAAGTGCAAAATCAGAAGCATCTGTCGACAATATGAATGGTTTGTTCATGTCAGGGTACTGAAGTATTGGGGCGTTTACAAGGAGTTCTTTGTAATTTTCAAAAGCGGCTATATATTTTTCATCTTTGGTGGGCATTTCACGTTTTTTTCTAAGTCGTACTGTCATGGGTTGCGTGACTTTTGCAAAATCCTTTATGAATTTACGGTAGTAGCCAATGAGTCCTAGAAAGCTTTTAATTTCGGTTGATGTTTGGGGCAAAGGAAAGTTTAGAATGGCCTTTATCTTGTCATCATTGGTTTTAGTCCTTCAATCGTAACTGTGTGACCCAGGTACTGTACCTCTTTTCTCAAAAACTCTGATTTGTCTAGTTGTATCTTTAGGTTTGTTCTGCGTAATCTGTCAAAAATGAGTCTAAGTTTTGCTATGTGGTCCTGTAAACTGGCTGAATATACTATAATGTCGTCCAAATACACTAAACAATGTATCTCTTGTAGTCCTCTCAATACATTGTCCATTGTCCTTTGGAATGTGGCAGGTGCTGTCTTTAGATCAAATGGCATTCTTGAAAATTCGAAATGTCCTGTTTGTGTTGTGAAAGCTGTTTTGGGTTGGTCACGTTCCTGAAACATTCCTGAAGCGCTGCACGAGCGTTTAAGGCCCATCAAGTGTCTGAAGATGTTATTATACTGAACACGGATCCCATCGTGAGACTTCTTCGTATACCTGGTCCAGAGTTGACACGTATAGAAACTCTGACAATATGTTTTAAATAACAATATTTTGACATCGGGAGAACACTTAACAAACCTTCTTGCTATCATGTTCCCCGTGATAGATAACGCTCTTCGCTGTCTAGATATATCTTTGTCATATTTCCTGTCGTCTGACATTATATGGCCCAGATACTTAAAGGTGCTTGCTATTTGTACACATTGCCCCCCAAGGTAAACAGGCGGAACAGATTCAGTATAGATCATACCATACTTCATGTCTATTTTTGCATCAAGTTGTTGTAAGAGGTCACTACCAATAACCGGTCAAACGCTTAGATGCGCGCGCAAAAAAATACTTGAGTGACCCACCCGCCGCGCGCGGTTCGCGTTACTTTAACATTATTTATGACTTAGGTTCATGTGTTATCATGAACCTAAGTCATAAATAATGTTAAAGTATGCTTGAAGTGTTGTTTTTGTTACAGATCGTAAACAAAACATTATATTGGTATATTGGAATTCGGTTATAAACCACCTGGCGTTGGCCAGCCCCAACCTACAGGAATCAGACCGAACTTGCCACAGAAATCGACAGACGTTAGTATGAGGACGGCACCTCCCTTAAAGCCAGGGATCCGCCTTAACGAACTATACAATATCAATGAAGGACTGTAACATAAAAGGACTGTAACGAATATACTATTGATAATGAAGATTGCCAGGTACAAGAACAAGAAGTAGAGAAATATGCAAACTGTGGAAAATTTTCACATAGCTACACACCACAACAACCAGAGATAGTAACAATAAATTGCAGCCCACAACTAAGACTACCATACATACACATTCCTGAAATAAACTCGCGGTTCATGATCGATACAGGTACAGCTAGATCATTAATTAGGCCAACTAAACCACATGAGTACTTCCAACAATATATTCAACATGAACCATTTGAAGTTATAAGTACGCACGCCTCAAGCTCACATAATGAGACAATACACATAAATCTTTTCCCGACAATTACTTAACAGCCCAGAATCACACAAATTTTACGTGTATGATGTAGATGGACGATATGACGGACTTATCCGCTTGAGTGAGTTTGGGATAGCGTGCTATCCCAGCACTTTTTACCCGTATAATGACGCTGGGATACTAGAGTATCCCAAAGCGCACTTTGGCTTTTGCGTGACGACACATTGACGAAAACCTCTTGTTTCTTTTATACCAATGAATTTGTAGTTAAAGAATGAATGCTATCTCGTTTTTACTGAACTAGGCTCAATGAAATTAAATACAACAATTGATTCAAACAATGTTAACGTTAAAATAATGATAAAATTCAGTCAGTTCACGTGTCGAGTTGTGTTCTGTGCTTGTGGCTGGCCGGTGTTTTGTTTTGCGATTTATAAATGGATATTGTGCGTGTTTTGCTGGTAAGTGTTCATTTTCCTATAGAATAATAGCAGTATTTTGGAAAAATACAGAAAGATTAACTTACAAACTGTTTTTGTGCCATATTTGAGAAGTTTCGTCACAATTTTCGAACACAATTTCAGGAATGTGTATGTATGGTAGTCTTAGTTGCGGGCTGCAATTTATTGTTACTATCTCTGGTTGTTGTGGTGTGTATCTATGTGAAAATTTTCCACAGTTTCAAGGTGCCGTCCTCATACTAACGTCTGTCGACTTCTGTGGCAAGTTCGGTCTGAATCCTGTAGGTTGGGGCTGGCCAACGCCAGGTGGTTTATAACCGAACTGGAATGAGGGTTTATATCCTGATTGTTGTGGAAGGTTTGGTCTATAACCAAACTGTTATTGGGGTAAGTTTGGTCTGTAGCCAAACTGCTGTTGGGGTAAGTTTGGTCTGTAACTAAGCTGTTGTTTGAGTAAGTTTGGTCTGTAGCCAAACTGTTGTTGGGGTAAGTTTGGTCGGTAGGCAAACTGTTGTTGATTTAGGGGAGGCTTAACGTGAAATTGTTGTGGAGGCTGTGTTACCGCAGGCTTAACGCCGAATTGTTGTGGAGATGTGGGTGTATTTTGTTGCTGAAACAGTTTATTGTCCAAACCATACATTTTATTACTTGCCCTGTATTGGAATAAGAAATTTACCTCCTTTACTACTGTACTGAGTGCATTTTCAAGTGTGTCGGCTCCCTTCAGTCTTACTATTCTCAACATGTCTTGAGGTAGATTATATAAGAACACGTCTTTCGATGTATTGTTATAAATCGTGATTTTACTTTGTCTTAGCGCATCGTCTTGATTTCTATTTACTTCTGCGATTAACGTGGATCTAATGTGTTGGATTATATTGCAGAAATCTAGATATGATTCTCTAATTCAATGGCAATGCATTCTTCAGAACGCGGATCTCCGAAATGTTGTTCTAACGCTAACTTTAATGCATTCCAGGTGTTTAAGTCTTGGCGCTCACTTATCAAAGTGGCAGCCTTTCCAGTTAATTTTGATGTTAATATCTGAAATATGTATAGATCCAGAGCCTGGTTGCCTTCGACACGGCACATAGAGATGACATATTCACATTTTCGCATGAAGATTTAACAAATGTTCATTACCATCGAATTTCGGGATGACACTTGCTATTTCTTTTGGTATTCGCACTAGATTTTACATTTTTATTTATTTTAGAACGATATTTAATTTAATTTAATACTATAACCACTTATCACTATTTTATTTGTAAATCACTTATTTCACTATTGGAATAGGCAGCAATAACTGACAGCGTTGTTTTGTCTGTCTGTTAGCACTGTCTCTCCTTAATACTACTTAAAGATACTTGTTGAAAAGAAAGTGAAAATTGCGCAGGCGATGCTGTCCACACAATCCTGCACTGTCCCCACTATCTTTAGTGGTTGAATAGGAAGCGAAAACTGCGGTGGCGATGCGTATCCACAGTACACAAAATAAAATATAAGAGCTTGAGAAAATTTTGCGAAAATCTTTCTCTACTAGTCTGGAACAACATCAAAAGATTTAGATGTTCTCTTAACACAGAGAATATCACTTCTAATGATGCAATGGTATGGCTAGACTCTAGACTAGAATATTGTCTTTGTAACAATTTCAACATTTCTGCCATTTGCCCACTATTAAAAGTAATATAAATATGACGAGTGTATAATTACAAATCAACCCTTACGTCACTTCCTAAATTTTGCTCACTAACTAGACCTAGAGTTCCTCGAGGAATGTATGTTAATGCTTTGTTCAGATTTTCCAAATTTCGACTGGGAATTATAAAATCTTAGTATGGTAACATTGCGCAGGCTAGCCAACATTTTTCAAGTCCATGCATTGTGGTCCGATTGCACCTGTTAGAACTTCAAGCCGTTTTAGTTTAGGCTTAAAAATGTGACTTTTTATTCGTTTTATTAACTTCGAGGAATGATAGAAGCCATCAATGTACAGTGTGTGGCCTAGAACCGGGGATAATATTAAAAACGGAGGCTCTATAGGTTGGGACCTATAATAATAATAATACCTTGGATACTATTTACACACGTTGATCTAGCCCCAAACTAGGTTTCCCTGTATCTTGGGTGCTAGACAACGATACACATACTTAAATAGATAAATATTATACTTATATAGATAACAAACCATGACTAGGGTACAAACATCCGTTCTCATGAAACAAATATTTGCCCCCACCGGGACTCGAACCCGGGACCCTTGGCTTCGTAGACCGTCGACTCGGCCATTTGAGTCGTCTTTTATATTGGCCATAGAGCCTCCGTTTTTAATATTGGTTGGACTCTGCCCTCAGTCTTGAGGCAGTAATTAAGTAAAATAGTCATATTTACAGCTCTAAGACATTGTAATCGATCTTATCTCAATTAAATCTTTATTTTTAAAACGTCGCTTACGTGCGCTAAAACTTATCTGGCGCAGCCGCCCGGTAGGATTTCCGCGTTGGGAAAACTAAAAACCAACGGACGTTTTCACGCGTTACAACGGGAATCCTCGAACCAAATAAATTTGATAGAGTCACTGCAGTGGACGACGGAACCTCAAGGTTCAAGGAGGGACGATGGAGTACATCGCATCGTGACGAAATCGCTTTCCAATTATTCTCTCCCATTCCACATATTATATGGTGAAGGATTGCGCAAAAAATCGCTTCGACTGGGCAGCAAGGTATTTATATGAAATAATGTTCTCCATGGACATATTTGAGGTATATTCGATTTCAGCCTCATTTCTCCTCCTGACAATATCGAAGCATTCAGAGTGCCACCAAGGAGGAAATACTGTGAGTTCCAAATTTTTTAAGAGGAATATAGGAGCGGGGAGCAAGCATTATTGCTTCGACAAATATTGAATAGTTTGAATGGAAATTTTCCGAGGTAGATAGAGGAAGGGAGTGTAACGAGGAATCCAAACATTTAGAAAATTCAGACCGATTGGCAGAGTAGAGTCTAAATTTAACCAATGGAGAAGGATCAAACATGATAGAGGGGGAATGGGGAATAGATATAATAATTGGAAAGTTATCGCTACCAAAAGAATGAGAAAGAAACGGAGGGAGAAGAAATAGTAAGGTCTACAGCACTTTTGGGGTTTTAGTGAGGATAGACTCTACGGGTGGGGGAGCCATCGTTAAGTATATATAGGTTAAGATTGTCAAGAAGATCTAATAAAAGATAGGAGAAGGAGTCACATTTAGAAGAACCCCAAGAAGTGTGATGGGTGTTAAAGTCCCCCATAATTACAGCCGGAGAAGCAAGAGAAGAAATAATGGAAGAAAGAGAAGGAATGTAAGATGATTGGGGATCAGTCAAATACAAAGAAAGGAAAGAAATGCCATCCACTCTCACTGCCACGGCATTAATATCCTGATCATGGGGAGGAAGGGGTATTGGGGAAAAAGGGAGAGACCGTCTAACAAGTAGAGTAAGAGATAATGCTATCATCAAAATTTACATGAAAAGTAGCCACAATAACCTACTCTAGCCAATCGTTTTTGTTTGCATACGCTCCGGTTTAGCTTTTTCAACGTTAGAACGCTGTGGCTACATTTCAATCGGGTTATAGGTTAGGTTAGAACCTAACCTATAACCCGATTGAAATGTAGCCACAATAACCTACTCTAGCCAATCGTTTTTGTTTGCATACGCTCCGCTGCGGTTTAGCTTCTTCAACGTTCTAACGTAACCTATAACCCGATTGAAAAGTAGCTACAATAACCTACTCTAGCCAATTGTTTTTGCTTGTAAATATCGAGAGAACAAGAAAATATAACATTCGCGAAACTACTAGAAAACGGAATGGCGTCATGAACGCGGCCATTTTGGTTGGCCGCCCCACCAACAACGCGGACAACGCCCCAACAAAATGCGTTCTGTTTTAAACAAAAATTACAACTATTTTATTTATCAAATGTGATATTTTACGAAATAAATACTAAATTAATTTTGATTGACTTAAAATAAATAAATAAACAAACATAAATTGCAAGTTAAATGAACGTTTTTATTAAAATAGGTATTATCAAAAAACGATTTCCTCCTTTTTTTAGAGAATTCTCATCTTTTAAATATGCGTACAGAGAAAAGTAGGTAATGTATTTGACCACAGACAAGATTTAAACATATTATTTGCGTTGCTTTACATAAATTTACAAAGTATTTTCAGATTTTCAAAAAATCATATCTTAAAAACTATTGAATTCCGCAACCTGAAAACTCCCCACTCCCAACTTGATGCTAAAAAAGTTCGGACGCCCTAGCGAGTAGGTCATCCGCTAAAGGTGAGCCGAAAACAATGTTGTTTACGCTAATAACTCTAATAGAAATAATAGCTTTTTCAAGATCGTCTAATTTGACATAACAGACACGCAAAAAACGATTTGCTGCAGTCAAATTTAGCTTCATAGAAAGAAAAGTCTGTACAAAAAAAAGGTGAACGATTTTTGAGCGGCAACTTGTTAGGGTACTCATAGTACCAAAAAGCAGGGCAGTGCAGTTTAGGTCCTGCTATAAGAGTTGGTAGTAGGCCTCCTGGTAAAACAAGAAAAGCAATCATAATAATGTACTCTGTGAAGCAATCAGTGTATGGCAACCCCAGTATCATGTGTCAAACGAAATTACGAAATCAAAATTGGCAACAACGATTTCGTTATTCGTTTGGCACGGCACTGGTTTTTTGTTTTTTGTGTCTTATTTGTATTTGTCCGTTAAAACCAATGATTTAGCCATAAAATGTATTAAGTTTGGTTCAGAAACTTTTGTGTAACGCCTTTATGTACAATCGCGTACATTAATTCATGATTACAGTGTGAAACACCTCTTGACACTTAGCTATGAGCAAGTGGAAATTGGCACGACAAACTTATGGGGGGGAAGTGTTTTCGTTGTCTGAAGGAGATGAGATAAGTATTGGAAGAGGCGTCAACAACACTATAACACTCTCCAGCCTCGTTATATCAAGACAACATTGCGTAGTAAAAGCATTTAGAGACAAAGTGACAATAAAAGATTTAAAGGTAAGTTAACCTATTTTGACAGCCTTTGTGGCGTTGCGGTCGAGGCTCTTCCTCGCAAGCGAGAGGTCACGGGTTTGAATCCCGGCTAGGGTGGAAGAAGAGAAACCCCAGATCTTGGATGTTTTTTTTTGTTTCTGGTTCAGAAAGCAAATCATAGTGTAGGCCCATGGTATTTGTATTTCCTCAGATTTGAACTCTGAACCTGTGAAACTATATCAGTTGATCATATTAGTTGTAAGTAAATTCCCAATCCCAATGTTATTTCTCCTACTTTTGTCCCAACTAATAAACTTTTATGTGGAGGCACTTACATTGCTTCTGGCCCTGGGTTGATTGATAAAGAAAAAAATAATAATCAACTACCATTAAGAAAATCGTTAACATAAACAACTCCTCTCCCACCCAGCAAAAAAACATTTCAAATATGGGTTTTAGTTTGTGCTCTGTAGATATACTAATGAGAGCAAGCTCATTTGCAGTGAGCTGTTTGATATGATAAATTATGTCAACAATGTAAAGTGTAGGTCTCTACAGAGCACAACCTAAAACAGATATTTGAAAGATCAGGGAAGAGCAGAACAAAATTCATAGATAAACCAAGCTTCAAGCTAAGGGCTTCTAGAGTCCCTTAGGTCTGATGTCTCACTGGTTGATTTGTCCCCTGCCATCTTATGCGAGAATGTTGAGGACAAAATCCGCAACTTTAATGCAGCTGTCTGACCTTGGCATTCGACATTAAAAAAAAAAAAAAACGAAGATATAAATGTAGTGGGTAGTAGTAAAAGAATTTTCGTAATAAGTAAAAAAAACCCTGAAATTTTAAAAACTAAGTATTCTCAGATTTTTCTTATGAATAATAGTTAGTGGTGGATTGTAGTGCAATTTTATTCATTAATAGTAAACCATTCCAGTAGGACATGGGTGGCCGTCACCTCAACCTCCATGCCGGCTCTGCACAGTGGGTTGCCTGTATATGTGTTTATTTAGCAAAGCATGTCCAGTCATCACTCCGGTTACCAAGCGGAGCTGTGACCTATTTAGTTTCAGAAGCTTAAGTGATAATCTGGGTCTGATCTTCGGGAGGGCCTGTCTGGCTTGCTTGCAGGTATCCAAGGTTGACCAATAAAGTTGGTGAGTTATCTTTGTGTGCTGTCATAGGGTTTTCCTCAACCAACTGAATGGCCCTTGCCAGTGCCTCGGCTGCGTCGTTGCCGCGCGAGCCACTGTGTTCCTTTATCCACTGCAGGGTAACAGTACTGTGATTAAGTATGTACAGTACAGCCAGTATGATTCAAAGATTCAAAGATTGTTTATTTTCTTAAAAGTTAAATATATAAACCTGTGGTTTGTGCAAGCTGTAAAATCACAGGTGGTTTGTCTCAGCTGCACATATTATAGCTTAAAAAATATTTAGTATGGTCGGTGTTAACAAATACACATTATTATTTTAACAACTACAAGTTATCCCTTAAACATAGGTCCGTGCTTTCGAAGTAGGTTGAATATAAGACAAGTGTGAAGTAGGTGTATAAATATATATATCATGCTCGTAAATAAGGTGATTAGTCATGTGATGTGCTTGTGAAGAATTTTTTCAATATATATTTTTGTTTGAGAGGGTTGGACGTAGCTGTACATCTGACTCCTTTGCTGGGCAGCCAGATAAGATGTCCACCTGGCGTGGACCGGTTTTTCCTCGGAATGTGGGGCCTGCCTGGTCCGAAGAGTGTTGCATGGCCTCCTGCATCAACCGCCCTCCTGCATCAATAGCCCCTGCACTTCTTAGGCCTGCTGCATCGACAGGTTGCTGTCAGTTGCAACTGCTACCATGAGGTCCGCTCCGACTGCGTCAGCGAAGCTGGGTTGGGGATCTCAACCTTTTGCCTGTTTGTCTCCCTCCGAGGAGATATGGGTCGTCGATACGAGGCCTTTTAGACGAGGTTGAAACCCCTGGATTATTTCCTTTCCCTGCCCTGTTTTCGGCTGTCTTCAAGGTTCCTGGTACAGGTCCCTTGAGTACCTCGGCTGTTGTTCTTTGAGCAGTGCGCGCTGCCTTCTTCCTTTCGCGCTGCAGCTTGCTCCTGCGTTTACTCTTGACCCTAGGACCCTCTTGGGTAGGTTCAGGCGTGTCCTTTTCAGGAGCTCCCTTTGCAGTTCGCCCCTTACTTGGGTTGTGTGCGACAAGTGTCCATCCTGCGTCAGGTTGGGTGGGTGTAGAGATCGAAGCCACCACCTCCTGCGCTGGCTTTTGGGCTCCGCATGCCCAGCAGCCGCACTGGTGGAAGTGGCCAGTGTGCTTGTTGACGCGGAAGCGCCGTGGGGGGCGCCGTGCCTGTCTGGGTTTTCGACACAGCAGGCCTCGGCTCAGCCAGTTTCCCAGCTTTACCGCGACCTTTTGCGGACTTTCTCGATTTTGTGTCTGGCGATGCAACTTCGTTGCCCTAACCCACTTGTGAAAGAGGGTAACGCAGCT
Source organism: Argyresthia goedartella (assembly GCA_949825045.1). Taxonomy (NCBI): domain Eukaryota; kingdom Metazoa; phylum Arthropoda; class Insecta; order Lepidoptera; family Argyresthiidae; genus Argyresthia; species Argyresthia goedartella. The sequence goes on along the minus strand of OX463821.1, from coordinate 18,439,780 downwards.
TTCGCCGCATCTTCCCCCTCGCTTGACGGTGTTGATTTTAGAGAGAGGTTCTGTTTGACCAGACCCAACTCTTTGTGTGAGTGGGTGTGGTTCAGCTTGCGCTGACCCAGCACCTTGTGTGTACCCGTCAGGTTTCCCCTTCGGTTCCTACGTGTTTTGGATTTTGGATCGTTTGTTGTCCATAATCCATTGTGTATATCTTCATCTCCTGAGTTCCCCACTCTCCACGGAGCCCGCGCCTTTGGGGATGCCAAACGTTGGCACCAGGGCTACCCAGAAGGTATAGGTGCAGCGGGTTGGGTCTCCTTCAGCATGGCCGAGACCCAGTGCCCTCTCGGAGCGCCCCCCACCTGCGGCACTGTTCCCGTCTCTTCCAAACAGGACGCGTATCCATTATTTTGCAGTGGCTAGTTGCAAGGCTCCGTTTTGCTTGTATTCCGGACCAAAGAGGGCGTGTTGTCTCCCAAAGGTAACTGACGCGACCTCGTTCGACTCAACCTCCCAGGATTCCTTTATCCTCGCGCACAGCGCTAAACTGCGCAGGACTAACGCAGGTAGTCCTGCGCAGTTTAGCGCGTTTAGTCTACCGAGGGCGCCTACAACCAGGAGATCTTAGCCATCATAGCTAGCCATCATGTTGGCATAGCCATCATGTTGGCAATGCCCTCACTTTACTAACCATGTCGCCCAGGGTGCGCCGTGATAACTGGTTATACCCCATTCGGATTTTTAGGTCCAGGGATAACCATCCCCAGCTACACTGAGGCGACCTTGCTTGCACCCCTTTGTATGACTTAAATTCTGTTACGAGGTCCTAACGATTGATACAAACTGTAGAATTGATTGAGGAAGGTTCGTAGAGGACAGCAGTGGAAGAATTGTTGAGAGTAGTAAAACAAATCTGTTGAGTGGCGACTGCCCGTGAACAAAAGATAACAAAAACGTGTTTTGGCGTCATTTTATTAAATATTTCTCGTTTTGAAGGATGAACGATTACCACAAACGGTAGAATTGACTGAGGAAGGTTCGTAGAGGTTTGTAGTGGAAGAATTTTTGACAGTAGTTGTATTTTATTTTATTAGAAGTTATAAAGTAAAAGAACACTGGTTTGGTCGTCCTTTTTACTGAATAATTCTCGTTCAAAAAGATATAGCCGGCGCCCTGTCTAAACAATGCTATCAAGCATCTCATGGCCAAGAGAAATAGCGCTAAGTGTAAATGCATAAAGACCACTGATGACGACTTTCGCAATTGATGCAAAAGTCATGACGCCAAGCGCCGTCACATCTTCGAGTATATCGAAAGGTACATTCCAGCTCAGGTGTGGAAATTTCTCTAGACATGGTATTGGCAAATCCCGCTCTGCTCCGCCAGTTGTTTTTAACTCTTCTACCAAGAAAGCCATTCTTTAGAGCTCAGCGCTCTAGGTCATTACACAACACCACTCCTTTAAGAAAGTATTTCTAGCAATGTAGGACAGGCGTTAGCAACAGATCGATCGCGGCGACTATTCGAGTTAATCGCGGCAAGGGGGAAATAATAATATTTATATGTCAAAAATACGTAGACTGAGAAATTATTATTTCATACTAAAAATAATAAAATGTATAAAATTCCAAATGTCTTTATTACTGTAGATATTTAAAAATACTTAGCAATCGTCATTTTTTGCCACTTCTCTACATTGGACCACTGTGGGAGAAGAAGGGCGTAGAAACTCCCACAGATTGATTTTTAGATCTCTTTTAAAATCTCTCTTATCTCTTTTATACCTATAAACAACAATAATAACATGTATACCGGCTTCCATGTGACAGCTTTCTTTTTTCATTTCGGCATGAGATGAACTCCAGTCAAACGACCAAGAGTGGCCCCTAGCAGTAGCATTAAGGACACCTCCCATGGAAACATTCATAATTCTTTGTTGCACACGCATAATTTAAAAGGGTAGATGAGGAGAAATCATATTTACAAAGGCGAGCTTATCTCTAAAAAGAGATATCTTGCAGCAAACCTAGGCACGAAAGGGAAATGTATCATGAAAGGGTAGGCAGTGCACAATATATAATATCTAATCTATACTAAAATACATATAATATAAAATACGGAAAATAAAATACTTACGTACTAGACTACTTAATACAATACATACATATACCTGCAAATATAGTAAACCATTTCCTATTATAGGTTTTGAATTTTATTACCATGGCATAAGGTTCATAATCGCGATACCTCACGCGTAGGCGCGGTAATGGAGCGGTTAATAGAAGTTCGAAGCTATCAATAAAAGTGAAAAAATTAGTTTTGCTACTCCACCTAGAAGGACTTTGAAATTCGCTTTAAGGATTTCAAAAAAAAATAGAAATTGGTGGAGTTATCAAGCTATCCCTTAAGCAGCTCTATGCCTCCTAATCAGATCTACGAAATAGCCCAAAAAATGGGAGATACATTTCAAATGGACCTTGCGCGAATTTACAAAGAAATGATCACATTGCAGTGTGATAATTTTCTTAAAGGAAGGGCATCGTTTGGGTTGATATATTTATGCGAATCGGCATGTTCTTACCTAAAACAGACCAAAAACAAACACCGATCACTCCTAACGGATGGTCACACACTAGATTCCCTAATATTCGCAATTTCAAACTACAAAACCGACTTCGCTACATTAACGGAAGAGGTGAATCAGGTGAGTGTTCACATTAATAGTAAGCAGTTTATTTATTAAGCATATTTTATGATGACCCTATTACTATAATATAATAAAAAAACAACATAAATCTAGATCCTAGTCTAGACTGTTTCATTTCAACTTTTGAAAGTTGAAATTAAACAGATTGCTTGAGCAATCAATTCAAAAATCAATTTAGAGTGGTTGCTCACGCCTGCTGTAGAAGATGATAATATCTGCCAGCAAATGATTCTTACTATCCTTGATGATCCCGCCATAACACATATTTAAAAAAATTCCATTCCAAATTGTTCCTTCCCTACTGCTTGGAAACAAGTATTAGTTATCCCTCCCCCTAAAACATCCAATACCACCTCCATTAAAGAGTATGGATCAAAGGCAGCTCTCGGTGCTGGCTCTGCTGGACTTGAGCAGTGTTTTTTCACTGTGTTGAAATCGACATTCTCGTTGAACTTCTCAAATCTCTTAATGTCTCCTCTCTCTCTGCCAGCTGGTTTGACTCTTACCTAAGAGACCGAAAACAGCGTATCAAGTCGATGGAGGCTTATACGGAGTGGTAGGACCTCTCCTGCGGTGTCCCCGAGGGTGGCATTCTCACACCTCTTCTGTTCTCAATACTTATTCATTTATATCCGATGTCCTTTCTTCTTCCTAGCATCTCTACGCGGATGACTTTCAGATCAATTGTCACTTCACTCCTGACGATGTAAATACCGCTGTGGAGGCATTGAACGCTGACTTGGTTGATGTTAGTGGATGGGCATCGTCGTTTGGGTTGCTGGTTAATCGGAATAAGTCCCACGTTGCATTAACTGTCTGTCCTTTCTGAAACTTATAACGGTACTGTAATCATGTATAGCGATAAAACTAAAAACCTGGGTGTCGTCTTCGATAAACAATTGTCCTGATCAATTAATGTTAATGAAGTCAGCAGGCGAGCTTACGCAACATTTCACTCTCTTAGGAGATTTCAGAACTTTCTTCCTCGCCAGACCAAAATTTTGTATGCAGTCTATTTTAAGCAATTATGGTTATATTACTCGGTAGGTATATTACTCGTAGTACTCATAGAGTTTTATTGTAAGTACGCGCAGGTCTTCCCCTGCTCAACCATCACCTTTCCTACCCATCATGGTTTGCTGGAAGATATCTCTTGTTAGAGATAATCTCGCCTTTGTACAAGTTTTTTTGACGGATGGGGGAAAAAATGGAATTACCCTTGCCCAGAAGTCCGACCTCCCTGTTAAGTCCCGGTCCCTATACATTAAGCGGGCATCAGCTCGTGTAGTATACGGACTAAAAACAACCCCTCTGTTGTGTAACAGTTATCGTTAGATGTTACTGTGAGCCATGGGGAAAGTTATCTGTATGTTTGTTTTATGCAGTACAATAAAAATTACGAAATTACGATAATTTTTTGCTGGGAATGGAGTTGTTTATGTTAACGAAAACCTTTATTCCTGGGCACAATATGAAAGTAAATTCTCAACACTCTGTAGTATGTAGCCTGTTCAATTTAATTTTGCAACATTCCAGAAAATATATGACTTCTGTTCTAAATAAAGAACCTGAAAATATCTTTATTCAAAACAAGCTAGCTATACCCTGTTTTTTTATTTTCAGAGTTCTAATGGCACGTATGTAGACTCAAATAAAATAGAAGCCCACTCCACTTGCACAGTAAAAGATGGTGGAGTTATTGGAGTTGGATGGATCGATGGAGCAGGGCTTGCAAAGATTGCTGATGCAGAGAAATTTGTATTCAAACTGGTCAAGGAAAAGACTGAAAAGTCAATTATTGACAGAATTTCCTTCCAAAATGAAAGTGAAGTTGATGAAGTAGAAGACAAACTGGCTGCATATATAAAAGGGTTAGAGAATGAACAATCAGATAAACCCCAAATTACAAACAAAATAAATGAAACCAAGCTAAGCATAAAGAGAAAATCTAGTTATGAGGAAAAAGCAGTAGTAGTAAGGAAAGAATATGCAGTAGAGACAAATGGGAATAAGAACATTGAAGGCGTTGTTGATTTAGTATCAGAAAGCGAAAACGAAAACAATAACAATGATGAAGAAGTGCCTTTCAAAAAAATCAAGTTGGAAATTATTTCTGAAGAAAGTCCAATTGTAAACCCAGAAAACATAAAAACAGAAGTCAATGAAAACACAGACTATGATGCTTTCAAAGTCAAGCAGGAATTACTGGGATATGATGAAGAACCGATCAATCTCGACAGTGACAGCGAAACAGAATCTGAGAGGCGATGGCTGTTTAGGTTATCCCAGAGCTCACCGGGCAAACCACTCAAAAATCCAATCCTGATAGAAGAAAATAACCACATTCAGGAGAGTTCATACAGCCAAATTATAGAGGACCATGATGAAAGTTTACTTGGTAATGAAGTCAGCAATGATGAAGAATTTCTTGATGACTTAATAATAATTCCTGAAAAACCCCTTCCAGTTACAAACGATTTAACAGCGGATGTGGACGAAGCTGATGGTTGCGCAGGGGGACTAAGCTCTGATTATTTTGCTAAACAATTGAAGAAATTACCTGAAACTGAAAAAGATACATGTTCAAAGAATACAGCTGCAGCGGCAGCAGCAGTTGAGGCGCTCATTGACTCCATAGGTAGAAAGGCCCAAATGATAGAGCCTCAAACCCGAGGCCCCAAGGGGAAGCCTCACCTTCTTACACTCAAGAAAGTGGAAAAATCTTCTACTCAGCCTGAAGAATGTATGTGTTAAATTGTATTGTTGTATTGCTTTAGTACTTGATTTTCACATCTTTTCATTGTCGTCCTGTTTTTCAGATAAAACCAAATGTACATCATCAAAACACTCAAAATCTAAGAAGCACTCTCATTCTCATAGCAAAAACCATATTTCGAATTCCTTAAAAGAAGAGCGCAAGAAGAAATTAAAAGAAATTGCTACTAAGGAAAAGGATCCTGTAGAAAAACCTTCTTTGAATTCTAGCAGCAACTCAAAGACCAAAGTCAATGTAAAAGTCACCAATTCTAATAGAGGAGCCTTCTTGATAGAGACCACAGCAACCGTAAAACCTATGCAACGAAAGGAAAGTACGCGGAAGTCACACAAACATGTTGATAAAAAACCTGAAGACAAAGAGCCAATATCAAACAATACTTCTACTTCTGAATCAAATGTGGAAAAATGCCAGAATATCGAAAATATAGAAAGTGTCGATCAATCTAATGTTGACGAAAATGCTTATCAGACACCAAAAAGAAAATCACGATGTAAGGAAAGTCACAGCAGTAGAAGTACAGATAGTTCTGTAAAAAATTATAGTAAATCTGTAAAGAAGACAAAAACTAGGGTACCACTGAAAAACCTGAAGCCTCTTACTGATAGTGAAGATGCCAATTCTGGAAAACCCACCTCCATAGTTGAACCAATGACGGTTACCAAACCTAAGAAGAGGGTCCGCTTCGCAAATGCTCCACCACAGATCAAATTTTTCGAAATTGAGCCTGGAAACCAACTGAAGAAGACCAGTTTAGTGAAAGCCACCCAGTTAGATGTCCCACAAAAGCCATTATTCTCTCTAGAAAAGATAATCCTGATGAAAATCCTGAGATGGAACCCTCAATGGTTGGAAGAGCAGGTCAATAATAACGAACCTCCACCCATTTTAGGCCACAGCTTTCCACCAATGACTTTAATGTACTCTTTCCAAAGTCATGATCAATATGTGCAGTAAGTATTTTTATTTTATTCCAGAAAAGTAAGTTAATAATGTTAATGTAATACTTAATGTTATTTTGTGTATGATAATTATATCTTTATATTATTATTTCCAGAGTGGTTGGAGACCTACTTCTGATGGAGATCTGGGAAGGCATCACGCAAGCTTTCATGCGCAAACGCAACCAGGAGAACATTGTTCAGATGAGCATCGAGAGTCTGCCTACCGGTCCCGCCCCAGATCGCGGTTATGAGATCTTTCCCATCAGCGTAAATGGTAATTCAATTAAATTCAATATACAGTGACTTAATTAGCTGACCACTTTTTAGGGAATGATAGTATCCATTAATATGAACTAATTTTTCTTATGAATGTATGTTCCTAAGTGAATTTTTAGGGTTCCGTACCCGAAGGGAGCCCTATTGCGACACGTGACGCAATAGGGCTCCCTTCCGCGGCGGACGGCCACGTGAGTGACAACTCACGTGGCCGTCCGTCCGTCCGTCGTTTGTCACACAGAATTCACAGCCAAACGTTTAAAGCTACAGTCTTTAAAATTTCACAGTATTAGCACGTCCTAGACCTAAAGCCATACAAATTGTCAAAAAATAATCTTAAATGGTTTTAAGGGAGCCTCCCAAACAGCTAAAGGGGGGTGCGAAAAAAACAAATTTACCTACCCCATCGAGTATCGTTATTTGGAGCTCGTGGAGTAGATCAATACTGTATATTTTGCTTTAAAAATATTGGAAAATAAAGGAATGAGAAGCCACCAATGACAGATTTTGTTACAAAATTTGTACTGAAGACATTTTAGCTTGCCATGGACCTATGCCCTTAAAATTTGGTGATAATTGTTCTTATTACGTAAATATCAGCAGATAGCAAGACAAAGAAATAAAAAGTTTTCATTATTGGTTTTGGTTATTGATTTGGTTTTATTGGCTTATGCCAATAAAACCAAATCAATAACCAACGTCAAAGTCTTAAGTCACTTCAGGGCTGATACTGACCACAGGCCCGTGGTTGTCAAATAGTCAATAGTCAAATAGTCACCGTGTTACCACAAAAAATATTAAACAGCGTTTAACCTCAAAACAAACGTCAAATCCCATACAGATTTATTTTTAAACAAGTGTTGAACAGTAGTTTATTTTTTGTGGTAGTTCTTTATTACTGTAGATATTTACATATGCTTAGCAAATGTCATTTTTTGCCTCTTTTCTACATTGGACCACTGTGGGAGAAGAAGGTCGTAGAAACTCCCACAGATTGATTTTTAGATCTCTTTTAAAAATTTGTTGTGCTTAACTAATACAAATATTACAATATTAATTATTATAATTAATAAGCAGGAATAAATAATTCCAAAACTACTAACAGCAAGGTCTGGGTTGAGCTAGATTAACCCCATAAAGTCCCGTCATTTAAGTAATCTTGAACATTGTAATATCCCTTTTTCGACAAAGTCGCTTTAACATGCTTTTTAAATTGCTCAAATGGCAATTTCAAAATCTCCAAGAGGTATCTTATTGTAGTAGAGAATTGTTGCATCTATCAAAACAAAGACTACAAGATGCTTTCATCGGAGAACCCCAAAAAACGCATCACAATACATACCCCAAGATAACCACAGAGAAGAGTTAAGAACCATAAATAACTCCAACAATGACATCTCTTTACAAAAAACATACAACAAACTAGAAATTCTACTTCAAAATGCGGAGAAGGAACATAAAACATTACAAGCTACAAAACCAAAAATCTTTTCAATTGAAACCATGAAAATAATATTAGAAAGAGAGAAAATTAAATGGATATCAAACTAATCTGAAAAAAAAAAGAATTATTCAAACAAAAACAAAAAGGAGCCAGGAAATGCATAAGAGAGGAGTTTCAAATATACACCGATAAAACAATAGAGGCAATAATGGGTACATCCGGATCAATTTAAAGTATAGAACGCAACAGAGCTATAGGAAAACAACTTATTCAAACCATAAAAGCCAAAATTGGGAGAAAATCAAACACACGATAAGACATTTTGAAAATGTCAACGGAATTCTATAAAGCTCTATACAACTAACTCGTCTGAATCCACCATGACAGAAATCAATGAAAATGAGACAAATAAAATCCCTTATTTCTTGAAATCGGAAATAAGATCTGGGATAGAAGGTATGAAAAACCATAATGCATCTGGGAAAAACAAAATCACGAATGACATCTTTGAAATGTTACTCGAGCAAACTGACAGAGATCGTCCAAAAGATCTTTAATAAGATTTTAAGTAAGGCAAACGTCAACCATTACTCTTCTTCATAAAAAGGGATGCAAGGAAAACATAAACAACTAGAGGCCCATAACCCTACCAACGCTCTATATAAACTATTTATAAGCCTAATAAAGAAAATACTGCACCGGACATTGGATGAGAACCAGTCCATAGACCAAGCAGGATTAAGACCTGGTTTCTCCACGACGGATCACTTATACACACTGAACGTGCTAGTTGAGAAATATACGGATTTCAACAAGCCACTGTACACCGTGACATTTTAGTGGTTTTAAAGCGGAGGCTAGGTGAATCGCCTTGAGCAGTAGGTATCATATTGTCTTTTTTTTTTAATCGAGGCATGTTTTTTTTATTTACGAAAAATATCTCGACAATTTCTCGAAACAGTGAGAAACATTAGTAGCCCTCTTTTGCTACGCACGGCGGGTCGGCAACGTCAAAAGCCTTCAAAGAAGCTAGCCGCCTAGTGCAAGCGCATGCCATTAGCCAATCATCGCACTTGCACGCCGCACGCCGCACGGCCCGTACGCAACGCATGCTATCTGCCCCCGCCCCCAACACTTTGATTATCGGCGCGCGCGTCTTTAGTTACCCACAGCACGTCACTCGTGTGATACGTGATGCTACCCAAAAAACGCGCGAAAATGGATCGGCATTACGCATACTCAAATTTGGAGTATCTAAGTTTGGTGCAACAATACGCTATTGCGAATTACAACGCAGGAGAAGCTCGACCGCTCTACGCACAACCGGACCACCTGAACCATCTCAGAATGCAGGGCATCACAAACCCACAGGTTCCTTCAGTAAACACTTTCCTGGCACTATTGGAACTCATTTCGTGGAAGGACATTTGACCGGAGGTATGCACCTGGACATGTTACATACAATGCGTCCACAGACCAACTAGCCTAAAGACGTAGCTTTAAACAATTATTTCATTAAAACAGTCTGCCAAAAATGCGGGGGTGAGGGCGGCGTAACATGTAGTCACTGAGACGCGATTGGTCGTTCCAAGGTCAAGACGGCCAACCGCTAGTGTTGCCCATCGACCGCATGAAATAAATATCGATAGTAGTAAATAATTACTACTATCGATATTTATTTGACAGCTGGGTTACAGAGGGGTCATAAGACTAGGATAACCCCATTCTATCGATAAAGCATCTGTCATTCTCAAAACTTAAGATTATTAGTCGGCGAGTCACAGAATAAACACAAATATCATATGTCGTCCGATGGAATAAATAAAACACCAATAAAATTTTTCATTCTGTTTATTACAAGTAAATCTATTTTTTTAATTACTATTGACCCTTAAAATGTATGAGCTTGGTAAAAACTCGTCTAATTTGATTTTGACTTGTTTGCTTTTTTGTTAAATAAGCCAATCGCACGTTTATATATTTTTCAATAACCAATTTCGTTAAGTCGACTACGTGGTTCGTACTTTCGTAATCGAATTGGTGGCTCGATAGAACGGGAAACAAATCTTCATTAGCAAATGAGTGTAAGGTTTTCGTTACCAGAAATGCGGCTCTTCTATCGGGTTTGATCGTTTTATAATTATCATTACTTTTTATTATCACCTCACATCGTCGGCAGATGGTTACAACCATTTTAGATGGATATATCAATCCCCCTGCATCCCTGGCGAATATAAGTGAATTTCTTTTTGCTTCGAATGATATTAAACCTTGAACACATTTGCTGCATTTTATTCTTTTGCATAACGAACGCGCCACAAATCCTGAAATGTATTCAATTATGTTTTCAGCAAACAATGACAACGATGTTTCTTGGACTGCAATGGCCAAATTATCCTCATCGGCTAAATCATTCATATAGAACTTTGCATTATTTTTCTTTCTTTCCACCGTCATGTTAATGCGATCAAGTGAGGAACAATTTAAAATTGATATATTCTCTAAAGGTATACAATTTCCTGTAACAGACTGCTGTAGTTCAGTGTGGATCAACATTTTTTTGTAAATACCCTCAAACTGACGAGGAGTAGGATTGTCGTTACAACCACCAGCTGATCTTACGTTGCAGAAAAAAAGCTCTATATGATCCTGGGACACTTTATGTAGCGGCAAGTAAGTCATTGGGATAGCTTCATTTTCTATTAATTCTCTGAATAATATTTTTGCACTTTCGATGCAATTTCGATGCAGTAGCGATTTCAATGTTGTAATCTTTTTTTTATACGTGCGATTTGAACTTTGTAAACGTTTTACTTTAATTTTTGCCTGTTTAAGTTTTTGCGAAAGGTCAGTTACAGTGATGCGAAGACGCTTTTTTCGAGGAGTACTAAAATTTGAAATTGTTTCTAAATAATCTTCTGTATTCTGGTCTGGTTGAATGTTGTAGCGTGCAGTAGTTTGGTTCGATGTAGATGTGACTGCCAAATCCGTTGTTGCTTGTACAATGGTCTGAAAATATGAAAGTATAGGTACTTATAAAAATCGTTATAAGGATTACAAACTGAACAAAGTAATTATTTGAAACCTTACCTCTGTCATTGGCAAAGGTAACACAGCCGGTGCTACTTCCATGTTTATTGTAACAAAGCTTTGATGTTTTGTTGCTTCATGACACATCTAGAAAAATGAAGTCGTTTTTGAAGAGTTAGGTTTTCCATTTGATGTTTAATAAATAATCATTTGGTAAATAGTAGTAAAGGTTTTATTGTAAACAAAATTCGGAAGGCAACTGTACTGGGAATGATGCTATGACCTCTATGCTATGAGGATGATGATGACCTTTGCTGATGATAATAAAAATGAAAATAAATAAGTGTAATTTTCAAGTTTTCAGAATCACTAACATTACGTAAACTTACCTCTGCTGTCGGTAAGGCCTGTGTCATTTTTGTAACTTCGGAAAATGAATTTCGACTTTGAACAACAGATCCGTCCCCAGGTATCTAGAAGTATAAAAAAATATGTTTAAATCATATTTGTTTATCTAGTACGCAATAAATGTAGTGGAGTGCATCCAACAAGGTACAATATAAAAATACAGTCAGGTAAATTTACTTACCACTGTTGGCAGGTGCAGCGTAGGAACGGCATTTGGATACAAAATTCGTCTATTCGCTTTCGTTAATTTTAAATATTCTGACTTAAAGTGCCGCGAACATACAACACTGCTTGGAGAAGGAAACCAATCATCTAATCGTTTTGTGGCATTCATCCATATTTCCTTCATGTTTGGGCATTTAGGAAACCTAAAAGAAAGGGTACACGTTTGAGCTGACATGCTTGGAAAGATTTTAAATAAAACCCGCTAGTTAAGTAGATACGTAATTCGTTATCACCCTTGTATTCGTTATTCGTTATCTTTAGTTCGCAAACGTATGGTTATTACGTACGTATGTATGGTTAAACGTAGTAGAGGTAAATAACTAACGACTGCCCATTAATTAATGTGCGTAAACTGAAATTTATACTACAACAATACTAAACATAAAACCTGAATTCATCAGAGAAGAAATATGTTTTATCCAATAACTATCGATAATAAACAAACATACTATGGACATCACTAGCTAGCGCTAGGTAATGCCGCGAAATGAAAGACAAGGAAGGAGCGATACACCGTGCAATGTATTAGAGAGAGACTTTCTAAAAAGACATCAACGGGTTCCGAACTGGAACTATAAAACTTTATTTAATAACACGCTTAAAATTTGTCATTTTATATTGAAATTTTATTAAAATCTGCTTACCTGTGAAACGAAATACCATCCTTTTGCACACCAGATGTTTTTGTGTTTTTTCCACATAATTTTACGCAGCAATAATGCATTTTGCCCGTCTTCAATCACGTCAAAACTTTCATTACACAACCATGTCACTCGTGCGAGCGCCGTCCGTAGACTGAAGTTAGCATTGGAGGCGTGGCACAAACATAGAGTGAATTCACCGTATGCGTGACAGAGGGGGTCGCCCGGGAATGTTCCGTCTTTAGGCTAGTTGGTCTGTGAATGCGTCATACCCGTTCTACTCGAAGATGTGCTGGTGGATTTGTATTACCAGCATGATAGGTGCCCAGCACACTACCAACGCGACGTGCAAGAGCATCTAAACACAGTGTTCGGGCAGCGTTGGTGAGGACGCGGGGGGTCAGTGTCGTGGCCAGCAAGGACCTCACACCATTAGACTTTTTTTTGTGGTCCGAGCTGAAGCGCCTGGTGTACACTTGGGAACACGATACTCGAGATGAATTAAAGAATTAAAGACGCGATAACAGACGCGTTTAATGTAGTGAGACGTGACAGAGACACTTTATTAAAGTTAAAACGTAATTGCGTGAAACGGGCACGACTTTGTATTGAACGAAACGGCCTGCACTTCGAACAATTTGCTCCGTTATCAGTGAGTGTAAATTACTAAATTAAAAAAGTGAGTGTAAACTTCGTGAGCTGTGTGAAAAATCTGCAATGTTAGCAGATACCTACCAAACGCCTTTACCACTTTAACTAGGTACCTATCTAATCAAATAAATATATCATGATTTTACCTACGGAATGGTGAGGCGACGCGCTACTACTAGTTCGCAATTTTTTGGAAATGAGATTTCTCAATTATTTTTATTTTTATTTTACGACTTGGGCCGGTATAAATTGTCGAAATCAATAATACTGTTAATTATAAATAACCTCCCTCCGGCTGTAAAACCAATTAAATGTCACGGTGTACATATGTTTTATAGACTTCACAAAAACATTTGATAGCATCAGTCGTGAATTTCTTTTTGAGGCCCTCTCACACCAAGTTGTTGATTTTGTGTGCGTTTGTAATTTTGTATATATTTTTTTATTCGAATCTTTGCATGACATAATTTCAATTGAAACAATCTTTTGTGTAGGCTATTTATATATATTTAATTTCAATCAATTGTATATTATATTTTAATTAATTTTGAATATACTTAACTATGAGATTGTTGCTTGATTTGAACCATTAATAAAAGGCTTTGTTATTATTATTACATAAATTTTACTAACAAATACCAATAACTGATAAATCATTTTTTTTTTTCTTTGAATTTCGGTCTCTTTTTGGCTTATATTAATTTACGTTTTTCTTAATTTGACGAAGCTGTACCTATAAACCTGCTGTGTTATTTTTTTAAAGTGGGGCATTGTAATTGTAATTTTTTGACTGTGCACTACAGCCAACTTATCGGCGAAGGGACAGGTTATCTGAAACAACAGCTCAATAGATCTGTCAACAGGGAGGGAATATCCCTTTTTCCTTGGAAATAACTATGGTCAGGTAATTGGTTATCTGTGAAGTTTTTTTTTCCTCAGAGATAGCTAGTTATCTCCAAGGATTTGTTTTGCCTCGCAGATAACTGTATTTTTCAGCAGGTTACTGGTTACATGTGAAGTTTTTTTTTCCTCAGAGATAGCTAGTTATCTCCAAGATTTGTTTTGCCTCGCAGATAACTGTATTTTTCAACAGTTATCTATAACGAAAATCTATTCCTCGGAGATAACTAATAACATCCGATGAATAGATTTTCTTCGCAGATAACTGTTAAAAATACAGTTAACTGCGAGGCAAAACAATTCCTTGGAGTTAACTAGCTATCTCTGAGGAAAAAAAAAACTTCACAGATAACCAGTTACCTGACCATAGTCTTATTTCGCATATTTATGTGAATCACATCCTCTCTTTCTAATACAGGCGTGATGGATGACGTATCGCGAATTCGTGCATAAGCTTCTTGGCGATACCTGTATGGTTCTACTATGGATATAACTATCTCTTCTTGGCATATTTCAAAATGTAGAGGAACAAACAGGCTAGCTAGTCAATAAAAAGCCTCCATCTGCCCCGGATTACGCTCCGTACCGCGACAGTTGCCCCGCTCGCGGCCGCACGCACGCCTATTTATCAAACAATTGTATGAAGACGTGGTTATGTGTAGATTAATTATGAGTCACTATGAATTTAAATGAAATGAAACATAAATCCCAAACAATATTAAATTTTTAGCGTTCCGTACCTCATAAGGAGTAACCCTTATAGGATCACTTGCGTGTCCGTCCGTCCGCCGGTCTGTCAATAGGGATGTCAAGGGATAGAGTCTTGTAATCTTCTGCGGAAATACTTATCCTGATAACTGCAAGATAATTCAAGTCTAATATGAACAAAATAATGCCTACAAAAGAGTAGAGCGGGTAAAATGACAAAACAAAAAAATTACGTCTTTATCAGTCAGGTCTCTTTATAAACATTTAAAAAATATATTTTTTTACTTTATGTTTTGATAACTTCAGCAGTTATGATCAAACCGAAACGACACAGTCTAAAATTATGAAAAAATACAGAATATTAAACTCAAGCCAAAGATTACAGGAAAAACTACCCGGAATTGCCAAGGTTTGTTATTTATCTGTAAACCACATACAAACTTATAAATACACCTGGTTACGTACATGGAGTATGAAAGTAGCCGCACCAATAACTTTGAAAACAACATTTTGCTATGTAAAATCCAAACTATTCACTCCACACCACCCCTACCATTGTACGGTGGTAAAGGAACCCTTCGTCCGTGAGTTCGACTCGCACTTGTTCGTTTTTAGGGTTCCGTACCCAAAGGGTAAAAACCGGAGCCTATTACTAAGACTCCGCTGTCCGGGTGTCTGTCTGTCTGACCGTTGGTCACCAGGCTGTATCTCATGAACCGTGATAGTAAGACAGTTGAAATTGTCACAGATGATGTATTTCTGTTGCCGCTATAACAAGAAATACTAAAAAACAGAATAAAATTAATATTTAGGGGGCTCCCATACAACAATTCTTACAATACCACACACACACTTATGATTGCACCTGGTTACGTACATGGTGTGGGGAAGTAGCGACACCCTAATTCTCGGCGACTTCAACACTTGCCTTCTCAAGAATAACGGTCGCTCAGCGAAGCTGAATTCTCTTGTAAGTTCATTTAACATGCATATCCTTCCTCTAGAGGCCACTCACTTTCAACCACACTGCACCCCCTCTCTTCTAGATCTAATGATTACTTCTGACATGTCTAAGGTTGCTGCGCATGGCCAACTTAACGCCCCTTTCTCCTATCACAATCTTATTTACCTCTCTTATAAGATAAAGCCTCCCAAGCGTGCAGCTAAATTCCTTGACATTCGGAGCTTCAAGGGCATGGATATAACCTCCCTTAATTCAGACGCCTCCTCTGTCGACTGGTCGCCTGTCTACGGTAGTGAGACCATTGATGACAAAGTACGGAACTTCAACTCTATTGTCGTGAGCTTGTTTGATAAGCATGCTCCGGTCAAGAGGGTTAAAGTGAAGCATCTTCCTGCACCGTGGCTTACTGACACCATTAAGGGTCTGATGGCTAAGAGAAACCGTGCCAAGTCTAGATATAAGAGGGATCCGACCGATGAGAATCTTTTAATTTTCAAACGCCTCCGTAATCGTTGCACTCGCCTGTGTCGTGACTCTAAACGCCGTCATATATACGAATGTATCGAGAGCTATACTCCAGCACAGGTCTGGAAGTTCCTGAAGACCCTTGGTGTTGGTAAGTCACAGGAATTGGCAGCCGGAAATGTCGATCTCCGGGGTCTCAATAGTTTCTTTGCAACTCCCCCTGTCGCGATGGACTCCCTCGTCAAGGATGCAACCCTTCGTAACCTACGGTCCAAGGCAACATCCCTCACCTCAGCATTTAATTTCATCCCTGTCGGAATCGGCGCAGTAAGGAGGGCAATACTAGCAATCTCGTCGAAGGCCATAGGTGAGGACAAGATATGTTCGCAGATGATAACAACTATCATTGATGTACTGTTACCTCTCATCACCCACATAATTAATGTGTCGCTTGATCAATGTTGCTACCCCAGCCAGTGGAAATTGGCACTTGTGATTCCCCTCCCCAAAACGTCTAATCCCGCCTTCTTTAAAGATTTCCGTCCCATTTCTATTCTGCCTATCCTCTCCAAAGTCCTGGAATCAATTGTCCACTCCCAACTCTCCTCCTACCTTTCCTCAAAAATGTTACTGAATCCCCACCAATCAGGTTTCAGGCCGGGTCACAGCACTACCACAGCACTGCTCAAAGTCACTGACGACATTCAATTAGCTATGGATCAAAAGCAGCTTACGGTCCTTACACTGCTTGATTTCAGTAGCGCCTTTAACTGCGTCGATTTCGATATACTAGTCGAAATTTTAAAGTCACTTAATGTCTCCTCGCACTCTGCTCGCTGGTTTGACTCCTACCTGAGAGACCGCCAGCAACGCATTAAGTCTGAGATCTCAACGGACTGGTGTGATCTCTCCGCAGGGAGGCATCCTTTCTCCTCTCCTCTTCTCGGTATTCATTAACTCCATCTCTGACGTTCTTACCTCTTCTTATCATCTGTACGCAGATGACCTTCAAATATATCGGCACTTCTCTCCGTGTGATGTGAATCTGACAGTAGAGGCGTTGAATGCTGATCTCGATAACATCAGGAAATGGGCTACCTCTTATGGTCTGCTTGTCAACCCGGGCAAATCGCAGGCCATGATTTTGGGTACTCGTCACTCTCATAACCTAGTTCAGAAAATGCCCGTCGACCCTATAGTGTATGATGGTAACATAATTTCATACAGCGAGAAGGCCAAGAATCTTGGGGTTGTATTTGATAAATTGTTGTCCTGGTCGCCCCATGTTTGTGAGGTCAGCAGACGAGTCTTTGCGTCATTTCACTCCCTACGGAGATTGCAGCACTTCCTGCCGCAGCAGACTAAAATCACCCTTGCCCAGTCCCTCCTACTACCTTTAATCGACTATGCAGATGTTTGCTGGATCGGTGCGAACGAAGAACAACTGAACAAACTCGAACGACTTCAAAACCTCGGGATTCGGTTTGTCTTCGGGCTGCGCAAGTATGACCATGTCTCACAGTATCGCAAGGAGTTGGGGTGGCTTCCGATCCGCCTTCGTCGTGATATGCACGTTCTCTCCTATCTGTTCAACATTTTGCGAAATCCCCGCTACCCCTCATATCTTCGAGAACGTTTCGAGTTTATTTCCTCCAGGCATAGCAACCGGAGATCCCACACGATGTCTCTTCTCTCTACTCCTCGGCATAACACTGCCGCTTACAAACACTCGTTTAGGTTAACGGCGATCCGACTGTGGAACGCACTTCCCTGCGCTATTAGAGATGGTCCCTCAATTTTCACTTTTAAGACAAGATTGAAAGAGCATTTCCTTTCTCTTTCGTGATAGGTACTTTTATATATGTATATATAAGAAGTATATGTTTGATATATATAAAATTTTTTGCTTTTGTACTTTATTTAGTATATATCATTTATTAAATTATTATGTTTTAGTTGTAAACAATTAGATGTGTACAGTTTTATTGCGCAGTCCTAGTGCGCAGGACTCTCCTGTTGCACAATTTTTCCTGTCCTACCTAGGTTTGCTGGTAGAAATCTCTCTTTAGAGATAAGCTCGCCTTTGCTCATAAAATGTTTTGTTACCTTACTATTAAGATTTCTGTGCAATAAAGAATATGAATATGAAAGTAGCCGCACCAATGACTTTGTAAATAACATTTAGCTATGTAAAATCCAAACTATTCACGCCACACCATCCCTCCCTACCATTGTACGGTGGTACAGAACCCTTCGTGCGCGATTTAGATTCGCACTTGAGCGTTTTTTGTTGATTTTTTTCAATTATGCTACGAAAACTACTATTTTTGCCGCCTTTCCTACTTTTTGGGGTATTTTATGATTGCTTCGCTCCAACTGGAGATCGAAATTGCTATTTGAGCAATGTAAAAGCGACTTTCTCTTAAAGGTACAAGATTACTTAAATGACGGGACTGTATGGGGTTGACATAACTCAACACAGAACTTGCTGTTAAAAAGAATGTAATTATTTATTCATTTATTTTTATTAATGATAATAATTAATATTATATAATATAATATTTGTATTGGTTAAAACATAACCGATTTATAAAAGAGATCTAAAAATCCATCTGTGGGAGTTTCTTCGCCCTTCCGCTCCCACAGTGGTCCAATGTAGAGCGGCAAAAAATGACGTTTGCTAAGTATAAGTTAATATCTACAGTAATAAAGAAATTTGAACTTTGAACAACTGGAATTTAGACGAAATTTGAAATTCTTATTAAAAAAGATTCATAATTAAATTTCAACAAGAAATTGAATTTAGAGCAAAACCCATATCTATGAGCGAAACCGATTCCAAACCGACGGAAACGTTCCAAAATGGTGGCCACTGTTGAGAAGAAGTTGAGGGAAAAAATATAATTTTATGAAACGATAGGTCCAAATGGGTTTTTTCCTTATCTAAGAGAGAACAAAGTTATACGTCTCTTATACGTCTAATCTCGTTTGTTAATAAGCTGGATGGAACAATACAATTACCTTACAGTAGCAAATAAAATGTGCTCAGAGAGACTTAATGTTTATTGATTCATTTCAGTACACTATGTTTATTGTTTCAGTGTCAGTGCCAAAGACTGGAGTGAAGCATTTACCTAGAATAGGAGAGTTGATGCTCGTTTGGTTCGGGCCAGACAATGCCAAGTCTAGTAGGTTCTTCTTTGTGCACAGTTTAAAAACCCTTCCATCACCACCAAGTAAGTATAAAGAACAAGTAGGTATCTAACGCTATTTACTCACTCTCTAGGTAACTACGCTCGCTGTGTCGCTGGCGACACGGCGTCTGCAGCAACGTATATGTACATAACACCTACTCGTAGTCGACAACGCCTCAATGTCTTAACTTTTTAAATATTTTTGGGTAGAAAAGGGTCATCATGAATCTACACTTCAATCCATCTCTCACCTCGAAGACATTTTGTCCAGTTTACCCATCGCATAATCGTGCTAATGTAGCTAAGAAATCTTCAATAAAGACTTGCGATGCCCCTGCGTATTCTACTATACCATGTCTATTTATAAGGAATCCCGAAGAGTGATGTGACATTGTTGTTTCCGTTTCCAGATAACGTGTATAGTTACTTCAGTATAACACTGCACACCATGTACACGGATAAGATGCGCGATATGAGGCGCGGAGAGGTGATGCACGGCAGAATACTGTGCTACATCAGGAACGAACTAGCGCTGTTTGAAGCGATGGAATACCTCAGCAGGTATATTAAACACAAACACATTATTAAACTACGAAGCGTCACGATTTCTGTTTTATAAACAGGTTAGCCAGGGGCATGTGTATCAATTTATTACATTACCTTTCAGCGTTGTCAATATCGGACGTCAGGTCAGTTATCGGATGTTATCTCTGATAATTCTGTTTCCTCGCGAGCTTTCATTGATGTTGGTAGATATTTAGATTGTATGGACCCGCAGAGAAACTGCGATATTCGAAGACGTCTTCTAATCTAACATCGAAAATAATACATCTAACCAAATTCACTATCTAAGCTGACTATTGAATTATATTGAAACCATGGGAATTCTTGCAGTACTTTGCTGCACAACATTCGGCTTACCTGAGAACGATATACTTTTTGTCTGTTGAAATTGAATGTTTTGTCTTATAGGTCGCCTTTGTGCGAGACGATTCTGCGACCAGCACCCAAACACTTCCAGCGAGAACACAACATATCTACACACGATATCATGTCACCTGTAAGTATTTAGATAAAGGCTACAGTTCAATATTTAACTCAAGCCGGGAACTACTATGTCATATACTCGTTATAAGGTTGGTAGTCATTACAGGACACCTTACACTATTACTAGAATTTTAGCTTATCCTACCTGATCCTTTGACCAGTAACTAAATCTATAATGTTACAGTGGACAGAAACCCTGAACGAGAGTCAGTTGGAGGCAGTATCATGCTCGGTGGCCTCTGCGCTCAGTGACCGACCCTCCATACAGATGATACAGGGCCCGCCCGGCACAGGTGATGATAACAAACCATGATGATTCCTCTCCGGTACGATCGGTCCTCTTTACCCATCGTTCCATCTTTTTTACAATCCTTCTACATCCTGATCTGTCCACTTTCCCAATCAGTCTACTTAAAATTCGTCTACTTTCCCCATCAGTCAATTTTCCTTTCAACTTTTAACACTTTTTCTCAGACCCAACTTAATGGGTCCCAATTCAACTCCTTTATGATTTTTTTATTTCACTATTTTTGACAGGTGTCATTATTTTGATATCACTTTTTTGACAGGTGAAACTATTCTGACAGGTGTTAAATACATACTTTCACATGTGTCACTATTTTGACACATAATTTTTGACAGGTGCCTCTATTATGGCAGATGTCACTATTTTTGACAGTGTCGCTATTTTGATAGATATCATAATTTTGACAGGTGCCATGATTTTGAGGGGGGTCAATATTTAACGGACTATTTTTGACAGTGTCATAATATATGCCAGGTGTCACTTTTTTACTGGTGCCAATTTTGTGACACTGTCGCCTTTATGACTGCTGTCACAACAATATTTTTAATGTACGTTCTATTGCACGTTCCGAATCGCACTATAATTGATTATAGCGTCTACGAGGTCGTTCCGAATGAGTTTTAGCGTGACAACGATAGCTCAAAATGGTTGATATGATGTCATGAATGACATCATTAGCGCCGTCATGTTGTGCTATCATCGCCCATGCTTCTGAAGGTCAGCACGTGAGTGAGCCATCAAAAGTGACAGCTGTCACGCTGACAGCTGACAATCAAACCTAGAACAGCAACCAGCAGCCACTCCTGGCGCTCCATAATAGTTTATTTCCTCTCTTATTCACCCAAAACAAAGCTAATATAACTATTACGACTGTCTACGACTCTAAATGACAATAACAAGCAAAAGTTGGGTTATAATAGTGTCATCTGTTAGTGTCAACGTCTACCGTCGCCTTCAAAGCGTTCCGAATGGATATCTATGATGGTCGTCATTTCCCACTCGGAACGGGCATGATTGTCGTGATGTCACGTGAGCGCATGGCTTTGTTGATTTGACTCGGAACGCATGGCTAGTGTACATTGATTTGTGTTGTGTACGTAAATGAAACGATGATTTTCTACACCAGTCTTCATTTATTCATACCTCCAACAGAACCACCTCTGAGGCGCTGCGGTTGTGGCTCTGCCTAAGTGCCTACCATGCGAGAGGTTCCAGGTTCGATTCGCGGCTGGGGTTAAAGAAAAATAAAACCCCAAGTATTGGATATGTATATGTGTGATGTCGGTGTTTCTGGGTTCCACGACACTGGATATCCTCGTGTGGGGTCAGAAGCAAAGTATGTGCCTATATATTAGGTCCTTACATATGAAATTGGCGTTTCGCCGTACTGGCCACTTTGATCTCAAATATCTCCTCTATGGTTAGGAATTCAAATTTATACAGCTATTTACTCATGTATTTGTGTTTCTAAAATTATAATTAATTTGTTTTTTCCTCAATTGTTTTTTTTCTTGCGTCACTCAGCTTACAAAATGGAAAAATTGAAATATCGCGTTATTTACGAGTATGAGTTCTACCGTGGCACCAGTGCTGCAGAAACGGCTCGGAGGATTAATGATGTGTATGGCGACGGTGCCGCAATAGAAAACACAGTGCGTTTTTGGTTCCAACATTTTCGGAAATTTTTGGAAATTTCGACCTGCAGAACAAGCCCCGTGGACGGCAGGAGAACAAAGTTGATAATGAAGAATTGAAGGCTATTGTGGAAGCGGATCCATCGCAAACCACGTCCGAGTTAGCTGCAGGCTGCGGTGTTAGTGATAAAACTGTTTTAATCCACTTGAAGCAAATTGGGAAGGTGAAAAAGCTTGAAAGGTGGGTACCTCACGAACTGAGTGAAGCAAATCAACAAACGCGCGTTGACGGCTGCGTTGCATTACTCAAAATTCAAAATTCAAAAAGAGTTTATTTCCATAAGAAACACATAGGTGGTAACATTTGGAGAATGTCAAATCTTAAACTAACACATGTATAAGGTACAGGGAAATATAGAACTCAATTTGAATTCCGTCACCTCAATGTTTTAGATGCTGGAGGCAAAGAGGCGACTAGAAACCTCCAGCTTTATACGTTATTTTTTACAGAATTGGAGCAAACACCTTCCCAAGCTTTCTTGTCTTCTACATAATTTGATATTTTGTGGTAACCTTTTTTACATAAGTGATTTTTAACAACATTTTTAAATTTATTTACAGACAATTCTTGTAACTCAGTCGGTATTTTGTTGTAAAAGCGAATACATTGCCCTTTAAAAGATACATTAACCTTATGGAGCCTATTAGTAGGTATAGCTTGTTTATTCCTATTTCTAGTGCTGACATTGTGCCTGTCGCTATTCTTAGGAAATTTATCAATATTTTTGTGGACGTACATTAGGTTTTCATAAATATACTGACACGGCACTGTCATAATCTTAATTTCCTTAAATTTACAACGCAGTGACTCTATGGGACCCACATTGTAGATTGCACGAACATCCCTCTTTTGCTGCACAAATATTATGTTAATGTCTGCAGCGTTCCCCCACAGCAGTATGCCGTAAGACTTAATGCTATGGAAGTAGCTGAAGTAAACTAGTCTAGCTGTTTCCACGTCCGTAAAAAGACGGATTTTTTTAACTGCATAAACTGCGGAACTGAGTTTTTTTGATAGCTTATCTATGTGTGGGCCCCACTGAAGCTTATTATCTAAGGTGATTCCTAGGAATACCGTGCTATCTACAATTTCTAAATTTTCACCTTTAACATTAACATTAGCCGAGACTTGTTTAACATTGGGGAGTATAAACCGAATACATTTAGTTTTGTTATTGTTCAGTAAAAGATTATTAGCACTAAACCAATTGACTACCTTTGAGATTGCATTATTCACATCGTCAAAGTCCAAACTGCGTCGTTTCATTTTAAAAAAAAAAGTGAACTGTTATCTGCAAACAGTACAATCTCATGATTATCTCTAACAAGATATGGCAGGTCATTAATATAAACCAAAAACAGGAATGGCCCGAGTATGGAACCCTGCGGTACACCCATAGTAACAACAGACCCTGGAGATCGTTTTCAATTAATGTCAACTCTCTGTATCCTGTTATTTAGATAAGAAGAGAGAAGATCTAAAGAGTTATCCCTAATTCCATAGTGATGTAATTTCCTGATCAATGTCCCATGGTCAACGCAATCAAAAGCCTTAGACAAATCGCAAAATACTCCTAGAGCATCATGCGGCTCCTCCCAGGCATCATATATATGTGATATTAACTCAATACCGGCATCAGTAGTTGATTTGCCTTGTGTAAAACCAAATTGTTTACAGTGGAGCATGTTGTTGGTGTTGAAATATGTAAGAAGCTGATTTAAAATTACTTTTTCAAATACTTTACTAAATGTAGGCAATACCGATATCGGTCTGAAGTTAGAAGGGTCAGATGTACTACCCGATTTAAACAAACACTCACCCGGCACAACAATGAAAGTATTTTAAATCGAATCATTACCTGTGATGAAAAGTGGATCCCTTACAATAATCGGAAGCGCTCATCGCAATGGCTGAACCCTGCCGAACCAGCCAAACCATGCCTCAAGCGAAAATTGACTCCAAAAAAGTTACTTGTGAGCGTTTGGTGGACTCGTGCTGGTGTCTTTCACTACAGCTTTCTTAAATCTGGCCAGACGATTACGGCAGATGTCTATTGTCAGCAACTGCAAATCATGATGGAAAAGCTAGCTGCTAAACAATCGAGGCTGGTCAATCGCTCTAGGCCACTGCTGCTTCATGATAACGCTAGACCACACACTGCACAACAGACGGCTACCATATTAGAGGAGCTTCAATTGGAATGTCTAAAACATCCACCGTACTCTCCGGACCTTGCTCCAACCGATTACCATTTTTTTTTCGAAATTTGGATAACTTCTTGAAAGGGAAAAAATTCAACTCCGATGGGGCAGTCGGAAGCCGCCTTCAAAGATTTTATTGATTCCCGTCCGAATGTTTTTTTTAGTAAAGGGATCGAAGAACTACCTATGAGATGGGAAAAGTGTATAGATAGCAATGGTACATACTTTGATTAAATAAATATATTATATTTAAAAAAAACGACTTTATGTTCCTCCCATGCAAAACGCCAATTTCATATGTAAGGACCTAATATAAAAAATAACCCTAATAAATAGTGATTATTATCTCCGCCAGGCAAGTCGAGCGTGATCTGCTCTATCATCATGACGTACTTCTACAACACGAGCGGACAGCGCCTGCAGGGCCGCGGCAAGATCCTCATCTGTGCGACGAGCAACGCCGCGGTCGATGAGCTTGTCATCCGGCTGCTGCACATTAGGCAGAGCCTGCCTAAGAGTAACACTTCTTACTGACTGAAAATCTAGCGCTCCTTTTTTAACCCTTTACCGCACACAAACCCATGTATGATTAATAGGTTTTGAACTTTATTCGAACAATAAGGTTGTAAATTGCGATCCATTTCGGGTAAGGCCATGCGTTAAGGGGTTAAATATGAAATCTTCTACGACTGATTCGTCTCTCTATCGAATGTCATACGTAGCCAAAATTCTATTATTAATGTCGATTATGTTCAGCCAATATCAGGATGTGAAGAGATTATTTCTGTGTACAGCGGAGCGGTTCCGCATGGTGCGCGTGGGCCGGCCGGAGGCGATGCACCCGTGTGCGCGAGACCTCTCCTCGCAGAGCCTGGCGCAGAGAGACGCGCAGCGAGTACACCAAGACCCCGCTGCAGCCATGCCGAGACTCGGGGAAGAGGTAACACAACTACACATAGCCACCTACAGAGACTCGGCGAAGAGTTTACACAACTACAAATATCCACCTACAGACATTCGGCGTGGAGGTTACAACTACCACCAACAGAGAATCGGCGAGGAGGTAACACAACTACACATAGCCACCTACAGACACTCGGCGAGTAGGTAACACAACTACACATAGTCACCTACAGACACTCGGCGAGTAGGTAACACAACTACACATAGCCACCTACAGACACTCGGCGAGTAGGTAAAACAACACACCCATCTACAGACTCTCGGCGAGGAGGTAACTCAACTACACGAAGCCACCGACAGACACTCGGCGAGTAGGTAAAACAACACACCCATCTACAGACACTCGGCGAGGAGGTAACTCAACTACACATAGCCACCGACAGACACTCGGCGAGTAGGTAAAACAACACACCCATCTACAGACACTCGGCGAGTAGGTAACACAACTACACATAGCCACCTACAGACACTCGGCGAGTAGGTAACACAACTACACATAGCCACCTACAGACACTCGGCGAGTAGGTAACACAACTACACATAGCCACCTACAGACACACGGCGAGTAGGTAAAACAACACACCCATCTACAGACACTCGGCGAGGAGGTAACTCAACTACACGTAGCCACCGACAGACACTCGGCGAGTAGGTAAAACAACACACCCATCTACAGACACTCGGCGAGTAGGTAACACAACTACACATAGCCACCGACAGACACTCGGCGAGTAGGTAAAACAACACACCCATCTACAGACACTCGGCGAGTAGGTAACACAACTACACATAGTCACCTACAGACACTCGGCGAGTAGGTAACACAACTACACATAGCCACCTACAGACACTCGGCGAGTAGGTAAAACAACACACCCATCTACAGACACTCGGCGAGTAGGTAACACAACTACACATAGCCACCTACAGACACTCGGCGAGTAGGTAAAACAACACAGCCATCTACAGACACTCGGCGAGTAGGTAACACAACTACACATAGCCACCGACAGACACTCGGCGAGTAGGTAAAACAACACACCCATCTACAGACACTCGGCGAGTAGGTAACACAACTACACATAGCCACCTACAGACACTCGGCGAGTAGGTAACACAACTACTTATAGCCATCTACAGACACTCGGCGAGTAGGTAACACAACTACACATAGCCACCTACAGACACTCGGCGAGTAGGTAACACAACTACACATAGCCACCTGCAGACACTCGGCGAGTAGGTAAAACAACACACCCATCTACAGACACTCGGCGAGGAGGTAACTCAACTACACGTAGCCACCGACAGACACTCGGCGATGAGGTAATACAACTACATACTAAATAACTAAATAAACTAGCCTTACTGCAGCCACGTCCGTGTTTTGTCTGATGTTCCTATCAGCGTAGGCCGCAGAACTTAATATAACAGCTAATTTATCTATGTGGGGTCCATACTCTCTAGACACAACGAAAGCCTCTCTCACTCAACCGAGTGCACATCGGACGTCTGCATGTCAATAAAGTAATATTAATAAAAATACTCTGCTCAAGTAATATGTGACCTACTTATCGCTTTCATCTTTCATCATGTATATTACAAAATAAACAGGTGCAAGTAATATATATATAATGATCTCATTTGTGTAATGGTTGATCCAGTACGAACCTAGAATGAATGTTGATCCCCCTATTTCCTGTGTATAATCGAACCAACTGAATCATGACCCATTTGCCTGATAATTCGTTTGAAACTTTCAAACTTGTAAGATCTATCGTAATGTCAGTGTCTAATCAAATGATAACAAGTTCGTTACCAAGGAAATAAACCTTCAAGCGAATTTCGACCTACTTGCATTTAAGGGGTTTAGCAAAATAAGCTTATGGTGGGTCATGATTCAGATGGTTCGATAGTACATCGATGCAGATCCATCGTTGCCATGCTATTAATAACTTTGGATCACAGTAAATCTGTTTACTTGGTTAGGAACCGAATTATACAAGGTGACATTTGATTAGCGGACCATATTTTGGGGATTGATAGCACCGATCATTATGAACAACTTTCCCAAAGAAACATATGGTCGCAAATGAAAAATATTTTTCGTCCCTCAGTACATTGACCTGATCAGCTGATTACAAGTTACTATGGGAGACCCAATAAATTATTTCGTTTACGACCATATGTTTCTTGGGGAAAGTTGTTCATAATAATGGGTACTATCATTCCCCAAAATATGGTCAGCTTATTAAATGTCACCTTGAATATAATAATGAGCTCCGAAGGCTGCCCGTTTAACAGAAGCCGCCTCACCACCCCCGGCCGATCATGGTCAGAAGAACGCCCAGCGGGTCTAGAAAGAAAGGCGTTTCCCGTCCATTCGTCATATTTATCTGTCAATTGAACGAATTCGACTCTCAAACGAATATTTCGTAGAACGGAATACGTGAACAATCGAAAACGTCAACGTCCAAACGAGTTTGAACGATTCGTGCAAGCCATTCGATTCTTTGGTAGAAACGAACACATTTTGACAGTTAAACACGGTCGCAATCGATTCGAATACGAAGTCGGTTCGATTGGAAGACTCGTTAAACAAAATACTCACGAATTTCAAAGCGTTTTTGATAGGAACAAGAAATAAATACAATAATTTGTGGTTTTGTGAGTGTTTGCAGTAAGAATATGTATTGCGTTACAATTTTTTAAATATTTCCGAGCCTAAGACGGCTTTGTTGGCTCCAAATGTTATTTAATATGAAAATGACACTGAATCATCCACCACATAAAAATAATTTTCTAAAGGAGGCACGCAAGGAAGGAACCTAATCTTGTCTTAAGAAGCAGATTGTTGAAGAGAAAGGAGCCCTTAGAGCACAATTAATTGGGAGCATTCCCGCTGTAACATTTGAAGACACATATCGGCTGGCAAAAAACTGTTCCTTTGTAGTACCTTAATAGGTAATTAACGTTTAGTTTAATTAATTACTCATGTTTAGATTA
Organism: Argyresthia goedartella; assembly: GCA_949825045.1. Lineage (NCBI taxonomy): Eukaryota > Metazoa > Arthropoda > Insecta > Lepidoptera > Argyresthiidae > Argyresthia > Argyresthia goedartella. Next base: position 18,411,240 of record OX463821.1, on the reverse strand, counting down.
GTTTCGAAGTTTTTCGTTTCGTGCTGTCCTAAGTTTTTCTGCAGCAGATCAAATCATAAATCGGTGCTTAACTTTATTTTTTGGTTCATTCGCCTAGTCAGGCAGGCAAAAGTTTTAGACCATACAGCCTGACGTACTTGCCGAAAAAATGCCGAGTACTATGTTCGAGGTACGTTCCTTTTCTCACATTAAATAATGAAAACATCTTCAAAATGTATGCATCTCATTTGCTATTAAGAAATAAGAAAGATAGCTTCGACTCCAAGATCTTTTACTTTGTTTTCGTTAATTTTTTGGAACACAGCTAAACCGTTTCCATAGACAATATAGCTTTCTTAAATCAAGCTACACCAAGCACACATGTGAATCGAGTCGACGATCTATCGACAAACGTCACAAAGTCATTCGAAATTTTTGTGGAATGTCAAACGTGTTTAGATCGATCGTAGCGTGATTTAAAAAGCTAGACTGTCTATAGAATCCTTTTCGCTGTGTTCCAAAAAATGTCTGAAAATGACGTAAAAATATCTTGGAGCCGATTCTCTCTTTTTATTTGTTAGTAACAAATGAGACCCATATATTTTGGATACGTTTTCATTGTTTAATGTGAGAAAAGGAACGTACTCGTACTTAGTACGTCAAGCTGTATGATATAAAACCTTTGCCTGCCTGACAAGGCAAATGAACCAAAAAAAAAAGTTACCCACTGTTTTCTGGTTTGATCTGCTGCAGAAAAACTTAGGACAGGAGAAACAAAAAAAGCCGTCTTTTACCCGGAAATATTCCGAAATTACAACTAATTTCATATACTTACTGCAAACACTCACAAAACCACAATTATCGTATTATATTAATATTATTATATTTTGTTTGACGACTGTTTCAATTGAAACAATTTCGTATTCAAGTCGATTACGACTGTCTTTAACTGTCCAAATGTATTTGTTTCTACCAAAGAATCGAATGGCTTGCACGAATCATTCGAGCTCATTCAGACGGTGACGTTTTCGTTTGTTCACGTAGTCCGTTCTACGAAATATTCGTTTGAGAGTCGAATTCGGTCGTTTGACAGATAAAGAAGTGATGAATGAGCGCAAAACGCCCTTGTTTCTAGACCCACAGGCTCAGATCTCTATCCAGACCTTAAAAGAAAATCAGGAATTAGCTGAAAACCTTACATATCTTAAAGAGGCAATAAAATAGTAAAAAAGCAACACAGGAAATGTAAAGAAAAATCTTTTGCCGAAATTGTAAAGAAAAGCACGAATAATTTTAGCTCTGTTGTGATGTATCCTAACGACCAACAGAAGACAAGCGACGAGACAAAAGAATGAGTCCAAAAAATCATCCGCCCTGAAGTCATTAAACTACATGTTCCTGGCCTACGTAGGACAAAAAACGGAGGAGTGATAATTAGGAGAAATCCCAAAGACGACCTTGAGAAACTAAAGCAGGCTTCTCAACTATCTACATCTGGTCTAACTGTGGATGAGCCATCTAAGCGCAAACCAAGAATTACAGTGTTTGGGGTTCCTACTGCTCTAAATGATAATGAGGTCTTTAACTGCATATATGAGCAAAATGTAGCTGAAAAAATGCCCGATCTTTCCCTTAGAACGTTTTAAAGCTCAATATAGTTAATATAAAAAAAAAATCTGACGCCTGCAATATCGAAGTACCTACCGACATCCGCAAAGCTCTTATAGCACAGAACAGGGTGTTTATCAACTGGTCATCTTGTACTGTGAGAGGCTTTTGGTAATAAGATGTTACAACTGTCAGTAATATGGTCACGCTGCTAAGACACGCAAAGATGTGAAACCTATGTGCGGGCACTGCGGCGAACTAGGTCACCTGACCACTGATTGCACTAAAAAGTCTGAAACCCCAAAATGTGCAACATATCTACGCTACAAAAAGCACAGTAGCCACAAAACAGGTGGCACTGATTGTCCGGCCAAGAAAAATGCCGAGTATAGATAGAACATTTCAATAGATTATGGTGGCGCCTAAGAGCGCCTTTGTTTACATTTTTACAGCACTATTTTATATTTAAAGAAACTATATTTCTTTAACACATTTGTTGTGTAGTGCTCTGGCTTTGCGGCTGGTAAAACAGCTACCAATGAATAAGGCTAAGGTATCGGAATTTAGCAAAAAGAAGCTCTTAGTATTAAAGCCAAGTTTGTAGAAATTACACCAGTTTTTGTTTCGTTTTAATAGTCACAGTATTACCGAAGTTATGACCTAAAACATCGGCCATTTCCGAAACAGTTCGTGAATGTATCATATATCATCGATGACGTCACTTCGCCTTTCGACTCGCAGTCGGCCGGCCGCGCGACCTCGCAGACGCAAAAAGTGATTTCTTATTCTTTCTATGTTCTTGCAATAGTTTTTGCTGTTGAAGTATTATAAAATATAAAATTACGCGTGTTTTAGTGTATTATATCATATAGTTTTATAATGGATGAGGGATTTGTCCAACGCCAATCTGAAAACTTTACCTACTTCTTATTCGGTTAATTTTGTCGAAAATAGCTTGGTACCTCAGTCTGAGGAATAATCGTAGAGCAGCACTGTTGGAACTAATATTGTAAATAATGATAAGCTGGTTTATAAACTTGGTGTCCTTAAGCTGGTGATGGAATGAGGACTTGGCGACAGTACTGGAACTCAGTAACCACGAAATGTAAGGCAGTCGTGTTTGGACACAAGTTTTTAAGGAATGTGACCTGGTTTCCCAAATTTGGTGTCATGAGCTGATGATGGAATGAGGACTTGGATGAGTACTGGAACTCAGGAACCAGACGAAGTTAGGCAGTCGTGTTTGTTTATTAAGTTAAGGATGATGAGCTGGTTTTGCTCATAGCACCAATTTCGTAAAAACTTAACTTAACTTTTATGACAGACGTCACCTAGAGTTATGAAGATTCTATTGTGGGCATTTGTGGGAAAACAACTTGAAATTTTCTTCCAACAGAACAAAGAATATTTTGATTGATCGATTGAGGCAAACTGCTGTAGAGGTAATTTCACACTTTAGGCATTTTGCTTCATTGGCAATCTCTCCATTATGGCAAACAGCTTGCAACGCACACATCGTTTGAGGTATAATGCCGTCATAGGCATTCCGCATTTAAGGTAACTAGATCTACTGCACTTAGCCACCTACATACACCCGGCGAGGAGGTAAGACAACTGCACATAGTCATCTACAGAGACTGCGAGGTGGTAACACATCTACACAAAGCCACATACAGAAACACAGCGAGCGAGGAGGCAACTCAACTACACATACAGAGACTTGGCGAGGAGATAACACAACAGCACATAGCCACCTACAGAGACTCGACGACGAGGTAATAATACTACAGATAGCCATCTACAGAGACTCGGCGAGGAGTCGACACGACTACACACATCCACCTACAGAGACTCGGCGCTTAGGGTTTAATACGAACTGCTATCTATTTAAATACCATTATTGTTTTTACAGTGGTCCAATGTTGAGAAGTGGCAAAAAATGACGATTGCTAATGATATGTAAATATCTACAGTAATAAAGACATTTGTAATTTGGAATTTGTAGAAGAATGTTTTATTCTACTAACTCTTACAACGTACTCCTTCACAGATCGCGCGAGCGGAAGCTAGACTCAACATGTGGATGAGCAACATCCACGAAGCGAAGGACCCGGCGCGGGTGGCGTTTTGTCAGACGCAAATAGACCTTACTAGGATGAGGATAGTGCAGGTAACACCATACTTACATATCACCGATTAGCCCACTTGTCTAAGCCCCTTGTTTAGTATCAGTTAATACTAAACAAGGGCTACTATTCAATGAAGCAAACTAGATGCTCGGCTGTTTGGTTGGCTACGTCGAGTAGAATCTAACAAGTGACAATCTACAATCACACCAATGTTATTAATCATCTAAGCTTAATTGTAAACGTTGGCGACCTGGGCCGTCCGATCCGTTGCAGTTGCGCGGCGGTTCGACTGGTGAGGTGTCCACTGAACAACTGGCGCTTGCCGAGCGGCGCATTGTGGAGGGCGCCGATATCATCGTCACCACACTGGCTAGTGCCGCCAACCACAAGATGAAGGGGTAACAGATACATTTTACTATATACATAATCTTTCCAGGGTACAAGAGGCCAATATTATCGTACATTCCAATTCCAATTTAACATCATCATGGAAAAGATCTGCTGAACGTCAAACGACAGACGCTTCTTAAGTTATTAAACTAGATCTCTATCACTTACAGACTTGGTGGTTCGGAAACTGTTGACTTACGTAATGCGTAAGTGAGACAAAATAATTGTGTTGGTAGAAATTACGTTATCAACGAGTATCCATATTGTATTACGAGTATCATTAATAGGTTCTCTCATTTATCTTTATTACAGGTCGAAATGTACTTATGTTCCATCGTCAAAATCACAAAAGCACTCCACCCGTTCCTTAACCAACAATCATCATGACAAACTGTCGACTTAATAATATCAGGAACAATACGTGTTATTCACTTGTCGTATTTCAGACTGAAGCGCCGGATAGCACTCTGCATAGTGGACGAGGCGGGGCAGGCCATTGAACCCGAAACGCTCATTCCGCTGATGTTGGACGTGACGCGCCTCACTCTCATCGGAGACCCGCAGCAGCTGCCCGGCTTCATCGGCTCGCAGGTATTATGTCAATATACATTACCTTATTCTACCCTTCTTAAGTTTGTCTACGTACATACGACCTCTGTGGCATTGTGTTAGTAACTCTGCCTACCATGCGAGAGGTCCCGGGTGCGATCCCCGGGGATAACGAGAGATAAAAAGAGGTTTTGGATGTTTATATACGTATGTGATGTCGCTGTTTCTGGTTCCCACAACACAGGGTATCCTAGTATGTGCCTGAATATAAATATTATGCTATGTTATACGAGAGCGGCACAAGACCTGTTGAGGTGTTCTGGAATCAAACACCACTTTTGACCCCTCCCTCGTTCTGCTCGGGATTCACTAGGATTTCGTCTGAGATTTCATCCCCTTTGCATAGTATAATTACACCAAGTCCTATCCGTCTACTAATACTAGTAATATCAAACACAATCGTTTATGTTGCTTCCAGCGAGCGAAGCAACACGGCCTTGGCGAGAGTCTGTTCTCGCGCATGTCCTCCTCCATGGAGCAGTGGAGTGAACGCAGTCCCGTGGTGCTGCTGAACGTGCAGTACCGCATGCACCCGGCCATCGCGGACTACCCCAACAGGGCGTTCTACGACGGCAAGATAAGGAACGCGGTGAACGTCCGGACCGATCTCAAGCTGCCGTCCTACTCTGTCATTTATATAACTAGCGGGGATAAGGGACAAGGTTTGTATAATTGCACAGCTATCAATGTTGCTGTCCCAGCGGGACTACGCAATCGACAGGTCGCTCACGGCTGTGAGGCCAGTCGAGCGCGGCACGGCAAATATAGAAATCCGGCAAGTGCGACTCTGACGCTGTAATGGTACACGAGAGTCAGTACATTTGATACTTCATTTTGCGTGACAGAGGGCAAGCCCATCGCCGCGCTGTATTTGAATACAAGAGTCGATTCATTTAACGTTTGGGTTTTTGAGTAGCTCAGGGTAAGTTAGCAAAAACAATGAGCCGAGCTCGTGGGATGGTTCGAGGAAGGTTACAGGTCAGGTTTTTTTTGGCGCATTCCTGCGGAATGTGTAGGGATCAGAGCCGATTTGGCTGCGCGCTGAATAAATTATGAATAACTAAATAATGGAAGGTTATTATGGAACGATACGGAGAAAGCTATTATGTTGACTGCAAATATACAATTGCGTTTGTTTGGTACGACTTGGCGAGTTTGAGAGACAAAGACCACTAGAATGATATTCAAACCCGTGGTGGTTTGAATATCATTCTAGTGGTCTTTGTCTAGCGCGCTAGCGGTCGGGAAGGCTTAAATTAATCAAAACCGCTTTTTATGGTCAGCGATCAACAGATTCTGTGTATCGGCGATACCAAATGATTTGAGTGATAGCCAATGTTAGTGATAAGAAGCTTTCGATTGGGCAGCGCGTGTTCGCAAAGGACGCCATTTTTTTTCAGACATGGGGGGTCTATAAATACAAGCGCGTGGGAAGGGGAAGCCATTCAGTCTCAGCGTCAAGCTACTGTGACAGTCGTCTTTCAGCAATTCTAAACAGTTTTGGTCTGCCGTTTTACGCGTCCGAACTGGACGAATTGTGATTGCGTGTTTCAGTGGATTTTCGTGAGTGTCTGAAGCGCCGAGATATACCTCGGTTCTTATCCTTTAAATCAACCTACCCCAAATACCAAAACTAACCTTGGGTCGTTAGATAAGGCGTTTATCGATTTTTTTAGGCGATATGACAGGCGTTTACATACGATATTCAGAGACGACGATTCGACTGAGTGTGGGCGCGATTTATGTAGTACCTTGACATTACCTGAGATAGATGTGCGTATTGGGAATATTGTTGTAAGGAGTTTGATTGATTCGGGGAGCGAAATTAGTGTAATAAGTCGGAGAGTGTACGATGAAGTATGCAGGCAAATGGGAAAACCAACGGAAATACCGATTCCAAGTTTGAGAATCACAGGTGCGTTTGGGGTCAGTAAGGAAAAGGTTGATAAGTTAGTCACGTTACCATTAACAATGCGTTATCGATACTCCAATGCTAGTATTAACAAGGGTGCCTAAAGATTTAATTTTAGGGTTTGATTTTATACAACAGACGCGAGCCAGTTTAATGTGTGAGGGAAATAAGAGGCTAATTATACGAAGCGCCGGGCGGATGTGTGAAATACCATTAGGTACTGGTCCTAATCAGGATTCTTGCTGTTGTACAATGGGAGTACAGAACCAAGATACCAGTAGGAATGTGATAGAGGAATATGTGAATAATTCATCAATACCTGTTGAACACAAAACAAAGTTATTGCCGGTGTTAAATAAACATGCAGAGTTGTTTAGCGATAGGGTAGGTCGGACAAATAAATATATACATGAGATAAAAATGAGAGATGAAACGCCTTTCGTAAAACGAAGCTATCCCATACCGTTCGCATATCGCGATAAAGTAACAAAACGATTGAAAGAAATGGAACAGATAGGTATTATTAGCAGGCAATCTACGGATTTCAGCAGTCCATTGACTTGTGCACTAAAGAAGTCAGGGGAGGTACGTATATTGCTAGATGCGCGACAATTAAACACGGGAATGGTTGGGGAAGTTGAAACTACACCTTTAATGAGTGAGATATTGCAGTCGGGTCGCCGGATACATAGGGGTTATTGATATCAAAGATGCGTATTTTTCTATACCATTATCAGACGAATCTAAACGATACACGGGTTTTGTATATCAAGGCAGAAGTTATGTTTACAACGTTTTACCTCAGGGGTTGAAAACCAGTGTGGGTTCATTTTCGAGGGCGATGGACTTAATCTCAGGGCCAGAGGTTAGGTCATATTGTTTAAATTTTGTTGACGATTTGGCGATTTTAACTGAGGGTGACTTCGATCAGCATTTGTCTCAAGTGGACACGGTTCTGGGTAAATTGAAAGACGCGGGCTTCACATGCAAACTAAAAAAATGCGAGTTCGCACAAAAAAAAGTCAAGTTATTGGGGCATATTTTGTCTACACAAGGTTTGCAGATGGACCCGGACAAAATTGAAACACTTAAATTATATCCGTCACCCAGAACTGTCAGGCAATTGAGGGCGTTTTTGGGGTTCATAAATTACTTTAGGAGGATTATAAAAAAATTTGGAACGTTAACACAGCCCTTATACAATTTATTACGGTCTGGAGTCAAGTTCGTCTGGAGTGCGCAGGTGCAGAGTGCTTTTGACGAGATAAAAAAAAAAATCTCAGAAAGTATAATATTGAGTCAGCCATTGGCGGGAAAGACGTATTATGTTCAATGCGACGCCAGCGCTATAGGAATTGGGGGCTATGTTTATCAATTAGATGATTTGGGCCAGGAACGAATTATAGGGTTTTGTTCGCAGGCATTTAAGGGAGCTCAAACTAGATGGTCTGTCAGTGAAGAGGAAATGTATGCAGTTATATACACTTTAAAGCGATTTGAGATATATTTGCGGGGAGAAAAAGTTATTATTAGAACTGATCATAAAAGTTTGACGTTCATTAAGTCGTGGACTTTATTGGGGGCACGCGTAACTAGATGGATTATGTTTTTAGAGCAATTCGATTATAACATAGAGTTTGTGCGAGGGACTGAAAATCAAATTGCCGACACGGTAAGCAGGCAAATAGCGGGACCTGGAGGTATGAATGACAGTATAAATGTTCAGCCGGGAATATTCTGGTTTCAAGCATCGAATACCGCAAGTGTTATTTCGAGTTTACGGGACATTGCGAGATTACAAAGCGAAGATGAACGGTTAAATCGAATTAGCGGTTGTATCAGACGTAGGGTGGTAGATACGGAAACGAGAGGGTTTGATAATTACAAGCTAGTAGGTGATACGTTATATTTTCACGTGCCGAAGCGGAACGTACAGTTGTTAGTAATTCCGGAGGTATTACAGGGGGAACTAATATCACACATACATGAAGAAATAGGTCACTACGGCAGATATAAAATATTAGCACTGATGAAGGACAGATATTATTTTCTTCATATGAGTAGGGTGATTAGCACGGTGATAAGAATTTGTGACATATGTCAAAAGGTCAAACCAAGTACTAACAATACCGTTGGTCCTTGTACACCGGTGTTGGCGGAAAGGTTGGGTGAGAAAGTTTTCTCGGACCTTTATGGGCCATTGCTCGCAGGTAAATTCGGATATCAATATATATATGTGATTCAAGACGCGTACAGTAAGGTGATAAAATTGTATCCAATGCGAAAAGCTACAGGTAGGAGCGTGCTCGCTTTTACAAAGAGATTTCATAGGGAAATACCTATCGAAACTATAATTACGGACTCAGGACCACAGTTCATATCGAAAGTTTGGGAATTTGGTCTCAAACAGCTAGGGATTCGGGTCACTCATACGTCGGTGTATTGTCCAAATTCTAATAGCGTAGAAAGAGTGAATCGCGAGCTAGGTCGACAAAATAGAACTTATTGCGGCGGAAGTAATCGAAGTTGGGTCGACGTGTTCCCGGACATTCAAAATTGCTACAATTATATCGAACACACAAGCACAGGCTTTGCGCCTAATGAGTTGGCGTTTGGTAGGCGGGAACCGTTAACTATTGACAAGGAATTAGGCGATGAATGGTTATTAGGTCATAGTGTGCGAGATACGGAACAGGTGCGGAATGTAGCGATAGAAAACTCTAAAAGTTCTAGTGAACGACGTAAGCGACAGGCAGACAAACGGCGTAAGTTAGAAGTCTATCGTATAGGTGATTATGTGAAACTTAAGACTTTTGTGCGTTCAAATAAAGAACATAAAATCATGCGGAAAATTTTATTGTTGTATAAAGGGCCTTATGTTATTTCGGCAGTGGTATATCCGAGCTGTTATACTTTAGTAGATCCGGTTTCAAATGAGATATTGGGTAACTACAATACTATAAATATAGCTAGGTATTATGTGAGGACGAATAAGGGCGTAGATAAATAAGATAGTGTATAAAAGTTATATAATTAAGCTGTAAGCTGTAAATTTGAGTAACTACTTTGTCGATTTAAGGATCTTGCATGGTTTAGAAAGGAAAAAAAAACAAAAAAAAAATGTATATATATAGTAATACGAATTAGGATAAGTTGCGGGTAAGCGAGGTTGTATAGTTAGATAGATAAATAAGATAAGACAGGAGATAGCTCGATCGAGTTGTGTAAATATTATATACATAATTGACAGATTCATCGGTCTGTGTACATGATTTGAGATGTCCGTACATATAGAGTAGATATGGACAAAGCATGGGTAGCATAGTGGTAATGAGATCCTTGCGCTATGTTTAACTGAGATAAACAGTGTCTCAAGGTCTGGGAGGGGGCTGTAATGGTACACGAGAGTCAGTACATTTGATACTTCATTTTGCGTGACAGAGGGCTAGCCCATCGCCGCGCTGTATTTGAATACAAGAGTCGATTCATTTAACGTTTGGGTTTTTGAGTAGCTCAGGGTAAGTTAGCAAAAACAATGAGCCGAGCGCGTGGGATGGTTCGAGGAAGGTTACAGGTCAGGTTTTTTTTGGCGCATTCCTGCAGAATGTGTAGGGAACAGAGCCGATTTGGCTGCGCGCTGAATAAATTATGAATAACTAAATAATGGAAGGTTATTATGGAACGATACGGAGAAAGCTATTATGTTGACTGCAAATATACAATTGCGTTTGTTTGGTACGACTTGGCGAGTTTGACACCACGGGTTTGAATATCATTCTAGTGGTCTTTGTCTAGCGCGCTAGCGGTCGGGAAGGCTTAAATTAATCAAAACCGCTTTTTATGGTCAGCGATCAACAGATTCTGTGTATCGGCGATACCAAATGATTTGAGTGATAGCCAATGGTTGATTAGAAACTATGTGTACACACAATTTGTAGAACGGCGGATCTGCATGGCATGGTTGAAATTAGACCCTGTCTAGTTAGTGATAAGAAGGTTTCGCTTGGGCAGCGCGTTTTCGCAAAGGACGCCATTTTTTTTTTCAGACATGTGGGGTCTATAAATACAAGCGCGTGGGAAGGGGAAGCCATTCAGTTTCAGCGTCAAGCTACTGTGACAGTCGTCTTTCAGCAATTCTAAAGTTTTGGTCTGCCGTTTTACGCGTCCGAACTGGACGAATTGTGATTGCGTGTTTCAGTGGATTTTCGTGAGTGTCTGAAGCGCCGAGATATACCTCGGTTCCTATCCTTTAAATCAACCTACCCCAAATTCCAAAACTATCCTTGGGTCGTTAGATAAGAACTTGTAGGTAATTGATCTGAGTCTGAGTCTGGGCTTGGAGCGACCCTAAATTCATTTTTCCTTCACCATAGGGTTCCTGGATTGGCTCTTAGGATATTCGCGGGCTAATCCTCTCCTCATTCCTTTCGAGTAGCGAGTTTTGAAATTCCCACACACACAGTCATTAAACATACAAGCACATTCAAACCAAACTCAACCATTTTCGAGTGGTGTCGATAATGGACGTGGTATAACACTAGGATTTTAGACTAGGCTAGACAGGAGTTTATTTGCGGCTAAACCTAGGTTGGCAGGGCATAGGGAGACTGTTTGATCGATGAGGTTCCGCGGATGGAAATAACAAATTCAGAACAAAGTTAAACCGGTGTCAACACAGATAACCTATCCTGTTGAGATTTGGACATTTGAGTGTTGTCGGGGACGCGCGAAGAGATCAAATTACAGTCTAAAGTTCATTGTTTAGGACCGGGTAGATTGTTTTGCTTTGCCTTGGATCAGTTTGGATTCAAGCTGCATCTTTAAATTAAATGTAAATTTCGCTGGAGGTCTAATGTGTAGGCTGAGTCAAATATATATGATTGGGCTCGGTCGAGGACGTGCTGAGGTCAGTGGAATTCATAGATCGGTATTTACCGAAGTATGCATTTCGCTATGGTGAGGGTTAGATCTCCTAAAGCGCTAATGACAACGTTTCGATAACATCCAGCTCAAATTGCGCAGAGTTAAGGTTTCAAAACGTTACGGACCTTTTGAGGTAACCGCTAGTTCAAACCCATTTCGGAAAATCAAATCTCAATTGTGTAAACCGGTCTATTCGGATCGTTATTGCCGTGAACAAATTATATAATTTGAACCACCACAAGCCGCTACTAGCGAGCACACGAAATATCATTGAGTACTCACGTCGTAAAACTACGACGGATATCTATACGATATCCCAAACAAATATTATAAATTGTGGTCGACCACTAAAAGAAGTTCCAAGCGCCCATATATACAAAAAATAAATGGTACCATCACACAAAATACAACAACGATCGATCTGGCGCAATACACCGCTAACTGATGCGAAATACCGGCTTGCGGGCATATATGCTTTCTCTGTCTAACTTGAAACTGGAACTTCCTGAATCAATCTTCCGTTCGACTATTGTACGCCTAACGAACTTCTCAACGAACGAGAAATTCAGACTTATCATTCTTAACTTACAATTTTTACAGCTGAATCGGGACATCTCTTTTGGGGTAGATAGAATAGACGATCATAGCTACTGATAGCGGTGGCTCGACCTTAGCCTTATATGCCGTTACAACCCTCCTGCAAGCGATTCCTTACCATCGTAAGAGATATAAGATTATGTACTTTGAAAAACTCCGCTTTGGCTGCCTATGAAAATAGTCAAAGAAAAAAATACAGGTCTTGGATGTTTATATGTGTGTGGCGTCGCTATTTTTATTTATTATATTGATTCACACGACATATGTTATCCTAGTGTGGGGCCAGAAGCAATGTATGTGCATATATGTAAATGCTTATGTTTATAGTCTTAGTTACTCAATTCTTTATTTCTATAAATTCGGAGGCTAACGGTATATTTTGTTGTGCATTGTTCGGCTTGCTATAAGTGTAAAATAAACATGAACATTTAGCTTAAGGATTACCCTGTGTCGTGGGAACTAGAAACAGCGACGTCACACACACACATATAGACATCCAAGAACTGGGTTTTTTGTTCTTTACCCTCAGCCGGGGATCGAACCCGGGATACAGAAGAGATAATAGTACTACGTACAGAATGGCCACTCCCTTCCCCGCGCTCATTCTGATAACGCACCTCACCCCGCTCACCCGCTCTACGTAGCATCCATCGCCGACTCATTCTAAAGGGCTGACGCCTGACGACGTAAATACAAAATTTTGCAATTTTTAAATTATAATTTGATCACGATGGTTAGATAATGTGCATTATTTGGGTGTATTCTTCTCGAGGAAATTTGCGTTACCGATTGCTGTTCATGTTTTCCGAACTTGTATTTACAAAAACTGTTTGTAGGGTTTCATATGTTTAATACCAAGCGATTTAATAATCGATTATTTAGAGACAAATCATTTAAACAGAAATATTTTTGTGTAAGCTACATCGTTACCTACCTATTGCATAAATATTAATTGCATAAATAAATCTCTTTTACATAATAACTATTATAATATATTTTTATTCAATGAGAACCCGACTATCTATATCTATATTGAACGACGCTCGTACAGTCACTTCATGATAATGCATGCACGTAGGTACGCTTGTGTTCTGGTCGCGCCGCCGTCGTCGTTCGGTTCGCCCGATGCAAATCGCTGCATTTGCCGCCACCAGCCAGCCCTATTTGAGTTCACGCACACATTTGCACGTTTACAAACGTCATTCTGTTATATAGTAGTAATTATTTTACGAGCGTTTTATGAAGTGTCCGAGGTGTGCTCGGGACCTCCCGCATGGTACACAGAGCCACAACCGCTGGGTCCCCGAGGTCTTCAACGTGGGGACTACGTTCATCATAGCACAATTATCTTGACTTATCTTGTAATTTACACATTAGCCAAGTATACATTTCATATTAAGACCTAGTTGGTGACTCGTTACCCGATTACGATGAGAAGTTCAAGGGTAAGCTCGCGTTGCCCCTCGAATATATCGTATCTTAATATCGTGTCATCTTAGATTCCCTTTAGTGAACACGCGAGCCACGTAGAACTCCGGGGGCCATATGGGTCATTTTCAAAAAAAAGTGTACATTGTGACTAACCTGATAAAATTTGCGAGTAAATTGTTTCGTGACATTCCTGTATTTTTATTCTTATGTGAGTCACATAATTATAAGGAAGTGAGTACATGAATCAATTTACATACACATACTTACATAATCATTTTACTTGTATTTTAATTTATTATCTATTTAGTTAATAAGTCCGTACTATTATCTAGGGCACACTCACTAAAATTACTTAAAAATATTAGCTTACGCGGTTTCAACTTTATTTTTCACTTCTCCATACAAATCAGCTGATCCACTCAGGCCAAAATGTACTAGGAAGTGAAAAATAAAGTTGCTCTGATCAAATCGGTTTCATAATGAAAGTTGCTCAGAATGATGTCCCTAACAAATTAGTTTCTCATTTTGCGTTAATTCATTTACACCTTGTATAATATGTTTTTTTTTTTTATTTATGACTTTCTGCAAGTGTGTCTAAACACATCTTTACTTTTCTTGTATTATATGAGTCACGTCAGATGAGTCACAAAATTGTGACTCTCATGTCTCACATGGTTAGCACGTTTTGTGAAAATTCTAACCTCAAAAAGCTACAATGGCAAAAAACAAATGCAGAACAGATAAATCGAACATATAATAAAACTTGTATGTGCTAGGTCTATTATATGTAAAAACATAAGAATAAAAGACACGTTACCTTGCTTGGAAATGTGCTGTGACTCAACTGATTATTTTTGGTAAATTCTGCCGGTCGTTCAGTGTTTCACCACAAAATGGCACTCGATCAAAATGGCGGAGGTTTAGTAATGATGGCTGACGCATAGTGTTGCCAGATACGAAATAAATGCATAGAAATGGCAGGATTGCTACAAAAAACTCTGAAGTTGTCCGTGACGTCCCCTGTGTGACTCACATGCAAAATATCTCGGACAAAGTTAGGATTATGTTTTTAATGTCTAAAGTAACTTTTTTATTGGTATTGTTTCTAACAACAGGAAATAGAACAATTGTATTAGATACAAACAGATAAAGTTTGAAAAAGAACCGATATGCTCTCCATAATGATTATATTCTGTTAGGTTGCTAAAAGGACACCGTCTGTTTATATGGGTCATTTCTGTGAGAAAAAGTAAAATGTATATTTTAATAATAAGATCACCCTCTTTGCTATTGATTCAAATGAGGGAATTGAAGGAAAAAGTCAATATTTATATATAAAAAAACGACACATAAATATATGCACAGTAACTTTGTATTTTATCGCAGTAAATACACCGGACAAGATTTTTAAAGAAATGTACACTTTTTTTGAAAATGACCCATATACCAAAATCGACCACACCCGTGATCTACAGAGATAGACCGACGATCTGCCGTACTATTCCCAGAAATCTCAACGCTCACGCGTCAGCAACTATGTGGACGGGCCGCAGACTCCACTGTGGCTCTACGATTCCATTATAACTCGAATAGTTCAAAGTCAAAGTACTTTATTACTGTAGATATTTACATATACTTAGCAAACGTAATTTTTTGCCTCTTCTCTACATTGGACCACTGTGGGAGAAGTAGGGCGTAGAAACTCCCACAGATTGATTTTTTGAAATAGGTTGTGTTTAACTAATATAAAAAATAATTGTTATAATTAATAAGCAGGAATAAATAATTACAAAATTATTAACAGCAAGGTTTGTGTTGAGCCAGATTAACCCCATACAGACCCATCATTTAAGTAATCTTGAACATTGTAATATCCCTTTTTCGACAAAGTCGCTTTAACATGGATTTTAAATTGCTCAAATGGCAATTTCAAAATCTCCAGAGGTATCTTATTATAGTAGAGAATGCACTGACCCTTGAAAGAATTGCTAACCTTCGCGAGTCTAAATCGGGGCGCACATAGTCTGTGATTATTTCTTAGGTTAACATTACAGCTATCGCTAAGTTTGGAAAATGTTGTAAGGTTCTTGCGTACGTACATCATATTTTCGAAAATAAATTGACTAGCTACTGTTAGTGTGTCAATTTCTTTAAAAAGCTCTCTTTCTGTTCGTTTTAAATTATAAATTGCTCGAATAGCTTTTTTCTGTAAAATAAAAATAGTTTGAATATCCGCTGCTTTCCCCCACAAGATACCATTGGACATCACACTATGAAAGTAACTAAAATATACTAGCCTAGATGTAGCCACATCCGTGCTTTGTCTGATGTTCCTAACCGCGTAAACAGCAGAACTTAATTTACCAGCGAATTTATCTATGTGGGGTCACCACTGCAAATTGCTATCAATGGTTATTCCAAGAAACTTCGTATCATTTACTAATTCTAACGTGCTGTTGTCTAACACTAAACTGGTCTCAACTTGCCTGACATTTGGAAGTGAGAATTTGATACACTTGGTTTTACCAGCGTTTAACAATAAATTATTAACTGTGAACCAATTCAAGGTTAAAGACAATACACCATTAACATCATCAAAATCTCCTTTTTGTCTTTCAATTTTGAAGACCATTGAAGTATCATCAGCAAAAAAAACTATGTCACTTAATTTCTCTACCATGAAAGGCAGATCGTTAATATATACCAGGAATAAGAATGGGCCTAATATGGAACCTTGTGGAACGCCAATTTTAACACCCGATCCATCAGATTTAAAGCCGTTAACTTCTGCCTTTTGAATTATATTGCTTAGGTATGATCTTAGTAGATCCAACGCTTTATTTCTAACTCCGTAATGATTTAATTTAATTAATAGCGTATTATGATCAACACAATCAAACGGCTTCGACAGGTCGCAAAAAACTCCGATGGCATCCTGTGCGGCCTCCCATGCAGAATAAATATGAGATATAAGGGTAATACCTGCATCCTTAGTCGATTTACCACTAGTGAAACCGTATTGTTTGGCGTGGAGTTGTTTTGTACGGTTGAAGTGTGAGAGCATTTGATTGAGTATAATCTTTTCAAATATTTTACTTAGTGTTGGAAGAACAGATATTGGTCTGAAATTTGAAGGATTACCCTTACCTCCCGACTTGAACAGAGGTATCAGTTTACTGTGTTTCATGAGGTCTGGGAAAGCCCCATCGTCAAGACATTTATTGAATATATAAGCTAAGTGTGGGGCTATAACTAGAATTACTCAACCAATGACTTTGACTGATATACCCCACAAGTCTTCCGTATTTTTTAAGTTAAGTAATCTAAACGTTTTGACAATGTCCTGGGGATATACATGATGAAATTTTAAATATACCTTACTGACGCTAGTGTTATTTTTTAATAAAGTCTCTGCTTCATATGGAGATGAATTTAGACGATCTGTTGTGAGTAAGGGTACATTGGTGAAGAATGTTTCAAAAGCTCTAGCAACATCAGCGCTGGATTTAACAACATCATCACCTATCTTTAGGCAGAAATCATTATCCCTTGGTATAACTTTGACAGTTTCACGGTTTATTATTTGTCAAACTGTTTTCATTCTATTATTTGAATTTTGAATTTTTCTATTAATGTGTAAAGTTTTTGCAGTTCTACAAACCAACTTGAAAGTTTTGGAATATTTTTTTAACATAGTCATGAAATTTTCGATCAAAGTTATAGGTTTTTTATTCATAAAGGTCATACAAGATAACTCTACTTTTACGAATTCCAATCGTTGCCCAGTGATAAATTTAGATTTACCGTTGTAGTCAATGACTTTCTTTAATTTAAAAACTTTATTGAATTCTGTCTGAATAATGTTGAAGAAGTCTAAGTAGATTTTGTTCGGGTTCTTATCATTAAAATCAGGTACTGGCAATTAAATATCAAAGTTTTTCGTATATGTCTCTAGTCTATGGGATGTAATAGGCCTATAAAATGATGGACCAGTCTTATCGTTTATAGCAATTGGGAATGAAACTGTTTGACCACTGTGATCGGAAGGTAAGCAGTTAATTACACTTTCACTTGTGAATGCCCAGTCACAAAAAACGTTATCTAAGCAAGTTTGGCTGGTAAGTGTAAATCTAGTCGGCTTAAAAATACATGACATAAATTAAACGATTTGTATAAAGTTATTAATCGTTGTTTCATTGTTGTTCCTACAAGCAAATTTAACGAACATTAAGATCGACACAAATAATTAACTTTTTCTGTTATTACATAGTTTAGTGAGGGTGTTAGCGACGCGTTCCATTTTTAATTTGATAGCCATAATTACTTACCTATAGTATGTAGATTATAAATATTACGAACGCTCCTTAGAACTTTCCAGGTGAGATGACTATGTCTTGCCCGCGGCTTTGCCTGTCCGCACTCAATGTTTATAGAACCAAATATACTTTTGTATCTTTGTAGTGAAACATAAATAAAACACATAAGCTGTTAGTTTAAAGTAATTCTTTATATGACCTAATCTGTTGTAATTTTATTACGTACAATGTTTGTCTAATCCTAAGTGTGAAATGTTAAAACATTCAGACAAATCATTTAGTTTTATGTATAGAGAATGTGATGTGACTTAGTTTACACATTTCGCCGCGCTGGCGCGCGGCGCTGTCGTCAGTCGTTTTGTTTTCAACTCATAGGCAACACCGCGTCTGTTTTGTAATTTTGATATTTCTTTGTGTGTTGCACAATATACGTTTATTCAGAAGTATTTCGGTCTTTTTACTCATCGAGCATCGCGCCGTCTACAAAGTGGTCTTCGAACCGGATCGCAGAACATCTAAATGTACCGCACCCCCGCGATGGTGAACACGCGTCGTCAAAATGCCGCCTTTGGTGTAAGTGAAAAACAAGATGCTGATAATCAAGACGACGCCGCAAACCAATCTGCTCAAAACCTTCCAGAAGAAAACCTTCCAGAGTCACCGGATCAGAAAACGCCCGAAAATGTGGGTAGTTCGAAAAAGTTGGAGCGCCCCTCGTTACCTTCGGCGCCTGGCTCCAAGGCGAGTGCTATGTCGACGTCATCATCCGTGAATGCTCGCAGAAGGAAGCTGGAACTTATTGCAGAAGAACAGAAGGCCAAGATACGAATGGAATTGATAGACAAACGGCTCCAGTGTGAAATCGCCGCTTTGGACGACGAAGAAAATTACAGTCCACGCAATAGCGAAGTAAATTCCAGAATACATATTGAAAAGTGGCTTGAGCGTAGCCAACACGAATCGCACGATCCTGTTCCCCAGACGGTACAATCGAACGGGGCGTGCCCGCCGCCGCCGTCGGCGCCTGCAAGCCACGACGGCACCGTGATGCTGGCTAATGCGCTCAAGGACCTCTCCGCTACCGTAACAGCCAACTGTGGAAACGCCAACATGCTCAGCCGAATGAGCACTCCCCGGGACCTACCAAATTTTTCCGGGGACCCTATAGAATGGTTGCAGTTTAAAACGGCGTACGAGGATTCCACACAATTATGTAACTACAGTGACAGAGAGAATGTTTGGAGGTTAAGGAAATGCCTTCAAGGCGCGGCCAAAGAAGCCGTGTCAGCGTTACTGATAACAGTCTCCACACCCGACAGTATTATGTCTACGTTACAGTTGCGCTTCGGCAATCCAGACGTAATCGTGGGAAAAATCATGAGTGATATACGCAAGCTACAGCCAATGTCGCCTGAGTACCATAAGGACATCGTCACTTTTTCGGTCAAAATCAAGAATTTCGTCGCGGCTGTCCGTGCCGTCGGCCGAGAGGAGTACCTGAAAGGTGTTAACGTGGCTACGACCGTGTTATCCAAACTCCCAGCCGTACTCATTTCTAAATGGGCGGACTATAGTTACGCATTGATCGCAGAAGGCAGAAAGCCACGCCTGGAGATATTGGCAGATTTCCTGAACGAAGAGGCAATCAAGATATCTACGACGGCTAACATAAGTGCTATTAGTGGTATTAGTGCGCGGAGTGAAAATAAGCCTCAAAAGTTCGTAGATAATAATAATAGTGCGTCTCGTGCGTTCCCACTGCTAGTGCAGTCCGATCAAAGCGAGTACAAGTGTATGTACTGCCGTGCCGGAAAACATAAGCTCACGGAGTGTCGAAAGTTTAAAAAGGCTTTGCGTAAGGACAGGTGGAGCCATGTTAAGCGTAGTGGTATATGCTACAAGTGCTTAGCTGCTCGCCATGATCGTGAAACGTGCCCCGCGCCAACCTGCGACAAGAACGGCTGCGGAGCCGCCCACCACCGTCTGCTACACTACGTGCCTAGTGCGAGAGACGCCAGCGCGGCGCCACAGTCGGAGCCTACACCGGCCCCGCCGGAACCTGAGTCCGAGCCCGCCAGGCCCGCCACCGATACCCAAACGGTGGCGCACGTCAACGCGAACAGCTACAAGGTCGTGCCGGTGAAGATTCACGGCCCCAGAGGTGTGATCCATACGAGCGCGCTGCTGGACGACGGCTCCACGATATCCTTGGTGAGCGAGGAGCTGGCGGCGCGCGCCGGCCTGCGTGGCCGCCCCGACACCGTGCGCGTGCGCGGCGCCTGGTCGGACAGCGAGCTGGAGCTCAAGTCGAGTGTGGTAAAAATGAACATTTCAGGTATGGACAATAAAATGCATTCTCTGACTATACGCACTTGTAAGAATTTGAACTTGCCTGTACAAAATATATCACTAGTCGATTGTTTACAATTTGATAACTTGAAGTTTTTGAAAAACCAAAATTCATTGTTTTTTGATACCGATTTGAAACCTGAATTACTGATTGGTCAAGATAATTACCATTTGTTAGCCCCGATAGTGTGTAAGATAGGTAAACAAATGGAACCGTCGTTAACATTGACCGCTCTGGGCTGGTGTGTGCACGGTGTGGTCTCCGCGCCTAGCAGCGCACGCACACAATCAGCCAGCTTGCTGTTTATCACGGAACAACATTTTGAAGTGCAGCGCGAGCTACAGGAACTGCATGATGAGGTTAAACGTTCTTTTGCTATAGACGCACTAGGTGTATCTTCCAAACCGAGGTTGAACGCTGATGATGAACGAGCTCGAAAGCAGCTCGACGAATCTGCAGTTTTGGTTAATGGCCGTTGGTATGTAAGTCTCCCGTGGAAAGACCCTAACTGTAAGATGAATGACAGCTACGACACGGCCCTCAAACGGTTCAAATCTGTTGAGAAGAAGATGGAGTCGAACCAAGATTTCGCCGGTAGGTATGTCGAACGGGTGCAGCATTTGTTTGATAATGACTACGCTAGTCAGCTGACAGGTAACGACATCTATCCGCAGCGCACCTGGTACCTACCTCACTTCGGGGTCGACAACCCCAATAAAAAAAAGTTACGCCTGGTCTTTGACGCCGCAGCCAAAACAAAAGGTTTGTCATTGAATGATTACCTACTGACAGGCCCGGATCTTTTAGTATCTTTATTCGGGATAATGCTACGTTTTAGGCAGTACAGGGTGGCGCTGACAGGGGACATAAAAGATATGTTTTTACGAGTCAAAATTAACCACGAAGATCAAAATTGTTTAAGATTTCTGTGGCGGGAAAAGTCTAGTGATCCAATAAAAACATATAATATGACGTCACTGATCTTCGGGGCTAACTGCTCCCCATTCGTAGCCCAATATATTAAAAATAAAAATGCTGCGCGTTATGAATTATCTATGCCTTCGGCGGTCGATGCCATTCAAAATCAGCATTATATGGATGACTATATAGATAGTTTTAAGGAAGAAACCACCGCGATCGAGTCTGTCAAATGTGTAACAAAAATACACCAATCTGGGGGTTTCGAAATTCGCAACTGGACTAGCAATATTCCAGCTGTTCTCGACAGCGTGCCCGCGTCGACCCTAGGTACTGCTGCTATAAAGTTCAAAGTCGATAAGCAGTCTCAAGGGGAACGCACACTTGGTCTTATATGGTACCCGGCTGAAGATGCGCTAGGCTTCGACGTGTCGATGAAACGCATTCCTTTCGACATTATCGATGGTAAGAAAAAGCCTAGTAAAAGAATATTACTTCGCGTCATAATGTCTGTTTTTGATATTTTTGGCTTGTTAGCTCCATTTATCATTCAAGGTAAAATTATGCTTCAGGACACTTGGAAGTCGAATGTCAACTGGGATGACCCTATCACCGATGAAATCCACAACAAATGGGTTCAATGGCTCGGGATACTGCAACTGATTGCTAAGGTAAGAATACCTAGGTGCTATTTATCTAGCGCACAGCGCTCGACGGGTGGGAGCGAGACGGATATACATCCTCAACCCCGTCCGCCGACGGTACGTACTCCCGCGCCCGCGGTAGCATCAGCTGATAGCGATTATAATGACCTACAGCTACATGTATTTTCCGATGCAAGCTTGCAAGCAATGTGTGCTGTGGCCTACTGGCGCTGGATAAACAAAGAAGGACAAACTGTGGTTGCATTTGTTGCCAGTAAAACTCGAGTCGCCCCGGTGAAACCTATGACCGTAGTTCGTTTGGAATTACAAGCGAGTGTCTTAGCCGCTAAATTAGCGGACACTATTGTCAAAGAGCATAAACTTAATGTCACGCGTAAATATTTTTGGTGCGATTCGATAGTCGTTTTGCACTGGATCAATAATGATTCGCGCAATTACAATGTTTTTGTCGCGAACAGGTTGGGGGAGATTGATGATTTGACGCAGAGCAAGGAGTGGAGATATATACCTACCAAATTAAATATTGCTGATTTAGCAACACGTGATACATTTGATCACTCGCTTTTCATTGGCGATTGGTTAAACGGCCCTACATTTTTATTACACGATGAGTCATCGTGGCCCCAGCATACAATTGCTTACAAAAATTGCAGTACTACTACAAGTAGTGATTTAGAGTGTGTAGCCGTAGTCCAAAATGCATCATATACTACGCCACCATCTGTACCAGAGCCGGAGCGTTTTTCCTCGTGGCTACGTTTGAAGAGGGCCACGGCGAACGTTCTACTTTTTATAGGTAAGTGTAGGAAACAAAACTTTGAAATGTCCTGTGAACTGCTGCAACAGGCGGAACGTTTGCTAATTAAATACTCACAGGCACAATCCTTTGGCGAAGAGCTGGCAGCTGTGAAAGAAAAAAAATGTATTAGTCGCTCTAGTAAGTTACTACGCCTATCACCTTACCTTGACGAGTACGGGATCCTCCGGTGCGGCGGCCGCATAGACGCTGCTTCTGGTGTACCATCTGAAACAAAGAGACCAGTAATCCTGGAAGGCGGCAACCAGGTTGCTAAGTTAATTGTAAGACACTACCACATAAAGTTGGCTCACGGTAGTCAAGAAGCTGTCGTGAACGAGGTGAAGCAACTTTATTGGTTGATTAGGTTAAGGCCTACTGTTAAAAACATCGTGACACAATGCATGTTGTGTCGAATGAGAAATTGCAAACCTCAGGTGCCCCGCATGGGTGACTTACCTCCCGGTCGAATGGCGCACAATTTTCGTCCATTTACTCACTGCGGCCTAGATCTTTTCGGGCCTATGGAGATCGCCGTCGGTCGTCGTCGGGAAAAAAGGTATGGGGTCCTATTTACCTGTCTAACAGTTCGAGCCGTGCATCTCGAACTTGTACCGAATCTTACCTCTGACTCCTTGATCCTGGCTCTGCGGCGGATGGCTTCACGGCGTGGTTGGCCTCGTTGTCTCTACTCCGACAATGGGACGAACATGCGTGGGGCTGATACGGAACTGAAAAAAGCTCTGGTGGAGCTCGACCGTGACGCTTTGAAGCTAGAAGGTATGAACGTTGGTCTAAAATGGGTTTTTATTCCCCCAGCAAGCCCGCACTTCGGAGGCACTTGGGAACGTTTAGTTCGTAGCGTAAAAACGTCCCTAAAGGTAATTTTAAACGAGCGCGCTCCTAGAGAAGAAGTTTTAAGCACGCTGATGACCGAGGTAGAAAATATGGTCAATGGTCGACCACTGACACACGTTTCAGTGGAGCCTGGTAGCATGGAAAGTCTTACGCCAAATCATTTCCTTTTGGGCAGCTCGTCTAATCTTCCTACCATTGGTTCATTCACTCAGGAAGACCTGGACTTGCGCAAGCAGTGGCGTAAGGCTCAGTGTTTAGCCGACATGTTCTGGCGTAGATGGAGAAAGGAGGTACTACCGGAGCTTAACCCAAGAAGAAAGTGGCAGCAAGAATTAAATCGTCAACTGCAGGTAGGTGATTTAGTCTACATTGTGGATCCCGATTCGCCCCGCAATGTTTGGCAGAAAGGTCTGGTGGAAAAAGTACTTCCCGGGAAAGATGGTCGAATCAGGGTCGTGGAAGTTAAGACTAAGTCAGGCTACCTACGACGCCCTGTGGCGCGCGTCGCATGGATTCCAGTTGATGCTGAGTGCTGAGTCAGCACTAGGGTGGGATATGTTAGCGACGCGTTCCATTTTTAATTTGATAGCCATAATTACTTACCTATAGTATGTAGATTATAAATATTACGAACGCTCCTTAGAACTTTCCAGGTGAGATGACTATGTCTTGCCCGCGGCTTTGCCTGTTCGCACTCAATGTTTATAGAACCAAATATACTTTTGTATCTTTGTAGTGAAACATAAATAAAACACATAAGCTGTTAGTTTAAAGTAATTCTTTATATGACCTAATCTGTTGTAATTTTATTACGTACAATGTTTGTCTAATCCTAAGTGTGAAATGTTAAAACATTCAGACAAATCATTTAGTTTTATGTATAGAGAATGTGATGTGACTTAGTTTACACATTTCGCCGCGCTGGCGCGCGGCGCTGTCGTCAGTCGTTTTGTTTTCAACTCATAGGCAACACCGCGTCTGTTTTGTAATTTTGATATTTCTTTGTGTGTTGCACAATATACGTTTATTCAGAAGTATTTCGGTCTTTTTACTCATCGAGCATCGCGCCGTCTACAGAGGGCTTCCTCCATAATTTTCTCAAATATTTCGAAATTTCCATGGCCTTTTTCATCCCTCGGTGGCCTGTAGACACAAACAATAATATGGCTATCTAACTCAACACGCACTTACTGTTGAAAGACAAATAGAGGTATCTATTTGTCTTTCAACAGTAAGTGCAAGAATATCATTATTTTTCACTAAGATTAAAGAACCACCTCTATCAGCAGTCTTTCTATTGTAACAACTGACAATTTTGTAATTATTTATCTCTCTTAGCACAGTGTCGACTGTTCGACTGTTGATATAACATAACATTACATAAGCGTTGCTTCTGGCCCCACACTAGAATACCCTGAGTCTAGGGAACCGGAAACAGCGACGTCGACGACAAGACCTGGTATTTTTTTTTCTCCACAGCCGGGAATCGAAGACCTCACGCTTGAGAAGCACAGCCTCGGCCGCAATGCCGCAGCCTGCCGACTTTGTGTCATGTGCATGAGAGAGATAGCTAAAGATGTTTTAGGCAACAAAAATAATGATCACCAAAATATTGTTTTCCTACCCAAAATGTATAAATGAACACCAAAAGTTGCAAAAAATATCAGGGCAAAATACTGCGGTAGCTTAGTTGAAGGGTAAAGGGGGTGAGCGAAGCGAAGCCCCCTTTATCCTTCGTGTTAGGTTGAACATGCAAGAACAACAAAAAATACTTAAAACATAAACTTAAGTACACAAAACATAAAAAGAAGTTTGGTGATCATTTATCCAAACACAGTTTGGTGGACATTTATCCATTCTGGCAGTCAATTCGAATTTATTGGTAGTAAAAAGGTGCGTTTTTGGTAATCGTTTAAACACAAGCCGATGTTTTATCACCACAGCTGCAGGAGGAGGCAACGAGATGGAAGCGTGGGGCGTGTCCAGAATGGTCGTCGCACTTAGCACCCTGACGCGCCAGTACAGCATGAGCCTCGCCGTCATCACGCCCTACAATGCTCACAAGGAGCTCATCAGGAAGAACCTGCGAGCTTTGCAGGAACCGTGAGTTATTGCTTTTAGAGGCTATAGGTTTCCTCACCAGCTCTATCATCATCTTCATCATCATCATCAGCCATTGTCATCCCACTGCTGGGCATTGGCCTCTCCCAAAGCACGCCATTCGCTACGGTCACCCGCCAGTCTCGTCCACTGCTTTCCAGCCACCTTGACAATGTCATATGACCATCGGGCCGGTGGTCTGCCCGCTGTTCTCTGCCCTGTTCGCGGCCGCCACTCTGTGGCTGCCTTGGTCCACCTTCCGTACTCCCTTCTAACCAAGTGTCCCGCCCATTGCCACTTTAGCCCCGTGATGCGCGTACCCACTTCTGTGACTTTGGTAAGTCTGCGGATTTCAACGTTAGGCACGCGGTTATGGTGAGGCTGATGCTTAGCATGCCACGCACCATAGCCCTTTGTGCGACTCTAATGTTGTGCATATTGGCTATTGTGAGCGTCCATGTTTCGGCACCATACGTGAGGATTGGCAGGACACATTGGTTGAATACCTTGCTCTTCAGGCATTGCGGGATTTGTGATTTTAGGACGTCTTCAAGTTTCCCGAAGGCAGCCCATCGTAGCTGAATCCGTCTAGTGATCTCCTTCGCCTGAGCACTTTGGCCAAAGGATAACTTATGTCCAAGATATGTGTATTGATCTACTGCCTCTATAGGGCAGTTACCTACGATAACATTAGGTACGTGCTCCGGATCGCTACTCATGATCTTTGTCTTGGACATATTCATTCTAAGGCCAACCTTCAGGGATGCTTCATGAAGTTGTTCGAGCATGCTTTGGAGATCTTCAACTTCTTCAGCTAGGAAAATCAGATCGTCGGCGAAACGCAGGTGTGACAAGCGCGCGCCGTCTATTTTGAGACCTCTTTCGCTCCAATCTAGTGTCTTCATTATATCTTCCAACACGTTTGTGAAAAGTTTGGGCGAAAGAGTATCCCCCTGGCGCACGCCCCGGTCAATGGGCACCGGTTCGGTCAAAGCGTGCATGCGCACCTGCATCTGCAGGCCCTGTACAGCTCCCGGAGGATATCCACATATCTTTTGTCAACATCGCAACGATGGAGAGAATGAAACACGGCCCAGTGCTCGATACTGTCGAAAGCCTTTTCATAGTCGACAAAGGCGAAGTATAGGGGCCGGTTGTACTCGTTTCATTTCTCCATCAATTGCTTGACCGTATGTGTGTGGTCCGTAGTTGCGTATCCACTCCGGAAGCCAGCTTGTTCTACAGGTTGTTACTCGTCCAGGACTCGAGTCAGCCTGTTGCAGAGGACCTTCGCGAACAGCTTATAAACTTGAGAGAGGAGGCTGATGGGGCGATAATTTGACAGTTTCGCTTTGTCACCCTTCTTATGTAGAATCGTTACTACGGCATTGTTCCACGATTTTGGAGTGATGCCTTCACTAAGCACTTTGTTGAAGAGTTTTGTCAGTACTTTTAGTACGCTGGGACCTCCTGCCTGTAGCATCTCCACGTACACACCGTCCCCTCCAGATGCCTTACCACGTTTCATTCTGCTCAGAGCAAAACCCACTTCATCTTCTATGATGGGAGGTAAGCCATCTACGAGATCCTCCCAAAGATGCTCGGTAGGTTCGGCCCTGGCGTCTGACGCGTCTGGAGATTCTGGTTCCGGAGACTTTGACGCATAAAGCTCGGCGTAAAACTCTTCAACCATTTTTAGTATTTGTGACACGATTCCCGCTGCTGTCATACAATTTAGAAATTTCAGATTAAGATTTATTCAATTTCCTTCTAAATACTTTCGGACCTTTATTTTGTTTGATTGTTTCAGTTATGACTTTAGTATTATATGCTCTTAAATCTTTCCGGAATGCCTTATTTACAATTTTATTAAATTATTGTAGCTCCTTTTGGTCTATAGCTGTCGCGTTTCTCATGTCCCTCCTTCGTTCCAATAGTAAGAGCGTGTCTGCTGATAGCTTCTTTTCATTTTCTTTCTTCTTGCCAATGTGTTTTTTTGTTGTTTCAACGATGGTTTTACAGAGATCATCGCAAAGTGTGTCCACATCCAGGTTCTCTTCCAATAGCTCATCAAAATAATTCTGCAATTCCAGCTGAAATTCTTTTTGGAGAAATTTAAAGCCAACGCTATCAATTTTACCGCTTGTGACTACCATATTTCTCCGTTCTTTAAGCAGGTTATACCTGAACTTGGCCCTCACTAAGCGATGATGACTGCTGGTCTTAAAGTGGCTAAAAACAGACACATCGGTGATATTGTTTTTGTCCGAGCTGATGATGTAGTCGATTTCGTTCTTAGTTCCATTCCTTGAAGGACGCTTTTTAAAAAAGGTATTTATAGCGTAGAGGTGGTTTTTTTCAAGGAAATTTACTAGGGTCTGTTCTCGCGGGTTCCGACTACCTAGCCCGTATTTTCTCACTGACAATTCTTGTTCTAGTGGAGCCCCGATTTTGGCGTTAAAGTCCCCCATGACCACGGTGTAGAAGCCAGGGTTTTCCTCACGCGCTCTCTCTATGTCCTCGTATAGCTGGTCTACTTCGTAATCAGTACCGGGTTTAGAGGTTGGCGAATAGGCTTGGATGACCTTAAGGACATATCTCTTACTAAGCGTCAGGTTCAAGTAGCACACGCCAGGTGATATGGCTCTTAACGTCCTGAACAGCAGACAAGATAGTTTTGTTGATAAGAAATCCAACGCCTCCATAGGTAGAGTCGTCATTTCCTCTGTAAAAGAAAAGTTCTCCAGTGGAAAGCCTTACAAGATCTTCTCCTTGGCGCCGTACCTCCGATAGCCCTATAACATCCCATTTGATCTTACTCACTTCCTCGAACCGATCGTCTTCTCTTAGTGTCCGTGTATTGAAAGTAGCCAAAGTCATTGTATGTTGGCAGCCGGATCTCTGCCGGGGATTCTTAGCACCCTCTGCCCCGCTGTAACCTGAGCCGCTGCCGGAGCTAGGAATAGCGGGGCTGCCGGGGACTGAGGGCCGGGGCTTTTCGTTGTATTTCATTCTTTTGTGCTTTTTTGTTGGGGAGGGTTTTAGCCATACGACACCACGCAGGCCAGTGCGTCTTGGTGAATTTTCCTGCCACGTTGGCCTATTAAAGGGCAATTTTAAAATTGCCCTGCAATAGTTACCGAGAGAGACCGCATGGAGGTGTGGACTCGGAATTGGAGGTCACAATATGCTATCGGAACGAAACATCAATGTTACCATTGTACGTTTAAATCCGATCGCAATTGGGTTCCCTTCCTCTCTCGCTCTATATCTATACATAATCGGTCATATGCGGGTTGGACTCACGTACGGAGGGTTCCGTACCATCTTACTAGAAAATATAAGGGCTAATAATTCACCAAGTTAAAAACTTAAAATAACCTATTTGATGTCCAAGCCCTATTTGTTCCTCCCCGGTCTGCATGTGAATGAAGTCTATGTACATGAAAAGTCCTCATCAACACTTTTGATGCACGGAACCACAAACCAAAGCGTCATCTGTTTATATATATTTTGTAAATTTCTATTGGTTGTTTTTTTTTCAAAAAGCGCTACATCAATTTTGAAAAAAAAAATGGGACCACCTCTGAAGTATGACCTTCCAAGCAAAATAAGAATCATCAAAATCGGTACATAATTGACGCAGTAATCGCGTAACAAACATACAACATAAAAAACAGACGAATTGAGAACCTCCTCCTTTTTTAAATCGGTTGAATAAACGCCGAACTTGATTTCGATACCAGTCCCTACAGGTGCGGACCCGATGGCAAACGTTACAACAACGCTTTACCGCCAAATTTACGTTGATATTTTAATAGTCATTTGCAAGGGGCCAGGGGTATCAAATCACGTTTCTTGTATGGGGACCTCTTTTTAATGTATACAATCTCGTGTAGTTCAGTATTTATTGCTGTAGCGGCTACAGAAATACACTAATGAAATACCCCAGATGTAGCCGACGGACCGAATAACGTTTTAGTTTTATGTTTCTTTTTATTGTTCTTTATGGTTCTTCAGTGTTTAGTGTCAAGATTTTTGGTATGTCATTAGTAGTTTATGCTAATGTCGTATCATAAGGGGTTGTCTGTTTTAAGGCCTAAATAAATACATTTGCATACACTACTTTATCTACACACATATCATTAGTGCTCTGAAATCTGTTCAAAAGCCATTCGTAAAACCAAACAACAAACAAATAAACAAATGACAAATGTCGGTAAAGCCGCTTGAATGTTTCGCGTCGTTAAAGCAGTGTCACCAACAAAACTGTTCAGTTGAAAAGGTCGCTAGCGTCTATGTCACACTAATGTCATTTCATACTGGGAGGGCATTAGTTTCGTGTTTTAGCCACCTGAACATTTAAGTTGGTGGCACTGTACAGACGTCAAGACAAATGTAAATTTTGTCGATTTGACTATCACAGACAAAAAATAAGTAAAATTTGTTTGTCTGTAAATTGTCATATATCCGCTTCGATGTGTCATAATGCAGAACATTGCCCTATGGTTTCTGAGTCTATTTTAGAGCATGTATGATACGTGCGTAGATAAAGTTTGTTTGAGTTGTCTAAATTGGCTCAAAGGAAAAATATATGTTTTTATCTAAAAATGTAGTTTCCTTCGTCTGCAAGCGCCACAATGTCGAGGAGTACCTTCGAGGCGTCGACATAGCCACGACCATATTGGCAAAACTTGCGGCAGTGCTATTCTCAAAGTGGTCAGACCACAGTTATCCACTTATAAAGTAAGGAAAAAGTCACAATTAAACATATTGCCTGGCTTTCTAAACGATGAGGCGGTCAAGCTCACAGTCACTGGCGGCGCTTGTCTGGCTGATCCAAAGATTGAGTTCCCAAAGCCGAAGCACCAACAATACAACGCTAGCACGAGTCGACGCACGGTGTTGGTACAGAGCGCAGATAGCAAATGTCAGTTTTGCCGTGGCTCGCCTAGCCACGATCTACCAGCGTGCAGGAAATTCAAACGTGTGTTCCGTAGTAAAAGCGTTACGGCATCTCTTCAAGTATATAGCTGGCCGTCACGACCGGGAGACCTGTCCCGCGCCCGCCTGCGACGTGGAGAACTACAGCGGCGAACATCACCGTCCACTACACTACGTGCCCATAGACAATCGAGGAGCTGCCAGACGCCACGCGATCTCAAAAACTGTAACGGAGACCGTGTCACACATAAATGACTATAAGGTGCTGTTGAAAGTTTTACCTGTGAACATTCACGGACCAAACGGTGTCATCATCGCGAATGCTCTTGTTGACGATGGGGCGACCGTTACTTTGTTAAGCGGTGATCTAGCTGCCCGGGCGGGCCTCCGCGGCCGCGACGAAACGTTACGTGTACGTGTTGCATGGACTGATAGCGAAATCACATGTGGTTCGACTTGGATATAAGTTGTTTTAATAATGAGTTGTATAATGTAAGCGCGCGTAGCATTAGTCAGCTTAACTTACCGATGCAAAATGGACGAGATATCAGCTTTTATGAGCATCTCAGAGGCCAGCGGTCGAATTTACAGGACAATTTTCATTTGTTTTTACCTGTGCAAGCATATGTACGGAAGCGCAACGAACCGTCTGCCACATTGACCCCTATAGGCTGGTGCATTCACGGCGCGATGCGCTTGGAGCACGCGCCGCGCTCGCCTTGCGCCGACGACTAACAGCAGGAGCTTCGGACATCCACGAGGAGGTGAGGCGCTCATATGCGCTAGACTCAATGGGAGTGGCAGGTAAGCATCGGGAGATCGCCGAGCATCAGCGCGCTGTAGAGCAGCTAGAGCGCACGGCCAAACTCTTCGACGGCCGCTGGCATGTCGGCCTGCCGTCGAAGGATGAGAACTGCATATTGCCAAACAGCAAACCAAATTTCCTGAGGCGGCTGAAAGGCGTCGAGAAGAAAATGGCAGCGGATGCTGGCTAACCGCGAAGGCATTAAGGGACCCGCTGCCGACTCCAAGGACGTGGTATTCACCACATTTTTGCGTGGAAAACCCTAATAAGAAGAAGCTTCGCCTCGTCTTTGACGCAGTCGCGAAAACTCAAGGTTTGTCTTAAAACGACTATCTTTTGCCAGAACCAAACTTGCTCCAATCTTTGTTCGGAGTTATGGCTACAGAGAGTTTAGAGAACAGACAATCGCCGTCTCTGGCGACATCAAAGATATGTTCCTGCGCGTAAAGATAAGGAAGTAAGGCCAGGACTTTCTGCGTTTTCTCTGGAGGAAGCAACCAGAGGATCCAGAAGGTACGACGAATCCTATAGGAAGATAGCAATGACCTCCCTGATCTTTGGCGCGAACTGCCTCTCCCTTCATAGCCCAGTTTGTAAAGAACAAAAACGCCGGGCGATTCACCTAGTTTATGCCTTCTGCCGTCACCGCTGTTCAAAAAAGCACTATATGGACGACTATCTGGACAGTATGCCGGACGAAGCTGCCGGCATCGAAATAAAGTGCACTTAAGGCTTAATTTGGATCCCAGGTACAGACGACTTAGGCTTCGATGTGTCCCTGAAAAGGATACCAGCGGATATCCTGAACTGTCAGCAAAGGCCTACCCAAAGCGGCATCTAAGTGTTGGAATGAAATTCCCCCTCCAGTCCGTGAAGCGGCTAGTAGGTGTGCCTTTGGGCGGAAACTCAGGGCACATTTGCTAGATCAGCAGAGACTACTCCTCCCCCCGTACCAACCTCACGCCGCAATAAGACTTGAGTCTGTGGTCGCTCATTGCCAGTGGGACCGAAAATCCAACACTTAAATTTAATGAAAAGAGGGATTGAAAAGCGCGGGCCATGTTTATTTATTTAACTTTTTGTATGTGTCATTTAAAACAGCCATATCTATATTTACCATTATTGTTACCTATTTTTTATATATTCTTTATATTTATGTATTTATGGATTGTACCACGCCGCGGTCTGGGGCGCTCGCGAGATAACACTTGGCGCTGACTGAAAATCAGCGTTGAAGGCCTGGCCTTCAACATAATGCTGAGTCAGACGCCATTTATAATGACAGTGACACACCACGACTGTCATTTCATTTTATTTCATGTGTCAATGCATCTATTTATCTCTGCGTTTTGTTTCTTTGTTGTAATTGTAGTGTGTTCACTGTCTTTATAATAAATGTTTCTTTCTTTCTTTCTTTCAAAGACAATTGCTTCGGGTAGTCATGTCGATAATCGATGTGTTCGGCTTTCTTTTCTTTCTTGAATGGTGAAGGGTGACCCTTCATCATTCAAGGATAATTCTACAGGATACCTGGTGGTCTAACATCGTTTGGGAAGAAATAATTTCGGATTCTGTGTTCAAGAAAGACTGGATATCTTTATTGAAGGTAATCGGCGATGTTCGGATTCCTCGATGCTACAGCAAAAAGAGCATTACGTCACAGGAGCTTAGCTGCTACGAAGATGCTACGACCGCTACGCCCACGTCTACGACTGGCCTGGGTTACGATAGCTTAGAGTTGCATTTGTTCAGCGACGCTTCTACTAAGGCGATGTGTGCTGTGGCTTATTGGCGCTGGATTAATATTAGAGTTTCCTTTAGAGCTAGTAAGTGCAAAGTCGCGCCGGTGAAACCCACGTCAGTGCCTCGCTTGGAGCTCCAGGCGCGTTGTTGGCGGCACGTTTGGCCGCAACAGTACTGCAAGAACACAGGCTGAAGGCAGAAAGACGATACTTCGGTGCGACTATGCTTCAGTGGATAGCCAACGGTGCTCGAAACTACAAATGTTTTGCAGCGAACCGGTTGGGTGAGATTGACGAGCTCTCGCGCAGCGATGAATGGCGCTACGTTTCCACCAAATTTAACATTGCAGATGTTGCTACAAGAGAGACGTACGATAGCGAGTTAATTGCGTCGGAGTGGCTGAAAAGGCCTAAATTTCTTCATCAAGGTGAGTCATCGTGGCCGCAACTTATAGTCAAAGTTCACACGGAAAATACCAATTTAGAGTGCGTCGCGTTCAAAGAGTGTGCGCAGAAATACCTGTACCAAATCCGCAGCGTTTTTCTTCTTGGTTGCGGCTGAAGAGATCAAAGGCCATCGTTCTCAAGTTCGTTGAGAGGTGCAGGAGCTGACGTCTGACGTTAATCCTTCAGACGTAGACAGCGACATGCTGGACCGAGCCGAGATTTGGCTGTTAAAACACGCGCAAGCAGAGTCGTTTGGTCAAGAGCTGTCTGCTATCAAGGAGGGTAAGCTGTTAGCTCGTAGTAGTAAGCTACTAACCTTGTCCCCTGGACGAACAAGGTGTGCTGCGCTGCGAAGGTGTGGCGACGCTAAAGTGGAGTGAACCTGGATGGGAGACATTGCATAGCTAGGCTGATCGTTAGATTTTATCCAGGAAACAGTTGTTAACGAACTTAAGCAGAAGTTCTGGATCATCGGATTAAGACCCACAGTTAAAACTATTGCCTCGCAGTGTATGTTCGGTAGGATACACAAGTGTCAACCAGTGTTTCCTCTTAGGGTAGACTTACTCTAGGCTCGAGCAGCCCATCATCAACGCCCATTCTCTCATTGTCGACTCGATCTATTTGATCTGATGGAATTCACAGTCACGAGACACAAGCAGAAAAGCTAGCAGTCTCACCGTACGAGAAGTGCACTTAGAGTTTGTCAACGCACTGATAATGACGCTGCGCCGCATGGCAGTACGACGCGGCTAGCCTCATCACATTAGCGAAGCTCAACGTTAAATCAACGAAACGTCATCACTTCTTACTGATTGATAACAAGGGCGTGATGACGTATCGTTGGTTTGATATTGATCTTCTTCGCTAAACTGTATGCTTCTATGAGCTGCAGTGTTTCCGTATCCAACTTTCTTTGGGGTGCCCACTTTATCTTACTGAAAAGTTACCTAGGCACAACTCTACATATATAGGGGCCTATTGACTTTTAGATATTATATTAGCAGATGTTGAAAATCCGAATAAAAATATTTACATATAAGGTGACTTTTATTTATGTAGCAAATTCATTCTGTAGACTGGACAGTGAACTATAAAATTTAGTCTTACCGTAACAATTGACTCGGAGTTCAATTATGCATGCAGGTTTCCTCACAGTGATTTCCTTCACCGTCCAGCAAGAGCGAAGTCTAAAGTAATTCAAGTACTATAGGTATGCATATAAAATACCAAATATCTCATTGATAATATCCAACTATTGTCGTACACTGTAGACGAATTCATCGATACTGATATATCGACATTTTCAAGCACCAATAACATGTGTTTGTGTGCGCTACCTCACCCCCCACCGACCGTTAGGCAGACTTTTTTGCGTAGACATTGGGTCACATGAAGTATCGATTTGGTTAAATGATCTAAGAGCGTCACCCAAACTCCTTAGTAGTTGATGCATTATTTATAACATTCAACCTCTTTGTTGCTAGCGGAACTTATGTTTAGGAGCTGTTTTATGTTTATAGTTAGTAAGATAGAATAGTTAATAGATTAACGAAACTCTTACCTAGAGGCGCGATGCGTATTATGCTCTTAGATGAAGTTTTATGACCGGGAACTGAGATAAGAATACTGTAAACGCGTTGCGAAGCCGCGCGACATGAACTTCTTCGGCTCTGCTCTCGATAACGAGTGAAGGAGCTGGTTTATAAATTTAGAAAGATTTAGTCATCCCCCATCAAATCGCATATAGAGCCCCCAACCACCTTCATCAAAGACAGACCCATCAGACCCAACAGACCCATCAAGACATCATCAATTTGCACATTGTCAGGCATAACTTTACACCAATAACATTGGAACATTCCAGAAATGCCCATCCAGTGGAGGTGAACACCGTCGATAGCTTCCAAGGGCAAGAGCGGGACGTAGTGGTGGTGTCTATAGCGCGCAGTCAGGGTGCCGGATTCCTGAACGAGGC
This sequence comes from Argyresthia goedartella, assembly GCA_949825045.1. Classification (NCBI taxonomy): domain Eukaryota; kingdom Metazoa; phylum Arthropoda; class Insecta; order Lepidoptera; family Argyresthiidae; genus Argyresthia; species Argyresthia goedartella. The sequence continues at coordinate 18,375,743 of OX463821.1, read as the reverse complement.
GGGGCGGATGAACGTCATGTTGACAAGAGCCAAGCACTCGCTGCTGATCTGTCTGAACCCGAACGCGCTGTCCGTATGTATTGTTCACACTTGCTTTCACTGCAGTTACTTATAAAGTTCGTTCACTTAGACAGCGCCACACCCGCACGGTACACCTGCACGCAATTGTGGTTATATATTTACAAAACACCCGTCTTTCTGTTCTTGGTTCACTTAAAGTCATCTTGAGGCACTTCACTGTCCTCCCAAGGCCGAAAACACTTTTTCGGAATACTTAGCAGAATCGACACAAACACAACCTTTCACTACGGGCGGCGCTTCGATACAAACTAGCAAATTCACGGGTGTACGCCGCAAGCGGCATTCTTTGAGTGGGCGTCGGCATTTTTTGACAAGAGCCGACACGTGCCAAGGGGCGGCGCGATCAGCGAACATACTTTAGCTACTAGTATAGGGCGTCGGCGTTCGAAATTTGAATGTCATATGGTCATAATGTGTAATTTTTCAGATAATAATAATAATAATAATAATAATAATTGTTTTATTTCCAGACTATTGTCCAATATAAATGTCATGTCATGTCAAGAAATGAGTTTATACGAAGTAGTTTAACATTACGCTGATCGTAACGTGCGGTTTTTGTACGCAGTAAAGAGGGTTTATGATACGTGTGTAGATAAAATATATGAAACGTTGACTAAATTTTAAACCTTGAAAAACTTATTTTCGGTTGGCACTCATTTGCAAAGAGAGCCCGTGGTTACAGCAGATACAGCACGCAAGATTGCATTTCCCGTGCATGTCAGTCTCTCCCACGCGGAAGCTATTCTGGACCTCAGGACGGCGAAGAAATCGGGGAATCTCGCGTCCGCGAATATGCTTGACGCACTACAGAATTGTGGCCGTCTGAGGAAGATGCGGAATGCATCGTTGTGTTAAATCCTCAGGATACTGCACGCTATTCTCGTGTAGTTGATCCACCGGTGGTGTGGTGGCATGTGTACAGATTTTGGCAATATGCTTTAACCTAAGCCCTGGAACTAGTTAGGAGGTATCGCGATTTTGAACCTCAGGCCATTTTAATAAAATTCAATACCTATAACGGCACAATGGCACCACAGTGGCGTCACCAGGGCTTATAATAAGGGGTAACTTTAACCTCCTGGTTACAACTGTGTAATCTGCGTGCAAGCATGTTGCATCTGTCTGCGAGAGCACTCCTTTCCCGTTCAATGTCACCATCATTTCTGAGATCTTCTGGCAGTATGTGGCCAAGATACTTGGAACGCTCCACAATACAAACTAGAGAACCATTCACGACAATCTGGGGCACCCTCTCCGGTCCTCTACCCTCCCTAAAAACTATTTGTATCAGGTAAACACAACCAATTTTAAAAGAGTTAAAAATCAATCTGTGGGATTTTCTACCCCCTTCTGCTCCCACAGAGGTCCAATCTAGAGAAGAGGCAAAAAATGATGTTTACTTATATATGTTAATATCTACAGTAATAAAGATTTTTTTTACTTTCACTTTATAATCTCCGTATTTAAGACATAATACGTCCAAGCTCATCCGCATACAAAGGCTGCTATTTATGTCTTCGGAACTGGCCAGTTACAGAACAATATTAAAAACCGGTCAAGTGCGAGTCTAAATCGTGCACGAAGGGTTCCGTACCACCGTTCAATGGAAGCGATGGTGTGGAGTGAATAGTTTGGATTTTACACAGCAAAATATTGTTTACAAAGTTATTGGTGCGGTTACTTTCACACTCCATGTACGTAACCAGGTGCATCCATAAGTTTGTATGTGGTATTGTTGTATGGGAGCCCCCTTAAATATTTATTTTATCCTGTATTTTAGTATTTGTTGTTATAGCGGCAACAGAAATACATAATCTGTGAAAATTTCAACTCTCTAGCTAGCTAGGTTCTTGAGATACAGCCTGGTGACAGACGGACGGACGGACAGCGAAGTCTTAGTAATAGGGTTCCGTTCTTACCCGTTGGGTACGGAACCCTAAAAAGTAATTATAACATCTAAAAATGGAACTCTGGCTGAAGAATACATTTTTTTCATGTAGCTGTCATTTGTTTATCCTTTGTGGCGTCATTTTGAAAATTGCGTGTCTTTATCACCGTGGATTTAACTCGTGAACATTTTCGTGCTATGATTTATTACAATTTGCGGCGAGGGCTAACTCAAAAACAGAGCATCAATCAACTCACTTGACCATTGGGGACAAAGCACCATCGAAAACTACTGTGCATCACTGGTTTAGGGAGTTTAATCGTGGGCGGTCTCTGCTCACTGACTAATTTAAAGAAGGTCGTCCTAAATCGGTTGTTGTACCTCGAAATATTGATGCTGTGCGGGAACTAATAATGCACGATCGTCATGTTACATATCGCGAGATAGAGGCGTCTCTGGGCATAAGTATGAAGAGTGTATATAAAATATTACACGAACATTTAGCTGTAAAAAAAATTGTGCACGTTGGATGCCGCACAACTTGAGAATTAACTTAAAACGGGCTCATGTCGATTGGTGTAAAAAATGTTACAAGTGTACAATCAGGGTGCGTCAAAAGCTGTCTATTATAATCTACACAGGTGATAAATCTTGGATATATGCGTATGATCCTGAAAACTAAACAACAATCAACAGTTTGGGTGCTCCAAGTTGAGCCGAACCCAACAAAAGTCATTCGTTCAAAAAGCACTTTGAAGCAAATGGTCGCTTGTTTTTTTTGTTATAAATGGACATGTGGCTACAGTGCCATTATAGGATCGTAAAACGGTTAATTCTAAATGGTACATGATTGCCAGAAGTCTTTGAAGAAATAAGAAAGAACAAACGACAACGCAGAATCCTTCTTCACCATGACAATGCTAGCTGCCACACATCGGCCGAAACAAGTCGGTATTTGGAAGATCAAAAGATCGAATTAACGGGTCATCCGCCCTGACTTGGTCCCCAACGACTTCTATTTATTCCCAACCGTGAAGAATAAATTACGTGGTAAACGTTTTACGACGCGTGAAGAGACTGTTGATGCGTTCAAAATACACGTTTTGGAGATACCTCAATCCGAATGGAAAAAGTGCTACAAAAATTGGTTCCAACGTATGCAAAAGTGCATCGATGCATCATGGCGAATATTTTGAAAAGCAATAAAACTGTAATAAATGTTTGTTTCACTTTGTTATTCCGGATACATAAATAGCGCCTTCGTAATGCTTACAGACTGACAGCACCTTACTCTAACCCTCGAGAAAGGGCCTGAGGAGCACCATGTCGTCCGCTTAGAAGTTGTGTACACTGATACCCCCAATATGACCGCCGACCTTGGTATTCCTCAGCCTCCTAATCAGCTCATTGACGTAGAGATTGAAGAGGTCCGGAGAAGTTCGTCAGGGGGGAGCCCTGACGAACCCCGCATGCCTGTATTCGCTAGAGGTCGCGTCACCCCACCTCACGCTGTTAGTTTGACCGTCGTACCGGTGTCTCAACAGACCCACAACTTCCTTTGGGATATCCGAAATACGGTGGACCGCAAACTCCGGAATATTATAGTAACGGTGCTACCTACTAGCTACAATAAGCACTATTTAAACCCGTTGTTTAAATCTTAAACTCCTTTAGATTTTCACTTCCACCATACATGAATTTTTAGCTTTATACTTGTATATTATAAGTAGGGGGTGCTTATCCCATAAAGATTAGAATAAGTAACCCTTCGTAATCCAGAGATGGCGCTAGGAGTAACGATTTTAATTTAAAGGCCATGGCTGGAGTAAACAAAATACTAGGTGGCGCTAATCGCTAATCTTAGAATGTAAAAATAAAATGTTACAGAATTGCAAATAGGGTGGTGTTAAGCAAATCTTTTTAATCTATTTAAATATAAAAGAAGTGACAATGAAAAATCGGTTGTTGTTTTCTTGAAATTTAATCTCCTAGCGCCATCTCGTGGTATATAATAGTGCTATTGTGCTGCACCAAGCGACTTATGTCTCGAACTAAAGATGCTTTCTTATTAGCATCTCTGATGACTTATTTTGTTATACGTGGTATATCTGTCTAACACAGATATATAAGATAAAGAAAAATAAAACCCCAGATCTTGGATGTTCATACGTATGCGATGTCGCTCTTTCTGGAACACATATGAACTTCCAAGACCAGGGGTTTTATTTATCCCCATTCGGGGATCGAACCCGGGACTACTCGCATGTTAGGCAGAGCCACACCGCAGCACCACAGAGGTTGTCTCGAGAATTATAGTATCTGGGGCATTACTTACACTTGTATGCATGTAGATATTTGATTATGATTACACACGCGCAGCAGTTTTTTTTTCTTTGAATAACATTGCTTTTCTCTCCTGCAGAAAAATCAGCAATGGCGGACCCTGATGGACGATGCCCAAAAAAGGAGCCTCTTAAAATATTTGCCAAATAAATGCTGCCAGCCCACCAACGCCGCACAACTAGCCAACGATGATATACTGCAGTACATAACTAAGTCATAAACCATTGGTGCGCCTGTTATCGTCAAATATATTGGCCAAATTAAATAGTTTATTTACACACCTATTATAAACCCTCTATAATGCGTTAAAACCGCAAATTACCAGCTTAAAAATAATCTATTTTGTTAGAACCCATGTCTTATCTCTGAAAATGTTATTATTGCTTCATAATGATTTCGAATTTGATGTTCTTATTACATTCAAATTTCAAACATCTCTGAAAAACAAAGCAATTTGATTTGACCTCAATTCTAACATTAGTCGAGATGACGTACTATTGAAATTAAATGTCAATGCCGCAATGCCGGTCGTAACAAGCGGTTCCTGAACACATCATAGAGAGCTTATAATATGTGTGTAGATAAAGCAGTGGATGTAACTGCACATAAGTAACATGCGGTTCCTTTTAGCATGGTGAATTGACGTAGTCGGTCAAGCAAGACGTACTATTATTTTGACGTTGACAGGCAAAGGCTTATAAAAAAAGGCTAAGTTAATTAAAACTTAATATCTCCATAGGCAGCATCATGCTTTCGTAATTACTTACTTTTACTCCTACTGTGATAGTTAATATTATGATCGTAATAATACGCCATTGGACTGGTAGTCAAAATAGATATATAATTTTAATGAACTGTCAAAACCGTAATTTTGTTCGTGAGTTCTATGAAATACAGACTTGGGACGACATAGTCAAATGCTGTCTTTTTTACATAAACATCAGTTTATAAAATTCAACTACTGGAAATATACAATTGTGATACTGTCAAACCTTTTTGTGCAAATTGATTCAACTATGGACACGTTTCAAGATGTATTGGACTACCCTGTCCAATACCGAAATGTATAAAATACCTATAGATGTTGGAACGCAGGTCGGGCTTAGTTTTAAATTATAATAAAAACCAGTATGTTTTTAAGGTTCCGACCATAAAAAGGGAAAACGGAACCATTATAGGATCACTCATGTGTCCGTCCGTCCGTGTGCAATAGTTCTTTATTTGACTGATACATAATGGAGGGCATTAAAACTCGACAGTGGGTTAATTATTATTATTATTATTATTTATTAAATTTCCAGACAATATGATGTCCAATATCAATTACAATATAAAAATACAATTAAATTAAATAAGATTAGACAAAAATAAAAATATGTCAATAAAATTAATATAAATTCAAAAATCAATTTCATTAATATCCTTAAAAATACTAGGTATGACACGGGGCGTGGTACCCTTCCCATGTTTTATGTATTGGGCTGGCTGGCCACTGTCTAACGGCCACGAGGATGGGGTTCGAAGAGGCGCATATACGCGCGCGCGCCCCGGCCGAGCGCAGGCGCAGCAGCGCCGCCCAGCCCGGTGCGCGGCCCGCGGCGAACATCTCGCTCGCGCTGCACCACGGCGGCAGGCGGTACAGGGCGCGCCACGCGTTGTTGTATGCGACGCGCATGCGCCGCATCGTCTCCACCCTGTGAGTACTCCACAGCTCCACCGTATACACGCTGGTACAGAAGGACATGAACAGCTGCCTCTTGACCTCACCGCTGCACCGGCTGAAGCGCCGAGCCAGCATGTTCGCCCGTACGGTAATCGCTCGTCTCTGCCGTTCTATATCGAGATCGTCACTCAGATCTGAAGCGATGATGTGGCCCAGATATTTAACTTGCTCGACGCGGCGAATTGTCTGTCCGTTAAGCCAGAGGGGGGGTGAAGTAGATGGTGTGTTGGCTGATTTAAACACTAGGTACTCAGTCTTCTCAGCATTATACACCATGTTGTGTCTGGCAGCATACTTCTCGCAGATGCTAAGAAGAGTTCGCATGGCGCACACAGATGGCGCTAGGAGGACCATATCGTCAGCGTAACATAGGTTATTGACTATGGTTCCGTTCATTGAACAGCCCACTCCAGCTTGTGTCAGCTCTTTGTTGAGGTCATCCATGTAGATGTTGAACAGCACGGGAGACATGCTGCCCCCTTGTCTAACCCCACAGGCCAATTTTGTAGGATCGGATAGCTGTCCGTTCCATCTCACGACGTTCGATTGAGTGCTGTACCATTTGCTCAGAATACTGACTGTTAAAACGAGTCGAAGGCGAGTTTCATAACAACATCACTCGAGAGTTTTAATGCCTAATTATGTACAGTTACATACACTAGTTTAACTATACACATCTCTCTCTCTCACACACAAGCTCTCTTTGATGTGTTCAGGAACCGCATGTTCGACCGGCATTGTGGCATTGATAATTGCTCTGTAATTGTTTAGCTTGTTCAGTAGTACCAACTTACGCAGGCGGGCGTCGGCGTTCGAAATTTGAATGTCATAATTTGTCGAAAATTTAAACATTATGGTCATAATGTATCAATATTCAGAAAAGAAATGAGTTTTTACCAAGTAGTATAATATTATGCTGGTCGAAACGTGCGGTTTTTGGACGCAGTAAAGAGGGTTTATGATACGTGTGTAGATAAAGTATATTGAACGACGGAATACTGGATCGATTAAGACAAAAAAAGACAATTCCCCTCTTTATCTTCGAAACTCCGATCGGAAAATTACGTAATACCTATATTGGGTGTGCCGTAATTTAACTGTACGCATTACTGTATTTAATGCGAGTACCAAGTGATAGGTCTGGCAAAAATATAAAAAAAAAAAAAACTTAGTTCATTGCTAATTTGTAGTCAACGTGTCAACGTAGCTGGAAAGGCCAATGCCTAGTTTTGGCGCCTTTTTTTGAAAATGCCTGCACACCATTCAAACTTTGTTTAATGGATAGAGTATTTTAACACGAACAATAGTTATTATGACAGCACACTTCTAAACCGTATCCATTCCGAGATATATGCACCTGTTCATTTTTATTATTTTTTAGATTTCAGCGAAAATAACTAATTTTTTGAGATTTTATCTATTTTATACCAATGAGTGATCATGATTTTTACAACATATTGAATGAAGATATTATATTAAATAATATAAAATATAGATAAAACAAATATATATGTTACATATTGTGTTTAATCATTATATAATCATCTTATTTTAATTCTTGATAGTGGCAGCACTATGTTGAAGCCCGGTACTGTCCTAGAACCTATCCTCTCTTTAAGGATCTCTTTTTATCCCTACATAATATATAGTATATATTTTATTAATTAGGCAACATAATCAGATTTGACTATCAACTCAAACATTCGAGTATACAGAGTATTTAAGAGCATTCTGGAATATTCGGAAACATTTCAGATCTCTGTTGAACGTTCCAGAACACTCTCGAAAGTTGTGGATTATTCTGAAAAATTGTGGAATAATTGTTGTATGAATGGATAAGGCCACCTACTGGTAGAGGTATAAAAGCAAGATCCCACGTGGGTTCGAACGTTCCAGAACATTCTGGCATTCCACAGTATGTTCACAGAACATTCCACAGTTCGGGAACATCCCAGACCATTGTGGAACGTTCCAAAACACACTCCAATGTTGTGGAATGTTCTAGAACATTATGGACCATTCGAAGATTTTTTTGCATGGAATGGGGCTACGTACTGTGTTAGGTATATAAAACAAGATACGTCGTGGGTTCGTACGTTTCAGAACATCCGAAATATGTCAGCACACTTGTAAACCGTATCCATTCCAAGATAAATGCACATATTCATTACTATATTTTTTTTTATTTCAGCTGAAAATAACTTTTTTTTTTCGATTTTATCTAACTCATACCAATGATTTACAACGTAATCACATAACATCCGGCGGCAGGGAACTCCCTCCAGAATTCTAGCTTTTGCTGGAAAAATGTGGAGGGGAATAATCATAGTCACCTCGCTTATTAGCGTTACGGCTAGCACCATGGAACAACAACAACAACGTACTTTATGTACAACATATTATTATTTAACATAACTAGTATAATTATTATTTAATACGTTAATATATGCTAAATAAGAATAATAATATATTAAATCAGAATAAAAATTATAATGATCATATTATTGTAACATTCGAGGGTGGCGACATGTTGCTTCCGTCCTAGAACCTTCTCTGCTAAGAAGAATTGCTTGTTGTGTCTGCATAACATTAATATATTCGAGATTTTAGGTAAATCAGTTTTGGTTGCTATTTTTTTTTATGGTAAAATCATCACAGAACTAAACAACCAAAACTGTAGCCAATCAGATTGCTCCACGCCAGGCACCAAAAACTGTAGCCAATCAGATTGCTGCACGCCAGGCACGCATCGCCCCACGCCTCCCTCTTTCCCGCGCCTCCCCCTCTGGCGCCTGCGCCAGTAGCGCCCGCGCCCCGCTCAGCTCACTCATCGTTCTGCTTTCGTAGTGCGTATGTGTATCTATTTGGTTTTCTTTAACTACGACTACGCTATACTTTGGACTCTGTTTTTCTGCCTTTTTATGACCTGTGCTATGTTTTTGGACTCTGTTATCTTGCCTTTTTGTGACCTGTGCTACGTATTTGGACTCCGATATCTTGCCTTTTTGTGACCTGTGCTGCGTCGATGGACTTTGAGATCGCTTTGTGTTCGGTATTTTGTGTGGGCTCATTGAATAATGAATCAATTACCACCTTGTGTTTCTTGTCTAAGAAGCGTAAATCGAATAGGTGGACGCCGAACTCTGCGATCATATACCTTGAGTCCGGATTATATAGAAAGGAATCCTTTTGTAATAAACTACTTGGCTGAAGTCTGCAACATTCTTGAAGTAAGTCAAAATTCAATTTGTTTTGTTTTTACTAATAATAACTCATAAAGTAATTAATTTTGATGTTTTATATAGTCAATCTAATTACACCGTGTCGTCACCAAGTTTAGCAATTTTGACAGGGTGTGATTTTTGATAGTCCTACATGCCTAAGTACTTCTGACCCCGCCGTACTAAAAGAACCAAAAAGATCTCTGATCATACCCTCGAGCTAATGGAAGAAAGACGCGAAATGGTTCTGCAGTCTTCGGAAGGCTTCTCGATATCGGTGACTCAATAAACAGATCTCTAAGTCTCTGACTCACGACATTCGGCTATTTAATACTAACCATATTAAAGAAGTGATTGAGCGGAACAAAGGCTCCAAAGTGTTCGCAAGAGATCTGTCTATTGGGCAGAGCCAGTTGAGGAAGCTGAAGACCGAGGATGGCAGAACCGTATCGTCCAAGCTACTGAGGTAGGTCGAGAAGTTCTATGGACAGTTATACACGTCCACCGGCCCACCCGTTAGCAGTCTGGCCAACGATCCAAGGGCTAGACTAACCCGACACCATACCGATGATATCCTGCATGTCAGCTTGTACGAGATTAGTAGGGCTCTCAGACAGCTTAGAAACAACAAGGCACCCGGGGCACGATGGAATTACGGCTGATACTCCTGAAATACTAAATAATGTATGTCTTGAAGTTCCCACAAGGAACCTTCGACATCGGAAATTGCTTCAAGTGAGTCTCGGACACACTAACTACAGAAACAGCAGCTTTATACCAGGAACTTTGACTGTATTAAATCAACTGAATAAAGACCCTCGCTTTGATTTATTCTGTAGCAGCACTCGAACTGTTAAAACACTTATTAGTAGAGAACCTACTCTTTTAGTTAATTATTTGTTTTATATAACTTCACTTTTTCAGAGACTCGTAAACTATTTCTGTACATCTGTGGTAGCTTTGTAATTGGCCATTGTTAAATTATACTTTTATAATCATGTAGTTAGGCTGTAAGCTCCCCAAACAAAAATAAAATAAAACGCTGGATGCAAGCAGCGCAGGACCGGTCGTCATGGAGATCTTTAGGGGAGGCCTATGTCCAGCAGTGGACGTCTTTCGGCTGATATGATGATGACATGCCCTAAGCGTTTACGAGCGGACAGCACGGTTAACGATTGGTCTTGGTTGTTAACTAGTGATAGCAATCTTTAAGCCATGTCAGAGACCCCCCAAAGGTAGCCCCGCCATGTTTTCATACAAAAAGAATGATAGTTACATAGTGTCAGTAACAGTGTGTTTGTTTTGTGATTGTTTATCTACCTATTTTATCTCGTATAAAAATCGGAAACATCACGTAATATCGGCGTGTTAACCACTTATATATTAAGAAAACAGATTATATAAAATGCCTTTTTAATGCCCTACTACGATATGTTTGTTCACAGTGTAATTGTTTTTTTATTCCTTTTCAGTTTGGTCAACAAGACAGAATTTGCCATAATTGCTTGCGACGTGCTCAACGCTTTATATCTCAAGCTAGAGAGCCAGAACTTCAAGTTGAACCAACTCCTCAAGAAGAACCAGCACCTCAATTAGAGCCAGCGCCTCAAGTACACCCAGCTCCTCAAGTACAGCCAGCTCCTCAAGTACAGCCAGCTCCTCAAGTACAGCCAGCTCCTCAAGTACAGCCAGCGCCTCAAGTACAGCCAGCGCCTCAAGTACAGCCAGCGCCTCAAGTACAGCCAGCTCCTCAAGTACAGCCAGCGCCTCAAGTACAGCCAGCGCCTCAAGTACAGCCAGCGCCTCAAGTACAGCCAGCGCCTCAAGTACAGCCAGCGCCTCAAGTACAGCCAGCTCCTCAAGTAGAAGCAGTGCCTCATATTGAAGATGAGCCGATGCCTGATATCGAGCCACTACCTATCCCGGAACATGCACCTACTACAGTTCGATTTCCTATGCAAGGTTATTCCCGAGCACCTTTTAATACCAGGACGTGTATATTTGAATCGTGTCAGAATAGGAATCTTCAAAGAATTAACCGAGCTTTGAGAGCCACTATCTTAAGAGAAAAATGTTTTTACATTCCCTATGGTGCCCGAGTTTGTAATGAGCATCGCCTTGACCCCGTTTGGCAAGATATTGAAAGCAGCACACGCCATGTTTATCACACTTTCTCACCCACACAAGCCACAGATATAGCGAATTTACTACGAACTTCTTCAACAGCCTTGAATTTTGAAGCTTTACATACCATAGATGACGCTCAATTCGTTTATTATATAGGTTTCACAAAACCTCAGTTTTTGCAAATATTGGATGAAACGCCATCTTTAAGATTAGAACGCAAGCCAAACACCACGCTAGCCTGTCTTATAATGAAACTGCGCACTGGAGAACCCAATACTAGGCTTGCTAAACTACTTAAACTTTCAAGATTTGTTTTTGAAAATAAAATGAAGAAAGCGCGTGAATGTTTAACAGCTGAGTTTGTGCCAAGATATTTGGGATTTGACCACATAACCAGAGAAGAAGCAATAAGCAGAATACTAGCAATACCTAATTCTCTTTTTGGAAACCCTAATGACGCTCTTGAAGATAGAAGAGCCATAGTTATACTGGATGGTACTTATATTTATCTACAAAAAAGCAGTAATTATTATTTTCAGCGCAAATCATATAGTTTGCATAAGTGGCGAAATCTTTACAAGCCATTTTTAATTGTATGCCCTGATGGTCATATAATTGACATTTTTGGACCATACGATGCTACAACATCAGATGCTGTTATTTTAAATAATATGTTGAATTATGATGATGATAATTTTCATTGGTTCTTCAAAAGAGACGACGTTTTTATTTTGGATCGTGGATTTCGTGACTCGATAAATGAATTGAGATATTTTGGGTATAATCCTAAATTGCCGACAACAAGCCGTGGTCGCCATCAACGTCAACTCACAACCCAACAAGCCAACGATTCAAGAAAAGTGACGATGTGTCGTTGGGTGGTCGAGACAATAAACGGAAGGCTCAAAAATCAGTTTAAGTTGCTTCGGCACGTTGTTAATAATAGAGGACTTGGACATCTATTTGAAGAAATTAGGATCGCTGGGGCCTTACTAAACGCATTCGGAAAACCTTTGACGGATCACAGGCTAGTGGCCGAAATTCTTCAAAGCCTTTCAGAGCGAACTGAGATTAGTGTTAATCATTTAGGTAATTATGTCTTAGCTCACAATTTAAATGCTCGAAGAGTAATGTTTTCTTCCATTACAAGCGAAAATGCAGCACTCGATAACTTCCCAGTGCTTAGCGAAGACGATTTAATTATCTTTGCACTGGGAACATATCCCCTAAAACAAGCTAGAAGTTATTACGGGGAGCATATCAAAGAAACTGGCTCTTATGTTATTGAAGTGTGTCAAGAGCTTAATTTGGAGAACTTGAACCAATTTAACATTTCCGTCACTAACCCATGGTTGCTAAGAGGACGAATCCAGTCTCGTCATCGGCAATCTAGGACATATTATGTATATATATTATTAGATTCAAGCGAAGAAGGCAGGAATGCAATAAAAGGGCATTACTGCAGTTGTGTTATTGGCACTCGCACTTTAGGCTCTTGTGCCCACATAATGTCAATCTTATGGTATTTGGGCTGGGGAAGACATCAAGAAAATCTAAGTCCTCCAGCCCTATTTCTTGACTCAATAACTGTAAGACACGATGTCGAGAATGAAATCCATGATCTGGTAAGCGAAGATGAGGCATAAAAATGTATGTGTAATAATTATGTAAAATTATGTTAAATAAAAGGTTGAAATCTAGCCGTTTTTTAAATTATTTTAGTTTATTTATATACCCAGTTTGCAAAAAAGTAGATTTTACTTTATTTTATCATTTTTAACTGTGGAACGTTCCAGAGCTCTCTCCAATGTTAAGGAATATTCTGGAAAATTGTGGAATATTCGAAGTCTTTTTTTTAGTATGGGTGGGGCTAACTATTCTTGATTTATATGCCTCTAACACTAGATAGCCCCCACCCACACAAAAAAAGCTTCGATGGTCCATAATGTTCTAGAACATTCCACATCATTGGCGTGTGTTCTGAAACTTTCCACAATGGCCCGGAATGTTCCTGAACATCCCACAACATGCCAGAATGTTCCGGAACGTTCGAACCCACGAGGGATCTTGATTTTTATACCTCTACCAGGAGGTGGCCCTATCCATCCATACAAAAAATATTCCAGAATATTCCAACTTTCGAGTATTCTGGAACGTTCCACAGAGATCTGGAATGTTTCCGAACATTCCAGAATGCTCTTTATACTCAAGAGTTTGAGTTGATAGTCAAATGTGATTATGTTGCCTAATTAAGAATATATGTAGAGAATATTATATTAAGGGTGTATTAAGAATATACAGGGTGTAAAGGACGGTGTACCGAAAACTGAAAGGGCATGCTTAGTCAACGAAACTGAACAACTTTCCCAAAGCAACATTTTTGGGAAATGAAAATATATTTTTAACTCTCCACACAAAACGTTCGACCAGAGTGAGCAATTTGTATGAAGAGGTCAACATTTTTCTTTAGGAAAGTTGTTCTGTTTCGTTGACTGAACACGCCCTTTCAGTTTTCGGTACACCGTCCCTTACACCCTGTATATAAACAGAAATTCTTATAGAGAGGAATCCCTCTCTATAAGAATAACAATAGTACCGGGTTTCAACAAAGTGCTGCCACCATCAAAAGTTAAATAAGATGATTATATAATGATAAAACATTATATAATATATATTTATTTGTTTTTTATATATTTTATACTATTTTATATAATATTTTCATTCACTATTTTATAAAAATCATGACAACTCATTAGTACAAAATAGATAAAATCGCAAAAAATGAGTTGTTTTCGCCGAAATCTAAAAAATCATAAAGATAAATAGGTGCATTTATCTCGGAATGGATACGGTTTAGAAGTGTGCTGTTATAATAACTAATGTTCGTGTTGAAATACTCTATCCATTGAACTAGGTTTGAATGGTGTGCAGGCATTTTCAAAAAAGGCGCCATCCCGCTGAACATTTCCAGCATTGGCCTTTATAACAGGGTGCCGATTTTTTTAAAAATACCATAATTGTTATCAAAGATATTTGTATATTTTCCAGACCCTGAGTAAGGAGGCCTGTCTCCTGGTACTCGCTTCAAGTGGAGTTACGGCAACTCCTATTCAGGTCTTTATATGTATGGTTTAAATAGGGGGAGAGAGAGGGTCGCAAATAAGGACAAACCCGTTTTTGAGCGTTGGTGCGGAACCCTCAGTGCGCGTGTCCGTCTCGCACGATCCTCGAACACTCGATACAAAGGTTAAATATAACGTTAATAGTGATTTGTAGTGTAATCTACTGTTATGTTTTATTTTGAGTTCGGGACCTATCCATTGCATGTAACATTACCTAACGCAGGTGTAACATCAACATGCAGGCACATCGCTTCTGACCCCACACTAGAACACCTGTGGCAGGTGAGATATTTCGCGACATTATGGCCATTTCATTTCGTGTTTGTAATTATTTTTGTTTTTTTTTTCATAAGCTAGGTTTATTTCATTTCCTTAGGTAGCTATTTATAAGTGTGCCTGATTAGTTAGTAGTCTCTTCGCAGTATTCATGGCTCTCTATAATTTTGTAACCTGAGAACTAGTTTGTTACTTGATAAATAAACCGATGGATTAATCTCACTCACCCACACGCATTTCGTCAAGAGATAGTAATCTCACTCACTAACGCGCATTTTGTCAAGAGATATTAATCTCACTCACCACACGCATTCATGCGCATTTCGCCAAAAGATATTAATATCTTTTGGCGAAATGCGCATGAGTGAGTGAGATTAATCTCACTCACACGCATTTCGTCAAGAGACATAAATCTCACACACTCACACGCATTATGTCAAGAGATATTAATCTCACTCACTCACGCGCATTTCGTCAAGAAAAATAATGTCACTCACTCACACGTATTTCGTCAAGTGATATTAATCCCACTCATTCACACGCATTTTGTCAAGAGATATTTTGTCTGGTAAGTTGACCGTATTCATGTATGTGTTTTTGTTAAGTTTATTTTCTATTTATATTGTGATAACATGCGGTTCTTGAACACATCAAAGAGAGCTTATGATATGTGTGTAGATAAACTAGTGTATGAACTGTACATAATTAGGCATTAAAACTATCGGGTGATATTATTATGAAACTCGAATATTAATGCCCTCCATTATGTAGCAGTCACATAAACTACTATTATGAAATAAACAATTCATATTCTTTAATGCACAGAAAATAT
Source organism: Argyresthia goedartella (assembly GCA_949825045.1). Lineage (NCBI taxonomy): Eukaryota > Metazoa > Arthropoda > Insecta > Lepidoptera > Argyresthiidae > Argyresthia > Argyresthia goedartella. The sequence continues at coordinate 18,360,127 of OX463821.1, read as the reverse complement.
AGATAAACAGACAGTTACAATAAATTTTGTATTTTGTATTTGTATTTTCATTAATATTTAGTATTAAGTGCTCTTTAGGCAGCGCGATAGTCGCGCGACTGCCGCGTTGCTCAGAAGCGGCTGATTTCCATATTAATGACAGCCGTGTGACTGCAGCACGGCAGTCGCGCGTCTTACTGATAGCTATTACTTCAATAAGCGCACACGCACGTATGCCCATTCCGTATTTAACAAATGACAGAGTATTTATCATCAAACGCATTCCAACCACACACAACAATCCATTTTCAAAATAAAGCGTTTCAACCCGTGTCGCACGGCGTAATTGTAGTGTATGCCTATACACTGCAGTTGTCGCGCTAATTTGTACAAGAGTAGTAAGACAGTCCGCGCCAAGTATCTTGGGGTAGGTTGGGGATAACCTCTCTTTCACGCATTGGGTGAAAAAGGTAGAGAGATATTACCCCCACCCTACCCTCGCTTAGCGCCAAAGACAATTGTTGCGGATTGTACAGACCTAGATATTTCTGCGACAGAATAAGGACTGCATTGTTCCCTTATTACTTATATGTTAAACGATGCGAAGTCTCAGCCTTTTTCTTATTTGTAGCAGGCACTAATGTAATTGTTATACACGGTTAGGATAAGCCTGATTTGTACTGTAGAAACTAATCAGTGTACATAACAAGCCGATGTTTTGGTGACGAAACATATTAATATAATTTTGAGTTTATCAATATTAACCAGTCTTTATATTGTGTTAGCGTCCTCGCAGGAATACCTAAACTGCAGTTTTCTACAAGTCCATGCACGCCCAGCAACCATTTTTGAATTTTCAATTTTGGTCTTTTTAATACATGATATAACTACAAAATGGATACTTAGTATTTACTACAAAAAGGTACTTCTTTATAAACGAGTTCTCTAAGATTGAATTTGGGGTTGCTGGATAGTATCTTCCCAGGAATCCTATTGTCTACTTTGCTACTTTTAAGGAATATTTGAAATTGTTCATATTATGTACTTAATTAGTACTGACGAAAAAAAAAATACATCAAAATCAAAGAATACAATTAAATTAAAATTTGGGGTTGCTGAATGGCATCTTCCCAGCCAAATTTCGCCACTGTATATCGTGGTACCATTCCGTGTCAGTTTAGAAATAATCCACAATCTCTTCTCTAATATTTTTTGCATCGCCACTTGATCTTCCGATTTGCTGAATAGGTAGTAAGTTTGTTATTGGCGTATCACGTCTCCAATTTCCTTCAATAATATCATGAGTAATTTGGTTCTCTCTCTCAAAACTACCAGGCGTATTGTAAAGCTGTGTCGAAGAATTTTGTTTCATAAAAAAAATATGCAAGTAACAACACGTTAATGTTATTATTTGTGCTTTTTGTGGTTCTAGCAGAATAGGTTTTCTTAGTAACGAAATACGGCAGACATAATTCCAAAAACATTTTCTACTGTACGTCTCGCTCTGCTTAAACGGTAGTAAAATATCCTTTATTTTGAACCTTGAGCATGTTGGCCGGGGTATGGTTTCATTAAATTCACATCTAATGCAAATGCATCATCTGCCACTATAACATGCGGAATTGGTTTATTTCTTCCGGTTAGTACATAAGGTTGGGGCAAATTTAACTTTTCCTTTTGAACATTATCATATTTGTACGTTTGTAGATACCGTCTGATATTCTTCCATTACAACCTACATCTACATAAATAAATTTGTAATTTGCGTCAACGAATGCAAACAGTACTATGATGAAACTGCCTTTATAATAAAAATAACACTTCCGGTGTTTCTCGGTGCTTGAATAACGACATGTTTCCCATCCATAGCTCCCATACAATGAGGGAAATTCCATAGATTGTTAAATTGTTGCTCCACCATCATCCATTCTTCTGAGGTGTTAGGGAGCTGAAATGGAATATTTTGTTTCAGTTGACACACGATATTAATACAGAGACACAGGTTATTAATATAGACGATATTCAAGAAACACCAGTCCAAACATTCAAGACACCGAAACCTTCACTGAAGCGTCGTCGTGTTGTTGAAGAAGATCCAAGAATTAATCGAGCTCTGGATGTTATGGTTAATGTAAACAAGAACATTGCAGACAAAAAGCAAGATGATGTCATTTTTGCTGCGGCAGTCGCAGCAAAATTAAGAAAAATCACTTATGAGCGAACCAAGATTTTATTTAGTCCAAAGGGACATAGATTATTTGCTGTATGACGCTATTATTGGCTGTATACACAAATTTAACTCCAAGGCCGTCACCGTATTCTGCATCTTTCTTTTTTCTACCCGTGACAATGATTTATATAATTTAGGAGACATGGAATAATTTCTAATGATAATTTATAAGAATAAGTCTTTCTATTTACGTACCTGTACGTTTTGCTTCAACACGCTTATCATTGCCTTGCATACCTCAGGTACGATATGAGCTACTAATTCTTTAGAAACTTTAAATAAGAACATTAAACTTGCAAAACTATCCCCACTAGCAAGATATCTCAAAGTTATTGCCGGCCTTATTGAAGCTGGGGCAGATTTTCTATAGTTAGTATCCTGGTTAGAAATTACAGGTCCAATGGCGTTGACTAGAAATTCAAAATCTACACATGTTATTCGTGTAAAAAATTTAAATCCACTCAATGGATCTATTTTCAACTCTTCTAGGAATTTGCTTGTCTCTTCATCACCTCTTCGCAGGAAAGGTCTCACCCAACAATGCGGTTTTTCTCTTCGTTTCTTTTTAAGTACATATTAAGATGTGTAGGTGTGCAGCACAAAGCAATACGTTTTCCTGACCGTCCATGATTACGACTGAACTGAAAACGGTGCAGCCCCCGACGGGGATGCATGTTCCTGTACAATTGTGCTGCACGGCACTCATACAAAAGTTTAGCACAAATTAGCTCAGGTTCGCGCACTGCTGGAGTTTTGCACAAAATTTTCATCAACAAATGTGCTGAACAATATTTTGGTGGAATGGGCCTTAATTTAAGCGTGTTCGTCCGGCCTACGCATGAAAACCCTTTAAAGGTTTTGAATGTTATCACCATGGCAAAAAGTTCAAAATCGCGACGCCTCACTTAAAATTTCGGGCTGGAAGTGGACCCTGGACCAACAATACGGTGCCCGTCCGACCGTCGTAGCTGGCGGACGTGTTGTCAAAAGGATAATACGGAAATATTAAATTACCTACGATATTAACAGTGGTCATTAGCCAAGTGTGATGGGGATTTGTGTAGTGGGTGTACGGGTGATATTTACGATGTTTCATTTATGGAGTGTTGTAAAGAATCATGCAAGAAGCTGTATCACTACAAGTCTCTGTCCACGTCGACAGAGCGGTTCGGGAATCTCACACAGGCAGAAAAAGACGGTTGGATATGTCCAGACTGCGTGCGCCTTGTTCCCAGGGGGGGCGATAATTCGATTACACCAATCCGAAACTTAGGGATGAAGGAAACATACACACCGAGCCGGTTAGACTTCGTTATCAAGGAACATGGAGGCGGCGCGGCGGCGCGGCGGCGCGACGGTGGCTGTGGTGACGGAGAGCGTAACTACACGAATGAGTCAATGGTAGATACCGATAAAAAAGTGTTGGAGGAGTTCCGCCGGGAAATAAAATTACGATTTGATATCGGAAGAACTATAATACACAGTTGGAGAAGAGATTCTGCGACACAGTAACAGAGCTGCGTGAATTAAAAAAATCTTTGAGAGTATTTCAAGAAAAAGCAGACCAATAATGCCACCAGAACCACCGATAGCATCGTTTGCGAGTGTAGCCAGTATAAACATTCCGATGAGGGAGGCTAAGAAAAAAGAAGCGGCCACGAAACAAGCAAGCTGTCCACAGTTGACATTGGATTCGTCAGAGTTAAACGTAAATGAGTCAAGAACAGAAGTCAATATAGAGAAGGAAAAGGGGATAATTAGACATTGGTTCAAAAGAAACAAAGGAAATTTCCTAATTTGAAACTAAGAAGAGGAGGAAACAGTAGTGGAGGAGAAATACAAGGAAAGAATAACAGACATTTTTGCATATCTGGCGGGTAAAAACAGATGTTACCATTAAAAAGTTAGAAAGACACGTTCAATCGATACTGGGAGATTGTGTTCCTATCAAATATAAGGCAATCAAGCATGAAATAGCGCGGGACTATTTGTCATTTATCATCGGAGTGCCCGAGAGTCAATACGACAAACTATGCCACAAAAATACCTGGGACGTAAACATTGTAAACTGAATATTATGAGTGGATTTCGTTTCGCAAATCAACCAACGAACCACAAAAAGGATAATACCCCCCTAAAAATCTACTACCAAAATGTTAGAGGTCTACGAACCAAACTGGACTCCTTTTATACAAGTGTGGCAACATCATCTGCCGATCTGTTTACTATAACAGAAACAGGATGTAATGATTCCATTCATGATGAAGAATTGGTCCCACCTGGTTACGTCCCATCGTGCGTTGTGATCGAGCGGACGGCTATAAACAGAGCGGAGCGCTTTTAGTGGCCACTGCGCCGAGTGCCTGTGCCGGGTGACGTCATAATAGAAGATCGTGTGTTCGAAGTCGTATGCGCAGCGGCGTACCTACGTAATAGATTTTTGGTGTTGATTTGTGTAGTATATATACCGCCTATTAATAACTATGAGTACATGGTATTGTTTAGATTAATTGAACAGCTTTGTAATAGGTATAGCGAAATTTTAATATTAGGTGATTTTAATTTATGTTCTTGTTCTTCTAATACAATTAATTACTATGTAAATATTCATATCATTCCTTAACATACTGTGGATTCAGTCAGAGTAACGTAGTTAACAATTGAAATTATAGGACTTTAGATTTGGCGCTGAGTATATAGTAGTTAGTAGTGAGATCCGCTGTGCTTGCACTCGCGCCGCGATGTCGAGTACGTGCTCGCGACAACGCACCAACACGACGACGACGGCCCGGCGACCGCGGCAGACTAAACTCGCTCGACGGATTGGAACTTTAAGGCGCTACCTCGTCCGTGCAAAGGTCCCCGTTACTCCAGGCAGAAAGACCCGCAGTGTGAGAGGGACGGAATCGGGAAAAAATGAAAAAACGTAGCGCTAAAGCACAGAAAATTTGTTTAAAAATAAACTACGCTATTTTGTTTAAAAGTTTTTAAGGAGATTATGCGAATACATAAAATCTACAGTTTGAACGCAGTTCCACAATGAAATTAGTTATGATTTCAGAATTTGAGGAAAAAATAAAACAATTTAGAGGTGTTTTCGTAATTCAATTCTATCGAGAAATTTTCATCCAATCGCGTTTCCCTTTAGTGAAAATCTTAATCAAATACTCAATAAAGTTAACCCAAAAATCAAATCTGTAGATGATTTCATGGTGGAGTAAATGGATTCGAATAAACCCCATTTTTTTTTCGTACACCTTAATAAAGCGGATTTTCCCAGGCTAAATTCATCGATTGAAACTATAGACTGGAATCAAATATACAGCCTAGACTTAGAATCGAGTTTGAATTATTTTTATAAAAATCTTTATACAATATTTGATGATTGCATTCCCCAAAAAAAGCGAGATAGAGCAAGCCCAAAATACAGTTATCCCGCCCGATATACTATCGAATTAATTCGGGATATAAGGCTCCCGGTTACATAAAAAGTTTAAATCTAGTCAGTCAAGAGAGGATTATGATCGCTTTTCTCAATGTAGGGCAATAGTTAAAAGTATGATTAAGATTAACCTAAACCAGTATCAAAGAAAGTTAGAACTGAACGTACTAAAGGATCCAAAATCTTCCTGGAACCTTTTTAAATCAAAACAAGACACACGTAACGCGCAAACTATTTTGAAACAGGGAGAAGTTCTAACCGGGGAACAGTGTGCAAAAGAGTATGCCAAATATTTTTACTCTGTATATAGCACAAATTCAAAATTTAGATGTGGACGCAGCAGTAGCAGAAGCTGGCGACGATAATAGGGCAGCGAGGGTACATCTGGATAGAAAGACTTTGGGGGGAATTAAGCCAGCATTGCGAGAACTCAAACCAAAGAAATCAGCAGGACCAGACGGCATCCCGCCTTACATCATGAGTGATTGTCGATTAGCTAAGCCTCTACTTCACATATAAGTACAATCTGAGTTTAAGCGAAGCGGTATTCCCAGCCAGATGGAAGACAACACAAGTGGTGCCTGTCCCTAAGGGACGAGCGGGACCAATGGGGAGGAGTACAGACCTGTAACTGACCTGTCAACTCCAGCAAAAGTATTAGAAGCAGCTATCCACCAATCACTATTTGCACTGGTCAGCCAGCAGTTGTCTAGGGCTCAACATGGGTTCCGCCCGGAGAGAAGTACCACCAGCAACCTCCTTAGCTACATGATGGAAATAGTTCCAGCAGTAGATAGTGAATTGCAAGTTGATGCGGAGTACTTTGATTTCAAAAAGGCTTTCGAGACAACGACGTTTTATTGAGGAAGCTTGCTGGCTTTGGTTTTACTCCTCACCTGCTTAGACTCTTTGGTAGTTATATGAGTGGGAGGCAGCAGTATCCGGACAAACGCTTAGATGCGCGCGCAAAAATAATACTTGAGTGAGTCATAAAAAGCACGTTACGAAAGGCCCACCCGCCGCGCGCGGTTTGAGTTACTTTAACATTATTTATGACTTAGGTTCATGATAACACTGCTTGAAATGTTGTTTTTGTTACAGCTCGTAAACAAAACATTATAGAGGTATAAGCGGTAGTGATTATATTCTCTTTGGGTATAAGCATTGATTGTATTAAAGACTCCTGTACTGTGACACAGAGCTTCAGAGTACTAGACTTCAAGCCTAATTGAAGCTCGTATTCATGGCAGCATTTTAAAAATTTTCTCAATCCCGAATAGACATAGCTATGCTCAATCTGATTCTGGATTTAGTTTTTAGGGTTCCGTACCCGAAGGGTTCCAAACGGGACCCTATTACTAAGACTCCGCTGTCCGTCCGTCCGTCCGTCCGTCCGTCTGTCACCAGGCTGTATCTCAAGAACCTAGCTAGCTAGAGAGTTGAAATTTTCACAGATTATGTATTTCTGTTGCCGCTATAACAACAAATACTAAAAAACATGATAAAATAAATATTTAGGGGGGTTCCCATACAACAATACCACATACAAACTTATGGATGCACCTGGTTACGTACATGGAGTGTGAAAGTAACTGCACCAATAACTTTGTAAACAATATTTTGCTGTGTAAAATCCAAACTATTCACTCCACACCATCGCTTCCATTAACGGTGGTACGGAACCCTTCGTGCGCGATTTAGACTCGCACTTGACCGGTTTTTACTTTTAACTGACTAAATAAAAAGAGCTAAAACTTGTAGAAAGTAGAGCTAAGAAGCTAAACCGACTTTTTTGAAGCTGACCAAGTTCATTTAAAGCTGAATCTAGCTCTAAAAACTCCGTGTTGGCAACACTGGAATCAACTGTTGTATTTAATTTCATTGAGCCTAGTTCATTAGGAACGAGATAGCATTCATTCCTTACGTACAAATGCATTAGAATAAAAGAAACAAAAGGTTTTCGTCAATGTGTCATCACGCAAAAGAAAAAGTGCGCTCTGGGATACGGGCATTTTTCAAAATAAATGTCGCTGGGATACTAGAGTATACTCTAGTATCCCAGCGTCATTCTACGGGTAAAAAATGCTGGGATAGCGCACTATATAGACAAGCGGGTATTTAGAATACAATGGATATAAGTCTGAACCATACTTTACGAGATCAGGAGTAAGCCAAGGGAGTAATCTGGGTCCGCTACAATTCATTTTAATTATTAATTATCTACCTTAAGTGTTACAGAACTCTAAATCTTTGTTGTTCGCAGATGACCTTTAACTGTCACTTACAATAAATAATTTGAAGGATGCTGGAAAACTGCAAGACGACATTAATAGAGTAGTGGCCTGGAGTGCAGAAAATCGGCTGCAATTCAACAACTCAAAGTGTGTCACAATAACTTTTACTCGGTCGCGCACTCTAATGGTGAACAACTACCAAGTAAAACAGACACCAATTGAAAGAGTCAGCGAAGTTAAAGATCAAGGAGTCACGCTTAGGGCTGATTTTACATTTAAAGATCATATACTTAATTAAAAACGTACAGGAACTTGGATTGTATACTAAGACGGTTACAACATTTTGAAAACACGAGTTTTATATAGGTATAACGCGTTGGTGAGAAGCCATTTTGAACGCAATGCGGTAATTTGGGCTCCATATGAAAATAAATATATTGATTTGTTGGAGAATCCAGAATATATTTATTAGATATTTATATTTAAAACAGTATGGGGTCTATCCGTTGTAGCCATTAATGTACCCAACCTTGTTTACATTAGAACTAAAAAAAACTAAAAGTGAGAAAGGATTTGGCGGTAGCCACTTACTTATTCAAGCTACTACGTGGAAAATTGACAATGCAGACATCCTGCGTAGAATCTGTTTATGTGTATTTTGTAGCTACCGGACGGCTAGGAGATTGACATGTTCTCCCGCTTTGACTGAATTTACAAGGCCGGCATTAAGCATTATAAATAAGTTATAGATTGTGATGTTTACATTAGGTATTTTTTAACACCCTTGCTCATAAAGCTGATGTAATTCCACCGGTTTTATATATGTAAAGCGGGTCATAAAAAACGCGTGTATTACCAAAGCAAATAGTTAAGTTATAGTCCATACAAATTCCATAACAGTATTATTTGCCATTTCAAATATGGAACTGATCGCCGCCGCACGACTTCAGCTAGTGAGCAGCGCGCTGTTGCTATTCAAATTTCGAACTAATCGCCGCGCGGCGCCATTCAGTAGTCAGTGTGCATTCACAGATTGAGTTTATTTAAAATTAAAATAAACAGTTTATTCGGTAATTTAAAAACTTGGCTGCATGCTCTAGCGTCTTTGCCAACATTTTCACGCAGCCACGGCAGAAAATAATCCTCGCGCCATTTTTCTCAAATTTTCTTTTCTTATTTAAATTTTCAATTACTTCAACTCCACCGGATATACTAACAGAAGCGCGAACCGCATGCGACAGCTTGCTGCCGTCAATATCCAAGGACAGATACATAAACACGTATGAAAATTTCTTGAAGTGGAAAAACATGAAAAAAAACAAGTCATTTTCCGAAAATGTAGTTTTGGCGTATTTTAATGAACTAGCTAGTAAATATAAGCCTAGCTCGTTGTGGACAACATATTCTATGCTGAAAAGTATACCAAGATGAAAAATGGTGTCGATTTTCATTTTCAAAGAGACGCTCTGATGGTTTTATAAACAAAAAATCTAAGGTACTGTCATCAAATGACGTCGAAAAGTTTCTAAAAGATGCTCCAGATAGCCAGTACCTGGCAACAAAGGTCAGTTTGCCTCCTTATTTTATGTATTGATCTACCTACTGTACATACTCTTTTACATATTTTTTAACGACCGTCTGTAAGCTAAGTACCTATACCTTATCTAACACATTTTTATTTATTTTCAGGTTGTGTTAATATTTGGTATTCATGGTGAATGTAGACGGCAAGAGCTTCACAATATTACCACAAAAGACATTGAAAATCAAGGCAAAATGCTTTTAGTTAAAAATCCAAACACTAAAAACAAAATACCCCGATCTTTTATTATCGACGACCCATTTTATGACGTGGTCAAAAAATATGAAGCCCTGCGTATGACTAAGACAAAAAATAATCATTTCTTTCAGAATTACCAAAAAGGTAAATGTACTGCGCAACCTATTGGCATAAATAAATTCGGTGCCATGCCAAAGGAAGTCGCCAAGTTTTTAGGATTGCCGGATGCTGATTGTTATACAGGGCACAGAAGAACGTCAGCTACATTACTTGCTGATTCGGGAGCTGATATATTGACTTTAAAGCGGCATGGCGGGTGGCGTTCTAACGCAGTAGCAGAATCTTATGTAGAAGATTCCATCCAAAACAAAGCAAATATAAGTGCCAAAATAACTCAGACAATAAATTTGGAGCCACAATCCAAGAAGTTTTGCCCTGAGCCGCGCCCCTCTACTTCTACTGATGATAATTTTTTTATTTACAACTAATGACGTATTACAATGCTCTTCTGCCGCCTTTCAAGATGTTTCGTCGTCTCCAACATTTACCCTAACACAAAACAATGACATTATGAATAGTAATAATAACATAATTAAAAAACCAACTACAACTACGTATCATTTTAATAATTGTAATTTCACTGTTTCAATAATTAAAAATGAACAAAATATGAAATGTTTTTTTTTTGTTTCCTCGCAAATGTGTTAAAAAACGTCGTACGATATACGTGCGTATTGGTTATAACATGCTCGGCTCAATTTCGCCCTCGCCTTCGACTCGAGTTGAAATTCCGCCTCGCATGTTATAACCATCTTAACGCACTAATATCGTAATGTACTTCAATCCAATTAAATGAATTATGTTACGTACTTATAATTCTAATTATAATGTTATGTACTTTTGATAACTGCACTATCGAATTAGGTTTCTCACATGTAATATGTGTGTGTAGATAAATAAATAATACTGCGAAATAAAAATGCGTGAACAGACAACCGTCATAGTTTGAAGCGTAATTCGATTTTGAGTTTAAATGTCGCTAGGCGCGATGTGTGGGTAAACCTTGTACATATACAGTGACTTTGTGTGCGTGACAAGAGGTACAGTCGGGTACAAATACAAATACAGTTATCGTGTGCAGGAGCGCTAACTTGTTGTGTTTGATAATATAAGGGTTCTTAAAAAAAACAATAATTTGGTATTGGCACACTGTAATTTAATGTTTATGTATTGAACATATTACTTATTCTGAATCGCTACTTGAAAAATCAAATGATGAATTGTCGGATTCGCTGCTCTCGCCAAGGTTGATTACGATTTCTGACTCCATGTCAAAATGTCGATAGTATTCTTCTTCTTTCTTTTGTACATGTCGACAAGTATTACCCCACATCTCTCCATCAATTTGACTTAAACGTTCATTTATTAGTTCCATTATTCCCGTCACATTTTGGTCGACATTATGCGAAGCAATATAATTTCTTTAAATTCCCCACACATTTTCTATGGGGTTTAGATCAGGATGATATGGTGGCAGTCGAAGAACTTTTATGCCATATGGCTGAAGTATGTCACCAATCTTATAACAAATATGGTTTTCTTTGTTTTTTTTATCAAATCATACAGTTAAATTTTTTTCATATCTAGATTGAAAGCTATATGTTTTTCTGTCAGCCATCTCTGCATTTCTGTTTTTTTTTGGAATTAGAATTTGGATTTCTGTTATTTTGAACACTATGGTATGAGGCATTATCAAGCACAATTACAGAGTTAGGTGGCAGATTCGGTACAAGACGTTCTTTTAGCCACTTTTCATAGTTTTCTGCGTTCTTGTTAGAATGATAATCACCGGAAACACTATTTGCTCACTATTGCGAAAATAACCGCGAGCGCGCGTCCCAAATCCGTTTCGTGCCTTTGTTCCCGCGTTATAATTATTCCTACGACTCACCGCGTTATATTGCATCGTATTTACCCGCATACCACGATAATGCCCACGCATGTAGCTATTCCGCCTTACGTTGTTCGTATTCATTGTCTCCGAACTCTGCAACGCACTTAATCCCCCATCGACATTCCGTTCTAAATGCCGAAGGAACTCGACCGCATCTCGTATAGTCATTGGTTCCTTTCTAGCAAAAACGCTACCTGAATATCGCGCGGCAACTGTCTGAAAATCGTGTTGATTTTCTCCGTATCAGTAAACGGTATCGTAAGCTCATATATGCTATTCAATTGAGAGGCAAAGAATTCTTCCATACTTTGACCTTTCTTGGAATCGAACTTCGCAGTTAGGAATCTTTGTTTAATTAATTCCTGTTCATTATCACCCCAGAATACCTCTCTGAAATCTTTTTCAAAATCCGAATAGGTCCGCCATGAGTCTCTGTATATGCTCATTCGAACTTTTGCAATTCCTACCAAACTATCCGTTGCCCATATCAAAGCCCTAGAACTATCTCCCGAGACTTTAATATAAGCCTTTAAATCTCTTAAGAAAATCATCGGATTTTCCGAACTCCGCCCATCGAATGTCGGCAACTTCTGTGTCATTTTCACTATGCATGTTTGACGTTTTTCTACCGATTGTTCAAACGTCTCTAGTTCTGTCTGTCAGTCTGTCTGTTCGAAGTCCTACTAGTATTGCTCGTGCTAGAACCCCTTTCCAAACTGTCTAATCTATTCACTATTTCAGATAACAATTGCGTCACCTGTCCTGACGCCATCTCATTATTTAAAACACTTGTCTGCGAAAGTGAGTCGTCTTGTACAACACGACTAACGTTTTTTTTTGCCCGGCCCATTTCCTGAACACTAAACCGTCGTAGCTCGTCCGAAGAATTGTGAAAACAATGCCCCTTTTTTTGTTGTTGCTTATTTCTTACTTACAAAACTGAACTGTTTAAAATCGTTTCTACGTTGTGTTATTTTTAAAAGTAACGCGTTAGACCTTGATTCTTATAGAATATCTAGATATCAGACTATCTAGGATATCCTTCGGTCTCGTCACCAGAAAATCTGTAACGACATATAAGGCTAAGGTCGAGCCACCGCTATCAGTAGCTATGATCGTCTATTCTACCTACCCCAAAAGAGATGTCCCGATTCAGCTATAAAATTTGTAAGTTAAGAATGATAAGTCTGAATTTCTCGTTCGTTGAGAAGTTCGTTAGGCGTACAATAGTCGAACGGAAGATTGATTCAGGAAGCTACAGTTTCAAGTTAGACAGAGAAAGCATATATGTCCGCAAGCCGGTATTTCGCATCAGTTAGCGGTGTATTGCGCCAGATCGATCGTTGTTGTATTTTGTGTGATGGTACCATTTATTTTTTGTATATATGGGCGCTTGGAACTTCTTTTAGTGGTCGACCACAATTTATAATATTTGTTTGGGATATCGTATAGATATCCGTCGTAGTTTTACGACGTGAGTACTCAATGATATTTCATGTGCTCGCTAGTAGCGGCTAGTGGTGGTTCCAATTATATATTTAGTTCACGGCAATAACGATCCGAATAGACCGGTTTACACAATTGCGATTTGATTTTCCGAAATGGGTTTGAACTGGCGGTTACCTCAAAAGGTCCGTAACGTTTTGAAACCTTCAACTCTGCGCAATTTGAGCTGGATGTTATCGAAACGTAGTCATTAGCGCTTTAGGAGATCTAACCCTCACCATAGCGAAGTGCATAGTTCGATAAATACCGAGCTATGAATTCCACTAACCTCAGCACGTCCTCGACTGAGCCTAATCATATATATTTGACTCAGCCTACACATTAGACCTCCAGCGAAATTTACATTTAATTTAAAGATGCAACTTGAATCCAAACTGACCCAAGGCAAGGCAAAACAATCTACCCGGTCCTAAACAATGAACTTTAGACTGTAATTTGATCTCTTCGCGCGTCCCCGACAACACTCAAATGTCAAAATATCAACAGGATAGGTTATCTGTGTTGACACCGGTTTAACTTTGTTCTGAATTTGTTATTTCCATCCGCGGAACCTCATCGATCAAACAGTCTCCCTATGCCCTGCCAACCTAGGTTTAGCCGCAACTAAACTCCTGTCTAGCCTAGTCTAAAATCCTAGTGTTATACCACGTCCATTATCGACACCACTCGAAAATGGTTGAGTTTGATTTGAATGTGCTTGTATGTTTAATGACTGTGTGTGTGGGAATTTCAAAACTCGCTACTCGAAAGGAATGAGGAAAGGATTAGCCCGCGAATATCCTAAGAGCCAATCCAGGAACCCTATGGTGAAGGAAAAAGGAATTTAGGGTCGCTCCAAGCCCAGACTCAGACTCAGATCAGTTACCTACAAGTTCTTATCTAACGACCCAAGGATAGTTTTGGAATTTGGGGTAGGTTGATTTAAAGGATAGGAGCCGAGGTATATCTCGGCGCTTCAGACACTCACGAAAATCCACTGTAACTTCGCAATCACAATTCGTCCAGTTCCGACGCGTAAGACGGCAGACCAAAACTGTTTAGAATCGTTAAAGACGACTGTCACAGTAGCTAGACGAAGAGACTGAATCAATTCCCTTCCCCCGCAATCGTATTTATACACCCCACATGTCTGAAAAAAAAATGACGTCCTTTGCGAACACGCAAATTCTGCCCAAGCGAAGCTTCTTATCACTAACTACACAGGGTCTAATTTCAACCATGCCATCCAGATCCGCCGTTCTACAAATTGTGTGTACGCATATTCACTATGATCAACCGTAGGTTATCACTCAAATCATTTGGTACTGCCGATACACAGAATCTGTTGATCGCTGACCATAAAAGCTTGTTGCGATTAATTAAGCCTTCCCGACCGCTAGCGCGCTAGACAAAGACCACTAGAATGATATTCAAACCCGTGGTGTCAAACTCGCCATGTCGTAATAAACAAACGCAATTGTATATTTGCAGTCAACATAATAGCTTTCTCCGTATCGTTCCATAATAACCTTCCATTATTTAGTTATTCATAATTTATTCAGCGCGCAGCCAAATCGGCTCTGATCCCTACACATTCCGCAGGAATGCGACAAAAAAACCTGACCTGAACTCTGTTCCTGGAACCAACCCCCGCGCTCGCCTCATTGTTTTTTGCTAACTTACCCCTGAGCTACTCAAAACCCCAAACGTTATATGAACCGACTCTCGTATTCAAAACAGCGCGGCGATGGGCTAGCCCTGTGTCACGCAAAATGAAGTATCAAATGTACTGACTCTCGTGTACCATTACAGCCCCCTCCCAGACCTTGAGACACTGTTTATCTCAGTTAAACATGGCGCAAGGATCTCATTACCACTATGCTACCCATGCTTTGTCCATATCTACTCTATATGTACGGATATCTCAAATCATGTACACAGACCGATGAATCTGTCAATTATGTATATAATATTTACACAACTCGATTGAGCTCTCTCCTGTCTTATCTTATTTATCTATCTAACTATACAACCTCGCTTACCCGAAACTTATCCTAATTCGTATTACTATATATACAATTTTTTTTGTTTTTTTTTTTGTTCCTTTCTAAACCATGCAAGATCCTTAAATCTACAAAGTAGTTACTCAAATTTACAGCTTACAGCTTAATTATATAACTTTTATACACTATCTTATTTATCTACGCCCTTATTCGTCCTCACATAATTCCTGGCTATATTTATAGTATTGAAGTTACCCAATACAGACCTATCAACTTAAGCTGATACTTGCATTTGTATGAGTGATCGCCAAAAGTACAGTTAGTAAAACACATACAAATAAAATCAATGTTTTATTTAAACGAAGTCCATAAAACACAATGTTACCAACTGTCCAATTCTCGACCTCATAATGACTGAATCTTATAACTCTTCTACTCCGCTCATTGCATCTTCATCTTCACTCTCGTCTGATGATTCATCAGAGTCAGAGCCTGTGTTAATAATTAATCGTTCCGTTATATCGTCGATTGTAGGAGCCATTAGCAGCAGCCAGGAGCAGTAGGAGCCATTTCACTAATATTTCAAACACAATCAATCACATAAAATTACACGTCTATCTGCTACCAGTACCGGAGGTGAAGTGAAGTATGTGAGCGGGCGGCAGGGAAGCGGTGCGTACACACGTACACTCACACAAATGCAAGTATCAGCTTAAGTTGATAGGTCTGTATCTCATTTGAAACCGGATCTACTAAAGTATAACAGTTCGGATATACCACTGCCGAAATAACATAAGGCCCTTTATACAACAATGAAAATTTCCGCATGATTTTATGTTCTTTATTTGAACGCACAAAAGTCTTAAGTTTCACATAATCACCTATACGATAGACTTCTAACTTACGCCGTTTGTCTGCCTGTCGCTTACGTCGTTCACTAGAACTTTTAGAGTTTTCTATCGCTACATTCCGCACCTGTTCCGTATCTCGCACACTATGACCTAATAACCATTCATCGCCTAATTCCTTGTCAATAGTTAACGGTTCCCGCCTACCAAACGCTAACTCATTAGGCGCAAAGCCTGTGCTTGTGTGTTCGATATTATTGTAGCAATGTTCAATGTCCGGTAACACGTCGACCCAACTACGATTACTTCCCCCGCAATAAGTTCTAATTAGTCGACCTAGCTCGCGATTCACTCTTTCTACGCTATTAGAATTTGGACAATACACCGACGTATGAGTGACCCGAATCCCTAGCTGTTTAAGACCAAATTCCCAAACTTTCGATATGAACTGTGGTCCTGAGTCCGTAATTATAGTTTCGATAGGTATTTCCCTATGAAATCTCTTTGTACAAGCGAGCACGCTCCTACCTGTCGCTTTTCGCATTGGATATAATTTTATTACTTTACTGTACACGTCTTGAATCACATATATATATATTTATATCCGAATTTACCTACGGGCAATGGCCCATAAAGGTCCGAGAAAAGTTTCTCACCCAACCTTTCCGCCAACACCGGTGTACAAGGACCAACGGTATTGTTGGTACTTGGTTTGACCTTTTGACATATGTCACAACTTCTTATCACCGTGCTAATCACCCTACTCATATGAAGAAAATAATATCTGTCCTTCATCAGTGCTAATATTTTATATCTGCCGTAGTGACCTATTTCTTCATATATGTGTAAAATTAGTTCCTCCTGTAGTGATTTCGGAATTACTAACACCTGTACGTTCCGCTTCGGCACGTGAAAATATAACGTATCACCTACTAGCTTGTAATTATCAAACCCTCTCGTTTCCGTATCTACCACCCTACGTCTGATACAACCGCTAATTCGTTTAACCGCTCATCTTCGCTTTGTAATCTCGCAATGTCCCGTAAACTCGAAATAACACTTGCGGTATTCGATGCCTGAAACCAGAATATTCCCGGCTGAACAGTTATACTGTCAATCATACCTCCAGGTCCCACCATTTGCCTGCTTAGCGTGTCGGCAATTTGATTATCAGTCCCTCGCACAAATTCTATGTCGTAACCGCATTGCTCTAAAAACATAACCCACCTAGTTACGCGTGCCCCCAATAAAGTCCACGACTTAATGAACGTCAAACTTTTATGATCAGTTCTAATAATAACTTTTTCTCCCCGCAAATATATCTCAAATCGCTTTAAAGTGTATATAACTGCATACATTTCCTGTTCGCTGACAGACCATCTAGTTTGAACTCCCTTAAATGCCTGCGAACAAAACCCTATAATTCGTTCCTGGCCCAAATCATCTAATTGATAAACATAGCCCCCAATTCATATAGCGCTGGCGTCGCATTGGACATAATACGTTTTTCCCGCCAATGGCTGACTCAATATTATACTTTCTGAGAATTGGTTTTTTATCTCGTCAAATGCACTCTACACCTGCGCACTCCAGACGAACTTGACTCCAGACCGTAATAAATTGTATAAGGGCTGTGTTAACGTTCCAAAATTTTTTATAAACCTCCTAAAGTAATTTATGAACCCCAAAAACGCCCTCAATTGCCTGACAGTTCTGGGTGACGGATATAATTTATGTTCAGGCCTCTCGGCACCCAATGACCTCGCAGGGGCCCATCAGCTACGAGGTAGCGTAGCGATCAGATGCCAAGAAGTGTGAACGTCGGCGATTCACCGAGCTAATACTTATGGAGTCGATCTAACCTGGTCTGTGCTTCGTTCCCGTCAAACTCCTGTCTCTCTGCAAGGCCCGGGTGCACCCTAGGCTCTTCTTGGTAGACAGGTTCTTCAGCCAACCAGGTATGGCTGGCAGGCCAGCTTCGACAAGCACAGTGTTCCAACACAGGTTATGTTACGTGGGAAAAACCAATCGGCCACGTAAATGCGAACTTTATCTGGTTCGGGGAACCACAACACACTCAGCTATATAGACAATCCTGAGGGGAACCCGAATACATTCCAGATGGCTTGCGATTTAAATTCAATACCCTAATCAATACGCGTTACATTGCGAGGGCTTTCGTCTGTCAGTTGTCAAAAAACTGCAAGGTTGGCAGCAACGTCAAATTCAAAATGGCCGTTCCGAAACCATCGATCGAATATCGATTTGGAATCGAACAATCACCCGCCCGGACAGGCACCCACCTGTCCCCTAATCTACGGGCAGCCGAGACAACGTTGCTACCGCTCGTTTTAGAACCGAGCCTCCTACTAGAACCTCCGCAGACCGGGGGGTCCCGTCCTTGCCAGGGAACAAGTTAACAATGCGCCCCCTGCGCCAACGTAGTGGCGGTAGGTTAGCATCCTTAACCAGAACGAGGTCACCAACACTAGGGGGGCTGGTTTTGTCAGTCCACTTAAGGCGCTGTTGTAAGATATGCAGATACTCGAGCGACCAACGCTTCCAGAAATTCTGAGTAAACTGCTGCAACATCTGATACCTTGACAACCGATACAATTTCACTCCCTCGAAGGGGTGCTCGGGCAACGCGTTAAGTGGCTGTCCTATCAAGAAATGGCCTGGGGTCAGAGCCTCCAGGTCATTTGGATCCGAGCTGAGCGGACACAACGGTCGCGAATTGAGAACGGCCTCGATCTTACAAAACAATGTCGCGAGCTCCTCAAAAGTAAGCGCGGTCTGACCTACTATACGCCCCAAGTGCGTCTTAGCTGACTTAACTACGGCCTCAAAAATCCCACCCCAGTGGGGGCAACTCGGTGGGCTGAAGGTCCACTGTATACCCCGACGGGAGAGGGCCGTTCCAATATCCACTTTATTTACATTCAAAAAGTTGACTATCTCTCGTAAGTATCGTTCCGCACCGACGTAGTTAGTGCCGTTATCAGAGCGGATCAAAGTTGGAAGTCCCCTTCGAGAAACAAACCTATCCAAACAAGCAATGAAAGCCTCTGTCGAGAGATCAGCAACGAGCTCGAGATGTACCGCCTTGGTGGATAAACAAACAAACACACATAGGTACGCCTTGTATTGCTTAGCGGTACGCAATCGTGAACTCTTCACCATAAACGGTCCGGCAAAATCCGTACCAACACCTGAAAACGGCCTGACCTCATTCACACGATCAGGGGGCAAGTCCCCCATGAGAGGTTGCATCGTGGCAGCCTTAAGTCGATAACAAGGCATGCACCGAAACACGATGTTCCGTATGACACGGCGGGCCGATAAGATCCAAAACTCCCGCTGGAGCGTGGCCAACAACGCGTTACAGCCGGCATGCGCGTTTTTAATATGACGATCAGTCACCATCAATTCAACTAACTGTCCCCCCTTGGGGAGCAGAAGTGGGTGACGAGCCGAATACGACAGATTCGCATTGCGCAATCTTCCTCCTACCCGAAGTAACCCGGTCGAATCAACAAAGGGGTTGAGACGCGCGACGGCTCCCTTCAATTTCGAACGTCCACTTCGTATAATCTCCAATTCTGCCCCAAACTTCGAGGACTGTACCAACCGGACCAAATTCAGTAGCGACTCGTTTCGCTCTGCCGGAGTCAGAATAGGGTTCAACGTTCGCTGATCGCGAGGAGTACGACAATTTCGAGCGAATCTCCTAATCCAAGTGGACACGTTTATCAACTTGTCAAGTGAGCTATACCGGTCCAGCAGAAACCCGGCGTCAGGGTCCTCAGCCTTCTGGGTAACATGCACGGCCGCTCTGGGGCCATGATCCGAAGATACTACTACATGGCTGTGGGGCCAGTCCGATTCTCTCCTGGCAAGCCAGGGTGGTCCCCACCACAAATGGTGTCTAACGAGTTCAGGAGCCCGACATCCCCTGGATGCACAATCAGACGGGTTCAATTCTCCTGGTACATGTCTCCAGGTCAGTGGGACCTCAGACGACACAATCTGGGAGACACGGTTCGCAACAAAAACCTCTAAGTTATGGACCGAAGCCTTCAGCCAGCACAAAACAATCTGGCTGTCCGTCCACGCGTACACCGTATCCTCCAAAACCACTGACCCACGCAACACTGTTAGAGTGTGATTCAAAAGTTTGGTCAAAGGAGCAGCCCCGGACAGTTCCAGTTTTGGAATCGTCATCCTTGTCCGAATAGGCGCTACCTTGCTTTTTGCCAAAACCAAACGCACGTCGACCTCCCCGGTGGAGGTGACGGTTCGCAAATAAACCGATGCCGCAAACCCTCGTTCAGAGGCATCACAAAACCCGTGAAGGGTTGCCCTGTAATCCCCAGCAGGGATCAATTTCCTCGGCAGCGATACATTATTTATATTGAGGCCCAACCATTTTGCTAAATCATTCGATACAATGCAGCCCTGAGCTCCAGAATCTAATAGGGCGCGAACGTATGTTGGGTTGCCCGCCAAATCCCAAACAAGCACAGAGGCGATCGGTAACACCACCGTCTCCGGTTGGGGGGCAACAAATTGTTGGGCCGCAAATTCCTAGCGAGGGCCCCCGGGGCCCCACTCTGCCTGTAACCGATCAGGGATGCAGCTATACGCCAGCGGGTCCCATTGTACAAATGGCCCACGCGCCGGTTCCATTCCCAACCTACGATTCCCCGTAAAGGGGGGTGGGCGTGAATTCAATCGTGGCCGCTCCATGAGCGGGGGGGACATCACATGCGACCGACGAGGACGAGGCGACGAGCGGGGCGACAACTGAGGCGGCGTCCGAACCGCACCCGCATAGCTCGAAGGTGTCCCATGCCACCCGCCCGTTACGGCCTGCTCAACACACCCAATGTGCCGCTGAGTCGGGTGCTGAGTCGCAACCGAGAACTCAGGGCCCCCCATGTGATGACCCTGAGTGCGGCCCTGCACCCCTGGGTGGCCGCGTGCTTGTGGCCCCATTGCCCGCTGAGTCGGATGCTGAGTCGCAACCGAAAACTCAGGGCCCCCCATGTGATGACCCTGAGTGCGGCCCCGCACCCTAGTACTACCCTGTGCACGTGGGGACGTTGGCCCCTGAGTTGCGCTCCAAGTCGCAAACGAATTCTCAGGGCCCCATGCCGTGTCACCCCGGGTACGGCCCTGTGGAGGCTGTTGGCCGGACCGGTTCATGCACAACAGATTGTTGTGGGCCCCACCACAATATCCGCACATTTTTGTGCGCGTGCAGTCCCTAGCCATGTGTGGCCCGAGGCACAGGAAACACCAGCTCCGCTGCTTGGCCATCCGGCGCCGTCCCTCAACCCTAAGTTCCCCGAACTTATTGCAATTGGCCACAGCATGGCCAATCTGCCTACAACATGGGCAGGTCTCACTATGTGGGGTCAATGCACTCACAGTCCCATATGACTGCCGGTTGGTGCGGTCCTTCCTCGTCGGAGAGCCCCTACTCACAGCGCTCCCGGCAGCTCTCTGTGGCTCCGAAGGATGGGTGACCGTCAACCCCAAATTCTCTGCCCGTCGAGCCTCCTCTTCCAAAAATCCGACCAAGTCGGAGAAGGCGGGCAGGTCCTCGGCCGACCTCCCGTGAGACTGTTCGAAACGAGTCTGCACGTCAGCGGGTAGGCGGGAAAGTACAATGTACAGCAGTAGGTACGACCATTCACCAACCGGAAGTCCAAGATTCTCTAGAGCCTTGGTGACGGACAACAATGGGTTCAAAACCTCCGTCTGTATGGCCCCGACCTTGTTCACAACCGGGATACTAAACAAACGGTTCAGTTGGGCATCGGCCAACCTCCGTTTGTTATGGTAACGTCTGACCAACAATTGTCTGGCCGTTTCATAGTTAGAAATAGAAATAGAAATAGAAATAGAAATTGTTTATTTTGCCTAAAAAAAAAACAATACTGAGGAAAGCGAATGCGTAAGTAGGTATATAAGGCAAAAAAGGGAACAGTCTCAGCGTTTGCTACAAGCTAGCACAGTGCTAGCTTGCAGCGCTGGTTTTCAGA
This sequence comes from Argyresthia goedartella, assembly GCA_949825045.1. NCBI lineage: Eukaryota > Metazoa > Arthropoda > Insecta > Lepidoptera > Argyresthiidae > Argyresthia > Argyresthia goedartella. Next base: position 18,338,122 of record OX463821.1, on the reverse strand, counting down.
CAGTCCCTGACTAAAATTAAGAAAACTAAAACTAACTTGGTAGATACTACCACTAAGACTAAAAATAAAACAATAACTGGGACTGAAACTAAAACTACGACAATATGAAGGAATAAACTAAACAATATTATACATTAAATTAAATAAATAAAAAATAAAATAAAGCAGAGACGTAAGTAAATTAAATTCAAGGAACCAGCAAACAAAAAACAGCAGTTTCTGATATAAAATAAAGTGAAGTGAAGTGATTGATATAACTACATAGACATTTAAAGGAGATAAAAGATAAAAGAGAGAAAAGAGAAGAGAGATATCACTCAACACAACGTGAACGTGAAACACAGGCGAGTCTTATCGTGCATAATATTGAGCAGAATCTTTAATCTGTCTCTCCAGAAGGACCTTACGCAGTTTTATTTTGAAAGTTTGTCTCGATATTTTGCTACGCAGGGGAGGGGGCAGGTCGTTCCAGATTTTTGATGCAGCATATTTGAAACCGCCCTTAAAGCCAGCCGTCCTGTGCTTCGGTATTACCAACTTGTTCTGCGCTAAACCTCGAGTAAACATGTGATGGCAATCTTTTACTGATGTAAGCTTCGCCCATAGATACGCTGGGGTTTTGCTGTCTAGCACTTTAAACACTAGATAAGCCAAGTGTAGTTTCCGGCGTGCAGACATTTTAAGAGAGCACTTGTCATTGAGAAATGGTGTTATAAAGTTCCGTCTTGGAATCCCGAAACAAAATCGCACACAAGCATTTTGTACCCGTTGTATAGCGCGTTCCGTTTTAGCAAACAGTCTTGGACCATATACCACGTCACCATAGTTAAGTAGAGATAGTACAAGACTTTCAGTCAGAAGTGACCGGACTTTTTCTGTCAGAAAGTTTCTAATTGTGTATAAAACTTTCAATCTATAGAAGGCGTTTCTGATTTTAAGCTGCACGTGTTGTTCGAATCGTAAATCACCGTCTATCACGAGACCAAGATTCCTAGCTGACAGTACTCTTTCAATGTCTTCACCATTTATTTGTATCCTCGGGCTTTGCTCTACTATCGAATTTCGTTGGTGTTTTGTTCCTAAAACTAGAAATTTAGATTTTTGTGGATTGAGGACTAGTGCGTTTTCGTGTGACCATACCAAGATGCTTTTCAGGTCCTCGTTTATCATCTTAACAGCTTGTTCAGTATTTTGTGGTTTAAAAGAATGGTACAATTGGGTATCGTCTGCATATAAATGAACCTTGCAATTAGTAATCCTTTTGATGAGGTCAGCAGTGTATAAGATAAATAGTAAGGGACTGAGTATTGAGCCTTGAGGGCAGCCACGTGAAACTGAAATTAAATCTGATTGTGCCAGACTCCCATTCTCAACACTGGTTTCTACATATTGCTTACGACCAGTCAAATAAGACCTGAACCAATCACAGGAAGCCGATGACACTCCGTAATACATGATTTTGGCTAAGAGAAGTTCTGTGTTTATGCAGTCAAAGGCCCTTGAGAAATCAAGCAAGACAAGAATGCTACCATCTCCAGAGTCAGAAGCTGATATTATGTCATCCGTAACGGTGGCGAGAGCTGTTTCTGTGCCATGACCACCACGGAAACCAGATTGGACTACAGGAAGGATCTTTTCTGACTCAATGTAATCCGTCAATTGTCGGCATACTAATCTTTCCAGGATTTTAGATAGCATCGGTAAAATACTTATCGGCCGCAAATCTTTAAATTGTTCTATTGTACTGCTTTTAGGGATAGGTTTAATTCTAGCTATTTTCCAAGAAGACGGGAACACATTGGAGCTTATAGAATTATTTATAATGTGAGTAATTACTGGCAAAGTAGCCGATAAAGTCATTTGAATCATTTTCACATTTATACCATCATGACCTGACGCATTTGAATTCATTGCAGTAATGATTTTGTAAGTATAACTTTCTGTGCATCCCTTTAAACTGAATTCATTTTTGGTACCATATCTGTTAGATTTAAAGAAGTTAAGAGTATCCTTATCTACTGTTGGATTCCCGGGTGTATCAAGAAAAAAATCATTAATTTTATTGGCATCGTTTAAGTGTTGTGGTATGCATTGTTGAGAGGGCTTACCTATATCAGAAATTTGCTTTAAATTTTTCCACATCTTATTTGGATTGTTAACATTATTATTTACAAAGTATGAAAAATAGGCTACCTTTTCTTTTTTTATGGAGCTATTAACTAAGTTACGTAAATCTCTAAATTGTTGTTTATCACGTTCTAGTTTTGTCGATAGAGCCTTTCTCCACGCATTGTCCCTTAATGACATCATCAGCCTAATTACGTCAGTTAGCCATGGTCGCGGTTTGTGTTTTATGAGGATTCTTCTCAGTGGCGCGTGTTTGTCAAATAAATTAATAAGTAGTTCATTGAAGTAGTCGACCATATCGCTAACGTCCTTTATCACCATAACGTCAGACCATGGTAGAGCATGTAAATCAATGTTGAAATGATTTTCGTCTATTTTATTCAAAGATCTGGTAAAAATATATGTGGGTTGTTCCTTGGGTTTCTGAATATCAAGTTCCGCAATGACCAAAGAATGGTCACTTAAGGCAGCATTGTGATGAACAGATATGTTTTTAAATAGGGAGGGAGAGTCTGTGACAATCAAGTCCAAGAGTGTGGCTGTATCGTCAGTGACCCTAGTGGGCTCCGTGACCATCTGCGACAGATCATGCTGGTTAAGGAAGGAGATGAATTCTGGAGCTGGGCTTTTGGTGGGGTCTCTCAAATCAATATTAAAATCGGTCATAATACACAGGTAATCACAACTGCCAAACATGGTCAGGGACTCACTTAGGGCGTCTATTGCGTCACCGCAAGATACACCTTCCGGTCTATACGCAGTGCCAACTGCCATGCGTCCTACTCCAGGTAGAGTTAGTTCAAGCCACATCTGCTCCAATTTGGAGGGTGGGTGTGGCTTTTTACGAATTCTTAGGCCCTTACGCACATAGAACCCTACTCCACCACCAGTGACACCATTTGGACGCGGTGCGAGGTACAAAACGTAACCCTGTATTCTAGGCGCATAGATTTCCTGGCCATCCTTAATCCACGTTTCATTAAGTGCTAGCAAGTCGGGTTTATGATTCTCAAATAGGATCCTTAGCTCATCTTGCCCTGTGTTAAGTGATCTCAAGTTTATAAGTCCAAACTTTAATAGAACATGTTTATTTTTGCCTTTTTATATCTGTAAAAACACTATGTTGATGTTTGAATGATTGATAGATGTTTGTTTGTTGGTTGCCTTTGTTATTGTTATAAATATTGTTATAAATAGGTACTATTATTATTGCCTGTATTGGAGAAGTTAAGTGGTAGTTTTTGATCCTGGGGCTTATTACATACTCGTATTTTAAGTTTTGATATAATAATAGTCGAATAGTCACCCTTGTCATTGTATACGCTAACCATATTGTCGCCATAAACTTAAACACTGTTGACCTTAATGACCTCACAAATAAAACGCTAACGAAAAACACGTTCTAAATCCGATTCGACACGCAGTTGCAGTATGGGTGTGTTTTGCTCACGCCGAGCAAGGATGCGCCCCTCTTGGGTCCATACAAACCGCCATTTATTTTTTTTTTGCAGCTCTCGTGCCTTACCGAACAGTATGCGGTTCGTCCTTGTGAGGCGTTCATTTATGAAGAGTTTCAGCGGATTATGAGCCGGGAGTCCCAGGTCCGCTGAAGTGGCACCTCGACGGACTCGCGAGCTCTTGATAAGCTCGTCCCGCAGCGCCCGCCGCGCCAGACGCACCGCGATAATGCGAGGTCGCGCCCTGCGACCTTTGTTGTCGCCGGCGGCGTCTTCAGCGTTGTCGCCGTCGTTACGAGTCTCCTTGTCGCCGTCACCACTGCCGAGTTGTTTGCGCGCCCCGACGCGCACAGCACTTATTACGTCCTGCTCTCCAAGTTTCACACCCAACTTAATCGCCACTGCAGACACTACATGTTCTACCAACTCACCATCGAACTCGGGGACTCCAGATATATCTATGTCATTTATCATCGTGGCCTGATCTCGTTCATTAATCTCCATACGCAGCTTCTCCATGGCTTGCTGGAGATCGGAATGCTGAGAACTTTTGATGATTGAAAGTTCGCTCCGAAGAACCTCATTCTCCTCTTTTAAGGTATCTATCCGTAGGTTTGTAGCGGTAACACTTTCCTTCAGAGTAGTGATCTGCACCATCAATGTATCCCTCATGCCTGCGAAGTCTGACTGCAGTTTGCCGATAACAGAGCTGAACTCCCTCTTTAGGTCATCTGTCACTCTACCCAACTTTGAGTCAAGCTTAGTATCAAGTATTTCCACCCACCGGTCGGTCGAGTTTATGGAAGACCCGGCTCTAGGGGGCTTATAGTCCGGGGTCTTACACTTGGACTGATCGTTCGCTGCGGCGACTTCAGCGTTTTCGCTGAGCATACTATCATTCACGATTACACTGTTACTACTCTCGTTAGAGATGTTTACCGAGGCTGCAGTCTCATCTAGTGACATGTTCGTCTCGTCCCGTGGAGCTCCCAGTGAGGCTCGCGGCGTGTGCTCATCAGTTACTGCACCCTGACGCCGTCTTGTGATATTCTGACATTCCGGTGCTGGGCAGTGCCAAGATTTCCGGAAATTGTATAAATTGGCCAAATATTGCGCGGAAGTTATATTCAGACAGGAGTAATGGTAACTTTCCTTGCATAGCTGGCACCTCAGTAGCTCAGGATTTCCGACAGACTCACCGCAAGCCACGCAACTGGGCATCTTGATTTAGTTGTTTGCTAGGTAAGTGTTTTCCTGATCGTCCGAAAGAGGCGCTGCAATCGATTTATTTATCGAGCTTCTGGTTATTTATGTGGCAGTCGTCGTCAACACTCACAGTTGCGCCCTCTGTTGATGAAGATATTGAAGCAGATCAGCAGATAGAAAACAAAAAGTCATCCACTCGTAGCGGGAATCGAACCACGTCGCTACTTGTTGCAAGTTCAAACTCCGCTGCGTTAACCGTTGGGCCAGCGCCGCTTGTAGCAAGAGCGACGAAAACTCAGTACCTGTCGTAGTATGATTGATATTATAGATAGACGGTCATTAATAAATTGTGGTTTGTTATTTAACCACCCGCGTTAAATGGTAATTTGCATTGTAATTGCACTTAAATCACTTGTTTTAACACTATTTAACACGTTTTGGACTGCAGTAAAAAGTTGCACAGTAAGCGCAGGTCCTTATACTTGAGTATAGCACATTTTAACACTGTTCATAATGCTTTAGACAGGTAAACAAGATTTTAATAAGTGGAGGAGAGTGAAATACGTGCGCTCTCTGTAATGACCGATGGCCGCTTGTGCTCTCTGTAATGACCGATGGCCGCTTGCTCTCTGTAATGACCGATGGCCGCTTTTACCCTCCGTAACTGTCAAATGAGCGACCAGCTCCCTAGGCTCACCCCTCAATGCTGCCACCAGCTGAGCCATCTTGACAGACTTGGTAATGTCCGATCGCATGTGCACCAAACTGTCGAACAGATTGATGAAGCTCATCCATTCACCGGACACTCCGTCAAAAGTAGGCATAGTTATGGCCGGTAACCTGGACCCTGAACCCTGAAGCGGCAGAGGTGCTTCGATGTCACCACCATGGCTGGACTCGCGCTGTCTACGTATGTCCGCAGCCTTCTGCGTGATAGCAGCTGCCATCTCCATACATTGGTCGACATCCCCTAGCAACCGTGACAGCCTGTCAGGTGCGCAACCATCAACTGATTCCGCCTGCGCGGACAATTCGAGCACCCTGTTGTAACGTTCCTTAACGTCCATAGACCGCTCCAATACCACATCATGCCTATCTAAACGGTCTATCAGACCGTGTGCGGAGGAAAACCATCTGAGTTCCTTAGAAACACCCTTCTGGATTTCAGATAACGACATGATCGGAACGATACTTACTCACAATTTGCAGTAACTCAATTATATTGGACCCTCCAGTCTACAACCCAAACGAGGGAACCCTAAACCACAACTTAAACAATGCTGTTTTCCTTAAACAATAGGAACCGAGTTTTATATCTATATAAATTCTGTAATACAATTTAGTTTCCCTTTATCATTATAACACACACAGATAGTCAATATTAGTTCAAGTTATAAATTGCTATAAACTGAAAACAATGTAATAGCCTGCTATCAATAGATGTAACTACCTATGTTAACCAAACATTCATTAGCATTACTAGACCACTAATAGATTGACTAACTGGTACTTCAATGCAAATTTCAATTCACCTACAATGTACCTAAGTTGAGTACCTACTATTCTGAGTCACATCTCAGTACAACTGGTCATTTAGGGAAAACTGTAATATCTGTCTGTCTACTACCAGCAATAGACTTATAGCTTACAATACTACCAATCTATGTGGATACAGGAACAACACCAAGTTAGCTAATAACCGCCTATACCTACAGATTGATAGTCCCAAATCGTGGGTTCCTGGAGCCCTTGACGGCTGCAAATCTCAGGAAACCACGCTCTTGCTACCAAAATGTTCAGGCTTCTCGGCACCCAATGACCTCGCAGGGGCCCATCAGCTACGAGGTAGCGTAGCGATCAGATGCCAAGAAGTGTGAACGTCGGCGATTCACCGAGCTAGTAATTATGGAGTCGATCTAACCTGGTCTGTGCTTCGGTCCCGTCAACCTCCTGTCTCTCTGCAAGGCCCGGGTGCACCCTAGGCTCTTCTTGGTAGACAGGTTCTTCAGCCAACCAGGTATGACTGGCAGGCCAGCTTCGACGAGCACAGTGTTCCAACACAGGTTATGTTACGTGGGAAAACCAATCGGCCACGTAAATGCGAACTTTATCTGGTTCGGGGAACCACAACACACTCAGCTATATAGACAATCCTGAGGGGAACCCGAATACAATCCAGATGGCTTGCGATTTAAATTCAATACCCTAATCAATACGCGTTACATTGCGAGGGCTTTCGTCTGTCAGTTGTCAAAAAACTGCAAGGTTGGCAGCAACGTCAAATTCAAAATGGCCGTTCCGAAACCATCGATCGAATATCGATTTGGAATCGAACAATTTAAGTGTTTCAATTTTGTCCGGGTCCATTTGCAAACCTTGTGTAGACAAAATATGCCCCAATAACTTGACCTTCTTTTGTGCGAACTCGCATTCTTTTAGTTTGCATGTGAAGCCTGCGTCTTTCAATTTACTCAGAACCGTGTCCACTTGAGACAAATGCTGATCGAAATCACCCTCAGTTAAAATCGCCAAATCTTCAACAAAATTTAAACAATATGACCTAACCTCTGGCCCTAAAATTAAGTCCATCGCCCTCGACAATTAACCCACACTGGTTTTCAACCCCTGAGGTAAAACGTTGTAAACATAACTTCTGCCTTGATATACAAAACCCGTGAATCGTTTAGATACGTCTGATAATGGTATAGAAAAATACGCATCTTTGATATCAATAACCCCTATGTAGTTTATCCGGCGCCCCGATTGCAATATCTCACTCATTAAAGGTGTAGTTTCAACTTCCCCAACCATTCCCGTGTTTAATTGTCGTGCATCTAGCAATATACGGACCTCCCCTGACTTCTTTAGTGCACAAGTCAATGGACTGCTTAAATCCGTAGATTGCCTGCTAATAATACCTATCTGTTCCATTTCTTTCAAACGTTTTGTTACTTTATCGCGATATGCGAACGGTATGGGATAGCTTCGTTTTACGAAAGGCGTTTCATCTCTCATTTTTATCTCATGTATATATTTATTTGTCCGACCTACCCTATCGCTAAACAACTCTGCATGTTTATTTAACACCGGCAATAACTTTGTTTTGTGTTCAACAGGTATTGATGAATTATTCACATATTCCTCTATCATATTTCTACTGGTATCTTGGTTCTGTACTCCCATTGTACAACAGCAAGAATCCTGATTAGGGCCAGTACCTAATGGTATTTCACACATCCGCCCGGCGCTTCGTATAATTAGCCTCTTATTTCCCTCACACATTAAACTGGCTCGCGTCTGTTGTATAAAATAAAACCCCAAAATTAAATCTTTAGGCACCCTTGTTAATACTAGCATTGGAGTATCGATAACGCAGTCACCTATTGTTAATGGTAACGTAACTAACTTATCAACTTTTTCCTTACTGACCCCAAATGCACCTGTGATTCTCAAACTTGGAATCGGTATTTCCGTCGGTTTTCCCAATTGCCTGCATACTTCATCGTACACTCTCCGACTTATTACACTGATTTCGCTCCCCGAATCAATCAAACTCCTTACAACAATATTCCCAATACGCACATCTATCTCAGGTAATGTCAAGGTACTACATAAATCGCGCCCACACTCAGTCGAATCGTCGTCTCTGAATATCGTATGTAAACGCCTGTCATTTCGATCTCTACAATTCGATCTAGATTTTTCATCTAAACACACGGCATATCCGTGCGCTTTATGCGCTAATAATTGAATAAATTCATTCACACCCACGTTCGAATCCAAATTACACAAATCATACAGTCTATGCTTTTTTTCAATTTGATCGGCTGTCCATCCAAACCGTAATAAATATCTGAGCGCGAACGACCCGCGCGAGTCCACTAGTTTTTTGAATTCTGATTTATCGCATTATTCCTGTCACTTGAACTTTGCCCTGCCTGTGTATTATCTGAACCATCATTGCCCATTTGGAACCCTATTGCCTTGAAACTAGCCTGAGGCTGTCTACCTCTACCGCGAAAATAACCGCGAGCGCGCGTCCCAAATCCGTTTCGTGCCTTTGTTCCCGTGTTATAATTATTCCGTTATATTGCATCGTATTTACCCGCATAGCACGATAATGCCCACGCATGTAGCTATTCCGCCTTACGTTGTTCGTATTCATTGTCTCCGAACTCTGCAACGCACTTAATCTCCCATCGACATTCCGTTCTAAATGCCGAAGGAACTCGACCGCATCTCGTATAGTCATTGGTTCCTTTCTAGCAAAAAACGCTACTTGAATATCGCGCGGCAACTGTCTGAAAATCGTGTTGATTTTCTCCGTATCAGTAAACGGTATCGTAAGCTCATATATGCTATTCAATTGATAGGCAAAGAATTCTTCCATACTTTGACCTTTCTTGGAATCGAACTTCGCAGTTAGGAATCTTTGTTTAATTAATTCCTGTTCATTATCACCCCAGAATACCTCTCTGAAATCTTTTTCAAAATCCGAATAGGTCCGCCATGAGTCTCTGTATATGCTCATTCGAACTTTTGCAATTCCTACCAAACTATCCGTTGCCCATATCAAAGCCCTAGAACTATCTCCCGAGACTTTAATATAAGCCTTTAAATCTCTTAAGAAAATCATCGGATTTTCCGAACTCCGCCCATCGAATGTCGGCAACTTCTGTGTCATTTTCACTATGCATGTTTGACGTTTTTCTACCGATTGTTCAAACGTCTCTAGTTCCTGTCTGTCAGTCTGTCTGTTCGAAGTCCTACTAGTATTGCTCGTGCTAGAACCCCTTTCCAAACTGTCTAATCTATTCACTATTTCAGATATCAATTGCGTCACCTGTCCTGACGCCATCTCATTATTTAAAACACTTGTCTGCGAAAGTGAGTCGTCTTGTACTGTTGTACTAACTTTTTTTTTTTGCCCGGCCCATTTCCTGAACACTAAACCGTCGTAGCTCGTCCGAAGAATTGTGAAAACAATGCCCCTTTTTTTGTTGTTGCTTATTTCTTACTTACAAAACTGAACTGTTTAAAATCGTTTCTACGTTGTGTTATTTTTAAAAGTAACGCGTTAGACCTTGATTCTTATAGAATATCTAGATATCAGACTATCTAGGATATCCTTCGGTCTCGGCACCAGAAAATCTGTAACGGCATATAAGGCTAAGGTCGAGCCACCGCTATCAGTAGCTATGATCGTCTATTATTATTAACTATTAACTACTATTAACTATTAATGAAATTATGTTTAGCTTTAAAGATCACCAGGTTGGTAGTTCGTTCACCAGACTTAATTCAATACATGGTGGGGCATTAATCATACTAAACAATCATATGAAAATCAAGGAACGTAAGGACATTGTTTCCTTATCTGTTGAACGAACTATAGAACTTGCAGCTGTGGAATTATTCATTTTTATCATCATTTTTATCTCATGTATATATTTATTTGTCCGACCTACCCTATCGCTAAACAACTCTGCATGTTTATTTAACACCGGCAATAACTTTGTTTTGTGTTCAACAGGTATTGATGAATTATTCACATATTCCTCTATCATATTTCTACTGGTATCTTGGTTCTGTACTCCCATTGTACAACAGCAAGAATCCTGATTAGGGCCAGTACCTAATGGTATTTCACACATCCGCCCGGCGCTTCGTATAATTAGCCTCTTATTTCCCTCACACATTAAACTGGCTCGCGTCTGTTGTATAAAATAAAACCCCAAAATTAAATCTTTAGGCACCCTTGTTAATACTAGCATTGGAGTATCGATAACGCAGTCACCTATTGTTAATGGTAACGTAACTAACTTATCAACTTTTTCCTTACTGACCCCAAATGCACCTGTGATTCTCAAACTTGGAATCGGTATTTCCGTCGGTTTTCCCAATTGCCTGCATACTTCATCGTACACTCTCCGACTTATTACACTGATTTCGCTCCCCGAATCAATCAAACTCCTTACAACAATATTCCCAATACGCACATCTATCTCAGGTAATGTCAAGGTACTACATAAATCGCGCCCACACTCAGTCGAATCGTCGTCTCTGAATATCGTATGTAAACGCCTGTCATTTCGATCTCTACAATTCGATCTAGATTTTTCATCTAAACACACGGCATATCCGTGCGCTTTATGCGCTAATAATTGAATAAATTCATTCACACCCACGTTCGAATCCAAATTACACAAATCATACAGTCTATGCTTTTTTTCAATTTGATCGGCTGTCCATCCAAACCGTAATAAATATCTGAGCGCGAACGACCCGCGCGAGTCCACTAGTTTTTTGAATTCTGATTTATCGCATTATTCCTGTCACTTGAACTTTGCCCTGCCTGTGTATTATCTGAACCATCATTGCCCATTTGGAACCCTATTGCCTTGAAACTAGCCTGAGGCTGTCTACCTCTACCGCGAAAATAACCGCGAGCGCGCGTCCCAAATCCGTTTCGTGCCTTTGTTCCCGTGTTATAATTATTCCGTTATATTGCATCGTATTTACCCGCATAGCACGATAATGCCCACGCATGTAGCTATTCCGCCTTACGTTGTTCGTATTCATTGTCTCCGAACTCTGCAACGCACTTAATCTCCCATCGACATTCCGTTCTAAATGCCGAAGGAACTCGACCGCATCTCGTATAGTCATTGGTTCCTTTCTAGCAAAAAACGCTACTTGAATATCGCGCGGCAACTGTCTGAAAATCGTGTTGATTTTCTCCGTATCAGTAAACGGTATCGTAAGCTCATATATGCTATTCAATTGATAGGCAAAGAATTCTTCCATACTTTGACCTTTCTTGGAATCGAACTTCGCAGTTAGGAATCTTTGTTTAATTAATTCCTGTTCATTATCACCCCAGAATACCTCTCTGAAATCTTTTTCAAAATCCGAATAGGTCCGCCATGAGTCTCTGTATATGCTCATTCGAACTTTTGCAATTCCTACCAAACTATCCGTTGCCCATATCAAAGCCCTAGAACTATCTCCCGAGACTTTAATATAAGCCTTTAAATCTCTTAAGAAAATCATCGGATTTTCCGAACTCCGCCCATCGAATGTCGGCAACTTCTGTGTCATTTTCACTATGCATGTTTGACGTTTTTCTACCGATTGTTCAAACGTCTCTAGTTCCTGTCTGTCAGTCTGTCTGTTCGAAGTCCTACTAGTATTGCTCGTGCTAGAACCCCTTTCCAAACTGTCTAATCTATTCACTATTTCAGATATCAATTGCGTCACCTGTCCTGACGCCATCTCATTATTTAAAACACTTGTCTGCGAAAGTGAGTCGTCTTGTACTGTTGTACTAACTTTTTTTTTTTGCCCGGCCCATTTCCTGAACACTAAACCGTCGTAGCTCGTCCGAAGAATTGTGAAAACAATGCCCCTTTTTTTGTTGTTGCTTATTTCTTACTTACAAAACTGAACTGTTTAAAATCGTTTCTACGTTGTGTTATTTTTAAAAGTAACGCGTTAGACCTTGATTCTTATAGAATATCTAGATATCAGACTATCTAGGATATCCTTCGGTCTCGGCACCAGAAAATCTGTAACGGCATATAAGGCTAAGGTCGAGCCACCGCTATCAGTAGCTATGATCGTCTATTATTATTAACTATTAACTACTATTAACTATTAATGAAATTATGTTTAGCTTTAAAGATCACCAGGTTGGTAGTTCGTTCACCAGACTTAATTCAATACATGGTGGGGCATTAATCATACTAAACAATCATATGAAAATCAAGGAACGTAAGGACATTGTTTCCTTATCTGTTGAACGAACTATAGAACTTGCAGCTGTGGAATTAGAACAGTTCATCGTTATATGTGTCTATAGGCCACCCTTGAGCGACTTTGAAATGTTCGAGAAAATAATGGAATCCGTCCTAACTATTTCATCACACAGTACGAAACGATTAATTATATGTGGTGACTTTAATGTTAATCTGTTAGAAAGAACTACTCTCAGCGTTAGATTGATAAATCTTTTCTCATCATTTAGGCTTAGCCATTTATTTATGGAGCCAACAAGAGTGACTGCTACTAGTGCTACATGCATTGACAACATTTTTACTGATGTTATTCCAATCAGTAAAAGTGTTATCAGTGAATTGGATTCAGATCATTTAGGTCAATTATTTCAATTTGATTCTATTAGAGAACCTGTCATTAAAAAGAAAATTTCGTTTGTGCCAATAACTGCTGACCGGTTAGAAAGAATGAGATACTCTTTAGCCCAGGAACTACCGTTTTTGGCTGCTGAACATTCTCCTAATATAATGTATAACTTATTCTTTGAAACCTTTATGAAACAGTACAGCGCGATATTCACTTCAAAATCGGTTGTGGTTAGTGGTTCAAACGACTTTAGTACGTGGGCTACTGCAGAGTTGCATAAACGCAGGCAAGCATTGTATGCATTGTATGAGGAACGACGGTTCAACATGAGTGACGAATTTAAAGAACAAGTCAAACAGTTCTCCAAACAATTTAAATTAGACTGTCATACAGCTAAACGTAATTTTCTGAGTAGTAAAATTAAGAATAGTTCCGATGTTATAAAAACGACTTGGAAAATAATTAATGAGGAGGCCGGTCGTAGTAAAAAAGCGAGTCACGATTACGAACTAAAAATCAATGGACAGCTTACGAGTTCTAGCTTAGAAGTTGCAACTGAATTTGAATCGTTTTTTACTAATGCACCGGCTTCCACGACTAAGTATTTAAATTCGTCACCTTTGTCTGCTGTTGCAATATTAAAAGATAATGTCTCAGAGTGTGCTTCATACTTGAATTTTAAGCACGTCACAAGTTCAGATGTCGTAAAGGCATTTAAATTGATAAATGTTAAGAAAACGAATGATCTTTGGGGACTCTCTGTTCACGTCGTTAAATCCCTGATCGAATTAATTGCACCTGACCTAGCGGTCATTTTCAACAATTGTATAGACTGCGGTGAATTTCCTGATTTAATGAAACAAAGTAAGATAATTCCCCTCTTCAAAGCAAGTAGTACTCAAGACCCCACCAATTTCAGACCTATATCAATACTACCAACTTTTAGTAAAATTTTTGAGAAATTAATCTTATCACAGCTATTACATCATTTTGAATCAAATAAGCTAATGCATAACAAACAGTTTGGATTCACTCGCGGTCGTTCAACAACAGATGCCGGAATTCAGTTCATTGAAAGTATTTTTGATGCCTGGGAAGAGTCACAAGATGCCCTAGGCATTTTTTGTGACTTATCTAAGGCTTTTGATTGCGTTTGTCATGAAACATTGATCAGGAAATTACATCATTATGGAGTTAGAGACACGTCATTGAATTTGTTAAAATCTTATCTGAACGGAAGAATACAAAGGGTAGACGTAAACGGAGAACGATCACCAGGATCATTGGTTTCTTTGGGCGTGCCACAGGGCTCAATATTGGGACCCTTCCTATTCCTCATCTATATAAACTTACCCTATCTAGGAAGGGACTGTCATGATATGGTACTGTTTGCTGATGACACCTCACTTATTTTTAAAACAAAGCGAAACCAACACGCTAATGATGTTCACGTGAACAATACCATATCAAGAGTGGTAAATTGGTTTAATGTTAATAATTTGCTATTAAATGAGAAAAAGACTAAATGTGTTAAGTTTCTTACTACTAACGTTAAAAATAATCAGACATGTATAACAATTAAAAATGAGGAATTGGAATTGGTAACCAGCACAGTGTTTCTAGGTATAACGTTGGATTCCAAACTCCAATGGGGTCCACATATTGATAAGCTATCGAACAGACTGAGCTCTGCAGCTTTTGCATGCAGGAAAATCCGTCACTTGACAGATTTAAAAACAGCCAGATTAGTTTATTTTAGTTATTTTCATAGTATTATGTCCTACGGTATTCTGCTCTGGGGCAGTGCTGCTGACATAAATACTATTTTTGTGCTGCAGAAGCGGGCTGTTCGTGCGATTTATAAAATGAATAATAGAGATTCTCTTAGAAATAAGTTTAAAGAAGTAAGTATATTGACAGTCCATAGTCAATATATTTACGAGAATATTATGTATGTCCATAAGAACATTGTTAACTTTCGAAGAAACTGTGATATACATAACTTTAATACTAGAAACAAGGACAAACTTGCAGTGCCCACTACTCGGCTCCATAAAATAAAAAACTCGTTCAAGGGTAATTGTGTAAGATTTTACAATAAACTCCCAAGCACTTTGACAGATCTATCAATTAATAAGTTCAAGAAATACATCAAGCAAAGGCTTATTTCTAAAGCTTACTACAGTATTAAAGAGTACATAGACGATAAAAATGCTTGGGACTGAATTGTTCTAATTAATTGTGAGCATCCTCACTGCCAGAGTTTCTTTTACTGGACACTTGGAGGCCTTTTACACCTCCAAAGATTAATTTAATTATACAACTCTTGACTGTGGGTACCATTTACATCTCCTATCATCATTGTATTATTCACTAAAGAGACTATACATCTCTGTTATTTATATTTTAATTATTTTATTATGACATTTGAGACTTTTTACATCTCTCAGAAACAATAATTAAGTACTTTTTTCTGATAATATGATACAAATAATTATACCAAATGTTCTGTAAAAAATGAAATGAAATGACATGTGAAAGTGCCCTTGTGGCCTATTTACAGAATAAACGTTTTGAGTTTTGAGTTTTGAGTTTTGAGTTTATTCTACCTACCCCAAAAGAGATGTCCCGATTCAGCTGTAAAATTTGTAAGTTAAGAATGATAAGTCTGAATTTCTCGTTCGTTGAGAAGTTCGTTAGGCGTACAATAGTCGAACGGAAGATTGATTCAGGAAGCTACAGTTTCAAGTTAGACAGAGAAAGCATATATGTCCGCAAGCCGGTATTTCGCATCAGTTAGCGGTGTATTGCGCCAGATCGATCGTTGTTGTATTTTGTGTGATGGTACCATTTATTTTTTGTATATATGGGCGCTTGGAACTTCTTTTAGTGGTCGACCACAATTTATAATATTTGTTTGGGATATCGTATAGATATCCGTCGTAGTTTTACGACGTGAGTACTCAATGATATTTCATGTGCTCGCTAGTAGCGGCTAGTGGTGGTTCCAATTATATATTTAGTCCACGGCATTAACGATCCGAATAGACCGGTTTACACAATTGCGATTTGATTTTCCGAAATGGGTTTGAACTACCGGTTACCTCAAAAGGTCCGTAACGTTTTGAAACCTTCAACTCTGCGCAATTTGAGCTGGATGTTATCGAAACGTAGTCATTAGCGCTTTAGGAGATCTAACCCTCACCATAGCGAAGTGCATAGTTCGATAAATACCGAGCTATGAATTCCACTAACCTCAGCACGTCCTCGACTGAGCCTAATCATATATATTTGACTCAGCCTACACATTAGACCTCCAGCGAAATTTACATTTAATTCAAAGATGCTCCTTGAATCCAAACTGACCCAAGGCAAGGCAAAACAATCTACCCGGTCCTAAACAATGAACTTTAGACTGTAATTTGATCTCTTCGCGCGTCCCCGACAACACTCAAATGTCAAAATATCAACAAGATAGGTTATCTGTGTTGACACCGGTTTAACTTTGTTCTGAATTTGTTATTTCCATCCGCGGAACCTCATCGATCAAACAGTCTCCCTATGCCCTGCCAACCTAGGTTTAGCCGCAACTAAACTCCTGTCTAGCCTAGTCTAAAATCCTAGTGTTATACCACGTCCATTATCGACACCACTCGAAAATGGTTGAGTTTGATTTGAATGTGCTTGTATGTTTAATGACTCACGAAAATCCACTGTAACTTCGCAATCACAATTCGTCCAGTTCCGACGCGTAAGACGGCAGACCAAAACTGTTTAGAATCGTGAAAGACGACTGTCACAGTAGCTAGACGCAGAGACTTAATCAATTCCCTTCCCCCGCAATCGTATTTATACACCCCACATGTCTGAAAAAAAAATGGCGTCCTTTGCGAACACGCTCTGCCCAAGCGAAGCTTCTTATCACTAACTACACAGGGTCTAATTTCAACCATGCCATGCAGATCCGCCGTTCTACAAATTGTGTGTACGCATATTCACTATGATCAACCGTAGGTTATCACTCAAATCATTTGGTACTGCCGATACACAGAATCTGTTGATCGCTGACCATAAAAGATTGTTGCGATTAATTAAGCCTTCCCGACCGCTAGCGCGCTAGACAAAGACCACTAGAATGATATTCAAACCCGTGGTGTCAAACTCGCCATGTCGTAATAAACAAACGCAATTGTATATTTGCAGTCAACATAATAGCTTTCTCCGTATCGTTCCATAATAACCTTCCATTATTTAGTTATTCATAATTTATTCAGCGCGCAGCCAAATCGGCTCTGATCCCTACACATTCCGCAGGAATGCGACAAAAAAACCTGACCTGAACTCTGTTCCTGGAACCAACCCCCGCGCTCGCCTCATTGTTTTTTGCTAACTTACCCCTGAGCTACTCAAAACCCCAAACGTTATATGAACCGACTCTCGTATTCAAAACAGCGCGGCGATGGGCTAGCCCTCTGTCACGCAAAATGAAGTATCAAATGTACTGACTCTCGTGTACCATTACAAGCTGTGCGCAGAGTCGAAATACTTCCATCATTATTAAGTTTCTCTTGAAATATTCTTTTCAACTTTAGCAAGGTAGGTAACTCGTGATGTTCTAAATGGTAATTTTGAATAGTTGAACGTATAACATCAACGTTAAAGTTGTCTAATTCTAACTTCTTTGAACGTTTTTTGCGGTCTTTATGCGGAGATTTAAATTTAGAGTCAGATTCTTTTCCTTCAGCCAATATATTAGTTATTGTTCTCTCTGATACCCCCACTGCCATTGCTGTTCTTTTCCGTACGCTGTTTAAATGTTCACTTAATTTAGATATTAAAATTGGACTTGCACTGCAAACTGGATCACTTACTAGTTGCAATATATCTCTCGCATCTTTTTTCAGAAATTTGTATATCTTAGCAATGGTTTCTCGAGTCTAAAACAATAATACATAAACGTCAACAAGGATATAATATTTCATTTCATTTTAATATTATTTAATTTTTATATGAAATAGAATCATAATAAAAATTAATTATATCTAAATTTAAAATTAACAAATATTTACCTGACTCCTTAAACATTTTCTCCGCGATGAACTAGACATTTTTGTTAACGACTATACCCGTAAGAAAAAGCGATAAGAACACGTCTTGCTTAGGGTTTGCGATCCGGATATCCGGATATCCGTACAGTTTTTGGATCCGGATAAATTCTGTCGTAAAATGCGGATACCCGGATCTCAAAGTTATGTCAGATTGACATGAAAACATCCTAAAAAATAAATCTTTTTTTATTTATTTTTTTGCTATATCTACCTACATATGTATACGTCTCTTTTTTGCTTTTGCTTTGTATAAATTAATGACAATTTCAAAGAGTTATTTAATGTAATGTTAAATGTAGATAGAGATTTTAATTTAATTTCATACATTACAGTCGGACAAAGTTATTAGGTGCCATTTGACGTTTAAGATATCCATAGAAAAATAATCAGCTGCACACACAACATTGAACCATATCTTCATGACTTAAGTAAACGTCAAACGGCACCTCTTAAATTTGTCCAACTATATCAATTAATAATTACCACGCAGTTGCTACCTGCGCCGTGCCCGCATTGTAGAGTCATTGTGCTAAACGGGCCAATCGCGTTGCATGCAGTAGCGTTTGAATAGGTAATCAGAGGGGAGGGTCCTTGTCTCAGTCTCAGGTAAACCCTTTTGCGAAGTGACAGTATTGTTGTTTTTTTTTGGTGACGCATTACACGCGTATAATTGTGTTACTATGAGGTAAGTTTCTAAAAATCATCGTTTATTTTTCCTACAAGTAAATTATATATTTTATTTATTGACATAAAAAAATAACATTTGTGAAAAACAGTTGTAGTTTGAATAAATGAACTACAATGTGCAATCAAAAATACCACGTGAGTTTGTGTGTGTGTGACGAGTGAACAAACTCACGTGGTATTTTTGATTTGATTTGAAACTTGTAGGCAGCATGTTTTTATGTAATTCAGAATTTGGAGTAAAATATTACTTGATTGGTATAAGATAAGAGCGAAAAAATATGCGGTATATTATCATTAAAGTTAATAGTAAATAAATAAGACCGGATTATTTAATTTGAAGCTATGGTCGGACAAACGTAATAGAGATCGCGCCACGAAAGAAGTCCCGCGGATTTTCGGTCTCTCTCTTTCACTCCATGGACTTTAGATTGTAGAGTGAAAGAGAGAGACCGAAAATCCGCGGGACTTCTTTCGTGGCGCGATCTCTAGGTGCCATTTTTTTTCTATGGATTTCTTAAATGTCAAATGGCACCTATGACGTTTTTCCGACCATTGCTGAGATGTAGATTTAAATAGTTATCTATTAACTGTCGTCTTTGCCTTGCTTATTCCGTTTTTTTAAATAGACACTTGTCTTTATTTTTCAGATTGTAATTCAATATTACAAATGCAGTAAAATGACAAGTAAAATTGAATTTAAGGAGTACAAGAAGTCAACGGACTCAAGTTCCGTCTGGCAACATTTTTTGCGCAGTACAGATGGTTTGCAAGCACAATGCAAACAATGCAAAAAAATACTGAAAATAGCCGGCTCTACTTCACCTTTGCACAAGCATCTTAAACTTCACCCGACGATTTCAAACGCATCTACTCAGCAAACTGCATCAACATCAACTGCAGCTTCAACTCGGGAGACTGAAACGATTTCCGAACCTCCGACCAAGAAAGTTAAGATGACTGACTTCTTCAAAAGCGAGGAGAGTGCTGAAGTTTTAGTTTCAAAATTAGCTGCATTAGATGGACTTTCGTTTAACTGTATTTGCAGATCAACCTCAATCAGAACGCTTTTTAACAAAAGTGGACTCAAATTACCACATTCTCCCCACACTATAAGAAAAAATGTGGTTACCCGGAGCGAAGAGTTAAAGCAAGAGGTTAAAAAAGAATTAGAAGTACTCAAATCGCGTGGTTTCAGGTTCACAGCAAGTCTAGATGAATGGACTTCACTAAGAAACATACGTTACATGAATGTCAACATTCATTGTCAAGAATTGAAAGACAAAAATTTCAGAAACCTGGGACTCACAAGAATAACAGGAAGCGCTAATGCAGACAACTGCTA
Source organism: Argyresthia goedartella (assembly GCA_949825045.1). Lineage (NCBI taxonomy): Eukaryota > Metazoa > Arthropoda > Insecta > Lepidoptera > Argyresthiidae > Argyresthia > Argyresthia goedartella. Next base: position 18,318,053 of record OX463821.1, on the reverse strand, counting down.
TCAAATTCTTGAAAACGGACTGGCTGAATACGATTTATCCCTAGAAGATGATGTTTGTGGTTTAGCTTCGGATGGTGCATCCGTTATGAAAGCTATGGTTCGGAAAAGCACGTCATTTCATCAGCTTTGTCTAGCCCACGGAATTCAGTGTGCAGTACTTGACGTGCTTTATAAAAATAATCAGCGATTGGTAGAGCGCATCCCAGAAACAAGCGACGTAGAGTCATATCATGAAGACAGCTCTGACGAGGAAGATGATAATGAGGGTTTCATTGTAGTACCAACGCCTGCAAATGTTTCCCCTGATAATGCTCCAGAAATAACTAAGAATTACAAAGATGTTATCGCAAAGGTCCGAAGAGTTGTAAAATTTTTCAAGTCTCCACTTAGATCAGAGCGTTTATACCAATACGATCAAGAAGGTGAAAAGGCTAATATCAAATTATAGTTGGACGTCAAAACAAGATGGAACAGCCTCGCTGTAATGATTCAAAATTTTCTGAAATTGAAGAACAGTGTTCAAAAAGCACTAATTGATTACAACAATGAAATACGATTCACTGATGAAGAGATACAGCTGTTGGAAAACCTATCAAGTTCTTTGTGCATTATAAAAGCCACCGTGGAAGCAATCTGCGAACAAAAAGCTGATTTATTGACAGCAGAATTTCAATCATAAACTGCATTGCAGTTTATGATTGAAAAACTTGATCAAGAAAACAGCTGCGTCAGCGACGAGCTCATGGTGTCTTTAAAGAAAAGGATCAGTGAACGACGAATTCCTATATTAAGTGGCACACTAAAATACTTGTACAACTGTGCCAATTTTTATAAAGAAGGGCCTTCAAGTTACCCTTTCCAGAATCCTGATAGTGAAGAGATATTAAAGTTCATCGCTAAAATGAATGCGCAATACTTTTCGCTAAAACCGCAGCCGGAGCCGATGGAACCTACGCTCGATGACTCAACAGCACAATCCCAATCGCATACTGAAGAAGATACTGCTAATTTGAACACAACCTTCTCAATAAAGGAACAGTTGCAGAAAAGAATAAATGAAGCCATTTCAGCAACACCGTCAACTTCATCAGCACATAGTGATTCTTCTAGTCAACTAGACATGGAAACGAAGGTCCGAATTGAGATGGCTCTATATGACAGTGGCGGCGAACGGGGTCTACATTTGTCGCGAGTGTACAAATTACTGAAAACTGTACCACCAACCAGCGTAGAAGCTGAGAGAGTATTCTCCGCCGCAGGCTACATGTGTAATAAAATTCGTAGTTTAATGCATGATAATACTCTCGATGCTTTAAGTTTGTTAAGATCATACTACCAAAAGAGTCAGGTGAATAAATAATAGTGTTCAATAATTTTACAAAAATAATTTATATTTACGTGCCTTCTCCTCATTCCACAAAGAAACATCTTTGTATCGTTTTAGTTTAATTTTAATTATTTCAAATAATGAAAGTTTAACGTTTGTTATTTTATTTAAATTTTAAGAAATGTTTCTTTTTTTATCGTAGTATTATAACGCATTAGTTAATAGGTATTTCTAGTTAAGTATGAGAATATTATTATAAGACTTCAATATTGTTGATTTTGCAAATCTTTAATAATGATAAGAAAATCGTTGTTATTTCGTTAAGATTTAACTTTCCAAATTACTTATGAAGCTGTTATTATTGTTACATACGATCACATCAGTCCATTCAGTTCAATAAACAACAATTTCCATGCATTTTATTTAGTTTTTTATTTTTTTAAATATCCGCAGTCCCATTTAGTTAAATAAACAACTATTTCCATACATTTTACTCTGTATTTTTTTTAATATCCGGATATATCCGGATATCCAGATAATCAAATTTCAAAACGGATAATATCCGGATAGTAAAAAGTTCCGGATCTTGCAAACCCTTTGCTGCAGTGACGTCGTCGTCCGAGCAAGACGTGTTCTCGTTCACACAAATGAAACCTGTATATTTACAAGCGCACGCACACATAGCGCCGCGCGCACAACTGAGTTGAAGTATCTATAGTACTGTAGTGGTGCGCTTAATTTAGTAAAGATGGCGGTTTAAGCGTTCATTTCCAAGAACAAAGAAGACTTACGCGTCACGCATTTATAAATATACATGTACTCGTTATATATACACAGTCAGGTCATAAGTTCTGTCACACACTAAAAACTTTTGAATTTAGAACGCTGGCCACAAAAAAGTTTATTGAATTCGAATTTGAATTTTTCATGAAAATAAAAAAGTGTACTTTTTAGAATTTTCCTCATTTTTAAATATGGAGTGGACACTTAAAGAAGACCGTGTCGCAGTTATTGCGTTGCATCGTTGCGGTTACGCGCCAATTCAGATTTTCGACTTACTGAAAAATTTGAATATAAACAAAAGATTCGTTTATCGTACCATAAAACGATACAATGAAGACTCTAGTGTAGATGACAGGTCAAGAAGTGGTCGCCCTCGCTCTGTTAGGACTCCAGCAGTGATAAAAGCTGTGAAGGCGCGAATTCAAAGAAATCCCATACGGAAGCAGAAACTGTTGGCCCTTCAGATGGGGTTAAGCAGGACCACGGTGAAAAGGGTGTTAAATGAAGACTTAGGGCTTAGGGCATATCGAACAAAAACAGGACATCGTTTGGGCGCTCGTTTAATGGACCTGAGACTGAAGAGATGCCGCGCTTTGTTGAAGCGGTACGCGGGAAAAAAGCATCGGGAAATTCTTTTTTCGGATGAAAAAATTTTCACCGTGGAAGAGAGCTACAACAAACAAAATGATAAGGTGTACGCATACAGCAGTGAAGAAGCGAGCAACCGTATTCCGCGTGTCCAACGAGGTCATTTTCCATCCTCGCTCATGGTTTGGTTGGGAGTCTCTTATTGGGGCTTAACTGAGGTACATTTTGGTGAGAAAGGCGTAAAAACGAATGCAGTTGTGTATCAAAATACAGTCCTCAAGAACCTTGTGGAACCTGTTTCTCATACCATGTTTAATAACAGGCACTGGGTATTCCAACAAGATTCTGCGCCAGCTCATAGAGCGAAAAGCACACAAGACTGGCTGGCGGCGCGTGAAATCGACTTCATCCGGCACGAAGACTGGCCCTCCTCCAGACCAGATTTGAGTCCGTTAGATTACAAGATATGGCAACACTTGGAGGAAAAGGCCTGCTCAAAGCCTCATCCTGATTTGGAGTCACTCAAGGCATCCTTGATTAAGGCAGCCGCCGATATTGACATGGACCTCGTTCGTGCTGCGATAGACGACTGGCCGCGCAGAATAAAGGCCTGTATTTAAAATCGCGGGGGTCATTTTGAATAAACTTTATTACCATAAGAATCTATGTTTTATTAAGTTCATTTTGCTATATAAATGTTAACATAAATAATAAACATGTCTAAATTATTTCATATTGCACATGTGACAGAACTTATGACCTGACTATGTATAAGTATGTACTCGTTATTTTATAAAGTAAATATTTTTGGATTACACAGCCAGTGTCAAAATTATGATAACAACCCCAGCGCCCTTTATTCACAACCCCCCCTTAGAGATCGCCACCACCGGGGTGGTGTATGACACTAAGTAGTAGCGTCTGCCACACCGGTGGAGAATAACACTTATTTAGTTTCATCTGGCCCCTTCATTGGTATTAAAGGGGTCGATTCTCGATCATGATGACGTAACTACTAGAAATTGCAATAAAACATCGCTGGATATCTTTAGCACCAAAAGTTAGTTTAATAATCGACTAGTATTAGTCAACAGCAATACTCAACAAAATTCTCACCAATATGCAAAACAATAAGTATCTTTTAATGCATAATCCGTCGCTTGCGTCGACGAACTCGATTACATCGTGTATAACGTCGATTACTCACCATTTCCAAAAAAAGGCCGACTGTAATCTGTTGAATAACTCTAGCGTCCTGAATGAATTCAAAATAAAAAAATAGATGTTTTATCCCTTTTTTTAAATAAATTGTTGTTTTGTGTTGTGTTTGTTTAACACTAACCAACGAAGCGTCTTTCTTGATGAAGTTAAAAAAATGCATAATATTTAGATTTTTTACGCCCATTGCCTTGTTTAACTTGCTATGACAACCATCCAAAAAATTGTGTCCGGTAGCGTTGGCCATATACTGACAATTTTTTTGACGAATCAGGCTTTATCCACTGTCATTCCATGTAAGCCCTGATTTTTAGTAATTGAGGGTCCTGTGTTTCGTGACGAGTGATGTATTTCCATCCATTTAATAATTCATTCCGAGGCAATAAATCTAGTATTGCACATATTTGAATTTAGATACTGGGTAAGTAGGTCATTATTAATTTTACTATGTCATGAAATATGAAAAGAAAAATTTGTATGAGAATCGACCACCAATTATGAAGGGAGTATATGTATAACACTAATAGGTAACGATGACCTTATTTTTTTTTTATTCCCATCGGCCCCCTTCAGAGGTGGCTGATGCTACTACTTAGTGTCACCCACCACCCCGAGCTCTAAGGTGGGGAATGGGAACAAAGGCCCAGCGCCAAAGTGGATGTTGACATCATTTTGAGACTTTAGCTGATTATATATTTCTGGTTGAGTATGATATGAGTAGGTAGCGTTGCGTGCTCACATATATCTTCCAAAAATTCCAGAATTCCAAATGTCTTTATTACTGTAGATATTTACATATACTTAGCAATCGTCATTTTTTGCCACTTCTCTCCATTGGACCACTGTGGGAGAGGGGGGCGTAGAAACTCCCACAGATTGATTTTTATCTCTTTTAAAAATTGCTTATGCTTAACTAATACAAAATATAATATTTAGTCATTATCATAATTAATAAGCAGGAATAAATAATTACAAAATTATTAACAGCAAGGTCTGTGTTGAGCCAGATTAACCCCATTCAGTCCCATCATTTAAGTAATCTTGAACATTGTAATATCCCTTTTTCAACAAAGTCGCTTTAACATGGTTTTTAAATTGCTCTAATTGCCTTACTAAGGATGGCTCAGTGTGTAATGTGGCAGCCAGCAGCAGGGACAGCACACACAAATTGAAACTTAGTAAAAATAAGTTAAGAAAATATGTCAAAATTAATAAGTTTATAAAAAAAACAAAAAAAGGTTGTAACAAAGCTTCACAATAAAAGAAGGGTTTTAGATAAACTGGAGCTGTGTACTGCTCAGCTTAATTATAATCAGATTAGCTATGAGGACAACATGCATGAGCTAAGATGCAAACTTGACCAGGCAGAGCGCTGCCTGGGCCACTACATTAGCCTCTATGACAAAACCAGAGCGGAAACCAGGGAACTGAATCTAGCTATGGATGCAGTTCTCAGTAGCCAGGTTAGCCTAGAAACTAAAATATTGGAGAGCTGCAGTTGTGTGCCGGACTGTGCTCCGTCAGCTACTTTCCTTCTGGATATTAGCACTTCATATCCGGGTATAAAAACAATTACGTACAGGGATGAACTTGGAAAAAATATGGGCCAATTATTAAATATGTATATGGAGCATACGGTAATAAATAATTGTTTACCCAACTGTAATCTGCATGATATTATGCAAAAAGTAGATAATGCTACATATAGTGATGACTGTTATTTAATCATATGCCTCGGTAAAGCTCTGTTCTTTAAAAGTAAAACAAATTGTTATGTTCACATTCCCTTACAGCGACAGCCTGCCACAATCAGAAAACAACCTTAGATATAAGCTGAATATGACCTTGCATACTATATCATGCAATAATAACATACATGTAATGGATACTAACAATTTTGTTAGTAGAAATAAATATTATTTGACTAAAGGTAAATATTACCTTCCTAGTTATTATAAAAGACAAGTAGCAAATTCGCTGTCCTATTATTTTAATATAACAGCCAAAAATTTGGCTACACATAATGCCTCTATTGAGCATTATACTGATGTTTCAAACAAAACCTTGGAAGCTTTTCCAAGTCATTTAAATTAGTAATCATTTAAGAAGTCTCTAGCCCGTCAAATAATATTAATAAAGTACATAATAAAAACAGAAAAATTCAATATTGTAAAATAAATGCAAAGTTTACTAATCTGGTCCACCAAAATATTCAAGGTATTAGCAGTAAATTATTAGAGTTGGAATTGTACATGAACTCTTTTAATATTGATATTTTATGATGTCTAACAGAACATTGGCTAAAAAGCCATGAGCTCATGTTTAATTTCAGTAACCACCAGGTTCTTTTTGCAGATCACATGCTGTTCGTGGAGGCTCTCTAATATTTCTAAATAAACAAATAAAGTTCAAAAATCGTAATGACATAGTATGTTTATCAGTTGAAAGCCACATTGAAGTAGAATGTGTTGAATTGGAGCGCATAATTGTAATAAGCGTTTACAGCCCACCATCAGGTTCATTTGATGTTTTTGAAAAAGTCATGGATGACATATTATTTAAAGTATCAAAATCTAATAAAACTCTTATGATTAGTGGAGACTTCAATGTAAATTTATTAGAAACTTGTCAATAAATGATGTTCAGAGGTCTGCGTGAGGATCTTGGATCCGAAGGAGTAAAATAAAGAGTTTTGTTGGAAATACGTTGTTTACTTTTTCGCTAAAATATTGTGAAGTTCCTATTGACAATTACAAGTCACTTAGAACTCAAAACGACAGCTGACACTAGCTTGACGTAAAGCCTAACCAAAGAGCTTTTATTCAAAACTGGACAAAGGGTCACCTATCTTAACATCTTCTCTCTTTGTCAAGTTCAGCCAGTGATAGTGTCTTCTCTTCCAAGCATACCAATTCTCTTGCAAAGCATCGTCAGCCTGGGTCTGTACAGCGGCTTTGTCATCATGTCAGCCAACTGAAATTCTGACGAAACTTTCGCCACGTCCAGCTCACCGTCCGTCACAGCTTCTCTGATGAAGAACTCGCGGATCCAAGCACATGGTTCTGCTATGGTATTCATATGGCGGGTTTCTTGCCAACTTTATAGCAGACTCGCTATCGACATACAAAACAGGTTTGTATTTCGTATGCTCGATACTCTCAAAAAGTCTTCTGAGCCAGATTATCTCTCGTGCAGTCTCACTAGCGGCAACAACTTCTGCTTCAGTGCTCGATATGGCTACAGAAGCCTGTCTATTGCTTTTCCACGAAATCATCCCTGATGTAGATCTTCCTGTTTCCAAATCTCCACCGTGATCCGAATCGCTGTAGCATCTTAGCTTAGCATCAGACTTTCTTTTGTAGATCAAACCCCAATCTAAAGTTCCTCTTAGATATCTCAAAATTCGTTTCACTTTGATAATATCCTCACTTGAAGGGTAATCTAGTTTTCTGGATGCAACCCCAACTGCGTAAGCAATGTCAGGTCTAGTTCCAACCATAAGATAAGCCAGAGCGCCAACCACTTGTCTATACGGAAACTTTTCTGTCTTAGAATCTTTATCTTCTCCTTTTTCTAGCTTTCCGTCTTTGATAATGGGTGTTCCTACAGGCTTGCATTCGCTCATGCCGAACCTCTCTAACACCTTTTTGGTATAAGCGGTCTGATTTATTTTCACTGTTCCATCATCTTCTCTTGATATTTCTAAACCAAGATAATAGTTAGCAGATTTTGATTTAATTTTGAATCTTTCTTTCAGTTCTGTCAGAAACCTCTGTGCTTCTTCTTCATCACTGCAAGCTATCAGTCCATCATCTACGTAAAGAGCCAATATTATCATCTTCTCTTCTCTCCTCCTTACGAAGAGGCATGGATCTGCTTCACTCTGTTTAAAACCAACATTCTGTTGTCTCTAGCTGCGATACTCAGGATAGTTCTGATCGTGCTCATTTTAGCAACAGGGCTGAAAGTCTCGTAGTAATCCACACCTTTTTTCTGTGAATACCCTTTAATGACCAGTCGTGCTTTATAACGCTCTACACTTCCGTCTGGATTTCTCTTAATTTTATAAATCCATTTGCATGAAATAGCCTTTCTTCCTTTCGGTAAAGGTACCATTTTCCAAGTCTCATTTTCATTCAATGATTTCATTTCTTCTTTCATAGCTATAATCCATTTCTTTTTCTCTTTGGATTCCATAGCTTCTTTGAATGTTTGAGGTTCTACTATCTCATCATTCAACTCTGCAATCATTGACATCACGAAGTCGTCGAATCTTGCAGGTTTTCTCAATGTTGAACGATCTCTTAGTCTCATTCCTCCTTGTTCTATATTCGACTCTATCTCTCCACGAGATTCTGTCTCTATTTCTTGCTCTTGTACATTCGACTCTATCTCTTGATTAGATTCTGTCTGTACTTCTTGTTCTGTGTGATTCTCAGAAGAACAATCTTTGTACTTCACTGTCTTCTGGGTCACTTTCTTCTAATTCTATATCGTTTTCTATTACTATATCGTTTTCTGTTTCTATGACAGTGTCATTTTCTTCTGTCACTTTCATCACTTTATCTCGATTCAGCAATTCTATTATAGGTCCTGGAATGATTATCTTGTTGTTTGGTTTTGTAGGTTGTTCTGTTTCTTCTTTTAAAGCAACGTCCTTCATGTCTACGCAACACTTCACGGTCTTTTCTTCAAAAATAACATCCCTAGAGCGAATTATCTTGCTCTTCTCTCTAACCCAAACTCTATAACCTTCGTCATTATCATATCCAACCAGTACCCCTTTGACTGACTTTTTATCGAGTTTCTTTCTTGTGATCTTTGGGATATGTGCATAACATGTACTTCCTATAATTCTCAGATGCTTAATCCTGGGTTTCTTGCTGTACCAGATCTCGTACGGTGACTTATCTAGCGTGGTTGGACCTGTCCTATTCAATATGTAGACTGCGGTGTCCACCAGCTCAGCCCAAAGACTCTGTGGTAAGTCATTTGTATGCATCATAGTTCTCATTACTTCCACAAAGGTCCTGTTCTCTCTTTCAACACATCAGGCGGTGTAACTCTTGCCATACTTCCCTAGCTGTAGTATATCTTAGAACTTTCTCACAGTTCTCTTGTGACAAATTCGTAGTAATAAGCAATAAGGCTGCGCTATCTGCTGACAAATATTTTTGAAGATCTTCTTCATACTTTCTGTGTTGCACAGGATCTAATTTTTCTACTAATTCTGTAGGTTTCTCGGGGGACATCAACTTACCCTCAACCACATCTAGAAGTCTTAATACTCGCAGTGCGATTAGTACTTTAAATTTCCACGTAGCCCAGTTCGTTGTATGAAGCTCTCCAACCTGAATCTTGGCTGCATCCAGCATGGCCTTCTCCATTTTGAACTGACTGACTTTCTGATTATTCCTTGGATACCACACGCTCTGCTACCATGTTAATAGATGATGTTCAGAGGTCTGCGTGAGGATCTTGGATCCGAAGGAGTAAAATAAAGAGTTTTGTTGGAAATACGTTGTTTACTTTTTCGCTAAAATATTGTGAAGTTCCTATTGACAATTACAAGTCACTTAGAACTCAAAACGACAGCTGACACTAGCTTGACGTAAAGCCTAACCAAAGAGCTTCTATTCAAAACTGGACAAAGCAGGTCACCTATCTTAACAAAACTTACTCCCTTAGTACGAGACTAACTAACTTATTTAATTCTCACAACTTAAAGCCACTTTTCATGGAACCTACTCGAATAACTGAAACCTCAGCAAATTGTATAGACAATATATTTGCTTATCCAAATGAAAAAATTGTACTTAAAAAAATTATAAGTTATTTAGAGTCAGACCATTTAGGTCAATACATTAGACTAGAAATTCAACTTAAAAAAAGTTCTACAAGAAAGATACAATAGATACCTGTGACTGCACATCGGCTTGAAAGGTTTAAATTGAATTGGGATAGCAAACTACCTATCAATTACTCTAATAATAACCCTAATGAGTCATATTGTAATTTTTTTTACAAATTCAGCAATGCGTTCAATGCAGTATTTAATACCAGATCGATTGTGGTCTCAGACAAACTTAACTTTAGTAAGTGGGCCACAGTAGGTATACTTAAAAGTAGAAAAAATTTATATGAATTATATAGTGAAAAACAATGGAATCATAGTGAAGAGTTCATGGATAAAGTAAAAAAGTACTTAAAAATCTTTAAAAAAGTTTGTCAAATTGCAAAATCAAATTATATCAGATCTAAAATAAGAAAAAGTGATAACAAAATTAAATTAACTTGGGATATAATTAAAAGTGAGACTGGAAAGGTCAGTATTAAAAACAATGAATATGAATTAAAAATTAATGATATTACTTTCAAAAATGATATTGATGTAGCTATTGTAAGCGTTTGAATTTTTTTTTACTGACATCCCAATCTCTACTACAAAGTCTTAAGACTCTTCCAAAGTAGTCGCTGAATCTTTGCTAAAAGACTATGTACCTAGATGTGAAAATCAATTCTCGTTTAATTATGTAGATGATAAAGATAGTATTAAAGCCTTTAAATCAATAAATGTTAAGAAAACTGCAGACCTCTGGGATATTTCTGTTCATTTTGTGAAGCCCCTAATAAATGTTATTGCACTTGATTTAGCTTTCATATTTAATGCATCTATTGAATCTGGCGTGTTTCCTGATTTAATGAAACACAGTAAAATAGTACCTTTGTTTAAATCGGGTAGTACATCTGACCCTTCTAACTTCAGACCGCTGTCGGTATTGCCTACATTTAGTAAAGTATTTGAGAAAGTAATTTTAAATCAACTTCTTACACATTTCAACACCATCAACATGCTCCACTGTAAACAATTTGGTTTTACACAAGGCAAATCAACTACTGATGCCGGTATTGAGTTAATATCACATATACAGGTTTACAGGAAAAGTCGACCTAGATCCGTTAAGGGCGTGTAGTACACATCATTTCTAAATGATTTCACTATGGAACCCCCCATCCTAAACTTAACCGTTTTCGAGATATACGAGTTTTTTTTTTTTTTTATGAAAATGCCCAATTTTTCGGCTATTGAATTGAATATTTTGTTTTTTTTTTGACTCTGATGATTATTTTTTTGGTTTTTTACATGAAGAATGAGATGCTTAATGACCTCAATGACTAAATTTGCACGTAAGTTAACTAAATAGGTCATTGTAGACGATCGAAACTTAAGAAAATAAGTAAAAATTATAAAAAAATAGTTTTCTTTTCTGGATATCTCAAAAAATTATTATGGCACTTGCTCTGCAGATGTGCTTAAAAACATCTACATTTTATCAGCTATCCAACGAGGTATAACAACCTAAGGTTGTATTTAAACTCTTAGAAAAAAACATAGTTGAAAAGGTTCAGGTAGTAGGTCTAACGGGTCCCTCGTCTATTGTCCTTCAAGTTAATCCGGTGCGTGTGAGCGAGACAACTTACGATTTATGCAGGTGAGAGTGAAAAAAATAATGTGCAAAAACAAGTTTGGGGATACAACATGCCCATTGTTTTGTATTTGGTTGTTTGTTTGTTTGCCATCCATTTTAGTCTGCTCATGCGATTCGTCCATGGTAGATGCGAATTATTGTGCTTTCGGATTCCCACCCTTGGCTTTGTTTCTGGACTGATTTTTCTAACTGTGACTACTGTTCTTGTTTACTGGACTCTGATTTGTGCTTGTGATACTGGACTGTTGAAAATGGCAACATACTCGAACGAAGAATATGCGGATATGCTTATCTGCTACGGATACTGCAATTGCGTGTCCGCACGAGCTCGGACTGAGTACATACGACGCTATCCCGACCGTCGAGTAGGTACCTGATGTGAGCGTTTTCGACGGAGTTTACCGACGACTTCGTGAAACTGGCTGTTTCGCGACGACGTACGGACTTACGAAGACCACGTGTATCGTATCGAAATCGTAGAACGGTTCAGAAGAGACCCAACCACTTCGACCAATATTGTTGCCCGTGAACTGGGCCTAACTCAGTGGAAAGTGTGGTTTACGGTTCATACGGCAGGCCTGTATCCATACCACTACACGCCGGTACATGAAATTGAAGAAGGAGATCCCGCGAGATGTATGGACTTCTGCAGATTTATGCTCATTGCAGATATCGAGGACCCGAATTTCCTAAAATTAATATTGTGGACAGATGAATCCAAATTCGATAAGGACGGTATTACTTACTAATTATCATAACGCACACTTTTGGGCTCCTAAAGAACTAGGCAATCCAAATAAGAAAAGCGTAAAGGGGTCACAACGACGATTTAGTGTAAATGTGTGGATGGGCATCATTTCCAACCATTTGATTGGGCCTTACTTTCTTCCAGACAATCTCAATGGTGAAACTTATGAAAATTTCTTAAGAGGTGACTTAGGTGACCTACTAGATGATCTCCCATTACAATTACTGCGGGACATGTGGTTTCAACATGATGGCTGCCCTGCTCATTTCAGAAGAAGCGTTAGGGAATGGTTGGACACTAACTATCCTAACAAATGGATTGGACGAGGTGGGCCTTTACCCTGGCCAGCAAGAAGTCCCGACCTGACTCCCATGGATTTTTATGTATGGGGGCACATGAAGAGCCTCGTTTACAGTGAGCCCAACCCCATATCGTCAGTGGAAGTTCTCAAAGAAAGGATAATTAATGCTGCTAACGACATAAGAAGAACATTAACCACTGGTGTAGTGAAAAGTGGACTAGTTGAGCGATCGACGATCTGAACAAAAAAAAAAATGCTATAAAAACTGAATGATCTCTAGGTCAGGATAGCGGGACATCGATGGATGGTGAAGGTTGTACCTAGCCGAGGGAGGCCTATGTTCAGTAATGGAAGCCAGTAGGCTGAAATGGTGATACTAAACTTAAGTCAAATTAATTAGATTAAATAAGCGCTATTTATTCTGACTGCCATGTAGCCTTAGAAACTAAGTTTCACCTTTGAGGTTAATAAATACCCTAGAGTGCTATACCTCGTTGGATAGCTGATAAAATGTAGATGATTTTAAGCACATCTGCAGAGCAAGTGCCATAATATTTTTTTGAGATATCCAGACAAGATTTTTTTTTTATAATTTGTACTTATTTTCTTAAGTTTCGATCGTCTACAATGACCTATTTAGTTAACTTACTTGCAATTTTAGTCATTGAGGTCATTAAGCATCTCATTCTTCATGTAAAAAACCAAAAAAATAATCGTTAGAGTCAAAAAAAAACAAAATATTCAATTCAATAGCCGAAAAATTGGGCATTTTCATAAAAAAAAAAAAACTCGAATATCTCGAAAAAGTTTAGGATGGGGGGTTCCATAGTGAAATCATTTAGAAATGATGTATACTACACGCCCTTAACGGATCTAGGTCGACTTTTCCTGTAACCCTGTATATGATGCCTGGCAGGAGTCGCATGATGCTCTAGGAGTATTTTGCGATTTGTCTAAGGCTTTTGATTGCGTTGACCATGGGACATTGATCAGGAAATTACATCACTATGGAATTAGGGATAACTCTTTAGATATTCGCTCTTCTTATCTAAATAACAGGATACAGAGAGTTGACATTAATGGAATTTTTGTTTTCCTGTTTTTGGTTTATATTAATGACCTGCCACATCTTGTCAGAGATAATCATGAGATTGTACTGTTTGCAGATGACACTTCACTTTTGTTTAAAATGAAACGACGCAGTTTGAACTTTGACGATGTGAATAATGCAATCTCAAAGGTAGTCAATTGGTTTAGTGCTAATAATCTTTTACTGAACAATAACAAAACTAAATGTATTCGGTTTATACTCCCCAATGTTAAACAAGTCTCGGCTAATGTTAATATTAAAGGTGAAAATTTAGAAATTGTAGATAGCACGGTATTCCTAGGAATCACCTTAGATAATAAGCTTCAGTGGGGCCCACACATAGATAAGCTATCAAAAAAACTCAGTTCCGCAGTTTATGCAGTTAAAAAAATCCGTCTTTTTACGGACGTGGAAACAGCTAGACTAGTTTACTTCAGCTACTTCCATAGCATTATGTCTTACGGCATACTGCTGTGGGGGAACGCTGCAGACATTAACATAATATTTGTGCTGCAAAAGAGGGCTGTTCGTGCAATCTACAATATGGGTCCCAGAGAGTCACTGCGTTGTAATTTTTTTTTTTTGTCTTCCTGTATTACTGCGATCTGTCATCTAGGACATTAGACCGGCTTGCAGGACTGGAGCCATTGCCCCATCCTATTAATTTAGTTTGTCAATGAGATCTTGTGGTGCTCTTCTTTTCAGTCTTTCAAACGTTGTGGTTTCTGTCATCAATTTTGAGGCCAGTGCGTTTGGATGCCTTTCAAGTCTGGTTTTATATCTTTTAAGATTGGTGATAATTTCTTCTTGAACCGTAGGGATTTTCAAGTCTCGGTGAATATGTTCGTTTTTGACATACCATGGGGCGTTTACAATTAACCTCAGGGTTTTGGACTGGAACCGTTGGAGTATGTCAATATTCGATTTGGCTGCCGTTCCCCAGAGCTGAAGACCATAGGTCCATATGGGCTTTATGATGCATTTATATACAAGTATCTTGCTTTCTAAGGACATTTGTGAGTTTCTGTTGAGAAGCCAGTAGAGATTTCGGAGTTTAAGACCCAGGGCTTTACGTTTGGTAAATATATGTTTCCTCCATGTGAGTCGTCTATCCAGGTAGATGCCGAGGTATCTTATCTCATTTTCTTGCGGTATATCTTTTCCGTTCAGTGTAACTGGAGGGCATGTATCTCTTCTAGTAGTAAAGGTGACTTGGACAGATTTCGATTCATTGGCTTTTATTCTCCAGTCTCTGAGCCAGTTTGATATTGAGTTTAGGCTCGATTGTAGCTTGGCCGATGCAACAACGTGGTTTGGGTCTGAAGCTAGTACTGCTGTGTCGTCAGCAAAGGTTCCAGTGACAATGTCTTTGCTGACTGGGAGATCTGCAGTATACAAGATGTAGAGGATCGGTCCAAGGACACTTCCTTGTGGCACTCCTGCTTGTATAGGATGTAGCATGGATGAGTCTTCTCCCTGTTTTACAAATAAGAATCTTTCGCTTAGGTACGACTTGAGGAATAGGTAGTAATTAATAGGAAGGTGCAGGCTTATTTTATAGAGTAGTCCTTCATGCCAGACGCGATCGAAAGCTTGTGAGATGTCTAGAAATACTGCTGAGCAGTACTCCTTTTTTTCAAAGGTGGAGTTTATCTTTTCTACAAGTCTATGGACTTGTTCTATCGTACTATGTTTTTGTCTGAAGCCAAACTGATGTTCCGGTATAAGGTTTTTTTCTTGAATAACTGGCATTAGTCTCTTCATAAATAAAGTTTCAAGCAGTTTTGAAGTGATCGGGAGCAAGCTTATTGGTCGATATGATTTTACGTCGGTCGCTGACTTTCCTGGTTTGACAATCATTATTATTTGAGCCACTTTCCATTGTTTCGGGATAGCCGCTCGCTGGAGGATAGTATTGAATAATGATGTCAGGAGGTCTACGGCTTCTTCCGGCAGATGTTTAAGTACAGTGGCAGTGATTAGGTCATAACCTGGAGATTTGTGGTTGACAAGGTTCTTTATTGCTATGTTTACTTCAGTTTTAGAGAATTTTTGTATTGGTAGGCTGTGGCAAGCAGCGCGTCTACGTCTTTAATCCTGGTGGATCCCTCATCAGGGTTTGGGACAAAAACACTCTCTAGGTGGTCTGCAAATGTGTTCGCCTTATCCATATCCTTTTTCGCCCATGCTAGGTCTGGCTTCCGAATAGGGGGTTGATGAAGTTTTGGACGATTGAGGTTTTTGGTGGCCTTCCACAGTGAGTAGTCGGTACCTGGTTTCCCGTCGAGGTTTCTTAGATATTTTTGAACACCCTCGTTCCTTACTTCCTCAAGAAGTTTCTTAAGCTTCACTGTGATAGCATTTAGTTTCTTTTTGTCGCTGGGGTATCTATGAGTTTGCCAGGTCTTTCTAGTTTTTCGTTTTTCAGCAAGGAGATCTGTAATTTTTTGGGGACATGGAGCTAGTACTTGTTGTTTGGGTTTTGGGGTTGATTCCCATGCAGCCTGTTGGATGTTTTGGTTGAAATGTTCTACAGCTTCTTCAAGATCTGAGTCACTTTTGAGTGGTAAATTAATACTGGTCCTTGAGGCTACTAGGTGAGGAAATAGGTCCCAGTCAGTGTCTCGGTTATGTAATTGGCATGTTCTTTGTGTGTGCACCACATTCATCCCAATTGTAACAAATACTGGTGAATGATCAGACGAAAGGTCGTAGCTATCTTTGCATTCAATGTTTTCTGTGTCCAGTCCTCTAATTATACAAATATCCAGTAGGTCAGGTATTTTATTCATATCTGTAGGCCAGTAGGTCGGTTTTCCGGTTGATACTACTCTCAGTTTTAAGGTTTCAATAGTTTGGAGAAGTTGTCGTCCTTTTGTTGTAGTGGTTCTGGCTGCCCATGATGTGTGCTTCGCATTGTAATCACCTCCTGCAAGAAATCTTCTACCGAGTTGACTAAGGAGTTCAATGTAGTCAGTCGTTTTTGGGTTGTGTCTAGGTGGACTATAGACAGCACACAGTGTTAAGGGTCCTTGCCAGTCTTCAATTGAAATTTTTGTAGCTTGGAACATTTCTGAGCAGTATGACTCTATTTCATGGTGGCGTATGTTATGTTTCACTAGAATTGCACTTCCTCCATGTGCAGCCCCGGATGGGTGCATAGTGTGGTAGAGTTTATAGTCTGGTATGTTGAAGTGATTCTTTTGTGTGAAGTGTGTTTCTGTTATAAGCATTATGTCAACTTTGTTTTCTTCTAAGAAGGCTTTTACTTCTAATGTATGTTTTGGCAGGCCATTAGCATTCCATAGGACTAATTTAATTGTATCGAATGTGGCAACTTTGATGTCATAAAAATTAGTAGGTTTGTTACAGCAGATAGTTGCTGCATTATTTGTTGAATCATTTTCATGAGTTCCATCATCTCATCTGGTTTGTTTTTGTTTTGCACAGGGTCACTTTTTGCATTTACATCAAAATCTTCGGTGTCACTGCGATGGGTGACTTTTGGGACACCCTGTATATGAATTTGATCCGAATTGTTTCCAGCTACATCACTGTACGAGCGTGTCTGTGGTTTTGGCATAGGTATTGTTGGTTTCTCTATTGTTTGTGGTCGAGTTTGTGGCCTTAAAGAAGGGAATTTAGATTTTTGGAGTTGTTTATATATTGTACATCCTTTATAGTTTGCGGGGTGGTTCCCAGCGTTGCAGCGTTGTAAATTTAAGGAAATTAACATTATGACAGTGCCGTGTCGGTATATTTATGAAAACCTAATGTACGTCCACAAAAATATTGATAAATTTCCTAAAAATAGCGACAGGCACAA
Organism: Argyresthia goedartella; assembly: GCA_949825045.1. Lineage (NCBI taxonomy): Eukaryota > Metazoa > Arthropoda > Insecta > Lepidoptera > Argyresthiidae > Argyresthia > Argyresthia goedartella. The sequence goes on along the minus strand of OX463821.1, from coordinate 18,300,682 downwards.
TGTCAACACTAGAAATAGGAATAAACTAGCTATACCTACTACTAGGCTCCATAAGGTTAATGTATCTTTTAAAGGGCAATGTATTCGCTTTTACAACAAAATACCGACTGAGTTACAAGAATTGTCTGTAAATAAATTTAAAAATGTTGTTAAAAATCACTTATGTAAAAAAGGTTACTACAAAATATCAGATTATGTAGAAGACAAGAAAGCTTGGGAAGGTGTTTGCTCCAATTCTGTAAAAAATAATGTATAAAGCTGGAGGTTTCTAGTCGCCTCTTTGCCTCCAGCATCTAAAACATTGAGGTGACGGAATTCAAATTGAGTTCTATATTTCCCTGTACCTTATACATGTGTTAGTTTAAGATTTGACATTCTCCAAATGTTACCTATGTGTTTCTTATGGAAATAAACTCTTTTTGAATTTTGAATTTTGCTCAAATGGCAATTTCAAGATCTGATGCACTGTCATCATGAAGTCATTTTTTTTTCATCTGGCTTAACACGCTTAGGGTCAGGCCACACGGTGCGGTGCGGCGTGGGAATTGTAGGGGGCGTTACCCCAGATTTCTTCCCCCGCCCCAGCCTGCCTAGCCTTGTTGCGTGCGATGCCACACCGCATCGTGTGGCCTCACCCTTATGCAGTTTACTTTCTTTCCCACACTGACTTTATACCTATACAACTCCAAGGAGCATACAACTTTTTGCGAAATAAAACAAGGAGGTTTCTGGTACATAATAAGAGTGTCCCATCTTTAATCTTTATTTGCGTACCCATTAGTGTGGATATTACAAATTATACTCGTAAGTGACCGCCATACACTTTTCATCTTCGCGTCAAATTAAATATTATTTTACAGTATCGCTATTCTAACAAAGTTATGAACTTAATCTGTAACTATAAGAGGTGATAAATCCTGACTATCCTGATAGGAATACCAATCAATACCAGTACCAGTTGTGAGTCACACAATGCCAGTAAACTAAATATACAAGGGTCAGTACAATTTAATTACTGACAAAATCATAAAATGCTAATATAAATGTGTTTTTCTGCAGTCTTAATATTAGAACAGGTAGGAATCAGGTGAAAATTAAATCGTTGCTACCTGTCACAAGTTTGCTTGGTTTTATCAGCTTTTGACAAACTAACTATTTACATTACTTATCAAAGAAATAATTACGCAACTATGTTAACATGATAACTAAATTGTTTAACTTAAATCATAGGGCTAGGGGTTCTGGCAGCACACCAAGTGACGCAGAGCTCCGTCGGCCAGCGGAAGTCTCTCGCTCCTCTATATAAAACTGTCCCATACATAACCCGAGTCTAACTTCGACCTAACCTACAGTCAACTTATAAAATATCTCTTCCGTCATCATAAATGAAAAAGGCTAGGTTAACACGAATATTTATGTATCGTAAAGTGAGCGTACCAAGCAGCCAGTGACGCTTATGTACAAAGAAATAACTTACGGTCGTATATCTCTATTCGCGTTGTTCAACTTTTTCGATACGACACATGTTCGTGCTTACGCACCCCTCTTAGGATATATTTACAGGAGTTTGTTATTAAAACAGAAAACTACAATGTAGAATTTTACCTAGAACTAAACAAAATATTTTCCATGGATAGGAAAAAAACAAAATATTATTTTAGTATCATAATTCTTCAACGAGTACTCTGTATGACATTGCAAGTCGTAACATTTATTACATACTTGTTTAGTTACATTTTACTTTTAATAGAAAATGGAGACTCTAAATTTATGTAATGTAACTGCCTTCTTATGTGCAGTTAAAATACACTGCCTTATCTACACACAATATTATATGATCTCTATGATGTGTTCAGGAACCGCATGTTACGACCGGCATTGCGACATTGACATTTAATTTCGAATAGTACGTCATAGCTGATATTAGCATGTTACGACCGGCATTGCGACATTGACTTTTAATTTCGAATAGTACGTCATAGCTGATATTAGAATTGGGGAGAAATGAAATTGCTTTGTTTTTCAGAGATGTTCTAAATTTGAATGTAATAAGAATATCGAATTCCATGTTAATATGAAGCTTGCTTTGTTTTTCAGATTTTCGAAATTTGAATGTAATAAGAACATCGAATTCGATGTTGTTATGAAGCAATAATAACATTTTCACAGATCAGAAATGTGTTCTACAAAAAAGTTTATTTTTAAGTTTGTCGTAAATTGCGGGTTTATGAAACGTGTGTAGATCAACATTTATATATTCATTCATCAACTTCTAGGGTGTGGGTTCCGTAACCTGTAGCAACATTTTATAAATAAAGAGTAATTCATATTCTAAATAACTCTGAATTCCGTTCTACAGTATGACTAGTTGTACAAAAAATATTCTGATATAGAAAATGTTCATCCCCTTTCATCTTTATCTTAGTTTCACCATGATTTCTTCGCGCCATATTCATTTCTTAGCACAAGAAACCCTACACACTAGTCGACCAAATACGAATAATTCGTAACAAGCTGATTTTAACTAATGAAATTATTAAAACGGTTTAAAATCAGCTTGCCCAGAATAATAAGCATTTCGGTTTCAGAGGGTAAGTAACAGGACGAAAAAATGTTAAGTAACCTAGGTTACTACGGGACCCGCAAAGGTAATCCTAATTTTGTCATTAGCGACAGCAAATAATAAAATAGCAGGTATATTTATTTAATAGGTACATAGATTCACAAAACATTATATTATTATTGCAATATTGTACATGTACATCCTATCTCTGTACGGCACACACAAGTGTATTATATTGTGACTGCTCATTCGTTTTTAAACGTCTATGGATAAAGTTTTGTTTGACGCAATATTACTAGATTACACTTAAAACAGTAAGAATAACCTACAAAGGCTTTCATTGTGAAAAACTATTATTCTATGTCATTCCAAATAAAATACTTTCATTATTATTTCATTGAACTTGCTTGCAGTTGTTAAATGGTTCTCACAACTAATAACATTTATCTTTCATCCATTAAAGTATTTTGTCTATGTCAGTTCCTACCTGCAATATAGTTATGGATTTATCGAGGCAAATTGGCAGTTTATATAGCATGAATCATGGGTACCATCGCACGGGTGCTAAATACAAGTTTAGGTATTCTTTTAGTTTAATATAATAATGAAACACATAAACATGCCAATCAATGAAACCAAATGAGTTACGTAGGTAATGTTATGCTAGTGTAGTTCGTAAATGTACAATGCTACGCGAAGGCAAACAGCAACGGCTGTCAATGATGTCGAGGATAGTGGTGGCCGTTCGAATTGCCGTACCTGGAAATATCAACTGCAATTGCTTTACCCGCACTTTCAGGATATGTCACTTCAGGATGTGACCACGACAGGAATATTTTGTCTGATATTTTTACAGACTGGAATTGTGTAATATTTACTGGAATTGTGATATTTTTACAGACTGGAATGTCCCAAAACAGCGTCCCTTGCAGGACGCTGTTTTGGGACTTAACCCTAATTTTGACATCCACCACCACAAGTATGACAAGCAATTAACAAATGATTATGTTTGTAACACAGAGATTTTCCTTCATCCGAGGTTACAAATTAATCACAGACAGAGTAAGTAAAGCAAGTTTAACATTTTGTCTGCCCCAGTCGGCAATGGCCGACAACTGAGGCCCAATTAATTACTGGAGATTGCATCGCGACCGCTCCCAAGCTCATCGGTGTATATTGAGCTTCTCTAATTAGGTAGGTATACCTCGCGCCACGAGTTATGAGCGGTGGCCTTGAATGCGCAGTAGTCACTTTTCAATACCTGTACATCGGTGTATATTGAGCTTCTCTAATTAGGTAGGTATACCTCGCGCCACGAGTTATGAGCGGTGGCCTTGAATGCGCAGTAGTCACTTTTCAATACCTGTACATATGCGCAGTAATGCCCGCCAACGTCGCTCAGCGCTCTTAATTCGTGGCGCGAGGTATACCAGGGCACCCACCTTCCATTGAGGGCCCTGATTCAGGGCATGTATGTTAAACCCCTTTTGCCTTAAATAATTCAAAAACCCTTTTAGAGCAACTTACCGGTTGAATCGTTTGTACTTGTTGTTCTGGTGCTTGTTGTGGAAGTGCGCCGGCGGCCGGCGGTCGCCGCGGTACTTGAAGCCGCCGCCGTTCCAGTGCTGCTGCTTGTTCTGTTTGTCCTGTGCAAGAATGCATTCGTATTACGTCAAAGTACAAGCCACATTCCACATTCACAAAGCACAGGACACATTAATGAGGAAATAATAATATATAATAAATGAAGCACATTAATGTCACTACCGAGGGGCACAGGCCTTTACCCGGAATTGAGTAAGCTTAAGCCATACTCCACCACGCTGGCTCAGTGCGGGTTGATGGAGGGTTTTACGAACACTACCACATAGCGATAGTAACCGGGAAATACAGCTTTACGTGTCATCCGAAACACTGAACGTCCGATACTGTACTCAAGATAATTCATTATCTCATTGGTACATGGTCAGGGATCGAATCTGCACCTCCTGTGTGAGAAGCAAGCTTGAAACCCATTAGACCACGGAGCTCTTATGAGGAGAATGAGGAAGATTAGGCAAAAAAAATGTAGATTGCAGTGTGTTTGTAACATGTCAAACATTGTCAACAGCAATGTTCTATGGATGTTGACAATTCATTTCTCTGATTCGATACACTTTGCTTAAACTTGCTTCTTCTGTGATTCATTTATAACCTCAGATGAAATTGACTCTTGCTTACTTACTCCTTGTTTGTTAAAAACACATAGGGCGACTAGCTATAATTTATAGGCAACAAATATAATGATCTCCAAAATATTTTTTTCCTACCCAAAATGGATAAATGAACACCAAAAGTTACAAAAAATATCAGGGCAAAATACTGCGGTAGCTAAGGTGAAGGGTAAAGGGGGTGAGCGAAGCGAAGCCCCCTTTATCCTTCGTGTTAGGTTGAACATGTAAGACTTACAAAAAATACTTAAAACATAAACTTAAGTACACAAAACATAAAAAGAAGTTTGGTGATAATTTATCCAAACACAATTTGGTGGACATTTATCCATTCTGGCAGTCATTTCGAATTTATTGGTAGTAAAATAGGTGCGTTTTTGGTAATCGTTTAAACATAAGCCTAATTTATATGGAGTTGTCAAAGTTTACTCGAGTAGTCTTATACTACTTTCTAGCTAGTGGCACTTACTGCCACCAATAAAAAAAGTTGTTCAGATAATAGGGTCGACTCGCCGTCGTACTGGTGGCACGTAGTGCCCTCTACGTGTCATACTGGTGGGTGGCCCTTAGTGCCCTCTACGTGTCGTACTGGTGGCACTTAGTGCCCTCTACGTGTCGTACTGGTGGCACGTAGTGCCCTCTACGTGTCGTACTGGTGGCCCTTAGTGCCCTCTACGTGTCGTACTGGTGGCACTTAGTGCCCTCTACGTGTCGTACTGGTGGCCTTTAGTGCCCTCTACGTGTCGTACTGGTGGCACTTAGTGCCCTCTACGTGTCGTACTGGTGGCACTTAGTGCCCTCTACGTGTCGTAATGGTGGCACTTAGTGCCCTCTACATGTCTTACTGGTGGCACTTAGTGCCCTCTACGTGTCGTAATGGTGGCACTTAGTGCCCTCTACGTGTCGTACTGGTGGCACTTAGTGCCCTCTACGTGTCGTACTGGTGGCACTTAGTGCCCTCTACGTGTCGTACTGGTGGCACTTAGTGCCCTCTACGTGTCGTAATGGTGGCACTTAGTGCCCTCTACATGTCTTACTGGTGGCACTTAGTGCCCTCTACGTGTCGTAGTGGTGGCACTTAGTGCCCTCTACATGTCGTACTGGTGGCCCTTAGTGCCCTCTTCATGTCGTACTGGTGGCACTTAGTGCCCTCTACATGTCTTACTGGTGGCACTTAAAGCCCTCTACGTGTCGTACTGGTGGCGCTTAGTGCCCTCTACATGTCGTACTGGTGGCACTTAGTGCCCTCTACATGTCGTACTGGTGGCGCTTAGTGCCCTCTACGTGTCGTACTGGTGGCACTTAGTGTCCTCTACGTGGGACTACTGCAACAGTCTAAGCACAAATTCATAAACAGATAGGAACTGCAATGCTGACTGGCTTGGAGAAGGAAGCTCAAACTAGACCTGTGTCGATCAATCATTTCCTGCGACCGGGTCGATCGTGACCCTTTGGTTAGGCGATTGGATCAAAAAGATTCGATCGTTTGATCGATCACCTGCAGGTCAGTCACATGAATCATGCGTCAAAATATGAGATTGTTCGATGAGCCGGCTCGCGACACGCGAGTGATAAAGTTATTTTCACCTTTCGTACTAAGGTCGCTCAGCTCATATGAACCTGTCAGAATCTTTTTTGTAAGGTCTTAAGAGTTATTGCGGTGCGGTTGCGCTCCATGAGATGAACAAACGCACCTGTATGCTTTCGAGTCATATTGTGCACGCAACTGAAGGAAACAAGAAAATAACAATTATAGTCGGAAAGTAGGTACTCTTAATATAAAGGCTAATTTAGTTTTGCGTGCGCGGCGGCGACGGCGGCGGAGGGTAGGTGCTGTTGCCGCTCCGTGCACATTTTGTAAACGATCGACTCAAAACGAGTGGGTCAAAAACGATCGAATCATTCCTAAAAAGGTGATTCGATCACTCGCGATCGTGTTGTGATCGAATCAAAATGATTAAATCAATCGTAATCGACTCAGGTCTAGCTCAAACCGTAGCGATATGGGTATAATAATCTTTATTCCAGGTTAACAAAAAACCATATCTATAAATACCTTACAACTAGGGATCATCATTTATTATAAAAACACAAAATATTATCTAACCAGCTAGCTAGGGATTTTCTTTATCGTTCTCGATTCCCTGTAGCGTCGGTAAACAATGCCCTCCGGCCAGTAATCTTTGGCCAGGAACATATACAGTATATAGCCTCAAATTGTAGCGAACTCAAGCCGCAGGGAGCTTAAGCCTTTGAGACCTCCCGCCGTCGCGGAGTTCCAACCTTGGTGAATTCAAGATGTTGCCGGCATTAGCCGCTATGACGATTACCTGGAAGGCGTTGTAGGAGTTCCTATCGTTGTTGAATCGGTTGTAGTGGTGGAACTTCTTGATTTTCTTGACGCGGCCGCGGTCCATCTCGTCGGTGCACTCGTAAGCGCGCTTGCGTTCCTCGCGACGCTCTTCTTGCACCTGGGGGGGGGCACAAGGGCGGGAGGGTTGTAGTCTGTTGCAAATTATAGACAGAATAACACTTTTATAATATCATTTATAACATCTTTGTTTCGTTTTATGTAACTTATCTGCTGCAGTGTGCTGGAAGCTGCACCCGGCGCGGTGCTCAGTGTCACCAGTCAGTCATACCTGTCTGTTGATGTGGCTGTTAGTGCCGGCCCAGCTCTGGACGGGCGCGCCGTACCCGCGCAGCGAGCCCTGCTGCAGTACGCGCACGGCGGCGGGCGCGGGAGGGGCCGGGGCGGGCGCGGGCGGCGGGGACAGCGTGCTGACGGAGGAGGCGGGGCTCGCCGCGCAGCCGACGCGCGGGTGCTCGTCCTTCTCGCGAACTCTGCGGGTTGACAAGGTTATAATTTATGGCGCTTTAGAACAGATCCAGGATCTTTTTGCTAAATACGACATTGTATAAAACGAAATCTTCGCACTGCTACTGATGTTTGCTATCTCACATACTATCATACTCTCGGGCAGTGATGTTTGTGAGAATAGATTTATGATATTTATTTATGAACCCCGTGGTCTAATTGGATTCACGCTTGCACACAGGAGATGCAGGTTCGAAACATACCAAAGAGATAATTAATTTATCTTAAGTACAGTATCGGACATTCAGTGTTTCGGATGACAGGTTAAGATATATCGCTATACTATCGCTAGTGGTATGTGGTAGTGTTCGTAAAACCCCTCCACAAACCCGCATTGAGCCAGCCGCCGCGCCCCCCGGATTGTGAAACCATTGTCAAAATAGTGGCGAAATAATAATAATAAATGTAGCCCATTAATGTCCTCACAGAGGAGCACAGGCCTTTACGTGCAGCGTGGTGGAGTATGGTTTAATCATACTTGTATCCGGATACAAGTATGATTAAACCATCTAAATATATTTTATTTAGATTTTTAAACAACTCCGTTTTTTTGTCAAAACTCCACTCCATATAAGTGCCAATTCAAGATACGACGAAGAAGTCTGCATAAGTTCATTTAATTGTCGTTTAGGCATAACGCGATCAGGGCTTGTAAGGATTTAGACTGGTAAAGATTTAGCACTACTGAGAAATAGGCAGTCTACTAAATAGTCCAATATATTTCTAGGCCTACAGATCTTTTATTATGACATTTAGGCATAACGCGACTTAGTCAATCTACACTTTAGGTATACCTGACGTAAATGATTTTCATTACCACATTCAAACTTATGAATGAACCTAAATGGAGTATGAAAGCAGCTGCACCAAGCACCAATAACTTTAAAATAACCTTTCAAATGATGTATGACTCAACCATATAGACTCTGGGTATGGCTCATACAAAAGTAAATTAAAATTGCGTTCTGATTGGTCATTCAATTCCAAACCATTGATTTGAAAGCTATTGGATTTATTTCACAGCTACAGATGTTGTTTGCTTGTTATTCGGCTTTATAAGCCATGTGAAATATTTCCCTAAAAATCGGTCTTATTGGATGTTATATATACTTAAAAACCACGCGATATTTTAACGCCGCCCTCTTAACTAGTGTTGGTTTTGGCCCAATACCTGAATTACTAGCTTAGCCTTTCCTCTCTCTCAAAGCTTTCAACTTTACATTTCCACTTACTAACAGAATAATAATAGTTTATATGATCACATCACACACAGGGGGCACGGTATTTAAGCAAGGTTGGGAACCTATGATTAAGTGACGGCGTGATCCGCAGTAGCCTAAAGAATATTGGCTGCCGAAGTAGATGATAAGTCGTGGACAAACAAACTAAAACTCACTTGTTATTAGTGACGCCATTCAAGCTCGGACTGAGCAGCGGCGGGTTGCTCTCACTGCACACAGTCCAGGCGTGCTGCCGGCCCTGCGTCGTCACCACCGGCGGCGGCGAGGCGCGGCGTGGCTTCCCGCCGCCGCTCCGGCTCGCCGACCGCTCGTCCCCGCTCTCCGACTCCGAGTCGTACGGCACGAGCTTGGAGCAACCGTTACCGTTCTTCTGCGCGTGGCTGTCGCTTGTGCTGTTCATTTGCTCTTCCAACTTTTCTAAGGGCGATTTCGGCGGCTTCACCAGCTTGGACGACAACTTTTCCGGCGTTCTCTGGCTGTTGAACTGGACAAACGCGGGCTTCGAGCCGTTCTCGTCCGGTCGCTTGATGACGAAGTTGACCTTTTTGTCGTTCGCCTTGTCGCCCGTGTTCAGGATCTTCGATATCGCCGAAACCTTCTCGAGCTCCCCATTCTGCTTGACGAGCCAAGGCTCCGAGTTAGAGCTGCCTTCGGACTTGCTGAGCGTACTGTTAAGGATGATGGGCTGCTTGAGCTCCGCCTTGGACGTGGAGGGTGCGTCGTGTCTCCGTTCGTCGCGTCTGTAGAAGGTTAGCTTGATCGTGCTCTTGTCCGTGCTGCTTGTGCGGTTGTCGGGCAGCTGCGGGCCGTATACGGGCGCGTGCGGTGCGTGCGATGCGTGGGGTGCGTACAGCGGGTCCGTGTCGCGCTCGAAGAACATGATGTAGGCGTGGTTGCCGAGCACGGTGGACAGCGGCAGCGGACGCACGCAGCTGTCGTCGAACTGGTAGAAGTTGGTGTTGGGTGCCTGCCCAATGGCTGTGTAGTGCCCACAGTTCTGTGACGGCCCGAGGTGCGTCACCATGGAAACCAGCTTGTATGTCTGTGGAGATAAAAATATGATGTGCAATCAGTAGCTTGAAAATCCTGAGGCAATTATGACCTTATGGAGACTTTGCTGTGACACATTGCGATGCTGCCCTATGAATGTTCCCTCTCTTTATCTTTCACGATTAGCTCTACAAAAAACTAAGAGCATTGAGAGTATATCTTACCAGTTGCTGTTGTGAGTTCTTATTATAAATATATTTGTTGAGCGATATCTTCTTGCGGAACTGCACGTGCTTGGACAGTTTGCCGCCCGCCAGCGAGAACCGCTTGAGCGCGACACACAGCACCATCGGCGCGCGCTCTACAAAGAACTGCTTCGTCGCTGACACCTGGTAACAAACAAAGGCATGATGAAATGCGATGAGTTTGCTGTCCTTGAGTCTTGCTTGATGAAGTTAAGTAGTTTAACCCTTTGGCTCGAACATTTAGCAAACAAGTTTACAATCTACCATTATGATTCGCCATTTTGAACCTTAAGTTACGCTAATAATGTTAAAATGCTGGCTGGCAGAGAAACTAAAAAAGAACTTTTGCTTCATAGGATGTGAACTCTAACACCATGGCATAAGGTTCTAAGTCGTGATTTTGAACATTTTGAACCTTATGCCGTGGTATTAGAGTCCACATTTTGAACCTTATGGTGGTGAATGTGTTAAACACATATGAAAAATCGCTTTTATAGAGACTGTATCAGAGCCAGGAGTAAGTTATTATTTTAACATTCTGATAGCGTGTTTAATTAAATTTAATTGTTGCCGTGTAGTCTGAAATGGGCTTATGCGATGCCGCACTGCGGGCATTTCCATGTAATGCAACATTCCAAGATCCTATATTATACTTTCGTTCATGGTGAAGGAGATCCCTAATGAGATCCAGATAACCAAAGAGTAAGCAAACTGGAACAATTGAGAAAATATATTAATTTACCTTCTTATTACAAGCTTCACACTTGTATCCTAAGTCCTCAAGCCTTTCTCTTGAGAAGAATGAATCCAGTGCTTCATCTAGTGTTGAGGGTTTTCTAATATCGAGCAGGAGATCCTGGAAATAGAAAAAAAAGGGTAAACCTTGGATGATTTTACATTTTATGTGGATAATAAAATTGTAGGAAAGCATTACACTACATTCTAATTGTATTATGTATATTTACGTAGGTTAGCGGGAGGACTATGAAACCACCATGCCTATGGCTTAATTTTTAGTATTAAGTTGAATAATGTCTCTAGTTATCCCTTTTCTGAGAACATAATTATTTTATAAATCAAATAAAACTATAATCAATACCTGAAAGTGTTGGTAGGTGGTAGATAAATGGTGGCATGCCAGACAACGCACAGTGGAGCGCAAGTAGCCCCCGAGGATCTGGTTGAGTGGTGTGGACTCCTTGCTGTACTGGTCAAACTTGTCCGCACCCCCGAACCGGGATAGGTAACATTTCTCCATTGCTTCCACTAGGTATCTGAAATCCATAATTTTAGTGTTTGCAATGTCGGTTCTGTAATTATGAGAAGAGCAGTTCTTTAGCCCTATAAAATTTGTATTCCATACAATTGCCAGTTATGTTTTATGTAGTTTGATATTAAACCTTGTGAACTATGGACAATACTTTACCTTAGGAACTCATGAGCATCTTCTTGTCTGCCAGGAGTGAGGTGTCTGCAGATGAGTCGTAGCTTGGAGTACACCTGCCACGGCTTGATTGGAGCACCATTACTTTTCTGAGTTGCCATAAGTGTTGCTTGCATGCCGCATATAACGCAAGCTTCTGTAAAAAGAAATACATCACAGTAAATAATGTGAAGAATGACATTTTGTTACTTATTGTAAGTTAGGCGTAAGTACAAGATACACTTCAAATAAGTTATCACAACACTTGGTGCGGGTTCATTACATATTAGCATGTTAATTTTTAAAAGAGTAATCTTCAATGTTTTTCATCATTCTCAAAAAAAATACTGTAACAAGTTGATACATACCTTGCTGGTTACATTTTTCAGCATGCTGAGCTTCAGAGACTAGCCAGTTAGCAAAAGCAGGCACATGGAAGAGTGCCTGCAGTGTAGAGTTCAGGTAACAAGTGTTGCCGACATTCTGCATGCCAGCACCGGCCGCCCAGGCCCCCTGCCAGCCGAGCTGCACACGCTCCACCGGAAATAAAACTCGTTTTGGCTTTGGTACACTATCCTCTCCATTTTTACATGATTCTGCAATGAAAAACATTTAGGAATTAACACTTTGCTCTAGCTTACGCATATTGGACAATATGTTTGCGTTATAAAATACCCAGCCCAGGAAACAATTTACAATGATTATGATCTACTGCATATTTTGATTGTGATGAGATATTGATGATGAATGAATAATATTCACCAGATTGCGCGGTAACAATACGTCAGGAGGCAAGAAAAATAAGACAATCGGACACAAATATTGACAAACAAATGGGGAAATTATAACCTCCAAATCAATATTTAAAGTATACAAATAATGTGATTCGCGATCTTTCTGGAGAGCAAGATTAATGTATTACCTGAGGTCTGTTGGTTGCAATTGGCTTCCTTCTTCACAAATTTAGCATCCAACACGGGTTTCTTGGGTCGGATGACCACGTACTTTGATTTCAATCCGTCGAGGACATTGCTCTGATAATCGCCTGATTCTTCAAATTCTATTTTTGACAGGAGAACATTTTTAGCAGAGGAATATAGCCTGCTATCTAATAATGTTGAGCTTTGAGAGTCATCTGTAGCAAGAGATAAACGCAATGCGCTAGATACTGGGTCGCAAATGGAAGCGGGCATTTTACCTCCAAAATTGCGATACCGTTACGTCAAATGGCACTATAACGCATGTTCACTTTTACCACAAAACAAAGCCTCTTCTTAGAACAATTATCACTGAATTTACAGACATGTGAATATCAAAGCAAATAGGTATACGAGAAAATAAAATGAATGAGACTACCGACGTCATTTGTCACACACACGCGCTGCCTGCGCACGAAAGCAGTGTTGCCAACTCAGATTTTTAAAGGGAGCCAGATCATCTCTGAATAAAAGCTAAAAAATAGCTAATTTTTTTAGTAAAAAAGAGCCAAATTTTTTGTTTGCATTATTTATTATTATATCAATAAAAATAAGGTATTACTTAATTAGTCCTGCAGAATAAAATAAACAGTTAATTCAATCAATTAATCAATGATGACTCCGACTCATGTGTTTGTAGGCCACTACAACCAGCTCCATCGTCAGTACTTTCTCTGTACATTAAAACGGTCCCAATTCTGTTAAGGACATCTTTGGGAAGCTCGTATTCATGGCAGCATTTTAAAAATTTTCTCAATCCCGAATAGACATAGCTATGCTCAATCTGATTCTGGATTTAGTTTTTAGGGTTCCGTACCCGAAGGGTTCCAAACGGGACCCTATTACTAAGACTCCGCTGTCCGTCCGTCCGTCCGTCCGTCCGTCTGTCACCAGGCTGTATCTCAAGAACCTAGCTAGCTAGAGAGTTGAAATTTTCACAGATTATGTATTTCTGTTGCCGCTATAACAACAAATACTAAAAAACATGATAAAATAAATATTTAGGGGGGTTCCCATACAACAATACCACATACAAACTTATGGATGCACCTGGTTACGTACATGGAGTGTGAAAGTAACTGCACCAATAACTTTGTAAACAATATTTTGCTGTGTAAAATCCAAACTATTCACTCCACACCATCGCTTCCATTAACGGTGGTACGGAACCCTTCGTGCGCGATTTAGACTCGCACTTGACCGGTTTTTACTTTTAACTGACTAAATAAAAAGAGCTAAAACTTGTAGAAAGTAGAGCTAAGAAGCTAAACCGACTTTTTTGAAGCTGACCAAGTTCATTTAAAGCTGAATCTAGCTCTAAAAACTCCGTGTTGGCAACACTGCACGAAAGAAAGGCCGAATCGGTTCGATTTCTTTTCTGTGATTGGTCGATTTGTGGGTACGTTCGGATATCAATCTTACTTGAACATAGGCATACGAAAGTTGTAAAGGACGCATTGATGAAGGACTTGTACTTACCTACTTATTTTTGCAGTTTTTTCTTTTCTTGCACTTTTCAAGCACTTCTTACCGCCGATATGCGTTGATTTTCCAGCACAGCACGCATGCACGGCACGGTATGGATTTTGATAGTTTGTATAAATGGCGGGTTTTACAGTTCACGATACTGCTATAAAACCACAGAGCAATATAAGTAGTAATAACCAGTCGAGGTGTTAGGGGGATAGGGCAGGCATGGCTGTAAGCGAGAACAGGCACGGATATGCCTGGCGGGCAGATCTGTCGGGTACATCCGTGCGTATATGCCTGCCTATGTGAACTCATGGATCAGTCGGGTACAGCCGTACGTATATGGCTGGCTATTGTAGACGCGGCTTTAAATAATTCATATATAGCAATCATAATCATGGGCGTACCCAGGTAGGGGCAGTGGGGGGGCTGCTACTGCCCCCCCTAGAAGATAAAATAAACGTCAATTTTCCTGGCAAGTGGGAATTAAAAACGTGTTACCTACTCGAAACAGGTATGAGCTGCCCCCCCCTAGCTGAAATCCTGGGTACGCCCTTGATCATAATCCTTCGCGAGAAATTGAGTGCCATGCGGTGTGGCTGTCGGCAGATCGACGTTCACGCAACCCAGCACCCTTATTACAATAATTTTCCACCTTGTGCTTGTTTTGTTGCACGCTCGGCAAGCCTCAATAAGCCGTCACGAATTCCAGCTTGTGAAAAGGTCGTTTGGCTTGGAATAGAATAAAATATAATACTTCTTTATTTTATAGACAATAAGAAAAAAATGTAACGATAAGATGATAATACAATAGTTCAAAAAACATATTTCAACATAAATAGAATAAAATAAAAATAAAAATGTACATAATAATGTATGCCAAAAACAAATATTTTACACAAACGGCCGCACAAGATACGTAATATCTTATTAAATGTCTCTAGGCACAAGTTTCAAGAAGAAAACTAAAAACTTGGCTTGCGTAGGCTTGCGAGAGCTTGTAGCCGCTATGATCGAGTGTCGGTTTCTTGGTCACAAAAGACAAAGGGATTTTCCGAAAGCGCTTGCGAAGCAGCCACATGCTTTGTTTGTGTAGTGGTGGCACACCGACGTAACTATACGTGGCGTAAAACCGTGGACCGTCGATTTGGGGGTTTTGAGGAGGGCAACCCCTCGGAACCCCCACCCCCTGCGGAGATGTATGTCGATACTAGATTCGTATTATCATTTTGAAATTACTTTTGCTTCGGCTAAGAAAGGACTGCCTAGAGAGTGGGGCGTCCCGTTTCAGATTTTCTAACGCTTTTGTGAAACTACTAAATTGCCCACGTCTTAAAGTTGTAAAACATCCTCTTCGGCTAGTTTGAACACCAATTTATTTTATTAATGTGATGACACCAGCCTAACAGACTAAACAGCCTGTCATTTTTGACATTCACAAAATCGCTGGAGGCGTTTTACCTGTAATTTTAGACTACAGACTGTCTTTACACCATAATGCGGCTTCTGACAGCCAGAAAAAAAAAATAGTCAGATAAAAAAAATTACGAGTTTCAATAATTACTTTCTTAAAAACTAAGCATTTCCGCAAGAAGAAACTTTGTATAATTACTTCTTATATATATATATATATATAAGAAGTAATTATACCAAGTTTCTTCTTTCCTGGATACGTCCTATAGGACGTATCCAGGAAAAATCACGAAGTCCCAAAGCGACGGTCCGTATTGTAAATTTTAGCCAAATAACTGACTGGTCAACTCAGGACGCCCTAAACTTTCTGGAAGGTTACCAGGATCAGCCGTGTGATATAACCTGGTGCGGCCACCATCGCCGATAAGATATTTTTTTTGCCAAAAAATGCTACCGAAATATTTGTTTAGTATCACAAGGAATTGGTACCTAAATAAATCAAGTTCTACAAAATAATCTATAATAGTTCTATGATAGCAAGTTCTTGGTGGCGACGCCAGGTAGTATACTTCGTGGCGCGGCCACTAAAATTGAATTAATTTAAATTTATGATTGTTACAACGCCTGAAGAAATAGCCTAGCCATTTTCAATTAAATATGTTATAGAGGTCTATGACCGTACTTTGGTGAAGTATGACTCCTTCATACAAATAAAAATACAAAAAAAAAACGATCAAGTGCGAGTCGAGATCGCGCACGAAGGGTTCCATACCACCGTACAATGGTAGGGGTGGTGTGAAGTGAATTGTTTGGATTTTACATGTCAAAATGTTGTTTACAAAGTTATTGGTTTCACACTGCATGTACGTAACCAGGTGCATTCATAAGTTTGTATGTTGTATTGAAATAATTGTTATACGGGATCCCCCTCAAATATATTTTTTTTCTTTTTTTTAGTATTTGTTGTTATAGCGGCAACAGAAATACAGCATCTGAAAATTTCAACTGTCTTACTATCACAGTTCATGAGATACAGCCTGGTGACAGACGGACGGACGGACGGACGGATGGATGGATGGACAACGGAGGCTTGGTAATAGGGTCCCGTTTGGCACCCTTCGATTACGGAACCCGACCAAACAATGATGAACAAATAAATACTTTTAAGTGTTTTTTTTTGTTCATCATTGTTTGTAACTAGGTTTGATATTATTTACAGTGTTTCAAATGATGGTACCCACGGTACAAATTACAATGCGCATTTGGTGCGCACACTGCAATCGTTGTGTACTCCCTGGTTTACATAATTGTAAGCACGCAAATATTTCGCATTCTCCCACGTTCATTATTTATAAACCGGCGAAAGCGCGCTTACGTCATCCATCTGTCATCTGTCATAGAAGGGTTTTTTACAAAAACAACGTAACTAACAAATTTGTTCATTTTTTGTTTCTGGTATCACTGAAATCTTTATCCAATATGCCATAGACCAGTGAAATCCCTATTTTGCAAAAACGACGTAATCATCAACAAAAACGCTGAAAAAAATCAGGTGGTTTTACAAAAACCACGCGGTCAGAGTGTTGCTAAGGGGGCGGAAGCCCCCACTTCTAAACGCAAAAAAAAATCTAAGTTTTTTTTTCCTTGGCGCCCCCCCATCTACACTCCAACCGATGTAATTGCGTTGTTTTTGCAACAACAGAACAGACAACTGTCACGCTGTCACTGTCAAGCTAATAAATTGAAGGTTATTTTGCGATTTAGCACTCGTTTCGCATCATGATTGAGAACGAGGTTATTGATATCAATAAAAATAAGAGAAAAGCTAAGAAGCAGAAGAAAGAAGATATCGTAAAAAACAAAAAAGCAAGAGGTGAACAACACTACAACCATAAAAACCAGTTGGTTCTAGCTCGTCAAACCGGAGATGACTGCAGGTTGGTACAATAATCTTATATCGTGCTTTCTATTTGGTGTTTCTGTTAATTTGACTAATTAATGTTTTTTTCTAGGTGCAATCGCTTACAATGCTTCTCTAAAATATCAGCAGATGAGAGACAAATTATTTTGGATCAATTCAATAGTGTTGGCAACAAAAATGATCAGGACGCATACTTGATGGGTCTGATTTCATCGTCAGCAGCCGAATGGCATACCAATAACAATCCTCAGGTATTCCGTATGTCAACATTCAAATATAAAATACGTATTGGGCTGCAAGAAATTTCCACATGTTTTACAGCATTCTGTAGTATACATGGAATTGGCAAAAACCGTGTTCGCCGCCTGCAAGGATTGTTATCAGCAAATGTGGCAGTGCCTAAAGATCAAGGAGGAAAACATACTGAGAACAGACCAAATAAAACATCTGAGCCTATACTGAATTTGATAAGATATCACATATCTTCATTCAAAGCAAGACAATCTCATTATTCAAAAAGAGATAATCCTAACTGCTTGTATTTACCAGAAGATTTGATGGTTAATAAAATGCATGACATATTTTTAAAATCATACTGGATTTATGTAACCTACATTGTTTACTGGACTGTTTTTTCAAAGGAATATAACCTTAAGTTTGGGTTGCCACGCACCGACACATGTGCGATTTGTGATGCTTACAAGCTCAAGATTCAATGTGCAGCTCTGCCAGAAACTGCCAATATTCTACGAACTGAACACAGCTTACACCTTGCTAAGGCAGACAAGTTTAGAGAAATAAAAAGAAACCTTAATCAAAAAGCACAGAGAGGTGAAATCATGTGCCTAAGCTTTGATTACATGCAAAATCTTCCGCTCCCTCACATTAGGACTGGTGATGTTTTCTACAGTCGACAACTGTGGAATTTTGTTTTCGGAATTCATGACTTGGGACAGAATAAAGTTTGTATGAATAGTTACTTGGAAACAGAAGGGAAGAAAGGACAAAACGATGTGACATCCCTCCTACTAAAGTACTTTAATGAGCATGAAATATTGAATGAAAATCTTGTACTCATTATTATTATTGTTATCATCATTGTTATTAACAGAGGATCCTGCAAGGTGTTTGTTCTTGATAGGCAGTTGTGGGCGGTGGACTGTATATATTAAAATTCCGATGTTGCTTTCAATGGTCTTTATTCTCGATCACAAGTTACTTCTCTGAATGACTCCTTACGAATGACTCGATATAATGATAGAAATCTTTGCTTTATTATATATATAGCTCATTGTATTGCCGGCCTCGCTGGCGTGATGAGCTCGTCGTCCACAACAGTGTTCATGTAATAAGACGGATAATTTAAAATATATATATGCTTCCGCCTTCTAATTTAATTTGCAGCCTGCCACTGGGCCCTACGTTTTTGTTTTTCTTCTGCCGAAACTTCAGTTAGGTATCTTCATATATTCTGTTTTCTTGCTTTTCTTCATATTTTTCAGTATTTTGTTTTATCTTCTCCCTGAACCGTTTTTGCCTTTCAGCATTCATTAGCGGCGCCATATCTAAGAAAAATACAGATAAATTAGGAAATTAATCTGCGGAATGGCCGAGCAAGATAGAAAATATGCAACAAAATCCACAACAACGTTCAAAGTAAAAAAAAAACAAAATGGCAATCATTTTCGAAATCACTTTATGCAGTTTGTTTTGAGTGTTCATTTGCGATGTCATACCCAGATAAAGATTTTGAAGCAAATCAGACCAGTAACTACAAAGTTCAAAATGTCGGCAATTTTTCAAAATCTCTCTTCAGAATCATGATTGGACTCCGACGGGATCCCCAGATATAGATTTTGAATTAAATCGGACCTAGAACATCAAAATGGCGGGTATTTTTTCAAAATCAAACTTTAGAATCATAATTGGACTCCAACCGGATCTCTAGATATCGGTTTTGAAGCAAATCAGACCAGTATTAAAAAGTTCAAATGGCGGCTACTTTTTTAGGGTTCCTTAGAAAAATAAGGAACCATTATCAATTCTTCATGTCTTTCCGTCCATAATCCGTAGTGATAGGCATCCGATTTTCCGTTTGTTTTGTTACCCATATATCTTTTACAACATGTTAGTAACTATTTGCATTATGAACAGACCTTTATGTAGTGCAAAACGTAACGTTACGCCACACGTAAACATAAACTTCCGACTTAACCTAAAAAAATGTCTGCCACGTCGAATAAAATGCTGAAATCTTTGCGTTAAATACACACATGGATCACAGTTAACATGTCAATCACTATAGAACACTATCAATAATAGTATCTACTTACCCGATCAGATGAGGCCTTCGTTAGCCACAGGTTTTAATTTTTTTTAGTTATTCCTACACACAAATATGTTACTTTGACCATGAAGGATTAAAAATTTAAAAAATGGCGTCAGCATTCTGCCGCAATGTGATAGTTGAATAAACTGAATTTATAGTGGAATATCAAGTGTTTTCTGATAGAAATGTGTTACTCACTAAAGTTACTTCACATGTAACGAACACCTTGGACATACCTTGTAAAATTATATTTATGCCCATTTCTTGCACATTACCGTTTAATTATTAAATAGTACGATACCTTAGTTATGTATCTAAAGCAATATGACATTGATTCGACACACAAAAATACTAAAGTGGCATTTTCATGCACTTGAAAAGGCAGAAATACGCCGAGGACATTGCAGTTTTGTATGGAAGCCAAAATCATGACTTCTGAAAAACTACAATAACTTTTAATTTACATCAAACAAAGGCTCAAAAAGGTTTTTTAACTACAGAATATGAGTCACAAGATTGAAAGAAAGTCCAAGCAATGCAAATATCAGTCCCAATTTAATTAAAATAATTATGAAAGTTGAGAACATATATTTTTTCCCAAATATATATTTTTTTGACTCGTACCCTGAATACGTACCTCAAACTTAGCTGTACTTCAACAACTGTTCAAAATGCAATCCGTTCCTTTCTAAACACAGTCTTGCACGTTTCACTGCATTACGACGCACTTTTCTTAAGACTACCAAATCACTTTTTACAGCGTCAAATGCACTTGTGATGCGGTCTTTTAGTTCTTGCCGGTTCTGAACCTCGTTCCAGTAGACACGCCGTTTTATTTCGCCCCACAAAAAGAAATCACAGGGTGGGAGGTCCGGTGATCTGGCAGGCCAAGGCACAGGCTAGTCTTGTGCCTGCTTGGTCATCAGAGAGAGCGCTCCGTACTAGTACATTTCAGTCAGTGTACTAGTACACTCTAACAGCTCTATTACTACTATTAGGACGTTGGATCTTATGAATAAAAAATATGTATGCTCGGTCATCAGAGAGCGCTCCGTACTAGGACATTTCAGTTAGTGTACCAGTAAGATCTAACAGTTTTATTAGTACTATTATGTATGACGTAGGATCGAATAAATAATGGAGCTATTAGGTTAACCTTTCTTTTCGTGTAGAGCAGAAACTCGAGGAATATTATACTCTGATAATACTAACATAAGAGGGCGGAATGAAAAGTCTGGTAAAAATTAAATAATGAATATCATTTATTTAAAATATATTATTTATTTTTCAACGTAGTTCCCTTCTAACTCAATACACTTCATCCAGCGTTTCTCTAGCTTTTCGATTCCTTCCATAAAATACGATTTAGGCAACCCTTCAAAATAGGCATTGGTTTCGTCAAAATAGGATAATTTCCCTGGTATTTATACAATTCTATGTGTCTGTTTGCATAGCAGAAATAAAAAGTTAAAATATATATGATTTCCCTTCATACTTAAACAGGCTGTCATTCTAGTCAAGATGTCAATGCCGTGTCTATGTGTGCGAGAGCGAGTCGGCATAGCTCAATGCCTCCCGCCCGCCGCCGCTCTCTCGGAGCGATGTCCTAATAGTCCTAATAGACCGAATGTCCGATTAGCGTAGGGAAACGTTTCTTTTCGTTCATAGCACAGTAACGTTTCCTATTCGTTCTTCGTACAAGACCGACACAAGACTAGCACAGGCCCTCCGCGTCCTATCCACCGTCCACTGTAATCATCGTCCAGGTTGTTTTGAACAGGTTGCGCGAAATGAGGTGGTGCTCCATCTTGTTGGAAGAAAAAATCTTGTAGATATGCGAGCGGCACGTCCTCTAAGAAGTTTGCTATTACGCCTCGCAGCTAGATACGTGCCCCCTGTCAGGCGGCCTTCGATGAAGTACGGCCCAATGACTTTATCTTCCACGATGCCGGCCCACACATTCACACTGAAGCGCACTTGGTGATGATGTTCTCGTATACATTTTGGGTTACTGTATGACCACCAATGCTGATTGTGCTGGTTGTAGAGCCCTACACGAGTGAACATCGCCTCGTCTGTCCATAGGATGTGCTTGTTCTGATTTTGTACCAGCCATTAGCAAAAATTGCGACGACGTGGCGCATCATCTTCATTTAACTGCTGCACTTTTTGAAAGTGGTATGGATGCTGTCCAGTAGAGTTCAGCAACTTCCACACAGAATACTGGCTGATGCCGAAACGATGAGCTGCGTCTTGCGTACTGTTTCGAGGGTTGCGCTGAAAGTACTTCAAGATAGCGTCTTCTACCTCCACAGCCAGACGCGGCGCGCCTCCACCATAAGCATGGCTTGGCACTGTGAACTGGCCATAATCCAGAAGCCGTTGGTTTGCCGCTAAGATGGTTTGACGGTGGGGGACAGTGGCGTTAGGTAGTCCTTGAGCTTGGAGCCGAGGGATGTTCTGCGTCTCGTACAATCTTCTGGCTTCGTACAGGTTTTCTCTACTTTGGATGTACACAAGCACCATCTCGTAATATTCACGATTAGGAGATGGTGATCTTGTATGAGCGTATCAGACGGATACGGACTCAAAGGTAAAAGTACCTGCGCGGCGGCGGGGCGGCGAGAGGAATTTGTAGCGTGCGCACGTCAAACCGCGATAAGGTTGCGCAGGCGACTGACTGCGACTGGACTGGCGTCTGGCAGTCTGGCTGGCGGCGGCGCACGTAAAAGCATTGCGGGGGTGAGCCGGTGCAACCGCATGTGCCGCGATGCCAAGCGACGACACATCCAAGAGCGTATAGAGATGTACATCCCAGCTCAGGTCTGGAAGTTCCTTAAAACCCTTGGTGTTGGCAAGTCCCAGGAATCCTCTTCATGTAATGTCGATCTCAACGGCCTCAACCAGTTCTTCTCTGCTCCCCCCGTCGTGATGGATCCTGCCGCTAAGGAGGCAACACTTCGTTGTCGACGGCTGAGAGCTATAGTCTGCACCTC
Organism: Argyresthia goedartella; assembly: GCA_949825045.1. NCBI lineage: Eukaryota > Metazoa > Arthropoda > Insecta > Lepidoptera > Argyresthiidae > Argyresthia > Argyresthia goedartella. Next base: position 18,278,026 of record OX463821.1, on the reverse strand, counting down.
ACCGTTCAACTTCAGCTTCGTTGGAATTGGCGCAGTTAGAAAGGTAGTGCTAGCTATCACATTTAAAGCTGCTGGTTGCGATAACGTCAGCCATCAAATGATTCACAGCGTCCTTGAAGAGTTGCTTCCTCCAATTACCCACATTATCAACTTCTCTCTATCTGATAGCTCCGTTCCTAGTCTGTGGAAGAAAGCACTCGTCATCCCACTGCCCAAAAATTCCAATCCTTCCTCCTTCAAAGATTATAGGCCCATATCTATCTTAACCATTCTCTCTAAGGTCCTTGAATCCATAGTTCACTCCCAACTCTCCTCCTACCTTTCATCAAACAAACTTCTCAATCCGTACCAATCTGGGTTCAGACCAGGGCATAGTACTACCACAGCACTTTTAAAAGTCAGTGATGACATACAGCTAGCCATGGATCAGAAGTTGGCCACGATGCTAGCCCTGCTTGACTTCAGTAATGCCTTTAACTGCGTAGATTTTGAATGTGTCCTTCCACGCTGCTAACTGTTTCGCCTCATACCTGAGAGATCGTCAGCAACGAATTAAGTCTGAAGAGACTGAAACTCAATGGTGTGATCTTTCCTCGGAGTACCTCAAGGTGGTATTCTCTCTCCTCTTCTATTTTCAGTCTTCATAAACTTCATCTCCGACGTCCTCTCTTCTTCGTATCATCTGTACGCAGATGATCTCCAAATTTATCGCCACTTTTCGCCCTGCGATGTAGCTTCATCTGTAGAGACACTGAATGCTGACCGCGAGAATGTGAAAGACTGGGAAGAATGTGAAGACATCATACGGGCTGTTGGTGAACCCGACTAAATCAAAAGCCATGATTTTAGGAACCAGGCACACTCTTTCCTTATTAGAAAAACCCATTGTTCCTGTATCGTACAAGGGCATCACAATAGAGTTTATTACATATAACCTCGGGGTTATTTTTGACAGCCAGCTGTCTTAGTCTCCACATGTCAGCGAGGTCAGCAGACGGGTCTTTGCGTCCTTCCACTCCAAATCACTCTTACACAGTCCCTTCTTCTGCCGCTAATCGACTACGCCGATGTCAGTTGGGCAAGCTCGAACGAAGATCTACTGAAAAAACTCGACCGATTCGCCGAGACTTTCATATTATTTCATATCTTTTTAATGTATTGTTACGCCGGTAGGTTAGGTCAAAAACTTTGAACGTCAATTTCAGTGCTTTAGAGGCGTTTTCAGCAGGCTGAAAAGTCATTTCAGGCCGTTTCAGAAGTTACTCTATCACATATCTAAAGATCGAAATTTCACCCAAGTTGCCGTCGTTTTCAGGCGCCTGAAACATGTTTTCAGTCCGTTTCAGGGCACCCTCTATCAGATGACGCCATAACCTGAAAACCCGTTTTCAGGCGTTTTCAGGACCCCTTATGGGCCTCTGAAGCACAAATCGTTATATGGCGAAATATCCGGTAGGAGTGACAGAGATAGCACTACTAGAAAGAGATAGCTATACTCGGAACATTCGAGAAGTGTGTGACAGAGATAGCACTACTAGAAAGAGATAGCTATACTCGGAACATTCGAGAAGGGAGTGACAGAGAGAGTGCACCATTAGAGAGAGACATATATGGTCTCGAATGTTCTCGGCCCGCACGCTGGTCCTTACTAGAATATTCGCGATATGTGTGGACAATGTGTCCAGAGCGGCTCCGCGGGATATTAAAGGCGTCGACGGCCGGCGCGAGTTAGTTACATTTTAACTGCGATCGAGTGCTAGTACAAGGATAATCGGAAAGAAAGACTCTTCGTGTGAATAGTGAGTGCATAATTATTGAAATAGTGTGTGTGTGTTTTAGTGGATTTTATGTACAGTTCGTGTGAATTGTAAGTGCCTAATTTGGGTAATAAAGTGAGTGTTTTATTTAGTGGATTAATTCGCGTTTTTCTATCAAATACGAACCCCACGCTCGTAACATTTGGTGTCAGAAGTGGGATAGAAAATGCCGTTAATGCCACGAGAAACCGAGCCAAAAGGAGTGACGACGCGAAGCCAAACGTCTGGGTCTGGAGACTTGACGCCTGCTACGTCGGAATCACCTGCTCCAGCTGCACAAGGAGTAGACCTCAACGTTATCTTCGTCCTCCTAAAGGAACAAGCGAGAGAGCTAAGGAACAGTCGCGAAAACAGGAGGAACGGGCCAGGAAACAGGAGGAACAGGCCAGGAAACAGGAAGAACAGACTCTAATCCTCCAGAATGAGCTTAGGGAACAAAAGGATCACCAGGAGGTACAGGCACGAATGCTTCGTGAGGTACATGAGTCCACGACCGAATGGAAGAGAGAGTTGTTCGAGGTCCAGGAAAAACTGGCCGATATGGATGAAAAACTGGAGAGTCGAGTCCATGATGTCGATAAAAAAATTGAGATCTGTGAGAGCCGTCTCCAAAAACTTGAGATCAAAGTGGCTAATGGTCCAAGTACCTATGTACCCGACGCATCGGTGTCCGGAGGCGGCAGGTTCAAAGTGCCCCCCTTTGACGGTAGCTCATCGTGGACTGCCTATAAGCTGCAGTTCGAGTCTGTTTCCCAGGCTAATGGTTGGAGTAAGGAGCAAGCCAGGACAGCACTGACGTTGGCGCTGCGCGACGAGGCTCTTACCATACTAGAGGCTCTGGGAAACGACCGGACGTACGACCGCCTTCTAGAAGCCTTGGAGGCACGATACGGTGACAGTCACCTGGAGCACGTGTACCGAGCTCAGTTAAAGGACTGGGCACAAGGACGTAACGAGTCCTTACAACAGTGGGCCCTGGAAATCGAGAAGTTGGTTAGGAAGGCCTATCAACGTACGTCAGCATCCTTTGTGGACAGTATGCTGGTGCAGGCCTTCATCGATGGGATCCGTGATCTGGAAGTGAGGGCAGCCGTGCGATTGGGACATCATGGCAGCCTAAAGGATGCAGTAGCCCACGCTCTCGAGGTGGAAGCTGTACGACAGGATTCATCCAGGCCTTTCAGGGTGCGAGAAGTGTCGACTACGAAGCCAGTAGCTTCCCGCCGCGAATTTGGGCCACGTTGCTACCATTGTGGAGAACGTGAACACCTGCAGTCAGGCTGTCCAAAAAGGACTAGGAGGGACAGAGACCCCGCTCCAATGGCGAGGAAAATAGGCTCTGTGGAGTCAGAGCCCCAACAGGGAAACGAATAAAAGCCAGGACTATGGGACGTGTGCTGGCTGGCGGTCGAAATGTCCCAATTATGATATCACAGGCAAACGACGGGAATAGTCTGGTTGTCAATGGAGAAATCTGTGGAATACCATGTCTCCTTACCATAGACACTGGAGCTTCTCGGACTGTGATCAGCTCTCGGCTACTGAGACACCTGACCAGAGATCATCTAGTCCGACCTAGGCATCTCCAGCTGCAAACTGCTACCGGCCAGTACATTTCCGTCCAAGGAGAACGAGAGTTAGCTGTGAAAATAGGTGAAAAAGAATACTGGCATAAAGTGATCGTTGCTAACATCGTCGACGACTGCATTATTGGATTGGATTTTATGAGGAGACATGACTGTAAAATCGACTTAAAGGTTGGAGTTCTAAAGTTTGGAGTTGATGAGATTCCTATACAAGGTGGAGTAAATGGAAATGTTTACTGTACCAGGAGAACCATTTTTCAACCAAGGTCACAGGTTTTAGTTCCAGTGAAATTGCCGAACTCCACAAGGCCACAATCTCACCGCTGTGTTGTGGTAGAGAGGTTGGATGCTGATAAACCGTGGATAACAGCCCGTACAATGGTAACCACGGCATCTACAGCATTTGTAAGGATCCTTAACCCAAGCGACACGGAATGCGTTCTCAATAAAGGAACGCTGGTCGGATCATGCCAAGAAATTTCTTGGATAAGAGGCTGCCGAGAATCTGAGGTAAACGTGAAACCTGGTCATATTAAGCCTTCAATGGATGTTGAAAAATTACTAAATGACTCCAGGGAGCACCTTACCGAGGAGGAATTCCTTAAGGCGCGTAGCTTACTGCTACGATATCGCAACGTCTTTTCTTCGCATGATGATGACATTGGAAGAACTGGAGTGGTTCAGCATGAGATCGACACTGGGGAAACTATGCCTATCCGACAGCGCCCTCGGAGAGTTCCAGTAGCTCGGGAGAAGGAGGTTGAGGGCATGATCGAGGAAATGCAAAGAAGCGGCGTTATTGAACCTTCAACAAGCCCGTGGTGTTCTCCCGTAGTTTTGGTTAAGAAGAATGACGGCACCATGAGATTCTGTATTGACTACCGTCGACTTAATGATGTAACCAAGAAGGACAGTTATCCACTTCCACGAATCGACGACACTTTAGACACATTGAACGGAATGAAATGGTTTTCAACGTTGGATCTGAAAAGTGGCTATTGGCAAGTCGAAATCAAGGACAAGGATAAGGAGAAAACGGCCTTCTCTACTGGCAAGGGACTCTGGCAGTTCAATGTTATGCCATTTGGACTGTGTAATGCACCAGCCACATTTGAGAGATTAATGGAACAAATATTAGCTAGACTTCTAGGAGAAACTTGCTTGGTCTATTTGGATGACATCATTATCGTTGGTAGAGACTTCAACGACCACTTGAATAAATTGGAGCAGGTGCTAGGCAAACTACGAGGGGCAAATCTGAAACTCAGTCCGAAGAAATGCTCGTTTTTCAAACGTAAAGTGAATTACTTGGGACACGTGATTTCGAAGGACGGCATCCAGACAGATCCTGAGAAGATTAGCGCCGTGAAGGATTGGCCGACGCCAAAAGTCAAGACTGCAGTACGTGCCTTTTTGGGGCTTTGTTCATACTACAGACGTTTTGTGAAGAACTTCTCGGATATAGCAAAGCCTTTGCATCAATTAACGGAAGAAAAGCGATCATTTGACTGGAACGAACAATGTGAGTCAAGTTTCAACGAGCTTAAAGGAAGACTTTGTGAAACGCCAATATTGGGGTATCCAGACCCGGATGAGGATTTCATTGTGGATACAGATGCTAGTAATACTGGAATTGGAGGTGTCTTGTCGCAAAAGAAAGGAGATAACGAAGTTGTGATTGCATATTTCAGTAAGTCATTGTCAAAACCAGAGAGGAATTACTGTGTAACTCGGAGGGAATTGCTAGCAGTTGTCAAGACGTTACAGCATTTCAGCAAATACCTGCTGGGCAAAAAGTTTCGTATCAGAACTGACCATGCTGCTTTAAAGTGGTTGCTAGAATTTAAAAACCCCGAGGGACAAGTGGCGAGATGGATTGAACAACTGCAGGAGTATGATTTCATCATCGAACACCGTAGTGGGAAATCACATGGAAATGCTGACGCCCTATCACGTAGACCTTGTGCGGACAACTGTAAACATTGCTCAAGACAAGAAGGCAAGGAATGTGTTCGAATGATGAGAACTGATACGGTTAGCGACGAGTGGAGTGATGAAATCATGCAGCAAGCGCAACAAGAGGACCCTGACGTGAGACCCATTTTTGATTGGATTAATGCTGGCGCACCTAAACCAAGATGGTGTGATGTAGCTCCTATGAGTGCGGTAACAAAAAGCTACTGGGCACAATGGGATAGCTTGGTTATGCATAAAGGCGTTCTATGTAGAAAATGGGAATCAACAAATGGGAAGGATGCTTACCTGCAAGTCGTTGTCCCAAAGAAAAGGGTGAAAGAAGTTTTGAGAAGCTTTCACGATGGAACATCCGGTGGACACCTTGGAGTAAAAAGGACCCTAATGAAAATTCGGCAACGTTTTTATTGGATTCACTGCCGAGAAGATGTTGAAAATTGGTGTAAACGATGCACTAACTGTGCATCAGTCAAGGGACCGCATACCCGTAGCCGAGGAACGCTCAAGTTGTACAACGTAGGAGCTCCTTGGGAAAGGGTTGCATTAGATGTCGCAGGACCTTTCCCAGCATCGGACTCCGGAAACAAGTACATTCTTGTCGTGATGGATTACTTCACGAAGTGGCCTGAAGTATTTGCCATTCCTAATCAAGAAGCGGTAACCATAGCTGAAAAGTTAGTGAACGAAGTATTCTGCCGGTTTGGGGTACCACTCGAAATCCACAGTGATCAAGGAAGAAACTTCGAGTCTGCGGTCTTTCAGGAGACTTGTCGCATAATGGGAATTCATAAGACGAGGACTACGGCGTATCATCCACAGTCAGATGGAATGGTTGAGAGATTTAACCAGACACTGGAGAGACATCTAGCCAAGGTCGTTGAGAGCCATCAAAAAGATTGGGATCGGCATATCCCCCTCTTCCTGTTGTCTTATAGGTCCGCAACTCACGAAAGTACTGCGGTTACTCCATCGTATGCGAATTTTGGAAGAGAACTCCGTCTGCCTGCAGATCTCCTGACTGGACGTCCGCCCGATATACCGAGGACCATCACGGAATATGCAAATGATTTGCGGGATCGGATTGATGATGTTCACAGCCTGGTACGTGAACACGGGCTCCACGCTAGCATAAAGATGAAAACCCGATATGACCGGAAGTCTTATCAAGTGGGTTTTGAGGAAGGTTCGTTGGTGTGGCTACATAACCCTATGCGACGAGTAGGAAAGTCCCCGAAACTATCTCCGAATTGGGAAGGGCCTTACAAGGTAGTCACCAAAATAAACGACGTCACGTATCGAATCCAGCGGAATCCTCGTAGTCCGAGCAAGATTGTTCATGTTGACCGGCTAGCCAGATACCACGGAAATAATGATGCTCGGGACGAGCATGTCTTAGGAGGGGGTAGTGTTACGCCGGTAGGTTAGGTCAAAAACTTTGAACGTCAATTTCAGTGCTTTAGAGGCGTTTTCAGCAGGCTGAAAAGTCATTTCAGGCCGTTTCAGAAGTTACTCTACCACATATCTAAAGATCGAAATTTCACCCAAGTTGCCGTCGTTTTCAGGCGCCTGAAACATGTTTTCAGTCCGTTTCAGGGCACCCTCTATCAGATGACGCCATAACCTGAAAACCCGTTTTCAGGCGTTTTCAGGACCCCTTATGGGCCTCTGAAGCACAAATCGTTATATGGCGAAATATCCGGTAGGAGTGACAGAGATAGCACTACTAGAAAGAGATAGCTATACTCGGAACATTCGAGAAGTGTGTGACAGAGATAGCACTACTAGAAAGAGATAGCTATACTCGGAACATTCGAGAAGGGAGTGACAGAGAGAGTGCACCATTAGAGAGAGACATATATGGTCTCGAATGTTCTCGGCCCGCACGCTGGTCCTTACTAGAATATTCGCGATATGTGTGGACAATGCGTCCAGAGCGGCTCCGCGGGATATAAAAGGCGTCGACGGCCGGCGCGAGTAAGTTACATTTTAACTGCGATCGAGTGCTAGTACAAGGATAATCGGAAAGAAAGACTCTTCGTGTGAATAGTGAGTGCATAATTATTGAAATAGTGTGTGTGTGTTTTAGTGGATTTTATGTACAGTTCGTGTGAATTGTAAGTGCCTAATTTGGGTAATAAAGTGAGTGTTTTATTTAGTGGATTAATTCGCGTTTTTCTATCAAATACGAACCCCACGCTCGTAACAGTATTGAAAAGTCCGCGCTACTCCAGCTACCTTCGACAGCGCTTTGAGTATCTCTGTTCAGGAGATCGTCACCGGAGATCTCACACGGTCTCACTCTTAGCCACACCAAGGCACAACACCTCGGCGTATGAGCACACCTTCAGGTTGCAGGCGGTCCGACTGTGGAACGCACTTCCTTGCAAGATAAGAGCCAGTCCCACTCTTTTCTCTTTCAAAAACCGGGTAAAAGAGCACTTCCTCTCTCTTTCATGATAGTAGTTATAGTATGTATATTATTACTATTTGTACAGGTTTATGTATCTATTGGTACTTTTTATTTATTATAGATAAGTTATTTGATATTGTGCTCTGCCTAGCCTTTCTTGGTAATTTTTCCTATCATACCTTGGTTTGCTGGAAGAAATCTCTTTTTAGAGATAAGCTCGCCTTTTTACATATGTTTTCAACAAATGTAACTTTTTATTTATCTTTGTGCAATAAAGAATTTTGAATATGAAAAATATAATGTATGTACGTAAGAACCTTACAACATTTTCCAAACTTAGCAGCGATAACTGTAATTTTAACCTAAGAAATAATCACAGACTATGTGCGCCCCAATTTAGACTCGCGAAGGTTAGCAATTCTTTCAAGGGTCAGTGCATTCTCTACTATAATAACATACCTCTTGAGATTTTGAAATAGCCATTTGAGCAATTTAAAAAGTATGTTAAAGCGACTTTGTCGAAAAAGGGATATTACAATGTTTAAGATTACTTAAATGACAGGACTGTATGGGGTTAATCTAGCTCAACACACACCTTGCTCTTAATAATTTTGTTATTATTTATTCCTGCTTATTAATCATAATAATTAAATTATTTTTAATAGTTAAGCACAACCTATTTTTAAAAGAGATCTAAAAATCAATCTGTGGGAGTTTCTACGCCCTTCTTCTCCCACAATGGTCCAATGTAGAGAAGAGGCAAAAAATGACGAATGCTAAGTATATGTAAATATCTACAGTAATAAAGTACTTTGACTTTGACTTTGACTTTGAGTTAAATATCAGCCAACAACCTTTTTCCCTGGTATCAAAATTTTCTTCCCCAAAAATGACCCCAATCTTTTTGTTTCCCCAAAAGTTCCTCAAAGCTATAAACATTCCCCAACATTGCGAAAAAAAACCCCAAATCTGGAGACCCTGCGAGTAATGGCGACGTTTGATTCTCCAAACAACGCAAACGGTTGCAAACGTTTGTAGTGGCTCCGAACCAGAAGCCTTATGGCGTAACTCTCTGAAGTTCATAGCGTGTGTCTATGGTTCATCTCATGCTCATACAATTTCATTGATTGCGGGGTATCACCGAAGGCTTCTAGGCTTCATACAATGAGCTGGGGTTTGGCCTCCATTATGATGCTACTTGCGAGATACCAATTTGACAGATGAAGCTGGTGCAAGGTGTCAAACGTAAAAGTCTATATGAAGTTCATAGCTCAGACGACTTACGCCATAAGGCTGCTGCTGTAGTCTTGTGTCGGTCATGTACGAAGAACGAATAGGAAACGTTACTTTGCAATGAACGAAAAGAAACGTTTCCTTACGCTAATCGGACATTCGGTCTATTAGGACTATTAGGACATCGCTCCGAGAGAGCGGTGGTGGCGGGCGGGAGGCATTGAGCCATGCCGACTCGCTCTCGCACACACAGACACGGCATTGACATCTTGACTAGAATGACAGTCCTAAGCCTGTTTACTATGAAGGGAAATCACATATTATTTAACTTTTTATTTCTGCTATGCAAACAGACACATATATATGTTGTATAAATATGTTAATATTATCAGAGTATAATATTCCTCAAGTTTCTGCTCTGCACGAAAAGAAAGGTTAACCTAATAGCTCCATTTTTATTCGATCCTACGTCATACATAATAGTACTAATAAAGCTGTTAGATCTTACTGGTACACTGACTGAAATGTCCTAGTACGGAGTGCTCTCTGATGACCGAGCAGGCATATTTTTTATTCTTAAGATCCAACGTCCTAATAGTACTAATAGAGCTGTTAGAGTGTACTAGTACACTGACTGAAATGTACTAGTACGGAGCGCTCTCTCTGATGACCGAGCAGGCACAAGACTATGCTGCTGCAAGTGGCAAGCGTCCGGACGGGAAATAATACCAACACAATAAAGTGATGGTTTTTAAGCACGCACCATAACCATACCGGAAATGTGCCCTATTTTTTCAGTCGAGCAACGAGCATAGACTGTATAGAGATGACATTTGTCAAAGTCAGAAAAAAAGTAAAAAATTGAGTTACAATTCCTCCCGTGTCGAATTAGCAGAATTAAATGGAAATAAGCGTGTGTAGTTTTATTCAAATATACTAAAGAGCTTCTCTGTACAAATCCTCAATTTGTATGATAGTAAATCCGTGGCTATTGGTACTAACCACCTAATTCTTCAGTAGTGCGCGCCGGTGAATGAAACTGTGATCATGGCGAATCCGTCGTCAGGCGTTGGTGAGGGATAATTTTATTTTGTCCCATATCCTGCAGCATTTTTGCCTGTGATGTCGATTGAATGAAGCCTCGATTATTGGAACTCGAATAATGTTTTTTCTTTGCAGTTGTACCGCGTAACTTTCGTTTGCTCGAAGAGTTGGAGCAGGGACAGAAGGGTGTCGGAGATGGTACCATCTCGTGGGGTCTGGAGAGCGATGACGACATGACGCTCACTCACTGGACCGGGATGATCATTGGGCCGCCTAGGGTAAGTATAATGTTTATTAATTTTGCATCTACCTTTCTGGGGTTCCTTATGCAAAGGTTGTTTTTACCTAACCCTAAGTTGATCAGTCAGTTAGAGTGTCGATAAGGGGGCGGAAGCTCTACACTTCACACTCCAACCGATCAGTCTTCTCCACCGTCAGTATCCTTTGTGATACTGGTTGGCGAAATTATTACAAACAGTTTTGAGAAAAATAGTTTGTTATACCCACTCAGGTTTGTAACCCAAAGATAGTCTCATGTAACGCATAATATCAAGTGGGTGAACTATAGATATCATTCACCCTAAGGGGATACCTCGGTTGTAGTGTAGAGCTTCAGCCCCCTTATTGATACGCAATCAGGGAAAAATGACATAACATAGTGCTAAACCACAGAAAAACTATTAAAAAAATAAACTACACTATTTTGTTAAAAAGATTATCAACGAGGGTTTACAAATACATTATCTCCACATATTGAACGCAGTTCTACAATGAAATTGGTTAGGATTTCAGAATTACAGGAAAATATTAAACAATTTAGAGGTCTTTTCGTAATTAAATTCTATCGAAAAAAAAACATCTAATCATGTTTTTCTTCAATGAGAAACTTAATTAGATACTCAACTGGACTGGGGCACTGAATCATACATACACTTTCATAGCAAAAATTATGTGAACATAACCTCAAATTTTGACAAAATTAATTTATTCCTCAAAAACTGTACATTTCCTCGCACAAAAAACTATACTTGAGGGGGACATGGGAGCTCCAAATAACCCCCTGACATTTACATTATAGTAAAAATCGTGTGAACAATATCTATAGCCAACTCCATCAAGTTCTTGATGATTTGAATTCTGGCCAGTGTATGTTGCATAACAGTGGGTCACCAACAGAACAGATGGGTCAAAAGGAATCTATAGATATTCAATCTTAAATTGTGTACTTTGCCATAGTAGGTAACTTTAAAAGTGTGTTTTTCTGGTTTTCAGACACCATATGAAAATAGGATGTATTCACTTAAAATTGAATGCGGTACTCGGTACCCTGATGAACCTCCAACTGCTAGATTTATCTCTAGGATCAACATGAACTGTGTCAACAGCCAGACTGGACTTGTGAGTAATCCTCTTTACTTGTTTTATTTTATTTTATTCATTTAGGGTTTGTTTTAGTCGATTTTTCCTCCATTGCTTAAATGATTGTAACTTGTTGCCAAAGTCTACTCGGGAACTTTTGCCTACACCATAGCAAAATTCGATCATAATTAAGGTTTTCAATGCTTTGATGAATATTTGTGCTAGCCAAATCTGTGCATTTCATATGTTAGTATCATCAATTTCTAGTATTTAAGGTTATAGTTACAAGGTTATGCCTATTATTAATGATTGTGCTCATCGTAACCACAAATCAAGCACACTAATTACAGCATGATATCACTAATATCTCTGGTTCTACAATACTATTCAGCTCCTTTATTTTGCAAAGTTATCACTTAAAACCGACATCGGTAATACAGTAGAGCTCATTATCTTTGTTGAGACTGCTGTTCCTGGTTGTCTAGTGGCTAGAATCTAGTCTCTTGTTGATCCTAATCACAATACAATAATTATTCATCAACCATCATAGTCACATATTTATGAGCTCTATCTTCCTATGAGCTGACACATTGCCATGTCTCTTGATCTTTTGTAACTAACTGCATCATCATCTTCTGACTTGTTTTGATAGTATTATGGGACAATTTGAACATTAAAATTAATGTATGTACCATTTATTTTTAAATAGGTACTCCCTCTATAGCTCTGTCCCAGCTTCCTACTATATTAAAATCAACGACACTACTATAAAAAAAGCCAATGCAGTACTTTCAGAGCATTTTTTTTCTAAAATCCAATAGATGGTGTTGATTGTAGCCACCCTTACCTTTTTCCTTTGGCGCATGATGAATGTTGTAAATATGGGTAGATGACACCAAAACAAACAAAAAAATATTGTTAATATGGTAGGCTAGTGTCACGTTTGCGATATAATTATATTAAAGAGTCCCTTTTAAAAAAAAAGTTAACATTTATTGTGATGTATGTTGAATTCAATTCAATTCAAAGATTTTTATTCATAATAGCACAAAAATTGAGACTTAATGGACGTCATAACATAATCAAGCAAGCATAATATAACATTAAGTAGGTGCCTAATTATTACTTAGTACATAATATATAGGGTGCAATGAACTGGTTTAATGCCAGATGTCGGTGTCTTGTAAAAAAGTCATTATTTTGTAGAAGGCCTACTACAAAATTAATGACTTTTTGGAGAGACTTAATGGACGAAATAACATAATCAAGCAAGCATAATATAACATTAAGTAGGTGCCTAATTATTACTTAGTACATAATATATAGGGTGCAATGAACTGGTTTAATGCCAGATGTCGGTGTCTTGTAAAAAAGTCATTAATTTTGTAGTAGGCCTTTGTGCACAAAGTGTGCTTTATACATTTTTTGAATCGAGCTTCGGTTAAGTTTTGTATTTCTTGCGGAATTTTATTGTAGAAGCATATACAGTGTCCCATAAAAGAACTGCTAACTTTTATGACTCTGAACATTGGAAAAGAAAATTTATGTTTATATCTAGTTTGCACATTGTGGCGGCTATCAATGGTTTTAAAGCTACTGATATTTTTCCTTGCATACATTATGTTTTCATAGATATATTGACTTGCAACTGTTAGGATGTTGGTTTCTTTGAAGAAATATCTCAGAGATTCTCTATTACATAGCTTATAAACAAATTGAATCACTCTCTTCTGCAAAATGAAGATGGTCAAAATGTCAGCAGCCCATCCCCATAGTAGTATGCCGTAGGACATAATGCTATGGAAATAACTAAAATATACAACGCCTAGCAGTTGCAACGTCAGTCAATTCCCTGATTCTTTTAACCGTATATGCTGCGGAGCTAAGTCTATGTGCTAATTTTACAATATGGGGACCCCACTGTAGTTTGGCATCAATAGTGATGCCGAGAAATACAGTTTCATCTACTAGTTTTAGTTTGTCTTTCCCCAATACAATGTTACTCTCAACATGCCTTACATCAGGTAAAGTGAATTTAAGCACTGTCTTTTTTTCTCTCTCTTTTGAGATTGAATACATTCCTTTTGTCTGTTTCCAGGTTGACAACAGGCAAGTCCCGATCCTTGCTAGATGGCAGCGTGACTACACGATCAAGACAGTTCTGCAGGAGTTGCGGCGCCTCATGACCCTCAAGGAGAACATGAAGCTGTCCCAACCTCCCGAGGGTAGCACTTTCTAAATCCTCTCTCACAATAAATGTCTCATTCTACCACCCAGTCTACTCTCAGCCACAACACAATTCTCTTTGCAGCTTCAGACCCTCTTTGAATTGCTAGAAGCGCTATGTTAGGTTTGAAATGCAGCATCTATTGTTTGCTGCTATATGCGATGAATGATTGTTTCCTTTTTCAAGAGTAGATTGGGTTATGTACTTGTAAGGGTCATTCTACAAAATCTTGTAACTAACTGCTTAGAAGGGTAACACCCATTTATTTATCAGCATATAACCCAAATTGTTGTGGCCTTTTGAAAGAGTTAAACTTGCTTTTGTTATTATTAAGGCTAGATTGCCCGCAGCTTGATTTTAGATAAGTGATAACCATGCCTTTATTCACGAACTACGTTTGCGTGATAATTTCTTGTTAGTGTAGCAACAACTGTAGGTAAAGCAAAGGAGTTTTGTTGTTGGTGAATATAGGCATATTTATTTTTTAAATCTTACCTCTCATTTCTATAAAACTTACTCTGAATTTTAACAATGAATATGATTGATTCATTATTCTTGTAGTTTAACATGATCAAGTGTAAAATATTTTAGGGACTGTTTAATTTTCTTAGGCACATAAGATAAAGTGCTACTGGTTCAATGAAAAGCTTCGCATCTTGCTCCCTGACCTTACGAACAATACATGATGTACTATTTATTGTACCCTGGACCTTGGACCTGGGTCTGCCAAGGTCTGCTGGTCAGCATTGTAAATCCCAAAGACCACTGTCAACCCCTCATGTAACCACTATTCGTGTTTAATTGTTACAAACCAAATGCTAAGTCATTGTTTCATAGCATTAATATTTTTACCAATGTATAACTAGCAAAGGTAAATAAATCAAATAATACTGTCGTACATTGGTTTTCTTATTTCTATTCTAATAAATATCAAATAGGCCTTGTATCCCTGTACCCCTAACAAAACCAATTTAAAAATTTAATGAAACGAAGATATATTCACAGTAACATTTATTTCAGACACAAATATTAGAGAACATTTTGAACTAATAAAAATATTGCTACCTGTATTTGATACAAAAAGTTTTTAAATAGTGTCGTGTAAATTAAAAATACGAACTAATTTCATGTTTTTGTCGGTTGGCAAGATGATATACATACTAATATAATAAAAATTACTGAATTTATTATTGCTTATTAGATTCCAACACTCGCAAAAGCTTCAATGTTACTAATAACAGGTGTCGACCAGGTACACATGTATATAATAATCCTATAAACTTCTTTCAATTTAACCTTCTAAGACCCGAATTAGAACTTCTTTTATATCTATCACAATTAGATGACAGATATTATATCAGATTTTGGTATTTAGAGGAAACGCGACGATTTGGCGCACCTTATTTTAGCTAAGCAATCTCGAAGTTACATAATTGTCCTTAAATATTACAGGTTTCGGGTGAGTCTAAGTATAACTTATACGAAGATAATACCTTCTTCAATCATTAAAAATTTAATACAAATATACAAATCATCAATATCTGATCAGTGTTCCTTGACAGGTTGTAGACAACAGCCAAATTGTTTACCATTACAATATAAAATGTTGTAAGTATAAGAAAATATGTTCATAAATTACAAAAAGATCAATCCATAACAGTACAAGAGTTAGCAAAAAGATAGTAGTGAGAGATGTTTCGTTACTCAAGAAGCAGCAGGCTGCCGCTAATTGTTAAGTTTTATTATGGATTAAGTCCGACGCTGGCTTAATAAGTTCCATGATACCTCATGGGGTTGTAGCTCCATAAATAAAACGAATGTTAGGCACTCATACATACTACAGTCTAACTTTTTATCAGCTGCAGTAAAATGACATTTTGTGGGTTGCCTTTTTTTTAAGAATAATAAATAGGGATGTAGATAAATGAGTGAGTGAATCATTCAATAAATGAATGATCAGTTTGGTTTTGTTTTTGAGATTTAATATTAAGTTGTAATGTATTTTTTAATCTATAATTATTACTATAGTAGAGGATTGATCTTTTTTAGTGGAAGTATAGGGAGTGTGATGTTCAATATTGTTAAAAGGCGGCCAAGCGTCATCGTAGCACCGTAACTAAAAACCAGTACTACCAACTTGAGAGCGTGTTCTTGAGCGATAACTTGTATATGTGTAAAAGGATCAACGTTTATACAACTTTTTCTTTACATGAATAATAAATAGAATTAAGTATGATCATTATGAGTCAGTTATGGAACGATTATATCTTCTGTGAACTGAATCGCATCCCTATTGAGATTAGGCTGTCAACATTATTTTACGGAATGACATTTAGAAACGCCAGTTTACTGCAGCTGATAAAAAGTTAGACTTTATATGTGAAGTGAATCATTAGGTAAGTTTAGCGTTTAACCCTTTGTGATGTAGAAAATATATTTCCCGTCATGTTTTCAACCTTATGGCTTCATATTAAAGTCCAAAACCAATGAAACATTATGCCTGCCTCTACCACATAAATAAGGGGTTAACCCTTATGGGTTACATGTGAAATTCTTTTAAATGTTGTACATGATATGAATATCATTTATGAATATGACAGATTTAATCTACGTTTATGGGTGCAGTTAGCAGTACAGTTAGTGAACAGTCGTTCAAAATTGATCCGAAACTGATTAATTTTGAAGAGAAATCTTTGCACATGGCATTATCATGAAACGGTAACAAAGGCACGTTAACTTCATCCTGTTACTGATGTCAGTAGTATTCATTTCATTGAAATCCAGGGATAGTATATTTTATAGTAACCTAAGAAGAACTTCGTTGTTACTTGTTATTCATTCATTCAACTACTGACACTTACTTTAAGTAACTTGAAGTATAAGCTAGCCTTTTGTGTTGCCAGCAACCGTGTTGATTAAAGCTAAGTTTCGATTTGTATCGTTAATCGTAACTTAAAATGTGGAACCACTCACGAAATTTTCTAAGATAAACACAATAATTACGTGACATTATTGCAAAAATATATACAGGTTGGCTCAACTTAGGTGGTCTTAATATAATTTTTGTCTAAGAAATTATTTTTAGTTAAAAAAAACTTATGCACCAACGAAGTAGGGCCTTTAGTGGTGGACTTGGCACCGATCAGCACATGAACATGTTTAGTAGGTATATGAAGGAATCGTCTTTGGTGTTTTATCGTATTGCGATATTAGGATCACATAACTGAGCTTATTCATCAACCAAACATACGAAACACGATATAAAACTAGAAACCGAATGCATCCACAGAAACGATATTTCGATTTCTAACTGCAGATAACCTATCTGCATATCTGCAGTTAGAAATATATATTGATCTGATAGACTATATCATATTTACAACAATATGTACACGATTTAGATATTTCCATACACAACATTGCTCGGAACAGAATAACGAACCATCCTGCCCATACAGTATACAAAAATGTAATGAATGACTAACATTAAATTAACAAAAATAACTTTCTCTCCATGAAATGCACCAATTGTAGACACCTTCATGATTGCTGTAGTTCATTGATATAGTACTAGTGACTGTGGGCTGTAGACCTCGCGAGCGACACAGGAAGTTTGTGTTATTCCACCCCTCACACCCCGTTCAATTTATAGGATGAACAAATGGAATTAATAATAAATATATACAATAAATGGAGAATAAAATTTTGCGGTGGCGTTTGTGTTGCCGGACCGAACGGACGTGTCTATAGACCTCCGACATCTTGCAAACGCATTTAAACAAACAATAGTTTACAACCCGGCGCGCGCCTTTGTTCTGTCTCTGGTTTCTCGCGTTTCGGAGATTTTGTATCAGCGAGATGATATGAGAGTGTCTAATATAGCTACAAGTGTGAAATTAGAGTGCGTAAAGTGTGAATTAGATAGGTTCTGAGCTGCGCCCTACCAGATAATAGGCTACGCCACGCTGCTGTGACAATACGTGTACAATATTGTGTACGACAATAGGATAGCTGAGACAACTCAACGAGTGTTGCCTGGTGAGCCCGTTCCTATTCAGTGTCCACATATATTATCTCCACAGACGAATCTACTAGAAGAGACCCCGAGTTTACGTCTCACGCAATACATAACAGTACTCCCTAACGACACGCCGTTATCCTGGAGTATTAACCGACCCTATCCAGCACATTAGGTGTGTCATGACACTGGGATATCTCCTCAGCAATAACCTAACCTTATCAATGAATTGCTTTCTCCGGACACACAAAGGATTACATAGGACGTAGAAGCTTCATTATTTAAGGTATTTCTTAAGTGAATCTAACCCATAAAATTAAGCTCTCTCAACAGCAACAACCTGGGAAACAGACTTATTTCCTTTGATCACAGACATTCGTGGTGCTTGATACATCATCATAAATACTTAGTCGATAGAAACTAGAGTTGCGCAACGAGTCGTGGTATTATCCCACGCCAAGAATCAGGCCCTTTCATGCACTTCCTGCAGGCACGTGAATAAGGACACTAAAACCCAAACAATACCGGACAGAAAAAGTTAAACAAAAGAGATAAATTACGACAAAAAACATTCCTCAAACTAACACAGCTGCAAAACGGCGAAGCAAATACGTTATTTTTTTGTGCAACAAGCCCCTTCTCTGGACAACGAGCTAAGAAAAAACGAATTTCAACGAGCAATAAACAATAGGGCCTTGTACAGGGACTGGACCTCGACCCGTGTCACGGACCTCACTACTACGCACTAATGAAGTGAACTGAAGTAGGTGATGTCAGTGCAGAGAGTCTCACTAGCTGAGCAACAACCTGGTGAGATTGCTCCGATTAAGATACCTAGCCCTATATCAGATAAAACAGAAAAACTAACTTTATATCTGGCAGGTAAAATCCTTCGTAATGCTGGTTACCATTTCATAAACAGATACCGCTCTCGCTCCAAATTACTACGCCAACTCTAAACTATTCCATAGGCATAGTCCCGTACAAATAGGTAGGTGATAGGTATATGAAAATACAAAACTAGGCAGGAACCTACCCAAGCACAATAAAACAAAACTAAACTATTTGCCACCATCCGGTCCAACCAGCCCATCTTGACCTGTTACAAAAATAAAATAAACAATAATGCAAGCCTACTGCATATTCTGAGAAATAGCGAGTAAAAGCCAACACTTGCACATCATAAAAGGATCATTTTACCATCTTGCAGAAAACAGGCAATTAACGAAAGGCAGCTGACGAACAATAACAAAAATAAAATCAAAGACTCTTTGTCCTAAGCGGGTCTCTCTCACGGCCATTTTATAGCTTCCAGGCCCAGCCTCCAATTCTCTTAGAAAATACGGAGAATAAGTGCGCAAAGGTACGCACAAACTTTGACAGCCACAACCCGTACCATTAACAATAGGTACGTAGGTAGTTCAAATTAATCAAATTAGTTCTAAGTTCTTTCTTTCAACAACATTCCAAAAAGATGAAAGCCTTATCAATGCCGAGAGATGTGAACTGCCTATTCCACGCAATTGCTGACCAAATTAATCACCTATATCAATTAACACTCGACCACACCCACATTCGTAAGGACATAGTTAAATATGTAGAAGAAAACTGCGATGAACAGAAGATAAAGTTTGCGATCGCCGAGCCTGAAGAAACCCTCAATGACTGCATTAAAAATCTGCGCAATTACGGCACTTGGGCTGGAGAGGAGATTATAATAGCAGCCGCCGAATACTTTCTAATTAACGTAACAATCCACCAGAAAAATACACCATCGCTCACATACAAGCCCAAGAATCCCGCGGATGCAGTGGGATCTATCAACCTCAACTTCACAGGAAACCACTACGACAGCGCATACTTGCTTGAATCACAAAATTTACCCATGAATCTAGAAACCGACAGCCAAACTGATAACAACATACCTTCCCCAATACTTAATGCAACACCCATGACCTACTCAGGGTCAACCATAACAACAATAGATGACATCCCTGACAACACCGGATATACGATGATACGACACAGCCAAATATTTAAACCAAAAGTCACACGCGAGCGTATGCGCATTGCTACTTGGAACGTTAGAGGATGCGCCGAAATACCTAAGAGACTCAACATTGATGCTGAATTGACAAACAGAAACATACATATAGCCTGTATACAGGAAACAAACATGACATCGGGGACATACGTGTCAAAACACTATCTCTGGTATCTATCAGGCACAACCAGCATCGCACACTGTGGCTTAGCTATACTAATTAGAAAGGACCTGAACTTATCGGTCCACAATATAAATCGAGACCTGGAAACCATGGCAGCAACAATAACATCGGCCACTAATACACTATATGTAATAAACGCACATATCCCCAGCTCTTCCACGAGAGCAACCGCAGCGTTTTCGCAACTTATAAAGATTATTCAAAAGAAACCAAACAAAGCCAATATATTAATGCTATGTGACTTTAACGCGCATATCGGACTAGGCGATACAAAGGAATACAGGAAAAAGGGAATTATAGGAACAAATCTCCTACACAAATCATTAAATATCATCGGAGAAATGCTAATGGATATTTGTTCCCGCGAAAACTTAAAAGTAGAAACCACCTGGGCTCGCAAGTCATGTCGGGCCCATGGTCTAACGGAAAAACAAAATCACAACTAGACCATATAATTATCTCGAATAATGCGCCACACACATTTAACTTCGTCAAAGGACAATGGAGCTACCTGCATATTTCCGACCACAAGATAATCTGGGGTGAAACAGACCCACTAAACCTGCTTCCAAGAACTGGCGACACGCAAATGGAATCAACAAAGAGTACAACCCAAACTAAGTACAAAGCGATAGCAGCTTTAAAGTTCAACTATAAACAGGGTTCGTACACCGCCCTAGCACGAAATGAAATGAATGACACAAAAGTAAAATGCCATAACGGGATTATGGAAGAACTTACGGCGAACAACTACATATTCGAAGCCAAGGGTCCCGGGTTCGAGTCCCGGTGGGGGCAAATATTTGTTTGATGAGAACGGATGTTTGTACCCTAGTCATGGTTGTTTATCTATCTAAGTATAGTATTTATCTATATAAGTATGTGTATCGTTGTCTAGTACCCAAGATACAGGGAATCCTAGTTTGGGGCTAGATCAATGTGTGTAAATAGTGTCCAAGGTATTATATATATTTTTTATATTTATAGAAAATGACGACGAATATACGCCCGACATTCCGTGGGAATCTATTACAGGGGTTATGAAGTCAGTAGCCCAAAAAACACTTTCCGTAAAACCCGCTAGATCGCGGGAACACCGAATTGCTCTGGCAAATTTACAAAAGGCCAAATTCCTTAAAAGACGTCGACCAACCGACCAAACAATCATTAAACAACTCAAAGAATGCCGACGACGTCTTGAGGAAATTATTGATAATGAAGAAAAACGAGAATGCAGAGCATTTTTGAAGGCCTAGGAAAAAAACACCCAAGCAAACGCATGCAAATCGTGTACCACTATTACAGACGACACCAGCTTCAATCGAGACGGTGGAAAAAACAACGATTTATCCCAATGTCACGCTGGGAACAGGAATTAAGGAAATCAGAAGACCCTAAAATTATGATTATCCCTAACGAAACTTCATTAAACCCTGACTATCTAGAAAATGGTCCATCAATAGCCGACATAAAAACGATAATCAGCCGCATGCGTAACGGAACAGCGCCGGGTACATATCAGGTAGTCCCGGAACTGTACAAAGGAATACCGCCACAACTGTTAAAGGTTATTACCAAAACAATGCACAGAGCATGGACAGAAAATATAATACCGGAGTCCGGGAATGAAACGGTCTAAGTACCTATCCCCAAAATCAGAAACCCTCAAGACCCCAATGACTATCGCCGTATAACAATGTGTAATACAGGATATCGCATATACGCGACATACCTGCTCATCAAACTAGACGAGATAACAAAAGAACTCGGGAACTACCAAGCAGCATTTCTCCGCAATAGATCCACCGATGACCACATCTTCACACTACGCAGAGTATTAGACGAAGAATGGCGCGCGGGTAACATAACATATGTACTGGTGCTAGATATCGCCAAAGCATTTGATACTATAGACCTAAACGTGCTCAAGGATATTCTTCTTTCAAGGACCAATAAGATTTTAACCAATAGGATAATAAAAGCCTGCATGTATGAACGGACCTGCATCAAATGGTTCGGACAGCAAAGTAACTTGATCAACAAAGGAAAAGGAGTAAAACAAGGCTATCCACTGTCACCAAGACTATTTACAATATTAATGGATGATGTCCTCAAAACACTGGAAGAAGAAATTCCCAACATAAAACTGGACCAAGATGAAGAAATAGTCTTACCACTTATTCTCTCCTTCGCGGATGACCTCATCATCGTTTGTCAAGATTTACAACACCTTGACCAAATCGTCACGCAATGGAAAGCACAATTAAAAACAGTAGGTCTTGATACTAACGAAACAAAGACGAAAATTCTTATAAGAGACCCCATAAACACCCAGCGCCCACACAAGTGATCGTATTGGACGGAGTTCCAATACGACCCGTAGACGAAATAAAATATCTCGGCACATATATAGCGGCAGGACATAGTAGGAGAGACACAATAAAGAAGAGATGCCGGCAAGCCATAGGCAATTCCAAGGCCCTAATGCATATATAAAGAAATCCAACATGGACTGGAAAATAGTACGCCTGATTTACAAAATGGTTATTGCACCGTGTATAAAATACGGACTTAAAGCGGCAGCCCTCACCAAAGCAAATCATTCTAGACTAAGAAAATATGAACGCCTGATCCTCAGAGACATCTTTGAGAACGCCAGAAGCTATCCAAGACACCACATAATTCATGACTTACTACAGGGCAAAACAATAACCAAACAAATCAAAAACCATCGGATGTGTTACTATACACATATTCTACGACGCCCACAAAAACACCTACTACTCTCTGCATTGAAATACGAAGCAAAGAAGAAGAAAGTTGGCCGACCCATTTACACCTGGAAAGATTCCCTTAAGCATGACATCAAATACTACGGTAAAGAACACAGTTACTAAACAGAATCAGCACACAACAGGGACGAAGTCAGAAAGGCATCGAGCCAAATATACCATATTCCAGAAACAGACAGCGAAAGCGAAACGGAGACCTTACCGGATAACCCAAACGAACACGACAGGACAGGAAACTCAACCTATAACAATACCTGAAAATAGAAGGAAAACATGAACTTGAAGAAAACAACAGCTGCTCTCCAAATCCTATATCCTCCCCATTCCACATATCCTATATTGGCTTCAGGCTGAAGAGTCGGTCGATTGAATTCACGCTCCTTCCCCTCCTATCGAGCAGGTCATTCCGCCCCCCCTCAAAACTCGTGCTCTCTGGTATGCCGGCCGAAAGACCGGAACAGGTTTAGAACCCTGGCTGGAGAAGCACCATTCATTCATTCTTCATTCACAATAAATGGAGAATGAAATTTTGCGATCCAAAATCCAACATATTAACTAAAATTATATAGCCTATGCCAATCTCTGTCTCCACAAATCCAACAACAACTAATTTGTTAAAATCTGTCAAGCCTTTTGGAGTGCAGCGGTTTTTTTACATTTTCAACCAGATATCTCAGCCATTTTGATAAAAATCCAAAAACTGAATCGACAAAAATAACCTGCTCACAAAATTTCACGAGAAAAGGTTGAGAAATGCGATCTCTAGAGGAGAACAGCCGGACATACGGACAGAAAACCAGACATACGAGAACATTTAGGCCAAGCTGAAACTCGCTCGCTCGGTCATTAGGTAATACACCACAATGGACTGAAGTTCTGATAGGTACAGTAACATACAGTACAGTACAGTACAGATACAGTACAGTTACATACAATAAAGGCTTTTCTTCTATCTATATAGATAGATAGAAGAAAAGCCTATATTGTATGTAACTGTACTGTATTATTATTAATATATGTATAGTCCAAGTCAGGATTGATGGCCAGAGGAAATGATGAAATTGCGAAGAGGGTGACGTCCCGCAGCCTGCATACGTATCGACCATGTTTATTCATTTCAATCTTGCTCACGTTGAAGCTTGCATTTGCGCTTGTGTATTTAAAATGGCAACGGCTGCCTCTCTTCGTGTATGCGGAAAGGTAACATCGAATAATCCATTCTTAACCTCGAGCATTAGCTAGACAAGTACAGGAAAATTGAGAAATTGTTCGAAAAACGTGTTCAGAAACTAGAAAACGAATAATCAAATGATAAAGGAATAGAAAAAGAGATGGAAGATTTATCATAGGAGTCGGAGTAACCAGTAACTAATTAAATGTTTCTTGCGATGATACTATAGGTAGATTGGATTTTGAGAAATGAATAAATAATCGAGTAAGACGGGACATCTAACGGCGACAACATTTAAGTATTACGTATGACGATGCAGCATAAAAACGAGGAGCACCAGCACCTTTAGGATTATTTCACATGGCGCCCTAAAAACCGGATTAGTACGTCATTTATAATCATTAGACTCACTAACCGAATCGCAGCCGATTCAGTAGCCAAACGTCTACCGGGCAGGACATCATCAGAGACGTAACTAAAAGTACAATAAATAAACTAAATGTACTAAATTACACCTGCCAGCTCGCAGCGGCCTCACGCGGGGCGGGGCGGGGCGGCGACGCTAGCACAGGCCGGGCAGGCGGCGCGAGGGCGCGGCGGGCGCGGGGCGCGCGCGGTGGAACAGCCTGCCGCACAGCGCCGCCAGTCCGGTGCCGCGCGCTGCCGACCGCGCCGCCGCCTCCTCCACCTCCGCGATGCGGTTCAGCGGCGCGACTCGCGCAGCTTGCTCTCCGCCCGCGCCGCGCGCCACCGTCGTCCGCCGCCCGCGTCCCCCGTGCCGCCCCCGCCGCCACCCCCGCCACCCCCGCCCGGCACACCCGGGTCCCCGCCGGCGCCGCCGCCCGCCCGCGGCACGGCGCGCTGTCGTGGCGGCTGCTGGGCGGCGGCCCCCGCCCCCGCGCCGGCACCGCGCTCCTGCTTGCCGTCGCTGGAGTCGTCGTGCGAGTCGCGGCGGCCGGGACGCGCGCCGGGGGCGGCGGGTCGGCGGCGGCGGCGGCGAGGCGCTTCTTCCTCTCGTCGTCGTCGTCGGAGAGGTCGGAGGAGGAGCAGGAGCCGGCGCGGAGACGGCGCTGACGACGCGCGGGCGGCGGCGCGGCCGGCGTCGGGGCTCCGGCATCCTCCACGCTCAACTAGAAAACAATTATCACGATGTGACAAATGAAGATAATGCGTCGCCGCAGCCTCGTATCTCAAATTCCAAATGTCTTTATTACTGTAGATATTTACATATACTTAGCAATCGTCATTTTTTGCCACTTCTCTACATTGGACCACTGCACACTGAATCGTCAAGAATATGCTAGCTGGACAAAAGTCACCTCCTAATTTCCAAGAATTAGTGGTCACATGTCATTAACAACACCCCAGAGGGAACATTTCCAAGAATTGTTTGTTTCAAAGTACGGATGTCATTAAGTAATGACAGGTAAAAGGGTGAGTGTTAGATTTTGTATTTGATTAATTCTCGCCACTTGCAATTTTGCTACACGATCGAAAGGGTCTCATGAGTTATTTTGTGAAAAACCAAAAGTGTTGTGCTATGGATTTTGTTGCTGAAGGTATGTAGATTATGTTATCATATTCAAACCTCTCCTAAATGTCTGTTTTGTGTCCTTTTTTGCTGTCTAAAGTTTAGTCTGAAAAAAAGCGTAATTTTTTACCTTTTTAAAAGTTTAAAGGACCATATCTTTTTGTATCCACGTGTACCCGGGCAATTTTTTTTATATTACTTAGACATAACCCTTAGCTTTAATTTAAGATAAAATTTCATTGCGCGATCTCGGTACATCATTTTTATTTTTATTTTTTTTCAGAACACGTTCTCACTGTCTTGAAAATTGACTTTTTCGAGGAATGGGTGAAACACGATAAAGAAAACCGGTTATGCCTATTATTAATGATTGTGCTCATCGTAACCACAAATCAAGCACACTAATTACAGCATGATATCACTAATATCTCTGGTTCTACAATACTATTCAGCTCCTTTATTTTGCAATGTTATCACTTAAAACCGACATCGGTCATACAGCAGAGCTCATTATCTTTGTTGAGACTGCTGTTCCTGGTTGTCTAGTGGCTAGAATCTAGTCTCTTGTTGATCCTAATCACAATACAATAATTATTCATCAACCATCATAGTCACATATTTATGAGCTCTATCTTCCTATGAGCTGACACATTGCCATGTCTCTTGATCTTTTGTAACTAACTGCATCATCATCTTCTGACATGTTTTGATAGTATTATGGGACAATTTGAACATTAAAATTAATGTATGTACCATTTATTTTTAAATAGGTACTCCCTCTATAGCTCTGTCCCAGCTTCCTACTATATTAAAATCAACGACACTACTATAAAAAAATCCAATGCAGTACTTTCAGAGCATTTTTTTCTAAAATCCAATAGATGGTGTTGATTGTAGCCACCCTTACCTTTTTCCTTTGGCGCATGATGAATGTTGTAAATATGGGTAGATGACACCAAAACAAACAAAAAAATATTGTTAATATGGTACCCTAGTGTCACGTTTGCGATATAATTATATTAAAGAGTCCCTTTTAAAAAAAATGTTAACATTTATTGTGATGTATGTTGAATTCAATTCAATTCAAAGATTTTTATTCATAATAGCACAAAAATTGAGACTTAATGGACGTCATAACATAATCAAGCAAGCATAATATAACATTAAGTAGGTGCCTAATTATTACTTAGTACATAATATATAGGGTGCAATGAACTGGTTTAATGCCAGATGTCGGTGTCTTGTAAAAAAGTCATTAATTTTGTAGTAGGCCTTTGTGCACAAAGGCCTACTACAAAATTAATGACTTTTTGGAGAGACTTAGTGGACGTCATAACATAATCAAGCGAGCATAATATAACATTAAGTAGGTGCCTAATTATTACTTAGTACATAATATATAGGGTGCAATGAACTGGTTTAATGCCAGATGTCGGTGTCTTGTAAAAAAGTCATTAATTTTGTAGTAGGCCTTTGTGCACAAAGTGTGCTTTATACATTTTTTGAATCGAGCTTCGGTTAAGTTTTGTATTTCTTGCGGAATTTTATTGTAGAAGCATATACAGTGTCCCATAAAAGAACTGCTAACTTTTATGACTCTGAAAATTGGAAAAGAAAATTTATGTTTATATCTAGTTTGCACATTGTGGCGGCTATCAATGGTTTTAAAGCTACTGATATTTTTCCTTGCATACATTATGTTTTCATAGATATATTGACTTGCAACTGTTAGGATGTTGGTTTCTTTGAAGAAATATCTCAGAGATTCTCTATTACATAGCTTATAAACAAATTGAATCACTCTCTTCTGCAAAATGAAGATGGTCAAAATGTCAGAAGCCCATCCCCATAGTAGTATGCCGTAGGAAATAATGCTATGGAAATAACTAAAATATACAAGCCTAGCAGTTGCAACGTCAGTCAATTCCCTGATTCTTTTAACCGTATATGCTGCGGAGCTAAGTCTATGTGCTAATTTTACAATATGGGGACCCCACTGTAGTTTGGCATCAATAGTGATGCCGAGAAATACAGTTTCATCTACTAGTTTTAGTTTGTCTTTCCCCAATACAATGTTACTCTCAACATGCCTTACATCAGGTAAAGTGAATTTATGCACTGTCTTTTTTTCTCTCTCTTTTGAGATTGAATACATTCCTTTTGTCTGTTTCCAGGTTGACAATAGGCAAGTCCCGATCCTTGCTAGATGGCAGCGTGACTACACGATCAAGACAGTTCTGCAGGAGTTGCGGCGCCTCATGACCCTCAAGGAGAACATGAAGCTGTCCCAACCTCCCGAGGGTAGCACTTTCTAAATCCTCTCTCACAATAAATGTCTCATTCTACCACCCAGTCTACTCTCAGCCACAACACAATTCTCTTTGCAGCTTCAGACCCTCTTTGAATTGCTAGAAGCGCTATGTTAGGTTTGAAATGCAGCATCTAATGTTTGCTGCTATATGCGATGAATGATTGTTTCCTTTTTCAAGAGTAGATTGGGTTATGTACTTGTAAGGGTCATTCTACAAAATCTTGTAACTAACTGCTTAGAAGGGTAACACCCATTTATTTATCAGCATATAACCCAAATTGTTGTGGCCTTTTGAAAGAGTTAAACTTGCTTTTGTTATTATTAAGGCTAGATTGCCCGCAGCTTGATTTTAGATAAGTGATAACCATGCCTTTATTCACGATCTACGTTTGCGTGATAATTTCTTGTTAGTTTAGCAACAACTGTAGGTAAAGCAAAGGAGTTTTGATGTTGGTGAATATAGGCATATTTATTTTTTAAATCTTACCTCTCATTTCTATAAAACTTACTCTGAATTTTAACAATGAATATGATTGATTCATTATTCTTGTAGTTTAACATGATCAAGTGTAAAATATTTTAGGGACTGTTTAATTTTCTTAGGCACATAAGATAAAGTGCTACTGGTTCAATGAAAAGCTTCGCATCTTGCTCCCTGACCTTACGAACAATACATGATGTACTATTTATTGTACCCTGGACCTTGGACCTGGGTCTGCCAAGGTCTGCTGGTCAGCATTGTAAATCCCAAAGACCCCTGTCAACCCCTCATGTAACCACTATTCGTGTTTAATTGTTACAAACCAAATGCTAAGTCATTGTTTCATAGCATTAATATTTTTACCAATGTATAACTAGCAAAGGTAAATAAATCAAATAATACTGTCGTACATTGGTTTTCTTATTTCTATTCTAATAAATATCAGATAGGCCTTGTATCCCTGTACCCCTAACAAAACCAATTTAAAAATTTAATGAAACGAAGATATATTCACAGTAACATTTATTTCAGACACAAATATTAGAGAACATTTTGAACTAATAAAAATATTGCTACCTGTATTTGATACAAAAAGTTTTTAAATAGTGTCGTGTAAATTAAAAATACGAACTAATTTCATGTTTTTGTCGGTTGGCAAGATGATATACATACTAATATAATAAAAATTACTGAATTTATTATTGCTTATTAGATTCCAACACTCGCAAAAGCTTCAATGTTACTAATAACAGGTGTCGACCAGGTACACATGTATATAATAATCCTATAAACTTCTTTCAATTTAACCTTCTAAGACCCGAATTAGAACTTCTTTTATATCTATCACAATTAGATGACAGATATTATATCAGATTTTGGTATTTAGAGGAAACGCGACGATTTGGCGCACCTTATTTTAGCTAAGCAATCTCGAAGTTACATAATTGTCCTTAAATATTACAGGTTTCGGGTGAGTCTAAGTATAACTTATACGAAGATAATACCTTCTTCAATCATTAAAAATTTAATACAAATATACAAATCATCAATATCTGATCAGTGTTCCTTGACAGGTTGTAGACAACAGCCAAATTGTTTACCATTACAATATAAAATGTTGTAAGTATAAGAAAATATGTTCATAAATTACAAAAAGATCAATCCATAACAGTACAAGAGTTAGCAAAAAGATAGTAGTGAGAGATGTTTCGTTACTCAAGAAGCAGCAGGCTGCCGCTAATTGTTAAGTTTTATTATGGATTAAGTCCGACGCTGGCTTAATAAGTTCCATGATACCTCATGGGGTTGTAGCTCCATAAATAAAACGAATGTTAGGCACTCATACATACTACAGTCTAACTTTTTATCAGCTGCAGTAAAATGACATTTTGTGGGTTGCCGTTTTTTTAAGAATAATAAATAGGGATGTAGCTAAATGAGTGAATGAATCATTCAATAAATGAATGATCAGTTTGGTTTTGTTTTTGAGATTTAATATTAAGTTGTAATGTATTTTTTAATCTATAATTATTACTATAGTAGAGGATTGATCTTTTTTAGTGGAAGTATAGGGAGTGTGATGTTCAATATTGTTAAAAGGCGGCCAAGCGTCATCGTAGCACCGTAACTAAAAACCAGTACTACCAACTTGAGAGCGTGTTCTTGAGCGATAACTTGTATATGTGTAAAAGGATCAACGTTTATACAACTTTTTCTTTACATGAATAATAAATAGAATTAAGTATGATCATTATGAGTCAGTTATGGAACGATTATATCTTCTGTGAACTGAATCACATCCCTATTGAGATTAGGCTGTCAACATTATTTTACGGAATGACATTTAGAAACGCCAGTTTACTGCAGCTGATAAAAAGTTAGACTTTATATGTGAAGTGAATCATTAGGTAAGTTTAGCGTTTAACCCTTTGTGATGTAGAAAATATATTTCCCGTCATGTTTTCAACCTTATGGCTTCGTATTAAAGTCCAAAACCAATTAAACATTATGCCTGCCTCTACCACATAAATAAGGGGTTAACCCTTATGGGTTACATGTGAAATTCTTTTAAATGTTGTACATGATATGAATATCATTTATGAATATGACAGATTTAATCTACGTTTATGGGTGCAGTTAGCAGTACAGTTAGTGAACAGTCGTTCAAAATTGATCCGAAACTGATTAATTTTGAAGAGAAATCTTTGCACATGGCATTATCATGAAACGGTAACAAAGGCACGTTAACTTCATCCTGTTACTGATGTCAGTAGTTTTCATTTCATTGAAATCCAGGGACAGTATATTTTATAATAACCTAAGAAGAACTTCGTTGTTACTTGTTATTCATTCATTCAACTACTGACACTTACTTTAAGTAACTTGAAGTATAAGCTAGCCTTTTGTGTTGCCAGCAACCGTGTTGATTAAAGCTAAGTTTCGATTTGTATCGTTAATCGTAACTTAAAATGTGGAACCACTCACGAAATTTTCTAAGATAAACACAATAATTACGTGACATTATTGCAAAAATATATACAGGTTGGCTCAACTTAGGTGGTCTTAATATAATTTTTGTCTAAGAAATTATTTTTAGTTAAAAAAACCTTATGCACCAACGAAGTAGGGCCTTTAGTGGTGGACTTGGCACCGATCAGCACATGAACATGTTTAGTAGGTATATGAAGGAATCGACTTTGGTGTTTTATCGTATTGCGATATTAGGATCACATAACTGAGCTTATTCATCAACCAAACATACGAAACACGATATAAAACTAGAAACAGAATGCACCCACAGAAACGATATTTCGATTTCTAACTGCAGATAACCTATCTGCATATCTGCAGTTAGAAATATATATTGATCTGATAGACTATATCATATTTACAACAATAATGTACACGATTTAGATATTTCCATACACAACATTGCTCGGAACAGAATAACGAACCATCCTGCCCATACAGTATTCAATCAATTCAATCAATTCAATTCAAAGATTTTTATTCATAATAGCACAAAAATTGAGACTTAATGGACGTCATAACATAATCAAGCAAGCATAATATAACATTAAGTAGGTGCCTAATTATTACTTAGTACATAATATATAGGGTGCAATGAACTGGTTTAATGCCAGATGTCGGTGTCTTGTAAAAAAGTCATTAATTTTGTAGTAGGCCTTTGTGCACAAAGTGTGCTTTATACATTTTTTGAATCGAGCTTCGGTTAAGTTTTGTATTTCTTGCGGAATTTTATTGTAGAAATATATACAGTGTCCCATAAAAGAACTGCTAACTTTTATGACTCTGAACATTGGAAAAGAAAATTTATGTTTATATCTAGTTTGCACATTATGGCGGCTATCAATGGTTTTAAAGCTACTGATATTTTTCCTTGCATACATTATGTTTTCATAGATATATTGACTTGCAACTGTTAGGATGTTGGTTTCTTTGAAGAAATACCTCAGAGATTCTCTATTACATAGCTTATAAACAAATTGAATCACTCTCTTCTGCAAAATGAAGATGGTCAAAATGTCAGAAGCCCATCCCCATAGTAGTATGCCGTAGGACATAATGCTATGGAAATAACTAAAATATACAAGCCTAGCAGTTGCAACGTCAGTCAATTCCCTGATTCTTTTAACCGTATGTGCTGCGGAGCTAAGTCTATGTGCTAATTTTACAATATGGGGACCCCACCCCACTGTAGTTTGGCATCAATAGTGATGCCGAGAAATACAGTTTCATCTAAGTACTAGTTTTAGTTTGTCTTTCCCCAATACAATGTTACTCTCAACATGCCTTACATCAGGTAAAGTGAATTTATGCACTGTCTTTTTTTCTCTCTCTTTTGAGATTGAATACATTCCTTTTGTCTGTTTCCAGGTTGACAACAGGCAAGTCCCGATCCTTGCTAGATGGCAGCGTGACTACACGATCAAGACAGTTCTGCAGGAGTTGCGGCGCCTCATGACCCTCAAGGAGAACATGAAGCTGTCCCAACCTCCCGAGGGTAGCACTTTCTAAATCCTCTCTCACAATAAATGTCTCATTCTACCACCCAGTCTACTCTCAGCCACAACACAATTCTCTTTGCAGCTTCAGACCCTCTTTGAATTGCTAGAAGCGCTATGTTAGGTTTGAAATGCAGCATCTATTGTTTGCTGCTATATGCGATGAATGATTGTTTCCTTTTTCAAGAGTAGATTGGGTTATGTACTTGTAAGGGTCATTCTACAAAATCTTGTAACTAACTGCTTAGAAGGGTAACACCCATTTATTTATCAGCATATAACCCAAATTGTTGTTGCCTTTTGAAAGAGTTAAACTTGCTTTTGTTATTATTAAGGCTAGATTGCCCGCAGCTTGATTTTAGATAAGTGATAACCATGCCTTTATTCACGAACTACGTTTGCGTGATAATTTCTTGTTAGTGTAGCAACAACTGTAGGTAAAGCAAAGGAGTTTTGTTGTTGGTGAATATAGGCATATTTATTTTTAAATCTTACCTCTCATTTCTATAAAACTTACTCCGAATTTTAACAATGAATATGATTGATTCATTATTCTTGTAGTTTAACATGATCAAGTGTAAAATATTTTAGGGACTGTTTAATTTTCTTAGGCACATAAGATAAAGTGCTACTGGTTCAATGAAAAGCTTCGCATCTTGCTCCCTGACCTTACGAACAATACATGATGTACTATTTATTGTACCCTGGACCTTGGACCTGGGTCTGCCAAGGTCTGCTGGTCAGCATTGTAAATCCCAAAGACCCCTGTCAACCCCTCATGTAACCACTATTCGTGTTTAATTGTTACAAACCAAATGCTAAGTCATTGTTTCATAGCATTAATATTTTTACCAATGTATAACTAGCAAAGGTAAATAAATCAAATAATACTGTCGTACATTGGTTTTCTTATTTCTATTCTAATAAATATCAGATAGGCCTTGTATCCCTGTACCCCTAACAAAACCAATTTAAAAATTTAATGAAACGAAGATATATTCACAGTAACATTTATTTCAGACACAAATATTAGAGAACATTTTGAACTAATAAAAATATTGCTACCTGTATTTGATACAAAAAGTTTTTAAATAGTGTCGTGTAAATTAAAAATACGAACTAATTTCATGTTTTTGTCGGTTGGCAAGATGATATACATACTAATATAATAAAAATTACTGAATTTATTATTGCTTATTAGATTCCAACACTCGCAAAAGCTTCAATGTTACTAATAACAGGTGTCGACCAGGTACACATGTATATAATAATCCTATAAACTTCTTTCAATTTAACCTTCTAAGACCCGAATTAGAACTTCTTTTATATCTATCACAATTAGATGACAGATATTATATCAGATTTTGGTATTTAGAGGAAACGCGACGATTTGGCGCACCTTATTTTAGCTAAGCAATCTCGAAGTTACATAATTGTCCTTAAATATTACAGGTTTCGGGTGAGTCTAAGTATAACTTATACGAAGATAATACCTTCTTCAATCATTAAAAATTTAATACAAATATACAAATCATCAATATCTGATCAGTGTTCCTTGACAGGTTGTAGACAACAGCCAAATTGTTTACCATTACAATATAAAATGTTGTAAGTATAAGAAAATATGTTCATAAATTACAAAAAGATCAATCCATAACAGTACAAGAGTTAGCAAAAAGATAGTAGTGAGAGATGTTTCGTTACTCAAGAACCAGCAGGCTGCCGCTAATTGTTAAGTTTTATTATGGATTAAGTCCGACGCTGGCATAATAAGTTCCATGATACCTCATGGGGTTGTAGCTCCATAAATAAAACGAATGTTAGGCACTCATACTACAGTCTAACTTTTTATCAGCTGCAGTAAAATGACATTTTGTGGGTTGCCGTTTTTTTAAGAATAATAAATAGGGATGTAGCTAAATGAGTGAGTGAATCATTCAATAAATGAATGATGAGTTTGGCTTTGTTTTTGAGATTTAATATTAAGTTGTAATGTATTTTTTTATTCTATAATTATTACTTTAGTAGAGGATTGATCTTTTTTAGTGGAAGTATAGGGAGTGTGATGTTCAATATTGTTAAAAGGCGGCCAAGCGTCATCGTAGCACCGTAACTAAAAACCAGTACTACCAACTTGAGAGCGTGTTCTTGAGCGATAACTTGTATATGTGTAAAAGGATCAACGTTTATACAACTTTTTCTTTACATGAATAATAAATAGAATTAAGTATGATCATTATGAGTCAGTTATGGAACGATTATATCTTCTGTGAACTGAATCGCATCCCTATTGAGATTAGGCTGTCAACATTATTTTACGGAATGACATTTAGAAACGCCAGTTTACTGCAGCTGATAAAAAGTTAGACTTTATAAGTGAAGTGAATCATTAGGTAAGTTTAGCGTTTAACCCTTTGTGATGTAGAAAATATATTTCCCGTCATGTTTTCAACCTTATGGCTTCATATTAAAGTCCAAAACCAATGAAACATTGTGCCTGCCTCTACCACATAAATAAGGGGTTAACCCTTATGGGTTACATGTGAAATTCTTTTAAATGTTGTACATGATATGAATATCATTTATGAATATGACAGATTTAATCTACGTTTATGGGTGCAGTTAGCAGTACAGTTAGTGAACAGTCGTTCAAAATTGATCCGAAACTGATTAATTTTGAAGAGAAATCTTTGCACATGGCATTATCATGAAACGGTAACAAAGGCACGTTAACTTCATCCTGTTACTGATGTCAGTAGTTTTCATTTCATTGAAATCCAGGGACAGTATATTTTATAGTAACCTAAGAAGAACTTCGTTGTTACTTGTTATTCATTCATTCAACTACTGACACTTACTTTAAGTAACTTGAAGTATAAGCTAGCCTTTTGTGTTGCCAGCAACCGTGTTGATTAAAGCTAAGTTTCGATTTGTATCGTTAATCGTAACTTAAAATGTGGAACCACTCACGAAATTTTCTAAGATAAACACAATAATTACGTGACATTATTGCAAAAATATATACAGGTTGGCTCAACTTAGGTGGTCTTAATATAATTTTTGTCTAAGAAATTATTTTTAGTTAAAAAAAACTTATGCACCAACGAAGTAGGGCCTTTAGTGGTGGACTTGGCACCGATCAGCACATGAACATGTTTAGTAGGTATATGAAGGAATCGTCTTTGGTGTTTTATCGTATTGCGATATTAGGATCACATAACTGAGCTTATTCATCAACCAAACATACGAAACACGATATAAAACTAGAAACAGAATGCATCCACAGAAACGATATTTCGATTTCTAACTGCAGATAACCTATCTGCATATCTGCAGTTAGAAATATATATTGATCTGATAGACTATATCATATTTACAACAATATGTACACGATTTAGATATTTCCATACACAACATTGCTCGGAACAGAATAACGAACCATCCTGCCCATACAGTATACAAAAATGTAATGAATGACTAACATTAAATTAACAAAAATAACTTTCTCCATGAAATGCACCAATTGTAGACACCTTCATGATTGCTGTAGTTCATTGATATAGTACTAGTGACTGTGGGCTGTAGACCTCGCGAGCGACACAGGAAGTTTGTGTTATTCCACCCCTCACACCCCGTTCAATTTATAGGATGAACAAATGGAATTAATAATAAATTTATACAATAAATGGAGAATGAAATTTTGCGATCCAAAATCCAACATATTAACTAAAATTATATAGCCTATGCCAATCTCTGTCTCCACAAATCCAACAACACCTAATTTGTTAAAATCTGTCAAGCCTTTTGGAGTGCAGCGGTTTTTTTACATTTTCAACCAGATATCTTAGCCATTTTGATAAAAATCCAAAAACTGAATCGACAAAAATAACCTGCTCACAAAATTTCACGAGAAAAGGTTGAGAAATGCGATCTCTAGAGGAGAACAGCCGGACATACGGACAGAAAGCCAGACATACGGACAGAAAGCCAGACATACGAGAACATTTAGGCCAAGCTGAAACTCGCTCGCTCGGTCATTAGGTAATACACCACAATGGACTGAAGTTCTGATAGGTACAGTAACATACAGTACAGTACAGTACAGATACAGTACAGTTACATACAATAAAGGCTTTTCTTCTATCTATATAGATAGATAGAAGAAAAGCCTATATTGTATGTAACTGTACTGTATTATTATTAATATATGTATAGTCCAAGTCAGGATTGATGGCCAGAGGAAATGATGAAATTGCGAAGAGGGTGATGTCCCGCAGCCTGCACACGTATCGACCATGTTTATTCATTTCAATCTTGCTCACGTTGAAGCTTGCATTTGCGCTTGTGTATTTAAAATGGCAACGGCTGCCTCTCTTCGTGTATGCGGAAAGGTAACATCGAATAATCCATTCTTAACCTCGAGCATTAGCTAGACAAGTACAGGAAAATTGAGAAATTGTTCGAAAAACGTGTTCAGAAACTAGAAAACGAATAATCAAATGATAAAGGAATAGAAAAAGAGATGGAAGATTTATCATAGGAGTCGGAGTAACCAGTAACTAATTAAATGTTTCTTGCGATGATACTATA
This sequence comes from Argyresthia goedartella, assembly GCA_949825045.1. Lineage (NCBI taxonomy): Eukaryota > Metazoa > Arthropoda > Insecta > Lepidoptera > Argyresthiidae > Argyresthia > Argyresthia goedartella. Next base: position 18,241,229 of record OX463821.1, on the reverse strand, counting down.
GGTAGATTGGATTTTGAGAAATAAATTCTTAGATTAAAAGGTCTTAATTCCTTCATTTTGTCCTAACGTTTTAGGTCAACATTGACTACCTCACTAAAACTGGCCATTAATCTTGACATGGACAGTTTATGTATTGCTGTATGCGTTACTGATAGACTGGACTCTCTCTGCGGTGATACAAATGCATTCAGTAAAAGCTCGTTAATATAGTACGTGGTGGGTTGTCGTCGGTACTGTTCAACACATCACCCTAGTATATTAACCTTGTTTTTCTAAATAATGATGTGGACGCATGATATAAATACAAAAAATCAATAGATTCGGACAGAAGGATAGTGCGTTTGCCTTAGCATCGTTAGAATGATGCGTTATTTTTTTATTTCTTATCTCCGACACGAAGTAAAGCAAAGAGAGGTTCAACAATTACAGATCCCTTTTAATTTAACAGAATTGCATGGACATCGAGTAAGACGGGACATCTAACGGCGACAACATTTAAGTATTACGTATGACGATGCAGCATAAAAACGAGGAGCACCAGCACCTTTAGGATTATTTCACATGGCGCCCTAAAAACCGGATTAGTACGTCATTTATAATCATTAGACTCACTAACCGAATCGCAGCCGATTCAGTAGCCAAACGTCTACCGGGCAGGACATCAGAGACGTAACTAAAAGTACAATAAATAAACTAAATGTACTAAGTGACACCTGCCAGCTCGCAGCGGTCGCTCACCCGGCCCGATAGAGCCTCACGCGGGGCGGGGCGGGGCGGGGCGGGGCGGCGACGCTAGCACAGGCCGGGCAGGCGGCGCGAGGGCGCGGCGGGCGCGGGGCGCGCGCGGTGGAACAGCCGGCCGCACAGCGCCGCCAGTCCGGCGCCGCGCGCTGCCGACCGCGCCGCCGCCTCCTCCACCTCCGCGATGCGGTTCAGCGAGCGCGACTCGCGCAGCCTGCTCTCCGCCCGCGCCGCGCGCCGCCGTCGTCCGCCGCCCGCGTCCCCCGTGCCGCCCCCGCCGCCACCCCCGCCACCCCCGCCCGGCACACCCGGGTCCCCGCCGGCGCCGCCGCCCGCCCGCGGCACGGCGCGCTGTCGCGGCGGCTGCTGGGCGGCAGCCCCCGCGCCGGCCCCCGCGCCGGCACCGCGCTCCTGCTGGCCGTCGCTGGAGTCGTCGTGCGAGTCGCGGCGGCCGGGACGCGCGCCGGGGGGCGGCGGGTCGGCGGCGGCGGCGGCGAGGCGCTTCTTCCTCTCGTCGTCGTCGTCGGAGAGGTCGGAGGAGGAGCAGGAGCCGGCGCGGCGACGGCGCTGACGACGCGCGGGCGGCGGCGCGGCCGGCGTCGGGGCTCCGGCATCCTCCACGCTCAACTAGAAAACAATTATCACGATGTGACAAATGAAGATAATGCGTCGCCGCAGCCTCGTATCTCAAATTCCAAATTCCAAATGTCTTTATTACTGTAGATATTTACATATACTTAGCAATCGTCATTTTTTGCCACTTCTCTACATTGGACCACTGCACACTGAATCGTCAAGAACATGCTAGCTGGACAAAAGTCACCTCCTAATTTCCAAGAATTAGTGGTCACATGTCATTAACAACACCCCAGAGGGAACATTTCCAAGAATTGTTTGTTTCAAAGTACGGATGTCATTAAGTAATGACAGGTAAAAGGGTGAGTGTTAGATTTTGTATTTGATTAATTCTCGCCACTTGCAATTTTGCTACACGATCGAAAGGGTCTCATGAGTTATTTTGTGAAAAACCAAAAGTGTTGTGCTATGGATTTTGTTGCTGAAGGTATGTAGATTATGTTATCATATTCAAACCTCTCCTAAATGTCTGTTTTGTGTCCTTTTTAGCTGTCTAAATTTTAGTCTGAAAAAAGCGTAATTGTTTACCTTTTTAAAAGTTTAAAGGACCATATCTTTTTGTATCCACGTGTACCCGGGCTAATTTTTTTATATTACTTAGACATAACCCTTAGCTTTAATTTAAGATAAAATTTCATTGCGCGATCTCGGAACATCATTTTTATTTTTATTTTTTTTCAGAACACGTTCTCACTGTCTCGAAAATTGACTTTTTCGAGGAATGGGTGAAACACGATAAAGAAAACCGGAATTCACGGATTTTCGACTTTTTGTCTACGAGGATTGACCTCTCGAATATCACCGAAGAGTCACGTCGAGAAATACACCTCAAAACCGCATCATATTCGAATAAGATAGTGGAAAAATGGGCCTCATCAGGACGTCATCAAGATCGTTTCTTAACTAACAATAAAAGTTGGTTAGAAGGTGCTGACTTTCAGTTCAAGGTTCATGTGATCAGCCCAAAGGCGTCCAGCTCATCAATCACCGAGAAACGCACCCCGGGAAGGCCAAAAAGCAGCTTTGAAGACGCTTCATTAGGAGTGTGCTCCCTAGATCATCATTCACGGTGATAAGCAAGTGGGGTTGTGACGGTAGTTCTGGCCATAGCACTTACAAACAGAAATTTGAGGACTCCGAGGTCACTGATGAGTTCCTATTTGTGTATTCGTTTGTTCCTTTGAGGTTGTATGATGGCGACCTCATTATTTGGCAAAACCCCCGTCCATCTTCAACTATGTACTGCAGACCCATCAAATTCATCTTCTCAAAGGAATCAACGGAGCTTACACAAATAGAAACAAACAAAGTGCTGGAAGAGGTTTCTCAGTTGGTTCCAACATTGTTTTCAGTCGGAGACGTTCAAATTTTTGTGAAACACAATTTTATCTTAACTATGGTCGATGGGAAAGTATGTAACGCGTTAACGGACACACGTTCAGCACAAACGTGTTACATATGTAAAGCCACGCCGAAAACGATGAATGATGAAGTGAAAGGTTATGATGGTCAGCAAGGCAACTTTGGTTTTGGGTTGTCCACTCTGCATGCCTGGATTCGCAGTTTTGAGTGTTTGTTGCACATAAGTTATCGTCTGGACATCAAGAAATGGCAAGCCAGGGGTGAAGACGATAAGTTAAGTGTAAAAAACCGCGCAGATGCAAAAAAGAAAATGTTCAAAATGGAAGGTTTGATTGTGGACCAACCAAAACCAGGGTTCGGAAATACAAATGATGGAAACACCGCGCGTAGATTTTTTGATAACGCGGATCTGAGTGCAGGGATTACAGGGTTAGATGCTAATCTCATTAAAAAGTTTAATATAATATTAAGAACATTAAGAACATCTGGCTATGATATCGATTTGGTTAAATTTGAAAACCATTGTGTGGAAACGCGGAAACTCTACTTAAGTCTGTATTCGTGGTACTTCATGCCTGCCACTGTGCATAAGATCCTTATGCACAGTACTGAGGTAGTAAAGACCTCGTTAATTCCGATTGGGCAGTTCTCCGAAGAAGCCCAAGAAGCGAGAAACAAAGACATACGCCGTTTACGGCTGCATAATACTCGCAAAACGTCACGTATTGCCACGAATACAGACTTGATCCACATTCTTTTGGCATCGTCTGACCCTTTAATCAACTCACTCAGAGACGTTCGTAGAAAAAAACCCGAACAGTTAATGCCTTAAGTCTGTGACTTAATTATCCCGCCTTCAGTGGCCATTTCGCCACCTACTTGTAATTTAATTAGAAATAATTTAGATTATACAGAATCCGACTCGTCTGAGGGTGAAGAAGAATGACTTTTGTATTGTTATGTGTAAATAAATCGATTTAGTGTAGTTTTGCATCAATTATTTAATGAAATAGGTTTTTATTATGATCCTTTTAATTTAAGTTACAGTTATAATTTTGTAAATATCGTTGATTTTGTGCATTGTAATTATTCAATTTATTTTTCTTTATTTATTTCCAAAAGGTGTGTATTTCTTTTGAATAAATATGTATTTTTTTAAATATTTTGATCCACATTCTTTTGGCATCGTCTGACCCTTTAATAAACTCACTCAGAGAAGTTCGTAGAAAAAAACCCGAACAGTTAATGCCTGAAGTCTGTGACTTAATTATCCCGCCTTCAGTGTCCATTTCGCCACCTACTTGTAATTTAATTAGAAATAATTTAGATTATACAGAATCCGACTCGTCTGAGGGTGAAGAAGAATGACTTTTGTATTGTTATGTGTAAATAAATCGATTTAGTGTAGTTTTGCAACAATTATTTAATGAAATAGGTTTTTATGATCCTTTTAATTTAATTTACAGTTATAATTTTGTAAATATCGTTGATTTTGTGCATTGTAATTATTCAATTTATTTTTCTTTATTTATTTCCAAAAGGTGTGTATTTCTTCTGAATAAATATGTATTTTTTTTAATATTTTTTTGTTATTTATTTTTTATATCCCCCTAAAAAACAATTAACTGCTATTCAAGCTAAAATAATCCATTAGAAATCAAAAAATAATTTTGTCCAGCTAGCATATTCTAGACGAATCAGTGTGCACTGTGGGAAAAGAAGGGCGTAGAAACCCACACAGATTGATTTTTAGATCTCTTTTTAAAAATTGCTTATGCTTAACTAATACAAAATATAATATTTAGTCATTATCATAATTAATACGCAGGAATAAATAATTACAAAATTATTAACAGCAAGGTCTGTGTTGAGCCAGATTAACCCCATACAGTCCCATCATTTAAGTAATCTTGAACATTGTAATATCCCTTTTTCGACAAAGTCGCTTTAACATGCTTTTTAAATTGCTCAAATGGCAATTTCAAGATCTCCAGAGGTATCTTGTTGTAGTAGAGAATGCATTGACCCTTCAAAGAATTGCTAACCTTCGCGAGTCTAAACTGGGGCGCAAGTAGTCTGTGATTATTTCTTAGGTTAACATTACAGCTATCGCTAAGTTTGGGATATTTTGTAAGGTTTTTGTGTACATACATTATATTTTCGAAAATAAATTGACTAGCTACAGTTAGTATGTCGTTGACACGTAACCCACGGATGAGAACGCTCACGTTACCTGCGCGAGCTCGTCTCGCGGCGGCGGCGGGGGCGGGGGCGGCGGCGCGGGTCGCTGGTCGCGCAGGCGCGCCGCCAGGTGCAGGCGCCCCTCGGAGCGCGAGGGGCGGCGCGCCACGGTGACGCCACATGGCTCCTCGTCGTCCTCCTCCTCGCGGACAATGCTGCACTTGCGCGAGCGCTGCAATATAAAACATAAACATTTACATACAGGCACATACATTGCTTCTGGCCCCACACTAGGATACCCTGTGTCGTGGGAACCAGAAACAGCGACGTCACACACATATAAACATGCAAGACCTTGTTTTTTTTTACCCCCAGTCGGGGATCGAACCCGGGCCCTCTCGCAACATATTTAAAGTGAGACGTCGGCGGTTAAGTGAGATGTCCCGAAGAAGCAGAAAGACAATAGATCCACGGTCTTTGCATGTTTTGATGTTTGTGCCGTCGGCGTCTCTGTTTTAATGGCCTCTGTCCACGTCCAGTGTCCACCCGCATACTTAGTACACGTACACGACTATGTATAAACTTCAGTTGTACATACTGGGGGCACGTCCTGCGGCGTGCGAGGCGCGTGGTGCGGCGGCGGCGGCTGCAGCAGCTGCGAGCCCGGCTTACCGCCGCCACCGCCGCCGCCGCCGCCACTGCAGACGCGCGCCACGCTCAGCGCCTCCGGGCGCCGCGCGCTCGACTGCTCTTGTCTGAGGAATTAAAACGACATTGCACGAATCCGTAGCGCTACAATAGTTATTTGTGTGTCAAGGGAGCAAAATGATGTATTTACGGCGAGGGCGGTACATTGAATCCAGAGTGAAGCGAAGGGTTCTACGATAGAATCTTGAGCGTAGCGAGGGATTCTTAGTTAGAATCCTGAGCATAACGAAGGATTCAAGCGTTAACCCCCATGACGAAAATAATTTTGCTCCTGAGTGACACATACAACTTTTCACACCGACTATGAGGAAAATTGAAATAAAATGCTCTGAAAATAATGAAACGACTATACTTTGAATTATACTTTCACCACTTTTACAGTAATCGAACAACGAAAACATATTTTTTTTATAATGGCGAATTTTGAAGGATTTGGGAAAGGTTACACAGATAAAATATTCCTGTGCTACTTTTACCAATGTGTAAACATAATCGAATTGAATATTACAATGGTATCGGATATCAGTATTCATTATATGTATCACAATCACAGTCATCGATAGTTTTGATTTCAGTAAAAAATATAATTTATTCTGACATTTTTTATATTACGAAAAATTCATAATTTTTCATATAACGTTGTTAAAGTTAAAACTTGAAACATGTTCGTTTTTAATCGATTACGATGAAATTACAATCGATTATTTTATAAATATCTGTGTTCAATTGGCATATTGGGTAAATGCTACATGCCAATGAATAAATTAAAAAAGTAGCTTAAACAGATAAATAGCATTAAGCTCCCTCTCTCCGTGGAGCAAAACTTACTTTTCCGAATGAAAGGTGTGAAAATAGTAGTTTATGTGACTGCTACAAAATGGAGGACATTAATACTCGAGAGTGAAATGAAATGAGCCGAAGGCGAGTTTCATAATAATATCACTCGAGAGTTTTAATGCCTAATTATGTACAGTTACATACACTAGTTTATCTACACACATATCATAAGCTCTCTTTGATGTGTTCAGGAACCGCAAGTTCGACCGGCATTGTGGCATTGATCATTGCTCTGCAGTTGTTTAGTTTGTTCAGTAGTACCAACTTCACAGACAAACTAGGGGCAGCACGCAGGCGGGCGTCGGCGTTCGAAGTTTGAATGTCATAATTTGACAAATTTTGGTACATTATGGTCATAATGATCAATATTCAGATAAGAAATGAGTTTTTAATAAGAATTTTATCATTATGCTGGTCGTAACGTGTGGTTTTTGGACGCAGTAAAGAGGGTTTATGACACGTGTGTAGATAAATATTTTTATCTACACACGTATCATAAACCCTCTTTACTGCGTACAAAAACCGCACGTTACGGTCAGCATAATGTTAAACTACTTGGTAAAAACTCATTTTTCTACATATTATGACATTCAAATTTCGAACGCCGACGCCCGCCTGCGTGCCGTCCCTAGTTTGTCTGTGAAGTTGGTAATGACATTCAAATTTCGAACGCCCGTCTGCGTGAAGTTGGTACTAAAGAACAAGCTAAACAATTGCAGAACCACAATGCATGCGGTTCCTGAAAACATCAAAGAGAGCTTATGATATGTGTGTAGATAAACTAGTGTATGTAACTGTACATAATTAGGCATTAAAACTCGAGTGATATTATTATGAAACTCGCCCTCGAGTTTTTATGCCCTCCATTGTGCAGCAGTCACATAAACTACTATTATGTATTTATTTATTAGGTTTTCCAACAGAAAAACACTACAATTCCAAATAAAACAACAACAAGCGATTGTGTGCATCTTGAGCGAATAGTCATTTGAGACTTACGTACTAGTGCGACCGAAATGTATGTTACACAAAATAAAGTAAAAACTAAGTTTAAATTTAGCTAAACAGACTGTCTCACAACAACAACAAGTTTGTTTTTTAGGTAATTTAAACTGATAAGACAATGATAACTTATTATGCAACAGTTTATGTCTAAATCTACCAATCGAAGATTAACAAAAAAAAAAAACCCTGAGGATCCTTTACAAAAAGATCATTGTGTTGTCTGCACAATCTGTTGCTAATAGAACATTTCCCTATATTGGTTCTTGCCCAACGAACATAAAATGGACGGTAGTTAACGACCCGGGCACCACGACGAGCAATAACAAAAATAATTTTAGAGAGAAGTTGTGGACTTGACTTTGTTATCAAATATGTTGAATAAAAATATCTGATCAGCGTTATGACTCTGTCTGGCTTTCTTCCAGGGATACAATACTGAAGTATCGCAACCAGTCAGGCAGTGACCGTCTTCTACCCTGATGTCCACATAGATAGTAGAGGAATCCTTCCTGTACCCTTTCCCCTTGGTCAATATGAGAACTATATCGAGGACGCACCAAGGCATTACAAACAATTTTGAGAGCCATAGATAAAAAAAAAACCAACATAGATAAATGTAGCCCATTAATGTCCCCACCGAGGGGCACAGGCCTTTACCCGGATGCGAGTAAGATGTAGCCATACTCCATCAAGCTGGCTCAGTGCGGGTTGATGGAGGGATTTTACAACCACTACCATAGCGATAGTAGCCGAGACCTAAAGCTTAACATTGTTTCGGATTGTTTGTCTTGTTATTAATTTATTATAATAATTGTTATTATTGTCTTAACATTGTTTTATCTACGCACGAATCATAAATGCTCTAAAATTGACTCAGAAACCATAGGGGAATGACCTGCATTATGACACATCGATGCGGATATATGACAATTTACAGACAAACAAATTTTACTTTAACGCATCGATTAACCGATGTGTTAAAGTAAAAAAAAAAGTCTGTGATCGTCGAATCGTCAAAATTGACATTTGTCTTGACGTCTATACAGTGCCACCAACTTCACTGTTCAGGTAGCTAAAACACGAAACTAATGCCCTCCTAGTATGAAATGACAACGACGCTTTCAACTAAACAGTTTTGTTGGAGATACTGCTTTACCGACACGAAACATTCAAACCGCATTTACCGACTTTGGTGGTACCTCCACGATAGTTAAAGCCAAGATCCGTCAGGATATCATTAATGTGTTGATAGATGATAAGGGTAACAAGTGATCTTATACACACACACACACACACACTCACATATACGCCTTCACAACACAGTTATACTCCTCACATTGCACTTTATCATGTATATATTTATATTACATACTTTCATTCATTAATGTACTTATTATTCTTATTTTTTACTGACTTTTAATTCTATAAGTAGGTCACTATTCTTTCTTGGGTTAAGTTTCTTTATTCTTGTTGCTAAGTTTTTCTTCTACTTTTTTCTGTATCTTCTGTGGATATCTATCTGTAACTGGCGTTATTCTTGTATTGTTTAATATTGTAACTGATCTATATTATTTGGTGTTGATGTCCCAACTATAATAAAAAAAACATTTTTGAAAAAGAAAAAAAAACACAATAGTTTTGGACCAAGATTAGAGCCTTGAGGGTCACCCGAGGGGGCCGCAAATAAGGAGGATTCGAAACCCGCCACACCCATTTTTTTGGTTCTACTTGAAAGATAAGACTCAAAACACTTCAACAAGGTGCCATGGATACCCATACCATCAAGTTTATGAAGAAGAATCATGTTCTCCACTTTATTAAATGCCTTGTTTATATCTGTATAGATGGCATCCACTTAAAGCCCTTGGTCCATTACTCTTGCAGTTCCGAAGTATAGCAAGCAAGGTTCAAATTTGTCGATTTACATTTAAAAAATCCATGCTGGTTTGTATTTACATTCATCAACAACATAGACAGATGCAAAATGTTTTGCAAATCCATTGCAAATATCCTGAAGGGTGGAGAATTTATTTTCATTGAGGTACATTGTGCTAGGGATGGATCCGTACGCTTTACGCTTATTTTTCAGAACTGACCAGAAAGCCTTTCTATTTTTTGAACAAATGCTATTTTCAATTGAAGTATAATAACTTTTGAAGCATTTTTTTATAGTTTTATGACAGCACTCACAAGTTTCGCTATAATAGTAATAGTGAAGTGGATTTTTATACTTTTTATACCTATAATGTAGCTTATACTTTTAATTAATTAGTTAGTTACAGCTGTACCATACCCCGTATGATACAGCTATACCTAGAATTTCTAGGTTTTATTCTGGGAACAAGTTTATTAATAATATCAACAAGAGTAGCGTAGAACTTGTGCCACATTACATCGACGTCTTGCTCATTACCAATTTAAGTTTTCCAGTTTAAAGCATAAAGCTGGTCATTGAGAAAAAAATCTTTGCTACAATTTTCGAAAAGCACACTACTCAATAGTTTGCTTTTCGAAAATTGCAGCGCGGAATTTTTTTGCCCCTTCAAAAAGGTTGGTGTCAAATAGCTATGCAGTTTGCAGCGGTGGATGATAAGTACTAATTAGTTTAAGTGAGTGGTTCGGCCTGGGTTTCTTTGGTGTTGTCGATTGAGCATAAAACTAAATCAAGAATTTTATTATCTTTATTGTGGATTAGATTATATTGATCAATGCCATGCAGAGCCAGGACACCGTACAATAGTATGCAAAAGTTATTTTGCGGCGATAGTCTGGATGGTTCTATTTTCCCTCACACATTTAGTTCCCATGTTACATCCGCAAGATTGAAATCGCTCAGCACCATCACCTCTTGTTTGTACTCACTCATAGGTGAACTTGAAGCGTGTTATCCCATCCAGTTGTTGGTCAAGCTTCAGCAAGGTGCATGCAGAAGGGGTTGCAACTATTCACTCCACAACATCCCTACCATTATACGGTGGTACGGAACCCTTCATACGCGAGTCCGACTCGCACTTGACCGTTTTTTTAAATACGGATGAAGAAATTAAGCGAACCTACGAATTTACTAAATAGCGACGAAAAATTAATGAACGACTAGAACTACTGGTTTCGTCTGACATCATTACTGAATTGCGCGACTAGAAATCTAAGAACAGCAACTTGAAAACCTTAATGGTGGGCCATGTAAAAAAAATCAAAGGTACCAAACTGACAAAACCATTTCGAGATAATTGTGATCCTAACTAAATTCCGTATTTTAGTTTTATAATCGGTAACAACCAGCCTCAAGTACAACTGTTCCAAAAATGTGATCAAGTGACGTCACGTAGGGTGTTATTCAAAAACTAAAGAAAACATTAAGAAATCCACTACCCGAAGTATTCAAAAAAGTTTCTTAAAATAGCTTAAAATTTTACAAAATAAAATAAAAAGTAGTATAGTAGTACTTTTTATTAGTAGTAGTACTCGAATGAGCCATGCTAAAAATATACATAATACCTATGTATATTTTTAGCATGCTAATTCGAGTAAAACAAAATACAAAACGAGAGTTTTGTATTTATGTTCGCTTCGCTCGTCCCCTTTATCCTTCACCTACCTGACCCACATATTCTAACAGACGGCCTGAACCATTCAATAATTGAGTTGCGCAAATCAGTAATTTTGTCGCGCATTTCAGTTTTGTTTCGCTTATTTCAGGAAATTCCGCTGTTCATGCCATTTGCTCAATTAGTTTTTTATTCGGTCGTTCTATTATTCCCTATTGATTTTATGGCGTAATAAACTACGTGTGACTGTATTTAAAGACCGACTATTTTGTATGCAGAGATAATGTCGAACATGCCTTTATAGGTTCAGCAAAAGTTCAGTGATTAGAGCTACATAGAAGCTAACTAGCAGAAAGTAAGTAAGGGCGCGCGAAATTTATTAACTCGGTCATTTCTGTATATATTAACAAATACATCTTTTCCATCGAAATTCTTTGAGTTTATTTAGAAAATAAGATTTTAATTATTATCGTGATAAGTAAACATGACCTCAAAGCTCAAACAGAGGGTGGCACACAGGTTTATGGTCACCTTTATCAGTTCGATTACTACAGTATGAAGTCTCTAATATGTCCGCTCGACTGCTAAGAAACCTTTTAAATTCCTCCATTGTAGGCAATTCTGATAAATTACTCTTGAATTCCTCCCACTTCCTACTGGAGGGTGGTCCAAAAAATAAATATTTCGGATGTTGGTGCTCCACCAGGCTCTTCTTGTTTCATATCGCCCCAGGGACTCCTTTGCAAAATATGACCCAAAACTCATAATATTTAGGGGTCGCGCAGATTTGCCACTTTTTTAAATTGGGATTAATATGGAAACAAATATATTTTTGATGTGTTTTTTATTTAACCAATTATAATGATGTGCAATTATAGATTAAATAAAGAAAAATCAGTTTGCATCTTTATTTTACAAACACATGTTCGAAATGTTGGATTTCGGAAGCCACAGGTATTTTTTCTGTGTAGATCTACCTCACGGAGGAGATACTGCTTCTGCTGTTCGTTTTTGGTATACTTGCATTGAATCTGTACTGATGCAATTCCACGCTTTGCACATTTATTCACTACTTTCATTTGGCGAGCTTTCACCCTCTTTTCGATGTAAACTTCACCGGTAGGCCATCCTAAGGGATCTTTAACCGAAAATGCTTCTGATTTTGGTCACCCATTATTAATCAAGAAGTTAAACAGGGTCGCGGTCCATTGTGTAATGTAAGACATTGTGTAGCAGGCTGAGGATCAAAAGTTTTGCCATGAAGTCTCTTTAAAGCCTTTAAGGTATTTTCTGCATATTTTGTACCATTTACTCTTTTGGACTCGAGACTTGCTCCGGAATCGAACAACGTAAGTCTAATCAGATGGTCCGAAAAATACCAAAGGTGGCGACGTACTGCTTGCAATGCAGTGTTACTAACACTCCTGTTCGGGTAGTTATTTATTAGGCAAGGATATTTGTGTCGTTTAGAGGAGCTTTTTTTGCCAACGCGGCCTCGTTCCAATAACTTACATAAACGAGACTCACAAACAGGCTTAATTTCGTGATGGATCTGCTGCGGTGAGATAGAACTGCCCCTGGGAAACGTATATTTTCAGGCAATAATTCGAGGTGGTAGTCTCTCGGCTGCTAAATTTTGATTGCATCGCTGTAGTAGGCCCTATTTTTTTCCCGGAGTGTACGAAGTTTCGGCACGGGAAAGCGGTGCGGTGCGTGGGGCAGGGAAGAGGGTGCCCCCCGCCCGCCCCTACAATTTTTCGTGTCGCAAAACAAGCTCGCAAACTCAAATCAATTATTGTTACAATAGAAATTCAGCATTAGGTAAATAATTGCTAATTTTGCTCTTCTTTTTTTTTTCTTTATATTTTGCGCGACCGCTAAATGGCAGGTCTGATTTTTGGTACACATACTCTGTTTAGATAAAGGAACAAAAAGAACCTGGTGGAGCTGGTAAAATTACATATATATATTTTTAAATACAAGTGTGGATCACCCTGAAACAGATGAAATTGATTCTTCATAAAAGGTACCAAACGAATAAAAACCTAATTGAACGGATTACCATAAACAGCAAAATTTGTTAAGGTTTGCAAAAAAATACATAATTGCGCGGCAAAACTGCTGAAACATGAAACTAAATTCATGAATGGTTTAGCCGCTGCTTATTGGCTAAATAAAGACTGTCTGGCTGAAGTGGTGGGGCAGGGTAGGTGACGTTTAAATACTACCCATAAAATATTAGATCTACTGTTAAATGTATATGGCTTACCTCTTCGCCCTCAATTTCCTTTCAGCTAACAAATAATATGTGGCTGTAATGTGATTGTATTCATTCTTCTCAACAAAATCTAATATTTCCTCTTTCGTGGCTATGCGTCCATTCACCATTTTCTGTATAATGATATTTCGGTCTTCCTCTGAGAGTTGTACTTTGTCCACAAGTGGAGTATCGAAGTCAGCGCAGGCCGTGCTCTGTCCGGCAGTCACCCAGGGATCTGAAGCTATTTCTGATAATGTAGCACGTTTCTCTGGTTCTCTAACTAACATTCTTCCTATTAACCTGAAAGTTATAATAATTATATTTTTCGCCTTCCATCTATTTCAAGTTTCTGAAATGACACATAGTTATTGCAGTTGACCTGTTAAACCTACAATGTTCGAGTACCTAGACCAAAACAACACAATATACCACATATACATGTGGTATATAACTAGTATAATTCACATACAAATTTGGTACAAATTAATTAATATGGTTGTTGTTCAGGTGTACACGCACGTCCTGTACGCAGACGATGCTAGGGCTATTTAGATTCCTAGCCATAAACAGTGGAATGACCGGTAGCCACGCCATCCCTGAATGCCACATATGTATAGTCTAATAACTGGTCTCATTTAGAAACTAAGGATTTTATATAAATCGGAAATTGATTCCCTCGCCAAGAACGTCATCAATAAGAAGGGTTACTCCACTTTTGCCACAGTGTCCTTTTGTCCCCCAATTTTTGGTGACTTTTTTGCCACTTTCGTATTAAAATGAATTATTTTTAATTTAGATCGTTTCCAGCAAATAGGCAACCTAGTCAGTCTAATAACTGTGCTCGTCAGCAAAATTTAAGGATAAAAACTTAAGAATCGCAATATGGAACATCAATGGTCTGGCAGGCAAAAAAACTCCGAGGTGGAACTTATGTTAAAAAAATATCAAACTTGACATCTTACTTCTTTCCGAGACTTACCTCACCGATAATAGAACTATAAGAATCAAAGGGGTTTCATGCTAGTACTATAATAACCTAGACATAACTGCACAATTTGAAATAGCAATAATAATCAAGGAAGGCATTCGGCATCATCAACTGCCAGAATTCAGGAAAGAGTACCTGCAGGCTACCTCTGAATCTGTGGGCCCCTAACGCTGAAATAGGTGTACTGCCCGCCTCCTCGCAGTAGCATAGCGAATAGCATTAAGGATCACATGTTCACTGAGTTTTTTCACCAACTCGGCCACAGGTTAAATCTGGTGGAGAATGAAACGCCAATATATATTAGGATCAAAAATGACGCTAACACTAGGTAGAGAACTCAAAAAATCTATGGATAAACTGCAGTGTGTCAACTGGGGAACCAAAAAACCAGACCTTCTTGACTTCTAGGTATCAAAAGGAATCTCTACCACGAAGTCTTGCTTAAATAGATCATTGGACTACACCGCGGTTGTCATGATTCTCAGCACTACAATGATATTGTATGACAAATCATATACTCTCCATATCAGATATACTTCCAACATAACATAGACAGCAATATTAATATCAGAAAACCACTGAGGAAAATAATGAAGCAGATCATCAAATAACTAGTCATCTTCAAGATTCTGCCTGGAAAGCAACACCAGACATTCCAGAAAAAAGTAACAACACAATTATCCGCTGGAAGTCAGGAAAAGAATTGAATAAAACACTGACTTAAGACGCCAATGGCAACAAATCAGGCATCCTGCTGACAAATCTAACTTTAATAGAGCCAAAAACCACCTGACAAAGTTTATTGAAGATCTGAAGGACAAAACCCTCCAAGACCGTCTAGAAAACTGCAACCCAAACAAGAACGACCACCATTCATTGTGGAAACTCAGTAAATCTAACAAACAACCAAACAACCAGTACTTGAGACGCAATGACGGCAATTGGGCTAGGACTAGGAGCAGCGATCAGAAAGCAAGATTATTTGCTGAAGCAACGAGATATTGTCATTCTGCTAGAAAGCGACCAACAAATGTCGTTACCAGTAAACCCAGTTGTGCGACAGAAATAACAAATCAAATTAATACTTTGAAAAAGAAGAAGGCCGTTATGGCATGATCACAGCAGAAGTACTCAAACGCTTGGCTGTGAAAGGTATAGTATTTCTAACAGTTCTTTTTAATGCGATTCTGATAATACAAACCTTTCCAAAGTTGTGAAAGATATCACAGATAATACTAATCGATAAAACGGTAAACACCCAAATGAAGTATCATCATACCGGCCGATAAACCTCTTACCTGTTACCTTATACAGAAGCTATTTAGCTATTAGACCAAAATAAATGCTGTTGGAAGAAAATATTATCCCTTGCCATCAATTTGGCTTCGGTGTACAACATTCAACTGTGGAGCAAGTTCACCGCGGTGTCCGCAAAATAAGGCAAACTTGAGAAGAAAGAATTATTTTCTGCAATCTTTCTAGACATCTAGCAGTTGTTTGGTCGTGTCTATCATAAGGGATTAAAAGGCTCATGAAATCCTACCTGGAAAGCCGATTGTTCCAGGTAAAGTTCCATGGAAGCTACTCCTTCTTTAGAGAATGCTAAGCAGGAGACCTCCAGAAATCCGTACAGAGGCCAGTGCTATACACCGTCTTCACGGCAGACATACCAGATACAGAAAGATAGATCGTCCTAAAGCGTCTAGTGTGCTAAAATACCATTTAACTACACTGGATCACTTGCTAGATAAATGGCATATACAAGCAAGTCCCACTAAATCTGTACACGTAACGTAAATCTTAAGAAAAGGCAACTGTCCAGCAATCACAAAGAAGGCGAGGATCTACCTCACAACATGAGTGTTAAGTACCTAGGTTGTCATCTCGACAGAGTTCTCTACTGAAAGAAACACATACTAGCCAAAAAGGAATTAACATGACATACATAATAAATTAAAAATAACATATAGAGATCTACAATGACTTCTGTGTGGATCATCTAAGATCTCACTCGAAAACAAACTGCTCATATATAAGACCATTCTGAAGCCTATCTGGATATAAGCCATAGAACTTTGGGGTTCTGCCAGCAACTCAAACATTGAGACTCTCCAACGAGTTCAAAACAAAGTGCTTCGCAATATTTCATCTGCACCCTGGTTCGCAAGGAACAGTTAAAATATATAATATCTGGAGATGCCCACCCATAAAGGAAAATACCGAAAACAGAATGCAAAATATATAAATGTCGTCTTAAACACCATACAAACCCAGTTGCCCAAGATCTGTTGAACACAGAGGGCGAAGTTGTGAGGCTGAGGAGAACAAAGAAACTGCTATTCAAAAGTTTTATGTGTGCAAAACGAGTGCAAAAAACTGCCTTATAATCGTAAGTGTGGAAAAAGGATAATCACAAATAAAATTTTATGTGGAATGTTAGAATTTAGAAAATTTTGTTTGGCAATAGGAGACTGTGGCTAAAGTGGAATAAGCCAATAAGAAGACCCAAATTTCTGCAATCCAAACTATCTTACCTTTTACAAGGACTTGACATATGCTGAGGTATAGAGTATTTACAGTCCATGATCATAGTGAGAGTTTCGCTGTCGTTGGCTTCTTGAAATGGCGCCTGACCACACACCAGCATATAGAGAATGACCCCAAGGGACCACACATCGACCGCTGGCGCGTCGTACGAGTCGCCTAACAGGATTTCTGGGGCCGAGTAAGCCAACGAACCACATGAGGTCTCTAACTTTTGACCCGGGCAGAATTTATTGCTAAAACCAAAGTCAGTCAATTTAACTACTCCTAATCTTTCAAAAAATACTACATTTTCAGGTTTCAAATCTCGGTGGACGACATGTAATCTGAAACAAATAATAATGTGTCAACATCTGCCTGTTTAATATTAATGTAAAATAATTAAAAAATATATGCATACACATTCAACAACCTCAAGTTGTCTTAACAGTGAAGGTTGTAGTGAAGGGTTTTCTTATAAGATTTTTTCTAAGAGAAAGTGCATAATAATTTGAAATTACCTACATACTGCGCGACAAACATAACAAGGCGCATGACAGCTAAGCTTTCATTGGAATTACGGAGGTAACACCGGAACGGTGATTGATACTATGTAGTACGTACTTTAGACCAACGCGTCACTTATGGATCCGAGATAGGGCCGCTCACAAAGGAATCCATGCATAAAATCCGAGTAGCACAAAGGGCAATGGAGCGTGCTATGCTCGGAATCTCCCTTCGCGATCACATACCCGATGGCAAGATACGACGACGTACCAAGGTCGTAGATATTGGTATACGAATCGCAAAGTTAAAGTGGAGATGGGCGGGACACTTGGCTAGGAAGGACGACAGCAGATGGACCAGGGCGGTGGAGGAATGGTAGCCAAGGGACACGCGTAGACCGACAGGCAGCCCATCCGCCCGATGGTTGGATGACATCGCCATAATTGCCGAACCCCATTGGATCAGATTGGCCCAGGATCGCAATAAATGGCGTAATGAAGAGGTCTTTACTCGAGAGTGGGTGTAGGAGGCTGGATAGATAGATAGATAGTATGTAATTAATAGATGCTAGTGATTTGTTCTTAGGTACGTATTTTAGGCGGGTTGCAGGAGCCGAAACTGTAGTCCTGTCATGCGCCTAGTTGTGTTGATCGCGTAGTAATTTTAACAAAGCGAGGTGGTTCAATCAAAAGTTTACTGACCTGTGGCAGTATGAAATTGCACGAACTATTTGTCTGAAGTAGTCCCGGGCTAGAGATTCTGATAAACCCGACTCATGTCTCATGATGTAGTCATACAAATCTCCACCATCACCCAATTCCAATATTAAATATAACTTGGTTTGTGTATCGATTACATCATACAGCCGGACAACATTGGGATGTTGAACAAGTTTCATACATCGGACCTAAAATGAAAATTTGTTACTTATTTTCTATATAGCACCGGTATTAATATAATACATTCATATTGAAATATATAAACTCAAAATATATAATTTTAGAATACGTTCAAAATTTATAAAATAAGAAAAAATAATGTATTTGTCAGTGAACTGGGAATACATACTGTTCAAAATATATAGTTGTGAAAAAGTATTATGGTTAAAATTCATAATGGTTGAAACATACATGCTTGGAATACATAATCCTCAAAATGTATAACTTCGAGGGACATACAGAAAGATATGCGAAAAAAAAAATACGTTATATTTTTCTTATTACATCTTTTCATAGAACTCTCCACCAGCATATAAAGTTTCATGAGTCCAAACCAATTTAAGAAGAACTGTTTCTCTCATTTACGGCCATCCCAAACACCATGAGCGCTTCTTCTGGCGATGAAAACGTTTTGACTTTATATTTAAACCGGATACTTTCCACTCTGTATTTAGCATAGACGCTTCCGACATTAGCGTTAAACCACTGCATGCTAGACCATTCCTTAAACCTCAATTCAACAAAGCTGATTACGACGGCATCCTTAAAACCCTTAATCTGGTCGACTGGGAGACAGCACTAAGCGGGAACACAGTAGACGAAGCCGTCAAAGTTATCTACGAACACCTGCGGTTTTAACACATAAACGCCAATATGGTACAGTCGACCTCTGCTCAAGATTGCCCGCGAAAAGCTTCAAGTACACGCTCGCTGGAAGCGGTTCCGGAACCCACTAGATTACTCCGAGTTTTCCCTACTTAGAAAGAGGCAGTATAAGATTCAGTGCTTTAGACCACACAACTGAAGTAAAACTTCATTAGCATGGTTCAAAAATACATCTCCTGCACTGTGTCTGGCTATGAGAGGAAGAGAGAAAGAAAATGTGCACGCGCACCTCTCCTTCGCCTCGCCCGATCACAATTTTCGTAACGCTTTCGTCACGCATTTGCCAGCTTACTCTCCCCAAGTCAATTAAAATTAAAATTAAAGAGTCATAGAAACATTTCTGGCCATACATAAAATCTAAACGTAGGCTCTTCTTACCCAAAGATCACGGAGAAAAAGAGTACACCGAGGGTATTTGCGATGCCTTCAATAGTTTCTTCCAGCATGTGTTATCCCACCGGCCGATGAATATCCTAACACTCTATGTTAGGATATTCATCGGATATTCATCGTACCACCATCACAGTCTGGTGTCACTTTCGATGTTCACTCAATCACGCTCACTGACAATCAAGTCCTAGAAGATCTTAAACAAATCGATTGCAACAAAGTTTCAAGAAGTGACAACTTACCCCCGTAGTTTATACACCGGCCTCTGACTATTCTATACAATCGATTATTGAAGGAAGGATTTTTTCCGAGCGCCTGGATAACCGGATCTATCGTGCCTATACACAAAAAGAGCTGTAAATTAAAGGTCGTGAACTACCGGCCTATATCTATCACACTTTCTATCTGTGTTTATCAAAAGGAATACATACCCACCGAACAGCACGGCTTCCTCCGAGGCCGGTCTACTACCACGGATCTCGCTCTGTTCACGAACTTCTTTCTTATTTCTATGGACATACGTCAGCAGGTTGATGTAATCTACACTGACTTCAAAAAGGCCTTTGATCGTGTGGAACACACCATCCTGCTGCTCAAATTGGAACACCTAGGACTTCACGGGGACCTACTTCGCTGGATACAATCATTCCTCACCAGAAAGTCACAGGCGGTTGTGGTTAGTGGGTTCAGACTTCTACCAATCTTACTCCTACAAAAATATTTATGGAGATCAAGTGACCAGCGGACTGTCCTAATCTTGAAAATTACCTAAACAAATTATCGAAATATTACATCACTATTAGAATTAAAGTTAATACGAACAAATGACAATTAATATCCTTTTCACGGCAAACCAGTCCCTTGCACTTCTCATACACAATCCAGGATCAGCCTTTTGAACGTGTTCAACTGGTGAGAGATCTTGGCGTTCCTACTCCAGAATCATCAATTAAATATGAACGAGCATGAAGACATCATCACCACGAAAGCCTATAAAAACTTAGGGTTTGTACTGCGCACGTGCCAACCTTTTAAGGATATCTCTTGCATAAAAAGTTTTTTTTTCCCATATTGACGTAGTATACTTGAATATGCATCAAGTATTTGGAATCCCCACTACATCACACACCAGCAAAAACTTGAAAAAAATGCAATCCAAGTTCCTTAAACATCAACTACAAGAGCAACGCATATATCGACCACGAAAGCCTATAAAAACTTAGGGTTTGTACTGCGCACGTGCCAACCTTTTAAGGATATCTCTTGCATAAAAAGTTTTTTTTTCCCATATGGACGTAGTATACTTGAATATGCATCAAGTATTTGGAATCCCCACTACATCACACACCAGCAAAAACTTGAAAAAAATGCAATCCAAGTTCCTTAAACATCAACTACAAGAGCAACGCATATATCGACGGCTACGAGGAGAGCTTCTCGCGACACAGGATACCGAGTCCCGCGGCGCGCCGCACACTCGCCGACATGTCACTGCTGTACGACGTGGCGCAAGCGCAAGTGGACCGCTCCGCGCTGATGAGCCAGCTGCCGCTGTGCACGCCGCGCCGCCGCACCAGACACACACCATCTCACTATTCCGCCATCCGGCACATCGTACCAATTACGCCAACAATTCTGTCCTGACTCGATTAACTAGAATCTATAACAAAACTTTCTCCGACATTGACGTATACCATCACTCCAGTGTTTTTAAACATACAATTCTTGACAATCGCTGCGGACAACAAAATTAAACAATACACGTTCACTCATAGCTATGCACCAACCTTCGCGTATACACACACTCACACTGCATTCACACCAACTCCCTCTAATTAAACTCAAATAATACACAAAATATAGTTTCGAAAAATAACTTACCTACTTTACTAATTTAAGGAGTCTCGAATTAAGGAATTAAGTAATTGATGGAAACCTATAATTGGCGGTAATTATGTATTTAACTATAATGCTGTTGGTTTTCTAAATAAATAAATAAATAAAAAAAAACATACATTGTATGCTTATGCATTTTGCCAGTATGTATTTCAAGCATTATGCATAACAAACATTATGAATTTTGACAGTTATAACTTTCAAACATTATTTATTATGATTTTGTATTTTAACCTCATACAGGGTGTCCCGAAAGCAATACGTCACAGCGACGCCGAAGGTAGCCCTGCCTCAGATGCATCTATCAAGCCTAACATGACCTCAATAAAAATTGCATGTAATTCGAGAAATCGTCAGTGTAAAGTTTTTAATGAAAATCCCCATGTTTTTACATTGTTAGTGTTCACATGCCCATTTCTTGGATATCCCTTTCTTTTACGTTTTTATTCTACGCTATCTTGAATAGTTACTTAAGATATGCACAAATGATATTTTAAGTTAAGTCGATATCTTAAGTTTAAGTAAGACTTTGTCTTAGCTCAAATTTTCAGAAAAACATTGACCTCGCCTTTTCTCAGCTGCCGTAAAAAAATACGAGGCACAGAATGAGAAAATACCTTTAAAAACTTGCTTATCCTATGTCGATTCAGGTATGGTGTAACAACTTCGAACTAATTGCAATAATCGGTTAGCCTCCTGCAAAATAGTGTACCTACGTGAATACTGACCACATGTGGTTACAACTGTGTCTGTACCACCACATATGGGAAAAGGTATAAACCATATAGAAACTTATAAATGCACCTGGTGAGGTACATGGAGAATAAAGAAGCCTTTGATGGGTTTGTATGGATTCTTAAAGCACCGCCTCCACCATACGTACCTCCCGCGTTTTTTATGAATTCATACAAACTATCAAAAAATCATTGTGCAACTGTGTCGCTGCCACTCCATATCTCCACAGCTTCTTTTTACACACAGGACTTACAATAAATATGTATTTAAAAGTATATTTTCTTCTCTTTTTGGTGAATATTCGTACTTTTCTGTACTTGTCGATGTGTATGACATGGTACCCTATTTTCCCGATCGTCCGATAATGAGTTGATGACGAATGACGATACAGCGACGTGCAATGATTAACGCAAGGCGATGACAACACAGAGAAGAACGAGTCGTTAGCACCGTGAGGTGATTAACGCGAGGCGAGGAGATGATTAGTAAATCATCTAGAACAGAATCCGCGAAATCTGTAACTGTGAAACGGTGAGAGGGATCGAGCCGGGACTCAGCGCAAAAGATTTAGATGGGGGGGTTACTTTTTTTATAGCTTTCATGTGTCATAAAACCAGCAAAACCAACTTAAATTTTTACAAAAATGCTTAAAAAGGGCAGAGATTTCCCGCACACCCAGAACCGGTTGTGCGGGAAATCTCGAATCCCTACTACTGAGAGCTGTGTGGGTTTCACCCTTGATTCTCACGCAGCAGATATAGGTGCGAATCCCAGCGCCGATCATGTAATTTATCTTTTTTATTAATCTTTTCTTTATTACTCCAAAGCTACAGCGATTGGCTATCCCCCTGTTACGTAAAATGGAGTATTCAATTACTAGCTAAAAGTGGGCACAATTATACCCTGTATGGGAAAACGCGTGATGCTACGTTATGTTATTAGTACTGACGCCTCTGGAATCGGTCGCACTAGTTTACTTTATTTATTTATCCTCGTCTCTCTTTTGCATACATTTATAAACAATGAAAAAGCCGGTAGCAAATGAGTATTCTTGTTACTTCTTTCTTACTAGGCGGAGCCCCGGTTTGATGATTTAATATGGCATAATTTATTGCCCTTTTATGAATCAAGTGTTATACTAGGTCAATGTTTAAGCTAAGACGAAGTCATCAATTTATCGTATTTAACTTAACCTTTTCACTTCTATAAATAAAAAATACTGACATAAAATTAAGGCAAGTTTTATGTTGTTGCCCCACAAATGCCCACAATAGAATCTGAATGTTTCGACAAAATAACACTTGTGTCGTCTTAACTAACTATTCACGATAGCGTAGAAATTTAATTAATCTGAGGCAAGGTAGCCCACCTTGGGCGTCGCTGTGACGTATGACTTTTGGGACACCCTGTTTATTGTAAACTTATATATTTTGATTTTATAATTATTATGATATGTAATATGATTTTATATATTATAATATGTAATATGTATTTTTATTCAGGACAGATTAGTCTATGCGGGCCGATAGTAATTCGTCATTTAAATAACAAGAATCTGAATAATAAATATGTTCAAGTCTAAAATATACTTTATTCTTGATTTCCCCTATCTCGTTCGATGGGTGCTGCACGTGTAAATGATATATTTTCCAAATTTTTACCATTCTTGTCCTACTTTAAGCTGAGATTATTAATTATTTCTGTCATTTACCCTCTATACCTATTGATCAATCTCTTGTGCTAAGAGACCCCTCCATGTCTGAGGTCATAGAGGGGTCTGTCCTATTCCCCCGGCCCCTCCGGATAAACCTGCCCACCAGGAAGACATTCTGAGATTAATTTTTCTTTATCGTTCACAGCGAATAACACTCCCATTCAGGAAAATAGAAAAAGAGAGGCTCATTGTCACTAGAAGATTAAGATAAGCCTTTGAAAGCCCCCGAAAAACGTATCACCAACATGGAGTCACGATGGGCTTCCATCCAATCGATATTATATGTGTCACCGTAAGATTGTCAAAACCGTTAGTTTATAATCTAACGTTTTTATTCTCGTTACTTCACAAACTATCGATAATCGAAACTGTACCGTACTGCTAACGATATGACGCGTTAGTTTATAATAAAACCATCAAATTGTGCAATTCTTTAAACTTGAACTGCAAACGAAATACTAGGGCAAACACTGCGCTAGCTTAGGTGAAGACTAGAGGGGGCGAGCGTAGCGAAGCTTATATATATAGTTGAATAGTCTTCGTCTTAGGTTGACATGTAAGAACGAAAGAAACGTAAATTCTAAACCCGGTTTGGTTTACAATTTGTCGATAAACTAACGGTTTTGACAAGGTGACATACACACCTCAGCTTAGAAGCAAAGCAGGTGAAGAAGTATGCCTGTTCTGATGTAGCTTAATATGTTACGGCTAAAGCTAGTTGTGAAACCAAACCTAAGTTTAGCCGGCTAGTGTTAATATTAGTTTCGAGCCTCGGCTAATGTCCGAAATAATGTTCATTGCGATAAATGATTTCAACTTTAGTCGTCTAAACTGCAGTTTAGCCGACTAATGTTGAGGCTAAATATGGGTGAGAAAATATGGTTGACATTAGCCGCTCGGTTCCAGTATACCTGCTCGTATCGAACGCTCGGCCTCTAGGGTGCTTGAAGGCGTCTCCGAATGGGGCGCCAGAAACCGCCTGAGCTTTTCTCCGGCAAAATCACACACTATGACGATCAAGGGCAGGTTCAAGCGCCCGCCAACGGTCAAGATGAGGGACGACTCTGTCAGGAGCGTCGTGCAAGCAAAAGTGCTGGGCCTGGTTCTCGACGACGGACTGTCGTTCGCTGCACATGCATCATACATAGGCGAGCGCGCGGCAAATTGCTTCGGAAAAGTGTCGCGTGTATCCGCATCTAGTTGGGGTGTACGTTATCGTCCTCTGCGCATACTGTACTCTGGCACCTATATCTCCACCGTGTCGTATGCCGCGGCATGCTGGTACAGGCGTGCGTCCTTCCACACTGTGCGTGCCTCACTTCTGAGGACACAGCGACCGGCTTTGGTGCTCTTGACCAAAGCTTATCGTTCATGCAGTACAGCGGCCCTACCGGTACTGGCAGGCATGCTGCCGGCTGACCTGGAGCTCATCCGCGCCGGCCGTAGTGATGAGGCGCGGGAAGGTTGCACTGAGACGGAGATCAGAGCGATAAAACGCCAAACTCTGGGGGAGGTCGTTGCACTATGGCAGGGACGCTGGATGAATGAGACGAAAGGTCGAGAGCTATACCGTTGCTTTCCGGACGTGGCGGCTCGCCTCAAGGCCTCTTGGGTTGAGCCGGACTACCAAACTTCGCAGATATTGTCGGGACACGGGTGCTTCAGGAAGAGACTGCATGATGTGACGTTATGCCCGTCGAGTGTATGTGAGTGCAGCATAGAAGATGAAGTTATGCATCATGCTCTTGGGGAATGTCCACTATACGACGAATAACGGAAGAGAATGTTAGACGGAATCACTCGAGCGGATGAAGGACCAGTCTACTACGAGGACATCGTCTCGTCAAAGGCGAACTTCCAACGGCTACACCAGTTTGCGCACGCGTGGCATAAAAAGAGATGTGGCTGGGAATTTGGATAAAACTTTAAATGACGTGCGGAATCGGCACCGAGCTCACACCGTTTGTGTATGTCCCATCACCAGAAGGGTGCGACGCTGCTATCTTTTCCCCCACGCTCCTGAATGGGGAGAGGCGGGAAGAGGACAGGCGGAGGGCACAGAAGGCCGGTCCAGCCACGTGGGGGACGCACAGAAATAGCTGCGGGTTGTTGGCTTGCTCCCTCGCGTTTGCCTCATTATGACATGAAGTCGGAATGAGGTTGGGTGGAGGTGGGATATGTCCTGTTTTCAGTATACCTATAATGCTGAGAAAAAAATCCGTCTTTAGCAGGAATAAGTAAAGCCTTCTGCAGAAGCATAGCACGTGCCGCCCCTTATACCTTTACATACTTTCTATGTGTGCATTAGTGACTGTAGGAAGCGTTACTTCTATAGTCATGCTATTATGAATTTAGAATTTAGGAGCTGGCGGAAATTATAATTTGTTCTGTGTTGCGCGGCACCATTTTCATAAACAGTTAGAAATGTAAAGTTACGAACATGTTAGAATGGCGAAGCACCTGTTGTTTGTCCTTGGTCACTGTACTGGATGTAATATAAATGTAGCGATTTATGTGGTCTTGGAGACATCATTCTTAACAAATTTTACACTATGGAACCGATTTAATAAAAAGATCTGTATTTGTCTATCCCTATTAATCGGTCGGTGAAGTAAAAAATATAGAGAAAGAGAGATAAATATAAAAAGTATCACGCCTCTTCCTATACGGGATGACAGAGGTACAGTTGTGCTCAAAGAGCCTCAGGCCGCAAGCATTAGACTCCCGACTAAACTTCAAATCCCACATTAAAACGGTCCGCGACAAAGCAGCCTTCTAAATGGGTAGGCTTCACCCGCTCATGAGAAGTAAAAGCAAACTCCCATTGCGCTGCAAAATAACTCTATATAAAACTTGCATCCGTCCGGTCTTCACGTATGCAAGTCCAGTCTTTGCACACTGCTCCCACTCCTTTAAACCACTTCAGGTTCTACAAAACCTCTTCATGCGAAAAGCCATAGGTGCCCAGTGGTACATGCGCAACGTAGACCTACATAGTGACTTTAGACTCCCCACAGTAAAGCAGTATATGAAAGAAGCGTCCGAACGCTACTTCATTAATGCATCTAGCCACCCAAACTCGCTTATCGGACAAGCATCCCTTTCCCCAGACATAAATAAGAAACACCTTTACAAAAGGCGCCCCAAAGACGTCCTCCTAGAACCGGAGGACGCCGCAACAACCCGCCCCTCAGTCACGCCAACTCGACGAATGCTGTGTTCCCGAAGCATTACAGCGTCTCGGATACCAAATTTGGATTGAAAGAGCTCGCCGTCTTGATTCGACGAACGCACAATCTCCCCCTCCCCCTTTAAACCTCCCGGACTGAGGTTAGAGCCCCCCTAAATGACTGTATGACCTAAACTACTGTTAGTTTAGGTCCTAAACTTTAGGATTAGGATAAATAATAATTATATAACCACCTCATAGTAGCGGGGGCTATCTGCCCCTCTAACATGCCGCTATCATGCCCTCTGACTATGAGCTGATGTCCGCTCGTAAAATCGGGTAAGTAGGCAAATTCCTCCTACATATATCATATACACATATATCGCCCAAAAAGGCAAATTGCAGGTAGAAAGCAAAAGAAAGGGCAAATAGCAGCAGATACCGAGGCCATGGCTAACAATACAATCGAATATCGATAACTGTAAAACACAAGGGGTTATTTTTAGTCCGTATACCACACGAGCTGATGCCCGCTCAATATGTGGGGACCCGGACATAGCAGGGAGGTCTGACTCCTGGGCACGGGTAATTAAATTTTTTTCCCCACCAAAAAAAAATGTCATCGAAGTGCGATATGATCGTTGTAGAACTGTGGATACCTACCGGCCTGACGTATTCTGGTGAGGGAGTGACAAAGACAAGCATGACAGTTCAATGACCGAAAAAAGCGAATCATAAAGAAACACATAAAAAAAGAAGGAAAAATTAAGACATCATCATATAAAAAAATAAAAAAGCTTGTTTATTGAAATTATCTTTCTGACAATAACAATCGCACAGCTTAGTTATTTTATCTACACACGTATCATAAACCCCCTTCACTGCGTTCAAAAACCGCACGTTACGATCAGCATTATGTTAAACTACTTGGTAAAAACTCATTTCGTATCTGGAAAACTACACATTATGGTCATTATGTGTAGTTTTTCTACATATAATGACATTCAAATTTCGAACGCCGACGCCCGCCTGCGTGAAGTTGATACTACAGAACAAGCTTAACAATTGCAGAGCCACAATGCCGGTCAAACACGCGGTTCCTGAACACATCAAAGAGAGCTTATGATATGTGTGTAGATAAACTAGTGTATGTAACTGTACATAATTAGGCATTATGTAGCAGTCACATAAACTACTATTTAGTGTCGTACAACTCGTACGTAACAAACAAAACATTAGTGGGTCTTTGTGGTTCAAATTATTACAGAAATAATAATCTATTAACAGAAATTTGTAAACAAATCCAAGATAGTCAACATAACATGTACATCGCTTTATGCGCGTTATATTTTAACACGATTATGTAGTTGTGTGAAATAAAATAAAATAACTATTTGTTGGAACAAGATAGAGTGGAATGGCATTTCGAATTAGTGTCATTATTTCGGCAGCGACATTTACATGTACCCCAATTGGTCTTTCAATAGCATCGTTTGAATCCTTGTCTACCGATGTTGACTGTTCATTAGCAAGCTGTCGAATGGACATTTTCTGTGTTTCACAATCGTGCAAGTATCTAACCTTTTTAGCCGTCGATACTGCAGGGTATTGTGCTTAGTGGCGCTTTTAATAGAAACTATTCCTTCAATCAGTTGATTGTAATATACTTCACTCAAATAAAAACTATTGCCATTTATTTTAAAGTCACAGAGTAATTCACAGAACTAGCTTTCAAAAACCTCTCTAACCTTCAAACGGTGGCTAGCCTTTAGAAAGCAGGCCTTGTTTGATGAGGCTCCCATCCCTAATCCCAGAAACTGGTTTATAATGCAATTATTCGAAGCCACTTAGACCTGTTGGATCCCTGCCATAAAGCTGCAACCGAAAAAATCGATAGGATTCAGGCAAAATGCCTTCGTATGGAGCAATGACATCATACCTTACCAATTCTCTCATGTGAAATGTGTAGAGGAGGGTCCTCTTCATCTCCGTAGACAGTATTTATGCGATTTTTTTTTTGTTTAAACTCTCTCAGGTTTCATCCCTTTCTCTCCTCTATAAACACCAAAGACTCTTCCAACTCATTACGTCGCGTGGATACAACAATTTAAACGATCTCCTATGGCTTCTCAGAAGCTATATATATTTTTTTCCGACTTCGTCACCCTGTTGTCCAATTTGAATCATTCCCTATTTTTTCTTCTCCCTATAACTCCCTGATGTACACCCTGACATTTTAGTGCTTTTAAGCGGAGGCTAGGTGAATCGCCTTGAACAGTAGGTATTATAGTTATTGTCTTTTTTTATCAAGGCATATTTTTTTTATTTACGAAAAATATCTCGACACAATCTCGAAACAGTGAGAAACATTAGTAGCCCTCTTTGACTACGCACGGCAAGTCGACAACGTCAACGGCCATCAAAGAAGCTAGCCGCCTAGTGCAAGCGCATGCCATTAGCCAATCATCGCACTTGCACGCCGCACGCCGCACGGCCCGCACGCAACGCATGCTATCTGGCCCCGCCCCCAACCCTTTGATTTTCGGCGCGCGCGTCTTTACTTACCCACAGCACGTCACTCGTGCGATACGTGACGCTGCTTAAAAATTCTCTTAGTATGGTGCAACAATACGCTATTGTGAATTACATCACAGCAGAAGCTCGACGGCTCTACGCACAATCTACCACCTGAAACATCTCAGAATGCAGGGCATCCCAAACCCACCGGTTCCTTCAGTAAACACTTTCCTGGCGGCTACTCAACGATTGATTGATCATGGACAGTTTAGGGTACCAGAGCATGCTCAAGCCCGAGGTCGACCCTACATCTACAAACCAGACCTCGATGAGGACATCATCGTGTACTTCGAACGCGAAATCGTGTACCTCGGCGAAGCACTCGAATGACTGCGATTCGGTTCAACGTGAGACAGTATTACGTGTGGAAGCTGTTGAACTCAGAAAAGTTACACCCGTACCATTTTAGGCGTGTTCATGCCCTCCACGACAATCATGGACCGACCAGAATTGCGTTTAGTCAGTGGCTGTTGGCAAATCAAGATACAAACATTTTGTGGACTGTCGAGTCAAACTCAAACTCAAACTCAAAAGTACTTTATTACTGTAGATATTTACATATTCTTAGCAAACGTCATTTTTTGCCTCTTCTCTACATTGGACCACTGTGGGAGAAGAAGGACGTAGAAACTCCCACAGATTGATTTTTAGATCTCTTTTAAAAATAGGTTGTGCTTAACTAATACAATTATGATTTATTTTTATTTAATAAGTTGGAATAAATAATTACAAAATTATTAACAGCAAGGTCTGTGTTGAGCCAGATTAACCCCATACAGTCCTGTCATTTAAGTAATCTTGAACATTGTAATATCCCTTTTTCGACAAAGTCGCTTTAACATGCTTTTTAAATTGCTCAAATGGCAATTTCAAAATCTCCAGAGGTATCTTATTGTAGTAGAGAATGCACTGACCCTTGAAAGAATTGCTAACCTTCGCGAGTCTAAAACGGGGCGCACATAGTCTGTGATTATTGCTTAGGTAAACATTACAGCTATCGCTAAGTTTGGAAAATGTTGTAAGGTTCTTGCGTACATACATTATATTTTCGAAAATAAATTGACTAGCTACTGTTAGTATGTCAATTTCTTTAAAAAGCTCTCTTAAGGAGTCTGTTCGTTTTAAATTATAAATTGCTCGAATAGCTCTTTTCTGTAAAATAAAAATAGTTTGAATATCCGCTGCTTTCCCCCACAACAAGATACCATAGGACATCACACTATGAATGTAACTAAAATATACTAGCCTAGATGTAGCCACATCCGTGCTTTGTCTGATGTTCCTAACAGCGTAAGCCGCAGAACTTAATTTACCAGCCAATTTATCTATGTGGGGTCCCCACTGCAATTTGCTATCAATGGTTATTCCAAGAAACTTCGTATCATTTACTAATTCTAACGTGCTGTTGTCTAACACTAAACTGGTCTCAACTTGCCTGACATTTGGAAGTGAGAATTTGATACACTTGGTTTTACCAGCGTTTAACAATAAATTATTAACTGTGAACCAATTCAAGGTTAAAGACAATACACCATTAACATCATCAAATTCTCCTTTTTGTCTTTCAATTTTGAAGACCAGTGAAGTATCATCAGCAAACAACACTATGTCAGTTAATTTCTCCACCATGAAAGGCAGATCATTAATATATACCAGGAATAAGAAAGGGCCTAATATGGAACCTTGTAGAACGCCCATTTTAACACCCGATCCATCAGATTTTACGCCGTTAACTTCTGCCTTTTGAATTCTATTGCTTAGGTATGATCTTAGTAGATCCAACGCTTTATTTCTAACTCCGTAATGATTTAATTTAATTAATAGCGTATTATGATCAACACAATCAAACGCCTTCGACAGGTCGCAAAAAACTCCGATAGCATCCTGTGCGGCCTCCCATGCAGAATAAATATGAGATATAAGGGTAATACCTGCATCCGTAGTCGATTTACCCCTAGTGAAACCGTATTGTTTGGCATGGAGTTGTTTTGTACGGTTGAAATGTGAGAGCATTTGATTGAGTATAATCTTTTCAAATATTTTACTTAGTGTTGGAAGAACAGATATTGGTCTGAAATTTGAAGGATCACCCTTATCTCCCGACTTGAACAGAGGTATCAGTTTACTGTGTTTCATGAGGTCTGGGAAAGCCCCATCGTCAACACATTTATTGAATATATAAGCTAAGTGTGGGGCTATAACTAGAATTACTGAACCAATGACTTTGACTGATATACCCCACAGGTCTTCCGTATTTTTTAAGTTAAGTAATTTAAACGTTTTGACAATGTCCTGGGGATATACATGATGAAATTTTAAATATACATTACTGGCGCTAGTGTTATTTTTTAATAAAGTCTCTGCTTCATATGGAGATGAATTTAGACGGTCTGTTGTGAGTAAGGGTACATTGGTGAAGAATGTTTCAAAAGCTCGAGCAACATCAGCGCTGGATTTAACAACATCATCACCTATCTTTAGGCAGAAATCATTGTCCCTTGGTATAACTTTGCCAGTTTCGCGGTTTATTATTTGCCAAACTGTTTTCATTCTATTATTTGAATTTTGATTTTTTCTATTAATGTGTAAAGTTTTTGCAGTTCTACAAACCAACTTGAAAGTTTTGGAATATTTTTTAACGTAGTCATGAAATTTTCGATCAAAGTTATAGGTTTTTTGTTCATAAAGGTCATATAAGATAACTCTACTTTTACGAATTCCAAACGTTGCCCAGTCATTAAATTTAGATTTACCGTTGTAGTCACTGACTTTTTTTAATTTAAAAACTTTATTGAATTCTGTCTGAATAATGCTGAAGAAGTCTGAGTAGATTTTGTTTGGGTTCTGTTCATCAAAATCCGGTACTGGCAAATTTATATCTAACTTTTTCATATACGTCTCTAGTCTATGGGATGTAATAGGCCTATAAAATGATGGATCAGTCCTATTTTTACTGGCAATTGGGAATGAAACTGTTTGACCACTGTGATCGGAGGGTAAGCAGTTAATTACATTTTTACTTGTGAATGCACAGTCACAAAATACGTTATTTAAGCAAGTTTGGCTGGTAAGTGTAATTCTAGTCGGCTCTAGAAATATATGACATAAATTAAATGATTTGAACAGAGTTATTAATCATTGTTTCAATGTTGTATCTACAAGCAAATCTACATTAAAATCGCCACAAATAATTAACTTTTTTCTGTTATTACAAAGTATAATGAGGGCATCCTCCATAATTTTCTCGAACATTTCAAAATTGCCATGGCCGTTTTCATCTCTCGGAGGTCTGTAGACACAAACAATAATATGGCTATCCAACTCAACACAGGATACCTCTATTTGTCTTTCTACAGTAAGTCAACTTTCACACGTGTTGGACTATTCAACCAACGCAATGAACATTATTGGGCTTTTAAAAACCCCCTCGTGACCCGCGAGTGTGCTCATCGAGTGTTTTTCGGTTAATGTAAGGTATGCCAGGATAATTAATGGCCATGTTATCGACCACATTTCATGGAAGGACATTTGACCAGAGGTATGTAACTGGACATGCTACAACGGGTCATACCCGTTCTACACGAAGCTGTGCCGTTAGCAGTGCTGGTGGATTTGTATTACCAGCATGACTGAGTCGCTTTGAACACCTACTTTGGCTAGAGTAGGTTATTGTGGCAAAATTTCCAATGGATTACAGGTTAGGTTAGAACGAAGAAAAGCCAAATTTGGCTATTGTAGGTTATTGTGGCTAAATTCAATTGGATTATAGGTTAGGTTAGAACTTAGAAGAAGCAACTCTACCGGTAGCCGAGCGAAGCGGAGCGGAGTGAGGCGACCCCATAAAGTTTTACAGAACCGACTTGGTGGCTATAGATCACTTTCTGGTTAAATACTTAAGATAGGTTTGTTAGGTCACAACGTTGAGAACCACCGGGAGCCGAGCGAAGCAGAGCGGAGTGAGGCGACCCCATGTTGCTTTGCAGAGCCGAATTGGTAGCTATAGATCACTTTCTGTTTGAATACTACAGATAAGTTTGTTAGGTCACAACGTTGAGACCCACCAGGAGCTGAGCGGAGTGAGGAGACCCCATGTCAGGGGGGTCTCACTGCACAGTTAAGGTACGTACGAACGGCCAACCCGCCGGCTGGGAATTCAGTTATGTTCCCGCTCGCTTGGCTGGCAGTCGCGTCGCGCGCTATAAGCTCCTCATAAGCAACTTTTCTGTGATTTTTGCAACAACAACGACGACTTAAGTACCTAACATTTTAGGGTGTCTAAAGGAATTGTTCACAAATAAAATTCGATTCCTTTTTGATTGAATACCTTTTTGAAAAGTAAACACTGTAGACCCAGTATAAAACAAATGTCAATTACATAAGTAAGGAGGTAGGTACCTACCTAGCATTAGAATTTACCAATAGCCTGAATAAGTACTATAAACACCTCTCGTAGATAGACTGGACTAAAATTCACAAACACAAACAATCGCACGTAGGTAAACCTACCGTGATCACGCGAGACAGGAGTTTACAGGACGACCTTGTGATGTCAGAGTAAAAGAAGCTCTCAGGCGTAGTAATGCGGTGCAATCTAGCCTGCACGGGCGGGGCAACCGATTCTGTAGGTGCTTAGCGATTGTTGTAGGTAGCGCAGGTGCGAGCTAGATTGCGCTTTATTGTCGCGCAGCGAGAGTAGCTATTTATTATTATTATTATTTATTATGCACAAGCAGCTTAAAGCTGATGCGTGCATATCAGTTCACATTTCACAGCACTTGTTTTATACAATTGTCAAGTCTATTTTTAAAACTGTTCACTGATGGTGTACTAATAACAGTTTCTGGAAGTCTGTTCCACTCGCGGACCACTCGGTTTGATAGAAGGTGTTTGCGTGGGTTACTTGTAAACGAGAGCCCTTGGAGTTTCAGTGTGTGTCCTCTGAGGTGGTGATTCTGGTTCATCGTAAACATTTCCTTCATAGTCGATACATCATAGTAGCCAGTTAGAATCTTATATGTTTCTATGAGATCTCCACGTTTACGTCGTTGCTCTAGAGTGCTCAATCCTAGCTCTGCAAGTCGCTGCTCATAAGGCTTGTCACGAAGTCCTACTACCATCTTGGTTGCTCTTCTTTGGACTTTCTCCAGCAAGTCTTTGTCCTTCTGGAAGTAAGGGCTCCATATTTGGAAAGCATACTCAAGGAGTGGTCTGACATAAGTCTTGTAAAGTCTCAAGAATAATTCTTTGTCAATATAATCAAAGGATTTCCGAATCATATATGTTAGCGAGTTGGCTTTCTTAGTAATTGAAAGTATATGAGTCTCCCATTTAAGGTCAGTTGATATTGCGACCCCTAGGTCTCTTTGTGTTGTAACAGGATCCAGTGTTTGCATATTAATTCTGTATGGTAACTTTGGATTATTGTTCCCAACATGCAGAACCGTACACTTTCCAGGATTTAAGGTTATTAGCCAATTCTGTGTCCATTCAAAAATGCGGTTCAAGTCTTCTTGTATTATATTGTGCAATATTAGCGGATTTCCCATGATTTTTGTATCATCTGCAAACAATGAAAGTCCAGACTTTATTATTACCTTTAGGTCAGTTAGGTATACGCAGAATAAAAATGGTCCAAGCACTGATCCTTGTGGGACACCACTCAGGACGTTGTAGGAATCTGAGAGGTCATTCCCAACTCTCACCCTAAAGGTACGATCGCTCAGGAAGTTTTCAATCCACATAAGAAGGTTACCACGAATTCCAAAGTGTTGCAGTTTCGAGACTAGTCTTTTTATAGGAACGCGGTCAAACGCTTTCTCATAGTCTAGATAAACCACATCTGTGGGCACGCGGTCATTCCAATTTGCTGTCCAGTAATCTAGGCATAGCAGAAGGTTGGTCACCGTGGATCTTCTTGGAACAAATCCGTGTTGTTCATCAATTATAACCTGCTCTTTGGATAGGAATTCGCGGATTTTTGTGACGATTATCTTTTCCATTGCCTTGCAAATGATGCTTGTGAGACTTATTGGGCGATAGTTGGCTGCGACAAGTTTATCTCCTTTCTTATAAATCGGCGTCACAACTGCTTCCTTCCAGTCATGCGGTAGACTACCCGTTCTAAAGGACTGTTCCATAATAGATGCAAGTTTACAGTTCAGAACATTTTTGCATTTGTTGAGCAGTATTGCAGGTATCCCGTCTGGTCCCATAGCTGTTTCATCGTTGAATGTTTTCATCACCTTTGTGACTTCATCTGGCGAAAACTCAATATGGTCAAGTGAGTTTAATAAGATTGGTACATCTGGAGTAGGAATTTGTAAGTTGGGCTGTTCTCTTACATAGGATTTTTCAAATTGTTTTGCAAAGATCTCGGAGACTTCATTGTTTTTACAAGTAACCGTCCCTGTGGATTCATCTTTAAGCGAAGGTGGTACAGCTACTCTGGATGTAAGCTGTTGGCGAATGTACCCATAAAAGCATTTCGGGCTACTGTTAACTATTCCTCTTTCGAACTAAATCCTTGACTTCCTGACTTCTGCAATGATTCTATTGTTTATTTTTCTGTAATCTTCATATGTCTCTGTTGTTTTTGTAAGTCGATATAGTTGCCATTTTTGAAGTTTTTGTTGGGTGAGTTTGACTATCTCTGGACCTATCCATGGTTTTCTGTGGTTGCGGTGTTTGCTCGGTCTTCGAAGAGGTATTGTTGTTTCTATGGTTTGTATTATAGTAGTCTTGAACAGGGTGTTCTGAGCGACTACCTCCTAGTGTGGGGGTGCTGAAGTGATGCAGAAGTATACGTCCGCCTGCATAACTTCTGCTTCCTCCTGGTGCACCCTGGTAACAGCGGCTAGTGACTGGTCCCCGGACCTCTTACTAGCCGATGGCTAAAAGTAGCTCCGGTTCTGTCGGTTAAAGTGGGTGTACCCGGCAGACTATCTACACTCACCTGCGTCTTGTGGTCTGCGCAGTTGACCACCGTAGGCCAGGATGAAGGGGTCCTGGGGGGTTGAGCCGAGCGTTGCTGTGGATTTAGCTTCGTAAGGCAACACGCCCTCTTTGGCCTGGATTTCAGGCAAAACGGTAGCCTCGCCCGTAGCCGCGGGTCGGGGTAACGGCCAAGTGTCCCGTCAGAGGGCCACGGCTAGGGGTGTAGGGTCCGCTAAGGCGTCAGTCATAGCGGAGGGATGGGTCATGCTGACGGGGTAAGCTTCGGTGACTACGGCGGTGGGACCATGTCGCTGAAACCTTGGTTCCCATCGTACACAGAAGCGAGCTCCCGATGTCGCGCCAAGTACCAGCCCTATGCTCCTATATCTACTCGGTACTCCTAGCGACTGAAAGCTGTTCCAAGCGAGTAGGCGCTCCCAATTATGCGGGCTCCGTGGAGGGTGGGAAATCGAGTAGACGAATCTCTATACATTTGGCCATGGATCGTGTCAGGTCAAAAAACACATCTGGAACGCTTCCAGCGGTGAAAACCGCAAGCGTCTCCAAACAGGTGCGAGAATCTGCCTCGGCAGATCCTCAAGCCTCAACTGGGCGCACTGCCACCATCAGTGACCTACCGGTGCAAACCGGTAGTGATTCCACTGTGGAGGTTAGCTGCAAAAAACCCGAAAGTGAGTCGAGAGGCAGGGCCACGGGGCAACCCGGTGCGCGGAGCCATTCGACAAACATCGCCGAGCATTTCGCCAGCGCCTGGACGACGGTTGGTCGAAAGGGTAAACCACCCAAGCAATCTTTGCAAGGGAAGGGCCCATCGACTAGACGTCCAGATACGGTGCAAACCGGACCAGGGCGTAAGGCGAATCGTCGGTGGAAGAAAAAACAGCGTTTGGCTGCCACATCGGCCGCTGCCGGCGTAGATGGGGTTCCATCTGCCACGGTGACGACCGATGGCGGTCCCGCTGTTAATACAGCTGGAGCTGCGGGTAAGGTGACCGGCTCCCGTGGTGTCAAAGGGGCAACCCTAGACTCAAACGGGGCTAAACCTACCGTAGCGTTCTCTGGTGGTCCAACTTCTAACAAGAAGTTGAAATCTGCCAAGAGATCCGGCAAAAACGAGCGCGCGGCTGCTAAGAGGGCTCGACTAGAGGACAGTATTTCTCCTCGAGTGGAGCCTAAAAAGCAGTGCACGGAAGCGCGCAGAGCTGGGGTCACCTATGCTCAGAAGGTGAAATCTGACCAGTACATCGCCGTAACTGACGTCGCTACTGGTCATATTTCACAGGATCTATCAACGCTCATCCTCAACGAGATTGATGACAAAATCTTGAGGGAAGCGTTGGCGGATCCGAGCAAGGAAAACCCCAAATTCGGTGGCAAGCCTCGTTACGAGGACGGCCACCTTAAACTGTTCGTGGAGGACGAGTACTCCCTGAACTGGCTGCGGGAGTGTGTCTCCGGTGTGTCTACACCATCCAACGTACAGTTGGTGGTGAAACGCCAATCGGAGATGGTCCGCAGGGTTCGATGTGGGGTGCTCATACCCAACGAACGAGGCAAGTGGAAGTCTGCGCCCGACGTCGGCGTAGTCCTCCACTATATGAACAAGTGGGCACAGGTTGACCGATGGCTCCTCCAGAAAGTGGATGAGCAGCAGGACAACCTGTTTCTCATCACAGACGTCCCTGAAGATGTGGTGCCGACCCTGCTGGGAAGGGGCAGACAGCTCCTTTTTGGTAGTGGTTCGGTCTACCTAAAATTTCAGGGACCCGGTGGGAAATTTGTGAAGGAACCACCGGTGGTAGCGCAGACCAGCTCTAAGCTGGTCATCACTGGGGTTTCTTCAAGAACAGCCAAGCCCCAGAGTTCCACTCCAGAGCGGCAGCAAACAGGCCCCGATGCAGTCGGGGAAAGTTCTGCTGCTCAACCGCAGGACGAGCACGCGCACTGGGAGGCCATGCTGCTTGGTGAAGGCGATGAGCCAGAACCAGCAGTGGTGCCCTCTGAAGGCGAGGAGCTGTCCATGCGGCTGGAGGAGGAACTCGTCTTGGAGGTGCAGGAGGGGTTGACCAAAAATGGCGTCCCTCTCCCGCGATTGTAAAATCCTCCAAGCCAACCTCCAACACAGCCAAACTGCAACGGCCCAGTTAAGACGCTGGTTGGGGGCAAACAGCACTGCCGTGGCTCTGATCCAGGAGCCGTGGATCAACCGCGGTAGCATTCGAGGGCTCGCCAATTTGAGAGGTAAGCTTTTCGGTACAACTGATCACGATAACCCTAGAACGTGCATCATAACTACTAACAACATCCCAGCACAGCCATTAACAGAGTTCTGTTCCAGGGACCTGTGTGCCATAAGGCTGCAACTGCCCGACACAGCTAGGTGCCGCGAGCTCGTGGTGGCCTCCGCCTACATGCCTGCGGAGGACAACCCGCCTCCACACGACCTGTGCCGGCTGGTGGACCACTGCGAGAAGTCGGGCCTCCAGCTCATCGTTGGGGCCGACTCGAACGCGCATCACCCACTGTGGGGCATGCCAGATATGAACAGCAGAGGTAAGACACTTGTTGAATACCTATTTACTACAAACCTCAATGTGCTTAACATAGGTTCTGAACCAACTTTTGTTACCAAGCGGAGCAGAACTATCGTTGATATTACCCTGGCAACGGCGGACATATCCGACGACGTTGGGGGCTGGCATGTGTCCAACGAGGCGTCATGCTCTGATCATCGATGGATACGCTTCGAGATCAACGCAGCGTTCTCCCCAACTGTCCCTAAGAGAAACCCACGCAAGACTGACAGAACCAGGTACAGAGCTATCCTAGGTGAAAGACTTGCTTGGGCTGAGACTCTACCAGATCCGGAGGGACCCGAACAAATCGAACAACAGGTAACAGATTTTACAAATACTTCAATAGACTGCTACCATTCAACTTGCCCGCTTAGCACACCAGCGCCTACCAACATCAAGGGGCAGCCTTGGTGGGGTCCTGATCTAGATAGGATGCGTGCTAAGATCAGAAGACTGCTAAACAGGGCGATGAACACCAGTGCTGATGAGGATTGGGACAACTATAAAGATGCCAAATCCAAGTACAAGAAACGACTACGGTTCAAAAGCAGCAACTCATGGAGGAAATTCTGCAGCGACATTGAAACCGTTGATCAAGCAAATCGGGTAAGGCAAATACTAGCTCAACAAGGCAACTCCAGGCTAGGGTCGCTTAAAAAACCCGATGGAACATATACCTCTTCCACCACAGAAACACACAGTCTCTTGTTGGAAACTCACTTTCCCGGAAGTAGAACTATTCAAGAGATTGTGTGGCCGGAAGAGGTTCACCATGAAGCTGTCGACCACTTAGACATAACAAATAATATTATCACTGCTGACAAGGTAAGATGGGCCATTAATAGCTTTAAACCTTTTAAATCAGCAGGACCAGATGGAATCTTCCCAGCACTTCTACAGTGGGGTGGGGAACCCGTCATCAATATAATGGTCCGAATCATGAAAGCATGTCTTAGATTCGGATACGTTCCCAAAAGGTGGAGAGTAGTAAACGTAATTTTCATACCGAAGCCAGGAAGGAGCGACTACACTAACGCTAAATCTTTCAGGCCGATTAGTCTCACCTCGTTCTTGCTTAAAACTCTCGAACGTTTGTGCGAGAGACACCTGAGAGATGGAGCGTTAAAACATATACCCTTACACAAGAATCAGCATGCATATAGTTTGGGTAAGTCTACTGAATCGGCTCTCCATGCAGTTGTATCCACAATTGAAGAGG
Organism: Argyresthia goedartella; assembly: GCA_949825045.1. NCBI lineage: Eukaryota > Metazoa > Arthropoda > Insecta > Lepidoptera > Argyresthiidae > Argyresthia > Argyresthia goedartella. The sequence goes on along the minus strand of OX463821.1, from coordinate 18,201,099 downwards.
CGATTCAAAACAAATGCATCTGTCTTGGAACTTTTATTGATATAGAAGGTGCCTTTGACAAGACGCAGTATAGCAGTATAAGTGCATCTCTAACAAGGCATGGGGTGTCAACAGCTGTAAACAACTGGGTCACAAACATGCTTAACAAACGTATCGTGCGTCTAGCTGGAGAGTCCCTATCGGCGGAGGTAGTACGGGGATGCCCGCAGGGAGGAGTGCTCTCCCCGCTTCTGTGGAATCTGGTCATTAACGACCTGATTACCAAGCTTAACGCTAATGGATACTACACCGTAGGATACGCCGACGATTTGGTAATCCTCATCACAGGTAAATTTGCGAGCACAGTGTGCAACCTTAAACAAACAGCTCTTCGCATCGTGGAGCGCTGGTGTTTAGAATATGACCTGGCGGTTAACCCAACAAAAACGGTAATGGTCATGTTCACTAACAATAGGGCTCTTGGTAGGTATACCCTACCTAAGCTCTTTGGAACGGAACTCCAGCTAGCAACTGAGGTGAAGTACCTGGGCATAACCTTGGACAGCAAGCTCAACTGGAGTAGCCACATCGACAACAAACTAAAGAAGGCGAGTATTGCTTTCTGGCAGTGTCGGAGAATGGTGGGGAAAAAGTGGGGACTTTCTCCCAACATCATTCTTTGGCTGTACGTAACGGTGATCCGTCCTCTTGTCTGCTACGGAGCTGTGGTGTGGTGGACCAGGACCAAACTAACCACAATGGTAAGCAAACTCCAAAGCTTCCAAAGGCTGGCCTGCATGGCTATCACAGGTAGTATGAGAACTACTCCAACAGCAGCAATGGAGGCCATGCTGTGTCTTCCGCCACTCCAGCTATATATTAAGCAGGAGGCCGCGTCATCTGCGGTGAGACTCAACACCTTAGGACTTTGGAGGAAAAACAGGACCTCACACACCGCCATCCTAGGGGAAGTTTACAAAAAATTTCCCATCTCTATGGCTTGCAGTGACAGAATCCCTAAACAATTTGTTTTTGACAAAAAATACAATATACAGTTACATGAAGACCATCGGGTTGAGGGGCTCGACGTTAAAGAGCTCAGAATTTTTACCGATGGTTCAAAAACTGAAGCAGGCACTGGTTCAGGCACCTTCTCGGAGGACCTAAACATCAAGATGGCCATTCCACTGGGTGCCCATAATACTGTCTTTCAAGCTGAATGCATGGGCATCATCTCGGCCGCTAATGCCATAGCATCGAGAAAGGTAAGAGATTCCTCCATTCGAATCCTCTCGGATAGCATGGCCGTCCTACAAGCCCTAAATAGCAACACTATTAACTCAGGGCTAATCTACGAGTGTCACAAACGACTAATGGAGGTATGTCAACACAACCGCGTAATCCTTCAATGGATAAAAGGACACAGCGGATCAAGAGGTAACGATGCAGCGGATGAGCTGGCGCGTAAAGGATCTAGCTTGACAGCGTATGGTCCCGAACCTATCATCCCTCTTCCCTTCAAGATGGTACGCTCATTTCTGAGAGAGTCGACCAGGAATGATCATGCCACTCTTTGGACAAACCATGAGGAGTGCAGGCAGGCTAAGCTGGCCTTGCCGTCCCCTAGCGCTAGGCTGGCTAAGACCTTGCTTCGACTTAGCAGGCCGCGCATGCGACTGGTAACTGCAGCACTTACTGGCCATGGTTTCTTTAACAAACATCTATATGTCCTAGGTGTTACCGACAGCCCCCTTTGCAGAGCCTGCTTGGAGGCAGAAGAAACGGCTGCTCACGTCCTCATGGAGTGCACAGGAGTAGCGGACTACAGGGCTAAACACCTCGGTCAATCGAGGGACCTTCCAGGGATAGTCGGTAACGTAAAGGGCCTACTGGCGTTCCTGGAGGAGTTGGGTTGGCTCGAATGATTCGCATTCCCACCCACACGCAAAATAGGCGCTTTCGTCGTCGAGTTGCGGAAACCAGCCCGTCTTACAATACAATACAAGTAGTCTTGAACTCATCCCAGGTATTTTTAACGTCGTTGTGACTAGGACTATTTATGTGTTTAGAAGCCAACATAGACGACACAGATTCATAGTTAGCTCCAAAGAAGTCTCTTCTCGGGGGCTTGTTCAACGATTTTGATAAAAATCCACTCTCAAATTGCAGTGTACCAATTAGAACCATGTGGTCACTTTTACCTATTGGTGGGTGATGAATAATGCTTGTGCATAGGTTTTCATCATTGCATAGTATAAGATCTAGCAATGATTCTTCATTGTTACGTTTTCGTGTAATATCTGTTACTAGTTGGTATAGATTGCTATTGGTAAACATATCCACAAATTTTTCATGAAGCGGTTTGTATCCATCTAGGTTTTGTAAGGGCCACTCAAGGTCAGGAAGGTTAAAATCTCGCGCAATTAAGAGGTTTTGTTTTGCATCAGCTGCTTTTTGTATCGTTTCGAACAGTAGTTGATCTGAGGTTTTATAGCTGTACTCTGTGGGACGGTAGACTCCTCCGATGAGTAATTTAAAATTGCCATAGGTGATGTTTACCCAAAGGGCTTCCACCTCAGGTAAGTTGTTGAAGGTCGGATGTAAACTAGTTACAATAGGTATGTTGTTGTGTTCATGTGCAATATATATGGCTACTCCTCCATATCCACTGTCGTTGCTTCTATCATGTCTAAAAAGCGTATATCCCCTAATGTCTATCAAGTTGTTTGTGATTTTGGATTTTAGTTGGGTCTCTGTTATAATAATAAAAGTAGGGTTTGTTTTGCCAATTTCCCATAAGAATAAATCTCGTTTTGCCTTTAAAGATGCCAAGTTCGTGTAGAAAAACGTTAATTGCGTCAGACCATTAGTTAAGACTTTTTTGTGGTTTCATCGATGTGTGTTGTTATGATCGGTTTGTTGTTAACATATCTGATGGTGAGGTTATCCTCACCTTTTTCGATTCGTTGTGTGAGTTCTCGTCGCAGATTTTTCAGGTGGTCGCGCTGGCACGGGGTTAGGTCATTTTTGGCCGTAACCCCTCTAAGCTTTTTACCATTCTTTAATACCTGGATCGCTGCTTTCCTGTTTGGCAGTACTAGTTTGATGGGCCGAGGGCCCGAGCCAGGCTGGGGCTTTCCCAGGCTTATTAGGGCCACAGGTGCCACTGGCTCGGGCAGTGAGGCCAATGCCTTCTCCACCTGCTCCTGGTCAAAAATCTTCCGAGCCTCTACTGAAGTTGGCTCATCCCCATCCGCATGCAACTCCGGCACCCCGAACATAATGACATTTGATGCCCTTCAGTTTCGCTCCTCTACCTCATCGATGATGGCCTCAACATTGACTGCTGGTTGGCTAGTCCTCAAGGCATCCACTTCGGTTTTGAGTTCATCCACTAACTTCCTCAAGGCGGGCAGTTGGCGAACTCCTTGCTCACAATCGGGGCACAAATATTTGAGTGTCGGCGACTGCAATGCAATCACTCTCAGCTCTGTCACAAGTAACCCGCTGCACTTAACACAGATCTGCCTATCACAGGATTTTTATCATCTAACTTAGGTATTTGCTTAGTACACTTCAAACAGTTGGCCATTTTATATGGTGAGTCTGCACTTTTGAGGTTAGAGCAAGATTTGATACACTAAAGTTAGACTGGTGGGTATATTTGTTGAACACTATTAAGTATTGGTATATTTCTGCAAATTTACTTCACTTTCACTGCTATTTAGCGCGTTTTACGTATTAATTTCGATAAAATTGTTGGGAGCAACTATCAAAACAAGTGTATAGAAAAGCGCGGGTAGACGAAAAAAAAAGTTATTTATTAAAGTGTATTTAAGGAGTAATCTTTCTGTACGTAGTACTATTAAGTATTCTGTGCCCATGTAGTTTCACATAACCAAATTGGACGCATCACAATGTTTTCTGAAGTAGTTTTTTTTTCTGTAGTAGTTTAGTTTTCTGTAGTGTTCATTGAACACTACAACCTATGAGTACCCTACTCATGATAAATGATTTGTAGTAAGTAAACAAAGACCGGGTCACAAACAGGGTGTATGATTGACACTGCGAAGGGCACGTAACTTTTCGCACGTCGCAAATGAAACAGCAATAAAAAGCACTTGAGGGTATGGACACCAAAACACGACAGTGATGGCAAAGTCCATTCTATTCTCACAGATTTCACTAGTTTCACCTGGAAATAACACTCGTATAGTTGAGTTGGCGTATGATGCACGTAATAACACTGTTTTTAATAGCGTGGGGGCTCAATTGGGACATTTTTAAATGTATATATTGGTGGGAGCAAGCTTAGTCAGTTGTAGTCAACAGCACCTTCTTACGACAAGTGAAGTTTGCTAAGTTTATGTAAATATCTACAGTAAAAAAGAAATTTTACTATCGACTATTGAATATCCCCCTGGCCGAACAGGTTTATCCGGAGGGGCCGGGAATGAGAGATCAACCTTCATATGCTCAGACATGGAGGGGTCTGTTTGCACAAGAGATTAATCAATAGATAGAGAGGGTAAATGACAGAAAAATTATTAATCTCTGTTTAAAGTAGGATAGGAATGGTCAAAATTTGGAAATCATTGAATGAGATAGTCATCTCTGACTACAAAATATATGGTTTCAAAAAATCTTGGCACTCAAATGTGTGACTAGTATTCTGCTTCTGGGCTTGCATATAAATAAAGAAATGCTACTTACTTCTTGAAATAAATGTGACTTTGATACATCATCTAGCTTGCTTTTGTCTATAACTTTGACTGCCACTTTTTCTCCCGTGAAGACATGTCGAGCCAGCTTCACCACAGCAAAGTGGCCTGAACCAAGGGTGTCGAGAAGGTCATAGAGTCCTGCTATTTTGGTTTCATAAGGCGCCGGGGCCGCTCCACCCCCGCCCTGAACACCACCACAGTTCATGGCAAACAACTGTAAAATAATAGAAATAAAATTATAGGAATATTTCTGATCATAGGAATAAGTGCTCAGATTACTTGATACAGAGTAAATTCAATTAAATGAAGATGTTCACAAGACACCTCTTGTAGATAATTAAATCAATTCAAATCATCAGGAATAGTTCAATCTGATGAGACTTGACCCAAATCTGAATTAGTTGTGGAGCAAGAACACAAGTTTTTAGTAAATGTATCGGTATGAATTTAGGTCTCTCTGTTATAGAATGATAAGAAAATACGTATGTTATTCATAAAACAGTGCTTACCAGGGTAAATCACCAATGTTTTCTACAAATTTTTGAAAAACGAGTAGATATGGAATTCAAACACGTTTCACATGTCCTGGGATCTGTTCACCACTCTATAAATATTTTTCACAAAATGAACAATAGCTAAAATCGTAAGAACTATACAAAAGATACATTATTTGGTTACAAAATAGATATTAAGGAGCGATAAATAAATTGATTCAATCCAATCCAATCACAATTTTGCCCAATCGCCATTTCATAAAAATTCGTTCAAAATCTATAAAATATACGTCCAGCAACTAACAAGCGAGATGATAAAGTAAAACAAAGCAGCTTAAAGGCAGCTTACTTTGCACCTAACTAGGAACTATAATAAATAAATGGGTATTTGTGTAATCAAAATAATCCCCAAAAAACATATTTCAAAATTTCTAAATATTCGTTAAAAAAAACTATATTAAGGTATTTGAACGCGTCCACAGTACGCTTAATTTTTTATTTATTTTTGTTTATGACAATGTACGTCTCGTACTTTTGCCAGCTTGAGATTTTTTTTTAACTTTCAAGGATAGGACCCGTGTACCAACCATACTATCAAGACTAATAATGTACTCTGTGAACCATACCATGTCAAAGGAACAGAATACATTATATATAGGATAGTCAAAGGAAAGGAATACTGTGCCGGCCCCTCAGAGTAAGTAAGTATGTAAGTAAAAAGAGTTTCGTTTATCTGAGGCCGGCCCTCACAATCACAGGTACAATCACAGACTCTAAAGGGATGGTACAATACGATTAAAAACAGTTAAAGAAATATGTTGTATGCGGAAATAGCTCATCACGTACCACGTCTATGCAAGTTATTTCAAAAATGTACGAACCTAGTATACTATAAGCTTGTAGACAGACATTAACTGAGCATGCAGTGACCAGCCTTTTATTCCGTCTCCTGAAGTCTGATGTCGCTAAAAATGCAATCGGAAGGAAAAAGGAAAGGAATTAAAATCAAAGTCAAAGTAAAATTTATTTATCATCAATATCGAAATGACTTCCAATCAGTGGTGCCAAGCAGCTTCGCACATCATCGAGGATGAAGACCTAAGAGTACTGTGCTTTTGGGCCAGTATATATTCGTCCCGCTTGCCGCGTCCCGAGTGCAGGGCAAGGCATTCATTAGGCACAAAATAAATAGGACAGAAATCAATCTACATACAACTCCCGCGAGTTAACATGACACCTGGCTCGACAAACAACCCTCCCCCGCCAACAAACAGCGCCCCGCTCTCGCCAGTAGCGTTAGCATCTCTGTTACAGTTGTACGTATCCTTCTGATCGAGATTCCGAGCGATTTGTTGGCTGTTATTTGTTACTGTTTTTGTTGAGTTTTTCTATTGTTACGTTTGGACATTTATTTGTTATTCGGTTTTTGTTGAGTTTTTGTTATAATTGGACGTTTGCTTGTAAGTGTTTGTGTTGTTTTTTTTTCACCAAGGTGGTGGGAAAAACCATACACAGTAAAGAAAGAGCCCTTATACTAAAGGTATTGGCTTTTTTGAACGAGAAAAAGAAGAGAGCAAATTTCTGATTCCCGTAGACCCTACAAAAAGTGCTCGTGAAACTCGGGAACACGAAAAAATTTAACAAACAGTTCATGATTCCGTTGGATCGACCAATAAATAGAACTTGCGCTGCTACTGGTATATCCAAAAGCACATTAATGAGAATAAAGAAGCAAGTAAAGCAGACAGAGCCGCTTTCTTCACCAGTACCGAGTACTTCAACGTCTGCCCCAATACCTGGACCATCAACACCTGGCAAAAAGAGGCAGCCGAGTAAAAAGAAAATAAATCTAGACAGTTTCGACTTAGCCGCTCTCAGAAACTTAGTTAACAGCTTTTACACCGTGCGAAAAGAAGTCCCAAAGCTGAAAAAAATATTGGCCGCGGCCAAAAAGGATTAAAATTTTCCGGGTATGTGTTATTTTTTATATATTCTAGTTAGTTGTTGGTTTAATGGCTTTTTATTCTGCTAGTTCTGCACAGCCACAGTTCCGTTAGCAATGAGCCGTCTTTCGAAGATAGTTACTAGTTGTTTGATGTTTCTATAGATGGCGCTATCAGTATCTAATTAGTATACTTATTTTTTACTATATCATCTAGTACCTATTTCGATGCCTTTAGCAATGCCTAGTAGTAAATGATAAATAAATAATAGACGTCTGTTTTTTCTCAGGTGAAAATACTACATTGCGGCATATCTTAAATAACCAATTAGGGTACAGATTTAAGAAATGCACGAATGCCCGACTGGTTTTGATACAAAAACCCGATATCGCTGCCTGGAGGGCCCGCTACCTTCGGCGAATGAAAGAAAACAACGAGCTTGGAGCTGACAAAAAACCGGTGACGTACCTAAGTATAGTGAGATTGTATCCATGTCTCGTCTAAACGAGACATGGATACAATCTCACTATACAGTGAATAAATGCTGGCAAAATAGCAGCGATGCTAGTATAAAAAAGAATCATAGTCCCGGTCTCAACGTTGGATTCTCGTCCATGCTGGTGGCGAGAACGGATTTATCCCTGGGGCTGAGTTACTTTACAAATGTAAAAGTAAAACAGGTGATTACCATAATGAAATAGACACCAACAATTTTGTAAAGTGGCTCAATGAAAAATTGTTGCCGAACTTGCCTCCAAGCGGCATAGTTGTGATTGATAACGCTTCATACCACTCAACGCAATCCGAAAAAAATTCGTGCCAGTCATCATTGAAGAGTGACATGCAAAGCTGGTTAACAAAGAATAATATAAGTTATGCTGCAAATATGACAAAACCAGAGCTATATCAAACTATAAGATTGAATAAGCCAGAAAAAATATATGTGGTAGACGAATTATTAAGGGAGCACGGCCACGAGGTCGTACGTCTGCCACCCTACCATTGTGATCTTAATCCGATCGAATATATCTGGAATTTGGTCAAACAAAGGGTGGCAGACAAAAATATTGATCAGTCGGAGAAACACATTGAAAAATTAACTAAAGAAGCTATTGTTTCCATAACTGCTGTTGACTGGAAAAAGGAGGTAAACCATGTACAGAGACTTGAAAAAGAATATTGGGTGAAAGATCGACTGCAGGAAACAAGAGAAAGGGAGTTTATTATTTCACTTGGGGGTGAAGACAGCTCCGACAGTGAAGCGAGCGAGGGAGAAGAAAGTGACACTTCTATTATGTCAGGTATTGAAGAAATGAGTGATGTTGATGAGTAATTATTTTGAAATAAATCTATTTAATATTATATGTTTGTTTAATTTCTATCAGAAGTTAATTATTCTATTTAGTTAACGTATTTTGATAAGTTATTACGATGATAGGTGTAATTTGATAACTATTAATAACAAGATAAATATATACAGAGTAGAAAGTAATCAGTGTTACAGCCAAAGGCTTTGTACCCATTGCAAAGGCATTGTACCCAACATACTGAACAATATCTGATATAAAAATAAATTTGCAATTCGAGAAAAAAAATTTTGTTCCTCATTTAAAAAAGGTCAGCTGACTTTTTTGCACTCAGTACTTTTAACAAACGTCAATCGAGCCAGGTGTCATGTTAACTCGCGGGAGTAGTACAAGCGCGCTCGAGCAACGCACACATAAATACTGCTCATGGACACGATATCTCTCATTGGATAGTTTCGACGGTCGCGCACACGGATCTCCGCTTCGCCGTCCCGCTGCAGTTCACCCGCCGCTTCGTGCGAAGCGGACGTGTGTAACACGCGCCCGTGCGCGCCGCGATCGCGATACCCGCGCCGCGAGTGTTCACGGAGGGGATTATCACATCGGGACGGACGCCGGCTCTGCCTAAGGTCGTGCCTGGTGTGTAACCCTTTCCGTGACGCCAGCTCGTCCATAGCCCGCCGCTATGGACGAGCCCAAAAGCCCTTTTAAGGGCTACAGTGCCAGTGACATTGTGAGTGTTTGTGTTAGTGACAGTGACGATGCCGTGAATGCGAACAGCCCGCCGCTGGGTGAAACCCCGCGCCGGCGCCGCGCGCAGCGATCGGCATCACTAGAAGGCCTGCTCCCTATCTCCACGTCGACGGAGTACGGGTCGCCCGTGGTGCGGCGTCCTGTGTCCCCGAGGGCAGAGCTTGAGCTGGACGAATCATATTTAATTCGGGCCGCTCAAGCCAACCTGTTTTCGGCGGGCCTACTTCGTGCCATGGAGGCATACGTCGCCGCAAGCCGCGCTGCCCTGTCGGGCAAGCCCACGGCTTGTATCGGCGCCGAGCTCCTCGACGCGCAATAAGTGGAGCAGGCAAAAACGCGGCCTTGGTGCTGCCACTAACCCGCGGGACGAGGCGCCCGCGTAGTGAAAGCCCGAGCGACGAGCTGCGTCTCCGAGGAGATGGAAAGCGAGTCCAGCTTGCGGACTCGCCGACCCCGCCACCGACGAACCAGCCGCCGCCGAGGAAGACGGGCCTCGACATGCCGTCGCTGTCGCCCTGGACGGGCGCGCTTCAGGCACCCGCCCCCGCCCCTGGACTGTCCGCCGCCGCGAGTGACTATGAGAGTGCTTCAACACAAACAGGTATGAGTGTTTTACCTAATAAGTGCTCTCCTTCAGTGTCGTTTGCCGCGGCGGCCGCGACCGCATCCACCGTGTCTGGGGCACCGCGCCCCAGCACCGCGTCCCCCCCCCGTTCAGTGAGGCACCCGGTGCCGCCAACCGCGCGTCCGCCCGCCCCGTCGGCGACCACGTCGCGAGTGCCCGCCCGCCCCACGCGCTCCGCCGCAGCGCCCGCGATAGTGCTCGCCCGCCCTACGAGCCCCGCCGCCGCGCCCGCGAACCCGCCCACCGCCGCGACTGTGCCCGCCCGCCCTACGCGCCCCGCCGCTGCGCCTGCGAACCCGCACGCCACCGCACCCGCGATAGGGCCCGCCCGCCCAATGCCGCCCGCCCGCCCAACGCCGCCTGCCACTGCCGCCGCCCAAACCGCAGCCGCGATTGCCACCGCCACCGCCGCCCCGTCGGGAGGCGCTGCGCCACAGCAGCCCCGCCAGCCGCGCTATCCGCCCCTTATTGTGGAGGTCCTACCCAACTGGGCCGACCACTTCAGGGCGATAGCCAGCGAGCTCGGCCGGGCTCCCAGCGCGCGCGCCTACCAAAAGGGTGTGCGCTTTACCCCAACGGCCGAAGACGAGTACCGGCTTGTGCAACGTTACCTGTGCAGGCTGTGACGGACCACGACCACGGTGTGAGGTGGTTCTCATACTCGTTGCCAGCCGACAAGACCCAGAAGGTGGCGATCCGCGGGCTGCCTTCTAACACCGCGCCGGAGGAGATAGTCGCGGCGCTTGCAGAACTCGGTGTGGAGGCCGAGTACTGTAAGCAGATCCGGGTGCGCAAAGGAAGACCCGGCTGCATCTTCTTCGCCAGCCTGAAGAAGAATCCAGACCGTGCCCCCGGCGCTGTGTACGAGATCACGGAGCTCTTGTACATGCCGGGGGTGAAGATCGAGGCCTGGCGCTCGAAGCAGGGCCCGGCCCAGTGCCACAGGTGCCAGCAATTCCGGCACTCGTCGCATATGTGCCACCGCCCCCTAGCGTGCGTACGTTGCGGCGGTCCCCACTCGGCGCGGGAATGCCCCCGCCCGAAAGACCAGCCGCCGACGTGCGCCAACTGCGGTGGCCCGCACACGGCAAATAATGCGACGTGCCCCGTGTTCCGCCAGGAGGCGCGGAACAAGAAGGCCGGCACTGTGGCGCTTACCAACGCGCCCGGGCCCAAGAAGGTGCAGCCTCCCCCTCTGCCTCGTCCCGATCTGCAGGAACCAACGGCGCCCGCCTCGCTTATGGCGCAGGCGAACGACGGAGCCCCCAGGCAGAAGACGAAGCGGGGGGGGAAGAAGAAGAAGGCGACGGCTCCACCTGCCGCCGGCGCCGCGGCGGCTACTCTCGCCGCCAGCGAGACTGCGGCCGCCGCTGGCGCCGCCACTCCAGCTGCGGCGATAGGGCAGCAGGACTTGGGGCACCTCACAGCCCTGCTCGCCCTCCTCAGCGACCCCACTGCCCTGGGCAGACTCACCGCTCTGCTCCGCAATGCATGAGCCGCTCAGGGTCGTCCACTGGAACGCGCAGTCGCTGACAGGGAAGAAGCGGCTGCTCCACGTGTTCCTGAGGGACTACCGCGTTGACGTGATGCTCATCAGCGAGACACACCTAGCCGGAAGCGACAAGCTGTCGCTGCCCGGCTACTTCGTCTACCGCAAGGACGAGAAGACCTCCAGCGGCCGGACCTTTCGAGGCTTGGCAGTCATCGTCGGCAGGAAGATCGTCCACCAGCTCGTCGACGCCCAGGAGTATTCATCCCTATATGCTTTGGGCGTCGACCTCCAGGTCGCCGGCGAGGTGCTGCGACTCTACGCCGCCTACAAGCCCCCCAGTACACCAATCCGCACCGCCGAGCTACGGGGGCTGCTACAGTCGCCGCACCCGACACTTGTCGCCGGCGACCTCAACGCCAAGCACACCGCCTGGAACTCCACCAGGGTGTGCCCAGCTGGACGCGCCATCCATGCCGACTCCGTGAGCCACAACTACGACGTCATCGGTCCCGACGAGCCCACCCACTTCGACACGCGGGCCGGATGGGACATCATCGACGTCGTGGTCGTCAGAGGTCTCCGGACACCGCCGAGCCAGGAGGTTCTCCCTGACCTCCCATCGGACCACAGGCCAGTACTTCTCGTCCTGGCGGACCTGCCCACCCGGGTCTCTCCGCCAGCATCACGCCGACGCTACCAGTGGGGCGCCTTCACCGCCGCCCTCGACCAGTCTTCGACCACATGTCCAGTCAACCAGTCGGAAGACGTTGACCGCCTGGCATCGCTGCTAACCACCCAGATCCGAGACGCGCTCGACCTATCATCGCACACCGTAGCTCGCGGGGGGAAGCCCAATCCTCTTCCTGCTGAGCTACGCGCACTCATCCGCGATAAGCGCGCTCTCCGGAAGCAGTGGCAGCAAACCCGCTGCCCAACGATGAAGACCAGGCTCAACGCCATGACGGCAGAGCTGAAGCGCCGACTTGATCTCCACGCCGAAGAATCTTGGGAACGCCACGTCGAGTCCATGGGCGACCACGTCCCCTCCGTGCATCGCCTATGCCGGGATTTGTCGACTACTCCAACTCCCGTCCGACCAATCCTGGGCAGCGACGGCCTACCAAGATTTCGAGCCCTAGACCGTGCGGAGATCTTCGCCGAATGCTTCGAGAAGCAGTTCAAGCCGAACCCTACGGATGATGTGGAGCACGTCGCAGCAGTCGAGAGACACCTGCGAGAGTACTTCGCCTCGCCGATAGCTCCCGAAGAGGACCCCACCGTCGTCACGCCCGGCCAGATCATGCGTGCATTCAGACGTACCAAGCCCAGGAAAGCCCCGGGCGCAGACCGCATACCTAACATGGCGCTGCTACATTTGCCGCCACGTACTGTGGCGGCCGTTACGCGCCTGTTTAACGGTATATTGCGCACGAGTCACTTCCCAACCCAATGGAAGGAGGGCTTGGTCATCATGTTGCCCAAGCCGGGCAAGGACTCCAAGCTGCCTGAGAGCTATCGGCCGATAACTCTACTGAGTACCATCTCAAAGGTGTTTGAGAAACTCCTGCTGGCGAAGCTACTACCCCACATCCAGCCGCGCCCAGAACAGTTCGGCTTCAGGCCCGAGCACTCTACGACGCTTCAGCTCACCAGAGTACTGAATGACATGACGGTTTGTTTAAACAAGAAGGAATACACTGTCGCAGTACTCCTGGACATGGAGAAGGCGTTTGACAGAGTATGGCACGAGGGGTTGCTGTACAAATTGTCGACGTCTCCAGCCCCAAGAAGACTGGTCCAGATCATCGCCTCCTTCCTGAAGAATCGCCGCTTCCGAGTGATGGTGGAAGACGCGGTCTCCGAGGAACACCCCGTTGCAGCCGGCGTCCCTCAGGGGTCCTGCCTGTCTCCAGCCTGTTACTCCCAATACACGGACGACATCCCCGTCGGGCCGGGTGCCCAGCTGGCACTCTTCGCCGACGACGCTGCCTACTACGCGTCGTCGATCCAGGCACGGCACGCTGCCATCAAACTGCAGCGCACCCTGGACATCTTGCCCGACTGCCTCGCCAAGTGGCGGTTGTCCGTCAACGTTGGGAAGACGCAGGCGCTCATCACAGGCCAGTCCCCCGTTCCACCACCACTCCAGCTCCAAGGACAGGACATCGCGTGGTCTCCGCAGGTGAAGTACCTGGGAGTGAACATCGATCGCCGGCTCACCATGAAGCAACATGTCGACAACGTCGTCAACCAGGTCAAGGTGGCACGCGCCAAGCTGCGTCCTTTTCTCGACTCCAGCCTCCCTCTGAGGGCGAAGCTCGGGATCTACAAGTGCTACGTGAGATCCCGCCTCACCTACGCGGCCCCGGCATGGTACGCCCTGTGCTCGGAGACGAACAAACGGAGACTCCGAGCCCAAGAGAACCTCTCTTTGCGTACCATCGTCGACGCCCCCCGCTACGTGAGGAATGCGACGATCCAGAGGGACCTCAGATGGGAACCAGTGGACCAGTTTGTCCAGAGGCTGGCGAAGGGCATGTTCGCGCGTGCGGATAGCTCACAACATCCGCATATCCGCGACATGACGCCGTACCACGCGCGCCCGCCCGACCGCCGCCGCCTGCCACGCGACCTGGTTGCCTAGCCGGCGATCATCCAACAGAACACCCCTCGTGAGAAGATCTCCACCGCCCGCGAGGGCCCCCCGATGACCTGTCCATAGGAGTGGACAGAGGCGCTTCTTCAGGAAGAGATCCGATGATCTGACCCTGACTCCCCACGCCCCAGAATGGGTGCGTGAGATGATAACTTGATTGATTGATATCTCTCAGAGCAGTTCAAACCAGTGCGAGCGTGAGTGCCATTCGCTTGACAAGCGCGTCTGTTAAGGCGACGTGAGTTCAGGAATACACTTACTTGAAAATTTATATATAATTGAACAACTTCAGTTTGGTTTCCAGAAATTTTACATAGAAATCGTAAGAGCTTTCTGCAGGGTCAACAGCTATTCAAAACACGATTAAGCACTTTTGGCTCGAAAGAATAAAATAGCGAACACGACTCTAAATTGCACTGTTTAAAAATTATAACTATTCAATTCAATCATCTTTTGAAACGAAAATTATGCCAAAATTTACATAGTTTGAATTACGAGCGTAATCAGCTAATTACTTTATAAAATAAAATAATTTTAATTAAATAATAAAAAAAACAGCGATTTGCGGCCGCGCACTCCAGCCGCCCTCGATCGCTCTCAGCCTTCAGTGCTCCGCGAGCTGCGTTCTAGGTTTGACCTGTGTCGCTGCGCTGTGCGGCCGCGCGTCGTTTCATAAAAATGGATAACAAAAATAAATAAAAGGAAACGTTCAAGACTTCGTCACGGTAATTGTAATGCAATTCCGAATGGTAGGCAATGTACAATTTGATTGTCAAAGCAATACGATAAACAATATTATTATCTGTGTTGTCAATAAACAATAATATTACGTTTCGCTGTTTTAGTTGGTCGGGCCACAATAAAGAAAATTACAAGGAAATATCTATAACTTCGACAACATCAAATCAGTAAGTGGCAATTATAATATTTTGAATAATTTTTAAAGAAAAATATAAAAGAGGGCTAATTGTAATTGAGGGGCTAATTGAAACTAATAGAAAACGCAGCCAAATCTCTGCAGTTCCAATTAGCCCCCTTTTACCGTTAATTAATTAGTATATTCCAGAACAATGTAAAATAATCATAGTTAGAAGCACAGACTTGAATAGTAGGGACAGGGCACGGAGCGCTTGAAAGTGTCGCTACAAAAACAGTACAAAATCGGGAAAATTGTACTGTTTGCAATCAGTCGCGCTTGGACGGTGACAGCCGATTGACATATCGGCAGCAAAAACAAAAATGGTGACCTGCGACGTAAAAAGGTGTAAATGATACCCAAATCGCAAAACACAAAAACAGGGAGTTTCGTATCACAAGTAAATATTATATTTTCAATTACGATTGGCTTTAAATTGATTATCTATAAAATATTGTTCTCGAAAAAATCCTCAAGCGAAAATCAACCATTCGACTGACGTAACTTTGTAGCGACGCGCGACGCACAGTGAAACTGCCCGCTTCCTATATTTGAAAAACGATCCGATTTGGTTATTTTTCTATTCGTAATGTCAAGATTACTATTCGTAATGTCATTAGATTACTATTCGTAATGTCATTTGGTTACCCCCCCTAACTAATTCATAACTTTTTCTATGATTAGGTAGTTTATTACTTATAAATTAAAATCAAGATCTTAAATTCCAAGTCACGCTACTAATGTGTATCTTTGAGCTTACATCCTTGTTCAGGCTTCTCAGCACCTAATGACCTCGTAGGGGCCCATCAGCTACGAGGTAGCGTAACGATCAGTTGCCAAGAAGTGTGAACGTCGGCGGTTCACCGAGCTGAAGTTAATTGGGGTCGATCTAACCTGGTCTGTGCTTCGGTCCCGTCAACCTCCTGTCTCTCTGCAAGGCCCGGGTGCACCCTAGGCTCTTCTTGGTAGACAGGTTCTTCAGCCAACCAGGTATGACTGGCGGGCCAGCTTCAATGAGCACAGTGTTCCAACACAGGTTATGTTACGTGGTAAAAACAATCGGGGCACGAAAATGCGAACTTTATCTGGTTCGAGAAACAATAACACACTCAGCTATATTAACAATCCTGAGGGAAACCCGAATAGATTCCAGATGGCCTGCGATTTAATTTCAATACCCTAACCAAAACGCGTTTTCATTGCGAGGGCTTTCGTCTGTCGGTTGTCAAAAAACTGCCAGGTTGGCAGCTAACGTCAAATTCAAAATGGCCGTTCAGAAACCATCGATCGAATATCGATTTGGAATCGAACAATCACCCGCCCGGACAGGCACCCACCTGTCCCCTAATCTACGGGCAGCCGAGACAACGTTGCTACCGCTCGTTTTAGAACCGAGCCTCCTACTAGAACCTCTGCAGACCGGGGGGTCCCGTCCTTGCCAGGGAACAAGTTAACAATGCGCCCCCTGCGCCAACGTAGTGGCGGTAGGTTAGCATCCTTAACCAGAACGAGGTCACCAACACTAGGGGGGCTAGTTTTGTCAGTCCACTTAAGGCGCTGTTGTAAGATATGCAGATACTCGAGCGACCAACGCTTCCAGAAATTCTGAGTAAACTGCTGCAACATCTGATACCTTGACAACCGATACAATTTCACTCCCTCGAAGGGGTGCTCGGGCAACGCGTTAAGTGGCTGACCTATCAAGAAATGGCCTGGGGTCAGAGCCTCCAGGTCATTTGGATCCGAGCTGAGCGGACACAACGGTCGCGAATTGAGAACGGCCTCGATCTTACAAAACAATGTCGCGAGCTCCTCAAAAGTCAGCGCGGTCTGACCTACTATACGCCCCAAGTGCGTCTTAGCTGACTTAACTACGGCCTCAAAAATCCCACCCCAGTGGGGGCAAATCGGTGGGCTGAAGGTCCACTGTATACCCCGACGGGAGAGGGCCGTTCCAATATCCACTTTATTTACATTCAAAAAGTTGACTATCTCTCGTAAGTATCGTTCCGCACCGATGTAGTTAGCGCCGTTATCAGAGCGGATCAAAGTTGGAAGTCCCCTTCGAGAAACAAACCTATCCAAACAAGCAATGAAAGCTTCTGTCGAGAGATCAGCAACGAGCTCGAGATGTACCGCCTTGGTGGATAAACAAACAAACACACATAGGTACGCCTTGTATTGCCTAGCGGTACGCAATCGTGAACTCTTCACCATAAACGGTCCTGCAAAATCCGTACCAACACCTGAAAACGGTCTGACCTCATTCACACGATCAGGGGGCAAGTCCCCCATGAGAGGTTGCATCGTGGCAGCCTTAAGTCGATAACAAGGCATGCACCGAAACACGATGTTCCGTATGACACGGCGGGCAGATAAGATCCAAAACTCCCGCTGGAGCGTGGCCAACAACGCGTTACAGCCGGCATGCGCGTTTTTAATATGACGATCAGTCACCAGCAATTCAACTAACTGTCCCCCCTTGGGGAGCAGAAGTGGGTGACGAGCCGAATACGACAGATTCGCATTGCGCAATCTTCCTCCTACCCGAAGTAACCCGGTCGAATCAACAAAGGGGTTGAGACGCGCGACGGCTCCCTTCAATTTCGAACGTCCACTTCGTATAATCTCCAATTCTGCCCCAAACGTCGAGGACTGTACCAACCGGACCAAATTCAATAGCGACTCGTTTCGCTCTGCCGGAGTCAGAATAGGGTTCAACGTTCGCTGATCGCGAGGAGTACGACAATTTCGAGCGAATCTCCTAATCCAAGTGGACACGTTTATCAACTTGTCAAGTGAGCTATACCGGTCCAGCAGAAACCCGGCGTCAGGGTCCTCAGCCTTCTGGGTAACATGCACGGCCGCTCTGGGGCCATGATCCGAAGATACTACTACATGGCTGTGGGGCCAGTCCGATTCTCTCTTGGCAAGCCAGGGTGGTCCCCACCACAAATGGTGTCTAACGAGTTCAGGAGCCCGACATCCCCTGGATGCACAATCAGACGGGTTCAATTCTCCTGGTACATGTCTCCAGGTCAGTGGGACCTCAGACGACACAATCTGGGAGACACGGTTCGCAACAAAAACCTCTAAGTTATGGACCGAAGCCTTCAGCCAGCACAAAACAATCTGGCTGTCCGTCCACGCGTACACCGTATCCTCCAAAACCACTGACCCACGCAACACTGTTTGAGTGTGATTCAAAAGTTTGGTCAAAAGAGCAGCCCCGGACAGTTCCAGTTTTGGAATCGTCATCCTTGTCCGAATAGGCGCTACCTTGCTTTTTGCCAAAACCAAACGCACGTCGACCTCCCCGGTGGAGGTGACGGTTCGCAAAGAAACCGCTGCCGCAAACCCTCGTTCAGAGGCATCACAAAACCCGTGAAGGGTTGCCCTGTAATCCCCAGCAGGGACCAATTTCCTCGGCAGCGATACATTATTTATGTCCGATAACGAGGTGAACATTCGCGTCCAATCAGTCAACAAATCACCTGAGAGGTGGGTGTCCCAGGTCAACTGAGCCGCCCATAGCCTTTGCATAAACATTTGAGAGCAAAGGTGACTGGAGAAATCCATCCATTCGGGTCGAACGTTCTCGCAATCGTTGACAGTACTGACCGCTTCGTCCAGGCCTTCGGTGTTTCTAAAACCACCCGATAGGTAAACTCATCATGGACGGGCCGGTACTGAATTCCAAGCACTGACAACATGTTAGGGTTGTCAGGATTCTCAAAAACGTGCGGGTCTTGTTGAAACTCATCTGGGAGACCAGCCATCAACTCAGGGGAGTTGGACATCCACTTGCGTAGTTCATAGCCGCCTCGTTCCAGCAATTGAATGAGCTCGTCACGTCGGTCCAGAGCTTCCTCTACACTGGCTGCCCCTGTGCAGACGTCATCGACGTACAAATCTTGCTCCAGGATAGCGGCGGCTCTAGGATAGCTCACACGGTCACGCGACGCCAACTCCCGCAGGGTACGCATCGCCAAATACGGGCTAGACCGTAACCCATACGTGTTCGTGTTTAACTCATAGACCTTGACTGGCTCGGCCGTGGACTCACGCCACAGTATCAACTGATACCTTCTGTCAGCCGGATGAATTACCGTTTGCCTAAACATCATCCGAATGTCTGCGACAAATACAATCTGGTGCCTCCGAAAGCTCGTGAGAATATCCGAAATATCACGACTCAACTTGGGTCCCGAATGTAGACACTGATTCAGGGACATCCCGTTCGAGGTAGGTGCTGACCCATCAAAAACAACTCGAATCTTGCCGGTAGGGGTTCGTAGGACGGCATGGTGTGGAAGGAAACAATGATCCTCAGATCTCCAGTCCACACCCGATACCGACATGTGTCCTAACGACTCATACTCCCTCATGAAATCAACATATTTTTGTTTAAATACGGCGTCCCTTGTCATCCTACGCTCCATCGACATCAATCTCGTCTCAGCCATCTTCCTAGATTCTCCTAGTGGCGGTCGATCGGCCCTGAAAGGCAGTCGAGTTACAAAACGACCAGAACGAAGGCGACCAGTACTATTCTGGCAAAACAACTCGCACTCTTCTTCGTCTGCGTCGACTCGACGAACGGTGGGAGGTTCCTCTATCTCCCAGAAACGTTGGATAGCGTCTGACAACGCTGAGCCAATAAGTATGCCATCTGACTCGGCAGGCCTAACCATTGGCAATGCCGGACCCATGATCACGTGACCAAACTTAGTATCCACAGCAATCAACCCGTCCGGCTGAAGAACTCGCCGATCCGACAACAGAAACCTACCCAGAACGTCTGCTCCCAGTAGCAGGTCGACCGGGGCTGGAGTGTCAAAATCGGGATCCGCCAACTTGAGTCCTGATGTCAGGAATCGGACGGCCGGATTCAACTTCACCAAGGGGTGTCTGCCCATGACATGCGTCATTACTAAAGCTTGCACGGATGTTTTTGTCAAAATGTCATAACGTGGAGAGAACGTGATCACCGATTGACCAACTACATTCGTAACCGTAACATTCCCCATGCCCCGTATTGATTTATTATACCTATTTACCTTGAGGCCCAACCATTTTGCTAAATCATTCGATACAATGCAGCCCTGAGCTCCAGAATCTAATAGGGCGCGAACGTATGTTGGGTTGCCCGCCAAATCCCAAACAAGCACAGAGGCGATCGGTAACACCACCGTCTCCGGTTGGGGGGCAACAAATGGTTGGGCCGCAAATTCCTAGCGAGGACCCCCGGGGCCCCACTGTGCCTGTAACCGATCAGGTATGCAGCTATACGCCAGAGGGTCCCATTGTACAAATGGCCCACGCGCCGGTTCCATTCCCAACCTACGATTCCCCGTAAAGGGGGGTGGGCGTGAATTCAACCGTGGCCGCTCCATGAGCGGGGGGGACATCACATGTGACCGACGAGGACGAGGCGACGAGCGGGGCGACAACTGAGGCGGTGTCCGAACCGCACCCGCATAGCTCGAAGGTGTCCCATGACACCCGCCCGTTACGGCCTGCTCAACACACCCAATGTCCCGCTGGGTCGGATGCTGAGTCGCAACCGAAAACTCAGGGCCCCCCATGTAATGGTCCTGAGTGCGGCCCTGCACCCTGGTACTGCCCTGTGCACGTGGGGACGTTGGCCCCTGAGTTGCGCTCCGAGTCGCAAACGAATTCTCAGGGCCCCATGCCGTGTCACCCTGGGTACGGCCCTGTGGAGGCTGTTGGCCGGACCGGTTCATGCACAACAGATTGTTGTGGGGCCCACCACAATATCCGCACATTTGTGTGCGCATGCAGTCCCTAGCCATGTGTGGCCCGAGGCACAGGAAACACCAGCTCCGCTGCTTGGCCATCCGGCGCCGTCCCTGAACCCTAAGTTCCCCGAACTTATTGCAATTGGCCACAGCATGGCCAATCTGCCTACAACATGGGCAGGTCTCACCATGTGGGGTCAATTCACTCACAGTCCCATACGACTGCCGGTTGGTGCGGTCCTTCCTCGTCGGAGGGCCCCTACTCACAGCGCTCCCGGCAGCTCTCTGTGGCTCCGAAGGATGGGTGACCGTCAACCCCAAATTCTCTGCCCGTCGAGCCTCCTCTTCCAAGAATCCGACCAAGTCGGAGAAGGCGGGCAGGTCCTCGGCCGTGCGGGAAACCCGAATACATTCCAGATGGCTTGCGATTTAATTTCAATACCCTAACCAAAACGCGTTTTCATTGCGAGGGCTTTCGTCTGTCATAATAGAAGAAGAATCATAGAAGATGCATAAGCATGCATCTTCTATGAAATCTCAAAGAACTCAAAGGAGATGTCAGATAAATGCAGCTCATCGGACAATAGCCGCATTCAGTTGAGGAGGTCGGATGAGCGGCCCTTGGCGCGAGCAAGACGAAGGACGCTGCGTATGACGGTTACCATAG
Organism: Argyresthia goedartella; assembly: GCA_949825045.1. NCBI lineage: Eukaryota > Metazoa > Arthropoda > Insecta > Lepidoptera > Argyresthiidae > Argyresthia > Argyresthia goedartella. Next base: position 18,179,781 of record OX463821.1, on the reverse strand, counting down.
TAACGGTATTCGCCTGCTGCTGGCTACCTTATGCCACCATGACTTTGTGGTACATGTTAGACAGGGAGTCAGCAGAGAACCTTTCCGCTCGCGTTCAAGACCTGTTCTTCATCATGGCAGTCTCCAACTCTTGCATGGATCCGCTGGTCTATGGCTCTTATGCCCTCGACATAAAGACCTTCTTTGCGAGGACTCTGAGGAAGGTCCTGCGTATGCGCATCACGTCTCCGGAACTGCCAGGTATCTCGGCGCCAGGAACACTGAAGAGTAAACTAACCACGCTCTGCTACCAAAATGTTCAGGCTTCTCAGCACCTAATGACCTCGTAGGGGCCCATCAGCTACGAGGTAGCGTAACGATCAGTTGCCAAGAAGTGTGAACGTCGGCGGTTCACCGAGCTGAAGTTAATTGGGGTCGATCTAACCTGGTCTGTGCTTCGGTCCCGTCAACCTCCTGTCTCTCTGCAAGGCCCGGGTGCACCCTAGGCTCTTCTTGGTAGACAGGTTCTTCAGCCAACCAGGTATGACTGGCGGGCCAGCTTCAATGAGCACAGTGTTCCAACACAGGTTATGTTACGTGGTAAAAACAATCGGGGCACGAAAATGCGAACTTTATCTGGTTCGAGAAACAATAACACACTCAGCTATATTAACAATCTTGAGGGAAACCCGAATACATTCCAGATGGCCTGCGATTTAATTTCAATACCCTAACCAAAACGCGTTTTCATTGCGAGGGCTTTCGTCTGTCGGTTGTCAAAAAACTGCCAGGTTGGCAGCTAACGTCAAATTCAAAATGGCCGTTCAGAAACCATCGATCGAATATCGATTTGGAATCGAACAATTCTCTTTCATAATTTAACGGCACAGACAAAAATTAATATGCCTATTTAATTATGTTTCAACTTTTTATTAATTAAACATGAGCTAATTGCGTGAGACCTCGCCCCTTAAGTAAAATTTTAGCTAGATATATTTTATTTCTACTCCTAATCACCGATTAAAAGTCACCGGGTATTTGAGAGTTATCCGTAGATCAACTTTCCTAATATTGTGTCTATACACCACAAATCGGAACGTGACCGACCGTGACGCCGTTACAATTTTTCGTACTGTCTTGGTTCCGACGAATTCCGACAGGGGCGCTATTTTTCTTAGCCTCAAAATGGTAAGAAATTTAGTACGGGAAAGCCTATCCTTAGTATTTATATCGATGGTTAGAAGCGAATATCTTGTGTGGATGTCCAAACCCAGAACTACTCCGATGTTCGAATTTCGATCGTTCTATAGTGACAGTGCCATCCCGCTCAACCAAATATAGTTTGACAGGAGGCCGAGAGGGACGGCACTTTAACACAATACGGGGAGTCGCCTGCACCGGGAAATAAACACAGTATAAGAAAATATCAGTAGAACAACTATGGTATTTTATTTTTCATGCGAGAAACATAAATGTTCCTTGGCTAATTATCTGTAAAGCCGTTCAATAGTGTTTGAGTGTATCGTGCAGGGAATTTCTGTTATCAGTGTGGAAACTGTTCACGTCAATTTCATAGTCAATTTTAGAAATATGAATGTCTTCAATTTTATTTCAGATGCGAAAGTTCATCTATTATGGACTGTACGGACAAAAAAGGTCGCCTTTGGTGCAGCTGCGCACAGTGTCGCCGACACCGTAAGTATAGACATAACAAAATTAAATTAATGTGGATATACTGTGGGTTGTTTTGGTATTTCGTATATACATGGGTCGTTTACAATTGTATTACTTCTACAGATATATAGTATTGTTTTCAACTTTATTTCAGATTCGACAGTTCTTTGGATGAAAATAATCAGCCTTTGGTGCAGTTTGATACAATTTCACCGACACCGTAAGAATAAACTCAACAATATAATATATACAGGTTGATTCTTCAAAAGTGCACATAAGAATATACGTTAAATTTTAGCTTATTTTATCGACTAAAATGATATTAAAAATAATAAAAAAGTACTTTTTTTATCGGACTTCAAAGTGTTTTGTTCGGGCACTGTGACCTCTATTTGAAAATTTTATGATATCTTTTGACATAGGGGGTCGATCGTGTTGAAAAAACACGGTAAGATACTCAAAAAAATCCAAAGCTGATGAGTATTTAAGATATCACAATATAATCAGTTCTAATCTAACTGATATTAAGCTTTCCCCTTGTGATCCCATAAGCAAGCAAGATAGGTTTCACCCACCATTTCTTGCAGATATTCCTCGCGGCACAAATCCTTCAATTTTACACAATAAAAATAACAAAATATTGAATTTTAATAAATGCGACTATGACAAATGTAGATCCGAAATAAAAGCTTTTCCATGGGATAAGGAGTTATTGAAATTAGGAACAAATGAATGCGTCAAGTTTTTTTACGAAACATTAAATACAATTATAACTAAACACACACCCTACAAGAAAAACGACTCTCATAAATACCCCATATGGTTTACAGATAGTTTAAAGCACACCTTGGCTGAAAAACACAAATATCATAAGAAATACAAAAAGTATAATAACCCACGCGATTATGATACTTACGCATTACTGAGAGATCGAGTCAAGGTGATGCTTAATACCTGCTACAAGAATTTTATTGTAAGCGTTGAAGACTCCTTGTTGTCGGGTAATACTAAGCTCTTTTGGTCATTCGTTAAAAATAAGCGTTATACAAATACCATCCCTCAGAAAATGTACTATGAGAATAACTCTACATCTGAACCTACCGAGATATGTCAGCTCTTTTCCAGATTCTTCGGATCAGTTTTTGAAATTAGGACTGACAATGTACCCAACCCTGAAGATTGTAATCCCGACAGTGACGCATTGCACAATGTACAGCTATCTCATGGAGAAATACTGACGAAACTCAAGTCTCTGGATGCGTATAAGGGAGCAGGACCGGATGGTTTACCCGCACGTTTCGCGAAGCTGTGTTCGGAAGAGCTAGTCACTCCCTTATTTATAATTTATAACAAGTCACTCGTTTCTGGCATATTTCCCGATATTTGGAAAAAGGCGTACATCGTGCCGATTCTTAAGTCCGGTGAGGCCCACAATTGTAGTAACTACAGGCCAATTAGCATACTGTCATGTTTAGCTAAGCTTTTTGAAACCTTAGTGTATGACTACATATATGCTCATGCCAAACCTACAATAACCTCTGTTCAGCACGGATTCGTGAAATCAAAATCTACAACCACAAACTTATTAGAATACTTGCATTACATTCACAACTCATTTAACAATAAATTACCAGTCCACAGTATTTACACAGATTTTAAAAAGGCATTCGACAAAGTTAATCATAATACTTTAATAGTAAAACTTAAAACCCAATTCGGCATTCACGGTAATCTCCTTAGGTGGGTCACCTCCTACTTAACACATAGGTCTCAAATAGTGGCAGTAAAGGGCTTTTACTCTACCTCACTCGAAATCACGTCTGGCGTGCCCCAAGGTAGTCACCTTGGGCCCTTACTGTTTGTCTTATTCATAAATGACTTGACACGTGACATAAAATCGAATTGCGTCTTATACGCCGATGACTTGAAAATATTCAGTTCTATAAAAACTGTTGAAGACTGTCAAAGCATACAAAATGACCTGCTCTCCCTATCCACCTGGTGTGAGAGAAATTGCATGAGGCTCAGTATTGAAAAGTGTTTTGTCATGAAATTTTCTACAACGAAAAATTTTTTTAATTTATACCAATATAAAATAGATAATCAGCAGCTGAACAACGTTAGCACGGTGCGAGACCTGGGAGTGATACTGGACACGGAATTAAACTTCAGGGCGCATTATGTACATCTAAAATCCTCGTGTAACAAATTGCTAGGTTTCCTCTCTAGAATAAGTAAAGACCTCCGTAACCCTCGCTCTTTGATAACACTTTTTAACAGCTTTATCCGAAGCAAATTGGAATACTGTTCTGTGGCCTGGAGTCCCTTTTATAAAGTACACATTGATACCATAGAAAAAATACAAGCCAGGTTCCTTAGAATAATGACATACCGTAATAACCTAAAATACAAACTTCGCTGTTACGAAACGCGAATTAAACACTACGGATTGAATTCTTTGGAAACTCGCAGATCTATTAGCAGTCTAACCACCCTACATAAAATATTGCATGGAAACTTACACACATCTCTTTTGAGAGAAATTAAAATAAGTATTCCACCAATTCTTCAGAGGTCCACCAGAAAGAAAACTACATTCCAATTACCTGTGTATAGAACGCAAAGAGCCTATCATGAACCACTTCCTAGTATGTGTCGTCTCTACAACAATACATCTAATGAACACGACACCTTGGACATATTTACGAAACTGTCTACCTTCAAAAATAACGTTCGAAAATCTTTAGCTAATTTACCTGATGAATAACAGTCTTTAAGTACTTAGTTTGAGCACCTACATATAATTATTTTCTTTTCTTTTAATTTAGTTTTTAGTTTTTACCTTACTTAAATACACAATTACTTAAGTCCACAAATGAAAAGCTGTCAAAACACCTAGTAGGATATTTTACATGTTTTAAATTAAGATGTCTATATTAAGAATTGCTTTGTATTACATCTGTTGTGTTTTGCAATAAATAAAATAAAAAAATAAAATAAAATAAAATCATTTTTTTGGAGAAAAACTCGTAGATTTTCTTTGATTTTCAGCCATTGATTTCAGATCAGCCAGCGATACTGATTCTGATATCTGGAAGATGATTTTTGTATTGTTTAACCGTTAACTGTGAAAAATACTTACGCTTGATAAATATTTGTTTTAGGAGCCATAAAGATGAATCATTAATAATAGAAGAAGAACATGGAAATTGTATGAGTGAAATCAGTATGGGCCGAAGATTAATAGACATAACATATTTTTTATTACATTAGGCATAACAACTACAGAAGTCAGACGACGTGCGCGAGCTTGTCTTCGAAATGCCGGAAGCCATTTTGAACACCAAATTTAATAACAAGATGTGACTGATATCTCTGCGGAATTAGTGAAATGTTAGTTACCTTTCTACTGCTGAGTACCGTTGCAATAATAATACCTAGCAGGTATTATTATTGCAACTTTGTTACCTGAGGCGAGTCCGGTTTGAGGTATCCCTGCATGTTAAGTCTCTCATATCTCCGTGAATTTGAGACGTAGTTTGTTATTTGATACATCAATAAAAAGGGGAAAAGATAAGCATTTTTTTTAGAAATTTTAATAATTTTTCACCAACACATTTTTTTAAATACACATTGAAATGATAAAAGTCACTAAGATTTGTTTTTAGATTTTTTTTTCTTTTGACCAAAATTTGATTGTTTTTGATATCGGGATAGTTTTAAGACTTTTAATTAATCGTGTGTTATGTGTTTAAATCGATGAATAAAATAAAACTGTATTTATTCTGAAACTGTGTTTATTTTTTAGCTTGCTAACCCAAAAAGTGTAAAGATTTGATAAAATCAGTCTTTAACCCATAACTTAAAAACTAAAGGATATCGGACCATAGTTTCCGTACTATAAAATGATCGTATGGACCGACCCTATCCATCTGCAAAATACCTACACTCTCCCCAAAACACCCTGTATAATTTTCCATATACAATTATCTTTATTTCAAAGCACCGTCTTCGTTGTACTGACGGGTGTTGTTACTGCTAGTAGCTATACTGTGGCATCTCAGCAGCGAGCGAGCGAGCGCGCAAAGATAAATATTTCGCGCGCTTGCAAGCGGGGCAACCCCGCACCTGCCCCCCACAGGCCCGCACCTCACCCCCTCGAAAGCAGTCAAGCGCTGAACTCACGTCGTCGCCTTAATGCAAATAATGCAACAATGGAGCAACGGCAAAAATATATATTATAACTATTCAGTGGACGGTTTAAGTTCAACATTAAACTATGAATTGGCGTTTTTTAAGCTACCAGTGGTTTCGGAAAGTAGCTATCTGCCTGTATTTCGATGGTTCGTTTTAACGTTATATGTATAGAACAGTAAGGTAGGTAGGTAAGGTCCCCGAATAATATATATCTAAGATCGATTTAAATAACAGTTGCCTATTTTTCAATCAGTATAATAAAATAAGTATTAACAAAAATTTTGTTAGGTAAATTCACGCCACCTTGTGTAGATATTGTGTTGTTTTTCATGTCATTTGACAGGAGTAGGTCTAAAACAGACAGAGCAATAGATTTTTTTTTAACTCGGGTAGTCCGTTTAGAAGTTATCAGGGATTTTCGATAATGAAAATTTACAAACGTAAAATTGTGTAGGTATTTTTCTGATCTGTAAACCTTTTGTATTGTAATAGTAGTGTAATGTTTTCATTCTTCTCGTTTCATTCTTCATAATAAATCATACAACTAGATAGGAGCGCCAGTACCACGATAGTTTTTCGTGCATAAGCCGTAGTTGACAACCCTAGAGCGATCGCCGAGCTTAGCTATGAAAAGTGAAGTACATACATGTGGTTGACTTCTGTACCTATTTATTTTGTGCATTAGGGCAATAGGGCGCCGCCTGAGGCACCGTGGCTATGACCACCGCTCCGGGTCCTAGCTTATCCCTCGCAGTGCAGCGCGGAAACGCCGCCAGCGTGATGGGACTTAGTGTGTTTGTGTGTGTGACATTTTACGTATTTATTTGACGAAGTAGTTGGCGGGTGCTGAACATTGTTTTATTTTTATTGTAATTTATATTGTAATATCATCGATGTAATATCTGTATATCTATATTTTCCGTGCAATAAAGTGTATACAGGGTGATTGGTAGTTGGGTGCAAAGCTTTAAGGCGATGGTAGTTTAGACAATTATGACCAAATTAAGCCATAGTTGTCTTAGACTAAGTCTGACTATTTTTTTTTAACAAATTTTTTAAGTTTTTTATGAAATTACCCAAATTTTGACAGATTACTGCAAATTATTGAAAAAATTAATGGTATTTTTTTGATTATTTAATTTATTTTGTTGAAATAATGTGTAGCCAATCTAACGAAACACGTTCTAAGCATATTTATCTCTTGACATTTTTTTAGAGTCATCTGAAGTTGATAAAAAAAAACTTAAATTAAAAAAGTATTTTTAATGTATCGGCAGAATTGTAATCTCCTTTGGGGATCTTGCTCTTCCAGACCTTGTACACCCCTGCTTGGAACGGATACTTGTAATTTTGATGCATGGCATTCCAGACCTTCTAATGTGAAATGTTGAGGTTCCGAGCCACTGCTCTGGTACTAGTAGTAGGAATCGCTTTAAATGCTGCTAAGATGTCTTCTTCGATGCCAGGTGCGTTTCTGTCTGGGTTAACTCTAGGTTCCACTCGGCGTATCCCATCTTCGACAAGTCTTCGATATGTGTTGTAAAGCACTCGGAAATTCGGTACCCTGCTATTAGGATAGCGCTCTTGATACAACCGTCGAGCCAAATTTCCATTACCGTCAGCTCTGCCATACATAAAGATGAGCCTTAGTTCCCCACACTGAGCAAAAATAGCGTAAGAGCGCACTAAATGTCAACTCAAGACAATTGAATAGTTCAAAATCAACACTTGCAGGGAGCTTTACAGCCACAACTGGACACGGTGAGTGAAATAAAAACATCCATTACTAACTCAATCAACACACAAAACGTCAACTCTAAAGGGCAGTAGTTATCAACTAATAAAAAATGTATCGGCGGGCTCAGACATCATTAACACAGATTGAATGATACCTATGAAAGAAACACGACCTTATTGTCTTATTAAGTAGGTCAAATTACGTATAAAAACCAAGATACTTATCGCCTTCTTCTAATGGGCGAACTACCTGGAAACTGGACCCGTCGTCATACGGTGGCGTGAGGCGGCTATGGTTTGGGTACCTAATCCCCTCAGTTTTAATAATGTTTGTGCATGTGCACAATAATTATTAAAATTAACATAAAATTATTTCGAATAGCCATATTTAGCAAAAAAAAATGTTTAATTAGTCTGCCCCAAAATATGAATGATCTCCCTCAATTTGGTTTTTAGGTCCTTATTTCAACAATTAGTAAGATATCTCCTTGAATGATAACTTAAAAGAAAGATTAGGCATGTTTTAGAAATGGTTTGAACTAAAAAACCACACCTGTTTTTTTTAATGAGGTCTGAAAACAGTATTTTTAATTTAAGATTATTTTTATCAACTTCAGATCACTAAAAAAAAATGACAAAAAAAATATATGCTTAGAACGTTTTTTATTAGATTGGCTTACACATTATTTCAATAAAACAAATTAAAAGATCCGAAAAATACCATTTATTTTTTCATAGATTTGCAGTAATCTGTCAAAATTTGGGTAATTTCACAAAAAACTTGAAAAATTTGTTAAATAAAATAGTCAGACTTTGTCTAAGATAACTATGGCTTAATTTGATCATAATTGTCTATACTACCATCGCCTTAAAGCTTTGCACCTATCTGCCAAACACCCTGTATTACTGTAAATATATACATATACATACTTAGCAAACGTCAATTTTTGCCTCTTCACTACATTGAACCACTGTGGGAGGAGAAGGGCGTAGAAACTCCCACAGATTGATGTTTAGATCTCTTTTAAAAATTGCCTGTGCTTGACTAAAGCATATATTATAATATCAATTCTCATAAGTAATAAGCAGGAATAAAATATTACAAAATTATTAACAGTAACGATTGTGTTGAGCTAGATGAATCCCATACAGTCCCATCATTAAAGTTATCTTGAACATTGTTATATCCCTTTTTCAAAAAAGTCGCTTTAACATGCTTTTTAAATTGCTCAAATGGCAATTTCTTAATCTGCATAGGTATCTTATTGTAGTAGAGAATGCACTGACCCTTGAAAGAATTGCTAACCTTCGCGAGTCTAAACCGAAGGCAGCTAGTCTATGATTATTTCTTAGGTAAACATTACAGCTATCGCTAAGTTTGGAAAATGTTGTAAGGTTCTTGCGTACATACATATTATTTTCGAAAATAAATTGACCAGCTACATTTAGTATGTCAATTTATTTAAAAAGCTCTCTTAAGGAGTATGTTCGTTTTAAATGATAAATTGCTCGAATATGTCTTTTCATATAAAATAAAAATAGTTTGAATATCCGCTGCTTTCCCTAACAACAAGATACCATAGGATATGACACTATGAAAGTAACTAAAATATACTAGCCTAGATGCCTAGCCACATACGTGTTTTGTCTGCTGTTCCTAACAGCGTAAGCTACAGAACTTAATTTACCAGTTAATTTATCGATATGGGGTCCCCACAGCAATTTACTATCAATGGTTATTCCAAGAACGTATCATTTACTAATTCTAACGTGTTGCTGTCTAACACTAAAACTGGTCTCAACTTGCCTGACATTCGGAAGTGAGAATTTGATACACTTGGTTTTACCAGAGTTTAATTATAAATTAATAACTGCGAATCAACTAAAGGTTAAAGAAAACCATTTACATCATCAAAATCTTCGTCTCGACTTTCAATTATGAAGACCAGTGAAGTATCACTAGCAAACAACACTATGAGAGTAAATTTCTCCATCATGAAAGGCAGATCTTTAATATATACAAGGAATAAGAAAGAGCCTATTAGGGGAACATTTCATACAATTTTTGAGAAAACTTTATTATTATAAATGTGATCTATCAGTGAGAAAAAATATAAAATTGCATTAGAAAGTCATTCGCCATGTAGTGTGCTATCATATAGAGTAAAATTTAAATGAGAAATCAAAAAAACTTAGGTTTTTTATTTCGGAGCACAAAAGGATCCATATTTTGTTTGTAACAGACAAAATACTTAATCACACTCAATTCAATTTATTTCATATAAATACGCCTCTCTGTGGCACGGCTCTGTTTTCCACGCACTCTCACAATCGGTCACACCACACACCCAGTGTTTGAGTATTGGGCCATCGAGCCGACTTGCAATGACCTCTAGGATACTATTGCTGCTGCCCCAAGCGTTCTGCTTCAGTAGGAGGCCGTTCTCTTACGTATGATAGCATGGAATCCATCAGAACGTGCCTCAAAAAAATGCACTACATTAAGCGTGGCAGTGGCGGCCCCGGCAACAGTGTTAGACTGGATGAGCAGGGCATTCTGTGGCAGGGCGTTGAGAGTAATTTGGGTATAGTTGACCCATAGGCTGCACGTGTAGATTGATTGACAGTGTGCCTTGAGAGTGAGACTTTTACTGGCGTTTTACTATGTGCAATCCTACAAACCAACATATTTACCCGAACTGCGCTGCGCTTCCACTCTATGACTAGGTCATCCCTCAGGTCCTCAGTCACTTTATTACCAAGGTATTTGAAATTGGTTATCGAGGGCATGTAAATAAATTATGACTTCGACTTTGTGATCATTAGCTTATAGGCAAATACCAGTCTTCTAAAATATCGATAAACAAAGTAGGTAAATTATCTATATTTTTTGTCAATAGCCGTTCTTATATCGTTACTTACCCCATCGCTGGTTGTCACTAAAATGGCACGCGAAAATGTCCTGTTAAAACTATAGTGGAGTCATACAAAGTAAAACGGTCGTATGAGTATAGAGTGTCTGTATATTTAGCCCTCCCTCTATTTACTTACTTACTTTGAGCCTGTGGCCATGTGGCCTTGAAGATATTGGAAGATAAGACACATTTATCAAAACTACAAAGATGAAATCACAACAGGCAAGTCGGAATGGCCTAGCACCGTAGCGTTTCCCTGAAGGGATAAATAAAACCAAAAAAAAAGTGGATGGCGGGAAACCTCTAATCGAGAAAGGCGCTAATTTTCTGTGGGAAAAGTTTTAAATAGATTTTGAGTGTTAAAAACCCTCGCATTCAGCGCTTCTAGCGCGAAAATGGGCCGTCGAAAACCCAAGAATCGAAAATCGGTCGAGCTGGAGGCTTCCGACGACAGCGGCGGCGGGCAACCGACGACCGACTCTGACTCCAACCCGGACCCCATGGATGATGAAAGGACCAAATATCTCACGTTTAAAGCCAAATCCTACTCACGCAAATACCCGGACAACCTCGGTAATGTAGAATACCGTAGAGTCGTATTACTTTAAAGATAAAGATAAAGATTTTTATTTGCTAAGATAAGGGTAGGCAGTCGATGGTCAGTTATATATACATTATGAACACCTTATCTGCTATTAATTTTAGCATACAAATATTAAATAGTCCACATTACACTGAAAAAAATAAATCTTACTGTTAGTATTGCTCTAACTTATAAAATTATTTTATATATAAGTTTTATATTTAATAAATTAATCTACTGAATAAAAACATTTCTGTAGAAGCCATTTAAACAGTTCAGATTTAAACTTATTAATTGAATATTCTTTTATCTCTTCGGGTATTTTGTTAAATATTTTAACGCACATAGCAGGACAATTCTTAAGATACAGTGATGTACGTGGCGTATGATTATATATTAACCTATTCGGGTTTCTCGTATTTCTTGAATATTTTTCTTGGGCTCTTAAATAATTTTGGATTAAGTTTTACAAATTTTCCTATTTCCAGTATATACAAACATGGTAATGGCAATATATTTAATTTAGTGAACATTGGTTTGCATGATTCATTTGGGGCCATACCACAAATTGCACGCACACATTTCTTTTGAGCAATAAAAACTTTATTAATATCAGTGCCGTTTCCCCAAACTACAAGACCATATCTCAAGACAGACTCTACATATCCATGATAGGCAGCTAGAGCAGTCTTTTTCTCTGCTGTTTTCCTAAGTCTACGTAATACATAAATAAATCTATTGATTTTCTTACAAACTTTATCTGTGTGATCTTTCCAATTTAAATGTCTATCTATGTTAATACCTAAAAATGTCACACTGTGAGACTCCTCTATGATTTGTCCGTTGTGATTTATATTTAATGTCATATCTCTATTAAATTTGTCAAAGTTATTAAAATTAATGTACTTTGTTTTGTCTAAATTAATCTGTAAATTATTATTATTCAACCACTCAATTACAATCGTTATTGCATTATTAATGTCTGATTCGTGGAAGGAGATGTCATCACTTATTGCGCGCGTTACATTTATTGAAATATAGTCTGCGAGCAAAAGACACCATTGATTTGTAAAAATAGAAGCGGTCCAAGGACACTGCCCTAAGGGACGCCGAATTTGTTAGATTTTAAGTCAGATTTAAAACAATTTACTACATTTTTGTCATCTGCTCTACAAATTTCTACGAATTGCAATCGGTTATTCAAATAAGATTGTATCCAGTCCCGTGCAGGGCCCCTGATCCCATTTGCTTCGAGTTTGGATATTAGCAAGTCATGCGAAACAAAGTCGAATGCCTTTGACATATCCAAAAAGAGAACCGTGCTGTAATATGTTGTATCCACATTATGAACAATTCTATAAACAAGTTTGAAGGCTGCCAATGTTGCAGATTTGTTTTTTTGAAACCCATGCTGCTCCGGAGTCAGTATGCTATGTTTATCTATAAAATCTAATATTCTGTTTTGCATTGCTTTTTCAAATATTTTTGATAGCACTGGTGTGAGAGTTATAGGACGATAATTAACTAGATCACATTTTTCACCTTTTTTGAAGAGGGGTGTAACTATAGATATTTTAAGTCTAACAGGGAAGCATCCCGTCTCCAATGACTTATTTATGAGATAAGTAAGAACTGGTATAATCAAAACATAGCATTTCTTTATAATTTTTGTAGCAATACCGTCATAGCCCTCTGCGTTAGTGTTATTTAAGGACATGAACAGTTTCCCTACGCTATCATTGTCGTATGGACTAAGGAAAATGCTTTTACTAACCCTATTACTACCACCACCGGTCTGAATAAGGTTATGGTTTATTTTATTTGAAATTTTAATAAAATATTTGTTGAAAGTGTTTGCAATATTAAATGGGTCATTGACAACATTTCCCTCATAGTCAATATGTTGTATGAAATGGGATGTGTGAAAAACACCTGACTCATTTTTTACCACATTCCATGAAGCTTTACATTTATTTTTACTATTTCTCACATAATTGTTATTCGCTTGTTCTTGAGATTTTATTACACATTTTTTTAACATTTTAGAGTATTTTTCGTATTTGATTTTGTTAGCTTCTGTTTTATTCTTATAAAAAGCAAATCTAAGATATCTCTTTGACTTACAACTTATTTTAAGTCCCTTACACATCCACTTTGGTTTACCTTGTGAATTAATTTTTATTCTCATGATCGGGAAGCAAAGTTCGTAAAACAAACAGAACAGGTCGTGAAAAATATCAAAGGCTTTGTTTAGGTCAGTTTCCTCATAGACATCTGAGAATGATGATGCCTCGAGACAGTCATGAAATTTCAAAACATTTTCTTCTGAATAATCCCTTCTATATATGAATGACACCTTAGGTACGATTTTTTTATAACTGACTGGAATTGACAGTAATTGTGCAGTTTCATGGTTTGACAATCCCAATGGTACGACCGTTCCTACTGCTTGACTTATATTACTAATTATATGGTCAATGCACGGTGGGTTCTTTAATATGAAATGTCAAATTGTTATTACTAATAATTTCAGTTAAATTTCTTGAAATAATGTCATTTTTAAGTATATTAATGTATAAGTCACCAGTTATAACAATCTTCCTGTTTTTATATTTATGTTGTAAAGTGTATAACATTAACTCTAGGCGGTTCATAAAGAGTTCGACTTCTGTTGTAATGTAAATGCACACAATTATTATGTTATGATCATTTAACTGTATACTACAACATTCAAATATATTGGGTAGAGCCAGATCATCAATAATTTTTATGTTTTTATAAATCATTCCACTTTTTACTAGAATGCAAGAAGCGCCTCTTTTCTTGTTTCTAGAAAAATTTGCTGCTAGTTCATAGCCACTTAGTCTAACATTTTTTTCACTACCAGATTCCACAAATGTTTCCGTTAAACATAGAATGTCGGGCTGCATACCAGACTCCGACAATTCAGACAGGGTTAACTCTAATATTTCTCTTTTAGGCAGAATGCTCTGTATATTTTGGTGCATAATAATTAATTTTGACTTTTTAACGAAAAAAAATGTTTTTAGATGTTGTTGGTACAATCTCATTTGAGTTTTGAGTCTATACTGGCTCGTGTTTTTTGCGGATTATTGGGGGTTTGTATGAGTTTACAGATGTGGTCAGTTTGTGTCTGCGCATTGCTGTACAGTAGGTTTGTATTACAAGACTCTTTTTGGTTTTTTAGCTGCTGTAACAGATTGTACATGTAATGAAGTTTTAGAATCTCCCTTAGTAAGATTCTACATGTGATTTCTTTAGGTAGCTTTCGGCTCTCGTTGTCACAAATGTCTAGGTATGTGGCATGGGAGAAACGAGAGCACACTAACTGAAAGACTCCATTAACTTTTTTCTCCCCTAAGCAACTAGTGATTCCTACATTACACAATATTACATTTGTATAAGCAAATTGACCTATGTTACAATACAATAGAGATTGCAGTTTTAAAGGATCTTTATCATTTTCGCCTCCTAATATTATGACATAGTCACCTTTGGTAAAGTTCCTACAATAACTGTATGAATTCATCACCTGATCTAAAGTGGAATATGGTTTTAGTACTGATTGAACACATGATTCATTTCCTACTAGTTTCGTGAATATTTTATTAATTCCTCTACCGCTTTCATCAGATAAGATGAGTATCCTGGGCTTCGCGTAGATGTTTCCGTGCTCCTTTGTTTCCGCTTCCACAGGTTTTATTGCACCCGATAAATGTGCTTGACGACTGTTTACGCCAGCATCTACCATCGTACTCGGGGACGCGTCGCGCTGTGTAGCAGGGAGGGGACTTGCGGCATCTGTATGGGAGGGCTGGGTGTAGGTGGCATCAAGACTTAGGTTGAGCTTGGGGATTTTGTCTGTGATCGTATTGTCCAAACTTCTCTGCACAATATTGTTCGTATATTCTCGGGGGGATGTTCTAGGATAGCCCATACGCATCATATTAGGTTTGATGTTTCTATATTGAGGCGAGAAGAATTTTAAAGTTGTCGTTTTTTGATTAACAGTTTTATCACTCTCTACTCCTACTGCTTTATACAAGCTAATCTTCTTCTCATAGTCCGTAACAGTCTTCTTTAGTTCGGTATTTTCCATATTTAAAACCTCTATTTCCCTATTCGCTGTATCTATTTCCACGCGTAGTTTTTGGTTTTCTTGTTTTATGAAGTTAAATTCTTGGCTATTGTCTTCGCTTAAGTTGGGTAAACTCTGGTACGATAAATCCAGGAGAGACTCGTTTTCTTTTGTACATATCTTTCTCGGAGCTCTGCGAGTGACGTTTGTATGATGACTATGATTGGAATGTGGAGTACTGTTGCTCGTCTGTGTGTATCGACTGAATATTTGTCAAGTTTGTCTTGTTTACGATAGGGGACAAGACCTCTTCTGAGGATTTTTCTACGTCAGTTTTACACGACTGGCATTTAAACGTGTTGCGTGTCAGCAAGTTTGCCTAAATAGTACGCCGATGTGATGTTGGCGCAACTATGGTGACAAGTGCCCTTACAACAGATACATCTGAGCAATTCGCTATTTTAGATCACTCCCGCGCAAACATTGCACTTCATCATTGTAACAGTTTTTAATAACTACAAACCTCCCAGAGATAAGTAATGTTATCACTTCTGCTAAGAGCCTATTCTATTGTTTGTCGTCGGGTGCGCAAGTGTGATTCATCACCGCAGCTTCAGCGCGCTGCCGGTGACCGTTGGCTCGGTGTTGCCAGATTTGAATCGTTTTTTAGGAATCTTTTCATGGTCAGTACAGCCTAGAATTTTTTCTAATAACAAGAAATGCATGTTAACTACTCTACGATATTTATAGACATAAATTAAACCTTTCAAATTACTTTTATTTTCAGGAAATATGAGTTTTTGTCAATAATTCTGTATTCAGGTAAAATAAATTAGTGTCTGTGCTGCTGCGTGTCAAAAATTGGTACGAAGTCGGCCATTGAAAATATAAAGGTGTGTTTAGGTTGTTTGACTGATCGTTGGCTTGGGTAGTTTGTTTATATCAACCTGTTTGCATATCAAAACTCGGCATTTATTTAATGGCTTATTAACCAGTTAGTTTATAAGAAAACACTTGAGTTTCGAGTTGGCATGATTTGATTTTTTGTTTCCATAAACAACCTTGAAATTTCTAATTTCACCTCTATTCCGCTTACACTACAGCTTATTTTCTATTGGCACAGTTTGAGTGGTCGAGGTACCTTTAATTACCAGCCATTTCCCATAAATAATTTTCCGATAGATTAGCTCACCGAGGTATTTATTTTGACAGTTCTCTCATATAACTTATGTCAAAATAACTAGTCTATCGAAAAAATATTTATAGGAAATGGCGGTATGTCTCACCGTTCAGGCGCAGAATGTACCTCTCGCAAAACGTACCCTGTGACAAATTTATAAAAATCGCAAAACGCACCTCTCGCAAATCGTACCTATCGCATTTTACACCTGTCGCAAATCGTAACGTTAACCGTTTAGGTATGAAACAACGTAATTTATTTTCGCATTTTGGTATGTTTTGCAAAAGTTGAACGATACATTACATTTACACATATGTTTAGACATGTTTAAGTATACATATAACGATTAAAGTTTAAAACTTTCCAAAGCCTTCGGAACTCCTTTAGAAATCCAACGCGCACCGAAAATTATTTAGTTGTTTTTGGTTCAGAAAATACATCACCGTGAAACGACCTTTGTTATGGGCTTCATAAAACGCTCCGTGCATCAATCCTTAACCAAGTCAGTGTGATTCGGTCTCATTCAATGTGTGCTTTGTGAGTAACATTTTCCGAGGTTTCTTTTGTTATTTTGAATAGTGCTTAATTTTACTTGTTCAGAATTTTGTGTACTTTCTCGTGGGGTAATAATCTTTCTGTTCGGTACAAAAATTGTGATATTTTATGAAAATTTGTGAATAGTGACGTAACGAGGCGCTCGGAGACTTCTACGATTTTTAGCAAGGTATTTCCAGGTTTTCATTTCACTAATATTCCGTAAAATCAAAGAGTACAATGTTTTCCACGTGTTTCGTCAATCTTCCGTAAAACAAGTGAATAGTTTAAACGCTGTCTATCATATGTTTACGCTGCGCGCTGCAATGTTTGGTTGATACTTGTAATTTGATAGCATATTTTTATGAAGATATTACTATAATTTTTCTTCTGTACAGTTGGTTTTTTTACCATTATTTGATTACGTAGGTTGTTACGGTTTGAAATCATACAAAACCCACACATTTTATTATTTATATTCGTAAACATAAATAATTTTCTGCAAGTGAACGAAATATTTACAAAACGTTTTTATTTACGTGATTTACTTATTTCTTACACGTGATATTCAATGCATGTTCATTTAACGACTATCTAATCTATTTTAAGAAACTTGTTTCAAAAATTAAAAGCATTGCATATTTTTTTTGTAATAACAGAACAGAACAGGCTGTACGGCTTAGATTGCCCTTGCCTATCCAAAAGGATAAAGATTTAAAAAAAGTGTCACTCACAAAATTATAACCAGTGTGACCATATGTGGCAGTTTCCTGCCTTTTTGGCAGTTTTAGTCTAGTGATTTAACCTCTGGCAGATCATAGTGCCGTTTTATGAAACTGGCAGTTTTTTGGCTGTATTTCACGACATTGAAATATAAGGGAAAAAATATCCAATTTTAAAATGGCAACATCCACTTTATCTGTGGTCTGGGACTAAGACACATCTTAGTAACCTGTTGTGTTAATAGTTCATGCAATTATAACTATACGTAACGTAACATAATTAACATTTTCCGCCTTCTAACCTCAAAATATCACTTCGGCGCCTGATTTTGGGTTCTTGGGCGGAAAAATTCTATTCATAACTAGTTTGAAAAGGCTTCTTTACAAACCTCGCTACGACCCGCACCTTCGAGTCGTGCCGTTAACTTCACGGTTCATAAATTTAAGCCTTTGCGAACTCATACGAAATGTAGGATATGTTCATAATAATCTTTATTCAGTTTATTTAATTTAGTAAAACATTGCACAATATTTGATTACTTTTATTTCTGACTTTTTCGAAACCATTCACTTTGGATGATAAAAATACTTCTTCTCAATTTTTGTAGACTAGACAGTTTCCTGACAACCTACTGAAACTTTGTTTTTATGTTTTCAAGTAAAAGTAAAGTAAAGTTTTCAAATTTCTCTTTTTCACTTCCCTTTTCAGTAGTTTTGGTCTCTTCCTGCGTCGGCCACGCTTTTTCTTTGCAATAATTAATAAGTAGGAATAAATAATTAGAAAACTATTAACAGCAAGGTCTGTGTTGAGCCAGATTAACCCCATACAATCCCGTCATTTAAGCAGTGGCGGCTTTGGCCCTCAATACTTACTGAGGCGCAGCGCCGCCCGATATAAAAAATGGCCAAGTGCGGGTCATACTTGCGTACTTAGGGCTCCGTACTATGGAAAGTTTAAGATATTAAAAATAAACGTTCTATTTTCACCGATCTTAACGTCTAATAACTTAAGTGACGATGTATGTGTAAGTGTATAATCAGCATACTTATTAGATAAAAATCTCTCAGTCAGACATTTTGTCATTCATATCACAGTCATTAAAATAAGTAAAATGTAGATTTATGACGGCCCAAAAGAACGCACGGCCAGCAATACAATTTTTGCAAGTAGGTACTTCCGCATAGCCAAATATAACGATCATACCACGAGCTTTGAAATGAACGGACGAACGTTTTCCTACCATTCTTTAAGTCATTTTTATACAGTTTTTTTTATTCAGGACAGAGGCGGAAACACGTTTTAATGATATCAGATTTTTCCGATTCATTGCGCAATGCAAACGGGGTTATTAGTAATAAAGCTACAATATCAAATCTTGGGTACATGACAAACGCACGAACTGCCGCGAGACTGGTCTACCTACAAGTTATAAGAATAAAAACGCGTCAATAGCTAGCCGTGTCCGGTCCGCGACTGATGGCGATTCTAGCGAATGGCGCCGAACCGTCTCGGTTGGGGTTTCGGGACTCGTCGGTGTGACATGACTTCTCACTCTACCCAATACAACGAATATATCTCCTTCCTTCGTTAGGCGCTCGACTGAAGGCGCCTCTCTGCCCCTCGTACCAAGATAATGATTAACCCGGACTCATCAAAAAACGACTCTGATACAAGGTAATAGGATTCTCCTAATTCGTCCCGTTAAATTTGTAAAATCTCTGTTGCTTAATGCTATAGAGGCGCTAGTTTTTTTTTTAAACATCCAGCCTCACGCCGCCGGCCGCAGCAGCATTACAGCAGTCCAAATAGGCAAAGCAAATTGTGTGCTATGGCTACGTACAGAAGGTCGCGCCGCGGGTGGGCAAAATAAAAATGGTTTTCGGTGCAGCGATGATCGCGGGAATTTCGGCAGGATATCCAATTTTGGAGTAGGCTAGTTTTATACTATAGATTAATTAATAAAAAAATATTGTACCATGTGCCGGTCGACTATGTTAGTCATATTTCCACGTAATGTTAAGATAAGTTGACGACCGTCACAGATAAGGTATATTTATATTCATCACGTAGTTTTGTAGTAAGTTGTATATAAGCGTATATTATTTCCTATAGTAAATTAGTCTAGTATTTGCGCGCATCTCAAGCCGTTTACTTTACTCCCGAAGATGTCGCTCTCCTTATAATGGCCTCTGGCAAAGTGGTGACCCCGACTTCTGAACTTCAGCAACCTTCGGTAATAGCAGCATGGACCCAGCCGCGAAGAAAACTCCGTGTGCTGCCGCCTTAGAAGTGCAAGCAAGAAGCACTTCGTCCAAGATCGCCGCGCCCCGACTTCGGTTTGCATACCTATTTCAAACCACGCTGCAGAACTCCATAATCAATACCCCACCCAAACCAAGACGACATCAAGCAAGCCACGACCGGACCAGATTTGAAAACGGACCAGAAGCCAAAAGATAAATAATTTCAACTGAAGATTTCCCGCATCGAACTCAAGATACCGCAAGAACAATGAAGCGATAGTCATCAAAATGGAGCTCGCACCAGCAGAAACGAACGCGTCGGCAAATTCATTCACAGCAGGCAGCTTTTCAAGTTCAAGACATAGGAAGCCATTCCAGCCCCCAGAAGAGTATTGAAACATCATCGATATACCTAATTCAACGAATATTGAAATCATCCAGGAAGAACATCGCACGAAGAATAATCAAATCACTGAAGAGAGATTGGTGTACAAGATGTGCCCTATGTTGCCAAATCCCAAGGTTTTTAGGCACACAAATTTCATCAATCGACAACTTAATATTCACTCAAGAGTGAAGAGCACGCACGTACATATGACGTACGAGATCATTGACTGCCTACAGCCAAGGTTACAGATTTAATGCTGACGCTGATTCAGCACAATCATCCTTGTGTAGGTACGGTCGCAAATATAAACAAACAGTGATTACAACTTCAACGACGTGCGATGTAAATTGACTCATCGATTCCTGAATAACATGGCCGGCTGCAGCATCAGACGACTCTCCTGCGGATCCTTTCCAGGTTATAGGTTAGGTTAGTTTACTAACCGCGAAGCCCCATTTTTCTAGTGTTTTTCTGTTTTCCAGTTTTTAGTTTATTTTATGTAGTGTGCGGCCAGATACAAGTCTTGCCTGTAGGTAAATATTAAGTAATTCTTTAAACTTATGTAGAAATCACATAACCGTAGTTCCTTTATTTTTCTAATTCGTGTAAGATTTACCTTTAAATTAAGTTGAAGTATGCACAATTACTATCTAATTTATGTTTATTAAAATCATAATAGTTATTATTGCAGTTTATATAAGTTTGTTATGGTATACACATTTTTAAAGTTATTTCGATTCATTTAAGGTTATTGTTTGATTCTAACTTAGATTTTTGTTCCTTGTTATAACTACATTCATTTATTTTTTTCCCTAAAGGGGGGAGTACCTGTGCCGGTCGACTATGTTAGTCATATTTCCACGTAATGTTAAGATAAGTTGACGACCGTCACAGATAAGGTATATTTATATTCATCACGTGGTTTTGTAGCAAGTTGTATATAAGTCTTCTCAGTCTTCTTGCGTTTGCGCCGCGCACACACGTGTTTTGCTGCCGCCGACTCCCAGTGGTGCTCAACCTTTTATAGTCTAACTATGTCATTGCGGTGTCACGATTGTGGGATCGATTTTAGTGACGGGGTCCGGTGTGAGGGATGTGGAAATGACTACGATTTTGACTGTGCAAAGGTCACTGAAGTCGGGTGGAGGAAACTTGGGGGTCGAAAAGCTACTTGGAGGTGCCCTAGTATTTGCCGGAAAGCACCCGTAGTACCGACTACCGCTCACGATACTATAGCCACAATGACTAAGGACAATGTCTCCGAGACCCCTGGCGATACGGTCAACCTATCATCCATCATGGCGAAATTGGTGTCTATTGAATCTCAACTCAAGGATATAGCTGAGATAAAACACGACATGAAGGAGGTAAAAACACAGGTCGAAGATCTGAAGACATCCTGTCAGTTTAACGGCGATGAAATTATCAGCTTGAAAGCTAAATTCAGTGGCGTGGAGAGCCGACTTGGTGCTCTTGAGCAGCTTTCCAAGGAGGAGATTACCAGCAGCGATGACTGAACCCGCATGAACAACGCTGAAATAAAAGGCGTCCCTGTGAACAACAAAGAAAACCTATTCGATCTACTTGAAAAGATCACAATTGCTATTGGCTACACAGTGTCTAAATGCCAGATAAACTACATATCCCGTGTACCTACATTTGGTTCTAAAGATAAGCACATTATAGTCTCTTTCGTGAATCGGTATGTCAAGGAGGAGTTCGTCGCGCACGCTCGGGCCATGACGAACCTTACGACCGCCCACATTGGCTTCGCGGACGAACCCAGGCGCTTATACGTGAACGACCATCTTTCGCCCATCAAAAAGAAGCTACTTACTAAAACGAAGGATGCAGCGAAGGCTAAGGGATTCCAGTATGTGTGGGTCAAGTTCTCGAAAATCCACGTACGCAGGAACGACACCAGCCCCTCCATGATTATCCAGAAAGTGCAAGATTTAAACTTATTAGTGTAATCCGTAGTCCAACTATTGATATCGGTTTTGTGATTTCGTTGCTTATTCTTGAAATGTTGCTCACTGCTACTCGCTGCAAAAGGTTTAGTACCCCATCGTGCGCTCGATGCCTTATCATCTCTTTTGTTCGCATGCCACTAAACCGTCGCTCTGTTTTCCGTCCACTGTTCATGTCTTTTTTTGTATTTTCCAATAATGATGATCCTTGCTGCCTGCATATTAGAAGTTATCTTTCCTTAAAACACTACCTGCCTAACATATCTACCCACTATTGGTTCATGGTTGCGCCTACCAACAAAATATATTCACTACATTATTTTTATGCTTATTATCTCCCTGTAGGCCGGAACTATTCAGTCTTTGTCTCTGATTATTGTCGTAATGGCTAACAAAAAGGGATTAACGGTATACTATCAAAACGTACGTGGTCTAAGGAGCAAAACAAATACTTTCAGACGAAATTTAGCATTATTTGATTATGATATCATAGCAATTACAGAGTCGTGGCTCGTCGATAGTATTTACGATTCCGAGTTATTCGACGATAGGTATTCTGTGTTTCGGCGCGATAGGTGTTACGAGTTGACAAATCAATCGCTGGGCGGTGGCGTGCTAATAGCCACACACAAACGCCTTACCGTTAATGCTAGGCCTGAGTGGAACTCATCTGCCGAGGACACTTGGATATCCATAAAGCTCCGAAACTGTGTCTTACACGTCTGTACTGTCTACTTATGTAAACAACAGTGTGGTTTTTCGTTTTCTGAGCAATTACGTAACTTCTGGGACAAAACCGGTGATCTAATTTTACAATACCCGACCGATAAATTTCTAATACTGGGTGATTTCAATTTGAGTGGAATAAATTGGGGATCTTACGCCCACGATAATGTCTCCTATTATTCGGGTGTAGCTAACACTGCTGACGAACTATTTTTATTAGACGAATTATCTACCTGTAGCCTGATCCAGTACAATTTGGTCCCTAACATTTATGACAGATTCTTGGACCTTGTTTTGGGTAACATCGCTACTTCAGTATCGAAATGTGATAACCCACTGGTCCCTCTAGACCCCTACCACATGGCTCTTGAAGCAAGCCTACATGTTTCTGAAATCGAGTCTCTCAACGCTGCGCCGCGCACTAAATATTTATATAATAAGGCAAACTACGTTGAAATTAATAAATGTTTATTGTCGACTAATTGGGACTGCCTTAACGTGTCTCAGGACGTGGATGACTCGGTGGAAGAGTTCTATAACATTCTTGTCAGTATTCGAGATAAACATGTGCCAAAGACTGATGTTCGATTAAACAAATTTCCCTGTTGGTACTCCCCATCGCTCAAAAAAGTCCTCAAAGAAAAGTATAAGTTCTATAAAAAGTATAAAAACTACAAAATGACGGCTGACTTGCAGACTCTAAACTTACTATCCAAACGAGCTAAGCTACTTGAACATGAATGTTATAGAAAATACATATCTAATGTCGAAAAATGCATTGAAAAAAATCCAAAATACTTCTGGTCTCACTTAAAAAATATTTCAAAATCTAATGGCATTCCAAGCACCATGATCCTTGGAGCCTCAACGGCCACTTCAGGTGACCATGTGTGCGACCTTTTCTCGGAATACTTTCATTCTATGTTTTTAACTCCCAACATGGCCAATAATACTGTTGGAGTGACTCCTGTCATCCAAACTGCTGAACCGACAGCCACCGGTATCTGTGATCTCTCCTGTATAGAAATATCTGAGGCCCTGGTTAGTAAAGAGCTACTCAAACTCGATATAACTAAATCCGCTGGACCTGACGACATTCCCGCCGTTTTTATCCGGCACTGTGCCGTCTACTTAACGGAACCCATATGTATTATCTTTAAGTTATCACTAAAACAAAATAAGATGCCAAGTAAATGGAAACGCGCGTTTATCACACCGGTTCTGAAAAAATCTCCGAGCAACCAAGTGACCAATTACAGACCAATATCTAAACTGTGCATCATCTCGAAGGTATTCGAGCGAATTATTTATGATCAAGTGTATTCTGCGTCACGACACTCATTTAGCCCCGTCCAGCACGGTTTCCTTAAAGGCCGATCGACTGTAACTAATCTTGTTCTGTTCAACGACAGCATTACGTATAATATGGAAAGAAGTCTACAGACCGATGCTATTTATACAGATTACAGTAAAGCTTTTGACAGGATAGATCACTCACTGCTTCTACAAAAGCTATGTGCCGTTGGTATAAGGGGAGACCTTTTGAGGTGGTTCTCTTCTTATATTGATAACCGCAGCCAAGCCGTTGTTATCAGCAACTATACTTCGGGCTGGGTGAGAGTTCCAAGCGGTGTGCCGCAAGGCTCTCTTCTTGGACCGCTACTTTTCACTATATTCATAAATGGTATCGATTCTTGTTTTCTCAATTCAAATGTTCTTATTTTTGCGGATGATATGAAAATCTTTAAGCCCATTGCCAATACCTCTGATGCTGTCTCTCTTCAAGGTGACCTAAATAGACTCGATGTTTTCTGCGAACACAATAATCTTGACCTTAATCCAACAAAATGTCTCGCTATATCGTATACAAGAAAAGTATCGCCTGTGTATCATAATTATTCTCTAAAGGGGCATATTCTTAACCGCGCCTATAGCACCCGTGATCTAGGAGTCACACATGACTCGAAACTTCTATTTGACGTTCACATTAACACAATATGTAAAAAAGCTTTCAAGGTCCTCGGATTTGTGATGCGCGCTTCACGTGACTTCAAAAAAATTAAGACTGTAAAATTATTGTATTGTACCTATGTTAGAAGCATACTGGAGTACGCATCCCAAATCTGGAACCCCCAGTATGATATATATGTTAACCGAATTGAAAGGATCCAAAAGAAATTTGTTAAATTTTTAAACCGACGCATTAGGTCTACTAACGATTATTTACCCTCTTGTCGCTCCATGCACCTTCTCCCCCTGACCGAGAGACGCCATATTTCAGACATAGTATTTTTGTTAAAGATTACCACAGGCATCATTGATTGCCCAGAGTTGCTATCTCGAATCAACTTCCACGTACCTAATAGAACCCTCAGGCGTAAGTTCACATTCCTCGTACCGCAGGCTGCAAGGAACTACAGAACAAACTCGTACCTGTTACGAGCCTGTTCCGCTTTCAACAACCTAATCCGTGACCCGAGCACTGACTTTGACATAAATCATGATAGTATTGCAACGATTAGGCGACGAATAACACTGAACTTCTTTGGAGGCGAGTAAGTAGTGAGCAGGCGAATTTCCTTTATCGTTTATTTTATCATTATATTTTTCTTAGATAGGTTTGTCACCCACCCTGGCAGCAAACTTTTGTTTTACGTGTTTTGCGTGTTTTGCATATAATACTAAGTAGCTATAAGTGGTAGCCTATAAGTGACTTTCTGTTTTATAAGTTGCCTTGTAATCAGTTGTTGTTAGTCGATGGCTTCCCTAAAATCTAATAAATAAATAAAAATAAATAAATATAAGCGTATAGTATTTCCTATAGTAAATTAGTCTAGTATTTGCGCGCATCTCAAGCCGTTTACTTTACTCCCGAAGATGTCGCTCTCCTTATAATGGCCTCTGGCAAAGTGGTGACCCCGACTTCTGAACATCAGCAACCTTCGGTAATAGCAGCATGGACCCAGCCGCGAAGAAAACTCCGTGTGCTGCCGCCTTAGAAGTGCAAGCAAGAAGCACTTCGTCCAAGATCGCCGCGCCCCGACTTCGGTTTGCATACCTATTTCAAACCACGCTGCAGAACTCCATAATCAATACCCCACCCAAACCAAGACGACATCAAGCAAGCCACGACCGGACCAGATTTGAAAACGGACCAGAAGCCAAAAGATAAATAATTTCAACTGAAGATTTCCCGCATCGAACTCAAGATACCGCAAGAACAATGAAGCGATAGTCATCAAAATGGAGCTCGCACCAGCAGAAACGAACGCGTCGGCAAATTCATTCACAGCAGGCAGCTTTTCAAGTTCAAGACATAGGAAGCCATTCCAGCCCCCAGAAGAGTATTGAAACATCATCGATATACCTAATTCAACGAATATTGAAATCATCCAGGAAGAACATCGCACGAAGAATAATCAAATCACTGAAGAGAGATTGGTGTACAAGATGTGCCCTATGTTGCCAAATCCCAAGGTTTTTAGGCACACAAATTTCATCAATCGACAACTTAATATTCACTCAAGAGTGAAGAGCACGCACGTACATATGACGTACGAGATCATTGACTGCCTACAGCCAAGGTTACAGATTTAATGCTGACGCTGATTCAGCACAATCATCCTTGTGTAGGTACGGTCGCAAATATAAACAAACAGTGATTACAACTTCAACGACGTGCGATGTAAATTGACTCATCGATTCCTGAATAACATGGCCGGCTGCAGCATCAGACGACTCTCCTGCGGATCCTTTCCAGGTTATAGGTTAGGTTAGTTTACTAACCGCGAAGCCCCATTTTTCTAGTGTTTTTCTGTTTTCCAGTTTTTAGTTTATTTTATGTAGTGTGCGGCCAGATACAAGTCTTGCCTGTAGGTAAATATTAAGTAATTCTTTAAACTTATGTAGAAATCACATAACCGTAGTTCCTTTATTTTTCTAATTCGTGTAAGATTTACCTTTAAATTAAGTTGAAGTATGCACAATTACTATCTAATTTATGTTTATTAAAATCATAATAGTTATTATTGCAGTTTATATAAGTTTGTTATGGTATACACATTTTTAAAGTTATTTCGATTCATTTAAGGTTATTGTTTGATTCTAACTTAGATTTTTGTTCATTGTTATAACTACATTCATTTATTTTTTTCCCTAAAGGGGGGAGTACCTGTGCCGGTCGACTATGTTAGTCATATTTCCACGTAATGTTAAGATAAGTTGACGACCGTCACAGATAAGGTATATTTATATTCATCACGTGGTTTTGTAGCAAGTTGTATATAAGCGTATAGTATTTCCTATAATAAATCAGTCTAGTATTTGCGCGCACCTCAAGCCTTTTACTTTACTCCCGAAGATGTCGCTCTCCTTATAATTGCCTCTGGCAAATACCGTACACTAAGTGTATTTGTATTTTGATGTAGGTGGTAGGTAGGGTGCATAGCATAGTGAGAGGTGAGACGCAGCCTAAGTTGCCTCCCCTGGAAAACCGCCACTGCATTTAAGTAATCTTGAACATTGTAATATCCCTTTTTCGACAAAGTCGCATTAACATGAAAAGAAATAGAAATAGAAATAGAAATATTTATTTAAAAAATAAAAATAAGCAGGTTTCCAAAAGAACATTAATAAAGAAATAAAAACCTTAAACGCTACAAGTATGATTAACTGTGGCCCCACACTAGGCAGAGCCTGTATCGTGGGTACCATAATTATGATTCACAGATAGGAGATGGGAGTTCAGCGTGGGTACAATTTAATTATTAAGGACACAAAAACAACAGGAAACAGTGGGTATTATAACCGAAAATATAAACAAAAAGATAAAACACAGACTAACAAAACAAAGACAGTACATTATTTTAAAACTTAAGAGTACTACAGCATATAATCATGTGGGACATATCGACAGTATTTGCATAATGACGAAAATTCCTATTGAAGGACTCCTAAGACCATTTCAGTGGTATCGTATGTGAGGGATAGAAGCCATTTTTGACACTTACGTTTGACTTCAAAACTACTACAATTTCTAAAGTTACAAAAACTGTTGGCCTTGTTGTACATGTAAGGATGAAGAAAATCAGGGAATCTTTGCGCAAAGGTAGTGTGGACAGTGTTAATAGGAACCTGGTAGGTCCGTTTCATTAGAAGTTTGTTGTATACAGGAGAGTTGGTTATATTTTTATGAACTAAAATAACAGACCTCAGAATAAACAGCCTACGGATACTAAGTATATCATTTTCACCTTGTATTAGATCAGTGGGGTAGTTTTTTGGTTTCCTATACATAACTTTCAATACCGAACGTTGAGCTCGCTCTGCGTCTATTAAGATTGTCTTACTACATCCACCCCATACCGAAATACAGTAGGTAAGAATCGACTCACATATAGCCGTATATACTCCCTTTAGGAGTACATAGTCGGCACAGTTTCGCAATTGTTTCATGATGTAAATAATTTTACGGATTCTGGCTGTCAATGCTTTTATATGGTCTCTAAAGTTCAGATTTTTTCAAGTATTATGCCTAGGTATTTAATCGATGTAGTATTTTGTATCTGAGGGGTATAGATGCAAAAGCGCTTGTATTAGCCAATATTCCACAAAAACCAATTTAACTATCTAAACATTATGGAAAATCCCTCAATTAAATTAGGAATCATGGCAAATTAATACTATTTCAAATAATAAGGTTTATTTAGTCCTTAAAACAGCGCACTTTTTTTAAATAAACATTGAAATTTGGATAGAGGCCTTTCTGAATCTAAACAGTAGATAAAGGCGGTTTTGCACCTGCAACAATAGGATAGTAGTGGTTTTGGTCCTCAATATATTGCGTGGATGGTTTTATGCACAAATATTTCAGGTTAAACAATAATATATTAAAGGTTTTATTTGTAGTAAAAGTCCACTATGAGTTCGCCCGATATAAAAAAGTAATGTTATAAAAAACTCAAAACTGTGCTTAAGTATATTTTAATGTCTTCTTTTACACTACTTAACTTATTAGATATGTTTAACATTAAGTACTAAGATATTTTCTTAAAATTATATAGAAATTCCAACCTCTTCAAGATGCTCTTGCTCTTCAGGCGCATCAATAAATGTTTTTTCTAAAACATTTTTGTAATAAAGAAGCTTATTAGACCCTAATTCTGATTTCCAATCTTCGCCAAAATGTTTTGACAATAGTTTTTTAACATCAGCAAGTTTCAAAGGAGATACGCTTGTTTGAAATGGAAGCACTTCTCTGATGCCAAACATTGCGGTTGAATGAACGCCTCGTTTCATAACACTTTTAGCAACTCCTGTGTCACTTTTATAATGCACTTCTCCCCTAAGAAGAAACCGTCCAGGCTTGTTCTTGACTCGAGTCACATAGTACCTCTTGCACTCTGCAAATTTGAAATGGAATTTGCCAGGGGGTGTAATAGTTTCACTCGCATAGGCTTTCCAATCTTTTACCATACAATTTTCGCCCAATTTGTAAACCATGCCAAAACTATCATACACTTCTCTGTACTCGATTGGATCTACAATCACTTCTTTGTTTTTGATCGCTTTTTCGATATGTCCGAAAACACGATCAGCCGGCATGAACGAGTATCCAGGCACAGGAAAAATTATTTCGACGCTCTTGACATTCGTCGGGGCACAATTTGTTAACCAGTAACCAACTATAGCAATCATTGTACTGTTCTTATTTTGTGAGCCGCATCCGTCTGCCATCATGCGCACCTTCTTTTTGCCAGACAAATCAGTCTTCGAAAGTAAATCGAAGACAGCTGATGCAATCTCGTTCGATGACTTAGCATGTACATCCTCACTCCAAGTATATATGCGGACATTTTCCTTTGGAAATTGGTTTGTACTTGCGCCGATTACAATAGTGATATTATAAATATAAAGTTGTCTTGAATAATAAGCAATCTGGTCGGGAACTTTCGGCAATACTTGATTTTTTTGGCAGTCGAATGATATTGAAAACATTTGTTCATCATGTTCTCGCAGAAATGAATAAAAACATTGAGCTTTTAATTTGTGGACGCGCAATAAAGCCATTAATGGGACTTTTTCTTCATTCTGTGCCTTTTTAATTTTACCTGTCAGTTCCATACATTTGGAGCAAACGTCTACTCTTGGTGTTTTGAATCCAATGTTATACTTTGTATTGAAAATGTTTCTGAAGAAACATTCTCGAACTTTGAGATCTTCATTCTCTTGCTTATCCTGATACATTCTCCATATTTTACGAATGTTTAAATCAGATGATACATATTTTCTTTCGGCAGTAGCTGATCTGCAATAATGTGACTCAATGCATTTGAATGATTCAATGAATTGCATCACATTTTTCTTTTTAGCGGAATTCTTTCTCGAAACCCTATCACCGCCTCGATTTTCTTGTGGCATGGTCCCATTTAATAAGAATTTTTTGGATATATTACGAAGTCTATGAACACCAACGCTGAGAGCCTTCGAAAAGGCTTGTTGACAAACTCTTATTAGCTTGTATGGTTTAGTGTATGTTCGCATATAAAACTTCGTGTAAGTTTTTGATTCTGCTCTACTTCCCACTTGACGTCTTCGACGTTTCGGTGAATGGACTTTCATGTATTTCAATATGAAATTGTCTTGGTAGGTTTTTTCAGATGTGGCGTAGAATGCTTCGTGAAATTTTCTTATATCTTGAGGATTAAGAGTACTGCATTTCAATGTCTTACATTTCTTATGCACGCAACTTTTGACACTCGATATATTTGGTGGCCTCTTAGCATTGTACCTGAAATAGTACAAAAAATATATCTAACAGACAGACAGATACACCGACAGACGGACTGACTTTCACTGAGAGGTACATTCAGTAAAGGCTTAGTAATTGAACATTGGACTCCTAATAATGACGATATATTTTAAATTACACTGACAAATTGGTAATAGGTTACTATCCGGGTCGGAACTGTGGCATAAACACGGCCAATTCTCATGCATGAATAAACTTACCTTTGACGCTTTTGTACGTTGCGCTTCCACTGATTTTCATTTCTAATCCTTTTTCTTGACTTATTTCCTTGTACTGGGGCGATATTGATTTCCATTTTCTACACTTTTTCTAATTAAAAACAGGAAAAATGTACCACACAGTGAAGCACAACAACAGCCGGACGCCATTAACGGCCATTACGGTTCCAAACAAAATACTTTGCTGTGATTGGCTGAGCCGTACTAGTGGCGCTTTTGCTTCTTACAAATAAATAGAGGCGGTTTTGCAGCTAACTCCATACTTCACATGTAATTTTAATATAGAATAGAGGCGCATTTGCTCTAGTTTTATTAACAAAATCAAAGACAAGTAGAAGTGGGTTACCAGTAATAATAAAACATCCTAAGCTTAAAATTGGGATAGAGGCGCTTTTGCATCTATACCCCTCATCTCAGGACATTGACATTGGGTAGAGATATTTCCGCATTTGTGAACTTTAATGTTGGGCAACGCTGGTGGCCCGGAGGCCTCGGTCTTATAAAAGCACAGGTACTTAGTTTTTGCAGTGTTCAGAGTAAGCAAGTTTTTTCGTAACCATGTTGCTACATTGGACATACCGTTTTCAGCACTAGCAAAGACATTATTCCAGGAGGTATCGTTAAAAATTATGGCGGTGTCATCAGCATAGCAAAATAGGTCAGCTTTGGGTAGATTTATACTATATATGTCATTAATGTACATAAGGAAAAGAGTGGGGCCTAAGATACTGCCCTGTGGAACACCAAAGCTAACGGGTTCAAGTGGGCTAATATGTGTGCCCACTTTTAGACATTGAAGTCTATTTGTGAGGTAGCTTTTAAACCAAGCAAGAACAGTACCTCGAATCCCCATGTTATGTAGTTTGTTTAGCAGTATGGGTGTAGAGACCGTATCAAACGCCTTTGCCAGATCAAGGAAGATACCAATGCAGGGTCTACCTTCATCTAGCAAGGTACATACACGTCTCACTAGTGAACTTACTGCGTCCTCAGTCGAGATACCCTTCCTAAAACCGAATTGACGGTGGTAGAGCAACCTGTTTTGTTCCAAAAAACTAATTAGCCGTTTGTTAACTACCTTTTCCAGTAATTTGGAGAAAGTAGGAAGTAACGAGATCGGACGGTAATTAGAGGGTTCATCTTTTGGCCCTGCTTTATGGATTGGGCAAACCAAAGCTGTTTTCCAGACCTCTGGGAATTCACCCGTTGACATACTAAGATTAATTATATGGGTCAGAGGTTTTATCACAAAGTCTTTTAGTCTCTTGAGGATGCTATTGCTAGTACCATCTATTCCTGGTGCACTACTAGAGGAGAGACGTTGAATCATGCATGTGAGTTCTACACTATCAGTCGGTTGTAAAAATATGGAGTGACCATTTGTTTGCTGATTTGACGTTTTTGATGCAAGACTTTCTTCGGATTCATTGGTATCGTTTAAAATATTTGTGGCTAAGTGTTTACCTAAGTTACTAAAGTACTTATTACATTTGCTCCGAGAGGAAATAGGATCATTGGAGATATTCAAAAGTTCAGTGGCTATAGGGTTTTTTGTTTTTGAGTGACATATGTCTTTGATACAACTCCAGAGCTTCTTGGGGTCATTTTTGTTTTCTTCCAGTGCTTTCGACTCGTATTCACGTTTTAGAATGTATAAAAGATTATTGCAGTAGTTTCTATAACGAGAATAAGTCACCTTCAAAACATCGTTGTTGGGGTTTTTTCGCAATTTGTAATGCAATGCATCGCGATTTTTCCTGCATTTCATTAAACCTGGTGTTATCCATGGTTTTAGATTAAACTTGGATCTACTTATTTTACCATGTTTTGTGTTTTTCGCAACAATATCAGAGATGATTTTAGAAAAAGATTTGGTGGCCACCTCGACCGATGTTTCAGTGATCACCGCAGACCAGTCGATGTTTTTTATTTCGATTTCGATTGCTTCATAGTCTACCTTCAACCGTGTTCTGGGTACTGGGTCAGATTTGACAGCAACCTCAATTTCTATCATTGCTAAGTCGTGATCGGTTATATCTGTTTTGCAAACGATCGCCTGTGCCTTAAGAAATGATGATAAGAATATATGGTCCAAACAAGCAGTTAACCGAGTTGGCTCTGTTATAGCTGGTAGCAATTCACTCTCAGCCATCACACAAAGGTACTCCGATCGCTTATATCTTACATCGTCAGAAAGCAAATCTATATTGACATCACCTGCCAGAATTACCGGATGTTTGTCCTTATTAATGTTAACAAGAACATCGCGCAGAGAGTCAAGAAAAATAAGAGGAGTATCCGCGGGCGATCGGTAGATTGCAACGACAGTTGCGTTCCCAGGCAGTTCCAGTACAATGCAATTTGCGCCAATGAATTCAGGTTCGGACATAGATGCGCTAAGGACATTCCTTACATATACAACAACACCCCCAGACTTGTTAATGAATCTAGCAGATTTGTAAACTGTGTATCCATCTAACGTTCCCACCAGTGTGTTCTCGCGAAGCCAACACTCAGTGAGTATAATGATATCAAACTCAATGTTAAGTCTCCTAAGTAAAACTTGAAATTCGTCGAAATGCAAATATATACTGCGTATATTATAAGTCAATATTTTCAGTTTTGAGTTATCGTGAAAGAAGCTCTCACATTCTTCAGGCAGATTTAATGAATGGCACTTGATTACAAGAGTATTATCCAGATCATTTGCTAGTTCGACTTTAGCCATAGTCAGATATGGTAAAAATTGAGTGGCGGAGTGGGTTTGTTACTACCATGTTTAATGTGAGAGTCTTATGATTTACACTGTGGGAATAATATGTCGAACAGTGATTAGCTGTTGTAATAGGTTTTTGTAAGCTATATGTATGAATCATTAATGAAAATAGATAATTATTTAGTACTATATAAATGGAGTCACTCAATTGTTGAAGGGTGTGCACTGGAACCGGTTTATGCATGTGCAGTTGTAGTGTCGGCGGCGGCGGTGGGGAGCGATCCAGTGATGCTATCGAGTTGTTGTTGCGACAGTATGCGGATCGCGGGTTTTCCGTCTTGCTTGCGGATATAAATTGAGCCTTGGGTACACCAGCAGTAGAAGAAGTTGTGTAATTTGGTTGCATCCCTAGCCTTCCGAAATAACTGTCTGTTTGTTTTGGTCAAGCGTTCGTTATAAAAGATTTTCAGTGGTGGTCCCGCTATCTCAAGGTCCGCGCTAGTTATGTTGCGTCTGGTCTTAGCGGCGGAGAGGAATTGATCGCAGGTTGATGGTTTTTAAATTGCTCTAATGGCAATTTCAAGATCTCCAGAGGTATCTTGTTGTAGTAGATAATGCATTGAACCTTGAAAGAATTGCTAAACTTCGCGAGTCTAAACCGGGGCGCAAGTAGTCTGTGATTATTTCTTAGGTTGATATTACAGCTATCGGTAAGTTTGGCAAATGTTGTAAGGTTCTTGCGTACATAAATTGTTTTCGAAAATAAATTGACTAGCTACAGTTAGTATGTCAATTTCTTCAAAAACCTCCCTTAAAGAGTCTTTGCGTTTTAAATTAAAAATTGCTCGAATAGCTCTTTTCTGTAAAATTAAAATAGTTTGAATATCCGCTGCTTTCCCCCACAACAAGATACCATAGGACATGACACTATGAAAGTAACTAAAATATACTAGCCTAGATCCGACATCCGTGTTTTGTTTGATGTTCTTAACAGCGTAAGCCGCAGAAATTAATTTACCAGATAATTTATCTATGTGGGGACCCCACTGTAATTTGCTATCAATTGTTATTCCAAGAAACTTCGTGTCATTTACTAATTCTAACGTGCTGCTGTCTAACACCAAACTGGTCTCAACTTCCCTGACATTTGGAAGTGAAAATTTGATACATTTGGTTTTACCAGCATTTAACAATAAATTTATTAACTGTGAACCAATTAAAGGTTAAAGACTAAATACTCCATTAACATCATCAAAATCTTCTTTTTAAGATAAGATAAGATAAGATAATATAACCGTTTATTCAACCTGTTGTTTTACACAGCACATCGTTTACAAAAAATATAAAATAAAAATACAATGCAGTAAAAAAGGCCACAAGTAATAAATCACTACAAGAATAAATAATTATTCAAAAAAAATAAATGACCAAATCCACCATGCGGTGTGTAACGCAACAGCGAATGGGTTCCGATTCAGCATGTGCTACAGGACTTGAGCAAGTCCTGCAACGCTGGTATTCTGCCGATACCTAAAATTGTGCGCGAAATATAACATGGGTTGGAGTCAAATAAACTACATAATAAAGAATTTTGAAAAACCTGTAAAGGATTGTAGGTAATCAATTATTGAAATAGTCAGGTGTGTAGAAAACCATAAGTAAAGAAAGAAATAGTTGTTAGCATATAAACGGCTCACAATAATAATAATTAGAAAGTATTTACATAAAAATAGGTGTATTTGTAAGAATAAAGTAGAATTTAGTAAAATCTTTTATCCAACTTTGGCAATCTATATTATTACAGGTTGTTGTAACCAACCAACCAAACAACAAACGCGAGCCCTTTACGAGACTGAGTCAGACATTTGACTTCTGGAGTTTTAGGAAGTGCTGCTTACACATGACTTTAAAAGGATTTAAAGATCTTAGGTCGCGTATTTGTGGTGGCAGATTGTTCCAGCACTTCGTCGCCAGATATCTGAAACTGCCCCGAAAAGCAGCAGACCCATGACGGGGGATCGCCAATATGCTAGTAGTGGTCCTATTAGTGTGATGGTGTGAATGTCGCCATTTCAGCTTATCATATAGATACTCGGGTATTTCCCGCTTTATCACACCAAATAGGAGTGACGCTAGTTGTAGTTTTTGTCTGCCGTCTATCTTTAGGATCTTTGCATTGTTTAGGTAAGGTGTAACATGGCCACGACGAGGAATAGAAAAACAATACCTGGCACATGCATTTTGGATTCTTTGAATCAGGCGTTGAGTACGCTTGAGGAGACAGGGCCCATATACTATTATGCCGTAGTTTAATTTAGATAGTATCAAAGACTCGCACAGAGATATTCGCGTCTACTCATTCAAGAAAGATCTTATTTTGTATAGTATGCTAAGTCGATAAAAGCAGATTTTTACCATATCAAGAACATGTTTTTCAAAGCGTAATTCCTGATCCATAACAAGCCCAAGATTACGAGCCTCACTTACACGCTCGATCATGACTCCCGCTATTAAGATTTGAGGATTAAGGTTTGTGAGTGTTTCAATCTGCTTCTTCGACCCCAAAATCATATATTTGGACTTGGAGGGGTTTAAGACTAAAGCGTTCTTAGCAGACCAGGCAAATTCCAGGCTATTCTCTCCAAATCGTCGTTAATTCGCATAATTGCAGTGTCAAAATGATTTTTATTCAAATCTAGATATAACTGAAGGTCGTCCGCATAAATATGGTATTTACAATTAGTAAAGC
Source organism: Argyresthia goedartella (assembly GCA_949825045.1). NCBI lineage: Eukaryota > Metazoa > Arthropoda > Insecta > Lepidoptera > Argyresthiidae > Argyresthia > Argyresthia goedartella. The sequence goes on along the minus strand of OX463821.1, from coordinate 18,143,340 downwards.
ATTTAATAATGTCAGCGCTATATATTATGAATAACAAAGGCCCCAGAATTGACCCTTGAGGGACGCCTCTATTAGTAGTTGTGGTTTGTGACTGATCACTAGTGCCATCGGTATTCCTCAGCACAACCTGCTGACTACCACTCCCGAGGTAGCTCTTAAACCATCTTACAGCAGACGTGTCAAACCCATAGTAACTAAGTTTTGATAGCATCATAGTCACATTAATACAATCGAAAGCCCTAGAGAAATCTAAAAGCGTAAGAATAGTACCATTTCCGGAGTCTCGTGAAGCAAGAATATTGTCTACCACATCAAGAAGAGCAGTCGTGGAGCTCCGTTGCTTCCTAAAGCCTGATTGGAACTTGGGTAAAATGGCATTTTCACAAGCCCACTCGCCGTCGCGCACGCACACCACATGGTGTTGGTAGTACCCAGTGCATAACTAAGCCTGAAATAAATAGTTGAGACGGCGATTTCTTGCCACAGTGATTTGTTATTGTTAACAATGATATTAAGGGTGAGTTACATGTACGTTTGTGAACCGAAAGACAATGAGAAATAATTATAACCAGTGGGGTGAAACAAAGAAAAAAAGTGCAGTTAGACATAGGGTGAAGTAAACAAATCCATAATAGCAACAATACAGTAAGCTTATTACAATGTGTTGGAACCTGGGATGTCGTGCCTGGTAACATCGCCAATGTTCTAGCGCAGCCAATTTTATTTTATTACAGCCAATGTTTCTCTTTCAATAGTTGAGTAGTTTTGTTGATTTTTGTTTAGTGCTTTACTCATGTAAGCAATCACGACTTCTTTGTCATCTTGATGTTGAGTAAGCATTGCTCCTATGCCATAATTTGATGCATCACAATGTACAGAGAAGGGTAGTTCGAAGTTAGGGCAAGCAAGGACAGGAGCAGTTACCAAAGCTTCTTTAAGTTTCTGGAAAGCAGCTGCAGCCTTGGAATTCCATAAAAATTTAGGAGCGTTCTTCCCGGAACAGGTTAGTTGGTTGAGTGGAGAGGCAATAGTGCTGAAGTTTGGAATGAATCTTCTAAACCAGCTGCAGGTGCCTATGAATCTTTGAACTTCTTTTCTGCAAGTAGGTACAGGATATTCTAGATTAGCTTTTATTTTATCTGGATCAGCACGTAGATCATACTCGTCCACTAGAAAACCAAGGTATTTCAGTTCTTTCCTGAAGAATTGACTCTTTTCAAAGTTAATAGTCAGATTAGCATATGAAAGTTTTTCATGAACTTTCATGAGAAGCGATATGTGCTCATCAAAAGTCTCGCTAATAATAACGATGTCATCCAAATAGCAAAATACCTTGTTCTCAAATTCAGGAGTAAATAGCGTATCCATTAATCTTTGTTGAGTTGCAGGTGAGTTAGTGAGACCAAAAGGCATTACTTTGAATCTGAACATACCTCTTCCAGGAACATACAATGCTGTATTATCTCTATCAGCAGGATTCAAGGGAATCTCCCAAAATGCTTTCGCAATGTCGATGCTTGATAAGTATTTGGCATTTCTCAGGTTGTCCAAAATTTCGCTTATTAGAGGCAGACTATAAGCATCACGACGTGTAACTGAGTTAAGCTTCCTGCTATCTACGCAGAAACGCCATTCACCATTCTTCTTTGGAGTGATGAGGACTGGAGTTAACCAAGGACTTTCGCATTGTTCAATGACGTTCCATCCCAGCATCTTGTCAACTTCATTAATTAAAGCCTTTTGTTTTTCAGGAGACAGTCTGTAACATCTTTGTTTGATCGGAAGAGAATCACCAGTGTCAATCTTGTGGGTGATTAAGTGTGTATTTCCCAGAACACCTTTTTCTTCAAAAGAGATTGTCTTGAAGCGTTGGATGATGTCATTAGCGATGTTCTTTTGATTAGGAGTTAAATGCTCATAAGGTAAAACTTTAATATCTTTAGTGTCGATAGCAAAGCATTTAGGATCTGTAAAGTTAAGAGAAGCTAAAACACTAGGTAGAAGATTAAATTTTCTCCAAAAGTCAATACCTAGTATTAGAGAAGGAAATATTTCAGGGAAAACATAAGCTTTAATCAAGTGAGTTTCGTTATTGAACTGGACAGGTAAGTCAAAATAACCCAAGGAATTAATTTTTTGATTATTAGCAGTAGAGACAGTAATAAGATCTGACTTGAAAAGTTTGCAGCCCAGTTTAAGAATTTCCAAATGAGAATTATTACCCAGAATAGTTACTGAGCTGCCAGAATCTAGTAAACCAGATAAAGTTAAGTCATAAATTTTGACATTAACGAATGGACGATTAAGATCTTGTTCTTTGGAGTAGGGTGTAGAAGAGATTTTGTAGCAAGCAAAGAAGTTTTGAATTGTTTTAATCCAATTAGTCCATTCGTCCTTATCAAAGTTTGAGTTACTTTTCAAGTCAGCAGTTAGTTTTTTGTACTAGTATTAGGTTTGGGAGAACAAGTAGGGCAATCTGCAGTTTTAAAACCCTTAAGACCACATTTGAAACAAATCACGAATCGTGGTTGAGTGCAACTGTTCAAAGTATGACCTAGTTTACGACAGCGAACGCAAAAAGAACTTTCTTGGGGAGCTGCATTTTGAGAGAGACTATTAACTTGTCTAGAAGGGTATTTGTAGAGTGGAGTGAATTTATTCATGAAGGGAGGAGAAGGTCGTGAGTTATTAGAAGAGTTTGGAGAGTCAACTGAACTTGAAGTGGAATGTTTGTAGTTGAATTCAGAAACATGAGGACTTTGTTGCAAATTTGGTTCTTTAAATTGTTTGTCTCTGTCTAGGAACTTTTCGTAGTTTTGGCAATTGGCCAGAAGAGAATCAATAGAGTCAATGTCTTTTAGAGCTACGAAGACTGAATAACATGGGCGAATATTTCTCAAAATAATCTCCAATTGTTCTGTTTCAGAAAGTCTTTTTGAAAGGCGAGCGAACATTCCAGACATGATGAAAATATAGATGACGATAGGTTCATCACGACCTTGAGTACGATTCCTAATCGCTTCTAGAAGTTTATGATCATAATCAAAACCACCAAAGTCTTTGATTAGTAAAGAAGAAAGTTCGTTCCAAGTTAAGTTTGGATTCTGATTATATTTAAATCTGAACCAATGAAGGGCATTGTCGGTGAAAATTTCGAACGCCTGAGAAATAAACAAGTCCTTGGACAAGCCACGAGCTAAGCTATATTCTTCAAGTTTTTGAAGAAAGGATCTTGGACAGCTTTTACCATTGAAGGTGTGTCTTTTCAGATCTTTGAAGACGTTAGTTGGAGGGAAAGATTGAGGTGGTGGTGGAGGATACGGGGTATGGGTCTGGAGAGAAGTTTGAGAAACAAGAGGGGGTTCCATGACAGTCGGGTCAGCAGGAAGGTCCAGTGATGGAGAGTCATTTGCAGTTGAAGGTGGAGTCAAGGATTCGAATTGTTTAGAAATAGCGTCAAATTTCATCTTCAAAGTATCGAAACTAGCTTTAGAGTCTGGATATAAGTCAGTATCTATTCGCTCCAATCTGTAAAAAACATGATTAATAAAAGTTTCTATTAATCGTAAGTATTTGGTTTCACCTTGTAAAAATTTTTCAATTTTACAATCCAGGTAAGTCAGAGTAGAACCAATTTGAGACAAGTCATCCTCAATCGGAACTGGAGAAGTCAGAATATCTTCAGGGTGAGAATTCGCAACTAAACGCAAAACCTGTTTTTTAAGAAGCAAAACAGTATTAGCTGGTTCCTCACATCTAATCTTTACTTCGTATTCGAGCTCGGCCTTGTTAAGGAATTCGTACTTAATAACCCTTTCCATTGTTATAGTTAAATTGAAAATTTTACCTCTTTCCGGTTATCTAGAATAAAAATATTAAAGTGATGAAGTGAAGTGAAGTGAAGTGAAGTGAAGTAATGTAAGTTAAATGTAGGCCTAAATATAATCCAGATGAGTTGAAAAACTAGATGAAGTTTTGTTTTAGAATTTGGAAAATATGAAAAGGATGAATAGATAAAGATTTAAGAGCGAAAGAGAAAGCAAATCAAAAGGAAAGAGACAAGGCGCAGAAAAGGTGAAGAAGGGTGAAGAAGAACTTTTACGTTGGGCGCCAAAATGTCGTGTAGCGACAAGAACCTAACCAGAACCTAATAAGAAACAACAACCAGAATACAATTTAGAAATGACAGTTTATTATGTTGATTTACAATGACTTTTAAAAAAAAATGATATGAGGATGAGGATGAATGAGGTGACACAGGTTTTAAAAGATACAGGTACAAAATATATAAAAAGGGGAGCGAAGGACACGGAGATCGATAATGTCAAGATCGATCATCTAGTGAGCGAAAACATCCTTACTAGCCAAGGTACAGCCCAAGGATCGGTCCTAGGGCCACTACACTTTCTAACATATGTTATCGACATGAGCATCCCAATTGAACAGAGCACCACCTATCAATTTGCTGAAGATACGTGTCTCATAGTGGCTGACAGGGACGTAACTGTGGCAAAAAATAAACTACAAGCCGATTTTAACATCCTGTCTACATGGTGCCATGACGCGGGACTGGTTCTCAACGCCCAGAAGACAAAACTACTCCAGATAAAGTCTCCCTACTGCAAGGACAAGACAGAGGTTGGCATTGTTGCCCACTCCCACGCCTGCATGCATAGTAGTTGCGACGCTGGAAGCTGCGACTGCGGTCCAGTGGAAAACGTCGACACACACGTATACTTGGGGCTGGTGATGGACAGACAGCAAGTTCAACTAGGGTCCACACGTAGAACGCGTTTGTGATAAACTGAGATCTCTTCTGGCAGTTTTTTGGATCATAAGGAATCGAATACCATATAAAATTCGCCTAATGCTCTAAAATGCACTAGGATATTCAGTAATAACTTACGGCCCCAGCTACGGACGTACTTATAGCACATACCTTAGCTTAATCCTAAAACTACAGACTAGATTACTAATAATTGCCCCAACTCAGATAAAAAACAACCATGACGACGATGATCTCCGACTTTTTAGGCACTGCGGAGTACTACCAGTCACTGACAAAGTCAACTATTGCCTCCTCAAAGAGCAGTTCTTTGACTACAAAGACAGTCAGAAAATCAATCACCCTGTAGTGACCATACGAATGGCGCAAGGCAAACTGGTTACCGAGCGCGCAAGCAATAGCTATGGCCGGCGGACGAGCTCATACATGATGACGCGATTAATAAACACCTTACCTCCCGACATTAGAGACTCGATCAGTCAAACTAATATCAAAGCTAAACTCAAATCACACTTTACAGAAAAACTAGAAAGACGGAATAGTTCTTGAGAAATGTACCTACTAATGATATTGAATTTTAAAATTATGATTTTGAATATCATGAATACTATTGAATATTATGTAATTGATTTATTAATGATGTATTTGAATATTTAAAATAATGCTATTGCTTACTTAAATACGATAATTAATGAGTAGATCACACCATACACAAACCCCAGTGGTTTAAGTGGTGTTCCCATAATGCATAACTATGTAAAATTTTGTGTAAATAAATAAATTAATAAAAAAAAACCTATCTTTAAGCAGAAATCATTGTCCCTTGGTATAACTTTGCCAATTTCACGGATTATAATTTGCCAAACCGTTTTCATTCTATTATTTGAATTTTGTATTTTTCTATTGATGAGTAAAGTTTTTGCAGTTCTACAAACCAACTTAAAAGTTTTGGAATATTTTTAACATAGTCATGAAATTTTATATCAAAGTTATAGGTTTTTTGTTAATATAGGTCATACAAGATAGCTCTACTTTTACAAATTCCAAATGTTGCCCAGTTAACAAACATAAAAATAAAGCAAATGGCGAATTGAGAACCTCCTCCTTTTTGAAGTCGGTTAATAAGTATCTCTGTAAATCAAAGTCATACTAACCTGTAAAATGTCGGCATTTTTTCAGCATTTTATTCGAAGTGTGGCACAATTTGACAGTTTTTAATCTTTAGCATGGCAGGATTTCCAATTTCCAGATGGTCACACTGATTATAACCTAAAAACTCTACTGAACGGAATTGTTGTATTGTTTGCTTGCAAAAGTCCGCTTGATATAAAAATAAAGATAGTTAAATAATATTTGCAATAGCCAGAATTCACCATCATGGTATTAGCCCACGATATACGAGAAGGAATAAGAACAAAGGATATAAAAATTACTCAAGATGTAACCTTTGAAACGATGCTACTATCATCAAAAACCCTTGAAGGATTGCAAGCAGCTGGATTCCAAAAACCATCTCCCATACAACTGCATGGTATACCACTCGGGAAGTGTGGATTTGGTAAGATACTTCTGCGTTCATTGATCATCGAAAAAAATATATTTTATGTAGTTATTCCTACTTTCATCACTAAAGGTAACATGTTCATACTTTTATCATCCACTACCGCCCCTATCGATACTCTGACCATTACAATCGTTCTAATACTTGCATTATTTGTACTTTACTTCTCATTATTATTATTATTTCTATTTTTTATATCCAGATCTACTACTAGAAGCAAAGTCTGGCACTGGAAAAACAGCAGTATTTTCAGTTATAACTCTAGAAAAGTTGGATCTTACAAAAGGATTACAAGTTGTTATTCTTGCTCCAACTAGAGAAATAGCTGCTCAAATATGTGATGTGCTGAAAGCTATTGGATCTCAATATTCAGGTATTAACAATATCTTGCCTAGTAGCTCACTTCTCTATGCAAACATAACAAAAATCTAGGCTAGCCTTTAGAAAGACCGCGGTTTCAGATGCTTATGCTGATTTTTTCTATGCATTATTAGTGTTAGTGTATTCTAGGACAATTGCAAAATATGCGAACTGTTGGAAATTATTAGTTTTCGAGTTATATATTTTTTTTTAATCGCCATTTCAAGCATTCGGGACACATGGAGATATGGGAGTATTAGGGTGGGGAAACAACAGATTTGTCCCATTTTTTAGAATAGAATAGAATAGAATAGGCATTTATACGCTGTATCAGCACAAACACAACGTTCTTGACGTCAGATGTAGAGAAACTCGAGGTCATCGACCTTGACCTTGAACTTGAATTTTCGCTCATTTTCCCCAGAAAAATCAAGTGACATTGGTCAACGTTCATTGAACTCGAGGTCACCAACCTTGAAACATAAGGTCATTCACCTTGACCTTTATAGATTTATTTGCAGAAAATTGGCAATTTTGCAGTGTCGTTACTAATTAACTCCGACGGTTAAAACTTTGTATAAATATTACTGTTACTCTAAGGTACTTAGCCGTTAGAAACACCGCGGCCCTTTGGAAGGAGGAAATATAACCATGGATATACATATATATAGAGAAGTAGAAGGTCTTTGGTAATTGCTGGTAATGATTGATAAAACAACAAATGAATTCAGATTAAAAGTGTGTCCCGATTTTGCGTGATTCGCAGAGATATTAATACCTATTATTAATAAACATTTGAAACCAGGCAAAACAATCCATACAGATTACTGGAGCGTGTATGATGCCCTGCCGACCCACTACATACACAGGAAATTAAACAATTCTGAAGAATTTGTGGCAGAAGATGGGACACACACCCAGCGCATTGAAAGCCAATGGTGCCACTTAAAGAAGCGGTTCAATAAAGTTAACAATAAAGGAAACTTTAAGGTTTGGCTAATAGAGCACCAATGGCGGCACCATTGCAGAAAAAAAATCACATTGTTCCTTTTATAAATTTTATTAGAGCTATAAAGCAGGTTTATAATAAATAGACAATAGCATATTGTATTATTTAATGTATAAAAAATATGTAAATTAATATTGTTTTTATTCCAATTCTTAAAAGTCAGTGTGTGTGAAGCGAGCTAGGCTACCCCATGTAGTTTCACAGACCCAAGGTTGCTATAGGTCACTTTCTGTTGGAATACTAAAGATAGGTTTGGTAGGTCACAACGAGTACCACTGGGAGCCGAGCGAAGTGTAGCGGAGTGAGGCGACCCCATGTAGTTTCACAGAACGGAATTGGTGGCTATAGATCGCTTTCTGTTTAAATACTAAAGATAGGTTTGTTAGGTCACAATGTTGAGAACCAACAGGAGCCGAGCCAAGCGGAGCGGAGCAAGATGACCCCATGTAGTTTCACAGAACCGAATTGGTGGCTATAGGTCACTTCTGTTTGAATACTAAAGGTAGGTTTGTTAGGTCATAACGTTGAAAAGCACTGGGAGCCGAGTGTAGCGGAGCAGAATAAGGCGACCCCATGTAGTTTCAAAGAACCAATGTTGCTGTAGGTCATTTCTGTTCGAATACTAGAGGTAGGTTTGTTAGGTCATAATGTTGAGAACCACCGGGAGCTGAGCGAAGTGGAGCGGAGCGAGGCGACTCCATGTAGTTTCACAGAACCGAATTAGTGGCTATAGATTACTTTCTGTTTGAATACTTAGATAGGTTTGTCTGAATTGGTGGCTATAGATCACTTTCTTTTTTAATACTAAAGATAGGTTTGTTAGGTCACAATGTTGAGAACCACCGGAGGCCGAGCGAAGCGGAGCGGAGTGAAGCGACCCCATGTAGTTTCACATAACCAAATTGGATGCTGTAGGTACCTTTTTGACTGAAAACTGAGTATTTTCTGCAAAAACTGCACTAGATAAATTTGAAGGTCAATGCCCTCGAGGCCAATGAACATTATGTTAACTGCAAAATTGACAATTGTCTGCAAATAAATCTATAAAGTTCAAGGTCAAGGACAATGACCTTATGTTTCAAGGTCGATGACCTCGAGGTCAATGAACGTTGACCGATGTCACTTGATTTTTCTGGGGAAATAAGCGAAAATTCAAGTTCAAGCTCAAGGTCGATGACCTCGAGGTCAATAAACTTTCTCTACATCTGACATCAAAAAATCGGACAAATTTGTCGTTTCCCCAATACTCCCACATCCCCAGTTTCCCAAATGCTTGAAACGGCGATTAAAAAAAAATATAACTCGAAAACTAATAATTTCCGACGGTTCGCGTATTTTGCAATCGTCTTAGAATACACTAATTATGCATAGAAAAAATCAGCATAACCATCTGAAACCGCGATCTTTCTAAAGTTCTTCCAAAATCTTTTCTAATATCTCATCATTTCAGGTCTTTGTGTTGAAGTTGTAATGGGAGGTTTACCAGTTCAAGATGACATTGCCAAGTTCAGATGTAAAAGAAAAGTACATGTTGTAGTTGGAAGTCCTGGTCGTTTACGACACTTAATCCAGGATAACTTTATAGAGACATCCTCTGTTCACCTCTTGGTTCTGGATGAAGCTGATAAGCTGATGGAAAAATCATTTCAGGCAGACATTAACTACATTTTCGCTACTCTACCAAAGCAGAAGCAAATTATTATGAGCAGTGCAACCTACCCAGAAGAGACAAAAAAATTGATAGATCAGTATGTTCAAAACTCTCAACATGTCTGCCCTGACACAACAAATATTCTCTTGGGCATTGAACAAAAGGTGACTGTTGTCAAAAGTCACAGCAACATTGTTAATCAAACAAAATACAGATATGAAGAGCTTCTGAAAATTTTGACCACATATCAGTTCAAGCAGTGTCTGATATTTTGCAACTACCAAGCGCGGGTTGTGGAATTACACAAGATGCTGTCTCGGGATAAGTGGCCTTCACAGCAACTATATGGAAACCAGGAGCAGACAGACAGACTAGATGCCCTCAAAACACTACAGGAATATAGATGCAGAATACTGATATCAACGGACTTGGCAGCAAGAGGTATTGATGCATCAAATGTAGATTTAATCATTAATTTTGAGCCACCACATGATTGGCAAACATACCTACACAGAATAGGTCGGGCTGGAAGATTTGGTTCATTTGGCATCTCAATCACAATCCTCAGTCAAGGAGCTGAAGAAATCAAGTTCAAGAAAATCTTACTCGCCCTGAAAGATTCACTGAATATTTGTGACTTGTGGACAAATAATAAATTAAGCTTTAATTGTTTCACAATTCCATCAAATGAACCTAAGGAAAAAACAGTCAAAGAAATTTCAGAAAACTGTATTTTAGATTCAAAATCTGATCTGCAACAAATATGGAATGAACTAAGTGTGCCCTTCAACTCATCAGGTGTTTTGAAAAGTTTTGAAGATTTTAATAACTCATTTGAAAACGCGAATATACAAATTAATGAAACCTTCTCAGAATTACTGCATTCTTATGAAAACAGTTCTTCTGAAGCGCAGGAAGCAACTTCATATGCCAATATAAAAGTAAGCAATAAATCAATAAACCAATATTTGCATCATCTTCAAAATGCAAAAAGCGAAAATGTTACTGAAATAATTAAGAAGTCCCCAAAAACAATATGTGTTAAGGAAAGTAATGTAAGTTACAATAACTCACAAAACATGGAAAGAAGCATGGTTGAAAATATCTCACAAAACCATCTAGATAAAATGGAGAATAATGATGAACAAAATGAAAATATACAGAAAGAATCTCACATTGAAACAATTCATGGCCATAGTGGTATGGAAAAGCATGTCACATCAAACAGAAATTCAGAAAGTAATAAAGGTGCTGACAATGGCTTGGAAAATGAAATGGTAAGGTTGGGTCTCCCAATCGCTTTTGGTAAAAATTGGGGGAACAGTAGAACTGTTCACAATAAAGTAACAGATGAAGCTGAGGAAACAGAAGATAAAGATGTAGCGAAACATCATAGATGGAGTAAACGTCAAGGACATCAGCAGAGGTTCGATAGTGACATCACTTATAATCATCATCCACATGGCTCACATTCTATGAAATCTAGATTGTCCCGGCACAGAGATGCCGGTTGTGTAGAGGCAGATATACCTGATGTTAAAGCACATGGCTGGCCAAAAGGAAATAAACATCACTTACACTCACATAGAAGTAAACCTTCGGAAAAAGAGTATTGTAATGAATTTGAAACATATGATAAGCATTTACCAAAACTGACGAAGTTACACAGCAAACATTCTTACAAAACAAGAGTTTCTGTAAGTTCTGATAAAGAAGTTTCATCCCATAATAGTAAAGCAAGCAAATACGAACGCTATATTCAATGGTATAATCAGCTAAAAGTTAGATCTCGCCAGTTAGAGCTTGCTTTTTACATTCAAGAAATGTCTATCTGAAAAAATATATTGTTGAAAAAAATACAAATATCGTAAATGTGAATTGTCTCGATCTTCAGGTTCCTAAAGTTTTATCCAATTATGTATACATTCATAAATTCAGCGAAGGTGTATCGTCTAATAAAACAAACATGTTGTTATGTTAATGAGTATAAACAAACTCAATACATATTTATAAAACACATATATTTACTTTATTAAAATCCATCCTTCACATTTATCATTTCACCTAATAAATACAATCAGAACAAACATTTACGCATAACTTAAATATAACGATTGCAACTGGATTGCACACATCACAGAAATTAAATAATCAATTTATATTTAGGTCAGATACTGTGAAAGAGCTAAGGAAATCCCATTATTTGTTACTTTAGGAAATTATCAATCATACAAAACTTTGTAAATTCTCATATTTGCTCTGCAATGCTTTGTCTTAAGATCCTCAAAAAATACAAAGCCAAAGAGAAATAATTAGATAACACTATCATCTGTACAATAAATTGTATCTTATATTTTTGGTAACTATAGGATTTAATTTGGCTTGTAAGTGGCTTGTATTGAACAAGTGCTACTGGTATTCCCAACCACTATCACTTCATCTCCTACTATTTCAGATTTGGTTCATTTGCTGTTACTGGTCTTTCTTCTCGTGGATTTCTGTAACAATAATAAAAAGAATGAGTTCAGAAAAGTTTTCTGTAAGTGTTGTATTTACTGCACACAGAGGTTTGTAGGAGTATTAAGTCTGAAAGAGAAAATCATTTATATCGCAGTAACTTTGTGTAATCATTGTATAGGAGTGTGACAAACAAATTAATAAAGTGACACTTTTATCGTATCCAAAAAAATTTTGGGCCAAAAATTTTTGCAGTTTTGTAACATTAACAGAAATAAAACAATACCTACATGTTATTTTATATATTATTTATTTTATCTACACACGTATCATAAACCCTCTTTACTGCGTACAAAAACCGCACGTTACGATCAGCATAATGTTAAACTAAGTAGTTTTTAGTAGTTTACCAAGTGGTAAAAACTACACCCCACTACTACACAAAAAATTACACCCGTGCTCGTAGGCTGCAGTGGAGCGATCTATGAATTCTCCGAGGCCTGCTTGAAGAAAGAAATTCGAAGCGATCACATAGGAAGTTAGGGTAACAAGGGTTCCACAAAATATTATAAAGGAAATACAGGATATGAGAGTCCCGTCGAAGCCGATTCGGTAGCTACTTCAGCTCCCTGAGATGCTGATACGTGGTCATACTTGCGCAGTCCGAAGATGAACCGAATCCCGGCACTCCTGCAATCGACTACGCAAACTTTGAAAAACTCGCTGACACATGCTGCGGGGGATCGCGGCTATCTCCTCGCGGATATTTTATTTTAATTGGGATATTGTCGTAGGTTTATTAAGGTACACTCGACTTTTCAAGAATCCCCACAAGAAAAAATCGCATGGTGTATAAGGTCCGGGCTTCTTGGAGGCCATGGGATATACCTCTGCGAGAAATCAGTTTGTTCGGAAACATTTCTTTGACTACCGGTAAACTCACATTTGACGTATGCCATGTTGCTCCATCTTGTTGCATCCAGGTCCTGCTGTTGTACCCTTGAAATTCATGCAACTGCGGCGTCAAAAAGTCTTGCAACATCTTGACGTATTCCACTGAATTCATAGTTACATTATTTCCTTGATTATTTTCCAAGAAATACGGACCAATTATGCCCTTTGCTGATATGGCAGCCCATACTGTCGTTTTAGGTGAATGAAGTGGCTTTTGGTGTTTAAGGCGAGGGTTGTCCCTGCTCCAATATCGACAATTGTGCTTATTCACGTGCCCATTGATCTGAAAATAGGCCTCGTCCGTAAACAATACATTATCAAGGCTAGAGAATCGCTCCTGCATAGTATCAGCCAATAACTTACGTTGAATGTAATCATTTGGTTTCATCTCCTGCACAATTTGAAGCTTATATGGGTGCAGTTTGAGGTCCAGATGCAAAATCCGCCGTAGACTAGTCCTTGGTATTGCCAGAGCCGCCGAACGCTTACGCGTAGATGATTCTGGATCGTTTCGTACGGATATTTCGACCTCTCGAATGTTCTCATCGCTTCTTCTTGAAGGTGGCCGCCCTGTTTGTTTAATATTCGTTGTCGATCCCGTTTGCGCAAACTTCTCGACCCAAGCTCTGATCAAATTAACACTTGGACACTCACTTACACGGCGTAATCCGTATTCAATTCTAAACAGGCGTCGTACAGTAACGTAGGAATCACTGTTTTTGTAAAATTGTTTTACACAAAAAGCACGCTGTTGTCCCGTGAAGCGCTCCATCGTGACTAATAAAATTGCTTGAAGTGACGCATAGTTTCCCGCCACCCGAGCGCTCCTCCCTTGAACGGTTTTAAAAAAAATCTAGTGTTGCTATTTGCAAAAATTTTTGGCCCACTCTGTAGTTTTCGAGTCCTCTGCAGGGAGAAGAATTGTGCTATTTTAACACTACACCCAAAATATCATGTGACACAAGTTTCAAAAGCTTTATTATTAACTAGTGGCTCTGAGCTGACCTGGCGGTCTGGAGTCTGTTGGCGGAAAGGTGAACTTCTCAATAATACAAACTTATGAATACACCTGTTTAAGTACATGGAGTAAGAAAGCCGCACCAATAACTTTTTTAACTACATTTTATGATCTAAAATCCCACCTATTGACTTTTCTCCGAAATTCTATAGCCTTCATCACTCTCACGGTCTCCACGAATCCAACACCTCATTTGTTAAAATTGGTCAAGCGGTTTGTGATTATGATTTTTAGGGTTCCGAACCCAAAGGGTAATAACGGGACCCTATTTCTAAGACTCCGCTGTCCGTCTGTCACCAGGCTGTATCTCGTGAACCATAATAGTTACAGTTGAAATTTACACAGATGATGTATTTCTGTTGCCCCCTTAAATAAATATTTAAGGGGGCTCCCATAAACAATTATTTCAATACCACATACAAACTTAAGAATGCACCTGGTTGCGCATATGGAGTGTGGAAGTAGCAGCACCAATAACTTTGTAAACAACATTTTGCTATGTAAAATCCAATCTATCACTCCACACCATCCCTACCATTGTACGGTGGTACGGAACCCTTCGTGCGCAAGTCCGACTCGCACTTGGCCTTTGTTTATATTTTCAACCCTATAACTCCGTGATTTAAAAAAAACCGGTCAAGTACGGTAGGCTCTTTAGCTACTCGACACTGTTCTCTCTTGTCGAAGTTATAGGGTTTCCAACTAAAGAGACGAGAGATGATGTTGCTTACCTTCTTCATCCTCCTCATCCGCATCGAGTATATCGGCGCAGCACACCGAGTAGCAGATGAGCGACAGGAAGCCGAGCGGCAGGCCGAAGACCAGCGCCGTCAGCACCGGGTTGCCTTGCCACATGTTGGAGAGCGTGGTGCGCGCCTCGAACAGGCCGCGGCATACCCGCGTGAGGTAGCCATTCCCGCCGTAAGTCTGGGGAAGGGGTCAACATAAACATTTCTTTATAGGCACATACTTCTGGCCCCACGCTAGTATGTCGTGTCGTGATATGCACTTACGGCGACTTCACACACATAAACATCCAAGACCTGGGGGGTGTTTTTCTTTCTCTCCAACTGGGTTTCGAACCCAGGACTTCTTGACCTCTTTAATACCCTGTGTCGTGACATCCACAGACGGCGACGTCACACACATACACATAAACATCCAAGACCTGGGGGGTGGTTTTCTTTCTCTACAACTGAGTTTCGAACCCAGGACCTCTTGACCTCTTTGATACCGTGTCGTGACATCCACAGATGGCGACGTCACACAACACATAAACATCCAAGAGCTGGCGGGTGTTTTTCTTTCTTTTCAACTGGGTTCTGAACCCAGGATCTCTTGACCTCTTTGATACCGTGTCGTGAGATCCACAGACGGCGACGTCACACACATACACATAAACATCCAAGACCTGGGGGGTGGTTTTCTTTCTCTCTAACCGGGTTTCGAACCCAGGACCTCTTGCTTTGGAGGCAGACCCTCGAGACGCAACGCCACCGACAGAGGTCGTCGAAGGTAGGGTAGTTGATGCTTTAAATTAAAATGTTTTGTGCCATTTTTGGACTGAATTTCTTGGTGGGTTCTTTATTGGTGGTAACAGCAATGTAGCCACAGTACAACTGTAGGTGCAGTTTGACCAGCTTAACTGGCGATCGCCTATCTATATCGATAGGATACATTTAGGCAAACGAAATGTTTGCATGCAAATTAAAAGTTGTATTTATATTTTATTTACTTGCATTAACTTATTACTACCGTTACATATGGCATAACGTTCAAAATCGCGACCCGCTAACTATTAACACAAATTTATCACAGTCATTCATCATACATTATTAGGTAGGTATTCACATCGTCAAGTCATGGGTGCAATTGATATAATTAAGATTATTCATACCATTATTATTTTATATCAACAAGTCAAAGATACAATCCATATAATCAAGCTTTATCAGTGTAAATAATGTAACTCTGGTAAATTCATTGTTGTCGTGTTTATTTCGTCGTCTTCAACTACTGCTCCAATTTCGATGGGGCGATTGCTCGAGGTCCTGGGTGCTCCTTTTTTTTGGAGCGCGGTCCGCTCTCTTCCCTTGTCATCCTCATCTGGGTAATCAGTCAATTGCTGGATGTCCCTAGATGGGAATGTACTTTGATTATCCCACCTCGGCGGACTGCTCGCTCCTCCGGTACTGCGGGAGTCGATGGTATTAAATTTGACTGTGCAACTGTACTGTTTCGCTAGATCCCCCGCCGATGCCACTGTACTGTTTCGCTAGATCCCCCACCGATATCACTGTACTGTTTCGCTAGATCCCCCGCCGATACCACTGTACTGTTTCGCTAGATCCCCCGCCGATGCCACTGTACTGTTTCGCTAGATCCCTCGCCGATACCACTGTACTGTTTCGCTAGATCCCCCGCCGATACCACTGTACTGTTTCGCTAGATCCCCGCCGATGCCACTGTACTGTTTCGCTAGATCCCCCGCCGATGTCACTGTACTGTTTCGCTAGATCCCCCGCCGATGCCACTGTACTGTTTCGCTAGATCCCCCGCCGATGCCACTGTACTGTTTCGCTAGATCCCCCGCCGATGCCACTGTACTGTTTCGCTAGATCCCCCGCCGATGCCACTGTACTGTTTCGCTAGATCCCCCGCCGATGCCACTATACTGTTTCGCTAGATCCCCTGCCGATGCCACTGTTCTGTTTCGCTAGATCCCCCGCCGATGCCACTGTACTGTTTCGCTAGATCCCCGCCGATACCACTGTACTGTTTCGCTAGATCCCCCGCCGATACCACTGTACTGTTTCGCTAGATCCCCCGCCGATGCCACTGTACTGTTTCGCTAGATCCCCCGCCGATGCCACTGTACTGTTTCGCTAGATCCCCCGCCGATGCCACTGTACTGTTTCGCTAGATCCCCCGCCGATGCCACCTCAATGGTCGTCTCCAGTGCAGTGTTGTCGCCTGTAACGGTAACTTCACTCGTTTTTAGGGTTCCGTACCCTAAGGGTTCCAAACGGGACCCTATTACTAAGACTCCGCTGTCCGTCCGTCCGTCCGTCCGTCCGTCTGTCACCAGGCTGTATCTCAAGAACCTAGCTAGCTAGAGAGTTGAAATTTTCACAGATTATGTATTTATGATGCCGCTATAACAACAAATACTAAAAAACAGGATAAAAGAAATATTTAAGGGGGCTCCCATACAACAATTCTTTCAATACCACATACAAACTTATGGATGCACCTGGTTACGTACATGGAGTGTGAAAGTAACCGCACCAATAACTTTGTAAACAATATTTTGCTGTGTAAAATCCAAACTATTCACTCCACACCATCGCTTCCATTGAACGGTGGTACGGAACCCTTCGTGCGCGATTTAGAGTCGCACTTGACCGGTTTTTTGCTACCACTGAGGCAAATAATTTCTGGCCCTTCTCCACAATATCCTTGGTTTATCTTTTCAAATTATTTGTTAAACGATTCTTACTGGATAAATATGTTTTCAATCCCCTAATTATTTACTCGCTGTTTGAAACAGTGTGCCTCAGGGAGAGTATTTCCTCTTTCAGCAGAATCAGTATTTCATTTTGCTTTTTTGTAGTCATAATTATCCTTATTTAAATAGATGTGAGTATCTTTCATCTCATCGTGTACGGGAGAGAAAATTTTCCATTTCCTAGGATTGGTATTAACAAATTGTACCGAGTGGTTTGCTACAGTCGAAGCATTGCTGTTTTCCATTCTGGTATCAATGTTATCACCGGAAGTGTAAGTTATATTGAAACTGGATGTAGCTTCTGGCCCCACACTAGGATACCCTGTGTTGTGACAATCAGTGACATCATACACATATAAACATCCAAGACCTGTTTTTTTTTTCTCTTTATCTCGAGCCGGGGATCGAAGCCGGAACCTCTCGCACGGTAGGAAGAGAGCCACAGAGGTCACCACACGCATTGCATGTCGTCTTGAATGCGGCGGCGGCGACGGCGGCATCTCGGTGAGCGCTGGTAGTGCTCGCTGTTTAATTCCACGCCTCAACCGAACGGCGCGGAATCATGAGGGGCTGGGTTTTTGCCAGCACGGGAGAGAATCGTGAGTGTTACTTTACCTTGCCGTCGTAGACCGGAATTCGAAAGCTCGATTCGAGGCAGGAATACGGGATAGGAGCACAAGTGTGGTAGGAGAGGAACCGAATCTCACTCGTTTCGCTGCCCGACGCTGTCGCCGGCGTGTTGCTTGCCGACACGAGGAGTCGCTTTCCGAATACGACGAGTTGGTGACCGTACAACTTCAACCTTCACAACACGAATCACTGACGCGAATCTACTTATTTCCCGACGATTATTATTATTAACACTCCGACCAGGCCCGACACCTGTGTTAGACAATTGTTACACCGAAATACATTCAAGGCCCGACGCCATGCGCTGACATGTTTTTTCTCACGACAAGAAAGTAACCTCTAATTTTTCATCTCGTTTCGATACGAGTGACAGCTGCGGTTCCGTTTCCGCTAGCGATGTCCCGATTACTCGCGGTCGATCCGCGCAACGAAAACCGGTGCGTTCCGAAGCATAAATATTAAACAGTCACCCGCCCGGAAAGGCCCGAACCTGTCCCTAATCAATAGGAAGGCGAGAAAGTGTTGCGACCGCTCTCTTGAGGACCGAGTCCCCCACCTTGACTTCTGCTGATCGAGGCGTGCCATCCCGACCCGTGTACAAATTGACGATCCGTCCTCGTCTCCATCTCAATGATGGCAGGTTCGCATCCTTAATCAGCACCAAATCACCGACTTGAGGGGGGCTCGTCCGGTCAGTCCACTTAAGGCGCTGCTGCAAGATGTGCAAGTACTCAAGGGACCACCGTTTCCAAAAATCTTGAGCCATCTGCTGCAACATCTGCCACCTAGTTAACCGACTTAACTTAACATCACCGAATGGGTATTCTGGCAGGGCGTTAAGGGGCTGACCTATCAGGAAGTGACCCGGAGTCCGAGCTGAGCGGGCACAACGGACGCGAGTTCAGTGTCATTTCAATTTTACAGAACAGCGTCGCTAGCTCTTCAAAGCGTAGAGAGGTCTCACCGATGATCCTCGTCAGGTGCGACTTAGCTGATTTAACCGCAGCCTCAAAAATTCCTCCCCAATGAGGACATCCCGGCGGACTGAAAACCCATTCAATCCCTCGTCGGGAGCAAGCCGTACCGATGGCATCCTGGTTACCGTTCAGGAATTGAGTGACCTCCTGCAGATATCGCCTGGCTCCGACAAAATTTGTGCCGTTGTCCGAACGGATTAATGTCGGGAGGCCCCTTCGTGAGACGAACCGATCCAGACATGCGATAAATGCTTCCGTAGTGAGGTCACTGACCACCTCCAAGTGGACTGCCTTCGTGGCCAAGCACACGAAGACGCACAGGTATGCCTTCACTAATCTGGCGTTCCGTAGCTGTGAAGACTTGACCATGAATGGTCCCGCGAAATCCGTTCCGACACCCGCAAAGGGCCGGATTTCGTTAACCCTATCCGAGGGCAAATCGCCCATCTGGGGCTGCATCGTAGCCGCCTTGGCCCGATAACAAGGCAGGCACCGAAATACGACGCTACGCACTAAGCGTCTTCCCGATAGAATCCAGAACTCGCGCTGGAGAAACGCCATCAAGGCGTGGCATCCGATATGCCCATTCCGAATGTGTCGATCCTGTATCAACAGTTCGACCAACTTCCCTTTCCTAGGGAGTAACAACGGTGGCGAGCCGCATAAGGCAGGTTGGCATTCCGCAGCCGACCTCCTACCCTCAGCAATCCTTGAGGGTCAATGAACGGGTTGAGCCGAGCCACAGCTCCCTTCAGTTGGACGCGTCCGCGTCTCAGAATGTCCAGTTCGGACTTAAAGTGCACCGTCTGCACGTTCCGTACCAATGCGAACAACGCATGGTTCCGTTCCCGTGGTGTCAGGACCTGTGTCCGCACTCGTTGCGCCTCAGGATTCCGACAATTCCGCGCAAATCGGCAGATCCAGGCGGTCACATTGACCAGCTTGTCGAGCGAGCTGTACCGTTCCAGCAGGCTGAACTCCTCTTCCGGCTCTGGTTGCGTCGTACAGACACCGACTGTCAAGGCGCCGTTCGCCGAGGTAACGCGTGGACTCATTGGCCAATCCGATTCGGCTTGAGTCAACCATTTTGAACCCCACCACAAGGGATGTCCAACCAACTCCGGAGCGTGACACCCACGAGACGCACAGTCTGCTGGGTTCATCTCCCCTGGAACATGTCTCCAGATTAAGGGAACCTCCGAATTCAAAATCTGCGAAACCCGATTCGCCACAAAAATCTCCAGCTTGTGAACTGAAGCCTTCAGCCAGCATAACACGATCTGGCTGTCCGTCCAAGCGTAGACCGTATCTTCTAACGCTATTGACCCACGAAGAACCGTCATCGTGTGGTTGAGCAGACGAGTCAGGAGAGCCGCTCCCGAAAGCTCTAATTTGGGAATGGTCAGGCGAGTGCGCAACGGCGCAACCTTGCTCTTGGCCATGACCAACCGCACATCAACCTCCCCCGAGGAGTCGACCGTACGCAGATATACCGCAGCTCCGTAGCCCTTCTCCGAGGCATCGCAAAACCCATGCAGGGTGGCGGTGTATCGTTTGGTGGGGACCAACCTCCGTGGCAGTGAAATCCGATTGATGCCAGGGAGGGTCGAAAAGAACGAGTCCCACTCTGAGCTCAATGACCCGCCGATCGGGTCGTCCCATTTCAGCACAGCAGACCACAATTGCTGCATAAAACACTTGAGCTGAAATGTTACCGGGGTGATCCACCCGTTTGGATCAAATGTCCTAGCCACCGTTGAAAGGACGTTCCGTTTCGTCCAGACCTTCGGGGAGTCCAACTCGACCCGATACGAAAACATGTCTGACACCGGCTGGTACTGGACGCCTAATACCGACAACATATTTGGATTTTCCAAATTTTCAAAAATGTGGGGATCCTGCTGGTAGTCATCCGGAAGACCAGTCAGTAACTCTGGAGAGTTCGACATCCATTTCCGGAGCTCGTAACCTCCACCCCGTAAGAACTCAACTAGCTCGTCCCGTCGAGCGAGCGCCTCCTCTACGGAATCTGCACCGGTACGGATATCGTCCACGTAGAGGTCCTGCTCCAGGATCGCTGCTCCTCTGGGGAAATTTAACCGTTCTCGATCCGCTAACTCCCGCAGAGTGCGAATCGCCAGATAAGGACTAGACCGTAGCCCGTACGTGTTGGTGTTCAGCTCGTACACCCTGATGGGCTGATCTGGGCTCTCTCGCCACAGTATCAGCTGATACCGTCTATAGTCAGGGTGAATGACCGTCTGTCTAAACATCATCCGGATGTCAGCTACAAACACAACATTGTGTCGACGGAACCGTGTGATAACATCCGCGATGTCATGGTCCAACATCGGCCCTGAATGCAAACACTGGTTCAGGTTCATGCCGTTAGATGTTGATGCCGATCCATCGAACACTACCCGTATTTTGCCCTCCGGGGTCCTCAAGACCGCGTGATGGGGCAGGAAGCAGTGGTCTTCACGCTTCCAGTCGATACCCGAAACCGACATGTGACCGAGCGACTCGTATTCCCGCATTAAGTCGACGTACTTCTGCCGGAAAATCCCGTCACGCTTCATGCGTCGTTCCATCGACAGAAGCCGCGTCTCGGCTGCATGATGTGAACTGCCCATCGGCGGGCGATCACTCCGAAATGGAAGACGTGTGAGAAATCGACCTGACCGAAGGCGACCAGTATTGTTCCGATAAAACTGTTCACACTCTTCTTCAACCGGGCCCAACCGGCGGACCGTAGGTGGTTCCTCCACCTCCCAAAACTTCTGTAACACCTCCGAGAGTACAGAACCGAATAAGGGACTACGAGTCGCTAGGCGTGGGGCAGCCGGCATGACCGGACCCATTACCGCATGGCCCAGTCTGGTGTTGACCGAAACCAGACCAGTCGCCTGCAACACGTGGACACCTGGCACTAACAGGTATCCCAAGGCATCGACACCCAATAAAATGTCTACTGGGCCCGGAATATCGAACTCCGGGTCAGCCAGTGACAACCCAGCGACCAACTGTCGCACCGAGGGCGACAACCGTACGTGAGGGTGTGAGCCCATCACATTAGGCATGACTAATGCCGTGACCGTCAGATTCACCGATGAATCCACCCGTGACGAGAGAGTAATCCGACATACTCCCTTAACGGGAACCGACTTCCGTGTTCCCAATTCCCCGAATGGAATGTGGATACTCCCTTACCGAAATGCCCAACCGTCTTACAAGGTTGCACGAGACTAAGCACCCCTGGGCCCCCGAGTCCAATAGTACTCGTGCCACACATGATTTGCCGTCCGAACTCCACGCTATCACCGAGGCGGTGGGGAGCATGACCGTCTGTGGAGTGGCGACACCCTGTAAGTGGGCGGCGTGTCCCTAGCGGGAACCTCCGCGGGATCCGAAACCGCTGGGACCCCCGTCGGCCTGGTAACTCGGCTGCTGATATGCCGGTGGCATATCAGACCGTATGTACATCAGGGGGTCCCAACCCGCATAATAGGCCCCTCGCTGTCCTGGTATCCGACCATACCGGACTGTGTACGATGTGCCCGGTGGCCACCGTGGATGGAGGGGGGAGAGCGGATCCAACCTGGGGCGCTCTAGGAATGGGGGCAACATCCGACTGTTCGCCTCCCTGTTCGCCTCCCAGAGCGACGGGCAGGGTGGCGCAGAAGGTGGTGGGCTCCCAGCCTTCGCGCCACTCATAGGTGCCATCTGACACCCGCCCGTAACACACGGTGAGCCAGCGGCCCGAAGTCCTCGCTGACCCTGGACAGCGGCGACGGAACCCCGGCTATCCCGCCTGTTACCCCCCGCGCTGCCCCCTACCCCAGTCACCCCGTTGGTGACTCCCGTTGCCCGGAGGGGGACTGGGTCCGGCCCTGGTTGGGCCCTGTGGCCGACCAACCTGAGTCCGGCCCTGGTGACCGTCCGAAGGGCCTGACCGGTTCAGGCACAACACGATGTGGTGCTTGTCACCACAGCACTCACAGGGGAACGCGCGTGAGCACTCGCTCAGCGGGTGCGGCCCCAAACAACCGAAACACAATCGGTGGCGGAAGACTACCTTCCTGCGGGCAGCTACCCCGATCGCCTTAAAGTTGGCGCAACTGGTCACTTCATGACCGGCACTGTCGCAGTGCACACAGCCGTCACCCGACGGCGCGGCATTCAAAACGCCAAATTGTTTTGACCGCCCACCCCCCCGTGGGGGCGGGGGGCGCGGCCCCTCCCGCATCCGCGCGGGTTGGCGCTGCACACTGGCCTCCGTATCCAATGTGTCGCATCGCCTGCATTCACCCTCCAAAAAATCCGTTAATTGGACGAGCGTGGGCAGTTCCGAGCTACTGCCCCCATGCAGCTGTTCAAACCGACTTTGAACAGCTGCAGGCAACCGTGACAAAACCATATACAATACGATATATGACCATTGGTCTACCGGCAGACCAAGGTTCTGAAGGGCCTTAGTGGCCACCAGCACAGGGTTGAGCACCTGTACCCGGATGTCAACATCCCGGGTTACTCTTGGGATGCTAAACAGCTTCCCCAGCTGCGCATCAACCAACCGCCGTTTGTGTTGGTAGCGGTCAAACAATATGGACCGGGCAATCTCATAATTGCCCGCCGTGACCGTTAGGTGACCGACCAACTCCTTCGGTTCACCCCGCAGTGCCATCAATAGTTGGGCCGTCCCGACCGTGGACCAGACTATCGAATAAATTGATGAATGCCGGCCACTCATCAATTACCCCACCGAAGGCCGGAATCTCCAGGTGTGGCAGCCGTCCAACAACTCCCTTAGGGGGCGGGTCTCCGCTACCCTCCCCGCGGTCATTCCGTCGCGACCGCTTAATTTTTTCCGCGCGACGCTCGATGTCGCCCAAGCACTCCATCGCTTGGTCAGCATCCGCGCAGAGCTGCTTCACTGCAGCCACCGAGGCCTCATCCGTAAGCCCGAGGGCTTCAGCCTCCGCAGCCAGCCGACACACCTTCCCGACGCGTGCCATTGCGTCCTCCACACGCTTGAGCAGGACATCGTCCATGTCAGGTCGCTCCACATACTTGTGAGTATGGGCGAGCCATCTCATCTCCTCACGGACACCATACCGCAGTACCGTCAAGGGCGAAGGTGCCATGGTTACCGATTCAATTGTTTCTGGTCCTATGCTTCACTACCGAACTAAGCACAGCTAGAGACCAGCACTTGCCCGTCAGCGCTGGGCACAGAAATTAAAACTAAGTTGTCAAAACCAAGGCAACCACTAAAACAATTAAATCCTAAACAATATTTAATATGGTCGCCCTGTGGACATACACCTTATAAATATACACTCTAAATCAATTAGAGAATGCCACCATAAGGCACATTAAAAATAACACCCAAAATTTGTTATATAAACAATAAAAAATAAAATTTATTAAAAAATAATAAGTGGTGGGCTCCGAGACTATAAACCTAAACAATATAGCACCCTAACCACACTGGATTCCGAAATCCAAGCTATTTTTGATATAATGTAGGTAGCCGGGAACCTTCTAGAAGTGGTCCCTCCGATATGACCCACACTTCTACTGAGGTCAGCAAAATCAGCTTAATACCCCTTAAATAGCCTGACCCTGCTCTGTAATCCGAAACAACACTGCAATGCTATGGAACCCGACTGCAATGCTATAGTCCGACCGAATGACTGTTTCTTAGGCACACCGAGTAGTTTCCGACTACAAATTTATAATAATTGTTAACTAAATTGACAATTATACTTTCACTAACCGAAAATGAACTTTAATTGTGGTATACCGACCACAGACTCACTCACAACTGATTGCCGGCCAATCTTAGATATTCTTTTCCCCCAACTACCATGTGGCAAAAAAACAACCCTACAACCGTCCGTGAATCGGTGATTTCCCACTAGGAAACCGCGCCTGCTACCAAAATGTTTAATTCCACGCCTCAACCTCTCGCACGGTAGGAAGAGAGCCACAGAGGTCGCCACACGCATTGCATGTCGTCTTGAATGCGGCGGCGGCGACGGCGGCATCTCGGTGGGCGCTGGTAGTGCTCGCTGTTTAATTCCACGCCTCAACCGAACGGCGCGGAATCATGAGGGGCTGGGTTTTTGCCAGCACGGGAGAGAATCGTGAGTGTTACTTTACCTTGCCGTCGTAGACCGGAATTCGAAAGCTCGATTCGAGGCAGGAATACGGGATAGGAGCACAAGTGTGGTAGGAGAGGAACCGAATCTCACTCGTTTCGCTGCCCGACGCTGTCGCCGGCGTGTTGCTTGCCGACACGAGGAGTCGCCTTCCGAATACGACGAGTTGGGGACCGTACAACTTCAACCTTCACAACACGAATCACTGACGCGAATCTACTTATTTCCCGACGATTATTATGATTAACACTCCGACCAGGCCCGACACCTGTGTTAGACAATTGTTACACCGAAATACATTCAAGGCCCGACGCCATGCGCTGACATGTTTTTTCTCACGACAAGAAAGTAACCTCTAATTTTTCATCTCGTTTCGATACGAGTGACAGCTGCGGTTCCGTTTCCGCTAGTGATGTCCCGATTACTCGCGGTCGATCCGCGCAACGAAAACCGGTGCGTTCCGAAGCATAAATATTAAACACTCGCACTTGCCCGATGAGCCCCGATGAGCTACAGCAGCCTTATGGCGTCACTCGTCTGAGCTATGAACTTCATATAGACTTTTACGTTTGACACCTTGCACCAGCTTCATCTGTCAAATTGGTATCATGCAAGTAGCATCATAATGGAGGCCAAACCCAAGCCCATTGAATGAAGCCTAGAAGCCTTCGGTGATACCCCGCAATTTATGAGATTGTATGAACATGAGGTGAACCATAGACACACGCTATGAACTTCAGAGAGTTACGCCATAAGGCTGCAGGTGACAGTCACACCACGACGACGGCCGATCTCATCCGTGGGGGGGGGGGGGGGGGGGGGGAATCGCAGGAATCAATTTTGAATTACGAAGATGCTTCTTTTCAATATCTCTAAATCCCGTAATTTTATTGTAACACGGTTACCACTAAATTGTAGCTAGTCCAATCACTTTTGACATATTGTATTAATAAAAATCACGGAGCGTCGAAACAACGTCCCAGTTCGTACGCGATACGCGAAAGATACATAGATGCAAGTTAAAACTTACTGGTGCAACCTGGCTAAAGATCTGGTCTAAGAACAAAGACACAGCTTCCGGTGTCATCAGAAGCGGGTCGTCATCAGGGATGTGATGATGGCTGGTGGTCGAGTTTAGGACTAAGAGATTTGGAATTGTCAGGTACGACATGGCTATAGAGTTGGCGAGCTCCGGGGACCCGATCCAACCAAACTGGAAATGACGGTGTAACTCTTGTTTCCTCTTTCTGAAAAAATTAAATTAATACAAATTATTTAATTTTCTATAAATTTTAATAGTAAATTAAATAAAGCATTGCTAAGTCTAATAGTCAAACAATGCAGTTCGAGCTGTGAAAAATATAACGGTGAACGCGCACTTATATCGTCCGCAACGAACGCACCCGAAGGATCGGATTTGAGAATTGTTTATATTAAATTCTATGAAAACACGCACACCTACACGGGTCGGCGTCATCTGATTCGGGGCGGACGATGTGGACGAATCGTCAGAATTATGATACGAGCAACGCGCGAAGCTAAGATTCCTTCGGCGAGGCCAATGCCGAAAAGTGTGCGTTCACCATAAAATATATATGATATTATAATAACTTTCAGGCAACATAAGGCATCAAGTAAAACTGCGATGGTTTGAACGGATTTAAAGTCCTGACTATAAAATGACCATATGTCTACCTAATACATCTGTAGACTCGTCTCAGGAGATCCACAATTTATCATTTTCAATTTCGCTATAAAATTCTTTGATTTCCTAGTGTACATTTATTATGTTAGTAAACTTACTTGATGAGACCTTCAATCATATCCTTGAAGTCCCTCTCAGTTTGTGTAATCTCATTCAGCTTGTTTTCAGAGACCACGGCTAGGACTAGATACTTTTCTGTATCAATCAAATGATTGATATTGCCTCTTGTGATTTTCGGGAACAAGCCAAATCTCTCGGCATTGATCCATTTGTCTAATGTTGTATTTAATGCCTGCTTGTCTTCAATCAGCTCAGTCTTTGCTGTTGACAAAAAGATGACCAACTTAGTTGCTTTGCCAGATTCAAGATCGCCTGCAGGGTAGAATAGAATTCGCATATAATAACGGGGAGCGGGCGTGGAGAGTACGCGCTCGTCAAGTAGGTTATTTAGGTGGGAAAAAACGCGAATAGAAAGAAATAGAAGGAATATATAATATCGGAAAATTCATATATACACTTCTTGTTACTCCCAGCGGCGAACCAAAGAACGACACACCGACCGCACGCACACACGCACACCAACCCTACCGCGCAGGGAGCGCGGGACGCGGCGCATGTTTTGCTTTCCGTCTGGAGCAGAGTTGTAAATTAACCGTTAAATCCAAAAGTGCACGGTTAAATCTCGCTGCTGTGCCTATTGTGAAGTTAAATCGGTTAGATATTTATATATCCATCTCTTCCTTCTGCCATGTATGCTCTGCCAGGGTTCAGTCTCTACCGGAACGACAGGACAGGCAAGGCTGATGGCGGTGTTGCTATCTACCTACGTTCTGATATCCCATGCAAAGTCATCAGCGAGTCGCCTAGCCTGTACTCTGGTTCTGCTGAACACCTGTTGCTGGAGATATTCTTGCGACACAGCAAAGTCCTCCTGGGTGTCTATTATAGCCCCTCTCTTCGAATCGACTATTTTAACTCTTTTGAAACCCTTCTCAGTGACTTGACTCCTCTTTATAGCAACACCCTAATTCTCGGCGACTTCAACACTTGCCTTCTCAATAATAACGGTCGCTCAGCGAAGCTGAATTCTCTTGTAAGTTCATTTAACATGCATATCCTTCCTCTAGATGCCACTCACTTTCAACAACACTGCACCCCCTCTCTTCTAGATCTAATGATTACTTCTGACATGTCTAAGATTGCAGTGCATGGCCAACTTAACGCCCCTTTCTCCTACCACAATCTTATTTACCTCTCTTTTAAGATAAAGCCTTGAGAGGCTTTATGCATTAGAGCATGCAGCTAAATTCCTTGACATTCGTAGCTTCAAGGGCATGGATATGAACTACCTTAATTCAGACGCCTCCTCTGTCGATTGGTCGCCTGTCTACGGTAGTGAGACCATTGATGACAAAGTACGGAACTTTGACTCTATTGTCCTGAGCTTGTTTGATAAACACGCTCCGGTCAAGAGGGTTAGAGTTAAGCATCTTCCTGCACCGTGGCTTACTGACACCGTTAAGGGTTTGATGGCAAAGAGAAACCGTGCCAAGTCTAGATATAAGACGGATCCGACCGATGAGAATCTTTTAATCTTCAAACGCCTCCGTAATCGTTGCACTCGCCTGTGTCGTTATGCTAAACGCCGTCATATCTACGAAAGTATCGAGAGCTATACTCCAGCACAGGTTTGTAAGTTCCTGAAAACCCTTGGTGTTGGTAAGTCCCAGGACTTGGCAGCCGGAAATGTCGACCTCTGGGGTCTCCCTTTTTGCAACCCACCATGGCGAACAGAAGGCGGGGCTATGCCAGCCAGGCGGTGCAGCATATCCGTGTGGGTAGGCTTGAGACAACCCATGAAAAGGCGGCAGGTCTCGTTTAGCGCCACGTCCACCTTATTGGAGTTCGAAGAGTTGTTCCACATTGGGGCTGCATACTCCGCCGCTGAGTAGCAGAGAGCCAAGGCAGTGGTTCTCAGTGTATGCGGGTGAGCGCCTGACGTCGTGCACGTAATGCGTCGCAACAGGTTGATCCTCGCAAAGACTTTCAGCTTGCTCTTTTGGCAGTGACTTTTGAGCGATAAATTGCGATCAAGCGTTACTCCCAGAAACACCGGGGTAAAAGTGTGTTCCAGCTTGTTGCCCTGCCAAGCGATGTTCAGCTTCTCTGTTGCCTTGCGGTTGTTGATGTGGAATGCGAAGATCTGGGTCTTTGCTTGGTTTGGTTGCAGGTGGTTTTTCCTATAGTACACCGAGAGACTTACAAGGGCACGTGTTAGATCGGCTTCCATGGTTTTAAATTTCTTAGCTTGGGCTGCCAGTGCCAGATCATCCGCGAAGAGGAAATGTCGCAGGTTTTCGAAGATTGGCTGATCGTTGGTGCAGATGTTGAATAACAACTGATACAGCACACCTCCCTGCGGCGGCCTATTTTTTTGGTCGCACCATCTGCTTCTTTTTCCTTTGAAGCAGACAAAAAACCTTCTGTTCCGCAGCATCGAAGCCACTATTTGTGTAAAGTGGTAGACCCGTTCAGGTCAAACAGTTTTTGGATGAGCATACGGTGGTTGACTGTGTCGTATGCAGCTGACAGGTCTCCAAGTTGTTTTTTTATTTATCAAAATCGGTTCAGCCGAAAAGTAGCCTATGTCCGTCGGGTCTATTCTATTTCCATGCTAAAGCTTATCAAAATCAGTTCAGCCGTTATCGCGTGATAACAGACATCCATCTAACATTATAAATGTGCTATTCACTTTATAATATACCTTCACTTGACGTCGCAAGGTGGCAGATGCCTTAACTTTATATAAAATTGTAAATAATGTTACTGAATGTCCAGTCTTATTACAAAGTTTAGGATTTAGTGTGCCTAACCCCCTCGTCTTATAAATAGAAAACACCTCTTAGTTGTTCCTTCAAGTAGTACAAATTATACTGGTAATTCATTTGTCCGTAGAACCTCTAAAGTTTATATTGAAAGCTTTTCTGATTTCGATCCTTTTAATATGTCTCTTATTGTGTTTAAGCAAACTGCCACTAAAATTTTAAATATTGATGGTAAAATTATACAGGGTGGAATCTTGTGACACCACCTGGAGGGCAAGTACTCAAAATAATGGAGGCAGCAAATTTCCCTCAAAGGAAACATTCCTTTATTTTTGAAAAGAAACAAAACTGCATTCAAAGATTTTCAAAAATACGCTTGCCACAAACAGGAATCGAGCCGGCTAAAATTCGAAAAAACATCACCTGTACTTTTATGGCGTCAATCGACAGGGTCAATCATAAAGATCACATCTCTCTAAAAAACATAGTAAATTAAATTAAAGGAAAACCATGAAAGACAGGATATGTCACTTTTACTCAAGGATCCATCAGATAAGTACCTTGTGTTGTTCACAATTTCATCTTTACGCGTGTTTGTAATGCAGACTCTTTTGGATGAGATCTATTTTTTTTGCGTGTGGCATAAATAAAAATTTTAAATTTGAAAATGGAACAAGGAAAATACGACGTCGCGATGGACATTTGATTGTTGTCAAATTGTTTGTCAGCTGCAGCATTACTAATCGTCAAAATGGCTTATCAAGAACAATTTGATTTAATGCAAGCTTTTTTTTTTAAATCGCGAAGATGTCAATTTAGCTTTACGGTGGTATGTAGAGAGATATCGGGACCGACAAGTACCAACTCGATTCGTCTTGAGGCGAATGGTACAAAATTTGAAACAATTTGGTAATTACAAAAGTCCATCGTCCACAGCTGCTCGAGCGCGAAAATTCCGATTTTGATGTAAGTGTGTTGACATATTTTGAAGCATATCCAAAGGCTTCAAGCAGAGAAGCTGCCGAAGAAATTGGAACCACCCATACTCAGAGGTACTTAAAGTCTTGAAAAAGTATAAGTGGAAATGTTATCGTGTTGGTCGGTTGGTTCAGAAATTACATCCTGGAGATCCTGAGAGACGACTACAATTTTGTCAAACCGTGCTAACAGAAGTTGCCCGTAACCCGAATTTTTTGAGTGACATTGTGTGGTCTGACGAATCACGAAACCAACTTTAGTAATAATGGCATGTACAACCGCCGCAATAACCATTATTGGTCTAGAGTAAATCCTGTTCATGTTCATGAAACTAACCGTCAAGTAAGATTTTCTTTCAACGTTTGGTGCGGTACAATGAGAAATATGGTTATGTTAATCCACATTTATGAAGGGCATCTAAACTCGGTCAAATACCTTGAAATACTGGCCCTCTTATGAAACGAGTTGAATGTTTTACACGAGGATGAGCGAAACCGTGTAATATTACAGGAAGATGTTGCTCCAGCCCATAACAGCAGAATCACCGCAGCCTATCTTAATAACAATTTCAGGACCTGGATCGGTACAAACGGCACAATCCGATGGCCTGCAAGATCACCAGACCTCACCCGTCTGAAAGACTGATACTGGGGTTCGGCAAATTAGGGCTTAAGTTGAATACCCAGAAGTGTGAAGTATTTTCTTGTTCAGGACAATTACCTCAAGAGGTGAGCGACGAAATCCAATCAGTCGTTCCCGGAATCATTCTTAGGAATAAGGTGGATTTCACACTTCTGGGTGCTCCTATTTTCCCGGAGGGCATTCCCGGAGTATTGCAATCAAAAATTGATATCCTTAAGGCGTCGAAACCACATTTAAAGCAGCTTTCCGCCCATGTTGCCTTGACGATTTTAAAAAGTTGTCTTTCTTCACCAAGGCTAACTTATTCCATACGGACTGCCCCGATTTGGTTGCACAGGGAGATAACTTCTAGATACGATGCAGTTTTGAAGGATTTGTTGGAGTGCATCATCAACGTAGAGATGTCCTCGTCTCAGTGGGTGCAAGCCACGCTGCCCATCAGGTACGGGGGTTTAGGTGTTCGACGCTTGCAGGACACCGAGCTCCCTGGCTTTCTGGCTTCTTCGCATGGTGTTGTGGACCTCGTTACTCACATCTTGGGTATACATGGTAACGGGTTCCGCATTCCTTTTGCGGGGGAGGCGGAGAGCTTATGGCGTGCCCGGTGTCCTAGAAGCGACCTGCCGGAAAGGCTATGTAGTCAGCGCTCCTGGGATGAGGTCCTGTGCGAAGTCATTCGTGATGATCTCCTCGCTCATAGTTCGGGGCCGGAATTGGCGCGTCTGCGTGCCGTTTGTCAGTCCGACTCGGGGTTGTGGCTGCACGCAATGCCTTCTCCCCAGCTGGGAACTTTCCTGGACGACGACACTTTGCGCGTGGCAGTCGCTTTGCGTTTGGGCTGCACTATCTGCCAGCCGCATCGATGCGTTTGTGGGGCATGGGTCAATGAGTTGGGTCGCCTTGGCCTACATTGTACCAGGAGCGCTGGCAGGTTTTCGCGGCACCACGCAATAAACGACATCGTTCGTAGGGCTTTGGTATCGGCCAACGTTCCTAGTGTGTTGGAGCCGCCAGGTTTGTGCCGGTCGGATGGGAAGCGTCCGGACGGCTTGACCCTGGTACCTTGGGAGAGAGGACGTTCCCTGCTATGGGATGCGACCTGCGTCTGCACCTTTGCAGCCTCCCATGTCGGGTCAACGGCGGCCCGCGCTGGTAAGCCGCCGAGTCTGCCGCAAGACAGAAGTGCCTTAAGTATGCCGCACTCACGGGAAGCTACATCTTTGTGCCTCTTGCGCTCGAGACGACTGGGGTTTGGGGGACACAAGGGAAAATATTTATTAAGGATCTGGGGCGCCGTCTAAGGGATAGAGGATTTGACAACCGCTCTGGGGCATTTCTGATGCAAAGGATCTCTCTGGCGGTGCAGCGGGGAAATGCTGCAAGCGTCATGGGAACCTTAGCCTCGGCAATGTCCCGGGGTGGTTTATTCGCGTAGTTGTTTCTTTTAGTGTTTCTATTTTATTTTTAATTCATATATTTTGGTTACTTTCATTAGTAATATTAAAATTCAGTAATATTGTTGGACAAATAAATATATATTTTAATATACCTAGTTGATTATGTAAAAAACTGTTATTTGATTGTCTTCTTATATATCGGTTAGTTTGATTAAAACCTTTATTTCATTTATGAACATTAAACAAAATATTTTTAACTTTTCATTATGTTTAGGTAAACAGACCAATTTTTTTACGGTTGTTTTTTACGTTTTTTCAAGATCAATGGGTGGATTTCAAAATTTCAAGAAATGGGTCCAAACTGGAAACATTCTCTATCATATGAAAAAATAATTATTCAAATCGGTTCATAATTACGACAAAATTTGAGACAAAAAAAATAAAAGACGAGTTGAGAACCCCTCCTTTGGTGTAGTTGATTAAAAAATGCATTTAACCCAAACCCCCAACCATAACGGGTTTACCCGTACATGTGCGGTTAAATGTGCACAGTTGGTGTTTAACCAATCACTTAAAAACTGCTCTAGTCAGGACTAAATAGAGAGTGACAAACAGACATGTAAGTGAAGACTTCACGTTTTGGTGGAGCACCATCTTTAACATTATATCATATTTTCATCACTATTGTATTTGCCGAGAACAAAACCATTTAAAACAAATATTTTAATTCTTATTTTTATGAATAGTTTGTCCATATTTAATTTACATGGTTTTTGCATGGATTTTACATGGGTATATCCATGTCATGATCTACTCATCTACAAACATGTCCCAACTGAAATACTTTTGTTTTATAATAAGCCATAAGTATTTCAGGCATGTTTCCACAAATTTATTGGTATAATTAGAATCGAACCTTCAAAGTAGAATGCATCATCATCCTTATGCACATAGATAGCTGTCTCATTTGGCGGTGTGAGGTCTCCCCTCACTGTGTCGTGTGACATGGCATAAAACCAGGCATGAGGCTGGTACTTCTCAGCATGAAGTGTGAATATTTCCTGAAATATTTAAGACAAGCTCAAATTGATGTTTTTATTTAACTATACTACTGCATAAACTAATGTTAAAAGGAAGGTTGTTTGTAAAATATACTAAGCTAAACTTTTCAAAGCTTTTCAGAAACTAAGGGATCTCTTTCAGCTTGCAGCACTGGGTCTATGGTTGATTTTAAAGACTACTGCCCAAGAATGTTCCACATTAGTATTAAATATAAACATATTATTAATCACCCATAAATTTCCATGCTGTTTTCCAATATATCCAAAGAAGATTGGGTGAGTTTCTTTCAGAAAGCCCACACTATCTTCCTTGGTTAGTGTTTGCACTGCTGGCTGAGACATGCGGAGAGCAAAGTTTGCCATATCATCTTTGTCCCTTTCTCCAGTGTACTCAAAGTTGAATGATCCTTTTATACTGAAAGAAATCAAATATTTTGACTATTTTTACTAAATTCTAAAATTTAATTGGTTTCTTACATTTGAGTCTGCTAGACCATGTTGGAAAACATCAGAATTTATCAACTTGAAGTTGAAAAAGCTACTCTTGTTTATCAGCTTGTAGTTCAATCAAAATCATTTCTGTTATTTAATAGGAATTAGAATGGCTACATTTTATACATGCAAGTGTGCATATTGTTGTGCAATGCTGTGTAAGCAAATTGCTCAATTTGACCTAGTAATCAAATAGGATTAACTGCTACAGATTAAATGTGAAGCCTTACATTGAAACTTTTTCAAAAGCCTTCATGTATTCCTATTCAATCAAAAGTTTGATCAAGTTTTACTACATAGAACATAGCCATCATATAACCAGTCATCTTTAGGGCCATAAAATGATGGCCCACAATTTTAAACCTTACATCTTGTTAATATATTTCAAAACCTTTGAACACTCATAGGAAAGAGTTTTACACAACACAGGGTTTGCTAGTATTAATTTAGGCTAGAATGAACTAAGGAAGTCATATACATCATAGTAACAGTCATAATAGTGAGCTCCACATAGGAGCAATAGTTGGTAGTAAAAGTTGGTCCAAGCAGGTTCATGGACTAGTGCAAGTTAATTAGGTATGTAAGTGTAAAGTTCACTTACAACAGGATTGTGGGGTACGCGCGCACTTTGAAGTGTGTCGCGACGGCCGGGAAGCGCGTACAGTCAACCTTCGCGATGCGGATGGGCGTCGTGTAGAGCGACTGAGCGACATGAGCCCACACCGGCTCCATACGGCGGCAGTGGGCGCACCACGGCGCATAGAATTTTACGAACCACTGCCCCTCGCCAGCAATGTCGAGGAACTTGTCGCTCAGCTCCAGCACACGAGATGAGGACACCGCGTAAAAACCTGGGTTAATCGAACAGATTTGTAGACCTTTGGGTAAAGTAAACATGGAAGCAAAGTTGGAAATTTTACGTACTGGAGATGACTAGGAGACTGAATGCGTGGAGGAAATACATTGTTGGTGCTGCAGAGGAATCTGCATATAGTTATTTGCTATTGTAATACCATGTTATATTAAAAATCGATAAATACTGCAGAAAACTGATGATACACACGACTTCCCAGCAAACAAAACTGTCATGTCAGTCAGTCAAATGTCATTGTCAACTACAGAACAAAATTAAACGTCAGTCAATCATGAGTTTTTTTTTCACATTTTTCCCTTACGGATAGGCAAAGGCCTCAGAAGCTTAAAGCCTAATCTGATGGCGAGTTTTTTTTAGGAAGTGCCTCCGCAGCTGGCGCTGGCTTTCAAAATTTATGTGGGTATGTATCACAGAGTACATTATTATTAGGGGTATGTTGGCAGCACTGCATCAAGTGTCCGTCAATTTCAAAATGTTGAACGTCATGAGGTTGGTTGCTTTCAAATATCACTGCGATTACAAGATGTAGTGAATAATCCTTTCCTATCGGCAAAACTCGGAACAACGATAACACCCGAATGGTGCCGAAGTGTCTATGAATTACTGTATTATTAAATTACGTGTAGGTATCAAATAAATCGCATACTTTATTTATCAATGTCAAATGTCAAATTGCCCGTTTGACGTATATTACACTGAGATGTTAAAACCACCACGATTCTATCATATAAAGAATTCGTTAGGTAAACAAAAATATAACTAGTTACTGAGGACGTGCACTATTATAAGACGTTGTCCTTTAGAAATTAACTGTTTCACTCTGTTTTCTGACGAGTCAGCCCAGCTTTTACCTGCCAAATGTGAGGTATGGATGTATGTTTCATCCATATAAACAATCTCTCTCCCTTGCAATCTGTACTTTTTTATCGCGGCTAAAAACTTTACTGTTTTTAAACGAACATCATCTTTCTCGATAAGTAATTTTCTGTTGTTTTCAACTTTTTTATACAGAAATCCCATTTTTCTAAGAATTTTTCTTAGCGTAAAGTCACATCCCTTAAAATGTATGGCTTCGGATAACTTGGACTTCAGGGCTTTAATTGTAGGTACTTGTTTGTATATCAAATGGAAATTATACACTAATCGGTGTATAACGTTGTAGTCAAAATCGTCAAGACCTAGACAAAATAATTTATTTGGTCTACCCAACTTTGCCGACTTCGGACTATTGGAGGTGGATTGATTTATGTATTCTTTTTGCAATATTTTATTAACTGTTCGTTGAAAAATTCCACTGGCCTCCGAAACTCGTTTTTGGACTTTACAAAAGTAAGCAGTATAGTTGGTATGTTTGAATTTATCATTTTCAGTTAAGAAACATAAATAAATATTGAAAATAACTTCGCAGGCTTGCCAATCTAAACGTTTCCCTTTTCTTAGTGCTTTCGGCATGTCTGTTATAAATTGTTAATGTGGATCGAATAAAATCAATGTTTATTATTTACAAAAATGACAGACAAGAGTGAAATGTAAAGTCAATATATATATATATATATATATATATAGGTGACCTGCATTAATACACGAGTCCATGAAGTTTATCACAAAATGTAACATAAATATCAACAAAATATTTCTGTGGTATTAACTACTCTATATAGATACTTCCTCTTGCAATGCGACCGTTCCCTACGTTGTCTCGATGGGTACTGAGTGCGGTGAAGTAGTAAGACAAAAACGAACATTTCCGAGAAAATACGAAAGGAAAGGATTCACTACATCTGTACTTAACTGAAGGGTAAAGGGGGTGAGCGGAGTGAAGCCCCGTTTTTCCTTCGTGATAGGTTGAACATGTAAGAACAACAAAACATACTTAGTTTTAAGTACCTAAGCTACCACAGTGTTTACGGCTACCGAATCGGCGGCCGGCGCCCGGCTGCGGAGGCACTACCTTTTTATTATTAGTTTGTAAATGTTGCGGTCCGAATGATTTCAAAATCTTTTTTTGAAAACGGCGCGTCTACCGTAAATACGGAACAAAAATGAGAGTCAGGGCACATAACTTGTTTAGGTATATTAGGAAAAGGGTTGGCCCCAGGACACTGCCCTGGAGTACACCATATTCATAGCACAACTTATCGCTACTAGTATCCTTGTCTATTGTAACTCTATGCTTCCTATTTATTAAGTAATCTTTGGGTATATTGAGCGCCTTGCCTCTGATGTGATTAGAAACCGAAAACATAACTGATAATGTTTTGAGTTTGAAAAAGGAAACTCCTTCAAGAATCTCGCACAGGAAAACGAAAATCCAGTAACTCTACCAGGGCTTCGGAACTACGCCCGTCAGAGAAGATAGCTCCAAGAAACTCTACGGGGATGTCATTTTTTTAATTTTCGTCATATATTTTTTTATAACACAATGTACAAAATAAACATTATGTAGTCTAATGACAATAATATTACATCGCATCCATAAGGTCCAATAAGATGTCTCAAAATAACAATCTAACAAAATAAATAAACAAGAACACAGACAAGCTGTAATGAACATAACTTATGAGAAACCAGCTGGACCAGTCCCTCCAAGCAGCACCCGTTCACGAGCAAAACGACCCCAATATTAAACCTTGAGGGACACCCATTGAGATGAGAGATCCAGATGACCTCTCTCCATCCACATCAACTTTCTGGATTATATTACAAAATAAGAGAAGACAAGTTCGAGAGCTTTCCCCTGAACTCCTTAATGCTGTTATTTACAAATTAACGTTTCGTGACTAACGCAATCAAATGCTTTGGAAAGGTCACAGAAGACACCAATTGCATATTATGACTTCTTCCAAGCATCAAAGATATGCTTTAAGAACCTTATCCCTGCAACTGTAGTGGAACGCCCTTTAGTGAAGCCATATTGCTCACTATGGAACAGTCGGTTTATATTAAAATGGGTCAATAACTGGCTTAAGATATATTTTTTAAATATTTTACTTAGAGCGGGGAGTATCGATATTGGTCCGTAGTTAGTAGATCACTTTTATTGCCAGACTTATATAAAGGAATCAGTTTACTATTTTTCATAACGTCAGGAAAAA
The DNA here is from genome assembly GCA_949825045.1 of Argyresthia goedartella. Taxonomy (NCBI): domain Eukaryota; kingdom Metazoa; phylum Arthropoda; class Insecta; order Lepidoptera; family Argyresthiidae; genus Argyresthia; species Argyresthia goedartella. The sequence goes on along the minus strand of OX463821.1, from coordinate 18,105,196 downwards.
CTCCTTCTTTAGAACAGTTATTAAAAATTATAACTAGGCATGGAGCAATTATATCAAAAATACAAGATATTTTTTTTGTTGATATTAACCAAAGATCCTCGGTGTTTTTAATACCAAGTAATTTAAATGTCTTAACAATCGTATTTACATTAATATGTCTGGATTTAAATATATCATCACACTTATCAACATTATTTAATAGTATGGAAGCAGCCTCCACCGTGGATGGATCTAGGGAATGTGTAGAGTCTGGCAAACGAAAGCGTGACCTGAGAAAACGTGGTAGAATTCATTAAACCTCTATGTGGTATCACTAACATAGATCACTACACTCCGTTCAGTTATTCTAAAGATCTTTGCCTCTCTTTCTGCTGTACGGAAGCATTACAGCTAGATAGAGAGACAGAGGTTTAGAATAACGGAAAGGAGTGTGACTATATATCACTATGTCGTTTGACGTGCCTTTGACAGCATAATATTGTTGCCATATTGAAACTTTTAAGAAAACTCCAGGTCACGCTTTCGTTTGCCAGACTCTAGTAACCATTGGTATTTTGTTAAAGAAATCTTCAAATGCATTGGCTACTTCGCGATATTTACAAAATAATTTATCGTCTATATTTAGAAGAAATGTCCGGTCCCGAGGTTTAATTTTGTCAGTTTCGGTATTGCTTATTTTCCATATTGTTTTAATTTTATCTTCAGCTTGCTTAATTTTCCTACGGGAAGGACTGTTTATATTAAAAGTTTTTTATTGTTTATTTTGCATGGTATGGCATTAAAAAATTAAAAGCGTTATGAAGAGATATTTAATATCAAAATCTTCAACATCTCGACAAAACGATGACGATGTGGTGTTGGGTTCGGAACTGCAGCCTTATGGCGTAACTAGTCTGAGCTATGAACTCATATAGACTTTTACGTTTGACACCTTGCACCAGCTTCAACTGTCAAATTGGTATCACGCAAGTAGCATCCAAACACAAGCTCATTGAATGAACGAAATCCTATATGATTTGACGTAATCGGTATCATGTAATGTTTCAAGCGAAACCAAAGCCCATAACCAAATGTCAAAAGAAGATGGGACCTACTTTGACGTTGGCTTTCCATCAGTGTTGCCGTTCTAGCCACTTTGTGGCTAGATCTAGCGGATTTTCACGGTTTTAGCCAAAAATAATCAATTTTAGCCACCAAAACTAATTTTGGTAATTTTTAGATTATTACTGTTGAAAGTCGACCGAGTAAGTAATTTTAAATAAATCTGAGGTTATCGCCTTTACGGAGTATCATATCATAATATACCTACCGAAACGATATCATTATTTATGATAATATTATTATTTTATCAACAGTAATAGAATATTAAGGTTGGCAAAGAATAATATGATATACTTTGCTACTTCTAGCCACATTTCGAAAGTGTTTTTTTTTATAAAACTGGCTACTTTTTTGCTAGATTGTCCTAATGGCAACACTGCTTCGCATAAATCGGACACTGAATAATATTGAATAAATAGGACAAAAGCTCTTATTTTAGTGATTTTGGAACGTTTAAACAATAATAATTAGGTTGGTGATTATTGGGAATATTGTTTAACAGTAAAAAACCAAAGGTTATAGGAACCAAAGGTGAGGTTAGGTTAGGATTATTGTTTTAGTTTTTGAGATGGCGTCGGCTGTCTTGCTGGCTGCAGCAGAGTAGGAACGTATCAGGTGTCTCCATAACGAGGAACGGAGGCTGCCGAGGGTCGCAAGTCAGCGGATAATGCTGCCGAAGGCTGAATTTGTTGGACTTTTCCGCCTCACAAAGGGAGCTTTCCGAATGAAAATTTTACGCTGAAAAAGCGCACTAGCGCTGTGCGGCCAGACATTCAGGTAAAAAGATATACTTATGAATTAAATCAATAATGAATATATGTGAAACTTAAAAATTATTTTCGCACATCAAATTCTCCACCACAGGGTACTGCCAGAAGAGTAAGTATTGGGACTTAAGATCTTCTGAATTTGGCAGTCTACAATGTCAGACTGTCTTAGGGATATGGGATATACCAGAGTGATTGAGACATTGTCTCAAGAAGGTAACTTTTTGTTGCAGGTTCATAGAATTGTCTTTTTCCCTGGAATAGTCGAGTGTATTGATGGCTCTGGCCATAATCCAGCCCATACAGCAAGAGGCATACTACCTCAGTAAACAGTACCACTCTCCCAGCACTTTACTTGTAAGTAATGTATTTATTTACTTCCTACTATCAGTCCCGAGATCTATTGGAAGTCACACGTCTGTTCGCTCCTTGCTTAATTCCAAAGGTTCTCAAAGTTCGATTATATCGTCCGTGATCGTTACAATGGTTGAGTGCGGTGGTTGCAACCAGGAAGCCTCTGATACCATACCCTGTGTAGTGTGCGGCCTTCATTATGATTTTCCATGTGCCGGCATCACCGAGGCTAAGTACCGGAGACTGTCGGAGAAAAAGAAAAAAGAATGGAGCTGTCCTTCCTGCCTGATTAAGGTACCGACGGCGGGTGCGCCTACCGCTGCGACCTCGGCTTCACTAGCAGCAGCGTCTCTGGGATCCCCTGCTGTGCCGACTCTGGAGCTCATCGTGCAGCGCCTGGACTCAATGGCTCTTCAACTGGAACCCCTCAAGAGTCTCGAGTGCATCAGGAGCGATATGGCTGAATTAAAAATCGTCACAGAGTCCATCGTGGGCCGGATCGATGACGTCGAGCGCCGTATTGCCGAAGTTGAGCAGCAGCAGAGTGTTACTACGGAGCTACAGGCGAGAGTGGTGGAGCTAGAAAAGTCGTCGGAGGCTAGAGACCAATGGCTTCGATCGAGCAATGCGGAGATTAAAGGAATCCCCATCAGGGCTAATGAAAATCTATTTACTATATTAGCTAACATCGGATCGGCTATTGGGTATGCGGTGGAGCGCGACAGAATTAATTTTATTGCCAGAGTCCCCTCCCGCGATGAAGGTAAAGGTAAATCAATAATAGTCTGTTTTACGCATCGATTCGACAAAGAGAATTTCGTCACAGCCGGTCGATCGACTAAGAACTTGTCCGTATCCGCCATTGGCATGAAAGGGGATGACAGAGTGTTCATCAATGATCACCTTACTGTTAACCAAAAACAACTACTGACATCGGCGAAGAAATTAGTCAAGGAAAAGGCTTATGATTTCATCTGGGTAAAACACGGAAAAATAATGGTACGGCGGAACGAAACTTCGCCCTTTCTTCATATCCGATCGACCAACGACCTATCGAAAATCAAGTGATATGTTATTTCCTTTGTGCTCACTAACCCAAGCTAATTTTTATATGTTACTCGTATCGCGAAATATTTTTATTAGCTTTATTAGTTTGAGAACCGCTGTTTACCTCTGCTTATTACCATTGTTCGTCGCTGCACACGCATTTCGCCACTGCCTTGCTAATCTCACAAACCACTCTCGCGCTTACATGTCTTCGCTACTGCCCGCTTTGAACCCTGCTACACTGATCATAATAGCTATTTTGCTATGTACCCATATCTTACTACGACTTAATATTGCCAATCATCTCATTTCCCATTCGTCCCCATATGCTCTGAATATGTGCCGCGTTAGCTCACAAACAACTTTTTGCTGCCTATGTTTCGTAATTTTAATATTACTAACTTTGTTTTTAAATATCGGGTGTGCACAAATATTGATTTTGCTTCTCTGGCGCTCTTGTACTATTCTATGCTGCTTAATAATGATTTGTGAATGGCTACTGTCATTATTGCCATTATTATTTCCCACTATTTTTGGTACTATAGTGTATCCTTTTTTAGTGAATCATTTGCGATTATTTGACATTAGTAACATATTCGTTCGATAATCTCAGTGTATACTATCAGAATGTGAGGGGACTTCGGACTAAAACGGAGACTTTCGGGCGGAATATTACGCTTAACGATTATGACATAATAACTCTGACGGAAACCTGGCTTCTTGATTCTATTGCTGACAATGAATTATTCGATAATAGGTACATAGTGTGGCGGCGCGACCGCGACTATGTTTCTACGCAGCTGACTATGGGAGGCGGTGTATTGATAGCGGTTAAAAGGGAATTATGCTCGAACGTTAATGTTGGTTGGCAAACCTCGGCCGAGGACATCTGGGTATCAATCCCATTACGACTTAATAACAAACAAGTAACCACTCTGCATCTGTGTTCGTTATACCTCTGTGATGAAAAAAATGGTAATAATTTTAAAACCCAATTAGATAACTTTTGTAGTAATTTAATTAATCTTAGGTCTCATAATAATCAAGATAGATTTGTTATTGTAGGTGATTTTAATATGAGTTGCATTCAATGGACATCACAGAATGGTCAACTTCAGCCATCCAACTTAGTCAGTTCTCAGGTTAAGGAATTTATCGATGCTCTGAATGTCTGTGGTCTTCACCAATATAATACATTCGAAAATAACTATGGCCGCATTCTTGACCTTGTGTTGTCCAACGAAAATGTTATAACAATGTCCTGCCCAGATCCGCTAGTTCCAGAGGACCCCTACCACAAAGCTCTTCATATTGACATTCCTGTGTCACACTTTACCCCTCTCATAACGATACCCTTCACATCATTTAATTATTTTAAAGCAAATTACGAATTGATAAGAGAGGAGTTAAATAAAATTGATTGGTCCATAGTTCTTCGTGAGGGTAGTGTGGATGATGCGGTCGAGCTGTTCTATAAAACTATTTATAAAATTCGTGATACCTATGTGCCGATCCGTAAGTCGTCTAAGAGTAAGTACCCACCATGGTACAGTCCAGCATTGATTAAGGCGATTAGAGAGAAATTTAAATATCACAAAAAGTTTAAAACTTACGGAAATCTGTCTGATAAAGCATCCTTTATAGTACTTCGCGATAGGGTAGGCAGTATTGAAAGTGATTGTCATGCTAAGTATATTTCTAATGTGGAAAATGCTATTGTTAACAACCCAAGAGTGTTTTGGACCTTTGTAAAGTCGAAAAGAAAAAGTGGCGTTTTCCCTTCGAGTATGACTTATGATGGTATCTCTTCTGACTGTGGCCAATCAATAAGCGAATATTTTTCTAAATTTTTCCACTCCACATTCTTAGACCCAGTTCTGAGTTCCGACGACTTAAGAAATGACGACACCGCCAGACTGTGCGACATCACTGGCATTGAGATTAACGCACCGCTTGTACAAAGACAATTGCAAGCTCTTGATCTGGCCAAGTCTGCTGGTCCCGATACAATCCCGGCCAAATTCTTGGTTACATGTTCCAAAGAACTTTCGGGTCCCGTGTCTATGCTGTTCAAACGATCGCTGGACGAGGGTGTAATGCCAGCCCGTTGGAAATCTGCGTTTATCTCACCTATTCATAAAAAAGGTTCCCGGGATTGTGTCGAGCACTATAGACCAATTTCAAAATTATGCCTAATTGCTAAGGTTCTGGAACGTATCGTTTACACTCAGCTTTATAGTAGTCTCAAAGCAAGTTTCAGCCCTTTGCAACATGGGTTTTTGAAGGGGAGATCGACCGTATCAAACCTGGCAATCCTCAATGACTATGTTACGGAGCGTATGGATGATGGCGATCAGGTTGATGTCATATATACCGACTACAGTAAGGCCTTTGATCGCATTGACCACAGAATATTGCTAAGGAAGCTTGGGGGTGTTGGTATCGGTGGCAGTTTGTTTGCATGGTTGAGTTCCTATGTATCTAACCGTTGTCAAGCTGTTGTATTAAACGGTTTTAAATCCTCCTGGGTGAAAATACCATCCGGTGTTCCCCAAGGATCATTGCTTGGCCCATTGCTTTTTATTATATTTGTACAGGACATCGATTATTGCTTTATTAATTCTAATGTACTATTATTTGCCGATGATATGAAAATTTTTAGAGTAGTGAACAAGGCTTCGGATGCCATGCTGTTACAACAGGATTTAAACAGGCTCGACAACTACTGTCTGTTAAACAAGCTGGATCTGAACGTCTCCAAGTGCTTCTTTGTAACATTTACCCGCAAGCTTAGGCCTTTTGTATCAAACTACGATATAAAAAACCTGCCATTGACTAGGCTGTCTGAAGGTAAGGACCTAGGGGTAATTCATGATAGTAAACTAATGTTTAACCAGCATATTAATAGCATTGTCAGTAAAGCCTCGAAGGCCATGGGATTTGTTATGCGGTTGTCTAAGTCGTTTAATTGTATGAAAACCGTCAAAGTTCTTTACTGCGCTTATGTCCGTACTCACCTCGAATACGCATCTCAGATATGGAACCCTTGCTATGACACGTATAGTGGTAGACTTGAGCAAGTTCAGAGGAAGTTCACTCGGTATCTCGGTTTTAAGTTCAAGCTGCCTAAATTACAATATGAAAACCGATGTGCACGGCTCCATCTTCTTCCTCTTAACTTGCGCAGGGACACTGCTGATGTAGCATTCCTCATGAAGATAGCAAGAGGTACCGTTGACTGTCCTTGGCTACTAAGCAAATTGAATTTTAAGGTTCCTAACCGTAGTACTCGTAGACGCCCGTTGTTTCAGCTACCTTTGGTGCATAGCAATTACAGAGCTAATTCCTTTCTTGTCAGAGCCTGCTCGACTTTCAACCGTCTTTTTGACTCTGGCATTGATCAAGATATGGACATAGATATTTTCAATAGCAGTGTTCAATCACTAGGAAAAAATACTATAAAGAAATTTTTAGCGTCTCTTAAGAGTGAAGGATGACGTGTAGATGGTGGGTATGTAGGTAGTGGGTGCGTGAGCAGCGAGATCTTTTTTAGTTAATAAATTTTTGTGTGGCGAGGTATCACCTCAATTATGTTATTGTTATATATATATTTTTAACTATATGTGGTTGCTTATAATTAGCCTTTAGTTTATCATAGTTCAAAACTGTTTAATAATATAGCTGTAAGCTTCCCAGAAAAATAATAAAATAAAAAATAAAAAATAAAATAATCAGTACTCTTTGGAAATCCATAGCATTTCTTAGCTTAATTCATTATCTACTCGTAAATATGCCCTGTAAAGCAGACATGGAGAGTATGACTGCTGCTGGGGAAAGGTATGGCTCACGGGTATGTTAAAAAAAGTTGCTTCTCACAAAGGAGAAGCAGGTTCAAATTCTTACAAGTGCATTATCGGACGTTCAGGACATTCAGTGTTTCGGTTGACACGTTAAGCTGTAGGTCCCAGCTACTATCACTATGTGGTAAAAACCTCTCCACCAACCACTGAGTCAGCGTGGTGGAGAATGGCCTAATCTTACTTGTATCCGGGTAAAGGCCTGTGCCCCTCGGTGAGGATATTAATGGGCTACATTTATTCCATACCATATTTATTTACTTCCTACTATCAGTACCTACTCTTTGGAAATCGGCATATTGGCATAATTCATTACTAACTCTTAAGTAATATACTGTGTTGGCTCATGGAAGCATGGGTATGTTAAAAAAAAACTGTTACAAAACTGTGTTTTTAATATTTCAGTGTTACAAAATGATAATTTTACTATTCTTTAGGTGATTATCAGGATGCATGACTGTTTTCTTAATGCGTTGCTATTCTTTCCAGTGCCCGCACGCTCCTTTGTCCGCTGGCCGCAAATGCCGCCATGGATTTCGCATTTAGTTCTTCTGCCGCTAGTCTGCACTCATCGATGTCATCGATGAGATAGACAGGAGTGTCCCAAACGAAGACGACAGATGACAGAAGTGACTGATTTACATAGGTCCCTAAACTTAAAGATCCAAGGACGTCTCAGAATTATTGATTGAATGGTACCGTAGTGTTTACCTTCTAAAGTTTTGGTCAGGGGCGGAAGCCCCCGCTTTTTGAAATTTTTCATTTATGGTGCCAGGAATTGTCTAGTCGATATTTAGCTACAGCAGCGAGATCATGAGAGTGGATCTTAAAATGAGAAGGATCACCGGTCCCCAAAGCATTCCTTGCTAGCGAGTCACCCGCCTCGTTACAACAATGCCAGAATGTCCGATACCAAGCAACGACAATATTGATGCCAAGAATATGACATCTGTATAACGCCTCACGGATCTTGAAAATAAAAGAATACTTTGATTTAGATTTAAATGGATTAGCCAAAAGCCAAGCCAAGCCATAAGCACTCCCAAAGCCATTAGCTTAGGGATTGCTTATGCTTGAAATTGTGAACAAAGAGAAACTTGAACCTAACAATGTAGGTACTCTGTGACATGAACTGTCATGTCAACAAGGAAACAGTGTGCTTTTAGCGTTATCAAAACGCACTGGCAATCAATGTTTTTTTTAAGCCAATACTTTCAGTATTTGACTGACAGAAACACAAAAAAAGGTTTACAAGATACAATAAAGGTTTCTAACTTTAATTTCAATTATTTCCTCAATATTTATGAGAATCTTTGCAACCGATTACAAAACATCGCTCATCGATGCACGTCCCTATTTAGTTCGTTCACACGATGCTCAGAGCTGATAGAAGCCTTCGGTGATACCCCGCAATCGATGAAATTGTATGAGCATGAGATGAACCATAGACACTCGCTCTGAACTTCAGAGAGTTAAGCCATAAGGCTGATGCTTGAAGCTCCCTCAAAAATTAATTTTATTGATGAAAAATCGCAGACATTCACCACAAAAACACTAACATCAATGTCATCTACAAGAAAAATCGAACCAAACAGGTAAAAATATGGCCCACCTTATATATATATATATACAATATTATTTGGGTAACAAGTGTTACGGAATCTCAGAACAACAAAATACAAAACACGTATCTATTATAAGAATCGTTCAAATATAAATAATCAGAGTGTCACCAACCTTACTCGAAGACGTCTCGTTCCGAATTGAAGTCCAAAGGCGACCGACTGAATGTGAGTTGAGTGTTCATTGGTTCACTTTGACATTTGAGCAATACGATGTTGCCACTTCAGTATCGAGTATGCGTTATTGACGTTTATTAATTATAAGTCATGTTACAGTCGGCCATCCTTCAAGAACGAGTCTCTTCGTTCTAGGTGTATATTTAGACTATAAATTCATAACACATATATGCATGACAGTCATAAATTAATCAGGCTCATTTAGTTAACAATTATTATTATTAACAATGATACAAAAAAAATAAAGATTCATAATCGATTAATTCCAAACAATTAATTCATAGAGTTGTACAACAAATTGTACAGTTTCTAATTTCATACTATACTATCTTAATAGCCTCTCAAACCATCTCACTGTCTTGACCGAAATGCCTGGAACCACTCCTGGGCGGTGAGTTCATACACTAATCATGCCCGGTCCCAAACATCCTCAATACTCACTAGTCAGTAGGCAGTGTGATAGCTACTTCCTTCACAACCACACTGTCTCTGTTCATGGAATTTGAGCCAATCGTGGGCGGTGAGTTCATACGCCATTCAAGCCCGACTCAATATTCCTCACTGTCCTTAAACTAATCATGGAACTTGAGCCAATCCTGGGCGGCGAGTTCATACGCCATTCATGCCCGACTCAATATAACTCACTAATCCGTCAGTACAAATGATTATGGTTAATTTATCTTTTCATTATTTAATTACAATTTTAATCCGTTTCCAACTTATGAGTTATCCGATATTCACTAATTAATTACACTATCCGAATCACTTGAAGAGCAAGCAGCGCTATTAAAGCTGAGCCATGGGAATATTTTATCTATTGCGACGATTGTTTCATATCTAGCCACCTTCTTGGTTAATGGGGTGTACTCTACGAGAAAACGATCGTTCGGTAAAACCTTTTTAATTCTATATGGCCCTTTATATTTCGCCTCTACAGAAGTTCAGTGGGTGTTTTCTTTTTTACATCATGAATTGTTGTATTCAATCCTAACTGAACGTCAGGAAGTAGATCTTCCCAGGTATTTTTGTTTCTGCCATGCACCATGGAACCAAGGGGAGCCAAGATCGTTCTGTTATTGCGTTCGACTTGCCCTTAGTGTGGCGAGAGCGTTCAGGATGTGTTTTGTACCTATTGACTGCATGAAAGTTTTGAATTCCCACTCGTGGAGCTTGGCCCTCTATCTGTTATTAACCGAGTTGGAGACCCAAAATAGCTAAATAGGGTTTTGAATGCCCGTACACTCTCGTTAGTTTTAGTGCTCTGAACCGGAAACAGACTGACGTATTTTGTAAACGCGTCTACTGTGACTAATATATAAGTGAAACCTCGTCTACTCTTCGGAAAGGGACCGAGATGGTCTGCTTGAAGCGTATGGAATGGTATGGCAACCTTTAGGATGGGGTGAAGTGTTCCCTCTCGCGAACCTGCGGGCAACTTATGGTGAGCGCATTCTAAGCAGGCGGATACGTATTTCCTAATGAATTTACGCATCTTTTCAAACCAGAACAAGGTCCGTATTCGTTCCAGCGTCTTTTCAAAGCCAAAGTGGCCCACGTTATCGTGGTTGGCTTTTAAAAGTTGCCAACGCACTCCCTTCGGAACAACCCATCTCGTTGCACCATCCTTCAATACACGAAAGACCCGTCCATTTTTAAGCGCATATTCCTTACATGTATTAACAATTTTAGATGTCTCGGGGTCTTCTAGGATATCCTTTATGCGCCTGATTTCATCATCAGAGGGCTGTACCGTGGAGATCCAATCTTCGGTACCAACGGATAAAACATCTAGTGTATGTGTTGGTTCCGGATCCACTGATACGTGTCCTCTGCTGAGGGCATCAACGAAGGACATCCTCTCGCCCGGACGATACTCTATAGTGCAGTCGAACTCGAGAAATTGTATTTACCAGCGGGATATGCGTGGTATGAGGTGCCTCTTGGTAAATGTAAACCGCAAGGCATTGCAGTCACTAACTATTGTAAATCTTATGCCAATCAGGTACGTGCGAAATTTACTGAGTGAGCTAACGACAGCTAGTGTCTCGAGTTCGAATGAGTGAAGTTTCATCTCATCGGGTTGAGTTTGGCGGCTGAAGTAAGCGACTGGTCAGTCTGCTTCCTTTGCAACAAGATGCCCGCAATGCCGAACTTACTAGCGTCTATGTGCAACTGTGTCTCTGCGGTATGATCGTACTACACGAGAATAGGTCTATCTGTCAGTTTGTTCTTTATCGATTGAAAGGCTTGGGCTAGATCGCTCCATTTCCAAGGTGTGTCCCTTTTCAAAAGGCTCGTCAGCGGCCTGACTATCATTGCAAATCCCTTGACGAACCTTCTGAAAAAACTCGCTAGTCTCAGAAATCTCCTCACTTCGTGTTGATTAGTCGGCGCTGGGAATTTGGCCACAGCCTCGGTTTTTGAGAGCCCAGGCCTGATACCGTCCTTATCTATCTATCTCAAACCCAAAGGAAATCTATCCGCTCTTGAAAAAAACGACACTTTTCCATCTTTAGAGTGAAACCCGCCTCTCTCAACAACCCAAGCACCTCTTCGAGACGTTTGAGTCCCTCCTCAAAAATTTTTTGACGGTATTAAAATGTCATCCATATAAATCACTATGTAATTGACTCTAGATTTGCTAAGAACCTTGTGAATTTCCCTTTGGAAAACCGCAGGCGCGCCTTCGGCTCGTTTCATAAGCCCACTCTCGAGTATTAATCCCTCCATTATGTAGCAGTCACATAAACTACTATTATAATTAGAATTACCAAGTAATAGTTAGCAATAAAGTTAATATATCAGCAAGTTCAAGTTCGTAATCCGTTTTCAACCAAGTATACGTGGGTTAATTTTTCAAGGTATGTATCTATAATTGTTCGATGGTTACTGTTCTATCTATTTCTGCAATTATTTTTACATTTGTCAGACACTTTGTACCAAAAATAAAGATCTTATAACTACCGTCATTTTATTTCATAGTATTTTTCCCATACTGTTGTTAATTCATTTCCATCCACATAATGGTAGTTGATTTTCACAATCAACGGTTGCTGATTTGTTAAATCAGTACATGTCTTTAGATTCTCGAGTGTATTTTGTTGTTTCTATCACCGACTATTAAAATTTTAAACTTGCAGTAACGATCGAGTCTTTGATGGCGTGGAACGAACTAAATTTTCCGCAAAAACCCCACTTCTATCTGATATGTTACGGAATCTCAGATGGGAGAATAAATTTAAAACAACAAAGTACAAAACAAGTAGGTATCTATTATAAGAATCCATCAAATATAAATAATCAGAGTGGCACCAACCTTATTCGAAGACGTCTCGTTCCAAATTGAAGTCCAAAGGCGACCGACTGAATGTGAGTTGAGTTTTCATTCGTTCACTTTGACATTTGAGCAATACGATGTTGCCACTTTAGTATCGAGTATGCGTTATTGATGTTTATTAATTATAAGTCACTTTACACAAGCTAATTTCATTTGACCAACTAACAAAGCGACTGATATTATTGTGTGTAACACCTGGTTTGTAATTATTATTATTATCTGATATTGTTATTTTTTACTTTTGGATGTTATGCAAATATGTTTTTTGTTTCATGGTTATTTTGCAAGCATTTTGAAAGGACTTATAAAAACCAAATCCTTCAACGGATATTCACAGCAACAACAACTTAATTGTTTCTTCTGTTTCTGCCCCTAAAGTGTGTGTTTCTGATGAAACTCATAACATTGAGCATACAACAAAATTGATAACAGCTATGACCACTATCATGACCCCAGAATCTGTTGCTTCTTCTTCAAAGTCTTCAAGCACATCACCAATACCATTTGCCTCCTCTTCGAAGTCTTCAAGCACATCTCTAACACCAATTACCTCATCTTCAAAGTCTTCAAGCACATCTTTAACACCAATTGCCTCCTCTTCAAAGTCTTCAAAAGCACATCAGTTAAACCGATTTTTTTTCAGAAAAATGGCTAACTGATATCAAATTTAAAAGATGGATCTCAAAGAAAGAGCAGAATGCTCGACAAAAACCATACTGCACCATTTGCGATTGTTTGTTGGTAAACCGAAAATTCGCCAATGTCAGGTACATGGAAACACAAAGACACCATCGACAAATTATTGAAGCCCACTATTAAAGAGGTACTGAGAAAGAGAGCAGAACTGAAAATATCTGCATTTATTGCGAAGAATAACTTGCCATTATCCCTAAGTGACAGCTTAATTCCTTTTTTCACCAATGCATTTTCGGATTCGAAAATAGCTAATTCTTTAAAGTTAGGCGGAACCAAAACCACAGTAGTCATTACAAATGTCTTAAGACAAATGTCCACTGAACATCTCGTGGATAAGTTCAAAAACTCATTTTTCAGCATCATATTGAATGAGACCACTGACATCAGTGTCTTTAAACAATGTGCTTTGGCAGTGATCTATTTTGATGATGAAACTGATGCTGTTGTTACAAAATTTCTTGATATATACGAGGTGAAGTCACGAAAGCGGAAGATTTAACTAAGTGCCTGCTTGACTAGCTTAACCAAAAACAAATTCCTCTGACAAACTTCGTTGAATTTGCTTCAGACACAACGAACAGCATGGTAGGCGCGCACAATTCTATGTTTAGTCATTTAAAAAAAAATCCGCATATTGCCTGTGTAAAGTGTTCGTGTCACATGATTCATCTTGCGGCATTAAAAGCATGTTTGAAACTGCCATAATCAATTGAAGATATGCTTTGCTTAGTGCGCTTAATGAGCTACGGCGGAAATGTGCCCCAACGCATCTTAAGCGATGGGGCACATTTCAGCCGTAGCTCATTAAGGCAGGATAAATTGAAAGAGTTTCAAGACTATTTCAAAGTACACATCCACAAAATTTTGAGCCCAGCTACCACCAGATGGTTATCATTAGAGGCCTACGTAGATAGGGTCTTAGAACAATATGATGTTCTTGCTGCATATTTTAGAGTAGAGGTTCTCGAAGACCCCACCATAGTGACCGACGACATCCTGTCAGCATTAAACAATAAAGGTCATTGGGCATAATCTGACCCGGTTTTCGAAATATTTGCTACAAAAATCAAAATGTTTGTAAATTCGTGGGTATAGTTTTCATAGTAAGTTGCCCAGTGACCTTTACACGCATATATCTCGAATTCATGTCGTATGTTTTGGGACTGCTCACAGATTTTAACATTCTATTTCAATCTGAGATACCTCTTTTGCACATTCTTAAACCAGAATTGCAAAAACTTATCACAACAGTGGCAACCAATTATATGAAAATCAATTATTGCAAATCCATCAACCCTTTGAACAATAAATATTCGAATCCTAGACGGAATGGACGAGCCATTGGACTCTGTTGATTGTGAAACAGAAAATGCCGAAGAGTATTAGAGAACCATATTTAAAATTAAAATGCTTTAAATAACCAAGCATTCCTCTATTTAATAAAATTTGCTAACTTGCTTTTCGTGCTGCCTTTTTCAAATGCCTGCGTGGAACTTATTTTCAGTCAACTGAAACTTATAAAGACAACAGAAACCGTCTCAATACAAACACAATATCGTCATTAATGGCTGTGAAAGCATCTGTTAAAGATGCAGTTACATTTGAGCCAACAAAAACCATGTTGGATAATAAAATAAAATACTAACCACTATATAAAGGTGCTGGGAAATTTATATTTATTTTTTGCATGTTTTTTAATATGGGTTTTAAAATGCAAGGGCACTTACTCATTGAAATATGAAGAAACATTTCAGCTTCTAGAAAAATGTGTTTGTGTTGTGAAATAGGAGTCTTAATGTATTTTTTAGTTTTATTTTTATCTTCTTATTTATATTTTATAATATTTTTATTTTCAGGAAAACATGGATTTAAATTTGTAAAACAGTACCCAATAGTACCTATAAATATTTTTATATTAATGAAAATTATTTATTTATTGAACAAAAATCCAGAGCCATGCTTAATATAAAACAAAAATGTAGCTGTAATAAATAGGCCAATCAAGGATTTCACTATGTAAATAGTCAAATAAGAACAGGTAGGGGTACATACAAAGAGACAGGTAGGCAGGTAAATAACTTAAATTAAAAGATATTAAAAATCTATGAGCATGTGTAGGTGGGGTACAGTGTACATGGTGTGTGTGTGTGTGTGTGTGTTTATTCAGTTATTATGAGTTTATATGAAAGGAATTTGTACACAAAAAATTCGATTTATGATACTCTGATGAATAAAACTAATAAAGTTGTGGCGATGGTAAGAGTAGGTTGACATGGCGTTAGTCTAAGTTCAATTTTACGTTACAGTTTTGTCGCATTCTAATAACATCAGCACTGTTTTCCGCTTTAAAATAGATTTACTGGTCAGAATGGGTTTATGTCTGAGAAGAGTCTGTTGTACGCAGACCATCTCGGTCCCTTTCCGAAGAGTAGACGAGGTTTCACAGGCAACCTGAGACATGTATAGTTTGATGCAAAATATGTGCGGTTGTGATCCCCGCTAAAAAGTTTTGTACATGTGTGCCTGGTACGTTTCGTCGGGGCAGCCAATTTAATAATATCATTTACCAGTCGAGAGAACCGGGGCACACATCGAGCAGAAGTGACATATTGGCTACAACACGCCGGTCTTTTAGTGTCATTTGTGCCAAATTAAATAAGACCAAATCAAAAAACCATGTCCCTGCTATCGCTCCTGAAACAACTGTAAAAACAAATAAGTTTTGTCTAAGTTGCCGCTCTAACACTCACGTCACTCTATCACTGGCGTCAGAGTGAGATTAGTCGCGACGTCATCGTCTGTTTCGGTTACGGTAATAAGGGTATAAGGAAACCTGAATGCCCTAAATATACTCCTACCGTTCAAAAACAACTAATTACCCAGAATTGAGGCGATCCTGAAGGCCATTTCGGCAGAGCGGATTTCGAACAATGGCTACAAACTCTTAGAAACTTCTTCTCTAGTTTCAGAGTCGCCTCAATTCTGGATAGGAAACCAACAAATGACAGTAGACCCTATATTTCCGTTAGAATCGGCAACATCTCGGCTTCTGGTCTACTCGATGCCGGATCTGCTGTCACTGATTTCATAATTATTGTCGGACCATGGTCTTAAAGTATTTACCGATGATTGTATCTCCGTGACTGCTGCTGGAGGCCAGTCCCTTCAAAGTATTGGCAACATCAATCTTCCCATTCAATTCGAAGAATAATTCCACATGATTAAGGGTTACGTGTTACCAAATGTGGACAGCCCACTTATCCTAGGCATTGACTTTTGGCGGATTTTCAATATTTGTCCCAAATACTTAGGTAGCATCACGTTGTCCAACTCTTCTTTGGTAGAAATAAGTATCGACAAAAAGTAGACTTTTATACACTCTTACGATAACCTCTGATTCACAAACCGATAAAATTGTCAGTCAGTTCCAGGAAATCTCCACTGACAATATGGGCCTTGGTAGAACTAGTCTACTAGATATAACTCACCATATTGACACTAGTGACTCTCAACCTATAAGACAACGTTACTATTGAATGTCACCTGAGAAGCAGCGTATTTTGGTCGAACTGCTGGATGAAATGCTAGGGTTAGACGTAGTCGAACCTTGCGAGAGCGCTTGGTCGTCCCCTGTTCTTATTATGTACAATACAAAAGGAATGGACAACCTCGCTTTTGCCTCGACAGCCGTAAACTTAATTCGGTTACAAAAAAGATGCGTATAACCTAGCCTTCATTCCTAGCCTAACCGAAATCTTAGACAACCTACGCGATGCGATATTCCTATCTAGCATGGATTTGTCGAAGGTGATCTGGCAAATTCCAATAGCCCCAGAACGTCAGGACATAACCGCATTCTATGATCCAGGCAGAGGTTCTCTCCGTTTTAAGACCACTGCTTTCAGTCTCACCAATGGCCCTGCCACTAAACAAAGGCTTGTCGATATTCTGTTCGGGAATTTTGATCTAAAAGCATTGGCTTTTCTAGATGATATTATCATCGTCAGCAGCAGCTTTGAGGAATATATGTCCTTACTACTAGGCATGCTGCATAAATTAAACAAGCGAACTTATCCATCAAACTCGCAATGTAGTTGTAAAAGGGAGTTTTTGTTTATGTTTGTTTATGGTTTCAACTGACAAGACGTAACGTCAAAAAAAAAAAAAAAAACTATTTCCACCCATTTTTATTTAGTATTTCAATACTAAATTAATAAATTCCTAATGAATGACGTGTGTAAAGTTACAAACCCTGATAATGGACGACGAAGACGCCAACGGAGGAGACTATGCTGACATATCATCATCACAGGCACAATTTTTATCCATGCGACAAATACCAATAAAAGAATCATGCCCGGTTTGTGCACATAAATACAAAAAACGAGGTCTAAAGAGAAATATCCTCGCATCGCACCCAGATTACTTACACCCACCCACCACTCCTGTTCAAAATATTAGCCAAACCACTGGGCAAATACAAGACAAAACAATCCTTGAACCCATAAACCGGTCAGAGTGTCGATAAGGGGGATTTCTAAGTTTTTTTTTCCTTGGCGCCCCCTTATCTACACTCCAACCCATAAACCAATCACATATATTAGAAACCATCCAAAACTTTTTCCTAAAAGGATTCAATGCAAGATTAATTAATAGCGAAGGTGGCCTAGAGTCAATCTGGAGAGAACGCTAAAAAAAACTTTTAAATTTTCGTAGTAAGCAATATAGTATCCCACAAGGAAACATAGGCAGACAACTAACCACACTCCTTGCCACAGAGATAAAAGAACTCTCAAACAACCTACCAGGAGAAGGAAGCTCTGAAAAAATATTCATCTTATGTAGTACAATATTACAGAGAGACAATTTGGTTAAATCAGGCCAGGATATTAGGCGAACACTTCAAAGAAGATTGGAGATGTGGAAATCAGGTCATTATGATGAATTAATTGCAAAAACTCTAATGTGCAACTCAAAGCTAGCTTCAAAAAACAAACAGAAACAAGACGCTGATCATACTGCCCGAATATTTGGCCGCCTAATGTCACAAGGAAAAATTAGACAGGCAAATAGATGGATAACGGAAAGATCTGGGGGTGGAATCTTGGACCCATCTGAAAAAATAGGAAATAAAACAGTACATCAAATATTTAAATACAAACATCCTCACCAAGTAACCCCACAGCTATCAGATTTTATAGACCAACCTGACCTCCCGATTATGATTAATGTCGATATCACCTCAAACCACATAGAAAAAGTTGCTAGAAAACTGTCTGGTGGAGCTGGACCAAGCGGCACCGACTCAGAACAATGGAAATCACTTCTACTACGCTTTTGGAACCACAGCTCAGAACTGAGAGAATCAATCGCAGCACTAACTAGAAAACTCAGCAGTGAAATTGTCGATCTAGACTGCCTAAGAGCTTTATTAGCAAGAAGACGTATAGCACTGGATAAATGTCCAAGCGTCCGCCCTATTGGCATAGGTGAAATACTACAATGCATCATTGCAAAAGCCAAGGCGACCGCAACAGGGCTAGATGTTCAACTAGCATGTGGCTCTGATCACCTATGTGCAGGTATGAAATCGGGTACCGAAGGAGGGATTCATGCCATGACCAAATGTTTTAATGAAGGTGAAGATGATGAAGGCCTCCTACTAATAGATGCCGCGAATGCCTTCAACGCGCTGAGTCGCCCAATCGCTCTTTGGAATGCTAGAATCTACTGGCCGCGCTGTGCAACATTTCTTTTCAACACATATAGAGGTTACGCAGTCATTTGCCTATCAGGCTCAAACGATTTCATCTTAAGCAAGGAAGGAACAACACAGGGTGATCCATTATCAATGCTAATGTATGCAGTTGGAATTCTACCCCTAATACAAAGCTGCAAAGACCCTGGAAAATATGTACAAAACTGGTATGCTGATGATTCCGCCTGTTTTGGTAAACTAAAAAATGTAAAAGAATGGCTAGAAAAACTGATGAAACTAGGTCCAAAATACGGTTATTTCCCAGAACCTTCAAAAAGCTATAACATAGTCAAAAATAAATCAACCGAAGAAGCTCATAGACTTTTTGGGAACCTTGGAGTGAAGACTGTACTTTCACATCGGTTTTTGGGTGGCGTCATCGGAGATGAGAACGGAAGAAAAGAATACATCAAAGAAAAGGTTAACGAATGGATTGAATTGATACTATTATCAAAAGCTAGTAAAAAACACCCACAACTTCTACATATAGCCTTTACAAAATCAATCCAATGCGAATGGAGATACTTACAAACAGTCATGGATAACACTTGTGAGGAATTTCACACTTTAAAACAAACCATCATGACAACAGTGATACCATCAATCTTAGACAGAGAAATAACGTCACCAGAACATTAACTATTCAGCCTACCGGTGAAACTTGGCGGGCTAGGCATTAACGACCCAATGAATAACAACGACTGTTATAAAACATCGATAGAATCAAATAGTATACTAACGCACGCCATCAAATCTGACGAAAATCTAGACTTACTAGCCCATCAAACTCATGCTACAAATACTATCAAAGAAGAAAAACTATCGCGGCAAAAGAGAGACGCTGAAAAAAGTAATGTCATAAAATGTAAACTACCAAATAAAATGAAAAGATGTCTCCAAAGAGTCGTTGAAACGAACTCTTCACAATGGCTACCTATCATCCCGACCACCGCAAATAATACTGATCTCACAGCTACCCAGTTTAGGGATGCTTTAGCTATTAGATACGCCCACGAACCTACAAACCTCCCTCAGGCCTGCGACGGATGCGGAGAGAGTAATTTCGACCTAAACCACGCATTAAACTGCAAGAAAGGAGGATTAATAAAAAAGGACATGATCAACACAGAGATGATTGTAAAAATTGGGCCGGACTAGCCTGGGGAACTAGTACAATTGAACCTATAATGCAAGATGCAACTATAAATCAACCAGCACTTATAGGTGATCTGTTACTAAACAGTGTTTGGGAACCTGCAAAGAAAGCGTTCTTCAACGTACGCATAGTAAATGCTGACGCTTCCTCTTACAGCAACCTCACCTGGCAAAAAACAGCACAAAGACATAGCCGAGAGAATCACACAAAATACGACCGAGCAGCTGAAGACCTAAGAGCCTTATTCACCCCACTAGTTATTTCATTCGATGAGCCCTAGGAACAGAATATAACAGTTTAAAAAAAAACGCATCAAAGCTTAACGAGAAATGGGGAAAAGCGTATTCTCAAATAGTGTACTGGCTGAAAGTGAAAATACAAATCTCAGTTATAAGAGCAGTTTCCATGAGAGTAAGAGAAAACATGTCAGGGCCTTTCAATGCGAAGATGGGGCAGGAATACTTTGGTTACAGCTTGATCTCCTAAAACAGAATTACCTACATAGGTTTTATTTATATTTACTTATATATACTTACAAATTATAGGTATGTTATATTCTATGCCTACGCGTATCTTCTAAGTTCTATTGAATAAATTCTATAAAAAAAGTTGTAAAAGGGAGTTGAAATACTTGGGTTATGTTGTGGATGCGCATGGCCTTCGAAATGATTTTGAGAAAGTCGAGGCTTTCCTTAATTTTCCAACACTCTCCTCTAGGCCGGACCACGCAACAAGCTGACTTCAAAGAAGAAGAACGCACCCAAGATTCAGTGGACAATCAAAGCTGATAATGCTTTAAATAAGCTGAAGGAGTGTCATGTATCAGCTCCGTTTATTACGATTTACCATTCGAAGTAAACACCGATGGGAGAAATTTCAGGATTGGTGCCATGCTCACACAAACGATTGAGGGTAAAGAACATCCGATTGCATACATGAGAAGGTCGTTGTCGGGATCTGAGAAAAACTACAGTATAACCGAGAGGAAGACGCTGACAGTCATAACCGCTCTAGAACACTGGCGGTGTTACTTGGAAAATGGAAAAACCTTTACCGTTCACACCGACCACACCACGCTTAAATGGTTCTTGTCACTGGAGATATTTTCCAGGCATTCTATAAAAAGCCGAAATTAATTATTTCACTAGTAGTAGTGTAGTAGTAGTAGCACAATCATATTACTAATAGTACGATAGGAAACGTAATAATTTAATTAAAATGCAAGGATAAAATAAAGAAGTTTGTCGGCGAACGGTAAAAAATGACCGTTGAAGAGAGCCAGTAAGACGAACATCCAGTGCAGAGCAAGTTTCAAAGCGCTGTCTCCAAGCGAGGTTGAGTTGCGGTCACGGCTGTTCTGTTGAAACGGGCCAATCACAGCAGAGCGAGTCGCGTCGTCAACAACGGAATCCTGCTAGTACGGCTGGTTAAAATATTACTTTGATTTCCAGCCTCATTTGGTAGTTTTAATAATGATAATTATTACCTAAGTTTTAAATAAGACAGAATAATAAAACGAAAATTACAGTAACGTACAACGTTACAAGCAGAAGAAAACTTCAAATCGTTGAAGAAACCTGTCTTTGCATCTTCGATCACGTCTGGACTCATATCTGGTTGCTGCGCATTTCAACCATAGTGAGGATCTTTCGATACAGAAACCATTGGATTTTGATTTTTATGTCTGATTGAAGTTTTAGGTTTCTGAACTCTTTTATTACGAGGGCGTCACTCCAACTTTGAGATTAAAATGTTGAGCTCTGTTTTAAATGTTAAAATGTTGAGCTGGGTTTTTGTGAGAAGGGTTCCTGTATTGAAAGACACTACTGAAGCAGCACAACGGCCTGCATAAGAACGGCGTAGCGAAAAGTTTATTCGCTTACCCCCTACGTATTTGGCAACCAGTGCATCTCTACTATATTGCTTCTGACATTATGAATGAGATTCTCGATTGCCTGTAAAAGCCCGGAAGCAACAAGTTGAGCCATCCAACCAATGGACTCTGACTAACGTTTTTCAAGCGTACAAAAATATATATAGTTTCTCGAAATTATTTTGAAATTTCCGTTCCTGTCCAGAAAGTAAGCAACTCCAATTGTCAATTATGTCCATTTTTTATTGATTATATATAACTATATATTTTTTCGGTGCACAAAAGGATCCATATTTTGTTTGTAACAGACAAACTACCTAATATTTGTTAGTTTCTTCATACCACACTCAATTCAATCTTTTTTTTATATGTAAAAAGACCTGCCTATATGCCACGGCACAATTTTCTACGCACTCTCACAAATATTCACAACCCTCACCCACTCCCCCTGTTTGAGTATTGGGCCGTGTAGGATGCTGTTGGTCCTGCCACGCGTTCTGCTTCAGTAAGGAGGCCGTACTCTTACGTATGATGGCATGGAACCCATCAGTACGTGCCTCAACAAACATTCCCGATGCACTTCAGTAGCGTGGCAACCCCAGCAACATCCTAAAAGCATTGTTATACTGGACGAGCAGTGAGCGTAGAGAGTCTTTTGGGTATAGTTGACCCAAAGGGTGCACGTGTAGATTGATAGACAGTGTTGAGATTTTTACTGGCTTTTCATAACATGCTATCCTATGAGCCAACATATTGGTCCAAAATGCCAAAACGCTGCGCTCCCACTCTATGACTAGGTCATCAATCATGTGCTGAGACACTACACAACCAAGGTATTTGAACTTGTTTATTCAGAGTATTAGCATATAATTTCATTTAAAGACTGTTTATACCTTTCGTAGTATGTAAATAAATTATCACTTCGACTTTGGTAATCGATATTATTTAAACAGTGAGCATAGTTAAATACCAGTCTTCTAAAATATCGATAAACGAAATAGGTTAACTATCCATAATTTTGTCGATAGCCTTATTTATATCGACTTACCCCATCGCAGGATGTCACAAAAATTGTACTTGAAAATAATCCTACGACCTGGCAAAACTATATTAGTTTCCTTCGTACAAAGTAAAACGGTCGTATGAGTAAAGAGTGTTAGTATATTAACTTTTGTTCATGGAAAATAGCCCTCCCTCTATTTACTTACTTACTCTTTGGATCCGCCTCATTGTTTCTTTGTTTGCTCCTCTTTGGCAGTTTCTGTGTTTGGGCTTTTTTATTCTTCGAAAAGGATCGGTAATATTCTACGAAAGTTGAAGAACATCGAAATTCATCGACAAAAAATAAATTAAAAAAATTATCACCCTCCCAATTTTTTATAGCCATTTTAATATTGAAATGCGCTATCTGGATACCAACTACAAAAAATATATAACTTCGGAATGGAAGGGTTTTCTTAGGGAAATTGATGATTCGTGATGATGAAAGACACGTAGAGCTGCCAGTAATAAAAAGTTGCAGAAAAAGTAATAACTGTAAATTAAAATGGCTAGTCTTTAATCGCACAAAAAATACTGATTCGCACAGCAAAAAAGGATCAACAAAAACACTTCAGTTTATGTTTCAAGTATATTTTCTTGTTCTTACATGTTCAACCTAACACGAAGGATAAAGGGGGCTTCGCTTCGATCACCCCCTTTACCCTTCACCTAAGTTACCGCAGTATTTTGCCCTGATATTTGCTGTGCAAATCAGTATTTTTGATGAGCAATTTAATATTTCCCATTAAAAATTACTCTTTTTTTATAAAATAATAGTGATTTTTCGAGTTTTGTATTCATTGCAGATTTCCACAAAAGGTTACCAAGCGGATTTTTTAATTAAGGAATATTATTCTTCAATTCTATTGAATTTTTGGATCGATGGTGTGCCGGTCGACTATGTTAGTCATATTTCCACGTAATTTTAAGATAAGTTAACGACCGTCACAGATAAGGTATATTTACATTCATCACGTAGTTTTGTAGTAAGTTGTTTAAAAGCGTATAGTATTTCCTATAATAAATTGGTCTAGTATTTGCGCGCATCTCAAGCCTTTTACTTTACTCCCGAAGATGTCGCTCTCCTTATAATTGCCTCTGGCAAAGTGGTGACCCGACTTCTGAACATCAGCAACCTTCGGTAATAGCAGCATGGACCCAGCCGCGAAGAAAACTCCGTGTGCTGCCACCTTAGAAGTGCAAGCAAGAAGCACTTCGTCCAAGATCGCCGTGATCCGACTTCGGTTTGCATATCTATTTCAAACCACGCTGCAGAACTCCATAATCAAGACCCCACCCAAACCAAGACGACATCAAGCAAGCCATGACCGGACCAGATTTGAAAACGGACCAGAAGCCAAAAGATAAATAATTTCAACTGAAGATTTCCCGCATCGAACTCAAGATACCGCAAGAACAATGAACCGATAGTCAGCTGACTGCTGATTTATCAAAATGGAGCTCGCACCAGCAGAAACGAACGCGTCGGCAAATTCATTCACAGCAAGCAGCTTTTCAAGTTCAAGACATAGGAAGCCGTTCCAGCCCCCAGAAGAGTATTGAAACATCATCGATATACCTAATTCAACGAATATTGAAATCATCCAGAAAGAAAATCGCACGAAGAATAATCAAATCACTGGAGAGAGAGAGATATATATATTTAAAAACGATTGGTGTACAAGATGTGCCCTATGTTGCCAAATCCCAAGGTTTTTAGGCACACAAATTTCATCAATCGACAACTTAATATTTACTCAAGAGTGAAGAGCACGCACGTACATATGACATACGAGATCATTGACTGCCTGGTACAGATTTAATGCAGACGCTGATTCAGCGTAGGTACGGTCGCAATTCACACAAACAGTGATTACCTACAACTTCAACGACGTGCGATGTAAATTGAGTCATTGATTCCTGAAAAACATGGGCGGCTGCAGCATCAGACGACTCTCCTGCGGAACTTTTCTAGTTATAGGTTAGGTTAGTTTACTAACCGCGAAGCCCCATTTTCCTAGTGCTTTTCTGTTTTCCAGTTTTTAGTTTATTCCATGTAGTGTGCGGCCAGATACAAGACCTGCCTGTAGGTAAATATTAAGTAATTCTTTAAACTTATGTAGAATTCACATAACCGTAGTTCCTTTATTTTTCTAATTCGTGTAAGATTTACCTTTAGATTAAGTTGAAGTATGCACAACTTACTACTTACTATCTAATTTATGTTTATTAAAAATCCTACTAGTTATTATTATAATATATAATACCTTCGACACCATTTACACACATTGATCTAGCCCCAAACTAGGATTCCCTGTATCTTGGGTACTAGACAACGATACACATACTTAAATAGATAAATATTAATACTTAGATAGATAAACAACCATGACTAGGGTACAAACATCCGTTCTCATCAAACAAATATTTGCCCCCACCGGGACTCGAACCCGGGACCCTTGGTTTCGTAGGCAGCGTCAGTGCCGACTCGGCCATTCGGGACGTCAAATGCAGTTGATATAAGTTTGTTATGGTATACACATTTTTAAATTTATTTCGATTCATTTAAGGTTATTGTTTGATTCTAACTTAGATTTTTGTTCATTGTTATAAGTACATTCATTTATTTTTTTCCCTAAAGGGGGGAGTATCTGTGCCGGTCGACTATGTTAGTCATATTTCCACGTAATGTTAAGATAAGTTGACGACCGTCACAGATAAGGTATATTTATATTCATCACGTAGTTTTGTAATAAGTTGTATATAAGCGTATAGTATTTCCTATAGTAAATTATTCTAGTATTTGCGCGCATCTCAAGCCTTTTACTTTACTCCCGAAGATGTCGCTCTCCTTATAATTGCCTCTGGCAAAGATGGCTTCTACTGTGGACCCCTACAGTAATTCCGCCAATATCATGTATTGAAGATGACACGAAGGGGATCACATTGTACAGTTATCGGTGAATCTTCCTTTGAGTAGAGATCTTTCTATAACTAAGAACTGGACAAACAACAATTCGGAAAGCACAAATTAACATTAATTTAAATGTAAAGTGATTACATATAAAGGGAGTTAGACATAAAAAGAAGACATACATAAATAAAATAATAATTCTACATCAAACTACAGTTTAATCTTGTTAGAGGTTATAAATTTAGAAAGGATGTGAATAAAGGATGGGTCATAAAGAGTCAATAAGAATTTAAGATTGACGGGACCGGGGATCTTACCGGGGAGGATATCATACAGTGAGGTTTGAAGTTTAGTGCATTCAAAAAACAAATGATCGGGAGTATCGTCAGTCAGGCCGCATTCACAAAGGGAGGAATCCCTTATCCTAATTTTAGCTAGATGTACTGGAGTGCAGGAGTGTCCCAGTCGAAGCCGACAGATAATTGATGTAACAGTCTTACACATTTCCCTGTACTTGAAACACCAAGGTTTTTTAGGTATTGACGGTTGAATTTGACCATAATGCCTACCCTTTAAAGTTCTAGATGACTGCCATGAAGATTCCCATGATTTTTCCAGGCGAGTCTTAGCTGAAGATACT
The DNA here is from genome assembly GCA_949825045.1 of Argyresthia goedartella. Taxonomy (NCBI): domain Eukaryota; kingdom Metazoa; phylum Arthropoda; class Insecta; order Lepidoptera; family Argyresthiidae; genus Argyresthia; species Argyresthia goedartella. The sequence goes on along the minus strand of OX463821.1, from coordinate 18,078,856 downwards.
AAGTCTTGGGTATGAATTTTGAAGTTTGATAAGTCACCAGATTCCACAGCTTCCTTTGCACAAGAGTCAACTATTTCATTAGAATAGGGGTGGGCCCCCCACCATACTCCTGATAAGGAGCGAAGAACGTTAATACCCTTCTCACATTTTTGGGCAACATAGGACAGGTGTGGGATCCCAGTCAGTCTGGAGCCAAGGATCACTCCTAGAAACTTGACTTTATTGTCGGTAGGGATAGGTTCGTCTTCAATGAGAAGTTCCATATCCGGAATGGTTCGATTTTTTGTGAAAATAACTGAGGAACTCTTGGAGGCCGAAAGAGATAACCCGTGAGCGTCGAGCCAATCATTTAGATACATCAGCGCCGAGTTGAGGCGGGATTCTGCAACTGAACAAGAATCTACAGCCAAATAAAGGGCTAAATCATCAGCATATTGTAAAATATTGCAGAAGGGGGTAACACATCTTTCAAGATCATACGTGTATAAATTGTACAGGAGTGGGCTCCTGACAGATCCCTGGGGGAGACCTTTCCATACCGTTCGACTTGTAGGAGGACAGTGAGTATTTTTTATTGAAATAGATCTTTCCATGAGAAGATTGCATATAAATCGAGTCAACTTCTCAGGAATACTCAGATTTTGCATAGTTTGCCTGAGAACTGGGAGCAGGACGTTATCATATGCAAAAGTTATGTCAAGGAATACTGCCACCAAGAACTGCTTCTTCTTAAATTCCAGGTGGATATCAGTGACAATGATGCTTAGACTATCCATAGTGCTCAAACCCTTACGAACACCATACTGAGATTTAGCTATAATGTTATTATGCTCAAGGAACCATTCAAGTCTGGTTTTCAGTAGATGTTCCATAATTTTACATAGGACGGATGAAAGAGCAATAGGTCTACGGGAATAAGGGTCAGAGGGATTCCTTTCGGGTTTGAGAATTGGGATTATAATTTGTTTGCTCCATGTAGTTGGGGAGGAACCAAGGTCAAAGAAGAAATTTATTAATTCCAAATATTTAAATTTACATTTTGAGTTGGATTTATTAAGTTTAGTTTACATTGAGTTAAGAAAGAGTAAGGAATCCCATCGATTCCAGGGGAGGAGTTGACAAGGCCTTCCAGTGCGCATTTCAATTCGCGGATAGAGAAAGGGGCGTCCATATTCCCACATGCATAAATAAAGGACGGGGGGGACGGGAGATCATCAGAATTAGGAGAGAATGGAGGAGAAAGTCTGTCAGTAAAAGCGTCCAGCCAAACTGCAGGATCATTGGAAGACACATTCTCTATGTTCATAGAGCATCTAAATCTACGGATGTTTCTCCAGACTTCTGAAGGGCGCATGCGAGGAGAAAGACCTTCACAAAAAAGTTCCAACATGCTCTTTTTTTCCGATGAATTGTTCTTTTCGCTCGAGCGGTGGCGTGCTTATATTTAATAAAGTTATCCATCGACATTTCGGAAATGTATAATGTTTCAGCATCGTTTCTCTCCCTGATCACCAACGTACATTCGGAATCCCACCAAGGAGGTGAGACTCTATGCTTCCTTGGCTTCTTAATAGGAATGTGAGAATTTGCAGATGACAAGATGGCATCCACAAAGTTATCATATATTGATAGGAAGTTATTAGAAGAGCATTGAGGAAATGAATCCATTTTAACATCTAACGAGTAAGAGAAGTCATCCCAGTTAGCTTTAGACAACCTGTATCTAACAAGGGGGCAAGGGTCAATGGCGATATAAGACTGAGAAGGAAGATAAATAAGAATAGGGAAGTGGTCACTCCCAAAAGTACTTGGAAGCTTTTTCCAGAGACATGAAGAAGAAAGAGAGGGGGAAGTAATAGTAAGATCGACAGCAGACTTGGGGTTCTGACGGGGAAGGACTCTACGAGTAGGGGAACCATCGTTAATTATACAGAGATTTAAATTATCCAGAAGGTCAAGAAGAAGATGAGAGTAGAGGACACTTATAGGAACCCCAAGAGATGTGGTGGGAGTTGAAGTCTCCCATGACTATAACAGGGGGAGTAAGGGAGGAAATTATAGATAGTAAAGAGGGAATAAGTAAGGCTGTTGGGGAAGCTATGTACAAGGACTGAAAAGACACACCAAGAGCTCTAAGAGCTATGGCATTGATCTCCTGGCCATGGGGATGGAGGGGAATTTGGGCAAAAGTAAGGGAACGCTTTACTAGTAAAGCGGTCCCTGCATACCCGTCGTCTCAGTCCTCCCGAAGGCATGAGAAACCAGGAACCCGAAATCGGGAGCCAGGGACCAACCACGTCTCCGAGACGGCAGCGACGGCAGGTTTATTTGATCAAACAGATTAAGAAGCTCTGGTTTTTTAATCTTAATGCTTTGACTGTTCCACTGAAGTATTTGGGGGAGCATTGTTAAGGATATTGGAAATTTGAATTAATTGTTGTGCAACGTTGGATGGTACTGAATCACTAAATTTAGATATTATGTTGACAATGAGGGACAAAAGGGTTTCAATGAGGTTGTCGTTTGGGGATATAGATTGAGATAGGCAGAACCCATTAGGAACTGAGGATTTTGTATCTGCAATGATCATATTATGGGTTGATCTGCCATAACCTTTAAGTGGAGGAGGTCTGGACCTTTGGGAATAAACAGTTTTTTTTATAAGATGTTGAGGTAGTAGGGGCTGGAGTTGAGACCAATGGGTCTTTGAGCATGTCTGCATAGGATCTACCAGATGAAGGGATCTTGATAGAGGCTTCTCCATATGAGATGTTCTCTTGGGTCATCAGGAGCTTTATTGATTTTTGTCTGCCCTGTTCAGGGCAGTTTTTGTCCGTGGCAACATGGTTGCCTGAACAGAAAATGCATGTTGGGTCGGTAATCAACTCTGGACAAAGTTCACCAAGGTGGGGCTGACAGCATCGGAAGCAACGGGGATTAGAACGGCATTGAGCCTTGACAAGGCCAAAGCGTAGGAATTGATGACAATGAATTGTGGGCAATTGGTATGGTGCAACTAACAGGGACGTGTGGTAAGAGAAAATTCTATCCGGTAAGACTTGGCCCCTAAAAGTTAACACAACAATCTGTTGTGGTGTGTGTGTGTGGTTTGTGTAGGAACCCAAGAAGCAACATGCTCCAGCCACCGCTTGCGGTTCAATCTGCGCGCTTTCAAGATCCCGCCACATCCTGTTGGAAGATCCACTGACTCCACAAAATCATCCATCGGCATGTCCACGGGGACACCCCTTACAAAGCCTATTCGGGATACTGCATATGTCTACTGATATAGGCCTTGTAATTATTTTTTGTAAGTAACGGGTTAATTAGGAAGTTATTTGCCTCACAATAGTTTTAGAATGTCACAGACATTTTATTTCTACCGGTTTTTTTAATTCCATCCTTTTTTATGTGTAGATTGAATAGAAGTTGTCCGAATTCCAGTGGATTGAATGAAGTTGCAGAGTTATCAGCCTCTCTTTCCACTAATACTACATATAGGCCAATGTCCCCCTCACTATATGACCTAACGAGATCCCCCGTCAGGCTGGGATGAGTATAGGTGGTGACCACGGATGTCGGTTGTAATCCCGGAGCCGTCACAGATTTTTTAGCTGAAGAATCATTATCATTATCGACCCCGGGATAGGACCTTTTACCTTTCTGATTTAGGATCTGAGGGAGTTATCAGGGAATAAGGACAAATCCATGCGCACGTTATGCTTCAAAGGATCCCTGGCCTCATCCGTCCCGCCAGGGTCCGCCGGGGGAGAAAATCCCTCACCCTCCATGTCCGAAGACATGGAGGGATCTAGACACACAAAAACTACTTACCTGGATAAACAAAACAACCACTACATAATAAACAGAAAAAATCCCTCTGAGACGTGTGATAAACAAAAGACGCGAGAGCGGAATCCAATATTATTCTTAATTTTGTTAGCTTTCAGACGACACCAAAATTGTCTTTCTTAATAATAAACTTTTTTTAAATCATTGCATGATACCTATTTTCATACCATAGTGAGCTCTTAGCTATTTCCATCACTTTCCTGCGATGTTACCGTTCTCGCCACTATACTCACTATACTTTATAACTTTTTATTCGTTTTGTTAACTTCGGGGAATGATAGTACCCATCAATATGAACAACTTTCCCCAAGAAACATAAGGTCGCAAACAAAAATTTTTTTTCGTTCCTCAGTACATTGACCCCCTCAGCTGATTTTAAGTTACTATGGAAGACCCAATTTTCTTTTCGTTTGCCACCATATGTTTCTTGGGGAAAGTTGTTCATATTGATGGATACTATCATTCCCCGAAGTTAACAAAATGAACACCATGAATAACCAAACCAGCGCCTTTTAATTTGCAGTAATGACTGATGTCAGCAGAACATTTTCGGACACAAGTTTTTCGGACCGCCGCCGTTCGATTATTGTCTGTGGCTTTTCTCATTTCTACGTCGATGGAAAAAGCAAATCATTTTTTGGTTTTTAGGGTTCCGTACTCAAAGGGTAAAAACGGGACCCTATTACTAAGACGCTGTCCTCTGTCTGTCTGCCTGTCTGTCTGTCCGCCTGTCACCAGGCTGTATCTGCTGTTTTTAAAAAACATGTTAAAGCGACTGTCGAAAAAGGGATATTACAATGTTCAAGATTACTTAAATGACAGGACTGTATGGGGTTAATCTAGCCCAACACAGACCATACTGTTAATAATTTTGTAATTATTTATTCCTGCTTATTAATCATAATAATAAAATTTTTCATATTTGTAATAGTTAAGCACATCCTATTTTTAAGAGATCTAAAAATCAATCTGTGGGAGTTTCTACGCCCTTCTGCTCCCACAGTGGTCCAATGTAGAGAAGAGGCAAAAAATGACGTTTGCTAAGTATATGTAAATATCTACAGTAATAAAGTACTTTGACTTTATCTCATGAACCGTGATAGTTAGACAATTGAAATTTTCACAGATGATTTATTTCTGTTGCGGATATAACAACAAATACTAAAGAAAAGATATTTTTATTATATAAAGATATAATTATTTCAATACCACATAGAAACTTATGAATGCACCTGGTTAGGTACATGGAGTGTGAAAGTACCCGCATAAATAACTTTGTAAACAACATTTTGCTATGTAAAATCCAGACTATTCACTCCACACCATCCCAACCATTGTACGGTGGTTCGCAACCCTTCGTGCGCGAGTTAGACTCGCACTTGACCGTTTCAATCTGTGATTTTATTGTGGTGCGGCCGTACAATACAATACATACGTTAATACGTTACAAGGTCTTGGTGATTGATTGGCTAACGGTAAATCGCGCGAATGTAACCTCAATTTGAATTCGTACTTTACTACAGAATATTTGTGAACTAATATTATAGACGTTTGGAGACATTTTCCTCATTAAATTCACTGCTCCAGCAGGTTAGCTTTTGTTTGGTTCGTAGGCGAGATACTATTCCTTTTGTACGAGCTAAGTTAGCAAAATCTTGTTGACCTAACCTATAAACTGCTCATCGCAGCGCGAATCAAATCATCATTTTCACTTTTTTCATTAGTCAGAAAGTGGAACGTGAAATGATAGCTAATTTGCCGTAGCTCGAAGAACTTTCACTTGAAACGTCACAATACTTGCTTTCCATGACGCTACAACTGTTACGCGTCATACGTAATTCATTTGCACTGAGCTCGCGTTGCTGTGCGTATTCGAGTCGCCATTGCAATTCCTTGCGTACTAGCGGATACCGTTATTCGGAGCGGAGGGCGCGGGCGCGGGGAGCAGGTATCAGAGGCACGGTCGCGGTTGCAGCGGCGCGAGTTCACTCTGTCACTCGGTCATTACGGTATTTCTCGGTTGCGCGTCCCACATTGACGAACGTGAAAGAAATAGTGACAATGCCAGAAAACAAACCGTTCCAGCGGCTTCCCAAAAATGTAGTGCCGAAACATTACCACTTGGAGCTGATTCCAGACCTGGACACGTTCAAATTCAAAGGGAAGACATCAGTAAAAGTGCAGGTAAGGAGGGAGGAATTTCGACATGTTTGTGTTGCGAAAATCTTGTTTGTGTGCGTCGCGCTTACGAACACTATCACTTTCAGATTGTGAGCTCGACCAAAGAGATAGTGCTGAACAGCCTCGACTTGGAGCTGACGAGCGTGAGCCTGCAGTATGGTGAGTCTAGTGATGCTCTGCGGCCGGCGGACGTGCGGCTGTGTGCCGCCGACGAGACCGCCACCGTGGTGTTCGCGGAGCCACTGTCACCCGGCGAGGCCACGCTGCGCTGCGAGTTCACCGGCGAGATCAACGACAAGATGAAGGGACTCTACCGCAGCAAGTACCTCACGCCGACCGGCGAGGAGCGCCATGCCGCTGTTACGCAGTTCGAGGCGACGGACGCTCGCCGCTGCTTTCCCTGCTGGGATGAGCCCGCCATCAAGGCCACCTTCGATATAACCCTGCAGGTCCCTGCCGACCGGGTTGCTCTCTCCAACATGCCCATCAAGGAGGAAAAAGTCACTGGAGACCTTAAAACTGTGTCCTTTGAAACAACCCCTGTCATGTCAACATATCTTGTGGCTGTTGTGGTTGGAGAGTATGATTATGTGGAGAAGAAATCACGGGACGGTGTGCTGGTGAGAGTGTACACTCCAGTTGGGAAGAGTAAACAGGGATTGTTTGCTCTGGAAGTGGCCACTCGTGTGCTGCCTTATTATAAGGAATACTTCAGTATTGCATACCCATTGCCAAAGATAGATTTGATTGCTATAGCAGATTTCTCTGCCGGGGCCATGGAGAACTGGGGTCTAGTGACTTATCGGGAGACATGCCTGTTGGTGGATGAGGAGCACACCTCGGCTGTGAGACGGCAGTGGATAGCGCTGGTGGTGGGCCACGAGCTGGCTCACCAGTGGTTCGGCAACCTGGTCACCATGGAGTGGTGGACACATCTGTGGTTAAATGAAGGCTATGCTTCCTTTGTTGAGTTCCTCTGTGTCAATCATCTCTTCCCTGAATATGATATTTGGACTCAGTTCGTCACAGAAACATACATCAGGTAAGCATGGCAACATTCCAAGATTTCAACTGTCTTTATTTTCTACATATTCAACTTTCTTCAAGAACATTCACAAAATGTCATATCATGTTTTTTGTGTATGTAATTCTGTGTTACTTTGGAACTCACCCAAATGATTAAAATTCATGTTCTTATATATAAACTGTAAAGTCATCAATGTGATAAAGCTGTGTAAACACAATATTAAGTTTGCTAGATGTATCAACTTAAATAGTAATTGATGACTTATTTAACCTCAACATAAGGGTATTATGTAATTAAAGTGTTTTAGAAACAAAATAGTAATTAATGATATCCTTCATCTTCCAGAGCTCTGGAGTTGGATTGTTTGAAGAATTCACATCCTATTGAGGTGCCTGTGGGCCACCCCTCGGAGATTGACGAGATATTTGATGAGATCTCATACAACAAGGGGGCCTCTGTCATCCGCATGCTGCACAGATACATTGGAGACGATGACTTCCGCAAGGGAATGAACATTTACCTTACGAGGCATCAGGTTAATTACCTTCCAATATTTGGCTAAACTTACTCGTTTACATTGATAAATATTAGGTCTATAAAACTGCAGTAATACCGTTATCATAACAATAGGGCTAATAAAATGCGCAATATAATATGGCTTTACTCCATTTCTAGATAATTTCAGAATAAACATTAATTCTTATCAAATCAGTTTTCTAAAAATATGCTAAATATTTACTCATCATGTTTACTTATGTATATGTAGTTGAATATTAATAAAACTCTTTATTTCCAGTACAAAAATACATTCACTGAGGACCTATGGGCAGCCTTGGAAGAGGCCTCCAACAAGCCAGTGGCTAAAGTCATGTCAACTTGGACCAAGCAGATGGGCTTCCCTATGGTTGAGGTAAATAACATGCATTATTATACCTCACATAGGGATAAACTATACCATAGCACGAAATTGACAATAGAAACAACTCTTAAGTTCATTTCCTATTACAGGCGCGCGCCATGTTATAGTAGTTTATCTCTTGGACTATCGGATTTTTTTTACAGAACCACTATTAACGGCATTTTGAGAGACTGCCACCAGGATTTTTTAAGACTTATTTGACCCCGCTGAAGAAGATTTTGCCCAGTGTCAACCTCTTCCCCACTCTTTTTCCCCCCAAAACGTGTCCGGATCTGCGGTTTTATATTTGTTTTCCGAAACTATAAGAGAAGAAAACTGCCCATGTCAAAAATAATCTGCAATAAATTCTGTACAACATTTGCGTACTTATACATTTGACAGGCTCGATATAACTATAACTGTATAAATTTATACTTTTTAGGCAATTTGTTGAAAAATGGTCGAAGCCATGATAAAATAGCCAAGAAGTGTATTAATGATCATACATTTTCCTACAAACCAAGACCTAACTTAATTTTAATAGGTCGCAACGCAGACGCCGCGAGTCATGTATTTAGAGGCCACGCAGAGACGTCAGACTTTTTGTCGGCCGATAGTTAAGCCGGTATTTTAATCAGTATGAATATGTATGCAATGCAAGTACGTACATTATAACGATTCGGTATCGGCCGAATTACTATGGCTGACAAACCAGACCAAACTATCGGCCGATCAAAAAGTCTGGCGTCTGTGGGGGCACTTATACATATCGTAATAATTATTTAGTACCTATGTAGTACTAGTGGTTATCGGGTGTTGAAACCTTGTTTTTGCGTCCGCATGATATATATTTTATATAATTTCATGATAGTTAAACACTACTTACTGAACAAGATTAGAAAGGGTGACGCCCTAACACTCTTGACCATTTTCCCCAATCTGGGCCTGATTAAGGGTTAATTTTCCCCATTAACCCTTAATCAGGCCCAGAAGCACCGCTAAAAGAAATGAAGTGTTATATATGGATTTAGGCTTTCAATAACGCCTTTGATTCCTTCTCTACAAATTTGTGGAAAAAAATGAAAGCCCTAAAAATTTATGTGGGAATTAATGTGGCATAGCTATATATAAATGGAGAATGTTATGCTTCTCAATAGAATCCAGATTTTAATTTAAAAAAATATATTTTGCAACAGGCATTTAATTATATTATAAATCCAAGCAATTTAGGGTGATAACTTGATAAGGCTAGTATAAAAAAGTTTTTTTTTTTTTAATCAACTGGCTATTTTCACATGTTTCCCAAGTTATTATTTACCTGATTTTAGACAATTGTGCTTGAAAACAACAAAAAATAATGAAAATGTTGAAAATCTATAACATATCAAATATTACATGACTTTTCTTTCTTTGTTTCGACATTATTAAAAAACCGGTCAAGTGCGAGTAGGACATCGGACCCGCACACGGAGGGTTCAATACCATTGTATATGGGAAAAAGTAAAACGACAGACTTTTGTATGAGTATACCACAGATATCGAGAGATAGGCCCTTGGCGCCAAGCTTGTATCGGAACCAGTGTCGCCGAAAACTAAGAACACGCATACATTTACACCACTCGTACATCAATCCCTCCGCTTTTATTGGTCAGTGCAATGTCATGCACCTATCGTCCGAACACACCCACACTACCGCAGGTATACTAGCTAGTCGAGCTAGTGTTGCGACAATGCAAGGACAGCGTGTATCATCGATCGATTATAATTTATAGACACTGGTATAGACAGTCGTATACAATGCCGGGTTCTATAAATAAAATAGTAAATTGTTTGTAAATACGACATATTTATTTTACAAGAAATACCTATTACTGTGTATACAGGGTGTAACAGATGCGGGGTGACAAGCCGAAAAGAGTTGTTTGCGACATATTTTGAACGATTTTCTCTATGAATCTGATTTGATCAGAGCAACTTTATTTTTTACTTCCCCATACAAATCAGCTGACCTGCAGCTCGGCCCAAAATGTACTGAAAAGTGAAAAACAATGCTGATCAAATCAGTTTAATCAAGAAAGATGTTCAGAATGATGGCCTTAACAACCGTCTTTCGGCATATATACCCTTTCTGTAAAATCCTGTACAGTTAAATACTATCTATTGACCAGAAAAATGTAAATATTTATTAAGAACTTGCCGTTTTGACAATTGAGGCGTAGCGTTTTTTGCCAAGTAATGCAGTCTTATATTGGTATATCTTTCCATTACAGCTTTTATCAGTAATATTAGATGATTATCCATTGGGTTTTGTACGTATTGGTGAAAATCTATTTCGTTGAACAGATTCATGCCAATGAATCGGGGTAGTGATTTAGACATTAATGATTGTTTTAAATTTTTAACCCTAACCTTTATTTTGTCTTTGGTAAGCACAGTTGATTTTATGATCACTTCCATGTTTTTGCAAATTGTTATAACGTCGTGGGAAGGATATATTAAGCCGCCTTTATCCTTGAGTTTTATAAACTTATGTGTATCGTCCGGGCCGCTTGACAGTAGCGCGCTTGTGCATACGTCGCATTTCACAGTTTTAATCAGAGCATGAACGACGAAGCCAGCTACGTAAGTTATGGTTTGTGAGCTGTATTGTGTTAGAACATCAACCATCATTTCTACTTCTTCGTCGAATACTGCCATTTCATGTAATATATTTATGTCGTCACACTCTTCATCTCGTAATCGGGGATCGATAGTGTGGTTGATGCGAACAGCCGATGAACATGTCAGAAGGGACATCTTTTCGAGTGCTCGGCAGTTCCCACTGTCCACGTCTCGGAGTTCTGACTTGACCATCAATTTTTTGTATATTGATTTGAATTGTCGTGCTGTTGGGTTTGTATTACAACCCCCGTGGCTTCGGATTTGGCCAAAAAGCAGCTCAAGATGGTCCTGACTAATCTTGTAAACAGGGATAGCATAGCTTAGTTTTCGTTTTTTTTAAACTAGCTGAACATACAAATCTTTGAGGCTCTTTATACAGATCAAAAATCCGACAAAACCAGTTTTCCTCGATGAGTCAATTACTGCCGTACCATCCACAAGCTTCAATTTTTTCAGGTAATTTTCGGCTTTTTCCAGAAAATCAAAGATTTCAACCTTATTTTGTTCACAGATTGGCTTTTTGTAATGTAACTGGGCTACATGTCTGGAGTTCAATATATCAAATAGATTGTTGACTATTTTCAGAAAGTTGACTGTGCCATCGACATTTTGAAAACCTGGTAAATTTAGTTCTGAGCAAAATGTTAATGCGACTGCCACACTGGTGCTGAACAATTGGGATGCCAATCTCACTTTCATTTTCTGGTTTGTAAAGAATATGTGGCCTCGACGCAATTTGTTAGCTAAGTGCATCTTTTCTTCTTCTTGGACATCGTTCAATTTTTTTAAATGTGCCCATTCCACTTCTTTTTGGGTTTCATCAACAAAGCTTCCTTTGGCTTCAAAAGCATTCCTCAATAACATCAACATATGACATGGATCGGGAAAGATGAAGATCGGTTTCTTTGTAACGGGATGTTCGAAATTTGTTTTTAAGTCTTCTATGTTCAGTGAGCACCCAAGTTCTTTAGTCATTGTCATATTTGCAGGGCAGCCGTCAAAAGTAAGTGATGTTATTTCGATTCCCGTGTCTTGTAACAGTTCAAGACATTGTGTAACTAGATTCGCTCCTTGTTCTCCAGTAACACCAGCGACTAGAAAATACCCGACAGGTATCTTCCAAGGGGCATTAATTGCGGTTACTAGAAAAACTAGAGCTTCCTTTGCCTCGGGCAAAGAATCTGTATCGGCCATTTTGAAATTGCATATATCTACATATCCATGCATATACTCACCGTCCCACTCTACACGACGGCGAATGGCCATTTCATCGAGTACAACATTACACACCAGTGTATAATCTGTATTTTCAACTTTCAGCTTGATAGCTTCAAATGACTCCTTTGTAAACCCGGGGTCGGAGTCAATCGCCTCGTACCATTTCCTTATGGTGCGAACGTGGGGAAGGCAAGATTGAAGCTTTTGCCGCACATATTCGTAGGCCTTAGGCGAATAAAAATGAAGTGTACAGGCAAAAGTTCTCAATTCTGCTGAGTATTTTTCAGTGGATTTTTTGTCGACAGATTGTTTTTTCTCACATCGTTCAATGAGATCAGCCACTCCTACACCTAAACCTTCTAATTGTGTGACTTGATCAGAATTAACTAATTTTTGATCTTTAAGATCTCTCAGAAAATCCTTCATTTTTAAAAATTTTTTGCGGTAGCGGCTGTTTTGTTTTTGAAGAGTTTTAATTTTCTTATTTTTTTGCTCGAGTACGATTTCCAATTGGTCTATCCGATGGCGCAGCTTCCTCTTGCGTGGGGTCTCGAAAATGCTGTGATTTTCTTGGTCCTTGTCCTGTAATTTGTATGTTTAATTTAGTTGCTGTTAGTCTTCTTATCACAGGAATATGAATGGGCGATAGAAGTATGATAAAGAAAGAAAGGTACCTTTAAATTAAGATAAATTGGGATCAAATGTGCCTTTGCCACCCCACATGGAAAAAGGCGTGACACTGTCTGTATGTTTACTTTTATAAAATTAAATAAAATTACAATTCAAATACATTTCTTACATTTTCATTACCTACTCTGTCCGTGGTCAGCAAAGACGGTTCTTCAGACTCAGCTTGTTTTGATGTCTAAAAATAAAGATGTAAATAAGTAACGCGAAGATTTTTATAAATTGTTTTAATTTGACCCGATTTACATCATTGCCGTCATCTCCTTCAGACACGCATTCATTCAAATGTGTTTTCTCTGGTTTTATGGTATCCTGAGACAAAAAGGTGCAAGCAATCAGTATTCAAATACGTATTACGCAGTTTTTCATGTTAAAATTTCAAAAAAATACACCTGATCGCTGCTATCTCCTACAGAGACGCATTCATTGATATGGTTTTTCTCTGGATCTCTGGTACCCTAATAAAATAAGATGCATTACTTAAAGTTATATGTAGTTAGTAAAGGAATTTATAATTTCAAGTAGATATTCAATTAATAATCTAGAAACAGTCTTTTTATAGTGGTATGGTGTAAGAAATATTTTAAACCTATCCATTGTATGAAATTAAATATAAATTACTAACATGAGACATCATAACTGGTATTTTCATCGTCGGCACTGCCCATGGCCACATTCGCCTGTATTTCTTTAATTTTTGAAAACATTTCTCCTCGAAATGAATTGAGCATATTTTACATTGTTTTTGTGGAAACCAGCGAGGCCCTCTCATTACCGCTTCGATCCATTTTTCTTTTATTTTTGGTTCACTAGGAAAACTGAAACATTGATTAGCGTAATAAAATACATAACTTTATCATTGAAGCAAATCGGAACAGTAAATATAAAAATCAAAATGGCGTCCAATATTCAAAATCTGACATCTATATCATAATTGTATTCTAACCGGGTCCCCAGATATCGATTTTGAAGTAAATCGGACCAGTAACTACGAAGTTCGAAATGTCGGCAACTTTTTCAAAATATGACAGAATCATGATTGGACCTCAACCGGATCCCCAGATATAGATTTTGAGTCAAATCGGACTAATAACTATACAACCCCCTTATCCCGACTTTTTTGCGTCGAAATTACCCGTGTATTCTCCGTTCACAGTTGTTCTGCCTCCAGAGACCCCTTTGCCTCTCTTCTTTTTTTCAACAGAATCCTTACAGCTAGAAAGAGAGGCAAAGAGGTTTATGAAGGTAGAATAACTGTGAACGGAGTTCATTCTGATTCGGACTTAGCCGAGAAATTCTCTTCGGACCTGACTGAAAGCATCGGAATTTCCGATCAATACTTATAACACCCCATTATCCTTCGTCGGGCGAGGTTTTAAACAAACTTAAAATCTAAACTGCCTGTTTGGCAATCATTGGAATAACTAACAATAAACTTACGTATTATGAGTAATAAAATAACTATATTATTACATTAACTATATTAGTAATTGCGGAATGATAAAATCTATCGATTCAAAAACATAATTCTCCTATCAGTATCCCCATCACTATATGTCGTCTCTGTTTGCGTGTGACAGTTCGCCTCCGTATCACGATGCATCTTTGCTTTCGTACTTAGATAAGTGTGAAATATTCATTGCGTGTTAGCTTGGCAATACGAAGTGAAATTAAGATACAAAACAAGCAATGTAGCAACAAACTTAGCTAGAACAACATGACATTGTCACTTTAATGTCAATTCGTGACGAATTTTCCGCGAATGATTTATTTTCGTAATAATGTTTATTTCTTGTGTTTTAAGAAGAAATAATAGTTAGAATGAGACTTACAAGTGATATGTGACACCGGCGTTCTTGGAGTTCACAATCTCGCTTCTATTTTTGCACGTGAGTATTGCACAGGTCGGCATTTTAGAAAAACAACGGAAATGAATTCATCACTGCGGTCGCCCGGTGACTACCGAGAATTTTTAATATCGAACCTGTCGGAGCTACATTTGTTCGCACATGCCACGCCCCTCAACCTATCTCTCGATATCTGTGGAGTATACCTTTATAATTTCTTATAATAAAATATTAAATACAAGGTAGGGAAGGACTACATTCAAGGCCGTATATCGAAATGTGGAAAAAAGAGTTTTAGGTATGTAGTATGTAAGTATTGAAATATATACCTAGGTTAACGAAACTCTTTGCACATTGAAACCGGAAGTGGAGAGAAATTGAGTAACTTATATATAGAAATGAAACCAAATATTATAAAAAAAAAAAATGATGATAATTCGAATGAGCAATTATTAATCGTATAATGACAAATAACTAAGCACAAAACTCAATACCTGCAATTAAAAATCTTTTCCGATATGATCGGAGAGTCCTGGGGGGTTACCACAACGTCTTCTGCCGATTCAGGAACCTAATTTGATCCACAAAATTACCGTGACCGTCTTAAAACAAGTCTTGGTTTTAGGTAAATAAAGCCCATTATGGCGAATTGGAATGGAAATGGTTGCCATGGTGATGTTCTTGTTTTGATCCTAATTTGAATCGGAAAAAGATTGTGGTAACCCCCCAGTTCTCACCGATAAACAAATAAAACTAACTGGCCATATCAATAATTTCTTGTTTAGGTACTTCTTTTAATTTTTTAAACCCGGTTTGTTTCATTATTTTTTGTTATAGCGGCAATAGAAATACACCCTCTGCGAAAATTTCAGCTTTCTACATATTTCGGTTGATCCGATAGAACCCGGTGACGGACGGATGGACATACGGACAGACAGACGGACAGCGGAGGCTTAGTAATAGGGTCCCGTTTGGCACCCTAAAAATATACTGACCGAGTCACGCAGAAACACCCCTCCAACGAAAAGTCGACATTCCAATTGTCAGTGCCACATACGGGCAGCTCGGAAATTTTGGGCCCATAGAGTAGTACCTACCTAGTCTGGCCATAAGCTATATTTAAAATAGAGTCTGTTATTGCTCATTTGTTTCACTGTCACCTAAATAGGGTTCTATCTTCTGGAAAACCCTTGCTTGATAGCATCAATCCCAGCTGGAGAGATGAAATGGGGTGTGAAGGAGAATCGTGTCACAATGTTTCAGCGCGCTTTACAAGTGGTTATTGTAAAGCGTGATGTTTGCTGGTTTATGAACAATTTATTCGATTTTATTGTCGGCGAAGATTCGCCCTCAGGCAGCTTCAATCTTTACCCTTCGGATTACCGACTATGGGATGTTTTAGAGGAGAAAGCCAGCTCGAAGCTCATCAAAATATCAAGCCATTAAAGCGTAAGTTGGTGGCAGCAGCGACTTCTATACCTCTGAAACAGTGCGTGCTACAATAGAGGTGTGGCCCGACCGTTTGAAGCAGTGTGTACAAGCAAATTAGGGGCATTTCGAACAATTAGTATGTTTATCTATGATATAATAGAAAATAATGAATATTATTGAAACATGTTTTGGTTATATTTTACTTTCCAAATATGATTTAGGCACAATTTTCCTTGTGACATTATTTATGGCTAGACTAGGTATATATCTAAGATTGCGGGATTAACACTGGCAAAACCTGGCTACAGCATCTAAAGAATCGATGTGGGGAGCATACGTCCGGGGCTTGATTGAAGCAATGCAAATTAGCTAACGCCATTAAAGGCAATTCTGCTTATGCTCATATTTACTTTTATTATTTGTCCATCATCCCCATAGCTGATAGGTAGTGGATGCGGGAGACTCAGGACCGGAGTACGTAGATGGCGTGGTAAAGCAGAGCTCTATACCCAGCAATGGGTGAATGTGGGCCGCACGGGATGCTATGGGAGTTTTTTGCGTTCTGTCGAAGGCAGATGATCGAAGGCAGGCATGATACGCTACTAATGAAATTAAATCATTACGGAGTTAGAAATAAAGCGTTGGTGCTACTAAGATCATACCTAAGCAATAGAATTCAACTGGCAGAAGTAAACGGTGTTAAATCTGATGGATCGGGAGTAAAAATTGGCGTTCCACAAGGTTCCATATTAGGCCCTTTCTTTTTCCTGGTATATATTAACGATCTGCCTTTTATGCTGGAGAATTTGACTGAATAGTGTTGTTTGCTGATGATACTTCACTGATCCTCAAAATTGAAAGACAAAAAGAAGATTTTGATGATGTTAATAGAGTATTATATATATATATTGTTAAATGCTGGTAAAACCAAATGTATCAAATTCTCACTTCCAAATGTCAGGCAAGTTGAGACCAGTTTAGTGTTGGATAGCAGCACGTTAGAATTAGTAAATGATACGAATTTTCATGGAATAACCATTGATAGCAAATTGCAGTGGGGACCCCACATATGAGCTGGTAAATTAAGATCTGCGGCTCACGCTGTTAGGAACATCAGACAAAACACGGATGTAGCTACATCTAGGCTAGTATATTTTAGTTAGTTTCATAGTGTCATGTCCTATGGTTTGAATATCCGCTGCTTTCCCCCACAACAAGATAGTTGTGGGGGAAAGCAGCGGATATTCAAACTATTTTTATTTTACAGAAATATTCGAGCAATTTATAATTTAAAACGCACATCCTTAAGAGAGCTTTTTAAAGAAATTGACATACTAACTTTAGCTAGTTAATTTATTTTCGAAAATATGATGTATGTACGCAAGAACCTTACAACATTTTCCAAACATAGCGATAGCTGTAATGTTAACCTAAGAAATAACCACAGACTACTTGCGCCCCGGTTTAGACTCGCGAAGGTTAGCAATTCCTTCAAGGGTCAATGCATTATCTACTACAACAAGATACCTCTGGAGATCTTGAAATTGCCATTTGAGCAATTTAAAAACCATGTTAAAGCGACTTTGTCAAAAAAGGGATATTAATAATAATAATAATAATAATAATAATAATAATACCTTGGACACTATTTACACACATTGATCTAGCCCCAAACTAGGATTCCCTGTAACTTGGGTACTAGACAACGATACACATACTTATATAGATAAATATTATACTTAGATAGATAAATAGTCTATAATATTACATAATGTAATTCATATTTTAAGTCTTTAATTAATTATTTTACGTCTTTAATTAATTATTTTACTCAGTGAATACATACATACATAACATAACATAGCGTCACGCCTTATCCCATTTGGGATGGCGGAGGCACAGTTCTGCCCACGTTCGAATATGTACATATTATTTAAAATGATTCAACCATTTCTATCACATACAGCCATCCCTAATTTTGCTTTGAATGGAACATTAATTAGGCATAAATTAAATAATACAATTGTATTGGCACATAATTTCGCCTTTGACTGTCCTATTAAGTAATACAATAGGTAGTTGTTAATTTGAATGCAAAACGCACCCTACAATAGCTTAGCATTGTAGGGTACGTCAATATATAAAATATAGCAATTGTTTCATGCTATTATGTTAAAAACTATGAGGCGGCAATCATGAGATTAAATGTGAATTTCACGTGAGCGATTTTATTTTGATTTTTATTTCAATTTTGGGCGTTGTCCCCACTGAGGTGACAATCGACGTGAAATCTATGCGCGTGGCATGTCCGTGGCATGTCATTCCACGCCACTACCATTTCCACCGCCACATGATTTCACATCGATTCGAGACATCAAATTAAAGTTATTCAATCCTTTCTCTCTGTATACAAGACTAACATACATTACACCCTTCCTCTGTCTTTCAAGCTAAATTTTACAATGGTAGGTACTATTTTTTACTCCTAATGGAGAATATCTACTGATCGGGTGCCACAGGACGGATACCGGCGTACGGCAGGCCTAAAACACAGATACTGTAATATTATTCAAAACGGAGGTAGTCCGACGACCTTGACAACTTTCTGCCGGGGTGTCCGGTGGTGGCATAGAGCAGGGGAGTGTGGACGAAAAGGAGGGAGGCCTTTGCCCAACAGTGGGATATCGAAATGGCTACATAAAATATAAATAAATGGGAAATCAAATGCTTGGACATTAAAGTGTTTGATCTAAGATGTTGTCTTCAGGTCACTTCAGAGCAAAAGGGCAAAGACAGGGTCCTGACGCTGACCCAGCAGAAGTTCTGTGCCGACGGCAGCAGCGGCGATGACACACTATGGATGGTGCCCATTACCATCTCCACTCAGGAACAACCTGATAAGGTAAGTTCATGAAAACATTGAGCAAAATATTTACATAGCATTCTGTAATCCTTAGGTCCCTAAGTGTTGGGCCCTCGTCTGATCTCAGGCCATCCTTTTCAGCTGTTTCTTCTTGCCCGAAACTTACTCAATAACACCTTGTACGTAATCTAACAGTAAAATGTATAATCCAGGCCAATGCTACACAGCTTTGGATAACAGATGTATATCGAATTGCAGATATTTCTCTTCATGTTTTGTAGCGCCAGTGGCACACATTCTGTTTACTTCCTTCCTATTGAGAAAGGTAATCTTGTTTATCAGGTAATATGCCAATCACAGTTCCTTGTAGATAAGTTAAATATTCTTAAAGTAGGTACATCTAGTAAAATACGTAAATTGATTTCATGGCCTGTTGCCGATTGCAGATAAAACTGGAAAAAAAACTATCGTAGAGACCTAGAGAAAACAGGTCGAAAGCAAAAATTAATATATATGATTAGTTGGGTAAAATAAAAATGCCAAACTGCTTTGGCTGACTGAATTATTTCGGCTGTTGATTTGGTTTTTAGAAAGAAGAAGAAAAACTAATTAACCAGCCCCATAACAAAGTTGCTTCATTCTCGCCTTACGCTTGCAAATCCCTTATCCCTTTTATCCCTCACAGCATGCCCGCAGCACAACCACGTGTGTTGTGAAAAATAACTCGCCGGCTATTCATGAAAGCGAAGAGTGCGGCCTCGCGGCAAGGACCCCCAGCGATATCGAAGTGCAAGAGAAGCTAGTCAAGGATGATGACAAGATATCTGGAAATGTAACCAACCATTTTCCATCCTTTGTTGTAGCGATTGTACGAGATTAATATCACAAACCTGAGACCTACTATGGCATACGTTTTTGTTTAGCTCTAGCACATTCTGAAGGACGTTTCAGTGGTTCAGCATTATACCTACTACCAGTTTTTAATGATATATCAAGTGTCTTCACTTTTTTTTCTATTGAATTATTGCCCTTTCCCTATTATCTTCACGCTCTAATTCGGACGGGTCATAAGTGCATTCAACCACACCATCAGCTCCTCATTCCTATGTTGCGCTCATGCTGCCTGCTCGTGTCTTACAGGTGGTGTTATCCGCAGTGCTGGAGAAGAGGACCCAGCAGGTGGTGCTCGAGAATGTCTCCGAGGACTCCTGGGTCAAGCTGAACCCTGGCACGGTGAGATACATTAATACACTCTTCTCTTCAAGATTAAAATAGTTTAAAAATACCTATGCTTTGTCTGTCCCGTCACATCATCATCTCGTCGTCCTGTCACCCCACAGTAGGGATGTAGGGCTCTTAGTACAGATTGCCATTTCTACGCTTATTGTTAGATACATTAAATGGGCAAAGTATTAAAATTTATCACACCCCACCAAGTACCGATGTACATCACACTTTGTTCTCGGGTGATTCAACTTTTAAACAGATTAGTAATTCAAATAGATATAAATGTTGGTGAACAATGGCATACTTGAATAAGTCAATGTCAATACTGAATCGAATTGTTGAATAATACCCAGAAGGACTGACACTGTAGTTGACTACAAATGTACAAGTACCTACATTTGTAGTCAACTACAGTGACAAGTCATTGTCGAGTGCATTTGCTAGATAAACACATTTATCGAGATCGTGTAACATAGCGGAATTTCCATTTTAGTATTATTCATGGAACATACGGGTCATATAAGGTTCATTTTATACATCAGATCTAAGTAAGAAGAATGTTACTTTATGTTACATGCATAGCAAACGTAGTTTTGCCAAGACTTGTCATGGCCCTAATACAAACATTTCTGCTTTTTAGGGTTCCGTATCCTAAGGGTGCCAAACGGGACCCTATTCCTAACCTCCGCTGTCCGTCTGCCACCGGGCTCTACCGGGTCAACCAAAATAGGTACAGAGCTGAAATTTTCACAGAGTATGTATTTTTATTGCCGCTATAACAATAAATAATGAATGAAACATACGGGATTTTAAGAATTAAAAGTGCATGAGATTATTTGTATGGCAATTTTCTTAGCTCTTTTGTTTTATTTGTTTATCGGCGAACTGAACTGGACTCTCCAATCTTATCGACAATTGCGGGTATAGAATTTTGTGCTTAGTTATATGTCATTATACGATTAATAATTGCTCATTAGAATTATAATAAATAATGTTATGTTTTTTATCATATTTGATTCTATTTCTGTAAATAAGTTACTCAATTTCTATCCACTTCCGGTTTCAATGAGCAAAGAGTTTCGTTAACCTGAGTACT
The DNA here is from genome assembly GCA_949825045.1 of Argyresthia goedartella. Lineage (NCBI taxonomy): Eukaryota > Metazoa > Arthropoda > Insecta > Lepidoptera > Argyresthiidae > Argyresthia > Argyresthia goedartella. Next base: position 18,057,868 of record OX463821.1, on the reverse strand, counting down.
AGTTGAATACTTACATACGACATAAACAAAACTCTTTTTCAATGTTTCGGTGTACGGCCATGAATATAGTCCTACCTAGTATTTAATATTTTATTATAATATATAAAAAGTATACTCGTACAATACGATTAAAATCAGTTAAAGATTTGGGTTTTCTCGGATATCATCGCCTAAATCCGGAGACAGACAGAAATGACACGAAATACATTACCGCGATTTCTTTTAGGTAGCATTCAATTTGAAGTATCATAAACGCAATGTATAGCATCTGCCAAGATGACATTACTAACAGGTAGACCTAAGAAATTTATTATGCAGAAGCGACATGAATTTGAGCATTAATAACATCTATACATGGGACCATCTCGGAAGTGTACCCTATCAAATACAAAAAGAATTTTGTAAATCGGTTCACGTGTCTTCTAGAAATCTTATAACATACATACAGAAAAACATCCACGTCGAATTGAGAACCTCCTCCTGCGTGAACAATAATAAATCTTTGACCCTTTGATATAGGTTGCTTCAGATTTTTATTGGCTGCGTTCGTCCAGCTTTTGGCTTTAGTGTGCGTTATATGAAATGAAATGAAATGAAAATGAAATGAAATGAAATGAAAATGAAAAATTTATTTATTTTCTCCCAAGAACACAATACATATTTAATATAAGTAATCATGCAGTCTAAGATGCAGTGGGAGACAGGAGTCCAAAATTGGTAAAACCCCGTGCCATGGATCCCCTGGCCTCCACCTCTCAAGATACAGAGTTTTTTTTTTTTTTAAACAATGGGTACATATTTGCAACTACGTTTTGGTGAACGTGGATATACAAAGTGTGGGAAGGTACTATCGAACCAACTGAATCATGACCCTTTTGCCTGATAATTCGTTTGAAACTTTCAAACTTGTAAGATCTATCAAAATGTCAGTGTCTAATCAAATGATAACAAGTTCCTTACCAAGGAAATAAACCTTCAAGCGAATTTCGACCTACTTGCATTTAAGGGGTTTAGCAAAATAAGCTTATGGTGGGTCATGATTCAGATGGTTCGATAGTACATATATTTAGAAGATATTAAATATACATTTTTACATTTACGTTTTGATATTTGCGGATATGAGTGCGCGTGAGAAATTGTTATTGAAATATGAATATATGATTCATCAGTATACACAATATTTTTACCAGTAGCCACAGTCTTGAATAGTAGGGACAGGGCACGGAGCGCTTGAAAGTGTCGCTACAAAAACAGTACAAAATCGGGAAAATTGGACTGTTTGCAATCAGTCGCGCTTGGACGGTGACAGCCGATTGACATATCGGCAGCAAAAACAAAAACCGGTCAAGTGCGAGTCTAAATCGCGCACGAAGGGTTCCGTACCACCGTTCAATGGAAGCGATGGTGTGGAGTGAATAGTTTGGATTTTACACAGCAAAATAATGTTTACAAAGTTATTGGTGCGGTTACTTTCACACTCCATGTACGTAACCAGGTGCATCCATAAGTTTGTATGTGGTATTGAAAGAATTGTTATATGGGAGCCCCTTAAATATTTCTTTTATCCTGTTTTTTAGTATTTGTTGTTATAGCGGCAACAGAAATACATAATCTGTGAAAATTTCAACTCTCTAGCTAGCTAGGTTCTTGAGATACAGCCTGGTGACAGACGGACGGACGGACAGCGAAGTCTTAGTAATAGGGTTCCGTTCTTACCCGTTGGGTACGGAACCCTAAAAATGGTGACCTGCGACGTAAAAAGGTGTAAATCATACCCAAATCGCAAAACACAAAAACAGGGAGTGTCGTATCACAAGTAAGTATTATATTTTCAATGACTATTGGCTTTAAATTGATTATCTATAAAATATTCAACCATTCGACTGACGTAACTTTGTAGCGACGCGCGACGCACAGTGAAACTGCCCGCTTCCTATATTTGAAAAACGATCCGATTTGGTTATTTTTCTATTCCTAATGTCAAGATTACTATTCGTAAACAAATGTAATTAATTAGTTTATTACTTATAAATCAAAATCAAGATCTTAAATTCCAAGTCACGCTACTAATGTGTATCTGTGAGCTTACATCATCTTTCATAATTTAACGGCAAAGACAAAAATTAATATGCCTATTTAATTATGTTTCAACTTTTTATTAATTAAACATGAGGTAATTGCGTGAGACCTCGCCCCTTAAGTAAAATTTTAGCTAGATATATTTTATTTCTACTCCTAATCACCGATTAAAAGTCACCGGGTATTTGAGATTTATCCGTAGATCAACTTTCCTAATATTGTGTCTATACACCACAAATCGGAACGTGACCGACCGTGACGCCGTTACAATTTTTCGTACTGTCTTGGTTCCGACGAATCCCGACAGGGGCGCTATTTTTCTTAGCCTCAAAATGGTAAGAAATTAAGTACGGGAAGGCCTATCCTTAGTATTTATATCGATGCCAGTAGCCCTTAATTGTCAGATTTCTCTCAAATATTTTATTCTTTTTAAACGGACGTCATGTTTTTCCATCAAAATGCTCCTGTTATTGTCGGTTTTTCTAAATCTGAATCCCATGTCTCGGATTATATTTCGAAGAGATGAAATTGAGCCTTTGAATCCCATTTCCTCATCTTTTAGGAAAGTTATATATCATTCGTCGTATCACGTAATAATCAAAATCATCCATTTTTAAACGATATTTTTTGCCGGGAACTTCTTTGGATTGTTGATGTTTACTTTCTTCTTTTTTAAATAAATTTGCTTCTTTTCTAAATAGTTATTAAAATAGTTTACGAGATTGAGCGACATTTTTTTTACCACGCTTTAAATTTGTTGAAGCCATGATACATAACTATTGTAAGTTAATTTTGTTAAAATTTGATAGAATCGAATATTTTCACGAATGAAATAAGCGTTCATAAACATAAATGTATCATATACGTCACACTGTTTTTATTGACACTAAGAAGGCAGACCGTCAACATAGTATTTTTTTTTTCTTATTTCAATATAAAGGTTATGTTAGTTTTGAGCTACAAAGGAGGTGTTGTTGCTCATATCGTTCTTGAATTGTATTCAATAAGACAACGAGTAATATAATTAAAGGTCATATCTGTAAATTGATAACTCTATGTGAGAGATGAGGGATTCACGACAATTTCGAGGTTGGCCGAATCGTTGACTGATTTTAATCGTATTGTACAAAAGACTGTCGTTTTACGTTTTCCCTTGTTCAATGATATGGAACCCTTCGTGAGCGAGTCCGACGTCCTACTCGCACTTTACCGGTTTGTTTTAGTTGTGTATTTCTTGTGTAAGATTGTAGAAACCGTTAGTGTATAAGTGTATAATCTGTCGCGTGAGATTGTAAAACCGTTAGTGTATAAACTGTCGCGTGAGATTGTAAAACCGTTATTGTATAAACTTTAGCGTGAGATTGTAAAACCGTTAGTGTATAAACTGTCGTGTGAGATTGTAAAACCGTTAGTGTATAAACTGTCGCGTGAGATTGTAAAACCGTTAGTGTATAAACTGTAGCGTGAGATTGTAAAACCGTTAGTGTATAAACTGTCGCGTGAGATTGTAAAACCGTTAGTGTATAAATTGTCGCGTGAGATTGTAAAACCGTTAGTGTATAATCTGTCGCGTGAGATTGTAAAACCGTTAGTGTATAAACTGTCGCGTGAGATTGTAAAACCGTTAGTGTATAAACTGTAGCGTGAGATTGTAAAACCGTTAGTGTATAAACTGTCGCGTGAGATTGTAAAATTTCAACAAACTGCTTGCGTTTTAACGTATTTTGAAATGAATAGATTTATTTCAAACCGTCAAATTGTCAACGAGACGGACAGGGCTCAACATTTATGTTTAAACCAGTTCATAATTGCACGGTCTGACATAGTTAGATTAAAAACTAACAAAAATGAATATGTTACATTGTTAACAATATCGTACAGTTCACAATTTAAAGGTTTATCATGGATATATTAATCTATTGAAATTGAATATAGCAATTTTACCTGAAAATAAAATTGTTATTATACATACTTACCTGGCTTTAAGCCTAATATTGAGAGTAGCATACTTGACTTCCTTTCCGGTGCGACGAAATTAGCCCCAAATAGCTCACTTCCTGTTTAAAACTCCTAAAATACATGTCATATCCGTTTTGAACCTCAGCAACATTGCGCGCGTAAAGTTTCAGAAATGGCGGCAATTGTAGCCAGCGTTATTGTGCGCGCTCAATTTTCAGGTCATTGGCAACTCAATAAAGAGCTTATCGTGTCTAAGAATGTGTCACGATCGTGCAATGCACAGTAATGTGCACAGCAGGCAGCGATTTACCTAGGCTTAAAGCCAGGTAAGTATGTATAATAACAATTTTATTTTCAGGTAAAATTGCTATATTATACCTGACGTTACCTGGCTTTAAGCCTAATATTGAGTAGTGTTTGGTATCGACTGCTGAGTTAAAAACGCCAATGTGATATGACTAGGAGTTCATTTATGGAAACCTTATAGAAATTATGATACTGAATGTGTATGCATCATCGTGTACGTGATGCAAAGATAGGCTGCGCAAATGCAACTCAAAAATAAGGCAAATAGATAGAAACAAACACAGACAAGGTCTGATGAAGTCATCTTTTGAGGCCAGCCGAGTTTTGGGCTGGCTAGGTTAGACTTGGTTAGTTAGTTTCTGGCTATTAGGACTCATCTGATCTATATTAATCTAAGAATATGCAAAGCTTTACAGTAGGTTTTCCCTTCAGTCAGCACTTAAGTACAAGTTCACCGAGATTGGTGCTCGGTGGTTGGCTGCTAGCTCGCCATTCACCTCGACGACTACCAAGACTGCAGTTGTTAGGTCAGGATATCAGGTCGGTCACCTGACCTACGAAACTCGGAGCTAGAGACGTAGGCGTGCCGAATCGAATACATGTGAAAATGAGTTATTATAATTTGTACCTTGGCCCTGGCCAATCTGATTTAAACACAAAACATTGATGAAATAAGTGATTAGCTGTAGGTATAATCAAATTACAATTGCTGTATTTTGAATTGGGAGTGCGCCTCCTGGATGCATTATCACTGATTATGTACTTCCACATATGATTGGTCTTTGCAAAAGACTGGCGAACAAGTCTGTAATCTGACTTTAATAATAAAGTTACTCAATTAATCCTTTTCGTAACACTTCTGAGAAGAATAGTTAGATGTGGCTGATTCTATTACAGGAGCTAGTGTGGCTATCTGACTAAACTGAAGATGCTTCTACAGTGGGCAAGCATAGAGAAAAAGACAAGTTTACGTGTAATAAGCATATTTGTAAATGCCTACAGTGATAAAGAAGTTTAGTATATATCGTATTCAATTATCATTGATCAGATACCTAATACAAGTATCTGAACGCGTTTTCATAATTACCCGCAGATGTGTAGACAACATTATGTGAAACCATGTTACCTAGGAGTGAACCATAAAAGTACATACTTCACTGGGATAATCCGGCGTGGTCATAAAATTCATTAAAATAATAATGTGTAATGGATAAAAGTTTTGAAAAACAGTTCACTGGTAGAAATACCAGGTTGGTGTCGTAGCGTCACTCCTTTTCCCATACGGGGCGGCAGAGGCACAATGGCGCCCACGCTCAATATGCTAATGTATATCATGCTCAGTCCGATATTCAATACTCCATTGCTACTCACTTTATAATTATTATTCCTTTACTATGTAGGTACTGTACGGAACAGCTGTAGAAATATTAAGGAACTCTGCTTGTGGGCTGTATGCCGCACCGGCCACATCCAAGACACATTATGGTTAGATTACCTCGATTTCATCGACTTGGTTAAAGCTGCCTTTGCTGTTCGCTTGGGATATGACTATTGAGAAACGACCAAATAAATAGTGGAGATGTGAAAAAAAAATATGATATATAATCTCAAATTTATACTAATGTCCTGAGAGACTCGAGGACTGTCATCAGCTCCTTTTGGCTAATATACTGAAAAGTGAATTCTTACAGCCACTTACCTAGTGAATTATGAAGACCTGCGCGGTCCAGTGACACGTAGGTCATTTGTGAGAAGTAATGTAGATAACTTCTCTATATGGCTCCGACAATATCCTGGTGGATAACTGTCTGAATAATATTAGCAGACTATATCTTTGGATAGTGAATCTGAAAGGTGACTGCTACAATGATAACTATCTGAAGCAGTGAAGTAGGCATATTGCCGACCATATCCTGCCGGATTGATGAAAGTAGTCGGGTTGAAAAACGACGGCTCTGTTGTTAGATTGTAACGCTTTGTTATATTAGGGGTTGGAGGAAATCAACTAGGTAGGTACTCAAAGTTCTTTAAAAATATGGTTTAACATAGTAAAGGTAAGTCCAACACCACAATTAGAGCAGTTTATGATTATCCTTTTACCCGTTGAGTATGGTATTATATAGATAGCCGGTCCTCCAGCCACATACCTAATGTTTAGAACTCCCTTTTAATCCATTAAAAGCAGCAGCGCTAAAATGGAAATTATTGATTTCGAAGCAAAGAAAGTTACATAAAGTAATTAGTATAAATGGAATATAAAATAGTTTTGATTTTATATTTCTTCGTCACTGGTTTAAAAAGGGTTAAGATATCACGTAAATAAGTAAAACGTTACAATAAAACTGTAAGAAAATTGTTTGCCTCCACTCTGTCCGCCTCGTTCTACCAAAATCAGGCGATGTTTCTGTATGAAAATGTCGCTTTGAACCTTGCACAGATGGAAACGTTGCAGAGACTGAGTTAGATCTCAAGTTTCGCCGGGATACTAGAAATGCACGACAACCAGCCATCAGATATCTACATCTTTGCGCAAGATGTTTAATTGAACCGTCTCGCATAGACTGAGTCATTTCATACTCACACGAGCGTTTAGTAGCGATGTCCCCTTACGCGCAGGCACTACCGGCATAACCGCTAACGGCTGAGGTGGACTAAGTTGCAGAAACTGTATCAGCGGTATATTAACATCGAAGATTGATCAACAGGTCACTTCACGAGGGAATTTCAATTTCTCTGTAGCCAAGCTGCGCTGATTGGTGTACTTATGGCGCTCAGACTGGGCTGCGGCACCTACATTTGGCTGCGGCTCGTAGTCGCCGCGTCGTCGTTCGCCTCCTGCCTCCCCTCCGCGCACGCACCAGCCTTGCGCAGGCTGGCGGCCCGGAGCGCTCGCCGTATGCCGGCTCCGGGCGGCGGGGGCGCGTCACCGCTGCGCGCGGGCGCGGGCTAAGTGCAGCGGGCAGCCAGCAGCGCGAAGGGCTCACCTTCTCTACTCGCCTTGCTCTGGAGGTCGAACTCACGAAAATGCGCGCAGTCGCCGTGTCGTCGTTTGCCTCCTGCTTCCCCTCCGCGCGCGCGCCAGCCTTGCGCAGGCTGGCGGCCCGGAGCGCTAGCCGGGCTCCGGGCGGCGGGGGCGCGACACCGCTGCGCGCGGGCGCGGGCTAACAGTTGCGGTGAGCCCTTTGCACAAGGGCTTGCCTCCTCTGTTTGCCTTGCCCTGGAGGTCAAACTCACGAAAAATCTCCAGGTTTCTCCTTCCTCGGACATAAAATCTGTAAAACTGGGATTAGTTATGGAATATCCACCGAGGGCAAAATCTTGCACGAGGTTACCATTACGCGATGGTCGTGAATGCATTGAGTATAGATTGAGTAGAGATCCACTCGTCCAACGTCAATATTTCGCAATTGATAAGAATCGATTTTATTATATTCCCCCTCGGAAGACATCTCGTTGATTGTATTACATACCTTATCCCTGTAGCCGGAATCTGCTTGGTGCTCAACAAGCCGAGACATGAACGTCGAAAATATCCCTTTTTGCGCCTCCTTCTGCTTGATCAAACCATGTGGTACTACCATGGGCGGTCACTACGTTCCCGCCAAGTATGATTGCCATCTAAGGACTTGGCGCACTCGAGTTCATTGAACTCCAGCACAGAACAATAAAAGTTTGTATCTCATGCGAACGGCAAATACATAATCTGATTGGATTGGATTTACTTATGATTTTCTCGGCGTGCGATTCGGATGAATGCAATGTTTGTATTTTCGAGGGTAGTTACAAATAGCTACTTATAAATATCACTCCTATATCAAAGGGAGTGATATTCCTAACAAATTCAATGTCAGAATTAAACATATCTTATTGCGAGATTGTGTAAGTTACTACATACCCATGTATCATTACATTGCATCACTCGATCTGTATAGCATACGATCATGCATTGTCGAGATGTTACTAGCTGAAACATGGAATGATTTTTCCAGATTACTTGTCCTTGAATTCTTTCTTACTCCCCCGAAGTCTTCTCCTCCGGCTGCTCCTCCTCTCCGGAGACGTGGAAGTGGAACTGCTGTAGCGATCACTCCTCGATGATTCACTACGCGGGGCTATCTACCGCGGTTTTTATTAAACGGATTATTTTTTGCTGTTACACTGAACAGTTAACACTATAACCGTAACAAAATTCCAAGGATATTTCGAAAAGTAACTTGGAATATTTTCAAATTTGTTAAACGCGTGCGCACGGAAAGAAATCCAAAACGCCAATGTCCTGAAAATTGAGCGCGCACAATAACGCTGGCTACAATTGCCGCCATTTCTGAAACTTTACGCGCGCAATGTTGCTGAGGTTCAAAACGGATATGACATGTATTTTAGGAGTTTTAAACAGGAAGTGAGCTATTTGGGGCTAATTTCGTCGCACCGGAAAGGAAGTCAAGTATGCTACTCTCAATATTAGGCTTAAAGCCAGGTAACGTCAGGTATAATACGTGATATAGTAACCAGTACCAGTACGTGATATAGTAACCAGTTCGACCCCCGGCTGGGGTTAAAGAAAACAAACCAAGGTCTTGGATATGTATATGCATTGCTGTTGCACAGGGTATCCTATTGCGGGGCCAGAAGCTATGTATTTGCCTGTACATAAATGTTTGTTTATTTTTCATTATCAACTTATGGTGTTCACAAGTATACGGTGTCATATGCACTCTTGAGTCTTATGGTGTTATCTCATAAACTGTATTTCAGATATGTCTTGGCTTAATGAAGTATGTAAGCAAGACAACGTCAGACTAATGCTATCAGCGTTCCTTTAACAGCGATAATTGCAATGTACAATCTATAGGTACCAACAAATGTGGTGTCATGGTAGTCTGAGGATCAAACCTTCCTTAGCGACTTGGTAGAGGCCAAAACCTTCTCAGAGATGACGAAGGCTTTGAAAATTTTGATCGCACTATCGCACGGGTTCCCAACCGCTGGTGGCGCGCTCCCCGGAACTTTATTACCATTAATAATTATACGGGGCGGAAAATTCGCTGGCGGTTTGCGCCGTCCCTCCTAGATGTTTTGTTTTCATACTCATGATTTTTCGTTACTCGAGTTTGTGAGTCATGTGAAAGACTTATAAAATATGAAATATCTCACGTAACCTTTACGCTTTCACAGGTGGGGTACTACCGCACGCGGTACCCGGCGCACATGCTGGCTCAGTTAGTGCCGGCGGTGCGCGATGGTACCCTGCCGCCGCTCGACCGGCTCGGGCTGCTGGACGACAGCTGCGCGCTCGTGCAGGCGGGACACACGCACACGCACGAGGTACAACACGATCTGTAAACTATCGCCTAGAGCCGGGCGCTACTTTACAAAACAACATCCTGTATATGAAAAGCCATATAACAATGACAAACTCTAGGTCCAAGTTTTGTTTCACTTCCTTTTAATTACCTAAAACTTAATTCTCATAATTCTCAATTCCAGTCCATGAAGTTGATGGAGGCATTTAGCAACGACACCAACTTCACAGTGTGGGCCTCCATGTCCAACTGCCTCTCCAAGCTGTCTGCTCTCTTCTCTCACACTGCGCTGGACAAGCCACTGAAGGTAAGCACAAGCTGTCTGCTCTCTTCTCTCACACTGCGCTGGACAAGCCACTGAAGGTAAGCACAAGCTGTCTGCTCTCTTCTCTCACACTGCGCTGGACAAGCCACTGAAGGTAAGCACAAGCTGTCTGCTCTCTTCTCTCACACTGCGCTGGACAAGCCACTGAAGGTAAGCACAAGCTGTCTGCTCTCTTCTCTCACACTGCGCTGGACAAGCCACTGAAGGTAAGCATGAGCTCGCTTTGTCTGCTCTCTTCTCTCACAATGCGCTGGACAAGCCACTGAAGGTAAGCACAAGCTGTCTGCTCTCTTCTCTCACACTGCGCTGGACAAGCCACTGAAGGTAAGCACAAGCTGTCTGCTCTCTTCTCTCACACTGCGCTGGACAAGCCACTGAAGGTAAGCACAAGCTGTATGCTCTCTTCTCTCACACTGCGCTGGACAAGCCACTGAAGGTAAGCATGAGCTCGCTTTGTCTGCTCTCTTCTCTCACACTGCGCTGGACAAGCCACTGAAGGTAAGCACAAGCTGTCTGCTCTCTTCTCTCACACTGCGCTGGACAAGCCACTGAAGGTAAGCACAAGCTGTCTGCTCTCTTCTCTCACACTGCGCTGGACAAGCCACTGAAGGTAAGCACAAGCTGTCTGCTCTCTTCTCTCACACTGCGCTGGACAAGCCACTGAAGGTAAGCACAAGCTGTCTGCTCTCTTCTCTCACACTGCGCTGGACAAGCCACTGAAGGTAAGCACAAGCTGTCTGCTCTCTTCTCTCACACTGCGCTGGACAAGCCACTGAAGGTAAGCACAAGCTGTCTGCTCTCTTCTCTCACACTGCGCTGGACAAGCCACTGAAGGTAAGCACAAGCTGTCAGCTCTCTTCTCTCACACTGCGCTGGACAAGCCACTGAAGGTAAGCACAAGCTGTCTGCTCTCTTCTCTCACACTGCGCTGGACAAGCCACTGAAGGTAAGCACAAGCTGTCTGCTCTCTTCTCTCACACTGCGCTGGACAAGCCACTGAAGGTAAGCATGAGCTTGCTTTGGAATAAATAGATGGTGTAGTGTAGTGTATGTAGTGCAGTAACACCCTTTTATAAGTCCACTTCTAACTAAAAATCAGCATGCAACAAATCTGGGAATGAAAATTTCGCCCACTTCTAGCTGCTCCATAGTTCATATTACAATACAATAATATGGTACCATCGAGCTGGTCTGATGATGGATACTCGAAGGTGGAAGAGATTTTTTCTGATATACCCCTTCAAAATTGCCCCCCAAATTCAATATGTATTTGCTTACGTCACACGCTCGTGTTTGGGTCACGTAAATACATAAGTGTACCAAATTTTAATCCTATAATGGTTCCGTTTTAAAGTACGGAACCCTAAAAAAAACACAAAAAAACGGTTCCGTACCAACGTAGAATGGTGGGGAGTGAATAGTTTGGATTTTACATAGCAAAATGTTGTTTACAAAGTTATTGGTGCGGCTGCTTTCTTACTCCATGTACGTAACCAGGTACATTTATAAGTTTGTATGTGGTATTGAAAGAATATTATATATGTCACCGGAAGACCGGAAAACCGTTATTTGATAAACTAACGCGGTAGTTGATCAACTATCGACAGATAGTAAACCAGACCGACAGGAAGAACTTACGTTTAGAATTTACGCTTCTTTTGTTCTTACATGTCAACCTAAAACGAAGACTATTCAGGGGCTTCGCTGCGCTCGCCCCCTTCTGCCTTCACCTAAGCTACCGCAGTGTTTGCTCTGGTATTTCGTTTGCAATTCAAGTTTAAACCAGTTTACTATTTAACGGTTTTTAGGGTTCCGTACCCAACGGGTAAGAACGGAACCCTATTACTAAGACTTCGCTGTCCGTCCGTCCGTCCGTCTGTCACCAGGCTGTATCTCAAGAACCTAGCTAGCTAGAGAGTTGAAATTTTCACAGATTATGTATTTCTGTTGCCGCTATAACAACAAATACTAAAAAACAGGATAAAATAAATATTTAAGGGGTGTTCGATTCAGAATCGATACTCGATCGATGGTTTCGGAACGGCCATTTTGAATTTGACAGTTGCTGCCAACCTAGCAGTTTTTTGACAACTGACAGACGAAAAGCCCCCGCAATGTGACGCGTATTGATTTGGGCATTGAAATTAAATCGTAAGCCATCTGGAATTGTATTCGGGCTCCCCTCAGGATTGTCTATATAGCTGAGTGTATTGTGGTTCCTCGAACCAGATAAAGTTCGCATTTACGTAACATAACCTGTGTTGGAACACTGTGTTCGTCGAAGCTGGCCTGCCAGCCATACCTGGTTGGCTGAAGAACCTGTCTACCAAGAAGAGCCTAGGGTGCACCCAGGCCTTGCAGAGAGACAGGAGTTTGACGGGAACGAAGCACAGACCAGGTCAGATAGAATCTATTTACTTTAGCGCGGTGAAGCGCCGACGTTCTTGCTTCTTGGCATCTGATAGCTACGCTACCTCGTAGCTATGGGCCCCTGCGAGGTCATTGGGTGCCGAGAGGCCTGAACATTTTGGTAGCAAGAGCGTGGTTTCCTGAGATTTGCAGCCGTCAAGGGCTCCGGGAACCCACGATTTGGGACTATCAATCTGTAGGTATAGGCGGTTATTAGCTAACTTGGTGTTGTTCCTGTATCCACATAGATTGGTAGTATTGTAAGCTATAAGTCTATTGCTGGTAGTAGACAGACAGATTTTCCCTAAATGACCAGTTGTACTGAGATGTGACTCAGAATAGTAATTACATTACAGGTACATTGTAGGTGAATTGAAATTTGCATTGAAGTACCAGTTACCAGTTAGTCAATCTATTAGTGGTCTAGTAATGCTAATGAATGTTTGGTTAACATAGGTAGTTACATTTATTGATAGCAGGCTATGACATTGTTTTCAGTTTATAGCAATTTATAACTTGAACTAATATTGACTATCTGTGTGTGTTATATGATATAGGGAAACTAAATTGTTGTTTACAGAATTTGTGTAGATATAAAACTCGGTTTCTATTGTTTGGGGAAATCAGCATTGTTTAAGTTATAGTTTAGGGTTCCCTCGTTTGGGTTGTAGACTGGAGGGTCCAATATAATTGAGTTATTGCAAATTGTGAGTAAGTATCGTTCCGATCATGTCGTTATCTGAAATACAGAAGGGTGTTTGTAAGGAACTCAGATGGTTTTCCTCCGCACACGGTCTGATAGACCGTTTAGATAGGCATGATGTGGTATTGGAGCAGTCTATGGACGTTAAGGAACGTTACAACAGGGTGCTCGAATTGTCCGCGCTGGCGGAATCAGTTGATGGTTGCGCACCTGACAGGCTGTCACGGTTGCTAGGGGATGTCGACCAATGTATGGAGATGGCAGCTGCTATCACGCAGAAGGCTGCGGACATACGTAGGCAGCGCGAGTCCAGCCATGGTGGTGACATTGAAGCACCTCTGCCGCATCAGGGATCGGGGACCAGGTTACCCGTTATAACTATGCCTACTTTTGACGGAGTGTCCGGTGAATGGATGAGCTTCATCAATCTGTTCGACAGTTTGGTGCACATGCGATCGGACATTACCAAGTCTGTAAAAATGGCTCAGCTGGTGGCAGCATTGAGGGGTGAGCCTAGGGAGCTGGTCGCTCATTTGACAGTTACGGAGGGTAACTATGAAACGGCCAGACAATTGTTGGTCAGACGTTACCATAACAAACAGAGGTTGGCCGATGCCCAACTGAACCGTTTGTTTAGTATCCCGGTTGTGAACAAGGTCGGGGCCATACAGACGGAGGTTTTGAACCCGTTGTTGTCCGTCACCAAGGCTCTAGAGAATCTTGGACTTCCGGTTGGTGAATGGTCGTACCTACTGCTGTACATTGTACTTTCCCGCCTACCCGCTGACGTGCAGACTCGTTTCGAACAGTCTCACGGGCGGTCGGCCGAGGACCTGCCCGCCTTCTCCGACTTGGTCGGATTCTTGGAAGAGGAGGCTCGACGGGCAGAGAATTTGGGGTTGACGGTCACCCATCCTTCGGAGCCACAGAGAGCTGCCGGGAGCGCTGTGAGTAGGGGCTCTCCGACGAGGAAGGACCGCACCAACCGGCAGTCATATGGGACTGTGAGTGCATTGACCCCACATAGTGAGACCTGCCCATGTTGTAGGCAGATTGGCCATGCTGTGGCCAATTGCAATAAGTTCGGGGAACTTAGGGTTCAGGGACGGCGCCGGATGGCCAAGCAGCGGAGCTGGTGTTTCCTGTGCCTCGGGCCACACATGGCTAGGGACTGCACGCGCACAAAATTGTGCGGATATTGTGGTGGGGCCCACAACAATCTGTTGTGCATGAACCGGTCCAGCCAACAGCCACCACAGGGCCGTACCCAGGGTGATACGGAATGGGGCCCTGAGAATTCGTTTGCGACTTGGAGCGCAACTCAGGAGCCAATGTCCCCACGTGCACAGGGCGGTACTAGGGTGCAGGGCCGCACTCAGGGTCATCACATGGGGGGCCCTGAGTTTTCGGTTGCGACTCAGCATCCGACTCAGCGGGCAATGGGGCCACAAGCACGCAGCCACCCAGGGGTGCAGGGCCGCACTCAGGGTCATCACATGGGGGGCCCTGAGTTTTCGGTTGCGACTCAGCATCCGACTCAGCGGGCAATGGGGCCACAAGCACGCGGCCACCCAGGGGTGCAGGGCCGCACTCAGGGTCATCACATGGGGGGCCCTGAGTTCTCGGTTGCGACTCAGCATCCGACTCAGCGGCACATTGGGTGTGTTGAGCAGGCCGTAACGGGCGGGTGGCATGGGACAACTTCGAGCTATGCGGATGCGGCTCGGACGCCGCCTCAGTTGTCGCCCCGCTCGTCGCCTCGTCCTCGTCGGTCGCATGTGATGTCCCCCCCGCTCATGGAGCGGCCACGGTTGAATTCACGCCCACAACCCTTCGGGGGGCGTCGTAGGGTGGCAATGGAACCGGCGCGTGGGCCATTTGTACAATGGGACCCTCTGGCGTATAGCTGCCTACCTGATCGGTTACAGGCACAGTGGGGCCCCGGGGGCCCTCGCTAGGAATTTGCGGCCCAACAATTGGTTGCCCCCCAACCGGAGACGGTGGTGTTACCGATCGCCTCTGTGCTTGTTTGGGATTTGGCGGGCAACCCAACATACGTTCGCGCCCTATTAAATTCTGGAGCTCAGGGCTGCATTGTATCGAACGATTTAGCGAAATGGTTGGGCCTCAATATAAATAATGTATCGTTGCCGAGGAAATTGGTCCCTGCTGGGGATTACAGGGCAACCCTTCACGGGTTTTGTGATGCCTTTGAACGAGGGTTTGCGGCAGCGGTTTATTTGCGAACCGTCACCTCCACCGGGGAGGTCGACGTGCGTTTGGTTTTGGCAAAAAGCAAGGTAGCGCCTATTCGGACAAGGATGACGATTCCAAAACTGGAACTGTCCGGGGCTGCTCTTTTGACCAAACTTTTGAATCACACTCTAACAGTGTTGCTTGGGTCAGTGGTTTTGGAGGATACGGTGTACGCGTGGACGGACAGCCAGATTGTTTTGTGCTGGCTGAAGGCTTCGGTCCATACCTTAGAGGTTTTTGTTGCGAACCGTGTCTCCCAGATTGTGTCGTCTGAGGTCCCACTGACCTGGAGACATGTACCAGGAGAATTGAACCCCTCTGATTGTGCATCCAGGGGATGTCGGGCTCCTGAACTCATTAGACACCATTTGTGGTGGGGACCACCCTGGCTTGCCAGGAGAGAATCGGACTGGCCCCACAGCCATGTAGTAGTATGTAGTAACAAGGGGGCTCCCATACAACAATACCACATACAAACTTATGGATGCACCTGGTTACGTACATAGGGTGTGAAAGTAACCGCACCAATAACTTTGTAAACAATAATTTGCTGTGTAAAATCCAAACTATTCACTCCACACCATCGCTTCCATTGAACGGTGGTACGGAACCCTTCGTGCGCGATTTAGACTCGCACTTGACCGGTTTTATTTAAATAGTAAACTGGTTTAAACTTGAATTGAAATTTAGTTTATCAACTAACGGTTTTGACTATCTTACGGTGTCATATATATGTTGTATGGGAGCCCCCTTAAATATTTATTTTATTCCGTTTTTAAGGATTTGTTGTTACAGCGGCTACAGAAATACATCATATGTAAAAATTAATCTGTTAAATTTAATGTGTAACTATCATTGCTCATGAGATACAGTCTGGTGACAGACGGACAGACAGACAGACAGACGGACAGCGGAGTCTTAGTAATAGGATCCCGTTTAACCCTTTGGGTACGGATGCCTAAAAACACAGAAAACAGCCAAAATATCGAAAAAGCCTTTGTTCGGGAAATCCAACTTTTCCCAATAGATGGCGCGAGTTGCGGACTCAGATTCTTGAAACTTTTTGGTTACTCACTCTACGTTTGACAGCTGTGTTCTGCATCAAAACGAGTATGCGAAGCCGCGCCACGGGTAGCTAGTGATCTTATTTATTTTTATTTTATTTTCATATGAAAACTTACAGCATATATAAATATACAAAATTTTGCGTAGACTTAATGTTAGGATATAAACATGCCAATTACAAGTTATACAATGTCGCCTTCCGCAGAACGCGTATGCGAAGCCGCGCCACGGGTAGCTAGTGATCTTATACCATGTCGTCTTCCGCAGAACGCGTATGCGAAGCCGCGCCACGGGTAGCTAGTGATCTTACACCATGTCGTCTTCCGCAGAACGCATATGCGAAGTCGCGCCACGGGTAGCTAGTGATCTTATACCATGTCGTCTTCCGCAGAACGCGTATGCGAAGCCGCGCCACGGGTAGCTAGTGATCTTACACCATGTCGTCTTCCGCAGAACGCGTATGCGAAGCCGCGCCACGGGTAGCTAGTGATCTTACACCATGTCGTCTTCCGCAGAACGCGTATGCGAAGCCGCGCCACGGGTAGCTAGTGATCTTACACCATGTCGTCTTCCGCAGAACGCATATGCGATGTCGCGCCACGGGTAGCTAGTGATCTTATACCATGTCGTCTTCCGCAGAACGCGTATGCGAAGCCGCGCCACGGGTAGCTAGTGATCTTACACCATGTCGTCTTCCGCAGAACGCGTATGCGAAGCCGCGCCACGGGTAGCTAGTGATCTTACACCATGTCGTCTTCCGCAGAACGCGTATGCGAAGCCGCGCCACGGGTAGCTAGTGATCTTATACCATGTCGTCTTCCGCAGAACGCGTATGCGAAGCCGCGCCACGGGTAGCTAGTGATCTTACACCATGTCGTCTTCCGCAGAACGCGTATGCGAAGCCGCGCCACGGGTAGCTAGTGATCTTACACCATGTCGTCTTCCGCAGAACGCGTATGCGAAGCCGCGCCACGGGGAGCTAGTGATCTTACACCATGTCGTCTTCCGCAGAACGCGTATGCGAAGCCGCGCCACGGGTAGCTAGTGATCTTATACTATGTCGTCTTCCGCAGAACGCGTATGCGAAGCCGCGCCACGGGTAGCTAGTGATCTTATACCATGTCGTCTTCCGCAGAACGCGTATGCGAAGCCGCGCCACGGGTAGCTAGTGATCTTACACCATGTCGTCTTCCGCAGAACGCGTATGCGAAGCCGCGCCACGGAGAGCTAGTGATCTTACACCATGTCGTCTTCCGCAGAACGCGTATGCGAAGCCGCGCCACGGGTAGCTAGTGATCTTATACCATGTCGTCTTCCGCAGAACGCGTATGCGAAGCCGCGCCACGGGTAGCTAGTGATCTTACACCATGTCGTCTTCCGCAGAACGCGTATGCGAAGCCGCGCCACGGGTAGCTAGTGATCTTACACCATGTCGTCTTCCGCAGAACGCGTATGCGAAGCCGCGCCACGGGTAGCTAGTGATCTTATACCATGTCGTCTTCCGCAGAACGCGTATGCGAAGCCGCGCCACGGGGAGCTAGTGATCTTACACCATGTCGTCTTCCGCAGAACGCGTATGCGAAGCCGCGCCACGGGTAGCTAGTGATCTTATACCATGTCGTCTTCCGCAGAACGCGTATGCGAAGCCGCGCCACGGGTAGCTAGTGATCTTACACCATGTCGTCTTCCGCAGAACGCGTATGCGAAGCCGCGCCACGGGTAGCTAGTGATCTTACACCATGTCGTCTTCCGCAGAACGCGTATGCGAAGCCGCGCCACGGGTAGCTAGTGATCTTACACCATGTCGTCTTCGGCAGAACGCGTATGCGAAGCCGCGCCACGGGTAGCTAGTGATCTTAAACCATGTCGTCTTCCGCAGAACGCGTATGCGAAGCCGCGCCACGGGTAGCTAGTGATCTTACACCATGTCGTCTTCCGCAGAACGCGTATGCGAAGCCGCGCCACGGGTAGCTAGTGATCTTACACCATGTCGTCTTCCGCAGAACGCGTATGCGAAGCCGCGCCACGGGTAGCTAGTGATCTTACACCATGTCGTCTTCCGCAGAACGCGTATGCGAAGCCGCGCCACGGGTAGCTAGTGATCTTATACCATGTCGTCTTCCGCAGAACGCGTATGCGAAGCCGCGCCACGGGTAGCTAGTGATCTTATACCATGTCGTCTTCCGCAGAACGCGTATGCGAAGCCGCGCCACGGGTAGCTAGTGATCTTACACCATGTCGTCTTCCGCAGAACGCGTATGCGAAGCCGCGCCACGGGTAGCTAGTGATCTTACACCATGTCGTCTTCCGCAGAACGCGTATGCGAAGCCGCGCCACGGGTAGCTAGTGATCTTACACCATGTCGTCTTCCGCAGAACGCGTATGCGAAGCCGCGCCACGGGTAGCTAGTGATCTTATACCATGTCGTCTTCCGCAGAACGCGTATGCGAAGCCGCGCCACGGGTAGCTAGTGATCTTACACCATGTCGTCTTCCGCAGAACGCGTATGCGAAGCCGCGCCACGGGTAGCTAGTGATCTTACACCATGTCGTCTTCCGCAGAACGCATATGCGATGTCGCGCCACGGGTAGCTAGTGATCTTATACCATGTCGTCTTCCGCAGAACGCGTATGCGAAGCCGCGCCACGGGTAGCTAGTGATCTTACACCATGTCGTCTTCCGCAGAACGCGTATGCGAAGCCGCGCCACGGGTAGCTAGTGATCTTACACCATGTCGTCTTCCGCAGAACGCGTATGCGAAGCCGCGCCACGGGTAGCTAGTGATCTTATACCATGTCGTCTTCCGCAGAACGCGTATGCGAAGCCGCGCCACGGGTAGCTAGTGATCTTATACCATGTCGTCTTCCGCAGAACTACGGTCGCAAGCTATTCGCGAACATCACGCGCCGGCTCGGCTGGGACGCGCAGGAGAAGGAAAGCCACCTCGACACGCTGCTGCGCAGTCTCGTGCTCAACAAGATGATCAGCTTCGAAGACCCCGACACCATCAGGGAGGCCAAGAGTCGGTGAGCTTGCTGCTCCTGTTTACTGCCCTTTTGAATAGATAGTGGCTGTGAGATCTTTGGACGTGTTTGGAGCTCTGGCGTCTTCGATCCCGGCAACTTGACTATTTGCGTGAGCCACAGAGCTTATCATTATTGTCTTCATCTGTATAGCACAACGCTGTGTATTAACAAATGTGTGGTAGACAAATTGAATTATTTATTCGATTGCGCACAGTAGTCTAGTTAGACAAACATTCGTTTTCTTGTAGTTTGTACATAACATTCATGGACAAATATATGTATACTATATCTGTACTACGCGCCAAAGTTAACGAGGCACCTCGCTCTGATAACGTCATAGCGTCCTACTGACGCGTCGATAAAGATAAAGATGAAGATAAATTTATTGCTGTTTCCTTAATACTAAATACAATTTTCGATGGCGAGAGGGAGCGAGAGAGGGTGGAGAAATCGCAGTCCTCGTGAGTGCCTAGTTAAGTTTGGCGTGTAGAACATTCGTGTCTTGTTTGCTACTTGTATCCCTCACTCACCAGTGGCTGACTGACTGGCAGGTTCGATGCGCACGTGTCGGGCACACGCGCGCTTCCCGCGGACCTGCGCTCGGCATGCTACCGCGCGGTGCTGGGCGGCGCGGACGCGAGCACGTTCGAGCGCTTCCTGCAGCTGTACCGCGCCGCCGACCTGCACGAGGAGAAGGACCGCATCAGCCGCGCGCTCGGCGCCGTCAGGGACCCCGAGCTGCTGGCCAGGGTGCTGCAGTTCGCCATCTCGGTAAGGTCACTCGTTTTGAATAATCGGATATATTTTCGCCCACATAGAGATGAAAACGGTGTCAATAAGGAGGAGGAAATTATGTCAAAAGTATATTTTATCCATCTTAATCTGGCTTATTTGAATAACAAACATTTTTTATCTACACACGTATCATAAACCCACTTTACTGCGTCCAAAAACCGCACGTAACGACCAGCATAATGTTATACTACTTGGTAAAATCTCATTTCTTATCTGAATATTGATCGACAAATAATGATATTCAAATTTCGAACGCCGACGCCCGCCTGCGTGCTGCCCCTAGTTTGTCTGTGAAGTTGGTACTACTGAACAAGCTAAACAAGTGCAGAGCAATTATCAATGCCACCATGCCGGTCGAACATGCGGTTCCTGAACATATCAAAGAGAGCTTATGATATATGTGTAGATAAACTAGTGTATGTAACTGTACATAATTAGGCATTATGTATCAGTCACATAAACTACTATTAGTATTGTGGGAATTTCTTCATTCCCTATTTGATAAGATAACTATACAAATAATTGTAAGTTGCCCTCCTTTTGTTTTTCAAGTGTGTACAGTCAGTCGGTCGGACCACTCGTGTTATCCCACCAGCCGCACGCACTCTTCACAGAGGTATAGATGCAGCTGGCAGCTACCGGTTACGTTTTGACGTCTCGATGTTGCGATGAGGATTCGAGCAGGCCTTTCTCCTCTAAAACTTCCCATAGTCGGTAGTTCAAAGGGTTAAAATCGGGGCTGCCTGAGGGCCAATCTTCGGCGGCAATGAAATCAGGCAAATTGTCCTTTACCCAGCGTTGGGTGGTGGTCCGCGCTTTGTCTGCAAGTCTTGTTGGAATGTCCAATGCTGGTTGGAAAACAAAGTTTAGGTCAGTGGCTTGATAACATGCTCCAAAGACTGATAATTAGCGGCCTTGTTTTGACGACTTGCTGGCAAAAATTAAGCTCAGTGAGTAAGTCACTCTCGCACGGGAACCCTAACAAACCATCACTGAGGCTAGTTGGTGGCCTCTTTCAACTTTGGCAACCTTCTCTGAGGCTCCTTGAGACGTGTGCGCGTATATTCGATCATTTTGGCGGTTGAATTTATCCTCTACAGTGTTTTCTTTAATCAGTAAACAGCATTCGTCGATATATCCGCCCTTCCTGTGCTGCTGCCACAACTTCTTAGCTCTGGTCGCCCTAATTCTGCTCAGAGCTGCTGTCACAGGATGTCCGGTACTTCGGCGATAAGCGCAGAGCTTCAAGTCTTGTCTGTTGATGCGGGACGTGGTCCTGGGTGGTATTTTGATCTCCCTAGACAAGTTTTCATGTTTCCGAAGAGGATTTCAACGAAATCGTTTGGCAACGGCTTTGATCGCTGCTGGCGTCCTGGAAACTCGCGGACGGCCGCTTCTGGATCTGCCGTCGATAGAGGACATCTCGATGAACCTTTTGTTACTAAGGGATATGAATTTTCTTGTTATACCGTGAGACTCCAACAATTTGAAAATTTCTACTGGAGTTTTGTTACAGTTTTAAAGCGCAATGATTGCGACACGATTCTCTTCCACAGCCCACTCCATCTCTCCGGCTGGGATTGGCGTGATCAACTAAGGGTTTTCCAGAAGAATAGACCTTATATCTGTCACAAATAAACAAATGAGCAATAATTGCAACTCAATATTTCAAATATCGGAATTGAAAAGATTGGGACCGAGTTTATGGCCAGACTATTTACTTTGCGAAAAATATGAGTTTAAAGTGCGAGAAAAGGCAACTTAAAAGACATTCATCGAAACATTTTGTCAGAGTCTTACAGATCAATCCAACCGTCAATATGTTTAAGTATGGGTGCCGATAGTAACAGTAGATTGATTGTTTGTGTTGTGTTTGTTGCAGGACGAGGTGCGGTCGCAGGATACGGTGTTCGTGATCATGTCGGTGGCGGTGAGCCGCGATGGTCGCGACCTCGCCTGGAAGTTCTTCCAGGACAACTGGAAACAGTTCATGGACCGGTACCAAGTACGTGCTTCTATAAAGTTCTACATGTTGATTGAATGCTAACAAAAGTATATTGGGTGCTTACCTATGAAATAGGCGAAATTTTTCAGACAGATTCAGAAGTTCATAATTCTTGAATTCAATAGCTATTTCCATTATTTTTTTATTGTTAAAAAGTTAATTTCAAAGTTTCACATCTACATATAATATGTTTTTTTAATTTTCACTTCGATAACTAAAATTTTATCTTCAAATCAGTTCGTCCTAAATGTCATCCATTTCCGAATGGCCGAGTCGGCAGTGACGCTGCCTACGAAACCAAGGGTCCCGGGTTCGAGTCCCGGTGGGGGCAAATATTTTTTTTGATGAGAATGGATGTTTGTACCCTAGTCATGGTTGTTTATCTATATAAGTATGTGTATCGTTGTCTAGTACCCAAGATACAGGGAATCCTAGTTTGGGGCTAGATCAATGTGTGTAAATGGTGTCCGAGGTATTATTATTATTATTATTATTTTCAGCTGACACTTGTCAAAAATTTAATCAATTTTGTTATTACTTAATGTCGTCTAATTCATACACACAAAGTTTTATAAAATTACGATTTGTCATTCCTAAAAAAAATGCAATATGTTTATTCTGAAAATTGAGTTTCATTCAATTTCTCCATACAAAACGCTGATTTCATAGGTAAGCACCTAATATTTGTGTATAACCTTTTCTACGCGGGAATTTAGTCCTTCCGTGTTTCGCAACACGTTAAGCCGCAGGTCCCTTCGTGTGACAATTCCTGGCACGAACACAGTATGATAGGGGTATCCTGTATGTATATGAATGCTGTAGAATTTAGTGCCTTTTTGTGCCTGAATCTCAGAATTTGTGCCCCAATATTTTCAAACTTGTAGCAATTTATAAATGGCTGGGCCAGGAATGACAATTCCTGGCCCGACCACGGCTGAATCAAGAAAAATAACAATGATATTGTTTTGTCTTGTATGCTAAGATTTTGTGCCTAATTAGTGCCTTCTACCTACCCATATACCCGGAGAATGGAGCCCTCGATTGTCGCCTGGCCGCTGATCGCTACATCAATCTTACTGTTTTGCTGGTTTTTTTCACTGTAGATATTTAGATATACTTGAACTTGAAATGAGCTCTGTGGTCAAATGGGTTTCATGCTTGCTTCTCACACAGGAGGTGCAGGTTCGAAACCTGACCATGTACCAATGAGATAATTAATTTATCTTAAGTACAGTATCGGACGTTCAGTGTTTCGGATGACACGTTAAGCTGTAGGTCCCGGCTGCAATCGCTACGTGGTGGTGGTCGTAACACCCTCCATCAACCTGCACTGAGCCAGCATGGTGGAGTATGGCTTAATCTTACTCGTAGCCGGGTAAAGGCCTGTGCCCCTCGGTGGGGACATTAATGGGCTACATTTATTCTTATATATACTCAGCAGTCGTCATTTTTTGCCTCTTCTCTACATTGGACCACTGTGGGAGAGCAGGGCATAGAAATTCCCATAAATTGTTTTTTACATCTCTTAAAAATTGGTTGTGCTTATCACATATTACAATATTAATTATTATAATTAATGAGCAGAAATAAATAATTACAAAACTATTTACAGCAAGGTATGTGTTGAGCTAGATCAACCCCATACAGCTTTTTCCGACTAAGTCGCTTTAACATGCTTTTTAAATTGCTCAAATGGCAATTTCGAAATCTCCAGAGGTATATTATTGTAATAGAGAATGCGCTGACCCTTGAAAGAATTGCTAACCTTCGCGAGTCTAAGAGAGAGAGATAGTAATTTCGTAAAGTTAAGTTTTTTCTGTTATTACATAGTTTATGGGCTTCCTCCATAATTTCCTTAAATATTTCGAAATTGCCATGGCCTTTTTCATCGCCGTCTAAACACAGTTCAGGTCCAACAAAGTCTGTGAACTGTACATAAAGAGGTGCAGGTGAAGTCAGCGGGAGACATGCAGAACGAAACACAAAATTTGTGCTTAAATTGGTGCCTTCACTAAGTCAAAGGCAATTTTTTTTCAATGTCTCTTCTTCGCCCATTTTTTTCCAATGTAGAGAAGAGGCAAAAAAATACGTTTGCTAAGTATATGTAAATAGTTTAGTGACAGTGGTCTATGACATTGCATTAATTTATTTTCTTGGCACGATTCCCCTACGGCAAGAATCAGAAATGAGGATAGACATTTAATTCCATGTAGATAATACTCCTTCGTTTCCATAGACGTAGCCCACAGGTACAGAGGTAGTGAATAATCCTTTCCTATCGGCAAAACTCGGAACAACGATAACACCCGAATGGTGCCGATGTGTCTATGAATTACTGTATTATTAAATTACGTGTAGGTATCAAATAAATCGCATACTTTATTTATCAATGTCAAATGACAAATTGCCCGTTTGACGTATATAACACTGAGATGTTAAAACCACCACGATTCTATCATATAAAGAATTCGTTAAGTAAACAAAAATATAACTAGTTACTGAGGACGTTTTATTTCAATAAAACGCACTGATAAAAACCAAATTCCGGTTGGGATGATCTAATGATTCTATAAGGATTGGAACCCCAAAAGTCTTACTATAAGTCAAAACTACAGTAGGATTTTGCAGATCTTTTTTATAACAATAAATTTTTGTAATTAATTAAAAATACTATGACATAACAAAAAAGACACCTCAACATAAAACAAAACAAACCAGCAGAGAAATTAATATAAATAAATATGATTTTCTGATTGGATGAACGACTTCGATTATGACAGCGGGATAAGAGGAGGAGGAGCGGGGTGGACAGTGTGATGCGAAACAATACTTCCAACATCCATATCACAGTCAGAATCAGAACTATTTTCTGGTGTATCATCGTCAGAGTTTTCATGAACGGTGATTACAAAACTAGCCATATAATTTTCCAACTCAGGTTCGTGTTTTCGGTACACGTTTTCGCATTTGATGGCGTGGTCACATACTTTAGCCCAAACATCGGAACCAATCATATTAACCTCTTCCTGTACCAATTGTTTCACAGTAGTCATATTCATACTGATGTTTTTTTTGGATACGTATCCCTTTATTTGAGACCATATGTTTACAATCGGATTGAAATCAGGATGATATGGTGGCAATCTTAGTACGCTATGTCCATATTCGTTCATAAGTTTATCTATAGAGTATTCTACAAAGTCTTGTTTGTACTTGCAAATAATTTCATATATTTCAAGTTTTGTTAATGACGGATCAATCGGAACGTTATGTTTGGATAGCCAATCAATCATGTCTTGTTTCCTGGTATTTGAATTAGGAGGTTTTTCTACGTACTTATTATGATAAGCAGCATTATCTACTACCTAGTACCGAATGTGGAGCTAAATTTGGAATGAGTTGATTACGAAGCCATTTTTCATAGTTTTCATTGTTCATCGCGTTGTGATAGTCACCTGTTTTATCAGCAGACTGATACATTAACAATGCCCCAGGTATAAACCCCTTTCTACTACCAGCGTGCACTATTATAAGACGTTGTCCTTTAGAAATTAACTGTTTCACTCCGTTTTCTGACGAGTCAGCCCAGCTTTTACCTGCCAAATGTGAGGTATGGATGTATGTTTCATCCATATAAACAATCTCTCTCCCTTGCAATCTGTACTTTTTTATCGCGGCTAAAAACTTTACTCTTTTTAAACGAACATCATCTTACTCGATAAGAAATTTTCTGTTGTTTTCAACTTTTTTATACCGAAATCCCATTTTTCTAGGAATTTTTCTTAGTCACATCCCTTAAAATTTATGGCTTCGGATAACTTGGACTTCAGGGCTTTAATTGTAAGTATTTGTTTGTATATCAAATGGAAATTATACACTAATCGGCGTATAACGTTGTAGTCAAAATCGTCAAGACCTAGACAAAATAATTTATTTGGTCTACCCAACTTTGCCGACTTCGGACTATTGGAGGTGGATTGATTTATGTATTCTTTTTGCAATATTTTATTTACTGTTCGTTGAGAAATTCCACTGGCCTCCGAAACTCGTTTTTGGACTTTACAAAAGTAAGCAGTATAGTTGGTATGTTTGAATTTATCATTTTCAGTTAAGAAATAAAAATAAATATTGAAAATAACTTCGCAGGCTTGCCGATCTAAACGTTTCCCTTTTCTTAGTGCTTTCGGCATGTCTGTTATAAATTGTTAATGTGGATCGAATAAAATCAATGTTTATTATTTACAAAAATGACAGGCAAGAGTGAAATGTAAAGTCAAAAATAAATAAATATAGGTGGCCTGCATTAATACACGAGTCCATGAAGTTTATCACAAAATCTAACATAAATATCAACAAAATATTTCTGTGGTATTAACTACTCTATATAGATACTTCCTCTTGCAATGCTACCGTTCCCTACGTTGTCTCGATGGGTACTGAGTGCGAGTGAAGTAGTAAGACAAAAACGAACATTTCCGAGAAAATACGAAAGGAAAGGATTATTCACTACATCTGTAACAATATGATAATTTGTTATGTCACTGGATATTGGACAACTGACTTCATCTAATGAATTATATATTAATATCAAGCTCACATGTAAATTACTGGAGAAGATGAGTAGAAAAATAAATACTCAATAGGCCACGATCGCGAAATAATTGTGAATGTAGATTGTGCCGGCCCGTACGCCCGTATCGATATGCGGAAATATCTCATCACGTACGTCTTACATACGTCATTAATAACATGTACCAACCTAGTATAAAAGCTAGGATTGTATTCCAATCAAATAGACAAGACAAGATAATAACTGAGCATGTAGTGACAAGCCTTTTATTCAGTCTTCCGTCGATTGCCAAACTGTGTTCAAATCAGGGACTAAACGGGTTCCCGATATAAAGGTTTTTCCATTTATTCTAACTGATACCCGAACCACTATTTCTGATAACGGGAACCGTTTGAAACCGAAACAGATATTTTGCTATAACAAATCGTTATGGGAACCTGAAAATACGGGAAACCGAAATCGTTTACTTTATTTAAGCGGACCGGGAAGTTAGAGCGGGAGGGACCAAACGGGTTCCCGATATAAAGGTTTTTGTGAGTTGTACCCGAACCACTATTTCTGATTATGGGAACCATTTGAAACCGAGACAGATATTTTGCGATAACAAATCGTAATGGGAGCCTGAAAATTCGGGGAACCGAGATCTTTAAGTTTACTCTATTTAAGACGATACAAAACAAAAATGGGGTTTATTTCAAATCCATTTACTCCACTTTAAAGTCATCTACAGATTTGATTTTTGGGTTAACGTTTATTGAGTATTTGATTAAGATTCTCACGAAAGGAAAACGCGATTGAATACAATTTTCTCGATAGAATTTAATTACGAAAATACCTCTAAATTGTTTTATTTTTTCCTGTAATTCTGAAATCCTAAATAATTTCATTGCGGAATTGCATTCAAAATGTAGGTATTATGTATTCGTAAATTCTCCCGAAAAATATTTTTGAAAAAGTAATGTGGTTTATTTTAAAACGATTTTTATGTGGTTTGGCGCCACGTTATCTTAGTTTGAGTAAAGCGCATTGTTTACGCTCTCTTTTTATCCTATGTGGTAGTAATTAACGCTGTCACTTTCGTTTAGATTCGTATTCCCACCCAGTTAGCCCGTGACCTCTGTCCGAGATAGTCCTGTGTCGGTAATCGGTCTCGGAAGTTTTTAATAAGTGAATAAATAACGTTCAGGTTTTAATTACATTGTCGATATGGGGAATAGAAACAGAATCAAACGAAAAGTAAACAAAACCAACCACTTGAAACATCTAAGAGAAAGTGCTCGTCAAATGAGGGAAAATAAAAAGTAAGTATTCATGTCTTTATATTCATCCCATGTTCGATGCATAAAACGTGTAGGTAGAGATATTTGAAGAAACCTACATCATAGAACATATTTTTCTTAGGGCAAACCTCGAAATCACGTAATAAACATCAGCTGTTTCATAGAAGTGCAATACCTACCTAATGGGCGGAAATGTAATGAGGAGCTGGTATTTTTTTCGCGTTTTCATGGTTGGTTCCAAAAAATATTGTCTATAGAATTGACTTTGTGAGCGTAGGTATTTTCGTGGAAAAAATAATTGAAATGTAGAAACTGATTCTGTAAATTATAAATATTTTGAACTTTGTCGCGTCTGCGTCAAATGTTGCTAAAAACCTTTAGTGGTTTGGTTTGCGTTGAATATTTAGATTCAAATTTTATTTTACAGAGCAAATCAATCCGACGAAATGACAGCGCCAAGACTGACATCGCATGCATGCGAAACAGCAGCGATGGAAAACAAAACGATGGAGTCGCCATTATTATATTTAAATTTGGGCGACCAACAATGTCCAACTACCAACTTTTTGGAAAAAAATGGGTAAGCAAACTATATGCCTTAATTAATCTCGTAAAATAAAATTTCTTGATAAATGTTCTGGGAGTCATGCGTTGTTTTGCCGGAAGAAATCTCTTTTTAGAGATAAGCTCGCCTTTGTACATATGTTTTCACTTAATGTATCTTTTTAAATAACTGTGTTCAATAAGGAATTATGAATTAATTAAGTGTAAAGTTTAAACAATGACTTTGTAATTATCACATGAGCGAATAAGTTTAATAAAGCATCTTCATGGAAAATATATTTCAGATAGGAAACCAATAAAAAAAAAACAATTCAAACCTTATCATGTATGTAGCATATTTTGTAGGTTTTAATTATTTCTTACATTGCTACTTTCGTTTTGGTTTTCATTGAATATTTAGATACAAATTTTATTTTACAGCGCAAACCAATCCTACAAAATCACAGCACCAGAGCTGACTTCGTATACATGCGAAACATCAGCAACAGATGAACAAAATATAGATGCGCCAATGTCATATTTAAGTTTGGACGATCAACAATTTCCAACTACCAAGTTATTGGAAAAAAAAAAGGTGACTAAATTATTTTGTAACTTATTTTAAGTCCCCCCAAATTATCGTGGAAAATTGCGAATTTCTTGGTCAGACACATAAAACAAATTTTACGTAATTCAGCAGTTTAACGATTGTGGAATGCCTATGGTCCCACTTAGATTTTTTGCAATTCAAATACCTAGTAAAAAAAATTAAAATATTCATAATAAGTAATTTGCTTTCAATAGTTACCGTTTTATTTATTTTTAGGTTAAGCATTATTTCGAGGAGGAGACCACATGACATCGAGCACTCAGTGGAAGTCAGCGACGATGGTGGGCTTCAACTATATGAAATAGAGACTGAAAATAATGATGTGAGTTATGATTTTTCGAAGATTGAATCATGATCAGGAATCTGTTTTTTTGTCATCTATCACATCTGTGGTCAATTGTGGTCAATAACTGGTCTATTTTGTTCTGTAGTTAAGTATAATTCTACTAAAAAAAAAACTGAGTGTTACTGAACTAAATATGTGTTATTTATCTTGTTTCAGGATGTAATAGACAGCAGTGTGACTGGTCACAGAATAATTGACATTTTTTTTTTTTATAAACTATTTGAAATATCTATACAATGAAACTGGTATCAGAAAAACAGTCTTGCCTGTCATCGGAATTTTCATTTGTATGCTTACTATGTAAAAAAGATTTCACCATAAAGAATTCATCAGAAAATTTAAATAAAATGGCAGTTTCGGGGATGATAGCGGCAGGGTGTGGTAATGCTCAACTGAATCAATTATCGGCATCTCTTGATTTACCAGCCATGACTAGTTATAGATACAAAAAAGCCCAAGATGAGGTTTTTGATGAATGGGAAGTGACAGCGTGGGAGGAAATGAGAAAGGCTGGCTGGCGAACGTGAAAAAGAAGCAGCTTTGAAAGAAGGAAGTGTCACCAAGGACGGAATACCCATAATCGATGTCATCTTAGATGGTTACTGGTGCAAACGCTCATACAAGACTAATTATGCCGCATTATCAGGTGCTGCGGCCATCATTGGGAGACGATTTGGTCAAGTTCTATATATGTCTGTTAAAAATAAATATTGCTGCATTTGTGCTAGAGAAGATAAAAGGAAAGAGAAAATGAAAGACCACGAGTGCTTTAAAAATTTCAGCGGGCTTCCGCGTCCATGGAATCTACGATAATTGCTGAGGGATTTAAAAGGTCAATAGATATGTATGGTCTTATTTATGGAAGATATATTGCAGATGGCGACAGTAGCACTTATGCAAAAATTTTGGACACACGGCCATATCCTTCGATCACTGTTGAAAAGATAGGCTGTAGAAATCATATACTAAGAAATTTTTGTAATAAAATGCAAACAATAAAAACAGATACTGCATATAAGTTAGCAGAAAGAAAATTGATAACTACTGAAAAAATTATGAGCACACGCAAGTACATCTGTGATGCCATAGGTTTCCACGGTGATCAAGGTAATAAATCTGAAGGTATCAAAAACTTGCACAAAGATGTGAGAGTGTAACAAAAACATTTGCAGCGATGAAACAGCAAAAGATAACAAAAAGATGTTCAACAGCCAACTATGGCAACGTATTAGATACTTAGTGGGAAATGTTGCGTCGCAATCAAGAAGTCTTATTGAAAATGTAAACAGCAATGTCGTGGAAAGATTTAACGGAGTTATCGCAAAATTTGTTGGTGGAAAGAGGGTGAATTTTGCTCTCAAGCGTTCTTACCAAGCCAGATGTGCGGGAGCAGTTTTATCATTCAATTCAAATTCAAAATATTGACAACGGTCAGTAAAAATATTCATGATCAAAGTCCTTTAGCTAAGATCAAAAAATATGAAGAAGCAGTAGAAAATAAAAGAGAATACAACCGGACATTAAAAAGAAAAAAAAATCGAAAGTTGATAGCTAGAAAGATAAACTTTGATTATGGGGAAAATGTCAGTAAGCCTGACATGGATCCTGGTACTTATGAGCTGGCGAAATCAACGTTTTTGAAAAACCTAGAAAAAACAGAGGAAGAACGCAATGATATAGAACAAAGGAAAATATTGCAAAGTGACAGTGGGGAATGGCTAGAACTACGGCGAAATCTGTTAACTGCCTCAAACTTTGGCAGAGTAGTAAAAAGAGTAAAAAACCGGTCAAGTGCGAGTCTGAATCGCGCACGAAGGGTTCCGTACCACCGTTCAATGGAAGCGATGGTGTGGAGTGAATAGTTTGGATTTGACACAGCAAAATATTGTTTACAAAGTTATTGGTGCGGTTACTTTCACACTCCATGTACGTAACCAGGTGCATCCATAAGTTTGTATGTGGTATTGAAAGAATTGTTGAATGGGAGCCCCCTTAAATATTTATTTTATCCTGTTTTTTAGTATTTGTTGTTATAGCGGCAACATAAATACATCATAATCTGTGAAAATTTCAACTCTCTAGCTAGCTAGGTTCTTGAGATACAGCCTGGTGACAGACGGACGGACGGACGGACGGACGGACAGCGGAGTCTTAGTAATAGGGTCCCGTTTGGAACCCTTCGGGTACGGAACCCTAAAAACTAATAGTTGTGCTAATATAGTACAAAGCATGCTGTACAGGTCAAACATTGACCATGTGGCCTCCATAAACCATGGAAGGAAACATGAGAAAATGCCCTTACAGGAATTATCTGGCCTAATAAATCAAGAAATAAAAGGTTGTGGGCTTTTTATCGACGAAACCTACCCATTTCTTGGTGCAACGCCAGATGGCATCACAGAAAAAATGCTGATAGAAATTAAATGTCCCATAGCACCATTCAAAATAGGAATTGAAGCTGCAATTCAAGAAGGGAAAATGCATTTCTGGCGTTGTAATAAAAAAACAGGACAGGTCGAAGTCAATGAAAAATCTGACTGGTATATACAAGCCCAAGGGCAAATGCACATATGTAAAAGAGACAAATGCTTGTTGGCAGTTTGGTATGGCAAAAACAAAATAAAAACACATACAATTTGCAAGGACGACAAGTTTTGGAAAGATAAAATGGAGCCAAAGTTATTGTCTTTTTATTTTGACTGCCTCTTACCAGAACTGGTGGATCCACGGTATACAAGAAATCAGACGATCCGTGATCCAGAATACGTAATCAAAAAAACTAATGGCAATGTTCCGAGCAAAGAGAATAAATCATGCAGCGCAAATGTTTCAGATGAACAATTTAATGAAGACGAGAGAACTGTTACGGTAGTCCCAGAAAAAAGTAGGATTGTTATAGATTTTAGTGACTTTTAAATAAATTATATTATATAAATTATAATTATGATAAACGCTGTTTTTTATTTAAAAGAAAAATTCATAGCAAAATTAAATTTGTCAGATATTCATATTCATATTCATATTCATTTATTTGCATATAACATGTACAATTCACACTACAGGTGGAAAATGTATGTAGGGTACATGCACCCTGACAGGGTATAACAAATTTATCTACACATACACATAACTTTTACATTGACCCGATCAGCTGTTCACAGGTTAAAGAGACTAAATTTATTTTCCTAATAATTTTTATCTTCGAAGAATTCCTGCAGCACGTAGTAGCATTTTTCGGCGAGGTAACATTTTAAAAGTTTTTTAAATTTTGTTAAATCTTCTATTTCCTGGAGATTTTATTCTCTTGGGTTAAGACCCTTCCCTTGCTTCATCTCTCAAATTCGTATCTAGGGCCTAGGGTCTCATAGGTGTCGCAGATCGCGATTTCCGAGCCTCTAAATCATTACAACTACTAAATTATAAGAAACAAGCGATATATATTTGTAATATAGGCCAGGATTGGTTCAGTAGTGTAGGTGGTATACAAGAATTTATTCTGAGAATAGGGAAATTTACCGTACAAGTATACTTGTTTATATTTTTGCTCGTTTGCAAAATGCCCCATCAGAAGCGAGTCATGAAATATAAACATATATAGCTCGAGAGTTTTATGTTATCATTACTAAATAAAGCAAAAAACTAAATAAAGTTTGCTAATAATAATTAAGTATAATTAGCGGGAATACTAACCTAAACCTATTATATTTTTGGCGACTCCATGCCTCCTTTATTCTAAAGCTTTGAAACACCGCCGGCCTGCCGCGCCGCCTTGCCGGCTCGCTGACCGCTTGCGATGTATTCATCGGGGGGCGCTCCCCGCGTTCTTGGTTAAACCACGCCCCTCGAGCTTTGATTTATTATTTACATATCACCTTAAGCGGACCGCGCGGTAGGTGGTAGGTAGGTAAATACTCTACGGCGGTACTTCAAAGGAATCTTGATCACACTCCAATCGCGCAAGTGTTGCCAACACAGTGGATTTTCCACTAGATCTGATAGTTTAAACTTTCATTTTAGGGGTCAAAAATGGTTTTAGTGGATAGTGGATTCGGTTGATTCAGTTTTTCTTCAGGTACGCCATTTTACTACTGTACTTTGTCCACTCCATTAATGGTTTTTTGACAGATAAAAATCTTTTGACATCTGACACGAAATATACGTCATATACTGTACGAAATTAGGAAATGTCAAAAGTTCAATAAAGGATTGGACAGAGTATAGCATAATTATTCTAGATAGGAATGACGTACTTATAAAAAAGTGCATAATTTTTTGTTGTGTTAGCAACACAAAATACCTAACATGGTGGTTTTCGGGGATTCCTCGAAACTAGTTTTTCAATTTCTTGTGTGATTAAAATCATGGACTTTATTTGTATGACAACTAGGTCGAGTTTAATTTATTTTTTCCCTTGATTGATTGATTCCCTTGGTTTGTTTATGATATGTGTGTACGTGGTGACCTTTGAGTAATAATGTATAAATAATGTATACATTATTACTCAAAAAAGGTGGTGACCGCTTTTTTATTTTAGGTAGAAATTGCATAAATTTTTATAATCAGCTTTTAATATCATTCATTATGTTATACCTACCCCTGATGGAATTAGAAGTTTTTTTTTCGTGGAAAACCGGTCAAGTGCGAGTCGGACTCGCACACAAAGGGTTCCGTACAATCGTTGCAAAAAATAATCTCTTACGGAACCGAAAAAATGTTTTATTTTTTTACAAATCATGTTCCTACCTATCGAGTTTTGTTTGATAAAATCTTCGGCTGTAGGATTTCATGTAATTTCTCAAAGGTGTTCTTACTTATATTGAAGTAAGCATAAACAGCATATAAAGCGAGTCGGACTATTATGTCTTTAAAAATATAAAAAAGTAAAAAAGAAAAATAAATGTCACCACCGGGAATTAAAGCCGGAAATTTGAGAATAGAAGTAAGAGCCTATGATGTTCGGCTATCACAGAGCTTGCCAACCGGCGCAAAGTTATGATACACTTTGTATGCACAAATGTTCTGTTTGCGGAAAACGTTATAAAAAAACGGCTCTTGTATGGGGACCATCTTTTTTAAAACTTTATTTATATTTTACTATTTGTTGCTCTAGCGGCAACAGTAATACACATTATGTATAAATTTCAGCTTTCTAGCTATTACGGTCCAGTTATACAGCCCGCTGACAGACGGACAGCGGCAGTACCTTCGGGTGCGGAACCCTAAAAGCGGACTATAGTACTATCAAATCCAGCTGCTATTAGGATAGGACCTTTTGGAATAGGTGATGAATATAACCATTGACCCATAAATTTAACCAATATTTAAAATCAACCATGATATTCAATAAAAAAAAAATAACATTAACGAATAAATATATCATATCAACGACTCCGCACAGAGTGCGTTCCAGGCTGGAATATAACCATCAACCATTAACACTACACAAAATTAACATTAGCGAATAAATAGTTATTTGTGTCAGAAGGGAGCAAAATTATGTATTTACGGTGAGGGCGGTACATTGAATCCAGAGTGAAGGGAAGTATTAGAATCCTGAGCGTAACGAATGATTCAAGAGTAAACACCCATGACGAAAATAATTTTGCTCCTGAGTGACACATACAACTTTTCACACCGACACTATGAGGAAAATTTTAATTAAATGCTCTAAAAAATTAAATAACTTTGAATTATACTTTCACCGCTTTTACAGTAATGGAACAACGTAAACATTTTTTTTAATGGCGGATTGTGAAGGATTAGGGAAAGGTCACCACAGATAAAATATTCCTGTGCTACTTTTACCGATGTGTAAAAATAATCGAATCGAATATTAAAATGGTTTCGGATATCAATATTCATTATAACACAATAACAGTCATCGATACTTTTGATTTCAGTAAAACATATAATTTATTGTGACATTTTTTTTAATACTGTTACGAGCGTGGGGTTCGTATTTGATAGAAAAGCACGAATTAATCCACTAAATAAAACGTTCACTTTATTACCCAAATTAAACACTTACAATTCACACGAACTGTACTTAAAATCCATTAATTAAAACACACACACTATTTCCCTAATTATGCACTCACTATTCACACGAAGAGTCTTTCTCTCCGATTATCCTTGTACTAGCACTCGATCGCAGTTAAAATGTAACTAACTCGCTTTTTTTTTTTTGTTGGAGGGGAAAAAAATGGAATTACCCATGTCCAGGAGTCAGACCTCCCTGCTATGTCCGGGTCCCTACACATTGAGCGGGCATCAGCTCGTGTGCTATACGGACTAAAAACAACCCATTTGTTTTTACAGTTGTCTTAGTAAGAATTAACGGTGAGCCATGGCCTCGGTATATGCTTGAAGGCTTTCTACCTGCAATTTGCCCTTTTGGGCGATATATATGTGTATATGATATATATGGGAGGAGTTTGCCTGCTTACCCGATTTTATGAGCGGGCATCAGCTCATAGTCAACGGGCTTGATAGCGGCATGTTAGGGGGGCAGATAGCCCCCGCTACTAAGAAGTGGTTATATATAATTTTTGAGACCTATCCTAATCCTAAACTACTTTATATTTGGGTCATTTATTGGGGCTCTGACCTCAGTCCGGGAGGTTCAAAGGGGCAGGGGGAGATTGTGTGTTCGTCGAATCAAGACGGCGATCTCTTTCAATCCAAATTTGGTATCTGAGACGCTGTAATGCTTCGGGAACACAGCCTTCGTCGAGTTGGCGTGACTGAGGGGCGGGTTGTTGCGGCGTCCTCCGGTTCTAGGAGGACGTCTTTGGGGCGCCTTTTGAAAAGGTGTTTCTTATTTATATCTGGGGTCGGATCATAAAGGGATGCTTGTACTATAAGCGGGTTTGGGTGGCTAGATGCATTAATGAAGAAGCGTTCGGACGCTTCTTTCATATATTGCTTTTTAACTAACTCGCGCCGGCCGTCGGCGCCTTTTATATCCCGCGGAGCCGCTCTGGACACATTGTCCACACATATCGCGAATATTCTAGTAAGGACCAGCGTGTGGGCCGAGAACATTCGAGACCATATATGTCTCTCTCTAATGGTGCACTCTCTGTCACTCCCTTCTCGAATGTTCCGAGTATAGCTATCTTTTGCTAGTAGTCCTATCTCTGTCACACATTTCTCGAATGTTCCGAGTATAGCTATCTCTTTCTAGTAGTGCTATCTCTGTCACACACTTCTCGAATGTTCCGAGTATAGCTATCTCTTTCTAGTAGTGCTATCTCTGTCACTCCTACCGGATATTTAGCCATATAACGATTTGTGCTTCAGACCCATAAGGGGTCCTGAAAACGCCTGAAAACGGGTTTTCAGGTTATGGCGTCATCTGATAGAGGGTGCCCTGAAACGGACTGAAAAAATGTTTCAGGCGTCTGAAAACGACGGCAACTTGGGTGAAATTTCGATCTTTAGATATGTGATAGAGCAACTTCTGAAACGGCCTGAAATGACTTTTCAGCCTGCTGAATATGCCTCTAAAGCACTGAAATTGACGTTCAAAGTTTTTGACCTAACCTACCGGCGTAACAATACCATAAATCAATCATACGAAACATCATAAATTTTCATATAACGTTGTTAAAGTTAAAACTTGAAACATGTTCGTTTTTAATCGACTACGATGAAATTACAATCGATTATTTTATTAAGATCTGTGTTCAATTGGCACATTGCGGAAATGCTACATGCCAATGAATAAATTGAAAAGTAGCTTGAACAGAAAAGTAGCATTTTGCTCCCTCTTGTCGTGGAGCAAAACTTACTTTTCCGAATGAAAGGTGTGAAATAGTAGATTGTTAACCGAGGGCTGAAAGGCACCCATTGCTGACGAGATGTTTTGGCGCTCGAACGAAGTGAGAGCGCCAATAGTTCGAGGCAGAAATGGGTGCTATCACCCGAGTAAAACACTCTACTTTTCATTACGAATACGAGGAAAGTAAACAGTTAAAATCAAAATTATTTTATTAAAAAACAAAGTCACTTGAAATCAAAATTATTTTATTAAAAAACAAACATAATTCAAGTTTAAAAATACTACTCATAAAAAAAGTAATTTCGGTGCCCCCGTTGATGTCTTTTACTTTGAGCATAACATTAAAAAAATACTTCCGTTTTATGGCTGTTGCTGTTACTACCATTGCGTTGTTCAATATAAACTACGATTCATATATTTTTTTTTTAATACTTTTCTGCTTTAGAGCAGGCATGTACCACTTTCAGCACGGTGCCTGGATGAACAATGACCCCCTTTCAGAGTATGAGTAATGAAAAATATCATATCAACTTCAGTAAGTCTCTCGCTCGGGTCGAATTAGGAGCGGCAACGTCGCAGGATTCATATCCTTAGGTACGGCAATTTAATCAATTGTATGCTCTATGTCACTTACGGTAGCACACATTTACTCATTACAGTAGATATTTTATTCTAAACCAACGGAAGTGATATTTCTGTCGCTTATTGATTGTATGCTCTATTTCTCTTACGATAAAACACAGTTTAACACAGTTACTGTTATTGATATTTTTATTCTTACAAAAGGAAGTGAAATTTCAGTCCGTGAAGTGAATGGTTGATTGTTCAGTACTTAAATAAAAATATTAACTAATATTTTCAAGCAACAAAATCATCGATATTAAACCACTTGACCGTAATTCGAAGCATAAACAATTGAGATAGGCATATCTCTTTTGCTTTTCCTTTTCCATTCGTGAATATAGCTCTGTCTCGCTCGCACATGACATCACCAGGGGAGGGGTAGCTCGGCCCATCGGGCGCGTGACCCGTCTTGCTCATTGGCGTTGTTTTCCTTGCCGGGTACGGTCGTTACGACTTTAGGTGAGTCAATATTTAAAAATATTTTCAAGCGACCGTTAATATTTTCCCTTTTTGAAGATTATCGAACAATCTTCACTGTTATATAGATATTCTTTATTCAACTAACCACATTTAGTGGTAGAAGTCAAAAGTTTAACGGTTTTCCGTTCGTGTACAATTATTTTTTATAAATTTTTAGATAAGTATGGAAAATGAAAGCTCGTTAGTTTCGCAAGAGGAGCCAGTGGCGGGCCCTTCCAATTCTGCAAGCAGAAATAAAAAGCACAGCAGCAGTAGTAGCTCTGATACTAGTAGCTCCAGCTCTTCGACGAGTTCCTCCGATGCTAGGTCGAAACGTAAACGCGCACTTCGAC
This sequence comes from Argyresthia goedartella, assembly GCA_949825045.1. NCBI lineage: Eukaryota > Metazoa > Arthropoda > Insecta > Lepidoptera > Argyresthiidae > Argyresthia > Argyresthia goedartella. The sequence goes on along the minus strand of OX463821.1, from coordinate 18,019,069 downwards.
GCCGCCATAACAAAAAAAGGGGGGGCAAAAGTAAGCGCCGCCGTACTGAGCTTAAAAGGAGAAATAGTCAATTACAGTCAAATAACTTACATGATGCAATTTCCCTCTTCGGGGAAGATTTCGGACAATCGGGAGAACATGGTATAAGTTTTTCACACGAACTGAATGGAACCGGCCGTTCCAAAAACGAGCGAACGGTTCCTCGAAATTTTGAAAGACATACAGTTTCTTAACAAGTCAGACTGGTGTGAAGTATACGCGGAAACACAAAAACTGTATAACTATATGCCTTCACAAGTTCCCAAACTTGGAATGCTCCCTCGCAGGGCAGCAACTTACATAACCATTGCCCTCCGCAAGGGCATGCGCCCCCACACTTCTATCATCAACGAGGAAGTGGTACAGTGAATAGAGGCTCCTGTCGCACCCGCGGGGCAAACCAGAACCAAAGGAGTTGGCGTGGCGGTTACAAGCGAGGGTCATCACCCTCGGGCTATAATACCGCTGCCAAGAAACGTAATTATTGACAGGAGGGGATTCAGAGCCGGTCAGTTATCAATGTTTGTGGATCATTGGAGAGAAATGCAAGCACCGCAGTTTCTTCTCAAGATAATTCATGGTTACCGAATACCATTCCAACGGAAACCTCCTTTAATCATGCCCAACATGAAAAACAAAGCATTTCATACTCCTGTATCGCCAGAAATGACATCCATAGTTCAAAACATGGTAAGAGTCATCCTTGGCTATTCGTATTCCTATACTGGAAATTGCGAGCCTCACTCCAAGTTTCCTATCTACCCTCTTTTTAGTGGCAAAAAGCGACGGTTCTGCATTTCAACCTAAAAGCTCTCAACGAGTTTGTTCTGACCGACAGATTCAGCCTTATAAATGTATTCAGGATCCCAGACTTCATTCAGCCGCTAGACTGGATGTGCAAATTAGACCTTTCACAGGCATATTTTCACTCAAAAGTGGCAGAGTCTCACAAACGGTTTTTGCGCCTCATTTACCAGAGTCAACTGTATTAAATGACGTGTCTACCCTTTGGTCTCAGCACGGCTCCAAAGATATTTGCAACTCTGGCCAATTGGATTGTCCAGATAATGAGAGGAAGAGGTGTGAGGATTTTGGTTTTTCTGGACGATTTTCTGATAGTTCACCAAGACCCACAAATATTCACAAAAAAAACATAGTTTCTGATCATGACACAGCTTTTGCGTCAGGCGCCACAACTGACAATTGCTTATTTCTTTATAAACAATATGAGTACTCAGCGGTAAATTATCTTTACTGCTAAAAAGTTATTTTAGTGCTATAGTTCAGATTTTTGTTCTTCTAGTGATACTGATATCTTTCTCCCACTCTTCATTTTTACTAAGATAATAATATGTGTGTGCGATTGACTCCTACGAAACACGGGTAAGAGAAAATGTAAACTAGACCTTCATTTCTGAAAAGTTTTTGTTAGATACTAACGTTCATATATTGTATATAGAACCCTCATGAACCGGAAGTTCATTTCTGTTGAAAAAATATTAGTTGTAAATTGTATTGTAATTGTGTTGTATTAGTAGTAAAAATATATCTCCGGGAGCTTCGTGGTCTAACGGGTTTCAAGCTTGCTTCTCACACAAGAGATGCAGGTTCAGTTCCTGACCATGAACCAATGAGTGTGTTTCGGATGACACGTTAAGCTGTAGGTACTAGCGCTACGTGGTAGTGGTCGTAAAACCCCTCCATTAACCCGCACTGAGCCGTGGTTGAGTATGGCTTAATCTTTCTCGTATCCGGGCAAAGGCCTGTGCCCCTCGGTGGGCACACTAATGGGCTACAACTATAATTTATAACATATTTTTAGAGAGCATCCAATGTGTTAACGCACATTCGTGTTATGTTGAGTGTCCATAACACGAATGTGCGTTTATTACACATTCGCGGGCACTCAATCAAAAGTAGAATCCTTATATCACTTTTTGTCCGTCGAACTGCCGGTCTGTCAATACCCTTCTTCTTAGGATTACGTGGAAGTATCATGTCCAAATTAATACTCAGGTCTGTGGTCTGCTCGAGCTGTGAAAAATAAAATAAGGATTAGCTGAACAAGTGTTACAAATCTTGATTAGGTTGTGGATGGCTCAGATATAGGGTTCTTGTCCTGACCAATGGTATAATGCTAATAAATATCTCGGTATATGTCAGACCCAATTCCACAAGATTAGAGGTAATGGAAGGCACAAATCAGGCACAAAATCTTGGCGTACAAGAGTAGCGTATTATTTTTGATTAAGCCGTGGTCGGGCCAGGAACTCAATTTACCCCCTTTAAATTGATATAACTAAAATATTGAGGCACAAATTCTGAGATTCGGGCACAAAATTCATGCTCAGTGATGTGTCGTCCCGTGATCGGGCCAGGAATTGTCACACGTCCCAGCGACTATCGCTACTTCATTGTGTGTCGTGAAACATATGAGTTTATGAATTTTCCCGGCACTCTCGCATCAACCAAGTGTACGTATGTATTTTATGGCTTTTGATCTTATCGAATCGATTTTGAATAAATGCCTGAGCTTTTGGTACATTAATAATAGGCTACATTTGGTTTAATGTAATTCTTTACTTGTTATCCAGGGCGGCTTCCTCCTCTCCCGACTCGTCAAGTCCACGACGGAGAACTTCGCCTCGGAGGCGGCCGCGCTGGAGATCGAGCAGTTCTTCCTCAGTCACGCGGCGCCCGGCACCGAGCGCTCCGTGCAGCAGGCACTCGAGACCGTGCGCCTCAACGCGGCCTGGCTGCGGCGCGACCTCGCCTCCACCGCCGCCTACCTGCAGAACTACCACTAGCCAGCCAGCCAGCCAGCAAGCAAGGTGAGGCTTTACAACTCAACGCGGCCTGGTTGCGGCGCCACCTCACCTCCACCGCCGCCTACCTGCAGAACTACCACTAGCCAGCCAGCCAGCCAGTCTCCACTGCCGCCTACCTGCAGAACTACCACTCTCTTTAAAAAACCATATTTGATTAAGAAAATAATAGTGTTATTAATTAGGTACTTTCACAAAACCCTCTCAAGTATTAATAATAAACGGTTAAAGTAGTCAATCGGACTATTTTGGCTATATTTATTAACTTTACAAAAACAGTGGTTAGTATGAATACTTACCGTTAATTATGTATACTAATCGGATTTATTGAGTTGACCGTAACATATTTATTATGTTGGTATTTTAAAACGGGGAATATTAAACTGCACATCAAAAATATTGATATGCACAGCAAATATCAGGGCAAAATGCTGCAGTAGCTTAGGTGAAGGGTAATGGAGGTGAGCGAAGCGAAGCCCCCTTTATCCTTCGTGTTAGGTTGAATATATATATGAACAACAAAATAAACTTGAGTACACATAAAATATTTAAAATATAAAGTGTTTTTGTTGATCCTTTTTTGCTGTACAAATCAGTATTTTTGATGTGCGATTAAATACTAGCCTTTTAAAATTTAATTATTTTACTTATGGTCAGTATTTAGACTTGACGTAAATACGACATTCGAAACCTTCAATACCAGAGCTGGTGATGTCTTGCTTCAGCAAAAGTAGATCTGGTGCCAGCAGTTCAGCAGGAGTAGAGCTCGTGCTAGATCTTGGTTTCAACGTCATCATCATCATCGTCGCCATCCGAGTCGCTATCGTTATGATCATCAGCAAAAATGGTAAATTTGTTCAGTAACCAAATCTAGCCTAACCAAACAACATGATCATGTTTTATGTAGTCTTCCTCAATCTCTTTGACATTTTGACATAATTTGCCCATTCACTTGCAAATTTCAAAATAGACTAAATACTATTTTATTTTAGTTTATTCGGAAAACAAACTGTTAACAATATTACTGGCAAATCATAACTAAAGTAACAAAAAACCACTTAGATTTTTCCGTGTATAAAAGCTAAACTTGCTTGTTACAACAATGAAGAATGTTTTCACTGCACGCAAGTGTATTCGGGAGTCACGGGACGTGAACGCAGAGCGAGCGGCTGAGGGCGACTTATCTTCCAATGGCGCGCTCGATGCGATCACTCCCCCCGCAGTAGCGCCCCGCACTGCACCACCCCGCCCGCACCCAAAATTCGCTTCTGCGCATCCAAGGTCGTGTGCCCATGAGTATTGCCGGCGTCTGTCGCAACTAACCATAAGCCAATTTTTAAAATCCGACGTATTACTGGATTAGGCATGACCTTCATGAACATGGTATAAGTACAGAGCTACCTAATCTCCTTATGTGCATGTGCAAGATGTGAATACTAAACCAGACTTTTCTTATTGTTACAGGACCATGCAAGACTGAAACGACAACGAATTCCACATTACGTTTCATTCAGAGATAATAGCCATTTTAAAAGCTCGCTTTATTTATTTTTTACAACACTTTTTATACAGGAGTTCTATTTATTTTCCAATATTTCCCACGAGGCTTCGTTGCAGCTCGGAATGAGCCGAGTTAGTGTAGTGCCATGAACAATGTTAACCAGTGATGTAAATGCTACGGAACAATCCGTGCCGTGCCTCTCCTGTATTTTTGCACTGCATTTATGGTAAGATACAGAAAATAGTGACAACTACTACAAATAATTACCAACAGTAACAAAATTCTAGTACTGCATAGCGAGATTAATGTTGATAATATTATAAAAAGTAGCCTGATTTTAATTGGATATGTTTTACAGCTATATTTATAAAATATTACTTTATTTTAGGTTTTACGATAATAGATTATAGGTGACTTTAACTTTGCCGCTCTCATACTTCTCGGCTGAAAGTGATCAAGATGTCTGGAAGCTTGAAATTTGGCACAGAGGTGGATCATGAAGAGTATGGTGAACATTCTGAAAACAGTTAATTGATTTTCCATTTAAAAAAATATCAAAAAGGTCTAATGGGTTTCCTGCTTGCTTCTCACACAGGAGATGCAGGTACGATTCCTGTCCTGAAAAAAATTATTAATTTATCTTAAGTACATTATACGGAGGTTCTAACGGGGTGATGGAAAACATCGTGACGGAAGCTTCATTACTCCATAGCTAACGCGATGGGCTAGCTCCCTGTCACGCAAAATGGAGTAATGAATAACAGGCTCAAAGTGGGCACAACTGTGCCTTTGCCACCCCGTATGGGAAAAGGCGTGACGCTATGTTATGTTATCAAAAAGCCGAGAATTGTCGAGCAGTAAAGTTAGATTGATCGTACTGTATCTACCTATGATAACTGTAAAATATTCTGCCATATTGCATATTGAACAAGCTCAGATAACTAGGCAATGTCTATGTAAATGTGTACAATAGTAGATGTCGTACGAGTTCGCAAAGGCTTATATATACGAACCCAGAAGTCGACGGCACGGGCCGCACGGGCCGAAGGCCGGAGCGCGGGTCGTAGCGAGATTCGTAAATAAGCCTTTTCGAACAATTTAGGACTATAATTTTTCCGCCTGAGATCCCAAAATCAAGCAGCGAAGTTGCTATTTTGACGTTAGAATGCGGAAAATATTATTATTTAATGTATGTTTCATATTGTTACAGCGAGTTACATTGGTGCTGAGTGCATTTTCATTATTTTCTGTTGGATGTACTCGCTCTAATGTCAAACGTAACTTATATTATATACCTACTTAACTTAGTACTTGTTAGTTTGTTCTGTACACTTGTCTTTAGAAGTCAGACAAATTGTGTGCAATAGTTAAACAAAATAATGTCGTATTTGTAAACTTCGTTTAGAAATGCTTTAGTATTTTGAATCTGACAATATTACGCGAAGTGGATTTGAGTCGAAATTTTGTGATGTGTAAGTTGATGAGTTTTGCGGTTTTTAAATTAAAGTTACCATCACCTAGTGTCTATTTAATTTTGTTGTCATCACTGACTTGTTTGTAAGACTGTGTTATCGCATTAAAAAGTACAAAAATGTATATATATATCTTTAATTTTTCTACCATCTGTTACCAAAACATACAATATCTATGTATATGGTAGTAAAGAAAAGAGGAAAAGTAAAAGCATAAATGAACAACAACTTCGTAAAACAGTACATCTATATTGTATTGCACTATAATAGATAACATCTCATATTGTACAAATGGGGTGAGTCAGTGGGAACAGAGATAACACACACAAATACCATACAAGAGTGTATATAACGCGTATAGTATGTACACAAGTTACGTTAAGTTTACACACTCTTATATAATACAAACTATACACTATATGCCAATGAACTTAAAACTAGGTGCTAGAGTCACATGGAATTCACAAAGAAATAATAAAACTGGTAAATAATAAATAATGCAACTGCCAAAAGGGAAATCGACACAATTACGTATCCATCTATCTTCTACTGGACATTGGTTCTATATGGATTTTAGGTATTTCGGTTCCGACATGAGGCTAATACAAAAGGAAGACAGTCAAATGACGTTTTACTATTGCGAATGCAAATTAAACACATATCTTATACCTACTGTAAGAATTATGTTGCTGGTACGAAGCTGTACAAAAATATGTTAATTTATTTAATAAATTCATAAGTATTTTAGAGACTTTCATAATCTAGTTTTGCACTAGTTTATTTTCGTAAATCAAATTAAATGAAGCAATGATTTTGCATCCGACGATGATTGTAGCCTGCCTACTACCTACTTGAGTAGCTTGCTTAGCATAGTCATGAATGTGTTCTGATATCCGCTACATAAGAAGTCAGCACAACACATGTGACACGCCATACAGTATAGACAGGTGCTTTTCGTTTAATCGGAACAATTGCGTTTGGGTCAGCGATGCGAGTGAGAGAGAGCTTCGCGCTTCAAGCCGCTCACACACACAACACCAACACGTCTCACTCACACAAAGGCATTTTTCCGCTTAAAGCAAAAGCACTATATGTACTGTTATGTAATTAGTGTAAGCAGCTTAGTAAATGAGTGCTCAAAAAGGGAGTCTAGATGGAAAAGTCGAAAGCAGAAAGTTTGAGTTCTTTCTTTGGAGTTGTTAGGAGACGAACATATGAAAAGCCCCTGGGAGGGAGGGGAGGGGGGCGGGGCGGCACAAATTCAGTCCCGTATTTTGTTTTTGCTTAGATCTCGAGAAAGACGCGTTATAGGAAATTCTGTTGTACTACATAATGAAAGCTGATTAAATTCTCTACAACTGATTATATATGTCACCGTAAGATTGTCAAAACCGTAAGTTGATAAACTAACGTTTTTTTTCTCGTTAGTTGGTCAACTATCGACAGATGGTAAATTGTAGCGTACTGCTTACCATATGACGCGTTAGTTGATAAACTAACGGTTAAAACCGTTAAATAGTAAACTGGTTTAAACTTGAATTGCAAACGAAATACTAGGGCAAACACTGCGGTAGCTTAGGTGAAGACTAAAGGGGGCGAGCTCAGCGAAGCCCTCGAATAGTATTCGTGTTAGGTTGACACGTATGAACAAAAGAAACGTAAAATTCTAAACCCTGTCGGTCTGGTTTACTATCTGTCGATAGTTGATCAACTAACGGTTTTTACTATCTTAAGGAGACATATATACGTATGCTAAAAGACAATGTACATAAAAAGTATAAGAAATCACGACATTCCATTAAAAAATATTACGCGGATATTAAACTCTTAAACATCTGGTGGTTTTAGCATACATACATAGCGAAAAACGTGTTTATATTGAAAAATCTCAAGCGCACGATACTGACAGACAAGCCTGATGTTGAATTACCCTCACACTTTACTGACACAGACACAATTAACCACTTTTTTTTAAAATATTCCAGGACGGGCAGATGTGACAACGTAAATTGAACACCACAGACTGACAGACTTGAAAAAGCAACTACCTTTTCTCTCCACACTTAAACTTCTGACATGATACTAAAACTACTGACAAAAATTAAGACTGTGAAAAGCTATGGATGAAATTGCCATAGACATGATTATTCTGACTTAACCTTTTAGGACTTTAGATGATGCTATTGTTAACCAATGTATTCCCGACCGACTGGAAGACTGCAAAAGTTACTACCCCAATCCCCGAAATGTCTAATCCTTCCCTAGTTTCAGATTTTCTGCTTGGCAACTGATTGAGAGGGAGGACTGCAACAGCTGTCGGGGTATCAGGGGGAGTACAGTTGGATTGAACAATTTCAATCCGGATTTCGGAAATGCCGTGGTACAGCTACTGCACTGCTGGGCGTCGTGGAAAATGTGCTGCCTGCACTCGATGGCGGTAAGAGTACGATTCTGGTGTTGCTGGACTTCTCCAGAGCCTTTGATTGGTTGAACATTTTATGTTTTTCTTTGGAAGATGTCGTATTATGGATTTGACTGTTCCGCATTGCGCTGGTTTGTAACTATCTAACAGGCAGAACGCATACGGTAGGTTTGCGATGGCAGAATGGTACCCAGAGTTTTTCTACCACGAAACCATTGACGAAATGCGTACCACTGGGTTCTATTCTTTGTCCACTTCTATTTATTTTGTACAGTGCTGAAATAGTTACAAGTATAGAGAAGTGCCAGAATCATCTGTATTCAGACGATTTCCAACTTTATACATCAACCAGGTCCACCGATGCAGCTGCAGCAGTATGTGCTGTTAAATAGGATTGTGACCAAATACTTCCACCGCTTAAAGGTTCTTTATAATGTGAGCGATTACCTTAGTACTGATTTGCGAATCAGTCTGTGAATCGTTGATATAACTGAGAATTAATTACTGTGATGTCGTCTATCTATGATGGGTGTAGACTTGGAAGGACGAAGAAGCTCATAACGTGTCCAAAACGCGTGTGCACGTTTTGTGTCAACGTCCTTACTAGATTCCATATCACGTCGTTCTTGAACCCCGAAAAACTTCTGAATATGTATGCGCAAAACGTCAACTCGCAACGTTGCTGTTTGGTGTTATGCGCAATGAAGCACTTACTTACCTGTTTTGAAGGCTGGAGTGGTCAGCGAGGCAACGAAGAATGCATAAGGAGTGTCGGATTATTACACCTGGACATAGAATGGCAGCGCTCCACGGGATTTTCAGATTTGCGGCGTACAGGTGTTAGAAAGATATCCCTCCCCCAGTCCGTAAATGGACTAGTAGAAACACCTATCGGCGCAAGCCAAGGGTATAACTGCTTGATCAGCAGAGACTACCATATTCCTGTCAACCGTTCCGATAACCTTACGACCTTCCGACTGGACTGGTAATCGCATCAATTTTTAGTTGGTCCTTGGCACTTGTTACTTATCACTCATCACAGCGGACAGTAACTACGCTACAAGGATGTGCTCAAACGTCACCTAACCGCATGCAGCATACCACCTGATAAATGGGAGCAATTTTCTCAAACGAGGCCAGACTGGCGTTCTGCTGTACATAAAGGTCTTGACGAATTCGAGAAAACGCGACTGGCAGACCTAGAAGCGAAACGTCAGACAATGAAATCTCGCCCTAAGCGCACCAACACTTACACCTACAAAGATTCGGGGCAACTGTACTGTGTCCAATGCAACAGGGCATTTAAGAGCAAATTCGGATTCGCCAGCCATGTTAGAGCACATGAAAGGGGACAGCAGAGGTCGCTGTCGTCGGATACGACGAGGAGGACCTCATCATCATCATCATATGAGGAGGCTACACTCAGCAGTGGGTTCCCTGACAGGCTGATGATGAGGATGATGATGATAAGTAATACTCTGTATCTGTAGTAAGTACTCGTACATAATAAGAACACCGAAAATGTTAGTGCATCATTCATTATTATAACTTAAATATACAACACCTCTTTTACACACAGTGGGCTAAAATTCACAAACAAATCGCACGTAGGTAAATGTCTTAGCGGAGAGATCTTTCTGTACCGCTAGGTACTTATTCTGTGACAACGTTTGGGAATATGTAAAAAGTGTATGGAATAGAAGTTGTAAAGAATTTAATCAGCTTTCATTATGTAGTACAACAAAATTTCCTATTACGCTTTTTTTCGAGATGTAAGCCAGAAACAACAAAAAATGGGGCGCTCCTGTACCCCCCCAGGGCTCACCTACGAGGGGTCAGGACTTTTAATTTGTCTCCTAACTAGTCCAAACATAGTTCCGAAGTAAAACTTTCGACTTTTCGATCGAGACTCGTTTGTTTACTAGTCTAAAGTGGATATTTTCTTATTTTGGACAACTCCGATTTCTTATTTCTGTTAATTGGGAATATTAATTTCCGACTTCTAAAAATAGCACATTCGCTTGATTTTGGGTTCTCAGGCGGATAAAATTATATTCCTAACTCGTTCAATGGGAGATGTACTATTTCACCTTAGCAGCAGAGGCTTTTGCTGCATGTAAACAGTGTGCAAAGTTCATTTTGCTCACTGAGTGAGACAAAGCAGCTTTTTAATTTTGAATGCCGTGGAAATAGGCGAAATCACAAACAGCCAACGGGCATCGAGTTATAATTCGATGTTCTTTGGCTAATTGCGATTTCGTCAATGTCACAGATACTGCTACCGATTTTTAACTCGATTGCAGAACATGTCTGTACTATTTAATTACAAATAATCCAGCTTATTTAATTCTATATCCTAGCCGTTATAATTTATAAATAATACAATTAGAGAATTATTCCGTACCCAGTGTAAATTTGTCAAAGTTAATCGTGAAAAATTACAATAAATGTAATTTGATTTTTTAATGTTGTATTTTTTAATTCTTTTATTTGGTATGGGCTAGCCTTTAGAAAGATGGCCGTTTCAGATGCTTTGGTGATTTTTCCATGCTCGAGGTCGATAACAGCAAATTCGACGTTTCCTCACCCTAATTCTCCCACACCCCCATGGTCCCAAATGCTTGAAATGGCGTTTAAAAAAAACTCAAAAACTAATAATTTCCGACGGTTCGCGTATGACATCATCTATAAATCCACTAATAAAGCATATAAAAAATCAGCAAAAGCATCTGAAACGGCCGTCTTTATAAAGTCCTTCATTGCTGAGATGAAAAGTTGTATTGGCCGCCCTGTGGTAATCGGTTTCATCAATCGGTTAACTTTAGAACGCAATTTTTTTTGTAGTCTTTTATTAGTTTTTGAACTTTTTGTATTGTGTTTAATAATGTGGTAGTGGTAATTTTGGAATATTGGAAGATATTTAATTGAGAGATAAGTTTGGCTTTTTTAACTACGGAATAATAAATATAGTGTAGGTGTCATGAATTGGTGCAAAGCTAGCTATGAGGTACCGTAAGGCAAACATTAGGTAATATCTGCGGTTTTGTTGATGAGGTGCTGACCTGGTAAGGTCTGTCAAAAAGTACTCGAGGCTGCTGATCAGGATGCAGTAAAAATCGTGCAACAATCTTCAGTACTCTTTCCTTCGGCGCATGATGCAAGTGGTTGTAAAAGCCTGCTCTGAATGTACCTACCCCATTGCGCATGAAAATCATATCCCGAAATTAGCAGATATAATAAATCGGAGGTAAGTATAAAAGTAGTATTGCTTATGAAGTTTTAATTACAACCTCTTTATAAAGCAATGGAGAAGTGAGATCTCTTCAACAACGTTAATTTATTATTAACTATTATTATAATAGACTACATATCTTGTAAATTTAATATTACATAGCTATTTATATACAAAGGTCTCGGGATTACCATATCACCCACGGAATACGGATGTAATATGGCCACATCACATCTATATGGTACACCATATCACGAATACTACTCGTACATTGAATGTGTCCACAACATCACACCTACGCAGACAGTATGTAGTAGGGTCTACTTAACACATGTAACTTACCATTCAAGTGGGTTAAGAATCTTTACAACAATTGACTGTTTGGTTATTCATAGATCCTAAGAGTAAAAGGCAACTTTCAAATAAATTTATAGGTATGCGTTAATATCGCAGTATTATTTTGCGGATTTGGTTGTGAATATACTTATTAGTAAATACTTGTACTTAGGCATAATTATACGATAATAGTAGTTTATGTGACTGCTACATAATGGAGGGCATTGACACTCGAGAGTTTTAATGCCTAATTATGTACAGTTACATACACTAGTTTATCTACACACATATCATAAGCTTTGATGTGTTCAGAAACCGCATGGTTGACCGGCATTGTGGCTCTGCAGTTGTTTAGCTTGTTCTGTAGCATCAACTTCGGGCGTCGGCGTTCGAAATTTGAATGTCAGTACCAACTTCACAGACAAATTAGGGGCAGCACGCAGGCGGGCGTCGGCGTTCGAAATTTGAATGTCATAATATGTAGAAAATTACACATTATGGTCATAATGTGTAATTTTTCAGATAAGAAATGAGTTTTTACCAAGAAATATAACATTATGCTGATCGTAACGTGCAGTTTTTGGACGCAGTAAAGAGGGATTATGATACTTGTGTAGATAAATGTATCTTATCTATCCAACAACTTCCGGAGGGTGCAGTGTAATGATACTTTACGTGGTATCGGTAATGTAGTGTAAAGGTAGTTTATAAATAGGTGTACCTATAGAAAGCATACTACATACATACATAGTACTGCACAGTAATGCAATAAACATCATTATTGATTTTGTTAATCTTGTCATACATTGTTGAAAGAACCTTCAATACTTACTATACGTAGCTAATGTAGCCTACAATTGTTCATTGTTGGGCGCTGTTCTCCACTAGCTTCCTCTCAAACATTTGTATGTACCTATTGAGTTGAATATAAAACAATTTTGATTCAAGTTATATATAATCATCATTTTGAATAGCTAGTACGTTGTATTGTACGTATGAGACGCACACGTAAAAGTTCGAAGTAGGTACATATATTTTAAAGCAGCTATAAACCTTTGTTATCTATCATTCATATGAACACCGAATCGGACGGTTTAAAAAACTTTAAATTATTAGTTTTAATTACGCTCTCAACATTGCTTGTTTAGATATAAAAATAAAAGTGAAATTATTTGTCCTTATTATCAGTCTAGCCGAGACTAGTTTGGACAAATGCGCTAATACATAACTACTAAAATACAAATGCTGGCTTGATATGAAACAATACAATTCAAACAGGAATTTAAGATATTCATCTATATACCTATCGGAGCTATAAAACAATACACCAATATGTGAATAGAATAAAAAAAATGAATGTAACTTTACATACCTTAAATGGTATTATGATTAATTGATTATGCATTTTATTGCTCTGTTGTTATTATTTATTAAACATCAATTAATACATCAACGGTTTATTGTGTGCTGCATAACTCAGTTGGAGCATCACATTCGCGATATCTCACAGACAGTTCACTGACTAGATTAGAAGAAAAATCATTGAGATAGTTAAAATGCTTAAATAAGATAATCACTCCAGATAAATGTATCTGGAATACCAAAATACAAACCAATCAAAGAGATTATAATACACTTAAAATAAAACATTTACAATATTCATGTCTAAAACATTTATGAAATGAAGGATCCACGAATGACATCTTTAATGATTAAATATTTTTATCCATTTTTAATTATTCACTAGAATCCTACTTTTGCTACGTTGCACTGCACACATACATAACACACAAATTATATCTAAACAAATTATTAATATTATATTATTTCGCAGCCTCAAATGTATGAAAAAGTATGTATTATTTTCTTGAAACTGTTTCCCCAACATCACATTAATATTTGAGCAAATATTATTATATCCCGTTTATTGGATAAACTAAAACATAAATCCATTTGTAAAGGGATCAAGACCCCCAAGGTTAAATGACGAATTGAATTCATAAATACTTCCGAAAGTACTTAGTCCAAATGTCTACAGCGCCTGGGTTTGTTTGTTGCGAATCCTGCTAGTGTAGGATTGCGAAGATATTACGACTTATGGTCATAAATCCATATTCCACTGGACATTCTGTTCTCCCTAACAAGGCTATAAACAGCGGCATAGAAAGCAAATCACCAGTGGCTAGACCAATCGACTGGTTCTCAATATTTTCTCACTAAATAGTCTTGTTGTTGTTTCAAACTGATATACGGTTTGACCGAATGTTCAAGAGAAAACTAACCTTGTTGATATGCGTCTACTCTATGATGAGGCAGCGCGGAAGGTGTTCGTGCAAGTAGTCAAAGAGCTCGGGCGATGCGCCGGCGCAGTTAGTGAGCTCTAGTTCCCGCAGTGCACGAAGCTGGATGAGGCTGGACAGCCCCCCGGAGGTCAGCAGCGGACAGCCTGAGGACATGCCAGCTTGGATAAGCACTTGCTGTCAGGAGAATCTTCAACATCGTGTAGGAAATATTTTAAAGCGAGTGCCTTCTAAGTAAAACTTCGCGGGTTGAAATTCAAATCTTAGCACAGAGTTTACTGTAAGGAGGATTTGTGTCTTGTGAGAGCGCTCTATACTAGGACAATTCAGTCAGTGTACTAGTAAGTTCTAACAGCTCTATTAGTGCTATTAGGACGTTGGATCATAAGATAAGAATAAAAAACCGGTCAAGTGCGAGTCTAAATCGCGCACGAAGGGTTCCGTACCACCGTTCAATGGAAGCGATGGTGTGGAGTGAATAGTTTGTATTTTACACAGCAAAATATTGTTTACAAAGTTATTGGTGCGGTTACTTTCACACTCCATGTACGTAACCAGGTGCATCCATAAGTTTGTATGTGGTATTGAAAAAATTGTTGTATGGGAGCCCCCTTAAATATTTCTTTTATCCTGTTTTTTAGTATTTGTTGTTATAGCGGCAACAGAAATACATAATCTGTGAAAATTTCAACTCTCTAGCTAGCTAGGTTCTTGAGATACAGCCTGGTGACAGACGGACGGACGGACGGACGGACGGACAGCGAAGTCTTAGTAATAGGGTTCCGTTCTTACTCGTTGGGTACGGGACCCTAAAAATGGAGCTATTAGGTTAACCTTTCTTTTCCTGCAGAGCAGAAACTTGAGTAATATTATACTCTCATATCATTAACATATTTATGCAATATCATAACTATTGACGATCACAGGCGAGCGATACTTCTCTCGGTTGCGAGTTGACAAAAACAAATTTAAAAAAATATGTTTGTAAACAAATAACACTTACGCACAAAAAACCCAAACGAAACGAAGCTATATGGATTGCATTTTGTGTCATTAGGAAATAAGCAAATCTGATCTTTATTGCATTACCTTACAAACTATAATTGTCTAGGAAGGCGGTCATTACCTAATACCTACACCAGTCAATTGACCGAAAGACCGAGTTCGGAAAACAATAGACCATCTGGACTGGTTGATAAGGTTCCTTTCTGTTATGGATCGCACCGCACATCCGCTCTCGGCAGGGCTCCCGCCCGCCACTCTCTAGGAGCGATGTCCGAATAGACAGAATGTCCGATTAGCGTGGGGTAACGTTTGCTTTCATTCATTACACAGTAACGTTTCCTAATCGGTCTTCGTTCATGACCGTCACAAGACTAATTTATCCTGCGAGACAAACGAAAATTCATAGGTTTTGCACGCTATTACAATGGCATAAGGTTGAAATCAGCTATGCATTTTTCAGGGTCAGCGAGCGAAAAATCAGCTATGCATTTTTCAGGGTCAGCGAGCGAAAGGTTAGACTTATGACGGCGATAAAGTAGATATAGCAACCGACACTGTGTTTGTCATTTGTAATTATACTAAGGCCGTTGTAACAGGTAACATTAGACACTTCATCAAAATTCAAGAACCTTATTAACCTTGTAATGGAGGGCACACAATATAATTTATGGAAGGCAATTTTACAATTTACTGAACACCGTTACAGGGTGACGTCTTTGAACCATTTTTCTTTTGTAACACTTGGGATATTACCCAAAAAATCGATCAAAAATAATTCACAGGTGTTTGAATGCCGTATTGATCCATTCAACTTAACCGTAGACTCGCGTAAACCCTAAAACGGAACTTTTATGGCAGACGTCACCTAGAGTACTGAATGGGCAAAAAACATAAAATTTGCCTTAATTTTTTCTTTTCCGGCCAGCAGAGAAGCGAAAGGGTTTATCAATGTTTTTAAGCTGGTCACCTTACTATCAAGCTGTCAGTCATAGCTTCAGATGTCAGATGTCAAATTTGACCTGTTAAAATGACCCTACCGCTAAATTAGTAGATGATTTTTGCCTGACTGTTATATCAGTCACTAGTTCAGTAATTCTAGTTATAGGCCCCACACTTAGCTTATATATTCAATAAATGTTTTGACGATGGGGCTTTCCTAGACCTCATGAAACACAGTAAACTGATACCTCTGTTCAAGTCGGGAGATAAGGGTGATCCTTAAAATTTCAGACCAAAATCTGGTCTTCCAACACTAAGTAAAATATTTGAAAAGATTATACTCAATCAAATGCTCTCACACTTCAACCGTACAAAACAACTCCACGCCAAACAATACGGTTTCACTAGAGGTTAATCGACTACGGATGCAGGTATTACCCTTATATCTCATATTTATTCTGCATGGGAGGCCGCACAGGATACTATCGGAGTTTTTTGCGACCTGTCGAAGGCGTTTGATTGTGTTGATCATAATACGCTATTAATTAAATTAAATCACTACGGAGTTAGAAATAAAGCTTTGGATCTACTAAGATCATACCTAAGCAATAGAATTCAAAAGGCAGAAGTTAACGGCGTTAAATCTGATGGATCGGGTGTTAAAATTGGCGTTCCACAAGGTTCCATATTAGGCCCTTTCTTATTCCTGGTATATATTAACAATCTGCCTTTCATGGTGGAGAAATGGTCTTCAAAATTTAAAGACAAAAAGGAGGTTTTGATGATGTTAATGGTGTATTGTCTTTTACCTTGAATTGGTTCACAGTTAATCATTTGTTATTAAACGCTGGTAAAACCAAGTGTATCAAATTCTCACTTCCAAATGTCAGGCAAGTTAATGTCAGGCAATTAGTAAATGATACGAAGTTTCTTCGAATAACCATTGATAGCAAATTGCAGTGGGGACCCCACATAGATAAATTAGCTGGTAAATTAGGTTCTGCGGCTTACGCTGTTAGGAACATCAGACAAAGCACGGATGTGGCTACATTTAGGCTAGTATATTTTAGTTACTTTTATAGTGTGATGTCCTATGGTATCTTGTTGTGGGGGAAAGCAGCGGATATTCAAACTATTTTTATTTTACAAAAAAGAGCTATTCGAGCAATTTATAATTTAAAACGAACAGAATCCTTAAGAGAGCTTTTTAAATAAATTGACATACTAACTGTAGCTAGTCAATTTATTTTCGAATATATAATGTATGTACGCAAGAACCTTACAAAATTTTCCAAACTTAGCGATAGTTGTAATGTTAACCTAAGAAATAATCACAGACTATGTGCGCCCCGATTTAGACTCGCAAAGGTTAGCAATTCTTTAAAGGGTCAGTGCATTCTCTACTATAATAAGATTCCTCTAGAGATTTTGAAATTGCCATTTGAGCAATTTAAAAAGCATGCGACTTTGTCGAAAAAGGGATATTACAATGTTAACGATTACTTAAATGACAAGACTGTAAGGGGTTAATCTGGCTCAACACAGACCTTGCTGTTAATAATTTTGTAATTATTTATTCCTGCTTATTAATCATAATAATTATTTTTTTCATATTTGTATTAGTTAAGCACAACCTATTTTAAAACAGATCTAAAAATCAATCTGTGGGAGTTTCTACGCCCTTCTCCCACAGTGGTCCAATGTAGAGAAGAGGCAAAAAATGACGTTTGCTAAGTATATGTAAATATCTACAGTAATAAAGTACTTTGACTTTGACTTTGATAGCCAGATTATAGCATGTCATGAAGATACATAGCACTCACCAGCCAGCGACAGTATCTGCAAGGATCTCATCCCGCACAGATGCTGCGTGCCGAAGTCCCGCAGCTGAGAGCACCAGCGCAGGTAAAGCGCGACTAGCGATTGCATTGTGCTGATGTAGCCCACACCGATGTCTGTTATGTGGACGCATCTGTAATGAGAAGTGTGTGTGTGTGTTATATAATGTTTATTCTGGTCTCAGCGCCTTGCCACGTGCCTGCTCTTTTCAAAAAACGCCGAAACTCACTCAAAGGAAGCCACCGCCAGAGTTATAAGAACAAATTACCTTATTTATTTCTCTGGCAGCGGCTACCTTTGAGTGAGTGTCGGCGTACTTCACGGATTTAGCCCCGATTTAAGACCCAAGAAATCCGGGGTGAGACAAGCACGTGGGAGATTAACTAGTCTTAACCCATCTAGACTAGACTTTCCCGCACAAACACACACACCTCGTCCGTCGGCAGACCCACCAATCTCACGGACCCACCTGTCCAGCGTAAGTTCCTCCAGCTGGTTGAGGTCGCAGGCGATGTACTCGAGCGCGTTGTCGGTGACGCGCGGACACCAGCTCAGGTCGAGGCTGCGCAGGCGCGGCAAGTTCTCCGCCAGCAGCTCCACGCCCTCATCCGTCACTTTGCTGCAGCCGCTCAGGGACAGCACGGTCAGGTTGGGTAGCGAGTGCACTGTCGGGGGGACAAACACAAGTTCACCGATCGTTATGCGTTTTATTGCTGGCGCCTTCGTTAATAAGTCGACCTATGTGGCGTTGGGCTCTGCCTCTCAAGCGAGTGCTCCCGGGTTCGAATCCCGGCTGGGGTGGAAGAAAAAAACCCCAGGCCTTGGAAATTTATGTGTGTGACTTCGCAGCTTCTGGTTCCCGCGACACAGGGTATACCAGTGACGAGCCAGAGGCAATGCTTGTGTTTGTATGTTAATGTTTACGTTTATGTGTTTAAGTTCTCTAGAATGTTAATTGTGTTGTATAGGTGGATTGTAACTATTGAACAATGGAAAGCTTCTGTCCTTGGTCAGAAGGCGAGAAGAATTATGACTAGAACAAATCACTCTCCTGAGGGTAAGCTTACGGGATATGGGACTTTCGCCAGTACTCACATTGACCAAAATACCGACATAGGCCAAAGTAAGTAAATGAATGATTAAAGTTAAGTCCGCAAAATAACATACTGAAGCCTTCACTTGAGAGTGATATTTAGTACAGTGGGCACTTATGAGTGATATTTAGTACAGTGGGAACTATGAGTGATATTTAGTGCAGTGGGCACTTATGAGTGATATTTAGTATAGTGGGCACTGGTTGCGATTTGGAAGGCACGGACAACTAGCCGCTCTAAACTATTTTGAGAACTAATATTAGTTTGAATTACGTTAATCGGTATTTGGAAGTCACGCTCTCTAAACGCAAACTAAGAATAGTTCTCGTTTTTTTTTCCAACTAAACGAATTACCGCCCCTAGGGACAGTTCTGAACCACAATGTATCTTTTTATTTCTCGATTATGTTTCGATACAATCGATATATTTCGTCATAGTCAAATAAAGAAACTGTTCAAATATATTTTCAAATTATTATTAATTTATTATTACACGTGCATTTTGTAGTGTTTAAAATTATATTTTTAAGATAATTTCAATAATAATCCACGGATAGACCCATTTTGAATAAACTAAAATTATGTTCAATCAGTTTCAGAACGTTTGTGTTGCATGCCGCGGGGACGGCGCGAACTGTCTTGTCATTGTCGTCTGTCACACTTACTTCAGTCATTATTCTTTTCAATGTGATTTTAATTTTTTCCTTTCTTTTTGTGCTGTATTTCGTGTTATTATTGGAGAAGAAGAACAGCAGGAAACAAATGTCGAAAAGGCAACAGGCGCTGCTGACCGCTGCTTTTAGAGCGGCTCCATTCAAACAACGAGATTGTTCGGGGTATGTGCATTTTTTGTTTGTTTGGTAAACAGATTGTGATGTGTTTTGTGACTGCGTTGTCCCCACTATGGGACACTGATATGCATGTCTGACATGGTACCCACCTATCTATTTTGCTCTTATTCGAGATGAGA
The DNA here is from genome assembly GCA_949825045.1 of Argyresthia goedartella. Taxonomy (NCBI): domain Eukaryota; kingdom Metazoa; phylum Arthropoda; class Insecta; order Lepidoptera; family Argyresthiidae; genus Argyresthia; species Argyresthia goedartella. The sequence goes on along the minus strand of OX463821.1, from coordinate 17,999,096 downwards.
AGACCTACCACTAGGAGGTATAAATGACAGAATCCGCCGGCAATTTTCCCGCGCAATCAAATTACAAATAGTGAGGAAGGCATATGTTTTCACTTTGCTAAACTTTTGCAGGGAATAGAGCGAGGCCCACGATAATGGAGCAGGAGCAGTGGTCGGCCCTTGCCACACAGCTCAATTTATTGGGCTGCGGCAGAGATTTGAAGGAGGCAATATGTATGTCGAATATTTGTTTAGATAAGTTTCTACTGACCAGATAGGTACTAGAGTGTGAGAACGATACACATAATAATATGTAGCCCATTAATGTCCCCACCGAGGGGCATGGGACTTTACTTAGATACAAGTAAGATTGAGTCATAAGTACTCCACCATGCTGGCTCTGCCGGTTCGATAGAGGGGTGTCAACCCTTAATAGTGGCCAACCCAACTGTTAGAAGAAATCAAGCTGCCCTTTTAGTGCCTACGACACAGCTACTACCGAGTATGAGACCCATAAGTGATACAAATAGATTAACGCACCTAGAATTAGCGGGAGAACATAGCTTATTATGAAAGTTATGTCATTCATGAATTTGTTTGTATTGTGTAATGTATTCTTTTTAAATTGTATTGTATAGGCATGGACCTAGTGGCCATGCCGTGGTCATTACAACAAAGCAAGTCATTCTAGTGGTCATAATCATAAATGATAGCTTTACAATTAATTGTGTTGATAAACTTGTCCGCCAAGAAAAGTCCTATGCTACTCTAATAATTCCATGTCGGTTGGATTTTCTACTGTCTGACGTCTTAATGCCGTCTCGCTCAAGAGTATGAATTGCATGTCTTTTGTTAGTCATTTTCATATTAATTAGTTGAATGGTACCTTGTTGTATATTTCATTTAGGCTGTTGCTTTTCAAGATGTGAATAATGAAAGCAATAAGTTATTTGCTTACAAATTCTTTATGTCTCTGTTATACTTCATAATACTTATGTAGTCTTTTGTTTACTTTGCAGGGCAGCGGATTCACCTGCACTCCTGTTGGTGCAGGTTTTAAATGAAAACTCCCGCTTCATGCGCGAAACTTTGCGGGAGTCAACAGCTGAATAGACGGCAGCTATCAGGGCTGACACAACCGCTGTTGCCGTGTGCTCGAGCCACCAGACTGTGCAGAGGCACATGGAACCACAATAAATAAATCAGTTTGTTAATAAAATATTTAAAAATATAAGATTGTGTTTATTTTTTTATGTAAATTAACTATTAATTTAATTTAGTTTACCTATCTTATCTGAAGAAGAGGTAGAAAAATGAAAGGCACGGGACCTGAGTAGGTATAGATCTCGTGGTAAAGGAAGGCCTGTACCCAGCAGTGCGTAAATGTGCACTGATTTAATTGATTGAAGGAAATTGATAAGTATGTGAATAATAATCTGTTCTAACTTACCGCCGGTAATTAGACTCTTCGTCTAGGGCTAAGAAGCCGCCACGCATTCGATATCCATTTTATTTCGTTATACATATTTTAGGATCAAGAATTCACGACGCGTGAAAACGGCCAACATAGGAAGTCATGACAAGAAAAATAAATTTTCCGCTTAAAGTTACGTTCGATTGATTGATTAAATTGCTTGATTATCTCGAATAAGACTGAAATACACACGAAATAATAGTTTTCATACGAAATCCGACCAAAATGGCCTCAAGCTAATTTTAATTGCCACCAAAACCATGCCCGTTAATTTTAACTGCTATCTGTCAAAAAGGAACTAAAATCGGCCATCTAAAATGCCTTCCGAATACGAAATCCATACAAATTGGCACACACTAACCGAGACAAGTTAAAATTAACTTTTAAAAACAAATATCGATTAATTTTGGCGCCTTCCGAATACCGATTAAAGCTAAGCAACTAAGATGACGTCATGATGACGTTTAGTTGTCTAGTTGGCTGTTAATTTTAGTTTGTGTCACCTTCCAAATCGCAACCACTATGAGTGATATTTAGTGCAGTGGGCACTTATGAGTGATATTTAGTATAGTGGGCACTTATGAGTGATATTTAGTACAGTGGGCACTTATGAGTGATATTTAGTATAGTGGGCACTTGTGAGAGATATTTAGTACCGTGGGCACTTATGAGTGATATTGAGCAAAACAGTCTTTACCAATGCACATAGTTTTCTGGCATCGTACACACTGCCGTTTTATGCGAGAATGGCACAGAACTTATCGTAACATTCCTGGGTTGTGTCCATTGTTACTTCGACATGAGCTCGCTATGGATGAACCAGTTGGGCGGCTTTTGTTACTGCTATGAAGTTGAAAATAGCTTCGCGTTTTATATCTTCTAAACGCTAATTGATCGAAGCGCTCACTACCGGTCCAGTATGCAGGCGCCTAGCGTCAGATATATTCATAACCAGCAAGTATGTGAATAGACACCACCACCATTTTTTTGCCTCGAATACTCACACAATACAATGATATCGATCCATCAAGCAAATTCACACCACGCATTCCTCTGTTATAATTCTGGAATAAGGTGGAATGTTCACATCCAATTTTTGTTTACTTTGTGAACACCAGCGTTTAATTTTGCCAATAGGTTCAACTGTGTCAAAAATTGTACCTATAGTGCATAAGCATATTATCTTTCCACCTTACAAGCTCTTGCGGACGTTCTCGTGTTATTGACAAGGCATAAAGGACATTTTTTTGTTTGATTGTCACGGATTGTCCCAGTAGCTTTATACCCAGTTTCCTTCAAGTCTTTCAGTAGATCGCAATAGTTATCAAAATACACTGTGTGCTCTTCGGGCATTGCCGGCATTTTCGTCAGTCGTCGTTTTACAACCCTGGTACCACAAGAAGTTCTTTTGCAGTGTCAGTTGTTTTTCCACAGTATAAATCGAATGTGTAAGAGTATCCATCTGAACTGGCAGCCACCCAGTTTTTATACCCGGATCTGATAGGCTTGCCTCTTATGAACTGTTTCGAGGGGTGGTGTCCTAAGTTTTTTACCATAGATTCATCGACTGATATATCTTCATAAAAAACTCCATACTGGCAGAATTTTCGAGTCTGCACATCACACAGGGGCCTCATTTTGAACATCTTATCGAGCGAAGTAGTAGCTAAATTATTTTGTACTACTATTAGCTCCAATACTGGCGTTGTCTAAGGTATGCCCCCAGGGAGATGTCCTCTCGCCGCTGCTTTGGAACCTGGTGGTGAATGACCTCATCACCAGACTGAACGCACAACACTATTACACAGTAGGATATGCCGACGATATAGTGATTGTTCAGGCTTCTCGGCACCTAATGACCTCGTAGGGGCCCATCAGCTACGAGGTAGCGTAACGATCAGTTGCCAAGAAGTGTGAACGTCGGCGATTCACCGAGCTGAAGTAATTGGGGTCGATCTAACCTGGTCTGTGCTTCGGTCCCGTCAACCTCCTGTCTCTCTGCAAGGCCCGGGTGCACCCTAGGCTCTTCTTGGTAGACAGGTTCTTCAGCCAACCTCCTATGACTGGCGGGCCAGCTTCAATGAGCACAGTGTTCCAACACAGGTTATGTTACGTGGTAAAAACCAATCGGCCACGTAAATGCGAACTTTATCTGGTTCGGGGAACCACAACACACTCAGCTATATAGACAATCCTGAGGGAACCCCGAATACATTCCAGATGGCCTGCGATTTAATTTCAATACCCTAACCAAAACGCGTTTACTTTGCGAGGGCTTTCGTCTGTCAGTTGTCAAAAAACTGCTAGGTTGGCAGCAACGTCAAATTCAAAATGGCCGTTCAGAAACCATCGATCGAATATCGATTTGGAATCGAACAGTGATACTAAGTGGAATCGTCACAAGCACAGTACGTGATGTTGTAGCCCCTAAAATTTTGGTGTCCTGGTTCCGTCTTGCTGTTAGGTTGCAGGCGCTCTTCAAATTGAGCCGAGTGCTGGATTTAGATACATTTATTTGCGACGATTATCAATCTATATAGCCTGGTACCGCCATCTGGCGGAGCGGCCGCGTTCCACTGGTTGCGTGAAGTTGGACATTTACCAGCTAGACTAGACGATCAGTCGAGTGTTCGTGGGAGCACCTCTGGCCGCAAGGTGGCGCGAACGGGAAAGTAATATCCGATATTCTGGAACTTTCGTCGGGGCTCGTGCGAATATAAAAGCGGGAATCAGCTGGAGTTTTTTCTTTCGTACCGGGGCTGTCACCCAAAGTGTGACAGCCCAGTCTGTCTCTGTCAAATTGTCAATTCCTACTGTGTAATCAAGGGTCCCATAGATTTAGAGGCTTTGCCTAGTTTGGGATCCGCTATTATTTTCTAGACACTAAAATTCTAAACGTGTTTCTTTTCTTTATGTATTAACTTGTGTAACGAAGGCAATTAAATGATAACCCAGCTGGATATCCAAGAACTCTTGCGATGCCTTAGAATGGTGCTACTCAAGTTTTAAAGCATAATTGAAGAACTCCGCGGCCTTTAGAACTTCGAAGACTGAAGATTAAACGAGATACAAGCCAATATCCGTGAGGTTGCTGGTGTCTGCCGGCCTACAGCAACCCCAGACAGATTTCGAGAACTATTGAATGTAACAATTAGAGCATCAGGCTCCAAATCATTCATTACCGTCTGTTCAGTACTTTTGAATAATAAGCCTTAAAGGCCTGGAGTTGCTGGCGTCCACGCCTACAGCAAGCCCTGGCCGTTATCAAGAACTATTGGACACAGCCTCATCGGTAATATCTCAAACTGACGGTCACAAATAGAGCATCAGGCTCCAAATCATCTGAAAAGCTAGGCCCTACGGTTATCACTTGGCTGTAATTGCTGTGTGACATGCTCCTCCATTCTTTGGTCTTTCTGGAGGCACGCATACGGCGCTCGTTGGGATCGTGGCTCCTTCCGACGGATCTGGACTTCCATAGCTGTCCATAGTCTTGTGGATGTAGTGAGGATTTGACATCCATCCATCCTGATGTTAGGGGGAAACTGGTTTAGGAGCATTAGAAGATAAGCTACGGGCGAGGTAACAAACCGATATTAACGACGCCATGGTTGGTCAGTTCCCAGCAGCTGTGCAGGCGCAGGACGCTCAGCGAAGCGCTCTGCTTAGGTGAGAAGTAGCCCAGCGCCGCGTCGGTCACGTGGTACGCTTGCAATGAGAACTCGTACAGTGACGGTAGGAGCTGGGCCACGGCCCCCACCTGGTAGAAATACGGTTGTTAAGATATATTGTAAGAACAGCGTTCATTTCCAAACAGATTCCGGATGTGTTCTTGACAAGGCCATCTTCTTGTTTCAGTCAAAGGGTCAAAATTAACTACTATGTGTATAATTAGACATAATATTATGAATGGTGTTGTATACTCACAGCTTCGTCGGCAATGTTAATGCAGTCAGTAAGCGTGAGAGAAACAATGCGTGGAGTTAAACATGCCCACAAACCAGCCTCGGTAACTTCGTTACATCCAGTTAGTTCTAGCTCAAACAGTACCTAAAATGCAACAGAACGATTAGTATGTTGGTCAATGTTATGCATGTAATGTAATGTATGTTATAATGAAATTAGTGTGACACAACTGACCTGTAAGTGATCCAAAATAGCTTCCAGCCCCCTATCTGTTATTGTGCAACCTTTCAAGCCGAGCGCATGAATGTGATGGGAGGACAGTGGGAACTGTCTAATGAACTCTGATATATCGTCATCACTAGCGGACACTAGCACCACGCCGCGCATACCTCTTCTAACCAACGAGTTATAGTACTTCTGCAGCGCGCAGCCCGTCGTGGCGCGCACCTCGCGGCAGTCCAGCACGGCCACCAGCCCCGCCCACCACCGCGGCGACGAGTACAGCGTGTCGCGCCACTTGCTGCACACCTGCGCGAGCGCGCGACGCTCCGCCGCCGAGAAGTAGCGGAACAGCCGCTCCAGGAAGCGCTCCTCCAGCACGAACTGCTGCCACGATAGCGCGCGCGGCGACGGGCGGCGGCGGCGCGGCGCGCGCGGCGCCACGGCGGCGGCGGCGGCAGGACCGCACAGCGCGCTCGCCACGCGCTCCACGACGCCGGGCGAGCGCCGGCGCCCGCGCAGCCCCAGCCCCGTGATGCGGCGCGACAGCTCGGCCGAGGCACGCTCCACCACGCCCTGCGCCGACACCGACGACATCTTCACCTTCACACGCCGGATCGTGTCGGCGGGCCGCACGCCGCCGCCGACGCCGCCGCCGCCCTCGCAACCCGCCACCGCGATACTGTACAATAATTACATTCTTAATATAAGGCTGTTTGGCTGTCTATTTTTCGTCAATAACATTTTTTTTTTAATAATATTTAGTAGTATGTATGTAGGTATTTTATATAGACCTCATTCATTCATTAATTCAAATCAACTGAAAATTATGGGCAATGGAAAATATCCATACCTATACATGCACTTAACTTCAATTTAGCAGAAACTGTATAGGTTGTGTGTGATTTATATTTGAGACAAATATGAATGCTACCTAAAAAGTGCATAAAAAAACTTTTTAATTCTGGTTCCATGACTGATGATGACTAGTATCTCATAAGATAAGAAATTCATGGACAAGATAAACATAAATAGAGCCTGAAATTTAAAAGACAGAGATAATCAATCTTGTATAAAATAAGCTAAGATAAAGCTTGCATGAAACAAAGTATTACATCCAAAGAGCTTTCATATGACATCATGAATCTGTTGGACAATTTTGGAAAAGTAGGCCCAAACTGATGTGTGATCCTTTATTGAAGATTTGGTAATCAACTGTAGAATAGTAGTAAAAACATTTTCAATACAATCTTATTTACCCAGAATAAATTATCTAAATGCAGACATAAAAGAGAAGAGAAGTCAATAGTCATGGAACCAGAATTAATCAGTTGTTTGTATGAGTCTGGGTTGGAGTGTAGATAAGGGGGCGCCAAGGAAAAGGGGGCTTCCGCCCCCTTATCGACACTCTGACCTGAGTCTGTGAGATCAAGTCCAGATCATTATATTGAGATTTAAATGGTTGTTGTTGGGACAGTGTTCTTTTTACCTCCACCCACCAACAAGGTTTCGAGCTTCTGTACCCAGTGCAGTAACCCTGTATCTGTATGCTAAAATAAATAAAAATCCTTCAAAGCTAAAGTGCGAGGGGCAAAGTAATTATTGCTTCGAAGTGGTACAGGTTTTAGGTACAAACCTACTCAGCTACATATACTACACAACTTTGCGAAAGATAAGGATTGATTTCTCATGAAGACCTATGGAGATAAAAGTGTGTATCAAGATTACGTAAATTTAGGGCACATGCAGCATTTTGTTGCACGTACGTTTGATAAACATATCTAAGCTTGCGTGCGATGGGATATGTTCGAGTACATTATTTTTGTTAGAAAATAAACAAAAATCGATGGGGAATCATGATGATACAAACCTATGAATAATATGATGACAGAAAAAGCACCATTATTATAATTTAACACATTGTAACCTTTGTCCTCTAGTTTTATTCACCATTAGAAGATAAAATTGTTGAAACTATTGCAAAACAGAATAAAATAAAAAATTCGTTTCGATCCCATGGATATTTAATAAAATTACTCAATGGAACTGCAATGTAACTAAATTAAATATAAGCCCGAGGTTACTTCCGTGTCTCTAAATACGGAACAGATATATATGAACCACGCCTGAGAAAAAGAAAAGCATACATATGGTTATTTTTAGGTTGGAGTTTTTTTAACACGGTCGCGTAATATCTGTTAGCAGTTTTCGTTCAGAAATTAGAAAATTCAAGATTTAGTTCAGAAACTCAAGAATGTAGATAATACTCATGAGCTGAGTTCAAGGTTCAAGTAAGCAAGCAGCAGAAATGTGAGAAGGATGGATTCTATAACGCAGTGATGAACGACCCTATTTATAACTGACCCTATGAACGAAGCGCAACTTAAATCTTAGAATGAATGATAGTCATTATGGGTGAGAGTAGTGTAAAGGTTGCTCTTCGCGTTCGTAAACCCATTGGCCAATCCTGCATGAATTTCACTCATCCTGATATTGGCCAATTTGGCAAGAACAAACACGTTAGAACAGTCAGTTTGTTTTGGTGCAGGCCAATGTGGGGGCGATAAAACGGATGTTGTGTGGATGTTGACACGGCTTCTGCCATTTACTTACTCTGCTACACGTACCAACGCTATCCAGTTGCACGCCGACTGGTAGTATAGTACAAAAGCAAATATCCGGTTGAGCGCCGCGCCGATTGGTACGTACAAACCAAAAAAAAAGGCGCGACCTCGTTTGAATGCCTTCGAATATAAAATTCTATGTAAATGGTTAGTTCTGCTGCTTGATACGAGATGTTTCGATTGAGATTCCCTTTAGAATGGTGTATTTATTTTTAAGGTACGACAACACTAAGAGTCATCATCCACTTGTGAAGTTTTTGTTTTCGTTTCGGGAGGCTACTTTGGACGGCGCGCGCGCTTGGTGATAAAAATATGATAAGTGTTTTATCTGCAGCTACTGTATATCAAAGTGATCTTTGTTATAAGCCCTATTAGATTTCGTAAATGTTTATGTATAATTCAAACAGTTCGAAATGGATGAAAAAAAAAAGGATGACGTCAACCGTTTGTTTGGGTTCAAACAGTTGTAATTATACATCTTTATTTGCAAGATAATGATATCCAGTGTTAATCCAGCGAGGAGATCACTGTACCGAGACTTTTTCTATGACTAGAATGGCTAAGTATTTCGACTTTCTGTTATTTATTATTTTTTTCTTTTTTAATGTGAATTGCTATTACCGTATGTCATCTAACAACGTATGGCTATGAATAATGCGAACCACTTCTGTTATTTAAGAGTGATACATCTGTTTTATTTGTTGATTGTGTCTTTTTGTCAGCGAAAACCTATAATTGGCCTTTGTGTTTTTATATAAGATTCCTATTGTTAATTTAAAGATAGCTGTTGGTTTTCCGATGTTAATAAAATAAAAATAAAATAAAATATGTTATAATGATTAGATTGTACGTTTCTTAAGCTTTCTGGAAATGGTTTTTATATTCTTCCAGCTTAAGTAGTTGGCTGGAAAAAATGTTTTTTTAATGAAATTAGCGGCCGGAAATCGCGAATTGCGTAATCGCCGGGCGTGACGGGCCTGAAATTTTTCACAAGCCGGCGTTCAATTCACAATGGCGTGATTCTATTCAAAATTTCAAAGTAAAGATGGTAACACCAAAACAGCTGCCTTGCCTAGGTAACTGAAAAAAGATCGTGTTTCGCGTGGGAGTTGCGAACAATATGCCTAATCTCTCTGGTTTAAGTTAAGACGACCGACACGACACGCGACTCGGGAGCTGAATGAGTGATTGGAGTGATTTTAAATTTGTAATCGACCAATCCTGATCGCGAGCCGTTATGCGCAACCCTAATGTAAATAAAAAAAAAACTGGCCAATGCGATGACCAACTCCATGCCAAAACCCTTTTATGTGCGTCGAAATATCGAAAACTTACGATTCGAGCGCTATCATTCACCATCATTCCAATCCAACCGTCATTCCAACCATCTAGCGTTTTGGCCTTATACACAGACTATATACGAATACTGGCCTTACTCTGTGGAACGACCCAAATTCAAAAATTCAAAAAAAACTGGCCAATGCGATGACCAACTCCACGCCAAAACCCTTATGTCCGTCGAAATACCGAAAACTTACGATTCGAGCGCTATCATTCACCATCATTCCAATCCAACCGTCATTCCAACCATCTAGCGTTTTGGCCTTATTCACAGACTATATACGAATACTGGCCTTACTCTGTGGAACGACCCAAATTCAAAAATTCACTAATGAGTGGATAATAAAAACATAGAAACACAGGTAACTAAAGTGGCCAAAAGGTCTTTGCAACCAGGCCATAAAATACAAAAAAAGAAAAAAACAATGGCTCAAGAGGACTTGTTTCCAGGGCCGTAAAATTGATAAAAAATCGGAAAAAATAACCTCAAATCTCTTGATTGATTATTTGTGTTCTTTCTTTTAAAAGTTATTTCAAACAGTTATTTGGTATTAAAACAACTATCGTTGCCAGAAAACTATTCTACTTATAACAACACATATCCACTGAAATGGACTTCATCGAAGCGATTCCAGTATCTTTCAAAGAAATTACACCAAATTATTACATATCAGAAAAATGGAAAGAAATTCCACTAAATACAGGTTGGATCTACATCTCTTCCACTAATTTGTGGTCTTTACTGATGCTACATTTTTCATCAAGTTTCTATTATTTTCAGGCGGTACTCATAGTACTTTGCAGGATATTAAACTACCTCCAAAAGCTGGTGGATACTGGTATAGAGAATCAAAAAAAGCAAACACAAGAAATAGGTTTATTTACTGGTGAGTCTACGCATGCAAACAAACTTAAATCTACAATACTATAATTGACGACCCAAATGGACGAGTCGGCAGTGACCCTGCCTGCAAAGCCAAGGGTCCCGGGTTCAAGTCCCGATGGGGGAAATATTTGTTTGATGAGAACGGATGTTTGTACCCTAGTCATGGTTGTTTATCTATCTAAGTATAATATTTATCTATATAAGTATGTGTATCATTGTCTAGTACCCAAGATACAGGGAATCCTAGTTTAGGGCTAGATTATTCTTATTATTATTATTATTATTATTGAGGTCAAGTTCCTTGGCGCCTGAGCTAGGCCACCATCTATCTCTCGCCCATGCCCACCTCTCTTGTTCCAATGTGCTGCTACCCCCTCCAGGCGGCACTCAAACGCCAAGAAACTTGGCGTCAGGTATATATATCCTAATACAAATGGTATCCCAATAAAAATGCAAGAATACATCTAATAGATAGGTATGATAAAGATAAAGATAAAGATAAAGATACATTTATTTGCTAATGAATATAAGTATTTGTTTTATTCGCTTCACTTCCTAAGCTGGGGTTTGAAACCAATTATTCTGTCATAAAAACAAGTCAGAGTGTCAATAAGGGGGCAGAACTGGCCACTTTTAATTGAACAGCAATTTTATCAGAAAAAAAAACACGCCAACCAGTGTTTTTTTTTCTGATAAAATTGCTGTTCTCCACCATTTGCTTGTGACAGCTAAACCCAACTTGCAACAGCCAGCATATAAGATCTTTGTGCACCAGTTCACAGCTATAGCGTAAGCGGGTGAGCATTGAGATAGTGGTCATTGACCCGATTGTTACTGCAAACTGAATCACAATCGGCAACCACTACCATGATAAGCTAAAGACAGTAGTTTCAAATTTTGCACTTAATATGGAAGTATTCCTAACCCAATCACTAGTATACAGTGGTAGACAGGGAGTCAATGCACACTATTGCCATGCTAACCTCAAAAAAACACAATAAAAATTGGACCATTTGTGGACAGGCAAACTACCCCAGATGCCATAGAACTATCAGAGGCATCTTTAGATGTGAATCTCTCAGGTGCTAACTTAAGATGCAAAGTAGCGGCTGGTACCCCTCCCTTGAATGGTATGACCATTTGGGAGAGAACATTAACAAAAGAAGTTGTGATTCTCGCTGCAACAGTGTCATCTGTTCACCGGTTTGTGTTTCCACACCCAGAAGTATTGGACAAGAAGGTAAGAGTAGTTAATTTATGGAAGAATATTGCTTGTTTCTCAGTAGAAATAAGACACTTATTTGTCATGGTCTTAACTTAACCAAATCATATAATTCTTGACAGATCAGTTCTTGAATAAGTACAGAAAAAAAAACCAAATGAGAAGCATAAACCAATTTTTATTTTATTTTCAGGCTACATTTGGATCACTGTGTCGGAACACACCATCCATATTCCAAGACACAACATCAATCAACAATCCAAACAACTATTACATACTCAATCAGCATTCAAATCCAAGTAAGTACCCACCTAGCATTTATAGTTGCTCACTGGGACCGACGCTGGAAGCGACACAATTAAACTTATTGAAAAGTGTGTTTGAAAATGGCATCTATGGCTACCGCACAAGAGCTGTTGAATTCAATGAGGTTGTCAGTTTAGTGTCTTAGTTAGCTTAGTTAGTTGGTTTTGACACCTGAAGAATCGCACTATGCCTAATGTCAATTGTGAAAAAAATATTTACATATTTGATTGTGCCCCCACAAATGCTTTGCAAAAAGCTGGACAAAATCAATGGGTTAGTGTCACATTAATTTTTGTTGAGTGAAATATACACAAGAAGGCTAGATTCAACACTCGGTTCCCCAACATTAAGTAGTAGCTCCTTCCTCTTCTATCCATCCTCCTGCAGCCATAGTTGAGTAAATAAAGACTTCCTTTTCATCACACCATTCATTGTGATTCTTCAGTGACCTCATCAACTGTTGCCCAGCGATTAGTCATAGCCTCTGGTAGTGACAATGAAGATATATTTGTTTCCATCAGGCATTGGCGTGGCGCACACATGCGCGAGCCTTGTCCGGCAATCTGGCGAGGCAGTGTTCGCGCTCGCGTTCGGTCACGGTGGCGAGGGCGCCCTGCTGCTGGTGCGGTTGCCGCTCGCGGGCGCCGCCGTCGCGTGCCAGCTCAAGCGCGAGTCCGCCGTGCCGCGGTTCCTGTCCGGGATCACTGGCGCTTTGAGGTACAGATCGCGCCTTTCTTTGTATTTGAGCGAGTTGTGATCCCTCTTCTCGCATAGGGTTAGGTGGGTGTTAGATCCCTCCCAAGGCGGGTTCCGGGCTGCGGCCCATAGACAGCTGGAATCTGGCTCGCCGCCGTGAGGGGGGTCCAACTGACGGTGTTCCACCGTGCTTTATATATTCACCTGACGGGATCTTCCGCAGACCTATGACCTGGCTCCGATGGGATGGGGCCAGAAGCGTCTGGCAACTTCTTGCTTCTCCGCTCCAGGTCAATTGTATTTCTTTACTTATTCTAACTACGTGGCTGTCTCCCCGCGAACACACAATCTCACGCCACTGTCAACACCGGTAACCACGACTAAACATCCCGGGGAGCCTCCCGGGATGTTTAGCCCTGAGCCCTTCAACACACGAGGAGTGGAAACCTTCTGGCTAATCCCGAAATATTGTTCAAACCACTTCGGCCGACTCGCGGCGCTGCCTGACAGCGAACAAAACTCGCGGTTAGAAGACCGATTGTGTTCCAAACTCTCATCTCAAATAACGAAGGAAGAATTAAATCGTGTTCCCGCACGAGGCCAAGTTGCATTTTTTATTTATTAGAGTACAAAACGGTGGTTGCGTTCCGATTAACACTAATCGTGACGAAACCGCATATAGGCCCTTTTGGTTGTAACACTAAAGTTTTTAAATAAAAGAAAGTCAGTGACTACAATGGTAAATCAAAATTTAATGACTGGGCAACGCTTGAAATTCGTGATAAAAGGGTTATCTTTTGGTTCATAAAGAACCAAATAACCTTTATGAACCAAAAACCTATAATTCATGACTATGTTTAAAAAATATTCCAAAACTTTCAAGTTGGTCTGCAAAAACTTTAGTTGGTCGAAAAATACAAAATTCAAATAATATGTAGTATGAAAACAGTTAGGCAAATAATAAACCGTGAAACTGGCAAAGTTATACCAAGGGACAATGATTTCTGCCTAAAGAAAGATAGGTGATGATGTTGTTAAATCCAACGCTGAGGTTGCTCGAGCTTTCGAAACAATCTTCATCAATGTACCCTTACTTTAAACAGAGCGTCTAAATTCATCTCCATATAAAGCAGAGACTTTATTAAAAAACAACACTTGCGTCAGTAATGAATATTTAAAATTTCATCATGTATATCCCTTAAAGTTTAGCTTAACTTAAAACATACTGAAGACCTGTGGGGTATATCAGTCAAAGGTATTTAATTTATTTATCAATGTATAGCAGACACGAAATCCATAGCATAAAAAACACAGTAAATACAGGGAAACAATGTAACAGCACAAAATAAACCAACAAATAAAGATGCACACACACACACACACGCACCCTGACTCACACACACGCACCCTGACACACACACACGCCAGTATACATATACAAATAGAAAAGTCTCATAAAAGGACTGTCAATCCTATTTGCCAGCGCATTGAGGATTATGTTTGGGCTGCCGCGTACACAACTCATTACTGAGGCTATTCTTTTCCGCAGAATAGTTATAGTTTATCGCGGGCCACTTTTCCGCTACTCGACGTCTTAAATTTGCGCCTATTTTGCGTGACGTGGGTTGGGGGCACTACTCCTGCCAACCCAGCTCCTGTAGGAAGCCTGGCAGACCCTTAATGTTGCCGACGACTTCCTGGAGCGACCTCGGCGTCCCAAGGTGTGTAGCCCGGTAGATGGCCAGTCCGGAACATTCCAACAGGACGTGGTTCCGCAGAATAGCAAAAAAGTCGTCATTTCGCACCTCTGCGAACATTGTTGACTACAGAAACGCGGCAGCCCCAGCACAATCCTTAACGCGTTATTGTATTGAACACGCAGGGCGCTGTAGGTCCTCTGAGTGTAGCTAACCCACAGGCTGCAGGTGTAGAAGGTTTGACAGTAAGCTCTGAACAATGTGAGTTTTACTTCTCTAGTGGATCGTGCGAACCTGCGAGCCAGCATCTTGCAACGGACCGCCAGCGCCCTGCGCTCCCGTTCCATGTCCAGATCGTCTGTGAGTCTGTCCGTGACCACATGGCCCATTTACTTAAAGGCAACAAATATAATGACCACCAAAATATTTTTTCCTACCACCACCAAAAGTTGCAGAAAATATCAGGGCAAAATACTGCGGTAGCTTATGTGAAGGTTAAAGGGGGTGAGCGAAGCGAAGTTCGTGTTAGGTTGAACATGTAAGAACAACAAAAAATACTTAAAACTTAAACTTAAGTACACAAAACATAAAAAGAAGTTTGGTGATCATTTATCCAAACACAATTTGGTGGACATCCATCCATTTTGGCAGTCAGTTCGAATTTATTGGGAGTAATTTTTCGAATTTTTTGGTAATCGTTTAAACACAAGCCTTACTTAAACTCCGTGACTCTCTCCAAAGGGATACCACAGAGCTGGGCAGGTGGCACATACGACGGTGTTTTATTGCCAGCCCTAAAAATGAGCAATTCGCTCTTTTTGGCGTTGTACCTAAGGCCATGTGATTCGGCATATGACCCACAGAGCCCCAGCAACTGCCTAAGCGTTGTGATCGTGGGGCTCAGGACCACCATATCATCAGCATTGCTAATGTTATTGATCATTATGCCGTCGATTGAACAACCTACCCTGGTGCCGTTGAGCTCCTCGATCAGTTTGTTTATGAACAGGTTAACAGCTTAGGAGACGTCAGCCCGCCTTGCCTCACTCCGCAGTTTAGTTCCAAGAATTCCTGACTCAAGGACCGGGCCTACCTGACCGCGTTTCGCTGATTTTCATACCAGTATAATAAAAATAAGCTCATCAGGTAGGTCGGTCTCCCAAGCTAGCTTATCCCATAGGATCTCGTAGTTAACGAGGTCAAAAGCCTTAGATAAGACAATGAAACAGGCTTACACCGGCGTCTTCCTGTCTGTGTAGTACCGGACAGATTGATTGAGACACAAAATTGCACTCTCTGTGGACAGCCGGGCCATAAAACCGGACTGTGCATCGTGCAAGTGCAATGTGTAGTAAGTTGTTTGTCAAGCAAACTGTCCAGATATATATTGGTTCAGTAATTCTAGTTATACACTTAGCTTATATGTTCAATAAATGTGTTGACGATGGAGCTTTCCCAGACCTCTGGAAACACAGTAAACTGATACCTCTGTTCAAGTTGGGAGACAAGGGTGATCCTCAAAATTTCAGACCAATATCTGTTCTTCCAGCACTAAGTAAAATATTTGAAAATATTATACTCAATCAAATGCTGTCACGCCTTACAAAACAACTTCACGCCAAACAATACGGTTTCACTAAGGGTAAATCGACTACGGATGCAGGTATTACACTTATATCTCATATTTATTCTGCATGGGAGGCCCGCACAGGATGGTGTCGGATTTTTTGCGATCTGTCGAAGGCGATAATCGTAATACGCTTTTAATGAAATGAAATCATTACGGAGTTAGAAATAAAGCGTTGGATCTGCTTAGATCATATTTAAGCAATATAATTCAAAAGACAAAAGTCAACGGCGTTAAATCTGATGGATCCGGTGTAAAAATTGGCGTTCCACAAGGCTCCATATTAGGCCCTTTCTTATTCCTCGTATATATTAACGATCTGCCTTTCAAGATGGAGAAATTGACTGACATAGTGTTGTTTGCTGAAGATACTTCAATGGTGTTCAAAATTGAAAGACAAAAAGATAATTTTGATGATGTTAACTGTGTATTGTTTTTAACCTTGAATTGGTTCACAGGTAATACTTTATTGTTAAACGCTGGTAAAACCAACTGTATCAAATTCTCACTTCCGTTAGAAGTAGATACGAAGTTTCTTGGAATAACCGTTGATAGCAAATTTCAGTGGGAAACCCCACATAGATAAATTAGCTAGTAAATTAAGTTCTGCGGCTTACGCTGTTAGGGACATCCATATCCATAAACAAAAACAAGTGAAACATACAAATAATATAAAAATTATAGGTTATTGTTGTTGATATTTGCATGTTGACACACATATTCCTTTCTGTAAACATATCGCATTGGGTTAGAATATCGTCTCTTCGTTATCCAGTTGGTGTGGGTATTGGCAGATAATATTTTGATTAACTTATCATACTATTCTTAGTAACATTGGCTTTTCAGTTTCCACTGCAACCCTCACGAGAAAATTTGATCTCCACAATTTTACGATTTAAGATGTTATATAATAAGGTTAATGTTTGTACCACCCAGTAGTACTGGGTACCATCATTTGAAACACTGTAAATAATATAAAACCTAGTTACAAACAATGATGAACAAATAAACATTTTTGTATTTGTATTTGCAAATAAACTTGGATAACTGTATGGTAATGGATAGACGCATAAATGGATAGAATATCTATTCACCTGAATGTGTGACGTCGTTACGGAGCTCGTTAAGGTTATTGCATTGCAGCAGCGAGGTGTGGCCGTGGTGTAAATGTTGAACATTAACAACTCATAACATGGTCCCACAGACATGCTCAGCAAACTATGAGGTTGACTCTGCATGCCGCTGTATCGTGCGGCTGCCCCGGCCCTTCGACTCCCGCACGAAAAGCCGGCAACGGAGGCATCACTGGAAGTGGGCAATAACATAACGAGCGGCATGAGAAGTGAGCCTTTACATAATGCTCCTGCTCACTTCCATGCCCATTTGGATGTAATGTAAACGTGGTCATGTATTTATAAAGCATTATTACATTTCAGGGGCAAGTCGGACGGCATAGAAACATACGGCGTGGTACTGACGAGTGGGTGGGCGGTGGCGGTGTGCGGCGACGCGTGCCTCCGCGGCTGGCAGCTCGACGAGGGCGGAGCGCCCGCCGTCATCTCGCCGCCGCTAGTGCAAGCCGCGCTGAGACCGAAGCCGCCGCGTAAGCGCTCCTTTATTCATTACTAGCTGACCCTCGCTTAAATGACGTAACGTCAATTTTGGATTGCGTATTTTGTTTTTGGTTTGGTTTCTTTGGTTTATTTTTACTCTATAGAATTAGGTAATACTCGCCATATACAGGGTGGAATTTTGTGACACCACCTGGAGGGCAAGTACTCTAAATAATGGAGGTAGCCAATTTCCCTCAAAGGAAACATTCCTTTATTTTTGAAAATAAACAAAACTGCATTCAAAGATTTTGAAAAATACGCTTGCCACAACCAGGAATCGAACCGTCTAAAATTCGAAAAAACATCACCTATACTTTTATGGCGTAAATCGACAAGGTCAATCATAAGGATCACATCTCTCTAACAAACATAGTAAATTAAATGAAAGGAAAACATGAAATCTTAAAACTTATTTTACTATTAACCTAAAAATGTAAAAGCTAACTAATTAGTTGTTCGAAATGGGCCCTCTCGTAGAATACATAAATTTATTCTTCTAAGGAACTCTTTTTCAGTAGCCTTTAATAGCGTGTTGTGGTGAATATGAAAAATTGTACTGTAAACCTCAGCCCTCAAGTCGTTCACAGTTGCATAGTATTTTAGGTAAACTTTATTTTATTTTCGTTTTTTTTTTTATTTATGCCACACGCAAAAAAATAGGTTTCATCCAAAAGAGCCTGCATTTCAAACACGCGTGAAGATGATATTGTGAACAACACAAGGTACCTATCTGATGGATCCTTAAGTAAAAGTGACTTATCCTGTCTTTCATGGTTTTCTTTTCATTTAATTGACGCCATAAAAGTACAGGTGATGTTTTTTCGAATTTTAGCCGGTTCGATTCCTGGTTGTGGCAAGCGTTTTTTTCAAAATCTTTGAATGCAGTTTTGTTTCTTATCAAAAATAAAGGAATGTTTCCTTTGAGGGAAATTTGCTACCTCCATTATTTAGAGTATTTGCCCTCCAGGTGGTGTCACAAAATTCCACCTTGTATATGTATAGTTTCTCAGACAACAACGAACTCTTCAATTGCATCGAACAGCATCTGTCATAGTCATAACATAAACAAAGGCTGAATATTTCAAATCTAAACTTTTGGGAAACGTTACTTTAATTATAAAAGTGATCTATCAGTGACATAAATTATAAAATTGGATTAGAAAGTAATTTGCCATGTAGAGCGCAATCATACAGAGTAAAATTTACATGAGAAATCATAAGGCGAATTCATCAGCTACCACAGGTAAATATTAATTGATGTCATTTCGTAAAATTTCTTGTATTTTATACATTTTGTTGGATACATTATGATAGCGGGGGATTTCCCAAATTATTTCGATCAAGAAATATCAGAAATACGTTTATAGTAGCGTATTTACGATAATTTATCTATTACAAATTCGTCCAAGAAATATCGATAGTGATGTGAAAACAATATTATCGATAAATTGTATATTAAGAAATAATACTACTTAATTGCAATGATTTGATCTGTATTTATGAACCATTTCCAAAAAGTAACATTGATGCGGGAAAATTCATGTGTAATTAAATGCTACCCATTTACTTTTAGATTTCCTGGTGAAAAACTATTGCTAAATATGTGGCTTACGGAAGTATCTCGCGGATCCGGCTGGACGGTAAAAACACGCGCGAATTCTCAAGAAGATTTTACTGCAGAATGATTTTACCAGCAAAAAATATATCTGACTAATACAATTTACAATACCAACAATAATCTCAACTTCACATCTGTTATTAGAGTAAGAGCTGATTCACACGGGATTCGAAATTCACGATTTGTCAATATATCCCAAAAGACATTATACATGCTGCTGATATTTTTCCATATATTTTACTGATATTATACTTCGTCACGGTACGTCAAGGGAATTTATTATAGAACCGTGACTAGCAATCTATATAAATTAATCGTGTGTAAATGTAAATGAGTGTTTAATTTGTAAAGACATTTGTCTATTGCTATTCAATTGTCGATTTAACTATGTGTAACTTATTATTGATGATATTTTTTAAATAATAATAATATTTTTATTACGGAGCACAAAAGGATCCATACGTTGTTTGCAACAGACAAACTACTTTATTTTTATTAGTTTCTTCATATCACACTCAATTTAATATATTTCATATAAATAGGAACAGCAAATACAATAAAATTAATTGCAACAAAAGATTTTTTTTTTAGGATCGTTTGGTATCGTGTGGGTGGGGTGGGTATGCCAAACCTAAGTTTGCGACCTCGAAAGTGGGGGGACAACTTTTGGTGGCCCAAAATTCTCGAAATTTTCGGACTTATTCCAGTTTTTCACTTTTAATTCGAAAAAGGTCCATATTTTAAAGTAAAGAATCATGTTTATATAAATTTAAGAAGATTAAATTTTGCGTCAGCAAAAAAATAATGCAAAATTAGTTCAGTAGTTCCATTTTCATGAGGTTCCAAAAAAGATATTTTTTACAACTTTGACGAAAACTGTGTTCCACACATTTGCAATGTGCTGTAACTTTCCAACAATAAACTTTATCAATCCCGCCCATTTCTTAAAGTTGCAGAACATTAATGTGTTAATTCCAAAAGCAACGATTTTTCAAAATCGGGGATTTTTTTTTTACTCCAAAGCAAAATTTGGAAAATTCATAAATGCACTTAATCGGGTTTTCGAGCTTTTTGATACAATAAGTACGGGATTCTGAATTGATTCGGATACTTCGTTATTTCTTAGAAAAATTGGTAAATAAGAGACTTGTACAATACCTTGAGGGACAAAAACTTATTGCAGACAATCAGTTCGGATTCAGAGAACATCGCTCAACTGAAGACGCAGTCATAAAGTTAACTACCCTCATAACTGGATTTCTGGATAAAGGGCAAAAGTGTGTGGGCGTTTTTCTCGATTTGCAGAAGGCGTTTGATACAGTTTCTGTGCCAATACTTCTCACGCGGCTTGAAAACGTAGGTATCAGAGGAGTAGCCCTGGCTTGGTTTGAGAGCTACTTGACTGGCAGGCGTCAAAGTGTCAAAATGGGGGAGTATTCCAGTAATAGTGCTACTTGTACTTATGGAGTTCCACAAGGAAGTACATTGGGACCGACACTCTTTCTACTATATATTAATAGCCTCTGCACAATCAATATTAAAGGGGCAGACCTACTAATGTTCGCAGATGATACAGTAGTCCCATTCCACGAAAATACATGGGGTGCCGTTAGGCCTTTACTTGAGGACGGACTAAGCAGAATTACCTCCTGGCTTGAAGATAACCTGCTCACAATAAATGCACAAAAAACTAAGTACCAATGCTACAGTATGACAAAGGTTAACAGTCCCAATAATGACTTTAAAATAACTATACATGGCTTTCCGTGTAACCGTACCTCAGTTGGAGACATACACGCAACATGCACATGCCCACTTTTGGATAGGGTGGGCTCCATAAAGTATCTGGGCGTTATGATAGACGAACATCTGCGTTGGGAGCCACATATATCAGCTACTACGGCAAGGGTACGTAATAAGCTGATACATATATTTAGGAATTTGCGTATGGTAGCGGACCAAAAGCTTTTGCTGCAAACTTATAAGGCACTTTGTCAATGTATCTTGGGCTACTGTATCTGTGCTTGGGGAGGTGCCGCTAAAACACATATGCTGAAGCTTGAACGAGCACAACGTTCGGTACTTAAGGTCATGATGTCATTACCGTATAAATCCCCAACTACCTTAGTATACAAGCAAGCCAATGTCAATTCGGTTAGAAAGATGTTCGTTTCCCAATCACTGATACGATACCACAGTAAGGGCATACCCTTTGTCCCTGTCACAAACAAAAGAACTGCGCGATGCCCATATACAGGCTTCTACCGGAGCCTTTTCGCCAGTAGGCATTACAGTGCCATCGTTCCCAGGCTTTACACCGTACTATTGAAGTCCGACAGTACCCTTAAACAACTAAACTCGTACAGATTTAAAATAGTACTTCAAAAGTGGCTTAACCAATTTGATTACGATGATGCTGAGGAGCTCATAGATCGAATAACTAGGTCTACCTAACTGATGCTGATGTTTTGTTTTATTATATATTAACATTGTTATCATATCACGTATTTTTGATCTGTTTTATATCATTAAACTAATTTTAGTTTCAGATGATTTAAGTATTCATCATGCATTTGCATGGAAGATATTACTGCTTGAGTGAGAGTAAATGTACTACTATTTGTTTTAATTTTTATACCTACCGTACTGATTGTCCACCAAACGTTAATTTAAGTTTTTTTTATTATTATTTGTTTTCATTTACTTTATTTTACGCAAGTAATTTGTTAATATTATTATTTATGGTTGAGCCTAGTACCCACGACACAGGGAGACCTAGTGTGGGACTAGTACAACATATGTCTACCATAACCTTTGTGTAAAATAAAGATAAAGATAAAGATTTATTTATTTGCTAAAACATGTGTCAGTCAAGATACATAAGCATGCATTTTGGATAATAAATAAGAAAAATTCGGATCAACATGTTCTACTGTTATCAGCGTACAAATTTGAGTGGCGGTAAGTCAGGACACGGTTTCAACCATTCTGATGTTAAAAAAAAAAACTAACATTAATTTAACTTGCATTATAAAAATTCAATTATTAACATTTCAATTACATCAAGAATATTTAAATAATTACAGTGGTCAATATAATTAGAATTTGTCATTGAGAATGTCATTTATAAATTTCATCAATAATATTTTAATAATAACAGCGGTCACTACTTTAACTGGAATTTATCATTGAGGAAGTCATTTACACTATAATAACATTTATCAACTAATAATGATTTGAGCTTATTTTTAAATAGGGAAGTATTTAATTGTTTATAGCATTTTGGTATTTTATTGAATATGATAGGCGCCATACATAGGATGCTTTTGCTCAATAGCGCCGTTTTACAGGAAAAAAGGCGCAGTCTTTCTGTGTCGCGTCTATCACGAGTCACTGTTTCAGATAAACGTGGGAATAAATGAGGGTTGGTCTTCACAAAAGTAGCTACTTCTATTATGTATAATGACGGAAGTGTCAGAATTCGGTGCTTAGTAAATAAAGGCTTACATGTCTCGGTTGTCCTAATATGAAACATAGCACGTATACACCGTTTCTGCATTTTAAATGCTACTTCTTTATTAGTCGAATTACCCCAAAATATGATTCCGAATCTAAGAGCAGATTCTACAAGCCCGTAATACGCCGTGAGTAACACATCTGTACTGACTACTGGAGATAATTTATGTAAAACATATGCTGAAGTACTAATTTTTTTAGTTAATTGATTTATGTGTTCTTTCCAGTTTAATTTATTGTCAATTGTCAAACCCAAAAATTTTGCAGTTTCAACCTGATTTATCGTATTATTTTTAAAAATTAATTTAATGTTTATGGTTTTAATTCTTTGGCTGAAGTGCATAATATTCGTTTTCTTTAGATTTATTTTTAAATTATTGTTGTCGAGCCAATTTATTATCGAAGTCAAGGAATTGTTTATATCTAATTCATAATTATCGTCTTTATATTTAATAGTCACTGTGCTGTCATCGGCGAATAGGGATATTGGATTATTAGTCGATTTTGGTATGTCATTTATATATATAATAAATAAAAGGGGGCCCAGTACACTTCCCTGTGGCACACCGTGAGTAATTTTACGCGAATTGGACCTGTATGACACTTCATTCTTTGTTTTGCAGTTCAGCCTTGATATCTCCGTTATTTGGTGTCTATCTGTCAAATATGATTGTATTAAATCTAAAACATTACCTCTAATTCCGTACGCTTCAAGTTTTTTCGTTAGGATATTGTGGTCCACATAGTCAAATGCTTGTGTCATACATATCACAATAAATCGCACTGACTGGAGATATCTTGTCCATTTGACACATAACATTTTTTAGGAAGTCGTACATTGCCATATTGATTGTTTTATTTCGACGGAAGCCTTTTTGTTCGTGGCATAAAATATTATTCTTTTATAGATAGTTGTTTATTTCCTTGTAGTAATATTTTTCAAATATTTTAGAAATTATTGAGATTAAGGCAATTGGCCTGTAAAACTCCATTAGTTCTTTGTTTTCTTTCTTGAATAGGGGTTTAACAAGCGTTAGTTTCAAATCCTTTGGGAAAATGCCCATTAATATACTTTGATTAACTATATGGCTTAGTGGGTGGCATATATATTTATTTGCAGCCTTAATTATTCTTGTTGAAATGTCATCCACACCCACACTATTTGTGTTTCTAAGGTTATTTATGATTTTATAAATATCGAAGGGTGTACTTGGAGCCATAAACATCGAGTTCATTTGGTGATTAATATTACATGTCACTTTATTTCCAGCGCCTAACACTGGTTTAATTTTATCAATAAAAGAGTTATTAAATGCTGTGGCTATGGCTGCAGGATTTGTTATATAAGTGTCATTAACTTTTATTTTTGCAATGGTTTCTTTGGGTATTTTAGGTCTTGATTGACTGATTATTTGCCACATTGTTTTCGTCTTGTTCACAGACGATTTTATTTTATGATTGTTTTGAGCACGTTTTGTAAGGTTTATAATCTTTTTTAATAATTTCGTGTAGTTGACAAGATTTAGTTTATTCATTGTATTTGGTTGTAAGCGAAATTTCCAAAGTAAATCTTTTTTCTTTTTGCTGCATATTTTGATACCTCGTGAGATCCATTTTGGCTTAGTACATACTTTTATTATGGTCTGTTTTCGTGGAAAGCACAAATTATAAAAGAAATTGAAATTCTCTATAAAGTTTCTGTAGGCCGATGTTGGATCAGCAGCGTCGTAAACGTCAGAAAACGATAAGTTTTTTACGAACCCTACAAATTTTTTTATATTTTCATTTCTGAAGTCTCGTCTCATTTGGCGCCAGAATTTTAATTTTAAAGTTTTTTTGACTGGAAATTTTATTATTTGGGCAGTGTGATCCGATAAACCGCATTCCGTTTTACATGTTTTATTATAATTATGTGCAAAGTTATCTATGCAGGTTTTACTAGCTGGGCGAGTGGGCTGTCTAAGCGCCAATTTCATATTATAATTCAAAAGTAAACACTCTAGATCCAGAGTAGTGTTATTATCCTTAAGTATGTCGATATTAAAGTCTCCGGCTAATATTATATTGTAGGACTTCAGCTTAGAAATGTAGTGGAGCACTTTGTCAAGTCTTTCAAAAAATGTGTTCAAATTATTTTGTTTCGGAATTCTATACACACAAATAATAACAATTTTAAAGTCAATTAGTTCCACTGCACAACACTCGAATATGTTAATTAAAGACATTTTTTTAATATCTGGTAGGTCTTTGCATTTGTACTGATTGTTCACCAGAATACATGATCCGCCTCGTTTATTGTCATTTCTGCTAAAGCATGCTGCCAGAGTGTAGTTTGGAAGATTTAGGAATGACTCCTGTCCTGCCATCATAAAATGCTCCGTTATACATATCACATCTGTGTTTATATTTTTGTCTGCTAGTTCATCTAAATTTATCACGAGTAAATCTGCTTTATTTAATAGTCCGGCTATATTCTGATGTAGAATATTAAGATACCTAGTCTTGAAAAAAAATTGTGTCATTATCTATTGGGTCATAATCCTTGTCTTGTAGGTCAAAATTAGTTGTTGATCCCATTTCAATAAACTTTTTTATGTCGTTGATGATTTGTCGCATCCCGTATTTATTTAGCTTGCCCGTGAAGCTAGAGAACATGTCCAATGATAAATTCTTGTTTGTGTCTAAGAACCAGCAGTGTTTGTGTGTGTCAACATCAAGATATAATAGATTTATAAATTGCTCAGCTCTGTAGTTGAACATTAAAGCTCCACAGATATAGGTCGGCGGGCAAATGATTACATTTGTGTGTGTGATTTTTTTAAAGGTATTTCTCAGTAATTGTATCACACTGATGTAGTTTTGGTTCATTTTGATGTCCGATTCTCCCAGCAAAATTATACAGAAGTCTTCTTTCGTGAGTTTACATACTTTTGTCTCTATTCCCATCAGAAGTTCATTAATTTGTGCTGCAGGTTTCGAAAAATGACAGAAAGTAAACTTTTTCGCAAATGTGTCTTCAAGATTTTGTAGTACATTGTTATTTATGCCGCTAATTACACATAGATGGGGTTTTCTTTGTTGGTCTGTTTTTGGTTGTTTTTCCATATGCTGCGTTTTCTGAGTATGCATTAGAGAATTTAAGTTAGTATTAGATATTTTCCTAGTTATCCGAGCTTTGGATGCTGTATTTTTTTATGTAGTTGTTTTTTCCCCGATACTTCGCTATTTGTTGCTGTTAATTTAGTTTCATCTATTTCTGGATGGAGCTTTTTATGTGAACATAATTGAGCATTTGAATGGCTCTTAGTTCTTAAAGGGGTCTTTTGCGATTTTGGTGATGATGTAACCGTTTTTAGTAGTTGATTTTGTCTAATTAAATCATCATTTTTTGTTTGCAACTTAGTATTTTCTATGTTTAAGGCAGCTATTTCCTCGTGTGCACTTTGCAACTCAAGAGTTAAGTTTTCAATCTTCTCTCTCATTTGCTTCAACTGTTCGCTGGCATCGTCGTCGTCCGATATGTTTGGCAAGCTATTTGTTGTGTCGTCCAACGTCCGTTCCCTGATGTGACTGTTGTTAACGTCAGACTCTGAATTGTTACGTGGGCGTCGAAATGTGATGTTTTCGAGAAAGTTCTGCATTTTTTCTTGCGCCTGTGGCTTGGAGGAGTTTATTATTTGAATATCAAGAAACAAAAATTATTTATTTAACTAGGTCTCGAACCCGGGGTACTTCGCTTAGCGACGACGTATTGAGTCAGCCCGCTAGCCGATCGAGCCACTGCGGATGTTATTGGGTGTCGCCAATTTGAGCATCTAGTGTTGCCTGAGAAAAGACAGCTTTTCAAGGTCGATCACTTATGATGTGTCATCGAACTCGTATTGCAGTCACAACAAACAGCAGTTTAACCGTCACTTCAAGACCATAATTTGGATAAACCACCACTTTTTCACTTCACATTTGTGTGATTAATGACTAATTTTAATTCACTTCAGTTTAAGTTTTAGATTATCAACTTTGTTTGTAAAAAAAGCACGATTTTTACGTTGTTTTGATTAAAATTTTGACTAGCTATGCGTAAGCGTGTCTGTTACTCGCGCCAGACGGAACGTCACTCAAGATTTTCATTTCATTTTCATTTTCATAGATACTGTTTTTTTTTTATAATTTTGGTCGTTTTGATGGGTCCGGTTGAGGCTCTTCATCTCTAGGTTGGTTGGCGTTGTTTGTTGCATCATGTTGTAAATAATGATCAACGTCAGTTTCTTCCTCCTCAAATTCCTCGATCCAAAGTTCCTCATCAGCCTCATTCTCACCTTGCTCCTCAGCGAGGTCACCGTCCAAGTCTACGTCGAGTTCAATGTCTGCAGCGTTTGTGCAAAAACTCCGTACACAGTTCTTGCACACAGTGGTGCACTTGAGGCCTGACAAGTGCATGCTCTAGTGCATTCCTTTTTGTAGCTGCAGAACACCAGTTTCAGATGCTCTTGGGGACCAGGTTCTTTCATTACAGGAATGGCGCCGAGTCCATGGCTGTCCCGTCTCCAACCCCAATCAAGTGGGTTTAGCGAGTTTCATATTCACCATTGAACCTGTTAAAATGCTCTGTAGCTGTGCAGGTCCGCAGCGTCGTGTGTTGGAAGAAATCGGGGCAAGATGAACTTCGCCTTCGTTGACATCTTCACAAAGAGGTGATACCGCAAATCTTTGATGCTGCGGATGGTCGTTCTTTCGATGCCCTACATTGCCATCAAGATCTTCTCCCCAGCTCTGCTGATGTCTGCTGGAGTAGCAGATGGCTTGTAGAACACCCCAGAAGCTTCCTTCAATGATGGCGTACTGTCAATTCAATGATGAGAGTAGACAGTTTGATTTTCCCATGCCTGAATGGCGGACATTGATGTGCGAGCAGGAGGTGTTTTCTTGAACTTGTACGATGAGGTAGAAAAGTATGAGTCAGCTTGTCCCTTCTTTCGTGGTTTCAGGAGGTGGATGTTGTTGTAGATGGCATTGCTGGGAGCCCCACATAGGATAACTAGAAAGTTAATATCCCCAGTGAGCACTGTATAGTATCGAAGCTGGGTGACTGAGAACTGGCTGTTGTCACAAGCAGTACATAAGCGGCCTCTGCCGCCTCTAATACTCGAATGGATGATACTTCCAGATGTTTTCTCAACATTTGAATAAAGCGGCTCTTATTCGTTTCATTTCCCAAGAACTTCTTCTGGGAAACAGCCGGGAGTGTACTCTCATCAAACATTATATCTTGCCGGATGAAGTCTTCGCTTTCTAGCTCCGAGCCCTTTCTGAACTTTTAGTGCCTCGCTGATTCGCCTCACTTCGGGTACCCATCGAAAATAACAATCACTGTTGATCCGTAGTGCTTGCTGACGAACGTTTTGCAGATGATACGAAAAGATTCATGCTTAACCTCCACAACTTTCTGAAGGAGAAATCCTCCATCCACAACTACCATTTCATCTTGTAAGCCTGTGGGAAAAGCCGCTGGCTTGAAAGCCTTGTACAGCAGAGATTTAGATCCTTTTCGTAATCCATCTTCGCTGAACAATGATAATGGATACGGTGCCAGTTCACGGGTGAAGTAATGCTTCAGATCTTCGTCGGAGTGTTTCGCTATGCTGATTCGTTGAAACAACGTCGTAGGATAAATAGCAGTTAGCTTATGGGAGTAAATAAATACGTATGAGTTTGGCATCAATATATACAATTCCTAAATGTGTACAAGTATAATATATAACTCATTAAGTATTGTACACTTAATGCGTTAAGATAAAGGTCTTCAAGCATTAAAATATAGGTTGGTAGGGAATCTAGGGAACAAAAAACCAGCTGTACAGGTAAAAGTTCTACAGGTACAGGTAATGTTTTAAAATTTTGGGATCAAGAAACTACCAGTGAAAGTAAAAAAAGGCCAATTTCGAGTTGCACTTGCGCACGAAAGGTTTCGTTCGTACCACCGTACAATGATAGGGATGATGTGGAGTGGATAGTTTGGATTTTACATAGCAAAATGTTGTTTACAAAGTTATTGGTGCGGCTACCTTCACACTTCATATACGTAACCAGGTGCATTCATAAGTTTGTCTGTGGTAGTGAAAGAATTGTTGTATGGGAGCCCCCTTAAATATTTATTGTATTCTGTTTTTTAGTGTTTGTTGTTATAGCGGCTACAGAAATACATCATCAGTGAAAATTTCAACTGTCTAACTATCACAGTTCATGAGATACAGCCTTGTGACAGACGGACGAACAGACAGACGGACAGCGGACTCTTTGTAATAGGGTCCCGTTTTTACCAAAAATATGGTTTTTCAAAATTTCACTTAAGACATTTTCCAGAGGCATTACGATGGTATTACGGTGTTTTACAAATATGGACCGTTTACGAATAAAAAGTTAAAAACTTGAATAAGTTTTTTGGCCCAACAAAAGATGTCCCCCCACTTTCGAGGTCGCAAACTTAGGTTTTGCATACATACCCCATACCCATACATACCCACACGATACCATACTATCCTAGAAAAAATATCTTTTGTTGCAATGAATGTAAGCTTAATAGACTTTTGGTGGCTTGCTATATTGGGCTATTTGCGTTTTTCAAATTATTCTTCCTTAAAAAAATGTTCATCCAAATCGGTCTGGCGGTTTGTTTGATTCGCGATTACCAACACATTTAGCGATTACTTTTAATATAATATATTATGCAGGTATAGACATATACAACCATGATCCATAATTTAATGGGCAAGATTACGCAAAACTTTTTCGGCCTTACTAATAAAAGAAGTTATTCACGGTTTAACTTATACAGTGTTTTGTCTTGCTTTGACATTTGATATTTACTCGACGTATGAAAAGGACAAAACACTGAATAAGTTAAACCGTGAATAACTTTGTTTATTAGTAAGGCCGTTACTAATAAATATAAAGTTTGTAACATGTCAAACTATTGTCAACATTAAAGTTATGTTAACACAATTCATATCTCTGATGAAACACTATGCTTATACTTGCTTTACTTGCATACTCTGTGATTCATTTGTAACCTCAGATGAACGAAACTCTTTGCTTATTTACTTTGTGTTTGTTAAAAAATCTTAGCGCCCTCTTCTTGGACTTACTTTGACTGCTTCCTTCCCCATTGAAGAGCTGCAACAACTCAATTGCAACCTAATGTCTGGCGCTGACATTTACCCAGCAAGAGACAGCATAATTATTCTCTCATAGTCACTCATAGAAGTTTCAATTCATAATTCATAATTCTTTATTGCACACAAATATTTAAAAAAGTTACAGTAAAAGAAAATGCATGTATATACAAAGGCGAGCTTATCTCTAAAAATAGATTTCTTCCAGCAAACCAGGTATCATAAAAGGGGAGGCAGTACACAATAAATACTATAAATAAAATGCCTAGGAATAAATTAAATACCTATAAAATACAGATAGGAAATACAAAATAATTACCGATATATATACATAAACTTTACATATAATAATATAAATACAATAACTTTTACGAAAGAGAGAGGTAGTGCTCTTTAATACGTTTGTCTTTTGTATTTTGGGATGGCAGTTATGGTAGCGGTGGTAATAGTTACGGATATTCACAACAGGACGCATAAGCACTTCATAAATGCGCTCCTTTCAACTCCTGATCTAGTCCAATCTCTCCTCGTCAGCGCACGGCCACATGCTACACAAGGCGACGGCGGCGGACGGTAGCGTGCTACTGGTCGCCTATCTCTCGTTCCCCAACGAGTGCGAGTTCGTCGTGATTAAGCTGCAGGACAATGGCGCCGGAGCTATCAAGTTCAACCACATCTGCCGGATATTCGGACCGCAGGTTTGAACGAACAACGTACCTAAGTATAAGCACAGACACTATATGTGTTTAACCATACTATGCCGAAATTACGCGACCGAGTTCGGCAGCAATGCTATTTCAATTACTAGCAACGCACAGTGGGACGGATTTCGAAATTGCAGACTTACTTTTTTTGTTACATATCATTATTTTATTTATGGCAATCGATAGTCCTAATTAAAGGCAATCTCATATGTCATATGTCATATGTTCTCAGAGCACTTTTAGTTGTCATCATCACCATCATCATCATCATCATCATCATCATCATATTCAGCCCACATCGACCGACTGCTCGGCATATAGGCGTCTTCTCTAAAGCGCCAATCTCCCCGGTCCTGTGCCAATCGCATCCAGTGGGATCCCGACGACTTGATGATATCGTCGGACCATCGAGCTGGTGGTCTGCCCAATGGCCTTGTCTCTCCCCGTGGCCACCAGTCTGTGACTGCTTTGGTCCACCGTCCGTCTTCCCGTCTAGTCAAGTGTCCCGCCCATCTCCACTTCAATCTCGTCATCCGTTTGCCTACATCTGCGACCTTCGTTTTCCGTCGCATTTCGTCGTTTGGCATACGGTCAACGACAGAGATACCCAACATGGAATTCTCCATTGCTCTTTGTGCTACTTTTATAATATGCACATTATGCTTTGTGAGCGTCCATGTTTCGGCTCCATAGGTGAGGATGGGCAAGACACATTGTTTATACACCTTGGTCTTCAGGCATTGTGGGAGTGACGATTTGAAGACATCACTTAGTATCCCGAAAGCAGCCCACCCTAATCCGAAGCGTCTTTCAATCTCCTTCACCTGTGCATCTCGGTCAAAGGATAAACTATGTCCAAGATAGACGTAATCGCTGACCACCTGTACGG
Organism: Argyresthia goedartella; assembly: GCA_949825045.1. NCBI lineage: Eukaryota > Metazoa > Arthropoda > Insecta > Lepidoptera > Argyresthiidae > Argyresthia > Argyresthia goedartella. The sequence goes on along the minus strand of OX463821.1, from coordinate 17,967,610 downwards.
TGTCATTGCCAACAATTAGGGTCGGCACATTTAGTGGGCGACTCGTTATGATCTTGGTCTTGGTCATGTTCATCCTGAGACCGACTTTTAGGGAAGCTTCGTGCAATTCTGCGAGCATATGTTGGAGATCTGAGACGCATTCGGCAACGAGAATGAGGTCATCCGCAAACCTGAGCTGCGACATGCGTGCCCCGTTAATGTTGACGCCTCTCTCACTCCAATCCAACATCGTCATAATGTTCTCCAGAACGTTGGTGAATAGTTTGGGTGAGAGAGTGTCCCCATGTCGGACACCCCGGTCTATAGACACGTCAAGGAAGCTACCCTTCGTAACCTACGATCCAAGACCACAGCCCACAACTCACCCTTCAACTTCAACCATGTCGGAATCAGCGCAGTACGGAGGGCAATATTAGCGATCTCTTCAAAGGCCATAGGTGAGGAGATGATCTGTTATCAGATGATAACCAGCATCATCGATGAGCTATTAACTATCATCACCCACATAATTAATGTGTCGCTTGAACAATCTTGCTTCCCACTCACTTCCAATCCCGTCTCCTTTAAAGAATTCCGTTCCATATCTATTCTGCCTATCCTCTCCAAAGTCCTGGAATCAATTGTTCACACCCAAGCTCTCCTCCTACCTTTCCTCAAGAAACTTATTAAATCCCCATCAATCGGATTTCAGGCAGGGTCACAGCACTACCAGACTCTGCTTAAAGTCACTGACGACATTCAAACGGCTATGGATCAGAAGCAGCTTACGGTCCTTACACTGCTTGATTTCATTAGCGCCTTCAACTCCGTCGATTTCGATATCCTGGTTGAAATACTTAAGTCGCTGAAAATCTCCTCGCACTCAGCTCGCTGGTTCGACTCCTACCTGAGAAACCGCCAGCAGCGCATTCACTTAATGGTGAGATCTCCACGGACTGGTATGAGCTCTCCGCGGATGTGCCGGAGGGTGGTATTCTTTCTTCTCTCCTCTTCTCAGTATTTATAAACTCCATATCTGACGTTCTTACTTCTTCTTATCATCTCTACGCAGATGACCTCCAAATATATCGGCACTTCTCTCCATGTGATGTAAAACTGACTGTAGAGGCGTTGAATGCTGACCTCGAAAACATCAGGAAATGGGCTATTTCATATGAGCTGCTAGTCAACCCAGGAAAACACAAGCCATGATCATGGGTACACGGCACTCGCTTAACTTATTACAGAATTCGCCCGTCGATCCTGTGTTGTATGATGGTACCATAATTACTTATAGAGTGAGAAAGCTAAGAATCTTAGGGTTATATTTGACCAATTGCTGCCCTGTTCGCCCCATGTTTGTAAGGTCAACAGACGAGTCTGCGTCATTTCACTACATCTGAAGATTGCAGTACTTCCTGCCACGGCAGACTAAAATCACTCTTGTTCTCAGTTCCTTCTACTACCTTTAATAGACTATGCAGATGTTTGTTGGGTCAGCGCGAACGAAGAACAAACTCGAACGACTTCAAAATCTCGGGATTCGGTTTATCTACGGGTTACTTAAGTATGACCGTGTCTCCCAGTATCGCAAGGAGCTGGGGTGGCTCCCAATCCGTCTTCGCCGTGACATGCACATTATCTCCTATCTGTACAATATTACGCCATATCCTACGCCAACGTTTTGACTTTCATTTCCTACGGGATAGCAATCGGAGATCCCACACGGTGTCTCTCCTTTCAACTCCTCGGCATAACACTGCCGCTTACGAACACTCGTTTAGGTTAAGGGCAATCCGACTGTGGAACGCACTTCCCTGCGCTATTAGGGAAAGTCCCTCTTACTTTTAAGAAAAGTTTGAAAGTGCATTTCCTTTCTCTTCCGTAAAAGGTACCATATCTATGTAGGTATATGTATGATTTATTATAGTTTATATATGTGCATATGCGCTATATATTGTATTTTATGTAGTTGAAGTATATATTTTTATTTTATTTTGTATAGTTTATTGACCGAGCGAGCGAAGGGCTCCATTTCGACAAGGAGGCCGATTTTGCTTTCGTCTGTCTCTATGTCTGGTGTCTGTCAGTTCCGGTCTAGCGGCCACAGTTTTTAAGCAATCCTCACAAAACTTGGCAAACGTGTTCCTTGAATTAAAAGTTTTTATTGTCGAGAGCTTTTCTCGATTTTCCCCTTGGGGGGTGGGGGGGGGGGGGGTTATGACGTCATGAATTTTTTGTATGTTTTATTTTTTTTTCTGAAACCTATCGTGTGGGGTATCAAATTAAAGGGCTTCATGAGAAGGTTCTAAAAATATACTACACCATTACCTTTCGGCCGCCTGTTTTCTAAAAATCCAAGAAATCTTTTCAAAACATACCATGTTTGGACTCCTCGAAGTAGGAGACGGATTAGTAAAGAGGATCTATACAGACCATGAGAGTGAGTGAAATAGACTATAACTATTTTCGTGAAAAGTCAATAGATTGTATTTTAAATCGCAAAATGTAGTTTACAAAGTTATTGGTGCGGCTACTTTACTACTTGATTTTGATTGAATCTAAAATACTTACCTATAAATTGGTTCACAGTCCCCCCTGTTAGCGAGGTCTACTGCCCACAGGGCCACTGGTATATATAAATATATTGTGAAAGTAATTTTCGTACGTATGTATAGAGTTTTATTGCGAACTAGGTCTTCCCTGTATCATTAACTCTCCTGTATTGCCTAGGTTTTCTGGAAGAAATCTCTTTTTAGAGATAAGTTCGCCTTTGCTTGTAACATTTCTTTTAACTGTCTTTTATTATAATATTATCTGTGCAGTAAAGAATGCAAAATAATATTAGAGGACAATCTTACACAAATCGAACTAGGCCCATAGTAAGCTCAATAAGACTTGTGTTACGGGTACTAGAGGATGATATATTTAATAGAGATAAATACTTATGTAAATACATAGAAAACATCCAAGACTAAGAAAAAAATATTCATGCTTATCACACAAATATTTGCCCTTACCGGGAATCGAACCCAGGATCATCAGCTTCGTAGGCAGGGTCACTAACTGCAAGGCTAAATTGGCCGTTCATGTCGTCAATGTCGGTCGGCGATGTCTCCAAGAGGTAAGTTGTCGCTACTTTTCACCGACAGAGGTGTTAAAATCGATGAAAAATTCTACATCAAGACCGTTTTCAGGATCATTTGCTGGATAATGTAAGAAGCTTGTATGTCGACGATTATTGCTGTTTCCAGCAAGATAGTGCTCCCTCCCACAAAATTTAACTCACTCAAGTCTGGTGTCGAGCTAATTTCCCGATTTTATATCACGGAAAGAATGGCCTTTATCTTCACCAGGCTTGAACTGGACTTTTACATACGGGGGATAAATACTTAGCAAGGTCGGGAGTACACAGACATGGGCCTGGATTTGAATTCATTCATGAAACGATTGGTTAAGATATGGGATGACATACCAGAGGAGGTAGAACGTGCCGCGAGCAACGCAGTTTTGGAAGAATGCGTAAAGTTATTTAGGCCAAAGGGGAGCGATTTGAGCTTATGAATTAATTTAGTGACTTTCAAATTGTACTTAACAAAAAAATATATAGATTTTAAATTTTTACCTAAATTTACCTTTTTAAACAAGGACACTTAAATCTGACCAACCCTGTACGTCACGTTTAGTCGTACAGCCGAAATTATGGCAACGAATCTATGCACAATTCTGTCATTTCTGTTCTGTCTCGTAATTTCGGCATTCTGTGGATAGATATATACACAGTCAGGTCATAAGTTCTGTCACACAATAAAAACTTTTGAATTTAGAACGCTGGCCACAAAAAAGTTTATTGAATTCGAATTTCGAATTTTTCATGAAAATAAAAATGTGTACTTTTTAGAATTTTCCTCATTTTTAAATATGGAGTGGACACTTAAAGAAGACCGTGTTGCAGTTATTGCGTTGCATCGTTGCGGTTACGCGCCAATTCAGATTTTCGACTTACTGAAAAATTTGAATATAGCCAAAAGATTCGTTTATCGTACCATAAAACGATACAATGAAGACTCTAGTGTAGATGACAGGTCAAGAAGTGGTCGCCCTCGCTCTGTCAGGACTCCAGCAGTGATAAAAGCTGTGAAGGCGCGAATTCAAAGAAATCCCATACGTAAGCAGAAACTGTTGGCCCTTCAGGGGGTTAAGCAAGACCACGGTGAAAAGGGTGTTAAATGAAGACTTAGGGCTTAGGGCATATCGAAGAAAAACAGGACATCGTTTGGACGCTCGTTTAATGGACCTGAGACTGAAGAGATGCCGCGCTTTGTTGAAGCGGTACGCGGGAAAAAAGCATCGGGAAATTCTTTTTTCGGATGAAAAAATTTTCACCGTGGAAGAGAGCTACAACAAACAAAATGATAAGGTGTACGCACACAGCACTGAAGAAGCGAGCAACCGTATTCCGCGTGTCCAACGAGGTCATTTTCCATCCTCGCTCATGGCTGGGTTGGGAGTCTCTTATTGGGGCTTAACTGAGGTACATTTTTGTGGGAAAGGCGTAAAAACGAATGCAGTTGTGTATCAAAATACAGTCCTCAAGAACCTTGTGGAACCTGTTTCTCATATCATGTTTAATAACAGGCACTGGGTATTCCAACAAGATTCTGCGCCAGCTCATAGAGCGAAAAGCACACAAGACTGGCTGGCGGCGCGTGAAATCGACTTCATCCGGCACGAAGACTGGCCCTCCTCCAGTCCAGATTTGAGTCCGTTAGATTACAAGATATGGCAACACTTGGAGGAAAAGGCCTGCTCAAAGCCTCATCCTGATTTGGAGTCACTCAAGGCATCCTTGATTAAGGCAGCCGCCGATATTGACATGGACCTCGTTCGTGCTGCGATAGACGACTGGCCGCGCAGAATAAAGGCCTGTATTCAAAATCGCGGGGGTCATTTTGAATAAACTTTATTACCATAAGAATCTATGTTTTATTAAGTTCATTTTGTATGTAAATGTTTACATAAATAATAAACATGTCTAAATTATTTCATATTGCACATGTGACAGAACTTATGACCTGACTATGTATATATATATATTGATTATACTTGGTATTAACACCAAGAAGTAATAATAATAATTAATCAAACCGTCAATCCTTGTAATGTTGCCTGTTGCTTAGTTTATCAGTAATGGTTTTCCTTAGTAACTTTCTGCGATTGTCCTAGGTTCAAATCCCGGTAAGGGAAAATATTTGTGTGATGAGCATGAATATTTGTTTCATAGACTCGGATGGTTTCTATCTTATTTAAATAAATATGTATCTCTACTAAATATATCATCCTCTAGTACCCATAACACAAGCCTTATTGAGCTTATTATCGGCCTAGTTCGATTTGTGTAAGATTGTCCTCGATTTTTTTTTTATCTACACACGTATCATAAACCCTCTTTACTGCGTACAAAAACCGCACGTTACGATCAGCATAATGTTAAACTAATTGGTAAAAACTCATTTCTTATCTGAAAAATTACACATTATGACCATTATGTGTAATTTTTCTACACATTATGACATTCAAATTTCGAACGCCGACGCCCGCCTCGTGCCGCCCCTAGTTTGTCTGTGAAGTTGATACTGACATTCAAATTTCGAACGCCAACGCCCGAAGTTGGTGCTACAGAACAAGCTAAACAACTGCAGAGCCACAATGCCGGTCAAACATGCGGTTCCTGAACACATCAAAGAGAGCTTATGATATGTGTGTAGATAAACCAGTGTATGTAACTGTACATAATTAGGCATTAAAACTCTCGAGTTTCATAAACCCACTCTCGAGTATTAATGCCCTCCATTATGTAGCAGTCACATAAACTACTATTAAATTGATTTAAGAATAATGTTAACATGTTTTGTTTTCTAGTTGGACCTTCTAGATTATACGGTTGGCTTTGGAGACGGTGCTAATGTCATCTGGGCGCTGTGGAGTCAACCTGACGGAGACACTATTATCACAAGTCAGTAGCTTATAATTATCGTATCATTTAATTTATTTTATCTGCGGCTGTGTGGTCATTGTTTCACAACCAGGAGATATCAATTTCGAACTCGAAACGAGACCATTACGACATGTTTGTACCCTGTTTCCTAGTGTATGCGCCTGTATGTAACTAAATATTTTCATTTTCAACCCCCGATGAAAAAGTAGAGTATTATAAGTTTGTAGCGTTTGGCTGTGGGTGTGTTTGTGAGTATTTATTTCTGTGGAGGGACTTTAACCCGGTTTTCTCAAATGGTATGGAAGTAGACTTCCCCGCGATGGTTTTTAGCCATGTTTTATTAAAATTGTTAAGTAGATGATTAAGCTTCAGTTTAGTTAGATTGACTGGGATTTGTGTTTTAAAACAAACATGTGCTCTTGATAAACGTATATTGGCAAAAGTCTTAGTATACCTTTACATAGCTATAGGTATATCTCAGCGGACTGTGTATATAGTATTGATGCTTATGTATGTGTACGTTCCAAATAGAATAAAAATAGGTGAAAGAAAGTAGCATAGTTAAATTAAATCGAATTGGTCAATCGTTTCAGTGGTTCGAAAGTTATCAACCCCTTTACCCCATACGAACCCATATATGGGTTTTATAGGTTTTGAACTTTATTACCAAGCACTAAGATTGAAAATCGCGACCCACTATGGGTAAGGCCATGCGTAAACAAGGACCAAATTGTATTCATGTGTTCTTAATTTTTAATTTGTATTTATATATAAATTGGTATTCGTTGTCGGTGCAGGCAGCGCCCTAACAGCTGATGTGTCGTGGCGTGCAGTTTGCGTGCCCTCTGCGCCCGCGCCGCTGCCGCAGCTCAGCTCGCACCAGCTGTACCGCGACCGGCTGCTGGCCGTCGGACTGTTCCCGCCCTCGCTAGTGAGGAAGGCACTCGTCGTGAGTACCTAACTAACTAGATCCCTTCTAGACTTGGGTAACTCGAGAGTAAGATATAATATGACACACATATCGCTTGACGTCCATTATATCCTAGTTACATCCCAGCGAAATGAATCATATCTTACTCCCCAAACAAATCTCGCTCTCTCTGCCCAGGCTACACTAAACACAGTTGTGTGAGAACAAACCAACAAAACGAGACGTCTTCCAGTTTTAAAATGTCACTATTAGGCCAACAGCAACCTTATCACCTTAACATTTGGTCTACATTTGGTCCACATTTTGTTGGCAAATATACAATTGACCAAACCAACCACACGTATTTCAGTCTTAAATGTCACTTTTAGGCGAATAGCAACCTTATCACCTTAATCCTTGGTCCAAATTTGAGCTGGATATCTAGTAGTAGCGATAGCGAAGGCGAACACACACTAACCGCACCGAACGGATCGACGGCGCCGAAGGTATCGACCACGCTGCTCTCGCGCGTTGCTCTGTCGCACTCGCACGCCACGCATGACCGGATAAGCATGGATGTGTGCGTTCACCTGTACACCAGAGCGAGATTCGCGGAAACGAACACGTGGGTTTTTTCGGCTATCATCGGTTGGATTAAGATGAGCGAGAAAGAGTATGTGTTTGTCATACTATAATAGGCATAATGTTTCCAAAAGTTTGCTTATTGATTTGAATCTTATCGCATTGCAATAAGCTATGGGATATAACGTTCGTAATAATGTATGAAGAAGCTATGGAGGCCTCAGTTCGCTGCCAAGCCAAAAGTGATCAAGGGATCGAAGCGGGCAATGAAAATTGGTCTCTAGGTAAGTTGGTTAAGGCATAGTTCAAATGGTGAAATTAAAATGCAACTGTTGCAATTCGTTCGTTTATATATTTTGTATTGAGTAGGTTATTTTTCGAGACTCTTCCAACTCATCAACTCATTAAACAAATATAAGAGCCTTGTGAGATAAAAGAGTAAGAAATAAGTGGGAGTAGGAGCGTTATGAGAAGCCATAGATTTGAATGAGTGAGATATGATAGAGATATAATGTGTCACCGAATCAATAGATATCAGATATGATTACTCCCTTATACTAATCCCTTCTAATACCATACTACTAATGGAGGAATTCCCAAACGCCTGAACAAGTTCATTGCAACTTAAATGTGAGAATGAATGAATTATTAAAATTTAAGAGAATAAATGAAAGAATGGATTTGTATCGACTGGGTTTTTTGTATAATCCAAAAGCATTCATACCTTAAGCAAAACCAATTAGGTTAAATATTCGCCACATAAATTTCTTGCGGTAATGTAATGTATAATGTATGTGTTCGCAGATCTACCGTCGCACTTGGGGCGGCGCCGAGTGTTCTCCGGACGCCGAGCTCGGCGACGCGGCTGTCGGCGCCGTGCAGGCGCGCCTGAGGCATCTCGCCGCCCGCACCGACACCCCCGACCATGCGCAGCTCATGCATAAGTGAGACAGCGACTGTATAGTTCAATTCCCCAAAATTTTTTTTTTCCAGTATTTTTAGTTCTATTCGCGTTTTTCCCCATTTTCTTTATTATCTATACATTATTTATACCAACTGATAATTTTGTCACACGATTTTTTTTCTAGGCGTCATTTTTGCTACACGCATCTTTACCGATGCAATTTTTCACCAATTTGTTTTTTTCACATGCGTTTGGTTACCCGTAGAATATATTTCCACTAGTTTATTTTTGTCACACGATTTAATATCTAATATTTTTTTTCGCAAGACGCAACTTTACCATATTATTAGCATAAACACTAAGCGGGCGGGGCTCGAGCAAAAGATATTAGTTGTAATTAGGGCATGCGCCCGTTTCTCATTTTCTATACAAATCTAGTACCGGAAACGGAAATTCCCGGTTCTCAGCATACAAAATCAGAACCGGGAACATGCCCTAATTGTAATTAATCCCATCAAACCATTTTCTTGTAAATTATTTCAAAACGAGACCATTAGGCTAATGTGAAAAAGAAATGTTTTGTAAAGATAAGCTTCTAATACACTAAAAGCTTTAAAACGTACACTTTAGTAAACTTATGTGACCCGTCTCGCTACCGTCACTTTTCTATTATACCGTAGCAAGGACTACATTAAGGTATTTATCTACACACGTATCATAAACCCTCTTTACTGCGTACAAAAACCGCACGTTACGATCAGCATAATGTTAAACTACTTGGTAAAAACTCATTTATTATCTGAAAAATTACACATTATGACCATAATGTGTAGTTTTTCTACAGACTATGACATTCAAATTTCGAACGCCGACGCCCGACTGCGTGCCGCTCCTAGTATGTCTGTGAAGTTGGTACTGACATTCAAATTTCGAACGCCGACGCCCGCCTGAATGAAGTTGGCTACAGAACAAGCTAAACAACTGCAGAGCCACAATGCAGGTCAAACATGCTGTTCCTGAACATATCAAAGAGAGCTTATGATATGTGTGCAGATAAACTAGTGTATGTAACTGTCCATAATTAGGCATTAAAACTCTCGTTTGATATTATTTCATAAGCCCACTCTCGAGTATTATTGCCCTCCATTATGTAGCAGTAACATAAACTACTATTATATTTAAAGCCCTTGAAAGTAGTAACGAAACGACCAGACTACATTATTCCCCTGCATAATTTCAATTAGGTATTTATATGTGGAAAGGAAAAGGCAATCAGTTAGTTTTTTATATTTATTATTAAAACACGGTTAACCATGTATATTTAGGACAATATAAAACAAAAATTGTACTTTAGCTTAGTACGTAAAAATAGGAACTTAAATATGCTATTGATATGATAATGCAATTGAAAGTTGGCCTGACTTCGTTTTTATCATAATACAAACATAAAAATAAAATAAATACAAAAATTATAACAATATTTTCTTAATTAATATGAGTATTGTTAATTTTAATTAAATGATACTATTACTTATATTTAAGTATAGATAATAGCCTTACACATTTATCCATGTCTGTGGATCCCTGGAGGTAATTATTCACAATTCTCTCTATTTTTGTGTCCATTGAAATAAACATTTTATTCCTTTTTCGGAAAGCATCAGTTCGCATTTCATTTTGAATGTTTACAAAATCAACTCCGTCGGCTTCTTCTTTTAATTGTGATATAAAAAACAATAGGTTGGAGTTCTTATGAATACTATTGTTCATCTTTTTGTGCCAGCTTTCAACTACATTATTTGTCCTGTGGCGGTGGCCATAACAAGACACCATGTGAATCATATCAATTTTGATCCATTGTTTTGACATATAGTCGTTAAAACTTAGGATCTCGTCTGTTTGGGGTGATATGTTCAGAATCGAAATCCACGCTTCGTGAATTTTCATTACAGGTAAGTGTGCTATCGCGGCACATTTTGCAACGTGGCTGCATCCTTCACGCGAATTGGTTGCTCCAAGTATATCTGCATTAGTATACATACACGGCTTGCTTATAATGGAAGAAACAGCCACTTATTTTCGCTGTCGGGTATAAACATTTAATCGCATTAGCCGCTGCTATTTCAAAATAAATTTTTATATGATCAGGTTCAAAACTAGGTATATTTTCTTTTATGAGTTGAAACATTCTTTCGTACGTGGTTTGCCGCTTGTTAGGTAGCAACGCATAGATGCAAGGAACCACCTTCGTGCAATTTTCGTCAGAACCAATGTCGCCATGAATTGTGTACAACTGAACAAACGGCTCAGGCACGATTTTAAAAGTTCCATCAATAAAAAAGGTTTTAATCCAGCAATCCACTGCTTACACTCATTTGTTATAAAAATTATAATGTCACAATCATTAACGCAAACAAAGTTTTCAGAGAGATGTACAGGTATGGCCACATCTTCGAATGTCTCGAATTTCGACGTTCCTGCCAATTTCTGGCGTGCTTTATACAAAGCATCTCTAACACAATGAAATGGTGGTAATTTGTCAGAAAATTCCTCACGCATAAATTGTCTCATATGTTGTTTGTACATCGTTGGGATGGGCTTATAATCAGTAGAAACTTTTTTTTTCAACTCTATAATTTCTTTTTCTATATTGATAGACACGTAATCCGGCACACAAGAATGGTTGACATCTCGCAATATGCTTGTTTCTGTTGCGTCTATTACTACAAATCCCTTGCATGAATTCTTTTTATGGCAATTCCACACGGAGGAACGTGACTTTTTATTGGTTCGTTTAAAATAATGGCGATATCCACCTCATATTAATATACGCCCTCCATGAGTACTCTCTAAGAAAGTAAATGCACATTGTCCTGACGATCGCTTTTGGGGTTCATCACTCGGTTCCATCATATTTCTCCTGGCTATTTAATACCAATATTCATAAAACAATTTATTACGAATATTCATTAAAACTTCAAACACAATGACATTGACGTTGTCCAGAATGTCTAGATAATCACGGTGAAGTAGAATAGAACTCGTTAATTATTTAAAAAGGTTTATTTCTAGTGCTTATTACCTTATTATCATCAACTATCTATGCCTAAACATAATAGTTCTAAGAAGTTTTTACGACCACGCCCGCTTAGTTTTTATGCTAATAATATGATAAAGTTGCGTCTTGCGAAATTAGATATTAAATCGTGTGACAAAAATAAACTAGTGGAAATATATTCTACGGGTAACCAAACGCATGTGAAAAAACAAATTGGTGAAAAATTGCATCGGTAAAGATGCGTGTAGCAAAAATAACGCCTAGAAAAAAAATCGTGTGACATAATTATCTGTTGGTAGAAATAATGTATAGATAATAAAGAAAATGGGGAAAAACGCGAATGGAACTATAAATAGTGGAAAAAAAATTTTTGGGGAATCATCTATACAGTCCATTTGAAAGATCACAATTTGGTCAGGTTCTCTCTGGAGAACCTAGAAATTTATGTCTTGGGAATGATTTCTGCTCCTTATCACACCCCAGGGAGAACGTGCAGGGCGGTGGTATGCAAGTATTTAATGCGGATGTGAGCAACTGCCCCCCCCCCCCCCCCAAAGTACTTGTGACATTTTGACAGGTATCATGTATTTTGACAAGTGTCATGATTTTTGACAGATGTGAGGATATTTGAATGTTTTTTGGTTTTGATAGCTGTATTTTTCTAGTGTTTAATTTCTTTATGTTTTATTTCTCCATATTAGGAATACAATGTGTGCGACTTTTCAGATGCTGGTCAGACTTGTACAGTTGGTGCATGCAATATATGGAGGGTCTGCAGAAACCACTCGGTATCTTGATATCCGAACATGTAAGCATAGCATCCTACCTACTATTTAATGAATTACTCAAACAATTTACTGTAATGTACGTATATGAATTCCCAACTCTATACTCACTCAAGCACAACACGCAGATCGCAAACGCCTTGCATCAAATAAAATAAACGAATACGGTATTTGACTGCTAGTCAAAATAGATTATTTTTAGGAACTGTCAAAACAGTAATTATACCTGACGTTACCTGGCTTTAAGCCTAATATTAAGAGAAGCATACTTGACTTCCTTTCCGGTGCGATGTAATGCGAGCCCCAAAAAGCTCACTTCCTGTTTATAACTCTTAAAATACATGTCATATCCGTTTTGAACCTCAGCAATATTGCGCGCGTTAAGTTTTAGAAATGGCGCCATTTGAAGTCATTGCGCGCGCTCAATTTTCTTGTCATTGGCGTTTTGTATTTCCTTCCGTGCACGCGTTATACAAATTTGAAAAATGTTCCATGTTACTTTTAGATATATCCTTGGAATTTTGTTACGGTTATAGTGATAATTGGCCAGCGTAACAGAAACAATGAATATGTTTAAGAAAAAACATCGAGGAGTGATCGCAACAGCAGTTCCGCTTCCACGTCTCCTGAGGAGGAGCAGCCGGAGGAGAAGACATCGGGGGTGTAAGAAAGAATTCAAGGACAAGTAAACTAGAAAAATCTTTTCAAGATTTAACTTTAAAATCTTGACAATGCAAGTTCGTTTGGCAGACAGATCGAGTGATGCAATGTTCAGTAATTCACAATCTCGCAATATAATGATATGATTGTTTCTGACATTGAATTTGACAGCCTCCCGATAAGGGACTGATAATCATAAGTAGGTGTTTGTGACTACCCTCGAAAGTACAAACATTGCGCTCATTCAAATCTCACGCCGAGAAAATCATAAGTAAATTTAATCCAATCCAATTCAGTAGGTACTTTGATTCATGTTACTAGAGTCAAGCCAGCGTCTCACCTTTAGATTTTGACCGCACAGCTAGGAAGTTCGTGATTTTTTGGCGGCTAGTTGGGGTCATTCTAAGCATAACCTGAAAGTTTTAGGTCAAGGAACTCAATAGTTTTTAGATATGTTTTTTTGAAAATCGATAAAAAAATCTCCCTTGAAAAGATAATGCAGCGTTATTGAGAAAAGCCTCATTTTTGAGGTTATGTTTACATAATTTTCGCTACGAAAGTGACCTATCTCGCCTTAGCTCCGCCTACTTCGGGGCTAAGGGGATGCCCCCGCACTGCAGCGCACCCACGTTCCTCTCCGCAGCCTCGGCTTGCACTCGGTGTGCGGCAGTGCGCGGTCCCCTGCCCCCCTCCGTGCCTCCGGCTCATAAAAAAAAAACTTAAGAGTCTAGCCAGTAGACTGCCTAAGAAATGGGGTGCCTTGGTTCAGATTTTCTATTTCAAAACGAAACTCAACAAAAAACATCCACGGAACTCGAAAAGAAACGGAATGAACGAAAACCAATGATGACACATGACGCAAATGGAGTAGTTTTATTTACGTTCCGTTACATCGATTTTGCGTGACATTTTAGACCACAGACTGTTTTTACACCACCATTTTAGTCTTCAATTGCCCATTTGTACGTTTCGTTATCGCTTTTTATCTGATTTCATATATGTCATATATTTTAAGAGTTTTAAACAGGAAGTTAGATGCTTGGGGCTAAATTCGTCGCACCGGAAAGGAAGTCAAGTATGCTACTCTCAATATTAGGCTCAAAGCCAGCCTATATGTTGCAATAAGAACCTGTTTTCAGTTAGAACGCGTTTTCACAAGTTAAAACTATTTTTGAATAGTTTTTGCCTTAGTTAAAACTAGTATTTACTGCTGGTCGAAAATTAATGTCAATTAAGCAACCGGTTCTGTGAAAATACATGGGATCGCCTCGCTGTGCTCCGCTTCGGTCGGCTCCAGGTTTTACATAAAGTTCACACACAACCTAACTTTGGTATTCGGAAAGAAAGTGACCTATAGCAACTAAATTAGCTTTAAATTCAAGTTATTACTACGAAATGCTATTAAAATAAGGTCGTTACATAATATATATGTATTTGGCTTGTGAAAACGCGTTCTAACTAATAACAGGTTTTCACAAAAGCACAGTTCACGTTAAAACTAGTTTTACATTAATGTATTTCAGTCAATTCTAGTTATTTCTAGGAAATTTTAGTTTTACCTAAGGCACTTAAAAAAAACGAGTGTTAACTAGTGAAAACACGTCCTAACTGAAAACGTATTTTTACGGTAGCATGTATAATAACAATTTTATTTTCAGGTAAATGCTATAATTTGTTCACGAGTTCTATGAAATATTAGCATGTGACGTTATAGACAAATGCTGTCTTTTTAATACAAAATTGAGTTTATACTACTGGAAATATTCAATTCTGATATTGTCAAACGTTTTTGTTGAAATAGGTTCAGCTTGAGACACGTTTCTAGATTTATTGGACTACATTGTCATCCATGTTGTAGAGACTAAAAACGACTTAGGCCTAGTTCACATGAGGTCGGACCGACAGTTTTACCCGCCTTAGGGCAGGCTTAAAACATGTCGACAGCAAAATTAGACGCGTTGAAAGCAGACTTCGCTCGGCGACACGCAGCCGACAGCAGGTGCTGTCGACGGCTTCCGACACGTTTTAAGTCTGCCGTCGATGTTGCCGATGCGTATGCTGCTCGTGTGAAAGAGCTTTTAATCGCTATAATTCATAATATTTTTCTAAACCTGTTAATTTGTAATAATTGAATGTTTGTTCGCTTGTTACAGAACGCGGACTCGGATTGTGGCTGGTGGGCGGCGGTGGTACGTCGCACCGGCGTCTCGTTCATACGCGAACTGGAGCCGCTCGAGAGAATGATGCTGTCCCCGGACCTCAGCTTCGAAGAGGGAATAGGTAACTTTGCCGCTAGTAGAAGCTAGTAACTAAGTAAGGCTGATTTGGAGACAAAATTACGGTAAAAAAAGGGTGCTAGTTGGAATCCGACCGCAACTGCAGACAGCACATGGGAGACAGACACATAGAGCTCAGTTATGACGCGGCTTGAGCGTGAAGAGCGAGCGTTCCACGTAAGTACTCTGTCGCGCTCACTCGAGTTATAATTATGCTCTCTGTCTCTGTCTCCCTAACGGAAGCGGGTCATCCGGAAGATGGAGAAATGTCGAGTCAAGGTTGACATCCGTTAGATATGTACTGGTGGCCCGCAGGCTGCACGGTAGGCGACCTCAGCACGGACGCGCTGCGTGTGGTGACGGCTGGCGCGCGCTGGCAGCGGCTGGCAGGCTCGCGTGCCGCAGCTGAGCTGGAGCGTCGCGTGTTCGCGTGCGCCGCACCGCAGCACCGCCTGCTGCCGCGCCTGCTGCATCTGCTGCTCGCCCCGCCAGCGCCGGGAGAGGACCAGCCGGTGAGACGGTCACTAATACCTCTAATACGACTAATATTTGAAAGTAGGTAGTGATAAGATGTTTGGATGTTTGTGTGTTTGTGCCTCAATCACGCTAAAACGACTGAACGGATTTTAATGAAACATATAGGTTACTTTTTACCCGACTGCACCAGAAGGAGGGTAACTTTATCTCGGTACATGATAATAAATAGGAACACGCATATGAAGTTGCGGGGATCAACTAATACATAATATTAATACAGCCTTCACCGGGATACGAGTAAAATTGAGCCATACTCCACCACGCTGGCTCAGTGCAGGTTGTTGGGGGGATGTCGAGCTAGAAGCCAACCCGACTGTCAGAAGTTATCAATTGTTAGAGCCTCTGATACAGCTACCAGCACGACTACTACCACCGAGCACCGAGGAGCGACAGTAGCCGGGACGTATCGTCGAAACAAATACTGGATGGAAACAGACACCCATCCAGTACCCGTTTCGGCCAGATGCCGCCGCACAATATTTTCCCATGTGCGAATACCGCTAGGCCAAGGACGCTTCTATATGTACTAGTGTCACAGCTAATATCTATCTATTTTTATTTAATTTTACAAAAAAGAGCTATTCAAGCAATTCATAATTTAAAAAGAACATACTCCTTAAGAGAGCTTTTTAAAGAAATTGACCTACTTACTATAGTAATATATAATATAATAAATTGACTTGCTACAGTTATAACTGTAGCTAGTCAATTTATTTTCGAAAATATAATGTATGTACCCAAGAACCTTGCAACTTTTTCCAAACTTAGCGATAGCTGTAATATTAACCTAAGAAATAATCACAGACTATGTGCGCCCGGTTTAAACTCGCGAAGGTTAGCAATTCTTTGAAGGGTCAGTGCATTCTCTACTATAATAAGATACCTCTGGAGATTTTGAAATTGCCATTTGAGCAATTTCAAAAGCATGTTAAAGCGACTTTGTCGAAAAAGGGATATTACAATGTTCAAGATTACTCAAATGACGGGACTGTATGGGGTTAATCTAGCTCAACACAGACCTTGCTGTTAATAGTTTTATAATTATTTATTCCTGCTCATTAATCATAATAATTATTTTTTTCATATTTGTATAAGTTAAGCACAACCTATTTTTAAAAGAGATCTAAAAATCTATCTGTGGGAGTTTCTACGCCCTGCTTCTCCCACAGTGGTCCAATGTAGAGAAGAGGCAAAAAATGGCGTTTACTAAGTATATGTAAATATCTACTTTGTATTATACTAATACTTATTGCTTTATACTTGCTTACTGTAGTCTTGTTTTCGCTCGGGTGCAGATATGCAGAAATCAAATGCAGTAGATGAAAAACGAAATGCTTCAATCAATCGGGCATCGTAATTCGCAGGCCTTTTCCCATGTTCGCTCAGACTGAACCACTTCGCCTTGGAGCGTTCGCTGCCATGGTAAACGAGTAACTGATACTTTAATATTGTTCTCGTTTCAGATCCTATCCCCTCAGCAGATAGATGAGCTGATGTCCATGTTAGAGCCCATCAGAGATCTGCAGAACGCCGTGCTTGAACTCAACGACGCTTTGCGTCTAGATGTGCCGGAAATCGACACGATGCATGGTATAACTTTACACTCAATAAAGTCGATTTCCATAGCATTTCACAATAATGTAAACAAACCAATTTACAAACGATTACTCCGTAACTACTTTCATTTGAATAGCAATCCTGAGCACATTCACATACCAAGGAATCATTTATTGTTCTTACATCATTTTGACACCAAGTAACTCCCCTAAGATAGTTATTTTATTGCAAAATTATTGGACGACGAATATTTCAATATTTTGTAAAAAGTCATATTATTTTTTTACTCCTCAAAGCGCATCAAAGTCTTATTGTCTTTGGAAAGTTAGTGTGGTTCATTCTTTTGAATCGATCCGTTTCGATCGATCAATCGGTTTGATTGATTGATTTGCAACTATACGAAAAGAATAATGAAAAACTTAAAGGAGATGGCTAAATCTATATATGGGCGACTGCCCTAGACATGTACAAAGACTTCTCAATAGCCAATAGCATTTAAATATTCATTCATAAATTACTGCGTCTCTATTTAGTTTGTAGAACTTGCAGGAAATAATAAAATAAATAATAGTTGTTACATTATTTTCTATGATTTCGTGACTTTTACCGCCGCTAGAGGTGGGTCCAAGCAATATTTTACAATTATGTAACGATAACAGTTTCTAAGGGGAATTTACACATTATGAAGAGACGAAGTAATCAAGTCCAATTAGAATAGCGAAAGGTCAACAGGCAGGCACACACTATTAGTCCGGGAAACAAGCAAAGGTCAAACGTAGAAGTAAGTAGGGCAGTTAGAAGCAGAAATTCAAAGAAAATCAAAACGAATGTCACAAGCGAATGACGCCCGTCACGTTGGTATATTTCTCTGTCTACGATTATTTACTATTTTACTAAATTTTCTAAAACAATTTAATTTAGTTTTTTTAGTATGATGCTAGAGCTCGTCTAACCTGAAATTACGCGCCCTACTCCTTGGTTTTGTACTACTCATAGAAAAAAATCGATCGAAAATCGACAGCGAACAATATCTCTTTGATCAATGCCTTTGACATCAGTGTAGGTACAACACAGCTATTCCTCGGTCTAGAAGAAGGGTTTGCTTCCACTAGACACCGTAGCTCCGTTGTCGCACAAAACACTTCTTGTAAGGGACAGCTATTCCTCGGTCTAGAAGAAGGGTTTGCTGCCACTAGACGCCGTAGCTCCGTTGTCGCACAAAACACTTCTTGTAAGAGACAGCTATGCGTCGGTCTAGAAGAAGGGCTTGCTGCCACTAGACACCGTAGCTCCGTTGTCGCACAAAACACTTCTTGTAAGGGACAGCTATTCCTCGGTCTTGAAGAAGGGTTTGCTGCCACTAGACGCCGTAGCTCCGTTGTCGCACAAAACACTTCTTGTAAGGGACAGCTATTCCTCGGTCTAGAAGAAGGGTTTGCTGCCACTAGACGCCGTAGCTCCGTTGTCGCACAAAATACTTCTTGTAAGGGACAGCTATTCCTCGGTCTAGAAGAAGGGTTTGCTGCCACTAGACGCCGTAGCTCCGTTGTCGCACAAAACACTTCTTGTAAGAGACAGCTATGCGTCGGTCTAGAAGAAGGGCTTGCTGCCACTAGACACCGTAGCTCCGTTGTCGCACAAAACACTTCTTGTAAGGGACAGCTATTCCTCGGTCTTGAAGAAGGGTTTGCTGCCACTAGACGCCGTAGCTCCGTTGTCGCACAAAACACTTCTTGTAAGGGACAGCTATTCCTCGGTCTAGAAGAAGGGTTTGCTGCCACTAGACGCCGTAGCTCCGTTGTCGCACAAAATACTTCTTGTAAGGGACAGCTATTCCTCGGTCTAGAATAAGGCTTTGCTGTCACTAGACGCCGTAGTTCTGTTGTCGCACAAAACACTTTTTATAAGGGACAGCTATGCGTCGGTCTAGAAGAAGGGTTTGCTGTCACTAGACACCGTAGCTCCGTTGTCGCACAAAACACTTCTTGTAAGGGACAGCTATTCCTCGGTCTAGAAGAAGGGTTTGCTGCCACTAGACACCGTAGCTCCGTTGTCGCACAAAACACTTCTTGTAAGGTCAGCTATTCCTCGGTCTAGAAGAAGGGTTTGCTGCCACTAGACGCCGTAGCTCCATTGTCGCACAAAACACTTCTTGTAAGGGACAGCTATTCCTCGGTCTAGAAGAAGGGTTTGCTGCCACTAGACACCGTAGCTCCGTTGTCGCACAAAACACTTCTTGTAAGGGACAGCTATTCCTCGGTCTAGAAGAAGGGTTTGCTGCCACTAGACGCCGTAGCTACGTTGTCGCACAAAACACTTCTTGTAAGGGACAGCTATTCCTCGGTCTAGAAGAAGGGTTTGCTGCCACTAGACGCCGTAGCTCCGTTGTCGCACAAAACACTTCTTGTAAGAGACAGCTATGCGTCGGTCTAGAAGAAGGGCTTGCTGTCACTAGACACCGTAGCTCCGTTGTCGCACAAAACACTTCTTGTAAGGGACAGCTATTCCTCGGTCTAGAAGAAGGGTTTGCTGCCACTAGACGCCGTAGCTCCGTTGTCGCACAAAACACTTCTTGTAAGGGACAGCTATTCCTCGGTCTAGAAGAAGGATTTGCTGCCACTAGACGCCGTAGCTCCGTTGTCGCACAAAATACTTCTTGTAAGGGACAGCTATTCCTCGGTCTAGAATAAGGCTTTGCTGTCACTAGACGCCGTAGTTCTGTTGTCGCACAAAACACTTTTTATAAGGGACAGCTATGCGTCGGTCTAGAAGAAGGGTTTGCTGTCACTGGACACCGTAGCTCCGTTGTCGCACAAAACACTTCTTGTAAGGGACAGCTATGCGTCGGTCTAGAAGAAGGGCTTGCTGCCACTAGACGCCGTAGCTCTGTTGTCGCACAAAACACTTTTTGTAAGGGACAGCTATTCCTCGGTCTAGAAGAAGGGTTTGCTGCCACTAGACGCCGTAGCTCTGTTGTCGCACAAAACACTTCTTGTAAGGGACAGTTATGCGTCGGTCTAGAAGAAGGGCTTGCTGCCACTAGACGCCGTAGCTCCGTTGTCGCACAAAACACTTCTTGTAAGGGACAGCTATTCCTCGGTCTAGAAGAAGGGTTTGCTGCCACTAGACGCCGTAGCTCCGTTGTCGCACAAAACACTTCTTGTAAGGGGCAGCTATTCCTCGGTCTAGAAGAAGGGTTTGCTGCCACTAGACGCCGTAGCTCCGTTGTCGCACAAAACACTTCTTGTAAGGGACAGCTATTCCTCGGTCTAGGATAAGGCTTTGCTGTTACTAGACGCCGTAGCTCTGTTGTCGCACAAAACACTTTTTATAAGGGACAGCTATGCGTCGGTCTAGAAGAAGGGTTTGCTGTCACTAGACACCGTAGCTCCGTTGTCGCACAAAACACTTCTTGTAAGGGACAGCTATTCCTCGGTCTAGAAGAAGGGTTTGCTGCCACTAGACGCCGTAGCTCCGTTGTCGCACAAAACACTTCTTGTAAGGGACAGCTATGCGTCGGTCTAGAAGAAGGGCTTGCTGCCACTAGACGCCATAGCTCCGTTGTCGCACAAAACACTTTTTGTAAGGGAAAGCTATTCCTCGGTCTAGAAGAAGGGTTTGCTGCCACTAGACGCCGTAGCTCTGTTGTCGCACAAAACACTTCTTGTAAGGGACAGTTATGCGTCGGTCTAGAAGAAGGGCTTGCTGCGACTAGACGCCGTAGCTCCGTTGTCGCACAAAACACTTCTTGTAAGGGACAGCTATGTGTCGGTCTAGAAGAAGGGTTTGCTGTCACTAGACGCCGTAGCTCCGTTGTCGCACAAAACACTTCTTGTAAGGGACAGCTATGCGTCGGTCTAGAAGAAGGGTTTGCTGTCACTAGACGCCGTAGCTCCGTTGTCGCACAAAACTTTTCTTGTAAGGGACAGCTATGCGTCGGTCTAGAAGAAGGGTTTGCTGTCACTAGACGCCGTAGCTCCGTTGGCTCACCAAACTGTCAACTGTCAGTTTGAACCCGCAACTTTGTCACTAAATTATAGTATTTCAATTATATTATATGTTCGTGGTCTATTCGACATGATATACATGAAAATGAAAGCAAAATAAAATCAATTCATGTTTCCCATTCTTACCTTATACATATATAGCGTGTGTTCCACAGAACTAAATCAAAGTAGAACCAAACAAGTTCAGTAGTCGGCTGAAAACCGTACCGTATATCTGTATTCAATGTCAGTTTCTGTGTTACAGATGAAGATAATGATGAGTGCAGCGAGTATGATAACCTGTTTAGCAGCGATCTGGGAGTCGCTGTGGTAACGGAGGCAATAAGGCAAATGGCAGAAATGAGGTACTAATCTAATTTATATATCAAATCGAGTAAATATATGTAATATAGCCTCTCTTACCCAAACAACCGGATCAACTTATTCGGATTATATTGATGCGCGATGTAGATTAGTAATATTTATTAAATTTAGCATGGTAGCGCCATCTGTATCTAATCAGAAACCTGCTTAGCAGGTATCCATGGATTCACCGGTAAATAATACTTTGTATGCAACATTGGAATCTGTTCCTAATCATTTAAATTACATTCTAAGACAACAGAAGAACACTCTGGCTAACACATTATGAATATGAATGAATGAATAGGAAACAAAATATAAGCCCGCCCACCAATATATTGGAAAAAAATTATATTGTTTAAATCTTGTACATGTCACTCTAATATAGTCAAAACCGTTAGTTGATAAACTAACGAACCAGACCGACAGGGTTTAGAAATTACGTTGCTTTTGTTCTTAAATGTCAACCTAACACGAAGACTATTCGGGGGCTTCACTGCGCTCGCCCCCTCTAGTCTTCACCTAAGCTACCGCAGTGTTTGCTCTGGTATTTCGTTTGCAATTCAAGTTTAAACCAGTTTACTATTTAACAGTTTTAACCGTTAGTTTATCAACTAACGCGTCATATAGTAAGCACTACGCTACAGTTTACTTTCTGTCGATAGTTGACCAACTAACGAGAAAAAAAACGTTAGTTTGTCAACTTACGGTTTTGACAATCTTACGGTGACATACATAACAATATTCAGGGTATGGGCAAAGAACTTACTACTGACCTTTATTTAATAGTGTAATTATTGATATTTTATGCATTACTGAACATTGGTTAATGAAATATCAAATAATGTTTAGCTCAATAAATAATCATCAACTTGTAAGCTCTTTCAATCGAGATAAAGCCATTCATTGGGGCCTCATGATCCTTTTTCGGAATGATATAAAGTTTAAAGAAAGAACGGACCGCATTGAGATAGCCTGTAAAGAACTTGAGCGGCTTATTGTTTTAAGCGTGTACAGCCAGGTATGTTGACAATTTGGGAATCTCAAAGCCAATGGCAATGGCACAGTTTCGGCAACTAGAACGGAAATTTACCAAGCAAAAAAATACCTTCAACGATTATAAATCATTTATTATTATTATATATCTATGTAACATGCGCGAATGCAAAACTAACGAGACACCTAACTACTACTTACCTCGCCATTGAGTGTGACACGAGGATTCGTCGACTACGTCATCGCGTAGTGTTCAATGCGTCGGCGAAAACTTCCACGGGGTACAGTCTCAATGACTTGATGTCTCGCGGGCCGAATCCGCAGCAAGATCTACAATCCTTAATTTTACGTTGGAGACAATATGAATACGCCTACACAGCAGACGTTAAGAAGATGTTTAGAATGATCAACATTCACCCAGAAGATCAAAAATATCAAAAAAACATCTGAAGGGAAGCACCAGAGCTACCCCTTGGGGAATACCAGCTGTCAACGGTGAAATACGGCACCAAATCAGCCCCATTCTTGGCTATGATGACTTTGAAGCAATTAGGAAAAGACGAGGGTCACAAATACAGAGAGAGTCCAGCCGGAGAGGTGTAAGAGGAATGTTTTTACATGGATGACCTACTAAGCGGTAGTCATTCCCTCGAATCTGCCAAGCAATTACAGACTGATTTAATCCAGTTACTGGCATCAGGAGGCTTTAATTTGAGAAAATGGGCCTCCAACAAACAACGGCTACTGGAAGGCGTGAGCAAGAGCCAAAACAGTCAAACATTATTCGATTTCAAGCAGGCAGAATCAACCAAAACACTTGGACTGCGCTGGAATCCGAAATCAGCCAAATTTTCATTTGTATCAAAAATCAATATAAAATGAATTTTCTGATGGGGACATCAGAAAAATCGACCAAGCGATCACTTTTATCAGTTTTCTCCAGTCTCTACAAAACTGAAGCTACTTTTCCATAATGATTGGTTAGCAAACTTACAATGGGATGACTGTCTACCGACGGAAATAATTTCCGAGTGGATAAAAATCAAAGCAGACTAAGACAACATAAATCAATATCACATCCAGAGATGGTTGGGGCGTCACGAGAACGAAAACATTGAACTGCATGGCTATTGCGACTCATCATTAAAAGCCTACGCTTGTGTTAAATACAGCAGAATATCAAATAGAACAAATTATCAAGTACCCATCGTCCTCGTAGCATCAAAATCAAGGCTTGTTCCAGTAAACAAGGAAACATCACTTCCGCGTTTGAACCTCAGTGGAACATTATTATTATCAAAGTTAACGAGCAAAGTTCAACAAGCACAAGTTGGACATGATATCAAGTTCTGGGCTGGCTCCAAAGCGACCCAGGCCGTTGGAAACCATTTGTAGCAAACAGAGTTAGGCAGATAACAGAGATAATACCTAAAGGCTGCTGGTGGTACTTAAAATCAAGCGAAAACCCCGCAGACTGCGCCAGCCGCGAGGAATCACATGTGATGTGATGACATCATCGGTGCGATACTTAGCAAGAATAGAACTTATACACGAGCAGTACGTGTACTAGCGTGGATACGACGCGCTTTTTAAAGGACAAATGTAATCAGAAGCAGCCTCAAAAATTGCGTCAAGCAAAATTTCAAATTATCCAGAAATCAGAGTTTTCAGACGAAATTGAAAATCTCAACAAAAATGCAGGCAGGCAGGGTGCACTCGAAAAGCAAGTTATTGAATCTGACACCGATGCAAGACAAGCAAGGTCTTCTGAGGGTCGGAAGGAGGCTCAATAACGCAAGCATCAATGAAGGCATGAAGCACCCCATCATCATTCCACAAGGCGATCGTTTAACGGACTTGTTGATTGATAACAGTCACAAGATCACCTTCCACGGTGGAGCACGGCTAACATTATCAACGCTCGGCCAAAGATATTGGATCATTGGAGGTAACAGAGCAACCAAAAAACGACTTCGCTGCTGTGTGAAGGGTAGGAGACACGACCCGAGCAAGCATCAGCAGATAATGGGTTACTTACCGGAAGAGAGAATCAACCCTTCTCGCCTATTCCATCACACAGGGGTTGACTTCACCGGCCATGTGGAAATAAGATCAAATAGAGGTAGAGCAGCCCGAACCTTTAAGAGCTACGTTGCAGTGTTTGTGTGCATAGTGACAAAAGCATTTTACCTGGAGTTAGTCACAAACTTAACCTCCTCAGCATTCATAGCAGCAATCAGAAGACTATCAGCTCGCGAGAGTACACCACGCCACATTCATAGCGACAAAGCGAAGAACTTTTTAGCAGCAAGCAGGTCATTGCAACGTCAACATTTCAATCTTGAAGAAATCAGCAACAATGAGTTCTTAGCAGAAATCAATGAGGTGGAGATCAAATGGCACTTTAAGCCCATCATGGCCTTCAGCAGGTGGAATTTGGGAAGCCGCGGTGAAGAGTCTCAAATATCACCTTAAACGAGTCATCAGAGAGCAAAAGTTAACTTATGAAGAATTTTTGACGTTATTAGCACAGTTGGAAGCTTATCTCAATACTAGACCGTTGTGTCCAAACGCAGTCGCAGATCACTTAGCGATTAATTTATCAAAATATTCGTATTTGCCCTTAACAATCAACGACATATACACATGCAGTCACAGCATCGACGGGGACACGTATCTGTGCCATTTACATAATACTATTTATCAAATCAAATCACACTCGAGTCTTTGCCAAATTAACAAAGATTTAAACAGATGCGAAGTATTCACCAAATAATGCGAAGATCATTGGTCAGAATTAAATAATATCAACATGTATTTGGTTGTGTTATCAAAGGAGGCTATTATACTACCTACTTCACATAACCAAATGACGAATGAAATCAAGACTCATTCCGAAATAGACTTCCCACGAATAGCAGAAATTAATCATATCATCAATGTCTCCATACCAATCCATAATGAAACAGAAGATGACACTAGTCACGAACAACGCCTGAAAGAAATCAGTGAGTAGATCAAGCAGATGAAGGAGAGCCCAGAGCTAGCCTAGCTTTAAAGTAAAAAGATGTTCTCTTTATGTTAATTTTATGAAGATGTGAACAAAGGAGTTGATTAGTAAACAGAAAAAATCATCTACTTAATTAAAAGAAAATCAAATGTGTAATCTATCTAAATGTGTGTCTATCATATAATTGTAAAAAATGAAAAACTGAGCCTTGTGGATTAAACTGTGTTTCTTGGCATCACCCTGTAACATCCCACCCCGGCTCTAATGATGAACCTTGGACAACTTACCCTAAATTTGTCAGTAGTTCGTCATATTGTCTCCTAGTCTGGACTCAGGAGAATCGGAGGGAATAATGTTGATCTTTTAGATTCTTCACTTGACAGGATTACTTGAGCCCAGATTCGTTACGTCAAGAGGACTTCTTGACTATCAGGAACATCAGGACTCAGGTTTGTCAGATTTGGTCGGTTATGACTTCTTGCCTCTCGATAACCCAGGATGGTCAGGTTTGGTCGGTTATGACTTCTTGCCTCTCGATAACCCAGGATGGTCAGGTTTGGTCGGTTATGACTTCTTGCCTCTCGGTAACCCAAGTTGGTCAGATTTGGTCGATTATGACTTCTTGCCTCTCAGTCACCCAGGTTCGTCAGGTTTGGGCGGTTATGAACTATTATCGCTTCCTTCCCAGTTTGTCCTTGTCATCAAAGAGGCACCTGTTAATATGTATTTAATTTCCGGTAAAAGAAGATTAAGAAGGAATCAACCGATGTGTTATGTGTGGTGAGCTCAACTCTGGCGCATTCTACCTCAAGCTACAGCTCTTCGAACGGTGGCCCATATATGATGTAAAGAAGCGTATGTGGAGGGTGTGGTTGTGTATGTATTCCTACCTCATGATTGGTTTTGATAATTTAGCTTTCATCGTCCTTTCTGCTCCAAGGATAGTACAGCTCCTTGAACGGTGGCCCCTACTCTTCTTAGTGCCATTTTTCTTAAAGAAAATGTAAAGAAGCGTATGTGGAGGATGTGGTTGTGAATATATTCTTACCTCATGTTTGGATTTGATAATTTAGCCCTACCTATTGTTTGCTTTTGATAATTTAGTTTTCATCTTCCTCCTTCATCGTTCTAGATTTGATAATTTAGTCCTACCTCATGTTTGCATTTGATAATTTAGTTTTCATCTTCCTCCTTCATCGTTCTAGATTTGATAATTTAGTCCTACCTCATGTTTGCATTTGATAATTTAGTTTTCATCTTCCTCCTTCATCGTTCTAGATTTGATAATTTAGTCCTACCTCATGTTTGCATTTGATAATTTAGTTTTCATCTTCCTCCTTCATCATTCTAGATTTGATAATTTAGTCCTACCTCATGTTTGCATTTGATAATTTAGTTTTCATCTTCCTCCTTCATCGTTCTAGATTTGATAATTTAGTCCTACCTCATATTTGCATTTGATAAATTAGTGTTCTTCTTCCTCCTTCATCGTTCTAGATTTGATAATTTAGTCCTACCTCATGTTTGCATTTGATAATTTAGTTTTCATATCCCTCCTTCATCTTTCATCAGCCCCATCTCAACTTCCAATGAGGGTTTGGTCCGAATCGACTCTCATACCTTGTGCCTATCACTTCCTGAACCCTCAGCGGGTTTCCGAACGTCTTTCTCAAAACAAAATAAAAGATAATTTATAGTGTAACGTAACTTGCCAAATCTCCTGAATCTCGGCTAGGACTTCCGCGAGATTAGCTCAACCGTACTGACCCGTACCACCAAGGAAATAAAGAGCTCTAACGGACTCTTTATTATAATCTGATCGGTATTGATTTCACAGCTTGTATTTCTCCGAACGAACCTACTCCTAAATTTATGGGTTTTAGAGTTTCGGTTTTCATTTCACAAACACAAAAGGGCCATAGCTTTCGCATTCCACTTCTCGAGCAGAGCTTACGCTAATTCTCACGTCCTCTCCGTGCGCCGGTTAAACCGAAACTGCCCTTCATCCCCCAAATCATCAATTGTTTCCATTCTTTTTTTGATTTCCAAATATTTTTGTTTCTCTTCTTTTCATTGCATTGAAAAGAAGTGGAAGAAAGGGAAGGAGTTCCGAGGTCTCAAACGTGAGAACTACAGGGCGTGATCGCAATTACAGGGTCGTGTGACGTTGTAGCTATAATTGTGCTTTCGATGATAATAGAGGTTGTGTACTGCTTCGATGGGGATCTCATCTAGATGCACTATCGGGTGGACTGAGTTCTGCAGCATGCGCCATAAAATAATACGACGTATTTCGGATGTAGACACCGCGAGATTAGTTTACTTTGGCTACTTCCACAGCTTGATATCTTATGTTATCCAGCTGTGGGGTAATGCCTCGGATATAAATCGCATATTTATCCTGCAGAAACGGGCTATACGTGCCAATTACGAACTCGGTCCGACGGAGTCGCTAATAGACAAGATTAAGGAGATCAACATTCTGACTCGGCCTTCTCAGTACATTCTTATGAATATATTGTAATTCAAGAAAAATATCCAACTTTTAAAAAAATGCGATAACCATCATTTTAATACTAGAAATAAGAATAAACTGTCCAGATAGTCTAGTAGACTCTACAAAATTTCCAATTCCTTCATGGGCCAATGTCTTTTACAATAAGGTTCCCGACACTATTCAAAGCTTACCGACACATAAATTCAAAACTTTTATTAAAAGTAAATTAAGTTTGAAGGGATATTACTCAGTGTCAAATTATCTAGAAGACGTAAATCTTTGGAGATAAACTGCTTGTTCTTCCATTGGCTTTGTTAAAAATAAACATAAGTGAAATCAACGTATTATTTATTAGTTAAAAGAATTTCCTTTAAAAATTAGCTCCTCAGAGTTTCTTGTGCGTTCTTCTCTGAGAAGTATCTGCCTGTGGAATGTACACCTAGTATTAAATGAATGACGTGCTCTAAGACATAATATGTAATTATCCAACAGAATAAATACTATTTCGAGTTATTGATTGTGCTGTTTGCAGGGATTACTCCTACCAGATCTTGATACATACAATACATAAAAGCATGGATGAATAAAGGCTGGTATCACTTGTCCATGGTTTGATGTCTGGTTAGCTAGCCAGCTCAATAGCTGATTTCAACCAACCAACAAAACTACTTAGGGTAAACCAGATAGTGATTGTCCACCATAAATCTATTAGCCACATACATTTTTGTTCCATTTAGACTATTTATAATGAATTTATTCGGTGAAAGGGGATAGAAAAGTCTTTCATAAGTGTTATGTACTTAAAAGTTGTCTATTTTTGTATCTCTAAGGATTTTGACGACAATACCTGTGTTTTAGGGCATAATTTTTTAGATATAATTTTTTCAAGGATATTGAAAAAATAATGCGTCAGACTTTAAATTTAAGTAACCACAGAAAAACAATCAAGGTTATAGTTAAAGTATTGATATAATCAGAGTGTTTATGAAAAAGCTCGATGCAATACGCTATTTGACAAGGTAGTCTAATAATAAACTCAATTTTGTGTTAAAAAGACAGTATTTGACTATGACGTCACATGCTAGTATTTCATAGAACTCGTGAGCAAAATTATCGTTTCAACAGTTTTTAAAAAGTATGTATTTTGACTAGTAGTCAAATACCGTATTTCTAAAATGATAGCTTTTGGAATAATTATAATGTACCTTGTTTATTTATTCGTTGCAGAGGGTGCATAGTCCGCGGTGCGCTGGCAGCGCTGGGCGTGTCGCGCGGCGCCGACGCGGTGCCGGGCGCGGGGCACTGCGCCGTGCACTGGCAGGCCTACCGGGCGCTGCTGTGGCTCCGGGCCGCGTCGCACCACCAGAGGTAAAGCTCGCGACTATTTAGCTGGCGTCTGAATGCCGCCTGGAGATGCATGCATGGGCGAGAGAGAGAGGTGATAGCTCGCTCAAACGCCAAGAAACTTGGCGGGGCCTCTACGTCTCTGTTACTACTTTGGCATTATATGTAAAAAGCACCAGGGTCCGGCGGGGGAAATTTGAATAGGTATGTTTTGTTTTATGCTAAAGGAGTACCGACATCATTTCCTTGTTGTGTATTATGATCGAAAGGAACATGTTCAGATAGGATGGTCTGTCTCGTCTTAAACTAAGGCTGAAAATATTCTCTCTCACCTATGCTAGTTTTCATGCCATGGCAATTTCGAAATATTTGAGATAATTATGGAGGAAGCCCTCACTAAACTATGTAATAACAGAAAATGTTAATTATTTGTGGCTATCTTAGATACAACAATGAAACAACGTTCTGTTCCTTTAGATGATAGTAATCATTCAGCCTGACAGACGAGGTGACTGTGTTAAATAAATGTGTTAATTTAATACATTTACTTTAATCTATTTGCATTCTATGTTGCATGGTAAAAAAATAAACTATAAACTAATAAAAACAAGTATGATTAACAAAAACATTAATAATCCAAGTATCACTCGGGCAGTATCGCGTACGACCTAAGCTGAAAATGACATGCAGAAAATAAAATAAAACAAAAATTAAAAATACAGTGGCGGGAAAGAGACTAGTTTATGACTTTTATTTAGTTGTTTTCTTTGTAACACCTCTTGTTTTACGAAAGTTAATTAACATGTCGTCAAGTGAAGAGGAAATAATGCTTACGCCTAAAACACTACTGGAAACAAAAGCAAAAGGAATTTTGAACAGACATTGCCGCCTAAATCCAAGCAAATTTTTCTTAAAACGTATGAAAATTTCATGCCCTGGAGAAGCGGCAATCAAATCAATACGTTCTCAGAAGATATTTTTTACATTATCACTGTTTCATTTTCTCGCAATCGAAGTGAAAAGCAGGCAGTATAACTCGGTCATAAACCCCATTTTACCCTCGACTTAACTATCCGCCCTTGCCTGCGGCTCGGCTGGATATCAACGTCTCGGGTGAAATGGCGAGTTGTATGCCGTTGTTGTACATTCTACTATCATAATGCATTTCCTCGTAAAGTGTATTTTCCAAGCAGCAAAATCGTGCGGAAGTGACACTTTTACGTACTAGTGCTTTTTACTTTCAGTTTTTATTTAATATTTAACTCCGTCGTCAGCCCGACGCAGACCAAGAGTATTATTATACTGGGCACAGCTTCAGGAGGACCTCTGCTACATTATTGGCAGATTCAGGAGCCAATTTGACGTCCTTAATGCGACTAGGAGGTTTGAAATCGGACAAAGTTGCAGAAAGCTATATTGGTGATTCGTTAAACAACAAACTAGAAACTGGGAAAAAAATCACACAATCCATTAATTTAAGGTCCAGTCCGTCTCCTTCACATCTACCTTCGTTGATAATGATAATTCATCAGATCCAACTCCATCAACTAGCAAACGCCATTGTATGACAAATAGACATGAAATCATACGAAATTAATAATAGTTTGTCTCAAACTGTAAATATGCAACCTTAAACTTCCCCAGTTAGTATAAAAAACTGTACCAATTTCAATGTATATGTGAATTATAACTTTTATAAGAAATAAATGTTAAGTTAGTTGAGTTTATTGTGTTTTTATTATTTTATTAAATTGCTTCATTTTTTCGCAGCTGTATTAAAAATAGTCGTTCAGTACACGTGCGGAACCGTCATTGCAACTTGTTCTGAAATTGTCGGAACTCTTTGCAATGACAGCCTTTCCGCACTTGTAATGAAATATACTATTTCATCACTAGTGCTCTGAAAACAAGTTGTATCTAACTCGATATGCGGGAGGTAATAGTAGATTGTTAACCGAGGGCTGAAAGTCACCCATTCCTGACGAGATGTTTTGGCGCTCGAACGAAGTGAGAGCGCCAGCGCCAATAGTTCGAGGCAGAAATGGGTGCTATCACCCGAGTAAAACACTCTACTTTTCATTACGAATACGAGGAAAGTAAACACAAGCCAGTTAAAATCAAAATTATTTTAATAAAAACAAAGTCACTTGAAATCAAAATTATTTTATTAAAAAACAAACAACAAACTCAAGTTTAAAAATTCTACTCATAAAAAAAGTAATTTCGGTGCCCCCGTTGATGTCTTTTACTTTGAGCATAACATTAAAAAAAATACTTCCGTTTTGTGGCTGTATAGGTTACTACCATTGCGTTGTTCAATATAAACTACGATTCATACATATTTTTTTAAATACTTTTCTGCTTTAGAGCAGGCATGTACCACTTTCAGCACGGTGCCTGGATGAACAATGACTCCCTTTCAGAGTATGAGTAATGAAAATGCGATTTATTAGCTTAGCGAAGTAAGTAAATTTGAAAATCGAACGAGGCTCCCTCTTTGTTTTTTTGGGACAAGACCTCAGATTTGAGGCAAGACCCCCAGCAAGAGGCTTTTAAGTGACACACTAAATTATTTTTAAAACCATCGCATTGGTCAGCAAGAAAATCGCATGAAAATTTTATAAATATATTTTTATCGAAAAAAATATTTTCACATCGGTAGCTCGAACAAGAGGATTTTGCTGCGAGCAAACAGTGTGCAGTTGCATTTTGCTTACTGAGTGAGAAAAAGTAGCTTTTAATACTGAATGTCGCGGACAGAGGCGAAATCGCAAAAAAGCCATCGGGCATCGAGTTATATTTCTTTGGCTGTTTGCGATTTCGCCAATGTTTCAGAAACTGCTATGGATTTTAAAATTGATTGCAGATTCTGTGCTATTAAATTCCAAATAATCGAGCATATTATACTCTATTTCCTCGCCATTCTAAATGATAAATAATATTAGAAATATTCCCAGTGTAAATTAGTAAAAGTTTATCATGAAAATATGCATTAAATGTTATCTGATTTTTCAATGTTGTATTTTTTTCATTCTCTTATTGCTGAGATGAAAAGTTGGGTGTGCAACACGAGACCAAAGTTATTTGCATCTCGTGCCTCTGTGTCCCTCGCTCTCTCAGGATTCTAGCGTAAAATCACTCGCTGCACTCGTGCTTCAAATATAGAACACTTCGCTCGCTCAACATTGCTCTCTTCTTGCACAAATAACTATTCCTTGCATTAGTGATGAAAAGTAGTGTATCGCACTAGGGTGTAAGTGATCAATTACACCCTCAAAACTATAAGGAAGCTCGCTTCGTGTGGTTAAATATCTCAGGTTTGATTAGTAACTTACCTCCCTAGTATGAATGTATAGATCGAGTAGCTCGGAGGAGCTGTTCCGGCTCAAGCTGTCGGCGCTGGGCGCGGAGGGCGTGCCGGCGGACGTGCGTGCGGGCGCGGTGGCGGCGTACGCGGCGGGCGGGGGCGGCCGGCGCGCGCGACGCCACCTCGCGGCTGCGCGCGCGCCGACCGCCTGGCACAGAGCCGCGCCGCTTATGGCGTACCATCTCGCGCATCAGCTGTATCCTTTCCTAATATCGAATGCATCTAGTTATTCATTGTTGCTTGAGGTTAAAGTGGCAAGAGAAGAAACAATTCTTGATGATGACAGTTGTAGTCACAATCGCTATGATCACATCACGCCTTTCGTTTACCTCCCCCGGTTAAATGTATTATCTTGTATAAATTAAATATCTCAATGGATGAAAGATTCGGTTTAGTTAGTTGACTAAACGATGGGGAAGAATGAAAAGCTGCTCGAAGCCTCATCACTCAGGCGTTGTTTAAATATAGACAAATCTGAGATAAAGGTAGTGTTGTTAGTTAGGTTTAAATATCCAGAACGCCCTAGATTTAGCGTGGCCCGTATAATGTCAAATCTGAGCTATAGAAGTGGTATCAGTATTATAAATATATTTCCTTAGCGGCTACCAGATGGGGCGTGAGCGGCGGCTTTGAGTTCGGCTGGTGGCTCGCCAGCATTAACCAGCCGCAGCTGGTGCAGAGCTATGTCGCGCTGCTGGAGCCCTGGTGCGAGTGGAACGCGTGCTCACGTCAGTATTACTTTTGCCATACTAGTTAAGCGAGCCTTTGAGCTGCTAGCGCCATTAACCCAGATGTTACGGGAATTTTGAAAATTAGATTGGGATTTTGAACTTTAACGCTTTAAGTTAAGGCTCAAATCCTATGAAAAAAAATCGATCGTTTTGACGATCGGTAGTAATATCTGAGTTAATACTCCAGGGGTTGACGACGGAATCTCAACCGATGCGTCTTGCAATTAAGAACAGTCATATCGGGTTTTGTTTTATTTAAAATATGTTCCATTCAGCCCGCCGTGGCCAGCTCGATTTTCGAATGATTATAGTATTTCACAAAATTTGATTTCAAGCAATAAGAACTATGAGAACTAAAATCACCTTAAACCCTGGAGTGATCTAGGTTGTGACATAATGAATTTCTAAAGCCTAGTAGTCTTACCTATAATAGTAGTTTATCTACACACGTATCTATATATAAACCCTCTTTACTGCGTACAAAAACCTCACGTTACGATCAGTCATAATGTTAAACTACTTGGTAAAAACTTATTTCTTATCTGAAAAATTACACATTATGGTCATATGGTCGCCAACGCACGCAAGCGGGCGTCGGCGTTCGAAATTTGAATGTCATAACATGTCGAAAATTTATACGTTATGGTCATAATTTATCAATATTCAGATAAGAAATGAGTTTTTACCAAGTAGTTTAACATTGTGCTGGTCGTAACGTGCGGTTTTTGGACGCAGTAAAGAGGGTTTATGATACGTGTATAGATAAATAGTATTTATTGACTTGCCTATTCGTCCCCACAGGTCAATTCATCCTCGGGCTGGCCCTCCTCGACTTGGAGGACGCAGAGGGAGCCTACACGGCGTTCTGTAAGGCAGCCAAGGGCGTCAGCTCGGAGCCCTTCCTGCGACAGCTGGTCGCGGCCGCCGGCTCGCCCACCACGCAGCACCAAGCCCTCGTACTCTATTATATGAAGGTAATTAACACGTTACGCGTAGTAAGCGTCCGTGGCCTAGCGGCATTCGCACATCGGCAAACGGTGTCCATTTCTACGTGGCATTTTGTTTCGGATGCAACGTTAAGCTATAGGTTTCCGGCTACTATGGCTACTCGGTGATAGTAGTCGTAAAGTTGTGTCAGAGGCAGCTCGATATCTTGTGACAGTCGGTTTAGCCACCAGCCCGACACCCCTCCATCAAACCCGCACTGAGCCAGCGTGGTGGTGCATGGCTCAATCTTACTCGTATTCGGGTAAAGGCCCGTGCCCCTCGGTGGATGGGACCTAAGCTACAGGTTTATTCCTCCAACTGGATAAAACTATTAACTGCTGATAGCGTTGGTTGTTTACTAGCCGTATCATAAATGTACAATGCATAAGCAAGCAAATATTTGGTGCAAATAGATTATTCTCGTTTCTAGGTCATAAAACTGTTTGAGATCCACGATGCGGGCGCATGCGTGGTTCGTCTCGCCGAAACAGCTATCAGCATCGCCGACAAAGACGATCCTAACCTGGTAAGTTATACCGTCGCAGCGCAACTGTCACACCATCATTTCTGATAAACTTCTTTAGCGGAACGGAGTCGGCGTTAATCACTTCAAATCCAAAATAGAGGTAAAATTTATTGTCTCTAGTAGCGTTAAACGAAGTATTAATAAAAAGATGCACAATTCATGCAAGTGTTGGCACGCGCACGACACTAGTGCTGCCCTACATCGATTCATAGTGAACACCTATTCTGTTCTTCTTTAAGGGGGTTGTAGTGCTTGCATCTGGCCAACTTGTGCTTGGCCCCTTCGCCTGCTCATCTTATTCAGCCATCCTAACTCCTACACCAGCTGGTGTAGGAGGCCTAGGTGTTCAAGGAGTACAAGGTTGGACATATGAAATTGGCGTTTCGCCGTACTGGCCACTTTGATCTCAAATATCTCCTCTATGGTTAGGAATTCCAAATTCAAATTTATACAGCTATTTACTCATGTATTTGTGTTTCTAAAATTATAATTCATTTGTTTTTTCCTCCATTGTATTTTTTCTTGCGTCACTCAGCTTACAAAATGGAAAACTTGAAATATCGCGTTATTTACGACTTTTGAGTTCTAACCGTGGCACCAGTGCTGCAGAAACGGCTCGAAGGATTAATGATGTGTATGGCGACGGTGCCGCAATAGAAAACACAGTGCGTTTTTGGTTCCAACGTTTTCGTTCTGGAAATTTCGACCTGCAGAACAAGCCCCGTGGACGGCCGGAGACCACAGTTGCTAATGAAGAATTGAAGGCTATTGTGGAAGCGGATCCATCGCAAACCACGTCCGAGTTAGCTGCAGGCTGCGGTGTTAGTGATAAAACTGTTTTAATCCACTTGAAACAAATTGGGAAGGTGAAAAAGCTTGATAGGTGGGTACCTCACGAACTGAGTGAAGCAAATCAACAAACGCGCGTTGACTGCTGCGTTGCATTACTCACCCGGCACAATAATGAAAGGATTTTAAATCGAATCATTACCTGTGATGAAAATTGGATCCTGTACGATAATCGGAAACGCTCATCGCAATGGCTGAACCCTGCCGAACCAGCCAAACCATGCCCCAAAAGAAAATTTACTCCAAAAAAGTTACTTGTGAGCGTTTGGTGGACTAGTGCTGGTGTCGTTCACTACAGCTTTCTTAAATCTGGCCAGGCGATTACGGCAGATGTCTATTGTCAGCAACTGCAAATCATGATGGAAAAGCTAGCTGCTAAACAACCGAGGCTGGTCAATCGCTCTAGGCCACTGCTGCTTCATGATAACGCTAGACCACACACTGCACAACATACGGCTACCATATTAGAGGAGCTTCAATTGGAATGTCTAAGACATCCACGGTACTCTCCGGACCTTGCTCCAACAGATTACCATTTTTTTCGAAATTTGGATAACTTCTTGAAAGGGAAAAAATTCAACTCCGATGGGGCAGTCCAAGCCGCCTTCAAAGATTTTATTGATTCCCGTCCGAATGTTTTTTTTAGTAAAGGGATCAAAGAACTACCTATGAGATGGCAAAAGTGTATAGATAGCAATGGTACATACTTTGATTAAATAAATATATTATATTAAAAATAAAACGACTTTCTCCTCCCATGCAAAACGCCAATTTCATATGTAAGGACCTAATATATATATGTCAGTATAAGTAAGTATAATTTTGACGTTGAATAAGATAATTTATTTATTTATATTCAATAAAAAATGAATCTGAATTTGAATCCAATATTATCGAAATCGGCTGCATGAAATAAATATTTATAGCTATCATTAGTTTTAAGCTAGATAACGTAATCTAAGCTGAATGCTAAGTCAAGCGCCTCATGGCGGGGGTCTTCGGTAGTGAGAGGTGTACCACACGGCGCAACTACACATGTCGAATTGCTAATTATTAATTCTAAAATATGTTCGTTAGCATTAGTGCACCAATTAAATTGCTGAAAACCATAAACTCCGATAACATGGTGTTGGATCGATAATAAAGTATTGTTACCACGAACCCATGAAGCATGCGAAATATAGAAATAATAGAAAAGATTCGCTATTCTTTTGTTCTACTATATTCGTAACGGAGTCAAAGAACGATTGAAGTTGGGTGGCGTGACGGGGCCCGTACGGAAAGTATGAGCAGGCGATGTATAGTGTACGTGCCGCGCACGAGCGGGCAGGTCAGGTGGCGGGAGCCAGCTCGATGATCAGCCACAGCTTCTCGACAGAGGGCGCGCTGCACAGCTCATCGTGGCGGCGCGCGCGCACAGTTCGCTGCGTACGGCTATTAGTACCCCTCCCCCCGCATGTCTTCACTACCTCGGTCCCGTCTAAACACATTATAATTGTAGTAATAATACTCAGCACCGGCACATATAATATCGTAATTACATTTTAATACATTTCATAAAAAGTCATGGGATTTAGTGCGTAATCCCCTCACATTCTGGTGATAAATATTTAAACTAATTAATTGAATCATTGTTGACCGGAAAATAAAATATATATCTTACTACAGTTACTTTTAAATGAACAAAAATAAGTAAGTGGCAATTGTTATAATGCTTTTACAATTATAGTATTCCTCAAACACATACGAT
The DNA here is from genome assembly GCA_949825045.1 of Argyresthia goedartella. Lineage (NCBI taxonomy): Eukaryota > Metazoa > Arthropoda > Insecta > Lepidoptera > Argyresthiidae > Argyresthia > Argyresthia goedartella. The sequence continues at coordinate 17,929,958 of OX463821.1, read as the reverse complement.
TTAATTTCAACAAGAAGTTTAACTCTCCATAAAAATGTGTGTTTATATGTAACTATATAGTTAGAGCAGGCAATTACAATAAAAAGTCCAAAAATCGATCGTCTTTCAGCTTTGATGTTAGTCATTGAAGTTTCAATAAATCAGATTCATCACGAACGCGCAACACTTTAGATTTATCATTTTTCAGCAGCAAGATCTTGCAGTCTTTGATCCAAAGATAAGAAGAGTAGTTAAGTTCTACTTTTCATTCGCGAGACTTCTTTAGCAGAAATTTGTTAGCGGGTGTCAGGTACTCGTGGACATAAAGCGGGTAGACCGCGCCAGGCAGGCCGCGCCAGGCAGGCCGCGCCAGGCAGGCCGATGTCAGCTGATGTGAGGCCGCGGCGCGCGCGCACCGCCGCTAACAACAGGTTTTTGCGATGACGTTGAGTAAAGCGCACAATTATCAATGGATGACGTGTAGGTATATTGCTCTTTTTGTTAATGTCGTTAAAAGGAACGTCAGCGTCGTTTTCTGCGAGTGAGAAACCCACTTTATTGCAGATGTCTCGTAATATGGAAGTGAGAATTTCACCGTTTCTTTCCAAAGCGCCAACTATTTCTAGATTATTCAAGCGTAAAAAATTAATTATGTTAGTTGCTTTCTTTTAAGAGCTGAGCTATAGTGTGCTCAGCGGTGGTAAGACTGAGTAGCCAGTGTTACGATTTTTTCTTTAACGAGTGTCAACCGTTCCTCCATGTTAGTGAAACGCGAATCGAGGTCGCACAGCTTAGAAGTTAAATCTTGCATGTATGGAGAGGTGCTTTAAAATTCGGACTTAATTTATAAAATGTCAGATTTCATAGAGTGAATTTCACTCCTAAGTTTGAGTTCCATCATCAATTCCGAAATCGATGGCCACGCACTTTTTTCCGAATCTACCCTGCAGGTTGGACAGCGCCAGGCCGCTTTTTTCCGGTCCCATTTCTTTTCATCTTCATTTTCTGTTCGTGATTTCCGCAATCCCGGCACATCCGTAATGAAAACGACCATTGCATTATGATCCTTGACAAGTAACAAAGTCAGTAACGACGTCTTTACACTTGGCACTAAATATTACGACGATTGTTATAAAAGTAATGCAACGTGAGCCCTATGTAAGAAGTACGCACGGGTTAAAGCCGCGCGAATAGTGGTCGAAGGTTAAGAAGTGCGACCGATCGTGACAAGCGTCCGGGCTCGACTGGATATTATTTATTTTATTAACTTGAATTCCTGCGCATAGGCCTACCTATCACTGCTATATAATTCATCCTTTCTATACTGGATTTGCTAGAAGAAATCGCTTATTTCAGATAAGCTTGCCTTTGTAAATGTCTTTGCTATTGGATTATAATTTAAGTTTTCGTGTCCAGTAAATATATAAGAAATATACGTATATGTTGAGTGGATGTTAAACCCTGTATCATATTCTCCCCTCCCAGGGCATGTTCCAGTGGGTGGTGTTCAAGTGGCACCTGCAGTCGGGGCGCACCCAGCGCGCACTCAGTGCGGCCGCGGCGAGCCCGTCCGCGCATGCGCGAGCCGCCGCCGCTGCCACGCTGCTCACCACGCTCGGTAAGTTAAGGAGATCTCGTGTGTGCCGGCCCCTACGTACTGTTAGCACGTCGGCGACGCAGGAAGACTGAAAACTTATAGACATTAACTGAGCATGGAGTAACAAGCCTTATAATACTTCTTCCGTCGGCTGCCACTCTGTCGGAAAAATGGTGACCCGACAGTGAACATCGAGCAACCTTCGGTAATATCTTCACCATGAAGAAAGAAGCTGGATTCGCCTTCAAGAATGTTTCCGCAATGGAGACTCAAGAGCCAATAAGTCTGCATCGTCAAGTTGCCGAGATGTCAGTGAAATAGTTCCTGCCTTTCGGTCGCATATCCCAAGCCAACCAAGCAGCAATGGAAAATACGCAGCACACCAGCAACCACATAACCTCAACTGTGGAGCGCAGGTCAATTATCGGTAGATAGCGAGTAATGAAGGCAAGCCACCAAATAAGATCCAAATCACGTCGAAAGCCAAGAAGAAAGAAGAGTAAAAACAAGCCAAACCTAACAGCAACGCTGTGTTCCGACGTCCAAGAATAGCCAAAAGTTCCACAGCCAGAAGCAATCATCTTCACCATCATCATTAGTCATCATATCGAGCTCCTCGCAATGACAGAGTACGGTGACTAGTACACGGAGAGGCCTATATATGAACGCTGGCCCTACTCTGCAGTTGCACAGTAGAGCGACATTCAGAATAACACTACATCATTCCCACATAACCAGACACCGAACATTGACTCCCAGAGAAGAACTACGTGATCATTGAGGTAAAAGATATCGAGTACCAGAATATGATGCTCAACTGCAAGCGAAGAGCCCACAGCCAAAACTGATGACGGCTACATTCCTGACCTTACACGCAAGAAACGTGATTTCAAGAGTTTGTCTACGAAGCATAACATGCAACTGCTGAGCTCGCAAAAATTAAGATTGGACTCGCGGTATCTACATATGTTAAGTGTATTTATATTGTATATGTCTTGTTGCCTAGGAACGTTTAGACAACTCGTTAAACGTTTCGTTCACTCACTTGTCTGACGGAACTTTAGCGACTTGGTTAAACGTCGGAATTGAATTAACGGTCTTGGGTGTTAGTTAAGTGTCTGATTTAACCAACTAACTGCGACATATATATGGTATTTGTAACACGTTTTGCAAAATATTTTGATTCTTATTACTTATTTTTTGTATTTTGTGATTTTGGAGTCAATATTTTATTTATTTTTGTAATTAATCTCTTGAATACCGCGTTATATAACGCCATTTTTTCGTTATAGCATGGATATGGTTATAGGTTTTAAATTTTATTACCATGGCTTAAGGTTCAAAATCGCGACCTGTCCGAACCGGCTTAGTCATCATGTCTTCATGAAATCAAATAGATAGACATTAACTGAGCATGAAGTATATAGAACCGTCTCCCAAAGCTGCCCCCCTGTTGGCAAATCATGTAAATGTATTAATTCTAGTTTATATTTTTTTAGGCTTTGTTATATATATATATAACTTGTGTTGTGTTGTAACTGTACATAAATTGTTGCGGGCTCAGGAAACATTCAGTGTGCTCATTATGATCAATGCTTTTGTCGCTACTAAACCGGTCACACCGCCCGCCCTGGTCCCTGTATTATTGCTCCACTGTTTGTGTGTATGTCCTGTCTATCTGCCCTGGGCTTCGCTTGTGCGGATAATTATCTCGTAGTAAGAAGATAGTGGAAAGACGAATTTGGTCAGCAGTGGGACTCAGTGAGGCCGCGGAGAGGAAAATAATTATTAGGCGAGCGAAGCGAACCTAACACAATGCCGCAATCCAACACAACTTGTTTTTCACTTTACGAAGAAACTATTAGCCCTATTCCTTTATGAGCTTTGACACAGTGATTTAAGTTCATATTTAGATTTCCCAAATATCATTGAAATCTTATTTTCTAAATAAATATTTTCTAAAAAATATGGACTGTAATTATCGAACTGTAGCGCCTGCAAAATGCTATAAGGCAATATCAACGATTTTGTAGGCGCTTCAGGCTACAGAATAATAATTGTAGTTCAAAGACAAGTTATCTAGAGATATCAACTAACGTGCGCCCTTTCATCGCAGCGCAACGCAACCAGCTGGGCGAGCTGGTGACGTGCGGTGCGCTGGCGGCCGAGGCGGAGCGTGCGGCGGCAGCACGTGCCAAGCTGCACGACGCGCATGCGCACAACCCCTACTACGACTTCCTGTACGCGTTGCATCTGCACAGGCATCACTACAGGAAAGGTGACTAACTGTTAAGTCAACTTGGGATGGCAGTATTTGTGTGATCGATGTCGATAGTTACCAAAAAAATACACGACAAAATGAATGTTGAATACCCTGACCTTTTTATTTAAATTAATATTTTATTTATCACAATCAAAATCAAATGAACCTATGCTACCATCGCTAGAAACACATAAAGATTCATTGTCATTGGTTTCTCCGACTTCTATGATAAAATATTCCTACTCTTTTTACTCACTTCTTTACTCAGTATTCATTTTCAAGTTGCAAAACAAGTTTTCACTTTTCAATGTCACAATTTTCAGTATTTTTCTGGCGAATATTCGTGCTTCTGAATAGACCGTTAGTTTTCCTTTTCATAGATGATGAAGAGGCAAATGATGCCATTTTAATAAATCAGTGCAATTTCGAGCAACAACGTGAGCAGTATCGACATCGATAAACGGGGTCGATGCGGACACGCGCAGCACTATGTAAATGGTGACACAGGGCCTCTGCTAGTGTGCGGCTTAGCGAGACGTCACCTCCTCCCCGACTTCCTCTTTCCCTTACGGCCACCCCGACTACCATCGATATCGGATGACTGATTAGCTTATTGCTGTAATATAGTAGTATTACTTTACATATTATTCGGAGCCCTCACCGACGTATCACACTATTAAGATGACGTCTTCACGTCACGCACCGTCCTTCCACAGAAACCTACCTAACCTTTTATACTTCATTGCACGATAAACAAGTGTAATTTACAAGATAACGATAAGAAAAGGCTTGAATACAGGAATGTTTTTGCAAGGGCGCACTAACGAGAAAGTTTGTAAATGAGGTGGTATTGATATGATTAACGAAGTGGCACTGTCTCCCAGCGGCGGCAGTGATGTACGAGCGCGCGGCACGCTGCGGCGCGGAGGCGGGCGGTGCGGACGCACACGCGGCGCGACGGCGCTGGCTGGCGGTCGCGCTCACGTGCCTGCGCTTGGCGCGGCCCGAGCACGCCTTCCTGGCGAGGCCCCAGGGCGGTACCCTGCAGGTATGTGCCAGTGCCTCTCAGTCTATCGGCACATCGGTGGGAGCGAGTCTTCTATTTTTCTGCTAGTTGACTCCTGTATATATATAACTTGATATTAGGGCTTCCTCCTCGGTGTTCACATTTCCCAGGTAGTCGTCCATATAATGATCGTCCACGATTGCAGCAGCTGCGGCCGAGAAAGTCTTTCTGTGTTCATTAGCATTCTTGTTCTTTAATACAGTGCCGTGAAAGGGCTCGACACTGCGCTGAACATCATGGACGACATTCCGTACAACATCGCTTGTTAGTCCCGTGCAGGGAGTATCATGTACTCCTGAATATTTAGCCGCCGCGTCGCGAACGACCCGAAGTTTTCGAAATAAATCGTGTGAAAAACGCGAATGGAAAAAAATACTAGGAAAATATTATTTTGAAAAATGTATCTATACAATCACCATCGAGCTGGTCTGATGATGGAACTCGAAGGTGGGAGAGAGAATCCCGGTATGTTTATTGTAAACCCATCTAGTTTGGGCTTTTTATGATTCTTCGTGATAAGTCCTATACATATATTCTACCAATTTTCTCATCATCATCACCTGATGATGGAGCTGGAAGGTGGTAGTAGGAAGACGGATATTCGTAATTGCAAACACATAGAGTTTTTGCTCGTTTTATTCGTCTTAACAAGTTCTATTGATTTCAGAATGGTGTTTTTAGTTTTTAAACTACTAAAATTATTATGTTATCCATTCTCAGGTCATCGGGCCTGACGAATTGGCAGCTGAACTTCGGGAAGAAGACCCCGATTCTATGGATCCTGTGAAACTAGCATTGCTAGGTAAGAACATCTATAAAGCTATTAGAACCCTCGACCTCTAGCGCAGAAAGACTGGCCTGTGGGGTTCTCAACCACTGCACCGAATAGAACAACTAAGACAAAAATGCATCGCCTCAATGTCCCAAGCTCAATGATAATAATAATAATAATGAACGTAACTTTTACAAATACAATAAGGTAATTTAATAGTCTGGTTATAAAATTAAGTGTACAAAGTGCTGTGTGTGTTGACTCATAACAATTCACTAGTTTTAACGTAGAATACAGAAGTCTGTTACGAAGAAACCAGATTAGAGTTTATGGTCATGCTCACTAAAATGTCTGCTTGCGTAGCGGGTTGCTTCCTCTCCCTCAAATATTGCAAGGGGGGTGATGGCTGGTGCAAAAGTCATACTCGTGAACGGGTGCCGCTTTGGGGGGACTGGTCCAGTCTGGTTTCTCATACGCTAATTACAGCTTTTGTTTGGTCTTATTTATTTCTTTTGTGAAATTGTTATTTTGATACATCTCATTGGCACTTATAGATACGATGCTATAATATTGTCATTAGATTAGATTAAATAGTACATTTTGGCATAAAAAATATAAGAAAATAAAAAAGATTACATACCCGTAGAGTTTCTTGGTTCTATCTTCTCTGACGGGCATGTTTCCGAACACTGTTAGTTAATAGAGTTTCTTTTTCCTGTGCGAGATTCAGCCATGAATCCCCACTTAAAAGGGACATTTCCTTTTTCAAACTCAAACCATAATCAGTTATTCATTATTTTAGTTGTTCATATTTGATTGATATTTTCTTTTTCTCCATATATTAAGTGTCTGACTTGCAAAATTCCATTATTTTTGCCTAGGTACTACAAAGTATTTGAGTTCGAGTTTGAGTCTGGAGGAAGAAAAAATAAACTCCAGATCTTGGATGTTTAAAAGTGTTAGTCGTCGCTATATCTTGTTCCCACGACATCCTTGTGTGAGGCCAGAAGCGATGTATGTGCCTGTATATAAAATATATACAGGGTGACATTTAATTAGCTGATCATATTTTGGGGAATGATTGTACCCATTATTAAAAAAAAATGTCCCTCAGTCATAGACTCGATCATCTGAGTACAAGTTACTATGGGGGACCCAAACTTTTTTTTCATTTGCGACCATATGTTTCTTGGGGAAAGTTGTTTATAATGACGGTTACTATCATTCCCTAAAATATGGTCAGCTAATTTAATGTCACCATGAATATCTGTCGCAGTTAGTTGGTTAAATTAGACACTTAACTAACTCTCTAGGCCGTTAAGTAAATGTCGACGTTTAACCACGTCACTAAAATTCAGTCAGGCAAGTGAGTGTACGAAATATACAATTATTTTTTAATGTGTGCTTAAGTTTATGTTTTAATTATTTTTGTTGTTCTTACATGTTCAACCTAACACGATGGATAAACGGGGCTCCGCTTCGCTCACCCCGTTTACCCTTCACCTAAGCTACCGCTATGTTTTGCCCTGATATAAACTGTGCAAATCAGCAGTTGTCGTGACGCCATCTCGTTTTCAAACACGCTGGCTTTCAGTGAGACAGATTGTTAAGGTGCTACGAAAATAAAATGGGGTTTTTTTCGAATCCATTTACTCCACCATGAAGTCATCTACAGATTTAATTTTGGGTAAACGTTTATTGAGTATTTGATTAAGATTTTCACCAAAACAAAAACGCGATTGGATGAAATTTTCTCGATAGAATTTAATTACGAAAACACCTCTAAATTATATTATTTTTTCCTGTAATTCTGAAATCCTAACTAATTTCATTGTGGAACTGCGTTCAAAATGTAGATATTATGTATTCGCAAAATCTCCTGAAAAAACTTTTTAACAAAATAGAGTAGTTTATTTTTAAACAATTATTCTGTTGTTTAGCGCTACGGTTTTTCATTTTTTTCCGATTCCGTCCCTCTCACACTGCGGGTCTTTCCGCCTGGAGTAACGGGGACCTTTGCACGGACGAGGTATCGCCTTAAACGTTTTCGACGATGCTTTATTTAAATGAAAATGCTAGTGACTTGGTTAAACGTCGCCATTTAATTAACGGTCTAGAGAGTTAGTTAAGTGTCTGATTTAACGAACCAACTGCGACATATCTAAATCCGGTGCCGATGCTGTTAAATATGATGAAGTGTGTAAGCGCCATACATTTACCAAATACTATCTAATTGTCATGGGGTGGTGATGATGAAAACATCGTCAGGAGAAATGAACAGGTCATATTGTAACGAATCGAATTTACCTGTAAGTGTCACCGGGTTCCGTCTCCCATCTTCGAGCTCTATCATCAGACAAGGTCGATGGTACCCTATTAATGTATTACCATTTATACTACCAAGTTTCGTGGATATAGAAGACTTTAAAAACATACTTACAAGTTAAAGTTATTATTTAACAGCAGGCACCAGATTTACACAAGCAACTCAGGTACAATAACCAGTATTTATATTACATAGCTAACATACATATAATCTTACTCCTGATCGAATGACGAATGAGGGTAGATTTTCATCAGAACCGTATCTCTGACCAAAAGGCGTTGTAATAATGTTCGAGACATGGCCGATCGCAATAACAGAAATGATCGCCCAATAAAATGTGACGTTCATGGTGTTGTGGGAATTACTGAAACGAACTGCCGAGATCTGATAGTATTGATAATTGAATGAATGAAATATATTACGTAGACAGTAGACAGAGAATAGTCTCTATTCCCTGTCTAAGATATGAATGATTTTTAGATTGACGAAGGTACTGATTCTTACGGCCGGTTTCCTGGGCTCTGATTAAGTTATAGTTAACTTAATCAACGCCCAGGAAACCGGCCGTTTGCTGGAACGCGGCAGTCCGTGCAATAAATGATTAAAATAGCGGCACGTGATTGGCTGTTATCAGTTTAACCAATTTGTTAACTTAACCAGCGCCCAGGAAACCGGCCGTTAGTTATTCAAATCAAAATTCAAAACTATTTCTATTTCAAACAACTGAATTTACCAGTAAGGTGTCGTTATATAATTATAAAAAAATACTTGTACTATACAGAAAACAAAAAAGAAACAACTTCAGGGTAAAAAAATGATTACTTCATTATTATTATCATAATATTTAGATGATTTTTGAGCAGTTTTCTTTCAAAATCCAATAGATGGCGCTATGGTTGCCCCAACATGAAGAATGTGGCAAATATGGACGACCTTCAAGCTGTAATCCTCACCGTTGAAACCTTCATGAAAATGTAATTTGACACTGCCAAAAAATAGTCCAGAAATAGTCCTAAATAGTCCACAAAGAAAGAAAAATAGTCCTCTTACAGTTCCGAAGTTATAGCTATAGGTTGGTGAGGATTACAGCTTGTCGTCAAGCTGTAATCCTCATCTCTCGTGCAAGCTAACGGAAGGGCCTATCGAATTGGTTTGGGTTTCAAAAATTAGTCCAGAAATAGTCCACACGGCATGCCAAATTTCAGAAATAGTCCTTCAACGAGTCCAGAGTTATTAAGACATCTTGGTGAGGATTACAGCTTGAACATTTGATATCATCAAATATCTTTGGAACGCCTAAGACTTTCAGTTTGAAATTTGAGCCAAAAATAGTCCAGAAATAGTCCACCGAAACAATAATGATTTCCACCTGGTTTACTTTGAAGAAGTGCATTAAAAATACGTTTGATTTCCCATACATTTCAATACATGTACAGTCGTGTACAAAATAATAATAGGGTAAACCATAATAAACCGGTTTATACCGGTTAATTCAATCAAAGGGCCTGTTTTTAATGTCTGAAAACTAACGGTAGTGTAATATTGTAGGAAAATGAGGGACAGAGCTATATAAAGCGCATTGCTTTGTCCCTCCCGTTCATGACACATAACTTTTATGTTCTCCCATTTAGCCGGACTTACACTAGAGTTTTGATAACCGCTAAATACAGTTTAAATACAACCTTAATAAACCACGGATGGTTAGGGGCAACCTTGCTGACAGGCAATAAGCTTGGCCTGCTTGAGTACGTTACTTGCCTTTTGCTTGTTGTGCTTAAGTTGTGTTTAATTTAAACTGTTTTTAACGGCTGTCAAAACCCTTTAGAAGACTGAAACTTAAATGAGTTTTTCGTTGTACATAAGTGCGTGACAGCGATTTTGATTTTGAACGGGTCTTCGAGCTTCGGTTGCTGCTATGATATATATGTTATATATTTATATAGTTGAGCTAAGATGTAATCAACAATGGCGGAATTAGTATCGCGAACGCGCTGGCAAAATTTCGTCGAAATACGATTTTGCCGAAACTTTTGAAGATATCTTAAAGTATTTTTCGGTGGAAATTAAGGCACGAGTGTTTAAAAATCACGTCAATCGGTACATGACAATTGCAATAACGACATCATTGCAATGGAGAAAAGTGTTAAGAACTGATAATCAATGTGTAAAGGATAACATGCTAGCTTCTGTACTTACAAAATATAATTTGAAAAAAGAACAGATCCATTTATGTTCATTTATACATATGTAACTTAGTTTTAATCACAATAATCACAGTCGGTGCATTGATATAATCATCATATAACATCAAACATTGTTTGATTAATTACAGTCTTAATCATTTCAATTTTAGGTATTCAATTAAGTACTTATCTCTAAATAATTGGCACCTCCCGAGTATAAGTATACATAAAGGTGTAGTCAAATTTTAACGGGATTACCCCTTCAAATTTGACTACACCTTTATGTATTTGTAGGGACATTATAGTTTTACCATGAAACATCTTCAGAGCAACTTTATTTTTAACCTCTTCCAAAAATGAATGTACAGGCTGTTTGTTGTTTTGTAAAGTTACGCCTATAGTACCCATCATCATGAACAACTTTCCCCTAGAAACATATGGTCGCAAATGGAATAAAATCGTCCCTCATTACTAGGGATCAGAACAAAGGTGTGAATTTACCTAAAGTTTGTAGTCGGACATAACAAGGAGCAGTTACAACCACTTGAGTTGAACCGGTTTGAATTTAACCGGTTTAATTTCGTTTTTTTTTTTGTTTAACCGGTTAATTTTTGTTAGGGTTCCGTACCCGAAAGGTACCAAACGGGACCCTATTACTGAGACTTCGCTGTCCGTCCGTCCGTCCGTCTGTCTGTCTGTCTGTCTGTCTGTCTGTCTGTCTGTCACCAGGCTGTATCTCATGAACCGTGGTAGCTAGACAGTTGAAATTTTCACAGAAATACTCTGTTGCCGCTATAACAACAAATACTAAAAAACAAAAGAAATTTAATATTAAGGGGGGCTCCCATACAACTAAAGTGTTTTTTTTTTTGCGGTTTTCTATAGATAATAGGAAGGAACCCTTCGTGCACGAGTTCGACTCGCACTTGGCCGGTTATTTTTATTAGTTTTACATGTTCCTTACATTTAAAACACCGAACTAAAGTAACCAGGTGCATTTGTAACTTTTATAAGTGGTTAACAGATAAATAAAAAACCTTAGCATTCCGGGTAGGTGTTTCTGTAATCTTTGGCTTAGTTCCAAATTCTGTATTTTTTTTTCATAATTTTAGACTCTGTAGTTTCGAAGTGGTCAATTTTTGCACTTTTCTGATCATAATTTCTGAAGTTATCAAAACTAAAATTTAAAATTTAAAGTTTATAAAAAGCCATTTTCAACAATATCCTACACTTTTTGTAGGCAATATTTTTTCATATTAAACTTGAATTAATAATTATAATAATTAATGCCTTGGACACTATTTACACACATTGATCTAGCCCCAAACTAGGATTCCCTGTATTTTATTATTATTATTTTATATATATATATATATATATATATATATATATATATATATATATATTAATATTATAGTATATATTGGTATTAGACAACGATACACATACTTATATAGATAAATATTATACTTAGATAAACAACCATGACTAGGGTACAAACATCCATTCTCATCAAACAAATATTTGCCCCCACCGGGACTCGAACCCGGGACCCATTATGATTATGTTGCGGTTATCAGGATAAGTATTTTAGGAGAAGATTTTAAGACTATCTCTTATAGTTCCTGAGAAAAGTGCCTGTGACAGACAGACGGACGGACGGACGAACACGCGAATGATCCTATAAGGATTCCTCCTGTTGATGTACGGAACCCTAAACCAGAATTTTACCCTTACTTTCCAAAAAATGATTTCGAGTAGCTCCAATCGTGTGCATATGTCGAAGTCCATGAAGGGTAGCCATCCATTAAGTCGCCAGTCAAGGAGAATAACAGTCCAAACCATAGAGCAAAAGAAAGACAGGTTTTTCAAAATCGAGGAACATAAAAGTAACGTACGACATCGAGCCAAGCGCAGAAACGGATGTACCACACAGTACTTTAGATTATATTTCATTCATTCACATCATGCCCATCATTAAAACGGCTATGACACTTTTGCTAATATGTGTTCAGATTTCCATCGGAAGTAGAATTTTGGGTAATAATATTTTTTTTAAGCACAATTTGGACCAGTTTTTAGTGAAATCTAGTGTATTTGTGTTGTTGTTGTTGTAGTCTCTACAACTGAATCCCTTTGGAATATCGAGTTTTGTGATCACGTGACACTTATTTACATTGTTGGCCTAGTGAGATCGACCAAGGTATAATCTCGAATAGTATTTTTAAAGAGGTTCGTGTATCGATCGACAGGTGGCGAGAACATAGACTTCAACGCTCTTTACGGGAGTCTCAAGGAAGCGGACCCTGAGACACTGCTGGCGGTGTTGAAGCGAGTCATCAGTACCGGGCAGTTCCTGCCGCAGTGGTTCCTCATGAGATACATGGTAACGACATTTGGTTTGGATAAGGCCTTAACTGCGAGCTAATGTAATGACAACTCGATAATTCGATAACAGTAGCAATATGATAATTGTTACGGTTCGGGCTACTAAACGGGACAGGTATACCTATCAATATGCTTGTATTTTTCATATCAATACATGGATCCTTTTGGTTCGCAGATTCTACTAAGTCTCAAAGTAAAGTGCGTCTAGGGCCTCCCGCACATGGAGTTACGCGACTGCTATTTATATTATTTATTGATTTTGTATGGCGACGACGCCTAGGATACCATATCTTACTTTAACCTTAATCGCCGCCATACGCATCGTCGTTCCGTAATAAACTGCTCGAATCTCGAACCAAAAAATATATGGTTTTAGACTACATTGCCAAGGGTTTAAGGTTGAAAATACTCAACGCGGTCAACGACAGACCAGCGGTTAAGGTACCAACTGAAGAATGTTGCATATAAACACAACAACCGACAATCTGTCAGGACGCGGACGGGGCGGGCTGCATCCGCGCGCTGCTGGGCGGCGGGCGCGCGGTGGAGGCTGGCACTCTGTGCTGCGCGGCACTGCGCAGCTCCCTGCGCCGGCTGAGTGCCGCCGCACCGCTGCACGCCGCGCCGCCCGCACCGCTCGCTGCCGCCGACCTGCTGCGGCGCGAGCTGGCCGCGCAGACCGACGCACACGCGCAACAGGTGCGTATGTCTTCACAGGATATAACTCAGGGCAGTTTCGAAATATCTCTTTTTGTATAAATAAGGCACGGCACAGACAAGACAGAGACACGACACGAAGACACAGGACAAAACGAGACAAAAATGCGTGCAAGTTTCTCTTTGTGGTATTTTACATTACATTTTTTATTTATTTATTCAGAAAACCTAGCGAGTGAGCGAGACAGCGAGTGTGATGTACCTACCACTCCTCGCTCGATCGCTAGGTAACTATGCTCACTGTCTCGCTCACTTACCTTGGTGACATTGGTCGACTACTAACTGGCATGTTAGTTATCTGACTATTTTCATATCCTATTGATTGATAAATAATATAAGTACCTACACTACTACTTTCTGGGAAATAGCATTATTTCGATTGATTGATCGATAATAGTTTTGTTCCAGATATACAAGGAACTAGATCAGCTCGTGAATGAATACATGGACGTGGTCGTCAGAACTTCGGAGGATATAAAACAAGCGCGCATTCAGTATCCCGTCGCAAGCTAAGTTTTTCTCTCACAGCAACATACTTATAACAAATTAAAAGACCGTATCTTTTAGGATTATAATTTTGTTGAAGTTCTCCCTGTCTCACTCGTGTTAATTGGTACTGATAAGTCTGTCTATTATTATACGAATTTTTAAATTAAACACTGTTTTGTCTAGCATTATCTTTTATTTTTGTGGCAAAACTTCCACCAATTACAATATCGTCAAGGTAAACTATAATTAAGTTAACCTCGCATCAAGTTAGTCCATCACCTGACACCTAATAGCCATAAAAATTAATAAGCAAGTTACACATGAAGTCACAAGTTCATGTAGAATTATGATAACTGTTCGGATAATCCATTTATTTATGTAGATACTGTTTTTATTTTGTGAAATTTTAGCTTTATAACAAGAATAGAGGTCAATATCTGCATTTGTCATAGCTATCTATGACTTAACCTACATGACTAACAAAGAAACACTTTAATAATTGTCATGCATGTCATACGCATTATCAATTATCATAAATACAACTTATTTGTTTTTTGAACATTCACAATCAGTTCTATCATATCCGTCCGCAATCCAATGAAGGTTACGTTATAAAGTAACGGCCGTCGCATCGGTAACCTTATCAGCCGCAATCGCAGGGGAGCCGATGCGTTGACCGGTGCGTTGGCGGCGGCTGAATAGGTAAATGCGCCTAATTCATAACTTTATAGTTTTTAGTCTCATTTAAAGTGTAGAGAAATGTAATGACAGATTTAATGGCGTACTCATAATGCGGGTAAATCTGAGGTATTTCTAATGAAACATGGTAGGTATAAAGAAAAACGAATAATTATTAGCCAAAACAAAACTGACGTTCATATTATGTGTTTTGTACTGGCCAATGATATTTATTTTTTTACCTTTAATCTACAAGGTTGGTAATGCGCTATTTCACACGGCGTTGAAGGTGCACCTTCAACGCCGTGTGAAATAGCGCATTGAACGCCAGAGATGAAAATCCCCAGACGATATCGCCCACCGGTGAGCCGCGTGGCGTTCAAAGGGGTACTCGTTAGGCCCACCAGTGAGCCGCATGGCGTTCAAGGTATAGTTTATATCCTGTAAGCCGCAACCAACGCAACGGCCGCCGGATCAGCCTCCTCAGAAAACAGGTCGTCCGATCGGCTGCCGCAGAACGCAGCGGGCAGCGGGCAGCGCGCAGCAACCCATCGGGCGGCCGTTGCTAGGTAGAACCTCTGTGTTAATGAGCCTTGACCTCTTGAATACCACCGGCGTTAGCTAACGCCACTTTTCCGCTATCGGTTTTGAATTTTATGGACATGGCATAAGGTTCAAAACCGCAACCCAGTTGGGATGGGTTGCGGTTTTGAACTTTCGGTTTTTGAGAGGTTAAGAGATTGTTTTAAAACTATCCAATCTAAAACATAATAAATAAACATTTATATATAGGCACTTGCATTTCTTCTGGCCCCACACTAGGATACCCTGATGTGGAAACCAGAAACAGCGACTTCACACACATAAACATCCCATGTCCTGGGGTTTGCTTTTTCTTTATCCGGGACCCGGGACCTCCCGCATGGTAGGCAAATTAATTATTATAAATAAATTAATATTAACTGAAAGTATCACTGATTTATCACACAATAAATGTAAAGTGTCAAGAGAAGCGAGGGTCCGATACGACATGTGCTGAATCATAGGGTATGTCGAATTAGGGAAAGTAGCCAATTTCGGAAAGTGTAAGTGAAAAGTTCCGGACCCATAACTTACGTCTTCTTCAACACAACCTAGCACAACGTCACGGATTTTCCCATACGGGGTGGCAAGGCACAGTGCCCGTTTGGCCAGTTACCTATGCAATGCTCCAATTTCTTTAATTCTGTACAGAACCAAAAACTCCTAAATAAAAGTACAAATATTAAATGTACCTATGCCAATACCACCAATTTATATATGTTCTGAGACCATTTACTTTTTTTCCTAACAGCGTTTCCTTTGATCTTCACTACACACACACAGTAACCCTTGTTGGCACTTCCTAATAATATTTTTGGCATTCATGTTACTGGGCACAGTTTATCTAATGTGCAAGACAAACACATCTCATCTACAAACATTATAAAATCAATAACAGTCAGACCTTGTATAAGAGCAAAAGTAAACAAACAATTTGGTGATGCCATATGAGTACCTACCTACATACATGTCGTTATGAAACAACTTGATGTGTACATACAGTCTTCTATCACTTAAGTGATGATAATATAAATATACTTAAATATTTAGCAACAGCAGCAGCGTTTTCAGTCCAGGTGGAAAAAGATGTTAACATTTAAAATGAAGTTACATATGAATAAACGATAAAACAAGTTAATTTATTTATAAAAATTCTTTTTTCTCACAAAGGCCCCAATTGTAAGAACCAAACGAACGATTTTTTCATATATAGCAAACATCAATGAAGCTGTCAAAACAGTTTGAAGCAATTTAGCTTCTAAACCACGGAAGAGAGACAGTGGGTTAGATTTTGCATCTTCATACAACGGCTTTAAACTAGTGCCAGCACGAAGACGCGATTGAAGCAACTGAATAGGGTATGTCACAGTAGTAGCAACCGCCTTTGCCAGAGCTCCAATGAAGAATATAGAAGTAGTGTCCAACTTGCCATCAGCCATGAAGTTTCTCTTTACAGATTCATAGACCATGAACTGTATTGCAGGGTTTGACACCAGCAGCATAGATGGGACAAATCCAGACCATAGGCCTTTGATGCCTTCCTTCTTGAATATCTCAAGTAGGCCATCAGACAGGCTACTGTAGGAGTTCTTCTCCAACTTTATCCTTGTATTGACCACCCACAATGGACAAGTCAGCAAAACATTGATGCTGCCAGCTACAATTCCAACAGATAAGTCTTGAAGTGCACTTCCATTCTTGGAGAGCAACTTGCGCAGTCCATGGAAAGTATAGAAGTATACAAAGTTAGAGATGGAAAGGGATTGCAGCACTGGGTATATTCCTCGGTAGAGAGCATCAATGCCTTCATCATTTGCTAATCTGACAAGTATTTCCCATGACGATCCCTTCAGCTTGTCATTATCCTCCACTGAAAACATAAATTAATAATGAAAATAAAACTAGATAAATGACAACAAAAATAAATCTAGACTTGCTCACCTTTAGAAAATTACCACTAAGCTAGGGCATTCGTGATTTTTTTGGCGGATACTTGGGGTCATTCTTAGCTTAATCCTGAAATTTTCAGATGAGGAACTCGATAGTTTTTCATATATGGTTTGTTGAGTGTGTAAAATTTGTTCATCTGTAGTAATGAAACGCCAAAATAAGTTACATTCTCTTGTACACTTATTTGTAAGATGAAAATACAGGGAGGAAACTATGGATTATATTAAATGACATTGAAATAAAACCTATTAAGATAATATTTTTACTTCAAAGGAATTATTTTTGGATTTGAGTTTATTTCAATATGTAGGTAATGATGAAATTTCACATTCATGGCATGACAGGCCAGGCCATGATGATTGTTTACATTTTAGATTGCAAGTGGTACAAAGGAATAATTCTGGTTAGGTTAAACAAAATAGATAAAATCAGGGCACCCTTTCTAGGCAGTGTTGTAGAGTATTTTGATGAGCCGGAACTAAGGAAATTTCGAATCTAGTATCTCAAACTAAAAGCTGATTATCGGGTTGATTCCCCCTCCCCCTGAACCCCTAACGGTCAAGAGGTCAATAAATTAGTAGTCATTTTACCACTTATTTCAAATCAAAACCCCCATTTTAGTAATTTCTTCACAAACTTCGAAAAATCATACCGCTGAAACTAGGCATTTCCTCAGGGGGGGAGTAGCAAGGTCAAGGTCAAGTGGTCAAGTTCTAAAGTCCTTCCCTATCAACAGCAGCAACAGCATCCAAGGTTCAATGGATAACTGCAGCAAATTCCTATTCGAGCTAACAGCACTATAACTACCATCATACTACAGTGCCTGACAGATAATAATGCATAAAGAATAGTAGCATAAGATAAGCAAGAGCAAAATCACAGACAAAATAAGGAGTTTCGAGATATATAGGCTATATTATTATTAATATTATTCTACAGTACTCTATCACATGAAGCACTAACTAAGACAGAGATGTCTCTAGTATATACACTAAATACAAATTCCTGCTAGAGATAAAACAAAAGTCAAAGTGGCAGTTATTATTAAAAGTCAATTACTTACCCTGTATCCGTGAACGAATAGTATCCAAGGGATAAAATGCTGTCAGACCAACAACGCTGCCCTGAAAAGTAAAAAAAAATCAAGACAGAATAAGAACATCTATTGATATTATTGTTTGGAGGCTACCGCCCCCTTATAGACACTCTGACCAATTATTAAAACCTATGGGTACATGTAGCCACTCTGAGCCCAAATCACACAGGGGACAGGCCTTTACACGGAATCGAAACCTTATAAAGTATCCGGTAATAATATTTAATAACAGTAGAAACCTTGAAGTGACGAATAGGGTTATAAACTGGTAATCATTTAATTATTATCAGTTATTGCGTTAGAATAAAATATCTAGCTAGCTAATAAATATGTAAGTCACAGACATACAATATGTAAGCTAGTAGAGGATTTACATACCGTCGCTCCAGCCAGGGCATGAATCAATGTATCGTAGCTAAAAAGTGATGGCGCCATTGCTAACCAGGATGATAGATCTGTTTCTGTTTCTATAATGTATCCGACAAACTACCATGAGGAGGTTCACTGAGGTAAGTCGTAAATATTCTTCAATGTTTAGCGATACATAATCAATCAATGTATGTTGTCTTCGACAAAACTAAACCAAAAAGTTTTTGAAGCTTGGCGGATATCTGCGTCTCTTCGGTACTTGTTTTGCTCGGCTACGTCTGTTTTATTGAATTGTCTGTCATCCATGTCAAATTTTGCTTAAATGTGACATTGTGACTTTCTGCAAAAATCGGACCGGTACCCAACCCAAGAAAGGCACGGATATGCCTGACTGATGGGGCATCTGTCGTCGGGTACATCCGTCCGTGCGAAAATGCCTGCAATTCGAATCCAGATCCGTTATACGTCCGACGGGTTCCTGTCGGGTATATCCGTGCGCAAATGGCTGGATAAAATTGTGCTACATCTATGCCCGCCCTAGCTGCCGCTTAGTCGCAAAGGTATAGGTCCCATTTTTTCATTCATCTGAGGTTAGGTTCAAATATACGTCGCGTGATCACCGTCAGAAAATAAGGTGAACGTTGAAACGTAATCTTTTAAATATACTGGCAAAAAGCGTTGTTAACTCCTAAAATATTTTCCCTCTAACCAAAGTCAAAATCCCCCTAAAATACCCAAAATTCATTGTAAAAACCCCCAAAAAAACACTATCAAGATTTTAAAGTCTTTATTAATACAATTATCTTTCGATTAGTTATTATTATGTATTGGGGTTATTTAACATGGAAAGACATGGCGGACATAAAATACACATTTATTGTTAGTCTTTTACAATAACAGAATTGCATTGACAATCTGAAGTATCTTGTCACATTAATTTCATACGGAGAACCGTCGACAGTGCTGTGGCCAGTACTCACACTCCTCTTCACGGCACTATCGTGGTGATCAGGACAGTCCAAGGCTGCTCCGCAACTTCATCAAACGCGGACCAGCTAAAGCTTTGGTTAGCAGGTCTGCCTCCATGTCTTCGGTTCGCAGATACTTGACGTCTATTGCTCCTTCTTGGATACAGTTCCTAATGAAGTGCATTTTTAAATCAATGTGTTTTGACTTCGACGTCACCATTGAATTTTGACTTAACTTGAGGGCTGCTTGATTGTCGATTGCGACAACAACTCGTTCGTAGTCAGCTCCCAAGTCTTTGAATAGACTTTTTAAGTGTATCGCTTCCTTCGCAGCTTCGGTTAAGGCGACGTATTCCGCTTCTGCTGTCGAAAGGGCTACGCTCTTTTGTTTCTTCGACATCCAGCTTATGGCCGTACCAGCATATTTAAAACAGTAGCCTGAAAATGACTTCCGATCGAGCTTGCAAGAGCCCCAGTCCGCATCAGCCATGCCATGCATGTCTTGGCCGGTCTTCGTGAATGTCAATCCGACGTTTTTAGTCGCTTTGAGGTATCGAAGTACCCTTTTCGCGCACTTAAAGTGCTCTTCCTTATGACAGTCATTAAACTGTGATAGGTAGCTTATAGCAAACATGATGTCAGGGCGAGTTGCCACTGCCAGATACATCAGCGTACCTATTAAATTTTTGTAAGGAAGATTAAGATGTTGACTTTCATCTTTTCCACATCTTTCAAGTTTGAGGCCTGGCTCCATTGGCGTTGATGTAGTTTTGCAGTCTTCCATTTTAAATTTCTTTAAAGTGTCTTCAATGAATTTCTGTTGGCATATTTTAATTCCTTCTTTGTTATATATCATATCTATACCAATGAGCCGTTTCGGTCTTCCCAAATCTTTTAGTTCGAATTTTGAATTTAGCAGGTCTTTGACTTGTTTTCTAGGACACGAGTAGGCAATCAATAAGTCGTCGACATAGATAACTATTATTATTTTAACTCCTCTTTTCTCTAGTAGGTATACACATGGGTCAGCTTCTGATGCCCTGAACCGATGTGTTTTAGTTCTTTAGTTTTAGCTTTTTGTACCACTGCCTCCCTGCCTGCTTGAGTCCGTAAAGCGCTTTAATGAGACAGCATACCTTCTCTTTTGGGTTGTTTTTTATGTCTCTCAGCATGTCAACTGTTTTGTTGTATATAGTTAAGTCTTCTTTTGTACTTTCTTCGACCATAACTTCTGTCAGGTATTCTTCTAAGTAGTCAGGGTATTTCATCACTATCTTTTCTTCCAGCTCACCATTTAGGTACGCGGTTGTGACGTCCATTTAGTTCAGATTTAACTCTTCCTCGACAGCTACTCCGATGACAGATCTGATCGAACTTAGTTTCGCGACGGGTGCGTAAGTGTCATTGTAATCGATACCTGGTCGCTGTGTAAAGCCACGTGCTACAAGTCTGGCTTTTTTTGTGACGCTGTCATCTGGTCCAACTTTATTTCTTAGAACCATTTTGTAGTCAACGACTTTCACATCTTTGCCTTTCTTTTCGACTTTCCAGGTTCCGTTCTTGACATGTGCTCTTATTTCAGCTTTTATGGCATCATGCCAGTACTCGTCGTTCTCATTTTCATCAGACAGGTAAGTTATTTCATTGAGTAAATGACTTTCTTGGCTTTCTTCAGTCTCATCCAGTACATAATCTCTAGTCCATGCAGGTGGGCGCCTCTCTCTTTGCGGCCTCCCATTCTCAGGAATCTCTACTATCTCCGATGCGTCATCAAAGGATTCGTTTTCGTCCAAGTCATCAGGATCTAGAGGTAAGTTTTCCGGATTTTGAATTTCGTTATTCATTGTGTCATTTTTCCTCTCTGTAATTTCGATTTCTATTTCCTGTCTAATTTTGTTCTTTTTTCTTTTGTTTTTATTTTCTGTTTCTTTTTCAGGTGTGTTCGAGTGATGGCGTTCCTCTTTGTATACAAGGTTTTCATAATCCGTGTCTTTTTCTTTGAAGTACATCTGATCTATAACCTTGATGTCCCTGCTTATCACCATGTCATCATCTTCAGGTATGTATACTCTGTATCCTTTTGTAGTCAACGAGTATCCCATGAATACGCCCTCTTTAGCGTGTTGAGTCAGCTTTCCTCGTCTGTTCTTTTTCAGGACAAAGGTCTTCCTGCCGAAAACGTGAAGATGATTGCCAGATGGTGTTCGGTCAATCCATTTCGTGAATGGTATCTCGCCGTTTAACGCTTTCGAAGGGCTACGGTTAATAAGGTAGTTGGCCGTATGTACCGCTTCTGCCCACAACTTTTTGGGTGCGTTTGCTTCGATCAACAGGCATCTGGCTTTGTCCAACAAAGATCTGTTCTTCCTCTCGCTTGTTCCATTTTGTTGCGGGGGTATACACAGTGGTCAATCTTCTTTGGATTCCGTGTAGTTTGAGGAAATCGTCAAATTCCTTGTTGCGATATTCTGTGCCGTTGTCTGTCTGCAGGTGTTTTATCTTTTTGTTGTGGAACGTCTCGACTTCGCTTTTATATTGCTTAAAAGTGTTGAATACGTCACTTTTCTTCTTTATGAAGTAGACGTGGCAGTATCGAGTGAAATCGTCTATGAATGTGACGTAATATCTCGATCCCGCTAATGTTTCGCACTCGAAAGGCCCACATACGTCGCTATGGATAATTTCCAGCTTTTCCGTTGTGTAGAGGCCATCGTGTCGCGTAAATGGTAATCTTGACAGCTTGCCTTTTATGCAGGTTTCGCACGCTTCTAATTTTTCATCAGTCGGTCGCAATCCATACATTAGGTTGTCTTGGGCCATCTTCTTCAGATCCCTTTCATTTATATGGCCAAGTTTTCGATGCCATTCCATTAGGTCGCAGTCGTTGCTTTTTCGGGTGTAGTTTGACACTTCTTTCTTCTCAAATTCGAAGTAGTATAGACCGTCTCTTCTACCGTTGTTATTATTATTCACTACCGACCCGTGGTCCAACAGCTATGTCCAACTGGTTGTACCACGGGGAACCAAGTTAACCCGTGGTCCAACCGGTTGTACCATGAGGAACCAAGTTTACCCGTGGTCCAACCGGTTGAACCACGGGTAAGTAAATTTATCAGTAGTCCAACACTGGAAAGTATGTTTACCCATGGTCCAACTGGTTGTACCACGGAAAGTTAATTTACCCATGGATCAACTAACATATAGACAAAAAGTTTATGACCGAGCGACCGAAGCGTCTCCGTTTCAGGATTGGGCAAAGATGTCTATCTGTCTGTCTGTCCGGTTGTTCTCCTCTACAGGTTGCATTTTTCAACCGATTCTCGTGAACTGTCAAGGAGCGCATACGCAAAATGGCTGCCATGTCACGGGGTCTGCGGGGAGCATGGCACGCTGCGTCCCGTTTCATAAAAAAAAGAGTGTGCTTTAGACCACACAACTGAAGTAAAACTTCTTTAGCTCTAATGCTTCAAATATACATCTCCTGCACTGTGTCTGGCTATGAGAGGAAGAGAGTAAGAAAATGTGCGCGCGCCCTCTCGTTCGCCTCGCCCGATCACACTTTTCGTAAAGCTCTAGTCACGCATTCGCCAGCTTACTCCCCAAGTCAAGCGTGCGTAAAGAAGTTTTTCTTCAAAAATCACAATAACTCGGTTTTGAAGTAAAACTTCTATACTATACCTGAATGTTACGTGTTTGGAAAGAATATTAAATAAGCTAAACCAATAAAAATAGTTTACTCCAGTTTAGCTTAGCAATATATTCTAAATTCTAATTTGAAATCAGGGGTCAGTGAATTTTTCCCAATTTATTGTACAAAGGTCGAAAAAAATAAATAAATAAACCATTATTTCAAAATGTTAGGGTTTTATTCACATATCCATTGGTCTGTCACGTAATCAAATATGATCGCGTAAAAAAAGGGCCTGTCTGTCACGTAATCAAATATGACCGCGGTCTGAAGTAGGCATATTTTGATCGAAAGGAAGAACGAAACATAGGACTGTCCCTTTCTAACTTGCACCAAAATGTAGCCGAAAGAACAAGGATGCATAATATCCATTGATTAGCTCTTAAGCCAGCCATCGGCGGTTAGTGAGGCAATGAAGTGACGCGCTCGCCAGTGGCAAAGTATTAAATAATTGTAAAAAATTGTATGAGGAGACGTTTTATTTTTATTGAATTCCTTGGAATAATGTTTAGTTAATTTATAATTATACATTCTTAAGTAGGTCGTACAAATAATCTGTTTCTTCAGAAGTACTTTTAAAGTCGTACATTTGTTGCGGCATACTTGCAATTCTTTTCTTAACAAATAATGAACCCCTCCCGTAAAATATAACTCACTATACTCTGTTAAATATAACATGATATCTGTGACAGCTGTCATCAAAATCACGCCTATCAAGTACAGTATTTTGTGACGGTAAAATGTAAAGGAGACAAATATCATAATTTATACGCGAATAACGTTGTCCCAGGGTCATCGTTTAAAACAAAATAAGTTAAAGATCTTGAAAAATAAATGATAATATGATAGTGTGAGAAAATTTATTGAGATTAAAATTTGATAATGATTTGGGCTGTGAACCTTTATTACAAGAAGAAAAACGGGTGACAAGTTCCTTTTGTTTGATTTAATTGAAAGATGACATGAGTGAATCAATCTTTCAATTAAATCAAACACAAGAGTGACATATAGTCGAAATATCGATGATTATATCGACCTATTCTCAGTTCTAGTCATGTCATTTTGACGGCTGTCACAGCTATCATGGTTTATTTGAAAAGCGCCATCTACTAGCTGTCCCAGTCAAATATAAATTACGAGATATTTCTCTAGATGTAATTTTTCGCAACCTATCAAATAACGGTATTAAAAAATTTGAAATATTTATAATCCCCTAAATGCAACTCCAAAATATTAGGCCCCTAAAAAACCCCATTCCATTCCACACAAATTAAGGGAGGAAAACCCCTAAGTTGGGAACCCAAATTAACCTCAAATGAGGTGGTGGTATAATATTATATTATGTCCATAATCACGCCATATATTTCAGGAAGAATGATAGAATTTGACAACTTTTGACAGATAGACAGCCTCCAAGTCTCAGATAAACAAAACTCTTTGCTTACAGAGATTTTGGATTGCGTGCACTTTTATTGATGGTTTGGTTTCTTTTGGTTTATTTTTGCTCTGCAGAATTGGCCATGCATTTTGCATGCTAATGCATGCTAATACAAAATTCGAAAGTAACTCTGTCCGAAAGAAAAAACATTTTCTGCGGGATTTGCGATAAACGAATTCCATGAGGACCAAGTCACGGGAAAAGTTAGTTTGGTTATGGTAATTTTAATTGTTAAAAACTTCTCTGTAAACTATATTGGATGTAATGTTATCATTTGGTAGCAAAATATATTGTCTATCAGGAGTTCCAACCCCAGATAAGCCAACATATAACTGCCCATGGGAAAAACACGGCTTTCTCAGGTCAATGCCCACCAGAGAGAATGTTTGACCTTGGGACTTGTTAATAGTGAGGGCAAAAAAGATCTTCACTGGAAACTGTAGCCTTTTAAACGGTATGGGTAAATCAGTGGGAATCTTGGGTATCCGCGGAATAAAAGCCAGTTGTCCCACTACTGGCCCTGTGAGAATGGTCGCCACGATTATATTGTCCCGTAACTCTTTTGTAAGGTTCTGCTCAGGTTTCTCAATAGCATGATAGGAATGCCAACTTTTAACACAAGGTCGTGAGGAGGTAAGCCAGAAGGGTTCAAAGAATTTAAAAATTCTCGGGGATAGTGCACTGTATACTCAATATTACACACCGTATCAATAGACTTATAGTGTTTGACCTGACCGGGAATTTTCTCTAGAATGAGTTTATTTATTTCATTCTCTGTATCGTTTCTGGGTGACACTATTGCTTTAGAACAAAGCCAATGATAATCTCTCTCCAATAAATTTTCAAGACCGGGATATATTGCGTCAATAAGATGTTCCAACCTGTGCAATATGTGTCCTAATGTTTCATCAAGTTTAATGTCATTGGTGTTGGTGTTAGGAGAGACATTTTTTCCTTCGCCAAGATTGAGTAGTTGACGCGGAAAGTCGTCATTGTCGTTGTCGCTCAAATGGGCTCTCATGTTTGTTCGTAAATTGGGAAATGCAACCGAACTCCATAAGTGAGATGATTTTGATTCTGATGACATCGGCGCGTGTTCCTTTTGTTACTACAGGCAGTGTTTGCCGAAAATCGCCCGCGAAAGCAAAAGTAACGCCACCCATTACAGCATCAGAGTTTCTGAGGTCCTTTAGCGTTCGGTTTACTGCTTCAACATGAGCTCTATGACTAATGGTACATTCGTCCCATATAATTAAAGATGTTTCTTGTAAAAGTTTCCCGAGTGGCCCATTTTTACGTATGGAACAAACTGACTGTTGCTCTAGTGAGACTGTCAGAGGTAGCTTAAAGGTGGAGTGTGCTGTTTTCCCATCATTTAACAGAGTAGCGGCAATCCCCGAAGAGGCAACGGCTAGTCCATTTTTCCCGGATTGTCTTACTTTTGCCAATACCAAATTTGCAAGAAACGTTTTGCCAGTGCCTCCCGGGGCGTCAAGAAAGAAAATTAAACCTCTGTTATTTAGCACACTGTCAATTATTGCATCAAAAGCTTGTCTCTGGTCTCTGACTAATTTCGGTATATTTTCATTAATAAAAACTGACAACTCATTGGTATCGTACGAACGTATCAGTATTATGTCCGATGCATGTGGCCGAATTGGAGAAGGTAAACCAAAATCATTTAAGGTTTTCTCATTTAGTTCTAAAAGTCTATTTTCTATTTGTAATTTCATGTACCTTCATTGTACATGTCATCATTATAGGGTAAAGTTAAATCCTGATTCTGCTGTCGTATTTTATGTCTTATGTCGTCACATAAATCGTCTTTGAAGTTTTCCCACAAACTGAGTGGTTGAGATGGGTGACAAAATAACAAATCACTACAAACAACTCCCTCAACTTCAAAGGACATTGAGAAATTGAGGCTTCTCGTAGAGTGTTTTCCCATTGGTTATCGTCTTCTAACAAACCTCTCTCACGGCAAGCAGCTTGGTATGTTTCTTTGACAACTCAGTTCACAGTTCTTAAGTCCTGAAAAGAGGTGGGGCCACGTACGTGGTGAAGCAAAACTCGAAGAAAGAAACACTCCGATTGAGAAGGGTGCAAACTATATACTCTTCCCAAAGCAGGATATTTTTTTATTCCAGGATGACCAGCGACATCTTCTCCGCGTTTTCTTGTGATTTGTGATTAGCCCAGGTATAATGGGAACTTTATGGTAAAGTAATGTTTTTGCGAAGTTGTCGGAATTGCACAATTCAAAGAAAGAAGTCAGAGTTATTTTTGGTGGATTTTCAACAATGCTTTGCACATTAGCTGGTGAAAAGTATACTCTTTGGCCGTTTTCTAAATGTACGGCCAACTGCAGAACAGTAGGGTGTCTGTCATGGAGAGGAAATTCCAACAGCCTCCAGACCGCTTCCGATGTACTTATGTACAATCGAACCAACTGAATCATGACCCACTTGCCTGATAATTCGTTTGAAACTTTCAAACTTGTAAGATCTATCAAAATGTCAGTGTCTAATCAAATGATAACAAGTTTGTTACCAAGGAAATAAACCTTCAAGCGAATTTCGACCTACTTGCATTTAAGGGGTTTAACAAAATAAGCTTATGGTGGGTCATGATTCAGATGGTTCGATAGTACCTTCCTTTTACATAATTCTCAACTTCATTGTGAGCATTTCTTACATAAAATGTTGCCTGATCAGACCCTTTATTCACATACTTGCAGATATACTTTATAGCCTGAACGGAATGACAATACTCCACGTTTATGTGGGCGTTAAAAGTTCGACAGAGAATTGGAGAGTACGGGACGATCCATGTGTTGTCTATTTTAATAGTCCTTCCACGAATAGTCATAGTGGCCACCTGACTGCCGTGATCGACGTTTCGGCGTCGATAAACAGGGTACCCATCTTCTCCGGTTTGGGTATCAGTGACAAAACGGCGTGGGTATTTTTTTGAGCAAATACCATTTTTCATACACGGCGACGTTGGATTTTGTTCTCCACACGGCCCGTGTACCATGTTCTTTGTCACAATATCAAACAACGCCGGATCATTATCTTTATCGGGTAGCTCTGCCACTATAATCTTGTCAATTTCGTCAAGTTGTATTTTATTTTCTAGCCAAATCAACATGTGACAATGTGGTAAACCTCGTTTCTGCCACTCGACACTGATCATGTGACATTTGACTTTTCCGAAAACTTCTTCTTTTGTAAATAGTTTAATAAGTTTCTTCATTTTTAGATGAAAGACCCTTGCTATTATGTCGTGTCGGTCGAAAGATCGCTGTCCAGAAAAAAGTTCTTGCTTTATTTCTTCCCACTCGGGGTTGCAAGTGAAGGTAACAAATAAGTCAGGCCTTCCGTAATTTCGCACGTTTGTCATAGCGTCTTGGGTTTTTTCGTGCATATAGCGCGGTGAGCTAGTGAAAGATGAGGGCAAGATAACGTGTTGACCAATATTTGCAGCATTTACATTAGCATCTCTATTTAAAGCATCTCTTAAATGTATATAATCGTCAGCTCTTAACTTTTGTTGGTTACGGGATATAAAATTCAATCTTTCTGATATCATTTTAGCCATCATGTCAACGCAGTATTGACTGAACATATCTCGGTAATAATGTAAAGTATTGAAAAGATTCTCTATGATCATAAGTCTGTGTACATAGAACTGCATACAGGAAACTGTTTTGTTTTGTGCGGAACCTTGTTGCTGTATAGTCAGATAATAACCATCATCTCCTTTCACAAACATTAAAGGATATCGCAGGGGATCGTAAGCGCGGTCCAATTCGGACACTCTTTTTAGCTGGCCATCTTTACAATGTAGTACTATATCACGGGGTCCTTTGTCTTCATCTACTAACAGTACTGCAACTTCGTTTGTTGTAGGGGAGTTGTATCTTCCTCGATGTTGATTTTATGGTGTGCGATCGGCGTGAATTATTAATTTTAAATTGTCGGAGGAGTTGCTTTGTAAATTGTATTTGAAACTGCGTATGTATTCGTTCTGGCTATTTAATACGGTCTGTAACTCATTGATCAAATCGGTTTTTAAAGTGGGGCTCATGTTTGATCGAAAAGAAAGTTGGTCCGCATCAGAAATGAAATATATCTGTAAAAATTTCGAAATTTGACCTGTTGAAGGAAGAAGACTACCAATTAAATGATAAACCTGGCCCTCTATCTTAAAAGTAGGCATAAAATTTCCTTCACGAATTTCTTTAGCACCGAACGATGTCATTTGAAATAGTGTGTTATATTTCCGTATATTTAAAAAATGCGTAGAGTGTGGATGAGCATTTATCAAGAGACTTTTTACAGGCTCTGGTGGCTCTTCAATGTTAGGAAGAATCACTTTACCTGCAGCACAACACATACCATTCGGTACATCGCTCCATTTTTTTGCACAACACTTAGGACAGGTTTTACTCATTGCTCCAATTGTTACTGCGCTCTGCTTAGTGCAATCGATGTTAGGATCAGAATTGAAAGCTGATCTATTACTGTGTGGTGCACTTCGGCTGCGTATTCTAGATGTTCGTTGTCTTTGTGCCGCAGCAGTGAGCCTTTGCGAAAGTTCAGTGCTAGACTCCCTAGCACGAATTTCCGCCATATTTTGTCTATTGTTAGCAAGTGGCTGAGATCTTTCGGCGCTGGTCTCCCTAGCACGACTTTCGGAAGTAATTTCTCGTTGGCTGGCAAGCCGCTGAGAACGCTTGATACTGGATTCCCTATGACGTATTTCTGAAATATTCTGTCTAATATTAGCCAGTCGCTGAGATCTTTCAGCGCTGGTCTCCCTA
Organism: Argyresthia goedartella; assembly: GCA_949825045.1. NCBI lineage: Eukaryota > Metazoa > Arthropoda > Insecta > Lepidoptera > Argyresthiidae > Argyresthia > Argyresthia goedartella. The sequence goes on along the minus strand of OX463821.1, from coordinate 17,900,584 downwards.
GCACAAGTTTCAGGGGTAATTTCTCTTTGGCTGGCAAGCCGCTGGGAACGCTCTATGCTCGACTCCCTATCACGTGTTTCTGACATATACTGTCTATAGTAAGCCAGTCGCTGAGACCTTTCGGTGCTAGACTCTCTAGCACGCGCTCGCGATCTGTATTCTGTCTCATTCGCAAGGCGCTGTTCATGCTCAGAGGAAGTCTCTCAAAGTCTGCGTACTCTAGCCGCTCGTGTCTGGGATGTATGTCTAGACAGTTGAGATTTTCTTTTAGGCATATTGACAGTTATGTTTTCAAAAAACATTTAAAAAAATTGAACAGTTGTTCTAAATAGTTTTTTTTAATTATGGAAATAAAGCAAGATGAACATAACCTAAATGCAAAAACTAAATACCTATAACCTAAATTAATATCTACATGAAGCAAATGAAGCAAACTAAATAGCTAGGTATAACTTAAATAAATATCTACATGAAACAAACTAAATACCTATAACCTAAATTAAATGAAAACTATAAACAGAAAACAGTTCTGAAAAGAAATTCTTTTTTATTTTTATTTACAGAAAATAAAGACTTTTAATTTGTAATGAAAGAATAAGATAGATATCGTTCTAATAAGAACTTTTCATTTAAACAATGTTGAAAGAGTGCTAATTACGTTTCGAAAATTCAATTTGACGTCCCCGAAATTCAATCGAAATTTCAATTTCGGGGACGGTCCGCTGCGTAAGGAGCCGACCACGCGATTGAGCCGCGCGGGTACCTACCTCTCAGATGTAAAAGGCCACGCCCCCTTCTCCCGAAGCGAGCACGAACTCGAACCGAATTAAACCCGACGCCATCGCGCGTCCGCTGTTTTGGCTTTTACACTTAAGACGATGAGTTTACTTATTTTCATAAAGATTCATAATTTTTGGTAATATGACTAATAAATATGACCTAACGATTTAAATTATTTTATTAATATTAAAAATTAAATTATCTATACTAATATAAAAAAAACTACTTTTTGTAACTTAAATATAAAAGTTAGACATATGCTGTCGTTGACTTTTTTGTTGGCATTTTCAAGCTCCACATCTTTTCTCTAGAACTCAAAAATATATCTTTCATAAGGCAGCGTTCGTAAGAAACGCTTTCATTCGACCGTTTTTTCTCCGATTCACTTTGCAAAACGGACTACCACGTAAAAGCCTTTTTATTTTTCGGTTTTTTATATAATCTATGACACTCAGCAATAATGTGGCTTTTTATTGGTGAAAGAATTTTTAAAATCGGTTCAGTAGATCCCGAGATTACCCCTTACAATTTCACAAATATACATACACACAAACTTTACTTCTTTATAATATTATTATTATTATTATTATTATTATTATTATTACACACAAACTTTACTTCTTTATAATATTATTATATTAGTATAGATTATTTTGATATAATTAAAAAAAACTTTGTTTTTCATAATGGGAAGCAAATAGTGTTTCGTCCCATCGTGTTCAAACAACAGGGATAACCCGATTTGTTATTCGTTCCAATTCTAGAATGTCTGTGAGAAGAATGGGTCGTCAAGTGAACGCAGAATACTTCTAGAATTATTCGCAGTTTTGGACTACTATGATTGCTTGTGGGCTGTTAAATTTGCAGGATGATATAATAAAAATATACTAAATTTCTAAGAATATGTATGGTTTTATTTATACAAAAAATATACTAGAAATATTAAACACAAAATTGAATTTGTGCAGCTGACAATAGCTGCCACAGCAGTAGTACCACGGGAATATAGATAGATGATAAGGTGGGACGCCTGCTGATCACGGATGGATAATCCGTCTTCTTTGAGACGAGTTCACCCAATTGCCAGTGTTTGAGCACCGGTTACTGTTGATTCAGCCGATATCCCTCCCCAAATCTCCTTGTTCTTGAGTTGCTAATATAGGCAGTCTGGGTTCTGGCCCAAGAAATCTGGTCTGCGCCGCACCGGTTCGATATACCGCTGGTATATCGTGGTACTTGCGCTCACAGGTCCACTTCTCAAGCCAAAATAAAAGCAGCAGGGAATGGTTGCAGCCACCTTAAAATAAAAATTATAGGTATTATTAATAATGCAAGAAAATACTTTTTACAATAGTATACAAAATTGCATACCTATCACCACAACAAACAAGTTAAGTTCTACAATATGCTTAATTCTCAAACACCCAGGTTGTTTTGAGGCATCAAGATTTTGAAACTTATGCCTAGTATTGAGAACCTATAACGGGAAAATGGCATCATATCATGCCTTGGGTCATTGAGAGGAAGAGCATCTTGTGGTTTAAATATCAAACGCATTATCAAAAAAACTTCAATCGTTTGTCACGGCGGCAATACAATTTTGCGGAATACCCACCTGCAGAAGCTGGACAATCAGAACAGTTTGACTCCAGGATCTCAGCATCAGTACCTTACATACACGAGGGCTTTGGCTCTTCTGAATTCAGCAATGTTGTGGTTGCTGGAATTCAACATGAACTTCGACATGATCATAATTTTGGTAACTTGAGGTAAATTTCACCAATCTGCTTTTTCAAAATTTGCCGTTCTAGGTAAGACGGGCAGGTGAAAACATTATTTTCATACATCATATGAAGATGTCATAGAAGGTCAAATTAATGTTTTGTGTGTTTTGTTAAATTGTGTTTTATTAAAATAATTTGTTGAATGCCCTATCAATCATACTTCCCTTTACGATCTCCTCCCTCCGAAATTCCCTCGACCAGTCAATGTTAACTTCCTTCTCACCTTATTTCACCCATGCTCTGTCAATTTTCTTAACAAATTTATTATATATATATATTATTTACTTAACAAAGTTCCCTTTTGATTAACTGTTCCACGTGTTTTCCTATTATGCAGGTCTCATCAATGACATTGGCGAAATTATTGTGACAACACATGATAGAATAGAAGCCATAACCAATTATTTCTTTCGTTGTATGATAATCATTTATTTGTCGATATTATTTCAACAGTGATCATTAACTCATAATTAAATACCAGTTTTCCTAAAATATCGATAACAAAATAGATAAATTATCCATATTTTTTGTCGATAGCCGTAATTATATCGATACTTATCCCGTCGCTGGTTCTCTGCCTCAGTGCTTAAATGTTCAATGGACCATTTTTCAGAAAATATAGTTTTTGACGTCCACTTAAAGAATAGCTGATATTACATCGTTTAATGGGACAAAAAGTTTCCTAAAGTGGTTATAACTATAGAGCTAAATATAAGTAAATAATTACTTACTTACTCTGTGCTCCAAGTACACCCGCGCCATCTGCAACGAGCTTTTGAGATTAGGTACCATTGCGGTAGATGGCGGACCAAAGAGTTTCATCTTTTCGGGACGGACTCCACCAGGCGGAGTTCCAAACATAGTTTATCTAAAAATGTATTTTCTTTATAATTAATTTATTTCCTCGCAGTAATCATGAAAAGCACTATGTAATATCTCAGCCAAAAGTGCGATAGATGAACTCGTCTCTTAGAATGCCTCGCCTACGCTAAAGGGCCCTCAGCTCAGCTCACTCCCAATCGTCCTTCTATTACTCACTTTCCAGCCTCTACAACTGTCTACAACTATTTATTTTTGCAGAGGCTGGATTTCCGAATGTCCAACCAGGAGTAGATGGATCGTCTATAGAATCTTTTTCTTGTTTTGTTTTTGTGGTGAAATGTCAAAACAACAAAAAAATACGTGAAAAAATTCGAATTTAGAGCGCTGAAAAAGGTTATTGTTTTGTTTTACAATCTCCTTTTGGCGTAACCGGTGAACGAAAGTGGAAATATTCTGTAAAAAAATGGAGGAGGAAGACTTCGAAGGTTGCATCAGCTGCATGCAAACAAACGATTTGTGTGACCTATTTACTGTTTACGCGGAAAACTCTGAGACCTACGCAAAAATACTTGAGAGTTGTTTCAGTATAAAGGTAATAGATTATTTCTTTCGAATTTAATTTACCTACCCTATACAAACACTATTATCTCCTTTAAGTGGAAATGTCGAATTCCATTGCCGGCCACACGTCACACGTTGCGCCCAAGAAATTGTTGTGAAAATTTGTTGGGTCTGTACCCAAATTCACACATCAAACATTACAACTGTTTACGCAGTGATTGAGAATTAATAGGTTATTTAGATGGGTGACTAAAGTCGTTGCTTCTAAATGGCAATGGTGACTAAAGCCACAAACCCCAAAGACTAGCATACATTAATGTGCAGTGGCCATTGGTGTCTTAAATCGACCATGCAAATGGTCAGTCGCAGTCAATTGCTTGCTATAAGTAGTGGATTGGCTCTGCTCTGGCTCACACTCCCATGCCCCAGTATAATAAAGAGTATGCGGTTGGAGTGTAGATAAGTAGGCGCCAAGGAAAAAAAAACTTTGAATTTTTTAGCTTCCGCCCCCTTATCAACACTGACCGAGTATGCTTTTAAGAAGGAATTTGGTCAGAGTGTCGATAAGGTTTTTTTTTCCTTGGCGCCCCCTTATCTACACTCCAACCAGGAATTTTGACACAGTAAATAACTCCAAATTAATAGGGAAAACAGACCTACAGAGGAAGTTAAGTAATAGCTGTGGTCAGTAAGGAACAGAGTGCTACTTGACATTACTTTAAATATATATTTTTGTTGAAATCAATAATAAATAAAATAAAAACTTGCAAAAGAGAGGCATTTTTTTTTCTAGGTCTCAAAATATTTTTAAATTTGATAAATATTTTGGCCAAAGCTTCCATATTCAGTTTATAGTTTATTGCGGGCTGATTTTTCGCAACTCAACAACATAAATTTGCGCCTGTTTTGCATGATATGGGTTGGGTGCACTACTCCTGCCAACCCAGCTCCTAGCAAACCCTTGATGTTGCAGACGACTTCCTGGAGCGACCTCGGCAAACCGAGGTGTGTTGTTTATTCGGTTTAGAGTGTTACAAAAACATGTCTGTTGTGTGAGACTGTTCTTGTCAACATTTTGCATAAAAATGACTTAAGTCACCTTTTTATCTTTATCAACTTGTGTAAAATAGGTATTGATTTAATTTTGCTGGTCAATGAGACTGTTGCAGTATATCAATTTGTGTAAAATAGGTGTTGATTTAATTTTGCTGGTCGATGAGACTGTTGCACAGTGAAAACCGATTAGTGTAAATACCCTGAGAGATGCACCAGGCCTCCTACTCCAGTTGGTGCAGGAGTTGGGATGGCTGAACTAGATGTGTAGGGGAAGGGGACATGTACAAAGGCCCCGCCCAAGGGGGCTAGGTGCAGGCGTGTGTAGCACCTTTAAGAAGAATAGTAGAATAAAATACCCTGAGAGATATCGTCGAAAAACTTGGGTAAATGTTAGTATATACCAGCAGAGGCACTGATATCCATATATCCCTCTTATGCCGGATTTCACCAACAGTTAAGGGACACTAGCTCTTTTTCTTAGCTTTCTAGGGATTGTTTCGGCTGCCAGATTCTATACTTAATATAAATTTACTGGGTCCCCAAGGAGCCTAGATGACCCTTACACTTAGGGCAAATAGAAATAACTGCTAGATGGCCCTTCAAAGAAATAAAATGTCCCCTAAAAGATATGTATAGTTAGTTATCGATAAGATCGTTGGTGAAATCAGCCATTATTCTCGCAAAGCAAAACTGCACAAGCACATGAATGTTTGGTCTGCATCTCAGTTAGACTTGACTGCATAACCCAGACTAAACTGCTTTCAATATTCTCAGATGTCACTAGATACAAAAGATCCTTGCTTACAGGTAGCCAATGATTTAAAGTATATTTGCGCACAATGTGTGCAAAAACTAGAAGATGCTGTAACCTTCAAAGATCAGACCACAAAAAGCATGGCTATGCTGCATGGAATAAAAGGTTTTTTATTTAATTATTATTATAGCCACCTGATGAATTTATTATTATTTATAAATAGCAGTAACAGTTCAATGACATAAACCTGAGAACATGTTAGGCTAGACTAATGATATTTTTATCTTGTAGATGAAGAATACCTTGATGAGGCACTGCTGGAAGAAGATGAGGTCATTGTCCCGGATGTGGCCAAGGGAATCAAAGTTGGGGGAGTCCAGAAGGCTAATTATGATCCCACTCATGATATGGATGGTAAGTAACAGTTAGAAGAACAGTTTCCATCTTTTGTTAACTTCTAGTTGTTACCTAGGGTAACTACCAATTCCATTCATTCATCTCTTTGGGTTAAAATTTCTCTATAAAAATTATAGTACCAGAAACATTAACCGCCTTATTCATAAATGTCTAATAAACCTATTTTATCGGGTTCTTCACCAACTCGACATAAGAGACTGGACACACGTGTCCAGTTGGTGAAATTCAAAAATTAATATCACTTTTTATGTCGTCATCTGGACACGCCAATAAATTTTTACGCGTGTCCTCATAGTGAAACTTAAATTAAATCACTTATGTTTTCGCCAACCGGACACATTCAGCTTTTTTGCAAAAAAATGGTACAGTCAGGTTAATAATCGCCTCGCTCATTTAATTAATGAACGAGGCGATTTCATGAAAAAGCTGCCTCACTTTTTTTTTTGAAAACCCCTATCAGCTTCTATTTAAGGCATTTTGAAATAAAACTATAACAATCAAATATAATCATCATTTATTAATATGGAGACATGTAGCGTAAAAAATTCAATATAATCTGAGTATATCTAATAATTTAAAATCATCACTTCGAGTACCTCAGAAAAATCAAATAAGGACAAACATAATTTTACTCAGCAAGTGGCCGATGATGATTGTCAGATAAAACATTAATCTGCGTGACTGTACTTTGTCATAAATTCGGATAAAATGCGAACGTGTGTCCAGTTGGCGAAAACATAAAATTTAAGTTTCACTATGTGGACACGCGTTCAAATATTGGCGTGTCCAGATGACGACATAACAAGTGGTACTAATTTTCAGTTTCGCCGACTGGACACATGTGTGTCCAGTCTCTAGAACCCATTTTAACTATAATGCCGTTATAATTCGTATGTCTTTGTCTGTCACTTTGAAATTTGTGTTTGTGAGAAAAGGACAAAGCACATTTTAGTTATCATAGGTTTGATAAGTTTTATGAATAAGGAGGTAAGTCTTTATTATCACTTATGTATATTGGGCACTCCTGAAGCCACAGACAAGGGTGAGACATAATGGGCTCATAATAAATAATAATGATGATGTTCTGTAAACAATCTTTAATTTTCCCAGATGACCCGGAATCAATGGAAGCGGTAGACGAGAACCAGTGCATCTACTGCGACATGGTGCTCCCGAGCCGGGTGGGTCTCAACAACCACATCCGCGTGACGCACGGGTTGCAGCCGCGCGACGACGCCCGCGGCCCACGCCACGAGTGCGAGCTGTGCGCCGCCGTCTTCCACACCACCACCACGCTGAGGGAACACATGGAGAGGTGACACTTAGCTCAACAAGCACATTCGCGTGACGCACGGGCTCCAGTCGCGCAACGACTCCCGCGGCCCGCGCCACGAGAATGTATAAAAAGATAACCTCAACTTCCGATTGTGCACTTTTACAGGGATCTTTGTAGGCTATGTGTATATTATCATGAAAATAGGGTAAGTGTAAATCTCACCAATTGTGACGTTAGCTTTACCGGGAAGTCTAAGCCAACATTGTTAGGCCATTTTATGAAATGATCAATCTATGGTTGGCTATTTCATGAAATTATCAAATTCTATAATATAGCTACGATATATTAAGTACATGTCATAAAATATTTTAGCTAAAAAATGACAATCCGTTATTGACTTATATGAGGATTAATTTCCTTGCTTGACTTATAATAAGTATTTAGATGTGGATTTTTAAAGATCAATAATCAATAAAATGGTTGTTTATCTATCTAAGAATAATATTTATCTATGTAAAAGTATGTGTATCGTTGTCTAGTACCCAAGATACAGGAAATCCTAGTTTGAGGCTAGATCAATGTGTGTAAATAGTGTCCAAGATATTATTATTATTATTAATACAAAATATAAAAACAGTTAATTGATTTACAATAAAAAATACTCAAAAAGCCGAGAAGTGTCGAGCGGTAAAGTTAAAATAATCGTGCTGTAGATTGTTGTAGAGGCAAGGAAAGTTAGCAATAGACTAACTATTGAGTTTGAGAGATGAGTCCTCTAATATACGAGACCAGAAAAAACATTGTTGGCTTGTTTATAATGGTTCTGCCCCATATCAACTGATGGCGCTTCATGCCCTGTCGGCTTTTTCCGAAGTAGTGTGCATCATGCCGTAGCGTCGTTAAAGGAGTGCCTGACTTGAGCTGTCAATTGCGGTAGATGGCGGACCAAAGAGTTTCGTTCATCTAAGGGCGGACTCTGCCAGGCGGAGCAAAGAGGCGGAGCGCCAAACCTAATTTAACTAACATGTTCTTTTCTGTACATCAAATATTATTTCCTCGCAGTAGTCGTGAAAATCACTATGTAATGTCTCGACCAAAAGTGCACGCATTTTAGAGTAGTAACACGGGACATTTATTATTTCCCATATTACTACTGGCCATATACTTTAAAATATCTCCGTGTAACTTGTTACAACTTCCGGCTCTCCTAGTGCTTTACCAAAAATATGATTGATTTATTTATTCGTGATTCGTGAAAATATTAGCCGCAATATTTATGATACGAGCAAAAGGGTCCTAAATTATTAGAACCTTAGGTGAAGCCAGGCAAAAAGCTTGTAATATTTGCAACTGAACTAATGGGATAAAACCCACTAGTTCAGTCAACTGACCGTAAGATGGGGGTAGTAACACGGGTAACCAGGGATAAAATCGACCAATGAGGATGACTGGCTACTAAAATAGTTAACTACTGGGCAAAGGCTTCACCGTCATAAGTTAACCAAAGTTTGATCTACAATGGATTGGATGGAGGCTGCAAAGTCGGCGTAAGAAAATTTATTACTAGTGGCCCTGTGGGCAGTAGACCTCGCTAACAGGGGGGACTGAACCAATCTATAGGTAAGTATTTTAGAATCAGTCAAAATCAAATGGTAAAGTACTCGCCAATAAACCAATAACTTTGTAAACTATATTTTGTAATTTAAAATACAATCTATTGACTTTTCACGAAAATAGTTATAGTCTATTTCACTCACTCTCATGGTCTGTATAGATCCTCTTTACTAATCCGTCTCCTACTTCGAGGAGTCCAAACTTGGTATGTTTTGAAAATATTTCTTGGATTTTTAGAAAACAGGCGTCCGAAAGGTAATGGTGTAGCATATTTTTAGAACCGGCTCATGAAGCCCTTTAATTTGATACCCCACACGATAGGTTTCAGAAAAAAAAAAAACCCATACAAAACATTAATGACGTCAGAACTACCAATAACCCCCCCCCCCAAAGGAAAATCGAAAAAACCTCTCGACAAAAAATATATTTTAATTCAAGGAACACGTGTGCCAAGTTTTGTGAGGATCGCTTGAAAACTGTGGCCCCTAGACCGGAACTGACAGACACCAGACATAGAGACAGACGAATGCAAAATCGGCCTCCTATCTTGTCGAAATGGAGCCCTTCGCTCGCTCGGTCAATAATTGCTAATGGTACTATAGAACCAATAGTCGTTCAAGTGAATTGATTTTTATTTAAAAGCACTGTAATGTCTCCACCAGAGGTGCAATAGATGGACTCGTCTCTCTCGTCTCAAACTCACTGGTCCGTCTATTCCTCATTTTCCAGCCTCTACCTACAACAATGTACTATTACACTCGTTGATTTGTGCAAGAAGACGTGCGTAAATGTAATCGCTGAAACTGATCTCACTCAAACTCCATTGCAGAGACAAGCCAACAATCCTTTCTTGTTCTACCTAACCCCTCTCTCCCCGTAACCTCACCCCCCGATGTCCCTCCCCTCCTGCCCAGATGCCACGGCGTGCTGCGTCCGGGAGACGAGGCCGACAACAAGCAGTTCCCGTGTCACTTCTGTGAGAATATCTACACGGGACGGAAGGCCTGCTACACCCACCTGCGGATGAAGCATGGATGTAAGTCATATACACCATTCGAATACACTAAACCTAAAGAGTTGGGCTTGTAAGCTCGATTTAATGCACAACTTTTCACTGATGTTCAAGTGGCCTAGCATGCCATAATTGACAATAGTGGCATGACTGGATTACCACCAGTTCTTTCTGCTGGGACTGCAAGTTGCTCGTTTGGAGGTTGTATCATTGAGTCATTTCCGACTTCCCGGAAAACGTAAAAGAATCTGACGAGAGTGTACCAAATCCATATAGCATATCAAGATATGGCACCGAAGGCTGAATGCACGTAAAACAAAACTGCAAACAATCCAACGAAACAGTGGCAGCACGTCCTATGAGCGTCAGACTCCTATTATGCCCGAGAGGGCGCAGTAACGTCTTAAGAACTCTGGCTTACAGTGAAACTGAGCACGGAGAAAGCGGCCAAGCTGACTCCACGCATCCGCAAGAAGTGTCACATCTGCAACAAGGACTTCAGCCAGAAGCAGATCCTCAACAAGCACTTGTGGAAGGAACATGGCTACGAGGTGCGGCTCACTAATTGGTCACTAATCGGTGAAATATTTTAATCATTAATCACTGATTTTATCATTAGACCATTTTATCTAAGGATATTGTGAGGTCACTTAGAATTAAATTCTGTAAGGCTCTCGCTGAGGTTGTATGTTCTCTATCTTACCTTACCCACTCCGGAATCTTAATTATAGATCTTAGTAAATTTTATCATTAAAATCGCAAAGCATGATGTAGTTCAAAATGACGGGGTAAAACAAAACTCACAAAACGCATCGCGGTAATACTGCTAAATTTGACATAACTATTAGACAATTACCTAACATAGTTTTAAATGTATAATATCGTTGCATAAATTTCCTTTAAGATAGCATGCATCACATAAATTAGATTAATTTTATCAGGCTTTACTTTAATCTTGAAAAGTACGATTTTTACCGATACTATCCATCTTACCACTACCCTAACTGGTCCATACAACATTATTTGTTATAATTCGAAATTAGCAATTATTAATCGTGACAAATAACTAAGCTCAAAACTTAATACCCGAACTAAAGATCTTTTGCGAGAAGATCGGGAGAGTCCAGCTCAATCAATCAATCAAATTGTTTATTTGCTTTAAATATGTGTACATATGATCTTAAAACTCTGTTCAACGTTAACAAATAAAACAAAATGGCTAAGAAAATGTCCAAACCGGCCATACAAATAATCTCTTGTATGGGTACTACTTTTAATTCTTAAAAACCCGTATTTTTCATTATTTGTTGTTACAGCGACAATAGAAATACACCCTCTGTGAAAAATTAAGCTCTACCTATTTCGGTTGATCCGGTAGAGCCCGGTGCCAGACGGACCGATAGACGGACAGCGGAGGCTAAGTAATAGGGTCCCGTTTGGCACCCTTCGGGTAAGGAACCCTGAAAATAATTTCTCGAAGTCAAACTCGTGTTCTTATCATATTTGATTTAATTGTGTAAATAAGTTACCCAATTTTCATCCACTTCCGGTTTCGATGAGCATAGAGTTTCGTTAACCTGAGTACCTAGTTCAATACTACATAGTTTAGATGTACGGCCTTAAATGTAGTCCTACCTAGTATATAATACTTTATTATGAAAAATTAAAAAGGTATACTCATACAAAAAAACTGTCGATTTAAGATTTTCCATGTACAATGGTATGGAACCCTTTGTGTGCGGTTATGTTTCTACTAGGTACTTTCAGACTTCGTTTTGTGCGAGCTATTTTAGCACTATTTTGATATTTGAAAAATGGGCCATTTTTGAAGGGCCTTAGCTTGATCTCTATACCTATAGGGCTTATAGAACTGCAGTGGAGCTTCAATTGTTGCAAATTCTATTAACATTATAGAGTACTAAGCATGGTTGCGAAGAACATAATTGAAAAAACTCCCAAAATTTCGTAGTTTTGGGCTTGTTGGCGGGAAGCACAAGTTTTGCGAAGTTTGGATTAATACCCTAACTGGTTCGTACAGCATACTAAAACTAGAACTACGTCATGCTTTGCGATTTTATCTTTTTTTAGTGTCGATTGCTACTGGTGTAGTAGCCTAGCACGATGACAGACTATGTATGTGTTGCCTTCCGAACAAACTTCTTTTACCACTTGCTGCTGTCACCCAGGTGGAGAAGCGAAAGGCGTTTATATGCCCGCTGTGCGACGAGCGCGTCAGCTACGGACACCACTTCGACCAGCACCTCGTGTCGGAGCACCGGCTCAAGCAGCACGTCGAGCTGCTGCAGTTCCCCTCCATTGACGGTGAGTGAGCAGCCAGCTTGTACCGGTGTGTGACGAGCGCGTCAGTCAGCTACACTTCGACCAGCACCTCGTGTCGGAGCACCGGCTCAAGCAGCACGTCGAGCTGCTGCAGTTCCCCTCCATTGACGGTGAGTGAGCAGCCAGCTTGTACCGGTGTGTGACGAGCGCGTCAGTCAGCTACACTTCGACCAGCACCTGGTGTCGGAGCACCGGCTCAAGCAGCACGTCGAGCTGCTGCAGTTCCCCTCCATTGACGGTGAGTGAGCAGCCAGCTTGTACCGGTGTGTGACGAGCGCGTCAGTCAGCTACACTTCGACCAGCACCTCGTGTCGGAGCACCGGCTCAAGCAGCACGTCGAGCTGCTGCAGTTCCCCTCCATTGACGGTGAGTGAGCAGCCAGCTTGTACCGGTGTGTGACGAGCGCGTCAGTCAGCTACACTTCGACCAGCACTTCGTGTCGAAGCACCGGCTCAAGCAGCACGTCGAGCTGCTGCAGTTCCCCTCCATTGACGGTCAGTGAGCAGCCAGCTTGTACCGGTGTGTGACGAGCGCGTCAGTCAGCTACACTTCGACCAGCACCTCGTGTCGGAGCACCGGCTCAAGCAGCACGTCGAGCTGCTACAGTTCCCCTCCATTGACGGTGAGTGAGCAGCCAGCTTGTACCGGTGTGTGACGAGCGCGTCAGTCAGCTACACTTCGACCAGCACCTCGTGTCGGAGCACCGGCTCAAGCAGCACGTCGAGCTGCTGCAGTTCCCCTCCATTGACGGTCAGTGAGCAGCCAGCTTGTACCGGTGTGTGACGAGCGCGTCAGTCAGCTACACTTCGACCAGCACCTCGTGTCGGAGCACCGGCTCAAGCAGTACTTCGAGCTGCTGCAGTTCCCCTCCATTGACGGTGAGTGAGCAGCCAGCTTGTACCGGTGTGTGACGAGCGCGTCAGTCAGCTACACTTCGACCAGTACCTCGTGTCGGAGCACCGGCTCAAGCAGCACGTCGAGCTGCTATAGTTCCCCTCCATTGACGGTGAGTGAGCAGCCAGCTTGTACCGGTGTGTGACGAGCGCGTCAGTCAGCTACACTTCGACCAGCACCTCGTGTCGGAGCACCGGCTCAAGCAGCACGTCGAGCTGCTGCATTTCCTCACCATGGACCGCATGTACCGCATGCTAATCGGGAAAAACCTACGAAAATGGTTCGTCTAAATGATGAAAATTGTCCCGCACGTATCGTGATCTAATATGCTTAGTAAAGCATGAATTTTTATTAATAAAATACACTCTTGTTCTCTAATATACGCATACTATGATTCCATAAGGTGTCGATTTTTTGTCTAGATATTAGACTAACGCTCATGTCGCCTTGTTGTATCAATGTAGGTGTATAAATTATATGGTGATGTCTGTTCAAATAAAGAAATGATCAATGTAAATGTAACCTTTTCCAGACTTCATGATTTACAAGAGCCAGATACAGGAGGAGACGAAATGCCGTTTCAGAAAAACGACGGCCAGCAAACATACTATCGAAGGACTTCGCTCGCATTACATGTGCTCGCAATCCGGCGTCTATGTTTATCAGGTAGGCTATTTAGAAGAGACATTTAGAGTTGATACTATTTCTAACCTTCCGTGTAAAAGCGTTTGTGCACTAGGTATCTTATCTTAATCGGATCTTAGAAATTTTGGTACGACCTAGGTCAGTAGTTTAATTTTCCGAAGCAAGGTTTAAGATGCATCTACATCAGAGTACCTAGTAATTTATAGGTATAACACACTTGTGTATGTGTATGGTGTCCCCAGGGCAAGGGCATCCGGCCGGCGCCGGAGCGGCAGATCTACAAGACGGGCAAGGCGTGCCCGGCGCACATGATCGTCACCGAGAGCGTGGACTGCGTGCGCGTCACCTTCCACGCCACGCACGTCGGGCATGGTGGTCAGTATAGTAGAACATAAGTAGATAGAGGCATCAATGCATCACTAAAATTGTTAATTTGACATATATTTCAGTCGCTATTAAGAAAATCTAACATGGTTTTTTGGAAGATATCTCTTTTAAGAGATAAGTTCGCCGTTTCACACAATTTTTAGTATGTTCTTTGTGTGCAAAAATAATAATAAAACATTTATTTCGGATTATAATATATCCATATTTAGTTAGTAGCATACAACATACTTCATGCTATGTAAGTTTCTTAGTACTAAACACATTGAAATACATATTTACACAACTAACCCCCAGTTTCCGAAAGAGTGGTCAAATGTAACAAGCGGTTAATCGATCATTTATTCAAAATAGCGGCATGTGATTGGCTGGAATGCGATTAACAAGAGTTTAACAAGTTGTCACAGATAATTTTCCTTTCAGAAACCGGGCGTAATTCATATAAATTGGCCTCTCTGTGGCGTGGCTCATTTTCCCGCACACTGTCTGTGTCCATCACTACGCTCACCCAGTGTTTGAGTATTGGGATCTACGCGAGCGACAATGAACTAGGATGAACTCTAGGATGCTGTTGGTGCTGCCACGCGTTCTGCTCAGTAAGGAGCCCGTTCTCTTACCTACGGTGGCGTGAAATCCATGAGTACGTGCCTCAACAAACATTCCCGATGCACTACAGTAGCGACGTCCTTCCACAATCCAGCAACATCCAAAAAGCTTTGTTGTACAGGGCGTTAAGTCTTTTGGTATAGTTCACCGATAGGCTGCACGTTTAGAATGACTGACATTGGCTTGAAAAATGTGATTTTTCCTGGCTTTATACAACGTGCAAACTTACGTGTCAACATATTCGCCCGAACTGCCAAAGCCCAGCGCTCCCGCTCGATGTCTAGGCCATCCCTCAAGTCCTCTCTCACTAAATGACCATGTTACTTTATTGAGTGTATTACCAAATAATTTCAAAGGCGGCACGACACTTGGTAATTTATTAAAGATCATGATATCATTTTTTTTTACATAATATTTTAGACCGTGTCTTTCTGCATACCGCTCACATGTTCCAAGTAGCCCCCTCCAAGCTCCTGGTGTTGGACTCAGCAGCACCATGTCGTCAGCAGAGCTTAAGTTGTTGCGTTTTTAATTTATTAGCTTCACCTCAACAAATCTTGCAAGTTAAATTTGACCCACTTCCCGGTTTCCGATTGAGCTAAAATTTGTAATAATTATGCAAGTTCGGTGACAATGCGATATTATTATACCATCGAGCTGATTTGATGATGGAGCCGGATGGTGGTCGCAGGAACTCTGTAATAAAGAGTTAGGGCTCTTTAGAATCGTCTCGGTGAGTAGTTGATGGATTAGTGAGGGTATCGAGCTGATTTGATGATGGCACCTGAAGGCGCATAGTGGAACTCTTCAACGGCTACTACTAAATCTCTCGAGTTTGGACTCGTTTGATTTGTTTTAACGTGACAAATCCATGCGTGTTTTTTTAGTTTTTTAAACTACCTATTATTACCATTGACATAGCATCCTGCATGCACGCTGCTGAGTTCACCGACCAGCTCGTTCACATAGAGATAGAGCAGCTTGGGTGATGTTAACTGCTTCACTCCACATTCCATCCGATATGCATCTGAAAATTCATTTCCCCATTTTACTTTGTTTATTTGATGCTGCTACCAATATTTAAAGATATTAACAATTTACCCAGCTAGCTCAGATTCCTGGCACTTATCCCACAAGATATCATAAGTTACTAAGTCAAAAGCTGTTGAAAGGTCTAGAAAACAGGCGTACACATTCCACATTCGTTCTACGGTGAGTATAGTACTTGACGCTGTGCTGGAGACCAGAATTGCACTTTCCGTGAATAGCCCTGGCCTGAAGCCAGACTGTGCATCATTCAGTCGGATATGGGTGCTCACCTGACGTCAAGCAAATCGTCTAACGCCTTTATAATTATGGTTACTAGCGAAATTGGTCTTTAATTGTTCATATCAGATATGTCGCCTGTTCCGTTCCTTACAATGAGTACCACAATGGTCTCCATCATATCATCCGGAAGATATCTATGTCCGACGCAGAGGTTATAAAATATGGGTAATACTCTGGGTAGGTGAACCCCTGCGTATTTCAGGTGTTCATTGAGCCCATCGTGGCCCGGTGAGTTCCCTCTCGACTATATGTTTAGCGACTGTTTCTACGTCTCGAGGGGTAAATCGAGTCTCCAGTTCATGCCGATTCTCAATAAACAAGTTATTAATTTATAAAAACCGTAATTAGGCGCTGATGCGGTATTTAGTCCAGACTAAGACTGAAGCATTCCATAAAATGTAATTTTGAGTGTAGTGAGGGATTTAAGCACGGTTGCTCGGGTTGGAAATAATTTCGCTCATCCATTGTCATTCCAGAATGAAAATTGAGTTTTCCCCGCGCCTTTCGATACTGTAAGGGCGGGGCGTGGAACTGGGAAGCGAAACGAAGGACAGAAACGTATTTTTGATGAATTTTATGACCTAACGAAAAATATGCTCTATCCTATAAAAATCCTGCGCCATACAGATTGTTTTTTTATACTCCAGTCCATTTTCGAATGTTAAATGTAAATACTGTTGTAACTCTTATCTGCAGCGTGTCCATACTACGAGCCGCGCGAACCTCGTAAGCCGAAGCCCGAGTCGCTTCCGCCTCGCACTACCAGCGCCGAGGTCAGCGACCCCGACGCGGAGGTCAAGAACGAGAATGACACTCATGCTACAGGTACTTGTCATGCGCCTTGCCCTTATAACTCTACCGCCATAAACTCCGTAAATGGGAAGACCTTATGGTTCGCGGGACGAGGGAGCGGGGAGCGGGGAGAACGCAGGCTACACATGGCACTGCCGCTATCGCCACAGCGATATATCTCAACATTACTAAAATCTTCGTGTTATTATTTTTATTATTATTATTATGTTTAATTGACCGAGCGAACGAAGCGTCTTCGTTTCAGGATTAGGCAAAAATGCTAACGTATGTCTGTCTGTCCGGTTGTTCTCCTCTACATGTCGCATTTCTCAACCGATTCTCGTGAAACTTTGGGTGCAGCGGCCTTATGGCGTAAGTCATCTGAGCTTGAACTTCTTGTAGACTTTGTCGTTTGAACGACATGCACCAGCTTCATCAGGCAAATTGGTATCACGCAAGTAGCATCTTATTGGAGGCGAAACCCAAGCTCATTGAATGAACTAAATCGGTATGATTTGACGTAAATCAGTATCATGTAATATTTCAAGCGAAACCCAAGCCCATATCCAAATGACAAATGAAAATGGGATGGTGGTTCATTCATTAGTCCTTATTGTAGGACCGCCGGCGTTTATAGGAACTTTTAAAAAAAAAAGGCTGGGATGGAATGCCTATTATCATATAGTACTGTGTGTAGGACCGTCGGTGTTACGAGGATATTATTTCATGTAATTAAGGATATAAAGGAGATTAAAGTATCTAATCATATTTATTCATCTGAATAATTTTCAGATTCAGATTTTGAGTCGTGAGAAAGATTTGGATGAAGTTTCTTCACGTAAAGACAAAATAATCTCATTTGTAGAGGACACAAGGCTACTTTCGTCCGAGCTCTGCCTCGCAGCCGACAGCCGACAGCTGACTGATTGATTGGTCGAGCGCACTAGAATGAGCGTTCTAAACCGTTTAAAAGGACCGTTTCCCCCAAGAACGCACGGTCCGTTTTTCGATTTCAGAGTTGACAAAGTTACTGGTGCTGTTACTTTCATACTCTATGTAGGTGCATTCGTAAGTCTGTATTTTAGAAAAAAAAATATGAAAGCACTTTATTGCCTGCATAGAGTAGCCGCGCCGCACAGACAACTTTGTAAACTACTTTTGGCCATCTAAAGTCCAAGCTACCGATTTTTCACTAAAATTATATAACCTATGTCACTCGCACGGTCCCAACAAATACAACGACAACGCATTTGACATCTTATTAGTTAACTATTTATGAATAAAAATAATTAAGATATTTAATTTTTATTTATAAAAATAATTAAGATATTTAATTTTTATTTAGTATCAAAGTAAATTACCATTACCAAAATAACATTACAGATAAATCCAAATCGTTGTACATATTTCAAAGTAACCATTTCAAATTAAAGTAAACATTTTCATATATTACTAATATTAATATTACTACTATTATACTATTGTTTTTATAGTATTTTTAGAAAGAAGAAAAAAGAAAGAAAGAAGCCTAGTTGCAATAAGAAACAAAAATAGGAAGCAATATTGAACACCTAGGTAGATACGAGTATTTCCTGTCACAAGCCGGCCTCCACTCAGCATATGCTGACTGCGAACAATCAGCGCTGGGCTTCCGTTGAGACCGACGGGTGACAACACGCACAACTATGTGCACTTTGTGTAAAATATCTAAACAGTAGGCAGTAGGAAAAATATAAATAAAAAGAAACATAGCTAAAGCTGTGTTTCTTTTTATTTATATTTATGTATATGTCACCGTAAGATTGTCAAAACATTTATTTGTTATAACATTATTATTAACATTTATAATCTACCGTTTTTTTTCTTGTTAGTTTACAAACTATCGATAAATTGTAAACTGTACCGTACTGCTTACGATCTGACGCTTTAGTTTATAAATAACACCGGTAAATTGTGAACTGGTTTAAACTTAAATTGCAAAGGAAATACCAGGGCAAACACTGCGGTTGCTTAGGTGAAGCTAGCTAGCTTGACATGTAAGAACAAAAGAAACGAAAATTCTAAACCCTGTCGGTCTGGTTTACAATTTGACGATAGTTCACAAACTAACGCGTTAGCTTATAAACTAACGGTTTTGACAATATTACGGGGACAGAATATTCAAACTTAGTAGTAGGCAGTAGGTAAATTAAGGTATACAATAACTATGTATAAATACTAAACAATAATAACATCAAAGGCTACAATTTCATATGATACAAATAGTTATGTTGCGCTTATGTAGTTTCGTAGTGACTCTTCGACTTTTTGATGATAAAAATTATTTTTCAAAACTTGCATTTAAATGCTTATATAAAGTACGCGGGGTAATCCCTGCTCACAAAAATTCACGAGTATCAGTTGAGAAATGCGCCCTGTAGAGGCTTACATCCGGAAACACATCCGGGACAAACGAAAGCATTTTTGAAAGCGATCAGCATCTCATTACGTCAATTATTAGTAGTCCGGCTGCACTCGCCGCGGTACTACGTTCGTTTATACCATAGCTGATAAATTTAACCGACGCGTTTAAATAACCTTATTCTCAAGTGTATTACCAGTTAATCTAGTGTAAATTAAGTGAAATTACAAGTATTTACCTGCCATAATGTCCAATACTCCTAATAAGTGTGTGAAGTGTTGCAAAAATGTGCCTACGAAAGACGGACAGTTTGAATGTTAAAAATGCCTTAAAGGTATCACAAAACCTGCATCAAGGTCAGCCGTGGTGTTTGTGAAAACTGTGTACTAGACACTCCTACCATAAGCCCAGCTCCAAAGGTATTTCTGGACCTTGATCCCAAAAATGTAACGGTCGAGTCATTGCTGCACGCTTTAAACGAAAAAATGGAGGTAGTTTTCAAGATCAAGGAGGACACTGGTTTCTACGCAGAAAAATATGATAAGATGTTGCTGAAGCAAAATGAAATACTTGCTGCAATGAAAAAACAGCAAAATATAATAGATGATATTACCACCAGATGCAAGCACTTTGAAAAACTGACCCAGGCCTTAGAGCAAAGAGTACAAGCTATAGAACAAAAGGATAAAAGTAAAAACATAGAACTGGTTGGCGTTATTTTAAAAGAGAACGAAAATATAAAGGAAGCAGTGTGGAAGGTAGCCATGTAATTGGGAGTAGATATAAAAGATGTGGAGAAAGCCTGGCGTGTGGGGCGCGCCGTGCCCGGCCGCCGCCCGCCGCCCGCCGCCCGCCGCCCATTATCGTGCGCCTGTGCCATGAGAGTGCTCGAGACCTGTGGATGAGCAAGAGAGGCCTACTCCGAAGCAACAAGGTCTTGTTTCCGGGTGAACCTGAAGACACGCCTATCTACGTGAACGAGGATCTCACTAAGTACAATAGAGAGCTCCTTTTGAACGCGAAGCAAGCCTACGAGGAATCTTCAAGTACGTATGGGTGAATAAAGGGCGAATCCTATGTAAAAAAACGGATGACTCGAGGACGCTGAATATCACCACCCAAGCAGACCTAGAAGCTGTTGCTAAATCTTGAAGTATGTATACCTACTTACTTATCTCACTACTACATAAGCCTACATGTGTGACCTTTAGTCGCTAAAATTCAATGATCAAGATGATTATATGCAGGAAAAACATACCAAAACCTATGAAAATCCAAAACCATGGATAAATGCCTTATCTGATAACAGAACTACAGATAGACGTTAACATCGCACATTTAAATGTAAGATCGGTCAGGAAAAACTTTACTGAGATAACTAAACTACGGGATGCCTTAATACATTTAGATGTACTTATCTTCACCGAAATTAACCTTAAAAAGGACCTGGTATCTATGTACCAGCTGCCGGGGTTCGAGATGTTCGCTGCATGCCGGGAGAACAGAAGAGGGAGTGGCATATTGATGTATGTGCATAAGGACCACGTCTTCCAGCGGGAATCTACCTTCTTCACGTCGTGCGAGTCGCTGGCCGGCACTGTGCCGGTGCGCGGTGTGCGGCTGCAATTGCTAGCAGTGTATCGACCGCCTACTTCTGTAAAAGCCCAGTCTAAAGTGTTTGTGCGTGAGCTCGCAAGTTTAGTGAACTCGGTCCCGCGTGACCGAGACCTTGTGATCATTGGTGACATAAACATAAATACGCTCATAAAACGACATACGGACACAGTGTTGTATGAAGACACATTAAGCGAGTGTGGACTCTTAAACACTATATTTGGAGTGACCAGAGAAGAAATTAGGGATTCTCGATTAATTGTATCATGCTTAGATCATATTCTAGTACGACAAAATAAATTGTATAACTTTAAATCAAACATAGTTAGGTGTGGTACCTCCGGCCATCATCTTGTATACATAGGTTTATCTATAAACTCAATAAGACAACAAGTTTAAAAGACAAAACTAATATTTGATAACTCTTCTATAAAACAAGATTTAAAAAATACAGACTGGTCGGAACTACTACAATTTAAATGCCCCTTATTAATGTATGAAAAAATATGTAAAATATTTGAAGTTGTATATAACGAAAACATAAAATCAATTAAAATTAGAAATAATAAATTGGATGCATGTCCGTGGCTAACTAAAGATTTAAGAAACTGTATTATGCATAAAGATAATCTGTATAAACAATGGAGAAGTTGTCCAAATGATACATGGCCAAAAGATTAGAATATACGAGATTCCGTAACAAAACTTTTAAATTAATAAATAAGTCTAAAAACCTTCATAGGAAAGAATTATTAAAACAATGTAGGGGAACATATAAATAATTGGTTAGGACGTAATAAGAAATCGTTAGATAAGGTTATTATGCAACATATGGGCACCAAATTGGATATACAGTCTATATGTGCTAACTTTGCCCACACCTTTGCTACGGAGGTTGTGCAATTAAAAGCAGAACATTGTAACACGGAGCTGTTGAATAGACAAAATTATAGTAAGACTGTAAATGCTTCCATGGGCTTCACTAGGGTTACCGCTTCTCAAGTAATAAAAATCATAGAACAACTTGATATCCATATGTCCCCTGGATTTGACCAACTAAGGCTATCTGATTTAAAAGACATAAATACTGCTATTGGGCCATTAATTGCGAAAATGATAAATAAATAATTGAAAAAGCCTTAACTGGACAAATCCATCGTTTCTTATCTAAGCATGACGTCATCGCACATTACCAATTTGGATTCCAAAAAGGGAAAAGCACGTCCTCACTGTTGTCTAATTTTGCTAATGATATAAATAATTATTTAAATAATAAACAACATGTCGGTGTTATCTTTATAGACTTCAGGAAGGCATTTGATACGCTAGATCATGATGTCCTTCTGAAGTCCATGGAGACCTGTGGAATTCGGGGCAAACTGAACGCTTGGTTTAGAGAATATTTTATCTCAACGGAAACTAACAGTTAAAGTTAATAATTACACGGGAGGGTGCGAGGACGTCCGTTATGGTGTGGCAACCGGGTCAGTGACCGGTCCCGCCTGCTATATTATGCACGTTAATAGCATGCCTAATGTGATAAACCATTGTAAAATATATATGTTTGCCGATGACACATGTCTTTTATATAGTCATAAGGATCAAAATGTAATTCAGCAATGCTTACAGGACGATTTTGACAACATAACTCGCTGGGCACATGATAATGGCATCATACTCAATGTAAAAAAGACAAATGTTTTGTGTATTTCTTCTACCCAAAAAAAACAGGACCCTAACACTAAAATAATAATTAAAGGGCATAAATAGCTACTCCACATGAACCATTTGAACTGTAAATGTCCCTCGATTACTCAAGTTTATGAATGTAAATATCTTGGCATTATGATAGATAGTAACTTTAACTTTAAAAAACATATTAGCTGTCTAACTGATAAATTAAGGAAATTTAACCAATTAAAATATTTTGTACCCCGATCAATCCTCTATTGTCTATACTTTGCTTTGGTAGACTCGTTGATATCATATGGCATTGTTATTTATGGCTCATCTTTTAAAACGTACATAAACAAAATAAAACAACTTCAACTCCGCTTTCTAAAACTGTTAGTTGATAAACACATTAAAAATAAGTTTAGAGACAATGAAGGCCTATTTAAACATTGTAAGATATTACCAGTAGATAAAAAATACCTTTTTGGAATAGCGAAAGAGGAGTATTGGTCAATTACATATAAAACACAGTTCATAGGCAAGATAAAAACTAGGCAAGCAAGCAAGGCAAAGTTTTGTGTATCTAGAGTAAATAACAATTATGGGAAAAGAACAAAACAATATATAGTACCTATAATTTTCAATAGAATGAGTGATGTAACTAAAAGTGTCATACCATATAAGTTTGTAAAGACGAAAAAGTTGCTTAAAAATAATTTCTTAGAACATTTGTAAACTGTAATAATTATCCTTACTAATCAATTAATTAATTACCTACCGTTAATTACCTTCTCTTTAGTACAATACCTACTGTTTAGCATTAATTTGTTTGTTGATTAGCATTGTTTATTTTTATAATGTGTAACTGTGAACTTAATCTCATCATTGTCATTTTGTAATTATTGGCTTTGGTATAGTTAGGTACTTATAATTATCTATAAAAGAGTGTATACCTACCCCGAGAAATAGCAATGCTGTTTGGGGTGCTCTGTATAGTTAAGTTTATGAATTAAAGTTTTTCAAACAAACAATTCGAAAAATCTGACTCAAAATGCAAAATTTCAAAAGTTAACTACTTCAAAAGCTGCACCCAGAGGTGCATGAACTACTGCGCGAATATTACCTTCGAGTTCAGCATGCTACTATTGTACCATGTGTGTTTTCTCCCATACAAAAAAGGCTATTTTTTTCTCACGCGTGAAGCTATCAATTCACTCCATATTTTAATATGGTGTATAGGGAGGTATACCGGAGTCATTCCAATGTTTTATTTTTCAATTCCTGACATAAAGTTTCTATGAGTATGGAGGACGATTTTTAGAACACTAGGCGTCGACTTCGCGTCGTTGTCATTGAGCGGTCATTGTGCTAGCTGAATCAGGCCCGACCAAACTCATGCAAACAAAAAAGCGTCGTCGTATTGCAGGAAACAAACATTTTATATGTTTCATGAATACCTATATGAGCTTTATTCATATAACACATCAAAGACGACAATGTCAAGTCAAGAGCACTAAGTATATTTTAGAAGAAGGCAACTCAGTTCGACTCGCCCTGTGATCGACGCGACGCTCGCGACTGTTCTAAGCTCTACATCACATGGAACATTGCATCAAACAAAACCAGTCAATAACGAGAATTTTGTAGACTAGTTTTCTTATAGCAAAAACGGGTCTCGCCTCGGGAATGAAAAAAATGACGACTACCCCTAGAGTACACTCGTCGCCCTCGTCCCGCGAACCATGGGAGAGCCGAGTTTACGACGGTAAAGCTGTAGGCGCTGTACACCACATCATATCGTCAAATCTATAATAGAAGCGTCTTCAAACATTCACGGGAACAGACTCGAGGCGGGCGGAATGTATAATGCGCTTGATCTTGTTTCCTATCCGTAACGTGAATAGTAGATTGTTAACCGAGGGCTGAAAGGCACCCATTCCTGTCGAGGCAGAAATGGGTGCTATCACCCGAGTAAAACACTCTACTTTTCATTACGAATACGAGGAAAGTAAACACAAGCCAGTTAAAATCAATAGTAGATTGTTAACCGAGGGCTGAAAGGCACCCATTCCTGACGAGATGTTTTGGCGCTCGAACGAAGTGAGAGCGCCAATAGTTCGAGGCAGAAATGGGTGCTATCACCCGAGTAAAACACTCTACTTTTCATTACGAATACGAGGAAAGTAAACACAAGTCAGTTAAAATCAAAATTATTTTATTAAAAACAAAGTCACTTGAAATCAAAATTATTTTATTGAAAAACAAACAACAAACTCAAGTTTAAAAATACTACTCATAAAAAAAGTAATTTCGGTGCCCCCGTTGATGTCTTTTACTTTGAGCATAACATTAAAAAAAATACTTCCGTTTTATAGCTGTATAGGTTACTACCATTGCGTTGTTCAATATAAACTGCGATTCATATATATTTTTTTTAATACTTTTCTGCTTTAGAGCAGGCATGTACCACTTTCAGCACGGTGCCTGGATGAACAATGACCCCCTTTCAGAGTATGAGTAATGAAAAATTATTTTAATTTATTTCGCAAATCACATCTCGCCTTGAAAGTGACTAATAAATACATAAAGTACATTATAATAATAATAATAATATAATAATAATAATAATAATATAATAATAATAATAATATTTATTGTCACATAAAGAAGTACATATAGTTACAATGGTGCTATTTAATGTAGGCTAGATTAAATTGCTAAAAAATACATTGTAGCATCTGTCGCTGAGCTAGGCGTAAGACCTGTATTTCAGCAAAACAGCGCCCAAATTCCCAGTGTTTTAAACAAAACAAAAAATTCTAGCTTCTGATTATGTAGTTTAGATGACCATTTTTATGATTAGTTAAATCTAGATATAAATGTAAGTAAAAACTTATTTAGTTAAACAGATTAATAATTTAGTAGTTTACACAAATCAAATGAAAAATGAAGAAGTATTGTGTAGTGTTTACTCCTCTCTGTGTGTATAAATGTGGTGTTTGTATGTGTGTGAGAGGGTGTGTTAATTTAGGTTTTGTAGTATTATTATGTATGTATAGCCGTATATATTTATTTTTAATATTATTGTTTTATGCGTATTTTATCATTCCCCAATTTTAAGCAAATTCTCAGTCTCCTCATAGTTTTTATTCTTAAGCCAGTTGGTAACTTCTTTCTTGCATTGAAAAGCAGACATTGTATAGATACTAATTTTTTGATTGAGTATTTTAAACAAAAATGGACCCAAAAAAGGTAGAAACTTATTAATAAATTTTGTGCGAAAGACCTTGTCTCTATGCTTCGTATTAATTCGGCGTTTATCTAGCTGTTCCTCGTCAAAAACTATCTTCTTGTGTTGTTTAATTATAATACTGAGTATAAAAAGTTGTCTAACATTCAGTACATCACAATCCTGGTATAGTAATTCAGTTGAGTAATAGTAATCCTTAAAAGTGCAAATCTTTAGTATAGCCCTTTGAGTTACTTCCAATGTTTTTAAAAAGGTTTTTGCTGCACCTCCCCATGATGATATACAATAAGTAAGTATAGACTGGCACAGCGCATAGTATATTTGTTTCAGTATATGGGGTTCGACAACGTGTCTCAAGTTTTTGAAGATGTAAATTAATTTACGAAGTCTATTGTTTAGGTGTTTAATATGCTCTTTAAAAGCTAAATTGCAGTCTACTTGTATACCGAGATACTTTATACATTTTACACATTCCAGACTCAAACATTTGCAACCGTTTTGGCTAGATTCCCCATTTGAGCAGCAGTCATGAGATACAATTTTGTACTTACTATCTACTTGCATCTGGCGTATAGAAAAGAACATATTCTTTGTCTTGTCAGAGTTGAGAGTCAAAGAATTCATGTGCAGCCATTTTTTAACTCTATTTAGACCACTCTGTGCTAGCTCATAAACCTTATCAAGAGATCTATGAGAAAAGAGTAATACAGTATCATCTGCATAGGATATAATTTGGCCATCAAAAGATGGCAGACATAGGACGTCATTAATATATACCAAAAACAATGTTGGTCCTAAGATGCTACCTTGGGGAACTCCGTACGAAATAGGTAGATCTGAGCTGATATAGTTACTCACTTGTACACTTTGGAAACGATTTGTTAAGTAGCTGGTCAATAGCTTATGTTGTAAGCCTCTGATTCCAAGTTTCTCAAGTTTATCTAACAGTGAATGGACAGGGACCGTATCAAAAGCTTTCGCCAAATCAAGAAAAATTCCAATGCATTTCTTTCCATCATCGAGATTAGTCGCAATATAGTCTGTAAGACATTGTACTGCTTCATCAGTGGATTTTCCGCATCTGAAACCATATTGATTATCAGATAATAGCCCATTACCTTCAAGATATTTAACCAACCTATTATTTATGATTTTTTCTAATATTTTTGATAAAGAGGGAAGAATTGATATGGGCCTATAATTACTGATACGGTCCCTGTTGCCTCCCTTATGTATTGGTCGGATACGTGAACGCTTGAGCACCGTGGGAAAGATACCACACTCTAAGCACATGTTAAAAATGAATGTTAATGGAGGAATAAGTAACTCTTTATGTTCTTTAAGTATGATATTTGAGTTATTATCCCAACCAACTGTGCATTCGCGTTTCAAAGCCATAATAAGGCGTTCTACTTCTGCTTCATCCGTGCATAACAGTGCAAATGAGGAAGCTACTCTTTCCTGCTGTTCTGCACTTGTGTAAGAGTTATACTCAGTGGAAAAGCGTTTCGCGAGGTTTTCACCTACTTCTACAAAATATTTATTGACTTCATCCAATGAGGCTTCAGGGTCTGTCGAGACTGTCAAAAGCTCCATTGGTTGACTTTTGTCCTTAGATGAATATGTTATATCCTTAATGGCTTTCCATATTTTTTTATTATCTACCCGCTGAGGTTATTTGCTGCTTTTCGAACGTTCTCTTTACCTTTTTCAGAAGTTTACCGCAATAATTCCTGTACCTTGCGTATGTGGTTTTAAAAATCATGTTTTCAGGATTTGCCATAGATTTTTTATGTAATTTGTCCCTGTGACGCATGCATCGCAAAAGACCTGGCGTGATCCAGGGTTTCAAAATCTTTTTACGTCTCGATAAAATTACGGTAGACGAGTTACTTTCAATAACTGACATCACGGAATTTATAAACAAGGTCATTGCGATATCCGGATCCCTGCACTCATAGATTTCCCTGTGATTTATATTATTGATATCCTTTTGAATTCCTTCTTTATTAACTTTCTTTGTAGTAGATATCGCAAAATTTCGTTGCTGTTTTACTCTAAGATAGAAAATTACAGGCTTATGGTCTGTAACAGTTGCTTCAGGTACGATCGTTATAGAGGGCAGCTTTGTTTTTAGCATTACATGATCAATACAGGTTTTGCTTATATCTCTGGTGACCAAAGTATGAGCGGGTAAAAGTCCTAGACATGCAACTTGTGTCAGATATTGGTCTGCAAAATGTAGAAAAGAATGGTCTTCCTTTTGGGAATTTATATTTATATTTATATCACCTACTATTACTATATTTTTATGATCAGATAATTTTTCGATATTTTCATTCAATGATTTTAAAAATGGTTCTATTTTACTATAGGAAGGAGACCTATAAATGGCAACTATAGCAGTATCATTCTTACCTATTTTAATAACTATGCAGTTACCTTCTTGAAAATCTGGTACAAATGTAGAAAAACTTAGAGTGTCCTTAATATATGCTACGACGCCATCATTTTGCAACTTATTAAAAATAGTGGCATGTACACTATATCCATATAATGTAGGTAAAACAGAGTTTTTCTGCAGCCAGCACTCTGTAAGAATAATAATATCATTTTCTATGCCTAATCTGTTTAATAGGACCTCAAACTGAGACATATTGCAGTTTATGCACCTAATATTTTGTGTAATCATAGTAAGACCTGCATATGAATTATAAACATCAAAAAGAATTTAAATGTCAACAAAACTAATAAATGAAGAATTAATCGTTTTATGGCTGTATAGGTTACTACCATTGCGTTGTTCAATATAAACTACGATTCATATTATTTTTTTAATACTTTTCTGCTTTAGAGCAGGCATGTACAACTTTCAGCACGGTGCCTGGATGAACCATGACCCCCTTTCAGAGTATGAGTAATGAAAATGTGATTTTCTGGCTTAGTGAACGATTTTATTTGGTGACCTGGCGCACCTGAAGGCGAACGTGTAAGCGACCCTTTCGGCCGACAATGTCGCATTTTCAATAGGTATTCATTCAACATTGTATACTTTGACGTTTGCCTTGCGGGTACCTTGGTAAGCTTAAAATGAAGCATAACAACATGTTGGTGTTTGTTCATGTTCCAGCGGCGGGCGCGGGTCCGTCGGCGGCGGCGGCGACGGGAGCGGCGCCTGCTGGGCGCGGCTGGATGTGCGAGGCGTGTGGGCTTGCCTTCCTCGACGACGCTCAGTTCCGCGAGCACGCCGCCCGCCACGGTGCCCGCCACCTCTGCCCCTGCCACTACTGCCCCGACGTACGTACAGCTGGAATCCAACCTGTAAATCCATTCCGACAACATATCAATTCTGTGCCAAATCGACAAGTTCCCATTGTGACAAAATGCACAGTGAAAAGTTGCCATTTTGTCCACATCCCAATTCAATCACTTCCCAAATCGTCCACTTCCCATTTCGCCAAAAGTTCGGCAGTGAGTCAAGGGCGAATACTCATTTCACCTCTCACTACTTTAACCCTGAAAAACTCAAAACTCAAATAATTTATTGTGAGTAGCCAAAAATAATGCACTTTTAAAATTCAAACACTTAAGGTTTGAGTTTGAAAAAGGAAATTTTCATTTCAATAGGTGACTCATGGCTGAATCTCGCGCAGGAAAAGGAATCTCCATTAACTCGACCAGTGCTTCGGAAATACGCCCGTCAGAGAAGATAGCATCAAGAAACTCTATGGGGATATGTTTTTAACATTTTCCTCTTTATGTCACTATGTACAATATAAAAGTAATCAAATCTAATGAAAATATTATAACTTCCGCTCTATAAGTGATAATAATATGTCCTAAAATAACGATTTTACAAAATAATTAAATAAGAACAAACAAAAGCAGTTTATGAACATAACTTATGAGAAACCAGACTGGAGCAGTCCCCCCAAGCAGCACCCGTTCACGAGTATGACTTGTGCACCAGCCATCACCCCACTTGCCATATTTCAGGGAGGGGACGAACCCGCTGAAACAAACATTAGTTATTCCGAGCTGTAGAGATAGTAGACAAAAACTGACTGACAATATAGTGCTATATCTTATTTGTGCAAATGAGCAGCATCGGCTTGCAATGTTCTCACTCCTCGGGGCCTGGCCACATCTAAAATGTTGTCGAATGGGGATATAATCGAATTGTGAAGTTGTCGAATTGGTAAGTGATTTAATTAGGAATATGTCGTAATAGGTATCGAAATGGGAAGTGGTCGAATTGGAAAGTAGTCAAAATGAGAAATTGTCATTATGAACCTTGTGCTAATCTGATGTGGTCGAAATTAACCTAAAGGGAATTTAATTAATATTCTTAGGATTCGTCGTAGTGCCAACTCAAGTGACGTGGCATGTGACATGACAAAGGTCGAGGTTGCACGGCATGAGAACCTTCGGGTACCCGATCATTCAGGTCCGATCGGGTCCTTTGAATACGCACAAACATGGTCTTTGTCAGATACATGGCACGCCACGTCACGTTATGTCCGTCGATATCGTTAATTACTAAAAAGATATACGACAAAATGAATGTTGAATATTATCACCTCTTTATTTAAACAAATTTTTATTTATCACAATCAAAGTCACACGTGAAACACTTAGTAAATCTTAATTCGTCACTGGTTGCTCCGGCTTCTAAGATAAAAACTTCCATCTCCTACTTTTCCTATATCATTTGATCAATCAATAAAATCAGCCCACATTGACCCTCTGCTGGGTATAGGCCACGCCATCGACTCCGGTCCTGTGCCGCCCGCAGCCACTGCTTGACAGCCATGGCGATGATATCGTCCGTATTCGGCAACCGTTATCGAATCGAACGAGGTTAAGCTCTCTTTCTCTCACCCACCTTAACCTATACGAGAATAGAGTTTAGACCTTACCCTCGCTCGGAGCCAAAGGAACTTGGGGACTGTAAAGAGCACAAGTGGAATGCGTGAACTTATACGAATAAACGGAACTCACCAACTCCACCTTATATAAATATCTGAATAGGTAGATACGAAAATTTTGTACGATAGCTTTAGCGATGGGCTAGCCCCATGTCACGCAAAATTGAGTAATAAATAACAGGCTAAAGGTGGGTACAATTGTGCCTCTGCCACCCCGTCCGGGAAACTGTTTTGTACTTTTGTTAGCATTAATACGTAGGTATTTACAGGTATTGTGAGTGTTCGGCTGCGTAGCGCTTGCGCGAATAATGAATACACAGCAAGTTTCGGAGGATCGATAAAGATAATAGAGTATTTGAGTTAATTACTATTAAATTACCCGATGTAGATGATATCTTCAGTCGCCGAAACCGTTTAGCCTTCCGAAAACCTCTTGCGCATTTTTATGGGAGGAGCTATGCGGTAACAACTCCGAGATTTCCGGCGCAACTGAAGGGACTTTGCACTCCTCTGCGTTAGGCGCACGTTAGGGAGCATTGACGCTTATGATCACTTTCGCTCTATCAAGTAAGAAGAAAATGTTGAGAATGTAAAGATAAAGACTACATCTGCTTATTTGGTACAGTTCAATTAGAAAAGACGACGTGTTGTCTTATGCGTGCAGCAAAATTAACTCTGCTTGAAAGTAAGTCGTTTATAAAGTAGCAACGGCGCAAACACCACGCTGGCGTCGCGTGCTTCCTTTCTATTTCGTACCACAATAAAATATCGCGATCTTATTAAGATGGAAAGGCATAATTATATTTTTCACACCTTTCATTCGGAAAAGTAAGTTTTGCTCCACGACGAGAGGGAAAAAAATGCTACTTTTCTGTTCAAGCTCCTTTTTTAATTTATTCATTGGCATGCAGCATTTACGCAATGTGCCAATTGAACACAGTTTAAAATAATAGAATGTAATTATGAAATTACATTACAATCGACAACGATGACGTAGAACATGGTTCAAGTTTTAACTTTTTATTTTTATTTTTTTTTATTTATTTATAAACATACATGCTTGTGACATCACAGTAAAAACCAAATCGACACAAACAGACAGTAAATATAAGGACAAAAAAGCTATAAATAAA
The DNA here is from genome assembly GCA_949825045.1 of Argyresthia goedartella. Classification (NCBI taxonomy): domain Eukaryota; kingdom Metazoa; phylum Arthropoda; class Insecta; order Lepidoptera; family Argyresthiidae; genus Argyresthia; species Argyresthia goedartella. The sequence goes on along the minus strand of OX463821.1, from coordinate 17,868,518 downwards.
TCCTATCTATAACACAGACAATAAGTGGCGACCCTTGCGAATCCCGTCAAAGAACATTGGAACAGGTCCACCTCGGTTCTCTCTGTTATATCATTAAAGAGAGCGAGAGCCCTCATCACAGGTGCCTCCCGCAGCATCCCCGTCCTCGCCAGCGGGATGTAGAACAACTTATGGTTCTTTGCTCGGAGGTAGTTGTTCGGCACATACAGTCCCAACCTCGCCAACACCAGCGGGTTTTCGAGCATTCCTCGGAAAACCTTAAATACATAAGAAGAAAGTGCGAGGCCCCTCCTCACCCCCAGCTCATTGTAACCAACCATGCCCAACACGAACAGGGTTGGATACATAAGCGGGAAGAAAGGATAGACTCCGTACAGCTTCAGATATAAGTACCTAACAAATCGGTTTTGCACTTTCTCCACCATGACACTATATTTCGCTTCATGTGGGTGCCAGATAATCGCACTACTTTCTAGTTTGCTTCTAACCAAAGCATTGTATAGGGCACTTATAGTTTCAATGCTCCTAAACTCTCTTGATTGTCTCATTACAAATCCGAGCTTTTTAAATGCTTGCTTAGTGACATCTACAATGTGATTACAAAACGATAAATCAGTGGCCATACGCACTCCAAGATCTTTGACCTCTCTTACCCGCGTCATTTCTGCCCCATCTACCGAGTACTTATGGTGGAAAGGCTCGCGTACGCGGGTGTAAGACATCAGCGCGCACTTCCCAACATTGAAGAACAGTTTGTTGTGTTTGCTCCACTCAACCACACGATCTATATCCCTCTGCAGCTTTTCGCAATCCGAGATGTCCCTTACTTCCAGGAATAACTTGAGGTCATCCGCAAACAAGAGACAGACAGCGTCCTTAATGACCTTCGGAAGGTCATTAATCATAATAATAAATTCTAAAGGCCCCAAGTTACTGCCCTGACTAACGCCAGAAAATGTGAAATACGGCTCTGATGTAGAACCCGCGTATTCCACATACTGTCTTCTGTGCTTAAGATAGCTCACAAAAAGCCGCATAAGTTGGGGAGTAAAGCCGACCCCACTTAACTTCTCCAGAAGGACGTCGTTGTCCACTGTATCAAAGGCCTTTCTAAAGTCGAAGTAAAAACGTTAAAAAACTTTAAAAACGTTATATCAAAATTTATGAATTTTTCGTAATATTTTGAAAAAATGTCGTAATAAATTATATTTCTTACTGAAATCAAAACTATCGATGACTGTTATTGTGATATAATTAATATTGATATCCGAAACCATTGTAATATTCGATTCGATTATTTTTACACAATAGTAAAAGTACACAGGAATATTTTATCTGTGGTGACCTTTCCCTAATCCTTCACAATCCGTCATTATATATAATGACGGATTGTGAAGGATAAGGGAAAGTAATCGAACAACTTAAACTTTTTTTTTTTTAAATGTTTACATTGTTCGATTACTGTAAAAGTGGTACAAGTATAATTCAAATTTAATTTTTTTAGAGCAATTTAAATTTTCCTCATAGTCGGTGTGAAAAGTTGTATGTGTCACTCAGGAGCAAAATTATTTTCGTCAACTCTCAATTTTCTCAACGTCAACGCCCTCGCCGAAATAACTATTTTTGACTCATCACAGCGAAGCGTCTTCTTTTCTTAGTAAATATTTTTAAATAACAACAAATGCGAACGTATTTAATCTCCTTTCATTTAAGCACCAACTTTAAGCGTCTTTATTTCCTAGTATTTTAAGGATCCCTAATAAAATAATGCCCTTTTAACTTTGATGTTTGTTGAAAATGTCCTTTTATCTTAACAAAGGGTTATGTGCCTTTTAATGATAGTAAGTTTACTGTTTTATCTACACACGTATCATAAACCCTCTTTACTGCGTTCAAAAACCGCACGTTACGATCAGCATTATGTTAAACTACTTGGTAAAAACTCGTTTCGTATCTGGAAAACTACACATAATGGTCATTATGTGTAGTTTTTCTACATCTAATGACATTCAAATTTCGAACGCCGACGCCCACCCGCGTGCCGTCCCTAGTTTGTCTGTGAAGTTGGTACTGACATTCAAATTTCGAACGCCGACGCCCGTCTGCGTGAAGTTGGTACTAAAGAACAAGCTAAACAATTGCAGAACCACAATGCCGGTCAAACATGCGGTTCCTGAACACATCAAAAAGAGCTTATGATATGTGTGTAGATAAACTAGTGTATGTAACTGTACATAATTAGGCATTAAAACTCTCGAGTGATATTATTATGAAACTCGCCTTCGGCTCGTTTCATAAACCCACTCTCGAGTTTTAATGCCCTCCATTATGCAGCAGTCACATAAACTACTATTATGTACAATTGCGCCCTTTTTCCTTAGTGAATTAATGGATTTTCTAGCGAAATATGACTTTAGTACAATAGAAGCGCCTTTTTAATTACAAAGGTATTTAACTCAAAAAAAAAACTCAACTTTTTTCCTTACGGCGACAATACTAATCATGGTTTAATGAAATTGTGACTGTATCCTTACCATAGAACCGACCCTTTCATTTCGTTCGTGCAAAATTATAAATATTTTTTCCTCTAAATGGGATCTACGATTTCATCAACCAATAAATTTTTTGTTTTTCAGGTTTTCCAGAATGTGGACGCCTGGACGCGGCATTTGAGAACTGAACATAATGTAGGCACATTATTTTGACGAAGTTAAGTGAGAGATAATCCAATGTTCTTCTGTTTCCAAGATTTCATTCGGCAATTTGGAGCATGAACTTATAAAATTTTGTTGTCTTGCCGAATAAAGTTATTTTGATTTATGATGTTGTACTAAATGAGATGTTATTCAGTTAATAAAGCTCTATTCACGTATGTACAAAATAGTATTAGTGTTTTACCGAACTATTCCCAAACACCAAAGCAAAACTTTATTTAGTGTATTTCTGCCTGTATGTAGGAATCTGGCCCTATAAGAAGTAAAGAAGGAAGGCAAGATGGAAGGTAGACCAAGTTACCAACAGAAACAAATACTGGTGACATTTAATTAGCTGGATTTTTGTCAGTGTTACAGTTCGCGACAAGTTTGTTTGGTTCTGAGCCGGCCGTCACCCCATCTTACCCTATATGTGAAAAAGAGAGGTCAAAGGCAGTCACAGCTCGCTCAGAGCCAAAGAGACTTGGCGCGGCGTGTTATCCAACAGGATTCCTAGTTTTGTGTTAAAGACTGCCAATTTTTTTTGTCTTTTTTAACGGCTGCGTGGTGGGGAATTACGTACTGAATTTGCGTAGTAGGTAACTCTTCGACGGGGTAAATGTAGCCTTTGTCTAAGTAATCTTGTATTATATTGTCATAGGTATTCAAATTCATTTTCGGGATTAGAGGTAAAACGTCATTCTAAAGACATGAACCGGCGTTCCGCGAGGACTTTAGTTTGACCGAGAGAATTAGGGTCCCCCGAGAACGGCAGTGCGACTGCGTAACAGCCAGTTGAACCGCGAGAAACTGTTTCGACAAAAAGGTCTCCACACTCTTGTTCGGCGGGCGTCAAATATTTATCCGAGGGTAACTCCTCAGTTTCGAAAAAACGTGTGTAGGCGCCTGTCCAAAGTAAACCAGGCCAGACAGACCTACATAAACAGCCTACATGTTAGCAAGGTCAATGCATTAGCTGCGTAGGCAACCCCGTTTCTATACATAGCTAAGACTGAAATAAAGTAACATTATTACATAGCGACTACACCGTCTTTATGTTCCACCTTCCATATACCTACTGCTAGGTTTAGGTGACTACGTCATTCACGACATTGGTGACCCCGACTGAAAAACACACTTCTGAAATAGCTTAAAACGGAGTTAAAATACCGAAGCTAAGATGACTCTGGACAACTGCAGCAACACAGGATGCAACGCCACAGTATGCGGGACAACAACTTCAGCAAATGGCGAGCTGGCTTCCATCACCGTCGCATCGAAGATTCCCGAGTTTTGGACATGCCCAGAATCTGGTTCGCGTTGTTTGAAACAGTCATGGCGCCTCAGAAACAAGGAGACGGGAGCAAGTACGGCCTGGTTGTCACAAAACTCAACAAGGAGGCAATCCGACAAATTTCGGACATTCTCGTCGCACCTCCAGACACCGACAAGTACGGCGCCCTTAAGAAACGACTTTTGGCAGTTTATGAGGAATCAGAAGAGCGGCAATTCCAGAAACTGGTCAGCGAGATCGAGCTTGGGGATCAAAAACCATCCCACTTACTACGCCGCATGAGGGAGCTCGCAAAGAACACCAGCGTCCCTGACAAAACTTTAATCAATTTGTGGACGTCAAGACTTCCAACTCACGTACGAGCCGTCCTCACAGTCAGCCAGGACACGAGTTTGGACAATCTCGCGGGTATCGCCGACAAGATTATGGAGATCAACAACAGGTCAGAGTTATGCGAGATAACCAGCGGGATGACGGAATTGTTAGCTCAAGTCAGCAAGGTAACTATGGAGGTCGCAGCACTCAGAGTCCAAGCCAAGAAGCACGATAGAAGAAGCAGGTCCCCTGGCAGATATAGGAGCCGTTCAAGATACCAACCCAGATCAAGGTCGCGTCCAGGATCGGACCAGTTATGCTGGTATCATCGCAACTACAAACAACGAGCATACAAATGCGAGCAGCCATGCAACTGGAACAAATCATCGTCATCTTCGGAAAACTAGAGCCAGCGTTGACCGAGGCCATCGTCAACGCTATTCTCCCGGCCAACAGACTCTTCGTTACCGACCGAAAAAGTGGGTACCGTTTTCTGATTGACACAGGCGCAAACATTTCTGTGCTACCGAAGAAAGGGCGACCAACTAGGTCAACATACAAGTTATACGCTGCCAATGGGAGGGAAATAAAAACATACGGCGAGAAAACGCTTACGCTCGACCTTAGAATGAGGCGACCGTACCAGTGGACTTTCATCGTTGCTGACATCGCTCAACCAATACTCGGCGCTGACTTTTTAGATCATCACAATATTTTGGTCGACGTGCGAAACAAAAAACTAATTGATGGGAGAACAGGACTTCTGACTTAAGGAAACATAATCCAGTCAAACACACCGATTCTTCGTACCATCAAGCTTGAAGATAAATATTCGGGGATATTAAAAAAATATCCAAATATAACCAAGCCAATCAACGCACTCGCTGAGCCAAAGCACGACGTCAAGCACCAGATCATCACCAAAGGGCACGTAGTCCACACCAAATGCCGGCCATTACCTGCTGACAAGTATCACAGAGTCAAGCAGGAGATCGACAAGATGTTAGACATGGGTTTATGCCGTCAATCCAAGAGCCCCTGGTCTAGCGCCCTTCACGTCGTTAAATGAAAAACGGAGATTTAAGATTATGCGGAGACTACAGGAGTTTGAATGCAAGCACGGTCCCCGACAGATACCCAATTCCCAGGATTACAGATTTCACATATATACTACCTGGAACAACCATCTATTCCCGAATCGACCTCCAGAGGGCTTACTACCAAATTCCTGTTCAAGATATTGATAAGGCAGCCGTAATTACGCCGTTTGGTTTATTCGAATTTCCAAGATTGCCTTTCGGGTTACGCAATGCTGGGAAGACATTCGTCAGATTCCTCAGTTCCGCGCTATCAGGACTAGATTTTGTTTTCGCCTACATCGACGATATCCTGATAGCATCAAAATCAGAAGAGGAGCACAAGCAGCACCTGGACGAACTGTTCAAGAGGTTAAACCACAGCGGCATCACAATAAATCAAGATAAATGCGAGTTCGGACGGGCTGAAATCGAATTTTTGGGATACCTTATCACGAAAGATGGAATTAAACCACTTCCAGAGAAGGTCAAGGTCATCCAAGACTATCCCCGACCCAAAACCATTCAGGAATTAAGACGTTTCCTCGGCATGATTAACTTCTACCGACAAAGTTTGCCTAAAGCGGCACAACACCAAGCGAGTCTCAACAAGTATTTAACCGGCGCCAAAAAGAAAGACAACTCGTTAATAGAATGGACTCCTGAGGCAATCAACGGATTTATGCAGTACAAGGAAAGTCTAGCGACACCGCTACACTGACGTCACCGTCGGCTGACGCGCCACTGTCAATAATGACTGACGCGTCATAATCATGCGTCGGCGCAGTACTACAACAATGCGAGAATAACAAATGGAACCCCTTTATTTTTTTCCAAGAGCCTCAACGACGCCCAGACTAAGTACAGTACATAGGATCGGGAGCTACTGGCAATATACATGGCCATAACATATTTTCAACCCTACATCGAAGGAAGGGAAATCATTATATTCACCGATCACAAGCCGTTGTGTCATGCTTTGACAACGAAAAACGTTTCGGGCAAGAAAGCGAACGACCCAAGGCGATTACGTCACCAACAATACATCGCACAATTTACTACGGACATTCGACACCTCGCCGGTAGCGAGAACCCAGTTGCTGACGCGCTATCAAGAATCGCACAAATAGACTGTCCTTCACCCACTGACTGGGACGAGATCGCCGACTTGCAAAAAGGCGACCCACAACTCAAACAGCTGACGAACGAGGGCAACGCTAAAATGAAGAAAATTGAATTTAGCCACGGAAAAGAGATATGGTGCGAAAACTCCGCAAACGAGCTTCGTCCATACATTCCAGACAAGTTGCGCAAGCTTATTTTCAACAACATGCACAACCTGACGCACCCAGGTGTAAGGGCCACAAGAAACCTCGTCTCCAAACACTAGTTTTGGCCAAAAATAAACACCGACATCGGGAATTGGGCTAAAACATGCATAGCGTGTCAGAGAAGCAAGGTGTCACGTCACAGTAAGACACCTATCAGCACATTTCCCTCCACGTTTGGATCACGTGCATATCGACATCGTCGGCCCGCTACCCGAGTCCAACAACAACAAGTACATAGTCACGATGATTGACCGAGGCACGCGATGGCCAGAAGCTGTCCCAGTGCCGGACATGACAGCGAGGACAGTGGCCACTGCTTTAGTCAACACCTGGATCGCTTGATTTGGAGCCCCAGCCACCGTAACGACGGATAAAGGACGACAGTTCGAATCGGACCTTTTTAACTCCCTCACCAAGATTTTGGGGGTGAAGAAAACCAGGACCACGAGTTACCACCCTCAATGCAACGGGATGGTAGAGAGATGGCACAGAACCATGAAGGCAGCCATAATTGCACGCGGGAACTCAACAAACTGGTCTCAAGAATTACCATTCGTCCTGCTCGGCTTGAGAGCCGCAATTCGTGAAAACGACAATATTAGCCCCGCACAAATGCTCTACGGAACCAACATCCGTATTCCAGGAGCGTTCGTTGACCCCACCGTATGAAGGACCATTTGAAGTCATCGAAAGACATGACAAAATCTTCAAGATCAAGATCAGGGACAAGCTCAACACAGTTTCGATCGACAGATTGAAACCCGCATACGTGTTAAACAACTGCCGTGTGGACGAAGCGGAAAAAGAGAGCAGTCAAAACAAACACGCGGCGGAACCGTCAGAGAAACCAGGGCGGGCCAAGACCACGAGCGACAACGAGTCAGCAGAATGCAAGAAGTCTCGCTCGGGCAGAATAATTCGCAAGGTAGTGAGATTTGCGTGAATAAAAGCCGCAAAATACCACACAATTATCGTCTAAAGTTTACTTCGTCTAATATTTTAAATTTGTTTTAATTTGATATTTTATTTTGTACATGTTATTAATATTGTTATTACCTTTTTGTTCTCTGTGTAAATAAGTTCCTTATTTATTTCAAAGGGGGAAGCAATGTAGGCGCCTGTTAAAGTACACCAGGCCAGACAGACCTACATAAACAGCCTACATGTTAGCAAGGTCAATGCATTAGCTGCGTAGGCAACCCCGTTTCTATATATAGCTAAGACTCTGGAATAAAGTAACATTATTACATAGCAAAAAAAAACTCAAAACTCAAAACTCAAAACGTTTATTCTGTAAATAGGCCACAAGGGCACTTTCACATGTCATTTCATTTCATTTTTTACAGAACATTTGGTATTATTATCATATTATCAGAAAAAAAAAGTACTTAATTATTGTTTCTGAGAGATGTAAAGAGTCTCAAATGTCATAATAAAATAATTAAAATATAAATAACAGAGATGTATAGTCTCTTTAGTCAATAATACAATGATAATAGGAGATGTTAATGGTCCCCACAGTCAAGAGTTGTATAATTAAATTAATCTTTGGAGGTGTAAAAGGCCTCCAAGTGTCCAGTAAAAGAAACTCTGGCAGTGAGGATGCTCACAATTAATTAGAACAATTTAATTATAATTAATTAGAACAAAGCGACTACACTGTCTTTCTGTTCCACCTTCCATATACCTACTGCTAGGTTTAGGTGACTAGTCATTCACGACACGTGAAATACAATGTTCGAAAGCACAAAATGACCGAGCGGCATCATAGATAATATAATAATGATGCCGCTCGGTCATTTTGTAAAGCGGCAAAAATAGTAGGCGCGGTGCCTAGAATCAAGTAACCTAAAGAGGTTTCTATCGCGGTGGGCTCATTAGGAGCGCGGGAAACCTTATTCTGCATTAAAATACGAGCGAAAATGTCACAAGACACACAAGTAAGAAATGTCTGCAAGACACTGTAAGTATGGGAGCGCGGAAATGTAAACGCGTGTAGAAGGTAATTCAACAACATAAGGTTCAATATTAAATTGGGCGTCCATCCATCCAAACTAGAGCTAATAATTAAGCGAGTAATACCTTTCGTGTTATTCAAGCCGTTATAAGCGGAATAAATAGGCAACAATCGCGGGTAATTATATCTTTCATAGAACCGGAGTCTATGAGGACTCTTACAGGTACTAAAGGTTGAGAGTCGTGACCTTGTGCAAGACACGTAGCGGTGCCTAGCAGTGTAGTCGATTGGGAAGCGGAACAGACATTGGACTGAATTGGTAAAATAAAGCAAGATTGAGTGATTTAAGTTACTATTTTGCGAAGAAATAGTCTCTCCCCCTCCCGCGGCCACGTCTGGGCGGTTAGCAGCGGTAAGGGTAAGAACATGCGGCGCGTGGGGTGCGGTAGCAGGTTGCGTGAGCGCGGGTTGCGCGGGGGAGAGGGGCGGTGCGGGCCACAGCGTACATTATTAGGTGCGGGTGGCGAGGCGTTAGGTATAGCGCGAGCCTCGATGGCTGGCTTCCTATTCGGCCTAGCAACAACATTATTAGCGGGAGAAGCGGAATAAGACGAATTTGCGGATGAAAAGCTTTGAGATGGGCTCGCATCGATGAAATGAATAATCGAATGATGAGTGCGTGAGCAATACCGACAGCTACGTGATGATTTGCTATCTCGAATATGATGGCGCGGACTAAGGCAATTAAAACACAAGCGGTTATTTTTGGCGAAATTATACTATTGGAGTCACAGATATAAAAGTTGATATAAGTGATGCGGGCCAGACTTACAACAAACACATGCGTTTGCGATGGAAGAAGCGGCCGCGGTCTCAACAGCGGTATTATTGTGAGTTTGACCCCTAGTCGCAGTCTTATTTTGGCTAGAAGTCGCTGCGGGATTATTGAACGCTAACAAAAGTTTTATATAATTTGCTTTGCGGATTTTGTTGCGATTATTATTACTAGAACAGGCGGGGTGCGACGAAAATTTAGTTGGTAAATTAGCACGGTTAAGAACTATGTTGATCTCTAACGAACTGAATCAACTCTTCCGAGTTCGGAAAACCTTCCTTATCGCGAATAATACGTACGTTGCGAATATTTACACTTGACATATTGTACAAGTCATCAAACGCGAATATTTGTTATCAACAATTTGTTAAACGCGATGACAACTCATTACCCCTCCCCCTTTAAACCTCTCGGACTGAGGTCAGAGCCCCCCTAAATGACCCAAATTAGAGTAGTTTAGGATTATGATAGGCTTTAAAAATTATATATAACCACCTCTTAGTAGCGGGGGCTATCTGCCCCCCTAAAATGCCGCTATCATGCCCGTTGACTATGAGCTGATGTCCGCTTATAAAATCGGGTAAGCAGGCAAACTCCTCCCATATATGTATATCTTATACACATATATGTCGCCCAAAAGGGCAAATTGCAGGTAGAAAGCCTTCAGCATATACCGAGGCCATGGCTCACAGTAAAGTCTTAGTAGGACAACTGTAAACACAAAGGGGTTGTTTTTAGTCCGTATACCACACGAGCTGATGCCCGCTCAATATGTGGGGACCCGGACATAGCAGGGAGGTCTGACTCCTGGGCATGGTTAATTCCATTTTTTATCCTCCAACAAAAAAAAATAAAAAAAATGACAACTCATTCTTCTCATCAACTGCGGCTACAAAATTGCTGCGGATTGCATCTATAGTTTAGTTACACATCTAATGAGAAACTCAGTAACTTGTCTAGTAAAATTAGGCGTTGTGGGAATCGAATCGTATATATCGATTGCATGCGATCGAAATATGCACCGATTTTACACACAGTGAGATTTAATTTTCATCCAAAATCTTGTTGTACAGTGGAATCGATATTTATCAGAAGACTCTGAATTTTCGTGACTAGCAGCGGACGCCATTTTGTATTCAAAAATGACGCGAACACGTGCAGGGGAGCGTATAGCAAAGCGAATATGAGAGATCTGACTGAAACACGGTTTGATGACAACTGAAAGACACGCCTACGTACACACACAATGACCAGTAGCATACACTGTATACCTCCACCCTTATCTTACTATACTATACTTAAATTATAACAGGAGATATACAATAATCCACATTACTCAACTTAAATCTTAAACAAATATGATAACAGTTTTGGAACACCTAAATATTAATCTTTGTAACGAGGTGGGTTGTTGAATTAACGCTGGCGAACCGGTCGACGGGACTGGGGCGGGTCGGGGGCGGACTTGGGCGGCGTCAACGTGGAAGAAACTATAGGCCGCGGCGAAGAGAGCGGCGTTAGTGAAGATGCCTCTGGGCAATCGTGGAAGTCGTCCAGTTCCACATCATGTGCGACATCCGCAGCTAGTTCAGGCTTCGACTCGATTCGAACCGCCTCAGCTACTGCGTCATTGTCTGTGGTCGCCTGTGCACTCAGACAGATCAGCGAACTCCGTTTACTGTGCCTCAGTTGATCTATATGTCTGTGAGACGCCCTGCCTGACGTATCGACAACCTTACAATTTGTGACTCCTAACTTCTCTACTACGCTCCCCGGTACCCATCTGTCTTTTCCTGTAAAATCCCTTAGCCACACTTCATCCCCCGGTCTTAGCTGACGCTTCCCCGACGGTTCTCCTTGTTCTATCCTCTCCTGACTGCGCTGAACCTTCGCTGTCTTATCGGGTCTTAGCGCATCTAATTTAGTGCGTAGCCTACGACCTATCATCAACACAGATGGCGCCTCTCCTGTACTACAGTGCTCTGTATTGCGATAGTGCAGTAATAAATTATTAATATATAAATCAATATCTGTTTTCTCCCGGATTGCTTTCTTAATAACTCTTTTGATCGTCCTAACCGCATCTTCGCTGCACCTTTAGAGGCGGGATGGTAACGGGCTGGGAATAAATGTTCTACATCATTACTGGTTTAAAAATCTGCAAACTCTTTGCTTGTAAAAGGTGGGCCATTGTCCGAAACTATTTGTCGCGGTAAACCCCAATTAGCGAACAACCCGCTCAATATATGTATGGTATGCCTCGCGGCTGTACTAGGTATCTGCCTCACATCAATACATTTCGTTTTAGCATCAACTATCACCAAGTACAGCTTTCCAAATAAAGGCCCTAGAAAGTCCAAATAAACTCGTGCCCAAGGGCGCTCGGGCCACGGCCACGGCACGGGTGCATGACGGGGCGGGGCGTCTGCCTCGGCTGCGCACACGCCACACTCATGACACATCGCCTCGACAGCCTCATCTATCCCCGGCCACCACACATAACTACGCGCAATTGACTTGGTCTTCACGATCCCCATATGACTCTCATGAAGAACGCTGAGAACCTTTTTCCTAAACATCTCAGGTACGACTTCGAACCTTTTTCCTAAACATCACACACCCTAGCTCCTCGTAAAGTTCCGTTTTTCTATTGAAATAGGGTTGTATGGCTTTGGTGTCTGCGCTCGACGGCCAAACATCGCGGAGGTAAGACAGTATTCTAGTAGAACGCCATCTTGAGCGAAATGCAAATGGGTCTGTTCCGGAATTTGTAACGTGGGCCCTTTAGTATTTGCGCAAACCGGTAGTCGCGACAATCCATCCGCCACGTTTTGTTTTGTTTTTACATATTCGATATCGTAGATATACGCCGTTAATTTAATTGCCCAACGCTGAAGACGACTCGCTGCCATGGCTGGAATGCCGTGTTTGGGCCCAAAAATTGTCACCAAAGGTTTATGGTCAGTGCGTAGTGTGCCATACACATACTGGTGCAGTTTCTCCAAACAAAACACGATAGCGAGTGCTTCGCGTTCGATCTGAGAATAATGTTGTCCTGCCGGTGATAATGCTCGCGACACGTAAACAACTGGCCGCTCCCCCCGCGCCCGCGCAGCGGCCCCGCTCACGCCATCGGTCAGATGAGTCAGCACTCCACCTATCCCGCGTGCGGTTGCGTCGCATGTCAAAAACAAAGGCTTATCTGGGTCATAATGAGCCAAAGCATCGGCGATGATAAGAACGTTTTTGACATTTTTAAATGCTTTTTTACACTCTTTACCCCACTTAAAAATCACCCCCTTCTTTAATAAGTGGTATAAAGGTGCCAAGATGGTACTCAGGTTTGGTATGAACTTTGCATAAAAATTTACAAAGCCCATTAAATATCTAACGTCTGTCACATCCGAAAATCTAGGCAATTTGGAGATTGCTTCGACTTTTTAGTTGTCTACCTTAATTCCTTCTTTCGAAATGACGCACCCCAAATATTTGACTTCATCGACGATAAATAAACATTTCTTTTGTTTAAGTTTCATACCATTGCTACTAAAAAGTTCAAGGACCCTCTCTAGAGTAATTAAATCATCGCGTTCCGTGGCTGTTCCAATTATGACGTCATCAATAAATACTTCTAAAGATTACTTATATTATAGAATAGAATAGAAAAAAGTTTATTCAAAAGTCAAATTACACAACACATAGATAAACAGAAAAAAAAAAGTGTGAGTCAATACTGTGCGTGTGATGCATAAATATAAGTGTGTCATACATACGGTGCAATATTGTACGAAGGATAAATACAAATATGGTGGTTAAATACATAATGAATAGTGAATGTTCTATCGCAGAGAACCAAAGATATACAAAGCGGTACCAGAAAATACAAGGAATAAGCGGGAAGAAAACGTGGTAGAGGAAGACCTGACCATCCAGAAGCAAGCAAATAAACAAGGACGCAAACAGCATGAGCTAGCAAATAGAAAAAAAAAAACAAGAACGAGCCACGGCACACCTCATTCCAAGGATCGGCCACCATGGGCTGACAGAACGGTTATTATTGTTGTTGATCCAAAAGAAGTTTCTTCAAACGAAGTTTGAAACAGGTTTTGGACTTTATTTGCCGTATTGGTGGAGGGATGTTGTTCCAACATTTGGTGGCCAAATACCTGAAACTACCACGAAACGCTGCAGTCACATGCCGCGGCACAGACAAGATAGTTGTCGTGGCCCTGTTAGGGTGAAGTGACATTCGCCACTCTAATTTATTAAACAAATACTCTGGCTTGCCGGTCTTAATCACACCAAACAGGAGCGATGCAAGGAACAATTTCTGTCTACCTTTCATCTTCAGCAGGTTTGCAGCGTTCATGAAAGCCGTGACATGTCCACGTGCAGGTATGTTGAAACAATAACGAGCACAGGCGTTCTGTACACCTTGAATAAGTCTATGGGTTTTGCCATATAGGCATGGACCATACACAGGAATGCAGTAATTAAGTTTGGAAAGTACTAATGATTCGCAGAGAGCAACGCGCATGTCCACAGATAGATATCCCCGCAATTTATATAGTATACTTAGTCTATAAAAGCAATTCCTCACTAGTTCGGATATATGCTTTTCAAAGCGTAGTTCGCTGTCCATGATAAGGCCGAGATTAAGAGCTTCTGTAACCCGTTCGATGGGAACTCCTGCTATAAGGAGGCGTGGCTCTAGATCTGTTAGAGTCGCAACTTGGTGTCTAGAGCCCAGTATCATGTATTTAGACTTTTTGGGATTCAGAACTAAAGAACATCCAGACGACCAGGAAGAGACGCGATCCAAATCTGCATTAAGGTCACGGATACGCGCATCAATGGTTGCCCTATTCATGTGAATATATAATTGTAGGTCGTCGGCGTAGAGGTGGTATTTACAATGTTTAATGCTGTTAATGATGTCAGCATAATGAACAGCAAAGGCCCCAGAATGGAACCTTGAGGCACCCCCCGATCAAACATAACGCTCCTCGATATGTGGCTTGACCCGTCATTTCTCTTTAAAGATACCTGTTGCTCGCGATTGCTTAGATAGCTATTGAACCACTTTACTGTAGGTACATCAAACCCATAATATGTCAACTTGAAGAGGAGTAGTGGAATATTAATGCAATCAAATGCTCTCGAAAAGTCAAGAAGGGCCAGAACAGTGCCATCCCCCCAATCTTGAGCTGCACGTATGTTGTCAACCACATCAAGTAAGGCAGATGTAGTGCTCCGGTCCCTTCTAAAACCTGACTGTAGAATCGGCAGGATAGCACTGTCTTCAACATATGTCATCACCTGGTTGTATACCACCTTTTCGACGATTTTTGACAAATAGGGGAGCAAACTAATTGGTCGGAGGTCCGCCAATACTTAAGGATCGTCATTTTTGGGCATGGGTCGCACAATTGCAGTTTTCCATTGTTGGGGGAAGGCGTGAGTGGTAAGCGAGGCATTGACAATTGCAGTTACAGCCTTTAGAGTATGTGGCAGGGTGATCAATAGCATATCTGTACTAATTTTGTCAGAACCAGAGGCGTTAGAAGTCATCTGTAAAATAATTTTGGCCACGGAACCCTCATCCACTGGCAAGAGTCCGAAAGTGGCCTGTTAAACTCGAAGTAAGTCAGTTCTGACAGTCGAACGAGGTCATTTCCTGGCACGTTTTAAAAATGTGCAATAATCGCGTCCGGGTCGTTAAAATGTTCAGGAAGATCTACAGGACCCTTAAAACTAGGCAAGACCGTCCCTTTTAAATTTTTCCACAACTGTTTTGGTTTCTTAATATTTTAATTAATGTTGTGTTCAAAATACGCTTTTTTTTCAGCAAAGAGGCTACAATTAACGAGGCATTTGAAGGATTTATATTGCTCACGATGCGACGCTAATTGAGTTAGTTTGTAGTTAACGTGAGCCTTATCCCTAAGTTGCATCATAAAACGTACGTTACTGTTAAGCCAGGGGATGTTATAAGACCTTAATCTTAATTTTCTCTCGGGAGCACGTAAATTAAATAGATCTATTATGGAGTTATTAAAAGTTGCGACCATTAATTCAACATCTTTCATTTCGGAGATAGCATACCAGTCTATGCCGTGGAGACTAAATTCAAAAGCGGGCATGTAAATTTTTTTCAGTGACCTGGTTAGTATGCAGCGTGCGCTGGGTTTGTCTCTTTTTATTTTAAAATCCACCGTTATAAATGGATGGTTGCCTAGGTCAGGGATGTGGTCAACTGTGACCCGAGAGACGGAGGCATTCGTACAGACTAAATCTATCAAAGTCGCGCTATGGTCAGTAAAGTGGGTTGGTTCGGGTATGCAGTTAGTCAAATTAGTATAGTTTAAAAATTGTGTCAGTTTCGAAGTAACATTGTCATCAGGGTCTGTCATGTCAATGTCTCCCAATAAAATAATTCTGTCAAACACTGAAAAAGCTGCTATAGACTGAGTAAGGGCGTCCAAGAAAACGTCAACATTCATCCACTGCGGGCGATAAGCAGTGCCGAGTATAATTTTTATCGAGTTAACATTTACTGACAACCAGAACTGCTCAACTCCGTCTTCAGAAGGTGGATGAGATTGAGACTTAGCTCTTATGCCTTTCCTGACGTAGAAGCCTACGCCTCCGCCGCGCGCGCGACGAGTTTGCTGATGGTTGCGCGGGAGGTGCGCCAGTCGGTATCCAGGCACAGCCGGGGCGCCACGCTCCTCGCCCGGGCGCAGCCATGTCTCGTTTATCGCAACAATGTCGGGCGAGCGCTGCCCCAACGCCACTATAAATTCATCATGCCCTGTGTTAAGGGAACCCGCATTCCACAGTCCAACTTTTAGAAAATTCGTGTTTAGGCCAGTGAATAAATATAACATAAACGTGTGAACGGTATGCAGTAGATACTTACAGATAGTTGTGAATGATATTTAGTACGATAACAGTGTATTATAATAAGTAAGCGAGTATGTGTAGGTTGAGAAGTACGACGCATTAACATAACCGGTTCGCGTAAGGCCATCCTCAACCACTGAGTGACACGCCGCATAGCGAAAAAACTCACAAAATGCCAATAAAACATAATAATAGTAAAAGCAAGTAGGTGGTATCGATTTATACAGTCTAGTGAGCCATCAGTACAATAAGAGGCACAGTAACATTTAATTAGCCAATCAAACAGAGCAAGCAAAAATAAAAAGTTGAAATGGAATAGCCAGTTGTGTTTCAGACGCGAGTTTACATTTAGTCCCAATCTATACATCATTGGTAAGTGATTCGCGACCGAAAACCCGTTCCAGGTCTGCCTCGGAAGCCAGTAGAACGCGCTTGGCACCATCATACTGTCGCGCATAGACGCGGCCTTCCATGGTCCAGAAGTATTTCCAGCTTTTTCCAGCGGCGCTCCGTGCCCTCGCGAAGAGGGCCCTGTTCTCCTTCGTCAGATGCTCGTTGACATGAATCTTAAGCGGGACATGCTGCGGCAGGCCGAGGCCCTCCGAGGTGGCTCCGCGACGCACTCGCGCGCTCTTCATCAGCTCGTCAGCCTTACGACGATGGGTCGTGGCTTATTTCCTCGTCTACTCGCGGTGCTCACCGAGCCTGGCGAGCCTACAGCAGCGTCGCCATCCCGCACGGCACCAACTCGCACGATGCTCACTACGTCTCGCGCATCGAGCACGACGCCCAGCTTCTGAGCGACGGCAGTCACAATGTGACCCACGGATTCTCCCTCGCACTCCGGCACTCCGGTAATTTCAATATCATTTGAAAGCGCAACTCTGTTACGATGATTGGAATCAGCCTTTAGTTGTGAGATGGACTCTTTCAAACCTGCATTCTCCGCCTCCAGTACCTGCAACCTGCCGTTAAGAGCTGAAATCTCTGTAGAAAGGGAACTCGTCGCTTTGGATATTTCGGCCTTTATTTCTTGTGTAATAAAATCCCGAAACTGATCAAATTTTTGATTAATCAAGGCCTAATTTTTTTTGTAAGAGATTGATTGCGGTTCTTGCGGCGCATCGGTTGCGGAGTCAGCAGCAAGTGGAGTGTTAATCTTGGCTCTCCTATTATCATTTAGATTAGTACTAACTTGGTCGGAACAGTGAACTGCGACACAACCGCTTTCGCCGCCTACTGGGGTGGTCGTAGCATAACTACTTTGAGTGCCGGTGACCTCCCCGACGGCGGCGCGGACAGGGGTGCTAGAGTTGTTCCCAAGTTTCTTCAGGTTAGAAGTGCAGAGTGGGCACAGCCAGGTCTTCAGCTTAGCCGCATTCAAGTTCCGGGTGTTGTGCATATCGAACAGTACACTCCTTTACAGGATGGTACTGAGCAAGCATAGTATTTAACATCCTTTGCGTTAGTCGACTGACAGCCAGCACGTTTCATGATGCGAAGATTTATGCACAGGTAGCACGGTGATAATTGTTGTCAAGCGCTGCGCCGGAGCAAACCACACACACAAATGTAGGAGTGAGTGAATGTGTGTGTGCGCGCGAGTAGCGACACGGCAGGCCGGCCGGTCGATAACCTGCTGGGCAAGTTCAATGACCCGCACTCAGGTTCCACTCAAGCGAAATCAGCTGACGCACTGTTATTTTCGTGTTTCCGAGAAAACTAGGGCACCAATCCAGTATACACTCGAACAATCGTCACACTCGTTTTCCAGGCTTTACACTCGTACAGCTTACAAAGCTATAGAAGCACTTCAAACTATTATTATTAAATAGAAACACAGAGCAATCACACAACATGTGTTGACGCAAGCGACGCGATCGAGCGAATCTATTATATTATATTAGATACTTATAAAGATTACACATTATACGTTGGAATATGCCCGGGCTAGAAGATAAGCCGTAAACCAACCTTGTGTACCTGAAAAGACCCATATGGGTATTGATCACTGTCAAGTTCTCCGGGTCCTCCAACTCTATCTGGTTTTACGCTTGCGATAGGTCTATTATAGAAAATACTTTTGCACCGTTCATTCTAACTAACAGATCATCGATACGAGGCAGGGGGTACTTGTCGACATGTAATACCGGATTAAGCGTCACCTTATAGTCGGCACATATACGGAGTCCGCCATCAGCCTTACGCTCAGGTACCAGCGGCGTGGCCCAGTCCGCGCTCTCGACGGGCTCGATGACGCCGGCCGCCTGCATCGCCTGCAGCTCGCTGGCAACGTTGCTGAACTATGAAATGTTGGTATAGTAACACCTAATTCTGTCAACCACTGTCTTCCCAAAAGGGGGGTCGTTCCACTTTCGACTACAAATAATGATAAGTTTTTTGACTTCATTGTACTTAACTATTGGTTTGAACATGCCCACTGGTCTTACTACCGATCCCGTATAAAATCTTAAAATTAGGTTTGACTTTTCCAATGGACAATTTCCAAAAAACTTATCAGTTTCCTTACTTATACACGACACTACCGCTCCTGTACCGATTTGCATTGGCATTTTTATGTTATTAATTAACACTGGCACTCTTACCGGCTTATAGCTATATATATATATTAGGCACAATTGATGAAAGTTTTCGATTATGTGTTCTTCCGAGCTCGAATCGTCTGAGGATGGTGGCACGTCCTCTCCCGATTGCTCCTCCTCCTCACTCTGCACCTGCCCCTGCTCCGCCGCCAGTACATGGTGGGCTTGGAGACTTCCCCGCTTTTTCCGCGGGTCCCGCCACTATGTCGGGCACACACGACGCAGCTGACCACGCCGACGACACTTGCCACAGACGAACTTTTTATATCGACATTCGTCACCGTGATGATCAGACGCCCCCGCACACCGTGCACTCTGATCTGGAGTTGTCAATCCCGCTAGATGGTCTCGGCTTTGTGGATGGCGGTCGAAGGCACGGGCGCGGGCGCGTCGCCGCCACCCTCACGCCATGCACGGCGCCCGCTGCGCTGCCGCCGCCGCCCCCGCTGCCGCCGCCGCTCGCCGGCTCGCTGCCGCCGGCTCCAGCTTGCTCCAGTCCCGCCGCATCCCGCTCAGCTGCCTCCGTCGCACAAGCTATTTTGATAGCCTTGCTGTATTGCAGCTGTTCCTCCGCGAACAGGCGTTGCCTGATAACGTCGCTGCGCAGACCACACAACAGCTGATCTCTTAGATGATCCTCTGAGGCCGTTTCGAACTCGCAATACTTGGATAACCTCTTCAGTTCACTCAAGTATTGGTTGATACTTTCGCCTACCAGCTGTCTCCTCTGCCTAAAACGGTACCGTACTGCCATGAACGAAGGTTTAGGCTGTAAATGATTCTTCATTAACGACGCCACCTCTTCATAGGTTTTAACACTTGGCTTGAGTTGTCTGGCTAAATTACTGAGTAATTCGTAGGCTTCAACACCCATTGCCGCGATTAAAGACGGTAGATGTAAATTCGCTTCATCATTCACTTTAAAAAACATTTCTGCACGCTCCACGTATAAACTCCAGTTTCCCGTTCTTATATCGAATTCGATAACTTTCCCATCGGCATTTTGGGTATTAACAATCTTATAATTTTCATGCGAATAACGATAGTTTTTATCTTCGTCGCCTCTGAGAGATCTGAGTGAAACGCGTAGGCACAGTTCAAAGGTTTAATGACAACTGAAAGACACGGCTACGTACCCACACAATGACCAGTAGCATACACTATAGAATAAAGCAAATTTAGCGAAATAAGCGGGGAATAAGACAATATCAGGCTCGTATGGAACATAGTTTACTGGATGGTACGAAAAATCGGTTTTTATGAAGAACTTTTTAGTTCTACCTTGTAAGTTAGTTGTGATACTGTGCTAAAAACATACCAACAATTTATAGAATTTGGAAGATTCTTCTAAAACAGTTATAAGTATTAAAAGAAATATAAGACAGGTAAAACTGATACCCATTTGCACTAAACGTAAGTTAGGCTTGTCCTAGTTAAGATACTCCTAAGCCTAAGAACAGCCTAGCTAAAAAAATATATTGCACTGACAGATTTATCTTACATAAGTCGTAGCATAGGCATTACCTAGTTAAGAGAATGATTGAATGAATGTAAAGATTGATTGTTTATGGTTTTATAAACCAGCTAGTAATGTAGACTATAGAATATATTTTGGCTTTCTCTTTACAGTGATTCAGTTGTGAGTTAGAAGGAGATGAAAGATAAGGCCTTGGTATATTTTATTTGCGAACGTCAATACACCGAAAGTCAATGTCAATTTTCATTGTCAGTCAAGCAACAAGGAGGCAGACAAAGAGTACATATATAACTTACTAGGCAGATTTGAATTCGAAACGTTTTTACGATACAATAACAATAGTATATATTACTATATTTAGTGTGAATTATCATCGTTCGTTAATATGGAAAATAAGTTGAAAAGTAAAAGAACCCCGAACTTTACGGCGGAGGAGAAATTGAGGTTTGTGCGATTTTTGTGTGAAGAAGGCCAGTGCATCAACTCAAAGGTTACACAATACTGTACTTTAGCACATCCTTTACCGCTTGAAGAAGTCGATTTCATCGCCATTTCGGAACCAGTTTGGTCGTGGCCTTGTTAGGCGAGTTCTCGCGTGCCGTTCGTTATGAAAATCGACTTCTTCTACGAATTCAAGGAAATTTAATATATCCTCTGCCATGGTGATTGCGATCTTTGTTTGACTTAAACCAGCTCATAGCAAAATACAATTTCTTGACAGACAAATTATCCATAGATTACAAAACAAACACAACTTATGTATTGCCTTAACTTAGGCGCCTCCTAATCGGGCTCATAAAGTTAAGAATCTCCTAAGAAGACTTAGGAATGGCTTAGGGTTAGTGCAATGACTTTTTTTGCTAGGAGTAGCCTAAACAAGTTAGGAAATAACTTAGGCGATTCTTATGTTTAGTGCAAACGGGTGTTATACCCATTTGCACTAAACGTAAGTTAGGCTTGTCCTAGTTAAGATACTCCTAAGCCTAAGAACAGCCTAGCTAAAAAAATATATTGCACTGACAGATTTATCTTACATAAGTCGTAGCATAGGCATTACCTAGTTAAGAGAATGATTGAATGAATGTAAAGATTGATTGTTTATGGTTTTATAAACCAGCTAGTAATGTAGACTATAGAATATATTTTGGCTTTCTCTTTACAGTGATTCAGTTGTGAGTTAGAAGGAGATGAAAGATAAGGCCTTGGTATATTTTATTTGCGAACGTCAATACACCGAAAGTCAATGTCAATTTTCATTGTCAGTCAAGCAACAAGGAGGCAGACAAAGAGTACATATATAACTTACTAGGCAGATTTGAATTCGAAACGTTTTTACGATACAATAACAATAGTATATATTACTATATTTAGTGTGAATTATCATCGTTCGTTAATATGGAAAATAAGTTGAAAAGTAAAAGAACCCCGAACTTTACGGCGGAGGAGAAATTGAGGTTTGTGCGATTTTTGTGTGAAGAAGGCCAGTGCATCAACTCAAAGGTTACACAATACTGTACTTTAGCACATCCTTTACCGCTTGAAGAAGTCGATTTCATCGCCATTTCGGAACCAGTTTGGTCGTGGCCTTGTTAGGCGAGTTCTCGCGTGCCGTTCGTTATGAAAATCGACTTCTTCTACGAATTCAAGGAAATTTAATATATCCTCTGCCATGGTGATTGCGATCTTTGTTTGACTTAAACCAGCTCATAGCAAAATACAATTTCTTGACAGACAAATTATCCATAGATTACAAAACAAACACAACTTATGTATTGCCTTAACTTAGGCGCCTCCTAATCGGGCTCATAAAGTTAAGAATCTCCTAAGAAGACTTAGGAATGGCTTAGGGTTAGTGCAATGACTTTTTTTGCTAGGAGTAGCCTAAACAAGTTAGGAAATAACTTAGGCGATTCTTATGTTTAGTGCAAACGGGTGTTAGTCTTTCCCCACCAACTAGGGTTTCAGTTAAAAATATAGGCTTTGGCAGTTCCTACATAAAATCTTTAAATTGAAAGTAATGATTGATTGATTTTAAATCTTGTTCATAAGGAAATAGGGTTTCATTCTGAAGGTAAGCGTGAAATAATTATTTGGGCCAAGACTAACATTCAATCAAAGTCACTCAAGGTTTTTAAATTGCTCAAAACGGCAATTTCAAGATCTCCACAGTTTTGAGCAATAGGTACTTTTTACTATTCACTTGCTGAAACACTTGTTTATTTTATAACTAACAGAACAATCTCAGAAAAACAACAACTCTCTACACAATGGCGTTCTTTCTCTGTTTTTCAATTCACAATCGTGCTCCAAAATAAAACTCAGAAGTAGAATTATCAAATTATCTTTATTATTGGATGGATACTAACCTACTTATAAGAAAAACATAAAAAAACAAAACCTTTTAAATTGCCTTTTTGAAAAAAATATGCCGTCCTCAAATGGGGCCACTGGGCTCATTTGGTACGGAAACATTGGAAACACTCCTTTTCGATGCACAATATTTTTAAGCATTTCTTACACTGCCAACGTGCTTTTTTATGGCATACTGCACATCTCAGCTGATGTCCCAGAATGATAGCCAGTCAGCAGAAGAATCCCAAAGAATATTTTCAATTCTTCAATAGATTCGTAGATGGAAGTCATGCTTATTATTTTTTGCGGCATACATTTGCGAAACTGAGAAATCATTGTCATGACCTCCTCATCAAAGAACATTTCAAAAATATTCACAGGGTTTTGGTATTTAACCTTATCAACCAAATTAAGCAGCCGAGAAGATACATTATCATCAGCGGATGGAATAGGTTGGTAGGTAGGCACACATTTACGCCAGCGGGGCTCTTCGATTGTAGATCTAGGTCTTTTGGACGCAGATAAAGGCTCGTCATCGCTGTCGCTCCATTGTTCTTCTTCTCTGTCCACAAGCACTTCTACCCTTCCTGGCACATCTTGCGGAATGTTATAACCCTGGATATTGTCATCATCGCCTTCTTCCTCATCGGTAGAGCACTCGGATCAGGAGGAAGTGTTACTAACTCAATCTCCGCATCAGAATCTTATTCACACAGAGTGGCCTCAACTGCCTCCTGGAGTGCGCGATATTCGTTGCGATGGTCAAATGCACGTCGCGCCATTATTTATTTATTATTTACCTACGGACGAAATAAGGAGAAAATTACCACTAATATGCCCACTGGCCCCAACAGGGGACACCCCTATAATTTGTTCAATTCTAAGTACGAAAACAAAGTTTTGCTTGCCTACGTGGGCATATAACATAGAGCGGGGTATATTCTAATAATCTATAACATACAATAAGCAAATATATGGTAAAATATAGAAAACAAAGAATACTTACTTTTGGGAACCACTTCGCCAGAATCTAACCACATAAAAAACGATTTAAACCACTATAATGTTGTTCAGATAGGTACTAATGTGTTTTACTACCAAAGATGCACTATTTATCTTAACGTATTCACCTTAGAAACAAGAATAACTATTAATATTTTTCAATTGAAGGTTCTTAAAGAGGCGTCGTCATATGGGGACGGAGAGTGTAAATGGGAGGGTGTAAAAACTTACGAAAAGCGCTACTAGTAAATCAAGCACCCTGATTCGTGATTAGTCGTGTACACCAAAATAGCTGATGTGATCTTTTAAAACACGATTGGTCGTCATTGCTTTTGTGTTTGTAACTGGTCGAATATTCGCGTATTTGGTGAAGCTATCTTTTATTACCAGTAGACAACAATTTCCTCGTTTGCTGCTCACGAAGGGTCCAACATGATCTGAATGTATGGTATGGAACGGTAGAACGACCTTCGATATAGGGTGCAGCATGCCTTCCTTGGGGCCACCGACTGCCTTGTGGTGAACACACTCTACGCAGGCAGCTACATATTTTTTTGTGAATCGGCATTTTCGGAAACCAATAACACTCTTTTAGTCTCGCTAGGGTTTTATCGAAACCAAAGTGGCCTATGTCATTATGATTTATTTTTAATATTTGCCACCGCATGGCTTTTGGTACGGTCCAACGTAAGATCCCGTCAATTATACGATACACACGTCCATAATTCAGTTTGTAGTCATTATTAATATCTACGATCTTTTCGGTATCCACATTATTCAAAATGTTTTTGACGGAGACTATTTCATCGTCAACCGATTGTGCGGTGCTTAACCAGTTTTCTGTTTCAATGTTAAGAACGTCAAGGACATGGGATTCTGGTATCGCATGGGTTTCGGCTCAGTGCATCCACATGCATTATTCGGTTTCCGGGTCGGTATTGGATGTCACAATCGTATTCCTATGCGCGGTACTAAATCGCGTTTGGTCATTGTCGTTCTAAGGGCGTTTCAATCAGTCAGCACTTTGAAATGTACCCCCAGGAGATATATTCGGAATCGGTGTAATGATGCTAGCGTCTCGTCTCGTAGCAACATTCGTTTTTCGAGTATAGAATGAGATGGGACGGAGAAGACCATGTTTGTCTTTCTGTAGTAATATGCCGGCAACCCCGTGTTTACACGCGTCTGTATGCAATTGAGTTTCCGCTAGCGGATCATATAATGATATCACCGGACGCTCAACCAGAGCCTTCTTAAGGGTTTTGAAAGCTGAGTTTGCTGCAGATGTCCATTTCCAATCAGAACTTTTAAGAAGTAAGTCTGTCAAAGGCATAATCGCGAAGTCTTTTACAAAACGCCGAAAGAAACTTGCGAGACCAATGAATTGATGAACTTCATGTTCGTTTTTTGGCGTTGGAAACTTCGAGACAGCATCGGTCAAATGCCAACTTCCTGGACAAAAGCCATTATGACTGATCTCAAATACTAAGAAATCGATATTTTCGAAGAAGAAATGGCATTTACTTAGTTTAAGCGTCAAACCACCGTTTTTCAGCAGCTCAAGGACTTCTTTTAATCGGGACATCCCTTCCTCGAAATCATGAGTTGGTATAATGTCATCAATGTAAACAACAGCAAATTTAATCTGTGCATCTGCTCGAATCTTGTTTATGGTACGTTGAAATATTGATGGCGCATTGACAAGGCCAAACGGCATTTAGATATCATCAAATCGAATTGGCCATCCGGGGTAACGAATGCTGTTAATGGTCTCGACTCCTCAGCAATGCCAATCTGATAGTAACCGGATGCTAAGCCCAGCGTGATAAAGAACTTGTGACCCGCCAGACGGTCGAGTTGATCCTCAACTCTAGGTAGAGGGTAATGGTCTTTTTCTGTGTTACGGTTAAGCGATCAATCAATCATAGCCTCAATATATAGCCTCAATCAATATATATAATCAATATATAGCCTCTTTTCACCCGTCGTTTTTTTCACCGATACTGTTGGGCCCGCGTTTTGGGATGACGATTTTTGAACGATTTTATTATCTAACATATCCTGGACCATGTCCTGAACGAGACGTCTTTCTATGTGTGACATTCGATAGGGAGGTATACAACCGGTTCAGTATCTTTTCGTTTTATCACCATTTCTGCGGCTGTTGTGAATCCCAAATCGTATAGACCCTTTGAGAAAAAATCGTGGGACTCGTCTAACATTTTCAATTCGACAACTTGTGTTAATGTCAAGCTGTCACCATAATTCAACGCTTCCTCATTCTCAACATGAGTTTTCGTGACATTAAACATTACATTAGAGAGTCTAATGGGAATGATATCGGTTTATTACACATACTTTGTACCAAAAGATAGGCATTGCCTTCAGACATGATATATTCTCCTGGCAACAAGTAGAACTCGAGACCGCTCTGAGCCCTAACAGATCCGGGAACATATATTTTACCAGTGTATTGTCGATCAGACACCACAGTAAGAGCCTTTATCTCTCCAGGTGAGACTTTGATGGTTTTGTTCATGACCAGGAAAAGCTTTGAATCTTTACGTGTTTTCTCAAAAATGAGGCGTGTAGTTGTTTTGGTTACAGTAATGCCGGGAAGTTCAGTGATAGAATGACGCAAAATAACAGGGTATTTCATGATTGAGTCGTCAACTACACTGACGAGCAATGAAAAAGTTCCAGTGACATAGCACCAAATTACTCCTAAACAGGAAAGGCTAGCTTAATGACGCCATCTGCAATATTGAAGTACATTTAACAGCGCATCAGATTATTACCAATTAAAAACCAAAATATTGTTTTAAAATTTTAAATTAAATGTTTTAAAAATTGGGGCCATTTGGCAAATAAAACCAAATCTCTAAGTAAGGGTTTTATTAGGTGTAAACGTAGGTTTTGATAACTCAGTAGTTGGAGTTTCCTCCATGTGCGCTCAATACAGCTTCTACGCGATCGGGCATGCTGAATACTAGATTCCTCAGCATATGCTGAGGAATATTCTCCCATTCTTCGATGAGCGCGTACTTTAAGTCACGAAGTTGGAGGTGGCACTCGGTTTCTCACACATCTGTCAAGCTCGTCCCAAGCATGCTCAATAGGATTCAAATCGGGGCTCCTTGCTGGCCACTCCATTTTGTGGATTCCTAAGTCATGAAGATACTCATTTACAACTTGAGCAGTGTGGGCCCGTGCATTATCGTGCATGAACACTGCATTGTCGCCCATATTGGCCAAAAACGGACCAGCATGTTTATTGAGAATCTCATTGGTGTATCTTACAGCATTTAGGTTCCCGTTCTCGATTGGAACTAACGCTGTTCGACCCTCTGCAGAGATACCAGCCCACAGGTGAACGGTACCTCCGCCATGTGACACTTTTTCTTCAAAACATGCTTGTGCAAAACGTTCTCCTGGTCGTCGGCATACTCTTTTCCTCCCATCACGATGGTAAAGCATAAATCTTGACTCATCAGAGAACATCACTCTGCCCCATTCGTCCTCACCACATTCTGTAGGCTCGCGGGCGTATCGCAATCGGGCAATTTTATGATGCTGTTCCAGTTTTGGGCCATTTGTTGGCCTGTAAGGCTTCCATCCTCTTTCGGCAAGACGTCTCCTGACTGTCCACTGGCTAATTGGCTCCCTCGAACTTGCAGAAGTTGTTGTTGGACCGCAACTCCCGTCTGGTGTCGATTTCTTAACATGGCTGCAGCAATTAATCGATCTTCTCGGACTGTTGTGCACCTTGGCTTGCCAGTACCTGGTCTTCTCGGTTTAATCCAGTTTCCCTAAACCTTTGGATCACTCGTCGGACAGTAGTATGTGTCACGCCCATTATTCTGGCCGTATTTCTTTGGCTGGTCCCCCATTCCACCATAGTGATGATTCTCGTACAATCCTCGGGTGATAGAGACATGATTTAAGGGTACGAGAGCCGTAAGACTTTACAATTTAAGAATCCTTTCACAACGGCGAAAACAAGGATGAAATCAAAAGCAAAACAAAAAACGAAACAAATGTATTCCGAAATTTTCAAAGTACCTGCCGCGATCCCTGCAACCGGTGCGCGGAGAACAATAGATGGTCCCCTAGCCGGAGTATAAATATAAACTAGTTTTTAAGCAAAATTATAGTATTATTGCGACCACCGTCCAATAAAGACCTATCAAGGAGTGTAAACTTTCGTTTCACTTAGACCTCTACCAATATTTTGGTCCTTCTAGCCGGATCGTTGAGTCTAACTCCGATCAGTGCCGTTGGGTGGATTCGGATCGTTGAGTTGAGAAACTCCGATTTAGTACCTAGAACGTTGAGTAACAACTCCGTTCGAAAGTACACGTACCTAGAGCGTTGAGTGACAACTCCGTTCGAACGTACAGTACCCGGTCGGTACAAGATGGTCACGAGTGCAGAAGCAGACGCCGCCGCTGCGGCCGCCGCCGCAGCCACCGACCAGGCCGCCCGAGCCGAGATGCTTGCCCGCGTCGAGGCTGCTGAAGCCACCGCGGCCGCCGTCGAGTCCACCCAAGCTGAGATGCGTGCTCGCATCGAAACCTCCGAAGCGGCCCCCGCCGAAGCTGCAGAAGCCCTTGTCGCCGCCAATGCCCGCACCGAAGCTCAGGCCGGCGCCGAGGATGGAAGCAGCGTTGTACAGACCACACACCACATCGTATCGCCCCGGTCCCCGTCGGAGCAACTGTCAATGGGTCAGGCAGGACCCGTGCTGCCAGCACACTGCCCGAGATTGGCTCCGCTGACTGAGGAGAATGTACGACGAGCTAACTCCGTGTGGTCTACAACTAGCGCCGTGACCCAGCGGCGCATACAGCTTCAGATCGAAGCCCAGACACGGATGAACGAGATGCGACGTCGGGCTTTAGAGCTCGAGAAGAGGCAGGTCGATATCGACCTTGAGAACGCACAAAGATTGCTTGAGTTACAGATACAGAGCGTTACTGTCGACGAACAGGCGAGCAACGTGTTCGGCTCTCATCATGAGTTGGTTGGGCCCAGTAGCTGCCACCACCGTGACAGTGAGCTGCCCCATCGCCGACACTCGGTCGATGAGCTACCCGACCGCCGCAACGACTACAGCTACGGGGACCGGAGCCGAGCAGCGCCATATTCCGCCTGAAAGACGGGGGGAGAGACCTCATGTCACCTTCAGACATGAGCAACTGCAGCTGGATACACCACACCGAGAGTATGGAGCACGGCGCCGCTCTCGCTCACCCACGCCGACGGGACGATTACTCGCTGAGCGATTCGAGAGGATTGGAGGAGCAGAAGTTGGATCGACCTCACCGGTATAAACCTAACTTGAACCTACCTATTTTCTCAGGCGATCCGGGCGATTGGGTATCATTCAAATCTTCGATGGAGAGTACTACGAGAAAATACTACATCGACCCCGAGGAGAACGTGAACCGACTCCGAATCGCGCTGCAAGGGATAGCGAGAGCCAGCGTGATCAACCAGTTGGGGACTGCAAGGCGTCCAGATCGGATCATGAAAACATTGGAGGAGCTCTAAGGCCGATCAGAGCTGCTTATTGACAACTCCCTGACTATGCTTCACCAGATACCGGCGCCCAAACGAGATGACACTAATTCTTTAAGTGTCTTTGCCTCGCAGGTGGAGAACGTGGTCTTCGGGCTGGAAGACCTTCACGCCAAGAAATGGCTAGAGAACCCTCTCCTGGTACGAGAGGTGGTGGGCAAGCTGCCCGACTACATGAAGTGCAACTGGGCTACATTCGCAAGGCAGACAGCGAACCAGGGAGATCCAGAGCTCGTATGTCTGACACACTTCCTGAAGGAAGCAGCAAGGGACATGGTAACATTTGTACACCCGCCAGGTCCATCCGTGGCCCCCGTTCCAGCGAAGACATACGGCGGTGCCAAGCCCGTCATCACCCGTCTGCCGCGCGCCACAGCGTGCAGCGCCCAGGTGCTTACTGCAGAAGAAGAATGAAGACCTGCAGACAGCAGGAGCTGTCTTTGCTGCGTTGGCATCGAGCACCCAATCAACAGATGTCGCAAGCTGTTGAACATGACTTCCGATGCCCGCTGGGAGTGGGACAGGTCAGTACGCCTGTGCTTCAAGTGCATGTAGTCCAGACATCGCCGCAACGCATGCAGAGCCAAGGGATGCAGCAAGAACGGCTGCCGCCGTCCACATCACCCGCTGCTGCACGAGGAGAGCAGCCGTCAGGCCCAGGAGACGCCGACCGTGAGCACCGAGCCCGCCACCGATCGGGGAGCTGAGGCAGTAATGTCGATTGCGAACACTAACGATCATGCCGTGCTCTTAAAAGTCTGCAGAGTTGAAGTTACTGGGCCTCCCTACAGGTGTCAACTTGTAGCGTGGGAGCCAGGTTCAAATAAATACGCGCGGGGTTGGTGGTAAGACTACTTGCTTTATTGAATATCAAATCCTTATATACTAATTATTCTAGGACAATGCCCCCTTGATGGTAGGTTCAGTATAGGTACACGTGTAGTGTCCTATGACATTGGTCTTATTACTAGTGCCCTTATATGGTTCGGTGTCTTATGACGGGTATCGCCATGGGCGGTCGTTATAATGTTTACCTATACCTACTTACTTAAGGTGGTCACACACTACAAACCTACGCGTTGCTGGATGAGGGATCGAGCGTCACCCTGATCAGCAAGGACCTCGCTGACGTTGTCGGTGCCATGGGAGACCTCGCGCCACTGAACCTGCGCCGGGTGAACGCAGTGCAGCCGCACGCGGATAGTCGACGAGTCATCGTCCAGATCAGAGGGCATCAGGAGCGAGCACACCACGAGATAGCGGCCCGAACCGTCCGCAATCTCGACCTATGGCAACAAAGCGTGTCACAGGATGTGCTGCGCTACCGCCACCTGCGACATCTGGCAGACCACGGCTTCGAGAATTGATCGAGATATTGATCGGTGCCAACCACTGGCACCTGATCGTATCACACCAGCTGCGGACCGGCAAACGGAGCGAGCCCGCCGCCTCCAAGACCGACCTAGGATGGGTTGTCTACGGGACGGTGCCACGACTACTGCGCCGCACTAATGAGGACGCGGTGCTGCACGTCCATGCAGCAGGACGCCGCTACGAGGACGACGAGAGTCTTTACGAACTGGTGAAGCAACATTTCGAGGTGGACGCGCTGGGTGTGTCTCTCCGTGTGAAGACATCGCCGGAACATCAGCGCGCCATTGACATATTCAAGAAGACGGCCCGTCGAGTCAACGGCCATTTTGAAGTTGGGCTACCATGGCGCACGGACAACATTGTGCTGCCTTCTAACTACGCTGAAGCTCTGAAGCGTCTACAAGGGATCGAGAGGAAGATCGACCGCGACCCTCAGTTCAAGATGGAGTACACACAGCAGATCCAGAACCTCTTGGACAAGGGGTACGCGAAGAGATGCGGCGGAAGCGAGCAGCGAAGCCCCATACAATGGTTCCTGCCACACTTCGCGGTGAAGAACCCCAACAAGCCGGGCAAAGTACGCCTGGTCTTCGACGCTGTGCACTGTTCACACAACAGCAGCTTGAACGTTTTTTTTTTTATTTATCTTTATTTAGAAACAAACAGTCTCTTATATAATACATTGTTACAATATAGGGTAATAAGAATCATAGACTTACAGTTTCCTTAAATAGAGTATGAAAATCATACTACAATTCTATAGCATCCTAATTCTAAACCATGTAACTTATATAGGTACTAAAAATAAACATGAAATAGAAATTCTAATATGTAAAATCGATGCTATAAAAATACCTTTACATTCTGACATATTTTTTTTATATGAACAGACAAAAAATGCAGTCAACTATCTAATTAAAAACTATTAATACACTTCAAGGTTTGTTGTTTGAAGCTACAAAACTTTATACTAAAAGCTGATAAGCTGCTGATGGGCCCAGACTTGCTGCAATCGCTGCCGGGCATCCTCTTCCGCTTCAGGGAGAGGCCAATCGGCGTGACAGCTGACATCAGTCATTTGTAAAGACAATAAACAGTATTGGACCTAAAAATCGAACCCTGTGGTACACCTCTCTCGACGTTGGTAATTTTTGACCGATGTTTCGCTTCCTTACCATTTTCCCACGATGTTAATTCAACATATTGCTTTCTGTGTTTTAAATGTGATCTTAGTAGCTCCAGAAACTCACCACGGATGCCATAATGTTCTAGTTTTCTTATTAGAATAGTATGGTTAACCAAATCAAAAGCAGAACTGAGATCCAAAAATATGCCTATAGAACCTTCATCTTAACATTAAGTTTAGAAAAAACCTCATCTATGAGTGTTTCCACTGCATCTGTGGTGCTAATGTTCATCTGGTAACCAAATTGTCTCTCACTTATCACTTGATTCTGCTGAAGGTGTCTTAAAAGTCTAATTTTAATGATTTTTTCAAAAACTTTTGAAAGTATTGGCAAAAGAGAAATTGGTCTATATTTACTGGGATCAGTTTTTGACCCCTTCTTGAATGTTGGTACAACTTTGGCCAGCTCAAGTTGCTCAGGGAATACACTCTCATTTAGGCAGCTATTAAAAAGTAAGTCACAGGGACAGCTAGGATGTCTATGTTTTTTTGTATGACAGTTATTAGTATACCATCATGGCCACATGACTTTTTTGGTTCCATATTTTTTACAATTTTTGCGATTTCGATCGAAGTTGTTAACTCACACATAATGCTGCATTGTACTCTGTCCGTACTAGTTTCTAGTAAGTTGTATTACTATGTCATTCCTATCTGATGTGGAGCCCTTTTTGTAAAATTCACAAGAGAAATGTTCAACCACCTCACTTGGTTTTTGTAATGTGATGTCATTAACTTTCAGCTGAATAGAATCTACTTTACAATTTTTAAGTTTGTTTCTGTGTTTGTTTATAACTTTCCAAATAGCTTTGGTAGAATTTCTAGCTTTTCCTATTTCATCTCGTATGGCAATTATTCTAGCATTCCTCAATACTCTTCTGTATATTTGTAAGTATTTTTTAGTGTAAATATGGTTATAATGCTGCATCCTTCACTCCTTTTAACGGCAATAGATCACGTTTCATTTGACTAGAAACCCTAATTCATTTAGTGACCCATTTAAGTTTTTTAAATTCTTGCTGTTTTATTTGCTGACTGACTATTTTAAAACTATTTTTAAACGCTTCTTGAAATCTTTTCAGAAAAATATTTATACCCATATTTGTCCAGTCTTGTTTTAAAATGTTATTTCTGAACATCATGTTATTAAAAACCCTACGCTTTACAATTATATGTTGTTCCTTTTTTACTGCTGCTATTGGATTTTCTAGTTGTACAATACAAAATACTCCTGCATGCCCATCTCCTATATTGTTTTGATCCACAGTGTTATGCAAAATATTATATTCAGGTATATTTGTTAGGAAATCATCTAGACATGACTCATATCCTTCCTCAAAATATGTAGCTGAACAAATCAAATGCCTAAAACCATAGCTTTCCAGCAAGTTTAAAAATCCTTTTTTTTTGGTTACTTTCCGTCAACATATCTATATTGAAGTCTCCACTTATTATGCACTTCTTGTCAAAAAAATGTTCCAATGGTAATTCCAGTCGCTCCATAAAAGATTCGAATAATGCTTTTTGGTTTTTATTTTTTGAAGCTCGATAACAACAGCATATGTTTAGGTTAGTTTCTTTGTCTTTAATTCCGCATAATTCAAAACTGTCTTCTTGATACAACTTTTTACAGATTTCTATCTCCTCAAACTATGAATTATTTAGTGCCAGTACAAGCCAACCCCCCCTTGAATTAGAATCTCTATAATTATATGCTGCTAAATTATAATTTTGAATACTAAATAGCGATATTGAACCCTTATTAAGGAAATGTTCGGTAATAGATACATATTTTTGGTTACTTCCAAGGCTTTCAAGATATAATTCCAACTCATCTTTTTTGTTCGAAATGCCACACAAATTTTGATGAAAAATGGAGACTGTAATGTTGGTGTTACTTGATATTTCTTTAAGAGGCACGAAAAAACTCTAGTCCCACTGACTTTGGTCTTTTTCCAATTAGTCCTAATTTAATTTTATCAGACAGGTATGGCAGAGTACCTTTTTTTGAGACCAGGTTCGTAGCCGCTCCAATTTCATTTACTTTTGTTCCTTTTTTTAGCAAAATAGTAAGGAATAGTACCCTTTTTTGCTGCAAGGACTGTGCATAAGTCTTTTGTCTCAGGTTTTTTTGTGGCAACAATATTGGATTGTGACTCTGACATGACATTATCTATAAACTGGAGATCATACATCGTGGAGATGTTCCTGCGCATCAAGATCCAGAGCCAGTACCAATCCGCACAGCAGTTCCTCTGGAGGGGCAGTGACATAACCCGTCCGCCTGACAACTACAAGATGACATCAATGATCTTCGGCGCGAGCAGCTCACCATTCCTGGCATACAGCGTGCGCGATAAGAACGCGATCGAACATGCCAGCACGCACCCCAGGGCACTTCCACTGATCACCCGCACTCATTTTATGGATGATCTGGTCCACAGTTTCGACACAGCGGAGGAGGCCCATAGAGCAATCGACGAAGTCATCGCGGTACACGCCGGGGCCAGCTTCACCCTCAGAAGCTGGAACTCCAACTGCCCGCGCCTGCTGGACACCATCCCTGAGGAGCTACGAGCCCGGCGCCCTACAACCCTGGACTCCAATGAGGTCAAGAATGAGAAGACCCTGGGGATGCTGTGGGACGCAACGAGCGACGCTCTGGGGTTCAACACCACCCTGGGCCGCATCCCTGATCCAGTCCAGATGCAGCAGCGGGCTCCGACCAAGCGAGGCGAAGATCCTGCTGCAAGACCTGTGGCGCATCAACTTGGGCTGGGACGACACCCTGCCATCGGCGTACGCCGAACGCTTCGATCGCTGGCTGGGGGCCCTGAACGACGTGGCCCAGCTGCGACTCCCACGCCGCTACAATGAAGAGGACACTGCAGAGCCAGAGCGACAGCTCCATGTCTTCGTGGACGCCAGCGAGCAAGCCTACGCCGCAACGGTATACTGGCGCCTTGAACACGCCGACGGCCGCATCACTGTCGCTTTGGCCGCCGCCAAAGCAAAGGTGGGCCCCACTGCGGCCCCAGACGATCCCGCGCCTTGAACTCCAGGCTGCGGTGATTGTCGTACGACTCGCAGAGATGATCAAGCGAGATCATCACTGGCAGCCACAACGAGTCGTCTATTGGAGCGACTCCAGCACCGTGATCCAGTGGATTCGCACCGACGCGCGGCGCTACACCCCATACGTAGCGCACCGGCTCGGCGAGATAGCTGAGACGACCGAGCCCAGCCAATGGAGATGGCTGCCAACCGAGCACAACGTGGCAGACGACGCTACGCGCCCAGAAAATACGCCACAAGGACCACACGAGCCTGAGGACGCCTGGCCCCGAGCACCGAACCACGAGCCGGAGGATCTTGAGGCAACACACCACACATCCAACACGGGGGAGCGGATGTCCTGCCGGACATCAGCCGCTTCTCATCTTATGAGCGGCTCATTCGAGCCACTGCTACTATGTTGGCTTTCATCGAAAGATGCCAGAACAAGACTGCGCGCCTGGAGCTGCGCCACCTGGAACGAGCAGAGCAGCTATGGGTGGCCAAGGCGCAGCGGGACAGCTTCGGGGAGGAGATCGTACGGCTACAAGCTGGCCGACCTCTGCCAGCCTCTAGCCGTCTTCACAAGCTGGACCTAATGGTGCAAGATGACCTGCTACGCGTGTGCGGGCGAATCAATGCCGCACGCGTACCAACGGAGGCCAAGCGGCCTCTAATCATGGATGGCCGCCACCCGCTGGCTGATCGTGCTGAGGGAGCACGCCGCCGCCGGACACGCCAGCAACGAGCGCGTGTTAAATGACCTGCATCAACGCTACTGGATACTGCGCGCACGTCCCACTGTGCGTGCAGTGTCCCGATCCTGCGCACTCTGAACGACGCCCCAAGTCCCGCCGCTGGGGAACCTGCCACCGGCCCGCCTGGACTCCAACCGTCGACCCTTCACCAACTGCGGGGTCGACTACTTCGGCCCGATGCTGGTAGCAGTCGGCCGCCGGCGAGAGAAGAGATGGGGCACGCTGTTCACGTGCCTGACGACGCGAGCTGTCCACATCGAGCTGGTGGGCAGCCTCAACGTCGACGCAGCAATCATGGCGCTGAGGAGGATGGCTGCGCGACGTGGATGGCCGCGCCAAATATGGAGCGACAACGGGACCAACTTCCGCGGTTCCGATAACGAGCTGCGAGCCGCCTGCAAGGAGTGGGCGCTAGCACTGTGGAACTACGCGCATCTGCAGCGCTTGGACTGGCGCTTTATTCCACCCGGGGCACCAAACATGGGAGGTGCCTGGGAGCGACTGGTGCGGTCCATCAAAACCGCGCTCACAGCCACCCTGAACGAGCAAGTGCCGGTGCGCGGAGAACAATGGACGGTCCCCTAGCCGGAGTATAAATATAAGCTAGTTTTTATGCAAAATTATATTAATGTACAAATATTGTACATGCCGGGGGTGAAGATCGAGGCCTGGCTCTCGAAGCAGGGCCCGGCCCAGTGCCACAGGTGCCAGCAATTCCGGCACACGTCACATATGTGCCACCGCCCCCTAGCGTGCGTACTGTTATGAACTACTTTATTACGTGAATAGAGCAGACGCATGCAATTTACACTTCATTTATATAGAGTTTTGTACCTAAAATAGTTAGTCAACCCATAGCCGCGATACTGAAAAGTTGTCTTACTTATTGTGAAAACTAATAAATCTGTGTGGTTAATTAAATAGTTTTTTTAAAAAGACCTACGGCACGGACCCCAAAACAAGTGGTGTCAGAAGTGGGATGCCAGAAGAAAAACCTTGCTTCGTGTAAGATCTGGCATTTAAAAGAACTCGCGGTCCCTGTCGCATCAAGAAAGGTCTGTAAATTCAGAGCCGTGTTGCCCGACGATAAGTCTCCACCTCAGTCTCCGCCTTCGCGTGAGTCGCGTGTAGCCCGCAGCATCACTGGTCACCGGTTGGTCGACAGTAAGCCTCAGCTCTCGAGCTTGAGCCTGCACTAACTTTCCCCTGGTCGACGGTCAGTCTCCACACATCCTGCTGTGCGAGCCCGCATCAGAAGAAGACAAGCAGATCATCATCATCGGTTCATCGAGTTGACTCAAACTTCATTTATATTCTTCATTTTATTCACATTTTACAGCTCAATTAATCAAAACCAGTTTCGCAATAATTATTGCACTACGTCGTGACTCCAACTTCAAACAGTAGCCGTCGAAGAATTCCGTAGAAATACGACACTTTTGTGTCGCCGGACACTCGCCGCTACCTACCTCACCTGTACCGACGTCACTGCTACAACGTGACTACGCCAGTTTTGGTACTTCGGGTCACTTCTTTCTTCATCCCCGGGTTCTCCGAGATGTTCCTGGTTCTCCTGTGAGTTGATTCATCTTTTAAATTATCTGTGAATTGTGTTTTTGTGTGTGAATTTACAGTGTTTCTACGTTATTTTTACATGAACATTTTTACGTGAACATTTTACAGGGTTTATTTTATACAACACGTTTACACGTTTACTTTTACAAGTCTAGTTTACAACATTTTTGTTTTGTGTGTCGCATATTCTGTTGTTCTGGATTTTAAATTTCATTCATGGTTCAACCGAAAAAGGAGGAATTTGTTGACGTGGAATCTGCCCTCGAAACTTCTGATAGCTCTGGAAGCGAGGCAGAACCCGAACTGAAAGTAAAAACGCCCAAGAAAAAAATGGCTTCTTCAGTAACTTTGTCGGTTCTTACTAAATTCATTCGGCCCTATAATGGTGACCGAGAAACCCTCCCGGCTTTTCTCACTAACTGCGAAAATGCAATTAGTTTAGCTACGACAGAACAACAGAACGTGCTTATAAAATATATTGTATCACAGCTCGAAGGCAAGGCTCAATTAGCCTGTTGTTTGAAAAATTTTGAAAGCTGGAGTGATATCAAGTCTTTCCTGAAAACTACTTTCGGCGAAAAGAAACACTCCACGCATCTCTTAGTAGATTTGCAAAATTGCCGCCAGAAAGCCGACGAGTGCGTGACGCAATATTCATTGCAAATAGAGTCGTGTTTAACTCGACTTCAATCCGACATCCATTATAGCTGTGTGGATAAGAGCGAGCTTGTAGGAAGGCTAGCGGCGATGGAGGATTTAGCCCTCAACACTTTTATGTTAGGGATGAACACCAAATTTGCACATATTGTTAGGTGCCGCAACCCCAAGACTCTTTCCGAAGCCATCACACACTCTCTAAGAAGAGAAAATCTTCAATCTTTCCCGGGTGTCTCATCATCCCTACAATGCTCTTTCTGTCATCAAAGCGGTCATTCCGCTTCCGATTGTTTTAAAAAGAGAAAACAATCTAATGAAGGTCATCGTGTTCATGCTATCAATTCTCCTACCTCACAAAGCGGACCTTCTTCTTCAAAATTTGACAGGAACAAAAGTTGTGCCTATTGTAAAAAGGTAGGGCATCTTACTACTGAGTGTTTTAGATTGAAACGCAAAAACGGTGAGTCATCATCGTCTCCTCAAGCCAGTGTCCACACTGCGCTTGAACACTCAGATGAAATCGAAATCGAAACTGATTTAAACTAAAATCGGTTCCGGTTCCGTGTCTACCGGAGCCTAATACTCCTATTATAAAAGACATGTTATCTAAAAAATCTGCGCCTTCACTCCCCAAGCTTCTACCCAAGGCCAGTTCTGCTAAGCCTCCACTCAAAAAAAGGATTACCCCTAAGGCTAGCTCAAAAAAATCAAATGCTAGGTCTTTACTCAAAAATGAGTTTCTACCCAAGACTAGCTCTACTACTACGCCTCTACTCAAAAATGAGTTTCCCCTTCAGGCTATTTCTAATACTCTCAATGAGTCCACGAATCTCGCCCCTCAAGATAACTTGAGTTTTCCGCGGTTTACCCCTAAAGATTCTACATGTGAAGAAAGCACAGTATATACTGTTTTTAATCTCAACCCTAGGGTTTCGCTTCCTCACGTGTTTTTACAGACGAGCCGTTCACAGGAACCTCTCTGTTTCTTAATAGATTCGGGTGCTTCAATTTCCATTGTGAAATTCTCAAGTTTAAATAAGCATTCCGATTTGGGACCTCAAACTATTAAAATTAAAGGTCTAAATGACGACGATTCTGATGTAGAATCTCTTGGGTCCCTTGAACTTGACTTATCCTACCGATTTTCCCAACAGAGTATAGTAGCGCTGAACTTCAATTTACACGCGATTAGTGACTCAGTGCGCTTGCCATTCGATGGCATTCTCGGTAGCGATTTTCTGGACAACTATAAAATTGATATTAAATACTCGACTAAGACTTTGCAAATGCAAAAGTTCTCTAATCCATTTTCGCTTAGCAATCCTTGCTTTATTATACCTGCTCGATCCGAAGCAGTTATTGAATGTCTTGTGTCTAATGACATTTCGGAACTAGACTCTTTGCGCGAAGCGCTGATACTCGATCACACATTCTGCGAAGGTGTTTACCTTGCAAAATGCATTGTCACAGTTAAGCCGAACTATAGAGTTAATGTCTCTATTTTAAATACATTGGAAAAACCAATCGAAATCAAAGATTTCTCAGTTCGTCTTACTCCTATGGATTAAGAAGACGCCCCTCCGATAAATGTTAAATCATACCGTTTCCCCGAGGTTCATAAGCAAGAAGTTGAAAACCAAATGCAGAAGATGCTTGCTCAGAATATCATTCGACCTTCTATTTCACCTTGGAGTGCCCCAGTTTGGGTGGTTCCCAAAAAGATGGACGCCTCTGGCAAACAAAAGTGGCGCGTTGTCATTGATTATCGTCGTCTAAATGACGTTACCGTTAATGAGGTTTACCCTATTCCTTTGATTACAGACATTCTCGATCAGTTGGGTCATTCGAAGTATTTTTCAACCCTTGATTTGGTATCAGGTTTCCATCAGATCTGTCTTAATCCTGCTGACTCAGCAAAAACAGGATTTACTGTAACTAACTCAAATGGCACTTCAGGCCACTACGAATTCGTTAGGATGCCATTCGGACTCAAGAATGCTCCTTCTACCTTCCAAAGATTGATGAATACCGTTCTATCCGGCTTACAAGGACTACATTGTTATGTTTACTTGGACGACTGTATTGTCTATTCCCATGATCTTGATTCGCACATCCAAAAGCTGAAACTCGTTTTCGACAGATTTCGGGAATTTAACCTAAAAATGCAACCCGACAAATGCGAGTTTCTGAGACGGGAAGTCTCCTACTTAGGTCACATGATTACCGATAAAGGTGTGTCTCCTAATCCCGAGAAAATTAAGGCCATTTCAGAATTCCCTGTTCCTCAAAATGCTAAAGATATAAAATCTTTTCTTGGTTTAACTGGCTATTACCGTCGTTTCATAGATAACTTCTCTAAAATCACAAAACCATTGACATGCCTTCTAAAAAAGGATATCCCTTTTATATGGTCTCAAGAACAAGAATTTTCATTCAATTTTTTCAAAGAGAAATTGATTACGGCTCCTATACTACAATATCCTGACTTTGCACAGCCTTTCGTGGTCACTACTGACGCTTCTAATTACGCCGTTGGTGCAATTCTTTCCCAAGGCGAGATCGGCAACGACAAGCCCATCGCCTATGCGTCCCGAACTTTGAACAAGGCCGAAGGAAACTACTCTACTACAGAGAAAGAACTTTTAGCTATTCTTTTTGGAATTAACACCTTCCGCCCTTATTTATATGGGTATAGGTTCAAAATTGTTACCGACCATCGTCCCTTAGTCTGGCTGTTTAACGCTAAAGACCCTGGAGGTCGTCTTCTACGTTGGCGCTTAAAACTAGAGGAGTACGATTATGAAATCGTGTATAAAGCCGGCAGAGTAAATGCGAATGCAGATGCTCTTTACCGTAACCCTGTCAACGCCATCTCTCATTCTAACCTAAACAAGTGCTCTTATGAGATCTACTTTAAAAGGCAAATTCACAAAATCAGTATCAAATGATACTCAAATTCAAGAACACAATGAGCCATTACATCTTTCTAAACATAAATTAGTCGCTTGTCCGACTTCTCTAGATTTCGACTACTCTATGCCGAGCTGCGAACAATTATTATCCACAGTAGACAATTCTGCTGACTTGCTATCAGCCGAGCGCGAGCCCGAGACCGTGCTCACCGCTCATTCTAATAATAAAAAGTTTTACTTTTTATTTACCAAGGTTCATCATTACGATGAAACCTCATATAGAGTCATTTACAACCTAATAATGAAATTACGTGATGTTGTTATTGCTGAAGATCAAACAGACTTAGCAATTCCCGATTTTTCAGAACCTTTCACGAAATTAGACTATACAAAGGTTTATGTTCAGGCTTCTCAGCACCTAATGACCTCGTAGGGGCCCATCAGCTACGAGGTAGCGTAACGATCAGTTGCCAAGAAGTGTGAACGTCGGCGGTTCACCGAGCTGAAGTTAATTGGGGTCGATCTAACCTGGTCTGTGCTTCGGTCCCGTCAACCTCCTGTCTCTCTGCAAGGCCCGGGTGCACCCTAGGCTCTTCTTGGTAGACAGGTTCTTCAGCCAACCAGGTATGACTGGCGGGCCAGCTTCAATGAGCACAGTGTTCCAACACAGGTTATGTTACGTGGTAAAAACAATCGGGGCACGAAAATGCGAACTTTATCTGGTTCGAGAAACAATAACACACTCAGCTATATTAACAATCCTGAGGGATACCCGAATACATTCCAGATGGCCTGCGATTTAATTTCAATACCCTAACCAAATCGCGTTTTCATTGCGAGGGCTTTCGTCTGTCAGTTGTCAAAAAACTGCTAGGTTGGCAGCTAACGTCAAATTCAAAATGGCCGTTCAGAAACCATCGATCGAATATCGATTTGGAATCGAACAATCACCCGCCCGGACAGGCACCCACCTGTCCCCTAATCTACGGGCAGCCGAGACAACGTTGCTACCGCTCGTTTTAGAACCGAGCCTCCTACTAGAACCTCTGCAGACCGGGGGGTCCCGTCCTTGCCAGGGAACAAGTTAACAATGCGCCCCCTGCGCCAACGTAGTGGCGGTAGGTTAGCATCCTTAACCAGAACGAGGTCACCAACACTAGGGGGGCTAGTTTTGTCAGTCCACTTAAGGCGCTGTTGTAAGATATGCAGATACTCGAGCGACCAACGCTTCCAGAAATTCTGAGTAAACTGCTGCAACATCTGATACCTTGACAACCGATACAATTTCACTCCCTCGAAGGGGTGCTCGGGCAACGCGTTAAGTGGCTGTCCTATCAAGAAATGGCCTGGGGTCAGAGCCTCCAGGTCATTTGGATCCGAGCTGAGCGGACACAACGGTCGCGAATTGAGAACGGCCTCAATCTTACAAAACAATGTCGCGAGCTCCTCAAAAGTCAGCGCGGTCTGACCTACTACACGCCCCAAGTGCGTCTTAGCTGACTTAACTACGGCCTCAAAAATCCCACCCCAGTGGGGGCAAATCGGTGGGCTGAAGGTCCACTGTATACCCCGACGGGAGAGGGCCGTTCCAATATCCACTTTATTTACATTCAAAAAGTTGACTATCTCTCGTAAGTATCGTTCCGCACCGGTGTAGTTAGTGCCGTTATCAGAGCGGATCAAAGTTGGAAGTCCCCTTCGAGAAACAAACCTATCCAAACAAGCAATGAAAGCCTCTGTCGAGAGATCAGCAACGAGCTCGAGATGTACCGCCTTGGTGGATAAACAAACAAACACACATAGGTACGCCTTGTATTGCCTAGCGGTACGCAATCGTGAACTCTTCACCATAAACGGTCCTGCAAAATCCGTACCAACACCTGAAAACGGTCTGACCTCATTCACACGATCAGGGGGCAAGTCCCCCATGAGAGGTTGCATCGTGGCAGCCTTAAGTCGATAACAAGGCATGCACCGAAACACGATATTCCGTATGACACGGCGGGCAGATAAGATCCAAAACTCCCGCTGGAGCGTGGCCAACAACGCGTTACAGCCGGCATGCGCGTTTTTAATATGACGATCAGTCACCAGCAATTCAACTAACTGTCCCCCTTGGGGAGCAGAAGTGGGTGACGAGCCGAATACGACAGATTCGCATTGCGCAATCTTCCTCCTACCCGAAGTAACCCGGACGAATCAACAAAGGGGTTGAGACGCGCGACGGCTCCCTTCAATTTCGAACGTCCACTTCGTATAATCTCCAATTCTGCCCCAAACTTCGAGGACTGTACCAACCGGACCAAATTCAATAGCGTCTCGTTTCGCTCTGCCGGAGTCAGAATAGGGTTCAACGTTCGCTGATCGCGAGGAGTACGACAATTTCGAGCGAATCTCCTAATCCAAGTGGACACGTTTATCAACTTGACAAGTGAGCTATACCGGTCCAGCAGAAACCCGGCGTCAGGGTCCTCAGCCTTCTGGGTAACATGCATGGCCGCTCTGGGGCCATGATCCGAAGATACTACTACATTGCTGTGGGGCCAGTCCGATTCTCTCTTGGCAAGCCAGGGTGGTCCCCACCACAAATGGTGTCTAACGAGTTCAGGAGCCTGACATCCCCTGGATGCACAATCAGACGGGTTCAATTCTCCTGGTACATGTCTCCAGGTCAGTGGGACCTCAGACGACACAATCTGGGAGACACGGTTCACAACAAAAACCTCTAAGTTATGGACCGAAGCCTTCAGCCAGCACAAAACAATCTGGCTGTCCGTCCACGCGTACACCGTATCCTCCAAAACCACTGACCCACGCAACACTGTTAGAGTGTGATTCAAAAGTTTGGTCAAAAGAGCAGCCCCGGACAGTTCCAGTTTTGGAATCGTCATCTTTGTCCGAATAGGCGCTACCTTGCTTTTTGCCAAAACCAAACGCACGTCGACCTCCCCGGTGGAGGTGACGGTTCGCAAATAAACCGCTGCCGCAAACCCTCGTTCAGAGGCATCACAAAACCCGTGAAGGGTTGCCCTGTAATCCCCAGCAGGGACCAATTTCCTCGGCAGCGATACATTATTTATGTCCGATAGCGAGATGAACATTCGCGTCCAATCAGTCAACAAATCACCTGAGAGGTGGGTGTCCCAGGTCAACTGAGCCGCCCATAGCCTTTGCATAAAACATTTGAGAGCAAAGGTGACTGGAGAAATCCATCCATTCGGGTCGAACGTTCTCGCAATCGTTGACAGTACTGACCGCTTCGTCCAGGCCTTCGGTGTTTCTAAAACCACCCGATAGGTAAACTCATCATGGACGGGCCGGTACTGAATTCCAAGTACTGACAACATGTTAGGGTTGTCAGGATTCTCAAAAACGTGCGGGTCTTGTTGAAACTCATCTGGGAGACCAGCCATCAACTCAGGGGAGTTGGACATCCACTTACGTAGTTCATAGCCGCCTCGTTCCAGCAATTGAATGAGCTCGTCACGTCGGTCCAGAGCTTCCTCTACACTGGCTGCCCCTGTGCAGACGTCATCGACGTACAAATCTTGCTCCAGGATAGCGGCGGCTCTAGGATAGCTCACACGGTCACGCGACGCCAACTCCCGCAGGGTACGCATCGCCAAATACGGGCTAGACCGTAACCCATACGTGTTCGTGTTTAACTCATAGACCTTGACTGGCTCGGCCGTGGACTCACGCCACAGTATCAACTGATACCTTCTGTCAGCCGGATGAATTACCGTTTGCCTAAACATCATCCGAATGTCTGCGACAAATACAATCTGGTGCCTCCGAAAGCTCGTGAGAATATCCGAAATATCACGACTCAACTTGGGTCCCGAATGTAGACACTGATTCAGGGACATCCCGTTCGAGGTAGGTGCTGACCCATCAAAAACAACTCGAATCTTGCCGGTAGGGGTTCGTAGGACGGCATGGTATGGAAGGAAACAATGATCCTCAGATCTCCAGTCCACACCCGATACCGACATGTGTCCTAAC
This sequence comes from Argyresthia goedartella, assembly GCA_949825045.1. Classification (NCBI taxonomy): domain Eukaryota; kingdom Metazoa; phylum Arthropoda; class Insecta; order Lepidoptera; family Argyresthiidae; genus Argyresthia; species Argyresthia goedartella. Next base: position 17,823,576 of record OX463821.1, on the reverse strand, counting down.
GACTCATACTCCCTCATGAAATCAACATATTTTTGTTTAAATACGGCGTCCCTTGTCATCCTACGCTCCATCGACATCAATCTCGTCTCAGCCATCTTCCTAGATTCTCCTAGTGGTGGTCGATCGGCCCTGAAAGGCAGTCGAGTTACAAAACGACCAGAACGAAGGCGACTAGTACTATTCTGGTAAAACAACTCGCACTCTTCTTCGTCTGCGTCGACTCGACGAACGGTGGGAGGTTCCTCTATCTCCCAGAAACTTTGGATAACGTCTGACAACGCTGAGCCAATAAGTATGCCATCTGACTCGGCAGGCCTAACCATTGGCAATGCCGGACCCATGATCACGTGACCAAACTTAGTATCCACAGCAATCAACCCGTCCGGCTGAAGAACTCGCCGATCCGACAACAGAAACCTACCCAGAACGTCTGCTCCCAGTAGCAGGTCGACCGGGGCTGGAGTGTCAAAATCGGGATCCGCCAACTTGAGTCCTGATGTCAGGAATCGAACGGCCGGATTCAACTTCACCAAGGGGTGTCTGCCCATGACATGCGTCATTACTAAAGCTTGCACGGATGTTTTTGTCAAAATGTCATAACGTGGAGAGAACGTGATCACCGATTGACCAACTACATTCGTAACCGTAACATTCCCCACGCCCCGTATTGATTTATTATACCTATTTACCTTGAGGCCCAACCATTTTGCTAAATCATTCGATACAATGCAGCCCTGAGCTCCAGAATCTAATAGGGCGCGAACGTATGTTGGGTTGCCCGCCAAATCCCAAACAAGCACAGAGGCGATCGGTAACACCACCGTCTCCGGTTGGGGGGCAACAAATGGTTGGGCCGCAAATTCCTAGCGAGGACCCCCGGGGCCCCACTGTGCCTGTAACCGATCAGGTATGCAGCTATGCGCCAGAGGGTCCCATTGTACAAATGGCCCACGCGCCGGTTCCATTCCCAACCTACGATTCCCCGTAAAGGGGGGTGGGCGTGAATTCAACCGTGGCCGCTCCATGAGCGGGGGGGACATCACATGTGACCGACGAGGACGAGGCGACGAGCGGGGCGACAACTGAGGCGGCGTCCGAACCGCACCCGAATAGCTCGAAGGTGTCCCATGACACCCGCCCGTTACGGCCTGCTCAACACACCCAATGTCCCGCTGGGTCGGATGCTGAGTCGCAACCGAAAACTCAGGGCCCCCCATGTAATGGTCCTGAGTGCGGCCCTGCACCCTGGTACTGCCCTGTGCACGTGGGGACTTTGGCCCCTGAGTTGCGCTCCGAGTCGCAAACGAATTCTCAGGGCCCCATGCCGTGTCACCCTGGGTACGGCCCTGTGGAGGCTGTTGGCCGGACCGGTTCATGCACAACAGATTGTTGTGGGGCCCACCACAATATCCGCACATTTGTGTGCGCGTGCAGTCCCTAGCCATGTGTGGCCCGAGGCACAGGAAACACCAGCTCCGCTGCTTGGCCATCCGGCGCCGTCCCTGAACCCTAAGTTCCCCGAACCTATTGCAATTGGCCACAGCATGGCCAATCTGCCTACAACATGGGCAGGTCTCACCATGTGGGGTCAATTCACTCACAGTCCCATACGACTGCCGGTTGGTGCGGTCCTTCCTCGTCGGAGGGCCCCTACTCACAGCGCTCCCGGCAGCTCTCTGTGGCTCCGAAGGATGGGTGACCGTCAACCCCAAATTCTCTGCCCGTCGAGCCTCCTCTTCCAAGAATCCGACCAAGTCGGAGAAGGCGGGCAGGTCCTCGGCCGACCTCCCGTGAGACTGTTCGAAACGAGTCTGCACGTCAGCGGGTAGGCGGGAAAGTACAATGTACAACAGTAGGTACGACCATTCACCAACCGGAAGTCCAAGATTCTCGAGAGCCTTGGTGACGGACAACAATGGGTTCAAAACCTCCGTCTGTATGGCCCCGACCTTGTTCACAACCGGGATACTAAACAAACGGTTCAGTTGGGCATCGGCCAACCTCCGTTTGTTATGGTAACGTCTGACCAACAATTGCCTGGCCGTTTCATAGTTACCCTCCGTAACTGTCAAATGAGCGACCAGCTCCCTAGGCTCACCCCTCAATGCTGCCACCAGCTGAGCCATCTTGACAGACTTGGTAATGTCCGATCGCATGTGCACCAAACTGTCGAACAGATTGATGAAGCTCATCCATTCACCGGACACGCCGTCAAAAGTAGGCATAGTTATGGCAGGTAACCTGGACCCCGATCCCTAAAGCGGCAGAGGTGCTTCAATGTCACCACCATGGCTGGACTCGCGCTGTCTACGTATGTCCGCAGCCTTCTGCGTGATAGCAGCTGCCATCTCCATACATTGGTCGACATCCCCTATCAACCGTGACAGCCTGTCAGGTGCGCAACCATCAACTGATTCCGCCTGCGCGGACAATTCGAGCACCCTATTGTAACGTTCCTTAACGTCCATAGACCGCTCCAATACCACATCATGCCTATCTAAACGGTCTATCAGACCGTGTGCGGAGGAAAACCATCTGAATTCCTTAGAAACACCCTTCTGGATTTCAGATAACGACATGATCGGAACGATACTTACTCACAATTTGCAGTAACTCAATTTTATTGGACCCTCCAGTCTACAACCCAAACGAGGGAACCCTAAACCACAACTTAAACAATGTTGTTTTCCTTAAACAATAGGAACCGAGTTTTATATCTATATAAATTCTGTAAATACAATTTAGTTTCCCTTTATCATTATAACACACACAGATAGTCAATATTAGTTCAAGTTATAAATTGCTATAAACTGAAAACAATGTAATAGCCTGCTATCAATAGATGTAACTACCTATGTTAACCAAAACATTCATTCAATAGCATTACTAGACCACTAATAGATTGACTAACTGGTACTTCAATGCAATTTTCAATTCAATATCTGTCTATCTACTACCAGCAATAGACCTATAGCTTACAATACTACCAATCTATGTGGATACAGGAACAACCAAGTTACTTAACCGCCTATACCTACAGATTGATAGTCCAAAATCGTGCCTTCCTGGAGCCCTTGACGGCTGCAAATCTCAGGAAGCCACGCTCTAGCTACCAAAATGTTCAGGCTTCTCAGCACCTAATGACCTCGTAGGGGCCCATCAGCTATGAGGTAGCGTAACGATCAGTTGCCAAGAAGTGTGAACGTCGGCGGTTCACCGAGCTGAAGTTAATTGGGGTCGATCTAACCTGGTCTGTGCTTCGGTCCCGTCAACCTCCTGTCTCTCTGCAAGGCCCGGGTGCACCCTAGGCTCTTCTTGGTAGACAGGTTCTTCAGCCAACCAGGTATGACTGGCGAGCCAGCTTCAATGAGCACAGTGTTCCAACACAGGTTATGTTACGTGGTAAAAACAATCGGGGCACGAAAATGCGAACTTTATCTGGTTCGAGAAACAATAACACACTCAGCTATATTAACAATCCTGAGGGAAACCCGAATACATTCCAGATGGCCTGCGATTTAATTTCAATACCCTAACCAAAACGCGTTTTCATTGCGAGGGCTTTCGTCTGTCAGTTGTCAAAAAACTGCTAGGTTGGCAGCTAACGTCAAATTCAAAATGGCCATTCAGAAACCATCGATCGAATATCGATTTGGAATCGAACAGTTTACAATATCATTTCTTTTGTGTTTCACGGCACTAATATCAAGATTCATATCTACAAAAATCAAATTAATTACCCTTCACCCGTCGAAGTTCCAAAAATATTGAAAGAAAATCACGGTACCACTATTGCTGGTCACCTAGGCATTCAAAGAATGTTTAACAGAATTAGAGCCACTATTATTGGAAAGGTATGCGCTCCGACATTGAGCGATTTGTTAAAGACTGCAGTCTATGTAAAATAAATAAACCCTTACGGAAATGTAACAAGGCTCCAATGATTATAACATCATCTAGTATCAACCCCTTTGAGCGATTAGCTCTGGACATTGTTGGTCCTCTGCCTGAGGCTGGACTTCAAAAGTTTAAATTTATCTTGACACTTCAAGATGATTTGACCAAATTCTCCTGCGCTTACCCTATGATTGGGTCTACTACAGATGAAGTTGCGCGTAATTTGATTCACTTCTTTTCTCTCTTTGGATTTCCAAGGATGATCTTATCTGATCAAGGTACATGTTTTACCTCTGAGTTGTTTAAACAACTCACGCAAATTCTTAAGGTTAAATCCCTTTATTCAACTCCTTATCATCCCCAAACCAATGGTGCGCTAGAACGCAGCCACGCTACTCTTAAAGAGTATTTAAAATCATTCGTTAACGAAAACCACAATGATTGGCATTGTTATTTAGCTACGGCTATATTGGCCTATAACACTACTCCTCACTGCACAACGCAGTTCACTCCTTTCGAGTTACTTTACGGTTACCAACCGTCTATCCCAAGTAGTGTCTACGACTCTAATGACGGTACTACCTATCAAGAGTACATTAGGGCTCTACAATATAGGATGAAATATAGTAGACAACGAGCCCTTGAAAATATACAGAAAAGTAAAGAGTCCTCTAAAACATATTATGATGGTTCCACCAAGGACATTAAATACAAAGCTGGAGATTTAGTATATCTCAAACAGCATCACAGGCTCCGAAAAGCCTTATCTCCTATCTGGAAAGGACCCTTCAAAGTTTTAAAGGTCCACGACAAAAATAACGTAACTATTTGCGTCAACCGCAAACACGTGAAGTATCACGTTAATGAACTGAAACCTGGTTGAAAGCCTCTATCATTTGTTTCAGGTTTCTCCACTTTCAAGGTTCTATATCAGAACCCGCAATACAAGAAATAGTCCATAGTCCTGGAATCTATTTCGACCCGACTTCCGTCGCATACTTTTATGATGATTACTGGAATGTGGTCACTCACGTCGAGGTCTCACATATCAAGCCTTATCTTGACAAAATTGAACAATCTATGAATAGTATTTCTTATCTTTGTAAACAAGCTCAGAACTTAGCTTACAACGTTGATTGTAAGGATACTTTTAGTCCTTTAGAAATATTACTTAATGCTGACTTACTGAAATTCGATTCCCTATTCCATATTATCTCTCAAGAGCCTCCGACACGTTTTAAAAGGTCCTTAGAATTCGGTGGTGAAATATTGAAGTTTTTCTTTTGAACATTAGATGCAGATGATGCTCGCAAGTATGATGCTGCTGTTTCAGCCTGTCAACTGAACGAAAACGAGATGTTTTCCTTGATGAAAGACAACATCCATGTTGTTCAATCTACGATTAATAATTTTAATGTGTCTATCCGTAAACTTAATGATAACGAAGATAGAATTAATAAACAGATAAATAAGCTTAACATAGTCTTATCTGAAAATGCTAAGATTAATAATAATTATATAAATGTAGCTAAAATTAATGGTTTAGTTAATATTCTTGAAAGCTCATTGTTAGCTATTTCAAATATCTTAGATACTATTTTGAATGCTATTTTATTTTCTAAGTCTAATATTTTACACCCCTATGTTCTTACCCCTACAAGGTTGTTTACTGAACTATCTACAAATAGTAAATCAATACAGAAAAATGTTGATTTTCCTACTCCCCTAACTCAAGATAACATTCATACTATTATTGATCTTTCCAAACTGACGTCATATTATTACAACATTAAATTATTTTTTATTCTGCAAATACCCTTAATTAAACTTCAGAAATTTAATGTTCATAAAATGATAGCTTAGCCTACCCCTCATGATACAAGCTTTCAGACTTACGCTCTTATTTACCCCACTAAGCTATATATGGCTGTAACAACTGATAAGTTGAGTTACGCACTACTTGATGATGTCAAAGTATGTAAAACTGTCCTATGTCCTATATGTCCTTCCGTATCCGTCTTATCAACTATTAATAACCCGTCTTGTGAAACTAAGCTGTTGACTGAAGTCACTTTGTCACTTCCTGAAATATGTAATTCTAAGTTGATAAATGGTAGTATTAATTTGTGGCAAAAGCTTCATGATGGAAAATGGATCTATGTTCAATCTAAACCTAATAAGCTCACTGTTAAATGTAAAGATGAAATTAAAGATACCGGAATATTATCACTTGAAAATAATTGTGTTGCTTACTTTCAGACTTTACAGCTTCCACCCTCTCATGTTTTTACTTCAACCCTTCCTCGTCAACTCTCTATTGACTTTGATATTACAGAAGATGAATGCTGTAATCGCAAGATTATTAATAACACTATTGATAAGCTATCTCCTTTACATTTGTCTCATATTAATTTAGAATCTTTAGATGTGGTCTCCCATTAATTGGATTATTTAGAAAACCAGATAAAGCAGGCACAAAGCCAATCTCATATCATAAAATATGCATCTTATTACTCTATTGCTACTTATATTATTCTTGCTGCTATTTTTACATATGTTACTTATAAAGTTTATAGAAAATGTTTCGTTACTGATAAAAATACTTCTTGTTGCATTCAAATCTTTAATCAATGTTATAATAAGAAAATTAAAAAGGATCAAAATAAAATTAATAATTCTATTGAACTAACTGAGTTCACTGATGATGAAGAATGTGACAAGAAGTCAATCAAGAGCCTTCCAGAGGCTTTACCATTTAGTGATAAGAAAACAGCATTTCAGAGATCTTCCTCTAGAAATCTTAGTAACTTTTAAGTTTTGGGTTAGTTATACTAAGTTTTCTTATCTTGTATACTTATAGCAGTTTTCACACAACAATCCCTACTTTGCATTATATTCTTTTTCAGTTTCTACCCTTCGTTTATCTTAATTATAACCTTCGTCTTATTGGGGGAGCTGTTATGAACTACTTTATTACGTGAATAGAGCAGACGCATGCAATTTACACTTCGTTTATATAGAGTTTTGTACCTAAAATAGTTAGTCAACCCATAGCCGCGATACTGAAAAGTTGTCTTACTTATTGTGAAAACTAATAAATCTCTGTGGTTAATTAAATAGTTTTTTTAAAAAGACCTGCGGCACGGGCCCCAAAACAGTGCGGGATTGCCCCGCCCAAAAGACCAGCCGCCGACGTGCGCCAACTGCGGTGGCCCGCACACGGCAAATAATGCGACGTGTCCCGTGATCCGTCAGGAGGTGCAGAACAAGAAGGCCGGCACTGTGGCGCTCACCAACGCGCCCGGGCCCAAGAAGGTGCAGCCTCCCCCTCCGCCACGTCCCGATCTGCAGGAACAAACGGCGCCCGCCTCGCTTATGGCGCAGGTGAACGACGGAGCCCCCAGGCAGAAGACGAAGCGGGTGGGGAATAAGAAGAAGAAGCCGACGGCTCCACCTGCCGCCGGCACCGCCATTCCGGCTGCGGCGATAGGGCAGCAGGACTTGGGCACCTCACAGCCCTGCTCGCCCTCCTCAGCGACCCCTCTGCCCTGGGCAGACTCACCGCTCTGCTCCGCAATGCATGAGCCGCTCAGGGAAGAAGCGGCTGCTCCACGTGTTCCTGAGGGACTACCGCGTCGACGTGATGCTCATCAGCGAGACACACCTAGCCGGAAGCGACAAGCAGTCGCTGCCCGGCTACTTCGTCTACCGCAAGGACGAGAAGACCTCCAGCGGCCGAACCTTTCGAGGCTTGGCAGTCATCGTCGGCAGGAAGATCTTCCACCAGCTCGTCAACGCCCAAGAGTATTCATCCCTATATGCTTTGGGCGTCGACCTCCAGGTCGCCGGCAAGGTGCTGCGACTCTACGCCGCCTACAAGCCCCCTAGTACACCAATCAGCACCACCGAGCTACGGAGACGGCTACAGTCGCCGCACCCGACACTTGTCGCTGGCGACCTCAACGCCAAGCACACCGCTTGGAACTCCACCAGGGTGTGCCCAGCTGGACGCGCCATCCATGCCGACTCCGTGAGCCACAACTACGACGTCAACGGTCCCGACGAGCCCACCCACTTCGACACCCGGGCCGGATGGGACACCATCGACGTCGTGGTCGTCAGAGGTCTCCGGACACCGCCGAGCCAGGAGGTTCTCACTGACCTCCCTTCAGACCACAGGCCTGTTCTTCTCGTCCTGGCGGATCTGCCCACTCGGGTATCTCCGCCAGCATCACGTCGCCGCTACCAGTGGGGCGCCTTCACCGCCGCCATCGACCAGTCTTCGACCACATGTCCAGTCAACCAGCCGGAAGACGTTGACCGCCTGGCATCACTGCTGACCAGCCAAATCCGAGACGCGCTCGACCTATCATCGCACACCGTAGCTCGCGGGGGGAAGCCCTCTCCTCTTCCTGCTGAGCTACGCGCACTCATCTGCGATAAGCGCGCTCTCCGGAAGCAGTGGCAGCAAACCCGCTGCCCAACGATGAAGACCAGGCTCAACGCCATGACGGCAGAGCTGAAGCACCGACTTGATCTCCACGCCGAAGAATCTTGGGAACGCCACGTCGAGTCCATGGGCAACCACGTCCCCTACGTGCATCGCCTATGCCGGGATTTGTCGACTACTCCAACTCCCGTCCGACCAGTCCTGGGCAGCGACGGCCTACCAAGATTTCGAGCCCAAGACCGTGCGGAGATCTTCGCCGAATGCCTCGAGAAGCAGTTCAAGCCGAACCCTATGGATGATGTGAAGCACGTCGCAGCAGTCGAGAGACACCTGCGAGAGTACTTCGCCTCGCCGATAGCTCCCGAAGAGGACCCCACCGTCGTCACGCCCGGCCAGATCATGCGTGCATTCAGACGTACCAAGCCCAGGAAAGCCCCGGGCACAGACCGCATACCTAACATGGCGCTGCTACATTAGCCGCCACGTACTGTGGCGGCCGCTACGCGCCTGTTTAACGGTATCCTCCGCACGGGCCACTTCCCAACCCAATGAAAGGAGGGCTTGGTCATCATGTTGCCCAAGCCGGGCAAGGACTCCAAGCTGCCTGAGAGCTATCGGCCGATAACTCTACTGAGTACCATCTCAAAGGTGTTTGAGAAACTCCTGCTGGCGAAGCTACTGCCCCACATCCAGCCGCGCCCGGAACAGTTCGGCTTCAGGCCCGAGCATTCTACGACGCTTCAGCTCACCAGAGTACTGAATGACATGACGGTTTGTTTAAACAAGAAGGAATACACTGTCGCAGTACTCCTGGACATGGAGAAGGCGTTTGACAGAGTATGGCACGAGGGGTTGCTGTACAAATTGTCGACGTCTCCAGCCCCAAGAAGACTGGTCCAGATCATCGCCTCCTTCCTGAAGAATCGCCGCTTCCGAGTGACGGTGGAAGACGCCGTCTCCGAGGAACACCCCGTTGCAGCCGGCGTCCCTCAGGGGTCCTGCCTGTCTCCAGCCTGTTACTCCCAATATACGGACGACATCCCCGTCGGGCCGGGTGCCCAGCTGGCACTCATCGCCGACGACGCTGCCTACTACGCGTCGTCGATCCAGGCTCGGCACGCCGTCAAACTGCAGCGCACCCTGGACATCTTGCCCGACTGGCTGGCCCGCTGGTGGACTTCTCGTCCTTGCGGTAGACGAAGTAGCCGGGCAGCGACAGCTTGTCGCTTGCGGCTAGGAATGTCTCGCTGATGAGCATCACGTCGACGCGGTAGTCCCTCAGGAACACGTGGAGCAACCGCTTCTTCCCTGTCAGCAACTGCGCGTTCCAGTGGACGACCCTGAGTGGCTCATGCATTGCGGAGCAGAGCGGTGAGACTGCCCAGGGCAGTGGGGTCGCTGAGGAGGGCGAGCAGGGCTGTGAGGTGCCCCAAGTCCTGCTGCCCTATCGCCGCAGCCGGAGTGGCGGCGCCGGCGGCGGCCGCAGTCTCGCTAGCGGCGAAAGTAGCCGCCGCGGCGCCGGCGGCAGGTGGAGCCGTCGCCTTCTTCTTCTTCCCCCCCCCCCCCCCCGCTTCGTCTTCTGCCTGGGGACTCCGTCGTTCGCCTGCGCCATAAGCGAGGCGGGCGCCGTTTCTTCCTCCAGATCAGGACGTGGCGGAGGGGGAGGCTGCGTCTTCTTGGGCCCAGGCGCATAGGTGAGCGCCACAGTGCCGGCCTTCTTGTTCCACGTCTCCTGGTGGAACACGGGACACGTCGCATTGTTGGCCGTGTGCGGGCCACCGCAGTTGGCGCACGTCGGCGGCTGGTCTTTCGGGCGGGGGAAATCCCGCGCCGAGTGGGGACCGCCGCAACGCACGCACGCCAAGGGGCGGTGGCACATATGCGACGAGTGCCGGAACTGCTGGCACCTGTGGCACTGGGCCGGGCCCTGCTTGGAGCGCCAGGCCTCGATCTTCACCACCGGCATGTACATGAGCTCCGTGATCTCATATACTGCACCGGGGGCACGGTCGGGCTTCTTCCGTAGGGACGCGAAGAAGATGTGTGGCTCGTTTTTTATTGCCAGTAGGCGTGGTTGTTCTCGAAACCACGCGTCGACTCGGCGTGCTGAAGCTTTCTTCAACGATTTTGTTTTTCTGTGGCTCTTATTTGTCTGTGTCTTGACTGAAGTCGTTGCTTTCTGTTGCGGCGTAAGGGTTTCATTCGTTTTTTCTGTTCCCGAAGAGGTTTCGGCTGTATTTTCTGTTCCTGAAGAGGTTTCGGTTGCTTCTGTACTCGTAGTGGCTGGCGTCGACGTGTCCTGAGACGACGGGTTTCCCGTTGTCGACGGCGCTGTTGACCTTGTGACGACCATGGTTCGTTTTTTCTTTCTTCTTTAATCCGGCTCGAAGAACCAAAAGTACGGGACTGTGCGTACTGCTGTTGCTGGGGTTGGAAGAATGAAAAAGGCTGCTGTACTGTTGAATCGTGGCCGTCGAGAGTGTCTTGCCGCTGAGAGTTTCTTCCTCTTCGGAGGTTGTAATCGAAATGCCTTGAGCAATCAATCATGCAATCTTCTCACGCACCCATTCTGGGGCGTGGGGAGTCAGGGTCAGATCATCGGATCTCTTCCTGAAGAAGCGCCTCTGTCCACTCCTATGGACAGGTCATCGGGGGGCCCTCGCGGGTGGTGGAGATCTTCTCACTTGGGGTGTTCCTTTGGATGATCGCCGGCTAGGCAACCAGGTCGCGTGGCAGGCGGCGGCGGTCGGGCGGGCGCGCGTGGTACGGCGCCATGTCGCGGATATGCGGATGTTGTGAAGTATCCGCACGCGCGAACATGCCCTTCGCCAGCCTCTGGACAAACTGGTCCACTGTTTCCCATCTGAGGTCCCTCTGGATCGTCGCATTCCTCACGTAGCGGGAGCGTCGACGATGGTACGCAAAGAGAGGTTATCTTGGGCTCGGAGTCTCCGTTTGTTCGTCTCCGAGCACAGGGTGCCTTGAGCCCCGCCTGTCGCTATTTTTATATGTTGGCGGGCGCTCGCGGTGAGTGGGGGTGTGGCAAGTCACTCTCGAAAGGACCGCTTAGCTTTATTTATTATGCTATCTCTTTCTTACATCGTACTTAACTGTTTACGCTATTTTACAAGAAATTAACAATTACTTATAAAAACAACAATGAAATTCTATTAAAACTAACTCTATACATCTTATACTATGACGGGAATATTATTTATTACTTATGCTACGCTCATTCTAAACTTATGACATAAACAATATCTATAACTATACTATATACGTCTTTCTTACCCTATTAATAGACATCCCGCACAATATACTTTCGACTAACTATCTCAACCAAAATAGCGGCGTAATGGTGTACGTGGCAGAAGGCTTGGATCATCAGATACAGGAACCAGTCTTTGAGGAGGGAAATTGTTTGTTAATAAAACTCGACAAAGACACTGTCATAGTCGCGATTTACCGGCCACCGCAGTTTAAAAATGTTCATAAATTTCTAAGCTCGCTTGAGCAAGTTATTCTAGGTTTAAAAACGTACAAACAAATTATCGTTGTGATATAAATATGAACATCATGGCATAAATTCATGATGAAAATAGTCTCCCTTACCTCGAACTAATAAGCGAACTTGGCTTACTCCCAGCTCATTTACTACCAACTAGGTTGAACAGCTGCCTGGATCAGCCAGTCGTGCTCCAAAAACACTAGAAAAACCTATCCCAAAACTAACCTGCCGTCTACTGTCGCTACCCTCGAATCCTACGACTACGCCCAGATTATGGTTGCCTCAGACCCCAATGCAGCTACAGAGCTACTAGTAAACACTATCACGAAGGCAATAACTATAAATACTAAAATCCTGACTATTCCCAACCGCGAGAGAATCCTGAAACCATGGATTACTAACGGCATCCAAAAGTGTATAAAAAATAGAAATAAATTGCATGCAAAACTTAATAAATCACCAAAAAACCTTATTCTGAAAATTACATATACACGCTATAGAAATTATTGTAATGATTTACTTAGAAAGCTTAAAACTGAATATGAGCGAGCAGAGTTAGATAAAGCTAAATACAGTAAGAAACAAACATGGGAAGTTATTAAAAAACTAACTAATACACATAACAAGAAATCTGAACCTACTGAACTACTAAATAATAACTTATGTCCTAAAGAGTCTGCAAACTCAGTTAATAAATTTTTCGCGAGTATAGGTGAAAACCAAGCAAACTGCATCTTAAACCAGCAAAGTAATGCACACTTAGCTCAAATCCGTCTTCCTCCACAAACGAATAAGTCTCTGGTTATTCTCCCGGTAATAGAAGCAGAAATTACGCTAATCATTATGAACCTAAGAGATAACTGTGCAACTGGATGTGATGGAATCTCAGCTAAGTTACTAAAAATGACACGCATCGCAATATACTTGTTCCCCCTTTGACAAAGATTTTTAACTTGTGTATAGAAACTGGTATATTCCCCGACCTTTTTAAAGTCTCGATGATAAGCCCGATATATAAGTGTGGGGAGAAAAGTTGTGTCAACAACTATAGGCCCATATCTGTCTTGCCATCCCTATCCAAAATACTGGAAAGAGTTCTAAATAAGAGACTAATAAATTTCCTCGAAAAACACGACTTGCGCTCCCCTAACCAATACGGATTCAGGGCAGGCAAATCGACTGAGGATGCCGTAAACGCACTCGTGGACTACACTTCAGAAAAACTTGATGAAAAACAAAAGTGTCTAGGGGTTTTTTTGGACCTCAAAAAAGCATTCGACACAGTTCATATTCCCACCCTCGTAAATAAGATGGAAAGACTAGGCATTAGAGGCCATCCGCTAGAAATATTTAAATACTACCTCTATAATAGGAATCAGCGAGTCAAGATAGGTCATTTTGTTAGTGAATCTGAGACTGTCAAGTTTGGTATCCCGCAAGGAAGCATACTAGGTCCCACCTTGTTCCTTATATATATTAATGACCTGTGCCAGCTGAATCTATTGAGAGCAAAGGTTTTTAGCTTTGCTGATGACACGGCAATAGTTTTTCATGAAAGCAGTTGGGAGAGAGTCTTTCAATGTGCGGAAACAGGAATGACAGTGATATCCACATGGCTGAAAGATAACTTGCTCACCCTGAATTTAGAAAAAACTAAATATGTCGCCTGTTCGATCATAAATAATAAGAACATTCACAGCCACCTGACTTTACAAGTTCATATATGCCAAGACTACAACCAGGGACTTCCTTGTGACTGCCTCACTGTTTCACAAACAGACTCTATAAAATATCTTGGAGTCATAGTCGATGACCAATTACGATGGAAGAATCATATAGACATGATAGCAACACGGGTCAGAAAACTTCTATGGGTTTTCAAGCGATTGCGTTCAGTGGGCACGTTTCTGGTCCCGGAAAAGCATCAGCCGGCAAGGCTACACGAAGCAGTTTTAGCAACTCAAGCATATCAAAACGTAAAGAATACTATACAAAAAAGACACGAGAAGAGACAGGTGTGGATATCATTAACACCAGAGATGAGCAAAGTCTATAGAGATCAAGATGGAAATATGCAGTTTCAAGGGTATTTGCTGGAAGAAATCCCACAGAAACCACCTTCAGCGGGAATCTCAGATGAAATTTTAACGAAGATTTTGAAAAGTGTGACTGAAACAAAGAAAGATACACCTAAACCACATAGTAATGTAAAGAAATTGGCAGAGAAATTTGTGATCGAAAAATTCAATACAAAAACATCAAATGTGTCGCAATGGATGACTATTTTTGAAACGGAATGTGCTCGTTTAGAAATAGTTGAAAATGTGCAGAAAATTGAATGTTTCAGGTTATTTTTGATGGATTCTTGTCTAGACTGGTATGGCTCCATGCTTATAAAACATACAGTAGATTCTGAATGGTCGGTGTGGAAAAACAAGTTTTGTGAAACTTTTGCGGACAAAGGTTGGTCGCCGGTCAGGTATGCAATTTTATTCAAATATAGACAAGGCTCATTATTAGAATACGCTTTAAAAAAAGAAAGATTAATATTGGAGGTAAATAAATCAATAGATAAAATCACTTTAATTGATTTAATTGCCACGGGGCTACCAAATTTTGTAGCGGATAAAATTGATAGGAATGATTTGAAGGAAACCTAGGACTTATTTAATGCTATAAGAGGTTTAGAATACTTGGTGAACAAAAAGAATATCGAAAAAAAGAAAGAGATAGGCAGTTCCGAAACTAATTTTAGAGAAAGAAATAAATACATTCCGTGTAAGATTTGTGAAAAAGAAAATAAAGGAAATCGCTATCATCCGGAATCCTCATGTTGGTTTAAAAACAAAAACAGTGACAGACCAAAAACAGAGCAGATAAGAAGCGTTAACAATTCGGAATTAGAGACAGAATTAAATGATATTAATCCAAAAAACTAAAAATAACACCATTAATTAAAATAAAATTAATGATAAATGATACATTGGAAACCACGGGAATCTATGATTCCGGCTCTAATGGGTCTTTAATAAATTCCAGATTATTGTCCTTGAAAAAAAACACTATAAAAGACAATAAAAATAATGCGAATTTGAAAACGATTAATTAAAACGATTGAATGGTTAACTTAAAGATAAAAATATTTGCTATTGAGAAAAAAATTAATGTTTTTGTCATAGACGAAAGTTTTGGCTACGATTTCCTAATTGGGCTAGATTGCATAGAAACGTTCCAATTGATCCAAAATGAAAGATTGGAAATTACGCAAAATATAAAAAAAAATGAAAAAGAAGATAATAAAGATGATATAATTATTAAAAACACAAAGATTCCTGGCTATACAGGTAGTGTAAAGGAAAAAGAAAGTATGAACAGTAAAAATGAGGATATGGATGTGGAGTATAAAATAAACTTCAATGAGAACATAGAAGTTGAAAACTTTAACATTACTGTAGACCATCTAGACCAGCAGAAACAATCACAAATCGATGATCTGATTTTCAAATACAACACCCTTTTTGCTAAAGATAAATATGATATAGGCACGGTAAAAGGCTATGAAGCACATATTGATCTATTAGTAAATAAACACTGCAGCAAAAGACCATATAGGTGCACTTTTGAGGATATGAAGGAAATAGAAAAACAAATATCAAATATATTGGAAAAAAAATTGATTGAAGTTTTGTATAGTCCTTTTGCCGCCCCAGTACCACTGGCATTTAAAAAAGAAGATGGAAGGAGATCAAGATTATGCATAGATTTTTGTGACTTAAATAAAATTGTGGTTCCTCAATCACAACCCTTCCCTCTGATCGATGACTTAATGGTCAAGACAAAAAGATGTAAGTTCTTCTCAACACTCGATATCAACTCATCATTCTGGGCTATACCGCTTAAAATTCAAGATAGAGAAAAGACAGCATTTGTTCAGGCTTCTCAGCACCTAATGACCTCGTAGGGGCCCATCAGCTACGAGGTAGCGTGACGATCAGGTGCCAAGAAGTGATGAACGTCGGCGATTCACCGAGCTAAAGTTATGTGGGGTAGATCTAACCTGGTCTGTGCTTCGGACCCGTCAACCTCCTGTCTCTCTGCAAGGCCCGGGCGCGCCCTAGGCTCTTCTTGGTAGACAGGTTCTTCAGCCAACCAGGTATGACTGGCGGGCCAGCGTCAATGTGCACAGTGGTCCAACACAGGTTATGTTCTACGTGGTAAATACAAATCGGGCACGAAAATCCGAACTTTATCTGGTTCGAGAGACAACGGCACACTCAGCTATATTAACAATCCTGAGGGAATCCCGAATACATTCCAGATGGCCTGCGATTTAATTTCAATACCCTAACCAAAACGCGTTTACATTGCGAGGGCTTTCGTCTGTCAGTTGTCCGTCAGTTGTCAAAACTGCCAGATTGACAGCTAACGTCAAATTAAAAAATGACCGTTCAGAAACCATCGATCGAATATCGATTTGGAATCGAACAGCATTCATTACTCAGGAAGGTCATTTTCAATGGAATTGCTTACCATTCGGCTTAAAAACATCGCCTGCAATTTTTCAGAGAATATTAAGCAGTATCATAAGAAAACACAAATTATCTAATTTCACGGTAAATTACATAGATGATATTTTGATATTCTCAGAAACATTCGAAGAACACATAAAACACCTCTCCTTGTTATTGGAAGCGATCGCAGAGGAAGGCTTTAAATTAAAATTCTCAAAGTGTAACTTTGCTCAGGACTCTGTCAAGTATTTAGGTCATGTGATAAAAGATAATACAATCACTCCATTGAAGGATAATTTAATTGCTATAAAGAATTTTCCTATTCCAAAAACACAAAAGAATGTTCGACAGTTTCTAGGTAAAATAATTTTTTACGGGAAATATGTTCCAAATATGTCCATCACATTGGATCCTTTACATAATTTGCTGAGGAAAGAACAGAAATTTATTTGGTCGGAAAAATGTCAAGAATCATTTGAGACTATAAAAAAACTACTATGCTCTAAACCTATTTTGGCAATTTATGATCCAGATCTGCCGATACTTATTTATACAGACGCTAGTATACAGGGTGTAGGCGCGATCTTAAAACAACCACAACTTGATGGCGAAGAAAAGCCCTGCGCATTTTTTTCAAAAAAACTAAATGATTCCCAGAAAAAGAAAAAAGCCATATATCTGGAATGTTTAGCAATAAACGAAGCTGTAAAATATTGGCAGCACTGGCTAATGGGTAAAACCTTTACGGTCTATTCGGACCATAAACCGTTGGAAAAAATGAATATTAAGGCCCGAACAGATGAAGAATTAGGCGATCTCGCATACTACCTATCACAGTTTAATTTTGAGGTAAAATATTCTCCAGGGAAATAAAATTTAGAAGCAGATAGTTTGAGCAGAAACCCTGTATTAGAATCATACGAAAATCAAGATGACTGTTTAAAAATAGTTAACTTTATAAAAATAGAAGACATACAAGGTGATCAAAATATAAATGAAGATGTAAAACAAAATATAAATAAACTTATACTTAAAAATACAATATACTATAAAAAGATTGGAAAAAGAGAGAAGATTGTATTAACCGAAGAATTTAGTAAGAAAATTATAGAACAAATACATTATCTCTACTGTCACATAGGAATACATCAGATGGAAAATAAAATAAAATGATTCTACATAGCAAAAAATTTAACATACAACATCAGAAAATTTTGTGAAAACTGTGGAATCTGCGAAAAAAACAAATCTAGAGCAAAATTTAAATTTGGCCTGATGTCTCACTTAGGTCCCGCTACTTATCCCTTTGAAATAGTATCCATAGACACCATTGGTGGATTTGGTAGCTCACGTTCTACAAAAACATATTTACATCTTCTAGTAGATCATTTCACAAGATATGCCTACATTTTAACATCCAAAACTCAAAACTCAAATGATTTTATAAAGCTTATTGAAAAAATTCCACAGGGAGATAATAAAATAGGCCTTATTCTATCTGATCAGTATCCAGGCATAAATTCGAAAGATTTTAAAAACTTTTTAATAAAAATGAAGATAACCATCATCTTTACTGCGGTCAACGCTCCTTTCTCAAATGGTTTGAATGAAAGATTAAACCAAACAATAGTTAATAAAATTCCATGTAAGATAAATGAAAAGAAAGATAAATTGGCCTGGACAACTATTGCTCAGGAATGTACTAAACGATATAATGAAACGGAACATACTGTGACAGGTTTTTCCCCAAAATATTTGTTGGAAGGAAAAAATATAGATATCCTACCTGAGGAATTAAAACAAAAAGTAACAGAACAAAGTTTATTTAAAGATAGAAGAATTGCATTAGAAAATACAATAAAGTCACACAATTATAACAAGAAACAATTCGACAAAAATAGAAAACATTATGAACCAAAAGTAGGAGATTCAGTATATGTTGAGAATGGAAATCGAATAAACCGAAAAAAACTAGACGAACTAAAAGTTGGTCCATTTAAATTTTTAGAAAAGTTATCAAACTCTATTTATAGAATAGACACAGGACATAAAAAATCGGAATCCAACCTTTTCCACATAACAAAACTTGTCCCTTTACCGGAAAATAGTTTTTAGGAAAACGCGTGCGTTTTCAATTTTGGTGGGGAGATGTAAAACGAGACGTCGTCGTCTCGTTTCCGTAGTTTTTGGTACATTTTGAAGGTTGTCAAAGATGTCGGCAAGATTCAGAAATATGTGAATAATTAAGTGAATAATAGCTTTAATTGTTGTTTTTCTTTCAGGTAAGTCTTATAATAACTTACCTTTAAACTGTACTTGCCATAATGGTGAAATACTGTAATGGATAAACCAGGATTTTAATAAAATGTCTTTCTTTCAGAACAACACAATTTGGTTTTTATTTCATTATCTGTTGTGAGGATACAAGCTCTCCAAAACACACATTATATACATACTTGGATTTTGGTTGATTCGGTACTCGTTTACTGGGCGGGCACTACGGGGACAAACAAATATGTAGGTAACTATCTATGCCTACTCCTCGAGTCGTACTATACGGACAACACGACGAACGAGCAGGACGGTGAGATATCGTTTTGCGCTCGCCTATAATCGTATCACCCCACCCAGCGGAGCCCCACGCGGTAGTCATATAAAAGCAAGTTTCAGGGTCGGTCTTCTAATTAAACCAGACACAGTCCGCGAAGTCACTTGCTTCGCTTGTTCGTTAGTTGTGCACATACCTAACTAACTCGATAATCATGTCCGGAAGAGGCAAAGGCGGCAAAGTTAAGGGAAAGGCAAAGTCCCGCTCCAACCGTGCCGGACTCCAGTTCCCAGTGGGTCGTATCCACAGGCTGCTGCGCAAGGGTAACTACGCCGAGCGCGTCGGTGCCGGAGCGCCCGTCTATCTCGCCGCCGTGATGGAGTACTTGGCCGCTGAAGTGCTCGAGTTGGCCGGCAATGCCGCTCGTGACAACAAAAAGACCAGGATCATCCCGAGGCATCTCCAGCTGGCCATCCGTAACGACGAGGAGCTTAACAAGCTCCTCTCCGGAGTCACCATCGCACAGGGCGGTGTCCTGCCCAACATCCAGGCCGTCCTGCTGCCCAAGAAGACTGAAAAGAAAGCTTAAATAAAAACCTCTCTTCTTCACTCCAAAAAACCGCTGCACTATAGCTAGTGTCAGTGTAAACGGCCCTTGTCAGGGCCACTAAATTATTCCGATAAACTACAAATTATCATGTTTCTTGATATGCGATCACGCTTCGTCTACATTACATTACATTACCTACATTACTACGTTACCCTATAGATTGATCAAAAGTATATATAAATAAGACCGGCATATAGTCCTTTGTTATTACACACATTATGGGACTCCAGTTCCCGGAGATTCCAACCTTCAACCAACAGCGACATAGATCTAACATAAAAAGAAATAAAAATAAAAAAAACACGACAAGTCTCTTAAGCAGATCTTATATAGAAAGAAATAAAAATAAAAAAAACACGACAAGTCTTCTGAGTTAAGCGGATCTCTGATTAACATGAGTTTGAATATACCTACCAAGTTAAGAAACTAAGTAGATAGATAATTTATTAATAGTTATGAGGATTAAGTGATTTTGTATTGTTTTATGTAATATGAGTTACATTCCACTCAGAATCCACACTGCACAAAATCATATTGTAGTCAACAAAACTTGTAGTTAGTTAGTAGAATCAAACTAATTGTAATCCACGCTTGTAAGCCATTTTAAAACCAACTAATTTGCATACCTATCTTATAGGTAGTATAGTAAGTTTGTAAATACCTAACTACTCAATTAATGTTAGCAAAGGACGATTTTGACGATTCTGAAACGATGTTCTGGTAAAATTTAAATGAAATGAAAAAGGGTTATCGAACGTCATAAAATGAAATGAAAATGCGTTTTAACCTAACCTAACCTACTTTAAAGCGAAATGCGTAATAATCTAACCGACATTATCATATGTTAATCTGTTCGAAGATAACCTGATTCAACATAACCTAACTAACTTTTTTGAAAGCCTACCTTTTTTTTTCAAACCTACTTAATTTATTTTAACCTAACCTTATTTACTCAATTTTTTTTTTTAAACCTCACTTTTTCAAACCTAACCTAACCTTACTTTTTCAAACCTAACCTAATTTAACCTAACTTTTTCAAACCTGACCTAATTTAACCTAACTTTTTCAAACCTAACCTAATTTAACCTAACTTTTTCAAACCTGACCTAATTTAACCTAACTTTTTCAAACCTGACCTAATTTAACCTAACTTTTTCAAACCTAACCTAATTCTACGATGTATGTATTCTATGATGGTATTTTACATAGCTATAGCTAGCTGGTATTATTAATAATAATAATAGAGAGCGAAGCACGCATCGAGCGAGCAAAAGCCGGCTAGTCGTGTAGGGGTTTTGGATTGTTACCGGCAGCTCGACTCGCAACGCCCCAACTCAATAAAACTCGGGGCAGAATAAAAACGGACCACTCCGTGCCATGGAGGCCTACGTCGCCTTAAGCCGCGCCGCCCTACCGGGCAAGCCTGCGGCTTGCATTGGCGTCGAGCTACTCGATGCAAAACTAGTGGAGCAGGCGAAAATGCAGCCCTTGGTGCTGCCACCAACCCGTGGGACGAGGCGCCCGCGCAGCGAAAGCCCGAGCGATGAGCTGCGTCTCCGAGGAGATGGAAAGCGAGTCCAGCTTGCGGACTCGCCGACCCCGCCACCGACGAACCAGCCGCCGCCGAGGAAGACGGGCCTCGACATGCCGACGCTGTCGCCCTTAACGGGCGCGCTTCAGGCACCCGCCCCCGCCCCTGGACTGTCCGCCGCCGCGAGTGACTATGAGAGTGCTTCAACACAGACAGGTACGAGTATTTTACCTAATAAGTGCTCTCCTACAGTGTCGTTTGCCGCGGCGGCCGCGACCGCATCCACCGTGTCTGGGGCACCGCGCCCCAGCACCGCGTCCTCCCCCCGTTCAGTGAGGCACCCGGTGCTGCCAACCGCGCGTCCGCCCGCCCCGTCGGCGACCACGTCGCGAGTGCCCGCCCGCCCTACGCGCCCCGCCGCCGCGCCCGCGAACCCGCCTGTACCGGCACATACGCCCGCCATAGATATGCGGAAATATCTATTTCCACGTAATGTTAAGATAAGTGGACGACAGTCACAGATAAGGTATATTTATATTCATCACGTAGTTTTGTAGTAAGTTGTATATAAGCTTAGTATATCCCATAATAAAATAGTCTAGTACAGTCTCGTATTTGCGCGCATCTCAAGCCTTTTACTTTACTCCCGAAGATGTCGCTCTCCTTACAATTGCCTCTGGCAAAGTGGTGACCCGACTCCTGAACATCAGCAACCTTCGGTAATAGCAGCATGGACCCAGCCGCTAAGAAAACTCCGTGTGCTGCCACCTTAGAAGTGCAAGCAAGAAGCACTTCATCCAAGATCGCCGAGCCCCGACTTCTGCATACCTATTTCAAACCACGCTGCAGAAATCCATAATCAAGACCCCACCCAAACCAAGACGACATCAAGCAAGCCATGACGGACCAGAAGCCAAAAGATATATAATTTCAACTGAAGATTTCCCGCATCGAAATCAAGATACCGCAAGAACAATGACCCGATATAGTCAGCCGACTGCTGATTTAACAAATGGAGCTCGCACCAGCAGAAACGAACGCGTCGGCAAATTCATTCACAGCAAGCAGTTTTTTTTTCAAGTTCAAGACATAGGAAGCCGTTCCAGCCCCCAGAAGAGTATTGAAACATCATCGATATACCTAATTCAACGAATATTGAAATCATCCAGGAAGAACATCGCACGAAGAATAATCAAATCACTGAAGAGAGAGAGATATATATATTTATATATAAACGATTGGGTACAAGATGTTCACTATGTTGCCAAATCGCAAGGTTTTTAGGCACACAAATTTCATCAATCGACAACTTAATATTCACTCAAAGAGCACGCACGTACACATGACGTACGAAACCATTGACTGCCTACAGCCAAGGTTACAGATTTAATGCTGACGCTGATTCAGCACAATTATCCTTGTGTAGGTACGGTCGCAATTATAAACAAACTGTGATTACAAGTTCAACGACGTGCGATGTAAATTGAGTCATCGATTCCTGAAAAACACGGGCGGCTACAGCATCAGACGACTCTCCTGCGGATCTTTTCCAGTTATAGGTTAGGTTAGTTTACTAACCGCGAAGCCCCATTTTCCTAGTGTTTTTCTGTTTTCCAGTTTTTAGTTTATTTTATGTAGTGTGCGGCCAGACACAAGACTCGCCTGTAGGTAAATATTATGTTATTCTTTAAACTTATGTAGAATTCACATTGTTCAAAATAAACTAATTAAATAATGAAGGCGAGCTTTCTACTGGCACAATTAACTTTATTATTGCTTTAATTTAACTGAATATAAGGAGCGGAAATACGTCCGTCTCGCGAATAGGTAGATAGAAGCTGACGCGGCCGCGGCGCCTGCGCCGTGGTCCTCTGAGATACTTCCCGCGCCTCGTCTTGATCCCCGCAGGCGTCTGATCACGCAGTGAATGCGTGGACATCCTCCCGGGCGTTGAAAGCTGGTGGTTAGGTAGGCTTTCAAATAGATCAGCCTGAAAGCGGCTCTATTATATTATGTAGGCTTTCGAATAGATCAGCCTGAAAGCGGCTCTATTATATTATGTTGTATTATCTTGATACTCAAACATCTTCGTCTTCATTTGTCTCCGATGTTGGAAGAAGGCATAATTTATTAATTGCTCTTCGAATGATGCCTTTAGATGTGGTAACGTCGGCGACCCTGCTGACACCATCAGTCCCTGGATACAGGCGAAGTACACGTCCAAGTTTCCACTGTAGCGGTGGCAGGTTGTCTTCCTTCAGGATGACCACGTCGCCGCAGACGAGCTCTCGCTGGGGTGTACGCCACTTGGTGCGCTGCTGCAGCTCGGCAATATACTCGTGGCGCCATCTTTCCCAAAAATGTTGGCGAATTTGTTCGATGAGCTCGTATCTCTTAGGTCTGGTTACCTTCACAGGTACGGTCGGAATAGACATGAGCGGTCTACCGATCAGAAAGTGACCTGGAGTTAATGGATAGGGATCAGTGCAATTTGAAGAGAGGGGGGCTAGCGGACGTGAATTTAGGATTGCTTCAATTTGTATGAACAACGTCGCCAGCTCCTCAAATGTCAAAGCAGCAGTACCAGCAATACGCTTTAAATGAAATTTAGCGGATTTTATTCCGGCTTCAAAGATCCCCCCAAAATTAGGTGAATAGGCTGGACTAAAAACGAAATTTATACCCTCAGTGCTGGCGTATTCATATACAGACTGACGGCTGGACTTGAGCAATCTGCCTAACTCATTGCAAGCTCCTACATAGTTCCTTCCATTGTCGCAATAGAGCTCATAGGGTTTACCCCTGCGTGAAATGAATCTTCTAAGGCATTGAATGAAAGCTTGCGTAGTCAAATCGCTCACCAGTTCCAAGTGAACTGCCTTGGTGCTAAGACAGACGAATAAACATAAATAACATTTACTAATTTGATTACCCCGCCCCTTACGACTACTAATCATAAAAGGTCCCGCAAAGTCAGTTCCAGACGAGTAGAAAGGAAAATCAGAATTAGTACGAGCTTCCGGTAGATGTCCCATGATCGGCTGCACGGTACTCGCGCGCAGTCGCGTGCACGTGACACATTGCTTTGCTATGCGCCGCGCTAGGCATCTACCGCCTATGGGCCAAAATCGATCTCGAACCGAAGCTAAAAGTAACTGCGGACCGGCGTGGACTAATCGTAAATGTTCGTTGGCCATAATTAATTTAGTCAAATTATGTTTTGAATCTAATATTATAGGGTGCCTTTTATCGTATTCAAAACCCGAGTTATCTAAGCGGCCACCCACACGAAGTATGTTATCCGAATCAATAATCGGCGTTAAAGGTAATAATTTGCTTTTCTTGTGCAATATTTTGCCTTGTTTTATTAATATAATTTCATCGTTAAACGTTTCTGATGGGCAAAATTTGATTAAATGATTTAATGAATTAGTTAACTCGTCAGCAGTAAGAGGCCCGCTTAATTTATGATCATTTTTACAGTTGTTAATAAAGCGCAATACGTATGCAAATATTCTATTTAATTTTACAAATCTAGAATAATTATTAAAATCTATAATTTGCTCCGAATCGATTTGAACGGCGGCTAGAAGTTGCAAGATCAAATTAAATTCATGTATAAATACATTTTCATGTAATTTGTCTTGTTTAGTAGTGCCAACTATAACAGGCAATTTACCTAGTATAGCAATTAATCCGGACCTAATAAATATATCTACCAATATTACATTAGCCGATTCCCGATTCTTTAAACCTTCCCAGGTTGATGTTTTATTGGGAAGTGATATGTTTTGGAAAGTAATTATGCCTAATCAGATAAAGTTAGGTACGAATATGCCGACTTTGCAAGAGTCCCAGCTGGGGTGGTTAGTGGCCGGCCCAGTGGGTTTTACTAAACGCACTAAAGATATTATATCTTGTAATTTTACACAAATTGCAGACATAGATAATAGTTTGAAGAAATTTTGGGAAATTGAGGAATTGCCATACGAAGCAAAAACATTATCGTTAGAGAAGCAATTTTGTGAGAACAATTTTTTGTAAAATACTACCCGTTTACCTGATGGTAGATTCTGCGTTACCATGCCATTGAAGGAACCCGAGAGTCAACTCGGTGATTCGTTCTACTTAGCAAAAAGGCGTTTACTTAATTTGGAATGCAAGTTAAATAAAAATTTAGAATTAAAACAGTCCTATAGTGATTTTATTAATGAGTATCGTAAATTAGGTCATCTTAGTGAAATAACTCGACCTTTATTCGGTTGTTATTTACCTCACCATTGTGTGATTCGTGATAAGAGTGAAACAACTAAGCTTAGAGTAGTTTTCGATGCGTCGGCGAAAACATCGTCTAGCAAATCACTCAACCAGATTCAAGGAATCGGTCCTGTTGTTCAGAGTGATTTGCTTTCTATTTTATTAAGATTTCGTGGGCATCGATTCATACTTCTAGGTGACATTGAGAA
This sequence comes from Argyresthia goedartella, assembly GCA_949825045.1. Taxonomy (NCBI): domain Eukaryota; kingdom Metazoa; phylum Arthropoda; class Insecta; order Lepidoptera; family Argyresthiidae; genus Argyresthia; species Argyresthia goedartella. Next base: position 17,798,055 of record OX463821.1, on the reverse strand, counting down.
GATGTACAGGCAAGTGGCCTTGAGTCCATCCCAACGTCACCTGCAGTTGATTTTATGGAAAAATGAATCAGATGGTATTAGGGTGTTACAACTAAATACTGTAACATACGGTATGGCGTCCGCGCCATTTATAACTACTAGGTGTTTATTAAAACTGTCTGAAGAGTGTTCAGATCAAAATATTGCAACAATAATGAAGGATGATTTTATATGGACGACTTGAATACAGGGGCCGAGACAGAAGCCGAAATTCAGTATATTTATAAAAACGTAAAGAAAGTTTTAGATTCGGCCTGTTTCCCTTTACGAAAAATTCGCACTAATTGTTCGCAAGCAATTTTAAGTGACAATAGTTCTAGTCAGGATTTAGTTGATTTGACTAAGGAGTCCAGCGTGTTGGGATTGAGTTATGATCCTAAGTCTGATATAATTCAATTTTCGGCAAATATCCCACCGCCTCCACAAATCACTAAACGTTCTGTTATATCAACTATTTGTAAAATATTTGATCCGCTGGGGCTAATTTGCGCTTATATTATTACAGCAAAGATATTTTTGCAACAATTATGGTTGGCAAAATTAAGTTGGGAAGAACCTATACCACAACACCTGATACGTGTTTGGTCTAACTTTATAAATAATTTACATTTTATTTCGAATATTAAAATTGTCAGGAATGTTCTATGTGTGTCCCCAAGATCAATTTAATTGCATTGTTTTGTCGATGCTTCTATGCACGCCTATGCCGGGTGTATTTACTTGCGCTCGATAGGTTCTGACGGAAGAGTGACAGTTAGGCTTTTATGCGCAAAGGCCAGAGTAGCACCCGTGAAACCTACCACTATACCCCGGCTGGAGTTATTAGGCGCCTTACTGGGAGCACGATTGTGCAATAAAGTTGTACAATCATTTCGTTTCAATATTACTAACAAAATGTTTTGGACCAACTCGATGGTTGTGCTAGGGTGGTTAAAAACGGATGTAAAGAATTTAAAGATGTTTGTCTGTAACAGGGTGAACGAAATAAATGAGTTGACGAGCGGTTCGCAGTGGAGACATGTTCCTACTGATATGAACCCCGCCGACCTTGCTTCGAGAGGGGTGGACCTTCAGACCCTACATTCTTCTTCCTTATGGTGGGAAGGCCCTTCTTATCTTACGAAGGTCACGTCTGAATGGCCACAACATTCTCATGTTTCATCTGAATTACCAGAACTAAAAACCACTTCTATTGTAGCCGCCGTTCAAATCGATTCGGAGCAAATTATAGATTTTAATAATTATTCTAGATTTGTAAAATTAAATAGAATATTTGCATACGTATTGCGCTTTATTAACAACTGTAAAAATGATCATAAATTAAGCGGGCCTCTTACTGCTGACGAGTTAACTAATTCATTAAATCATTTAATCAAATTTTGCCAATCAGAAACGTTTAACGATGAAATTATATTAATAAAACAAGGCAAAATATTGCACACGAAAAGCAAATTATTACCTTTAACGCCGATTATTGATTCGGATAACATACTTCGTGTGGGTGGCCGCTTAGATAACTCGGGTTTTGAATACGATAAAAGGCACCCTATAATATTAGATTCAAAACATAATTTGACTAAATTAATTATGGCCAACGAACATTTACGATTAGTCCACGTCGGTCCGCAGTTACTTTTAGCTTCGGTTCGAGATCGATTTTGGCCCATAGGCGGTAGATGCCTAGCGCGGCGCATAGCAAAGCAATGTGTCACGTGCACGCGACTGCGCGCGAGTACCGTGCAGCCGATCATGGGACATCTACCGGAAGCTCGTACTAATTATGATTTTCCTTTCTACTCGTCTGGAACTGACTTTGCGGGACCTTTTATGATTAGTAGTCGTAAGGGGCGGGGTAATCAAATTAGTAAATGTTATTTATGTTTATTCGTCTGTCTTAGCACCAAGGCAGTTCACTTGGAACTGGTGAGCGATTTGACTACGCAAGCTTTCATTCAATGCCTTAGAAGATTCATTTCACGCAGGGGTAAACCCTATGAGCTCTATTGCGACAATGGAAGGAACTATGTAGGAGCTTGCAATGAGTTAGGCAGATTGCTCAAGTCCAGCCGTCAGTCTGTATATGAATACGCCAGCACTGAGGGTATAAATTTCGTTTTTAGTCCAGCCTATTCACCTAATTTTGGGGGGATCTTTGAAGCCGGAATAAAATCCGCTAAATTTCATTTAAAGCATATTGCTGGTACTGCTGCTTTGACATTTGAGGAGCTGGCGACGTTGTTCATACAAATTGAAGCAATCCTAAATTCACGTCCGCTAGCCCCCCTCTCTTCAAATTGCACTGATCCCTATCCATTAACTCCAGGTCACTTTCTGATCGGTAGACCGCTCATGTCTATTCCGACCGTACCTGTGAAGGTAACCAGACCTAAGAGATACGAGCTCATCGAACAAATTCGCCAACATTTTTGGGAAAGATGGCGCCACGAGTATATTGCCGAGCTGCAGCAGCGCACCAAGTGGCGTACACCCCAGCGAGAGCTCGTCTGCGGCGACGTGGTCATCCTGAAGGAAGACAACCTGCCACCGCTACAGTGGAAACTTGGACGTGTACTTCGCCTGTATCCAGGGACTGATGGTGTCAGCAGGGTCGCCGACGTTACCACATCTAAAGGCATCATTCGAAGAGCAATTAATAAATTATGCCTTCTTCCAACATCGGAGACAAATGAAGACGAAGATGTTTGAGTATCAAGATAATACAACATAATATAATAGAGCCGCTTTCAGGCTGATCTATTCGAAAGCCTACATAATATAATAGAGCCGCTTTCAGGCTGATCTATTTGAAAGCCTACCTAACCACCAGCTTTCAACGCCCGGGAGGATGTCCACGCATTCACTGCGTGATCAGACGCCTGCGGGGATCAAGACGAGGCGCGGGAAGTATCTCAGAGGACCACGGCGCAGGCGCCGCGGCCGCGTCAGCTTCTATCTACCTATTCGCGAGACGGACGTATTTCCGCTCCTTATATTCAGTTAAATTAAAGCAATAATAAAGTTAATTGTGCCAGTAGAAAGCTCGCCTTCATTATTTAATTAGTTTATTTTGAACAATGTGAATTCTACATAAGTTTAAAGAATAACATAATATTTACCTACAGGCGAGTCTTGTGCCTGGCCGCACACTACATAAAATAAACTAAAAACTGGAAAACAGAAAAACACTAGGAAAATGGGGCTTCGCGGTTAGTAAACTAACCTAACCTATAACTGGAAAAGATCCGCAGGAGAGTCGTCTGATGCTGTAGTCGCCCGTGTTTTTCAGGAATCGATGACTCAATTTACATCGCACGTCGTTGAACTTGTAATCACAGTTTGTTTATAATTGCGACCGTACCTACACAAGGATGATTGTGCTGAATCAGCGTCAGCATTAAATCTGTAACCTTGGCTGTAGGCAGTCAATGGTTTCGTACGTCATGTGTACATGCGTGCTCTTTGAGTGAATATTAAGTTGTCGATTGATGAAATTTGTGTGCCTAAAAACCTTGCGATTTGGCAACATAGTGAACATCTTGTACCCAATCGTTAATATATAAATATATATATCTCTCTCTCTTCAGTGATTTGATTATTCTTCGTGCGATGTTCTTCCTGGATGATTTCAATATTCGTTGAATTAGGTATATCGATGATGTTTCAATACTCTTCTGGGGGCTGGAACGGCTTCCTATGTCTTGAACTTGAAAAAAAAACTGCTTGCTGTGAATGAATTTGCCGACGCGTTCGTTTCTGCTGGTGCGAGCTCCATTTGTTAAATCAGCAGTCGGCTGACTATATCGGGTCATTGTTCTTGCGGTATCTTGAGTTCGATGCGGGAAATTTTCAGTTGAAATTATTTATCTTTTGGCTTCTGGTCCGTCATGGCTTGCTTGATGTCGTCTTGGTTTGGGTGGGGTCTTGATTATGGATTTCTGCAGCGTGGTTTGAAATAGGTATGCAGAAGTCGGGGCTCGGCGATCTTGGACGAAGTGCTTCTTGCTTGCACTTCTAAGGTGGCAGCACACGGAGTTTTCTTCGCGGCTGGGTCCATGCTGCTATTACCGAAGGTTGCTGATGTTCAGGAGTCGGGTCACCACTTTGCCAGAGGCAATTGTAAGGAGAGCGACATCTTCGGGAGTAAAGTAAAAGGCTTAAGATGCGCGCAAAGACTGTACTAGACTATTTTATTATGGGATATACTAAGCTTATATACAACTTACTACAAAACTACGTGATGAATATAAATATACCTTATCTGTGACTGTCGTCCACTTATCTTAACATTACGTGGAAATAGATATTTCCGCATATCTATGGCGGGCGTATGTGCCGGTACAGGCGGGTTCGCGGGCGCGGCGGCGGGGCGCGTAGGGCGGGCGGGCACTCGTGACGTGGTCGCCGACGGGGCGGGCGGACGCGCGGTTGGCAGCACCGGGTGCCTCACTGAACGGGGGGAGGACGCGGTGCTGGGGCGCGGTGCCCCAGACACGGTGGATGCGGTCGCGGCCGCCGCGGCAAACGACACTGTAGGAGAGCACTTATTAGGTAAAATACTCGTACCTGTCTGTGTTGAAGCACTCTCATAGTCACTCGCGGCGGCGGACAGTCCAGGGGCGGAGGCGGGTGCCTGAAGCGCGCCCGTTAAGGGCGACAGCGTCGGCATGTCGAGGCCCGTCTTCCTCGGCGGCGGCTGGTTCGTCGGTGGCGGGGTCGGCGAGTCCGCAAGCTGGACTCGCTTTCCATCTCCTCGGAGACGCAGCTCATCGCTCGGGCTTTCGCTGCGCGGGCGCCTCGTCCCACGGGTTGGTGGCAGCACCAAGGGCTGCATTTTCGCCTGCTCCACTAGTTTTGCATCGAGTACCTCGACGCCAATGCAAGCCGCAGGCTTGCCCGGTAGGGCGGCGCGGCTTGAGGCGACGTAGGCCTCCATGGCACGGAGTGGTCCGTTTTTGTTCTGCCCCGAGTTTTATTGAGTTGGGGCGTTGCGAGTCGAGCTGCCGGTAACAATCCAAAACCCCTACACGACTAGCCGGCTCTCGCTCGCTCGATGCGTGCTTCGCACTCTATTATTATTATTAATAATACCAGCTAGCTATAGCTACATAAAATACCATCATAGAATACATACATCGTAGAATTAGGTTAGGTTTGAAAAAGTTAGGTTAAATTAGGTCAGGTTTGAAAAAGTTAGGTTAAATTAGGTCAGGTTTGAAAAAGTTAGGTTAAATTAGGTTAGGTTTGAAAAAGTTAGGTTAAATTAGGTCAGGTTTGAAAAAGTTAGGTTAAATTAGGTTAGGTTTGAAAAAGTAAGGTTAGGTTAGGTTTGAAAAAGTGAGGTTTAAAAAAAAAAATTGAGTAAATAAGGTTAGGTTAAAATAAATTAAGTAGGTTTGAAAAAAAAAGGTAAGCTTTCAAAAAAGTTAGTTAGGTTATGTTGAATCAGGTTATCTTCGAACAGATTAACATATTATAATGTCGGTTAGATTATTACGCATTTCGCTTTAAAGTAGGTTAGGTTAGGTTAAAACGCATTTTCATTTCATTTTATGACGTTCGATAACCCTTTTTCATTTCATTTAAATTTTACCAGAACATCGTTTCAGAATCGTCAAAATCGTCCTTTGCTAACATTAATTGAGTAGTTAGGTATTTACAAACTTACTATACTACCTATAAGATAGGTATGCAAATTAGTTGGTTTTAAAATGGCTTACAAGCGTGGATTACAATTAGTTTGATTCTACTAACTAACTACAAGTTTTGTTGATAATAATTGCATTGATAATAATTATGTCCAGCGCGTAAACAAATACTGCATAATTTAAATTTTGATGCCTCACGAACCCTGTCGTTATAACTCATTTCTTTAAACTGTGGACACTCATGAACGAAATGATTTTGGTTGCATATTACACATAAATAGCTCTTTGTTGGTGGTTGTGAAGCTGTAACAAATGACTTTGTCGATTTATTCTGGAAGTGACTAACACTCGGTTTATTATCACACTTATTAAAATAAGTCGTTTCTAAAATATCTGCGTGGTTCCGTAAAAATGTGAAGAAATCATCTAGTGTAGGTAAGTTAGTAATACCATTTTTATGCTCCTCCCACTTTCTAAGCGTATTGGAATCTAACTTTGCGGAAACCATAAATATAATTAAAACGTCCCACTTATCTGTAGGAAGTCCTAATGTTTGCAAGGACCTCAGATTTTTTGACAAATGATCTATTAGAAATCTTATGGACTTGAAAGATTCTTTCATCATTGGCTCAATACTTAATAATGACTTGAGATGATTGTTTATTAATATGTTGGTATTGTTATACCTGTCACACAAAGTTTTCCAAGCATTTTCATAATTATTTGTGGTAAACTCTATGGACCTTATCACGACAGCGGCACCACTTTCTAAACTTGACCTCAGATAATGAAATTTGTTTATCATTGGTATCGAGTCATTCGAATTAATCAGCGAGTCAAATGTATCGCGGAACTCTAACCATTTAAGATAGTTGCCATCGAATTTTGGCAAAGAAATGGTGGGCAAACGGACAGACTTGACATTATGAGAACATTGGCTCGCTGATTCATCCTCTTGGACTCCCGGTTTTCCACCAGAAGACGTCGGTGACTCAATAATTACTTGAGCAGCAGATATAAGCGAAAAGAATTGCGATTCTATCAATTCTCTCTCATTTAACTGTACATCAATATCATCTGAAGCCAACTCAATTACCGACTGCAACTTATCAAACTCAACTAGTAACAATTGAAACTTTTCGGAGCGCAAAGATAAATCTTTTATTTGGTTGCTAGTAATTTTTTCTAGATCAATTTGTTGTAAAGTTATTAAATGATCTCTAAACTTAGTAAGCCTACCCTTAATTATGCTTCGCTTCTTTAATTGCTCTTTTAGATCCATTTTTCAGTTAATTAGTAGGAAACAACAAATAAACGCGAATAAAATGCAATGAAGACAAATAAACGTTAATGTAGGTAGGTGTGTACCTCAGTCCAACCGTCTCGCGTCGATCGGTTAACTGGCCTAGCAACAGCGCGCACTGACAGTACAATGACACGTATCGTATGTATCTGACCGGTACAACACGGCAGTTGAAAGCAAAGTAGGCAAGCTATTATGTAATACTTACTTAGGTGTTTCGGACTATAGGCCGATAAAACACTAAGGAAATTGGATAGATAAATTAATATCATAAAGCGTTTATAGAATGTACGTGCTCTTTATAGCAAGCAAGACAACGTAAATAAATAGCACTATAGAGATAAATCACAAACCGTTAAAATTTTAAGATGCGTAACTGCTTGATTATAAGCGCAATAGCCGAGGTGCAAATAAAAATAAGAAGCACGCATAAAGCTAGATGCTATCCTAAAACACTTTCGGAGCGACAAGCCGCACACACAAATTGAAGCGGAAATTAGGTAGAAATTTAGTATAAAAGGTAAAGGATACTGTTAGGTCACTTTCTCCGGCAATTTTCTCAGAAGTCCGATGTTATTCGACTCGTCTACCTGGTCCCGAAGTCAGCAGATGCAGCAAACCCAACCGATTTCATCTTGTAGTCTCCGTTGAAAATTTGAATTCCGAGTAGCGGTACACCCTAGGTACTCGAAATGTCCAAAGTTCGTCGATTTTAGTCACGGTCGCCAGATGTTCAAAATAAACTAATTAAATAATGAAGGCAAGCTTTCTACTGGCACAATTAACTTTATTATTGCTTTAATTTAACTGAATATAAGGAGCGGAAACACGTCCGTCTCGCGAATAGGTAGATAGAAGCTGACGCGGCCGCGGCGCCTGCGCCGTGGTCCTCTGAGATACCTCCCGCGCCTCGTCTTGATCCTCAAAGGCGTCTGATCTGATCACGCAGTGAATGCGTGGACACACATAACCGTAGTTCCTTTACTTTCCTAATTCGTGTAAGAGTTACCTTTAGATTAAGTTGATATATGCTCTATTACTGTCTAGTTTTATTTAACAATAACTTTCCTTATATATAAAAATATATTAAGTTAAAGTATGCACAATTAAGATCTGGTTTTATGTTTATTAAAATACTACTAGTTATTATTGCAGTTGATATAAGTTTGTAATGTTATCTAACTTAGATTTTTTCCATTGTTATAAGTACATTCATTTATTTTTTTCCCTAAAGGGGGGAGTATCTGTACCGGCACATACGCCCGCCACAGATATGCGGAAATATCTATTTCCACGTAATGTTAAGATAAGTGGACGACAGTCACAGATAAGGTATATTTATATTCATCACGTACTTTTGTAGTAAGTTGTATATAAGCTTAGTATATCCCATAATAAAATAGTCTAGTACAGTCTCGTATTTGCGCGCACCTCAAGCCTTTTACTTTACTCCCGAAGATGTCGCTCTCCTTACAATTGCCTCTGGCAAACCGCCCACCGCCGCGACTGTGCCCGCCCGCCCTACGCGCCCCGCCGCTGCGCCTGCGAACCCGCACGCCACCGCACCCGCGATAGGGCCCGCCCGCCCAATGCCGCCCGCCCGCCCAACGCCGCCTGCCACTGCCGCCGCCCAAACCGCAGCCGCGATTGCCACCGCCACCGCCGCCCCGTCGGGATTCGCTGCGCCGCAGCATCCCCGCCAGCCGCGCTATCCGCCCCTTATTGTGGAGGTCCTACCCAACTGGGCCGACCACTTCAGGGCGATAGCCAGCGAGCTCGGCCGGGCTCCCAGCGCGCGCGCCTACCAAAAGGGTGTGCGCTTTACCCCAACGGCCGAAGACGAGTACCGGCTTGTGCAACGTTACCTGTGCAGGCTGGAGAAGGACCACGGTGTGAGGTGGTTCTCATACTCGTTGCCGGCCGACAAGACCCAGAAGGTGGCGATCCGCGGGCTGCCTTCTAACACCGCGCCGGAGGAGATAGTCGCGGCGCTTGCAGAACTCGGTGTGAAGGCCGAGTACTGTAAGCAGATCCGGGCGCGCAAAGGAAGACCCGGCTGCATCTTCTTCGCCAGCCTGAAGAAGAATCCAGACCGTGCCCCCGGCGCTGTGTACGAGATCACGGAGCTCTTGTACATGCCGGGGGTGAAGATCGAGGCCTGGCGCTCGAAGCAGGGCCCGGCCCAGTGCACCAGGTGCCAGCAATTCCGGCACTCGTCGCATATGTGCCACCGCCCCCTAGCGTGCGTACGTTGCGCCCGCCCGAAAGACCAGCCGCCGACGTGAGCCAACTGCGGTGGCCCGCACACGGCAAATAATGCGACGTGTCCCGTGTTCCGCCAGGAGGCGCGGAACAAGAAGGCCGGCACTGTGGCGCTCACCAACGCGCCCGGGCCCAAGAAGGTGCAGCCTCCCCCTCCGCCACGTCCCGATTTGCAGGAACAAACGGCGCCCGCCTCGCTTATGGCGCAGGCGAACGACGGAGCCCCCAGGCAGAAGACGAAGCGGGGGGGGAAGAAGAAGAAGAAGGCGACGGCTCCACCTGCCACCGGCGCCGCGGCGGCTACTCTCGCCGCCAGCAAGACTGCGGCCGCCGCTGGCGCCGCCACTCCGGCTGCGGCGATAGGGCAGCAGGACTTGGGGCACCTCACAGCCCTGCTCGCCCTCCTCAGCGACCCCACTGCCCTGGGCAGACTCACCGCTCTGCTCCGCAATGCATGAGCCGCTCAGGGTCGTCCACTGGAACGCGCAGTCGCTGACGGGGAAGAAGCGGCTGCTTCAAGTGTTCCTGAGGGACTACCGCGTCGACGTGATGCTCATCAGCGAGACACACCTAGCCGGAAGCGACAAGGGATAGTTTTGCGGCCCTGAGAAGGGCCTTTTGATCGTCGATCTAGGAACGACAAGGGCGATGGTTCGCTGCTGCTTAACCGCCGAAACCGTACAGGGTACGGCCCTGGCGTTTAAGGGCGTACACAACATCCATGGCGGTGACGGTCTTCCTCTTGGCGTGCTCAGTGTAGGTGACCGCGTCACGGATGACATTCTCTAGGAACACTTTCAGCACACCGCGAGTCTCCTCGTAGATGAGACCGGAGATACGCTTGACACCGCTTCGGCGCGCCAGACGACGGAAAGCCGGCTTGGTAATACCCTGGATGTTGTCACGCAACACTTTCCTGTGTCGCTTAGCGCCTCCTTTTCCCAATCCCTTTCCACCTTTTCCGCGACCAGTCATGATCGGTTCTGATTCGGTTGCGTAGCGTGCGACGTAAGACGAGCACAAACTCAAACTGTGGACTTTGCGCTTCGCTTCATAATCTTCTCACGCACCCCTTCTGGGGCGTGGGGAGTCGGGGTCAGGTCGATGGACCTCTTCCCGAAGAATCGCCTCTGTCCACTCCTGTGGACAGGTCATCGGATGGCCCATGCGGGCGGTGGTCTTCTTGTGGCGCTGGTATGCAGTGGGTGATCGCCGGCTAGGCAACCAAGTCGCGTGGCAGGCAGCGGCGGTCGGGCGGGCGCGCGTGGTGCGGCGCCAGTTCGGCGATGTGCGGAAGGTGTGATGCATCCGCACGCGCGAACATGCCCTTCGCCAGCCTCTGGACAAACTGGTCCACGGTTTCCCATCTTAGGTCCCTCTGGATTGTCGCGTTCCTCACGTAGCGGGGGGCGCCGACGATGGTACGCAGAGAGAGGTTCTCTTGGGCTCGGAGTCTCCGTTTGTTCGTCTCCGAGCACAGGGCGTACCATGCCGGAGCCGCGTAGGTGAGGCGGGATCTCACATAGGTCTTGTAGATCCCGAGCTTCGCCCTCAGAGGGAGGCTGGAGTCGAAAAGTGGACGCAGCTTGGCGCGTGCCACCTTGACCTGGCTGACGACGTTGTCGACGTGTTGCTTCATGGTGAGCCGGCGATCATTAAATTAATTCGCGAAAAACTCAAATATCACAAGAAATGGAAAATCTATGGTAATCCACTAGATTCTGATGCTTTTAGATTACTCAGGCATAGGGAGAAGAAGTTGGAACCTCTTTGTTTTGAATCGTTTGTGAAGAGAGCCGAAGAACGAATTGAACATTGCCCTAAATATTTTTGGAGTTATATAAAAACTACATTTTCTTCAAATGCTTTACCCGAGCGTATGGTTTATAATGGTAAATCCTCTTCAGATTGTCATTCAATCAGTAATTTATTTAATGAATATTTTAATTCTGTCTTTGTAAAGGATACTATGACAGTTCAATGGATCCCATTTTTGGTTTGGATTATAATTCATCCGATGTTCCGATAGATATTTCGTCAGTAAGAATTACCCGTAAACTAATCTTGAGACATTTAGATAAAGTAGATGTTAATAAGGGAGCAGTTCACGATGGGATTCATCCCATTTTTATCTCGAAATGCTCGTCCTCACTTTCCATACCGCTTACTATCATCTTTAAAAAGTCACTAAATGAGGGATGTTTTCCAAATATTTGGAAAACCGCAATAGTAACGCCAATACATAAGGGAGGTGAGAGGTGTGACGTAAAACAGTACAGGCCTATATAAAAATTATGCACATTTGGTAAAATATTCGAAAAACTTGTAACACAAGAACTATCTCAAACACGTGATACGTCACATCTCTCAATTCCAACATGGTTTTTTTAAGGGTCGTAGTGTCGACACAAACTTAGTCACTTTTACAGATTTCGCAATTAATGCTATGGACGCTGGATGTCAGGTTGATACCGTGTATACCGATTTTTCAAAAGCATTTGATAAAATTAATCATAACACACTCCTTTCCAAACTTCTGAAGATCGGACATGGTGCTCTGTTTACATGGTTGAAGTCCTACATTAGCAACAGAAGTCAAGCTGTCTCACTAAAAGGATACACATCTGACTTTCTCTCCATTGGCTCTGGCGTACCCCAGGGTTCCCATTTGGGCCCATTTTTGTTTACTCTACACATTAATGATATCATGAATATTTTCTCAGACTCATGTCATTTGGTATACGCGGACGATGCTTAGATTTTTAAAGTAGTCTCAACCCCAGAAGACTGCACTTTACTTCAATCTGATCTAAACATTTTCACAACTTATTGTGCCCGTAATCAGTTATTGCTTAATGTAGATAAATGTTACACGATAACATTTACCCGGAAATTTAATCCAGTATTAGCTGATTACAACCTCAATGGTATTCAAGTGAAAAGGGTAACGCAGATTAGGGACCTGGGGGTGCTGCTTGAATCTAAACTTCATTTCAATATACATATCGACCATATCATGGCTCGAGCCTACCAAAAACTTGGTTTGATTCTGCGTCTATCAAAACCCTTTAAGCGAGCAAAAACCATCATAACGCATATGTGCGTAGTATTTTAGAATTTGGTTGTGTAGTGTGGAATCCCCACTATGCGGTACACGTTGCTCGTCTTGAGAAGATTCAGAATAAATTTTTAAAATCATTAGACTACAGGACCGGCACTAACTATAATGATAATAAAAGGCTGTGTGATAAGTTCAATATTGCCTCCCTAGAAAGCAGACGCACTTTTTTGGATGCCTCCTTCCTATATAAATTATTAAATGACCATATAGATTCGGCATGTTTTCTTGAGAAGGTAAACTTGTTTGTTAACCGCATCTCCTCACGTTCAAAGAAAACATTTTATTCTACCCTATGTAGCACAAACTATGCAAAAAAGACATTCTTTCGACGATCTTTCGAAACTTATAACAAAAGACTGATAGATATAGATATCTTCGCAAACTCACTTCATAGCTATAAAAGACAAATAAAAGAAATTCTATGTAGGTAACTTAACTATACATTCTCGAATATTTTCACAACACGGTATAAATTGTAACCAATTAATGGTACTCCAGGTCTTTATGTAAATAGTCAATCAATCCATGTTTAGTAAGTGACTGTTTGTCACCTGAATAAAAAAAAAATGTATCATCAGCAAATAACACAATCTTTGACAAATTCTGAAACATGTAGGGCAAATCATTAATATAGACTAAAAATAAGAAAGGACCTGGAACCTGGATATGGAACCTTGAGGCACGCCAATTTTCACGCGAAATCCTAATAATAAATAATAATAATAATAATAAAGTTTTTATTCCAGAAATACAGAGCATTTCCATATAAAAATTATAAAACATTAAAAACTAGGGCAACACATAACATAAACATTTTAAAGAGAAGTAAGTAAAATAAAATCATAATAGTTTAGGGAACTAGGTTCGGTGCAAACAGACAGTAAATCTAATTCTTAGTACTAATCAGTCTTTAAATTTGAACATTTCAAGTAGGTAAGTTAAAGTTCATGACTATGTTGCTTTTATGATTGTAGTTGGACCCACTGTTTGTGGATCGGGCTCGCGAGCCAAGATCGCACGGCGCACACGACGGTGTTGGTGGAGGCGCGCAGGCGCGCGGCCGCGCCGGCAGTCACGTGACGTACAAGCCCTGCCCAGCCGGGCAGACGTGCCGAAACCAGCATCTCTGATGCGCTGCAGCTGCGCGGCAGGCGGTTCATGGCTCTCCAGGCATTATTGTACTGCACCCGGAGTCGACTGTATTCGGCCTTTGTGTAGTTGCACCACAGTTCGGCCGTGTACAGTGTGGTGCAGTACGCAGTGAAGAACAGCCGCTTCACCTCCTTGCTGCAGCGCGAGAAGCGCCGGGCGAGCATGTTGCCTTTGACGCACAGTGCGCGTCGTTGACGCTCTATGTCTTTATCATCTTTCAGATCAGAGTCTATGATGTGACCGAGGTATTTAGTCTCTTCTACTCTTTGAAGTGTTTGCTGATTGAGGTGCAGAGGAGGAATTGTGGTCGGGGTATTTTTGGAGTTAAACACCATATAAATAGATTTAGTCGCGTTGTAGACCATATTTGTCTCTTGCGCATATGCCTCGCAGGTACTCAGAAGGCGCCGCATCGCAGTGACGGATGGTGCGAGCAGGACCATATCGTCTGCGTAACTTACGTGGTTTACGCAAACTCCATCCATATAACAGCCGACCCCTATGTCGACTAAGCGTTGGCTCAGTTCGTCCATATATAAATTAAATAATATTGGAGAAGATGTTCCCTCTTGTCTCACTCCACAATTAAGTGGCATGGGCTTTGATAGAATGCCGTTCCACCGGGCAATGTTTTTCTGCTGCTGATGCCAACGTGCGAGAATGTGGATTATGTTTTCTGAGACACCTCGATTTCTCATTTTGTCCCACAGTAAGGAGTGTGATGCACGATCGAATGCTTTGCTAAGATCCAAAAAGCAGGCGTAGGTGGATGTTCGTCTCTTTTTATAGTACCCTGCAACTTGCTTGACTATGTATACTGCTGTGGTTGTTGATGAGCTTTTCTTGAATCCCATTTGATGGTCGGAGCTATGGAGGTGTTCCTCAGTGAGTGCTAACAGTACTTTATCAAAAATGATAAATATACTAATGATTTGGTTTTGTTACTCTGAACCTTCTGAATTCTATTATCTAAATAGGAACTCAAAAGTTCTAGAGATTTATTTTTATGGAACACTACGGTTCCAGTTTTGCCAGAAAAGCTTCATGATCTACGCAATCAAATGCTTTAGAAAAGTCACAGAAGACACAAATGGCATCTTTTGATTCTTCCCAGGCACTAATAATATGTTTGTATAGTTCAGCACCAGCATCTGTGGTACAACGTCCTTTTGTAAAGCCGTATTGCTGATTATGTAATATATGATTGTGATTAAAATGAGGAAGCATTTGATTTAGCATGATCTTTTAAAACACTTTACTAAATACTGGTAAAACTGATACAGGCCTATAGCTACTGGGATCTTTTTTGTCACCAGCTTTATATAGAGGAACTACTTTGCTATTTTTCATTAAATCAGGAAAGGTACCGTGATCAATTTGTCCGCGACAGAGGCTCGTCAGTAGCTGGCAGCTACATTTAGCTCTATGTATTGTTATTGACGTTTTCCTTTTTTTATAACTAGCAGTTGTTGTGTTTTAACAGTGTTTTTGGGAGGAGGCTATTGCTATTTGTATTTTTCATTTATTTAAATATAACTATCTTAAAATTTAGTTTCTTTGGCCGTCTTTGACATTGGTCCTTCTCGGAAAAACTTACCTGAATACAGTCTACAAAAGTCGGAGATGGCTGAACAGGAACCTACCATAGATACTGACCCTGGAAGGTCCCAGTCAACGGTGAGTAGTGTATCCACGTTAGCAGCGACAGTGATCGCACAGCGAAAGGCCGCACGTGTTAGGCTTGAAGAGGATATTGCCGACGTCGAGCTGGCGCGCATCCGTGCTGAAGCAGAGGCGGCGCAGGCCCGAGCGAAAGCCGCCGCCGAAGCCGCAGTCACACGGGCCCGAGCGGAGGCGGAGGTGGCCATTCAGCTCTAAGGAGCCAAAGCCTAAGGACATTGTAGGGACATGCTTATGTCAGCAATATGTAACAGTGGTAGCGAGTGCGCTCTGCTTGCGAGTCAGTCGTTCCGTAATCGCGTTCTAAGTAACTTGTCTCTTCTGTGTTATCCCAGGTGTACCGTGTAAAGCTGAACTGTAATAAAGGATCTATACTAAAGACTAAGTGAATATTATTGACACTCCTAAAACATGATCACCATCGACCGCACTTCAGGCTCGCGCTCTTCACAGAACACAGAGGTCTGTAACCAACCAACTGTCTCAGTAACCAACAACCATCTTACCACCTTTTCCGATCAGTCACATCCGCAGCAACAAGTTACAAGCCCCAGTGGTGAACGAAGCCGGCACCCTTACGTGCCTACGATGAGCCCCCGCTCGACGGGAGGGCGTTCCGTAGACTCGCAGGAAGAGTACGGTGCATCACGGCACCACAATGATACGAGGTTTGATAACCAACAGCGGAGAGGCTACGGACACCCTCTAAGGAAGAAGACGGTGAGTACATATGATTTTACACGCTTACTAGATTGCGTTATAAGTCTCGCAAAAAAGCCTTATACAAACTCTAAACTAGGTTACCTTCAACGGTAATGTATCGGTGTGTAATAATTCAAAAGAAATTATGATAACTCCAGGCTACACCACACCCCTCAAGAGAACATTAATTAGCAGGCTATACAAAGCTTTGGTAGGCGAGGCACAACAAGCTGTGCACACCTTACTCCTTACCGTAGAAGATCCAGACGAGATTATGCGTGCCCTCGAATTGCGCTTTGCACGTCCTGAACAGATCGTGATAAACGAAATCGCAACTGTCCGGGCCTCGCCAAAGCTAAGGTAAAAAACTGCGTGTTGATAACACTCACGCAGTTTTTTAGAGACTGCGTATTTGGTCACCAGACCTCTCACATGCTATGATATCTAAACTGACTCCTATTTTGCAGAGTAAGTGGCAAGACTTCGCTGATGCTCTTAGCACGCCCGGGTAGCCGCTTCTGCCACTGCTGTCACACTTCTTAGAAGAGGAGTCCTGCACCCGTGAAAACCCCAGAAGCCGAGTTCGAGTTTGACACACTAAGCCCCACGAGCCGCTGGGTGGAATCCAAGCACCCTAGTACCTCGAGCTACGTTCGCGGCTGTAAAGACCCATGCAACTCAAATTCAGACGCCCCCTAAAACCTACTATTAGCTCAATATCATCTAACAATGCCCCATCCTGCTCATTCTGTAGCCTTAGCCACTCCATCATAACCTGCGACAAGTTCAAGAACCTAACGGTCGAAGACCGATGGTCATTTATTCGCCGGTCAAAGTCATGTCTGAAATGTTTGAAAGAAGGTAATCACAACCGAAGGCGATGCTCGTTCAGGGCCTGTAGAATGGAAGGCTGTAATAGGAATCATCATCGATTGTTGCACACCACCCCCGCATCCCTTTCACAACAAGAACACGCCCAACTATCTTCACAGAACGAAAAGTTAACAGACAGACACACAGACTAAAATTAGGTGTCAAAGTTTGTAGAAACTTGTCTAAACTAATCATTTCCGACGGGTAATGCATAGAAAAAATTAGCGTCAGCATCTGAAACCGCGGTCTTCTAAAGTCCTTCCCAAGTCGGCTTACAATTAACAACATTTCATTTTTCTTTAGGTAAAAAGATTTGATGTCCATTGAGATATATTTGAATGCAATGAATAAGAAACACTTTTAAATATATTTTTCTATTCATTCGTTTTAAAGATAGTTTGAAAATAATTCAGCTCGTAATCTGAATTTTTAATTAATTAACCTTATTAGGAAATAGAAACAGCCGTCCATATTCGCGCGGGCTGGACAGGCTCAAAATGAAAAGGCAAAGGAGGTAGGTGAAACAAAGATTGGGCTGTATTCCGAAGTATTCAAGCCTACATTAATAATATTACTTAGAAAAAAACAAGTGTTACACAACAATAAACCTTTTTTTCTATACCTATGCATATTTTTGCTCTAAGGAAGTTGGCCGTCTGATACCTAGTATTAAAACGGTAGTGATTATATTCTCTTTGTATCTCTAGTATTTTACAGGAGGGGTTACCTACCCCCCTGACCTGAAAACAAGCGCATGGTCAGCAAGCTGGTTTTTTCTTTCACTGAATTCGACCGACATAGCCTCTAAGGTTATAATTTTTGACAAAGTTTATTTAAATTTGAAGAAATAAAAATGGAGAGACTATTTTCTACAAACTTGGACATCCAATTTTAGTCTGTGCGGCTAACCACCACAGACTACAAGAGAAGCGGAAAACTGACTCGTATTTTGAGCCCATCACAGGCAAGGAACATTTTATTAAAACTTCAACAGACAGTAATTCAATATGGCGTCTATACAAACTTTTCGTTCTGTGAAGTTAGACGGGCGCCTTGTGAGTATTAATTTTCCTTGGACGGGCGTATGTCTGTGAGCGTAGGTATCTACCTAAGCGTATCAATCAACAAAATATAATGTACCAGTTATTGCCAGTTATCTGCTGATCTTCGCAAAGATATTTTACCCTTCGTAAGAATTATGACTATATATATTGACTGGTAAGTACCTAATTTGTTACCCGAAATCCACTGAATTTTACAGTTTAGGTTAATTGATAGTTGCGTTGAATGTTTTGAGGTAAGAATATATTTTACCCGTTTTAGATTTGTTTTTAGCAAAAAAGAGTCGATCTGGCTATAGTTAAGCACATCAAGTCAGATGACATGTCGGTCTGAGTTACGTTATAGGGGCGGATATCGGAGTCTCTTGAATTTTATTTAGATGCCTATTTCAAGAAATCAGGCGCTAGGGAACATATAAATCATTTTGTACGTTCAGATCTGTAACATAGAGCTTATCGGGTCTCCTTGAAACAGGCCATATTTTAAATTTATGTATATAAATTAGAATGAAATTCTTGCTTACTGGGGTGGAATCTATCCCCCAAAGTTAACTTGGCACTTAGCCCTGATGACGTCATAGCGTACGTCCCTGTCCCACTGACGCGTTAAGGGCGAGGGCGAGCGAGAGAGGGATGGGAAGCGCAGTCCTCGCGGGTGCCATGTTTACTTTGGCGGGCTGTACTATCGACAAGGCACAACACTCTTGAAAATGTACCCACTTTACTTGAGCTAACTCTGTTTTTAGCCCAATAATAATATAATATAAAATATATAATATAATAATAAATATAGTATATATATATATATATATATATATATATATATATAATAATACTTTGGACACTATTTACACACATTAATCTAGCCCCAAACTAGGATTCTTTGGTACTAGACAACAATACACATACTTATATAGATAAATGTTATACTTAGATAGATAAACAACCATGACTAGGGTACAAACATCCATTCTCAGCAAACAAATATGTGCCCCCACCGGGACTTGAACCTGGGATCCTTGGCTTTGTAGGCAGGGTCACTGCCGACTCGGCCATTCGGGTCGTCATAGAAAGTTTGTAGTGACAGTGAAAGTGAATATGTTGCTTAAGGTATGTAAAATGGGATAAAATTCAAACAGAGGTGCTTTTTTGGGACCAAAATAGTTCAAAGGTTAGTTTGGGAATGTGT
Organism: Argyresthia goedartella; assembly: GCA_949825045.1. Classification (NCBI taxonomy): domain Eukaryota; kingdom Metazoa; phylum Arthropoda; class Insecta; order Lepidoptera; family Argyresthiidae; genus Argyresthia; species Argyresthia goedartella. Next base: position 17,779,028 of record OX463821.1, on the reverse strand, counting down.
ACCCTACATTTATATCTATGTTGCTTACTGTAATTCCGGCCAGTGGCAAGGATAAGGTGTGCAGGACTTTAGTGTGGGATTTTTTCATTCTTATTATTTATTCTGTTCAATGGGGGACATTTACTTGATCTCATTAATCAGAGAAAAATATATTTGACAAAATATGTACATATTTTGTTTTATTATTTTTCTGTGAAGTACCTATTTTAGGCTATAGCCATTTTTACTAAAAATAGAAGGGGGATGACATGAGAAAAACCTATCAAAAGACTATTGATATTGGTAAGCCATTTTCATTGATCAGAAAAACTGATGAAAAAAAGAAAATTATTTAGTGTGGACTAGTCACCAAAGCTATAGGTATGCAATATCTTCTTTAAATGTATCCTGCTATTCAGTTTAGTTTGAGTCTTACTTACTGACAGTGCAGTTGATGTCATTCCCCAAATTTTTTATTTATTTTTTATTTACTAGATACCAAACTCACAACATTTACACTTTAATTCTTACCAGTTCACTTGGTTAAAATTTTCGACCTATTTTAAAGTAAATTAAATTATAGTGGAAGGGAAGGAAGGTAAGATGAAATAAAAACTTCATGCAGCATTCATTGGTGAAATATATTTTGAGATAAGTAAGGTAAGCCCGGATTATAATAAGAACAGAATAGAAAGGATATTTTATCTACTCTTATATCATAAACCCACTATAATGTGTTCAAAATCCGCAAATTGCAACCAGCTAAAAGATAAACTGTTTTGTTAGAACACATTTATTATGTTATTATTGCTGTTATTATGTCTTAAAATTGTATTATTGCTTCATTATAACATTAAATTCGATGTTGTTATTTCATTCCAATTTTTAACATCTCTGAATTAACTTCAATTCTAATATCAGCTTAGATTAAATGTCAATGCCGCGATGCCGGTCGAAACATCGGTTCCTGAACACATCATAGAGAGCTTATAATATGTGTGTAGATAAAGCAGTATATGTCACTGTAAATAATAAGGCATTATGTAACAGTCACATAAACTAGTATTATTCAAACTGTCACAATACATGTAATAATTATTACAGATCATTGTTAAATTATAATTGAAGTTATTTACATACATAATAGAGGCATTTCATCAGTTGTTTAAATGTTTCAGATAATATTACAATGGGACCACCAAAAAAATTTAAGAAATATGATTCCAAATCTGGAGGTGAAAAGTCAAGTAAGTTACATGTTGTATCTGAAAACATTAAGATATCAGTTCAATAAGAAATATGATCAGCACACTGTTCTCTAGATAATCATCCCTAACTCAAAGAATGATTATATTCAAGAATTTATTCTATTTTATTATGCTGTTTTATGTGCTCTGGTCATGTTATTTGTATTGATTTAAATTAAGCAACAATTATATTCAGGCAAGAAGAAGAAAGTTGAGGAGGAAACCATTGACTTGGTCGATGATGAGGTCTCTGAGAATTCCGGGGTTCCTGGTGCTGCCATGCAGGATGCTGAGAAAAATGACCAAGTGCCTGAGGACGAGTTTGGAGCCAAGGATTATAGGTGACTCTTGCACTATGATTGCCTGAATATATGAGTATGAGGAGACATTACACAATTAAATGTGGATTCAAGGAGAAGCACTCTAAGCTTAACAGACCCTGGCAGTTTTACCTCTTGAATACCACCGGCTAACGCCACTTTTACGTTATAGGTTTTATTACCATGGCATAAGGTTCAAGATCGCGACCCGCCCTAACTGCCCTCGGTTGTTGAGAGATTAACTGATGTACCGTGTTTTTGAAAATAATGGCCTTGGAAAATGTATTTAATGTAAGGGCTGAGTAATGCAAAGGTTTGATTAGACCTAGACAAGTAAGACCCAATATGGGATCCATAGATAATTCAGAACCTACTGTTAGAAGCTTTGTAGTAAAAAAAATGTATTGATATAATGCCATATTTCCAGGAGCCAAATGGCTTTAAAGCCAGACAACGCAAGCAGGCCACTGTGGGTGGCTCCGAATGGCCACATCTTCCTGGAGGCTTTCTCACCGGTCTACAAACACGCACACGACTTCCTGATCGCCATAGCTGAGCCGGTGTGTCGGTGAGTCAGCTTGCCTACAGTCTATCTAGGTCTAGGTAAATGCTATGTTATTTTAGAGCAGCTAACCAAGAACACAATAGCAAATATAAAGAGACCAACTGGATATGGATAAAAAGCGGATAGAATCAAAGTTGTAGAGAATTATATCAGCTTTCATTATGTAGTTCAACAAAATTTCCTAGGATTCGTCGTTTTCGAGATGTAAGCATGAAAAAGGGACCTTCTTTGTGCCCCCGCTCCTAGGGCTCACCTCAGAGGAGTCTGGACTTTTAAATGGTTTACGCGATGGATACGCGCATTTACGCGATCCGTTCTACCATATCCTTTCGCAAGCCAACGCATGGTGTAAAGTTTACACCATATGTTGGCTTACAGTGTAAACAGTCATCGAGTAAGTAACGGAATTTGCATCGGTCTCCATATAGTCGCCGCCAACGCCGACGCCATTGAAAAGGTGGCCGTTGCGTTGACCCGTGCGTTGGCGGCGGCTGAATAGGGCGGCTGAACGTTCGCCCAGTATAGGATAAATGCGTCTGATATCATAATATCCCATAGGTTTTCGTTTAATTTAAAGTGAACCTGTACTACTCAGCCACAGTGACTGCAAGTCCAAGGTTCCAAGATTACTATTCCAGTCAAAAGAGGCGTACGCCAAGAAGATGTAGTATCTTCACGAACGCACTGGAAGGTATCTTCAAAACCCTTGACTGAGATGGTTTGGGTGTAAATGTGGATGGAAAACATCTTACCACCTCCGCTTTGCAGACGACATCGTTATACTCGCTGAAACACCAAGAGAACTGGAAAAGATGCGTAATCATCTGTGCCACGCATTAATGGAGGTAATGGGCACGACCGGTATGTCTCAGTCTCAGATCACAGTTGACGGCCGAACGATAGAGCAAGTGGAGGAATACAACTAACTACCTAGGGCAGATCATCAGACTTGGACGAGACCCGCTGGCTCGAGAGATTGACCGAAGAATACAATTTGAGTGGGCAGCCTTCGGAAAGGGCTGTCTTCCACTCTAAAATCCCTCAAACACTCAAGTCAACTAACTAAGACTAACCACTAAGAGTCTACAATCAGTGTGTTCTTCTGGTGATAACTTACGCTTGCGAAACATGGTACATGGTCTCCTACCATGTTTCTATAAAAAATATTAAATGTAACTCAACCTCAACATAAACGTCAAATCCTATACATTTTTGTCTTTAAACGAGTGTTGAACGGGTAAAACCCTTACCGTCTTACCACAAAAAACTTTAAACATTATTTAACACATGATTATAAAAATCGTTACCACAAAACTGATTTTAGCGTCTTAGTAGTGATAGGCATGGCTTATATTATGTGATCAATTTAGGCAACCGAGAAAGCTTGTTTAGTGAGTGTCTTGTTTGTCAAGATGGCGGAATTATTGACCAGCTGTTCTGCTGTGTTGGTTTTGTTTACGAAAAAGCGGTTTTTACTCCATTAAAGTCCAAGTTTTATCGTGAGGAAACCTTCATACCTCCATAGGACATCGTGGGGAAACCTCCTTAGTGGCCGCGATGGGCTATCCCCCTGTCATGCAAAATGGACTTAATTATCTAAAAGTGGGCACAACTGTGCCTCTGCCACCCCGTATCGAAAAAGCATAAAGCTATATATCATCCAATGATGAAATTTATGGTGGGCCACTGGGAGACAGTGTATACGTCGCGCGACACGTTATGAGCGGTGGCCATGCGCAGTAGTCACTTTACAATAGCTGTACATATGCGCAGTAATTCCTGCTAACGTCGCCCAGCGCTCTTAACTTACTTATACTATGGGATGAAATTTGTACATCTGCTTCCGGTGTGCCCATCCACTATAAAAACCATACTAGCCGCAAGCCACAGCAATCTTGGGAGAAGTTTCATCTGCCTGAGATCTACTCAACCATCCAGGGCGGTCGCTCAAGCTGGACCTGATGCAGGAGTTAGGCCAGTTTGTGAAGGAGATAAACCGGCTTTTCACTATGGGATGTAATGAATTATGTATTAAGATGCAGGCAGATACACTAAGACAGTGGCGCCAGTGCCAGTGAGACTGGTAGCCAGTACTGCCTCATGTAAATCTAGCTAGACGGGTGCTCGCCCCAGCACTCGCAGACTGCACGGGACTGGCTTGATTTTATAAGGCCAATACAAGGTTTTTACAAGGCCAACACCAAGCCAGCCAGCTCTGGCCTCGAGTAAACCAAGCTTAACATCTCAAGTTGTGAAATAAATATTGCTTGCCAGTCTTTCTAGTGCCCGTTCAGCAATATTTATTTTACATCTTGAGATGTAATTTATATTAGATTATATCCCATAGTGAAAAGCTGGCTTTATTCATTAAGGACCCCTGGAATGAAAGGAAATAAGCGAAGCAGTAATAACACCACATTTTGATATCAACATTTTTAATTTGTTTATTAACAATTTCATTAATATCGCCAATTCCTTGAAAGATTTTCTATCTCTACTATTAATGTTTCTAACTGAGGGATTAATGTTTACACCACAATTCATGTTCATCTTCTATCACATTTGTGGGTTTTTATTTCCATATTTGATTCAAGTATGTATGGCGGCTTTGCTGGTGCTGAAAAGACAAGATTTCAATTAAATTATACCAAAATGCTAAGGTAGAGGTGGACTCGACACTTGGTTAGAGGGGATGACGGACAGTGGACCGTAGCGATAGGAAATACAAGGGGAAAGATAGGGCCATCCAGTGGGCATTGTCCGACGATATTATCAAGTCAACATCTCTCTGCATGCAGTTGGCAAAGAACTTTGGAGAACGGCGCGATAGAAGAGACTTGTCTTTGATCGACTTGACTCACTAACCAAGAGGCCTATAATAATAATAATAATAATAATCGTTTATTCTCAGGCAACATGACCCATAGTTATAAAAGAAGAAGAAGTGGGTTGATGTGTGCTGAAAGCGATTATGAAGATTTCTTACCTTTTCTGATTCGAAATCCTGGAAAATTAGGTGTTGTTTTGTTGATCGTCATCACTACCCAGGGTAAGTGCAGGGCGGGCAAAAAGATCCAAGAATTTCCTTTCCTGAGCAAGGGATAAATAATAATATCCCGAACCAAAACAAACAAATTGTCTGACGAACTATCAGTGACAGTTCCGTGTGTCGTTTCGTTCCGTTTCGCTGCTTATTTTTTAGTCGTGTTTGATAAAAGTACTAAAGTGAACGGTTTTTCTACACAAAAATAAGGATTTACCACTACTTTACCCAACCATGTTCTATTACTAAGTTAGGAATTACATTAAGCATACAATTTTTCATCAAATTATGTATTCATTCTTATGTTATTCGCGTAAAATGAAATTATGAACGTTTTTTTAAATATTTTTTCATATTGTGTTGTACGGCCCTGGAAATTCAGTCCTTTGAGGCTAGTTGATGAACGAACGAAATTAACTGAATGATCTAGCCGTTTTTTAGTAAGATACTCACTAAACACTTTTTTGTGGTAACGAAATTTAGAAGCTTGCTAACCATTTGTTTACTGATAGATGATGATTTTGCTAAACAAGTGATCATACCGTGTTTTTATTATTTTTTGTAGTAAGACGGTTATTGTCGGGATGATGTATAAACTCAAAGTCACACAAAGAGCAATGGAAAGGTCGATGCTCGGAGTACGCCGTCGCGACATGATACGAAACGAACTCATTCGCCAACGCTCTAAAGTCACCGATGTAGGGAATCCTATTGGGCAGGACACATCTGTCGCAGAAAGGACGAAAGATGGGCTTTAAAATTTTGTTCTGGAGTCAGGCAAGAGAAATGTTGGAAGACCTGCGACACGATATGGTCCGATGACATCAAAGGTTTACCCGCCCCGACCTGGACGAGAATGGCCGCAGATCGCACGAATGGACGCTGTGATGGCAACAGTAGTGTTAAGAGCCATCGGGCGGCTGATCTGGCGGCCGTTGCTAGGCAGAACCTGTGTGCGACAAAGTTCCAAAGTCAAACTTTCTGCTTTTGACTTTTCCATTTAGACCCCCGTTGTGAGCACTCATTCTAATCTATAGTTGTTTCGGGTTGCTGAGAGACTGGGTTCCGGCCAGAGGCGATGTACAGTACATACTTAATTTTGGCCAAACTTCACTGCAAAAGAACGAAGCGAAAAGACGCCCATCCAATCGATCTTCGGGCGAGATAACAGATCTCCTCTTTTGGTCACATTGCTGCCGTAAACAGGGTGTCCCGTAACTCAACATCAAGCGAGTACCAGGAGATGGCCTGCTTATACAGGACCTGGCAAGAATATGAATTAATATGTATGTCACTCGCTTGGTTCATCGATAAAAATTGTTGTCAGAGTTACTAGAAATGTAGGTATCATGATTCCGATATTTTAAGATATTGTATTATATTTTTGCCAGACCATGTGTAAGCAGGGTTATCTCCTGGTACGCGCTTGAAGTTGAGTTACGGCAACTCATGTATAAATGTTTATACGTTGACGTGACTGCTTGCAGGCCGCAGCACATCCACGAGTACAAGCTTACTGCGTACAGCCTCTACGCAGCGGTGTCCGTCGGGCTGCAGACGACGGACATCACGGAGTACTTGCAGCGGCTGAGCAAGTGCGAGGTGCCGGCCGGCATCGTCGAGTTCATACAACTGTGCACGCTCTCTTACGGAAAGGTCAAGCTTGTGCTCAAGCACAACAGGTATTTCTTATAAAAATGAATCGCTATACTAACGTATAACGTAAGACTAACGTCTTACTGAACCTCTAAAATGGCCCGAACAGTTAGAATAATTTCTATTCACATTCATTCTCCTCAGTCCGGAGTAGGTTTAACCCCTCGGTTACCACCGGCGTTAGCTAACCCCACTTTTCCGTTATAGATTTAAAATTTTATTACCATGGCATAGGGTTAAAAATCGCAATCCGTCCCAACTACCCTCAGTTTTTGAGTAGTTAAGCAAATAGAAAATAAGAAAAAACGCCGAGAAACAGCTAAAAATCTAAAGATCTTTTGTATGGGAAATGGAGAAGTGTTAGCTTACTATCGCTAGATGGCGTTGTTAGCCACAGGTTATTCAAACTCCTTTGTCATTGATGAATTATTAGGTAATACATTTAACCTCGTTATCCACAAAAAAGTTTTAGCTTAGAGTAGAGCGTAGCTTAGATTGATAGTTTTAGATAGCGTAATCACAAAATATTTTACCTACGTGTAAACTACTAACGATTTATTTAACGACCAACTATTTTATTAGTAATTTTCCGCCAATGCGACACTTGAGGCAGGGTTTCTTAAAGTGGGGTCCACGGACCCCTTAGGGTCCGTAGCATGTGAATCAGGGGTGTGCAGTATGTCAGTCTGTAAACATATTTATTAGGAAATTGTTTAGTAAACTTGACGAGAAGCATGTCGTTGTTGGGTGGCGAATTTCATAGTATTCCATATGTAATATCGACCACTCGCCTCGGGGTGTGGGGCGCGGGATTGGACTATACCTGCGCGCGGGCAGCGCGGGCTAAAACCTCTGTTGGGAGAGTTGATAACACAAGGTGACGGCAACACGACATCAAAAATGGTACAGAAAAAGGTGTCTAAGCATCAGGAAACAAAGACTGTCTGTGTCTTTTGAAGGATATTTTAGCTCAGAAAGGCTTGGAAAATAAACGTGGGTGCGGAGTCCATTTTTAATTGATATTAATAATATCAGCGATAAAGATCTTATTAAGATCTACTCGATAAAATCTTCATCGCTTGACTTGATTTTCATGAGATCTAAATAAGTTTTGAAAGCTGAATTTCATGCAAAAGATCTTGGGGAGTTTTGGTGTTGTTTGAGTCAATCTTACCCTCTTCTTGTCAAGCGAGCTATGTCTGTTCTAAAACCAATTGCCACTAGGTATCTTTGCGAGGCGTGGTTCTCGGTTGTGGTTTCTATAAAAACAAAAAGTCGCAATCGATTGAACGTCGCAGAAGACATGAGCCTTGCCTTGACGAAGACAATCCCACAATTCAACGTTCTCATTAAGGCCAAACAGCAGCACCCTTCTCATTAACTTAGTAGTAAGTGTAATGAAAGTACCAATAAAAGTAGTTTTTGGTAATATAAATAAGGCTCTTTCATAAATATTTTTGACAGGGGTCCGTGGAATTGTTTAAATTGTGAAAGTGGTCCATGAATGCACATAGTTTAAGAAACTCTGTTTAGGGGGTATGTACCATATTACTTATTTTACAATCTTAGGTGGTACGAAGTTCACCGGGTCAGCTAGTTAGAGATAAGCCACGATAACATGGCGCGCACAATACAATACGAATGACTGATGAATGACACAAGGTTCACATCCTATTACAGGTGCGCGCCATGTTATCGTAGTATATCTCTAGTCTCTACCACTACTTGTCTACGCAAACGGCGATACAGCAATGTAATGGGGTGGGCTTAATCCTAAGTTAGTTCGAGGTATACTAGAGTGATTCAACGTCGCCCGATATTAAGACGGATTCATCTCTGAGTTATATATAGAGATGGGCAGTGCTATTAATCATGTTAATATCATTTGGCTAGTAACAGGTTAATAACCGGTTAATAGCCAGTTAATAGCCAAAATGGCTATAAACCCTGCTATTAATGTTTTTTATACCAATCATGTTTTTTTACGGTTATATTATCATTAGTGATCGGAAATTCAGATGCTTTCGGTCAAGTCTGTTGCGGACTTCTCAGCCAAGTGCGAATCAGAATTTTCGGGAAATTTTAACGGGAAAAAGTCGCGAAAAGGGTGTCGTAGTTACTAGTCCAATTTTCTTCAAAATCAATATCTGGGGATCCGGTTGAAGTGTGATCATATTCTGATGTCAGATTATGAAAAAGTGGCCGCCATTTTGAACTTTGCAGTCCCTGGTCCGATTTGCTTCAAAATCGATATCTGGAGATTTCATATTGCCTAAAAATTCATGAGATTCATCTAATTAAAACTTAAAGTGTGGCAAACACACCTATTATGCATGCTCAATAGCTATCACCAACTTAAGTACCTATAATAAATCTCAACGAAAACCAGTGAAGTTCGTACAGATTTGGCAAAATATTACAAAATAACTCAATAAATAAAAAACAAAATCCCCAGACAGTGCTTTTAGTTGATATGATACCTTCCCCCGACCGCATACTTCGTACCATTCAGGTAGACACACGGGCTCTCTCTCGAACGCTTCTTCTTCATAATCTTCTCACGCACCCTTTCTGGGGCGTGGGGAGTCGGGGTCAGGTCGACGGACCTCTTCCCGAAGAATCGCCTCTGTCCACTCCTGTGTCTTGATGTGGCGCTGGTATGCAGTGGGTGATCGCCGGCTAGGCAACCAGGTCGCGTGGCAGGCGGCGGCGGTCGGGCGGGCGCGCGTGGTGCGGCGCCAGTTCGGCGATATGCGGAAGATGTGAAGCATCCGCACGCGCGAACATGCCCTTCGCCAGCCTCTGGACAAACTGGTCCACGGTTTCCCATCTTAGGTCCCTCTGGATTGTCGCGTTCCTCACGTAGCGGGGGGCGCCGACGATGGTACGCAGAGAGAGGTTCTCTTGGGCTCGGAGTCTCCGTTTGTTCGTCTCCGAGCACAGGGCGTACCATGCCGGAGCCGCGTAGGTGAGGCGGGATCTCACGTAGGTCTTGTAGATCCCGAGCTTCGCCCTCAGAGGGAGGCTGGAGTCGAAAAGTGGACGCAGCTTGGCGCGTGCCACCTTGACCTGGCTGACGACGTTGTCAACGTGCTGCTTCATGGTGAGCCGGCGATCAATAGTCACTCCCAGGTACTTCACCTGCGAAGACCACTCGATATGCTGTCCCTGGAGCTGGAGCGATGGTGGAAGGAGACTCTGGCCTGTGATGAGCGCCTGCGTTTTCCCAACATTGACGGACAGTCGCCACTTGGCGAGCCAGTCGGGCAAGATTTCCAGGGTGCGCTGCAGTTTGATGGCAGCGTGCGGAGCCTGGAACGACGACGCGTAGTAGGCTGCGTCGTCTGCGAAGAGTGCCAGCTGGGCACCCGGCCCGACGGGGATGTCGTCCGTGTATCGGGCGTAGCAGGCGGGAGACAGGCAGGAGCCCTGGGGGACGCCGGCTGCGACGGGATGTTCCTCGGAGACGGCGTCTTCCACCATCACTCGGAAGCGGCGATTCTTCAGGAAAGAGGCGATTGTCTTGACCGTTCTTCTTGGGGCAGGGGACGTCGACAGCTTGTACAGCAACCCCTCGTGCCATACTCTGTCGAACGCCTTCTCCATATCCAGAAGTACTGCGACAGTGTATTCTTTTTTGTTCATACAAACCGTCATGTCATTCAGTACTCTGGTGAGCTGAAGCGTCGTAGAATGCTCGGGCCTGAAGCCGAACTGTTCCGGGCGCGGCTGGATGTGGGGCAGTAACTTCGCTAACAGGAGCTTCTCAAACACCTTTGAGATGGTGCTCAGTAGGGTGATCGGCCGATAGCTCTCAGGCAGCTTGGTGTCCTTGCCCGGCTTGGGCAACATGATAACCAAGCCCTCCTTCCATTGGGTTGGAAAGTGACCCGTGCGCAAGATACCGTTAAACAGGCGTGCAACGGCCGCCACAGTGCGTGGCGCCCGTTGCACAGCGCCGTGTTGGGTGTTCGGTCTGCGCCCGGGGCTTTCCTGGGCTTGGTACGTCGGAATGCACGCACAATCTGGCCGGGCGTGACGACGATGGGGTCCTCTTCGGGAGCTATCGGCGTGGCGAAGTACTCTCGCAGGTGTCTCTCGACTGTTGCGACGTGCTCCACATCATCCGTTGGGTTCGGCTTGAATTGCTTCTCGAGGCATTCGGCGAAGATCTCCGCACGGTCTTGGGCTCGGAATCTTGGTAGGCCGTCGCTGCCCAGGATTGGTCGAACAGGAGCAGGAGTGGTCGACAAAGCCCGGCACAGGCGATGCACGGAGGGGACGTGGTCGCCTATGGACTCGACGTGGCGTTCCCAAGATTCTTCAGCGTGGAGATCAAGTTGGCGCTTCAGCTCTGCCGTCATGGCGTTGAGCCTGGTCTTCATCGTGGGGCAGCGGGTTTGCTGCCACTGCTTCCGGAGAGCGCGCTTATCGCAGATGAGTGCGCGTAGCTCAGCAGGAAGAGGATTGGGCTTCCCCCCGCGAGCTACGGTGTGCGATGATAGGTCGAGCGCGTCTCGGATCTGGGTAGTTAGCAGCGATGCCAGGCGGTCAACGTCTTCCGGCTGGTTGACGGGGCAACTGGTGGAGGGTTGGTCTAGGGCGGCGGTGAAGGCGCCCCACTGGTAGCGGCGACGTGATGCTGGCGGAGATACCCGGGTGGGCAGGTCCGCCAGGACGAGAAGAACAGGCCTGTGGTCCGAAGGGAGGTCAGGGAGAACCTCCTGGCTCGGCGGTGTCCGGAGACCTCTGACGACCACGACGTCGATGATGTCCCATCCGGCCCGCGTGTCGAAGTGGGTGGGCTCGTCGGGACCGATGACGTCGTAGTTGTGGCTCACGGAGTCGGCATGGATGGCGCGTCCAGCTGGGCACACCCTGGTGGAGTTCCAGGCGGTGTGCTTGGCGTTGAGGTCGCCGGCGACAAGTGTCGGGTGCGGCGACTGTAGCAGCCCCCGTAGCTCGGCGGTGCGGATTGGTGTACTGGGGGGCTTGTAGGCGGCGTATAGTCGCAGCACCTCGCCGGCGACCTGGAGGTCGACGCCCAAAGCATACAGGGATGAATACTCCTGGGCGTCGACGAGCTGGTGGACGATCTTCCTGCCGACGATGACTGCCAAGCCTCGAAAGGTTCGGCCGCTGGAGGTCTTCTCGTCCTTGCGGTAGACGAAGTAGCCGGGTAGCGACAGCTTGTCGCTTCCGGCTAGGTGTGTCTCGCTGATGAGCATCACGTCGATGCGGTAGTCCCTCAGGAGCACGTGGAGCAGCCGCTTCTTCCCTGTCAGCGACTGCGCGTTCCAGTGGACGACCCTGAGCGGCTCATGCATTGCGGAGCAGAGCGGTGAGTCTGCCCAGGGCAGTGGGGTCACTGAGGAGGGCGAGCAGGGCTGTGAGGTGCCCCAAGTCCTGCTGCCCTATCGCCGCAGCCGGAGTGGCGGCGCCAGCGGCGGCCGCAGTCTCGCTGGCGGCGAGAGTAGCCGCCGCGGCGCCGGCGGCAGGTGGAGCCGTCGCCTTCTTCTTCTTCCCCCCCCGCTTCGTCTTCTGCCTGGGGGCTCCGTCGTTCGCCTGCGCCATAAGCGAGGCGGGCGCCGTTGGTTCCTGCAGATCGGGACGAGGCAGAGGGGGAGGCTGCACCTTCTTGGGCCCGGGCGCGTTGGTGAGCGCCACAGTGCCGGCCTTCTTGTTTCGCGCCTCCTGGCGGAACACGGGGCACGTCGCATTATTTGCCGTGTGCGGGCCACCGCAGTTGGCGCACGTCGGCGGCTGGTCTTTCGGGCGGGGGCATTCCCGCGCCGAGTGGGGACCGCCGCAACGTACGCACGCTAGGGGGCGGTGGCACATATGCGACGAGTGCCGGAATTGCTGGCACCTGTGGCACTGGGCCGGGCCCTGTTTTGAGCGCCAGGCCTCAATCTTCACCCCCGGCATGTACAAGAGCTCCGTGATCTCGTACACAGCGCCGGGGGCACGGTCTGGGTTCTTCTTCAGGTTGGCGAAGAAGATGCAGCCGGGTCGTCCTTTGCGCGCCCGGATCTGCTTACAGTACTCGGCCTCCACACCGAGTTCTGCAAGCGCCGCGACTATCTCCTCCGGCGCGGTGTTAGAAGGCAGCCCGCGGATCGCCACCTTATGGGTCTTGTCGGCCGGCAACGAGTATGAGAACCATCTCACACCCTGGTCCTTCTCCAGCCTGCACAGGTAACGCTGCACAAGCCGGTACTCGTCTTCGGCCGTTGGGGTGAAGCGCACACCCTTTTGGTAGGCGCCCGCGCTGGGAGCCCGGCCGAGCTCGCTGGCTATCGCCCTGAAGTGGTCGGCCCAGTTGGGTAGGACCTCCTCAATAAGGGGCGGATAGCGGGGCTGCTGTGGCGCAGCGCCTCCCGATGGGGCGGTGGTGGTGGTGGCGATCGCGGCTGCGGTTTGAGTGGCGGCAGTGGCTGGCGGCGTTGGGCGGGCGGGCACAGTCGCGGCGGTGGGTGGGTTCGCGGGCGCGGCGGCGGGGCGCGTAGGGCGGGCGGGCACTATCGCGGGCGCAGCGGCGGAGCGCGTGGGGTGGGCGGGCACTCGCGACGTGGTCGCCGACGGGGCGGGCGGACGCGCGGTTGGCGGCACCGGGTGCCTCACTGGTCGGGGGGGGTCGCGGTGCTGGGGCGCGGTGCCCCAGACACGGGAATTGCGGTCGCGGACACGGGAATTGTAGGAGAGCACTTAGTATGTAAAACACTCGTACCTTTCCTTTCCAGTGTTGAAGCGCTCTCACTGTCTCTTTCACTCGCGGCGGTCAGTTCGTGGGCGGGGGCGGACCCGGATGCCTGGGGCTCGCCCGGCAAGGGCGAAAGCCTTGGCATGTCCAGGCCAGTCTTCCTAGGTGTAGGCGGGCGGGGCGGGGGGGATGGCGAGTCGGCGAGCAAGGCCCGCTTTCCGCTACCCCGTAGTACCTCGTCGGATGGGCTTTCGCTGCGCGCCCGCCTCGTCCCGCGGGGCGGTGGCGGCAGTATGAGGGGCTGTTCACGCGCCTGCTCCAGCAGTCTCGCGTCCAGAATTTCCTCGCCGAATTCAGCCGCAGGCGTACCCTCCAGGGCAGCGCGGCTATCGGCGATGTAGGCCTCCATGGCGCGTAGTAGTCCCGGCGAAAACAGTTTGGCTTGAGCGGCCCGGATTAGATATAATCCGTCCAACTCATGCTCCGCTCTCGGCGAAACCGGACGACGCACCAAAGGGGACCCATATTCCGTCGACGTTGAGACGGGGAGCAGGTGGTCGAGGGATGTCGATGAGGTGAGACGACTACGGCGCGGGGTGGCCCCCAGCGGCGGGCTGCTCGTATCAACAACATGACATTCACTGACGCTAGCACTAGCACTGTCCACACTAACACTAGCACTATCACTGTAGCCCTTAGAAGGGCTTTTGAACTTGTCCATAGCAGCGGGCTATGGACAAGTTGGCTGCCCGAAGGGGGTACCGACCAGGTACGACCTTAGGCGAAGCCGGCGTCCGTTCCTAGAAGGTATTCCCCTCCGTGCAAACACTCGCGACGGTAATATCGCGACGCGCACGGGCGCGTGTTGCGCACGTCCGCTTGCGACGAAGCGGCGGGCGAACTGCGGAGGAACGGCGAGAGATGCAGGTCCGTGTACGCGACGGTCGACGACACTCCTCCTCTCGAACGCAGAACATTTTCAGATATATATTTGTGCCAGAAAGAGATGGAGTGCGTCTTCGCCGATAACTTCTGCCTGCGTATCCGGTCAAGTACCAAACCTCCAGCCAATGTCAATTTTGAACCTTAACTTAAGGTATTAGAGTTCACAACCTATCAAGAGAAAAAAATGAAACAGATTCACTTAGCTGGTGGAAGGGGATTTGCAGCTCTACTCAGTTGCATAAAATTGCAATTGCGAATTTGTCAACTCCTTGTACATCAGCAGCTACTGAAAGGACGTTAAGTGCTCTAGCTGATGTACATAATACTAAAAAGAATAGGCTAACTACAGAACGGGCAGGAAAAATAACGTATATATTCCACAATTGGAACTTAACAAACAGACCGTCCTATTCAACAAGTACACTAGTCACAGAAAGCGATCAGATGGATTGCTACTCGGAGTCACAGCCACCAACACCAGATATATAGGAAGTCGATGAAGATGAAATCAACCCAACAGAAATTGATCCATTATAATCCGATCCTATCCAAGAAGCCGATCCAATCCAAGAAGCCGATCCAATCCAATTGCTAATCGGGACAGAAGGCAGTGACTGGACTGCAGAATAACTTTTTAACTAGGCACATAATAAACATGAAAGCAAAATAAAAATACAAAAAAAAAATGTAAATAAAATAGCTGATTGAAACTTTTTAAATGGGCCAGGTTAGTTCCAAAAAATTGCATTCACATTGTTTTAGATTTGGATTTTCTTAATTTTGATAACCATGGAGGGAAATTTTAAAACAATAACAGCTGGGTTAGGTTAGGTTCTATGTAATAACCTCTAGAGGGCGCAACATCCCTCTGGCTTTGCCATAGTCAAATAAAAATGGCGGCCACTTTTTCAAAATCTGACGGCAGAATCATGATTAGACTCCAACCGGCTCCCCAGATAAAAAATTTGAAGCAAATCAGACCAATAACTACGAAGTACAAAATGGCGTCTATTTTATTAAAACCTAACTTCAGAATAATGAAACCACAGATATCGATTTCGAAGCAAATCGGACTAGTAACTACAACACCTTTTCCCCGACTTTTTCCCGTCAAAATTTCCCGAAAATTCTGATTCGCACTTGGCCGATAAATCCGCAACGGACTTGACCGAAAACATCCGTATTGCCGATCACTAGATAAAATGTACAACCATAAAAATCAGTTTTGTATTTAAAACATTAATAGCAGGGTTTATAGCCATATTGGCTATTAACTGGCTATAAACTGGCTATTAACAGGTTAGTTAATAGTGTTAATAGCCAAACGATCTAGCTATTAACTCATCTCTAGTTATATATCGTGTGTTTTAAAAAAAAAAAAAAAAACTGTCAAGTACGGGTCGGACTCGCTCACGTAGGGTTCCTTGCCATCGTACCAGAAAACTTAAGTACTAATAAAGAAAATAATATTATATCTGAACGTGGATTCGAACCCAGAATTTAAAGATTGCGCAACCGATATAAAACCGATAGCGCCACCACAAGCATGTGATAAGCAGATATGGTTTGTTATATCGCGAGTGGTGTTAAAACACATCTCTTGTATTGGGAGCACCTTTAATTTATAAAAAGCCCGCTGACGGACGAACAGACAAGCGGACAGCGGAGGTTTAGTAATAGGTTTCCGTTTGGCGCCCTTCGGGTACGGAACCCTAAAAATGATCTTTGGATGTATAAGTCTCCATCGCTGAAGAGACTTGTCATTGATGCTCTTCCTACAACATGTAAGTATGTCCTATCTACCACAATCTGTCGATCCGCAGATACTTAGTGGAGAGTAAGCACGTGGAGGTGCTGCAGAAGCTGCTGAAGGACCCGACAATCCAGCAGTGCCGACTGCGGCGCGACGGAGACGACGAGTTCCTGACGTCCGCGCTGCCCAAGCCCGACCTCAGCAAACCCAAACCCGGTAAGTCCCGAAAACTGGAAAGCGAGTCGGCACTGATGTTGAGTCCAGTGACGGCCGCGGAGCCAGAGGCCTCGCACATAAAGGATTCATTCGATTAATTGTTTTCGTCAACGTTTTCGCGTTTTGCCAAAATAATTTGTAAATAAACCTTTTCCCCACAAAACGCGTGAACTTGCCCGTTTTATGGTGCTTGGTGTCCGCAAGAATAGACGTAAGACGTTATAGTAGTTTATGTGATCGATACATAATGGAGGGCATTAAAACTCATGAGTGGGTCTATGAAACGAGCCGAAGGCGAGTTTCATAATAATATCACTCGAGAGTTTTAATGTCTGATTATGTACAGTTACATACACTAGTTTACCTACACACATATCATAAGCTCTCTTTGATGTGTTCAGGAACCGCATGTTTGACCGCCATTGTGACATTGGCTTATTGTTCTGTAGTACCAACTTCACAGACAAAGTAGGGGGCGGCACGCAGGCGGTCGTCGGTGTTCGAAATTTGAATGTGAATGTGAAAAATTACACATTATGGTCATAATGTTCAATAAGAAATGAGTTTTTACAAAGTAGTTTGACATTATGCTGAACGTAACGTGCGGTTTTTGGACGCAGTAAAGAGGTTTTATGATACGTGTGTAAATAAAGTGATTAAGAGAGTGGTTATTGCCTCCCTCTTACTAAAACTGGTCCAACTTATGTACATTTGTCATAATGTCGCGTCTTCTGTTAATGTAGCCAGAGGGCTTATGAATATATTTCTCTCCGATGCAGGCGATGAGAACAAACCGGCGGCGGACGGCTCAGTGCCGGACGACATCAGCCAGTTCTACCAGCAGCTGGACAAAGACGACGACGACGACGAGGCGACGGACATCACCGCCAACCAGGCCGTCGCCTTCGAGGTCGATCCCGATAAGATCGAGGTAACAATTCCATTTTAGAATCTTTTTTTTTTATCTACTCATGTATCATAAACTCTCTTTACTGCGTCTAAAACAGCACGTTAAGACCAGCATAAGCATAAACTATTTGGTAAAAACTCAAATTTGTACATTATGACCATAATGTGTAATTTTTCTACATATTATGACATTCAAATTTCGAACGCCGACGCCCGCCCGTCTGCGTGCCGCCCCTAGTTTGTCTGTGAAGTTGGTACTACTGAACAAGCTAAACAACTGCAGAGCCACAATGCCGGTCAAACATGCGGTTCCTGAACACATCAAAGAGAGCTTATGATATGTGTGTAGATAAACTAGTGTATGTAACCCACTCTCGAGTATTAATGTAATGCCCTCCATTATGTAGTAGTCACATAAACTACTATTATTTTTTATTTATTAGGTTTACTAACAGTTTGTGCACGAGATAAACAATTAGGTACATATAGGCATAAGCTTAATAAAACAATGTTAGGTATACAAGCTACTTAAAAGTATAGAATAGAATAGAATAGAATAATAATTTATTTGCGAGACAGGCACTTACACTAATATATAATACAAAATTTCTAAAACAAGCTTGTGTGTCGCAAAACGGACCCTGACTCAGCATAATGCTGGCTGGTTTGCAACCAACGCTGGTCTTCCGTCAGAGCCGGTCGGTGATGCCACGGACAATCTAACCACTAAAACAGGATTGTACTGAGTAAGGTACGTATAGAAGAGAAAGAGAAAGAAAAAAGAGTGAAAAGAAAACGGCTTAAAGATTATAAAAAACTAGGTACTTAATACTAGCAAGGAAATAATTAATTAATTTGAATACAACTTTTTTGTGCGCTCAATTCCAGTGCAATTTGAAAATTGAAATAAATGATACCTACTAAATAATACTAAATAATACTCGTATCGTGTTTATGACCCTCCTGCTTTTTTTGGCTTTCAAATAAGAAACGTTTAAGTTGTATTCTAAAACTATGTGAATTTTGCAAGTTCCTTATCGGCGGTGGGATATTATTCCAGCATTTCGATGCAGCGTAACGGAAACTACCTCTGAATGTGGCAGAGCTGTGCCGCCGCATCGAAAGCTGTGCCGAACACTGGCGGGAGCCGCAAGATCTGGAGTTCGACATCCATGTTAGCTTCTCGTAGAGGTACGAAGGTGCTTCATGCTTAAGTACACCGAACAAAAGGCACGCAAGATGCAACTTACGTCGGTGCTTCATTTTCAAAAATAGATATTTATTTAAAAACGGCGTGACATGACCTCTGAATGGTATATCGAAGCAGAAACGGGCACAGGCGTTCTGGACTCGCTGAACTAGTTTTTGTGTTCTGGCTAGTAGTCGAGGACCGAAGACCACATCACAGTAGTTCAGCTTCGATAGTACAAGCGACTCTACGAGCCGGATACGCAGATCTTCTCTTATGTGAGGCCTCAATCTGTACAGTACCTTCAGTCTATAGAAGCAGTTCCTAACGGAGTCAGCAACATGCTTTTCAAACCGAAGGTCGCAGTCCATGTGCAGGCCTAGATTTCGCGCCTCATATACACGTTCCACCGGATTACCCATGAGCATGACATTTAGTGAAGAACTAAGTCTAGCTAACTGATATTTGTTTCCAACAATCAAATTTTTGTTTTTACTCGGATTAAGCAGCAGACTGTTATTTTGCGACCACATTGCTATTCTAGAGAGGTCTTCATTCAGCTTTGTTATAGCATTATCAATTTCAGAGGGTTTACAAGAAATGTATATCTGTGTATCATCTGCGTATATATGGGACTGACAATGCATGATACACTTTTCCACATCAGCCGAGTAAAGTATAAAGAGAAGAGGCCCCAAAATAGATCCCTGAGGTACGCCTTGAATTACGGGTGCTATATCTGAAAGAAAAACCGATCCGTCACTGCGAGATAGCTTGGTACGCTGGTGACGGCCACTGAGATAACTGCTGAACCATAGAAGGGCATTATGGTCAAAACCATAATAACTTAATTTAGACAAGAGAAGATTATGATTTATGGAGTCGAAAGCCCTGGAAAAATCCAGCAGTACAACTATACTACACATCCCTTGATCTTGTGCACAGAGGATGTTATCTGTAACATCTAGCAAGGCAGTTACAGTACTTCGCCCCTTCCTGAAGCCCGACTGTACTTTCGGTAAAATGTTGTTTCTCTCTAGAAAATCAGTCACTTGGTAGCCAACAACTTCTTCCAGCACCTTCGATAGGCATGGTAATATGCTTATTGGCCTAAGGTCTTTCAGTTCAACTGGATTAGAGATCTTAGGTTGAGGAAGCACGATTGCTTGTTTCCAAACATCAGGATAAGTAGATGTGCTTATAGACTTGTTTATTAAAGAAGCTATTATTTCCAGTATGTCCGGCAACGTCATTATAAGCATATCCAGGCTGATGAGATCACATCCCACTGCCTTAGATTTCAGACCACGGAATATGTTAGCGACTTTATCCATGCTAACTGGTTCCAAATGAAAGATTGCTTCGCTAAATTTGTGAAATTCGAAGTAAGTAAGGTGTGAGATACATACATCCGACAAACCTGGAATGTCCAGGAAGTGATTGTTTATATAGTTGGGGTCTTGATAATGAGCAGGCAGTTCAGTATTTTTTTCAGGTATAACAGTATTTTTTAGATTCTTCCAAAGCAATTTAGGATTATGAATTTTATTATTGATGTTTTGATTGAAATATGCGGTTTTTTCATTAAAAAGAGCCTGATTTACCGTGGTCTTAAGACTCTTATAGTATACTTTCTTTCCTTCAAGTTTAGTTTTATGAAACTCAGCCGCCGCCTCATCGCGTAACCTCATCATTAATTTAATTGTGTCAGTGATCCATGGGTATGAGTGGGTTTTGATAACAACCGAAGTTTCAGGCGCATGTTGGTCGATTAGAGCCAACACGATATGGTTAAAACCGCTAACCATATCGTTAACGTTATTAAGTGTCGATAGTAGCTCCCATCTAATAGATTGTAGGTCAGAGTTGAAATTATCAATGCAAATATTTTTAATAGGTCTATAAATAACGGTATATGGCTTAGGTTTTGTTTGTTTAATGTTAAACT
Source organism: Argyresthia goedartella (assembly GCA_949825045.1). NCBI lineage: Eukaryota > Metazoa > Arthropoda > Insecta > Lepidoptera > Argyresthiidae > Argyresthia > Argyresthia goedartella. The sequence goes on along the minus strand of OX463821.1, from coordinate 17,758,555 downwards.
GACAGCTGACAAGAAAATGTCCATAAAGGGAACCCACTGGCTGAACAGATATCTTGTCAGTCTGTAAATCCGAGCAAACTACGTCAATTAAGGTCTGAGAGGTCTTGGTAATGTGTGTTGGCGATGTAACTAGTTGACAGAGATTTAGGCATGAGATAAAAGTAAGAAATTTTGCAGTTTTGATTTCAGTAGTATGCAACAGGTCAATGTTAAAATCACCCAGTAATATTAAATTATCACAGCTAGGCACCGAATTAATTGAGTCCGTTAAAGCGTCAAAGAATAGATCTGCGTCCATCCAGGGTGGTCTGTAAGCCGTGCCAATTGCGAGCTTCTTCCCATTGAGAGTCATAGTAAGCCACATTTGCTCAACGGCTTTGTGAAGAGCATCCACCGGGTGAGGCCAGGTGCGCACGGCAGTGCCATGCCTGACGTAGAAGCCGACCCCGCCACCGCGCGAGCGTACCTCACGCGGCCGCGGGATGTGCCTCAGGCGGTAGCCCGCTACGACGGGTGCGCGTCCATCTTCACCCGCACTGAGCCACGTCTCGTTTACTGCTAAGATATCTAAGTCGTGCTTTAAAATCGAAGCCGTTAGGTTGTCATGATTTGTACCGAGGGAACCTGCGTTGATCAAACCAATTTTTAACTGACCAAAAACTACAAATTGCGAAAGTCATAAAAACGATACAAGGCAAGTAGGTAAGAAGGTACGATGTATGTAACAGGTTGATTGCATGACATGGTTTGATTATTGAATAAAAATGTGTAGTTCATAGTGATACAATAAAGTAAGTTTTTAAATAAACAAGGTGAATTTATGGTATATCTATTATTAAAATTGTGTAAATAAAAATAATCAAATCTGCTGTTTAATTGAGGTTTCTTTGAAATTTTTTCTTTCCCTTGAAAAATATTGTAAAAAACAGAACATAATATACTCAACAAAAGGTGCAATAACATTAGGCTATAACATAGTGAGGTACTACACAGATAAATAGTATAATGAAAGGGGTGCAAATAAACGAGTACCGGAGTAAATAAACCGCTCAAACGAAGCCAGCCTGAAAAATGCGAGCGACATCCGCCTCCGTTCGGAAGGGGTACGCCTGCTTCCCGTCGCCCTGGCGGGCGTGGATGCGGCCTCTCTTCGTCCAGGAGTACCGCCAGTTCTGCTTGCGGCACTCTTCCCGGACCCGGTAGAAGAGCTGCCGGTTGAAGTGAGTCAGCCGCTCGTTGATGTAGATGCGCTGCTGCGATGCAGGCCAGCCAAGCTCGGCGGTAGTGAGCGTGCGACGCACGCGCGCCGCGGCAAGTAGCTCGTCACGCAGGCTGCGTCGCGCCAACCGCACGATAACGCGGCGTCCGCGCCCCTCAACCACGCCTGCCCCCGTCCTATTGATGGCACCCACTCTCTCAGCGAATACGATATCACGCTCCTCAAGAGTAGTTCCGAGTTTCGCCGCCAGAACGATAACAGAATGAACAACGTTTTCCCCCTTTGCTTCCGGAAGTTGACCGATGTCGAGGTCGGATGATAATGCCTCTTGGTCCCTGTCATTTAATTCACTCCTTAGTTGAACCACCGTCTTCTCCAATTCAGCCACCTGGTTCCCACCGATTGCTACCTCTCTTTGCTCTATTACATCTAGACGTCGTTCAAAGGCGTCCATACGCTCGTTGATCATCGCCACCGTAGTACGAAACTCGAACATCTCCGTGCGATAGGTACGCAGCTCAGCCATGTATTCTGCGTTTGTTACTTTGTTTCCCAATTGTATGTTGTATACACAACATACAATTGGGAAACAAAGTACTAAAATACTTAAATAAACTATGCTATAAGTGCTGTGCTGTAGGATTCACTAGTGTACTATTAGACATAAATTATATTGAGAGTAAGGCTATAATAAAATATGAATGAAACGAGTACCAGTAACAAAAGTATGATTACTTCTTCAGGATCAAGGTCTTTATTTTTGTGGATGCATCATGGAAGACGTCGGTGGATGCATCATGGAAGACGTATATCATGTCGCTATGTTGGTTTAGTGATTTTCAGAGGCGAGGGATAGCTGAGTTAGCTCCAAGTACCGTTCTACGAAGTGGAGGACATAGTGACGTGATTGATAGGCGGGGGCGTCTGTTTAGTTTTAGCGGCCTATTTCTTATTTCAAAGTTAACATACTTTGATCTCTCCTTCTTCAGAGCAATGGCGTTAGTAAACACAGAGGTGTAGAATTACTATCATGCTAAACATGTGTGTGATCGGTTCCTATGCTGTGCTACCAATTATGGGAAGAGGCCTGAGACTATCGAGTAATATTACTTTTTTTTTTTTGCTATTCAGAGGACCGGAACGAAAAGCGTGCTACGGAAGTGGCATCCCCACTCAATACTGGACATATACGACTATGATGAAGATCCTATTAGTATTTTGTTCAACCTATTATTTATGAAATTCAACTTTCAACGTACAGGTAATTCAGAAGCGCTGCATCGAGCTGGAGCACCCTCTGCTAGCGGAGTACGACTTCAGGAACGACGCCGTGAACCCGGACATCAATATCGACCTCAAGCCGACCGCCGTGCTGCGACCCTACCAGGAGAAGAGCCTGAGGAAGATGTTCGGCAACGGACGCGCCAGGTGAGACCTCAAGCCGACCGCCGTGCTGCTGCGACCCTGCCAGGAGAAGTGCCTGAGGAAGATGTTGGGCAACGGATGCGCCAGGTGAGACCTCAAGCCGACCGCCGTGCTGCGACCCTGCCGGGAGAAGAGCCTGAGGAAGATGTTGGGCAACGGATGCGCCAGGTGAGACCTAAAGCCGACCGCCGTGCTGCTGCGACCTTGCCAGGAGAAGTGCCTGAGGAAGATGTTGGGCAACGGATGCGCCAGGTGAGACCTCAAGCCGACCGCCGTGCTGCGACCCTGCCAGGAGAAGAGCCTGAGGAAGATGTTGGGCAACGGACGCGCCAGGTGAGACCTCAAGCCGACCGCCGTGCTGCTGCGACCCTGCCAGGAGAAGAGCCTGAGGAAGATGTTGGGCAACGGATGCGCCAGGTGAGACCTCAAGCCGACCGCCGTGCTGCGACCTTGCCAGGAGAAGATCCTGAGGAAGATGTTGGGCAACGGACGCGCCAGGTGAGACCTCAAGCCGACCGCCGTGCTGCTGCGACCCTGCCAGGAGAAGAGCCTGAGGAAGATGTTGGGCAACGGACGCGCCAGGTGAGACCTCAAGCCGACCGCCGTGCTGCTGCGACCCTGCCAGGAGAAGAGCCTGAGGAAGATGTTGGGCCACGGACGTGCCAGGTGAGCGCGATGCATTAGGAACCTCCGCTGTTGAGTAAGAGACCATGCCTTGAAGAGTTGTTCCATATAATTATTGAGAACTACCTTGATGATATGTAAGTCCATCTCTATCAATACAGAAATATGTGTCTTTGCCACTATCTAAAAAAGGCTAAGGGTATGGCAAAAGTTGCCACCGATATGTGCTATACGATGTATCGACAGTTTTCACTCTTTTTAGATTTCCGTACCTTACAAGAAAACAAAGGAACCCTTATTTATAGCATCACTTCATTGTGCCTCAGTCCGTCTATCAAGACACTTTTTCACAGGAAAGCATTGAAGCTTCCAGTTAAAATTATTATCATTTTCTCAACTCAGGTCTCTTGAAGTTGTGAAAAAATAAACTTATAGAGGATAGCGCAACCTAGAGAGATTTATGTCACAATTTTTCGGAAATTGCTTGATATTCGCAATGCAATCAAAACCTAATGCGTACTTCCCGTTGACTTAGAATCATACAATTTGTCATGGAGCAAGGTCTTATAGTAAAAGTGAAGGGAAAAATCCGAAAAGCCGTAAATTTCATAAAAAAATCGATAAATGCGGAACTCTCTGTACGCGAGTGCGATTCGCACTTGGCTGTTTTTATATTATCCAACCTGCAAAAGAAATCAGAACTTTTATTCTTTACTGCAAGTTACATCGAATACGTATCTTGCTTCATACAAACATTCCTTCGCAGATCTGGTGTAATTGTGCTACCTTGCGGCGCGGGCAAGTCCCTGGTGGGTGTGACGGCAGTGTGTACGGTACGCAAGCGCGCACTCGTGCTCTGCAACTCTGGCGTGTCGGTGGAGCAGTGGAAGCAGCAGTTCAAGTGCTGGTCCACCGCCGACGACAGCATGATATGCAGGTGCCACTCACTATCTGTGTATCTAACCACCCTGCACCCTGCTGCACACATTTGCTGTAATTAGGGTCGATCACCGATATAGCCCTCATCAGGCTCATCAAATATGCGTGCTTTAAGTTTTTTTTAAATCCAATATGTACGGAGGTTGGAGGCACGTTCGAATTGACTCGAAGGAAGTAGCTAAAAACTGCCGGGACCTGGCATCCTAAACATGGAACGTCCTATAAAATACTTAAAATAAATAAATAATTTCTTGCGTGAGCATCTCATTCGTCTATCCCACTAGACCAAAATATGATATAGTAGATGTTAAAGATAGGGTCTATGTCAAAATAAGGATATGTCGCAGTTGGTTGGTTGAATCAGACACTTAACTAACTCTCTAGACCGTTAATTAAATACCGACGTTTAACCAAGTCACTAAAATTCCGTCAGACAAGTGAGTGAACGATTTATATTGTTTCTTTTCGCCAGAAATAGATTTTTCCTAAGCATTTATTTTCTCAATCCGTATTTTTCATATACATATTATGTTTTACCAATATAATCATTTTCCAGGTGTTTATTTTCTCATACACTTTATGTTTGATTTAATTTGCATCCTTACACTTCCATTTTGCGTGACAGGGGGCTAGCCCATCGCCGCAGCTAAGGAGATATGAAGGTTTCTTCACGACGTTGCCCATCACCGTTAGATCGTCGACATAGTAGTGTGCGTACTAATAACGGACTCACATTATGCAATAGCGTGCGATTTATTAACCTTTGACTGGTGACATGGTTTTTGTGTAACGTAAATGGTGACGAGGGGACTGAGAGGCCCACTGCGGTATCTAGTATAAATCATAGAAATTAAGTGTGGTAGCTAGCCAGAGTATGTAAAAACTGTGTTATCATATATAAATGGATAAAATAAAACAAATAACTATACTCTGAATATATTTTTTTGCTACGATCTTGCAATTTTAATGTATGTCGTCTTAACAATCAAAAAACTAGAGATGAGATCACAAATTACATAAGCAAAAAATTAATCAACATATTTTGACAAAAAAACACTTTTTTCTGTAATATTGAAGTAATAATGAATTAAAAAAAACAACTAAAATTAAAAGTGTATTTTCACGAAATTGACAATGGTCGAACTTTGCCAATTTTTATATGCAGTCTGGGCATATTTTTTTTGCACACTGCAAGCACACACGTTTCGGACACGATTCAAACTGGTAATTTAATTGGCGCTTTTATCGAGGAAGACAACTGGCTCCTGCTTTCCTGGAGTTTTGATTGTTCTCGGTTAAAAATGTGAAAAAACAATACAACAAAATTACTTAAAAAATTACGTAAGTGGTGACATGGGGTCTGCCGAACTTTACGCCAATGTAACTTACCGATTTGAGCCTTTCCGACACAGCTATCCCCTTCTACGGCATGGATGCAAGTAAACTCGAAGCTACTCAGGTGATGAGCCCAAGGAAACCCGGAGATGGTGCTAAAATGTTGTTTTACTGACGCCGCTGGGCCTGTAAGACCCCTTGTCACCAGTTAAAGGTTAAGTAAATTAAGTAGGCTGGCTGGCGATTCCACTCCGCGATGCCTAATTTGATCTATTTTCTGTGTTCTGTTTTGAGTCTTCATATCTCCTTAGGTGCGGCGATGGGCTAGCCCTTTGTTTGCAAAATGGAGTATTGAATAACTGGCTAAACGGGGGCGCAGTGTGCCTCTGCCACCCCGTATGTGAAAAGGCGTGACGTTTATGGATGTAAGATAAATCAAGCATAACGTGTATGAAGAAATAAACATCTGAAAATAATGAATTCGGAAAAACATAAATTATGAATATGAAAAATACGGATTATGACAATAAATGCATAGGAAAATATATGCCTGACAAAAAGAAACAGAAGAAATAAAAGCGTGTAGAAAATTATATTACTAGTAATAAAAAGTGTAGAAAAAATTAATCGTGGGAAAAAACGCGAATGGAAAACAAAATTACAAGAAAAATATTATTTCTGAAAATTCATCTATACACTCTACAGTAATGGCAGCGTGTCTCGCGTTTATTGCGCATTTTATGACGTTGCATTGTCAAAATTCACGACTCACTCATACAAAAATGTGGCATAGACGTGATAAAATGTGCGTCAAACGCGTTAGCGCGAGCCATACTACTAACACGACTGTATAAATAAGCACAGCAAAAAGTCAATGTGTAACTCGACGAGATCGAATATAAACGTATTTGTCTGGTTCATGATCTTCGCCGCAACTTCCAGATTCACTTCTGAAGCCAAAGACAAGCCGATGGGCGCCGGCATCCTCATCACCACCTACTCGATGATAACCCACGGGCAGCGGCGCTCCTGGGAGGCCGAGCAGACGATGAAGTGGCTGCAGGCGCAGGAGTGGGGGCTGCTGGTGTTGGACGAGGTCCACACTATACCGGCGAAGATGTTCCGTCGCGTGCTGACCATTGTACATTCGCACGCCAAGCTGGGTACGTAACATAGACGTTCTTACATACAGGCACATATTGCTTCTGAGCCCACACTACGCGACGTCACATACATACATATAAACATCCAATACTTGGGGATTGTTTTTTCCGTCTCCCCAGCGGGACCTCTTGCCTGGGAAGCGGAGTCTCGGAGCATAAATCCACAGACGAGGGCGGTGGTTACCACTTTAGGACTGATCTTGCACCTTCGCATGTCCGGACTGCGGCGATGGGATGGCCCCCTGTCATGCAAAAAGTAGTATTGAGTAGTTGGCTAAACGTGGGCGCCACTACCACCTCGTATGGGAAATGGTGCGGGTATACTTTGTAATGTCGTAACTATATCGTAGAATTGACCATATCATGAAATGGCCAACCGTGGTTGAATTAGAACTTTCATTGAACGAAGGAATCTTTTAGGGAAAAACATTGCGGTTGCTTAGTGAAGACTAAAAGGGGAGAGTGCAGCGAACCTCCCGAATAGTCTTCGTGTTAGTTTGTAACGAATATCACAAAAAAAAATAGGAGGTACTAAATAAAAATTATTTTATTATTTATTTTATGCTTCATCAAAATCAACATTACTGACCATTTCATGAAATAATCGGCCAGATCATGAAATAGTTGGCCATTTAATGAAATGAGCAATTCTATGATATAGCTACAACATCTACACTCCTGAAGCAGAGATTGCAATTTGTATGGCGCAAGGTATGTTATGGCAAGGAACATCCCATCTGACCCAGCAGGCTCTTGTGACAGATCTGAGCTCACGCCCGAAGGAAACACTTGCATCCGCCAACCCTGCACGTCCGCACCTCTCCTCTCTCCTCCTGGCTATAACGAGCAGCAAATTCCCAAGCTTACTGTTGACACTGGCAAAATTTACCTCAAAAGTGGTTAGCATTTTAATTAATAGAAGAAGACAAATCTGAAGACAAATAAACCGAAACCAAATTAATTAAGTTAGCATTTTAATTAATAGATTTAGAATTTATTTAACCAAATTAAACACGAAGCCAAATCGATCGATGGCGATCACTCACTAAGGCTGATGACCACAAATAAAGTTTAATTCATGTAGAAATGAATTCACATGCAGGTCAGAAGAAGAAGCAATGTATGTGCCTGTGTGAAAATGTTTAAATGTTTGTTTGTTATCAGTGTTTTGTGCAATAAAGTATAAAGTAAAAAAAAGTATAAAGTAAATGTATATTTGTTTAAATGTTTAGGTCTGACGGCGACCCTCCTCCGCGAAGACGACAAGATCGCCGACCTGAACTTCCTGATCGGGCCGAAGCTGTACGAAGCGAACTGGCTGGAGCTGCAGGCGAACGGGTACATAGCGCGTGTGCAGTGCGCCGAGGTCTGGTGCCCGATGACGCCCGAGTTCTACAGAGAGTACCTTATAACCAAGTAAGTATACTTACACTAAGTCCCTCCACCCTGACAGGCACTTGTATGGTAAACTTAGTATATTATACTAGTAGTATCCGATAATAAGGAGCAACATTAACCATTACTTCAAATTTGGTAAAATTGAGCCATACGCTGCTAAGCTGGCTCGTTGCGGATTTATGGAGGTTGTCGGGTCTCCAAATCTGCCTGTCAAAACTTGTCAACTCTGGCACAGCATTATTGTCGTAAAACGTCTGCCACTGCAACCAAGTAACGATTGTAGCCGGGACCTACAGCTTACAGTGTGGCTCAGCATAATATCATGAAGTGATTCAAACAATAAAAACGGTCACCCATCCAATTACCGTCACTGCCAGATGTTGCTGAATCAGCAGGATCGATCGTTTATTCTCGGTTATATCGATCGGTCTTATTCTTATTCGGTGAGAGGTAAGTAAAATAAGTTGTATGAGCCCTTGCTGGCTGTATATGAACACTCAATGATGATGATCGGTGGATCAGGATAGAAGAGTCATAACTTGATAAATCATTTATGTTGTGTAAAGATCGGTTATTTAAGGATTTTATTGATAGACGAATGTGAACCGATGGATAACTCTAAGTAATAAAATAATGATAACAGCATTAAAGCTGACTGCGATATGTGTGACGATGTATGATGGAACCGCACATAAGTAACTCAAACACAAATACATAGTCAGGTCATAAGTTCTGTCACATGTGCAATATGAAATAATTTAGACATGTTTATTATTTATGTAAACATTTATATAGCAAAATGAACTTAATAAAACATAGATTCTTATGGTAATAAAGTTTATTCAAAATGACCCCCGCGATTTTGAATACAGGCCTTTATTCTGCGCGGCCAGTCGTCTATCGCAGCACGAACGAGGTCGATGTCAATATCGGCGGCTGCCTTAATCAAGGATGCCTTGAGTAACTCCAAATCAGGATGAGGCTTTGAGCAGGCCTTTTCCTCCAAGTGTTGCCATATCTTGTAATCTAACGGACTCAAATCTGGACTGGAGGAGGGCCAGTCTTCGTGCCGGATGAAGTCGATTTCACGCGCCGCCAGCCAGTCTTGTGTGCTTTTCGCTCTATGAGCTGGCGCAGAATCTTGTTGGAATACCCAGTGCCTGTTATTAAACATGGTATGAGAAACAGGTTCCATAAGGTTCTTGAGGACTGTATTTTGATACATAACTGCATTCGTTTTTACGCCTTTCTCACAAAAATGTACCTCAGTTAAGCCCCAATAAGAGACTCCCAACCAAACCATGAGCGAGGATGGAAAATTACCTCGTTGGACATGCGGAATACGGTTGCTCGCTTCTTCACTGCTGTGTGCGTACACCTTATCATTTTGTTTGTTGTAGCTCTCTTCCACGGTGAAAATTTTTTCATCCGAAAAAAGAATTTCCCGATGCTTTTTTCCCTCGTACCGCTTCAACAAAGCGCGGCATCTCTTCAGTCTCAGGTCAATTAAACGAGCGTCCAAACGATGTCCTGTTTTTCTTCGATATGCCCTAAGCCCTAAGTCTTCATTTGACACCCTTTTCACCGTGGTCCTGCTGAATCCCATCTGAAGGGCCAACAGTTTCTGCTTACGTATGGGATTTCTTTGAATTCGCGCCTTCACAGCTTTTATCACTGCTGGAGTCCTAACAGAGCGAGGGCGAACACTTCTTGACCTGTCATCTACACTAGAATCTTCATTGTATCGTTTTATGGTACGATAAACGAATCTTTTGGTTATATTCAAATTTTTCAGTAAGTCGAAAATCTGAATTGGCGCGTAACCGCAACGATGCAACGCAATAACTGCGACACGGTCTTCTTTAAGTGTCCACTCCATATTTAAAAATGAGGAAAATTCTAAAAAGAACACATTTTTATTTTCATGAAAAATTCGAAATTCGAATTCAATAAACTTTTTTGTGGCCAGCTTTCTAAATTCAAAAGTTTTTATTGTGTGACAGAACTTATGACCTGACTGTGTATTTGACCGTCGTCAACTTGGTACAGAATAAACCGCAAGATGCTGCTGTACGTGATGAACCCGTCCAAGTTCCGCGCGTGCCAGTTCCTCGTGAAGTACCACGAGCGCCGCGGAGACAAGAGCATCGTGTTCTCGGACAACGTGTTCGCGCTGCGACACTACGCGGTCAAGATGAACCGGCCCTACATCTACGGGCCGACGTCGCAGAACGAGCGGATACAGATACTGCAGGTTGGTGCTTGCTGGCGGGACTAACTCATTCATTCACTTAAACAATCGTTCGTTCACTTATTTGATATTTTCTAGTTATTCTTTATTCTTTATTGCATAGATAGTATAAAGTTACAGACAATTAAAAGTAATGTAATAAGCAAAGGCGAGCTTATCTCTAAAAAGAGATTTCTTCCAGCAAATCTAGGCAGGACAGGAGAGTTAATTATACAGGAAAGTCCTAGTTCGCAATAACACTATACATACGGACGCAAATAACTTTCAAAATATATATAAACTATACCAAATATAAAATATATATATATATATATATATATATATATATACTTCCACTACATAAAATAAAATGTATAGCATGAACATACATAAACTATAATTAGCGCAGGGAAGTGCGTTCCACAGTCGGATTGCCCTTAACCTAAACGAGTGTTCGTAAGCGGCAGTGTTATGCCGAGGAGTTGAAAGGAGAGACACCGTGTGAGATCTCGGATTGCTATCCCTGGGGAAAAGAAAGTCAAAACGTTGGCGTAGATATGTGGGGTATCGGGGATTTCGCAAAATATTGAACAGATATGAGAGAATGTGCATGTCACGGCGAAGACGGATCGGAAGCCACTCCAGCTCCTTACGATACTGGGAGACATGGTCATACTTGCGCAACCCGTAGATAAACCGAATCCCGAGATTTTGAAGTCGTTCGAGTTTGTTCAGTTGTTCTTCGTTCGCGCTGGCCCAACAAACATCCGCATAGTCTATTAAAGGTAGTAGAAGGGACTGAGCAAGCGTGATTTTAGTCTGCCGTGGCAGGAAGTACTGCAATCTTCGGAGGGAGTGAAATGACGCAAAGACTCGTCTGCTGACCTCACAAACATGGGGCGACCAGGACAGCAAGTTGTCATTTTATTCAATGGGGTTGGCCGGTGAAAGCTAATCATAGGTGGCGCCACGTGCAATTGGTTCCTTTATCCAGTTGCCACTTTCAACAATCGACTAATTTCTGGAACTTTTCTCTGTTAATTGGTTATCGGAATTTATTTACTACACAACAAAAGTAATTTTTCGTGTATATGATCTAATGTCATGTAACTACTACTGTACAACATAATATTGTATTTTTGGCAGCGGTTTTTTACAATACACAGCACATGACTGGCGATTGAACACACTGCACTGGTAACACAGAAGTGTGACTTTGACGTTAGGGGAACCAACCGATACTAGCGCCACGCCGACAGTTGCCAACCCCATTCAATTATTATTTTATTTCTTATTAATTGATTTATCCCCATTATCATAAGGCATCTTACATCTTGCTTGACAGATGGTTCGAGCAGCGTCCGTTTGAGAACGGCGCCGCCGCTCGTGGCTAAACAAACCGACACCTTCGCCCGCGGTCCCTGCACATATCCCTTCATTGATTCACTTAAGATCTTCAAAATCTATTACTGATTTATTACGAGTACATAACAATCCTGTCGGACGCAATGCATCTAACTGCCTATATATATTATTTTTGCAGAACTTTAAGTTCAACCCGAAAGTAAACACGATATTCGTGAGTAAGGTCGCGGACACCAGTTTCGATCTGCCGGAAGCGAACGTGTTGATCCAGATCTCTTCGCACGGAGGCTCGCGGCGGCAGGAAGCGCAGAGATTAGGTAAGAAGCATTCAACATTCCTTGCTCGCAGTCGCTCCCTACAGGGGCGGCGTGGGAATCTTTCTGCACTAGAGTCTCTCCCTTTCTTCTTACTCGTGTAAGTCATGGTATTTTTAAATACAATGCAGCTACATACATGTCAGCAGTAACAGTCAAAAATTAATTAGCAGCTGTTCGGTATTAACTACAATAACCATTTAGCTCACGCTATCGTTTGCAATCTCGTTACAGCATAGTGAAGTTAAATGTTAATCGGCTCGAAATGTCAAGTTGACGTTTCCACACACACTGCACTACCTCTATTTCGTGAGTGCTATTATAACGTCACGCATGAGGTCACACGCAACGTTCACTCTGGTGAACTGTATGCGCATAATGAAATGACCTATAGCGCGCTCACAACGCAACTAGCGCTCGTACGCGCATCTGTAACCGCACCGATAGTGTCGATGGGCAACATCTCGCAAAGCGTCACGTTTCCGAGTTTAAGCTGTCAAAGGTGTACAAGAGGCACCACATGTTTTGTTATTTAGTTTTTTAAGTTTTAATGTTTGTAGATGAATACGGATAATTCCTGAATAAAATTAATTGGATATTAGTTTTTGCGTACTTTTCTTCACCTAATGTTATTCCAGCGGGAATGATCATGATCACATTACAAACGATTTGTGCACGACTGAACGTCTTGAATGTATTTGGATTGGAGATGCTGAAATGCATTAAATGAAATAATCCTCTCTAAAATCTGTCTGCCGTGGTAGGTAGGTATTTATACAAACAACCTGAGTCCCGAAACAAACTGCACCGTCAACTAGATTAAGTTGGTCCTATGATTGTATAAACTAGATTTGAAATTAAATAATTACGTGTGTTCTGGATGGTTCATCTTTATTATGGCTGGCGGGCACGACGGCGCAGTTAATGTAAGTAGAGCTTGTCTAGTTAGCACGACGCGCCCCACCACTGAACCACAAATAAATTACCACAACATTTATGATACTGAGGCGCGGTATTTTAGTTTAGACACGCTACTATAATGTAGTTTTATAACGTTGTTCTTATTCAAAAATCAAAATATAAATATAAAAGTGATTGATTTTAAAAGGGAAATAATAAACTGCACATCAAAAATACTGATTTGCACAGCAAATATCAGGGCAAAATGCTGCGGTAGCTTATTTGAAGGGTATAGGGGGTGAGCGAAGCGAAGGTCCCTTTATTCTTCCTAACGGTTGAACATGTAATAACAACAAACAATACATAAAACATAAACTTAAGTACATATAATAGTAGTTTATGTGACTGCTACATAATGGAAGGCATTAATACTCGAGAGTGGGTTGGCGAGTTTCATAATAATATCACTCGAGAGTTTTAATGCCTAATTATGTACAGTTACATACACTAGTTTATCTACACACATATCATAAGCTCTCTTTGATGTGTTCAGGAACCGCATGTTTGACCGGCATTGTGGCTCTGCAGTTGTTTAGCTTGTTCTGTAGTACCAACTTCACGCAGGCGGGCGTCGGCGTTCGAAATTTGAATGTCAGTACCAACTTCACAGACAAACTAGGGGCGGCACGCAGGCGAGCGTCGGCGTTCGAAATTTGAATGTCATAATATGTAGAAAAATTACACATTATGGTCATAATGTGTAATTTTTCAGATAAGAAATGAGTTTTTACCAAGTAGTTTAACATTATGCTGATCGTAACGTGCGGTTTTTGTATGCGGTAAAGAGGGTTTATGATACGTGTGTAGATAAAATATTTAAAACATAAAATGTGTATTTGTTGATCCTTTTTTGCTGTGCAAATCAGTATTTTTGATGTGCGAGTAAATACTAGCCTATTTTTTGCTGGCTTAAGTGGCAAATATACAATAGGAAATAAGTATATTTTACTTTTTATGTTTATCTTTTATTTAATATGATACAGGGTGTCCGCTGGCAATAAAAATAAAAAATAAAATATGAATACAAGTAGATACAGTTATTTATTGATTATTTTACACAAAAAACATGCGGGTTTTTGTTTTTAAAAAATCACTCCAATTAGATGGCGTCCGTTTAGCTGCATGCATTCTTGCAATGTTGGAAAAAACTCGCTTGCAAAGATCTGGACCGATAGCTGCGATCTCGCGTCGGTTATTTTCCTGTAGGGCCCTTATCGTTGATGGCGAATTACTATATACGCGAGATAACCCCACAGGAAAAAGTCGCATGGGGCAAATCTGGTGATCTGGGGGGCACGCGAGGTCGCCAAAGCGACTAATAATTTTTCCAGGGAAAAGCTCTCTCTCTTTGGCCATAGAGACCCTAGCGGTGTGTGCCGTGGCTTCATTCTGCTGAAAATGGGTTCGGTTATTGTAGCCAACATGACGATGCAGCTCCGGTATAAAAAAGTTATCCAGCATCATGCAGTATCGTTGTGAATTAACGGTTTCAATTTCGCCGAAAAAATAAGGAACAACTATGCCATTGCCGGAACTGGCGCACCAAACAGTGGTCTTCGGGCTGTGGCATTTGATGGGATTTCGGTTTGCTCGCACTCCAATAACGCATATTCGGTTTGTCACGCCCATATCAACTGGTTCGACGGACTATCACTTAATCTTCGGATATCGAAGTGCAAACAGAAACGACGACTTGCCACATTAATCGAATTATTGTTCGCGAAATACGCCTCAACCGGAATAGCGCGGATCGATCTAAGTGAGTGATTTTTAAAAACTAAAACCCGCATTGTCTTTTATGTAAAATAATCAATAAATAACTTTACTTGTATTCATATTTTATTTCTTATTTATTTTTAAGTGTAAAGTCTGCCAGCGGACACCCTATATACGGTATTAACTATCTAAATATAAAACATTATTAGTACATGCCATGAAAGTGTACCGGAATGATTCCTTTTGGAAATAAATTAACGCAATTAAATAAATTAGCCCCGTGGAAATTAAGAAGCAGAAAGCAGAAGAGAATATTCAGGTTATTTTATTGAGGATGTATTATGTATGTATGAGGTATTGTTTATACTAAAATTAAAAAAATAAGGAAATCTGTGGTGCCTCTTGTACATCTTTGACAGCTTATAAGTCGGAAACGTGACGTTTTACGGGATTTCGTCGATCGATACTTTATGTTTGTATTGATATGGACTATCGATTTACGAAGGTTTCGCCATTTTGAAACAAAACCAAAAAGTCTGATGGCACCTGGTTCGCTCTCCATACAAAAATGTTCAATCGCCTAAAATTATTTATAAACAAACCAATTACATCAATTATGCATGTTACTGAGTTTTGGTAGTTTTTTTTAAGTGCATAATCAATTACACGAGTTTTTTTTTAGTGTAAAAAAAAAATAAAAAAAAAATAATCTTTCGAGTTAATTATCAACTCTACACAGGGTATCCTTGTGTGGGGCCAGAAGCAATGTATATGCCTGATATATTATGTTAATATGAATGTTTGAATATCACCCTGTGAACAAGCGGTCGATGTGCACAGGTCGCATTCTCCGAGCCAAGAAGGGAGCTATAGCGGAGGAGTACAACGCGTTCTTCTATACGCTCGTGAGTCAGGACACGTTGGAGATGGCGTACAGCAGGAAGCGGCAGCGGTTCCTCGTCAACCAGGGCTACAGCTACAAGGTTCGATTGCATCATTCGATCACAATTGGAACATTTTCATTATCACTATATTATCAGCGTATTATTTCCTCTCAGCACTAATACACCCTGGCAGAAAATGCTACAATGTATACTTCATTACAAAATGAAGTAGTACGCTTATGCCACTTATGTTGCCCGCCATCATGCATATTATAGCAGTTCCTGCCAAGGTATATATCGCAGGTATATGATAAAATCAGGGACTTGGCCAAATCCCCAAGGAATAATAAAAGAATGACATGATTTTAATATATCCCTAAACAGATCCAGGGATTTGATGAAATCCCTGAACGATTATACGATTTCAGAGAAAGGTCAAAATACATGTTAGTTCCTGTTTATTAGCCCTGCCCCCTTCACCGCGTCTAGTTTACTAGCATTTAGGGCCAGATTGGTTGCTATAAGTCATTTTCTGTCCAGATACTGAAGTTAGGCTGTGTTGGGTGACAACTCTACACAGAACCGTATTGGTTGCTTATTTTGCATTTTTTTTCGACTATCATTTCCCTGATTTCATCATATCCCTGCAACATTTACATGCTAACGCAATACAACTGTAAATAATACCTAGTAAGCCTGTTGTGGTCATGTCCGTAGGTAGTAGTCTGGCTCATATAAGCGACACTGAAATAATTTGCAAACTTTTTATGCGTCAATATAAGTCAAAACAGCCTTTTGTTAATCTTAAATTACGCAAAATAATGAGTATCTATGCATTTTTACTAGCTTTTTGTACATGAGGGTCAAAATGCAGTCACTGACGAATAAACCGCACCGCATCGTGTGAGCCGGCCCTTACTTCCCACCTCCTTTCACTGTAAATACTGAACGCCGTGCCACTTGGTTGCAGGTGATCACTGAACTGAAAGGCATCGACACTGAGCCGGACATGTTCTACGGAACGCGCGAGGAGCAAGGAATATTGCTTCAGCAGGTCAGTACTCTTGACATTCTATAGGTTAATAATTTCTCCTGAGTAGATTATATCATATTACCTTTTTGTAGTAGATAGGGAGACGTATGTTTGCGTCGTGATGTGACATATGTGGATGTAGCCTTAATTAAGTTGGCTTAATGATTATCAATACCAGATGTGAAGGTAAATAAAGTAGGGCTAATACTAGATCACATTTGACACTTCATCAAAATTCAACAATGTAACCTCGTAACGGAGGGCACACAACATTATTTATGTTTTCAAAGTTTAAACTGCACAATTCAATTGCTAAACTGTTTTCAGTTAAAAATACATATTTATTGAAATAATGACTAATCAAGGTAATTTTACGTTTTTTTTTTTTACTTTTTACTAATAAACCATTCTAAATAAACAATGTTTGTACTAAAAACTGAACATCGTTACAAGGTTACGTCGGTGATCCCTTTTTATTTTTAAAGGCTCTTTAAACATAGGCTCCGTGCAAGCGTCCGATAGAGCCATGTATTCCACCTCTGAGCTCGAAGTACAACGGTCTTTTGTTTCCTACTCTCCCAGGGAACCAACCCTGTGACAGGCTTGCGAGTTACTACACATGATAGTTACCCTATCTGTATCGACATACGCACTAACACTCATTCCACCCTTCTTGTACGCAATACCGTGATCCATTGTTCATATCATACAGTAGGCAGCTGATCCTCTCTCTACTTGAAACATTCATTCTTCTTCTCAGCATTAGTCAACTTAAGACCGGTCTCCATTGGAGTGCTGACTAATATAGATTGACTAATCAAGCGTTATTTGTCCCTTTTCCTTTCATAACCTCATTCCTAACACATGATTAGCCGGCCCTTAATCTTTCATTTCGAACTCTTTCATCAGCTAACTTATCGTCGTATATAGCTAACTAACGTATAGCATAATGAAACCAACAAATAAAGCGACGATAGTCATCTTACCTTCCTCCCATGCTTTATACAGCTTTATATAACCCCATGCTTTATATACACGCCTCCAATATACAGGTTACACCTAGTGTGGAGGCCTAAGCAAATCAAATGTATACCTCAATATGTGTATAAATAAATTTAAAATTTTCATTTATATTAGTTGTTTGTCTTCTCGTACCAACTTCTCGAGGCCTGCTTTAGTCCATACACGGCTTTATGTAGTCGAAAGGCTTTATTTGGAAACTCGTTGTCCTTATATTATTTTGGCTGGTCTATGTAAATAACTTCTTTGAGGTAACCATTTAAGTCTTGTATTAAAAGGGCTAATAAAAGGTTAATAAGCACGATTAAACTGGATTTATTCCGTAATATGAACTTGCTTCGCCGGTGGCCATAGACAGAGAGAGATGACTACTCGAACGTCATCAATGACATAGATTGGTGTGTTTACGAATACAGCTTTATCTCCAACACTAGGCCCTAAACAAAGACAATCTTATTAAACTAAACTAGCTAGGCCTTAAGTTAAACGAGTACCTTGATAAATACCAACCATAGTGTCATAGTATATAGTATACACTATGAAACTATGGTTTAACTCACATGTTTCATGAAAATAGTTAAAACAAAAATTATGTTTTCATTAATTTAGTCACAAAATTCAAATGTTTCTCACATGTTAAAGACTTTGTAAGTACATCGGCCAACATATCCTCAGTACAAAGATAACTTAAATTAATGACCTTTCTATTAACTAAGTCCCTGATATAATGATGTCTTATATCAATATGTTTTGTTCTTGAATGCGATGCTAAATCGTTCCATAGTTTATGGGCAGACTGATTATCATTCAGTATACCAATTTTACAAACAGTATTATTACATTCTATCACAATGTTTTCAAAATTAAAGCCTCTTTGCAGGAGTCAGATAGAGCCATGTACTCAGGTTCAGTACTAGATAGTGCTATGGTTCGTTGTTTTCGACTTTCCCACGACTAGAGATTTACCTAGGAAAAATGCATACCCTGTGTAAGATCTGCGATCCAACTGGTCACCTCCCCAGTCCGCGTCAATGTAACCTGTAATTTACAAAATATCTTTTTGAAACACTAGACAATATGCTAAAGTGCCCTTCAAGTACCTCAATACTCTTTTGGCTGCTTTCCAATAGCTTTCACCAAAGCAGTTGTTGAATTGACTTAGATAGCTGACACTATGAGTGATGTCTGGCCTGGAACATACAGCTAAGTACATTAAGCATCCTATTAGACTTCTACAATCAAAGTTACAATTTCTATTTCCCTCCCTTTGTAACTTGATTCCTACTTCCATTGGAGTTTTTGCTTCTTTGCAATCAGACA
Source organism: Argyresthia goedartella (assembly GCA_949825045.1). Classification (NCBI taxonomy): domain Eukaryota; kingdom Metazoa; phylum Arthropoda; class Insecta; order Lepidoptera; family Argyresthiidae; genus Argyresthia; species Argyresthia goedartella. The sequence continues at coordinate 17,739,610 of OX463821.1, read as the reverse complement.
TCTTAAATTTTTCCAAAACCTTCCTTATATATGCTGATTGGTCCAAAGTGTAGCTTCCATCAGGTAATCTAATAATTTTCATACCCAAGATGTAATGAGTTTGACCCAAATCCTTCATTTCAAATTCCTTCATTAATTTTTCTTTGATTAATATCTTCTTCTGTGATGTTGGTGAACTAAATAGCATTATGTCATCAACATACAGTGCTATGTAGATAGTATCATTATCATTTCCTTCATTGTAGATATAAACACACGGTTCTGAAGACAGCCGCTTGAACTGCAATTTGTCAATTAAAACTTCATTCATCCTTTCATACCATGCCTTTGCAGATTGTTTTAATCCATAAATTGCCTTGTTTAATTTATATACTTTCTTTGCATTTTCATTCACTTTAAAACCTTCCGGTTGTTCCATATAAACATTATCTGTTAGAATGCCATTGAGAAATGCTGTTTTCACGTCAAGATGCTCAACCACCATGTTGTTTTGTGCTGCTAATGCTAGCAGTACTCTTATAGTTGAATACCGTACAACTGGTGAAAATGTCTCGTGGTAGTCTATGCCATGTTTCTGAGTGTACCCTTTAGCCACTAAACGCGCCTTGTATTCAACAATTTTCCATTCATGTCTCGTTTCTTGCTAAATACCCATTTACATTTTACAGGCTTACAGCCTTCCGGCAGATCTACCAACGTCCAATATTTGTTAATTAGAAATGATCCATACTCATCTTCTATAGCTTCTTTCCACTGATCTGATTCAGGACCTTTTAAGGCGTCCTCCACCGATCCAGATAGGTCTTCTTCACCCATGATTTCTGCTAGTCCAGCAAACTCTGGTGATTGAGCATCCTCGAAGTCGAAGGACATGTTAGAGTCCTCGTTAGGGTTGATGCTTGATCTTCCTGGAATGTAAGTAGAGTCCGACGAATCATTTGTACTAACCGAATCGTTTGTACTATCCAGACTAAATATTGTTTGTCTGTGTGGATTTCTTGTGCCATCAGAAATGAACTCTTCATCTATTGACAGTTCTGACTGTTGACTGGCTGGTGGGGAATGATCCAATAATTGTACTAAAATAGGTTTTTCATCATGTGACACATTTTTACTAATGAACTGACTTTCATGAAAGTCACATGCCTTGCCTTAATGCATGTCTTTAGACAACAGGGATCTATGAGCCTATAGCCTTTGCTATTATCGCAATACCCTACAAAAATGTACCTTTTGCTCCGTGGATCCAATTTCCTAGCATTATCATTAATGGCATATGCATTACAGCCAAAAACATGTAGGTCAGCTACATCTACTTTTTTGGATGTCCATTTTTCTTCTGGTGTAGCTCCCATTACAGCCTTTGTCGGAGAACGGTTCTTCAGGTACACATCCGTGTTAGCAGCTTCAGCCAATAACACTTCTCCAAACCAGCTTCCTGGAGCATGCAGCGGGCCTTGTCCATTATAGTTCTGTTCGACCGCTCAGCAACACCATTTTGAGAACTGCAGTGTGGAATTGTAGTATGGTTCTGTATTCCATTACTCTTCAGAAATCCCTCGATGGTTCAGGTGGCCAAGCCGTTTATGCCACAGCTCCCGTGTAGCCGCACCATTTGTGGATGCGAGCGCTGCCAGCACCTGAGTGTCCGTCAACAACTCATTGACCGCAGGCTCCACAACAACCGCAGGCTCCACCACAACCGTAGGCTCCACGACGACCGCAGGCTCCTCACAGACTGAGTTCATGGCTACCTCTGACCCCACAACATGGCTAGTAACATTCTTCTTTAAGTTTTTAAACAAATCTAACTCATAGACACCATTATGACAAGTCCCTGTCGCTATGATTTTATCATCATCCCTGATTTAACAACCTTTAGGACTGAACTTTACACTGTAACCTTTCCTATTCAATTCATTTACTGATAATAGATTTGCAGAAAGCTTAGGAATACAGTACACATCCCTTATTGTCTTATAACCAGTTAAAAAATGTACTTCAACACTGCCATGTCCCTCGGTCATCACCTTATCACCGTTTGCAACATTTACCTCCAACGCTTTCGTATACTTGAAGTCTTTCATGAGTTTCCTATCATTGCACATGTGATGCGTTGCACCCGAGTCAATGTACCAAACATCACTCCGCACTTTCACTGATAAAGCGGTCAATAATGATTTATCGCTTGACTTCATTTTTCCACTGTCATTCTTTGGACAGATTTTCTTGATGTGTCCTTCCTTCTTACACTTGAAGCAAACTACCTTTGACTTTTTATTTGGAGTATTTTGTTTCTGTTGACTGCCAAAGCATTTATCTCACTTTGCTCCTTGCCATCTCGCCTCTGCTGCTCCTGAAGTAACTTTGACTTGACCAGTTCGCTTGATATTTTTACATTAGAATTCTTCAACGCCATAATCATAGGGTCAAAGTCAGTTGTCAAGCCGCTGAGCATGATGACTGCCAAGAACTCATCATCAAGCGCAATGTCAATGTCTGCCAACTGTTGCCCGAGCTCTGATAGTTTTGATATGTAGCTCTGCATGCTCTCTGTCTCGCTCAGTTTCACACCAAACAATGATCTATATAGTCCCAGTCTCCGACATAATCCCTTATCCTCATAGGCACGCTGAAGATTCGTCCAGGCTTCATATGGTGTCTTTGCATTGCGTACGTGTGGCAACGCGGTTGGACCAACTGACAAGCATATTTTTGCCAATGCTTTCTGGTTCTTCTTATCGTCCTTACAAATTTCTTCCTGGATACATTCATATAGATCTTCATGCATCAGGACCATTTTTATCATGAACTTCCAATGGTTGTAGTCTTCCATGTCTTTCAGTTTTTCCACAGTTAATGCAATAGGCATTGAAGTCGACATGATTCTGGACAATGATAACTTTCGTCCTTGATGTGAAACGCCGGCCGGTAATTTTTTGAGGTTATGCACAATGAATATGATAAAAGTGCATTTACACAATATTTTGCGAAATAAATACGTTGCAGGATGCAGAATCGTCCTGGGCCCATAACCTCTTGGATTAAAAGGGCTAATAAAAGGTTAATAAGCACGATTAAACTGGATTTATTTCGTAATATGAACTTGCTTCGCCGGTGGCCATAGACTGAGAGAGATGACAACTCGAACGTCATCAATGACATAGATTTGTGTGTTTACGAATACAGCTTTAGCTCCAACATTAAGAATACAGTTTTCACGTCGAACTAGTATCATATGGATCGTCGAATATCTGACCACCGGTGAGAATGTTTCTTCATAATTGACGCCGCATTTCTGGGTAAATTCTATTACCACCAACCTCGCCTTGTACATCAAAACCTCACCATTCAGGTATCTTTTGAACTTAAAGGCCCACTTTCTATCCAATCAATTTCACTAATTTAACCCCTAATTGATCACTATCATAACTTCATGATTGAAGAACAATCTACCTAAATAAAAATATCCAGTTATCCCATAGAATTATATATAGAATCAGCATGGATATTTATTAACATATTTATTTAAATTACTAATATTATCTAATTTACTATTACCTTATCTATACACTTTAATTCCGCTTACAGCACGATCATGGCTACATTTTAAATCACCCCATCTTATTACTCTGACCCCACAACACAGGTTTTCCTAGTGTAGGAGTCAGCCGTATCCATTTTCTGTATAAAATAGCCAAAATAAAACTTGCATGTAATCATGTTATTGTCGCTAGATTAAGAAAGGAATATTCAATAAATTATTATTATTATTACTATTATTACTTATATTTCACTGCCCTTTTGGTAGGTCATTCAACGACTAGCAGTTATTATCTAGAAATGATTGATACTTATCTGCCATCGTTTCCTTCCACTTGGCCACATCGTCTCCTCCAAGAGCCTCCTCCACAGTAGCAGGTTCGTCGCTCGCTACTCCAGCTTCAGCAGACATCGCAACATTTGCGACCTCATCTGCTTCTGACACGTAGTTGGCGTCCGATGAGTTGATTAGCGATGGCACATATGTTTCATCCAACGAATCATCGTTTTCAGGGCTGCTCATTGGAATAACCGTATCTTTATATGTCTCATTGGCAGCTACACTATCAACAAGTGCGTCATAGATTGTTACCACATCTGTTTCATCATTGTGCTGCAGCTGAGATACTAGAACGGCTTTACCATCTTCATGCTTGGCTTGCTTTCCGGGCAGTCTCGTTTAAAATGGCCCGGTGTTCCACAGCGGTAACATCGCCACGCCTTGATCAGCTTGGTATAAGGCTCCGTTCTCGCTCCTCTGCGCGATTGTTATTGCCGAATTTTGGTTTTCACGTATTCCATGCTAATCTTCGTACCTGCGCTTTCAATTGCCTTCGGTGAGCCCACTGAGAATCACCACAGCTACCAGGTATTCATCGAGAGGTGACTCAATGACACAAAGCTGCAGCGCTACCTGGCTCGCTTGTAATAAGTACGACTCTATGGTATTGTAATTTGCTGATTACAAGCTAAAGAGCGACCTTAGTGAACAGGCCAACTCGTCTGCACAGACCTGTGTCTTCATACGCCCTCTGCAAGTTGCCGCATGCTTCATAAGCCGTCTTAGCGTTGCTCAGGTGGTCTATCACAGGTGGCTCTACTACTAGGCATATAGGGGGCGAGAGACTTGATCCCTGGAGAACTGGCAAATACTCTTTAAATAACTTTTATTCCACAAGATTCACTATTTCACATGTTCATCATCGCGAGCTTGTTTACAAATTGACACTCATACGCATGTCACAAAGGCATGACATACAAAACGATATGAATACTTTTTGAACAATGATGACTGCATTCAATTCACAGATGTTTGAAGTCCGTATCGATTACTTAAATTTAATCGGTGTTTTTAAGCAGATGACTAACGAATGAAGCTAATACCGACAGATTTCAAATGTGATCTACTGTAGTAAGAGTGTTTGTTGTTATCACGGTGCGTGACCGCGTTCCTTCTAAGTAGTAATGATGTCATTCGTTTTCCGTTGTACGCTCTAGGTGCTCGCGGCGACCGAGACGGATTGCGAGGAAGAGCGCGTGATGGGTCCGGGCGGCGAGCTGGTGCGGCGTGGGGCGGGCTCGCTGTCCAGCCTGGCGGGCGGTGACGACGCGCTGTACATGGAGTACCGGCGCGGCCACGGGACCAGCCAGCTCAACAAGCACCCGCTGTTCAAGCGGTTCCGCTGCTAGAGGTACATCACTGCAGCTCTGCCTACCCCATATTGGGCAAACACTATTTTTTAAGGGTTCCCTACCCTAGAAGGAAAAAAGTTAACAGGATCATTAGTTGTCCATCAATCAGTCAGTCGAGCAAGACCCTTTCCCTTCAGGGACGCGTTGAGGTATCAAGTTGAAATTATTATCAATTATTTAACTCTCAGGTCCCTTGAAGTTACGGGCCAACGCAATCAAAAGTTACTTACCGCCGTTTGTGTCACAATTTTGCTGAATTTGCTTGACACTCGCAAGGAAATCAAAACGGGTAGGTACCTATCCGATGAAATGAAATTTGGCACGAAGCCATAGCACAAGTAAAGAAAAAAAAATGCGAATACTGAATATTTGTATTATTTCCGACTCCCACTAAGCCTTTTTTTACCGTCACGTAATTACCGGTGGTGTATGTGTCGCAGTTAGTTGTTTAAATCAGACACTTAACTAACTCTCTAGACCGTTAATTAAATACCGACATTTAACCAAGTCACTAAAATTCCGTCAGACAAGGGAGTGAACGAAACGTTTAACGACTTGTCTAAACGTTCCTAGGCAACAAGACATAAAGTATAAATATTTTTTATGTGTACTTAAGTTTATGTTTTAAGTATTTTTTGTTGTTCTTACCTGTTCATCCTTACACGAAGGATAAAGGGGGCTTCGCTTCGCTCACGCCCTTTACCCTTCACCTAAGCTACCGTAATGTTTTGCCTTGATATAAGCTGTGCAAATCATCTGTCGTGACGCCATCTTGTTTTCCAACACGCCGGCTTTCGGTACGACAGATTGTTAAACGTTTTCGACGATGCTTTATTTCAATCAAAATGCTCTAGTGACTTGGTTAAACGTCGGTATTTAATTAACGGTCTAGAGAGTTAGTTAAGTGTCTGATTTAACCAACCAACTGCGACATATGCACGACACACTGAATGTAAGGGACAGATCTATACGTCAGTCTCACTTTCCTTTTCTCCAAGGCATTGGTGTGACAAGGTGTGGTGCAGTTACCGTAGGAACTTTAAAAGTGTTAAGAAATTGTAATTTCCGTTACATCGATAAATACTACATAAATAACTACACAAAACTAAACAAATAAAGATAGTGAGACACTGAACAGGAGGAGCTATGCATATCTTTATCCAAACACATAGGCATCATAAACCCTCTATAATGCGTCACCGAAAATTACGACCGACTTAAAGATAAACTGTTTTGTTAGACACATTTATAATGGCTTCATAATAATAAAATCGAATTCGATGTTCTTTTTCAAATGCCAAATTTCGAAAATCTCTGAAAAACAAAGCAATTTGATTTGACCTCAATTCTAATATCAGTCGAGATGACGAAATTAAATACCAATGCCGCAATTCCGGTCATTACTTGCGGTTCTTGAACACATCGTAGAGAGCTTATTATATGTGTGTAGTTAAAGCATTGTCGGCTCGTTTCAAAAATCCACACTCGTATTTTAATGCCTTTCATTATTTTATTTGTATGATTTTCCTCCGTGACCAAAATAATTTTTTCTCCTTTTGTTTCAGGTATTCTAATTCTAAAGTATACTTTTGTTACATTCAACTAAATTCAGCGATTAAAACATTATTTTGGCCATACATATATTAGTTGTTTTAATTTTACAAAACATCCCTTTAAATTTTACTTATTATCGAATTTATTTCATTTATCTTTTTCATTGTTACAGTAATACAGAGACTGCGAGCGGTGTCCCAGAATGGGCGATTGTGGAACTGCAGGGTCGGATTCAGATGAAGAAAGAGAATGCAGTAGGAGCCACCATAGCTGGGGACCTCCACTACCATAACAGAAGTGGTCAGCCGGTCCTGGTGCTTGGGCATCACATCTTGAACGGAAAAGAAGTAAAGTTGGAGCAACCGATGGCTGTTATAGAAAAAGTTATCAAAGATGAGTCAACACACTACAAGCTTCAAGCTGTTGTTAAAAAGAAACTGTTATTTAAATCCAGACCAAAGCCGATTATATCACATGTTGCTGAAAAAGTGTAATGTGAATAGATTAATAAAGTATTTTGGATCAGTATTACTTTCTGATTTACTATTTAACAAATAGTTTAAATTCAAGGAGTTTTCAATGTACACTACTTGCTACTTGAAATATTTAGTAAAATCACAAAATATAGGTATTTTAGCGATTCATGAAATGTGAACCGTGAGTGCACAAGTCTCACTAGAGATGGGCGTCCATTTAACACTGGACGCCCATCTAAGTACGTGACACGTGATCTGGCACGTAACTTGTCACTAGCATCGGAACTGTCACGCCACGTCCCGCGAATGCATGTAGGCGCCAGGCCTATAGAACATGAAGCTATGGGCTACATTTACATCAACCACCACGGTTTCTGGGCCTTCGCGATTCTGAAACTCATGCCATGGTAATAAAATTCAAAACCTATAACGGGAAAATGACGCCCGTGGTCGTTGAGAGGAATTGTTCCCTTTGCCTCGCTCTCCCTTTATGCCGCTCCTCGCTTACGCTTTGAACCAATTCCCGTTACCTCGCTCCTCGTAGGTAAAGATTCCCGTAACGCCGCTCGACATCGTTTTTATTTAATGGTGTTAGTTTTGCGTGGCAGGGGCTAGCCCATCGTCGCAGCCATTAAAATTAGGCCATCGAACCATCCTGAATTCGACCTGTTATATCTTGTACCTTTTCGGTCATTTTCAGTCCAGGTATGTATAAGTGTGAAGCCTTATATACGACATAGGGCGGCAAAACTTCTCCTTCTGCATTTGCTGCCATCATCAAGGAAGTGCAAACTTTGGAGTGATTACAGACTCTTTCAGGATATTTACATCCTCTCCGCACTATAACTTTCTGTCGCCCCGGGTCGTCTGTCAAATTGGTCTCATCATAATTGACGATATTAGAAGGTGGTACGTCTTCCAGAGATTTTTCCAGTTCTTTGAAATACTCCTTAATGGTGTCTGGTGACACTTTTGCTAGTGATCGTTTTATATTCTGGCAAAACCGTGTTGAGATTTGGTTTGAATGCCTCTTTAGAAGAGTATTATGCGTATCGTCAAAACTGTGTTTCGTCATTAACACATTTTGCCAAAGGTGCGTTTCGTCAAATACCTTTTAGTCAAAACTGCTTTTCCAAAATACCATTTTTGCCTAAAATGCGTGCAGTCAAATATTCTTGGTCAAAATTGCTTTCGTCAAAATAGGTATACTTGTATCTATCTATCTAGCGTTTTTTCTGCCACAAAGTATTGAAGAGAAAGATATAAGAACACAGAATTGATAAGCAAGTACCTGCCAACCCATATGAGTCACATCTTTTCCCATATGGGAAAAGATGTGACTTTTCCCATTTGTGGTGGCAGAGGCACAATTGCGCCCGCGTCAAAAACTTGGATGATTACGAAGCGATATCCAGCACTACTATGGGGGTATGGTTCAGTCCCAGTCCCAGTCCAAGGCGTATCCTTGGATTTAGCAAATAAAATATATCTTGAATAGAATTTATCTTGCTCTTTCCGATGCTTGCCCTTAATGTGTGAGCGCCATAGTGGGAATAGGCACGAAGCCAACCTTTTAGGGATATATCTTGCATAAAAAAGGTGTTCTTCGCATATGTACGTAGTATACTGGAATATGCTTCAAGTATTTGGAATCCCCACTACATCACACACCAGCAAAATCTTGAAAAAATTCAATCCAAATTCCTCAAACACCTTACCTATAAGAGTAACGCATATATCGATGGCTATGAGGAGAGCTGCTCGCGACACAGGATACCGAGTCTTACGGCGCGCCGCACACTCGCCGACATGTCTCTGCTGTACGACTTGGCGCACGCACACGTGGACTGCCCCGCGCTAGTGAGCCAGCTGCCGCTGTGCACGCCGCGCCGCCGCACCAGACATACAGCTAACTCACTATTCCACCATCCGGCACATCGTACCAATTACGCCAACAATTCTGTCCTCACTCGAATAGCTAGAACCTACAATAAAACTTTCTCCGACATTGACGTATACCATCATTCCAAAAGTATTTTTAAACATAAAATTCTTGACACTCTCTGCGGATAACAAAATATAACAATACAGTTTCAATCATAGCTATACACCACCCTTCACATACACACACACTCACATTGCATTCACACCAACCCCTTCTCAATAATACACAAAACATAGTTCCGAATAAATAACCTATCTATTTTACTAACCCCATAATTTAAGGAGTCTTGAATTAAGTAATTTATGGAAACCTATAATTGGCTGTAGTAAATAAGTAATTTAATTAAGATAATTAAACTGTAACGCTGTTGGTTTTCTGAATAAATAAAATAAAAATAAAAAAATAAAAATAAAATAAAAATAAAGCCCGAGCGACATCGTGGGAATGCGTTGCAGGCGCAGAGCGGCGTAGCGAGAAGCGAGGTAATGGGAACAAACCGTTGAGAGGAGCAACCGCAAAAAAAAAATGTTATATGGGTTGTCTATTAATTACATGAGGTGTTAGCGGGGAATATTTTTACTCTGCCTCTTGAATATTTTAATTTAAGGTTTAGGTAAGTAGGTATTTTGTATAAATAATTGTAACGAGAGTAAAAACATATGCAAGCTGAACCGAACATGGAGCCTTATTTGTTTTTGTTGTTAAAGTTTCATTTCATTTCTTTGCTTGTTCATATATTTTTCATTGCACACAAATAATAACCTAGCTTTAAGCCTAATATTGTGAGTAGCATACTTACATTCCGGTGCGACGAAAATAGCCCCACACAGCTCACTTCCTGTTTAAGTCCTAAAATACATATCATATCCGTTTTGAACCTCAGCAACATTGCGCGCGTAAAGTTTCAGAATTGGCGGCAATTGGAGCCAGCGTCATTGCGCGCGCCCAATTTTCAGGTCATTGGCAACTCAATAAAGAGCTGTGGGCCTACCGCCCAAGCCCCGTCGTCGGCTTGATCCCGATACCGTCGCTTGAATTGACTTGCCGTATTGTCATAGTGATAAAGTTAATTCTTGCACGAAGCTGTCAAAATGAAGCCGACGGAGCTTGCGCGGTAGGCCCCCCAGCCCCCACTGATCGTGTCTAAGAATGTGTCACGATAATGAAATGCACAGTAATGTGCACAGCAGGCAGCGATTTACCTAGGCTTAAAGCCAGGTAAGTATGAATAATAACAATTTTATTTTCAGGTAAAATTGATATATCAGGCCTCTTGTTAACGACGACGGATAACGGTCCGATTTTCATGACGGACGACGGTCCGACGCGCTGTTGTCAATAGGTTAGTATGACTGTCTGTTAACGCGACGGACATGTACCCGTTGCAACAAAACTAGACGGATGCAGGCACGTCGCCCCTCGGCGCGACGGCGGCGGTCGGTCCGATGCAGTGGACCACGTTATTTCATAGAAGTCTGTTGACGACGACGGATGTGCGCGCACGTTTTTACTTATAACTGCCTACCTACCTTGTGCGGCTCATTGTGAATATGGAGAACATTGATATGGATTTATTAATTAGCCTTGTTCATAATAGGCCTGTGTTATGGGACAAGACTTCAGGGTCAGAGTGTCGATAAGGGGGCGGAAGAGGCTATCTAAACGCAAAAAAAAAATAAGTTTTTTTTTCCTTGGCGCCTCCTTATCTACACTCCAACCATCTGCAAACTTATTGCGGATCGCATTTGCTGTCAAACTACCTCTTACCGAATTTGAATGAGTCAATCATGTAAATTGCCAACGGTGGTAAGTTCATCACCGGCATGAAATTTTGCAACAAGCAACAGGTTTTTACTATATGGACTGCTAAGTCCAGTGATACGTTCAATGTTCGATGCAAAATTCGCCATTTATTCGCCAATATACCAAAGGCACATACAACATATCGTCTCGCTCTTGTCAGGCGGTAGTTGAATATCCTTTTAACATCATTAAGTTGATGACCACCAAACGGCCGGAGTACATGTTCATGCAGTGCGAATGCTTCGTCAGCTACAAAACATAAGGTAGATAAAATTCCGCGCCAAGTTCTTTTGTAGATGGTGGTATGTTTAATCTGTTTTCTATGAGATTTTTCCAAAATTGAGTTTCTTTAAATACTGCTGAATCACACTCTTTTCCGTATGCTCCATTATGAATGTAAATAAAGTTATAATTTGAGTCTACAACAGCCATCAATACAATGGAAAAGAAGTGTTTGTAGTTAAGGAACATAGATCCACTTTCTTCAGGCTTTACGACTCGTATGTGTTTACCGTCTATCGCTCCTAAGCAAAGAGGAAAGTCCGCTGTACTTTTAAAATTATTGCCTATAGTTATCCACTCTTCTGTGGATGGAATTCTCATATATGTATCTCGTAATTTAGACCATATTGTTGTACATACTTCTCGAACGATGTAGCTTATAGTTTTTATTCCAATCCTAAATGTGTATTGAAGATCCGTGAATGAATTTTTTTCACAATTTTTTTTTCAGGTAAGCATGTAATATAAAAATGGAATAGAGCTAGAGACAACTGGATGAGATGTGACAAAAAACTTAAAGAGCACAAATCTGGTTCAGGTGCAAAACAGGTCACTAAATATAAATTTTACGAACAAATGCTGTTCTTGAACAAAATTGTGAGTTATCGACCGACAGAATCAAATATGCCACTTGCTGAAATCGAAAGTATTCCAAATACAGAAGAAAATGAAGTCCCAAAGGTCCCAAAAAAAAGAAAGAGGAGAGAAACAGAGACCGAAGTTGAGAAAAAAAAATAGTAGCTTAGTGGATTCTGTCGAAAAAGAAGATAAAAGTAGAATTATGTCGTTTTTTAGGGGGATCGCACCAACAATCGAAAAATTTAACGACGCTGATATCGTTGAATTTCAGTATGAGGTTATAAAAGCGATGAGAAACATAAGTCAAAGAACTCGATAGTCGATCCCCACTGCCTTCACAGACATCTCGTGCCTCACGCAATTTTGGTTTTACTTCGTCTCCTGCGCCACATTACTCCCAAATTGCTCATACTTCAATTCACCCCGAAAATCAATATCTATAGGGGACATCGAAATGCTACGGCTTCAGCTACAAATTAAAATGTAAATGATCAAGCACGTGAATATGAATTATCAATTCCAGAAACACCGGAGAATATAGAATCTGCTCATCAAATAGACGACACATTTGTAGACAGCCACACAGTCAGTTCTTTAAATGATTTTGATTTTGCGGAGTCAATTGATTAGTAATACGATTGAAAGCTTTCACTGTTCTGATTTCTGATGATATGTTTTTCTGAAAATAAATAATTACACATTTCAAAAATTACGTGTTTTTTTAATAACCATGCATAGAACCCTTCGTTCCCAGTAGTTACATCGAGTAGTCCCATTATGGATCTAATCTAACTCTAACTACTGGGATTAGTAAAAAATATTTATGACCCATTAGTTCTATCAATTGAACTAGTGGGAGCCGGGAGTAAACGTCCTAGAGTGATTCTCACTAGTAATACCTAGCAAGAATCTTACAAAGTATAAGACTTTGTAAGATTCTTGCTAGGTATCCTTAGTTCGAAATTCATACATAAAGTGCAATTCAGTGTAGTAATCAGATAAAACTTCCTAGTATGATAATCCTAATCCCAAGTCCTTAATATTTAAATAAACTTAAATTGCATGTTTTGGATTTTACTTTTGAATATTAGGGATTAACCTCCTGTAATAGTCTGTTGCCCTGTGTGAATTTCGATCTAAGGATACCTAGCAAGAATCTTACAAAGCATAAGTATTACTAGTGGGAATCACTCTAGGACTTTTACTCCCACTAGTTCAATTGATAGAACTATATCGATAGTAACATTAAAAGAGCGAATGGAACTAGGGGGAATATAAAGTCCCATAATAGAACTACTCGAGTGGGAACGAAGGCATAGAGGTTAAATAAAACTTTTATACATACCTTATGGTAACAGCCAATCTTTCAGCAGGTGTAATAGATAGTCGCATATTAGTGTCAGCATGTCATAATTCGTCATGTACCAGTTCTAATAATTTGCGAATACTCTCATGAGTCATTCGAAAGAAGTTAAAAAACTTTCTTTCGTCTTTCTTTAAATCCTCCACGAGAGTATGGAATACTCCATAAGACTCTTTCTAATAAAATAGGATGAACCCATAGCTTCCTCCTTTTTTTTCGTAACTGCTGTTTTTTGTATAAATAGTAGGCTAGAATAAGCTTTTTCTTTGCACTCGACATAACGTACGTTCACTTCGGACGCGCTCACGTTGTATTAGCGGATCGTGTACAAAGGTAACCGTTTCGCGTCGGACCGTTACCCGTTGACAAAAACGGTCGTTAACAAGAGGCCTTATACCTGACTAAGCCTAATATTGAGTAGTGTTTGGTATCGACTGCTGAGTTAAAAACGCCAATAGTCATTGGCGTTTTTAGGACTAGGAGTTCATTTATGGAAACCTTATGGAAATTACGAAACTGAAAGTGTATGCATCATCGTGTACGTGATGCAAAGATAGGCTGCGCATAATCCGATGATCTCAAAATATTTACTTGAATCCATACGCAACGCGACTGCACTGCCCTTCAGGAGGATCTGCGCACCCTGTCTCATTGGTGTACAAACAACCGCATAATTCTGGCTGCGGACAAGTGCTCTGTGGTAACAATGACTCGTAACCACAACCCTGTCCAATTTAATTACCTACACCTTAGATGATGTCGCTTTGCAGAGAAAATCTGAAGCACGTTATCTGGGAGTTTTATTCGACGAGAAGATAAGCTTCAACCAGCATTGCTCCGCCCTCGTCAAGCAATGTAACAAGCTTCTTGGTTTTATCTAACGGGTCACCAAGTCGTTTAAAAATCCAGCAAGTACATATGGATCTTACTGTTTATTACACTTGACTGCTGTAGGTTGGAGTACGCGTCTGTCATATGGTCGCCAATGAACAACATTCATATCGACATGTAGAGTCGGTCCAAAAGCGTTTCCTTCGTATGCTTTGCGCGCATTTTGGGCTTCATCATTCGCTAAGATCTTATGAAAGCAGGTGTGAACGATTCTCGACGCGCGACCCTAGGCCACCATTACGTCACCGGGCCGTTTTCCAGGGACCCCGATGTTTATGTCCGTCTAAAAATCTGGTTAATAGTGAGGTATATCAGAACGAAAATATTGCCTTTAAGTAGCCTATAAACTAATGAAGAAACAACTCAGGCAACTTGGATTGATCCACCAAAAAAAATTTTTTTTTTAAATACATAAAAAAAATATACGGCTACGCCGTCTGGTGGCAGGAGAGGATTGCAAATTGAATCAGTTCAAATTGTTTTTTAAAACAGTATAGTTTCCCTTCAGTAAAATGCTTTATCTACAATATTTAAGGCTCCATGGGGCATAGCCTTGGGACACCCACTCCACAAGTAGTTCCCATTTAAGGCTCCATGGGCATAGCTGTGAGACACCCACTCCACAAGTAGTTCCCATTTAAGGCTCCATGGGCATAGCTGTGAGACGCCCACTCCACAAGTAGTTCCCATTTAAGGCTCCATGGGCATAGCTGTGAGACACCCACTCCACAAGTAGTTCCCATTTAAGGCTCCATGGGCATAGCTGTGAGACACCCACTCCACAAGTAGTTCCCATTTAAGGCTCCATGGGCATAGCTGTGAGACACCCACTCCACAAGTAGTTCCCATTTAAGGCTCCATGGGCATAGCTGTGAGACACCCACTCCACAAGTAGTTCCCATTTAAGGCTCCATGGGCATAGCTGAGAGACACCCACTCCACAAGTATTTCTCATTTAAGAAGTTATTGTTCAATTTTATCACGGCTATTCTAGACTACGACCTAACCATCGTCAATAAAATTAATGAAGCAAAGAACCCCGCGCAAAATGTTCGGTAAAAATCTTTCGGTCGATTTGGCTGAAATTTTGAGATAATGTAGTCTTTAATACTCTAATTAACTGTGTGAACTTACAACTTCAATTAATGACTAGTTTTAAAAATATGAGGTTTTTAAAATATACTTGTCTACGAGTAGGTACGTAGTGTTCAAGCAGTTGAAGTATGTAGATAATTACAGTTGCATAATTAGATATCGTCTTTTATCTATGAAGTACGAGTTTGAATGTCGAACGGCATAAAGAACTGATGCGAAATGTCTGAAGTAATCAATCAGTGTCAATCTAACTCAAAATAGTAAAATATGCATTTTGCATTTCGCCTAGTAAAATGGCTTTCAGAAACAGAATTCGTTGCTATATATGCGATGCTGCCTTAGTGCCACGAGTAATGGTGCGATTGGTTAGAGAAGACGGAGAAATGTTGATTGAGTTAGCCAAGCAAAGACGGGATGAAGCTGGTGGTTTACCAGTAGACGTTGATGGTGACACACGTATTTGCAATAATTGTAACTTTTCAATTATTCGGGACATTCAGATACTGAATGATGATCCCCAGTGTTTGCAGTTAAATATTTTACAGCAAAGAACTACGCGTGCTTGTTTTGTATGCAACGGCGTTGACAATATACTATGTGCCGGTTAGGTACGTGTGCTGCAGAGGACATTTAGATGAAAGAGGTTTTCTGACTGAAGTTATTCTAGTGGAGCTGAGGTATATTAACAGACCGTTTATATTAAAAGGAAATGAGTTACAAACTTTTTTGAACGCATTACGTGACGAAATAAATATCAGTGCACAACGTCGATATCAAGATGAGAAGGAATTGACAGATGAAGAGTTTAAAGCCCTTCCCCCCGTTAGTAAAGAAGACTTTATTGATTTATTTAGTTACTGTGACCGTTTGCCGGTGAATGGTGGACATCGTTATGTGAGCAAAAAAGATCTTTTATGTTTTCTTTGTAAGTTACGGCAAGGTGTAAGTGATGAATTCTTGTGGGTTCTATTCCATTATTCGTCAAGACAAGCAGCAAGTCTAGCTGTTAGAACAGTGAGAAAATCTTTAGGGACCCGCTTTATTCGCGAGAATATAGGCTTCAATGCCATAACAAAACAAGATTACATAGAGATGCACGTAACAGACTTTGCCAATCAGCTATATAATCCCACACCAGAAGTCCCAAAAGCGTCAGTGTACAATGATTGTACATACTTAGATATTGAAAAAGTTCTTGTTTCAAGACTTTGCGACAGTCTTTTTGCTCTCACAAAAAGAAACATTTGGTTAAACCCTCAATGTTGGTTGCTCCTTCTAGATATATTTTAGATATTCAAGGACCATATTTCTCCAATGCTCATAATAATGATGCTAGAATACTTCGCTAGATGATAGATAGAGATGCTAGAATGTCGATGAGTTAGATAACGATTTTCATGGAATGCGTGATTGGTTCCAGCTACAAGACATCTTCATTGTAGATCGTGGCTACAGAGATGCAATCCCCACATTACAAAATCAAAATCAAAAATCATTAATTTCCATAGGATGTTGTTACATCACTTAGGTCCGTCATTACATTTTTTTGGGTGAGTTCACTAACACATTGGCGGAATCTGTGGAGAAGAGCTCACCGAAGAAACTCCACAGTCGTCGCATCTTTTGCGTTTCCTTTATTAAATAAAATATTGTCAAATTACAAAATGAATGCTAATAATATATCGAAACAGCCTGTTACTCAAACAATCTATTCCCATGGACATCTGTCCTCTAAGTAATCAGATATCCTATAGTAACCTTTTTTATACAATTTCTGTTTTATTATTATTTTAAACTTGTCTAAAGGTAAGTTTTTAATATCAGTAGGGACCTTATTGTAATAGCGTATACAATTGCCTTTAAAAGAATTACTAATTTTATGTAGTCGGCTTACATAAGCAACCAACTTGTCTTTATTTCTAGTATTAAAATTGTGTATTCTGTACTTCTGAAAATTAGTTATATTTCTTTTTACATACACAAGATTGTCATAGATTTATTGAGACACAAATGTCAGAATATTGATTTCTTTAAACTTTTCCCTCAGTGACACTCTAGGCCCTAATCTATAAATTGCACGAACAGCCCGTTTCTGCAGAATAGATATACTATTAGCATTCGCAGCGTGACCCCACAATAAAATACCATAGGTCATTAGAGTATGAAAGTAACTAAAGTAGACTAGTCTAGCGGTGTCTACGTCGGTAAGAGCTCTAATTTTTTTAACTGCGAACGCTGCTGAACTGTCTGTTCGACAATTTATTTATATGAGGATCCCATTGTAGTTTGGCGTCTAAAGTAATTCCCAAAAAGACAGTCGACTGCACAAGGTCCAATCTCTGTCCTTTTATAAATATGTCTGTAGTTACCGGGTTCACATTGGGTAACACGAATTTAATACATTTAGTTTTCTTTTCATTAAGTAATAAATTGTTAACAGTAAACCAGTTCACTATACTAGAGATAGCATTGTTTACCTCGTCATAATTTGATTGCTGACTTTTAACTTTAAATATCAAAGAAGTATCATCGGCAAACAATACTAACCCATGTTTTGCTTTAACAAGGTAAGGTAAATCATTAATATATATTAAAAACAAGAAAGGACCAAGAATTGAAACTTGCGGTACGCCCATACTTATTGAAGACCCAGGTGATCTTTTCCCATTAACATCGACCATCTGCACCCTATCTGTTAGATATGACTCCAGAAGGCCAAGGGCCTGATCTTTTACACCATAATGGCGTAACTTCCTGACAAGAGTGTCATGATGGACGCAATCAAAAGCCTTGGATAGATCGCAGAAGACACCTATTGCATCCATTGCGTCTTCCCAGGCATCAAAAATATTGTCGATTAGTTCAACACCAGCATCGGCTGTTGAACGACCCTTTGTGAAACCAAACTGAGCAATATGAATTAAATTATTGAGATAAAAATGACTTTGCAATTGATTATGTATGAGTTTTTCAAATATTTTGCTAAGCGTTGGTAGTATCGATATGGGTCTAAAATTGGTGGGGTCTGATGTACTACCAGCTTTGAATAAAGGTATAACTTTACTTAGTTTCATCAAGTCAGGAAACACACCATTATCTATACATTGATTAAATATACAACAAAGGTGAGGTGCAATACAATCTACAATGGAACTAATAATTTTTACTGATAGACCATGGGCGTCAGCTGTCTTTTTCATTTCCAGGGATTTAAACGCTTTTACAATGTCTTCATTATTTACGTGCCTAAATTTAAAATCTGTTTTACATTCCTCAAAGTTTTGTTTAAGTATAGATTCAGCAGCAGCGGGAGATGAATTTAAAGACTTGGTTGTTGATATCCCTGTAATAATTTGAATTATTAAACATAATCCTAATAAAGATCCGAAGTTTCATCATGAAGAAATATTAGAAGGGGTTGGTAGGTCAATTAATGAGTTATTAATAATTTTAAAGATTGGGTGATTTTTTCGAATTGGTGAAAAATTATTTTTTTTCATTAGTAAGAGTTAGATCGAATAGGCCCATAAAAGATATTAGTAATTTTTACAATTGCGACTAAGGCAATAAAAAGATAAATAATTAATATTATTATTAATATAAAAGTTTGGTTATTATAAAGTTTAGATAAATTAATTTTATTTTCATTATTAAAGAATATAAAAAAAGTTATTGTTTTATTTATTTCTTCATTATTACTTAAATTTAATCAATTTAAATTTTTATAGTTAATTATTCTAAAGATTAAACAAATCATTAAAAAAGTTAATAATATAATTATTATATTATTAATTAAAAATATTTCATTAGATGCAATACTTGAGACATAGATAAATAATACTAATAATCCCCCTAAAAAAGTTTCGAAAGAAATTTTCGAAAGCTTTTGCTACTTCTAGGTCTGTACTTAGCAATTGATTATCTATCTTAAGCTTGAAGTTATTATGTGTAGCTTTGGCCTTTCCAGTCTCTCTGTTTATAATTTGCCAAGTCGTTTTCATTACATTGCTACTAGATTCAATTTTGTTTTTAATGAAATTAGATTTAGCTACGGCACAAACGCGTTTAAACATTTTTGAATAACTACGAACATAATCTAGAAAGGCCGTATTTTTGTTATATGATTTCTCTTCATAGAGTTCATATAATCTTCGTCTGCTCCTATGAATTCCAACTGTCGCCCAATCACTAAACAAAGCTTTGTTATTAAATTTTATAGTTTTTGATTTAAATACCGTATCATATTCATTTTTGACAAGGTTAAATACTGAGTTGTACAACAAATTTGGATCGTCACTGTATGGTATTTCCCATAGTTTATCTAAAATATTATTCCTGTAGTGTTCAAGCCGAGTGTCACTAACGGGCACACATGTAATATCCTCTTTTTGGTCCTTTTTTATTTTAATATTGAATATACCTATCTGACCAGAGTGATCAGAGGTTAATTTATTGATGACCGATTTGAAAATGGGCGTAATGTTAGTAAATATATTGTCAATGCAGGTAGCAGATGTTGCAGTAATTCTAGTAGGCTCCAAAAACAGATAGTTCATGTTGTGACATAAAAATAAAGATTTTAATCTAGTACAAATATTATTATCCTCTAACAGATTAACATTAAAATCACCACAAATTATAAAAAAAATGTTTTTATCGCTGATTTTAATCAACACTTCATCCATTTTCTTTTCGAATAAATCAAAGGATGAGTCTGGTGGTTTGTATACGCTCATTACAATAAGTTGTTCAAGTTCAATACAGGCTATTTCCATGGTACGCTCAACAGACAAATCAAAATCAAATCAAAATCAAAAATCATTTATTTCCATAGGATGTTGTTACATCACTTAGATCCGTCATTACATTTTTTTTGGTGAGTTCACTAACCCAATGGCGGAATCTGTGGAGAAGAGCTCACCGAAGAAACTCCACAGTCGTCGCATCTTTTGCGTTTCCTTTTTTAAATAAAATATTGTCAAATTACAAAATGAATGCTAATTATATATCGAAACAGCCTGTTACTCAAACAATCTATTCCCATGGACATCTGTCCTCTAAGTAATCAGATATCCTGTAGTAACCTTTTTTATACAATTTCTGTTTTATTATTATTTTAAACTTGTCTAAAGGTAAGTTTTTAATATCAGTAGGGACCTTATTGTAATAGCGTATACAATTGCCTTTAAAAGAATTACTAATTTTATGTAGTCGGCTTACATAAGCAACCAACTTGTCTTTATTTCTAGTATTAAAATTGTGTATATCACTGTACTTCTGAAAATTTGTTATATTTCTTTTTACATACACAAGATTGTCATAGATATATTGAGACACAAATGTCAGAATATTGATTTCTTTAAACTTTTCCCTCAGTGACACTCTAGGCCCTAATCTATAAATTGCACGAACAGCCCGTTTCTGCAGAATAAATATACTATTAGCATTCGCAGCGTGACCCCACAATAAAATACCATAGGTCATTAGACTATGAAAGTAACTAAAGGCTAACTAAAGGTAAGGACAGGCTCACTATGTCAACTCGTTCCTTATATTTAAAACTATTATTTACAAGTATTAAGGAGCCACCGCGATCAGCTGTTTTTCTGTTGAACGAACTAGCAACGTGGTGGTTATTAAAGTTGAACATGAACTGATAACTCTTTAAAAAGTGCTCTGTTATACATAAAATATCAATATTATTACAGTTCATGAATAACTCAATTTCCAGTTCTTTACTTAACATGCCCTGAATATTTTGATGAACCACGTTTAAAATATTCTTACTTTTACATTTTTCATTACTAGTAACTTGATTTAATGGGCAAGATGAAGGTATATTTATACAAATATTAATATTACTGCCAGAGTTACTCTCTGTTGTCCTATGGGTTAATTTAAAGAGCTTGGAACAGATTCCAAGGAGTACATGTCATTATTATTACACTGCTCAATAGAAGCAGGCGTTTCATTAGTCAAAAACTTGACTGAGTTCAAAATAAAATAAGATAGTGACTGTGTTTTGTATAAAACCTAGATAGGTAATACCTATCCTTAGTCAAATAAAAATATTTTTCAACACACCTGCTCGTAAAGTAGGTCTTATTACAGCGTATTTACACTGATAATGCAGAATATTACCCATGCCGTGCCTTTTACATTACATTATCGCTCTAGTGCCTTTTCATTACATATCTTTTTAAATATTAGCAAGAAGTTTCGAAAACAGCTAAGTAGTTATTTGCGTAAATATAAAATTCAATTCAAAATGTGATAAATAATTAAAAAAAATCATGAAACTGCTTGTTAGCTTGTTGGTATTTATATTTTGACGGTGTATTTTTACCTATAAAAACCCAATTTCAAAATTTATAAATATGTGGCTGATTAGCTACTTTGCCGGTGCCCTTATCTCAGACTTGCGCGCGCATGCAGCGCTGAGCGCGCGAAAAAATAAAATTACGGCCGCCATCTTTTAAATGGGTTTCTGTTTGTTAAGTTTATTCACAGTATTGCATTTCGTTAGTTTTATTTACTTTTCCTCGCAAGTGTGTTGAAAAACGTCGTATGAAACACGTGAGCATTGGTCATTACACTTCTCGTCTCCATTAAGCCTTCGCCTTCGGCTCAGGCTAAAAAACCGACTCGAGTGTGATGACCAACATACCACACTTGTATCATAATGTACTATTCCAATACAAATATTGGTGTCTATGAACTGAAATTTTTCAGTATGACGACATGTCAATGTGTGTATAAATGTATTATAATCATGTCTTATATGATTTTCATGTTGTGACAAAGATTGGCTGAAGGGAAACGCAAACAAGATTATTCTATCTACATTTTGTAAAGAATTTAATTTGGAAAAGTATTTAGTAATTAGTTTTTTAGATACATTTTCCCTTCTACCAATTAAGATAATTAGGGTGGTTGGTTTTAATAACTGCGATGACAACACTTTGTTTAATATTTGTGAATATGTGGCGCCAGGCATACAGTTATTTAATATTGCCTGGCCCACGCGCTGACTAAGTTGTAAACCCATATTTTTTCCAAGTTCATCGCTGTACATTATATACCTATCCTTTGTCCGAGAGAAGGAGGCGTTATTGATAACACTATTAGTACTCAAGTCGACTGACGGCGGCGCCTGGGTCAGTATCAGCTGTTCGGCCGGCTGCTCGGCGGGACACACGGTCGGCACGGAACAGTCCGCTGGAGCTTGTTTACAATCACAGATGTGATTGTCGGTCAAAGATATGAAAGTGTCATAATTATACTTACACGTCTCCAACAAACTATTCATAGCCGACACATGTTCCTTAATTTCGTATTGTGCTGACTCATATTTACGTGTAATACTTTGTAATGATGAGTTTAAAATATGCATATCTGACTGGAGTCGCCGTGTGTCACATTCGTACTTTTCTGTAGTTTTTTCCAAACATAATCTACAATCATCGATTTCGTTAATTAATTCGACACGTTCCTTGCTACAATTTACATTTTTACAAAATATTTTATTTCTATTAGCGAGTTTTTGTGTTTTTTTTATATAATTATTCAATTTAACATATTTCTTTAATTTATTTTTACTACAGCTCATAGTGGTTACTGATTACGATCTATTAGGACTGTCACACGTGAGATCAATTGTCACAGTTGAATTTTGATCTATGGGTGAGATGACAGAAGCTACAGGTGGAGTGATCAGCTCCTCAAAGAGTGACTGGGTCTGCCCCGACCTGAGGCTATCGTGTGCAGTTTGTAGTGCAGAAATTTCGTTACGTGCGTCGCGAAGCTCCTTCTCCAGGACAGCAATACGCCTCAGGGCATCTTCGAACGCACTGCCACTCCGGTCGAAGCCATCTACCAGGTGCTGAAGCCGATCCCTATCTCCCGTCACATCAAGGAACTTGTTGTGCAACTCTGCCATCTCACTTTTTAATTTTAAGTTCTTATTAACAATAAGCAACACCTCCTTCTCACTTTCATCCCTTTCAGTAAGCAACTGCTCATTGGTTACCTTACACTGTTTTAATTCAAATATAAAGCTAATTTTAAGTTATCTTCTAGTTGACGGGCTGCCTCACTTCTGGTTGTTGGCATTTTAAACAAAATAAAACAACAGTAAAAAGCAAGATTGAAGCACGGCTGTAGCACAGCTGATAAGCAGTCACTTAAATTGAGGTTATGATTAACGAAATGTGCAAAAAAAATAAGCTATTCAACAAAGAACAAAGTAATTCCAAATCAATTTACGTGAATAAGTAATTAGTTATATTGAAAATATCGTTAATTATAGCCCAGTAGCAAATTATTTCAAATAAAATACTCAACCGTCAACGTTACGTTTTTTAAATACACAAAATAGGATAACTATTAGAATTTTATACACTTATGCACCAGTTAACACAAAATGCACTTAATTAATACGTATAACAAATGCGATAAACTTGGAAAATTGTATTAAAGTATTTTTAAATCAATAAAATGTATCTAATCTTTTGTTTACAACCTATTCGCCAGTGTTGCCAGCGCAATCCCCCAGGAACATCACAGGAACATGCAGGAAATAGGCATACAAACTTTAATGCCACCTGTTCTAAGGCCAGGTCAAAGTCAATTGACAACTGAGGACGCCAATTATGCACGGATTGTGACAAAAACACGATGGGTAGTGGAAGCACGGAATGGACATTTAAAAATATATTTAAATTCTTTGGGCGTATGATTTCGACATCGCATATTCCGAATTTGAACACATTCCTTTTAATAGCCGGAGCTATAATAAATAAATACTATGGACCTATTGCAATGCCAGATTGTAACGTCCAGTTAGCTAATTAAATGCTCCAACGTGTTGACGACATTAATATTGTACAGGCACGAGTTGAAGCCGAAAATCTTGGCAGAAGACGAGCACGATGGACTCCATTAACCGCTGAACTACTACCATTGTTTCCACGATTAGACAGTATTTGCACTCGGTCACATTCGGAAAGTATCAAGTTAAATTGTCTCCAGGATATATTCAAGACAGTACATTGCGTCATATTGCCGACTTAGCAGCGGAAGACGAAGACGAGCGAGTTTTCGAAATAGACGAAAACTTCAACGAGCCAGGATTTATTAAAATAAGGGCCACATCAAGATTTCGAAACGCAGCGTTTTATTATTTATGGATTGCATTCGATGAACAACATTATAATGGGAGTGAAGTTGACCCAGTCTTAGGTTATTACTGCACTTGTAAAAATGGAGCACGAACCATTGGTACATGCGGTCACGTTACAGCAATATTATGGTTTTTAGGTTTTGCCCGATATGAAGAAAATTTCAAGTATCCGTCATTAAAAACTCTTCATACCATACTTAACGCCCTGTGAGAAGGAAGGATTGTGAGGCTAATCAGGTATTAATGTTACGGATATACAATAATTAAGCAAAGATTGCTAAAATGTACCTTAACTAATAAGAAATATATGCGTACCTATAAGTAAAAATACTCACATTTTAAAAACTAGTAATTAATTGAAGTTGTAACTTCACACAGTTAATTAGAATATTAAAGACTACATTATCTCAAAATTTCAGCAAAATCGACCGAAAGATTTTTACCGAACATTTTGTTCGGGGTTCTTTAGCTTTGTTCACAAATCTAAAAAAATCCCTTAAGACTACTCCCCAAATATTTCGAAATCTAAGCTAATCTAACCAAGGTCAGAAAATAGTCAAAAAC
This sequence comes from Argyresthia goedartella, assembly GCA_949825045.1. NCBI lineage: Eukaryota > Metazoa > Arthropoda > Insecta > Lepidoptera > Argyresthiidae > Argyresthia > Argyresthia goedartella. Next base: position 17,714,642 of record OX463821.1, on the reverse strand, counting down.
GCCTCACGTTATTAGTTATTTTATTTCAAGTGGGATATGATGACATAAATGTTTGTGACTTACAATAAACATATATTTTTATTATATACTTTAGCTCATGAAATAAATAAAAATAATAATTTTGTTAGCAAACATCCATGTGATTCGTATCCCTGCATATCTTTTCTTTTATGTTCGGTACAACAGTCATACCTACATATATTTACATAGGCATACAGATGTTTCTGCTGATATAAACTTGGAAACGAAATCCCCAGTATGATAATTTATAACTTATATAAATTCCCATTAACTTAAATTACATATATCTTTAACTTTATAGTTGGTTATACTGACAAGGGGTTATAGACAGGTCACCAGTCATTTCATTTTTATACAGTAAAATTTTCGCTGTCAAAATACAAATATGCAAGGCCTGTATATATGAAGTTATTTAACCACAATCTAATATGGCCTCAAATACTAATGTCAAGTTGCTGGTAGTTTTGGGATGATTTTAAATTATAAGAGAGATATCCCGTGAATATTACTATCGGGGAATATTCCTTGAAGCATTTTCCTGGTCTATTCCTACGAGTAAACTACTCAAAAAGGGAATATTCCCGGCGGCACATCGTTTGTCCCTAAATCACTTGATTCTACGATAAATGTATTATTATTTATCACACACAGACAACACAATATATTGACAATGAGGCGCGATAACGTGTTACTTTTAAAAAGAAAATGTGTAATCTTGGTGACCATGGTGTTCAATAAATCCTTGCCTACGTGTCCCGCTATAAGTTGGAAAATTATTTAAATCACTTTTCATATAATCATGCGTACCTATAATATAAAGAAAATATTTTGCAGTAGCATACTATACCTACACAGAAGATATAATTAATATAATATAGGTATCTATAATAATAACTAACCTTACTCTATATTCCGAAGAACACAACATGTATTTTGATGTCTTATCCTAATCCTAACGTAATGTATTTATTACCTAGTTTATGGGTGAGCAAGCCTAATACACTCCGATGGCATTAGACATGAGACTACATGTAGAAAAGTGCATTCCAGATAACGTTTACCTTCGAGGTTAAATTGTAAGCAATGTAACCAGTGTTGCAAGCTTTAAAATGTTTTACCCAAAAGTTAGGGAAAAAATATTTTATCAGTTACTGAAATAATATATAACACCTTCCCCAAATTATTAAGCCATCAAAACTATCTCATTTCATTAAGAGCAAAAGAATGAACGCAATAATGACAGCCAGCTAAGTCCACAGGTTTCTTCATCTTAAACTAAATAGGCAGGGCCGGCACCAAAAAAGGGGTGATTATGGGATGGAATAGCCCCATGTCAAAATGGTTTGAAAATCGACCCTTTTAATTAAGACGATCTGGCAACAACATACCCGCTATCTTATTTTTGAAAGTGGGGAATTATGATCTGAGTCTGGCAACCGGATATTGCTTTTTTTTTACTGTAGAGTCAACTTAACGGAGAAGGAAAAAATTATCTGAAATGAACTTTGCCTACAATTTGACAATGGAGGGAAATGATGTTGTATGCACAGTACAACTCCATGATATTAATCTGTCATTTACAGACACTATCCGACGATATGATTTCATCACAAACTTACTTTTAAAATATAATTTTATTACTGTTTATTTATATACAGTTGTTGTTTTGTAAAGTGACGCCCGACTCCAGGACGATAGTTTACGAATCGCTTGTAATTGAAAATTAGTCTAATTTTTCCTTCGCATAATTTTGATCCACAAATTGCCGTGTTCAATTTGTTCTGAAATATCAGCAACTTGCGGACACACGGGCGGGGGCTGCGGTTCTGTATACGACTCCAACTGCCAGTGTACAGGCTTGTACCTATAAATTAGGTATATCAATGAATACGTTACAAAGGCACTTCTTTTTAGACGGTAAGTATGAAAGAAATTACGAATAAAAGTACACCTAGAAACATAACTCTTATCTATATTTTAGTAAAAAATTAAGATCGTTAAAATGGTCCGTGATATAAAAATTTGGGATTCGCTAAATTAATAAACACAATGTGAATCGACAGGTATACAACAGATGCGTGGCGAGAAATCAAGAAATAGAATTGAGACTTAAAAATGAACCGTCACATAACAAACCATTCAACGATAATTAAAATTCTTGCTAGAGTCGGGGAAACCGTCAAGCCGCAAGCTATATATGGAAATTTACATTGAAATCCATGACCAAGTATAAAAGTTCACTCTACAATAAATGGACGAACAACTTGGCTACTTTTAGGTATACATAGTCCAGTAAATAATTCGACTCATTCATTGTCTGCCATACAATCTGCTGTAACAAAACTTTGGCTCTTTAAACAATCAGTAATAGACTTGTAAATAGCTAAAACAAATACAATAAACAATTCGAATCATACGTAACATAAAATATGTCTAGGGCTTTACCGAAACTTACATCTACAAACATTGATGGTCTGAACTTCATATTTAGACTTAGACCTTTCTGCTGAACCTCCCTGCACGACAGGCAAGCAGCATCTTTGTCTAATTGATTTAAAAATGAACGCAAGTGCCAACACAGTGACGAAAGTGACAGCAATCTCTAGCGATACATCCTTAAATTTGCTAATAGTAGGCAATTCAATATTATATAAATATTAAATAAAATGTTAACCAAAGACCATCTTTACAAATCTTATGATCAAATTAACAAATTATTCGTTCTTGTCTTGTCTTGCCAGGTCATCAACAACACAAATCGTCTAAATTCAAGCGAATCCAAGTTATGATTATCATCACAATAATTTTCTAAAAGTCGAATACAAATCACCAAGAAACTAACAGAATGGACATCTACGAACATCAATTTCAAACAAACACCCATCTATCTCAGTATATGGGTTACTACCTAAATAATGAGATAGATAAAATCGCTGACATAAATCAAATTTGTCGTCTTGCGGTTAGTATCTGTCGCGTCCGACGGTAAATAAAACCAGTACTACCCTTATAACTTTCCCGTTGTAGAAATGGACCGTAAGATGTCTCAAATCAGTGTTATCTCGGTGATCCCACTTTACTTTGAAATAAGCGAAAATTCATATTCGTACGAAAACTTCGGAAACCATAAACACGATAATTTTCTTTTGCAACTTCCCCAATCACGACGCCACTATTCGATTCCTTGTAAGCGTTACTTCCTGGCGGCCTCGCCGTCGTCTCGCAGATAGGCCTGCAGAGTCTCCTGACCCTCCACGGAGGTCCAGTAAGCCGCGATGAGGTCCTGCTCCGTCGCCAGCGCACTCTGGAATGTGTCGGATCCGGACCGCGCTGTCAGGTTCAGCAGTTGCTTCTTGAGCAGCAGAGACTGGAAAGGGAGTTGAAGTAAGTGAGTTAGTGATCCATCAGTTGTGTTGTGTTTAGTCATGCAACTCAAAGGCTGGAGAGTTCAATGCAGCAAGCATACGAGCACGGGTTCAGACAGAATCCGAGCCAGTACTTAAAGAGTTGCATTGTACGCGTAGGTCTTCCCTCTCTCATGTTTTTTTTTTCTATTATAAGTTATGTGTATGTTTGTTTTGTGTAGTACAATAAAGAAATTACGAAACTACTGTCTGTGAAATACAATTTCTGCCTTTCTCTTCGTCAGCAGAAAAGGACCATGTTGTCTTGTCATTGCAATCCGCTGCGTTTATTTTTATTAAGAAGTTTACAGTAAATGGACTGTTAAAGATGATGATCTCGACACAGTTTTAAACACAACACCGTTCACTACTATTACATATGTATTTAAACACAACACCGTTCACTACTATTACATATGTATTTAAACACAACACCGTTCACTACTATTACATATGTATTTCAAACCACATAATATCCACAAGGTTACCTTATCATTATCAATATAGGTTACGACCTCTGAACGAGTCTAAACTAAGTCAGTTATTGTTGTTGAGCAATAGTTTCTTATAAACATGTGGGCATTAAAATTACTGTTGTTGGGTTACGCTGCAGCGAGCGTGAGCAATAAAACCGAGGAACCTACTTCATATTACTACGGGCTGGTAACTACGAAAAATGTTATATAAAGATATGTGTTATTGTAATCAGAATAAATAGTTAAAACGACTCCCAGAAAGAATTAGAAATTTAAGTAAATTGCTAATTGTTAACGGCAACATTCGAACGGAAGACTGCTGCCATAATGACTCGGGCTCAAAAGATAGGATTCAGGATCGGATTGATTAATGAATTAGTGTATACAGGAGGAGAGCGAGCGCGGGCTGCCTGTGTGCGGCGCGCGCCAGGCGTGTTCAGCGCTGCTGCGGCGCGAGTGGGCAGCGCCGGCGCTGGTGCGGCTGTGTCGGTGCGCGCGCCGCCTCAGGTGCCCCGACACCGAGATAATGGACGAGAGAGCTATCGACCTCAACAACCGAGCACATTTTAAGGCAAGTGACAGTTAAAACTTAAAGGGCCTTACCACGAAAAATATATTACCGTCAACACTTGTTTAAAAACAAAAATTTATGTGATTTGACGTATGTTTTGAGGTTAAACGCTGTTTAACATTTTTTGTGGTACCACGTATGACAATTATGAATTATCCAAATCTTTACGTTAGAATAATAATCGTTTAGAATTTTCGTTTATTTTTTTCTTACCTTTCAACCTAACACACAGACTATTTGGGGGCTTCGTTGCGCTCGTCCCATCTAGTCTTCACCTGAGCTACCGCAGTGTTTGCCCTGGTATTTCATTTGCAATTCAAGTTCAAATCAGTTCACAATTTCAAGGTTTTATTATAAACTAAAGTGTCATATCATAAGCAGTACGGTACAGTTTACAATTTATCGATAAGTTTGTAAACTAACGAGATAAAAAACGCTAGATTATCAACTAACATATACTAATAAATGTTGCGTAAAAATCATAAAATAATTCCTTCCAGTTCTGTCAACCCGTCACCGACTGGCTACAATGTGCTAACGGAGGTATCGCACTGATAGTGAAGACGTCCTACGACAAAATGGATCCTGAGCAACTAGAAGAGCTACACCATCAAAACATACAGCTCCTGCCCCCCAACATCACGTTTGATTGTCGCTGCCCGGAGCCCAATTATTGGAAACTGGACGAGAGTGTGAACAACGGCACACAGAAGTTCCGATGCAGTACCCTGCCTAACTGTAGCACAGGCGATTTCTGTGGTAACTTCCGATCCGATCTCAACTCCTTGTACCAGTCCTGCCTGTGTCCGAAGCATCACATTTGCGTGCACAGCGGCGGCTTGTCGTACGCGAACATCACGGAGCTGCTCTATCGGGGGCGAGGCAGGGAGGCGCACTGTCAGCGGATCAGTGACGAATATAGCTACGAGGAGTATGCTGATGATTAAATAGCTCAGCACAAAATGAGGTCTTAGGAGAATATCGGACGAAGACAAACTTAAGATGTTTGGTAGCCTCATGTACTGTCTGTCTACCCCCAATAACGAGTGTTGTTCATTAAATGCACTGTATTTTATAAGTTGGTGATTTTAGTGTGGAATCGTTAGCATTAGCCGTTTTTATACTCGCCACAGTAACTGAACTTGAAAGTACCCTTACTTGGGCAAATGGCAAAGGGCAAATGCCAGTGAGCCTCCTCCATAGTGTCCTAGCGCCCTCAAAGCCATACGGTTTAGGGAAATGCCACCGAAACTTTCAGACCTGAAAAATGTCCCAGTCTTCGCAATACTATTTAGGGAAATGTCTCCTTCCGGACAGGACTGTTTTCCATCTCAAACTACAGCAAATAAGTTTAACAGAAATTCTGTAAGTTGTGTTTAGGGTTGTGATAACTGAACTTCAGACAGTCCTCTCTGGAAAGGGGCATTTCTATAAATAGTATTGGAAGACACTTTTCAGCCTGAAGGTTTCAGTGGCATTTCCCTAAACCGTATTGCGGGCCCTAGGAAACTTTGGAGGAGGGAGGGAGAACGCCAATGAGTCCTAGCATGCAGCAGCGGGTGGCGGGTGACTCACGTGCACGGGCTGGCCTGCGATGTCGGCGGCGAGCGCACGCAGCTCCCCGACGAAGCGCGTCGGCCACAGCGTGCGCGACACGAGTCCGCGCGCCGCCGCCTCCGCCGCCGACAGCTGCCGCCCGCACACCACCAGCTCGTGCGCCTGCAAGCAAACAAACAGACAAACATATACTGACTATTGCCTGCTCTTGACATATCCCGATTCATTTCAAATTAAAATTACAGCCGCTTTAAATGATATCATATTCATTAATAATTCATAATTCATAATTCATTTATTGATTTGTGAGACACAAGTACATCAGGTGTAATGGTTGAAAAAATATAGCTTCTTTTGTGCTCTACCTAAATAGGCATACAAATCTTATGTCACAAGTAAAACTTTTTAAATAATTTTATAAAAATACAATTAAATACAGAATGTCAAAAATTAAAAGATTAAGTTAATATTAAAAAAACAATTTAAATAAATACAAAATTAATGTCAATGATAAAAATATACATGTCAGCGTGTCAATAATTACAAACTAAATTAATAAATATCTGATCTAAATTACAATTTATCTTCAAAGAACACTTTCATGTCATAATAGCATTTATTAGTCAGCATGTCATATAATTTGAAACTCTAAAATATATACGGAGCTAGTGTTTACGTCGGCAGTGTTAACTACCCTCCTATCGTCGTATCTCGTGTCAAATGTTCGCATTACGGTTATTTGACACGAGCTGTGCTGTGCTATTGCGACTTTGTTTGTTAATACGATTATTGGAATTCCTAGATGTCAGAATTACATGATAAGTCTACTGATTGGTGAAAAGCCAATTTGAAGTTTGTAAACATTTGAAATGGATTGCACAGAAATTCAGAGATTCACGTCAGAGATACGGAATAGATATACTGTAGCCTTATTATGTACATCTGACATCAATCGCAACACCAGTCATATTGAAAAATCGTTCAGTCAGAACACGATGAATTTCCACGAGCTCTCTTGCCTTGGGATTGGCCGATTTCGAATTAGATTTACATGGTTTTTAAATTGCCATTGAGCAATTTAAAAACCATGTAAAAGCGACTTTGTCAAAGAAGGGATATTACAATGTTCGAGATTACTTAAATGACGGGACTGTATGGGGTTAATCTAACTTAACACAGAACTTGCTGTTAAAATATTATATTTTTTTATTCCTGCTTATTAATCATAATAATTAATATTGTAATATTTGTACAAATTTAAATTTCTTTATTACAGTAGATATTTCGTTATATGAAAATATTTAATGTTACTTAGGTAATAATAATAATAATAATAATAATAATACCTTGGACACCTTTTACACACATTGATCTAGCCCCAAACTAGGATTCCCTGTATCTTGGGTACTAGACAACGATATATATACTTATATAGAGAAATATTATACTTAGATAGATAAACAACCATGACTAGGGTACAAACATCCGTTCTCATCAAACAAACATTTGCCCCCACCGGGACTCGAACCCGGGACCCTTGGTTTCGTAGGCAGCGTCACTACCGACTCGGCCATTCGGGTCGTCAGGTACATCTAATATATAAATCTTTATTTAAATTAATTTTTCATACAAGTTTCGTCAATTTAAATTTAAATGTAATAAAATTAACAACTGACCAATAAAAATAAAATAGACAAGAAACAATTACCCGAATAAACCACCCCGGGACATTGCCGAGGCTAAGGTTCCCATGACGCTTGCTGCATCTCCCCGCTGCACCGCCAGGGAGATCCTTTGCATCAGAAATGCCCCAGAGCGGTAGTCAAAACCTCTTATCCCTCAGGCGGCGCCCCAAATCCTTAACAAATATTTTCCCTTATGTCCCCTAAACGAGTGCAAGTGGCACAAAGATGTAGTTGCCCATAAGTGCGGCATATTTTAGGGACTTCTGTCTTGCTGCATCAGCGCGGGCTGCCCTCGATCTAACATGGGAGGCTGCAAAGGTTCAGACACACGTCGCATCCCAAAGCAGGCAACGCCTCTACTAGGATACCAGGGTCAGACCGCCCGGGCGCTTCACATCCGACCGGCACAAACAACAAACACACTAGGAATGTTGGCCAATACCAACGCCCTACGAACGATGTCATTTATTGCGTGGTGCCGCGAAAACCTGTCAGCGCTCCTGGTACAATGTAGGCCATGGCGATCCAACTCATCAACCCATGGCCCACAAACGCATCGATGTGTCATCGTCCAAGAAATTTCCTAGCTGGGGAGAAGGCATTGCGTGCAGCGACAACCCCGAATCCAACTGACAGCTGGCACGCAGGCGCGCCAATTCCGGCCCCGCACTCTGAGCGAGGATATCATCACGAGTGACTTCGCACACGAACTCATCCCAGGAGCACTGACTATACAGCCTTTCCGGCAGGTCACTTCCAGAACACCGGGCACACCATAAGCCCTCCACCTCCCTCGCTAAATGAATGCAGAACCCGTCACCATGTATACCCAAGATTTGAGTAACGAGGTCCACAACACCATGCGAAGAAGCCAGAAAGCCAGGGAGCTCTGTGTCCTGCAAGCGTCGAACACCTAAACTCCCATACCTGACGGGCAGCGCAGCTTACACCCACTGAGACGAGGACATCCCTACGTTGATGATGCACTCCGGCAAATCCTTCAAGACCGCATCGTATCTCGAAGTTATCTCCCGTGCAACGAAATCGGGGCAGTGCGTATGGAATAAGTTAGCCATGGTAAAAACAGAAAAGTTTTTACAATCGTTAAGGCAACAAGGGGGGAAAGCTGCCTTAAATGTGGTTTCGACGCCGCAAGGATATCAATTTTTGATTGCAATACTCCGGGAATGTCGGATAGGAGCAACAAGAAGAGTGGAATCTAAGAATTATTCCGGGAACGACTGATTGGATTTCGTCGCTCACCTCTTGAGGTAATTGTTCTGAACAAGAAAACACTTCAGTGGGATAACAAGACTCCACACATAAAAACTTAACAGCTGTCCAAATCGTCACACCTGTCAAAACCATGACACCTGCCAAAACCATGACACCTGACAAAATCATGACACCTGTCTAAGTCATGACACCTTGCAAAAAAAAACAAAAATGTTAATTTATGTGCAGTTAAGCCTCTGCCACCCATCTGGGAAAATGCGTGATGTCAAACCTTGTTCAATTTGTTAACGTACTGTGTATCTTAAAATAAATAAACGATTCTAGGGTAATATGGTTTTTTAATGTAGTCTCTTTTCTTTAGAGCTTCAAACCTGTCGGAAGAATCGAGATCACTCGGACACTCTAAATTAATAATTTCTAAATTATACGGTACAATTTGGGGACTGCTGCAAGCCGTCACTTACGGCAAAGAAAAAATGGAGTGGAGGAGATCTGCACGTCATAGTTTCACGAAGTTATTCTTGTCGGGGAGATCTACCTGCCTCTTGTAAACGCTTCAGAACTAGCTGGGACCACATCATCAAATATATGTCCAGCACTCCCGCTAAAGTTAACCGACGAGCAAACAGCTATTCAAACATATTGTTACTGCGGAAAGTTGGCAAACTTACCGTTTTCATTCCATTTCATTCCACACGATAGCTCTGACGCGAGTATATCGCGTAATCTTGCCATTTTGCCGGCTCAGGCTAGGGAGCGGACGAGAGTATAAAATGCAAATAATATGTACATAATTCAACCGCACACATTCAATTTTGATATAGTGCGAGTTAGCTACATTTGTCGATGATACTGTTTAATGGCGATCACGTGTGGCGTATTCTAATCTAAGTTACTGTGTGAGCAAACCGCAAACTGAATAAACAGAATATCGAATGCAAATTGCACAACCGGCCGGTTGCCAGTGTTGCCGAGATGCGCTTGTTCGCATTGGTAACACACGAGTGACTACTGATTGACTAAAGGTGGCCAGCTATGAATGAATCGTACTGAATGCAATAAATAGGTACGTGGAATATTGACATTCAATGAGCTATAGCAAAGTTCATATTACGACGTCCCGCTCAATAGTATTAAAGGCATTCTTAAAGTCCACCTTAACAACGATGTATTGTGAGGCAACCCTGCTCATCGCAAATGAACGCGTAGCATGTATGGCAGTCTCACACCCCAGAGCTACTCCGACACCCAACTGCTCAGGCTGCAACTGCGATGTTTGATCACCTCTCACCGCACCACAGCACATTTTTGACATCAAACGCCAAATTACGTTGCCCACAGCAACACACACATTGGCCGAATGCTCCCATTATTCTTCTCGACATAGAGAGAAGGGCACACCTCCCCATTAATCACGCCCTTCAACATGTAGTTTGCCAAGTTACATAAAGAACCCAACAGTGCAACCCCACTATAACCAGAATTTAACTCCTTAAGGTGCTCAGGGCGCAAACCATCCAACCCAGCCGCCGAGTATTTATTTATTATGTATTTGTAGTAGTTTACAACCAATTTTTAAAAGAGATCTAAAAATCAATCTGTGGGAGTTTCTTCGCCCTTCTTCTGTGGTGCAATGTAGAGAAAAGCCAAAAAATTACGTTTGCTAAGTATATGTAAATATCTACAGTAATAAAGACATTTGAATTTTTAACTTTCTCACGAAAATTACGTCACGGCACTATTTGTGCATTTCGCCGATATTATCATATATTTAGTAAGTTACTCAAATTCGGCAAAAAATTGACTAGCTACAGTTAGTATGTAAATTTCTTTAAAAAGCTCTCTTAAGTTTTAAATTACAAATTGCTCAAATAGCTCTTTTCTGCTGCTGCCCAAAGAAGATAAAATAAACGTTAACGTTTTTTGTTTCAATATACCTTACCGACCATCTTCTCGAAACAGGTATGAGCTGCCCCCCCCCCCCTAGCTGAAATCCTGGGTACGCCCTTGGGCTACAGAATATCTATTACGTATCTCTATTACGTATCTCAATAGGTACGAGCCGTGCGAGCGAAGGCTTCAACGTTGGGCCTTTATGCCTAAGGGGTTAAAGGGTTACAATTCCAATAATATTTCTAATAGCCGCACACTCTCGCGCAAGGCGACACGACGATTCTTGTTGCAGAATACAGAAAATTATCTGCAAACTTACAGGGACTGTAAGTCTAAATGGAGAAATAAGTTTTCAAATAGATGGATTTAAGCGCACCGCTGGCTTATACATATACCTCTATACAGTCGTAAAGATAGACGCCTGCGTTAAACAAACTCCGTGTGCGTCGCAGGAAAGGGTAATTAATTTTTGCGCTAAACGCGCACTTCAAACGCAACGTTGAACGCATTGCATTTAATATTGAGATATAATATTTTTTATCTACACACGTATCATAAACCCTCTTTACTGCGTACAAAAACCGCACGTTACGATCAGCATAATGTTAAACTACTTGGTAAAAACTCATTTCTTATCTAAAAAATTACACATTATGACCATAATGTGTAATTTTTCTGCATATTATGACATTCAAATTTCGAACGCCGACGCCCGCCTGCGTGCGCCCCTAGTTTGTCTGTGAAGATGGTACTGACATTCAAATTTCGAACGCCGACGACCGCCGGCGGCACGTTGGTACTACAGAACAAGCTAAACAACTGCAGAGCCACAATGCCGGTCAAACATGCGGTTCCTGAACACATCAAAGAGAGCTTATGATATGTGTGTAGATAAACTAGTGTATGTAACTGTACATAATTAGGCATTAAAACTCTCGAGTGATATTATTATGAAACTCGCCTTCGGCTCGTTTCATAAGCCCACTCTCGAGTATTAATGCCGTACATTATGTAGCAGTCACATAAACTACTATTATAGTGCTGCAATTACACTGCAATTACACTGCAATTACAAAATCCAATGTAGACTCTTTGCTTCATATACAACAAAAATATGTGCGTCTGACGCAATGCGTTAATCACAGAGATAAGTCCATGATCCTAGCAAGAATGTACGATTTAGACAGATTATGATTGTGCACCTATTTAGTGTGTTGCTAGATATAAATGTTACCGAAATTTCAGAATTTGTTTGTACACGGGGGCTGAAATATTTCACAAAAACACTTCCTGCTAGAATCACGTTTCGAAACGTGATGCTAGCAAGAAAGGGTGAAATCGAAAGATTTAACTTATATGGGTATTTAGTGTGTCGTGAATGGTAAATGTGACCGAAAAGCAAATTTTGTGTGTCCACCCACGGGTTTCAGAGATATTCCATTTCCTGCTAGGATCACGTTTGACCAAATGCTGATTTAAGAAAACTACTGAACACACAAATCTTGCCAGCTACATAAATATTAGTGGTAATTTGTTTGTAATTTGTGTGGACATTTTTTTTTTATTATCACACCGTTTGGGAGTTTTCGGTAATATTTAAAATACATAAATGGCTTTATATCTCCCTCACAAAACAAGACGAGAGACAGACAACGATACATCTTACGCAATACTATCGCTACACCGAATTGCAAAAGCCGTTTCACCAAAACAATAACTTTTGTTAAGAATTTGGACGAAAATACTTGGACCCCAAAATAAGCAAGATGGATAAGAATACTTGTTTACAACAAAAAAATTACCACTAGCATTTAATGTATCGTATTTAGTGTGTAATTATTAACTTTTAAAACCAAAAAGCCGTAGAAATACAGTTCTTTTTTCACCAATGACCAAATTAAAGTGATGATCCAAAAGCGTCCGTGCAGTAATTGAGACATACCATCATCATTTTGCAACGTTGCCTAGTACAGTGATATGAAAAAGTGCGAAGACTATTATCAGTTCGTAAATTAATCTTACCAAACTGACCGAAGTAGCTAAGTGCAGCCTACCTACCTAATAAAGAATCTATTCTATTCTAAGGTATATATATATATACATAGTTTCAAGTGTTTAGCTTACCCGGTTGTTAGACACTGAAATAGCATTCTGCCTGTAGTCCTAATTAACACTTTCACCACCGCCCATAAATCGAAACATTATCCAGAAACCACGAAAGTTGGCGGAAGTACTATATATATAACCTTTACGTCGGGTATACCTAAAGCGTAGATTGACTAAGTCGCGTTATGCCTAAATGTCATAATAAAAGATCTGTATGCCTAGAAATATATTGGACTATTTAGTAGACTGCCTATTTCTCAGTAGTACTAAATCTTTACCAGTCTAAATCTGTACAAGCCCTAATCGCGTTATGCCTAAACGACAATTAAATGAACTAATGCAGACTTCTTCGTCGTATCTTGAATTGGCACTTATATGGAGTGTTCTATGATAATATTTGCATCAATAATGACATTTACTTTCAATATTTTATCTTATTGTGTAACTGTTTTTCATAAATTTTCTAACGAAATTATTTATTAAATTATATGAAAAGGGAAAGTGTCCGTGTCCTTTAAAATTGAAAAACTCCCGACACAGTAAGTATAATACCTCTAAAAAGTAAACAATAGGTTGTTGACACTAACATACGTATATCCACTCGCTCATCAAAACCTAATAATAAGTATTCACACCTACAACTCTGTATGTCAAAATATCAGCTGTCCTATTTCGCTATAGACCAACAAATCTGTATGTCAAAATATCAGCTGTCCTATTTCGCTATAGACCAACAAATCTGTATGTCAAAATATCAGCTGTCCTATTTCGCTATAGACCAACAAATCTGTATGTCAAAATATCAGCTGTCCTATTTCGCTTTAGGCCTACTCGCATTATGACTAGACTTAACGCGACTTAGTCAATCTACGCTTTAGGTATACCCGACGTAAAGGCTATATAAGACCCGCCGAATGTTGTTTCCCACCTATACAACATAGCTAAACATGACTTTTACCTACACAGCATAGTGTATTTTTTACATCACATTTACCATTCACGACACACTATATGCCCATATATGTGAAATCTTTCGATTTTACATTTCTTGCTATGATAACGTTTCGAAACGTGATTCTAGCAGGAAGTGTTTTTGTGAAATATATATGTAGCCCCCGTGGACAAACAAATTCTGAAATTTCAGTCACATTTATATCTAGCAACACACTAAATATGTGCGTAATCAGAATCTGTCTTAATCGTACTTTCTTGCTAGGATCACGGACTCCACAGAGATTTCGCGTAATCGAAGGGTGCGCTGCAGGGCCCGTATTAATAAACCGCTCTCAGCTCTGAGAGTTGTCTTAGCCATGTCACAATGAAGGTTTCCCCTTATCAAATCTGTAAATTTCACGAGCTTATCTCAAGATGCGAGCGATTTATTAATAAGGGCCTAAGGTCTTGTCACTACGAAAACAAAAACGCAAGAAGAGGCAGATGAAAGTTAAGTAATTCTCAAGCTCAAGGGAGCAGTAAAGACAATATTGAAGTTGCTTGTAGCATACCAGGCTCGGCGAGATGCTAGTAGCGCGCGCAGTGAGCGCAGCCAGGCCCGGCACGAGCGGCGCGTTACGCCTGGCCGCCAGGCGGAACGAGGCGCGCTCGGAGGCCACCGCCACGTCACACAGCACCAGCATGGACAGCGCCAGGCCCTCGCAGGCGCCCGACACGCCGCACATCAGCAGCTTGCTGTGCTGCTCCATGCTTGTGAGCAGCGATCTGTGACATTACACACATGGGTACGAAGCGAAAGTATCCTGGGGCCAAAGAGTCAGTTCTCATTATTTCGGACCGATAGTATTGCCGGATCCGGAAGTGTCGGATGTATATTGGTATATCTGTTTCAATAGCGCTTTTCACATTAGGATGAACGATGCTAGATCATCTGACGCCGGCGTGGCCATAGTAAGGTGAGCATACGAAACGGTTTCGTATGCTCACCTTACTAGGGCCACGCCGGCGTCAGATGCTCTAGAATAGCAAGAGCTGCATGAAGGCATAGTGATCCAACAGCCACATTTATCAATCAAGAATTCATCTCACGCACCCATTCTGGGGCGTGGGGAGTCAGGGTCAGATCATCGGATCTCTTCCTGAAGAAGCGCCTCTGTCTCTTATGGACAGGTCATCGGGGGGCCCTCGCGGGCGGTGGAGATCTTCTCAGCGGAATGTTAGGTCTTTTATATGGGCTCTGTACCCGTAGGGTGCCAAGCGGGACCCGATTACTACGCCTCCACTGTCCGTCCGTCCCCGCAGACCACATACTTTTTGATCAGCCGATGGTTTGGTCTGATTGGGCTACCAGCGTAGATCAAGAGCCCGACTAAACTATCGGCCGGTTCAAAGTCTGTGGTCTGCGAGTACTCTAAATGTTGTCATACATAATAATCACCGTAACCATATTGGCCTCGTCAACAGGTGGGGATGAATTCAATATGCTTACGGTGCAAGTTCCCTAAGCAATTTTCCTCTTCCTTAAACGTATCGATCTTGTCTCCTCCTAACTTATTTTTCCTTTTTAAGGAAAAGGAACGTTATGTAATCACAATTAAATAGTGTCTTACATGTCATAGATAACTACAGATGTTCTATTTCACGATGAAGTTTTGACTTTAGTTGTTGTTAGCCGTGCACATGCACATTGTGTCAGTGTGCATAGTCTCTGGCTGACCGCTCCAGACCAGAGTACACTGACACAATGTGCATGTGCACGGCTAAGAACCAACCAAAGTCAAACCTTCATCGTGAAATAGAACATCTGTGTCATGGGCTTTTGAATATGTAAATACATTGTCGCAAAGAAATACATCTGGGCTTTTGCATTTATCTTTTTAAAACTATGATGACTGATAATGAACTGACACAATAGTTCAGCAAACATACTGAACCCCACTTTAGGAGCTACGAAGCAATGACAATATTTTTTTTTTTTTATGTATTTGCCAGCTCCACCAATGATAAAATAAAAACCGTTTAAGTGCGAGTTCCGTACCACCGTATAATGGTAGCGATGGTGTGGGGTTTATAGTTTGGATTTTATACAGCAAAATGCTATGTAAAATCCAAACTATAAGGCTACTTTGTAGCCAATAACACCAATTGGATTCCGTACCCGAAAGTTGCCAAACGAGACCCTATTACTAAGCCTCCGCTGTCCGTCCATCCGTCTGTCCGTCTTTCACCGGGCTCTACCGGATCAACCGAAATAGTAAGAGAGCTGAAACTTTTACAGAGGGTGTATTTCTATTGCCGCTATAACAAACAATAATGAAACATGCCGATTTTTAAGAATTAAAAGCAGAACCCTTTGTGTTATTTGTTTATCGGTGAAAACTGGACTCTCGTGAACTTATCGAAAAAGATCTTTAATTACAGGTTGAGTTTTGTGCTTAGTTAATTGTCATCATTATACGCAATTGCTCATTCAAATTATAATAAATAATATTAAGTTTTTTATCAAATTAGGTCTTCTCCTACAAACGTTTTAAATTTTCCCAGTACAATATAATGGAACCCCTCGTGTGCGGGCCGACGACCTACTCGCACTTGACCGGTTTGACTATTTTGTATTTGTTTTTTTAGGGATGTTATTGTGCGAGTCAGACCCTCACTGGGCCAGTTAGGTTATTTTTTTTTAATCCATAGATTAATTGTTAGTCGGAATAAATAATTGTGGTTCTATGATGGGCTAGCTCCTTGTCACGCAATAATGGAGTTTTGAATATCTGGATGAGCATGGGCGCGACTGTGCCTCTGCAACTCCGTATAGAAGAAGTCGTGACGTGCCACAGTCTGTTTGCTTAGTGAACCGATACAATACTTTTACTACCTTCGTGGTGTTGCTATTGATGCTGTGCACCCCAAGCGAGAGGTCCCAGCTTCGAATCTTGACTGGGGAGGTAGAAAAATATCACCAGGTCTTGGATGTTTACATGTTTGTAACATTGTTAACATCACTGTTTCTGGTTCTCACGACACCGGGGCCTGAAGCAGTGTAAGTGCCTGTATGTAAATGTTATGTTAATGTAATACTTACTTGACCGACTCAGTAATTTCAAAAGCATAGCCAGTTCTCTCCTCCATGTTAGCATCCAACAGTGGTCGAAGCTCTAACGGTGAGCAAAGGCTTCCTGCTTCTGACGTGAGTAGTGTCAGTGACGTGTCGGTTCTTTTGTTCACAAACTGCATAGCTTGCTCTAATTCATGCAGTACCTGGAATTGTAAGGGAATTTTGACATCAATGGTAAATTTGATTATATTGTTATATTGACTGAATTTGCAAGGGGTTGAGATTTTTCTGGTATATCTACTGTATTGGACATTAGGGATTTTTTTGCCCTAGAAATTCCCTCGCATATAAGTTAAAAAATTTGGTAGATAGATAGCTAGATGATGAGGAGGATCATTTGTCTTCTTGGGCACTGGCTGGTTACTGTTGCTTCAACAGATGTAAATAGGAAGTATAAGGTTAATTACTAGTTAAATAAATGGATTTGACACCTACCTCTAGGCTATAGCAATTATTTGGATTACTTGTTTTTTTGATACAAATTTCAGCCACTCTGTTATCAAACTTAACTGATATAGTTTTGTACAAACAGACCTCATCTTTAATTGTAGATTTTGCATTTTTTTTCTGCTTAATTGCTTTATCTGTCTTACTCTCACGCTTCCTCTTATTCAGTACATTTGATAGTTTAGAGTTTATTTTTTCTTTTAATGAAATAAATGAGGATGTGTTTTCTCCATTTTCAATGGTGGTGTTTGGGTCTGTTTTGTTGCTCTCTGGGGTCTGCGGCAGGGGATGGGAGCTAGTCTGTGTGTTAGCAGTCTCCACGTCACTGAGCCGACGAGGGCTCATGCAGGTACTGGAGTATGAGCTGGAAGAGTGACGCCGAACAATGATGGAGTCATCGGCACTGTGCGTCTCAAAATCATCAACTGACATAGACTTCACAGACCCAGAAACAGAAGACCTTTGCTTTCCAGTTAGAATCTTTTTGGCCTCTCCCTCATCTGCTTTGACAGCTTTTCTCTCTCTAAATTTCATTTCAGTAGTTTCTGGTGTGGAGCTTTGAATTTTTTTTATCAACTCAGCTTTGGTTCTCATGTTTTTCTTGCCTGTAGTTGTTGCCTCGGGAGTGAGTTGATATATCATATTGACAGCTCCTTCATCCATCAGCAGTCTATCTACTTCTGTTAATCTTCTTTTTTCACTCTTGTTGGCCTTTGGAGTGGGTTTCTTCCACTGAGTCTTGGCTACCGGTGACTTAGAATTGGCCCGCATGCTGGCTTGTTCTGCTTTACCTTTCTTAGCTGGAGGTTGCTCTACAATAGTTTGGGGCTCTTTACTTTTGACAGCAGTCTTTCCTTTTGTGAAAGTATCAGGATTGTCAGGATCAAAGGGAATTTTCTTTTTGATGACTCTACTCAACCTTCTGTGGGTTTGGCTTTCATCAGGTTTACTGCTAAGGCTAGGTGGGACATTATCAGCAATAGTTGAATTGGTAGATGATGTTGTTACAACTACCTCCTTTTGTGCAACTTGCAAAGAGACTAAGTCCTCTGAAGTCTTCAGCAGGAGTTCAGTTTCCTGCGACAGTGCTTCTTTGTTATCTGGTTCATCATCTTCCTCCCAGTCTTTGACAATATGATCCAGCACTGTTACAATAGTTTCTTCCTTAACTGGTTCTGGAACATTTTGATCTACGTGACGAACTCCTTGGCTTTGCCTTCTAGAGGTGTGGCTAGAAGCATTGCTCTTTTTTGAAACCACTTTTGATATCTTATTTTTATTTATTTTTGGTTTCCTTAATTGTCTTTCTTTCAACTTGGACAGTTGCTCTAAAGCTAGAGCTTCTTGATGAAGATACACATTCCTTTTATCAGAACTGTCAGTGATGTTTCCCTCCAGAATGTCAAGTAATTCCTCATTATTCAACACTTCTTGTGCACTTATAGAGCAATTATTATTTTCTCCATGGTCTGTGACATCAGATGATCTCAAGGCTTCACTCAATTCAATATTTTGTCCCTCAGATAAATCATGCAGTATATCATTTGTGGGTTCGTGATCATAGTTGTTCTCAATAATCTGATTCACAGTACACATAACAGTTTCTTCTTTTTCAACTACAACTTCAGTTTCAAATGACAAGTCCTTTTGACTCTCATCTAAGTGTTCAATATTCTGAATACCGGCGTCCTCAGTAGCAAGTACATCAATCTCAGACATATTAGGATCTTCTTTAGTGGTTCCTAAGTCTATTACACTGGCTGTAGATGTATGTACTGGCACTTCATCAGACTGCGAGTCGGGAGCCGGTGCCCCGAGAACACCGGTTTCAATCGTTGATTCCGAATGAATTTGTGCCTCTGCAACTGGTTCTACCGAAGGTTTCAATGCTCCAGTCGACAGTAGTTCAGTGTCAACAAGTATTTTACTACCGACAGTAACGTCTGTTGGCCGGGCTTCTGAGGCGCCGTTAGTTTGGTGACATTCTAACAGAGCATCTCCTGGTGACATTATGAACTCCTTCACGGCTTCATGAGATGATAGGAGCACCGGAGGCGCTTCTAAAGCTTCCATTTTACTTCACAACTGGGTAACCTATATTCCGACGTAACAGTTTCTAAAATTTACACTCGGCTGTAATACTTTTGTGCCACATTAACTAATAGAATTGTCGTGCATGACACTACATGAAAACAGCATCAGTTAGATTTTTAGACAAAATAACGATATTTAGTACATTGCAGTTGCACTTGCACCGTAGTTACTCTAAAAAGTTTTTTTGCGTCCATTAAAAAAAGTTGCCAGCTTTACATTTTTCTGACTGTGTGCGTTCAGTTGTGTTGGTTGGATGGATCATGAAATTAACGGATTGGATAGTCTGTACTGACTGTAGGACTCTAATAATCGCAACCATGAATAGAGCCCACAAGAACTCAGTGACGCCGCGCCGCTGCCATAACTGACAAGATAATTTTGTCTGTGTGCTATTGCTAAACAAGTATTAAGTGCCGGAGTTGGTTGAGTGTTGTGTTGTTATTGATCAGGCAATTGCCGTAATGTACAGCGTTCCATGACTTTTTTTCAAATTATACGGCACTCCGTGGTATGAAATACGGCAATGAATATTCATATTCATTTATTTGCATATAAACATTTCTTCAATAAATACGGCAATTTTGTGTTTTTTTTTCTCATACGGCAATTTGAAACTTTAGATACGGCAACTCAAAATTTTCAATTATAAATTAACAACTGGTCAAGTGCTAATAAATAGGATTCTTTAAGAAAAATTAATGGCTTGATTGGACAAAAATGAATATCTTACCAAAGAAAAGGTACGTCCCTTTATTCCTATAATCTCAGAACCATAAAAAATCAAATTTTTAACCTTCTACGAGCGCTAAAATCTACTACAATCTATTCTACATATATATTATATTTCAGATGGCATGTAAGAACCAAAGAAAATATTGCCCGTGTTAGAAAAGACGAGGCCGAGGCTGCTGAGAAAGAGAGACTAGAGACTCTCAGGACAGAGAATGCAGATCGCGAGGCGCGACTCCGCGTGCTCCGACACAAAGCTAAACAGAAGCTGCTGGAGTCCGGGGTACAAGTAGCAGCTACAGCTGAGCCGGACCAGGCATCTACCTCCACGCGCACTGGACACATTGACCTGTTCTCTGATTTCGAAAATGCTGTACAGACCACAAACAAAGATCACGACACAGAAACCAAGCAGAAAAAAGAAGAGTATGAGAAGAAAATTGGCTACTTAACTTATCTAGGACAAGACACAAATGAAGCACTGAAAAAGAAAAATTGGTATGAGATTGCACCAGAGGCTTCTAGGTATTCACGAACTAGTGACATCAAAGATACTTATGAGAAGTTGGTCCTCAAAGATGCAGAAGGGAAACCAAAAGTTTGCGAATCAGATGTCAAAGATGGGGAAGTTTCATACAAAAGCAAACAATGTTTAGATCCCATAAATGCTTTCAAGAAATATTGCCATCCTAAAACAAAACAGGAATCAAAGTCAGGGAGGTCTGATTATAAGAGTAATGTAACAATACAGAATATTAATCATGATAAATATAAAAGTAAGAAGAAGAAACATAAAAAAGATAAACATAACGAAAAAGATAAAAAATATGATGAAAAACAAAACAAACTGCAGATGCTAAGAGCAGCTAGACTCAAACGTGAACAGCATGAGAAAAATAGAACAGAAATGTTCCTAGCTGGTTTAAATGGAACCACATCACAGAGTGAAAAGCCTGTTGCCACCCCTAAAGTAAAACCTAAATATAATTCACAGTTCAACCCTGAATTAGCCAGACAAAACTTCTCATCTTATTAAAATATACAGGTCTCTATAATAATTGTAGGATAAGTTGTATCATATAAATTATTTATTATCTAAATATATCATTGCATGTGCATAACATTTCTCTTAATAAAAATGGCTATAGATGGATAAATAAGTAATGTGTAATTTGAAACATTTCATTTGAGTACCACATGTGTCAATAATGCTAATGGTAGCTTATCTTCCAACTTACTGAATGGGTAGAAAAATGTTTCACAGAATAGCTCCAATATTCTTACTACAAAAGCACTCTCATTGCCGGAGTCAGGCTGTTTTGCCCTGAAAATAACAAAAATAATTTAATTATTCCTGTTTATATGTCACCGTAAGATAGTCCATTGTTAGTTGATAATCTAACGCATTAGTTGATCAACTATCGACAGATAGTAAACCAGACTGACAGGGTATAGAATTTACGTTTCTTTTGTTCTTACATGTCAACCTTACACAAAGACTATTCCGGGGCTTCGCTGCGCTCGCCCCCTCTATTCTTCACCTAAGCTACCGCAACCTTTACCATCTGTCGATAGTTGACAAACTAACGAGAAAAAAAACTTAGTTTATCAACTAACGGTTTTGACAATCTTACGGTGACATATATAATGACATTAAACACACATATTTTCCCGGTTGTCAGAGTCTGTACCAGTAATATACCAGTAACTATGAGTGACAGCCCATTGTTGCTCTAAATTAATCTACTGTTTGTTCACCTTGATAAAGTGGTGCTGCTGGCATAGCTGCTCAGGAGGTCAACAAAAATGTCAAGGTTATTTGTACATGCTTGTTGCAGTAGGCAGTAGACCCCAACTAAGAGCGGTAGACCGTCAATATTCTCCCCAGGCTTTCTTGTAATCAGGTCCCCTGTTGAATACAAATATAGTAAGTTTTATATCTTAACAGGTACTCAAAATAATAGTAGTTTAATTTGTTGTTTATTACCTGTGGTATGACAAATTTGTAGTCTTGGTAACTGGGATATTAAAAGGAGAGCAAACAGTGTTCCCAGGTCATTGTTTGCAAACTCTGGTACATTTTTCACGTAGATTTTCTGATATGGGTCGTAAATACCACATCTCGTTAGATAGCCTTCTAAATGGTGCATCAGTTCTGTAGAAACTTTGGGTTTCGTGCCCGTATGTGCTGTCACTTTTAACTCATTTAGAAGAGACCTGAAATACGTAAATCAATGTACAGATCCACAAACTTATCTGGCCCGGTGGCGTAAGCTAATCCCATTCGTAACCTGAATGAGACATACCTAACGTGACCATCCGTCCCGCTTTGGGCGGGACAGTCCCGCTTTCAGACTGTCTGTCCCGCTGTCCCCCCTAAGAGCAAAAATGTCCCGCTTTGGGCGTTTTGGCAAATAGTTGAATGCACCTGTAATGTTCATTTTAAAATTTCGTTTTGCTGATCACGCAAGGTGTTCTCAGCACCAGCTAAGATACGGAAGTATTCGAGAAGTTTTCGCTTATTTGCAATTACGTCACAGATGATAAAATAAGAAGCTGGGCCGGTGAGAATGTTGCTGCTGAAGACCGTTGGGTAGAGTTGTTCAGGCACTTCCGTGATCACAATCTCAACTGTGCAAGCTTCGTATAATTATTGAGTACGTTTTATGTCTGCCTGGAAGTAATGCACCTGTCGAAAGAATCTTTTCACTGATGAACAGAATGTGGACCCAGGATAAAACCCAGTTAAGTGTTGGAGTACTAAAAGCCATGTTGATTACAAAGGTGAACGTCAATAAAACGTGTAATCAGCTCTATTGTTACTTAAAAACAAGACCAGATATTATGAAACAGATTTGCAGCACTGAAAACTATAAATCAAGTGCCTAGAGTAGAGACGTAAAAATTTTCAACATCCGTATGAATAACAACAAATAAAAGCATTTACAGAAGCAACAAGTTGTTTTTTCTTTAGGGTTAGGCAACCGAAGATTTTTTGTTTGTTTTATTATTATTTACTCCTTAGGTTTTATTGGTAAGTATGCGCATCCAACTTGCACTTGACCAATTTATGCAAAATTTGGCAGGTGTCCCGCTTTGTCGTAAAAAATAAATGGTAACATTAGACATACCCCAACATATGGATAGGGCGATTGGGACCAATTTTGAGGCGACTGCGTTCCCCACAATTAAACCCGTTAGTTTTTTTTTCTATTGGGCATATTTAAAAGAAAGTCTCTTCAAAACCAATTAAAACCGAACAAGAATTGCGACGACGTGTATTCAACGCAGCTCCAGAGTTATCGAACATGAGCTTGTGATGATTAAGCTGAGACTTTATCAGGAGTTGTTTCTTATGCCCAGGGTCTACAATTTTCGGCGCAATCATCCAACGGATATCCAAGAAATGGCAGCATTATCGATCGATGTAAAAAATTGGGATTTTCATTAAAAACGATTTCTCGAATAAATTTCACTGAGGTCGTGTTAGGCTTAATCGATGCATCTGAGGCAGGGCTATCTTCAGTGTCGCTGTGACGTATGACTTTTCGTAATAGCATGAATATTTTTTGAAACTTATAAATGGGAAATATTAAACAGCACTTCAAAAATACTGATTTGCACAGCAAATATACTGATTTTCACAGCAAATACCAGGGCTAAATACTGCGGTAGGTAGCTTAGGTGAAGGGTAAATGGAGTTAGCGAAGCGAAGAGCCCCCTTTATCCTTCGTATTAGGTTGAACATGTGAGAACAACAAAAATACTTAAGACAAGTTTTTTTGCTGTGAAAATCAGTATTTTTGATGTGCCATTAAATAATAGCCCTTATAAAACAGTTAGTCAGGTGCTTTTTTACTCACTCATTCATAGTTCTCAGTGACGCCTCTAAATGCGCAGAATCGAATTTGCAACTCGTACTTATTTGATAGGCGATGTGTTTCCTCAGAATCTGCAATGTGCCTATCATCACAACAACATCTGCGAGCTGCTGGAAAAATTTATTGTGTTTCACTATAATCTGCTCGACATCTTTAGGCATTTGATTAGTACCATCGTTGTGTATACTCCCTATGGCGAGCTTATCCTGACTGTTCCTCAGCATCTGTTGTACGTCTTGTAGTTGGTTTTTAATCATGAATGCGTACAGAGTGTCTAGGCCATGCAGTCCCACCACCCCGACCGCTTCGTTCAACTTCGCGAACGTCTTCCAATTCACAACTTCGCATTGCGTTTTGGAATCAAACCATGCTGTATTTATATTTATGTATATGCAGATCCTGTAATTGTAATGGTATCCAGTGTAAGGAAATGATCAATGAAGATAATCGGAGGGCCTCGACTTTGCTAAATCAGTGATTGCCTAAATAAATGCGTGTATATCAGAAGAGTCCAGCCAAGATTGCAACTGATCCTCATTTCTCTTAGCAGAATCGCTGCCTTGAGCACCTGTCAAACAATGATAAATTGATGATATAAGTACGACAAGTACCTTGCATCCACCAACTGTGCAATTTGCCTGGCGAGGCTGCCCATGAAGCCTGCAGAAGGACTACACAGCGTGACGCCCTTACGTAGACTTATCTCTTTGGTCACACTGACGTTTATTATAGCGGAGACCTGTAAACAGATTCACAGCACTAAACGTCTAATAATGTAAGTCTGGATAGCAGTAAATTTCACCTGCCCCCGTAGAAAAGTTGCATTCGTTAATTTATACTGTTACGACGCGGAAAATGTATACGTCTCCCGCGCGAAGTGACGCGATAATTTGCATGGCAAACGTCAAATCGCATACCTACATTTTTTTGTCTTAGCGACGACGTAGCGGGTGCAACTTGGCTAAGGGGAAGATCTAACTTCATCCGCGACTAACACAACTAGGCTCATGTTGACAGCTATGCGTTCATTGGAATAACGGAGGGAACATTATTGCATCCATGGTACATGCTAGTGACTAGTAGATACAGGTACGTACGTATACTTACATATTGTAGGAGGGGAACAGGCGCCGAAACCGCAGTCCTGTCATGCGCCTTTTGTGTTGGTCACGTAAAAGCTACATTAATCCTACCTACCGATACTAACCTGTTTCTGCCATATTTTGAGTCCGTGCATGTTAATATAATCCTGTATGTACTCCAGTGACCTCTTATACCCCTCCATACTATCAGCCAATTTCTGCAGCCTCGGTAGTACTGTCGCCAGAGTGTTCTGTCGCTTGGCTGGCGGGTCTAACAGCTCTTCGAACTTGCTCCCGAGGTGTTTGGCCAGCTCCTTGAGCAACCCCTCCTCGAGCAACTCTGCTGGGTCCACGCGGATCACGCCCACTAATGTTGACCTCATGTCCAGTATACCTGGGAAGAGACAATAAGAGCAAACAATATTTACATACACCGCTTTTAGCCCCATGGGATGTTGTATCGTGATTACGAGAAAAGGCGACATCAAAAAGTGTTTCTACTTCTTCAGATTCTAATCCAGTACCCCAGGAAAAGCTATAGGTGGTTTTATCTCACCTGTAGTAAATGTCGAGGCTGAATGGGTCAGTTTAGCGACTTCCATCCTCTCTTCCATTTGTGCAAATTCCCTCAGCCTGTCCTTGTCGAGCCTTGTAGGCACTTCTTTGATCCCCCACGTCTGAAGCTCTATTATTTTCTCGACAATACTGAAGACCATCTCCGGGATAATTTGTAGAACCTTCTGTATGTACTTTATCAGCTCGTTGCTGTAGTATTGGGATACAGAGACTAGGTCTTCACTGTGGGCTTGGTTTATTCTGAGCAGGGGAATTTCCATGGCACTCGCGAGTTTGAGGAACAATGCCCGGAGTCTGCTCGTGACAGCAGGGTTCTCCTTGATGCTGTCTTGCATGATGTCCGTGTAAGTGTCGATGGAGCACCAGGCGTAGCTGACATCCGCCACTGTCTCCAGAGTAACTAATGACTCCTCCTTCAAAGACGCAATACGCAGAGCATTTTTCAAAGCTTCCTTACTCTCATTGAGGTATTGCAATATTGTTGATGTGCTCTTGATACCGTGAAACTCTTCGACTTCCTCTAACGCTTGGATCATTTGCGTAATCTTCTTCATTGACTTGGTTGTGATTGATTCGCTAAGGGACGTGATTTGATTTGATATGTTATCGAACCACAATTTTAATTGTTCATTTTCAGGTATTTTGGAAATGGGCTTTGATCCTGAAAACAGTTCGGACAAGCTATTTACGGCTTCCAAAGCGAGTCCTTTATTCTTGGACCATGCTGCATCCCTTTCTTCAAAGAGTTTACTGAGTATCTCTCTGATCTTCAGCTCCAGCTCTGCAGTACTGATGAGCAGTTCTAGTAACTTGTGGGAGTCGTAATTAGATTCCTTCTGGACTAAGTCCCTTATCTGTTTACTCTTTTTAGTATTATCGTAAAATATCACTTGGCTGTTGTGCAGCAGAAGCCACCGGATCACAAAGTTGGAGTTTATCAGCAAGTTTATAATTTTATTTGTATTGTCTAAGACAAAGTCATCAGACAACATTCCTTGTTTCAGCAAACGGTGTATTTTCTCTATAAGCATTTGCACTGAACTGCCTCTTACGGAAAATATCTCTTTCACCATTTTGCTGTTGCATGTATTATTGAGAGCTGCCTTTGCAGCTTTGAAGTTTTCCCAGTAGTCTATAACGCTTATTGTTACACCCATGTACACAGAGACAATCCAGTTGCTCGGGAAGAATTTGTCGACTATCTCTCGCATCTTCGATGAGTCAGTGTGCAGGCTCTGTGGTGTGAAGAACAGGCACACAAAGAGCATGCTAGCCTGAGTCGCCAGCGCCGCCGACCGGTGCTCGGGTATTGTGTAAACGGACAACTGATTGTAGACATCTTCGGATCTTAGTTTCCCAATCACTTTTTCGATAAAGTCGGCATTTATGTGTACTCGGCTGTAATATTATTAAACAAATAGGTAAAGTTTGCATTACGAATTGTTGTTCGTATTTTATTAACACAAATAGACTTTACTGTAGGTATTGGTCAGGGTTCATATTTCAGAAGCAGACAAGTGAACTAAAAATCGGTGGATAACACTCTAGGGATGTAAGTATAACGGTGTAACATAATACTCACAAGTAGGCCGAAGTTATGTGATATAACCGAGGAATGACCTGCAATGTGGCTCTTTGGTGTTGGTTGCAGTCGAGGCTGTGCTGTCCAAGCGAGAGGGCCCGGGTTCGAATCCCGGCTGGGGAGGAAGGAAATAAATACCCAGGACTTGGATGTTTACATGTTTGTGTTGTGACGTCACTGTTTGTAGTACCCACGACTCATGGTATGGGCCTAGATGCAATGTAAGTGCCTCAATGTAAATATTGTTGTTCTTGTTGCACTCTGTGGCTCTTTAAAACTAGGATGGTCAAATTGTGATGCACATACCTGAAATATTCTGTAGGGTAGTCAGAAGGCCTTTTCCCGTGTTTCTGATCATAGCCTGTGTCCCTCAGCAGTTTGCACACGTCATCAACATTGGACTGAGACTGACTTGTGCTGTATCTGTAGAATGCCACCAGTAGCCGCTCACGGACTGCACCGGGAATATACAGGTCACACAGCAAAAGCATGGCACCATACAAGTAGAGAGATTCACACTGTACATGTGCAAAGAATTAATATTCAAATAACGCATTATTGCTATACAGAAATATTTTACTATACTTCAAACTGGTTTATCACGCTAACTATGGGTCCATGTAGATGTTCCCAAGTCTTCACAAGCTTTTGATTATATGTAAAGTACAGAAAATTATCATCTTTTACTAGGTCTTTCATCCCACTTAATGCAGTTTGCAATCAAAAAATTTGTTTTAAGAAGAGGCTGAGAAATACAAATCTATTTTATTTTTACTCACCAAAAGTTGTTTTCCTTCAATATCTTTCATGACACTTTCAATGGTTTGCTGAATAAATACTTCATCTTTCAGTTGCTCAACAAATCCGTTGAGATCAACAACATACTGGTAGATGTTCTCAAACAGCAAAAAGTAACGAGTTATCAGCTCCAAATACTTATCTTTTAGATCATCATCCAAATCTTGAAGTTTCTGAAAATATGATAAGAAAGAACATTTGTGTGAAAGATAGAATTTAATTTGATTTAAAAGATCAGAAAAAGAAAACCGAGGCTTAGTGCTGTCATTGATGAGCTAGCATCCATAGAAAACCATAGATGCCATTTGACGACCTCTGTGGCGCAGCGGTTGTGGCTCTGCCTACTTTACGAGAGGTCCCGGGTTCGATCCCCGGCTGGGGTTAAAAAAAAAAACTCAGGTCTTGGATGTTTATATGTATGTGACGTTGCTTCTGGTTCCCACGACACAGGGTATCCTAGTATGGGGCCAGAAGCAATGTATGTGCCTGTATGGAAATGTTTATGTTTATGTTTTATAGATATTTTGTGAAATATACCCTAGCGGCCTTTTTAATAAAATAAGTTATTCACAGTGTAACTTATACAGTGTTTTGTCTTGCTTTGACAATTGACATTTACTCGAGGTATGGAAAGGACAAAACACTGTATAAGTTAAACAGTGAATAACTTTTTTTATTAGTAAGGTCGTTAGAATATAGATTGACTTCGGATCTCGACTAAAAATAGATATGAAGAATAGTGTAGTGAAAGAGAATAGGTATGAGAACTTACTGCATTCAGCAAAATTTTCTTTTCTTGATTGTCTGACAGCTTGAAATAGCTGAAGTCTAAAATAACATCTTGATATTTTTGCTGTATTTCTTTGGCGTCCAATCTATGTAAGCCAGAAAATTAAAGATTATTAGCCCATTATAGTCCTGAAGTCTTTAGCCAATTGCTATTACTGGCAGCAAAGCAGCAAAGCAGAAGCAAGCATGAAACCCATTAGACCATGCAGCACTTCTGTGGTAGATATACATAAGTTAGTTTGTAAGTTGTTGCAGTGCCCTAACAGGGTCCATTGTTGGGACCTCAATTTGGTCCCAGTTGGGACATCATCCTGGTAACAAGGATGTTGCATATTTAATAATAAATTATACCAATAAATATATGAAAAATGAGCAGGAACATATGAAAAAAGATAACTTGAATTGAAATAGTAGTAAAATCTGCACCCGTAGCATGTTTACACCCGCAGGGTGTAGCGACGAGGGAAAGTGAGAGACAGAGCCACAGAGCTTTACGCTCGAAATAGTCTCTGTCCCTCACTTTCCCGCGTCGCGACACCCCCCCGCGGTCAACGTGCTACGAGGGCTGGTAACACTTACGCATAAACTGCTGGAATATGGTCCTTGAGCCTCAGAATCTCAGCAACAATAGCGTTTCCATGAGAAACTAATTTGAGCAAGTTTTGAGCACAGATATTGTCTTCAGCCACGAAAGCCCTCATGTCCACCAGCTTGAAGATGTGACACTAGTGGTTAAAGAACAGAAATGCTAGTTGGATCCGTTTTCGGCTTAAAAACTTGTACCTAAGTAAATTATAGATTTAAAAATAGTTTAGGAAATATCGGCTTTGCCTGCTCGCTGTTTGTTGAACAAAAGATCTAGTTTCCTACTTTACATTTTTATCTATGAGATCTAGCTTTTGCTTGCTTTGACAGTGACAAATCGTTCTAAGTTCTAACAGTTTTTTTATATGGCTTGGACTTATGCCAACTTCAAGTTATTATAGCGAAACGCGAGTAAATAATGAAAGGACGGGAACAGAATACGGCATTTGAGTTCATTTGACTGCTAGTCAAAATATAATACAGTGCCACAAAGCTTTCTGATGTGTCAGCGTCGCTGTCGTCGAATTTAGTGCTACCGCGCTACATAGAATTTCCACGGTTGTAGGGTAAAAATGCCATAATTAAAAATAAGTGCGTAAATAATACTAAATGCGAATTTTTCATATTTACTCTTATATTTATATATATGATTGTCTCAGTGATTATAATTATTGATGATCATAATAATATAATTATAATCCTGTAATTATATTGTAGGATTATGATTATATTTTAATGCAATAATTATGATCATGTAGACAATCATCTGCGAAATCATAGGTCACTTCGTCTGAATCACTGCTTTCACTCCCACTATCACTTTCTAAATTTACGATAAATGGTTCATCTAAATAAATGTCTTTTTTTAGGTACTCATTTTCGATGTTCTTTACAAGGGCACAGTATTTTTGCAATTCTGCTGCTGATATTTTGTTAAATGCTTCTGCGACTAACTGCGGCATTTCAGCCTTTGACTTTCCAATGTTATGTTCTGCAACATGACGTTTCATTGAACTCCAGATCATTTCTATTGCGTTTAAATCGCAATGATAGGGGGGCAATCTAATGACAGTGTGCCCATTGTCTCTTAGTAAATTATCAATTTCATATTGTTTTGCTGGTCTGTGCCTTTTTATTAATTCATACAGCTGGGGTTTAGTGAAACTTTCATTGAACTCCACATTATTTTCAGTAAGCCAATTCTGCATATCTGCTTTTTTAGTATTTGAATCAGGGCATTTGTTAATACAAATACTGTGGTAAGGAGCGTTATCCATTACAATTAAAGTGCCTGTATGTAAATTAGGCAGTAATTTTTCTGTTACCCATTTTTTGAAATTGCTATTATTCATTTCGTCATGGTAATCACCACTTTTAGTGTTCGATTTAAAAACAAGTAATGCATTCTCAACAAACCCTGTTTCTCCCCCCGCATGTACTATAATCCATCTATATCCTTTTGATACAGGATTCAAAACACCGTCAACATCATTACTTTGCCAACAGCGACCAGCCGTGTGTGACGAGTGTATAAAAGTCTCATCCAAAAATATTATAGGCTTTTTTTCACCGCATTCGTTTTGCTTTATTTTATGCAGATAAGATGCCCGTAAAGCAGATATATCATTGCGCTCAATGAGGACTTTTCTATTGGATTGCGTTTTCTTGTATCAAAAACCAATTTCACGCAATAACTTTCTGAGGGTTTCACGACTATACCTAGTCCAACATAGGATGATCTCTGACAGCTTGTCACTGTGACTTTACTAGGCATGGGGATAATGTCGAAATAAATTATCGATATTCTAACCAAAGTTTCTGAATGTTTCAAGCAAATCAAACAAAAGGATGTTGTAACATGTTTTTATTCTTGTTAAATCGGTTCACAGCCCAAATCACTATCATCAAAGTCTGATTCTGACTCGCTGGAGCAGTCTTGTAGATTTATAATCAGTTCCTGGGTAGATTGGTCGAATCGTACGTCACGCTCCCAATCATCTTCCATAATTTTTCTTGTTCTGTCTATGTCTTTCTTCCAATTGTCCGATGTGACACTGTCACATGCATCCTTCAGTAACTTCAGCATTTTATTTGCTGTAAAAGGCGGTGTTGTATTATGTCTGGCTGCGTAACCTGTAACAAAGAAATAAAATACATATAAAACACACCATGGCTTGTTGGAAGAGATGTCTTAATAGCTAATCGATGTTTTATTAGCTAATTGATGTTTTATGAGATATTTTTACATTCTTATCTTCCTATGCTATCAAAATGTATTTGATTATAATTTTATGTGAGTACAACAAATTACAAATATTAATCTAATTGACTTTTTTTAAGCAAACGAGAGAAATGCGAGCGATGGTGAAAGAAACACATAAGCACGTTTACCTTTGACTTGAGCCCAGATCAGCTCTATCGGGTTGTACTGGCAGTGGTATGGAGGTAGCCGAATTACAGTATGGCCCTTTTCTTTTGCTATTTCATCCAAGATGTATGTTGGAGTACGGGGTTTGTGTATACGGACCAATCGTAGTAATTCAGTTTTCAACATCTTTTCGTTGGCCTCTATACCTTTGCTTTGCAGCCACGAAATTAAATCCAATTTCCGGTTGCTTGACGTTGGTGCTTTATCTCTTTGTACGGAGTGGTACGATGCATTGTCCATCACGATGGTATGCGGTTCTTTCAGGTTTTCCAAAAGAGTTAAAAACCACTTTTTGAATCTTTCGAAATCCATTTCTTCATGATATTCGGTGGTCTTTACTGATTTAAACGCCAGCAAACAATTCGGCACAAAGCCAGACGACGTCCCAGCATGTGTTATAATTAATC
Organism: Argyresthia goedartella; assembly: GCA_949825045.1. NCBI lineage: Eukaryota > Metazoa > Arthropoda > Insecta > Lepidoptera > Argyresthiidae > Argyresthia > Argyresthia goedartella. The sequence goes on along the minus strand of OX463821.1, from coordinate 17,682,226 downwards.
TTTGCCCTTTGCCTTCGGGCACTTTTGTAGTTGACTCAGCTGTGTCATCCGTCCAAGATCTTGAAACTGTGTGATTTGCGTTTAGCCACGTTTCGTCCAGAAAAACCACTTTGTCCCAGTTTGAGATCTCTTTAATTTTTCGGAGAAAATCAATTCTCTTGAGCGCAACATCTGTCCGCTCCATTAGTATTTTTCTTTTGTCACTTTTTTTGTAGCGGAACCCGATGCTTTTTAGTGTTTTGGCTAACGACGAGTGGCCACCTTTAAATAATTCAGCGTCTTCAAGAGATGTTTGTAGTTTTCTGAGTGTTGGTAACTCTCCACGCGTGTAGTACCCATAAATATGGTTCCGGATTGCTGCGGCATCAAAATCGTCAATTTTTGATATTGGACACGTCCTCTTCCTTTTTTTATTTGGCGTCGACAGTTTTTGCTCTTCGTTTTCCTCTGTCGTCGTTGTCGCAGATGATTGCTCACCATACTTTTCTCTGCTGACACGAATCACTGTAGCAATCCCGATTCCCAGAGCATCAGCAACTCTGTTGCACGCTTGTGTTAATGGCAACAACGGTCCGCCATTTTGACTCTCGCGACCAAAGTATTCGCGCAAGCGAATCACAAACTCCCGGCTTTCACTATTTAAAACAGTTTTCTTTGTTCTTTTTGGCATACTGTATCCAAAAATTAAAACAATAACATTACAATAACAAAATTAATAACAATAACGATAACCGAATGGAGACTGAATGAAAACACGTGGCGTATACAAGGCGTTGGCACTCGTACTGAACAAGATGGCAGAATGGCAGATGCAATGCAATCAAACAAGATGGCGGCATGGCGCGGTGAAGCCCACTCTACACACTCACGCGCAAAGCCCGCGAAACATGCATGAATGAATGAATGGGATTTCATTATTGTTTCACGCGCGAGTGTGGAGCGCCCATGAAGCGCCACTCGTTAAAAATTCAGTTTGCTTTTAACAAAAATAAAACTATTTTTTATCGTTGTTTTAATAGTATTTCTATTTCATTTACCTTGTTGTTTGCAATCTATTTTATTTACAAAATATCATCAATATTCTATTATATGTTTCGAGTCAAGATCGATAACTTGTCTTACGATAAGTGTAGCACGTCACTATTTGCCAATAAAGTATTTAAATTGTCTCTATACATTTTACCGTCGAAAAATACGATACTTCATAGGCGTGTTTTGACACTGACAGCTGTCAGAGATCATCCTATGTTGGACTAGGTATAGCATTAAAATCGATTTCGTCTCGTAGAACATTCAGTAATTTTGGGATGGTAGGTATTTCTTTCTTCATTGTGTAAAATTCATGAATTTTTCTTTAAAAATTATCAATTTCTATCTTCCCCTTGGTTCTAGTCCTTTTTTCCCTGGAGTAGAAATTTTTGAGCCAGTAGCATCTGCCTGTTTTTGTTCTTTAACTAATTGTCCTACAAACCGTTCACTTACACCTGCAAAATAGAACACAAGTACTTGTAGGAACCATGTCATCGACTACTGACAAGAAATTGAAGGTGATTCATAGAACAACAACTGGCAACATTAACCTGTAGCAGCAGCAACTCGTTCATACAGTTTTTCAAATGGTATTATCAGCGCATTTAAACGTTTCTCTTCCTGCATAAAAGCTAAAACATTTAAAATAGTGTTTCTCGCGGCACTGTTCAATGCTTTCGGCATTATTTATTTAATTAAAACGATAAAATAATGAATAAAACACCAAGCGTTGTGCGCAACAACAAACTTGACAACATTATGACATTTCAAAATGACATTACATACTTAGTACCAGTTTCGCCACCGGATCAGATAACTTTGTGGCGCTGTACTTTTTAGGAACTGTCAAAACAGTGTTGTTATTGCAAAATTTTGAATTGCCGTATCTAAAGTTTCAAATTACCTTATTTATGAAAAAAAAATACATAAAATTGCAAATTGTATTATTATGTTTATTTAAGGAATGTTTATTATATTAATGGTCAAGGTCTTGATCACGGACACCTGAATTTAGGTGAGTGGAGGGTGAGGGGGGGGGGCTGGAGGAGAAGGGCGAGGGGACCTCCCCCCCTAAGTCTCAATTGTCGGAAACTAGGGGTTTTTTTATTATGAATTTTCAAAAACCGCATTTTGAGGTTATTTTTTATTATGGGATTTTTACAAAAAGCCATTCTTTGTAGTATTTATGTTCGAAATCACCTTAGCTTCGGCTTTTAGGGCTCATAAAAAAGGCATGTATTTAATCGCACATCAAAAATACTGATTTTCACAGCAAAACACTTTTTATGTTTTAAGTATTTTTGTTGTTCTTACATGTTCAACCTAATACGAAGGATAAAGGGGGCTTCGCTTCGCTCACCCCCTTTACCCTTCACCTAAGCTACCGCAGTGTTTTGCCCTGATATTTAATGAAATATGGAAGAAATAAATCCAAAACAAGTTTCCGACAATTAAGACTAGGATAAAAGGTTCAAGAATATAGTCAACTATCCTCCTAAATAACTCACGTAATTAAAATCAGGTGTCCGTGATCAAGACCCAACCCATATTAATTGCCGTATTTCCAACGGTAGTGAAAAGCCTGCCATAAAATCTGAAAAAAGTCATGGAATGACGTATATTAAGGCAATTGCCGTATCAATAACAACACTGTGTCAAAACGGTAATTTTGTTTACGAGTTCTATGAAAGAAATACTAGCATGTGACGTCATAGTCAAGTGCTCTCTTTTTAACACAAAATTGAGTTTATAAAATACAATTGCTGGAAATATACAATTCTGATATTGTCAAACGTTTTTGTTGAAATAGCTTGAGACGTTTCTAGATTTATTGGACTACCTTGTCAATACCGTAACTATTTGGAATATTTGGTTATTAAAATCAGTTTCAAATATCGGCGAATCAGATTTTAACATTGTTATAATTAAAAAATAGGTCAAGTACGGGTCGGACTCGCACACGAAAGGTTCCGTACCATCGTACAAGAAAAAAAACACTAAATCCTAAATAATAAAACCAAAACAAAAAGGAAAAATATATGTATTCTCTGGGAATCGAACCCGGAACTTTAAGATTGCGAAACCATCTCAAAGTTATTAAGAGCAGCATAATGTATGATGTTATTGAATCATGATGTTAAGAGGTATTTCGCAGGGGCAGGGATTTAAAAAACCTGTCAAGTGCGAGTAGGGCATCGGACCCGCACACGAAGGGTTCCATACCACTGTGCACGGGAAAACATAAAACGACAGTCTTTTGCACGAGTATACATTTATAATTTTTTATAATAAAATATTAAATAGTAGGACTACTTTTAACGCCATACATCGTGACTTTGAAAAAGAGTTTTTGTGTATGTGGTATGTAGTATTGAACTATGTACTCAGGTAAATGATACTCTTTGCTCTTTGTAACCGGAAGTTATATATTTACTGAGAAAAGATGTGTTTACAAACTTTTAAATAGTTATATTAAATCGATTCTAAGAAACTTAAGCTAGCCCGGGGCATTGTCCCCAGCACGCCGGCCGCATTTCCCTGCTGAATTGCAAGGCTCAGCCTTTGGGCGAAGTAGGAACCTGCCCTTAGTCGCCAGGCACACTAACTATTTTTTTAAATAGATCTTTCACTATTCTGTCTGACGACCATGGTCCGAACGTTTCTACTGCATTTGGAGAATGTCAAATCTTAAATTAACACATGTATAAGGTACAGGGAAATATAGAACTCAATTTGAATTCCGTCACCTCAATGTTTTAGATGCTGGAGGCAAAGACGCGACTAGAAACCTCCAGCTTTATACGTAATTTTTTACAGAATCGGAGCAAACACCTTCCCAAGCTTTCTTGTCTTCTACATAATCTGATATTTTATAGTAAGCTTTTTTACATAAGTGATTTCTAACAACATTTTTAAATTTATTTACAGACAATTCTTGTAACTCAGTTGGTATTTTGTTGTAAAAGCGAATACATTGCCCTTTAAAAGATACATTAACCTTATGGAGCCTAGTAGTAGGTATAGCTAGTTTATTCCTATTTCTAGTGTTGACATTGTGCCTGTCGCTATTCTTAGGAAATTTATCAATATTTTTGTGAACGTATACATTAGGTTTTCATAAATATACTGACGCGGCACTGTCATAATGTTAATTCATCTGCGGCAGACTCCGGCTTATGGGCCGAACGCCGGACGTGGGACGGGGCCAACGTGTCCACGCAGGTCACGTCCCACGCCAGAGGTCGCCCCAAAAACCAGGGCACAAGCGTGCAACCGTCAGGCCTTTTCCCGCAGACAAGCCATACGGCTACAGGGTAGATGGTATGAAAAAGGTCGTTTAGTGTCGTGTGCCTGTAATATCGGCTGGCACTCGACTGGCAGTAAAGTCCGTGGCGCCCAAGGTTGTTTACTGGGTTACCGCAGCGGCAGCATGGGTGTGGTTCACAAACTTTGAGACCAAGCCTGAGGCATATCGCTACACGCAGGGAAGCCGGGTCCATATGGGATCCAATGTTCCTCGACGGCAAAGCGTTTACGTGAAGTTACGGTTGGTATTGGTTACGTGAAGGATACCACCGATGAGGGCGACGGTGCTGTGGACAGATGAGAGAAAATCAGGGAGAGCCAGGTCACTAGTGGAGCGAATACCCAGCCCGCCATATTTAATGGGAAGAGTAACTTGGGACCAGGATTGAATATTTAGCGAAATGTACAAAAAAAAATCTATGGACTCTTTTAATAAGGTATCTATGGATGATGTCAGATGAGGGAATTTCCAAATAGGACTGCATCGTAAGATGTATAAGAATTTAGGCAAAAAAAGACACAACCTTAGTATCTAAATTGCGATATGGGCATCAATTTTAAAAGCAGAGCCGAACAATTATGAAAGTTAATTAATTTAGAATTTATTGTAGGGCTATGGCGTCTTCATATATTGGAGCGCCAAGTTAATTAGGAGAACTTCGGGTTAGTAGACTAAAATTGGATAAAATTTTGGATAATGTCACTTCGGGTGCAGGCAGGAAGTTTTTCCGAGATATAAACCTCACATTTATTGAAGTTTAGTGTGAGGCCTATCTCACAGAAACGCCGTTTGATGGTGTTAAGGTCGTTAAAGACTGAAAGGGCCGTTCCTCCCAGCGTACCGTCGTCAAGGTACCATAGGTTGAATTCTGAAGTTAGCTGGGTTATGGTGGGGTGGATCACGAGGCTAAAAATTACGGGCCCAAGGGGATCTCCCTGCTGTCATCCGACGCTCGACGCAATTTCATGTTCGCCAAACGTTAAATTAGAATGTGTGCGGTAGCACTGCGTTAGGTATTCTGAAATTTCCGGAAGTTCGTTTTGGATTTTCTGCAAAAGCGTACTTCTATCAATAGAGTTAAAAGCATTCCTTACGTCTAGTTTTAGTAAGACTTCGAAATTTGAATTTTCCAGAAAAGTGCGTGTGGCGTGCTCCGCGGCTTCACATCCGCCCCTGACGCCGAAACCAAGCTGCTTGGGTTTGAATTTGTCTGTTAGGCGGGTATGAAACTCGTGGCAGCATAATTTGGATGCTAATCGCCGTAGAGAGCTAATTAAGAAATCGACACTGATTTGATTTAAAAGAAATATTTTATTATTAATTGAACAGAGTAACCACTAAGATTGATCAAACAATAGTCATCTTAATCTAAAACTTATTAGCTATTTATATTAAAATATCGTTTAAGTCAGCTGTGACGTATGTACATACGTCCTAGTTAAACACATACATACCAAATTGGGTACCCAATTTGGTATGTATGTGTTTAACTAGGACAGCTGACAAAGGAAATATCGGAGGGGTTGTCACACTTAACTCCTCCCTCCCTAAGAGCAAAATTATCTGAAGGTGACGCAGTTTGCTTCGGAGAATTTTGTTTTAGGCATAAGGTATACAATGCAAATTTCCAGATAGTAACCATTATACAAAATCCTACAAAAATATAAAGACTTAAAGATAGTAACCATTATACAAAATCCTACAAAAATATAAAGACTTAAAGACCATACACTAAATTGGTACGTCACAGTAAACTGATCATCTCTATCTTCACTTTCACTGTATTTAGCACTATGTAACATTTCCTTGATGTTGCTGAAGTCGACGTCTCGCAGGTCTACTTGCTTGTTTCCTTTCGTCAAGCTGTGTTGAACTTCCGGAATCTGTACTAGCGGCAACTGCAGATTGATCGCTGATGCATTTGCGGTAGTGCTTATGAACAGTTCTCCAATTTGAGTATTGCAGTGTTGATTAGGCGTTAATATGTAGGTTCCTTGAATGTTGATTTTATGAATCTCCTTCTCGCAGTGTTCTGTAATGATCTGGTTACCTTTGCTATACAGCATCCAATGGCCGTTTACAATCTTCTGTATTTTCAGTTTCTCGATGTTAATGAAGTCCTGATGACAGCTGCTATGGTTGTTTTTCATTAACATGATTTGTTCGATGCAAGTTTCTTTGTTGTGCTCTGCCAGGTTGTCATCGGAGCATAGGAACTTGCTGTCTTCGATCTCCTCGCAGTGGTGTGCTACAGGTCTGAACTTCAATCTATTCACCATGAGGTACGGGAATTTTGGGATAATTGTAAGGTTTTTTTGGGTTGCGGGATTCAAAATAGGTAAAGGGATTATTTTATAATAAATATACGTGTCAATATCGATTAGAGGTACTTCCATAACAAATACCAAGCTATTCCTATTCATGTAAGATTTTAAAATAATGTTACGCTCTATTTTAATTAAATTATACTCGTTTACTTCGTAGATCATTCGAGCGTTCTGCTAAATTTTAGTTAAAATACTCAATAATTCGGTAGAATTAATAATATACTGATGGAGTGTATGCAGTTTACTGAAGGCGATTGCGGTTTCTATTTCCTGTATAAAATTAAAGTTTTTATATTTCCTGTATCATATTTTGAAAGTTATTTAGAATCTGGTAAAGGCTATTCATGATAGACCAAATATTATTAAGTTTAGTTTCATTTTGTAATTGTTTTTCTATTTGCGTAGTTCTTAAGAGAATCGTGTGGGGGCGAGCTTCCATACAATAAGCGGTAACCTTTTTCACCCCTTAAACCTTGTCCGATTTTCACAATTTTTTCACATGTTTGAGATATTATGAAAAACTATGCTCGTGCGTTTTGTTTTTTTTGAAATATTTTGTATTTTAGTAAATATAAGTACCTAAACATTCACTTTTTTGACCAAAAAAACCCTCCAGAATTTTATTTATTTTTAACCAATCAAGCCAGATTTTCAAAAAAAGGAAAAACTACAAGCATCGTTTATGATGTGTGGAAACGAATGAGGCCAAATTTGTCTTATTCCATAAAGGTTTAGGGGTAGAAAAACGTTACCGCCCAAAAGCATAATTCGGCCGAAAATTTAGGCAATTACGCTCTTATAGCTCTGAGATAGCTTGTATTTTGGTAAATACCTACTCGCGCCGAGTTCTGTCGCCATTCGCTCGTCTTAAACCTAAGTATTTGACGTTAAAATTAATATCATCTGATATATTAACCATTTTATCGAAAGCTCTTTGCATTAACGATATCTTTCGCTGTATTGAATGTTGTTCCTTATATAAACTACTTATTTCCTTATTATAGTTAAGTGCATCGTTATTATCTAATTCCCTGAAATACATTTAATTACTGAACCTAATGGGTTTATAATTCCTCTCTTAAATCTATAAAACGGTAGAATTTGCTGTATTAGTATTGCTGTTTATTTAATCCTATCAATGAATCTATCTGGCTCTGTAGTCCCGTGAATTCACGGCGTGTCTCGCTATCTTTTCTGATTATAGACTTTAAGCTATCGTATTCTATTACATTGTTATTTATTTGTATTACTAATGATTCTAAGTCTAGTGTCTTAAATATAGTCCAGCAGTTACTCTTCTTCACTGCTGCTCCAATCCTCAGTGGGGCTATTCCTGGGTTCTGGCTGACGTTTTGTAGGTCCAGGCTGGTCGTCTGTATGATTAGTGCCAGGAGTGTCACGCATGATCTGTGGAGCACGTTTAACGTTTTTCATGGCCACCTTGGTTTTTCTTTTATTTAGTTGGACTGGTATTATGTTTCTCTCCACTCGCCTCTCTAGTTTTTTTTCTAGGTGTTATTTCTGGATCTGTAACATAAAATGAATTTTTTACTTATAAGTACACACATCAACACTGTCTAGGGATATTAGATTTTTGTTTGCATTTCTTAGTTTTTCAGAAAAACTACTCAGAATTAGGAAAAAGTTTATATGTGGAATTAAACCTCCTTGTTCCATTTTCAAACTGACATTGAAAAAAAAAAAAAAACTTATGAAAATAAAGAAAGCGCGGGAACACGCATTTGATTCAGTTTACAGTGCTAGTTTTGTGTGGAGATTTATGTAGAAAAACATTAATTAACTAACTCTATCAATTGTTTTGGTGATTTTTACTGTTTGTGTCATCTTGTTGGTGCCATGCAACGTCGATATCTGACGAGAGACGAGATGATAAGAGCGGTAGGAATGTTGGAAGCTGGTGCTATCCAAAACGTTGTTGCGGAGACCCTAGGCACCAGCCAGAATGTGATATCAACGCTCTGGTCACGTTATCGTGATACTGGGGAAGTGGCGGAACGGCATGCTGGCAGAATTCGGGTGACCACCCCTAGAGAGGACCGTTTTCTCCAAAATACCGCCAGGAGAGAACCTACTCTGACGGCCATGGAAATGGTACAGAGGCTCCAACAGGAGCATCAGCTGTTGGTTAGCGACCAAACTGTCAGAAGAAGGCTACATGAAGCTAATCTTCATTGTCGCAGGGCAATTCGTGTTCCTGCTTTGCGAGAGGCAATCGCGGAAGGTGACTATTGTGGGCTCAAGAACACGTGTTATGGGATAATGAACAGTGGTCGACAGTGCTCTTTACGGATGAGTCTCGGTTTGGATTTCATCCAGATTCGCGAAGAACACGAGTTTGGAGAGTTCCAGGCAGGGAAAGCCGGCTCCAACATCCACAAGAGGTTCATTCGTACCAAGCAGGAACAATCATGGTATGGGCAGGAATTCGTATAGGCGCGCGAACCGACCTCGTTTTTGTAAGAGGCAACATGAATGCTCAGAAATACCGTGATGAGGTGGTGGAATCTGTTATTATTCCGCATAGGGTGCAAATCGGCCAGCAATTCGTACTCATGCATGATAATGCTCGTCCAGACACTGCGAGGCTGGTATCAGCCGCACTTCAAGACAACGACGTCACGGTAATGAGATGGCCTGCGCAGTCGCCCGATATGAATCCCATCGAACATGCGTGGGACATGTTGCAGCGAAGGGCTATGCATGCCCTCCCTCCAAATCTGGCCACAGAAGAGCAACTTTTCTTGCACCTGCAACGAACCTGGGAACGCATACCACAGCAAGACATCGACACCTTAATTCACAGTATGAATAACCGATGCCAAACTCTTATCAACGTGAGGGGTGGCAACACTGATTATTAAGAGTTAAAATGTCTCACTTTAAGTTCTTTTTTTAAATAAAATTATCCATTTTATTATTGAATTTCATTCGTAGACTTAGCACCATTTTTAGTCTCTTTGTTATTTTATTTAAAAAAAAATATTTGAAGATCCTAAATGTTTTTTATTTATATAATTAAGTTGGGCATTAACTGAGGTTTAATTCCATATATACTTCTCTAAACAAAATATTTATAGTTTATGAAAAAAAATAAGAAATACAAAATATCCCTAGACAGTGTTGATGTGTGTATATTCGTATAGTGGATTTGCATGATTTTATTCAACTTCATTCCCTCATGTTTGATAAAATCTCACCAAACATATCGTCACGACATGAATCGCCTAGGGGGTGTCAGAGGTGTTTACAAGTGTGAACTGTGTAATACAGTTGTAGCTTTTTCGTAACGTGGCAGTTCCTTAGCTTTTTTAGTTCTAGTGATTTTCATGAAAACTATGTCGCCTGTTTTGATTTCCTGACTTGTTTCCCCACCACCTTTCTTATCCCTAAACTTCACTTTGTCTGCGTGAAGTTTCTCCGCTACATATTCATAAAGAATTTTTAAACGTTTCCTGTGGTCTTGGAGTAGTTTTTGTGTCAAATTTCGTTCCCTGTCTATGTCGAAAATGTTCCTTGCGTCCGTATGACCAAATACTATTTCATACGGTGTATAGCTTGTTGCTGTATGAATGGTGTATGAATTATATGCCATTATAGCACATGTCATAACCGTTGCAGCGTCAAATTCCGTTTTATTATATTTAGCTAATCGGTAGATTTCTATAATCGTTGAATGAAACCTTTCAACGATTGCCATTGACGTGGGATTGTTACGTGTCCCAATGTGTAAGTCGATCTTGTAAAAATTTAGGAGTTCCTTGATGAGGTCATTATTAAACTCTGCCTCTGAATCGCAACTAATTTTTGTAGGTAATCCGTACATACTAAAATACTTTATTAGCGCTCTTAAAACTTTTGGAGTACTTCTATTTGGTATATTGATGGCTTGCCCTAATTTAGTAAAGGCTTCTACAATCGTTAAATAATAATTGCCTTCGATGAACAAAAGGTCCATGTAGGCTTCTTGAAAGGGGGTATTTTGATCTTGGGTCAATTGAATTGGTGGTTTTATTGGTTTTCTTTCATATTTCATCTTTTTGCACTCTTCACATCCATTAATAACTGCACTTACAGTCTCTTTCATGTTTGCCCTCCAATAATCTCTCTTAAGTTTGGTTAATGTTTCCCTAATGCCTCTGTGACATGTTTTCCCTTCATGATATTTATTTATTATAAGCAACTGGTCTTTCTCATTATCTGTCAAGTTAACTACTCGTTCTGTGCATTCTATGAGGTTAAGTGTTCCTTTCTTGAACAATTTCGTAACAACTTCCGAAAAAGTTTTCCTAAGTTGTGGGTTCTCAAAATAAATGTGATATTTGAATTTAGTATCAACATATTCTTTCATTAAGTCTTTCACCAACTGTTCATTGTTTACCGGCATGTGTACTTCGTTGTTTTTTTGATGAAATATCCTTGACAGTATATTTATTCAGAAACCAGGTGTAGACTAGTATTTGTCTTGGTTTCGTATCAATTGCCTCTTTCAGGCTAGGGATCCCTTCGTGCTCCCTATTGGATACATAATGAGCTGTAGCTCCATCATCTGAATCTACTTCTTCTACTAATTATTCCTGTTCTGATTCGGAAAGAATTATTGTTTCTATTTCCAGTTCATTCTTGTCTCGTCTCAGATCCCTTTCTAATTCGTTCACGATTTCTTGTACCTTTTCGTCATTATCATCCACATTTACTATCATTGATTCAATATCATCATTCGTCGCATTAATTCTAGTCCTTGATAAGGCGTTAGTGTTCTGACTACCTTTTTTGTATCGAATTTCAAAATCGTAATGTTGTAACCTCCAACGCCAACGCATGAGTTTACTGTTAGGTTCTTTGAGTGAGTATAGCCAGGCAAGAGGCCTATGGTGGGCCATTATAGTTCCTGTTCGTTTAGTGAGGACTTTGGTTTTGGGAGTTCGTACTGCGGGTGTTATTCTTTGAGTTATATAAAGTTTGGAAATTCTGTTCCTCCAGAACAATTTTTAGGGCATCCTCCAAGGTGTTAACATTACGCAATCGTACCAACCTGACCATGTTAGCTGGCAAATTGTATAGAAAAACATTCAATGCAGTATTGTTATAAATTTGTTATTTGCCAGTCGCACATTCAGGTCATTTATATTTTCGTTAATTTTCGCGAATAGAATATTTTTTAGTTGCTGAATTCTATGACAAAGTTCTAGATAATTTTCGTTCCTAGTACTCTTAACTGATTCAAGCTCCATTGACAAGCAAAATGTTGGCTAAGTAGTGATCTTAGCTCAGTCCAGGTAGTAATCTGGTCAGTTTCACCGACAAGATTAGCTGCTTCTCCCGCTTATCTACTCGTTATTACGTGGAATAGGTACTCATTTTGAGCGTCGTAACCTCGATATGTTTGTAGAATATACTCGCATTTCTTAATAAACAGAGGTAATTGTCTAGAATCACCCTCAAATACCGGGATGATCTTCACCATCTCCATTGGTACACGAGTAATGTTTTCCATTATAGAAAAAAATACTCAAAATCTTATTTACCTAGTTAACTTTCTTGAAATGTTAATCAAGGAAAAGTTTAGTATTATTATGGCGTTGTCTAATCCCTAATAACAGACGTATATTTATCAAAAAAGATTATAGAGGAAAGATACAAGGAAGGTGAAAAAGATTTACTCACAGACCCGTAGCTGCTCCCATGTCCTTCTGAAGTGTACTATTGTTGATAATCTCTCGCGAATTCCGTCGTTGGCTCGATACCCAATGAATTTGTTTGTTCGGCGATCCCAGCTTAACCGTAGAGACGGACGATGGACGACGTAATTTATGCACTTTCGATGACAATTTCTACGACAGTCTAACTACTGAGATCCTACCTGCTGCGCCAATTAAGTAATCGACACTGATTTGATTTAAAAGAAATATTTTATTATCAATTGAACAGAGTAACCACTAAGATTGATCAAACAATAGTCATCTTAATCTAAAACTTATTATCTATTTATATTAAAATATCGTCTAAGTCAGCTATGACGTATGTACTCAATTTGGTATGTATGTGTTTAACTAGGACAGCTGACAAAGGAAATATCGGAGGGGTTGTCACACTTAACTACAGATGTAGTGAATAATCCTTTCCTTTCGTATTTTCTCGGAAATGTTCGTTTTTGTCTTACTACTTCAATGCACTCAGTACCCATCGAGACAACGTAGGGAACGGTCGCATTGCAAGAGGAAGTATCTACATAGAGTAGTTAATACCACAGAAATATTTTGTTGATATTTATGTTAGATTTTGTGATAAACTTCATGGACTCGTGTATTAATGCAGTCCACCTATATTTATTTATTTTTACTTTACATTTCACTCTTGTCTGTCATTTTTGTAAATAATAAACATTGATTTTATTCGATCCACATTAACAATTTATAACAGACATGCCGAAAGCACTAAGAAAAGGGAAACGTTTATCGGCAAGCCTGCGAAGTTATTTTCAATATTTATTTATATTTCTCAACTGAAAATGATAAATTCAAACATACCAACTATACTGCTTAGTTTTGTAAAGTCCAAAAACGAGTTTCGGAGGCCAGTGGAATTTCTCAACGAACAGTAAATAAAATATTGCAAAAAGAATACATAAATCAATCCACCTCCAATAGTCCGAAGTCGACAAAGTTGGGTAGACCAAATAAATTATTTTGTCTAAGTCTTGACGATTTTGACTACAACGTTATACGCCGATTAGTGTATAATTTCCATTTGATATACAAACAAGTACCTACAATTAAAACCCTGAAGTCCAAGTTATCCGAAGCCATAAATTTTAAGGGATGTGATTTTACGCTAAGAAAAATTCTTAGAAAAATGGGATTTCGGTATAAAAAAGTTGAAAACAACAGAAAATTACTTATCGAGAAAGATGATGTTCGTTTAAAAAGAGTAAAGTTTTTAGCCGCGATAAAAAAGTACAGATTGCAAGGGAGAGAGATTGTTTATATGGATGAAACATACATCCATACCGCACATTTGGCAGGTAAAAGCTGGGCTGACTCGTCAGAAAACGGAGTGAAACAGTTAATTTCTAAAGGACAACGTCTTATAATAGTGCACGCTGGTAGTAGAAAGGGGTTTATACCTGGGGCATTGTTAATGTATCAGTCTACTGATAAAACAGGTGACTATCACAACGCGATGAACAATGAAAACTATGAAAAATGGCTTCGTAATCAACTCATTCCAAACTTAGCTCCACATTCGGTACTAGTAGAAGATAATGCTGCATATCATAATAAGTACGTAGAAAAACCTCCTAATTCAAATACCAGGAAGCAATACATGATTGATTGGCTATCCAAACATAACGTTCCGATTGATCCGTCATTAACAAAACTTGAAATATATAAAATTATTTGCAAGTACAAACAAGACTTTGTAGAATACTCTATAGATAAACTTATGAACGAATATGGACACAGCGTACTAAGATTGCCACCATATCATCCTGATTTCAATCCGATTGAAAACATATGGTCTCAAATAAAGGGATACGTATCCAAAAGAAACATCAGCATGAATATGACTACTGTGAAACAATTGGTACAGGAAAAGGTTAATATGATTGGTTCCGATGTTTGGGCCAAAGTATGTGACCACGCCATCAAATGCGAAAACAAGTACCGAAAACACGAACCTGAGTTGGAAAATTATATGGCTAGTTTTGTTATCACCGTTCATGAAAACTCTGACGATGATACACCAGAAAATAGTTCTGATTCTGACTGTGATATGGAAGTCGGAAGTATTGTTTCGCATCACACTGTCCACCCCGCTCCTCCTCCTCTTATCCCGCTGTCATAATCGAAGTCGTTCATCCAATCAGAAAATCATATTTATTTATATTAATTTCTCTGCTGGTTTGTTTTGTTTTATGTTGAGGTGTCTTTTTTGTTATGTCATAGTATTTTTAATTAATTACAAAAAAATATTGTTATAAAAAAGGTCTGCAAAATCCTATGTACTGTAGTTTTGACTTATAGTTAGACTTTTGGGGTTCCAATCCTTATAGAATCCAATCATTAGATCGTCCCAACCGGAATTTGGTTTTTATCAGTGCGTTTTATTGAAATAAAACGTCCTCAGTAACTAGTTATATTTTTGTTTACCTAACGAATTCTTTATATGATAGAATCGTGGTGGTTTTAACATCTCAGTGTAATATACGTCAAACGGGCAATTTGACATTTGACATTGATAAATAAAGTATGCGATTTATTTGATACCTACACGTAATTTAATAATACAGTAATTCATAGACACATCGGCACCATTCGGGTGTTATCGTTGTTCCGAGTTTTGCCGATAGGAAAGGATTATTCACTACATCTGTAGCTCCCTACCGCTATTGGATGATCCGTATAAAACCGGAGTGGATAGAAATTGAGTAACTTATTTATAGAAATAAAATAAAATATGATAAATAACTTAATTTTATTTATTATTATTCGAATGAGCAATTATTAATCGTATAATGACAAATAACTAAGCACAAAACTTAATATCTGCATTTAAAGATATTTTCCGATAAGATCGGGAAAGTCCAATTTTCACCTATGAACAAAATGGCTAAGAAAATGGCCATACCAATATTTTCTTTTAAGGGTAGGTACCGAAGTCCTCGCTGACCGTGGACAGCGGCGACCGAACCCCGGCTATCCCGCATGTTACCCCCCGCGCTGCCCCCTTCCCCTCGGGGGGGGGTTCCCGTCCGCGGGTACCCCAGTCACCCCGTTGGTGACTCCCGTTGCCCGGAGGGGGACTGGGTCCGGCCCTGGTTGGGCCTGTGGCCGACCAACCTGAGTCCGGCCCTGGTGACCGTCCGAAGGGATTGACCGATTCAGGCACAACACAATGTGGTGCTTGCCACCACAGCACTCACAGGGGAACGCGCGCGAGCACTCGCTCAGCGTGTGCGGCCCCAAACAACCGAAACACAATCGATGGCGGAAGACTATCTTCCTGCGGGCAGCTACCCCGAGCGCCTTAAAGTTGGCGCAACTGGTCACTTCATGACCTGTCGCAGTGCACACAGCCGTCACTCGACGGCGCGGCATTCAAAACGCCAAATTGTTTCGACCGCCCACCCCCCCGTGGGGGCGGGGGGCGCGGCCCCTCCCGCATCCGCGCGGGTTGGCGCTGCACGCTGGCCTCCGTGTCCAGTGTGTCACATCGCCTGCATTCACCCTCCAAAAAATCCGTCAATTGGACGAGCGTGGGCAGTTCCGTGCTACTGCCCCCATGCAGCTGTTCAAACCGACTTTGAACAGACTCAAACTCAAACTCAAAACGTTTATTCTGTAAATAGGCCACAAGGGCAATTTCACATGTTATTTCATTTCATTTTTTACAGAACATTTGGTATTATTATTTGTATCATATTATCAGAAAAAAAAAGTACTTAATTATTGTTTCTGAGAGATGTAAAGAGTCTCAAATGTCATAATAAAATAATTAAAATATAAATAACAGAGATGTATAGTCTCTTTAGTGAATAATACAATGATGATAGGAGATGTAAATGGTCCCCACAGTCAAGAGTTGTATAATTAAATTAATCTTTGTAGGTGTAAAAGGCCTCCAAGTGTCCAGTAAAAGAAACTCTGGCAGTGAGGATGCTCACAATTAATTAGAACAATTCAGTCCCAAGCATTTTTATCGTCTATGTACTCTTTAATACTGTAGTAAGCTTTAGAAATAAGCCTTTGCTTGATGTATTTCTTGAACTTATTAATTGATAGATCTGTCAAAGTGCTTGGGAGTTTATTGTAAAATCTTACACAATTACCCTTGAACGAGTTTTTTATTTTATGGAGCCGAGTAGTGGGCACTGCAAGTTTGTCCTTGTTTCTAGTATTAAAGTTATGTATATCACAGTTTCTTCGAAAGTTAACAATGTTCTTATGGACATACATAATATTCTCGTAAATATATTGACTATGGACTGTCAATATATTTACTTCTTTAAACTTATTTCTAAGAGAATCTCTATTATTCATTTTATAAATCGCACGAACAGCCCGCTTCTGCAGCACAAAAATAGTATTTATATCAGCAGCACTGCCCCAGAGCAGAATACCGTAGGACATAATACCTACTATGAAAATAACTAAAATAAACTAATCTGGCTGTTTTTAAATCTGTCAAGTGACGGATTTTCCTGCACGCAAAAGCTGCAGAGCTCAGTCTGTTCGATAGCTTATCAATATGTGGACCCCATTGGAGTTTGGAATCCAACGTTATACCTAGAAACACTGTGCTGGTTACCAATTTCAATTCCTCATTTTTAATTGTTATACATGTCTGATTATTTTTAACGTTAGTAGTGAGAAACTTAACACATTTAGTCTTTTTCTCATTTAATAGCAAATTATTAACATTAAACCAATTTACCACTCTTGATATGGTATTGTTCACGTGATCATCATTAGCGTGTTGGTTTCGCTTTGTTTTAAAAATAAGTGAGGTGTCATCAGCAAACAGTACCATATCATGACAGTCCCTTCCTAGATAGGGTATGTCGTTTATATAGATGAGGAATAGGAAGTGTCCCAATATTGAGCCCTGTGGCACGCCCAAAGAATCCAATGATCCTGGTGATCGATCTCCGTTTACGTCTACCCTTTGTATTCTTCCGTTCAGATAAGATTTTAACAAATTCAATGACGTGTCTCTAACTCCATAATGATGTAATTTCCTGATCAATGTTTCATGACAAACGCAATCAAAAGCCTTAGATAAGTCACAAAAAATGCCTAGGGCATCTTGTGACTCTTGACTCGTGACAGCTGCAGGCAACCGTGACAAAACCATATACAAAACAATGTATGACCATTGGTCTACCGGAAGACCAAGGGTCTGAAGGGCCTTCGTGGCCACCAGCACAGGGTTGAGCACCAGTACTCGGATGTCAACATCCCGGGTTACTTTAGGGATGCTAAACAGCTTCCCCAGCTGCGCATCAACCAACCGCCGTTTGTGTTGGTAGCGGACCTGGCTATCTCATAATTGCCCGCCGTGACCGTTAGGTGACCGACCAACTCCTTCGGTTCACCCCGCAGAGCCATCAATAGTTGGGCCAACTTGTAGGCGTTGTCCAGGTCATCCCGACCGTGGACCAAGCTATCAAATAAATTGATGAAGGCCGGCCACTCATCAATTGCCCCACTGAAGGCCGGAATCTCCAGGTGTGGCAGCCGTCCAACAACACCCTTCGGGGGTGGGTCTCCGTTACCCTCCCCACGGTCATTCCTTCTTGACCGCTTAATTTTCTCCGCGCGACGCTCGATGTCATCCAAGCATTCCATCGCTTGGTCAGCATCCGCGCAGAGCTGTTTCACTGCAGCCACCGAGGCTTCATCAGTAAGCCCGAGAGCCTCAGCCTCCGCAGCCAGCCGACACACCTTCCCGACGCGTGTCATTGCGTCCTCCACACGCTTGAGCAGGACATCATCCATATCTGGTCGCTCCACATACTTATGAGTATGGGCGAGCCATCTCATTTCCTCACGGACACCATGCCGCAGTACCGTCAAGGGCGAAGGTGCCATGTTTACCGATTTAATAGATTCTGGTCTTATACTTCACTACCGAACTAAGTATAGCCAGAGACCAGCACTTGCCCGTCAGCGCTGGGCACAGAAATTAAAACTAAGTTGTCAAAACTAAGGCAACCACTAAAACAATTAAATCCTAAAAAATATTTAATATGGTCGCCCTGTGGACATACACCTTATAACTATACACTCTAAATCAATTAGAGAATGCCACCATATGGTACAATACAAATAACACACAAAAGGGTATTATAAAAAAAAAAACTATTCTTCTAGAAGTGGCCCCTCCGATATGACCCACACTTCTTTTGAGGTCAGCAAAATCAGCTTAATACCCCTTAAATAGCCTGACCCTGCTCTGTAATCCGAAATAACACTGCAATACTATGGAACCCGACTGCAATACTATAGTCCGACCGAATGACTGTTCCTTATGCACACCGAGTAGTTTCCGACTACAACTTTATAATAATTGTTAACTAAATCGTCAATTATACGTTCACTAACCGAAAATGAACTTTAATTGTGGTATACCGACCACAAGACTCACTCACAAACTGATTGCCGACCAATCTGAGATACCCTTTTCTCCCAACTACAATGTGGCAAAAAAACAACCCTACAACCGTCCGTGAATCGATTTCCTACTAGGAAACCGCGCGGTCAGAGTGTCGATAAGGGGGCGGAAGCCCCCACTTGTAAAATATTAAAAAATTATAACTTTTTGAGGCCGCCATACGTTAGCGTTAGGGTGTAGAAAAGGGGGCGGGCCCAAAAAAAAATTTTTTTTTTTTTTGAAAAAAAGACAAAAATTTCGACTCGTCATCCAGCGACTTAGAATTTTTTTGTGAAAAATATTTTTTTTTACTGTTTCTTTTTATTTCGGAATCGTGTAGTGCTGCTCTTTGCCATCATTTTTGGTCATATACATTTTCCTTGTGCACCTCACCGATTTCGAGATATGCGTCACAACGATGTTCGTCATATCGATATCTCTATAAATAAAGGTCCTAGGGAAAAAAAGAAAAGTTTTTTTCGCCAGGTGGCGCTTATAACGTAAACAAACATCTTGAACAGCTCCGTAGTATATTTTCGTTTTCGCTATATTTTTCAACGTTTTCCAATGTAAAGTGAAGTTTTACTTTAAGATCACACACCGTAGATTCAGTGAGATTGTTATCCGGACTTTATAACGGCAACCAGTGCAGTAAAATCACAAAAACCCAGTGCTCCTAACGGTCGCCGGTTGAATTCTGGACACCGTTTATCTGTGTAATAAAACACCTATGAACACGTATTGGTGCTTCTTCATTAAGTAATCCTATAAATCCGTGCTCAGTGACTGCCATTTGTGTTTCCATGCACATTATAAATAGAATTTGAAACATAGATCGCAAATATCAAACCTTTTAGCGACATCTAGTGACGAGTGGCTCCTACGGAAACCCAAGCACAGAGGGCGGTAACTTACTAGCGACATCTAACGTTGAGTAGCTGTTGCTAAATCTCAACATAGAGAGCGCTAGGTGCAAAACAACATCTAACGACTAGTAGCTGTTGGCACGCTTGAAACACAGAGGACACTAAATACAAATAAGCGACGATGCTGTGCGGAACATGTAACAAACCCATTTTCGGCGAGGATGGTTCTGACGCCGGTTGCTCGACCTGTACGGCCAGATACCACATTTCATGCCTTACACTGTCTCGGGACGAGCACAGACTTATCAGAACAAACAGTAAGCAGTTTATATGCCCCCGATGCAAAACAAAAACTAGAACAATGCGAGACGACTCTACTCCCATCCACACTCCAGGAAAAACTGTCCAGGTGCATGACCTCGAACCCAACTTCCTAAGCGCGATCAGCGCCCCCAATACCACGCCAACTCCAGCACAGCTCATGGCGTCATTTACTGAGGCGCTAAGCCAGATGCAGGGAGTGTTCAAGTCGATGAAAGAAGAAATGAATGCTTTTACAGTATCGCTCAACTCCACCTCGCTGGACATTGTCGAGTTTCGTAAGGAAATTACAGATATGAAGTCACAATTAAAAGAGTTGGACCGTTACAAGTCGGAGGTGAAAACTCTACGAGCGGAAGTAGCCGAGCTACGCCAAGGATTGTCTACCAAGGAGCAACGAAGCCTTCGCAAAGACGTTGAAATTACCGGACTGACCGAACACAAGGGCGAGAACCTTCAACATATCGTCAACGTATTGTCCACTAAACTGGGCGTTGAACTAGACCCACGAGATGTAGATGACGTGCGACGTGTAGGCTTATTCGGTGGCGGAGAGAGGGGTGAAGCGCGCCCGCGGCCAGTGGTGCTGACGTTCACGCGTCGAGCCCCTCGTGACCATATGATCCATGCTGCAAGAGTGCGACGTGGCCTGACAAGTGATTCCCTTGACATCGCTGGAACATCGCGCCGCGTGTTTATTAACGAGCACCTGACAAAAGAAAACAGAATCCTTTTCAGCAAGGCTCGATCGCTTGGAGCTCGACTCGGCTTTAAGTACGTCTGGACAAAAAATGGAAGAATCCTTATGCGCCGTTCTGACACAAGCTCCGTTGTACGTGTAGAGTCCGAATCTATCCTGGACAATCTGGCGGGCGGCCAACTCAGGTTGAGTGTCAGTCCGAGCCTTCTGCAAAACCGGAGCGCAAGAAGTGTTCCTAATCTTAGTATCGCAATTATGCTCTGTATTTCGTTATCTCTATCCAAATTAGCCGTAAGCGCTCTAATAAGCTTCCAAAAAACAAATTGTGAAAATTTCGTTCA
Source organism: Argyresthia goedartella (assembly GCA_949825045.1). Lineage (NCBI taxonomy): Eukaryota > Metazoa > Arthropoda > Insecta > Lepidoptera > Argyresthiidae > Argyresthia > Argyresthia goedartella. The sequence continues at coordinate 17,661,161 of OX463821.1, read as the reverse complement.
ATATATGCATTTTATAAAACACTCAACAAAAAAACTCAACCATAAAACTAAAACTAAATATGTGCTCAAACTAAAACAACTCGCCTTCAAAGCTAAACTACAATTACAATTACTGGCTGTATTATCACACCCAATTAAAAAGAAAAAACTATTTGGATACCTCCCTCACATCATAAATGGCTAACAACAACCTAGAACTACAAATTGACTCATTTCTGGATATACAATGCAAAAAATTTGAAACCCCAGAGCTCTGTAGAAGTGTTCTAACGTCTAACTATAATTTCAAACTAATAGCTTTTAATGTGAGAAGTATTAATAAAAATTTTGATGCCTTTTTAGTTTGTCTACACAGAATGAGTGTTCAGTTTGACGTTATAATACTAATAGAGTGTTGGCTTAACGAGACAACTATTATTGATGGCATTACAGGCTACACTCTACATCACACCAAAAATAATATAAACAAAAGTGGAGGTGTAGTAGCCTACATCAAAAACTCCTGGAATGCTACTACCTCCGAGCTGCATTTCGATGAAGCGAGCTGTCTTGCTATAGAAATCCCAAATCATGCCACAATTCTCGGCATATATAGATCTCCATCTTTTAACAATGTAAGTAACATTGACCTATTCTTACAGTCACTAGACACAACACTCAAACTCTTTAGAGACAGAAAGAACATTATAATGGCTGGAGATCTTAATATCGACATACTTCAATCTGAAACAAGAAGAATTAACCCAACAGAATATTTATGTTTCCTCGCCGAACACGATCTCATTCCTGCAATAACTATTCCCACTAGACTGAACGCATGCCTCGATCACATTTTTATAAAAAGTAATTCTCGTAGCATAGGAGGAGTATGTAACACCGAATTAACGGATCATAAAACAGTTTTAATAGGTTTTGAGTATAAAAAAGCAAAGGCAAACATAAGCAGAATTAAACCTATTATAAATTACGAGGGAATTGCAAAAGAGCTGGAATCGGTTGACTGGACGCCAGTCTTTGAGTCTACTGACGTGAACCATGCAGCAGAAAGCTTCACTGACACTCTAACTAAAACAGTCGTGAGCAACACTAAACACAAAAAGGTTAGTAAATCGAAATTCACCATCCAACCGTGGATTACACCGGGCTTGATGAGATGCATGCGACATCGTGATAGGCTACACTCAAAGCTAAGGCGTTTTCCAAAAGACGAAGTCTTGAGGCTCACATTTTGCCGGTACAGAAACTTTTGCAACGAACTTTTAAAAAAGCTGAAAATTTCTTATGAAAGCAGTCAACTTGAAGCAAATTCCAAAAACCCAAAGGGACTATGGAACACGATTAGGAATATATGTAACTTTCAGACTAAAAATACTCAGGCGCTTGATTTAATAACAGCCGGTAACGACCCAGTTGACGCCCTGAACGAATGCAACACTTACTTTGCTACAGTTGGACAGAATCTCGCCAGCACAATCATGGAGAACTCAGGCAATACCGAGGAAGCTACTATACGTAAAACCAAACTTAACAACATCACCCCAAACTCATTTTTTATGCAACCAACTGACGCAATAGAGTTGGATGGCATAATTAGGCAACTTAAACAGGTCAGTGCACCTGGGTTGGATGGCCTGAACAACCAACTAATAAAAAGCACAAAACTTTTAATTATTCACCCCTTAGTACACATATTTAATCTAAGCCTAAGCACAGGCTGTTTCCCAGATTGTTGGAAAGTAGCCTCTGTATCACCGATCCATAAATCTGGCCCCAAAACTAATCCTGGCAACTACAGACCAATCTCCCTACTTAGTAATTTATCAAAACTCCTAGAGAAGCTGGTAAACAAACGCTTAGTAAGTTTTCTGGAATCATATGGCTTGCTCTCTGATAGGCAATTTGGTTTCAGGCAGAGACAGTCAACAGAGGACGCTGTTACTCTTTTAACCAACTTTATATCTAAATATCTAGATAATGGGCTCAGCTGTGTCGGTGTCTTCCTTGATCTAGCCAAAGCATTCGACACAGTGTCAATCCCATTATTACTTAAAAAAATGGAAATAATTGGCATCAGAGGGCTACCGCTATCGTGGTTCACCAGCTACCTTTCCCAAAGGAAACAATTGGTTAAAGTTGAGTCTTTTACCAGTGATAGAACACAAGTTAATTACGGAGTTCCACAGGGAAGCATTCTTGGACCAACCCTCTTCATAATATATATGAACGATTTACATGACTACAGCACTAGTAATAGCGAAATCATATGTTACGCAGACGATACAGTGCTCTTATATAGTGGTAAAGGTTGGGACAGTACTATCAGTGCTGCAGAAAAAGGTGTGTCTCAAATATCTGAATGGCTTCGAAATAATCTCCTTACACTAAACAGTGGAAAGACAAAATATTTATGCTTTCACAAAACCGCTGCATCAAAGCCATCAACTAACTTTACATTTAAAGTACACTCCTGTAATAATATCCTACTAAATAACTGTTCTTGCGATCAAATAGAGCGAGTACATACTATGAAATATCTTGGCGTTAGCATAGATGAGAATCTTAATTTTAAAGACCACGTACTTGGTTTAGCAAAGAGGGTCCGTAAAATCATTGGAGTTATGAAAAAGCTTCGTAATTCTGCCAGTAAACAAATCCTTACTCAGGTCTATACTGCCATTTGCCAATCTCTTTTGACCTACTGTATTACAATATGGGGTAGTGCGGCTAAAACAATTCTTATTGATGTAGAAAGAGCCCAGAGATCGGTACTTAAGGTTATGTTAAAGAAACCCTACAGATATCCAACCAGCGATCTTTACACAGATTCGCAAGTTCTCTCAGTCCGTAAGCTTTTTATATTAAAAACCTGTCTTAGCACACACAGAAAGACTTTGAACAGCCCTGAGTACAACCACCTTCTAAGCAAGCGAGTCTTTAGAATTCCTACTCTAAGTACAAACACAACTTTTGCCCGTAGATTTGGTAACTTCATCAGCGCACATATCTACAACAATTTATTAAAACACTGCGATATTAAAACAAACACAATCACGGAAGCTAAAAAAACCATAACAAAGTTTCTTCTCACACTGGATTACCAAAGTACAGAGCAGTTTCTAATCTAGAATAGTATGCTGTTAATATATTGTAATTTTTATTGTTTTTGTCTTGAAGCCTAGAAGCTGTTCCTTTTAAATTTTATAACCTTGTTATTCTCTTTATACCACAGATACTAATATTATACTAATACTTTATAGCCAGAAGCTGTTTCCTTTTGTTATTGTGAAGCAGTTTCTTTTAAATAGTATAACCCTATTTCGCTCACTACCCAAAAGCTGCTTCGTTTTGTTTTGTTTATCTTTGTTTATTTTAGTAAAGTTTATGCCAAAGCTTATAAATTTTCACATGTTTAAATAGTAATTGGTTCCCCAAGATACAGGCCTAGCCTAGTTTGGGGACCCCTGGAAATTTGTTTATTTTGTTTAAGCTATGCACTGAATGTTAGATGCTAAGTTCCATTACGCCGTACCTTTTTGTGCTAAATAAATATTTTTTCATTTTCATTTTCATTTTCACATACATATGACATAAAATGATGGCCGTAAGGCACCCTAAACGATGCGCAAGTGAAAATATCAAAATTCAAAAAAAAAATTTAGTCAAAAATTTTCTAAGTGTTTTGCCCCCTTACCTACAATACCACCGCTTTCAGCGACTTAGAAAAATTTCGTGAAAATATTTTTTTTTACTGTTTCTTTTTACCTCGGAATAGTGTAGTGCTGGTCTTTGCCATCATTTTTGGTCATAGACATTTTCCTCGTGCACCTCACCGATTTCGAGATATGCGTCACAACGATGTTCGTCATATCGATATCTCTATAATTAATGGTCCTAGGGAAAACATGCGTATGACATAAAATTATGTCCGTAAGGCACCCTACACGATGCGCGAGTATCAACATGCATAGTTTGTATGGAGAATGTTGCATATTTTTCGCGCGGACATTAACCAAACCTTGTTTTTCTAATGCAGAGTAACGAAAAAAGTTATATAGGTAGAAAAATAAGGTATGGTTGATAGCCGCGCGAAAAAAAAGCACCACTTTTTTATAATTAACATTGATGTATTTCTTCAAACAATGCATTCCACCTTTCCTTTCTTACTTACCGGCTTAGAACGGTCAAAATTACGACAGGTATATTTAGATTTAATAATAAATATTTTTTCCCATTGTCGTGACTTTGACTTTAAAAAAGGTGGAATCATTATTATGTACAATAATTTCTGATTTATCGCTAACAACATGTAACAAGAAATACCAAAATCACAATAAAAACCGTCCACAACGTGTGAGGCGACGTATACTATAGTAGAATGTTTTCGTCTGTCCGAACTCGGTGATAAATCATAGGAGCTAGAGAGTGATATCTTATCTCTTTGTCGCACTCATGCGCAGGATAGGAGTCTATTGTTTTCACATAGGGATGAGAGTAACTGTAGTCTATAAAGAACTGCGAATTAAAGATAAGCCGAGTCAAAGACGCCGTTATAGTTTGCCTTTTTTCTTAGAATAAGTGTATTATTTCCTGGCGTAGGAATATTGAGATAGTATTCATTGTGACCATATGTGGCAGTTTCCTGCACATCTGCGCATTAGTCAGTCAGTCATCAGTGTTTGTGAAGTGTGCACGTGATCGGATCGTAACGAGTTTGGCGGTATCGTTCTATTTTTTATTTCTTGCTTGTTGCTTTCTGTTTTCAACGACAATGCCAATGAGTCCTAGAGAGCTACTTCTTGCTAGAAATTTTAATTTCCTAACTTTCATGGTTATGATTTCTAACGAGGAGACTGCCCAAAGAGCAGCTGAGGATTGGTTGCTGATTCCAACTCGGACAATACGCTGTCAAAGTTGCAGAAGCACCATGATTAAGGAAACGAAGACCAGTTATAAACTGGGCTTCCGTTGGAGTTGTCGTAGGAACAATTGCAACCGTTCGGCAAATCATTTAAAAAATACTTTTTTTGAACGCAGTCGCGTCAGTTTTCTGGATACCCTGAGGCTAATCATATTAACCCGTCGCGTCAACCGTAACAATCTTTTTTTGTTTGAATTGCAAAGTACAATGATTAAGAGTGGTGCTTTTTTTTCGCGCGGCTATCCATATGGTATGGTATGGATAACCATACCTTGTTTTTCTAGTGCTATATAGTGTAACGAATAAAATTTAGCTCGACATGTATACGTTTACACAGCGAGTTAAAGGAGCTCAAAGTTCGTAACTATTTTCGTTTCTCTGTTCTGCATTAGAAAAACAAGGTTTGGATAATGTCCGCGCGAAAAATATGCAACATTCTCCATACAAACTATGCATGTTGATACTCGCGCATCGTGTAGGGTGCCTTACGGCCATCATTTTATGTCATACGCATGTTTTCCCTAGGACCATTATTTATAGAGATATCGATATGACAAACATCATTATGACGTATATCTCAAAATCGGTGAGGTGCACGAGGAAAATGTATATGACCAAAAATGATGGCAAAGAGCAGCACTACACGATTCCGAAATAAAAAGAAACAGTAAAAAAAATATTTCCACAAAATTTTTTTAAGTCGCTGGATGACGAGTCGAAATTTTTTTAAGTCTTTTTAAAAAAAAAAAAAAAATTTTTTTTCGGCGCTCTGTTTTTTCTGTCGCCGTCGTGTTGCTTGCCGACACGAAGGGTCGTTGTCCGAATGCGACGAATTGATCCCCGAATCACTTCGTCCCTTCACAACACGAAGCACTCACTCCGATGACGTGAATCTACTTATTTCCCGACGATTGGACGATTGTTCCGTGATGATTCTTACAAATTAACACTCCGACCAGGCCCGACACCTGTGTTAGACAATTATTACTAATAAAAATACAGCCAAGGCCCGAATGCCATGTGCAAAAAAGTAACCTCTAACTCGTCATCACGTTTCTATACAAGTGACAGCTACTAGTTCCGTTTCGATCACTCGCGGTCCGAGTCGCGCAACGAAAAAAGGTGCGTTCCGAAGCATAAATATTAAACACGGCTTATGCAGTAAGTAAAAAAGGATGGAAGGAAACATACATTTTTGAAAAATACATTAAAGATGTAATTTGATTTTACCATCCATTGGAAGCCAACGGCCAGTTTTACTGGTTTACGATGGTCATTCAACCCATTTTGACAACTTGGAGTTAGCAGCAGCGGAGAATATCACGGTCCCAAAATTACCACCTCATTCCTCAGATCTTCTTCAGCCTCTAGACAGCAGCACCATGAAGCCTATGAAAGACCATTGGGAAGACGCTCTTGTAAACTGGCAGAGATTACACGTCAGTGCCAAGTTGCCTAAAAGTGAGTTCGCCCGACTGCTGACTGAAATCTGGGACAATCTCAATCCAACAATTCTTCAAATTCGACTGAGAAAAACAGGACTGTACGCTGTAGATCGAAATGTAATACGGAAAAAAAAACGATCTCTTGATGTGGTTGAAATAGGAAAAATACCTCAATGACCAAAATAAAGTGGTGAAAATCGTAATAGAGGACATGCAACCTAACCTAACCTAACCCAACCAGAAAGTTGCTCAGATGGTTTCAAAGAGGTTCCTTTGCTTCACTTTGGTGTGACATCATATTAATAACTTGATAGGTCTTGTCTGCGGAGTCTCTGACTATACTCGAATAGAAGAAACTAAGGGTAAAATATCTAAAACATGTATTGATCACATATTCGTAAAAAATAACACAGAGGACCTTTTCTCCGCGGCCCTCGGAACTTATTAGCAGACTACCGTATGATAGTGCTTGCAGCCAATGTTATCTCTTCGACACGGGTCATTCCCAAAACGCAAACCTAAATCAACACCAGGTTATTTAATGAATGTCCAAATCATATTTTTAATGAAATCAAATCCAGTTACAATAATGCATATACCAAGGCATTAAATACACAACCAATAAACACTAGTAGACAAAACCACTATATAAACCAAAAAAATAACCCTAGAGTGCGCAAAGAGAGATGAACCATCTATAAAGTATAAAAATGATCATACTAACAAATTGCTAAAACTAGAATACAACGAGCAAAGAAATCAGATAATTATAAATGAATAGAAAAATCAAGAAATAGTTATTATAAAAAAAAACAAATTGCAGACAATAAAACAGACTCTAGAAAATTGTAGCAAATTATAAACAACATAACAGGACGGATTACGAGGTCGGTTAATGAAGTAATCACAAAGGCTTTTCGTGTAGACAGAAATAATGATATTGGCTCGGCTTGGAAGATGGTGTTGTGGGTGTTGATTTTCTCAGGTTTAGATCATCCGAGAATGCCCCGGCGCCTGTACCTGAGTTTGTTTTAGAACCGTTTGTAAAAATCCTTAGTTATTTTTGATTGAGGCCCTCCCTAGGGTTTTCAGTTGTATGTCATACCTTTTGTCCAAGACATATTGCTTGGATATCCTGTCAGTCGCCGCTTCTAATAGCGGCTCCTCACCTATATACTCTAAAACAGACAGTTTATCAGAGATATAAAACTTAATACATGTACGTGCAAGAGTTACAGCCATCTTTATAATATTTGAGATTAAAATACCCCTCATTGGGGACGACACATATGAAATTTCAAAGGTCATTCCGATTCCCCAACTGATAGGCAATAAAGACATCTAATTACGTCGCAGTTGATCTGCGGCGGGATGCGTTCAGTGAAATATGCAGAAGGTGGTCTTGCTTACATAAAGATCCAAAAAATATTCTATGCCATTTCAAGCGGCCGATTCATATCATCAAGGACGAAAAAAGTTTTTGTGAAGTATTATCAAACACTAGAAGATGTAATACGATAACAAGACCATGCAGCAATCAATGTATAGAGTTAAACAAAGTAAATTCCTATATCTATTTTTGTTGCCAACAGTGTCAAGAAGTTTAGAAAGGCCTTTGTCTTTTCATCCTTTGGATTAGTCCTCCACTCGTAACTGTGTGACCTAGGTACTGTACCTCTTTTCTCAAAAACTCTGATTTGCCTATTTGTTTAAGTTTGTTTTGCGTAATCTGTGAAAAATTTGTCTAAGTTTGGCTATGTGGTCCTGCAAACTGGCTGAATATACTATAATATCGTCCAAATACACTAAACAATGTATCCCTTGTAGTCCTCTCAATACATTGTCCATGATCCTTCGGAATGTGGCTGGTACACTTTAGGCCAAATGGCATTCTTGAAAATTCGAAATGTCCTGCTTATGTTGTGAAAGCGGTTTTGAGTTGGTCACGTTCAGCTACCTCTATTTGATGGTAGCTGCTAGCTAAATCTAATGTAGTAAAGTAGCAGCTTCTTCCTAGTTGGTCAAAGAGATCTGTGATGTTGGGAAGTGGATATCTATCGTCGGTAGTAATCTCATTTAGTTTCCTAAAATCAATTACTAGTCTGTACTTCTTTTCATTTTTGGAACTAAATGCACTTAGGCACTCCAGGGTGAGAATGATTCTTTGATGATGTCATTGTTTAGCATTTTGTCTATCTTTATTGATTTCTTCTTTTTTGTTCTCTATAGGGTCTGATGTGATGTTTCACTTCAGTGAATGGTAGTTCTTCTGTATAAAATATGTATCTATATTCATGGCAAAGTTTGGTAAGTTACTTTTCCTCAGTGTTCAAGTGTTCTAGTGTTTGAATATATATGTATGGTAGTCTTAGTTGTGGGCTGTAATTTATTGTTACTATCTTGTTGTTGTGGTGTATAGCTATATGAAAAATGTCCACAGTTTGCATCTTTGTCTCTACTTCTTGTTCTTGTACAGTTTGCATCTTTGTCTCTACTTATTGTTCTTGTACCTGGCAATCTTCATTATCAATAGTATATTCGTTACAGTCCTAGTTGTCATTTTCATAATATGGTTAATTTTCAGCGTCAGCTTCATTGATATTGTATAATTTATTAAGGCGCAACACTGGTTTTAAAGGAGGTGCCGTCCTCATACTAACGTCTGGCGATTTCTGTGGCAATTTCGGTCTGAATCCTGCAGGTTGGAGCTGAACAAAGCCAGGTGGTTTATAACCGAATTGGAATGAGGGTTTATACTGATTGTTGTGGATGGTTTGGTCTGTAACCAAACTGTTGTTGGAGTAAGTTCAGTCTGTAACCAAACTGTTGTTGGGGTAAGTTTGGTCTGTAGCAAAACTGTTGTTGGGGTAAGTTTGGTCTGTAGCCAAACTGTTGTTTGGGTAAGTATGGTCGGTAGCCAAACTGTTGTTGGGGTAAGTTTGGTCTGTAGCCAAACTGTTGCTGATTTACGGGAGGCTTAATGCCAAATTGTTGTGGAGGCTGTGTGACCGCAGGCTTAACGCTGAATTGTTTTGGAGATTTGGGTGTATTTTGTTGCTGAAATGGTTTGTTACCCAAACCATACATTTTATTTCTTGCACTGTATTGGGATAAGAAATTTTACCTCCTCTAGTACTATACTGAGTGCATTTTCAAGTGTGTCAGCCCCCTTTAGTCTTACTATTGTCAACATGTCTTGGGGTAGATTATATAGGAACACATCTTTCGATGTATTCTCATGAATCGTAGTTTAATCGCATCGTCCTGGATTCTATTTACTTTTGCGATTAACGTGGATCTCATGTATTGGATTCTATTGCAGAAATCTAGATATGATTTGCCAGAGTTTATCTTTAGGGTCTCTAATTCAATGGCAATGCATTCTTCAGAACGCGTATCTCCGAAATATTGTTCTAACGCTAACTTTAATGCATTCCATTAAGTCTTGGCGCTCACTTATCAAAGTGGCAGCCTTTCCAGTTAATTTCGATGTTATTATTTGAAATATATACAGATCCTGAAAGTGGTTGCCCTCGACACGGCACATAGAGATGACATATTCACATTTTCGTATGAAAAGATTTAACAAATATTCATTTCATCTAATTTCGGGATGACACTTGCTATTTCTTTCGGTATTTGCAATAGATTTTCCATTTTTATTTATTTTACAACGATTCTAAAACCACTTTTTTTTTTCTGTAAATCACTTATTTCACTATTGGAATAGGCAGCAATTACTGACTGCGATGTTTATCTGTCCGTTAGCATTGTCCCTCCTTAATTCTACTTGTTGAAAAGAAAGTGAAAATTGCGCCGGCGATGCTGTCCACCAGACACTGCACTGTCCCTCACTATCTTTAATGGTTGAATAGGAAGCGAAAATTGCGGTGGCGATGGTTACATATCCAAAGTACACAATTTTGCGCTATCCTTCACTATTTAATATGTGGAATGGGAGAGGAGAATTGGAAAGCGATTTCGTCTCGATGCGATGTATTTACTCACACTTCTGCCATCGTCCCTCCTTGAGCCTTGAGGTTCCGTCGTCCACTGCACTGACTATCAAATTTATTTGGTTCGAGGATTCCCGTTGTAACACGTGAAAACGTCAGTTGGTTTTTAGTTTTCCCAACGCGGAAATCCTACCGGATGCGCCAGATAAGTTTTCACGCACGTAAACGACGTTTTAAAAATAAAGACTTAATTGAAATAAGATCGATTACAATGTTATCTTAGAACTTTAAATACGATTATTTTACTTTATTAATGCCTCAAGACTGAGGGCAGAAAGCAGAGGTCTCCCGGCTCACGCTTTGTGAGCTCCTCATCATATCGCACTTCCAGGGCTTAGCCAAATATGGCGTCATTGGTATGTGAAGAGCCGTGAGACGTTACAAGGTACTGTAAGGTATATAGTTAGGTTCGATATTTGTCTATGCGATAATATTGTATACGGGCCTCTTTAGAGTGAGTGTTCACTTTGACACTGTTAAGTAATTTGTAATTTTAAAAAGAAAGAGGTTTGGATGTGAAAAGTCAATGTGACACACTTCACCTTAGGCTTCGGGCAGCGACTGATCTAAATTATATAGTTAGAATTAGCTTAATGGCTATCGAGCCAGTTTGATCCCTTTTATACAAATTGTAACCATATTCGATCAATAAACCCTACTATGGTGTTACCAAAGTCTTTATAATTGCCTACCAAATCTGTAGGGCTAGCAAGTTCAAGTATAGGCCGTGATAGGTAGTGCTCAAGACACTACATTGGCGGAGGCGCCGAACGAACCGGAGATATAAGAAGACCTCTTCATAAGGAATAAGAGGTGACGTCATAAGAAGTGACGTAATAGAAGAGGATAGTGATCGTCGATCCAGACCTTGAAGAATCGAGGAAGGATCGAAACTACATTGAAAGGAAGTATATTTCTGTACTTAAGTTTTTAATTTGGGAATTACCTCGACCTGCCAAGCGAGTAAAGAATTGAATAGAAAAATATTGTGGGAAGATTTTTATCGCAGCGGACATTTTGTGAAAATTTTTATGAAATTATTTCATGATGGAGGATTTGTCAACTTGTTTATCGGGGAGTCCTCAGGAGTCCTTTGAAGATTTTTTAGAAGATTTCAGAGATGCTGCATCGAGGAAGAAATTTATATCGTCGGAGGAATTAAAATTATTATTTCCTTCGTATTTAAAAGGTGGAGCCTTATATTTTTTAGGGAAATTAGGGGCAGTGCCCAGACATTTGAAGAGGTGGTGGATGAACTTAATGAGGAATTTGGAAGCACAGACTTTGCAGAGAAGTTCTACAATGCCAAGCAAGAGAAAAGAAGTTTGTTGGACTACTTCCATTACTAAGGGGACCTAGCGAGGAAGGCTAGAGTTACCAAAGATGACATTTTTATATAACGCAATTTTTAAGAGGATTGCAAAACCATCTTAGAAATAAATTAATGTTGAGACGATAGCTTACGATAAGCTTAACGATAACTTCTTTTCAAGCTCTGATAGCGATGTTTCACTTACTGCTGTTACTCTTATTCTTGGTGATTTTAACACCTTCAGCCAAACTGCGATCCATTGTTAACTCCTTGAATTTACACATTCTTCCCCTTGATGCCACTCACTTTCAGCCTCACTGTACCCCCTCTCTTCTTGACTTGATGATAATATCTAACCCGACTAAGGTTGCCGTATATGGTCAACTCAGTGCCCCCTTCTCCTACCATGATTTAATTTACCTATCCTACAAAATTAGGCCCCCCAAGCGTAGAGCTAAGTTTCTTGAACTTCGTAGTTTCAAGGGTATTGATGTAACTTCCCTAAAATCCGACGCCTCTTCCATAGATTGGTCCCTTGTTCTGGGAAGTGAGTCCGTTGATGATAAGGTCCAGAACTTTAACACGATTGTCCTGAGCTTGTTTGACAAACATGCTCCTGTCAAGAAGGTTAAAGTTAAACATCTCCCCGCTCCATGGCTTACTGATACCATTAAGGGTCTGATGGCTAAGAGAAACCGTGCCAAGACTAAATACAAAAAGGATCCGACCGACGAATATCTCTTAGCATACAAAAGTCTTCGTAATCGCTGCTCCCGTCTGTGTCGAGATGCCAAACGCCGTCATATATTTGAATGTATCGAAAACTACGCCCCTGCACAAGTTTGGAAATATCTGAAGACCCTTGGTATTGGTAAGTCCCAGGATCTGACGGTTGGTAACATCGACCTTAACGGTCTCAATCATTTTTTTGCTGTCCCCCCCGTCCAGATGTATCCATCTGTCAAGGATGCCACACTCCGTAACTTGCTTTCCAGGACTGTCTCCTGCCACTCTTCTTTCAATCTGCGTCATGTTGGAATCGCTGCAGTCAGGAAAGCAGTGCTGGCAATCTCATCAAAAGCCGTCGGCGATGACAAAATCTGACATGTTGACAAGTGTTCTTGGAGAATTGCTGCCGGTTATCACTCACATAATTAGATTACCTTTATATGAGAAACTTTTATAAACGACAGTTCGTATAATTGTTTGAACCGATCGCCTGGTTTTATCTTTGAGAGCAGTATGACGAGGCAATAGCTATTCATCATAGGGTTCTGTTTTGGTTCCTGCGTTCTTAAAGTATAGAGTTGGGATGATTTGGTAAGGGCTCTCCCCTTACCAAATCATCCCATAAGGGTTGTTCATAAAGTTGGTAACGAAGGTTTCTCAATGAAAGTAATTTCTGATGTGGGATAACTCGGGTATTCGATACTCATTCGAGATTATTTGTAGTGTTTTAACTTGGGTAATTGGTTGCAACTCACGGCGATTATCTTAAACTGTTAATAGTAAAAGATAGTTTACTGAATTCCAATGGATTAGTTGAGATGTTTGTAAGTTGTAGTATCGGTTTTAAAGCTGATTTCATCGTATTATTGGAACGAATTTTAATGAACTCATTCTTAAGCTGTGGCTTAGTAATACGGTTCTATAGATTAATCCTGTTAATAATGTTGACGTTTCCTATATTTGAAAATGATAATTTTTTTCTTTGATCTGTGCCTGCGTTAATTTTTGAAATATTTCTATTCGTTGGAAAGAGTAAATGATTTTTTTAAGCAAAGATGGAGTTGTGTTAATTTTAAGAACGGAGGTAGGTATTATAGTTGTCTGATAAGTTTTTCGCTAGTTTTTTTTGTCAGAAAGTTTGACGAATGATAACCATTCGAGAAGCTAAATCTTAGCTAGATTCAGCTGTTTGCCTTCGTATTGTAATAGAGAGTTTTCTAGCGTTAGGTAGGTTAGTGTTAAGCCGCGAATAATTGTATGATGGGATCATAGGGTGTTATAATTTAAGTTTTTGAAGGTGCATAGCCTACACCTTAAGTGTAGTTAGGTTTATATTAAGTAGGATCTACACCCTAAGTGTAGTTAAGTGTGTAACTTAACATATGACCTTCGGTCAGTTTATTCTATTTCTTGTCAATTTATTCTTATTCATGTCAATGTTTTGTTTTGGTACTGGTCTTATGCGTGCTCAGAATTTAATGTTTAATTAAGGAGGTTAAATGGGATGGTATGACGGATAAGGATTAGGGTACTCGATGTTATTTAAGATTATGCTTGCGGCATATTTACTGTTTTTTAGATTTCAAGCATAGCAAGCTCACTTAATGTTAACATTTAATGTCATTTTTGATTTTAGACTTTGAGTTAGGTTTGCCACTTTGGAAAAAAAAAAAAAAACGTTGGTTTTTTTTTTTTTTAAGGAGGGGGGAAAGATTGTAAGGTATATGGTTAGGTTCGATATTTGTCTATGCGATAATATTGTATACGGGCTTCTTTAGAATGAGTGTTCACTTTGACACTGTTAATTAATTTGTTATTTTAAAAGAAAAAGGTTTGTATGTGAAAAGTCAATGTGGTGACACACTTCACCTTAGGCTTCGGCCAGCGACTGATCGAAATTATGTAGTTAGAATTAGCTTAATGGCTATCGTGCCAGTTTGATCCCTTTTATACAAATTGTAACCATATTCGATCAATAAACCCTACTATGGTGTTACCAATGTCTTTATAATTGCCTACCTAATCTGTAGGGCTAGCAAGTTCAAGTATAGGCCGTGATAGGTAGTGCTCAAGACACTACAGTACCTACCTTGTTGATATGCGCATGTTGACACAAATATTTTTCTGAAAACATATCGCATTAGGTTGGGATATCATCTCTTCGTTATCCAGTTGGAGTGGGTATTGGCAGATAATAATTTTACTAACTTATCAACTTTTCTTCGTAACATTCGCTTTTCAGTTTCCACCGCAACCCGCACAAGAAATTTTGTTCTCAGTCATTATCAAATCTAATCAATTCAAAATTCTCAAACAAAAGACCACAAATCACCGGTGAGAAGTAGTGATCTCTTTGTTCCACTCATCAATAAGGAACTCAATGCTCTTTTTCACGTCTATACGTGAATATATAGCGCATGCGTCGCACCGCATGCGCATGGTGCGCTAATCCACTTTCTCTGTCTCGCCTAGTGCAGGCATGGGTCGCAGATCGGACGGGTTGTACCCCAAGGGCTAAACAGATGATGAATTGTCAATGTGAGCGCTGAAAAACCCCGTGTGGTACAATGCGCTGTAGCGCTCTAGCTTTTCAAGCGGTTCGAAATTCTGAAAAGCCCGTGGGGCACAACGCGGCCCAGCGTTGAGCCCCACGGGCTTTTCAGAAGATGCGGCCGGGCCCTATCTGACTGGACTGGACCGACCTACCTTCCAAAACCCTATACACCACTGACTGCCACATGCACACCACACTGTATAAAAGTACGGGTTTATGAGTTTGTAACCGAAATCAGTGATATTTTTAGGGCTGTAAAGACAACATTATATACGATTCTCCAACATCTTTCTGGGACAAGTGTAGATGGAACAACACAGTGCAATCACACAAGGACAAGAAATTAAAATAGCAACGTAATTATTGTAGGTCGTAATTTAATGCAGTTTTTTACATTTGCTTTTGTTTTTACTTATTATAATGACAAATGGAATATTGTTTGTTATCTAGATATTGATTTACTGCAAAACTATTTTAAACAACTTTTATATTTTACCAGCATTTTGTACAATGGCAATCTCTCTCACAACTCAAGATAATTTATAAATATTTAAAGTATAATAATAAGGTACATTAAGCAGACACACACTTTGTAGAAAGTAATAAATAATTCTGGTAGTTGCTAATACACCAACAATATAAATAAGTAAGTTGGTATCATATAAGTAGCAAATAGCTTTGTTTAAGGATAATGAAGAAAATTGACATTGAGTCAACAAATACCAAAATCCAGGAAACCAGTCCAATCTGCACTCATTCACATCCTTAAAGATAGGGGCCAACTTTACCATATTGCTGAGTAGGCATAAGTCTCGAAGGCGAGCGAGTAGATTAGTAAGTAGATAGCTATTTATAATCTGGATATACAAACTACAAGTACAGTACAAAGTAGATATGGATTATGGAGGAGATTAACATTCTAATCGCGGGAATTCAGAGAAGGAGAACGACTGATACATTCGCAACTCATTGTAGGTACAAGTAGGATGGTCCATTTCATGTGGGTATTAAATCGTGTTTATTTATAAAAGGTAGCTTGCCGGTCAGTAGAGTAGGCATGCCAGCAGTTCAGCCGACAGCCAAGTCTTTTTCTTCTCCTGTGACAATAAAGGCAGGTTGAGATGTTAAACCAATCAAGCTACATTTTAAAAGATCCTCCTGGAGAGTTTAGATCAGGCCATCATTGCTGTAACGCACATAAGAAGGATATCAATAGAGATAACGAATGCACTGCTCAACTACCAAAATAAGTACGAGAATTTATATCTATTTATTAAGGCCAATTACGTCGGTAATCATATTCTGGCTGCTTATTTTAGTATAATGCCATGATAATTGCATACTTAGTTGATCTAAATCCCACATTAAATGCATTTAATGCTTATTTTACATCAGCTCTATCTACTACTAGCATGCTCAACCATACTTTTTATTTGTTGGCTTTATTTATAGTATTGCCTGTTATCTGTTATCGCTTATCGATGATTGCGTTGGTATTGACGCATCGTTACACCTACGTCAATCAATGATTAAAAAGTCAATTTACCTATTTTTATTATTTTCTAATGAGATTTCTAATTTGGTTTCTCATTCAAACTCGCCACATTTTGTCGTGTGCGACATTTCCTGGGAGGTGCGTGCATTGCGCGTCGCGCCGGTCGACGCGCAAGTGCGTCACGTGAAGTCTCTGGACGCACTCGCGCGTCACGTGTCGCGGCGCGGCGCGCATGGAGCGGCAGCTTGTATGTACAGTAAAGTGATATGGACAGTATTTCAACATAAATATGGAATGTAGCAACACTCAATTGAAGACTGATTTCGGCGGTCGGCCGGTATTATTCTAATATTAAATAAGAGACAATATTTACAATACAAAAAGTAACTATGCTAGTAAATTAAGAATTCTGGCGACTACTGTACTGATATGCTTCTTTATTATATCGTAACAATAAATAAATATAAAAGTTGTTTAAATACAGATTAATAGCTGCTGGATAGAAATAATAAAATAGATTACTTATACATGAAACTGTACACGTTAATGTAATGACATTAGCTTACTATTGACTGACCCTTCATAATATACAATATCATCGATGGTTACAATCGAAAGATTCATTAAATATTTTATAGTTTTAATAGTTTCTATTTGAATTAATTTTACCTAAGACAACATACATCAATGTCGACTTTATAGTGTTATATCTTTTTAAATTTCAGTCTTAGTTTTTGCGAAACTCAAGAGACAGTGCGAGCGAGGGACACGGCACGGCACGGCACGGAGCTGTGCCGGCGTCGCTCCTAACACAACTAGCGGGCAGTGAAACCTCTTCTATACCATACATTTCAATAATAACAATAGTGTCTATCTCTAAACCGATTAAATTATTAGGACTAGCTCAAATCGCTCCGCTCGCCGTCTCGTGGCGAGCTCGGAGAACGCGGCCGGCTCGGCCCTCGACGAATCCGTCCGACTCATAAATAAGAACAACGTTATCACACATATCACAAAGTATCCTCTCGGCACTGTCCGGCGGCGGCGGCGGCGACGGCGGCGGCGGCGACGGCGGCGG
Source organism: Argyresthia goedartella (assembly GCA_949825045.1). NCBI lineage: Eukaryota > Metazoa > Arthropoda > Insecta > Lepidoptera > Argyresthiidae > Argyresthia > Argyresthia goedartella. Next base: position 17,643,614 of record OX463821.1, on the reverse strand, counting down.
CAGCGACGGCGGCGGCAGCGACGGCGGCGGCAGCGACGGCGGCGGGCGCGAGCGGGCGAGTCCCAAATAAATAAATAGCAAGTGTATAATACTCCGGGACGCGCAAGCGCCTCGCACCTCGGCGAACAGGATCGTCCCTCGAATGGAATGTAAGCGTGATATGGTAGTCGTGCGCGACGCGCGGAATGTGGGGCGGTCACGCCCGCGGCGGCGGAGGCGGCGGCGGTGGCGGTGGCGGTCCTCGGCGCGGCACCATGACGCAGGGCGGAGGGGGCGGCGGCGGCGGCGGCGGCATGTAGTGCGGCGGCGGCCGGCCCATGCGCACCCACCAGCGCGTCGCCTTCTGCAGCAAGCCGTCCTTCTTGCCGCCGCCGCCCGCGCCGCCGCCCGCCGCCCGCCGCGCCTCCGCGCCCGCGCCGCCCGCCCACTCCGGCACGTCGCTCACGCACTTGTTCGGTGGAGGCTGGAAACTGCTTCTCGTCAGCTCGTCTTGCTGGAATTACAATGAAAAATTATGCATAAGTATAAATACTCAGAGAGAAACGATGAAGAGGGTGAAGGATTCGTTGCGAGAGTCTAGTTCTACTATGTATACACACTCGGAGGATATAAAGCCTCTTCGATATCTACCAGACCCTCAATGCTAAGCCTCACACAAGCCTATCGCAGGCTCGCGCTATCTCTCTCTTTCCCGACTCTGTCGGCTGACAAGACTTCGACTGACAAGCCTGCGATAGGCTTGTGTGAGGCTTGTGGTTAGAAGCATCGGGGCCCAGGAAATGTTAATACGAATCTTGACCGACCGCCACAAAATAAACAACCGTTCACCGGACTTGTAACCCAGTGCATAGATGCGTCACCGGCGCTGATAGGATTATGAAAATTACTAGACATGGAAGGAAGAAACCGTCGCTCCGCCTACTAATTTACTCCCAACCACTGTAGCACTGTACAAACAGTAATAACCTTGAGTTAACATCTTGAGAATACATAGACAACAATAAACTTCTAAGTGTTCGGATACTCTTCAAGTTGAGAGCAGCCACTGTGATGCAGCGAGAGTTCATAAATTCACCTTCCTACAGTGAAATACTGACTAAGAGAGTATTTAGATTGCCTGTACCGACTGTTTCTACAGTATTCGCCAAAATATTTCGATCATTTCTATTCCCTTATATATATACAACAAATTAAACAAAATAAATGGTATTAAAACCTTAAAACTATATCAAGCTAAGTCCGTACTGTATAAAACGATATTCATGCTAACTTATGAAGAATCTGAAAATGTATTGAGGATAATGTCTTGAACTAAACAATCATATACAAACACACATACACATACATATACGCACGTCTTGCACTAAACATACAAATGCATACACACTTACATATACATATACGCAAGACAGGTATATCATGAATTTTACTGAGATGATTGGCTGTAGGTCTGTTTTAATTTTTATTTTATTGAATCAATGAATTATTTTATCTGCATGTCAAAGCTTTACCTATGTTTGACTTTTTAAAGCATTATTTTTAGCCGCATGTCAAAATAAAAAAAACTGATTTAGTTTAATTTTATTTATGAATTATCTTTATATGCATTTCAAGTCTGATTTCGATTATGTAGTTCTTTCTAGTTTTATTAATTTTCTAAAAGTGAATATGATGAATGATGATATTGGTCATTCTGTACAACAGGTCCTCCCTCACGATACAGGCCCAGTGTGAGAATCATTGTAATATTTTATATGTAAAATGTATTAATATTTGACAAATAAATGAAAATGAATTCGCAAACCAGGCAAAAAAGTAGCCCACGAGACAACTCTGCAGTCGTTTATGACCAGAAGCCCACGTCTCGACCAGACGATTGGCAGAGGACGGTGTCTTGAGAATTCCTGTCTACCATTTTAAATAGTAAGTAATACCAGAGCCAACAAACAGGAAAAGTCGAAGTTTATTATATTGAGAAGACACCGTTCCAAGTGCCGCTGTGGTAACATGCCAAATGTCGAGGATTAGAAGACGATTTGTGATGAATTCCACGTAACGCCTAGTCTAGACCGCTCAAACCGATGCACACAAAACTATGACTGGGCTCGTCCAAGCGTTGTATGACATCATAGTGTACATGATGGTTTAGTCCAGCTAGCTCTCTCGTCTCCAACTGTGGAACGCACTTCCCCGCGCTATTAGAGATAGTCCTTACATTTTCACTTTTAAGAAAAGATTGAAAGGGCATTTCCTTTCTCATTCGTGTTATGTACCTTATGTATATACTTATTTTTTGTGCTATTGTATTTGATCTAGTTTTAACATTATTATTTATTATTATGTTTTAGTTTCGTAAATAATTGGAGGTAAATAGTTTTATTGCGCACTAGGACTCTCCTGTTGCACTTTTTCCTGTCCTTTCTAGATTGCTGGTAGAAATCTCTCTTTAGAGATAAGCTCGCCTTTGCTCATAAAATGTTTTGTTACCTTACCATCATGATTTCTATGTATTGCAATATTAATATATATAAACCAGCAAGGGCTGGTACCTGAGGCAATAATTGCACCACACAAAAGCCACCTTGCTTGCATTGCAGCAGGCCTTTTAATCTCATTATTATACGTATGTGCAGTGCGTAATGCATTAACAGGTGTGTATACTTAATGTTGTCACCGGATGGTCCACCTTTATATAGGTAGTTATGAAGTTTTAAAACAATGACAATGTTTGTTTGACAAACATTAAGTGTTGTTGGGACGAGTTCTCCGGATTATATTTAAAATATTATAATTAGATTAGTGGTTATTTTTAATTATATTGGCAGCCTATTAAACAATTTAACAGCCTGGTAGCGGGCACTATGCTGCACAATGTTGAGGTGGGGACATAATTTCTGTTCGAGGTCTTTACTTCTTGTGCTGAGACGTATTTTCCGTTCAGCTTCTGTTTCTGTATTGTGAAGGAAGGCGTGTTTTCAAGTCACATAGTATAACGAATATGTACAGGCTAGTGACTTTCAATATTGTTAGTTCTGCAAAGTGAGGCATACATGATTCCTGTCCTAATTGCCCTTTTCGGAATTGTGAAAGCTGTTTTTAAGTTATATTGGTAGATGTTCCCCCACCATTTAATGCTGCACATAATTTTCGATTCCACAAGTGCGTAGTATACAGTGTTCAACTGATCTTTGGCAAGTTCATCGAGTAAACTTCTAAGGGCATAGCAAGCTGAAGTAATGGAGCCTCCAATAGCTTTTATTTCACATTTCCAGTTGAGCAGTGTGTCTGCTCACCCGGGAACTTAACTTCCTCTACTAGTGAGATTTGTGCACCATTAAAATATACATCAATAGTCTCTTGTATTTTTCGCTGTAGTCTTACAGAGGATTGCCCCTGTTTTGGAGGAGTTAAGTTGGAGATTATTATTTGCAAACCAATTGAAAAATAATAATAATAATAATCGTTTATTGCTGGCATAAAAGCCCATAGAATAAATTACAATTAATAATTAATAATGGAAGAGTGGCATTAATTATGGAACTGAGTTCGTCATTGCTTGCTTGCTTAGTGTCATCTGCAAAAATACCTGCACCTCATGCAAGTGTAATCATATTCCCGCACTTTTGCAAAATATTTATAATATAGCTTGGCTAGCTTGCAGGCTACGAGCATCTAGCTTGCAACCATTATCTACATCTTTACATAGTACATTATTAAGGCGATACGTAAAAATTTTTTTTTTTTCGAATCCATTTACTCCACTATATGGTCATCTATAGATTTGATTTTTGGGTTAACGTTTATTAAGATTAAGATTATCATTTGAAGGAAAATGCGATTGGATTAAATTTTCTCGATAGAATTTAATTACGAAAATACCGCTAAATTGTTTTATTTTTTCTTGTAATTCTGAAATCCTAATTAATTTAATTACGGAATTGCGTTCAAAATGTGGATATTATGTATTCGTTAACTCTCCTTGAAAACATTTTTTACAAAATAGCGTTGCTTATTTTTAAACACGTTTAATGTGGTTTGGCGCTGCGTTATTTTAGTTTGAGTCGAGCGCATTGTTTGCGCTCTCTTTTCTTTCTTATGTGGAAGTAATTACGCTGTCACAGTCGTTTACATTCGTATACCTTTAATTTATATTGTTTCGTATCAACTTAAAAGGAAATAGGCAAGTACCCTAAAACGAAGAGAAAATACTGCCTGGATCAGCAACTAACCAGATGTGCACCCGTATTGTTGTGTTGCGAATCTCATCCATACTCTACGCCCGGCAGCAGTATGCTGGTTTTGGTAAGACCATGCGACGCGAAGAATGGTATTTATTGTAGGGAACGATTGAGCGAGGTGAATCGCTTGGCTTTAGCGTGGGTAAGACCGTCTTACTCACGCCAACTCCAAGCGATTCACCTAGCTCAAGCGCTCTATTCAACGAATATCATTCTTCATCTCTACATACAAGTCTAGTATACCTGGAATTCCTACTCTCTAAATCTAAAGCAACAAGAAAACAGAAGCGTGCGAAATCGGTTTGATGCTGGTCTTACCAAAAATTAATTTCGTAGTTTTTAGTAACAGTACGCACATATTTCTAATTATTTATAAGATTTGTGTTTACTAGTATGTTCTCATTGCAATAAATTTATTTAACGATTAATCTTGCTCAATACTCATGCAACGAATTTCAAACTCCATACAATGAATATTATTCATACAAAAGTTCCTACTCTTCTAAAGCAATAAAAATATACCCTTATTGACAAGCAAGCCAGCCAAATTTTGACCTAAGAGGGTGTTTTAAATTAAAAAAATATAGTTATGAAATCGGCCTTGACCGACCAGAACACTACTATTTGACACAAGCTATAATTTTCTGCGATTGTGATCTGTGATCATCATTCAAAGACTTATATTTGAAAGGGACCGGGGTCGGAAGCCGACCTTTGCGGTATTACTATAAAACATATTAAACACAGATATCTCAAACCAAACGTCAAATCCCATACATTTTTGACTCTAAACAAGTGTTGAACAGTGTTTAATTTGTTTGTAGAAAGCCTCGAAGTCCAACGAACCTGATAGGGCACTCGTATCTGCAGGTGCTTGTCCCGGCCGTACTCGCCGTCCGGCAGCTGTATGCTGGGCGGCAGGCCGAGCCGCTCCGCCGCCGCCGCGGACCGCGCGCGCGACTCTTGCTCCACCATCTCCTGGAGCCGGCCCACCATCGCCTGCATCGACTGCCATTCCCTGCAACACGACACGGGTTGGGTGAGCGAAGAATAAGGGCATTTATCTGTGAACATAACATACATGCACATACATTGCCTCTGCCCCCACTCTGAGATAAACAGGGGAACCAGGAACAGCGTTACATGTTTGGGACTTCGCTGTATCTGTATCCAAGACCTGTTTTTTTTTTCTACCTCCTCAGCCCGGATTCGAATTTGGAACCTCTCTAGACTAGACCGCAACATCGCAGAGGTCGTAACCCGCAGGTGTCAGGTAAGTCTGTCAACGTTCTGCCCTCAGGCAATTAAGGAAATATAATCAGATGTTTTTGTTATAACTTTATATTAAGCAATATAACATTATATTAAGAAGAAAGAGTGAAAAATATCAACGCAGAAACAAATTAGGATAGCGTCATGCATGACTCTTCCGTCCGTTATGCCCACGTTCAGCTAGTTATATATAGAACACTCCATTTTGCGTGATAGGAGGCTAGCTCATAGCTGCAGATGAGCTGGACATGTATGTTAACTGCGGAGCACAGAACATAATTCAGGATAGGCTTTAGTCTAGCAATGGGGTGCCATTCTGATTTGCGCCCGACGTGAAAACTTTTGTCAGAAGTTCTTCAGTGTACCCTATTAGGACGTCAGATATAACGACCATCTTCTAGTGGTATAATGGTAAGCAATCTGGGAACAGGTCAGCTTGAGGTAAGCTGGTAGAGTAGCGATCGAGGAACCCCAATATAACAAGTTGACCCAGTGGCTCTTGTCCCGACCCAACAGCGGTCGGAATAGAACCCAAAGGGGGCCTCACTCACACCTCTGTCTTTCCATAATTGGCCAGCCAGAGGGGAACCGTTAAAGGTACTGGCTTAAACAACGTACAGGTGCGACAAATTCTATTTGTGTACAATTTGAACGTAAGACATTGTTGTACCTTTTCATAATCATTACAAGGTTGATGTTGCGAAAAGGATGGTCCGTTCGGAGCGGCGGACTATTTGGTCAGAGTGAACGAGTATTTGACCTCGTTCTTCTGCACCAATGCAACAGCCAGACATTCGTGCAATAATTTCTTATCTTATTTACATAGGCCGCTTGACATACTCTTGTATTAGTTAAATAAAAGAAGGTTGCAAACTTATCGAAGTCTTTTGAACTTATGATATGCGTGATCTTAAGATCTTTCAGTCAATCAATCGTTTTGATATTAATACATTCTTCAAATCGCATTTTAGCACAGTATCATCTGTGTTATCTTTTGCAGACCAAACAGAACAGTAACCTACTCCAAATACCGCCCACGCAAAAATGCATTACTGACAGCGGAATTCAATGCTCTTATTCAAAGCAGATGCTAATTTAAATTTAGGGATTCCAAAAACAAATATTTGGTATCTGGATAATACCAAACCAACACAGTGGTCGGCTCAGACGTGGCGTGGTGCAGTCAGACAGAGATTAGTAGCTCGAGGAATGCCAGCGAGCGCGTGCTGTAGGTGGGCTCTTGTGTGTGGAATGGTGGAAGTAATAAAACCTTGATAGGTGCCAGTCCTATCGTATATGCTATTCTCGATACCACATGGAGATCATCATCAGAATGTTACGCAATACCATGACGTATTTGGAAGACTATCTAAGACGTATTTTTACTTTCTGCTTGTTGGTATCATCTTCTCTTCATCTTCAAAAATTCATGAGACGCTGACAATATTTTCAAGTGAAGTTTGGACTCTCTTTATCTACGGGTGGGTAGGTATACCATATTTAAATCCCCAGGTCTTGGATGTGTACATTTCTGGTTCCCACGATACAGGGTATCCTAGCGTGGGGCCAGAAGAAATTAATGTGCCCTTATGTAAATGTTCTTATGTTATTATTATTATTGTATTGTTGGATAGTAGGTATCTCGGAAACTCGGAACTCATATATTTTTGACATCATACTATCCTTGAAGATATTTTAGGTGTGACAACTTCATCATTCCCTCATCTGGTTTGAACGATTAGACTTTAGACAAATGTATAACAGATGCGGATCTAAACATCGGTGGTCAGGTCAAAGCGGTCACTGGCACATATTTATCATCAGCTATAACATTTGTATGAGAAGCATGTTCCATGACATGTTAGGAGCGTTGTACATCATACAAATAATGAACTGGATAAAACTCCATGGCGTAAACCAAACAAACATAAGGGCACAAACATCGATCAATTACACTAGCGATAAATATCTAGACTTAAATGTACTTAGTGGATGTAGATATATAGTCCACAGTAAAGTATAAATAAAGTTTTACCTTAGTGATTAATTTCTATGAGGGTGGCTCTTTGTGAACGAAAATATTTAAATTGCAAAGCTATCAATTTGGTCTAAACCAAAGTAAATTCAACCTTAAAACGTTATTGACACGGACGCTGTCACCGGGACTTTGGTTTTGTGAACTGTAATTGAAAAAAATTCGAACTTCGAGATGAATGTAGTAGGTCGAATTACTATTTTTTTTTTGATCTCGTAGCACGACAGAATAATTTTGAGTGGCTCAGACTTTACAAATGTCGTGCAGTACTTACAATGTGGCGTGGTGCCGGTGGTCGTGCCGCAGCCGCCCCCCCGGGCCCGCCCCCGCAGGCGCCGCCAGCCGCTCCATGCCCGCGCACCCCGGGACTTGCACAGAGAGCATCTGCAAATCACAACACACTGCTCTCATTTATGTGGTCCTGGTACGCGATAACATGCGCATAAGCCTGCACGACATGAAATCTCAAGTGGGGCAACTAAGAACATCGTGTGGGAGAAGGCACGAGATAGCACGCACAGAGCATATTTCTTACAGGAGGGAACTCAGAAACGAGTCTTGAGATATTTTTTACTGTCGGCCTTTTTAGTGCCATGCGGGTTTCATCACGCACGCGGGATTTACTATGGGATGGACACCGCGTGTGTGTGCTTTCAGTATGGCGCCCCGCGTCCCGCGTGACAAATACGCACGTCACTGAAAGAGCGCCAAAATACGGGATTGACAATTCATTCTCTGAACTCGCGCTGGGCTTGCTCCCATTTTAGGTGGGGTGGCTAGACGTGGGTGCATCGCTCTCTACCTGGCTGCCTAAAACGTGCTGATATTTACACTAAGAAGACAATTATTAACAAGTGTGTGAGTGTGAATCGAGATTAATTAACCGTAATCAGAACAACACTGAAGGTCTGATAGGAATCGGCCATGTAAAAAAAAAACTAGGCCACAAAATTGGGAAAAACATTTCGAGATAATATTGTGATCTTGACTAAATTCTATTATTCCCGTTTAAGCACATAAGAATATATTATATAAGAGCTGAAATATCCGTAAAACCATAATGTCCTTCATTTGAACTCTACCTACAGCGTACTTTGTACCTATATATTGTATCCATGCTATATATAAGTTACCCTTAAAACTGTCAAATACTTATCAACAGTTTTCCCGTCAGTCGATAGCTCTGTTATTAATTTATTATATATGTTACCGGCAATCTGTATAATGCAGGTATTCTATATTATACCTAGGCAATGTATAGAATACTTGGGGCGTTCAGGCAATGTAGACATTATTATTAATGTCCATTACATATTTAACCTAGGTAATATATACAATGCCTAGGGATTACATAGAATTCCTACTTGGACACCGGCAATGTGTAAAATAAATAGATTTTCCGCTAATATCAGGGCAACACTGCGGTAGCTTTCACCCCCTGTATCACCTAAGATACCGCAGTATTTTGCGCTTTTACATACGTTACCGGCTGCGCATTGGGTATTATATATAATACCTAGGCAAAGTATAATATAAATAATATTTCATACATTACCTGCACGTTTTAGGCATTCTATGTATTGCCTAGGGATTACATATAATACCGGATTATACAGATTGCCGGTAACATACACATATCAGTGACAACTTAAAAAAAATGATAGCTATTACAGTTTTTCGTTTTATAAAGTGGTGAGATCTCAGATTATAACTAAGTCTTAGTGAAATCGCAAGATAAACAAGGCAATTTCGCCTTGTGCTAAAAAAGGGCTTATGTAAGTTCCTGTTTTACACACATACTTGGATAGTAGGGACAGGGCACATGACATTTTAAAATCTCTCCACTTGAGATTATGCTATTGATAGCATACAGTGACAGACTTTGCTATTTATTTTTTAGAACCAAAATAGTTAGTTAGTTCCGGAAGGCGCATCCTTGAGCCGCGGCCATAGCGAACGCGTATTGGCTAAAGTTTACGCCAAAATCCCTGAGACAACTTTGACAAGTTGAAATAAAAAGCGAGGAACGGTTGAATGGTTGCCGTTATTTATACATTGGTTACGGTGAGTGGATAATTAAATTATGCTTTGTTCCTAATCACTTCCAAATTAAAATCAGCATCACACAACACAATATGGTTTAGTGCGTGTGTTTTCAGTCTATCTTCCTAATTGTTAACAGTAAGCCCTGTCTATGATGCTAGATGTGGATGTTGTTGTAGGAGATTCTTATATTACTGATCCTGGCATTATACGAGTCAGTAAAAATAAATGTGTGTTCAAAGCGGCGGAAATGATTGGTAGATCGAAGGTTTTTGTGAAAAAGTGACAATGCCGTTTGCGCAGGCAACAAAAATGTGTAATATTAATCTACGGTTAAGTTTGGGGCGTTAAGAATTTTGGAAAGTCGAGTCGATACTGATAATCGATATTGGCCACATCACTATTTAATTTCGTCTAACCCTGGTAACCCTTTATCTGTCATTTACTTGTCAAATTTGTCTCAGGTATTTTGGCGTAGACTTTAGTGGCCACATTTGTGAGCTTTTGCAGGTGTCGCAATTAGAAAACTATACAATGGATATGGTTTTTTAAACTAGATAGTGCACTTAGATGGGAAGTGATGAATACAAGAAATGGGGTAAGTACATTAAACGATTTAAAAAAAACAAATAGTGAAATGGTGTTTTTTTGAAGAAAAGTGGAGTCACGCGCTAGGCCTAAGCCACTGCAGTATGGCCACGAGCGGCGGCGGTTGCATATTACCCGGGCAGGCTAAGAAGGCGCCTGGCTTGAATGACGTTTGTTCAAAGTACAGTGTGTATGTGTGTAATATGTATTACGGTACTGTACGCAGTGACGTTCGTGCAAAGTACACTGCGGCAGTGAACTTTGCACGAACGTCATTCGAGCCAGGTGCCTAGAGCCTTCTTAGCTGCCTGGATAGTATGTTTAATATGCTGCGTCCGCGCAAGTAACCGCGCTAAGCCTATAGTGTAGCCTTCAACTTACATTTATATCGATATTTTATTCGGGACCTGTGCTAAATATACGTAAAACTGTAAAACAATGTAATTTTAGTCCATCATTAAATGTACATTAGTTTTTAACACTTCACTATCATATGACATTTTGTAGTGAAGAGTTATTTTTGACCGTCTTTTGCTAAGTTTATTGGAATATTTCTGTTGTATTTATGTAGTTATATTTTTGTCTTTTTCTAATCTACCAGGGGCCATCCCTTCTCTGTAGCTTAAAACAAATAAACAATATTTTTTTAAATTCCCACACAGAGCGATTTTTTAATTGATATTAAAAATTGAATTTAATGAGAAAAGTTAGCTTTAAAAAGAAGATAAGAAAAACATTCTCATTTCAAAAAAACATCTTTAAGTCGCCCTTGAAAAAAAAAAACATCACATAATTCAAATAAATTCCCCTTTTTAGAAAAGGCAACAAACAATTCTAGATGGGTACAAGAAAGTCTAACTTCCGAACATTGTTTAGAGTAGTTAGGAGATGAACATACGAAAAGTCCTGCCTGACCCCTCTGAGGTCATGAGGTCATACATAACATAATGTAAGCTGACAAAAATATCTACAACTTTGATACTATGCACTTTTTACCTTTCCTAATAATTGTCTAGGTCAAAATTTTTAAAGCTGTATGAGCACCCCCTTTGATTGTAAAAAAATAAATAAAAAATAAAGTTTTAAACTACAGATAACACATTGAAGGGGTGCCCAATGGTAAATTAAAAAAAGAAGAAAATTTTCACCATCCTAATGTTCACCAATGACATTATTTTTTTCGTTCAGAAACGACCAGCATCAACTAACCATTTAAAACTTTGTAAATCTTTTGTCCATGTGACGTCACATGCACTCACACATCAATATATATAGGTCTCGAGGGGTGAGTTTTAAACATTATTAAACTCGGAATATTCAAATTAGTTTTAAAAAAAAGAGGAAAACATTTCATATCATAAAATATACTATTATATGTTTTAGCATGGCCAATAACATACAATTGAATGAATATAAATGTTTTTAAAGAAAGAATGAAACTTAATAAAGATAACAACATGCATTGTCAGATTTAAGATTTTATTTTGGCTCTAACACATTTTTACATCAATCTCATATCTCGTTAAAACATCCTGATATACTAAGCACATTATATTGCATATCTTGGGCATTGAACATATAAAATATTGAGCACCTTTTATTAGACACAGAAACACAGTTGCATACTGATGTTTTTGCAAGATCCATCTCTAATTATAAGATGAAATGAAAACCATGCTCTGTAAATAATCCAATTTATAGTTCTACACCTAGACATAATGTAGGTATGTGTGAGTATGTATGTATGTATGTATATATGTTAGCAAAACACTTGTCTGTTGTCAATTTTGGTTGAATGTCAATCAGCCATAATTGTGTCATTTTGCTACTTCAACTGGGGGCAATGATCTCAGGTTGCTGCTTAAATTGAATTTCAGATACATGTTTTTGGGCACTGTGACCGAAGCTGAGAATAGAATTATTAAAATGTGCATATTTCAGCACGAAACATAATACTTCAAAAGGCCATTAGGTAAACATTTATATTGGGCATTGAGCAGATTGAGAGAGATTAATTTACAAAGTATACTACAGTCTTCAGGAAACAAAAAACCCGGTGGCCCAAACTAAATCCAACCTTATTATGTCAGTGAAGACTGTACTCAGGGTTAGGTAACCTATGAAATTAGTATTATTGGTTACATTTTTGACTGGCTAAACGTGGGCCTAATTGTTCCTCTGCCACCCCATATGTATGATGCTATGTTGTTGTTGTTGTTGGTAGGTACTCCATTATATTTTGTGAATGTATTACTATAATTTACAGCTGCTTTATTTAATTTTTCCATCCTAAGATAATGTTTATCTGCCTGTTTATCTGAGGAATTTGACAGAATTGCTATGTCAAATAAAGTTATCAGACTGTTTATCTGGGGATGGAACAATTACCTCTAATAGGTACATTTATTATTGATCTATATGCAACTATATACAACAGTTCATATTCATAAAATTTGTTTTACTAGTAGGTAGATATATCTTTTTTAACCAAAGAGGGCAAGTTTTATCTTTTTCATAACAGGGGAATACCACATATTTGATCAATGAGGATCCTTTGATAAGCTCAACTCTTTCCTGGAGTTAATAATAAGTGGATGTTTAGGATTTGATAATTTATTCAAGAATGCCAACAAAGATTTTAGATGTTAGGACACTGTAAATAATGAGATGTGCAGTATGTCTTCATGTGTTCATGATTACACACGCATTCTAAGCCATGATTAAGATATTGGCACTAATGCTTCAGGGAGCACAAGTACTCAGTTATATTTTTAATAATTTGTTTGAATGGCTAAAAATCACTCACAATGGCATAGAATAAACATAGAATAACATCAGTATTTAGTATTTATAAGTTCACAAGAACACTCTGTCATCTGGTCGGGCAGAGTTGGGTTTTAACTTTAGCTTTGTTTTAGTGTTATTTTAGAACACCAAATATCACATATTGAATGCAGTGAAACCCACCTAATACATAAATGTAACCTGCCTATTTTAGATTTCCATAAAGTTGTTTTGCAAGACAGTCTGCTGGTAGGTATATAATATAACGAGATGGCATGTCAAGCGTGTGCCTAGAGCTGATTACGGAACTGTCTGTCATGAAAATTTATTTAAATTTACACAAACAACGTCTGGGAGTGACGTTGCTATCGGTTCGTTCCTTATCACTTGGCACAGTCTCCGCCGCGGCGGCAGCTCGGGCTCGAGCCTGAGTGCCAGAGCTTGGACTGTGCTCGTCTCGGACATCAAATCATCACATTCACCCATCGAACACATGAAATAAACACGTCAACCCTATGTAATCATGTCTCAATGGCATGCCATGCACCGACATCACTCTGCGATAAAACCCATTGTTTACATGACCACTGATTACGAATAACCCGAATCATAATATCGGAGTGTCTGTTTTATTTTAATTTACTTACTATTTTGTACAGTGTCGTCCACAGTTCTTGTAGGTTTTTATTACGATACGAGATGACAGTTGATAGTGATGTTATTGTATTCGATGAATTGGCACGCTGCAGTATCGACTCGCACCACAGAAATCGCCCACACACTCGATCATAGATCGGATAGGTATTCATACGGCTGCACTGGCACTTTTGCTATCAACAAATCCTTTGTTAAAGCATAAAACATTTAAAACAAAACCATCACAGTGTGCACTATACGGAGATTTTATCACTCGTAATGCGCTTTGAGAATAATTAGCTATTTTCACTAGTAAATAAAACATTTGTTTCATTGAAAACAACACTATAAAAATAAATTATTTATAAAATAGGAATAACATATATTTTCCACTATCGCGTAATTTGTGATAGAGCTCCGTAACTCTAAATACATATTGGCGGGAGGACGCCTGCCATCGAGTGAGTCTTGTTCTTCAATGACGCGGCGTACAGTTCGCTTCGCCGCCACCGCGTAGCGCTACTAGCGAGTAGCGAGCGAGCCGCGGGGAGAGAGGGCGACGGGTGGGGCGGTGCACCGGCAGGGCCGCGCGCCGCCGCCACCGCCGCCGCCTCGCCGCCTCGCCGCCGCCGCCGTCCCGCCGCCTGCTGATGTCGGCGCACACATACAAACAGCAATGTAGCATGTTGCCTCATCGAACATATAACCAACACAAACAAAACTGTCTAGTTGTTGTTTGTGTGAGATCTCGACTCGGTATCCGTACGATAGGGCATTCGTGAATGTTTTGGTTGAGCTAGAATACTATGTCAAATATACCTACATATATAGGTAGTAAATGTCATAAATGAAATGTCTTAAATGACGCATAGAACTAACAAGGGCACTGCGGGTTGTGTGTGGTATGACATAGGTACCTATACATTTGATCAATTTGATTTGAAATATGTTAAAGAAATACCTATTTTGACATTACCTGAATTAAAAAAAACGGTCAAGTGCAAGTCTGACTCGCGCACGAAGGGTTCCGTACCATCCTACAATGGTAGGGATGGTGTGGAGTGAATAGTTTGGATTTTACATCGCAAATTGACGTTTACAAAGTTATTGGTGCAGCTACTTTCATACTCCATGTACCATAACCAGGTACATTTACAAGTTTGTATGTTTTTTACAGATAAATAAAAATCCTTGGCAATTCCGGGTAGGTTTTCCTGTAATCTTTGTCTTAAGTTCTACATTCTGTATTTTTTCATAATTTTAGACTAGTTTCGGAGATAAGAGGGGAGGGGATTTTTTGATCATAACTTCTGAAGTTATCAAAACTAAAATAATAAGAAATTAAAAGTTTAAAAAGAGCCCTTTTCAACGAATCCCCGTCATGGCTTATTAAGGTGAGTATTTTTTTTTCGATTTTTCAGTTTACCCCGTCTACATTTTTTTCCTATTTGACTTGAATTATGTTGCAGTTATCAGGATAAGTATTTTTGCAGAATATTTCAAGACTTAATCTCTTATAGTTCCTGAGAAAAGTGCTTGAGAGAGACGGACGGACGGACGGACGGACACGCGAGTGATCCTTTAAGGGTTCCTCCTTTTGAGCTACGGAACCCTAAAAATATAAAGATATGGGAAAGTTGGCAGGTAAAATTATATTTAAACTTCTCACTCCAATTAGGTTCTAAACAAAATTAGTCACCTATATAAATGATAATCGTGAAGGTCGGTAAGGTAGTAGCCGTATTTCCATAAGGACTGTGAAAATAAAAACCGGTCAAGTGCGAGTCTAACTCGCGCACGAAGGGTTCCGTACCACCGTTCAATGGAAGCGATGGTGTGGAGTGAATAGTTTGGATTTTACACAGCAAAATATTGTTTACAAAGTTATTGGTGCGGTTGCTTTCACACTCCATGTACGTAACCAGGTGCATCCATAAGTTTGTATGTGGTATTGAAAGAATTGTTGTATGGGAGCCCCCTTAAATATTTCTTTTATCCTGTTTTTTAGTATTTGTTGTTATAGCGGCAACATAAATACATAATCTGTAAAAATTTCAACTCTCTAGCTAGCTAGGTTCTTGAGATGCAGCCTGGTGACAGACGGACGGACGGACGGACGGACGGACGGACGGACAGCGGAGTCTTAGTAATAGGGTCCCGTTTGGAACCCTTCGGGTACGGAACCCTAAAAAGGGCACTGGTCATGGCACGAACCTATGGACTTACTACCTGTTAGCCTGGTAAATACCCGAATGCCAATAAATTCACGACTTCTTAACTTTTAACCATATAAAAAATACCATATTCTTCATGTACGCAGGAAGAAAAGGGGAGGGGTGCCTTTAGCGCCATCTAGTTTATAAAAAAAATGCTATACTACCTGCTTTTTCCTGAGATAACAGTAAATGGTCGCAATTAAAGTAACACCTCATTTCAATTCCATCTTTAGTTTAATGGTTTTTATTATTGCAGTCATTGGAAATATATTAAATAATTATAAATAATTAAATAATAAATAATTAATATAGTTAAAATGTATTTGTTTATACACCACAACCTTCTGTCCATGTCAAAGGAGGATGGCTTTTGTATCTCATATTTTAAAATACAATAGTTATATTATCACTTTTTATAATTTCTAAATTGATGTAATTTCAGTGGCTTAGATGTTTTTTGAGAATTGCAAATCACACACATATATATTATTTTTATTCATAATATTTTGACACCGCACGCCTTGTTAGGTAGACATTTAAACATTCGCTCATACCATAGTATAAATAAGAAATTGTCAGTTCACAAGGCCTTTATTCGAATGATAACCATATATGCATTTAGAAATTGTTTCAGTAGATTTGGAAAAGATTAAAGAACCATTAAAAAGTACGTTTATGATTCATATGTCCGGGCGTAGATTCATTATAAACATTATCGTGTCAGATAATAAATCAGTTCTGCTTACAGTATGTATAAATTACTATGCATAAATTGTTATTAAAACCAAACGTAGGAATTTTATGTAACTACATAATGAATAAATGCATAATTATTGTTTCCAATAAAATATGTTAGAAAACCAGTTATTTTTTTCAAAAGAGGGTAGGTACTGTAAGGTATATAGTTAGGTTCGATATTTGTCTATGCGATAATATTGTATACGGGCCTCTTTAGAGTGAGTGTTCACTTTGACACTGTTACGTAATTTGTAATTTTAAAAAGAAAGAGGCTTGGATGTGAAAAGTCAATGTGACACACTTCACCTTAGGCTTCGGCCAGCGACTGAGCTAAATTATATAGTTAGGATTAGCTTAATGGCTATCGAGCCAGTTTGATCCCTTTTATACAAATTGTAACCATATTCGATCAATAAACACTACTTTGGTGTTACAAAAGTCTTTATAATTGCCTACCTAATCTGTAGGGCTACGAAATTCAATTATAGGTAGTGCACAAGGAAGTGCGAAGACTCTACAGTACTCTACTAGTATGAGTTGGTATGGTTGTGTTTCATGACATTACACGATAATTGTAAGCAATATAACAGTCTCTAAAGCCATCACGTCACGCCATAGCGTCAAAGACGTAATGTCGAACAAATTCAAAAGAAACTATTGCATTTATAAATGATTAAAACTGATAATTATTATCACTACTGTATTCTAAAAAATTACATACAAAACTTTGTTTTTTTTTTGTATGGCCATTCTCCTTTAATGGCATTTTTAGTGAGACAGTCGATGTCGTTAGTTACCAAAATGGTAGACGACGAAATTAAATAAAAAGAGATATTAAACTAATATTTTATTTGTAGCTTTCAATATCAATGTACCTATAGTAGTATCAGCGCAAGAAATACTTAAGCAATCTTCGTTTGTCACTGGTTAGTTAGACTTCTATGATAAAATATTCCATTTCATTTTCTATTCCTACAACATTTGATACTATAGGTATTCGTTTTCTAGTTCAAAAACATTTTTTTCAAAATAATTTTTCTGTTCAATGTCATTGTTTTCCAGTACTTTTACGAGCTAGTCCTCGTGCTTGAAAATGGATGAAATTATAAACCATGTAAAAGTGACTTTGTCTAAATGACGGGAATGTCTTAATGACGGGACTCTACGGGGTTATTCTAACTCAACACAGAACTCGCTGTTAATAATTTTGTAATTATTTCTTGCTTATTATTTATAATAATTAATATTGTAATATTTAGCTGTCAAACACAACCAATTTTCAAAAGAGATCTAAAATCAATCTTTGGGAGTTTTCTTCGCTTGACTTCTCCCACAGTGGTCCAATGTAGAGAAGAGGCAAAATAAATAAATTTGCTAAGTATACGTAATAAAGTTTAATAAATAATGTTAAATGGTAATATGTGATTATTACAAAACAATTCCACGCCAAATAATACGGTAAATGGACTACGGATGCAGGCATTACCCTTATATCCCATAGTTTCTATGCATGGGGGGCGGCACAGGATGCTATAATAATGATAATGACTGGCAACTAATATAATTAAATCATTACTGTTTGGCTTGTATATATTTCCTTAGCCTAGCTTGAGCTTCCCTTTGGTTATATTAATACAAACCGATCTTATTGTAAAAAACTTATATTTTTTTTATGTTGTGTTGTCACATGTAATTTTCTTAGTCGCTGACGTTTAAACCAAATTATGAATAGAAAAGTAAAACTAGCTAATAAGGTTTCATACGATTGACAACACGTTGTACAATTACTGAGTTACAAATAAAGCGTTGGATTTACTAAGATTTAGATTAGAAATCAATAGCTTTTAATCTGATTGATCGGTTGTAAAAATTGGCGTTTCACAAGGTTTCATATTAGGCCCTTTCTTATTCCTGGTCCATCCGATTCCTTAACGATCTGCCTTTTTATGGTGGAGAATTTGACTGATATAGTGTTGTTTGCTGATGATACTTCACAGGTCTTTAAAATTAATGAATGTATTTAACCTTCAATTTGTTCACAGTTAATAATTTATTGTGAAACGCTAGTAAAACCAAGTGAGTCAAATTCTCAATTCCAAATCTCAGGCAAGTTGAGAACAGTTAGACAGTAACACGTTATAATTAGTCAATGATACGAAATTTCATAGAATAACCGTTGATAGCAAATTCAACTGGGGACCCCACATACCTAGATAAATTTGCTGGTAGCTAGGAATGGATAGGTGCCTCGTTGATGTATGGAGGTTTTTTTTTTCAAGCTATCAAAACATAGAGGTCTCAAAAGTTGCATATTTGTGCGTAGTTTAAAACTACATTTTTAGTTTTTGGATTTATAGGTACTTATAGCCCTCTACCAGGCCTGGAATTTTGAATATTTTGTGAATTATCGAACTTCTTAAATATTTTATAAATATTTTATTTAGTACCTTATTGATTATTATTGCTCTAGTATTAAGGGTATGAAGTGGGTATGAAAGACAAATAAAGCAACAATCATATCAAAAACTTTATTAAACAAACTCTAAACACACAAATCTAAGCCTTGTATTGACCCTTAAAATTAAAAGTTGGCATTTTACTACGAGACATTAATTTGGTCCGAATCAACCCATCTCTGGCCTTTGGTCCAGCGACTGCCATCGATGCCTCACTAACTTTACACATCTTTCCACAGCCTGGGTGTGACAGGGGAATGCTGGAATAGCTATATCATTGAGCCTTTCCTTTTCGACCATTTCCTTTAAAACTGTGTCAGATACATTATCCAAAATGGGCGGGGGTGTTATTTGTGATTCGGCCCAAATAATTATGTCAATGTAGTCAGCAGCTTGAAAATTCAGTTTTGGTAACTTGAAAACTCGAACAGAGTTACTTTTGACCCTGCGTGCCTCGATGATTCTTCGTAGACCTAGTTCTCTGATAGGACGTCCATTATCAAAGATCATCGCCAAAAGTAAATTTTCCGGGTGTGCGAAAAATGAATTTCTTTGTATAAAAGTGTGTGTCGTCACACAAGTCCCTCGAATATTTTATAAGCTTGAAAACGTGGTGGGGTCCATTTTGTGCACAAGATTCTTTCTTTATACTGAACCAGACCGGCACGTATACCTTCATGATAAAGTCCACGATCATTTTCAAATTATTCGAAGGACCATGGGTTCCGACATATAGTCTTAATACACGATTGGCCGTCGTCAGCCATCGGGAGTGCCCCATTTTTCCTGGTTGACGATGTGCTAGTTCAGAAGAACATGATCCAACTGAGATGGCTTAGCTTAACTCGTATAAATACTTTTGGTCGGTACTGAAAGAATTTATAACATCTGCCTGGAGTAGCTGTAGGTTTCCTACAACAGGCGTAAAATCGACAACTGGCAAGCTTTGACACTGTTCTAGAGATTTACCGATTGGTCCACTATACTCTCGTGGTCCAGTAGTGTTTCCATCCAGGCGGTTGAATAAATGCCTTAATGTCAATTGGTTTGCGTGAAGTTGGCACACAAACCACTGCAACCGTCTGTTAAGTTTTAATTCGATCTGCCGTATAGCACCACCTTTTCATCCGGTATTTGTGACAGTGCCATCACAACCAATGCGTATTATTTTATCCAACTTTAAATCAGTGCTTAATCAAAAGTCCATTATGGAATCAGCTATGGCTTTTCCAGTTCCGGATTTCGGTGTGATGTGTCCCAAGTACAGTGAACCGGGTTCGCATATAAGCGACATATGTTCTTTCACAGAAATAGTTCTGTGATACCTGTTTTTTTTCCATTGTCTTATCCTTTCTTCCGTCAAAGTATATACCTTCGACATTGTGACACAATGTCTTTTCTTGCATGTCATGCCGGACTGTTTCTCTTGCTCGGCGAACTTTATTCTTATCAGTAACGAGGCTTTTATCTTTACTCGTGACGAGCCCAAAGTCCTGGAGGACGGCCGTGGCGACAGCGGCTGCTAATCGGTCAGAGATGCCATACCGATCACACATTGTTGCAAGAACTGGAATTGGAATTTTGTTATTCTTGCATCTCGAAAGTCCCGATGTTGAAGGCTCATTGCTCATAGTAGTTTACTCGGATACTGGTGGTGGTATCGTTTTAATCAGCTGTCTTCTCGTTGGGGGCTCTGGCTGCCCTAGAATTGATGTTTCAGTCTGCAGTGTTTGTTGGTGTTTCAGTATACGGCTTGCTCTTTTTTGAAGTTTTCTCGTTTCAACTAAGTCGACCGTACCAATGATAATTTTTCGGTCCGTTCGTTGATCATTAAGGATTCATTAGTTTGTGAGCAGCAGCATGAGGTTAACAATTTACACTTGCAAGCGGCGATGTCGAACAAACCAGATGTGATCCTGTTTTGGAATGTTTGCACTCTAACATCAAAATTTGTATTTCTCTTTTTTCTGGCCATCTTTTCAGCATTAGGTACTCATTGTACTCTTTTGTTAGTAACTGAATAACTCTTTAGGTACTCACTGTCGGTATCGAAGCAGATTCCCATATCTTCTTCACATCTTTGCTCACAATAGCGAACACTTTGGAAATCGCCGGCTGCTTTGCAGTGCCTGCACTTAGTTGGGTATATCTTACATGCACTATGTATCTTAGCACTTGTAAATATGTTGGTAATACACTATTTTTGAGTTTTGATGGTGCTCCAAGAATGAAACAATCCACTTCACTGCGCCTAGTAACAGAATTTGAACTCATTATTTTTATTTTCAATCAAACAACTTTCGATCCGAGCGCTGCAATAGTACTGAAGTTCGACACTTAGAGAATGTTTATTTTAAGTCTACCTACGTGTAAATTGACTCCGAAAATTACAAGTACTGATAAACAATAATACTGTCAATGATTCGAGTATTAATTTGACACTTTTCGACCTATGAAATTAGTACTTAATAAAATGGATCTTAAGGCCAATATTAACAAAAATCTGAAACTTTGACCTCCGGTAGAGGGCTAAAAGTAGTATTCAATATTTTTATTATTATTTTTTACGAGAACAATGTTTGCGTACGCAACTTTTGAGTCCCCTAACTTTTCCAAATTCGATAAAAAGTTCAAACGGGTCACCCTAGGCCATATGCGAGTAGGCGTAAATTTCTAGGACGGCATAGTCCTTACGCGAGCGTATATCTCGCGCCACGAACTCGTGGCGCGAGATATTGCGCATTCAAGGCCACCGCTCATAACTATGAGCGGTGGCCTTGAATGCGCAATAGTCACTTTTCAACACCTGTACATATACGCAGTAATTCCCGCCAACGTCGCCCAGCACTCTTAATTCGTGGCGCGAGGTTTATCAATTGTATAATGAAAATTATTGACTCTTTTATTTATTCATGCCACTTACCTATAGGCAAAGCTGATTTATACATCAGATTTGATGAACATGATTTTCTGTGAGTTATCGTGTTTTTATTGATTGATTGATATCATTTAAAATAACCCCTCTCTAGATCACTAACGTCAAACTGTCGTCATCGTCACGATGACGGGCGTTTGCGAAATTGGATATTTAAGCAGGCCCAAATTAGCTTGGATGAACATAATTTTCTGTGAATTATCGACCTTTTTTTTATTGATCGATATCATTCGAAATGACCCCATCTCTAGATCCCTAACGTAAAACTTTCGTCATCCACCTTCGCTATGACGCGCGTTTGCGAAGTTGACTTGGACAATGTTGGACTGGAGGCAGGCAGTTGCTCACGTCCGAAGGAGATACTTTGTACCTACAGCCCTCCACGTCCTCCCGGGTAGTGCTAAGGAGCAACAAGTGAACACTAAAATTTCCAGGTTCTCGAAAGAGAACCTGTCCAAATACAGTGAAATCTAAAAAAAAACACGTGACATTGGCGAAATTAACCTCGATGTTAGACCACCATTAATTAAGAAATAATAATAATAATAATGTTGGACATCTAAGCTGGCCCCGGGTAATTTTCGATTTGCGGTTATTCGGCTAGCCAGGAATTCGGTTATACAGGTGCCCCTACGGTTTGGGGCTAGGGTAAGGCCAGCAGTTTTGTATGGGGCTGTGCAAAATAAATTTCGCTTGTAACTACCTACCTACCTGTTGTATATACATTGGTATTTATTTAGAATGACGATGACGTCCCGAAGATATCCCTGTTTAAAACTACATGGGGTTGCATTTCTGCCGAACACTAAGACACTAAGTTATGTATTGTGTTGCAAAGCCAGTTATCTCTTCTCCCGTTACGATACACACAACATACACTTGTCCTTCCGCGACAAACCGTAGATACAGATAGTAAACTTGATATTATTGTACCTATAACGTCAATGTCCCATTACAATGACCTATCAAAAGTGGTTAGGAAGCATTATATTATACCTACCTATAGGTAGGTACCTGAAGTTCATTTGTGATAAATGATTATTAGACGAGTATTGGAAAGACGAATGTCACTTCATTATGCTCAATCCAGTGACCAGTCACAGCTTTATATCAACTTAAAAAAACACTTATCCAACTTTATAGGATAAATAGGTATTTTGATTTTCCTACAATCAGTCGAGTAAAAAACGGCAATCCCAGATCCGCCACGTGTGCCTCTCTATTTTTCAGAATGTGAATAGATATAGCTGAAGAAAGTATATACAGGTGTTTGTTTGTTGTGAAGCGGCATTGTCAACTCACGGGGTCGGCTGCGGCGGCGGCGGCGGCGGCCCGCCTGCGCACGCGCGGGTGGGCCAGCGCGCCCGCGGCCGCGCACAGCAGAACCGCACCGCCGGCGCATGCGGCCACCACCCACCACTCTGGAATACCAACAAGTTATATGTTTAGTTCCTAAAAGATAAAATAATAAATGTACTTACTGAGCCCATTAATGTCCCTATCGAGATTCGCAGGCCTTTACCTGGATACATGTAAGGTTGGGCTCCACCATGCTGGCTCATACGGGTTGCTGGGGTGAAGAGCTAGGGGTCAACCCGACTGACAGAAGTAATCAAGATGCCCTATTAGGGCCTCTGAACAGCTTTACGACTACTACCACCCAGTAGCGATAGTAGCCGGGCCTAACAGCTCGCGTCATCCGAAACACGGAAGCACCCGAAACAAATGCCACATAGAAACGGACACCGATCGTAGCCGCACGATTGTTTCCGATCTGCGAACACCGCTAGGCCACGGACGCTTACCAGATTCACCTAATAGATAAACTGCAATTAATTCAGACTTGAACTATCTTGGCTAGACGGGAAGACGGACGGTGGAGCAAAGCAGTCACAGACTAGTGGCCACGGGGAGCAACGAGGCCAATGGGCAGACCACCAGCCCGATGGTCCGACGATCATCAAATCGTCGGGATCCTGGGTGCAATTAGCACAAGATCGGGGAGATTGGCGCTTTAGAGAAGAGGCCTATGCCTAGCAGTGGGTCGATGTGGGCTGAATATGATGATGATGAACTATCTGGCTGTATCGTCTACCGATGCATATCGAGACTGATTATATCGCAGAATAATAAATAGGTAGGTACTTAGCGTGCTTCGCAGCTACGTACGGGACCCACAAGTCTCATATTCGTAATTCAGTTCAAGACCATAACCCATCCACTGCCATAGAAAAAATCCCACCGGTACCTACCCTATTGTAAAGGTTGGGATGTCTAGGCATACTAACGGCTATAAGGAAAAAAAAACTGGAGACTACATACCTTCACAACTGTGAAACGTATTAATATTAGTATTATTTGTATTAGATAAGCACAAGCAATGTTTAAAAGAGATCTAAAAATCAATCTGTGGGTGTTACTACGCCCTTCTGCTCCCACAGTGGTCCGATGTAGAGAAGTGGCAAAAAATGACGATTGCTAAGTATATGTAAATATCTACAGTAATAAAGACATTGGGAATTTGAATTTGGAAAACATAATGAATTATGGGCGGCCAGGGAAGACTGCCAAAACACATTATTTCTAAACAACAACTACTTAGTTCACGAACGAATTACTTAATGAGACTGCCGCGTAGTAAAATCAAAATACTATATAGCCTGATAACAGGCTACTGTAAACTTAACACACACTTGATTACAGGTGCAACAGATAGCTGCCTCAGAGGGAGCATGGAAGTGGACGAGACCGTGGAGCACCTGCTGCTGGCGTGTCCATCCACCATAGACACCAGGATGGCAATTCTGGGAGAAGCAACATCAACCTCAGCAATCCCCGAACATCAAGGTCTCCTAATCCAGATGGTGCAGGATAGTGCAGTTAGGATAGTGGGTGCAGGGGACATGCACATAGGCGCCGATCAAGGGGCCAGGTGCAGGCACTTAACCCCGTGAAGAAGAAGAAGGTACACTAACTCTCGTTCATTATTGTAACTAATTCACTGCAGCGATCTCTGTGGCATTGTGGTTAAAGGCTCTGCCTTCCAAGCGAGAGGTCCCGGGTTCAAATCCCGGCTGGGAAGGAAGAAACAGTAAGAGATAGTCCATCATTTTTTTTTAAATCATTTAAAAAGCCCTATCTTTCTCTTTCAAGTTAGATAGGTACGTATTTATATATAATACTCTTATTTAGTACCTACTTGTTTATGTAGTCTATTAGTCAAATTATTGTATTTGTACGTATTCTATTTAACTACGTATCAGTAGTTACGGTTTTAGTTATATGAGGAAATATACACACTATGTTTCCATTTGTACGCATAGTTCTTCTCTCGCTTGATCTACTTCTGCTGTCCAAACATGGTTTACTGAAAGAACTCTCTTGATAGAGATAAGCTCGCCTTTGTACAATTTTATCTTTTATGTTTTCTGAATGTGTTAATTTGCAGTGCAATGAAGCAATTATGAGATTATGAAGAAAATATCCCCAGGTCTTGGATGTTTAAATGTGTGTGACGTTTCTGTTTCTGGTTCCCGCGATACAGAGTATCCTAGTGTGGGGCCACAAACATGCCTGTATGTGCCTGTATGAATGTTTATGTTTATGTTTATTATCACTTGAGTCAAGCAACATGTATTGAGTCATTCATGTGTTGACCTTGTTCTGTAGTAACACTGCTTTAATTTTATGTATCAGATGGTACATGAAATGGTTAAAGGGTTTCGGTTTTCCCGGACTCTTTTGATACCCGGGTCCCGGGAACAAACATTTGCTATTCCCGATCTTAGAAATTAATTGAATTTTCTATTTCTAGCTACCAGGAATGCTTTTTATGCGTTATTTAACTAATTTAACTATATTTTTTTAACCCAGAAGTTGTTTAGAGCATGTTTCGATGAAATATTTGCATAATATTTTTGAAGATACTTAACATACAGGTTTCCCATATGTCATGTCCCACATTAGAATAGTTGTGACGTTTCTGGAATCCGTCTCACTATTTAACAAAATTTATCTATTCATATAAGAATAATGAAAAATTCAGTATTAAATGAGATAATATGTGTATCAGTGTTGTATTTCACCTTTCATAATAGGCGGAGCCCCGGTTTTATGAGTAAATGTGGCATCAAATTCCTTTTATTTTATTTTATTATCTTAGGGAAGCTTACAACAGTAATTTTTACATAACATTAGAAATAGCATACTAAAAGCTAATTACAAGCATCCACATATGGTCGTCTAAATAATAACAGCACGTAACTTAGTTCTTGAAATAAATTAAATCAATTCACATAGAAGAAGGGAAGATTTTAAGGATTATACTGCTCACGCACATTACACAAGTACTCTTCCTTTTATGAATTGGAATAGAATAGAATAGAATAGAATAGAAATTTATTTCAACCTCATACAAACAATCATAGCATGCATAAAATAACTTATTTACATTATACTATGGGATCAGGTAAAAGGTACAAGTGAGTCTATAATATTGCTTACTGTTGCACCCCACACTTGGCACAGCCTGTGTCGTGGGGGGCAGGGTCTACAAAGTTACCAGTTCTGTGATCCCGACTCTGATTCGACACTCTACTCAATTTAGCCAAATACGACCGAATGGCCGAGTCGGCAGTGACTCTGCCCACGAAGCCAAGGGTCCCGGGTTCGACTCCCGGTGGGGGCAAATATTTGTTTAATGAAAATTCATATTTGTACCCTAGTTATGGTTATTTATCTAAGTATAATATTTATCTATCTAAGTATGTGTATCGTTGTCTAGTACTCAAGATACAGGGAATCCTAGTTTGGGACTAGATAAATGTGTGTAAATAGTGTCCAAGGTATAATTATTATTATTATAACTATGAATAAGGAGTTAAATTTAATTAAAAACTAATTCATACATTTTTCGTATCCTACTATATGAATCAACAAAATAATACTTATTGAGGAATTTGAATAAAACCTTTATACCAACGATATCTCGAATTACATGCAACTTTCACAGAAGTCATGTAAGGTTTATTCGATGCATATAAGGCAGGTCTACCTTCGTTGTCGCTGTGGGTCATGCCTTATTATGGAACATCCTGTACAGCACTTCTTAATCTCAAATATGTTATTGTTTGTTGTTGAAATTGTGGTGTTCTGTAAGCTGAGCGAAAATTTACCGACATGGAAAAAGTATCAACATGACACACCTTTTGCGATTGGCTCGAGTCGATGTAACTCAAAATATTTCTTCAATCTTGAAAATTTTACTTTACGACTATCTGAGAAATTATGAAAAACAAACAAAAAATACTTATCGAAGTAATGGTAACTTCTTTTGAAAATGTTATAGCACCTTGAAATTTTTGTTAATTTAACCAGGTTTTAGTTATATTGTCGGAAATTCCCGGTCGCCGATTTTTTCCCGGATTCGGGAATGACTAATTTCCCGCCAGTTCCCGTTCCCGTTCCCGGAAAGTCGGGATCAAACCCCTACAATAAAATTCTATATAATAGGCCATCTACATACGTCTAGTGACGTCTACGTGCCTGAATTTTAACGGATACATTTCAGCTGCTAGATCATGAACTGAAAGAGCCCTAACATTCTAGTTTACTGTGATAACAATCCCGCAATTCACATCACAGTTGACTGCAGCGCATGTTATGCATCGTTCTATTTTTATTCACAGTTTGTTTGCGTGGTCGAGTTAATTTTAGCTAAGTTTATTCAGAATGCAATGTCTCGCACGATGGTCGCAAGTGAAAGTAAGCAAATTACAACGATTTATTAATAGCCAAGTTTATGAGGATGTGCGATCTAAGAGATTGATGGTTACGAAATCATCAACGTATAATGTAAGGTATCATCAAAATATTCAAAACTTAATTTTCAATACACAACCGTACACTTATCTCCAACCCAGGAAGATTCATAATTGGCCAGTAAATTTTATTTATCGCATTCGGAATGTCATATATTCGGAAGTTTATTGTAGAAGAGGGCTTGGGCTTTACTGGAAGGGAAAGGGAAGATGACGTCGCAGTGTGATGATGAATTGGTCACATATCGACCTACGAGTCGTGCCTATATAAAAATATAGGTGTAGAAGTACAGTACAGGCACAGGTGAAATAAAAAAATACACGTTATGAGTGGATTACTCATTACAAATGTTCAGATTGCAAATGCCATCATTTGTTTAGGAATGGCTATCGTCCATCGCAAATCGTTTTTTCGAAACATGAAATACCTTCGTGAATGTCACATCAATCTGAGTTAGTATAGGAAAGTGTCATGTACCTTTAGTAGCATAATGGGGAATTCTCAGATATGTCATTTCTCAAAATGGGGAGTTAGCAAAATGGTGAGTTAGCAAAATGGAGAGTTAGCAAAATGGAGAGTTAGCAAAATGGGGAGTTAGCAAAATGGGGAGTTAGCAAAATGGGGATATAAAAATAGTCGAGGCGAACAGAGTTCTATCCAGAGCGGGTGGTGGTTAAAACTACAATGCAAAACAGAAAAACATGTGTTTTGTTTTCTCAGATGGGGTGGCAGAGGCACCAACTTTACATAATATAGGTATTATTTACATACTTTAAAATCCCAGAAATATCAGCTGCCCTATGCGGAGAAAATTAAAACTAAAATGACTTCACGGCGGCGTAAGGTGATTATTTTAGCTGATCAACAGGGAAGACACCTACAAAAGGCCTTACAACAGTTACTTGGACAGGATTTCCTTGTTACCTGTTTTGTTAAACCGCAAGCAAAGCTTACGAACATTATTGACGCAGATAAATATGAAATATCGACACTGACCATGGATGACTTTGTAGTGCTGCTGTCAGGGACGAATGATCATAACCCCTGTGAGTTCCAATTCGAACTTAGGGCCTGGTTGCAAAAAGTACAGAACACAAATATAATCATTCCAAAAGTTACTCATAGTCACTACTTAAACGAAAAGAAGTTAAATTATGAAATCAAATTCATCGCGAGTGCATTTAAAAACTGTACATTTGTTGATCTGCCACTGAAGAATAATGCGCATATACTTAGGTCAGTATTTCTGTCTCAATCACTCCTCAGGGAAATGCTGCGCATAGACTATAAAATAAAGTTTGATGCGCATATTTACGCAGCAAAGCAAGGCCGGATTGAGTCAAGAAAGAGCGAAGATAAATGTACTCAAACTCAAACTGACTCTACATATTATATACAAAAAGAAAGCTGTGTGACAAACCCTCAACAAAACAGTGATGATAATTGCAATACTAATGGAAACGAAAAGTGTAACAATACTGATTTTTTTCGTGAATAATGTTATACATTTATTCCATCAAAATATTAATGGACTTATAAGTAAATCTGACATGTTATCCATTTACCTAGAGGAACTTAGAAATAGCGGAACTTCAGTAGATGTCATAGGCATAACAGAACATAACATGTTAAAAACTGATGTAAATGCACTTAATGTTGTAAATTATACACTGGCTACCTATTCAGCCAGAAGTACAAGGAGTGGTGGTACAGCTCTAATTGTAAAAAATGGACTGAAATTTCAGAATATTGACATAGCTGACTGTAATATTACAAATGCAATAGAGTGCTGTGGTATAATACTTACAGAGCATAATTTAAATGTGATATGTATATATAGGAAATGTAAATATGATGTAGAGTCTTACGATAAATTTTTCGAAAACTTAGATAGGCTATTGTCAAAACTTTGCCGTGGTAGACGTAAGACTATAATATGTGGAGATTTTAACATAGATCGTCTTCGTCAAGATAAGAATGCAGCACATTTTGAAGAATTACTATTAAATTACAACATGAGACTAACATTCAACGAACCCACACGTCTGAGTAGTGGGACTTGTCTTGACAATTTTATTCAAAACATTAGAGGATGCAAAGGCCGAATAATAGAGTTAGCGCTCTCGGATCATACTGGACAGTTATTGGAATGCCCGGTGAGAAAATACTGTACGCTTGAATATTGGTTTGTGGAAAAAAGAGATTTCCATAAAGATAACCTGGACAAATTTAAAGAGTGTCTATCAAATCTGAGTTTCTCTGAGACTTTAACAAGCTCTGATGCCAACGTTGCATATAATGAATTCCATGATATATTTGTGCTTATGTATGACCTGTGCTTTCCAGCAATCAAAATAAGATGCTCTAGCAACGCGCGACCTCGGTGGATCTCTAAGGGCATACGAGTATGTTCAAAAAGAAAAAGGGAGCTATTATGGACATACAGACGTGCTCCAAACGATATCAATAAATATAACTTCAAAACCTATACTAAAAGACTTAAGAAAATAATAAAACTGACACAAAAATCCCAAAACGATTATTATATACAATCCTCAAACAATAAATGTAAAGCTACCTGGAAAATTATAAATAATAACTTTAATAATAAAAACAATGCACCAAAAGAAAGTATCAAACAAATAAAATTCAATAATTGTGTAATTACTGATCCTATGGAAATAGCCCAAGCTTTTAATAATTTTTACATAGATCAAGTAGAGCAACACCAAAAGGTTGAGGTGACTAGCAGCAGATCAAAACTGCCTTGCTTTCCTAAATCTCTATTCTTTAATCCCACCTCACCTATTGAAGTATATCAAATAATAAAAGGACTGAAAAATACAAATAGTACGGGGTATGACCACATATGTACAAGCGTGATAAAGCATGTAGCGTTGATCATAGCTCCAATATTAAGTCACGTCATAAACCTGTGCATAGAACAAGGAGTGTTCCCTGAAAAGCTCAAAACAACAATTATCAAGCCAATGTTTAAAAAAGATGACAGAGAAAATATGTCCTTCTATAGACCAGTTGCACTTATTCCTGTATTCTCCAAAGTAGTCGAAAAAGTAATTTATAATGCTATAAACGCCTTTTTTGAAAGAAACAATTTATTTAGAAGAGAACAAAAAGGGTTTCGAAAAAATAAAACAATATATCAAGCTATTTATGATTTCCTCTTTCGCGTAGTCACCAGCCTAGATAATAAAAATCCTGTATCAGCATTGTACATGGACATGACCAAAGCGTTTGA
Source organism: Argyresthia goedartella (assembly GCA_949825045.1). Lineage (NCBI taxonomy): Eukaryota > Metazoa > Arthropoda > Insecta > Lepidoptera > Argyresthiidae > Argyresthia > Argyresthia goedartella. The sequence continues at coordinate 17,612,594 of OX463821.1, read as the reverse complement.
TTATGTCGATCATTCCATCTTGATAAATAAACTCTACATGTATGGCGTCCGAGGTAATGTGCTTAATCTTATTAAATGCTATCTGTGCAACCGGCAACAACTGACTCAAATGTCCAGAATAGACAAAGCAAGTAAGACAGAACATCATTATTTTTCAGATTCAAGGACAGTACAATATGGGGTACCACAAGGTAGCGTTTTGGGACCACTTTTATTTATTATTTATATAAACGATTTACCTGACGCGGTTAGTTTCCCAATTGTCATGTTTGCTGATGACAGTACAATGATAGCAGAAGGCCAGAATATTAATATTAATTCCTATGAATCTGACATAAATAATTCCCTAGAAAATATTATTGAATGGCTCGGACAAAATAATCTTATAATAAATTTGAATAAAACTAATATAATGACATTTAAAAACAATTACAATAATATAACAAATAAAATTGACATCCACTATGGTACAAAAATAATTGAGGAAATTAATGACACAAAATTTTTAGGATTAACGATCGACTCCCACTTGACATGGAAAACACACATTGACAATGTCTGCACAAAGTTGAGCCAATTTTCATATGCTCTGTTTATGCTCGCTAAGGTAGTTGGAGTCACTGCCTTGCTATCAACATATCATGCTTATGTGGCTTCGACTCTCAAATACGGCGTTATATTCTGGGGCAACTCAACGGATAAAGACAGAGCTTTTAAAGCACAAAAGAGATGTATAAGGGCGATATGTCACTTGAAACAAATAGAAACATGTCAGCCACATTTCAAAAGATTAAGAATATTAACTCTACCATCGTTATATATTTACGAAATGGCTGTTTATATAAGAAATAATTGGGATCATTTTAATAAAATAAAGTCGAAAAGAAACTTTAAGTTAAGCATCACGCGGCACTCTACCGCACTATTTCAAAAAAGTGTGTTTGGGATGATACCAAAAATTTATAATACTATACCTAAATGTATCAGAGAAATAGAATCCTTTAATTTATTTAAATCAAAGCTTAAAGAACATTTGCTTAATAAAGCCTACTATAGCGTACAAGATTTCCTCAACGGTGACTGAAAGATTGTTTCAAGAGTGATTGTTTAGTGTATGTTTTAAGAATCTATGTAATTTTCAGTATTGACTATTCAAACGGACATATGTAATGTAATGTAACTTTTATTTAATCTAATCTAAATTTAATTTAATTTAATTTAATTTAAATTAATATTTGTACACCTTTAAGGTAGAATGTGGCAAGAACAATATTTATTTAACAACCCTGTAACCCACATTTACAAATAAAATATCTTTATCTTTATCTTTATCTTTATCTTCAAGCACATACATTGCTTCTGGCACCGCAATTGTAAACATATAGTAAACATCCAAGACCCAGGTCTTGGATGTTTACTATTTTTCCTCCCCAGTCGAGATTCGAACCCAGGACCTCTCATTTGGGAAGCACAGCCTCGACCTCAGGCACGTTACTGATTTTGACAGCTGGCTCTAATTTCGACAGGTGTTATTGTGATATTATATATATTTATTTATTTTGTTATATCTAATAATATTTTTAACATTTTTTTTAACATTAACATACGGGCACATACATTGCTTCTGGCCCCACACTAGGATACCCTGTGTCCTCATCCAAGACATGGGTATTTTTTTAGTTTTTACCCCCAGCCGGGGATCGAACCCGGAACCTCTCGCATGGTAGGCAGAGCCGCAACCGCTGCGCCACAGAGGTCGTCAAAATCCATATCCTGAAAATCCCAAATTATTAAAACCTAGTCTAGTTGTAGTGTACACCGTACCTGAAACCAGCGAAAATAGTAACACATGTCAATAATAATAGCCCCCGTCAAAAATAGTGACAACTGTCAAAAATAGTGACACATGTCAATAATGAACATAATGTTTTAAGAGATTTCTCAAAATTACATTTTGAAACATTTACTTTTGTAGCGAAATGTACCCATCCTCATTTTGCTTACTCCCCATTTTGAGAAATCTCCTTTCTGAGAAATCCCCAGGATACTACAAAGGGTAGCCGACAAAGCCACATTATCCATTATAATATGAGACGAGTAGGTTACATTAGGTTTCAAGGAATTAAGTGTTATCTGAAATCACTACAAATGGTAGTGCCACCTTTACACAGGAGAGCCGAGATTTGCCCAACTGCTGGATTAAACGACGCTACAATAATAGCATAATACATGGTTGCTAAATTGCAAATTGTCAGGCAATCATAATCGTATTGCAAGACATTGACCTTATTCAGAAGGATATGTAGAGACATCGCGGCGATAGGTCAGGAATGCCTATTGCACGGTTACGTTAGGCAGCATTCGAAGGTTGTCATCGCCGACTCCGGCCAAAACAAACGGCATGCGGTCGCGCGTACTCGACAAAAATTCAGTATCGTTCGCCCAAGAATGCACAGTGTGGGTATATTTAGACAGAGACGCGCGGGGGCGGCGGCGACGTCTGGTGTCGGTCTGCCGGGGCCTGCCGGCGATCACCGAAATAGCTTCTCCAGCTGGCGGTGCCTGACCACGTGGCGCCTCCCGTTGCTGCCCTCGGCGGACCAGCTACCTCGCTCTACCTGAGGCCCGCTACATCTTGTTGAAGGTCAACCGTCCAATTATACTACATATCTATCATGGATATGCAGTTTAAGTACCTATACAGTTTGTTCAATAATTGTCTAAATAATTAATAATCAATATGCATTGTAATGTTTGCCATTTCCTTTCAGCCATTTCAGTTATTTCTATTCTATATTTTGCATATAGAATAGAAATAACGATAACGAACAATACAAACGAGCCGGCAAAGTTCATGAGCGCTCACCGGCGGCGTCCTTTTCGTAGCGAGTACAGAGTATGAAAGAGTTTCATTCAACTCAGGGAGCACCACCTGCACCCAGGTTTAAAAGGACGGAGGTATTTTGTCAACGCAAATTTAACAGATACAAATTATTTGATAAACCCTAACCGCTATTCTAAAGTACAACATCAGTGATAGAAGCTAGACAAGACACAGACCACAATACCTATCCGGTTTGGAGGCCTGGGTATCCGCAGGACAACAGACGTCGCTCAACCGGCGTTCCTGTCCTCAGTGCACAGACAGTATGATCGGCCTCTTCTTCTTCTTCAGCATGTTTTTGTCCACTGCTGGACATATGATCGGCATCACTGGTGAAATATTATTCCGTCACTCGTTGACTTCGAGGTCACGTGTTTGACTGGGGCTAGGAACGCTTGTACTGGCATATCTGGCCCGAGTACAGTCACGACTTCAAACCCATCTACGCAGAGGCTGAGGGATCGGCCACTCTGCATTGGTTCAGAAGAACCTTGTGGAAACGAGCCTAAACCATACGTGCTCGTCTCATGGTCACGTCTTGGCCGTCGTGCGCCAGAGTCAGGGTACTGGCCGAGTGCGCTCCCTTCAGCGAGCTTAGGCTCTACATTTAGTCTAGCTGTAAGTCTTAGTCTGGGGGCCAATACAAACGAGCCACATCGGTGCCGTTGTAGGGGAGGCGAGGACCAACTGGACCACCATGGACTGGCGTGTCACCGCAGTGAGGGCCGCTTATCGTGCCATCCGCCGGGCTTTTACCAGTGCAGGCGTTCCCGCGCTAGAGGCAGCAGGCATGTCGCGGGACGATGGCAAAAGGCCGGACGGGATGACACTCATTCGTGCTCGTGTTCAAAGAAATTTCCTCGCGCCTGGTCGACGCCACTTCGACCTTAGGCATCGGCTGAGCCTCGCCATACATCTAGGCAATGCTGCGCCGCCAGCCTTCTGGGCACCTTGCCCAGTGAAGGCGGCAGCGATCTTGCCCAATTTTTTTACCTCCATTAATATTTTTTACTTTTATTTCTTTTTCTATTTTTAGCAATTATTCTATTATGTTAATTTTATTGTTAATGTAGATATATATACTCTGATGTAAATATTGAGTATCAGGAAGAAAGGTTTTTAATATAATTAAGGTAAGATAAATGGGAATGTTATGAAAGTAAACAAAATGTTCAAATGGCCTGTCATGCATGACCAAAACTGAACTGTGAATCTGTACCTACTCGTATGATGAGATGGGTGGGACTGCCAATGAACAGTTGCGGGTGGTCGGACCTCTATAACGGCTTGTTCGCATTGTGTATAAGTATTCACATAAATAAAGGCCCGGCTTGTCACAAGTCAGCGTCACTTTACAATTGTGTAAATTGAGCGGTTACATCTATATGATTCAGGTATTATAGGTAACGTCGAATATAACTTGTACAATCCAATGTTTGGCATTGATACCTAACATTTGCTAATGAAGCATTTCCTTATTTATAAGATTTTATAATTAGTTTAATTGTGAATTGGTGATCTCATGTTTCAAATGTCTCCGTGGCTTACAGCCAATTGTGAGAAATGAGACATTATCTGTATTTGACTGTCAATGTCAAAGAACAGGCCAAGGAGAAGTTAAGCTGAATAAATAACCTGCAATACAAGCTGCATCATTCATCATTAGACGGTATTCCTATACCGCGATGTCCGCGATACCTAAAGATCAATCTCACAACAGTTAAGTATACACTTTGGGTAGGTTTTAGGTATTCCTTCTAGTCTTCTCGGACGACAGCACCAGTTCGATTCTAACTTCTCTCAGTTACATGATTGAAATAACGATGAACCTTGATGAGATAAGCTCTTGGTATCAATGTCACATTTCGTCGGGGTCATCCACTAGTCATTGTCGGGTCATGCGTATGAGTGGATGTCACGCGGGGCCCATGCGTGCGATATCTCTGAGACACGCGAACGTCTTATCGGATCGATTGTAAAGTTTGGTATAGTTAGGACTTCATCATTTAGGACGGCTAAATTAAAGCGGGTTTTGATTTTACTTTATGCTTTTACTGCATTTAGATACCTGATCTTGATTTATGCTATAATTATTTGAATATTAGTCATGGATATTTTGTCTCGATATATTATTGCTTTGTAAATGAGAACACTCATTTGGTTTCATTATAAAAATAAATGAATACTTACATAATTATCTATACTATATTGCGTAGAAATGTTAATCGAGTAAATTGTTAAAAGTGTAACCAACTGTGCCAATGTGATAGTCATTGGCTAATTACGAGATATTTGTAAATCCAACAGCAGATAAGTTTGTTTTGCACCAAAGTACTTAAGTATGTGTAGATTCGTCAGATTGGAGATATGCGTATTCACTAGATATGCGATAATACATAATACGACGCGACAATCACATCGCGTAACGTTTTAGTAGGTGCCTACCGACTAAAAGGCACATTTTGCTGGCAACAAAATCGATCACTAATTATATAATTTATGTTATATTTTACAAAGTAACAGCTCTAAACTTCCACATATAGTAAACATAAAACATAAACATTTACATACAGGCACATACATTGCTTCTGGCCCCACACTAGGATACCCTGTGTCGTGGTAACCAAAAACAGCGACGTCACACACGTATAAACATCCAAGACCTGGGGTTTCTTCTTTATCCCCAGCCGGGGATCGAACCCGGGATCTATCGTATGGTAGGCAGATACAACCGCTGCGCCACGGAGGTCGTCGATCGATAGTAATACAAGAATACATGGAAGTAAAATAACAGCGGAAATAAAAGCCACTAGATCCAAGGCTCGTAGCAGGTTCGTAGTCGCTGCTACGCCGTAGACGCTACGCTTTCCGTTACTAATTTGACAGAACCTTTGCAGATTAATTTTCGTCCATACGTGTGAGTATGAACATTTTTTTTTAAATAATAAAATAGGTATTTGTGAAGTGTGTACTAGTGATATAATGTTAACCTGATAGATGTTAATCTGATAGCAATCTTATCTTTTTTTCGTCTGTAAATAATGTAAAAAAAATAGTCATCGACACAAATGAAAGATTCCTTCCGATGAATCACAAATGTTATCTGATGTAATAAATAATAACCTAAAAAGTACTATCATATTTTACCGTTTTTTTCTGATATAAAAAAGTGTTTGTGATAATATATCACCATATTCATAAGAGCAAGATTCGATATTGGTAGATAAAATATAAAATCAACCGACCATCAACGAGATGGTCTTCTTATTGTTTTGTTAGCGGCAGACAAATGACAAGTGGTGATTATCAAATACCGCGATGCGACGAAAAGCTATTGTTTCGCAACGCATTAATTTACGCCCTAGACACAACAAATGGATAGGGAATGTTTGCGACCAAAATCAACGGAATTTTCCTCGAATCTCCGGTTGACCCTTCGGTGTCAACGTTCGTTTTGCATCCCATGGCTCACAGTAAAATCTAATATAGATAACTGATGCCCGCTCAATATATAGGGACCCGGACATAGCAGGGAGGTCTGACTACTGGGCATGGGCAACTCCATTTTTTTCCCCTCCAACAAAAAAAAAAGTTCGTTTTGAATCTCCCAAAACTACAATTTTTTGTTACAGCCTGTAAACTATAATAATAATAATAATAATAAAAATCGTTTATTGATAAATAAGCTTACAACTTCTCACAGTGTCTCTAGGCCCCACACTAGGATACCCTGTGTCGTGGGGACAAGTCTCTTTCGCTTAATGTTTTGAAGTTATCTTAAAATTATAAATTTAAATGAAGTTAAAAACAATAAATTGCATGCACAACACAGCTGATAAATTAAAATAGCTAGTACCTCTCCAAGTTGATTTTTTTGAAGTAAGTAATAGGCAACTAACAGAGTCTATATTTAACTAGCAAACTCATTAGTAATCGATACAATTAAAATTGAAGGATAAATAAAATAGTTAAAATGGTAAGGTAGTAGGAATGGAATGTTATTGGCGATAGTAATCTACACAATCTACGGGAATTTTTGAAATGTGTTACCAAATAGCACATTTTCAGTGCTGTCATAATCAAGTTCCAGAAGCCAGATTCTTATTGTTTTTTTTGCAGTGATATTTCGTGAGATGTAGTAGTGTTTTAATTTTGTTAATTTTAGTGAAAAGAGAAGGGCCTAAAAATGAAAAAGTTCTCTGTGCGAATAACGTTCGGCAGAAAGGGACGTCCCACGAAGGAAATCTTATTGATCTACTTTGATTTCGAATAGAAAAAAGCGCCGTTCTATGGAAGCGCAACAAGGTCATCATAATAAATAGTTGACGCACGCTTAGGAGTTTGCAGTCTTTGTATAACTCATTTGTAGGGTAGCGGAACGGTTTGTAATGCGCCACCCGCAGTACCGCGCGTTGCGCTCGCTCAACGCGAATCATGTGCGTGCCGGCGGCAGTACCCCAAGCAATAATGCAATACGAGAGAATTGACTGCCATAACGCATAATAGATCATTCGGACAGTTATTTCGTTTGCTGCCATTCGAAGCCGTTTAAAGACGTAGATTAGTTTTTTAACTCTTATACTCAGCGAAGCGAATATGTTTTTTCCAATTAAAAAACTCATCTAGGTATACACCGAGATATTTAATGTGCTCAACTTTTTCGAGAACAGGACATACACACGTGCGACTAGGGTTGCTGCAATAGTGAAGAGTAAAGTTTAGTGGAAATCTAGGTGCGGTTCGTTTCGAAATACTGAACTTAGTTTTTTGGGTGTTAAGCGTCAACAAATTTGACTGCAGCCATTCTGAAACTACGTTTAGGCTTGATGTAGCGGCCTGTTTAACTGATTCCCAAGTTAGACCATGACAAACCAATGCAGTGTCGTCAGCAAATGAATATATTTTGGTTTGCGGAAGCTCCATTGAGCAGAGACTATTTATATAGACTAAAAATAGGGTAGAACCTAATACACTACCCTGGGGAATTCCAAAGTTCTTTGAGGCAGTATCACTTTAATTCTGATTTATTTTTACCTTCTGATGTCGGTTATTAAGATAAGATCGGAACCATTCTAGCGCTTTTCCACGCACTCCTATTACGTTGAACTTTTCAAGCAGAATTGGCCGGGAAACAGTATCGAAGGCTTTGGCCAGATTCAGGAAGACGCCAGCACACCTTTGACCTCCATCTAGTTTTGAACAGACGTAGTTCGTCAGGTTCATCACAGCATCTTCAGTGGACCTACCGCTGCGAAATCCATACTGGTTCTCGGACAACAGCTTAAATTGTTCAAGATATGTTAGAAGCCTCTTATTTACAACTTTCTCGATAATCTTTGACACCCCACTAAGAAGTGAGATGGGCCTGTAATTGGCTGCTATTGTTGGGTCTCCAGCCTTGTGTATTGGACAGACATTTGCTATTTTGAGACAATCTGGCATTGTACTGGTCGAGAGGCTCAAGTTGCAGATAAATACTAGAGGGGCTGCGAGGATATTATTACCCTTCCTCAGCAAATCATTGGTAATGTTATCCCATCCCGGTGCCGATGTCGTCTTCAGGCTATTTATGATTTTCCCGATTTCAATTTAATTGGTGGGGGTCATAAAAAATGAGTAAGGAGGAATTTGTTCATTATGATTAAGTTTTACTAGACCTGCGAGTTCTTCTTCAGTCTTATTCAAACTGCTCAGTATTTTGTTTGCAAGATTGTCCCCAATCGTGGAGAAGTAGTTATTGACCTGGTTAAGAGACAGTCGTTTGGATTGTTCGCGGAATTCAGTAAGTCTGTACTTCGGTTCTTGCTAGTTTTAAGGTCACAAACACGTTTCACTACTTCCCAAGTTTGCTTGGTATTACCTTTACATTTTTCAAGTTCAGATTTATCATAAATGTTTATTAAATTTTGAATTATATTGTTGCAATAATTTCTATACTCCCTATATTTTTCCTGAAGGATGATGGATGCTGGGTGTTTCCTAGCCTTTATATGTAACGTGTCTCTCTTTTTGATGCACTTTAGAAGCCCCGAGGTAATCCAAAGCTTGGAGATGACTTCACGACTACGCACGATACGTATAACTTTGTGTTTATCCGTGACTTCATTTATTATTTTAATAAGGTCTGTTACCGCATCAGTCACGTTTGTACTTGCGTACAGAGTATCCCAGTTAAACGTACCCAAGTCACTAACCACTTTTTCTATGTCAACTTTAGTGAATTCAGTTTTGTTGTGCTTTTTTGTCAGAAGGGGATTTCTCAATTCCAATTAAAATTGTATCATGGTATGTAACATTTGCTGGACATACAATGACACGTAAGCTTCTTCTTGTTTTGACCATGTCATGATCCAAGCAGCTTGATTCTCGCGTAGGAAAGCGATGACCTGGTAAGTACCCATGGTGTTGGGTAAGCTCAAGATAGTCTTCTGAGCGGCTGTCCGACGAATTCTCCCCTATGTCTACATTAATATCACCAGTTATTATGCAGGAATTATTTTACGGTGTGGTTATTAGATTTCCTAGAGAGTGACAAAAGTTATCTATTGAATATTTGGATGGTGACCTGTATATGGCATAGATGGTGAACTCCTTTTTTATTTCAATTTGAAGACAGCTTGCGTCTCTAAGTGGGGGTTCCTAATTTTTGTTATAAGACCAGGTTTAGCAAATATTATTACGCCATCATTTTGGTTATGGTAGAATTTAGTACAGTGATATTCATAATTGAAAAGAGTATAACTTGGTGATAGTTCAGTTAGCCAACATTCAGTTAGGATTATAATATCTGGAACAAAGTCAAGCTTAGGTAGAAAAACAGTTAAATTAGCTAAGTTTTTCTCGATACTGCGAATATTCTGGACTATAATAGTTAATTGATTTGATATTGTTCCAAATTCCGATTTACATGATTCAGGGCTTGCGATATGCATACTATGGATGAACTGGGTATTGAAGATTTCCTCCATTACTTGTAAATTATCCATTTATACGAGAAAAAATAATAGTGACGATTTGGTATAGTGATAAGTAGGCGGATTCAGTTTGAAGATAGATGACATTTTCTTTGTATTGCAAAGAAGTTTGTGTTGGATTGTAGGCTGAGAGTGGACATATAGGTGCATATTTTGAGTTTGCTGTATTCGAGGAATTTGAGGATAGGTAGGTTTGTTTTACAGAATAGGAACTAGAAACAAGGCTAAGCACTAGTATTAATAATAATAAGAAGCATTTAAAGGCTAGGCACTTGTCTTGGTTTTGGTGGAGTGAGGCCAGGACTCCTTCTTCTTTGACTACGATATGGGGCATTCCGTGCGTCTTGCGTATGAGGACGTTACCACGTGAGATCCTGCAGTAACTGTATCCCTCAGTTTTGCAAAAATTTTGGGCGAGAAAATGCAGTCTCTTCGTTTTCGGTGAGATATATTCCGAGATGAAGATGTCTTTTTTCGGAGTAGCAAGTCCTAGAAGGTTGGAGTTCAGTTGATTAGTTGAGTAGCCTTTGTTGTAGTTCTTTGCAGCGGACAGGAACAGATCTTGAACTAATGTACTGGAGAAATCAACTATTACTGTTGTAGTATCCGGCCTGTGTTTGGTGAAGTGCCGGTATACATCACGGACGTCGTGCTGGAGAAGTTCATGGTTTATTGCCGTAGATAGTTTTACTATCATATCAAATAGGTCCTTCTTTGATTCGTCTTGATTTTTTGGCACACCCCTTATCTCAATGCTTGTCTTTTTTAGTTGGCGTTCAACGTTATCATGTTTTTTGTCCAGGACAGTGATCATTTCTATCACTAAAGCAAGGCGAATTTTACGAGATAGAGAATGTAAACAAACTTTCGGGGGCTTAAAACATTTTTATTTGAAGAAACTATGTTGAAATTTTAAACTTTTCTAATCGTCGGCGTCGGTATTAGACGAAGAGCCCGAATGAACCGCATTTACGATGAAATCTATTGATTTATCAATGATTTTGCAAATTTTGCTATAAAAATTCTCTACTTTTATGATGTGACACACATTTTCGCCATTTTACAGCAGATACTTTTTGCATTTCTTCAAATAATTATGTGTCGTTTCAAGTCAGCCCACACGAGTTCAATGGGATTGAGCTCACGCTGATAAGGCAGCCTTAGGATTTCATTTTTTTTTTTGGAAATCATCCAGAGCGTAACTTTGGTAGTTCGCCTTTACCTCGTTCACATTCTTCAAGAGTTCTGCTTTTACTTTAATATATCAAAGCTGATTTCTTTATTATGCAGCCATTCTTGAGTACTTGTTTTCTCCATGCAGTGGTGAGACTTTTTTTCTTCGCATTTTGAGTGGTAAGGAGCATTGTCCAGTACCACATCCGCATTTTCACCAAGTTTCGGTAAAATTCGCGGTATTCTCAAACAACCGCTCAAAGCGGATCGTGTCCATTGACTCGTGATAATCACTTGTGTTTTTTATTCAAATACACCATCAGCACCCTCTACGAAACCATTTTAATTTCTTACATGCCCCACAATCTGTCGTCTGCTCTTTGAAGTAGGGTTCTTTGCTCCCATACTTCCATAAAATATTGCCATTTAGAAGTTACTTTAGTATAGTATGTTTTTGAAACAGTGTGCCCTTCAAGCGAAACATTAATTTTGCCAGTGTCAAGTATATTTGAAAGATCGCAATTTGGTTAGCGGACGCACCCTACACTTCACCTTACTGGACACCATCCTCCCTGCCGTCTAGCGGCGAAGATTCTACATTACGGTCAACTTTAGATATCCAATATTTGGCGTTCAGAGAATATTTTTTTAGGCAATTATGGTAAAGATTAAGTTAATTGGTAACAACAATAATTAAGTTAATGGACAAAGGGAATGGGATTACAAAATCGTCAGATATTGGATATCTCAAGTTGACCATAATCGTCATGTAATGTCTTTATGTACCGCAATTGGGCGGCCGCGGTCTTCCAACCATTCTCAATAAAGGCAATAACAGTATTGTAGTAAGTAATATAAACATTTACAATAGGTATTGTGAATGTCAATTTTATTTTACTAAATAGGAAAGCGACTACCGTTTCAAACGTCTTGAGAATGTTTTGTTGCTCTTAGCACTACCCAGAAGAACGTGTAGGGTTATGCAATCTGAATCCTCCGGCCCAAATGTTGATATCTTCTGAACAGACGGATTTCCTGTACAACCAATATCGCAACAACAACCGTCGTTGACCAACTGACAACATTATTGCGAACGAGAGAAAAGAACTGAGATAATAATTGTTCGCCATCGCAGTAAAACTCAGTAAAGGTCAGATTGTTTACATTCTTTATCTCGACAAATTGGCATTACTTTATGTGCGTATAGGCTACTTGATAAATTATTAAGATACAATGAAAACCATTCAAATATTCAAATAAATATCCACTATCATCATAATTTCAATATCCGACAAAACTTCTACGCAAGATAATAATCTTTTGAAAAGCAACCTACCTACTGAATTGAACGCAGCAGGATCGCCAGACCCGTGTCTGTAACTAACTATCGACTGCGCGAGAAAATTAGTTCGTGTTGTCTTATCTGAAAGTCAAGTCGGACGTCGGCGGCGCGAGATAAAGAATACTAAAGAATCAAACTATTGGAGCAACAATAGAGGCCGGCTTGCTTGATAAGAGGGTGTCCGCGGGGGTGTAGCGCGGGCCGAGACGGGAGTGGGGGACGTACGTCGCCTGTCTAGACGGAGTGTAAACAGCGTAATTAGGAAGGTGAGTGAGCGTAGGCAGGCGCGGCGGCGGCGGCGGCCGGTTACGTCACAACGGATAATTAATAGGAATAGCCATCATTTCCCAACAATGTATGTAACAGACCGAAAATGTTCCTGAAATGGACAGAGACACCTGCCGGACAAACTCGTTCTGTTAATTCTTAACACTCTGTTACGTTTTTGTGTATGAATATAACATTCAGCTTTGACTTGACAGTTGTATTGTTTCAAATTGCCATGAACAATCATACCAATGGTCGTCTTCATACGACGAGTAATTTATGAGATCTCAAAAACCGAGAACAGTTCGCCCGTCAAAAACTTGGATTTCTCCATACCGAAAGTTCGTCATTTTTTGCTGTTTGCCGACAAATTCAAAATGATTTCATTTCTAACCTGTGTTACAAACATTAGCGGTTAAAATTTTTTGCTGCAAAATGCTTTTCTCTAATAATGACAAAACTATTTACAGCGCATGTAATAGTCAATGTAATAGTCTAGGACTCAACTTTTTGGTACGCGTACGCACATATTCGGGATTCGGTTGGATATTGAAACATATTAACGCTTGAAAGAAACTTTATTGCAATGCCATTTCACCACATTGCGTGAATTCGAGGATTAACTCGATAAAAAATACAAGACAGAATTGAGGCCAGTGTGATCAATGCCAAGGAATACCACAAAAGTCATTACCGCACCTCCGAGTAAACAAAAGGCGAAAATAATTTCCACAGACGTTGACGGATCTATGCTGTCCACGCGAGGCTTCTTGCTATTGAACTTTGCGACTGAAAATATCACTAAGCACTGTACTCAAATTATTTACTAAAATTTTGCCTATTTTTTTCCAAAACTTTCTGTAATTTGTGTAAAATTACAATTAATTGGTGACACGGGCATAAAAAATTAAAGAACCTTTTTGGTTACCAGCTCACGTTCAGCCTGTATTTCGGTTTGACACTCCTTATAACAAAACTTTTTCGGTTATCGCCTTTTTAACCATACTTCAGTTAGTCGCCAATAAACTTAATTTGAAATAATTAAAGTGGTTTATTTACGAAGCACAAAACTGGTTTGGTTATTTTCAGTTCGGTTGTTTAATAGCTAAGATTTAGTTATGTATAACCTTAATGAAGTAAACAAATTGTATTGGTAACTTGCAACAATACATGTTTACTTAGTTTATACTAATTCTTAGACTATTCGTTACTAAAGGCTTGCTGAACTATCAAACAATTATTATTGTCAAACACTAAACAAACATCTTGTTACTATTATCTCAATTAAGTTTGTTATTTTTTACACACAAAACTGCAATTCAACTAAACTTATGTAATTAACAACAAACTAATATGTTGAACTAAACATAGAGTTATCCACTGTTAGCCGTATTTTGATTGTTTACAACCAAACACTTTTGTTTACGGGATGACGAACTACCAACAGTCCTCGCGCGAGTTGAATGTAGTCTTGTCAAACAAAATCCGACCGTGCGGCACAGTGACAAGAGCAACTCTTTATTAATCTGTGCAAGAGCGAAACATTTCAAAAACTGCATTTTGCTACGATCGACGCGACGACGCGACACGCCATGTCAGACACGTTGATTTTCTATTCATTTTGCTGCTTGCGCTTGCGCCTCTCGGGACAATCGTGTGAAGACGGGTCTCCGTTTTTCATAAAACCACAAAGTAAAATAGTTCTGTGCTTGTCGTCTCTCTCATCAGCATAATCAGAAGAAGAATCTTTATTTCAGTCAGAGGCCTACTTAAAAATGAGTGAGAGAACCATGGCCGAGCAGAGCCCAGATGCTCTCGAAGATTATCTGCAGCAGTGGGGCCTGGAAGTGTATTTTACTCAATTCAAAGGTAAGTATTTACCTAATCATTTCCTTTCATTATCTTGTGGTAAGCTAAAGCTATGCCAATCTGGGGGTAAAAAGGCATAACGTGCCTGGCGCGGCCCGCGCCAGCATGGTGCCAACACGCCAAAATTTAGTACCTCGGCACCCAAACCTACAAATAAGGCTAGCTTGCATCTGTGTCTAACCTACCTACCGGGGGAGGAAAGTATGGCTAAAGAAATAGAAGTATATTTAACAATCAACAGTAATTGAATAGGTACCTCTATTTCCTTACCACTACGCCGTTACCTAACCGAAATAGATTGATACGCCCTAATCACATGGTTTTCTCAGTTTCAGACATATGAAGATCAGTCGACTGAGCCGAATAGATCACAGGCTTCACAGGGTACTAATAATTCTACAACGTACGAGTATGGCCTACAGTCACTGGAGGACACTGGGACACTGGGAAAAAGATTCCCGTTGTTTTGAGATTTTGATTTATGTGATAATGGTTCTTACATTGTAAAATTTATGAAGTCTAACAATACAACAATTACATTTGTAAAACAATTGCTTTTATTTATCTGTTTTATATAGGTAGTACAAAAAAATTTAGTGTGTTTTAGCTGTAGTTTTTTGTTTATATGGTATTTAGTACTTCTGTAGTGTGTAACCTAATTTATATTAGCTATCTGAGCATTTTAGCATGGCAATAAGCGGTAATTCCCATTTGTTAATATTTCAAGAATCACCGATTAGATTGATTTGAAAATAATGTCAATCTAATCGGTGATTCTTGAAATATTAACAAAAGGGAAATTACCGCTTATTGCCATGCCAAAACGGTCAGATAGCTAAAATAAATTAGGCTACACACTAAAGAAGTACTAAATATTATATAAACAAACTACTACAGCTAAAACAAGCAAAGTTTTGTTACTAACAGTCAAACTGTTTTGTAAAAATTAACAAAACAAGTTATCTAAATTAACTAATATATCAGGTTATAGTAACAAAACAACAGCTAAAACAACTCATTAGTTTAGTTAATAACAGTCAAACTGTTTTGTAAAAAATGGCTGAAGTAAACAAACAATTGGCTTCCTAACTGCATGTAAGTAGGCCTACCTTTAAGTAAGCACCTTGGTATGACTTAAACAAAATAGTGTTAACATTAATTACAAAACAGTTTCGTTAAAAATAACCAAACTAGAATTGGTTACGCATTGCTATAGTTTTGTGGTCACTTTTTCTATGTTATACGTAGACGAAAGTTTAGCTACGAATAACAAGGGTTTTTTTTCAGTGAAGGTGCTGGCCCATCACCGCTTTTGAGATATAAATTGGATCCTTCAGATGATTGTCTACGTCAGGCATGGATTATTTCAATAAGATCACGATTTTTGATTAAATTTTAAGAAACGAGTCCCACTTAAAATGTGTTAGTTATCGATTAAGGTCACACATTATAGGACGGGTTTGCCGGTCACTTGTCACTTGGCAGTCGCTTGCTTGCAAAGGTCTCGATATCGTGATGCAGGATGTCATGGATTATGTAATGGATCTCAATCGCAGAAAGGCGGGCTTATATTTAAGAAGATATTTCTTCCAGCAAACCTGGTTTGGGTCATCGTTCCAGCAGAAAACCACTACGAGTGCAATGCCTGGCTGTCACGTAATTCTGACATCTGTCAATTTTATTCGGTCTTGAAAAATTAATTAATGACAACACAATTATTTTACACGAGCGTCTGTATTACAAAGCGACATTGCTTGTTTTTACGATTGTAAAAAGCGATTACGATTCCTTGTTGTCAGAACTAAGTATATGATAAGGCTAGATCTTTGACTGCGTCAACGAAAATAGTTGACGAATTTGCCAACGGCAAAGATACTACTTATAACTGCCCTATAAGTGAGTGCATTATATTTTTATGTTTGTAGGTACCTAATCAACTGTAAACTTAACGGCACATCAATATTTCATTAGCTGTATAAATGAGAGAGATACACAACCAGCTCCCTAGCTAGGATAACCATTAGTCTAGAGTTACATATAATATTGCTAAGTAAATTTTCCAGATAAGCTTTTAAGCTTCTTTTCTTTTCAGACGAGGGTTCGAGAGTCACTTTTCTCACGTGACTGAACTTTATACAAAGGTTGGTAATTTGAGTCTGCCCACTGTCTGCGTCAGATTAATCTCAGACAGCCACAAGATCACTCAATGGACCGCACTGTGTATATCGACACATACCGGAAGTGCAAATGTTACAAACCTCAGAAGTAATGGTTGTTAGCCTTCACGTAATTAATTTGTCGAGCCGTGCATTTTATTTTATGAATATTTTGCTTATGAAACTGATTTGAATATTTTGTGTTATGATGTCTAATAGACAATATCGATGTATTGTTTTCCTTTTCTGTTCACTGTTTACATCCTTATATCACAGTTTTTTTATACTGTTTGTTATAAAGAATCATTTTAACTATTAAAATAACATTTATAATCGCAGAGAAAATTTTCGAAAAAAAAAACGGATGACGTCACATGCTACGCCATCCGTCACACTCCATGTGTGTTTTGTTTATTACCGGTGCCGATAAGTTATTCAAATCAGTTTTATTTTGGTGAGACAATGGAAGGCGCAAATTTTTTTTTATATATATTGCATCGTGCGAAAGTGCAATAACACATTAGAAGTGCATCAGATAAAGTGTTTTTTCGAGTTCTAAGAGTTCAGAAAATACGAACACAATGGTGTAAAATAATGAGAAGAGATGAAGTCTCGCCAACATCATGTCTGTATTGATGTGAAGATAGCTTAGAACTTAAAATCTTTATGTTACATTTCTATAGTTAGCATGGTGCGAATTCGTCGTATGGTCCGAAGTAAGCTTTGCGTGGTTTATACTTTGTTAAAACCTAGTTTTCACAAAAAAAAGGTCTATTTGATACGAGTAAAAATGTCTGTAAAAGTACTATTGCAATTTATAGAACTGGAAAACTGTTCCTGTTTTATCGTCGAAGAATGTTTACATAAGTATTATTGAATTTATTTCAGTTCAAGGAGGATACATAAAATTGTTTTCGTGTTTTCATGAAAAAGTAATACTTCGACTAAAGAAAGTAGTTGTGCGTCATTTATTCAACTGCCAAAAACAGAATAAATAGTATAGTACCTGCAAAGAGTATCTGCATGAGGCCGCGGCCGTGGCATCTGAGGTCACATCCCATTTCGGCCGATTGTGATGAGTTTCGCAAATATGAATTTCCTGTCCTTATTTTACAATTTTAATTTAATGTCTTAGACAATCAAATGGAGACTAAATAATAAAAGTATGTTATATATAGGTTGTAATGACGATACATATGCTGAAAAATATAATTTCAGCCAAATTCAAACAACATCGATATTTCCTATTATAGAAGTTATACTCTTCTAGCGACTTAGTGATTTTTTTATGGTAAATATATAACGGCGGGGGTTAAATGTAACGGAGAGACAGAAGGATTTAAAAAGAACATTGATTACAAACACTTTTCAACAGGGCAGATTGTATTAAATAAAGTGGTTATAAAGAACGTTAATTGAGAGAAAAAAGTTGATAAACCAATGAAATAATGATATTTTAATTCATTCAAACATTTTTTATTTATTTATATATTCTTCGTCCCACCATCTGAACTGACCAAAGTTTTCCGACCATACAGTCAATTATTATTTATTTCTTTGGTCTATAATTATGCGGTTCCTTTAATATCAGATGTAATAATAGATTAAATTTAGATTTAAGATGTTATATATTAGGTCCTTACATATGAAATTGGCGTTTCGCCGTACTGGCCACTTTGATCTCAAATATCTCCTATATGGCTATATTTGTGTTTCCAAAATTATAATTCATTTGTTTTTTCCTCAATTGTTTTTTTTCTTGCGTCACTCAGCTTACAAAATGGAAAACTTGAAATAACGCGTTATTTACGAGTATGAGTTCTACCGTGGCACCAGTGCTGCAGAAACGGCTCGAAGGATTAATGATGTGTATGGCGACGGTGCCGCAATAGAAGACACAGTGCGTTTTTGGGTCCAACGTTTTCGTTCTGGAAATTTCGACCTGCAGAACAAGCCCCGTGTACGGCCGGAGACCAAAGTTGATAATGAAGAATTGAAGGCTGTTGTGGAAGCAGATCCATCGCAAACCACGTCCGAGTTAGCTGCAGGCTGCGGTGTTATGATAAAACTGTTTTAATCCACTTGAAGCAAATTGGGAAGGTGAAAAAGTTTAAAAGGTGGGTACCTCACGAACTGAGCGAAGCAAATCAACAAACGCGCGTTGACTGCTGCGTTGCATTACTCACCCGGCACAATAATGAAAGGATTTTAAATCGAATCATTACCAGTGATGAAAAGTGGATCCTGTACAATAATCGGAAGCGCTCATCGCAATGGCTGAACCCTGCCGAACCAGCCAAACCATGCCCCAAGCGAAAATTGACTCCAAAAAAGTTACTTGTGAGCGTTTGGTGGACTAGTGCTGGTGTCGTTCACTACAGCTTTCTTTAATCTGGCCAGACGATTACGGCAGATGTCTATTGTCAGCAACTGCGAATCATGATGGAAAAGCTAACTGCTAAACAACCGAGGCTGGTCAATCGCTCTAGGCCACTGCTGCTTCATGATAACGCTAGACCACACACTGCACAGCAGACGGCTACCATATTAGAGGAGCTTCAATTGGAATGTCTAAGACATCCACCGTACTCTCCGGACCTTGCTCCCACAGAATATATTTTTTTTTCGAAATTTGGATAACTTCTTGAAAGGGAAAAAATTCAACTCCGATGGGGCAGTCCAAACCGCCTTCAAAGATTTTATTGATTCCCGTCCTAATGTTTTTTTTAGTAAAGGGATCGAAGAACTACCTATGAGAGGGAAAGTGTATAGATAGCAATGGTACATACTTTGATTAAATAAATATATTATATTAAAAAAACGACCTTATGTTCCTCCCATGCAAAACGCCAATTTCATATGTAAGGACCTAATAATAAGGTTAATATTAGTACACCCTGTACTACTGGGTGAACAAATATTTTACCCAGTGGGGTACCCACTGGGTAAAATATTTGTTGTTGTTAGTTGTGTATCATCATTTGAAACACTGTTAATAATATAAAACATAGTTACAAACAATGATGAACAAACAAACATTTTTGTATTTGTATTTATAACTTTCTAACACGTGTACAATACTGCACGCGTTTTTTTAAAACAATTTTCAGAATAACACTCTCACGTGTTCGAAGTTTATCAACGGTTTCACTGGAGGCTGTTGTTTCTGACCGAAACAATCATTGTCAGTTTGTTTGTGTTCAGTGTTACCAAGATAAAAAAAACCGCAAGATCTGCATATTTGGGTGCATTATTTTAAAGAATATAAATGAACTGTCCATATGAAGTTTATCGTGAAATCATAAATGTTCACGGTCAAAAATATCAAGGTTATTAAAAAACGAACGATGAGTAAAAGATTTAAAAGATTAGTATAAAGATCGCATTTTTATTGCTCATCCAGCATAATTTTGAGTGACCAATATTTTGATGATTGAGATAATATGATGAGATTTTAAAACAGTATTGGTTTTGAAAGCGGGTAATAGTAACCACAATCTGGCAACCGGATTGTCATTCCCCATTTTTTGGTGACAGTTTACAGATCGGCACTACAGCCAACTTAACGGAGGAGTATGCATAAACTACGCTTTAGAGGACAATGACGGACATTATTTTTTACGGATATTTAATAATCCTGTAATAATTTTAATGCGAATTACGAATTTAGATAAGTACACAATTATAGTGAAAAGGTTTTCTAATTTTGGTCCCCTCGTTTAAAAAAAAATGGTTAGTTATTTTCTCGCGCATGACCTAACTGTTTGTTTTTGGGAAAATCCCTCCCATACCCTAGTATTTCTCGGTGAGTCGCCGTAAGCCTCTTCGTAGAAAGGTCTATGAGTGTTCAGACGGCACAGGCGCCGGGCGGCACACCATGCGGGCTCTGTTGGCGCTATTCGAGTTGTTTGTCAACGTCGCTCGGCCGGCCGTAGCCGCCGCCGCCGCCGCCGCCGCCGCCGCCGTCGCGCCGCGGGCGCAGCTATAAATAAACAAAAGCGGGCATAGAAACGCGGCTTCGTCACTCCGAGTCCCCTCTGTTGCTGCGCCGACAATCGCCATTGTCTATGTGCTCGCGTTTATGCACTGCTGATGCGAATGCGTGGGTGAAGGCAACAGGTAGCCAGCAGGGCGCTGGCGGTGACGTCGTGGCTGAACCGACTTGGGATTGTTAGGTTCCTATTTGGGGAGATGTGTTTGACCGTTCCATTTAAGGTTCTATCTGTCCCGTGGAATGGCTAGTGGTGGTAATTATAAATGATGTCGTACATAGAACATAAATTAGGTGAACTATTTGCATTGACATTTCAATTTTACCAGATAGACTATCTTAGTGACTCTAGGTATAAGCAAAGAGATAGAGCAATGCTATTGGCAGCCAACAAGTGAACGTAATCTACAGACTATTCAGATACCGATCAAGCGCACTCATTTGAACGTGGCGCCATGTGGAAGCATCAAGAAGCCTATGGCTGACAGAATCGCAGCCTATTCTAATATCCTTTACAAGTTTTCATGGAAACATTTTACTTCATTTGAGCCTTTCTGTCGCCGCTGCACTGGCTTGCTGTTAAGGTATACTATCTAACTTCAGAAAACTTTATGAGTACCCAAGATAAGGTCAATAATAAACCTAAACACTTATATACAGGCACATACATTGCTTCTGGCCCCACACTAGGATACCATGTGTCGTGGCAACCAGAAACAGCGACGTCACACATAAAATCGCTGATAATAATACTTCTGAAATACATATTAATTCTAAGCTGGGTTAAAATATACCTAACTAATTAATTATACTACAAGAAATTGATTGGTTTGTTTAGTTATTTAGGTGCAAGTAGGATATCTATTGGGCTAAGGGTAATTATATTCTTATTATTTTATTTATTAAAGTGTTATTACATTATAGTGCTCTTAGCATTCATATGAACATCTGAGACAAAACCAACGAGGAGGCAGCACCTGTTCACGTACCAGCGTCTCGGCTCGGCACAACGAGGAGGCAGCACCTGTTCACTGTTCACGTACCAGCGTCTCGGCTCGGCACAACGAGGAGGCAGCACCTGTTCACTGTTCACGTACCAGCGTCTCGGCTCGGCACAACAACATTAAGATGCACATATTATTTCCATGTGATATTTGTACGTTATTAATATTTGTAGGTACTTGTAGGAAGTGAGGGAGAGACTGTAGGTATAGCTAGGTCGCGGCGGGAGAGCGTCGCGTCCCATAATACAGTTGCGGCGAGTCGGCAAGAAATAACCGCGGTTATTTCCATCGGCCGCAGAGTCACCGAACAAAACATCCTCCGCACTCTCACAACAACATTGTTGTACTTGCGAGCCGATGTGGCTGCGGCTTGTGAACTTGTGCGGCTTGCCACTCACACACCACCTCTACGGGATGCGGTATATACCCGCTGCGGGTATATACCTACCAGCACTACGCTTTACACTTGATAAAACTGTCGCATTGACTAACATGTTCATACATAACCAAATGCGCGAGCGCCGAACCATGCAGTCGTGACCGGGGCCGGATTCACCATGTCGGGGCCCCTGGACAAAGTAAATTTGTTGCCCCCCTTTTCTTACTTCCTAAAATTAATTTACGCACGATAATGAGCTGGTGCCCGGAACCTCTTTTTTTGTTGAGTACAAGGACTTAGAAATTTTCATTGGCAATAAATATATTGTTAACCGATGTAAATTTTAACTCCTAAATTAGTTCAATTTTCCCCAAATTTATTGCCCCCATGTAGATTCGCAGATTCGTATTGGTTACTTTAAGTCACTTTCAGTCCAAATACTAAAAAAATGTTAAGTTTGTTAGGTCATAACTTTTTAATACAACTGATCCGAAATAAATACAGTAGAACTCCAATTATCCGAACTCCGACTATCCGAATCGCCGATTATCCGAATCACAAAAAAATGTCCAAAAAAGTCTAAGTGCGCTATTATTCTTCCCCCCGCAAAGCCAGTGTTTGCGCGTTAAGACTTGACTTGACTTGTCTTAACTTGCCGTTGTGCTGCTCACCGTCAAGCGAATGCGTGACCTGGCTGCCCGAAAACGGTTGAAGACCGCAAAACAGCTTACATTGACGGAGATGTTTAAAAAACAATGATTTTTATTTCTAAACTTGTACATAAGTTCATTTTATTTATATTTAAAACATGTGAAAATTTCATGTTTCTTTCATTTAATTCAATAAAAAATAGTGCAATATCAAAACGTAGCTTTTATTCTCTCCAATGGCATTTTTTTAAAAAAAAAATCCGATTATCCGAATATTTGATTATCCGAATGGGTCCCGGTCCCCATTAATTCGGATAATTGGAGTTCTACTGTAGTCTATAAAATAGGGGGTAAATGGTGAATATCTAGTTAATTTGGAATATATTTATATTTTTAATGTGCCTTTTTATTCAAGTTGGTCAACAGTTTAACTTATGCCATTATCATTTATCAAGTCATAAGGTGGGTACTTATGTGTTGATCTGATCAGTGTTCTTCAATCTTTTTGGGTATGTTTGAAGTTCAAAAATTCTAGCGAAAGTACTCCCAGGATGTCCTTTGTCACTATAAAATTTAAAATTTAAAAGCAGCCCTTGACACACAACTTGAGATCTACCGAACCGATTTTTACAAAACATATCTTTGAACCATCGTAGTAAAGTTCACTATCAACTACAAAAAACTTCTTTAATATCCGTCCACAGGTTTGACCGCTATTCATACTTAAGCTGATTACTAACTTTCGAACTACTGAACCTATTTTAGCGAAACATATTCTATAAGAACCATCGAAATAAAGTCTAAAACCAACTTCAAAAGACCGCATCCGTTCAATTTTTGACCACTCTTCTTTGTTAAGCTGATAGATTTCGAATTACTAAACTGATATTATCAAAACATATTTAAGAACCATCGCAGTAATAGCTATTAGCAACTATTGGAAACCACATTAAAATCTGTCAAAGTTTGACCGCTATTCTTAGGTTACCTGATAAATTTCGAATTATTGAACCGATTTTAATAAAACATATCTAAGAACTATTGTAGAAAAGCCTATTACCATTTACAGAAACCCGTTTGAACGTTAGGGTGCCACGGACAGACATACATACACACCGACACACCCATCGATAGACACTCCACACTTATAACACCTCTCCTTTGGTCGTCGAGGGTTAAAAAGGTTGATTGATTGTTTGACTTCTAGAAGAGCAAGAATTTGTAAAGTTATTACAAGAAAAGAAGTTATTACAAGATGCTCGTGCCGGTGTATATAGGCACACCGGGCCGGGCGAGTCATGCATTGGGCACACTGTTCTATCCACTATAAACATGAGAATTTGAGAATGTGTGGATAAATATTTGTTACCCGAGAAAATTACTAAATGAACTTAACATTTTAGAGCTTCTTATCGCAGTTCTATATGGCCCACAAGTAGCACACCGAATATCCAAGAAGTCGTGCTATAAGGGGCGGCGCAAGCCATCCCGCAATTTCACGTGGCTAGCAAGTCGTGTCAAAACGAACATAACATAAGACATGCTATATGCGGCGCAAGCCGCCCTGGAAATTTCACATAGCATAATTTCACATACATGTTGGGTAAAGTGCCGCACGTAATACTTCCTAAGAGGGGCGGCGCAGGCCACCCTGGAAATTTCACATAGCCAGCATGTTGGGTAAAGTGTCACACGTAATTCCTCCCATAAGGGGCGGCGCAGGCCTCCCTAGAAATTTCACATAGCTAGCATGTTGGGTAAAGTGCCATACGTAATACCTACCTCCTATAAGGGGCGGCACAGGCCTACCTAGAAATTTCACATAGCTAGCATGTTGGGTAAAGTGCCACAATAGTGCAATACTTCCTAAGAGGGGCGGCGCAGGCCTCGCTGGAAATTTCTCATAGCTAGCATGTTGGGTAAAGTGCCTCACGCAATACTTCCTAAGAGGGGCGGCGCAGGCCTCGCTGGAAATTTCTCATAGCTAGCGTGTTGGGTAAAGTGCTACACGTAATACTTCCTAAGAGAGGCGGCGCAGGCCTCACTGGAAATTTCACATAACTAGCATATTGGATAAAGTGCCACACGTAATAACTGCTATAAGGGGCGGCGCAGGACTCCCTAGAAATTTCACATTAGCTAGCATGTTGGGTAAAGTGCCATACGTAATACTAATACCTCCTATAAGGAGCGGCGCAGGCCTCCCTGGAAAATTCACATGGCTAGCGAGTCGAGTCGAAACACACTTAGCTACGCTATAAAGGGCGGTGCAAGCTGAACCTGAAATTTCACATGGTTAGGGCTTGTCGTCTCAAAGTCACTTACAAGAGCGGTGAAGCATTTAACATCTTCAGCATATCCAACTTTCCGCCATTTTGTATAATCTTGATTTTTGCGCCCCGAGACGTAACCGATGTCAATCAATAGAGTAAATTACATACAGATGTAGTGAAGAATCCTTTCCTATCGGCAAAACTCGGAACAACGATAACACCCGAATGGTGCCGATGTGTCTATGAATTACTGTATTATTAAATTACGTGTATGTATCAAATAAATCGCATACTTTATTTATCAATGTCAAATGTCAAATTGCCCGTTTGTTAGTAAGACAAAAACGAACATTTCCGAGAAAATACGAAAGGAAAGGATTATTCACTACATCTGTACATATGTATTACCATTATTAGTATATAGTATTTCAAACAAAAGTATGTGGTTATGATTCCCGTAAGCGCGCGGGAAAACTTGAACTGGTTCAAAAGTTTGAAAAAAACTGATCCAGATCACGATGTGTTCTAATTTCTATTCAAATCAACAAACATCCCAACTCACAAAATTTCACATTTATAATATA
The DNA here is from genome assembly GCA_949825045.1 of Argyresthia goedartella. Taxonomy (NCBI): domain Eukaryota; kingdom Metazoa; phylum Arthropoda; class Insecta; order Lepidoptera; family Argyresthiidae; genus Argyresthia; species Argyresthia goedartella. The sequence goes on along the minus strand of OX463821.1, from coordinate 17,587,048 downwards.
TTGTTATTCTGCTATAAATTTTAAATATAACGATATACAATAAAAAAGCACGGCAATAATTTGTCTCGTCTCGACGAAACATTTGTTTTCCTCGGTGCGCGCGCGGGGCCCCTAGGTGCCCTAGGCAGTCGCCTACTCTGCCTTTTGAATAATACGTCACTGGTCGTGTCTTTGAATTAAATAGATTTTACAAAGAACGATCTAGTCGAACGACAGCGAAACGCATACATGCATTTGAAATCATGTATATGGCGAACGAAACGAACATATTTTATATAGGTATATTACGGTGCGCTGTCGTGTATGAGTTTGATAGAGCTCGTGTGCACGTCGGTCGCGATTGGCGATGGTATCGATTACCCTGTGGAGCGCGGTTAGAGTGTCGGCGCTGGCGGCTAGCGGTCGGCTGCACGCTGCAGCAGACGGCTGCGGCAGGAATGCACCGAGCCGCCGCCGTCGCCGCCGCTGCTGGGACAACTGTTCTGGGCCGACGCCCGCGTGAATCACGAGGCGAACTGGAACACCAGCATATACCTGTATTTATACACTTTCACCGTGCGAGGCGCTGAGCGGCGGCGGGTGTGAGCTGACTACTCTGCGCGTGCATATTTTCCTGTCATTTTTGCCTGCGAGTGAGGGCGCGGTCTGATTGTTTTCGTCGTGTTTCGGGGTATTTCGGGCACGCGCGCCGGGCGCGACGGCGCGCGGGCGCGGGGCGGGCCCGCTCGTTGATCGTGCTACTATTTGACAACTACACCACCACAACACGATATATTTCACATTGTGAATCCCCATTGGATTACTCACACAAATATGTCACTCTTGTTTTTATCACATCACATCACAGCATCAAGAATGGAAACAAAAGGCCTGATACTATTCTTGGTTGTGATTGTTTAGGCCTGACAGCAAACTACCACTCGGGAAGACTTGGATTGTAATGTTAGCTCAACACTTATTTCTACTTTAATCTATGATGGTAGCAGTCCTTGACCTTGGCGTCTCGGTCAAATTGCGGTCGAAATAGTTAAATACCTACCTAAACCATTTGCATATTTCTGACAAGAAATATTCTGAAATTTTTCTATTATCGCAGCTGTGATGAAATACGTTATGCAGAAAAGGTAGATTAGGTGACCCCTAATTTTATTCGCGAGTCTATATACAGCGCTAAATTCACAAATGAGCCCTGCGCTAGACAATAGAGGCTTTGTTCGTGCGTCAGGTTATCGGGCGTCACCCACTGCGGGACCAGCAGGGTAGCGGCTGCGGGCACGAGCCAGGCGGGTCGACGGAGGACATCGCCCCCGCGACCCACATCCCCCCCCCCCCCCTCCCCAGACACCGACTATAGCACTGATAACAACTTCTAGATACCTACCACCCATTGTGCCCTACAGCATAAGTGCCCTATCTATTCCATAGAAGTGTTTGTCTTTAGACTTCGCTCACGCTCGGCCAGCTTGTGCCGTAACGATGTTTGCGCAACGTTACAGGTTACAGCACATTGAAAAGCCTCCGGACATGAAATGTCAATAAACGCTGAAAGCAAACTATCCAAAACGACATCACTAGTCATGCGTAACAGTCATAAAATAGCTACGTGTTTTCCTTTGTTATCAAAATATTACAGGGGTTGGTAGGGTAGTTAAGTTGGTCCCTTCACAATATACATGAAAGACATTCTAGATTCCAATTTGAATAAACTGCTGAAGTTAAGTAACGTAGAATGCAATCGTAATGTAACGTTGTAATGTAACCAAACAAATAAACATTTATATGTATAGGTACACATGTGTATTGCTTCTGGCCTCACACTAGGATACTCAGTGTCGTGGGAACCAGAAACAATGACGTCATACATATATACACATCCAAGACTTGGTCATTTCTTCCTCCCCAGTCGGTACTCAAATCCGGGACCCTCGCTTGGAAGGTCGAGCCCCGAACCGCAACGCTCCCCAGAGGTGGTCACACAACTTCCCGCTACATTTCTGGTATACTTTAAGTATGCGAGTTGCCTTTATACATCCATATGTACTACCCATGTATTTCTGGAATTAAACAATACAGCACAGAGATCGATTACGACTTTCAGGAAAACTTTTTACTTTTCAAGCCATTGGATATTATGGCTTTCCAAACCGTAGCAATGATTTCTGAGCCTTTCGATTTGTTGGTAAATCGTACAAAATACACTTCCGAACACACCTTGCCTTCAGTGGAGTACCCACATAACAGCCATTGACAGGGACAACAGAGGTCTTACGTTTTAGGTAGGTTCCTAAATAGAATCGAATATTGAGATGATAGTTTCTTCGCAAATGAATGGCTTCTTCTTTACTTGTGTCAATCGTGCTACAGTGTGTAAACTGCGTTCCCCTGGGCTTGGTCACGCACACTGCAGTAGTTCCCGAGGACAGGCAGGAATGCGATTGAAACGCGATTACTATTTGCTTAAGTATTGTTCTTCTATTAATTATGTTTATAAATATTCATTAAATAATGTAAATCTGAATAGCACCTAGGTAGTAGAGAATAGCGGCCTCCGCGAGCAATCAAACTCAATGACATCACAGCAGAAAAGTGCATTGTTCCGATATGCAGCCTTGTCTATCGACCACTGAACCACTTGTGCCCCAACTAGACTAGCTAGCCAAAAAAAGACATTCGCATTTATTAGAATTTTAAGAGTGTGCTCTGATTTAATAAGTTGACATTTGACCCGTAGCTGTACAATAGGATTGCGCGTTTCGATAATAGATTCTGGATCGCTTGTGAATTCTGCCGGGTAGGTAGGTAGTGGGAAGAAGTAGGAAGGCTATGACGGCTGTGAGCGCGGCGCCGTCGGTGGCTGCGGCTAGCCGGGCGCGGCGGCCGTCGACCCGCCTCGTCTCAAGGCCGCAGTTTACACGTGCCGGCGGGCGCTTCCCTGTCGCCGCCGCCGCCGCCGTAACAAACTCCTCGAGCTCCCCAAATGGGTAGGCCCGACCGGGGGGCCACCGCTCCGGCCTAACCCTCCTGACGCCTGCCGAGGGGGCGACACATCCGATGATTTTTGCACGAATTAGCTATGACACGACCTAACCTTACACATGTAACTAAGAATAGGGGCCTCATAGGAATTTAATAGCTTATTTTAGATTCATGTCGTTAAAAGATTTACAGACTAATATTTTCTATGAAATAGTTACGTCGCTATATCTTGTAGTTAGGATAATTGAACAATAGAGATTCAGTTAGAAAAACCCGTGGAGGCCACCTAGGTAAGGTACCTATTGATCCGGTATTTTGTTCAAAAGGTTCATAATTTTAAGATTACCTATGTCCGTGGCACGTTCACTATCAGCCGAGCATAAATAAGATGGCTTTAAGTATCTCTAGATAATGGTCTAATAAAATAATAAGAGGTCATACACAACACATGACTGCACGTAACATCCCATCAAATCGTAAGGAGAAGTGAAAAACAACACCACAACGTTACATTACACTCATAAAAGTTGTTTACAGTGTTATTAAAATATAATTAATTACACAGGTTACTCTGCGCTCCAAAACTGGCACACGTGGTCGACGCAGGCGTGCAGACTACTATACTCAAATGGAACTGGGCTGATCATTTCTGTCGAATGCATCTGGGCAAAATCAGCCACTGAATGGATGCCTACAGACGGACACCGGTGTAAGGGAAGGCGCAGAAGGAGATGGAGGGACGATCTGGCTAAATTTCTTCCTGGGTGCATCGACTAAGCTTCGGCTAGAGATGTGTAGACTCGAACCTGTGAGGCTTTTGCCCAGACCGCAATATAGTTTACAGAGTCAAAAAAAAACAAAAAAACTTGTTTCCTCCATATATATTTTAATTTTCATAACCTGCGCAATTTGAAACTAAGTAGGCTAGATAGTTGCTTTGTATTGCACTTTGCACCTACAAAGATATCTTTGTGTAAGTGTAAGCGAAAGATAATATTGTGGAAATTGTGATAAGCAAACGTTATCAGTTATCACGTAGGAACCTAAGTTCATAACAGCACGGCGAGATGAACACTAAACAAAGAAGAATTTTCAGGTAATATTGATTCATTGCCTTGTTACGTAATAAATAATGGATTTATAATTATGTAATTTACTTTAGTTGCAGACCGTGAAGAGCGGGGTGCCAACATTGACTTACTTATAAAGCGCAAAAATAAAAATAAATCTGAAAATAAACCCAGACTTACTAAGAAACAAAGGAAACACGGCATGCACAGCTCACACAGCACACGCATCTGAAAGTCCACCACATAAACATAATAGAATAAACATAAACACAAATATGATATAAAATAATCAATAATAAAATGACACAACGATGATAGGATAGGGTACAGTTTTGCTGTTAGTAATTAATGTATATTAAGTAGGAGTGATACAGAAGACGCAAGAATACAACAAACCACTTTACCTTGCCTTTATCGACTATGAGAAAGCGTTCGACTCCGTGGAACACTGGGCTGTTGTGCAGTCTCTGCAGCGATGTCAGATCGACCAGCGATACATCCAGCTTCTGACGAGCCTCTAAAATTCTGCTACGATGACAGTGCAATTACAAGGCTCCACAACGACTGTTCCAGTCAAAAGAGGCGTACGCCAAGGAGATGTCATATCTCCGAAGCTCTTCACTAACGCACTAGAAGATATCTTCAAAAGCCTTGACTGGGACGGACTGGGTATAAATGTGGATGGAGAGCACCTGAATCACCTCCGATTTGCAGACGACATCGTCATACTGGCTGAAACCCCCACAGAACTGGAAAAGATGCTCAACGATCTGTGCCACGCATCTATCCGGGTAGGTCTTAAAATGAATTCGGACAAGACTAAGGTTATGGGCACGACCGATATGTCCCAAGATCCGATCACAGTAGACGGCCGAGTGATGGAGCAAGTGGAGGAGTATAACTACCTAGGGCAGATCATCAGACTGGGACGGGACTCGCTGGATCGCGAGATTGACCGAAGAATCCAGCTTTCTTGGGGAGCATTCGGAAAGCTCAAGGACGTCTTCCACTCCAAGATCCCTCAATCGCTGAAGACTAGAGTCTATAACCAGTGTGTTCTCCCGGTGATGACTTACGCTTGCGAGACATGGACGCTTACTGCCGGGATGATGAACAAACTTAGAGTCACACAAAGAGCGATGGAAAGGTCGATGCTCGGAGTGTCCCGCCGCGACATGATAAGAAACGAGCTCATCCGCCAACGCACTAAAGTTACCGATATAGGAAAATGAGTCGCGCGACTCAAATGGCAATGGGCTGGACACATCTGTCGCAGAAATGACGGAAGGTGGAGCTCTAAAGTTTTGTTCTGGAGACCCCGCACAGGAAAAAGAAGCGTTGGAAGACCTGCGACACGGTGGTCCGACGACATAAAGATCACGGCCGGCCTATCCTGGACGAGAATGGCCGCGGACCGCACAAGATGGAGGACAACTGGGGAGGCATATGTCCAACGGTGGACGGTGAAATGCTGAAGAAGAAGAAGAAGAAGAAGTAGGAGTAGGTCCAATAAAAACCTGCTCTCATAATTAGGTAAGTAAGTACCTACTCGATGTGGGTAAGTACATAGGGCGCACTGTAAGTTTCCGGAACTGGCCACTTACATAAACAATATTTAAAAATTTATTGCAACATTTGAAAATATAACTCTTTGGCTGTAGAATGCAGTTTGTTTCATCTGACTGCCTTTTGTTTTTACCTTGTGGCGCCATTTAAAAAATTGTGTGTCTGCATCAACATGGATTTAACTCGGGAAAATTTTCGTAGTATGATTTTCTACGATTTTAAGTGTAATTTGACAGCTCAACAGAGCATCGCTCGGCTTGAAATAGCTTTTGGCAATGAAGCACCATGCAAGACAACTGTTTATAGCTGGTTTGCAGAATTCAAGCGTGGTCGTATCAATCTCAGTGACGAATCTCGCGATGGTCGGCCGTCCACCGCTGTGACCAACAAAAACATCGATGCTGTGCGCCGTATGATTGAAACAGACAGGCATGTGACCTACCATGAAATTCGCGCATCCTTAGAAATAGGCATGAGTCAAATACAATTAATCCTACACAAACATTTGGGTGTGAGAAAGCTGTGCTCGCGGTGGATCCCACACAACTTGACCGAGGCTCAAAAAACGGACCGCGTCACTTGGTGCAGTGCCTTGCTTACCAGATTCAGCAAAGGTGCGTCAAATTTGGTGTGGGACATAGTAACAGGTGACGAAACATGGATTTATTGCTACGATCCCAAAACAAAGCAGCAATCGAGCGTATGGGTCTTTCAAGATGAGCCGAAACCAACCAAAGTGGCGCGCGTGAAAAGTGCATCTAAGCGGATGATTGCTTCTTTTTTTAATAAAACTGGACACGTGGCTACTGTTGCTTTAGAGAATCGTCGTACAGTGAATAGTGACTGGTACACGACCATTTGTTTGCCGGAAGTTATTGACGAACTCCGTAAAAATAACCGTAAACGCCGTATCATCCTGCACCACGACAATGCTAGTTCTCACACGGCCAGACAGACAAACGACTTTTTGAAGGCGAAAAATGTAGAACTCATGAGTCATCCTGCATACAGTCCCGACCTGGCACCTTGTGACTTTTTTCTGTTCCCAAAAATTAAGAACCAATTACGCGGTCAACGATTTTCATCACCAGAAGAGGCTGTCGAGGAGTATGAAAAACACGTTTCAGAGGTCACCACAGAGGAGTGGCACAAAAGTTTTCAAAACTGGTTTCATCGAATGAAAAAGTGCATAGACGCCAAGGGAGATTATTTTGAAAAACAAGAAATTAATTTTGTACCTTTAATAGTATTTTTTCATATTCATTCCGGAAACTTATAGTGCGCCCCACGTATAATACTTAATGATATGACTCGTCTTGTAAGCAAGTGGCCTAATTAGCAATTCAATCTCGACTCGAGAATATCACTGGGTGTAATTTCCCTAGCATTATCGCTGCTTATTGATACCATGACTCTGTATTGATACACTGCAAAGTCAAACAATACTAAGAAAGAAACTGTATTTTGTCTGGGTGCCTATTGTGTCCGGGTGAAAGGGAGGGCTTTGGCGCAATGTGCTGAATTCGCTAGGAGGGTGCGTACGACTAGGGCCCTAAAGGGTAAGTTGCGCCAGGATAAAGGGGGGCAGGGCTGGTGGGGCGAGGGGGGGGGGGGGTGCGGCGGAACCTTCGCTCTGATAACCCACATCCGAGCGGGCCGCCCCGCCCCGCCCTGCCGCCCTCCACTCCGCTGCTGCCCTTAGTTAGACCTATTCTGTAAAACGTCTCAAATCTCATTTTGCAAAGCCCGATATTTTCCGATCCACATTTTGAAGACTTATTTAACCCAGTTATTTAACCAGTTTTTTGAGTGGGCTGGTTAGTTTATCTCATTTCACTGTTGGGACAACGTAGTAATAAAAATATTACAGTCACTAAGGAGGCATATGTTACCCCATAATTTATTGAATAAATGATTTTGATTTTTTTGATATTCGTATTTGTGGTTAAAACCTAATAATCATTAAGAAAGTACTTATCCATGAGACAAGTACTGAATTAAGAGGTAGAGAAGAAAGGTATTGATTTTCCAACCGACCGCGTGGGTTGCGGTTTCCCGCCGCCCGACTGTTTTTGCCTACAAAGTAATGCCCGTAAAATATGCGAAGAAAGTTTTTGAGGAAATGTTGTCTGAATATAAAACGATTATTTATTGTACTTAGAATGTTGCGTGTAACTCGACGATATATTGCACAGTAGTGTATACTTATAGAGACTATGGTTAGAAGGAACTGATTTGGTTAGATGCACAAACTAAGTAAGAAGGGTTAGGGTAAATTGAGCGTATCTAACATTAACAATTACTGTGTAATGTGAGGCTGGAGCGAGGAGGGATCGGCAGTTGCCTTAAAAAGTCGTAGACAAATTAGCTTCGTCAGAATTCCTAGATAGATGTATCCTGACTGTCACAGGTGACCGTGACCGTATAGTTGTGGTTATAGAGTGTGCCCGGAATCAAATGATACCCCGGTGTAGTACCTACCTGGTGGGACTCAGAAAAAGCAGCTACATTGTACATTCTTGAGATAATTGTTGTTATCTTTCACACTAAATAATATATTTAACACATTTGTTATGCATTTTCACTTGTACGATTTTAATTCTACATACGATGTACCTACTGAGAAATACTAGTACTAGTGTGACTGTGAGAACAGTAGATCTCGCGAGCCCTTAAAACTAATTAGACTTTTGATGATCGATGATGAATTGATGAGTCAGTCAGTGACAAAATGACGGAACTTTGAGCGGCTGTCGTTTCCAAATTATTAGTTAAAATTGACTGAATTTTAGGAATTTGCCTATTTAAATTGTGGCACAAAAAATTCAAGTGTCTAGCTTCATCTACAACATAGACCTTGCGCCACAGCGCTGGGCGACGTTGGCGGGAATTACTGCGCATATGTACTAGTGTTTTCGGAACCGGTATTCTTTTTGAGAACCGGGAATTTCGGTACTTTTGTATTACGGAACCGGGATTTCCCGGTTTTTTCGGTATTTTCGGTTCTTGCTAGTTTTTGTCATAGAAAACAAACAAGGGTTATGCTTCAAAAGTAAACTAAAATTCTGTATTCAAGTAACTTTATTTCGAAAATTTTTCTTCTATTTTCTGTTCTCATACCTAGTAGTAGGTAATTATATATAAATCAGACTATAATTAATCATAGTGTTATGTTATTGTTAGGTACTAAAGTAAGTACTTTACTGTCAATTAAAGGGTAAAAATAAGGCAGTCATCTTAGATTCCTTAACATTTAGAATTATCTTAAACATTTTTAAAGAAAACAAAATTAAACTATTTTCTATTCTCATACCTAGTAGTAAGTAATTATATATAAATCAGACTATTGTCAATCACAGTGTTATTCTTAGGATCTTAAGTATTTACTGTCAATAAAATGGTCAAAATTAGGTAGTCATTTTAAATTCCTTAAACATTTAGAATTATCTTAAACATTTTTCAAAAGCAACAAAATTAAACTATTTTCTATTCTCATACCTAGTAGTAAGTTATTATATATAAATCAGACTATAATCAATCACAGTATTTTTGTTAGGTTCTTAAGTAAGTGTTAACTGTCAATAAAATGGTAAAAATTAGCCAGTCACCTGAGATTCCTTAAATATTTATAAATATCTTAAACATTTTTCAAAGAAAACAAAATTAAATTTTTTTACCAAAAAATATTTAAAAATAATATCTCTTTCCGAGTACCTACCTATTCATAAAATATGGCGTAACCAAAGTTTAGCTTTTTAAGAGCTTTTAGCTCTCTCTTCTCTATAATAGTAACTTAAAAACAACAGTGCATCTAGACTTTTGTCACTCAAACGAGATCTTATTTTGTTGCATAACAAACCTGCCGAAGAGAAAACTCTTTCTGGCTCAACACTGGTTGGCGGAATCGTTAATAGATGGTCATATGCCTGAGACAAGTAACGCCCACGATCTCCTCCATTCTCAAAGAGAGCCATTTCAATCCTAACATTCGTAAAGAGATCTTCATGAGCAGAAGATCTAACGCGTTTTTCACTAACTTTACAGCCTTTGCAAGCTCAGCATTTAACTCATCGCCTTTTGTCAAAGCAATGTTTTGAACTTCAAGCACATCAGAGTCAAATTCACGTTCATTCGCCTGTTCACCTTGTGAGGTTTGTAGGGGTTCAGCTTGAGATACCGGAGTTGTTGAGGATTTGGTGCGACTTAGCAATGACACTATTGCGTTGCACATTTCATCGCTGCTTGGCCGCGAAAAAACTAATGAATCTTCAACATTTTGTTGGAGGAAATAACTTTCTGGATTTTGCAAGTAATTCAGAGTCGCAGCTGCAACATTGAGACGCCGTTCTGTGTATCGTTTTTTTAACATCATGAACATTTTTTCGGCTACATAGTTATTTTCGATATTCGCAACTTTTTTTAATGCGAATTTGATAGCAACATCTGCTGTCAATAATGTAGAATCGCGACGACATAAAGCTTCTAATACGGTTTTGATTATGTCAAGAACTTCGTGTAACTTCCCAATTAGTTCCCAATCTGCTTCTGAAAATTTTATTGTGGATTTTAAATCAATTAATGCTTTCACAATGCAAGTTCGCAGCTTCAAGAATCGTTCAAGCGTAAAAGCGAGGCTACTCCAACGTGTTACTGAGTCACAGGTTAGTGAATATTCTTTATGAAAATCAGCGATGACGTACTTTTGCAGAACGTCATCGTTTTTAGTTGGAGATTTGCGGAAAAGTTTAACTACTTTTTTGACTTTTAAGAGTAAATCTCTGTGTTCAAATTGACGTTCTGAAACTGGTGACGTATTTTGAGACAAGAACTCGGCGCCATCGGCTTCGCTGTCTGAGTCCGAATCCGAATTCTCATCTAAAGATTCCATGTTCACTTGAAGTCTCTGTCTACTTAGTGCTGCCAAAGGAATATCGTCATCGTCGTCTTCTATTGCGAACTGAGTTTCTTCTTCGGCTTCTTCTGTCTCATTCGTCATTTTTTTGTAAAAAACATCTGCAGTTGCAAGTTGGAGTGCATGGGCAATACAAAGTTGGTGATAGGATGACAAAAATTTGCCGACTTTCTTCATCATACTGCATCCGTCTGTTGTCTCAGCGATAATGTCATTTTCCAGTGACACTCCGAACTCATTTAATTTGCTGCATATTTCTTCGACGCATTTTTTAGCTGGTAAGGAGCCGTAGATTCTGATGAGCCCCAAATTTTTAAAGTTTTTGCCTCCAGAAAAATGACGTGAGTGTAAATTCAAGCTCAGATATCTACGGTTTCTAACCGATGTCCACTCGTCAAATGACATAGAAAATTTATGGCCCGCTTTAAGTAGTGCTTTTATCTCGTTAGTCAGTTGGATTTTCTTTTGAATGGCCACTCTAACAACAATACTTTGGATTGTATCGACAGATTTCGGCAATGTGTGACCTGATATTTTAAAAAGCCTTTTTAAATCCTCACATTCTACGAATTGGCGAAAAGGGTATCCTCTTAAAGCAGTCATGCGGGAAATCATCACCTCCATACTAGGATTTGAATCACATTCATAATAATCTGTTAATTTGGTCTTTTTTTTGGGCACATCTTCTGTAGTTGTAGAAGGAATCGCAGTCGTTGTGTTTCCACCGCTACTAGTTGGGTTAGCGAGGTTTTCCATTTCAGCTGACAAGCTGGTATGATGAACATGTTTTAAATGCTTTTGGAGTCCACTTGTACTGCCACCAGCACATTTTAATATTTTCTGACATTTCTTACATTTAGCTGATATCTTATCCTGAGCCCAAAGAAAGTAATGCCATACAGACGACTTATCGCCAGCCTTGGTAGAAAGTTCTTCAAAATTCATCACCTATAATAAAACAAAATGCATAAATGCGAAACAGTTCCATTTACATTTAAGATACATAATATGTAATTTAAACACTTTAAGACTATAGCTCTAACCATTTGGATGTAAAACCTGTCTGACAGACGGACAGACAGACAGACGGACACTAGAGTGACTACAATAGGGCTCCGTTTGGATCCTTCGGGTACGAAACCCCGAAAAGTACTACAAATAATCAAAGCAATAATTAAGTAGGTAGGTAAGGTAGGTTACCTATGTAAATAAAACTAAGCTTTGCGTAACACGCTTCTTATTTCATCAAAATTACTACAAAGCTATTGAATAAGATTTTCTTATTTGTATGCCAACGAACGACGAAAGAAATCGCGGGCATGAGCTAGTATAAAATAAACAAAGCATTAAATCCAGTAAGTATAATCCAAATAAAACACAATGTGAATGATAACTTTAGCCGCACAAATTTTACTAAAAGCGCAAACATTAACTAAAATTATGATGTTTACGTAATAATACATACAAAAATACATACCTCATAAATATTTCACCTCGTTTTGTCAGAAATTAACAACAAAATCTACTAAAAGCCTTTGAGGTTATCATCAAAATCACACACGCGCGCAATGCAATCTGAAAACTGAGTGAGTGAACGAAAGATCGCGGCGCGTGAGCGGGGCGTGCGCGGCAGGCGCGGGGAAGCTTGACTTACTATATACTTACTTTCCTTCCTAGCAACAGCGAGCGAGTGTAGGTAGTTATTGGTAATATCGAGCGCACCATTAATTTCGCGCGTTATTTATTTTAACGCTGAATTATTCACGTTAGTTTTGAATGTTTGAATAGTAGAAAGTGTGGAAAATTAAAGTAAGAGTAAATAAGTAAATAGTAGTGTGAATCGCTTAATAAAAATAAAATTCCCGAAAGTACCGAAAGAACCGGGAATCAAATTTGGTTTCCCGGTTCCATTTTACTGACAAAAGAACCGGGAATTCCCGGTACTTTCGAGACCGGGATTTCCCGGTTCTGAACCCTAATATGTACAGGTATTTAAAAGTGACTACTGCGCATTCAAGGCCACCGCTCATAACTCGTGGCGCGAGGTATACAGGGGGGTCGAAAATTTTCCAATTTTCGTCACAATCGGTTGAAAAATGCGACTTGTAGGCGAGAACAGACAGAAGGACAAAGGCATTTTGGAAAATGTCGAAACTGGACGCTTCGTCGCTCGGTCAATTATTGTTTCTGTGGAAATACGTTGCTTTGCGTGTTCAGCGTGTGCACTTCGGCGACCGAGATATCAATGTCTTCGTAAGATTGTCAAAACCGTTAGCTTATAAACTAACGCGTTTGTTTGTAAACTATCGACATATTGCAAACCAGACCGACAGGGTTTAGAATTAACTTTTCTTTTGTTCTTACATGTCAACCTAACATGAATAACTCGCCCCCTCTAGTTTTCACCTAAACTAACGTAAAAAAAATAACTTTATTATAAACTAACGCGTCATATTGAAGCAGTACGGTACAGTTTACAATTTATCGATAGTTTGTAAACTAACGAGAGAAAAAACGTTAGATTATAAACTAACGGTATAGACAATCTAACGGTGACATAAACATTTACATACAGGCACATACATTGCTTCTGGCCCCACACTAGGACACCCTGTGTCGTGGGAACCAGAAACAACGACGGCAGACACATATAAACATCCCAAGACCTTGGGTTTTTTCCCTCCCCAGCCGGGATTCGAACCCGGGACCTGTCGCTTGGGAGGCAGAGCTTCGAACCGCAACGCCTGAGGTCGTTATGCACAGTGTTCTTCACTAGCTCGGTTGTCACTGACCCATTCTATTCCACGGTCAGATATGCTACTAACTCTATCTCTATATGAGTATTGGTGTGCATCAAATAATTTCATTTCAATCTCATTTTATTTCAACGAACTTTTAATCTTTTGAAAATAAGAAAAGACCGATGGGTACGACAGGGCTATGTGATCGATGATTTTACGTCGCTGTTTGTGTTATAGGCAGCATAGCAGCGTCTTGTCCTATTCCTGTTGCAGTAGCACAGCGACAAGGACAGGTTGGCCAAGACAAGTATCACCCGGATGCTCCACCGACAACTCAATGTTTGATGGACACTCAAGTCATGCTGTCACTGCTGCTCGGGAACTGACAGTTTGATATTTAAGCGCTACTTTATTTGAGTAGAAGTCTGCGCTTCCGGCAGAAGTGTAACATAGTCGTAGTATGTAAGTATGTAGAGGTAGAGCGTCTCAGTCCTACATTGTTATCGTAACGAACGAGGAAGTGTATCGTGGAACAGGCGTCGGTGTCCGACTTACGTTTGTTTTGTTTGATTGTAATCAGAGAGTTCATTTCTTGTAAGTAGTCAACAGATAGGCCATCAGAGTGCAGCCAAGCTGTCGCTGTCCAACCACCCACGTATTCGGCTATGGGTACTTGTACAGCTACCTACTTAACTGATATACCTTACTACAGGCGCAGCATTATGTTTCACCAACAATGCGATATTGTTCATGACGTCTTTGAGGTCACAAACCTTATAAACGTTTTACGTTTTCAGTATAGTTTCCATTTAGGTACCTACTGCATGATTGTATGACGAAGCGTCGAGAGCGTGTCATACGTTGGTTAAATGGGTAGATTACGTAGGTACCTAAAAAACTCAGGCATGGTGGTAGTAGATACACGATACTAGACTATGTAAGAGTACCTCGTAAGAGTAAAATGGCAATAATTAACAAAGGGGTTTGCAGTTATTATGATTTTTAGCCAAGGTCTTCCCACTGCTGGGCAAAGGCCGCACTTCCCCTCTTCCAATCTTAAAGCTCCTGGGCTCTTTCCCACCAGTTCGTGTCGTAATCCCTCAGCTCGTCGGTTGCAATTAGAATAGAAAATATAACCAGGTAGAGCAGAGAACATACAGGTGAACCGGCCAGTAGTAAAGCATCATACGAACATTCTTACAAGGATATTTTTAGATTGGAGTTCAAAGTAGGTTCCCCACAAGCGTCTGTTCAGACGGGAGCGTCAGCAGGATGAATGGCGGGGTGGCATGGTGTAGGTGTTAAGTGGTTATTACACTGCGCTGAAACAGGGCCATGAATGAAGGGTGTCCTTGACCCCAATATGGGATCCTTACTGCCACTCGTTTTACACCTCTCGCAAGGGATCAGGGGCCCTGATTCAGTCTAGTGTAATAAATCGTTAACTGGATGGCACTGACCACTGAGCCGTGGCGCGTTAGTCGCCTCGGAGAGCGGGGTGGGCCCTGGCACGGGCGGGTCTGGGGGCGGCTGCGGCGGTGGAGAAGGGCTCGACCCGGGCGCAAGCGGCGGCGGCGGCAGGGCTGCGGCGGCTGCGGCGGGCGCCGCGAGCGCGGCCGGCACATGGTCCGCGGCGCGCGCGGCCCCGCGCGGCGGCGTCTGCGGCGGCGGCGCGGCCGGGGCAGGGGCGCCGGCGCCAGTCGGGCCGGGAGCAGGCGCGCAGACGCAGAGCGCGACCAGCCGCAGCAGCGCCACGCACCACCACCAGAACACGGCGGCCAGCGCGCGGGCAGCGCGCCCGACGCGGCCCGGGGCCCTCTCGCGACCGAAATACGCGCACCACCGACCTGCGTACCGCACGGAGCGGCAAGCTCGCCTCGCTATCTAACCCGGCTATTTGTGCGGCGCGGGCGTCGAGACGGCCGCGGCTAGCGAAGGGACGCGGGTGCGCGCGCGCGTCCACACGGCGACTGGGACGCCGTTCCCGAGCGCTCACGACGGCGCCCGAACACTATTTCGGGATCGACGCTCCGCGCCGACGTCGTCGCCGCCTGCAGCACGCTGCCAATTTTACGCGAAATTGCGGGCGGGCGGTGATGCGATATCTGCCGCGGCAGCCACCTGCAGCTCCCGATCGCTGCCGTCGACGACGCATAGGCACTTTGCTATTAAGTGTATTTTTTCATTGTTACAGTTTTCCATACGATGATGGGGCTCGGACCGAGCGCCGAGCCCTGCGCGGCCGAGTGACACGTGCGCCGTCCGTCTCCTCAAAATAGTCAGGCGCGCGCGACAGACATGTGCGCGTCGCTCGCACGTCCACTAGTCGGTGTCGCGCAAACTCCAATATTCTATCTTCATCTCGCTCGCTCTGCTCCCGTCTCCCGTCTCTCGTCCCGTGTCAATAGCTACAATGTCGCACGCAGCTATTGGCAAGGAAACATCGACGCTCACTATCTCACTGTCTCTCGCTCTGTGTTGTGAATTCTTATGCACGGATATTTATAGACTTGAAATTATTTCTGATATAGATAGGTGTTTGACATTACGTTGAACTATCATACTTCGGGAAGCTCCACCTGTAAAAATAATACAATATAGTACGAGTCATTACATCGAATATACACAGTTTATTGCAATGTACGACATTATTGGCCGATGCATGCTTCATAGGTGGGTACCTACTTCAAACAACTGATAGGTACCTATGTAAGGCAATGTTTGGATATCGTATTACCAGTTTACATCTGTCAATCCTTTAATCCTATATGTATGTATACTTGTGGTTCTGTGAGAGCAGTCGACTTAGCCTAGCCCTTATAACCATTAGAATTTTGATCATCGATGGCGAGTCAGTCAGTGACAAAATGACGGAACTTTGAACGGCTGCTGTTTCCAATCTTTGGTTAAAATTAAAGGAATTTTTGGAATTTTCCAAATTAGTCACAGAAACTTCAGGTGTCTAGACTTATCTACAACATAGCTAAGGGGGATCGAAAATACCACGAAGTGCTTCCCCCTATTGATTTTTTTTCACAACATCTTGTAAAAATTAAGTCTTTAGTGTGCCTATCAAATGTGAAACTGGCACTCACTTCCACGGACACTGGATATTTCTAAACCTTCTGCACATCACAACGGTTGACACAAGACTGATCACGAGTTTTTTTAATGTTGGAGGGGAAAAAAATGGAATTTCTTACCCATACCCAGGAGTCAGACCTCCCTGCTATGTCCGGGTCCCTACACATTGAGCGGGCATCAGCTTGTGTAGTGTACCCTTTGTTGTATGACAGTTATCGAAACTGTGAGCCATGGCGGACTGAACACGAGACTCGGACCACAACGCCTTTCAAAGACGAATTTGAGCACATGGCGGTTGTGTATCCGAGTTGCCGCGCTTTACAAATTATATGTCATTTGACGACTGCTGCTTGAAAAAAATAACAATGGATTTAATCGAGCATGAATATCTTTCATATATCCCAGAGGTAAAAACAAGATATGTTTGTTGTTCGCGCGCAGTCATTCAAACGCGCGCGAACGAGTTCTACATTAACTTTTAAGCAGATTGTGTTTTTTGTTATATTTCCAAGGTTCGAAAATTCAGCATGACAAATAAGAAAAACAATATGCTCAAATTATTTTATTTTGTTCTGGTCAGGATATCTGCCTGTTAGATTCCAATTTGTTCCACCGGGAAGCTTATTTTAGAATATTTTTTCTTGATGTAGAATCTGATCCAGAATAGTTAATGTCATGTTTTAAAACATCGTGTATTTTTTTAAATTGTTTTCATTTACATCAACATAGCCTGCGATATCTATAACTATTTTATGTTATTTGTAAGACGACATTATAGATTTACGTGTACTACGAGTAACGCGCTGCGGCTGCAAGCAACTGAGGTAGAACGGGCGGTGGCGGCGGCGCTGGTGAACGCGATCGTGCCTGATGACGTCATCAGCAAGTCGTGTATATTGGTGAGCGTTTTTGAGAATGCGGCATGAAAATCGCTCTCACTTCGTCATTTTTGGTCCAATTTCAATTATTTTTTCATTGCAATAATTAGTTTTGATGTGAATCTAATTCTACATATTATACTTTACCTTGTCCATTCTCATTGACATTTAGGAACTGTTCGGTTTCCGTCATTTTATGAATTAGTGAGGTAAGCAAGGGTCCGAGGGTAATTAAACTGACAGCTACTTATGCAAATGGTTAAGCAGTTGATTAGGCTTAATTATCATTTATAATTAACAAAAAATATTAACGTTTTAAACGGCGATTAAAGTTAATTAAAGTTTATAAGTAAGGCTACTAGTATTATACTAGAAACAATTATATTGAGTAGTACCAACATATAAATTCTTCCTTGATCTTTATATGTGGCATTACAGTTCGAAACACCAAGTTTTTAATATTTAGTACAATCTTACTTACATTATCATTTTTTTCATATTATTTCATACGTATTATATCAACATATTCATCCTTCCTCGATTTTAATAATATATCCCACTTCTGAATTGTGAAACTGGCACTCACTTCCAAGGACAGTTAGAGTAAAACTGCCACGCACTTTCAGATACTGTATATATCTCGCACTTCTGCACATCACAACGGTTGACACAAGACTGTACTCGAGTTTTTTTTTGTTGGAGGGAAAAATATGGAATTACCCATGCCCAGGAGTCAGACCTTCCTGCTATGTCCGGGTCCCCACATATTGAGCGGGCATCAGCTCGTGTGGTAAACGGACTGAAAACAACCCCTTTGTGTTTACAGTTATCTGTCTAAGACTTTACGGTGAGCCATGGCCTCGGTATATGCTGAAGGCTTCCTACCTGCAATTTGCTCTTTTCGGTGATATATATATATGTATAGTTAGTGCACACGAGACTCGGACCACAACGCCTTTTATAGACAATTTAGAGTACGTAGCGATTGTGTATCAGAGTTGCCGCAATTTACATATTGTCTGTAATTTGACGACTGCTTCTGGAAATTAATAGCAATGTATTTAATCCAGAATGAATATCCATATTTAATAACTATGAATTTTATCCAGCATGAATGTCCATCATATAACCCGAGAGTAAAAAACAAGATTTGTATGTTGTCCGCGCGCAGTCATTCAAACGCGCGCGAACAAGTTCTACATTAAATTTTAATCAGATTGTGATTTCAATAAATTAAATAAATCGAGGATGCTAACACAATTTTGATTGAAATCCGATAAATAAAGCTCCAGAAGACTTCCCCCCTTTTCCCCCTATTTTCCCCCCGATAAAAAATCGCGATCGACAAAAAAATACATATCAAGGAACTTGTGTGCCAATTTTCGTCAAAATCGGTTGAAAAATGCGACATGTAGGCGAGAACAGACAGAAATCTCGAAACTGGACTCTTCGTTCGCTCGGCCAATGAACAGGCCTATCCGTAAGTCTTATTGAAATTTAGATATGACAGGTACGTATGTATACCTATAATAATAATAATATAACAATACCTTGGACACTATTTACACACATTGCTCAAGCCAGAAACTAGGATTCCCTGTATCTTGGGTAGATAAATATTATACTTAGATAGATAAACAACCATGAGTAGGGTACAAACATGTGTTCTCATGAAACAAATATTTGCCCCCGCCGGGACTCGAACCCGGGACCCTTAGCTTCGTCGTAGGCAGGGTTACTGCCGACTCGACCACTCGGGTCGTCGTAGTATCGTCTTGCATTCTACCATACATTAGCGTTCCCAAGACATTTTTCGAACTCACGTAGGGATAGGGAAGAAAGTATATCTTTTAAACTAAGCGTATTTCTTAGATAAAGGTAACATTTTAAATTGTCTGGACTGATGTATTCTAATTAAGAATTTTCGACTACTGGAGCTGGCCCTCTCGTTATTTGTATATGTAAAGCCTGGGCCCAGCTTTCTTTTCTACACTCAACAGTATCATCAGTTACTAAATCATCAGTACCAAACACCTATCTACAAACAATACCTATCATATTTATATACCTATGATCCTTTACTCGAAGTAGTCACTCACTACTACTTTCTACCTTCATGTGATGTGTGTAGTGCCAGCATATATTTTGCAATTGTGTTGTGTTGTGAGCCGTTATTCATTATGTAAAGAGCTATTGCAGTACTTGAATGCAGACATATCTAGTACCCGTACAGACTAGTCTAGTACGGGTCGGTTCCCTACGTGAGTTCGAGAAATGTCTTGGCAACGCTAATGTATGGTAGAATGCAAGTGAGGATAAAGCTTTACATGCCATTGAACTTCCGAACATACTTGATGACGATACTACGACGACCCGAATGGCCGAGTCGGCAGTGACCCTGCCTACGAAGCCAAGGGTCCCGGGTTCGAGTCCCGGCGGGGGCAAATATTTGTTTGATGGGAACGGATGTTTGTACCCTAGTCATGGTAGTTGGTGTTGGTGTAAGTATAATATTTATCTAAATAAGTATGTGTATCGTTGTCTAGCACCCAAGGTACAGGGAATCCTAGTTTGGGGCTAGATCAATGTGTGTAAATAGTGTCCACGGTATTATTATAAGTAAAAACTATTTTTGGATCACTGAAGTTGGGCTATCCTGCATAGTAAACAGTAGGCAGTTGACTATTCGGGCAGACTGTACATTTCTGTTCGTTGCCGAGGAGAGGGTGCAGATGGAAATCAATGTGTTTTCTAAGGACAAGCTTCAACATTATTTTATCAGCATGAAAATAGGCGATTTACTTCAGTCTCTACCTCAATTGAAAATATATTGTCCCTACATCACACTTCGATACATGTATACCTCGCGCCACGAGTTTTGAGCGGTGGCCTTGAATGCGCAGTAGTCACTTTTCAGTACCTGTACATATGCCCAGTAATTCCCGCCAACAACGTCGCCCAGCGCTCTTAATTCGTGGCGCGAGGTATACATATTGTGCCGGCCCGTACGCCCGCCACAGAT
Source organism: Argyresthia goedartella (assembly GCA_949825045.1). Taxonomy (NCBI): domain Eukaryota; kingdom Metazoa; phylum Arthropoda; class Insecta; order Lepidoptera; family Argyresthiidae; genus Argyresthia; species Argyresthia goedartella. The sequence continues at coordinate 17,566,799 of OX463821.1, read as the reverse complement.
TACAGATATGCGGAAATATCTCATCACGTACTATGTCTTATGCACTAATTAATTTTACTAATTAATTAAACTTATGCATTAATAACATGTACCAACCTAGTATATAAGTTAGGATTGTATTCCAATCAACAGACAAGACTTTAACTGAGCATGTAGTGACAAGCCTTTTATTACGTCTCCCGTCGGTTGCCACTCTGTCGGCAAACATATGTTATAATATAAGTGTTGTTGTCAAATTATAAAGATAAAAGTTGACCTTTAACTTTTATCTTAACTTTTCGTTTTAACTTTTCAGCCAACAGGACGGGTTGGTATCACGACTACATCTCAAAATGACCGGGTAGCAAGACGACTAAATCCCAAAATCTATACTTTCGATTATTTGTGACGTGTACCTTTTTGGATTCTCTGTGACAAACAATGTACCTTTAGATGTTATCTCTCTACATAGGTACGAGCGTGTGACATAGCAAGCTGGCGTGGTAGGTGCACATAGCTGGCCGGGCGACGGGTGGGTCAGTGCACGTTGCGATGCAGCGATGTGCAGTGACCGCCCCCCCCCCACCTCCGCCCCCCCCACACACCGTGCCACACCCCCCCCGCGCACACACCGCTCGCCCCTTTCAGCGATGGCCTGTGGGTGGGGCTCTGTCCAAGGCACAGGAACTGGCTGAAATAGTCATTAATTATATTTAAGACGCCGGGTAACGTCAAATTCGATCACATGGCTATTCTTCCTAAAATAGACACTTCCCAAATCCCAAAAAAAATATGTTGATGATTATGATGATGATTATGAGGTGGGGCGCCCGCTGCACCACAGGCGGGTGATCGGTCCTCTATCGTGACTATTCCACCCAATTCCCAGTGTTTGGGCACTGCAGCCTTATGGCGTAAGTCATCTGAGCTATGAACTTCCTATAGACTTTTACGTTTGACACCTTGCACCAGCTTCATCTGTCAAATTGGTATCACGCAAGTAGCATCAAATGGAGGACAAACCCAAGCTCATTGAATGAAGCCTAGAAGCCTTCGGTGATACCCCGCAATCGATGAAATTGTATGAGCATGAGATGAACCATAAACACACGCTATGAACTTCAGAGAGTTACCCCATAAGGCTGCTGGTTACTGTTGGAAAAAAAATATGTAGACATCGCTTTTCTTCGAGTTGTGTGATCGAAAACATTTTATGTAAATGGGAACTTAATAATTAGTGGTTTTAAAGAAATATAAAAATACACACAATTTTCGCAATGTTCTGCGGCAGCGACTGACGTCACAGTCATGTTGCAGTGTGAGCTGTTATGCACTTTATTGCAATATGATTGGGTCCAAATTTGCTCCAATTGAGTTGCTAATTTTACTGATATACGAACCTTAAGAGCGTCTCTTTGTGATTGTTTTGATGCATTAAATAGGTATAAATCGGTCGAGTGCTGGCGTACAATGAACACGTATGTGAACCTACTAACTCACAAGGCCCACGTGAGGAAACCTTCAAATCTTCATAGCTACGGCGATGGGCTAGCCCCCGGTGGCGCTAAACAGGGTACTGAACAACTGGCTCAACATGGACGTAGCTGTGCCTTGCCAAGTAGTATTTGACAAAGATGTCACCAAATCATCACCAAAAACGCACCTATTTTATTACCAATAAATTCGAAACGACCGCGAGAATTAGTAAACGGCCACCAAATTGTGTTTGGTTAAATGATCACCAAACTTCTTTTTATGTTTTGTGTACAATGTGTGTTTATGTTTTAAGTATTTTTTGTTGTTCTTACATGTTCAACCTAACACGAAGGATAAAGGGGGATTCGCTTCGCTTACCCTCTTTACCCTTCACTTATGCTACCACAGTATTTTTCCCTGATATTTTCTACAACTTTAGGTGATCATTTACCCATTTGGGGTAGGAAAAAAATATTTTGGTGATCATTATATTTGTATTGGGTTCTGAGATGCAGTGGTATGGTTCAGACTACAAGGTGTCAGCTTCTAATTACCTTCAACTTGCGGTTAATTATAAGAACAACCACAAGTATAAGTTATTTAAGTAGAACTAAGATTTTTTATTATTTCTTATGAAATTAATAAACTGCTCAAGAGCAAAAGAGCTGCTACTTAAAAGAGCTCCGTGGTCTAGTAAGTTTCACGCTTGCTTCTCACACAGGAGATGCCGTTTCTATTCCTGACCATGTACCAATGAGATAATTAATTTATCTTAAGCAGATTATACGGACGTTCAAACGGTGATGGAAAACATCGTGAGGAAACCTTCTTTACTCCATAGCTGCGGCGATGGGCTAGCCCACTGTCACGCAAAACGGAGTATTGAATAACTGACTCAAAGTGGACATTTTTGTGCCTCTGCTACCCCGTATGGGAAAAGGCGTGACGCTGTGTTATGTTCTAAATAAACTGTTAAACTTTATTTTTTTTGTAGTCAATCTCATTGAGCTCGCAGCTAACACATTACTTTACGTTCACTTGTATTCTAATCTAACTAACGCTCCGATTAATAGAATGAATATTTTCTTCAATTTACAGAACGATGAACTCTCAAGTAAGCCAGATAGTAGAATTGCAGATTTGGAGCTGCACTGTGGAGGTCGGTGTACCTCGGTGCAATGTCTAATGCAACGGGTTACGTTGAACTTCGTTTATATGAAACGTTTCAGTGCAACCCAGAACAAGGGAGGGGTTGACTGCGGCATTGAAAATAGTTTACTGTTTACTAGCTTTTGCTGTTGTTAAAAAAATATTGCTAATATGAGTATTAATAATTTTTTTCTAGGTCCAGTATTTCCAATGGTGCGTTGATGTTTCAGACGAAAGGGAAGTAAACAGAAATGAGACTAAATAACTCATCGTAAGAATGAAATATGTTGTACAAATAGCTGCGTCAAAGTGCTGATAATAATCCCACTCCTGTGCTTGATGAAGAGCCATACAGAGACATTTTTAACAAACCTGTTTTTTTTTTTATTTCTAGCGATTTTTGTTGTCATCTGTGCAATGTTTTATCCATGTACATTTCCCTCTGGTCAGTGGTGAGCAGCGAGGTGGTAAGTTTAAATTTTCATTAGCACAAGCCCAACGCCGTCTCGCAGCAGCCGCCGCGCCGCCGCCGCCACCGTCTGGTACGCGATGCAACTATCTGCCTATGTATTATCCCGGTGAGACGTCCCGGGTTCGATCCCCAGCTGGGAATACAGAAAAAAAAGCCCAGGTCTTGGATGTTTATATGTGTGTGACGTCGCTATTTCTGGTTCCTACGACACAGGGTATCCTAGTGGGGGGCCAGAAGCAGTGTATGTGCCTTTATGTAAATGTATTATTGAGATATAATCCTCCATTTGTCATTTTTTTAGTAGCACCTGTGTTTTGTTTACCTTTTTACTTCTAGCTCCATAGTATTGAATTGGCGACTGAACTGAGAGTGGGTTCAGGTTAATGATCCTGCCTGAGCCACGGGCCGATCATTTATAATGTAATTGTATAGAACAAACACATACATTATTAAAAGGATTTGTGAATCTGTGCTGGCGGTAAATTGTATTTTTAAATTCATATCAGTAGGTAATTTATAACATGTCTTTTCAATAGTTGTTTGCGAATTCCGCTATTCCCACAGACGAGGGGGTAAGAATGAGTAACGGACGGACAGTTGAAGGGTTTTTTAAAAGAGCATTGATCTTAAAACGCCTTTTAAAGTCGCAATAAACAACGTTAATAAGACAGAGAAGAGTTAATAAATCTATAAAATTATTATATTTTAATTCATTCAAACAGTTATTTTTTCGAAATACTCCGAACGACAAGCTTACATTATGTAATTTTTTAATGTTTTTCGTCCATCTGAAAACTCTAGAACTTTTCAGATGGACGAAAAACATTCAAAAATCATCATCTGAAAAGTTCTAGAGTTTTCCCACCATACAGCTGATTCTTATTTATTTATCTCTTCGTGTCTTAGATTCTCGGTTCTTTTATTTCCACCCGACTACAGCGAAACCCAAAAGGAGATTTATTATCTTCTGCTGCAGACAACACATTTTCAGAGCACGAGTTCTACTTCGATTCTTCACGAGTATTTTTTTTAATACGAGTTTACATTTAGAGTTACATAAGTATATACATTTATTGCTTATCTAATGGCACGTCATATTGTATAAAGTAAGCAACTTTTTGTGCCCAAGTCTTACAAATCACAGAGTTTTAAGGTTAATTATGTTCAATTTTACCTGTATTTATCCTCGGCGTACCATTACATACATACCTCAGTGCCCAGCTCGAAGGACCAAGTTGTGTTCGCCTGCGGCACGGCGCTCTGCCAGGGTGGCGGGGGGTTTTAGAGGGGGGAACGTCGCGTCTCCGCAAATGCATCTGCAATTACATCTCGTGATTTCAAAGCTCTCTTTTTGTTCTGCTGTGCACTGCACGAACTTATTGCTTACATTATTCATGTATCATCCAGTACTTAACTATATTTATACACACACGGCGTTTTTGTGCTGCAGTTATGTTGCCCCAGTCTCCGTTCTCCCAGCGAAACAGGGTGCACCGTGCATCCTGTTTCGCTGGGAGAGATAAAGCGATGCGTTTTTAAGCTCATCAGTATTTTGGAATATAATCTTGTGACAGGATAGATGAACTTGTGGTATCATAGTAAATATAACAAGCGGTAAGTAAACATCATATAGGTATATACAACTAAACTATAGAAACTCGTAGCTCGTAGCTCAGCACCTACGCATGTCCGAGTGCCATACAGCTACGTACGCACTTCATGATTCGTAGCGGTAACGCGTTGATGTCTTTTATATGGATATTGATAGATTACTGTGAAAGCTTGTTATATATATTTATTTGAATTTCTAAATAACTTTTAATTTGCATTGAATGCAAACTCGTGTGTTTCATCCACATTTTCACTGTAAAGCAACTTCAAACACCACTAAGCACAATCCTTTGAAACGGTCGACGACCCCGCTGCACCGATTCCAACTCGCTGAACTTATAAAGGGAGATACATGGTACAGGTAAAATTTTCTAATAGGGTACCACTATCTAAGAAAGTTTACTTTTTACTTTTCCATTAATTGGTTACCCGCCAGGTCCAAAAGGCAGCTCAGAATAAACATCTGACGAGTAGCTTTATTCTGTAGCCGTACATGTAATTATAACAAAGGGAATTCCAAACGCTTTTGAAAAATTTACCAATAATATATTTAATCGCCTACAAGCAAAGTCGCAGTGAAAGATAGCTCGTGCGCAATACTCGTGTTGTGATAGCTCGTGCGCAATACTCGTGTTGTGATAGCTCGTGCGCAATAGTCGTGTTGTGATAGCTCGTGCGCAATAGTCATGTTGTGATGATAGCTCGTGCGCAATACTCTTGTTGTGATGATAGCTCGTGCGCAATACTCGTGTTGTGATAGCTCGTGCGCGATACTCGTGTTGTGATAGCTCGTGCGCAATACTCGTGTTGTGATAGCTCGTGCGCAATAGTCGTGTTGTGATAGCTCGTGCGCAATAGTCATGTTGTGATGATAGCTCGTGCGCAATACTCGTGTTGTGATGATAGCTCGTGCGCAATACTCGTGTTGTGATAGCTCATGCGCAATACTCGTGTTGTGATGATAGCTCGTGCGCAATACTCGTGTTGTGATGATAGCTCATGCGCAATACTCGTGTTGTGATAGCTCGTGCGCAATACTCGTGTTGTGATAGCTCGTGCGCAATACTCGTGTTGTGATAGCTCGTGCGCAATACTCGTGTTGTGATGATAGCTCGTGCGCAATACTCGTTTTGTGCTAGCTCGTGCGCAATACTCGTGTTGTGATAGCTCATGCGCAATACGCGTGTTGTGATAGCTCTTGCGCAATACCCGTGTTGTGATAGCTCGTGCGCAATACTCATGTTGTGATAGCTCGTGCGCAATACTCGTGTTGTGATATCTCGTGCGCAATACTCGTGTTGTGATGATAGCTCGTGCGAAATACTCGTGTTGTGATAGCTCGTGTGCAATACTCGTGTTGTGATAGCTCGTGCGAAATACTCGTGTTGTGATAGTTAGCAGAAGTAGCATTCTATAATTCGACTGTTCAAGCACTTTTAACGACTTATTAGTGTTCACTCGGACTGCAATAGCTGCATAGGAAATATCGAGACCCAATATAATGCAATATTCGGTACTGCAACCTATTAAACACTACACAGACGCCACAGATTCACTGTTATTCAGCGTTTAGTAGAGTTGTACCCTATCAGCTGCAAAAACGAATTTTGTGGACACAAATAATGCAGTTTTCTGAATAATGGTTCACAGGTGTACCTTTAAAACACTTGCATTTTAAGAGAGAACATATGAACCTCTATAACGCAAACAGACACGATGTGAAGTAATCATTTCTATCCATTTAGTTTATATCAGAAAATATCAGCTTGCACTGAACTATATAAAAAATAAATGAATATGTTAACAGCGCTTACATGTTAATGTTATATGTAATAAAATACTTGCAAATAGCTTATTTTATTTTGAACTTTTTTTCACGTATTTGTGGATATTATGAGAGCGCGTGAAAATTTTGACCTAAATATGTATGGTACTTCACGATAAAGTTACATTCCCGATACAAATTAACAAATAATTGAAATAACTCAAAGTTTTACTTAACATTAACTTTATTTTTATCCACAAAATGGCAACCAAAACATCTTCATTTACACGCACAATATTATTTAATGCACTTCCACACTCTTGTACGGAACAAAATTAAAAATGCGTTTCTGCATACCAAAATTTCACTGATAATTTACTTTTAGCTCCGATAAAGCATTTAAGGTGACCACACTTATTCCAATTTTGCGAATGAATATGAGAATGGCTACATATTAACTATAATGAGTACCACGTGCCTTGTTATTCAGGCAATGTTCAGCACTTGAAGTAGCTGTTGCCTTTATTAATGCTAACATAATGCTATTATAATTCAGTTTTACAGCAATGTGCCACGTAATTTGTGCCCAAATTAGAGTTATATCAGCATTACATGCGCATATAATGCTGATATACAGCAATTTTTAGCAGCTAATGTGTCCAAGGTGTACTGTAAAAATGCTGTTACACAGAACCCTTGTGCTACTTGGGCGTGCGCAATACTCGTGTTGTTACAGCTCGTGCGCAATACTCGTGTTGTGATAGCTCGTGCGCAATACTCGTGTTGTGATAGCTCGTGCGCAATACTCGTATTGTGATAGCTCGTGCGCAATACTCGTGTTGTGATAGCTTGTGCGCAATACTTGTATTGTGATTCTAGAGGTCAGGATTACATGAAGGCTATATTGTATGTCCAGCATCAATTGCAATACCTTTGAAACTGAAAAGTCAACTAATCATCATATGAATAAGTTACTAGTGCTGTCTTTTCTGGCGATGCGATTGGGAGATTTATCAATTTGAAATATATTGTGATTGATGTTGGAGATACAGAATAAAAGCTATCGGTCAGTGAAGAAAGATACCTTCTCAAATGAGGCCCATAATGATGGCCCCTGACAATATCTTAGGATTTCACTAACCAGATACAGTTCATGGATAGACAAAAGCATGAAATTTTCTTTTAATTTTATTTTTAATTAAATTAGTTAAGATCTACAGCGAATAAATATTTTTTTGACTTGATTTGGTATTATGACAAGGATGATTTTGTTTAGTTCAGACAAAAATGAGATACGTATTTATACTAACCATTTAAATAAAGCGACGACGCGCCTTCCACACTTTGTCTGGTAATTTACCAAATTATCTCTCTTATCTCCAAAGACCTCTTTTATCCAGAAAACTGAGTACTGGTACTACTGGAGTTGGTCTTTGTAATATATGTCTTATTAAAAATATTTGTCGCGACTTGTTAAAAATACAAAGCGTTAAGACATAGTTAAGAGAGTGGGCAGTAAGCGCAATCAATCGGAGTTATCTGTATACGTGGCGGTCATCGGCCCCGCCGGGTGTCGCGCCGCCGAGGCTTTTGCCATTCGGATACCCGGCAGATGAAAATACAGATTTATCAAAAGACGATGACGATTACGAAGAGACTGGAACGTAACGTAGCGTAGAATAGTACTTTATGCTATGCAATATACAGTTTCATACACTGCTTTATCTACACACATATAATTAGTGCTCTAAAATCGCTTCAGAAGCCATTCGTGAAACCAAACAACAAAACAACTGAGAACTGTCATGGCGGTACCACCAAAGTCGGTAAAGCGGTTTAAATGTTTCGTGTCGGTATAGCAGTGTTACCAACAAAACTGCTTAGTTGAAAGCGTCGCCAGCGTCGATTTCACACTAATGTTTCATACTGGGAGGGCATTAGTTTCGTGTTTTAGCCACCTGAACAATTCTTTTTTTACTTTAGCGCATCGATTAATCGAATAATCGATGCGTAAAAGTAAAATTTGCTTGCTGTAAATTGCCATATCCGCATCGATGTGTCATAATGCAGGTCTTTGCCCTATGGTTTCTGAGTCGACTTTAGAGCATTTATGATACGTGCGTAGATAATAGACCTATATGATGCAAGTATGCTAAGTCGGTTATCAAGCACGAGGCGGTATTATTCAGGCGCGCCAGGCGAGCGCGTTAAGTTAGCCGAGTGTGTATGATCAATGCACACGCGTTTCGTACGACTTTTTCCAATACACTTGGGAGGAAAAAAACAGAGTTGTATTGATAATAACCCCACAACAAAAACGTAAACAAATATTTATGATAATCACAAAGTTCAAAACTTAAAAAAATCGACAGAGTGTTCAAGCCCTATTTCTTCCTCCCCGGTCGGTAATAGAATGAAGTCTATGTACGTCAAACCTTTTGCTGTATGGAACCACAAATCAAAACGTCTTCTGTGTTTATATTTTTTGCATTTATTGAGTTTTTGCAAACACCGCTAATTTAATGTTGATAAAATTTATGAGGAAGAACCTACCTCTGTCTGAAGTATGACCTACCGATGAAAAAACAATTATAACAATCAGTTCATAATTGATGGAGTAATCGCGTAGTAAACAAACAAAAAAAAAACAGAAGAATTGAGAACCTCCTCCTTTTTGGAAGTCAGTCAAAAATGCGCTGGTTTAGTTTTTCCGAACACCGCACTAAATGAAGGCACAAGAAAAACCGCTGAAAATTATTTTATAACAAAAATGTTTGCAAATTAAGATTAATATGTAAGTAGTGAAAAAAATATAATTTGATGTTAAAGATCAAAAATGATAATTGATTTATCCTAATATGCATTTAGCTAAAATATGCATTTTCTGTAAGCTTAGAAACTCTTAGCGGAGATTGAAAAAGAAAGTACCGCAATAGTGCAGTAATATAAAGTAAAAAGCACGAGTGCATAATAAGCTCCATTATGGAACTAAATGGGTTGCCATAAAGAGTCACTTTTTATGCAAGAATCCTGGATCAGTCTTTCATAGCCGAGGGCAATTGGGTAGAACCTGGAAGGTAAGTGATCTCGTCTCGCCCATGACAGACATTAAAAAAAAACCGTGCTAGCCCCAAGGTCCATGCTAACTACCAGAAACCCCCAGGAGGACGATAAAAAAGTATATTTAAACAAAATACTCAAAATAAGTTAAGTGAAGCAAAAATAACATCTCAACAATTCAAACTTGCCATTTTCACTTACAATCCGCAGCGCATCAAGCTCTGACCTGCAGTTGAAAGACTCGACCGAGCGGTCATGTAAATAAAAACCGGCCAAGTGCTAATTGGACTTGCGCACCGAGTCTGCCGCATATTTTTTGTGAAGGAACTACACAAATTTACGGTTTTAAGATGTTTTCACTTACTTATGCTTTAAGACTATCGGGAAGTATCCTAATAGGTTTTGATTCCCTTGCGAGATCAAGCAAATTCGTTGCGTTTGCAGTGACTTATAAGTTTCATTTTTTCACAACCTTAACACCACAGACTTCATTAATCGATATTTATTTCAACTTGTTACCTCTATGCATTCCTGAGCACATACAGAGATTTACAGTTTTCGGATTTTTCCATTTATTTTTATTATAAAACCTTTCTTCGTGCCAAATTTCATGATTCTCAGTAAACGGGAAGTAGGTTTACAAATATAAAACCGGCCCAGTGCGAGCTGGACTCGCGCATCGAGTGTTCCTCACAAATCGTTTTTTTTTGTGAAGGAATTAGAAATTTACGGTTTTCAGATTTGTTCCTTTTAAGTTTGTTTTTTTCCACAACTTTAAGAGACCTCAGACTTGAGTAATCTATATTAATATCAACTTGGTGAAGGGTCCTAACGGACAGACAGACGCACGGAAGGGCGGATAACGAAATCCTATAAAGATAAGGTTTCCTTTTTTAGGGTTCCGTATCCAAAGGGTAAAAACGGGACCAAAACTCTGCTGTCCGTCCGTGTGTCTGTTTATCCGTCTGTCATCAGGCTGTATTTCATGAACCGTGATAGTTAAACAGTTGACATTTTCACAGATAATGTATTTCCATTGCCGCTATAACAACAAATACTAAAAAACAAAGTAAAATAAATATTAAAGGGGGCTGTAATAATAAAATAATAATATAATAAAATAAAATAAATATAAAATTATTTCAATATCACATCACATACATGTTATGAATGCGCCTTTTACGTGGTACTGAACCCTTCGTGCACGAATCCAACTCGCACTTGGCCGTTTTTTTCCTTTTAAAGTAAGGAACCTTAAAAATGCTTCAAGTCCATGTATAGCTTAATGTAAAAAGACTACATAACCGAGCAGGTTATGTTATGCTTTGATGTGGTTTGTGTGCAGTGAAAAGTTTTGTTGCACTGTTATCACGCGTCTGCGGACGACGCGCCATGATTCTTTGTTCCCGACAATCCGTTTTATCATTGTTTACATAATTATTTTAGAACCAGCGACTACGTCGTTGAAGGGATGTTTGAGACTTGAAGTGTGCGATAGTAATATGTATTAAAGTATTTATGCATATACAGAAGGATAAGGGTCTGTTGTCACGAAAATACAAGGACTGTAGGTAACACGACATAATGTGCGATATCCGGTAGTGGTAAAAATGAGGAGAAGGTGGAACAAGCACATAATAGGTGACGTACAACATATAAAGTTGATTACTTCATTATATTCAGCCGTGACCTGACGATCTGAATGCAAGATTATTCATGGAGTCAAAAAGAATTAAAACTAAGGTACCTATTATATAGACATTGCTATAGTATCTATTGTTTTGAATAACTGGCGTAAGTATATGTGGGCATGCAATAGACGATTATCAGATCGGAAGGATATATACTCACCATATTTACTAACTGAGATACAAGAGAGGGAGAAAAATAATCAATTTTAGTAAACGTTTGTTTCATTCCTGGTTTTTACCAGATTTCGTGATCGGGGTCTACTATGAACAAGTGGTTCTAGTGAACTACGAAAAATCATTGGACTCTTCTATGGGAGAAGTAGGGCGTAGAAAACCCCACAGATTGATTTTTATTTCTCTCTTAAAAATTGATTGTCCTTATTCTAATACAAATATTACAATATTAATTCTTATAATTATTAGCAGGAATAAATAATTAAAATATTATTAACAGCAAGGTTTCTTGTGTTGAGCTAACCCCATACAGTCCCGTCATTTAAGTAATCTTGAACATTCTAATAGCCCTTTTTGACAAAGTCGTTAAAACATGTTTTTAAATTGCTCAAATGTTAATTTCAAAATAGTAGGTAGATAATGACAGTTTAAATTCACTTCACGATCGTTCGAGCCTACGGGCTCGACAGATGGATCGAAAAACCTATCGACAGATGGATCGAAAAACCTATTGACAGTTCAAAAATGACAGATCAAATTCATTCAAGAACCTTTAGGTCACGGACTCAACAGATGTGTTGAACGCTAGATATTTTCAGATCGCAATGTATTAGTGTTTGTTAACCTCAATATATTATGTTTAGGTCCAAAATATTCATTAGTCTAACACTGATTCTCGATTGCAGCATACCTACAGCAGCATGAAGTTTTTAAAACAGAAAAGTTCATTACATGTAGACAATCTCTGTTCTTTAGAAGCGTCAAATAAAATATTTCGCCACGGAAACCTTTTGCCAAATTCAATAAGATGCCTTATTTGCGGACCATCAAACTGTGGGAAAACTAACCTTATGATCGGTCTTCTATTGCATGAAAATGGACTACACTTTCAGAATGTTTATGTTTATTCAAAAACGTTACATCAACCAAAATACGTTTTTCTTGAAAAAGTTTTGGGTTTAGTGCCAGGCGTATCCTTCCATAAATTTAACGCAAACCAGCAAGTACTTAGTCCAGAAGAAGCAAAGTCAAATTCAGTGATGATTTTTGATGACGTCGCATGTGAAAATCAAAACAACATACGTGACTATTTTGCAATGGGCAGACACAATAATATTGATAGTTTTTATTTGAACCAGACTTACAGTAAAATTCCAAAACAACTTGTGAGAGACAACGCAAATCTAATTGTACTTTTCAAACAGGATGATATTAATTTGCGTCATGTATATGATGAACATGTTAATACAGACATGACTTGGTACGAATTCAGAAAAATGTGCTCTAAAATATGGACCGATCCTTACAGCTACTTGGTCATAAACAAAGACTGTGAAAAAAATAAAGGTTGCTATCGAAAACAATTTGACACATTCGTTGTGTTTACTTCGTAAATCTATATAAGTCTGGGTGAATGCAAAAATACTGCATTTGACCGTGCAAAGGAAGAGCATACAATACAAAGTCTAGCTATGGAAAAAAACTTAAAGCAAATTGTCACTGTCGCTGAAGCTGTAAAGAAAAAGTTTAAAAAAATGCGCAACGTTGAATCAGAATACGATAAAGCTCTAGGAAATGTTTTCAAGCCAGTTATCAGTCCACTTAATCAACTCACATATACAATAAAACGAACAGAAAATAAAGAAGTACTGACACCTATCAAGAAAGAAGAAATGAAGTTTGACAAAGACGATGAACCTATTAAATGGGATGCAGGAAATGTTACTACAAAAAATAAGCGAAAAAGTGATAATTTTATGACACCTACTGCGTCTGCTATAAATACAGAAGAAGACATTTCTGAAAATGAATCTGATGATGAAAGTGACACGTCAGAAAAGTCGACTACACACACTCCAGATTATTCTTCATGGTCAATGTCAGAATATCGCTTAAAAGATACTCCTTTTGGAATAAGACATGATGGACGAAAGCTTATGATGGGGTCAGCTAATGTTACTATCACTGAAAATAAAATTACGGTGGGCAGTCGTCAATACAATAAAACTCCTGGTTTGATGGAGCTAATAAGCAAAGGATCGCCTGACTTAAAAGTTATAACCGAGGAAGACATCGCGAACTACAAGTTGATGCTGTTAGAGACGAATGCGCATAGACGAGAATATGATCCAAGCAAACCAATAAAGAGCAATAAAGGAAGAAAGTACTTAAATATAATTAAACCTCTTTTTAATAAACATGACGATCGAAGCAGTGAAGTTCAAGGTTCGGGATTACCGCTATTAAAAAAATGGAAGAAAAATGTAGACTATATCTACTGGGATGATCCAAACGAGCTTGTGGATAGGTTGAAATTACTAATAGCATCTCGAGATGCTGGAAACACTGGACTTGATAATGAAATTATATCCATTATAGAAGAACTGCGGGAAAGTGACTTGATTGATTAGAATAAATAAAACTGCTTGAAATGTTTTTATTTATTTCATTGTTAACCTCTAAACCAATAACTTGAGTAACCTAGCTCAGTGCTATGAATATTGATAAATTCGGTCATCATGTTCATAAGCGTTTACGTTTATCTGAATTGTTTGATTTTACTGACAATGCGCTGACCAAAAACGAAGAGGGACATTTTGATCTTCAATCGTCACGATTAAAAGGTTTAAAGGCGCCTCAAGAGTCAGACGATGCCGTCAACAAGGAGTACGTTGATATGAAGAGTAATGATTTACGGGAATATGCTAAATTTCTACTGAATGAAGCAATGAATGATGTACAAAGAGTGATGAATGACTTTATAAAGGATGTTTATACGAAGAGAGAATTAGATATTATCATAAGGTCGTTGGCGAAAGATGAAGCAGCAGGTGGTAAACGAAATCCATAAAAATGCAAGAAAAAATTTTGTTCGTCGTTCAGTGGTTCTCAAGGGAATTGATGATTTGTGGCAGGCAGATTTGATCGACTTTATATCATTGAAAATTTACAATAAAGGTTATAAGTTTATTCTTGTCGTAATTGATTGCTTCTCTAAATATGCATGGGCTATACCTCTTAAAACGAAGTCAAAAGTAGAAGTTTGTCAAGCCTTAGCTAACATTCTGAAGAAAAGTAGAAGACGACCGCACAATTTACAAACAGATATGGGCACCGAATTTTATAATGATGAATTCAAAAAACTTTTAAAGCAATACAATATCAATCATTATTCTACATATTCGGTTAAAAAAGCTTCTATGGTAGAAAGATTAATCAGAACATTAAAAACAAATCTATATAAGTATTTCAATCTCAAAGGTAGTTATAAGTGGGTGGCGGAACCGTTGGAATATGTTGTTAATTCTTACAATCAAACAAAACATCGTGTAACGCAGCACGAGCCCGTAAAAGTAAATAAGTTAAATGAAAGTAACGTATCAGATAATATAAAGAAATTTCAGACTAAAAGTATTATTTCAAGGAAACCAAAATTTCGTGTGGGTGATCATGTAAGAATAAGTAAGTACAAAGGATGTTTTAAAAAAGGCTATACTCCTAATTGGTCAACAGAAATATTTGTTATCAAGAAGGTGAACAGAACTATTCCTACAACTTATTTGATAGAAGATTATCGCAGACAACCGATTTTAGGATGCTTCTATGATCAAGAACTCCAGATGACTAAATACCCTAATGTTTATTTAATCGAAAAAATTATCAGGAAAAAAGGAAATAAATTATATGTAAAATGGCTGGGTTTGAATGAAACTGAAAATAGCTGGATCGATAAAAAGGCACTTGTGTAAAATATATCATTAGTCTTCAAACAGTTATGCAAGGTGGAGGTATAGTTAACAGTTTCATAAATAATTTACCGTTTGAGTTACATCTACCTGGCTATAATTACTGTGGGCCTGGAACGAAGCTGGTGAAACGATTAGCCCGCGGGGATAGAGGCATCAACCCATTGGACGACGCGTGTATGGTTCACGACATAGCATATACAAAGTTCCAGGACTTGGATAATAGGCATAAAGCTGATTTGGATTTATTAAATATGGCGAAACAAAGACTTCGATCGAAAGAAGCCAAAAGTGGTGAAAAGATTGCATCATGGCTGGTCAATAAAGTGATGAAGAGGAAACTGAAAACAGGCGCAGGAATGAAACATTTTAAAGCTATGGTATCAAAAATAAAGGGTGACCTTAAAAAGCTAAAACCAAAAAGTAATAACAGAGCTATTAAATTAGCATATTCTGCTGCCAAGAAAATAGTTTCTGCTGGTACCAAACACGATATAAAGATACCGCGAATTATTCCTCTACCTAAAAGTGGAGGGATTCTTCCATTGCTACCAATATTTGCTGGGCTGTCCGCTTTAGGAACTCTTGCTGGAGGAGCTGCTGGAATAGCGAAAAGTGTTAATGATTATAAAGCAGCCCAAGAAAGTTTACGAGAATCTCAACATCATAACAAAGCGATGGAATCAATTGCATTGGGTAAAGGTTTATACATAAAACCTTACAAAAAGGGTAGTGGGTTATTTATAACACCTTCAAAAAACTGTTAAAGAGGCTACCTAAGCGTGCTCTAACGAATGTGGATTTAATGAAATATGCAAAAGTAATACCTTACTTTCGTGGGGTCTACATGAAAGATGCTCTGCCAAGAAAACCAAGAAGTATAGAATGTGGCATAATAAATTTGGACGATTCTTACAAGGAAGGAACGCACTGGGTAGCCTACATAAAATTTAATGACTATTATGAATACTTTGATAGTTTCGGAGACTTGAAACCACCCGTTGAAGTTGTAAAATATCTAAATACTCCTAACTTATATTATAACTATACCCGTTATCAAACTTACAATAGCACAAACTGTGGACATTTATGTTTAAAGTTTTTGTTCGATTTTTGGAATAAACATGATGTATAAAAAAGATGTCAGCGTTTATTTTACACCATTGTTACAATGTCCTTCACCCTATCCATAACTGGCAATGAGTCACTTTTGACGACTACATATTCCCCTACGCTAGAACTAGATGGTGAATATGAGTGCGCTCTGCTATATTTATCTACATTTAACTCCATCCCAAACATTGATACCAAAAATAACAAGTTTTACTATGGTGAAAATGGTAGTATAGAAATTCCTGAAGGGGTTTACGAGTTGCAGGATATAAACGATTTTTTGAAAGGAAAACTGAACGATGTAAACTTTAATTTAACGTGCAATAATAATACATTAAGAACACATATTATTGGCACGAAAGATATTCATTTTGAGAAAAAAAATAGTTTAGGTAATTTATTAGGATTCGGTAGACAGTTGCTCAAAGCGAATGTACTACATGAATCACAACATCCTGTCAACATTCTTTCAACTACTGTGGTCAGGGTAGAGTGTGATGTAGTGAGCGGATCATATATAAATGGCATGTCAAGTCACATTATACATGAGTTTGCACCTAACGTCCCTCCAGGTTATAGATTAATTGAAATACCTAAGAATATTATTTATTTCCCAGTGAATCAAAATAACATAAGCAGCATAAATATAAGATTATTGGATATAAATAATAACTTGATTAATTTACGTGGTGAAGAAATTCAGTTGTATTTACATATTAAAAGAAAATGATCGAATTTAATAAAACCTTACCACCGCAATCCAAAATCATTAGTCACACTCCAATCGCTCCCAAGGAAAGAACTTTAAAGAAGAAAAGACTAACATCAAAAAATAAAAAATTCCTGAAACTAATCGGACTGTTAAAATGAGTAATATACTAGATATTTTGAGTACACCTGTTTATGATAATACCATCGACGGTGTCGAGATTCATTCGTATAAGCCATACGTGACTAGTTTTAACAGGAATGACGAAATTCGTATACCGATCAATCAACAAGATCTGTATGTACTCCCGTCAGCTAGCACTTTATATTTGGAAGGCGCTGTTAATGTGTTCAAGAAAGACCCAAGGCAGCAGGCTGCCAGTGTACATTTTACAAATAATCCACTGCTGTTCTTTTTTCAAGATATACGATATGAACTAAATGGAGTCGAAATAGACAAAATTAAAAACGCTGGCATAACTACCACTATGAAATC
Source organism: Argyresthia goedartella (assembly GCA_949825045.1). Classification (NCBI taxonomy): domain Eukaryota; kingdom Metazoa; phylum Arthropoda; class Insecta; order Lepidoptera; family Argyresthiidae; genus Argyresthia; species Argyresthia goedartella. The sequence goes on along the minus strand of OX463821.1, from coordinate 17,549,359 downwards.
ATTGCTATCTATGAATGAGAGTGAGTCGAAAATGTCAAAAGTTTGGGGTTGGGATATTAATGGAACAAAAAATAGTCAGTCAGGAAAATTTTCAGCATCTATACCACTAAGTAATATTCTCGGATTCGCGGAGGACTACAAAAAAGTCATAATCAACTGTAAACATGAACTTGTTCTGCTGCGCAGTAACACTAACCTCAATGCATTGAAATTAAGTACAGGAGAAGTCGTGGAAGATGTAGTAATTCATAAAATTGTATGGAGAGTTCCTCATATAAAAGTTTCTGATGTAGAAAGAATCAACCTTCTTCGGTTGTTAGAAAAAGACAGATCCATTCAAGTAGCATTTAGAAATTGGGATTTATATGAATATCCATTGTTGCCAAGAACTACGAAGCATACATGGTCCATCAAAACATCATCTCAAATAGAAAAACCTCGATACGTCATTCTAGGTTTACAAACGAACAGGAAAAATAATGCTACTACTGACATGTCGCAATTTGATCACTGCAATTTACGTGACGTCAAAGTGTATCTGAACTCTACTTACTTTCCTTACGACAATATGAATGCGAGCTTTTCGAACGACAATATTGCTATATTATACGAACAATACACTCGATTTCAACAGTCTTATTACGGCAGAAGAACTGAACCATTGTTGAATGCAAAAGAGTTCAAGGAATTAACACCACTGTTTGTGATAGACTGTTCGAGGCAAAGCGATAATCTTAAATCTGGGCCGGTAGTCAATGTGCGGCTTGAACTGGAGAGTGAAGCAGAAATACCTGATCAAACCTCAGCTTATTGTCTCATACTGAACGACTGTTTGTTTGAATATAAACCGCTGAGCAATATTGTTCGAAAATTATCATGAATAGCACAAATGCATTGTTCGTGGATTTACAAGGATTTAAAAACGATAATAATGGCTTCATTGTTAAAGAACTTGCGTTAGCAACGAATGAGTACACTCAAATTTTTCTCATAAAACCTCCATTCCCATATCGATGTTTAACTAGTTCTGAAAAAAAATGCGTCAAATGGATTGAGAATAACCTTGGATATAGATGGGCTGATGGACACATTGATTTCATACAGTTCAAGAGGATAATAGTACCATACCTAGAAAATAAACTTGTATTCGTTAAAGGTTTAGAAAAATCGAAGTGGATTAAAGACCTCTGTGACATTTGTACTGTAAAGAATATAGAAGATATCGGATGTCCAAGTTTAATGCAGCTATTTAAAACTTACAACTCGCAGTTTATTGATTTTAGTTGTGTAACGCATAAGACTAATTACTGTGCTTTGAGGAACGTTTTGTGTATCAAAAAATGGTTCAAAAATAATCAGCATCCAAATGTATGATAGTATTCCTACCAATTAATAATTAACTGATTGACTTAGCGAGATTAAAGAATATTTTCAATACTTTTTTGTTTTATTTCACTTTTTGATAGATTACACAAGAGAAATGAATCTGGGTCGCTTATAAAAGTCGGAAACTTAAGAATGCTAGCTTAAAGAAATGAATGAATGAATGAATGAATGAAATATTTATATATTTCGTAGTTTGATTAAGACAATTAATTACTCCTTAAAGGAAGGTATTGTATTTTATTATATTGTCTATTAAACAAAATTAGTTTTCAAGATTTATATTTAACTGACTCGAATCCATTACTCTCGAGTGTATTATATGAATAGATTACCTTCACCAGTACCGAAATCACTTTACCAAACCATAATTATTTTATTTAAGTAAGTAACTAAATTTCATGTTTTTATTTTACTTTATGCAGGACATAAATGAAGTAATAAAAATACCAAATAATATCCATGTAAGAAAATTTATTTTAAACACTTGAATCATCACAGATTTTTTTACAAATTTTCCTTATTAGGTTTTCGGACATGTCCATTATTTCGTCCACTACATCACACACAATATACTGCGCACTGACCGCTACATCATTCGACGGGGTTGATGATCCAGTCTGTGCGTTCAAATCAATTATTTCAATTTTAATCTTGTGATGTCCCTTTCTCGGCACTTTCGTAATTATAAATGATGATGTAGCTTTTCGTTTTTTCTGGAATTTTTTTCTGTTGCTAGCTTGTCTTGCTTCCACTGAAGCGGCAACCTCATCAAAGTCCTCCAATTGTTGTTGGGCATGCGGAAACCACAGGTCCGAAGGGTCCATTATCTGTAAACCAAATAGCAATGATTAGAACAAAATAATAATAATAATAATACTACAAAACACTAAATCATATTATGTAGTAGGTAGCGTAATACTCACGTAATAATTTGATTGAGAGCGGTACTGGTCCTATAGTGCGCTCGCCTGCTGGCCTAATGAATAATTAACATTTTCTTTGAGTCTATTTAAGCAAAAGCGAAAATGCAAGTATCATTGTATTTCAATTTGAATTCCTTGAACGCGACACGTGTTATATTCACGTTGCGACAGGTCATCGTAATTGTTTCATGGTCATCACTTTCATGCAATATGATCTATCTTTTCGAAAACCTTTCTAAAATAAACTCTATATACAAATCCATTCTGGCTGGTATCTGACGAATATACAGTCAGCTGCAGAAAAATTTAACCCTCAGTGGGGTGATTGATATACGGGTGATACTTTTATGGTGAGGATATTTTTCTCTGCAGCTGGCTGTACCTAGGTACATTTAGTAGGGTATGTTGTAAAATAAGCTTAAAAGAAACACGAAAAATAGTCCGACAACACATTACTTTATTTCAATATACCAATATTCGCTTACAAGCTATAGTTTAAAGACTAATTATATTATATTATTTACATCTCAAAACGCTGATTTATGGCCCCATGAAAGAGTTGATATGTTATCTTTAAGGATGATGCGTTTGTCGTCCTTACATGATAGAGCTATTTTATTAAGCGATTGTGTAAACATTTCATGTTTTAATGACCTAAATACCGTATTTCTTTTCCTAACTAAATTATTATCTAATAACACACGTTTATAGTCCTTAAAACTCATTGTTTTTACAACAGGTTTTTTGGTACCTTTAGCTTTTTTTATTTCAGTATTTTCGGTTTTTATACAATAAAGTTTAGATCGTAGGCCTACAAACTCAACTATGAGCTGACCTCCTAACTCATCTTTAAATAACCCAGGCACTTTTTTATTTTGCCTCCTTATACCGTATATATTATTAACAGCGTAGTTACTAGTATCGAAGTATTGAGCAAAATTGTATTTTATATCTTTATAAACATCTTTCGTTGCTATGGAATACAGAAAACTGTCAGTGTCTGTGTAACACATTTTTATATTAGGACCATAAAAAGGTTTCATAACAGAATAGTGAAAATCGTACATGTGACTCTTAGATATTTCCAAAACAGAAAAACCAATGTAAATCGGTTTATCGAGAGTAATTTTTTCAGGATTCATCTGGACCGCTACAAAGTTTTCTGTAAATACAGTTGAGCTGTGGTAATTAGGTCTGGCTATTAGTTGCTCTGCGCCTAGACGTTTTTTCGTTTTGTTGTTTTTATCGGACCACTGATTTACTAACTTAACGCTTAACCTTTTTTCGGTATCCTCTAAGGTTTTGCCAAAAATGCTATTATTCAATAATTTAAAAAAGTCTTGTTCAAATTGAGATTTCGCTTTTTGCCTCAATCTCGTATTTAAATCAATATATTGTTTTAAATATGGACCTTGCTTAAATTTAATAACTCTGTGTATGCTTCTTAATTTCAGTCCATGTTTGAGACACGTTTTCAAATGAATATAGTGTATAACATAATTATATTTATCATACAAATTCGGTATCAGTTTACATGTTTTCGATCCAGGCGGTACATATTTTTGCGGGCAGAAAGGTAAATCGTTATGATGATCATGCAGGGATTCCGGATATTCTAGATCGACTTCTAAAATGTAACCTACATCTGAATTGTCTTGTAAAGAGAGAATGTCAGAAACTTGAAACATAGGATTTTCGATCATTTCAAAGTCAGAATGCGGTAAATAACTACTTAAACCGAAACCATAAAGATTGTTCGCGTCAGCATAAATCAAGTATCTATCAGGCTCCGAGGGATTGTAGTCCGAGAGGTACTTATTATTAGCACTGGCATAGCGGGTAGAACATAAACAGACGCCTCCGCGAATACCTTTTTGTATCATCCGAATAATTTCCAAATCATGTATTAGTTCTAATTTCACTTCTGTTTTCAACAGCATTGCATCAAAACTTAAACTGGGAGCCGTTATGTAAAAAGCTGGGTCTAACCTATAATTATTTTTACACGTCTTTCTAAAACTCTCAAAAATATCCGTCAACAGCATTACATCTGATTTCAAGTATAGATCGGTATATTGACCAAGGTTCGACAAACGGAATACACGCCAAACACAATGAGCATGAGCATAATCTGACTCTGAAACATTCTCATCAGTTAAGCTGCTGTAGAAACACTCAGGCGGCGGTAATTTATTTTCATCATAACGTTTCCACTTATTCATGTACTCGTAAGGATAAACACCTTTACGTCTCAATAAGTCGAATTCCTGTTTATCTGGGTAGCAACGAGAGAGATGAATAAAATCTTCAACTATTAAATTTTCTGCAATTTTTTCTAAACTAGTACCTAAAAATGCAAACGAGTCAACAAAACGAACAGCCATATACTTATTATTGCTAACAGGAAAGAACTTTGTAAAAGACACATAATTTTCTTTTGTTTTTGCTATAACATTTATGTTTCCATGCATTTCACCTAGCTCTCGTATAAACAAATGACAGTCATAGCCTGACAGATTATGGAAAAAAATAGGGACAAATGATTTGGGGAGCTTAAATCGAAGGTTACAATACTCATGTGCTGCTCCGCGGTAGCGCCCAGTCAAATGGCAATGATCTCTCACCTTTCCTTCGAATATTAACTTATTACAGAGGTAACAATATTTGGACTCCAAAAAGTTTTTCAGCTCATTTTCAGTGAGGGGTAACATGTCGATTGGATCGTTAAGAATTTTACTTATCATTTCAACATCATCGCCTAATATTTTCAAAAACTGTTGAACACAATCAGGACCTCGGTACGATCGATACCGATTTAAAGACGTATCATAGGAGCAAACAATATAATATCCGAACGCTACTGGAATATGTTTTTGAATCGTTTCCGTAAAATTCGAGTTTTTCTCCGACCGAGGTTGTAGCATAGACTCAAAATCTGCGTAAATGACAAATGGCATATCATGCATGCGTTCAAAATGTTTGAACTGTATCAATGTCCCTTTATCAGGCAACGATGTTTTCACACCACTGCACACGTGATCATTACGTTTTTTGTCACTAGAAAAAAATAACAAGCAATCATCACAGAAAAAAATTCTACCATCATGTTTAGTTATCTGAGATCTTACAAGCCTACTCAAATCCTTAATAAGACAATAATGTGTTAGCGCACCCGATTCCAAAAACAATAAATTTATACGATGCTTCCGCCCCTTGTGAACAGATTTGTACAAAGGTCCTACAACATCAGACTTTTCACTGAGACCATAAATATTAATACTTATGGTATCATTGTTCTTTTCAAAGATCTTAACATCCCTGAAACCTGGCGGAAACGTCATGTTTTTCGTGTTAAGCACAGTATCGAAATGAGGATATGAACTCGTTCGGTGTGAATTTTGCTGTGCGGGAAATAAAGCTGCCATTATGCACCATAGAAAACAAAAGTTATCTGTATTCTGAATGTTGATACATGCACGTTTATATTTAATAGGTCTAGGAAGATCGATAAACCCTGAACCTCGCAGAGGATTATATTTGTTGATATTGACCTCCAGATATGAATTTGCTACAAAACTCCAACCACTGTCTCTCTCCTGAAATTCATCGATTTTTGCAAGTATTAAACTTACAGCGTTATTGTAAATATCTTTAAAATCATAATTTTTGCGGATGACTATATTGGGCGTAGCGAACGATTTAATCTCCCTCTCATCATTCTTAGGTAACGAAAACTCTGCAAACAGTTCAAAATTTACTTTGACGCTATTAAAGGAGCCGATCCGCGCCTCTATCAGGTCACGTACGCGTGACCGCAGCGAGCGCAGGTAGATGCTCGGAAGGCAAGCGTTAGAGCCCGCGCCGTCCGCCGCCGCGACCATATCCGACGCTGCGCCTGGGTTGCTTATTCTGTACGATGCGATCCGACTGCGGAAAGCACTAGAAATCTTCTCAAGACCGTCACCCTTAATAACAACATTGTTGTTTTTATGTACAGTGCTACGCAAATGAGCTGAAAAACTTTTACTTTTTACAGACACATCACATGATGTACAATATACTAATCTATTATTATTCAACATCTTAATTATATGTAAGGATCAATCAAACCTGACAAATGATAATTAAACCTATCTACCTAAGTTACACCTAATTTTTTACTACCTGCCTATATGAAAAATAATACCTACCTACGAATTAAACTTATGAAACAAAATTAATACCTATATGAAATCAGCCTATATAAATCTACAAGCACAGTAACGCTCAATACAAGTCACCTCAGTTCAATACTTTAAAATTTTTATAAAGGTGACTAGACGTGAGCGCGACTGTACTTGTCTACCTAACACCTAAAATAATAAAAATACTCTTTCATGGGACACCACACCACCTAACAGCAAAACATGAAATGAAAAGCAAAATATCTAGTTATTTTATTATAGTTGTAAATTTTGGCTCACACGGTCGTTAAAAAACATCCCCTCCTCTGGGAACTTCAACTTCGAACGTTTCAGCAGCTGCCTCAAAGCTGCAAATTCTGGCGATTCGTGATCGCCTTGGAGCTTAAGCGCCAACACAGCCTTCTCCCAGCGCTTCAACGGGTGAACGTTTTTTATATCAGCCACCTGATAAATCTTGAGGTCTAAATATAGCTCTCCTGGAAGATATCCTGAGCGACGCACGACTCCGTCCGCGACCCTCTTAGAATAACTGGACAACAAGCGCAGTGGTTGTTTTGCGACGTCCCCGTCGCTCTCCGAGTCTAGCGTCCTCCACTCTTCTGACTTCGGAGGCTGCTTTCGCTTGGCTTGCGTCGCTTTGCGTCTGTAAATAAAACGAATTAGTTATATTACACTGTGAATGATATCGAAAATACATGGATTACGGGGACTTGTATACACAAGATAAGTGAATTAAGTCATTTTTTTTTTTTTGTTTTGCGATGAATAGAATCGTAAAACATATTTACCTAGACACCGATTCCTCGTCGTCCGACTCCTGACGACGTCGCTTCGACGGTGGCGGTGGCTTGGCGGACGTGGCCTTGGGCTTGGGCGATGCGGTCTTCTTGTTGAGAACTGATTTCGGTGTTGGCACGTACCCGGGTGGTTGAGCACTTTTCAAACTGAAACAGGAAAAAACATTTAGACACACATATTATAAATACACACTCCTGTATAATTATAATAAGGCATAATGAAAAGAAACTTCCAAATAAAGGAAACATACTTCTCAAAATATTCCTCTTCAGAATCTCCGAAGAGCTCCTGCTGTCGTCGTTTTGCCGCTGTCACCTTGGCGGTGTGAGTGGTAGATTCGTTGTCAGACCTGAAATATCACAACACTTATTAATGATGAAGTCCATCAATATAGAAATTGATAGTCGATCAAAATGAAGATTAAGATTCATTCACGAAGGCACATGACGTAGTTAAAAATTAGCCTCTTTGTCTTTCATACGACAGCCGGTGACAACTCTGAATGGAAAGGAAAGACGCATATCGACGTTTCAAAGGTAAAAGGGCATAAGCAACACTTGTTGGCGGTATTGAGTAAGAGCCAGTAAGTAAGTGCCATCGTGGAGAGTGAAACACTTACGTACATTATTTCCAGATTCCTCGTTGGCTGGCGATGGCGATGGCAAGTAGAGGTGCTGGTGAAGTAGTAGGCGTAGTAGCTTCCAAAGAGAAGTGATAATTTTTAATTGCATTTCCGTCGTTTATAAATAAAAATACTGATGACTCTGAAAAAAGGATGTGTATGTGTGGTCGTATGATCACAAGCCCTGACAACGTACACTTACATAGGTTCAGCGGAAACAACTCAGTGTGCAAAATAATATCGCAAAAATAAAATTACCGAATGCAACCCAATACGCTTGACCTCATTAAGAAAACTTACACGTGTTTTTACTTTCCTAGATGGGATGCCAGAAACACAAATACTTATATGAATGTACGTGGGCATAGTTTTGCCACCCCGTATGGGAACGCTGTGATGCTATGTTAGTTTTTGTTTTTAATATCTTGCGAGACGAGATGACCGATGCACACAGTTTGCATCTTTTAGCCATTGAGTTTATTTTTTCTTAGAGAGAAGAGACAAGCTCATCGCCGCTCAGGACAAACATCAGCCGCATTAACACCCATATTGTAGGTATCATGGGGAAAGTCTATCGCCGAACTATCATAAGCCCAACAAATACGTACAACGTCCCCACCGAAGGATCAGGCCTTTACTCGAAATAGTACTAAGTAATGATTTAATGGGTATATACTCGTACATAGATGTTTTTTCCTAGCTAGAACGAGGTGAGCTATTTATCAATTCCATTTAAAAGTAGTACCTATACATGAATTGATTTGTAGGTACAGTTTATAGTGGCTCGATCCCGAGCGGCGATGGGCTAGTCCCTCTCCGCAAAACGGAGTATAAATACCAGCTGCATGCAGGCAAAGTTCTGTCCCGTATGGAAAAGTCATGATGCTGTGTACACAATTTACACACATTGGTCTAGATATTGAGGGAAACTAGGATTCCCTGTATCTTGGGTACTAGGCAACTGAATACATACTTTTGTAGGGATAAATATTATACTTAGATAAAAAACCATGACTCGGAAACAAACATCCACGCTCATCACGCAAATATTTGTCCCACCGGGACTCGAACCCAGGACCTCTGGCGTTGTAGGCAGGGTACTACCGACTCGACCATTCGGATGGTCAATTTGGTTATAACATTAATCCAATGTAATTCATGCTTACTAGGGAGCAATCTCATCGCCGAACTATGTTATGTTATGATATCATCAACCGAAATAGAGTACCTAGATCGGTTTTATTTATTAATGTTAGCAGTTAGTGGCAGAAACACAATTGAAAGTGTGTGTGTGTGTGTGTTCACGCGCTGCGGCAATGTAGGTATTGAAAACACAACTATGCAAGAAATAAAATTAAATTGAACACGCGTGACCTGATTAGAATGCTACTTATACTTACGATGGGTTTTGCGTTCAACACATCTGTTGAGTCCGTGACCTAAAGGTTCTTGAATGAATTTGATCTGTCATTTTTGAACTGTCAATAGGTTTTTCGATCCATCTGTCGATAGGTTTTTCGATCCATCTGTCGAGCCCGTAGGCTCGAACGATCGTGAAGTGAATTTAAACTGTCATTATCTACCTACTCAAAATCTCTACAGGTTTCTTATTGTAGTAGAGAATGCACTGACCCTTGAAAGAATTACTCACCTCTGTTAGTCTAAACCAGGGCGCAACGAGTCTGTGATTATTTCTTAGGCTTACAGCTAAACTTGGAAAATGTTCTAAGGTTCATGCGTAAATAAATTATATTTTCGAAAATCATTTGACTAGCTATAGTTAGGATGTCAATTTCTTTAACAAGCTATCTTAAGGAATTTGTTCGTTTTAAATAAAATAAAATAAAAGTAGTTTGAATATCCGCTGCTTTCCCCCACAACAAGATACCATAGGAAATGACTCTATGGAAGTAACTAAAATGTACTAGCCTAGTTGTAGCCACATCCCTGTTTTGTCTGACGTTCCTAATAGGGAAAGCCGCACAACTTAATTTATCAGCTAATTTACCTATGGGGGGTACCCCACTGCAATTCGCTATTAATGGTTATTCCAAGAAACTTCGTATCATTTACTAATTCTAACGTGTTGCTGTCTAACACGAAACTAGTCTAACCCTAACTAGAAGTGTGGGAATGTTTCAAAATTATGTTATCAAATATTTTACTTAGTGCTGGAAGAACAGATATTGGTCTGAAATTTAAAGGATCACCCTTGTCTCCCGACTTGAATAGAGGTTACTGTGTTTCATCAGGTCTGGAAAATATCCATCGTTAACACATTTAATTAATATATAAGCTAAGTGTGTGTAACTAGAATTATTGAACCAAGTAGACTAGAAGACTGACTGATACACTCCACAGGTCTTCAGTATTTTTTAAGTTAAGTAATCTCAACGTTTTGACAATGTCCTGGGGATATACATGATTAAATTTTAAATATTTATTGCTGACGCTAGTGTTGTTTTTCAATAAAGTGTCTGCTTCATATGGAGATGATTTTAGCCTCTCTGTTGTGAGTAAGGAAACATTGGTAAAGATAGCATCGCTTTGATGACACGTTATTTTTTTTATTTTTTTTAATTCATTCTATGCTCAGATTTGTTTTGTGGGTCAAGACCGGAGTTTGTGATATGGGCTCGTCCTCCTTGCTGGTCTTACCCTCCTCGTCCTTAATTAGAAAGCCCACCAATTCCGTATTCTGGCGTTGTAGCTGAACCAACTCAGACGTCGCGGCTCTGAGTTCGACTAACTCACTCTGTTCTTTGGCATAACATTGGAGTGCGTTTGCCAGGAGGTCACGTAGATGCTGGACTTCTACTCGGGCACGGTGACGAAACCAATCTAATTGCGATATGTCGTGGAGTGATGGCAAGGATGCATTCCGTCCCCGCATCTGTACTCAGAAGCTATTGTCTCTGAGGCACTGGAAGAACAAGGGGGTATCAAGATCAATGGGAAAATAATTATCAATTTTAGATACGCCGATGATACCGCTCTTATTTCCTCAACACCTGAAGATATGCAGAGGATAGTTCGTAACGTCAACGAGTGCAATGAATCTCACCAAATGAAGTTTATGGTGGTTTCTAGAAAAGAGGACTGGAACACAACTTTCTGGGTAGCAGGAATTACCCTGGAGAGAGTGATAAAATACAAGTAATAACAAGCCCATGGGTGATTGAAGCATGGGAGTTGGAATTTGAGATAAAGACGCAGATTGAAATTGCTTGAATTGACAGGTACTTTGTATGAAAGACTTCCATAAACAAATCTGAAGTATGATGCTTCAATGCTACATCTGGCTAGTAGACAACTCGCAAAAACTTAACTTATTTAAAATGTGGTGTTTCCGGAGGATGCTGAGGATAAGCTGAGTCCATAGAGTCACGAACGAATGAGGTTCCGCGAAGCGCCAAATGCTCCCGAAAACTCACCTTGACCATAAAGAAGAAGAAATAAGTTGCTTGGGACATGTGCTTAGACATGAACGATACCAACTCCTTCAGGTCATCGTAATGGGCAAGGTAGAGGGGAAAAGACGTGCTGGCAGAAGAGGAAAGCTCCGCAACATCAGGGAATGGACGGGAGTGGCCAGGGTTGAACAGCTTATGCGCTTGGCAAAAAACAGAGAGGAGTATGGAGAGCTCATCGCCAACCTCCAGTAGGAGAGGCATTTAAAGAGGAAGGAGAAGAGGAAGCGGAACGTGTTTTAAAAAACCCACCATCGGAAGTAACGCACCGAATTGTCAGAAGAATGACAATTCTAATTAAGAGATATCCGTCAGTCTCCCTTTATATTATTAATATAATAAGTTATGTCCACTAAAAATAATCATACACAGAACGAGGGCATTTACAGTCTACATAAAAAGCAACCTATCGGCTATTGCCGAAGAGCCTGATTTCAAAGACGCTAAATGCCTACTGTTAAATTGCCCACCTGCCCAAAAAAAAAAATTACAACTTTAACTCCTCCTTAAACGAACTACTGTCACAGTACTTAAAACCTATAAAAATATTATTGTTACTGGCGATATGAACATAGATGTAAAAACAACCCATTCTGATCCTAATTCTACGGAATATCTTGACCTAATGTCCTACCATGGACTTCTCTCTGCACATGTCCTACCGACTAGAGACAAAACTGCCTGGATCATGCCTTCCTAAAAGTTAATACAAAGCAAAAAGCTAAAACTCTTGTAACAAAATACACTCTTACTGATCATGATTCTGTTATTATTTGCCTTCATAACCATCTCCGGAGAACTTATTCTAAAATTACCAAGGACGTAGTAAACTACAAAAAACTGGCTTCTGACATTGCTGCAATTGACTTTTCTTCTATCTATAACGCGGAGGATCCCTCGGAAGCAACCCATCACTTGATACACCCACTTACAAAAGCAATTAAAGCAAATATACAAAGTACAAAACTACCCAGCAACAAAAAATTATTCAACCCTGGGTCACTGCAGGCCTTTTACGCTGCATGCGTAATCGGGACAAATTACATCAAAAGCTAAAAAAGAATTCAACCAATCACATACCTATCACAACATACCAACGTTATAGAAACTTCTGCAATAAAGTTCTCAAAAAAAGTTAAAATACAGCATGAAAGAGCAGAGCTAGAAAAAGCGGCTAATAATAGCAAATGAATCTGGCAGTCTATCAAAAAAGTTGCGTTTCTCTCGAAACCAAAGGAGACAGCTCATGACTTGATAACTGCGTCCGAAAACCCACTTGACTGTATCAAAAGCGTCAATAGCTATTTTGTAAATGTGGGAAGGAATCTAGCAGACAAGATAAAACCAAACAAAAATGCAGCTACCGAAAACTTCAACATCAACCATCTTTTCCAAATTCAATGGCACTATTAAGGACTGACGAGAGAGAGGTCAGCAATTTAATCACTTGAAGCAACTGTTCTATAGGACATGACAAAATCTCGTCCAAATTGCTAAAAGACCACAAACATGTCAATACCCCTCATCTTACACACATCTGCAATATGTTTCTCAAAAGGTTCTCCCACAAGCATTTAAGAAATCTGTCATTATTCCATTATTCAAAAACGGCGATAGAGGCAATGTCGACATCTCGAAAACTAGGCCAATATCAATCCTGACCGCCCTGTCCAAGATACCAGAGAGCATAATGAACAACAGACTAGTTAAATATCTTGAAAGCAACAAAGTACTCCCAAACTGCCAGTTTGGCTTTCGCGCTGGCAGATCAACGTCTGACGCCGTTCATGAGTTAACTCTCACTGTAGTGAGAAACTTGGACTCCGGAAACAAATGTCTTTCTATATTTCTTGACGAGGCTAAAGTGTTTGAAACTGTCTCTATCCCTCCCTCATGCTGCTAAACAAAAGACTCACAGATCTTGTATGCCCGAGGCAACCTTATAGAACGTTTTTTATTAATCGAATTTTCGCTTACCTAGGAATCTATCTTTATAATAAAATCTGCATGGACTCTGCTCTTATAACTGAGATTTGTATTTTCACCTTCAGCCAGTACACTATTTGAGAATACGCTTTTCCCCATTTCTCGTTAATCTTTGATTCGGTTTAAAAAAAACTGTTATATTCAGTTCCTAGCGCTCCATCGCATGAAATGATTAGTGGGGTGAACGAGGCTCTTAGGTCTTCAGGTGCTCGGTCGTCTTTTGAGTGTTTCTCTCGGCTATGTCTCTGTGATGTGTTTTTTCTGAAAAAGTAAGCGTCAGCATTTACTATGCGTACGTCAAAGAACGCTTTCATTGCAGGCTCCCACACACTGTTTAGTAACAGATCACCTATAAGTGCTGGTTAATTTATATTTGTGTCTTGCAATATGGGTTCTATTGTGCCAGTTCCCCAGGTAGTTTGGCTCAATTTTTACAGCCACCTCTGTGTTGATCGTGTCTTTTTTTATGCATCCTCCTTTCTTGCAGTTTAATGCGTGGTTCAGGTCAAAATTATTCTCTCCGCATCCGTCGCAGGCCTGAGAGAGATTTGCAGGTTCGTGGGCGTATCTAATAGCTAAAGCATCCCTAAGCTGGGTAGCTGTGAGACCAGTGTTATATGCGGTGGTCGGGATGATAGTTAGCCATTGTGAAGAGTTCGTTTCAACGATTCTTTGAATATATCTTTTCATTTTATTTGGTAGTTTAGATATAATGAAATGACTTTATTCAACGTCTCCCTTTTGCCGCGATAGCTTTTCTTCTTTGATAGTATTTGTAGCATGAGTTTGATGGGCTTGTAAGTCTAGATTTTCGTCGGATTTGAAGGCATGCGTTAGTATACTATTTGATTCTACCGATGTTTTATGACAGTCATTGTTATTCATGGGGTCATTAGACCCCCATCAACTGATTTTAAAGTGTTTGAGTTTATCATGGAAGATGTTCTCAGTAAATCTTTCAACACTTCAAAATACCTAATTGTTTGTAGCGATTTTAATATTAATATAATGGATAAGTATTCACTAAGTGATAAATTACTAAATTTGTTTTTATGCTGTGATCTAAAAAATATTTTAATCAGCGAACCAGAATCACAACCTCATTTGCAACTTGCTTAGATAATGTTTTTTGTACCTGCGAACCTCAAAGCATGGCTATATCTGACACACTTAGCTCGGATCATTGTGGAGAAAGCGTTGTGTTCCCATGTAAATTAAATAAAAACTCTCAGGAGTTTACTTACAGACACATTACTACCAACCGTATGGGACAGTGTTCGGAAAGCATTGATAAGCAACTTAATTACTTACCGTTTGTTACAAATCCAGATGACCTTTGCAATTCTTTGTGATTGACAAAGAGCTTAATGATATATTTAAATTAAAAATATTTAGAGTTAGCATCTAGGCGAGACTTGATGATTGGGCTAGAACTGGTATTTATAAAAGCAGGCAGCAAATTGTATGATTTATATCTAAAAAGATGTATAAATGCACATCATACTAAATTTTTAGAGTACATATGACAATATTCAAAGACATTTAAATCTGTGTGCCATACAGCAAAGTCCCTTTAACTGAGTAGGAAAATTAAGAAAGCTGAAGACATAATCGCAACAACATGGAAAATCTGTCGAAATCGATACCGAAACTGGCAAAATTAAGCCTTGGGACCGGAAATTTGTTCTAAATGTAGACGATAAATTAATTTCTACAGATCGCTAAGTAGCCAATGCATTTGAAGATTTCCTTAAAATACCAATCTTTACTACCCAGTCCTTAGATTCATCCCCGGCGGAGGCTGCTTCGATACTATTAAATAATGCTGATAAGTGTGATGATATATTTAAATTCAAACACATTGTTAAAATGTAGACATGATTGTTAAGTCATTTCAATTGCTAAATATTAAAAACACTAAAAAACAAATAAAAAACTATTGAAAACATTTAGTTGATATTTGTGGAACTTTGTGGAACAACAAAAATTTTAACTTGTATTATTGATTCAATCACTCCTTACTTGGTTATTATTTTTGATTAAGGAGATTTTCCTGACGTAATGACAAATAACTGATTCCTATGTATAAGACCGGCAATAACAATGATCCGTCTAACTACAGACCAATATCAATACTCCCCGCGCTAAATTAAATATTTGAAAAAAATATCTTAAGCTAGTTCAATAATTACCCCACTAATGGGTCAATACCCATTTTAATATAAACAACTGTTCCATAGTGAGCAATATGGCTTCCCTAAAGGACGTTCTACTACAGATGCAGGGATAAGGCTTTTAAAACATATCTTTGATGCTTGGGATAAGTCACAAGATGCAATTGTTGTTTTTCTGTGAACTTTCCGAAGCATTTGATTGCGTTAGTCATAATTTAAAGCATTACGGGGTTCAGGGGAAAGCTCTCGATCTTGGCTTCTCTTATCTTAGTAATAGAATCCTGAAAGTTGATGTGAATGGAAAGAGGTCATCTGGATCTCTCATCTGTCAATGGGTGTCCCTCAAGATTCAATATTGGGCCCATTTTTGTTTTTGGTGTATATTAACCTTTTCAGTCAAAAACTTATGTGATATTGTTTTGTTTGCTGATGATATTTCACTCATTTTTAACATTAACATAACCCAGAACAATTTTGACGATGTCAAAAAGCCATTCACTCCAGTCCTTAACTAGTTTACTACCAATAATTTAATGCTAAATTCTCAAAAAAACAAATGTGTAAAATTCTCGCTATATGATGTCAGAGGGGATCCCACTTTGAGAATTTTAATAAATAACGAGCCTTAAGACCTCGTGCAGTCATCTAAATTCTTGGGTACTCATTCTAGATTAAAAAATGCAGTGGGGTCTTCACACATTGTATATAGCAGGAAGATTGAGTTCTGCGGAAAAATATTAACACCATTGTAAAAAATTGCGATGTTCATAATTTTAACAGTAGAAATAAAAAGAAACTGAATTTACCTAGATTTCTGTTGCAGAAGGTTAATGGTTCATTTATGGCGAACTGTATTCGCTTTTATAATAAGTTACCAGAGGAAATTGATGAAACCCATGAAAAGTTTTAAAACATTTATTAACGTTAATCTCATAAAAAAGCTTATTACACTATGACCGACAAAAATGCATGACCTCAATGACCTCAATCAACACTCGTTTGATGCTATTATAGAACTCGCTTCGCTCGTCCCTTACAAAACAAACTCGTTATTTAAGGCCCCTTATTATACGACAGTTGTATATATTACTATAATATGCTCGTGGTCTTTTCCATATGATATACATGAAAACAATAATAAAAAACAATGCAGGTTTTCTATTCAGATGTAACAGCAAATTAAAATCATTGCTTAGTCAGAGGTAAAGGGACCAACGAGACCAATTAATGTGATGTTTACTCGTACTTCTGACGGCGATACAACTTTGATAAAGTAGTCGGTGGTGACGCACTTGCCTACTTAGTATACTGCGATACGAGAATTTAATCAAAATGACGTACATATAACTGTTACCAATAACTCTAATAAATCGAAGCGTCGTTGGCCTAGTGGTATTCGCAAATCAGAAACGATCGTGTGGGTAGCAACATCTCGCCGAGATGGGCACTGGATGGGTGTCCGTTCTATTTGTTTGCTACTCGGTGGTAGTAGTCGTGAAGCTGTATAAGAAGCTGTGTCCTAATACAGCAGCAGCTTGGTAAATCCTGACGGTCGGGTTGGCCACTAGCCCGACACCCCTCCATCAACCCGCACCGAGCCAGCGTGGTGGAGTATGGCTCCATCTTACTCGTATCGTGGTAAAGACCCTCGCCCCTCGGTGGGGACATTCATGGGCTATATTTGAGGAGGTTAGGAACAAAAGGTGTCATTTACACTTTTCCTTTTTCTGAGTAAATTGAGTAAAACAAAATTCACCTGGATCCATGCAATTATTTTGTATTTTTGTTTAACATATTTGTGGCAGTTAGTTACTGGGTTTCACGTATATAAAGGTATTTATGTAGACCCTTAAACAAAGCCAATATTTAATAAAATGTCACCTTTTGATCCTACACTAAGTAAAAATTTTACCATTTGATTCAATAAAGTTGTAAAATGACACTTTTTGAAAATCACTAAATAAAAAATGTTACCATAAGAAACAAACTAGGTAAGAAAAAAGAAACAGATTTAATCAAAATATGTTTATTAAACGTGCAATTCACCACAATCAGGTTCTAGACAGTCACAGTTAGCACTTTCATCTTGAACATCATTTTCAGTAATATTGTTTTCATATAAAATGTCACCATACCATTTCAAGGAGGGTTAATTTTGCCAGTCTGCTCCAAACTTTTACGCGACCCTTGATTAATACTCGCCACATTTACTGCTCCTTCATCCATTTTTCCAGTAAGAAACCTTCATGCAAGTAAGAAAACACTGCGAAGTCACAAAGTCACAACATAATGAGCTCTGGAGAAAATCACAACCGCCAACAGAATTTGAAACTGAAACGTCAAGTACAACGAAAAAAAAAACAAACAAGTCTATGGATTTAGTGTTGCCACAATGTCCTTTCGATTTTCGATCGATTAAACGATTAATCAACACACACAATCGAAGAATAAAATTTAAATCGATAAATTTTGTCAGTAAATATACCCATTTGATACGATTTTAGCAACGTTGGACGTATTTACTAAGATATGTCACTTTTTGATATTAAAGTCTTGACCACTGCATTGGTTGGATAAAAATGACACTTTTTGAACTGAAAGCAGTTTTTTAGGTTGTTTTTTTTACGAAAGTAGTCGCCTTTTGAACCTGATCATTGCAGATAACGATAGAATTCAGGGTTTTGAGTCGGATAGCGAAATAAAAACGAAAAAAGCCAAACACGTAAATGTCACCTTTTGTTCCTAACCTCCTCATTTATTAACTCTTATGTATATACTTATGTAATTATGTCTAATATAAATTAGCTGTTTTTCAATCATTTTGTAAGAGCTTGTTTCTGATCCCCACTTATTTAGACTGTTGTCATTTACTAATTCTGTCGGTCGTTTAGAATTTATTGGTAGTAAAATAGGTGCGTTTTTTGGTGATCGTTTAAACATAAGCCATTTTTTATATGATGACTAACCACAATTTGAGATTGGTTTGATCTTGATTTGACTTTTATTAAAAGATGACCATACGTTAGATAATACCGCTCCTTGACGAAAAGGCATGTATCTATAGTAATTTTCGTTTTCTGTGTGTTTGTGATGCACCTGCTGTGCAAGTTTAGTTACGTATACTGCTATTTTTTATTTGAGGCTAGAAATGTAAACAAACAACTGTCATTTTCCAGTACAAAAAGTATAATATTCTAGAAAGTGACAGTTGTTTGTTTACATTTCTGGCCTCAAATAAAAAATCGCAGTATAAGTCTAAGAAGTAAAAGTGTATAAATAAAATACATATACATCGAATGCTTTGTGTGTTCATATCACCACCCAAGTATGTGGGTGTTACTCGTAAATGGCATGACTTGACTGCACAGTCATCGCAACACCGATTGCAAGCTGATAAGTTAAGTATGTAATTTAACTGTAAATGTGGAAAGTTTTGGATATTAAACCAAATAAGGCACCATTACGGACCTCACGTTATAAAATGTTCTTGCTCAATTCGCATTTATTTCGAAGTACCGAATCGTAAAGAGTATTCTGTAAAAGCAGATAAACCTGTTTCGACAAAAATGCAACGAACAAAATAAAAATTAAGTGCCAAAAAACCTTCTCCGGAGAGCCAGAGCCACCTCTGATTTTAATATTCAAATTAACGTTTCTGAGAAACCTTTACAAAGTAGCCAGCCGGCTACCTGTGTTGATTACCCGTTCGAAAATCGTCTCTTTAGAGGTCAGCTAGAGTGCAGGTGGTGTGCGTGTGTGGGTGTGCAGGCGAGCGTTGCACCGCGTCTGTGCAGGGCGGCGGGTGAGGGTGTGTGCGTGAGTGGCAACGCAGCCTCTGTGCCCGTCTGCAGGCTGTCTAGACGCGGCGCCGCGCTCCTCCCACCTCCCCCCCGCCGCCTCGCTCCCCCCCCGCGGGCCCAGGCGGCGGCGGAGACCACAGAAAGTTTCCTCTCGTTGCACCAGATCGCAGCTCAGCGCCCGGCAACCACCGGATACTGTTGTAATAGCTGCATTTATGACGCTGTGCGTAATTTGTAGTGCACGTTGCATCATCTCGGCGTCGTTTACACAAAGGGATAAATAACATACCTACCTATCTGTTGAAGATTTTGTTTTTGCGATTTTAGTTAGGTTTTGGGAGAACAGTAAGCACTCCCGGTTAGCTATATTATAGGTACTTAGGGCTATATATGACATATTATCCAGGTTCTTTTTATGCAATACCACAATTACAAAATAACAACGTAATTCATAGTTAGGTCCGAAGGTAACGTATACATCTATGCTCATGTCCGGTGGACTACCCCGTTAGAGATGTCCCAACCCAAAGGTACTTTACGTAAGTCCACCTTTAGTTAGTCTGTACGAGTATATGTCTGTACTGTATCCAGTATCCAGATAAGATAACGTTAGGACACTGTGCCTCCCTTCTGCACGATACAGTAGAGTGCAAGTTACCAGCAACACCTCCCCCACCAGCTCGAGCAGCGGCAGGCGCGAGCAAAAAGTACAAGCGGGGCACGGAATGCGCTGTGCACTGCCTGGGACGATGGCAGTTCCACGACACCGAGTTCTTCTTCTACTTATGATACTATAATCTGGGTGGAAGTGCCCCCGCTAACACTAGTCGGACTGCCAATCTTTAAGCGAAGTGTTTAGTTTCGAAGCGTTTTCAAACCCTCGTACCTTCTCCCATATCTTGGTATAAAACTATGACTTAGCTCTCGCCATACTTTTTACCATTAAGACATGAGGCTGCTAGATTTAGGCCTTGTAGAGTTAGGGTTTTGGCTCTTTAGCACAGGGGGGTTACCACAATGTCATGCCGATTCAGATTAGGAACCTAATTTGATCCGCAAAATTACCGTGACCGTCTTAAAACAAGTCTTGGTATTAGGTAAATAAAGCCTATTATGGTGAATTGTAATGGAAATGGTTGCCATGGTGATGTTCTTTTTTTGAACCTAATTTGAATCGGAAAAAGATTGTGGTGTTATTTGTTTCGATGCGACTCGAGCCAGTTTTATGTCTTTTTAAAAAGAAGTTAAACAAATGCCTTTTTTGTTATCTTGAAATATCGCAGTCCCATGCAACCTACGCTGGCACCGCCAAGACTCGATCCCGGATACCGGAGTCCGCCGCCCCGCCCCGCCGGCCGCCGCCGGACTCCCGGCACAATAAACTGCACTGTTATACGCAGCTGTCTCGCTACATTGTAGCTAGCTTAGCCCCGCCGCTGCCGCCGACGGTGGCACAACGTTTAATTGAAAAAAAAAACCTTGCAAGTTGCCACGCATTATAAAATTTACTTCTACCACAGGGACTATAATATTACCTATATGTAATACATGTTTCAAGGAACTATGACACTGTTACTGTTCCTGCAGAAAGTTCCCCCTAGGAACCCCCTATACTACGGTGCAGAGGGTCCTCCTTCAGATACAGAACCCTAAAACTGTCGTCCGTGACCGAGTTGTACGATTATTTTGCTTGTTGCTTGACATGACGAGGCAGAGATGAATATAAAAAAAAAACTAGTCGAGGTGACTTTGCATATTGCATTCAAGTGAGTCATGCCAAGTGTCACCGTCGACCACGTATCCAGTTCAAGATGATGGCATGATTTGATAATTTACTTTTAATAAAAAAAAAAAAACTGTAACCACTAACATAACAATGGCTCTACTGCCGTTCACATATTATTCCGTCTCGGTGGCCATACTCTGTCACTGATCATTCTCGCCTTGTTCACTAGCATTGGGCTAATATAAATACAGCTTAGTGTTTTTCAACCTTCTTCATGACAAAGGGGGTCCCTTAGTACACCAAGGGGGTACCCAGCTGTCAGGTCAGCGGGGATCATACAGTCGAGGTCTAGTCAAGATACAATTCGATAATAAAAATAAATCAAGTTAAAAAATTATTTCGAGCGAACAAAACAACTCATGTTATGTGCGCGCCACAAGTAGTAACTGTAGTATTTGGGAGGAAAAATTGTGTGAAATTAAAGGTTTTCTATTCGTTATGCTGTTTCATACGTAATAGGTTTTTACGTTGTCTATTCACCAATGAGTTAGTGGGTTTCACGCATGCTTGAGAGGCAATCAAAGTGGAAATTGTGTTGCGTCACGGTAACAAGTTATCGACAAAATAACACTTGTGCTGTATTATGTGTGGTATGGAAACCAAAATTGCGCCATCCGGATCCGCCACACCATTTATCCGAAATGGCGGAGGACAATAATAGCTATGTTTTTCTAAACTAACCCCCTTGCAGCAAAAACAGACCTTAGTGACTTGCAAGGACGGGTGGGTGCTCGGTCTGGTGGTGGGCAGCTGTCGTACCACAAACCTGCTCAGTAATATCTAGGGCGGGCGGATGCTCAGTCTGGTAATGGGCGGGCAGCGCGTGGCAGGGCATGTGCAGCAGCCAGTTGTAGTGCGGTTCGAGCTTGGCTGTCTGTCTGCGTGTCGTATACCACTAACCTCCTCAGTGTTACCTAGGGCTGTCGGATGCTCAATCCGGTGGTGGGTGATGATATCCAAGTATTTCCTGCAGACGTGAACAACAGCCCTCCAAGAAAAATGTTAACGGCGGGCGCATACGTTTCCACCATGTTGAACCCAATTCTTTTGAGACTTAGGACCCGATAAGCCGGGCTTGCCGACTCATCTTAATTTGTTCACCAAACAGTGAAGACATGCCTGATGTGTGTCATACCGTTAGAAAGGGCATGAACTGAAGAAGTGTTTTAAGTTGTATTAAATTCTTGCTAGCGCTTAGTTTTCATTTAGCCGATTTTAGAAATCATTTTCTTACCATGACGATTTACAATTTCATAACTTTCTAAGTGCATAACTTTCTTTTTACTTACTTTTTACTTGATTTTATTATATGATATTTTTAAGATTTTGGGTATTTTTCTCCGGAACTTCAAATAAATCACATCTCAACCACTGTGCAACTGAGAACAGAATTTCAAGCAGAAATTCGTTCAATACAACTTCCTCTAATCCCAAAAAAATGTCGCACCATACTCCAAACAACCTGTATAATCTGAGATCAAAGAAAACATAATCACTACTCTGAGATATCACCACTTCAAAAAAATAAAAAATATTATATCAATATTTGTTTACATTCTGACTGACAACTGACTATTGACTGATGGGAAAACGTTAAAGGTTGAATTTTGACAGTTTTACAGGACAGCCAACTTAACGACGAATGATGGACATTGTTAATTTTTTTGCAATTTTAGAAAAATGTTTTCATTTTAACTGTTATTCTTATAGTTTGTCAAACCCAGTAATTGGGTCTCGCAAAGCATGTTACTTTTAATATATATATATTTTCATTAAACTCAAGGTCCAAGTACTTTGTAAGCTTATTTCTTGTATCATTTCGGCAATTTCAGTAATCCTGAAATAATTGTCTGTCTGTCCTTCCGCCAGCGCGCGGGCTGATTCATGCCATGAACCATAATAAGTAGAGAACTGAAATTTTCAGAAAGTATGTATTGCTGTTGCCACTACAGCAACAAATAATTAACTTCACGAGATTTCATAAATTAATGGGATTCCTGCGAATAACCAAATCATAATAATCAAATATCACGCAAAGGAGATTGGGTGCATCCGTGCAATGTGAACCCGGTAACTACAGACATATTTATAAAAGGACAGAGATTGGACCTTGTGCAGTCGACTGTCTTTTTGGGCATTACTTTAGACGCCAAACTACAATGGGATCCTCATATAAATAAATTGTCGAACAGACTGAGTTCGGCAGCGTTCGCAGTTAAAAAAATTAGAGCTCTTACCGACGTAGACACCGCTAGACTAGTCTACTTTAGTTACTTTCATAGTCTAATGACCTATGGTATTTTATTGTGGGGTCACGCTGCGAATGCTAATAGTATATTTATTCTGCAGAAACGTGCTGTTCGTGCAATTTATAGATTAGGACCTAGAGTGTCACTGAGGGAAAAGTTTAAAGAAATCAATATTCTGACATTTGTGTCTCAATATATCTATGACAATCTTGTGTATGTAAAAAGAAATATAACTAATTTTCAGAAGTACAGTGATATACACAATTTTAATACTAGAAATAAAGACAAGTTGGTTGCTTATGTAAGCCGACTACATAAAATTAGTAATTCTTTTAAAGGCAATTGTATACGCTATTACAATAAGGTCCCTACTGATATTAAAAACTTACCTTTAGACAAGTTTAAAATAATAATAAAACAGAAATTGTATAAAAAAGGTTACTACAGGATATCTGATTACTTAGAGGACAGATGTCCATGGGAATAGATTGTTTGAGTAACAGGCTGTTTCGATATATAATTAGCATTCATTTTGTAATTTGACAATATTTTATTTAAAAAAGGAAACGCAAAAGATGCGACGACTGTGGAGTTTCTTCGGTGAGCTCTTCTCCACAGATTCCGCCATTGGGTTAGTGAACTCACCCAAAAAAATGTAATGACGGATCTAAGTGATGTAACAACATCCTATGGAAATAAATGATTTTTGATTTTGATTTTTGATTTCATCATTTGAAAGGTATAGCAATATTTTACTGTATGGCTCCAACAACGAAACTTGAGCAGGACTTTGAACGATTTTATGAACTACATTACGAGCTATGAACTACATTGTTAAATAAGAGTTTTAGTTGATTACATGAACATAGTTATATAATTATACAAAGATATACACATGCGTCATCCATTATGTTGACAACATTGTAAAAGATAGTGATAACAATCATGTACATAATGGAATTATTTTCATTGTAATATTTGAATAACACGGTATTTGACTAGGTAGTCAAATAAATATAAAACATGTCTGTAGGCTGAAGCAACGTACAAGGCTCGTCAACATAAGAATCCTATACCTATATAATTCAAACTGTTATACATATTTTATAATCATTTTTAGGTGTAAATTGTCCAACATTTGACTTCAAAATAACAACATAGCAACATGGGCCGGAAGTCACGCCATCAGACTCGATAGGCCCATGACCTCCTGAATTGTGTAGACGTCTAGACACCTAGTCATGGTCTAAAAACTAGTCGGGCCGTTTGTTGGCTTTCCATGGCCTAATGATCCAACTATTGCAGGCGGGCGCTACATCATATATAACGTAACTGATATAATAATGCCGATCTTTGCACGCGACTTGATTTCGAGGTGAAATAATGTACATACAATGAAAGAATGGGTCTGGCAAATGTGGTTTCAGTTATACGCTTGACTTCTGTTACCAATGCAATGTACAAGTTTTGTACGAGCGAATCGAACATAATTCATAATAAGCGACCCAGTTACATGTGTACTCGTAATAGGTAGGTACTAGAACACCATTACTTGTTTGTTACTAAGTACAAATTTGTTGATCCTTTAGTGTGCGAAGAAAGCGCTAAGGCGCTCTGAAGATTTTTACGAGATATTTCGGCAAACCTACTTTTTGTTTTTACCTCTTTGTACAGACGACCTCTGTGGCGCAGCGGTTGTGGCTCTGATGCATACCATGCGAGAGGTATTGGGTTCGATCCCCGGCTGAAGGTAAAGAAAAAAAAAACAGGTCTTGGATGTTTATTTGTGTGTGACGTCCCTGTTTCTGGTTCCCACGACACGGTATCCTAGTCTGGGCTTGCAATGTATGTGCCTGTATGTAAATGTTAAAAAATAATGTTAAATGTATTTTATTGTTGTCTAGGTATTGCCTTAAAATACGAGGGATTGAAATTACAAAGTATGGGATCCCTACTTCAATGTTGTGCGACTATCAAAGGCGAGTTCTCAGTCTCATGAAGGGTAGGTATGTCATTAAATCGTAAAGGAACGAAGAAGCAAGACATCCTGTAATTCCCTAGAGATACTGCAGACCATAAAACAACTCTCCAAGATGTAGGTACCTAGTCATTCAACGTTTTCTTTTATGCATCATTGCATTAACTTTCACTGTTGCAAGTGGCCAGTTAAGGAACTGCCCATTATGGATATGTACTCATAAACACGTACTACATAGGTAGCTGTAGCCACGAGAAAAGAAACCTTCGAAAATCTTACGACATCGACGAAAAATAATGTAGTACCTACCATTGCAACCACAGAACATATAATAGGTACCTATAACCTATATTATATGTTCTGTGATTGCAACAAAGCGACCACTTTGCCAAAGAGTCATTGCAGGTATATTCTGGCAAACTATGTACCTACCTACGTCGTATGTATGTATCTAGTATGATTATTCCACTACGAACGGAATACTTGTTTGAAGCGTTTGAAATAAGATGTAGATCCCTTTAACTTAGAAAATAATAATAGTAAACTTTTCATTTCCGTTAAAGTAACCCATATCGATAAATACCTTAAAACTAGAGAGATTTTATACAGACAGAGAGGAGTAAATAAAGGGTTTTGTTTAAACGATTACCAAAAACGCACCTATTTTACTCCAATAAATTCGAAATGACTGCCAGAATGGATAAATGTCCACCAAATTGTGTTTGGATAAATGATCACCAAACATCTTTTCATGTTTTATGTACTTAAGTTTATGTTTTAAGTATTTTTTGTTGTTCTTACATGTTCAACCTAACACTTACCTAAGCTACCGCAGTATTATGCCCTGATATTTTTTGCAACTTTTGGTGTTCATTTATCCATTTTGGGTAGGAAAAAAATATTTTGGTGATCATTATATTTGTTGCCGTAAATAAATACTTTGTATATACAATATTTCTTTCTATACTATTGATTTTTATACCTTATTAATATTGTACCTAGTAGTCTTTGTTAGATTTATTTTTGTCTAGAAATAGATGTCTTTATTTGTTTTTAAAATACTGGGAAATTGGATGCTCTGTTTGGCTGAAATACAGGCTCAGCAACAGGTGTTACAGTGTTTTTCTTCTGTAATCTAGCCTACGGACGGACGGACGTATGGACAGACGGACAGATGGACGTATGGACAGTCGGACGTATGGACAGTCGGGCAGACGGGCAGCGAACGCTCAATAACAGGGTCCCATTAGGCATCCTTCGGTTAAGCGTAGGCAGTAGGTATTTAATCGTACATCAAAAATTACCTAATTTTTCACAACATACACCGACACATCCCGCTTCGTGTTTTGCATGATGCTTTTAGTAAAATTATTTAAATTACTGTCTCGATGCCTTTTATTTGAATAAATTTTATTGAAACCTGTTTTATTGAATGTTTTTCTTCTAATATAAATTCAACAGCTACTATGCAGTTCATGTATGCAATATTCAGCTCAAACTGTATTTTTTTAGGTTGATGTATTATTTTGCAGCGACGAAATCGAAAAGTGGATTAGAATGCGGGTTGAGAAACCAAATGGCTGAAAGGGGTGCCTATTTTTTTCGGCCATAAACAATCATCTTCTAAATGCAGAATACTTCGGCAAGTCGTACATTAAGAGGCAAGATTTTTCGGATCCGGATATTTTGTAGGCATTAATATATAAAAAATTATATCACAGTATCCCTCTTTATTCTACATTTTTTTAACATTGTCATGTTATAAGTGTTAATATCTTTTTCAATTTCTATAATCCTCTATTTAACCTAGTCTCGGTGAAAATAATGTTCGGCTATGTTGAGTTAAACCTCATTTAAAGTCAGAAACTGGACATAAATAAGGATTCGTGTTCAATATATGAATTTCAATAAAACCTGTTATCAGTTTCGACAGGTAGTATAAATAGGTAGAATTAAACAAATTACTGAAGAGATCCGAAAAATCATAATTCTAATAATAATAAAAGGATGTCGACATGCACACAAGTTTGGCCATTTCACGAATATCTAAAACATACAACACCATTTGCAGGGATCTTGATACATTTAAAAAATACCTATCTAATAAAAAAATGTTTTGAGCTCGTGAGGAGAATATTTGCAAACCAACTGTAGAAGTATTTGTGCTGTTTCTTTTCTTCCTTCTTTCTTTCATGTCTATTCTCCTCTGTCACAATTAGATATTATTATCAGTTGAAACTCTAGAAAATGTGTTGTTTTATATATATACTTGTTTACTGTATGTGAACCTATTTCATGCATGCTATGGCAACTTAAAATGTTGTATATAATAATAATATTGAATGTAGCTCATTCATATCCCCACCAAGGGGCACATGCATTTACCCGGATACGACCGGCCGTCCCCGCATCACAAGTGACGTAGGGAACAGGATTCTAAAGAAAATAATAAAGAAAAATCGTCGTGCCTGAGCAGGAAGATCCCTGGGCAATGGCGGGACATGATCCAGAAAGATGTTTTAATCGACACTTGCAAGAGAGTCTTCAAGAGAATGGGGTATGGTTTTTACCCAGCAAAAGAAAAGCCTTTACTGACTGCCCTTCAAAAGAAAATGATAAAAACTGGACTTCAGATCAGTGGAGTCAAATAATATGGAGCAATTAATCGAAATTTGAGGTAAATGTTGGTGATGAATAAAAAAAAGATCATCAGAAATAAAAGTGACGCCTATCACTAGGACTGCATCATGCAAAAACTATTCTATTATCGGCCCTTCAGAGTTTGCAACATAATGATACCTTCATTTTCAAAAGGTGGGGCTTCAAGTCGCACTGCAAGGACAACGAAGGCATGGCTTAATTCTAAGCAATTTGCTATCGACGATTTGGCCGCCAAGCAGCCCAGACTTGTCCCCGATCGAAACTTTATGACGGGAAATGAAGAAAATAATGAGGAAATATCAATCAAGATCAGAAAATGATTTAAAACAGAAGCTTCAAGCACTTTGGGATTCCATCACCACTGAAGAGTGTGCAGAGCTGGTGGCGTCAATGTCACTGCGGATAAAAGCTGTTATTGAGAGCAGAGGAGACACAACTAAGTAGTGGACGAAGTGTGTGGGTGCGTGGTTAGGGTAAACGAACTTATTTGCTTTTTAGGCAGTTAGGAAATTATTGTTTTTTATGTTAATTGATTCAGAAGTTATATTAAGTTGTAGGCAAGAATTAAGTATATTTTAGATGCAGATTTTTGTTAATTTATTTTTTATTTAATTTAATTTTATTTATTTAACACAAATTATTTAAATGGTTTATCCCAATATCAGACTCCGTAAAAAATTATAACACATTTTACCTCTATTCTGAATTTGGGCTGGTATCCCCGAAACTCAAAATTTTAAAACTTTACGTCGTAAATTATTTTCTTCATCAGGGTTGAGGGTGACTTACTCTAAAGATATAAATACACTCGTTTCATGCATGGGTATTTTTTTGATGTAAATTAGAGTAATACATTCATCAATCACTTTTTTTGCTATCAGTCCATTGTGCGAAACAATTCACATCAACATAGGCTAATAGTGCTGTACCTATATCTGTTGAATTTTAATTTAAACTCAAGTGACCAAAATAGAAGACAAGAATGCAAATAAAAATATTAAGAACAGTTTAAGAGATTTAAGAATAAAATGATTAGAGAGATGATAATATGTGAAGGAGGAAAATTCCACCCACAAACAGAGATGATAACTACGAGTAGTAAACGAGCATATAGGTACAGAACAGTACCTATATGCTCGTTTACGAGTACCTACATCCACTTTGGTTGGTCTTAGTTTTAGTTGACGTTTGGGACACAAATTACAGGGACACTGAGTCCGAATCGACACCTTTTTATTTTAATATATTTTTAGTGTCGATTCGGACACCATACAAAATAATGGTTTTGTAAAGTCAGATAAAAAACGTAAGATGCCAAGACCAATCCAACAATATATTAATATAGAAGTTCGGCTAGCTATTTGGATGGTACTATCATAGAGTTATAATATAAAGTAGAGTGTCAATCATCGCCCTACATTGCACCGTACATAAAAAAATAGTTCTTTTTTAACAACCCAGATATGGCTCATAGTGTAATTTCATCATTAGATCATAATTTAAATGTTCGGTATGATTTATAGTATATGAAACAAAGTGTAAAAAGGTTATAATTACGATTTCTCTAAATGTCATCGAGATAGATTTACGCTTAATTCTAACGCCATCAAATTTAAACAAAATATAACCAGAAATCAGGGCTAACGCCACCTATATATAGACTGAGCTTTCGAGATCTATGTCTATATAATTTCGCATTCCACAGTCGGACCGCCTGCAACCTGAATGAGTGCTCATATGCCGAAGTGCTATGCCTTGGAGGTGCTAAGAGTGAGACCGTGTGAGATCTCCGGTGTGAATGACCTGAAAAGATATACTCAAAGCGGTGTCGAAGGTAGCTGGGGTAGCATGGATTTTTCAATATATTGAAAAGATAAGAGAAAATATGAGTGTTTCAGCGACGTCGAATCGGAAGCCACCCCAACTCTTTGCGATATTGAGAAACATGGTCGAATTTGCACAGCCCGAAGAAAAACCGAATTCCAAGCTTCTGAAGTCGTTCCCTTGAAGACTGGACGGACGGTGTCGCAATTGGTGGCCTGAGGATCTCGAACCTACGCTTCGCAGATGATACCACCCTATTCGCAAGCAGTATGCGAGATATGAAAGACCTGCTGCATAAAATGGAAAGCGTCAGCTTGGAGTTTGGCCTTAAGATCAATCGCAGTAAGACGAAGATGATGATTGTGGATCGTGCCACCAACAACTTGCCCGAAGTCGCAAAAATAGCGAATTGTGATGTGGTCCAATCATACGTCTATCTGGGAGCGCTGATATCCAACAAAGGCGGATGCGTGGACGAAATAAAACGACGTATGGCGATTGCGAGGTCTTCTATGGACAGGCTCAAGAAAATATGGAAGAACCGCAACATCACCAAAGCCACAAAGACCCGGCTGGTAAGAGCGCTTGTGTGCCCCATATTTCTTTACGCTGCAGAGACATGGTCGCTTCGGGAAAACGAGAAAAAGAGGATAGATGCTCTTGAGATGTGGTGCTGGAGAAAAATGCTTGGGATATCGTGGACAGAGTTCCGTACCAATGACTCCATCCTCCAAGAACTAGGCATCAAGCAGCGCCTATCTTCATTAGTCCAGGCTCGTATCCTCACCTTCTTTGGACACGTATCTCGACGCGGCCGTATGTCCATCGAGCAACTGGTGGTGCATGGCAGAGTAGAGGGCACCCGAATGCGTGGCAGATCACCAATGAGATGGACAGACCAAATCAAGGCAGAACTGGATGACCCCCTGTACCAATGCACCAAAAAAGCAGCCCTCAGAGACGAATGGCGACGAATTGTGAGGCGGGTTACTCGACAGAAATGACGACCACGACGGCTCTGTCAAGAGTGCTACGACTGAGAAGAAGAAGTCGTTCGAGTATTATGTTCAGTATGCCATTATTTGACACAGGAATAATGAGTTTTTATATAAAGAAAAGCGTGTGCCTGGTTCCTAAAAGCATGGCTTGTGATTTGGTCGGGTTTACCAGCAGTCTGTATGATAAGGCCCAGTCTTTCACATTCTCAAGGTCAGCATTCAGTACCTCCACGGTTGAGGCTACATCGCAGGGACAAAAGTGGTGATAAATTTGGAGATTATCTGCGTGCACGGTGATACGAAGAAAAGAGAACATCGGAGATAGAGTTGATGTAGACTGAAAATAGAGGAGGAGAGAGAATACTACCTTGAGGCACTCCTGAGGAAAGATCACACAATTGAGTTTCGGTCTCTTCAAACTTAATTCGTTGCTGACCTCTCAGGTATGAGTGGACCTCTCAGTTATGAGTGGAACCAGTTAGCAGCAAGGACGGAGACATTCAGTGAGCTCAATATAGCGACCAGAATGTCAAAATTGACGCAGTTAAAGGCTTCGCTGAAGTCAAGCAGGGCTATCACCGTGACCAACTTCTGATCCATGGCTACCTGTATGTCATCGCTGACTTTTAAGAGTGCTGTGGAAGTACTATGCCCTTGTCTGAACGCAGATTAGAAAGGATTGGGAAGTTTGTTCGATGAAAGGTAGGAGGAGAGTTGGGACTGTGGATTCAAGGAGGATCTTTGAAGGAAGAGGGATTGGATTTTTTTGGCAGTGGGATGACGAGTGCTTACTTCCACAGACTAGAAAAGGAGCTTATCGATGGAGAGAAGTTGATAGTGTGGGTAATTGGAGGAAGCAACTCCTCAAGGACGCTGTGGATCATCTGATGGCTGACGTTGTCCCATCAGCAGCTTTGGTTGTGATAGCTAGCACTGCCTTTCTAGCTGCACTGATTACAACAAACTTTAAATTAAACGGTGAGGTGCAGACTGCAGCCCTAGTCCGTAGACAATGAAGAGTTGCCTCCTTAGTGGTAGGGTCCATCACGACGGGAGGAGAAGAAAGAAACTGGATGATACCGTTGAGATCTACATTAACTAAAGAAGATTCCTGGGACTTACCAACATCAATAGTTTTAAGAAACTTCTATACCTGAGCTGGAGTATACATCTCTAGACGATTATGGATATAGCGTCACTTGGCATCGCGGCACATGCGGTTGCACAGGTTACGGAGGCGATAAAAAGCTAGGAGATTGTCGTTGGTCGGTTCCCTCTTATATCGCCCTTTCGCACGGTTTCTTTTTGCCATCAAACGCTTGATGACATTGGTCAGCCACGGGGTGGGAAGATGTTTGATCCTGACTTTTTTCATTGGTGCGTGCTTGTCGAAAAGCCCAAGGACAATGTGAGTTGAACTTAAGTATTTTGTCTTTGTACTCTTCGCTCCTGGCGGTGGCGGCATTCCTTTGCACCAGATGCTGGGGGGACATTTGTCCATGCCCAACGCTGCAGCAGCCATGGGAGCAGCATTCGAGGGCACAGCAGTAGCTTTGGTTTGGGCGCAGCTACCGAGGGCGCTGCAACAACAGCGGTTGGCTTGGCGTCTGTCTCGCCCAGATTGAGGGATGGAAGGAGGAAACTTGCTGGTGTACTCTATCAGCTCCACCATACACTCCACCTTCCGCCTGGTCTTTTCTGGGACTAATAGAATGATCCTGCCCTCCATTGTCCAACAGTTTTGTACATTAAGGTGTTTCCTGGTAGCCTTGAAATAATAATAATAATAATAATACCTTGGACACTATTTACACACATTGATCTAGCCCCAAACTAGGATTCCCTGTATCTTGGGTACTAGACAACGATGCACATACATAGATAAATATTATACTTAGATAGATAAACAACCATGTCTAGGGTACAAACATCCGTTCTCATCAAACAAATATTTGCCCCCACCGGGACTCGAACCTGGGACCCTTAGCTTCGTAGGCAGGGTCACTGCCGACTCGGCCATTCGGGTCGGCAGTGACCCTGCCATGAAAACAGTGTATCTGGACTTAGTGAGGAACTCTGTCATTGTCATCTCCATCCCCTTTAAGGCAGTCTTGCCCTTCCAAGCCTCGGACCGCTAACTGAATGAAATGAACCTGATAAACAAGCGGCGGTCTTTTGATGCCTTCTCTTTGGGGCCAAGTCTGTGGATAACACTAATATCTGACACACACTGCGGGGACATCTTCATTTGGTTGCATAATACTGCTCGAGCAACTTCGTCCGCCTGTTTTCTGCCCCCTCCGACACTCCATGAAGCAGAAGCACCTTCCGCCTACACCCCATCTCAAGCCTGTCCTGACCAACAAGTAGCAGCTCCATTTACGAGCGCAACATGTTAAGGCAGTTCCAAGTAAACGCCTTAAACTCCATGAACTCGCTGCTCATGATGCTGAGATCAGGAGGGCTGCTGGACATCGACATGGTGGAGACCTCCCGCAGCTCCTTTTCATACTGCGACATCCGGGTATTGAAAGTTTCAGCAATCTTGTCAAAACTCAAAACTCAAATTTCAAATTATTTATTGCAAGTAGGCAAAATAATGCACTTTTACAATTCAAACACTTACTTAAGTCTCATTTACATGGAACAAAATAAACCAAATATGATCAACTAAACTAATGAGGGCACAACTGATTATGGTTTGAGTTTGAATAAGAAAATTTCAGCTTCAAGTGGTGATTCATGACTGAATCTCGCACAGGAAAAAGAAACTCCTTAACTCTACCTGTATTTCGGAAATACGTCCGTCACAGAAGATAGCACCAAGAAACTCTACGGGGATGTAATTTTTTAAATTTTCGTCATATTTTTTTTATTATTACACAATTTACGATATGAAAAAAATCTAATCTAATGATAATATTATAACATCGTATTCATAAGTGCCAATAAGATGTCTCAAAATAACAATCTAACCAAATAAATAAATAAGAACAAAGACAAACTGTAATGAACATAACTTATGAGAAACAAGACTGACTATTCCCCTCAAGCAGCACCCGTTCACGAGTATGATTTTTACATATTAGCGCTTAGCTTTATATATGTCACCGTAAGATAGTCTGAACCGTTAGTTGCTAAACTAACGCGTTAGATGATCAATTATCGACAGATAGTACACCAGACCGACAGGGTTTAGAATTTACATTTATTTTGTTCTTACATGTCAACCTAACACGAAGACTATTCAGGGGCTTCGCTGCGCTCGCCCCCCCTAATCATCACCTAAGCTACCGAATTGTTTTCCCTGGTATTTCGTTTGCAATTCAAGTTTAAACCAGTTTTTTAATTTAACTCACTAACTAACGCGTTATATAGTAAGCAGTACGCTACAGTTTTCTATTTGTCTATAGTTCAACAACTAACGAGAAAAAAAAACGTTATTTTATCAACTAACGGTTTTAACAATCTTACGGTGACATATACAAGTCCATGTTAGTGTTGTGAAATTGTGTGAATATGATCCAGATGAGAGTAAATTATTTATTCAGTGTTATATAGTTTCACGCTTAAATTTAACTAATAATATCTGGCATTTAATATGAGAATTTATCAATTTAATAAACTATAGAAGATGTTTGAAATGTTCGAGAAAATTATGGAGGATGCCATCATTATACTTTGTAATAACAGAAAAAAGTTAATTATTTGTGGCGATTTTAATGTAGATTTGCTTGTAGATACAACATTGAAACAACGATTAATAACTCTGTTCAAATCATTTAATTTATGTCATATATTTCTAGAGCCGACTAGAATTACACTTACCAGCCAAACTTGCTTAGATAACGTATTTTGTGACTGTGCATTCACAAGTAAAAATGTAATTAACTGCTTACCCTCCAATCACAGTGGTCAAACAGTTTCATTCCCAATTGCCAGTAAAAATAGGACTGATCCATCATTTTATAGGCCTATTACATCCCATAGACTAGAGACGTATATGAAAAAGTTAGATATAAATTTGCCAGTACCGGATTTTGATGAACAGAACCCAAACAAAATCTACTCAGACTTCTTCAGCATTATTCAGACAGAATTCAATAAAGTTTTTAAATTAAAGAAAGTCAGTGACTACAACGGTAAATCTAAATTTAATGACTGGGCAACGTTTGGAATTCGTAAAAGTAGAGTTATCTTATATGACCTTTATGAACAAAAAACCTATAATTTTGATCGAAAATTTCATGACTACGTTAAAAAATATTCCAAAACTTTCAAGTTGGTTTGTAGAACTGCAAAAACTTTACACATTAATAGAAAAATTCAAAATTCAAATAATAGAATGAAAACAGTTTGGCAAATAATAAACCGCGAAACTGGCAAAGTTATACCAAGGGACAATGATTTCTGCCTAAAGATAGGTGATGATGTTGTTAAATCCAGCGCTGATGTTGCTCGAGCTTTTGAAACATTCTTCACCAATGTACCCTTACTCACAACAGACCGTCTAAATTCATCTCCATATGAAGCAGAGCCTTTATTAAAAAATAACACTAGCGCCAGTAATGTATATTTAAAATTTCATCATGTATATCCCCAGGACATTGTCAAAACGTTTAAATTACTTAACTTAAAAAATACGGAAGACCTGTGGGGTACATCAGTCAAAGTCATTGGTTCAGTAATTCTAGTTATAGCCCCACACTTAGCTTATATATTCAATAAATGTGTTGACGATGGGGCTTTCCCAGACCTCATGAAACACAGTAAACTGATACCTCTGTTCAAGTCGGGAGATAAGGGTGATCCTTCAAATTTCAGACCAATATCTGTTCTTCCAACACTAAGTAAAATATTTGAAAAGATTATACTCAATCAAATGCTCTCACACTTCAATCGTACAAAACAACTCCATGCCAAACAATACGGTTTCACTAGGGGTAAATCGACTACGGATGCAGGTATTACCCTTATATCTCATATTTATTCTGCATGGGAGGCCGCACAGGATGCTATCGGAGTTTTTTGCGACCTGTCGAAGGCGTTTGATTGTGTTGATCATAATACGCTATTAATTAAATTAAATCATTACGGAGTTAGAAATAAAGCGTTGGATCTACTAAGATCATACCTAAGCAATAGAATTCAAAAGGCAGAAGTTAACGGCGTAAAATCTGATGGATCGGGTGTTAAAATGGGCGTTCCACAAGGTTCCATATTAGGCCCTTTCTTATTCCTGGTATATATTAATGATCTGCCTTTCATGGTGGAGAAATTAACTGACATAGTGTTGTTTGCTGATGATACTTCACTGGTCTTCAAAATTGAAAGACAAAAAGGAGAATTTGATGATGTTAATGGTGTATTGTCTTTAACCTTGAATTGGTTCACAGTTAATAATTTATTGTTAAACGCTGGTAAAACCAAGTATATCAAATTCTCACTTCCAAATGTCAGGCAAGTTGAGACCAGTTTGGTGTTAGACAACAGCACGTTAGAATTAGTAAATGATACGAAGTTTCTTGGAATAACCATTGATAGCAAATTGCAGTGGGGACCCCACATAGATAAATTGGCTGGTAAATTAAGTTCTGCGGCTTACGCTGTTAGGAACATCAGACAAAGCACAGATGTGGCTACATCTAGGCTAGTATATTTTAGTTACTTTCATAGTGTGATGTCCTATGGTATCTTGTTGTGGGGGAAAGCAGCGGATATTCAAACTATTTTTATTTTACAGAAAAGAGCTATTAGAGCAATTTATAGTTTAAAACGAACAGACTCCTTAAGAAAACTTTTTAAAGAAATTGACATACTAACAGTAGCTAGTCAATTTATTTTCGAAAATATAATGTATGTACGCAAGAACCTTACAAAATTTTCCAAACTTAGCGATAGCTGTAATGTTTACCGAAGAAATAATCACAGACTATGTGCGCCCCGTTTTAGACTCGCGAAGGTTAGCAATTCTTTCAAGGGTCAGTGCATTCTCTACTACAATAAGATACCTCTGGAGATTTTGAAATTGCCATTTGAGCAATTTAAAAAGCATGTTAAAGCGACTTTGTCGAAAAAGGGATATTACAATGTTCAAGATTACTTAAATGACAGGACTGTATGGGGTTAATCTGGCTCAACACAGACCTTGCTGTTAATAATTTTGTAATTATTTATTCCAGCTTATTAAATAAAAATAAATCATAATTGTATTAGTTAAGCACAACCTATTTTTAAAAGAGATCTAAAAATCAATCTGTGGGAGTTTCTACGCCCTTCTTCTCCCACAGTAGTCCAATGTAGAGAAGAGGCAAAAAATGACGTTTGCTATGTAAATATCTACAGTAATAAAGTACTTTTGAGTTTGAGTTTGAGTTTGATTCAAAATTTTGTTGATGTTGGCTTGACTACCCCTAAGAAAAAAAGTTTTTTAGTTCATTATGTATTCAAAAAAATAATAATTAATGTAAATAAATCAATGCAATTGTTATCGACATATTTTTATGTAGGTAGGTGAAATGAGTACCAAGTTAATTGCCAAAGTGATAATTGTAGTACTTACAAATCAAAATATGTGTATAAGATGTAATTTTTCTACTTAATATACTTTTCGAATTCGTGATAACTGTCTAAATTACTAGAACATTATGATTGTCTAAACACCATTTAGCAGTTTTCGCACATTGAATCAATATTTACACGTGTTTGCTGATGAAGATGGATACACTTTAAAGTATGATATACAAGAATTGCAAAACAACAGTCAGGGAGACGCACCAAACCCACCAGTTTTTAGTAATACTTAGTCTAATTGTACTAGTGGGTACACCAAATCAAAGTCGGGAAAGTCTTCCTGTTTGTTGATGGAGTGAGAAGGTCTTAGGAAGAATGAATTTTGCCCGTAATTAGTTGCACTAAAGGGGATATGTAAGCATTTAGGATGCCCTGCGGATATTCTAGGTACATTTAGATTTATGTTAGAGAGAGAGAGAGATGTGGAGAGTCAACATGACATTTCGCAATTTTAGTAATAAATACCATAACAGCTATTTGTTGTCTCTCACGAAGTGGTGACATGTCTCCTATATCTTGTCTAATAATCGTCATCATATTTTTTACATTTCAATTGAAGGTATCTAACAAATCTACGTTGGTTTGATTTTAGTCTATTAATATATGTGTAATATTGGGGGTTCCATGTTTGTGAACAATATTCGAGTATGCTACGGACATATGTACAATACAGCGTTTTAATAAGTTGATACCAGAGAACTGGTTACAGGATCTCTTAATAAATCCCAGGGACTTATTGGCCCTGTTAGCGATGTCATCAATGTGTTTGATGTCATCAAGATGTTATTTTTTATGCTAAATATATCTTTTGAATGACGTATTTTAGTTTTTTTTTAAAACATGCAATAGTCTAATTTGACTGAGACGTGGTACACGTCCACAGAGCAATTTATAGTTTTGGTAGCCATCTTTTTCTACAAATTATACTTTGAAGCATTTTATCTGACTGTACATAACAGCGTCAATATTATCATCATACTAATGAGTGGCCGAATCGAGATTTAAAAAATATTAAAATTAAAAGGTGTCGATTCGGACACAGTGTCCCTGTGATTTGTGTCCCAAACGTCAGCAAGTAAATCCGGTTTACTTCAGGCTGTGAAAACTGATTTATAAGGGTTTCATTGAGTTCGACTAGGTATCTATTACAGGCCTTGGATAGAGAGAGAAAAGAGAGAGAGAGAGAGCGAGCGGTCGGTCGAAGCCAGAGTCGTATTAAAATATCGTCTGGCGGCCGTCTAGACAGCTTGCGACTTTGTGACTCAAGTCTTATGACGTGATCTAATGCCTCAGACTCAGACATACATATTACCATGCACGTGTACGTGTATATAATATAAGTCATACATTAGTGATACTCACGTATACAATGTGTATGCATATTGTGTATCCATTTGTATTACAAATATATAGGTATTGATTCGTTGTATACCTATCGAATATTTTTTGTGAGGGATAATCTATTAAATATATTAAATTATTAGTAAAATTATTAATCATCAGTGTGGTCAACATTGGTAACGATTGTAGTGCTCATTAGATTGTCTAGCTGTAGGTTTTCATTTAGGTACTTAGTTCCTCGTATAAATAACATTCCTTTCTGGTAAGTTAGCTTTAGCTGGTTATGACGTAAAACGTTATGTTTATTTAAATATTTATATATACATTTAAGTAAGCAGGTGTGTATAGGTACATGACCGCACAAAGGTTGAAGTTTTATTATGCTGTCGTTGTACTGAAAATGTAATTGAAGATCAAGTAGCATGTCTGGCGAACTTGTAACGTGCTCTGTAGCTAATATGTAGGTACCTTACTCTGTTATTTCTCGAGGAAAGTCCTCGCCATAACTTTGTAGGTACTTAACTTAAACTTTCTACTGGTACGTGGTGTCTTAGACAGCCAGAAAATAAATGACAACGTAGATACAAATTATACACATATCATATATTATGCAATTTATGTACGTACCAAAAATAGATCTACCTATGTGCCTACTAACCAAAAACTTTTGCAATATCATCCTCAGAGCTTTGGAAATTAATAAAAAATACTGTTACAGTATTTTATGTGTAGCTACGGTTTAGAATTAGATTGATAAAGGATAATGGGCCATGTAGTGTGGAGTCTGGGCCTCAATGGTGATGATAAAACCTATGCCATTTGATTGCTTTAGGATGTAGATTATTTTATAATATGGTAGCTGAGCCGAAATCAGGCAAGTATTTTAGGGTTCCGTACCTTAAAAAGGAAAAACGGCACCACTCATGTTTCTGATAGGTCAACAAGGGCATAAAACACTGTTTTTAGTAGCAAGGGCGTTTTATTAAATCTTGAACGTAACGACAAAACCAGATTTAACTCCCGAGCGTAGAGAAGGTCTTATGACGTAAATCGCGAGCAATGCGAGGGAATTAAGACGGAGACCTGAGTTCAGTCAGGGCTTCAAGCGCCCCAAGACTAAAACAGCTTTCTCGCTGAGGCGTTTACTTTACTTTTATTACCTTTTGCGTGACTATAAAAAAACAAAGATACTAAAAGGGCATTTTAAAATAATAAGTAGAAAAAAATATGGTTGATATACCAATATTAGTCCAGTTCTGGAAAGTTAATAGAATTTAATCTTTTATTTTTATGGAATATTTGCAGTTTTACTACTTAAATTGCAGCGTCTTGCAACACTAGTATCTTTTATTTGATTTAAAATATGTTCCATTCAACATGCCGCGGCGTGTTCATGCGCGGCGCCAACCCTACCCCCAGGGGGCTGCGAGTTGTGCGTGTGCGGCGTGCACCGTGCGTATTTCACGAAATTGAGAACTATGGGTAGTGAAAATCACATTGTTAACCAGCGGGCTATAATGTAATTCAGAACAACGTTATAACACCACATATTATAACATTTACATTCAGGCACATGTATTTGCTTCTGGCCCCACACTAGGATAGCCTTTGTCGTGGGAAACTTAAACAGCGACGTCATAAGTATGTAAAGATCCAAGATCTGGCGATTTCTTCTTTCCTCGGCCGGGATTCCAACCCGGCCTCTCTCGCTGGAAAGGCCAGCCTCGACCATGACAACGAAGAGGTCGTCTGATGACCCGACTGAAGCCAGGGCTATAATGACATGTTTTAATTAAGGCTTTCTTGATATATGTGTAATGGCATTCTCGAGCAGTTGGTGTAAAAAAGAATATTAAACGAGCAAATTCTGGATCAATTATGTTGAAATTTGCTACACTTATAATAAATGTGTGTAAACAAATAATCTAATTTTAATCAGAAAATATAATTAAAAAAGTTTTTCAAACTGTATCGTGTGAAATGTCAAATAAGGGCTTGTTGCGAGTGTTTTTTCATAATTTCGAAATATATGAGTCACACAAATATATTTAAGAAAAAAGACAAATATTTTTTACCGACGCCGACTCTACGAGCAGTTTCGAGCTTCGTCATATACAAACAAAGAGTCCCAGACATCATTCGACTCACGTGTCGATTGAATTTAGCAAACGATTTTTCTATTAGCATCACCTAACTTCGGCTTGCTGATGCTTATCTCTAGACGTCTAGTCCTCGAATATAAAAACAATATCGTCTAGTCTAGAACGTATTCAGGGGACATAAAGTTGAGACTGAAAAAATGTACAAAGCCGGTAAGCGGATTTAATGCACATGGGTCGTCGTGGTGAGACCGAGTCATCGCAAGAGTCAGACGAGCCATTCATTCACGCCAATCTCCAGACAGATCTCAACGGTGGTGGCCATAAAAAGTCCACAATAGTTTCGGAACCGCCGGGAGAAAAAACACCGTCGCCAATTAAGAACAAATAGAACGTTGCATGATAGACTCACCAGATAGCGGGTCACTGGCATGGCAGCACCTTGCCTAGGCGAGACTGCGAGACAGATGATAGATTTATAGATCTACTTTATGTTGTCGTTTACACCAGACTCTGGGTGGCAAGATGCGACTGCTAAGTTTGAATTAGGAACATACGTATATTGTAGAGTCAAACCGTACTCAGCTCGAGGTCTGAGAGAATTAACTATATCGTGAAAGAGAACAATTTAAATGACCCCCAAAATAATAGTTTCCTACCCAAAATGGGTAAATGCTACCAACCCAAAATGATCACCAAAAGTTGCAGAAAATATCAGGGCAAAATTCTGCGGTCGCTTAGGTGAAGAGTAAAGGTAAAACATAAAAAGAAGTTTGGGGATTATTATCCAAACACAATTTGGTAGTCGTTTACTAATTCTGGCGGTCGTTTCGAATTTATTGATAGTCAAATAGGTGTTTTTTGGTGATCGTTTAAATAAAAGCAATCATGAAATAGCCAACCATGGTTGAATTAGAACTTTAATTGAATGAGGCAATATTTTAGGGCAAAATACTGAGGTAGCTTATAAGGTGAAGACTATAAGGGGCGAACGCAGAGATGCCCCTGAATAGTCTTCGTGTTAGTTCGATATGTATAACTCAAAAAACACCACGTAGTACTGAATACAAATGCTTTTAAAAGATACGTTTTCGTGATATTCAACCCTTTCTGATCATTTCATAAAATAATTGACTATATCTTGAAATTATCAATCCAGGTTGGCTATTTCATGAAATAATCAATTATACGATATAGCTACGACATGGACATAAAGAGATTCAGCAAAACCAAGGATATTGTAGTAATTTAAACAATAATAATAAACTGTATACATTATTTTCTCTTTCGTCGTACAAGTAGAATATTGCCTACGTTTTCCTGATAAACGACATCAATTAACTACCGAACTGCGCCCGCGCTTCTCATCTGCTCAACAGTCAGATACAGATATTTGTTAAACTATGCAGAGTTAATGTGGTCTTCTATTCATTTATACTCGGACTGCGGCGATATCATTGTGTTATTATTGCACATATGTTTCAGTCTATGAATGCTCCTAAGACATGGGTAGAGTCCGTAAGCGAGCCAAGCCATTCCTTCAGAAACTTGTTCGGAGCTTAGAGAGTGAACTTACTAAGAAACCTGCGACGTCTAGGTGTAAAGCCGGGGGAGGGGCTGGGATAAAAGGATCTCTTTAGGGCTTTTTCGCTCAAAAACGAAGATTCGTAGGAAAACAATTTTCTTATATGAATACCCATAAAATTGTGTACCAACTTTAATGGCATATTATTTTTTTGAATCAACCGTTTTCGAGTTAAGAGCTCCCGAATTTTTTATCGAAATTTGTGCATGTTCCTCTTTACATCCATAATCTTAATAGGGGCCTATAATTAATTTTCAATGTGATTTTTCAGTAGATATTCTTGAAATAGCCCTAGCATAACAGGGGTTTTTCATTGATAGGTATTTACCAGTAAGGCCATCTCGAAACATCTCGAAAGTCGTGAAGGCCGAGGCTGCGGCGGCGTCACGTACCCACTTAGTGTCTGGCAGGTGGTAGGTATGCAGGGATGCTCTGCGCGGGCGCTGCACCTTGCGGAACTGGTCTGGAGGCAGGAGGAGGGGGTGGAGGGGAAGCTCGGCCGAGCTCATCGACCTCGCACAAGCAGAAACGCAAGTCACCCGAATTTCGGCCACTTCGGCGGTCTGGGTGTCTCCCGCCGACGCAATCCGGCTATATGTAATCGGCACGCGTCCGCACGTCGCCGCCCTGACCTCGGCCAGGCCTCGCCCGCACCGCGACCTGGCACCAGACGCCTGCCCTACTTGCCGCCGACACCGGCTACGCCCTTCTATCCCAATAATGGGCCGGCGGCTAATATTCATGACACGTTAATGTGGATCGATCACGATGTTGCTGCTTCCGGGGGATATCGCCCATATCACCAGATCACCTACCTACCCGTTTATAATATAATCTACAACAAATGTGGCCCGTTAACCCCACCGAGGGGCACAGGCCTTTACACAGACACGAGTAAGATTGAACCATACCCTATCACGTTGGCTCAGTGCGGGTTGAAAAGGAAGGGTTTTACGACGACACTACAGCTCGCGCCACGAATTAAGAGCGCTGGGCGACGTTGGCGGGAATTACAGCGCATTAGTACAGGTATTGAAAAGTGACTACTGCGCATTCAAGGCCACCCCTCATAACATGTGGCGCGACGTATATCTACCAAGTATCGATAGTAGCCGGGACCTACATCTTAACGTGTCATCCAAAACATGGAGCGTCCGATAATATACTTAACCACTCA
This sequence comes from Argyresthia goedartella, assembly GCA_949825045.1. Taxonomy (NCBI): domain Eukaryota; kingdom Metazoa; phylum Arthropoda; class Insecta; order Lepidoptera; family Argyresthiidae; genus Argyresthia; species Argyresthia goedartella. The sequence goes on along the minus strand of OX463821.1, from coordinate 17,505,745 downwards.
ACTCCCATGGTATTTCTAGAAATATTATTTCTATATAGGTTTTGAATTTTATTACCATGGCATAAGGTTTAAATTCGCGGTGCCTCGTGCATAGGCGCGGGAACTGAGATGAGATAAATAAATTATCCCATTGGCACATGGTCACCACCGCATTCGAACCTGCATACCGTGCGCCATAAGCATAAGCAAGCGTGAAGCCTAAACCATACAAAAAAAATCAACACTTAAGCTATAAATTTGCTAACATGCTATCAACCTATCTCTAATTCTCGACATTCTGAGGATGTGATGCTCTATACTTCACCACCAAGCCAACTAGGCAACTTTCTGGCATCTTCCGTCTCAGTCACACACACCCACCTATGAAACAAAACGCGGGTGTGGCATGAGACCGTGAATAACTGACAGGTGTCTACTTGTCTTGGTGGAGTCGTACTTTTAGACTCGATTTGATTTCACACCGCAGTGAACAAAGAACAATATGCAAATTGTTGAACATAGTGGATGTTGGTTTATACACTAACATCTCTACACATTTTAAGCGATTGTCGTGCATATTTACAAATAAATGTTCGTTAACTAGTTAAACCTGCAACAAGCACGTAGGAGCACGCGTATCGCGGTTCTGACTCCAGAGTGACGTGACGGCGACATCAGTGAAAATTATTTATCGCCTGTTTTTCCGTCGCTCTACATCGGAGCAATGACCTCCTGAAACAGATGTTCCATTTTCTGTTACATTACACCTTTCAGTTTAACACTGCATGCTCAATTTCTATACGCATTGAACCTTATGTGCTAGAATATGACTCAATAGGTAATAGGTTTAAAATGATGGACATATTTATACATACACAAAATAATAAATCTGATTTAACAACACACAACATTTTCCGATTTCAGATAATCAGCTATTACGCCACCACGCGCAGTATTGGAAAAATTATTTTACTGCTAAAATCTTTGATTATGTATATTTTTTTATTTTTTATTGGTGATATTCCATTTCTTTACAGTTGGTAGTTTTCTACATTTTACAGAAGAGAAGATGTATTAATACCAGAAAAACCTTTTTTTTTAAATAATCTAATAATTAACATAAAATACGTTTATTAATTCAGACACAAAAATAATTAAACTAAAATCAATTTCAAAAAGCCACGTCGTCACAATAATATTTTAATATTTAGCCTTCCAGCACTTTGTAGAGATTAATAGAACAGACACAACACCTAAGGAAACATCACACACACACACACACTTTTGGATAGTGGACCTTCTGATTTTAATTGTTAAACGCAAACGAATCTTAGCAACCCAATATAGCTAGTAGCAACCCACATGTTTTTGCTACATCTAGAATGCTTTTGCTACTCTGTTAGGAATGCTGCATTAAAAACTGCGCGGCGCGTCTAGGTCTGCTATGCGGTCTAGTATGGAGCCTTGAACCCGGCGTGACCTGATGTTTTGCACAACCCGAGCCGTAGGTATTCTCATGTGCTTGTTGATTAGCTATTGTTTGGGTTTAGTCGGCTAGACGATAGGAACTATGTACTCAGTGAACATAGGATATTTTCTGAGGAGGTATTTTTGTAATTTATTTGGTATAAGACACCTCTCCTTGTTTTCTTTGGCGCATGATGAATGTGGTAACATTTAGTAATGGATACCTATGACGCTGGGTAACGTCAAATTCGGTTAAATCCCCATCTTTGAAGCGCTATTCCTTCTAAAGGAGACTTTTTCCAAATCCCGAAAAATTATATGTTATGAAGACATCGCTGTACTTTAATTTGTGAGTTTGAAACTATTACATAACGAAGTCACTGTGACTGTGACATAATGAAAGGCATTAAAATATGACAGTGGGTTCCTAAAGGAACACGTGGGTTTTAATGCCTAATTATGTACAGTTACATACACTGTTTTATCTTCACACATATTATAAGCTCTCTATGATGCGTTCAGGAAGCGCTGTTACGACCGGCATTGCGGCATTGACATTTAATTTTGAATAGAACTTCATCTCGACTGATATTAGATTTGAGGTCCAATAAAATTGCTCTCTTTTTCGGACATGTTCGAAATTTGAATGTAATAAGAAGATCGGATTCGATGTTATAATGAAGCTTGCTTTCAGATATGTTCGAAATTCGTATGTCATAAGAACATTTGGACCCAAGAAATGGGTTCTAACATAAAGGTTTATATTATAGAGGCATTATAGAGGGTTTTTGATATGTGTGTACAGACCTATCAACTTAAGCTGATACTTGCATTTGTGTGAGTGTACACTCGGCGCCACGAATAAAGAGCTCTCGGAGAAACTGGCGGGGATTACTGCGCATGTGTACAGTCGCGGCATAATTCCGAAGTGCGTTTTTAGGGTTAGTGTGAAGGAATGAGTGTTCAGGACTTTCTTCACTTCTATTTTTTCTCTGTTTGATATTTTGTTGATTGGGATATTAGCCGATGTAAATAATGGACTTTGTGTCAAATAAACTATAGGTACTCTCTATTGACAACATTTGTTAACTTCAAGGTTTAAATCTATATATAAATAACCCCCTAGCATAGAATGCCCCTAGTCACTAGGGCCTAGTGAATATAGATACTTGTAGTAATAGTCCTGCACACTCTTTTCTTCCCGCTGACTAATAATTTGTAACAATTAAACCACAATTAAGTTTTTCATCAGACTTCTTCATCAGTATTTCATCAGACTCTTTTTTGATATAACAGTTCACATCGTAAACCATTTTTCTAGCTTGCCTAGTCAGTACTTTATTTTTCGGCATTTTCGACCGGGGCGAAAGATAACGTTGGGTAATATTGTATGCGACTGTACTCAAGAAGCTTCGAGACGTGCTTTCGGTGCGGGCATCGGGAAGCGACTGATCAACGAATCAGGTGCCGGCGCTGACTACCGCCCCCGTCGCTCCTCACTTCCCCGCGCCAAACACTTGTGAAAAGTGACTACTGCGCATTCAAGGACAAAGCTCTTTAGTCGTGGCGCCGAGTATACGTGTGTACGCACCGCTTCCCTGCCGCCCGCTCACATACTTCACTTCACCTCCGGTACTGGTAGCAGATAGACGTGTAATTTTATGTGATTGATTGTGTTTGAAATATTAGTGAAATGGCTCCTACTGCTCCTGGCTGCTGCTAATGGCTCCTACAATCGACGATATAACGGAACGATTAATTATTAACACAGGCTCTGACTCTGATGAATCATCAGACGAGAGTGAAGATGAAGATGCAATGAGCGGAGTAGAAGAGTTATAAGATTCAGTTATTATGAGGTCGAGAATTGGACAGTTGGTAACATTGTGTTTTATGGACTTCGTTTAAATAAAACATTGATTTTATTTGTATGTGTTTTACTAACTGTACTTTTGGCGATCACTCACACAAATGCAAGTATCAGCTTAAGTTGATAGGTCTGTAGAATAGATGTTTTTCATCAGAAACTTGCTTAAACTTGCTATTTCTTGGGATTCAAAATGAATATTGATATGGTTCTTGCATCAAAATAATCAGTGGTTTTGAAGCAATAAATAAAAAACACACTATTTTCGCAATTTTCAAAATTCGCCGCGACCACGCACCGAGCGGACGTGTTTTTGGTTATCGAGTGGACGACAAATCTTACGGGCGGAATTAAAAATGGGGACTAAGTGCTGTGGCTGTGATGCTAGTATATTTGACTTACTATTCATGGAGTGCGCGAAAGTGACTTGTAAAAAAATCTACCACTTAAAGTGCCTGGCAATAACCAACGAACAACATGAAAAGCTAAGTGTGGAGTACAAAAACAACTGGATTTGCCCGGAATGCACTCGGAATGTTCCAAAAATGGGGAACTCGGAGACGCCAATTCGTCAAAGCGTGATGAACAAAACATTCACGCCGGGCAATTTTGTCAACACCGAGAGGGGCAGCCACGGCAAGCTGGATGGTAGCTATGTTGGAGACAGGGAGAAGCAAATACTGGAAGAGTTGAGAGAGTTTCGGCTGGAAGTGACAACCCGATTTGATGAGCAGCGTGAAGCGTTTAAAATCATCCAGGAAAAACTTCGTAGTTCAGAATCGGAAGTGCAAGAACTAAAAAAAATTACGAAGGTACTTCAAGAAAAAGCCGGAAGAGTTGATGAATTGGAGAAAGCGATTAAATCTATATCGGAAACCAACAAAGAGTCGGACAAGAAGGAAAAACCTCTGATTAATAAGGGTGCAGAAAACTCTTATTCAAAAGCAGTCCAGGTAAAATTGAGGACGGAGGTAGCTACTGATGGGGGTGTGGCCACGAAACACACGATATCAAACGATGAATCGATGGCCAAGCAAACTAGTACAACGGAAACAGGGATATTGGTGACTACGGTGACAGAAGGGGAAACTCAAAACAATGAAAAGGAAGAAGAATGGACTGTAGTGTCAAAGAAAAAACACAATAGGTATCCGGACGCAGAGGTGAAACGGGGTGGAAATAAAAGTACCCTCGCCATACAAGGACTAGAGCGGAAAAAACACCTACACGTTTGGCGCTTACGGAAGAATACCACAGTGGAAAGTATGGAAGCACACGTCAGAAGTATATGTGGAGACGTGGAAATAAAAGTGGACCTAATTAAACACAAGAAAGAACGGAACTATAGATCATTCATAATAGGAGTTCCGGAGAGTAAATATGAAGCATTGTGCGATATAAATATTTGGCCAACAGACGTCGAATACTGCGAATGGATTTGGTTTCGTAGAGCACCCAGTACATCCAGACAGCCGGCGACGGCAGAATAAAGGGGTTGAAATATATTACCAGAATGTCAGGGGACTGCGCACGAAAACAGAACAGATTCGAAACAATATGATTACGGCCTCGGCGGATCTTATAGCTTTGACTGAAACTGGGTGCAACGAGGGTATTTTAGATGCGGAATTGGTGCCAAATGGTTATAAGATTATTAGATGTGATCGCACTGACGGACGGAAGCAGGGCGGCGCGTGTCTCGTGGCCACACCACGCTTCGAGATAAGGCGAGTGAAGCTACCGGGCGGAGTCAACGCGAACAACCACACATTTGAACTCGTCGCGGCCACGGTATACCTACAGCATAAGTTTTTGTTTTTAATATGTGTACTTTACTTACCGCCGAGTAGTAGTGATAGCGAATATTTAGTAATGTTTAGACTGATCGAAAAGTTAAGTGAGCAATATGTAGATTTAATAGTAATAGGTGATTTTAATTTATATTCAAGTAGTAAAAACATTAATAGTTATATGGCCTACTTTAAAAACTATTGTCGAGTCACTCAGAGTAATAATGTAGTCAATTGTAACAATCGGAAACTGGACTTGGTACTTAGCACTTTCGGAGAGGGGTTGAGCGTGAGCGCGGCTGACTCTCCGCTAGTGGCGGTGGACGCGCAACACCCGCCGCTCGAGGTGCGCGTGTGCAGAGGGCGCGGGGCGCGAGGGACGCGTCAGCTAGACTCATTCGGCCTCGACTTACCCTCACCCGTCGATTCCAACAGTGAAGACGAGGATGGTATGGATACGACAATGTACCCGAGTTGGAATTATAAGAAGGCAAATTTTCCGTTATTGTATTCCTTAGTGGCGTCGGTGGAATGGGAACCTCTTTATGAAATTAGTAATTTAGAAGAATGTTTAAAATTTTATTATAATATTATGAATGAAATTATTGATGAATGTGTTCCGAAGAGGAAAAAGAGACAGACCGGTAGTAGATATATATATCCTGAATGGTATACTCAGGAGATAGTTAAGGACATAAGGCTTAAAGGTGCTCTTCATAAACGGTACAAGGAGACGGGATCAACTATAGATTATAGTGCATTCTCGGTGTGTAGGGCTAGAGTTAAGAGGTTAATAGAAATTTCGTTCGTCCAGTATAAGGAACGGATCCAAAGCCATCTTAAAGAAGACCCGAAAGCGTTTTGGAACTACATAAAATCTAGAAGAGAAAAGGATTCCACTATTAGGCTGGTACAGGGTGATAAAGCTCTATCGCAGAAGGAATGTTCGAAAGCATTTGCAGACTACTTTTACTCTGTTCACAGCAAGGAATCGGCAACTCTGAATATAAAGTCGGCAGTAGAGGAGGCAGGAACCACAAATACAGGGGCTAGGATACATATAGATGCTCTTTCGTTTGAGGACGTGGAGAAGGCATTGTGTAGACTTAAGCCAAAGAGGTCAGCGGGCCCTGATGGCATTCCGCCTTTTATCCTCAAAGATTGTCGGCATGTGTTGGTAAAACCGTTAAAACACATCTTTAACCGGTGCTTAAAATTAGGGGAATTCCCGAGTAGGTGGGAATTGACCAGAGTAGTTCCGGTACCTAAAGGGCAAGTTGGCACGCAGGTGGAGGGTTACAGGCCAGTAGCGATTCTTTCAACAGCGGCCAAAGTGCTAGAATCTGCCGTACAAAAAGAATTGCTCAACCTAGTAGGCCCGCAACTCTCGGATGCTCAGCATGGTTTTAGACCGGCACGGAGTACCACAAGTAATCTGTTGAATTACATGTCCAGTGTAATTCCGATAGTAGATGAGGGAGGACAAGTCGACGCCGCCTATTTTGATTTCAAAAAAGCTTTTGATCTGGTTGATAACGACGTATTGCTTCGAAAGTTAGCGGGTGTAGGCTGTACTCCCCATCTTCTAAAATTTTTTGCAGATTATATGAAAGACCGACTCCAATATGTTGATTGCGGAGGAGTCTTATCAGAGCCATATCCTACGAGGTCAGGAGTTAGCCAAGGGAGTAATTTAGGGCCCTTAAACTTCTTGATAATGATCAATGATTTACCAAAAGTTACCAGGCATGCAAATCAGCTGCTATTTGCAGATGATTTGAAATTATTTCATTGTATTAAAACGCATGAGGACAGTCTTAAATTACAAGGTGATATAGATAGGGTCGTACAGTGGAGCAGGTTAAACAAATTAGAATTTAATGTGTCGAAATGTATGGTGATATCGTTTACTCGGAAACGCAGACCTCTGGAACAAACCTACACACTAAACAGCTGTTCTATAAAACGAGTCACAGAAGTAAAGGACCTTGGAGTAAAGTTAAAAAGTGATCTATGTTTTCGGGAGCAAATAGATAGCTTGTGTAAGAAGGCTTACAGAAACTTGGGGTTCATACTCCGGACGGCTAGGAATTTAAGTGATATTAAAACGGTTGTAGTCCTGTATAACGCCTTGGTACGAAGTCACCTTGAGTCGAATGCATTCATTTGGGCCCCCCACGAAATTAAGTATAAGCTTATGCTGGAGAGAATCCAAAACAAGTTCACCAGACACATTTACCACAGACTGTATGGGGTGTATCCATACTATCCTCTCATGTATCCTTCCTTATTCGTTTTAGGAATGGTAGGGTATAATGAGCTGAGAGTGAGGCGAGAATTTGCACTGGTTCTTTACTTATTTAAAGTGCTGGTAGGTAAAATCGAGAATAGGACGGTGCTGGAGTTGCTGCGCATACGTGTCCCCGACCGGTACGTGTGGCAGCGCCGCCGGCCTGAGCTACTTTGTGTGACGCGCGCGCGCACCGCGCTGCTCAGCAAGTCCCCGATGTCGCGAGCGCTCAAATACCTTAACTTGATTGCCAACCAGATGGATTTGTTTTGTTGCACTTCGAGTGGCTTCACAAAGACTGCTTTGCAGACAATTAGTTATGAGATGATTGATTAAATAATAAAGGATAATGCTTAGTTGTATAGTTGGTACATATTTTTAGGTTAATTGAATAAGCTGCACTATGTATTAGGTCTAACCTGTAATGTAGATGTAAGTTTTGGATAAATAAATAAATAAATAAATAAATAAATAAATAATAAATAAATTTTTTGTCGCAGCGACAGATGTGACAGCTTTGTAAATATTATTTAATTGCAACTAACCAAAGTGACCATACCACACTCCTAAATCAACTATAATGGAAGGCAATTTTTACTTTTTTATTCCTGTATCGCTAAAAAAACTCGCTAATAAACTATCAGTACAGTTCTACCGATAAAATTAAACTAAACACACGATTCTAGAGGCAGTTGTTGTTAATATCATAGATCACTCAAGACACTCCTTTGACCATATCTTCTGTTTACGCTTCGATATCAGTCTTTCAGACGAAACTTCAGATGGAAACCGTGATTTAGACTGAGAAATGAATAAAAATATTAACGGTGTAGTTATGTTGAGCTGTCATACAGTAATAGTTCTACTGGATTTTAGTTTATTGTTTCCTGGGTTTTACATTATACTTTGCTCCTATGCTTTGCTCAACCTATTGCCCTACCTAATAATACCAACCTACAATACTACCTAATATTCCGTGGTTTTGATATAGGTAAGTGCTACCTATGTATATCAAAACCACGGAATAGCATCTCGTCATAAAGTTTCAGTTTGCACATTTGACCGGTTTTTTATAGCACTATTAATCACACGACGACAATTACATACGCAGACATGTCTAGACTGTCACTCCGGCCTAGGTCATTTGCATTACCGACGGACTTGGTCATGTATAACATTCGCCAATTTTATGAGTTGTTAAATTATAATGAGATAATTTCTAAGCAGTCGTTGTTGTTTGGAGATTTGGACTGGATCTAGCTAGCATCATGACATCTTCTATCATCAATCATGTCCTCATGTAATACATACATGATACTTCCTTATCTATAGGTATATAGCGGTGAATCGCTTATTGTATTGTATGAAAGTATGTTTGTATTTTATACACGTAGATGCCTGACCTGAAGTTATAAACTGACAGTTTTATTTTTAATCAACAGTAACCAGGCTCAGAATTTCTACTTACCTGTTAGACCCGACAGGTAGAAAGAAATTTAGCACTATTCTCGGATTAACTTCGACAACTCATAGATTGGTAATTGTTCGAGGAGAGGTGGAGAGAAAAACTTTTAAAGTCCCCGCAGACAGGACAAAGTTGCACACATCAATCCTACAGGCACCTGTAAAACATGCCTGACTAGTTTGTCCACTGACGCAGGTGGGTGCTCCGCCGCCGTACTATAGGTAAGCTGCGGATCGCATCGAACATCACGAAAGTGCGATTTCACTGTCACATTGTTCATTAGTAGTTCGTGAAAGTATAGCTGCAGACGAGACGCACCGCTATTGCAACCGTTTAAAAAGATAAACCGGTAATCGAAACACAGTGCATGGTCTGGGCGTGCGCGGGCGCGGGGCGCGGGCCGTCTAGACGCTACGTCACTCGGCCTCGCGATAGCACATCGGTAAACAACGATGTGCACTGACCGAATATGGCATCTCGCCCGCACCCTGGCCGTCTGCGGTCGTGGCCACCCTCCCACAGACGCCATGGGACACCGCCACACCGCCACTGTACTCACCGCCAGCCCCTAACCACTTCCGCTAGAGATTTCACACGATGCGTCTCGTCGCATGTGAGCTAACTTTACCGACCTTGTACTTCAAGGGCTCTTAAATCTATTTTCAGTTTGTTCGTATCATAATGCACCATAGCTACCAGTTTATTCCGGTGCGGCTGTAAAATAGTTGACCCTTTACTATTTACAAGTTCGTAGAGTTCTAAACGCTTACTTTATAAGGTTATCATTGAAATTATTTTAATTGGATTGGAAACGATTTTACATATGTATATGTTAAAATCTTTTATTTGAAGGATTTCCTAAAGACGCTTACTATTTCAATAGATGCATAAATGCTTTGCCTGGTACATAATTGCGTAAAACAAATATGAGTAACGCAATAGCCTCTGGATAATATAAGCATACAAAGACCTTTTATGATAGCTAATATCGTGTATCACATAAACTATGCAAATGATTGAAGAGGCTACAAAACCTGACTGGCTAACACTTAGGTCTAGTCGTCTATAGATTCAGTTTTCCTGCTTACTAGTATCCAACCTCAAACCGCACTTAAACAATTTTACATTTCTAATGACCAATCTGTTTGTAAATTCGGTATTTAGCACAAGGTTATTGTAATCCAATACTAATGGAATGAAAATCATACTAAATATCCATTTCCTCTACATACTTCCTGCCGATAGAACCATATATACCAATACGATACGGTATTCGGTAGGTAGATAAGTAGCTGCCCAGAGATTATTAAATCCTCCCAAAAGTGGTGTGTGGGCAGCCTCAAGTCTGGGTCTTACAGAAGTTTTTTAATCAAAGGCCCGGTTAAGTTTTATGACCTCTGTGTGCAAACTTCACGGTTGTTTACTCGGAACTTCCAAATTTGTTAGGAGCTAAGACAAATTGCGCAATTACGAAACAAATGACTTGCATGTCGCAGCCAAATTGGATAATTGACTCGTTAATAAAATAAGGAAGTATTTTTGTGAAATGTCGCCGTTTCGTAATATGTCTCCGAATAAGTGTAAATTCCGAATTATTGTTAATGTTCTGATAAATGTCCCCACCGAGGGGCAGAGGCCGTTACTCGGATACGAGTAAGATTAAGCCATACTCCACCACTCTGGCTCAGTGCGGGTTGGTGGAGGGGTATTACGACCACTACCATGGTTGCGATAGTAGCCGGGACCTATAGCTTAACGTGTCATCCGAAACACTGAACGTCCGATAGTGTACTTAAGATAAATTATTTATCTCTAATGGCACATGGTCAGGAACCGAATCTGCATCTCCTTAAGTGGGAAACAAGCGTGAAACCGATTAGACCACGGAGCTGTAAATGTCCTAACCCCTTGAAAAAGACGATACCAATTTGAAACCTGAGACATGCCCACGGGAACCTTCTTGAGGCCCAGGAACACTTGTGAGGAGTTTTGACCATCAAGCACGATGATGAGTCACGAGTTTGTACAGTATACCGACATGATTTTAGTAACTGACAAGGTGATATGATAAGAGTGTGTACTGTGTACTTACTTAGCAACGATACCAACGCAACAATTAGGCCAAGCACATTAACTACTCGTATACAGACCTATCAACTTAAGCTGATACTTGCATTTGTGTGAGTGTACGTGTGTACGCACCGCTTCCCTGCCGCCCGCTCACATACTTCACTTCACCTCCGGTACTGGTAGCAGATAGACGTGTAATTTTATGTGATTGATTGTGTTTGAAATATTAGTGAAATGGCTCCTACTGCTCCTGGCTGCTGCTAATCGCTCCTACAATCGACGATATAACGGAACGATTAATTATTAACACAGGCTCTGACTCTGATGAATCATCAGACGAGAGTGAAGATGAAGATGCAATGAGCGGAGTAGAAGAGTTATAAGATTCAGTCATTATGAGGTCGAGAATTGGACAGTTGGTAACATTGTGTTTTATGGACTTCGTTTAAATAAAACATTGATTTTATTTGTATGTGTTTTACTAACTGTACTTTTGGCGATCACTCACACAAATGCAAGTTTGTATCAGCTTAAGTTGATAGGTCTGTAGCAGGTTTGAGTTATTATTATTTTATTTATACTAGCAGAAAGAAAAGATGAACGTATAACCTAGCTTTGAACTGCGTAACCCATCGGGCCAGGTACCTTGCCAGATGGCTTGCTGAGCTAGCTAGAGTGTCCGCTTCTCCCTATATCACTTTTGCCTCCCTGTTTTTCTACCTGTATCACAGAATACTTAATCCTGTACACCCACATTCTTTTTTGGCAAGAGTGGGACCTATAAGAGACACCTTCTATAATTGCGTAAACATTACAGCCTGCGATAAACGGTTAGTAGAAGACTGATAGTCATGTCATGTCAGCCTATTTGGAAGGTACACGAGGTCATTCCACTGCTCGTTTCATACTGTGTAGGTATGTACGAGTATATCCGGTAAGTATGCAATTATACAATTACACTACCGTTTCAGTGTATAGGTATAGAAATGGTAGTACAAAAACTCTGCAATTAGTTTTAGATCAAGGAGGTACTTTGGCCATTTGGCCTTGCCGAATGGTTGGCATCTGAAATGACGATGAATGACTTTAATTAGTCTCTAGCTGATTATCCTTTCAATCATCGATACAGGCACATAACAACGCCCACTTTCGCCATTTCATAATCCAGAACTAACGAGATAACTAGTTCACTGCGAATTATGCCATATTTCTATGGCAGGTACTTTTCAAAGTTTCCTACTATCAAATATTACCTCTCTATACTATCTCAATTCACAGTGATAGCAACCAAAAAATGTTGAGTTCCGACGAATTTATTAAGCAAACGTTACACTAACACGGCGATAGACTGGCGTGAATATAATCTATTTTTATCTAATCTGTGTCTGGTCTGTCTGACACGGCCAAAATGATGCAATCGTTGTATGTAGGTAAGTGGAGTCATCAAGCTTTCAGTTAACAGTAGTCTACGTTCTTCGTACTATGTAGGAAGTTAGGTACCCACACATAATTAGGGTCCCGAACCTCCAAAGGAGGAACCCTTGTAGGATCACTCACGTGGCCGTGCGTCCGTCCGTCTGTCACAAGCACTTTTATCAGGAACTATAAGAGATAGAGTCTTGAAATCTTCTGCAAAAATACTTATCCTGATAAACATAATTCAAGTCTGATATTAAAAAAATATTGCCTACAAAAAAGTGGAGGGGGTAAAATGACAAATCGAAAAAAAAATACTGACCGTAATAAATCAGGCAGTAGACCTCGCTAACAGGGGGGACTGTAAACCAATTTATTGGTAAGTATTTTAGATTCAATCAAAATCAAGTAGTAAAGTAGCCGCACCAATAACTTTGTAAACTACATTTTGCGATTAAAAATACAAATTATTGACTTTTCACGAAAATAGTTATAGTTTATTTCACTCACTCTCATGGTCTGTATAGATCCTCTTTACTAATCCGTCTCCTACTTCGAGGAGTCCAAACTTGGTATGTTTTAAAAGAATTTCTTGGATTTTTAGAAAACAAGCGGCCGAAAGGTAATGGTGTTAATGGTATATTTTTAGAACCGGCTCATGAAGCCCTTTATTTGATACCCCACACGATATTTTTTATTGACGTCATTAACCCCCCCCCCCCCCCCCCCCAAGGGGAAAATCGAGAAACACTCGACAAAAAAAACTTTTAATTCAAGTAACCCGTTTGCCAAGTTTTGTAAGGATCGCTTGAAAACTGTGGCCCCTAGACCGGAACTGACAGACACCAGACATAGAGACAGACGAAAGCAAAATCGGCCTCCTAACTTGTCGAAATGGAGCCCTTCAATCAATGAAGGATATCGTTAAAAAGGGCTCTTTAAAATATTTTCAAAAATATATATTTTTTAATTTTAGTTTTGATAACTTCAGAAGATATTGCATGTTATTATGGTTTTTGTGTTATTGTTATTATTGACAGTGGGATGACCTGGGGCCGTTTGCGGGCTTACCTTCTTCTTGGTCTTGGAGATTCTGTCAGACAGCATACAAGTGTGTTTCAATTAATGTTCAATACTAAACATTACTTGGTGTCAGGTGTAATTTGAAACAATAGGTGAGCCGATACGTGGACATTTTAAAGTCGAGAGAAGTGAATCTCGAAGAAATTATACAAAATGAACAAGGATACAACTCCCGGTGTGTCAAATCCGAACGCGTCGTTTTTGGCGATTCAGCAGCCATGATGGAAGCGGGAAATGTTGCATTGAACTGGCGTGAATGGAAGGCCTCGTTTGATTACTATCTGATAGCGGCGGGCAAAGAGAATTTGCCTTCAAGAGAAAAATGAGCACAATTTTTACACGTAATAGGAAGGTATGGGAGAGAAATTTTTGAAGAACTGGACTTAGACGAGAATGATGTTTTGGTTCGAAAGTTCGCTGAACAGTGTGACCCAGCAAAAAATGTGAATTTTGAACGACACCTCTTCCACGCCAGGTTCACTTCAAACAAATCAGCGAGAACAGCCCCACACACACAGCTACATTTACTTATTTATACTATGGCTATATTGCATTCCGTAAAAGCACGCACCACCACACGCACACATTGCCGAATCTCGCGTCCTTCGCGTGCTACGAGTCAGGGCTATGCAAGCAATGCATGCGACGAGTCAGCGTCATTCGTCCGGCCGGGCGGCACGTGTTAACTTGTTTTTGTTTACAAACAAGTGTGATTTCCACGCACAGATATTCTTATTTTGCAAGATGGTTAAACATTGTGCGGTATACGGTTGCCTCAATAAGGATTCCACAAATAAGGATCTAGTATTTTTCAAAGTACCCCAAGATAAGGAAATGTGAGTATCCATACCTAATAATACCTATATATTGTTTGTAAAGTAAGTTTTAGGTTTTGCATCGGTGAAAACACAAAAATGCTACTTACTTCACTAACTCTAATCGCTAATAATAATAACTTATTGGCATACGACCTTGTGTTTACAATAGGTAGGTATAAATTAAAAGCTTTTATTTAACTTGCAATGTATGTTGTCCTATGTAGGTATGTTTGGTCGGGTGGAATCTTGCAACTTAATTTTCAAGCAGATATTTATAAGTAGGTACTTGCTTTACAGTGCAGCGAGCGACCAGCGACGACGCAACAAATCCGCACCGCATCCCGCGGCGTTAAGCGACAACCCTAGCCGTTTGAGCAAGAGTAGGTAGTTATCATGAGAACAGGGGCCTAGTGAACTTACTATTTCTTATTTATACTATGCCTCTTCTTTGAAATCTGTCAACAAAGTGACGGTGAAAAATTTGACAAATTTCTCGGTTATGAGGTCTACGAGTTCATGGTTATGTACGTTTGCCACAGCACCGTTTGGAAGGTACCGTTATCTGAGAATGCCATTTGGAATAAAGTCAGCTCCAGAAATATTTCATAGTGAAATGTATAAGACATTTTCAATGGCCGGAGTGGAAGTGTACTGTGACGATTTGATGGTGTGGGGACGTACTAAGGCTGAACATGATGAGAAACTAAAAGAAGTGTTTAAGCGTGCAAAAAAGAATGGAGTGAAGTTTAATAAGGATAATTGTGTATTCGGTGCAACTGAAATACATTTTATGGGTCATGTATTTGACAAAAATGGAATGAGGCCTGATGATAAAAGAGTGAGTGCAATTGTGGTAATACCTCATCCAAAAGACAGGAAAGAGTTGGAGAGGTTTTTAGAGCTAACAAATTACTTGTCTAGGTTCATAGCAGATTACTCCAAATTGATGGAACCATTCAAGGGCCTTATGAAAAAAGAGCATGAGTTCGTTTGGTCACATGAACAAAACAGAGCGTTTGAACAACTTAAGCAGAGTCTGATGAGTGCACCGGTGTTGCGGTACTACACACCGCATGAGGAGGTGACGGTGACGGTGGATGCTAGCTAACACGGTTTGGACGCGTGTCTGCTGCAGGGGGGGCGCCCTGTGGCATACGCTGCACGGACGCTCACGCCTGCAGAGGCACGTTGGGCCCAAATAGAAAAAGAACTATAGTGTTTGGATGTGTTAGATTTCACCAGTATGTGTATGGTCACAAGGAGGTAACTGTGGAAAGTGACCACAAACCACTAGAAACGATGTTCAAAAAAGCACCCAATGAAACTCCGGTTAGGCTACAGCGGATGCGGTTGAAGCTACAAAGTTATGCTCTGAACATTGTGTATAAGCAAGGTAAGAAAATGTACATAGCGAACACGCTGTCTAGAGCAGCTACTGAAAAGGGTTTGGAGGAGGATGCCACAGATGATGTTATGGTGCATGTGAATGCAGTTTATAGTAGATTGGATGCGTCAAATGGGACACTTGAGAGAATTAAGGCTGATACAACTAAAGATGAGGCATTGGCGTGGGTCATGGTGTACTATCAAGAGGGTTGGCCAGAGTACAAAAAAGAAGTGAATGAAGAAGCTAGGCAATATTGGTATGTGAGGAATGAACTGCATGTGATTAATGGGATCATGTTCAGAAATTAAAGAATGGTGATACCTAAATGGATGAGAGCAGAGATGCTAAAAAGAATTCATGAGGGGCATTTAGGAATAGAGAAGAGTAAGCGACGTGCACGTGATGTGATGTGGTGGCCGGGTATGTGTGCACAGATAAAAGCTCAGGTGCAACGATGTGAATTGTGTCAGCGACACCGGGCTGCTCAGCGTCGGGAACCACTAATTCCACATTCACAGCCAGAACGGCCATGGCAGGTCATAGCAGCGGATCTGTTTGAGCTCCATGGAAAAGTATATTTACTGGTAGTGGACTACTATTCAAAATATGTGGAGGTGACATACTTACCGATTATGCAAAGTAGGACGGTTATAAATGCATTCAAAAACATATTTGCGAGGTTTGTAATAGCTTCAAAGTTAGTTAACAGATAATGGAACGCAATTCTCATCCTCAGAATTTAAAGATTTTGGTAATAGTTGGGAATTTGAGCATGTAACTAGCTCTCCACTATACCCTAGGTCAAATGGACTGGCGGAAAGAAACGTGCAGACAGTCAAAAAGTTGTTTGTAAAAGCCAGTGAAGAGGGGATGGATTGGCAATTGGCACTATTAAATTATAGGAATACCAATCAGTGGTGAACCATATTCGCCAGCACAACTTTTAATGGGCAGAAGGTTGAACACGTCACGTGTTCAACCTTCTGCCTGTGGTTGGTCCAAGGCTAATACCTTGTACAGTAGATTCAAGGGAAGTTGAGAAAATCAGGTCGGAGAATATTAAAAAAATGAAAAAAGATTATGACAGGGGGACTAGGGAACTACCCTTGTTACGTCTAGGAGATGCAGTACGAATGAAGGATGGCAAGGTATGGGTCAGTGCAAAAGTTATGAGCCAAGAGAATGAAAGGTCATATTGGCTGAAGACTGATAGTGGCACCTATAGAAGAAATCGGTCAGCTATAATGAAGGTACCAAACACAGAAACTGCTAGGTCTAGGTAGATGATGACAGAGGCACGGACATGGATGAAGACGGGGATAGGAATGGAGCTACCCCATCAATGTTATCGCCCGTGCCCTTGCCACCAGCTTCTCCCCAATCGGCATCGTTTCCACCAGCCAGGGAGAAACAAACTAGGAGTGGACGGCCAGTGCATCCACCTGAAAGATATGGGGACTGGGTCCTGTAATAATTAAGTAAGTTAAGTTTATTAAGTTTGTTTGTTTTAATAATTTAGTATTATCTAGAAAGAGGGAGATGTTGTGTGTAGACTCCTTAAGAGTTTAGTTACTCTATGGTGTAGACTAGCTCTATGGAATAAAGAACAGTTGTTATCCAGACAGCATACAAGTGTGTTTCAATTAATGTTCGATACTAAACATTACAGCAATTATTACTTAATTTTGTTCGGATTTGTTGTTACGTGATGCTGTAATGGTACACAAGAGTCAGTTCATTTAATACTTCATTTTGCGTGACAGAGGGCTAGCCCATCGCCGCACGGTACACATTGAATACAAGAGTCGGTTTCTTTAACGCTTGGGTTATTTGAGTTGTTCGAAGTAAGTTGACAAAAAAAGAGCCATAGAACGTGGTTGGTTCGGAGAAGCAAGGTCGAGTCAGGTTTTTTTGTCGCATTCCTGCGAAATGTGTAGGGATCAGAGCCGATTTAGTGCACGCTGAATAAATTATGAATAACTAAATAATAGAAGGTTATTATGGAACGATACGGAGAAAGCTATTATGTTGACTGCAAATATACAATTGCGTTTGTTTGGTACGAAGTGGCGAGTTTGACATCACGGGTTTGAATATCATTCTAGTGATCTTTGTCTAAGACGCTAGCGGTCGGGAAGGCTTAATTAATCGCACAGCTTTTATGGTCAGCGATCAACAGATTTTGTGTATCGGCAATACCAAATGACTTGAGTGATAACCGACGGATGATCATAGTAAATATGCATACACAAAGTTTGTAGAACGGCGGACCTGCATGGCATGTTTGATTGAAATTAGACCCTGTGTAGTTAGGGATAAGAAGCTTTCGCTTGGGCAACGTGTGTTCCGCAAAGGACGTCATTTTTTTCAGACATGTGGGGTCTATAAATACGAGAGCGTGGGAGGGGGAGGCATTCAGTCTCTGCGTCAAGCTACTGTGACACTCGTCTTTTGGTAATTCTAAACAGTTCGGTCTGCCGTTTTACGCGTCTGGAACTGGACGAGTTGTGATTGCGTGTTACAGTGGATTTTCGTGAGTGTCTGAAGCGCCGAGATATACCTCGGTTCCTATCCTTTAAATCAACCTACCCCAAATTCCAAAACTATCCTTGGGTCGTTAGATAAGAACTTGTAGGTAATTGATCTGAGTCTGAGTCTGGGCTTGGAGCGACCCTAATTTCCTTTTTCCTTCACCATAGGGTTCCTGGATTGGCTCTTAGGATATTCGCGGGCTAATCCTCTCCTCATTCCTTTCGAGTAGCGAGTTTTGAAATTCCCACACACACAGTCATTAAACATTCAAACACATTCAAATCAAACTCAACCATTTTCGAGTGGTGTCGATAATGGACGTGGTATAACACTAGGATTTTAGACTAGGCTAGACAGGAGTTTAGTTGCGGCTAAACCTAGGTTGGCAGGGCATAGGGAGACTGTTTGATCGATGAGGTTCCGCGGATGGAAATAACAAATTCAGAACAAAGTATAAACGTTGTCAACACAGATAACCTATCCTGTTGATATTTTTGACATTTGAGTGTTGTCGGGGACGCGCGAAGAGATCAAATTACAGTCTAAAGTTCATTGTTTAGGACCGGGTAGATTGTTTTGCCTTGCCTTGAATCGGTTTGGATTCAAGTTGCATCTTTAAATTAAATGTAAATTTCGCTGGAGGTCTAATGTGTAGGCTGTGTCGAGTATTTATTGCTGGGCCCAGTCGAGGAAGTGCTGTGGTCAGTTAGATACATAGATCGGTATTTACCGAAGTATGTACCTCGCTGTGGAGTGGGTTAGATCTCCAAAAGCGCTAATGAAAACGTTTCGATAACATCCAGCTCAAATTGCGCAGAGTTGAAGGTTTCAAAACGTTACGGACCTTTTGAGGAAACCGCTAGTTCAAACCCATTTCGGAAAATCAAATCGCAATTGTGTAAACCCGGTCTATTTGGATCGTTATTGCCGTGAACTAATTATATAATTGGAACCACCACAAGCCGCTACTAGCGAGCACATGAAATATCATTGAGTACTCACGTCGTAACACTACGACGGATATCTATACGATATCCCAAACAAATATTATAAATTGTGGTCGACCACACTAAAAGAAGTTCCAAGCGCCCATATATACAAAAAATAAATAGTACCATCACACAAAATACAACAAAGATCGATCTGGCGCAATACACCGCTATATCGCTATATGATGCGAAATATCGGCTTGCGGGCATACATGCTTTCTCTGTCTTACTTGAAACTCTAACTTCCTGAACCAATCTTCCGTTCGACTATTGTACGCCTAACGAACTTCTCAACGAACAAGAAATTCAGACTTATCATTCTTAACTTACAAATTTTACAGCTGAATCGGGACATCTCTTTTTGGGGTAGATAGAAAAGACGATCATAGCTTCTGATAGCGGTGGCTCGACCTTGGCCTTTATCCCGTTACAATGCCATATGTATCAACTTGACATTGACGTTTGTCGTGTCAACGACAAACGAGTAGGTTTTCTACTGAAGAACTCGACTTTGCCGGTTTTTGAGGAATAAGAATCGGTGGAAAACTGCTAACGTTCGTACATCCGGTGTCGACATTATTGAGTTTTGGTGAGTCTGTGGTCGGTTTTGACATTTATTTTTAACTGTCTTGCTGAATACGGATGGATGTTTCGCTGAATCCACTAGATAATTTATCAAGAAATCTAGGTGAGATTGCTGATCTGTAGAAGTATTTCTGTTTCTTATGACGTGTAGTGTCGTGTTACGTCGTTTCCGTAAAATTACAGGTGGAAATCACCAAAATATGATTGGCGGCCGCGTGGCTTTAATGCCTGGACCAATGACTTAATAGGTCTTATGAACGCCGACTCCTGGCCAGCGAAATTTGGAATGCCGACATGGTAATTATCTTGATTCATTGTTTTACAATCCGACCTCGTCGTTGTCGAAGCTTTCATATAACGCCCCGCACTTTTTGTCCACAGAGATTGGCATTTTAAACTACAACAGTTTTTTTTTGTTTTTCTCGACAATGTTCCTGAACCCCGTGGGTAGAATGACTATGTGTAGAATGTAAGACAAATTGCATATAGTTCCGGATGCCCTAAGGTAGCAATTTTACATATTCTTCGGGGGAAATTACCAAACCTTCATAGAAGTAGGAGCGCGTATAAGTGGTGTTCTTCCTGACTGACATTAGAATCTATATAGTATAAGATTAGCTTGCCCTGGGGAAGGCCTTCTCTAATAGGTAGCACCATAGCCATTCTGAATATTCGGGGCTATATCCCAACATGTCCCAGCAACGTGGCCGTGGAGGCAGTCGGGAATCTAAAACCGGTCTCCCTACATCATCACAGAATGCGTGTGGGTGTGCTTCAGGTCCACATGTGTGAGTCCACTTTATTTTTAAGTTAGACAAGAGGACAGACGCTTGATGCATGGTCCTAGAAATACCTTCATGTAATAGAATCATTGCTACACATGAGGACGTGCTGAACATACATAATAAGAACGAGAAGACAGATTTGTTTGTCAAGAATTAGAACAGAACCTTGTAATAAACGTCCAGTCCTCTCTTGTAAAACTTAGCGTTCTTTTAAAGAATATCGATGCCTTCGTACAAATATCCAACTTAGAATGTTAACGTAGGTTAATACTGACCCTTTGAACGATGTATAACAGGTTTCCTTCACAACTAAAGTTTGGTTACAAAATGTCGGAGTTGGCTACAAATGTCCGAGTTTTGGTTACAAAGTGTCTGAGTCATAGACATTGTGAATTAACTATATTCCAGGTTAAAATCAATAAAACAGATAAACATTGTCGAGAAACTGTTGTTAAAATTGACACTTTTCTTTTTAAGTAATTTCTGGTTAACTAGATTTACCAGTGGCGCCCTTTTTTAGGTAAGAATACTTATTTCACTAGACCAGTATTACGATGTAATGGTCTGTTAATAAAATAAATAAGAGAAATTTTTCTATTATTCCTTATCTTGTAACTTGTAATACTTTATTGCACAAAACAGGGATAACAAAACAAATATAAAGGAAAGAACATGTACAAAGGCGAGCTTATCTCTAACAAGAGATTTCTTGCAGCAAACCTAGAATGGAGAGGAAAAAATGAAAGTAAAGGTAGAGAAAAACTAACTAACTTTTCTCATCCTAATTTTTGTTAAATCAATATTTTAAGCGTACGAGCGCCGAATGTTTTCTTCAACATTCCTTTTGACCAAAAATATATTTCCACGCCACTATCAGGTAGAAGTATGTAGATATATAGGTTACATTTTGATTCCCTAGCCCTAGAGAAAGTCGAAATATGCGGCAATATCTTTTGATTGCGTCGGCTTAGAAGTTCGGTTTTTTCACAGTTCTTGAACCGCAAACATGGGTACACCTCGCGCCACGAATTAAGAGCGCTGGGCGACGTTGACGGGAATTACTGCGCATATGTACAGGTATTGAAAAGTGACTACTGCGCATTCAAGGCCACCGCTCATAACTCGTGGAACGAGGTATATTTGATATCAATTTCAACTTGGCACCTTTTCATGTTCCTGAGAAAAATGACCTAAGAGAGAAAAAGGGAAAAACGGACGGACGGACCGAAAGACAGACGGACAACGAAGTTTTTTAAATTCATAATAGCACAACAATTGAGACTTAACGAACGTCATAACATAATCAAGCAACCATAATAAAATATTAGGTAGGTGCCTAATTGTACATAATATATAGGTTGCAATGAACTGGTTAAATGCCAGATGTCGGTGTCTTGTAAAAAATCATTAATTTTGTAGAAGGCCTATGTGCACAAAGTGTGCATTATACATTTTTTGAATCGAGCTTCAGTTAACTTTTGTATTTCTTGCGCAATTTTATTGTAGAAGCGTACACCACTGTATCTGTTCTTTTAGGGGACACTTCCCATAAAAGAACTACTAACTTTTGTGAGTCTGAAAATTGGAAAAGAAAGCTTATGTTTATATCTAGTTTGTACATTGTGGTGGCTATCAATGGTTTTAAAGCTACTGATATTTTTCCTCACGTACATTATGTTTTCATAGATATATTGACTTGCAGCTGTTAGGATGTTGGTTTCTTTGAAGACATCTCTCAGAGACTCTACTACATAGCTTATAAACAAATCGGATCGCTCTCTTCTGCAAAATGAAGATGGTCTCAATGTCAGCAGCCGTTCCCATAGTAGTATGCCGAAGGACATAATGCTATGACAATAACTTAAATATACAAGCCTAGCAGTTGAAACGTCAGTCAATTCCCTGATTATTTTAGCTGCATATGCTGCGGAGCTAAGTCTATGTGCTAATTTTACTATATGGGAATCCCATTGTAGTTTGGCATCAATAGTGATGCCGAGAAATACAGTTGCATCTGTCTTTTCCCATTACAATGTTACTTAAATTAAATTAAAGAGAATTTTATGCACTTCGTCTTTTTTGAATTCAGAAGCAAGTTATTGGCAGTAAACCAGTACTCTCGAGAGAGCATTATTTGTTTCCTGTAAGTTATTTTCTTGCCTCCTAATTTAAAAAAAATGTGAGGTGTCATCTGCAAATAATACTGTCCCTGACATGTTTTGTACCATGAATGGCAAATCATTTACATACATGAGGAAAAGGAACGGACCCAGAAAAGATTACTGTGGGACTCCCACCTTCACCTGAGAACCTGACGATTTTGCCCTATTAATGTTGAACCCTCCCTTCTAAATACAATCTCATAGGCTTAGAGCTATTGCCTTTTATGCCGTAGTGTTTTAGTTTTAAGAGCAATCTTTCGTAGTCTACACAGTCAAATGCCTTGGACAGGTCACAAAAACATCTATAGCGTCCCTACGATCTTTCCAGGCATTTTTTGTCGACCGCCCTTTTGTAAATCAAAACTGCTGGCTATGGAGAATTTGATGCGCATTGAAGTGCGCCAGCAACTGACCCAATATGATATTCTCAAATATTTGACTCAATGCGGGTAGAACCGAGACTGGTCTGAAATTTGTGGAGTCATCCCTTTCGCCGCTTTTAAATAATAGTACTAGCCTGCTTTGTTTCGTAAGATCAGGCAAAGTACTCTCATCTACTCATTTATTGAAGATTTTATGAACTAAATGAGTGGCAAGTTCATCTATGACAGAGCTAATTATTTTTGTTGAAATGCCATAGGGCTCAATATATGCGAATGAAAAATCTTAATTGCACTTTGGAATATTGTTCTTTAAAAAATATGCAGCAAGATCAGGAAACGACTCCAAAGAAGCCGTAGTTTGAGTATTATTTTGAGTAGGTAAGCTACTTTGTATATCTTGTTTAAATGATTCAATTTTTTTTTGTTGTGATCGGCCTACACAAGAATACTTCCTGTGATTTTGAATCTACTTTTAAGTTGAAACTTTGCCTCTGTGATCAGACTTTCAACAATTTACTGTATACTTCTTACAAATTTCGCCACCAGCAAGTCTATATTGAAGTCACCGCAAATAACTACCTTTTTATTACTACTAGAAGCTACTCTCAAGACATCTTCCAATGCTGAGTCAAATATACCATAATCACTGGTAGGGGGTGGGGAAGTGATCCCAAAAGGGTTTATTTTAAAAACACGTCTCTTGTACGGGGACCCCTTTCATTTAACGGTCAAAATGCACGTTGAAGAAGACTTTGCGGCATTCGTACGCTAAAACTATTGACTTCATAAAAAAGATAATTATTGGAAATCGTAAAATGTTTAGGCTTAAAAAAATATATTTTGCCAACATCATAAACAAGTCAGCAAAAAATTAGAACTACCGGATTTGCCACAAGGTCTAATGTTTAAGGCCACCCGACTAATATGTTTTGTTTGTGATATTTATTTGTATTGATTTTTTAATAAAAACGAGTCCACAAGCATGACAGTTTTATTTCAATTCACCGCGCCGAAAACACGCTACCACCGCCGATTTCGACCGCCGGAGATTATGGCATCGGCCCACACGTCTACTAGCAGCATAGATACTGTCATCGACATGGCTCTCCTGTGATGGGATACTGCTGTTTAGGTTTATCTATCTCATAATTGAAATTGGCAAAAGTGATTTTAGCAGAACAGGTGAATGCATATTAAGCACCAGTAATATTTTGAAGGTCCGTCGTATCTTCGATTACTCGAAAGCTGTTTGAATGTGTCTCCTTGTGGGAGAAATATAGTTCCTTGAGGATACCTTTATTCTAATTGATAGGTATTTAACAGATACATTCAAAGATACCATTACCCCGACTGATTGTACAAAAAAAACTGTGCGTAGGGTTCTATATTTATTAGTTCTATTATACAACTAATAAAAGCTTATTTCAAGGTTTTTTTGTTTACTTACTGCTTTTTTATTAATTCGGCCCACTATCTCCCGTCAGTCGGCCGGACCTCTCCCGCCGCGGATGCCGAAGCCGACCGAAGGGAATGAGTGAGTTGAGTCATGTCACGTGCGTGCTGGCTGGCTGGCTGGCTGGCTGCCCCGTGCGCGACCGCTGCGCCTGCCATTGTTTGCAGGCGGCGCACAGTGCTCTGAATATCGGCCTCCATACTAATAGTAACGGAGTTAAGTGTGGATCGAACTCGCACACAAATAGTTCCGTCATGTTCAAGAAAACTTAGGGACTAAAAACAATTAAACATATAGGTAGTATAAGTCCGAACATGATTTGTTTACCAGACTCCACAGATTGCCGGTCCGACGTCAAAGCAATTGCGCCGGCGAAGACCTGACGCCGCGAAATTTCCGAGTATAACTGTCTCATGTATGGGGACCCCCTTTGATTAATAAAATATTGTGCAGTTCATTATTTGTTGGTGGAGCGGCAACAGCAATATGTACACATTCTGTGAACTATAACGCTTCATTATATACAGCCCGCTGGCGGACGGACGGACAAACAGGCAGACAGCGGAGGATTAGTAATAGGGTCCCGTTGAGCACCTTTCGGGTATGGAGAAACTAAAAAAGCATCAAATTGTCTCCGGTGTACCTCCCTTGTATGTATTATTTTATTATGGAGTGTATCGGTTGTTCCACGCGTCAGAAAAAGTAATAATATTTGTATGGGAGTATGGCTCAATGTTACTCGTTAACGGGTAATGGCATGTGCCCCTCGGTGGATAAATGGGCTACATTTATAACATTATTTATGTGTAAGTGAGAAATCACCAGTACTTTTAAAGTACTTTTATCGGATCTCCTTGGAACTGAAACTGATTCTCTTGAATGTTGCACGCTGAACATGATGACATATAATTTATGCACCTTTGAGTGCCGCTTTGCAATTAGTTCACTTTTGTCATTTAGATTTCGTGCGCCCTTAGAAAGCTGCGCTTTCTGCTCATAGTAGGGCAGACAGACACTAACACCTAACACTAAGTTTCTATGAGTATGGAGGCCGATTCGCAGACCACTGTGCGGCGACGGCGGCGGCGGCGGGGCGGCGGGAACTAGGCGCGCGCCCTCCGCCGACCTTGTCTCGGCACCATTTTATTGATGCGTCACTATCGGATCGCGGTCTGTCTGCGAACGTGACGGGCCGGCTCGATCGAGAGTCGAGAGTAAACAGTGGCGCGAGACGAGATTATTAGAACGGTAGGTAGTCTGGCCGATTGACGTAAACGCCGTCATGGTGTTTGGTGGTATTTCCTGGTAATGCGAGTGTATATAATATCGCATATTTTATGCGTGTTGTTATTTTAGGAATGTTGGCAGATGTTTGTTGCAGGAAAAGTTATTGCTTGTTTCTAAGAGGCATTTTCTGTAGGTGAATGTAAAAATATATACGTGTAGTATGTATGTATAAGTCTACTATTTTTTTTAAAGAGTTCATTCATATCTTCCACCTCGTGGGTAAGGTGCCTTTGGGCATAGTTTGTTTCGATTTCTGGCGTCTCCTTACTGATTCATTAACAATTAAAATCCTATAGTATAAATATTTCTAAACTGTACTAAGTATAATTATATAAATGAAGTCGAAACTATTGTAAAAACCTACCTTGAACCTAAAAAAAGATTACACCTAGTTAAGAAGGTATGGGAAAAGCTGTGCGTGACTCTGAATGTCATTATGGAAGTAAATAAGAGTATTTTTAATCTGTTCCCGTTAAAAAAGACAAACCGCTCTTACTTATAGATAAGTCAACCGATAATTATTTGGGATCGAGATCAAGTCGAGTTATCATCGAGCGGGCACCGTAGTGCCTCGTAGACGTCTAGACGGGCTGTCGCGTCACACTGAAGGCTTTTCAGGAAGGCCGCCGAAATTCCACGCGCTTTCGTTGCGCTAGTGTGCGTGCACTCTACAACGTAATACGTGGCGGTACGTACGTAAGTAACGCTACCTTAAATGCTTATGTCTGTGTGTGTGAGGCGAATCTTTTATGTGACTTTACTTAACATCATTTCTCATATCATGTATGTTTAGGGTTTGTTTAAACATTGTAAAGGGATTTGGATTGATTTCTTATACTCTTTCAATATTCAGGATATCGTCTGTAATTAGATTGCTTAGTGAGCTGCTTTAGTTGTCTGACTTTATTCTTTCCAATACATTTTGACACCTTGTTTGGAAGTATAGCCGCATACATTACGTAGATACACCGATATACAGATAGATATAGGTAAATATTCGTTGAAACCATCGCATCGCAAAACACGACAAGTGTTTGCCGATTGAAAGGTCAATGCACCGCGCGATGTACAGAACTCATTGACAGTTTACGATAAACAGAGCATAGGCATGAAGGTATCACTATCAGCTAGTATCTATCTATAAATACCTCCGGACAACACACACAAGCACTTAACTAATTTATTGACGTAAAACTTTAAATTCTGAGGGACAGCTTCACCAATTCTTTTCATTTTTAGTAACAACCGGAAGTTGAAGATTTGGTGATGATAGGGAGCGCCCAGGAGATGAAGAGTTCGTTATGCAAGGAGCATCCAGGGAATGTAGAGCTGCAGATTAAGAGGAGAGCCGGAAGATACGGAGTTGGCGATGATGTGGAGAATCAGGAAGCAGAGGAGATGGAGGGAGAATGAAAGGAGATACCTACGGATTTCATTAGGCAAATGCTCTTTACGAAAGTAAAGAGCATTTGCCTTTTTTGCCACAACAGACTTGAGGCATCACCCATCAGTTTAAAAATGAATAAGTAATATCTATTTAAGTAGTCATTTTCAGAGAAGCCATTAAAACATAAACAATAAACATAAATTTGTGTATATATTCATAAATATGTAGCTCCCGTTTTAAGGTTTAGAAATGGTTTTGTAACCTGAAACAAAGATTATTATTATTATAACGCTTCAGCATTGCGATACAGAAAGATAATGGTGCCAGCGTTTTGAGCTCCCTCCCGCCCGGCAGCGATCTGGGCGAAATTTTTAACCTAATGTATGTTATTATTGCAACTTATTAATTATCATATTAAGTAAATAAAATAAAACATATCTCATAAGAATACATTGTATTTATTTAAAAAAAAAACAACTAATTACAAAATATCCAAACAAAAAATTGTATGAAAATTCGTTTCGCAGACTACCAATCCGTTATTCAAAATAGTTTTTATTCTTATTTTCCATGGCTACCTAATAAATAGCGATATTTTACTTCCATTATTTTTTGTAAATCGTTAATTAATTAATATATACATATGTTTGTTGTTTTACCGATAAATCTGTTTAAGTCTGAGTTTAGATTTGGTCCAACGTGCTACAACAGGCACATGTACAATTTACCATACAATATAAATACACCTTGTGTACCGGGTGGCCCACATACATGTATGGAGGGGGAACACCAGCTCTGAGGATGGGACTAGGAGGTGGGGCATTCCGTCGACCGATTCGTTCGGCGAAAAAGTCTTTTCACGTATAGTATGTATGAACTTTTAGTAAAACCTCTTTGGCTGAACTGTTTATATCTGGCTGGTTTTGATGACATTAAAAAGGTTGCATGTAAAAAAAATAGTAAAATGTTGTTTCCAGCTAATTTTTTTTCTTTCTCTTATTATGGGTGAATAGTATGAAGAAATTCGATAACTTTAAAAAAAATGTGACGTTCGTGGACCTAATCATTCAGTTCGAGTAGCACAAAGTTGTTTAAACCTTCTGAGACTCATAAGCAGAGTCCCCATACAAACAATTTTTCAACAAAATAAAATAAAATAGTTTCTACAGCCAAGTATATTTTACGATTTGCAAATAAACTGGTTTATGGTAAGTGCTTCGATTACTGCTGTATTCCAAATCCGAGACTACTATACCGTGGGACTTTTGTTTTAGTGATTTATGCACGTTTGATTAAGTTGAAGTACACCCAAATTAAATATAATTCTGAATTTCATAGTTCATCCATCACTCATCAGCATCAGCATAACGAAAGCTCGAAAATATAACATTATTGCAACATGCGAAAATCAATCAGTTAGTGCAACAGCGGCGATGCGACTGGGCGCCACGTACTTGGAAACCCGGGAAGTCTCAGGTACGCGTGTAATTTTAAACGAAGGTTGATACCGCTTTCTTACTTTATCACTCTTGCTCTATGTTAAGACGTTGTCCAATTTCTAATTGATATTAGGCCTCACATTCAAAAAACCAAAATACCACGGTGTTAGTTTACACTAAAAACTTAAAACCACCAAAATGCGCAAGCATTTTGGTGGTTTTAAGCCCAATATGGCGTAAACAACGGTAATAAGCAAAATTCAGTATCCTAGTTATTTGGCTACAGCTTACAGTTATAATAAGATTGTTTGAAATAATGTTGAATCTCATTTTTTAAAAACTATTTCCGTGGTATGTGTTAGGCTCTATTAGGAATCTTATTATATCATGAGTTGAGAGAAAAGGTAGGTTTCTTAGAAATGGGAAAAAAGGAGGTACATTATTATAGTTATATGAGTTATTATAATAATAATCATAATAATAATAATAATAATAATCGTTTATTCTCAGGCAACATGACCCATAGTTATAACAAAGTCCTGAATTGTAGTTATAAAATCATGTGTATTATGTGTTACTGTTTGCTTGAGTCTTAATATATTGACCGACACTCTTTTGTCGTTCCACTAAGCTTCTAACTTTATTTACTTATGTGTTGACATTTTGATAAGTCAGTGTTAGAAATGATAAGAACATGAAAAATTCTATTACCTTGGCAAGTCATTTCTGTACCTCGGTTTGTACATTGGTGAAAGGAGCTTCATGCAACCTATAACCGAGGTATATCATCCCGAATTGAGGGTTCCGTTATGTTATATCATAATTATATATCATAATTTTGTGGCAGTGTTGCTCTTAATTATGGCTACAGGTAATATTTTTCATAAATTTGTTATAATTTATAAAAACAATGTGTAAAACTTATTTTCTATGAGTAATTAGATTTTTTTTTTAAGTTAACAAATACCTCATGAAGAGACTATTTTGAGTTTGAAAAGTTAATTATTTTTTTAGATTTTGAGATTTGATTGTTAATAAAATTTGTTACTGAGTTAAAATGAATATGTTTATTTTTTCATAATAAATAATCTTTGAAAGTTACAAATTTATTAAAACTTACTTACATTCGCAAAATATAATTTGCACGAGACCACGACATTTTCAATTTCACACGATTGTATTAGAACATAAAATTCGCGGTATGAGGCCTTAAATCAAGAGCAAATCGACTTGACCTTTTAAATATTATTTATATATTAAAGCTTTCAAAAAGAAATAAAGTGTAGGAATAAATATTAAATATAATGTCTATTCTTACCAAGAAAAAACATTCAGTCTGGTATAATGCGTACAAATGTTTATTTTTTCTCTTAATTTTCAATGTTGCCATGACCCACGCTAATAGCCTTACTTACCTTACTAGTTATTATGGGATATATACATGCACAGCCTATTTAAACCTTCAACAGTAACAATTTACAAGTATTCAGCATTTTCTGTCGATGGAATGAAGATTGTGAGGTTGAGCGAGAGGGCTAAGCGCTTTCAATCCAGGATTTTTGATGTCAAAGATGCACCTCGCTCTGGTTGCCCTGTTATAGACAAAATGGAGACCATGTTTTAAAAAGTGGATTAAGATCGGCATACCAGTAGTTATGGCATAGTTGAAAAACTGGAAATTAACCAAAAACAGTTTTGACCCATTTATAAAAAGGGTACACAAAAAATGGGGTGTAGTGGGCTATTAGCGTCTATCTCTGCCAGCCGACTTCTCTGTAAGATAGATAGTTCTAAAGTTCGCTGGTAGCTCATAAACTCTCACCAG
Organism: Argyresthia goedartella; assembly: GCA_949825045.1. Taxonomy (NCBI): domain Eukaryota; kingdom Metazoa; phylum Arthropoda; class Insecta; order Lepidoptera; family Argyresthiidae; genus Argyresthia; species Argyresthia goedartella. Next base: position 17,475,286 of record OX463821.1, on the reverse strand, counting down.
TGGCTCCTAGTAGCTGTAATGCGCGCAGCGGCCACACCCCGGGCAACAGTGTCGGCTCATGGGCTAAACCTGGATGAGGGGCTTGCTATTTCGGTGGACAAGTTATACGCGGAACCCTCCCGCATAGCGCACAAAATCTGACTCGGCGAGGAAGGCAACACAAAGCAGATATGCAAAGTTATTTGGCGGACTCGGCGATTCAGTAAGGCAAGGTGGATGGCCTAGGGCGCCGGTAGAGGGCTTACAGTTACCGGCGGCCAGACACAACATCTGACCTCTTCTTCAGTCGTAGCGGTTTCCCGTTCCACTGAACAAAGAAGAGGGAAGACGAGTGTGTGCGCACCCTAAAATTTCCTGCGTATTTGACCGCTTCCGTTAATTGGACTCCGATTTAACTTAAGTCCTGTGGCGATGGGATAAGGTAGAGAGGTCTGGTTTGATGCAAGCCAGGCTTTGTCTGAATCCTGCACATAGGTGGTCCTGGGGGTGTGAGTACACGCCGTGGTCGCTTTCGCACTGCAACTTTGGGGCAACAGTGTGGTTGAGGTAGCACCCGGGATGACAAAGCAGCTCTATTTAGAGAGGCACTGCTTTCCTCGCTCAGCCGGGGAGGGGACTAGAAAAGGTGTCCTAAAAATTGCTCGCTCCTACTCGGAGGGTGGTAGTTACCGCGGCTGCCACCGCATCACTTTTAAGCGTGGTCGAAAATGCAAAAAAAATGTTAACATGAAAACACATATCATGACATTCGGTGCGTGGAACGTGAGAACGCTTCTTGATCGAGCTGGCAACGCCTGTCCTGAACGCAAAACCGCCATTGTAGCTCGAGAACTTCATCGCTATAAGGTGGATGTGGCTGCTCTCAGCGAGACACATCTGGAGGATGAAGGAGAACTGGTGGAAGATGGTGGTGGTTATACTTTCTTCTGGAAAGGTACCGCTGCGTCCGAACCTCGGCGATCAGGTGTAGGATTTGCCATCAAGAATAACTTGGTAAAGCGACTGGAGGAGTACTCTGTACACATCTCCAACCGCGTGACCACATTGCGCCTTCACCTATTGTCATAATGTCATCAGTGTCTATGCTCCAACGCTAGACAAATCTGATGACATCAAAGACAAGTTCTACGAAGAATTGACCCATTGCCTAGACAGCATAAACGCCAAAGAGCAGATTCTATTGCTGGGCGATTTCAATGCTAGAGTTGGACGAGACTATGAGGCTTGGCCTGGAGTTCTGGGTAGACATGGAGTCGGCAACATGAACTGAAATGGTCAGTTGCTACTCAGACTCTGTGCTCAATACGGTTTGGCAATATCGAACTCTATGTTTAGACTCGCCGCCAAGTACAAGACAACATGGATGCACCCTAGATCCAAACACTGGCATTTGATCGATTATGCTATTGTAAGGTAAAAAGATATCCGTCAAGTGCAAGTCTCCCGTGTCATGCGTGGCGCGCATTGTTGGACGCACCACCGACTTATTGTCACAAAACTGCGACTTCGCCTCCATCACCCTCGTAGATCCACTACTAAAAAGCTTGCGTCTCTGAACCTGAAGAAGCTGAAAGATCCCGAGGTGAGTGAGAAATATGCTAAAGCCTTGACCGAGAAGCCGTTGCCTAGTAGCGAGACAGGTGATGTTGATGTTGCCTGGGGGACTTTATCTTCTCACATTATGGACAACGCTTCTGTTACTGTAGGTAGAAATGACCGGCGTAATGAAGATTGGTTTGATGAAAATGATGAAATTCTCAGGGCAGCACTCGACAAACACCGAGACCTCCTGCGACAGCATGGTAGGCGAGTTGAAAGCGTTGCGGTAGTCAAAGCCAGTGACCTAGAATTGCGCAAGATGTCACGTCAAATAAAAGACAGTTGGTGGCAGGACAAAGCTTGCCACATGCAGTGGCTCTCTGACCATAACCAGCTTGGGGAGTTTCACAGCGAGGTACATAAGTTGATTGGTACATCCTACCAAGCTAAAGTGCCTTTAAGGTCTACAGACGGTATGCACCTCTTAACAAGCAAGCAGGATGTTCTTATGGGTTGGGCTAAACATTTCAATACCTTGCTTAACGTAGATCGTTCAGCCGATCTACAAAATATCAGCTTAACGCCTCAGCTCCCGCTTACCATCAAGCTGGACGAGCCCTTATCACGTGACGAAGTTGTCACTGCCATCAGACAGCATCAAAATAATCGGGCGGTTGGCATTGACCTTATACCGTGAGAGCTACTTAAACACGGCGGTGATGAGTTGTATACGTTGGTTTGGGAACTGTTTGTTCGCATGTGGGAGGAAGAGCGGGTATCTAATGACTTCAAAGTGTCGCGAATTAGTGCTCTCTACAAGAATAAAGGTAACCGTTCCGACTGTATTTCGCTTTTGTCTGCCCCTGGAAAGGCCTTTGCCAGAGTGCTTCTAAATCGCCTAAAGGATTTGTCCGAAAAAATTCTGCCTGAAACCCAGTTTGGCTTCCGACCTGATCGTGGCACCTGCGAAGCTATCTTTTCCGTTCAACTACAAGAGAAAAGTAGAGAACAAGTTCGCCAGTTGTATCTATGCTTTGTTGACCTGGAAAAAGCATTTGACAGTGTGCCACGAGAAGCCCTCTGGTTGTTGCTAGAAAAGATTGGATGCACGGAAAAGTTTGTAAGACTTCTCAGACTCCTGCACGACGACATGCAATGCTGCGTCGCCGTAGACGGTGAACAGTCAGACGTCTTCCACGTTACCTGTGGAGTGAAGCAAGGGTGTGTACTAGCACCCACACTGTTCGCCTTATACTTTGCAATGGTAGTCAAGGAGGTCCTACAGACAGTTTCCGAAGGAGTCCGCATCCGCTTTCGCACAGACGGTGGTCTTTTTAATTTAGCTAGACTTAAGGCATGTACCAAAGTCTCGTATGCGTTGATAACAGAGATCATATATGCTGATGACCTATGCTTTCTAGCAGAAACCCCAGATGGTCTGCAAGAGCTTATGTCCGCATTTCACCAATCTTGCTGTAAATTCGGCCTAAACACACCTATTTTCAAGAGACACTGTCGATAAAGATTGGTGAGGATATGCTCAAACAGGTGCACACATTTCGTTATCTGGGGAACACTATTACATCCAAGTGTGACCTTGATGCCGAGATCAACAGCAGGATAGGTGCTGCAGCTGCGGCATTTGGAAAGCTGTGTTCCAAGGACTTCTGCTCACATGACCTTAAGCTGGCTACCAAAATATCAGTATACATGGCAATTGTGCTGCCAAATCTCCTATACTCCTCTGAATCGTGGTGTGTGTATCGCCGCCACATACGCACTTTGGATCGTTTCCACCTTAAATGCCTTCGATCTACTATGAAAATTAAATGGTCCGACCGTGTGCGTAATACCGATGTTCTGCGACGAGCCAATGTTGGTGGCATTGAAGCCTACTTAATGCGTCGGCAGCTTCGATGGTGCGGTCACGTATCACGTATTAAAGAGGAGAGAGTGGCGAAGCGCATCTTTTATTCGGAACTGGAGGAGGGCTAGCGAAAACATGGCGGGCAGCTTCTCCGATACAAAGATGTTCAGAAGCGACACATGAGAAGATGCAACATAGAGCCCTCTCAATGGGAAGGTTTGGCAGCACAACGGCCAGAATGGCGCAGGATTGTGAAGAGGCAAGTACGCGAGTTCGAGGTTCAATCAATCAATCAATCAGCGTAAAGCTGACCTTGATATGAAACGCGACCTGTTAAAAGCCCGTCCACCTGCTGCCATTACCTACACCTACACGGGTGGCGTACTTACGTGCCCCCAATGCGCAAGGAGTTTCGCTGCGAAGATCGGCTACATAAGCCATGTTCGGGCGCACGCGCGCGAAACTGACTGGGAGTAGAAATGGTCACCATGACCGAAATCGGTCGGAATCATCATCACAGAAAAAAGCTCGATGTTTGGGTGCCACACGAGCTTACTGAAAGAAACCTAATGAACCCATACTCATTTGCGATTCTTTGTTAAGAAGTAATGAAACCAAATCGTTTTTGAAGAGATTGATAACTGGTGATGAAAAGTGAACCACGTACGAAAACTTGCGAACGTACGAACGTGCGAAAAAGGTCGTGGTCAAAGGCAAAACCCGGGTTAACTCGCAATAAGGTGACGTTGTGTGTATGGTGGGATTGGAAGGGGCATTGTTTTTGTAACGAGCTTTTACCACTAGGCAGAACCATCGATTCGGATCTCTACTGCCAACAACTGATGAGATTAAAGCAAGAAGTTGAGAGAAAGCAGCCGGAATTGATCAATGGAAAGGGTGTGGTCTTTCATCACGATAACGCTAGACCACACACAGCTTTAGCCACTGGGCAAAAATTACCTGACCTAACCTAGCAGCTTCAGATTTCCCCCTCATCCGGTCTCTTCAGAATTCTTTAGGCAGTGTCAGGTTAACATCAAGGGAGGACTGCCAAAACTACTTGACGCGTTTTTTTATCAAAATTTCTACAGCAACGGGATGATGACACTGCCAACAAGATGGCAGAAAGTCATCACACAAAATGTTCCAGCTTGGACGTGCAAGAATTCCAGAATTGTAACCGCTATTTCAAGGTAATCTGATTATATTTCCGTTTATTTCTGTCTTAATTTAATGAGTAACTTATACTGTAAGTATAGTTGCAAAGTTGTAGATTGAGTATTGATTACCACAGTGTGTTTGAAAAATTACCATTTATTTTGTTACGGTCTTTTTCGTTATTTGGGCTTGGTCACGTATGAGAGAGATTTTTTTTTTATAAAAACAGAATTACAAAGGTGCTGTTATCAGCGCAAGAAAACTGCACTTATTCCAGCAGAGATAATATAAGGCGCTTTTAGTGAGAAGTTAAAAGAAAACCCATTTTAGAAGCAGTATGAAAATTTTAAAAGTAATAAAATGATAGCAAAATCAGTGGGCACCCTCATAGATAAATTAGCAGGTAAATTAAATTCTGAGGCTTACGCCATCAAAAATTTGGGAACATCAGACAAAACAGGGATGTGGCTACATCTAGGGTAGTATATTTTAGTTACTTTCATAGTGTCATGTCCTATGGTATCTTGGTAACTTTTTGAAAATGTGTAAAGAAAAGGGAAACTCCATTTCATGCATCATTTACACAAGCAAAATTAACATACAAATTATAGTATATTTTTAATTTTATTTTAAAAATAAAATTATTTTGCAGAACATTTTTGTTAAAACATGTTGTTGGCTTCTGCGAAAAACGACCCACGAAACAGGTGTTGCCAAATCCAACAGACATTTATTACGTCTAATGTATTACTGGCAGACAATTCCAGGTAGGATGGCTCATCCTAGACGAGTGACGTCAGAGCCACATCGACCTTGCCGCCGCGCATGCGTACCGCCCGCCCCGCCCGCATGTTCATTGATGAAAATCAACCATGTTATGAAATACAAGTAATGTAAAATGTAAAACACATGTGGGAACATTGTTGTCGCTTACTCTATAAGTATAATTTAGTAAATTAAACAGTGAGATTGATCTCTTTCTCTCTCGCACAGAGAAGGTCGTCATTATACTGTTAATAAACCGTCTAAGGATAGTGAAGACAAAGGTTTGTAAGATCGCGAAAGTAACCCAATTCTTCGATTACGGCCAATCAACTTCACTGCTCGACATAAACTTGTTGTTATCTAACTGAACTGGCGTGACGAATTATTTTTTAGCGTTCGGTTGAAGTCTGCCGGAGATTCGGAAATTTTACCAAAGAAAAGACGTTATAAAGAGCACTGCACTGACTGTCAGATGAGACTAATATGATAGCCTTCAAAACTTCTGTTAGTTTCAATAACTTTCTTTATGTGTAGGTAGGTATGTGAGATATAAAAACATTACATTTATATACAGGCACAAACATATTAACATTATACCTTCAGTGTTCCTAAATGAATGTAATAATCCAACTAATATTGTAAATGTGAAGTGTTTAGATGTGTGGATGTTTGTGTCTTTGTGCCTCAATCACGCTAAACCGGCTGAACGGATTTAAATGAAATTTAGCACAGAGATAGCTTATGAGCTAGATTAACATATATAATACTTTTTATCCGACTGCACCAGAAGGAGGGTAACCTTATCTCGGAAAATGACAATCCCTAGGTACAAGCAGATGAAGTTGCGGGCATCAGCTAGTAATAATAATAAATATTAAAGGACAATCTTCCACAAATCAAACTAGGCCCATAGTAAGCTCAACAAGGCAAGTGTTATGGGTACTAGACGACGATATATTTAATAGGGATAAATATGCATTTCATGAGTCTCATAAAGATATTTTTCAATTTTATTCGGTTTTGAGTTCCGTTACATCTGTAAAGTATTCAGTGCATAATGCAACAGTGCAGAATGCAATTCGGGTAGCCGGCGTCAACGGACACGTTACCCGGGAGTGCATGAAGGGCATGGGTGCATTGCACTCAGATTGCACTCTTATGCAGTCGGGCTTCGACGCCCTAGCTGGGACTCTGACGTTTTCAGGTAACCGGTGATTCAGACTTGATGGAATGAAAATAATACACCGAGAAAGAATGCAAAAGATAATGTGTGAAAGTTGTTCAAAAGTCCCCATCCTAACAAAGGTATACCAATGTACTACACCTTTCTGATATTCCAAGCATTAAGTCTTAATCGTACATTACTTGAACGTGTGTCATATCTCACTCTCTCGGACAATATACCAACAAATTAAGAGTTACATAGATACTTACTTATTAGGAAATATTAAACTGCACATCAAAAATACTGATTTGCACAGCAAATACCAGGGCTAAATGCTGCGATAGCTTAGGTTAAGGGTCAAGGGGGTGAGCGAGGCGAAGCCCCCTTTATCCTTCGTGTTGGGTTGAACATGCAAGTACAACAAAAAATACTTCTAACATAAACTTCAGTACACATAAAATATTTAAACATAAAGTGTTTTTACTGATCCTTTGTTGCTGTGCAAATCAGTATTTTTGATGTGCGATTAAATACTAGCCTTACTTATTAAAGTATTATCATAATACAGAAATCGGCTAAAACTCTTGTTCAACAAAAATTCCTTCATAAAGCCATTGTGCTATACAATGTGGGCACTTAGCACTCACTGTTGAAGGAGGCTGTCTCGTCTGGCTGTCGCTCGCAGATACCCGTCACACCGCTCTCTCTGCGAAACTTAATTTCCTAAAACTGTTTGTTACTGAAATACGACTGTTCCAACTATAATCCATCCCTGAAATAGGTATAAATATACAATTTTACATTTTCCAATAACCTCGGTTGAGGACCAAGCTATTTGGCCCAAGTTCTACTTAATCCAGGGCTCTACATAACGTTTAATAACTCCAAACTACTAACAGTCTATCAAAAAATATAGTTTTAAGAACAATTTCAATATTTCCAAAATGGCTTACGGATCATTCCGAATACTTACTTAATCCTTAAGCACTTAAAGTTAAGCGAGAGTTCAATAGAACTTCTTTCAGACAACATCCAATCTAAGAACTTGTGTGTACCTATATATGTAACTGTGTAATGAGTATTTCCAAGAAACATATAGTTACTGAAGTGTTTTTCCCATTTAAAGCTCTGGTCCTGTCTATTTTAAACTGCACTTTATCTGTGGGTTCAAGGCCTATGAAACCTGCTTGAATATCTTTAAAAAGAGCAAAAAAAGACATTTTTGCTCATGAATAAAGTTAGTCCTATAAATAGTAGTTATAAATATGCATATGTGGTGCAAAGTAAGAGTCTGCACAAAAACTGGTCTAAATAAAATATCTTCTGAATCTTCGATGTCATTAAACCGCGTCAGGTGGTTTCAGGGTCGCGGTCACCCTTCACATGTCTTTGTTCAACAAAGTGATTGTACCCCAGCCAGCCAGCCAGCCAGTCAGTCAGCCAGCCACATGGCAAATGTTCAATATTTCATAAAGTCTGCCTGCCATATTTGCACCTTTGTGCACCATGTCAGTACCCCGAATCATGATACATATGTCGCAGTTAGTTGGTTAAATCAGACACTTAACTAACTCTCTAGACCGTTAATTAAATACCGATGTTTAACCAAGTCACTAAAATTCCGTCTGACAAGTGTATAAACGAAACGTTTAACGAGTTGTCTAAACGTTCCTAGGCAACAAGACATATGCATTTTTTTATGTGCACTTAAGTTTATGTTTTAAGTGTTTTTTGTTGTTCTTAGATGTTCAATCTAACACGAAGGATAAAGGGGGCTTCGCTTCGCTCACCCCCTTTACCCTTCACCTAAGCTACCGCAATGTTTGACCCTGATATAAGCTGTGCAAATCAGCTGTTGTCGTGACACCATCATGTTTTCCAACACGCCGGCTTTCGGTAAGACCGATTGTTATACGTTTTCGACGATGTTTTATTTAAATCAAAATGCTAGTGACTTGGTTAAACGTCAGTATTTAATTAACGGTCTAGAGAGTTAGTTAAGTGTCTGATTTAACCAACCAACTGCGACACATACACGATTTCGCTTTACTTTTCGTGTGTAACATCGACTTTTATTGCTCTAATGCAGAGGTGCAGGCAGATTAAACGCGAGAGCTAAGCTTTTACGTTTCAGCTTGGGCAAAAATACTTTCGTTTGTCTGTCTGTCTGGATTTCTGGCTGTCCGGATGTTCTCCTCTACAGGTTACATTTCTCTACCGATACTCGTGACATTTTATGAGAAGGTTCGATAATTATATAGCATATTTTTTCCATTACGTTTATGGATTTTTTCAAAATGGCGGAGATAAGGGTTTGAAAATGTAAAGAAACCGCTACCGCCCAAACGGCTTGACAGTTTTTGACAAACGAGATGAATATATGGCGACCGTGAAAGAGACATCGGCTTATAGACTGATGTAGTTTACAAATTTAATGGTGCGGCTACTTTCATGCTCCATGTATGTTACCAGTTGCATTCATAAGTTTGCATGTGGTATTGAAACAAATTCCTATCGGGTTTTTTGATTCAATGTAATTCCACTTGTCATCCAATAAACTGCAAGGGCGTGAGACTTTAATAACACATACAAACTTATGAATGCATGGTTACGTACAGTTTGAAACCTAATTAGCTAGGCTGGCCTACAAACTAATTAAGTATGCAGGCCGGCCCAGCTGATTTCAGCTGGGTTTCAGTCTGTGCATGCAGTATGAAAGTATCCGCCCCAATAACTTTGTAAACTACATTTCGCGGTCTTAAATTCTATTTGACTTTTCACTAAAATTATATAGCCTGTTACTCTCACGGTCTCTACAAATGCAACGACACCTCATTTGTTAAAACCGTCTAGCTGTTTGGACTGCGGTTTTACGAAATTTTAAAATCCCCATTGCAAATCTCCGCCACTTTGAAAAATTTCCAAAAACTGCATCGACAAGGAATAACTATTTAATTGACCGAGCGAGCGAAGCGTCCAGTTTCGAGATTGGCCAAGGCTCGTCTGTCTGTTCTCGCCTACATTTCGCATTTTTCAACCGATTTTGACGAAAATTGGCACACAAGTTCTTTGATTTAATTATTTTTTTAAATCTCGTAGGTTGCCTCCATACCTACTTGATCGCGAGTCTTAGGTAAAGTAAAAATGATGTATTATGGTAACACAAATTCTGGAGGGTCCCTACTAGTCATTACCTGCATTGCCTATTCTAGGCCTCTTAGGCTGCAGGATTACAATTTGTGCCATGTCAATTTTAGTTTTAACGCCAGAAACCGAACATCGACCACTATCGCAGTCGCAGACAATTGATTAAACTTTTAGTGAAGCCCGATGAGGTACATGTGTGCATTGGATGTAGTAGAGCGGAGGGAGCGCGCGGGTCCCGGCGGCGGCGGTGGCGGTGGCGGGCGCCCTATGTGCCCTTGCTGCGCCAGACGGTGCATGCACCCTGCACACCGCGCCGCCCGCCCGCGCGCCCGCCCGCCCCGCGCACCGCACCACCCCTCGCCCCGCGCCGGCGACGCGCGTGACGCTGCATTTTAATGCCCTTTTTGACTTACATCGCCGTCCGGGTGCGGGAAAACCGATCCGCTTTTTTTCGTCTTAATGCATTTATCCTGTTATGCATGATCGGCAGATAATCTTGATGTACAATACCTACGTGCACTTTTTTGGAGGTTTCGAGGATGGCGCTGTGGTGACATACTACCCACATAGGTACTTGTATGATAATGTATGCGGGTTGCATTAGTGTGTCGGTAATTTACTGTTCGATTTATCTTTTAAAGTCTGATAACATCAGTCTGATAACATACTAGACATGCACCTGCCATATTGTCTCTTGTCTAATCTAAGGGAGTTATCACGTATTTTGTAGAAAAGAGACCGCCCGCTCTACTATCTTGTTTTAGATAGAAGTATCTATTTATCGAACAATCCATATTGTTTTTCTTGGGCATATTGGCATTGGGACAGAACCGGCGGCCATGAGGATTGGTGATGATGATAGGATAAAAGAAAAACTCAGTCGCGTGTCACAATCAAGGCATATCCTACAAATTGATGTCAACGCTTCGAATTTAACTGACAATGAGGCAGCAACACTTTTGTATGCGCCCGCGCACAATGCCTATTCAAACTATTCATATTTATTGAGTACCAAGGCGGAGACCCCTACATCGACAAGCGTTTGTCCCAGACGGGCGTTCACCCTCAAGCTTGATAAAAAAAAACATGTTTGTGTATGATGGGTTCAATTGATAAATTCTTAGGTACTGTGCGTTTCAGTTTAAATTCTCTTCGCCTTTAAGTTGGTAGCAAGCAATGAAACCAGTGTCCACCAATTGAGAAAATATCATAACTAACTCATCCTGTAAATCGCACGAAACTCACTCAACTTTCTTATGTACAAAAAATTACGACGCACGAACCGACCCCAGACCGTTGCCGATACTCGTAGGTATAATTTGTTTACAATTTACGTATGTCTTGTTATGACGAGATTGAAGGTAAACTACATATAGGTGCCGCCATTTAACTCTAGCGCTGACCTTGGCTAAATGAGAGGGAGGGAAATATTGAAATAATGAACGCGAAAGAGACCCACTGCCAAGGTCAACGCTAGAGTTTTGTGCCGCTACTTATACCTTGTTTATGAAAGCGGGGAATTGTTATGCGAATCTGGTAACCAGATATTGCATTTGTTATTTTTTTTCGTGACAGTTAACAATTGTGCGCTACCTACAACCTAATTTAAAGCGAAGGGAATTTAAAGCTGAAGCGCACTTTACCTCCAGATCGATAAAAGAAAATTCGTGACTCAATATGTTTTTTTAAAGGCGAAATTATGACGTACTTTCGACGCAGACAAAAGTCTGACCCTTTTAAAAAAAATATGAGCACAAGATTTACGCATAAATATAAATAGGTAGGTATACCTGACGCCAAGCAGCGGCGCATGGGAATAAGAGAGATGCATACAGAGGCGAAAGAGAGATGGTGGCCTCGCTTAGGCGCCAAAAAATCTTGCGATATTTGTCCTCTAAAGGCTAATTAAGATACTTCTACTCTAGAATGTAAGTTACAATAATAAAACAAAGAGATAGGTACATTTTTGGGTCGTAAAACTGTTCTTCTAATAATTTGTTTACAAAAATTACAATGCCATGCCAATATAGTAAAAACATAGATAACTCATTGAAATCTAAACGTTACCTATCCATAACACCATTAATAAAATACAATTATAATAAAAATTTGAATTCAATATGTTGAACAATCATTTCAAAGCTAAGATGTAGTTTGTAATGTTTTCGTAAAGGGATTCGTAGTTTTGTTTCAGATTAACAAAATTATCAATTGACTCTAAAGAAGCACTTAATTTTTGGTAATGAAAAGATTCTTCAGCCGTAATTTGCTTTATATGGTCTTGAATCGCTGTATGAGCTTCTGTGTACTCAGAAAACACCTCGGAGGTCGTGTTCATCTTACCACTTAAGTCCCTGACGGTCTGTTTCACATATTGAGAAAAATTATCTTCTATTTCTTTAACGATGTCATCGAACAGAACGTCTACCATATCCCTTATTTCCTCGCTGTCCGCAAGCAAACTGTAGGTCACACCTAAAACATTACAAAATTAACACATCTGGGAACGGTCAGTCAACTGATATTAATATGATGTGAGTGTTTTCTTACCATTAGCTAGCTTTGTCAAATGATGATCAGGACAGTCTGGACAATTACTTCCATAAGCGTCTATATGTCTTCGAAGTTGCATTAGTTTTTGTTCGACCCCTAATTTTATTTCTTGAACTTCACCAATCATTGACTCCACATCAACTGAGCCATTTTCATGAAAGTGAATCATTTCATCTTGCAGAGTCAGTATGTCGTACATTATTCTTCCAAAGTTATTAAGAGCAGCATCTTTTAATTGGCCTTTGAATTGTTCAATGGTTTTATTAAGCTCTTCGGAAGTGAGTGTCAATTCTGCGACTATTTTATTTTTAAATGATGTTTTAAAATTACTTACTTTATTATTAACTTTATCGTTGAGATCTTTTAGTGAAATACAGTAATAACTTTGCTCTGACTCAATAGTTTGACTGCGCTGACGTAGTACTGAAAATAAAGCATTCAACATACATATTTAATTGAATATTGCATACCCAGATACTGACTACTATACAATATCCCATTTAATACTTAAAGAAACTACGTAGTTATGCTCACGGCTGCTGCTCAAGCTGCCTTAGTCTTACCATAGTGACTGGCATAATCATGTTCTCTTTGATACCCATGATGATTCTGCCAGTCGTAGCCACGATAAATATCAGGTTTATTATGATAGTCTAGGCTCAGCCCTTTGTTTTCACATCTCCACTGACATATTGCATGTATTTTATTATATTTTTCAACCAATTTTTTAAACTCATCTTGATTATTTTCGTAAGAGTTCTGCACAACAGGTAGGTATTGCAACTGATTGGCAATAGCCTCAATGTATGCCTCTGCCGAGAGTCTCTTCTCCGTTAGCACTTTTAAGACATGTTTCAAATGTTCTGGCTTCTCATGGAACCATTGCACAAACTCTTCTAACTGATCTTCTTTGTTATTTACCAGATGTTTGCACCTGTCGTAACCGTTGTTCAATATTTCCTGGAAGTTGCTCTGCTCTAAGTAATATTTAATCATAACTTGAATATCTCTTTTCATTATCATACTTTCACCATTTTGACATATTTTTTCTGGCGCTGTAGTTGGTGTTGATGATGTGGCTGTTGACAATGTGAAAAAAAAGACACTTCAATGAAAGTCTTCGTCACAAAAGTATCGTAATTTTTCCTAATCACTTTTAACTTAGATCATAAGTTTCTCTACATTATTGCGTCATCTAAGTATGGTAATTGGGTACTTTAAAAACATACTTGTAATATCGTTGGAGAACGTGGGTTCGTCTGTAGTCGTAGATGTCGTCGAAACAGAACCCTTATTGGAAAACGCACTGCTGGTAGTGGTCTTGCCCTTTTGCAACTGTTCTCTACACGACACATCACGTAACAATGCAATACAGAACAATAGCTTTAATGTCCACATCATGGAAGTGAAAATGAAGCGAAAATTACTGACAATGAAAGTGCGTTTTTTTATTTATATCATATTGTAAAGTTTGAGGAATCTGGATTCTGATATGCAAAGAATTTTGTCACCCATAAAAAATACGCATACACGTGTAAAACATAAAAGTGAGTAAGTACTACGTCTTACCCTAGGTGCAAACATTAACTAGATGTCCTATCAATAAGTAAACATATCTACTCGTGCAATTTTTAATTTATTTATCAATATTCAATAACAAAAACCTAAATAACAATAACAAACAAAAAAACATCTTTCGTAATATGAAAAAAGATGTTACTCCGTTTGTGTGTGTAGATAAGAACATTAGGTAAAGCAGAAAAAAAACATATATTTTCTCGGATATACGTTTTTTTTTTCTCTCTTCCATTATACGAGTCCTGCATAATAAATTATACCCGTACGAGTATCAATAATATGTTTTTACGAATGACAGAAAATATATTTAAATTGTTCGCAAATCTCAAGCCCGCTGTGGGTGCGCAACAAAAGCACTAAGGTCGTGTGATGCGGCGGCGCGCGGCGTGCATCGAGCGACCCTGCAAGGTCACTATGGTGTCTAGAGGTGTGATGCGGCGGCGCGCGGCGTGCATCGAGCGACCCTGCAAGGTCACTATGGTGTCTAGAGGTGTGATGCGGCGTGCATCGAGCGACCCTGCAAGCTCACTATGGTGTCTAGAGGTGTCTGGAGGACAGACGGACACGACCTGCCCTTACCACTCAATCTTGTCATTACCTCCACAAGATACGATGACAATGCTCCAAATTATTTGCTGCATTTGTTGTGCTGTCTGGTGTGATTGTGAGGCGCCAATAACTGCATTTTATTTTCGGAAAAGGAAAGGTGTACTTAATCATATACAGGTTCGCCCATTTCGAAGTGTCATTAGGGCAACATCGGAAACTGTAAGATGTAAGTAGACTTTTCTGTGGTTAGGCAATGACATCGATTTGATAAAAGTAAATCAGTTTCATTACATTTATAAATAAACTATTTACCTAAGCCAGGAATCGAATCCACCGCTTTTGAAAAAAAAGTCAACCTGTATGTATTGCACTAACGGATAGTGTTGCTATTAAGGATCAGTTTCTGGGCAGTAATGTCTTATGGCAAAGCAGTGGAAAATGTTATTTCTTTAAAAAAAAAAAAACTCATTTGAAACTGGTTACAATGCATATATGTATATGGAAGCGAAGATTTATTTTTATTCATTCATTTTATTAAAAAAATAACACTTTCCACTCTTTTGCCTATGACATTACTTCCCAGAAATTTATCCTTATCAGCAACACTATCAAAGGATTGGTTATTTATTTAAAAATCTGCGTGTTCGTTTCTAGGCTAGGAAAAATAGCTTTTTATCAAAATCGATTTCATGGTTCCTATCAATAAAAAGTTATATCTCTTACAGTTTCCGATTTCACCCTACTGGCCCTTCGAAATGGGCACCCTGTATATGTAGCTTGGACGTCTTTTAGGGCCACCAATGAGAACAACTATCCCCAATGAGATTAAAGCATGAGATCGATTAAAAAAATGTGGTCTCGTCTTAAATTAGGGCCCTTATCTGCCATATTATTGACGTAAGTTTTGCTGTGGATTTTGGTTAGCGAATATGGGGATGTGAAATTGGAACGGGTCGCTGCTGTCCTGATTTCATGTGTCATAGGCTCGTATGGTGATATTGGTAGCATTTTCGGAGAGTCAGCACGTCAGTCATGCACACAGTACTCCAAAAGTGATAATGCGCATAGAATCTTCGCATCTTCGCCAGTTGTCGTATTCCCGAGAACACCCGAACATATTATCGTATGAGCCCTAAACATTGAACTTGCAATTTGTACCTAACTTGTTTATGTGCAAACAATTAAAAGCAATTATGGTACCTTGGTCCACCTTACCAGAGAGGGCAGTTAGGGACCCACTGCATTGCATTTTATAAAGTTTGTTGTACGGAGCTCCGTGGTCTAATGGGTTTCATGCTTGCTTCTCACACAGGAGATTCAGCTTCTATTCCTGACCATGAACCAGTGAGATAATAAATTTATCTTAAGTACATTATCGGACGTTCAGTGTTTCGGATGACACGTTAAGCTGTAGGCCCCGGCTACTATCGCTGCGAGGTAGTGGTCGTATAACCCCTCCACTAACCCGCACTGAGCCAGCGTGGTGGACTATTACTTACTCGTATTCAGGTAAAGGCCCGTGCCCCTGGGTGTGCACATTAATGGGCTACATTTATTTATTATGTATTATAATGTTTGGACGTGCTCTCTCATGGACCTGTGATGTGGAGTGTACATATTGGGTTAGTTAGGTATTGATCCAGAATAGGTCTCGCGATCCCCACGAACAAAATAAAAATAAATTATATCCTCGTAAATGTCAGCAACACGGGAGAAGAGAAGCTAATGGCTTGTCAAAGTGTCGCCCGGTCGATCGGAGACATAAGCCCGATACCTACAGTTCGGGGTCCTTCGAAAGTAATGCAAAAGAAAACACTAGCTCGCTTTTATGAGCCTCTCAGATTAATTACGTCTAGACTTCACCGTCACATAGCCCGTGTACTTAACGCGCCCTGAAGGTTCATTTATTGGAGTTGCAGACTAGGTGGTTTGCGAATGGAGACGCCACATACCCTATCGCTTACACCTCGCTTGAATCTGCTGTGCTGTAGTATAGGCAAGTTTTTTTGTTCAGCGTGTAAGGGAAAAATAAAAGTATATATATTGTTTCTTTGTAGGTTCATTTTGTCCTCCACAACAAATTGATTCAGGAGACACTTTCAGTTCTAACTATGACATGTTCATTGGAGTTGGAGCAGACGCGTGGCGGGGGGCGGCGGTACAAGTGGGTGCGGGGCGCGGGGCGGGAGCGACTAGGGTTGCCGGGGTCAGACGGCT
The DNA here is from genome assembly GCA_949825045.1 of Argyresthia goedartella. Classification (NCBI taxonomy): domain Eukaryota; kingdom Metazoa; phylum Arthropoda; class Insecta; order Lepidoptera; family Argyresthiidae; genus Argyresthia; species Argyresthia goedartella. Next base: position 17,458,748 of record OX463821.1, on the reverse strand, counting down.
GCGTTCAAGGTTAAGGCCGGCGCGGAAGTGGCGAGGGCGCGCCGCCCTACGCCCGCTGGTGGCATGTGCGCTAGGGTGGTGCTGTCTGGTAATAACAATAATGATAACGTGTCTCGACGCATCCGGTTTTATTCGAGTTTTAGTAAAAATTTGTAAAATTATTGTGAGCGAATATTAATCAATCACTTTTGGCTATAACAGGATGTTGTATGGGGCTTAACTATGGTGCTTACTTGTTGTTTGTGCGTCCAACATTAGAGAGCAAGGCGCTCGTAAAATGTTATTCTATGTTGTTTTGTTGTCTTATGATAAATATATACATAAATGCATAGCGTCACGCCTTTTCCCATACAGAACACTTCTAGTTTTTTGTCTTATAATCTTGTTGTGTAATAATTATCAGATTTGGCACACGAAAGCTAAAACTGGACTCAGTACAAGGGTGCAAAAATTTAAAAAATCTCAGCAGAGCATATTTGCGATCTGACTTCAGCTGAACGCAGACTTGTCCGAGCCGAATCTTAAGACAACAACTGCGATGTGATCGACGCTGCCAGGTGTACGAGGTTTCGTATAGGAAATACTGGGATTACTTTCGCTCGGCTCGGATGGGTGTGAGTTAGTTCACCTTTATTATATTTTGACAGTATTAACATATGAAATTTTGTTGCTATATAAAACGTCTTCTCTTTGATCCCAGTGTCAGCTTTCGTGCGCCAGAGCCAGTCTATGTAACGATGCGGTAAATTTAGTGTCTTGCTTATTTTTAAGTCGTACTTAAGTTTGTATATATTGTAGTACAACCTTGTCTTGAGGTTGTATCTGTACTTTAGCTCAGATGTTCACAAAGCTGAAATTCATTGGCGACGCCGCAGGAGACCCAAACCACTCGGCGAGTCACTTCTGGGTGTAATACGTTCAATAAGCATTGTCGACTACTCACGACCCTGATCTATCCGGTGATTTAACTGACTCTTTATTTAGAACAGATCCTTAGTGAGATATCACCGTTACATCTAATCATACCGTACACCAACTGCCTATCTAAAACAAAATCTTGTTTGTAAAATAGAAGCTAGAGAAATTTTCAACATGATTAACAATCTGTCTTTGTCTTTACTGCGGGGCATTGTTTAGTTTGCGAAACTTTCATTCGTTAGGCGCGGTTGGGGCATTTATTTAAATTTAGGTGTATAACAGGTAAATCTACATTTACCTGTTATACTGTCTAAAGTAGTATATTCTGGGTTTTGCTCGTTTATATTAATAAAGGCCATATAAAGAGAAACACGAATAAAATTATTTGGATGACCCTTCCTAATTGTTATATTTGTACAGCTAATTGCTCTGCTTTGGTACATAAACCTGCCTATTTTAGGACTTAGATACCACCTCGCCTTATTCATAATTAGCATCAACAACAATATAGTAGGAAACTAGGAACTAAGTTTTAAAAATTCTAGAGTATTCAAGAACATTGCAGTTATTTTTTGCGTGATTAGCCGAAATCACGCCAAAACATCGGTGGACGGTTTCTGTGCCTGAGGCCCGTATTAAAAACCGATCTCAATTCGGAGTATTGTCTCAGCTATATCACAATGACGGTTGCGCTGTGATTATGAAATCTGTCATTTTCACGCGTTTGGCATAGCGCTCAGAGCTGAGAGCGGTTTATTATGAGTGTACTCTGGAGATGGAACAGACCGGACAGTAAGTATAGCATATAAAACAAGGGTGAAATTGACCGTTAGGAAGCGTGAAGGGCGGACGTCTGATTTGACTCGGGACTAGTCTGGACCGGGAGAGGCAGACGAGCCGACGACGTCAACGGGCAGTACGCCTTATCACCCGCCACTACGTTTTGTTTCCAGTTCCATTATTCGCTAACTTAAAGTAACCGAAAATATTGGACAATCGACAGTTGACTACATAAAGTGCAATCAAATTGTCATTTTTGGTTGTGGTTTGATGTTTCTAAATATATCTAAATCGGGATAAATTTATCACACCTTTCCCTGAACAGGTGGACAGGCTCTTTGCATCCATATTTGGCCCGGAATTCATACTCCTTTAAGCGTGGCAAAGCAAAGCAGCCGCAGCGATAACTGAAATCTATCGAAAGTTGTGAAGTGAGTCATCATTACTCCCACACATCAAATGCAAGAATCTGTAAGGTAAGTTCTGCGGAGATTTTGAGTTAGTGGCTATGGGGCTGATAAGTGTAAGGCAGTCCATCTGACCTCCTTCAGGGGTATGACGATTGGCGATGACAGTAAGTGGTGTATGGGAATGCGGACGACCCAAAAATAATCACGCGCTGTGGGTGGTACTTGCGCAGTGCCCACAGTACCGGACCGACGACAAGAGGAGACAACCAAATGTCTCTTCCTGTTGATGGTTTGGATAGCGTTTAGGCGCTGACAATGCACTACAACATTGACTGCGGCTTACGTTCTGCAAACTCCGACGAGGTGGGGCGAGTATGGAAGCACAAATTTTAACACAACTACACCAGGAGGGTACCGGAGGATCTGAAGCCGGAGTATCTCTCCCTGCAGCGGGGGGGCCCGGTTAGCATAGCGGATTGGACCTTACCCTGCAGGCTAAAGGCGGGTCCGCTATATTATTGCTTCTATAGGGGAAGGAGAGAGAGAGGAGAACAGGGAGATGATATTCTCTGTTGGTTCTGATGAAGCGGCAGTAGGAAAACGTCCGTCAAACAAGTTAGCTTCCTTGGAGGACAATGATTCTATGGATCAAAGTCTCCTCAAGAAATTTAACAGCGATCTCACGATCCAAGAAGAGGACAGCTTATTGATGTCACCCAAACCCGCGACAAATTTGGCAGAGTTGGCGGCGATTGGGAGTTCCTCACATGAGTATAGTAGTAGGGCAAAGAAAAACCGAGAGAAGCTCAAATGACACAACCAAGCACGCCCAGAAATGCCGTGAAAGTTAAGCCTCAGGAGACAGATGAGAATCAAACGACGGAACCGCTGTTCCATCAAAGCGCCATCCTGGATCGGAGCAGGCCGAGGGTCCACGTAGCTCTGCTAAAGAGCACCGTGGGCTAGCGGTTGCTTTGTGCCGTAAGGATGGCCTGACAATGGACAAAGCTCTGTCTCCTACAGTTAGGAAAATGCTGCAGAATATGGCTGAGAACGCTATGGAAGCCGGGGTCGACTTCAGGATGACAAAGTTTGCTGCATCGGGGTTGGTGTCAGAAGGATTCTTCTTTGTGATACCAATGACCGAGGAGACAAGAAATTGGCTTCTTGGGGCCTACTTCGGTGACCTAGCACACCATCTAGGATCATAGCAAAGATACAACATAGCAAAGAAGCTACATAAGTCTCGGGTAGCAGTGTGGCTTCCAGGAAAACAAGAGGATCTTCCGAAAGATCCTCTAAAGCTGATAAAATATCAGAACACGGATAGGGTTTACCTGGGCATACAGGACTGGACGCTCATCAGCAGGCAGAGCATGCCAATGGGTACCCATCTGCTGATGGGTGTGCCGTCTGAGTATGCCGAATCATGGAGCACTAACATGTTTTGGTTGTGCTTCCAGATGACGCCAGACAATCAAGGTCAGGCTTATCCGTGACCAGTCGGCGAATAAGGCTAAACCACTGAAGCCTGCCTCTTCGGTAAACTCACATTGTGTGTGTGGATTGTAGAGGGAGGCTCCCATTAGAGGGGAGGAAGAGAAGGCTCAAAGCGAGAAGGGGCCGGGTGGGGTCAGCGTGATGTCGACACAGGGCACTCAGACTGACTTCGACTTAACCCTAGAACACGAGCCTTCTAATCTACAGCAAAACAAGACATAGAACACTACACAAAAACACTAACATTTTAAAATTACAGACACACAAATCACACGAACACACACAACAAAAATACAAACTAGAATCTGTCACACACAAATTAGAATCTGTCAATTGAATCTACACCATTGCAAAGATGCAATGGTTGAACTATGCCAAACCATAGTGGGCGACAAGATAGACACAAACATTTGGAACTAGAGAAGATTTAGAAGAGGGGGCGAATGAATTAGGAAAAACACTAACTTTTCCTTCCGAAATTATTCTAAGGGGGCATGCCGGCACAAACATTTAGAACTATAGAAGATTTAAAAGATAAGCAAATGAATTAGGAAAAACAGTAACAGTGTTGGAAACCATGTTGGAGACACACTTCCCAGAAGAATATAATGAGAGCAACATATATTAGAAAACATGACAGGATCCACCAGATATAAAAGAAAAAAACTTAGTTAAAATCTGCGGGGCCTGATGGCATTTTGCCTGTACTTCTACAAAATGCCTACATATTTATTAGCAACCATCTAGCAGAACTATTTAAGAGTACTTGAATATAGCCCTCCTAATTGGAGGAAAATAAAAGCAGCTTTCATACCAAAACCAGGAAAGAAATCTTACAAGGAAAATAAGTCGTTTCGGTGTATAAGTCTTTCCTCCTTCGTACAGAAGTCACTAGAGAAAATAGTGGACAGACACTTAAGAATAAATCTGAATGAAGGTGCCTCTCCCCTTCATAGCAATCAGCACGCATATATGGAAGGGAAATCAACAGAAACAGCTCTACACCACCTTACGATAAAGGTGGAAAGAGCACTAGAAAATAAAGAGTTTGCCCTGAGATGTTTCTTTGATGTAGAGGGAGCTTTCGACAGGGCAAACTTCCAAGCAATAGAAGATTCCCTTAAGCGGGTCAGAATAAATGAACAGTTAGCAAAATGGGTGGTAACCATGGTCAAAAATAGGGAGATCACTGCATAAAGTCAAAGTCAAAGTACTTTATTACTGTAGATATTTACATATAGAAAGAAAGAAAGAAACGTTTATTCAAAGCTGACGGAGGCGCATACAGTCAACAAGTTCAACCGCATACCAAAACCGTTATCGCGATTCGCCTCAGCAGCTGCAAAATGGCAGCTGACTCAGCATAATGCTAAGGTGAAAACGCCTTAGCGCTGGGTTTCAGTCAGTGCCAGCGGTGACCCACAAGCGTCGCCAAGCGTGGTACCATGGTGTGTAGATACATTAATAAATATTCATTTGATATTATACTTGTATACATGCTTTCAATACAATAAATATATTAAAGTACGTATCAATGATATTGGCCAGTGTAATAAAAAATAAACAATTTTTAAAACGAAAAACTAAAACTAAAACCTAAGCACATCCCACCACAGACAAATAAAAACAAGATACTAATTCAATATTCAAAATGGCACAGCAAACTTAGCAAACGTCATTTTTTGCCTCTTCTCTACATTGGACCACTGTGGGAGAAGAGAGGCGTAGAAACTCCCACAGATTGTTTTTTAGATCTCTTTTAAAAATAGGTTGTGCTTAACTATTACAAATATGAAAAAAATAATTATTATGATTAATAAGCAGGAATAAATAATTACAAAATTATTAACAGCAAGGTCTGTGTTAAGCGAGATTACACCCATCTTGCTGAGACTAGCTACTCAATCGGAGCAAACAGAAGATTGCCACAAATTGATTCTCTGATGTAGACACCACATCAGAGAATCAATTTGTCTTTTATAACTCGCGTTGCCAACATGAATATATACCTACAAGTATATTCAGATGTTGGAGCTATGGTTATAATAGAAAAAGTGCTAACTACGATACGAGATATTATGAAGAACGCAAGAAAAAAACCTTGACCTAAACCCGGAGAAAACAAAGCTACTTCTCTTCACGAATAAACGGAAAAATATTGAAATGCTTCCCATTACGTCGAAGGGCACAAAACTAGAAGTAGTTCGTGAGATTAAATACCCAGGAGTGACCTTTGACTGGAGAATGAAGTTTGCCACTCATGTAAAATCACAGTGAGCTAAGGTCATTAGAGTCTTATTCCACTGCAAGAGAGCTGTAGGAAACAGATGGGGAATGAAGCCAGAGATCGTCCATTGGATATTCACGGCAATCATTCTACCAAGGATTCTATACGGATCAATTGTATGGTGGAAAAGAACAGAACGAGCAACGACAACAGACCAACCGGTTGTAACTTGCTTCAAAAAGAGACATGGTCAGCAATAAACGCGACAAATCAATTGTCTTGGGGCTATACGCCAGCGTGTTCCAAGCGGAAATCTACGCCATAATGGAATGCGCTGAAGCACTAAGGGAAACAGCAGAAATAAAAAAAAGACAATAGTAATTTATTCTGATAGTCAGGCAGTTTTAAAGTCTCTTAGGCAGCCAATGAATAAATCTGCACTAGTCAAAGAGTGTAAGGCCTGTCTTAACTCTTTGGGAAGAACATCAGAAATTATTATCGCATGGGTCCCCGGTCATGAACGGATTCACGGTAACGAAAAAGCAGATGAGCTGGCAAGAAACGACGCTGATGAACGTTTTATTAGACCAGAACCAAAATTACCTATATAAGCGACTTTCACAAAGAACATCTTCAACATGCTACGGGAGATGCAAACCAAGAGTGGAAGAACACCAAAGACTGTAGGCAGTCTAAGATATTTATCTTAAGGAAAAACCCCAAAAAGGCTAAGTACTTATTTAATCTTAGTATGGAAAACTTAGCAATACTGGTAGGACAGGTCACTGCAAACTGAATAGACACCTATCATTGTTAAGGCTCATACAGGAACCATCGTGCCCTCACTGTGGCTTGCAGGAAAGTAGCCAACACTTTTTGGGGGAATGTTTAATGTATTCATTAAAGCAGATGATTTGTCAAACTTAAAGTTTAGCGACATCCTAGAATTCATTAAGCGAACAAGAAGATTTGGGGAGTACCCAACAGTAATCAGTAGTAACCAACAGTAACCAGTGCCCAAACACTGGGAATTGGGTGAAATAGTCACGATAGAGGACCGATCACCCGCTTGTGGTTCAGCGGGCATCCCACCTCATAATCATTGACATAATCATGGGGCTGATAGACTTCTTAAAACACATGCTGAAAACATTTATACTACACCACACTATACTGCACTGCGGTGCTTTGTTACTAACAGGGTCGGGTCCATTGCACACATGACTGGTTTGGTTGTCCTGCCTGCCTGTCTGCCTGACGACCTGCACAAACGAGGAGCTGTACGAGGCTACCGAGCGAGCTATTGCGGTTGCGGCTTTTTGGGCTGTCCGTGTTTAAGATCACCGTCGTTGTCTCAAAAAAAGAAGGTCCCATTTTTTTTGTATCTACCTACGATTCAATTTCCATTTTCATGTTTCAGTTTTCACAGATCCACGCGCTTCAACAGGAGTGGTCCGTGGAAAAGCAGACTAAATGCTATTAGGTGACGTCAGCGCCGTTAAGAGCACGTTACGCTTACGTCCACAGGAACATGCCCGCACTTACGTAACCTCATCGAGAAGCAATCACTCCGCACTTCGCGATCGGCTAAATGGGTCCCTTTGTTATTAAAGTGGATACCTCGCTGGAAACTAGGTCAATCTCTACGTCGGATCGGAGGAGATATGATGAAAGTTGTCTGTAGTTTTGAGATTAAATGAGATTATTTATACCTACGGGTAAAAGTTTTTTAACCGTGGCTATATATAAAACATTTTCTTCTTAAGAGTGTTGTTAGAAATGACAAAGGTATACACATAGGCAGGCCTTATGTAACTGCCTAGTAGGGACTAGTAATATGTACTTTATGGGCCTAAATTCAAACCGAAATTCTGTAGTTGTCTCTCATGACGAATTGCGGTCAAGAAGGCGCTATTAGCAGTCAACTCGAAAGCTGAAGGCGATGACAAAATTTACCTAAAAGTGCTGGACACTTCCTAGACGAATTATTAACGGCAATAACGCACGTCATAAACTTTTCTTTAGCTAATAGCGTCGTACCCTCGGTGTTGAAAAACTACTAGTCATCCCATTACCAAAAACATCCTGTCCCACCTCTTTCAAAGAATGTCGTCCCGTTTCCATCCTGCCCATCTCCAAAGTCCTTGAATCATTGTCCATGACCAACCTATTACCACATTCCTATTACCTCTCCTCTAACAATCTGCTAAACACGACCATTCAGGGTTTCCACTGGATCATAGCACCGTCACGGCTCCGCTGAAAGTTACAGATATCCAGCTAGCCATGGATCGCAAACAGCTTTCCGTGTTGGCTTTACTTGATTTCAGTAGTGCCTTCAACTGTATAGATTTTGACATTCTCGTTACGCTTCTCAGATCCCTTAACGTCTCATCCTTCTCTGTCAGCTGGTTCAATCCTTATTTGAGGGATCGGCAATAGCGGCAACCTGATAACGTTGGAGGAGACATCCACTCCATCCACTGGTGTGATCTCAGGCTTCCCTCAAAGTGGTATTCTTTCTCCACTTCTATTCTAGATTCTCATTTACTCCGTCTTGGACGTGCTATCTTCCTCATACCACCTTTATGCTGGTGATCTCCAGATTTATTTCCACTTCTCTCGTATCATGTAAACTCTGCTGTGGGAGCACTGAATACTGATCTGGAGGATACGAGAAGCTGGGCTCCATCCTACGGGCTCGAACTAGAACCTTGTTCGGGTTAACCCGAGCAAGTCCCAAGCCATGATTATAGGCACTGGACATTCTCTTAACTGTTGCGGCAACAGCTCATTCCACCTGTCACTTAATAGTACCACAATCGTGTACGAATACGTCTACAAATGCTATTCAATGGGTTCTAGGGAAATAATTCATAATCATGAATTTCCTATGTTTAACTATAATTTATAAATGTTGTTGATATTAAATCACCTCTCATGTCATTCTAGATAATATAGTGTGTGCTTATGCCAAGATGTACCGTCCCTCGGTGGACTGCACTAACTCAGACTTGTCAGACTCGGATGTCCCGCCAGCGGATATGAGTCTTTCCTCCACTATCGGCCGGCACTTTTGTTAAATTAGAATGGATGAGGTTTAAAGTGGAGCGGCAGTAACTAACAGTTGTCGCGTCTGGATGCTCCGCGATTACGGCAATCGGCGTCGCGACGGAGATCCTAAATGGGGCTGGATATAGACGACGCGTGGGGTCGCCTTTGGGTTATGTAGAACAAATGGCCATGCCTCAAAAAGATCAAACTATAATACTAAATCCACTACAACAACTACATATGGAAACGTCGAATGATCTATCGCTTGTATTTGGATAATCCTGAAGCCGTTATAAGCTGACAGAAATTTTATGTAGACTTATGTGCCTTAAAATCTTTCAGTAAGCACAAACCACGCATCAAATTATTGTGCTCTATAACTACCACTGTGTCAACTAGATCACGTAACTAATCGTAACATTGAAATATAAACTCGACGGGCACGATCATAAAACCAAATGATGTAGGGAGACACACGTACGCGTCTAAAAACAATAGTTAAGGCCGCTAAAGTTCTACCGCTACCATTGGAATAATAAAACCCGGCGGTAATAATTTACGAGACACACGCTAGTATGTACCTATATACCAACCAACGTAAGTAATCTTACTTTGTTAAAGAACAATGAACTTCCTTCATAAAAGAAACAAGAAAAGGGCATTCGAATTGAACAAGTTACGATCACTTTACAAATTTGCATTTTACAACTTTACCCACCTACCGTGTGTGAATTAGCGGTGCTCTAAATAAAAGCTGTGAACGTGTTAATTTTCCATTATCCTGACGCGAAACAAAGCACAAAGAAACCATGGATGTGGAAGATCTTATTGTTCTTTTGTTATATGTGATTTGCTATCACACCTTCAAACTTCTTAGATCGTTCCTTCCATTCCTCGCTCAGGACAGAAATGTTCATTTCTCAGCATCATGTAGATACATAAAATATAATTAAATAATTAAAAAACTCATTATATTAATTTGGGGGAGCACGGGTAAAATAGCAATCGTTTAAAAAATATTTGAGCCATTGTTGACTTGATTAACTATAAAGTCAATGAAATAGCCCAACGTGATTGTGCTCTAATTAAATCAGATCGTAATCTAACCTCAACGAAGTACAATGTCGTCAAAGACCTTTTACTGAGCCGTAGAGGACACAGAGTATAGATTTGGCGTGGTATTAGGGGTACATTTCCATAATGCAATTCGTCTAGACTAGAGCAGAATGTGTTCTGTCGAGCACGTAGCGACGACGGCTTGAAGGTGAATAGTTTATATTAATTCGGAAGCGCCGTTTCATATCAAACTGTTGCAATGCGAATGATATTAAGTTCATCAAAGCAAGCGATGCGCCTTTCACCATAGTGGGTGGAAAAGGCACAGAATAAGCAATTTAAACAGCCCATTGCCGCAGCTATAGAAATATGAAGGTTTTCTCATGATTTTTTCATCACCAAAATGTTCAAGTTAGTATTGAAATAAAATGACAGTAATCGGTCTCAAGCAGACCTTCGAAATAAGTGCAGAAAATCAGCCCCTCGTTTATGATATCCCGTGTCCCAGGTGACTGCAGATTTGTCGCCGGTAGAAACTCTGACCATCACCGCCCGCGCCTCGTTGCCCGGCGACGCAGTTTCGAATGTTGTTTGTCTAGACTTGCGAAGTGAACGTAGGACGACAGACCAGCCGCTAGCCGTGAGGAGCGTCTAGAGGTGAGACGATATGCGCCAGCCTCATTGTTGTTGCCTTTTAACTGCATCGTAATTGGATTGCGAGTTGCGAGCGAGCGATGCGACTAGACATAGACACCCCCCGTGCCGCGTTTCGCCCCCCGCGCATGACTAAAACGCCCTTTACGCAAGAGACGAACAAAAGACGTCCTCTTGTGACTTATGGCTAATGATTTAATGCGTTTTACGAGCCAAGCGTTATTGAATCTGACACATTGTTGATGGACGATCCTATCGATAGAATCAGATCACATGATAGAGAGGCCCATCTTAAGGACAAAGGAGGTTGGAGCGAATATACAGACACTTACCGACTATAAATTAGATTCATTTTAGAATAAGCTCTCTAAATTGATACTTCTTTAATTTAGTCATCTATAGACAATAAGTAAGATCGCCACAGATCAATTGTAATAAAGGGTAAACTGTGCCTTTGCCCAATATTAGGAAAGGAGAATCATAGGTAGCCCATTCGAGGGGCACAGGGCTATAATCAAAACCGAGTTTGAAGTGAAAGTTTGAAGTTTTATAACTAATTAATGTAATACAGTAATGAATTCAGTAGAAATAAAGTCGTAGACCAACAAGTAACATTATCACATTCTACCCAATATACTCAAATGGCTTAATAAATAACAAATACTTGCAGATTCGTTAACAGAGAGTCAGTAATAAATTACACTACGTCTCACTGTTATATTTTAATGAAAGGCGTAACTTCGCGGAGTCCCCGGTACGACCGTCCCGCCTGCCTACAGCCGCGGCGCCACCCGCGGGCCTTCGTAGCAGCCGCCCCACTTAGCGAGCTTGCGTAGCAGCCGCCCCAAGGAGACGTCTCTCGTAACGCTCCCGCAATCTGTGCGACCCTTCGGAGGCTACGCCACACTGGAAATCTAGACTGGAATGTATAATAAGGTGGTGCTGGAATGTACTATCAGTAGCAGAATTGGAAGCCCACTTTAAAACTTATTTCCCTTGGATGTGGCGGTAAACCCTTGCTTTTGTTAAACTTTTTGTCGAATTTAAAAAACCATTCAAAAACCATTTGTTTTATGGCTTTTAAGTGATGGGCTGCATGGGAAAAGAACCCTTACAGTGGTCTTCCACAACTGCTGATGATGGTACCGTTCTTCCAAGCGTCGTCAGATATAGAATTGACTGCAAGTGTTGCATTTGGGGTGTCTTCCATTGAGCCTACTTACAGAATTTATATATATATAAATAATATAGCATGACAACTTATATTCTTAAAGAAATAGTCCATATTGTATTTTGTAAAAGTACTGGAATGAATTGTCACTAATACACTAATTTACCTAATATTAAGGTTAGTTAAGTTTTCAATCCTTGTTTATGTCTATCTAAATTGTAATACCTAAGTTAAGATTATTCCTGAATAAAAAAATAAAATGAAACATTACGTTTTCTGAAAATAAGTAGCTATGTTGAAGATTATATATGTATAACTAAGATTTGTAAAATGGTGGATGTAAGATCACACACAAGGTGTTATTAGTGTAGAATTAAATATACATTATATTTTGAGTATGTTTTTAACCTTCCCCAGCAAACATCTGAAGTATTTTCTACTGATAACTATATTATATTTTCAAGTGAAACTTGGGTCCCATGCACTTCTTTTTTAAATTTGATTGATTATCTTCACCACCAAGACAATATCTACTGTAGGTGCGAGTCCGCAGCCCTGAGGCCGTGGCCGAGCCACCTGTACTATTAAACGAGGAATATTTGTAACTATATATGTTTTCGATAAAATTTTATATATTTTAAGGGTTTGGGGGGGGGGGGGGGGAAGGGAACGATCTAACTAGGTCTTTTTTACGATTTTTGATGCTTTTGTCTTTTCCGCACAATGTGATCGGTAATTTCATTTTATGACAATGAAAATAAGGCAGAAAAGCAAATGATTAAAACATATTCATTCCAAGTGGTCGCGAGACTGGTAATTTCACTTTATAACAATAAAAATAAGACGTAAGTTCCAAGGACAATCAAAAAATTACGTGAGATTCCCGCCCCAGGATCACGTGACAGTCAAAGTACGTCGGCGGGAGAAGCCTAACCAAAAAGTTTCGTTCAAATGAGTTTGAATCCAGAATCCAGATATATCCTCCTTGCCTGAACAAGCCAACTGCACAAACTAACCTCCGAGCAGATATTTATTTGTAAATGTGACGTAATACTCCACATACCAACGCATCACAAGCTAATAAAACTGTATATGTAGTTGCAACTCGTGCCTCACTGTTGCAAACAAGGTTTCCACATGGGTCACCTTGGTGGGAGGCTTGTGGAGCCCGCGGTTGGTGTTTCCGTCCACACACGTTTACAACGAGACCTCCACTTCAGTGTGCTGTAGACTCTGCGTAAACACGTACATATTGCGATATGGTACCTAACAAAATTTCAGAAAGTTGATGTAGTACTGGCACTTGTGTGCTCAAGTGAAGGAAATAAAGAAAAAGGAAAAGAATATGGATGAGGCATTTTAAGGAGAGAATTAAACTAACGCATTTAATTTGATAAGTCTACTAGATTGTGATGACCTCTGCATCATCCTCAGGATGGAAAAGACAACATTCTATGGGTGATTAGAAATGGTGAGGCCAATCATAACGAAAAAAGATACACATTTGAGACCAACTATATCTGCTGAAGATAGGCTTTTAGTCACACTCAGCCTGAGTGAATCAGGTACCTAGCCTCTGGAACATGTTATTGAGATCTTAGATACAGCTATTTGATATCGCATCAACTTCTATCGGATATTATTCCTGAAAATTGCTTGGCAATTTACAAGGTTTTAAAGGAAACAATAAAGGTTTTTAAGTTTTAATACGTCTTCCGCTGCGCAACTGATCACCATGTGTGGTGGAACAAGTGTCTACACTGTGGAAAACGTCGGTCTCTACATGCGGTTGGCAACGCACACTCGTCCGCAAAGGTTGTGGAAAGGTCAAACGAATTTTGGTTGCAAACAAGGGTCTACACAGTTTTAAACCCCGTGTGGAAACGCTTGTGGAAGCCTTGTTTACAACAGTGTGGCATGGGTTTTAGTCAAAAAAGTAGGTAGAAGCGTCTTATTTTTTTTACCTATTATCACAAAAACTTTACTAGTTTTTAAGTGTATACGACCACAGTTACTATACTACGTAATTTTTACTTCCCTACACACCACGATGTTATGAAACTATTTAATTGAAAGTTAGTCAATCAAATAAGTAGCATCGATGTATTTATTTTACCTATAAATCGCAAAAAAAAAATACGTAGAAACTACGGGTAAAGTAGTCTCTACTTAATATTGATTTATTAAGCGAAATGTTTAAGTTATCGACTAATAAGATTTTGAAGCTTATTTTCAGGGTTAATATAATCTCCCGCATATACCAAAATGCGATATTATAGTAACATATACTTTTAAGCCTTATTTGAGGCATTGTGATGACTAAAGGTCGTCTTCCGATGTACTATTAAATATTCTGTGCTAATTCGACCACAAATTCAAAAACGGCAGCTGCGACTTTGAAGTTAGTCTTTTTTACCATACCTAAATAAGCTGTGGTCCCGGTCAAATACGTGTTTTGCAAAAATGATCAAAATTCAAAAAGTATACAGACATTCTAGCATAGAGGTTTCCAACTTTTCACCCCGCGCCCCTTTGGTATAGGTATGTGTGTGAAGTTAAAAACTATTATCATTTTATTACTCAGAAGGGGCAAAATTGAGTTATGAGAGAGAAGAAAGGCTATTCTATGAATTAAGTCACAGTCAAAGTTCTTTATTACTGTAGATATATAGACATATACATACCAAATGTAATTTTTTGTCCCTACTCTACATTGGACCACTGTGGGAGCAGAAGGGCGTAGAAAGGTAATGCTAAAAAAAATCGTGAACTCTTACAGATTGATTTTTAGATCTCTTTAAAAATTACTTGTGCTTAACTAATACAAATATTACAATATTAATTACTATTTTTTATTTAGCCATTAAGATGTCCCACTGCTGGGCAAAGGCCTCCCCCTCTTTCGTCCACACTTCCCTGGTCTGTGCCACCTCCGGCCACCCCGGCAAAAACTTGTCGAGGTCGTCCCGCCATCTCCGTTTAGGCCTGCCTCTACGCCGGTATCCGTCCTGTGGCACCCAGTTAGTGGCGATTTTCGCCTATCTATCTGGGTGCATGCGACTTACGTGGCCGGCCCAGTTCCACTTTAGCTTAGCGGTCTGTGCACCCACATCAGCGATGCCAGTTAAGGAGCTCAGTGTGGTATTCCTTATGCGGTCCGTCCTACGAATACTTAGGATGCTGCGCTCCATTGCTCGCTGGCAAACCTTGATTTTGGACTTCTGAAGTTCGGTCAAAGACCATGACTGAGGTTAGGATAGGCAGGCAGCCAGGCAGGTTAGGCCGAAGGTTAGGATAGGCAGGATACACATGTCGATGAGCTTGCGCTTGAGGGTCCCTTCATAAGCTCCTTCATGGACCAGTAGCTCTTCCAGGCGTTAGAAATGCGTCTATCGATTTCTTTATCCTGCCTGTTTTCGAAGGAGGCTATCTGGCCCAAGTAAATATACTCATTGACATAATGTATTTCCTGCCCATCTACCTCGACACTACGTTTGACACTGTTAGTCATGGCCTGGGTTTTTGAACGATTCATCTTCAGTCCAACCTCAAGGCTTGCATTGCTGAGTTCCTGTAATATACGCTGGAGCTCGGGTGCAGATGGGGCAAACAGGATAATATCGTCGGCGAAGCGAAGGTTAGTAAGTCTTCTGCCACCAACGTCAATGCCTCGGTCAGCCCACGGGACCGCCAACTTCTTGAAGACTTCCTCGGGGGTGCAGGTAAACAGCTTCGGAGATAGCGGGTGTTTGACGCCTCTCTCTATGGGGAATGATGGTCCGGCTAGATGTAATTTTATATCGGCTGTACTATTTTGGTAAATACTTTCCAGAATGCTAATGTAAGTGTGATGGATATTTTGGTTGTGGAGTGCAGAAAATATCGATGAATGTGTAATGCTGTCAAAAGCCTTGGAATAGACGACAAAAGCAAGATAAAGGGTCTTATTGAATTCATTGCTCTTCTCTATGATTTGATTAAGGGTGTGGAGGTGATCTGTTGTGGAGAAGCCGGGGCGGAATCCGGCTTGTTCTGGGGGTTGATGAGAGTCAAGCTGACCAGCAATGCGGTTTTCTATTATTTTAATAAAAACTTTGTAAATATGTGATATGAGGCTGATAGGTCTATACTTTCCTACATCACTTTTATCGCCCTTTTTATGCAGCAGAATAATGTTGGAATGACATAATTTAGCAGGGAGTTTTCCTTTCAAAAGAATAGTGTTGCAAATATTAGTTATATGTGGTAGTAATACTGGTCTTCCGAATTTTAAGGCTTCTATAGTTATTCCGTCTTCTCCAGGCCTTTTATTATATTTCATATTTTTGAGGGCAAAATTTACTTCTGTGGCGTTTATGAAAGGGATAGAATCAGGGCAACTGTGTATTATGTTTGAAATGTGGTCTGGTTTTGTTATATCTGAGTATAGGTTTATGTAGAATTTGGTGCAAATTTCTATTATTTTGTCTCTACTTCCTTGTTGTTGACCATTCTCGTCTGTAAGCCTTGTAATCCAGGATTTACCTTTCGAGATTCCTTGTTTGGCAACTCGGAGCGAGGTGTTATTTTCTATCGCTGTTTCCACCAAATTTGTATTAAATATTCTCATGTCTTTTCTGATGTTACGCTTTACTTGTCTGTCGAAATGGTAATATTGATTGGAGCATTTCTCTACTATAATTACTAAGCAGGATAACATTATTACAAAATTATTAACCCCAAGGACTGTGTTGAGCTAGGTTAACCCCATACAGTCCCGTCATTTAAGTAATCTTGAACTTTGTAATATCCCTTTTCCGACAAAGTCGCTATAACCGCATATATAGTCGCATTTTTTATAGGAAGAATAAGAGAGTATTTTGAGAAACAACAATTCACAACTAGAATGAGTTTCCTTGTCGTTGGTAAAGGATCGATCAGATCTAGAGATATGCACTGAAAGGGTATGGAGCAAATCTTTGGTTTACCCATTGGACCATAAGGAGAATCAGTAGAGTGTTTAAAAGCAAGACATATTTCGCAAGCAGAAATAACTTTAGCTACATATTTGAACATCACTGTCCAGTAATATCTCAAGGATAGCTTTATAGGTTTTAAATTTTTCTAAATGAAATTCTGATAAAGAACTATGATGACTTTTAATAAGTGTTCCCTTTTTCAGATGGAGGTGGTACTTCTTTCCATACGAAATCGTCAGTTAGAGAGTTGGGATTAAAGGTACAGCGAAGCAGTTTACTACTTTGTTTGATAGTGTAGTTAGGGTGACTCTGACTATCTGGATTAATATGACAGCCTTGAAAAAAGGTGTTATAGTGATCATCAGGAGAGGAAGGATTGTTCTGAGCAATAGGATCAAAAGCGTGTAGAGTATTGACCGTGTCAGTATGATAAGAACGTGAGAGTAAATCTGGAACAACATTATCTTTTCCACTTTATGTTTCAGATCCATATTAAAAGCTGATAGAATGAGCGGCCCAGCTGGCTAATCTACCGAAGGGATTGTAAGATTAAGAAACCATTTTAAAGCGGCATGATTGATAAAAAACGTAAATTGTTTTCCTTTATCTAAATGACAACGCCAATGTTTAAGCGCTGTAATAACTACTAATGTTTCTCTTTCGGTAGTAAAATAATAACGTTCATGTTTGCTAAAAGTTTTACTCATATAAGCAATATCATCTTCTTTTCCGTTCTGTATCTGAGTAAGCAAAGCAGCAATGCTATGGTTATATAGATATATCACAGTGAACAGCGAAAGGTTGATCAAAGTCTGGACAAGCAAGAACTGGAGTGGATACTAATGAATTTTTAAGTTTCAGGAACGTTTGCTTCTGCAGTCCAATGAAATTGAGGAGCATTCTTGCCCGACGACGATAATTTATTAAGGGAAAATCCAAGGTGCTAAAATTGGGAATGAAATGTCTGAACCAGCTACAAGTAGTATATTGGGAATGAAACGTCTGAACCAGCTACAAGTAGTAGATTGGGAATGCAATTTCTGAACCAGCTACAAGTAGTAGATTGGGAATTAGACGTCTGAACCAGCTACAAGTAGTAGATTGGGAATGAACGGACTGAACCAGCTACAAGTAGTAGATTGGGAATGAGACGTCTGAACCAGCTACAAGTAGTAGGATAGGAATAAAAAGTCTGAACCAGCTACAAGAAGTAGATTGGGAATGAAACTTCTGAACAAGCTACAAGTAGTAGATTGGGAATGAGACGTCTGAACCAGCTACAAGTAGTGGATTGGGAATGAAACTTCTGAACCAGCAACAAGTAGTAGATTGGGAATGCAACGTCTGAACCAGCTTCAAGTAGTAGGTTGGGAATGAAACGTCTGAACCAGCTACAAGTAGTAGATTGGGAATGAAACGTCTGAACCAGCTACAAGAAGTAGATTGAGAATGAAACGTCTGAACCAGCGAATAGTAGTATATTGGGAATGAAACGTCTGAACAAGCTACAAGTAGTAGATTGGGAATTAAACGTTTGAACCACCTACAAATAGTAATTTAGGAATGAAATGTCTGAACCAGCTACAAGTAGTAGATTGGGAATGAAATGTCTGAACCAGCTACAATTAGTAGATTAGGAATGAGACGTCTGAACCAGCTTCAAGTAGTAAATTGGGAATGAAACGTCTGAACCAGCTTCAAGTAGTAGATTGGGAATTAAACGTTTGAACCATCTACAAGCAGTAAATTAGGAATAAAATGTTTGAACCAGCTACAAGAAGTAGATTGGGAATAAAATGTCTGATTCAGCTACAAGTAGTAGATTGGGAATGAAACGTCAGAACCAGCTACAAGTAGTAGATTGGAAATGAAACGTCAGAACCAGCTACAAGTAGTAGATTGGGAATGAAACGTCTGAACCAGCTTCAAGTAGTAGGTTGGGAATGAAATATTGGAACCAGCTATAAGTAGTAGATTGGAAAGGAAACGTCTGAACCAGCTACAAGTAGTAGATTGGAAATGAAACGTCTGAACCAGCTACAACTAGTAGATTGGGAATGACATGTCTGAACCAGCTACGCGTAGTAGATTGGGAATTAAACGTCTGAACCAGATTCAAGTAGTAGATTGGCAATTAAACGTCTGAACCAGCAACAAGTAATAGATTGTGAATGAAACGTCTAAACCAGCTACAAGTAGTAGATTGGGAATGAAACGTCTGAACCAGCTACAAGTAGTAGATTGAGAATGAACGGTCTGAACCAGCTACAAGTAGTAGATTGGGAATGAGACGTCTGAACCAGCTACAAGTAGTAGATTGGGAAACAAACGTCTGAACCAGCTACAAGTAGTAGATTGGGAATGAGACGTCTGAACCAGCTACAAGTAGTAGATTAGGAATAAAAAGTCTGAACCAGCTAAAAGTAGTAGATTAGGAATGAAAAGTCTGAACAAGCTACAAGTATTAGATTGGGAATCAAACGTTTGAACCATCTACAAGCAGTAAATTAGGAATAAAATGTCTGAACCAGCTACAACAAGTAGATTGGGAATAAAATGTCTGATTCAGCTACAAGTAGTAGATTGGGAATGAAACGTCTGAACCAGCTACAAGAAGTAGATTGGGAATAAAACGTCTGAACCAGCTACAAGAAGTAGATTGGGAATGAAACTTCTGAACAAGCTACAAGTAGTAGATTGGGAATGAGACGTCTGAACCAGCTACAAGTAGTAGATTGGGAATGAAATGTCTGAACCAGCTACAAATAGTAGATTGGGAATGAAACTTCTGAACCAGCTACAAGTAGTGGATTGGGAATAAAACTTCTGAACCAGCAACAAGTAGTAGATTGGGAATGCAACGTCTGAACCAGCTACAAGTAGTAGGTTGGGAATGAAACGTCTGAACAAGCTACAAGTAGTAGATTGGGAATGAAACGTCTGAACCAGCTACAAGAAGTAGATTGAGAATAAAACGTCTGAACCAGCGAATAGTAGTACATTGGGAATGAAACGTCTGAACAAGCTACAAGTAGTAGATTGGGAATTAAACGTTTGAACCACCTACAAATAGTAATTTAGGAATGAAATTTCTGAACCAGCTACAAGAAGTAGATTGGGAATAAAATGTCTGATTCAGCTACAAGTAGTAGATTGGGCATGAAACGTCTGAACCAGCTACAAGTAGTAGATTGGGAATGAAATGTCTGAACCAGCTTCAAGTAGTAGATTGGGAATGAGACGTCTAAACCAGCTACAAGTAGTAGATTGGGAATTATACTTCTGAACAAGTAGTAGATTGGGAATGAAATGTCTGAACCAGCTACAAGTAGTAGATTGGGAATTAAACGTTTGAACCAGCTACAAGTAGTAAATTAGGAATGAAATGTCTGAACCAGCTACAAGAAGTAGATTGGGGATGAAACGTCTGAACCGGCTACAAGTATTAGATTGGGAATGAAACGTCTGAACCAGCTACAAGAAGTAGATTGGGAATGAAACGTCTGAACCAGCTACAAGTAGTAAATTGGGAATGAAACGTCTGAACCAGCTACAAGTAGTAGATTGGGAATGAAATGTCTAAACCAACTACAAGTAGTAGATTGGGAATGAAACGTCTGAACCAGCTACAAGTAGTATATTGGGAATGAAACGTCTGAACCAGCTACAAGTAGTAGATTGGGAATGAAACGTCTGAACCAGCTACAAGTGGTAGATCGGGAATGAAACATGTGAACCAGCTACAATTTGTAACTTTTAGATGATTTTTAGTTTAATTATTTTGCTTTTTTTTAACGGTCTCTGTCTAAAATGCGTTCATAACCTTGGCAGGTAGAGATGAGTGCGTTATTAGATTATACATTATTAAGAGCATCGAACATGGAGTAATTGGGGCGAATGTTCCTGGGAAAATCTTTAGTTGATCCTCTTTGCCGAGTTTGTTTTCTAATCGAGAAACATAAATGATGATGGTCTCGGATGCACCTTGGGCACGTGAGTTAATAGTCATGAGTTTGTAGTCATAGTCAAACTCACGAAAGGTTTTTACTAGTAAGTCACAAATTTTAGTCCAGTCTAGTCGGGGTATCGGTTCTTTTGGAACCTAAACCAATAAAGTGCTTTGTTAGTGAAGAGTTCAAAGACCTACTCTTAAAGTTTTTCCTTAGGAATTTGCCTAGAGGTGCTCAATTCGTTAATTTTTATTAGAAAGGCTTTTGGGCAAGTAGTGACATAGGAAGAAATCCTTTTAAGTTCGGTTATTAGGTTATTATGTGAAATTGTGGAATGACTGTAGGAGAAATAGTTATAGCTCAAGTAGTACGAAGCTGCATTGTATAATTACACACAATGTCCACATCGGTTGTTTATGCTCTTTTAACGACTTATTAGTGTTCACTCGGACTGCAATAGCTGCATAGGAAATAACGAGACCGAATATAATGCATAATTCTGTACTAAGATTCTATTAAGGGCTACACAGACGCCACTGATTCACTGTTATTCAGCGTTTAGTAGCGTTGTCAGCTGCAAAAGTGCATTTTGTGGACACAAATAGTACAGTTTTCTGAATAATGGTTCACAGCTGTACCTTAAGTACACTTGCATTTTAAGAGAGAACATACGAACCTCTAAACCAAAACAATCACGATCTGAAGTGTATTAACAAAGATATAATCCTCTATGCTGCTCAAACGTGCAATTTTACGACATTACTCAGCTGATAGAGTACACTCGTATATCAGCATTAATATAGGCCAAAATGGCACCAATTGTGACCTTTTAGGAAGTTACACAGCAGCGCACTGCTAGAAATCTGTACATTCCTGTCCGTTAATTCAGACCTAGGCTGAATAATATAATTTATGTCAGCATTTAGTCTGCTGTTTGAGTTATAATTTGGCATTTCTTGGACATTTATATAGCAATTAGCATTCAATTTAAGTTAACACTGATCACTCATTTATCCGCCATTTTTAAGTACGTGTCGCGAATTATTGTAAACATTTAGCTTTTATCCATTTATTTTATTTTAGAATATATCGTCTTGAACTGAATTAGATAAAAAATAAATGAATATGTGAACATAAGCGGCGTCGCTTACATGTAAAATAAATATGTAAAAAAAAAACTTTTTTACAAATAGCCTATGTTATTTTGGACTATTTTTACGTATTTGTAGATATTATGAGAGCTCGTGCAAATGTTGACCTAAATATGTATGGTATTTCACAATAAAGTTACATTTTCCATACAACTTAACCCATAATTGAAATAACCCAAAGTTTTACTTAACCTTAACTTTATTATTTTCCCACAAAACGGCAACTAAAACATCTTCATTTGCACTCATAATATTACTCATTGCACTTCAAAACTCTGGAACTGAGTAAAAATTAAAAATGCGTTTCTGCATAACACAATTTCACTGATAATTTACTTTTAGTTTCGATAAAGCATATAAGATGTCCACACTTATTCCAATTTTGCGAATGAGTATGAGAATGGCTGCATGTTCGATTCCAAATCGATATTCGATCGATGGTTTCTGAACGGCCATTTTGAATTTGACGTTAGCTGCCAACCTGGCAGTTTTTTGACAACTGAGAGACGAAAGCCCTCGCAATGAAAACGCGTTTTGGTTAGGGTATTGAAATTAAATCGCAGGCCATCTGGAATGTATTCGGGTTTCCCTCAGGATTGTTAATATAGCTGAGTGTGTTATTGTTTCTCGAACCAGATAAAGTTCGCATTTTCGTGCCCCGATTGTTTTTACCACGTAACATAACCTGTGTTGGAACACTGTGCTCATTGAAGCTGGCCCGCCAGTCATACCTGGTTGGCTGAAGAACCTGTCTACCAAGAAGAGCCTAGGGTGCACCCGGGCCTTGCAGAGAGACAGGAGGTTGACGGGACCGAAGCACAGACCAGGTTAGATCGACCCCAATTAACTTCAGCTCGGTGAACCGCCGACGTTCACACTTCTTGGCAACTGATCGTTACGCTACCTCGTAGCTGATGGGCCCCTACGAGGTCATTAGGTGCTGAGAAGCCTGAACACTTTGGTAGCTAGAGCGTGGCTTCCTGAGATTTGCAGCCGTCAAGGGCTCCAGGAAGGCACGATTTGGGACTATCAATCTGTAGGTATAGGCGGTTATTAGGTAACTTGGTTGTTGTTCCTATATCCACATAGATTGGTAGTATTGTAAGCTATAGGTCTATTGCTGGTAGTAGATAGACAGATATTGAATTTAAAATTGCATTGAAGTACCAGTTAGTCAATCTATTAGTGGTCTAGTAATGCTATTGAATGAATGTTTTGGTTAACATAGGTAGTTACATCTATTGATAGCAGGCTATTACATTGTTTTCAGTTTATAGCAATTTATAACTTGAACTAATATTGACAATCTGTGTGTGTTATAATGATAAAGGGAAACTAAATTGTATTTACAGAATTTATATAGATATAAAACTCGGTTCCTATTGTTTAAGGAAAACAACATTGTTTAAGTTGTGGTTTAGGGTTCCCTCGTTTGGGTTGTAGACTGGAGGGTCCAATAAAATTGAGTTACTGCAAATTGTGAGTAAGTATCGTTCCGATCATGTCGTTATCTGAAATCCAGAAGGGTGTTTCTAAGGAACTCAGATGGTTTTCCTCCGCACACGGTCTGATAGACCGTTTAGATAGGCATGATGTGGTATTGGAGCGGTCTATGGACGTTAAGGAACGTTACAATAGGGTGCTTGAATTGAAGTTGATGGTTGCGCACCTGACAGGCTGTCACGGTTGATAGGGGATGTCGACCAATGTATGGAGATGGCAGCTGCTATCACGCAGAAGGCTGCGGACATACGTAGACAGCGCGAGTCCAGCCATGGTGGTGACATTGAAGCACCTCTGCCGCTTCAGGGATCGGGGTCCAGGTTACCTGCCATAACTATGCCTACTTTTGACGGCGTGTCCGGTGAATGGATGAGCTTCATCAATCTGTTCGACAGTTTGGTGCACATGCGATCGGACATTACCAAGTCTGTCAAGATGGCTCAGCTGGTGGCAGCATTGAGGGGTGAGCCTAGGGAGCTGGTCGCTCATTTGACAGTTACGGAGGGTAACTATGAAACGGCCAGGCAATTGTTGGTCAGACGTTACCATAACAAACGGAGGTTGGCCGATGCCCAACTGAACCGTTTGTTTAGTATCCCGGTTGTGAACAAGGTCGGGGCCATACAGACGGAGGTTTTGAACCCATTGTTGTCCGTCACCAAGGCTCTAGAGAATCTTGGACTTCCGGTTGGTGAATGGTCGTACCTACTGTTGTACATTGTACTTTCCCGCCTACCCGCTGACGTGCAGACTCGTTTCGAACAGTCTCACGGGAGGTCGGCCGAGGACCTGCACGCCTTCTCCGACTTGGTCGGATTCTTTAAAGAGGAGGCTCGACGGGCAGAGAATTTGGGGTTGACGGTCACCCATCCTTCGGAGCCACAGAGAGCTGCCGGGAGCGCTGTGAGTAGGGGCCCTCCGACGAGGAAGGACCGCACCAACCGGCAGTCGTATGGGACTGTGAGTGAATTGACCCCACATGGTGAGACCTGCCCATGTTGTAGGCAGATTGGCCATGCTGTGGCCAATTGCAATAAGTTCGGGGAACTTAGGGTTCAGGGACGGCGCCCGATGGCCAAGCAGCGGAGCTGGTGTTTCCTGTGCCTCGGGCCACACATGGCTAGGGACTGCACGCGCACACAAATGTGCGGATATTGTGGTGGGCCCCACAACAATCTGTTGTGCATGAACCGGTCCGGCCAACAGCCTCCACAGGGCCGTACCCAGGGTGACACGGCATGGGGCCCTGAGAATTCGTTTGCGACTCGGAGCGCAACTCAGGGGCCAACGTCCCCACGTGCACAGGGCAGTACCAGGGTGCAGGGCCGCACTCAGGACCATTACATGGGGGGCCCTGAGTTTTCGGTTGCGACTCAGCATCCGACCCAGCGGGACATTGTGTGTGTTGAGCAGGCCGTAACGGGCGGTTGTCATGGGACACCTTTGAGCTATGCGGGTGCGGTTCGGACGCCGCCTCAGTTGTCGCCCCGCTCGTCGCCTCGTCCTCGTCGGTCACATGTGATGTCCCCCCCGCTCATGGAGCGGCCACGGTTGAATTCACGCCCACCCCCCTTTACGGGGAATCGTAGGTTGGGAATGGAACCGGCGCGTGGGCCATTTGTACAATGGGACCCTCTGGCGTATAGCTGCATACCTGATCGGTTACAGGCACAGTGGGGCCCCGGGGGTCCTCGCTAGGAATTTGCGGCCCAACCATTTGTTGCCCCCCAACCGGAGACGGTGGTGTTACCGATCGCCTCTGTGCTTGTTTGGGATTTGGCGGGCAACCCAACATACGTTCGCGCCCTATTAGATTCTGGAGCTCAGGGCTGCATTGTATCGAATGATTTAGCAAAATGGTTGGGCCTCAAGGTAAATAGGTATAATAAATCAATACGGGGCGTGGGGAATGTTACGGTTACGAATGTAGTTGGTCAATCGGTGATCACGTTCTCTCCACGTTATGACATTTTGACAAAAACATCCGTGCAAGCTTTAGTAATGACGCATGTCATGGGCAGACACCCCTTGGTGAAGTTGAATCCGGCTGTTCGATTCCTGACATCAGGACTCAAGTTGGCGGATCCCGATTTTGACACTCCAGCCCCGGTCGACCTGCTACTGGGAGCAGACGTTCTGGGTAGGTTTCTGTTGTCGGATCGGCGAGTTCTTCAGCCGGACGGGTTGATTGCTGTGGATACTAAGTTTGGTCACGTGATCATGGGTCCGGCATTGCCAATGGTTAGGCCTGCCGAGTCAGATGGCATACTTATTGGCTCAGCGTTGTCAAACGTTAGCCAACGTTTCTGGGAGATAGAGGAACCTCCCACCGTTCGTCGAGTCGACGCAGACGAAGATGAGTGCGAGTTGTTTTACCAGAATAGTACTGGTCGCCTTCGTTCTGGTCGTTTTGTAACTCGACTGCCTTTCAGGGCCGATCGACCGCCACTAGGAGAATCTAGGAAGATGGCTGAGACGAGATTGATGTCGATGGAGCGTAGGATGACAAGGGACGCCGTATTTAAACAAAAATATGTTGATTTCATGAGGGAGTATGAGTCGTTAGGACACATGTCGGTATCGGGTGTGGACTGGAGATCTGAGGATCATTGTTTCCTTCCACACCATGCCGTCCTACGAACCCCTACCGGCAAGATTCGAGTTGTTTTTGATGGGTCAGCACCTACCTCGAACGGGATGTCCCTGAATCAGTGTCTACATTCGGGACCCAAGTTGAGTCGTGATATTTCGGATATTCTCACGAGCTTTCGGAGGCACCAGATTGTATTTGTCGCAGACATTCGGATGATGTTTAGGCAAACGGTAATTCATCCGGCTGACAGAAGGTATCAGTTGATACTGTGGCGTGAGTCCACGGCCGAGCCAGTCAAGGTCTATGAGTTAAACACGAACACGTATGGGTTACGGTCTAGCCCGTATTTGGCGATGCGTACCCTGCGGGAGTTGTCGTCGCGTGACCGTGTGAGCTATCCTAGAGCCGCTGCTATCCTGGAGCAAGATTTGTACGTCGATGACGTCTGCACAGGGGCAGCCAGTGTAGAGGAAGCTCTGGACCGACGTGACGAGCTCATTCAATTGCTGGAACGAGGCGGCTATGAACTACGTAAGTGGATGTCCAACTCCCCTGAGTTGATGGCTGGTCTCCCAGATGAGTTTCAACAAGACCCGCACGTTTTTGAGAATCCTGACAACCCTAACATGTTGTCAGTACTTGGAATTCAGTACCGGCCCGTCCATGATGAGTTTACCTATCGGGTGGTTTTAGAAACACCGAAGGCCTGGACGAAGCGGTCAGTACTGTCAACGATTGCGAGAACGTTCGACCCGAATGGATGGATTTCTCCAGTCACCTTTGCTCTCAAATGTTTTATGCAAAGGCTATGGGCGGCTCAGTTGACCTGGGACACCCACCTCTCAGGTGATTTGTTGATTGATTGGACGCGAATGTTCACCTCGCTATCGGACTTAAATAATGTATCGCTGCCGAGGAAATTGGTCCCTGCTGGGGATTACAGGGCAACCCTTCACGGGTTTTGTGATGCCTCTGAACGAGGGTTTGCGGCAGCGGTTTATTTGCGAACCGTCACCTCCACCGGGGAGGTCGACGCGCGTTTGGTTTTGGCAAAAAGCAAGGTAGCGCCTATTCGGACAAGGATGACGATTCCAAAACTGGAACTGTCCGGGGCTGCTCTTTTGACCAAACTTTTGAATCACACTCTAACAGTGTTGCGTGGGTCAGTGGCTTTGGAGGATACGGTGTACGCGTGGACGGACAGCCAGATTGTTTTGTGCTGGCTGAAGGCTTCGGTCCATAACTTAGAGGTTTTTGTTGCGAACCGTGTCTCCCAGATTGTGTCGTCTGAGGTCCCACTGACCTGGAGACATGTACCAGGAGAATTGAACCCGTCTGATTGTGCATCCAGGGGATGTCGGGCTCCTGAACTCGTTAGACACCATTTGTGGTGGGGACCACCCTGGCTTGCCAAGAGAGAATCGGACTGGCCCCACAGCCATGTAGTAGTATCTTCGGATCATGGCCCCAGAGCGGCCGTGCATGTTACCCAGAAGGCTGAGGACCCTGACGCCGGGTTTCTGCTGGACCGGTATAGCTCACTTGACAAGTTGATAAACGTGTCCACTTGGATTAGGAGATTCGCTCGAAATTGTCGTACTCCTCGCGATCAGCGAACGTTGAACCCTATTCTGACTCCGGCAGAGCGAAACGAGTCGCTATTGAATTTGGTCCGGTTGGTACAGTCCTCGAAGTTTGGGGCAGAATTGGAGATTATACGAAGTGGACGTTCGAAATTGAAGGGAGCCGTCGCGCGTCTCAACCCCTTTGTTGATTCGACCGGGTTACTTCGGGTAGGAGGAAGATTGCGCAATGCGAATCTGTCGTATTCGGCTCATCACCCACTTCTGCTCCCCAAGGGGGGACAGTTAGTTGAATTGCTGGTGACTGATCGTCATATTAAAAACGCGCATGCCGGCTGTAACGCGTTGTTGGCCACGCTCCAGCGGGAGTTTTGGATCTTATCTGCCCGCCGCGTCATACGGAACATCGTGTTTCGGTGCATGCCTTGTTATCGACTTAAGGCTGCCACGATGCAACCTCTCATGGGGGACTTGCCCCCTGATCGTGTGAATGAGGTCAGACCGTTTTCAGGTGTTGGTACGGATTTTGCAGGACCGTTTATGGTGAAGAGTTCACGATTGCGTACCGCTAGGCAATACAAGGCGTACCTATGTATGTTTGTTTGTTTATCCACCAAGGCGGTACATCTCGAGCTCGTTGCTGATCTCTCGACAGAGGCTTTCATTGCTTGTTTGGATAGGTTTGTTTCTCGAAGGGGACTTCCAACTTTGATCCGCTCTGATAACGGCACTAACTACATCGGTGCGGAACGATACTTACGAGAGATAGTCAACTTTTTGAATGTAAATAAAGTGGATATTGGAACGGCCGTCTTCCGTCGGGGTATACAGTGGACCTTCAGCCCACCGATTTGCCCCCACTGGGGTGGGATTTTTGAGGCCGTAGTTAAGTCAGCTAAGACACACTTGGGGCGTATAGTAGGTCAGACCGCGCTGACTTTTGAGGAGCCCGCGACATTGTTTTGTAAGATCGAGGCCGTTCTCAATTCGCGACCGTTGTGTCCGCTCAGCTCGGATCCAAATGACCTGGAGGCTCTGACCCCAGGCCATTTCTTGATAGGACAGCCACTTAACGCGTTGCCCGAGCACCCCTTCGAGGGAGTGAAATTGTATCGGTTGTCAAGGTATCAGATGTTGCAGCAGTTTACTCAGAATTTCTGGAAGCGTTGGTCGCTCGAGTATCTGCATATCTTACAACAGCGCCTTAAGTGGACTGACAAAACTAGCCCCCCTAGTGTTGGTGACCTCGTTCTGGTTAAGGATGCTAACCTACCGCCACTACGTTGGCGCAGGGGGCGCATTGTTAACTTGTTCCCTGGCAAGGACGGGACCCCCCGGTCTGCAGAGGTTCTAGTAGGAGGCTCGGTTCTAAAACGAGCGGTAGCAACGTTGTCTCGGCTGCCCGTAGATTAGGGGACAGGTGGGTGCCTGTCCGGGCGGGTGATTGTTCGATTCCAAATCGATATTCGATCGATGGTTTCTGAACGGCCATTTTGAATTTGACGTTAGCTGCCAACCTGGCAGTTTTTTGACAACTGAGAGATGAAAGCCCTCGCAATGAAAACGCGTTTTGGTTAGGGTATTGAAATTAAATCGCAGGCCATCTGGAATGTATTCGGGTTTCCCTCAGGATTGTTAATATAGTTGAGTGTGTTATTGTTTCTCGAACCAGATAAAGTTCGCATTTTCGTGCCCCGATTGTTTTTACCACGTAACATAACCTGTGTTGGAACACTGTGCTCATTGAAGCTGGCCCGCCAGTCATACCTGGTTGGCTGAAGAACCTGTCTACCAAGAAGAGCCTAGGGTGCACCCGGGCCTTGCAGAGAGACAGGAGGTTGACGGGACCGAAGCACAGACCAGGTTAGGTCGACCCCAATTAACTTCAGCTCGGTGAACCGCCGACGTTCACACTTCTTGGCAACTGATCGTTACGCTACCTCGTAGCTGATGGGCCCCTACGAGGTCATTAGGTGCTGAGAAGCCTGAACACTGCATATTAACTATATTAAGTACCACGTGCCTTGCTTGTTATTCAGGCAATGTTCAGCTCTTAGAGTAGCTGGTACTTTAATAATGATAATATAATGCTATTATAATTCAATAAAACAGCAATTCGCCACGTAATTTGTGCCCAAATTAGAGTTATATCAGCATTATATAGCATAGCACAGATGTGTTCACAGGAATAGTGTTTTGAGTGACTTGAATGTTTTGAGTGACAGGAGACGATCAGACGAACCAGCTAGTACGGAAAGGAGGTTTTCGTATCTTTTTTCAAGAGAAGAGAGATTCGATTGTGATATGAGCATTCGCTCCTCGAGTGCGGGCTCTGAGTATGTGTCAATGCATTCCAGCTGAAAATAGAGGTGATTAAGATTAGTGTAAACCTTTTTTGATGGTAGCAAAGATAGTTTTTGTTCAAACTGACAGGTTTTCCATCTAAGAGAGATAAGGTGATTTCAACCTGTTCCATATCTTCGTCAGGAGGAAGGACTGAGGATACAATTTTAGAGGCATGTTTATCTCTAATTAAAGATTCAATCTGCTTTTTATGGTAAATCGGCAGGAGTTTCCAATAATATTCGAGTTCCACTTTGTTCAAATGAGATACCTTCAAGGGACGAGCCATTGCACTGAAGTAAGTTTATCGCATAGGTAATACCTAAATAAGCAGTAATCAAGAAAGAGAGAAAATGAAACCTAGGTCCAAAGAGTTAGCCAAATAAATGATATTTAGTCACTAGTGAGAGTGAGTTTTAGAACTTAGGGAGTAGGAAAAACTGCGTAAAATAAAATCCCAATGGGCGCCAAAATTACAGGGGGATTACAGGTTTGACCGTCTGTAATGGAAGACTAAGAAATTTAGAAAAGTTAGAAAGTTAGGAATTTAGAAAATAGGTCCTAAAATAAGTGAAAGAGAGAAAAATAGAGTAACTTCTTTTTATTATACGAAGATATTTCCTACCTAACCTAGAGATATATACAAGATCCTAAATAATTTTCTCTGCGAGAGTTTTATCCAGGCATCACTAGGTAGGTCGGGCCGGCGAGGAATGGAAAAACTGGCGGACGAGGAAGTGCAGCTTCTGTCCGGAATAGCCAGTGGACAGTTAGCCACCAGTGGCCCAGAGACGGCAGCAGGTTGACGACAACCGTGGCCTGCAGACGGAGGTGAGTGAGGAAGCGCAGCATTGGCCCGGTATCACTGGCGGGCAGTAAGAGCACCAGTGGCCAAGAGGCTGGCGGGCACGGAAGGGCAGCACTGGACAGGAGTCACCGACGGCAGTTAAGCACCGTGGCCAGAAGACTCTGGCGGGCTGCCTGGCGTGCTAATCAGAGGAGGCAGGAAAGTAGCGGTATCAGTCAGCACGCAATATAATTCTTGACCTGGAGATTCTCAGAGGTTCCATGGCCATTGGGCCCGGGAATCTGGACTTCTGATAACTTCTCTAGTTCGAGAGCTGAACTTGACCTACCTATCTTTGTTTGATTTGTTAGATCATTTTCCCGAACTTATTATTTCTTCGAAGTAAATTTTCCGTTCGCATTTTTCCCCGATCGGTAAAATCCATATGTTAAATTCCACGCCTTAACCGACAGGGCGTGGAATCTTGGTAGGGTTGTTTTTCATTGGAATGTCACAAAGCAGTACTGACCTTTGACGCCGTGGACCGGAATTCGAAAGCTCAATTCGAGGCAGGAGTACGGGATGAGGAACACGAGGGTGGGGTATGATGGGAGTCGAATCTTACTCTCGTCGTAGCCCGAAGCTGTCGACGTCGTGAGGCTTGCCGACACGAGGATCGCTATCCGAAAGCGACGACTGGATCACCGAATCACTTCAACCTTTCAAAGCACGAAGCACTCACTCCGATGACGTTAAATCTACTTATTTCCCGACGATTGTTCCACGATTATTATAATTAATAGCATAAATATTAAACACCGTATGCACCACAATTTATTTCTCGTTATATTAGTCAGTAAGTACACTTTCCGTTCGCATTTTCCCCCGATCGGTAAAATACATACGTACCACAATCTATCTTTATTTCTTTTTCGATTCGCGTTTCTTAAACGTAATTTATATTTATTATTGTAACGTGATATAAGATATGTATAACTCAAACCTTATATGCTAAATTAAACCTACCTAACGTAACTTAGGGCCGCTACACGCAGACTAACTGCGTTCAAATCGAAACATGTCTGGGAAATCCGACTGCACGTGCTCTACATAAAATGCCGTTGGATTGTGTCCGTGTGTATCGGCCCTTAAGTTAGCCTGTTAATTGGTACCTGAACAATTTTTACAAATGTCCCCGAAGTGAATCATGCTACTTATGTTATGAGGAATTGATTAGCTGCAACAAGTAGTTAGGCTGTCTAGATTCACTATCGAGTAAGTGTATTTGTTCGAGTGTTGTCAGTTGTTACAATAGAAAGACTACCGATAGAGGTGGTTCTTTAATCTTAGTAAAAAATAATATTAAGGTGAAACAACGGAAAGATATTCTTGCACTTACTGTAGAAAGACAAATAGAGGTATCCTGTGTTGAGTTGGATAGCCATATTATTGTTTGTGTCTACAGACCTCCGAGAGATGAAAACGGCCATGGCAATTTTGAAATGTTCGAGAAAATTATGGAGGATGCCCTCATTATACTTTGTAATAACAGAAAAAAGTTAATTATTTGTGGCGATTTTAATGTAGATTTGCTTGTAGATACAACATTGAAACAACGATTAATAACTCTGTTCAAATCATTTAATTTATGTCATATATTTCTAGAGCCGACTAGAATTACACTTACCAGCCAAACTTGCTTAGATAACGTATTTTGTGACTGTGCATTCACAAGTAAAAATGTAATTAACTGCTTACCCTCCGATCACAGTGGTCAAACAGTTTCATTCCCAATTGCCAGTAAAAATAGGACTGATCCATCATTTTATAGGCCTATTACATCCCATAGACTAGAGACGTATATGAAAAAGTTAGATATAAATTTGCCAGTACGGGATTTTGATGAACAGAACCCAAACTAAATCTACTCAGACTTCTTCAGCATTATTCAGACAGAATTCAATAAAGTTTTTAAATTAAAGAAAGTCAGTGACTACAACGGTAAATCTAAATTTAATGACTGGGCAACGTTTGGAATTCGTAAAAGTAGAGTTATCTTATATGACCTTTATGAACAAAAAACCTATAACTTTGATCGAAAATTTCATGACTACGTTAAAAAATATTCCAAAACTTTCAAGTTGGTTTGTAGAACTGCAAAAACTTTACACATTAATAGAAAAATTCAAAATTCAAATAATAGAATGAAAACAGTTTGTCAAATAATAAACCGCGAAACTAGCAAAGTTATACCAAGGGACAATGATTTCTGCCTAAAGATAGGTGATGATGTTGCTCGAGCTTTTGAAACATTCTTCACCAATGTACCCTTACTCACATAGACCGTCTAAATTCATCTCCATATGAAGCAGAGACTTTATTAAAAAATAACACTAGCGCCAGTAATGTATATTTAAAATTTCATCATGTATATCCCCAGGACATTGTCAAAACGTTTAAATTACTTAACTTAAAAAATACGGAAGACCTGTGGGGTATATCAGTCAAAGTCATTGGTTCAGTAATTCTAGTTATAGCCCCACACTTAGCTTATATATTCAATAAATGTGTTGACGATGGGGCTTTCCCAGACCTCATGAAACACAGTAAACTGATACCTCTGTTCAAGTCGGGAGATAAGGGTGATCCTTCAAATTTCAGACCAATATCTGTTCTTCCAACACTAAGTAAAATATTTGAAAAGATTATACTCAATCAAATGCTCTCACACTTCAACCGTACAAAACAACTCCATGCCAAACAATACGGTTTCACAAGGGGTAAATAAATAAATATTACAAACTCGCTTATAATAATAACTAACAAATTGTTGAGCAATTTATATGTAACAGGTGCGGAAAGGTCTTTTAAGTATACTGCCCCCTGCACTAGTTTTTATAAACTGTGTTGCAGCAGGGCATGTTAACAATTAACAATTTACACAATTGCAGTACAGACGTGTAGGTACTAACACTGAGGTTATCAAATAGTTTGTTTATTCTTAATTAAAGTTATAGTTAAAGATCTAAAGGAATTATAAATATTACCTAATATAAAATAGAAATTGAAAATTAAAAATTGATATTAGCTTAGCTTTTTCAATACTGAGGTATGTATAATTGTGATTATACATGCACATATGCATGTTTATAAATGTTTAATGGATATAGTTTTTTATAATAGAATGTTTAAGTATATATATATATACATATATATATTTATACATGATTCGATATAATAATAAATAAAATAATAAATAATAATAATAATATATATGCTTACATTTATAATATATTAAATTTGGCTAAAATAAATGAGTTATGATTTTATAGGTATATCATTTTTAGGAGGTTATTTTTAAAAGATTCTCAGTTTGCTCATAGTTAAGTCCACTCAAGAAGTTGCCTAATATTTTCTTACAGTTATATTTCGTATTGTTTCTAATAGGGCAGGTAGCGCAAATTTTGTTATATATATATGGTCCTAAAAAATGACAGAAGTGTTGAAAAAAACTTGTCTGGCATAGAGGGACTATATAAACATTATCCAATCTTCTTTGGGAGATCTGCTCCGGTGGAATGATGCTGTGTTGTCTTAGGAGAAGCGCGCTCAGATATAATTGTCGTATCGTTAGGACTTTAAATTCACGGTAGAGATCTTCAGTAGGATATCGGTAGGGTTTGAAAGTTGCAGTCTTTATGATTGCCCTCTGAGCTCTTTCAATCTTAATAAGGTTACTTTTATCGCTGCCCCCCCACGCAATTATACCATAGGATGCTACAGATTGGCACAGCGAGTAGTAAACCACCTTTATTGTATCAATATCCTTGATGTGTCGTAATTTTTTAAAGATACATATAAGTTTACGTAGGCGTGCGCTCAGTGAACTTATTTGTGTTTTCCAGTTTAGGTTCTGGTCTATCATGACACCCAGGTATTTTACGTATGGAGCTTGCGTTAAGACGTAGCAATTGCAGCTGGGTAGCCTAGGGTCACATGAGTGGGCCCGGAGTGAGAAGTGGTCTGGTTGGGTATTGTTTCTAATACTAAAGGTAAGAAACTTTGTCTTGTCTAGATTTAGTGTCAGTATGTTAGAATTCAACCAATTAAGAACCTTACTTAATCCTTCCTCTGCCAACATTTTGGCATAATCCCACGTTTTTGCGTCAAATAATAATACGGTGTCATCTGCAAATGAAATTATTTTTCCCGAATTCAGTTTCATATCACATAGATCATTAATATAGATCAGGAATAAGGTTGGTCCAAGCACCGAGCCCTGGGGAACGCCGAAAGTAACGTTTACTTTGTTACTCTTGGCATCACCTATACGTACTGTCTGAAACCTGTTAGACATGTAGTCTTTGAGAAGGTTCAGGGGTACACCGCGAACACCCGCACACTCAAGCTTACTCATTAGTATGGGGATGGAGACAGTGTCAAATGCCTTAGCAAGATCTAGGAATATTCCCACACATTTGGAATGAGTATCTAGTACATGTCCTACGTGTGAAACAAGATCCTCTATGGCATCTGCAGTAGATAGTTTTGCTCTGAAGCCATATTGATTTTTCGAAAAATAATTTTGTGCATTAAGGTAGTTTATTAGTCTAATGTTGATAACTTTTTCTAGTATTTTAGATAATGTAGGGAGGATCGAGATAGGTCGGTAATTATTAACACTGCCTTCATCCCCAGACTTATGTATAGGTATTATGGTTGATTCTTTTAACGAGTTCGGGAAAACACCAGTAGTTAGGCAGAGATTGCATAAACGAGAAATTGGTTTTGTGATTATATCCACCGCTAGTTTGAAAAATACTGAGGATATACCATCCCAACCAGCAGAAGATGTGCTTTTTAAAGCCATGATAATCTTTCTTATCTCTTGATCATCTGTTGGTAAGAGTGTGAGAGATTGAAGTGGACAATTATTACTTTTGAATTATCTGGCAAGATCATCCTCCGCCCGGTCTCCCTTTCGGAGTATTTCATTAGCCAATGTTCGACCAACGTTCGCGAAAAAGTTATTGACGTTGTCCACTGATTCCTGAGGGGTTGGTTTAGCTCTGAGTAGTTCTCTTGGTTCTTTATTATTTTTATTTAAATAACATATTTGCCGTATTACTTTCCATGTGTTTTTTGTGTTGTTTTTGTTTTTGTTTATTTCAGACTGTTCATAAGACATTTTGAGCTTATGGAGTAGAGTAGTGCGAAAATTCCTGTATCTCTTATATATTGTTTTTAGATTTAGGTCATTGGGTTTTTTTCTTGTTTTACTGTGTAGTCTGTCTCTAAACCGAATACATCTTAATAAGCCCGGCGAAATCCATGGTTTGATGTTCGCTTTTCTGTTTGTTAATTTGTATGTAGTAGTAAATTTTTGTAGTATATCAGAGACCTTTGATAAGAACATTGAAGTAGTAATATTGGGATCATTACTATTGAGATATTCATCCCAATCTATTTGTTTTAATTCATGTAGAGCTCTTAGGTAGTCAGTTTTAGTGACATGTTTTGGTCCAGTGGCAAATTTACCTTTTTTTTATATTTACCGAGAGAATTACACAGTCGTGATCAGTCACAGTACTTTTACAAACGAGCTTTGTACATTTGGTATTCGGTTTCGTAAAGCAATGATCAAGGCAGGTTTCTCTATGAGTAGGAAACAAATAAGCCGGTAATAAGCCTTGCATTGATAATTGGTTTAGGTAGGGACCTGATTAAGGGTCTTTATTCTCTTCCCTTATGTCAATATTGATGTCACCCAGAATAAAGATTTGTTTTATCGACTTTAAACCCAATATCACGGTATCTAACGATAACTGGAAGTTATCTATGTTATTAATAGAAGGAGTTCTGTAAATGCAGACAAATGCTAGTTCCTTGCCAATTTCAATGACCAGGCAGTCGGCATCGTTCATTGTAGGCTCATAGGTTTTGGCTTGCACAGTATCACGAACATAAACTACCACTCCACTGTTTTGGTTAATGTGATTTTTGGTAGAGTAAGATGTACAATTTTGTATAGATGGTAACACGCTAAGATGGGATAACCAGCATTCCGTGAAAACTATGATATCATATTTGATATTTATTCTTGTAAGTAAGACCTGAAAGTCATCAAAATTACGATTTATGCTACGAATATTTTGCATAACAATAGTTAGAGCATTTTTGTTATGTCTAGTTAGAATGGTTTTACATTGCTCAGGAGTATCAACCAGAAAAGAGCCACCAACCTTGACATCATTGTCAATTTCGTTTATGACGTTTGTTAAGTCATCCATCATCAATTATTTTTGTGGTTCCACCACAAATAACCGTGGGAGATTGATTTTTAGTTTGATTGGATGGTTGATGCCCTGTGCTTCTAAATGTGACTATCTGGTATATTCGTTCTGTGCGGAAGTGTACTGTGAGTAATTGCTCTTTCGTGGTAATACTCCAACGTAAATATAGATAATATATAGAGGATAAATAGATATATAGGTCCAAAATATTAGATAATATTATGTAATATTGATAAAGATAATACAAATAATATGTATGATACACGTAGTAAATACTTTCATCATGGGATAACAACACAACCATCAGCCAACTGAAAAACTCGAGCGAAGTCAGTGTCATTTTTTATATTGTGGCGTTTCATTCTATTTGCTCTTCGGGCAAATATCCTACCGTCACGAGTCCAGACATATTTCCACTTGGGCTCGGATAGGTTGAACGCGCACTTGCGAGTCTTCATGAAGAGCTGCCTGTTGAGTTTCGTGAGGCGTTCATTGACAAAGAACTTGGTCTCTGGCCCTGTGAGATTCATGTCAGCAGTAGTGGCGCCGCGGCGATCACGAGCAGCCTTCAGTAACTCGTCGCGTATGGAACGGCAGGCGAAGCGCGCGACGATGATGCGGGGCTGGCCTGGCTTTCCGTCCTCCTCACCTTTCGTTGTACCGACGCGCGACGTCCAGACGATGTCCCTCTCCTCCAGCCTCACTCCAAGCTTGGTGGCTACCAGGTTCACAATGTGCGCTGGGTTTTCTCCCTTCGTCTCAATGATCCCAGAAATCTCCACATCGTTCAGTAGCAGCTCTTGATCGCGGTTGTTGATACCTGCCTTCAGCTCTACAAGTTCAGACTCAAGCTTACTGACGTCCGTCTCCATCCGTTCCCCTTCTTGCTTTTCCAAGATCAAAACTCGAGCTTCTAGGTTGTCTATCTTTTTATTACAGTCCGTTATAGTGGTTGGTACAGTTTGGCCATTTCCGTTCGAAAGCCCAGCATTTCACTGCGCATGCCTCTCATTTCCTCCCTACACAGGCGCAGCTCAGTGGCTAGGTCCAGGTTCACACTAGTATCGCGCGCTGTGTCACTTAATAATTCATCGTTAGCTCTCTTGGTACAGTCTGAAGTGATGCTGCGAACGGGGGTGGAGCAATTGCCGGTTTTAGGTATTTTTGATTTACATTCTGGGCATTTCCATTCAACAGAAATATCCGCGTTCATAGGAAGGCCCACACATCCTCTGTGGTACTGTTCGGTACAGGTGGCGCACCCTATTCCATCAGCGAGGGACATGAACTTTCCACATGCTGTGCATTTGGCCATTTTACCTACTATTCGACGATTTCGCTGGCGCCCTGTACGATTCAAATTCGGAACTGTTGTTATTAATTAATTTGTAACTTGATGAAAATGTTGCTTGTTGTGAGGAATCGAACTTAGTGTCCTCTTGACGTTATCCAATCTGCTCTTAGCGTTTCGTTTCGTCAAGCAAAAAGGAAAAAGGAGCAGTTTGTCTGAGATTCGAACCAGCATTCACACCGCCACCGTTTCAGTACAGGCGGCCTAACCAATTGAACCGTAGGAACGATAAGTGAAGTGGCGAATTTAAGGTATGCTTGTTGACAGCTTTAGTTTTTTTTATTGTAGTTTGACGAAATGAGACCATTTGCATTAATTTGTTGATCCACCCACAGATAATTTTATAATGAGAATATGAACTGCAAATTTTTTCACTTAGAACACAGTTTTTGGTACTTTATCACTCCTTCCTGCTATAACTAATTGATGTTTTATGAGGATTGTCACTTTAGTTTTGTATTTCAAAAGTATCCCGATGTGTACACATTATAAACTACTAAAACTGATTTGAAATCGGAGCGGAGTAAAAAAAACACGTCTGCTTAGTACAGTAACCGACTTGTGAATGAGTAACCGACTTGTGAATCGACTACGGATGCAGGTATTACCCTTATATCTCATATTTATTCTGCATGGGAGGCCGCACAGGATGCTATCGGAGTTTTTTGCGACCTGTCGAAGGCGTTTGATTGTGTTGATCATAATACGCTATTAATTAAATTAAATCATTACGGAGTTAGAAATAAAGCGTTGGATCTACTAAGATCATACCTAAGCAATAGAATTCAAAAGGCAGAAGTTCACGGCGTAGAATCTGATGAATCGGGTGTTAAAATGGGCGTTCCACAAGGTTCCATATTAGGCCCTTTCTTATTCCTGGTATATATTAATGATCTGCCTTTCATGGTGGAGAAATTAACTGACATAGTGTTGTTTGCTGATGATACTTCACTGGTCTTCAAAATTGAAAGACAAAAAGGAGAATTTGATGATGTTAATGGTATATTGTCTTTAACCTTGAATTGGTTCACAGTTAATAATTTATTGTTAAACGCTGGTAAAACCAAGTGTATCAAATTCTCACTTCCAAATGTCAGGCAAGTTGAGACCAGTTTAGTGTTAGACAACAGCACGTTAGAATTAGTAAATGATACGAAGTTTCTTGGAATAACCATTGATAGCAAATTGCAGTGGGGACCCCACATAGATAAATTGGCTGGTAAATTAAGTTCTGCGGCTTACGCTGTTAGGAACATCAGACAAAGCACGGATGTGGCTACATCTAGGCTAGTATATTTTAGTTACTTTCATAGTGTGATGTCCTATGGTATCTTGTTGTGGGCGAAAGCAGCGGATATTCAAACTATTTTTATTTTACAGAAAAGAGCTATTCGAGCAATTTATAATTTAAAACGAACAGACTCCTTAAGAGAGCTTTTTAAAGAAATTGACATACTAACAGTAGCTAGTCAATTTATTTTCGAAAATATAATGTATGTACGCAAGAACCTTACAACATTTTCCAAACTTAGCGATAGCTGTAATGTTTACCTAAGAAATAATCACAGACTATGTGCGCCCCGTTTTAGACTCGCGAAGGTTAGCAATTCTTTCAAGGGTCAGTGCATTCTCTACTACAATAAGATACCTCTGGAGATTTTGAAATTGCCATTTGAGCAATTTAAAAAGCATGTTAAAGCGACTTTGTCGAAAAAGGGATATTACAATGTTCAAGATTACTTAAATGACAGGACTGTATGGGGTTAATCTGGCTCAACACAGACCTTGCTGTTAATAATTTTGTAATTATTTATTCCAGCTTATTAAATAAAAATAAATCATAATTGTATTAGTTAAGCACAACCTATTTTTAAAAGAGATCTAAAAATCAATCTGTGGGAGTTTCTACGCCCTTCTTCTCCCACAGTGGTCCAATGTAGAGAAGATGCAAAAATGACGTTTGCTAAGAATATGTAAATATCTACAGTAATAAAGTACTTTTGAGTTTGAGTTTGAGTTTTGTAGCAAGAAACCTCTTTATTTTCGTATTACTATGATGTACTGTCATAATTTTTATGTTGAATCAATTGAGTTTGACAATGACTTTTCGTAAGTCTGCCAAATTTCACCTACGTCGTTTGGTTCGAATTTAACATTAAATACAAAAAATGGATTCCGAACTTACCAGTAGCAGTGCCAATACCAACTTTAAGTTCATCGAAAGCACTCACGGTGGGCTACTGTTGATAAGAGCCGGTCCACCGGGCCAACAAGGAATCTTCAGTGTGGCGATGTTCTACAAAATATTGTAATGATACTGTAACAATTAGTTCTAAGGAACCAATCATTCTAAAATCCAAGGATCACTCGTGTATACCCGATTATGAGAGCACCGACGTCGAAGAATCGATTATTGCTGTAAAGAAAAAGGTTGCTACTGATTTTCGACCCGTCCCTTTAATTTTTAAGGGAGAAATGCGTAAATATCATAAGCGGTTATAGTATGTGGACAAAGTCCCAACATTTTTTGAAAAGCGAGATTCTTTGTACCCAGCACAGAAGAAGGTTTCGGGGAGTAGTAATACCTTCAAGACTTGTAAAGACGTCATCATCCCAAATTTTTTATCGGAAAACTTTTTGGTACACCAGGAAGATAATATCCTAATATTCATTAGCGAACAATGCAAGGACTACGTCAAACACGTTGACAGCTACTTTTTGGACGGAACGTTTAAAATTGTCCCGAAGCCGTACGCCCAGCTCTATACCATTCACGGGGATATAGGATCTTCTGAAGAGCACACAAATTTGGTCCCATTTATATACGCCTTGCTTGGTAATAAAAAACAGAGTACGTATAAAAAATTATTCCTTGCTGTTAAGAATACTATACCCAACTTCTCCCCCAAATATGCCATGATGGATTTTGAGGTAGCCCCAATTAATGCGATAAAGACAGTATTTGAGGCTACAAAAGTCTCAGGTTGTTACTTCCACTTCTCAAAAGCAGTGTGGAGTAACAGCTGAGGAATTGGGGATGAGGCAAACTCGTGAAGGCAGCAGTTACGTGGCTAAATGTGTCGCTATTGTACATTTACCAGATTCCAAAATACTAGAGGGATGGTACAGCGTTTCAGCAAAGCCCCCGACTACCAGCGGTTGAAACATTCAACGGATATATGGACGCTCAGTGGTTTTCCATGAAACAAATTAGGCTAGTTTCATGCTATTCACAGAGACATAGAACCAACAATGTTGTGGAGGGGTTCCACAGCCAACTTAATAAAGAGATGCAAAGAAACCGCAGTTTATTTAACATGATTTCAAATTTGAAAGAACAATCAAAAGACTTCGATTTTAAGATCATTCAAGCTGAATTAAAAACGGTTTCACACAAAAGAGCCCGAAAATTCATTCACATGGATGAAAAAATCCAGAGCATTATTGACAGATATTTAATGACAGATATCAAACTTTGCATAGAAAAGTTATCTTACTTAAAATATTAGATGCGTTTCAATAGTTTCGTTTACGCTTATTAAATGAATGTTCAGTGTTTGTTTTTAATCAGTGGTAAGACTGGTACGTTACCTATTTATATTGTGTTACAAAGAATATAATGTTATTTTTAAGATTAATTTCATTTTATAGTTAAGGATTAAAAGTTAAAAATGCATTAAATTGTTTTAATTAACAACCTACAACCTAACAGTAAATTTCATACGTTCAATTAAAAAGAGTAGGTACAGTCAAGTGAAAAATCCCCTGTGGCCACGTGGTCCGACTGCTTTGTCCGACCAGTCGGACGACGTGGATTTTTTTCCCGTTGTTTCGACCTTCGAACTATCATCATCACTATCATCAAAGTGAACGTTTGGTCACTTTGATCAAACGTTCTTTACGGGGCCAGAAAATCATTTACATTGTCTAAATATGCAGCATTGAAGAAAAAACGTTTTTATATAATCCCGAAAGTGTATATATGCTGCATTGAAAAAAGACGACAAGAAAATATGCTCATAGAAAAAAAAGAAAGCGTTAAAATAAAGATTCAGAAAACTACAATACTGTAAAAAAAACTTTCGGGGAAAAATGCGAACGGAAAATTTACTTCGAAGAAATAATAAGTTCGGGAAAATGATCTACCAAATCCTTTGTTTTAGCTTTGTCAGGAAAACTCGGGTCGATTCTAATATTCCAAAATTTAAACGTAAAATTTTGAATTGACGTTAAATTTCCCAAGGGGCCGGTAAAACTATAACTAAGAACTACATGCAGCATGAAACATAGATCAGATAGACTGTTGTAAAAAAAACTAAAATGAAGAACTGCATGGTATGTATAAAAAAAACATAGATCAGATAGAATGCTTTCAATTTTAAATAATTCAAACATACCAACTATACTGCTTACTTTTGTAAAGTCCAAAAACGAGTTTCGGAAGCCAGTGGAATTTCTCAACGAACAGTAAATAAAATATTGCAAAAAGAATACATAAATCAATCCACCTCCAATAGTCCGAAGTCGGCAAAGTTGGGTAGACCAAATAAATTATTTTGTCTAGGTCTTGACGATTTTGACTACAACGTTATACGCCGATTTGTGTATAATTTCCATTTGATATACAAACAAGTACCTACAATTTATTAAAGCCCTGAAGTCCAAGTTATCCGAAGCCATAAATTTTAAGGGATGTGACTTTACGCTAAGAAAAATTCTTAGAAAAATGGGATTTCGGTATAAAAAAGTTGAAAACAACAGAAAATTACTTATCGAGAAAGATGATGTTCGTTTAAAAAGAGTAAAGTTATTAGCCGCTATAAAAAAGTACAGATTGCAAGGGAGAGAGATTGTTTATATGGATGAAACATACATCCATACCTCACATTTGGCAGGTAAAAGCTGGGCTGACTCGTCAGAAAACGGAGTGAAACAGTTAATTTCTAAAGGACAACGTCTTATAATAGTGCACGCTGGTAGTAGAAAGGGGTTTATACCTGGGGCATTGTTAATGTATCAGTCTACTGATAAAACAGGTGACTATCACAACGCGATGAACAATGAAAACTATGAAAAATGGCTTCGTAATCAACTCATTCCAAACTTAGCTCCACATTCGGTACTAGTAGTAGATAATGCTGCATATCATAATAAGTACGTAGAAAAACCTCCTTATTCAAATACCAGGAAGCAAGACATGATTGATTGGCTATCCAAACATAACGTTCCGATTGATCCGTCATTAACAAAACTTGAAATATATGAAATTATTTGCAAGTACAAACAAGACTTTGTAGAATACTCTATAGATAAACTTATGAACGAATATGGACACAGCGTACTAAGATTGCCACCATATCATCCTGATTTCAATCCGATTGAAAACATATGGTCTCAAATCAAGGGATACGTATCCAAAAGAAACATCAGTATGAATATGACTACTGTGAAACAATTGGTACAGGAAAAGGTTAAATTGATTGGTTCCGATGTTTGGGCCAAAGTATGTGACCACGCCATCAAATGCGAAAACGAGTACCGAAAACACGAACCTGAGTTGGAAAATTATATGGCTAGTTTTGTAATCACCGTTCATGAAAACTCTGACGATGACACACCAGAAAATAGTTCTGATTCTGACTGTGATATGGAAGTTGGAAGTATTGTTTCGCATCACACTGTCCACCC
This sequence comes from Argyresthia goedartella, assembly GCA_949825045.1. Classification (NCBI taxonomy): domain Eukaryota; kingdom Metazoa; phylum Arthropoda; class Insecta; order Lepidoptera; family Argyresthiidae; genus Argyresthia; species Argyresthia goedartella. The sequence continues at coordinate 17,414,778 of OX463821.1, read as the reverse complement.
CTCTCCTCCTCCTCTTATCCCGCTGTCATAATCGAAGTCGTTCATCCAATCAGAAAATCATATTTATTTATATTAATTTCTCTGCTGGTTTGTTTTGTTTTATGTTGAGGTGTCTTTTTTGTGATGTCATAGTATTTTCAATTAATTACAAAAATTTATTGTTATAAAAAAGGTCTGCAAAATCCTACTGTAGTTTTGACTTATAGTTAGACTTTTGGGGTTCCAATCCTTATAGAATCATTAGATCATCCCAACCGGAATTTGGTTTTTATCAGTGCGTTTTATTGAAATAAAACGTCCTCAGTAACTAGTTATATTTTTGTTTATAGCCCTACCGCAATCTCATGGCAAATGGGGAAATAAAAATTTGTTGCGTGCAATACTGGGGAAATTGGATTAAACGATCTTGATACTGTATTTTTTTTATTTATGCCAATGATTAATGAACATGAAGTATATAAGGTATGTGTATGAAGAATATTGTTATACATCGGGTTCTTCAAAGGAAAATAAGTCATGAAAAGTAAATCAATCGTACATTACTTTATGTACTAATTATTATTATTATTTACTAATTTATTGTATATCATCTAAATCATACTAAAACTTAACACCTCATTCAGAACTAGAAAACGATTCCAAGAACTCCACTTGCATTTCTTGTTCTTCATCAGATGATGAAGATAAAGAGGTATTTATTATAAATCGCTCTTCCAGCCTCTCAATTATTCTATCTTGCTTGATAAAATCGTTTTCAATTTTCTTTACATGTTCACAACATTTTCGCCATTCCACTCCACCAATTTGTGAGAACGCTTCTTCTGTTAATAATTTTATGTCACTTGCAGGCCTATTTACATTTTTATCAGCAACTTTTTGCTTCATTATACCCCAAATCATTTCTATGGGATTTAAGGTGCAATGATAAGGTGGGAGCCTTAAAACTTCGTGACCGTGCGATTTTAATACTTCATCTATCTCATACAAGGGCGCAGACATGTTTTGTTTCACTACTTCAAGTAATTGACATTTACGCCAAAGATCATCATAATGTAAGTCATTTGCACGAAGCCATTCCTTTATATCAGCGATACGATTGGCTTGTGTGGGTGGTTTGTTCACCCGTACGGAATGATAACTAGCATCATCCATAACAATTAGTGAAGGTCTTGTCAGATTTGGAATTAGCTTCTCTGTCACCCATTTTGTAAAATTGTCCTTATTCATGTCGTGGTGGTAATCAGCAGAGACACTTGTTGACCTGTACACCAGACAAAAATTTGGTACAAAGCCATTTTCGCCACCAGCGTTTACAATGATCCACCTCGCTCCAAGTGAAATACTTTTAGATGGACCTGCCATATCTTTGCTTTGCCAGCACTTTTTTACAGAACATGAACCGTGAATGTAAGTCTCATCTAAATAAATCACATCCAATTTGTTATGCTCTTCAGCTTCTCGGTTTTCCTTCATACGCATCAAAAACTTGTATCTTTGTAGTTTTATGTCATCTCTCTCCATCAAAATGGTCCTTTTTGATTGGCATTTAACATATTCAAAACCAATCTCCTTAAGTATTAGTCTGTAAAAAATAATAACATTTATCATGTTACTCAATTGATAGCTATCAATTAACAATATAATCAAACATGATAAATGATATGATAATGATGAATGATAAAGATATCATTCATCATTATCATCATCAGTCTATCGCACTGCAGGGCATAGGCCTACTCTTAAGAGTGAGAGTGAGAGGGATTATTACTTTATATTTTTCTTACCTCAAACTTTCTCTGCCTCCGTTGAAATCAATATCTTGTCGAAGAATTTGTAACAGTTTCATTACTGTTGGAATTTCCTTCCGAACTGTATAGAATTCTTTTACTTTATTCCTAATCAACTCTAAATCGAAGCTGTCCAAGCTGATTTTCTTCTTCCCCCCTCTCCGCTTTTTACCAGGCGTGGAAAATACACCATTATTCGATGTGCCCTCACCTACAATTCGTCGTATAGTAGTACTGGAAACACCTATAAAGAAGCTACAATTAAGTAAGAAAAATATAAAATAAACTAAAGTATCAAACCAACTCAGTCCAACTTACCGGTCAACTCTACGACACGCTTTAAAATCAAATATTGAGGTTGATTTTCGCCTTCTTCTTCGCTTATTTTACGATACACATTGAAAACAATATTTCTCGCTTGAGATCGAAGTGGCTTTTTCGACATTGTCACAAAAACAACAAAGTAACAAGAAGAAATCATAAAATCTCAGCAGCGGTTCACAGATCTCAGTTCACAGGTATAAACAACAACAATTGACATTGCCATATGAAAATCACATTTTTTCCTTTTTTTTTTTGCCATGAGATTGCGGTAGGGCTATACCTAACGAATTCTTTATATGATAGAATCGTGGTGGTTTTAACATCTCAGTGTAATATACGTCAAACGGGCAATTTGACATTTGACATTGATAAATAAAGTATGCGATTTATTTGATACCTACACGTAATTTAATAAAAAAGTAATTCATAGACACATCGGCACCATTCGGGTGTTATCGTTGTTCCGAGTTTTGCCGATAGGAAAGGATTATTCACTACATCTATACATAAGTCGTGCTTAATATTCTGGGATAGCGTATTTACAGACCAGCAGGCAAGTCGCATACTTAGGAATTCATTTCCTTCTAGGAGGGTGTACCTAATCCGTAGAGAGTCGCGTTATGCCTAAACGTCATACTAAACAAGCTTAATGTCGTTGTTCGATTCCAAATCGATATTCGATCGATGGTTTCTGAACGGCCTTTTTTAATTTGACGTTAGCTGTCAATCGGGCAGTTTTGACAACTGACAGACGAAAGCCCTCGCAATGTAAACGCGTTTTGGTTAGGGTATTGAAATCAAATCGCAGGCCATCTGGAATGTATTCGGGATTCCCTCAGGATTGTTAATATAGCTGAGTGTGCCGTTGTCTCTCGAACCAGATAAAGTTCGGATTTTCGTGCCCGGTTTGTATTTACCACGTAGAACATAACCTGTGTTGGACCACTGTGCACATTGACGCTGGCCCGCCAGTCATACCTGGTTGGCTGAAGAACTTGTCTACCAAGAAGAGCCTAGGACGCGCCCGGGCCTTGCAGAGAGACAGGAGGTTGACGGGTCCGAAGCACAGACCAGGTTAGATCTACCCCACATAACTTTGACGTTCATCACTTCTTGGCACCTGATCGTCACGCTACCTCGTAGCTGATGGGCCCCTACAAGGTCATTAGGTCGATCGAATATCGATTTGGAATCGAACAGTCGTGCTATGCCTAAACGTTATACTTAACTAGCTTAATGTCGATGATCGCATAGGCCTATTCCGCAGTATGTTCCCTTCGTATTAAAGCTAAATTTTAATTCACCTTAAGTTCCATCAGCCTAAATCGCGTTTTGCCTAAACCTACATTTGTGATTATTTATTGACACTAGATCCGGCCTGTCTGATCCGTGATAATCTGTGCCCTATGATATAAATTATGATAAATAAACAGATAGCTGTCATCCATCAAGTTGTATCAAGGAGGAATCAAACAATACAAGCAATCTGCGATTGCAGACGTTGCATTTTATTTAGGCTTATGTTTAAACGATTACCAAAAAATGCACCTATTTTACTACCAATAAATTCGAAATGACTGCCAGAATGGATAAATGTCCACCAAATTGTGTTTGGATAAATGATCACCAAACTTCTTTTTATGTTTTGTGTGCTTAACTTTATGTTTTAAGTATTATTTGTTGTTCTGACATGTTCAACCTAACACGAAGGATAAAAGGGGCTTCGCTTCGCTCACCTCCTTTACCCTTCACCTAAGCTACCGCAGTATTTTGCCCTAATATTTTTTGCAACTCAAATTTACTAAAAGTCGGTTAAGAACAAAATCAATAATGATGGATCTTCACTTTTTATTTATTGTGGTGTGTCCGCATTTAGGGCACATTCTGCACTCGGAAGATTCTTAATTCTGCTGAATGTAGATGGTCAGATTTATAAAAAGATATAATGCGGAAATTTCTAAAAAGGTAGTAGGATCAGATAGCCTTAGAAGATTAGCATTTAATATATCTTGCTTGGCATACAACCACAGAATAAGTAAGAGTTTCGTTCATCTGAGTATACAACATGCAAATGAGAATACATTTCTAAATAGGTTGTATAGAAAAGACCTTAACATATAAAAATGTCCTCTTTACTCTATTATCTAGGAATCTCTTTGCCTTCCTCTCTTCTAAATTAAATCGCGTTAGGTCTAACGAGCTACATCCCTGCTTCTACTACTGACTAGTCATAATGCGATGTAGTTAATCTGCGTTTTGGGACTATCCTTCTAGAATGTTCAACAATTCAGACCGTATTCAATCATAGGTAAAAGTCAATGAACCGAACGTCTAAAGCGGCACTTGAAGCGGCACTTGCTGCGTCGCTCGTTGATGTCTGCCTGCACTCTTTAGTGTTTCGTGGTGAAAAGTGTTTTGTTTTCGTGTTAAAAGGATAGAATTGTAAGTATTTAGCATTTATAATTACTCCTGTACGTTGCTAGCAATGGGGTTTGTAATAACATCGATGATGTACATTTCTACGGTAATAAATTTCCTTATTCTCAGATTACATTCTTTGACACCACTTATACTACTGAGTCGATCCTGGCTTTTAATACATCAATAGAAAGGAAATTTAATGTTGTTGTCAAATATATATCGCTTGTTTCTTACAATTTAGTAATTGTAGTGATTCAGAGGCTAGAACCCAGCACGGCGCGCGGCACGACACCCGCGGAGCGCGCGATCTGCGCCAGGGCAAGAGACCCTAGATACGAGTTTGATGCGTGAAGCAACGGATAGGTTAGCATCATAAACATTTAACTTTCTCATCATTATATATTTATGAAATACTAAATAATGTTTATCAAAACAAATCAACTGTTTCACAACTTAAACGCCGCCGCAACAATAACAAACACGTGCTCCTACCCACCACACAGCACTGTTCATCAACAGTGTTTCGGTGTGATGGTCAAAAATACCTATTTAATAGGGTTGCGGTTCCTATTATGAATATAGTCAACCCGAATATTTTCAAACAGAAATTGAAGAACTATTTAGCTGCTGAGGCGTATTACTCCATAGAGGAATATTTGCCATGATGCCATGTGTTGACATGATAATAATCTGATTCCCAACATTAAATCCATTTTATTCATATTGTATTATATAATTTAATTCGTAATCTCATAGTTTCTTTTGAAGTTTGAATTCTTCTTTGCTTTATATTTTTTTATATATATTTTTTTTAATTAAACAACTAATTTAAAACTACGCTGCCCTTCTTTAGCGAAAAGGTCATTAAGCCACAAGGGGTCGATTTTGAGTTATAGAAGAATGATGGTCTTAGAAAAATAAAAAGTCGTTTCTGTAACTTTTCTAGATCAGGAGATAGGTCTAGAAAAAAACATTAAACACTATAAAAAACTATGTTTTACACAGCTAAAACGACTTCAACCATAATAATTAGGTAAATGGCCAGTTAACGCCATCATCTTATAGAAATGATTTCATACTTAAAATACTATAAAGGGGTTAGGTTAGGATACTTTCGTGAAATTTATGTCAAGGTTTATTTATTTACATCCAGTCGATATGCTACGCTAAAAAGCAGTTTTACTTAAATACTGCACTTTACGGGTGTTAATAGGATGATTGAAATAAACTGGGATCATTAAGTTTTCTCAAAAAGTGAAGTTGCAATCTGATCTCCCCGAGTGAGCCTCGAATTGCGGTCCGCAGTTGAAACATAGGTAAAATAAGTATTAAAACATCTTCATGTATTAGTTATGTCAGCCTTATTGATCGTATGAGTATATTTTTATTTAGAGAATGCTCGATGACCTGCATCAAGCTTACTTGGGGCCAGTCTGGGAATGAACGTGTCCAAAACCAAGATTATGACCAATCTTGAGGGTCCTCAACCTAACATAATGGTAGGTTACTGTCGTCTGAGACAGTGGACGAATACATCTACCTTAGACACAGTTTATCCTTTGGGCGAAATTCTCGAGTGAAGGAGATTTCTAGACGCATACAGCTGGGTTGGGCCACCTTCGGTAAATTGGAGGACGTCCTAAAGTCAAAAATCCCTCAATGCCTGAAAACCAAGGTGTCCTTTTAGTTCAGGGTTTCACGCTTAACCATCGTGTAGTGCAGTAATTGTAATATATAATGCCATTGTGAATAAATACAATAATGCTTAAGCCACAAAGCTATTCTATAAAGCAGTTGAAGAACCTGTATTGACTATACTCACATATGGATCCAAGACATGGCCGCTCACATAGGTATCCATGCTTAAAATCAGAGTAGCACAAAGGGCAATGGAGCGTACTGTGCTTGGAATCTCCCTTCGCGATCGGCGAGATACGACGACGCACCAAAGTCGTAGATATGGAATCGCAAGGTTAAAGAGGAGATGGGTGGGACACTTGGCTAGGAGGAACGACGGTAGATTGACTAAGGAGGTGACGAAATGGTGGCCAACGGTCGCGCGTCGACGGAGAGGCAGACCACCCGCCCGGTATGGTCGGATGGCATCGCCAAAACTGCCGGGCCACAGTGGATCAGGTTGGCCCAGGACCGCAATAAATGGCGTTATAAAGAGGATGCCTTTTCTCAATAGCAGCTGCAGGAGGCTGGATAGATAGATATTTTTGATGTGATAAAAATATCTATCTATCCAAATAACTTACAATGTATCTTTCATTCGTTTTTCACACTATTCATTATTACTATAAGCTCAACTCTCAGAGTGGGTAGGCACTCATCATATCACATTTATTTATATCTCTATAATATGTTTATCAAAAATACCTGGACTATTATATCTCGATATCAGTCATTAAGTGATAAGTACTTGTTTGCATATTGGAAAAAATACCAACAAGTTTGATAACGTCACTAAATATTGGATATTTCGATCACAAATACAGAACTAAAAGGTCGTTTTAGTTCAGAGTTTCACGCTTAACTACCTTATAGTGCAGGAATTGTAAGATATAATGTCATTGTAAACAAATAGAATAACGCTTAAGCCACAAAGCTAGTCTACAAAGCAGTTAAAGAACCCGTAGTGAACTTTAAGATAAGGTTTGATGGAAATAAAATAAATCAACGCTTGACTATATAGCCATTAAGTACCTTAGCAACATTTTAGTGTAGTGATTAATTCCACGCCTCTACCGAACGGCGTGGAATCTTGAGGGGCTGGGTTTTTGCCAGCACGGGAGAAAAAATCTTGATTGTTACTTTACCTTGTCGTCGCAGACCGGAGATCGAAAGCTCGATTAGAGGCAGGAATGCGGGATAGGAGCACAAGTTTGGGATAGGACAGGAACCGAACCTTGCCTATTTGGCGCCGACGCTGTCGCCGGCGTGCTGCTTGCCAACACGAGGAGTCGCCGTCCGATACGACGATGTCCTTCACAACACAAATCACTCAACCGCTGACGCGAATCTACTTATTTCCCGACGATGTTTATGATGAGCACTCCGACCAGGCCCGACGCCTGTATTACAATTGTTACACCGAATAACAATCACTGGCCCGACGCCTGAGCAGACATGTTTTTTCTCCCGACGAGAAAAGATAACCTCCAATTTCTCCTCTCGTTTCGATACGAGGTGACAGCTGCGGCTCTGTTTCCGTTCCGAGTCGCGCAACAAGAGGAGGTACGTTCCGAAGCATAAATATTAAACAGTCACCCGCCCGGACAGGCCCGAACCTGTCCCTAATCAATAGGAAGGCGAGAAAGTGTTGCGACCGCTCTCTTGAGGACCGAGTCCCCCACCTTAACTTCTGCTGATCGAGGCGTGCCATCCCGACCCGTGTACAAATTGACGATCCGTCCTCGTCTCCATCTCAATGATGGCAGGTTCGCATCCTTAATCAGCACCAAATCACCGAATGCGTATTCTGGCAGGGCGTTAAGGGGCTGACCATATCAGGAAGTGACCCGGAGTCAACGCTTCCAAATCATTTGGATCCGAACTGAGCGGGCACAACGGACGCGAGTTCAGTGTCATTTCAATCTTACAGAACAGCGTCGCAAGCTCTTCAAAGCGTAGAGAGGTCTCACAGATGATCCTCGTCAGGTGCGACTTAGCCGATTTAACCGCAGCCTCAAATATTCCTCCCCAATGAGGACATCCCGGCGGACTGAAAACCCATTCAATCCCTCATCGGGAGCAAGCCGTACCGATAGCATCCTGGTTACCGTTCAGGAATTGAGTGACCTCCTGCAGATATCGCCTGGCTCCGACAAAATTTGTGCCGTTGTCCGAACGGATTAATGTCGGGAGGCCCCTTCGTGAGACGAACCGATCTAGACATGCGATAAATGCCTCTGTAGTGAGGTCACTGACCACCTCCAAGTGGACTGCCTTCGTGGCCAAGCACACAAAGACGCACAGGTATGCCTTCACTAATCTGGCGTTCCGTAGCTGTGAAGATTTGACCATGAATGGTCCCGCGAAATCCGTTCCGACACCCGCAAAGGGCCGGATTTCGTTAACCCTATCCGAGGACAAATCGCCCATCTGGGGCTGCATCGTAGCCGCCTTGGCCCGATAACAAGGCAGGCACCGAAATACGACGCTACGCACTAAGCGTCTTCCCGATAGAATCCAGAACTCGCGCTGGAGAAACGCCATCAAGGCGTGGCATCCGATATGCCCATTCCGAATGTGTCGATCCTGTATCAACAGTTCGACCAACTTCCCTTTCCTAGGTAGTAACAACGGGTGGCGAGCCGCATAAGGCAGGTTGGCATTCCGCAGCCGACCTCCTACCCTCAGCAATCCTTGAGGGTCAATAAACGGGTTGAGCCGAGCCACAGCTCCCTTCAGTTGGACGCGTCCGCGTCTCAGAATGTCCAATTCGGACTTAAAGTGCACCGTCTGCACGTTCCGTACCAATGCGAACAACGCATGGTTCCGTTCCCGTAATGTCAGGACCTGTGTCCGCACTCGTTGCGCCTCAGAATTCCGACAATTCCGCGCAAATCGGCAGATCCAGGCGGTCACATTGACCAGCTTGTCGAGCGAGCTGTACCATTCCAGCAGGCTGAACTCCTCTTCCGGCTCTGGTTGCGTCGTACAGACACCGACTGTCAAGGCGCCGTTCGCCGTGGTAACGCGTGGACTCATTGGCCAATCCGATTCGGCTTGAGTCAACCATTTTGGACCCCACCACAAGGGATGTCCAACCAACTCCGGAGCGTGACACCCACGAGACGCACAGTCTGCTGGGTTCATTTCCCCTGGAACATGTCTCCAGATTAAGGGAACCTCCGAATTCAAAATCTGCGAAACCCGATTCGCCACAAAAATCTCCAGCTTGTGAACTGAAGCCTTCAGCCAGCATAACACGATCTAGCTGTCCGTCCAAGCGTAGACCGTATCTTCTAACGCTATTGACCCACGAAGAACCGTCATCGTGTGGTTGAGCAGACGAGTTAGGAGAGCCGCTCCCGAAAGCTCTAACTTGGGAATGGTCAGGCGAGTGCGCAACGGCGCAACCTTGCTCTTGGCCATGACCAACCGCACATCAACCTACCCCGAGGAGTCGACCGTACGCAGATATACCGCAGCTCCGTAGCCCTTCTCCGAGGCATCGCAAAACCCATGCAGGGTGGCGGTGTATCGTTTGGTGGGGACCAACCTCCGTGGCAGTGAAATCCGATTGATACCAGGGAGGGTCGAAAAGAACGAGTCCCACTCTGAGCACAATGACCCGCCGATCGGGTCGTCCCATTTCAGCTCAGCAGACCACAATTGCTGCATAAAACACTTGAGCTGAAATGTTACCGGGGTGATCCACCCGTTTGGATCAAATGTCCTAGCCACTGTTGAAAGGACGTTCCGTTTCGTCCAGACCTTCGGGGAGTCCAACTCGACCCGATACGAAAACATGTCTGACACCGGCTGGTACTGGACGCCTAATACCGACAACATATTTGGATTTTCCAAATTTTCAAAAATGTGGGGATCCTGTTGGTAGTCATCCGGAAGACCAGTCAGTAACTCTGGAGAGTTCGACATCCATTTCCGGAGCTCGTAACCTCCACCCCGTAAGAGCTCAACTAGCTCGTCCCGTCGAGCGAGCGCCTCCTCTACTGAATCTGCACCGGTACAGATATCGTCCACGTAGAGATCCTGCTCTAGGATCGCTGCTCCTCTAGGGAAGTTTAACCGTTCTCGATCCGCTAACTCCCGCAGAGTGCGAATCGCCAAATAAGGATTAGACCGTAGCCCGTACGCGTTGGTGTTCAGCTCGTACACCCTGATGGGCTGATCTGGGCTCTCTCGCCACAGTATCAGCTGATACCGTCTATCGTCAGGGTGAATGACCGTCTGTCTAAACATCATCCGGATGTCAGCTACAAACACAACATTGTGTCGACGGAACCGTGTGATAACATCCGCGATGTCATGATTCAACTTCGGCCCTGAATGCAAACACTGGTTCAGGTTCATGCCGTTAGATGTTGATGCCGATCCATCGAACACTACACGTATTTTGCCCTCCGGGGTCCTCAAGACCGCGTGATGGGGCAGAAAGCATTCACGCTTCCAGTCGATACCCGAAACCGACATGTGGCCGAGCGACTCGTATTCCCGCATGAAGTCGACGTACTTCTGCCGGAAAATCCCGCCACGCTTCATACGTCGTTCAATCGACAGAAGCCGCGTCTAGGCTGCATGGTGTGAACTGCCCAGCGGCGGGCGATCACTCCGAAATGGAAGACGTGTGAGAAATCGACCTGACCGAAGGCGACCAGTATTGTTCCAATAAAACTGTTCACACTCTTCTTCAACCGGGTCCAACCGGCGGACCGTAGGTGGTTCCTCCACCTCCCAAAACTTCTGTATCACCTCCGAGAGAACAGAACCGAATAAGAGACAACGAGTCGCTAGGCGTGGGGCAGCCGGCATGACCGGACCCATTAACGCATGGCCCAGTCTGGTGTTGACCGAAACCAGACCAGTCGCCTGCAACACATGGACACCTGGCACTAACAGGTATCCCAAGGCATCGACACCCAATAAAATGTCTACTGGGCCCGGAATATCGAACTCCGGGTCAGCCAGTGACAACCCAGCGACCAACTGTCGCACCGAGGGCGACAACCGTACATGAGGGTGTGAGCCCATCACATAAGGCATGACTAATGCCGTGACCGTCAGATTCACCGATGAATCCACCCGTGACGAGAGAGTAATCCGACATACTCCCTTAACGGAACCGACTTCCGTGTTCCCAATTCCCCGAATGGAATGTGGATACTCCCTTACCGAAATGCCCAACCGTCTTACAAGGTTGCACGAGACTAAGCACCCCTGGGCCCCCGAGTCCAATAGTGCTCGTGCCACACAAGATTTGCCGTCCGAACTCCACGCTATCACAGAGGCGGTGGGGAGCATGACCGTCTGTGGAGTGGCGGCACCCTGTAAGTGGGCGGCGTGTCCCTAGCGGGAACCTCCGCGGGATCCGAACCCGCTGGGACCCCCGTCGGCCTGGTAACTCGGCTGCTGATATGCCACCGGTGGCATATCAGACCGTATGTACATCAGGGGGTCCCAACCCGCATAATAGGCCCCTCGCTGTCCCGGTACCCGACCCCGACCATACCGGACTGTGAACGGTGTGCCCGGTGGCCACCGTGGATGGAGGGGGGAGAGCGGATCCAACCTGGGGCGCTCTAGGAATGGGGGCGACATCCGACTGTTCGCTTCCCTGTTCGCCTCCCAGAGCGACGGGCAGGGTGGCGCAGAAGGTGGTGGGCTCCCAGCCTTCTTGCCACTCATAGGTGCCATCTGACACCCGCCCGTAACACGCGGTGAGCCAGCGGCCCGAAGTCCTCGCTGACCCTGGACAGCGGCGACCGAACCCCGGCTATCCCGCCTGTTACCCCCCGCGCTGCCCCCTTCCCCTCGGGGGGGGTCCCGTCCGCGGGTACCCCAGTTACCCCGTTGGTGACTCCCGTTGCCCGGAGGGGGACTGGGTCCGGCCCTGGTTGGGCCCTGTGATTGACAAACCTGAGTCCGGCCCTGGTGACCGTCCGAAGGGCCTGACCGGTTCAGGCACAACACGATGTGGTGCTTGCCACCGCAGCACTCACAGGGGGACGCGCGTGAACACTCGCTCAGCGGGTGCGGCCCCAAACAACCGAAACACAATCGGTGGCGGAAGACCACCTTCCTGCGGGCAGCCACACCGAGCGCCTTAAAGTTGGCGCAACTGGTCACTTCATGACCGGCACTGTCGCAGTGCACACAGCCGTCACCCGACGGCGCGGCATTCAAAACGCCAAATTGTTTTGACCGCCCACCCCCCCGGGGGGGCGGGGGGCGCGGCCCCTCCCGCATCCGCGCGGGTTGGCGCTGCACACTGGCCTCCGAATCCAATGTGTCGCATCGCCTGCATTCACCCTCCAAAAAATCCGTTAATTGGACGAGCGTGGGCAATTCCGAGCTACTGCCCCAATGCAGCTGTTCAAACCGACTTTGAACAGCTGCAGGCAACCGTGACAAAACCATATATAACACGATATATGACCATTGGTCTACCGGCAGACCAAGGTTCTGAAGGGCCTTAGTGGCCACCAGCACAGGGTTGAGCACCTGTACCCGGATGTCAACATCCCGGGTTACTCTTGGGATGCTAAACTGCTTCCCCAGCTGCGCATCAACCAACCGCCGTTTGTGTTGGTAGCGGTCAAACAATATGGCCCGGGCAATCTCATAATTGCCCGCCGTGACCGTTAGGTGACCGACCAACTCCTTCGGTTCACCCCGCAGTGCCATCAATAGTTGGGCCAACTTGTAGGCGTTGTCCAGGTCGTCCCGACCGTGGACCAGACTATCGAATAAATTGATGAATGCCGGCCACTCATCAATTGCCCCACCGAAGGCCGGAATCTCCAGGTGTGGCAGCCGTCCAACAACACCCTTAGGGGGCGGGTCTCCGCTACCCTCCCCGCGGTCATCCCGACGCGACCGCTTAATTTTTTCCGCGCGACGCTCGATGTCGCCCAAGCACTCCATCGCTTGGTCAGCATCCGCGCAGAGCTGCTTCACTGCAGCCACCGAGGCCTCATCCGTAAGCCCGAGGGCTTCAGCCTCCGCAGCCAGCCGACACACCTTCCCGACGCGTGTCATTGCGTCCTCCACACGCTTAAGCAGGACATCGTCCATGTCAGGTCGCTCCACATACTTGTGAGTATGGGCGAGCCATCTCATCTCCTCACGGACACCATACCGCAGTACCGTCAAGGGCGAAGGTGCCATGGTTACCGATTCAATTGTTTCTGGTCCTATGCTTCACTACCAAACTAAGCACATCCAGAGACCAGCACTTGCCCGTCAGCGCTGGGCACAGAAATTAAAACTAAGTTGTAAAAACCAAGGCAACCACTAAAACAATTAAATCCTAAACAATATTTAATATGGTCGCCCTGTGGACATACACCTTATAAATATACACTCTAAATCAATTAGAGAATGCCACCATAAAACACAATACAAAAATAACCCACAAAACTGGATTCCGAAATCCAAGCTATTTTTAATATAATGAACGTAGCTGTGACCTTCTAGAAGTGGCCCCTCCGATATGACCCACACTTCTACTGAGGTCAGCAAAATCAGCTTAATACCCCTTAAATAGCCTGACCCTGCTCTGTAAACCGAAATAACACTGCAGTACTATAGAACCCGACGTCTACCGCAAGTAATACAATCTAGTTACTTCGCAGAATGACTGTTCAATCTTTTATGCGCACAAACAGTAGTTTCCGACTACAAATTTATAATAATTGTTAACTAAATTGACACTTATACTTTCACTAACCGAAAATGAACTTTAATTGTGGTACCGACCACAGACTCATTGCCGACTTGCCGGCAAATCTGAGATATTCTTTTCTCCCAACTACAATGTGGCAAAAAAAACAACCCTACAACCGTGAATCGATGATTTCCCACTAGGAAACCGCGCCTGCTACCAAAATGATTAATTCCACGCCTCAACCGAACGGCGTGGAATCTTGAGGGGCTGGGTTTTTGCCAGCACGGGAGAAAAAATCTTGATTGTTACTTTACCTTGTCGTCGCAGACCGGAGATCGAAAGCTCGATTCGAGGCAGGAATGCGGGATAGGAGCACAAGTTTGGGATAGGAGAGGAACCGAACCTTGCCTATTTGGCGCCGACGCTGTCGCCGGCGTGCTGCTTGCCAACACGAGGAGTCGCCGTCCGATACGACGATGTCCTTCACAACACAAATCACTCAACCGCTGACGCGAATCTACTTATTTCCCGACGATGTTTATGATGAGCACTCCGACCAGGCCCGACGCCTGTATTACAATTGTTACACCGAATTACAATCACTGGCCCGACGCCTGAGCAGACATATTTTTTCTCCCGACGAGAAAAGATAACCTCCAATTTCTCCTCTCGTTTCGATACGAGGTGACAGCTGCGGCTCTGTTTCCGTTCCGAGTCTCGCAACAAGAGGAGGTGCGTTCCGAAGCATAAATATTAAACATGTAGGAATTGCAAATAATCGTTAAACATAAAAAATCTATATACATGTTAGCGTATAAATACTTAGTGATCTTTTAGTAAAGTATTGATGGTATAAGAACCAAATTTTACACAGCTACAAATCCAAGTGTCTTTTTGTGTATAAATCCTGGACATGTAGTCGCTAAGGTATACTTAGTGACTTTTTAGTGAAGTTTGTATGGTATAGTAACCAAATTTTACATAGCTAGAAAGCCAAACGTGTGTCTTTCCTATTTAAAACTAGTTATTACAAATCGAGATATTCGATAGATAAATTAAAAGATATATCTTAACATATTTCCAAGTTTTTGATGAGAGCATCAAATGGCATGAATTCTTAATTTTTCCCACGTTTTCGCCCATATCTCAAAACAAGGTTTTGTGGCATAACAACCTTTTAGCTTAAGTGGGGCAGTACGATCCACAATAAACGTTAGTAGGAAGCAGGAATATGTGACTCTTATGTGCAATGAAATAAGATTCATTTTATCTGAATTCGAACACTTTTTCAATCTGGTAATTATTCCTGCTTGTGCCAATGATTCTGATTCTGGTCGTTTGCAAGGCTTAACTATCTATCAGACTTTTCGGATTTTCGGATTTAGTTTTTGGGTGGAATTTCAGAGGATTCGGAATAAAAGCGTTATCAATACCCTATCGCGTCTGCAATAAATAATTAAATTAGAAAAAAGCTTAGGAGGTTATCTAATAGAAATCCGTTCTGGAATAATACAAAACATTTGATTATAATCTCGATCCAGACTAGATTTTTACATAATAAAAAGCTGTTTACATTTATCTAAATCCTAAGGCACTAAATATAAATTAAGCTGAGGCTAATTACAGTTTGGTAGCTGGGAAGACGAAATAATTACTTTATTTCGTAGACTTCTGAATATTCAATGCTCTCATTTATCTTTACTTAAAAGAAATGTAATTTTATGCAACTTGCTCTGATATTTTTCATTACTGCAGGTCCCTAAAATCACGATTACGGGAAATGAGTCTGAAATTTTCCCATATATTTAATAGAGACAGAGTGTTTGGTTAATTAATATACAAGGTGACATTTAATTAAATGACCATATTTTGGGGAATGATAGTACCTGTTCAGGCTTCTCAGCACCTAATGACCTCGTAGGGGCCCATCAGCTACGAGGTAGCGTAACGATCAGTTGCCAAGAAGTGTGAACGTCGGCGGTTCACCGAGCTGAAGTTAATTGGGGTCGATCTAACCTGGTCTGTGCTTCAGTCCCGTCAACCTCCTGTCTCTCTGCAAGGCCCGGGTGCACCCTAGGCTCTTCTTGGTAGACAGGTTCTTCAGCCAACCAGGTATGACTGGCGGGCCAGCTTCAATGAGCACAGTGTTCCAACACAGGTTATGTTACGTGGTAAAAACAATCGGCGCACGAAAATGCGAACTTTATCTGGTTCGAGAAACAATAACACACTCAGCTATATTAACAATCCTGAGGGAAACCCGAATACATTCCAGATGGCCTGCGATTTAATTTCAATACCCTAACCAAAACGCGTTTTCATTGCGAGAGCTTTTTCGTCTGTCAGTTGTCAAAAAACTGCCAGGTTGGCAGCTAACGTCAAATTCAAAATGGCCGTTCAGAAACCATCGATCGAATATCGATTTGGAATCGAACAATCACCCGCCCGGACAGGCACCCACCTGTCCCCTAATCTACGGGCAGCCGAGACAACGTTGCTACCGCTCGTTTTAGAACCGAGCCTCCTACTAGAACCTCTGCAGACCGGGAACAAGTTAACAATGCGCCCCCTGCGCCAACGTAGTGGCGGTAGGTTAGCATCCTTAACCAGAACGAGGTCACCAACACTAGGGGGGCTAGTTTTGTCAGTCCACTTAAGGCGCTGTTGTAAGATATGCAGATACTCGAGCGACCAACGCTTCCAGAAATTCTGAGTAAACTGCTGCAACATCTGATACCTTGACAACCGATACAATTTCACTCCCTCGAAGGGGTGCTCGGGCAACGCGTTAAGTGGCTGACCTATCAAGAAATGGCCTGGGGTCAGAGCCTCCAGGTCATTTGGATCCGAGCTGAGCGGACACAACAGTCGCGAATTGAGAACGGCCTCGATCTTACAAAACAATGTCGCGAGCTCCTCAAAAGTCAGTGCGGTCTGACCTACTATACGCCCCAAGTGCGTCTTAGCTGACTTAACTACGGCCTCAAAAATCCCACCCCAGTGGGGGCAAATCGGTGGGCTGAAGGTCCACTGTATACCCCGACGGGAGAGGGCCGTTCCAATATCCACTTTATTTACATTCAAAAAGTTGACTATCTCTCGTAAGTATCGTTCCGCACCGATGTAGTTAGTGCCGTTATCAGAGCGGATCAAAGTTGGAAGTCCCCTTCGAGAAACAAACCTATCCAAACAAGCAATGAAAGCCTCTGTCGAGAGATCAGCAACGAGCTCGAGATGTACCGCCTTGGTGGATAAACAAACAAACACACATAGGTACGCCTTGTATTGCCTAGCGGTACGCAATCGTGAACTCTTCACCATAAACGGTCCTGCAAAATCCGTACCAACACCTGAAAACGGTCTGACCTCATTCACACGATCAGGGGGCAAGTCCCCCATGAGAGGTTGCATCGTGGCAGCCTTAAGTCGATAACAAGGCATGCACCGAAACACGATGTTCCGTATGACACGGCGGGCAGATAAGATCCAAAACTCCCGCTGGAGCGTGGCCAACAACGCGTTACAGCCGGCATGCGCGTTTTTAATATGACGATCAGTCACCAGCAATTCAACTAACTGTCCCCCCTTGGGGAGCAGAAGTGGGTGACGAGCCGAATACGACAGATTCGCATTGCGCAATCTTCCTCCTACCCGAAGTAACCCGGTCGAATCAACAAAGGGGTTGAGACGCGCGACGGCTCCCTTCAATTTCGAACGTCCACTTCGTATATCTCCAATTCTGCCCCAAACTTCGAGGACTGTACCAACCGGACCAAATTCAATAGCGACTCGTTTCGCTCTGCCGGAGTCAGAATAGGGTTCAACGTTCGCTGATCGCGAGGAGTACGACAATTTCGAGCGAATCTCCTAATCCAAGTGGACACGTTTATCAACTTGTCAAGTGAGCTATACCGGTCCAGCAGAAACCCGGCGTCAGGGTCCTCAGCCTTCTGGGTAACATGCACGGCCGCTCTGGGGCCATGATCCGAAGATACTACTACATTGCTGTGGGGCCAGTCCGATTCTCTCTTGGCAAGCCAGGGTGGTCCCCACCACAAATGGTGTCTAACGAGTTCAGGAGCCTGACATCCCCTGGATGCACAATCAGACGGGTTCAATTCTCCTGGTATATGTCTCCAGGTCAGTGGGACCTCAGACGACACAATCTGGGAGACACGGTTCGCAACAAAAACCTCGTAGTTATGGACCGAAGCCTTCAGCCAGCACAAAACAATCTGGCTGTCCGTCCAAGCGTACTCCGTATCCTCCAAAACCACTGACCCACGCAACACTGTTAGAGTGTGATTCAAAAGTTTGGTCAAAAGAGCAGCCCCGGACAGTTCCAGTTTTGGAATCGTCATCCTTGTCCGAATAGGCGCTACCTTGCTTTTTGCCAAAACCAAACGCACGTCGACCCCCCCGGTGGAGGTGACGGTTCGCAAATAAACCGCTGCCGCAAACCCTCGTTCAGAGGCATCACAAAACCCGTGAAGGGTTGCCCTGTAATCCCCAGCAGGGACCAATTTCCTCGGCAGCGATACATTATTTATGTCCGATAGCGAGGTGAACATTCGCGTCCAATCAGTCAACAAATCACCTGAGAGGTGGGTGTCCCAGGTCAACTGAGCCGCCCATAGCCTTTGCATAAAACATTTGAGAGCAAAGGTGACTGGAGAAATCCATCCATTCGGGTCGAACGTTCTCGCAATCGTTGACAGTACTGACCGCTTCGTCCAGGCCTTCGGTGTTTCTAAAACCACCCGATAGGTAAACTCATCATGGACGGGCCGGTACTGAATTCCAAGTACTGACAACATGTTAGGGTTGTCAGGATTCTCAAAAACGTGCGGGTCTTGTTGAAACTCATCTGGGAGACCAGCCATCAACTCAGGGGAGTTGGACATCCACTTACGTAGTTCATAGCCGCCTCGTTCCAGCAATTGAATGAGCTCGTCACGTCGGTCCAGAGCTTCCTCTACACTGGCTGCCCCTGTGCAGACGTCATCGACGTACAAATCTTGCTCCAGGATAGCGGCGGTTCTAGGATAGCTCACACGGTCACGCGACGCCAACTCCCGCAGGGTACGCATCGCCAAATACGGGCTAGACCGTAACCCATACGTGTTCGTGTTTAACTCATAGACCTTGACTGGCTCGGCCGTGGACTCACGCCACAGTATCAACTGATACCTTCTGTCAGCCGGATGAATTACCGTTTGCCTAAACATCATCCGAATGTCTGCGACAAATACAATCTGGTGCCTCCGAAAGCTCGTGAGAATATCCGAAATATCACGACTCAACTTGGGTCCCGAATGTAGACACTGATTCAGGGACATCCCGTTCGAGGTAGGTGCTGACCCATCAAAAACAACTCGAATCTTGCCGGTAGGGGCTCGTAGGACGGCATGGTGTGGAAGGAAACAATGATCCTCAGATCTCCAGTCCACACCCGATACCGACATGTGTCCTAACGACTCATACTCCCTCATGAAATCAACATATTTTTGTTTAAATACGGCGTCCCTTGTCATCCTACGCTCCATCGACATCAATCTCGTCTCAGCCATCTTCCTAGATTCTCCTAGTGGCGGTCGATCGGCCCTGAAAGGCAGTCGAGTTACAAAACGACCAGAACGAAGGCGACCAGTACTATTCTGGTAAAACAACTCGCACTCATCTTCGTCTGCGTCGACTCGACGAACGGTGGGAGGTTCCTCTATCTCCCAGAAACGTTGGATAACGTCTGACAACGCTGAGCCAATAAGTATGCCATCTGACTCGGCAGGCCTAACCATTGGCAATGCCGGACCCATGATCACGTGACCAAACTTAGTATCCACAGCAATCAACCCGTCCGGCTGAAGAACTCGCCGATCCGACAACAGAAACCTACCCAGAACGTCTGCTCCCAGTAGCAGGTCGACCGGGGCTGGAGTGTCAAAATCGGGATCCGCCAACTTGAGTCCTGATGTCAGGAATCGAACGGCCGGATTCAACTTCACCAAGGGGTGTCTGCCCATGACATGCGTCATTACTAAAGCTTGCACGGATATTTTTGTCAAAATGTCATAACGTGGAGAGAACGTGATCACCGATTGACCAACTACATTCGTAACCGTAACATTCCCCACGCCCCGTATTGATTTATTATACCTATGTACCTTGAGGCTCAACCATTTTGCTAAATCATTCGATACAATGCAGCCCTGAGCTCCAGAATCTAATAGGGCGCGAACGTATGTTGGGTTGCCCGCCAAATCCCAAACAAGCACAGAGGCGATCGGTAACACCACCGTCTCTGGTTGGGGGGCAACAAATGGTTGGGCCGCAAATTCCTAGCGAGGACCCCCGGGGCCCCACTGTGCCTGTAACCGATCAGGTATGCAGCTATACGCCAGAGGGTCCCATTGTACAAATGGCCCACGCGCCGGTTCCATTCCCAACCTACGATTCCCCGTAAAGGGGGGTGGGCGTGAATTCAACCGTGGCCGCTCCATGAGCGGGGGGGACATCACATGTGACCGACCAGGACGAGGCGACGAGCGGGGCGACAACTGAGGCGGCGTCCGAACCGCACCCGCATAGCTCGAAGGTGTCCCATGACACCCGCCCGTTACGGCCTGCTCAACACACCCAATGTCCCGCTGGGTCGGATGCTGAGTCGCAACCGAAAACTCAGGGCCCCCCATGTAATGGTCCTGAGTGCGGCCCTGCACCCTGGTACTGCCCTGTGCACGTGGGGACGTTGGCCCCTGAGTTGCGCTCCGAGTCGCAAACGAATTCTCAGGGCCCCATGCCGTGTCACCCTGGGTACGGCCCTGTGGAGGCTGTTGGCCGGACCGGTTCATGCACAACAGATTGTTGTGGGGCCCACCACAATATCCGCACATTTGTGTGCGCGTGCAGTCCCTAGCCATGTGTGGCCCGAGGCACAGGAAACACCAGCTCCGCTGCTTGGCCATCGGGCGCCGTACCTGAACCCTAAGTTCCCCGAACTTATTGCAATTGGCCACAGCATGGCCAATCTGCCTACAACATGAGCAGGTCTCACCATGTGGGGTCAATTCACTCACAGTCCCATACGACTGCCGGTTGGTGCGGTCCTTCCTCGTCGGAGGGCCCCTACTCACAGCGCTCCCGGCAGCTCTCTGTGGCTCCGAAGGATGGGTGACCGTCAACCCCAAATTCTCTGCCCGTCGAGCCTCCTCTTCCAAGAATCCGACCAAGTCGGAGAAGGCGGGCAGGTCCTCGGCCGACCTCCCGTGAGACTGTTCGAAACGAGTCTGCACGTCAGCGGGTAGGCGGGAAAGTACAATGTACAACAGTAGGTACGACCATTCACCAACCGGAAGTCCAAGATTCTCTAGAGCCTTGGTGACGGACAACAATGGGTTCAAAACCTCCGTCTGTATGGCCCCGACCTTGTTCACAACCGGGATACTAAACAAACGGTTCAGTTGGGCATCGGCCAACCTCCGTTTGTTATGGTAACGTCTGACCAACAATTGCCTGGCCGTTTCATAGTTACCCTCCGTAACTGTCAAATGAGCGACCAGCTCCCTAGGCTCACCCCTCAATGCTGCCACCAGCTGAGCCATCTTGACAGACTTGGTAATGTCCGATCGCATGTGCACCAAACTGTCGAACAGATTGATGAAGCTCATCCACTCACCGGACACGCCGTCAAAAGTAGGCATAGTTATGACAGGTAACCTGGACCCCGATCCCTGAAGCGGCAGAGGTGCTTCAATGTCACCACCATGGCTGGACTCGCGCTGTCTACGTATGTCCGCAGCCTTCTGCGTGATAGCAGCTGCCATCTCCATACATTGGTCGACATCCCCTATCAACCGTGACAGCCTGTCAGGTGCGCAACCATCAACTGATTCCGCCTGCGCGGACAATTCGAGCACCCTATTGTAACGTTCCTTAACGTCCATTGACCGCTCCAATACCACATCATGCCTATCTAAACGGTCTATCAGACCGTGTGCGGAGGAAAACCATCTGAGTTCCTTAGAAACACCCTTCTGGATTTCAGATAACGACATGATCGGAACGATACTTACTCACAATTTGCAGTAACTCAATTTTATTGGACCCTACAGTCTACAACCCAAACGAGGGAACCCTAAACCACAACTTAAACAATGTTGTTTTCCTTAAACAATAGGAACCGAGTTTTATATCTATATAAATTCTGTAAATACAATTTAGTTTCCCTTTATCATTATAACACACACAGATAGTCAATATTAGTTCAAGTTATAAATTGCTATAAACTGAAAACAATGTAATAGCCTGCTATCAATAGATGTAACTACCTATGTTAACCAAAACACAATAGCATTACTAGACCACTAATAGATTGACTAACTGGTAATTCAATGCAATTTTCAATTCAATATCTGTCTATCTACTACCAGCAATAGACCTATAGCTTACAATACTACCAATCTATGTGGATATAGGAACAACAACCAAGTTACCTAATAACCGCCTATACCTACAGATTGATAGTCCCAAATCGTGCCTTCCTGGAGCCCTTGACGGCTGCAAATCTCAGGAAGCCACGCTCTACTACCAAAATGTTCAGGCTTCTCAGCACCTAATGACCTCGTAGGGGCCCATCAGCTACGAGGTAGCGTAACGATCAGTTGCCAAGAAGTGTGAACGTCGGCGGTTCACCGAGCTGAAGTTAATTGGGGTCGATCTAACCTGGTCTGTGCTTCGGTCCCGTCAACCTCCTGTCTCTCTGCAAGGCCCGGGTGCACCCCAGGCTCTTCTTGGTAGACAGGTTCTTCAGCCAACCAGGTATGACTGGCGGGCCAGCTTCAATGAGCACAGTGTTCCAACACAGGTTATGTTACGTGGTAAAAACAATCGGGGCACGAAAATGCGAACTTTATCTGGTTCGAGAAACAATAACACACTCAGCTATATTAACAATCCTGAGGGAAACCCGAATACATTCCAGATGGCCTGCGATTTAATTTCAATACCCTAACCAAAACGCGTTTTCATTGCGAGGGCTTTTTCGTCTGTCAGTTGTCAAAAAACTGCCAGGTTGGCAGCTAACGTCAAATTCAAAATGGCCGTTCAGAAACCATCGATCGAATACCGATTTGGAATCGAACAGTACCCATAATTATGACCAATTTGCCCAAGGAACATATGGTCGCAATCGAAAAATTAATTTGGGTCTCCCATAGTAACTTGTGATCAGCTGATCGGGTCAATGTACTGAGGGACGAAATATTTTTTTCATTTGCGATCATATGTTTCTTGGGGAAAATTGTTAATATTGACGGGTACTATTGTTTCCCAAAAT
This sequence comes from Argyresthia goedartella, assembly GCA_949825045.1. Taxonomy (NCBI): domain Eukaryota; kingdom Metazoa; phylum Arthropoda; class Insecta; order Lepidoptera; family Argyresthiidae; genus Argyresthia; species Argyresthia goedartella. The sequence goes on along the minus strand of OX463821.1, from coordinate 17,391,554 downwards.
ATGGTCAGCTAATTAAATGTCACCCAGTATAGTGAGAGGGGTCAAACTAGGTACCATTTCTAGAAAATTTAACCCTATAATGCCCGATCCGAAAATTAATGGGTTGCGAGTTTTCTTTCTTTTTTTTCAAGTATATTTCCAAAGTTTTACATAAAGTTATCAATTACGAAACATTAAATTAATTTTGGTAACTATTTGACTGTTATTTGTGAGCTAAAACAATAATTTTTAAGCTTAATAAATTAAGCTTAAATCACTCTTAATCTTGATGCAGTGAGCCCATCAACACACGTGGTGAGAAAACTTTGAAATTCTGTAAATTATAAACAGCGATTTTGTCAAAAAAACCTAGAAGGAACTAGGTGTTCTTTTGTATGCATAATTCAAAATGGAATAACTTTGTTTTCTCAGTAGCTACAAAGTTTTTGTCATACACATTATTTTGAATTCGCAATAAAATATTACATTTTCAAAGACCTCCCGGTATAACTTGGGTGCTAGATGGTACAAGGGTGGGTCAGAATCCATACAAAAGTGTCTCTTGTTTCATTATAATAAATTATAAATACCAATTTTACCAAACATGGAAACCATCACCCGAAATCGAGTTTACAAGACTGACATTACCGAGAACAGAAGGTTGAAGAGGCCTCATATAAATACAAAATCTTCAGAACAGACTGCTATCCACACTACGACATTTCTTCCATCCGACATTACCCAGTTTCAGCAATCATCATCAGTACATAGCACACGAATTGAAACTTATAAACGAGAAAGTAGCCCACAATAAATAACAACCCATAACTATATTAGAGAATAGAAATTACAACATCTACTGGGACAGGACAATCATCACTGATAGAACTATATACTACAATGGACCGGATCATCACCATCTTAGACAAATACAGAAAACTAGTAATCTCTTAGATATAGCGACCCCAAATACACATAATTTAGCAACGACACTTAAGGCTATAATAACCAAATTCACGGACCTATCAATAGAAGTAAAACAAAATGGCAAGTTACGACAGTTAAAAACAGTACCTATTATAATTTATTTAACAGAAGATGTACCAAAAACACTACACGATAGCTTGAGAACTTATCACATTCATCCACTTACAATGCACTCTTCTAAAAAAAAGCAGTAATTTTTAAATATGTACAGGATAGTAAGGAAATTCCTAGGTCAGACTTGGCTTCGGGTCGTGCCAAATTATACCTCCCTCTCGTAGAGAAAATTAAATAAATAATAATAATCTTCATTTCAGGCTCTTTCAGGTTAACAATAACCCATATCTACCGCTAGACTTCTTCCCTCCGCCGAACCCTTTTTTTTCGTGGTTATGTTCGAAATCGCCTCAGGTACGGCTAATAAAAAAAACACTTTAATTATATTGATGTACTCATAGTTCTTCCCCTGTTCAGCAATCAACCTTTCCCATTATAACCTGGTTTGCTGGAAGATACCGCTTATTAGAGATAAGCTCGCCTTTTTACTCTATTTTCATGTAACTAATGTTTTTGTACCATGTTTTATGGGCAATAAAGAAATAATGAAGAAAAAACAATCTAGAGAGTAGCCACAAGACTGGAAGGACTGCCTAGGAAGTAGGTACTGTTTCGTATTTTCATCGAAATTCAGAGAAATGGTACATTTGTTCTGAATTCTGCCAATTTACAGATACATAAGTTGGTAGGTCGTCACATTTTTTTTATTAGAAACCCACGTCTCCTAAACGCTAAAAGAAGGCCACAAGACTGTCTAAAGTCTGCTACGCATCTCCACTTTCTTAGCGATTTATGTAAAAATAACGTTAAAATTTTAACAATATTAAATACACATTTCTATGCAAAAACTACACTAGGGGTCAGGAGAGCTCCTAAAATCCCCCCCATTTACAGAATAATGAAAATCGTGTTAACGATATCTATAGCCAACCCAACCCAATATATTTACTATTTTATGATACTTATTACTTTTTCTGTACGTTTTTTGCAAAGTTGATCATAAGACACGAGGCGGTATATTCACGCGAGCCGAAAAGCCAATGAACACGTGTTTCATAATTTTTCAATATGCTTGCAAGGAAAAAACAGACTTTTAAAAATAATAAACTACACAACGAAAACATCAACAATATTTTGTAAAATGGCGCATTTTAAAAAAAAATATTTCCCTTGCCTAAGGTTTTGTTTATTTCACACTCCGCGCTAATGATTCGCGCGCAGGTGTTATAAAGGCACTGGCAAAACCACTAAACAGCCTACAACAATAATGTTTTGAATACGCAAATTAAGGTTAATATGTAGTGAAAAAAATATAATTGATGAAATAATTATAAAAAAATTGAGGATTAATTTCTCATTATATGTACTTAATATAAAATAGTTAATGTATCCACAAAAATATTCATTGTTTGTATAAATATTGTATAAAACTCTGTAGTGTTATGCTACTTACATGCCATTTTCCAGTCTGCTTTGATGGTCTGTATTTATCTCACAGCTGGATATTTCGTATCACCTTTATTTTCATAGGACCCTGTTACGTTTTAAACCATAAAAACACAATAACAAATCATTTTCACTTCGTATTTTCACACTATCAGCACTTTTAAATCGGTCGAAGGGGTTTACCTTTGGTGACCTTGTATTTGGCTTTCTCCGAAACTCTGCAATCTCGGGCTTCGTGCGCGCTGGTGCGCTACCCTTTATATATCGATAATGTCCCAATTTCCATTGTTATCTTGTTGTTTTCTCTATTACGAGCCTGAAATCAAAATCTGACATATTTTGATATCGTTGTTTATCTGGTTGTCATGGCAATGTCCATTCAAACTTATTAGCGGTCCGATATGTTTACTTCAATACTTTTACAAAAATACTTTGTCCCTCTTGGCCATTCACAAAAATTGCTTTTAATTTAAATAATTTTTAGAACTCTCCAAAAAGGGTATAAGAGCGGAACATTGCTGAAATCCGGAAAGTCTCGCTTCAGCTCTTGAAGAGGAAGCATCACCTAAAGGCCTTATCCCGGGGCCGCACGCGGGGATCCTGCGAGCCTCTGCTGAGTCGCCTACTGTTTGCTGCTGCTGCCTTACTGCCGTCTCCAACCACCTATACCCTGACGTGCTGCCGTCTCCAATCAACTATACCCTGACATGCTGCCGTCTCCAACCACCTATACCCTGACGTGCTGCCGTCTCCAACCATCTATACACTGACGTGCTGCTGCCTCCAAGCCACTTCCTACACCACCTCCGGATCTCCAACTACTCGCAACTACTCCAGGCTCCGGGCACCACCGCCGCGTGCTCCCTGTTCTGCTCTCCTACTCTCCGTGTCCTTCGCTCCCCTTTTTATATCTTTTGTACCTGTATCTTTTAAAACCTGTGTCACCTCATTCATCCTCATCCTCATATCATTTTTTTTTAAATAATCATCGTAAATCAACATAATAAACTGTCATTTCTAAATTTTATTCTGGTTGTTGTTTCTTGTTAGGTTCTAGTTAGGTTCTTGTCGCTACACGACAACTCTTAGGCGAGATTGAAAAAAAATAATAAAGTATAGCACTAGTGCGATAATATAAAGTAAAAGTGGTAAAAAGCCTAGTGCATAATAATCTCATTTAGAACCCTAAATACGTTGCCATAAAGAGTCACTTTACGAGCAAGTGTGTTTAAATAGTACATTTGGTACAAGTGTGCAAAGTTGGTACACACGAGGCGGTATTAATCACGCGAGCCAAAGGCGAGGGCGACAAGTTAGCCGAGTGTCTAATGTGACCAATGCACAGTGTTGCATACGACATTTCTCAATATACTCGCGAGAAAAAAAACAGATATAATTGACCACACAACGAACAAATATTCATGGGAAATGGCGCGCCGGTTTTTTTTTTCTGCACGCCGCGCTAGCGATGCGCGCTCAGGTGTAAATAAAGGCACTGGTAAAACTGGCAGCCTACAAAATAGTACATTGTTGCCCAGGTATAGAAAGTAAGCAATAGATGGACGAGTTAGTTCGCAGGCCGAGCCGCAGGTGAGGCCCGCGAAGATGCGAGTCCATCTATTGCACTTTCTACCGAGGCATTTACTATGTGCTTTTCACGCCTAATGTGAGGAAATAAAACAGGTTGAGTACACAGTATAATACACAGTTTAATTAAAAGTAATATTGATGTTCGCATTAGGGCGGTTGTGTAATGACAAGGAAATGTTTTTTCCCGGAACATTTATATTAGTATTTTGTGTCATTTCGGCCGGTATGGAGTGTGATGCCGACCGAAAATAATCGACCAATAGCAGAGTAGAAAGTAAAAAAGGCCGCTAAATACAACATTTTACTTTGCAAATCTACATTGTTTGACTGTTTTTGAATTGTACTACTAAGAACTACTTTCTACTCTCATTTCAATCCATCTTTGGCCATATTTCCGAGCAGTGGCGTGAAAAATATATTTTGAATTCACCAATTAAGGATAATATCTAAATATAAATATATATTCTGATGAAATAAAAATAAATAATAATTTGATGATTGCTTTATCATAATATGTACGTAACCGAACATTGTTTATTTATTCACAAAAATATTTCTTGTTTGTAGACGAAAAAAAACTTACTGGAGATCCATTACATACACAGCTTTTCAGCATTCTAAATAATTGGCACCTCCCGAGTATAAGTATACATAAAGGTGTAGTCAAATTTTCAAGGGTTTAACCCCTTCTTTAAACTATGATGCCCTACATATACATATAATATGTAGGGACATCATAGTTTAGGTAAGGGGTTAAACCCTTGAAAATTTGACTTGATTTTTAGGGTTCCGTACCCAACGGGTAAGAACGGAACCCTATTACTAAGACTTCGCTGTCCGTCCGTCCGTCCGTCCGTCCGTCTGTCACCAGGCTGTATCTCAAGAACCTAGCTAGCTAGAGAGTTGAAATTTTCACAGATTATGTATTTCTGTTGCCGCTATAACAACAAATACTAAAAAACAGGATAAAATAAACATTTAAGGGGGCTCCCATACAACAATACCACATACAAACTTATGGATGCACCTGGTTACGTACATGGAGTGTGAAAGTAACCGCACCAATAACTTTGTAAACAATATTTTGCTGTGTAAAATCCAAACTATTCACTCCACACCATCGCTTCCGTTGAACGGTGGTACGGAACCCTTCGTGCGCGATTTAGACTCGCACTTGACCGGTTTTATTTTATTTAGATAATACCCTTGAAATTTGAATTTGGTTATTTAGGTATAAGCACTTAATTAAATACCTAAAATTGAAATGATTAAGACTAATTAATCAAACAATGTTTGATGTTATGTGATGATTATACCAATGAACCGACTGTGATTATTGTGATTAAAACTAAGTTATACATATAAATATGATATAAACATATACATATATATAACTATAATGAACATAAATGGATCTTTTCTTTTTTCTAATTATGTTTTGTGAGTACAGAAGCTAGCATGTTATCCTTTACACATTGATTATCAGTTCTTAACACTTTCCTCCATTGCAATGATGTCATTATTGCAATTGTCATGTACCGATTGACGTGATTTTTAAACACTCGTGCCTTAATTTCCACCGAAAAATGCTTTAAGATGTCTTCAAAAGTTTCAGCAAAATCGTATTTCGAAGAAATTTTGCCAGCGCGTTCGCGATACCAATTCCGCCATTGTTGTTTACATCTTAGCTCAACTATATAAATATATAACATATATATCATAGCTACTACCGAAGCTCGAAGACCCGTTCAAAACCCAAATCGCTGTCACGCACTTATGTACAACAAAAAACTCATTTATGTTTCAGTCTTCTAAGGGTTTTTGACAGCCGTTAAAAATAGTTTAAATTAAACACAACTTAAGCACAACAAGCAAAAGGCGACAAATGTACTCAAGCAGGCCAAGCTTATTGCCTGTCAGCCAGGTTGCCCCTAACCATCCATGTTTTATTAAGGTTGTATTTAAACTGTATTTAGCGGTTATCAAAACTCTGGTGAAAGTCCGGCTAAACGGGAGAACATAAAAGTTAAGTGTCGTGAACGTGAAGGACAGAGCTATGCGCTTACTTTCCTACAATATTACAATACCGTTAGTTTACAGAGATTAAAAACAGGCCCTTTGATTGGATTAACCGATATAAACCGGTTTATTAGGGTTTATCCATTATTATTTTGTACACGACTGTACATGTATTGAATGTATGGGAAATAAAACATTGTTTTTTTAATGCACTTCTTCAAAGTTAACCAGGTGGAAATCATTATTGTTGCGGTGGACTATTTCTGGACTATTTTTTGGCTCAAATTTCAAACTGAAAGTCGTAGGCGTTCCGAAGATATTTGATGATATCAAATGTTCAAGCTGTAATCCTCACCAAGATGTCTTAATAACTCTGGAATCGTTGAAGTACTATTTCTGATATTTTGCATGCCGTGTGGACTATTTCTGGACTAATTTTTGAAACCCAAACCAAGTCGATAGGCCCTTCCGTTTGCTTGTACGAGAGATGAGGATTACAGCTTGACGTCAAGCTGTAATCCTCACCAACCTATAGCTATAACTTCGGAACTATAAGAGGACTATTTTTTTTTGTGGACTATTTAGGACTATTTCTGGACTACTTTTTGGCAGTGTCAAATTTCATTTTCATGAAGGTTTCATCGGTGAGGATTACAGCTTGAAGGTCGTGAAAATATGCCTTTCCCAGGAGCAGTTTACTCTCACCGAGCTGAGAAACGATCTATCACGGATTTAAGCCTGTTTGTGAGCCTCGTTTATGGACGTTAATGGAACGAAGCCCCATTGGCAGAAAGAGCTCCTCTAAACGACGCAAATCTCCTTGTACCAATAAGTAACTACTCGAACAGGAGTGTTAGTAACACTGCATTGCAAGCAATACATCGCCAGCTTTGGTATTTTTCTGAACATCTGATTGTACTTTGTTTGTTCTAACAAAGAAAGTACAATCTATTAAAGAGTAGAATTCCAGAGCAAGTCTCGAGCCCAAAAGAGAAATGGTACAACCACCTAAACGAAAGAGAGAGGAGATGGCAAGACTTTTGATCCTTATAGCCCGTAACAGTCTTTTTTTACATAACGGACCGCGACCCTGTTGACTTATTGGTTAATAATGGGCGACAAAAATGAGAAGAATTTTTGGTTAACGATCCCTCAGAATGGCCTACCGATGAAATTTACGACGAAATGAAGAAGAAAGCTCGCCAAATGAAAGTAGTGAATGACTGTGCAGAGCTTGGAATTGCATCAGTCCAGAAATTCAATGCAAGTTTAACAAAAGACAAACAGTAGAAGCAGGATCGCCTCCGTGTGTTAGATCTACGCAGAAAAAAAATCCCTTTTGCTTCCAAATCCAACATTGTGAATATGTGTTTGGGAAATAAAGATGCAAACTGATTATCTTTATGTAATCTATAAATATAGGTAGATCATTCTAATTGGTTAAATAAAATAAAAAATCTATGAGATATTTTTATTTTTTTCCATATAAATCCCAACTAAAAACTGGTCTAAATTCAGCAGAATTTTGGGAAATATTCCAAAATTCTACATCCGACGAAAATCTGAGTATAGATTAGCAATAAAACCGGGAAAGTGCGAGTTTAACTCGCGCACGAAGGGTTCCGTACCAGCTTACAATGGCAGGGATGGTGTGGAGTGAATAGTTTGTATTTTACATAGCAAAATGTTTTTTACAAAGTTATCGGTGCGGCTACTTTCACACTCCATGCACGTTACCAGGTGCATTCGTAAGAAATAATTATTGCATGGGAGCTCCCTTAAATAAATTTATGTTATTATATTTTTAGTATTTGTTGTTATAGCGGCAACAGAAATAAATCATCTGTGAAAATATCATCTGTCTAACTATCACGGTTCATGAGATCAGCCTGGTGATAGACGGACGGACGGACGGACAGCAGAAGCTTAGTAATAGGGCCCCGTTTGGCACCCTTCGGGTACGAAACCCTGAATATGCACGTAACCAGGTGCATTCATAAGTTTGCATGTGGTATTGAAAGAATTATTGTATGGGAGACCCTTAAATATTGATTTTATACTACTTATTTTTTAGTATTTGTTGTTATAGCGGCAACAGAAATACATCATCTGTGAAAATTTAATTTGTCTAACTATCACGGATCATGAGAGCAGCCTGGTGACAGACGAACGGACGGACGGCGGAGGCTTAGTAACAGGGCCCCGTTTGGCACCCTTCGAGTACGGAACCCTGAAAAGTGTCATAATTCGTTTTAGTGGGCATGATGTGAATGAAAGAACGAATGAATAAAATATAATATATTTCTGCACTTATTAAAAATGTTATTAATTACATTACGCTTTCCTCCTTACCATTTTTAAATAAACCCAATTGAATTAATATGGGCACAATTAAAGTCTCATGTTGGTAGAAACAACAAAATATTTAAAATGGCGGAAATTAAGGAGTTGACAAAAGAAGGTTGGCGAGAGATCAATTCTTGAGTCGTGACCAAATGCATCGAGCACGTAATAAAAGAAGAATCGAAAATGATGAACCTTGGTGGCGCAGCGTTTGTGGATGCGAGAGGTCCCGATTTCGAACCCGGCGAGGGTAAGAAAAAAAGAAAGAAAAAAGAAAAACCCAAGGTCTTGGATGTTTATATAAGTGTGACGTCGCTGTTTCTTGTTACCACGACAAAGGGTACCCTAGTGTGGGGCCAGAAACAATGTATGTGCTTGTATGTAAATATATTAAAAAAACTCATGGACACGGCAACCGACCACATGACCACATCTTTTATAATTAATGTTATTGACAACATTGATTCACTTCGTACTGACTCTAGCTGTAGCAACTGTTGGAACCGATGCTTTCTGAGCAGGTTTTTTTTAAATCCAATAGATAGCGATATAGTCGACCCTTCTCGTTTTTTCTTTCGCGCATGCTGAATGTAGTGAGGTAAATATGGCTGTTTTTTAATGATTTGAGAGTGTGGGATTGTGGGGTGCAAATATGAGAGTTACTTTTCAAGTGCCTCTTATATACGCCGATTCTTGTGATTCTTGTTTCGTCGATGGAAGAGCTATAAGAGATGGTACCTAAGGTCATCCTTTTATGACAGGATAAAGAAGTATCTGAGTACGTGGTTTTAATTACATGCACTTTTATTCCCTTCTTCTTAAATAATTTTTTCGTGAAAGTGACCATCTCCTCCATCTCATCCGCCGACTAGTAAGAACAACTTGATCATCGGCTTATTAACCCTTAACCAGGCCCAAGAAAACTGCTGATGCTGGAGAAATGGTTTCTATGAATTCTTACTAATGTTGCGTTAAAAAAGAAAATAATAAACTGAAAATTGGAAAAATGCTAGGAAAACTAGGGAAAATCTGATGGGAAAACATATTCCCTTTGCCTGACAATGCATAAAATCATGTGGGAAACATAATGCCATTGCCTGGCAGGTGATTAGCAGTGATAAAGGCGACTATATAACATTTGAACTTAACGTAACATAGCGTCACGCTATTTCCCATACGGGGTGGCAGAGGCACAATTGCACCCATGTCTAGCTATTTACCCAATACTCCATTATTGCGTGACAGGGGGCCTCACGATGTTTTCTATCATCTTGAAATAATCTTTATTGAGAAAATCATTAAATTAAAAATGTAAGTTTACACACACGTTTATTATAATATGAAATTATTACAAATTTTGGTTTTAGTCAAGATTAAAATTTTTCGTGCACGGATATTCACAAAGAGTGACCCGACATATGGTGCAATTAAACTTTGTCCGCTTTTCTTCCTCTTATATGTTGACGGTTCTAAGAAATGCTTCCCCTTCTGACCCAGTCTGATTTCGTCAGGTACATCATACACACCTCCTTTCTTATTTTTAAAAATCAATGGGGCTTGCTTGTTTATATTGATGTACTCAGACTTCAATTTTCTCGCCAACCTTAAACGGAAATCACGGTGTATGTTTTGTCTAGTATCTAATAATAATCTAGTAAAGGACCCATAAATTTAGGACTGAAGTCGCTTATAAGTAGTAGTCGCTTCCTCATCTTCAGATGACTGCCATTCTCGTACTAAGTTCTCAATTTCGTGGTCTCTTACAGCAATCTGTAAGAATAAAAGTCTTGTCAGGCAGAGGACAATTTCCCACAAATTATATATAAATTTCCCACAAAATATAAATCTAGAAGGGCAACGGGCAACGGGCATAATTCTCCCACACACTTTTAGAGGTTATTGTAAAACATTTCCAGTATTCAGTGCAAAAATTTATACCAAAGTCACAAGAAAAACTCATAATCTACAATATATAAAAAAACTGCACGACTTACCTTTCGTTTTTTGGACATTATTCGCCAAAATTTTACAACTTAGACGAAAACCGGCGCTCAAGATGCTCCTTCGGAATCAAACGACTGTCTCTATGAAATTTACGTTCCGATACATTGTCGGGCATTCTCGATCCATAGACAACATATCTGGGTTGCCATTCAATTCGTATATGGAGTTATTCTTACCGAAACCTGGCAAATACGAGCGAAAAAGTATGTGGGAGCGTGGTTCCCTTAGCCTGGGTAAGGGGAGGCAATTGACAAGTACCTAACTCTCGCATTATCATCCCATAATCACGCCCTTTCAAATCATTCAAACAACATCCATATTTACCACATTCATCATGCACGAATGAAACAAAAACTATTATGATTTGATATGATAGATTGATTTATTTGATGATTATGATAGATATATGAAATAATTAAGATTGTAATAATTTATTATAAACATATTTTTCAAACTCTGAAGATGTTTCTATTTTGTTTCCTGTTTAGTACAAGTATTTTTTTTATAATTATCTAACGTCACCATACTGGTCGAAATTCAGTTGTTTGAAATAGAAATAGTTCATTTTTTCAGATTTTTTTATGGCACACAAAACTTATAAAAAAAAAGTTACATGTAAATAGTGTACAAAGGCGAGCTTATCTCTAATAAGAGATATCTTCCAGAAAACCAGGATGATTTGGCAAAGGTTGATTGCTGAGCAAGGTAAGACCTATGCGTACAACAATATAAGGAACTAAACAAGTACTTACAATAAATAAAATAAATAATATAATTACTATGATAATATACTAAATACTTATAATTAACTATGTATACTAATAAATACTTACATGCATAATACCTATAACTCTAAAGGGAGAGGTAATGCTTCTTCACACGCCTTTTAAATATATTCAGAGTTGGACTGTCCCTGATGGTACAGGGGAGTGCATTCCACAACCGAATGGCCCGAAGTCTAAACCCGTGCTCATAGGCCGCGGTGTTATGCTGTGGAGTAGTGAGCATGGAAATAGCACAAGTTCTCTGAGGCCTGCTGGAAGCAAGAAATTGATAACCGTCTCGTAGGAAGGTTGGATAGCGTGGATTCCGTAAAATGTTGTAGAGGAAATAGAGGATGTTGGAATCCCGGCGAAGACGGATCGGCAGCCACTTCAACTCCTTGCGATGTTGTGAAACATGGTCTTATTTGCGCAGCCCGAAGATAAACCAAATCCCGAGATTTTGAAGACGTTCGAGTTTGTTCAGTAGTTCTTCATTAGCACTGACCCAGAAGACATCAGCATAATCGATGAGGGGTAGAAGAAGAGATTTGGCGAGAGTGATTTTGGTCTGTCGAGGCAAAAAGAACTGAAGTCTCCTGAGTGAGTGAAAAGTAGAAAATACTCCGCGACTGACCTCATTGACATTTGATGACCAGGACAGCTAGTTGTCAAAGATAAGACCCAGGTTTTTAGCTTTATCGCTATACACGATTGTGGTACCATTAAAAGTAACAGGTGGAATGGGCTATTGCTGCAATAAGTTAAGAGAATGTCGGGTACCTATAATGATGGCCTAAGACTTACTCGGGTTGACCAGGAGTCCGAAGGATGAAGCCCAACTTCTTATACCCTCAAGATCAGCATTGAGTGCCTGCACAGCAGAGTTTACATCGTTAGGAGAGAAGTGGCGATAAACCTGGAGATCATCAGCGTAAAGATGATATGAGGAAGACAGGACGTCTGAGATGGAGTTAATGAAAATCGAGAATAGGAGAGGAGAGAGAATACCACCATAGATTTTAAATTTTATTTGAATAACTAAGAATCAGGTCCTTAATCAAGCTAAAAATCATTCATCGTCGTACTATATCGGGAAAAGAGACTATTCTCTGTGTACATAATATATAGTATTGAATTAATTTAATTTATTCAACAATCAATTACATCAGATCTCAGCAGTTCTTTCAGTAATACCCACAACACTATGAACGTCACTTTTTAATGGGTGGCCACTTCTATTATTGAGTCTGGCCATTTATAGCCGCCTCGAATATACCTATAAGTATGTATGTTCGGGTCAAATGTTTGGGTCAAATTTAACCCACTTCCCGATTCCCGATTGAGCACAAATGTTGTAAGCATACTTGTATAATCGATTGACAATACAATATTTCTGTGATCTGATCTGATGATGGAGCCGGAAGGGTGGCAATGGGAACTCTGTAACAAAACGACGCAACCACATCAAGTTCGGACTCGTTCGATTCGTCTTGACAAGTACTTTGTTGTAGATGATATCCAGGATCTGATGATGAAGACAGAAGGTGGCCATGGGGACACTATAATAAAATATCGCAGCCCTATCGAATTGGGCTAGTTTGATTCGTCTTGACAAGTACTTTGGTCCTAGATGATATCCAGGGTCTGATGATGAAGTCAGAAGGTGGCCATGGGAATACTATAATAAAATAACGCAACCCTCTCGAGTTGGGCTCGTTTGATTCTTCTTGACGAGTACTTTGGTCCTAGATGATATCCAGGGTCTGATGATGAAGACAGAAGGTGGCCATGGGAACACTATAATAAATATCGCAGCCCTATCGAGTTGGGCTAGTTTGATTCGTCTTGACAAGTACTTTGGTCCTAGATGATATCCAGGGACTGATGATGAAGTCAGAAGGTGGCCATGGGAATACTGTAATAAAATAACGCAACCCTATCGAGTTGGGCTAGTTTGATTCGTCTTGACGAGTACTTTGGTCCTAGATGATATCCAGGGTCTGATGATAAAGACAGAAGGTGGCCATGAGGACACTATAATAAAATATTGCAGCCCTATCGAGTTGGGCTCGTTTGATTCTTCTTGATGAGTACTTTGGTCCTAGATGATATCCAGGATCTGATGATGAAGACAGAAGTTGGCCATGGGAACACTATAATAAAATATCGCAGCCCTATCGAGTTGGGCTCGTTTGATTCGTCTTGACGAGTACTTTGGTCCTAGATGACATCCAGGGACTGATGATGAAGTCAGAAGGTGGCCATGGGAATACTGTAATAAAATAACGCAACCCTATCGAGTTGGGCTAGTTTGATTCGTCTTGACGAGTACTTTGGTCCTAGATGATATCCAGGGTCTGATGATAAAGACAGAAGGTGGCCATGAGGACACTATAATAAAATATTGCAGCCCTATCGAGTTGGGCTCGTTTGATTCTTCTTGATGAGTACTTTGGTCCTAGATGATATCCAGGATCTGATGATGAAGACAGAAGTTGGCCATGGGAACACTATAATAAAATATCGCAGCCCTATCGAGTTGGGCTCGTTTGATTCGTCTTGACGAGTACTTTGGTCCTAGATGACATCCAGGGTCTGATGATGAAGACAGAAGGTGGCCATGGGAACACTATAATAAAATATTGCAGCCCTATCAAACTGGGCTCGTTTGATTCTTCTTGACGAGTACTTTGGTCCAAGATGATATCCAGGGTCTGATGATGAAGACAGAAGTTGGCCATGGGAACACTATAATAAAATATCGCAGCCCTATCGAGTTGGGCTCGTTTGATTCGTCTTGACGTGTACTTTGGTCCTAGATGACATCCAGGGTCTGATGATGAAGACAGAAGGTGGCTATGGGAACACTATAATAAATATCGCAGCCCTATCGAGTTGGGCTCGTTTGATTCTTCTTGACGAGTACTTTGGTCCTAGATGATATCCAGGGTCTGATGATAAAGACAGAAGGTGGCCATGAGGACACTTTAATAAAATATCGCAGCTCTATCGAATTGGGCTACTTTGATTCGTCTTGACAAGTACTTTGGTCCTAGATGATATCCAGGGTCTGATGATGAAGACAGAAGGTGGCCATGGGGACACTATAATAAAATAAGGCAGCCCTATCGAGTTGGGCTCGTTTGATTTGCCTTGACAAGTACTTTGGTCCTAGATGATATCCAGGGTCTATGATGAAGTCAGAAGGTGGCCATGGGAATACTGTAATAAAACAACGCAACCCTATCGAGTTGGGCTATTTTTTTTCATCTTGACAAGTACTTTGGTCCTAAATGATATCCAGGGTCTGATGATGAAGACAGAAGGTGGCCATGGGAATACTGTAATAAAATAACGCAACCCTATCGAGTTGGGCTTGTTTGATTCGTCTTGACAAGTACTTTGGTCCTAGATGATATCCAGGGTCTGATGATGAAGACAGAAGGTGGCCATGGGAACACTATAATAAATATCGCAGCCCTATCGAGTTGGGCTCGTTTGATTCTTCTTGACGAGTACTTTGGTCCTAGATGATATCCAGGGTCTGATGATAAAGACAGAAGGTGGCCATGAGGACACTATAATAAAATATCGCAGCTCTATCGAATTGGGCTACTTTGATTCGTCTTGACAAGTACTTTGGTCCTAGATGATATCCAGGGTCTGATGATGAAGACAGAAGGTGGCCATGGGGACACAATAATAAAATAAGGCAGCCCTATCGAGTTGGGCTCGTTTGATTTGCCTTGACAAGTACTTTGGTCCTAGATGATATCCAGGGTCTGATGATGAAGACAGAAGTTGGCCATGGGAACACTATAATAAAATATCGCAGCCCTATCGAGTTGGGCTCGTTTGATTCGTCTTGACGTGTACTTTGGTCCTAGATGACATCCAGGGTCTGATGATGAAGACAGAAGGTGGCCATGGGAACACTATAATAAATATCGCAGCCCTATCGAGTTGGGCTCGTTTGATTCTTCTTGACGAGTACTTTGGTCCTAGATGATATCCAGGGTCTGATGATAAAGACAGAAGGTGGCCATGAGGACACTATAATAAAATATCGCAGCTCTATCGAATTGGGCTACTTTGATTCGTCTTGACAAGTACTTTGGTCCTAGATGATATCCAGGGTCTGATGATGAAGACAGAAGGTGGCCATGGGGACACAATAATAAAATAAGGCAGCCCTATCGAGTTGGGCTCGTTTGATTTGCCTTGACAAGTACTTTGGTCCTAGATGATATCCAGGGTCTATGATGAAGTCAGAAGGTGGCCATGGGAATACTGTAATAAAACATCGCAACCCTATCGAGTTGGGCTAGTTTGATTCGTCTTGACAAGTACTTTGGTCCTAGATGATATCCAGGGTCTGACGATGAAGTCAGAAGGTGGCCATGGGAATACTGTAATAAAATAACGCAACCCTATCGAGTTGGGCTAGTTTGATTCATCTTGACAAGTACTTTGGTCCTAGATGATATCCAGGGTCTGATGATGAAGACAGAAGGTGGCCATGGGGACACTATAATAAAATATCGCAGCCCTATCGAGTTGGGCTCTATTGATTCGCCTTGAAAAGTACTTTGGTCCTAGATGATATCCAGGGTCTGATGATGAAATCAGATGGCCATGGGAATACTGTAATAAAATAACGCAACCCTATCGAGTTGGGCTAGTTTGATTCGTATTGACAAGTACTTTGGTTCTAGATGATTTCCAGGGTCTGATGATGAAGACAGAAGGTGGCCATGGGGACACTATAATAAAATATCGCAGCCCTATTGAGTTGGTCTCGTTTGATTCGTTTTGACGAGTACTTTGGTCCTAGATGACATCCAGGGTCTGATGATGAAGACAGAAGGTAGCCATGGGAACACTATAATAAAATATCGCAGCCCTATCGAGTTGGGCTCGTTTGATTCGTCTTGACGAGTACTTTGGTCCTAGCTGACATCCAGGGTCTGATGATGAAGACAGAAGGTGGCCATGGGAACACTATAATAAAATATTGCAGCCCTATCGAGTTGGGCTCGTTTGATTCTTCTTGATGAGTACTTTGGTCCTAGATGATATCCAGGATCTGCTGATGAAGACAGAAGTTGGCCATGGGAACACTATAATAAAATATCGCAGCCCTATCGAGTGGGGCTCGTTTGATTCGTCTTGACGAGTACTTTGGTCCTAGATGATATCCAGGGTCTGATGATGAAGACAGAAGGTGGCCATGGGAACACTATAATAAAATAAGGCAGCCCTATCGAGTTGGGCTCGTTTGATTTGCCTTGACGAGTACTTTGGTCCAAGATGATATCCAGGGTCTGATGATGAAGACAGAAGTTGGCCATGGGAACACTATAATAAAATATCGCAGCCCTATCGAGTTGGGCTAGTTTGATTCGTCTTGACGTGTACTTTGGTCCTAGATGACATCCAGGGTCTGATGATGAAGACAGAAGGTGGCCATGGGAACACTATAATAAATATCGCAGCCCTATCGAGTTGGGCTCGTTTGATTCTTCTTGACGAGTACTTTGGTCCTAGATGATATCCAGGGTCTGATGATAAAGACAGAAGGTGGCCATGAGGACACTATAATAAAATATCGCAGCTCTATCGAATTGGGCTACTTTGATTCGTCTTGACAAGTACTTTGGTCCTAGATGATATCCAGAGTCTGATGATGAAGACAGAAGGTGGCCATGGGGACACTATAATAAAATAAGGCAGCCCTATCGAGTTGGGCTCGTTTGATTTGCCTTGACAAGTACTTTGGTCCTAGATGATATCCAGGGTCTATGATGAAGACAGAAGGTGGCCATGGGGACACTATAATAAAATATCGCAGCCCTATCGAGTTGGGCTAGTTTGATTCGTCTTGACAAGTACTTTGGTCCTAGATGATATCCAGGGACTGATGATGAAGTCAGAAGGTGGCCATGGGAATACTGTAATAAAATAACGCAACCCTATCGAGTTGGGCTTGTTTGATTCGTCTTGACAAGTACTTTGGTCCTAGATGATATCCAGGGTCTGATGATGAAGACAGAAGGTGGCCATGGGGACACTATAGTAAAATATCGCAGCCCTATCGAGTTGGGCTCGTTTGATTCGCCTTGAAAAGTACTTTGGTCCTAGATGATATCCCGGGTCTGATGAAGAAGTCAGAAGTTGGCCATGGGAATACTGTAATAAAATAACGCAACCCTATCGAGTTGGGCTCTTAGGCGTTTGGGCGTTGGATTTGTCTTGACAAAGTCAAAGTCAAAGTCAAAGTACTTTATTACTGTAGATATTTACATATACTTAGCAAACGTCATTTTTTGCCTCTTCTCTACATTGGACCACTGTGGGAGAAGAAGGGCGTAGAAACTCCCACAGATTGATTTTTAGATCTCTTTTAAAAATAGGTTGTGCTTAACTAATACAATTATGTTTTTTTATTTATTTAATAAGCAGGCAATAATAAATAATTACAAAATTATTTACAGCGAGGTCTGTGTTGAGCTAGATTAACTCCATACAGTCCTGTCATTTAAGTAATCTCGAACATTATAATATCCCTTTTTCGACAAAGTCGCTTCAACATGCTTTTTAAATTGCTCAAATGGCAATTTCAAAATCTCCAGAGGTATCTTATTATAGTAGATAATGCACTGACCCTTGAAAGAATTGCTAACCTTCGCGAGTCTAAATCGGGGCGCACACAGTCTGTGATTATTTCTTAGGTTAACATTGCAGCTATCGCTAAGTTTGGTAAATGTTGTAAGGTTCTTGCGTACATACATTATATTTTCGAAAATAAATTGACTAGCTACAGTTAGTATGTCAATTTCTTTAAAAAGCTCTCTTAAGGAGTCTGTTCGTTTTAAATTATAAATTTCTCGAATAGCTCTTTTCTGTAAAATAAAAATAGTTTGAATATCCGCTGCTTTCCCCCACAACAAGATACCATAGGACATGACACTATGAAAGGAACTAAAATCAGACAAAGCACGGATGTGGCTACATCTAGGCTAGTATCTAGATGTAGCCACATCCATGCTTTGTCTGATGTTCCTAACAGCGTAAGCCACAGAACATAATTTACCAGCTAATTTATCTATGTGGGGTCCCCACTGCAATTTGCTATCAATGGTTATTCCAAGAAACTTCGCATCATATACTAATTCTAACGTGCTGTTGTCTAACACTAAACTGGTCTCAACTTGCCTGACATTTGGAAGTGAGAATTTGATACACTTGGTTTTACCAGCGTTTAACAATAAATTATTAACTGTGAACCAATTCAAGGTTAAAGACAATACACCATTAACATCAGCAAAATCTCCTTTTTGTCTTTCAATTTTGAAGACCATCGAAGTATCATCAGCAAACAACACTATGTCAGTTAATTTCTCCACCATGAAAGGCAGATCGTTAATATATACCAGGAATAAGAAAGGGCCTAATATGGAACCTTGTGGAACGCCAATTTTTACACCCGATCCAACAGATTTAACGCCGTTTACTTCTGCCTTTTGAATTCCATTGCTTAGGTATGATCTTAGTAGATCCAACGCTTTTTTTCTAACTCCGTAATGATTTAATTTAATTATAAGCGTATTATGATCAACACAATCAAACGCCTTCGACAGGTCGTAAAAAACTCCGATAGCATCCTGTGGGGCCCCCATGCAGAATGAATATGAGATATAAGGGTAATACCTGCATCCGTAGTCGATTTACCCCTAGTGAAACCGTATTGTTTGGCGTGGAGTTGTTTTGTACGGTTGAAGTGTGAGAGCATTTGATTGAGTATAATCTTTTCAAATATTTTACTTAGTGTTGGAAGAACAGATATTGGTCTGAAATTTGAAGGATCACCCTTATCTCCCGACTTGAACAGAGGTATCAGTTTACTGTGTTTCATGAGGTCTGGGAAAGCCCCATCGTCAACACATTTATTGAATATATAAGCTAAGTGTGGGGGCTATAACTAGAATTACTGAACCAATGACTTTGACTGTTATACCCCACAGGTCTTCCGTATTTTTTAAGTTAAGTAATTTAAACCTTTTGACAATGTCCTGGGGATATACATGATGAAATTTTAAATATACATTACTGACGCTAGTGTTATTTTTTAATAAAGTCTCTGCTTCATATGGAGATGAATTTAGACGGTCTGTTGTGAGTAAGGGTACATTGGTGAAGAATGTTTCAAAAGCTCGAGCAACATCAGCGCTGGATTTAACAACATCATCACCTATCTTTAGGCAGAAATCATTGTCCCTTGGTATAACTTTGCCAGTTTCGCGGTTTATTATTTGCCAAACTGTTTTCATTCTATTATTTGAATTTTGAATTTTTCTATTAATGTGTCAAGTTTTTGCAGTTCTACAAACTAACTTGAAAGTTTTGGAATATTTTTTAACATAGTCATGAAATTTTCGATCAAAGTTATAGGTTTTTTTTTTGTTCATAGTACGTTGGCCCTAGATTTTTAGTCTAAATACTAAAAAGTAAAAACAAATTCATAGTAAAAAAACATTAAAAAGAGCTTTTATTTAAATGCTATAAAAAGACGAAAATAAACTTTAAGTGAATCAAACCCACCAATAAATTATATCACACAATGTATATGATATGAAATCTTGTTGCGATATTCACTTGTGTTCTAAAATAGATAAGACATCTACACACATGTTTTGTTACTGTGAATTTATTTATATTTTTCACACCTTTCATTCGGAAAACTAAGTTTTGCTTCACGACGAGAGGTAGCAAATGCTACTTCTCTGTTCAAGCTACTTTTTTAGAGTTCCGTACCCGAAGGGTGCCAAACGGGACCCTATTCTAAGCCTCCGCTGTCTGTCCGTCCGTCCGTCCTTCTGTCACCAGGCTGTATATCATGAACTGCGATAGTAAGACAGATGAAATTTTCACAGATGATATATTTCTGTTGCTACTATGACAAAATACTACAAAACAGAATAAAATAAATATTTAAGGGGGCTCCCATACAACAATTCTTTCATTACCCTATACAAACTTATGAAAGCACCTGGTTACGTGCATCGAGTGTTAAAATAGCCGCACCATAAACTTTTTAAACAACATTTTGCTATTTAAAATCGAAACTATTCACTCCACACCATCCCTACCATTGGTGGTATGGAACCCTTCGTGCGCGAGTTAGACTCGCACTTGCCTTTTTTATTTTATTCATTGGCATGTATCATTTACACAATGTGCCAATTGAACACAGATCTTAATAAAATAATTGATTGTTACTTCATTGTAATCGAATGATAACGAACATGTTTCAAGTTTTAACTTTAACAACGTTATATGAAAATTTATAAATTTTTCTTAATAATTAAAAATGTCCCAATAGATTATATGTTTTACTGAAATCAAAACTATCTTATTTTACGCATTGGTAAAAGTAGCACAGGAGTATTTTATCGGTGACCTTTCCATAATCCTTCATAATCCGCCATTAAAAAAAAAACGATTACTGTAAAAGTGGTGAAAGTATAATTCAAAGTATAATTATTTGATTATTTTTAGAGAATTTCATTAGAATTTTACTCATCGTCGGTGTGAAAAGTTGTATGTGTCACTCAGGAGCAAAATTATTGAACGAGCGAGCGAAGCGAGCGATGGGCTCCATTTCGACAAGATAGGAGGCCGATTTTGCTTTCGTCTGTCTCTATGTCTGGTGTCTGTCAGTTCCGGTCTAGGGGCCATAGTTTTCAACCGATCCTCACAAAACTTGGCACACGTGTTCCTTGAATTATTATTTTTTTTCGAGAGATTTTCTCGATTTTCCCCTTTGGGGGTTATGACGTCATTAATTTTTTGAATGGTTTTTTCTTTTCTTTTCTGAAATCTATCGTGTGGGGTGTCTAATTAAAGGGCTTCATGAGTCGGTTCTAAAAATATACTACAACATTACCTTTCGGCCGCCTGTTTTCTAAAAATCCAAGAAATCTTTTCAAAACATACCAAGTTTGGACTCCTCGAAGTAGGAGATGGATTAGCAAAGAGGATTTATACAGACCATGAGAGTGAGTGAAATAGACTAGACAAAAAGTGAATAGATTGTATTTTCAATCGCAAAATGTAGTTGCGGCTACTTTACTACTTGATTTTGATTGAATCTAAAATACTTACCTAAAAAATGGGTTCACAGTTCCCCCTGTTAGCGAGGTCTACTTTTAGTTTTAGTCATACGCGTTAACGCTTGAATCCTTCGATACGCTCAGGATTCTAACTAAGAATTCTTCGCTTCAATCTGGATTCAATGTACCGCCCTCGCCGTAAATACATCATTTTGCTCCCTTGAGACACAAATAACTATTACTAGCTGACCCGATATGTTTCTACCGCCAAGAGTCAATTGCGGAAAATGGCGGAGTTCCAAACCTAATTTATTTAAAAATTTAATTGGATTTTTTTCCGATTATATAATAGTTATTCTGCTATTAGAGGCGGAGACGAATCCAACAAATACGAGCTTATTAAAAAGTGTCCACCCTTTCTTGAGTGGTGTAAATAACCCAACTTTATTTAATATAATTATTATATCACATAACATAGCGTCACGCCTTTTCCCATATGGGGTGACAGAGGCACAATTGTACCTGCTTTGAGCCAATTATTCAAAACTCCATTTTGCGTGACATGGGGGTAGCCCATCGCCACAGCAGAAGGAGGTTTCCTCACGATGTTTTCCGTCACCGTTAGAACGACCGTATAATGTTATTAAAATAAATTAAACATCTTATTGGTACATAGCCAGGTATCGAATCTGCATCTCCTGTGTGAGAAGCAAGCGTGAAACCCATTCGACCACGGAGCTCTTTTATTACATTATATAGAATATTGATTTGCTTAAGAAGATTTAAGTACTCCTCCTTATTAATAAAACTTATGATGGCTAAAATATGCTTTGCCCTTTTCTCACAAACACAAATTTCAAAGTGATAGACAAAGACAAACGAATTATTACGGCATTATAGTTAAAATAGGTTTATTAGATGTTTATGAATAAGGCGGTTAATATGCTACGTCTCTGTACTAACATAATGTAGGATGAAAGCACCGGTTACGCCTTTTACGAATGCCCCTCAAAAATAACCAATGTGTCCAAAGAGCTTTTTCAAATTCGTGCTACAAACAGCGTAGTAAGCGTTGTTTTTGGTTTCAATTCCAACCTCAACGCTGTCAAAGAATATTCTCACTTGCCATATCTGAAGGGGGGGTTTTTGCGAAAAAAATAACAAGGTGAAGACTTCTAAAAGGTAAGATTATGCCATATTTACTTGACTTTATCATTAATCCGATGTGAAATATATGTTCATAAATGTTTGTTTGTGAAGAATTTGCTTAGGTACTAACTTACTTAATACTAAATCATATTTTCTTTCGAGATTCTGTCTGGTCGGCAAACAGTTCCGCGTTTTCCATCAAAATTTGATTTCCGACCACGCGGTCGCAATACGGTTGTATTTAATCTGTTATCGTCAGAATTTATTTCAAAACGCTTTTTTATAAATAATTTCAATTTCGCATAACACAATATTCAAATTCAATTTTGTAATTTTAATACCAGATTACAGCCACCAATATAGGAAGCCAATATACGGTGCAGCCTATTTAAAATGCATTTATGGGTGGCCGTAAACTTGTTTGATTGATACCTATTTCCGACCAAAGGTCTCGGACTCGGCCGCCAACTAGCACAATCGTGACGTTTTAAGGGAGGAGCGCTAGACTCCGCGGCCATACAAAAAGATTTTGCTTCTCATATGCACGTTTATGCCTTATATGAAATAAAATTTTAAGTAACGTCATCTTGGTCAACCTATAAGTCCTATTTAACTTTAGATTTCGTGTAATCTACACACTCAAGAAATACAAACACTCAAAAAACTGTGTTTTAATCTGCAAAATGTTCCATTTTCTTATTCGATTTTCTTAAGCATTTCTCAAGTATTCTTTTTTGATGTGATAACGTCTTATAAATCGATGAACGCCGGCTGCGTGCACGAAAAAGCATGACTCATTGTCACGTTCCGCCTGAGCCGAGCATGCAAGCGAGAGCGCGGAACAAGCGATAGAGGAGCACGATAAGCCTAAGCGTTCACCTTATGACGTTATTACGTAAAATTATCGTCTGTAAACCGACTTTACAGACGACCACTTTTTTATTGAATTTAGGACCATTCATATTTATAAAATGCAGTCATTTCCGATATAGAAGGTAGTTTCACTCACCTCAATATCCATGGCTCACAGTAACATCGAATATCGATAGCTGTCATACAACAAAGGGGTTGTTTTTAGTCCGTATACCGGTCCGCTCAATGTGTAGGGACCCGGACTTAGCAGGGAGTTCTGACTCCTGGGCATGGGTAATTCCATTTTTTTCCCCACCAACAAAATAAACTCACCTTACTCGTTTGATACGGTGCAATGCAATCGATTTATTATGAGAGTTTTTCCAGTGTACGTTAGTGGAGAAATTATTAAGTGTGGTGGACAGAGTTTTCGTGCTAAAATGGGTGATACTAATTACCTTTACTTTTCAATTTACTTCACTTTTCCGACTGTCAGCGGTAAAAACATATATGGGAAGTACGTAATTAAGTTTACGGCCTGTATACTTCTCTAGAGAAGAGGAGCACAAAATATACGGTGAAATATAAGTGGTTTGGGAAACGCAAACTGGTGATATTTCTCGTCTATAGAAACAACTTGAACCATGGGGGCAACAATGAAATCATAGAAACAACAGCTATTCCATGCAAAAGCTAAATTTCCTACTGGCCCACAACGTACTAAGCAGCTGATTATTTGGCTTGCTGACGACTCGGACACAAATTACTTGGATATTGTGTCCGAATTGACACATTTTAATTTTTATACTTTTTAGTGACGATTAGGCACTATGATAGTTATATATAATTATTAGTTTTATTATGGTAAAAATACTGGCGGAAAGTATTGACTCAAAGATCCCTAACGTTACAGTCTTTTTTGATATCACTAAGGCATTTGATTTTGTCTATCACGTCATCCTGTTAGCAAAGTGTCAAAAATACGGAAATTGCGGTCCAGCATATCACTGGATTGAATCATACTTAAAAGGACGCACACAAATAGTTGAAATTAGTAAATTAAATCAAGAATTAACAATGGAACCCTCACACTCAAAAATAAGAGAGAATATATTTGGAGCACCGCAAGGAAGCCTTTTGAGGCTACTTCTATTTCTCCTCTATATAAATGATCTTCCAGACGTAACAGACCATCAATGTACTCTGTTTGCCGACGACATATTCATAATAATGAAATACAATAATGCTATTAATTTTGAAACTGACATAAATAATACAATTAAAAAAATTGTTCACTGACTAGAAATAAACAATTTTTTTGTAAATATTGACAAGATATCCTATATGACATTCTATAATAGAATTAAGCCTGACATCAATGCGACAGTCCAATATAATAATTCAAAAATGAAGGAACCCAATGAAATTAAATTCTTAGGTATTATGATTGACTCACAACTATCATGGGGGCACACATTAAAAATCTCTACAGGCTGGTTAAAGTTGCACAACATGAAACAGTAATGCTTGCTTATCATGGCTATGTCGCGTCTGCCTTACGATACGGCATAGTTGTGTGGGGCAACGCGGTGGAATTAGGAAGTTTATTTCTTATACAAAAGAAATGTGTACGCGCAATGTGCGGAGTGAGCCCTTTTGAATCTTGTAACCACTTTTTAAAAAACTCAATCTTCTCACTATAACAGGGATCTACATTTTAGAAATCTGTGTATTTGTTAAGTCAAATATGGACCTATTTATAAAAAAAACAATAACATGTAACTTCAATACAAGGTTTCCCAATAAGCTGAGTCTACCAAAGCCGCACAAAGAGCTGCTGAAGTGAAACTGCTACTGAATGGCGTTGTTTTTAAGCTGAGAAAATGGCTAATAACAAAGTGTAGTAACAAAATTCAACAATATCAAAGAATTTCTAAATTATAAGGCTCGGTTCTAAATGAAGATACAAAATATAATAATTTTACAATTTATTAGACATTTTATAAATTACATATTTTTCCATCACCCGAAAACTTCAAAAATTATTACAATACAAAAGCTTCCATGCAAAGACTTAGGGCAAAGCAAATCCGCTCTATCATGCTATAAAGAAAAGCCAGGTCATATTTCTCGAGCAAGATACTGGTGAAACAAAGAAACACACAGTAAATACACTACATACTATGTAATGGGTGGGTGTATTACATACTTATATATGAATTTAATGATTGTAATGGTTAAATGTATGGAGGTAATGTATTCCTTATCTTAGAAATTGAAAATTTGCATGTCACTATGTGACGAAATATGTTGAGTCTACCATCTATATTGTATATACCATATTTTATGCAAATAAACACATTTCATTTCACATTTCATATAGTTATAGTTATAGTTTATCGCGGGGAACTTTTCCGCAACTCGACGTCTTAAATTTGCGCCTATTTTGCGTGACGTGGGTTGGGGGCACTACTCCTGCCAACACAGCTCCTGTAGAAAGCCTAGCAGACCCTTAATGTTGCCGATGACTTCCTGGAGCGACCTCGGCGTCCCAAGGTGTGTTGCCCGGTAGATGGCCACGCCGGAACATTCCAACAGGACGTGGGTGGCTGTCTCCTCAAACTCCATGCAGGCTCTGCACAGGGGGCTGTCCGTGACACCTAGAGTGTGTAAGTGTTTATTTATCAAAGTTTCATTATCAAAGCGTATCCAGTTATCGCTCCGGTTACCAATCGAAGCTGTGGTCTCTTGAACTTCAGAAGCTTACGCGATAATCCGGGTCTGATCATCGGGAAGGCCTGTCTGGCTTTCTTGCAGGTATCCAAGGTTGACCAATAACGTTGATGAGTTACCTTTGGGTATTGTCGTAGGGTTTTTCTAAACCAGCTGAATGGCAATGGTATTATGGGTTCTGGTTCCTCCACCGTCTGTTCCGAACCCAACCTTGCCAGTGCGTCGGCTGCGTCGTTACCGCGCGAGCCACTGTGTCCCTTTATCCACTGCAGGGTAACAATAGTGTGGTTATATACCACAATACAGGGTAACAATACTGTGTTAAAAATCACTTATGTAAAAAAGCTTACTACAAAATATCAGATTATGTAGAAGACAAGAAAGCTTGGGAAGGTGTTTGCTCCAATTCTGTAAAAAATAACGTATAAAGCTGGAGGTTTCTAGTCACCTCTTTGCCTCCAGCATCTAAAACATTGAGGTGACGGAATTCAAATTGAGTTCTATATTTCCCTGTACCTTACACATGTGTTAGTTTAAGATTTGACATTCTCCAAATGTTACCTGTGTTTCTTATGGAAATAAACTCTTTTTGAGTTTGAATTTTTGAATTTTACCTCTGACAGGGCTCGGTGACACTCGTATATAAGCCCAGAACTGATGGTGTTGCTTTGTAGGGCTTGCAGAACTGCTTTGCTATCGGATAGTATGCGGATAGGGAAATCCTTTACCTCTCTTTCTGCAATAGCTGCAGTAGCCATTGTGATGCCCATGCACTCGGCTTGGAAGGCGGTGTTGTAAGCACTTAATGATGTTGATTTCCTCAAGTTTAGAATCTTCCGAGAATGCCCCGGGGCGCCTGTACCTGAGTTTGTTTTAGAGCCTGCTGTGAAAATCCTTAGTTCTCTTTGATTGAGGCCCTCCCAAGGGTCAAGGCACTATGATAATATTGATGATGCTTTGAACAGTTCGATAAAATAGCTTCAAAGTATAGTTTTAGAAAAAGAGAGCTACCAAAACATGTACCACTCTGAGTCAAATTAGACTATTACATGATTTATGTCATTAAAAACATACATTTAGCATAAAAATCAACATCTTAAAAGCTTAAATCAGTCATTAAAAAGTACAAAAATTACCATCTTAAATTAACGAAAATCTGGCATTCAAAACGTATATATAGTAGAAAAATAACATCTTATACACATATTTTGGTTTGTAAATATACTTGGTACTTATTTCACCTATCTTCATACAAAATATGTCGACAACAATCGCATTGATTGATTAGCATTTTTTTAAATACATTAATGCCATTTCCCTTAGATAGAATAACTAAGACCGTGAAACCACCGCCTCCAACGATGGACTACCTAAGTTTTCTATTCTATTTCCTGTTTTTTTTTCTAAATATATAATTTTTACCTATCAATTGTCAATCAACTTGTGTCATAATAATGATGAAAGAAGCTTTGATTTGTATTTTGTAGCGGTATTTTCCAATGAACACAGTTAACCTAATACAGGTTTGATGACGGGAGATAGGGTGTTACCAGTGTAATGAGAAAAGTGGACAACATTGTAAAACACCGCTACGAAATTACAAATCTAAGTTATTTGTTTAATTATTATTATGACACAAGTATAATGACAATTGTTAGGTGAAAAATAAGTATTTTGAACAAACATTCACAAAAAAAATAACCTTAATTTAGTCCATCGTTGTAGGTGTCACCTAAATGATGTAGGGTGGATTTTGACGAGTCGGACCGTAAAACCTTGTATGGTTAAACAATTTTGGAATTACTAAAATCACAGATAATAAACCAGCACAAACATAGACTGACAATAAAAATAAAAATCTTTTATGTACAAAATATTTTGAAAACCTCACACCCCAATGTACAAAGAATGTAAAAGAAGCCAGGCATTTTAAAATTACCGGCATTTTAAATTTTATTTTAGAAAAAATTTTACTAAAATTATTCGTGGGCATTTTCTACAACTAAACTATGTGAGTTTGTAATAGGGAACACTGCGCATTAACAATATACACCAAAAAAGACCATGGGGGCAGAAGGCGATGGGCTAGCCCCCTGACACGCAAAATGGAGTACTGAAAGTGGCCGTTGCTTCTGGCCCTACACTAGGATACCCTGTGTCGGAATAATCAGAAACAGCGACGTCACACACATATAAACATCCAAGACCTGGGAGTTTTTATTTTTCACCC
Source organism: Argyresthia goedartella (assembly GCA_949825045.1). Taxonomy (NCBI): domain Eukaryota; kingdom Metazoa; phylum Arthropoda; class Insecta; order Lepidoptera; family Argyresthiidae; genus Argyresthia; species Argyresthia goedartella. The sequence goes on along the minus strand of OX463821.1, from coordinate 17,363,292 downwards.
CCAGCCGGTAATCAAATCCGGGACTTCTCGCATGTTAGGCAGAGCTACAACCGCTGCGCCACAGAGGTCGTCAAATTATGTATTATATTTAAAATATTGAGAAAATAAATTCATAGATTTTCTGTCATTCGCTTTATTTTCAAAAATGGGGTGGACGCGATTAGAATAGCATGGTATCGCTGTAGTCACGCGCCAACTGAGATTTTCAAACCGCTAAAAATATATATATTTAGGTTCGTTTTACGTACTATCAAACGATTCAGGGAAGCTTCGAAATTAGAAGATAAGCAGAGGAGCGGTCGTCCTTGTACTGTTCGGACTCCAGCAGTGATCAAAGCAGTGAAGGCGCGAATACACAGAAATCCCGTTCGGAGGCAAAAATTTTAGGCTATCCAGATGAAGTTATGTAGAACTACAGTTAACAGGGTATTGAATGAAGACCTTGGACTAAGAGCTTACCGGAAAAAAACTGCACATTTTTTTAAATCACTACTGAAGATAATCATGCTCGATAGCCTAACTAAAGCGATATGCGGGAAACAAATACCGCAAAATCCTTTTTTCCTATGTTTTTTTTTGATGAAGAGGAAATCTTTAACAAAAAAAATGATAAAATGTTTGCGGCGTGGTCACCATCCTTCGTCATTCATGGTATGGCTTGAGGTTTCCTATTCGGGCCCATCCTAGGTGTATTTATGTTAAAAATGAGTTAAAACAAGTGCACTCATATACCAAAACACAGTCATATCAAACCTCGTGGAACTTTTTACACAGACAATGTTCAAAAACAGACACTGGGTTTTCCAGCAGGACTCTGCACAAGATCATAACACAAATAGCACTCAAAATGTACTCTCCTCCCGTATAATAGACTTTATCAGGCACGAGGACTGGCTCTCCTCCAGTCCAGACTTGAATCCATTGGAGTATAAAATATGACAGAACTTAGAGGAGCAGAACTCATTGCAATCTGGAGTATCTTAAATGATCCCTGATTAAAGCAGTGGACAATATTGACATGGATGTCGTGCGTGCTTCTATCGATGACTGACCGCGCAGATGAAAGGCTTGTATCGAAGATAGGGGAGGTAATTTTGAATATTTATATTGTCATTTAAATCTGTATGTTGTAACCTTTCGTTTGCTATGTGTGTTGTTTGAGTATGATTGATAATATAATGTTATCTCACTGTTGATTGAAAAAAGTTTAATATGTACGATACAGGGCCTATAACCCTAGATAAGTATCAGTGTGTGGAAAGTCTACCGCTATAAAAATAAAAAATAAAATAAGCTCAACAAGCTTAAGCTTAAGCTCTCTATAGATCTATAGAGAGCTGATAAAGAACTATATAGCGCGAAAATCTTAGAACAATCAACAACTTTACTCAAACGTGACTCAAATAAATAAATAAATTCTAGCCCTTGACATCTGTCGGATATTTTAAACTATGTTTTATATATTATAAATCATAGCGACAGATGGCATAGGTGAACATTTAAACTATGATCTAATTATGAATAGACACTAAGAGCGACATCTAGGTTGTTAAAAAAGAACAATTTTTCGATGTACGGTACAATTTAGGGCGATGAAGACTGTTTTATAATATTACTCGATATAGTACCATCCAAATGGCTAGCCGGGTTTCTTCATTAGGTTATTGTTAACTTATGTTTTACATCTGACTGAAGACAACCATTATTTTTCATTATGTCCGAATGGTGAGTAAAAGAAAGTATTAAAATTAAATGTGTCAATTGAGTCACAGTGTCCTAGTAATTTGTGTCCGAGTCGTCGCCGAGCCGAGAGCAAACCGATTATTATTCGCGATTTGAGGATTGGCTCCATAGTAAAAATAGTTCTACTACCACCAGTTTTCGTTTCCAAATACGATAGTAAAAATAAATTATTTACCCATTTGACCATACAGTGACCCTCCATAATATTTTACATATTATGGTGACAGTATTCGTCAACACTACAGGAACAACTTTTATCATGAGGGCAACAGTGAAATAAAAAAAAAACTGGTGTTCCATCAAAAGATATACTTATTACCTACACACCCAAAAATGACTAAGCAGCTGAATATTTTTCGCGATTCGAGAATTGGCTCCATAGTAAAATTTTATCCTCTATCGTCTCTTTGATAACAACTATACTCTTTACAAAAACGAATAGGAGGTAATTCCTTTTTTATTTTGCATGTTGTTTCTTTTATCTAGACACGTATCATAAACCCTCTTTACTGCGTACAAAAACCGCACGTTACGATCAGTTAAACTACTTGGTAAAAACTCATTTCTTATCTGAAAAATTACACATTATGACCATAATGTGTAATTTTTCTACATATTATGACGACGCCCGCCTGCGTGCCGCCCCTAGTTTGTCAGTGAAGTTGGTACTACAGAACAAGCTAAACAACTTCAGAGCCACAATGCCGGTCAAACATGCGGTTCCTGAACACATCAAAGAGAGCTTATGATATGTGTGTAGATAAACTAGTGTATGTAACTGTAAATAATTAGGCATCAAAACCCTCGAGTGATATTATTAGTAGCACCATTATGTAGCAGTCGCATAAACTACTATTGTATTAAATAACCAAAAGCTTTATAAACGAAGCTACGAAAGAATGTTTGATCTGGGCTATCTTAGCCTGTAAGTACCTACAACAGGAACAAGTGCATGGCGCGCGGGGAGGGCACGCTGGTGCCGGTCGCGGGTGACCGAAACAGCTCTAAGAATTGTGAAAATAATATCTCGCGCGGGCAATATTTACTTACTTATATTTACTTAATTATATTTGTTGTTATTCTTATATATTTTTTTCAAATATATAAAGTTTTGTTATTTAATAAACTAGATTAATGATTATTACTCATTTGACACATATAACGTTCATTTTCTACTCCAAAAACAATGGTCGACAAACAGTACATACATACAAAACTAAACAAAATGACTTTTAACGGATGTAAATGTGAATATTTTATAATATATTTTTTTAATCTGACTTTAGTTCATGAATCTACTATAATTTGAGGATTGAGCACAGCAATTTTTTACGAGGAATACAATAGGTTCATGGTCAATTTTCACGTTGAATTCGTTATTTAAGTAAAGTTTTACACAAAGGGACTTTTACCTTTTGTACATACCTACATTGTAATTGAGTAAATAAGCTTCACTTCGATAAACTTAACTCGTCCTTAGGCAGATACCTACTTACGGAATATATTCTCGCACGCAAGGAGATGGTTTTATTCGTAATTCATGAATATAACAGACTAACTGCATTGCATGTTTAACCCATTAGCGATCATTGAGCAAAAGCGGTCGTTCTATAGAACTTTATAAGAGGCCTGGGTTGCAGTGGGTTGATGTGGGCTGAATATGATAAATAGAACTTAAATATATGGTAATAAAGTCCAAAACGTTTACCATTTACAACATTTACCAACAACAGCAGGCTAGATTATTTATAGCAACCAACCAAACCCTTCGTGTTTCCGTTTTATAACCGACTATGACCGGATGTTTTCAACTAGGTAGTCGACACCGAGCCAAGGCCTAGAGATTAGACAAGGTCGTAGGGACAGAGGCAGCTAGGGTGCTAACTTGATAACTTAACACATACGTAAGCCGCACCGCACCGCTACGTCTGCCCTTTCGGCGCCCTCCGTTGCGTCTAGACGAAGGCCTAACATGACTAACGAGGCAGATCGTCTGCTAGAATACAAACGATGCGTTTCGGATATTTGAGTATTTTAGGCACTGATTCATGGAATTGCCGTCTAGTTATTGGGTAAATGTAAAAAATATTTTAAGTATTCGTCATAGGACAGTATATTTCTTGCGATCTTAACGATACAAACAATAACCAATACAAATTATTCGAGCACCCGATGGCTAGGGCGGGATTCGTACTAGACAGCTACGGGTTGGTTTGTCCATGTAGGTATACATGAAAGTAAGTAAGTACAGGCATAGGTAGTACAAGGTCATACTAAACAACATTTCTAGACCAAGGAAGCAAGCGCGACAGACTTTCATCATGAGGTTCCTTTCGAGTCGAACGATCTTAAGAGCGCTGGTCTAGACTGCCCGCCCGAGTCTGCCCGCCTCAGGAATACAGTAAAGGAATTTTAAACTGGTAACAAGCGTTTGAATTTTTAATTGCGATCATTCTAGTTTTATCCTTATTGCTTCTACCGAGATATCCTAGTTCAATCGAGACAGAAGCCACCTATTTATTCTGCAACAAAGACATTCAAGTTTACGATGCAGTTAAGACCTTGTAGAGGCCATAAGAGGTAGCTGAGGCACAAAGTATTCAGTGTAACTATATACCTACCTACCTACCTGAATCATTGATCTGCATAAAATAACGAAAATCGCAAATATCAAGAGCTTTCGAGCACGAGTCCACTTCAGTCCCACAGGTAGGCAGGGGGATTGTACCTTTCTTAGTTGACTTAGCTAGCTCGTTAGACAGAGGCACACAAGTAGATAGAATAGTTTTATCGATAGCTAGAAACCACAGCAACAATTTGTTTGGTTGGTAACAGCTTGTTCACTAGCTATAGTTACGGTGTCAGGGTCAGACAATAACTGATTTTATATTTACGAAGTTATCCTCGAAATCAAACGAATTGGAACGATCCCTGCTGATGGAAATTTATTTATTCAGGCCAAAATTCCCGTGGTATACCGCGGGAACTTTTACTCGTACATGCATAATATTTTCATAAAGTTTTTTTTTTGTTCGATATTATATTTTTTAGAATTTCATAATTACTAACATCACATTTTGTAGCAAAATTTCAAACAAGCCTTTCTTAGATATTTTGCAGGGGTTGTGAGTGTGAGAGGAACTCGTGCCTTTCTTCTCCTAGACTAAACTCATCCGTTTTGCCTGTAGGTACGTTGTGAGACCGTCTCAGTCAGTCGGTGTTAAGAGTTTTAGTACACTATATTACAATGGGAGAGCAACCAGCACCAACACACGCAATAGGGCGTCGAGAGCCTCGGGAGTCGTTGAAGGACCCGGTTAAAGACCAAGGCATTCTGTAAGAATTTCATAATTCATGAAAAACTATAACGTATATTAGAATTAGATGTTTTTTTTTCATTCCTTTTAATTCAGCGGCCACTTATCTAGGGCTTAGATTAGACAAACATATTAAAAGCCGTTTTATTTACAGAACGGCACTCACGCGCAAGGAAAGGGCAGCAGCTAAAGCTTGGCCAGAAAAATGGGGTTTCTACGCTCAAATACGACAAATACAGGAGGAAGAAGCACTGAAGTTAGGTAGGTATTTAATATTTCATCAGTAATAGTATATTTGGCTTTCAAAGCCATAGAATATGCGTATAATGCCTGGGTCTTTTCAATGACTACCGTCACAATTCATAATAATCCCTATGAATTCTTATCTAAGTTGAGGCCTCGTAAAGTTTAAGAAATATGCTTGAAATTTTAGGGATTTAGAAAATCGAGCCAATAAGTCCTTACTAGAGACAAAGGGTTCTCCAGACGAGTTTGATCCAGAGGCCGAATTTGAATTAGGGATCTTATTTATTGCTTATGTTATTGTAATGTCTGCATTGCGCTAACCTACCATAGCAAATAAGCTTGCGCCTGGATGTACCGTTTTAAAACCGACTACGGCTGGTCATGCATGGTTAAGAACCGGATGCACAAATGCCAACTCAGTTTAACTGACAGTTAAGCTGTGCAGAATTGTCTCTTGTTGGATAAAGGCAGCGCCAAAAGAACGATATATACAACTTTCCGTGAGCAGCAGTCAGTGGATTCGGCCTTGAGAAACAAAACTAACCCCACATAAGTACCCTACGCGAGAAAGAGAGGTGACTGCTCCATAAACGCCAAGAAACCTGGCGGGGCCTGTAGCTATATATTTTTTAATTTACCTCTGAACGCCGGATGTCTTCCAAAGAAGAAATTTTCCCGTTATAGGTTTTGAATTTTATTACCATGGTATGAGGTTCAGCTCGCGATGCATTATAAACAGGTCCAGGTCTTCAGCGGAAGAAACCCGTGTTCAACTGATCTTCCTCTACAACTTGAAAATATTTTCCTGTTTTGACGTGATGATTGTAGGAATGTCCCTGGCGGAGTACCGGGCAGGTGTGCGCTCTCTCAACTGCCAGCCGGAGCCGCGGCAGTACCCGGTGTCTGTGGAGCCCTCGCCAGCCCCGCTTCCCCTCACATCCAGCGGTGAGGAACCACCAACTATAGTCACTATATAATCATACTCAGTCCACATCCTTGCGGTGTGCTAGTCACAGCCAGCGAGATCCCGTCGACTTGATGATATGTCGGACCATCGGCTAGGCGTATCTAGCAGCAGTGGTCAGTGGAAATATGGACACTACATAATGGACATGTACTCTCAATAGTGTAATCAGTTTGAAATACCTTGGTAATTTAGTGACAGAGGACCTAGACTTAGAGCGGGAGCGCAGAGCTTTGGCAGATCGTGCGAATATGTTGCCTCGTAGGTGTGCACGTTTTATAAAGCCAGTAAAAATCACACTCTTCAAGGCACTCTACAATGCACTGCCCATCACATCATCTACACGTTCAGCATTCTTCGGAATTTGTTTTTTTTTTTGGGCAAATCCCCTTGTGCCCAAGTCCCCTTGATTTCTAAGATCTATTTTAGGCTAGAACGATAGTTTTGCTAGTCCTTAGCAAAGTAACAAGTATACCTACTGCCATTGTAAGCGCAAAAGACGCAATTACAAAAAGTTGATTCCGGGAAAACACGATTTAAAGAGTTGATTCGTTTAACGCTTGGCTGTCTTAACACAGTTAGGTATAGGTATTTTTATGTAACTATTTAGGCAGGCATATAGGCAAGGTAACTCTGCGTCTGTTTGTCTCTAGAATAAACTGAGCATTTTTCCATTACCAATGTATCCAATTTACAAATAAAACAAACAAAGATAGCGCCCGCACATTTTCCGATAAGGGTTGTCAAAGGCACAATATGGATGATAACATAGCTTTTACGTAGAGGCACATACATTGCTTCTGGCCCCACACTAGGATATCCTGTGTCTTGCATAACAGGTTAAAGTGCATTCCATATAACTTTTCCCTTCGCCGTCAATTGGGCTGTAGTTCACAACTGTAAAAAATGGAGAAAAGCAATATCGGGTTGCCAGAATCAGTCATAATTCCCAACTAATTTAGTTTACTTGAAATTTGACAGCTCTTGCAAGACAAATTTCTTTAATTTGAAGAAACCTGCGGAGTTGCTGGCTGTCAATATTGCTTTCATTGTTATAAATAGGAAGAGCTCCGTGGATTACCTAAAGGGTTTCACGCTTGCTTCTCACACTGGAGACGCAGGTTCAAATCCTGATCGTGTACCGATTAACTGATTTTTGATTAAATGTTTTTAGTTTAAATATATTTTAAATGTACACTACAAAAAGTAGACAATAGAAACAATATTACCTCTCACGCACCTCATCACCCTCATCATCATCCGCATTTAGTATAGAAATAGAATATTGAAATAATAATGAAAAGTAATAATTAAAAAGTAATTTTAGTATAATGTCATTGAAATTAAGAGATTTTAAGAACCTCCTAATTATAAGTCTCCGTAGTGATTGTTCACTGCTGCAGTAATAAATATCTATGTCACCACGATCATCACCGCCGTCAGCATTCGCGCTAGAAAGTCTGTTGAACGTTGAGCATGCTCTGACCCGGTAGGAGTTTTCTCTGTAATTGCTATGAACTAGGGGTAGCCGGAATAGTGGACGTCTACGATGGTTGTGGAATGGAACTTTAAGATTGAGTTTACTTAATAATTCGGGGCAGTCAATAAAACCTCGTGCTATTTTCATTAGAAAAGTCACATCTAGAATGTCCCTGCGCAGATTCAGAGGAAGAAGGTGAAATCGTGCACATCGGTATTCACAGTCTAGTTTTGGTAACTTGAATTTGAAACCGAGGTAACGAGTAAACCTACTCTGAACCCGCTCAAGTCAGGCCTTATAAATGTCGTAACAAGGATTCCATATCTGAGATGCATATTCCAGGTGACTACGAACATAGGCACAGTAGAGAACTTTTATGGTTTTCATGTGCTTAAACGACTTAGACGACCTCATGACAAAACCAAGGGCCTTCGAAGCTTTGCCGACAATGCTATTGATATGCTGATCAAATACTAATCTGCAGTCGTGGACAACCCCAAGATCCCTACTTTCAGATATCCTAGTTAGAGGCAGGTTTTTTATTTGATAGTCTGATACGAAGGGATTGAGTTTACGCGTAAAAGTAATAAAAAAGCACTTGGAGACGTTTAGGTCTAATTTGTTGGTTCCACAGTATGTATCAAGCCTAAGTAAATCTTGTTGCAATAACGAACAATCGGAAGCCTCGTTAACCACTCTAAAAATGTTCATATCGTCAGCGAACAACAATACAAGCGAATTAGTAAAACATGAGTCGATATCCCTGGGGGATAGTAGGGATCCCTGGGGGACACCAGATGGTATATTCATCCAAGAAGATTTGAAGCCATTTAGAATAACAGCCTGATTACGGTTTGTAACGTACGAACTCATCCATTGCAGCAAACTGCCTCTTATACCGACACCTCTAAGCTTCCTGAGTAGAACATCATGGTCTATACGATCAAAGGCCTTCCTGTAGTCGGTATATATGACGTCAACCTGATTATCATTATCCATTTGTTTTGTGACATAATCGTTAAAAAGCGCTAGGTTTGATACTGTAGATCTTTCCTTTAGAAACCCATTCTGAAAGGGGCTAAAACTAACTTTCAGAGCACCGTAGAGTTGTGTATAGACAATACGTTCGAGAACCTAAGCAAGTAGGCATAATTTGGAGATCGGTCTGTAATGTTCGACAAACTCACGAGAGCCTTTTTTGTGAATAGGTGAAATGAATGCTGATTTCCAACGGTCTGGCATTACACCCTCGTCTAGAGAACGTTTAAAAAATATGGACATTGGCACTGAAAGTTCCTTGGCACACGAGACCAATAGTTTGGCCGGCAACGTGTCGGGACCAGCCGACTTTGTAAGATCAAGACCTTCCAGTAGCCGCTGAACAGCAAATGCCTCTACCGCGATACTTGCGATATCACACAAGCCAACGGGGTCGTCAGGTTGTGAACCAGCGCCAGTTCCAGGAGCAGGTGTAGCCGAGGTCAGGACGGTGGGGTGGAATAAGCAGAGAAATAATTACTTATTGTCTGGCCGCAGTCAGAAGAAGCACAGTCATACGACATGCTAAAGGGAAACTACCACCAATTCTATTCGTTTTAACGTAGGACCAAAATGCTTTCGGGTTATTAACGATAGAAAGTTCAATCATAGCCATATACTTAACATGACAATCCCTTTCCATTCTTTCCGCTCTATCGCGTAGGATTGAAAAGGAATTTTTATCAGAGAGATTACTATAAGTTTTGAACTTTTTAAAATATTTGAATTTTTCTCTAATAACTTTAATCAAGGCTGGTCTGAACCATGGTGGGTATTTACTTCAAGAAGCCTTGCGTAAAGGTACATAGGTGTCACGAATTCCAAAAATAATTCTGTAAAAAGTCTCAACTGCATCATTAACACCTTCCTGACACAAAACTCCGGACCAATCAATTTTATTAATATGCTCATTTATAAGCTCATAGTTAGCTTTAAAGTAATTAAAAGAGTAATTCATCGTCCGTGAGCATTCGTTCTGAGAGGGTGTGTTTCACATGGCTCCGACTTGAAAAATAACAAAGGCTATTTTAAGTTATCTTGTGGTGACAAGTTCTGGTTGGCAGGCGCCTAAACAAATTCGCAGTTAACGTGGCCATTTGGTTTGGCGCAGTTCAATGTTTTAATCTCATAAAACTGTGTGAAAGTGCAAGTTGCAGTGGGCGGTTGAAGTGGAGCGGGTAGTTGAAAAACTTCTGTTCTTGTTGTTTGAGAACCGCCCACCTACACCCTGGTGTACTCTCACCAATAGTTCGGGTTTTTTGCATCGTCGCCAACAAGCGTCCGTGGCGAAGTGGTTAGCCGTGTCGGAACACCAAACACCACGTCTGTGAAAATGACTCGTGGTTCGAGACTCGGACAGTTTAATTAATATTTTAGTTTTTATTTTCGGACAGTTTAATCTTGACATATGTAATTTTTTTTTATTTATTTTGGTTATTATTGACATTAAGTGTTGATCTTATTTTGTTTATTTATTATATCTTGTTTTTTTGACATATATTGACTTTTGTAATAAGGAATATTATTTGATGACATTATATTTTGGAATAATGTTTTGTTGACACTTTTTTGTCTTGTGTATATTTTTTTTTATTGTATTGTATACTTTTTTTTAATAACATGTTTGTAATTTATTTGTTGACATTGTTAAATGATGTTTATTTTGTGATGTAATGAATGTTAATAGGGCAAAGTGTCCTCACTGCCCCGGTTCCTCGAGAGATTTTGTTTATCCGCATGGTTTGAGCACCCACATTGGACGTGTGCACAAATATGTACAGATTGTACCGACTCAGCAGTCACAGGGGCGGGGGGAGGCGCCGACTAATGTGGGTATTAGCTCACCATCGCCGTCGCTTAATGACTTGCCTTCCTTAAGAAGAAATGTCAGAGTCCTGAAGCATGTCCCCAAGGGGGCCAGAAGTCTGGCCGCTGGGAGGTTGTCAGAGCTCATTGAGAGGTGTGTTCAGGACAATGGGACCAGCGATTGGTACGATCTTCTAAGCTTTGCGTTTACCAGCCTCAGGGTCCCATCTTCTCATGACAGAAGCCGATCTCTTACCTCTAAGGTAAAGGAGAATATTTCAACCGGCAGTCAAGACGGCTTTCAGTCATCGGATGTCCGTCTGAGGAGTGGGAGTGGTGGTTCTAACCGGCGTGCTTTTTATAAATACGTCGAATCCAAGGTTCACGACGGCGACCTTGGCGGTGCGGTGCGGATCCTCCTCTCTGACTGCTCAGTGGCAGATGACAGTGCGGAGACTTTGGAGTCACTACATCGCAAGCACCCGCCGCCGTCGCGCGACCTCCACTTCCCTCCGGAACCAGTCCTCTCAAGTGAGTCATTGGCGGTTGAAGCGGCTGACGTATTGGAGGCTATTATGTCATTCAATAGCGGGTCCGCAGCCGGCCTGGATGGGATCCGACCCGGTGTTATTAAGGAGTTAACTTCTGCTGCGGCTGGAGATAATGGGGCAACCCTTTTACGATCGCTAGTTCACCTAGCAAATTTTATGCTGAAGGGTTTGGCCAACAGGGAGGTTTGCCCCTTCCTTTATGGCGCTTCCCTGTGTGCTCTACGTAAGAAGGACGGGGGTATCCGTCCTATAGCAGTGGGGAGCGTCCTCCGTCGCTTGGTGGCCAAACTCGGTTGTAGAGCAGCCGCAGCAGTTGGGGTTCGGAGTTCCCTTGGGTTGCGAGGCTGCAATTCACGCCACCCGGTCGTTTTCGTTCGAACGGGAAAACTCTGACAACATCATTGTGAAGGTTGACCTACAGAACGCTTTCAATACGGTTGAGCGTGACGTCATGTTGTGTAAGGTCAACGAATCGGTTCCGACCCTATATCCGTTTCTCCACCAATGTTACTCGGGTGTAAGTAACTTGTTTTTTGGCCAAAACCTGGTGGAGTCTCGGGTGGGCGCGCAACAGGGTGACCCCTTAGGGACACTGTTGTTTAGTTTAGCGATCCACGACGTTGTAAAATCACTAAACACCCCATTGAATATTTGGTACCTGGATGATGGCACCATCGGGGGACCTCCCGAGGTGGTCGTGGACGCATTGAAGGCTATTATCAGTGGTCTGGGGGAGTTGGGCCTTCACCTCAACTCAGAAAAATGTGAGCTATTTGCTTGCTCTGGGAATCTGGCCCAAGATTCCAGAGCGGAGTTGGATCTTTTGATGCCAGGGGTGAAGGTCCTAACTAAAACATGTTTTACTTTATTGGGCGCGCCCATTTTTCCGGAAGGTGTACCGGGGGTTTTAGGGGATAAGTTAAAGTCCTTGGCTGGGGCAAAACCACACCTTAAGGAGCTTTCCGCTCATGTGGCTCTAACAATTCTACGGAGTTGTCTGTCCCTGCCAAGGCTAACATACACTTTGCGAACCACTCCGGTTTGGCTGTGTAGGAGGGAGGCAGATTCATATGATAACGAGTTAATGAGTCTGTTGGAGATGATTTGAAACGTGAAAATGTCTCCCTCCCAATGGGATCAAGCGGCCCTTCCAATACGGTTTGGTGGTCTCGGCGTTCGTCGCCTACAGGACACGGAGCTCCCAGCTTTCTTGGCCTTTCGCATGGGGTGCTTGAACTAGTCACTCGCATTTTAAAGTTTAACGGTGACGGTTTTGGCATTCCTTTTGCGGACGAGGCTCTTCAGCGGTGGCGGGCCCGTTGTCCGGGGGGAGATGTTCCAGAGAAGCCCGGCGTGCAGCGCCCCTGGGATGAGGAGCTGTGCAAGGTGTCCCTTGACGGGCTGTTAGCGCAGAGCTCGGGAGCGGAACTTGCTCGTCTGCGAGCAGTCTCTCAGCCGGAGTCAGGGGCTTGGCTGCATGCGTTGCCGTCTCCGCATTTAGGAACCCTTCTGGACAACAACTCCCTGCGTGTAGCCGTGGCGCTTCGTCTGGGTTGCGATATCTGCGAACCGCACCACTGTGTTTGCGGTGCGTTGGTAGATTCGCGGGGACGTCATGGGCTACACTGTGCTAGAAGTGCAGGGAGACTCTCTCGCCACCACTCGATCAACGACATCGTCCGGAGGGCTCTCGTCTCTGCTGACATTCCATCAGTTCTCGAACCACCGAGTTTGAGTCGCAGCGACGGGAAGCGTCCGGACGGTCTCACCTTGATACCGTGGGAGAGAGGTCGTTGCCTTTTGTGGGATGCTACTTGTGTGTGCACGTTCGCGGCATCCCACATTGGCTCCACCATGGTGACACCTGGGGCTGCAGCGGAGTCGGCGGCGCGGCAGAAATGCCTAAAATACGCACAGCTGATGGGGAGCTACCTGTTTGTTCCCTTGGCCGTCGAGACCACGGGTATTTGGGGTGCTCAGGGCAGGATGTTTGTCAAGGACATTGGGCGACGCTTGAGGGACCGAGGTTTTGACAATCGTTCCGGAGCGTTCCTGATCCAAAGGATCTCACTCGCCGTGCAGCGCGGTAATGCTGCCAGTGTGATGGGTACCTTTGGGTCGGGCATGTCCTGGGGTGGTTTATCTGTTTAGTATTTTGTTTTTTATTATGTTCAGTTTTTGTGTGTGTGTAGTTTTTAATTATTTGATAATTCTTAGCTTATTGACGACGCACTTTGCGGACTTTGTAAACTACATTTTGCGATTTAAAATACAATCTGTTGAATATTAAAAGAGGTGTGTGGTGGAGTTTAACACGGGAATAAAAACTTTAAGACGGGAATAAAAACAACCAGTGCCCTATGGTAGGGATCCTCTGAAACCAGAGGGTCGAGACAGGGTGTAGTAGTAACATTTTCATTGCATAGAACAAGGTCCAGAATCCGACCAAAGTTGTTTACAAAAGTGTTGAATTGATGGAGGCCGCATACATTCAAAGTATCAATAAAGTCGATAACCTGGGCAGAAACTAAATTTTGTGCTTGAATTTGGCCATCCTGAAGTAACCATTGTATGCTACTTATATTGAAGTCATCCACAATAAGAAACTTGTCATGAATGTTGTTCGCCATAAGATGAATTAAATTAGTGCCAAAGTTCTCCAATTGCGTTTTAAAACTATTACCATTGTGTTCGTCACAAAGATATAATGTGCACAGGCGCAGAGTAGATATAAGTGTACTGCTAGTATTACGTACTAAGGGAATTGAGACCCAGATGTCCTCGGCCGTCGATTGCCAGCCAACATTGATGTTCGAACACAATTCGCGTTTAACCGCTATTAAAACTCCGCCCCCCATAGTTTGCATGGTGGAACTATAGTCGCGGTCCCGGCGCCACGCTAAATACCTGTTATCAAATAATTCATTATCGGCAATTGAGTCGAGAAGCCATGTTTCAGTCAGAGTTATAGCGTCATAGTCGTTAAGCATAACATTCCGCATAAAAGTCTCGGTTTTAGTCCGAAGCCCCCTTACATTTTGATGGTATAAACTCAGATTATCCAGAGAAGATTCTAGCAACAATCAAAAGCATATTGTACGCAAGGCAAGGTTTCATCATAGTATTCATTATTATTAAATAAATTAGAGTGACATAGCTAAAATAGGATAACCTTATCAAACCATACATGTACCTAACAAGTAAAAATAGAATATTCACAATCATAACATCATTAGACGCGGCCAGTATTGCGAAATAAAAACAAAAAAAAACTGGTACCTGGCTTGCGAAGTTAAAGTGCAGAGCATACACAGACGAATTAGCAGCGAGATGATCGGCCATAATAAGCAGTAATGACTCACGGTCACATGCAGAAATAGTCAATAGGAGCAGTGCAGCAAGGTTCAGAGCGGACTGAGAGGGAGACGGGTTACAGTGAGATTGGTTTACATGTCTAATTAGGCTATGGAAAAATGTGTGTGCAGCGTACAGATGCAATCCTAGCAAGCGCGAGTCAGTGGTTCTCAAATACAAAGTTATTATATTCGTAATATCGTTATTGTAATTTAGCGATGCAAGTAAGTGATGAAGAATAGCAAGTCATTTAATTTTTTGAAGATCGTTGGCGGAACGTATCTGGATGAAGAGGGACGTTTCGTTGCGACGTACCATAATCTTTCCGCGTTTTACCCAGACAAACTCGTGCTCCTTTTCCTTGGCAAGCTTCTTAGCAGACGTAAGTAGTTGCTTCTGTTTAGCGGTTAGATGGTCATTGATAAAAACCCTGCCGGTTCCTTGCAAGCCTATGTGAGACACGGAGAGGTTCTTAGTCGAACGATCAGCCGCAACAAAATTCTCTTTATCATATCTGTGAGTGAAGCTGGCAATTATTGACTTGATTCTCCCTTCCTCACGCGATGGGACTCTGGCAACGAAATTAATTCTATCCCGTGGCACCGCATAGTTAATGGCCGTTCCAATCTTGACAAGAATATCGAAAAGATTTTCATTCGTTTTTTGAGACACTCCTTTTATTTCGATATTGGAGGCTCG
This sequence comes from Argyresthia goedartella, assembly GCA_949825045.1. Taxonomy (NCBI): domain Eukaryota; kingdom Metazoa; phylum Arthropoda; class Insecta; order Lepidoptera; family Argyresthiidae; genus Argyresthia; species Argyresthia goedartella. Next base: position 17,348,094 of record OX463821.1, on the reverse strand, counting down.
AAGCCATTGGTCCTTTGCCTCCGGCGACGTTTCCAGCTCATCCACTCGCGCCTGAAGCTCCTGGACGGCGCTCTGCTTCTGCTCGACAGCATCGACACGGCGCTCGACGTCATCGATTCCAAATTCCAAATGTCTTTATTACTGTAGATATTTACATATACTTAGCAATCGTAATTTTTTGCCACTTCTCTACATTGGACCACTGTGGAGAAGAGGGGCGTAGAAACTCCACCAGATTGATTTTTAGATCTCTTTTTAAAAATTGCTTATGCTTAACTAATACAAAATATAATATTTAGTCATTATCATAATTAATAAGCAGGAATAAATAATTACAAAATTATTAACAGCAAGGTCTGTGTTGAGCCAGATTAACCCCATACAGACCCATCATTTAAGTAATCTTGAACATTGTAATATCCCTTTTTCGACAAAGTCGCTTTAAGATGGATTTTAAATTGCTCAAATGGCAATTTCAAGATCTCCAGAGGTATCTTGTTGTAGTAGAGAATGCATTGACCCTTGAAAGAATTGCTAACCTTCGCGAGTCTAAACCGGGGCGCAAGTAGTCTGTGATTATTTCTTAGGTTAACATTACAGCTATCGCTAAGTTTGGGAAATTTTGTGAGGTTCTTGCGTACATACATTATATTTTCGAAAATAAATTGACTAGATACAGTTAGTATGTCTATTTCTTTAAAAAGCTGTCTTAAGGAGTCTGAGCGTTTTAAATTATAAATTCCTCGGATAGCTCTTTTCTGTAAAATAAAAATAGTTTGAATATCCGCTGCTTTCCCCCACAACAAGATACCATAGGACATGACACTATGAAAGTAACTAAAATATACTAGCCTAGATGTAGCCACATCCGTGTTTTGTCTTCCTTCTTACGATGGACTTTGTTGCGGTCTTTAGCTGAGAGACGTCACTCCGTATGCCCTCAAGACTCTTCAGGGGCTCCAGCTGGAGGACCATTAAGTCCAGACGCTGCATAATGAGATCCAGGGTCGGCACAGCAGCAACGGAGGATTCCGTGTTAGACACTGCTGGCGAGGCTGTAGTTACGGGCGTGGTCTCCGGCGCCTTGATCATACAGGAAGGACACATCCACTCACTCTTCCTCTTCTCCGACAGTCTCATGTACTTCGCTTCGGTGATGCCGGCGCAAGTATAGTCGTAGTTTAAGCCGCACTCAGAACATAGGATACTGTGAACCGCGTCCTGGTTGCACCCACCGCACACGACCATCATGGAAGCACTTGAGTAATAAACATTGTTAAACTTTGGTTTTAGCGCGGAAGCGTACGCACGACTGTCCGGCAATGAATCTCAGAGAGGACTGCTATCTACTGCAGTATCTACAGACTTGTATGTACTGGCATTCTGCACCTTCGAATGGCTTCAACAAAATGTCGTTAATGACGGAAGCCTGATCGTTTTTAGGGGTTGGAATCGCAGGTTCACACAGCCACTCTATGGATTTGCTATGTAGGTTTTGGACATCTGGATATAATCGGGCTATTAAGTCGTCAACAGTTGACGCAACTGAGGCTAGATTTGGTGGAATTGTAATATTGCCTCCACTTTGCGGATATTCTCCATTTCTTATTTTAAGTGCAAACATCGCCCTTCAAGTGAACCCGAATGTTTTTCTTAAGGTGGAGTTTTTTTATTAAGGGCCAAAGATTTGACGCCTTAATGCAAGCCTTCGTCAGTTCGGGTTCCCCTTGGCCCTACCGGCAGAGTCTGACGGAAGTCTCCGCTAACAACACGGTGACTCCACCCATCGTGTTGTCGTTTCCTCTGATGTCTTTAAGAGCTCTGTCTAGTGCTTCAAAACCCCCTTTATGCGCCATTGTGCTTTATACGGTTACATTCGCGCAGTAGTTGGGCCGTATTACTCTGCTTCGAAATGTTGCAGAGTGACGTTTCGACATGATTAAGATTTAGCGGCAGCTTGAAGGCAGCGTGAGCTGTCGTGCCTCCCTCCAACAGTGTTGCTGCAATTTCTGACGATGCGACAGCTATGGCAATGCCACGATTACTCCTTACTTTTTCCAATAGCAATTTGATAAGGAAGGTTTTTCCAGGTCCACCAGGAGCATTCAGGAAAAAAGTGGCCCAATTCCTTTGTCAATATTGCCAAGGATCTTTTTGTGTTACTTATGTTAGTAAGTGACGTTGACTTAGCCCCGGACAAAAAAGAGGTTGCTATAAATTTGAAGCGTCTGTCTGTGGCACTCTACTCCAGCGTTCAAACAGAAAGATTGGAAAGATTGACATGCGGTTTCGATATACTTTATTTGCCTATCCCGTTGTCATCCTAATTGTGATCACGTTACTTAACTACCTAAAACCTACATCTTATCCCACCACAGGCATGGTAGGTCACCGCGCCGGATGCACTCTAGAGCGCTACGGGAGGCTTGTGAGAACGGCCAGAGATTACCCCACGCGCCCACTGCCGTCCCGTGGACAAGTCTACGACCCGTACAAGCAGACAATGGTGATCTTGGGGTAGGTGATTTGGCGACTAGGTACTACAGATAATATAATCGTACTACTTATACTGTTTCGGATGACACGTTAAGCTGTAGGTCCCGGCTACTATCGCTACTCGGTGGTAGACGTCGTGAAGCTAGTCAGAGGCCTTAAAAAGGCAGCTTGAAAACATCTGACAGTAGGGTTGGCCACTAGCCCGAAACCCCTCCATCAACCCGCACTGAGCCAGCAGGGTGGAGTATGGCTCAATCTCAATCGTATCCGGGTAAAAGCCGGTGCCCCTCGGCGGGGACATTAATGGGATACATGATACCTATAGTGTATTGGCTTAGTGTAAACTGGATGGCATTTAATGCGCTGACCATATTTTGGGGAATGATAGTCCCCATAACAATTTTCCTCATGAAACATGGTCGCAAACGATAATATTTTTTGGGTTTTCTTAGTAACTGTAATCAGCTGATTGGTTCAATGTACAGAAGAAAGTTTTTTTTTATTTGCGACTTCAGTATACTTCATACACAGTTCATCATGATAGGTACTATAATCCCCAAAATATGGTCAACTAATTGCATGTAAACTTTTCTGACTACTAAAGTCTATGCCAAATGCTACTTCTAAGAATGGCTTCATTAGTATCCTTTTCTGCCTCGGGAGAATGGCGAATCGATCTTGATAAAGGTATCTCGTAAATTTCTTTCTTTTGCCCTCTCCTGTGGCAGACAAGGACAGACTGAACTCAAGCAATAAGGAAAGACCGTCAATTGTGCTCGTAAGCTCAGCGATATCATTTCTACAATGATCATATTCCTACATCCGCATTAAATGGCGTCACACACACATTAACGTCTTGAGAATGATTTGTTGCTCCTCAGCACTACCCGGGAGAACGAGAAGTATTGCAGGAACCAAGTATTTCCTTCGGACTTGAGCAACTGCCTCGTGGTGGCAACTAGCGTCCCCCACAAGCGACGATAACAGTGATGGAAATGCAACAAATGTTAGGGCGTAGCGCTAAAGCAGCGCAAATGTCATCAGAGAACCCCGAATATCACCCACGATGCGCATAGCGAGCTGGAACGTGGGCTCGATGACAGGACGCAGCTCAGAACTCAGCGAAGTATTACATCGAAGACGCATCAACATTTGTTGCATCCAGGAGACGAAGTTGAAGGAGTCCAAATCGCGTAATATCGGGTAGGTATAACTACAAGCTGATTTATCATGGAACAAGGGCGCAGAATTTAGTCGACATTGTAGTAGACAAACACTTTCAAGATCGCGTAGTGGAAGTAAACAGAGTAAGCGAAAGACTAAAATCAATCAAGACCGTGTAAGAACATCATATGCGCATACGCCCCCCAGTACAGAACACCAAGTTCGGAAAAAAAACTCTTTCTGGGAAGAAATTAGCGATCTGCTGCAGTCTATACCAAACTGCGAGCCGAAGTTTATCGGCGGCGACTTGTGGCTTCAAATGGCACTGGCACACGACCTTGCAATTACTAATACTTTCTTTACAAAACTTGTAAAACATCTAGTGACCTATAAGAGCGGCGGGGCATGCACTCAGATAGACTACATTCTAACTGATAGAAAACAACTAAAGACATACAAAGACTGCAAAGTCATACCCGGGGAACCTCTTATCTCACAGCATAGAATACTAGTGGCAGAGTTCAAAATACCAAAAACATAAAAAGTCAAGAAGGAGAAAATCATAAGAACACAGTGGCATAAATTGGAGCGCGGCCATGGGACATCCTATACGCGGACGGCGTCGTCATCATCAGTGAAGATGTGAACAACCTACAGCAGATTTTAGAAAAGTGGAGGGAAGCTCTGGAAACATCAGGTCTGCGAATAAGCAGAGAGAAAACCGAGTACATTCGTTGCAACTTTAGTGGTGGTCAACAGCAAACACACTTATCAGTCTGCAGAACACCCAGCTAAAAGAAGTGGACCATTTCAAGTACCTAGGGTCAGTCATTACTAAAGATGGGTCAATAGACACTGATGTCACCGATCTCATAAATACCGGGTGGATGAAATGGAGAGAACTATCCGGCGTGCTATGCGACAGCCGAATGCCCGGCCATGACATACGGGGCCGAATGCTGGCCACTCAAAAAGTCAACTCACTAATTACACTGCGCAGAGATGAAGATGCTCAGGTGGGCAGGTCGTCTAACTCGGCTGGATCATGTCCGAAACACACACATAAGAGGCACCTTCAAAGTGAGACCTATCCCAGATAAACTACAGGAGAGCCGTCTGCGGTGGTACGGACAGGACCATCCGACCACATGATCAGAAAAGTGCTAGATGTCGAAACTAAGCCCCGAGGACGAGGAAGACCCGGAATCAAACGGATCTCCGTAGTAAATAAGAACCTCAGAGAGGCCCAAGTCAACAAAGAGATGACCCAGGACCGAGCTGCCTGGAGACGCATGATACGGTGGGCCGACTCCAAATAAAATGGGAAAGGGCCAGGTAAAGAAGAGTGAGCAACTGCCTCACAACCAACATGTTAGGTTCATATTTCTTCTTAGTCGCTTCTCTGCTGTTAAAGATTGGTCGTGGTCTTCACTTCGTTTGGGTAACCCGCCACACAAGTCACGATTGGTCTCCAGTCTTTTCTCACAGCTGTTTTTCTTCTGATATGGGACCGTCTATAGCTACTTGATATGATCTGTCCATCTCCAATTTATCTACCACACTCTTGACTACCTGCCTAGTTCTACCAGTCGTTTGATGGTCACCGAAACATTTATTTATAGTTTCCAAAATAGTAGATACCCTATATACCATAGAGTCACCTAAAAGGTTTTTTAAATATAGGTAAAAGCTATTTACTCGTATAATAAGACTTATTTTTCTATGAAATTGGCCCCTGTACATATTTAATTATGGAATTACGTATTACTTAACTCTGTGATAAAGGACTCCGTGGTTTAGTGGTTCGCTCGCATCTCATGCAGGAGGTGCAAGTTCGAATCCGGTACTGACCATGCACCAATAAGATGAGTAGGTAATTCATCTTAAGTATAATCATCGGGCGTTCTAACGGCAGGGATCGAAAAACCCAAATTTCCCGGTAACGCTAAATATCGCTCCCCAAATCATGAGAACCCAAAAATACGGAAACCTCTAAGCCAAAACAGGAACCAAACCGACGGAGAACGGTTTAATAGAGGAACCTCTTTGAAGAGTTACCAATAATAAGGGTTTCTCTAAAATAACGGGAACCTTTATTTCGAAAAACAGTTTCATAGGGTTTCTATAAAATAACGGGAACCTTTATTTTTAAAAACACTTTCATTTCGGTACGGTTCCCTCAAAATAAAGAGATCCCTTTATTTCGAAGTAAAATTTAAACTGTTACTATCAAATCCAGTTGCTGTTAGGATAGGACCTTTTGGAGTTGCGGTACGCGACAGTGACGACAGAAAAACAGTCAGCTTAATAATATTAATCAGTTAATTTACTTATTACTAATAATTACTAAAACTAATTTTCTAATTCTTCTTCTCCACTCATAGCATCTCCTTCACTCTCTGAGCGTTCTTCATATGAAATATCAGAATCAGTATCATCACCTATAACAATGAAAAATCTGTTAATCGTTACATTTAAAAAGAAATACTTCCACGTAACGTGCTTTCCCACAGCGGCAGCGTTGCCGTTTACCGTTAGGTATTGAAAGGCGGCGAATCAATTGACATCATACGCCGCTCCATTCTAGAGATGAGATTATTGGTTGTTTTTTTTTATTGGTTGATGTTTAATTGATAAAAACAATATCGATAATTTTGTTGGTTGAAAATATTAGTTAATATTTTTATTCAAGTACTAAACAATCAACCATTCACTTCACGGACTGAAATTTCACTTCCTTTTGTAAGAATAAAAATATCAATAACAGTAACTGTGTAAATCTGTTTTTATCGTAAGAGAAATAGAGCATACAATCAATGAGCGACAGAAATATCACTTCCGTTGGTTTTGAATAAAATATCTACTGTAATGAGTAAATGTGTGCTATCGTAAGAGATATAGAGCATACAATTGATTAAATTGCCGTACCTAAGGAAATGAATCCTGCGACGTTGCCGCTCCTAATTCGACCCGTGCGAGAGAAAACGCGACGTTGTCAATTCTCCTGTTAGACTTAACTGAAATTGATATGATATTTTTCACACCTTTCATTCGGAAAAGTAAGTTTTCCTCCACGACGAGAGGGAGCAAAATGCTACTTTTCTGTTCAAGCTGCTTTTTTTATTTATTCATTGCCATGTAGCATTTACGCAATGTACCTATTGAACACAGACTAAAATAATCGAATGTAATTATGAAAGTACATTACAAACGACTACGATGACATAGTCGATTAAAAACGAACATGTTTCAAGTTTTAACTTTAACAACGTTATATGAAAATTTATAATTTTTTCGTAATATTAAAAAAAATGTCACAATAAATTATTTGTTTTATTGAAATCAAAACTATCGATGACTGTTATTGTGATATAATGAATATTGATATTCGAAACCATTGTAATATTCGATTCGATAATTTTTACACATTAGTAAAAGTACACAGGAATATTTTATCTGTGGTGACCTTTCCCTAATCCTTCACAATCCACCATTATAAAAAAAAAGTTTTGTTTACGTTGTTCGATTACTGTAAAAGTGGTGAAAATGGAATTCAAAGTATAGTTATTTAATTTTTTAGAGCATTTAATTCAAATTTTCCTCATAGTCGGTGTGAAAAGTTGTATGTGTCACTGAGGAGCAAAAATATTTTCGTCATGGGCGTTAACGCTTGAATCCTTCGTTACGCTCAGGATTCTAACTAAGAATCCCTCGCTACGCTCAGGATTCTATCGTAGAATCCTTCCCTTCACTCGGGATTCAATGTACCGCCCTCGCCGTAAATACATAATTTTGCTCTCTTGTGACACAAATAACTATTTCACACCTTTCATTCGGAATAGTAAGTTTTGCTCCACGACGAGAGGGAGCAAAATGCTACTTTTCTGTTTAAACTACTTTTTAAATTTATTAATTGGCATGTAGCATTTATGCAATGTACCAATAGAACACAGATCTTAATGAAATAATCGATTGTAATTAAATCGTAATCGATTAAAAACGAAAACGTATTCAAGTTTCAACTTTAACAACGTTATATGAAAATTTATGAATTTTTCGTAATATTTAAAAAAAAAACACATTAAATTATCTGTTTTACTGAAATCAAAAGTTATTGTGATATAATGAATATTGATATCCGATACCATTGTAATAATCGATTCGATAATTTTTACACATTGGTAAAAATAGCACAGGAATATTTTATCTGTGGTGACTTTTCCCTAATCCTTCACAATCCGCCTTTAAAAAAAAGACGTTGTTCGATAACTGTAGAAGTGTTGAAAGTAAAATTCAAAGTATAGTTATTTCATTATTTTTAGAGCATTATATTTCAATTTTCCTCATAGTCGGTGTGAAAATTTGTATGTGTCACTCAGGAGCAAAATTATTTTCGTCTTGGGCGTCAACGCTTGAAACCTTCGTTACGCTCAGAATATACGCTCAGGATTCTATCGTAGAAGCCTTCGCTTCACTCTGGGTTCAATGTACCGCCCTCGCCGTAAATACATCATTTTGCTCCCTTGTGACACAAATAACTATTTATTCGCTAATGTTAATTGTAGTGTTAATGGTTGACGGAACGGACTCTGAGCGGAGTAGTTGATATGATATTTTTGTTCGTTAATGTTAATTTTGTTTATTGAATATCATGGTTGATTTTAAATATTGGTTAAATTTATTGGTTAATGGTTATATTCATCACCATTCCAAAAGCAATATATCCTAATAGCAACTGGATTTGATAGTACTATAGTCCGCTTTTAGGGATCCGTACCCGAAGGTACTGCCGCTGTCCGTCTGTCAGCGGGCTGTATAACTGGACCGTAATAGCTAGAAAGCTGAAATTTATACATAATGTGTATTACTGTTGCCGCTAGAGCAACAAATAGTAAAATATAAATCAAGTTTTAAATAAAGATGGTCCTCATACAAGAGTCGTTGTTTTATAACGTTTTCCGCAAACAGAACATTTGTGCATACAAAGTGTATCATAACTTTGCGCCGGTTGGCAAACTCTGTGATAGCCGAACATCATAGGCTCTTACTTCTATTCTCGAGTTTCCGGCTTTAATTCCCGGTGGTGACATTTATTTTTCTTTTTTACTTTTTTATATTTTTAAAGACATAATAGTCCGACTCGCTTTATATGCTGTTTATGCTTACTTCAATATAAGTAAGAACACCTTTGAGGAATTACATGAAATCCTACAGCCGAAGATTTTATCAAACAAAACTCGATAGGTAGGAACATGATTTGTACAAAAAATACAACATTTTTTCGGTTCCGTAAGAGAAATTTTTTTTCAACGATTGTACGGAACCCTTTGTGTGCGAGTCCGACTCGCACTAGACCGGTTTTCCATAATGTTTTCAGGGTTCATCTACGAGTACCTATATGACGTATCTATGTACACGCTTGGATAAAAATTAAATTTTTGTGTTAAACTTTAAAGGTAAACAGGTACCTTTATTATTTATTACGTTTTTTTTTCTAATTTTATGATTAATAATTTAGTGTAATTTTAAAATTGAATTTTCTTGCTGCTATTAAATGCACTAGTTTGGCATGTTTATAGTAACTTGATTATTTGTTTATATTTAAAATAGAGATAGCAGCCCCCGACGGATTTTCTTGTTTTTTTTTTAACAAGTTCATAGCATAAATTATTTGAGTCGTTCAAAATTATTTTATCCTTTTTCAACTACATTTTAACCGTCGTGGGTTTTTTATTTCAGACTTTTTAGAGAGCAAGCATAGGTATTATCTAAATTGTACTTCATATTTATATGTATAATACGTGCTATAGTTTCGGTTTTACAAAATTATTGTTAAATTTGGTTGTGTTTGTACTAGTTGTAGCATTATTTCTTGAATGTTTATTTTCATTTGTATAAGTAAGTAGGTTAGGTTAGGTTAATTGGAATATCCCTCCACATTACATCATTAGCTTAATTCACGAGTATTGATTTTTGCTTCTGATTTTTAGTTTAACATTTTTCGTACTTCGTCTTGAGTTTATTAGGTTAATTAAAATAAGTAGTAGGCTAAGTTGTTGGGACATCTCTACATATTTTCTTACTTTTAGGTTATTCGTATAGGTACCTATTATCTTTTTTTTCAAGTTCTATTATTGTTCTTGTTTATTTGTTAATGCTATTTGCTACCAATCTAATTATAACTTAAATTATACATATGCAATTATATGTATAATTTGTCAAGTTGCACAAAGTATCAACAAAAATGGGTCTAGGTCGGAAAACTAAAAAAGCTAGCGCCATATATAAGAAAAATATCACTGTCAAAAGTATGGAAAATCGACGACGCGACGCGCAGCGCACAAGTGAGGCCTCAATGTAATGTTATCAAGAAAGTTTTATCGAGTTTCTTTAATATTTAGTAGCTAATATAAACAATATCACTGCAGTGCCCCCTAGTGAGTTCATACTGTAACACCTATTTATGAACCCTCACTAATCAACCACAAACCCATCACAAAATATATATATGAAAACCGCATCAGAATCAAACGAATAGTTTAAGTTTTGCACAAACAAATGCTTACCGCAGCGCCCCCTGGTGAGTTGTCATCGTAACACCTATCTAAGAACATGCACCAATCAAACCCGTACTCATCACTGAAAAACGGCATCAAAGTCGGACAAGTAGTTGTGAATTTGTACAAACAAATCAATGTTTACCGCAGCGCCCCCTGGTGAGTTGTCATCGTAACTCCTATCTAAGAACATGCACCAATCAAACCCGAACCTATCACTGAAAACCGCATCAAAATCGTAGTTTTTGAGAACGCATATACGTTCCGTCGTGGGTAATAAAAAAGCGGTCACCACCTTTGAGAAATAATGTATACATTATTACTCAAAGGTCACCACGTACACACATATCATAAACAAACAAAGGGAATCACCATAAACAAATGTTTCAATAAATTCAACTCGACCTAGTTGTCATAAAAATAAAGTCCATGATTTTAATCACACAAGAAATTGAAAAACTAGTTTCGAGGAATCGCCGAAAACCACCATGTTAGGTATTTTGTGTTGCTAACACAACAAAAAATTATGTACTTTTTTATAAGTAGGTTATTCCTATCTATAATAATTATGATAATTATGCTATACTCTGTCCAATCCCTTATTGAACTTTGGACATTTCCTAATTGCGTACAGTTTATGACGTATTTTTCGTGTCAGATGTCAAAAGTGTTGGGATTTTTATCTGTCAAAAAACTATTAATAGAGTGGACAAAGTATAGTAGTTGAATGGCGTACCTGAAGAATAACTGAATCAACCTAATCCACTAGAAAATCCACTAGCCACTAAAACCAGTTTTGACCGCTAAAATGAAAGTCTAAACCATCAGATCTAGTGGAAAATCCACTGTGTTGGCAACACTTGCTCGAACGGAGTGTGATCAAGCAGTCCTTTGAAGTACCGCCGCCACGTAGGGTATTTACCTACCTACCACCTACCGCGCGGTCCGCTTAAATAGAGTAAACATAAAGATCTCGGTTCCCCGAATTTTCAGGCTTCCATTACGATTTGTTATCGCAAAATATCTGTCTCGGTTTCAAATGGTTCCCATAATCACAAATAGTGGTTCGGATACAACTCACAAAAACCTTTATATCGGGAACCCGTTTGGTCCCTCCCGCTCTAACTTCCCGGTCCGCTTAAATAGAGTAAAGGATTTCGGTTCCCAGTGTTTTCAGGTTCCCATAACGATTTGTTATAGCAAAATATCTGTTTCGGTTTCAAACGGTTCCCGTTATCAGAAATAGTGGTTCGGGTATCACTCAGAATAAAGGGAAAAACTTTTACATCGGGAACCCGTTTAGTCCCTGTCTAACGGTTATGGAAAACATTGTGAGGAAACTTTCATATCCCCCTGTCGCGTAAAATGGAGTCGCCAAACTTTCTTGCCTTACAATAATGATTTATTTGTAGAAATAAATTCGTGCGCGACAGTGCCCATGCGCCGGTACCCCCTTCCCGCATTGCAACCGTGCCCCCAGCGAGCTCCCGCCACCCCCACCCGCTTCTATTGCTCGAAAAAGACGCATAACGATCATTTTATTGAAAATTAATCACATATATTAACAGTAAGGTGACTTTCATCATTTATCTTCAAAATATTAATATGGCAACTGGATTATGACGTAGTATGGATTTGACTGGACTGGACCTCTATTCCTGTTTACTTTCATCACGATTCAAATAAGAACAAGAAAGTAATGGATTCCAATTTATACAATATATCTGGTCCAAGTTACCCGCTACTATTAGAGACTGCACTAAATTTTCCACTTTTAAAGTCTCCCTGAGAGAACACCTTTTGAAACTGTTTGACGAACCATATTAGCCATATTGTATTTTTATGTAAGATGGCAACTGGATTATGACGTAGTATGGATTTGACTGGACTGGACCTCTATTCCTGTTTACTTTCATCACGATTCAAATAAGAACAAGAAAGTAATGGATTCCAATTTATACAATATCTCTGGTCCAAGTTACCCGCTACTATTAGAGACTGCACTAAATTTTCCACTTTTAAAGTCTCCCTGAGAGAACACCTTTTGAAACTGTGTGACGAACAATATTAGCCATATTGTATTTTTATGTATGTATGTATTTATTTATTAATCAGTAGTATTTATTATTTTATTATAATATTTATTACTTTGTGTGTTATAATATTTATATAATATTTATTATTTTATTATAATATTTTTACTTTCAGTTTTTTAATATCTCACTTATTATATTTATATTTATTAGCGCACTATGGTCTGCCCGACTTATAACCTCCTCTCTCTTGCTCGGGTCTGCAGGAAGAACTTTCTTTAAGAAATATCCAACATCATTTTTGGAAATGCCTTTTCTTTTATATGCTTTTGTGATCGATATGATATGGTTAAATAAAGGCTTGTGTTTAAAAGATCACCAAATACCTGCTACCAATAAATTCAAAACGACCGCCAGAATTAGTAAACGATCACCAAATTGTGTTTGGATAAATGATCACCAAAAGTATTTGGATAAATGATCACCAAATACAGGGTAAACTTCACCTAAGCTACCGCAGTATTTTGCCCTGATATTTTCTGCAACTTTTGGTTGAACCCATTTCGGGTAGGATTTTTTTTGTTGGTGGTCATTTAAATTGTTCTCTTAAATAAATACATGTATCTGGCCTGTAGCCTGTAATGTCTTTCTTACTGCTATGATTTTATTTTAAATAGAAAATAGATTCATAGACGCTTGGATAAATTAATAATATAATAAATGTAGCCCATTAATTTCCCCTCCGAGGCGTACAGGCCTTCACCCGGATACCGGATATAAGCCATAGTCCACCACGCTGGCTGAATGCGGGTTGATGGAGGAGTTTTACGACTACTACTTCCAAGTAGCGATAGCAGCCGGGACCTATAGCTGAACGTGTCATACGAAACCCTGAATATCCCATAATGTACTTAAGATAAATTAATTATCTCATTGGTACATGGTCAGGATTTGAACCGGCATCTCCTATGTGAGAAGCAAGCGTGAAACCTATTAGATCACGTAGCCCTTTTATATATTCCCAGCTTGGATATATGTGATAAAAAATCACGGATGTTCCCACAAAGATAGTTTATGAGCTAGATTGACTTATAGAATACTTTTTATCCAACTGCACCAGAAGGAGGGTTTTTTTTTTTGGGTGATAGTTCCTAGGTATGTACATGCAGACGAAATTGCGATAGAGATAAGATAAGCTCGCCTTTGGAATAAATTTATATGTACTTACCTATTTCTTATTGTTAGTAATTATTTGTGTGCAATAGAGAAATGAGTATGTGAATATCATTTGATTTGTTTCGTCAGGAGCATCGAGGTGGGTGACCCGATCTCTCACAAGCTGCCTCCCGACACGAGTGACGTCACAGACGAGATGTGGGCGCGCCCGCGACGCCTGTCCGTCACACCATTCGATGCTTTATTGCACTTACAATAAATACTAACTAATAACGGACGCATCAAAGAGCGTAATAACGATCTTTGATGCGTATATAATAAGAATTATTAAGGATATTCTAAGCATTACTTTAATTTAGGACACGAATAAAAAAACATAATACAAGTCCTCTTTGTATTACTAAATGTAGTATTACCATGTTTCAATACGGTAAAAAATGTAAGCAATAAATAATTGATTTTAATGTTGTTTATTTCTTTAACCCTTTTTAGGGCTGTCCATATTTTGGACACCATACTTTCATTTTTTTTGGATGTTAATATTACCAATCAATAAGGTTGAAAATCGCGGGCCATTTTTTGAAGTTTCACCCTACAAAGGATTAACTAAGTACCTACTGTACATAATTCCTTTATCGATGTATTCCAAATTCTCCTTCTAAATATACATATATATAGTGGTTAAGTAGGTCATATTAAAAAGGGCTAGAATTTAATCGCACATCAAAAATACTGATTTGCACAGCGAAAACACTTTTTGTTTTAAATATTTTATGTGTACTCAAATTTATGTTTTAAGTATTTTTTGTTGTTCTTGCATGTTCAAGCTAACACGAAGGATAAAGGAGCCTTCGCTTCGCTCACCCCCTTAACCCTTCACCTAAGATACCGCAGCATTTTGCCTTGATATTTGCTGGGCAAATCAGAATTTTTGATGTGCAGTTTAATATTTCCCATTAAAAAGTAACTCGTATTTAAAAGTAAACAATTTATTTAGTTTACCTTAGCATTAAGCCGTAATTTTCATATGAATTAAGGTTATTTATGGCGTATATTAGAGACTGATGGCAGCTGCGATACGATGTTCTGAGGAAGTACCTCCACCATCACCGCCTCGTCGTCACCGATCCAGTGGAAGTCAGCTAGGTACTGAAACAAGGTAGTGAAATTTAAGAAACTATACATGGTATGATCACTGTCTGTTTGTCTGAGTAATAAACATAAACATCTATATACAATACAGACACTTCCGATGCTTCTAGCCCTACACTAGGATGAGACGTCCCTGTGTCGTGGGAACCTGCCACAGCGACGTCACACACATACAGTGCTTGTCATATAATTATAAACACTGAATGCATATTAAAATAACTAAGTTATTCCTCTCTATATTTCTTCATCAGATTATTATTGGAACTTGCTACACAGTTTTAAATATATTTGTGTAAATATTTCAATGTTAATGTAATAAATTAATTTATGTTAAAACGATGTATTATCTACAAAATGTGTCTGTTTCTCATCTTTTATTCGGTTTGTACCAAAGAATGTGACAAATGAACATTTCTGTAATTGCATTTACATTTAAAAAAAAAATACAAAATTTCTGTGATTTTAGTTTTTCGACATCTTAAAAATTGACAGAGTTATTAAAGCTCAAAGTTCGACTCTCCGCGAAACGCTTTTGTCAACTGAGCGTAGCATGTAGGATCAGCGATGACGTCACTTTACCCGTCAGGTGATGGGATCGGCCGGGCTCCGGTTTCTGGGCTCATTCGGCTTAGTGATGGGTAAATCGCTCCAAATCGCAACTCGATTAAATCGGTTTGAAAAAAAAACGCAAATCGGTTTGCAAACCGATTCAAATCGATTTGGGGCCAAACCGACGAAAGCATACAAAATACCTACATACAAAAGAGCGAAAACTGAATCGCCCGATGCAACTTTCCGATTTGAGAGTTAGAACGATGTTTTTAGGGGATAAGACAGAAATGAAGAAACATAAATTAAAATCAATATATTAATTATAAAGACATAGAGATGATTATGAGATCAACAATGTGGCATAAAGGTAACTTCAATACCTTAGTATTGTAACTTCAATACCTTAGTATATAAAAAATACTCTATTTTCAAACCTTCACTGCAAACAAAAACTTCAAGTCACCTACACAGGTCGCAACAGGTTCTATCAGCTCAAAGCGTGCCGCGAAGCGACATGACCAACACATCAATCAAGCAAGCAAAACTCGCTCGCGAACGAATTGCACGTACAAATCGGTTTGCACCAATCTTTGAATCGTTTAATCGTCAAATCGACTAAGTATTAGGTATAGCAAGCAAAACTCGCGGGCGAGCGAATTGCACCTCTAAATCGGTTTGGACCAATATTTGAACCGATTTGAATCGTTGGTTCGTCCAATCGGTTTGAACCGAGTTGGTGAATCGACTTACCCACCACTAATTCGGCTCAAGCGCGCCATACTGGAAAGAACTTCCCACAATACTCACGAATAAAAACTAAAATGACCAAGAAATACTGCATAGTGCCCATGTGCAATAACTCGAGTGTGAGATGAGAGAGACTCCAAATAAGTCATTTTTTTGATTGGACTCAATTTTACATAGACGATGAGCAAGCTTTGCACACTTGGTCTAATGAGCTGGTGATGGAATGAGGACTTGGATGAGTACTGGAACTCAGGAACCAGGAATAGTAAGGCAGTCGTGATTGGACTCAATTTATCAAGGATGATGAGCTGGTTTCGCAAACTTGGCGTCATGGTCTCTCTCTTTTGTGATAGTTGTAGTATGTATATTATTGTAATATGTAAACTATATGAACCGGTTTATGTATGTATTGGTACTTATTTAGTAGTTTTGTATATTCGAGTATGTATTTTATTTACCGTATTTTATAGATATTTAATTAACTTATATGTATTTTTTTATAGTTTAGATATTGTGCACTGCCTACCCTTTCTTTATAATTTTTCCTGCCATGCCTAGATTTGCTGGAAGAAATCTCTTTTAGAGATAAGCTCGCCTTTGTACATGTTTTCTCTTAATTTATCTTTTTAAATAACTGTGTTCGATACAGAATTATGAAAAAGAACATGTTACCACTCTCGTTCAGTCCAGTGCTCGTATTTTTCCGTACAATTTTGCCTCACGTATCTAATTGTTCTTGCAGACACACCCTTCGACCCTCCTGCACCAAACAATTCCTAAAGTATCAGTTCGTATCCATTGAACGGATCTTTTTTTTGCGAACAATACCATCTTAGTCTTCCTGCAGAGTAGTTTTCCTTGGTCTCGGTTTTCTAGGTACGTTTTCGGTCGCGTTGAACTTCTTGAAACAGTTCAAGTGGCTTGCTATTTTCCTAAATGACCAACCACCCTTTCCAATGTAAGATCAAAATAATCTTCCTAGTGGACGAATCGCAACTTTTGTGTTCAACCCATATTGATGTGTTTAAAACGGATTAATATTGATTAAAAAGGTTGGGTTTTATAGCTAATATCGACGTTTCATGAAAATACACGACAAAACAAAGTAAAACAGAAATTTGATTTCTATTCTTTTAAAAAAAAATAGAACACGGCTTTTATTGTCTTTAATTAGCTGGCCAGCTACAAGTACATTAAAAAAGTTTCTGTTACAACAGTGAGCAGTGTATGAACTACTAACAAAACATATATTTTTTGTCCCACATCTCAAGAAAACAATGCCGTGTATTGTTTTATAACAATTACACTAGATTAGATACCTATTTTACTAATGGTACTACCATATTTATGTTTTTATGGTCAATAATTGGGTGTCTTTAAGCCACCACTGCATAAACATCCATGTCCTGGGGTTTTTTCTTCCTACTGGGATTGGAACCCAGTACCTCTCGTTTGGGAGGTAGAGCCTCGGACGGCAACGCCATGGAGGTGGCATCAACGGTTATTCCTTTTTACGGTTAAAAATAGTTAAATAAGCTGTTTAATTTACCTTAGTGGGTATAATGCGCACTGAAGCGTTCTTGGAGCTGTGTTGTCTGTTAGGTTTCTTCTTCGCGTCCGATGGCTCTACGCCGCCATTCTGGCAACAAATCAAACATTTTTTTGGTTGAATTTTGATATCGTGATATCGAAGAAAAATGGGACATGTAAAAAAAAACAAAGATACCAAACTGAGAAAACCATTATGTGATAATTGTGTTCCCAACTAAATTCCGTTATTCCCGTTAGTAAAAAACATAATGTACTTCATTTGTCCTCTACGGCGTAGTTTGTACAAATTCCCTTCGCCGTTAAGTTGGCTGTTCTGTAAAACTCTTCATGTATCAACAGTTTTCAACAGAATTAAAACAAATATAGATATTTTAGTTTTTCAGGGTTCCGTACCCAAAGGGTAAAACGGGACCCTATTACTAAGACTCCGCTGTCCGTCCGTCTGTCACCAGGCTGTATCTCATGAACTGTGACAGTTAGACAGTTGAAATTTTCAGAGATGATGTATTTCTGTTGCCGCTATGACAACAAATACTAAAAAACAGAGTGAAAAAATTTAATTATCTTCGTACCACATACAAACTTAAGAATGCACCTGGTTACGTACGTAGAGTGTGAAAGTAGCCGCACCAATAACTTTGTTCACACTATTTTGCTATGTAAAATCCAAACGATTCACTCCACACCATCCCTACCATTGTACGGTGGTACGGAACACTTCGTGCGCGAGTTTGACTCGCACTTAACCGGTTTTATTAGTTTAATGATCAGAAACAACCAGCTTCAAGTACAACCGTTCCAAAACTGTGAGCAAGTGACGTCACGAGAGCGCCGGCGCGTTGCAGCGACAGCAGCGTCGTCGTCGTCAGGTGTCGTCGTGCAGCACGGGAGACATAATTCCAAATTCTGTGTATGAGTCAACGATGCAGGTGTTGAGTCCGCACAGTTCATGTCATCAATTTTTTGATCTTTCGCTGTCCATGCCATTCCAAATTCTGTGTACGAGTCAACGCTGCAGATGTTGAGTTCGCACAGTTCGTTCCGCTCCGCTTCGCTCGGCTCTGGGTCGTTCATAACGTTGTGACCTAACACAACCTATCTCTAGTATTTACACAGAAAGTGACCTAAAACAACAATTTCAGTTTTTTGAAACGAGATGGGGTCACCTCGCTCCGCTCCGCTTCGCTCGGATCTGGGTCGTTCATAACGTTGTGACCTAACACAACCTATCTCTAGTATTTACACAGAAAGTGACCTAAAACAACAATTTCAGTTTTGTAAAACGAGATGGGGTCACCTCGCTCCGCTCCGCTTCGCTCGGATCTGGGTCGTTCATAACGTTGTGACCTAACACAACCTATCTCTAGTATTTACACAGAAAGTGACCTAAAACAACAATTTCAGTTTTGTAAAACGAGATGGGGTCGCTCATAACGTTGTGACCTAACACAACCTATCTAGAATAGAATAGAATATAGAAAGTGACCTAAAACAACAATTTCAGTTTTGTGAAACTAGATGGGGTCGCCTCAAAACTGTACAACATTAAGGCGTTGATGCATACATAGATTTAGTTCAAACGTTGCGCGCGAGGGTGTAGTCCAGAGTCAGTGTATGAGTCAACACTTAGCAGTGTTGACTCATACACAGAATTTGGAATCATGCGCACGGGAGCGCCGGCGAGCCGCGGGTGCCAGTCGACGTGACGTCACGCTATGTTTGTTTGTATTCTTAGTGGAGAGCTACCTGCAGAGTGCGGTCTAGCAGCCACAGCGCGGTCTCGCCGTGCAGCACGAGAGCGCCGGCGCGCCGCGGGTGCCAGTCGACGTGACGTCACGCTATGTTTGTTTGTATTCTTAGTGGAGAGCTACCTGCAGAGTGCGGTCTAGCAGCCACAGCGCGGTCTCGTCGTGCAGCACGAGAGCGCCGGCGCGCCGCGGGTGCGTGCTGACGGCGGCGCGCGCGGCGTGCGTGCGGAACCAGACGGGAGGCAGCTCGTGCCGCGGCCAGTCAGAGAACTTCTTGCTGCTCAGCGAGTATTCCATTAGCTGGAATGGTTAAATGGAGTGTTAGTGGAAGTTATTAAATCCAAGGGATTAAAAACCACAAACGACTGTTCTTTTGACGATGGTGAAGTGGTTTGAGGACTTAGTCTGACGTCTCTTGAAAGATTGCGGCGCGGCGAGTTTATTATATCGTACCTTATTTAAATGCATAAAACCGAATTTGTTGTTTATTAATGTGATCGTAGCAGAGTATCATTACATGTTCCTAAGTAATTCCGAAACACGTTTCAAGCACCTAATAACACTTCATCTATGTAGACTCATCACATCAGTCATCAATTCCCTCAGTGGTTCATATTATGCATCATTTAAAAATAAACATAAAATTTATATTCAGGCACATACATTGCTTCTGATCCCACACGAAGTCACACACATATAAACATCCAAGACTTGTTTTTTTTTCCTTAACCCTAGCCGGGGTCGAACCCAGGACCTCTCTCATGGTAGGCAGAGCCACAACCGCGGCGCCACAGAAGTCGTCATTTGATAGTAATGTGTCAGTACGTGTACGGCGCATCATTACACTTAAACATTGCTCTAATGTGCGAATCGCCCAAAGACTCATCATATCATAACACAATAAATAACCCTAAATCTATTACAAATATTATGGTATCTTTTGGCTTTTGTGGATCAATAATAACGTCAAAATATATTGTAATTATGATGAAATATCTGATTTTCTGCGCAATTGTTTGCTCAATTCTTATTAAATAAAGGTTCGGTGGGTATGTTGAAAAATCTCAGAATTCTGTCTCCCACCTTCCTGATTCATCATCAGGTAATCACGATGAGAACTTCGTCAGGAGAAAATGCAATGAACACGACGTGATTACTAGGCAGCACCCTAGGGTTCCCCCTCCCACCTTCAGGATGTCACCCATCATCTCCCCTCTTATTGTAAGATCACCTCGATGATACCAAATTCTTGTGACACGCTTGTCATGTGATGATAGACGATCTAGAAGTTGCAAACTTACTCACAATCTACAAACTTAGATAAAATAGCTATAAAATCACTTAACATTTACATAAAGGCACATGTGAAAGTAGCGATGTTAAGATGTTTGGATGTTGTGTGTTTGTGCCTCAATCACGCTAAAACGGCTGAACGGATTTGAATGAAATTTTGCACAGAGATAGTTTATGAGCTAGATTAACATATAGGATACTTGTTATCCGACTGCACCCGATGGAGGGAAACGTTGTCTCGGTAAATGATAAATCCTAGGGGGCGGCATCAGCTGGCAAAAAAAATATGTGAACTAAGAAAAAAATGTAAAGAGGCGGGCTTATTTTTAATACATGCAAGCTCAACATATCTATAGTCTGCGCCACCACTCATTTCCTGCGATGGAATGTGGAACTTAATACGCTAATCTTACTGGCAAGACGACACGGTGCCGCCGCGGCTATCGGACTTGAGTGGTGGCGAATAAAATATACCTTCAGCCAAACATATTTCATGAACATTTAAATTTGATTTATTGAGAAAATCTAAATCTAAATAACGCGTTTAATGAAGTAAGCTTTAATGTACCTTCTCTTTAAAAGATAAATTGTTATGTACTTGACTAATTTGTAAAACTTTACTTGAATAATAAAAAATATTTGCGTCGGGCTGACCACGGACTTAAAAATAAAAAATAAATAAACTGAGAAGTAAAAAGCACTAGCACCAAAAAGCACGAATTGGCTGCTTAGAGATCGTACACTGTTGTAGAGGCTGGAAAGTGGGCAATAGATGGACGAGTGAGTTTTGAGAGACGATTCCATCTTTTGTACTTTTGGCTTACAAGTGCTTTTCACGACTACTACGAGGAAAGATAATTAAATATACAGAAAAAATACTATTATATACATACTATATATATAAATATACAGATAAATTAGGTTTGGAACACCGCCTGGCGGAGACCGCCATCTTGCGCAATTAGCACACGTCAAGCTCGATTTTACTGACGCGTCGGCATTATGCACGATGCCTTTTACCGACATGAAGCGGCATGAAGCGCCATCTGTTGACCTCATCTCAGGGAAATCAGCCAACAAATCAATAAGACTTCTTTATAATGCTGTACTGGTAACAGAATAATGTTATTTTGGTTTCTATATTAAATAATTTTTCCGCCTTCTAACCTCAAAATAGCATCTTCGCCGCTTGATTTTGGGTTCTCACGCGGAAACATTATATTCTTAACTCGTTCGAAAAGGCTTCTTTATGAACCTCGCTACGAGCTCGCCTTCGGCTCGTGCCGTGAACTTCTCGGTTCGTAAACATAAGCCTTTTGCGAACTTGTACGAAATGTACTATCTTACCATACTTAAGTAACGTGTTTAATATTTATGCTTCGGAACGCACCGGTTTTTTGTTGCGCGGATCGACCGCGAGTAATCGGGACATCACTAGCGGAAACGGAACCGCAGCTGTCACTCGTACCAACGAGATGAAAAATTAGAGGTTATCTTTTCTTGTCGGGAGAAAAAACATGTCTGCTCAGGCGTCGGGCCATTGATTGTATTTCGGTGTAACAATTGTCTAATACAGGTGTCAAGCCTGGTCGGAGTGTTAATCATCAACATCGTCGGGAAATAAGTAGATTCGCGTCAGCGGTTGAGTGATCCGTGTTGTGATTGGACATCGTCGTATCGGACGGCGACTCCTCGTGTCGGCAGGCAGCACGCCGGCGACAGCGTCGGGCAGCGAATAGTGAGATTCAGTCCCTATCCTACCCAAACTTGTGCTCCTATCCCGTATTCCTGCCTCGAATCGAGCTTTCGATTTCCGGTCTACGACGGCAAGGTAAAGTAACAATCAAGATTTTCTCTCCCGTGCTGGCAAAAACCCAGCCCCTCAAGATTCCACGCCGTTCGGTTGAGGCGTGGAATTAAACATAACGTAATGCAGTTATTGGTTATAAATGCACTGAACGCAGTTATTATTAGTTGTGCATTGAAAAAATAAATTGATTGATCTGAAACTACAACTTATCGTATTTTTTATTTGACTCCTCTAATAGTTTTCTAACTGTGACGACCTCAGCGCAGCGGTTATGGCTTTCCCTACCATGTGAGATGTTGCGGGTTCGATCCCCGACTGGGGATAAATAAAATAAAAACCCCAGGTCTTGGATGTTTATATGTGTGTGACGTCGCTGTTTCTTGTTCCCACGACACATGATATCCTAATGTGGGGCCAGAAACAATGTTTGTGTGTAAATGTTTATGTTTATCTTTAACTCTATGGTCAGAGAACGAGCTGCCGCCAAGTCCGATCAATCATCTAGTATGATGCCAGTTCTCACTTCTACGGTTTGACACGAATAGTTTATAAACTATCGAAAATTATTACGGTAAATTGCAGGCAGTCTGTTCAGTACACAATTCATCGATAGTTTTAACCTGACGCGATAGATAATAATCAATGGTTATCACAATCTTGCGGAGACATATACAAATGTGTGGATCAAATAATTTTCAAACATACCCTCTGATCCACATAAACGAGTATCAAGTTCTCGTTCTCGTGGTCGATGGTGACGGCAGACGGCACGCAGTGGTACTTCGGCAGCGCCGCGTGCGACTCGAACTTGGAGTTGCCCTTGCGGCACCACACATGGACTCGCCCGGCCGTGTCCGCCGCGGCCAGGTAGGTGGCGCTGCTGGCGCTGCTGGCGCGGCTGGCGCGGGGCGGGGACGGCGGCGATGTCACCAGGTGGAGGAGAGTCGGCGACAGCTTGTCTGCAAGAAACGAATACAGCGGTTGCGTGCACAGTACTCGTTGTGTGAACAGCTTTCACATAGGGTCACTCGGGATAAAATCATATATCTACACTAACACTCACTACACACTTCACTGAAATCATTCATACACTACACTTACATCTTCTCGCTCCACACACACAAACTCTCACATCATGTTTTTTCTGTAATTTCTAAATTGTATTTTTACCTTTTGCTTAGTTACCTATCATCTACTTATAATATCAACAATATAAATACTTGTTATGTACCGAAATTGTATGACTCTGCGGGAAGAGCGCCCTACTCATCCTAAAACACAGGGTTTTAGGGAGTAGTGTCTCACCCATTGTTATAATTATTATGTTATAACTATAACAAGTATTGTACAATTTTATGGAATAAAGCATTATTATTATTATTATTATTAAATGTAGGGGTTTCTATGTTCTTGCTGATCCAACCGAGACAAGAGGCAGAAAAACTCTGCTAGTAGGCCATTGACGAGACGCTGCGACAACGACGTCGTCGGCTTCATCGTCTGACAGGCTGGCAACACTCCGCAAAACGGGATGTTTGGAGAGCGAGGTAGTGTTGGTCGTTTGTACTAACATGTATCAGTGGGCAGGGTGAGCGTGACAGTGGCGCCTGCGCCTGCGTCGACTTGCAGCACATAGATCGTGCCGGTGCAGTGAAGCACGAGGCTCTGTGAGTCGTGTGTGAAGGTCATGCGGTCGCAGAACTCTACGGGCAGACCGTGGACGAGGACTTTGGAGAGTGAAGTCGTGTTGGCTTCGTCGTCCTGAAATTTGGGGTCATTTTACAACTCAGATGAGTTCCAATAACGATTTAGTATCATTAAACGACCTTGACGACCCGAATGGCCAAGTCGGCAGTGACCCTGCCTACGAAGCCAAGGGTCCCGGGTTCGAGTCCCGGTGGGGGCAATATTTGTTTGATGAGAACGGATGTTTGTACTCTAGTCATGGTTGTTTATCTATCTTAGTATAATATTTATCTATATAAGTATGTGTATCGTTGTCTAGCACCCAAAGTACAGGGAATCCTAGTTTGGGGCCAGATCAATGTGTGTAAATAGTGTCCAAGGTATTATTATTTATTTATTATTATTAAACTATATTGTAACAACTGTTAGAAAACACGCACCATTTCAAGTTTCAATATCCTGATATCGGAGTCGGTCGAGTAAGCAATAAATTCGCCATTAGAAGACAATTCAGCACACCGTATCTGCTTCTTCGACTTAGTTTGCAGGGAGATCAGTTTGAGCGGACACTCTGTCAGTCTCAACGTCTGTGCTTTCCCCTGGTAGACATTAGCTTGGTTGGTGGTCGCTACATCGGAGTCTGCTTCTATACTTGCGCTAGTATTATCGGCCTTTCTATGTTGGTTGCTCAGATTGACGTTGCTGGTAAGTATACTTCCGCTTTGGTTGGTGGCGTAGGCGCCTAACTTCCACACCTCCAAGTGATTTCTGTATCTGCAAATACAATACAAGCTCGATGGTAAAGGATTAAAGATGAAGAAATCTCTTGTTTGAGATAAGCTCGGCGTAGTACAATCAAAGCTTTAAATTGTATTTAATGTCCATATTTCGTTTCATCCCCATTGACCGTTGGCAATTATAATCAATATGTAACAGCTGAATGAGGTCCGTGGTCCAGCGGGTTACTCACGCAAAAGATGCAGTTTCTTATCCGGTGCTGACCATGGACCGATGAGATAAGTAATTAATCAACGTAACATAACATAGCGTCACGCGTTTTCCCATACGGGGTGGCAGAGGCACTTTTTCATTACATCAGTTTGCGTGAGTGGGGGCTAGCCCATCGCCGCAGCTATGGAGTAATGAAGGTTTCCTCACGACGTTTTCCATCACCGTTAGAATGTCCGTATGATGTAACTACTTAAATAAATTACATATTTCATTGGTACATGGTCAGCACCGGGATTCGAACCTGCATCCCCTGCGTGGGAAGCAAGCGATAAACCCACTAGGCCATGGAACTCGAAGTAATTTATCTTAGGTATACTATCAGACATTCCGTGTGCCCCGGCCACTATTGCTACAAGGTAGTAGTAGTCGTAAAACTGCTTCACCAACCCGCACTGAGCCAGCGTGGTGGAGTATGGCTAAATCTCACTGGTATCCGGGTAAAGGCCCGTGCCTCTCGGTGGGGCCATCAATGGGCTACATTTATTTCTGTAGGAGCTAACCAACCCATAATATACAACAACTCACTTCAACAAGAGCAGTTTCTTCAGCTGACTGACCGACGACCTGGGCTGCGGCAACATGGGCGGGATGCGCATCACCCACTTGGGCGGGAAACTGGAAAACGTCAGGTAGCCATCCACACCGACTGACAGCAGCTTGTTCTCGTGCATAGCTAGACACCTGTCATTCGTTTATTTTATTTATAAGCTGTTAACCCAGGCTCTATTAAGTTATAAAAGTTATGGAGTCTAACTGAACCTAAGTTGAATCACATCGAAATGCTAACAAGTAGGCTTGCGCATAACCGCTCGCGATCGGGTTCGGTCAATTTAGCTCACCGCTCCTCAAAGAACAAGGTCCGTGTTTACGCTTTTTTAGCTCTTTCCGCTCCCGAGTCCGTGTGGTCGTGGACCAGAGAGATATAGGCATATTGATCGCAGCTCGCACGCGAAACACGATCTCTTGTCATGTCAGTTACTAGGCTAGGCAAGGCAAGGCTATTTTGATGTTACTCTTTTTACTTTGCAATTGTGCATAGATGCACACGTCGTAACGTACCCGTAGTAAGTATTTTCTATAGAAACAATTCTTCTATTCTTTGTCATTTTAAATGAAGAAATAAGTATATGATAAAACAATTCGAATTTAATACAGCTTGAAGGATTCAAATGATTTCAAATATGTTTCGATCACAACTTAGAAATATGAATAATAAAATACTTTGATGTTAAAGTTGAAACACTTGTTTTGTATATTTTTATGTAGTATGTAAACCTTGGTAACGTAAACGTCAGTCAATTATAAAGTCGACATATTCAGATTATATTACTATTCGAACCAAACCTACAAAATAAAACGCCAACTCGAACAATATAATAAACAACGTCTACGCTCTCACTCCGTCTACGCTCGCGAGCGCTCGGCTAAACTCAGCTTCCGTTCCGTCCGAGTCTGCCATCTAGTGAGCAACATTCAACACGGTCGGTCCTAAAAATCGATCGATCTTGAAGTGAGCTGCCGAGCGTGTGAGCGTAGTGGGCACTGAGCTGGAACACTCAGTTCGTCTGTGGGATCAATCAAAAGATCTGTGTCGCTCGCGAGCTACGCAAGCCTACTAAAAAGTAAGTTGAGATGGCTTGACCATTTATTATGATGTCCTGTAGACATAATGCCCCTGCATGCACTGATTTTAGAGACTAATTACCAGTTATATTGTTGTTCTGATGGTGCTTTCATAAATACCATCAGGACAACCACCTCTGTGTCAGTTGATTGACGTCTTAAGAGTTATGCCAATTAAATAATATCTTATTAAGCTACATTTACAATTGCCTGTGCAACGTCACTGCCTACCATGCGAGAGGTCCCGGGTTCGATCCCCGGCTGGGGATAAAGAAGAAAAACCCAGGTCTTGCATGTTTATGTGTGACGTCGCTGTTTCTGGTTCGCACGACACAGGGTATCCTAGCGTGGGGCCAGAAGCAATGTATGTGCCTGTGTGTAAAAACAGACTAGACTCTTGTTTGTATAGGTATGTATAATTAAATTAGGGCTGTCATTAAACTGAAGACTGATGACTTACCGGACATCATGCTCATGGATATGCCGTTGTATATTCTTCACCCACTGGCAACAACCTTGGACCCCCTTCTTGTTCTCCACCTTGATGAAGTTGACAATGATGGGGTCTACTCCACTGCAGTAGAGGCTTTTCTCTCCATCCACAACTACTAGTGACAAAATGTCTGCCTTGTGGGTGGTAAATGACTCAATCTGAAATCAGGCAAAAGGAAATAAGCTAAACACCTATATGTCATGTGCATGTTTCACAGCAATTACTTTGACTATTACTTAAACTTATTAGAACATTATAAGCACTAAGTATAGTATTATTTATGGAGCGCAGCGTTTTAAAGTTCGAAGGACGGATCACGTCAGGAACACGACGCTGCGCTCCTTAACTGGCATTGCAGATGTAGGTGTGCAGATCACCAAACTAAAATGGGCAGATGGGCGAACATCGTCACTGATTGGGTGTCACAAACGGGACGCTGGCGTAAGTGGATTACGGGGCGGAGATGGCGGGACGACCTTGATAAGTTTCTGCCGGGGTGGATGGACGTAGCTCAAGCACAGAATACTTAATAGTACGCTCAAGATAAAGAATTGTGGTTGCAACAGCAAAATAAAGCAAAATAATTGTTTATAGAACTTGTTACTTTCAATCTGTAAAAGTATGAGTCCGTACACGGCAGCACTCTAGTCCTGCTATGCTATGTTCCTCATCTCCGAACATTTTAGGTTTCTCGCTGAGCAGAAATATTGCTGTCGACAGACCAGTAGTGAGCAGTGGCGAGCGTCCCATACAGGCATTTAAGCACTACCTACCCTGGGCTACTTTAGTAGGCATAAATCAATCTTAAATTTAAATATTTCTTTACACTATTGATTCACAAACAATGAAAATCTAAATGTACACAATCCCGCCGAGCGAATCAAAATGCTCAACCACTAGACTCCGACTCCGGCACAGCACCCCTCTCTTCGCTCGCCGTCGTCGTCCGTTGAACAAAAGCAGTTTCAGTTCGTGCTTTCAAAAAATCTTCATAAATCCTATGAATGGCCCGGGTACCAAGCAATTTTTAGACTCCCGGGTCTTAAGGGGTTTTCCGCCAAAAATAAGCTGAGCCTCTTTTGAAATTATGATCATGTATGAATTTCAATCCGCGCTCACAATAGTGACTTAGGTAGGAGTTCCAGCACAATAGTAATAGAGAAGGTCCGACATTTCAATTTGGTACAAGGTATTCCATCCAATTGAACAGCTGGGCTGGCGGTCGGCGCCATTTTCCTCCAGTTTTCTGTTCGTAAATAGTGTTAGTTTCTTTTGTTTTTGTTTAATTAATTTGTAAGTTGTGAGTTTAAGAACTAAGTGGTAAGACGAGTTTATAATGAATGGGTTGGAGTGTAGATAAGGGGGCGCCAAGGAAAGGGGGCAAAAAAAAAAGAGGGCCCAAAAAAAATTTTTTTTTTTAAAAAAGAAAAATTTCGACTCGTCATCCAGCGACTTGGAATTTTTTGTGAAAATATTTTTTTTACTGTTTCTTTTTATTTCGGAATCGTGTAGTGCTGCTCTTTGCCATCATTTTTGGTCATATACATTTTCCTTGTGCACCTCACCGATTTCGAGATATGCGTCACAACGATGTTTGTCATATCGATATCTCTATAAATAATGGTCCTATGGAAAACATGCGTATGACATAAAATGATGGCCGTAAGGCACCCTAAACGATGCGCAAGTGAAAATATCAAAATTCAAAAAAAAAAAAAACGAGTCAAATTTTTTTTAAGTGTTTTGCCCCCTTATCTACAATAGTCCACCGCTTTCAGTGACTTAGAAAAATTTCGTGAAAATATTTTTTTTACTGTTTCTTTTTACTTCGGAATCGTGTAGTGCTGCTTCTTGCCATCATTTTATGTCATATGCATGTTTTCCCTAGGACCATTATTTATAGAGATATCGATATGACAAACATCGTTATGACGTATATCTCAAAATAGGTGAGGTGCACGAGGAAAATGTATATCACCAAAAATGATAGCAAAGAGCAGCACTACACGATTCCGAGGTAAAAAGAAACAGTAAAAAAAAATATTACGAAATTTTTTTAAGTCGCTGGATGACGAGTCGAAATTTTTTTGACTTTTTTCACAAAAAGTTTTTTTTTTTTGGGCCCGCCCCCTTTTCTACACCCTAACGCTAACGCATGGCGGCCTCAAAAAGTGATAATTTTTGAATATTTTACAAGTGGGGGCTTCCGACCTTAGAATATAGTCCAATTTACCTGATCACCAGTCGTAATGTCCCAGAAGGTGAGTCTGCCGCCGCTCTCCCCAGACACCACTGTGTTGTCGGAGAGCACCGCCAAGCACCACACCACTGTCTCCTGACCTCTTCTCCTCGCCGACATGCGGGTCAGGGCCTGCCCCGTCTCCACATTCCACACTCGGATTGTGTCTACTGAACCTGATGACAATTACACTAATTATATGAAAATTCGAAAAAATCTAATTTCTTTATTTTCTGTAAATATTAACATATGTTTAGAATACGTAATTTTTTTGCCTGTTCTCTACATTGTGGGCGTCGGAGTAGAAGGGCAAAGAAACTTGATTTTTAGATCTTGATTTTTAGATCTCTCGGTCTTGTTTGACTAGTACAAATATTGCATATTATAATATATTATAGCGGGAATAAATAATTACAAAATTAACAGCATGCTCTCTCATGTCATTTGTGTAATCTTGAATATTGTAATATCCCTTTTTAAATAAAGTGGTTTTTACACGGTTTTTAAATTGCTCATATGGCAATTTCAAAATCTCCAGGTATCCTGTTGTAGTAGAGAATGCCAATGTCAATGACCCTTGAAAGAATTGCTAGCTTTCGTGAATTTAACCGGGGTGCAACTAGTGTAGTTATGATTCTTTCATTCATTTTATATAATGTTGAAAGGTTCTTTTCTTCTGTATATATATTATTTTTTTCGTAAACAAATTGACTAGATACTGTTTATTATGTCAATTTCTTTAAAAAAATCTCTTAGTGAGTCAGTGCATTTTTTAAATTATAAATAACTCAAATAGCTCTTATCGGAGGAGTCTGTTCGTTTTTAATTATAAATTGCTTGAATAGCTCTTTTCTGTAAAATAAAAATAGTTTGAATATCCGCTGCTTTCCCTCACAACAAGATATCATAGGACATGACACTATGAAAGTAACTAAAATAGACTAGCCTTGCTCTAGCAACATCTTTGTTTTATCTGATGTTCTTAACATTGTAAGCTGTATAACTTAATCTACCAGCTAATTGATCTATATGGGGTCCCCACTGCAATTTGCTATCAATAGTTATTCTAAGAAACATTGTGTAATTTATTAATTGCATAGAAGGAACTCCACCGACAAGAGCGTAGCTCTTAAATAATGAATAAAAAAGGGAGATATAAATTTGTTAAGTAAGATTTGTTAAGTAAATTGACAGAGGATGGGTGAGATAAGGTGAGAAGGAAGTTTACATTGACAGGACGAGGGAATTTCGGAGGGAGGAGATCGTAAAGGGAAGTATGATTGATAGGGCATTAAAAGAACAAATGATCAGGAGTACTGTCAGCCAGGCCACACTCACACAATTATGAATCCCTTACCCAATTTTTTTGCGAGATGGACAGGAGTGCAGAAGTGTTCCAAACGAAGACGACAGATGACAGAAGTGACCGATTTATCTAGGTCCCTAAACTTAGAGAACCAAGGATGTCTCAGAATTATTGATTGAAAGGTACCGTAGTTTTCACCATAGTGTTGTGCCAGGAATTGTCTAGTCGAGATTTAGCTACAGCAGCGAGATCATGAGAGTGGATCTTAAAATGAGAAGGATCATCGGTCCCCACAGCATTCCTTGCTAGCGAGTCAACCACCTCGTTACCAACAATGACAGAATGACCAAGTATCCAAGCAATGACAATATTGATGCCAAGAACATGACATCTGTATGTATAAGGCCTCACGGATCTTGAAAATAAAAGAAAATTTTGATTTAGTTTTAAATGCCAAAATAGCATATAGAGTGCTTAGGGAGTGAGTTAGAATTAATGATTTATTTAAACTATTCTGGGATTCTGCAAAAAGAATTGCTTCTAAAATAACCATAGCTTCCCCTGTAAACAGGGTTGAAAGAGGGCATTTAAAGGACAAAATTATAAGGAATTTCGGAACCCATATTGCTGTCCCAACGTTACCGTCATCCGAGAGTTTAGAAACATCAGTGAAAATTTGAAGCCAGTCAGGCCATTTTTTGAATAATATTGTGTTAAAGTTCCTGTTCGCGAGTTTTTTTTTTTTTTTTTTTTTTATTTATTCATATATTCAGAACTTAGATTTAGGTACATTTAGCAGCGAACGAAAACCAGACATGGTTTATCCGTCGCTGTCATTGCTCTCGTTATACAGTTAATAGTTTATTTATAAGCAGATACATTAGGTGTATAATAAAAAGTGAATGAAGTTAGTTCTTAGGTAAAACTCAAGCTAAGACCTTTTGTTCTATGTTAGGTAGGTATAAGTAGTAAGTAAATTGTCAATGCCAAAATTTAAAAATATATTGGGTTTGTATACCAGGGAGTATCATAGGGTGAGGAAAAAAGAGGGAATTAATCAAATTGGACAACATGGTGACGAAGACGGAAAAAATATATAAAAGCTTCTGAGAAGACATTGGAGATCATTTAAAGATTTGTATCCACACAACATAAAGAGTCTTAGTAGTTTATAGAGCAAATTGAAAGACAAAAAGGAGATTTTGATGATGTTAATGGTGTATTGTTTTGTTTTTGTTTGTTTTTCAAAGTTCTTTATTAGATAAATACATTTTAACATATCAACATAAGACACCGTCATTATGAGTATAGATATAAATTGTATTGTTTGTTAGGCTAAGGCACCTCTTAAAACTTTCAACAGCTTAATTAATATAATATTTTACATTGTGTTCAACTATTTTAATAAAATATCAATAAAATACTGGTGCATTCAACTTGATATGTTGAATACTTTTCACATCGACATTCCTATACTAACACATCGCGCAATACGAGTAGGTGCGGGTATGTAGAAAACAAATGCACACTGCCCGGCTAGGCGACGACACACGGCCGGCCATGGCGACAAGAGATAGGTAGGAGCCGTCGTAGTTTACTCACTGTTTAGAAAATAGTGATGGGGCAGCTTATAACTTTTATAAGTATTAGCATACGATAAAGTATGTAGACGTGATTTGCCGATAGATGAGACAAGATTATTGCTGTGGTGTGGATTTTTATCGATATAAAATTTTCGAGATATGTTTAGTACATAAGGTTTTATTTTTGGGAGCTGAATTTTGCCATGCAATTTAGAAAGGTTGGTGTAAAAGGGAGTATTAAAAGCTGTTTTTAGGGCTTTATTTTGCACTAATTGGAGCTTATCGAAGTTTGAGTCACAAGTACTACTCCATACTGGAGCAGCATAAGTGATACAGGGCCTTATTAGTGTAGTGTACATCCTAAGTTTGGTATATGCGCTCAGATTTGATCGTCTGTTGAGGATCTGGCTTAGCCCACATAAAGATTTAATTCCCTTTTGATGTAGTGCCTTTGTTTGTGTCGTCCAGTTCAGTTTTGTGTCCAGAATAATGCCGAGGTATTTAACACTTTGTTTCCACGGTATTTTGTGTCCATTAATGGTGAGCTGTCGTGTGGGGATTTGACGTTTCCGGGTAAAGAGGATAGCATCAGTCTTAGACCCATTAAGTTTACGTTTCCACTTAGTGAAGTACTCATGTAAGAGTTCTAGGGACATATCAAGTCGACTTATGACAAGATCAATATCCTCAGATGAAGTAAAAACAGCTGTGTCGTCAGCAAAGCAGGCCAGCTGCGTACGGGGCTGTTAAGGAATATCGTTCAAATAAACGAGAAAGAGGTAGGGTCCCAAAACAGAGCCCTGTGGTACACCTGCTGGGACACCGTATATATCCGATTCGGTGATACCGATATGTACTTTGAACCGCCGATTTTCTAGGTAGGACACTACAAGCTTGACCAGTTTTAGAGGGACTCCTATTTCAATTAATTTATGTGCTAGGCCGTCATGCCAGACTGTGTCAAAGGCCTTTTCGACATCGAGTAGGTACATTCCTGTAGTGCTGTTTTTGTTGTGGTTGTCAGCAATATTTTCAGCTACACGTGCCAGTTGCTGGACAGTGGAAAGTCCTCTGCGGAAGCCAAATTGTTCTGGCAAGAGGTGAGGGTCACTGTAACGTGCTAACCTTGAGAGGATAAGCCGCTCGTACAGTTTTCCCAGGGTAGAAAGCAGGCTAATCGGTCGGTAACTTACAGGATCTGACTCTTCCTTTCCTGGCTTCTTGATCGCTATAACTTTAGCAAGCTTCCAGGCTGATGGATAGTAACAAGGCCGTAAGGATCCATTGAGAATTTTCGTCAGTGAAACAATACCCTTTTGAGGCAGATTTTTTAACAGAATATTGGTTATGCTATCGGGTCCAGGGGATTTGCGACTTTTGAGGCTACGGACGTGTTTCCAAAGTTCCTTAGGACGGATGGGATGCAAGATAGGGTCATCATTAGGACTGTAATTACTTAAAAGGTTAACAGATCCATTAACAATGCCAGCAGTATCGGCAGAAGGGACCCAGCTGGACGTGAGGAGCATGTTATTGTGGAAAGTTTCTGCAAGAACATTGGATTGGTCGTGAATATCTTTAGTTAACGAGCCATCAATATTTTAAGGGGAGGTATTACACAGGATTTCCGGTTTAGGGAACGAACTAATTTCCAAATGTCGGAGCTGGGATTATCGACTTTACTCAGTTTTTTATTCCATGTTTTGTCGTTGTGTGCTTGGATGGCTATTTTAATCTGTTCCTGGAGATTATTCATGGCTGTTCTAAGGGATCTGCGAACATTTGGGTTTGTTTCACGTTGGTCATGTTTGCGAAGGCGGTTTTTGTTTCTTATTAATTTTTTGATAAACCGGGGCAAAGGAGTAGGGCTGTCAGAAATTTTCACTTTGGGTACAAATCTATCTCTAGCTTCTGAGATAATGTTGGTAATATCACTCACAGCATCATCTAAGTCGGTGAAAGAATCATACACCTTAGCGGTAAGGAAAATCTTTTCGTTAAGAAATGAGCGGAAGCTGGTCCAGTCAGCTTTGGGATAGTTAAAAAGCCTCATAGTTTCACGTAAGGGGGTGCCTTCGAGGGTAAAGACCACGGGGAGGTGATTTGAGGAGAGGGCAGGTACCGTAAGTAGGCCGGAGATATTTGTAACATTTTTCACTAAGCACAAATCTGGGGTAGATGGGATATTATCTGGGTTATAATGTACAAGGGTTGGACTATCCGGGGCATGAATTATAAAGTCATTATCTAACATGTGGTTTACAAGCGTTTTGCCGCGATTGTTGGAGGAGGGACAATTCCAAAGTGTATGCTTCGCATTGAGATCACCCATGATAAGAACTCTTGGGCCTAGTTTCAATAAAATATCCAGGTCAGAAGTAGAGATCTCTGAGTTAGGTGACTGGTAGGCTGCAATTACTGAATACTCATAACCTGACAATATTACTCGAACACCGATGGATTCCATCGTTTGGGTAATTGGAATGGATATTCGTGTATGTTGAAGGTCCGACTTAATTAGTAGGGCTACGCCTTGACTTTTGCCGTTATTGGGGTGTTTGTCCTGCCGATAGCACACATAACCGGGAGTATTTAGCAGGGCATTAGTGGATAGTCTTGTCTCATTTACCGCAAGAATGTCTATTGATAGGTCTAGGAGTACATCAAGAAGATCATGAATTTGAGACCGAATGCCATCTGCATTCCAGTACATTAGATTTAGAGCGTTTGCACTAAATGTATTGCCCAAGATGTGTCAGTACAAGTATGACTTTGTCAACCATTGAGTCGCATGTAGTGAACTGATCTTTTATTTTCTTAATCACTGAAAGTATTTGTAGCATCTCTGAAGTACTATCGTCGGGTTTTTGACTAGGATCTTCGTAACCTATTTTCTTCCTTAAGAACTCGTTTGGATTTTGATGTCTGGTTACATGCGAGTAGGTTCTCTGTTTTGGCGTTGTAATAGTATTTGTCCATGCTTGATTGTAATTCAATTGAGATGTGGGCGGAGCTTTTGTTGTTTCGGGTACACTATTAACACGGGTGAGATTGGTTCCTCGGCTTCTTTGAGTGCGCTGTAAGTATTCAACACGCTCTTTGCATTTTGAATTATTAGCAGGGTGTTCCTCGTTGCAGTTACAACAGCGGGCTGGGAGTGCACGATCCGTCTTTGGACAATCCTTCGAGGAATGTAGTTCGGTACACTTTACGCAACGAGCAGTTAGATTGCAGTTTTTTGCAGCGTGTCCGAATCGTTGGCATCTATAGCACTGAGTCCCACTAGTTGAGTTGGGCTTGTAACGTTGGATCGAAATCACACAATGACATAAATGCTTTAACTGATGGAATTTTGTCATGTCAGTGCCAGCTGGTAACTGGATCAAGAATGGTGGGTAAGGTGAGTCTGTATTTTTACACTTCATTTTCATGACTGAGGCATCCTTGTAGCCAAGACTCGCCAGTTCATCAGGGATGAGACTTTCGACAGAGGCTGGAAGGCCACGTATGACGACCTTAGATAGTTTTTCATCCTTACGACTGTATGTGTGGAAGACAACTTCTTTAGTAATGAGTCCGTCCTTGATTTCTTGGTGACTTGTGGCGGTGTAACAGTGAACTGCTACCTTATTGCGACCTTTATATGCTAGATGGAAGTTCTTGGTGAAGGATAGTATCATGGTTTTGATAGTTTCATGAGTCCAATCTACCGGAATCTCAATGACAATTGGTGGAATTTTGGGTGACTTAGTCTTCTTTTCGGGCGCCACACGGGAGAAATTTGGTGACGTGGCTTCACTTTGTTCGAATCGGAGATTTGAAAAACGATTACTTACAGGAACGTTTAGGGTCTTCATCTGCTGGGCTCGAGGTGGTGCATGACGCTTGGGTTTAACGCCAGGTATCCGCGTCATCGTCAGCAGGTCTTTTGCCTACACTTGTAAGGCTTTCAGCCGAGTATGTTCTTGTAACATATTTATCCATCTCGGTTATATGACGAAATTATCGATAGCCCGGGTATCGACGGCGTTCCCATCACTAGAGTATGTGATGGCGAGCGCAAGGCAGCAGGACTGGTTTTGGTGAGTCACACTTGCTTCACACGGAATTATGTTAGAAACGTGCACTCGTCACAAAGACTGATGCGCCACTGACCTTGAATTGGTTCACAGTTAATAATTTATTGTTAAACGCTGCTAAAACCAAGTGTATCAAATTCTGACTTCCAAATGTCAGGCTAGTTGAGACTAGTTTAGTCTTAGACAACAGCACGTTAGAATTAGTAAATGATACGAAGTTTTTTGGAATAACCATTGATAGCAAATTGCAGTGGGGACCCCACATAGATAAATTTGCTGGTAAATTAAGTTCTGCGGCTTACGCTGTTAGGAACATCAGACAAAGCATGGATGTGGCTACATCTAGGCTAGTATATTTTAGTTACTTTCATAGTATCATGTCCTATGGTATCTTGTTGTGGGGGAAAGCAGCGGATATTCAAACTATTTTTTTTTACATAAAAGAGCTATTCAAGCAATTTATAATTTAAAACGAACAGACTCCTTAAAAGAGCTTTTTAAAGAAATTGACATACTAACTGTAGGTAGTCAATTTATTTTCGAAAATATAATGTATGTACGCAAGAACCTTACAACATTTTCCAAACTTAGCAATAGCTGTAATGTTAACCTAACAAATAATCACAGACTATGTGCGCCCCGACTTAGACTCGCGAAGTTTAGCAATTCTTTCAAGGGTCAGTGCATTCTCTACTATAATAAGATACCTCTGGAGATTTTGAAATTGCCATTGAGGAATTTAAAAAGCATGTTAAAGCGACTTTGTTGAAAAAGGGATATTACAATGTTCAAGATTACTTAAATGCCAGGACTGTATGGGGTTAATCTAGCTCAACACAGACCTTGCTGTTAATAATTTTGTAATTATTTATTCCTGCTTATTAATCATAATGATTAAACTTTCATATTTGTATTAGTTAAGCACAACCTATTTTTAAAAGAGATCTGAAAATCAATATGGTGGAATTTCTACGCCCTTCTCCCACAGTGGTCATGTAGAGAAGCGGCAAAAAATGATGTTTTCTAAGTATATCTACAGTAACAAAGTATTTTGACTTTGACTTCAGAGAGTAGAAAATGGGATGAGACCTGAGAGTTTAAAGACAAATTTATCGCATAAATACTGTCTACGAAGATAAAGAGGAGGGTCTAAGCATTCTACTTGAAGAGCATTGGTAGGGGATGATTTCACTGCTCCAGTAAGTATATGAAGAAGTGCCTTCAGCCTGAATCCTATTGATTTTTTGGTTGCAGCTTAATTACAGGGATCCAACAGGTATGTACCATAGTCTGATTGGCTTCTAATAACGGCATTATGAACCAAATTCTGGGAGTAGGGATGGGAGCCCCACCAAACACCTGATAGGGAGCGAAGAACATTTGTCTGTGGATTAATTTAACATTGACATTCTATATATTTTGACATCTCAGATTTTAATCTCTACATTATCTGACAATATCAAATTTCATTTAAATTAGCTTTTATTGTCTATTCTTGTTTAAATTGTATTGTGCTTTATTTATAATGGAACCTGATTTGTAATTGATAAATATGCATTGCCCTATACCTCAATTTGTTTTTTGTACAGCACATTGGGAATTCACCTGTAATGCTGTACATCATATCTATGTAATAAATTAATTAATTTAATAATTTTTTTACTTACCTGTCACTAGAATTCCTCCCGTGTGATCAAACTTGCAGCACAATATCCGGCCTTCTTGTTTGTCAAACAGCTTTCTATACTGAATTTCATTATCTTCCACAGAGTACAAGTTCACATAGCCTTGTTCAGTGCCGACTGCCACCAGTGTTTGAGCAGGATTTACATCTAGACACCAAGCTGCATAACCAGTGAGG
This sequence comes from Argyresthia goedartella, assembly GCA_949825045.1. Classification (NCBI taxonomy): domain Eukaryota; kingdom Metazoa; phylum Arthropoda; class Insecta; order Lepidoptera; family Argyresthiidae; genus Argyresthia; species Argyresthia goedartella. The sequence goes on along the minus strand of OX463821.1, from coordinate 17,309,934 downwards.
AGTACTGTAGTCTTAACACTCAATTTATCTAGATCCCACTCTAATAGAGCGCCTCCCAAACCAGTTGAAAGCAATCGATTGTTTACCCAACCAAGGGCTTCTATAGAGCCATTTTCCACGCCAGGAATGTACTTTAGAAGGTAAGGAGCGTAGCTTAAATCCCATATCTCAATAGATGCATCCGACCTGTAAGAGAACTTAGAGATAATAAAGACAATGCGGTAAAAAGTGAAACAACCTTCACAGATATTAAATATTTAATTTACCTGGCTACTGCAACTTGCTTGCACACTTTGTTGTATGAAACACAATTTATTGACTGTGGGCTCGGATTGTAGTGCCGTATTCTGTGTACTTTTGTTGCCATTTCAATGGTATTTTATTTTAGCACAATCAAAACAAAAATCACGAGAACATGCTGCCTTGAGCCTGAATTATGTGCGGTCACAGAGTACCTTGTTATATACTTAAGAGAGTAAAACAGAGTATCCAGCGCGTTCCGAATTGCACCATAATCTATTATAGCGTCTACGAGGTCGTTCCCAATGAATTTTAGCGTGACAACGATAGCTCAAAATGGTTGATATGACGTCATGAATAACATTCTTAACGCCACCATGTTGTGCTATCATTGCCCATGCTTCTGAGAGTCAGCACTCTCAGGACTGTGAGCGAGCCATCAAAAGTGACAGCTGTCGCGCTGACAGCTGGCAATCAAACTTAGAACAGACCAGCAGCGACTCCTGGCGCTCCATAATTGTTTATTTCCTCACTTTTTCACCCAAAACAAAGCTAATATAACTATGATTGTCTACAACTCGAAATGTCAATAACCAATAAATTTGGGTTATAATAGGCCCGTTCCACTCTGAATGGGCGGTCGTGACGTCACGTGAGCGATGATGGCTTTGTTGACGTGACTCGGAATGCGAGATTTTGACAGTTGTCTTGTCTGCTATTTACCCGTCATGTTACATGGGGCTGTGTTCAAGTTTGTAACAAAAAATCACTACTCTGTGAACAATCATGTAATCCACAGGCTGAATGTTTGGTTCCTTTGCACCCTATTCATTCTTTTCTTCCTTCTGTCAAAAAAAAGACGAAAAACTTGATTGATGAATTCGTTCGCCTTCGTCATTCAGAATTACAGAAGAATCTAGGATTTATCCAATTATTTGGCTATCAGAGTGATTAAATCTTAGTGCTACAGACAATGGGGGACGGCCAAAGTGAAAATCAACCTTTGCTCAGAGACGGTAAGCCGCTGGACAACTGCTTTATTTGTGACAGCTGATGATTCAACGCCGATTTTTTGTTGCAAAACAATGCATAATATCGAATTCGGTGCCATAATTGATCCTTTACGTAATTAATATGCCTTAGTATTGCATGTGCCAGGTGATGGTTACGAAGAAGAGTCACGCAAAAGTTAATTTTGTTTTCTCAGAGGAGGTAAATGTGAGCACCATATCTCCCATCGGGCCTGACGAGTTGCCTCCGCCATACCAACAAGCTGTGAAGGGCGGGATGCCCTTGGTGACATGCCGCGTCTGCCAGGCATTGATCGACATATCTGGCAAGCGGGAACAGCATGTTGTCAAGTGTTCAGAATGTAACGAAGCCACGGTAAAGCAATCAACATAGATTCATATCCCAATATCTTTTATCGGAATCGTGATATGGTAGAAAATGCAGTCTCACATATTTAGAAAGCAACACAATAAAAGTTGGTACCAACTTTACTTTTCAATAATTAGGCACGCTATAAGTGTTTACTCTTCACAGTACAATTATTTATGCTTTCAACAATCTCTTTGTTTGTTTTTCTGATAATAACTTGACTTGTCATATAACTCTCTAACCTTTTTGAAATTTCAGCCCATAAGGAATGCACCACCAGGCAAGAAGTATGTCCGCTGTCCCTGCAACTGCTTGTTGATATGCAAGTCATCATCACAGAGGATTGCCTGCCCACGGGCCGACTGCAAGCGCATTATAAACCTGGCACCATCTCCAGTCACTCCACCAGTGCCTACGATGCCAGGCATGTGCCGGGTGGTCTGTGCACATTGCCAAGACACTTTCTTGGTAAGAGTCATTTGTTAATTTTGCACAATTTCCTTTCATCAATATTATCGCCTTTGTACACTGTCATACATAAATGACTACTGTACTTTGATTATGTATCTCCACAGCTGAATAGCACTTGTTGAAATAATGGTTGAGTACAGTTGCTACATCTGTCATGTCAAGATGTTCAAGGTCTAATGTTGATTTAATGAATGCAGCTTCTATGCAGCATTATGAGTAGTCACCTATTCTTTCTTTACTTAAAGAGACAGACATTGGTTGCTGATTCTAAGGAAATCGGGTCAAACAGAACTTTAAAGGTGCTAACAGGATTATCTCCCCTTACCAATTTTCCTATTCTGTCTCTTGTTACTGACTGGCCAGCCATAGGACATGTCATAATTGCATTAAAGCATACCAGCATGCTTGATCAAGTTTGGATCCTTATTTGTTTGGCCAAAAAAAATGTCCCTCACATAGAAAATGATATTTCAATAAAAAAAAAAAAAACATGTCCTGATGAAATTGTCCTATTAGCCCCAACGGCACCTGAACTTGAGCAGCACAAGACTAATAAAAATATTATTTCTTAAAAGATAAAGAGCCTCTGGAGACAAACAATTTAATCTCATCTGAAGTAAAATAGACTTTTATTACATATCTTATTAATGTAACTCTTTTTATTTTATTCTAATCTTTTCATTATTTTTCCATTCTTGAACTTAACTAAAATGTTAAGATGTAGTCTAACTTGTTTTGATGATATTTTTTTTACATTTTTTGGAAGATAGTAGACCTTTTAAAAAAAAAAATATAGCCAATTTTTTTAATAAACTTGCCAAGGATGGTACAATCTGTTATGATAAGTTAAAGAGACTTACAAGATTTTCTCAAACCACGACACAACCAAACTACATATTTTTTATCAATCTGACGAAATCTTCTGCTCAATTTGTGACTGCTATCAATAGTATGGTTATTTAGGATCATGTTGGTGAATAAATCTGATGAGAATTGCTAAGTTTGTTGTCACAGTAATTAAATATGTGATACCGGGACGTTGATTTTTGAATTGTTTTAAATAAGCCAATATTTTTTGAACCAAGTGATATAGTTTTTATTTTTATTTTACCAGACCCTCTATAGGCTGGGCTTTCACCTGGTGCCCGCTAGACGTTGAGTTTCGTGACAACCTGTATACATACGTATACAATTGAGAACTTGTACTTTTTTTGAAGTCAGTTAAAAATTACCCTTTCTGAAAAAGTTTCTTTTGCACAATAACTCTTTACCACAATTTACCTTTCCCATAATGTCCCCTTCAAGTTCATATATATATACCATATTGCTTTAAGTTTAATTTTTAAATATAACAACAACAGAATTTCATGCTATCCGCTCTTACTAACTTGTACACTTTACAGCAAAGAAACAGACCCCTTTTTTGAGAGTAGGTAGAGTAGATAGAATTCAATAAGATTAAAATATTTATTACATCACCGTTAACTGTTTAAAAAAAAAATAACAACATTAGCACTTGCCCAATCGGGGTCATCCCAATACGACGTTGTTGAAGAGGAATCACCAGTAGTAATGATGAATTGGTCCAGGCGATTATCAATATTTGCCTCCCGTGTTATACATTCGTCTTCACATTTTATAGCATGATGGATGATCCACAGCGCCAAGCTAGTACCTCAATTGAAAATTTTTTACCTTCAAAAGCTGCCTTATTTGATTGACGCACATGCCCTTTAACTTGTGCTCAAATATTTTCAATACGCTAAAAGTCTGGATGGTAGGGTGCTAATCTCAAAAATGTTCCTCCATTATTTTATCTGTGGCATACTCGATATAGTCTATTCACTTTTTTATTATTTCATATAACTCTAGTTTAACAGAGCTAGGGTCATGTTTTTACTTATAAGCCAATCTTGCTTTTCCTTCTTTTTCGAGTTAGAATTTGGCGCCTTTTTTTTTAGGGTATTGTGGTATCCTGCATTGTCTATTACAAAAACTGACTGAAGCAGAAGATTGAGGATAAGCTGTTTTTTACCGACTTTTCATAATTATCAATGTTTATTTCATTATGGTAGTTCCTAATCAACTGCGATGATTTATAATTTTAAATGACAAGCCTCTCACAAGCATATCGCAGGCTTCATTGGTATAGTAATGGGAAGTCTAGGACACATTTTCAGGTGTGAATTAATTTCCCTAAATGTCACTAAAGCTCACTGCGCTCGCCCTCCTCTTCCAAAGTGTCCTAGCTTGTCCAATACGGTTGAAGGCCAGCGAGCCTCTCTCACTTGTGAAAACTGTCCTAGACTACCCAATATTATACTGCTGAAGCCTGCGATATGCTTGTGCGAGGCTTGTCCACAAATCCATTTGAACCACCAGCGTGCACAATTTTGAGTCGCTGTCCTTTTGAAATTGATTTATTTAACCTTTTCCACATCTAACCGTCAATGAACTCTCTTTAGTTTTTATTGTATGTACATAGTTTTCACCGCCGTAAATAATGATTCTTTCCTCGTTCCGATATTTTTTTATTTGTGTCAGGTATTTTATTCTTAGTAAACGTACCTGGTATTTTTCACCGAGGAGTTTTCTGTTGGTCTCAGTTTTCTTGAATTTGAAACCAAGTTATTTCAAAATCTTCTTTAATATTTCGCGTCCTCCAAAATCAAAATCAAAATCAAAAATCATTTATTTCCATAGGATGTTGTTACATCACTTAGATCCGTCATTACATTTTTTTGGGTGAGTTCACTAACCCAATGGCGGAATCTGTGGAGAAGAGCTCACCGAAGAAACTCCACAGTCGTCGCATCTTTTGCGTTTCCTTTTTTAAATAAAATATTGTCAAATTACAAAATGAATGCTAATTATATATCGAAACAGCCTGTTACTCAAACAATCTATTCCCATGGACATCTGTCCTCTAAGTAATCAGATATCCTGTAGTAACCTTTTTTATACAATTTCTGTTTTATTATTATTTTAAACTTGTCTAAAGGTAAGTTTTTAATATCAGTAGGGACCTTATTGTAATAGCGTATACAATTGCCTTTAAAAGAATTACTAATTTTATGTAGTCGGCTTACATAAGCAACCAACTTGTCTTTATTTCTAGTATTAAAATTGTGTATATCACTGTACTTCTGAAAATTAGTTATATTTCTTTTTACATACACAAGATTGTCATAGATATATTGAGACACAAATGTCAGAATATTGATTTCTTTAAACTTTTCCCTCAGTGACACTCTAGGCCCTAATGTATAAATTGCACGAACAGCCCGTTTCTGCAGAATAAATATACTATTAGCATTCGCAGCGTGACCCCACAATAAAATACCATAGGTCATTAGACTATGAAAGTAACTAAAGTAGACTAGTCTAGCGGTGTCTACGTCGGTAAGAGCTCTAATTTTTTTAACTGCGAACGCTGCCGAACTCAGTCTGTTCGACAATTTATTTATATGAGGATCCCATTGTAGTTTGGCGTCTAAAGTAATGCCCAAAAAGACAGTCGACTGCACAAGGTCCAATCTCTGTCCTTTTATAAATATGTCTGTAGTTACCGGGTTCACATTGGGTAACACGAATTTAATACATTTAGTTTTCTTTTCATTAAGTAATAAATTGTTAACAGTAAACCAGTTCACTATACTAGAGATAGCATTGTTTACCTCGTCATAATTTGATTGCTGTCTTTTAACTTTAAATATCAAAGAAGTATCATCGGCAAACAATACTAACCCATGTTTTGCTTTAACAAGGTAAGGTAAATCATTAATATATACTAAAAACAAGAAAGGACCAAGAATTGAACCTTGCGGTACGCCCATACTTATTGAAGACCCAGGTGATCTTTTCCCATTAACATCGACCATCTGAACCCTATCTGATAGATATGACTCCAGAAGGCCAAGTGCCTGATCTTTTACACCATAATGGCGTAACTTCCTGACAAGAGTGTCATGATGGACGCAATCAAAAGCCTTGGATAGATCGCAGAAGACACCTATTGCATCCATTGCGTCTTCCCAGGCATCAAAAATATTGTCGATTAGTTCAACACCAGCATCGGCTGTTGAACGACCCTTTGTGAAACCAAACTGAGCAATATGAATTAAATTATTGAGATAAAAATGACTTTGCAATTGATTAAGTATGAGTTTTTCAAATATTTTGCTAAGCGTTGGTAGTATCGATATGGGTCTAAAATTGGTGGGGTCTGATGTACTACCAGCTTTGAATAAAGGTATAACTTTACTTAGTTTCATCAAGTCAGGAAACACACCATTATCTATACATTGATTAAATATACAACAAAGGTGAGGTGCAATACAATCTACAATGGAACTAATAATTTTTACTGATAGACCATGGGCGTCAGCTGTCTTTTTCATTTCCAGGGATTTAAACGCTTTTACAATGTCTTCATTATTTACGTGCCTAAATTTAAAATCTGTTTTACATTCCTCAAAGTTTTGTTTAAGTATAGATTCAGCAGCAGCGGGAGATGAATTTAAAGACTTGTTTGTTGAAACTGGAATGTCCGTAAAGAAATTTTCGAAAGCTTTTGCTACTTTTAGGTCTGTACTTAGCAATTGATTATCTATCTTAAGCTTGAAGTTATTATGTGTAGCTTTGGCCTTTCCAGTCTCTCTGTTTATAATTTGCTAAGTCGTTTTCATTACATTGCTACTAGATTCAATTTTGTTTTTAATGAAATTAGATTTAGCTACGGCACAAACGCGTTTAAACATTTTTGAATAACTACGAACATAATCTAGAAAGGCCGTATTTTTGTTATATGATTTCTCTTCATAGAGTTCATATAATCTTCGTCTGCTCCTATGAATTCCAACTGTCGCCCAATCACTAAACAAAGCTTTGTTATTAACTTTTATAGTTTTTGATTTAAATACCGTATCATATTCATTTTTGACAAGGTTAAATACTGAGTTGTACAACAAATTTGGATCGTCACTGTATGGTATTTCCCATAGTTTATCTAAAATATTATTCCTGTAGTGTTCAAGCCGAGTGTCACTAACGGGCACACATGTAATATCCTCTTTTTGGTCCTTTTTTATTTTAATATTGAATATACCTATCTGACCAGAGTGATCAGAGGTTAATTTATTGATGACCGATTTGAAAATGGGCGTAATGTTAGTAAATATATTGTCAATGCAGGTAGCAGATATTGCAGTAATTCTAGTAGGCTCCAAAAACAGATAGTTCATGTTGTGACATAAAAATAAAGATTTTAATCTAGTACAAATATTATTATCCTCTAACAGATTAACATTAAAATCACCACAAATTATAAAAAAATTGTTTTTATCGCTGATTTTAATCAACACTTCATCCATCATTTTCTTTTCGAATAAATCAAAGGATGAATCTGGTGGTCTGTATACGCTCATTACAATAAGTTGTTCAAGTTCAATACAGGCTATTTCCATGGTACGCTCAACAGACAGGCTCACTATGTCAACTCGTTCCTTATATTTAAAACTATTATTTACAAGTATTAAGGAGCCACCGCGATCAGCTGTGTTTCTGTTGAACGAACTAGCAACGTGGTGGTTATTAAAGTTGAACATGAACTGATAACTCTTTAAAAAGTGCTCTGTTATACATAAAATATCAATATTATTACAGTTCATGAATAACTCAATTTCCAGTTCTTTACTTAACATGCCCTGTATATTTTGATGAACCACGTTTAAAATATTCTTACTTTTACATTTTTCATTACTAGTAACTTGATTTAATGGGCAAGATGAAGGTATATTTATACAAATATTAATATTACTGCCAGAGTTACTCTCTGTTGTCCTATGGGTTAATTTAAAGAGCTTGGAACAGATTCCAAGGAGTACATGTCATTATTATTACACTGCTCAGTAGAAGCAGGCGTTTCATTAGTCAAAAACTTGACTGAGTTCAAAATAAAATAAGATAGTGACTGTGCTATCTGTTTTGTATAAAACCTAGATAGGTAATACCTATCCTTAGTCAAATAAAAATATTATCCAATACAAATATTGGTGTCTATGAAATGAAATTTTTCAGTATGACGACATGTCAATGTGTGTATAAATGTATTATAATCATGTCTTATATGATTTTCATGTTGTGACAAAGATTGGCTGAAGGGAAACGCAAACAAGATTATTCTATCTACATTTTGTAAAGAATTTAATCTCCGGTAAAATTATGTCTTTATTTCTCCGGTAAAATTACTGTCGCGTTTCACCCCAAGTAAGGCTTTGCAAGTGGTTACTTGATTTTCAGCTGTATGACAACCGAAAATTTTACGCCGAATTAGTTGATAATCAAGATATACGAGTTTTGCGCGATGCTTGTTTTCGTCGTCCTTTTTTGGAGTTCTGAAAGTAGGACGACTCGTTGACGGTTCCCGTGAAGAACACCCTTTTTCTCTTATCACGGCAGCAACGGCTTTTCTGGGAAGTCCCGTTGCTTTCGCAGTACGTTCCATGATGCTTTGGAAATGAATAACTTGCACTAAATACCTGATTTTTTGCAAGCTGGGCATCGTATTGCATGAACTGTTGCACATTATGTACAATTTATCCACTCTGACCCCTTAAAACCCTGACTCTTAAGACGTCCCTGAGAGTAGACATTTTAAGACGAAAATAGGTGGTATAGCCCTACCGCAATCTCATGGCATAAAAAAAAAAGGAAAAAATGTGATTTATACCTGTGAACAGAGATCTGTGAACCGCTGCTGAGATTTTATGATTTCTTCTTGTTACTTTGTTGTTTTTGTGACAATGTCGAAAAAGCCACTTCGATCTCAAGCGAGAAATATTGTTTTCAATGTGTATCGTAAAATAAGCGAAGAAGAAGGCGAAAATCAACCTCAATATTTGATTTTAAAGCGTGTCGTAGAGTTGACCGGTAAGTTGGACTGAGTTGGTTTGATACTTTAGTTTATTTTATATTTTTCTTACTTACCCTTTATTTGACAACGTATAGCACTTTATACGTATACTTCAATAAATAATAGCACAAAAAGTTTACTCTTTCTACCAAAAATATTTTCAAATCTTGATATGGCAACCCTATGACTTGAGAAAAAAATACTTTTGGTTAGTCTATGACAGTTGCACAGAGCAATATAAGTAGTAATATGAAATAGAGTGCCCTCTCCCGGGACTTTTATGCATGACAAGGTTGAAGCGCCATCTCGTTTTTAAAGTAAAAACGATTTTATATATCCATACGTATAGATAGGTATGTATCCATATCTCGTTACCTACCTAGGTATTTTCCAGTACTACGCGACCATTACAATTAGGCGCACCTTGCAGTACGTATAGTACTGCAAGGTGCGCCTAATTGTAATGGTCGCGTAGTATAGTTATTTTGTGTTATTTTGTTGCACAATTAACATAATAATCACATTGTTGCAACCAAAAACAACACAAGCAAGAAGTGGAAGCCATCTTGTGTGTGACTTGTGATTATTTTCAAGTGTCAGGATATTGTTGCCAGCAAAAATAATAAAGTGTATTTTGGGGTCACCATATGAAAAAATATATACTGCCTTTTGCCCAAACCACGATTTTAAACCACCTCGGCCCCCCTGGAAATATTTATTGTTCATAATTATATGTAAATAAATATATCCGCGCTTCTTTACAACACCACAATCTTAAAATAATTATTTAAATTTCTGTACAGAGGCATCTGTTGACTAGAGAAAGAAACTGGCTTTTACTTTAACTAACAGATGGCGCCTCTTTCTTTTTATATTTCCCTTTCTGAAGGACTGTCCCCCCTCTGGACAGTTGACAGTTACCATTCGACCGGGAATAATCTGCGAAGATGGATCGCCGCACGACTACTCTTGTGAGTTTTATTTTTCGAGTGTTTTTTCTTTGAATTCAAATGTGTTTTTTAGCTTGATTGACTGTGACTGCACGATACTATGATATAAAATTATAAATAAAGATAATTTTATATCATTTTTTTGCAATAATATACGATAAGGAGAACGTATAACTGGCTATACATTTCACTGTGTTCAGCAAAGTAGGCGGTAAAATATATGTATGACGGGCTATACATTTTACTATGGCCAACAAAGTAGGGAGTAAAATATATGTATAACTGGCTATACATTTTACTATGGAGAACAAAGTTGGGAGTAAAATGTTTGTCTAACAGGGTATACATTTTACATTCTACAGAAAATAAAGATAGTGAAGGAAATGAAAGATGTACAGTCGCGCACAGCTCAAGTTAACCTTTTTGGATTTTGCACAGATATAATTTCGTGAGTAATAATGACTACGATATAATTGGAAGGTGTGACTCGACATGTGCATGACTGTACAGTAGGCTACGCATTTAGTTTGTGCTTTCCAATTTTGCTCGATTTTTATTCATTTAATTCAACAACTTAAAAGACTATTCTACGCATAACCTATCCATCTTTTTTAACCCTTCTCTGTTTCTATTCCTACTTATATCAGAACACCTAACCGCCCCCTAAGACTACAGTAACTTGCACTTGCCTAAGCCTAAGCTTGGTTCGAGGGCTCAACGAATTTTAGCTTTAGTCCCACCTACGAATGCCGAATCTGATTATAGTGGCGGTTCTTCAGGTGAAGAAGATGACGAAAGACGACTGTATCAAACAGAATACTATGGCCCGCCGAGTTTCTACTCATTTTCTGAAGCTCCATCCATAGACTCTTCTATGGAAAGACTTAATCTTTTTGATGATCATGATGACGATTTATCACGGTCATTACTAACTCGGCGGCAATTTTTTGAACATGACCTTGTTCAGGAGCCTACTGTAGAACAATTGGCAATCAATCAAGACCCAGAAATAGATGTTTTTGCCGAACCATTACCCTCATGCTCATCATGGAATGGAGAATTACGCAGTATGCCATCAAATATATCTTCGTTACCTTCTGATTCGTTTCCTCCAACACCACTCGCAAGAGACACTGCGAATAACAGTGTTGCTCCAAACAGACGTTCTTCTAAAAGAAAACAGAAACCAACATCCAAGGCAGCATTCCCCACGAAGCGAAAGAAGACAAAGAAAATAGTAATTGACTACGACTGGAAAAAAACGCAATTTCGTCATCGAGCACTCATCGCTACCGATACCTTCTCTGCCGAGGTCCCAGAGAATAAAACAGCCTTAGAATTATTTTATGACTTCTTTTCCGAAGACATTATCACAGACACCGTAGTAAATACCAATTTATACTCTGTGCAACAAACTGGGCGCTCCATAAACATAACAGATGAAGAGTTTCGAGATTTCCTTGCTATAAAACTGATGATGGGAATAATTGATGCTCCATCATATTTAGATTACTGGGCAGCAAGAACGAGGTGTCCATGTATTGCAGACGTTATGCCGTTGAAAAGATATCAACAAATTCGGAGATTTTTGCACTTTGTTGATAATTCTGACCCTAACTCTGACCCATACTTCAAAGTAAGACCGCTGATTGAAAAGATAAGAAAAAACTGTCTGAAAGTAGAAGAAGAAAACAGGTTCAGCATTGACGAGATGACGATCCTGTACAAAGGGACAAGAGCTGGTAAAAAGAAGCAGTATAATCCTAAAAAGCCTAACAAATGGGGGTTCAAGAACTTGATTAGAGCAGGATCATCAGGTATAATATACGATTTTTTTCTATATTGTGGTGAAGATAGCTTCAAGCATTTTGACTTTGAGTTTGATGATGACGAAATGAGTTTGGGCTGGGGTGGCAAAGCTGTCATAGCATTATGCAAGACTATACAAACAAAAGCTTGTGTAGTCTATTTCGACAATTACTTCACTTCGCTGGAAGTGGTGAAATTGCTTCGAGAGAAATATGGCATATTCAGCCTGGGAACAGTGAGATCGAATCGGCTAAGAGGATGTGACAAGGTACTTCCAGATGATAAAACTTTGAAAAAAAAAGGACGTGGCGCTTCTGCTCAGCTGGTCTGTAACAAAAACCAACTTACTGTTGTGAAGTGGTTTGACAACAAATGCGTGACGTTAGTGAGTTCCTACGTGGATTCCTATCCGGTAGGGAAAATAATGAGGTATGACAAACGTGAAAAGAAGAAAGTACCCGTTGACTTTCCTCAGATTGTCAAGGAATATAATGCCCACATGGGCGGTGTTGATCTGGCAGATATGCTTATCGCACTTTACAGGACGGGAATGAAGACTAAACGTTGGTACTTATCAATATTTTCGCAGATGATCGACATTTGTGTCAATAACGCTTGGTTGTCATACCGTCGAGCAAAGAAAGGGACTGGTAAGCATTTGAGTCTAAAAGTATTTCGTCTGCACATCAGTGAAGGACTGCAAAAGTATGAACGAGTTGCAAGTCAAAAAGTACTTGTACCAGTGGTGACGCAGAAGAACCGAATTGCAAAACCAAAAAGAACACGTCCTGTTGACGACGTCAGATTCGACAATATCGGACATAACCAGGTTGGAACAAGTTATGGGCGTTGCAGGTTCTGCAAAAAAGGTCAAACTAATGTGTTCTGTGCAAAATGTGAAGTACGACTATGTTTTATACCAAATAAAAGGAACTGTTTCTATTCTTTTCATACAAAATAAATAACATTCATGAAAATATCTCTTTTATTCTTCTTGAAATATATTATTTTTTGTAGTTTTGTATAGTATTCTATACGAATAATTTAATGTCATATGTTTTTACCATAAAAAAATGTATACTATATTATACTAAGGTTTTTTTAAAGTTAATGTTAACAACATTTTTATTTTTTATTTTTTTATCATTGTGGTAGATCATTGATAACGTTCCTATAAAAAGAATATGTATAAACCACTAATATTTTCTTGCCAACTAAAGGGTTAATTGTAGCTTCTTTATAGGTGTTTCCAGTACTACTATACGACGAATTGTAGGTGAGGGCACATCGAATAATGGTGTATTTTCCACGCCTGGTAAAAAGCGGAGAGGGGGGAAGAAGAAAATCAGCTTGGACAGCTTCGATTTAGAGTTGATTAGGAATAAAGTAAAAGAATTCTATACAGTTCGGAAGGAAATTCCAACAGTAATGAAACTGTTACAAATTCTTCGACAAGATCTTGATTTCAACGGAGGCAGAGAAAGTTTGAGGTAAGAAAAATATAAAGTAATAATCCCTCTCACTCTCACTCTTAAGAGTAGGCCTGTGCCCTGCAGTGCGATAGACTGATGATGATAATGATGAATGATAAGCTATCAATTGAGTAACATGATAAATGTTATTATTTTTTACAGACTAATACTTAAGGAGATTGGTTTTGAATATGTTAAATGCCAATCAAAAAGGACCATTTTGATGGAGAGAGATGACATAAAACTACAAAGATACAAGTTTTTGATGCGTATGAAGGAAATCCGAGAAGCTGAAACAAATTGGATGTGATTTATTTAGATGAGACTTACATTCACGGTTCATGTTCTGTAAAAAAGTGCTGGCAAAGCAAAGATATGGCAGGTCCATCTAAAAGTATTTCACTTGGAGCGAGGTGGATCATTGTAAACGCTGGTGGCGAAAATGGCTTTGTACCAAATTGTTGTCTGGTGTACAGGTCAACAAGTGTCTCTGCTGATTACCACCACGACATGAATAAGGACAATTTTACAAAATGAGTGACAGAGAAGCTAATTCCAAATCTGACAAGACCTTCACTAATTGTTATGGATAATGCTAGTTATTATTCCGTACGGGTGAACAAACCACCCACACAAGCCAATCGTATCGCTGATATAAAAGAATGGCTTCGTGCAAATGACTTACATTATGATGATCTTTGGCGTAAATGTCAATTACTTGAAGTAGTGAAACAAAACATGTCTGCGCCCTTGTATGAGATAGATGAAGTATTAAAATCGCACGGTCACGAAGTTTTAAGGCTCCCACCTTAACATTGCACATTAAATCCCATAGAAATGATTTGGGGTATAATGAAGCAAAAAGTTGCTGATAAAAATGTAAATAGGCCTGCAAGTGACATAAAATTATTAACAGAAGAAGCGTTCTCACAAATTGGTGGAGTGGAATGGCGAAAATGTTGTGAACATGTAAAGAAAATTTAAAACGATTTTATCAAGCAAGATAGAATAATTGAGAGGCTGGAAGAGCGATTTATAATAAATACCTCTTTATCTTCATCATCTGATGAAGAACAAGAAATGCAAGTGGAGTTCTTGGAATCGTTTTCTAGTTCTGAATGAGGTGTTAAGTTTTAGTATGATTTAAATGATATATAATAAATTAGTAAATAATAATAATAATTAGTACATAAAGTAATTTACGATTGAATTACTTTTCATGACTTATTTTCCTTTGAAGAACCCGATGTATAACAATATTCTTCATACACATACCTTATATACTTCATGTTCATTAATCTTTGGCATAAATAAAAAAAATACAGTATCAAGATCGTTTAATCCAATTTTCCCAGTATTGCACGCAACAAATTTTTATTTCCCCATTTGCCATGAGATTGCGGTAGGGCTATACAGTTTCTTAGCTCGACAGTGTACGAAAAAGTAAGAGCGTGTGCAGTCCACTTGGCGGGTGAAAAGCAACTGAAACGCGCGGCGCGGCGGCCGGCCGGCGCTGACCCGCGGGGTTTGTGTATGACGCGTATGCAACCAATAGCGGACGGAATCATCCCGCGCGTTGAGAGGCTGTGCTATGATTGGCTTAAATTGCGCGCCTTGGCAAATTTAAAACATTGTGCAAATAAATCGGCGTAACTAATTAAAGTGGAACATCTGTACTACGTTATAAAGCTAACATATTATTGCCATAACTTAGCCTGTGACTTCCTTCTTGGTTTCAGTATCAGCTCCTAAAGAATGCTCCGGTGCGCTGCCCGCACTGCCGCAAGGTTTCGTCGGTGGGCCCGGCCATGCGGTGCGTGCGCGGCACTATCTTCGCCGTGCTGGCGCTCATAGTGCTAGCCATCGCGCTCGGAGTCACGCTTGGCACACTCTCCGCGGCCAAGGTACGCTTTTAGTGCTGATGATATAGAGATGGAAATGACACCAATAGTAATGATTGGGGTGTCACATTTTGTTCCCATGTTTCCTATCGTTACTACACGCAGTAGCTGCGTTAGGGTAGGGTGAGTTTGGTCGCAGGCGCCCCTTTATATTACCTCGCTCGTCAGAAATTCCTCAAATTTGGTGAAAAAAACATTATGTTGGCAATACTTGACAACAGTGTTTAATCAGTCCTCACCGGGAATCCCCGATCATAGAGGACAAATTATCGATCTCTTTGTAACATTTTTGTCTTTTGGACACTACATTAATTTCAGTCCATGAAAGACTTGAACAGTTAAATGAGTACCTATTCGGAATCTTGGTCTGTTTTATACAACACATTCCGGAAAAACCTGACCAGTCAAACTCTGTGATGATCTGCAATTGAAATTAACTGTAACCATGGTTAATATAATCAGATAAAGATGGTTGTTTGCTGTGTGATGAACTTGTGAATTGGGGTTCCTAACTTTCTGGACATGAACGAAAATCTCAAAACCATTTCGAGGAATATGTTTTCTGTAAAGTTTTTATTTATCAGATTACTAAATAAGTATATATCTTTTAAGATCATCATTCATTTATCATCCTGCAAATGTGCAATCATTACAAATTGATCCAAGTATCCTAAACAAAACTGTGAATAATTCTTAAAATATTCTGCGTTCACTTGACACCATTCTTCTCGCAGACGTTGTAGAATGAGGTTAGGATTGACGTGAGTGTAGTATACTTGGCACTCTCTGGCTTGACTGCCACTTTCTTTTTGTGGTAGGCAAAGAAATTTATCCTATTACGACTCTAGTGACGTCACGTTTATTTTTTGAGGGTAAAATATTAGCCTTGATTTTAAATAAACGCAATGAATGAAACCCAAAAATATTTAAATTAGTTTCTTAAAATGGTCTATATTTCCAAAATAATTTATCAAAAAAATATATATCAGAAAAGTGCATAGCCAATTCTTTTCTGCATGATCAGAATGTGGTTACGTATGTTTTTGCTATAAATTTTAGGGATAGCTTTGCGAATATTATCGACTACACCGGTAACAGTTGCTTGTGCAGAGAGGAGTTTTTCTTAGTACAAGTTGATTAAAACCTATCTGCGATCGACAATATCTCAGTCTAGATTGTCAAAATTAGCAACTTAGTCAATTGAAAATGAAAGTGAAAACATCGACTTTGACAAACTAATTAAAGAGTTCGCATATAGAAAGGCTAGAAAAATCAAATTGTATTAGTAAAAAATACTATCCTTTCTATCAGCGAACGATAGAAAGGCAATTCAAGTCAAAGTTTGTTAGTTTTTTTTTTAAAAAGATTGTTTTTTTTTTTTTAAATGGTTATTAAATTTGGTTTCAGTCGCACGGCGGCGGCGTGTACGTTGCGTACGTCGGCGCATTCCTGCTCGCACTGATCCTGGCCAGCCGCGCCGTCTACTACTTCGCTATGAGAGTGAGTACAATCGAGGGTCCAATGTAAATCGCTATTCTACCTTTGGGTTTGTGATAATATGACTAGGGATTTATATGAACATTTCTCAATAATTCCACTATTGTTTATAAATACATATTATATATACCAACTTACGTGTAATTCATAGGGTTATTATAGTTTTTTTTATGTATGTGAATGGATTTTATGATTTTTCAGCGTCTGGAATTCCATTTTATTGACTAGAGCCCTGTTTGTACTCAGAGACAGGATTATTTATTTTAATAAGTTCTTGGTCAGAATAACTTACGAAAATAAACGAAACTATTGGAGGTATTAAAAACCTTTGAATATGCCATGGAAGAAATTTCCAGGGCCATCTCTCACTACTACAATGACAAGTTATTTTGAAATAACCAGTATATTTCAGTGTTTAGTTTAATAATTCTAGATAACAATGTAAGGAAATGTGGCAAAATTAATGCAGTTAATTTATCTATCGGGTCATGTAGGAAGTTAAAATGTATGGACTCCTCCCTCCTCCCGAGTGAGCATATACAGCAGGGCGCCAGAAAATGTCCCGAAGCGCGGTTTTTACCGTTTTAAAGAACACCGTACATAACATGAAAATTGTGTAAGAACGAAATAGTTCTTGATAAATTTATTATAAACCTTTTTATCTACACACGTATCATAAACCCTCTTTACTGCGTCCAAAAACCGCACGTTACGTGATGATTTACATACTACTTGGTAAAAACTCATTTCTTATCTGAATATTGATTTCTACTATTATGTTATGACATTCAAACGCCGAAGCCCGCCTGCGTGCCGCCCCTAGTTTGTCTGTGAAGGTGGTACTACTGAACAAGCTAAACAAGTGCAGAGCAATGATCAATGCCACAACGCCGGTCGAACATGCAGTTCCTGAACACATCATAGAGAGCCTAGGATATGTGTGTAGATAAAGTAGTGTATGTAACTGTACATAATTAGGCATTAAAACTCTCGATTGATTATTCTATTAATATTATCTTCTATTACTCTCGAGTTTGAATGCCCTCCATTATGTATCAGTTACATATACTACTATTATATTCCATTATTATTATTATTATTCTGACTATGTACACATAAGTATAGTACAATAGTAGATATCTGGTAAAACACGGATTTAACCAATTGATGCGCTCAGTGCCGTAAATATTTTTGACAAAATCGCTGTAATAAACTGATAATTATTTTAAGTTTTCTCATCACGTGAATTGATGGGCTCCATGCGTCAAACTTAAGAGTGTCGTAATTAATAACTTTATGACAAATTTTGGAAAAAATAATAAAAAAGTTAAAAACCTAAATTACTTCAAACCTATATGTTTTCGGATAGTTTATAGGCATACATTTGCTGGAAATGGACTATTATTTAACCCCTCACAATATATGTTTCCTATACCCAATCACCTGTATAGAAAATTTATTAAGGTTCATTCCTTCTTGCACATTTTTCATGCAACGAAATCAAAAATTTTTATTACTGTAGATATTTACTATACTTAGCAAATGACATTTTTTGCTTTTCTCTACATTGGACCACTATGAGAGAAGAAAGGTGAAGAAACTCCCACAGATTGATTTTTTGATCTCTTTTAAAAATTGGTTGTGTTTAACTAATACATTTATTACAATATTAATTGTTATAGATGGTTACAAAATTATTAACAGCGAGTTCTGTTTTGATTCCGATTAACCCAATATAGTCCCGTCATTCAAGGAATCTTGAACATTGTAATATCCCTTTTTAGACAAAGTCGCTTTTACATGGTTTTTAAATTGCTCGAATGCCATTTTCAAAATCTCGAGAGGTATCTTGTTGTAGTTGAGAATGACTAACCTTACTAATCTTTGAACGAATTGCTGACTTTCGCGAGTCTTAACCGAGACGCAACTAGTCTGTGATTATTTCCATTACAGCTATCGCTAAATTTGGAAAATGTTGTAAAGTTCTTGCGTACATACTTTATATTTACAAAAATAAATTAACTAGCTACAGTTAGTTCGTCAATTTCTTTAAAAAGTTCTCTTAAGGAGTCTATGCGTTTATTTTTAACTTCGCTCTATAACGTACGTATCCCGTCAGATAAAAGAACTGCATTAATTTTGCCATTTTTTTTGCTAAAATGCTTGTATCAGTTACGGCATCTGACAAGTCTATTATTTCGCACAGAGTTATGGTTATGTTTGTTAGTGTTGCGGCATAATTACCAGGACATGTTACCAGACAAAGAATCTATATTTTGTGATAACTTAGCCGCATACGAAATTATGTTCGCTCCAATGGTTTTTGACAATCTCAGAGCCTTTCAGCAGTGATTACACTCAAACGGCCTTACTAATAAAAGGAGTTATTCACAGTGTAACTTATACAGTGTTTTGTCTTGCTTTGACATTTAACATTTACTCGACGTATGAAAAGGACAAAACACTGAATAAGTTGAACAGTGAATAACTTCTTTTATTAGTGAGGCCGTAAGGCATTAATTTTGATGACAGCGCCCGATGTTATTTTGAGATTAGTTTTGATTTAGGTTGTAGATACTAAATTAGGTAGAAACTTGTTATGTCACATTGTAACACAGAAATAATCCTGTTGGAAAAAACAGCGCTGCAACCAAGAGATGAATTATATTAGAGTTTGAACTTACGCAAATAGACTCGTCGCAATGCGTATGGAAGATATGTAAAATCATTGTTGAGAATTGAATTTTGCTTTTAATTTTTAATACTTGGTTAAATCCATAATATTTGTCTGTTCAATTTATTACTTTTAACACTTACCACTACATAGAATTGAAGTAGCACGGCGGCGGGCCAAATCCATACAGTTGATTTAAGATGTCACGTGGTTTCACTTACACTGGTTTTATCTCAACAATAGATGGTACTTGTCTATTCAGAGAGCTAGGTCAAGGTATGGAGGAGCTAGGTAGATCCAACTTGGTTTTACGTTACATGTGTGTAGTCTCAGTTTTCGCATTGAAATAAGAGACCGTGGAAGTAAATCTATGATCATAAAATGTTGCAGAAATCCATGGTCGAGGGGGACGGGTGGTAAATTATACTCATATGTTTGTTTACCGGCGACTTCTATGAATTATGTAAATAGGATAGATTATAATATAACTAAACTTTAGTCCGTATGTCTCCTAACCGTTTTATAATATGCTCTGTTTTAAATGTGATCGATTGAGTGCTTTGGTGTAGTAATGGCTAGTATTATAATTAACTTTGGCTACGAAAAGGAGGACTGATCCATATCGTGGTTTTTTTTTTTCAAGATTCGAAATGGAAAAAAATCAGATCAGTCATAATTTTAGTGGTCAAACTTTCTATTATTTGTATTTATGTAGAATAAACACCACATTGTTGTGTAGAAGAGAATACTATTAATTATGGGTTGCACTTATTAAAGGTTTTGAAATATGTAGTAACTGTTTTCATGCAATATTCGAGTATTGTCTTTCAAAAATTATATTTAAAAAGTGCGACCGACAATTTATGCTAACTGTATATCCAATAAATATTATGCGAATTGATTAAACTTAGGTTATTTTGAAGTTTTATGTTATTTCCAACATGTAAATCTAATATAGAGATTTTGTATCATGATTATTAATTTGAAACGAATACAGAGGGCTTTACACGATGTATTTTGTAGTTATAAGCCAAATATACGGTACCTTGAAAAAGAAAAATCTTTTTAACACCCTTATATTGATTGAATCCACATGTAACTTAATTTATAACATGTGTGCACCAATTAAGGAATGGAAATGACACCTACTTCTAATTCAACTGTCATTACGAAACTTGATATGTATGTCGCAGTTAGTTGGTTAAAACAGAGCCTTAACTAACCCTCTAGACCTTTAATTAAATACCGACGTTTAACCAAGTCACTGAAATTCCGTCAGACAAGTGAGTGAACGAAACGTTTAACGAGTTGTCTAAACGTCCCTAGGCAACAAGACATATATATATTTTTTGTGTGTACTTAAGTTTATGTTTTAAGTATTTTTTGATATTCTTACATGTTCAACCTAACATGAAGGATAATTCGCTTCGCTCACCCCATTTACCCTTGACCTCAGCTACCGCAATGTTTTGCCCTTATATAAGCTGTGCAAATCAGCTGTTGTTGTGACACCATCTTGTTTTCTAACGCGCCGGCTTTCGGTAGGACAAATTGTTAAACGTTTTCGACGATGCTTTATTTGAATCAAAATGCTAGTGACTTGGTTAAAAGTCGGCATTTAATTTACGGTCTAGAGAGTTAGTTAAGTGTCTGATTTAACCAGCTAACTGCGACATGTTTATGTAGTTCAGAGGACAATACAACAATATGGTCCCATCAAGCTTGTCTGATGATGGAGCTCGAAGATGGAAGAGGGGACCCTAGGATACTTATTTGTATACCAATCGAGTTTGGGCTATTCATATCTCCTAGCGATATGTTGTCATCTTCACCACCCGATGATGTAGCTGGACGCTGGTAGACGGAACCCTGGCATTCTTACTTGTAAACCCATCGAGTTAGGGCTCATTAGATCGTCTTGACAAGTTCTATTCATATCTCCTAGCGATATGTTGTCATCTTCACCACCCGATGATGTATGTATGAACCCTGGCATTCTTACTTGTAAACCCATCGATTTTTGGCTCACTCGATTCATCTTAATACGTTAAATGCTATGTAGGTCACCGGTGACCTCACCCAGACTAAAAAACTATAAGAAAAAAACTTTTTCGAAAATTGGCGTTAAAAGTATTAATAAGATACCTTGATTTCAACAGGGTGTTTTTAGTTTTGAATTAATTGTACACCGTGAATTTATGGTTATTAATTTCCCGTGGCGTAGAGCTTAGGTATAAACAGTACCTATAATTGATTTGTAGAAATAGTTTTTAGTTTTAATATTAAATAAAAAATCAAATTGCAAAAAGCAAAGGCATTCCCAAAAATTGTGTTGAGTACAAGTTGAAATCGTAGTATACCTCACGCCACGAATTAAGAGCGCTGGGCGACGTGGGCGGGAATTACTGCACATTTGTACAGGTATTGAAAAGTGACTACTACGCATTCAATTCCTCCGCTCATAACTCGTGGCGCGACGTACTCCTGAGTGAGATTGTACGCACGGGGAATCCCGCGACGAATCGGCTTTTTATCGGTTACAGATGTTCTATTTCAGGTTTGTTTCAAGGTTTGACTTTGGTTGTTGATAGCCGTGCACATGCACATTGTGTCAGTGTGGGTAGTAGCTGGAGCGGTCAGCCAGGTATTGTAGTACAATGTAGTATCTGTAGGAAGGTGTTGGTGATGGAGCACTACTTGTTCTCACAATTTCGAGTTTGTATTCTTTTTTAGGGTTCCGTACCCGAAGGGTTCCAAACGGGACCCTATTACTAAGACTCCGCTGTCCGTCCGTCCGTCCGTCCGTCTGTCACCAGGCTGTATCTCAAGAACCTAGCTAGCTAGAGAGTTGAAATTTTCACAAATTATGTATTTATGTTGCCGCTATAACAACAAATACTGAAAACAGGATAAAAGAAATATTGAAGGGGGTTCCCATACAACAATTCTTTCAATACCACATACAAACTTATGGATGCACCTGGTTACGTACATGGAGTGTGAAAATAACCGCACCAATAACTTTGTAAACAATATTTTGCTGTGTAAAATCCAAACTATTCACTCCACACCATCGCTTCCATTGAACGGTGGTACGGAACCCTTCGTGCGCGATTTAGACTCGCACTTGACCGGTTTTTTTAATAATTTAAAACGAATGTTTAATTTACCTTGTATTTTTTTGCGATCTTATAAATGGACAGTACTTCTCGTACATAGTGGCTACGCTTTGAGAACAAAATGCATAAAAAATCACCACTTAAAACACTTTCTACCTGGGAAACTATTTTTAAACTACCATAAAGTTTTTCCTGATATTAATCATTTTATTATATTACTCGTACATAAAAATATTTGAACATAAATATAAAATTTTGCAATACATCAATGTTATCTTTTTATTCAAAATACATACATGTGCGAACCATGACACCAGGAAAACATGGAAGTTCATAAATATCACAAAACAATAAAACTAAGTAAGTAAACTAAACAAGCTTAAATTAGTTAATAAATAAAATGTCGAATAAGACATTTTATGTTTTAAGTTAGATTGAAAACTTTTATTTATTCTCTTAGCTATAGGAGCTGTCAGGTTAATAACCCATTCATTAATTGCATCCGATAGTAAGGAAATGTCCAACCGATGCATATACAAACATGTCTCTACCATATAATCAAGACTAGACATCGAATCGTACATCAACTTAAAAGCTAATATCATAATAAAATATGTGATATAATATTTAAATACCGGACCTTACCATACAATCTCCTACATACTTATTAAAATAGAGGTACAATCTGAAAGATCTACGTAAGAAGGAATGTCTTCACCGCACAAAATACTTACAAAGCTTACTATCGTTAAATGCGAAAGTTAAACGTTCGTGCGACAGTAATTATAGTAAAACGTAACAAAACAATAGTAGTGAGTAGTACCTGTAGATGTAGAGTTCACAGTTAATACAATAAAGGGGCATTGAACAATACAACTTTCGTCTTTGCCGCATTCTCCCACACATTTGTGCCAGTGAAAAAATAAACTAAGACACGCTACTCCTGGTCCAATATACACGAATAAATTCATTATGAAACAGATATATGGAAACATAGACGAATAACAAAAAACTCAAATGAGTTTGATCTTGTTGTTTATTAGTACTGCAGACGAACGTATTTAGCGGGTATCTTCCATCAATTTCAGAAATCTCTGCACAATACAAGCTATAGAGCTGACGAGATACTCTGGCGAGTCTGACGAGTGTGTGTGTGTATATTAAAAGATATCAGCAATCTGCCAGCTTCAGAAAATCAACCTATGGTTTTACGAGTATCCATCAATAAAGATACCAGTAGATCTTCAAACGCATGTGGCTGCGAATCAGAGCTCCAACAGCTCATTAGTGTGTCTTATCGTAGGTGTCTTTATGTTGGTACCCGGATACGTATCCCGAGCCGTCGGCCACTTCCTTACGGCCAGCGATGCCCTTCCCCTTGCCCGAGTCGTCGAAACGCTGCTTGTGGGAGCCGGTGTACTTGCTGGAGTCAGTCAGCCGCCCCACTGCCGCCGCCGCCGCTGCCGCCGGGGACTTCGCCTGCGAGTTGGGAAAAACAACTTAGCATGCGTACTCAATATGTCCCTGCGAAATTCCCAGCTGTGGTACCGCATAAAGGGTCAAAGACTGCGCCATTCTTCCTAATCATTTAAAACTACGCGACGCCGCAAAGAGGGAATAAAGAAAAATTGTAATTTAGGCTCCGAAAATAGAAACCGAGTAAGGAATAATAATCGGTATATAATATGCAAAACGCAAATAACATTCGCTCGAAACTCCAAAAAAAAAAAATGTCAAATCGTAAACATTTTCTTAGCGTTTCGTGCGATTGTTATTTGCGTTTTGCTTCTTGTCTAGAGGGGCAGGTGTTTTGGCTACAGCAATTTTATATGGAGGAACCGCACTTAATTCCTTGACGAGTATGCGAGGGCTTTGATGGTCGACACGCTACACAACGTACACTAGAATTGTATAAATCTGTACTCAATAAGCTGAATAAAAATCTTGAAAAAATTACAAAATAAACAACATACGGTGCTTGTCAATCCGGGCTGTCCGCACGACTTGAGTTTCGTCTTGACATCTTCGAGCTCTACTTTCTTGCTCTTCGCCAGGTCGTCGAGGAACTTCTCATAGTCCAGGATGCCAAGCTTCATCTGCTTCAACTTTTTGAAGTGGATCGCTGTGTCTGTGGTCGTGATTTTCTTTCCGTCGATAACTTTGGCTTGCTTCATCCATTTGTCGCTCTGTGATAGCGTTATGTGTTTGCCATCGGATTTCGGGTCGCCGAATTTGGAGAATATTTTGAAGGCGTCCTGGAAAACGGAGAAATTTGAGTTAGGGTTTAGTAAATCTACAAAGTTATGTTCAAAACATAATTTACAATTCGATTAATCTGCAGGAAACTTCGTCAATAACTTAAAACTAAACTTAAACACTTGCTAAACTAAAATAAGATACTGTATATTTATCTTATTTTAGTTTAGCTACAACTAACGACTATAACTTAACTAAATAATCCCACCCCGGGACACTTCCCTACGAACGGTCCCCATGACACTTGCGGCATTGCCCCCTGCACTGCCAAGGAGATCCAAAGTTATGGGGGAATTATAGTGTTGTTGCCATATTTTACAGAGTTTTGTGTTTGGGATACATACACAAAACTCTGATACTTAATTCGTAAATTCAAATTGATCAATTTAAATAATTTCAAAATAACATCAAGACAAGGCAGTCATATAACTTTACTTAATACCGCTCTCTAAGGCTGTATAAACGACTTATTACAGTTTTGGTGGTGACGTTGTGTTGAGTAATAAATACCATTGAAGAATTCTACTTATTTATTTATTTACCTATGCACATCAACAGCCTAATATATACCTAAGCGCAATATAATACAATAGAACTATGGCGGTATTGTTCTTATATGACTGCATATTATACTTATGTACGTGCTCGTCCGTCTTTCGAAAGAATGTAAAACCTGTCTTAAACTTGTTTACCAGACGCTTGAGTGGCTATAGGCAGCATCGGCCATTGTTGTACCAGTAAATTTCATTTTGAAAATAATTTACTATAGAAATAAAGTATAATAACAATAGGTTTTTTTAAGGTACAATTGTACCCACGATTAGCCAGTTGTTCAATACTCCATTTTGCGTGACAGAGGGCTAGACCATCGCTGCAGCTATGCAGTTTGACGGTATCTCCACGATGTTTTCCATCACCGTGGCAGTCCAGAACATCCGTATAGCATCAGATAAATTATTTATCCCAATGGTACATGATCAGCACTAGATTTGAACTCGAATAAAATAGCTAGGAAATATACTTATGTGTGTAAATAGTGTCCAAGATATTATTACATATTATTATACAAGTTTGGTTGTACGCAAGTTAGCTTGCTCTTTCACGATTCCTGAAGGCAGGTAAGCGATCATGAAATATATCTATGTCGGCGTTTCACTACGGCTATTTTTATATTTGTCGAAAATTCTGGGCGAGTGCTTACAAGTATTTGTTCTGCCTCTATGCAGAGGTCTATGAGGGTGTTGGAAATAGGTTTGCGTTTATTGTTGTTGTAAGGAATTTTCAGGCCGATGTGGTTCAGAATGTTAATGGCATCCAAGTGATTATTACAGACCTTAAGCAGGAATCGAAGGTCCTTTAGGTTTCGTCGGATGTTCAGTGTGTCCATGCCGAAGTGGTCTAATCGTCGCTCAAGTATTTTTACAGCCTTTCCTATTGTCATTTATATGTCAAGACTCAATTTCCGATTCCGCCTCCTCCATAAAACAGCGTTAACCCATATTCCTTCAGTTGCCGATATAACACCAATATTTTTTCAACGTTGTGTTTTTTATTGACACTATGTACTATCGCGTTAAGAGTCGGCGAATATTTTTAAGTGGGGGTACAAGTCCATGAAAATAGATATGCCTCTGTTGACGGATGACAGGATGATGTTGGTACCTTAAAAGTCACAGCATCACTCTTGGCCGGCGTTCCGTTGGCTGCGCCTGCGCCGGGCGCGGTTCCATTCTCCAACTTGATCTCCTTGACTTCCTGCGTCACCTGCGCTACTGCTTCTTCGGCTGCTTCCGTAGACATCTCGGTTTAGATAGATCTGGAACACAAGAGGGGTATGGTAGGGAGAAGAACGCTATATGTGGTAGGGCGAGTATACCTTCCTAGTGACACATTCATTACTTTGGTCCTACAAATACAAATTTATTCCGAATCAAAATGTATACCTACAACAGATAGGCACCTAATAATAGATGTTTGTATGATTTTAATCAAAAATATGCCATGTTTTATTTAATTATTATTGTTGGCTAACTTCGTTGCAAAAACGTAGGTTGATAATTTGCATCAGACAGAGCTAACTTTATTCCGATACCTAGGTCTAGGTAGGTATTAATTAATATATGTAAGTGTGCTTTGATACACGTATTCGATGCCTGACATTTTATCGATATTGGGCCGAATGAATAAAGAAAAAAAAGGAAAGGAAATCCTTTATTTTTGACGTTTGCTATAAGCAATAATGATCAAGTTCCTTCAAATATTAGATGTAAAATGTTATTTTTTCATATTCATCGGCCTATTGAAGTACCTACTTTTGTGTAGGGTAGCCCGAATTTACAAATTTTATGTTGTTGACTCCTTATTGCACTATACGTTAGAGGTGTAGATAACTTATTTGACTAGCTTTCAATACTAGGATAAGAACATTTATGGATTACCATCACCACAGAACTGTAGCTACTATTTCCACAAATTACACCGCAACCAGTAAAAGGTTTCCCGCGCCGAAGCAGAAACGTTGGACGTAGAAAAATGAGCAATACATTAGGTACCGGTTTCAAGGTAACACAAATCTGCTCGTCGCTAGCTGACCATGATGATGTCATTCAGTAATAACCAAATACAATTTCGTCTCTATCCCTCGCATTTACAATACGGCAATATAGTCGTTCTACAATTTGTTTGCTCGTTCTAACGCGAAAGCGGATAATTACATCATCACTCATCAACACATCGCTCGACCTTGACGCTGTGTTTTGCCGCGAATTCGAAGATCAGCTGATAGCAAATATTTCCTAAAAATGAATATTATGGCACAGATGCATGAAGTTTAGTTCCTGTGGTTGTAGTGGACGTGAGCAAAAATTCATCATAAGTACTGCTCATACGACAAGCTATGTCAATATATGTATAAAGACACCTAACTCTATAGTGTAACTCTACAATATTCAACAGTGTGTAATATTATATAATTAAATACCTATTTCCTGAAATGCAATAAACTTGGGGGTTTAACATATAACAGATAGCCTGGGGTGTCTCGGGCATTTTAGGAAGGAAAGTGAACAGGGATATTTTATCTAATCACTATCAAAAAATTGTCTGCATTATACATAACATAAGTCACACCAAGTCACACTAAAAGTTTCCGGAATACATAAACAATATTTAAAAAACATTTGAAGATGGAACTCTTTGGCTGTAGAATGCAGTTTGTTTCATCTGACGGTCAATTGTTTTAATTTTACATTGTGGCGCCATTTAAAAAAATGCATGTCTGCATTAACATGGATTTAACTCGGGTTAATTTTCGTAGTATGATTTTCTACGATTTTAAGTGTAATTTGTCAGCTCACTAGAGCCTCGCTCGGCTTCAATCTGCTTTTCGCGAATAAGCACCATGCTAGACGACTATTTATAGCTGGTTTGCAGAATTCAAGCGCGGTCGTGTCAATCTCAGTGACGAATCTCGCAATGGTCGCCCGTGCACTGCTGTGAACAACAAAAACATCGATGCTGTGCGCCGTATGATCGAAACAGACAGGCATGAGATTTGGGCATCCTTAGACATAGCATGAGTCAAATACAATCAATCCTACACAAACATTTGGGTGTGAGAAAGCTGTGCTCGCGGTGGATCCCACTTAATTTTACCGAGGCTTGGACTGCGTCACTTGGTGCAATGCCATGCTTAGCAGATTCAACGAAGGGTCGTCAAATTTGGGTTGGGACATAGTAACAGGTGACGAAACGTGAATTTATTGCTAAGATACCAAAACAAATCAGCAATCGAGCGTATGGGTATTTCAAGATGACCCGAAACCAACCAAAGAGGCGCGTGAAAATTTCATCTAAGTGGATGATTGCTTCTTTTTCTAATAAAACTGGACACGTGGCTACTGTTGCTTTAGAGAATCGTGAATAGTGACTGGTACACGACCATTTGTTTGCCGGAAATTATTGACGAACTCCGTAAAAATAACCATAAATGCCGTATCATCCATTGCACCACGACTAGGTATGCTAGTTCCCAAACGGCCAGACAGACAAAAGAATTTTTGAAGGTAAAAAGCGTAGAACTTATGAGCCATCCTGCATGTCCGGACCTGGCACCTTGTGACTTTTTTATGTTCCCAAAAATTAAGATTCAATTACTCGGTCAACGATTTTCATCAGCAGAAGAGGTTGTCGAAAGGTATGCAAAACACGTTTATGAGGTCACCACGGAGGAGTGGCACAAATGTTTTCAGTTTTAATCATATGAAAATGTGCACTTATGCAAAGCGGGAATATTTCGAGAAACAATAAATATTTTTTTGTCCTTTAATTGTATTCTTTTCTTATTCATTCCATAAACGTTTAGTGCGACCCACGTATTCCTGAAAAAGAGAGGATTTTTAACTAGCATTGTTCCTCTTCTGAACCTTGTAGCGCGAAGTGTGTCCTAAAGCGCGGTTTTGTTGGATTGATATTGGGAGGCAGTTGCTCACGTCTGAAGAGATACTTGGAACCTTCCGCCCTTGACGTCCTCCCGGGTAGTGTTAGAAGCAACAAATCATCACTAAAATTTCCAGGTTCTCCAAATACAGTGAAATCTATGAAACACGTGACATTGGCGAAATTAACATAGTTGTTAGACCACCATTAATTAAGAAATTGGATTGATATTGCCCTACAGGTAACCTTGGGGGTTTGTAACATAAAACAGATAGCCATAGACAGATAACTGATCATCACCAAAAAATTATTTGCAAGATATTCCTGAAAAAGAGAAGATTTCGATCGACTTTATGAATTTGCCTCACTGTTCAAGCATGATAGATGGTCACTTGTCTGACTTCATCAACGTCTTCTCCTAATCACGGATACAATACAATCAGACGACAGCATCAACAAATCACAGCATTCGCGGGGGCTGATACAATACGCTGATTACACCTCCGCAATGTAACATTTATCCTTAGTAAAGCGCTACCGTGGGTGCAGCCAATTACCCATTAGACCTAGAACAAATAATCTGACCTGCCTGGATATCGTGACCTTGGTTGTGCAATCTGCAACCGAGCTCCCTTTACAGTGTTGCTGACTCACGCTGTACAAAAGCAGACGTACCTACCTATGTAACTGCTATGTGTGTTTACGGACTATGCGTCTTGTTTTAGATACAGGGCGTTGCTTGCTACGATGCGATAAGTGTTTTAGTCAGAGGTTTGATTCTCGCGCAGTCGATATACGGTTATCGACACCATCTATCGGGCGATTTCGTATGGGAATCACTCGATATCCGCCATTTTGTCAAGTGGTGATATTGTGCGAGAATTGGAGCCCTGATCTGTTCTTTGCCTAATTGGCATATATGTACTTATCTGTAGACGTAAGATAGTCAAAACCGTTAGTCGATAAACTAACGCGTTAGTTGATAAATTATCGACAGATAGGAAACCAGACAGGGTTCAGAATTTACGTTTCTTTTGTTCTTACATGTCAACCTAACACGAAGACTATTCGGGGGCTTCGCTTCGCTCGCCCCCTCTAGTCTTCACCTAACCTACCGCAGGGTTTGTCCTGGCATTTCGTTTACAATTCAAGTTTAAACCACTCTTCTATTTAACCGTTTTCACAGTTAGTTTGTTAATTAACGCATCATATAGTAAGCAGTACGCCACAGTTATCTGTCGATAGTTGATCAACTAACGAGAAAAAAAACGTTAGTTTATCAACTAACGGTTTTGACAATCTTACGGTGAAATAGTTATCTGTTATTGAACGAAGACATTTTGATACATCACATCACATGTGAGAACTAAAGAAGTTTTAAATGACAGGTTAGGTTACTCTTTGGCTTGTTACGGGCCCGAATTATTTAGATACTTAAATAATCATGATTGTTGTTTTTGGTTCCTTCTACCATACTGCGACGGCTGCTGCCTTACGTGGTCGTTGGCATGTCACACACAGACATACATGTACTTCACGAAAACTGTGATACAAGTAACATTTAGTAAAGTTTCGTTACGGGTCTTACGTATCTACAGCTCGATATAGCTTATGTATAGCTACCCACTGACTTGTTTGAATATAGGCATAATCTAATATTTTATGCATGCATGAGAAACTTGCGAAGGCATTATGAAATAGATAAAACATAGTGTTTGCCTACCCACCTGTCGATATTGTAGATGCAGAGTGCTAATTACATAACTACGGTAAATAACACACAATTGATACGAATTTACTCCTATTGTTTTGCGGACCAAAATATAAGTGTTCCTAAATAGGAAAAGTTGTTATTTTTTTTCCATTTTTTTCCATAAATCATGTTATGCAAGGTTTTTGGTCCAAAAATAACTTTCTTACAGTCTTTACATATCTACATAATATATCTCTAAGCAACGGTATCATAGCACTAGTTGGCACCGTGGATGTATTAATTAGTATACTTATGCATAGAGTTAACATAGGTACCTGCATCAAGGTCTCTTTAGTATGGTGTTAGAGTTGCAAATGCAATGCGCTTTAATATGTAGCATTTAGAACACCTTACTTCAGTTACGTTATTCTGTGGTTGGATTTATTTTTTTAAAGTTTGGAGGTAACCTAATTTGGGACAATTATTAGTATATAAGATCTTGACACGCGGAGTAATTATTTAGAATGTTACAACAAAACTAGTTTTTGTTACATATGTAAATTAGGTTTCCCATAACTTTAATTATAACATGGCGGTCGGAATGGCCACAAATTATTTTGATCAAGTGCTTTGCCCCCATTAGTTGATTCAATAAAGAGACCTACATCAAGTCAAGTCGTAGTTCGCGTGTTTGTGCCCGCGCCCTCGGTCGATGGCGGCGCATTTCCCGACCTACTTCGACGGCCCATATTCCTGCAACTCTACAAGTGCGGCCAGTTCATAATGGCGTTGACAATGTGAACACTTGCTTTCAGATTTATATTCCTATGCGAGCCCAAATGCAGAATACTTCGACTAATCGTACATTGACCCACCACACACACACAATTTTAGAGTAAAACTTTATATTTTTTTAAACCTTATGTGAGAAGTGAGAACCTAAGATTTTTTTAGATTTATTGATTAATTTTTAGTTTTACTTGTCATTTGTTTACTGATAATGTCCTCTCTTCCCCCACGAGACAATCTATGCCTAGTGTTGGGGTCAGCTAAATGCACAAAAAGAACAATTTCTATATGATAATAAATATTTTTCATTTTAATTTAGAGATTTTTCTAACCCCAAATATTTTGCAGGCAGGGTTATGATATAATAAATAACATGTTAGCTCAGCAGTATCCCTCTTTATTCTAATTTATTTTAACGTGTCGTGTGATATTTATATCTTTAAGAACTCGACAACCCCCGATTTAACCTGGCCTCGGTGCGAGCAAAATAGTTCATCTAGTTCCTAATCGATGCAAAAAAGATAAATCGAGTTAAACTCAGAAACTGGACATAAATAAGGATTTGTGTTCAATATTTGAATTTAAATAAAACCTGTTATCAGGTATATTCTTCCTTATATCACCTGACAGGTGGTATAAGGAAGAATAAACTGATTTCTGGTCACTATCTTCTACCATGATTAGGGGTAAACCAATTTCTTAAGAGGTCCAAAAAATCATAATTTCTGATAGGTACTAATAAAGGGAAGTCAAAATACCATCTATCCAAAGAACTGTTACTACCCAGGTCTACCATCCAGTCAATCATCCATCATTATAAACAACACAAATCAGTAGCATGTTTGAAGAAAACCGGCCGTTCCCGCATCACAAGTGACGCAGAGAACAGGGTTCTGAAGAAAATAATTAAATAAAAACGTCGTGCCCGAGCAGGAGGAATCACTGGACGGGGCATGATCCAGAATTATTTTTCTGTCGACACTTGCAAGAGAGTCCTCAAGAGGGTATGGTTTTTTCCCAGCGAAAGAAAACGTTCGCTCTTGATCTGAGGTCCAGTTTTGATGGACTTCAGATCAGTGGCGTCAAATTTTATAAAGCGATTAATCGAAATGTTAGGTGACTATTGGCGATAAACGAAAAAAGATCATCAGAAATAAAAGTGATGCATATCACATGGACTGCATCAAGGGAAAACTGTAGTTTCCAGCATCCGTAATCATATGGGGTTGCATGTCAGCATATGGTTTGGGACGGCTGCAATTTGTCAAGGGAAATGTTAATGCTACAAAGTACCAGGAAATTTTGGTACCAGTCTATTTCGTTTACTTAGTTTGCAACATCAAGATACCTTAATTTTTACCTTCGTTTTTCTCATGTCACACTGCAAGGACAACGAAGGCATGGCTTAATACTAAGCAAGTTTCTTCCATGATTTGGCCGCCAAGCAACCCAGACTTGTCCCAGATCGAAACTTTGTGGTGGAAAATGAAGAATATAAGGAAATATCCATCAATATCAGAGAATGATTTAAAAAAGAAGCTTTAGGCAGTTTGGGATTCCATAACTCAAAAAGAAAGAGTGTGCAGAGCTGGTGGCGTCAATGCCACTGCGGATAAAAGTAGTTATTGAGAGCAGATGAGACACTACTAAGTGCTAGACCATCTGTTATGCGTGCGTGGTTAGGGTGGATGACGAACTCATTTGCTTTTTAGGCAGATAGATTGTTTTTATGTTTAATTAATTCAGACCAGAATAATATTTTAGACTGGAATATATGTATCATTCAGATATATGTTATTTAAAATGAGTTAGCTTAATTTCACACTCCGTAAAAAATATTTATATAACACATTTTACCCTGTAGACGAAGCATTCTGCATTTAGGGTTCGACTTAATTTAAAATTTTGGAACCTTTTTTTTTCTGTTCATGTAAATTCGAATCGCACCTTTTCTGGTACACTGTTTTGAAAAGGGGGCACTGCTGAAAACCAGCGCTATGCAGCTCATGCTCATAGCACTGCTAACCATGGCCCCTTTGCCAAATATTAGTATTTATTATTATTTTGTTTTATTGTTTTTTCATATTTTTTTAATAATAATTAATTTTCATAATAAATAATTTTCATTTCTTTTTTTTCTTTTAAATTTCTATAATGTGTAACATTGCAGGTATTTTGGTTATGTACCTCGATTAGACCTTAGTTAGAGGTATAGATAGGCCTTTAGATCAGCTGGGGGTATAGCTGCCACAGTAACCACAAACATATTTCAAAGTCAGCAACATACCTCATGTCTTGACAAATACAGAACCTGCATTAGTTTTATTTCATTTTCACGTACTATATATAAGTAAATAGACTACGAGCATCTAAAAAAATCTTTAAAAAAAGTAATTAAAATGACAGTTGACAGTTTGGCACGAAAACGGATCCATCACCCTTGTCTCAATAGTGACAAGAAGACAAGGGAAGTAAAGGACAGAGCTATGCGTCAATCTCCTCCTCCTTCTTTTGCTTAGAAAGGAAAGGGAGACAGACGCACATCTCTGTCCCTTACTGACTGTGACTCCCTACCACTAATAGACGCTAATAAATGTTTTAATAAACTTATTTACTTTAAAATTGATGTTTTTGTTTAAATACAATACAAAATTAAATAATAAGGGGCAAAAGTGGGGCGTTTTATATATTTATCTACACACGTATCATAAACCCTCTTTACTGCGTTCAAAAACCGCACGTTACGATCAGCATTATGTTAAACTACTTGGTAAAAACTCGTTTCGTATCTGGAAAACTACACATTATGGTCATTATGTGTAGTTTTTCTACATATAATGACTTTCGAACGCCGACGCCTGCCTGCGTGCCGTCCCTAGTTTGTTTGTGAAGTTGGTACTGACATTCAAATTTCGAACGCCGACGCCCGCCTGCGTGAAGTTGGTACTACAGAACAAGCTTAACAATTGCAGAGCCACAATGCCGGTCAAACATGCGGTTCCTGAACACATCAAAGAGAGCTTATGATATGTGTGTAGATAAACTAGTGTATGTAACTGTACATAATTAGGCATTATGCAGCAGTCACATAAACTACTATTAGGTCTCAACATATTATTAAATTTGATAGAATGTCTGGCTAGAAGATTTAAGTAGAGTTTAGTGGTGGTGGTGACAAACACTGGTGTGATTATACACTACACTACCTTACGACTTTTTCCCACGGCTACGAATTTACTATTAATCGCAGCGCAGTACACAAATATCATCTGGGTCATCATTGCAACTGCAATAAGTTAGGTCTAACAGTTTGATTGTAAGAGATAGTACTCGAGTGGATTGGTGGTCACTGCATTGTATGTAACCTCTTAATTTGTGTGCCATGCTTATTTTGGGAATAGGATATCGTTACAAACTCTCGTCAATAGTCCATTATCTGACGTCACCCGGTGGCGTCACCACCTATTTCGCGTTTCCCTTTCGTTAGTATAGGTCGAGCATGACTCATTTTATAGAGATATAATAGACATTTATACACATAGATATAGATATAGGTACATTGCATGCATCTGACCCTAGCGAGATATCTATGAATGACTCGTCTCGTGTTGGGCAAACTAATTAAATTAAGCATCCACATATTTCATTAAAAAAATCTTTACCTTTTCCGGGGATTCGAATTCTAACATTTGCATTGCAGCGCCTTATAGGTATATAGACTTGGTAGGTAAGTAGGTACCTATTATTCTGACGCTTCATTAGGTAATAATTACCGTAGGCACATGTAGTTGAACAATACTTACCTTCTGGGATAAGCTGTATTATACTCGTTTATCAGCATCGTTAATATGCTAATTGTAATTAAGTACGTAATAGAGATAATATATGCAGGTATGATTGGTTATTTGGTATATTTATTATGAGGGTTATTTAAAGTAGTATCCATTTCCAGCAAACCCAAATTACTATCCAAAAATTTGTGGAATTCGAGTGGTCTACTTTTTTTTCAAAATTTGTCAAGAATCGATTAGTTACGAAAAATCTAAATTACTGTGGGTAAATTTTTGACTGGCGTCTGTTATCTCATAGGTTCATCAATGATTCTGTGAAATATGTAGCTTAAAGTAGAAAAACACTCTTAATTTTGATGCACTGAGCACATCAACTCGCGTGATTCAAAAACGTAATCTAATTTAAAGCTAAAAGGTAAAAATTGTATACTAGCTGTGTTTGTAATTGTCCATTAATGTGTATAAAGTAAAGTAAAGTAAAAACTAAGGTAAATTTGAAAAATATTCTAGGGTTATTATTATTGCTGTCAATGGCTGTTCTTTAATCCCTCACAATATATGTACCTATCGAATAACCAATCACCATGTACAGTACAGTTCCTATGTACACCTCAATTATATAATATTTAATTTTATGTACCTTGTATGAAAACTTTCGGAGATCCAGGATCCAGCGATCACCTCGATAGGTAAGGTAAGGTATCGCTTGGGTTTAGACAACGGTTGAAGCGACATGAAGCGTTTTCCTTGAATTGAAAACTATGTAAGTATTTTGGGTTCGGGATATTCTCGTATTTTCTCACACAGAGTTCTGTGAAGACACTCCTGTGCATACACATCCGTATTGATTGGTGAATCAAGGCAATACATTGAAGAACCATTGGATACGTGCCTTATTCATATCCCGACTTCGGCACAATGGACACTCGGTCACCTTAGAACGTGACATGTATTAATTAGTAGCGAACAGCGTACGCTCTGCGTTATCCGTTCGGACATTTTTACATAGCTGCCAATTAAATACATCTACATTAATTATTTGGCAAATAAGTAGACAAATATTTAATTGTAAACAAAATAAATCATTTATTAATAATTATGACGGATAAAATTAAAAGTACCTAAAAAATCTTCAAACGCCCAAGGAATAAAGCGAACAATGACCAGGTATATGGCATGGCATATTACCTGTAGGTGATGGTGCCCACTCACAACTAGAGGCAACTTGCCAACACCTCTATCGGAATTTAATCGCAAGTTTCAGAAAAGCACATGCTCTACTAAAATGGAGCGAAATCGTGCGCCTAGTGAAATAGAACCAGGTGAAAAACCCGCTAGGGCGATAACAGGATTGCTTGTCTGTATCGGGGTTTATTAGGTAGTTTAAACCGAACTTTCCCCAATGTCTCACGTCTATAAAGGCCACATTAGTGTGTGTAGGAACACGACACTTTACATTACAGTCATACGCATTGCCTTCGGGCACTATTGAATTTTTCTCAGACAGCACACCAATGCTTGGCAAACCATTGACTGAGATTATGATAGACCTGTGACTGTGATGTGAAGGATCATGGAAGGAGGAGACATGTAATAGTACAACTTTCCATAACTGCTCTCATGCCATGCTATGGAGATAGTTGTGTGTGCTTATGGCTAAACTAGATAGCGCCTCACGATCGCGATGAAAGTAAATGCTGAGAAAATTCCTGTTTTCTATAAGTACCTAACTTGTACCTAACTATAATGAAAAAGTAGACATGGCCGTATTGACTGAGGGAGGCACCTCGCATAAAGCCCAGGTTAGTCTCCTTTGGCGTTCTAGGGTTCGTTGCTCGCTCAATGCATCCAAACCAAATAAAGAAACTATCCATCTGTGCAAAAGCAATCAACCCTATCACAGTGTAGTATCGTAAAGTCTTTTGCACAGAAAATAATTAAAACAGTCATGACATCACTGTCTAGTGATTTAATAAGATAACTTGCTTGAGATATTGTAAACACAGACAGCTATTCAAGGTTGTTGAACATCGATGTTAACGTATCTACAGATCATGGTTCTCTAATTATGGCTATTACCTACTTACTTAACTTTAGTTTTTTGTGAGTATAATGAGCCGAAGATGCGGTTAGAAGAATTTAATTTTATGATGACAGCAGATTTAAAATTCCGTTCATCCATAAATCTCTACATAATTTCACAATGTACCATAAACATCTCATCTACAATATGTCATAGAGGTTTACTTATTGCATTAGCCCATAATTTATATTAACTAAATGAACAAGGAGATTACTCGAGTGCGTTATTAAATTGTCGTCCCGACCGATAACACTTATCAGGATACCAACTTTCAGATTAACACGTCGTTCTGTAAACACGCAGGTGCTTGAAGTTATCACTTTCGCGATAGTAAACAATTTATTTTGTGCATTATTTTTATGTATTATCTATCATTATCAATAACCTTGGGCTTAACATTTCTATCTCTTTGTGGTAAGTACCTGAAACCTTCGAGGGCATTATGATACCACGGTGCATTTAAAGGGTAGTTAAATAGGTTGTTAGACATAAAACCTGAAATTTCTGTTGGCTATGAGCGAAAATATTTACAACGTCATAGACGCCCACGGGAAAACTAATTTCGTGACTTTTAGGTGGCTCTCTACAGCTCGACCGGCCAGATTGGCGAGGGGTGATATCACCCCGTGGGGTGGCCTTTGTTTTCATTGGTACATCTCTATTCGAGATACTTACTTTAACCGAATAATATACTATATTCTTTAACGATTTAGTCAATTGTAGAGATAACAGAACCGGAAATGCTAATGATTTTTCTTTTTGTTTTTTGATAAAAAATATACAAAAATAGATACGGTTTATAATAAACATCCGTCGCGATATCAGGATGCTGGCTGGGTTCGCCATAGGCTAGAGTTGTTAAACGCACGGTAGCGATAAGAGAAATGGCGGTAGCTCTACATTGTACTTACATGAGGTTGTTTACAAAATGTTTAATGAGGTGTGTTGATCACAAAGCGAACGTTCTGTTACGCGGGTCGCGGTTATCGCGGCTCTGGCTATGGGAGGACTGACTGCAATGCAAACACTCGCTGGCTAGCTGCCGGCGGCGGCGCGGCGGGAGGGTACAGACAGCGGAGACGACGACGACGCTCTCGGCTCCCCAGCGACGTCGCTTGATGAGCACACTGCGCGCAATATTTGGGCGCGGTGAGAACTACGCATGCGCACTGGGCCGGCTTCCCGCCAGCCATTTTCCATTAAATTTCGCATGTGCGTGTGTGGTACGAAAACGGTTTTCTATTCTTGATCGGCCCAAATTCTTATGTATAAAACAAAATAAATATCCTCTGGATTGAACCCAAATTCTTATGTATAAAACAAAATAAATATCCTCTGGATTGAATGACTGATTTTTGATAGCTTGAATGAAGTAAAATCTGATCTCACTTGCTGAAACTAAACTAAAATGATTGATGCTGTGAAAAAAGGGGTTTTCTGAAGGTGAAGGAAGAAGGTTTATGATACGTGTGTAGATAATAGTAGTTTATGTGACTGCTGCATAATGCCTAATTATGTACAGTTACATACACTAGTTTATCTATACACATATCATTAGCTCTCTTTGATGTGTTCAGGAACCGCATGTTTGACCGGCATTGTGGCTCTGCAGTTGTTTAGCTTGTTCTGTAGTACCAACTTCACGCAGGCGGGCGTC
Source organism: Argyresthia goedartella (assembly GCA_949825045.1). Taxonomy (NCBI): domain Eukaryota; kingdom Metazoa; phylum Arthropoda; class Insecta; order Lepidoptera; family Argyresthiidae; genus Argyresthia; species Argyresthia goedartella. The sequence goes on along the minus strand of OX463821.1, from coordinate 17,270,802 downwards.
GGCGTTCGAAATTTGAATGTCAGTACCAACTTCATAGACAAACTAGGAACGGCACGCAGGCAGGCGTCGGCGTTCGAAATTTGAATGTCATAATATGTAGAAAAATTACACATTATGGTCATAATGTGTAATTTTTCAGATAAGAAATGAGTTTTTACCAATTAGCTTATCATTATGCTGATCGCAACGTGCGGTTTTTGTACGCAGTAAAGAGAGTTTATGATACGTGTGTAGATAAACTACTATTATAGATGCAGTTAATAACTTATTAGAAGCTGGTAATGTGAAGACATATTACAAATTAAGTTGCTGTAGAATTATCACGATGCTGAGTTATATTAACCGTAGCGTGTATTGTATGACAAATAAAAATCGTTGCTTGAAAATTATTAATTATGCGCTTAAAATCTGCTTGGTGACCAGTGGTCATTCAGTGGACAATTCATAAATTTTCAAGATGACATTGGAATTTTCAACTCGTTAGTTTCCCCAACTACACATTTTTAGACACTGTGTACTTTTATCGGTAGGGTAGATCTCTATGAAAACAGAACGAATAATTTATGGTATAAATACTTTGTATTTTTGCCAATATCGTAGCTCTACAAAATTTCTTATGAATTAATGTAACTATACATATTGCATACGTATTGTATACGCAATACATGGAAGAGATACATACAAAAATAATAAAATGAATACTGTTGAACATCGTGTTTCACACTTGATAACATGAACTTGAACTTTGTTATTTAACATTATACACAGCCATGAGAACAGACAACACATTTGCTATATTGTGGACCATACCGTCCTACGATGCCTTAATAATTATTATAACAGTGTGCATATTGTACTAAAACATATTCTAGAGCCGATCTCATAAATACAATGCAATAAATATCATACATCACTGAACAACCTGTACAACATAAAAAAATATAAAACATCAGTGCAATGACTGCTAACAATTGACCTATTTCTTCATTTAAGTACCTAATTCGTCTAGTATTCAATTCAAAGGCAAGAGCGATAGCAGATCTCCCAGTTTCGGGAGGACCACATCAGGCAAGGGTGGAGTCTTCTCTGAGCTGATCTTCTCCAACTCCCTCATAGATGTGACACCAGACATCACCAGAAGAGTTTGGAATCCGCAACGGACGCCCAGCTCAATGTCAGTGTTGCATCTAGAAATAAATCACAAAAATATTATTGCTCTGACAATTATAATTGTACTAGCTGATGCCTGCTACTTCATATGCTTGTTCCTAGGAATTATCATTTACCGAGATAACATTACCCTCCTTCTGGTGCAGTCGTTAATCTAGCTCATGTTAATCTAGCTCATAAACTATTTCTTTGTTAAATTTCATTCTAATCCTTTCAGCCGTTTTAGCGTGATTGAGTCACAAGCACACAAACATTCAAATGTCTCAACATCGCTACTTTCACATTAACTATATTAGTTGGATTTTTCGCGAAAAAGACTGTTTAATTACAGGCCAACTGTAGGCGCCCATTTGTGCCTCTGCACACGAATTATCTCCGTATGGGATGATATGTGACGCTATTTAAAGGTTAAAGCGAACTTCTCATTTGTTTCCGAAATAAAGTGATAATAAACCGTTTCCTGGGCTTTTTAGAGATAACCTCGCCTTTGTACATACATTTTCTTTTAATATAACTTGTAAAATATTTGTGTGCAATAAAGAATTATGAATTATAATAAGAAAAGCTATTATAGAATGTGTCACAATACCTGTCACCAATCATCAAAGTTCTAGCTGGATCAAGTCCACATGACTCTAGGAACTTCCTGACATAGGCATGTGGTTTCCCAAGCACCAGCGCCTTTCTTTCCGAGCAGGTCTCCACAGCCCGCACTAAAGTGCCAGTACCCGGTACCACAATAGAACCTCCTTTCGGAAACCTCTCATCAGTGTTGGTGGCCACAAACAGACACTCTTCAGATGCAAGGTATGACGCTGCCTTCATAAACTTGGGGTAGCTGATGTGTTCGTCAAAGCCAACCACGACAGCTCCCACTTCTGGGTCCAACTCTGATGGCTTCATTGACTTGAAGTCAGGCTTCACAGGGTCTGGCTATAGATAATATGTATATATAATATAATAAATCTGTAATCTTTACTTTTTGAAAACATTTTACAGCAAACATTTTAAAGTATTTAAAAAAAAAAACAAATGCGATGCCATCTGCAGGTTATAATTTATTTGATTATTATTAGTCAAAATAAATTTTGAAACTTACACCAATGCCTATGTGCCTGATGCCAACTGCTTTCAATTCCTCCCCAATTCCATTAGATCCCAGTAAGAAGACTTTTTTTGTAAATCCAATTCCTTTTAGATAGTGAGCAACCAGGTATGCCGTAGAAAGAATTTCCTCCTGAATGTTAAGAAATTATTTATAGTTATTTGAATTATTTTTGTAATAATTAAAGCTATAAATTTATTAACAGTTACCTGAGAGGCTATAAAACCCAATTCCTGAGCTTTGACAGCAAAATCTGCTCGGATCTTAGTAGAGTTGTTTGTAACATAAAATATTTTCTTCCCTATTTTGCGGAAGAAATTCATAGCATCCGCTGAGCCTGGAATTGCATTATTCTCTATCCACAGGACTCCTGGAAAATTAAGAAGCACATTGTTAGGCAAAGCTTTTTAGATAGATTTAGGTACAATATTTAACACAGCCACCAAGGTTCTGTGTTGTATCTAGAAAACAAAATACCAAATCATTTATTTTTTGAGTGATGCTTACTCATAATGTTTGCTACACCAGGACTGCCAGCAAAGCATGCTGCATGAAAGCCAAAAAGTCTCTATCTGAGTGCCATAGGCCACTAGACCTGATTGATTGATCAATCTCTAAGACACCAACACGGTTGGAGTGTAGATAAGGGGGCGCCAAGGAAAATCGACACTCTGACCACCAACACAGCTGTGTCACATGAGGTGATCACAGTATTTGGTTGGAGTGTAGATAAGGGGGCGCCAAGGAAAAAAAAACTTAGAATTTTTTCCGCGTTTAGATAGCCTGGTCAATGTGCAGATAAGGGGGCAAAAAAAACAGAGCGCCGAAACACTCTGACCCAGTATTTTGGTTCCCACTCCACTAACTCACTAGCTGACCTCTTATGAAATTATAAATCAGTTGAAATGATGATGACATAAAAAATTGTAGTTTTATAACAGAAACCGAAATACGTACCATCACAGTCCGTAAGCACAGTGTCGAAAGAGTTCAGGAACTCTTGGACCTGATCTTTCGTTGCCTCTTGAAGATTCGTTACCGTAGACTTGAACATTGTGTGGGAGCTACTAAGAGACCTGCTACAGAAACGTGTATAGGGAGTAACCAGGGTACAACTAACAGAACATGAAATAAGTTTTGTGGCCAAATTAAATAGCAACTTAACCATTCCCCTAATCCAGAAAATTATTGAAACTGCATGAAAGAAATTAGGGGAAAACACAGGAAAAGTTTCAGGAAATGAAAAAGGGAAGTGGCCCTTCGCGGGAACTGTCAATTTTTGACATTAAAATGACATTGACGTTTGGAAACTGTAATAGAAATACATTTAATCGGTTAAAAAATATGCCCAATCTCCAAAATAAATGATAAAGACAGACATAGTATTATATAATTCAATAAAAAAACAAAGAGAAATTTAATCTTTACAAACCGTGTTTGTTTAATATAATAACCGTGGTTTCATATCATTCTTAGGCATACGACAAACCAGTTTTTTATAGCACGAACTAAACGTGGAATGCCCCTGTCAAACAGATTGTCATGTCAGCCAGCCAGCTGCGATTTGAGGTTGGCTTTGGGTTATGTTTTGATGTTTTGATGAAATAAATAAAATACACCTACTTTGAAAACTAGGTCAGGTCTATCAATAAAACCTTCTAAAAAAGTAATGTTCATAGACCTTTACCTACCAGATAAAGTTTTGTAAAGTACTCCTTTCGAAGATCAAAGTGCATTTCGTGTTCGTAAACAGTGACCAATAAAGATGGAAAGAAGTGACGACATAGTGGAATCTGTACAAGGCAACATAAAGATTCTGAGGTACAACAGGCCTCGGAAGAAGAATGCAATTAACATTTCCATGTATGAGAATATGACGAGGATTCTGAATGAAACTGCCCACGATAAAAATATCGCCGTAACCGTACTCACCGGGACTGGAGACTACTACAGTAGTGGTAAATATGATCATTGTTGGATTAATATCTTCCTTATACGAAAACAATAATAGTCAATAGCAACTTAACAAACCATACATACTACTACCTATTCTATTTGAATTTTAAACATTTTAATTTTAAAAACAAACATGTTTTATCTATTACAACTAACAGGAAGGACTTTACGAAGACGATGGTTTCAGATGCTTTTGCTGATTTTTCTATGCTTTATTAGTGTTATAGATGATTTCAAAATGTGTGAACTGTCGAGTTATTTTAAAAAAAATCGTCATTTCAACCATTCGAGACTGTTCGATATGTGGTTGTATTAGGGTGGGGAAACAATGCATTGGGCCATTTTTTGAACCGCAAAGTTCATTGACCCTGACCTTGAACTGGACCTTTTGTGTAAATTTCGCAGATAACTCTCAGTTTTGCCGCTTTTCGACACTCAATGTTGTTTAAAGTTTATTGACCTCGAGGTCATTGACTTTGACCTCGACTTCTCGTGCATATTTCACAGAAAAATCTCAGTTTTGCCTTTTTTTGACGCTAGATGTTGTTCACAGTTCAAGTTGAAGTTCAAGTTCAAAGATTTTTATACATAATAGCACAAAAAAAGAGACTTAATGAATGTCATAACATAACCAAGCAAGCTTAATACAACATAAGTAGGTGCCTAATTATTACATAATTATCTGGTTCAATTGGAGATGTCGGTGTCTTGTAAAAAATCATTAACCAGTCTTCTGTGGTTGTTCCGCTGCGGGACAAGTCAGGCAAGTGCCTGTGTGTGGAAGGTGAGTGTTTGTCCCGCAGCGGGACAAGGAAATTAGGTTCAATTTTGCTTCCGTTGCAGAATTCATGTTAATCCTATCTCTTTCTAACCTATTCAAATTGTACGAGAAAGAACAGGCTATCGGTCAGAGTGTCGATAAGGGGGCGGAAGCCCCCACTTGTAAAATATTCAAAAATTATAACTTTTTGAGGCCGCCATGCGTTGGCGTTGTGGAAAGGAAAAAGGGTAAAGAATTCTATTAGGAATGTTATTCTAATAAGAATTTTCATTAATTCTAACAATAATAGGAGAATTTTAACAAAAACTAAACATTGGCGCTCAAAAGTCATCGAACTGTCCCGGGGACCTGTGCAGGACACACAGATGACGCGAAATCTACAAAATGACCGCCACAGGCGACTGGTCAATTTTGTCATAGGCCTTTGTGCACAAAGTGTGCTTTATACATTTTTTTAATCAAGCTTTTAGCACAGATTAATAAATAGTTACTACGTAACAGATGCATCACTCCCATACCAAAGCGAAAATACTGTGATGTCTCCTCTTAGCACTTCTTTGAGCACTACATACCTATACTTGAATTTCGTAAATATAAAGACTTGACTTGACTTGACTTGTGTTTTTATTTATCATGTATGGTTACAATTTGTATAAAAGGGATCAAACTAGCTCGATAGCCATTACGCTAATCCTAACTATATAATTTTAGATCAGTCGCTGGCCGAAGCCTAAGGTGAAGTGTGTCACATTGACTTTTCACATCCAAGCCTCTTTCTTTTTAAAACTACAAATTACGTAACATTGTCAAAGTGAACACCCACTCTAAAGAGGCCCGTATACAATATTATCGCATAGACAAATATCGAACCTAACTATATACCTTACAATCATTCCCCCCTTCTTTAAAAAAAAAAATCCAACAGTTTTATTTTTTTTCCAAAGTGGCAACCCTAACTCATAGTCTAAATTCAAAAATGACAACCCTATCTCAAAGTCTAAAATCTAAAAAACATTAAATGTTAACATTAAGTGAGCTTGCTATGCTTGAAATCTAAAAAACAGTAAATATGCCGCAAGCATAATCTTAAATAACATCGAGTACCCTAATCCTTATCCGTCCAACCATCCCATTTAACCTACTTAATTAAACATTAAATACCCTAACATTAAATTCTGATCACGCATAAGACCAGTACCAAAACAAAACATTGACATGAATAAGAATAAATTGACAAGAAATAGAATAAACTGACCGAAGGTCATATGTTAAGTTACACACTTAACTACACTTAGGGTGTAGATCCTACTTAATATAAACCTAACTACACTTAAGGTGTAGGCTATGCACCTTAAAAAACTTAAATTATAACACCCTATGATCCCATCATATAATTATTCGCGGCTTAACACTAACCTACCTAACGCTAGAAAACTCTCTATTACAATACGAAGGCAAACAGTTGAATCTAGCTAAGATTTAGCTTCTCGAATGGTTATCATTCGACAAACTTTCTGACAAAAAAAACTAGCGAAAAACTTATCAGACAACTATAATACCTCCGTTCTTAAAATTAACACGACTCCATCTTTGCTTAAAAATTCATTTTAAAAATTCATTTTTTCCACCGAATGGAAATATTTCAAAAATTATCGCAGGCTAAGATCAAAGAAAAAAATTATCATTTTCAAATATAGGAAACGCCAACCATATTAACAGGATTAATCTATAGAACCGTATTACTAAGCCACAGTTTAAGAATGAGTTCATTAAAATTCGTTCCAATAATACGATGAAATCAACTAGCTTTAAAACCGATACTACAACTTACAAACATCTCAACTAATCCATTGGAATTCAGTAAACTATCTTTTACTATTAACAGTTTAAGATAATCGCCGTGAGTTGCAACCAATTACCCAAGTTAAAACACTACAAAGAATCTCGAATGTGTATCGAATACCCGAGTTATCCCACATCAGAAATTACTTTCATTGAGAAACCTTCGTTACCAACTTTATGAACAACCCTTACTCTCCCCTTACCAAATCATCCCAACTCTATACTTTAAGAACGCAGGAACCAAAACAGAACCCTATGACGAATAGCTATTGCCTCGTCATACTGCTCTCAAAGATAAAACCAGGCGATCGGTTCAAACAATTATTCGAACTGTCGGTTATAAAAGTTTCTCATATAAAGGTAATCTACCACGGAAATCTAGTATGTTACAGATATTTCTTGGGTCTTTGGTGAACGGTCCTCATCAAACATCATAGTTCAGCAACAACATGAAAAGAAACACCGGTTAATAAACAATTCATAACAATACCGCATACATAAACCACAAACCATCAACCGGGATAAAATTATATTATACTCCTAATGTATAATTATTTAATATCAGACGAACTCCTCAACGCAGCACAAAGCGTTTTAAACGATTTGTGTTAACAAATACGCCCCGTGACCGTGAGTTCAGACGACGAATCAGCACATTAGACCTCCCAACGATCTCAATAACCTTGTATGGTCCTTGATACAGACGTGCCAACTTCATACATCTTCCCGTTATCCTAATGATCGATCCACCACTGAGCACCATTGCCTTTGATTACTACCTAAATATTTTGATAACATCGAAGTTAACGTTCTATTCATTCGTTCTACCAAACCGTTACTCTGTTTAGTGTTTCCCATATATTAAATGACGCGCTCGAGTAACTCGCAAAATAGCCGAGTGGCCTCCCGGGCTATTGAGAAAATTTATTTCACCCGCAGGTCAGTCTTAAAATTTTAAAAATATTACCAAATAAATTGTAAATAAACTTTGCTCATAAACACATATTATAGTGATTATTAATCATTTTTCTATAATTTGCCTTATTCAATGCAGATTAACCATTCCTAAATTAACAGTTTTAAATACAGAGTATTCCTAAATCAGCCAACTTAGCCTTTTATCTTTATTGGCGTACACCTCCTTTCACCTAGTACTACAATTATAAATTGTCTAGATTTAATGTCAAACATCTACTTATCGGCTTTCGGCAAGAAATATTTCGACCGAAACCTCTTCAACGTCTTTGCGAGACCCAAATGACCTCCTGTCCACGCCTCATCATGTAATTCGTTCATTACATTTTGAAACAAAGACCTAGGCAATACTAATACCTCCCTAATTTCTCCATCTCTACGTACGCTTTTATATAATAAATTATTTCTCAAACAAAAACCGCTACGCCACGATTCCGGACGTTCGCTCAACCGCGTTAACCATCTACTACAAAATGAATCGTTCTCTTGATCCGCCTGTAACGACTCTACATTAATACTAAAAACTTCCAAACCATCATCATCAGGTTCAGAACGAGAAGAAGACTGAGGTCCTTCTGTTTCCCGTTTCCCTTCTTCCATTAGCGGATTCCTACTCAAAAAATCTGCCACTACATTGTTTTTCCCCGAGCAATGAACTATTTCGAAATCCCATTCTTGTATCGCCAACGACCATCGCGCTAACCTACCAGACATATCTTTTTTCGACTGTAACCAACATAACGCGCTATGGTCTGTAACAACCTGAAAATACGATCCCCAAAGATAATGCCTATAGTGCCTTAACGCCCATACTAACCCCAGACACTCTTTCTCCGTCGTACTATATTTTTTCTCCGCATCCGTTAACTTTCTAGACGCATAGGCAACCGGACTCATTTTTTCAACGCCCTGCATCAACACTGCACCTAAATTCGGTCCAAAAGTTGCCGGGTTCCTAAACACATTTTCATTATCATCACTTCCCGGACTTAATTTCTCCATCTGTACCAGTACTGCCCTTAGCGCCTTCTTATCTACAAAATGGCTCAACATTAATTTATTTCTAAGATGGTTTTGCAATCCTCTTAAAAATTGCGTTATAAAAATGTCATCTTTGGTAACTCTAGCCTTCCTCGCCAGGTCCCCTAAGTAACGGAAGTAGTCCAACAAACTTCTTTTCTCTTGCTTGGCATTGTAGAACTTCTCTGCAAAGTCGTGCTTCCGAATTCCTCATTAAATTTATCCACCACCTCTTCAAATGTCTGGGCACTGCCCCTTATTTCCCTAAAAAAATATAAGGCTCCACCTTTTAAATACGAAGGAAATAATAATTTTAATTCCTCCGACGATATAAATTTCTTCCTCGATGCAGCATCTCTGAAGTCTTCTAAAAAGTCTTCAAAGGACTCCTGAGGACTCCCCGAAAAACAAGTTGACAAATCCACCATCATAATAAAAAAAATCACAAAATGTCCGCTGCTATAAAAATCTTCCCACAATATTTTTCTATTCGATTCTTCACTCGCTTGGCAGGTCGAGGTAATTCCTAAATTAAAAACTTAAGTACAGAAATATACTTCCTTTCAATGTAGTTTCGATCCTTCCTCGATTCTTCAAGGTCTGGATCGACGATCACTATCCTCTTCTATTACGTCACTTCTTATGACGTCACCTCTTATTCCTTATGAAGCGGTCTTCTTATATCTCCGGTTCGTTCGGCGCCTCCGCCAATGTGATGTCTCCTCTTAGCACTTCTTTGAGCACTACCTATACTTGAATTTCGTAAATATAAAGACTTGACTTGACTTGTGTTTTTATTTATCATTTATGGTTACAATTTGTATAAAAGGGATCAAACTGGCTCGATAGCCATTACGCTAATCCTAACTATATAATTTTAGATCAGTCGCTGGCCGAAGCCTAAAGTGAAGTGTGTCACATTGAATTTTCACATCCAAGCCTCTTTCTTTTTAAAACTACAAATTACGTAACAGTGTCAAAGTGAACACCCACTCTAAAGAGGCCCGTATACAATATTATCGCATAGACAAATATCGAACTTAACTATATACCTTACAATACCTACTCTATAATAGCCTACAAAATCTTAATAATAATACCTGCTGCTCAAGACGAGAAGAAATGTACCATAATTACGCGCACGTAGAGTCGAGACTGTGTTGGCCACCGTGCGAGTCACGTGCCAACGCGTCATCGTAAGAATGCGCTAGGGTTGTAGCTGTGATGATTATTGTAATAAAACAAATGTTGCGAATCTACTATATTTTTTATTAGTCAATCAAATATGTTTTAGTTTTATGTAATGATTTATAATTTTTATAATAAATAAATGGTGACAAAATCGATAAAGATTTTAAATACTACTCACCTTTCTTCGTCTCTCGGCAATGAAAAAAACGTCAAATTTTTATTTGTTTTTTGACTTTTGCACCCATCTACTGCACAATAATTACGTGGTTTCGGCATTTCGAAGTGTAAGCGTGGGCACAGATATTATAATACTGCGCGGAAAACGTGCGGTGCGAGCGCTCAGGCGGGCGGGCGTTCGGCGGCCCTCTGTCGGTTGTATCATCGACGATACGCCGAGCGATAGGCATATAGCGTGTGGCCTTGAGCGAGTGACGGAGGCCTGCTTTTAGTTAAGTGTTGTATTTCTTGCGGAATTTTATTCTAGAAATATATACAGTGTCCCATAAAATAACTACTTACTTTTGTGAGTCTGAACATTGAAAAAGAAAGTTTATGTTTATTTCTAGTTTCACATTGTGGCAATCGTTTTAAAGCTGCTGATAGTTTTCCTCACATACATTATGTTTTCATATCTATGAAAGTCGATATATCTATATTGACTTGCAACTGTTAGGATGTTGGTTTCTTTGAAGAAATCTCTCAGAGACTCTCTATTACCTAGCTTATAAATAAATCGGAACACTCTCTTCTGCAAAATGAAGATGGTCTCAATGTCAGCAGCCCGTCCCCTTATCCGCTCAGTTGATTTCGCCTTGGCAGGAAAACATCTGTCGATTGAACCTTAAAACTCGGTTATCGCCGGTCGCTAAGTGGCGCGGCAGGTCGCCTTACAATAACATTATTTATGACTTGGGTTCTCGAGACTAGGGCTCGAAGTTTTGTTTTTATTAGAGATCGTAAACTAACAATTTTAATGCAAAGGCGTAATTCTTTTTAAGACTCTTTGTACAGTCATACGTAGGTGTAAACACAGACGTCAAGCGTAAAATGTACTAAGGTCAATATAAACATTTTAATTAAAAAAAGTAAATCGGCAACCTACTTTTTTATGTATTTAAAAGATTCCTGTATTACATTAACACATGAAAAAAAAACATGCATTTCGTAGATACCGCCCGTAGAACAATTCACGCGACTGAGTTTTTTATTTTTTTTCAGTGTTTCCATTCCTTGAATGTAGTGATGTCATATGAAAAAAAACTGAAGCTTAGCTTCAATCAGAACGAGACAAAAAGATTGGTGTTAGAGAAACAACAAGATTTTGTCACTTTGACGTCACGCCTTTGGTAACTAGAGTAACCAAGTTCAATCTACGGAAGAAAAATTCTGGTAACCAAAGTCAGCAAGTTCAATGGAGCGGATAGTAGTATGCCGAAGGACATAATGCTATGGAAATAACTAAAATATACAGTTGCAGTGTTAGTCAATTCCCTGATTCTTTTAACTGCTGCGGAGCTAAGTCTGTGTGCTAATGTTACAATATGAGGATCCCACTGTAGTTTGGCATCAATAGTGATGCCGAGAAATACTTGTCTTGTTCATTGACCTCGACCTTGAAATTTACCTTGAAATGGATCTTAAAAGTGATATTTTGTGGAGTTTTTGCTTAAAATTTCGGGGGGATACCCCTTCCCCCTTAACACCATTCCCCTGAAAAGGTAATGCACCGTTCTTGAGCAAAATAACTTTTTATACTACGAAAGTAACCTATATCGCATTATTATTTCGAAATCGCCTTAATTCCGGCTACTACTGGGCTGCGGCGATGCCCCTGCGCTACAGCGCACCCACGCTCTCCTCCGCAGCCTCGTCTCATAAAAAAACGCTCTAGAGTCTAGTCACAAGACACCCCAGGAAAGACTGCCTATTTAGTGGCGTGCCCTAATTCGGATTTTCTATTCCAAAACGGCAAAACTGAGAATTTTCTGCGCAACATGATGAAAAGTCAAGGTCAAAGACCTCGAGATCTATTATGAGGTACTTTAAATTACATCAAGCGCCAAAAGCGGCGATACTGAGAATTTTCTGTAAAATATACGTGGAAGGTCAAGATCAAGGTTAAAGTCCACGAGGTCAATGAAGTTTGGACGACATCTAACGTTAAAAATCGGGCAAGTTCGTCGTTTCCCCACCCTAATACTCCCACATCCCCATGACTGAAATGGCGATTAAAAAAAACTATATATAAACTAACGGTTTAAACAATCTTACGGTGACATATATAACTCGAAAACTAATTATTTCCGACGGTTCGCCTATTTTGAAATCATCTAAAAATACACTAAAGCATAGAAAAAATCAGCAAAAGCATCTGAAACCGTCGTCTTTCTACAAGTTCGCCCAACTAACACCCTGTCTGGAACACAATAATAAGGTGACAATACTTATCCGCTTTTTTTTCAACTTTTTAGGTAATGATGTGTTTGCGGCAGCACAAGCTGACAGATCATCCAGGTTGTTCCCAGCAATAGTGGAGTTCATCAATGCTTTCATAAAGTACCCCAAACTGTTGGTAGCAATCGTGAATGGTCCTGCTATTGGCATAGCGGCCACAACACTGCCACTGTGTGACCTAGTGTTTGCAGTTGAAGATGTGAGTATTACTGCTGTCTATTTTCAAAACAAGTATAATTTATGAGCTATAACAAACTTTTACTAGTTGCTAGTAGGATTAATGAGTCTCTGTTACCTAAACTTGACTAAGGACCTGTAGGAGAGGTTGAAGTAAGTTCGAACATTTAAATATGGTGACGTGAAAAGTTTAGTGAACTTACTTTATCGAATAATGAGGACATTCACTCAGCAGAATCTAAGTAATAATACTCATTTCTTTTTCCAGGCATTTTTCTACACACCATTTACCAAACTTGGCATAGTTGCTGAGGGATGCTCAACTGCTACATTTCCCAGAATAATGGGATCCAGGAAGGTATGTATTTTCTTTAACATTTTTTGAAGTTTTAGTTTACCTAGGTACCTACCAGTATTTTGCAACATTAAAGCATCAAATTTTTCGAACTTTCAGGCTACAGAAATGTTGTTGTTCAATTACAAAATGTCTGCCAAAGAAGCCCTTGATTGTGGCTTCGTGAATTATTTGTTCAAACCTGAAGATATACAAAGTAAGGTTTGGGATAAAATACATGAAGTATCTAAACTGCCCACAATGTCTATAGAAGCCACCAAAAAATTATTGAGAAGTGATGTGTTGGAGTTAATGAAGACTAATAAACACGAAATGGATGTCCTTGATAAAATGTGGCAATCACAGATGGCTGCAAATAATGTTAGGATAATGCATAAAAGTAAAATATAGTTGAGTATTTTAATGTAGTAACTATAACAAATTCATTTTAACCGAGGTCTATGAAATGAACTTATAAATAAATGTGCAACATTTTTTTTTTTTTTTAAACACAGCTCTATCTACCGTAATAGTAAATTAGAAATATAGAATGCCTAATTTATTATTACGGTACTCACCAGTAAAAAGTTTTGGCAAAATACATCTAAATTTACGTCTGTTTACAAAATACTTATTATTTTTATAATATTATACTTAACTTAAACAAGAACTACAATAAATATACCGGTTTTCTAAGATAGCTCAAGAGACGCCATCAAACCAAGCCTTAGATAATGAATTGCGGACTCTGTATACCGGTGAGTTGAAAAGGTCAAACTCTGGCAAGTCCATATTTTTCACTGTATTTCTGGATCTGACAAAGAAGGAATTTTGCCTATAGTTGGTAGCACATTGGGGGACATTTAATAGTTTAAGGTGTCTACTAGAGCGTGAGGTTGTTAATATCTTGGAAAGTATGTAGTTGAGGAGAATCGACTTGAGCTACTCTCCAAGATAGGCATAATACCACCCTCACACTCGTAGAGCGATAATGACAAGATATGCCTAAGTCAAGAAGAATTGAAACTATTTAAACTTATCAAGATATATATATGTCACCGGAAGATAACAAGATCCGCAAATTTATAAATTTCCTAGGAAATTTATGAACTTTCGTAGGATTCTAAACGAGAGATAAATTGTATTATTTTACGCCCATATTTTCGCAAATGTATCAATTTGCGATGTCTCGTGGTAAATTTATAAACTAACGGATATCCATTCGTAAGATTCTAAACGGTTGGACCAATCACAGAAGAACTTTTAATTTTACGCTTTTTTTAAAAACGGCATATAACACACTGCTCTCTGATTGGTCGATGTTGAAAGTGGCAATGCTTGTGTCCATAGACTTAGGTACAATCAGACTTGCCAAACTATAAATTTATCAGTTTCGATTACCTATCTAACAGCATTTTTACTTTAAAACTAGCTAGGTACCTTTAATACAGAGTTACTTTTTTACATAATATGCTAATGACCCCTACTTCACTCTACCAAAATAAAACGACACAAAAATTTTGTTCTACGATATTATAAAGGTTTAATAAAAAACAATCAAAAACATAAAAACCAGCCTTCTACCAAAAAAAATAAACATTATAAAATTAAATTTCAAAAAAATCGTGAGCCTAAGGAGAATTGCCAAACAGATGCTTAGGTAAGTAAGAGCTTTATAGAAAATATGCTTAAAAAACATGTAACAAATTAAACATAATAAAAAATCAGGATATAAAACTTAAAAGTGTAAGTACTCGTACCTACCTATTCAATTCCCGATTATCTACTTATTTCATCCATTTGTACTCCCCATCTGGAGATGATTGAAAATCCACAAGATCTACCTGTCCTCTTCTATTAAAGTCATCTGAAATTAGTGGTTTCACGACTATCCCAGTTTTAGGGAAACTTTTCTTGGAAAGACAAGTTTTGCACAATTGGAGAAAAATATATATGGCAAATACTGGAAACATGTACTTGTCTTTCAAGGCGTCAATAATTTTGTCACGCCGTCCGTGACCTGTAGCAACATGTGTGTCGAAAATTCGTTGATAGTATTAACTACTTGGAACTATTTGTAGCACTGGATCTTGCTGAGATTTTCTTTTCACTATCAAGACGTTTTCGTCACTAAAAGTCATAATATCATACTTTTTGGCGTGATAGTATTCTTTGTCTGTAGGCCGACGTCCCAAAACTTTAGCTTTATTAAAATCTTCTATCATTTTAATAACATTTTTAATTTTTTCCTCTGTCCATTCCGACTTCTTACTATTTTGGTCATGGCAACTATAAAACTTTCGTAGCTCTGTGGTAAATTTCACTTCGTCAACAAATTTGCTAGCATTTACCACACTATCTTCACCATTTTGGCTGTCCGCAGCTTCGAGGTCGCTCATTATGGGTTTAGTAGGTAACCTTAGCAAAATAAAACTATTAACACAGTTCCAACACAGAAAATTTCAAAAAAATACACGAGCAACCGGTTTGTTTACGTTCCGTGGCGAACAATGGCGGTTGAGAGGAAGGCGAAGGAACACGTGACTTATTCAACCAATCAGATCGCACGTGGCGTTTGGTTATTGCTTACTTATTATTTTACGCTTGAGTTCGGTAACTTTATCAATTTGCGAAAATGTGGGCGTAAAATAATACAATTTATCTCTCGTTTAGAATCCTACGAAAGTTTATAAAATTCCTAGGAAATTTATAAATTTGCGGATCTTGTTATCTTCCGGTGACATATATATATATATATATATATATATATATATATATATATATATATATATATATTAATAGTGCAATGGGAGGTGAGTAATAAAATTGGGATTTTATGTATTTTTGTACATGTATTTTATTTACTTAATACATAACCTAGTGTTTAAGTATCATAGTGAATATCCACTCAAAACGGGGCCGGGAAAACCAGTTTATATTTGGTTTTCATTTTCGCATGGACGTTATGCTACGTATCTGTAGACATTCAAATGTGTAAATGTAAAAAGATTAGTATTTAATCTTTGAGTAATAACGTATAAATACTAAAGTAGGTGCGCAAACTCAATTTCTTGCAGCTATAAGTAGAGTGAATTCACTCAACATCCAAGCGCTTGCCGAGCCGTGACGCTTTTGATTGCGAGAGTAAGAAACTAAATAATGCTGTCATGTGCTCTGCGGTACTGTAAAAACTACACAGTAAATAAATATATAAATAAATAATACCTTGGACATCATTTTACACACATTGATCTAGCCCCAAACTAGGATTCCCTGTATCTTGGGTACTAGACAACGGTACACATACTTATATAGATACATATTATACTTAGATAGATAAACAACCATGACTAGGGTACAAACATTCGTTCTCATCAAACAAATATTTGCCCCCACCGGGACTCGAACCCGGGACCCCTGGTTTCGCAGGCAGCGTCACTGCCGACTCGGCTATTCGGGTCGTCAAAGGTAAAGACTTAGAGGTTAGGATAACCTTTCATACTTAAGTATTATCAGTAAAATACGCATATTCCATAATATTTTGTGAATTACAAAAATCAACAAAACGACAGCCGAGTTATCTCTTTGAAAATCAAAGAGTAACAAGATTTTTACATGCAGATGTGACATTTCCGGATACCAACGTGTTATGCATGTCATATATTTTTTTAATTTTATTGCACATGAAGGTTCACATTACAAACTTTTGGAAAATATATTTACAAAGGCAAGCTTATCTCTAACAAGAGATTTCTTCCAGCAAGCCCAAGATGATAAAGATAAATTTCATAGCAGTGACAGGTAGACCCTTGCGCAGAAATACCGCTCGTATTTTACTACCGCAATTAATTAATGATAATTATCATCTGACGAAAATTTAAATATCTGCCAATTTATTTATTAAACTGACTGTAACAACGTCCAATGAAAAAAAACTTCCCATTAAAATATTGGATATGTGCATATTCTCTTTTATTTTATTCCCAAATACACATAATAGGTCGCCTGCGCTTAAAAGTATGCAACCAGTATATGCAAGATTCAGATTCACTAGATAGATACTTTTGGGCAAAGGTGTACGTCTCCATACAGAGTTTCGGCATGTCGCATCTGCGCGCAATGATTTTTAGCTATGACAACTGAATTGTCCGCTCTCGCTCCCGCGCGTACCCCTCTCGTCAAGAGGCCGAGTACATATTTTGTTCGAGCTAGCGTCTCTAGTATTTATACATTATTACTCAAAGTATTTAATCATCATTTAATGAGAAGAAGTGGAGGTAGAGAAAGTGCTTCGTTCGTCAAACACTGTTTTCCCGACCGACCGTCATCACTGTTAACGACAAGCGACAATGAACTGCATACAGCGGAACGATTGGGAAATAAAAAAAACCTTCGTCGACACGTGAACGAACGGGACTTTTTTTCCCCGACTGTCCACACCGTTGACAACATGCAATAACCTGCATACAGCGGAACTACTGGGTAATAAAAAGTTTCGATTGTCAACACTCAACGAATGGGTTTTTTTTTCCCGATCGTCAACAGTGTGGACGATGACGTGTGGACGAGTGGGAATAATCGCCTCCTCTGAAACCTAATAGTTTTAAATCTATGTAGCTCTAATGAACCTTGCCCATCTGGATCCACGTTTTACTTAGCTATATATGATTGTATTTGCTTTGAATAGTGTTTCGTAGTAACTGTAATAATGCAAAAAAATAGAGAAGGGTCACTAAGTGACCTGTTTCGTCCCAACAACCCCAAGAGATTGAGATCTAGGGACTTGAGCAACACTAGACTAAACCTTTTGAGGAAGGAGATACAAACTGACACCCACATCATTCCATTGAGTAAGATGCTGAATTCAGATACTAATTGCTAATGTTGTACAGTTTGCACCAAGTTTCTTCGGCTTCGAGCGAGATGCGACCTGTGATAGGATAGGGCTAAGGGCTCGCTCAAAGCCAAAGGAAGTAGGCGGCCCGTACCAAAGGATAATTTTCTAATGCACGAACAATGGACGAACCGAAAAATTGTTAGAATTGAACCAATTTGACCTTTATTTCTATAATTACAAAACACTGTCAGTGTTGGCAGAGCAATATATGCCAGTGGGTTGATGATCGACAAGAGTGGAGTTCCTTGCTCAATAAAATGCAGAATTTACTTCACAGTATATGTATTAGCAAAAAATTACGTGGTGAGATATATTCAATAGATAATTGATCTAATTACAATGGATGAAGTTGGATTAAATAATATTAATTAGGACAACTCAATATTCCTCAGACAGGATGGGATCGAGAGGGAGATTTTTACAGCTACAGGTTTTAAATAGTGTTGCTATATTTGGGAGTTGCTATATTACAATATGTACATTACATGGTAATATTTCTAACAGTCAGACAGCTTTACGCTTATGCCATTTGCGCGTAGTCGACACTGTAAATGTTCGTGTACCCCACTCTTGTTTCTTGTTGCTTGTAGAGGATTTGTATGGGCAGTTGGGCACCGACCCAGTGCATGGACTTTCGAGCGACAGGGCAGCTAAGTTGCTGGAGTATGAAGGACATAATACTCTTACGCCTTCTTCCAATTTTGGGTGGCAGAAAGTTTTGTTTAAATCTTTGTGTACAGGTAAGCTGTAATTACTTGACTCTTTAGTTACTTTAGTGTGTGAAAGTAGCATGTATACTGACCGTCGACTTGACAGGGCGGCGTCAAATTGTTAATAAATACATGCTAACAACTATTTCCAATATTTTCACTTTTTGCTGTTTCTGGTTCCCACATAGGATATCCTAGTGGGGGCAAGAGACAATGATGTGCCTGTTTGTCAACGTTTATTTCAGGATTCTCTGTACTGATATGGTTGGGCGCAGTTCTTTGTCTGATGGCGTACGTGATCGAGTCGACAGGGAAACCAGACGCGTCGCAGGACAACCTGTACTTGGGCTGTGTACTCATCGCCATCGATTTGATTTGCGGATTTTTCAGCTTTTTTCAGACCTTTAAAAGCTCAAAGGTAAACATTTTTTATAATACCTAATATTCTAGTTAGAAAGTCATAGAAACACTATATCAAGCGAAATTCATAAGTATAACCTTTGTTTTAAATAGGACATATTTTTCATCGTTTGGTAATCATACGGTGACTGTTCAGATTAAATATGTTGCGCGATGTAGAATTGTCTAGAAACTATATTTTAGTACCACAGTGCCATCTGTTGGTTATAGCCAAAACACAGGCGGCACAGCGTTGTTGTAATAATAAGTTTGTAACACTAACAAATTGTCTCGAATTCCAGATAATGAAGACATTCAACAATATGATCCCGACATACGCGCGATGCCTGCGCGACGGTGTGCTCGACACAAACACGCTCGTCAGTAACATCGTGAAGGGCGACATCGTGCGGGTTCAGGCGGGCGATATCGTGCCGGCTGACATACGCGTCATTGAAAGCAAGGGCTTCAAGGTACCTAAATAAAAAAGGCGGTATTACATTACGTTGTATGAGTGTCCCTTATGCCCATATAAGAGACGTGAAATAAGAGTAAGGTAGTACACGATCCCTAATTAGGGCACAAAAAAAGGACCCGGTCCGCCTTACCCCCTTAGTGTGCCTACCGCCGGGCAGTATAATAATACATGGGCAGTTAGGGCCCTCATTCGATGCGCAACGAGCGCGGAGAGCGGTCGAGGAGAGGTTATGTTTTATAATTTTCCTAAAGTTTGAAATATTCTTTCACCCACATCTTTATTCTTCTGCTCTTTCCTTTCATATTAATTGCTGTCGCTAAGACAGCAATATCAACTTTTTTAAATATTTTATTTAGTTTCACTACCGGGCCCTGTCTGTAATCAAAACTTGCAAGCTAAATTTCACCTACTATCCGGTTTCCAATTGGGCTGAAATGTTGCCTGCTTAGTTAAATTCGATGACAATGCAATATTTTCATGACTCGGAGCTGATCTGATGATGGAGTAGGAAGGTGCCCATGGGAACTCTGTAATAAAACGACGCAACCTCATCAATTTGGGTCGTTTGCTTCGTCTTGACAAGTACTTTGGTCCTAGGGGATATCCAGGGTCTGATGATAGAGCCGGAAGTTGCCCACGGGAACTCTTTAATGATTCGAGCAACCCCATGAAGCTTGGGCTCGTTTGATTCGTCTTGAAAAATACTCGATTTAATTTTTTATAATATAATAGTAGATTGTACAACTAGTGCATAAAAGAAACCATCTTACCCCGACATGTTTTTGATAAGAGGGGTAAAATGGCTCGTTTATGCCCAGCGAGTTATACACTCTCCTTTTCACTTCGATTGCAAAGAAATGAAGAAATGAAACGTCGTCACTTGAATATATTTGTTTTGGTTTAATTACTTTTCACTGTTTACTTCCATGTAAATGTTGTAAAAATTAAGAACAGAATTAGAGAATAGCTAATTCCCGCCTGGACTTTTTTTATAAGTTTATTTAAAAAAAAATCAGAATGTGTCTTTCGACTTAGGTACTTTCTTACTGTCAACTCATAAAAAAAATTCTTTGCGTTTTTATAGTAGTTTATGTGACTGCTACATAATGGAGGGAATTAACACTCGAGAGTGGGTTTATGAAACGAGCCGAAGACTCGTTTCCTAATAATATCACTCGAGAGTTTTAATGCCTAATTATGTACAGTTACATACACTAGTTTATCTACACACATATCATAAGCTCTCTCTGATGTGTTCAGGAACCGCATGTTTGACCGGCATTGTGGCTCTGCAGTTGTTTAGCTTGTTCTGTAGCACCAACTTCGGGCGTCGGCGTTCGAAATTTGAATGTATGATTTCATTATGGTCAAAATGTGTAATTTTTCAGAAAGTAAATGAGTTTTTACCAAGTAGTTTAACATTATGCTGATCGTAACGTGCGGTTTTTGTACGCAGTAAAGAGGGTTTATGATACGTGTGTAGATAAAATAATAAATGACAACACTTTTATTTATTTTTATGAAATTAAAAATAGAAAACACGGAAGTGATGTACAATAAAGCAAATGTAAAGAAGAGGCAAAAAATTACGTTTGCAAAGTATATGTAAATAAAGAATAGTAAAGAAGTAATAAAGAACTTTGACTTTGAATGCAATAAAATAACGCTTTATTCAGCGACGTTTTATGGTGCGTGTTATGTTGGGCCTGATTATCTTTGTCTTGGAAAAGAACCGGCCAAGTGCTTGACTGACTTCGCATATTTATCGATACTTACAAAATGTGAAATATAAGCCTAAAAATTAGAGAAATTCAAAGAAATAAACTGATTTATCAATATACTGGTATTAATTAGTAAAATATACGTAATAATAAAAGTTATCACAATTTTTGTGTCATAGATTAAAAGCAGTTCAAAGTTTCTTCTGTTCAAAATTTTAATTGACTGGTTGCTTCTCATTCATTTTCCAATATTTTTTTAAACAAAAAATGTAACGGCACAAAGGCTAAGGTCGAGCCGCCGCTATCAGTAGCTATGATCGTCTATTCTATCTATCCCAAAATGAGAGGACCCGATTCAGCTGTAAGATTTGTAAGTTAAGAATGATAAGTCTGAATTTCTCGTTCGTTGAGAAGTTCGTTAGGCGTATAATAGTCGAACGAAGTTTGGTTCAGGAAGTTACAGTTTCAAGTTAGACAGAGAAAGCATATATGTCCGCGAGCCGGTAATTCGCATCAGTCAGCAGTGTATTGCGCCAGAACGATCGTTGTTATATTTTATGTGTGATGGTACCATCTGGTTTTTGTATATATGGGCGCTCGGAACTTCTTTTAGTGGTCGACCACAGTTTATAATATTTGTTTGTGATATCGTATAGATATCCGTCGTAGTTTTACGACGTGAGTACTCAATGATATTTCATGTGCTCGCTAGTAGCGGCTTGTGGTGGTTCCAATTATATATTTGGTTCACGGCAATAACGATCCGAAAAGACCGGTTTACACAATTGCGATTTGATTTTCCGAAATGGGTTCTGAACTAGCGGTTACCTCAAAAGGTCCGTAACGTTTTGAAACCTTCAACTCTGCGCAATTTGAGCTGGATGTTATCGAAACGTAAGCATTATTGTTTTAGGAGATCTAACCCACACCATAGCGAAGTGCATAGTTCGATAAATACCGAACTATGAATTCCACTAGCCACAGCACGTCCTCAGTTGAGCCTGATCATATATACCGACTCAGCCTACACATTAGACCTCCAGCGAAATTTACATTTAATTTAAAGATGCAACTTGAATCCAACCTGACCCAAGGCAATGCAAAACACCTACCCGGTCCTAAACAATGAACTTTAGACTGTAAATTGATATCTTCGCGCGTCCCCGACCACACTCAAATGTCAAAATATCAACAGGATATGTTATCTGTGTTGACACCGGTTTAACTTTGTTCTGAATTTGTTATTTCCATCCGCGGAACCTCATCGATCAAACAGTCTCCCTATGCCCTGCTAACCTAGGTTTAGCCGCAACTAAACTCCTGTCTACCCTAGTCTAAAAACCTAGTGTTATACCACGTCCATTATCGACACCACTCGAAAATGGTTGAGTTTGATTTGAATGTGCTTGTATGTTTAATGACTGTGTGTGTGGGAATTTCAAAACTCGCAACTCGAAGGAATGAGGAGAGGATTAGCCCGCGAATATCCTAAGAGCCAATCCAGGAACCCTATGGTGAAGGAAAAAGGTATTTAGGGTCGCTCCAAGCCCAGACTCAGACTCAGATAATTGACTTACAAGTTCTTATCTAACGACCCAAGGATAGTTTTGGAATTTGGGGTAGGTTGATATAAAGGTTAGGAACCGAGGTATATCTCGGCGCTTCAGACACTCACGAAAAACCACTGAAACTTCGCAATCACAAATTCGTATAGTTCTGACGCGTAACACGGCAGACAAAAACTGTTTAGAACTCGTGAAAGACGACTGTCACAGTAGCTAGACGCTGAGACTGAATGCTCTCCCTTCCCCCGCCAATCGTATTTATACGCCCCACACGTCTGAAAGGAAAAAAATCAGCGTCCTTTGCGAACACGCTCTGCCCAAGCGAAGCTTCTTATCACTAACTACACAGGGTCTATTTTCAACCATGCCATGCAGATCCGCCGTTCTACAAATTGTGTGTACGCATACTCACTATGATCAACCGTAGGTTATCACTAAAATCATTTGGTACTGCCGATACACAGAATCTGTTGATCGCTGACCAATAAAAGCTTGTTGCGATTAATTAAGCATTCCCGACCGCTAGGTGCGCGCAGCAAAGACCACTAGAATGCTATTCATACTAGTCGTGTCAGACCCTCCATTCCATACCTCAATCGCAATTGTATATTTGCAATCAACATAATAGCTTTCTCCGTATCGTCCCATAATAACCTTTCATTATTTAGTTATTCATAATTTTATTCAACGCGCAGCCAAATCGGCTCTGATCTCTATCCATAACACCTTATCAAGCTCGCGCGAAGTCTTAAAATCGCAAGTAATCGTTCATAAAGCTTCATTTCCCCTTTTACCCGCTGGAGGAAGGTCCCCACACAAACATCTCGCAGGAATGCGACAACAAAAACCTGACCTGTAAACTTCCCCGAACCATCCCACGCGTCGGCTCTGTTTTTTGCTAACTTGCCACTGAGCTACGCAAAACCCCCAAACGTTATCTGAACCGATTCGTATTCAAAACAGCGCGGCGTTGGGCTAGCCCTCTATCACGCAGAATGAAGTATCAAATGTACCGACTCTCGTGTACCATTACAAAAATATAGTATTTTGTCGGCAAGGAGCTCTAAACAACGATGGGGTAGGACAAATCTTTTTTCACGCTCCCTTTTAGCTATTTGGGAGTCCAAATTAAAATCATTTAAAAATATTTTTTGTCAATTTGCTTTGGGTCAGCAAAATGTTTATTTTGTGAAAATTTTAAGACTTTAGCTTTAACAGTATGGCTGTAAAACTTGTATGACGGACGACGGTCTGACGGACGGACACATAAGTGACAGTACGGAACCCTGAGAAAATACTTTTATGCTTTAGATTAGACCATAAAAGCGACTTTATGTTGCCTATGCACAAAATAAAGACGAACTTTTAGAGCATGGAAAGTGGAAATGCGTTTTTTTAAACATAGTTCTTTAGCCGGAATCCGGTTTTTAATTTTCATAGGTTTTGAACTTTATTACCAAGCAATAAGATTATTTTGAACCTTATTGCTTGCTGATAAAGTTCGCGGGCCATTGTTTATGGCTGCTCAGGTGACTAACAAGCCATTAATAGTATGGGCTTAGTTCGCTTTGTCTAAGATTGTACTCTAATATTTATTTATTTATAACACAAAACTATCTTATTTTGTTTGAGAAGTATGGTTCAATCTTACTCGTACCTGGGTAAAGGCTTTAGGTGGGAATATCAACGCGCTTCATTTTTTATTTTACTAGGTGACATGACGTCCAGCCGCTCCAAGATTCATTATCTGATTTTATCTGAATTTAGCGTCTAAATCAGTGTAGTGTAATAATGAGCGTCTCTAATTAGAGACCGAGGGCAACTTTCCATTAACCAGATCCCCCCTACTGTCCGGTGAATCCCCCGATTTTTTTTAATTTTTCCAAAATCGCGATCCAATTTTCAAAACTTCAGGGCTATCCTCCTTTTGAACTTACCTTTAGTTATAAACATCACGAATCATGCCGTCGCTACGGAAATCTGGTTGGTTCACATTTCGCAAAAATTATACCGGCGGGGTTATAACGTATCTTGCAAACAGTAAGCAATCGACAAAAATTGCGCAGTTTCTGCTGTCAAAAGTCACAATAGCGGAGTGTAGCCAGCGGTCAAAGGTGCTGCCTCTAGCGAGCAATCGTAAAACTAAAAAGTGCATTGCTGTCGCAAGTAGCAGAAAGCAGTGTTGCCGTTTTAGCCACTCTGTGGCTAGATCTAGAGGATTTTCAACGGTTTTAGCCAAAAAATAATCAATTTGAGTCATCTAGCTACTTTTGGTAGGTTTTTAGATTATTACTTTTGGAAGTCGAACGAGCAAGAAATTTTAAAGAAGTCTGTGGTTATCGCCTTTTACTGAATAGGCAACACCATCGCGGTCCTCCCTCCACGCCGCAGTTGTAATGTATGGTTTCTCCAATGAATGTTTATATTTTTTCCGTAATTCAGATTCGATAGAATGAAAATTTACGTTATTACTATTTACATTAAGCCTAGTTTGTTTTGTACAAAGTACACTCTTCATAATTCATCGAAACGATATCATTGTTTATGAAAATAATATTATACTATCAATAGTCATAGAATATGAAATTCGGCAAAGAATACTATGATATTTAGCCACTTCTAGCCACATTTCGAAAGTGTTTTTTTTACAAAACTGCTTACTTTTTTTATGTAGCCACAAACTAGATTGTCTTACCGGCAACACTGTATCATGTATCTTTATATAAATAAATAAATAAATAAATAAACACTGGCAGAGAGCAACCAATTAGCGAGCGATCACTTTAGATAATACGAATTTGGTATGACACATTGCAAACGAACGCGCGATGAATGCGCGATTACAGACCTATCAACTTAAGCTGATACTTGCATTTGTGTGAGTGATCGCCAAAAGTACAGTTAGTAAAACATATACAAATAAAATCAATGTTTTATTTAAACGAAGTCCATAAAACACAATGTTACCAACTGTCCAATTCTCGACCTCATAATGACTGAATCTTATAACTCTTCTACTCCGCTCATTGCATCTTCATCTTCACTCTCGTCTGATGATTCATCAGAGTCAGAGCCTGTGTTAATAATTAAACAAAAAATGTAACGGCACAAAGGCTAAGGTCGAGCCGCCGCTATCAGTAGCTATGATCGTCTATTCTATCTATCCCAAAATGAGAGGACCCGATTCAGCTGTAAGATTTGTAAGTTAAGAATGATAAGTCTGAATTTCTCGTTCGTTGAGAAGTTCGTTAGGCGTATAATTCGAACGAAGTTTGGTTCAGGAAGTTACAGTTTCAAGTTAGACAGAGAAAGCATATATGTCCGCGAGCCGGTAATTCGCATCAGTCAGCAGTGTATTGCGCCAGAACGATCGTTGTTATATTTTATGTGTGATGGTACCATCTGGTTTTTGTATATATGGGCGCTCGGAACTTCTTTTAGTGGTCGACCACAGGTTATAATATTTGTTTGTGATATCGTATAGATATCCGTCGTAGTTTTACGACGTGAGTACTCAATGATATTTCATGTGCTCGCTAGTAGCGGCTTGTGGTGGTTCCAATTATATATTTGGTTCACGGCAATAACGATCCGAAAAGACCGGTTTACACAATTGCGATTTGATTTTCCGAAATGGGTTCTGAACTAGCGGTTACCTCAAAAGGTCCGTAACGTTTTGAAACCTTCAACTCTGCGCAATTTGAGCTGGATGTTATCGAAACGTAAGCATTATTGTTTTAGGAGATCTAACCCACACCATAGCGAAGTGCATAGTTCGATAAATACCGAACTATGAATTCCACTAGCCACAGCACGTCCTCAGTTGAGCCTGATCATATATACCGACTCAGCCTACACATTAGACCTCCAGCGAAATTTACATTTAATTTAAAGATGCAACTTGAATCCAACCTGACCCAAGGCAATGCAAAACACCTACCCGGTCCTAAACAATGAACTTTAGACTGTAAATTGATATCTTCGCGCGTCCCCGACCACACTCAAATGTCAAAATATCAACAGGATATGTTATCTGTGTTGACACCGGTTTGACTTTGTTCTGAATTTGTTATTTCCATCCGCGGAACCTCATCGATCAAACAGTCTCCCTATGCCCTGCCAACCTAGGTTTAGCCGCAACTAAACTCCTGTCTAGCCTAGTCTAAAAACCTAGTGTTATACCACGTCCATTATCGACACCACTCGAAAATGGTTGAGTTTGATTTGAATGTGCTTGTATGTTTAATGACTGTGTGTGTGGGAATTTCAAAACTCGCAACTCGAAGGAATGAGGAGAGGATTAGCCCGCGAATATCCTAAGAGCCAATCCAGGAACCCTATGGTGAAGGAAAAAGGTATTTAGGGTCGCTCCAAGCCCAGACTCAGACTCAGATAATTGACTTACAAGTTCTTATCTAACGACCCAAGGATAGTTTTGGAATTTGGGGTAGGTTGATATAAAGGTTAGGAACCGAGGTATATCTCGGCGCTTCAGACACTCACGAAAAACCACTGAAACTTCGCAATCACAAATTCGTATAGTTCTGACGCGTAACACGGCAGACAAAAACTGTTTAGAACTCGTGAAAGACGACTGTCACAGTAGCTAGACGCTGAGACTGAATGCTCTCCCTTCCCCCGCCAATCGTATTTATACGCCCCACACGTCTGAAAGGAAAAAAATCAGCGTCCTTTGCGAACACGCTCTGCCCAAGCGAAGCTTCTTATCACTAACTACACAGGGTCTATTTTCAACCATGCCATGCAGATCCGCCGTTCTACAAATTGTGTGTACGCATACTCACTATGATCAACCGTAGGTTATCACTCAAATCATTTGGTACTGCCGATACACAGAATCTGTTGATCGCTGACCAATAAAAGCTTGTTGCGATTAATTAAGCATTCCCGACCGCTAGGTGCGCGCAGCAAAGACCACTAGAATGCTATTCATACTAGTCGTGTCAGACCCTCCATTCCATACCTCAATCGCAATTGTATATTTGCAATCAACATAATAGCTTTCTCCGTATCGTCCCATAATAACCTTTTATTATTTAGTTATTCATAATTTTATTCAACGCGCAGCCAAATCGGCTCTGATCTCTATCCATAACACCTTATCAAGCTCGCGCGAAGTCTTAAAATCGCAAGTAATCGTTCATAAAGCTTCATTTCCCCTTTTACCCGCTGGAGGAAGGTCCCCACACAAACAACTCGCAGGAATGCGACAACAAAAACCTGACCTGTAAACTTCCCCGAACCATCCCACGCGTCGGCTCTGTTTTTTGCTAACTTGCCACTGAGCTACGCAAAACCCCCAAACGTTATCTGAACCGATTCGTATTCAAAACAGCGCGGCGTTGGGCTAGCCCTCTATCACGCAGAATGAAGTATCAAATGTACCGACTCTCGTGTACCATTACAAAAATATAGTATTTTGTCGGCAAGGAGCTCTAAACAACGATGGGGTAGGACAAATCTTTTTTCACGCTCCCTTTTAGCTATTTGGGAGTCCAAATTAAAATCATTTAAAAATATTTTTTGTCAAAATTATTTTTTGTCAATTTGCTTTGGGTCAGCAAAATGTTTATTTTGTGAAAATTTTAAGACTTTAGCTTTAACAGTATGGCTGTAAAACTTGTATGACGGACGACGGTCTGACGGACGGACACATAAGTGACAGTACGGAACCCTGAGAAAATACTTTTATGCTTTAGATTAGACCATAAAAGCGACTTTATGTTGCCTATGCACAAAATAAAGACGAACTTTTAGAGCATGGAAAGTGGAAATGCGTTTTTTTAAACATAGTTCTTTAGCCGGAATCCGGTTTTTAATTTTCATAGGTTTTGAACTTTATTACCAAGCAATAAGATTATTTTGAACCTTATTGCTTGCTGATAAAGTTCGCGGGCCATTGTTTATGGCTGCTCAGGTGACTAACAAGCCATTAATAGTATGGGCTTAGTTCGCTTTGTCTAAGATTGTACTCTAATATTTATTTATTTATAACACAAAACTATCTTATTTTGTTTGAGAAGTATGGTTCAATCTTACTCGTACCTGGGTAAAGGCTTTAGGTGGGAATATCAACGCGCTTCATTTTTTATTTTACTAGGTGACATGACGTCCAGCCGCTCCAAGATTCATTATCTGATTTTATCTGAATTTAGCGTCTAAATCAGTGTAGTGTAATAATGAGCGTCTCTAATTAGAGACCGAGGGCAACTTTCCATTTACCAGATCCCCCCTACTGTCCGGTGAATCCCCCGATTTTTTTTAATTTTTCCAAAATCGCGATCCAATTTTCAAAACTTCAGGGCTATCCTCCTTTTGAACTTACCTTTAGTTATAAACATCACGAATCATGCCGTCGCTACGGAAATCTGGTTGGTTCACATTTCGCAAAAATTATACCGGCGGGGTTATAACGTATCTTGCAAACAGTAAGCAATCGACAAAAATTGCGCAGTTTCTGCTGTCAAAAGTCACAATAGCGGAGTGTAGCCAGCGGTCAAAGGTGCTGCCTCTAGCGAGCAATCGTAAAACTAAAAAGTGCATTGCTGTCGCAAGTAGCAGAAAGCAGTGTTGCCGTTTTAGCCACTCTGTGGCTAGATCTAGAGGATTTTCAACGGTTTTAGCCAAAAAATAATCAATTTGAGTCATCTAGCTACTTTTGGTAGGTTTTTAGATTATTACTTTTGGAAGTCGAACGAGCAAGAAATTTTAAAGAAGTCTGTGGTTATCGCCTTTTACTGAATAGGCAACACCACCGCGGTCCTCCCTCCACGCCGCAGTTGTAATGTATGGTTTCTCCAATGAATGTTTATATTTTTTCCGTAATTCAGATTCGATAGAATGAAAATTTACGTTATTACTATTTACATTAAGCCTAGTTTGTTTTGTACAAAGTACACTCTTCATAATTCATCGAAACGATATCATTGTTTATGAAAATAATATTATACTATCAATAGTCATAGAATATGAAATTCGGCAAAGAATACTATGATATTTAGCCACTTCTAGCCACATTTCGAAAGTGTTTTTTTTACAAAACTGCTTACTTTTTTTATGTAGCCACAAACTAGATTGTCTTACCGGCAACACTGTATCATGTATCTTTATATAAATAAATAAATAAATAAATAAACACTGGCAGAGAGCAACCAATTAGCGAGCGATCACTTTAGATAATACGAATTTGGTATGACACATTGCAAACGAACGCGCGATGAATGCGCGATTACAGACCTATCAACTTAAGCTGATACTTGCATTTGTGTGAGTGATCGCCAAAAGTACAGTTAGTAAAACATATACAAATAAAATCAATGTTTTATTTAAACGAATTCCATAAAACACAATGTTACCAACTGTCCAATTCTCGACCTCATAATGACTGAATCTTATAACTCTTCTACTCCGCTCATTGCATCTTCATCTTCACTCTCGTCTGATGATTCATCAGAGTCAGAGCCTGTGTTAATAATTAAACAAAAAATGTAACGGCACAAAGGCTAAGGTCGAGCCGCCGCTATCAGTAGCTATGATCGTCTATTCTATCTATCCCAAAATGAGAGGACCCGATTCAGCTGTAAGATTTGTAAGTTAAGAATGATAAGTCTGAATTTCTCGTTCGTTGAGAAGTTCGTTAGGCGTATAATAGTCGAACGAAGTTTGGTTCAGGAAGTTACAGTTTCAAGTTAGACAGAGAAAGCATATATGTCCGCGAGCCGGTAATTCGCATCAGTCAGCAGTGTATTGCGCCAGAACGATCGTTGTTATATTTTATGTGTGATGGTACCATCTGGTTTTTGTATATATGGGCGCTCGGAACTTCTTTTAGTGGTCGACCACAGTTTATAATATTTGTTTGTGATATCGTATAGATATCCGTCGTAGTTTTACGACGTGAGTACTCAATGATATTTCATGTGCTCGCTAGTAGCGGCTTGTGGTGGTTCCAATTATATATTTGGTTCACGGCAATAACGATCCGAAAAGACCGGTTTACACAATTGCGATTTGATTTTCCGAAATGGGTTCTGAACTAGCGGTTACCTCAAAAGGTCCGTAACGTTTTGAAACCTTCAACTCTGCGCAATTTGAGCTGGATGTTATCGAAACGTAAGCATTATTGTTTTAGGAGATCTAACCCACACCATAGCGAAGTGCATAGTTCGATAAATACCGAACTATGAATTCCACTAGCCACAGCACGTCCTCAGTTGAGCCTGATCATATATACCGACTCAGCCTACACATTAGACCTCCAGCGAAATTTACATTTAATTTAAAGATGCAACTTGAATCCAACCTGACCCAAGGCAATGCAAAACACCTACCCGGTCCTAAACAATGAACTTTAGACTGTAAATTGATATCTTCGCGCGTCCCCGACCACACTCAAATGTCAAAATATCAACAGGATATGTTATCTGTGTTGACACCGGTTTAACTTTGTTCTGAATTTGTTATTTCCATCCGCGGAACCTCATCGATCAAACAGTCTCCCTATGCCCTGCCAACCTAGGTTTAGCCGCAACTAAACTCCTGTCTAGCCTAGTCTAAAAACCTAGTGTTATACCACGTCCATTATCGACACCACTCGAAAATGGTTGAGTTTGATTTGAATGTGCTTGTATGTTTAATGACTGTGTGTGTGGGAATTTCAAAACTCGCAACTCGAAGGAATGAGGAGAGGATTAGCCCGCGAATATCCTAAGAGCCAATCCAGGAACCCTATGGTGAAGGAAAAAGGTATTTAGGGTCGCTCCAAGCCCAGACTCAGACTCAGATAATTGACTTACAAGTTCTTATCTAACGACCCAAGGATAGTTTTGGAATTTGGGGTAGGTTGATATAAAGGTTAGGAACCGAGGTATATCTCGGCGCTTCAGACACTCACGAAAAACCACTGAAACTTCGCAATCACAAATTCGTATAGTTCTGACGCGTAACACGGCAGACAAAAACTGTTTAGAACTCGTGAAAGACGACTGTCACAGTAGCTAGACGCTGAGACTGAATGCTCTCCCTTTTTTTTTTTTTTTTTTTGTTGGAGGGGAAAAAAATGGAATTACCCATGCCCAGGAGTCAGACCTCCCTGCTATGTCCGAGTCCCCACATATTGAGCGGGCATCAGCTCGTGTGGTATACGGACTAAAAACAACCCCTTTGTGTTTACAGTTGTCTTATTAAGAATTAACTGTGAGCCATGGCCTCGGTATATGCTGAAGGCTTTCTACCTGCAATTTTGCCCTTTTGGGCGATATATATGTGTATATGATATATATGGGAGGAGTTTGCCTGCTTACCCGATTTTATGAGCGGGCCTCAGCTCATAGTCAACGGGCATGATAGCGGCATGTTAGGGGGGCAGATTGCCCCCGCTACTATGAAGTGGTTATATATAATTTTTGAGACCTATCCTAATCCTAAACTACTTTATATTTGGGTCATTTAGGGGGGTTCTGACCTCAGTCCGGGAGGTTTAAAGGGGCAGGGGGAGATTGTGTGTTCGTCGAATCAAGACGGCGATCTCTTTCAATCCAAATTTGGTATCTGAGACGCTGTAGTGCTTCGGGAACACAGCCTTCGTCAAGTTGACGTGCCTGAGGGGCGGGGGGTGGTTGGGCTTTAAGAGCTTTCGTGATATCGTCCTCCGGTTCTAGGAGGACGTCTTTGGGGCGCCTTTTGAAAAGGTGTTTCTTATTTATATCTGGGGTCGGATCATAAAGGGATGCTTGTACTATAAGCGGGTTTGGGTGGCTAGATGCATTAATGAAGAAGCGTTCGGACGCTTCTTTCATATATTGCTTTACTGTGGGGAGTCTAAAGTCACTATGGAGGTCTACGTTTCGCATGTACCACGGGGCACCTACGGCTTTTCGCATGAAGCGATTTTGTAAAACCTGAAGGGGCTTAAGGGAGTGGGAGCAGTGTGCAAAGACTGGACTTGCATACGTGAAGACCGGACGGATGCAAGTTTTAAATAGAGTTATTTTGCAGCGCAATGGAAGATTGCTTTTACTTCTCATGAGCGGGTGAAGCCTACTCATGTAGAAGGCTGCTTTGTCGCGGACCGTTTTAATGTGGGATTTGAAGTTTAGTCGGGAGTCTAATGTCACGCCTAAATACTTCACTTTATTTTCCCAGGGGATAGGGCGGTCAAAGAGGGTGATTTCGGGTAGTGAAGAGGACGCGCGGTCAGCTCGAGTTTTGCCCCTTGAGAAAAGCACGGCTGCGCTTTTCTCGGGGTTCATCTCTATTCTCCATTTGAGAGCCCATTCACCGAGGTCGGTTACTGCTTTCTGGAGTACTTGACAAACGCGCGCCCTCTTCCTACTGGTGTAATAGAGAGCCGTATCGTCAGCGTAAAGGGCTAGCTCGACGTATGGCGTGCGGGGAACGTCTTGGACGTAAAGTGAAAAGAGGGTGGGGGAGAGAACTGAGCCTTGCGGGACTCCGGCGGCTATGGGGTGGGGCCTAGAACGCGATTTTTCTACTCGATAGCAAAAACTGCGCTCAGTGAGGTAGTCTTTGATAATGAGTACAAGCCTATCGGGGAGGTTGAGTTGGTAAAGTTTATAAATAAGACCATTGTGCCAAACTTTGTCAAAAGCTTTCGCTACGTCAAAGAATATGGCACCGGTATCTTTGGACTTTGCCGTTGTGTGGAACCCGTTGTAAATGTGCTCCGTTATGCGGTGCACCTGTTGGACGCACGAGTGTTTGGGTCTAAAGCCAAACTGCTCGTTGGGTATGAGATTTTTGTCTATGCAAATGTCTTTGAGTCGGTTGAGAATAAGCCGTTCATAGACTTTGCCTATTGAAGAGAGTAAGCTAATGGGGCGATAGCAAGTGGGGTCGGTTCGATCTTTCCGGGGTTTGTGAAAGCCAATAACGTCAGCTTCTTTCCATGCGGTTGGAAAGGCACAGAGACGGAGGGAGGCATTGAAAATAACCGTAAGGGTTGTTAGGAGTCTGAGAGGGAAAGATTTAATTGCCATATTAGTGATTCTATCAAGCCCCGGGGCTTTCTTAGGTTTGAGTTCCTTTATTACTTTTTGCACTTCCTCAAGGGTGATCTCGGGAAGGGAGTCAATGGGGGGGAGAGAGCTTTTATGCTCAATTTCAGAGTTGACCATGTTAAGATGATCGGGGTCTATTGGTTGAGAGGAGGGAGTGCACTGGGTTTCTAGACTATCGGCAAGACATTCGGCCTTTTCGTCGTCATCAAAGGCTGCGGGTTGGTTATCCCGTTTTAGGGGGGGCATGGGAACAATCTCATCGGATTTGAGGTATTTACTGAATTTAAATATGGCAGTGTGACTTGGGGCTATGCTGGAGACAAAGTCGTTCATGCGACTGCCTCTTAGCTCTCGCATGCATCTGGTAACCTCTCGTTGGAGGCGACGCATTTGAATTCTGTGATTGTCTGAGGGACAGTTATCATAATCTCTTTGTGCCGCATTCTTTGCACTAAGCAGCAGTCTCAAGTCCTCTGGGAGTTCGAAGCGATGGTTAGCCTGTACCGGGACCTCGCTAGAGGCGCCGGTCAGGGCTTCGTTGAGACTGCTGCCTATGTCAGAGATTTTGGCTTCTAGTTGGGCTCTATTGTCAATTTCTGATGTGATATCTAATCTTGGGTCCCGCTTACTGAGAGCTTGCTTGAATTTACGGTTGTTAATAACGGTCCTGGTTTCAGTCGGTTGGTCGAATGGCCTGCCGAGATAGTATAAGACCGGTCTATGATCCGAGTGAAGCTCGCTAAGTACACTTATGTCCCTGACTGGAAGGCTAATGTTTTTGAAGATACAGTAGGAGAGAATGTCTGGTCTGTGGTCAGCAGTGTAGGGATAATGGGTCGGGGCATAGGGAGCTATGACTTCGCAGTCATCGAGGGATTCGAGAAGTCTGTGTACAGTCCGTCCGTTGGTATTTGTCTCATTACAGTTCCATTGCTGGTGCTTGCTGTTGAAGTCACCAGCTAGGATAACTGTACTACCTAGTTCTAAGAGGGCTTTGATATCATTAGCTATCATCTTCTGTCCGGCCGGCAGATAGACTGATGCTATGACTATGGGATCGTGACCTGACATTGCAATGCGGATGGCAGTTGCTTCGCAATTATCTAGTTGGGGGGCGACTATAGAACAAACGTGCAAAGATTTTTTATAATAGATGGCGGTACCGCCTTTGGGGTTATTTGGTCGGTCCTGAGTCGGTAAGCGGTCAGTACGGAGGAGACTATATTTGGCTATATTGAAGCGCCTATGTTTGGGTTTTAGGTAAGTTTCTTGGACCGCGAGGATATCTATTTTATGTCTATTGAGAAGATCGGCGACTTCTTCTCTCTGTTTAAGGAGACTATCAGCGTTATAGAGTGCTAAAGTTAGACTGTGGGGCTTTGTCCGTCCGTTTGTCGAGTTTACTAAAATGGGCGTACTATACATGATGGTAGTTTAGGTATAAAGGGTGGGTTGGTGGGTGGGGGAGGTGACGAAGGCGTATGTAAGAGGGGTGCGCCTGAAAGAGGCAAAGTTTGGGGGATATAGTGTGGGGAGGTCGAGAAGACTTGGGATGAATGCCCTAGGTGGGAGGGGTAGTTTATGAAGTTGGCGGCGCTTAAGGTGCCGTTGGAGGAAGTGGGGCCGTGGCCCGAAGCCTTGTCCAAGGGGGTAGGTGGTGTTGGGTGGATATAGGGGCTTAGAAAACTTTAGAGGGCGTTGGGAGGGCGCTTGTTGGGAAGAACTCTGGCTCTGTTCCCACCTGCGACTTGCGCCTGGGGCTGCCGGGCATCCGCCATAGTTGGCTGGATGGCCGGTCTGCCCGCACAACACGCAGGTGGGAGGGGTTGCCGCGTCCTTCCCGCAAACGGAGGTGGCATGATTGCCTGCGCATTTCACGCAACGGGGGGGGGGCAAAGCATCTGCTTTGGCCATGTCCATACATTTGACAGTTGTAACACTGTGAAATGATGTTGGCGGATTTGGGGCTTTCGACGCTAATGTCTGAGACCGCAGAGGGATTGAAGGGGGCTAATTTGCCTACCTGCGGCGGTGGGTGCGGCAATTACTAGGATCATATTAAATGCCTTTGCAGGCCGGTACGCGGTTTTTGCGCGGTGCAACCTATGTACTTCCATTACCGGGAAGTTTTTAGAGATTAAGTCATTTTTGATGACGGATGTGGGGAGATTTGTGGGGACGGGGCGGACTATGTAACGAAAAGTTCTCTCCTCGGGGAGAGAGTAAGTATGGAAGGCGATATGGTTCGCCCTCAAAAATTTGGTGATAGCGCGATGGCATTTGGACTCTGCCACCTGGACGCGGGTTCCGGCTGATGTTATCGCGGATCTATATTTAATTCCATTTCTTTGCAAATGGATCGATACCCGAGTCCAGGCGGTTTCGTCTCGGATTATTACTGGTGGTGGGGGGCGAGCGCGGTACGCGTGGGGCGCGGAGGTTGGTGGGGCTACGGTATTCGCGGTACCGGTGAGGGATGGAGGGCTCTGAAGGATCAGAGTTCGGGGCGCGGGGGAATTTGTTGAACACGGTGTGAGTTTTGAGGTTAGCGGAGACAGAGACATGGCAGCGGGCCTGATCTGTTTGGCCTCGGGGCTTAAGGGGGACTCGGAAGACCGGTTCTTCCGCTTTTTGTTTTTTGAGATGACGGGGGTGAAATGAGTTTCCTCATTGAATGGCGGTGAAGTTACAGGGGAGAGAGAGCTGAGGGTTGGGGTTGGGGTTGGGGGGTTCGCGGGGGATGCAAGAACCGGCGAGCGGGGGTGCGAGTCAGCTTCGGAGCTGGTTGAGGGGCTAGCGGGGGGATCGACGGCCCTAATAATTTGGATCAACGGGTGAACCGGAGGAGATGGAGACAGTTGTTGGAGTACGTACTCCAACAACAAGGGGACCGATGACACATATTTACCTATCTCGA
Source organism: Argyresthia goedartella (assembly GCA_949825045.1). Lineage (NCBI taxonomy): Eukaryota > Metazoa > Arthropoda > Insecta > Lepidoptera > Argyresthiidae > Argyresthia > Argyresthia goedartella. The sequence continues at coordinate 17,234,071 of OX463821.1, read as the reverse complement.
TAAGTAAATTAGTGTCTGGTTGGGGGGCCATGGCTTGGGTGTGTAGCCTAGCGTGTGGGTGAGTGCCTACTTGTGTCTCGAACCGCCTCCGCCTCTATCCAGGCGGTCCGAGGTGAGTGGTACAAAATAATAAAACAGAAGAATGGGGACAGTAGAAAGGGGACAGAGAGAGAAGAGTAAGTGAATAAATAAAATAAAAATAATACGACCTTACTGGAACCAATCCAACCTGGGCACAACACACGCGGCGGACTGACCCGAGGGGGTCTCACGGGCGTGCGAGAGAGAGGTCTCTTACACGCAAGCGCGGGCGCGCTCGCGGGCGCGGTTGAGAGAGAGGGAAACACTTTCTGCCGGGGCGGCAGCGGGAGAGGGTAAACACGACCGTCCTGCACGGGTGCTGGACGGTGAGTGTGTGTCATTAATTGTATGTTTAGCTGAATGCTCTCCCTTCCCCCGCCAATCGTATTTATACGCCCCACACGTCTGAAAGGAAAAAAATCAGCGTCCTTTGCGAACACGCTCTGCCCAAGCGAAGCTTCTTATCACTAACTACACAGGGTCTATTTTCAACCATGCCATGCAGATCCGCCGTTCTACAAATTGTGTGTACGCATACTCACTATGATCAACCGTAGGTTATCATTCAAATCATTTGGTACTGCCGATACACAGAATCTGTTGATCGCTGACCAATAAAAGCTTGTTGCGATTAATTAAGCATTCCCGACCGCTAGGTGCGCGCAGCAAAGACCACTAGAATGCTATTCATACTAGTCGTGTCAGACCCTCCATTCCATACCTCAATCGCAATTGTATATTTGCAATCAACATAATAGCTTTCTCCGTATCGTCCCATAATAACCTTTCATTATTTAGTTATTCATAATTTTATTCAACGCGCAGCCAAATCGGCTCTGATCTCTATCCATAACACCTTATCAAGCTCGCGCGAAGTCTTAAAATCGCAAGTAATCGTTCATAAAGCTTCATTTCCCCTTTTACCCGCTGGAGGAAGGTCCCCACACAAACATCTCGCAGGAATGCGACAACAAAAACCTGACCTGTAAACTTCCCCGAACCATCCCACGCGTCGGCTCTGTTTTTTGCTAACTTGCCACTGAGCTACGCAAAACCCCCAAACGTTATCTGAACCGATTCGTATTCAAAACAGCGCGGCGTTGGGCTAGCCCTCTATCACGCAGAATGAAGTATCAAATGTACCGACTCTCGTGTACCATTACAAAAATATAGTATTTTGTCGGCAAGGAGCTCTAAACAACGATGGGGTAGGACAAATCTTTTTTCACGCTCCCTTTTAGCTATTTGGGAGTCCAAATTAAAATCATTTAAAAATATTTTTTGTCAATTTGCTTTGGGTCAGCAAAATGTTTATTTTGTGAAAATTTTAAGACTTTAGCTTTAACAGTATGGCTGTAAAACTTGTATGACGGACGACGGTCTGACGGACGGACACATAAGTGACAGTACGGAACCCTGAGAAAATACTTTTATGCTTTAGATTAGACCATAAAAGCGACTTTATGTTGCCTATGCACAAAATAAAGACGAACTTTTAGAGCATGGAAAGTGGAAATGCGTTTTTTTAAACATAGTTCTTTAGCCGGAATCCGGTTTTTAATTTTCATAGGTTTTGAACTTTATTACCAAGCAATAAGATTATTTTGAACCTTATTGCTTGCTGATAAAGTTCGCGGGCCATTGTTTATGGCTGCTCAGGTGACTAACAAGCCATTAATAGTATGGGCTTAGTTCGCTTTGTCTAAGATTGTACTCTAATATTTATTTATTTATAACACAAAACTATCTTATTTTGTTTGAGAAGTATGGTTCAATCTTACTCGTACCTGGGTAAAGGCTTTAGGTGGGAATATCAACGCGCTTCATTTTTTATTTTACTAGGTGACATGACGTCCAGCCGCTCCAAGATTCATTATCTGATTTTATCTGAATTTAGCGTCTAAATCAGTGTAGTGTAATAATGAGCGTCTCTAATTAGAGACCGAGGGCAACTTTCCATTAACCAGATCCCCCCTACTGTCCGGTGAATCCCCCGATTTTTTTTAATTTTTCCAAAATCGCGATCCAATTTTCAAAACTTCAGGGCTATCCTCCTTTTGAACTTACCTTTAGTTATAAACATCACGAATCATGCCGTCGCTACGGAAATCTGGTTGGTTCACATTTCGCAAAAATTATACCGGCGGGGTTATAACGTATCTTGCAAACAGTAAGCAATCGACAAAAATTGCGCAGTTTCTGCTGTCAAAAGTCACAATAGCGGAGTGTAGCCAGCGGTCAAAGGTGCTGCCTCTAGCGAGCAATCGTAAAACTAAAAAGTGCATTGCTGTCGCAAGTAGCAGAAAGCAGTGTTGCCGTTTTAGCCACTCTGTGGCTAGATCTAGAGGATTTTCAACGGTTTTAGCCAAAAAATAATCAATTTGAGTCATCTAGCTACTTTTGGTAGGTTTTTAGATTATTACTTTTGGAAGTCGAACGAGCAAGAAATTTTAAAGAAGTCTGTGGTTATCGCCTTTTACTGAATAGGCAACACCACCGCGGTCCTCCCTCCACGCCGCAGTTGTAATGTATGGTTTCTCCAATGAATGTTTATATTTTTTCCGTAATTCAGATTCGATAGAATGAAAATTTACGTTATTACTATTTACATTAAGCCTAGTTTGTTTTGTACAAAGTACACTCTTCATAATTCATCGAAACGATATCATTGTTTATGAAAATAATATTATACTATCAATAGTCATAGAATATGAAATTCGGCAAAGAATACTATTTAGCCACTTCTAGCCACATTTCGAAAGTGTTTTTTTTACAAAACTGCTTACTTTTTTTATGTAGCCACAAACTAGATTGTCTTACCGGCAACACTGTATCATGTATCTTTATATAAATAAATAAATAAATAAATAAACACTGGCAGAGAGCAACCAATTAGCGAGCGATCACTTTAGATAATACGAATTTGGTATGACACATTGCAAACGAACGCGCGATGAATGCGCGATTACAGACCTATCAACTTAAGCTGATACTTGCATTTGTGTGAGTGATCGCCAAAAGTACAGTTAGTAAAACATATACAAATAAAATCAATGTTTTATTTAAACGAAGTCCATAAAACACAATGTTACCAACTGTCCAATTCTCGACCTCATAATGACTGAATCTTATAACTCTTCTACTCCGCTCATTGCATCTTCATCTTCACTCTCGTCTGATGATTCATCAGAGTCAGAGCCTGTGTTAATAATTCATCGTTCCGTTATATCGTCGATTGTAGGAGCCATTAGCAGCAGCCAGGAGCAGTAGGAGCCATTTCACTAATATTTCAAACAATCAATCACATAAAATTACACGTCTATCTGCTACCAGTACCGGAGGTGAAGTGAAGTATGTGAGCGGGCGGCAGGGAAGCGGTGCGTAGCGGACGTGCCGCACCTCAGGCCGCTTGCTATAAACTAGTATAAACCAGTTTAAACCATGCGCGGGACGGGCCGCGCCTCAAGCCGATTGACACTCTACACTATCGGTGTGCACTCACACAAATGCAAGTATCAGCTTAAGTTGATAGGTCTGTACTGCGCAATAGTTACTGATTGCTCGATTTTAGGTAATATGCCGGCCAGTTGTTGCCGGCCCTGCCTGTGAAAGAGTTCCTATGATAGTACATGCATATCGTGCTAGTGGCGCCATCTAGAAATGTTCTGGTAATTAAGACTGCCAACAATGTACAGATGTAGTGAATACAGAATCCTTTCCTATCGGCAAAACTCGGAACAACGATAACACCCGAATGGTGCCGATGTGTCAATGAATTACTGTATTATTAAATTACGTGTAGGTATCAAATAAATCGCATACTTTATTTATCAATGTCAAAATGTCAAATTGCCCGTTTGACGTATATTACACTGGGTACTGAGTGCGAGTGAAGTAGTAAGACAAAAACGAACATTTCCGAGAAAATACGAAAGGAAAGGATTATTCACTACATCTGTACAATTAGTGATGTGATGATGTTCCCAGGTGGATAACTCGTCTCTGACTGGGGAAAGCTTGGCGGTGACACGTAGCAACAGCGAGGGAGCGAAAAACATACTGGAGTCTACGAACGTGGCATTCTTTTCTACGCAATGTGTCGAAGGATGGGCAAAGGGTATGTATAGTCCACGTCAGGATTGATAGCCAGGGGGGAAAGAGGAATTCGCGAAGGGACGGGACGCGGGACGCACGCCTTTGTTATAGTGCTGCGCAAGTCCGCGTCGACCATGTTTATTGATTATGATCTTCGCTCACTCGAAGCTTGCACTTGTACTTGTGTATTTAAAATGGCATCGGCTGCGACTTCGTTTATAGGGAGTCGCCTTATGACCTCCAGCCTGGGTTCGGTTGTATACGGTAATACATCTATACCATACACCGACAAAACTAAAAACTTTGGTCTGATCTTCAACAAGAACATGTCCTGGACGGCACACATCAACGAAGTAAGTAGGCGCATGTACTTCTCCTACCACTCTCTGAGACGGTTGCAGTTTTTTCTATCGTATCAAACAAAAATTATGCTTGCTCAAACGTTGCTGCTTCCTTTATTGGATTACGCCGACGTGTTCTTTCTGGACGTGACTGCGGCTACAGAACTTAGCCATACGCTTCATTTTTGGTTTGCGAAAGTACGACCATGTGCCAGATTTTCTCAAACAATTGAAATGGCTCCCGATTCGGCTGCGTAGAAACCTCCACATACTTACTTTTACTTTTAAAATAATACGCAATCCAGGCGCCCCGGAGTATCTGCGCTGCCGTTTCCACCTTTTCTATCTCCGTCGTCAAGACCTCGTCGTGCGTGTGTTACTGCAAGGGAGTTGGAATATCCTGTAGCTAAAAGTAAATTCCTTCTGAATTCTTTTTCCGTTCGTGCGGCTCAAATGTGGAACCACTTGCCAGCTTCCATTAGGGATAGTGAATCCCCAAACTCTTTCAGAGCAAGATTGAAGGAGCACTTTCTCAAGTATAATATGTATTTTATATATGTAGGAATTGTGTATGTAGTTTATCGTTCTGATTATTGTGTATGATATGATAGATAATGTATTTATGTAACTATTAACGTCTATTGTATTTTTTTATTAAGATTGCAAAACCCGCTTTATTTATCTAAACATCCTCACTGGGTTGGCTGGAAGAGATTTCTTTCAGAAATAAGCCTGCCTTTGTACATTCGTTTTTAACTTTTACACCGGTCATACAAATATTGAGTGCCATAAAGGTTTAATAATAAAAATCATTCTGTGGTAGTATCTACGCCCTTCTTCTCCCACAGTGGTCCAATGTAGAGAAGCGGCAAAATACGACGTTTGCTAAGTACAATGTCAATATGTGCAGAAATAAAGAAATTTGACTTTGACTTTGACATTCCATAAATAGATACGAAAGTTTTCGCTTTGCCAGTACTTGCCTGCAGGTAGTAGTTACATACACCTAGGATTGTATAGGCTATTCGCGAGTAGAAAGCCGAAAACATTAATAATAACGCATTTTCGGCTAAATAAGTCATAGATAGCGCTTCTATCGCAGGTGTCGCGATCTGCTGCGGCGACCTGACCGCGCTAGGCCGGGTGGCAGGCCTGGCGGCGCGGCTGGAGCCGGACCCTTCGCCGCTCGCGCGACAGCTGAAGCGATTCATGCGCTACATGTCGATGTGGGCGATGGGGCTTGGCTTGTTCATAGCGGCGGCTTCGCTGGCGCTGGGGTACCCCTTCATACAGACCACGATATTCGTAATTGGGATCATTGTTGCTAATATTCCGGAAGGTAGGTGTAGTACATCGCTAACAGGATATAAGTATATTACATTTTAAATTGTAAAAGAACAAGGAGATTTTGGGAGGGAAGTCCGGTGTAATATCTCGCTAACAGGAGATATATTACATTGAAAATAGTTTTACATTAATACATACTATAATTCACTAAAAGAACAAGGAGATTTTGGGAAGGACGTCGGCATAACCAACCAAGTAACCAATGCTCAAACACTGGGAATTGGGTGAATAGTCACAATAGAGACGATCACCCGCTTGTGTTCAGCGGGCGACCCACCTCACCCACCTCATCATCTTAATCTAGGTACAATATCCTCATTCCTTTGAGATTTAATTCCAGGGTTACAGCCAACAGTGACCGCCGCGCTAACATTAACCGCACAGAAAATGGTGAAGAAGAATTGTCTCGTCAAGAATCTAGAGGCCATCGAGGCGTTAGGGGCTTGCACTACAATCTGTTCTGACAAAACCGGCACTCTGACGGAGAACAAGATGTCGGTCCGCCATGTGTGGGTGTGGGACAATATACAAAGCGTTGTGGACCCTAATTTTGCAGGTGAATATTTTTTGGGTATAACATGTACTATTTTGTTTCTTCTATAATCTTAAGAACTATCGAATTTTGGTTAGTGACACCACAGATACAATTATACTAGTTACACACAGGATGTTATGAGAAGGTTTATCCAAAAACTGATCAATATTTCAGAGACTACTCAACTAATTCATGTTTCGATGACGCTTCTGTAATTTGGCTTAAAATCACCTGTAACGATATTTCGTGGTGTTCATGAAAATCTTGTCCGTTTCAGATCAAATAAAACGAAATGAAGGTAAATATGAGTGCTATAGTACCACAAAATGATAAAATTAAGAACACAGAAAATACTTCAAATAATAATTTTATCATCATGTGGTTACCAGCATTCGAAGCTCTAAAGATGTGCGGTGCATTGTGCAGCACAGCAACAATCAATGAAGAGAGAACCATCCACGGCGACGCGTCCGAAACCGCTATTTTAAACTTCTTGTTCAAAATGGACGACCCAAGCGCTATAAGAACCAAGTATCCGAAAATCGCTGAGATTCCTTTCAACTCTGTGAATAAATATCAAGTAAGTATTTGGCAGCTCCGTTTGCGACGTCGCTGTTTTCCCCATGAGTAAGGTGCGTGCTATGCTAATCATTTCCTGTTGACTTATAATGTACTCTGTGGTTCGGCCATATGTAACTCTCGAAGTAGGTATGTGCTGTGTCCACAACATCTATAAACCTTCATGGTGTCATTACGGCGCTTTAAGATTATTGTCCAGCCAGGTGCACAGATAATGTTACCATGATTTAAAGAAATATATTTGTGTCTAACCCTCAGGCAAGCGTCCACCTAGACAGCGAGAGATCTCGATATGTGCTTGTCATGAAGGGAGCGCCGGAGAACATTGTCACTAGATGCGACACGATTGTGCAGAACAGAGGACAGACGAGCTTCACCAACAAATTGAAGAAACTTGTAGAGGACGCTACGGAGACTCTCGCAACTACCGGTGAGAAGGCATGCAGGTTGAACTTCAGACTATATACAGAAGTAGACCGGTGAGAAGGCATGCAGGGTGAACTTCAGACTATACACAGAAGTAGACTCCCGACGCCGCAAGCAAACACCCACAATATTTTCAATAAACCACTGCCAGCTAGAATAGCTTCATATGCGAAGAACACCTATCGTATGACACCCGAAGTAAGTGCATTTGCGGCATTTACCTAGACTCGTCCTAGAGGAATGTTATTACCAGTGGCGGCTGTACCTTAAGTGCGCCCGTGCGCCGCACTACCATTTTAAATCTAGCCATTCTCCCTATCTAATAAATTAAACTTTCACAGTAATGTTATATACCTATCATTACCCATCCATCCATACTGCCCTATACAGAAATTAAATATCTGATTATACATTTTTTGTTATTACGAGGTAAATAAAAACAGACTATCCTGTTTTGATTTCTACTGCAAAGGAGTTAAAGCTTATTTTAGCTTGAACAAAATCGGCCCCGTGCGCTCGGGAAAGCGCACGCCGCTAGCTCATACGACTCGTATGAAACACGGTGCAAACAGCCCGGCGCGTGAGACGGAAGATGCGTAGTACAAAATGTATGCAGATATAGGATAGATTCGTGCGCCGCACGCGACCGGAAATTGCCGAAAGAATACGAAAGCGCGGGGCGCCGCGCCGCGTGACCCCGAGGCCTTGACCTACGCTCGATGCACTTGTCGTCAATCAGTTGTTGTGGTTAATTGTTTGTTTATTTAATTGAGATTAGAGTGAATAATGAGTGAATACAATATTGACTTTATAAAATCAAATAGGACATATGACAACAAATTAAGTATTAAATCAGCTGGACCGCCCCGGCCTTTTCTAACAATAAAACAGGCGTGCAAAACAAAAAACAAATCGTTTACTAGAACTTTTAAAATGGAAATGTACGACAAAAAGAAGTGGTTATGTGGATGTGAGAGACTAAATGCTTTTTTTTGCTTTCCCTGTGTTATTTTCGGCGGAGAAGCGATTTGGACGGAAACGGGAGTCAAAGACTTAACTCATTTGGGGGAAAAAATAAAAAAGCATGATTCTTCGCAAGTTCACCTGCAAAATGTTTTGAGTATGTCTGTGTTAGGCACCGTAGATATCCGAAACCAATTAGATTCTGTTTATCGAGCCAACATACAAAAGCACAACGAACAAGTTGAAAAAAATAGGTATATATTATCGCGCCTAATCGACTGTGTCAAATTTTGTGGTGCGTTTGAATTAGCTTTGCGAGGCCACGATGAAACAACTGAATCCCAGAATGCTGGTGTGTTTCGTGGCCTTGTGGATTTTGTGTCCGAGTTGGATGGCGTAATGAGGGAGCATCTTTCAGCATCGAAGGTTTTTAAAGGTACGTCAAAAACTATCCAAAACGACATATTAGACTCTATTTTGGCTGTATACCACTCTGAATTAACGGAAAAGGTGAAAAAATGTGATTACGTCGCAATTCAAGCTGACGAAACTACCGATGTATCAACAATTATGCAGATGGTAATGATTATCAGGTACGAAGATAATGGACAGGTACATGAACGATTTTGGAAGTACTTAACACCACAATCACATACTGCTGACGGGCTTAGTTCTGCTTTACTCACAGAATTACAGAATTTACAAATAAGTCAAGAACAACTGATAGCGCAATGTTATGATGGTGCCTCTGTGATGAGCGGAAATGTTGGTGGAGTGCAGGCTAAAATAAAAAGTGTGTATCCAGGTGCACAATTTGTTCACTGTTATGCTCACCAACTGAATTTAATAATTGAAAAAAGTGTATGTCTAAACAAAACGGTGCAGAAGTTTTTTGCTAATCTCCAAGTTTTTCCAAAGTTTTTTTCCCGTTCAACTAAACGTACAGAGGTTTTAAAAAAAATTGTGTCAAAGAGGATTCCTGCTGCCCCACAAACCAGATGGAACTTCAATTCTCGTACAGTCAACTCAGTCTATACCTACAAAGATGCTTTAAAAGAATGCATGACCAGCATAATGGAATCTGAAAACGATACAAACACTATAAACCAGGCCGATATGTTACTAAGATATCTGAATGATAGTACCTTTTTATACTGGCTCGACTTTTTTCAGACCATTCTGCCACAAAGTGAAATTTTGTTCAAACAGATGCAAAAAAGGAATATAGATTTAGTGACCATAAATAACAACATTCAAAACTTTGAAAAAAGCATTCAGAATGCACGTAACTCTATTGACCAAACTGAAGAGCCAGGTCAGCCAGCATCTTCAAGAAGAAATCAAACTTCCAGTTCAGCTGTCGCAAAAGAAGTTTGCGATGTAATTATCACGCAAGTGAAAGCCCGATTCCAATTTAGTAATCATTTGATCGCCGCCAAATTGTTTTACTGCGAAAACTTTACTGGCTATCGCGCCACTTTTCCCGAAGAAGATTTCAAGACTACAGTTTCGACTTACACCTTTTTGGACAAATTCAAATTAAAGAATGAGCTGTGTACAATTTACAATCGTGACGATTTTATTAACGCTAATAGTGCAATTGCAATTCTGCAATTTATTTATAACAATGATCTCGTCGAGCCTTTTTCAGAGACGACAAAACTCTTAAAAATTATATGCACTATTCCAATGACATCAGTTGAGAGCGAGCGATGTTTTTCGACACTGAAAAGAATTAAATCATTTTTAAGAAATACCATGACCCAGGATCGGCTCAACGCGCTTTCTGTGCTCAGCATAGAAAAAAAAAATATTCATTCAATGCCAGACTTCAATAAAAAAGTCATTGAACATTTCGCGTCAAACAAAGAACGCAGAATTGATATAAAATATAAATAAAATTTATTTTTTCTTAAATTGCGGCATTTTATTTGACCCATTCTTTAAAATATTCATTAAAATCATGGAGTGCACCACCGGTTTTCCGAGGCACCAGCCGCCACTGGTTATTACATCATGAAAGTACTACACCCGCAGTTAAAAACGTAGGTATAGATCACTTAATACTTACTAGAGAAGGTGAAGTCAACAATTTACAACAATACAGGGTGTTTGGAGTTTGGAGCGACAACATTTTTTGGGGACTAGGCGACATCATTCGGAACAATTTCTACTAAGAAATCAAATTGATATGAGCAACTTTATTTTTCACTTCTCTATTTCATAGTGAAATTTGTTCAGAATGATGTCCCCTATTCCCTAAAAAAATTTGTCGCTCCATACTAAAAACACCAATACGATGAAAACCGACAGTTGAGTTCACATTACTCATCAATGTTTAGTTTCCTCGACGTCCAGTTCCTAATTCATTGTACTGCTGTGCTGAAATTAACACATTCAGAAAACTAAGTTTACAAGGGCGAGCTTATCTCTCACAAGAGATTAACAGTTATTTTCCTACATCAGAGAGTAGAAACAGAGTCAAGCACCTGCAAACCTGCATTTAAACCAGTTACAGTACGATTATTTTAACTTTACCGCTCAACGCTTCTCGTCTTTTTATTTAATTTGAATTTTATTGTAAAGCAATTACTGTTTTCAGATGTTTTCCCTAACATACTCTTCATGATACACCTCTGTGCCAAATTTCAAGTTTGCAGGACATCTTGATCACTTTCAGCGACTAAAACCACATAATACTTAATTGTTACGTACAGAAAGATCACTCCTCAGAGACACTTAAATAAATAGCTACTCTCGCTGCATGGCAATAAAACGCACCTCAAAAATCAATATGAATCAATATCACGTTCAATAATGGCTAAACACCTAAAGAATCGGTGACCCCGCCGTGCAGGCTAGATTGCGCCGCATCACTTCGCCGGAGAGCTTCTTTTACTCTGACATCTCGCGATGCGACTGCGAGCCACGCGAGCGGCAACCTAAGTGAAATCCTGATCTCCAGGTCGGCCAGCCAAACGTACCTAAACCGCTGAGTGAGACCCCCCTGCTACAACCGAGAAGTGCCGAGTTAAAGTAATCGACAATCGTACTGTATTGTACCAATAAGTTATTTTTGCAGGAGAAAGGATCCTCGCGTTTGCTGACCTGCAGCTCGACCCGAAGAAGTTTCCACTGGCCTACGAGTTCGACTCGGACGCCGTGAACTTTCCTTTGGACAATTTACGGTTCATCGGACTCATGGGACTGAAGGATCCGCCCCGGGGAGAGGTGAACCTGCGTCGCTTGTATCGATAACGACCTCTGCGGTTGAGTGGTCGACGGTACACGCCAGAGGTCCCGGGTTCGAATTCCGACATAGGCGGTAGGAAACAGCTTCGGATGTTTGTGATGTCGCTTGTTTCTGGTAAACAAATCTACCACACACGAACACAGGGTGACGCATGAATGGCACGACGGATGTAGGTAGACCTGTCTCAGATGCGTCGAATAAGCCTACCATGACCGTGCCATTCATGTACGGGACACCCTGCCTCTGGTCCCACACTAGGATACCCGTCCGGACCGTACCGGATGTCGACGAACGACGTAGTTGTCTATTACTTACTTGACAATAAATAGTAGGCGACAATAGTCAATAGTCAATAGTCAATAGTCAAAGTACTTTATTACTGTAGATATTTACATATACTTAGCAAACGTCATTTTTTGCCTCTTCTCTACATTGGACCACTGTGGGAGAAGAAGGGCGTAGAAACTCCCACAGATTGATTTTTAGATCTCTTTTAAAAATAGGTTGTGCTTAACTAATACAAATATGAAAAATTTAATTGTTATGATTAATAAGCAGGAATAAATAATTACAAAATTATTAACAGCAAGGTCTGTGTTGAGCCAGATTAACCCCATACAGTCCTGTCATTTAAGTAATCTTGAACATTGTAATATCCCTTTTTCGACAAAGTTGCTTTAACATGCTTTTTAAATTGCTCAAGTGGCAATTTCAAAATCTCCAGAGGTATCTTATTGTAGTAGAGAATGCACTGACCCTTGAAGGAATTGCTAACCTTCGCGAGTCTAAAACGGGGCGCACATAGTCTGTGATTATTTCTTAGGTAAACATTACAGCTGTCGCTAAGTTTGGAAAATGTTGTAAGGTTCTTGCGTACATACATTATATTTTCGAAAATAAATTGACTAGCTACTGTTAGTATGTCAATTTCTTTAAAAAGCTCTCTTAAGGAGTCTGTTCGTTTTAAATTATAAATTGCTCGAATAGCTCTTTTCTGTAAAATAAAAATAGTTTGAATATCCGCTGCTTTCCCCCACAACAAGATACCATAGGACATCACACTATGAAAGTAACTAAAATATACTAGCCTAGATGTAGCCACATTCGTGCTTTGTCTGATGTTCCTAACAGCAGACACGATATATTTTATAAACATTACCACTTAGAGTCACGCCTTTCCCCATGCGGGGTGGCAGAGACACATTGTGCCCATGTTTATCCAGTTATTCAATACTCCAGTTTGCGTGTCAGGGGGCTAGCCCATCGCCACAGCTATGGCGAGCACCTCCTGCGTAAGAAGCAAGCGTGAAACCCATTAGACCACGGAGCTCACTATCTTTTTTAAGGCGACGAATGTGTTGGAAAATCACGAAAACATTTACTGTGCGTTTGGGGGTTGCCATAATAAAACACCACTACACAGGGTGATCAATCCAAATGGGTCAGTATGGAGAAGACAGAAACTATAAGAGATAGCGAAACTATTCTTAGGAACCATGGCGTCTATTTTATTCATTATACATTCAATCTTTTTTTAAACTCATACATAACCGAGAATCGAACCTGGTCAATATTATTTATGTAATCGCATGTGGTATATGTTGAAAGTATCAGGACCAAATATTGCTATGATATGTTGTGTAAACATTAGACTGAAATGCTCACAATTTAAATAATTTGCAAAATGTCGTCATTAATATGAATCGGTCATCATTATGAATCACATCAACCCTGCAGGTATGCTCGGCGATCACGCGCGTGCGCGCGGCAGGAGTGCGCGTGCTCATGGTTACAGGTGACCATCCCGCCACTGCGCGCGCCATCGCGCTCGAGGTAAACTGTTATCCTTTTCCACACTGCTATCCAAATCGATCCATAGATGCATTCTCATACATCCACATCCATACTTTCCAAATTCCATAATATTATAAATGGGAACCTGAAGCCTTACCATGTCATGAATTCTTACAAAGGCTTTATAATATTTTGGAATGTAGATAGTATGGATATGGATGTATGAGTATATTTTGCATGTTGGTAACGGGTTCACGCTTAAACTGCTAAACCAAGTTGATTTAATCTTAAAAGAGATAGATGGCTCTATGCCTTGCCGCACACGGACCACGCACACAACCACAAGAAGTGGCCGCTTCTCTTTTCAACCCATTCCTTGCAGTATCAATAGAGAGAGAGAAAGGAGGGCGTGTCAGCGTTGTGGCTAGTGCGGTGGCGGGCACCGGCGACTTGAAGCGTGTGGCGGCCACCGGCGTTTACCATGTCCGGCGAGTCCATATAATGTGTATGAATAGTACAGGAAGTGAAAGGGAGAAAGGGAAGGGGCGCGAGAAGCACATAAACACTTATCGTGTTACCATAAAAATATTAAACAGCGTCTAACTTCGAAACAAACGTCAAATCCAATACCTTTTTGTTTTTAAACAAGTGTTGGACAGTAGTTTATTTTTTTGTGGTAAGGCCCTTAAGGGCGTGAAGTAGAAGTGTAATAACTTACCTATTCTCATACTTATGTTCTATGTACAGGTGGGCATAGCGAGCTCGCCACACTGCCACGTGCTCACAGGCAATGAACTACGAGACATGCCGCCGGGGCTGCTGGAGAAACAACTCGTCACGCACTACGAGATTGGTGAGTATTATTTCATTTAAGACTCGAAATCCATATAAAATGATCGGCACAATGGCTACCGTTCAAGTGGTTGCTGAGTCGTTATATTCAATTTGACGGTGCCCCTCTTTAGGAGCCATTTGGATTAAACTGCTGCTGCTGACAGTAATACGCGAGACGAGAATATTGATGGCGACTTAATGTTAGAAACAGATGAGATATTGCTATGCCCACGTATAATATCCTCAGCATTCTTACCCACCACGGACGGAACGGAAAGGAGGTGGTATATGAGTTTGGGGTTAGAGGTTGTTTGTGTGAGTATTGTGGGACCGATTTCGATGCAGTTCTTTGCATTAAAAGTGTATGATTTCCAAACAGATCGTAAGATATGTTGTACGGTTGTGGAGCAGACTTCCAGGGGGCGCTGACAGCGAGGATGGTTTACAATTGAATGCTTCTCAGAAACTATTTCGCTAAGTTGTAAGGGTTCATTAATGTATCGGGAGTGTTTTAAATTGTTACTTTATATTGATATTTACTAAATCACAATAGTACTAAAAGGTACCGTTCCATGTTGCAGTGTTCGCCCGCACGTCGCCCACTCAAAAGCTGCAGATAGTGGAGGCGTGCCAGCGTCGCGGCGCCGTCGTCGCGGTGACCGGCGACGGAGTTAATGACGCGCCTGCGTTGCGCCGCGCTGACATCGGCATCTCTATGGGCATTACCGGATCGCAGGTACTACGACATAAAATTGAGTAGGCACCCGCGAAGAATGCCTTTTCCCTCCCTTTTTCGGTCGCTCACGCCATCGACGCGTCAGCAGGTCAGTGACGGACGTTATGACGTCATCAGAGCGAGGTGCCGAGTTAACTTTGGCGTGTAATACTAGTGGACTCGGCTGCAAAGCGTTATACAGGGAGTTGATTTGGTTTTACGCCCGACTTAGGGACGATAGTTTACGTATCGCTTGTAACTAAAAATAGTTTCATTTTTCCTTCGCATAATTTGATTCACAAATTGCCGTGTTCAATTTGTCTATTTTGTATACTAAGGTACAGTCGTCTAATAAAGCCCACCAGTTAGCAAGGCCCAGGCGCAGAAAACCGACTTCTATACAGTTGATTTGTGCGAGCTTCCAAGTACATATGGAATAGATCAATAGGAACGCAGAAACGCAACAGCGGGCAGCGTGGGGTATAGATGATGATAAATTTAACTAATATTTAAAATCAACCATGATATTCAATAAACAAAATTAACATTAAGGAATAAAAATATCATATCAACTAATCCGCTCAGACTCCGCTCCGAGCGGGAATCTACTCAAAATTAACATTAGCAAATAAAAATATCATATCAACTTCAGTCAGAGTTTAACAGGAGAATTGACAACGTCGCGCTTTCTCTCGCTCGGGTCGAATTAGGAGCGGCAACGTCGCAGTATTCATTTCGTTAGGTACGGCAATTTAATCAATTGTATGCTCTATCTCCATTTATTCATTACTGTTGGGGATATTTTATTCTAAACAAACGGAAGTGATATTTCAGTCAGTGAGGTGAATGGTTGATTGTTTAGTACTTGAATAAAAATATCAACTAATATTTTCAACCAACAAAATTATCGATATTTTTTTTTCCGTACCGTACTATCCCGCTGGGGTACAATCGACAAATTGCACTGAGAGTTAGACAGAGAGTTGAACGGCTCTAATAAAGATTACGAAGATGCTTACTCCACTTACGAAGGAAAATACGAGGCTATTAAGACAGCCATAAACCAGAAGATGTGGTCCGTTTCTCACATCGGAAAAACAACCCCTACCTATAAAATCGATTTACCTATTTTTTCCGGCAATTACAACAGTTGGATTTCATTCAAAGACTTATTGTGAAACTATCCATAAAAACCCTTCTATGTCGAATGCTCAGAAAATGCAATATTTAAAATCAAAATTAAAGGGTGAAGCAGAAAAAATAATACAGCACTTGCACATCAGTTCTGAGAATTATGACACTTGTTGGGACATACTTAATCAACGCTACAATAATGAAATTTTTTTTTTACCTCGCATGCACCATTATGAATGTCCCGGTTATGCAACTGAAATCAGTCGCTCAAATAAAACGATTGCACGACACAGCTCTCGAATGCCTTAACGGTATGAAAAATATGGTTATCGATATCAGTACCCTATGATAGTCTATCTCTTGGCACAGAAATTGGATACAGAGACTTATACCGACTACGTAGAGTCTGTAAACAACCCTAGGGTTGGGAGGGTTGTAGTAGAGAGTTGAAATTCACAACTCTAGAAACATCGCGCAGAAAGTAGGACAATTCTACGTAAAATTATCAAGTTACAGCTAAATGTCAGTCTTTAAATTATAATAACGACAACAATGCATTTACAACAAACAGCAATGCAATTTCGCAATCCAACAGCAACAACGTAAAAATCATGTCAGCAAAATACCATTGCGCATTGTGCAACAGCAACGAGCATGGAATCTATTTTTGTAAAAGGTTTCTTGATATGCCAGGGAAATGTGTAACACTGTTACATCAACGATCTGTCGGCTTCGACTGGGACACTCCTGCACTCCAGTCTATCTAGCTAACATTAGGATAAGGGATAGCTCTCTTTGTGAATGCGGCCTGGCTGACGTTACTCCCGATCATTTGTTTTTTGAATGCACTAAACTTCAAACCTCATTGTATGACATCCTCCCCGGTAAGATCCCCCGTCCCGTCAATCTTAAATTCATTGTATGACATCCTCCCCGGTAAGATCCCCCGTCCCGTCAATCTTAAATTCTTATTGACTCTTCGGACCCTTCCTTTATTCACATCCTTTCTAAATTTATAACCTCTAACAAGATTAAACTGTAGTTAGATGTAGAATTATTATTTTATTTATTTATGTCTTCTTCTCCCTTTATATGTAATCACTTAACATTTAAATTATGTGTTTATTTGTGCTTTCCGAATTTTTGTTTGTCAAGTTCTTTTGTTATAGAAAGATCTCTACTCAAAGGATGATTCACCGATAACTGTACAGTGTGATCCCCTTCGTGTCATCTTCAATACGTGATATTGGCGGAGTTACTGTAGGGATCCACAGTAGAAGCCATCGAACCAAAAATTGAATTGAATTGGTATGCCTTCTTTCAACAGATTAAAGACAGTGAAGAGATTGAACCTCTGCCCTAATTGTCTTTTTAAGCATGAAAATAATTGCCTTTTGGAAAAAGTTTGTAGAGAATGTAGTCAAGTCCATAACAGTTTGTTACACGAGGCTTTTGCGCAGTCCCTACACACGCCGTCGGACGCCGCGGGCACAAGTGGGTCACGCTGGGCGGTGACGACAGAGAGCGCTT
This sequence comes from Argyresthia goedartella, assembly GCA_949825045.1. NCBI lineage: Eukaryota > Metazoa > Arthropoda > Insecta > Lepidoptera > Argyresthiidae > Argyresthia > Argyresthia goedartella. Next base: position 17,216,444 of record OX463821.1, on the reverse strand, counting down.
CCAAGGCCAATGCAAGCTCGGGAAGGAATAACAGAAGCAGTTCACACGAATCGCTACAAAATAACCTTTATGAAGTACTTTTGCCTACCGCTCTCATCAATGTTCAAGCAGTAGATGGGTCGTATATCAAGATGCGCGCCCTTTTGGATCAGGGTTCCCAAGAATCACTCATCACGGAGAATGCAGCTCAGTTCCTGAAAATACCTAGGAAGAAATGCAATGGTGGGGTCTCGGGAATCGGGGCAAAAGAAAGCAACAGTAAAGGGATGATTACTATCAACTGCTCTTCAACTGCGAGCGAGTTTTACTTTGAAACAGAAGTTTTGATGAAGCAGCTTATAAAATATTTACCAAGTCAGACTATTTCCAAACCTGACTGGTTATACCTGGAGCACATCCAATTAGCTGATCCAGAATTTCATAAAAGTCGCCCTGTAGACGTTTTGCGAGGTGCCGACGTGTACTCAAATATATTAATGAGCGGGATATGCCATGTAAACCCTACCTTACCGACCGCTCAACAAACTCAGCTCCGATGGATTTTGAGTGGCAATGCAAAAACATATCAGTGCAATGTAGTACTCAATGATATCGACAGTATTCAGAAATTTTGGGAGATAGAAGAAATATCCGAGCAGTCGAATCTATCTTTTAAGATCAGCAGTGTATTGAGTATTATCAGCAAACAACATCAAGACGAGATGACGGTCGCTACGAAGTTAGGCTGCCGTTAAAATCAGATTATAGAGAGAAATTGGGCCAGTCAAAATCAACAGCGATTGCTCAGTTTTACAAGTTAGATCAGAAACTTTCAAAACGTCCGAATATTGCGTAAAATTATAAATTATTCATTGACGAGTATGCATCGCTCGGTCATACGATACCCGCTGACACAGTACCTGCCAGCGGAAACAGCGGCATATTAAAATGCTAAATTTTATTTTTTTATTTTATTTATTGCAAAACACAACAGATATTTTACATTTTATTGCTATGTATATAGACACGGTTTTATATCTAGTAAATGGAGTTTTGACAGCAAGCTCTGTATTGCGTTGCAGACATATGGTATATAATTATTAATTTTAAACTAAGTTTACGAGAGTTCACCTAAATTTGGTTGAACAAAGAACCTCTTTGTTCAACCGAATTTGAATGTACATGGTAATACTTTGGTAAAATTTTAAAAAGAAACAAATGTTCAAATATAGAAAAGATTAGAGTGATAATGCTTTTTGTAGCTGACATTTAAAGGCACAAATGTTCACAAAGACATCCAAGATATTATGCACATTAGACAATTCGAGCCTCACTATTGCGTCACACGCGAAGAGTCCACGACTACCAAGTTGCGGGTAGTTTTCAATGCATCAGACAAAACTTCATCGGGGGAGAGTTTGAATGACGTAATGTATAGGGGCCCTAATCTGCAACAAGATTTACAAAACCTCATTATCAGGTGGAGGCAACATAAATACGTATTTACGGCCGATATAGACAAAATGTTTAGGCAGATATGGGTCCATCCTGAAGATCAAATGTTGCAGATGATCATATGGAGAGATAATCAGTAAGAGAGGCTGCAAGAATATCAGTTAGCCACGGTGACTTACGGCACTAAGGCCGCTCCATTCCTCGCCATGATGACGCTTAAGCAGTAAGCTCAGGATGAACGTATGAACTATCACAGCAGTACAGCGCCTAGCTTCTTGGAACAGTCATTCTACATGGACGATTTGATCCATGGTATACACACTCTATAGAAACCGCCAAACAATTACAAGCCAATATGATAAAACTGTTACAAGAAGGGGGTTTTAATCTAAGGAAGTGGAAATCAAATGTCCCGGAGTTGCTAGAAGGCGTAGAAGCAGATCAGAAGTAGCCAGAAAAATTTAACTTCAAACAAGTGGAATCAACCAAAGCCAGGCCCCGGGTGGAATCCACAAAATGATGTATTTACGTTTCAATCTGGAATATTACCATTATCTTCAAGACCGACCAAGCGGTCTCTTTCATCAGACGTTTCGAAGCCTATTGATCACCTAGGGTGGCTCGCCCCAGTCACTACCAAGCTGAAAATACTGTGTCAAGATGTATGGAAAGCAAACATACAGTGGTGGAGTCCGCACCGCAAAATATCTGCACGAATAGATCAAAATTAGAAATGAGATTCAGTTGATCCAGCAGTTTGAAGTACAAAGGTGGCTGCAGACACAGGAGAGAGATCAAGTTGAACTTCATGGGTACTGTGACGCTAGCACTAAAGCGCATACGCTTCGCTGCACGGCCGTCGTTTACTGCAAAATAAACAAGAAAAATGGGACGACAGTCACCTTCCACTCAACAAGAACACATCATTACCATGACTAGAATTTTGTGGTACGGTTTTACTAGCAAAATTAATGTCAAAAATCAAGGGATGCTTAGGAAATCATATTATAACAGTCTATGGTTGGACCGATTCAATGGCGGTACTTGGTTTCCTAAATGGTGAAGCAGATAAATGGAAGCCGTTTGTTGTCAACCGCGTCAGAGCAGTTATTAGTGCCATGCCATCAACCTGTTGGAGATATGTCAAATCAAAGGAAAATCCAGCAGACCTCGCAAGCCGAGATATCACTGCTTCACAACTCAAAGAACACCCGTTGTGGTGGCAAGGGTCCGCTTGTCTCCCTAAATTCAGTCCGAAAAATGATGTCAAATATAAATACACTACTAACGAAGAGGCAAAGCAAATCAAGCAAGCAAGTGTGACGCAAATATCAAGTGATTGCGATACTATAAAGCAGTTGTTGGAAGGGAAATTTTTATTAAATAAAGCAATAAGGATATTAGCATGGGTCCTAAGATTTACAAGCATGAAAGAAAAGCAAGATAACTTGACAGTACAAGAGTTGAGATGAGCAAATATGTTAATAATACAAAGCAGCCAGCGGGAAACATTTTTGGACGAAATAAGCAATTTATCAGAAAGCAAAGCAGTCAGCAGTAAAATCAAAATAGTTAGTTTCAGTCCTATTTTAGATGAAAATGGCATTCTACGAGTCGGGGGCAGGTTGAGACATGCGAACCTGAACCCTGAGATGAAACACCCCGCCATCATCCCAAGCAACACGAGACTAGCAGATCTTATCATCGATCATGCCCACAAAATAACATATCATGGTGGGGCTCGTATAACCACAGCTTTTATCAGACAGAAATATATTGGCTTCTGGGTGGCAACAACGCCACTAAAAAACGACTATGCTTGTGCGTTAAATGCAGAAAACACAGCCCCATTCTTCACCCTCAGTTTATGGGAGACTTACCTTCAGCACGCACCAACCCATCGCACCCATTTTATCACTGTGGCGTAGATTACACTGACCATGTCAACGTCAAAGCCAACAAGGGCCGTGGTATCAAGACCACGATGGAATACGTGGCAGTGTTCGTGTGTATGGCTACTAAAGCCGTACACCTAGAGCTAGTCTCCGATTTAACAACGTCGGCCTTTCTTGCTGCATTGAAAAGATTAGCTGCTAGGAGGGGCCAGCCAGGGCATCTCTACAGTGACCAGGGGTCGAACTTTAAAGGAGCCAATAAAGTTTTGAAACAAGAATTCGCAGCACTACAAGAACTATTTAATCAAGAATTTCGGGCAGAGATAGCAAGCATGGGCATCGAATGGCACTTCAACGCACCCTCCTGGCCCTCAGCAGGTGGGCTAGAAGAGTGATAGGTGATCAGAACCTGACTTACCACGCTCCTAAGCCAACTAGAAGGTTGCCTCAATTCACGCCCACTTTGCACATTGTCAGAAGACCCCGACGACTTAGATTTCTTAACACCATCCCACTTTTTGGCAAGCGGTCCCATTTTGACCCTGTATGATACTGAGAAAGAATCATACATCAACCTAATCCAAAATCAAGAATCAGAAATACATCATCAGTCTTATCATCTGTACTCATGGCCCTATTTTTCATGTTTATAGCAGTACCATCTATAAACTGTGCCTACAGTGAATCTCCGCTATAAAACAAAAACACCCAGTATTTCGATCATATTAATAACATGCATTTAATTCGAGACAATTTGCGCCTGATTGTCTATTATGATACTCAACCTTATCAAGAAGGAAATATAGCGCTTGAAAAGTACATAACATACCTGAGTATTATGTGGACAAAAATACAGTTGCAGTCATATTGCGAAGACATCATGTTACAGCTGCGTCATGAGGCCACTGAACTTCAATATTATTATGATATCACTATGAATCATAATTCCCAAACGTTGCTTCGTCGGCGGCGCCGTGGCCTGGTCAATGGAATAGGATATATTGCTAACAGCCTGTTCGGCGTCCTGGATGAGCGTTTTGCGGAAAAATATGAGCAAGATATAAACCTTATCAAGACAAATCAGCACCACCTTTCTTCACTCTGGAAAAATCAAACTTCGGTAGTGGAAGCAGAGTTTAACATGCTGAAACAAACAGAAGGCAAGATGGACAAGCATCATAAATCAATTAACAAGAAACTTAACGATATCTAAAATGAATTTGAGAAGGTAAAATCTGGAGTACAGGATGTCTCGCTTATCAGTGATTTTTTATTAACGGCTATGATTGCAAACAATATTTTAATCAGTTTAAAAAATATTCATCAGATTTTACTTGACGCCGTGACAAATATTTATAATGGCAAATTCAATTTCCATTTACTTACCCCGGATTAGTTACGACATGAACTTGGTGTGATATCTGAGCAGCTCCCAAAGGACTTGTCGTTACCAATCAAGAAAACAGACAGTTTATCAGAGATCTATAACTTACTACAAGTGCGTGCAAGAGTCACTACAGCCAACTTTATAATATTTGAAAATAAAATACTCCTCATTGGGGACGATACATATGAAATTTCAAAGGTCATTCCGATTCCCCAACTGATAGGCAATAAAGAGATAACAATAGACCCAGTGTCGAATTATGTCGCAGTTGATCTGCGGCGGGATGCGTTCATTGAAATATATATGCAGGAGATAAGGTCTTGCTTACATAAAGATCCAAAAAATATTCTACGCCATATCAAGAGGCCGATTCATGTAATCAAGGACGAAAAAAGTTTCAGTGAAGTATTATCAAAAACAAGAAGATGTAATAAGATAACAAGATCATGCAGCAATCAATGGATAGAGTTAAACAAAGTTAATTCCTATATCTATTTTTGCTGCCAGCAGTGTCAATTGAAGCTCGTATGTGGCGATCAGATTACCCCACTCACAATGACTCATGTTAGGTTCTTCAATATAGATCAAGGATGCGTTATCAAAACAGCTGATTTCTTTATGTATTCACACAAAGTCACTCAGATTAATGTAATTGCTAAAATAGAATTACCAGAGATTTCACAGATAAATCATATTATCAATATATCATTATCCATCGACACCCAACGTGGACAGAGTCGATTCAAAATATAATCAGAAGGAGCTTCAAAATATCGAACAGAATATTGAAATCATGAAACAGAGCGAGTTTCTAGAAGTCGGAGTTTCGTACAACGATATCCATCATTAACGATATTATCATATCAAGCGTTCAACGAAGGTATTTTCCCAGACCTTATGAAAATATCACTAATAAAACCTGCACACAAAAGAGATTCTAAATTAGAAACAACCAACTATCGTCCAATTGCTTTGCTTCCAACAGCTTCAAAAATATTTGAAAAAGCGATGTGTAATCGTGCATACAAATTCTGTGAGAAATTAAACCTCTTTGACGAAAGCCAAAACGGTTTCCGAAAAAAGCGATCCACGTCATTAGCGGTATTAAAATACATTCAAACGGCTCTCAATATTATAAATAACAAAAAATACGCAGTAGGGATCTTAATAGACTTGTCCAAAGCCTATGACAGAGTGCAATATAATATTTTATTAGATAAATTGTATAATATAAGAATACGCGACATCTCACATTTTGTATTTGCTTGTTTGCTTCATACCTTACAAATAGGAAGCAACTAGTAGAACTAGAATATTAAAACATAGATAGAAAAGAAATAATTAAAGTCCGGTCAGATACCGTGCATATAAACGCTTCCATTCCACAAGGAAGTGTGATTATTTTTTTATTATTTCTACTTTACATAAACGACTTGCCAAAATCCCTAGATGACCCTAGTGTACTGTTCGCTGACGATATGTCTATACTTACTTCCTGCACAAATAACCTAGAACTGAACGAAAACCTTCACACAATATTAAATAATATCATAAACTGGCTAGAAGAACATAACCTTCAAATAAATAAAAAAAAAAAAGGAAAAAAGTTAATTCCTTTTCATCCTTTTCAAAAAAAAAACCTATACATATAAATTTTCAATTTAATGACAATACACTTGATTCAATTAATAATTTTTCGCTACTTGGACTTAATATCGACACAATCATAAATTGGAAAAAACACATTGAAAAAATAAATTAAAAATTATCTAAATTTGTTTGCGCTTTCCGTGAAATAAAGAAGTCTACCGACCAGAAAACTGCTCTAGTTACTTATTACGCCTATGCGTATGCGTGGCTAAGTTACGGAAGAATATTGTGGGGAAATAGTACAAATGTCTCAAGCTTACCCTACAAAAAAGGCTTATCCGAATATTAGCAAATATAAAACCGACCGATAGTTGCAAACCATGTTTTGTTGAACTAAAAATTTTAACACTAACCTGTACGTACATCCTAGAAACCTGTAAGTTCGTCCGCAAACACCCTGAGTTATATAAAAACCGTCAAGAGCAAATGCCGACAAACCGAAATTTAAGACCCAGGAAGGGACTGGCACACCTCTCTTCCAATTTAAATCTTCACTCATCCGGCCCACTAAGCATATCGATAAAAATCTACAATAATTTACCTGAATATACATATATTAAATGAAACTAAAGAGAACAAATTCACAAAATTACTTAAGCAATTGCTAATTACAAATTGCTAATACAATATTAATGATTTCCTAAATAATAAATTATAACCAATAAAATAAGAATAAAATAATATATAATAAATTACTTTAATATAAAAATGAAAAAAAATATTAAAATAATTACAAAAAAACTTAAAAATTATATAATAATTTAGAAAAGTTAATATATATATTTCCTTCTTAAAATTTTATTGAATAATATAAACGTCCTCTCTAACATTGCTGTGCCTTAACAAGGTTCACAAGTGTATAAAGTGTTGTGTCTAGTATTTAAGCGGACAATCTGTATAATACTCACATAGCTACACATTGTGAAATGTAATAGATATATTTGATTGATTGATTGCTCAAAGTATATTTTGTACTTGTCGGGGTACCTGCCTGTTAGATTCTGATTTGTTCCACCGGAAAGCTTATTTTCGATTTTTTTTCTTAATAAAGAATCTGGGGTGTAGTGTGTCACCACCTTTAGCCTATACGTCTCTATAATAACCAATGTCTGTGTCCATCCTTAGTCAATAAACGCCCGTCTTTGAACCAACAAACACGTCTACCTACATGGCGACCTTACCAGGCCAGCCTGCCCTAAAAGGCAGTGCTGCGCCGAATGGCATATTTCTTGTAAAGTGAAAGGAAATGTTGGACTAAATGTGAAATAAAATGTGAAACGGACAAAAAGTGCTAAATTATACCTAAATAACTACAGTAAGAAATTTATACCTTTATACATATAAATAAACTGTTAATAGATTCAATATATAAGGAACTACTTAAATAAATAAAATAATGGACATTTAAATGAAGATTAAAATTACAAAAAAAAATATATATCTACAAAATTAAGAAGACCGCAAAATAAAACTAGAACCAAAAGCAGAACCAGTGACCAAATTAAAAACCAAATTACCTAAAAACCCAAATTATAAAGAGGATTCCTGCCGGGTGCCGGGTGATCTGTGCAAGCCTAGATGATGAGTGACGCAGGGCGCAGGGCGAATTGTACGCTGTATAATGTACGGGTCCTATGAGGAGCAGCGGGGAGATGTGTCCCGGAGCGAGCTGCAGCAAGCACCAAGGCGACGAATAGGAACGACAGGTAACACGCGAAATCTTCGTGAGCGTGAGTCGTTACCAACATGTATTATTTTTTTGTTTGTTTAGTGATTTTCGTAAGATATTTAATTTGTTTTTTGTGACGATTGATTTACATTACTGGCATAATCGTTTATTTGTAAATGTAAAAAAATAATGAACGAGTAGAAATTTAATATTTAAGAATTTAAAATTGTTTTGTATTTGTTTGCTTTACTACCCCGAATATGGTGTAACTTAAATACTTCAGTTTAATTTGTAAAGGGTTGACGTCAATAACTATATTATTTTTAAATGATTTCATTAACGTATGAGAGTATGAAATATCATATTTGAATAAAAGTAGGTATTTACTTAAAAAAGAGAAGAAAGTTTTTTGTGTGAAAGTTGATAAAATATTATTTGACAAAAGTGATGATGAATGATATAATAGATTTAGGAAGGCGACGAGAATCGATATAGCAAGTGATATTTCATTTTAAAAGATGAATAAAAAGAAGTATTATGATTATGTATATGAAAGGGTGATCATGGCGATGATGAATGTGGGATGAATTAGTAAAAGAGATGTGACGTGTGATGATTTGTGTGATTATACCTACCTATAATACGCAAAATATACATAAAAGTTTATTTTTGTTATTGTTTGTCATCTCTAAACCATTCATCAGTAAATTATCTATTTTTCTTCATTTAAGTAACTAAAACACAAATATTCTAGGTTAACTTTAGAAGTCATAATTTGTCATTATTAATAGAGTATTATAGAAAAATATTCAGTTCCAGTTAAAACCAAATGTGTAGAATTCAAACCAGTGATGCATGTAACGCGATGCAATACAATACAGATAACAACAAAAAACCAAATTAGGAGACCACCTAGAAATTGCTTAGAAGTTGCCAAATTAGGAGACCACCTAGAAATGTTTTAGAATTTGCCAAATTAGGAGACCACCGAGAATTTGTTTAGAAGTTCTGACGAGAATGTATCGTAACGATACCTAGCAGTTCTTATTACAGCTGCACTACTGTAAAAGTAATGATGATATTCTAATACAATGAATTAATAACTCAGATAACTTTATTAAAAACCGTATTTGGTGATGGATGTTGTTCGAGATTATAGGGTTCAGCAGAGGAATGAAGTATCGAACCGTATGTTAAAATAGAGCATGATAGTGATTGAAAATAGAGTGTGATGTTTGAAATTATGGTGATGGCGTGTAAGAGATAACTAGATAAGTTGAATGATGTACTTTTAGAAGAACCAATAATATTTTCATTTTTATTTCAGCAATTTGAAAAATGTTCAGATTATTTACAGTACCAGTTTATAGTAACATGCAAAATGCCTGTTAAAAAATATATTTTAGAACTACGGAACCACAATTTCATTCTTACAATATAAGTTTGCTACAAGCAGTGCACAGTATTACTGCAGTGGAACACGTTGCGTTTGGCGATAAAGAAAGTTAACTATAGAATTACGAGTATAGTCTGACCAACAAATGTGGTCACTTCGAAATTAATTGCTATTTTTTAAAGTTTTTAAAAATTAGAACAAGATAGATAAAGGGATGTTTACGAATTTTCAGTTTGAGATCGAAATAAAGAGATTTTTTTTGCTTGGAAATTAAATTAGTTGTAGTCATAAAGTCAGTTTAGATACTTTATTGTCATAACTTTTTTATCGGATTTTATTGTTTATTAAAACCCTGTTTCGGTTTAAGGCTATTTTGTAAAATTTTGGAATATCAATTCATAGTATGAATGGAAGATGAAGAATTTATAAGATAAACAAAAGAGCTATACCTGTATGAATGAACGTGTGAATAAAATATGTTATTAGGATTATTATTTTTTATGGAAGAAAGATTGATGAATACAATGTAAATAGAATGGGTATGTATGTATGACTGTAGTTAGCCAGTACCTAATTAGAATGAACGATGATATGATGATGATAAGTTTAATTAGTAATGGATATTTTGAAAAATTTTAGGATTTGAGGATGTTTGATCAAAACAGTAAGTAATATTTAAAGGGAAGATTTATTTATGTACGACTAGGGTATGTCGCCAAGCTCCTCTAGACAATGATGTTAAGTAAAAGAGTGATTGTGTACGTTTTTAGATATCTCACCATATTTATTTTTTATGGCAGTGTTTAAGGCGAAGACGAGATATTGAATTACTTAATGCAAAGGATAGTTGTATTATTGTCTGGTAAAAGAATGTTGGTATTGTTTAGAAAGAAATGTAAATAATTATATGATTGTTCCTAGTAACAATGTAAGAGAATATATGGAAAGTTGATCAGTACTGACTCATGGCCACTGAGAAAGTAAGTTAGCTAGGAATACTTCGTTTGGTATGATTTCGATAAACAGTTGGACTGATCATCCGACATGTTGCAGAGATTCATAAAACTCGAAGGATTAATTTGAATTGAGTTTAAGTTATGTTTTAGTATGATACGTGACTATTGGCGTGTCCAATGTGTTATTGTATAATCATCAAAGTTAAAAGGTACAAGGTACAAGGCACGAATCCTTCCTCTTCGATCATGATGTGGACGAGTTTCCTTCGTGAGAAAGTTGGATATCGATGACCTAATAAGCTCGCGAGCAGGCTCAGGCAGGTAGACCTGGAGCCAGGTACTAGTAGTATATGTATTTAAGTATTGTTATAAAAAGTACCATATGAAATAAATACCAATGTGTATAAAAAGTACCTATAAAAGTGCACTCACTATATGTGGATAATAAATATGGATCCGGATCCCGCTAATTAAAGTATCTACCAATATGAAGTGATAAGAAGATTATAATAAAGACTTTGATTGAAAGAGATTGTTTATGAGATGACAGTATATTTTGTTAGATTTTGAAATGATGGTTATGTTATTATATTGATTGATTGATTTGATTTTCAAAGTTCTTTATTAATGTAAGATTACAAATAGGTACACATCCTTAACACTGTCGAGGGTATACAAACATAATTTTAGCCGTTTTGCAGGATAAAAGCCTTTAGGAAAACTTATAAATTATACATTACTTATCTAGACCTTAATAACTAATTAAACAGTATATTGATTTTCTGCTTTTCTAAAGTATGCACACTTGTATGTGTTACATTTTTTTGGACATCAATACCTAACTTGATAGGTACACCTACACTACAATACAAGTAGCAAGGACATGAGACACAATAATTAAGGGTTACAATAAACAAGGCACGACGTTGTTATACCTAACTGGGTAAATATGTCGGTGTTGTTTTGCAATAAGCTGGCGAATTGGACAAAGTAATAGAAATTATTTAGCATAGATACCCTCTGTTGCTGGGTCGGCCGGCGCGCGAGCCGGTCCACCCAGCGACAGCAAGGTGTGCAGTACACTGTTCGGCACACGCACACACGCACCACGTACGATGAGCGAGAACTAGTTCGGACAATGCTGACCGACGACGCATGGCTAGCACCGCTCGTCGCAGCCAAGAATATAGTGATGGGGGAGGCGGTATCGCTTATAAGTATCGATGTACTTTAAATCCCGCCATCGAGAACGTCCTATACTGGAAATCAAATTATTTGAGTGATTTGGAGTTTTGTTTAAGTACAATGTTTTAGTTTGTTTAAGTATGAAATCTTTTATATTTGGAAGTAATATTCTAGAATGAAGGGACTTTAAATTTATATAGAAAGGAGTGTTATAGGAAATTTTAAGGGCTTTGTTTTGAATAGTTTGAAGCTTTCTGTAGTTTGACTCACAAGTACTGCTCCAAACTGGTGAAGCGTACGTAATGCAGGGTCGAACCAGAGTACAATATATACGGAGTTTTGTCGTAGGACTTAAATTGCTTTTTCTGTTGAGGACAGGACTAAGTGCGTTTAAAGCTTGAGTGCCTTTAAGATAGAGCTTATTAATATGCTGAGACCAGTTAATCCTCTCGTCAATGTGGACTCCAAGATATTTGACAGATTTCTGCCACGGTATATGGTGGCCATCTATAACCAGTTTGTTGTTGGGTTGTTTTCGTTTTCGAGTAAACATGATCGCCTCCGTCTTAGAAGAATTTAGTTTAAGCTTCCATTTACGGAAATACTCTGACAACAGTTCTATAGATAGTTGAAGTCGATCAATGATTAGATCAACATCGCTAGCCGTCGTGTAGGATGCTGTATCGTCCGCGAAGCAGGCTAAGTGCGTGCGGGTCTGTTTAGGCATATCGTTTAGATATATTAAAAAGAGTGTAGGACCGAGGATGGACCCTTGTGGAACCCCTGCAGGGATGGGATACAAATCAGATGTGTGGTCACCTATATGTACCCTGAAATGCCGATTATGGAGATATGCCTGAACAATTTTCGCAAGATCTAGATGTACGCCGATGTCTAAAAGTTTGTGTAAGAGCCCATCATGCCAGACAGTATCAAAGGCTTTCTCAATATCTAGGAGAAACATTCCTGTAGAGTTGTTGGTGTTTATGTTATGTATAATATGCTCACACACTCTGGCTAATTGCTGGATAGTTGAGTGACCACTTCGGAATCCAAACTGTTCGTCTTTAAGCTTATGGTTGATGCATTTATTGAGACGGTCTCTGATGGAGCGCTCCAGTAGCTTGCCGAGAGTTGGTAACAAGCTGATAGGTCGGTAATTTGATGGTATAGTGTCATCTTTGCCAGGTTTTTTCAGTGCAATCACCTTACCAGTTTTCCAGAATTCTGGAAAGTATCCGAGTACTAAGCAGCCATTAAAGATTTTAGTGAGAAGAACAACACATCTCTGCGGAATATTTTTTAAGAGTGCATTATGAATGGTATCAACTCCAGGAGATTTACGAGCCTTTAATAGCCGAATGTGCTTCCAGATTTCTTTAGGAGAAACAGGATTTTGTAATGTACGTATGGTATGATCATATAATCTGTTTATCGAAGTAGAAACATCATTCACTACTTTATTTCCCGAAGTAGACCAATCTAGCGTGAGGCACATGTTTTTATAAAAAGCTTCAGCCAGTTCGTTACACTGTTCCTGCGCGTTGCCTGTTATGGAGCCATCTTGTTTGGTCAAGGGAGGCATGGTAGATGGTTTTATTTTAAGAGACTTTACTACCCTCCAAAGATCTGCACTAGGGTTATCCACGTTTGAGAGTTTCCTGCTCCACTCAGCATCATAAAATGTTATGATCGCATTTTTTATTCTTGTTTGGAGAATATTAATGTTCTGCCTCAACTCTTTTCTGGTAGCGATGTTGATATTGCGCACCTCCTGACTACGAAGACGATTTTTCTTTTTAATTAATTGCTGGATGAAGCGAGGAAGTTTTCTAGGCTTGCTAACAGACGTAGACACAGGTACATGTTTATCCCTAGCGGATACTAAGACTTCTGAGAGATTAGTAACAGCATTATCAACAGCTTCTATGGAGTTAAAAGTTTTGCAAGAGAGGGAAATATTTTGATTTATAAATTTTCGAAACGCAATCCAATCGGCATCGGCATACTTATAGAAAGTGCGATTAGTTTGAGTGTAGGCTCCATCCAGCGTAAAGAATACAGGGAGATGATTAGAAGATAACGCGGTTATGGTTTCCACATCACTGATGTTGGGTACGTTATGGGCGATTATCAAATCGGGTTTTGTGTGCTGGTTTTCTGGACGATAATGGACCAAAGTTGGTTTTAAGGGAGCATGTATTATAAAGTTTTTCTTTAACATCTGCTTGAAAAGTGTCTTCCCGTTGCTGTTTGAACCACTTATGCACCAGTTGGGGTGCCTTGCGTTAAAGTCCCCCGCCAGAATCACTCGAGGACCCAAGCTTAAAAGCAAATCCAAATCTAGTGGGAGTAATGGGAGGTTTGGGGACTGATAAATGGATAAAACTATGTAGTGTAAACCAGATATGTTTATGGATATGCCTACTGCTTCTATACTTTTTGTAACTGGAAGTGTCAATGTTGAATGAATAATATCGCGCTTTACTAGTAACGCAACGCCTTGTCCGCGGCCATTAGTATGCTTATCTTTGCGATAACAAACATATCCCGGGGTATTAAGGGAAGCAGAAACAGCCAGTCTAGTCTCCGAAATAGCAATCAAATCAGCATTTAGCATGTGTGTTGACAAGTCAAGCAATTCACCTATCTTGGTACGGACGCCATCGGCATTCCAGTGAATAATGCGTAACTTACAATTATTAGACATATTTACCCAAATGAGAAACAATAAGTGTGACTTTATCTAGCATGGTTTCGCAGGATGAGAATTCCCGTTTAACGAGCTTGATGATGGATAAGATTTGTAGCATTTCCGATATGACAGGATCCTCTGGTTCTTGTTGATCTGGTCGATGGTGAGTATCTATGCGCACGTTTGTTTTGGCAGATGGTTTTATGTACTTTACTGGTTTCTTGCCACTGGTGATATCAGCCCAAGATCTTCCATCTTCCGGGCGAATTACAGATTTTCTTGCAGTCTTATGTTGGAGAGCTTTCTTGGTGTCTATTTGTTGGACATACTTTAGTCGTTCTTTGCACTGACGATAATTTGCTGGGTGGGGCTCATTACAATTGCAACATAGGGCTGTGGTTGTGCGGTCCTTCTTAGGGCAATCTTTAGTCGCGTGAGGTTCAATGCATTTAACACATCTCTCCGGTAGGTTGCAGTTTCTTGATGCATGACCAAATCTTTGGCAACGATAGCACTGAGTGCCGGATGTATTGTTGGATTTATACTTCTGCATTTGAATTGAGCAGTTACACAAATACTTCACTTGTCGAAACTTGACGATGTCCGTCCCAGGTGGTAATTGGATTAGTATCGGTGGAAACAAAGATTCCTCTCCAGAGGCTCGCTTCAGTTTGGTAACGACAGCATTTGGGAATCCGAGTGAATTTAATTCTTCTCCAACACTGTCTATTATCGTAGCAGGTAGTCCGTGGATAACCACCTTAGCCATTTTCTCTTCCTTCCGCGTATAGGTATGAAAAGAAACATTTTCTTTCGTAAGTCCAACTTTTATAAGCTGGTGATCTTCGTTAGTGTAGCAAATAATTGCTACTTTGCCATTCCCTCTGTATTGCAAGTGGAAGCGTTTAGCATGTGTTGATATCATTGACACTACAGATTGATGGGTCCAATCTTCCTTGAGTTCAATAAATATAGGAGGAACCTTATTGGATCTGGCCCTCTTGGTGGTTGTCGGTGGTGCTGGGGTATCAACTGAGCTGTCGTCCTCGACGTCATCTGCAAGATTTTTGTAGCGGTTGCTGAGCGGGATATTCTGGTTGGCGGTCGGCATGCGCCTGTGGGCTATACGCTTCGGTTTATTCCAGGTATTTGAGTGGGTATCATCTCGCGTTCTTTTTGCCGAAAGGCTTTCGGTAGATGAGGTTCTTGTGATCAAATATTTTTCCATAACGATAACCTAATCGCTATCGATACTCGATGCCCGATAATGATACTCTGGTATCCCCATCACTATAGCCGCGGTGCTTGTGTGAGTTGACACACTAATACGTTGTTGTGGATAATACTAGCACTCTAATAAACGCGTGTGTCTGCTGCGAGAGCCAGCGGAATACTGTTATTATATTATGTTTATGTAATACAAACTTTATGTAGGGTATGTTTTAGGTGAGGTTTTTTTATGAAAAGGTCATAAATGAGATATGACAAATATAAAAATGGTATTTACTAGATATATGAAAAGAAAAAAAAGTTTGAATAAAACATAGACAAAGAGATAGAAAGAAAGTCAGAGGATATAAAGTTATAATTTTATTGTAAAATTCTGAGAATAAATTAGAAATATTGTTTTTGTTGTTGAGAGCATGTACTTTTGAAAGTAGAGAGGAAAGTCTGTTTTTGTTGTCTGGTATGCAAGTAAGAAAATGAATGAGTTCAAATATTGCTGAAAGAGAAAGCAAAAATAAATAAATGTTATTGTCGCCAACCCTACCCTACCCTATACTACCTACTACAAATTATTTTTTACCAACAGTTTGTGTATAGTATTTGAATCTTTTTTATCGGCGTAGGTTTTAATTATTTACCTATCATGTATCTTTACTTTTAGAATGGTCGATTGTAAACCACATTATACCCATAGTAATAGTAAACAACCTCTGTATGGTTACTTATTATATTATTAACAACAAACATGTATCGTTTTCATACCTATATTTTTGCAATGGCGGTGTAGTTTAAAAAAACAATTGAAAATGCTAAGATAATTATTTTAATTAAAATTATATTTGACAAGTTGTCACTGTTTGTTAAAAAAAAAATAATAAATTTGAAAATTAAAATAAAGATTTTTAGTTATACTTCACTACTGTTGATGTTTTGGATATGTTTTTATTTCAGTATTTTTTTTGTATAAGTAGTTATCAGTTATGAGATGAAGAGTTATCAGATGATTAAAATGTTAAAATGAAATGTAAGATGTTTTGCAAAGTTTGTTGATGTTGATGATGTTATTCGATTTGGCATAAATTACAGCATATTATTTAAAAGTAGTGTATTTGAAATTAAAAGATAAAAATGTCACATTGGATTGTATAGGTTATTTATTTTAAGATTTTTAAATAAATTTTGTTTTAATGTTAGAAAAAATAAGATACCAAATTTTTTCTTTCAAAAAAAAGGTGGAAGGTGTAGTGTGTCACCACCTTTAGCCTATACGTCTCTAAAATAACCAATGTCTATGTCCATCCTTAGTCTATAAACGCCCGTCTTTGAACCAACAAACACGTCTCTCACTACATCCCATAGGCCCATCCCTACAGGGGGTTACCAGAATATTTTCCCGATTCAAATATTTTTCAAAACAAGAACATCACCATGGCAACCATTTCCCATTCCAATTTGAAATAATGGGCTTTATTTACCTTATACCAAGACTTGTTTTAAGACGGTCACGGTAATTTTTTGGATCAAATTAGGTTCCTAATCTGAATCGGCATAAAACGTTGTGGTAACCCCCTGATCCTGAATAATTTATGTCCTGTTTTAAAACTTCGTGTATTTTTTTTATTGTTGGTGTTCTCGTTCACATCAACATAGCCTGCGATATATATGTCACTGGAAAATAATACGATCCGCAAGTTTATAAATTTCCTAGGAAATTTATAAACTTCCTTCTAGATTATATTAGGCTAGGTTAGGTTAGGTTAGGTTGTTAGGTTAGGTTAGGTTATGTTATGTTAGGTTAGGTTAGGTTAGTATATTTATAAACTTGCGGAAAAAATTTTAGGAAATTTATAAACTTGCGGATCGTATTATTTTCCGGTGACATATATACCTATTTTATGTTATTTGTAAGACGACATTATCGATTTACGTGTACTACGAGTAACGCGCTGCAGCTGCAAGCAACTGAGGTAGAACGGGCGATGGCGGCGGACGCGATCGTGCCTGATGACGTCATCAGCGAATCGTGTGTATGGGCGAACGTTTTGGAGAATGCGGTACGAAAATCGCTCTCACTTCCTAATTTTTGGTCCAATTTCAATAATTCTTTCACTGAAATAATTGGTTTTCATATGACTCTAATCCTACATATTTTACTGAGTTCATCGTCGATCCTAATACAATTCACAAATACCACTACTCCTGATTTATTTACAGCACAGATATTGTAACACTAGAAAGATGATGATAGTCATCATCATACAGAACACAGTTAATACAGTACTGATCCTGTCCCTTTAATTGGTTTGCAAAAGTAGGAAAAATCACCGCTCTAGATTCAGATGACCGCTCCACATTCGCACGAGGATCGCGGCGCGACGTCGCTCGAGGCTCGCGCCGCGATCCAAGGCGCGAACTTTGGCCCCTCCAAATTCGCAAACCGTTCACGGCCAAGAGAGACGATGCCATGCTTTCCCCCTCTTATGCCGGCTCCACATTCGCGCGCGAAGCCGCGAAACTTCCACGAACCGTGACTGTGAATCCCGTTCGCATATTCTTCGCGGTTCCCGTCGCATTCGCGCCTCGTTCCCGCAAGTTGTCGGTTTTTTGTCCTGCGTCAAAGGGTTCGCAATGCGCTAACACGACAAGGCTACACATTCGCGGGCGGCTCAGTTGCTCACTAGCACAAAACAAATAGGTACAGAAGTCAACCACATGTATGTACTTCACTTTTCATAGCTACGCTCGGCGATCGCTCTAGGGTTGTCAACTACGGCTTGTATGACTAGTTGTATGATTTATTATGAAGAATGAAACGAGAAGAATAAAAACATTACACTACTATTACAATACAAAAGGTTTACAGATCAGAAAAATACCTACACAATTTTACGTTTGTCAATGTTCACTATCGAAAATCCCTGATAACTTCTAAACGGACTACCCGAGTTACAAAATTTCTATTGCTCTGTCCGTTTTAGACCTGCACCTGTCAAATGACACGACAAACAAAAAAATCATGTTTCCAACTTACGTAAGTAAGATGGCGTGAATTTACCTAACAATTTTTTTTTAATACTTATTTCATTATACTGATTGAAAAATAGCAACTGTTATGTATTTAAATCGATCTTAGATATATTATTCGGGGACCTTACCTACCTACCTAATTGTTCTATACATATAACGTTAAAACGAACCATCGAAATACAGGCAGATAGATACTTTCCGAAACCACTGGTAGCTTAAAAAACGCCAATTCATAGTTTAATGTTGAATTTAAACAACCGTCCACTAAGCAGTTATAATATTATTTTTTTTCGTTGCTCCACACTGAAAAAAAACTATTGTTATTCGTAGCTAAACTTTCGCCTACGTATAACATAGAGTGACCACAAAACTATAGCAATACGTAACCAAATTGAGTTTGGTTATTTTTTTAACGAAACTGTTTTGTAATTAATGTTAACACTATTTTGTCTAAGTCATACTAAGGTGCTTACTAAAGGTGCGCCTACTTACATGCAGTTAGTAAGCCAATTGTTTGTTTACTTCAGCCATTTTTTACAAAACAGTTTGACTGTTATTAACAAAACTAATTAGTTCTTTTAGCTTTTGTTGTTTGTTTACTCATAACCTTATTTAGTTAATTTGGATAGCTTGTTTTGTTAATTTTTACAAAACAGTTTGACTGTTAGTAACAAAACTTTGCGCTTGTTTTAGCTGTAGTTGTTTGTTTATATGGTATTTAGTACTTCAGTAATGTGTATCCTAATTTATTTTAGCTATCTGAGCGTTTTAGCATGACAATAAGCGGTCATTTCCCTTTTGTTAATATTTCAAGAATCACCAATTAGATTGATTTGAAAATAATGTCAATCTAATTGGATTGGATTCTTCAAATATTAACAAATGACCGGTTTTTGGGTTGCTAAAACGCTCAGACTAGCTAAAATAAATTAAGCAACACACTAGAGAAGTACAGTTACTGATCATCACCATATAAACAAAAAACTACAGCTAAAACAAACAAAAATGTCTTGTACTACCTATATAAAATTTAAAAGTAGGCAGGTAGATAAATAAACACAATTACAAATGTAATTCTTTTATTGTTAGACTAAAGTAATTTTACAATGTAAGAACATTGTTAGTCAACATTAACACTATATCATAAAACAATTTCTCAAAACAACGGGAATCTTTTTCCCAATGTCCCAGTGTCCTCCTGTGACTGTAGGACGTATTCGTAAGTTGTAGTAAGTGTTACTAGTACCCTGTGAGGCCTGTGAACCATTCGGCTCAGTCGACTGATCTTCATATGTCTGAAACCATGTGATTAGGGCGTATCAATCTATTCCGGTTAGGTAACGACGTAGTGGTAAGGAAATAGAGGTACCTATTCAATGACTGTTGATTGTTAAATATACTTCTATTTCTATAGCCTTACTTTCCTCCCCTTTGTTCTGAAAAAATATCGCTAGGTAGGTTAGACACAGATGCAAGCTAGCGTTATTAGTAGGTTTGGGTGCCGAGGTACTAGGTATATTACTTTTGGCGCGTCGTTGGCACTATGCTGGCGCGGCCGGCACCTTATGCCTCTTTACCCCCAGATTGCCCTAGCTTTAGCTTACCACAAGATAATGAGAGGAAATGATTAAGTAAAACCTACCTTTGAATTGTGTAAAATACACTTCCAGGCCCCACTGCCGCAGATAATCTTCGAAAGCATCTGAGCTTTGCTCGGCCATGGTTCTCTCACTCAATTTTACGTAGGTAGTGGATCTTCTAAATTAAAGAATCTTCTCTGGTTTATGGTTATGAGAGAGATGACAAGCACAGAACAATTTTACTTTGGGGTTTGATGGAAAACGGAGACATGTCTCCACACGACTGTCCCGAGAGGCGCACGCGCAAGCGGAAAAATTAATAGAAAATCAACGTGTTTGACATGGCGTGTCGCGTCGTCGCGTCGTTCGTAGCAAAAGGCAGTTTTTAAAATTCTACGCTCTTGCACAGATTAATAAAGAGTTGCTCTTGTCACTGTGCCGCACGGTCGGATTATGTTTGACGAGACGCGCGAGGACTGTTGATAGTTCGTCATCCCGTAAACCAAAGAGTTTGGTTTTAAACAATCAAAATACGGCTATCATAAGATAACGCTATGTTTAGTTCAACATATTAGTTTGTTGTTAATTACACAAGTTTTGTTGAATTGCAATTTTGTGTGTCAAAAATAACAAACTTGGGATAATAGTAGCAAGATGTTTGTTTAGTGTTTAACAATAATAATTGTTTGATAGTTCAGCAAGCCTTTAGTAACGAATAGTCTAAGAATTCGTATAAACTAAGTAAACATGTATCGTTGCACGTTACCAATCCGATTTGTTTAATTCATTAAGGTACATGACTAAATCTTAGCTTTTAAACAACCGAACTGAAAATAACCAAACCAGTTATGTGCTTCGTAAATAAACCACTTTAATTATTTCAAATTAAGTTTGTTGACGACTAACTAATATATTTGATAATTAAACCACATATTTGTAAAAATATAACCCAGAGTTTATTCAGCGCATAGGATGAAGAATACGACATCAACCAGAGTGACAATGACAGTTAAGTCATAACACTACGAAGTTGGCCAGGATTAAAGCAAGGAGGCTACAATGAAACCTCCAACACGCCCTCTTAATCTTGGACGACTTCCAGCATATCTTGAACAAACGGCTGGTGCTTACAAGTAGGCAGTGCCTTCGTGAGCACATCAGCAGTCATCTGCTCTGTAGGCATATATGACAACTTAATGACTTCATTGTCAACAGCCTCACGAATATAGTGATACCTAATGTCTACGTGCTTAGACCGTTTATGAAAAACCGGATTAGTGGCAAGCTTCGCCGCAGACTGATTATCACGATACAGGGTTACAGTGTTGCTCTGACCTGTTAATTCAGTAAGAACCGCACGGACGTATACCGCCTCTTTGGCCGCTTCAGACAAAGCTATGTACTCCGCCTCGGTAGACGAAAGTGCGATACAAGATTGTTTGTAACAACCCCAGGAAATTACATTCCTACCTAGTTTATAGATATATCCCGTGTATGATTTACGATCGGCTCCGTTAGCCTAATCAGCATCGGTAAAACCATAAACACGAAACTTATCATGCTCAACATTTTTCCTGTACACTAGACCCAAATTCATTGTGCTTTTCAAATAACGCAACACACGTTTGGCCGCAGCAAAATGTTCCGCTGTGTAGCGGGTATTATACTGACTAAGAAAACTTACAGCAAATGAAATGTCAGGTCTAGATGTCACAGACAAGTACATTAAAGATCCTATCAATTCCTGATATGGTAATCTACTATCGTGGTTAGTGCTATCAGAAAACTTCAGACCTACGTCCAAGCGCGTCTTTGCGCCTTTACAGTCGCTCATACCGAAAAGTTCAAGCAACTTTTCAATATAGTTTTTCTGACTCAGCTTCAACTCACTACTAGTACGATCTACTTTAATGCCTAGCATATGTTTAACCTCACCTAACTCCTTAATAGTAAAGTGAGACTTCAATGACGTTTTCAGTTTTTTAGCAAGCTCGTCACAATCGTAGAAAACGAAAAAATCATCTACATATAGTGCGATAATAATGGTTCGCTTACCCACTCGACGACTGAAGATGCAGCTCTCATGCTTACTCTGCGTGAACTTCTCTTTGAGTAAAATTTGCTTTACCTTATCGTACCAGGCACGAGACGCCTGCTTTAAACCGTATACGGCTTTCTTGAGTCTGTAGACTTTATGCTCATCGCCTTGTCTTATGAATCCTTCTGGCTGTGACATATAAATCTCCTCGCTCAAGTTACCATTCACGAAGGCAGTTTTGACGTCAAGGTGATCAATCTTCAGATCTAGCTCCACCGCAAGAGACAGCAACATTCTCAACGAACTATGCTGAACAACTGGAGAGTACGTATCCAAGTAGTCAATTCCGAACTTTTGGGTAAACCCCTTCGCAACTAATCGCGCTCTGTAACACGCTATTTTTCCATTCACGTCGCGTTTAATTTTAAACAGCCACCGATTCTTGACAATGTTCTTATCCGCCGGTCTGTCAACGAGCTCCCAAGCTTCATGCTTATTGAATGAGTCAATCTCGTCTTGCATAGCTTGCCGCCATAGCTTGCTATCGCTCGATTGCAAAGCCTCCTTGACAGTTGTCGGCTCATTCAACTCTATCTCGAGTGCAGACATTGTCCTCGGTATTCTAGGCCGTAAATTAAAGGCAGGTCCATTTGCATGTGGCTCCCGTGGTCTACCGCCTGTATCAGTAGATGAGCTCGGTACCTGCTCGTTCGCCTCGAACCAAACTTCAGGCGCTGCCGGCCTCTCCGCCTCAACCTGAATCTTTACATTCTGTGGGAACGGTAACTCCGCATTCTCCCCCTCAAGCTCAACCTCAGGCTCATCTTCCACGTGACTCTCGTCATCAATGACACCGTCGTCACTTGTCGGAAAGAATATCTCCACGGACCGCTTGCTCTTGACACCTGGAAAGATTGTTTCATTGAAAACAACGTCACGACTACGAAAAACTTCATTTTTCGCCAAATCGTAGAGCCTATACTCATTGTTCTCATATCCAAGAAATATACAACGCTTGCTCTTTGGTTCAAGCTTATTCCGCTTCACTTTATCAATGTGAGCATAAGCTTTGCAGCCAAACACTCGTAAGTGTTTCAAGCTCACCTTTTTACCGGTCCAGGCCTCCTCAGGAGTTTTCTCCGAGAGCCTTTTCGAAGGTGACACATTCACTAAATGAGCTGCAGTGTTGGCAGCTTCTGCCCAAAATTTGTAGTCTACGTTTGAAGTGTATAACAGGCACCTTACTTTTTCCAGGAGCGTCCTGTTCAGCCGCTCCGCCCAGGCATTCTGTTGCGGACTTTGCCAGAGGCAATTATAAGGAGAGAGACATCTTCGGGAGTAAAGTAAAAGGCTTGAGATGCGCGCAAATACGAGACTAAACTAGACTAATTTATTATAGGAAATCCTAGCTTATATACTAGGTTGGTACATGTTATTGATAACGTGCATAAGACATAGTACGTGATGAGATATTTCCGCATATCTGTGGCGGGCGTACGTGCCGGCACAGATACTCCCCCCTTTAGGGAAAATAAATAAATAAATGTACTTATAACAATGAACAAAAATCTAAGTTAGAATCAAACAATAACCTTAAATGAATTGAATTAACTTTAGAAATGTGTATACCATAACAAACTTATATCAACTGCAATAATAACTAGTAGTATTTTAATAAACATAAAACCAGATCTTAATTGTGCATACTTTAACTTAATCTATTTTTATATATAAGGAAAGTTATTGTTAAATAAAACTAGACAGTAATAGAGCATATTTCAACTTAATCTAAAGGTAACTCTTACACGAATTAGGAAAATAAATGAACTACGGTTATGTGAATTCTACATAAGTTTAAAGAATAACATAATATTTACCTACAGGCGAGTCTTGTGTCTGGCCGCACACTACATAAAATAAACTAAAAACTCGAAAACAGAAAAACACTAGGAAAATGGGGCTTCGCGGTTAGTAAACTAACCTAACCTATAACTGTAAAAGATCCGCAGGAGAGTCGTCTGATGCTGTAGCCGCATATGTTTTTCAGGAATCGATGAGTCAATTTACATCGCACGTCGTTGAAGTTGTAATCACTGTTTGTTTATAATTGCGACCGTACCTATACAAGGATGATTGTGCTGAATCAGCGTCAGCATTAAATCTGTAACCTTGGCTGTAGGCAGTCAATGATCTCGTACGTCATATGTACGTGCGTGCTCTTCACTCTTGAGTGAATAGTAAGTTGTCGATTGATGAAATTTGTGTGCCTAAAAACCTTGGGATTTGGCAACATAGGCACATCTTGTACACCAATCGTTTATATATAAATATATATATCTCTCTCTCTTCAGTGATTTGATTATTCTTCGTGCGATGTTCTTCCTGGATGATTTCAATATTAGTTGAATTTGGTATATCGATGATGTTTCAATACTCTTCTGGGGGCTGGAACGGCTTCCTATGTCTTGAACTTGAAAAAAAACTGCTTGCTGTGAATGAATTTGCCGACGCGTTCGTTTCTGCTGGTGCGAGCTCCATTTTGATAAATCAGCAGTCGGCTGACTATCGGTTCATTATTCTTGCGGTATCTTGAGTTCGATGCGGGAAATCTTCAGTTGAAATCTTTTGGCTTCTGGTCCGTCATGGCTTGCTTGATGTCGTCTTGGTTTGGGTGGGGTCTTGATTATGGATTTCTGCAGCGTGGTTTGAAATAGGTATGCAGAATTCGGGGCTCGGCGATCTTGGACGAAATGCTTCTTGCTTGCACTTCTAAGCTGGCAGCACACGGAGTTTTCTTCGCGGCTGGGTCCATGCTGCTATTACCGAAGGTTGCTGATGTTCAAAAGTCGGGTCACCACTTTGCCAGGGGCAATTATGAGGGGAGTAACATCTTCGGGAGTAAAGTAAAAAGCTTGAGATGCGCGCAAATACGAGACTAAACTAGACTAATTTATTATAGGAAATCCTAGCTTATATACTAGGTTGGTACATGTTATTGATGACGTGCATAAGACATAGTACGTGATGAGATATTTCCGCATATCTGTGGCGGGCGTACGTGCCGGCACACGGACTGTACGGCACAGTTACCTGGTGGACAATTCCCTTACCCTTCAAAAAGTCTTCAAGGTCCCTATTTACATACTCCGTCCCGTTATCCGACCTCAAAACCTTGACTTTATCACCAGTTTGTGTTTCCACTAGCTTAATAAGTTTTTAGTGTATTCACTCACCTCGCTCTTACGCTTCAGGAAGTACACGAACACCTTCCTCGAATGATCATCCAAGAACGTCAGGATGTACCTCTTGCATCCAAGCGAATTCACCGGCAACGGACCACACAAATCGGTATGGATTAAATCCAAACGTTTTGCAGCCACAGACTTCTCAGGATTGCTAGGAAAAGGAAAACGGGCTTGCTTTCCTTTCAAACAAACCTCACAAGCAACATCTTTACAAGGGTACTCCTGAAAACTAATGTCATTAGCAAGTCCCTGCCTCAAAAGCTTCATATTATGGCCGCTCAAGTGACCAAGTCTTTGATGCCAAGTTGCAGTGCTAATCGTTAGATTCGCCCTTAGACTGCAGGTCTGAAGTTTATATGCACCTCCTACGTCATTTGCCTCAATCAAAACACAGCCAGCTTAGGTATAAACAACACGTGAGTCAACGTCGTGTCATCCGACAACATAACGTTACCTATACCTGTACACTGAAGTTTCTCTCCACTAGCAATGGTGACGAAACCACCACGCGATTTAAAGTCTGTCAGCAAATCGCGCCTGCCAGTCATGCAATTTGTCGCACCTGAGTCTATGTACCACGAAGATTCCGAGCCCGTACTAGTACTGAATGCTTTCAACACAAAGTTTCCTGAAGAACTCTTCTCGTTCCGACAGTCTTTCTTCAGATGTCCTTTCTGTCTGCATTTCCAGCACCACGGTTCTCTCTTTCGATCAGAACTATCCTTCGCTTTTGCTTCTCCCTTGTGCTGCTGCGCTTTTCTCGTCCAGGAGTCACTCGTAGTAGTGCCTTTTCTGGTAGAATATAAGCACTCACTCGAATCTCCACGAGTAGTCCAACGTTGATCCTGTAGCAGTTTGGATTTGACTAGATCAGATTTGATGGCAGCTCCCGAATGCTCTAGTGCCATGATCATGGGCTCATACTCTGTCGGTAAACCTTTGAGCATCAGCGCACCAAGAAACTCGTCGTCATCAGGCTTGTTCATGTTCGCCAATTGCTGTGCTAATGACAAAACTTCATTGACGTAAGCTTCCATGTTCGCGAAGTTTTCAAATTTGACAGCGCATAAGTTCTGGAGAGTTCTTACTCTTGAACCGAGTCCCTTATCATCATAAGCACGTTCCAGTGCATTCCAGGCTTCTTTTGCCGTCTCCGCCGACATTAAATGAGAAAAACATGACTTTTCGACGGCCAAGCAAATTTTAGATTTAGCTATTTCATCACGTCGATTTCTCACCTCGGACGTTGTTTTATCATCCGCATCGTAACCACTGATACAGATCCATAAATTGTCGTGAATCAATGCATTTTTCATAACAAATTTCCATTCGACGTAATTTTCCCGTCCACGTAATTTTTCATGTGAAAAATTTTGATTCTTACTTTCCGACATATTTATTACAACGTTATACTATTTCTGCGGAAAAATAAGCTAATATATTTGATAATTAAACCACATATTTGTAAAAATATAACCCAGAGTTTATTCAGCACATAGGATGAAGAATACGACATCAACCAGAGTGACCTCCTTGTGAGTATTAATTTTCTTTGAGAGTGACAATGACAGTCAAGTCATAACACTACGAAGTTGGCCAGGATTAAAGCAAGGAGGCTTCAATGAAACCTCCAACACTAACTGAAGTATGGTTAAAAAGGCGATAACCGAAAAAGTTTTGTTATTAATTTTTTTCTTGTTGCATTATTTGTATTAACAGACGCGCGTGTCAAGCGGATGGCACTCACGCTCGCACTGGTTTGAACTGCTCTGAGATATCGTGTCCGTGAGCAGTATCTATGTGTGCGTTGCTCGAGCGCGCTTGTATGTAGATCGATTTCTGTACCTATTTATTTTGTGTCACTAGCAAGTGACACGGATGGTTGTGTGTTTCTATATACGCACGAGCGGACTAGGCGACGGCGACGTGCAAAATGAGTTGGGAATGGAATGACAAACTTTAATTGACATTTATAGACGACCGGTCTAGCCTAGCGGGTAGTGACCCTGCCTACGAAGCTGACGGTCCTGGGTTCGAATCATGGTAAGGGCAAATATTTGTGTGATGAGCATGAATATTTATTTCTTAGTCTTGGATGTTTTTTATGTATTTACATAAGTATTTATGTCTATCAAATATATCGGCATCTAGTACCCGTAACAATAGTCTTGTTAAGCTTAGTATGGGCCTAGCTCGATTTGTGTAAGACGGAACCAGGGTTGTGAGACAATATTTTTCAAAATTATAGAAATAAATTAAAAGCGCACGATGCCTGGGTGCGAATAAGCACTTTGTTGGAGATACCAGCGGAGGGATTGACAAAGACAAAATATTATTTAATGTCCAGCTTACTGTAATGTAGTTACAAAAATAAAGTAAACAAGCTATCCAATTTATAGGTTTTTTAGGTAGAAATAGGTATTTTCTTTTTTTAATATTTTTAGTTTCCTGTAGATTGGCGTAATTATGAATTGCCAAAAATCAAACTAGCGCCGCGGAGCATTGCAGTATCGCCGTCCATTCTTGTCCAGAGCGCGAACTAGACTGAACGGTTTGCGAATGTGGAGGGGCCAAAGTTCGCGCCGTGGATCGCGACGCGAACCTCGGAAATCAAATCAAAGAAACTATTTTACCCCGAGACGTGTTAATACACCCGAGATTAAGGCGAGAGTTATATATAGTTAAGGCGATGATGGAATAAAAATGCGCTGTCGAGTGGAAGTGAGATGCAATAATTACTCGCGAATAAGAAAAAGCGGGATGCCAATAATGCACTCGCGACTAATCTGAAACAACGTAAGCGCCAAAACGTAAAAAAAAAACATAAAAAATAAACTATTTCAGGGAATTAACTTTCAAATTGAAAATCGTTAGAAATAACAATTGTTCATACATTGCAATTATCACACAGTCATATTCACTTACTACTGCGGTGTAATAGGATAAAACCATAAAAAAAGGGTTGACTTTGTATTTATTTTCTATCGAGAAAATTTTATCCAAACATGTTTTCCAATTAAGAATCTCTAGATTATATAGTCAAATTACATATACCAGAAATTAATTACGATTTGCCCAGTATTTCCTGAAAAACACATGAAAACAGCACCCCATATTTATTTAATCAGCGTCTTAAGTTGAAGGGTAAAATGGCCTGTTGTTTATGCCCAAGTTACATACACTGGTTTTCATTTTGATTGCGAGAAAATGAGACCACATCACTTGAATTTTCCATTGTTTTAGTTCAATCACTTTTTACAGTTCAAATCAATTAAGTTGCAAAATATTGCAAACTTGAAAAAGAGAATTTCAACATCTGTCATTCGACTTGGGTATTTCATAATGCCAAGTCAAAAAAACGTTGCTTTGTGTTTTTAAATAATAAATGACAATAATTTTATCTGATTTTATTAAATTAACGATAGAAAACTCGGAAGTGATATAAATTAAAGCAAATGAATAAAACAAAGACTTTATTCTACGACGTTTTATTGTGTGTGGCTGTTGGACCTGATTATCCTAGTCTTAGAAAAAAAAACCCCACCCCGTTAGATTCGCCCTTAGACTGCAGGTCTGAAGTTTATATGCACTTCCTACGTCATTTGCCTTAATCAAAACACAGCCAGCTTAGGTATAAACAACACGTGAGTCAACGTCGTGTCATCCGACAACATAACGTTACCTATACCTGTACACTGAAGTTTCTCTCCACTAGCAATGGTGACGAAACCACCACGCGATTTAAAGTCTGTCAGCAAATCGCGCCTGCCAGTCATGCAATTTGTCGCACCTGAGTCTATGTACCACGAAGATTCCGAGCCCGTACTAGTACTGAATGCTTTCAACACAAAGTTTCCTGAAGAACTCTTCTCGTTCCGACAGTCTTTCTTCAGATGTCCTTTCTGTCTGCATTTCCAGCACCACGGTTCTCTCTTTCGATCAGAACTATCCTTCGCTTTTGCTTCTCCCTTGTGCTGCTGCGCTTTTCTCGTCCAGGAGTCACTCGTAGTAGTGCCTTTTCTGGTAGAATATAAGCACTCACTCGAATCTCCACGAGTAGTCCAACGTTGATCCTGTAGCAGTTTGGATTTGACTAGATCAGATTTGATGGCAGCTCCCGAATGCTCTAGTGCCATGATCATGGGCTCATACTCTGTCGGTAAACCTTTGAGCATCAGCGCACCAAGAAACTCGTCGTCATCAGGCTTGTTCATGTTCGCCAATTGCTGTGCTAATGACAAAACTTCATTGACGTAAGCTTCCATGTTCGCGAAGTTTTCAAATTTGACAGCGCATAAGTTCTGGAGAGTTCTTACTCTTGAACCGAGTCCCTTATCATCATAAGCACGTTCCAGTGCATTCCAGGCTTCTTTTGCCGTCTCCGCCGACATTAAATGAGAAAAACATGACTTTTCGACGGCCAAGCAAATTTTAGATTTAGCTATTTCATCACGTCGATTTCTCACCTCGGACGTTGTTTTATCATCCGCATCGTAACCACTGATACAGATCCATAAATTGTCGTGAATCAATGCATTTTTCATAACAAATTTCCATTCGACGTAATTTTCCCGTCCACGTAATTTTTCATGTGAAAAATTTTGATTCTTACTTTCCGACATATTTATTACAACGTTATACTATTTCTGCGGAAAAATAAGCTAATATATTTGATAATTAAACCACATATTTGTAAAAATATAACCCAGAGTTTATTCAGCACATAGGATGAAGAATACGACATCAACCAGAGTGACCTCCTTGTGAGTATTAATTTTCTTTGAGAGTGACAATGACAGTCAAGTCATAACACTACGAAGTTGGCCAGGATTAAAGCAAGGAGGCTTCAATGAAACCTCCAACACTAACTGAAGTATGGTTAAAAAGGCGATAACCGAAAAAGTTTTGTTATTAATTTTTTTCTTGTTGCATTATTTGTATTAACAGACGCGCGTGTCAAGCGGATGGCACTCACGCTCGCACTGGTTTGAACTGCTCTGAGATATCGTGTCCGTGAGCAGTATCTATGTGTGCGTTGCTCGAGCGCGCTTGTATGTAGATCGATTTCTGTACCTATTTATTTTGTGTCACTAGCAAGTGACACGGATGGTTGTGTGTTTCTATATACGCACGAGCGGACTAGGCGACGGCGACGTGCAAAATGAGTTGGGAATGGAATGACAAACTTTAATTGACATTTATAGACGACCGGTCTAGCCTAGCGGGTAGTGACCCTGCCTACGAAGCTGACGGTCCTGGGTTCGAATCATGGTAAGGGCAAATATTTGTGTGATGAGCATGAATATTTATTTCTTAGTCTTGGATGTTTTTTATGTATTTACATAAGTATTTATGTCTATCAAATATATCGGCATCTAGTACCCGTAACAATAGTCTTGTTAAGCTTAGTATGGGCCTAGCTCGATTTGTGTAAGACGGAACCAGGGTTGTGAGACAATATTTTTCAAAATTATAGAAATAAATTAAAAGCGCACGATGCCTGGGTGCGATAAAGCACTTTGTTGGAGATACCAGCGGAGGGATTGACAAATACAAAATATTATTTAATGTCCAGCTTACTGTAATGTAGTTACAAAAATAAAGTAAACAAGCTATCCAATTTATAGGTTTTTTAGGTAGAAATAGGTATTTTCTTTTTTTAATATTTTTTAGTTTCCTGTAGATTGGCGTAATTATGAATTGCCAAAAATCAAACTAGCGCCGCGGAGCATTGCAGTATCGCCGTCCATTCTTGTCCAGAGCGCGAACTAGACTGAACGGTTTGCGAATGTGGAGGGGCCAAAGTTCGCGCCGTGGATCGCGACGCGAACCTCGGAAATCAAATCAAAGAAACTATTTTACCCCGAGACGTGTTAATACACCCGAGATTAAGGCGAGAGTTATATATAGTTAAGGCGATGATGGAATAAAAATGCGCTGTCGAGTGGAAGTGAGATGCAATAATTACTCGCGAATAAGAAAAAGCGGGATGCCAATAATGCACTCGCGACTAATCTGAAACAACGTAAGCGCCAAAACGTAAAAAAAAAAACATAAAAAATAAACTATTTCAGGGAATTAACTTTCAAATTGAAAATCGTTAGAAATAACAATTGTTCATACATTGCAATTATCACACAGTCATATTCACTTACTACTGCGGTGTAATAGGATAAAACCATAAAAAAAGGGTTGACTTTGTATTTATTTTCTATCGAGAAAATTTTATCCAAACATGTTTTCCAATTAAGAATCTCTAGATTATATAGTCAAATTACATATACCAGAAATTAATTACGATTTGCCCAGTATTTCCTGAAAAACACATGAAAACAGCACCCCATATTTATTTAATCAGCGTCTTAAGTTGAAGGGTAAAATGGCCTGTTGTTTATGCCCAAGTTACATACACTGGTTTTCATTTTGATTGCGAGAAAATGAGACCACATCACTTGAATTTTCCATTGTTTTAGTTCAATCACTTTTTACAGTTCAAATCAATTAAGTTGCAAAATATTGCAAACTTGAAAAAGAGAATTTCAACATCTGTCATTCGACTTGGGTATTTCATAATGCCAAGTCAAAAAAACGTTGCTTTGTGTTTTTAAATAATAAA
Organism: Argyresthia goedartella; assembly: GCA_949825045.1. Taxonomy (NCBI): domain Eukaryota; kingdom Metazoa; phylum Arthropoda; class Insecta; order Lepidoptera; family Argyresthiidae; genus Argyresthia; species Argyresthia goedartella. Next base: position 17,184,444 of record OX463821.1, on the reverse strand, counting down.
TGACAATAATTTTATCTGATTTTATTAAATTAACGATAGAAAACTCGGAAGTGATATAAATTAAAGCAAATGAATAAAACAAAGACTTTATTCTACGACGTTTTATTGTGTGTGGCTGTTGGACCTGATTATCCTAGTCTTAGAAAAAAAAACCCCACCCCCATGAAAATGACACTTTTGTTTGTCATGAAAACCTTACCTTAAGAAAGTCATTAAAGCTCTAATAAGGCTTTAACGGTCACTTAAGTTGTACCAGGGGGTCTCACTCAACAGTTTAGGTTCGACCAGTCAACCCGACCTTCGGCATTTCATTTCGGTTGCCGCTCGCTTGGCTCACGGTCGCGTCGCGCAGTAGACGCTCCAGCTCCGCTCCGCTAAGCTACTTTTCTGTGATGTTTGCAACAACAATGACTTAATGACTTAAGTACCTAACATGTCAGGGTGTCTAAAGGAATTGTTCACAAATAAAATAAGATTCCCTTTTAATTGAATAGGGTGGATGTCCCGGTCTCAAACCAGCTAAGGAAAAAAACATACTTTAAACTGTTGTTATTTATAATAGGTGCGACATTTGCTGGTTGGTTATTTTTTTATTAAAGATTAATTATTTAGTTAATATTATAAAAGCAAAGAGCGTTATTAATTTACTTTTTTTATTTTTATTTATTAAACATATAGGTCAAAAAAATGGAATTGTACCCTATTTTGACCAGTGGAACCCAGTTGTTGACCAGTTTTACACCAAAGGTTGACCAATTTTCAAGACAAGTTTATAAGGTCTAGGCCTTGGAAATTATAATAAATGAGTTGAATATTAATTTACCTAGGGACCCCTAATAGGTACTTGGTTATAAAGTATAAAAAAACAGCCGGATTATATAAAACAAATTTATTCTTATGACTAACTAAAATAAAATAATTAAGTACTTACGTATTATTTTGACTCTTAATTAAATTAAATTGTTATTATTATTATATTATTATCTTAAATTAAAATCTTGGAACAGTATTATAAAATGGCACATTAACTTGTCAACTACTACGTAGATTTATAATTCTTAGTGTAATTAGGAAAAAAAAATGGATTCGTCATCATTATTCTAAGAACCTATTTTATGATCTGTAAATCTCACTATCAAAAGTTATGTAATAATCATCTATAAATCTCACTAACAAAATGTTTTGGTATCATCATCATTATTCTAAGAACGAAGGTCAATGTTTTTGACAATACCAGGAAAATACTCTCCCTCATACTTCACTATGACATATGACCCTACTTCTATCTCGTCTTCTATTCTAGGCTTCTTGTTGTAATTTGTCAAAGGTAAATCATCGTCTTCTGAATCAAATGATTTCCTCATATGCACTGTCCTTTTCTTTTGTTTTGCTTTAGATTTTGAATTTTATTTGACTTTTGCAACTTCATCTTCTCTTCTCGAGCTAATTTTCTATTTTCTTTTTCTTCTTGGTCCTGTTTTTTTTTTCCATTCCAATATTGCGTCCACTCTTTTAATGTTACGGCATCTGGTAATCGTTTCTTAAACTTTTCGTGTCTCATTTTTTATTTCATATTCATATTCTTTATTGCACAGAAATCTTAATAGTAAGGTAACAAAACATTTTATTTGCAAAGGCGAGCTTATCTCTAAAGAGAGATTTCTACCAGCAAACCTAGGAAGGACAGGAAAAATTGTGCAACAGGAGAGTCCTAGTGCGCAATAAAACTGTACACATCTAATTGTTTACAACTAAAACATGATAATTTAATAAATGATAATACTAAATAAAATACAAAAGCACAAAAATTAAATATATATCAAACATATACTATTTATATATACACATATAAAAGTACCTATCATGAAAGAGAAAGGAAATGCTGTTTTAATCTTGTGAAAATTGAGGGACTATCTCTAATAGCGCAGGGAAGTGCGTTCCACAGTCGGATCGCCGTTAACCTAAACGAGTGTTTGTAAGCGGAAGTATTATGCCGAGGAGTAGAAAGGAGAGACATAGTGTGGGATCTCCGGTTGCTATGCCTGGAGGAAATAAACTCGAAACGTTCTCGAAGATATGAGTAGCGTGGATTTCGCAAAATGTTGAACAGATAGGAGAGAATGTGCATATCACGACGAAGGCGGATCGGAAGCCACCCCAACTCCTTGCGATACTGTGAGACATGGTCATACTTGCGCAACCCGAAGACAAACCGAATCCCGACGTTTTGAAGTCGTTCGAGTTTGTTCAGTTGTTCTTCGTTCGCACTGATCCAGCAAACATCCGCATAGTCGATTGAAGGTAGTAGGAGGGACTGAGCAAGGGTGATTTTAGTCTGCCGTGGTAGGAAGTACTGAAATCTCCGTAGGGAGTAAAATGACGCAAAGACTCGTCTGCTGACCTCACAAACATGGGGCGACCAGGACAACAATTTATCAAATACAACCCTAAGATTCTTGGCTTTCTCGCTGTATGAAATTATGTTACCATCATACATTATAGGGTCGACGGGCAATTTCTGAACTAGATTGTGAGAGTTACGAGTACCCAAAATCATGGCCTGCGATTTGCCCGGGTTGACAAGCAGACCATATGAGGTAGCCCATTTCCTGATGTTATCGAGATCAGCATTCAACGCCTCTACTGTCAGATTCACAACACACGGAGAGAAGTGCCGATATATTTGAAGGTCATCTGCGTACAGATGATAAAAAGAGGTAAGAACGTCAGAGATGGAGTTAATGAATACCGAGAAGAGGAGAGGAGAAAGGATGCCTCCCTGCGGAACACCAGCGGAGAGATCACACCAGTCCGTTGAGATCTCCTCAGACTTAATGCGTTGCTGGCGGTTATTTGTTTGCTATAGTCGAGATATTATATTTTCGGCATGTTTCTCTGATTTTGTTTCCTGAGTTTATTTCTTAGTTAGCTTCATATACATCGTTTTGACTATATTGAAAGAATTAAACAAATTCTCGAAATATTATATTGTATAGCTGTATAGGTTTATTGTATAGCTAAATAAACCATGGCCGTAAAATAACAATAAAAAAACGAGCAGAAAAAAATAAAAGGTGCCAGTCGTAGACCAACTGGTCAGACTTAGGAACAAGAAGGCAAATCATGTTCCAGTAGTTAACCATTCAAATGAAGTTGAGAAACATGATGGTTAAATTAAAAAATACGTGACTATCCGTAAGATAAACCTATAATCATTACGAAAATCAATTAAAAGTACGATGATCATTGGAAAACAATGCAATTAGAAATAAAAAAGTTTTACCTGTACTAACAAGAGGCCTAACAACAATGGCGGCCGAACGACAAGTGTCTGTGACAATCGGAAGTAAATCGAAATCGTAAGCTATATTGTGTGTCTCATTCCAATAACAAGGTGATTGCTTGATCCGTTTTGATGAAAGAAAAATAAAAATAAAAAAGCCCTAGAGTGATGGGAAAGCTTAATATAAGCGCTCAAACCTGTATGTGGTCAACAACCGGTGCCTGGTCAACTACAAGGTCGACCATCCTACCTTTTTGTTTACCTAAAAGTAAACACTTTAGACCTAGTATAAAACAAATTACAATTACCTAAGTAAGGAGTTAGGTACCTACCTAGCTTTAGAATTTGCCAATAGCCTGAGTAAGTACTAATAACACCTCTCTTACACAGAGTGGACTAAAATTCTCAACAAATCGCGCGTAGGTAACCCTACCGTGATCAAGCGAGAGGAGTTTACAGGAGTCTGCACGGAAGGGGCCACCGATTCTGTAGGTGTTTAGCGATTATTGTACGTAGCGCAGGTGCGAGCTAGATTGCTTTAAAAGCTTTGTCATATTAACCCGCATTCTCTCCAGTTTGTCGCACCACCAGCTGTCTTTAGATGGCTTCGCTGTCATTAGAGGGCAAGATTTTTTGTAGCTATCATTTATCGCTCCGTTGAGTTGAATGACCGCTTATTATATTGTTTCCTTATCTGTTGAACGAACTATAGAACTTGCAGCTGTGGAATTAGAACAGTTCATCTAACGATGAACTGTTGTAATTCCACAGCTGCAAGTGTATGTGTCTATAGGCCACCCTTGAGCGACTTTGAAATGTTCGAGAAAATAATGGAATCCGTCCTAACTATTTCATCACACAGTACGAAACGATTAATTATATGTGGTGACTTTAATGTTAATCTGTTAGAAAGAACTACTCTCAGCGTTAGATTGATAAATCTTTTCTCATCATTCAGGCTTAGCCATTTAATTATGGAGCCAACAAGAGTGACTGCTACTAGTGCTACATGCATTGACAACATTTTTACTGATGTTATTCCAATCAGTAAAAGTGTTATCAGTGAATTGGATTCAGATCATTTAGGTCAATTATTTCAATTTGATTCTATTAGAGAACCTGTCATTAAAAAGAAAATTTCGTTTGTGCCAATAACTGCTGACCGGTTAGAAAGAATGAGATACTCTTTAGCCCAGGAACTACCGTTTTTGGCTGCTGAACAGTCTCCTAATATAATGTATAACTTATTCTTTGAAACCTTTATGAAACAGTACAGCGCGATATTCACTTCAAAATCGGTTGTGGTTAGTGGTTCAAACGACTTTAGTACGTGGGCTACTGCAGAGTTGCATAAACGCAGGCAAGCATTGTATGCATTGTATGAGGAACGACGGTTCAACATGAGTGACGAATTTAAAGAACAAGTCAAACAGTTCTCCAAACAATTTAAATTAGACTGTCATACAGCTAAACGTAATTTTCTGAGTAGTAAAATTAAGAATAGTTCCGATGTTATAAAAACGACTTGGAAAATAATTAATGAGGAGGCCGGTCGTAGTAAAAAAGCGAGTCATGATTACGAACTAAAAATCAATGGACAGCTTACGAGTTCTAGCTTAGAAGTTGCAACTGAATTTGAATCGTTTTTTACTAATGCACCGGCTTCCACGACTAAGTATTTAAATTCGTCACCTTTGTCTGCTGTTGCAATATTAAAAGATAATGTCTCAGAGTGTGCTTCATACTTGAATTTTAAGCACGTCACAAGTTCAGATGTCGTAAAGGCATTTAAATTGATAAATGTTAAGAAAACGAATGATCTTTGGGGACTCTCTGTTCACGTCGTTAAATCCCTGATCGAATTAATTGCACCTGACCTAGCGGTCATTTTCAACAATTGTATAGACTGCGGTGAATTTCCTGATTTAATGAAACAAAGTAAGATAATTCCCCTCTTCAAAGCAGGTAGTACTCAAGACCCCACCAATTTCAGACCTATATCAATACTACCAACTTTTAGTAAAATTTTTGAGAAATTAATCTTATCACAGCTATTACATCATTTTGAATCAAATAAGCTAATGCATAACAAACAGTTTGGATTCACTCGCGGTCGTTCAACAACAGATGCCGGAATTCAGTTCATTTAAAGTATTTTTGATGCCTGGGAAGAGTCACAAGATGCCCTAGGCATTTTTTGTGACTTATCTAAGGCTTTTGATTGCGTTTGTCATGAAACATTGATCAGGAAATTACATCATTATGGAGTTAGAGACACGTCATTGAATTTGTTAAAATCTTATTTGAACGGAAGAATACAAAGGATAGACGTAAACGGAGAACGATCACCAGGATCATTGGTTTCTTTGGGCGTGCCACAGGGCTCAATATTGGGACCCTTCCTATTCCTCATCTATATAAACGACTTACCCTATCTAGGAAGGGACTGTCATGATATGGTACTGTTTGCTGATGACACCTCACTTATTTTTAAAACAAAGCGAAACCAACACGCTAATGATGATCACGTGAACAATACCATATCAAGAGTGGTAAATTGGTTTAATGTTAATAATTTGCTATTAAATGAGAAAAAGACTAAATGTGTTAAGTTTCTTACTACTAACGTTAAAAATAATCAGACATGTATAACAATTAAAAATGAGGAATTGGAATTGGTAACCAGCACAGTGTTTCTAGGTATAACGTTGGATTCCAAACTCCAATGGGGTCCACATATTGATAAGCTACCGAACAGACTGAGCTCTGCAGCTTTTGCATGCAGGAAAATCCGTCACTTGACAGATTTAAAAACAGCCAGATTAGTTTATTTTAGTTATTTTCATAGTATTATGTCCTACGGTATTCTGCTCTGGGGCAGTGCTGCTGACATAAATACTATTTTTGTGCTGCAGAAGCGGGCTGTTCGTGCGATTTATAAAATGAATAATAGAGATTCTCTTAGAAATAAGTTTAAAGAAGTAAATATATTGACAGTCCATAGTCAATATATTTACGAGAATATTATGTATGTCCATAAGAACATTGTTAACTTTCGAAGAAACTGTGATATACATAACTTTAATACTAGAAACAAGGACAAACTTGCAGTGCCCACTACTCGGCTCCATAAAATAAAAAACTCGTTCAAGGGTAATTGTGTAAGATTTTACAATAAACTCCCAAGCACTTTGACAGATCTATCAATTAATAAGTTCAAGAAATACATCAAGCAAAGGCTTATTTCTAAAGCTTACTACAGTATTAAAGAGTACATAGACGATAAAAATGCTTGGGACTGAATTGTTCTAATTAATTGTGAGCATCCTCACTGCCAGAGTTTCTTTTACTGGACACTTGGAGGCTTTTTACACCTCCAAAGATTAATTTAATTATACAACTCTTGACTGTGGGGACCATTTACATCTCCTATCATCATTGTATTATTCACTAAAGAGACTATACATCTCTGTTATTTATATTTTAATTATTTTATTATGACATTTGAGACTTTTTACATCTCTCAGAAACAATAATTAAGTACTTTTTTCTGATAATATGATACAAATAATAATACCAAATGTTCTGTAAAAAATGAAATGAAATGACATGTGAAAGTGCCCTTGTGGCCTATTTACAGAATAAACGTTTTGAGTTTTGAGTTTTTTTTTGAGTTTTCTTCCGTTGTCTTCAGTTTGTTGCACTCTGTTCCAGGGAGGTCCGTCTCTAGGTGCTGAGTATACTCACTTATGTTGGTTTTTCTAGGGTTTCGGAATTGCCTAGGTGTTAACTTTATGAACTTCAGGCCGAAGGTGATCCATCTGTGATCCGAGCACGATGCTTCTGATGAAACTCTCCATCCCGATATAAGGTCTAGTGCCAAAAAGTTAACAATTGTTATGTCTGGTATTGTTTGTGCCTTTCTTGTGACAAATGTAGGTTATGATCCTTTATTCAGTGTCGACAGTCCGTATTTTAAGAGAAATTCCATGAGATCCTTACCTCTTTTGTTTATGGCCTTTCCACCCCATACGGTGCTGTGCGCGTTGGCGTCGCATCCTATTACGAGGGGTATGTCATTTTCTTTTCATTGACTAGTACCTCCAGTTCCTCCGTAGGTATCTCCCCTTCGCCCGTCTGGTATGCCGAGGCGAGGTATAACGAGAGACTCCCTTGCCCCGTGTCGATGGGGAGCAGAGGTGTGTTATTAAGGTGGCTTTGTAGTGATTGGGGACATATATGGCCGCCCTCACTTTTGTGTTTGAATAGTAGGTATATACATAGTCAGGTCATAAGTTCTGTCACATGTGCAATATGAAATAATTTAGACATGTTTATTATTTATGTAATTATTTATATAGCAAAATGAACTTAATAAAACATAGATTCTTATGGTAATAAAGTTTATTCAAAATGACCCCCGCGATTTTGAATACAGGCCTTTATTCTGCGCGGCCAGTCGTCTATCGCAGCACGAACGAGGTCCATGTCAATATCGGCGGCTGCCTTAATCAAGGATGCCTTGAGTGACTCCAAATCAGGATGAGGCTTTGAGCAGGCCTTTTCCTCCAATTGTTGCCATATCTTGTAATCTAACGGACTCAAATCTGGACTGGAGGAGGGCCAGTCTTCGTCCCGGATGAAGTCGATTTCACGCGCCGCCAGCCAGTCTTGTGTGCTTTTCGCTCTATGAGCTGGCGCAGAATCGTGTTGGAATACCCAGCGCCTGTTATTAAACATGGTATGAGAAACAGGTTCCACAAAGTTCTTGAGGACTGTATTTTGATACACAACAATTCGTTTTTACGCCTTTCTCACAAAAATGTACCTCAGTTAAGCCCCAATAAGAGACTCCCAACCAAACCATGAGCGAGGATGGAAAATGACCTCGTTGGACACGCGGAATACGGTTGCTCGCTTCTTCACTGCTGTGTGCGTACACCTTATCATTTTGTTTGTTGTAGCTCTCTTCCACGGTGAAAATGTTTTCATCCGAAAAAAGAATTTCCCGATGCTTTTTTCCCGCGTACCGCTTCAACAAAGCGCGGCATCTCTTTAGTCACAGGTCCATTAAACGAACGTCCAAACGATGTCCTGTTTTTCTTCGATATGCCCTAAGCCCTAAGTCTTCATTTAACACCCTTTTCACCGTGGTCCTGCTTAACCCCATCTGAAGGGCCAACAGTTTCTGCTTACGTATGGGATTTCTTTGAATTCGCGCCTTTACAGCTTTTATCACTGCTGGAGTCCTAACAGAGCGAGGGCGACCGCTTCTTGACCTGTCAGACTACACTAGAGTCTTCATTGTATCGTTTTATGGTACGATAAACGAATCTTTTGGTTATATTCAAATTTTTCAGTAAGTCGAAAATCTGAATTGGCGCGTTACCGCAACGATGCAACGCAATAACTGCGACACGGTCTTCTTTAAGTGTCCACTCCATATTTAAAAATGAGGAAAATTCTAAAAAGTACACGTTTTTTATTTCGATTTTTTCATGAAAAATTCGAAATTCGAATTCAATATACTTTTTTGTGGCCAGCGTTCTAAATTCAAAAGTTTTTATTGTGTGACAGAACTTATGACCTGACTGTGTATATTTCCAAATAAGTTATTGAAACCACATACCCTGCTTTTATAAATTGCTGGCTCTTGTATAAGTGCGATCGTCTTCGGGTGCTGTTCGAGAGTTCTCTGAAGGGCCGCTGAACCAGCAGAGCTATGTTGGCTGATATTTGTATTAGGGCCTTTTGTTATTATTAGTATAAATGTAATGTGTATGTATATTTAATACATGTATATATTTATCGTATTATGTGTACAATGTATATGTGTGTCCTATATATGGAAGGGACACTTAATTATAATTTCGGAGGCGGGCGCGTGTCACCACGCGAGCAAATAGGTTGGTGGCCCCCAGAAAACGACCCAACGATTCGCCATCCGCAACCTGCGACGCACTTGGTCCCATGGGGAATGGGTCCTTCTAGATCACCATGGTCTTCAACCCCCACCATGAACTTCGGTCACCCGGAGGCATGCCGGGAGATGTTGACATGTGTGGGCCCGTCAGGCAAGTGGCAGTGCAAGCGCCGAGCTTATTTGGAAATCAAGCTGGCCACGGCGGCGAACTGAATGGAACACATTTCAAATTTAAAAAACCCGCGATTGTTGCAAAACGCTGCAACTGGACTAATGCATCACACAAAAATTTTCACATTGATTTACTTTAATAAAATTCTGTTTATGGTAGCTTTGTTTTTATATTTTCTCGCAGGGAGGTGCGAAAAGTAGAGTATACTCCTCAGGGTTAAAGCTGTTTCGCCTTGGGCATGCTTGAATGCCTCCCAGCACTCAGGACTCAGTCTTAATTCCCTTGCTTTGTTCGGGAGTCCTTCGTTACGTTCAGGATTCAATATCGCGCCCGTGACATAAAACAGTGCTTTATCCCCTTGGGCTTAATCTACTATTTATTATGCACTAGAGCAAAAAGGCGACTTTATCTCGCCTACGCACAACATAAAGACGAACTTTTAGAGCATAAGCAGTGAAAATACTTTCTTCACTTCACTGCTCGGAAATGTGACAAAAGATGGTCAGGGCCGCAAAACAATGAATAGTTAACCCGGACAACAATAAAATTTCTGGCCTGTTTGAACTGGTTGTCTGGCTTTAAGTCTTGCCAGTGAGATTAGCGTATTTAGTTCCTCTTTCCGTTACAGGACATGACTATAGATATGGTGAGCGCGCATTTATTTAAAATAAGGCCGCCATTTTAATAATATCTTAATTAGTACATATATAGTTTTATTTAATCGCACAATGCATAGAAAATATTCTATTCCCAGGTATCGAAGCAAACTGCAGACATAATTCTAATGGACGATAACTTTGCGACCATTGTGGTGGGGATAGAAGAAGGACGGAAGATCTTCGATAACCTAAAGAAGTCGTTGTGCTACATCCTGATATCAAACGTTCCCGAGATATTCCCAGTTTTGCTGTTTATTCTCTTCTCTATACCTTTGCCTTTGGGTAAGAAAATTATTGACAAGTTTCCATTCCATACAATAATTCGAAACGATCAGCTAGGAAGATTAATGATTTGGATGTAATGCGTTGCTATTTTATTTTGAACATAAATTACAGAGGACTGATAGATTAACTTCCTTTCTCATGGTTTCTCAATAAGGCTCGCTGACTACTTATATACTTGGAGTCCCTAAAATGAGAAAATTTTGGTATTATACCAGGCGTAATGACAATTCTCTGCGTTGACCTCGGCACGGACATGTGGCCGGCGGTGGCGCTGGCTTACGAGGCTGCGGAGTCTGACGTCATGGCGCGACCTCCTCGGTTCAATGAGCCCCTGGTATCAGCTCGCATGCTGCGGCTGGCATACGGTCATACGGGCCTGGTGGAGGTCGCAGCTGGCATGTTCGCATACTTCGTTGTGATGGCGGAACATGGCTTTTATCCTAATGAACTTTTTGGTGAGCGTGTAGACTTATTTCTCCTACTCTCAAATTGCTGGGCGCGTGTGAACAAAGCTATTTTAGGAGGAGGCTTTTACTATACAGTGGGTGCAGGAGATACAGAATTCTCTCTTGTTGGTTGGAAGTTGAAGAAGGCAGGATTTTGCCATGGCCACCAGGGCACGGTGGTGGTGGCTGTTAGCTATTCTACTTGTCTAACTCCGTATTCATCCTAGGGCTCAGCATACTTTATACGTCAACGAATTTATTTGTATGAGATACCAATGGGTTTCTGTTGAAAATAACTAGGATGAGGAAATATCCTGCGTATCTTGTAGCCCGGACTGTTCTCAGGCATAAGAGAAGACTGGGACAACCTGGCGATAAGTGACGTACGCGACTCTCTCGGTCAGGAGTGGACGTACTTGGAGCGCAAAGAGCTCGAGCGCGCTAGCCAAGCCGCCTACTTTGTGGCTATTGTTCTGATGCAGATGACGAACGGTATTATATGCAAGACGCGGTACAACTCTATCTTTCATGTTGGTAAGAAACATATTCTACATATATACTAGGTTTGCAAGAGGCAATTATAAGGAGAGCGACATCTTCGGGAGTAAAGTAAAAGGCTTGGGATGCGCGCAAATACTAGACTAATTTATTATAGGGAATCCTAGCATATATTGGTTGGTACATGTTATTAATGACGTGCATAAGACATAGTGCGTGATGAATATAAATATACCTTATCTGTGACGGTCGTCAACTTATCTTAACATTACGTGAAAATATGACTAACATAGTCGACCGGCACACTAGGTATGTTCAGAACTACCAACTGTGTTGTCTACAGGTAAGACAAACCAAAATCTGAGAGCCCAGCCTTGTACATACAAAAATAGCGCTGTAATCTGTGAAACATGTTCCACCACACCATGTTGCTTTTGGCAAGGTTTGCTTTCATTATTACCTATATTTTGATGTCCCTTTATCATAGGTAAGAGTTTGTATTTATTAGGTGTTCGTATTTCTGTCCCTTTCGTCAGGTGCTCAAGCAATTATTCTTGCCGAAAGAAAAAAACCTGGTCCCTCTTCTTTGTTACAGGCATGAAGAATAAAGTGCTGAACTTTGGTTTACTGTTCGAGTTAATTCTGGCCTGCTTCCTCTGCTACACTCCGGGCGTCAACGATTTCTTCAGGACTTATCCTCTTCGTCTGCACTGGTAATATCGACATCTACATATATTGACATTATTTTTATTCTAAAGGCAAAGGAACTTTGGCAGCACGCAGTAGTGCTGTCGCTGTCTCTGTCACGCACGCGGAGATCTGTCGCGGTGACAGAGCGACATTGCTACGCAGCATTGCTTCCGCTGCATTGCTGCCGAGACAAATCTTAAATTCACGAAGGTAAGGTACATTATTGTACGGGGACTTGAGTGCTGCCGAGCTCGGACAAATACCTTGATAAATCGCTATATGCTGTCATTTCTGATATGAAGCCTAATTTTCTATGTAGGTATCTTCTTATTGAGCATATTGATATGTGAATACGAAATTACGAATATTTATTTATCCGACTGGCGCCACTTACAAATGAACCGATTTTGATGTCCACAGTGACATGTTACCCGTCCTGTCACCTAGCAGTTAATTTATATCAATGCGCATGAATTGATCACTATACAATTCTAAATAGTCCAAAAGGACATGACTAAAATTGTACTTAAATCCTTTGGCAGCATTGGAAGCATATTTATTTATTTATTCGTATGGCATATAGGTATTTGTGTAGGAACGTCACAGGCATATTATGTATCTAAATTTCTTAACCAGTTGGCTATAACTACTCAACAGTTTGTTTCCTAATAGACGGATCATAGCACCTTGCCGCCTACAGTGCAGTTTATTTATTTGCAGGTGGTTCCTAGCATTGCCGTTTGCCTTGTTCATGTTTACTTTTGATGAACTCAGAAAATATTGCATTCGAAGAAAGCTATTCGGTGGATGGTACAACGACCTTACTCAATTTTAGTATTAGTATTAAATTAAGTTGTTAATGAACGAATTAATGCAATAAATGTTGATGTGTGCTGAAAATTATATTGCCTTATTGAAGTGCTGTGATTTTTGATGGGTGGCGAACTTTATAGAATATGTAAGGGACGAACAGTTTTAAATATGCTTTTCAACTGAGAAGTTAAGTTAATAATACAGTTGTAATAGAGAACGTCAATTAGTCAGAGGAAAACTATATTACGGTAATCATGTAAATTAATTGTATTCTGAAGCATTTTCTGAAGTGAGCTCCGGAATGCACATGAAGGCGGGCGGCGCAGTAAACAAACACGTGCTTGACATATTTATGTCAAACACGTGTTTGTTGTAACAATACATTTGTATTGTCATTATTTTTATTCCTCGTTCATCTGGTCTGGACTTGCAAACAAATGTCTTCAGACTTTACAAAGCATTCTTATTTATTTACTAGCATTTACCCGGCGCGGCTTCGCACACGCTCTGTTCTGCAGGATAGTCGAGCATTCGCTAGCGTTAGTGTGTCAACATTTTATAAAATTTCAAAAATACTTATAATCCGCTTGTCTAAAGTTCAGTCAGTAGAAATACTTTTTATGGCATGTAAAAATGCGAATCAATCGTCGGCCGGACTCGTACCGTTTCGTCACCCGCTCGTGAGTAAGAAGATACCTGCCTGTCACAGCTCTCTGCCACACACTTGTAGCTCAAGATCCGTCGTCGCCCGCATTGCATAGCAACGCGCAACGGTCTTTCGTTACATCATCACCTCGCTTGCCACCTTCACTCGCTGGTACACACTACAATATGTTTACCTGCCTTGCTTGTGAGCAGCCTGCCGACCAAGATGAAATTATTAAATGCATACTCCCTAATTGCGACAACAGGTACCACTACCAATGTGTTGGCCTAAACAATAGAAATTTCCGAGCGAGACAAGTTGATTGGTCCTGCCCCGTTTGTGTAAACAAGGTTCCTAAGGGAGACAACAGCAACACTCCATTGAAAACCTCATCACAACATGTGAATGTGACCGAGCGAAAGCAAACGACCCGGGACGATGAATTTATAAACTCGCTGCGCGCCTACATCCTCGACATCATCAGAGTGGATCTGACACCAATGATCCGTAACATCATGTCTTCCGAGCTAAAACAGTTGCGCGAATACACCACCGAGCTAAAACAATCGCTTGAATTCTCGCAGGCCGAAATAGTCCAGTTGAAGGACGACTTAGTCCGAGTACAGATCGCCCACAATAACTTGACCAAAAAATACAGCGAGCAAGAGACCCGCATGTCAAACCTGGAGCAAGACCTCGCCAAGCAGCAACAATGGGAACGCCTTCAGAATCTGGAAATTTTCGGAATACCCGAAGTCGAGAACGAGTCCTTAGAAGACGTAACCATCAAGCTTGCCCAGCACGCAGGCGTTGATCTCCAGCAGGACCAGGTCGGCTTCGCTCACCGTATCCAGCCTAAAGTCCCTGCCCCTGGCGGTCCGCGCGCAATCGTTGTTCATTTAAAAAACCGTAGCACAAAGGATCAGTTATACTCTGCCTTACGTAAATGTCGCGGATTCACTTCCGCTGATATCGGTATGAATGGGGAGCCAAAGGCTATTCATGTCAACGAACATTTAACTCCACGTAACAAGGAATTGCTAAAAAAATTCAAAGCAAAAGCAAAAGACTGCGGATACAAATTCGTATGGACAAAAAACTGCCATATCTATGTCAGGAAAATAGAAAAAGCACCCTTCATACTGGTTTCATCGGAATTGGATCTAAAGAAAATTTTATAAGAACTGGTCGACCTTTGTTTGTTATAAGTACATGTAACCTATCTGTTATATTACACTCTCATACACACATTAACACACTCTTACTAACTACACAATACAAACACCCGCAACTACCTACACACCCACCATTTCTCAATCACAAACATTTATTATTTGATATTGTTCAGGCTTCTCAGCACCTAATGACCTCGTAGGGGCCCATCAGCTACGAGGTAGCGTAACGATCAGTTGCCAAGAAGTGTGAACGTCGGCGGTTCACCGAGCTGAAGTTAATTGGGGTCGATCTAACCTGGCCTGTGCTTCGGACCCGTCAACCTCCTGTCTCTCTGCAAGGCCCGGGTGCACCCTAGGCTCTTCTTGGTAGACAGGTTCTTCAGCCAACCAGGTATGACTGGCGGGCCAGCTTCAATGAGCACAGTGTTCCAACACAGGTTATGTTACGTGGTAAAAACAATCGGGGCACGAAAATGCGAACTTTATCTGGTTCGAGAAACAATAACACACTCAGCTATATTAACAATCCTGAGGGAAACCCGAATACATTCCAGATGGCCTGCGATTTAATTTCAATACCCTAACCAAAACGCGTTTTCATTGCGAGGGCTTTCGTCTGTCAGTTGTCAAAAAACTGCCCGGTTGGCAGCTAACGTCAAATTCAAAATGGCCGTTCAGAAACCATCGATCGAATATCGATTTGGAATCGAACAATCACCCGCCCGGACAGGCACCCACCTGTCCCCTAATCTACGGGCAGCCGAGACAACGTTGCTACCGCTCGTTTTAGAACCGAGCCTCCTACTAGAACCTCTGCAGACCGGGGGGTCCCGTCCTTGCCAGGGAACAAGTTAACAATGCGCCCCCTGCGCCAACGTAGTGGTGGTAGGTTAGCATCCTTAACCAGAACGAGGTCACCAACACTAGGGGGGCTAGATTTGTCAGTCCACTTAAGGCGCTGTTGTAAGATATGCAGATACTCGAGCGACCAACGCTTCCAGAAATTCTGAGTAAACTGCTGCAACATCTGATACCTTGACAACCGATACAATTTCACTCCCTCGAAGGGGTGCTCGGGCAACGCGTTAAGTGGCTGTCCTATCAAAAAATGGCCTGGGGTCAGAGCCTCTAGGTCATTTGGATCCGAGCTGAGCGGACACAACGGTCGCGAATTGAGAACGGCCTCGATCTTACAAAACAATGTCGCGAGCTCCTCAAAAGTCAGCGCGGTCTGACCTACTATACGCCCCAAGTGCGTCTTAGCTGACTTAACTACGGCCTCAAAAATCCCACCCCAGTGGGGGCAAATCGGTGGGCTGAAGGTCCACTGTATACCCCGACGGGAGAGGGCCGTTCCAATATCCACTTTATTTACATTCAAAAAGTTGACTATCTCTCGTAAGTATCGTTCCGCACCGATGTAGTTAGTGCCGTTATCAGAGCGGATCAAAGTTGGAAGTCCCCTTCGAGAAACAAACCTATCCAAACAAGCAATGAAAGCCTCTGTCGATAGATCAGCAACGAGCTCGAGATGTACCGCCTTGGTGGATAAACAAACAAACACACATAGGTACGCCTTGTATTGCCTAGCGGTACGCAATCGTGAACTCTTCACCATAAACGGTCCTGCAAAATCCGTACCAACACCTGAAAACGGTCTGACCTCATTCACACGATCAGGGGGCAAGTCCCCCATGAGAGGTTGCATCGTGGCAGCCTTAAGTCGATAACAAGGCATGCACCGAAACACGATGTTCCGTATGACACGGCGGGCAGATAAGATCCAAAACTCCCGCTGGAGCGTGGCCAACAACGCGTTACAGCCGGCATGCGCGTTTTTAATATGACGATCAGTCACCAGCAATTCAACTAACTGTCCCCCCTTGGGGAGCAGAAGTGGGTGACGAGCCGAATACGACAGATTCGCATTGCGCAATCTTCCTCCTACCCGAAGTAACCCGGTCGAATCAACAAAGGGGTTGAGACGCGCGACGGCTCCCTTCAATTTCGAACGTCCACTTCGTATAATCTCCAATTCTGCCCCAAACTTCGAGGACTGTACCAACCGGACCAAATTCAATAGCGACTCGTTTCGCTCTGCCGGAGTCAGAATAGGGTTCAACGTTCGCTGATCGCGAGGAGTACGACAATTTCGAGCGAATCTCCTAATCCAAGTGGACACGTTTATCAACTTGTCGAGTGAGCTATACCGGTCCAGCAGAAACCCGGCGTCAGGGTCCTCAGCCTTCTGGGTAACATGCACGGCCGCTCTGGGGCCATGATCCGAAGATACTACTACATGGCTGTGGGGCCAGTCCGATTCTCTCTTGGCAAGCCAGGGTGGTCCCCACCACAAATGGTGTCTAACGAGTTCAGGAGCCCGACATCCCCTGGATGCACAATCAGACGGGTTCAATTCTCCTGGTACATGTCTCCAGGTCAGTGGGACCTCAGACGACACAATCTGGGAGACACGGTTCGCAACAAAAACCTCTAAGTTATGGACCGAAGCCTTCAGCCAGCACAAAACAATCTGGCTGTCCGTCCACGCGTACACCGTATCCTCCAAAACCACTGACCCACGCAACACTGTTAGAGTGTGATTCAAAAGTTTGGTCAAAAGAGCAGCCCCGGACAGTTCCAGTTTTGGAATCGTCATCCTTGTCCGAATAGGCGCTACCTTGCTTTTTGCCAAAACCAAACGCACGTCGACCTCCCCGGTGGCGGTGACGGTTCGCAAATAAACCGCTGCCGCAAACCCTCGTTCAGAGGCATCACAAAACCCGTGAAGGGTTGCCCTGTAATCCCCAGCAGGGACCAATTTCCTCGGCAGCGATACATTATTTATGTCCGATAGCGAGGTGAACATTCGCGTCCAATCAGTCAACAAATCACCTGAGAGGTGGGTGTCCCAGGTCAACTGAGCCGCCCATAGCCTTTGCATAAAACATTTGAGAGCAAAGGTGACTGGAGAAATCCATCCATTCGGGTCGAACGTTCTCGTAATCGTTGACAGTACTGACCGCTTCGTCCAGGCCTTCGGTGTTTCTAAAACCACCCGATAGGTAAACTCATCATGGACGGGCCGGTACTGAATTCCAAGCACTGACAACATGTTAGGGTTGTCAGGATTCTTAAAAACGTGCGGGTCTTGTTGAAACTCATCTGGGAGACCAGCCATCAACTCAGGGGAGTTGGACATCCACTTGCGTAGTTCATAGCCGCCTCGTTCCAGCAATTGAATGAGCTCGTCACGTCGGTCCAGAGCTTCCTCTACACTGGCTGCCGCTGTGCAGACGTCATCGACGTACAAATCTTGCTCCAGGATAGCGGCGGCTCTAGGATAGCTCACACGGTCACGCGACGCCAACTCCCGCAGGGTACGCATCGCCAAATACGGGCTAGACCGTAACCCATACGTGTTCGTGTTTAACTCATAGACCTTGACTGGCTCGGCCGTGGACTCACGCCACAGTATCAACTGATACCTTCTGTCAGCCGGATGAATTACCGTTTGCCTAAACATCATCCGAATGTCTGCGTCAAATACAATCTGGTGCCTCCGAAAGCTCGTGAGAATATCCGAAATATCACGACTCAACTTGGGTCCCGAATGTAGACACTGATTCAGGGACATCCCGTTCGAGGTAGGTGTTGACCCATCAAAAACAACTCGAATCTTGCCGGTAGGGGTTCGTAGGACGGCATGGTGTGGAAGGAAACAATGATCCTCAGATCTCCAGTCCACACCCGATACCGACATGTGTCCTAACGACTCATACTCCCTCATGAAATCAACATATTTTTGTTTAAATACGGCGTCCCTTGTCATCCTACGCTCCATCGACATCAATCTCGTCTCAGCCATCTTCCTAGATTCTCCTAGTGGCGGTCGATCGGCCCTGAAAGGCAGTCGAGTTACAAAACGACCAGAACGAAGGCGACCAGTACTATTCTGGTAAAACAACTCGCACTCTTCTTCGTCTGCGTCGACTCGACGAACGGTGGGAGGTTCCTCTATCTCCCAGAAACGTTGGATAACGTCTGACAACGCTGAGCCAATAAGTATGCCATCTGACTCGGCAGGCCTAACCATTGGCAATGCCGGACCCATGATCACGTGACCAAACTTAGTATCCACAGCAATCAACCCGTCCGGCTGAAGAACTCGCCGATCCGACAACAGAAACCTACCCAGAACGTCTGCTCCCAGTAGCAGGTCGACCGGGGCTGGAGTGTCAAAATCGGGATCCGCCAACTTGAGTCCTGATGTCAGGAATCGGACGGCCGGATTCAACTTCACCAAGGGGTGTCTGCCCATGACATGCGTCATTACTAAAGCTTGCACGGATGTTTTTGTCAAAATGTCATAACGTGGAGAGAACGTGATCACCGATTGACCAACTACATTCGTAACCGTAACATTCCCCACGCCCCGTATTGATTTATTATACCTATTTACCTTGAGGCCCAACCATTTTGCTAAATCATTCGATACAATGCAGCCCTGAGCTCCAGAATCTAATAGGGCGCGAACGTATGTTGGGTTGCCCGCCAAATCCCAAACAAGCACAGAGGCGATCGGTAACACCACCGTCTCCGGTTGGGGGGCAACAAATGGTTGGGCCGCAAATTCCTAGCGAGGACCCCCGGGGCCCCACTGTGCCTGTAACCGATCAGGTATGCAGCTATACGCCAGAGGGTCCCATTGTACAAATGGCCCACGCGCCGGTTCCATTCCCAACCTACGATTCCCCGTAAAGGGGGGTGGGCGTGAATTCAACCGTGGCCGCTCCATGAGCGGGGGGGACATCACATGTGACCGACGAGGACGAGGCGACGAGCGGGGCGACAACTGAGGCGGCGTCCGAACCGCACCCGCATAGCTCGAAGGTGTCCCATGACACCCGCCCGTTACGGCCTGCTCAACACACCCAATGTCCCGATGGGTCGGATGCTGAGTCGCAACCGAAAACTCAGGGCCCCCCATGTAATGGTCCTGAGTGCGGCCCTGCACCCTGGTACTGCCCTGTGCACGTGGGGACGTTGGCCCCTGAGTTGCGCTCCGAGTCGCAAACGAATTCTCAGGGCCCCATGCCGTGTCACCCTGGGTACGGCCCTGTGGAGGCTGTTGGCCGGACCGGTTCATGCACAACAGATTGTTGTGGGGCCCACCACAATATCCGCATATTTGTGTGCGCGTGCAGTCCCTAGCCATGTGTGGCCCGAGGCACAGGAAACACCAGCTCCGCTGCTTGGCCATCCGGCGCCGTCCCTGAACCCTAAGTTCCCCGAACTTATTGCAATTGGCCACAGCATGGCCAATCTGCCTACAACATGGGCAGGTCTCACCATGTGGGGTCAATTCACTCACAGTCCCATACGACTGCCGGTTGGTGCGGTCCTTCCTCGTCGGAGGGCCCCTACTCACAGCGCTCCCGGCAGCTCTCTGTGGCTCCGAAGGATGGGTGACCGTCAACCCCAAATTCTCTGCCCGTCGAGCCTCCTCTTCCAAGAATCCGACCAAGTCGGAGAAGGCGGGCAGGTCCTCGGCCGACCTCCCGTGAGACTGTTCGAAACGAGTCTGCACGTCAGCGGGTAGGCGGGAAAGTACAATGTACAACAGTAGGTACGACCATTCACCAACCGGAAGTCCAAGATTCTCTAGAGCCTTGGTGACGGACAACAATGGGTTCAAAACCTCCGTCTGTATGGCCCCGACCTTGTTCACAACCGGGATACTAAACAAACGGTTCAGTTGGGCATCGGCCAACCTCCGTTTGTTATGGTAACGTCTTACCAACAATTGCCTGGCCGTTTCATAGTTACCCTCCGTAACTGTCAAATGAGCGACCAGCTCCCTAGGCTCACCCCTCAATGCTGCCACCAGCTGAGCCATCTTGACAGACTTGGTAATGTCCGATCGCATGTGCACCAAACTGTCGAACAGATTGATGAAGCTCATCCATTCACCGGACACGCCGTCAAAAGTAGGCATAGTTATGGCAGGTAACCTGGACCCCGATCCCTGAAGCGGCAGAGGTGCTTCAATGTCACCACCATGGCTGGACTCGCGCTGTCTACGTATGTCCGCAGCCTTCTGCGTGATAGCAGCTGCCATCTCCATACATTGGTCGACATCCCCCATCAACCGTGACAGCCTGTCAGGTGCGCAACCATCAACTGATTCCGCCTGCGCGGACAATTCGAGCACCCTATTGTAACGCTCCTTAACGTCCATAGACCGCTCCAATACCACATCATGCCTATCTAAACGGTCTATCAGACCGTGTGCGGAGGAAAACCATCTGAGTTCCTTAGAAACACCCTTCTGGATTTCAGATAACGACATGATCGGAACGATACTTACTCACAATTTGCAGTAACTCAATTTTATTGGACCCTCCAGTCCACAACCCAAACGAGGGAACCCTAAACCACAACTTAAACAATGTTGTTTTCCTTAAACAATAGGAACCGAGTTTTATATCTATATAAATTCTGTAAATACAATTTAGTTTCCCTTTATCATTATAACACACACAGATAGTCAATATTAGTTCAAGTTATAAATTGCTATAAACTGAAAACAATGTAATAGCCTGCTATCAATAGATGTAACTACCTATGTTAACCAAAACATTCATTCAATAGCATTACTAGACCACTAATAGATTGACTAACTGGTACTTCAATGCAATTTTCAATTCAATATCTGTCTATCTACTACCAGCAATAGACCTATAGCTTACAATACTACCAATCTATGTGGATATAGGAACAACAACCAAGTTACCTAATAACCGCCTATACCTACAGATTGATAGTCCCAAATCGTGCCTTCCTGGAGCCCTTGACGGCTGCAAATCTCAGGAAGCCACGCTCTAGCTACCAAAATGTTCAGGCTTCTCAGCACCTAATGACCTCGTAGGGGCCCATCAGCTACGAGGTAGCGTAACGATCAGTTGCCAAGAAGTGTGAACGTCGGCGGTTCACCGAGCTGAAGTTAATTGGGGTCGATCTAACCTGGTCTGTGCTTCGGTCCCGTCAACCTCCTGTCTCTCTGCAAGGCCCGGGTGCACCCTAGGCTCTTCTTGGTAGACAGGTTCTTCAGCCAACCAGGTATGACTGGCGGGCCAGCTTCAATGAGCACAGTGTTCCAACACAGGTTATGTTACGTGGTAAAAACAATCGGGGCACGAAAATGCGAACTTTATCTGGTTCGAGAAACAATAACACACTCAGCTATATTAACAATCCTGAGGGAAACCCGAATACATTCCAGATGGCCTGCGATTTAATTTCAATACCCTAAGTGCCTTTTCATACGTACCGGTTGCTACCGGATACCGGGTGGCCGGCGCCGAATTGTCCGGTAACACATTAGCTTTCACACGACCCGATTTTGTATCCAGTAACGTCTTTACCGTCGACGCGCACAGTCGCGTAGTGGAACGTGGAACTAAAACTCTAAAAATGGAACGTGAACAAATAATTGCAATGTGGATTTTGTACCGAAGATACCGCCGCCAGAAAAGGCAGAGAAATTATTGGGTTCATCCGATTAACATGAAAAGAGAACAGTGTGGAGCATTCTACACCTTATTTCCAGACCTACTAAAAGATGAAGACAGGTTTTTCACGTACTTTCGGATGTCAATATCCTCTTTTAACCAATTACATTACAGTTTGAAAAACCATTTACAACGTGAGAATTCAAAGATGAGAAACTGTATTCAGCCTATTGAAATGTTAGTCATTGCAATTCGGTAAGTAAACATCATTTTAATTAGTAGTATTTATTGAAAAAATTAACACGTTAAACGAAATTTGTATCAGCGAAATCAATTGAATCATCCAAAGAAGAATGTGTTGACAATGGCGATGAAGTACTTGACAATTCGTCGCCGTAAGCGCGATAAAATTGGCTCCCAGAATTGACAGTACAGGGACGTACAGTTTGGTATACTGGCTGATTCTCGTGCATCATCTGTTGACGTTGAACTGAACGTACTGGCTGATTCTCGTACATCATCTGTTGATGTTGAACTGAACGTACTGGCTGATTCTCGTACATCATCTGTTGATGTTGAACTGAACGTTTTTGTTCCTTCTTAATCTTTGTTATTAGTTGCATGACTTCCAACTGAAATTGCACAATTTCATCGTCAGTAAAATTGTTCAAGGTTGGAATAATTCCTTTGAAAAAATGTAAATTTCTGTCTTCCTTGTCTTCCATTGCTTTCAACATTTTTAATTCAACTTCATCAACATTTTTTCGTTTTCGAGAACCTAGTTGCTTAGCAGGCTTTTTAAATGTTACTAAATCCTCTTTTCCCTTTTCATTCGCTGACAGGACCTCTTCTGTCGAATCAGAGTTTTCTATTTGTTCTGTCAGACTATCAAATGTTGTCCTTTCTTCAAACACTTTGTTTAGAAATTGCAACTGGTCGTTATATATATATTTTTTAATATTTGAAGCTCCAGCACCAGATTTTGTAGCATCTTTCACTCTTTTACGAGATTTTTTAAATGCATCTCTAATGTTTCCCCATCGCTTTATCACTTCTTTACCTGTAAAAAAGAAACATAACATAATTTTATTGTTTCAGATACCTGGCGAGTGGACATACTTTTACAGATCTTAGCTTCGAATACAGACTTGGTATATCAACAGTAAGCAAGATAATAAAAGAAGTCTGTCAAGTTATCTGGTCCATCATGAAATCTGAATGTCTACCTACACCTGGAAAAGAAATGTGGGAATCGATTGCTATAAAGTTTGAAGAAAGGGCAAACTTTCCGCACTGCTTAGGGGCAGTTGACGGTAAACATATCCGAATTATAAATCCTCTTGGGTCGATGTACCATAATTATAAAGGTTACGCTTCTGTGGTATTAATGGCTGTAGCAGATTCGGAATACCGCTTTGTATACGTTGATATTGGAAGCTATGGGAAAGACTGCGACTCTAATATTTTTAAGAAGTGTTCATTGTGGTCATCAATTTTAAACAATCAGCTCGAACTACCGAATGAAAAATGCCTTAAAGGAACAGAGAGTCCGAATATGCCATATTTTTTCGTCGGTGATGAAGCATTCGCCATACACAAACATCTACTTCGACCGTTCGGTGGATCAAATTTAACCTTAAAACAAAGAATTTTTAATTATCGTTTATGCAGAGCTCGAAGGTATGTGGAGTGTACGTTTGGTATTCTAAGTAATAAATGGAGGATACTACATCGCGCCATTAATTTGGAACCCGACTTTGCTGTTGATATGGTCAAGGCTTGTGTAGTCTTACACAATTTTGTTCGTGTCAGAGATGGGTATCAACCAGAGGATACAATGACCATATTGGGGCTCAATGATTTAGCTAGAGAGCAAGTAAGACGTGGAGGGCTAGCAGCAAATAATGTTAGAAATATTTTGGCGGACTATTTTTTGACCGAATCCGGAGCAGTCAGTTGGCAGTTATCTAAAATATAACAAGTTCATCATTATGTAAACTAGAAAATAAAATAGAATTAAGTACCCACTGACTTACCAAATGCGTTTTTTTCCTTGTCGTCTATTTCTTCAAAGTTGTTTTTTAATAATAGACAGACTTCTCTCCAAGCCTTTTTTGTTTCATTTTTGTCTCTATATTCAGGAAGGTCTTTTTTATCCCATAAAACCGGTCTAGCTTCCACTAAAGTTATTAGTAATTCAATGTCTATCTCCATTTTATACGAGGATGTGAGGATGAACCGACGTGCGCGTGCGCTCCCTATGATTATACCTGGGCGACTGACCGCCGGTTCGTATGAAAGCAAGGTGCGTGTTCCATACACCACTGTGAATCCGGCGCCGGACGGACGGCCGGACTCATAGTGGTGGATCCGGTGGTCACCCGGCGACCGGTTGCCGGGCAAATTAACACCGGTACGTCTGAAAGCTATCGTACATAGCCATATACCTTGCCGCCGGTTACCCGGCAACCGGCACCCGGCATCCGGTAGCAACCGGTACGTATGAAAAGGCACTAACCAAAACGCGTTTTCATTGCGAGGGCTTTCGTCTGTCAGTTGTCAAAAAACTGCCCGGTTGGCAGCTAATGTCAACGATGTAGATTATTAACACTCCGACCAGGCCCGACGCCTGTATTTGGTAATTGGTACACCGAAATACCAATCAATGGCACGACGCCTGAGCAGACATGTTGTTCTCCCGATGAGAAAAAAGCAAAGGATAACCTCCAATTTGTTCCTCTCGTTGGTACGAGTGACATCTGCGGTCCGTTTCCGCTTAGTGATGTCCCGAATACTCGCGGTCGATCCGCGCAACAAAAAACCGGTGCGTTCCGAAGCATAAATATTAAACAGTCACCCGCCCGGACAGGCCCGAACCTGTCCCTAATCAATAGGAAGGCGAGAAAGTGTTGCGACCGCTCTCTTGAGGACCGAGTCCCCCACCTTGACTTCTGCTGATCGAGGCGTGCCATCCCGACCCGTGTACAAATTGACGATCCGTCCTCGTCTCCATCTCAATGATGGCAGGTTCGCATCCTTAATCAGCACCATATCACCGACTTGAGGGGGGCTCGTCTGGTCAGTCCACTTAAGGCGCTGCTGCAAGATGTGCAAGTACTCACGGGACCACCGTTTCCAAAAATCTTGAGCCATCTGCTGCAACTTCTGCCACCTAGTTAACCGACTTAACTTAACATCACCGAATGGGTATTCTGGCAGGGCGTTAAGGGGCTGACCTATCAGGAAGTGACCCGGAGTCAACGCTTCCAAATCATTTGGATCCGAACTGAGCGGGCACAACGGACGCGAGTTCAGTGTAATTTCAATTTTACAGAACAGC
Source organism: Argyresthia goedartella (assembly GCA_949825045.1). Classification (NCBI taxonomy): domain Eukaryota; kingdom Metazoa; phylum Arthropoda; class Insecta; order Lepidoptera; family Argyresthiidae; genus Argyresthia; species Argyresthia goedartella. The sequence goes on along the minus strand of OX463821.1, from coordinate 17,159,000 downwards.
GTTGCAAGCTCTTCAAAGCGTAGAGAGGTCTCACCGATGATCCTCGTCAGGTGCGACTTAGCCGATTTAACCGCAGCCTCAAAAATTCCTCCCCAATGAGGACATCCCGGCGGACTGAAAACCCATTCAATCCCTCGTCGGGAGCAAGCCGTACCGATGGCGTCCTGGTTACCGTTCAGGAATTGAGTGACCTCCTGCAGATATCGCCTGGCTCCGACAAAATTTGTGCCGTTGTCCGAACGGATTAATGTCGGGAGGCCCCTTCGTGAGACGAACCGATCCAGACAAGCGATAAATGCCTCCGTAGTGAGGTCACTGACCACCTCCAAGTGGACTGCCTTCGTGGCCAAGCACACGAAGACGCACAGGTATGCCTTCACTAATCTGGCGTTCCGTAGCTGTGAAGACTCGACCATGAATGGTCCCGCGAAATCCGTTCCGACACCCGCAAAGGGCCGGATTTCGTTAACCCTATCCGAGGGCAAGTCGCCCATCTGGGGCTGCATCGTAGACGCCTTGGCCCGATAACAAGGCAGGCACCGAAATACGACGCTCCGCACTAAGCGTCTTCCCGATAGAATTCAGAACTCGCGCTGGAGAAACGCCATCAAGGCGTGGCATCCAATATGCCCATTCCGAATGTGTCGATCCTGTATCAACAGTTCGACCAACTTCCCTTTCCTAGGGAGTAACAACGGGTGGCGAGCCGCATAAGGTAGGTTGGCATTCCGCAGCCGACCTCCTACCCTCAGCAATCCTTGAGGGTCAATAAACGGGTTGAGCCGAGCCACAGCTCCCTTCAGTTGGACGCGTCCGCGTCTCAGAATGTCCAGTTCGGACTTAAAGTGCAAACTCAAACTCAAACTCAAAAGTACTTTATTACTGTAGATATTTACATATTCTTAGCAAACGTCATTTTTTGCCTCTTCTCTACATTGGACCACTGTGGGAGAAGAAGGGCGTAGAAACTCGCACAGATTGATTTTTAGATCTCTTTTAAAAATAGGTTGTGCTTAACTAATACAATTATGATTTATTTTTATTTAATAAGCTGGAATAAATAATTACAAAATTATTAACAGCAAGGTCTGTGTTGAGCCAGATTAACCCCATACAGTCCTGTCATTTAAGTAATCTTGAACATTGTAATATCCCTTTTTCGACAAAGTCGCTTTAACATGCTTTTTAAATTGCTCAAATGGCAATTTCAAAATGTCCAGAGGTATCTTATTGTAGTAGAGAATGCACTGACCCTTGAAAGAATTGCTAACCTTCGCGAGTCTAAAACGGGGCGCACATAGTCTGTGATTATTTCTTAGGTTAACATTACAGCTATCGCTAAGTTTGGAAAATGTTGTAAGGTTCTTGCGTACATACATTATATTTTCGAAAATAAATTGACTAGCTACTGTTAGTATGTCAATTTCTTTAAAAAGCTCTCTTAAGGAGTCTGTTCGTTTTAAATTATAAATTGCTCGAATAGCTCTTTTCTGTAAAATAAAAATAGTTTGAATATCCGCTGCTTTCCCCCACAACAAGATACCATAGGACATCACACTATGAAAGTAACTAAAATATACTAGCCTATATGTAGCCACATCCGTGCTTTGTCTGATGTTCCTAACAGCGTAAGCCGCAGAACTTAATTTACCAGCCAATTTATCTATGTGGGGTCCCCACTGCAATTTGCTATCAGTGGTTATTCCAAGAAACTTCGTATCATTTACTAATTCTAACGTGCTGTTGTCTAACACTAAACCGGTCTCAACTTGCCTGACATTTGGAAGTGAGAATTTGATACACTTGGTTTTACCAGCGTTTAACAATAAATTATTAACTGTGAACCAATTCAAGGTTAAAGACAATACACCATTAACATCATCAAATTTTCCTTTTTGTCTTTCAATTTTGAAGACCAGTGAAGTATCATCAGCAAACAACACTATGTCAGTTAATTTCTCCACCATGAAAGGCAGATCATTAATATATACCAGGAATAAGAAAGGGCCTAATATGGAACCTTGTGGAACGCCCATTTTAACACCCGATCCATCAGATTTTACGCCGTTAACTTCTGCCTTTTGAATTCTATTGCTTAGGTATGATCTTAGTAGATCCAACGCTTTATTTCTAACTCCGTAATGATTTAATTTAATTAATAGCGTATTATGATCAACACAATCAAACGCCTTCGACAGGTCGCAAAAAACTCCGATAGCATCCTGTGCGGCCTCCCATGCAGAATAAATATGAGATATAAGGGTAATACCTGCATCCGTTGTCGATTTACCCCTAGTGAAACCGTATTGTTTGGCATGAAGTTGTTTTGTACGGTTGAAGTGTGAGAGCATTTGATTGAGTATAATCTTTTCAAATATTTTACTTAGTGTTGGAAGAACAGATATTGGTCTGAAATTTGAAGGATCACCCTTATCTCCCGACTTGAACAGAGGTATCAGTTTACTGTGTTTCATGAGGTCTGGGAAAGCCCCATCGTCAACACATTTATTGAATATATAAGCTAAGTGTGGGGCTATAACTAGAATTACTGAACCAATGACTTTGACTGATATACCCCACAGGTCTTCCGTATTTTTTAAGTTAAGTAATTTAAACGTTTTGACAATGTCCTGGGGATATACATGATGAAATTTTAAATATACATTACTGGCGCTAGTGTTATTTTTTAATAAAGTCTCTGCTTCATATGGAGATGAATTTAGACGGTCTGTTGTGAGTAAGGGTACATTGGTGAAGAATGTTTCAAAAGCTCGAGCTACATCAGCGCTGGATTTAACAACATCATCACCTATCTTTAGGCAGAAATCATTGTCCCTTGGTATAACTTTGCCAGTTTCGCGGTTTATTATTTGCCAAACTGTTTTCATTCTATTATTTGAATTTTGAATTTTTCTATTAATGTGTAAAGTTTTTGCAGTTCTACAAACCAACTTGAAAGTTTTGGAATATTTTTTAACGTAGTCATGAAATTTTCGATCAAAGTTATAGGTTTTTTGTTCATAAAGGTCATATAAGATAACTCTACTTTTACGAATTCCAAACGTTGCCCAGTCATTAAATTTAGATTTACCGTTGTAGTCACTGACTTTCTTTAATTTAAAAACTTTATTGAATTCTGTCTGAATAATGCTGAAGAATTCTGAGTAGATTTTGTTTGGGTTCTGTTCATCAAAATCCGGTACTGGCAAATTTATATCTAACTTTTTCATATACGTCTCTAGTCTATGGGATGTAATAGGCCTATAAAATGATGGATCAGTCCTATTTTTACTGGCAATTGGGAATGAAACTGTTTGACCACTGTGATCGGAGGGTAAGCAGTTAATTACATTTTTACTTGTGAATACACAGTCACAAAATACGTTGTCTAAGCAAGTTTGGCTGGTAAGTGTAATTCTAGTCGGCTCTAGAAATATATGACATAAATTAAATGATTTGAACAGAGTTATTAATCGTTGTTTCAATGTTGTATCTACAAGCAAATCTACATTAAAATCGCCACAAATAATTAACTTTTTTCTGTTATTACAAAGTATAATGAGGGCATCCTCCATAATTTTCTCGAACATTTCAAAATTGCCATGGCCGTTTTCATCTCTCGGAGGTCTGTAGACACAAACAATAATATGGCTATCCAACTCAACACAGGATACCTCTATTTGTCTTTCTACAGTAAGTGCAAGAATATCTTTCCGTTGTTTCACCTTAATATTATTTTTTACTAAGATTAAAGAACCACCTCTATCGGCAGTCTTTCTATTGTAACAACTGACAATTTTGTAATTATTTATGTTAAAAGACATCATATTTTCCTTTAACCAGTGTTCTGTAATACAAATAACATCGGTGTCTGAATGATTAAGAAATAATTCTAATACAAGTTCTTTGCCAGGTAGCCCCTGCATGTTTTGTTGGGAAATATTTAAGTGGGGCTTACCCTTTGTCCTAGTATTTTTCATTTGATTGCCAGAAAACCCCTGCTTATTTTGTAAAATTTTCTTATGTTTTGAGGGGTCCTCTTTTGTCGAACTATCTAGTTTAAAACACTGATATTAGTACTAATACTAACTAAAACTGAAGGCGACTGCGTTATAGTATTTACAACTGTGTCGCATATATTATACGCTAACAATGTACCTAGCTACTCGTTTTTTTGTTTTATGAGACAGGTACATAGTATCCTGAGTCAAAGTAAAGTTATGAATAAAATTATTCATGTCGAAATATAAAATAGCATCACTATGATGACACGTTATATTGTATAGATGCATGTTCATTCTATGTACACTTTTATTTTGTTTCCCCGATAAATTAGAACAATAAGGAAAGTTACATAGAATAAACTTGCACTTCGTCTTATTGTATAAATTGAGCAGTACCTCTATACCGGTATCGAATGCACTCCGACTAATGTTTGAGTGGTTTCCTACCATAATAACAATGGTAGTATTTTCATCAAAATTCCCTACAGCTACCTTTTTTATAATATCCTCAAAGGAACTATTAGGACAACAATTATTTGTCACTTGTTGCTTAAGGCCATAATGCAAAAACATACCAAAATCTACACCTATCTTATCTGAATAAACTACAGTTCTTTTGTTTGCTATTGTTCTTCTCGGAGCACGATTTGAGGTGAGTGGCGGGACACTCGTGTTGGAGTGCGGGGCGATGCACGTGCCAGCGGGCGGCGCTGCAGTCGCGGTAGCGAGCGGTGCAACGCGTGTAACGGCGAACCGTCTGCACGTTCCGTACCAATGCGAACAACGCATGGTTCCGTTTCCGTGGTGTCAGGACCTGTGTCCGCACTCGTTGCGCCTCAGAATTCCGACAATTCCGCGCAAATCGGTAGATCCAGGCGGTCACATTGACCAGCTTGTCGAGCGAGCTGTACCGTTCCAGCAGGCTGAACTCCTCTTCCGGCCCTGGTTGCGTCGTACAGACACCGACTGTCAAGGCGCCGTTCGCCGTGGTAACGCGTGGACTCATTGGCCAATCCGATTCGGCTTGAGTCAACCATTTTGGACCCCACCACAAGGGATGTCCAACCAACTCCGGAGCGTGACACCCACGAGACGCACAGTCTGCTGGGTTCATTTCCCCTGGAAAATGTCTCCAGATTAAGGGAACCTCCGAAGTCACAATCTGCGAAACCCGATTCGCCACAAAAATCTCCAGCTTGTGAACTGAAGCCTTCAGCCAGCATAACACGATCTGGCTGTCCGTCCAAGCGTAGACCGTATCTTCTAACGCTATTGACCCACGAAGAACCGTCATCGTGTGGTTGAGCAGACGAGTCAGGAGAGCCGCTCCCGAAAGCTCTAACTTGGGAATGGTCAGGCGAGTGCGCAACGGCGCAACCTTGCTCTTGGCCATGACCAACCGCACATCAACCTCCCCCGAGGAGTCGACCGTACGCAGATACACCGCAGCTCCGTAGCCCTTCTCCGAGGCATCGCAAAACCCATGCAGGGTGGCGGTGTATCGTTTGGGGGGGACCAACCTCCGTGGCAGTGAAATCCGATTGATGCCAGGGAGGGTCGAAAAGAACGATTCCCACTCGGAGCTCAATGACCCGCCGATCGGGTCGTCCCAGTTCAGCTCAGCAGACCACAATTGCTGCATAAAACACTTGAGCTGAAATGTTACCGGGGTGATCCACCCGTTTGGATCAAATGTCCTAGCCACCGTTGAGAGGACGTTCCGTTTCGTCCAGACCTTCGGGGAGTCCAACTCGACCCGATACGAGAACATGTCTGACACCGGCTGGTACTGGACGCCTAATACCGACAACATATTTGGATTTTCCAAATTTTCAAAAATGTGGGGATCCTGCTGGTAGTCATCCGGAAGACCAGTCAGTAACTCTGGAGAGTTCGACATCCATTTCCGGAGCTCGTAACCTCCACCCCGTAGGAGCTCAACTAGCTCGTCCCGACGAGCGAGCGCCTCCTCTACGGAATCTGCACCGGTACAGATATCGTCCACGTAGAGATCCTGCTCCAGGATTGCTGCTCCTCTAGGGAAGTTTAACCTTTCTCGATCCGCTAACTCCCGCAGAGTGCGAATCGCCAAATAAGGACTAGACCGTAGCCCGTACGTGTTGGTGTTCAGCTCGTACACCCTGATGGGCTGATCTGGGCTCTCTCGCCACAGTATCTGATAAAACCAGATAAAACTGTTCACACTCTTCTTCAACCGGGTCCAACCGGCGGACCGTAGGTGGTTCCTCCACCTCCCAAAACTTCTGTATCACCTCCGAGAGTACCGAACCGAATAAGGGACTACGAGTCGCTAGGCGTGGGGCAGCCGGCATGACCGGACCCATTACCGCATGGCCCAGTCTGGTGTTGACCGAAACCAGACCAGTCGCCTGCAACACGTGGACACCTGGCACTAACAGGTATCACAAGGCATCGACACCCAATAAAATGTCTACTGGGCCCGGAATATCGAACTCCGGGTCAGCCAGTGACAACCCAGCGACCAACTGTCGCACCGAGGGCGACAACCGTACGTGAGGGTGTGAGCCCATCACATTAGGCATGACTAATGCCGTGACCGTCAGATTATCCACCGTGACGAATCCACCGTGAATCCACCCGTGACGAGAGAGTAATCCGACATACTCCCTTAACGGAACCGACTTCCGTGTTCCCAATTCCCCGAATGGAATGTGGATACTCCCTTACCGAAATGCCCAACCGTCTTACAAGGTTGCACGAGACTAAGCACCCCTGGGCCCCCGAGTCCAATAGTGCTCGTGCCACACAAGATTTGCCGTCCGAACTCCACGCTATCACCGAGGCGGTGGGGAGCATGACCGTCTGTGGAGTGGCGGCACCCTGTAAGTGGGCGGCGTGTCCCTAGCGGGAACCTCCGCGGGATCCGAACCCGCTGGGACCCCCGTCGGCCTGGTAACTCGGCTGCTGATATGCCACCGGTGGCATATCAGACCGCATGTACATCAGGGGGTCCCAACCCGCATAATAGGCCCCTCGCTCTCCCGGTACCCGACCATACCGGACTGTGAACGGTGTGCCCGGTGGCCACCGTGGATGGAGGGGGGAGAGCGGATCCAACCTGGGGCGCTCTAGGAATGGGGGCGACATCCGACTGTTCGCCTCCCAGAGCGACGGGCAGGGTGGCGCAGAAGGTGGTGGGCTCCCAGCCTTCGCGCCACTCATAGGTGCCATCTGACACCCGCCCGTAACACGCGGTGAGCCAGCGGCCCGAAGTCCTCGCTGACCCTGGACAGCGGCGACCGAACCCCGGCTATCCCGCCTGTTACCCCCCGCGCTGCCCCCTTCCCCTCGGGGGGGGGGTCCCGTCCGCGGGTACCCCAGTCACCCCGTTGGCGACTCCCGTTGCCCGGAGGGGGACTGGGTCCGGCCCTGGTTGGGCCCTGTGACCGACCAACCTGAATCCGGCCCTGGTGACCGTCCGAAGGGCCTGACCGGTTCAGGCACAACACGATGTGGTGCTTGCCACCGCAGCACCCACAGGGGGACGCGCGTGAGCACTCGCTCAGCGGGTGCGGCCCCAAACAACCGAAACACAATCGGTGGCGGAAGACCACCTTCCTGCGGGCAGCTACACCGAGCGCCTTAAAGTTGGCGCAACTGGTCACTTCATGACCGGCACTGTCGCAGTGCACACAGCAGTCACCCGACGGCGCGGCACTCAAAACGCCAAATTGTTTTGACCGCCCACCCCCCCGTGGGGGTGGAGGGCGCGGCCCCTCCCGCATCCGCGCGGGTTGGCGCTGCACACTGGCCTCCGAATCCATGGTATCGCATCGCCTGCATTCACCCTCCAAGAAATCCGTTAATTGGACGAGCGTGGGCAGTTCCGAGCTACTGCCCCCATGCAGCTGTTCAAACCGACTTTGAACAGCTGCAGGCAACCGTGACAAAACCATATATAATACGATATGTGACCATTGGTCTACCGGCAGACCAAGGTTCTGAAGGGCCTTAGTGGCCACCAGCACAGGGTTGAGCACCTGTACCCGGATGTCAACATCCCGGGTTACTCTTGGGATGCTGAACAGCTTCCCCAGCTGCGCATCAACCAACCGCCGTTTGTGTTGGTAGCGGTCAAACAATATGACCCGGGCAATCTCATAATTGCCCGCCGTGACCGTTAGGTGACCGACCAACTCCTTCGGTTCACTCCGCAGTGCCATCAATAGTTGGGCCAACTTGTAGGCGTTGTCCAGGTCGTCCCGACCGTGGACCAGACTATCGAATAAATTTATGAATGCCGGCCACTCATCAATTGCCCCACCGAAGGCCGGAATCTCCAGGTGTGGCAGCCGTCCAACAACACCCTTAGGGGGCGGGTCTCCACTACCCTCCCCGCGGTCATCCCGACGCGACCGCTTAATTTTTTCGGCGCGACGCTCGATGTCGCCCAAGCACTCCATCGCTTGGTCAGCATCCGCGCAGAGCTGCTTCACTGCGGCCACCGAAGCCTCATCCGTAAGCCCGAGGGCCTCAGCCTCCGCGGCCAGCCGACACACCTTCCCGACGCGTGTCATTGCGTCTTCCACACGCTTGAGCAGGACATCGTCCATGTCAGGTCGCTCCACATACTTGTGAGTATGGGCGAGCCATCTCATCTCCTCACGGACGCCATACCGCAGTACCGTCAAGGGCGAAGGTGCCATGGTTACCAATTCAATTGTTTCTGGTCCTATGCTTCACTACCGAACTAAGCACAGCCAGAGACCAGCACTTTCCCGTCAGCGCTGGGCACAGAAATTAAAACTAAGTTGTAAAAACCAAGGCAACTACTAAAACAATTAAATCCTAAACAATATTTAATATGGTCGCCCTGTGGACATACACCTTATAATATACACTCTAAATCAATTAGAGAATGCCACCATGTGGTACAATACAAATAACACACAAAAGGTTATTATAAAAAAAAACTATTTTTCTAGCAGTGGCCCCTCCGATATGACCCACACTTCTTTTGAGGTCAGCAAAATCAGCTTAATACCCCTTAAATAGCCCGACCCTGCTGTGTAAACCGAAATAACACTGCAGTACGATAGAACCCGACGTTCTACCGCAAGTAATACAATCTAGTTACTTCGCAGAATGACTGTTCAATCTTTTATGCGCACAACAGTAGTTTCCGACTACACTTATAGTTTCCGACTAACCGAAAATGAACTTTAATTGTGGTGTACCGACCACAGACTCACTCACAAACCAGATTGCCGGCCAATCTGAGATATTCTTTTCTCCCAACTACAATGTGGCAACAACCCTACAACCTTCCGTGAATCGGTGATTTCCCACTAGGAAAACCGCGCCTGCTACCAAAATGGTTAATTTCCACGCCTACCGAACGGCGTGGAATCCGAAGGGGGTGGGCCTTTGCCAGCACGTGAGAGAAAAGTGAGTTGAATGATTGTTACTGACCTTTGTCTCCGTAGACAGGAAATCGAAAGCTCGATTCGAGACGGGAATTCGGGAAAAGGGCACAGTTTGGGATAGGATATGGAGTGAATCTCACTGTCGCTGCCGACGCTGTCGCCGGCGTACTGCCTGCCATCACGTGGAGTCGCCGCTACCGATACGACGATGTCCAATCCACAGGGATCACTTGACCGCTGACGCGAATCTACTTATTTCCCGACGATGTAGATTATTAACACTCCGACCAGGCCCGACGCCTGTATTTGGTAATTGGTACACCGAAATACCAATCAATGGCACGACGCCTGAGCAGACATGTTGTTCTCCCGATGAGAAAAAAGCAAAGGATAACCTCCAATTTGTTCCTCTCGTTGGTACGAGTGACATCTGCGGTCCGTTTCCGCTTAGTGATGTCCCGATTACTCGCGGTCGATCCGCGCAACAAAAAACCGGTGCTTTCCGAAGCATAAATATTAAACAGACCGTGTAGATCATTTCATATTAATGCGTAAATTGCGTGAGCTAGGGATAAGGGGGGATCTGCTCAGATGGCTGGAGTCATACATAAAAAACAGAAGTCAAACAGTCGTCGTGGCAGGACACCGTTCCGAGTTCATCGCTATCCCATCAGGAGTGCCACAGGGATCACTGCTGGGACCGCTCCTTTACATTGCCTACCTATACGATATAAGCAATTGTTTTATCCACTCAAAGTTTATTTTATACGCCGATGATAAAAAAGTGTACAAAAAGATAAATGCAACGTCCGATTGTGCACTTCTACAGAAAGATCTTTGTAGGCTAGGTGTCTATTATACGGTAAATAGGATAAGTGTTAATCTCACTAAATGCAATCACCTGAGCTTTACCAGAAAGACTAAGCCAATATTTTACAATTACCAAATTAATAACAGGCCAATCGAGAAAGTTAAATCAATAAGAGATCTAGGAGTTTTACTCGATTCAAAGCTCACATTCTCTCAACATATAGACGCTGCTACAGACAAGGCCTATAAGAACCTGGGTTTTGTACTTCGAACGAGCCAGGCATTCACTGACCCACTGTGTATAAAGGTTCTCTACTAGGTACTCGTACGTGCGCAGTGTTCTAGAATACTGTAGCCCTATCTGGCGACCCCAATATATATGCCACATTGAGTCAATTGAACCATTACAACGCAAATTTATTAAACATCTTAATTACCGCACTGGCTACCACTCTCCTTTGAAGAACTACAATACTTCGTTGGAAAAGCACAAACTGCAAACACTCGAGGACAGGAGGCGTCTCCTGGACATGCTATTTCTTCATGACCTGTGTAATGGAAGACTGAACTGTCCTGAATTAATCTCCTCAGCACTTCGGTTAAATGTTCCGAATAAAAGAACCAGGCACACTCCTCTCTTCCATGTCCCCCTATCTCGGTCAAACTATGCACAAAACTCAGTCATGAATAGGTGTCATTTAAATTACAACAAGCTTTCCAAAGATAAGGACCTAGACATTTTTAACACCTCTAAACAGGTTTTTAAGAAAAATATCATTTGAATTATTAAAACAAACAGATACATTGATGATGTATCTGCCGTGTCATAGGAAAGCCTACTCACCTATACTCACCCTGCTTAGTGGAAATTCAATAGACACAGTCCCGATCCCAAGACCATCGTCGTCGTAGGGCTAAGCAGATACAGGTACAACTACACTCACACCACTACACAACACATGCAACCTACACTACTTACACAACCGGCACACCACATCTCAACTTGCAATAATATAAATTAAAATTTTAAAACTAAATCAACACTAGTTACATATATGTAAAACTAGTTTTGGTTATAATTTCTATATATAAGTACAAGGTGGGCCAAAAGAAATCACCCTATTGGAAGATGCTCTCATTTTTGCGAATGGCCGCCAATGTCAAATCTGTTTTGACATTTGTGGACTAGACAGATGCAGAATATAAGTGAACAAGCCATGGAGCGATATACTCCCAAAGAACGCGGAATAATTGTGTCTATTTTTTACGTAACAATTCGTCTGTGGTGTTGGCGCAGCGTGAATTCCGTCGCCGATTCCCCGACCGTCTGACACCGACTGCGCAAATACTGCGCCGTTTGGCCACCAACCTTGAAGAATATGGGACCACACGAGACGTTGACAAGAGTGGCCGGCCCCGAAGCGCCCGTTCCGCCGAGAATATCGCCGCTGTTGCCGAGGATGTCGAAATGTCGCCGGAAACATCGACCAGACGCCGTGCCACGCAATTAGCCATCAGCCGGACGTCCCTAAGGCGAATTTTGGTCAAAGACCTGCGCATGTTCCCGTACAATGCCACTTATATAGATCGTATTGAAAATATCCAAAAGCGGTTCCTGAGGTACCTATGTTTTAGAGTTAAAATTCCCTATAAATCCAATAACTATCTAAATCTCTGTAAACAATTTCACTTTTTACCTCTTCAAAATAGGCGGAATATTGCCGATTACCTATATATTTTAAAAATAATTAATAATGACATCGATTGTCCGGTCCTCCTGAGCAAACTTAAATTTGTTGTTCCACAGAGGTCACTCAGATTCAACCCTCCATTAAATGTGCCTAGAGCCTCAACTAACTATAGACAAAATTCATTTTTGATACGAGCAAGCAGGACTGTTAACTGTTTTAGCAAGTTGTTGGACATAGATACACAGTCAGGTCATAAGTTCTGTCACACAATAAAAACTTTTGAATTTAGAACGCTGGCCACAAAAAAGTTTATTGAATTCGAATTTCGAATTTTTCATGAAAATAAAAATGTGTACTTTTTAGAATTTTCCTCATTTTTAAATATGGAGTGGACACTTAAAGAAGACCGTGTCGCAGTTATTGCGTTGCATCGTTGCGGTTACGCGTCAATTCAGATTTTCAACTTACTGAAATTTTTTAATATAACCAAAAGATTCGTTTATCGTACCATAAAACGATACAATGAAGACTCTAGTGTAGATGACAGGTCAAGAAGTGGTCGCCCTCGCTCTGTTAGGACTCCAGCAGTGATAAAAGCTGTGAAGGCGCGAATTCAAAGAAATCCCATACGTAAGCAGAAACTGTTGGCCCTTCAGATGGGGTTAAGCAGGACCACGATGAAAAGGGTCTTAAATGAAGACTTAGGGCTTAGGGCATATCGAGGAAAAACAGGACATCGTTTGGACGCTCGTTTAATGGACCTGAGACTGAAGAGATGCCGCGCTTTGTTGAAGCGGTACGCGGGAAAAAAGCATCGGGAAATTCTTTTTTCGGATGAAAAAATTTTCACCGTGGAAGAGAGCTACAACAAACAAAATGATCGGCACACAGCAGTGAAGAAGCGAGCAACCGTATTCCGCGTGTCCAACGAGGTCATTTACCATCCTCGCTCATGGTTTGGTTGGGAGTCTCTTATTGGGGCTTAACTGAGGTACATTTTTGTGAGAAAGGCGTAAAAACGAATGCAGTTGTGTATCAAAATACAGTCCTCAAGAACCTTGTGGAACCTGTTTCTCATACCATGTTTAATAACAGGCACTGGGTATTCCAACAAGATTCTGCGCCAGCTCATAGAGCGAAAAGCACACAAGACTGGCTGGCGGCGCGTGGAATCGACTTCATCCGGCACGAAGACTGGCCCTCCTCCAGTCCAGATTTGAGTCCGTTAGATTACAAGATATGGCAACACTTGGAGGAAAAGGCCTGCTCAAAGCCTCATCCTGATTTGGAGTCACTCAAGGCATCCTTGATTAAGGCAGCCGCCGATATTGACATGGACCTCGTTCGTGCTGCGATAGACGACTGGCCGCGCAGAATAAAGGCCTGTATTCAAAATCGCGGGGGTCATTTTGAATAAACTTTATTACCATAAGAATCTATGTTTTATTAAGTTCATTTTGCTATATAAATAATTACATAAATAATAAACATGTCTAAATTATTTCATATTGCACATGTGACAGAACTTATGACCTGACTATGTATATTTCATACCAATATTGTCAAGGCAAGGCGGTGCCTAAGCCTAACCCTTAACTTTTTTAGTGCATAGTTTTTATCTTTTTTAATATGGTTTTTGTGTCAATATCTCACTGTTTGTTTTAATTGGCAAGTGTGACAAATATGATGAGTGTTCCCATGTTTAATTTTTGTTCTATTTCTATAAGTGAATACCTGTAATTGGGTTTCTATTTCTATTTTAGTTTTTAAAGAAATTAGTTCTATAGCTGTTGGTTTTCCAAATTTTAAATAAATAAATAAATAAATACAAAGTCCAGTCCGTGCATCAGCTGCTGCCTGCCGACCGCCAAACGCGCGTAACCTACGCTCAAGCCATCCTCAATCTCGACGAAGAAGTGGACGATTTTTCGACCAAAATCATAATGAGCGATGAGGCTCATTTCCACCTCAGCGGGTACGTGAACAAACAAAACTATCGCTTCTGGGGCACCGAAAATCCACGAGTGATGCACGAGGAGCCATTACACCCGCTCAAAGTGACTACATGGTGCGCTGTTCACGCTGGAATAGTCATCGGGCCATTTTCTTTCGAGAATGCCGTTGGCCAAACGGCAACAGTGGACGGTGCGCGCTATAGGGCCATGTTGACCGAGTTTTTTCTGCCGCAATGGGACGAATTAGGACTGGAGGACATGTGGTTCCAACAGGACGCAGCAACGGCACACACTGCGCGAGCCACAACCGATATTCTGAAGGCAGCGTTCCCGGGTCGCCTCATCTCTCGTTTTGGCGATTTGCACTGGCCCGCAAGATCGCCCGATTTAAGCGTTCCAGACTTTTTTTTGTGGGGTTTTTTGAAGTCCCGTGTTTACGTGAACAAGCCCGAGACTCTGGAAGCCCTCAAGGACAACATTCGACACGAGTGCGAGAATCTGTCGCCCGAAGTTCTCGCCGAAGTGATGAAAAATGCCACAAAACGAGCCCGTATGGCAGTCAATTGTGACGGCGCCCATTTGGCCGATATAATCTTCTCGAGTTGACCAATAAAATTCTAAAGGTTCAAATAAACATAATCAAAAAACATAATCGAAGTTTTTCATTTAGAAAAAAAAAGAGAGTCAAACAACATCGTATGACTTCTTTTGGCCCACCTTGTATAATCGCCAAGTATGTTTGTCTTATAATATTTAAACAAAAAAAATGTAAATCTGTTATTGCCTTACATAATTGTGGATTTTTTAAGATCAATAAATAAAAACCGGTCAAGTGCGAGTCTAAATCGCGCACGAAGGGTTCCGTACCACCGTTCAATGGAAGCGATGGTGTAGAGTGAATAGTTTGGATTTTACACAGCAAAATATTGTTTACAAAGTTATTGGTGCGGTTACTTTCACACTCCATGTACGTAACCAGGCGCATCCATAAGTTTGTATGTGGTATTGAAAGAATTGTTGTATGGGAGCCCCCTTAAATATTTCTTTTATCCTAGTTTTTAGTATTTGTTGTTATAGCGGCAACAGAAATACATAATCTGTGAAAATTTCAACTCTCTAGCTAGCTAGGTTCTTGAGATACAGCCTGGTGACAGACGGACGGACGGACAGCGATGTCTTAGTAATAGCGTTCCGTTCTTACCCGTTGGGTACGGAACCCTAAAAATAAATAAATAAATGTGCCAGAATTTTACAAAACGGACCAATTGGTAGGCACAAAATGTTCCATTTCCATGACTCAAATACTTGTAAGAAAATACGTACAATGAAGAAGACGTTGACTAATTACAAAATGATCTATTTATTTTTTCTGTCGATTTAGTCGCTACAAGCTAACTTTACATATTTTAAATACTAATTAATGGGTGAGGACAATGACATGTTTTCCTTTGAGTAGTCCTCTCATGATCACCCTGCGTCCATTCGGAGTGGAAATGCGAGTTTCTTAACCGTGCTCTCACGTCTGTCTGACATCGTTGGGGCGAGGGAAGTAGCAACGAACCTTCGAATTATATAGATAGTAGAATATGAAACATGGATGAGCTATGTCAGCAATCACACATTATGCATAGTTTGTAGATATTTAACTAGACCAACCGAGATAACTTTATTAGAATAAATGTACAATAAAAGGCATTCTCAAAATAGCAGTCGTTGAGTTTGGAATCAATCTATCAACCAACATTACCTACATATACTATATACATACAACAGATTTTGGTCCTTCGAACTAAAAGAAGGACCTCGCGCGCCGTGAAAATTATCAAGCACTCAAACGACCAGTGCACTTGGTTAAAATGGTGCCGAGTCTGTCAGCAAAATCACAACACATTACTGCATGATGCAATCTGCAAACGAAGTGTCGTGCAACCTACTGCCGCGCGCCCCACTTCAATGGAATCTAGCTCACCTACATTGCCGCAGACCAATGGGAACACACAACACAGCGTAAACTACGTAGCAACCGACGATGAGGATATCTTACTAGCGACTGTAACGATCAAAGTAATGGCTTCAGATGGATCCTACGTGATTATGAGAGGAATGCTTGATCAAGCAGCTCAGACTTCACTGATCTCCGAAAATGCCGCCAGATGCTGGCATTACAACGACAACGTTTCCACGCTTCGGTGTCGGGCATTGGAAATGGTTCGAAGCAAAGCAAGAGCATCGTTTCACTGAACATCGAATAAATCTACGGCAATCATCAATTAACAACTCAAGCATTAGTCATCAACCGAGTAACCAACAAATTGCCTAAAACGTCATTCGGCAAACAACGAAGGCCATCCACCTGGAGCTTGTATCCGATCTTTTGACACAAGGATTTCTGCCTGCTTTTCGTCGCTTCTGTGCACGATGCAGTACCCCAAGCCACATGTATAGTGATAATGGGACCAACTTTGTTGGGGCAAACAGACTCCTCCGGCAAGAATATCAAGAAATCATGGCGACAATCAACGAAAACCTATTTAGAAAAATAAGCGACCTTCAAATACAATGGTCGTTCAACTGTCCAGCATTTCCTTCGTCTGGCGGATTAATGGAGGCTGCTGAGAAGAGCTTCAAGCATCACCTACGGAGAGTCATGGGAGAACAAATCCACACATGAGGAGTTCATCACTCTCCTTCAGCAGATAGAAGCCTGCCTCAACTCTAGACCCCGGTCGAGCTAACGGAAAACCCGGAAGACGAATATCTGACGCCTGGACACTTCTTAGTTGGAGGTTCATTATTAGCCAGACCACAAACAGATCCTGACAACATGAACCTCATCACAAGATGGCAACTCGTTCAAAACATGAACAAGGAATTTTGGAAGAAGTGGTCCGCCGAATATTTGAACACTTTACAAATGAGAACGAAATGGAGAAGAGCAAGACCTAACCTTCAAGTAGATGATATCGTGCTCATACAAGAAGACAACATACCTCCCGGCAAGTGGCTTCTAAGAAGAATCATCTAGGTCCACCCGGAAACGATGGGCACGTCCGCATCGTCACACTCAAAACCAATAACAACTATAACAATCTATAAACAGTAACTCTCATCAGAAAACTATCAATAAAACAACAGCTGATCAACAAACAAATCAGCCGCGAAATTGCCGAGACAAGAAACCTACGCGTAACTTCATATCAATGGCGGTTTTACTGTGTCTATCCATATTGACCCCAGCGACGAGCTTCTACAACGTTTCCGAGTTCAGTAAAAATCAAGAAATATATTTCGAGAAGATGTACGACATGCATCTCATCAAAAACGATTGGAAACTGATCATCTATTACAATCTGTCGAATACTGGAACGGAATACTCGAAATCGAAGATTACGTCAGTCATATTGAAAATCACCAACAGTCCGTGAGCACGGCACAATCAAAACAATATAAAGGAATCGTACTTCAATTGAAGCACGAGTGAGCAGAAATACAACGCTACAACCGCATACTACGCCAAGGTCAAACTGAAAGGCGAGATAAAAGGGGTCTCATAAACGGGGTAGGCTACATTGCAAACTCCCTGTTTGGCGTATTGGACGACAGTTTCGCGAGGAAATATGAGAAGGATATTTAAAAAATATCCTATAACGAGAACCACCTACAAGATCTACTCAAAAATCAAACGACCGTAATAGAAGCAAAGTCCATCCTACTACACCGTAACGAATCCATAATGAACAAGCATTTCAGGAACATGCAGCGACAACTTCAGGAATTCCAGCTAGTACAGCAACGCATGCGAGTTGAATACAGCGACGAGTTATTCACATTATGAACACTTTTTACAGCCGAAATAATTATCTCTAATATAAGAAATGTTCAACAAAACCTCATCAATACGATCACAGAGTTCACACAGGATCACCTGGACGCGCAATTGATACCTCCAGAGCAGTTGGAAGAGCAAGTCAACATCATTTACAGCGACTTGCCCACCGATTTGACGCTACTGGCCGACAAACAGAGGCTCGCAAACCTGTATAAAATAATGAAGGTAAAAGTCAATGTAGGCCTAAGGTTCTTTATCATCGAAGCGAAGATACCACTCGTGAACAAGGAGCACTTTCAAATTGACAGAATAATCAGCTTACCACACAAGGAGCACACAGTTGAATCTACAGCTGTTTACATAGCATTCAATCTTCAAAAGGATCTTCTACTCTAACCAACAAAAGCAGACATGCAAGGATGCATACACACATCGGCAGATCAAATACTCTGCTCTATTGACAAACCTGTCTTCGAATTGCAGATAACAGACAACATATGTAATCTGAGCATCCTCAAAGGGTCACTGTGCCGCACAAAGCCACGACCGCGTATGACAAGCAATGGATCAGGTTAAATCACAATAATAAGTGGATGTACACTTGAATGACGTTTTCAAAGATGCGTTCAAAAACTAAACAAAACATTTCAACAAAAACGTTTTTGTTGAAATAGGTTCAGCTAGAGACACGTTTCTAGATTTATTTTACTACCTTTTCAAATACCGTATTAGGGTGTAAGCGAAAGAAGAATGACGCGAAGCTCTGTCCCTTAATTCCTGTGTGCCTTGAACATGTCAATATAAAATAACTGAACGGTCTGTACGCAGGTAGACGATTTATCTGCCAGGTAAGGGAGTTTAACCTCAACATGTGCATCTCGTTCTCAAAATAACAATTTAAAATATCGGTCATTGATTAAACAAGTTCTTTAATTTTTTAAGTTCACAATCTCTTGTTCCCACTCCAATTCATTACATGACTATTATATCAATATGAATAATGGTAATTTAAGTACTTACATAAGATGAGCAAGGCTAAAATTAAATAGGTATAATATAGTATGTCATGGACCAACAATTGTCCATGCTATAAGTACAATACAATTTCACTTTCACACATGCACGAGACATAGCTGTCAAAATAGCTTAAGTTTAAAATCTGTTCAACTATTATCGATTTCAACGGCTATTCAATTACATTGTTTACAGTAATTTGTTACTACAACTTTTACTGATTGATAGATTTTCTCGTATCCATAATTAAATATTCTATTTTATTAGGAATCAATGAATTAGAAATGTAAATAAACAGCATGTCACTTAAAATAAGGCACTATTCAGCAAAGATTGTTAACCTTGAAACCCTT
Organism: Argyresthia goedartella; assembly: GCA_949825045.1. Classification (NCBI taxonomy): domain Eukaryota; kingdom Metazoa; phylum Arthropoda; class Insecta; order Lepidoptera; family Argyresthiidae; genus Argyresthia; species Argyresthia goedartella. The sequence continues at coordinate 17,139,936 of OX463821.1, read as the reverse complement.
TTATACTCTCGTTCCATACAAAATAAATCTAGACTAGGTGGTAGATAACTTGAAAAATATGTATGTAGCCAGATTAATTTATAGTATATTTGAATACAGTTTTGTAGAGATAAGTACTCAAAATATTTCATAAATACTCTAAATAAATATTCTAAAGATAAATTCGTTTTAAGTCAGTTCTATCTTCTACATCAGGTCAATGTAACAATTTTAAAGTCACTTATATACTATTCTAAAAAGAAATATTATATTCTATTCTAAAAGGAAATATCTACCAGAATTAAATAAAACTTATCATAATAGCACAAAATCACGTCTCTCATCAATTTAACAAACAGCAGAATCATTCAAACACTCTTAGAATAGGTACCTATTTGTATTGTTCGACATTTTCCATAAAGGTGGTTTTTTATATTGTGACATCGATAAAAATAGCTCTTTTTAATATAACTTTTGTGTTACAAAAGTTAATGTACATATGTAAAGCTCACAATAAATTTAAGTTTAGCGGCAAGAAAATTGTTTAATAAATAAGTTGATAGGTATTATTTACATCCAGTCTATAAAAACATCTTATAATTGGATAAAATCAGTACCTGTTCCATATAAACGTCTGATAGAAAAATACGAAGATTGATATGTAGATGCAATTTACTAGCTTATTTATATTTTATATTTTTGTGCCGTATCTCAATTATAGTTATTATTATTGTTTTTAAAGATAATAATTTCTGCTATACAATATTTTTTCTACATAGATAAGTTACTACTGAGATCGCAAGCCATCCTTCTCCTATGACATTTTATGTAGGTAGGTATTATTGTGAAAATACCACGGTCTATGTTAATGTCTTGTGGATATAGAATACAGTGAAAATACCACGGTCTATGTTAATGTCTTATGGTATAGAATAGAAACAACTACATAGATACCATTTTTTATCAGGCTTACACTCTCAGGGAACTTCATTAATCACGTGATGTTTTTTTAGCAACTTTTTAACCCCTGTCTCACTGGGGATGCAGGTTCGAATCCTGACTGTGAAACAATGAGTTAATTAATTTATCTCAAGATCATTATCGGACGTTCAGTATTTCGGATGACACTTTAAGCAGTAGAACCCGGGTCCTAAAGCTATGGTGATAGTGGTCGTAAAACCCCTCCATCAACCCGCACTGAGCCAGCTTGGTGGTGTATGGCTTAATCTTACTCGTATCCGGGTAAAGGCATGTGCCCCTCGATGGGGAAATTAATGGGCTACATTTATATTTATAAGGAAAGAACAGAATGTTATCTATAAATCGAATTAATTTTTGGAGAATTTTCGTACCAAAGCGCATTCGAAAAGTGATTGATCATTCACTACGAAGACTACGGAAGTCTCATGACTTCCATAGTCAACACTCCTGTCAAAATTCTTGGAGTTGGCGATGCGTGTTTCGGGGCCGCGTATTACGATTCCATGAGTATTCTATTATTTATTTTTATTATTCTATGACTATTCTAAGGGATCGTCACTTTTTAGGTCGACGTGTCAGTTTTTAACAGAGCAGATTATGACAAAAATAAAGTTGTAAATAAAAATGTTTATAGTCAGAGAGAAAAAAAACATTTGCATACAGGCACATACATTACTTCTAGCTCCAATAGAATATTTTTCTTATTTACATTATTATCAGCCAATTCTTATTTATGTCTTCGTTTCTACATATATTCGGTGTAGGTAACGAAAATTATATACTCGTGATATCTTAATGTTCGTGATTTTTCGAATCAGACATTTTGCGGGATCTGAAATATGGGATTACTCAAGCAGGATCCCGAAAGATTGCGGGATTGAAAATTATTATTATTTTTAAGAAAACTATGATTATTTGTTAGACCCGGCACAGCCTTATTAAATAAGTGATTTAACAACTTTCCCATGGAACTCCAGACTGTTCTATAGAATATGTGCGGAAAGTAATTGAAGACAATTGTTTGTATGACTCAACAGTCATACAAACAATTGTCTGTGACACTTTTTTTCACATCAATATTTTTGGCATAAAATTACATAATTACATAAGTTTCATACATTATAATGAAGGCAATAAATCTTTTTTTTCTTGTCTTGTTATACTTACTTGTCTTTCTTGTAACTTCCCGTTGATCTAGAATCATGAAAGAGCATGACACATTTTTGGCATACCTAAATTTCCGCCCTAATATGACAAAAATTCTTGATTTGACGAAACTGCTTTCAATCGACAAATTATATTATTACAAACAAAAATATGTAGTTTATAATTCCGTAAATTATATACTGTGCGATATTTTTGAGTTTGACCATTTAAATAGTCAAGTCAAGTCAAAGTTCTTTATTACTGTAGATATTTACATATACATAGCAAACGTCATTTTTGCCTCTTCTCTACATTGGACCACTGTGGGAGAAGATTAAAATATATGCAATTTTTTTAAGAGCCGATTGACTACCTCGACTATCTACCGGATCAAACATGTTACTATTTATTTTCAAACTATAAACTCGGTATTAGTTTTGTTTGTAATAATTGGCTCTACATATTGACACTTGTTTCATCTCTGGCCGAAATAATAAGAATTTTCATCGTAGGTATGCCACGTTCTTATAGTAATGTAGTGTGGTGACGCCCTCATCCCTATTTAGATAACTATGATATTACTAATTACTCCAAATATAGATCAGTCTAAAACCAAACGTTGTTTCAATTAGTAGTGTCATGTCCTTACATGGCGACCTTGCCATGCGCGACAACTCGCGTCGCGTTGCAGTTCAAGTGCCAAAATAGGTTTACTTAGTACAAACTATGTGATGAAAATAAATAAATGTGAAACATAAATAATTGAAAGACATTAAAAATGAAGGACTGGGCTTGTGGGCTAGTTTTGGCCTCTATAGTTATCGTTTGCACCGGAATCTTCACATTAGGTTTCTATTGGGCAGTGCGAGAGCTTATACAAGTACGCAGTGGTCAATGAATAAACTGAACAACATGATCATGGGGAAAACTCAGTCAAAAGAAGAAATTATAATCGCCCAGCATGCTGCTGGAGGATCGAACAACGCATCCATAGAATAAATAAAAATGCATTTAAGCACCACCAACATGATTCTTGGTGCTATGGTATTTATGTTGCTGCTGGCCGGTTGTTTTTAGGGTTCCGTACCCGAAGGGTTCCAAACGGGACCCTATTACTAAGACTTCGCTGTCCGTCCGTCCGTCCGTCCGTCCGTCCGTCTGTCACCAGGCTGTATCTCAAGAACCTAGCTAGCTAGAGAGTTGAAATTTTTACAGATTATGTATTTCTGTTGCCGCTATAACAACAAATACTAAAAAACAGGATAAAATAAATATTTTAGGGGGCTCCCATACAACAATACCACATACAAACTTATGGATGCACCTGGTTACGTACATGGAGTGTGAAAGTAACCGCACCAATAACTTTGTAAACAATATTTTGCTGTGTAAAATCCAAACTATTCACTCCACACCATCGCTTCCATTGAACGGTGGTACGGAACCCTTCGTGCGCGATTTAGACTCGCACTTGACCGGTTTTTTTGTATTTAAATTGTACAAGGGCTGCCACAAACGGATGATTAGAAGAGAGCTCAACAGCGGCTACCTACCGGTCTACCACAAGGATCGAAGGAAAAATGGTTCAGAGCAGGTCTAATGCAGAAAGGAAGATAAAAGTGCGTGAAATAGGTAATGCGTATTTTGTAATATATAAGTGAACTGCGTAAGTGAGTTAAAATAGTGAGCAAAATAAAATCGTTATTTGGCGCATCGATACTGTGCGAACACGATATGCGTCGACGAATATGGAAGCTTGAGACATTCCGTTACCTATAAGGGGAGATGAGTTAGTTACCATGGACTTGAGGTAACTTTTGGTATTCTAGGTATATAAAGTGGAATAAATGTTTACTTTTAAGGTAACTACATTTATTATTTGTCTAACATGATTGAATGACAGATAAGCTTAGTGATATTTTAGAAACATTAAAATCGATAAGAGAAAAGCTAGTAAAACTAAATAAGAGTAGAAGAACTCCAGAAGCTCTAAATAAAGGTTTAAATAAAGCTTCACAGCATTATGCAGAATATCTAGTGTTCGGATACAGTAGATGAACAAATCGATTGTGAGGAAATTAAGGGTTCTGATTTAATACAAATTAAGGAAATATGTATAAGAATTAATACAACATATACACAAATACAGGAATTTTATTCAAAGATTTTTCATAATTCATAATTCTTTATTGCACACACATATTCAATTTAAAAGGTTACATTAGGAGAAATCATATGTACAAAGGCGAGCTTATCTCTAAAAAGAGATTTCTTCCAGCAAACCAAGGCATGAAAGGGAAATGTATCATGAAAGGGTAGGCAGTGTACAATATCTAATTTATACTAAAATATTAATTATATATATACTAAAATACTAATTTATACTTATAATATAAAATACGGAAAATAAAATACTTATATACCAGACTACTAAATACAATACATACATATACCTGCAAATATAGTTTATATATTATAATGATATACATACTATAACTCTCACGAAAGAGAGAGGAAGTGCTCTTTTACCCGGTTTTTGAAAGAGACAATAGTGGGACTGTCTCTCATAGTGCAAGGTAGTGCGTTCCACAGTCGAACCGCCTGCAGCCTGAATGAGTGCTCATATGCCGAGGTGTTATGCCTTGGAGTGGCTAAGAGTGAGACCGTGTGAGATCTCCGGTGCCGATCTCCTGAAAAGAGATACTCAAAGCGGTCTCGAAGGTAGCAGGGGTAGCGCGGGTTTTTCAATTTATTGAAAAGATAAGAGAGAATATGAGTGTCTCGGCGACGACGAATTGGAAGCCACCCCAACTCTTTGGGATATTGAGAGACATGGTCGAATTTGCGCAACCCGAAGATAAACCGAATCCCAAGATTCTGAAGTCGTTCGAGTTTGTTCAATAGATCTTCGTTCGCGCTCGCCCAACAGACATAGGCGTAGTCGATTAGCGGCATCAGAAGGGACTGAGAAAGGGTGATTTTGGTCTGCCGTGGCAAGAAGTACTGCAAACGCCTGAGGGAGTGAAAAGACGCAAAGACCCGTCTGCTGACCTCGCTGACATGTGGAGACCAAGACAGCAGGTTGTCAAAAATAACCCCAAGATTTTTCGCCTGATCTGTATACTCTATTGTGATGCCATTATATAACACAAGAACGATATGTTTTTGTATCAAGGAAAGCGTGTGCCTGGTTCCTAAAAGCATGGCTTGTGATTTGGTCGGGTTTACCAACAGCCCGTATGATAAGGCCCAGTCTTTCACACTCTCGAGGTCAGCATTCAGTGCCTCCACGGTTGAGGCTACATCGCAGGGGCAAAAGTGGCGATAAATTTGGAGATCATCTGCGTACAGATGATACGAAGAAGAGATAACGTCGGAGATGGAGTTGTGGAGTTGATGAAGACTGAAAATAGAAGAGGAGAGAGAATACCACCTTGAGGCACTCCTGAGGAAAGATCACACCATTGAGTTTCAGTCTCTTCAGACTTAATGCGTTGCTGACGACCTCTCAGGTATGAGTGGAACCATTTAGCAGCATGGACGGAGACATTCAGTGAGCTCAATATAGCGACCAGAATGTCAAAATCGACGCAGTTAAAGGCATTGCTGAAGTCAAGCAGGGCTAGGACCGTGACCAACTTCTGATCCATGGCTAGCTGTATGTCATCGCTGACTTTTAAGAGTGCTGTGGTAGTACTATGGCCCGGTCTGAACCCAGATTGGAAAGGATTGAGAAGTTTGTTTGATGAAAGGTAGGAAGAGAGTTGGGAGTGGACTATGGATTCAAGGACTTTGGAGAGAATGGGTAAGATAGATATGGGCCTATAATCTTTGAAGGAGGAGGAATTGGATTTTTTTGGCAGTGGGATAACGAGTGCTTTCTTCCACAGGCTAGGAAAGGAGCTTACCGAGAGAGAGAAGTTGATGATGTGGGTAATTGGAGGAAGCAACTCCTCCAGGACGCTGTGGATCATCTGATGGCTGACGTTGTCGCCACCAGCAGCTTTGGATGTGATAGCTAGCACTGCCTTTCTAACTGCACCGATTCCAACAAGCTTAAAGTTAAACGGTGAGGTGCAGACTGCAGCCCTCGACCGTAGACAATGAAGAGTTGCCTCCTTAGTGGTAGGGTCCATCACGACGGGAGGAGAAGAAAAAAACTGGTTGAGACCGTTGAGATCGATATTACCTAAAGAAGATGACTGGGACTTGCCAACACCAATGGTCTTAAGGAACTTCCATACCTGAGCTGGAGTGTACATCTCTATACGCTCATGGATGTGGCGTCGCTTGGCATCGCGGCACATGCGGTTGCACAGGTTACGGAGGCGTTTAAAAGCTAGAAGATTGTCGTTGGTCGGGTCCCTCTTATATCGCCCTTTTGCACGGTTTCTCTTTGCCATTAAACGCTTGATGGCGTCGGTCAGCCACGGGGCAGGAAGATGTTTGACCCTGACTTTTTTCATTGGTGCATGCTTGTCGAAGAGCCCAAGGACAATTGAGTTGAGCTTCAGGATTTTGTCATCAACGGTCTCACAAGTCATGACAGGGTTCCAATCAACAGATGAGGCATCGGATTTAAGGGAGTCGAGGTCCACACCTTTGAAGCTCCGGATATCCAGAAATATGGCTTTGCGCTTAGGGGGCCTAACTCTGTATGAAAGATAAACCAAGTCGTGATAAGAGAACGGAGCGGTAAGCTGACCATGAGAAACCACCTTGGCTGTGTTGGAGATGATCATGAGATCGAGTAGGGAGGGAGTACAATGTGGTTGAAAGTGAGTAGCGCCGACGGGAAGAATATGTAAGTTGAAAGAATTTACAATAGATTCAAGTTTGGTAGAGCGGGCGTTATTTTTAAGAAGACAGGTGTTAAAATCCCCGAGGATGAGAGTGTCACTATAGAGAGGGGTCAAGTCACATAGTAGCTTTTCAAAAGATTCAAAGTAATCGATGCCGAGTGAGGGGCTATAATAAACACCCAGAAGAATATTGTTGTGACGCAAGCTGACCTAAAGGAAGAGATGCTCAGCCGAACCAGAGTACAGGCTTGGCGAGTGGCTGATGACTTTACAAGGAATGTCAGAACGTAAGTAGAATGCAACGCCGCCATCAGCTTTACCCGTCCTATCGTTGCGATAGAGCCTGAATCCTGGCAGAGAATACAAGGAGGAAGGAAGAGATGGTTTGAGAAAGGATTCTGAGACAAGAACTCCATGTATATTCTGATCGCTGAAAGCTTCAAGGAGGTCAGCATAGCTAGCAGGAATACTTTATATATATATAATAGATAATAGAATAATAGATTTTAAGCGAATCATTGACAACAGCGAAAAGTCAGTTAAACAGTTAATATCAGTAATTGACATGTATTCGTTAAGGTTTCAAAATGATGGTAAGCTGACTTTGATAATTTTTGTCCTTAAAATGCGGCTTTCGGAAAGCGCGAAACTCAGGCTGTCAGGTAACTACGACTCTGTTTCAGGATTAATTACGGACATGAAAAAGCATTAACTCGTACAGAAATCATCTACAGCTCTACGCAGAGATTATCCCGTGCGACCCACAACCAGAAAACCATTGAGGACCATGGTAAGGAAATTGAAAATCTTTTCGTTGACCTGACTGTTTCGAAAGCCGAGGGAGATACGGCAAAGTATGATATTCTGAAGCCAATCAATGAAAGGCAAGCCATAAAGAGGTTCTCAGATGGATTGCGGAATGGTCCCCTAAGTACCATTATTTCAGCAAGGAATTATACAACATTAAAGGATGCAATTCGTGCGGCCAAGGACTTCGACTTTAGGTCAAGTTATGCATTATGGTAGACAGGGTTACCAGCATTTTCAGCGTGGACAGCGAAGGGGGTATTCCCACGGAAGAGGCGGATACGACAGTAATCGTGGGGGTCCAGCGAGTAAGCTTCTCAGGTTTTTCAACAGAGGCGGAAGAGGCAGGTACAACCCTAATTTTGCAAATCGGGGTCATCAGATACATGCTGAATATCAGTACCAAGGCACGTCGGAAGGACACGCGCCTGAACATTCGGAACATAATGAAAACGTAAACAACTCAACGTTTTTTCGAGCCTTATGAAAGTATATGCGCGTATAATAATTACAACAATGTCGAGTTAGATACCCATAATCAGCGATATAATAATTGGCTTGTAGATACAGGAGCGTCGTTGAGCGCCATCAAGTATGAGAAATTGAGATATCTTAACATTCCACTCCATATATGTAAGGTAAGAATAAATGGAGTGCGCGGAGAACTTTATTCGGAAGGCTTTGTTTATCTAACCCTTGCCTCAAATGGCAAAGAGTTAATACACAAGTTTCATGTGTTTAAGAACTTGTGCTGTAAAAGTGATGGAATTTTAGGACAGGATTTTATAGGTAAATACAAAGGCATCATAGACTATGAACTAAATAAATTTTCATTAAAAATTTGTAATGAACGGTTATATATTCCGTTGCGTATGGGTAACATTAGCCACAATAGTTACGTAATAGTACCCTCTCGATCGGAGTCAATACACTTCGTGACAACTTCAATGAATGAGCAGTTTCCATGAGAGTAAGAGGCACGAGAAAACATGTCAGGGCTTTTCAATGCGAAGATGGAGCAGGAATACTTTGGTGACAGCTTGATCTCCTAAAACAGAATAACCTACATAGGTTTTATTTATATTTACTTATATATACTTTACAAATTATAGGTATGTTATATTCTATGCCTACTCGTATCTTCTAAGTTCTATTTGGTGTATTATTTGTATTGAATACATTCTAGAAATGAATGAGGAATGTGTAGTTTATCCGTGTCAACTAAGTGAAGGAGTGTTTATGGCAGGGCTAGTTGTGAATCCGGTGAATTTATTATTATTATTTATTTACCATGAATAATCCAAGTAGTAGACTTACAAAATTTAGAATAAAATTAGAGGAGTACGATTTTGCCATAGAATATGTAAAAGGGAAAGGCATATGCAGCATATGCATTGTCAAGAGTAATATTAACATCAGATGACTTGAAAGGAATGAGTGCATATGTTGTTAACGTTATGACGAAAAGATAGAAAAGAGACCAAGAAGATAAAGATTTTGAAGAATGAACGGTATGTACAGCCAAACATTGTCGAAATGCTTAGCAACCCGAAAAATGCTGTCGAGTTAATATTTACAACAAGTGAGGATATGAAAATTAAGAAAGATGATGCAAGTAATAGTTTATTTGTGTACGACTCACAAAGATACACGATTTATACTTGCCCACTCTCTCGATCATGTATTACGAGAGTCGTATACGTGAGAGAATTTGAGCAGTTTTGTAAGAGTACCTATATAAATATAGAAGAAGTTTACATATTGAGAGATAAAAGTAATGAAAAATATATAAAATGGCTAGCCAACGATAAAGAAAGTAAATGGTCCGGACCACGAATTTTCGTAATAAAAGAAACACAAAGAATAACTGACAAGGATAATAAGTTAGTGGTGTTGAATGATTTTCATATTCTGCCTACAGCAGGACATGCAGGTATTCGAAGGATGATAAATAATATACGTAAGTATTATACATGGCCAAAACTTGCGCAAGACGTTAATAATTATGTTTCAGAGTGTAGTAAGTGTCAAACACAGAAACACTCGGTACCGGTCAAAGATGGTTGTTACAACTACGGCAATGTCGGCATTTGAAAAAATATATGAAATGAAAGTCATATATTTCAACCATACAATGCGAGCTTAAGAAGTTCGTAGAAGCATATTCATTAGACAGTAAGGATGCTATTACGGCAGCAAGAGCATTTGTTGAAGGTTTTGTTCTTAGGTACGGTATTCTCAAGGAGATCGCAACGGAGCGTGGCACTGAGTTTTTGAATAAAGTTTTGAACGAGGTATGTACCTTATTGAAAATAAAAAAATTGACATCGAAACAAAAGGTTCATTGGAAAACTCGCATAAAAATTTGAACAACTTTCTAAGAATACAGACTAATAATGAACTTATAGACTGGATGGACATGGGTGCCTTATTGGTGTTTTAGCTATAATACAAGTGTACATTCGTCATCTAAATTTACACCACATGAACTTGTTTTTGGAAAAGTATGTAATATTCCAAGTAATTTAGTAAAACCGGTAGAACCATTGTATAACTGTGAAAATTATCCATTAGTAATCAAGTACAGAAAACACAGGAAAAAGCTAGAAAAAATTTGATCCAATCAAAAATTGTAAGAACAGATAAAGCTTATCAAACTTGTAGAAGTGTAACATATAAACCTAATGACTATATTCTTTTAAAAAATGAAACAACAAATAAATTTCATAATGTGTTTAATGGTCCATATGTAGTGTTGGAAGATTTGTCACCAAATTTTAAGATAATTAAAGATGGAAAAGTAGATATCGTACATAAGAATAGAACTAAGATGTTCGTTAAGTAGAATGTAATCAGTAAACTTAGTATTTAAGTAACTACGTATAATCAATATATAAAATTGTATAAGTGATTATACAATTTTAATTACTATCACTAGTTTTTGTTTAATTACTATCACTAGTAATTAAACAAAAAAAACATATTTAAGTAATCTTATTTTTTTCTCTTTTGGATTGGTGGTGTAGTGTGGTGACATCCTCATCCCTATTAAGATAACTATGATATTACTAATGACTCCAAATATAGATCAGTCTAAAACCAAACGTTGTTTCAATTAGTTGTGTCAAGTCCTTACAGTAAAAGTGAAGGAAAAAAACAGAAAACCGTAAATTAGTAGTTCCATAAAAAACAGCCAAGTCCGAGTTGAACTCGCGTACTGAGGGATCTGCAAAAGTCACATTTTTTTTTATAATGAAACCTCAACTTCACGGTTTTCGGTTTTTTTCCGTGTGCTATAAGAAACCTCAACTTCACGGTTTTCGGTTTTTTTTCCGTGTGCTATAAGAACTTGCTTCTTGCAAAATTTCATGATTTTAGTTAACCGGGAAGTACCCTATAGGTTTTGATTCCATTGCGCAAAATTCTGACATGAACGGCGGTATCTGTTCATTGTGATGACCTACAAGGGACTACAGACTTCAGTAATCGATTTTACTTTAACTTGATACCTCATCGCGTTCCCGAGAAAAAGTATCTTGACAGACTGAGAGACAGATGGACAACGAAATGATCCTAAAATGGGTTCCCATTATACTTTTAAGATACGGAAGGTAAGATAAGGAACGCTAAAACAGCTGATTGTACGGAACCCTAGGTGCGCGAGTCCGAATTGCAATTGGCCGTTTTATTTCTAAATAACTACCTTCTTAAAACAAAAAATGGATTAAAAAATCTCAATTCCGCAAATCCCGCGGGATAATTCAATTGCGCAGGCTTGCGGGATCTCGATTTTGATGCGGGTTCGGATTCAGTAGTCATGGTCTTGTCACTAATAAGATGTCAACAAGACACTGATTAATCCTAATTTTCTTTCGGAAAACATTATTCTGTAATTTAATGTTAATTGCCATATAAAATCAAAGGCTTGTGTTTCAACGATTACCAAAAAATTTGAAAATTTACTCCCAATAAATTCGAAATGACTGCCAAAATGGATGGATGTCCACCAAATTGTGTTTGGATAAATGATCACCAAACTTCTTTTTATGTTTTGTGTACTTAAGTTTATGTTTTAAGTATTTTTTGTTGTTCTTACATGTTCAACCTAACACGAAGGATAAAGGGGGCTTCGTTTCGCTCACCCACTTTACCCTTCACTTAAGCTACAGCAGTATTTTGCCCAGATATTTTCTGCAACTTTTGGTGGTCATTTAGCTATTTTGGGTAGGAAAAAAATATTTTGGTGTTCATAATATTTGTTGCCTAAATCAAATACATTCAGAAAGTGATCCTATGTTGTTAATTATATGCGGCTTGCTTCATGGCGGGTCTTGCAAGTTGATCTTTACTCGCCATGCGAGCCGTGTGAGTCTTATTTATACGTGTGGCTCTTTACACGGCTTGCTAGCAACGTGAAATCGTGAAAATGGACAGAAATCTCATGGATATGGTTCAGTCCGTTTGATTTTCTCACGGGAGGGTAACTCCCGTGAGAAAATCAAACGGACTGAACATCTATACCATACATACTCAGACTCACGTTTATAGGTAAGATATAATAGGGCGTCAGATTGAATGATTAAATAATATATTAAATCGGTCGACTAAATTAATTGTGAATAGTAAATTTGAATATGACCAATTGCATGAGATTAATTTGCTTTTCGATGAAACACTTGTCATTGCGGCTTAAATAGAAAGTTAATCATAGGTTTTCATACAATGTACTACAACTCATTACCTCCAATTAAAGCTAAAAATATTATTATAATTGAAAACCCTATGAATCTTTTAATCGACTTCGACTAACTTTTATGGATAAGTCCTCACCTAAAGCAACCGTGTATCGCTGGTTGGTGAATTTAAGGGCGGTCGCGGTTGAGGGATGATAAAAGAAGCGAACGTCCTTTTACTGCGGTCACGAAAGAAAATGTACTAACAGTGAAACATTTTATTTAACAAAACAAGCGAACCTCATACGAGGAGATTCAGCATATTCTGCAGATTGGATCTGGAATATTCCATGACACAGCCACCTTTGCGTGAGGAGGTTTGTTTCGCGCTGGGTACCTCACAATCTCACCGAGACGCTCAGAAGCAAGCGCGCGCTGGAATGTTGCAGCGATAATTGATAAATTCGAAACAGGTTGATCTCGCCGCTTTTACGACATCATAACATGTCATGACAATAGCTGACTGTTGGATTTTCCAATATCCCTGATGGCTACCTTCCTTTTCCAATATCCCTGATGGCTACCTTCCTTTTCCAATATCCCTGATGGCTACCTTCCTTTTCCAATATCCCTGATGGCTACCTTCCTTTTCCAATATCCCTGATGGCTACCTTCCTTTTCCAATATCCCTGATGGCTACCTTCCTTTTCCAATATCCCTGATGGCTACCTTCCTTTTCCAATATCCCTGATGGCTACCTTCCTTTTCCAATATCCCTGATGGCTACCTTCCTTTTCCAATATCCCTGATGGCTACCTTCCTTTTCTAAGCGAAATAAGGAGAACACATTGACGCATAGCCCTACTCTTGACAGATATCGAAATGCGACTTCTAAGAATGGCTCTACTGTACACATATTTATATATCGTCAAAAGTTATCCTACAATACGTTTTAAAATCAGTTAAAGATTCGGCTTTTCTCGGATATCATCGCCTAAATCCGGAGACGGAAATGACACGAAATACTCCGCGATTTCTTTTAGGTAGCATTCAATTTGAAGTATCATAAACGCAATGTATAACACCTGCCAAGATGACATTACTAACAGGTAGACCTAATAAATTTATTATGCAGAAGCGACATGAATTTAAACATAAATAACATCTATACATGGGACCATCTCAGAAGTGTACCCTATCAAATACAAAAGAATTTTGTAAATCGGTTCAAATGTCTTGTCTAATAAATCTTTGACCCTTTGATATAGGTTGCTTCAGATTTTTATTGGCTGCGTCCGTCCAGCTTTTAGCTTTAGTATGCGTTGTATGGATATATGATTAATCTGTATAAACAATATTTTACCAGTAGCCCTTAATTGTCGGATTTCTCTCAAATATTTTATTCTTTTTAAACGGACGTCATGTTTTTTCATGAAAATGCTCCTGTTATTGTCGGTTTTTCTAAATCTGAATCCCATGTCTCAGATTATATTTCGCAGAGATGAAATTAAGCCTTTGAATCCCATTTCCTCTTTTAGTTTTTTGTGTAGTAATCGCAACGTAGGAAGCTCTTTAAATCTTTCATGAAAGTTATATATCATTCGTCGCAACACGCAATAGTCAAAATCATCCATTTTTAAACGATGTTTTTTGCCGGGCACTTCTTTGGATTGTTGATCTTTAGGTGACTGATCTGAGAGCTTGTCGTTTTCCTTCAATATTGTTAACACGTTGCTTTTCGAAACTCCGGTTGTTTCACAAACCCTGTCCAATTTTTTTTGATGATATTTACATTCTTCTTTTTTTAATAAATTAGCTTCTTTTCTAAAATAGTTATATACATTATTTACAATTTCACGAGATTGAGCAACAATTTTTTTACCACGCTTTAAATTTGTTGAAGCCATGATACATAACTATTGTAAGTTAATTTTGATAAAATTTGATAGAATCGAATATTTTCAAGAATGAAAATAGCGTTCATAAACATAAATGTATTATATACGTCACACTGTTTTCATTGACACTAAGAAGGCAGACTGTCAAAATAGTCAATTATTTTTCTTATTTCAATATAAAGGTTGTGTTAGTTTTGAGCTACAAAGGAGGTTTTGTTGCTCATATCGTTCTTGTATTGTATTCTATAAGACAACGAGTAATATAATTAAAGGTCATATCTGTAAATTGATAACTCTATGTGAGAGGTGAGGTTGAAGCCATGATACACAACTATTGTAAGTTAATTTTGATAAAATTTGATAGAATCGAATATTTTCAAGAATGAAATTAGCGTTCAAAAACATAAATGTATTATATACGTCACACTGTTTTCATTGACACTAAGAAGGCAGACTGTCAAAATAGTCAATTATTTTTCTTATTTCAATAATATAAAGGTTGTGTTAGTTTTGGGCTACAAAGGAGGTGTTGTTGCTCATATAGTTCTTGTATTGTATTCAATAAGACAACGAGTAATATAATTAAAGGTCATATCTGTAAATTGATAACTCTATGTGAGAGATGAGGGATTCACGACAATTTCCGAGGTTGGCCGAATCGTTAACTGATTTTAATCGTATTTGTACGTACCTTTTACCCCTTCATTTCAAGTTTGCGGTGGATGACCGTCACAAAATGATGTCTCAGGGCGTCAGGACGTTGACAAAAACGGTTGTACTTGGTGGTGGAGGGTCAATTTAATTTCTTGATCAAAATCATGCAAAATGTTGCTCACGACGAATTGTAAATAGTGTATAGGTCTGTGTGTGCTATGTTTGTGTGTACCTCTAGAAATAAGTTAATTATAAGAGTCCACTCCTCTGTATTTAACATAGTACTTGCTCAGATAAACGAAACTCTTTGCTTAAATAGATGTAGCGTCAATTTTGGATTGCGTACACTTTCTTTGATGGTTTGGTTTCTTTTGGTTTATTGTTGCTCTACAGAATTAAGTAATACTCGCAATGTGTATAGTTTGTCAGACAACAACGAACTCTTCAAATGCATCGAACAGCAGATCTGTCATAGTCAACATAAACAAAGACTGAATATTTTAAATCAAAACTTTCGGGAATGGTTATTTTAGTTACAAAAGTGATCCAACAGTGAGAAAAAATATAATATGCATTAGAAAGTCATTCGCCATGTAGCGTGCTATCATACAGAGTAAAATTTACACGAGAAATCATAAAAACTTAGGCGAATTCATCAGGTACCACAGGTAAATTTATTCGTAGATTTTCTTGTATTTTATAGATTTTATTGGATACAATGTATTCAATAAAATAAATATAGATAGCTAATCACGATTCAACTATACAATACCCTTGACGTACCGTGACGAAGTAAAATATCAGTAAAATATATCCAAAAATATCCGCAGCATCTACGAGTATAATGTCTATTGGGATAGTTTGACGAATCGTGAATGTCAGATCCCGTGTGAATGAGCTCATACTCTAATAACAGATGTGAACGGATATTAGTGTTGGTATAGTAGTTTGTATCAGACTGCGTTTTTTTTTGCTGATAAAATCATTCTGCAGTAAAATCTTCTTGACAACTCGCGCGTGATTTGTCGTCCAGCTGGATCCGCGAGATACCGCCGCAATCCACACATTTAGAAATAGTTTTTCACGAGAAAATCTAAATAAAAGGAATAAAAAGGTTAGTATTAAATCAAACATCAAATTTCACACATCAATGTTACTTGAAATGGGGAAGGTTCATAAATACAGATCAAATCATTGCAATTAAGCAATATTTTTTAATATTTCTTACGATACAATTTATCGGTAATATTTTTTCACATCACTATCGATATTTCGTGGACAAATTTATGAAAGATAAATTATTGTAAATACTCTACTATAAACGTATTTCTGATATTTGTAGGCCGAAATAATTTGGGAAATCTTCCGCTATCCAATAAAATGTATAAAATACGAGAAAATCCACGAAAAACATCAATTAATATTATAACCTGTGGTAGCTGATGAATTCGCTAATTTTTTTATGATTTCTCATGTAAATTTTACTCTTTAAATATTAGGTCCTTACATATGAAATTGGCGTTTCGCCGTACTGGCCACTTTGATCTCAAATATCTCCTCTATGGTTAGGAATTCCAAATTCAAATTATTTCTCATGTATTTGTGTTTCTAAAATTATTTGTTATAATAATTATTTCTATATATTTATTATAAAATATTCATTTGTTTTTTCCTCAATTGTTTTTTGTCTTGCGTCACTCAGCTTACAAAATGGAAAACTTGAAATAGGGCGTTATTTACGAGTATGAGTTCTACCGTGGCACCAGTGCTGCAGAAAAGGCTCGTAGGATTAATGATGTGTATGGCGACGGTGCCGCAATAGTGCGCAAAACATAGTGCGTTTTTGGTTCCAACGTTTTCGTTCTGGAAATTTCGACCTGCAGAACAAGCCCCGTGGACGGCCGGAGACCAAAGTTGATAATGAAGAATTGAAGGCTATTGTGGAAGCGGATCCATCGCAAACCACGTCCGAATTAGCTGCAGGCTGTGGTGTTAGTGATAAAACTGTTTTAATCCACTTGAAGCAAATTGGGAAGGTGAAAAAGCTTGAAAGGTGGCTTGTGGGGTTTGGGGGGTACCTCACGAACTGGGGGAAGCAAATCAACAAACGCGCGTTGACTGCTGCGTTGCATTACTCACCCGGCACAATAATGAAAGGATTTTAAATCGAATCATTACCTGTGATGATAAGTAGATCCTGTAAGATAATCGGAAGCGCTCATCTCAATGGCTGAACCCTGCCGAACCAGCCAAACCATGCCCCAAACGAAAATTGACTCCAAAAAAGTTACTTGTGAGCGTTTGGTGGACTAGTGCTGGTGTCGTTCACTACAGCTTTCTTAAATCTGGCCAGACGATTACGGCAGATGTCTATTGTCAGCAACTGCAAATCATGATGGAAAAGCTAATTGCTAAACAACCGAGGCTGGTCAATCGCTCTAGGCCACTGCTGCTTCATGATAACGCTATAGTCAATAGTCAATAGTCAATAGTCAAAGTACTTTATTACTGTAGATATTTACATATACTTAGCAAACGTCATTTTTTGCCTCTTCTCTACATTGGACCACTGTGGGAGAAGAAGGGCGTAGAAACTCCCACAGATTTATTTTTAGATCTCTTTTAAAAATAGGTCGTGCTTAACTAATACAAATATGAAAAATTTAATTGTTATGATTAATAAGCAGGAATAAATAATTACAAAATTATTAACAGCAAGGTCTGTGTTGAGCCAGATTAACCCCATACAGTCCTGTCATTTAAGTAATCTTGAACATTGTAATATCCCTTTTTCGACAAAGTCGCTTTAACATGCTTTTTAAATTGCTCAAATGGCAATTTCAAAATCTAGACCACACACTGCACAACAGACGGCTACCATATTAGAGGAGCTTCAATTGGAATGTCTAAGACATCCACCGTACTCTCCGGACCTTGCTCCAACAGATTACCATTTTTTTCGAAATTTGGATAACTTCTTGAAAGGGAAAAAATTCAACTCCCTTCAAAGATTTTATTGATTCCCGTCCGAATGGTTTTTTTTAGTAAAGGGATCGAAGAACTACCTTTGAGATGGCAAAAGTGTATAGATAGCAATGGTACATACTTTGATTAAATAAATATATTCTATTTAAAAAAAACCCGGTCAAGTGCAAGTCTAAATCGCGCACGAAGGGTTCCGTACCACCGTTCAATGGAAGCGATGGTGTGGAGTGAATAGTTTGGATTTTACACAGCAAAATATTGTTTACAAAGTTATTGGTGCGGTTACTTTCACACTCCATGTACGTAACCAGGTGCATCCATAAGTTTGTATGTGGTATTGAAAGAATTGTTGTATGGGAGCCCCCTTAAATATTTCTTTTATCCTGTTTTTTAGTATTTGTTATTATAGCGGCAACATAAATACATAATCTGTGAAAATTTCAACTCTCTAGCTAGCTAGGTTCTTGAGATACAGCCTGGTGACAGACGGACGGACGGACGGACAGCGGAGTCTTAGTAATAGGGTCCCGTTTAGAACCCTTCGGGTACGGAACCCTAAAAACGACTATGTTCCTCCCATGCAAAACGCCAATTTCATATGTAAGGATCTAATAACATGGACATGGCGAATGACTTTCTTATGCAATTTTATAATTTTTCCTCACTGTTAGATCACTTTTATAATTAACCATATAATGCATAGGGTTTCAAATTTGATAGCGGTGTTTTAAAACGTTATTGAGGGGAATAAACATAAACTTCACATACTTTGGCTATATGCGAGTTATCTTTGCCTATTATTCTTCAAGAACAAATAATAAAAAATACTTTCAGCTTTCAAAATGACGTTTGACCTTTAAGTTTTGTCTTTCGGCGGGAACATAGCAAGGCGTCAATTCTTACGAAGAAGTATCTGGACAAATCTGAGTTTTATCGGGGTTTTAGACCCAAAAAATTATATTTGTAAGGGGTGAGTACCTTATTTTTACTGTTACACATGTATTTGTAGGCAACAGTCTCAACGAAGCCCTAACCGGCGCCTCTAGCGAGGTCTCGGTACAGGCCAACCATCGCTTCGAATTCCCAGAGGACTTGAGACTGCTGCTTAGTGCAAAGAATGCGGCACAGAGAGATTATGATAACTGTCCCTAAGGCAAACACAAAACAAATGCGTCGCCTCCAACGAGAGGTTACCAGATGCATGCGCGAGTTCAGAGGCAGTCGTATGAACGACTTTGTCTCCAGCATAGCCCCAAGTCACACCGCCATATTTAAATTCAGTAAATACCTCAAATCCGATGAGATTGTTCCCATGCCCCCCTAAAACGGGATAACCAAACCGCAGCCTTTGATGACGACGAAAATGCCGAATGTCTTGCCGATAGCCTTCTAGGCTAGGGGGTGCACTGGGTTTCTAACCCAGTGCACCCCCTAGCCTAGAAAGGGCCAAAAAAACCCATTTCAAAAGGACAGCGAGTTTTATTGTCCACGCGGGGCTGAGACTGGGTTTGTACCGAATGCGCTACTGACTTTCAAAGCGGGTACCAAATCAGGCGACTACTACGATAATATGAATTTTGAGAATTATGAAAAATGGCTCAGAACACAAATGATGCCCAATTTGCCACCCAAATATGTCGTGGTAGTCGACTACCCCTCCTACCATAATAAACAGTGGGATCTCGACCAAGCTCAAATTCTAAGAAAGCTGACATGCAGGCTTGGTTCGCCTAAAAAGGCCTACATTACGAGGAAACACTACTGAAACCTCAGATATACAATTTTATCAAGGCCAACAAGGAAACATTTAAAACATTTTCGATTGACCGAATCCTAGCCGAACAAGGCCATGAAGTGCTGAGAATACCACCACCCAGCCTTCAAACCAATCTAGATGGCGTGGTCTGATATAAAACAATATGTAGCCTGCAAAAATGTGAAATGGTACTGAATGTATAGACCTAATTCAAGAAAAAGTCTTATTGATGGGTGCATGGAATTGGCAAAAATATGCAAAAAGGTGAAGGATATAGAAGAGGAATACGTAATGTCGTAGATATGGTAAGAGTTAATCATTCGCGTTGATGCAGCTAGTTCCGAGGATGACCTTGGAGATTCTGATGATGATGACGCTGCTAGTAACACGCTGAGCCTCAACGAGCAAAAGGCCCTGTCGAAACTGCTCCATTGTAACACAGGCTGATTTGATGGAAGGCGTGACACCACTATCTGATTCAGACTAAGGATGGGCAGCATTGAAAAATGTGTATAAATGTTGTTGTCTAGTTCTTAAAACTTGTTTTTTATATCTAAAGTAAAAAAAATCGAATTCGATTATATATTTTTTCTGCTCCCCATAAACTTAATCACTCTGTCACATGATCAACTTTGCATGGAAGTGATTTTTTTTCATTTATTGATTTGAAAAAAAGGTAAATCTTGATAAGTGAAACACTTGGTTACAAGCTATGGAACACTAATATTAACAATTTATTCATGTTTGCGCGCGCGACAGTACCTCTACATTTCGCTCAGCGCTAAACTTACCTGCCTCTACCTCTAATTTGTGTTTTCGTACCAGTTTTTGTGTTCCGGCGCAGTTAAAATAAAGTGATAGAAACTGGTGAATTGCAGCATTTTAGGCTGTAAAAGCCGAAGTGAACAAAAAGTTGGCAACATATCATTCGTAAGTGCACTTATTTCTCCTCGATTTCCCGTGTTTACGATGTCAAAGGTGATAAACATAAACATTTACATACAGCTACAAACATTGTTTCTGGGCCCACACTGGGATACCCTGTGTCATAGGAACCAGAAACAGCGATGTCACACACATAAGCATCCAAAACCTGGGGTTTTTTTTTCTTCTCCAGCCGGGATCGAACCCGGTGCGATTTGGTTTATTTAGAAAAAGTGAAATGCTGGTACGATGCCGACATTGTTTAAAATATTTATGTCAATGGCTCATTTTCGACGAAGGTTTCAGGCAGTAAATACCATAAAAATCACATAAGTATGGTGTGAAAATATAGAATGTTTGTACTTCAGAAGGATATTAAGTTGAGTTATAAAATATAATATGGTGAAAGCCATCTGGAAGCATTGTAGTCCTATTTGCGGAAGAATTTCTTGACGTGGGAAGGGATGGCGAAATACCTGAAAAGTCGTAAAACGGATCTTCTGAATAGAAAAAGAAGAGGACTACCAAAGGTTCTACAGGCGAATTTAAAATCGGGAGATGTTAATGTACAGCAAAGTGACAAATAACTGTCTTGAAATGGCACGACACACGTGATGTGACTATGCTTTCCACATGCCACGGAAAAGAATTGCTTATAAGCCCAATAAATTTTAAATCCATAGCCAGTAGTCCAATGCTAGAAATGCTCTTTAAAATCCAATGGGTGGCGTGACCCCAGTGTGGGGACACGGACGTCCCAAAAAGCTTAACCGTGACACTGGGCACTGGACGGTTAACATGTCAAGCTATTAGTCTCAAATTCAGCTCAGCAGTTTTACGGAGCACTTTGTTTTGAGGAAATTGGAATACGGAGGTGCGCGCAATGGGGTGGATATAATTATATTGGATTTGTTAATTGTCTCACCTATAGCTAAAGAGGCTTTAGTGTTTATAAATTTAATAACCATGCCATAAGGTTCAAAATCGCGACGCGTCCCAACTACCCTCGGTTTTTGAGAGGTTAAATTACATTATTGCATTTTTAAAAGGTTAAGGTTATGAAATTCAAGTTCAAAACGCAAATTAGTCACACACAGTTTCTCAAAGAAATCAACGTCGCCGCCATCTTGATGGGTGGAGTTTAGCGGTGACAGTGGCCTTTCTGCTTCTTACCTTCCTTTTTTATGGGATGGTGGGAATATTGCATCTGAACAGCGCCAGGAATTGCGCCAGCCAACACAAAATGTCACAAAATTATTTATTCGAATGAGAATTTCAGTGAAGTTAATACGAGTTTGCCAGAAAACTTTCATAAAAATTTTGGGGTTTACCCAGCACAGAGTAAGAAAAGTATCTCGAAAATTTGCCAGCCCAGGATCCGTAGTTCAAAAAAAAGGAGGTGGAGTGTATATACATCGGCTAAAAATAATCATAAATTGAGGGCAGTCAAAATAATCGAGTCGAATCGGGTGTAAGTCGAGTGCTTAGAGTCACATTACTGCAGATCCACCGTTGCTAGCAAAAATCCACCATCTAATCTGAACACAAAGAAGATGTTGAGAATGTACAATGGACAGAGCAACGAAGATCTCAAAGTACGGGCATATTACTTCAGATCAATTTTCAATAAATGCTACAACGTGGGTTTTTTGAGCCCTCGTACAGACACTTGTTCAAAATGCAATGAGTTACTTGAACTCAAAAAGAAGTCAACAGATGTAGTAGAGAGAACGAATTTAATGACAGAGAAAAGAGTACACATGATGAAGGTCAGCGAATATATCGACTGCTTAAGAAAAAAAGAGACAATTTAGTTGTATTTTCGTTTGACGCCAAAAAAAATCAGGTTCTGCCTAAAATATCAGATCAAACGGCGTATTGTAGTCGTCAATTATATAAATATATATAATGATGGTGTCGTAAGGTCGGTGCCAGAATATGCCTTGAACAGAAACAATGTAAAGTTGTACATCTGGACCGAAGATGAACACCGTAAAGTCGCTTATGAAATAGCGTGAGCCGTTTACAACCCGCTTCAAAACACATTATTAAAAAAAATGTCAAAACTGTACGTCTGGTGGTCGGTGGCTGCGGGGCCCAAAATAAAAATTGCATTCTGACATAAAATGGTTGACTCAGGCACCGCGCCATATTAAAACAGTCAAGCTAGTTTTTCCCATTCCAACTGATCGGGATTCGGTTTTATTGAGAAATAAATAAATCGTATTTTAAAACCTGAGGAATATATAGAAGTATTTAAAAAATGTGGAGATGTCGTTTTATTGAGTAGTGTACTCGTACAAGATTGGAAAACTGCTCTTGGAAAAGTAATGAAACTGGCATTTCCAATTAAATCAATGTAAAAGTTTTTTTTAAAACGTAACAGAAGCAATGATGTTTATGTAAGGCGCTTCCTAACTACACTGCTGATGTGGGAAACTACAAGTCAGTTCAGAAAAGAGGAAAAACATTTGTTGACATAAACCCGGATTTGATAGAAAAACACAAAGTGGTAGTAAATAAAGAAAAATAAAAGATGTTGACGCTCTACAAAAAAAAACATTATGGCGAAGATTGGACATCTAGAGATGATTTAGAATTCTACAAACAGGTAATACTACGCGCAGAAAATCAAACTAATGAAACTAAGAGTATGAAGAAGAAGAAGAATGTGAATGTACGATTTGATTTTATAATTTGACTACCTACCTTTATAATTAAACTGTACTGTGCAGTTTTTTGATGATAAAGTGGTTTATTAAAAAAATATTCTACTATCTCTCTTTTTGTATTTTTTTCACTGTTGTTGTTTTAGATAACTATATGGTTAGAAGCAAATACGCCACTGCCCTTTTCATAGACGAAAATTCACCAACAATGACAGTTAGAAGCAGATTCACCACTGTCCAACGTCAATTGCAATGTCACCCCACACTGTCGTGTTGGTTTGTTGGGTTTTAATTTCGTTGGGTTTTAATCGTATTTGTATTAGTTTAGGATGGTATGCCTATTGATTTCATATTACAATACCTTCCTAGACCATTAAAAACAAACATTGCTTTCAAAATTCTATCACAATATTACGCTATTCAAATTCCTTTGAATGACTTGGACAGCGGCGTGTTTAGTGCTATATATACCCCTCTTAATATATTGTGTATGGAGAGCGAGTGTTTAAACTACAAGTAAGTACTGAAGTAATATCTGATTGCATGCTGAACCACCAGTTAAAGGTACTGACCACGCAACTCTTTTATAGCTACAGCGAGATACATTTTTAGTGGCATGTTAACTAGCTACTTATAATAAGTACATACAGGTTGAGTGAGTCAGTCAGGTATCGTGTATGTACGCGCGTCGTTCTTGTGCGTTCAGGCTGCGTATGTCCGCCAGCGAGTGACGCGTCTTCACGGTTTGTTCTTGTTCCCGGCACACGTCGTCTTGTAGTATACGCTCCATTATCTTAGCTACAATTGTCGATGGTGGTGCATGGGGATTCCCTGTGGACATTTAGTAGAGTCGTAGAGAGAGAATAGCGTACGATAACAATGGAATTCTAAATTTAAAAATAATTTGCATCAATGCATGGTGATCATTGATGCAAATTATCGTTAAATTACTTGAATGAGCATACTTGAGCGAGACTGAAAGTAATAGATTCTCCAATTTATAGAGGTGTTTAAAATAAGACTGCTCTTTAATAAAAAAATAACTTCCTTTTTTTATCGGGTCCAAGCTCCAATCATTGCAACATTATCCAGCGTACAAAGTAGTAAAAATAACAGCCACGCGAACGGAATCAGATAATCTGTAATTTGTATCATGTAATAAAATAACAGCTACGTGGACGGAATGAGAATAATCTATAATCTGTATCATGTAATAGCAGCCACGCGAACGGAATGAGATAATCTGTAATCTATATCATGTAATGATAGCCACGCGGACGGAATGAGAAAATCTGTATCATGTAATGACATCCACGCGGACGAAACGAGATAATCCGTAATCTGTATCAAGTAACGACAGCCACGCGGACGGAATGAGATAATCTGTATCATGTTATGACAGCCACGCGGACGGAATGAGATAATCTGTATCATGCAATGACAGCCACGCGGACGGAATGAAATAATCTGTATCAAGTAATGATAGCCACGCGGACGGAATGAGATGATCTGTATCAAGTAATGACAGCCCAGCGGACGGAATGAGATAATCCGTAATCTGTACCAATTAATGACAGCCACGCGGACGGAATGAGATAATATAGTAATCCTTTATTGCACAAAAAACACAATGGAAAATATAATATGAACAGTATGCAAAGGTGAGCTTATTTCTAAAAAGAATTTTCTTTCAGCAGCCTGTGAAGAAAGGAGAAAAATAAAATATAGAGAGGTAGTCCTAGTGTACAGTTAAGAGTTAAAATAAATAAAATAATATAATATAAGATAATCTGTATCATGTAATGACAGCCACGCGGAAATAATGAGATAATCTGTATCATGTAATGACAGCCACGCGGACGGAATGTGATAATCCGTAATCTGTATCAAGTAATGACAGCCACGCGGTCGGAATGAGATAATCTGTAATCAATAATTCTGACATTTAGGAATTTCAATAGCTTTTGGCAAATTGACCAATCAAAATATCGCTTAAACAAGCGGTCGCAATAAAGGACGGCTCGTATAATAACATAATCGTGTTGTGGTGCCAGAATTACATACAGATAAGGGTTCTATTTTTATAAAGATTTAAATAAATCTCAGACAAAATATCCAATGTTTATTTAATGAGTTTGTTTCGGTTTTTGGAATCCGAATGCAAGCAGAAGCCAAGGAAGGACACAATATAACAAATATAGAATAGTGTAATACATAATACTTACTGCACAGCAATGGCAGGAACTTGATATGACCTGTGTGCTGGCGAAACTGGTTTCATGAACCGGCATACGGGCGTACAGTGGTCTGTTAGTGAAGCACAATTGTTAGTGGCCTTGGTGGTGTTAGAGGTTAAATGTGAGCAGATGCGGCTATAGACAACAATATCTATTCGAAACAGTCCTAAGCATGTTGTTTCGAGATTTTACATTTCAATATTTACTTGTTATATAAAAATCCTTTTAATTAATTAATTATGCAGAAGTAATTCTTAGTCAATGATACCAAAACTCAATTTTGGATCTTCCTCAGATAGGTAGGCATTCATAAACGCAATAAGTTAGTTGCCTTCTATCTAATCTAAAGATGCTAACTAGAATTAGTTAGCATCTTTAACAAACATGTGATATTGTTGTCTACGACTGTGTTACCAATATACCATAGCACCTATTTATCACTTCTCACAACAAATCAAACAATCATGTTATGAACTAATTTTGTGTTAGGTAGAGAGAATCTACGAGGGCAATAGATTACTAATGCTGTACACTAATGCTACAAACCATTTGTTACTTATGTTAATTAACCCTTTGACCTCAATGTTAGTCATTTATCTATGGAAAATAAACCCAATTGATTAATGATGATTGTGGCAACAATTACACATACCAGTAAGACCTCTATATCCAAACACTCCACAGTCATGCATGCGCATGGAGTGATGCTCCTCCTTGATAAACTGTTCCGTACTGACACCTTTTAACTGGAAATAGGAGAGAACACTATAAATGAAAATAGTTTGTTACCCCAAAACTAACCGTGACAGGGCTCTTCATTCCAAATACGTCAGCGTAAATTTTGGCTTGGCAAAGGCAAGGACCAGGTAGGTTGTTAGGCATATTAGAAAGTTTGAAGATAGACAAAAATTACATGAAAGCCAACTTAATTTACTGGGAGAGGGGCATAATCAAAATTGTGATATCAAACTCAAACCTTTGAAGGTCCTAAAAATCTATCAGGTATTTTTTGAAGTTTCTGTTTTTTTTCGCTAGGTCCGAACCCCAGGGCCAGCAGGACAGACTCTGCGTCCACCTTCCTTGCTCCCAAAACATTCAGGATTGAACTGCCACTGGAGCCGCTGGCATCAGACTGAAAGAATTTGTACAAAGCATTTCATCAAACTTATTGGACACTAGCTGATGCTTGTAACTTCATCTGCGTGTTCCTAGGAATTATCATTTGCCTGCAACTTCATCTGCGTGTTCCTAGGTCATATACCGAGATAATTTTACCCTCCTTCTGGTGCAGTCGGATAAAGTCTCCTGTATGTTAATCTAGCTCATAAACTATCTCTGTGCTCAATTTTATTCGAATCCGTTCTGCCGTTTTAGCGTGATTGAGGCATAAACACACAAACATCCTAACATCTAAACATCGCTACTTTCATTAGTTGGATTGCCATTGTCCCCACAATATTGTAGGGGTGTCTTTCATATTATATCAGAATTAAAGAAAAGGGTAACTAGTTTCTTTGTTGGACTGAAATGAACAAAGAATGGAAAGGCAACTCTATAGACACAGGTCATGCCTCCATTGTAGAAACGTCAGGTGGAAAGTTGGCAATGCTATTGGCAAACAACGATCTGATAAAGAAGGAAATACGATTCAATAAGAAATACCGAATCCATATAGGAACAAGAGAAAATTGGGACATAGAAACAGACAAACCGGTTGTAACTTGCTTCACGGATGGCTCAAGAAGAGAGAGCACAAAACTAGCAGGAGCTGGTTTGTGCATCATGGACAGCAATAAACAAGACAAATAAATTGCCCTGGGGCTATATGCCAGCGTGTTCCAAGCGGAAATAACTGCCATAATGGAATGGGTTGAAGCACTAACGGAAACAGCAGAAACCAAAAACATGACAGGCGCTTAGGCAACCAATGAATAAATCTGCACTAGTCAAAGAGTGTACGGCCAGTCTTAACTCTTTGGGACGAACATCAGAAGTAATTATCGCATGGGTCCCCGGTCATGAAGGGATTCAAGGTAACTAAAAAGCAGATGAGCTAGCAAGAAACGGCGCTGATGAGCGTTTTATTGGACAAGAACCAAGAACCTATATCAGCGACTGTCACAAAGAACATCTTCAACATGATAGCTATGCGAGATGCAAACCAAGAATGGAAGAACACCAAAGACTGTAGGCAGTCTAAGATGTTTATCTTAAGGAAAGACCCCAAAAAGGCTAAGCATTTACTTAATCTTAGTAGGGAAAACTTAGCAATACTGGTAGGTGTGGTGACAGGTCACTGCAAACTAAATAGACACCTATAATTATTAAGGCTCCATCAATACAGGACCCATCATGCCCTCACTGTGGCTTGGAAGTAAGTAGCCAGCACTTCTTGGGAGAATGCGTAATGTATTCAAACATAAGATGGCGAACACTAGGGACGGATAATAATAAGGCAGATGATTTGTCAAACTTAAAGTTTAGCGACATCCTAGAATTCATTAAACAAACAAGAAGATTTGGGGCGGGAAATCTGTTGATCCAACAGTAACCATTGCCCAAACACTGGGAATGGGGTGAAATAGTCACGATAGAGGACCGATCACCCGCCTGTGGTTCAGCGGGCGTCCCACCTCATAATCATCATCATCATCAAATAGTTTCTTTTAAATGATTAAAATATTCTTCTCTGACTTTATGGCAATATAAAGTGATCTGCTTCCTATTTTTAGAACAGATATATAATTGTGTGTCCCATAACTCAATGACAAGTGAATACGAAGAGATAAGCCTGCTTACACAGGCTTATCTCTCAAAATATATAAAAAACTGGTGATAGGACATTTTGCAAATTTTTACAAAACACCCCAGAAGCATCCTTTCATACATTTCTAGTGACTGAAATAAATTATCGATGAATCAAGTGACATAGATTTTTTATATCCTTTCCACACCTGGATAAGCAGGCATATATCCTGGTAATAACTGCTTGACATTGAATTACACTGTATACTACTGGATTGCATTGCTGAAAATTCAATAAGAGAATGGAGAAGTTGATTTGTTTACCTGGAGAGAAGAATCTCTGAACAAGGGATTTTTTATCCTTGGAGAGTGACCCTCTGATTGCACTGAATAATCTCTCTGAAGCTTCTTTTTCCCTTTCTCAGCCAGGGAGCCGGAGCTCACTCCACTTTCCAATGACTTCCTCTTAAACATATCATTATTAGGAATATCAAGGTTATTTACATCATGTCTTGTTTCACAGAATACATCATCATTGGCTGGGTCACTATCATTTTCTATTACTGTTTCCACTTTAGTCTCCTCATCCTTGGTGTCTCTGTTCAGATCCTCACTAGACTTTTCGGACTCACTGGGACCTTCAGGTGGGAGTGAGTCAAGCCACTGTTGCACGGGGCTACTCCGGC
Source organism: Argyresthia goedartella (assembly GCA_949825045.1). NCBI lineage: Eukaryota > Metazoa > Arthropoda > Insecta > Lepidoptera > Argyresthiidae > Argyresthia > Argyresthia goedartella. The sequence continues at coordinate 17,110,994 of OX463821.1, read as the reverse complement.
GCATGTCGACTACTGCTCTACCCAACCAACTTCGTACTTTTCTTTCTAGCAATGATGACACTGACTCATTGAATGTATCTGAAGATATAACACATAATAAGTGGCTTTCAAGACAAATCTAAAATATTCTACAACTAGAAAAATATAGAATAGTCACACTTTTCTCTGTTGAAGTATGATAGGCACATAGTAGGAAACTGATTGAATATTTTCAGTAAACTAAGCTGCATGCTCAACAACTTAAGTGTCAAAGTCTCAATTTGGAAATAAAAACATTCAGTTGATAACGCCGCAGTATGTATACGTTACTACAATAACACTGATCAACTAACTACTGTGATCAACCAACCTTGCTGATCCATCCTTGATTAATTATCCAACGTGATGCTGCATGCACGAGAGGAGTTGCAAACAAGGCTTACAAGATACTTCCACATAGGTCACATCACATCACAGGTCAATTTTCCTTGAAACATGGAGCAATACTTACCAAGGTTTGTTTCATCTGGCGAAATATACACGCTGTTTGTGACGAACTTTTTACAAAACTAGAATGTTGTATGAATGGTTATGAGAACTGATATATGTATTTTCAATGTTTTGATGAAATTGATTCAGTTCTCAGAACAGCAAAACAAACAAGTAAGCAAAACACTATAGAAATTAAAGTAATTCGTCGAAAGATACTTCGACCGCAAAACAAATTTTATTGGTATCAGGTTCGTTCCGAGTTCTCGCTATTCTATTCAGCCACAGACTTGACGAGTTTTTTGAAGTCAGCACTTATCTTCATTGAATAGTCGTAATAATAATAATTTCTAGTTATTCAAATGTAAACAATCCACACCACCATCACTTCATCTCACATCTACTACTACTAAAAATATCAATTATTTTATAGCTATGTGCAAACGTTTTCGAACGTACCGACTTAAAGCAGGCTGACATTTTACTTTTTTATTTTGTGTCGGGCTTGGATTATAAGTATCAAGAGTTTCGTTCATCCAATATAAGAAGCACATTGTGAACTGAAATGATAGATACCGAGAGGAAGTCTTTAAAATCTTTGTTGTGTAGTTTAAGCAACGGGTCTTAGCTTAATTTGGCACAACCAGCATACCGTGAGGTACTTTACATTTGCGTAATTCAAAGTGACATTGTTCATATTTAGTTTCCGCCAATATAATTGAAATCATATTTCCTAAATAATATAAAAATTATGAGTAATGAATCCATCCGTACGTTTTACAATCATTACGTTGTAAACTATAAATGTAATAATAATAAACGTTGTAAACTATAAATAATCTTTTCACCGAAATTTTGTAAACCCTAATCATTTAGCATTCATGATTATTGATTAAGTACGCATAAATTGCAAGCTTGAAATGATTGATGTATCTTTAAATATTTATACTTATACATTAGGTAAAAGGAATAATAATAATTTTTCATCGAAAGGAAACTCCAAAAAATTAAATTAAAAATGATTAATATAAATATAAATACATAAGCATTATTAAATGTTGTTTTTCTTTGCATATGCTTCGCTCCGCTCCAGTTTTGCTTTTTCTAAGTTCCAACCTAACCTATAGTCATAGGGTTTTTATATAAATTTTGCCCAGTTCTGTTCCTCCTTCCCAGCCTGGATTCGAACCCGGGACCTCTCGCTTAGCACAGCACCTCAACACCACAGAGGTTGTCGAATGTGTAATGCGTACCGTTCATCTGTTGATAATCTCTTATGTTCTCGATGTTAAATCCCGATGTTCTTTCTATAGGCTAAATCAACATTTTACAGTGTCATTTAAATCAGCGCAATCCTCCCTCTCATGTAGTAAGAACTCAGGCATGCCCTTCGTCTAAGGGAGGGAGGCTCTGCTGGTAATTTTTTTCTGCCTTGTCAGAAATCTCGGGTGAGAGATCGAAATTGATCCCAGCCAGTCAAGTTGGGTTTTTACCAGGAATGTTTTGGGTTAGTTCTGATATTTTATATGCTTTGGGTGGCTCTCGGTTTTTTACTAGTTTTAGCTTAAAACTATATTTTTTTCTAAATGACCTTCTTACAGAAATTAAAGTTCTTAAAATTCCCAACAAATTTCACCCTTTGCTTTTTTTCCCAGGAAGCGTTCGGTTTCCAGCGCAAGTGGAAAAATGACATTTCGGCGGTCTCAGCAAACCCCACTTTTTCAACTACATACATGAGTAATTATAATAAATAAATAAGTTAGGATCGATTTATAAAGTTTTGTTCAAGTAGCGTTTCTTTGTTATCATAGTCTTGAGTTAGTAGCCATTTTTGGAGTCCACTTTTGAATTCAGGGACAGTGCAGGTTTTTGCTTCGATGTGCTTACAAGTTATGTTGTATATGTGTGAAAGAGTGTAAAAACTGAACCGTCTAGCGAATGAAGAGTTTACAATCGGTACCTGGGCCCTACAAACTCTTCCTGAGTTGAAGGTTATGCTGTGCTGGAGTAGTGAGGCCTTAAGAATATAAAGTTGGCATACTGTCAGGGCATCGCATTCACTGAGGATGCATTTCGTGGGGTAGCGGAAAGGTTTCCTCATCATTACTTTTAGGATCGAGCGCTGGGCTCGTTCCAGAGTAATGAATGAGCGTGGTCTTGTGTGTGCCTCCCCATGCTATGATTCAGTACATAACAACGAACCTTAAAACATTTTCTAAACTTTGTGATAGCTATGTACCTAAGAATGTTTACCTAAGAAATAATCACAGACTTGTTGCGCCCCGGTTTAGACTCACGAAGGTTAGCAATTCTTTAAAAGGTCAGTGCATTCTCTACTACAATAAGATACCTCTGGAGATTTTGAAATTGCCATTTGAGCAATTTAAAAAGCAAGTTAAAGCGACTTTGTTGAAAAAGGGATATGACAATAGGTATTCAAGATTACTTAAATGACGGGACTATATGGGGTTAGGTAATCTAGCTCAACACAGTCCATGTTGTCAACAATTTTGTAATTATTCCTGCTTATTAATCATAATAATGTGTTAAGCACCACCAATTTTATAAGAGATCTAAAAATCAATCTGTGGGAGTTTCTAGGCCCTTCTCTTCCACAGTGGTCCAATGTAATGTAAAAAGAGGCAAAAAATGACGTTTGGTAAGTAGGTATGTAAATATCAACAGAAATAAATGAATTTGACTTTGACTGTATTTGACAGGAACACGTTGGATTTAGTAAATGATATGAAGTTAGAAGAATAACCATTGATAGCAAATTGTAATGGGGACCCCACATGGACAAATTAGCTGGTAGACTAAGTGCTGCGGCTTACGCTGTTAGGAACATCAGACAAAACACGGATGTGGCTACATCCCGGCTTCATAAGGGATCGATTCGTTTTTCTGTCTTCGGATAGGCCACGGAGATCTTACAATTTAAACTCCGCAAAATAACACTGCCGCTTATGAACATGGGCAGACTACGTACGAGCTATCAGTCTGTGGGACAAACTCTCCAAGCCCATCAGAGACAGTCCGTCAAGAACATGATTAAAGTCGTTTGAAAGAACACTATCTTACTCTTCCATGCTATGTATTAATATATATTTGTATCAGTATGTTAAATATTTATATATCTGTGGGCTCCTCACCCATACATAATTATTTATATTACACTTATACATATATATAATACATTTACAATTACACAATTATTATATTCACAGTCACACAAATAAAATATACAACAATTATATATATTTACACAAAACAAATATATTCCTACTAAGTATAAATTTACATAACAACATAATATTACACATACTCAAAACATACAAATAACATTGATACCCACATAATACATAATGACGGATGAGTGCCGTGCCACGATACACCGCGTGACCGTGCGAAACGCGCGTTATGGAAACAACTACAAAACCGGCTCCTGCGCCGCCGCCCGACACCTAGCCTCGTGGCGACCGCCCTCACCAGTCGTGATCTATCTCTCACGGCGAAGCTACGCTCGCTTGCTTGAGTTTCCCTCGCTTTCGTGTGACGTTTTCTTCCTTTCGCTTGCTCAAACTGTTACTTCTCGCTATCCTCTGTGCTATATTGCTTGTGATCTATTACTGTGCTTTCTCCTACTCCCTTCTGCTTTAATAAACTATAAACATTGTGAAAGTAGTGTGAGTGTATTCATTCATTGTGCCTTGGACGAAAAACTATCAGGTACCCACTACACCACCTATACTGGTGACCCCTTCAAACACCTTATTGGAGAAGATGAGCAATGATGCTGGAGGCAGTAGCAGCGATGACTCGACAAAAACGGTCAACAGGAACGTCGGTAACGAAGACTCCGTGAACAATGGTCAACGACAAAGAAGATCTCGCGTTTCCATTGACCCGTCCGGTACGTCAAATTCCGTATATCGAGTAGGCATCCGAATACCACCTTTTTGGCCTGAAGAACCCGAAATATGGTTTGCGCAGATAGAAGGCCAATTCGAGATATCCAAAATTACCAGTGACAGCACCAAATTTTATTATGTCCTGGGACAACTGGAACCGAAATACTCAGCAGAGGTGAAGGATATAATCGTAAACCCACCGGCGGTCGACAAATACATCAAACTCAAGACCGAATTGATCAAGCGCCTATCGGTATCACAAGAAAAGAAGGTCAAGCAACTTCTCATGCACGAAGAGTTAGGGGATCGCAGACCATCACAGTTTTTGCGTCACCTCCAGAGTTTGGCAGGCAACAATGTTCCAGATGATTTCATCAAAACGATCTGGACAAGCCGTCTGCCAAATGCGACCCAGACCATCCTCGCATGCCAACCTTCTTCCGCCAAGTTGGACTTTTTATCGGAAATGGCCGACAAGGTACACGACATAGCGCCTTCATCGCCACAAGTGGCAGCAGCTTCTACATCGAAGACCGAAACGACGCTGGAGACCATGGCCAGACAGATTTCCGAATTGACCAAGCAGGTCAGCGCACTAACTGCCAAGGTCGAACACCAATCGCGACCAGCGGATAGACACCGCGCACCACGCCGAAAGCGCAGCGGTTCAACGTCAACCAGATCGCAGTCCAGTTACCGGCAGTACCCCACGTGCTGGTACCACTCCAAGTTCGGCAGCAAAGCGTCGAAATGCATCCGCCCATGCGACTTCAAGGCGGAAAACTCCCCGGGCAGTCGATAATGGCGACTGACGATTGCCCTGTCTCCACCGGTCGCCTGTTCGTCACTGACCGTAGATCTAAAACCCAGTTCCTGGTAGACACCGGAAGCGACTTATGCGTCTTCCCTCGATCTGCACTTCGCGAACGGCGTACGAAGACCACCTATCAACTGTGCGCGGCCAACGGGACTACAATTGACACTTTCGGATACGTCCAGTTCAACCTAGATCTCGGCCTGCGCCGAGACTTTTCATGGCGCTTCATCGTCGCTGATGTAACAAAGGCAATCATTGGTGTAGATTTCTTGTCATGGTATAATTTGGTTGTAGATTGTCGTAATCAACGCATAATTGATAATACAACAACTTTGTCATCCATTGCCGCCATAGCTGGTCCTTCAGATATAATTTCTTCTGTAAAGGTCTCGACTGGTGATACAAAATTTCACAATGTACTTAGTAAATTTCCAGAAATAACGCGACCATCTGGCACTCCACTCATCCCCACACACAACACTGAACACCACATCCGTACTACAGCAGGACCACCCGTATCTTGCGCTCCTCGTAGGTTAGCTCCGGACAAACTCCAGATTGCCAAGAAGGAGTTCGACGCGATGTTGAGCTGTGGTACTGCGCGACCCTCCGAGAGCCCATGGTCTTCGCCGCTGCATTTAGCCCCTAAAAAGGACAATGACTGGCGCCCCTGTGGCGACTACCGGATGCTCAACGCGCGCACCATACCAGATAGGTATCCTATCAGGCACATACATGACTTTGCACATAGTATTGCCGGATGTAGAGTCTTTTCAACCATAGACCTAGTTAAAGCCTATAACCAGATCCCTGTCTGCAAGGCGGATATTCCAAAAACGGCGATAACAACACCGTTTGGCCTGTATGAGTTCCCCTTTATGACCTTCGGGTTGAGGAACGCAGGCCAAACTTTTCAAAGGTTTGTGGACGAGATGACGCGAGGCCTCGACTTTTGTTATTGTTACCTCGATGATTTTCTCGTGTTTTCCAAGGATGAGACGCAGCATGAGTTGCACCTAAGGCAACTGTTTGCCAGGATGAAGGAGTACGGCATACTGGTCAACACTTCAAAGTGCGTTTTTGGCGCCAAGGAGGTAACTTTCCTAGGTTATAGTATCTCCGAAGCAGGCACAAAACCCCTGGACACTAAAGTACAGGCCATCCGCGACTTCCCCGCACCCAAAACCATCAGGGAGCTCAGGAGGTATTTGGGCATGCTTAATTTTTACAGGCGATTTCTACCCCGCGCTGCCAAAATTCAAGCCCCCCTGAACGGTTTATTAGCTGGATCAGTGAAAGCTTCACATCCAGTACAATTATCAGGTGATACGCTGAAAGCCTTTGAGGATACCAAAGACAGTCTCTGCAATGCTGCGATGTTAGCACACCCAGACTGCCAAGCCAAACTCGCGCTGGTCACAGATGCATCGGACGTGGCCCTAGGGGCAGTTTTGCAGCAGTACAAGAACGACACATGGCAGCCCCTAGCATTCTTCTCACGTAAGTTGAGCCCAACGCAGCAGAAATACTCTCCTTATGATCGCGAGCTCCTTGCAATTTACGAAGCCATTAAGTATTTTCGGCACATGCTAGAGGCTAGGCACTTTATAGTCTATACTGACCACAAGCCTATTTGTTTCGCTTTCCACGAGCGGAAAGGCAACTGTTCGCCTCGTCAATATAGGCATTTGGACTATATATCTCAGTTCACTACTGACATTCGCCATATCGCAGGGAAGGATAACGTTGTTGCAGACACACTTTCCCGCGTTGATGAACTGCAGGTACCAGTTGACTTTGACGTGCTAGCCAAGTCTCAGGCCTCCGATCAAGAACTGTCCAAACTCCTCGGTGAAAATTCTTCACTTCGCATCAAAAAGATGGTCATCCCCGGCAGTCGCGCAGAATTGTACTGTGATGTCAGCACACCGACCGCCAGACCATTTATCACCAAACCACTACGCAAGCAAGTATTTGACAGCCTACATTCTTTTAGCCACCCTGGAGCCAATGCCACTGCCAAATTAGTAGCAGAGCGTTACGTCTGGCCAGGGGTACGTAAAGACTGTCGTGAGTGGGCTCGAACTTGCTTGGCTTGTCAACGTGCCAAAGTAAATCGCCATGTGTCATCACCACTGGGCACATTCGATTTACCACGCGCACGCTTCAAATTTGTCCATATAGACCTTATCGGACCACTGCCACATTCACAGGGTTTTCGCTATTGTCTGACAGCTATTGATCGCTTCTCGCGCTGGCCAGAAGTAATCCCAATAGTCGATATAACGGCAGAGACGGTGGCCAAAGCTTTGCTATTCGGATGGGTAGCCCGTTTTGGTTGTATGACCGATATCGTTACGGACCGTGGCCGACAATTTGAATCCGCTCTTTTTGCATCACTGGCTAAAATTGCTGGTTTCAAACACAGAAGGACAACCGCTTACCATCCGGCGTGCAACGGACTTATCGAGAGGTTCCACCGACAGCTAAAAGCCGCTATCATGTGTCACGCTCATGAAAATTGGGTAGAAGCCCTACCCCTAGTCATGCTTGGCATACGCAGCGCTTTTAAAGAGGATCTACAAGCCTCTTCCGCAGAACTTCTTTATGGCGAACCACTAAGACTTCCAGGTGAGTTTTTCGAACATGGCGATACGGGTTCTACCGACGTAACCGAATTCACCACACGCCTGCGTTCTTTCGCCCATAAATTACAGCCTGCTCCAGCTTCACGCCATACCAAAGGTAAAATATTCATTTACAAGGATCTCGCTTCCTCTAGTCACGTCTTTATAAGAGAAGACGCGGTGCGAGGTGCATTAAATCCACCTTACACTGGACCACACGAGGTGATTGACAGGGGGGACAAATATTTTAAAGTCCTCGTAAAGGGAAAGGAAAATACGGTAACGGTAGACCGCCTTAAGCCGGCCTACATACTGTCAGACCAAACCGACCATACTGAACCCGAACCACCGGTCGACAACTTCACCGAGCCGAGAACAACACGTTCAGGTCGCCAGGTACGATTCCCGAATTTTTATCGCCCGTAGTGACGGTCTCTGGGGGGGAGTGATGTGGGCTCCTCACCCATACATAATTATTTATATTACACTTATACATATATATAATACATTTACAATTACACAATTATTATATTCACAGTCACACAAATAAAATATACAACAATTATATATATTTACACAAAACAAATATATTCCTACTAAGTATAAATTTACATAACAACATAATATTACACATACTCAAAACATACAAATAACATTGATACCCACATAATACATAATGACGGATGAGTGCCGTGCCACGATACACCGCGTGACCGTGCGAAACGCGCGTTATGGAAACAACTACAAAACCGGCTCCTGCGCCGCCGCCCGACACCTAGCCTCGTGGCGACCGCCCTCACCAGTCGTGATCTATCTCTCACGGCGAAGCTACGCTCGCTTGCTTGAGTTTCCCTCGCTTTCGTGTGACGTTTTCTTCCTTTCGCTTGCTCAAACTGTTACTTCTCGCTATCCTCTGTGCTATATTGCTTGTGATCTATTACTGTGCTTTCTCCTACTCCCTTCTGCTTTAATAAACTATAAACATTGTGAAAGTAGTGTGAGTGTATTCATTCATTGTGCCTTGGACGAAAAACTATCAGGTACCCACTACACCACCTATATATCTACAATTATTATTATTTTTAGTATCTATTAATATTGGTAAGTAGTTTATTATTTTTATAAACAAATTTAATGTTGTGGACATAGGTCTATCTTCTGTAGTTTATTTTATAATATTCTTTCTTGTTAGAGATAGGTTCGCCTTTGTACATGTTTTTTCCTTTATATTTTTTGTTGTTAATGTTTTTGTGCAATATTTTTCTATTGATGCTGTACTGTGTACTTGCACAAACGTTATCCTTTCTCCCACAGTGGTCCAAAGTAGAGAAGAGGTAAAAAATGGCGTTTACTGTGTGTAAGTATTTAAATATCTACGTAATAAGGAGATTTTATTTTGAATTTGACTTTGATATGACATTCACGCACCTTAGCATTATGCCTTGATGTTACGCGTATTACCATTCTATGGGGCACGGATCTGATAGTAAATCCAAAAGTCTAGTATTTAATCGCACATCAAAAATACTGATTTGCACAGCAAAGACACTTTTTATGTTTTAAATATTTTATGTGTTCTCAAGTATTTTTACCTAACACGAACCTAACTTTACCCTTCACCTAAGCTGCCGCAGCATTTTGCCCTGATATTTGCTGTGCAAATCATTTTTGATATGCATTTTAATATTTCCCAATCCAAACCTCGCAAATATTGTTGGGGCGAGGGTGTTTCACAAAAATATTGCATGTTATGACGTTATGCCCGATGAGTGTACATACCTGTGCGAGTGCGGCATAGAAGATGAAGATATGTAGCATACTCTCTGAGAATGTCCACTGTAAGACGACGAACGGAAGATAATGTTAGACGGAATCACTCGTGCAGATAAAGGACGGTCTAATATAGTGGATCTTATCTTGTGAAAGGCAACGGTTACACCTGTACGCGTGGCATAAAAAGAGATGTGGCTGGGAGTTTGGCAGAAATTACAAATATGTGGCATCGGCACCGAGTATACACCGTTTGTTTGTGTTCAAAAGGGTGCATCGCTTCCAATTATTACCCCGGGCCCTAGAATGAGGAGAGGCGGCAAGACGTAAGGCGGACGGCAGCAAAAAAGAATGCCAGTCCAGTCATGCGGTGTACGCACAGAAATAGCTGCAGTTCACAAGAGCTCCAAGCATAAATATAACTCGTAGGCTTGCTCCACTGTGTTTGCCTCATAGTAACATGAATCGGTCGGAATGAGGTTGGGTAGAGGTAGACCCCATATCCTGTATAGACCCCTTAAAATATGGCTACACTTTTCTGTTACAACCTGTTTTTGATTATTTGGCACCTGTGCCTATAAATCGAAACTATGAAGGTATCTCTAGGTATCAAGTTAACATGGTTGGTGTATGACGTCACCGTCAACATTAAAGTAGGTAATCGTCTCTATTTGTTTTTGTCGCTTACGCACCGCACCGATTCATGTCTTCTAAGATCACAATTTGCTCGCGTTTTCTCCTGAAAACCTAGAAAATAGTATCACACCAACGACAACAAGTCGTTCCCCCTCTCCCCAGTTTACTTCTTCTCCATGAGTCCCTTAATCAGCGTCTCCAGTTTCATCTGTCGACAGCAGACCCACCTTTATACATACTTGCTATATCCTATATACTTATAAATAGAGTTTAGCCATCATCAGACATTTACAGGTTTATTAGTTGCCGACTCTACTTACTTACTCCACCCTCGAGGAAATGAAAGGATTGTATGCTCAGGCGATAAAGGGTTGAAATAATTAGTGAACAATACAATTATAAATAAAGAATATTTATTTTTCTATAAACACATTTCTTTTATTAGTATCATCAGTGGCTCACATCTTACAAGCCACGGATCGCATCGAGCATTCGTCAACGAAGTCGTGTGCATGGATGGAGAGAGTCAGCGAGGTCGCTGGCGGCCGACCGCGAGCTACAAGCCCCGAAACGCGCGCCGCCACGACACGTCGGCTAGACAATTTGTGCATTGAGGTTCAGGTAGAGATTATTTTTATTCGCTAAATCACATTTGGACACTAATATACATGTATAACTACGTTCAACAAGTGTCAATATTGAGCAGTACGTTGCGGGTGGCGGGTGGCGGGCGCGCGTGCGGGCGGCGCTCGGCCGACGCCGGCGTCACGCAGGCCCGTAGTGGCAGGGCCGCGGCGTGCCGGGTGGCGGCGGCGGCGGCGCCTCTTCGCCCGGGCGCACGGCGGCGCGGCGCCACTGGTCGCGCACGCGCTCCACGGCGCGCAGCACGCGCACCACGTTCATGCCGGCGAGCGCGCGCACATCCGCCTCGCTCCAGTCGGGGTCGCGCAGCAGCTCGGCCAGCAGCGCCGGGTAGCACGACACGTCCTCCAGACCTGCCGGCGGAGCGTCGATACCATCGTACCCTGCGCCGAGCCCCACGTGCGCCACGCCTGCCACGCGCCGCACGTGATTGATGTGTGCCACCACGTCCGCCAGCGTCGCCGGCCCTCCACACGTCACCAGCTTCGCATAGAAGTTGATCATCACCACGCCGCCGTTCGCGGCCACCATGCGTAGCAGCTCGTCGCCGACATTGCGGCTCGAGTTGCAGAGCGCCGCCGCGCCCGAGTGCGAGAACACAACCGGCGCGCGCGTCGCCTGTAGCGCGTCGCGCGCCGTCTCCTCGCCCGCGTGCGACAGGTCTACGATCATGCCGAGCCGGTTCATCTCCCGCACAACAGCGCGCCCGAACTCCGAGAGCCCGCCCGTCGTGCCCGCTGCGTGCGCCCAGCGCGTGTCGCACGTGTGAGTCACGGTCAAGTAGCGCGCGCCGAGCTGGTAGAAGGCACGCAGCACGGCCAGCGAGTCGCCGAGCGCGTGGCCGCCCTCGACGCCGATGAGCGAAGCGACGCGACCCTCGCGGTGCGCTTCCAGCAGCGCCGCCGCGTCCGTCGCGAGTGCCAGGTGCGGTGAGTTCGCGTCCACGATGCGCTTGATCACGTCCATCTGCTCGAGGGCGAGCTGCACGGCGTCGCGGTCGCGCGCGCCGCACGGAACGTATGCCGACCAGAACTGCGCGCCGACCTGCCCCCGCCGTAGCCGCGGGATGTCTGTCTGCGACCAGCGCGAGCGAGCCCATGGCTCCAGCCCCTCGAGGCTGGCGCTCAGGTTGAAGTCGCCGATCCTGTTGTGCAGGAACTTGCGCACGTTCCACGCGAGGTCGTTGTGTCCGTCGACTAGCGGATAGTCGCGCAGCAGCCGGCGCACGGTAGCGAGGCGCTGCTCGGGCGTGGCGCGGCCGCCGCCGCCCAGCACGAGTGGCACGGCAAGAGCGGCCGCCAGCGCCGCCAGCACCACGAGCGCCGCCAGCGCCACGCGCCAGCGCGGCCGCCGCGCACGTGGCTTCTCCTCCGAGCTGCCGGACGCGGACGCCGACAGAGAGTCCGGCGCCGGCGCCCAGCGCCCGCAGCGCGATGCCACGTCCGGCAGCGGGCCCGGGAATGTCATGCCCTCCGGCACCGCCGCCTGCAACACACATACGACATTCTTGTTTTTAGGTGCATCACAACGACCAAATCCTGACAAGTTGGGAAATAATCAAGTAAGGCCGATACGACCTCAATATTTTAATCACACAGGATTTAGCATCGCTTAGTTAGATAGACATTTGATACAGCTACAGGGATCTAGGTAAGTAATTTTATGTTTCGGTAAAAATATCCCTTCGACTTTTTCCAAACCATGCTTTGGTGCACCAAAGAGACTGCGATCGTACTAAGTACATTGGGTTGGGTACGTCGAAATAGTGGCATATTCTGCTTTATGAGTATGTATCTATCATGTAATAACATAGAAAAAAATCAAGAATCAAGAAGATGTGGTTAAAATGTTGGAAACAACCATATCTATTAAAATAAAGTTCATAACAGCTTCGATTGTATGTTTTATTTTATTTACTTATTTAAAAAAAACGGATTATTTTTTCATTTCGAACGTACAGTTTCTTTTTTTTACTTATTTTTAAATTTTTTAGATTCTAAGAAATAGCAAAATTTTGGTGAAAAACGACTATTAAGTTATTTTAACACGCTTTTATTATCTTCACTTGTGTGTATGTATGTTTGTAATGGAATCTTTAAACGCTCTTTTCACCCACTTCAAAACGTCACATTAATTTTAAATTTTGCACTTATCAGGGACCGATAACAATACAGTTTAATAAGTTTGCCCCATTATTCTGACCAGCATCATCAGGATTCACGATTTCCTGTAGAGATGAAGATGTAGTATGAATCCGACCGAATAATAATACCGTCGTAAGTTACTATAATCTTAATTTACCAAATCCTCTCCTCTTCTTCTTATGAACATGTACATAAAAAGTTCTGCAGAACTATAGAGTTTCAACTCTATAGCGCTTTTATTACCTTCACCTTTACGAACATATGCATGTTGTTTGTAACGGAATCTTCGAACGCTCTTTTCACCCGCTTCAAAACATCAGATTAATTTTTAAATTTTCACACCTAACAAGGACCGTTGAAAATACAATAGCTTAATAAGCTAGTCCCATTATCCTGACCAACGAGTGCTAAGTAGGCTGTGCCTTCGAGTAGTGTGCAGCAGTAACTTGCAGCAGGGAGCCGACGCAACTATACGCGCCCGCTTATGCTCATATCGCTGGACCCGTGTAAGCATCAAGTTGCAGACGTTTCTCGTATTTATAAGCAAACATCAACACCCAGCGCACGGCAAGTGCCCAGCGAGGCGACGGGGTACAGTTTGTGATCGTTGCATACCAGAGAGAGATACGTAACTTCTCAACTTTCTGTACCGTAAACCCTTGTTGAACGCTACTGCCAATTTTAATACTTGTGACGTTATATTGATCCTACAAAAAACATAAGCGTGAAAATGGGAGCCAAGTCACAATTATAAAAAAATATAGTGGCTGTCGACACTGCTGACAAAAGATTTGAGATCTAAATGAATGCCAAGTTCTGTAACTATGATAATCCTCAAATTCTAACGCTACACAAAGTAGATGACTTAACACAAATATTTCACTTGGCTAGTTTTATCAGCAAATCAAATTTTAGAAGGGAAGATACGTTGACCACACTAATATACAGAAGCATGAAAACTTTATAACACTAGCAAGTTCATTATTAGCCAAATATGTCTTATATTGTATATAAAAACTAGTCAAGTCAAGTTAAGTTATCTACTTTGTGTAACTTTAGAATTTCAGGATTATGAAGAATGAATGCCAAGTTACAGAACTTGGCATTCATTTAGATCTCAAATCTTTTGTCAGCGAAGTCGACAGGCCACGATATTGTTAATATTGAACTTGTCCCCCATTTTCACATTTATGTTTTTGGTGGGATATCTTTACTTTTTGTAAATAAATTAAAGTCAATGTTCATCATTTCAATTAAAATCAATTAGACTTTAATGGAATACAAGTAGTCTTTAATTCAGAAACCGCTCCATAAGTTGTTGTATGAAGCATACTTGCGCGGTACTTTTTTTCTGAGTCGTATGGTTTACCGTTTTGGGCGCAAGTATAGGCACTTAAAACTTGCCAGTTACGACATACATACTATACTATACTCACGCAGCCTATTGGTTTGTTATATATTAACGGAATTAAACAAAGAAAACGTAATAGAATGATATAAACAACTTCCAACGGGATGCATTGGAATAATTCGGTGTAGTATAAGTATGTCATCCACACTTAGTCCTATTGTAAGACTCACTGTGTTACGTAAAAAAAAATACCTGAGTAATTAAAATGTATTAATGTTAATCTATTAATCTCCGAAAGGAAAAACATCAAAACCCTCAAGAGAAGAATTAAGAGACAAAAGGAACAAAAGACGACGCTATATATGGAAAGTTATAGAGACTCACAATCAGAAGAAAACCGAGCACCCCGCTTGCAGCAAGTGCGGCTGCAAGTATTTGAGTTTAGGCCTCAAAGTAAAAAGAACAGAGAAACTCGATTGCAGCAAATGCGTCAGCATAATGCGGAGTATCGAGCCTCACAGTCAGAAGAACACTGAGCAGCTCGATTGCGGCAAATGCATCAGCATAATGCGGAGTAACGAGCCTCACAGTCAGAAGAACCCTGAGCAGCTCGATTGTGGCAAATGCATCAGCATAATGCGGAGTATCGAGCCTCACAGTCAGAAGAACACTGAGCAGCTCGATTGCGGCAAATGCATCAGCATAATGCGGAGTAACGAGCCTCACAGTCAGAAGAACCCTGAGCAGCTCGATTGTGGCAAATGCATCAGCATAATGCGGAGTAACGAGCCTCACAGTCAGAAGAACACTGAGCAACTCGGTTTCACAGTGTTCTTCTGACAGATGCATCAGCATAATGCGGAGTATCGGGCGTCACAGTCAGAAGAACACTGATCAACTCGATTGCAGCAAATGCGTCAGCATGATGCGGAGTATCGAGCCTCACAGTCAGAAGAACACTGAGCAACTCGATTGCAGCAGATGCGTCAGCATACTACGGAGTAACGAGCGTCACAGTCAGAAGAACAATGAGCAGCTCGATTGCGGCAAATGCATCAGCATAATGCGGAGTATCGAGCCTCACAGTCAGAAGAACACTGAGCAGCTCGATTGCGGCAAATGCATCAGCATAACGCGGAGTATCGAGCCTCACAGTCAGAAGAATACTGAGCAACTCGATTGCGGCAAATGCATCAGCATAATGCGGAGTAACGAGCCTCACAGTCAGAAGAACAATGAGCAGCTCGATTGCGGCAAATGCATCAGCATAATGCGGAGTATTGAGCGTCACAGTCAGAAGAACACTGAGCAACTCGGTTGCACAGTGTTCTTCTGACAGATGCACCAGCATAATGCGGAGTATCGGGCCTCATAGTCAGAAGAACACTGATCAACTCGATTGCAGCAAATGCGTCAGCATGATGCGGAGTATCGAGCCTCACAGTCTGAAGAACACTGAGCAACTCGATTGCAGCAAATGCATCAGCATAATGCGGAGTATTGAGCGTCACAGTCAGAAGAACACTGAGCAACTCGGTTGCACAGTGTTCTTCTGACAGATGCATCAGCATAATGCGGAGTATCGGGCCTCACAGTCAGAAGAACACTGATCAACTCGATTGCAGCAAATGCGTCAGCATGATGCGGAGTATCGAGCCTCACAGTCAGAAGAACACTGAGCAACTCGATTGCAGCAAATGCATCAGCATAATGCGGAGTATTGAGCGTCACAGTCAAAAGAACACTGAGCAACTCGGTTGCACAGTGTTCTTCTGACAGATGCATCAGCATAATGCGGAGTATCGGGCCTCACAGTCAGAAGAACACTGAGCAACTCGGTTGCACAATGTTCTTCTGACAGATGCATCAGCATAATGCGGAGTATCGGGCCTCACATTCAGAAGAACACTGATCAACTCGATTGCAGCAAATGCGTCAGCATGATGCGGAGTATCAGGCCTCACAGTCAGAAGAACACTGAGCAACTCGATTGCAGCAAATGCCTATTGAACTCAAGCAAATAAATTGTTTGGTTGTTTGCAACCTTTGCAAAACTCATTTAAGTTCAAAGCAAAATATTGCACCATCTAAATCATATATATTTTTCCAGAAGTGATAGCGAATTTATCACAAGCTGAAAAAATACAGATTTCACGTATTATTCTATTTGTTAAAATTATCAAGTTAAATGGCGTGTTTGGGCAATATAGTTTCCGAGGTCAGGCTCTATTGTTCGCTCAAGATGTTTTCGAGGTTACTGAAAACTTGCCGGGCATGCTACCATGAGACTCTTACAATGGTGCAATTATTGTCGTTACTGAACTACTTGAGAATACAAACATAACGCGGCAGTTTTCAATAGTCAATAGTAGGCAAAAAGTATATGATGTGTATATTGAAAAGTGTATATTAGTTAGTAGCGAACAACCCTCTCTACAAAGATGTCACTATCGACCAAAACGTTGTAATCAATGAAGAGGATATAATAAAAGTACAAGTAGCAGCAGAAGTGGCTGTGGAGACCAATCGATTCTGATTGCGAATAGCGGGTAGTGACCCTGCCTACGAAGCTGACGGTCCTGGGTTCGGATCCCGGTAAGGGCAAATATTTGTGTGCTGAGCATGAATATTGGTTTCTTAGTCTTGGATGTTTTCTATGTATTTACGTAAGTATGTATCTCTATTAAATATATCCTCGTCTAGTACCCATAACACAAGCCTTATTGAGCTTACTACGGGCCTAGTTCGATTTGTGTTAGACTGTCCTCTAATTAAAAAAAAATATATAAAAAAACCGCTAGCCACTTCTCCATAACATATATTTTGTCGCTTTAAATATGGGCATTTAACAATATAGAGTCTTAAGCGGCAAAATAAATACAAATTCTTTAAAAAATTAAACTCTCATCCTATTACGGTTCATGTCGTAAGTCATATATAACCGGCTGACGGACAGACGGACGTGCGGAAAGTCGGACAGCGGAAGCTAAGAAAGCTGTTCTTTTTAGGGTTCCATACGGGACAGGTATGGAACCCTAAAAAGAACAGCGGAGGGGAACCGGCTACGAAGCGTTACAAAAGCGTAGCAGCCGTGCGTTACAATCTTACAATCATAATTTAAAATAGCTACGAAGAAAAGAGTTGAACGTGCTTGCAAATTATGTTTCCCGGAAATCTCTTAGCATTCATTTACGCTTATACCCATATCTACAATTTAGACTTGCCGCACCAACATCATGCCGCCCTAATCGCACGTAAGGGCGAACTCTATGGTCCCACTAACAACTTTACTGTGCCCTCGTGAGAGCTAACTTCACAGTTGCAGTTCATAGCAGGCGTGACAATAATTTTCCAAGTGTTCAATTATGCAAGGGACACAGTATGGAAAGGGGGGTACTGGGCGGCACTGGGTGGGGGGGGGCGGGGGTAACGCAGCCTCTGACTTTCTGACCCATTTACAGAGAGAACTGGCACAGAGGAGTCGTTCGCGGGACCAGCCAACCTCCCCCGTCGGCTTACAGTGAAATTACGCTGCTCATATTTTGCAGTGATTATGTACGAAAGCATTTCTAATTGATTCAGAATCACCCCCACTTTAAATTAATAAACAGAGATATTGAAGCTTCTTGACAATACTGCGCTTATTGGTTTATCTTGTTGGCGGTATTTCCGAGTAAGTTGTGACAATGGGCAAGTTGTATCTTCTGGAAGATCTAGATGTGTTTGCTCTAGTTTACTATCCGCGCATCGTCGATCTAGGGCAACTTCGATATCTTCCTAAGTAAAACATACGCAATTATATTCTGCTCGTTACTTACGAGCTTAGTCTCACATTTGGTTGGGTACTACATCACAAAAGTTAATGCAAGATACCCTCAACGCGTCGAAATCCTTCGAAATATTACAGCGCCATTTCGCTGACCTTAATTGTGGTAATATTTTCGGGGATCATGCGCTAATTTCTTCTCCATGCAAGACAGCAGCGCCTATTTGCGGCCCAGACTGCTAGCGGAACGTGCACGGCCTTCACACATTTCCGCACCGCGACCTATTAAATGCCTTAACTTGTCTTTACGAGCTTCACCCCCAATAAACGGTGTGCTTTTATACACTTTTGCTCTGCGTATATTTATCTTTTACGCAAAATCTAGAAGGGATCATAAAAAATTACGCTCCCGCGAGTTTCTAATGTAAAATAATTATGTATGCTTCCCTTTTCCATTACCCTGCTCCTCTGGCCGTCATATTAGCGACGGAATGACACGGATGCAGGCCATTATCCCGGGAGCCACCCATCTCATTTATGTACCTACATGTACATACCATACGTACCCTACATAGGTCACTTTTCATACCTACATATGTATTGCACACATGTCACGGTCATTAGGTATCCATATCCATCCCTCCACTAACGAGTTAAACATAGGAGTTGGACGTTGATGCATTCATTGGGCAAGCTGTGCTAGCCCGGAACAGGGGCATACGTAAATGGGGCCGATGTCTCACAGACAAGTAAGATTGGGGACATTAAGGCAGGTCAGCCAGCCTGCCCTGCCTTGTTGGCGTGCCTCGATCAAT
Organism: Argyresthia goedartella; assembly: GCA_949825045.1. Taxonomy (NCBI): domain Eukaryota; kingdom Metazoa; phylum Arthropoda; class Insecta; order Lepidoptera; family Argyresthiidae; genus Argyresthia; species Argyresthia goedartella. Next base: position 17,092,047 of record OX463821.1, on the reverse strand, counting down.
TTTGCCTGAGTTCTCGAGATAGTGCAATATACTACGAACATTGTACCGGGCACCACTTCAATTCACGTGTAAATTCGGTGACAACAGAACTGAGTCGAGTTGGTTAACTCTCCATCCAATTACAGTACAGGCGCTAGTGATTCAAACATAAATCGAGGTCACGTGCCATCCTCAGTGCGGTAATTGAAGTATCTCCACTTGACTATCATGTAAGTAAGTACATATTTTATAGCTATGCAGACAGTACGATTCGCTCACAAAACGGTGTATAACGATCCTCTTGATACAGGGCTTCGTATCCGTACAATCCGCTCTCCGGTAACACAAGGGCAAAGCAACTAAGCTGTAATTTACCTACATAACCTATTGTGTTAAACCCAAAAATATATGATAGATATAGTACAGATTTAGTAGTTAGTAATACATACACTTATTAATATTATTTACTTCTATTTCAGCACATAGGCCTACCTGTCACTTCTTTTATATTGATCCTTTCTATCAAGGGGTTTGCTGGAAGAAATCTCTTGTTAGAGATAAGCTTGCCTTTGTAAATGTCTTTTCTATAAGCTTGTAATGTGAATTTCCATGTGCAATAAATATATGCGAAAAAGTAAAAAAAAAAACATTTGATTTTACAGGTAATTTCGTAATTTTGAACGTACATTCCTAGTGCTATTTTTGATACAATATACTATACTAGTACTAGGTATTAGTGCAAACCTATACATGCTAAAGTTGTAGGGTTGTTGTAGATGTATGAAACGGTCTCTCGATGTCAAATAGGGTGTATGATTGATAAAGCCTTACGTCACCCATCATACAGGCGATTAGCTCTCGTGCTTGAAGTGGTGTGTCCGGTGGCTAACGATTAGGGGCGATTTTTCAATCGCGAGATACACAGATAAATAGCTTTATTTGACATTTCACAGGAACAATTTCATCAGATAAACTGACAAAGAAATAAACGTTACCTGGGGATTGAAAAATCGGCCGTAAATCATGTAGCGGGGGGAGGGGGGGAGCGGGGGTCGATTTACATGCACACACAATAAGTAACACATACTTACATAGAGAACTTTTAGGACAAAAAGCGAATCAAAACTTAGAACAGTTTCATAGGTTGCGAAGTAGGTAGTGTTGCCTGGGAATCTAATTTAAGGTCGGTGTGTTTGTCGACTAAGAGCAAACAATAACAAGTATACTTACATCGTCGGTTGAAATGCAAATTCGTTTAAGCGACATTTAATTTTATTTTATTTATGTATGTCACCATAAGATAGTCAAAACCGTTAGTTGCTATCGACAGACATTAAACCGGACCGACAGGGTTAAGAATTTACGTTTCTTTTGTTCTTACTTGTCAACATAACGCGAGGACCATTCTTGGGCTCGCCCCCTCTAGTCTTCGCCTAAGCTACCGCAGTGTTTGTTCTGGTATTTCGTTTGCAATTCAAGTTTCAACCAGTTTACTATTTAACGGTTTTCACTGTTAGTTTGTCAATTAACGCGTCATATAGTAAGCAGTACGCTACAGTTTAATATCTATCGATAGTTGACCAACTTACGAGAACAAAAACGTTAGTTTATCAACTAACGGTTTTGACAATCTTACGGTGACATAAATATATCCTATATAAACATATTATTTTTATACATAGGTACTCGACGGATGCAACAGATTTTTCTGAATCGTTCTAGCCGGGTCGCGAAAAAACAAAAAAAAAACGCTTAAACCAATTTGCCTTTCATCCGACAAATGTATTGTAGGTAGGTAAAACATTGCGTAGGTTAAGTATCATTAGAGAAACGAATCTTAAGCGGCGGGAGTCTTGAAATTGCAGTCAAGACATTTTCGTATATTTTTATTGGGTATAGTCAACAAAAATATCTAAAGAAAAAGTATTGGAGATAATGTTTTAATAACTTCTGTTCCACAAAATGGTATGTTTGAGTTTATTGTCATTTCTTTATGAAAAGGATATGTTGGAGGTTCACCCTCCGTTCTGCTCAAAACACTGGGAGAGTCGAAATCTGATGTTTTGGTTTTGGTGAAAACTTGCCACGAGGCAACATGGATGGGCAACATCATAACAACAACAACATGAAGTGTCAACATTTGTAACGAGAATTTGAGGGTAAACAGAGCACAGAGATAGCGTGAGAGCATATACGCTGATTTATTGTTTTGCGTGCAGTTCGACCGCGTGTGCATAAAGGCAGTAATAGTGTGCAAGTGGGAAATCATGATAATTGTAAGTATACCTTGCGCCACGAATTAAGAGCGCTGGGCGAGACGTTGGCGGGAATTACTGCGCGTATCTATACGTCGCGCCACACGTTATGAGCTGTGGCCTTGAATGCGCCGTAGTCACTTTTCAATATCTGTACATATGCGCAGTAATTCCCGCCAACGTCGCTCTTGATTCGTGGCGCTCATAACGTGTGGCGCGACGTATTATATACAGTACGATTACTTTAACATTCCCGCTCGACACTTCTCGGCTTAGTTAACATAATCGTACTGTACCAGCCGCCATTCTCGATTCGTTTCTTTACAAAATGTTAGGCTTATAAATGTTGACAAAACGGAATACCACAGGGGTTCAATGTTCCTCTTTCCTCCTTCCCTTATACCTGTACTAGCAAGCATTTAATGACAATTTAAAACAGCCGTTCTTTCCTTCCCTGTTCGCTAGCTGAGGGCATTGAGATCCCGGACTTAACACAGATTCCACATAAACGACCTCTGTGGTGTTGTGATCGAGGCTGTGCTTCCCAAGCAGAGGGCCCCGATTCGAATCCCGGCTGGGGAGGAAAAAACCCTGGTCTTCGATGTTTATATGTATGTGACGTCGCTTTTTCTGGTTGCCACGACAGAGGGTATCCTAGTTTTTTATTTTTTCATTTATTTATTTCCTATTTCTTAAATCAAATTACATTTATAAGGTAAGCGCCCGTAAACCACTGAGGTTTGTCCGGGCACCACAAGACATTCGTGGTTGTCACTTATACATAAGAGTAGGTGCCCATAGATATTATTAAATAGTTAATGGTACTTAGCTAGGTACTGACAAATTGTATCTCGCTAAATCACATCCATCACACATAACTCTCGCCGCACACTAAAGACAACAACAACAATATGTGGGGCCAGAAGGCACAGGATGCAAGGTAAGTGCCTATATGTAAGTGTTTGTTTGCTAAACATATTCATCCTACTTACATATACATATATATATATATATATATCGATTAGGAACTCAATAGAGAAGTAACTTGGTTTTTATAAACCAGCGTTGCGACTTTGAAAGTATTTGAAAGGGAGCAAGAATTCGTTTGAGTAGGTGGTCGAGTTGAGTTGAGCGCGGGCGGGGAAACCAAGGAAAGTTGTGAAAACATACCCCTGCCCCCCCCCCGTCACCCCCCTCCCATGCCGGGGCCGCGCCTGAGGCCACGGCCGGGGAGTGAGGCTGCATCGATTCACTGCACGGACCAAGGAACCATTCGGAAAACCGTTCAGGTAAAATCGTTTAATTACATTGTTACAGCGTGTCTTACCGCCGTTTACATTAACCCGAATCCAAATTTGAATTCACATACAAAACTGTTCACTATGTAACCCTTAATGAATCATTGAACGACCCTGGGTATGCCGGATAGACACATATTTCTCTTAATCTAAGAGATGTTTAGCACTAATCATCAAATTGCGCGGCGAGCTGCTGTAAATGTATACTCCTGAAACGGGAAACCAAAAACAAAAGGGAATCATCTCGGGTTGATTGATCCTGTATGCAAGCCAACGTCGGTCTACCAAAGGGGCTCGAGGAAAACACTTATTAAGCAGAGAGGCTTGGAGATCGATTGTTTTTGGATACATTGCTATATCGATATTCAAAGTTTACTATTCAGGGCAGTATAGGTAATAGTCCGCCCCCCTGCATGGGATCGCACGGCTGCCCACCCCCCTTCGGCATAATGTTGCGTGAAATTCGCGCACCCATTGTTACCTTACCCCCCTGGGGCCTGGCGTGGAGTCGAGCCGACTTCGCCCGCAAGCGATGCGGCGGCAATTTGACGATTCACTGATCGCTAGCAACAGTCGAGCTATCCCGCCTATTCGACTGGCGCGGCGCGTGCAACGTTGAAGAGAGCGCTTGACGCTTCGTGTGTGATACGCGTGTTTCTATCGGCACCGTGCTGGTGGTGGTACAGGCAGCCTCTGCCGAACTGCCGAACTGAGCACAATAGAGGTGCACTTTCTGTTTTGTGCAATGCTAGGACTAAGTGAGCTCTAGCGAGGATGTGTAGTACCTAGGTGGGTGCGGTCGAATCTAACGTAAGTATGATGAACTTGAATCTGATGCCTTTGGCCTGGCGGTGTCGTTGTCAACACAGATGTATATTATGCGTGAAAAAATCATCAAAACTTTGTGACAGTGCAGCAATGATCTCTCTACTATTTGGAATTTTACAACATTACATAACTTAGTAGGCGTTGCAGCCTAAAGAATGTCTTACAACTTTTTCTTAAGAAAAAAACATGTTTTCTCCTTCTCCGACGCGTGAAAACAAGGTTGTTATCAACGGTCCCAAGCGTTGTTTACATCCAATATGCAAATATTAGTGTTGTGATATTATCGTAGTTAAATAAAATATGTCAAGTGTGACATAACAACGCTAAACAAGTTTTTATAGCGCTGTAAAATTGATCTACGTTTTGTCTACGGAATATTAGCAAAAACCAGTTATATAGTTATCAAAACGTAAAATAAGTCTATAAAATATGTCTCAGAAAATTAAGGGAATTAAAGGTGAACGCACATCGGTCAGTGCGACACGCATCATTTGACCTAGCTGCGTCAACACGAAGTGATTTTGGCATAGAAAGAAAGTCTTCAGGGTACTTAACAGCGCTGACGAATCGTGATTCACTATACACATATAGTCATCCTCGAAAGGAACACGACTACAGTAGGTAGTGCCGACTATGCCTGCCCTTCTCCCCAACCCAACTCGCGCAGCTGCCATCGGGCTCAAGTACTAAAACACACAAGGTCTATTATTAACGTGTATTACAACGCGTTTTTTGAGCAGACCCATTTCGGACGGTCCCGTTTTTCAACTAGGTCATCCCTTAAAATTAGGCAGCAGCATGCCAGGCCAGACATCAGCGAGCCACACAGGTTTGTAGGCTATAGTTAGATCAATACAGCTGCTCCGGATATACATTAGACCGCCACAAATGTGAATGTATTTTTAAGTGTGGTAAGATAAGACCCGTTAATTTTCCTTGATGGGCCACAAAATTCAGTCACAATCCTTTTTTTAAAGATTCCCTGAGCTGGTAGGCAGGTATCCACAGCAGATTGATATCTGAACATGAATTAATGTTTTCCTTTACTTTCGTATAATTAATCTTTCGTATATATTATGTAAATATACCATGGCAAAATATTAGCTTAGGTATGTAAACGTGTCATTTTATCAGTTAACCATATTTTGGGGGATAAACAACAACTTTCCCCAAGAACCATTTGGTCACAAAGGTAAAAAACATATCAGTACATTGATTCGATCAGCTGATTAAATAACTAAGTATTTGCGACTTTAAACTGTATCCCATATATCACGTAACTATAAATTTAAAGCTAAGCGCACATAGTGATGAGCTGTTACTAACAACGTTGTTCAGTAATTTAGTTAAAGACTCATTAAAAAGCAAACATTTTCCACCGAGGCATCCTCTAAGCTCCAATATAGGTCGCGAAAGGATCTCATAAAGCGCTTGAGGAAAATATTTGTTAAATAGAGTATGGGATGATGAGACGCCGCCCCCGCCCCCGCCTCCGCCACCCGCGCCGTCCGCACCACCCCCTGCCGTGATTAAGGATGAGATAACCGATTCTTTCCTTCCGTACCCACCTAAATAAATGAAGGCATCTCTTTACCTCACTAACCGTGGGAGAATCACAATTTTGTTTATGAAAAACTCTGACTGTGGTTTTGAATACTTTCAATTTAATTTTAGTACCGACACCTTGGGTGAATTTCTGTTGGTTTTTCGTAAACGTATGAAAAAGGTCGTACAGTATAACGCAACCAACCTTTATATGTATAGATATAAGATATAAGATTTAAGATATTTATTCATAATTGTCATTATGACTAAGACCTATGCTTCTTTACTTTATTTACAACTACAGCAGTGTAGCTACCTACTTAAACATTACAGTGTAATTTCTGACATTCATATGATTTGTAGAGACAAACAACTACCTCAATATCAACAAACCTGCCCCACATGCATGCATAAAACAAGTTTTCCGCAACAATTGGCACACATGAGCCTGACATGGCTGTGGACATGAACATAAAGACTGTGCCAAACATCGATTCCGTTTTTGGGCTAACAGGCAGAAACGGAAATGGTACCGGAACGCTTGTACGGACGGACGCTACGGTGGAATACCGCATCAACAATAACTGCCTGTCGATATGTCCTCGGAGGGGACATTTAGTCGATCAAAGACTTTTTTAACGATAAATAAGCATTTTATCATTTTTTTATAGATAGAAACCGACTACTCATTTGTTACCCATAGTTATTTATGTTATGTCTTTGTTTGGTGCAATGTTATTAACTACCCAAAAGCAGAAATTATAAAGTATGTTCATGACTTCATATACTTACACTTTCGGAATTAAAAGTTATCAGATATCGAGAAATATCAATCAATCAAGAGTAATTTCGTAAGTTTAACTTCATAAATAATAACTGTCGTGGGTGCAGATTTGTGGTCCCTGCCTATAAGTCCTTCTTTCCTCAGCCGAAATTGAGGCCAAAAGAAATTGCTTCATGAGTATTCAGTTAACCTACTCGAAATCTTAAGTATGTAAAGGCATGTCTAGCTTAATTCCAGTGGTCGTTCTCATTGAAACGGTGTATGTAAAACTATATTATTATAGTCAACTATATTATTATCCCTCCTGTTAGGTTGAACACGTAAGAACAACAAAAAATACTTAAAACATAAACTTAAGTACACATAATAGTAGTTTATGTGACTGCTACATAATGGAGGGCATTAATACTCGAGAGTGGAACCGAAGGCGAGTTTCATATTAATATCACTCGAGAGTTTTAATGCCTAATTATGTACAGTTACATACACTAGTTTATCTACACACATATCATAAGCTCTCTTTGATGTGTTCAGGAACCGCATGTTTGACCGGCATTGTGGCAATGCAGTTGTTTAGCTTGTTCTGTAGTACCAACTTCACGCAGGCAGGCGTCGGCGTTCGAAATTTGAATGTCAGTACCAACTTCACAGACAAACTAGGGGCGGCACGCAGGCGGGCGTCGTCGTTCGAAATTTGAATGTCATAATATGTAGAAAAATTACACATTATAGTCATAAAGTGTAATTTTTCAGATAAGAAATGAGTTTTTACCAAGTAGTTTAACATTATGCTGATCGTAACGTACGGTTTTTGTACGCAGTAAAGAGGGTTTATGATACGTGTGTAGATAAAATATTTAAAACATAAAAAGTGTTTTTGTTGATAATTTTTTGCTGTGCAAATCAGTATTTTTGATGTGCAGTTAAATATTTCCCATAAACTAAGATCATTAACTTTACAGCTGCCTCAATGTGTGCTTCCTTGTTATCATTAGCTTAATTCTTCTCCTGACGTTATTCTTGTGTGGGCCTTATTACAGGGAAAATAACAAAAGTGCACCGATCCCGTATAGACGACCCGAACACATCCATTAAGGGCTATAAAATTGAGTGCCGCGTCAATTGAGAGTACAAAAGGAGTTGGAGATTGTGCTCGTGTAGGGCGGGCGGGCGGGCGGGCGGGCGGGACACATGTGTAAAATTTTATCACCCATCGTGATGGTGCCCTGCAGAATGTCTTCCGAAAGCATTTTACCTTTTTTGTGAAGTTCTCCTTTTAATATGTATCTGCATAAAACTTTTACGATGTTTGAATAGAAAGCGTTATGTCTGCGCATTTTTAATTAGATAAACAGATAAATTACATTGAAATTTATCTAGCTGTAATGGATTGTCTAACAAAATCCAGTCTACATAGTTCGAAAGGAGTTAAAGTAAGTAGACGGATCATAACTACTCGTGTAGAACAAATTTAGAGTGCCACCGCAGACGCTCAATATCCAAAGTTTTGACAAAGTGCTTTTTGTAATTTGTTGGCTAAAGAGATTACTTGTGCAACGAGGATCTCCATTTCAGAAGCCACGAAGAGATAACGGACAAGTTGTGGAGCGACAGAACACAGACATGCTCTACTTGGCTCACTCGACTCGCAACAGTAACTAAATTTTGATTCCCCTCGTCGAGAGCGTCCACTTTTCTCTTTCACAAAAAATGTTGCAGCAGGTCTGCAGCTAACGTTGCAGCAAGCTCAGCGTGTTGTTTAAAAAATCACAATGAAAATGGGAGGCATGAATAGCGGGAAAGCACTTCGTATTTCACGGTGCAGTGTCCTGTAACGGCGGCTCTCAGCGAGCGGACCTGCAAGCGAACACATTCCACCCGGGGACTCCCAAAAATAAGCTTAATCACGACACACATAGAATACAAAATAATAAGTTGGCCGGCGTGGAAGCGAGGTACAGAGAGGGAGGTGGGCTCCCACCGGGAAAAGTATAATATAGTGAAAAGAAAAATAAATGGAGCTAGCCAAATCTTTTCACAATGGAAAATGTCGTTGAAGCGGTTTTAGATGGTTGTTGCTTCTGTAAAGTTTTAGAAAATAAAACGAGTTGAGCCCCACGCGATTGAGTTTAGAAGTAAGTGACAAGTTGAGAATTAAAAGTATCAATGCTGTTGACAGTTTTACTAAACAGGTACAGAGTTCTTAGTACTGCCTTTCTCAGCATGTGCCTTCGCCACAATGTAACTGATATACATTTGAAAAGAGGCTCGCACAAGATGCGTAGTGGCGACCAGTCTTCGAGACTCTTATTATGTTGCATACATATGCATATGCGTCATGGGAAGTTTAGCTAAGTTCGTCCATTTACTGCTAGACTTTTGAGAGATATCTTGAAAGGAATATGAAACTTAAGTTACGGGAGAGCTTTTCTCAACAATTCAACGTCAAGCTGGAACCAGTAAATAGCTTACGCATAGGGCATGGCAAAAATCGAGTTTTGTTGTTAACATCAAAGTAAATCTTCAATCGGTTAAAGTCACTTTTGAAACTTCAAGATAGATAAACTTATCAATTTACTTACTTATTTACCTACTTATCTCGCAGTACCGTAAAGTTCACTAGAATATAGATAGGTTTACCGTTAAAGAGAAGCAGTTCCAAGATGGAGTTTCTATTGAAATTACCTACTTCTCATCAAGTTTGCTTTAGAAGTGGAAAGATTATTTGTTTTCCAAAGTGAGTTTTGCCTTGACATAACTGTACCTTCATAAACTAACAACTTAAAAAATTGCAAATTTATTTTTGAAACATTTAATTAAATGAACGTCAAGTTGACGCATGTTTGTTGTTTGTCTTACGAATTTAAATTCCGGTGATGTCTCGGAGCCGAGTAGCCTTTGCCTCTTATAGTACAGTAGGAAACGTGACAACTGGGCTGGACAGTATTTAATTAAGTGTATGTGCATGATAGATAACATAGCATAACATCTATATACTGGGGCACAGCATGCATATTATGTTCGGACGTATATTGGTTTGCTCTAATGAGGTCAATAGTCTTCTCGTACAAACGCAAATATCAGTACATAGTTCAGCACTACAGCAGCAGCTAAGAACGAATGGAATAAGAATAGTACATTCCTTGAACACAAATATTTCATAAATTTTCATGAGTTCACTATAGCTGGATATCAAATAGTATAACCAAAACCTCTGAAGTTGCTCCTTAAGAAAGTGATACTAAGGAAGAGAGAACGATGGAATACCTACTCAAATGACCTACTTTACTCACTATAGCTACAAAAACAAATGAAGAATAACGATGCTGGTTACTAACCAGAGGGTTACCACTAAATACGCAAAACTTTGGCAAGGAACCTGACTTGTTTGTTTCGGTTGATTGTAAAGGAAAACTAAAAAGTCCAGGCAATCAATATCGTCACAAGGCAATCAATTCTTCGTTACTGGTGTAGCACGGCTCTACGATTGGATTGAAAATACCTACAATTTGAAATACTATTGGCGTGATCGATTTAATTTTATTTTATTTATTTATTTTATTTATTAACACAGTTAAATGCACAACATTACAGACAATGTCCAATTCATTGTACATATACAAATATACAAATAACAAATATACACTTCCATTTAAATCATAATAAATTATAGTATTTTACATGTCAGTTCAAAAAAAAATAAAAAATGTCAATAATAATAATAATAATTCAATGATAAAAATGTCATTGCAGTCATTTGGAATTATACCTTAATTATATAACACAACCCTGTCATACATTCTCCTCGCAGAACCTTCCACATTCTCGTACAATATGCCTCCATGCATCACCAAACAGATCAGTCAGTGGTGCTGCAGCCAACAGAGCGTTGAGACTGTCCCGTGCCCTCACCACCGGAGACTGCTGGCGCGCCACCGTGCGATGCGCGCCGCACGCTAATAGCCGCCGGTACCTGCGCGCGCATAGATATTTGTCGGGAACGAATAGCGCGCATACGGCACCGGCAAGCGCGAAACAGTCACTGTCGCCTCGCAACAATCGACACACAGTCAGAAGCTGCTCGGTATTACGTCTAACCTCTAGTGAGTTGTATCCGAGCATACCCAATATGAAAGCGGATGGATAAAGGTAAGGATAGTATCCAAATTTCCTCTTATAAAGGTATCGTAGGAAAGCTTTGTGTACCTTCTCGAGCAAAAGTATGTAAGAGCTTTCGTGCGGATTCCAAACAACAACAAACAAACAAATTAATATATACGTCGCAGGGATATAATGCAATCAGGAACTTGGCCAAATCTCTAAAGTATTTGATCAAATCCCTGGAAATGATAAAATAATGCCATGATTTCAACATATCCCTATACAGATTTAGGGATTTGATCAAAACCCTGAACTAAATCTAGTGAATTTGTTGAATCCCTATACGAATTCAGTAAAATGTCAAAACTACATCTAAGTTCTTGTTTTATGCCCTGCCCCCTTCTTCACCGCGCCTAGTTAATAGTAGGATTTAGAGCCAAATTGGTTGCTATAGGTCTCTTTCTGTCCAAATACTAAGGTAAGTTTATTTTCGACTATTAGTTACATACAAACCTTGTTTTTCCCATTTCAAATTTCAAATTTCCTTGTTTTAAACCAATTTCGGAATTTGATCAAATCTCTAAGGGATTTGAACAAATCCCTTAGAGATTTAATGTTGGAGGTCGATAAGGATCAGGTAAGACGTAACGTAGGTGCTGCCTAAATTCTAATACCAGTACATCACTTTACCAAAAGCCAATAAAAAGTAACGGGTCATGAAGCTTGGAGAGCTACTAAATACGAGACAGTATACTCATAGTAATTTGCGTATGCTACTAATTAAATTCAAGAGTTCATCGAAGTTTACCTATCAGGGTAGGTATGTGGTAAAAGATTACATAAAAAAGCAAAGGTGAAGTTAACACATGGATAAATATAAATAATTATTGCTGTCGTTTTGGTATCTAAATAGGTTTTTTTCTTCTAAATAGTGCATGACCGCTCTGCTGGCGGGCGATCAACACGTGATCGCTGTAAAAAGTTGCGTGTCTGTCGGCCGATCAACCCGTGATCGCTGGCCGAAGTTGGCATAATTGGACCGTTATTTGAACAAAACATACATCTATCTTGCTCAAACGTACACTAAATGTAACCGAAAGAACAAGGATGGCATACCAACCATTTTTCAACCTCTAAAGCTAGCCTATCTGTGCTTTTCAAAATAAGGTACACTTTTTTCACTCTACGTAGGCATTCAAAAAAACAAACCATTAAATTTGCCTGCGACATTAGTATGAGTTACGACGCTACCAAAATTTATTGCAATGAACTCGAAATTGTATCTAAATCCGTGCATGCGAGCAAGTGGTTCTATACAAATGGGATCCACGTGGTTGAATGTTTACTCTATAGCACTATACATCTACACGACACCAATGAAGAAGAAGGTGCAGGCACTGGATGCGGCAAGTCTATGGCGGCGTAGGTGGCGGCGCGGCGCGACACTTACGTGTGCGTGCGGCGAGGTGAGCGCGCGGCACAGGCAGGCGTGCCCCGCCGGCGCCACCTGGTAGTCCATGTAGTTGCCGTAACCCATGTGGTCGCAGGTGCAGGCGCAGGTCTCGATGTGGCGCCGCAGCTCCAGCTCGAGCTCCCACGGCGGCTCCATGGGCGAGGCGAGGGGGGGGGCGCCGCCGCCGCCGCCGCCGCCCCAGCACCATGCACGCCGGCTTAGCGCGGCGCAGCGCCGGCGGGCGCGGCTGCGGGCGCGGGCCCGGCGGCGAAGTCGGCGGCGCGCGCGGTCTGTGGCTGTGCGGCGCGCATGTCGGCTCGCGCGCTCGGACGGGAATGCCGCGGGGCTCGTGTCCCGGCGGCCGCAGCACCGCCACCCGGCCCGGGCCCGCGCCGGCGCCCCGAGCCCGCCGACCCCGCCGCCGCACCCCGCCTCACCCCGCCCGCACCCCGCCCGCGCCCGCGCCCGCACCTCCCGGCGGCGCGTCTCTCAGATGCACAATCGTCAACCATCAATTAACTGCTCGACGTACATTAGTCGGAAATTGGATTCGAGATTGGGAAGAAAATCATTTTGTGTTCTCGTCGTCATTAATAACGAACGACAGCCTGACGCTGCCCTTTCATAATAAGGCGTCTCTTATCTTCGAGTTTGATAAGGACTCGGGGGTAATCTCCCTTCTTGAGTAGAGTAATAAATCATAAAACAAGGAGCATGAATCTAAATATTCATGGCATCAAGTTGTTATCGGACACGAAACTTCAGAACACTAAATTTTCATTTAGACGTAAGGACAATATCTCCCGGGATCAAATTTGGTAGATATGTATGGAGGCACTACCTTCTCTGGAGTTCTGCGTTGCATTATCCGACTGTCATATAAGTGTGATTTATATTCACTCGGAGAATATTCTCTATTCGACAAAGCCTCCACTATCCGCAGGAGAAAGAAGTTTTTTTACTTAAAATAAATTTCCATCTAGGTAGTGTAATAAGCCCCATATCGTGTGTTGCGATGCGATAATGCGGCTGCGGCTGCTGCAGGCTCATGCGACCCAAGCAACTCCGTGTGATGCGATAATGCGGCTGCGGCTGCTGCAGGCTCATGCGGCCCAAGCAACTCCGTGTGATGCGATAATGCGGCTGTGGCTGCTGCAGGCTCATGCGGCCCAAGCAACACCGTGCGATGCGATAATGCGGCTGCGGCTGCTGCAGGCTCATGCGGCCCAAGCAACACCGTGCGATGCGATAATGCGGCTGCGGCTGCTGCAGGCTCATGCGGCCCAAGCAACTCCGTGAGATGCGATAATGCGGCTGCGGCTGCTGCAAGCTCATGCGGCCCAAGCAACTCCGTGTGATGCGATAATGCGGCTGCGGCTGCTGCAGGCTCATGCGGCCCAAGCAACTCCGTGTGATGAGATAATGCGGTATGGAACAGGCATACCACTCACCCTTACATCTTTGACTTCATGTAGGTACTTGTCCCTACATGCCACTATATCATGTCGCTCCATAAGTACAGTCCTTTGATTTCTACATTTTTTATATTTATAACCTAATTTTTGTAAGAGTAAACGAAGAGATTCTCTGCCACCAACAAAATGTATGGATTCTTTAACAGCTGCAAGCAGCTGTTTCAAACTCGGTACTTCTTTTCGGATAACATAAAATTCATGTATTTTATGCCTAATTGCACATAAATCAAAATCATCCAGATATATTTTCTTTTTGGTTTTAGGTTTTTTTTTCTTAGGCGTAGAAAATATAGCTGACGTCCCACCTTCGTTTTGTATTTTCATTACGGCAGATCGGTATATGCCTAAAATACAACAAAATATTTTACTTATAAATAGTCACAAATTAGCCAATTCACATTGCACATACTATATGACGTACCTACCTGTCATGTTGACAACAAGGCTGGTGATGTTGTTTAGAGGAATAGAGTAGAGAGAATAGAGAGAAGGATTGGCTTTCAGACTTTCTATCCGACAAATATTTCGATAGATTGTAAATAACTTTTCTTTTCTTAACCACTTTTCTTACGCCACTGTTAATAGTATTCGGCATTTTCACTCACAAAACACAAGAAATATTCCATGCACAATCGACGCCCCACTTTGACAGCAATCGACAGATGACATTAATTACTTTTTAAAGAAAGTGTTAAAGTTGAAGAAAATAGTTGGCGATGTTTTTATATTCTTGGTTTGGCACCTTATTCTGTTTTATCATTACAACTACGACATCGAATATGAAATGAGAACTTCTGGGTATAATTTATTGATTTATCATGTCATGATTTATTACAACTTTAAAATTTTGTACAATGGCAAATAAAGTATTGCAAAATAATTATTTTAAGAAATCCTACTCATCAAATTTATAACAAGCAATAAGAAAAATCGATCCAAAATCGAACTAAATTACTAACATTTCTAAAAATTCATCCATCCCGATAATAATCTTGCGTCCTTGAATATGAAAATTAATTATATAGCTAATCTTTTGTTATCAACAGAAAAATTGAATAAAATATTATGACAAATTTTGAATACATTATAGATTTTCGCCAAACAATGTACCTACAACACAAGTGACATATATACAATTATAGTAATCACAATTAGGTTCATTCCCGCTTTTTTCCAAACCTTTAAAATTTAACCAAGCATGTATGAGATCTACTGGAAATATCCTACTGTATTTAGCTTATCCATTTCGTTTTGGAATTGGAGTATCTTCTATTACTTACCGATCATTATCTAACACATTTACTTTAAGGTCCGGAACATTTTTGCATTTTTTACTTTTTTTACATTTGCAACTGCCCTTTCCACTCTTACTAAATCTCCTACTTCAAACATTCTAGGTTTTGCACCGCGATTTATCAAACCTTGGTTTTTGTTCTTTCTGGGTTTCACTAATGTGCTTGTTTACGTCTTCTCTTATCCTACATAAATCCGTCTCCACTTCAACCGAACTTTCATTAAATAAAGACTTTAATTTTCTCTCTGACATTCCTGTCAAGCTCAAACCGAAAATTACACCCATTGGACACACATAATTTTGCCATCCCATAAGGATTCGTCGCGTCCATGATTTATTGATGTTAAAGCATCTAATACGATTATAGCGCGCCACTTTTCCATTGGCATGTGGTGTTGCTATGGCATTACATGGCTAATTCCTAGGTTCTTCATTAAGTACCCTATACCTCCTTCAACCTTTTTCTGTAAACGTGGAATATCTATCAGTAATAAGTCGTGTCGGAACCACAAACATTCCAAAATACTCCCCAAAGATTTTTATAGTTTTTATTTTATAGTATACTTTTGTATTTCAACCGGAATTTAATGATGATACACCTTTAAATTCTTGTATCATGAAAATAAAATCTTGCTAATTAATTATTTTAAGTAATCCCACAAATCTAATTATAACAAGCAATCAGAAAAACAAACAAAACAAAACAAAAACTTTTGGTAACAAAAGATTTTACAGTTATTTCGCATCGTAGAGAAAGACTTAAAAAACTCCTAAAAAATTAAATACTCAAATGCCGGGCAAAAAAGTTGTTATAGTAAAACCGGTAGGCGATTCACAAGATGGTGCAATACAAATAATATTATCAAACCAAACTGAGGGTGACTAATAAATAACAAGGCAATCGAAAGACAACAACAACTTGTTATCGCTGTATCGTACATTCAAGTATGACAAATCAAGTGCGAATATTTAAAACAAACAGAGGAGGAGCGAAATGAATCTTAAAAAGGTTATTGAAAAACCGGCAACATAAAAACGTTTATTATTGGGTGTGTGAACTAGGTAAAAACGACAATCACAAATGTAACCCGCGACTCTTAACCATGCTAAGAATGAAGTCGTAACAAAACAACATCAGGAGCGCAATCATGAGCCAGATGCGCTTCGAGAAAAGGTTAGCTTTGTACTATTTACCATGAAAAATCTACTCGTGTCAGCAGTCCTCACTAACACGATTTACTTTCGTGATGTTTCCTCATTAACGTTTGCTTAGGGTAACAAATATCTCTGGCAAATCAAAAATGTCACAGGTGGAGGTTAGTTCCACCCCCTAAATTTGGAAGCGCCGAACCCCCCAGGGGCTCAGCGCTCCCAAATTTTCTCCCCTTTCCGAAAAATAAACCTTCAAAGTTTTCGGGGTATATAGGGCCAATTTCACACTAAATTCGTATTTCAGCTAATATTCTTATCATTCACCACCAGTTTCTGAAAGAGTAGTCAAATGTAGGTAATAGGCAATTGATGGAAGATGAATCCAAAACAGAGGCACGTGATTGGCTGAAATGAGTATAAAAATATTTTGATAGCTAACTTTCCTTTCGGAAGCCGGGCGTAAATGATGTTTTTATTTGACTGAAATAAGCCACAATAACCTACTCTAGCCAAATTTAGCTTTTCAGTACTTTCAGTCGCATGTTTGCTCCGCTGGTTACACACGTAAATTCTAACCTGACCTGACCACGGGGGCAGCAGGGTGCTCTCACTCCTTCAGCTCCGACCCACCACATAAGTAGTGTGCTGGTATTATTTGATATCTAATTTCATAAATGTTGGTTGTAATTTAGGTTTGGTTATGTTTTTGGATTCAAGACGCTGGCAACAAATGCAAACAAGACGCAATATTAAATCCCGATAAAAATCAAATCCAAATTATATCCGATTGTGAAAATGCAATCGCATTTACCAAATAATTTAAAACAACCAATATATATACAAAAAAAAACGGTAAGATAACTGAAAACAGCAAGAATACTTTATTCAAGAAAAATCTGTATCAGATGAAATAAGAAAATAATTTATATTGATGAAAAGTATGATTATTTGATAATAATAAAAGAATAATAGTTTTTACAACAAAAAACAAATGGCTTTGTTATTCAAGTCAAAGTTCATAACAATGGATGGAATATTTAAAGTTGTTCCAATAGTAGATTGTATAACAAGGAAGCAAAATAATATTTTTACGGCAAGGGCACTATTTTGAATTCAGAGCAAAACGAGCTATTCTATATCAGGGTTCTTTAATAGAATCGTGAGTAAGCGAAGAAATTCAAAGTACTTTTCCCGAGGAAAAAATAAGTTTGCTCCGGAGTGATACACTCAACTTTTGATCTCCTTTTAAGAGAAAATAAGTAAGAGACGCTTTAAAGTAATAAATGAATAAGTTTAATTCATAAAAAATACACATAAACACAGAAATGTATGTTGCAATCACCAATTACAAAGTTATATTTATATTTGATACACTAGCGCAAATTTTAAAATTATAGTCACCGTTTTATTTGGAACCGATACTGTTGTCGATTTATATATATTTTCCGGGTCCTTTGTAAACAGATATGACAATATTTACTTCCACTAATTTTCAATCACCAACACATTTTTTATAAACATTTGTAAATGTAAACAGTAATGTTTACAGAACGTAATTCGCGCCTTTTTTTTTTTATTATTATGTTGGCGTGCCGTGCCGTACTGCCAACGGCAACGTAAAGCCAAGATAAAGATAAAGATAAAGATAAAGAATCATTTATTCAGGAACATAGGTAATATGTAGATCTTAATCAATGACATTGAGTGATGGGTCTCTATGCTCTGCCATGGGAGGGCATATGAATATTATTTACATTATAAGTATTAATTACATTATAAACAATAAAAATTTATATGTTTCTATCAGTTTTTGTGATTTTTCTAGGTCACATTTTAGTTTTTGGTTTTCTAGGCTTAAGTTTTCTATCAGTCTCTGCGCTTTTTAGGTAATTTTCCGATTTCTTCATTAAACATAATATCTTGGCTACACGTAAAGGATGTTTGGGGTAAACTCATGTTACTATCTTCAAATAGGGATGACTTAGACAGGTCGCTCACTGAGTTACTTCTATATTTGTTTCGGAAGGTGACATTGTCTCTATCTTGATTCATCTTGCAGGAAATCTTTGGTTTCCGTATGTTTTTATTTTTGTTTCACGATTAAAAACGTGATAAAAAATTAAAAATTAAAAGTAAGTGTCTTTCTTCGCCGTGTGGTAGTTAAAAAACAAAAAGTTGATGGTCGCCGTGTGGGATCGAACTCGGGTCTCATGCGTAATTGGCGGGTGTCTCTCGCCGCAAGCTATCACTTCAATTCACTTGACTTGCGAAATATGTGAATGCTAGCGATCCCGTGACCTTTCTTAGACGTGTGAAGGTTTTTATTTTTGTTTCACGATTAAAAACGTGATAAAAAATTAAAAATTAAAAGTAAGTGTCTTTCTTCGCCGTGTGGTAGTTAAAAAACAAAAAGTTGATGGTCGCCGTGTGGGATCGAACCCGGACCTCATGCGTAATAGGCGGGTGTCTCTCGCCGCAAGCTATCACTTCAATTTACTTGCCTTGCGAAATATGTGAATGCTAGCGATCCAGTGACCTTTCTTAGACGTGTGAAGGTGATCAATCGTCGGTGACCGTTAGCGGACTTTGCACTTATGTAACACATTCACCACAACAAAGGAATGTAGATAGTAAGAAGCAACAATATGTTCTGTTTATTACCAGTAGATTTAAGAATGGCACTGGTCACTTTGGTCACTGTAATTTTTTGTGCAGGATTAATGCTGTCAGAGTCGTCACATATACATAGGTTTTGCTTGATTTTATTGTCACTTTGCACTCACTTATAATCACTCTGTTGTTCTATTGATTGTACTGTTTTTATCACTGGATAACAACTCCACGTCTCAATTGGTTTGTTATTTATCAAAAGGTACTGATTTTATATAATTTTAAGTAGATTTAGTTGTTAAAATGATTTATTTATACGGAGCTCAATGTTTACGGCTATACTAACGCCCTCTCTTTTTTTTTTTTTTTTTTTTTTTTTTTTTCATACAACTAGCCTTCGATTTCTATGAACGATTCATATTCCAAATTCAAATCTCATTCCCGCCCGCTAAAAAGTCTACTGGAGAAAAGAGCTACTTTGCTTCCGGTAATCGAGGAACTAAACGACACTTTTCGAATAAAGGATAAGAAATAGTATATTTCCCACGAGTTCGAAACTCTTTTATTTACGAACCGAGAAGTTTACGGCCCGAGCCGAAGCCGTAAAAAGCCTTTTCGAACGAGTTAGGAATATAATTTTTCCGCCTGAGAACCTAAAATCAAGCGGCGAAGGTGCTATTTTTAGCTCAGAAATCGTTTTTTTTTATCAGAAGGCAGAAATTTCTATTTACTAATATGAATAAACATCCATTAGAAGACTTAAAACTAGTCCAACAGAAAATATAACAAAAGCTTATTATGCGAACCAAAATAGTAGGCCAAAGTATTGTAATTAGAAAGTACTGTTATGCTATGCCATTAAAGACAAACTCTTTTATGACAAACTCATTAGGCGAATAAAAATTAGGAAACACAAAATTATGAGAAGCAATGGGATAACGTTGTAAGGATTATTTAGTCCATTCTATTACGTACGTTATAATGTTACGACTACTAGTACCTACCTACTTTATATAGAGAAAAATATTTCCCTTTCGAAAATACGAGACATTGCCCCTTACTTAGCAGCAGAAAAATGATTTTGTCGCTGTTCATGATTTAATTTCATTGTTCGTTGACAAACCATATGTGAAAACAAAACGCACAATTCAGTACGTATTAAAACATTAATTGGTAAAATGTTCATATACCTGCTTATTGTAAATCAATATTCTATCTATGCTATCTAGTTTTTCATTCTATTTAGAATGAATGAGAACATGACTATCTGTACCTGTAGATTATATTTATTATTTATTGTTGAACCATGGTAAAACCAATTGTATCAAATTCTCACTTCCGAATTTCAGGCAAGTTGAGACCAGTTTAGTGTTAGAGTTATTTGATGATACGAAGTTTCTTCGAATAACCATTGATAGCCAATTGCAGTGATGACCCCATAGATAAATTAGCTGGTAGATTAAGATCTGCGGCTTACGCTGATAGGAACATCAGACAAAACAGTTATTTTCATAGTGTCATATCGTATGGTATCTTGCTGTGGGTATTCAAACTATTTTTATTTTATAGAAGAGAGCTTTTGATTTTGAGCAATTTATAATTTAAAACGCGCAGACTCCTAAGATAACTTTTTAAAGAAATTGACATACTAACTGTAGCTAGTCAGGTTATTTTCGAAAATATAATGTACGTACGCAAGAACCTTACAACATTTTCCAAATTTAGCAATAGCTTTACAGCTAACCTAAGAAATAATCACAGAATAGTTGAGTTAAGACTCGCAAAAGTTAGCAATTCTTTCAAGGGTTAGGGCATTCTCTACTACAACAAGATACCTCTGGAGATTTTGATATTGCCATTTAAGCAATTTTAAAAAGGGATATATATAATGTTCAAGATTACTTAAATAAGAGGACTGTATGGGGTTAATCTATCACAATGAGATGATTAATTTATCTTAAGTATATTATCGGACGTTCAGTGTTTCGGATGACACGTAAAGCTGTAGGTCCCCATCGCTACGTGGTAGTGGTCGTAGAACCCCTACATAAACCCGCACTGAGCCAGCATGAAGGAGTATGGCTTAATCTTACTCGTATCCGGGTAAAGGTCTGAGCCCCTCGTTCGGGACATTAAGGGCGACATATATATATTTTTTTATTCCTGCTTATTCATCATCATCATCAATCAGCGCACATTCACCCACTGCTGGGTGCTGCCTCTTATTTATCACGCCATCGTCGACTCCAGTCCTAAGCCTCACGCATCCACTGCCTACCCGCTATGGCGATGATGTCATCCGTCCATCTGGCTGGTGATCTGCCGACTGGTCGTCGTCTGCTTATTATTTATAATAATTAATATTGTAATATGTGTATTAGTTAAACATAACGAATTTATAAAAGAGATTTAAAAATCAACCTGTGGGAGTTTCTTATCCTACAGTGGTCAATGTACACAAGAGGAAAAATGACGTTTACTAAATATATGTAAATATCTACAGTTATAAATAAATTTTGACTTTAACTTTGACTTTGTCAGTTTTCTTTGTTATATGAGCAATTAGAATAAAGGCGGATTGTGGCCACACTGCGTAGCTAACTTTTGAGCATTTAGACGAGTGTGCAGGTGTCGCATAACAATACCCGCCAGGCAGAGAACGGGTTCAGCCTAGCGAGGAGTGACCCTGCCTACGAAGCTGACGGTCCTGGATTCGAATCCCGGTAAGGGCAAATATTTGTCTGATGAGCATGAATATTTGTTTCTTAGTCTTAGATGCTTTCTATGTAAGTATTTATATAAGTATTTATCTCTATTAATGCATAGTTGTCTAGCAACCATAACACAAGCCTTGTTGAGCTTACTATGGGCATAGTTCGATTTGTGTAAGATTGTCCTCTAATATTTATTTACTTATTTACATTAAATATGTAGTTTGTATATTTTTTTTACCTATTATATATTTTAAACTAAAACTAAACTATAACTGCACTAAACTAAATTAAAATTTTCCCTGAGTTCGCTGCCGGACGGGAGGGTGCCCAAGACGCTGGCACTGTTACCTCGCTGTATCGCAATACTGATGCGTTGAGCGAGGTAGGCGCCAGCTCTGCGGTCCCCTGACGCTTCGACGAGCCTCTTAGAGATGTCTTTGAGGACTCTTCGAGCGTCAGGGCCCCACGGCCCGAGGGTCTCAAAGCCGAACGGCATAAACAAATAGTCGTCGCCGAGTGCGGCGTATTTGCGGCTTTTGAGATACTCTGCTGCTGCCGCCGCAGCGCCGGCTGTGGCTGAGGTTGCCGATAGGTGACACGGTGCCAGCGTATCTACGCAGGTCGCGTCCCATACTAGCGACCTCCCGCTCTGCCATGGAATGAGCGTCATTCCGTCTGGCCTCTTGCCATCGTCGCGTGCCAGCCCATTGTGTTCAAGTATTGCTGGCACGCCACAGCTGGCAAGGGCCCCACGGATGACGTCATTAAGATTGGCATGACGGGACCACCGACCGGCGCTGTGTTGGCAGGAGAGGCCGTGGTGACCTAGTTGGTCCACCCTAGCACCGCAGCGGCACCATTGGATTTCGTTTGTCTTTACGCCGAGTCGCAGGCAAACGGCGAGGGTGAGGGTGGTACGGTCAAGCAGGGTGCCAATGTGCTTTGATGGGATTGCGCGCAGCCAGTGTCCTGACTCCTTCTCCCTGGTAGCTAGGAGACGAGTGCGCACTGCTGGACCACTAGCCGTTTTTACCAGATCTTCGCGGGTTTTAATGCATAGCGGCTCGTCCCATAGCCGTTGAGAGTTTAAATTTGTTGGAAAATTTTGCCTCGGACACGCTTGCGTCCAGGCATTCCTGGCCTCGAACAGACACGTGACCTCCACTTACTTTACTTATTTATTTATTTAATATTTGAATATTATGATGTTTTCCCTGGTGAGATATGGATAGGAAACACTACCGTCACGACAAACCGATATCATCGTATTATTATTCATTTGAAACCTGAAAATTGTTATTAAAATCAATAACGATACTATAGTGACTCAAATTGTCCAGCAATATTGTATGAATCATCGCAGTGTAGATAAATACCGTCACGTCAAACCGACTAAAAGCCGCCGCCATTTGATTATTTGTATAAAACACACACCGAGTTTGCTAAGTTAGTTATAATAGATAAAGGATGATAGGAAATAAAACCGCTTAAGTGTAAGTAGGACGTCAGAAGCGCGTAGACGCACACGAAGGTTTCCATACTATCGTACACGGGAAAACGTACTCGTAAACGTACTTCACGAAACTCATTGAAACCAGAAGTGGACAGAAATTGAGTAATTTAATTACAGAAATAAAATCAAATATGATTAAAAAACTTAATATTATTTATTATATAATTCCAATGAGCAATTATTAATCGTATAACGACAAATAACTAAGTACCTGCAATGAAAGATCTTCCCCGATAAGATCGGGAGAGTCCAGTTTTCACCGATAGTCAAATGAAACAAAATGGCTAAGAAAATAGCCATACCAATCATTTATTGTATGGGTACTACCTTTAATTCTTTAAAATCGCCATTTTTTATTATTTGTTGTTATAGCGGCAATAGAAATACACCCTCTGTGAAAATCTTAAATTTGAGCCCGGTGACAGACGGGCAGACGGACGGACGGACAGTGGAGGCTTAGAAATAGGGTCCCGTTTGGCACCCTTCGGGTACGGAACCTTGGAATAATGAAACCTGCCTTACATTTTACAACGGTATATGCTTTTTAACTTTTTTGCGGCTAATTATGGAATAGAATTTGGGGGTGAAAACATTAACATGAAATTAATAAGATAAATAAAACAAAAAGCAGCAGTCGAATGTGATAGCGCTTCGAATTTCGGTCTTTGCTACGCGGGCTACGAGCGTAGCGTATTGCTACGAACCACGTTTACCCGGGAGTACGAAACTAATCTCGCTGCTACGGACTGCTATGAGACCGTTACGAGTGTTGTTGGTGTAAATTATTTTGTGGCGAGGTAAATCTGCTTGTGTTGGATCTGTGCTTCTGCTTTTGACTTTGTTCTGTAGATATTTAACAAGTACTTATACATTTGTTATTAGATATATTAAGACGAGTCTACTCTTCTAATCTTTTTGTAACTTTCTTATTTTGCTAATATTCGACAAGGTCATCTTAGATGGTAAAAAAAAAATGTAGGCAATGAGTAAATGTGGCACTAAGTGAATGACGAGTGTTGCAAAATAAGTACCATGTTTATACGGTACTTTTAACATTACTTACTCATATCCGTTTTTTTATTTAAATTATAAATTACCATTTTTTCTTACAATAAAACGCAAATATTACATACACTCCATGTTTTAAGAAAACTTAGTACGTCTATCTACATATGCACATGTTAGACCTAAGAATTCTCGAGTGAGTACGCAATGTTCCAAATCTGAAACAACGGGTAAGAGTACGTTTAGGGTACCACACTCGAAGGGTGCCAAACGGGACCCTATAATTAAGCCTCCGCTTTCCGTCAGTCTGTCTGTCCATCTGTCAGTGAGCTGTATCTCTTGAACCCCAACAGGTAGAGCGTTTAAATTTTCACAGAATGCGTATGTCTGTTGACGCTGCAGCAACACATAGTGAACTGCACGAGATTGTATAAATTAAAGGGAGTCCCCATATTTTAATAGTTGGGGAGGCCAAGAGGGGACCTCTTGAGTTACTCAAGCTCGTCAGATTAAGATTTGGAAGATATCTTACACCCTGTTTAGTAACTCTACCAGGATCTAAGCTTTCCATCTAGAGACGCGCGGTCTAGGATAAAAAAATAAGACCATACAACTGATTTACTCGAGTGCGTCAGGCTAAGATATTGTTAATTGCAATGCTGATAAGTGTACATTTCAATAAATCTGTCGATTGAGCGGGAGTAGGTCACAAACTTAAAAAAATGTCCTTACTCTAATTAAGGTATCTCCCGTATCTTAATCTGACGCGGTCGAGTAACTCACAAAATAGCCTCCTCCCCTACCATAATATTCCTGCCCCTGCCCATCATCATTCTAATATCACCGATTTTCTTTCGGTATATCTCATAGTCATCGGTGGCTTAGTTGGTTTAAAGTCGCATTCGCATATCTCCTAGGGGTTGGTATCAAAAACCAAGTTTTTATTTTTTAGTATTTTTTCCCATACTCATCGTATGACGGAACGAAACCCGTTGTGGGCCAGTCGGACCCCAATTAACCTATTTTTTTTAACAACAACTCGTCAAAACACAACAAAATAATTATTCCGCCAGCCTTTCAGGAAATCCAGAAACCCTTGCATAAATATGAACCTTATTTTATTATATTATATGCTGAGCAGTTTGAAATAAAATAAAATCAAATTAAATTGTTTATTTGGTTTAAAATATGTGTACGTATGATGTTATGTTATAATGTTATAGCCAATTGGTACATGTCGGCGGCCGATTGTAGAATTGGGCACATCATAATGTGCTTCGGCATATCATGATAAGACGGCATTTCATGCCATGTAAAATCCGCCTTATTGTTTCAAGTCCAACGTTCGATGGTCTGCCAGCCTATAACTCGGCATATCGAAAAGTAGGGTGACAATAGATTTGGCTCGGTAGGTTGCGTTAGGTCAGGCGTTTATATGTAACCAGTGGAGCGAGCCTGCGACTGAAAGTAATGAAAAGCCAATTTTGACTAGAGTAGGTTATTGTGGCCAAATTTCAGTTGTATTGCAGATTAGGTTGGAACTTAGAAGAAGCAAAACCGGAGTGAAGCGTGTCGAGGCGTATACAAATCAAAACGACATTCATTTTTTTTTACGTTCAGAAGGTCATTAATATATGGAAGAAACAATGGTGGGCTCAAAACGCTACCTTGTGGTACACCATATTCATTCACACGGTAGTTTTATTGAAATGTTTGGTTAATTCCGTCATTAATCATCGAAGAAATTTTATTAAAATTAAATTTTGACAACAATATACAACAAATAATAGAGTAATAGGTTCATGTGAAAAAACAATACAATTATAGTGGATAAACCCAGTAACTATCGTTACAAATCTGTGAGGTGGAAGATTCCTTCAAAGGCAAACAGCTGATCAAGGTCAACCAGTCAGACGCACGTGGCTATTCTATCTGTCTCTGTCTGCGGGAGTTCATCTGAGCCGATTTTGTTATTCTTGCAGAAATATGGCATTCTACTGTGTCAAATGTAACAATTCATTAGAAGAAATGCACTTTTTGACGTGTTCTTCCTCCAAAGAGTCATACCATTTAGACTGTTGCTTCATATAATACAAATTTTACCTGCTTATTGACAAAACAATAAGCACGGTACACATATCCTGGATATGTGTACCGTGCATTGACAAAAATGCACGCACACTTATTAAAACCCCCGAATCTTCGATTAATAACATCACTCGCCGAAAATATAGGCTAATGGTTGTAAGTAAGTAACTCCTTCCACGAACTATGCGAAATGTGAAGAGTTGGATAAACGTGTTTTGAAATTGGAGAGCAAACTATTAGCGACTGAAAACGAAATCGAAAATCTTCTGTCTGAAAATTAAAGTTAAAAACTTAAAGATGAAATTTTACGTCAGGAAAATAAAATTACAAAATTAACAACCATAAGTAAAACAATGCCGTCAAGACAAATGAGTACCCGTTCAAGAAAAAATATTAAGAAACAAGAAAGGAACCAGAGCATAATCAACGCAGAAGAGACAGCTCAAACGAATAATAGGCTTACACCTTAATTAACCCACACTGCGAGGCTAAAAAAGCACTGTAATCCAAAATACATAAATAGTACGCCAAATACATCTCCTGTGGACGAAGACATTCTAGGGGAAAACATATGTTCTGCTCCTATCCTGAGTGGGTCCGAGCCAGGGAAGACATCTGTTTATATTATTGGAGACGAAAGAGTGCGTGGACTCGCTACAAGAGTGATCTATAAGTTGGGTGAGAGGAGTGACTTCACAAAAGTGTCTGCTTCAATCAAACCTTATGCGCAAAGTGAACAAATTCTGAAAGAATTAGACAGTATTAAAAGATAGAATTTCAAAAAAGATGTAATAGTTTTATCGGTAGGACAGCGACAGAGATATTTATGCTCTGCTTACTAACCTATGTAATACATTGCACAATTTTGCCGAAAATAAAACATTATTGCTAAATGTTCGAAATTACAGATACCTAAACTCGCATTTACTTAAAAATTTAATGGGAATTTTTGTAAACAAATATGAGAACTGTAAGTTGCTAGATATTTGCAATAGTAATCACGTAAGTAACTACTCGTCAAACACTCTAAACTACATATCTTCTGAAATAATGACAGAGTTGTTTCCTTCATGTAAAAATAATGCAAAATGTTTTTCGTTGATGTTGATAGTACTGTTGGCCCTATTTCTAATAAGGAGACAATACAAATAGATAATTATGATGGTTTATTTATATTCAACCAAAACATACAAGGTATTGGCAAGAAATTAGATGTTTTACAGATTGCACTACAAGATCTAAGGGTTAACGGATGGGACGTTGATATAATATATGTCTTAGTGAAACGTTTGTGAAGAAAGGCTCCGAATCAAACATTAAGCTAAACGGCTAAATTAGTTACAACTTATTGTCGTAAAAAAAGTAGGTGCGGGTGTGCAATCCTAGTAAAAAAAAATGAATTAAAGGAAATACGTCTTGAATTAGCAAATGATTTTTATTTTTTGTGTTGTGGTATTGAATATATTGGGATAGGGCTAATAGTGATTAATATTTATAGAATACCAAAGAAAACTAACAACCTATAAGTTGCATATAGGTGAATTTATGTATAAATTAGAAAAATAATTGGAACATTAACATTTTAATATAAGAAAAAAATGTGGAGACTGGAATTGACTGGCCTTTTAAAAGAGGATAACTACTCAAAGGATTTACAAAATTTAATTTCAAATTATAATTTTCAATTGCACATATGGTCTCCTACAAGACTAAGTGCATGTATAGATCAAATAGCGAGCAATATAAAATTCGCGAAGGCAGATGTACTGAAACTGGGTCTCTCTGATCACGAGATGGCCCAGATTTTGAAGTTTGACACAAAAAAGCATAAAGCTTTAAACACTTGGTTCGAATTAAAAAAAGACTATAACACTCAAATATTTAAAAAATCTGCGAATACTAACAAAACCAAATTTATTCCTTTTCTCTCATACAATTCAAATGCACGTCCTATTTCTATTACATATAACAATGAAACAATTTCCAAAGCTGACAATTTTAAATTATTAGGCATCGCAATTGTCAAAAATCTAAATTGATAAAAATACGTAGAATCGGTGTGTAACATAATAATACGCTTTGCATACGCTCTGTACAAATTGAGGCAAACTGTCTCTATTGAAGCCGCTCTAATGGCCTACCACGGTTATGTATCCTCAGTACTCAGCTATGGACTGATCTTTTGGGGAAATTCGGTGGAGTGTGGAAGGGCTTTCAAAATTCAAAAAAAGTGCATAAGAGCAATCGGTAAGGTTAAATTTGATAAAACCTTTAAACCACTTTTTAAAAAACTTAACATTTTATCCCTACCATGTGCCTACATTAGAGATATTTGTGTTTTTGTTGCCTCTCATTGTGAATACTGGAGAACCAGAAATGAAGGGCACCAAAGACAAAGAAGAGTAAAACACATGAACCTACTATGTCAACCTCCTGGATTTAAGGACATTATATAGGAAAAATATATTCAATATGTGTATTATTTTGTATAACAAGATGCCTGACGACTTCAAAGTAATGAATAGCAAGTCTTTAAAAATAATCTCACAAAGTGGCTACTACAACACTGTTTTATAGCATTAAGGAATATTTAGATTATATTTTTATAAATACTTATGTATAAAACTTTACAAAACTATGACATTTTAAATTTCATGTATATAAATGAGAATTAAATGAACAACTATTTAGATTAATATTGCACTAACACATAAATTAAAACTGTGTAACTATTATTTTGCATGCTTATACATAAGCTGGAAACACTGAACATATTCTAATTTTAAGATCTTAATGTACTGTTTTCTTGCAAATAATAGTAGTTTATCTACACACGTATCATAAAACCTCTTTACTGCGTACAAAAACCGCACGTTACGATCAGTATAATGTCTAACTACTTGGTAAAAACTCATTTATTATCTGAAAAATTACACATTATGGTCATTATGTGTAGTTTTTCTACATATTATGACATTCAAATTTCGAACGCCGACGCCCGCCTGCATGCTGCCCCTAGTTTGTCTGTGAAGTTGGTACTGACATTCAAATTTCGAACGCCGACGCCCGCCTGCGTGAAGTTGGTACTACAGAACAAGCTAAACAACTGCAAAGCCACAATGCCGATCAAACATGCGGTTCCTGAACACATCAAAGAGAGCTTATGATATGTGTGTAGATAATCTAGTGTATGTAACTGTACATAATTAGGCATTAAAACACTCGTGTGATATTATTATGAAACTCGCCTTCGGCTCGTTTCATAATCCCACTCTCGAGTGTTAATGCCCTCCATTATGTAGCAGTAGCAGTCACATTGTGTGACTGCTACATAATGGAGGGCATTAACACTCGAGAGTGGGATTAGAGTGTTTTAATGCCTAGTTACATACACTAGTTTATCTACACACATATCATAAGCTCTCTTTGATGTGTTCAGGAACCGCATGTTTGACCGGCATTGTGGCTCTGCAGTTAGCTTGTTCTGTAGTACCAACTTCACGCAGGCGGGCGTCGGCGTTCGAAATTTGAATGTCAGTACCAACTTCACAGACAAACTAGGGGCGGCAAGCAGGCGGGCGTCGGCGTTCGAAATTTGAATGTCATAATATGTAGAAAAATTACACATTATGGTCATAATGTGTAATTTTTCAGATAAGAAATGAGTTTTTACCAAGTAGTTCAACATTATGCTGATCGTAACGTGCGGTTTTTGTACGCAGTAAAGAGGGTTTATGATACGTGTGTAGATAAAATTAATTTCATTTCATTTAATTTCATTGAATCCTGCTTACTTCGACACATGGAGTCCGCTGGCTAATATAGCTTTTACCCATTTTATACAATTACCTCGGATACCGTACTTGAACAATTTATCTAATATAGTAGGATGTAATACAAAATCAAAGGCATTGCTCATTTCTAAAAATATTTAGACAACGGACTTCTTGTCGTAATGAATTTATAGAACATTTTTCATGCATGCATATATATATGCTTAGAGCAATTTTTATTTTACGAAAGCCAAACTATTTTTTTTAGTATGTTAAGTTGTGTCAGAAAGCTAAATATTCTTTTATAGTATCATCCTTTCAAGTATTTTAGAAATGACAGGGATTAAGGTAACAGGTTTGTTATTTTTCATGTCTCATTTATCCCCTTTTTTATGCAGTGTTTAACATTTGACTTCGCACATTGGAAATGTTCCCTCTGCAAATTTATACCCTTCGGGGGCAACTCGGCCTACACGCCACTCAGCCCGCGGGCTCAGTTGACCACTTTTATTTTTATCATCAACCCAATCTTCATTACGCCGGTCATTTCTACCTACAGTAACAGAAGCGGTGTCCATAATGTGAGAAGATAAAGTCCCCCAGGCAACATCAACATCACCTGTCTCGCTACTAGGCAACGGCTTCTCGGTCAAGGCTTTAGCATATTTCTCCCTCACCTCGGGATCTTTCAGCTTCTTCACGTTCAGAGACGCAAGCTTTTTAGTAGTGGATCTACGAGGGTGATGGAGGCGAAGTCGCAGTTTTGTGACAATAAGTCGGTGGTCCGTCCAACAATGCGCGCCACGCATGACACGGGTGACTTGCACTTGACGGATATCTTTTTGCCTTACAATAGCATAATCGATCAAATGCCAGTGTTTGGATCTAGGGTGCATCCATGTTGTCTTGTACTTGGCGGCGAGTCTAAACATAGTTGTCGATATTGCCAAACCGTATTGAGCAAAGAGACTGAGTAGCAACTGACCATTGCTGTTCATGTTGCCGACTCCATGTCTACCCAGAACTCCAGGCCAAGCCTCATAGTCTCGTCCAACTCTAGCATTGAAATCGCCCAGCAATAGAATCTGCTCTTTGGCGTTTATGCTGTCTAGGCAATGGGTCAATTCTTCGTAGAACTTGTCCTTGATGTCATCAGATTTGTCTAGCGTTGGAGCATAGACACTGATGACATTAAGGTAGTTATCTTTGTCCAGGTGAAGGCGCAATGTGGTCACGCGGTCGGAGATGTGTACAGGGTACTCCTCCAGTCGCTTTACCAAGTTATTCTTGAAGGCAAATCCTACACCTGATCGCCGAGGTTCGGACGCAGCGGTACCTTTCCAGAAGAAAATATAACCACCACCATCTTCTACCAGCTCTCCTTCTTCCGCCAGATGTGTCTCGCTGAGAGCAGCCACATCCACCTTATAGCAATGAAGTTCTCGAGCTACAATGGCGGTTTTGCGTTCAGGACAGGCGTTGCCAGCTCGATCAAGAAGCGTTCTCACGTTCCACGCACCGAATGTCATGATATGTGTTTTCATGTTAACATTTTTTTTGCATTTTCGACCACGCTTAAAAGTGATGCGGTGGCAGCCGCGGCTACTACCACCCTCCGAGTAGGAGCAAGCAATTTTTAGGACACTTTTTCTAGTCCCCTCCCCGGCTGAGCGAGGAAAGCAGTGCCTCTCTAAATAGAGCTGCTTTGTCATCCCGGGTGCTGCCTCAACCGCACTGTTGCCCCAAAGTTGCAGTGCGAAAGCGACCACGGCGTGCACTCACACCCCCAGGACCGCCTATGTGCAGGATTCAGACAAAGCCTGGCTTACATCAAACCAGACCTCTCTACCTTATCCCATCGCCACAGGACTGAAGTTAAATCGGAGTCCAATTAACGGAAGCGGTCAAATACGCAGGAAATTTTAGGGTGCGCGAGCGTCCGCGTAAACGCAAGCGCACACACTCGTCTTCCCTCTTCTTTGTTCAGTGGAACGGGAAACCGCTACGACTGAAGAGGAGGTCAGATGTTGTGTCTGGCCGCCGGTAACTGTTACCGGCGGCCAGACCGGCGCCCTAGGCCATCCTTGCCTTGCTGAATCGCCGAGTCCGCCCAATAACTTTGCATATCTGCTTTCTGTTGCCTTCCTCGCCGAGTCAGATTTTGTGCGCTATGCGGGAGGGTTCCGCGTATAACTTGTCCACCGAAGTGGCAAGCCCCTCATCCAGGTTTAGCCCGTGAGCCGACACGGTTGCCCGGGGTGTGGCCGCTGCGCGCATTACAGCTACTAGGAGCCACTGGTGAGAGTATATGAGCTACCAACGAACTTTAGAACTATCTATGCTATTTACAGAGAAGTCGGCTGGCAGAGATAGACGCTAATAACCCACTACACCCCACATTTTCTAAATCCACTTTAACGATTGTTGGACTCCAATCTGGAACTTGGCTTTTTATTAATTGAAACAGAATCTCATATGTTTCTTTTCGCTTGTTGGGTAATAACGCATACAACACTGGCACAACTTTGATATTTTCTCGATCACTTCCGAGATCAGGGTGTATTGTTACCAGTTTCTTTGGCACGACTTGAATGTGCCATCAATTTAAAATTCTTTGCATTGCGGTAATAAATTCCGGAGTTCATCACATGAAAATATCAATATTCTTGTGCTATTGTATGTGTAGTCAGCGAACAATACATGCCAAAATCTGGTGGTATGACAACGTCAACGGCGTTGTTAAAAGTGCAGTTTTTTATCCCTAAAGATTTGTATCGTTTACGATATAATTTTTTCTTTACATTTTCAAAACTAGATATTTTCTAGTCCAAGCCTGCGTCTTTAATTTTATCATTACATATATGTGTGAGATGGGCTTAGTTATGTCTTCGACGTCTTGTTTGTCCAGGCTGTCCATATGTTTTTTAATCTCGTTATCAGGAAAATCAGGATCGTGGTTGTGTCCTGTCTCGTGAACAACGACTGAGTTATCACCGACCGTTTTGATGACAGCATAACACTTGCATTTTACGCATCTCCATAAAGTTGATTCATCCTTGTTTTTCCTCTTGATGCGGTATCGGTGACCCGACTTTATCATTACACGCCTTCCACGTTGCGACATTGTGAAATCAATGGCATCTGAACTGGAAGACGCGGATGCACTTGGTTTGTACGGATATGGGTACATTTTCGCTGTTCAAAATAAATTTAAATGTTTAATTACTCATTTGATTATAAAAGATGAACAAGAATTCAATGTCATGTCAAAGACGGGACGGACAGGACATGTACGTTGACAACGTCAAGTCAGTGTATTGTTCTGAGATAAAACCTTTAGCTTAAAACAAAATGGGCTGAGTCGCTCCTATGGCGATAGACTATGATCGATTGAGCCCGCGGGCTGAGTTCCCTATAACGATAGACAGTGGTTAATTGAGCCCGCGGCGGGCTGAGTTGACCTAGTCGCCCAAGTCGCCCCCAATATAAACAGTATTGGTCAACTGAGCCCGCGGGCTGAGCGGTGTGAGGGCCGAGTTGCCCCCGAAGATAATTTATAATATGTGGCATTGGCTTTGCAAGAAGATGTGCACACATTTTAATAGTTATTGTATTTCTCATCACTGTTGTATACTTTTTTTCATCTACAGGCTTTAAGTAGATAGATTTAGCTATATCAGTAGAAGTCCTATCTGCTATATTTGACTGATTGCAAATATCACTACTATTTGTTAAATTTATGAAATAGTCGTTGAAAAGCTCGGATATATCGTTTAGTTTTAGCCGGGCTTTGTTATTACATGTGCTTTTCAACGTTATGCTTTATCTGGTTTTATGATATGACAGAGCGAAGTAGTGTACCTAAGATTGCGCATTCGTAATGTTCATTGCAATAATATCTAGATAGGAATCAATTCTTGCTTACATATTTATGTAGTTTATTATATTATGGTTGTTTGGTATGAATACGAGCTCCTAAAAATACGTGTCTATTTTGTACATTTTGTTATCTTTCTAACTTATTTGATAAATCGGCTAATTCTCTTAAAAACATGTCAGTGTTTAAATCAGATGTTCTGTAGACGCAAATGATATTTTAAGTCATATTTAATTTTGTTATAATATTATCAATAGGTTGATAACAAAGATTATCTTTTACAAGAATACATGTCCCCCTCTACGTTGGTGTTTTCTGGAGTAGGATGCCACTAGTTTGTAGTTTTTAAGATTGATATTGGCTTCCGTTCCACGTTTAATAGAGGTTTCCGACAGACGGAACACATAAATGAAGTTCGCGAGGTCTGCGATGTTATGGACTTGTTGATAACGGGATTGTTGTTATTTTAATTTCCTTAATACAGGGATGGGGACTAAGTGCGGTGGTTATGACAGGATGATCTACGATCTTGATTTCATGGAATGTTGTCAAGAAACATGCAAGAAGATGTATCATCATAAGTGTTTATCTATAACAAAGCAGCGATCCCAGAATTGTACAAGTCCAGACTGTACGTGTTATACCGATAGGAGATAATTCCAACACTCCAATCAGAGCATACATGGTTATGAATAAAACGTTCACTCCTGGAATACATTCTGAGCTCGAAAACAAAGAACGTGGCGGCGGATGCGATGGAGATATTTTTCTGAATCAGGAGGAGACAGTGATGGATACCGATACAACGATTTTGGTTGGGGTGCGGCAGTTCCGGTTAGAAATGGAATCCAGGCTGGACCGTCAAAAGAAGGAATTTGCACGGCTTGAGAGCAGATTCTGCAATACAGAGTTACGCGAAATAAAATATTTTGAAGAAATGGCAGACAAAGTTGACGAGTTACAGAAACAAAATGTTGATCCCAAGAAAAAAAACAATCAGAAGATGGTCTCAAAACGGTTATTCCGGAGTGTTCTACACTGCAAGTATCTGAGGAGCCCAAGCCGAGGAACGGAATTTTATGTCATTTACTATCGGAGTAGCGGAGAGTCAATATGATCAATTATGCCATGAAGATAATTGGGATTGTTTTATTTGGATTTGGATTCGCAAATCAACCAACCACAAAAAAAAGAGTACAAATACCCTTACAAAAATATTACCAGAACGTAACATGATTGCCATCCAAATTGTACCCCTTTTACATAAGCCTCATCATCTGCAGATTTATTTGCTATAACAGAAACAGGGTGTAACGATTACATCCATGACGCAGAACTGATTACATCTGGTTAGTAGTTACTACGATATGATCGAGCTAATGGCCGTATACGTGGAGGAGCACTTTTAGTGGCCGCACCCCGATTGGAGCTGCGTCCGGGTGAGGTCATCGTTGATAATCATCTGTTCGAGATAATGGGCGTCACGCTATCCTCCAGACGATATTTGCACAGTTGAGTCCGCGATGTTGCGATGTCCAGCATGGGTTCCGCCTAGAGAGAAGTAACACCAGCAATTTCCTCAGATACATGGCGGAAGTAGTGCCGTGCCAGCAGTGGACAGCGGGTTACAAGTTGAGGCGGCTTACTTCGACTTTAATAAGGCATTAGACTTGGTCGATAATGACGTGTTGCTGAGGAATCTGGCCGGCTTTGGTTTTACTCCACATCTACTTAGATATTTTGCTAGTTATATGCGAGATAGACAGCAGTATGTGGAATATGATGGATTTAGTTCTGAACCATACTCTACGAAGTCAGGAGTAAGTCAAAGTAGTAACCTAGGTCCTCTGTACTTTATATTAATGATTAATGATTTACCCAAGGTAGTCAAGGACACAAAGTGCCTTTTATTCGCAGATGACCTCAAACTATTACTCACAATAAAAAGTATAGAGCACTGTAGAAAGATACAACGGGACATCGATAGAGTAGTGACCTGGTGTGTAGAAACCCAACTGCAGTTTAACACTTCCAAGTGCGTTACAATTAGTTTTACTCGATCGCACACTCCTATGTTGCCAAACTATGTAGTGAATCAGACGCCCATGACGAGAGTCAGCGAAGTTAAAGATCTGGGAGTCACGCTGAGGGCTGATCTGAGATTCAGAGAGCACACAAAGGTAAATGCTGCAAAAAAGCGTTTAGGAACTTAGGGTTTATATTAGGAAGGGACTTCAAACTTCAAAAACATCAAAGCAATCATTGCTTTATACAACGCAGTGGCGAGGAGTCATTTCGAATGCAATGCTACTATTTGGGGTCCAAATGAAAATAAATTAACGGTATGTTGGAGAAAGTGCAGAACAAATTTATAAAATATTTATATATAAGGCAGTATGGTGTCTTCCCCTCTATCTACTGTTACACCCAACTTTGTTTATTCCAGGCATGGTTGAGTAAAATCAATTTAAAGTGAGGAGGGATCTGGCTTTAACAACGTATCTCTTCAAAATAATACGTGGCAAAGTGTACAATGCGGACATTCTGCAGAGAGTGGGTCTTTGCGTACCAAACGGTTAGAAATTGTTTTTTTTACCTTAGGTAGTAATAGTAAGTAATAGTAGGTAGTATCGGTAGTATCGGATGTTTCTTTGATGCTTCCTAGATATGGGTTTTACAGAGAATACAAATGTTTTGTTAAAGCGGATGTTACAATATATGTACAGTCATAGTATTATTGTGCTCTTTTGAGAATTATTGATCTGTGCTGTAATTTTGATGACCGAGTTTTTGTGTTTTGAAAAAAAACTTACTCAATTTTACTATTAATATTGCATAAACGCTATTTTTTTAGTTATTTATTTATTGTGGGTTAACCAACAGGTATTACACTTTACAGACAATTAGAAAGTACAATTCATCTTCACTCCGTCCAACTACAGGTGAATACAACATACAATTTACAAAACAGTTATACCAACCTAAATCTATCGTTACTAAAATTTATTTAATTTAAACCAAAAATAGTATACTTACATTTATAAGACAAAATTATTACAAGCTAAATCAAACATCAAAAGCCGCTGTCATGCTCTTTTTGAATTTACTTAACCTAAGAGTATCTACATCTTCAGAGTAATATGAGGATAACTTATGATGACTACGGGAAATTCTGTGATACCCAACATTGGTCCTAGATATGTTAACATAAAATGGGCGATAATTAATAATTCGGGCATTTGGACGTGGCACCACCAACCCAACCTTCGAGAGCAACTCCGGACAGTCGACACCACCCCTTACAGACCTTATCATGTTATATAGCAAGGCTTGATCTGCTATATATCTTCTGCTTTCGAGTGACATAAAATTTCACCAGAAGAAAGGACTTTGCCACTATACAAGGACCACTCCTTGTATAGTGGCAAAGTCCTTTCTTCTGGTGAACCGACAAAAAGAAAAGGAATCTCTTTTGATTTTTTTCAATACTTTCAATGTGACACTGATAATGAGGACACCAAATAATTGAGCAATACTCCAGCGAGCTACGAACCAGTGAAAAGTAAATCATGTTAAGAGCTGATAGTGTCCTAAAAGACTTGCAGTTGCGCCATAAGAAACTCAACATTTTGAGGGATTTTTTGACAATACCGTCAATGGGAGTTTAAAATCTATCCTGGCATTAGAAAGTGTTGAAGTCGTACCTACGCAAGTGATTATTTTATGTTTTCGTGTTTCTTTTGTTATTATTTTTTCTGTTAACACCTTCTCAATTTGTAATACCTACTGTCGTTCGAAAGAGACTGATCCCACAACACAGGCTATCCTAGTGTGGAAAGCAGGGCCAAAATTGTAACTTATTTTTATTCTTTTTGCACAATAAATGATTTTTATTATTATTATTATTATTAAGGGTTCCATAACTTAAAAGGAAAAAAGGAACCTCTATAGGTTCGCTTCGTAGTC
Organism: Argyresthia goedartella; assembly: GCA_949825045.1. Classification (NCBI taxonomy): domain Eukaryota; kingdom Metazoa; phylum Arthropoda; class Insecta; order Lepidoptera; family Argyresthiidae; genus Argyresthia; species Argyresthia goedartella. Next base: position 17,054,337 of record OX463821.1, on the reverse strand, counting down.
CTTATGTCTATCTGTCTGTCAGTCTGTCAAGGCAATTTTTCTCAGGAACGCGTAGAGATATCGAGTTGAAATTAATATCAATTACTCAGGTCAATTGCTTGATACTAGCAAGGGAATCAAACCCTAGGGTACATCTCGTTGACGTAGTAACACGAAATTTGGCACGAAGCATGGTCTTATAACACAAGTGAAGGGAAATGGTCTGTCTGTCCGTCTGTAAAGACCCTTTTTCTCAGGAACACGTGAAGGTATGAAATTGAAATTACCATATATATTTGAAGTTGCGAAAAAATTAAATTTATAGGTCAACTACTGCCGCTGAGGTCATAAATTTGACTGACTGACTATTGATTTGACTGACTATGCCAGATACTCGCAAGGGAGTCAAAACCTGTTGGGTACTTCCCGTTGACTTAGAATCATGAAATTTGCTTCGATGCAAGGTGTCACAGCACAAATAAAGGAAAATATCCGAAAACCATAAATATATAGTTCCATAACAAAACAAAAACAATTTGTTCATAACCCTCGGTGCTCAAACTTCGCAGGTTTTTATTATGTATACTCGTCAACTTGTTAGGAATGTATTTGTTATAGGTATCCTTATATTCGAGGATACCTGTCAGGAGTCGAGGTTGCACGCGACATTGACAAAGGTAGCCATACCTGGGAGCACCGAGCCTCTAATAACAGGGTAATGTGTATACTCAACGTATCTTAACTATTCATGAGAACTAAGCGATGTAACGTCTGCCTAACTCCCAGTCTGGGGAGCTTTATAGCGATAAAATACCACAGAATTAGGGCGCAAGTTTGAACGAAGCCTTCTTTAATGTGCAGGTTTAGGGACAAATTCATGGATGTGTTGAAACGAACGAATTGTCCGAATCTCAATGTTTACGACGGCGTAAATAGGCGATGTTAGAGAGGTTTTGAACTAACCTAATCACGAACTAGACTTACCGACTTCGAAACCCTAAGTGTGCAAAATGCATTAACGGAGTCACAGTGTTATAGGTATTTATAAAGAATCAATTTCTATAAAACACTCACAAAATGGAGGTAGAACATTTTATAAATCACAAAATTGTGATTTATAAAATAAAATCTATATTTTAGTTTCATTATAAACCTTCTACAAATTAAAGTAGCTACCCTTCTATAACTGTCCGATAAGCCCATTTTAAGCATAATCACACATGATATTCTCTTTTGTGTACACCAAATGCCAAAAGCAAACGACAGTAACTTGTCAATATATGAATATAGGCAAATAATTTCGTTTGTCTGAGAATGTATGTTGGTTGTTTATTTTTATTTTTTGGAACACAATTTTGAAACATATAGAGACCTTTTTTGTTAAGTTTACGGCTTTGGATTCTCTTCCTTCAGCCGCCATCCGCAGACCCACAAAAAATAAGCGAACTTACAATAGTGTTTTAGTTAAAACTGACTCGTTGTTCTTTTTATAAATTACAAAGACATAAAACGCTCATTAAGGTTTAAAGAGGATTTTGCTTAAAAAAGTCTACGAACATAAATTAGTTATTTTTATAGGTAAGACTGATTATGTGTTTCAATATTCCTCCCAAGCTACTGTTCTAACCCGTCGTTACGATGATAATTAAAACAACAATGAACACAGGCATAAATCCCTCATTACCATACCTCTGGTTAAACATGAAGACATAAAACTCATACAATATGCAAACAGATAATAATCGTGAGGCCGCGCTTAATTAATTGAGACGTATCGCGTGACGCGTAACTTCACCGCCTCATGTAAGCCTTCACACCCCAAATCGATATACCTCTCTATAGTTGTTGATTGCCGGGAAACTCTCTGGCCAAGAGCAGGGAGACTGGGGCTGCGCGCGCAAGCCTACCCGGATTCACAAACTCGATTTCAAAATTGGGTATACCACCGTCCTTATCCATCCCGCTCGTTAATTAAAGCGAGGGAAAGAGAAGTAAGGCGTAGAAACAGAGCGGTGTAGGAATGGATGCTGGAGTGAGGGAACGTAGCGTTGGCACGACAGTCGGAATGAGACGTGCGCGGAGCGTGACGGGTCCGCTGCGGCGGGCGCACCCCGCCTCGGGCGCCACCTGGAATGTCCAGGTACGACGCTTCTATCCCGCCTTTTCTAAAATCCCAACCAAAAAGTTTGCGCAACTTCCAAACTATTCAAGGAGGTTGAGTGTGAGGTGCTGCCACTGAAGCAGCATGCAGTGCGTGGAGGCTGAACCAGAGGCTGCTGGATCAACAGTTGGCTGAAGACTTGTTGCGCAAGCACTCCCTTTGAATACATTAAAACTATGATCAGCTACTTACGATGCAGCTGGGGCTCAATGACCCGTGCTCCTCGCTCGGTGGCATCCGATTGTTATTGTTATTTTTTAGTATTTTGGATGTTGGTACTCATGGGTCACAGCGTACAATGGGAAGATGTAGGACATTAATCTTCTATTTATATTTTTAGACATAAATAAGGATTGCTTATGGCTATACGATATATCAAATTTAATTGGTAAATATCCAGATGGTACAGTCCAGAAGGCGAGACCTGATAAATGCGTTTGAGTGAGTGTTTCTATCATCTATCGGTACTCGTATAAGTCTTCGATGGAGTGTGAATGTGTCTGTGTAATTTTCTTAATACTGCGGATACAATCGCAATTCTTAGGTCTTGACCTTCTTGCCTGTACCATATTCTGTCACTGAAATTCTGAGTTACATAAAGTCAAAGACAATTTTATACATTACTGTAGATATTTACATATACTTGGCTAACATCATTTTTTGCCTCTTCTCTACATTTCAGTTCTCTACCATATTATGTCTCTGAAACTCGAGTTACATAAAGTCAAAGTCTAAATAACATGTATTTATTACTGTAGATATTTACATATACTTAGCAAACGTAATTTTTACCTTTTGTCTACATTTGACCACTGTGCGAGAAGATGGGCGTAGAAACTACCACAGATAGATTTTTAGATCTCTTTTAAAAATTGGTTGTGCTTAACCAATATAAATTTGAAAATATTAATTATTATAATTAATAAGCAGGAATAAATAAATACAAAATTATAAACAGCAAGGTCTGTGTTGAGCTAGATTAAGCCCATACAGTCCCGTCATTTAAGTAATCTTCAACATTGTAATATCCCTTTTTCGACAAAGTCGCTTTAACATGCTTCTTAAATTGCTCAAATGGCAATTTCCTAATCTTCAGAGGTATCAACCGCTTATTAATTCTAAACCCTGCCAGTCTGGTTTATTATCTGTCGATAGTTGCTGCTATCGCGTTCGTATATGAACTAACGGTTTTGATGATCTTGCGGTGACATAAATACAGCTTGAATTCTATACATTGTTGTTAGCTACCAAAGTATGTCATCCTCTGTCATTCGATTCGAGATTAACATCGATTGCCCGCCACTATAGGAATGAAAAAATACATATTTAAAATGTGTAAAATACATCATGTGATGTCAACTGCCGTCCGTGTCTACATACTTAACCATTTTAGAAACCACGAAGGAGTAACAACTAGGACAAAAAGAGTTTTTGATAAAGATTTTATGAGTTAAGCATGATTTACACAAGGCCAGTGCTTGCTGCCAGTCTACCAGTGGCAGCAGTGCTGGCAGCCAGTCTGCCAGTGGCAGCAGCGCCGGCTTGATATTGACCCCGTGTAAACAGTTATTTAAGCAAAGCTGCCAGTGCTGGCAGCACGCCTATTGGCTGTCAGTTGAACTGGCGCCCACTGGCTTCGTGTAAGCCTGGTTTAATGTAATCTGCGGTTCTACAATTTAATTAATTTAAAATACTCCAACCTTTGTCGTAGACCGCTTATTTTCCACGACGAAGTTAGGAAAATAAATACTGAAAGAGACGCTCCGATTTCACAAGTTCGTCTTCAAAGAGTTTCTTGCTTGAAAAGGCTCTCAAATTATGACCCCTGTATTTCAGAAGGTCGCGTAGCACACAGCGAGCGTAAGGAGACACTCGACTGACCTGTGACCTATCTGCCATGCACGGTCACTCACCTCACAGCGCTCTCGTTCAAATCAAATATTTCTGAAAGGTTCTCTCAGCGAGCTTGAATATACATGAATTGTATTTATTACCCGACCGTGTTTTGTTAACTTTTTGCAATCACGGGAGTGCTCCGTCTGTAATAACTACAAAACTTTAAATACTAGAGTTGTTCTTTGGAATTGAAATCTCTAGAATATGATATTAAGTTTCTGTATCTTTCTGTACGTATTTGAATGATATTCTCACTCAAGGTACTAACGGTGCAGCGCAACATTTTAGTATCATGTAACCGGTAATCTATTAAATCAGTCATTGTATACAATGACTATGCAATGTAAAGAATGCCTAAAATTGGGGGAAATGTATGAAATATTTTTTATTCTTAATATACACATACAATACTTAAATCGTAAGGTGAATGATAAGGATTGAAAATTCTGAATTGGACACGAAAAATGGGTTGACCTGTTATATTTTAAAAAACATAAGTTGTTGACTAAATCTAGTAAATTAAAGGAAAATAAACAGTCAAGTCCGGGTCCGCCGCGCACACGAAGGCTTCCATACCATCTTACAAGAAAACTGGAGGAAGAAAAACAAAAACATAATGTCGCGGACTTGGTTTTGATACCAGCCCCAGATTGCTGATCGTCTTAAAGAGTTATCGCGAAAATCGCGGTGATGTTAATATTTAATTATTCGCAGGCTTAGTAAAACACTTTTAAAAATAATAATAAAATTTGGTATATTATTTCACTATTTGTTTCTGCAGAGGCAACAAAAATACACATTATGTGAAAATTTTAACTCTTTTTCTACGACGGCACAGCCTATAGAGGCTTAGTAAAGGATCCCGCTTGGCACCCTTCGGGTATGGAGCCCTAGAATGTTTCTATTTGAGTATGTTTTGATAAAAATAAGTAATCTTCAATGTGCGATGAAATACTATCCTTTAAATAGTGTTTTATTTGTAATTTAAATTGTATTTATTGTGGAGATTACCTAGGCAATGTGAGTCATAAAGATCATTTGAGATATTATTTCACACATTGCCTAAAGAGGCCCGGTATTCTATGCATTGCTTATATAGGTATACAATACCGGATTTGACACTTTGTCGGTAACATCGTGATTGTACGAGTAACTATTCAATTATAAACTTTATATCTTAAACATAAAATGTTTATTACTCTGCCTACGTTTTATGGCCGGATCCTTAAATAAAGACATAGTTGAAGTCATTATAGGTACAATGTTTGTAAATAGGATGATATCTTGATAATGATTTTTTCTTTTGCCTAAAATATTTACAGGGAAAGTTATTCAGAGTGTACCAGAAAGGTAAAGTCATCACATCAGTCTACTCAGCAGCATTAAAACTATTTTCACGCTTTTACACTATGTTTTTTTGGGGTATGGCTCAATATTACTTGAAAAGGTGTAAAAGGTTTGTTCGTTTGTTAAAATAAAAGTTGTTGTTTGTTTGTTAAAATAAAAGGCCCGGTGACAGCGTCCGTGAAACTGACGAAATAGGGTTGAATTTAGTTTCGGGCTACGGGCCTTTTCTTTGTAAAGACTGTAGTGGGCTTCATTCATTTAACCCTCTGTAATATATGATATACTAGAGGCAACATATCGTTTCACCCTCCCTAAATTTTTCAACTAACTATAAAAGTTCCTATTTTAAAGTATTGTAGAGTATACTCTAATGCTAACTATTCAAGTACTCTATTATTTCAATCAAGTGCAAACAAGTTTAAGTATTTAGATGTCGCTATCGGGATTTGTTTCAAAAATGAGATTTATGAAGTACTTAATTAATTTCAAATTGTCGGTGCATGATAGTGCGTGAAAAGTACTAAAGACCCTTTTATAAATAACAAGTTTATAAACAAAAAAAATAATGATCAATAAGTATTTTTTATTTATAATCCTACCCGAATCCATAAAAAATATGTAATTTTAAGGTGTTGAGATAGAGGACTAAGAATGTGTTATTTCCAGGTGGTGAAGGGCAAGATGAGCTCGACGTGCCTGTGGCACGCGTGTCGCGCGCTCTCCGCAGGCCTGCTGCTGATGCTGCTCGGGGCCGCAATGGCCACTATAGGTAACCTGAACTCTCAGTATCAATAACAACATGCTCAACCTAGCTGCCTGCATTCTGGACAGTTATTCAAAAATCCATATCGTAGGTATATGAAGTCCCCATAGCTGCGGTGCGATGGGCTAGCCCCCTGTCACGCACAGTTTTACGTGACATATACGTATATGTTACCGGCCAAACCCGATTTCAGGACTAAATTTTGCCAAGGATAAACTATGTAGTTTGCACAGCTTAAATCAGGGCAAAACATTGCGGTAGCTTAGGTGAAGGGGGTGAGCAAAGCGAAGCCCCCTTTATCCTTCGTGTTAGTTTGAACATGTAAGAACAACAAAAAATACTTAAAATATAAACTTAAGTGCCCATAAACTAGTTTGTCCTGAAATCGGATTTGGCCGGTAACATATACATATCCATTTTGCTTTAAGTATTCTTACATAATTACTTTGGCCCAGTCTTCAGGAGCAAAATGCGGAAGTGTCCTAGGCGAGGGGGCGGGGGGGCAAGTCGGGGCCCGTGCCTTCAAGCTTGGAAGACGAAAACACTGCTCAGCATTATCGCAGCTATGCTGCGAAACTGAGACGAGCAGTACCATAGTAAAATAATAAAAAATATAAAAAATACAAATAAAAATGTGTAAGCCAATTACGTGTACTGGCCGTCGGAGGGGATTTTAAAAAAGGAGAACGAGATGATTGTCCTCATAACTTTAATTATGAAGTTACAAAAGTTAATTGAAATTAATAACAATGATTGATATCAATTGATCGACTAAACGAATGTCCTCTCGCTATCGCGATTGAAGCGTAAAGGCGTCGAGAAACTTGGTCGCGGATCCCACGAAGGAAAATGAAAATGTGCCAACAGGGCTTTTGGGTGGCATGGCGTGATGTTCGGGAAAATTCCACTTGCAGTCTCAGCATTTCATGGGTGTTCCGAAGTGACGATGAGTACGAGTACGTGGTGATGGTCGATGGATAATGAACATGCCCAATCCACAGCCCAAAATCCCTGCGCTCCCTTTCAATATCAGGAACGTTTTTGAGGTCATCGGCAATGTTATACCCTAATAGTAGATTATGCACCAAGAGGATAAAGCACTGTTTTATGGCACGGGCGCGATACTGAATCCTGAACATAACGAAGGACTCCAGATTTAACTCCCGAACGAAGCGAGGGAGGTATGAGTAAATTCCCGAGCGAAGAGAGGGAATTAAGACCACGTCCTGAGTGCAATGAGGGTGTTTAATATTTATGCTTCGGAACGCACCTTTTTTTGTTGCGCGACTCGAACCGCGAATGATCGGAACGGAACTAGCTAGCTGTCACTTGTATAGAAACGAGATGACGAGTTAGAGGTTACTTTTTTGCACATGGAGAAAATGTCGGCACATGGCATTCGGGCCTTGGCTGTATTTTATTTGTAATAATTGTCTAACACAGGTGTCGGGCCTGGTCGGAATGTTAATTATAATAAGCACGGAACAATCGTCGGGAAATAAGTAGATTCACGTCATCGGAGTGAGTGCTTCGTGTTGTGAAAGGTTAAAGTGATTCGGGGATCAATTCGTCGCATTCGGACAGCGACTCTTTGTGTCGGCAAGCAACACGACGGCGACAGCATCGGGCTACGACGAGAGTAAGATTCGACTCCTCTCCCCCCACCCTTGTGCTCCTCATCCCGTGTTCCTGCCTCGAATTGAGCTTTCGAATTCCGGTCCACGGCGTCAAAGGTCAGTACTCCTGGCAAAAAAACAACCCTACCAAGATTCCACGCCCTGTCGGTTAAGGCATGGAATTTAACATTTTGGTAGCAGAGGCGCGGTTTCCTAGTGGGAAGTGGATACCTCAGATTGGTCGGCAACCATTTTGTGAGTGAGTCGTGTGGTCGGTATACCACAATTTAGGTTCATTTTCGGTTAGTGAACGTATAATTGACGATTTAGTTTACAATTATTATAAATTTGTAGTCGGAAACTACTCGGTGTGCATAAGAAACAGTCATTCGGTCGGACTATAGTATTGCAGTCGGGTTCCATAGCATTGCAGTGTTATTTCGGATTACAGAGCAGGGTCAGGCTATTTAAGGGGTATTAAGCTGATTTTGCTGACCTCAGTAGAAGTATGGGTCATATCGGAGGGGCCACTTCTAGAAGGTTCACAGCTACCTTCATTATATTAAAAATAGCCTTTTTTTATAATAAATTTTTGTGTGTTATTTTTTATTGTGCTTTATGGTGGCATTCTCTAATTGATTTAGAGTGTATAGTTATAAGGTGTATGTCCACAGGGCGACCATATTAAATATTTTTTAGGATTTAATTGTTTTAGTGGTTGCCTTAGTTTTGACAACTTAGTTTTAATTTCTGTGTCCAGCGCTGACGGGCAAGAGCTGGTCTCTGGCTATACTCAGTTCGGTAGTGAAGTATAAGACCAGAATCTATTAAATCGGTCAACATGGCACCTTCGCCCTTAACGGTGCTGCGGCATGGTGTCCGGGAGGAAATGAGATGGCTCGCCCATACTCATAAGTATGTGGAGCGACCTGACATGGACGATGTCCTGCTCAAGCGTGTGGAGGACGCAATGACACGCGTCGGGAAGGTGTGTCGGCTGGCTGCGGAGGCTGAAGCTCTCGGGCTTACGGATAAAGCCTCGGTGGCTGCAGTGAAACAGCTCTGCGCGGATGCTGACCAAGCGATGGAATGCTTGGGTGACATCGAGCGTCGCGCGGAGAAAATTAAGCGGTCGCGAAGGAATGACCGTGGGGAGGGTAACGGAGACCCACCCCCGAAGGGTGTTGTTGGACGGCTGCCACACCTGGAGATTCCGGCCTTCAGTGGGGCAATTGATGAGTGGCCGGCATTCATTAATTTATTTGATAGTTTGGTCCACGGTCGGGACGACCTGGACAACGCCTACAAGTTGGCCCAACTATTGATGGCTCTGCGGGGTGAACCGAAGGAGTTGGTCGGTCACCTAACGGTCACGGCGGGCAATTATGACATAGCCAGGTCCATATTGTTTGACCGCTACCAACACAAACGGCGGTTGGTTGATGCGCAGCTGGGGAAGCTGTTTAGCATCCCTAAAGTAACCCGGGATGTTGACATCCGAGTACAGGTGCTCAACCCTGTGCTGGTGGCCACTAAGGCCCTTCAGAACCTTGGTCTTCCGGTAGACCAATGGTCATACATTGTTTTGTATATGGTTTTGTCACGGTTGCCTGCAGCTGTTCAAAGTCGGTTTGAACAGCTGCATGGAGGCAGTAGCACGGAACTGCCCACGCTCGTCCAATTGACGGATTTTTTGGAGGGTGAATGTAGGCGATGCGACACACTGGACACGGAGGCCAGTGTGCAGCGCCAACCCGCGCGGATGCGGGAGGGGCTTCGCCCCCCGCCCCCACGGGGGGGTGGGCGGTCGAAACAATTTGGCGTTTTGAATGCCGCGCCGTCGGGTGACGGCTGTGTGCACTGCGACAGTGCCGGTCATGACGTGACCAGTTGCGCCAAATTTAAGGCGCTCGGGGTAGCTGCCCGCAGGAAGATAGTCTTCCGTCACCGATTGTGTTTCGGTTGTTTGGGGCCGCACACGCTGAGCGAGTGCTCGCGCGCGTTCCCCTGTGAGTGCTGTGGTGGCAAGCACCACATAGTGTTGTGCCTGAATCGGTCAGGCCCTTCGGATGGTCACCAGGGCCGGACTCAGGTTGGTCGGCCACAGGGCCCAACCAGGGCTGGACCCAGTCCCCCTCCGGGCAACGGGAGTCACCAACGGGGTGACTGGGGTACCCGCGGACGGGACTCCCCCCGAGGGGAAGGGGGCAGCGCGGGGGGTAACATGCGGGATAGCCGGGGTTCGGTCGCCACTGTCCACGGTCAGCGAGGACTTCGGGCCGCTGGCTCACCGCGTGTTACGGGCGGGTGTCAGATGGCACCTATGAGTGGCGCGAAGGCTGGGAGCCCACCACCTTCTGCGCCACCCTGCCCGTCGCTCTGGGAGGCGAACAGTCGGATGTCGCCCCCATTCCTAGAGCGCCCCAGGTTGGATCCGCTCTCCCCCATCCATCCACGGTGGCCACCGGGCACACCGTACACCGTCCGGTATGGTCGGATACCGGGACAGCGAGGGGCCCATTATCCGGGTTGGGACCCCTTGATGTACATACGGTCTGATATGCCGGTTGCGTATCAGCAGCCGAGTTACTCCAAGGCCGACGGAGGTCTCAGCGGGTTCGGATCCCGCGGAGGTTCCCGCTAGGGACACGCCGCCCACTTACAGGGTGCCGCCACTCCACAGACGGTCATGCTCCCCACCGCCTCTGTGATAGCGTGGAGTTCGGACGGCAAATCACGTGTGGCACGAGCACTATTGGACTCGGGGGCCCAGGGGTGCTTAGTCTCGTGCAACCTTGTAAGACGGTTGGGCATTTCGGTAAGGGAGTATCCACATTCCATTCGGGGAATTGGGAACACGGAAGTCGGTTCCGTTAAGGGAGTATGTCGGATTGCTCTCTCGTCACGGGTGGATTCATCGGTGAATCTTACGGTCACGGCATTAGTCATGCCTAATGTGATGGGCTCACACCCTCACGTACGGTTGTCGCCCTCGATGCGACAGTTGGTCGCTGGGTTGTCACTGGCTGACCCGGAGTTCGATATTCCGGGCCCAGTAGATATTTTATTGGGTGTCGATGCCTTGGGGTACTTGTTAGTGCCAGGTGTCCACGTGTTGCAGGCGACTGGTCTGGTTTCGGTCAACACCAGACTGGGCCATGCGGTAATGGGTCCGGTCATGCCGGCTGCCCCACGCCTAGCGACTCGTAGTCCCTTATTCGGTTCTGTACTCTTGGAGGTGATACAGAAGTTTTGGGAGGTGGAGGAACCACCTACGGTCCGCCGGTTGGACCCGGTTGAAGAAGAGTGTGAACAGTTTTATCGGAACAATACTGGTCGCCTTCGGTCAGGTCGATTTCTCACATGTCTTCCATTCCGGAGTGATCGCCCACCGCTGGGCAGTTCACACCATGCAGCCGAGACGCGGCTTCTGTCGATGGAACGACGCATGAAGCGTGACGGGATTTTCCGACAGAAGTACGTCGACTTCATGCGGGAATACGAGTCGCTCGGCCACATGTCGGTTTCGGGTATCGACTGGAAGCGTGAAGACCACTGCTTTCTGCCTCAACACGCGGTCTTGAGGACCCTGGAGGGCAAAATACGGGTAGTGTTCGATGGATCGGCATCAACATCTAACGGCATGAACCTAAACCTGTGTTTGCATTCAGGGCCGAAGTTGAACCATGACATCGCGGATGTTATCACACGGTTCCGTCGACACAATGTTGTGTTTGTAGCTGACATCCGGATGATGTTTAGACAGACGGTCATTCACCCTGATGATAGACGGTATCAGCTGATACTGTGGCGAGATAGCCCAGATCAGCCCATCAAGGTGTACGAGCTGAACACCAACACGTACGGGCTACGGTCTAGTCCTTATTTGGCGATTCGCACTCTGCATGAGTTAGCGGATCGAGAACGGTTAAATTTCCCTAGAGGAGCAGCAATCCTGGAGCAGGATCTCTACGTGGACGATATCTGTACCGGTGCAGATTCCGTAGAGGAGGCGCTCGCTCGTCGGGACGAGCTAGTTGAGCTCTTACGGGGTGGAGGTTACGAGCTCCGGAAATGGATGTCGAACTCTCCAGAGTTACTGTCTGGTCTTCCGGAGGACTACCAGCAGGATCCCCACATTTTTGAAAATTTGGAAAATCCAAATATGTTGTCGGTATTAGGCGTCCAGTACCAGCCGGTGTCAGACATGTTTTCGTATCGGGTCGAGTTGGACTCCCCGAAGGTCTGGACGAAACGGAACGTCCTTTCAACGGTGGCTAGGACATTTGATCCAAACGGGTGGATCACCCCGGTAACATTTCAGCTCAAGTGTTTTATGCAGCAATTGTGGTGTGCTGAGCTGAAATGGGACGACCCGATCGGCGGGTCATTGAGCTCAGAGTGGGACTCGTTCTTTTCGACCCTCCCTGGCATCAATCGGATTTCACTGCCACGGAGGTTGGTCCCCAAACGATACACCGCCACCCTGCATGGGTTTTACGATGCCTCGGAGAAGGGCTACGGAGCTACGGTATATCTGCGTACGGTTGACTCCTCGGGGGAGGTTGATGTGCGGTTGGTCATGGCCAAGAGCAAGGTTGCGCCGTTGCGCACTCGCCTGACCATTCCCAAATTAGAGCTTTCAGGAGCGGCTCTCCTGACTCGTCTGGTCAACCACACGATGACGATTCTTCGTGGGTCAATAGCGTTAGAAGATACGGTCTACGCTTGGACGGACAGCCAGATCGTGTTATGCTGGCTGAAGGCTTCAGTTCACAAGCTGTAGATTTTTGTGGCGAATCGGGTTTCGCAGATTTTGAATTCGGAGGTTCCCTTAATCTGGAGACATGTTCCAGGGGAAATGAACCCAGCAGACTGTGCGTCTCATGGGTGTCACGCTCCGGAGTTAGTTGGACATCCCTTGTGGTGGGGTCCAAAATGGTTGACTCAAGCCGAATCGGATTGGCCAATGAGTCCACGCGTTACCTCGGCGAACGGCGGCTTCACAGTCGGTGTCTGTACGACGCAACCAGAGCCGGAAGAGGAGTTCAGCCTGCTGGAACGGTACAGCTCGCTCGACAAACTGGTCAATGTGACCACCTGGATCTTCCGATTTGCGCGGAATTGTCGCAATTCTGAGGCGCAACGGGTGCGGACACAGGTCCTGACACCACGGGAACGGAACCATGCGTTGTTCGCATTGGTACGGAACGTGCAGACGGTGCACTTTAAGTCCGAATTGGACATTCTGAGACGCGGACGCGTCCAACTGAAGGGAGCTGTGGCTCGGCTCAACCCGTTTATTGATCCTCAAGGATTGCTGAGGGTAGGAGGTCGGCTGCGGAATGCCAACCTGCCTTATGCGGCTCGCCACCCGTTGTTACTCCCTAGGAAAGGGAAGTTGGTCGAACTGTTGATACAGGATCGACACATTCGGAACGGGCATGTCGGATGCCACGCCTTGATGGCGTTTCTCCAGCGCGAGTTCTGGATTCTATCAGGAAGACGCTTAGTGCGTAGCGTCGTATTTCGGTAACCCGATAACAAGGCAGGCGCCTTGTTATCGGGCCAAGGCGGCTACGATGCAGCCCCAGATGGGCGATTTTCCCTCGGATAGGGTTAACGAAATCCGGCCCTTTGCGGGTGTCGGAACGGATTTCACGGGACCATTCATGGTCAAGTCTTCACAGCTACAGAACGCCAGATTAGTGAAGGCATACCTGTGCGTCTTCGTGTGCTTGGCCACGAAGGCAGTCCACTTGGAGGTGGTCAGTGACCTCACTACAGAGGCATTTATCGCATGTCTAGATCGGTTCGTCTCACGAAGGGGCCTCCCGACATTAATCCGTTCGGACAACGGCACAAATTTTGTCGGAGCCAGGCGATATCGGCAGGAGGTCACTCAATTCCTGAACGGTAACCAGGACGCCATCGGTACGGCTTGCTCCCGACGAGGGATTGAATGGGTTTTCAGTCCGCCGGGATGTCCTCATTGGGGAGGAATTTTTGAGGCTGCGGTTAAATCAGCTAAGTCGCACCTGACGAGGATCATCCGTGAGACCTCTCTACGCTTTGAAGAGCTTGCGACGCTGTTCTGTAAAATTGAAATGACACTGAACTCGCGTCCGTTGTGCCCGCTCAGTTCGGATCCAAATGATTTGGAAGCGTTGACGCCGGGTCACTTCCGGATAGGTCAGCCCCTTAACGCCCTGCCAGAATACCCATTCGGTGATGTTAAGTTAAGTCGTTTAACTAGGTGGCAGATGTTGCAGCAGATGGCTCAAGATTTTTGGAAACGGTGGTCCCTTGAGTACTTGCACATCTTGCAGCAGCGCCTTAAGTGGACTGACCGGACGAGCCCCCCTCAAGTCGGTGATTTGGTGCTGATTAAGGATGCGAACCTGCCATCATTGAGATGGAGACGAGGACGGATCGTCAAATTGTACACGGGTCGGGATGGCACGCCTCGATCAGCAGAAGTCAAGGTGGGGGACTCGGTCCTCAAGAGAGCGGTCGCAACACTTTCTCGCCTTCCTATTGATTAGGGACAGGTTCGGGCCTGTCCGGGCGGGTGACTGTTTAATATTTATGCTTCGGAACGCACCTTTTTTGTTGCGCGACTCGGACCGCGAGTCGCGCAACAAAAAAGGTCGCGGATCCCACGAAGGAAAATGAAAATGTGCCAACAGGGCTTTTGGGTGGCATGGCGTGATGTTCGGGAAAATTCCACTTGCAGTCTCAGCATTTCATGGGTGTTCCGAAGTGACGATGAGTACGAGTACGTGGTGATGGTCGATGGATAATGAACATGCCCAATCCACAGCCCAAAATCCCTGCGCTCCCTTTCAATATCAGGAACGTTTTTGAGGTCATCGGCAATGTTATACCCTAATAGTAGATTATGCACCAAGAGGATAAAGCACTGTTTTATGGCACGGGCGCGATACTGAATCCTGAACATAACGAAGGACTCCAGATTTAACTCCCGAACGAAGCGAGGGAGGTATGAGTAAATTCCCGAGCGAAGAGAGGGAATTAAGACCGAGTCCTGAGTGCAATGAGGGTGTTTAATATTTATGCTTCGGAACGCACCTTTTTTTGTTGCGCGACTCGAACCGCGAATGATCGGAACGGAACTAGCTAGCTGTCACTTGTATAGAAACGAGATGACGAGTTAGAGGTTACTTTTTTGCACATGGAGAAAATGTCGGCACATGGCATTCGGGCCTTGGCTGTATTTTATTTGTAATAATTGTCTAACACAGGTGTCGGGCCTGGTCGGAATGTTAATTATAATAAGCACGGAACAATCGTCGGGAAATAAGTAGATTCACGTCATCGGAGTGAGTGCTTCGTGTTGTGAAAGGTTAAAGTGATTCGGGGATCAATTCGTCGCATTCGGACAGCGACTCTTTGTGTCGGCAAGCAACACGATGGCGACAGCATCGGGCTACGTTGAGAGTAAGATTCGACTCCTCTCCCCCCACCCTTGTGCTCCTCATCCCGTGTTCCTGCCTCGAATTGAGCTTTCGAATTCCGGTCCACGGCGTCAAAGGTCAGTACTCCTGGCAAAAAAACAACCCTACCAAGATTCCACGCCCTGTCGGTTAAGGCGTGGAATTTAACAGAGGGATTCAAGCGTGCCCAAGACAAAACAGCTTTATCCCCGAGGAGTACACTCTACTTTTTGCACCTCCTCCGAGAACATATAAAAATCAAGGCCACTAAAAACACCATTTTATTAAAGTACACACATCAACACTGTCTAGGGATATTTTGTATTTCTTAAATTTTTTGATAAACTATAAATATTTTGTTCAGAGAAGTATATATGGAATTAAACCTCAGTTAATGCTCAACTTAATTATATAAATAAAAAACATTTTAGATCTTCAAATATTTTTTTTTAAATAAAATAACAAAGAGACTAAAAATGGTGCTAAGTCTACGAATGAAATTAATGAATAAAATGGATAATTTTATTTCAAAAAACAACTTAAAGTGAGACATTTTAACTCTTAATAATCAGTGTTGCCACCCCTCACGTTAATAAAAGTTTGGCATCGGTTATTCATACTGTGAATTAAGGTGTCGATGTCTTGCTGTGGTATGCGTTCCCAGGTTCGTTGCAGGTGCAAGAAAAGTTGCTCTTCTGTGGCCAGATTTGGAGGGAGGGCATGCATAGCCCTTCGCTGCAACATGTCCCACGCATGTTCGATGGGATTCATATCGGGCGACTGCGCAGGCCATCTCATTACCGTGACGTCGTTGTCTTGAAGTGCGGCGATACCAGCCACGCAGTGTGTGGACGAGCATTATCATGCATGAGTACGAATTGCTGGCCAATTTGCACCCTATGCGGAATAATAACAGGTTCCACCACCTCATCACGGTATTTCTGAGCATTCATGTTGCCTCTTACAAAAACGAGGTCGGTTCGCGCGCCTATACGAATTCCTGCCCATACCATGATTGTTCCTGCTTGGTACGAATGAACCTCTTGTGGATGCTGGAGCCGGCTTTCCCTGCCTGGAACTCTCCAAACTCGTGTTCTTCGCGAATCTGAATGAAATCCAAACCGAGACTCATCCGCAAAGAGCACTGTCGACCATTGTTCATTATCCCATAACACGTGTTCTTGGGCCCAGAATAGTCGCCTTCCGCGATTGCCTCGTCGCAAAGCAGGAACACTAATTGCCCTGCGAGGATGAAGATTAGCTTCATGTAGCCTTCTTCTGACAGTTTGGTCGCTAACCAACAGCTGATGTTCCTGTTGGAGCCTCTGTACCATTTCCATGGCCGTCAGAGTAGGTTCTCTCCTGGCGGTATTTTGGAGAAAACGGTCCTCTCTAGGGGTGGTTACCCGAATTCTGCCAGCATGCCGTTCCGCCACTTCCCCAGTATCACGATAACGTGGCCAGAGCCTTGATATCACATTCTGGCTGGTGCCTAGGGTCTCGGCAACAACGTTTTGGATAGCGCCAGCTTCCAACATTCCTACCGCTCTTATCATCTCGTCTCTCGTCAGATGTCGACGTTGCATGGCACCAACAAGATGACACAAACAGTAAAAATCACCAAAACAATTGATAGAGTTAGTTAATTTATGTTTTTCTAAATAAATCTCAACACAAAACCAGCACTGTAAACTGACTGAATCAAATGCGTGTACCCGCGCTTTCTTTTGTTTTCATAAGTTTTTTTTTTTTTTCAATGTCAGTTTGAAAATGGAACAAGGAGGTTTAATTCCACATATAAACTTTTTCCTAATTCTGAGTAGTTTTTCTGAAAAACTAAGAAATGCAAACAAAAATCTAATATCCCTAGACAGTGTTGATGTGTGTAAATTAATGTGTGATACATTAGTCCAGTTGCAGCGTCTAGCAACAATCGCGGGTTTTGTCTTATTTAAAATGTGTTGCATTCAGCTCGCCGTAGCCAGCTCGATTTTCGAATAATTTCGGCGCCGCATTGCCCCGCCCCACCCCGGGGAGCGGGGCTGTGAGCGCCGAGCTTAATTCACGAAATTAGATTTTAAGGGCATAGTAATAAGAACTACCAGAAGTGAAACGCTTTGCTCGGTAATTAACTCATAACGCCCTCGGTTCGCTCGGGGTTTAAATCTGGAGTCCTGCGTTACGTTCAGGATTAAATATCGCGCCCTTGACATAAATAGTGCTTTATGTCCTTGGTGCATATATTATTATCAATCATAAACCCTTTTTACTGCGTCCAAAAACCGCATGTTACGACCAGCATAATGTTATACTACTTGGTTATACTACTATTATGACCATAATGTATCAATTTTCGACAAATTATGACATTCAAATTTCGAACGCCGACGCCCGCCTGCGTGCCGCCCCTAGTTTGTCTGTGAAGTTGGTACTACTGAACAAGCTAAACAAGTGCAGAGCAATTATCAATGTCAGCATGCCGGTCGAACATGAGGTTCCTTAACACATCAAAGAGAGCTTATGATATGTGTGTAGATAAACTAGTGTATGTAACTGTACATAATTAGGCATTAAAACTCTCGAGTGATATTATTCTCGCCTTCGGCTCGTTTCAAGAACCCACTCTCGAGTTTTAATGCCCTCCATTATGTATCAGTCACATAAACTACTATTCAGCACATAAATTATTCTCTGCGGGGCGTGTAGGCATACATAGGACAACAATTGCGGTCGCGCGGTGGCTGGTGCAGCGGCAGAGTGCAAGTGAAACGCATTCACATTTTTCAAACATCGAATTAATTTGTGTTTACTATAAAGTTTTGTCAATCAGCTGAATATCTTAAAACCAATTTAAAAGGAAGCAGTCCGACAAGATGGTCGGTGAAAGATGTCGCTGTAAAGGCCCTTTTAAATAGTATGCCGGAAGTAGTGGAATTCTTGGAAGAAGTTTTAAGCAAACTTCTTATCTTCAAATAACGTGGCAGGTCATCTCTTACTAGCTATGAAAAACTTTGAATTTATTCTGAACTTGACGATTTGGGCAAATATTCTCCGCGAAATCAATCGAGTAAATATTGAAATGCAAAAGGAAGATTTAATCCCTGCGCGTTCCGTCTCCCCCTCTAAGCCTCATAAGCAGAGTCTTTACAACCGAATATGGCAACAAAATTAAATTAAATAGTATCTACAGCTAAGTATATTTTACTATTGGCAAGAAAACTGGTTTACTAGCCTCTTATGGGATATATACTCGTACAACTTATTTAAACCTTCAACAGTAACAATTTCCAGTTATTTCCAGCATATGTTCTGTCGATGGAATGACTAATGCGAGGGTGAACAAGAGGGTTAATGGATGGCCTGACGAAAACTGCAAAAAATGAGAGAAAATTGCATATGTATACGGTTTTATTGCGCACTAGGACTGTCCTGTTTCATATACTCTCCTGTCTCGCCAAGGTTTACTGGAAGAAATCTATTTTTAGAGATAAGCTTTCCTTTGCTTATAAAATTTCTTATAATTGTCTGAACCTTTATAATAAAAAAATATAATTAAATTGAGTATTGGATGGAAGAATCTGGAAAAATTGGCGTTGAGCCTATTCTGTCACATAAACGAGTGATGACAAATCACGAAAACTTCACCTGTTCAAATATTTTCTAAGGCAACACTGATGGTATTTGATCTAATGTTGTCAGGAATTAAAAAGAGGGTTGTTATTGCTACCAGGTCAAATAAAATTTTGCATTTCTCAATGGTACTAAAATCTTCAATGTCAACTGAAGAACTGCAGAAGCATGGAGTAGATCGAAGAGTAACCAGTGCCCAAACACTGAGAATTTAGTGAAGTAGTCACAATAGAGGACCGATTGCCCGTCTATGGTTCTGTGGGCGTCCCACAAATCATCATCATCATGGAGCAGATCTAGAAAGGAAATAACAGCGTAATTTAAACACAGTAGAATTCTGCAAGGAACTCTATGTTTTTAAAGAGCAAGCTACACTATTGTTTTGAAATATAGCTTTCAATCTCTTGCAACAGATCTAAACGCATAATTTGCAGGCTGCCTTTCCTAATATTTGTATTTTTAAAGAGCAAGCTATACTTTTGTTCTGAAATATTGCTTTCAATCTCTTGCAACAGATCTAAACGCATAATTTGCAGGGGCCTTTCCTAATATTTGTATTTTTAAACAGCAAGCTCCACTTTTGTTTTGAAATATAGCTTTCAATCTTTTGCTACAGATCTACACGCCTAATTTGCAGGATGCCTTTCCTAATATTTGTATTGCTCTGCGAATTTACTCTGCGCTTCCTATACATCTGCAAGCTGCTAGTGAAGTTTTAGGAAACTTAAACTTATTAAAAAATATTTACGATCGTCGATGAGCCAGAACGTATATCGCGTATCGAAATATTAGCAATAGAAAATCGAACTGCTCATGAAATTAATTATGAAAGCCATAGATTTGTTTGCAGAACAAAAGACTCGAAGAGTAATATTGTAATTTCAATGTGCAATATAATAATAATATTTTATCTCACGTTTAATTTCAGACTCGATACTGTCATTGGTGTCTTATTAAAATATATGTGGCAAATCTCCGTCAGAGGTTGTCTTATGACTGAAATGATGATGATGAAGATATTCGGTGCTTCCCTAAATTTGCTAAATTTTCTTATGGATTCAGGAGTTCATAATTCGTTTAATTCAATAGCTATTTCCATTTATATTTTTATGTTTTAATGTTAATTTCAAAGTTTTACATCTACCTATTAAATTTTATTTTAATTAACACTTTGCTACCTAAAATTAAATTTTCGAAATCAGTTTGTCCTAAATGTCATCCGTTTTCATGATAAGATACGTAATATTTTTTACAGCTGACAATTTTCAAAAAAAATATCAAATTTGCAGTTAGCTAAACGTTGTCTCATTCAACACAAACACATACAAAGTTTTATAAAATTATGATTTTTCATTCCTAAAAAAAATGCAAGAATATTTGTTCTGAAAATTTAGTTTCTCCAATTTCTCCATACAAATCGCTGAATTCATAGGTAAGCACATAATAAAAATGTTGGCGGACGGGGGCGGGATTTTTCAGTTTTTGCCCCGCCTCGAAAAATTTAAGATCTGGTTGTTGCCTCTTGAAATGCGCGACTTTGGAAACGAAACGGTCGTAAACAGTCTTAGGGTTCAGACTACGAGCTATCAGTGTTTGGAACAAACTCCCCAGCGCCATCAGAGTCCGTCTGAAAGAACACTATCTATCTCTTCCATGATAAGAATTAGTATTAATTTGTGTCTACTATTTATGTTTATGTTACATATTTATATATAGCATTATTTTTAGTATTATGTGGATATTGCTAAGTATTTTATTATTTTTATTAACATTTTTATTACCTTTAGTTTCTTTTTTTCCTCTCCACTCTAGGTTTGCTGGAAGAAATCTCTTGTTAGAGATAAGCTCGCCTTTGTACATGTTCTTTCCATTATATTTGTATGTTATCACTGTTGTATGCAATAAAGTATTATAAAGTATTACAAAGTCTTGGAGCATTCCAAACCTCCTAGTCCACCTGAGAATACAATGCCCCTAGACTAGACAAATCATTAAACGTATAACCGTAGTACTATTAAGTATTATGTGGTATAACTTCGTAAAATACTTTAAAGAGTATGGTGGCTTCAGCAATACTTTATACAATGAATAAGTACGCGTATCAGTTTGACGAAGTCTGTCGAAGAATGTAACCTATAAAAGACCCGTCTCGATTACTTTTTCACTAAGTTAAAGGCCTGTCCCACCCCTTCGATTTAGCAAACACTTGCTTACGCACCTCGACTAAATTGGGTAGTAAAGAACGGCCGATTCCAAGAAATGGTACGACCATAAAACCCGTATTACTCGTAAACTCACATACTGGTACAGTCGAGGTCAAACCCATTTTGTCTGCGAAGTTCGTATCTCGAGAGCTGAGCTGACTCATTTATTTAGCAAGATTCTAACTATGGCATCGAGAAGGTGCGAAAATTTAAATTTTAAGTTCTTATTAAGATAATAGTCATTGAAGTTAATGTGATGTTTTAATCTGAATTCAGCGATTCCTGTGAAAGCTACATGCCTAGAACTGAGACCATGTCGAATATTTATTTTGTCGACATTTAAATAATTCATAGTTATTTATTGCACACAGATATTTACAAAGTTTCATTAACACAAAACATATGTACAAAGGCGAGCTTATCTCTATAATGAGATGTCTTCCAGCAAACCAAGGCATGATAGGAAAATGTATCATGAAGGGCAGTGCACAATATCTAATCTATAATAATATGCAAATATGTAAATTAAAATCTATGAAATATGTAAAATAAAAAACCTATATAACAAATTACTAAATAAGGATCTGATCCTAATTCGTCATCTTCCGAATTGGTCATATTCCAAATGCGATACTTTCCAGACTGCAAATTTTTCAACCTCGTCATATCCAAACTAGTCATTGTACAGAAATCGCGAACATGTGCTTGCAGGATTAGTAAGTTTCAGGCAGGACAGATCCTACTAAGTAGTTATACTTTGTACTACGGGTATGTAAAATAATAATACCAATAATAATTTACCTAAGGCGGAGTCCAACATAAAAGGCCAATAATGTAAACAAATTTGTACGACTAGACACATGGCCTAAATTTTTTGCCTAACTTGTTTTAACTGAAATAAAAAATAAGTTAGTTTTGAGTCCATTATTACACCAAGATCGCGAATCTGGCTGACACGAGTTAGCTCTCTATTACAAAGATTATAATTGAAATCGATATTTCTTCTTTTCTTACTAAAACTTATAACAACACACTTATCTGGATTTAGGAATAAATTGTTTGAGACGCAAAAGGTCTCAAAGTTATCTAGGTCGTTTTGTAGGGTATTACAATCATCTGTGTTTCGAATAACTCTAAATATCTTTGTATCGTCAGCGTTTAAAAGCAAGTTAGATTGTCTTATGCATTCCGTAATGTCATTGATGTACAGGATAAATAATAGAGGCCCCAAATGAGACCCCTGTGGGACACCTGAAGTGATAGTCCTATACTGGGAAGTATAACCTCCAACCGCGACTGCCTGGGAACGATTTTCTAGATAAGACTTTATCCAACGAAATAGATCACCGTGAATACCGCTATGCTACAGCTTTACAAGCAACCGCTCATAACAGACTTTATCAAATGCCTTGGAAAAATCGGTATACACAGCGTCCACCTGACGGTTACCGTCTAATGCGCCTAATATGAATTCCGTATAAGTTAACAGATTAGATTCTACACTGCGACCCCTAATAAAACCGTGCTGGTTTGGGATAATATGCCGACGGACGACAGCAGATACCTGATCTGTTACAATTTTTTCCATTATCTTATCAAACTGACATAATTTCGAGATTGGCCGATATTTTTCAATCTTATGACTAACTTCACCTTTGGGTATTGGAGTAATAAGTGCACGTTTCCAAATGGTGGGAATGCATCCCTCTCTGATGGATTTGTTGAAAAGTAGTGATATAGGCACTGTTAAGTTAGTAGAGCAATTCTTAATGAGGATGGGATGTATACAATCAGGACCTGCACCTTTATTAGTATTAATGGATTTTAGGTATTTACCATGTCAATAACTGTGTTACTCTCTGGCGGAAGATTGTTTAAGTCTAAGGAGCTGTCAGACGGTGTTTCAAATACAGAGTAGAAGTGCTCATTAAATAAGTCGCATATCCGAGTACCATTAGAGGCTGTCATATCCTTGTAATGCATAACCTGTGGAAGACTACTTTTTGCAAGAATTAATTTAATGTTAGTCCAAAAGAACTTTGGGTGGGTTTTAATTCTATTTTCAGTTTGGCTTATATAAATTTTGTAACATTCGGGTTCCAATTTTAATATTCTTTTCCTCAGAGTTTTATAACTATCATGGTCTAAAGGATTTCCGTAAGTTTATGATACCTCTTTTTTTCATTTAATAGTCTCCTAAGCGGTTTAGTATACCATGGGGGTTTAGAACAAGAAATACGATTGGGTACCTTAGGAACGTATATATCGATTAGGTTATTTAGAACGTCATAGAATAATAATACACATTCTGCAAGTGCATGGCCTGAGAAAAGCTCAAACCAATCGATCTTAGATAGCTTCAGATTTATTTCTAGAAGGTTTGCATGGTAGAAACGATATACGAAAGCAGGGGCAGGTCTTAGAGGAAGCGTAATGTCAATATTTATTTCCAATCGAAGTGCCTTATGGTGCGCATCTTCTGGCGTTAAATGGTAAGCACTGGCAAGAACTTCGCAAGTTTTATTACAAAAAATTATATCGAGAATCCGTTGATTACGATTCAAACAACTGTTATACTGTCCCAGACCTGAGAAAGATAAGAATTCGCCCAGTAGCTGTATAGGTAAACTGTCACTATTCTCGAGGTTTAACTTTAAATAAACGGTTATACGTTAGAAACTATTTTCGAGATTTGTAGCCAGCTAATAATAGAAAATCCCAAACAAGGCCCCGTACGGTATAGTAAGCCCAACATATATTCAAAAATGTATGCCTTTGATTACCGCGTTGTGATAAAGGCACGGATACCCAAATGCACTCGGAAGAAGCAGGAGGGGGCAGAGCCAGCTCCGGGCAGTCGGCTGCAGCCCACGGCGCACCGCTACCACTACCCCCCGCCCCGCGCTCCGCGCCGCGCTCTCCACGGCTGATCTATCACAACGATAAACAATGTACCTATTATCGAACAATTCCCTATCATAAAAAATTGTATTTAACCAACTTTCAGTGTTGCAAATAACATCGAAATCATTAACAGAAAGTACGGTGACTTTCTTATAATGCAATATTGAAGTATAAACTGTATATGCAGTGCTGAATTATAAACTATATATATGATATTGTTGTTTTGAATGAAACAAAATAATTGGTTATTTTGTTTATATATAGAGATTCGCAAATAGTTTCATAATAGAATAATAGTTTCAAAAGGCATGGGGGCTGCAATTTTCTTAGGAACTTTAAGGATAGTTGTAATAAAACATAGTCGGTGTGAATCGGAAAACAATGCTAAAATTAGTCACTTGAACCTATTGATATCAAACTTGTTATTAACATTTTTACAGTCTCGTATCCGCAGGTAGGTGAGTTTATTCTCCTTCTTGAGCTCCCGTGCACGCTTCAAGCTTGTTGGCCTGAGTGAGATGATCTCCGAGGTATAAGTTTGCGGCCGGGCCATTGAGGCCAATGGAGGTTATTGTGATACCTCTGCGTGTCTGAATATGACGAGATTGAAAAATTACTAGTTTGAAAAGTGTCGCATATGAAATTCGGAAGATGACGAATTAGGAACAAATCTAAATAAGTGATCCAATACCAATACCTGTTCAGTGTGAATCTTCATAATTCACATAGCGATTTGGGTTTAAGAATATCAATATTCATCGACAAAAAAAAAAAAAATATATCCCTCCCATTTTTTTATAGGATTTTAATATTGAATTGCGCTATCTGGGTATCAACTGCAAAAAATATATAATTTCGGAGTGGAAGGATTTTTCGTAGTGAAATTGACTGGTTCGGGATGATGAAAGACCGCTGTGTGCTGCCAGTAATAAAAAGTAGCAGAAAAAGCTGTAAACTAAAGTTACGCTTTGTTTAAGAAATAATAGTGATTGTTTCGATTTTTTTTAGTGATTGCAGAGTTCCACAAAATTTGGTACCCGAAATGGAATTATTATACGGAATATTATTCTTAATTTTCAAATATTATTCTTAGCTTTCAGACGACATCAAAACTGTGTTTCTAAACTTATTTTTTTAAATCATTACATGATACCTGCTTTCACTTTTCGGAGCTAAGTTTATTTATAAGACATAGAGATTAGTGATATACCGTGTATTCATAAGGTAGTAAATAAATAAATGTAGCCCATATTAATGTCCCCACTGAGAGGCACAGGTCTTTTATGGATATGCGTAAGATTGAGCCATACCTTATTAAGCTGGCTCAGTCTCGGTGAATGGGCGAAGATAATAAATAATTCAACTTTGGTACACATACTGGCTATAAAAATACTTGATTATTAATTTAATTCAACAAACAGAAATACTTACAGTGAAATTATGTTACGTTATTACAACTGCATCAGTTTTTCGAAGCATACACACTCTTGTAGTTAAAGGCACAGGTTGAGCCAAACACAATTTTCACAATAGTAAACGTTTTTTAGTTTGAGGTGGTAGACCAATTACAACCAACCTCTTTGCTACGAGTAAGAACTGGCGATAAGCAATTATTTTTTCTCCGAACAAAGGAGAAAAGTTTAGTCAGTTGCCCTGATTGTTTCTTAAAGCTTTCTTCTTCATCATCAAATCAGTAAATTTTACCATTTTTACTCTTCTACATATACCGAAGTTTTTTTTTTGCAGTTGGTACCCAGATAGCGCATTTCAATATTAATATGGCTACAAAAAATTGGAAGGTTGAAGTTTTTATTTTTTGTCGATGAATTTCGATATTCTTCAACCTAGATCATTATGTGCACTTTATGAAGATTCACACGTAAAGTTTACATGTACTCAAACTCAACTCAAACTCATACTAATAGTTATACAAACTTTAACTATCACGAAATAGAAAGGAAGTGCTCTTTTACCCGGTTTTTGAAAGAGGAAAGAGTCGTCTGTCTCTAATAGAGCAAGGAAAGGAAGTGCGTTCCACTCCTCATATGCCGAAGTGTAACGTCATGGAATGGCTTAGAGTGAGAACGTGTGAAATCTCCAGTGCCCATCTCCTGAAAAGAGATACTCAAAGCTGTCTCGAAGGCAGCTGGGGTAGCACACATTTTTCAATATATTTATGGAAAAGATATGTAAGAATATGAGAGTATCGGCAACGACAAATCGGAAGCCATCCGAACTCTTCTTGCGATATTGGGAAACATGGTCGAATTTGAATCGAATCCCGAGATTCTAAAGTCGTTTGAGTTTATTCAGTAGATCTTCATTCGCGCTCACCCAACAGACATCGGCGTAGACAATTACCGGGAGGGAAAGGGACTGGGCAAGGGTGATTTTGGTCTGCCGCGGCTAGAAGTGCTAAACACGCCTGAGGGAGTGAAAAAGCGCAAAGACACGTCTCCTGACCTCGGTAGCATGTGGAGACCACGACAGCTGGTTGTCAAAAATAACCCCAAGTTTTTTCGTCTTATCGGTGTACTCTATTGTGATGCAATTATATGATATAGGAACAAAGGTTTACCAACAGCACGTATGATGAGGCCCAGTCTTTCATATTCAGCTTTCAATCTCCACGGATCAAACTGCATCGCAGGGGGGAAAGTGGCGATGAAGTTGAGACTAAAAAAATAAGAGGAGAGAGAATACCACCTTGAGGCACTCCTGAGGAAAGATCAAACCATTGAGTTTCGGCCTCTTCAGACTTAATGCATTGTTGACGACCTCTCAGGTATCAGGTATACACCATCCTGATCAGACCCTGTATAACATACGGATGCCCCGTGTCGAGTAGTACTCGAATTCAAACTACAATCAACTACAAATAATCCAAAACAGAGCTATCAAAATTAATTTTAACACACCTTTCCCAACAAACCTTTATAAAATTCATGAACGTATATATTTTCCCTCGATCTTTGACTTCATATTAAAATTAACAAAAACATTTTATAAAACTTAAATGAATACCACCAAATTCAATTAGTTATTAATATTTATTTATTTATTTACTAAGTAAAATTCATGGCCATTTTTAGAGAAGGAAGAAATAGGACCCCTTTTAGGATCACTTTGCTGTCCGTCTGTATATGCTTCTGTCAAGACCCTTTCTCTCAGGAACTCTGTTAAACTTGTGAAAAACTCAAACGGTCAACGCAAACAAAACATATAATTATTTAAACTCTTATTTAAGAATTTGTGAAAGAATGTATGGGAAATACAACAACCTATCCATATGTTTTTATCAAACGATCATCAATCTTCCACATTTCGTCATGATCGCGGCGTTATCACTTATCAGAAATGATGGCTAAAGACTTCGGTACTCCAAGTTCTTCTCAGCGGTATGTTTATTGGTTTCTGTGTCCAAAAATTTGTAGAAGTAGGGTGTCACGGTGTTAATAATGATATTCAATATTCCCTCATTTCTCAAGTTTGACCAACCATCAATCGCCAAGTGTAATATACATATTTGTATATACTTCGATATTCGCAAGCAACACTTAAGGAACTTTCTTTCGTACTGCAACATCCATCATCAAATCTTCTATCTCTTAAAAAAGAAGGAATAAAAATCCTATATCTTTTTCTAGTTTCTGGCCATGTTTTTAGAAATAATTTTTCCGTTGTCCAAATTTATTATTTTCCAGTACTTTTCGAGCGAGAACTAATTCTGGTGTTTGAAAATGAATTCTTAAATTTTACCTTTTTTATATAGACAAAGAGGCAGCCGATGCCATTTTAAATACACAAGTATCAACGTAAGCAAGATCGAAATCGATAAACAGGGTCGATGAGGACTTGCGTAGAACCATGACAGCTCCTTTTGGGTTGCGGAAGGTGTGCGGGAATTCACTTCCTCCTCTTTCCCCTCTGGCACTCTACACTGGTCAAAAGACAAAAAATATTTTATCGAATTAAGATTTCGATGTCACTATAGATACTTTTGGTTGTGATAAATAAAATATTCGTTTCAATAAACTTAATTTTGTCGTGTCGTGTACTCTTGCTATCAAACCTCACATAGGTGTGGTATGTAAACTTATACAAATCATAAATCATTAAAATAAACTGTCTTCTAAAGAACATTATATTTTGCAAATTTGGCCGGTTAGCCTCCGAGCTGATGAGTCCGTTTTATCAAAATAGTTTGGACATATTAGAATAAATGGGTTTTTTTTTTTTTTTTTTTTTTTTTTTTTTTTTTTTTTTTTTTTTTTTTCTCCATTTTGTTCTCCATCTGCCAGCAGCTCTTTGTAGCCTTTATCAGATTGCCTGTCTTGCGTGGCGTGTGGAGGCCCCATCCATTGATGCAGCCTCGTTCAGGGATTTATGATAGATGTGTGAGCATCAGCGTGTTAGGTCGTTTCAACCGCAGCACCTCTCCTTTCGTGTTAAGCAGGTCTTGTGCCAGTGGGTTAGAGTGCTGTTGGAGGCGTCGCTTGTAATGTCTCAGCCTGTTCTCAATCTCCTGCTTCACAGTAGGCATCTCCAAGTACTCGTGAATTTCGGTGTTTCTCGTAAACCAGGGTGCGGAGGTAATGTTGCGGAGCACCTTGTTCTGGAACCGTTGTAGAATCTCAACATTCGAGCTGCTGGCAGAACCCCAGAGTTCTATGGCATACATCCAGATAGGCTTGAGAACGGTCTTGTATATGAGTAGCTTGTTCTCGAGGGAGAGTTTAGATGGTCCACCGAGGAGCCACTGGAGGTCTCTGTATTTCAGTGTGAGTTCTTCCTTTTTCGTCAGGATGTGAGTCTTCCAGTAGAGACCTCTGTCGAGATGGCAACCGAGGTACTTCACACATGTTTTGTGTGGTAAAGTCTCGCCTTTCAATGTGATTGCTGGACAATCACCTTTCCTCAAGGTAAAGGTTATGTGTACGGACTTTGTGGGACTTGCTTTTATCCGCCATTTGTCTAGCCAGTGTTCCAGTTTGTTGACTTGACATTGCAGCAGTCTGGATGCTTCAGCTGGATCCTTGCTACTAGACAGGCAGGCTGTGTCGTCAGCGTAGGTAGCACATAGCACATTATCTATTTCTGGTATGTCTGCAGTGAAGATGGTGTATAATACCGGCCCCAGTACTGATCCCTGAGGGACTCCTGCTTGGCATTCTCTAAAGGAGGAGAAGCTTTCGCCGTACTTCACCTGGAACAGTCTACATTCCAGATAGGATTTCATAAGTGTATAAACCGTGTGTGGAAGCCAGCTTTTGATTTTGTATAGTAGTCCTTTGTGCCACACACGGTCGAACGCCTGCTGGATATCCAGAAAGACGGCAGAGCAGTACTCCTTCTTTTCCAGTGTTTGTCTCACCTTTCTGACAACACGGTGAACCTGTTCTACGGTTGCATGTTTCGCCCGAAACCCGAATTGGTGATCTGGGACAATCTTTTCTACCACCAGCATTGGTTTTAGTCGTCGCAGAAATATTCTCTCAAATAGCTTCGATACGACTGGTAGAAGGCTTATTGGTCGGTATGATGAGACTTCATTTGTAGGTTTACCATTCTTGTGAATTAGTATTATTTGTGATATCTTCCATATAGATGGGACATATTGTATTCTCATAATTGCATTAAAGAGAACTGTTAGGAATACAATTCCCTTCCGGGGTAGCCGTTCGAGTACCTCTGTCGTCACTAGGTCATATCCTGGTGCCTTCTTCTTAGCCAGGTGTCGAATTTGGTTTGTGATTTCTCTGGGGTTGGCTATTTGTAACGGTGGAGACATTTGTAGGTCGCCTTTTAACACCCTGTCTATCATTGGATCTTTGCTCGACTCAGAAGGTTTATTTGGCTGGAATGCACTTTCAAGGAATTCAGCAAATAATTCCGCTTTCTCATCGCTGCTCCTAGCCCATTTGCCATCATTACGTCTCAGAGGGGGTATTGCTTGTTGTGGTTGATTGTGAGTTTTTGTAAGTTTCCACAGTGAGTGATGGTCATTCTTATTTGGGTGACATTTTTCCAGTCGGTCTTGCAAAGTTTTATTCTTTATTTCTTCAATGAATTGTTTCAGCTGGTGTTTAGCTCTATTGAATTTGGATTTGTCATCAGGATGTCTGCTTAGTTGCCATTTCCGTCTCAGACTACGTTTTTCTTCAACTCTTCTCCTAACTTCCAGCGGGTAGTTATATTTTTGAGTCTTTTCTGGAGTAACTGGGGTTGCCTTCCAGGCAGATTCTTGGAGGACCTTAGTTATGTGTAGTGCTGCTTCCTTTACATCATTTGAAGACTTTAGTGGTAATCTGAGATTGATATTTCTGTCCACATGGTGTTGAAATAATTCCCAGTCCGTGTTTTTGTTATAGAGAGTACATGGTTTTTCACTTAATATAACAGTAGTGCTTAAAGTCATTAAAATAGCAGTGTGGTCCGATGAACCGTCCAGGCATGACTCCACGTGGTGATACAAGGTTGAGACTCCTTTTGTAATATAAAAGTCTAGAAGATCCGGTTTTTTCTTAGGGTCAGTTGGCCAGTATGTTGGTTCTCCAGTCGACACACTCTGAAGCTTGTTGCAATCGATAGATTTTTTTAGTTCTCTGCCTCTTGTCAATGTCATTCTTGATCCCCAATGTAGGTGCTTTGCATTCCAGTCTCCTCCTGCTATAAATCTGTAGCCGAGCTGGTTAAAGAACTCTGTGAACATGTGGTCCTTGATGTTGTTCTTGGACGGGCCGTGCCTTCCCTTGCCACGTTGAGGCGGGCAGTACACTGACGATAATGTTAGGGGCCCACTCCAATCGGCTACTGACACAGAGGTAGCCTGTAAGTAGTCCCTCTTGAATTCTGGTAGTTGGTGATGATGAATGCCTTCCTTGATTATTATTGCCGTTCCACCATGGGAAGTCATATCTGGGTGATTGCAGAAGTAGCATGAGAACCCTCTAATTTTAAAAGTTTTGCTATCTGTTAGGTGAGTTTCAGAAAGAAGCAGGATGTCAAGCTTGTTACTTATTAAAATAGTTTCCACCTCGAGTTTCTTGCCTTCTAGGCCATTGATGTTCCACGTAGCTAGTCTAAGGTTTCTATCCTTGAATTTTGCTAACTAGCACTGTTATAAGGCTAAGTAGGTTGCCTATTTGTTGTATTAGTAAGTCAATTTTCTCTGACTGTTTGAGGATCAGCTGTTCAAGTTGATTGGTTATTTGTGGGCTATTGGTACTCTTGACTGCTTCAGAAAATGTTTTAGATGTTAAAGTTGGGCATTGTTTTCAAATTTTTCTTGTGAGGGGGTAGTCTCGGTTGGCTTGTTTTCAATTGTTTTTTTGCTTTGAGGTTTATTAAAGTTCCTCTGTGCTGTTCTTGGCTGTGTTTTCCTGGCTAATATTTCTTGATATACTTGACAGCCTTTGTAGTTTGCCGGGTGACTTCCAAGGCAAGGGGCACATGTGGCTGGGCTATCTCTATCCTTTTTAGTGCAGTTCGATGTATTATGGCTTCCAGCACACTTAACACAGCGGTGTGGTCTCATGCAGTTGTTTTTGGTATGACCATATTGTTGACACCTGGTACACTGGACTATGCCTGTCTTCTTCTTGGGATCTTCTATGACGACCTTTTGGTTGTATATGAACTCTAGTTCCTTCAGTTTTTTGTTATTTATTGATGGTTCAATATTTACAAAAAAGGTGTCTAAGGGCTTTTTTGTGGTTCTAGTTAGGGCACACACAATCTCTCCTCTTACTTTGTTCCCCGTTGACTCTATGCTTTCAATGATAGCTTCCTTTGGAGTAGAGTGATGAAGGTTTTTGATCACAATTCTGTGACAACGGTCCTCCTTTCTTGTGAATGTATGTCCGATGAGACCTGTATTTCTTACATGCTCAATAAGTATTTTGTATGTTTCTATGGAGCCACTTGAGATTCTCAGCTGGTTTTTTGATATCACTTTGTAGCTATAGCTGTCCTTGGGTGTGACTTCTTGTAGGTGATCGGAGAGTTTCTTCATGTCATCAATTCCATAAAGTATGATGGGCGGTGGTTTGGATTGCTTCGGGGGCTTGGGTTCATTTTGTATCTGATCATCATTGGTTTGATTTTGGATCTGATCATCAGTGGGATCTATGTTAAGTCCTTCAAAACTGTTTGAGGTGAAGCCAATAGTGCCTCCCATGGTCACTTTAGGCATCTTATGAGTTGGGTTTTCATTGTTTGGTGAGAGCAATCTTTTATCATTGCGACCATTTTGATAGTTCCGTCCTTGTGGCACTCTTTGCCATGGGATTTGGCTGTTGTGTGACGCGGAGGGAGTCACAGGGTTTCCTGGATTCGGAGCATCCTTTTTGAGAAATAAGCCTGGGTGGAATATTTGTTGCGTTAATTTCTTGGCTTCCTTGTTGACATTGGCAGGTGAAGAGCCAGGTGTGTTCGTTTGTAGGGCAACTTCAGGCATTTTGTTGGCGAAAAAAGAATCTTTTTATATGGCAACACCAGGCTAAGTGACGACAGCCATGGCGTCCACCATGTAGGACCAGATTTTTGAACGCGGTGTCAGAATGGAATTTTGAGGTTATGATTAATTCTAGGTGATATTGTTATTGTCTTCAAATCGATACAGCACTGCGAGATAACACTACCACACGTAATCTGGAGGTCACTTTCCCGTTTGGTCACGTTTTCTCACTGATAGGGTGTGATTTAACCAATAAAGGATATTATTTTGGATGAGCGCGAAGTGAACTTGACAACTGTCAACGGCCGAAAAAAAAAAAATGGAAAATGACCATGAAAATACAATTTGTTTCACACAAATGTAAAAATGTATTTGAATAAATAATACCCTAAAGGCAGAAAACAGAACGATAGCGCGAATCGAGAGGTAGTGGGTGAGGCGTTCGAGGGGCGGGCAGCGAGACGGGGGGCCGGGCGCTTCCGGCGTGATACATGCAGCCCATTGTCATACAGACAAAAGACCCGCCGATGTACAGGTTACAACGAAAATGTTTCATATTTAATGAACGTATGTTTCAGTTACTTCAGTCTCAAATAATTTACGAGAATTATCAAACCATCATCAAAAAAAATTGTATGTTTAAAATCGTTATTTTATGCTATCCGAACCGAAGCTCCCCTAGTCAGAGACTGGCGGCTGTATTCGTTTTAATTACTATAAATAAAAATGTACGTAGCTGTATCAGGTTTTAGTCAATACTATTACAAAATTACGTGTATCTATCTATATAGATACACGTAATTTTTCTTGGGAAGGTGGCAGAGAAGCAGGCAGGTACGCCCATGTTGATCGTGTTGTACAACTATACAATGACAATAACAACTGCAACTACCGTCGCGCCTTTTCCCATACATGGCGGCAAAGGCGAAGTTGAGCTCACGATTAGCCCATTTTTGGGGAAAAATGGAACAATTATAGGATCAGTCGTGTGCCTGTCCTAGGTGTTTAAAAGTAATATTAAACGATCGAATTCTGAAGCGCAATCGTTGAAACTTAATTGTTGAAATGTATTTAAGTGTATATTTCGAATTTGGGGGCTGTAGGAGCCCTTGCTGGCGGTACCTTAAAACTTGATTCTGATGATGATTGGTGGAACAGGAAAGAAGAGTGATAACTTGATAAAAAATAATGAAAACAGCAATATACATTAAAGCTGACGTTAAAATATCTGACGATGCACGATGGAATCGTACAGGAGCATTTTCGGGGAGCAAATAAGAAAATGAAATATAAAAAAAAACAAAGTGACATGTCAAAGGAAAGGGTTTGTTGCGACGATTTCAAATATTTATTTTCTTAACTTTGAAATACTTAGTTAAAAAATTTTAGGTAAAAAACCGGTCAAATCTAACTCGCGCACCAAGGGTTTCGTACCACCGTACAATAGTAGGGATGGTGTGGAACTAATAGTTTGGATTTTACATAGCAAAATGTTGTTTGCAAAGTTATTGTTGCGGCTACTTTCGCACTCCATGTACATAACCAGGTGCATTTATAAGTTTGTATATGGTATTGAATGAATTGTTGTATGGGAATTGGGAGCCCCTTAAATATTTATTTTATTCTGTTTTTTAGTGTTTGTTGTTATAGCGGCAACAAAAATACATACTCTGTGAAATTTAAATGTCTAACTATCACGGTTCATGAGATACAGCCTGGTGACAGACGGACAGACAGATAAACAGACAGCGGAGCCTTAGTAATAGGGTCCCGTTTTTACCCTTTGGGTACGGAACCCTAAAAAAGACCATAAACGCCCCTTTCGCTTGCTTAAATATTACAGCAAAAATAATAATAAATAAGGTTCAATTAGGGGGGCACAATTTCTTTCGAGACCACATACAAACTCATAAATGCACCTGGTTCCAAACATCGAGTATAGAAGTAGCCGCACCAATAACTTTGTAAACAACATTTGGCCATCTAACACAGACGAAAATTAAAGATACCTAATCCCCATATAAGAAACTTTGGACCATTATGCGGTGATACGGAACCCTTCGTGCGCGAGTCCGACTCGCACTTGACCGTTTTTGGTTAAACCATATCTCCCACCTACAGAATGAATAGCACTTACTGTACGGAAACAACGTCTTTCTACCTTCGTCTTAGTCGAGCAAGCATCAGCTCAGCACACAACATACGTCGAGCACATTCCCTCTCACGTCGACGCGGACCCGTCTCGTGGAGAGTGTGTTCCGCCGACACTTCCGGCTGGCTGTCCGCCGCCCACGCGCCCACCCACGAGTGTCACATGACCACATTCCTATTGAAAGCCACTTGAACGCCTCTTTTGTTACTCGTTTGTTTTTTTTATTTCAGGTTTTGCACTCTCTTTTCTACAGACCGTTCACAGCTATTTTGCTCGGCGTCAATTTCCTCCTGCTTCTTTCGATTAGGAAAGGAAAGAGAGACTGATTTACAGCTTTGTCCCTTACTTACTGAGTTTTCATGACACTGGTCAGAGGTAAAATAACTGTGAACGTGGATATACACGTATTGGTTAAAGCCGTATTAATGCACAATGTCAAAACTTTCTATCGAATTAAACTGATAGTATGAAATCTAACAGAGATTACATATGTTTACAAACGTTTCATTTGAATCGTTTTATTAAGACGGCTAATGAGTCGGCTCGGTTATTTCACGGTCTAGGGAGTAATTCCAATTTATCCAGGGTCCGTGGTTACTGGTCAATATAAACGAAGCTATGATGCACTGTGAAGCGAGTGTTTGGTTTGACGTAGCATTTCGTAGCAGCACACTCGTAGCTAGGGCGGCGGCGTAGCGCGCGGCTTGGTATGATACTCAATGATAAGTTTATGAGAAGCAGAGTCTCCATACAACCAATTTGTCAACAAAATAAAACTAAATATTATCTACAGCTAAGTATATTTTACTATTTACAAATAAACTGGTTTACTAGCTATTACGGGATATATATATGTACAACATACATTCAACAGTAACAATTTCCATGTATTTCCAGCATTATCTGTCGATGACTAACGTGAGGGTGAGCGAGAGGGTTAAATTAGGTATGTTAGACCATAACTAGGTCCTCCGCGGTGTGCTGTACAGGCCGTCTCTTCACATCGACTACTTCGACTCTTCGACTTTTGCGATGTAAGAGATATTGAGGGACCTTTATATATGGTGTAACAAGAGGGGGAAACAAGCCGAAATTGGGTTATTAGGGACTACATTCTGAACAACTTTCACTATGGGACCGACATGATCAGAGCCACTTTATTTTTCACTTCCCGACGTATCGGCTGACCGCCGCCTTGGTTATTATTTTTTATTACCCTTGTTTATCTAAGAATACATGGGCTGTCAAGAGAAAACTAAATAAATCTGTCCATTTTACAGTGGATTTGAAGATATGTTAAATGGTAATAAAGAATATTAAATACATATAGCTACATAAAAAATATTACAGTCCCATTCAGTTAAGTAGATAGTTGTATATCTACAATATCTCCCTGGCGTCCCATTGTACACTTAGCCTTACATTTCCACTCGGTAACCATATTGTTATATATTATATTTGTATTAAAGTAGTATTCAGACACCTTAATTTTAAAAAACTATTAAGTATTCATATTTTAATTGCTGATACAAAACCATTTAAAATTATACTTTGACAAAATCATTCTTGCCTAAAACTTGCAGCGTTATCGAGGGACAAGAAAAAAATGGGATACTCTCGAGTTTAATTCTACTTTTAAACTTAAATATGTAATGGTTATGAAATAAAACTATCTGTCCACTATAATTGTATGAAAGTGTTTGAAATAATACGCATTTATTTAATTAAATCATTTATGTCTTAATTACTTACGTCTAAAGTTATATAGGACAGCTGAAATCTGCAAAGGCCCTGTAAAGCACTGACGACCCGAATGGCCGAGTCGGCAGTGACGCTGCCTACGAAGCCAAGGGTCCCGGGTTCGAGTCCCGGTGGGGGCAGATATTTGTTTGATGAGAACGGATGTTTGTACCCTAGTCGTGGTTGTTTATCTATCTAAGTATAATATTTATCCATATAAGTAGTGGTATCGTTGTCTAGTACCCAAGATACAGGGAATCCTAGTTTGGGTCTAGATCAATGTGTGTAAATGGTGTCCAAGGTATTATTATTATTATTATTATTATTAAATATGAAATTGCCGATTTCCAATTAGAACAAGGTCGCCCTACATGGATAATTAAATTCTCCTTTCTCTTCTCATGACCTCTGCTATCTTTCTTATAAGATAAAGCCTCTCAAGAGTAAAGCGAAATTTATACATCCGTAACTTTAAAGATTTCGTCCATGACTCCCTTACGTCGGATTTATTGTTGACTTTAATTAACTTAATTCAGTAGTGCCTTCAACTGCGTAAAAAATATGAAATGAATTTATTCGGATTATACACAAAACAGAACTCAGAAGACACAAAGATGCCTTCAACTGCGTAGATTTCGACATTCTCATTGAGGTTCTTAGATCCCTGAATGTCACCTCCTCCTCTGCCAGCTGGTTCGACTTTAATTTGAGGGATCGGCAACAGCATATTAGGTCGAAGGAGACTCCCACTGAATGGTGTGACCTCTTTACAGGCGTCCCTCAAGGCGGTATACTTTCTCCTCTCCTATTCTCAATTTTCATTAACTTATATCATCTTTATGCTGATCTTCAGATTTATCGCCACTTTTCCCCTAACGATGTAAGCTCTGCTGTCGAGGCACAGAACGCAGATCTTGAAGGTAAAAAGCTGGGCTTCATCCTTCGGACTCCTGGCGAAACCGCGTAAATCCCAAGTCATGATATTCTCTAAACCAGTAACAATAGCCTATTCCAGCTGTAACTTTCAATGGTATCACAATCATATACATCTTCGACATCTTCGACAACCAGCGGTCCTGATCATTTCATGTCAACGAGGTCAGACGAGTATTTGCTACTTTTCACTGTCTCAGGAGACTTCAGTACTTTTTCCCAAAATCAAAACTCAAAACCAAAATCACTCTCTTTCAGTCTCTTCTTCTTATGCCGATCTCTCAAACTCGAACGACTTCAAAATCTCGGAATTCGGTTTATCTTCGGGCTGCGCAAATACGACCATGTATCAGAGCATCCCAAAGAGTTGAAGTAGCTGCCGATCCGTCATCGTCAGGATTCTCAGATCCTCAACTTCCTCTACAACATTTTATGGAATCCACGCTATCACTACAATACGATACGCCATAGGGGCATATAATGCTGATATAACTCTAATTTGGACACAAATTACGTGGCACATTGCTATACAATTGAATTATAATAGCATTATATTAGGATTAATAAAGGTAACAGCTACTCCAAGTGCTGAACATTGCCTGAATAACAAGGCTCAAGTCAAAATGCAGCGATTCTCTTACTCTTTCGCAAAATTGGAATAAGTGTGGACATCTCAAATGCTATAACGATGCTAAAAGAAAAATTATCAGTGAAATTGTAGTATGCAGTAATACATTTTTTATTTTTACTCAGTACAAGAGTGTTGAAGTGCAATACGTAATATTGTGCGTGCAAATGAAGATGTTTTAGTTACCATTTTGTGGATAAATAATGAAGTTTATGATAAGTAAAACTTTGGGTTATTTCAATAATGTGTTAAATTGTATAGAGAATCATTAGACCAAATTTTTTATGCGCTCTCATAATATCCACAAATACGTGAAAAAAGTTCAAAATATAATAAGCTTCTTTCTTCTCTTTTTACATATTATTTTTACATTTGCGCTGTTGTTTACATATTATTTTATTTTTGGTCAAATTCAGTTCAAGCCGATATTTTATAATATAACTAAATGGATAAAGGCTAAATGTTTACATTAATACGCGTCACGTACTTAAAAATGGCAGATAGTGACAGTGTTAACTTTAATTCTCGTCCACGCCATGGCTTATCATGGTAAATTATAACTCAACCAGCAGACTAAATGCCGACTTAAATTCCATCATTCAGCCCAGGTCTTAATTGAAGGGGACGATTTATATATTTATAGCAGTGCGCAGCTGAGCATTAAAGGTCACACTTGGTTCTGATACACGAGTATACTTTATCAGCAAGTAATCACGTAAACTTCCACGTTTAAGCAGCATAAAGTATTATATCTTTGTTAATAGACTTCAAATCGTGTCTGTTTGCGATATAGAGGTTCGTATGTTCTCTCTTAAAATCCCAAGTGGTTTAAAGGTACACCTGCGAACCATTTTGCTACTAACACTGAATAACAGTGCATCTGTGGCGTTTGTTTAGCGCTTAATACCGAATATTTCATTATATGGGGTCTCGTTATTTCCTATGCAGCTATTGCAGTCCGAGTGAAAACTAATAAGTCGTTAAAATTGCTTAAACAACCGATGTGGACCTTGTGTGGAATTATCTAATGCAGCTTCGTGCTACTTGGGCGGGTTTAGACTCCGGGCCATTCGATTCTGGAACGCCCTGCACCATCAGGGATAGTCCTACCCTCAATATATTTAAATTTTTATTATTTAAAGAAATATTTAATATTTATAATAAAAGCTTAATTCAAAATGTGATTTATTCCTGGTTATAACTGTACACTTGTTTCAGGCTACTACGCGGACACGTTGTCGGTGGCGCAGGAAATTCGGGGCAACTCTACAGTCTCAGTGAAAGACGAGGCGCGGGGCTTCCATCTCAACAACCTCTCTTATGCTGGACCCATTGTCATGGGATTTGGTGGTAAGTTAATGAGACCGTTGGAAGACTATGATACTCACGTTTGGTTTCAATAGTGACAATAACTACAAAGTACAATAACGGGGTGCTTTGCGCAATCTTGGCCTTGGATAATCGACAGAAATATTTAACTAATTAAAATACGTTTTGTAAAGCATGTGCTAAAGCTACTTGAAGAGGAGATTTTTATCCAGTAGTAGGTGCAAGAGGTTGGTATATATATATATATATATATAGATATATATTATATCTATAAATAGAATGGTCATTAAGCTCTTGAATCGCTCGATATCCATGTTAACCCCACAGGTTTCATAGTGGTGGCGGCATGCGTGATGACGTTCGAGGCGCGGGACAGCGCCGCCAAGGTGACACCGGCGCGGCCGCAGTCCATGCCGCGGCCGATACTGCCGCGCCGCGGCCCGGCCTGCGCGGCGCCGGCACGACTCGACCAGCTAGGTGCAGCTTCTTTAATGTCTTAGGCTCATTATGTATTTCTAACATCTATCGCAACACCAGTCAAAAAGCAACCAATCAGAACACGAATATTTTACACGAGCTGTCTTTTCTTGCGATGTGATTGGTCGGAGAGGTTCCTAGTGACGTGAGAGAAGAACAGCGAAAGTGAAGGCTCGACAATCTTGGTTTTAGTCGCCTTATTGTGTTTGTGCGTGTGTGTGTGAGAGAGAGAGGGAAATAGATAGAGCGGGAGAGAGAGTATGGCACATATTAAATATATAAGCTCTAAGGCTAAGGGATGTCCTTGACCAGAAGTCCCAAATATCCCCTTAATATTTATACTGCACCTCGAAAAAAAAAGGAAATCTTGGGCTAAAATGTGTGCCACTGCGATATGTATTGTGATATTTACCTGTTGACCAGGCGTGTACCGACTGCCGCACGTGCTTCCCATGCCGCACTCACTGCCGCTCGCGCCGCTCCACGGCAGGCACCACCACAGAGCGCAGGCGCACGCTTGCAGGTGACTATATGTACCTTACCTCTGCATACCGTAGTCTGGGGTTACTTGTATTTATGGGGTAAAATTAAACATGTCTTTGATACAGGCCAGATATTCGAATAGCCAAATATCGACATAGTATTCTGCTGCTGAAATAAAAAGCCACTTAAATATTGGCCCTGTTATTTCCCGGGCGAATGACACTGTCTTTGAGTGACCATCAAGCTTTGAGTGATCAGCTGTGTATCCAGGTCCAAGTAAACATAAACATTGCCTCAGGCCCCATACTAGGATACCCTGTATCGTGGGAACCAGAAACAGCGACGTCACAGCTTTATAAATATCTAAAACACGTGTTTTTTTTTTGCTTCAAGTGGAATTTAACTTGTACAAGGTTATGTAAAGCTAAAATTTTATTTTAGATTATGTGTATTTCACTAGTATTTGTATTTCCTCAACAAGCAAAGTAGAGGGGTACATTAAATATAAAAATGGAACCGCGTGGTTTTTGGTACATAAGACCGCATTAGTTGAGGGTGCTAGTGAGTCTGTGTTTGTTGCCTAAATACCAGCTAGGTCCTGCTTCCATTTACAGATAACGTTATAGGTAAGCAATAATAGAATACTATTTGGATCTCAATTGGTCCTAATACGATCCTTCTCTTACTTATACTCGTAGAACTCACATCATTTACGTATACATATAGGCAGTAACTTATCTTCAAGGACCTTATAGTTAGGCTTTACAACAGTCATTTACGGCAGATTAACCACCCATTCCACATCTCATAAGCTACGAGTAGCATAATCAATCATTGCTTAAATTATGAAACCTTTTGCTCTCAGTATCCCGCATCCCATAACCGGCCATGTAACTTGTAACTTAGAGTATCCGAGCGAGAGAAGGGGCGCGCACGGTTCGGTTCGGCGCCGGATCTGCGGCACGCCGGCGCGCGCGCAGCCATGTCGATCAGCGCGCTGCGGCGGCCGCTGCGCAGATACGCGCTTTCAGTCGATGAACCGCCACACTCCGCTATGAGGTAACTTTGCACTGAAAGACGATACCTTTATTGCAAAAACTATCCAGACATGCTTGATCAAATCGTTCTAAACCAGCTTGAGGAGCATTGCTCGGTGGAGACATAATTGTATTGCTTATCACCGGTATTTGTTAAATACCTACATACATGTTAGTTGATCATAATGCTTAGCTAAGACATCTGTCCACTTCCGCATGGCCTTCCCTACCTCTTTCATTACTGGAAATAAAAGTTCCTCTTAAATATCAGACATGCGAGCGAGAAAAGAGAAGACATCATGATGGCCTGTTTGTCACCAGCGCCAGCGCAGCTGAGTCAGAGTGCGGTTCCCAGTCGTCACTAGCTCTCGACTTGCACGCGAGTGGCGGCGCGGGCGCGTGCGCGGCGGTCACCCTGCGCGTGCGCGACAACACGCGGCGCCGCCCGCTCGCCCGGCAGCCGCGCCTGCACGACGATTCACCCCATCGTATGTACATATATAAATCACCCCTTCACATACATCTTTGTAACTATAGAATTCACAAAGAGCTCCGTGGTTTAATGGGTTTCACTCTTGCTTCTCACACAGGAGATACAGGTTTGATTCCTGACAATGTACCAATGAGATAATTCATTTATCTTAAGTAAATTATACGGACGCTCTAACGGCGATGGAAAACATCGTGAGGAAACCTTCATTACATTGATAGCCCCCTGTCACGCAAAATGGAGTATTGGATGGGAAAAGGCGTGACGCTATGTTATGTTATAAAATTAATCGTGGCAAATTACATGAAATAACCGTGTCGTAACAACGGGTGTAGCTACGAGGCAGTGGGCGGCGGGGCCGGCGGGGGCGGCGGCGTGAGACACATCTATCGTTCCTTTCTTAGCTACGAGCGTAGCATCGGGCGTAGCACCTTGAGCTAAGCGGGCTTTCAGTCGCAGGGTGCCATATTAACAGCTCTCGCATGCGGGGTCAAGCCCATTTAGTAAATCCCTAGTCCGTGATGCTAGATACTGAAAGGGCCGTTAATTTGTAAATTGTAACTTTCCACAGGTATTCACCGTAGGTGGAGTGTGAAACAAAAACTCCTATTTAATGCTGCCAAGTGTTATGTAATCTCCTTTGCGCGCTCTTCTCAGCCTATAAGCGCGACGTACACACTCGGTACAGAGTCTATGACTCGAGTGTATTCGAATAAGGACCTCGGTGTTACGTTCGACCCTAAACTAACATTCCATGAGCACATAAGCACTTTAGCCAAGGAATGATTTAAAAGATTGGGGTTCGTGATACGGAATAGTAAAGATTTCCGGAACTTGGGTGTGGTCCAGCTTCAATATATGGCCTTAATGAGAACCAAACTTGAATCTAGACGGTTGTTTGGAATCCGCACGAAAGCTCTTACATACTTTTGCTCGAGAAGGTACACAAAGCTTTCCTACGATAAGTATATAAGAGGAATTTTGGATACAATCTTTACCTTTATCCATCCGCTTTTATATTGGGTATGCTCGAATAGCTCAGAGAGGTCAGACATAACACCGAACAGCTTCTGACTGTGTGTCGATTGTTGCGAGACGACAGTGACTGCGTCGCGCTTGTCAGTACGGTATGCGCGCTATTCGTGCCCGACAAATATCTCCGTGCGCGCAGGCACCGGCAGCTATTAGCAGGCTTCTCGCACCGCACGGTGGCGCGCCTGCAGTCTCCGCTGGTGAGGGCGCGGGACAGTCTTAACGCTTTGTTGGCTGCGGCACCTCTGACTGATCTGTTTGTTGGTGATCCATGGAGACATATTGTGCGAGAATGTGTAAGGTTTTGCGAGATGAATGTGTGACTGTGTTTAATTTGTAATTTGTAATATTTAAATTGAAGTTTAATTCTAAAGCTGACATTTAGAATTAATTACTGTGTTTAAATTGTGTTGTCTCATTTGTGATTTGAATTATTGTAATTTGAATTAAAATTTAGTTGCAGTGTGTCAATATGAAATCGAAGTGAAATAAATAATTTGTAATTTAATTTCTTATTATATATTTTATCAATTGTATCTTATTCGTTGTGTGTACAACGCATTAGAATTATTTCTGTGATTTTGTACATATGAAATTTGACAAATAAATAAATAAATTCTTATTTGCAGAACATGCGGAAGAGAGCAGCAATATAAATAATTTAAACAACATAGAGGAGCCGACACCCAAGTAAGTTATACCTACAATCTGTAAACCTTGGTGACCGTGACAGGGGCTGAAATATTTCACAAAAACACTTCCTGCTAGAGTCACGTTTGGAAACGTGATCCTAGCAAGAAAGTGTAAAATCGAAAGATTTCAATTATATGGGCACTTAATGTGCCGTGAGTGGTAAAAGTCAATTTTGTATGTCCACGGGTTTCAGAGATATTGCATGCTAGGATAACGTTTGACCAAATGCTGGTTTGAGAAAACTACTGTACACACAAATCTTGCAGAGCTACATAAATATTTGTGGTAATTTGTTTGTAATTTGTGTGGAATTACTTTTTTCAATTATCACACCGTTTTGGAGTTTTTGGTAATTCTTTAAAATACCTAAATGGCTTAATATCTCCCTAACAAAGCAACGCAAAGTCAAACGAGAGACACTTAAGGATACATCTTACTCAATACTATCACTACATTGAATTGCAAAAGCCTAGTATAAGCCGTTTTACCAAAACAAAAACTTTTGTGAAGTATTTGGACGAAAATATTTGGACCCCAAAATAAGCAGAATGTACTTTGTTTACAGCCAAATTTTTACCACTAGCATTTAGTGTGTCGTATTTAGTGTATAATTATTAACCTTTAAAATCAATAAGTCGGAGAAATACAGTTCTTTTTTGAAAATTGCAATTTCGACGATAATACGACCAAATTAAAGTGGTGATCCAA
This sequence comes from Argyresthia goedartella, assembly GCA_949825045.1. Taxonomy (NCBI): domain Eukaryota; kingdom Metazoa; phylum Arthropoda; class Insecta; order Lepidoptera; family Argyresthiidae; genus Argyresthia; species Argyresthia goedartella. The sequence continues at coordinate 17,010,220 of OX463821.1, read as the reverse complement.
AAGCGTCCGTTAAGTACTTGAGATATGCAATGATGTGGAATACTTATTAGTGAGTAAATGATAAGAAAAGATCTGCAAATAACTTCCAAAAATGAAACTCGCCTAAGTAGCTAAGTAATAATATCCTTACCTACCTATAATGATGATAATAATAAAAAATACTGATATTATTATTATAATATAAATAATAATAATAACACTTTTTTGTTTAATTTAACCGCTTGTTGGAATGGAAATTGAAAAAGCATTCTGCTCGCCGCTGTTTGTTTGTCTTGAAACTTGCAAAATACCAGCGGGAATAGATTTGCATTTTCTGGTGAATAAGATTCTTTATTGGCCAACCTTTGCGCCCTTATACTCTTATGCCGCGTCAACCAATGAGGATCACCTAGGCATCGAAATATTAAAATTCCAAGTACTAAGGCGGATACAGTACAAAAAATTAAGCATATTATTTTTGGATTACTCAAATCCATCAATAAATAACAAAGTGAGAATAGTTTTAGCTTAGGCTGTTTCAAAACGCACAGATCATCCCCAATTTGGGGGTGATCTGTCTCCCATCCTATCGGCCGACCAGTCGGCGGCTGGGGCACTCACGTACCTAAGTTCACTCGTTTCGTTGCGAATTTCTGTGTTTTCATGGTGTTTTCCATTTATTTTAGAGTAAATATGTAACATGTTTCTTTCTTTTTGTAAATAGTGTCCAAGATATTATTATTATTTCCAAGAACAGTAATTATCTTACGGCCTTACTAATAAAATAAGTTATTCACTGTGTAACTTATGCAGTGTTTTGTCTTGCTTTGACATTTGACATTTACTCGACGTATGAAAAGGACAAAACACTGTATGTTTAATTCCACGCCTCAACCGAACGGCGTGGAATCATGAGGGGCTGGGTTTTTGCCAGCACGGGAGAGAATCGTGAGTGATACCTTACCTTGCCGTCGTAGACCGGAATTCGAAAGCTCGATTCGAGGCAGGAATACGGGATAGGAGCACAAGTGTGGTAGGATTGGAACCGAATCTCACTCGTTTCGCTGCCCGACGCTGTCGCCGGCGTGTTGCTTGCCGACACGAGGAGTCGCTGTCCGATACGACGAGTTGGGGACCGCACAACTTCAACCTTCACAACACGAATCACTCACTCCGTGGTAGCGAATCTACTTATTTCCCGACGATGTTTATGATTAACACTCCGACCAGGCCCGACACCTGTGTTAGACAATTGTTACACCGAAATACAATCAAGGCCCGACGCCATGAGCAGACATGTTTTTTCTCACGACAAGAAAAGTAACCTCTAATTTCTCATCTCGTTTCGATACGAGTGACAGCTGCGGTTCCGTTTCCGCTAGTGATGTCCCGATTACTCGCGGTCGATCCGCGCAACGAAAACCGGTGCGTTCCGAAGCATAAATATTAAACACTGTATAAGTTAAAGAGTGAATAACTTTTTTTATTATTAAGGCCGTTAAAGTATGGAAGTCGGTTATGTTAAAGTTCGATCAGACAATTGTTGTACACATAGGTCTACCCCTGCTCAGCAATCAACATTTCCCACTTTAACCTGGTACGCTCGCCTTTGTACACTATATTTATGTAACTATGTTTTTATATCATTTGTGTGCAATAAAGAATTGATGAAGATCGCGAAAAATAATAATAAAATAAAGAGGTTTAATTTAGTTCAATCCAATTAATTTCAATTGCGTAGGCTGTTTAGTGCATAGGAGATGCATTAGGCGATGAGAAGCTATCTTGACGACTGTTTTCTTAATTGCTGAATGGGCAGAGACGTGCCTATTCCTTGGTCTGCTCGTTCACCAGACCTGACCCCAATGGACTATTTTGTGTGAGGCAGAGCCAAAGAACTGGTCTAATCCAACGTAGCCATCAACACAAAAATAAGAATGGCTTTCGACACCATGAAAGATGAAATGATGCTAAAAATCACGACTACAGAAGTCCAAAGTTGGGCTCGTGTCTGTGTGGGGAACCAAAGATCTCATTTCGAGCATGAATAGCATAAATTTAATTAATTAAAAATACTGTCTAAAAATCTATTTAACTCCCTCAAACTGGTTAGTAGGTCATAACTTCAAGAATGTGTAAGGTATCTACGTCAATAATACCTTAAATGAAAGATCATTAACTAAGAATGTTTTATAAAGATTTGAACATAAAAATCTTTCACATGTTTTTTTTTTTAATTTGGTTCGAAAAACTTATTTTATTGATGATTGAAATTTGCCGTGCTCTTCAATGGTCTGTAAAAACCAAGTCTGACGTAGCAGATGCACAAATCAAGATTTATTTGAATGCTTATTAAGTGATTTATGAGAATTAATTGTAAAATAATCCAATTATTCAGTTTTGCAATGATAATCACTTAACTGTGAAAATCTGGAAATTTTCTTCAAAAACAATAAATAATCAATAAAAAAAATACGGTAAGACTTCGCCGTATGTATGTATCGCTTAAATGTTTCTAAATGGTCTGTACTTACTTCGGTTAAAGTCTTTGCATCGATCTACCGGACACCCTGTATAGTACTTCCACCAACTTTCGTGGTTTCTGGATAATGTTTCGATTTATGGATGGTGGTGAAAGTGTTACGTAGAACTACGGGCAGAATGCTATTTCAGTGTTTAACAACCGGGTAAGCTAAACACTTGAAATTAAGTATTATTAATTATGTATCTTATAATAGAATAGATTCTTTATTAGTTAGGTAGGCTGCACTTAGCTACTTAGGTTGGTTTGGTTAGATTAATTTACTAACTGAAAATAGTCTTCGTACTTTTTACTCTACTAGTTAACGCTGCAAAAAGATGATGGTATGTTTCAAGTACTGCAAGGACACTTTTGGACCATCGCTTTAATTTGGTGGTATTGTCGTCGAAATTGCAATTTTCAAAAAAGAACTGTATTTCTAAGACTTTTTGGTTTTAAACGTTAATAGTTACACACTAAATACTAGTGGTAAAATTTTTGCTGTAAACAAAGTACATTCTGCTTATTTTGGGCTCCAAATATTTTCGTCCAAATTCTTCACAAAAGATGTTGTTTTGGTGAACGGCTTATCCTAGGCTTTTGCAATTCGGCGTAGCGATAGTATTGCGTAAGATGTATCGTTAGTTACCTCTCGTCCGACTTTATGTTACTTTGTTAGGGAGATATTAAGCCATTTAGGTATTTTAAAGATTTACCAAAAATTCCCAAACGGTGTGATAATTTGTTTGCAATTCATGTAATTACAAACAAATTACCACTAATATTTATGTAGCTGGTAAGATTTGTGTGTTCAATAGTTTTCTCAAACCAGCATTTGGTCAAACGTGATCCTAGCAGGAAATGGAATATCTAAATAATAATAAGCCATGGACACACAATATTGGCTTTTCGGTGATATTTACCAATCACGACACACTAAATGCCCATATAAGTGAAATCTTTCGATTTCACACTTCCTTGCTAGGATTACGTTTTGAAACGTGATTCTAGCAGGAAGTGTTTTTGTGAAATATTTCAGCCCCCGTGTACAAACAAATTCTGAAATTTCGGTCACATTTATATCTAACAAGACTCTAAATATGTGCATAATCACAATCTGGCTAAATCGTACTTTCTTGCTAGGATCACGGACTCTAAACCTCGGTCGATTCTGGCCGGATTGTTTACTACTCACGGGACTTTTGTTGAGTACCTTTTGCTAATGGCGTATTCGTCATATTTATAGGATAACCGAGGAATTGCAGAACGGAGAGGAGGCATGCCTGGTGGTGGAGCAGGAGAGGGCGCCGCGCCCCTCCCCGCACGCCTCGCCGCCCCCATCGCCGCGCCTCATGCTGACGTCACCGTCGTTCTCCGCCCCCTCACCCCCCCTAGTGGCGGATAGTGCTCTCCTAGAGGAGCCAGAAGATGAGGAGGAGGACCCCGCTCCCACCCTGCAACACCCCCCTATGACACCTTGACATGAGACATCGTATACTGCGGAGGATAACACAGAATCGCAAAACGACGCCCGAGAAAACGGCAACCCATGTTGATAATTTTTTACGATTTTTTTATAAACATTTTGTTATAATATATAGGTACTTATCAGATTTTTAGATATGTCTTCGATTATGGTTAACATAGACGGATGTCTATTTTTTGGACCCAATGTTAAATTGTAGTAATAAGGAGCGTTATTTTATACTCGTAACAATACGTTGTAAAGTAATTATTATTGAATGTAAATCGTCGTAGCCCTTTATGTACCGTAGTTGATGCATTCAATCAAACTACTGAAATTCCCATGCGTCTACTGTTTATATTTTTTTAATTTATTTAGATAACTAAGTAATTGAATAGAGGGTTAATGATTGATTGATAGTATGTGACTTGTGATAATACAGTACGTTAAAACTACACAATTATTATATAATCTACAATCGCTTCTGAAAACTTTCTTAATAAACGATGATTAAAACTCATATAAAAGACTGATAAAACGAATTTGGTAAACAAATTAAATTACAAAATGCAACACTCATCAGCTTCATAGAAACTAATAATAAATAAGCATAAACATTAATTTATTTGAACATTACACAGAATTTACATGTTCTACTTTATTTAATTCATGTTTTGGTAAACTGGTCTCATGCTAGTTGGCACTAAATCTGTGCCATCTTCTCCGGTGCCGGATCTACCGAGCCAACAGCTACAAAAATACATACTCCATAAAACCATGTTTAGCAGTTTCATATCACAATAGTACCTACGTAGCCCTGCCCCGAGATTTTGTAACTTTTATGAAGCCGGTTATAAACGTAATTCGAAGAACTTGATATAATCTGAATCCTTATGAACGTAAAGGTACAGGATCATAATTGATTAGTTTGTGGGACGACACTTTGAGAATATTCATTGTACATGCACTGTAGGATAGGTATCGTTCGTCCCTTCTTTAGACCTGTAGGTACCTGACTGACTGTTGTCGATAACTACATAATGTATGTATAATACTAATACCTACTTATAATGAAAGGTATACAGCTCTGCAGTGCTCGTCAGTAGTGACGGCAAGTGTGTGTTCATTGTTTTAAATTTACGATAAATTAATAGAATTATATGTAGAAAAGTTTTATAAATGAAAACTATTGGTGAGGTATTGGGAAAGTACTTTCATTATTTGTACACTTTTTTCTCGGCTAATGTGGTCGAAAACCCATGCAGCACATCTGTAATAGATTCAGTCAAAGCAAGATAGTTATAGTTTTAAAATTAGATTTGTATAAAAAGTACATAGCATGTTGTCCATGTCATTAAAAAAACACATAAACTATGCCATATTCAACACTAGCCCGTATCTACCTACTTACTGTTTATATCAAGTTGATATTATTAATAAGAAGGTATACCTTCGACAAAATTATGGTTGAAACCTAAAAGTAAATGTGTACTAACATCGCAAGAAACATAACATAAACATTTATATACAGGCACATACATTGCTTATGACCCCACACTAGGATACGCTGTGACGCGGGAACCAGGAACAGCGACATCACATACGTAATAAGCATCGAAGAACTGTTTTTTTTGCTTTTATCCCCAGCCGGGGATCGAACCCGGCACCTCTTGCATGGTAGGCAGAGCCACCACCGCAATGCCACATTGGAATCTTTGTTCGTCACTGGTTATTAGGACTTCCACGATAACATCTTCCATCTCTTTTTTATTCCTATATCATTTGATACTGGGTATTCACTTTCTAGTCACAATTTTCCTGTTCAATGTCCTTCTCTAGCTAGTTCTCGTGCGAGAATGAATTATTCGATTTTACCTTTTCATATGGATGAAATGCCATTTTTTAAATACTCAAGTTCAAGTGCAAGCTTCAACGATAACAAGATCTCAACCTCTTATCAAAATCGATAATCAGGGTCGATGCGGACTTGCGCCGCTCTATGAGCCTTTTGGCAGGGCCTTTTCGGGTGTGCGGGACGTCATCCCCCCCGCGACTTCCTCTTTCCCATCTGGCCATCAATCCTTATACATATAGCACATAGAAGGGCGCAAAATGCCGCTTTGGCTGTCAGCCTCCAAACAAAATAGGCGCCCGCCGCCGCTGCCGACAAGCCAAACACCTCATTCTGCTCTCTTCGGAACCACTCCTTCCCTTCGATATGCTATCGCTATGCTATTCCCGATAATTTTCACATGTCTTTTGAAAATGGGTGCGATTTTGCACAAACACTTTAAGTTAAGTTAATCCCATGAAAAAAATGATTTTTTATCAAACGTTTGGTCCAAGTTAAGTAATCGTGATTTGATCAATGTTACTCGGTATTTAATTTTCTTTTCTGTACTCTCCAGCATTGTATGTACGACTGCAATCCCGCACTATCGGCCTCTACACATTCGGCTGATATGTCTATTTCCGAATGTATTCACGAGGTCTAAAGTTCATGTTTAATATGGAATATATTTTATGTACATATAAAATAAATCCAAATGGTTGTTGTGACGTGTGTCTATTAAATTGTTGTTAATATAATATTTTATTAATTTCATTTTCTCCATCATGTCAATTTTATTCAATCACGACAATGTCTGATTGAAAAACCCGAAACAAATACTTATGGCTTCAATCGAGGCCTGAAATTCATCGATTACCTTTAATCTAGAAGCAACTCAGCACAAATCGAGACGCGAAAACCACTGTTAATCCTATCAGAGGCGTTATGTGGATAATCCCCGCGATCCAGTTAGATTGTGCAGCGGATATAAAGCTGGTGGAGCCACGGGGCCTGCCAGCAGTCAGTCAGGGTGACACCACCGAGGACTGCTCAAGATGGAGAATCACACAGATGACAGCGAGTATGGAGGGCCCTTCTTTGCTGCACTCAGGTATAATCCAAACTATCATTTCCCAAATGTTAGGATTTCCTTAATGCATTTTTAGAGAATCTCTTTTATTCCGGAAATCACCGAAAATAGAGGGAAGTATACTTCTGGCTACCCCGTTTCGTCAAATCCGTGCTTCAGAAATATAAAATAACAGAGCATTTATATTCAGGCACAGTCAATACTGCTGGACCCACACTACACACTCTTCTCACATGTGGGCTAATGTAGGGAAGAGGCAAAAAATCACATTTGCTAAGTATATCTAAATATCTGTAATAAATATTTTTTGATTTTAGAGTTTGACTACGTTACCCTTTGTCGAGGGAGTGAGAAACAGCGATATCACAAACATGTAAACATCCAAGACCTGTAGATATTTTTCTTCCTCCCCAGCTGGGATTCGAACCCGGGACCTCGTGCTTGGCAGTCCAGGCTCGAGCGCAACACCACAGAAGGCATACCTATGTTAATTATGTGTTTTAAACCCCATCCACCCCGGCGTCTCTTGGTGAACATGTCACCGGAGTAGATAGCAACCTCCCCGGTGGCTATGGCACCGAGGTTCGATGGCACAACTTTTGTGGACGGATGCATCGGGGTGGATGGTTGTTAAAATTATGTGTACCGTTGTCCCAGGTCAAGCGGCGCCGACGGCGTGGAGATGCTTGGCGCCGGGCTGGCAGGCGAGGACCTGGCCATGGTGCCGGACCACTGGTTCTCGTACCAGGCGCCCCCCGCCGCGGCGCACACGGCGCTTTGTCTTCTCTACGTGTTCTTGACGGCGGCCGCCCTCATCGGGAACGGACTGGTTATTTTCGTGTTTTCCACGTAAGTTCCTGGAGGGCAAAGTACCACAGAAATTTGAAACTTTTTACCTACAGAATTTTGTAAAAAATATGTACCTATTATCGGTATTATCGAGCTATAAATCACAGATCAGAACTTGTAGAGCATAGTGTGATAACAGCTTCAGCGGTATTCAGTCCAACAATGGTTCACACGCATACTTATCATCTCTCAGTTCTGTCGTATGCTCAACTCTTTGATTTTCAATTCCAGAACAAAATCCCTTCGGACTTCAAGCAATCTCCTCATCCTCCAACTAGCCATTTTGGACTTTATAATGATGGCCAAAGCCCCCATTTTCATATACAATAGCGCTATGCGGGGCTTCGCAAGCGGTGCCATGGGTTGCAAAATCTTCGCTCTCATGGGAGCGTATAGTGGCATAGGCGCTGGGATGACCAACGCCTGTATCGCGTACGATCGACATTCGACCATAACTCGACCATTGGACGGTCGGTTATCGCGTGGGAAGGTGCTGCTGATGATCACGCTGACTTGGGTGTATGCTACTCCATGGGCGCTGCTGCCGCTTTTCAAGATATGGGGAAGATATGTACCTGGTAATTAACCGCCTCACTCCCTCACTCCCTCTCTCTTTAGAATCTACGCAACCGGATATCGAATCAAATGCTCATTATGATGATCAACACCATGAGTAACATCACATGTGCATGTGTAACATCACATTCGCTAGCTTTCTCGAATGTTACAATCGTCATTAAAAAGTCACTATTGACGTTAATTCATTAAATGACGTCACGTCTTTTCCCATACGGGGTGGCAGAGGCACAATTGTGCCCAGATTTTGCCAGTTATTAAATACTCCACCCCTCGTCAGTACCAGCGACTGGGAGCTGGACAACATTTTTCACAGCGTTTGAACTTTATTACCATGCAATAAGGTTCATCATCAATCATGATTTTGAATCTGTGGGGCCATAAAAAATGGCCACTTTTATGGCCCCACAGATAAAGGGTTATGCGTGCGTGACGGCGTATTTCCGTTGTATACAAAGCCATTACGTCTCCCATAGTGAACTCGCATCTGCAATTACGAAATATAAAAGAATTTTGCGGAATTACGACGACTGCCTACCGTGCGAGAGGTCCCGGGTTCGATGCCTACCTTGGTATAAAACAGAAAAAAAAACCCCAGGACTTGGGTGTTTATATGTGTGTGATGTCGCTGTTTCTGGTTCCCACGACACAGGGTATCCTACTGTGGGGTCAGAAGCAATGTATGTGCCTGTATATAAATGTTTATGTTTATGTTATGTCTATATATGTATAGTTTATAGTGAATGCGTGCGAAAGTTTAGTTCCAAACTATACAGTGTCACTTACGCACCCTATCAAAGGTTATAAATGGGTATTATTTAATTGCACATCAAAAATACTGATTTGCACAGGGGAAAAAAGGTTCAACAAAAAAAGCCTTCACCTAAGCTACCACAGTGTTATCAGGGAAAACACTACGGCAGCTTAGGTGAAGTGTAAAGGGAGTGAACATGTAAGAACAACAAAACATACTTAAAACATTAACTTAAGAACACATGAAATATTTATTTAATAACACGAGTATTTACATTGGGTAGTAGCGCAGTATATAACGGAACCATAAAATTGGCGTAGACCATTCCGAAATATACACGATTGGGGCGTAATGCTGATGTATAATTCCGAAGACGTTAGTGAAAACATTTCGTTCCAAATTATATGCGATAATTTACACAATGGCAGGGGGCTAGCCCATAGCATCAGCTATGGAGATTGAGGGTTTCCTCACGATGTTTTCCATTACCGTTAGAATGTCCATAGTAAGATAAACTACTTATGATTCGAACCCGAAACTTCTGGGTGAGCAGCGAGCATAAACCACTAGACAACGGTAAACTAAACCCGGTGAACTAAACCCATGTTATGTTTTTTTTCCTTCATATTCTGAGACCATCTATCTTCTATCTTCTATAAGGGGGTTGTAGTGCCTGCACCTGGCCCACTTGAGCGGGGCCTTTGTGCATGTCCCCTTCGCCTGCACATCTACTTCAGCCATCCTAACTCCTGCACCAGCTGGAGAAGGAGGCCTGGGTGTTCTAGGAGCTCGTGGGTGTTTGTTGTGTCTCCTAGGATAGCCATCCTGGTTTCTGTTGTGGATGGACACGCCAGTAGCATATGCTCTACTGTTTCATCCACTTCCATGCACCCCCTGCACAGGGGGCTGTCCGTTGCACCTGTAATTGTCAAGTGTTTGTTTAGTGTACAATGGCCTGTAATAAGGCTTGTTAGTATTTTCATTTTACTGCGTGGCAGTCTCATTAAGTAATTCGTAAATTTATGGTTATACTTGTCTATAAAAAGTTTTGGGTTTTTGCAGTCTTCTCTGCTAGACCATAATAGGTTTTGTTGCTGTACTGTGGCTTCTCTGAGCCTTTTTCGTAGAGCTTCCGCTGATAAGGGCGAGAATGGTGGAGGGCTGGCCTTTCTGCTGGCCTTTCTGCTGGCCCCTAATTTTGCTAGCTTGTCTGCCTCCCAGTTGCCTTGGTCACCCTGGTGACCTTTTACCCACTGGACTGTGACCTTGTTTTTCTCACCCAGCCTGTTGAGTGCCTTGTGGCATTCTAGTATGAGTTTTGATTTTGTCAACGGTCTTTTTAGTGAGCTTAGTAGGGCTGCGCAGTCCGTTTTAAAGGTTATGTCATTCCCCTCTGCATCATTTATCAAGTGCATTGCCCCGTGTAGGAGACTCAGTGTTTCAGCTTGAAACACTCTCGTCTCCTTTCCGAAGCTTAGGAAAAGTTTAATGTCAAGCTCCGGCGAGAAAAGACCTCCGCCTGTGTTCTTGCTTTTCTTTGAGCCATCACTGTATAATATTATGCTTTTGTGATTTGGTATTGTTGGTGTTTCCAAGCCCTTGGCTGTGATTTCATATTTCCTACCAAATAGGAACTCTGTTTTTATGCGATCAATTCCAATAATGGCTTCCGGTACTTCCCCGAATGCTTTTTCTAGAATTGTGCAGTGTCCTTTATCTGCTATTTGTCCTTTCCATTGTCCAGTACTGTATAGCCTTATGGCCGCCGATTTGGCCTACTGCTGTATGACCTCATGCAGCCTGTCATGGCCACACATGCCATTCTCTGGAACTGCTGTAGTTGTGTTGTAGTTGTGCATAGTGTTGTTCGTTGCCACCATACCAGGGAGCCGTATGTGATGATGGGTCTCACCACAGCCATATACATCCATCGACATATTTTGGGCTGGAGTCCCCATCCGTTCCCTACCATCTTCCTACACTGGAAGAACGATATGGTGGCTTTTTTAAGTGTTGCTTCCATGTGCTTGCACCAACTTAATTTGTGGTCAAGCCATACATCTAAATATTTCACTTCTTTTGATAGTGTTAGTGTTTTATTAAAGAGTTTGGGCATCCTGTAACTGCCGTGGTTTTTTTTTGTTGTAAATAGTACCATCTCAGTTTTGGCGGGGTTTACTGAGAGTTCGTTATTTTTGCACCATGTTTCTATGTACCGTAGTGCTCTAGTTGCATGCGGTCAAATATCGTGTTTATAAAAAGGCCGTTCACGAGTATTGTCACGTCATCGGCGTATGCTATTGAGTAGAATCCTCTTGTGTTGAGTTATGTCACCAGGTCGTTGGCTACTAGTACCCACAGCAGTGGTGATAGCACACCCCCCTGTGGACAGCCCTTGGCCACTTTGCATTTGATTTTATCGCTGATTTCCAGAGAGATTATTCTTGATTCCAGCATTTTTGTTATCCAGGTTATCATGTAAGGTTTGGTGCCTAGTTTCTCCAATCCAGTTCTGATGCTACTGAAGTTTGTTTTATCAAAAGCTCCTTCGATGTCTATAAATACCGCCAGGCACGACTGTTGGCTTAGTATTGAGCTTTCTATTCTTCTGACCACTGCGTGTAAGGCGGTCTCTGTAGATTTTCCCGCTTGGTACGCATGTTGGTTTGGGTGTATAGGGTTGGTTCTCATGGGACCGTCCCTTATAAATCTATCACACACTCTCTCTAACGTTTTCAGAATAAATGATGTGAGACTTATAGGTCTGAAGGATTGAGGTTCAGTATAGTCGTCCTTGCCTGGTTTCGGCAGGAAGACTACTTTCACTTCTCTCCAGATCCTGGGCATGTAGCCGAGTTCTAGACATGCTTTAATTTTTTTTACTAGTCTAGGTACAATGAGCTTTTCTCCCCATTGCAGTAGGGCTGGTATTACGCCGTCTGGTCCTGGTGATTTATACGGAAGGAAAGAGCTGATCGCCCATCTTACCTTCTCATCATCTATCAGGTTTTTTACTTCCACCCATGCTTCCGGCGGTGGTGTTAATGTTTGCGAGGAGCTTGGTGTTTCCGCCGGTGTCTCTACCTCTTTTGCGGGTAGGATTGTACACCCCGGGAAATGCGTTTGTAGCAATACACTACAGAGCTCTTCTTCGCTCTTGGTGTATTCACTATTCGGTTTCTTTATCGAACCAGGTTGGTGTTGTGGGTCTTTACCTATTAGCTTTTTGATTCGTGAGGCCTGCGACTTGCTGTTTATCGAGCTGCAGACATTTCTCCACGATTCTCTAAAATTGCACCTAGTTTGTTTTTTAAACTGGTTACGTGCTTTTTGAAAAGCTTTCCAGTCGTCCTCTGCCTTCGTGTTGATGGCATGATTGAAAATCTTTCTCATGTTAACCCGCATTCTCTCCAGTTTGTTGCACCACCAGCTGTCTTTAGATGGCTTCGCTGTCATTAGAGGGCAGGATTTGTTGTAGCTCTCATTTATCGCTCCGTTGAGTTGAATGACCGCTTATTCTATTTCTTCTGTTGTCTCCAGTTTGATGTTGTACTCAGTTCTAGATAAGTCCGTCTCTAGGTGCTGATAATACTCACTTATGTTGGTTTTTCTAGGGTTACGAAATTGCCTAGGTTTTAACTTTATATTCTTCAGGCTGAAGGTGATCCATCTGCGATCCGAACACGATGCTTCTGATGAGACTCTCCATCCCGATAATAGGTCTAGAGCCAAAAAGTTGGCAATCGTTATGTCTGGTATTGTTTCTGAGACCATACAGCCAATACTTATTTATTTGTTTCTTCATTTCTTAGATTCGTGATTCTCTTGTGTTTGTCCGACTAAATTGATATGGTCAGTCGCGATAAGAATAACACAATTAAACTGAAATCCAACTTTCACTCAACAGAGGGCTACCTAACATCGTGCACATTCGACTACCTGACAAATACATTCGACACGAAGCTGTTCGTCGGCTGTATATTCACGTGCAGCTACGTGTTCCCAATGAGTATGATCATATACTTCTACAGCGGGATTGTGAAGCAGGTGTTTGCTCATGAGGCGGCGCTGAGGTAAGGACAAATAACGTTTAATTTTTGAACCTAGATAGAGAACACGGTACCATTGCTATATGTAGGTGATCAAGGGCGTACCTAGGATTTCAGCTAGGGGGGGCAGCTCATACCTGTTTCGAGAACATACACGTTTTTAATTCCCACTTTCCAGGAAAATTGACGTTTATTTTATCTTCTAGGGGTGGGGGGGGCAGCAGCCTCCCCTCCCCCCCCCCCCCCCTGCCCCTACCTGGGTGGTACCTGCCCATGTGTTATGAGGAGCCCATAGTTATGTAACGTGCAGCTTCCAGATGTTGATACATCATCGGGTCTAAACCCGGACTTGTCAGTGGTCAGAACGGAAGACGGACGTGAAATGCCCAGGAAGCAAGAACGACGCGAGCAGATCATTAGCTCCTTGGCTTTGTGTTGCAATAGGATATTATAGTGGTGATCTAGGACTTTTAATTGCTTTTGAAGAATTTTCCAATCCATTAGTACTTAATTCTGATATTAATCGAAATTGAAAAACCGGCCAATCAGATTACGATTAATGGCCATGAGCTGTCTTTTATTGCGACTTAGCTCGTCAACTCGTGTTCTGGTTGGTCAAATTGATGATGAATTTGAAATTGGCGAACATCCTTCATACATCAATTGGAATAGATTGGGGTAGATGTCCGAAATACAGAATAGAGCAAGGTACTGATTTAAGTTTGACATCTTTCTTAAATTTGATAACTTCTAATATGACTAAAAACGCCAAATAGAGTCTCCCGCACCAGAGGGGTTAAACGTGTTTATTGAATGGAGTACTAGTTACCCTAACGCTCACTTGCACGATATTCGCTAAAACATCTGAATCTGTTTATCTTTCAACAGAGACCAAGCAAAGAAGATGAATGTGGAGTCGCTCCGTTCGAACCAGACCGCCAGCGCGCAGTCTGCCGAGGTGCGGATAGCGAAGGCGGCCCTCACAGTATGCTTCCTGTTCGTGGCCTCGTGGACTCCTTACGGCATCATGTCGCTCATTGGGGCCTTCGGGGACCAGGCGCTCTTGACACCAGGCGTAAGGACTCTTAATCCTAATTAGCTTTATGGCTCACCACATGACACGTCAGTAAAAATGACAATGGAAATCGGAAAATAATAGTAAGTATAACGTAAATTTATCTTTACAGGTCACAATGATACCAGCAGTAGCATGTAAAGTGGTTGCATGCATAGACCCCTGGGTATATGCCATCAGTCATCCTAGATACAGGCAAGTGTTCTTAGAAAACAAAACCGGGTTAAAAAAGTCTGTTAATGTGTGGTCTGGTCGAGGCTTAGGTCACATTCTACATGTTCTTGTTTCGAGGAACTAGGGAAAAAATCTCCTTTCAGCGTTAGAACGTCTGTATTTAGGTATATTTGTTTACTTTAAAGTTACGAGATACGACACAATGCGACTTCTTATCTTTTTTGCAGGCAAGAACTTCAGCGACGAATGCCCTGGCTGCAAATCGATGAGCCCGATGACACCAGCTCGACCGCCACATCGAACTCAACGGCCACCGCCGCTGTTGCGGCACCTGCTTAAGCAACGACTCTTGTACTACGACTTATTCATTTTAAAATCCATTGAAGCATCAAGAAATTCGCGCATTTTGGAAAGACACAATAAATATATCTGCTCACATTTGAAATAGCTAGGGTACCCACCCACAAGTGCAAGTAGTAAAAAGACTAGTGGTGACTTTGGTCACATTTCCAAGATCCAATTTCTAATGAAAAAACACTCGACGACCGCGGCTTTTACTCTGGACATCGATGACGCGAATAACGACATCAAGATGGAATGTGTCGTTATTCTTACTGTAGAGTTTTCGTTAGACGTAAACAAATGAAGCATACAATAAAAAACAAAAAAAAAACGATGACGACGGTAATTTATTTTTAGGGTCCCATACTCAAGGGTGCCAGTGCATATCATATAAGGGGCTACGCGACGACAAGGCGACTAAGCGACTGCGACTGGAGTTTGATACGGCATGCCCACGACACGCGACGGCGACGATGCGTTTGACGTCCATGCGCAACGTTTAAAACTCGAGTCCATTCGAGTCGCAGTCGCGTCGTTGTCGTCGCGTAGCCCCATGTGCGGATTACCTTAGGCGCAATGCCCACTGGACAGAAAAGACAGAGACACGACACGAAAAGAGAGACGAATGTATTCGTCTATCGCATGAATAAATTTGCAAACTTAAATTTGACGAATACCTGGAGGCCTAATATCAACTCTTGTGCCCTGCTTTTTATTACTAAGCAACAATTAGCAGGCCTGCGGCAGCACTGTTTAAGTTGCCGCTCAAAAACCGTTCACCTTTTTTTTGTATAGACTTTTCGTACTAAGAAATTATATTTGATAGCGGCAAATCATTTTTTGCGCGTCTATTTTGTCAAATTAGACAATTACATACTCTTTGTAGACAATCTTAAAAAGCTAGTAGATATAAGTATATACAACACTGTTTTTTAATTTGTTTGTTTTTGTATATTTCCATGGAGGAATAAAACTAGAGGACTGACAACGTCATATAAAAAAACGTACCCTGCAAGAAAGCTAAAATCCTGTATTATTTCTAGATGTCGCTGTACCACGCAATAGATGCTGGGTGCTTAGGGTACCGGCGTAGTATAGTAATATCGACGAAAAATCAGAGATGGCGTAAGCGTAAGCCTTGTTTCTTCTTAGGAAATTAATGCTTATACCGCCATCTTTCCTAAATTAAGCGCGCCACGACGATATACTAGAAAGAACTTTTGAACTAGTAGCTCTATCTAGCAATATACATTTAAACTAAAAATCTCATTACGCTTCAAAGTACTACGGTTGTTTTCCTCTAGTTTTATTTGTCCATGATATTACTGTGATATAACAGTGAAGCATCACGGTGGCCTCATGAGAAATCGCCACCATTGTCTACGAGTTCAAACAGTTCCGACGATGAGGCACAGATTTCCAGCTTCAACCGCAAACGAAACTTGCAGGTACACATGAAGTGGCTCAAATGTGGTACTTATATCATCAAGCTCAGTCAGGTATTGGGTACGCGGCAGCAATTCGTGGCATTTGCGCAAGATCAAGGCCTCATTGAGAAGTTAAACTGTGTCGTATTCACCGTGAGCCGATGACAGTTGCATAATATACAAACACTGAACGATGAAGTGCTGCGACGTCCTAATGTGGGTGGCATTGAGGTCTGTCTCATGCGGCGACAGCTTTGGTGGTGCGGACATTTGTCAAGGATGGCAGAGTAGAGGGTCACGAAGCACATCTTCTACTCATATTTATTCAGTATTTCTTATCGAATCGTATTTCCTTCTTTATCAGATCGTTGTTTGCCAATAGCATTGCCAACTTTCCACCTGACGTTTCTACAATGGAGGCATGACCTGTGTCTATAGAGTTGTCTTTCCATTCTTTGTTCATTTTCATTCTGTAACATTGTTCAGTTGCTGTCCCTTTTACTTCTACATGCAATGGGTTTAGATTGAGAATTGTTAGTAAGGATGCCGTTGGTGTATACCTCATGGCTCCTGTGATCATAAGACTTGCCAATCTTTGTACCTTGTCAAGCTCTTTTTTCGTCGTTACTAGTTCTGTTCTTTTCCACCATACAATTGATCTGTATAGAATCCTTGGTAGAATGATTGTCTGGTACATCCAATAGACGATCTCTGGCTTCATTCCCCATCTGTTCCCTACAGCTCTCTTGCATTGGAATAAGACTCCAACGGCCTTAGCGCACTGTGACTTTACATGAGTGTCAAACTTCATTCTCCAGTCAAAGGTCACTCCTGGGTGGGTATTTAATCTCACGAACTACTTCTAGTCTTGTGCCCTTCAGTGTAATGGGAAGCATTTCAATATTTTTCCGTTTATTCGTGAAGAGTAGTAGCTTTGTTTTCTCCGGATTCAGGTCAAGTTATTTTTCTTGAGACTACCGTAAGACCTTTCCTATTACGTTCTTCATAATATCTTGTATCGTATTTAGCACTTTTCCTATTATAACAATAGCCCCATCATCTGATTATACCTGTAGGTATATGTTCATGTTGGCAACGCGAGTTATAAGGGAGTCTATAAAATACATCATATAGACAACATCAAATAGAGGTTCCCACAAGGTGGATGCTTATCTCCACATCAGTGGAGATAAGCATTCACCTTGTGGGAAAACTCTATTTGCTCCGATTGAGTAGCTATTCCCAGCAAGATGTGCAGTGATCACCCTGTTTTTGAACATGGCTACCACCCATTTTGCTAACTGTTCATGTATTTAGTCCCACTTCAGGGATTCTTCTATTGCTTGGAAGTTTACCCTGTCGAAAGCTCCCTATACATCAAAGAAACATCCCAGGGCAAAATCTTTGTTTTCTAGTGCTCTTTCTACCTTTATTGTTAGGTTGTGAAGAGCTGTCTCTGTTGATTTCCCTTCCATATATGCATGCTGATTGCTGTGTAGGAGAGAGACATTTTCATTGAGTTTTATTCTTAAGTGTCTGTCCATTATTTTCTCTAGTGATTAGAATACAAAGGAGGAACGACTTAGCTTCCTGGTAAGATTTCTTTCTTGATTTTGGTATGAAAGCTGCTTTTACTCTCCTCCAATTAGGAGGGATATATTCAAGTGCTATGCTACTCCTAAATAGTTCTGGTAGATGGTGGCTAATAAATCTGTAGGCCTTTTGTGAAAGCACAGGAAAAATGCCATCAGGCCCCGCAGATTTGAATGATGCAAATGAATTTATGGCCCATTCTAAATTTTCTTCTTTTATTATATCTGGTGGATCCTTCCATGTTTCCTGAGGATCCGATATGTTGCTCTCTTTATATTTTCGCAGCCCGGGAAGTGTGTCTCCAACATGGTTTTTAATACTGTTTGGGGTTCAGATATACGTTTTCCATCTATTTTCAAATTTCCTAGTTGGCATGTTTTGTCGCTTCCTAGTAGTTTCACCAGCCGAGCCGCATATGAATATGTGCTGATCTCTTTGCAGTACAGGCGCCAGCTTTTCCTACTTTTTCTATGTCTTGTTTTGCTAAATTCATTCCTGACCCTTCTGTTCTTATCCGAGCTATCTTCATCGTCCCTTGAAAGGGCTAGCCTCATAGCTCTCCGGGTTCTTTTTCTTTGCTTCTTGAGGTCTTTGTTCCACCATAGTTGACCTTTTCCTTCCGGAATTCTTCTGAGGGGGCATGCCTGGTGGTATACATATATCAGTGTTTTTCCTAATTAATTCGCCCCCTCTCTAAATCTTTTCTAGTTCCAAATGTTTGTCGGCCTGGAGTCCATTTGCCATTGATGTCGCAGAATAAACTCTCTTATTTTTAGTATCTCAAACTGATAGTCTAGTTGGAAGGTTATGATCAGACAGAGTATCCTCCTTATCTACTCTCGAATTCTTAACTCTTTTGCCTATGTCACCCGATGTTTGTTCTTGTTATAAAGATTGGTTCATTGCCTACATTCTTTATATCAAGATTATTACTTGTGATAAAATCTAATAATTATTCCCCTTTCTTGTTAGTATCGGTACTACCTCACACCTCATTATGGGAGTTAGCATCACAGCACAACACGAATGGAACGTCTTTACCTTTAGAGTTCTCTACAATGTATTCTATCTCTCGCGGGGGCGGCACGAAGTCTGCCTCGCATGTAGCTAGATATTTATTTATTTTATTTATTTGTATATTAACGAAACAAACAGTTAGCAAAATTACTTAAGAAAAAGTTAAAGTTATGGTGTTAAAATAAACCTACAGTTTCGATTAATTACTAGTACAATATGATTTTTTACTGATCGTCAGCGTTTGAATTTTACATAAAAAATGCACAAAACAAATTAATCAACCTACTTACATAATTTCACCATCAATATTTAAAATTTTAGTGGCACTTTGCTTAAACACATTAAGAGACATATTAAAAAGATCTAAATCAGAAAAGCTTTCATTATAAACTTTAGAGGTTCTACGGACAAACGAATTACCAGTATAATTAGTACTTCTTGAAGGAACAACTAATAGGTGTTTGCTATTTCTAAGACGAGGGTTAGGCACACGAAATCCCACACTCTGTAATAAGACTGGACAGTCGGTAACATTATTTACAATTTTATATAGAGTTAAGGCATCTGCCACCTTGCGACGTATCTCAAGTGAAGGTATATTATAACGTGAGGAGCACATTTTATATTTATCGAAGGCATGGCGCAAACGATAGTCGAGAGATTTAAGGAACCTGTTCTGAATTTTTAAAGTGAAACTTCTTTATCGCCGTTGGCAAAAAATTTACCGTCACATTTTTCGGTTACGCGTCACATTTTTCCGTTACGCGCCATCTTTTTCTTGCCCCTACCACGGTTGGTTCAGACGAAGAGTACTTTCACTTTCTCTTGATGCTGTTCATTGCCTGTTGTTGAACTCAGTGTTGATTGTTGTTGTACTTTAGGGTTCTTGTGACGAATAAAGGGTCCATTTCACATTTCAAGATGAAATAATAGAAATAGAAACTATAAATGAACATTTGATTAAGTTCATGAACAAAAGAAGAGGTTTGTCACTTTTTACTTTCAATTGTCAAAGTTAGAGCTCATATAGATGACCTGGATGATTCAATTGTGAAAAATTCAAATGTTTTAGTTCTATCTGAAACATGGCTGAACAATGACAGTGAAGTAAACATCACTAATTTCAAATGCATCGCAAAATTTAAACGGCTGAGCACGAGAGCAGGAGGTGTAGGAATATATCATAACTCTAATGATGTTGTTAACGTTGTGACTTCATCGATAGATTTTTCTGTTTTTTCTCCTGACTTTCATGGGTCACTAGCATCAGCAGTTGGTGATTTATGTATGGCTCAATGCCAAATGGAAAATGGGATGCAAATTTTGATTGTTGCACTGTATATATCTCCTAATCAGAAGTTGGACGATATTATTAATTTTCTTCACCATTCATTGTTGCCGTACACAAGTGGAGGTGCCTCTTTACTCGGTAACAATAATGATAAAATACCGATGATTTTAAGTGGAGATTTTAATGTCAATTTTGCATCGGAAAAATCTTTGAAGCTAGTTGAGTTTCTGAAAGATAAATTGAATTTATCCATGAAAAACAGTCCTCAAACGTCAACAACAAGATCTGGCACTACAATTGATGGAGTTTTTACTGGGTCACTAAATTTCGTGGAATGTTAACCATATATTTCATATTTCAGTTACCATAAGCCATTAATTACAAAAATATATAATAACGATGACAATGATAGTAATAATTCTATTACAATTAATGAAATGCTGTAATAATCTTAGTAGCAAAAAGTTAAAGTGAAATAATTGTATTATTTGTATAACTTTATTTAACTTTATTTAACCAATTTCTGGAAAGTTGCATGTAGATCATTTTGCGGAAAATAAGGCCATAAAGAAGTTTCACTTCTTACGTGTGTACACTAGTACACGCACACATTTTATCAATTCTATCAATATGAATTTGAAAGAAAGGGTTCCAGACAGAACTGGCAAATTCTAGTTCACTTCTAACATAGCTAAAATAAAGAATCTTGTATGAGCTTGCTAAGTTGAAAGGCTTACCCATCCGCAGGATCAAACCAAGTTTTTTATAGGCATTATTAACTATTTTGTTTATGTGAGGAACCAAACTGAGCCGAGAATCCACAGTTATACCGAGATCACGGATTTCATCAATCTTAGCAAGTTTGGTGTCGCTGATGCCATAATCGAAATCTGTTTTTCGAAGTTTCCTGGTAAAAGATATAGTGTAACATTTTTTAGGATTCAGGAACAGATTGTTTTCTGTACAATAACTTAACATACTATTTATATCACTTTGGAGTAGAAGACAGTCATCGATGTTTGATATGTTTTTGAAAATTTTAGCGTCGTCAGCATAAAGGAGAAATTCAGAGTGTTTAATGGCAGATCCAATGTCGTTGACATATAAAATAAAAAGTAAAGGTCCCAAATGAGACCCTTGTGGGACCCCCGAGCTAATAGTCTTATGTTTGGAGACGAAACCTTTTAGTGCAACTGCTTGCATTCTATTCTCCAGGTAGGAGAGAATCCAACGGAAAAGATCACCGTGTATACCAAAGTTCCAGAGTTTAGAAAGCAACGTAAAGTGGCTAATTTTATCAAAAGCTTTTGAGAAATCGGTATACACGGCATCTACTTGAATCTTTTTATCCATAGAAATTCTATGGATAATAAGATTCAAGTAGTTGCCTTTAGTAGTAGTCTTTAGGTAGGTATACTGTAGCTATACTTCGTCGCATTTAAAATTACGATTTTATTTATTTTGTGTGAATTTTGACATTTGGAACAGTGAACATATTAAAAACTAAGCGAATGATATTTTACTTATTTGCGTACTGTATTTTGTTGTTAAGCTTTGATGTTTTAAATACAGTGACAGCATTCTAACAAAATGGAGGCGTTACTCAAAGGACAACTTGAAAATTGTAACCAAATAAGCAACGCATTTAAAAATTATAAAAAGTCACCTAAGATACGAATTACCAAACCTTATGTGGAAGTCCGAATTCAAACTTTGGAGCAAAAATGGAGCAAGTTCGCCACTTGCCATGATCAAATCATGTCAATATACTCTGACGAATTAAAATGAAATCCCTTCGTCACACAAACAGTGTATGAGGTAACCGAGGAGTTATACATACATGGACTACCTGGTTGAATTAAAAACAGCTCTTGAATCTTTTGAGCGTTTGACCCCGGAACTGAAACCTAAGGTTATACAGGGTAATACGAATCTGGTTTGACAACTGCGTGCATTAAACTTCCAAAAATTGTTATACCAATTTTTTCGGGACTGTACACTGAATGGGTTACTTTCAGAGATCTGTTTGAATCGTTAGTGGACAACAATAAAAGTTTAGACCATGTTCAAAAAATGCATTATCTTAAGGGTTACTTATGCGGTGAAGCGGAACAGTTACTACGACAAGTACCAATCTCTGGCCAAAATTACACGCAATGTTGGGGTTTACTTATAGAAAGGTACAATAACAAAAATATATTTGCAATACAATTTTAAAACGATTTTTGAGTCAACGAAACGCGGTTACGGAGTCAGCTACCTACTTGAAAGAGTTGATTGATACTAGTAATGACTGTTTGCCGAGGCAATTATAAGGAGAGCGACATCTTCGGGAGTAAAATAAAAGGCTTGAGATGCGCGCAAATACGAGACTATACTAGACTAGACTTATTTATTATAGGGAATCCTAGCTTATATACTAGGTTGGTACATGTTATTTATGACGTGCATAAGACATAGTGCGTGATGAATATCCTTATCTGTGACGGTCGTCAACTGATCTTAACGTTACGTGAAAATATGACTAACATACTCGACCGGCACAGATACTCCCCCCTTTAGGGAAAAAAATAAATGAATGTACTTATAACAATGGAAAAAAATCTAAGTTAGATACCATAACAAACTTATCAACTGCAATAATAACTAGTAGTATTTTAATAAACATAAAACCAGATCTTAATTGTGCATACTTTAACTTAATCTATTTTTATATCTAAGGAAAGTTATTGTTAAATAAAACTAGACAGTAATAGAGCATATTTCAACTTAATCTAAAGGTAACTCTTACACGAATTAGGAAAATAAAGGAACTACGGTTATGTGAATTCTACTTAAATTTAAAGAATAACATAATATTTACCTACAGGCGAGTCTTGTGTCTGGCCGCACACTACATAAAATAAACTTAAAACTGGAAATCACAAAAACACTAGGATAATGGGGCTTCGCGGTTAGTAAACTAACCTAACCTATAACTGGAAAAGATCCGCAGGAGAGTCGTCTGATGCTGCAGCCGTCCATGTTTTTCAGGAATCGATGTGTCAATTTACATCGCACGTCGTTGAAGTTGTAATCACTGTTTGTTTATAATTGCGACCGTACCTACACAAGGATGATTGTGCTGAATCAGCGTCAGCATTAAATCTGTAACCTTGGCTGTAGGCAGTCAATGATCTCGTACGTCATATGTACGTGCGTGCTCTTCACTCTTGAGTGAATATTAAGTTGTCGATTGATGAAATATGTGTGCCTAAAAACCTTGGGATTTGGCAACATAGGGCACATCTTTTACACCAATCGTTCATATATATAAATATATATCTCTCTCTCTCTCTCTTCAGTGATTTGATTATTCTTCGTGCGATGTTCTTCCTGGATGATTTCAATATTCGTTGAATGAGGTATATTGATGATGTTTCATTACTCTTCTGGAGTGGATGTTTCAATACTCTTCGGGCTGGAACGGCTTCCTATGTCTTGAACTTGAAAAAAAACTGCTTGCTGTCAATGAATTTGCCGACGCGTTCGTTTCTGCTGGTGCGAGCTCCATTTTGATAAATCAGCAGTCGGCTGACTATCGGTTCATTATTCTTGCGGTATCTTGAGTTCGATGCGGGAAATCTTCAGTTGAAATCTTTTGGCTTCTGGTCCGTCATGGCTTGCTTGATGTCGTCTTGGTTTGGGTGGGGTCTTGATTATTGATTTCTGCAGCGTGGTTTGAAATAGGTATGCAGAAGTCGGGGCTCGGCGATCTTGGATGAAATGCTTCTTGCTTGCACTTCTAAGGTGGCAGCACACGGAGTTTTCTTCGCGGCTGGGTCCATGCTGCTATTACCGAAGGTTGCTGATGTTCAAAAGTCGGGTCACCACTTTGCCAGAGGCAATTATGAGGGGAGTAACATCTTCGGGAGTATAATAAAAGGCTTGAGATGCGCGCAAATACGAGACTATACTAGACTAGACTTATTTATTATAGGGAATCCTAGCTTATATACTAGGTTGGTACATGTTATTTATGACGTGCATAAGACATAGTGCGTGATGAATATAAATATACCTTATCTGTGACGGTCGTCAACTGATCTTAACGTTACGTGAAAATATGACTAACATACTCGACCGGTACAGACTGTTTGAGCGCCTTGTCGAATCTGGGGATTGACGTGAGCACGTGGGACGTCATGGTGATACACCTGCTCACCCTTAAACTTGATCCTGAGACGCGAAAGGCATGGGAATTGAGTGCTGCGAATACCGGAACTTCTGACATTTTGCCCACGTTCCAACAGTTTCGCGAGTTTTTAACCAACCGTTTCCGTGCTTTAGAATTTATTGACAATAAAAAACCCGTTTACAATAATAATCAACATTTTATTCAAAATAAACCTCGTGTATTACACGCCATGCAAAGCCATCAATGTCCTTGTTGCACCGACAACCACAAACTAACCTTTTGTAAACAGTTTGGCACCTTTGATGTAGACACCCGTCGTAACTTCATACAGGAAAAAGGCTTGTGCTTCAACTGTCTGGGCGGCAATCACTCAGCTAAATTCTGCCAAAACCCTGCAAACTGTAGAACTTGCAAACGACGCCATCATACGTTGCTACATCAAACTAGTGGAATTGAACCTAACACATCGCGATATAAAACTAGTAACGTGGGAGTGGAAAGTGGAGAAACCTCACCAATTATGAGCAGTTTTTCAGGGGGGGCTAGCCAAGTATTGTTAGCTACAGCTATTATCAACGCCTAATCTAAGAGTGGACAATATTACCAGATTAGGGGATTATTGGATCAAGGGTCACAAGCTTCCTTTGTGACAGAAGCAACAGTCAAATATCTTGGACTAAAACGAGAAAATAGCAGTGGTAAAGTAACAGGTCTCGGAGGAGAAAATAACGTGGTATCAATAGGGGTGGTAACAATAAATTTGCAATCCTTGATACACCCAGACATAACAATTACGGTGGAGGCGTACATTTTAAAAACGGTGACAGCCTTTCTGCCTCTTGCTTGGCGTGTAGCAGACTTGAATGGATTAGACATGGTAGGAATGCACTTAGCGGACCCGAATTATGACACACCGAATAAAATCGATATTTTATTGGGCGCTGAGGTGTATAGTCGCATAATTCAGGAGGGTATGAAGAAAAATTACGAGGGCACTTTAGTTGCCCAAGCAACAACTTTTGGTTGGATCCTGTCTGGAATGGTGGAGACTTCGAAGCAGTTGACTTCAAATGTGGTTGTGTTACACTCCCAAGTGAACGAAGATGATATTCTCAAAGGGTTTTGGGAGTTAGAAGCGGATCCAGCATATAACCAGAAGCTGTTGACTGTGGAAGAGGAGCAGTGTGAGGCGCTCTTCGCTGCTAACACCAGAAGAGACGATGAGGGCAGATATGTTGTGCGGCTGCCATTTAAAGACGAAGATCCAAGCTGCAAGTACGGGCATCTTCGGGCGATATCTGAAAAAAGATTTTATTCATTAGAGGACCGATTAAACAAAGACAAGGAACTAAAAGCCAAATACAAAGAAGATAATATCACGTTCCTGCAACTTGTACAAAACTGTTTTGAGGATATAACTCTGATACTGATGATATATGGAATAATTGCTATGAGCATACAAAAAAAAATAGAAGAGGAATTTAGATGCAGGGGACTGGTAATTGATAAAGAAATTTAACAACTTATTATAAATGTTTATTTTATTTATTTATTTTGTTTATTTGGAGAAAAAACAAAGATAGGTGACATAACATAAGAAATGGACTAACAACATAACACAAAACCTGACATCTTAAACATTTCTCACTAGGACATAACACAAGACCAGTTTTTTGAATTTACTTTGTTTACACAATTCAAGATCGAAGTTACAGTTTAGGGAAGGATATAGAATTAGGGATAGCATCTATAAAGATGAGATAAAGTACAGATGATACACAACGCACACTTAATGAGACATAAAACATATCCAAAATAGACACCGACATATTTTTTGAGAATCATCTGAAATATCAACCAGATCATTAATTATTAATCAACCCACACAGCGAAACTGCACATAGCAAAACTGCACGGCCAGGCCAAAGGCAACAGACTGCGTAGACAAATAAACAAACAGACATTTCGCTAACATCCATCCATCTCACATATATACAACTTTGTATTTTTTATAGACCTCAGGCCTCAATCCCGCTGTCTCCATTTGAGCCCATGTTGGCGGCAATGATAGTGAAATATCCAGTCTTATAACTCACAATGAGTCTGATATGTCTTGAATTGAACCAGTACAATCTGATCATGAAGTTCATGAAATGTCACATGAATCTGTTGAATATCTAGATTCTGAATTTGATGACCAATGAAAAAAAAAACATAATCATAATGGTTTTATTTTTTATATTTTAACCCGACTTACTTAGGTACATTAGTGGAAGATTATTTCATAATTAAAAATAATAGTAGTTAATGTGACTTCCATAACTTTAATATACGAGTGTTTCATAATAACAACACACGAGTATTTTAATGCCTAATTATGTATTACATACATTGCTTTATCTCTACATATCATAAGCTCTCTATGATTGTTAATTTATAGTTATATTTAAAATGTAACTTCTAATAAGTTCGATTTTAAAATAAGTTCGGCAATTAGCAAAGCGGCCAATTTGCATGGAACTATACTTAGTATTCCGATACACATATAAAGTCATTTAGCGCCCTCAGACCAGGTTTTTTTTGGGCTCACCTTTAGCGGATGACCTACTCGCTGGGGCGTCCAAACCTTTTTAGCATCATGTTGGGGTCATTTGATCATCTTCCTGAAAGTTTCAGGGTGCGGAATTCAATAGTTTTTAAGATATGATTTTTTGAAAATCTGAAAATACTTTGTAAAATGATGTAACGCAACGCAAATAATATGTTTAAATCTTGCCTGTGGTCAAAATACATAACCTACATTTCGTTGTACGCATATTTTAAAAGATGAGAATTCTCTAAAAAAAGGTGGAAATGTGGAATCTTTTTTTAATAATACCTTGTCGTGTAGCAACAAGAACCTACCAGAACCTAACAGAAAACAACCGGGATAAAATTTAGAAATGACAGTTTATTAGGGGTATATAAAATGACTTTAGAAAAATGATAGGAAGATGAGGGTGGATGAAATGAGACAGGTTTTATAAAAATACAGGTATCAGATTTAAAAAAAAAGGAAGCGGAGGACACGGAGAGTAGGAGCAGAAGGAGCAGTGGACACGGTCTGGCGAACCGGTCAGTGGAAGCACTGGTGGGCGACGTAGCACTTGCAGATGGAGAGCGTGGCCGGCGGCCAATCAGTCATCAGACCCCGACGGGCAGCAGGAGTAGGGGCCCTGGTAGTGAAGCGCCGGCCAGGGTAGAGGCCCGCAACGTGTCGGCCTGAAGTCACCGACGGGCAGGTGTAGCAGAGAACGGCAGGTGAAGTGGAGACCCAACGAAGCGCCGGCCAGGGTAGAGGCTCGCCAAGTCAGGAGGCGTAGTAGTAGAGGCTCGCAGGATCCCGGGGCAGTGCGACCCCGGGATAAGGCCTTTAGGTGATGCTTCTTGCTTGAGAGCTGAAGTGAGACTCCAGAATTTCAGAAATGTTCCGCTCTTATACCCTTTTTGGAGAGTTCTAAAAATTATTTAAATTAAAAGCAATTTTTGTGAATGGCCAAGAGGAAAAAAGTATTTTTGTAAAAGTATTGAAGCAAACATATCAGACCGCTAACGAGTTTGAATGGACATTGCCATGACAACCAGATAAACAACAACAAAGTAAATGTCAGATTTTGGTTTCAGACTCGTAATAGAAAAATCAACAAGTTCACATAGCCAAAATTACATAACAGCGATAGATAAAAGGGTAGCGCACCAGCGCGCACGAAGCCCGAGATTGCAGAGTTTCGGAGAAAGCCAAATACAAGGTCACCAAAGGTAAACCCCTTCGCTTTCGATTTAGAAGTGCTGATAGTGTGAAAATACGAAGCGAAAATGATTTGTTAATGTGTTCTTATGGTTTAAAACGTTACAGGGTCCTATGAAAATAAAGGTGAAACCAAATATCAAGCTGTACAGCTCAGCAAGTATCCAGCTGAACAGACCGAAAAATGGCATGTAAGTAGCATAACACTACAACCTATTTTAATAAAAACGTTCATTTAACTTGCAATTTATGTTTGTTTATTTATTTTACGTCAATCAAAGTTAATTTAGTATTTCTTTCGTAAAATATCACTTTTGATAATAAAAAAGTTGTCATTTTTGTTTAAAACGGAACGCATTTTGTTGGGGCGTTTTGCCGCGTTTTTGGTTGGGCGGCAAAGTAGTGGTCCCTTTCCTAGTAGTTACGCGAATGTTCTATTTTCTTGTTCCCTCGATATTTACAAGCAAAAACAACTGGCAAGAGTATGTTATTGTGGCTACTTTTCAATCGGGTTATAGGTTATGTTAGAACGTTGAAGAAGCTAAACCGGAGCGGAGCGTATGCAAACAAAAACGATTGGCTAGAGTAGGTTATTGTGGCTACTTTTCAATCGGGTTATAGCTTATGTTAGAACGTTGAAGAAGCTAAAGCGGAGCGGAGCGGAGTGTATGCAAACAAAAACGATTGGCTAGAGTAGGTTATTGTGGCTACTTTTCAATCGGGTTATAGGTTATGTTAGAACGTTGAAGGAGCTAAACCGGAGCGGAGCGGAGCGCAGCGTATGCAAACAAAAACGATTGGATTGGGATTGGTAAGTTATTGTGGCTACTTTTCATGTAAATTTTGATGATAGCATTATGGAGCATTTGTGGAGGAGAAAGGTGTCGAGGCAGAAAAATGACCCTTTCGAAGAAAGCAACTAGGCATTTCCGCGGGGGGGGAGTAGTAGGGGGGGATATCCCTTCCCCCTCTCCCCACTTAAAGATCAAGGTCAGTGTACGGTGCACTGCCACCGTAGCAATAGTTATAATTGAGGTCACGCGGGTTGTCTGCTTTACCTATCAACCATTAATTATTACCAGTTCACGTACGGACAGCAAGCACACCGTGTGGCTCATATCAATCCTAATATAGTTAATAATATATAACAACAATTGTTCTTTATCAATACAAGACTTTTATACATAATCAAATTTATCATTTATCAATCAAGATCACGAGTGCACGGCCCGAAGCCGTACATCTTTTTTGGTCCTTCGAAACCGTCGCGTCGCGTGGAACATTTGACGTACTTTGGACCTCCGGTCCGGCGTGAGAAAAGCGTGCGTCATTTTTTGTGAAAAATAATAGTGACTGTGCGTGGACGGATCAGCATCAAGTGACTATCAAGGATTATTAAACTATCAGTGCGCGTTCGATTCAAGCAAGGAATCGAATCATTTTATCAATATAAATCAAGTGCGACAAGCTAGCTCAAGCAAGGAGCTACTGTCAGTGGGGTGAAGATCAAGAGATTTTCATTCCGGCACATCAGCATCATCAACGGCCCGGCTTAATCAAGGAGCGGCCGTCATCAGGGAGCGGAGACAACAAGGCGCCCGTTGCAGCTACTCAATCAAGGAGCAGCCGACGAGGAGCGACTATAGCAGGATTTTTGTTTCATATTATCTCGTCAGCTCAAGTAAGAGATTTGCAATTTTAACTCTTATTGGCAAGCAACATGGCCGCGGAAACCATGAACCTTATCATCAAGCAGCAGGAATTAGAGGGAGCGATGGATAAGCTTCTCGAAAACTTCAAAAAGGACGGTCGCGATAGGAAAAGTCCTTCTTATCTAAAAAAGCGCGTTAACACTTTATCTGACTTTTGGAATGAATTCCAAGTAAATCACATTACTATTTGTGGTAAAACCGAAAAAAGCCATCAATATTTTACGGAAAATTACTACACAGGAGTCAGGCAAAAGTACTTGAGCATCAAGGATATCTTGGAAAATTATCAAGAATTACAAGCCGACGTTGTGAAGCAAGTTTTAACAGCGGCCGTGGGGGGAGAGAAAAATCAAGATCAGTCCGGCGAGCCGATAATATCAACCGGAACCAACAGCAAGACGGATGAGACGCTGCGAAAGCAAGCAAGTAACTTCCGAGCATTCCAGCGCACTGTCTCCAATATCAATGTGGAGACGGTATCAGAAAAGTGTGAATTGGAAGATCTGCTTCGTATCATCGGCGAGCGTTGGAAAGTTATCGACAAAGTTCACTGGGAGTTAGATAGTGAACTTGAGGGCATAGATCAAGACTATGAGAGGACTTTCACAAAAACGGAAACGATCTACAATAACCTCAAAAGAGCAATCAACAGCAAACTGTGGTCGATGGTGCACCGCGAGAAATCAACCCCGAAGATAGACATCCCAACATTCAGCGGTCAATTTAATCAATGGATACCGTTTAAAGATCTGTTCTCAGAAGCGATACACAATAATCCATCACTAAGCAATGCACAAAAAATGCAGTATCTCAGAAGCAAGCTGAGAGACGAGCCGGAGAGATAAGTCTCACATCTCCAGATAAGCTCGAAAAATTATGAAACCTGTTGGGACATTTTAACTACAAGATATGATAACAAAAAGAAAATTGTCAACTCTCATGTCAAAATCTTAATGAGTTTGCCAGTCATATAGCAAGCTTCAGTTCATGCTATCAAGCGCATGCATGACACAACGGTCGAGTGTATAAATGCCGTTAAAAACCTGGGTGGTGACACAGCCAACGACATTTTGCTTGTCTTTATATTGTCAGAAAAGTTGGACTCAGATACGCATGATGACTACATCGATAACATCAAGGCCCCAAGGGAAATGCCACCACTCAAAGAGTTTCTGGAGTTCCTGGCAGGAAAGTTCACCAGCCTAGAATTCTCCCGAAGAAAGCAAGAATACCCTTCGCAGAAACAAAGTCATAATCAAGGACATCAATCAAAACCAAAATATCAAAATCAAAAATACGATCAAGTTAACAAGCAAGTTTTTAGCAGCAGTCTAGTGCCTACAGTTTAGCAACATGGGAAGCAGCGCTCTCAATATAATCTAGAACAGTTCAAATGTCCACTTTGCAAAAATAATGAGCATGGAATTTATTTTTGCAAGAATTATTTAGAGATGACGCCGCAAAAGAAACGCAGTTTGGTACAAAAACTAAATTTATGCCATAATTGCCTTTATGACCATGAAGGTAAAGCATGTTTCTCTGAAAAGCGATGCCAAACTTGCCGTGGGTTTCATAATAGCACTCTTTGTGAAGCATTCAAGCAAGCCAACAATTCGTCATCCGGCCCTACAAATTATTAATCACAGCCAGGGAAGAGTAACACGCATGTATCATTGCAACGAGAAGTTCCTGAAGTCTTGTTGACCACAGCGATGTTACAAATTCAAGGATCGGACGGGAGATATCACATCATGCGAGCCCTTCTCGACCAGGGCTCACAAACATCCCTTATCACGGAAAATGCAGCTCAACGTTTAGGCTTGCGACGTCAGAGATGCAAAGGGGTGATATCAGGAGTTGGAGTTAAAGAAAGCAGCTGCAAGGGGATGATGAGCATATCATGCAAAGCCATCAACAGCGACTACACCTTTGATTCGGAAGTGTATATAATGAAAACTCTCATCAACAATCTGCCTAGTTTTACATTCACCAAGCCGGCGGTGTGATCACATATCAACAACATCAGTTTAGCAGACCCGGAATTTCACATCAGTCGCCCAGTAGACATCTTATTCGGGGCGGAAGTATACTCTCATATTATCATGGAAGGTATATGTCGAGCCGGTCAAAGCCAACCCATAGCTCAGCAGACTCGCTTGGGGAGGATTTTATGCGGAAACGTCCAAACGTTTCAGTGTAACGTCGTCCTAAATAACATCGAGGACATTCAGAAATTCAGGCAAGTAGAAGACATCACGGAGTCATCAAGTTTATCAGCAAGTGATCAGCAGTGCGTCGACTTCTACAAGTCTACCACCATACGTCGGGAGGATGGAAAATATGAAGTTCGACTCCCCCTAAAACCGAACTTTGAAGAGAAGCTAGGCTCATCAAAATCAAAAGCAATTGCCCAATTTCGGAGTCTCGAAAGCAAATTCTATTGAAATCAAAATATAGCAAAAGATTATAAATTATTTATTTCAGAATACCTATCACTAGGTCATATGAAGCCAGCAGTAGGTAGTGATAAATTGGATTATTACCTACCGCACCATCACGTAACGCGAGCCGATTCGACGACTACAAAAGTACGAATTGTGTTTAATGCCAGCATGAAGACGTCATCAGGTCAAAGTTTGAATGATTTGATGGAGAGGGGCCCAAATTTGCAACAGGATTTGCAAGCACTGATTATCAAGTGGCGTCAGTACGAGTTTGCATACACCGCGGACATTGAGAAAATGTACCGTCAGATTTGGGTCAACGAGCAAGATCAAAAATATCAGAAAATCATTTGGAGAGCGTCCCCGTCAGCAAGCATACAGGAATATGCTCTCTCCACAGTCACTTATGGCACAAAAGCAGCACCATTTTTGGCCATGATGACTCTAAAGCATTTAGCTCACGAGCAGAAACAGAGCAAACCAGAGAGTGTAGCAGCAAACGTTCTCGAGGAAAACTTCTATATGGATGACCTAATTCATGGCTCGCACTCGGTATCAGCGGCACTGGATCTCAAGGAGGAGTTGATGTCACTACTTAAGTCCGCAGGATTCAATTTAAGTAAATGGAGCTCAAACACGAAAGAGCTCCTAAAAAATGCTAGCTTCAATGAAAGCTTCGATTTCAAGCAGGCGGAATCAACGAAGACTTTGGGGTTATCCTGGATCCCCCAGCAAGATTATTTCACTTTTTTATCAAAAATTGACTCATCAACAGCAAAATATACCAAAAGGAATCTTTTGTCGGAAATATCGAAGTTATTCGACCCATTGGGGTGGCTATCACCGGTATCAACCAAACTCAAAATCCTGTTCCAATCTGTTTGGAAATCGGGGTGCCAGTGGGACGAGAACCTTTCAGAAGATATAACAGCAGACTGGATCACAATAAAATCAGATATCCATAACATCGACAAGATAAAACTTGTCAGATGGTTGGGCACAAAAGAGCAAGATAAAATAGAATTACATGGATTCTGCGACGCATCTATCAAGGCTTATGCGTGCGTTATTTATTGTAAAATCAAGAAAAACGGGGAGCAACAATGTTCAACAAGCAGAGGAACAGGAGCCACCTGTATACGAGACACAGGAAGAAATCAAGAGTTCGGCGACACAGCACCAGGTCAATGTAGTCACTCAGCAAGATAGTGACGTCGTCAACTACCTGTTGATCTCCTACAGGTCGCTTACAAAAGCCGTGAATGTACTAGCATGGGTACTACGGTTCATATCAAATAGCAAGAGTCAAAGTCCGAAAAAATCATACCTATCTGTCGCGGAATTAAATAAAGCAAAAACATTTATCATAAAATATTCTCAGCAAAAAGAATTCGGATCAGAAATAACTGAATTACAGCAAAAACAACTCGTGTCATCAAAAATCAAGCTAATCTGTTTGAATCCATTTTTGGATAGCAAGGCGTTCTTCGCGTTGGCGGACGATTGCGAAATGCATCAATCAGTGACGACATGAAATATCCGATTGTCATACCTAAAGATAGCCGCTTTACTGAGTTATTAATAGATCAAGCACACAAACTCACTTATCACGGAGAGGCGCGACTAACTTTGAGTTTCATCAGGCAACGATATTGGATCATCAGTGGAATCAGGACCACGAAAAAATGGATTCGACTGTGCGTTAAATGCCGAAGATATGCACCTATCAAGCAGTATCAAATGATGGGAGATCTACCACAAGCAAGGTGTAACCCATCACGGCCTTTTGAACACACAGGCGTGGACTACACAGGTCAGATAAAAATGCGATCCAGTACTGCACGCTCGATCAGGACGACGAAAGGATACGTTGCAGTAAATGAACAAAGATCAAGATTTATGCGTAACAGAGCAGCTCTCAAATTCATGTCAAACCGTCTCAAGACCATGCTCTAATAAGTGGGTTGGGATGAACAAGCTGAATCAGTACCTTTATTTCTGCTGTGATATATGTCAGTTGAGAATCATGTGCGGCGACCAAGTGTCTGCGCAACAGCTGACGGCTACGGGGATCATTATCATCGATCAAGGATGCATAATCAAAACGAATGAGGTCATTTTATATGGCCATAAGCAGTACTACAGCAGATTAGACGCAGAAGTGAATTTGTTGATCCCACAAATATCCCCCATCAACAACATTATCAACGTAGTAGCAATAACAACCAATTTAAGCGCAGAAGAAACAGAGGACAGCAGACCGATTCAGGAGTTGCAGGATATCAAAGAAAATATCAAGATGATAAAGGCTAACTCAGAATTATCAAGCAGAATTTCTTATCATGAAGTACACCACTATATAGCAATATATGTATGTGTTGGTGTGTATCGTATGCGCTGTAGCAGCAGTGCAGGGTGTGAGGCGACTGCAGCAGCGACTCCGGCTCCGGCAGAGGAGGAGGCGGCGGCGCCCGAGTCTCGACTCGGTGCTCAGTCCGCCGCCCTGGCCGCCCGCCCCGCCCCGGGGCTTAGCAGTGTATGTGGAAAGTGCGCGAGTGTCAGTGTTAATGAGTCCGATAAGCATATTAAAAACAAGTCAGTGAGCAACTTGAGATGAAAAGTGCTGTAAAAGAAACAATTAATGCAAGTAAAACGGACAAAGCGTCCTCACTGACTTTTACTAGATCGTACAGAAAATCGTTATCAATGAGACATTAGTGATATAAGTACCTACTCAGCATTGGTTAATTGTTTTAATATTAAAATTTTATTGTTTACATTCCCATGAATGAAATCAGTTTGTACCTAACATCAAATCATTTCCTAATAAGCATTATATCAAGTTGCATACCTACATCAAGCAAATAGGTATAGGAACATTAGCATATATCATTTAAAGAGTAGTATCGAGTAATGTATATTTTTCACTTAATCTTAATTGCATTGTTATTGCTCCTTTTCTGCCCTCGGGAGCATGTACGGTGCACTGCCACCGTAGCAATAGTTATGATTGAGGTCACGCGGGTTGTCTGCTTTACCTATCAACCATTAATTATTACCAGTTCACGTACGGACAGCAAGCACACCGTGTGGCTCATATCAATCCTAATATAGTTAATAATATATAACAACAATTGTTCTTTATCAATACAAGACTTACATAATCAAATTTATCATTTATCAATCAAGATCACGAGTGCACGGCCCGAAGCCGTACAGTCAGTCTAAGTTTTGTTTTAATTTAACAACATAACCTCAAAACTTTAAATAAGCATATCTCAGAAACTAGGCATTTCGCGGGGGGGAGTAGTAGGGGGGGCATCTACTCCCCCCCCCCCAGGGTCAACAAAAGTAGGTCATCCGCTAAAGTCCTTCCTTTTTTTGGTTCCTGGTTGGACTTTAAATAGCAAAATATTCCAAATTCCGTTCCCTTTCTTTTCATTACTTATTTACCATTGCGTTTCCCTACGTTTGATCCTTAATTTATAAAAATAATAACTTTACGTTGGCATAATTCCAAGCCCGACAATGCCATATAAAAAAAAGCTGTCAATGTCAAAAAAAACAACAACATTTTACACAAACAAAAATGGCTGAGTTTGTTTGAACGAACCAAAAGTGAAGAATAAATAATTCGCCTTGGAGAGAAAACCGACGAAGATGGACAAGCTCACAGTTATTTCTGGGACCCTATTCATGGCAGCAGATATTTTCGCCATAGTCAGTCTTGCGATGCCCGACTGGATAATCACAGATGTGGGCGGTAAGTAATCATCACAACTTGTTTTGTGTAATTAAACTACAAATTACCTTGAACAGGACTTTCGACTACAGTTGTAGTGTGGATAAGGGGGCGCCAAAAGGCTAGCGCCCCCTTATCTACACTCCGACCTTGGTTCCGCCCCACTATCGATACTCTGACCAAAAACCTTGATATTAAACATGTTAAAAACTTACTAAAAATAACACTAAATGCAAGGTTCTATATAGAAAACTTTTCAATGTTATTTGCAGGAGACACCCGTTTAGGACTCATGTGGTCCTGCATAACACTCTACAATAGGCCACAAGTATGCTTCACACCAGACCTGCAACCGGAGTGGCTATTGGCCCTAATATGCATATTTATTGGCTGCATTTGTATCACAACTACAGTAATACTGCTGGCCTCAAGTCATTTTGATAGAAATGTCATCCCATATGCTCGATGGGTTGGCTTTGCAGCAAGTAAGTTCTGAATTAATATTTTCTTAACCTTTTGACTGCCACACAAGGCCTATCGACTTGGTTTAGTTTTCAAATGATAGTAATAGTCCACAAGACATGCTAAATTTCAGAAATAGTCTAATGATTCCAGAGTCAGAAATAGTCCATTAATGATTCCAGAGTTTTTAACCCCTGGTCAGTGAAACTACCTGGAGGCGGTGGTTAAAAATATATGCATACACAGTGCGCCGACCCGGAGGCGGTCCAGATGAGTAGGTGCTATTTCTCACTCATTGCTGCGTTCATCTTGTTCCGATCTCTTTCTACCATATGTCAAAATGCACATGAAGGAACAGGCTAGATAATGAATGAATAATTTTGATGTGCTTCGGTCATTTTACACCGACACTACTCAGTCCAACATTGCAGCTTTTTTTGTACCATTTTAAAAAGTAGTTTTATGATTAATAAATATATGAAGATAAGCTGTGTTTAGGTTTATTATTGTTTTAGACATGATAAAGCATAATTAAAACTAAACTTTAAGGCCAAATATTGCTTTATTTTTAAAATATTTCAGTAATTCAAGTATAATTTAGGGTACTAGATATTGAACAAAAAATATTAGCTGAAAGCGAATTCAAATCAGGTGCAATTGTTAGAAAAGGTAAAGGATTCTATTAGAAATACTATTCTTGTAAGAAATAACCATAAATGTTGTTGAAAATCGGCTCTCAAAAACGCCTCTCAGTGAATCGTCCTAAATTTGGATTGCACAGTGTGGGTGAAGAAATCCAAAGTGGCGCTCACTGTAGGTTAAGTCATTTTGGTGAGGATTTGATATCTTTAAATATCGGAAAATATTAAACAGCATATCAAAAATATTGATTTGCACAGCAAATATAAGGGCAAAATACTGCGGAGGCTTAGGTGAAGGGTAAAGGGGGTGAGCGAAGCGATGCCCCCTTTATTCTTCGTATTAGATTCAACATGTAAGAACAACAAAAACTACTTAAAACTAAAGTAAACATAAAAAACATAAAACATAATAAGTACTCATAAAATATTTAAAACATAAAAAGTGTTTTTGTTGTTCCTTTTTTGCTGTGCAAATCAGTATTTTTGATGTGCGATTAAATTCTAGCCTTAAATATCTCCAGAGCGCCTACAACTTTGAGTTTGAAATTTGTGCCAAAAAATAGTACACCGAAAAAATAATAACTTCCACCTGGTTTACTTTGAAGAAGTGCATTAAAAATACATGGTCTTACCACAAAAAACTAAACTCCTGTTCAGCACTTGTTTATAGATAAAAATATATAGGTTTTGACGTTTGTTTTGAATTTAAACATGTGTAACATGTTTTATTTCCCATACATTAATACATATACATTCATGTACAAAATCATATAAGGGTAAACCCTAATAATCCGGTTTATATTGAGTGAACTCCGTGGTCTATGGTTTCAGGATATGCATTTTCGAATCCGGTGCTGACCATATACCAATTGACCATACCATATACCATATGACATTAGTAAGTTAACTTTCTGATGGAGATGCAAAATATTGTGAGGAACCTTTGTCTTCATAGTTGTGGCGATGAGCAAGCCCCCATATCTCCAGAGCGCCTACAACTTAGAGTTTGAAAATTGTGCCAAAAAATAGTAAACCGAAAAAATAATAACTTCCACCTGGTTTACTTTGAAGAAGTGCATTAAAAATACATGGTCTTACCACAAAAAACTAAACTCCTGTTCAACACTTGTTTATAGATAAAAATGTATAGGATTTGATGTTTGTTTTGAATTTAAACTATGTGTAACATGTTTCATTTCCCATACATTAATACATGTACATTCATGTACAAAATCATATAAGGGTTAACCCTAATAATCCGGTTTATATTGAGTGAGCTCCGTAGTCTATGGTTTCAGGATATGCAGTAAGTTAACTTTCTGATGGTGATGCAAAATATTGTGAGGAACTTTTATCTTCATAGTTGTGGCGATGAGCAAGCCCCCTGTCACGCAAAATAGAGCATTTAATAACTGGCTAAACGTGGGCAGCTATGATATGAGTGTACTTATGTAGGGCATGTATAGAAGCCAGCACGCAAAACTACACGTCTATAAAGTGCTATAAAATATTTATGCTCAGGTAGGTATATTTGTGTACTTTGGTGGCAACAAATTCCAAATTCCAAATGTCTTTATTACTCTCTTTTTTAAAAATTGCTTATGCTTAACTAATACAAAATATAATATTTAGTCATTATCATAATTCATAAACAGGAATAAATAATTACAAAATTATTAACAGCAAGGTCTGTGTTGAGCCAGATTAACCCCATACAGTCCCATCATTTAAGTAATCTTGAACATTGTAATATCCTTTTTTCGACAAAGTCGCTTCAACATGGTTTTTAAATTGCTCAAATGGCAATTTCAAGATCTCCAGAGGTATCTTGTTGTAGTAGAGAATGCATTGACCCTTGAAAGAATTGCTAACCTTCGCGAGTCTAAACCGGGGCGCTAGTAGCCTGTGATTATTTCTTAGGTTAACATTACAGCTATCGCTAAGTTTGGGAGATTTTGTAAGGTTCTTGCGAACATACATTATATTTTTGAAAATAAATTGACTAGCTACAGTTAGTATGTCAATTTCTTTAAACAGCTCTCTCAAGGAGTCTGTGCGTTTTAAATTATAAATTGCTCGAATAGCTCTTTTCTGTAAAATAAAAATAGTTTTAATATCCGCTGCTTTCCCCCACAACAAGATACCATAGGACACGACACTAAGAAAGTAACTAAAATATACTAGCCTAGATCTAGCTAGAGTCTGATGTTCCTAACAGCGTAAGCCGCAGAACTTAATTTCCCAGCCAATTTATCTATGAGGGGTCCCAACTGCAATTTGTTATCAATGGTTATTCCAAGAAACTTCGTGTCATTTACTAATTCTAACGTATTGCTGTCCAACACTAAACTTGCATGACATTTGGAAGTGAGAATTTGATACATTCGGTTTTACCAGCATTTTCCAATAAATTGTTAACTGTGAACCAATTCAAGGTTAAAGATAATACTCTATTGACATCATCTTCTTTTTGTCTTTCAATTTTGAAGACCAGTGAAGTATCACCACAAACAACACTATGTTAGTCAATTTCTCCACCATAAAAGGCAGATCGTTAATATATACAGAATTCAATACAGCTTGTAAATTAAAGAAAGTCAGTGCCAACAACGGTAAATCTCAATTTAATGATTTTGCAACATTTGGAATTCGTAAAAGTACAGCTATCTTGTATGACCTTTATGAACAAAAAACCTATAACTTTGATATAAAATTTCATGACAATGTTGATTCCAAAACTTTCAAGTTGGTTTGTAGAACTGCAAAAACTTTACACATTAATAGAAAAATACAAAATTCAAATAATGGAATGAAAACGGTTTGGCAAATCATACACCGTGAAACTGGCAAAGTTATACTAAGGGACAATGATTTCTGCTTAAAGATAGGTGATAAAGTTGTTAAATCAAACGCTGACGTAGCTCGAGCTTTTGTAACATTCTTCAACAATGTACCCCTACTCACAACAGAGCGTCTAAATTCATCTCCATATGAAGGAGAGACTTTGTTAAAAAACAGCACTAGCATCAGTAATGTAGATTTTAAATTTTATCATGTATATCCCCAGGATATTGTCAAAACGTATAGATTACTCAACTTAAAATTGGCGCACCAACTTAAAATTGGGGTAAAAATAGGCGTTCCACAAGGTTCCATATTAGGCCCTTTCTTATTCCTGGTATATATTAATGATCTGCCTTTCATGGTGGAGAAATTAACTGACATAGTGTTGTTTGCTGATGATACTTCAATGGTCTTCAAAATTGAAAGACAAAAAGGAGATTTTGATGATGTTAATGGTGTATTGTCTTTTACCTTGAATTGGTTCACAGTTAATAATTTATTGTTAAACGCTGGTAAAACCAAGTGTATCAAATTCTCACTTCCAAATGTCAGGCAAGTTGAGACCAGTTTAGTGTTAGACAACAGCACGTTAGAATTAGTGAATGATACGAAGTTTCTTGGAATAACCATTGATAGCAAAATTAAGTTCTGCGGCTTACGCTGTTAGGAACATCAGACAAAGCACGGATGTGGCTACATCTAGGCTAGTATATTTAAGTTACTTTCATAGTGTGATGTCCTATGGTATCTTGTTATGGGGAAAGCAGAGGATATTCAAACTATTTTTATTTTACAGAAAAGAGCTATTCGAGCAATTTACAATTTAAAAAGAACCGACTCCTTAAGAGAGCTTTTTAAATAAATTGACATACTAACAGTAGCTAGTCAATTTATTTTCGAATATAATGTATGTACGCAAGAACCTTACAACATTTTCCAAACTTAGCATAGCTGTAATGTTAACCTAAGAAATAATCACAGAATATGTGCGCCCCGTTTTAGACTCGTGAAGGTTAGCAATTCTTTCAAGGGTCAGTGCATTCTCAACTACAATTAGATACCTGGAGATTTTGAAATTGCCATTTGAGCAATTTAAAAAGCATGTTAAAGCGACTTAACAATTACATTTTTCATATTTGTATTAGTTAAGCACCACCTTTTTTTAAAAGAGATCTAAAAATCAATCTGTGGGAGTTTCTTCGCCCTTCTTCTCCCACAGTGGTCCAATGTAGAGAAGATAGCGACACAGCTACCTGTCGTTTGTAAAAATCTGAAAGGAAGTAACTGCCTTTGATCAAATAAACATTATCACTAACATAATTGTTAGAGTCAATCAGATGAATCAAACTATTATTATATGACATTGTATGTTATGTCATATTTAGCTTATCTAAGATCATTTTCAGCTTGTGGCAAGCTTTTACTGTATGGGAATGTAAACATATCAATTTTATTAACATTCAGTGAGCAAAGTGTTTCAAAATATTTCATTAGGTCCCATTTGTTTACCTCACCCCTATTTCCAAACATGAGTATTAAGTTTGATTCAGATGTCAAATCAAGTATTTTTGTTATTTTTTGCATAACATCATGAAAACTGGAGTTTGGTAAACAGTTATTCATGACTGAGCGTCCCAATTTATTCAATAATATGCCTAAGTTTCTTCCAAATTCATCACAAAACATAACAGTTTTGCTTGTGATGTTTTTGTGCGAACCTGAAATCTTGGGTCGGATACTTATTTCAAGGCTCGTGGTTGAAGCTGGTCTATCCGGCTGTTGCAAGGAACGTTGGCAGTCTCACAAATGATTGGCCACCAAAGAGTCATAGCGATCC
Organism: Argyresthia goedartella; assembly: GCA_949825045.1. Taxonomy (NCBI): domain Eukaryota; kingdom Metazoa; phylum Arthropoda; class Insecta; order Lepidoptera; family Argyresthiidae; genus Argyresthia; species Argyresthia goedartella. Next base: position 16,968,541 of record OX463821.1, on the reverse strand, counting down.
TTATTACTATGAGACAGTTTAAGCAGCTCATCCATGGCCAGGGAGTACTCCTTAATGGCCTCTTGAGATTTTTCATAGCGGGCAGTAATAGATCTCAAGCAGCCATAAACACTGGCAAGTTCAGACTCAAGATTTCGCAGGTCTTTCTCATATTTTGTTTTATTAATTTCTAACTCTGTCATACACATTTTAAATTTTTTAGGCAACTTACTAATACGGAATAAAATGCTTGTCACTACATGCTCAGTTATTGTCTATTTGATTGGAATTCAATCCTAGCTTAAACTCCCTCCTTTTCATAAATTTAAACATTTGACTCCAAAAATAAAAAATATTAGAATATTACAAAAAATTCAATATTCTACAAGACGTGATACAAATTCGATTTAGACACGGCGAGCCCAGTCTTCATATTTGCGACTTCGGCTGTTGCATGTTATGCTTCGTAGACAATGTCAGCCCATATGCTTACTCTTGAAATCACGTTTCTTGCTTGCAAGGACGAGAATTTAGATATCGTTGACGTTGGCCGCGACTCTATATTATTTCTCAATTTCGTGGCTTTGCTCGTTGACTGGGGAGCAGGACCAGCGTTCATGGATAGGCCTCTCTATTAGCTGGTAACCGTTCTCTGTTATGGCGAGGTGCTCGATGTGATGATGATGATGAAGATGATGATGATGTGGAACTTCTGGCTGTTTTTGGACGTTTGAACATAGCGTTGCTGTTAGGTTTGGCTTGTTATTTACTCTTCTTTCTTTTTGGCTTTTGACGTAATTTGGATCTTATGGTTGTCTTCACAACTCGCTATCAACCGATCATTGACCTGCCGTCCACAGTTGAGGTTATGAGGTTGCTGGTTTGCTTCATATCTTCAACTGCTGCTTCGTTGGCTTAGAATATGCGACCAAAGGCAGGAACTACTTCACCGACATCTCGGCAACTTGACGACGCAGACTTCTTGGCGCCTGAGTCTCCATTGCGAAAATTTTCTTGAAAGCGAATCCAGCTTATTCCTTCATTTCGACGAAGATTTTACCGAAGGTTGCTCGATTTTCACTGTCGGAGTCACAACTTTGCTGACAGGGGGAGGCACCCTTGGTGAGACGGAATAACAGGCGTGTCACTATATGCTCAGTTAATCTTTATCTGCTTAGTTAAAAACCAAATTAATACCTACCTACTATTTTCAAAGCATTACCCCTACACCACACAAAAATGTTTCAAATTGTCCTTTTAGATAGGTAACATTTTAAGACAAAATCGTATTTTGACTAAATTCCCGCATACAGATTGTAATTCAGTCATTGTTGTTTAATTCAAACATAGACCATTCATATCATAGCATAGCATAACCGTGTCTCGAAGACCCGTTCAAAATCCAATCGGTGTCACGCACTTATGTTCAACAAAATAGGTACTTACCCCCTTTTAATTTAAGTTTCAGTCTTTTTAGGGGTTTTGACAGCCGCTAAATTCAGTTTAAATTAAACACAACTTAAGAACAACAAGCAACAGGCAAGTAACGTAGTCAAGCAGGATAAGCTTATTACCTGTCAGCCAGGCTCCCCCTAACATTGCCGTGTTGTATTTAGAATGTATTTAGCGGCTGTCAAGTCTGGTGCAAGTCAACCTAAATGGGAGAACATAAAAGGTAAGGGTTTGGGAGGTTTTTATAGTAGTATTTTAAACTTATGCTCTATATATACCTAGCCTCTGGTCCTCCCTTTCCTACGATATCATATACCGTTCCTTTTCAGAGGTTAAAAGCCTTTTGATTGAATTATGGTTTAAGATATTTATTTCTCAAAAAGAATCAAATTCACTTACTTGAGAAACAATTATAGTTAGGTACTAAGCTAAATAATAGCTAATCGACAGGCGCAAAAGAAAAATTAATCAGGGTACTCCTAGAAAAATGCGTGATTCCAAACGAATGTTGGAATCACGGAATTATCCGGTACAAACCGGTTTATTAGGGTTAACCCTATCATTTTTTGTACACGACTATACATGTATAATGTATAATGACATGGACATGGGAAATTAAACATTGTATTATTAATGCACTTCTCCAAAATAAACCGGTCGAAATTATTGTTGCGGTGGACTAATTTTTGGCACAAATTTACAACTGAAAGCTGTAGGCGGTCCGAAGATATTCAATTATATCAAATGTTCAAGCTGTCATCCTCACCAAGATGTCTCTAACTCTTAAAACGTTAAGGACTATTTTTCAAATTTGGCAAGACGTTAGGACTATTTCAGGACTCTTTTTGAAATCTAAACCAAGTCGATGATAAGCCCTTCAGTTTGCTTGCACGAGAGATGTGTGTGTTTCCAACCTTTAACTTCGGAACTATATTTTTCGACTATTTTTAGCAGTCATATTTCATTTTCACTAAGGTTGCAATGGTGAGGAGGGTCGTGAACATGTCACTCACACACCAAGAAATATTGCCATGCCATGCAAAATACACTGTGGCACTACTTTCATTTCACAGCCAGTCATCTGTGGTTGCCAAATGGTTATTATAATTTATGCCATGGCTTCAGACTTAAAGTTAACACCTAACACCTCAAGATTATAAGTACCTGAACCAAGTGTCTGGGATAGGGAAACACCTAAACACCTAGGGTCCTAAATAAGCCTTAAAGCTCTGAAGCAAGTCTTAGGGTTACTTTTTTAGTTGCATCTTATATCATAATATTATACATACCTACTTACCTTGTCTTCTTCCAGTGGTGGTGTTTTGCCTTGCTGCAGTCATTTTCCCTATGGGTTTCCATGTAGACGAGATTGGAGGACAGCCCTATCAACTACCAAACAGCCATCAAGTTGGAATCTCATACATATTGTTTGTACTTTCTCTCTGGATAACTGTTATCTCAGAGTTGTTTGCAGGCAAAGTCTGCTTGCCGCATTTCTAAAGTTATTTTGTTGACAAAATAACTAATACTTTGTACAAATGTAGATCTGATAGTATTACATTCCAATAGTAGTATAAGTTATACTTGTATAAATAAGTGAATAATGTTAAAAAAATACATAATATGGTCAATCTTTTCAATAATTTAATTTCTTGGCCTTTAGGCCAATTGGACTGCTTCCCAAATATACAAATTCCCAATTCGTCAACATTTCGGCTGAGAGTCTAGGGCGAATACCCACTTTACTTAATTACGAAATACACAGCTGCCAGCACATCTCTTTCTGACACACTGCCACTGTCAGAAACAACACCATGGTGGACTTTGCTGAATGCTGTTGCTGGCAGCCGGGTATTTTGTACTTAAAAGAACCATGTCTCAACTCTGTGGGGCCTGCCCACGAGTTTAAAGGTAAGTAAAATATTGTCGAATTGGGAAGTTGTTGAATTGGGTACTGGTCAAAATAGGATATAGTCATTATGAACCTTGTCATAGTGGGAAGTGGTTGAATTGAACCTTAAGGGAAATTACAGTTAGCTTAGATCTTGTTTCAGTATGTAATTGAATATGCACACCTACATTAATTATATTAAGAAGGAACTGACTACAAATTTTCGTAACCCAAAAAAATATGGGAAATTGTCAATAGGCTTAGCGGTAAAATTACTAAATCAATAGACGATATAATATTAAAATGTTTTAAAACAGATCCAGATATCCTAACAAATAAATTCGCCAGTGACTTTCATAATAATGTTAAAAATATATGTTCTAAGTGTGATGTACCCTTATTAATCCCGGAAGACTACGCTATACAACCAAATGTTTCAATGAGATTAAAAAAAGCCCATGAAAGTATAATTTCTACCATAATCAAACACATGAATATAAATAAAAGCCCAGGCATTGATCACATTCGAATAAGTGACCTAAAATGTATAAATGCAAAATTAACACCAATTATTACGCACTTGATTAATATCTGTATCGCAACTTCTTTATACCCTGATAAGTTAAAGATAGGTACCATAAGGCCAATATATAAAAAAGGAAGCCACTCAGATACTAACAACTATAGGCCTATCACGATATTATCTTGTATTGACAAAATAATTGAAAGATACTTTGGTAACCAGATTAATTCATTCCTGAGAAAAAATATGATTATCAACGATAACCAATATGGTTTTCAAAAGAAACGAAGTACCTCTGAATTATTACATAAGTTTACCAACGAAGTAAATTGCCACCTAAATGCTAGAAAACATGTCCTGGCCGTTTTTATAGACTTTAGTAAGGCATTCGAAACTTTGGATTATCATACACTGTACATGAAGCTGGAGCAGAATGGTATACAGGGCCCTCTACTACAATGGATAAAAGATTATCATACCAACAGGTACACAACCGTAAAGATAGCTGGTCAGTATAGCCAGATGACACCGACCGAAGAGGGCACGGCCCAAGGATCAATTATCGGCCCTACAGAGTACCTACTTTACGTAAACGATATGTGTAATATCTTCCAACAGGGCTCGGTATATCAGTTTGCAGATGATACCTGCCTGCTAGTGGCTGATAGTGACATTTTACAAGCGCAAAAGGTCATGCAGAACAACTTTAACTCATTATGCAAGTGGGCACACGACATTAGTCTCGTATTAAATGCGCAAAAAACAAAAATTGTTCACATTCATTCTCCTTACCTTAAATCACATGTTACGCCATACGTAGTAGCCCATGAGCATCAGTGTTTCCATGACAATCACATTCATTGTAAATGTAACAACTTAGAACTTGTACCGCAACATATGTACCTAGGTCTTATTATTGACAACAAATTTAGCTGGAAACCGCATATAAACCATATTTGTAACAAATTAAGAACAATAACATGTAAACTTTCAATTTTAAAATACAAGCTGCCGTATCAGATAATAAGAATGATGTACATGTCACTTGCTGATTCATTGATCGGATATGGTATAAGTAGTTATGGGCGAACCTTTACATCTAATATTCAGCTAATGTATAACATCCAACTTAGATTATTAAAATTAATTGTTCCTTCACGAATCAAAATTCAGTATGAAGGTGACGATGCAGGCTTATTTCATTATTGTAAAGTAATTAGTGTCTACAATAAAATTAAAATAGCAACCATTTTTGAAGAATTTTGTAATGAAAATAGATTAAAACGCAGAAGTCGGCCTGCACAGTTACGAAAACTGAATTACCTCACAAGGTACGTGCTACCGCATTATAATAACTATTATGGAAAAAGAACAGGGGAATATATGTTATCAAACTCACTAAACGAGTTACCTACAGAAGTGCTAGATAGTCTATATATCAATAAAAATAAAGTTAAACAGATCCTAAAACAACACTACCTAAATGTCGGTTGATAAAGTTTATGTACAATCGAGCCAACTGAATCATGACCCATTTGCCTGATAATTCGTTTGAAACTTTCAAACTTGTAAGATCTATCGTAATGTCAGTGTCTAATCAAATGATAACAAGTTCGTTACCAAGGAAATAAATCTTCAAGCGAATTTCGACCTACTTGCATTTAAGGAGTTTAGCAAAATAAGCTTATGGTGGGTCATGATTCGGATGGTTCGATGGTACATATATGAGAGTAATGTAAGGAACTAGAAAGGGGTATTGCGAGGATGAATCTTGGTACTCAGTATTAGGATCCATTGTCGCATGGCTACTATCTATATAAGTGTTATTTTTATTTTTGTGTTATCTGTGTTTATAGCGATTTAGCTACCCCCATATAAACCTGACGGTTTTCGAGGGGTATCTTGAAAATGTAAAATTGTAATTGTTCTTGTGGAAGTGAATAAATAAAAAAAAAAAAAAAAAAAAAAAAACATACCTTATTAGAGATAAGCTCGTCGTGGTACATGGTGTATCTATTACACGTTTCTTGTATGAAATGTCTGGTTTGCGTAGTACAATTAAGAAATGGGGAATAAAACAAGGGATTGCCGCCGACTCGGACACATATTTAGCGGATACCGTGTACATCTAGAGTTGTAAATAACCGTTAAACCCAAAAGTTCACGGTGAAATGCTCGCTACTGTGCCTATTGTGCAGTTAAATCGGTAACATATTTATATATGTATTACATGCCGACACTACTGCAGGGGCCCAATTCCGGTACACAATTAAAGCTCCATGACAATTACATGACGATTTCGATCAACTTTAGGTATCCAATATTTGGCGTTCCGAGAATACTTTTTAGGCAATTATGGTAAAAATTAAGTTAATTGGTAAGCACAATAATTAAGTTAATCAACAAAGGGAATGGGATTACAAAATCGTCAGATATTGGATATCTAAAGTTGGCCATAATCGTCATGTAATTGTCATTGTGTACCCGAATTGGGCCCCAGATATCAAAATAAGTGACATCACGTTCAAAACCAATGGCGCATGTAAGAAAAGGCATTATGAATATTATTTAGAATACACACATAATTGTAAATATTTTTATTAAAATATTATAATTAAGTTTATCTTTAGCCTTTCTCCATTTCTTTGAAAGAAAGTAACAAGTGACAAATTATTTTACCGTTCACAAAACCCAATAACCCTGTCTTGGTTACACCCTTTTCGCTGTATTTTGCATGCGCCTCCGAATTGCAATTAGGGAGGTAGTGAGTTATTCCAAAACAAATAAAATATATTTTGCACAAAAATTTCCCTTTAAAATATTTTTAGAAATTTCCAGACCGCAGAACAATATAGGTTTCAGAACCCTTAAGTCGATATTATTCCGATTCCCGTCATCGGGAAATCCGTCTAAAGAACTCTTTAACAATCCGCGAGGAACTAACAATGCAAATATAAATTAAACTCAAGTATAGTTACGATAAAATTGCATTTATCCCAAACCTCCGACCAAAACTGAGAGTAATAATGTATAAATACTAGAGACGCTAGCTCGAACAAAATATGTGCCCGGCCTCTTGAAGAGAGGGGTACGTGCGGGGCGAGAGCGGGCGTGTCAGTTGTCATAGAGTCAATGTCAAATGTCAATCTTTGCGCTCAGATGCGACATGCCGTAATTCTGTATGGAGACGTACTACCGTCACCTTTGCCCAAAAGTTTACCTATCGATTGAATCCTGCCTATAATGCTTTCACACTTATAAGGGCAGGCGATCTATTATGTGTATGTGTATGAGCAAAGGCGAGCTTATACCTAAAGAGAGATTTCTACCAGCAAACCTAGGCAGGAAAGGAAAAGTTGTGCAACAGGAGAGTAGTAGTGCGCAATAAAACTGTATACATCTAATTGTGTACAACTAAAACGTAATAAATAATGTAATAAATGATGATATGTTACCGGCCAAACCCGATTTCAGGACAAACTAGTTTTGGCTAGGATAAACTAGTTTGTGCAGCTTATATCAGGGCAAAACAATGCGGTAGCTTAGGTGAAGGGTAAAGGGGGTGAGCGAAGCGAAGCCCCCTTTATCCTTCGTGTTAGGTTGAACATGTAAGAACAACAAAAAATACTTAAAACATAGACTTAAGTACACATAAACTAGTTTATCCGATTTGTTCCATATTCGTCGGATTCCGTACTCGTCGTATTCCAGATTCGTCGTATTCCAGATCTGTCGTACTCCAGATTCGCCGTAATACGTACAGTTAAGCAGGCACTTAGTAGGTAATTACCTACATAATTTCACACTTGACTGTACAATCTCAAAAAATAACTCTTACAAATGATAAAACCTCTTTAGGTATGTGAAACCTCTTTAGATTAGTCATCCCTATAACTTCCAATGACATGAAGTCATTGTCAATTATCATGGCTATTGTTGTTTACATCGAATTAGTGTCATTGCAAATTCCTAGTGCTAAAAACAATTAATTTAAAGAAAATGGATCATCTTATTGATGAAGGTGACTTATATTTTATTAACAGTGAAAGAAAAGAAAACGGAATTCTTTTACATTCTGGGTACAAATGTCATTTACAAAAACGAAATGAAAATGGTTCTGGTAACTGGCGATGTTTTAATAGAGGTAAATGCTCAACTTCCATTACTTTGGATCATATCAATCAGATGTTAAAGGAGCCAAAACATATTTGTGCACCCAATTTTCTTGGATTGGAGGCTGATAAATGCTTAAGTATCATGAAAAAAGCTGTCGCAGACATGGGACCTATTCCAGGTATATTCGAAAAAGTAGAGCAAGATTTCGTAGATTCAATTGGAGAGTCCTCTCTATCTCAGCTACCAAAGTGGAAAAGTAAAAAAGTTGCTTATATGACATCAGAAACAGATCACTGAACGTCCAGAGATGCATCTTCAAGAACTTATGTGACGTTATTGTTCCAGAAACCTTATCAAAAGATTTTTTAATTTGTAATGATGGCGATCACGATAAAATTTTAATATTTTCATCACCAATTGCTCTGGATTTTTTATCAAAAGGTGAAGAATACTTCGTAGATGGAACTTTCAAAGTGTCACCCCAGCCTTTTCGTCAATTATTCAGTCTCCATGCAAATCTGGAAACAAGAAGTGAATATTCCTATTTTGTTCCACTAATACAAGGTGACTGTAAAACCTCTAGCTATATCAAAAGAGCGTACTCCTTGATAAAAGTACAAAATGCATGTTTTGTTACTTTCTTCTGCTTTCATAGTAAAATATTAAGTAATCAACCGTCAAAGTATTCCTACTAGTCCCGAATAGTGTTGTTGCCATATTTACCGCCCGCCCAGTGTTGATAACATCGCACCGCGGTTTCGCTTTGTGTAGCGCCGCGCTTTCACTTTGTGTAGCGCCGCCGCCGCCGCTGCGATCGTCTCGGCATTACGTAGGTAATGGCGAGACGATCGCAGCGGCGGCGCGGCAATTTGTAGTTAAAATAATTCCTGCCTAGCTACTAAAGAATACGTTGATTTACTTGTAACAAACCTTCAAACTACTAGCTACCTTACAACCTATCTACCTAACTACCTACCTACCTAGTCAACATTTCAAACAAAACAAATGGATTTTCGACCCGCAAACGACCGCTCTTGAGGTGAACGCACACTTATCGGCATCGGCACGCATCATCCGCACGGAGCGGATAGTCCTTGTCTAAGGAATCTTCCCTGCGACTCGTGTGTTGCTCTGTCGCACGCAACAGAAGGCAGAATGCTTCGTCCGCATAGTCCGCGCCAAATCTGATGACGTCATCAGGATTTCTCCGGATTCCGACCCGGATAGGTGAGCGAGGTTTCGTATGCGGTGCGAACTATGCCGACAAGTGTGCGTTCACCATAAGATAGGTCAGTTTAACTAGTTTTTTGAGTGGGGGTCAGTAAGTTAGGGTGGATCAGTCAAGAAGCTACTAACCACCGGTGGGCCGCGATTATTATTTATGTAGTTAGGTACCTACCTACCTACCCTAACTACTGAGTTCTGGTGTAGGTATTATAAAACTTTTACTTATTTTCATGAGATGAGCACGAGTTTAGGTATGTACTGTACGTAGTTTGTAGTTTAGGATCAACTTGATGTGCTGCGAACTGAAGAAATTATTACAAACAATGATATTGAATACGTACCTCAAACTTAGCTGTACTTCAACAACTGTTCAAAATGCAATCCGTTCCTTTCTAAACACAGTCTTGCACGTTTCACTGCATTACGACGCACTTTTCTTAAGACTACCACATCACTTTTTACAGCGTCAAATGCACTTGTGATGCGGTCTTTTAAGTTCTTGCCGGTTCTGAACCTCGTCCCAGTAGACACGCCGTTTTATTTCGCCCCACAAAAATAAATCACAGGGTGTGAGGTCCGGTGATCTGGCAGGCCAAGGCACAGGCCCTCCGCGTCCTATCCAGAGACCACTGTACTCATCGTCCAGGTAGTTTTGAACAGGTCGCGCGAAATGAGGTGGTGCTCCGTCTTGTTGGAAGAAAAAATCTTGTAGATATGCGAGCGGCACGTCCTCTAAGAAGTTTGCTATTACGCCTCGCATATCTAGATACGTGCCCCCGGTCAGGCGGCCTTCGATGAAGTACGGCCCAATGACTTTATCTTCCACGATGCCGGCTCACACATTCACACTGAAGCGCACTTGGTGATGATGTTCTCGTATACATTTTGGGTTACTGTATGACCACCAATGTTGAATGCCCTACACGAGTGAACATCGCCTCGTCTGTCCATAGGATGTGCTTGTTCTGATTTTGTACCAGCCATTCGCAAAAATTGCGACGACGTGGCGCATCATCTTCATTTAATTGCTGCACTTTTTGAAAGTGGTATGGATGCTGTCCAGTAGAGTTCAGCAACTTCCACACAGAATACTGGCTGATGCCGAAACGATGAGCTGCGCCTCGCGTACTGTTTCGAGGGTTGCGCTGAAAGTACTCCAAGATAGCGTCTTCTACCTCCACAGCCAGACGCGGCGCGCCTCCACCATAAGCATGGCTTGGCACTGTGAACTGGCCATAATCCAGAAGCCGTTGGTTTGCCGCTAAGATGGTTTGACGGTGGGGGACAGTGGCGTTAGGTAGTCCTTGAGCTTGGAGCCGAGGGATGCTCTGCGTCTCGTACAATCTTCTGGCTTCGTACAGGTTTTCTCCCCTTTGGATGTACACACGCACCATCTCGTAATATTCACGATTAGAGTACATCTTGTATGAGCGCATCAGACGGACACGGACTCAAAGGTAAAAGTACCCGCGCGGCGGCGAGGGGAATTTGTAGCGTGCGCACGTCAAACCGCGATAAGGTTGCGCAGGCGACTGGACTGGCGTCGGGCAGTCTGGCTGGCGGCGGCGGCGCACGAAGCATTGCGCTGGTGAGCCGGGCGGGTGCAGGGTGCGGTGGGCGGATTAGACACCGCGAGTCACACAACGCCGCCCTGAGCGCGTAGGTTGTCTTTAAATTCGAATATGGGTTATTTCCTATTAATCAAATATGAAAAAAAAAAAAATGCTTTCTACTAGTGATTCTGATTCCAAAATTTTATTATAGCTAAGGGTTTTAAAGTCACCCTGTATATGCAATTTTACCAGACAAAAGTGAAAACACGTACCACCGTTTATTTTCTCTTTTGAAAGACAGTTTCGGATTCAAAGTTTCAAAGATAAAATTTGAAACGACTGAAATAGCGATCGTCAATAGTGTGGTTGCAGTTTTACTTTCATTTTTTGAAGACATTGTGGAAAAAGTCGAAAGATTTATACTGAGGAAGGTAGACTGTATACTAAGTTGTGTTCTAAATTACCTAGCATTATTGCCTAAAGAATACATACACGAGGCATATTTGGAGATTACAAATTCCCTCTCGAGTTCTGAAGAAATCAATCTATTTCATCTATTTTGTCAATTTCTGGATGAACAAGATAGCTACTTCTTTATTTTGTGTTGATGAAGATAATTATCGTACAAATAATACCGTAGAAGGTTGGAAAAACAGAATCAAACACCGATTGCCAAAAAAAGGCTCTCTGTATATATTTATTAAGAAATTGAGATGTAAAGCAAACTATCAGGACATAAGAATAAAAAAGTATCAATTGCACTCTGGCCAAATACAACGAAGGCGGCCCAAAGATTTAATTAAATTTACAAAAGAGAAGGGCATCATTAATGATCTCATAGATAACAAATCCACTGTTACTGAGTGCCTTTCTAGACTTTGTGAATTGTGAGATGTTTCATTTTTTACATTCAGAAGTGTTTTGGTTCTATCGAAGAAGAGAGTTTTTAGTTCCATTGCTTTTATTGTTGTTAATAAAAATAAGTAACAATTTGTATATTGTTTTTTATTTTATAGCGAGTATGCTTCTTTGGTGGACTGTATTACGGCGAATCTGGAGTACGACAGATCTGGAATACGACAAATCTGGAGTACGACGAGTAAGGAATCCGACGAATACGGAACAAATCGTTTATCCTAGGCAAAACTAGTTTGTCCTGAAATCAGGTATGGCCGGTGACATATATACTAAATAAAATTCAAAAGCCTCTCATCAGTACCTACTACAATTTCATCTGCTCGTATCATGACATGCTTTCTTGTATTTCTGCGCAAGGGTCTACCTCTGCTATGAAATTTACCCTCAACATCTTGGGCTTGCTGGAAGAAATCTATTGTTAGAAATAAGCTTGCCTTTGTAAATGTCTTTTCCATAAGTTTGTAATGTGAATTTTCTTGTGCAATAAAAATATACGACATGCATACTACTAAAACCCAGACGGCCTTACTATTAAAACAAGTTATTCCCGGTTCGGCCTGGCCACGGGGATCGGCGGTGCGAATGACGATGCGAGGGGCGAGGCGACCACTCGCGCGGCACCGTTTGCAGGCCACGGGCAGTCGCGTTCGCCGCCGCGACTAGTAAGGAAGTGCGAGAGCGAAATGTCTGTATCAAAGTTATCTCGATATTGCTTAGAAAGTAAAGTTTTGTCTTGCACATTATGAAAAGGATGAAACAAACACGTTGGTATTCGGTAATGTCACATCTGCATGTCAAAATCTTGTTACTCTTTGATTTTCAAAGAGAAAACATGTCCCTTTGTTGATTTTTGTAATTCACAAAATATTATTGAATATGCGTATTTACTGATAGTACTTACGTATGAAAAGTTATTCCTTGGCTTTTTTGTATCTTAACTGTGTGGTTTTTACAGTACCGCAGAACACACGACGGCATTATTTAATTGCTTACTCTCGCAATCAAACACGTCACGGCTCGGCAAGCGCTTGGCACAGACTGAATTGGGGTTGAGTGAATTAGCTCTACTTATAGCTGCAAGTCAGTTTGTGGCGCCTAATCCAGTATTTATTTATTCAGTTATATTGAGCGAATAACCGTAAACAGAAGAATTATTGAAAATAAGCCAAGAGATTCTTTTTTTTTTCAGCCAAACTCAAGTTTTTCGCGCAATTCAACAATTTTCTCTCAAAAACTGGATTAACGGTTACACTTTTAAATACTACTAATATATCTTTACTACTAATATATCTTGAACAATAAAGACTTGTAGGTAGGTAACAAAAACAGCAAAATAAATCATTTTCATTTAATAACAGCTATACAACAGTCTGACATCATCGAGAATTTAAAATCACTAAAAGTATAAATAAACACAACATGTTACAATGAAAATAATACACATGCGATAATGATGAAATAAACAATTTACAGTATTTACATAACTTATCTTCCGGATTAACGAATATTAACATTGAACACTTAAAAGTCCGTTAACTTATTTATCAAACACATTTGTTTGTCCATTTAAACGTCTTCGAAACACATTTTAAGCACTGATTTTACTGTCCATAAATAATCTTCAAACTGCTTTGCAATGATGTACGGCGATGTCTTCTACAAACTCAGATAGCGCGGTAAGCCAACGAACCCTCATCCCCTCTGCGTCAGACGGTGTTGTGTGCCTGCTGTATGGTGGTCACAGGCGACACCGCAGCCCCAACCTCTATGGTGAAGCTGTTATCTAAATAGGATGTCAATTAGGAGCCGCGATGTGACAACTCTCGACGTGTAGACCTGCGAGGTAGCAGCTTACATGATCGAGCAGAGCTTCGACTTAGCAGCTGGAGGATGACGGTAATCTACTAAATAATGTTATATGGACGCAACGATTGGAAGACAGGCCTTGCAATCGATTTGTGACTGGCAGGCGTCAGTATATGTGATAGGAATTTTGTTAAGAAAATCAGCAGCCTTAGACTCGGATTCAAACGCCAACTCCCGAGCGACGAAGTCCACAGGAACCGACTGCCTATAGCTGTAGCATAAATGAAAATATTAGTTGTACATCACCATGCTTCAAAAGCTGGTGTTATAATTATACATAGATCATAACAAAAAATAATGGAGAGTTTTGTAGGTGTATTGTATAGTGATTATCTCAGTCACTGCCTACCCCGTCGGAAGTGGATGAGAAGTGTCCCTTTCACTATCTGTCACCTTCCACTCCCATGCTTACGTTCCCCCTCACTTCGTGTAATGTAAATGGTGTATACGATTGTGCGGACAGGCACAAAGAAATTATATTCGAATTGAAGAAGGCTACAGCTACACTCAACAAAGTGGATTTTAGAAAATAGCAATTTATCGAAATAATTGACCTTGACTTTTAAAATAAATTGTGCGGACAGGCACAAAGAAATTATATTCGAATTGAAGAAGGCTACAGCTACACTCAACAAAGTGGATTTTAGAAAATAGCAATTTATCGAAATAATTGACCTTGACTTTTAAAATAATAAATTAAAATATTAGTTGTACATCACCATGCTTCAAAAGCTGGTGTTATAATTATACATAGATCATAACAAAAAATAATGGAGAGTTTTGTTGGTGTATTGTATAGTGATTATCTCAGTCACTGCCTACCCCGTCGGAAGTGGATGAGAAGTGTCCCTTTCACTATCTGTCACCTTCCACTCCCATGCTTATGTTCCCCCTCACTTCGTGTAATGTAAATGGGGTATACGATTGTGCGGACAGGCACAAAGAAATTATATTCGAATTGAAGAAGGCTACAGCAACACTCAACAAAGTGGATTTTAGAAAATAGCAATTTATCGAAATAATTGACCTTGACTTTTAAAATAAATAGATTTTTTAGGGTTCCGTATCCGAAGTGTTCGTGTTCCGCTGTTCGTGTGTCTGTCTGTCCGTCACGTCAGCGGGCTGTATCTCCTGTATCTTTAGGCGACTATTGGAATGAGGAGTATTTATAGACTTTGTATGGAACACATTTGTGTAGGTCACACTATGAGTTATTCGCCTAAGCTCGACCTTAGACGAATAACTCATAGTGTGACCTTCAAAACGTCGTCAAAATTATACGCCACAAACTTTTCTTTTTGTGAGTATCGCACGCACACATTCATATTGTTTCCTTTGTCGGACGAACGCCGGCGCGCGCAGTTGCTTAGAAATAATGATACCAACTCAACTGAAGTTACTGATTAGGATTTAAAAAAAGCGGGTGTGGGAATTTTTCCCACCTACTTGCCAATACATCACCTCGTTGTAAACAAATGAGGGTTCTGACTTTGTACTATCTGACAGCTGTTTAGACCTGACGCCTACGAGGCGCCGCCTGGTGGCAGAAAAAGTATCGAAAACCCTCGAGGGTTTTCTGTCTTTGTACTATCTGACAGCTGTTTAGACCTGACGCCTACGAGGCGCCGCCTGGTGGCAGAGAAAGAATCGAAAACTCTCATTGCGAAGTGATTATCTTGATAACATGAACAAATTTCATAGAAACATTGCATTGAATGAATAATTTAGTGCTGCAGTGTAATCTTATTTTTATTTTTTGTATTTTTAGAGCTTTTGTGGCACCATTTCAGTGCACAAATCTTCGTTTTGTATTGTTTCTTCAGCGATGTTTTCGTACCAAAGCGCATTCGAAAAGTGATTGACTCAGATTTCCATAGTCAACACTCCTGTGAAAATTCTTGGAGTTGGCGATGCGTATTTCGGGGGCGCGTATTAGGATTCTATGATTCATTCATTATTCTACGGAATCGCCACTTTTTAGGTCGACGAAATGTCAGTTCTACACTATAATTGAGTAATGCTATAGACATGTTATGTTCTCGCTCCACACATCGCATATTTATACGATCATATGAGAGACAACATCATTTTTTCAAGTGTACCCAGTCTTTGTAAAAATTTCTTTATAACTGTAGATATTCACATAAACAGGGTGTTCGTTTGTATAGGTACGCCTGACTCAGGGGTGGTAATTTACACGACACTGAAGCAAACCAAATTGAATTTAAAAAAAGTAAAAATTAACCTAAAAATCATTTAGTTGTGGCCTTATAGGTTATCGCGCTCTCAATACCGGGCAAGAGGCGCGCGGCGTGTCCGCACGTTGTGGTTATTTCAGGACAATTTGAACACTACAATTTGTGGATCAAAATTATGCAAGAGAAAGATTCAACACTTAGTATTTTTTTAGTTCCAAGCGATACTTAAGCTATCGCCCCTGAGCCGGGCGTAACTGCAAGAAACAACACCCCGCATTTTAGTTCCAAGCGATACTTAAGCTATCGCCCCTGAGCCGGGCGTAACTGCAAGAAACAACACCCCGCATATACATAGCAAATGTATTGTTTTTGCTTCTTTACATTGAGTGTAACTTTAGTATTTACTCACTTTGACGTTGATATGATAGATGGTAGACATTAGAATAATAAAGCACATCAATATTACCAGGAGGGCCCATGATAATCCGGGTCATGAAAGAATCCACTGGCTACATGCAGGACAATATGATTAGACATGCAAATGGTATTTCGTAATATATGATAATAATGAATATGCCGCTAAAGTAAAAATATCTATAGACTAAAGATTCTATAGAAAGAGTTGTAATGAGCTCTATGAGCTAATTCTCAAAAATAAAAATGTTTGTGTTTTTACTGCTAAATATAAGATAAACCAGTTAATCATATGATTTTTGCCTCTGCCAATTACTTGTTATATCTTTTTGTATCATTTACAACAAGAGACCACCTTGATTTGAGGCAAATGAAGTCTTTAACACTGCGGGTTGCACCCAACTGCACTACATGAAGGGCCTCTAATAATAATAGGGAATGAGTCCTTGCTGCAGTACCATTATCGGCAAGTTTTTTCGGATTTGGTTCGATGATGTCGAGCCCCGCCTCGTCGAGTAGCCTGTCTACTCATTTACTCAATTTATTAAATTACTATAAGCGAGAATTTGTAGCTTCGACATCGAGGCTATTCGACGTGGCCGGATTAGATTCTACAAATTCTCGCTTATAGTAATTATATTAGCAAATGAGTAAACGTAGAGGTTCCTCGACGTGGCGGGACTCGATGCAAGGGGCCAAATTGTTTTAAGACAGCAAACAGTTCAATTGTGTCTTTTCTATACAAAGATCTATTTTCAACTGGCAGTCTGCCAGCAGTGTGCAAAGCGTGAGATATTTGCATGATTCTCGCGCAGGCCACTATAATTCGGGTGGGGTGTTACTGCTAGGCCTTGAATGCGTAACACCCCCCCCAGAATTAAAGTGTACTAGTCATGACCACGTAAACAGCTTACATTTTACCCTCAGCAGAGTAGAACTCCGTGGCACTGCGTAGGGAACTCCTGTGACTAAGTGATACATTCGCAGGGCACAAGGCATAGAATAGATTATATAAATAAATGGACATACGACTTGATAATGTACTTCAGGTAGGTCTTCCTCTCGCGCTCCACAAACCAGTCCATTAGGTAACCGGCCATCATAGGGGCGGTCTTGTACAGTGTAAAGAACTTGTGAAGGTTGCCTGTCGCCCACGCGCGTCTCGTCTGCAGCGCATGTTTGATGCAATCATTTTCTCTGTCCTCTTTTGAGAGGAACTTGAATATAGTTGTTAAATCTGTAAAGCACAATGTGTTACATTTTAAATCAAATATAACAACATGCTTTTTCAAGGAGTATGGTCGAGCCAACTTGACAGCTTCTGACTGTGTCGATTGTTGCGAGGTGACAGTGCAGTATGCGCACTATACATGCCGCTCGTGCAGGCACCGGCTGATAGCGGGCGGCACGTACCGCACGGTGGCGCACCGGCAATATCCGCTAGCGCGGGCGCGGGTCAGCCTCAACGCACTGTTGGCGGCAGCACGACTGAATGATCTGTTTGGTGATGCATGGGGGAATATAGTACGAGAATGTGGCAGTTTCTGTGAGAGGAAGGTATGATTGTGTTGTCAATGGATTATTGTAATTAAATTATTTCTATGGATCTTAATTGTTATATTATTGTGAATATTAATTTTAATCTGAATTTGTATTTATAGTGTAATTGAATCTTGTAAATATTTTATAATGTATGTTTGTGTTGATATGGCATTTGCTGTAATGACACAAATAATGTAAATAAAATAATAAAAATAATAAGTGCTCGAGTTATATGCCGAGCCATGAAAAAATAGTGTGAAATCGAGTGTCAAACATACCTAGAGAATTTTTTGTAAAGATGTAATAGAGTATTCTGTAAGCTGTAAATTCAGCGACATTGTCTCGGCCATCTGGGAGCTCGCTGTACAGCATTTTGAGTTGCGTCTGGCATTGGTTGAACTCCTCATGGTCCCCTCTCTCAAGTGCTATGCGTGCATGAATCTCATACACTTCAACAGTAAATGAGTCCCTCACTCCTTGGACCTGGAATTGAGAAACATGGATTTAAGTGAGGCCATCTGGCAATAATCTCAAAAACAACTTAGTTTTTATTTTATTTGCCTTGGGAGTTTTTGCTAATAGACATTTTGAAGATAATATGAAACAACTTACCGTTAAATCTTGCCTTATGGACTTCAGCTGATCACATGCATATTGGTAGTCTTGTTTGTCCATCCATCTCTGTTTGACATTCTTCAAAGAATGCTTCAGCACTGCCACGGGCCGGATCTCACAGGCTGCAGGTGCTTTAGTCAGTCTAAGAAAGGATTTCTCGATATCCGCACATGTTCCAACAATATGCATGTCATTTAGTTCATAATCTCCGGTGCTATCCTGTATGATGGGTCTCCTGGAGGTAGGCTCATCTCTGCGATTCACTTCCAATGATCCGGCTGCACTGGCTACACTAGTATTACTAGTATTACCAGTATTACTAGTTTTACCAAATCGTGCTGCACGTATTTGTAGTCTTTCTGTATTACCTTGAATGTCCTCAACAATGAATTGGCCCATCGGAAGTTTATTTTTCTTTGCATTCTTTGTATTTTTTTCTGGCTTCTTCTGGCCCAATGACAATCTATCTGTTACTTTTTTCTTACCCTTGTTGTTCCTGAAAATTTTCCTATCTTCAATGTCATCACTGGAGTTTGATGAAGTGCTGGAATCAAAGAAAATTATATTCCATTGAATATTGAATATGGCTCTAATTTTGCTTGCACTGTCTGTTCTGTTTGACCATTATAATTAGTATCTGGGGACCCTAGCCTTGCTAAGAGCGTTGTTTAGTGCAGTTGGTCGGGCCGATAACAAATCATCAGAATGCACGTCACTCATCACATCATAGATTGTTGTTGTTTATAACTTATAACATGTGCTGAATAATTAAATACCTGTGACATATAATCAAAAAATATTAAGCAAGGAGGATCAAGGAGGATGAAGAAGGATGTATTTGGGTTCAACCTCATTAGGACGACACTTTTTGGTTAGGCTTCTCTCTCCGACGCTAAACACTGTCACATGTGTGACATCATGATCTTACTACTCGGGCTTGCTAAATTGGCACCTGGCTCGAGTGACATTTGTGCAAAGTACAGTGTATACAGTACGGTTTTACATATTTCTAATCGAAATTCGATAATAGATATTAGGTTTCTTCACAGACATATATAGGGTAGACAACGCAAGCACGGGGATAAATGTATGAGAACTAAGCGTGTCAATTTTTTACTACCTATTGTGACGACAGGAGAGCATTTTAAACCTGTAAATGGAAACTATTTTTTTTTGTACATGTTTACCCATTTATTAAATACTCCATTTTTGCGTGACGAGGCTAGCCCATCGCTGCAGCTATGGAGATTAAAGGTTTCCTCACGATGTTTTCTATCACCACTAGAATGTTCCATCATCGCAGGTAAAACATAACCAGCAGCAGCAGACCGTAGCTTTTTAATAAACTACTATCGCAGCCGCATTTGAACAGTTCTTTACAAATGTTCCAATTATTACTACGGCTTCTTTAGACTCGTCTCCGGATCTTGCTGCATTATTTTTAAAACACAATGTGCAATCAAGATTTCTCATTCGCATATATTGAGTCCTTTGGCATAATTAAAGCATTTAAGTTGTGTTTGAAAAAATCCGAGTATCTCTGGGGCATGTCACTAAAAATTATTAGCTCGGTGATAAACGAACTTGCCCCTCATTTAGCTAAAATCTTCAATAAATGTGTAGATGAGAGTGCTTTCCCTGATCTCATGAATCACAGCAGGCTAGTACCTTTATTTAAAAGCGGCGATAGGGGTGACCTCATAAATTTCAGACCAGTTTCGGTTCTACTCGTATTGGGTAAATTATTTGAGAATATTATATTGGGTCAGTTGATAGCGCATTTTAATGCGCATCAAATTCTCCATAGCCAGCAGTTTGGATTTGCAAAAGGGCGGTCGGCAACAGATGCTAGAGTCATGTTAGTTATATTTTTAATGCGTGGGAAGATCGTAGGGACGCTATAGGTGTTTTTTGTGACCTGTCCAAGGCATTTGACTGTGTAGACCACGAAACATTGCTCTTAAAGCTAAAGCACTACGGCATAAAAATCAATAGCTCTAAGCTTATGAGATCGTATTTAGAAGCGAGGTCGACGTTAAAGAGCTCAGAATTTTCACCGATGGTTCAAAAACTGAAGCAGGCACTGGTTCAGGCACCTTCTCGGAGGACCTAAACATCAAGATAGCCATTCCACTGGGTGCCCATAATACTGTATTTCAAGCTGAATGCATGGGCATCATTTCGGCCGCTAATGCCATAGCATCGAGAAAGGTAAGAGATACCTCCATTCGAATCCTCTCGGATAGCACGGCCGTCTTACAAGCCCTAAATAGCAACACTATTAACTCAGGGCTAATCTACGAGTGTCACAAACGACTAATGGAGGTATGTCAACATAACCGCGTAATCCTTCAATGGATAAAAGGACACAGCGGGTCAAGAGGTAACGATGCAGCGGATGAGTTGGCGCGTAAAGGATCTAGCTTGGCAGCGTATGGTCCCGAACCTATCATCCCTCTTCCCTTCAAGATGGTACGCACATTTCTGACAGAGTCGACCAGGAATGATCATGCCACTCTTTGGACAAACCATGAGGAGTGCAGACAGGCTAAGCTGGCCTTGCCGTCCCCTAGCGCTAGGCTTGCTAAGACCTTGCTTCGACTGAGTAGGCCGCGCATGCGACTGGTGACTGCAGCACTTACTGGCCATGGTTTCTAATAAACATCTATATGTCCTAGGTGTTACCGACAGCCCCCTTTGCAGAGCCTGCTTGGAGGCAGAAGAAACGGCTGCTCACGTCCTCATGGAGTGCACAGGAGTAGCGGACTACAGAGCTAAACACCTCGATCAATCGAGGGACCTTTCAGGGATAGCCGGTAACGTAAAGGGCCTGTTGGCGTTCCTGGAGGAGTTTGGTTGGCTCGAATGATATCGCATTCCCACCCACACGCAAAATAGGCGCTTTCGTCGTCGAGTTGCGGAAACCAGCCCGTCTTACAATTGACAATTGACATTGAAGCGAGGGTTCAAAAAACTGACATTAATAGGATAAAATCGTGGGCTTCTGGGTCCGTTCCTCTTCCTCATGTATGTAAATGATTTGCTCATGGTACAAAACATGTCAGAGATAGTATTATTTGCAGATGACACGTCACTAATTTTTGTAATTAGGAGACAGGAAAATGACTTACAGGAAACAAATAATGCTCTCTTGAGAGTAATTGCTAGACTGGTTTACTGCCAATAACTTGCTTCTGAATTCAAAAAAGACAAAGTGCAACTATTGATGCCAAACTACAGTGGGGTCCCCATATTGTAAAGTTAGCACATATACTTAGCTCCGCAGCATATGCAGTTACAAGAATCAGGGAATTGACTGACGTTGCAACTGCTAGGCTTGTATATTTCAGTTATTTCCATAGCATTATGTCCTACGGCATACTTTTATAAGGACGGGCTGCTGACATTGAGATCATCTTCGTTTTGCAGAAGAGAGTGATCCGATTTATTTATAAGCTATGTAATAGAGGGTCTCTGAGAGATTTCTTCAAAGAAACCGACATCCTATGTATTTGAGGAAAAATATCAGTAGCTTTAAAACCATTGATAGCCGCCACAATGTGCAAACTAGAAATAAACAAACTTTCTTTTCCAATGTTCACACTCACAAAAGTCAGTAGTTCGTTCTGGGGCCTTCTACAATAAAATTCAGTAAGAAATACATAACTTAACTGAAGCTCGATTTGAAAAATGTATAAAGCACACTTTGTGCACAAAGGCCTATTACAAAATTAATGACTTTTTACAAGACACTTACATCTGGCATTAAACCATTTCATTGCACCCTATATATTATGTACTAATAATTAGGCACCTACTTTATGTTTTATTATGCTTGCTTGATTATGTTATGACGTTCATTAAGTCTCAGTGTTTGTGCTATTATGAATAAAATTCTTTGAACTGAACTGATGTGTTCTGATGAATGCACCCATCGGTGTATCATGCATGTTAAACAGACTGACAGCGAATGACAGACAAAACCTAATAACGATTATGTACATCGAATTTCGATTTAGTAATATGTAATACTGTACTGTACACACTATACTTTGCCCAAACGTCATTCGAGTTAGGTGCCTTCATAGCGCGCCCGGGTAGTAGGGCGGGAATCTCCTGGGAATAATGATGTAATTGTTTGATTGATCATTGGAATTTCTGCCTTATTTTTACTGTCATAAAGTGGAATTACCAATCCCATTGTGGGGAAAAGATAAAGTTTTGAAAACTCAAAAAAACTCCTTTTCCCAGGTAAGCGAGACCTAGTCCCCCACAAGATGCTATAAAATAAAATAAAAAATCAATTTTCATTATGAATTAAAGTGAACATCTACGTTACCTTGGTCTCTTCTTTGTTGGGCTTCTTGTTCTCCCTGGACTGCGCGAGTGTTGCCTCCTTCGCCTTGGTGGTGAATTCTTCCGTCCACCTAATCTACTGTTGATCCCAGCTTTGCCCTTGGCTGGAGATTTGTTCTCAGACTTGTCCTGGTACTGCGCTAATGTCCCAGTAACTGGTTTCACAGTCAAATTGTTCCTGTCACTGTGAACACTAGGTAATGGCTCCTCATCCCAGTTCCTGGTCCATACTTCATCTTTGCTAGCAGCAGCTGTTATACGCCCTTTCAGGCATATATCTATTTGGTCACGGTCAAATTTTGTTTTACACCTTTCATAACACCTTTTGATATATCGCTCAAGACTGTCAGGCCAAGTGCCTGCAGATTCATAACCCATTGAGTTAGATATCAGCAGATTAGAACAGTCTGGCGTTGTGGGTTGGGGTTTCTCTTGTGATGGGCAGTCATCAGGGGGCAGGGGAATGTCTTCAGTGAGGAATGTTGTGGGGAGCTGCACATCCTGCGGCGGCGGCGGGGGTGGTGCAGGAACATCGGGGGGAGGACCAGGGGGCAGGGGTGGTGGAGGATGATCAGGAAGGGGCGGGAAGGCATTAGGAATGTACTCAGAGCTGGAATTCATACTATTATTATTATTATTATTCTTCTTGCGTTTCTTCTTGGCACTTCCACTGTTGTTACCCAAGAGTGGGTTCTCATTTTGTGACAGTGATGCAGACTTCCTGGCGCCGTTGAGGTTGAACCTAATTGGGGACTGATGGAAGTAGGGACGATGGTTGGTGTCCAGTGGAGACATACCGAGGAGAGGAGACGACGGCATGGGAGGCAGCGGCGGATAGTGCCCACTCATATGAGGCCTCATATTCTGCGGGCGCATGTGGTTACCCTGCTGGCCCATGTTGTTACCCATTTGATGGTAGAACTGGTTGTAGAATGGGTACATGTTGCTGTACTGGTATCCTCCACCAGAATACATCCAAGATGACTGTGGTGGCATTCCGCTCATTGTTTGTATTGGAGGGTCTTTAGAAGTGTTATCTGCCATTCCGTATAATATCTAACAAACAATGACCTCAAATGGGCAGCCTCGCCCCAGAAGAGGCCTGTTGTTACTAAAATAAAATGGCGCAGACAGCTCGCTGAAAAACCTAACTCTACAAGAGACGTAAGGTATGCGGAGTTTAGATATAACTATTTCTTGACTTGCCTGATGTGTAGATAAATAACCACCCGATGGTACACGTTGATCAATGCACAAACGTAAAAACGAATGAGGAAGGAAGGAATTGAGGAATTTATCAACACGCAAGCGCACCACGATCGATTTTGTAGGGTTCACAGAGTACATTTAATATAGGTAGGGTTGTAGGTTTTTGGTTAGTGTGGTGGCGGTCACACACATTTGGTTTGGTGGAGCCTTGCCTTGGTTGGGTGGGTTGGGTCGGGTGGGCGGGGGCCCTTTATTATTTAGACTCTGGTGGATTCTATAATAGTGGGCTGTCAAGTTGTCTTGTATAATGTATGTTTTATGTTGCCATAAAAAAATCGAGGAGCTATATCACGTCGTGCGGTCGTGCGTGTCGCGTGATTGTGTGTACGGACGAGGACGACCGACGACGACGGCCTGCGCAGGAACCCGTGAATCCGTCGACACTATCGTAAAATATAGGATTATAGGACAGGAGTAGAGATGAGTCGTACTAGATAAATTTCGTTCTTAGTCCACCTAGTCCTAGTCCGCAAAAATACTCGATCTAAATACCTATTCTTGGAGTCTCGCCTATTATCA
Organism: Argyresthia goedartella; assembly: GCA_949825045.1. Classification (NCBI taxonomy): domain Eukaryota; kingdom Metazoa; phylum Arthropoda; class Insecta; order Lepidoptera; family Argyresthiidae; genus Argyresthia; species Argyresthia goedartella. Next base: position 16,944,103 of record OX463821.1, on the reverse strand, counting down.
TATTATCAGAATTATCACAGTATGAGGGCGTAGTCACGCCAAACCTGCAAAGTAGGTACCTAGTAAAATCACGTTGTTGCAGATAAGGGCTCACCAGGGTGAACGGACACTTCGGAAGAAAGTGCTATGCGAGCTCAGGTCAATGTCACAGATCAGCTGGACTGCCACTGTATCTACTTAATATTGAGTACAATATGAATGAACCTAGCCAAGTACTAAATTTCTATGTACCTACTGTAGTGATAAATAAGTAATAACATTCACTGAAAAAAAAAGTATGATGTATTTTATTAATAAAATCAAAAGTTTACAACAGAATATTGAATGACAACCGTGTCCAAGACCGAAAATTAAACCAGAAAAGAGATCACAAACTGAACTTGTCTATGTCGCAAAATAACACCGAAATTGCTGGTTCGTTTAAAATTAAATCAATAACTTTGTAACGTGCTTTTGACGCTGTATGCGCACTTTGATCAGAACTCGACGTGAAAATGAAATGATTGTATGAGGAGGATATGAAGTGCGTATGGAATGGATGAGGGGTTAAATGAATGATTGCCCAAAAGTATGCCGAAAATATCTTTAACAGTGGCGTGCAAATGCCTTTAGGAATTAAGACGTTGTAATGATGAACAGACGACATAATCCTGTTCAAAGATTTAAAGTTGTCGAAAGAGTGAAGCCGCGCTATGAAACGAAATTTAAATTAAAATACCTCCGACAGTTCAAATAAACAAAAATATGGATTGGGTCATAAAAATACGGGATCTCCTGAAGCGGTGTCCAACTTCCTCGTTCACGTACGCCTGCCTGCCTGCGTCTGCATGCTCCAAAGCACGCTTTGGTGAGGACACGCGTCTGCGGTGTCGGTTTCAAAAATTGGGGGTATGGCTCGATGCGCAGCTCTCCACCAAAAGCTACAAATAAGATATAATGATACCTGTTTTTGAAGATATTTGCGACCTGTCGAAGGCGTTTGATTGTGTTGATCATAATACGCTATTAATTAAATTAAATCATTACGGAGTTAGAAATAAAGCGTTGGATCTACTAAGATCGTACCTAAGCAATAGAATTCAAAAGGCAGAAGTTAACGGCGTAAAATCTGATGGATCGGGTGTTAAAATTGGCGTTCCACAAGGTTCCATATTAGGCCCTTTCTTATTCCTGGTATATATTAATGATCTGCCTTTCATGGTGGAGAAATTAACTGACATAGTGTTGTTTGCTGATGATACTTCAATGGTCTTCAAAATTGAAAGACAAAAAGGAGATTTTGATGATGTTAATGGTGTATTGACTTTAACCTTGAATTGGTTCACAGTTAATAATTTATTGTTAAACGCTGGTAAAACCAAGTGTATCAAATTCTCACTTCCAAATGTCAGGCAAGTTGAGACCAGTTTGGTGTTAGACAACAGCACGTTAGAATTGGTAAATGATACGAAGTTTCTTGGAATAACCATTGATAGCAAATTGCAGTGGGGACCCCACATAGATAAATTGGCTGTTAAATTAAGTTCTGCGGCTTACGCTGTTAGGAACATCAGACAAAGCACGGATGTGGCTACATCTAGGCTAGTATATTTTAGTTACTTTCATAGTGTGATGTCCTATGGTATCTTGTTGTGGGGGAAAGCAGCGGATATTCAAACTATTTTTATTTTACAGAAAAGAGCTATTCGAGCAATTTATAATTTAAAACGAACAGACTCCTTAAGAGAGCTTTTTAAAGAAATTGACATACTAACAGTAGCTAGTCAATTTATTTTCGAAAATATAATGTATGTACGCAAGAACCTTACAAAATTTTCCAAACTTAGCGACAGCTGTAATGTTAACCTAAGAAATAATCACAGACTATGTGCGCCCCGTTTTAGACTCGCGAAGGTTAGCAATTCTTTCAAGGGTCAGTGCATTCTCTACTACAATAAGATACCTCTGGAGATTTTGAAATTGCCATTTGAGCAATTTAAAAAGCATGTTAAAGCGACTTTGTCGAAAAAGGGATATTACAATGTTCAAGATTACTTAAATGACAGGACTGTATGGGGTTAATCTGGCTCAACACAGACCTTGCTGTTAATAATTTTTTAATTATTTATTCCTGCTTATTAATCATAACAATTAAATTTTTCATATTTGTATTAGTTAAGCACAACCTATTTTTAAAAGAGACCTAAAAATAAATCTGTGGGAGTTTCTACGCCCTTCTTCTCCCACAGTGGTCCAATGTAGAGAAGAGGCAAAAAATGACGTTTGCTAAGTATATGTAAATATATACAGTAATAAAGTACTTTGACTATTGACTATTGACTATTGATAAGTACCAGAATAACTCTAACACGACCAAAATGCCACCACGGAATATAAACAATAAATACATACCCAGATCGCTTCCAACGTCTGGCCTTTGAGTTCAGATGAAACATCGGAGAAATATCGGGAAAACGCCAGCAATATTTTAGGCCGGCATCAATTCTTGCCCAAGGACAATTCTTCTTGCATCAAGGCTGCCCAAACCACATTACACGACAACTCCCAACGCGAACAAAACTGGCCAAACGAAGAAAATGTGCATCAAAATGCTTTCGACTCGAACAGCTCAATGAAAATGATTTTTTCCAGTCGTGCCAAAACTGACAACTACCAATAAGAATCTAGAATAATTCGAACTTTCAATTTCGCATAAACTTATAAAACATCAACCAGCCTGTATCCCAATAAAATAAAAATAAAAATTAGCATTACAAACGAGTCTTAATAATAATAATAATAATAACGTTTATTTCAGGTAAAGTACCCATAGCACTGAAAATGTACAATACACAGTCATTAAAATAAAAAAGTATAAAAGCAATAAAATTAAAATGCAATGACGTAAAAATATATCACAAACAGCCAGGATTAAAATTGTAAAACTATGTAGAAAAATAAATTATAGAAAAAGTAAAATAATTGAATAATAATCATTATAAATAACTTACTATTTTCTATTAGCACTCATATGTACAGAGAGCCAGTGTCTATGCAATGAACTGCAGATATCGTCACAAACGGCACGCACGATTGCATTTCCCGAGCCTCTCAGTCTCCCCCACGCGGTGGCGACCCTGGATCCTAAGACAGCGAAGAAGTCAGGCACTTCCGCGTCTGCAAACATGCTTGACGCACTACAGAAACGCGGCCACCTGAGTAGGATACGGAACGCATCATTGTACTGAATCCTCAGGGCACTATAGGATTTTCTCGTGTAGTTGATCCACAGGTGACATGTGTAAAGGTTTTGACAGAGTGCCTTGAACAGAATGACTTTAACATCTTGGTTACACCTGTGGAACTTGCGAGCGAGCATGTTTCATCTGACAGATAGCGCCCTTCTTTCCCGCTCCATGTCACAATCGTCACGGAGGTCTTCCGTCAGTATGTGACCTAGATACTTAAAACGATCTACAACTCGAACCGGCGAGCCATTCAGTACTATCTTGGGCACCCTCTCCGGACCTCTGCCTTCCCTGAATACCATCATCTCAGTTTTTTGGACACTGTACTTCAGTCCGTGTTCATCGGCATAATGCTCACAAACTGAAAGTAGTTTCCCTAAACCTTCGATAGAGGGGCTTAGGAGCAACATGTCGTCCGCATAGCTGAGGTTGTTTACACAAACACCCCCAACATGACAACCGACCTTGGTGCCCCTCAACCTCACAATTAGGTCATTGATGTAGAGATTGAAGAGGTCCGGAGAGGTAAGCCCCCCCTGGCGAACTCCGCATTCTAGCTTGTATTCGCTAGACGTCGCGTCGCCCCACGTCACACAGTTCGTTTGGCCCCCGTACCAGTATCTCAAGAGACCCACCAACTCCTTGGGGACGTTTGAGCCCAGCAGTTTGTTCCAGAGAATTTTATAATTCACTGAATCAAACGCCTTGCTTAAATCTAGGAAGCATGCATAAACTGACGTACCCCTATCCTTGTAGTAGTTTACTGCATGCTTCAGACTCACGATTGCTGAGTCTGTCGAAAGACCAGGACGGAAGCCAAACTGCGCGTCATCTATCTCTAGCTTGCTCACCACTTCGGGCTGCAGAAGTCGTTCCAGTATTTTACCTATAACGGTCCCCAGGGAGATCGGACGATAGTTGGCCGCAAGGTCACCCGTTTTGTTCTTTGCTATTGGGACCACAATAGTTTTCATGAGGGCAACAGGGAGGTAGCAAAACCTGACACACATGTTGTAAAATGCTGACAACTTTACAAAAATCTTATCTCCCGCACATAGTAAGTGCTCCACACTTAAACTATCATGGCCCGGCGACTTTCCTCTCTTTATCTTCCGTACTGCACGTGCCACATCAGCAGCCGTGAATTGAATCAGCTGACCAGAGGCAGCGGTAGACTGAGAGGCAGTTTCCGGCTGTGCATCAGTCCGAACTGGTTACGGGACAACCTTGAACCTGCGGCCAAACATATCGGCAATCTGAAAGGGGTCCTATAGATCCTCCACAGACACTGGTAAACTCTGCTTAAAATTCAACTCACCCGTTCACACAATTCATCCACACATCCAGTACAAGGCATCTCCGCGTTAATACTATTTAAATTAATATCACAGTACAAGTTATAAGCTTTAGTTTGACTAGCATCTCTTTGACCCCACCTAATTTTGCTTAGTACATTCTGAGCTGTGCTTAAAGTCACAGATGCCACACATAAAATATCACAAATAATACAAAGGGGGAAATGATCAGACCAGGTGACGTCGTACATAAGATGTGTCGAGACAACAGTAGTCCAGGCCGCTTGTGTCGTGAGACAGTGGTCCAACCACCGTCGGGCGCCGTTAATCTCACTCACATAGGTATAGGTATCGCTACCCACGCCCAGTATATTGTGATCGGCGCACTCCCATAGTTGATCCTCACAGAAGCTCACCATCTCATCACCGAAGCTGGAGTTCGGGTGGGCGTTGAAGCCTCCGAGCATGAACACTGCCGGAATGTCACTATCTTCGATTATAGCATTTAGGCGGGATAAACAGCTTTTAAAGTCGATAAGGTTCTCCGCACTATCCGTAGGCATATACACAGAGCACACTAGAAACGAACAATCATAATTCGTTACCTTTACACACGCGATCCTGTCACAGATGGTATCTATTATAGACACATTAGGGAACTTGGATTTACGCCACAGCAACGCCACTCCTCCAAAGGGCCGCCCCCGCAGCACACCAGCCGAAGTATCCACCGACGACTTTGCGAAGAAGCTGAAGTTATCATCTGTCGTACTCCCAAAGTTTATATCGTGAGGTAACATATTAGTATTACACATCCACTCACCATACTTGCACACAATGGTCACGCCTTCTATTACATCTCACTCACACCAATGCTTTCATTCGGATATCAACATACCTATAGTTTGTAACTGTACTAAATTGGAACTGGTTAGGCAAAATACCTACTTAGGCCTAATCATAGATAATAATTTTAATTGGAAACCTCATATCGAACATATATGTAAGAAACTTAGGGCAATATTGTCTCGGTTGCAAATCCTAAAATTTAAAGTACCATTCAACATATTGAGAATGTTGTACCTATCACTTGCAGACTCCATTTTAATTATTGCTTAAGTAGTTATGGCCGCACATTCAAAACTAACATAAATAAAATTTACGATTTGCAACACAGACTTTTAAAGACCATAGTACCTCTAAAGATAAAACAAAAATTCAACCAGAACGAACCAGGTTTGTTTCACTATTGTAATATACTAACTGTATACGATAAACTGGAATCGTCCATTCTGTGTGAGGAATATGGTCGTATAGATTCATTAACTAGAAAAATTAGACCTAAAAACCTACGAACTTTGTCCTATTTGCCTACCTATGTTATTCCCCGCTATAACAATACATATGGCCAATGGACCTGGGAATACATGCTTCCCAGTATTTTAAATAAGATACCTAAAATAACTATAGACAATTTACTAAATAATATATTCAAGAGAAAATTGATCTTAAAATCATATTACTTTTCCCGTTATGTTTAAAATAAAGTGCAATTGTAGCAATTTAAACATAGATAGATATAGTCATAGATAGTAGATATGTAGATATGTATGTAGATATTATGTAGACATTGTTTCTATTGTATCCAAAGTACTTACCGTCGAGTAGTTAAGCGATCTCACCATGTCGCACTTAAATCTAGTGGTTTCAGCGCATGGTTACTGTATTAACTAATGTAATTTATTTATTTATTGAATAGACAAAGTTAAAAAAAGTTAAAAAACAGCCACGTCTCTTGAAGGGCTATAATATCATACGACCGACATAGTTTTTGGATATGATGGACCGATCTTTTAATATTTAATTTAAAACGACGTCTGCGAGTTCACGCTGCACTACATATGTACGTATATTGTATGTATACATAAGTATACTTTAGTTACCTTATTTAATCTGTGGATATTTTTTGGTATATAAGTATACGGGAATAACAAAACGATGAAATTAATGATACGATAATTGATTTACTTTGTTTGAAAACGAAAAGAAGAAAAAAAGAAAAAAAATTTGGAGTTACAAGCCGAATGAATAAAATTAACACTTGTGTTCGTGACGTCATTACGGCGTTCTTAAGCAATTGCATCCCAGCGAGGTGTCAACTTAATTCGTCCTGTTAGTACTAGGTTTGAATCCTGTAGTGAACCTATAACTAAACTACTGAATTCAACTACCTCCATGATTAAATCAAACTACAGATACAACGTACTTTTCACTCATTGTGAAGCGAAAAAGAGATAATAATATGCACTCAATCACACCCTCCTACGATTAAACGTACGAAGCACAGAATCAGCCCTGATCCCGAGTCCTGCGAGGGCGATCATTTCCGAAACATCCCGAACGCTCGATGCGGGCGCCGAAAACTAAATGCATGCATCGCATACAGTACGCCGCTGGGAACAGGCGGTGCGCGCGTCACGAAAAGTGTATACATGATACAGAGCCACAAACTTATCTGTAGAACCGCGAAAGGAGAAACTGCGGACGCCATTTTGAAAATGTCACTTCGCTGTCAGTTGTTGTTGTGTTGTGTTGTTTAATTGAGAATCCATTAGTTTTTCCAATATTACAAGTATTTTGTTTGATAATCATGCCGAAAGCAATCAAAGGTGGAGTACGAGAAATTATTCTCAAAATGAAATTATTCTTTGATGCAGAAAAGCTGCAAAAAGCTCCAATAATACCGTTTGAAAAAGAATACAAACGCATTGTCCAGCCGCTTCAGGCTAGTGTTACCAGATTATTATTATTAAATAAATTCTCGACATCGTTTGATAATACGTTATTAACTAAAACAGCTGTAGGTATTTATTAGTTCCAATTTAATTTAGATTATATATAACCTGGTGCGCGCGACTTCGGCAGCCTAGAATTCGGTTACATTTTCCCAAATTTTATTACTCTGATGATGAGTTTATTTTTCTTTTAGGTATTGGTATATCAACAATTCATAAAATTGTTGCAGAAGGTAAAACCGCTGCAGAAATGGGTACGAAAATAACAACACCAGGAAAATCGAGAAAAAGGACACGTGGCAAAATAGAAGTTGACAGTTTCGATCTAGGTTTGATCAAGCGAAAAGTGCATTAATTTTATGCGATTAAAAGGGACTTACCAACGATTAATAAACTGCTTACTGTTCTAAAAGACGACATAAATTTCCAAGGTAGCAGAGAAACACTTCGTAAATTGTTACGAACAATTGGCTTTCGTTTCCAAAAAACACAAAGCAATCGCAATGATTTAACCGAGCGCAATGATATTTCTGCGTGGAGAGCTAAATATTTGCAAGAATTAAATAAAACGCTTTATCAGCTAATCGTCGACCAGTTGTATACTCAGACGAGACTTATTTACATAGGAGGATATACCACTAAAAATGCTGGCAAAGTCAAGAAACAGATGGAGTTCTAGAACCTGTATCTAAAGGGCAACGTTTTATTATTGTTCATGCCGGAGGAGAAACGAGGTTTGTCCAAAACGCAGACCTTGTATTTAAATCAAATACTCAAAGTGGGGACTACCACGACGAAATGAATAACACAAACTTCAAAAAGTGGTTAACCGAAAAATTACTACCCAATCTTGAAGAACCATCTTTAGTAGTAATGGACAACGCTCCATACCATAGCATTCGGGTTAATAAGGCTCCAAGTACAAACACAAACAAACCCGAAATTCAAAAGTGGTTAAATGAGAATCGTTTCGAAATCTCATCAGAAATGACCAAACCACAGTTACTGGAGATTGTCAAACGATACAAACCTGAACCTGTATATGAAGTTGATAATTTATTAGCACAACATGGTCACAAATGTTTACGGCTGCCACCCTTTCACTCTGACCTAAATCCTATTGAGATGGTATGGAGTGCAATGAAAAGGAGAGTAGCAGAAGTAAATATAGAGCACAAAAATGACAATATGCCGAAACTAGTAACCGAAGCGTTCAGTTCTATTGATGCCTTAGAATGGCAAAAATATTGTGCACACGTGCATAAAATTGAAGAGGATTATCGTCAAAACGAGGGATATTTAGATGAGCCCTTTATAGTCAATTTAGACAGTGGCTCTGATACCGATAGTGACAGTGACTCAGATTTCGAGGAAATTAGTGGAATTTATCCACTCGACCATACATAAGGCATTAGTGCACATACTTCGGCTTCATTAGATCATAATTAATGTGTGAAAAGTTTTCAATAAAACGAAAATTTGAAATGCAATGTGTCAGCAATTATATTTTTCAGCATTTGTCGATCGTACGGTCTGGTCGAGGAGACCTCTTGTAAAATACGTATTTAGTTGTTAAAAGTTGTGATAAGTGCCAAGTGCTTTATATTGTGGATTTTAGTTATTAATAAATGTTATGTATATGTGCATATTTTTTATTTGGCTAACAAAGCGGCTATATTTATGCATCAATCCTAAATTAATAAATCGCTAAAAATAATCGTGTGTTACATCCACTATTTGCACCGATTGCAGCAATTTATGTAATATGTGGCACCCTTTTTGATGGTGGCGTCATCCCTTCATTCTGCAGATAAGTTTGTCAATCTGTACTTGGTGGATCAGACCAGACGCTTGCGGACCAGTTGCCGACTAGCATTAAAAATACTTAGTGCCGGGACATGTTCTAGTATTTAGGCCTCTAGACAGGACGCCAATTCCGGTGGTATGGAGATCAATCATCTCCATAGTCGAAATATGAGGCGATAAACTGCTTATCTCCATCGAAAACCAAAAAATGCTATTCTAGCGATCTCTATTCATAATTTTTTCGATCGCAAACCGACCGAGATATTACGGATGGTCGTACGCGTACGGTGTGGATATATGAAATCTCCCTTGAAACGTCCACATGTTTGTTTACTACCGGTGCGATGATGTTAATGGCGTATTGTCTTTAACCACGTGTGGTTCACAGTTGATAGTTTATTGTTAAACGCTGGTAAAACCAAGTGTTTAAAATACTAACATCTAAATATCAGGCAAGTTGAGAGCAGTTTAGTGTTAGACAGCAACACTTTAGAATTAGTAAATGATACGAAGTTTCTTGGAATAACCATTAATAGCAAATTGCAGTGGGGATACATAGATAAATTAGGAACATCAGACAAATTAAGGGTGTTGCTACGTCTAGGCTACTATATTTTAGTTACTTTCATTGTGTCTTATACTATATAAACTATTTATACTTTACAGAAAAAAGCTATTCGAGCAATTTATACTTTAAAACGAATGGACTCCTTAAGAGAGCTATTTAAATAAATTGACATACTAACTGTAGCTAATAAATTTTTTTCCGAAAATTTAATGTATATACGCAAGAACCTTACAACATTTTCCAAACTGAGCGATAGCTGTAATGTTAACCTAAGAAATATGCATAGACTAGTTGCGCCCTGGTTTAGACCCGCGAAGGTTAGCAATTCTTTCAAGGGTCAGTGCATTCTCTACTACCATAAGATAACTCTGGAGATAAAGCGACTTTGTCGAAAAAGGGATATTACAATGATCAATATTACTTAAATGATGGGTTTGTATGGGATTAATTTAGCTCAATACAGACCTTGCTGTTTATAAATTTGTAATTATTTATTCCTGCCTATTAATTATAATAATTAATGTTATAATAGTTGTATAAGTTAAGCACAAGCAATTTTTAAAAGAGAACTAAACTCAATCTTCTATCAATCAAGTTTCTACGCCCTTCTCCTCCCACAGTGGTCCAATGTAGAGAAGAGGTAAAAATGACGTTTGCTGAGTATATGTAAATATCTACAGTAATAAATAAATTTGAATTAGACTATCTGACTTACCCAACAGCACCGAGCCTTGAGAGAAAAAAATATGACATTGGATACAAGTTAAATGAACAGTGTAATAGGCCCCTGAGAGAGTGACTGTGTTCATGGTAGAATTTTTTGCATATATTTTACTCTTTCATACAACAGCCATGAAAGATCGCTATTTGGGTCCCATTGTCATACTATTAATCTAATAATGTACTCTGTGGTCAGTCTGTGGCTGTCTGTTTGTTAGTGTCATGTCAACTTTCAACCTTTACTTTTGAAACTAGTTTATTATCTGTGCTTTTGAAGGAATATTCGATTCGGCGAGTACATAAGTGGGTGTTATTTAAAAAAAGATTGAAAAATAACATATAGGATTGTAAGAAACAAAATAATCATCATTTCATGTACATACGTAGGTACATGGTACACCAACCAATAACTTTACCGGACTTTCCGTGAAGTGTCAAAGTAGACACGCAAAGACCATCTCATACTTATGGATAATAATGGATCTGTTGAAAACGCCCTCGGTACAATCCTTACTTGATTCCGACTTGGAATCAGTGGACAGCCTGCAAAGCTTGGACATTGAAGAGGTATGTTTTGAATAAAGTATAGCCCTCTGAAAGTTCATAATTCCGCGGAAGTTGCTTCAAGATCCGACTTAAAACAATAATTTCGACTGTAATGTAAATACTTGAATCTGAAGTGTCACAGGCGAATAGTCGCGATGAGAGTTCTCCCTAGAGCAGCTGCAGGTTGGAGTGTAGATAAGGGTAAGCCAAGGGAAAAAATACTTAAAAAAAGCAGCTGGTGCCACCCCCTTATCAACAATCTGATCCAGCTGCATAGTTAAGAAGTGTCATACAATTCAAGCACTGACTCTCTGTTACAGTTGGATGAAGTGGAATATGCATTGCCAGCCAGTGAAGCACCTACTTTGGCTGAAATCCTCTCTGCTGAGGATGATGGGGAGCCTGTTCCTATCTCTATTAGTAAACCAACAGTTGATGAGTCATTGTGTTCAGCACTGCAAGTAGAATTTCTACAAGGTGTCTCACAACAGCTGACACAGGCACAGGTTTGTAAATGTTGAAGGGGTTTGAACCTCTATTCTTCTATTCTTCTTTAAGGGGGCTGTAGCGCCTGCACTTGGCCCACTTGAGACCTTTGTGCATATCCCCTTCTCTTGCACTTCTAGTTCAGCCATCTCAAATCCTGCACCGGCTGGAGTAGGAGGCCTGGGTGTTCTAAAAGCTCAAGGGTGGATGCTGTGTCTCTTAGGATAGCCATCGTTGTTTCTATTGTGGATGGACATGCCAACCTTATGTGTTCAACTGTGATAACAACATGATTGCAGCAACTTTATGTCATGGTAATGAATTCAAAACCATACACCCCCTGCATAGGGGGCTGTCTGTTGCACCTGTAATTTCAAGTGTTTGTTTAGTGTACAATGGCCTGTTATTATACTTGTTAGTATTTTTATTTTACTGCGTGGCAGTCTCATTAGGTAGTTAGTTAATTTATAGTTATACTTATCTATGTAGTTTTGCATTGTTGCATAATTAATTTTGTTTCGGTGCTATGGCTTCTTTGAGCTTTCTTCGTTTTCCTTTGAACCACACATGTCTCCATTGTACTGTTCCGTTTTATTGTGTACGTATTTTTTTCGTCGATGGCTTATGTAGTTATATGAGCGACTTCACACATGACACAGTATTCTGTGTACAGTAAAAAATATCGTTCTGTAAAAAAATACTTTTGTTTTGTCATCGAATACTGGACGACTGAACAGTAAAAATATACGGATACATAGAATTTTAATGGAAAGAGCAGTGTGTGCGGGGGTAGGGGGAGTGATGCGACAGGTTTTGACTCACATTTTATATTGTTCATTCATAGAGAATGCATTGTGTGTAATAATTATTATAATCATTGATTAACTATGTCAACCAAGGAGTGGGAAAAGTTAATAGACAAGGAAATGTTAATTAGTTTGGTAGAAGATAGGCCAGTTCTTTGGGACAAGACGCTGGATATATACAGAGAGATTACTGCAAGTATTGTAGTGTAACGGCACACAGGCTAAGGTCGAGCCACCGCTATCAGTAGCTATGATCGTCTATTCTATCTTCCCCAAAATGAGATGTCCCGATTCAGCTGTAAGATTTGTAAGTTAAGAATGATTAGTCTGAATTTCTCGTTCGTTGAGAAGTTCGTTAGGCGTACAATAGTCGAACGAAGTTTGGTTCAGGAAGTTACAGTTTCAAGTTAGACAGAGAAAGCATATATGTCCGCGAGCCGGTAATTCGCATCAGTCAGCGGTGTATTGCGCCAGAACGATCGTTGTTATATTTTATGGGTGATGGTACCATCTGGTTTTTGTATATATGGGCGCCTGGAACTTCTTTTAGTGGTCGACCACAGTTTATAATATTTGTTTGTGATATCGTATAGATATCCGTCGTAGTTTTACGACGTGAGTACTCAATGATATTTCATGTGCTCGCTAGTAGCGGCTTGTGGTGGTTCCAATTATATATTTGGTTCACGGCAATAACGATCCGAAAAGACCGGTTTACACAATTGCGATTTGATTGATTTTCCGAAATGGGTTCTGAACTAGCGGTTACCTCAAAAGGTCCGTAACGTTTTGAAACCTTCAACTCTGCGCAATTTGAGCTGGATGTTATCGAAACGTAGGCATTATTGCTTTAGGAGATCTAACCCACACCATAGCGAAGTGCATAGTTCGATAAATACCGAACTATGAATTCCACTAGCCGCAGCACGCCTCGACTGAGCCTAATCATATATACCGACTCAGCCTACACATTAGACCTCCAGCGAAATTTACATTTAATTTAAAGATGCAACTTGAATCCAACCTGACCCAAGGCAATGCAAAACACCTACCTGGTCCTAAACAATGAACTTTAGACTGTAAATTGATCTCTTCGCGCGTCCCCGACAACACTCAAATGTCAAAATATCAACAAGATATGTTATCTGTGTTGACACCGGTTGAACTTTGTTCTGAATTTGTTATTTCCATCCGCGGAACCTCATCGATCAAACAGTCTCCCTATGCCCTGACAACCTAGGTTTAGCCGCAACTAAACTCCTGTCTAGCCTAGTCTAAAAACCTAGTGTTATCGACGTCCATTATCGACACCACTCGAAAATGGTTGAGTTTGATTTGAATGTGCTTGTATGTTTAATGACTATGTGTGTGGGAATTTCAAAACTCGCTACTCGAAAGGAATGAGGAGAGGATTAGCCCGCGAATATCCTAAGAGCCAATCCAGGAACCCTATGGTGAAGGAAAAAGGAATTTAGGGTCGCTCCAAGCCCAGACTCAGACTCAGATAATTGACTTACAAGTTCTTATCTAACGACCCAAGGATAGTTTTGGAATTTGGGGTAGGTTGATATAAAGGATAGGAACCGAGGTATATCTCGGCGCTTCAGACACTCACGAAAAACCACTGAAACTTCGCAATCACAAATTCGTATAGTTCTGACGCGTAACACGGCAGACAAAAACTGTTTAGAACTCGTGAAAGACGACTGTCACAGTAGCTAGACGCTGAGACTGAATGCTCTCCCCTCCCACGCTCTCGTATTTATAGACCCCACACGTCTGAAAGAAAAAATATGCGTCCTTTGCGAACACGCTCTGCCCAAGCGAAGCTTCTTATCACTAACTACACAGGGTCTAATTTCAACCATGCCATGCAGATCCGCCGTTCTACAAATTGTGTGTACGCATATTCACTATGATCAACCGTAGGTGATCACTCAAATCATTTGGTACTGCCGATACACAGAATCTGTTGATCGCTGACCAATAAAAGCTTGTTGCGATTAATTAAGCCTTTCCCGACCGCTAGGCGCGCGCAGCAAAGACCACTAGAATGCTATTCATACTAGTCGTGTCAGACTCTCCATTCCATACCTCAATCGCAATTGTATATTTGCAATCAACATAATAGCTTTCTCCGTATCGTTCCATAATAACCTTTCATTATTTAGTTATTCATAATTTTATTCAACGCGCAGCCAAATCGGCTCTGATCTCTACACATCTCGCAGGAATGCGACAAAAAAAACCTGACCTGTAAACTTCCTCGAACCATCCCACGCGTCGGCTCTGTTTTTTGCTAACTTGCCACTGAGCTACGCAAAACCCCCAAACGTTATCTGAACCGATTCTCGTATTCAAAACAGCGCGGCGTTGGGCTAGCCCTCTATCACGCAGAATGAAGTATCAAATGTACCGACTCTCGTGTACCATTACAGCCCCCTCCCAGACCTTGAGACACTGTTTATCTCAGTTAAACATGGCGCAAGGATCTCATTACCACTATGCTACCCATGCTTTGTCCATATCTACTCTATATGTACGGACATCTCAAATCATGTACACAGACCGATGAATCTGTCAATTATGTATATAATATTTACACAACTCGATTGAGCTCTCTCCTGTCTTATCTTATTTATCTATCTAACTATACAACCTCGCTTACCCGCAACTTATCCTAATTCGTATTACTATATATATACAAATTGTTTTTTTTTTGTTTTTGTTTCCAAACCATGCAAGATCCTTAAATCTACAAAGTAGTTACTCAAATTTACAGCTTACAGCTTAATTATATAACTTTTATACACTATCTTATTTATCTACGCCCTTATTCGTCCTCACATAATACCTGGCTATATTTATAGTATTGAAGTTACCCAATATCTCATTTGAACCCGGATCTACTAAAGTATAACAGTTCGGATATATCACTGCCGAAATAACATAAGGCCCTTTATACAACAATGAAAATTTCCGCATGATTTTATGTTCTTTATTTGAACGCACAAAGGTCTTAAGTTTCACATAATCACCTATACGATAGACCTCTAACTTACGCCGTTTGTCCGCCTGTCGCTTACGTCGTTCACTAGAACTTTTAGAGTTTTCTATCGCTACATTCCGCACCTGTTCCGTATCTCGCACACTATGGCCTAATAACCATTCATCGCCTAATTCCTTGTCAATAGTTAACGGTTCCCGCCTACCAAACGCTAACTCATTAGGCGCAAAGCCTGTGCTTGTGTGTTCGATATTATTATAGCAATTTTGAATGTCCGGTAACACGTCGACCCAACTACGATTACTTCCGCCGCAATAAGTTCTAATCAGTCGACCTAGCTCGCGATTCACTCTTTCTACGCTATTAGAATTTGGACAATACACCGACGTATGAGTGACCCGAATCCCCAGCTGTTTGAGTCCAAATTCCCAAACTTTCGATATGAACTGTGGTCCTGAGTCCGTAATTATAGTTTCGATGGGTATTTCCCTATGAAATCTCTTTGTACAAGCGAGCACGCTCCTACCTGTCGCTTTTCGCATTTGATATAATTTTATTACTTTACTGTACACGTCTTGAATCACATATATATATTGATATCCGAATTTACCTACGGGCAATGGCCCATAAAGGTCCGAGAAAACTTTCTCACCCAACCTTTCCGCCAACACCGGTGTACAAGGACCAACGGTATTGTTAGTACTTGGTTTGACCTTTTGACATATGTCACAACTTATCACCGTGCTAATCACCCTACTCATATGAAGAAAATAATATCTGTCCTTCATCAGTGCTAATATTTTATATCTGCCGTAGTGACCTATTTCTTCATGTATGTGTAAAATTAGTTCCTCCTGTAGTGATTTCGGAATTACTAGCAACTGTACGTTCCGCTTCGGCACGTGAAAATATAACGTATCACCTACTAGCTTGTAATTTTCAAACCCTCTCGTTCCCGTATCTACCACACTACGTCTGATACAACCGCTAATTCGATTTAACCGCTCATCTTCGCTTTGTAATCTCGCAATGTCCCGTAAACTCGAAATAACACTTGCGGTATTCGATGCCTGAAACCAGAATATCCCCGGCTGAACATTTGTACTGTCAATCATACCTCCAGGTCCCGCTATTTGCCTGCTTAGCGTGTCGGCAATTTGATTATCAGTCCCTCGCACAAATTCTATGTCGTAATCGAATTGCTCTAAAAACATACCCCACCTAGTTACGCGTGCCCCCAATAAAGTCCACGACTTAATGAACGTCAAACTTTTATGATCAGTTCTAATAATAACTTTTTCTCCCCGCAAATATATCTCAAATCGCTTTAAAGTGTATATAACTGCATACATTTCCTGTTCACTGATCGACCATCTAGTCTGAGCTCCCTTAAATGCCTGCGAACAGAACCCTATAATTCGTTCCTGGCCCGAATCATCTAATTGATAAACATAGCCCCCAATTCCTATAGCGCTGGCGTCACATTGAACATAATATGTTTTTCCCGCCAATGGCTGACTCAAAATTATACTTTCTAAGAATTGTTTTTTTATCTCGTCAAAAGCACTTTGCATCTGCGCACTCCAAACGAACTTGACTCCAGACCGTAATAAATTGTACAAGGGCTGTGTTAACGTTCCAAAATTTTTTATAAACCTCCTAAAGTAATTTATGAACCCCAAAAACGCCCTCAATTGCCTGACAGTTCTGGGTGACGGATATAATTTAAGTGTTTCAATTTTGTCCGGGTCCATTTGCAAACCTTGTGTAGACAACATATGCCCCAATAACTTGACCTTTTTTTGTGCGAACTCGCATTTTTTTAGTTTGCATGTGAAGCCCGCGTCTTTCAATTTACTCAGAACCGTGTCCACTTGAGACAAATGCTGTTCGAAGTCACCCTCAGTTAAAATTGCCAAATCGTCAACAAAATTTAAACAATATGACCTAACCTCTGGCCCTAAAATTAAATCCATCGCCCTCGAAAATGAACCCACACTGGTTTTCAACCCCTGAGGTAAAACGTTGTAAACATAACTTCTGCCTTGATATACAAAACCCGTGTATTGTTTAGATTCGTCTGATAATGGTATAGAAAAATACGCATCTTTGATATCAATAACCCCTATGTAGTTTATCCGGCGCCCGGATTGCAATATCTCACTCATTAAAGGTGTGGTTTCAACCTCCCCAACCATTCCGTGTTTAATTGTCGTGCATCTAGCAGGATACGGACCTCTCCTGATTTCTTTAGTGCACAAGTCAATGGACTGCTGAAATCCGTAGATTGCCTGCTAATAATACCTATCAGTTCCATTTCTTCCAAACGTTTTGTTACTTTATCGCGATATGCGAACGGTATGGGATAGCTTCGTTTTACGAAAGGCGTTTCATCTCTCATTTTTATCTCATGTATATATTTATTTGTCCGACCTACCCTATCGCTAAACAACTCTGCATGTTTATTTAACACCGGCAATAACTTTGTTTTGTGTTCAACAGGTATTGATGAATTATTCACATATTTCTCTATCATATTTCTACTGGTATCTAGGTTCTGTACTTCCATTGTACAACAGCAAGAATCCTGATTAGGGCCAGTACCTAATGGTATTTCACACATCCGCCCGGCGCTTCGTATAATTAGCCTCTTATTACCCTCACACATTAAACTGGCTCGCGTCTGTTGTATAAAATCAAACCCCAAAATTAAATCTTTAGGCACCCTTGTTAATACTAGCATTGGAGTATCGATGACGCATTCACCTATTGTTAATGGTAACGTTACTAATTTATCAACCTTTTCCTTACTGACTCCAAATGCACCTGTGATTCTCAAACTTCGAATCGGTATTTCCGTCGGTTTTCCCAATTGTCTGCACACTTCTTCGTACACTCTCCGACTTATTACACTGATTTCGCTCCCCGAATCAATCAAACTCCTTACAACAATATTCCCAATACGCACATCTATCTCAGGTAATGTCAATGTACTACATAAATCGCGCCCACACTCAGTCGAATCGTCGTCTCTGAATATCGTATGTAAACGTCTGTCATTTCGATCTCTACAATTCGACCTAGATTTTTCATCTAAACACACGGCATATCCATGCGCTTTATGCGCTAATAATTGAATAAATTCATTCACACCCACGTTCGAATCCAAATTACACAATTCATACAGTCTATGCTTTTTTTCAATTTGATCGGCTGTCCACACAAACCGTAATAAATATCTGAGCGCGAACGACCCGCGCGAGTCCACTAGTTTTTTGAATTCTGATTTATCGCATTATTCCTGTCACTTGAACTTTGCCCTGCATCTGTATCTCCTGAACTATCATTGCCCCTTTGGAACCCTATTGCCTTGAAACTAGCCTGAGGCTGTCTACCTCTACCGCGAAAATAACCGCGACCGCGCGTCCCAAATTCGTTTCGCGCCTTCGTTCCCGCGTTATAATTATTCCTACGACTCACCGCGTTATAACGTAACGTATTTACCCGCATAGCTCGATATTGCCCACGCATGTAGCTATTCCGCCTTACGTCGTTCGTATTCATCGTATCCGAACCCTGCAACGCACTTAATCCCCCATCGACATTCCGTTCTAAATGCCGAAGGAACTCGACCGCATCTCGTATCGTCATTGGTTCCTTTCTAGCAAAAAACGCTACCTGAATATCACGCGGCAACTGTCTGAAAATCGTGTTGATTTTCTCCGTATCAGTAAACGGTATCGTAAGCTCATATATGCTATTCAATTGAGAGGCAAAGAATTCTTCCATACTTTGACCTTTCTTAGAATCAAACTTCGCAGTTAGGAATCTTTGTTTAATTAATTCCTGTTCATTATCACCCCAGAATACCTCTCTGAAATCTTTTTCGAAATCCGAATAGGTTCGCCATGAGTCTCTGTATATGCTCATTCGAACTTTTGCAATTCCTACCAAACTATCCGTTGCCCATATCAAAGCCCTAGAACTATCTCCCGAGACTTTAATATAAGCCTTTAAATCTCTTAAGAAAATCATCGGATTTTCCGAACTCCGCCCATCGAATGTCGGCAACTTCTGTGTCATTTTCACAATGCATGATTGACGTTTTTCTACCGATTGTTCAAACGTCTCTAGTTCCTGTCTGTCAGTCTGTCTGTCCGAAGTCCTACTAGCATTGCTTGCGCTAGAACCCCTTTCCAAACTGTCTAATCTATTCACTATTTCAGATAACAATTGCGTCACCTGCCCTGACGCCATTTCACTTGTGTGCGAAAGTGAAACACGCCTAGTGTTTTTTCTAAGCCGGCCGGCCATTATTCCTGAACACTAAACCGTCGTAGCTCGTTCGAAGAATTATGAAAACAATGCCCCTTTTTTTGCTTATTTCTTATTTACAAAACTGAACTGTTTAAAATCGTTTCTACGTTGTGTTATTTTTAAAAGTAACGCGTTAGACCTTGATTCTTTTAGAATATCTAGGTATCAGACTATCTAGGATATCCTTCGGTCTCGGCACCAGAAATCTGTAACGGCACACAGGCTAAGGTCGAGCCACCGCTATCAGTAGCTATGATCGTCTATTCTATCTTCCCCAAAATGAGATGTCCCGATTCAGCTGTAAGATTTGTAAGTTAAGAATGATAAGTCTGAATTTCTCGTTCGTTGAGAAGTTCGTTAGGCGTACAATAGTCGAACGAAGTTTGGTTCAGGAAGTTACAGTTTCAAGTTAGACAGAGAAAGCATATATGTCCGCGAGCCGGTAATTCGCATCAGTCAGCGGTGTATTGCGCCAGAACGATCGTTGTTATATTTTATGGGTGATGGTACCATCTGGTTTTTGTATATATGGGCGCCTGGAACTTCTTTTAGTGGTCGACCACAGTTTATAATGTTTGTTTGTGATATCGTATAGATATCCGTCGTAGTTTTACGACGTGAGTACTCAATGATATTTCATGTGCTCGCTAGTAGCGGCTTGTGGTGGTTCCAATTATATATTTGGTTCACGGCAATAACGATCCGAAAAGACCGGTTTACACAATTGCGATTTGATTTTCCGAAATGGGTTCTGAACTAGCGGTTACCTCAAAAGGTCCGTAACGTTTTGAAACCTTCAACTCTGCGCAATTTGAGCTGGATGTTATCGAAACGTAGGCATTATTGCTTTAGGAGATCTAACCCACACCATAGCGAAGTGCATAGTTCGATAAATACCGAACTATGAATTCCACTAGCCGCTGCACGCCTCGACTGAGCCTAATCATATATACCGACTCAGCCTACACATTAGACCTCCAGCGAAATTTACATTTAATTTAAAGATGCAACTTGAATCCAACCTGACCCAAGGCAATGCAAAACACCTACCCGGTCCTAAACAATGAACTTTAGACTGTAAATTGATCTCTTCGCGCGTCCCCGACAACACTCAAATGTCAAAATATCAACAAGATATGTTATCTGTGTTGACACCGGTTGAACTTTGTTCTGAATTTGTTATTTCCATCCGCGGAACCTCATCGATCAAACAGTCTCCCTATGCCCTGACAACCTAGGTTTAGCCGCAACTAAACTCCTGTCTAGCCTAGTCTAAAAACCTAGTGTTATACCACGTCCATTATCGACACCACTCGAAAATGGTTGAGTTTGATTTGAATGTGCTTGTATGTTTAATGACTGTGTGTGTGGGAATTTCAAAACTCGCTACTCGAAAGGAATGAGGAGAGGATTAGCCCGCGAATATCCTAAGAGCCAATCCAGGAACCCTATGGTGAAGGAAAAAGGAATTTAGGGTCGCTCCAAGCCCAGACTCAGACTCAGATAATTGACTTACAAGTTCTTATCTAACGACCCAAGCATAGTTTTGGAATTTGGGGTAGGTTGATATAAAGGATAGGAACCGAGGTATATCTCGGCGCTTCAGACACTCACGAAAAACCACTGAAACTTCGCAATCACAAATTCGTATAGTTCTGACGCGTAACACGGCAGACAAAAACTGTTTAGAACTCGTGAAAGACGACTGTCACAGTAGCTAGACGCTGAGACTGAATGCTCTCCCCTCCCACGCTCTCGTATTTATAGACCCCACACGTCTGAAAGAAAAAATATGCGTCCTTTGCGAACACGCTCTGCCCAAGCGAAGCTTCTTATCACTAACTACACAGGGTCTAATTTCAACCATGCCATGCAGATCCGCCGTTCTACAAATTGTGTGTACGCATATTCACTATGATCAACCGTAGGTGATCACTAAAATCATTTGGTACTGCCGATACACAGAATCTGTTGATCGCTGACCAATAAAAGCTTGTTGCGATTAATTAAGCCTTTCCCGACCGCTAGGCGCGCGCAGCAAAGACCACTAGAATGCTATTCATACTAGTCGTGTCAGACTCTCCATTCCATACCTCAATCGCAATTGTATATTTGCAATCAACATAATAGCTTTCTCCGTATCGTTCCATAATAACCTTTCATTATTTAGTTATTCATAATTTTATTCAACGCGCAGCCAAATCGGCTCTGATCTCTACACATCTCGCAGGAATGCGACAAAAAAAACCTGACCTGTAAACTTCCTCGAACCATCCCACGCGTCGGCTCTGTTTTTTGCTAACTTGCCACTGAGCTACGCAAAACCCCCAAACGTTATCTGAACCGATTCTCGTATTCAAAACAGCGCGGCGTTGGGCTAGCCCTCTATCACGCAGAATGAAGTATCAAATGTACCGACTCTCGTGTACCATTACAGCAGGTTGGCGCGGAAAAATGCATTATTTTATTGGGGGATTTTGAGGTTATGGAACAAAGACAAAGACAAGAGTTCGGTAAGTGTCTGTTTTATTATTTAATTACATTCTAAATAGCTTCATCCTGCCATCGAACTGATCCAGCTTCGGACATGAAATAGTTCACGAATTCTGTTCGAACTAAATTGGCAGTATTACCACCTCGTGTTCTTACTTCATGGGGTAGGCTTTCATAAGTAAATTCTTCAGATACGTTATTATCACTGTTTGAGCCCTCCTTGTCCCTTATAAAGTTGTGTAGAATAGTATATGCTTTAACGGTCCATACAGCTGTTGTTTTATCGATGTCTAGAGGCCGATGGAATATTCTCCACTTATTAGCTAAGATACAGAACACACATTCAACGTATCTCCTAGCTCTAGTCAAACGATAGTTGAATATTCGCTTATTTTTGTCCAGATGCGTCCCGCCAAACGGCCTTAGCAAATTTTCGTGTAATCGGAAACCTTCGTCTCCAATGACCACATACGGAACTCTCGTTTCTGAGTCTCTTGTTAATGGGCATGGTGCTGGTATTTGTAAACTCTCGTCTAGCATCATTTTCCAAAATGTTGTCTCCTTGAATATTGATGAATCGCATTCTTTTCCATAAGATCCGACACTGACGTATGTCAATTGTCAATTGTAAGACGGGCTGGTTTCCGCGACTCGACGACGAAAGCGCCTATTTTGCGTGTGGGTGGGAATGCGACATCATTCGAGCCAACCCAACTCCTCCAGGAACGCCAGCAGGCCCTTTACCCTATCTACCCTATATAATTATATTAAGTTAGCGCAGGTGGTCGGGCTTTTAACTCATTGCGCTGGTCGGGATTTTAACTCATTGCGCTTGGTGTCGAGTTCGGCGCGCCGGTGGAGCTCAAACTCACGGACTTTGGTTTTAACCAAAGCCCTCCACTCGGGTCTTAGGGCGGCATGCTTTTCCCAATGGGAAGACTCTATGCCACATCTCTTCATGTGTCGCTTCAGCACATCTTTATACCTGAGGAGTTGTCCTCCATGCTTGCGCTTCCCCTCCTCAAGTTCTGAGTAGAAGATGTGCTTTGCGACCCTCTGCTCTGCCATCCTTGACACGTGTCCGCACCACCGAAGCTGTTGCCGCATGAGGTAAGCCTCAATGCCACCTACATTGGCTCGTCGCAGCATCTCGGTATTCCGCACGCGATCAGACCATCTGACGTTCATAATTTTACGCAGGCATCTTAGGTGGAATCGGTCTAGCATGCGGATGTGACGACGGTACACAGTCCAAGTTTCCGCAGCATACAGGATGTTATGCCAATAACGTCGAATCTTCCTTCTCCGATAGTACCAATACAACTCTACAGCGTCTATCCTTCTAGAATAGCGGCGGTATACTGAGATTTTTCTGTTCACATATCGGATCCAGTAATGACTGATCCGTTGAACGTTATACGGTGCATGTGTGAACAGAGAATACATTTATGACGTATCCGTTAAAAACGTACCAGTTAAACGGACTCCCATGTGTGAACGGGGCCTTAGATGAGAGGCTGGCCTAGTGGTTACCATATTTTTTTGGGAATTTAGGGTTTTTTCAAAACTAGCATTGCACAATGTACCCTATGTTTTTCAATACAGGACTTAAAGACCAACAAAAATGTTATATGACAAAGTCCTAAAGCTCAAGGGCTTTGAGATAATCCATGTTTATAAAAGATGTCCTATACTGTGTCGCGCCAACAGTCTCCCCTTGTGCGGGCACGGTCCAGCCTCAACACCCTGTTGGCTGCAGCGCTGCTGAATTGAGTTTGGTGATGCTTGGAAGGAATTTGTGCGAGAATGTGGCAGGGTCTGTGAACTTCTATGAGATGAATGGGTGATTGTGTTGTCCCTGTATTATGGAATTGAATTGAATTTGCGTTTATTTTATTGAAACTGAATTGAATTGAATCTGTGTTTATAGGTACTAGTGTTTCTGTGAGCTGTGACCTCATGAGTGACACTTTCTTTTAATAACACATACAAACTTATGAATGCAACTGGTTATGTACATGGAGTATGAAAGTAAACATATAAACCGCACCAATAACTTTGTAAACTACATTTTACTGTCTTAATTAAAACCTACCTATTGACTTTTCACTAAAATTATATACTTAGCCTGTTACTCTCACGGTCTCTATAAATCCAAAGACACCTCATTTGTTAAAATCCGTTAAGCTGTTTGGACTGTACCGGTTTTTTTGTAATTTGAAAAGCATCACAACTCCGCCATTTTGAAAAAAAAAAAACTGAAGCAACAAAAATCTACTCAATTATCGAACTTGCTCACAAAAATTCACGAGAATCAGTTGAGAAATGCGGGGGAGTTGGTACCACAATCTTTTTCCGATTCAAATTAGGCTCAAAACAAGAATATCACCATAGCAACCATTTCCATTCATTCAGATTCCAATTCGCCATAATAGACTTTATATACCTAATACCAAGACTTGTTTTAAGACGGTCACGGTAATTTTGCGGATCAAATTAGGTTCATAATCTGAATCGGCAAAAGACGTTTTGGTAACCCCCCTGTAAAGGATAACATCCGGACTCACATTATAGTAACAGAAACACATCATCTGTGAAAATTTCGTCTGCCTAACTATCACGGTTTATGAGAAACAACCTGGTGACAGACGGACGTACGGACGGACAGCGGAGGCTTAGTAATAGGGTCCCGTTTGGCATCCTTCGGGTACGCAACCCTAAAAACCATGTCTCGCTAACGACATCCATCTATACTTATAAAAATGAACCACTGAACGTTTTTCACATTTATTCTCCTCAGTCCGGAGGAGGTCTAGGTAAAAAGGAAATAAGGAAAAACGCAGAGAAACAGCCAAAAAATCTAATAATGTTTTGTATGGATAGTAGTGGAGAAGTGTCAGCTTCTTACTGCTTGATGGCGCAGGTAGCCATAGAATATTCAAACTCCTTTGCCATTGATTAATTAAGTAATATAATTAACCTTTTGTTGGTAGTGGACTTCATGTTCCACAGCTCTAACGACTTTTACTTATTTAACGACCAACTATTTAACTACTAATTTTCTCGCCAGCGCGACACTTTAGGGTATGTTGGTACATACATACTGACCCGGTGGACTTCGTAACATCTAAAATTTTATTGTAAAATAAGTAATAAGCAACTTATTTTACAATCAAAGGGGATAGAATCGATCTGGCATATCAAGGCGCCGCCGCCATTTTTTTTTTCGAAATCACGGTGAATAATGAAAGTGGTATCAAATCAAATCAAATGTCTTTATTACTGGAGATATTTACACATTATTAACAGCAAGGACTTTGTTGAGCTAGATTAACCCCATACAGTCCCATCATTTAAGTAGTATTGAACATTGTAATATCCCTTTTTCGAAAAAGTCGCTTTAACATGCTTTTTAAATTGCTCAAAAGGCAATTTCAAAATCTCCAGAGGTATCTTATTGTAGTAGAGAACGCACTGACCCTTGAAAGAATTGCTAACCTTCGCGAGTCTAAACCGGGGAGCAACTAGTCTGTGATTATTTCTTAGGTTAACATTACAGCTATCGCTAAGTTTGGAAGATGTTGTAAGGGTCTTGCGTACATACATTATATTTTCGAAAATAAATTGACTAGCTAAAGTTAGTATGTCAATTTCTTTAAAAAGCTGTCTTAAGGAGTCTGTGCGTTTTAAATTATAAATTGCTCGAATATGTAGCTCTCTTCTGTATAGTAAATATAGTTTGAATATCCTCTGCGGTATTTATGGGTAGAGGACACACAGGCGAACAAAAAAAGTCAAGTATCATGGTACCCCAAAGAGTCACGTTACCGAGATGTTTGGAGGTAAAGATCGACATATTAGTATAACGACAATCACCAAAAATATACTTATTACGTGTCTTTAAGCGTCAAATTGTATCCAAATAATCGTTCCCGCAGGTTGATTATTATTATTACTGTTTATTGGAAGAGAGTAGGCGCATAACATACTAATAGGAGCATACTACTACTATAATTAATGATTTATCTACTAAATCGCATCGCAATGAAAAGGCGCCAGAAAAGGCGATAAAATAATATTGCATTTTACACAACATGTGAATTGACACTAATGTCATCAGGAGGGAGATGGATGAGGATGGCATGCTCCCATTAAGCATGCCGATTTTGGATCTATGTCCAAGACGAAGCATCTTGAGACCCAGTTCTAGATACAAAGTAATAGAGATTTGACTGCTGCGGAACAAATGTTTAAATACTGAATATTGCTGGGAATTGGATGAAATACTTTGAACATGATGAGGCTTATCTCCTGTCAGCACGCTACGCGGCCATCGCTCTCCGATAGCATGAGATAGTCTGAGTAATATTTTTGTTACATGCAAGTCTGAAAGTATAATGCATTAATAAATATATTAAAAATGTCAATAAAACCATTGAATTACTAATTGTGGTGTTGTTTTATTTTGATCAATTTAACAAAGGTGACTAAACTAGCTGACAGAACAATTGGGTATGATCATCATCATCATCATCATCATCATATTCAGCCCACATCGACCCACTGCTGGGCATCTGCAGTGGACAATTACTTAAAAGTGATAATTAGACACAAAATTAATAAATATAACATATGACGAACTTGCTACAACTTTACTAAATTACATTCAAAACAAACTACGAGCATATTTGTTACATATACGTTGACTGTGCAAGGTCCACCAACGGCGACGATCGATCACCTCCGTCTATCATTGCAGCAAGGTCACAAGATCGCTTCAGTAGTGTAATACGATTTCGCGACACAATCGCAGGGAGTTCATACCAGACGACGAAGGGATCCGCTTACCACGCACGAGATCCGGGTTCGATTCCTCGCGGCGGCAAATTTATTTTTGTTTTTGTTCCTGATTCCGAGATATTAACAACAGACATTTTTTATTTTTACTTTTATTTATTCCGACTAAAGGAATACATTCGGTGTTTACCATCAATATCGAGATGGAGGAAAAGTGCGCAGAAGGATGTAATCAAATACTCCCTCATAGACGGTTCCTCATATACTCTAAATGTAAAATATGACCTACAATGCGCTGGAGTTTCAGAAGCAAGGTTTTATAATACAAAGGATACTGAACGAAAAAAGCATTAGTCATGCCCGCTATGCCTGTCTAAGTCTCCAAAAGTTGGCAATTTAAACCATTCAATTAGACCCAATGCACAAGACTAGAAAAACCCCAAAAACAACTGAATATATAACAAAATAACATAAAAATGCGATGAAATCCGGCCTTAATACATGATGAATCAACAAGGTCTGAAGACTTGAATACTCTAGGAGATACACTACCAAACGACGACATTCTAAACACCCATAACCAAACAGAATTAACGCTGGAAAACCTGAAAGAAATGATAAACTCACAATTAAAAGAAAATAATAAATCTATTATATCGGAACTTCAAAATACAATACAAGTAGAAATAAAAAAACCGGTCAAGTGCGAGTCTAAATCGCGCACGAAGGGTTCCGTACCACCGTTGAATGGAAGCGATGGTGTGGAGTGAATAGTTTGGATTTTACACAGCAAAATATTGTTTACAAAGTTATTGGTGCGGTTACTTTCACACTCCATGTACGTAACCAGGTGCATCCATAAGTTTGTATGTGGTATTGAAAGAATTGTTGTATGGGAGCCCCCTTAAATATTTCTTTTATCCTGTTTTTTAGTATTTGTTGTTATAGCGGCAACATAAATACATAATCTGTGAAAATTTCAACTCTCTAGCTAGCTAGGTTCTTGAGATACAGCCTGGTGACAGACGGACGGACGGACGGACAGCGGAGTCTTAGTAATAGGGTCCCGTTTGGAACCCTTCGGATACGGAACCCTAAAAAAACAATAACAAAAATTAAACAGGAAAATAAACACGAATTTAAAAAAGAAATGGACTCGCTTTTTGGACTAAACGCTGTGAGAAAAGGAGAGATAGGCGAAATATATAAAAAAAATAGACACCCTAGAAAAAAATAATTAAGTCCTGCAACAAGAAATTAAAGAACTGGAAACTAAACTATCCACCAAGAGATCAATATCCACGGCACCAACAGCACACGAAAACATTAGGAAGAAGATAGTACTATAAGGCTTCACAGAATACTATAAAGAGCATGAAAACGATGTGGAGAAGAGAATTATCAATTTATTTTGGGAAATCTTACATGTAGACCTGACAGACTACATTGAAGATACATCTATCTTCTATCTTCAAAAGGGGATGTAGCGCCTGCACCTGACCCACTTGAGCGGGGCCTTTGTGCATGTCCCCTTCGCCTGCATATCTACTTCAGCCATCCCAACTCCTGCACCAGCTGGAGTAGGAGGCCACCTAGGATAGCCATCCTGGTTTATGTTGTTTCATCCACTTCCATGCACCCCCTGCACAGGGGGCTGTCCGTTGCACCTGTAATTGTCAAGTGTTTGTTTAGTGTACAATGGCCTGTAATAAGGCTTGTTAGTATTTTTATTTTACTGCGTGGCAGTCTCATTAAGTAATTTGTAAATTTATGGTTGTACTTATCTATGAAAAGTTTTGTGTTTTTGCAGTCTTCTCTGCTGGACCATAATAGGTTTTGCTGTTGTATTGTGTCGCCTCCGAGCCTTTTCCGTAGAGTGGCCGTGAAGCCACTTGCTACATTTTGTGCACTGTATACCAGGGCTCTTTTTGCTAACAATTTTCGAGCATTTAGAACCCTTCACCATGGCGATTCATTTCACTTGATCGCGATGTTAAGTAGTTCATTAAATAGGTAGGACACTATGAGCGCGTCAAGCCAGTTTCGCTGCGCGCGAGCGACTGACTGATGAAATGAACCATGTATGTTATTCGCGGACGATACTAACACCATGCTAAAATAATAACGATATAAACGATAACCTGAACTCTATTAGTTATCCTTTGGGGAAATAAAACAGATGTAATGTCGCTTTTCATCCTTCAAAAAAGACTCATAAGGATATTGGTCAACATAAAATCGACTGATAGTTGTACGCCTTACTTTAAAAATCATGAAATCCTTGCCTTACCTTGCCTTGTATTTATATACTCAAAATATGTAAATTTATTCGAAAATACCCTAAATTCAACACCAGACGCGACAATATACCATCCAATCGTTCGCTAATACCTACCTATACACAAAAAAACTAGTTAATATTACCCATTTCCAACTTAAAACTATATTCATCAGGACCTTTAGTAATGTCAATAAAAATATATAATAATCTGCCAGAAACTGTTTTAAATGAACCAAAAGATAATATATTTATCAATAATATAAACAAATGTTATACAATAAATGCTATTAACAGTTAATGAGTACTTAAATGACAAATTTAAATAGACAATAAATCCATTTCTTGGATAATTTTTCATGACCGATGTTTACTTTCCACTGAATTTTAGTAAAAATTATACTTAATTATAAATAAACAAACATTCTTTCCCTCTTTTCTATTGCAATGCCTTTTTTACAAGGTCCATAAATAACACATATATCCATAAAACATCCTATGTAACATCAATTTTATGGAATGCAATAAATATATTGAGTATTGAGTATTAAACAACAAGTAACCGTTTTAACAAATATCTATAAGTTGAAATTTTTGTATATCAAATGCAAACTTGTCATTCTAATATTTCAGGAGAGGTCCTCAGCAGGGGCTGCCACCGCCCTCAGTATAGCGGATGGCAGCAAGCTGACCGTTGGCACAGCACACGGACATCTCCTCTCCTTCCAGGAGCAGATCCTGCGATGGGTGTGCAACACCAACACCGCTAGTGGGGCGGTATCCTGCCTTGACTACAATGACGCGGGCGATAGACTGTTGGTTGGGTTCGCGCGTGGACAGATCTGCCAGTATGAAACTTCTAAAGGAATAGTGCTCAGGTGATTTTTTCACATAATTAAGTTTTTTTCGTTTAAGTCGGTTGCAATGTAACTGCTCAAGAGGGATTCAACGCGACCTAATTTTCATGGAACATCCAAATTAACTCAATCACTATCAAACACTGAATTCTATTCTACTTTATTTTATTGTTATTACTAGCTGATGCCCGAAACTTCATCTGCGTGTTCCTAGGAAGTATAATTTACCGAGATAACGTTCCTTCTGGTGCAGTCAGATAAAAATTAAACTATATGTTAATCTAGCATATATTTCATTCAAATGCGTTCAGCCGTTTTAGCGTCATTGAAGCACAAACACACAAACATGCAAACATCGCTACTTTCACATTTATAATATTAGTTGGATGAGCCCATCATAATAACCCTCTGCTTGGCAATGGCCTCTCTCTCCCTATTCCACCTGTTCTATCTGATCCTGGGCGGTCTCCCTCCAGTTCTTGTCCCATGATTCCCACTCATCACTCAATCTCCATCCTACTTATCTAATATTATTTGTAAAAGTTAAAATTTTTCGGTTTTGATGATTCTGTTTCAACACACAAAGGTCTGAATTCATTTGGATAGAATTTGAAACAAACCTAGGTAGTTTGCTATATATTTACATTTCATTTTGTCCTGGCAATTGAATAATTCGAGGTCCACACACCATATCCAGCCTCCTGCACCCATTGTAAGGTAAAGGCCTCCTCTTCATTACTCTATTAACTATTATTTCATAGTAATTAACAATATTTATTGCGGCACGTCAGGCGGGTGACGCTGGGGGGCAGCACGTGGGGCGTGCTGCGCGTGGCATGGGCAGGCTCGGCGGGGCTGGCGCTGGACACGGGCGGCTCGGTGTGGCTCGTCAAGTTCTCGCGGCCCCTGGGCGTGCGCTCAGCCAGGGCGTCCTGTCTCTTCTCGGGGGCTAGGGGCGAGGTCAGTACACACTACTATAGAAAAGCCAAGTATAATTTAAATAATGAGTTTGAATATGAAGTCTTTGCTCGAGCACACAAGAGCTGCCGGATTTCCATTAGTCACTTGTTAGTTGGTTAGTTTCGACGTGTTGGGTATTCCGCAAAGTGCCATTTTAAATGGTTACTTGGCTTTGTAGTAGGAGGGCGATGCTGGGCGGTTTATATTCAACCAACTTGTGTGTATACATGTATATCGCCATTCTAGGATACCCTGTGTCGTGCAATCCAGAAACGGCATCGTAACGAACATATAACCTCCCCAGCCGGGAGGAACATAAAAATATCTAATATATATATATTATAATTTTGGAACCCGGGAAACAGAGGTCGTCATGTGTCTGTGTATCAGGTGGTGGCGATGGCCGCTCGCGACGCCCGCGTCCTGGCCCTGGCCACACTCTCGCGCGTGCTGGTGGTGGCGGGCGGGCGCGCGGCCGGCGTGCGGCTGGGCGGCGCGCCGCACACAATGCCGGCGCTCGCGTGGTGCGCGCCCGACGAGCGGCTGCTGGTCTGCGCGAGGGACCACACGCTGCTGTGGCTGTCCGTCGAGGTATGGGATTCACTCTTGATCCACAGACCATTACTCTACATCTAGGTGTAGAGGCCTGTCAGACGTTTTTGTTGTGAAAAAAATGTCACGGTTGGTTCGCAAACATATTGGGGTGCTTAAGGCAACGTGGTGTTTATACAGGCTGGCCCATTTTGTAGGTTCAGTTGGGCGACATCGGAAACTGTCAAGAGAAAGAAGTTTTTGTTGTTAGAAACCATGGTTTTGAGAAAAGGAGTTAGGAACATCGATTTTGATAAAAACCAAAACTAAAACATTAGGTTTTTTTAAACTATTTTCCCGGGAATCGAAACGAATCCGCTGATTTTGAAAAAAAAAAAGTATAATTTACGAGTAAGTAATGTTTATGCCAGGGAAAAAGAGAATTCCATGAACCTGCAATAAAAAGTTTACTAGAAGCAGTAATTTTCTACAATTTCTGTTACCTTCTTGAGACAATGTCTAGTTCACTCTGATTCATGGGAAACATTATGTATTTCCCTAGAATAGACGGGTGTTTTAAAGCATCTGTGACATCCGAAGACAGTCTGACACTGTAGACTGCCAGACCGAGAAGAGCATAAGCTAACACTGTAGACTGCCAGACCGAGAAGAGCATAAGGTGACACTGTAGACTGCCAGACCGAGAAGAGCATAAGCTAACACTGTAGACTGCCAGACCGAGAAGAGCATAAGGTGACACTGTAGACTGCCAGACCGAGAAGAGCATAAGCTAACACTGTAGACTGCCAGACCGAGGAGAGCATAAGCTGACACTGTAGACTGCCAGATCGAGAAGAGCATAAGCTGACACTGTAGACTGCCAGACCGAGAAGAGCATAAGCTAACACTGTAGACTGCCAGACCGAGAAGAGCATAAGCTGACACTGTAGACTGCCAGACCGAGGAGAGCATAAGCTAACACTGTAGACTGCCAGACCGAGAAGAGCATAAGCTAACACTGTAGACTGCCAGACCGAGGAGAGCATAAGCTGACACTGTAGACTGCCAGATCGAGAAGAGCATAAGCTGACACTGTAGACTGCCAGACCGAGAAGAGCATAAGCTGACACTGTAGACTGCCAGACCGAGAAGAGCATAAGCTGACACTGTAGACTGCCAGACCGAGAAGAGCATAAGCTGACACTGTGGACTGCCAGACCGAGAAGAGCATAAGGTGACACTGTAGACTGCCAGACCGAGAAGAGCATAAGCTGACACTGTAGACTGCCAGACCGAGAAGAGCATAAGCTGACACTGTAGACTGCCAGATCGAGAAGAGCATAAGCTGACACTGTAGACTGCCAGACCGAGAAGAGCATAAGCTGACACTGTAGACTGCCAGACCGAGAAGAGCATAGGGTGACACTGTAGACTGCCAGACCGAGAAGAGCATAAGCTGACACTGTAGACTGCCAGACCGAGAAGAGCATAAGCTAACACTGTAGACTGCCAGACCGAGAAGAGCATAAGCTGACACTGTAGACTGCCAGATCGAGAAGAGCATAAGCTGACACTGTAGACTGCCAGACCGAGAAGAGCATAAGCTGACACTGTAGACTGCCAGACCGAGAAGAGCATAAGCTAACACTGTAGACTGCCAGACCGAGAAGAGCATAAGCTAACACTGTAGACTGCCAGACCGAGAAGAGCATAAGCTGACACTGTAGACTGCCAGACCGAGAAGAGCATAAGCTAACACTGTAGACTGCCAGACTGAGAAGAGCATAAGCTGACACTGTAGACTGCTATACCGAGAAGAGCATAAGCGCTAACATTCTTCTGGTAGCAGACTGTGGCGAAGATTGCGACCTGCGAAAATGTTTTATAATGTTTTATCTAATACATATATTCATCATTGATTTATTTCGTAAGTATATCTTGTTACCATTACGTCTGGCCGCATAGCGCTACTGCATTGTGTTGCCGGCATCAGAGGTAAAATTTCCTCTGATATCATTCGGAAAGCTTCCTTTATGAGGCGGAAAAGTCCAATAAATTCAGTCTTCGGCGGCATCATCGGCTGGCTTGCGACCCTCGGTAGCCTCCGTTATGGAGACACCTGATGCGTTCCTACTCTGCTGCAGCCAGCAAGACAGCCCACGCCATCTCAAAAACTTTAATTACAAAACACAACAACCCTAACCTAACCTTTGGTATTTTCTGTTAATTTTAAACAATATTCCCAATAATCACTAGGTAACATCACTAAAATAAGAACTTTTATCAAATTTATTGAAGCAATTCAGTGTCCAATTTATGCGAAGCAGTGTTGCCGTTAGGACAATCTAGTTTGTGGCTACATAAAATAAAAAAGTGTCCAGTTTTGTAAAAAAAACACTTTCGAAATGGTTAGAAGTGGCTAAATATCATCGTATTCTTTGCCTAATTTAATATTCTATGACTATTGATAATATAAAATTATTATCATAAACAATGATATCGTTTCGGTATATTATGACTTTGTACAAAACAAACTAGTCTCAAAGTAATAATAATAAAATAACGTACATTTTCATTCGATCGAATCTGAATTACGGAAGAATTATAAACATTCATTGGACCATATAAGCCTACTCAGTAAAAGCCGATAACCTCAGATTTCTTTAAAATTACTTAATCAGTCGACTTTCAATTCATTTCAATTTCATTCAATGGACTTGGGTTTGGCCTCCAATACGATGCTACGTGCATAATACGAATATGACGGATGAAACTGATGCATGGCGTTCAAACGTCAAAGTCTACATGATGTTCAAGCTCAGATCACTTACGCCATAAGGCCGCATCTCCTGTAGGAAGCCCAGCAAACCCTTGATGTTGCCGACGTCTTCCTGGAGCGACCTCGGCGACCCGAGATGTTGCCCGGCAGATGGCCACACCGGAACATTCCAGCAAGACGTGGGGGGCTGTCTCCTTGATCTCCATGAAGGCTCTGCGCAGTGGGCTATCTGTAACACCTAGAGTGTGTAAGTGTTTGATTAGGAAAGCGTGTCCAGTCATCGCTCCGGTTACCAAGCGAAGCTATGACCTCTTTAGCATCAGAAGCTTACGTGATAATCCGGGTCTGATCATCGGGAGGCCCTGGCTGGCTTGCTTGCAGGTATCCAAGGTTGACGAATAAAGTTTGTGAGTTACCTTTGTGTGCTGTCGTAGGGTTTTCCTCAACCAGCTGAATGGCAGTGGTATTATGGGTTCTGGTCCCTCCACCGTCTGTTCCGAACCCAACCTTGCCAGTGCGTCGGCTTCGTCCTTGCCGCGCGAGCCATTGTGTCCCTTTATCCATTGCAGGGTAACAATACTGTAGCTACATACTTCTGACAGGGCTTGATGACACTCGTATGTAAGCCGGAACTGATGGTGTTGCTTTAAAGAGCTTGCAGATCTGCCTTGCTGTCGGATAGTATGCGGATAGGGAAATCCTTTATCTCTCTTTCTGCAATAGCTGTAGTAGCCAGTATGATGCCCATACACTCGGCTTGGAAGACGGTGTTGTGGGTACCTAATGATGTTGATGGCGCTGTACCTGAGCTTGTTTTTAGAACAGTCGTCTGTGAGGATCCTTAGTTCTCTTTGATTGTGGCCCTCCTAAGAGTCTGCATGCAGTTGTATTTTATACCTTTTGTCGAAGACATATTGCTTTGGTATCCTGTCAGTGGGCGCTTCTAGTAGTAATGGGCGCTTACCTACGTCGAGTATTTCAGTGTGGGGTACCCTAGCATGTCTCCACAGATTGAGTTTTTTAAGACGCACCGCTGTTGCAGCCGCCTCCTGTCTGATGAAGAGGTCAGATCCAGTATGGCTTTCAAGGCCGCAGTGGGTGTGGTCCTCATGCATCCCGTTGCTGCCATGCAAGCCAGCCTCTGGGGTCGTTGTAGTTTTGCTTCGACAGTGAATAGTTTGGTTCGTGGCCACTAGACTATCGCGCCGTATCTTATTATAGGTCTGATGACAGCTGAGTAAAGCCTTTATAATATTATAATATAAAGCACCAGTCACATTTTGGCAGTACCGAAGAATGTTAGGTAAAACCTACGGCCAACCCCAAAAACCACCCATATAAATCTTGTTGTTCAGATGGTTGCTCCAATTTAGCTTACACCAAGTATTACACCAAGGTACTTTACCTCAGCAGCAAATTGTACATTTGTACCAAACAACCTGGATGGTCGATAGTTCCCAGATTGCGCTTGTTGGTGAACATTATCATTTCCGTCTTGTTTGGGTTGACTGATAGTTCGCTAGTTGTGCACCAGCGATTCACGATCCGCAGTGCTGCTTGGGAGACATCATCACGTACCGTTCCACTTGTTAGTATCACTATATCGTCGGTATATCCTACCGTGTAATAGTAATGTTGTGCGTTCAGTGTGGTGATAAGGTCGTTTGCCACCAGGTTTCAAAGCAGCAGAGAGAGGACACCTCCCTGGGGGCAGCAATTTAAAAAGCATGTTAAAGCGACTTTGTCGAAAAAGGGATATTACAATGTTCAAGATTACTTAAATGACAGGACTGTATGGGGTTAATTTGGCTCAACACAGACCTTGCTGTTAATAATTTTGTAATTATTTATTCCAGCTTATTAAATAAAAATAAATCATAATTGTATTAGTTAAGCACAACCTATTTTTAAAAGAGATCTAAAAATCAATCTGTGGGAGTTTTTACGCCCTTCTTCTCCCACAGTGGTCCAATGTAGAGAAGAGGCAAAAAATGACGTTTGCTAAGCATATGTAAATATCTACAGTAATAAAGTACTTTTGAGTTTGAGTTTGAGTTTGCATCCCTTTGCTACCAATGCGTGTTGGGATTCGGCTGAAGTGAGTTTAATGACTATTACTCAACATATTACCTATCCACTCCACCATAACTGCATTTGTTTTACTAGTGCCGCTGTTATGCTAGTGAATTAAGTCTTGTCGAAGGCTCCTTCAATGTCAATGAAGATTCCTAGGCACATAGATTTACTGATGATGGCTTCTTAAATTGTGCAAATAACAGAATGAAGAGCTGATTCTGTAGATTTACCCTGACTGTGGTGTGCTGATTTTGATGCAAGGGTATGGTTTTCAGGGCCTTCTCCCGCAGATCTCTATCACATAGTATTTCCATCGTTTTCGGTAGGAACGAAGTGGGGCTGATTAGTCTATAGGATTTAGGATCTGAGAAGTCGCTTTACCAGGCTTAGGTATGAAAATTATTTTTCACCTTTCATTCGGAAAAGTAAGTTTTGCTCCACGACGAGAGGGAGCAAAATGCTACTTTTCTGTTCAAGCTACTTTTTTAATTTATTTATTGGCATTTAGCATTTCCGCAATGTGCCAATTGAACACAGATCAAAATAATCGAATGTAATTATGAAATTACATTACAATTGACTACGATGACGTAGTCGATTAAAAACGAACATGTTTCAAGTTTTAACTTTAACAACGTTAAATGAAAATTTATGAAGTATTCGTAATATTTTAAAAAAATGTCACAATAAATTATATGTTTTACTGAAATCAAAACTATCGATGACTGTTATTGTGATATAATGAATATTGATATCCGAAACCATTGTAATATTTTATTCGATTATTTTACACATTAGTAAAAGTATACAGGAATATTTAATCTGTGGTGACCTTTCCTTAATCCTTCACAATCCGCCATTATAAAAAAAAGTTTTGTTTACGTTGTTCGATTACTGTAAAAGTGGTGAAAGTATAATTCAAAGTATATATATATATATATATATTTTTAGAGCATTTAATTTAAATTTTCCTCATAGTCGGTGTGAAAAGTTGTATGTGTCACTCAGGAGCAAAATTATTTTCGTCATGGGCGTTAACGCTTGAATCTTTCCTTACGCTCAGGATTCTAACTTAGAATCCCTCGCTACGCTCAGGATTCTATCGTAGAATCCTTCCCTTCATTCTGGATTCAATGGTCCGCCCACGCCGTAAATACATCATTTTGCTCCCTTGTGACACAAATAACTATTTTCACACCTTTCATTCGGAAAAGTAAGTTTTGCTCCACGACGAGAGGAGCAAATTGCTACTTTTCTGTTCAAGCTACTTTTTTTACTTTATTCATTAGGGTGTAGCATTTACGCAATGTGCCAATTGAACATAGATCTTAATAAAATAATCGATTGTATTTTCATCGTAGTCGATTAAAAACGAACATGTTTCAAGTTTTAACTTTAACAACGTTATATAAAAATTTATGAATTCTAGAAATCTTATAAATAAACACTATAAATAAACACATCTAATTCCTCTTCTTCTGTTAAGAACACATCTTCACACTTTATTGCATGATTACAGACTTTCGTCCATTCTTCGGGTCCTAACATTTTTTTTTCCATAAGCAGTTTTTTCACTGACGTTTTATTCATTTCGACATTTTTGGAGGCGACATAGCCTTTTAACTGTGCCCATATATTTTCTATGGACTTAAAGTCTGGGTGATATGGAGGCAGTCGTATTGCAGTATGTACATTTTCAGCCAAAACTTTTTACACTCGAAAAACGCTGAAGTGTTTATTTATTACGCTATACAGTTCCGTATTTTTGTTATCATGTGTAAAAGGAATATCGTGACTTGTTAACCACTCGATCATGTCCGCCTTTCGAGTATTGCTATAAGGTGGCCTTTCAACTGTTGTGGTAAGAAGCGTTATCTATACACGGAGAAAACGAGTTAATTAATATTAATTAAATTTTGGTTGTTTTTAGCCACGTAACTTGCTTCGTACAGGACCTGCAAAGCTGGTGGTTAAAAACAACTAAGTGAACTTTGTTAAGTCGTCTTATTTAATAATAATCAAGTAACTTGATTATCAAGTATTAAGATAGCTTGGCAATAATTAACCACTCAACTAGGTTATTAACGACAATCATACTTGGTCAATTTCAGCAAACTTACTAGGTTGTTTTTAATCATATTTCGGAAAATTTACTTTGTTGTTACTAATCAATTAACTGGGTTACTACCAGCAAACTTGCTTTGCTGTTATAAACCTATTGAGTTTGTTATTAGCAGCAAACCTACTTTGCTGTTATTAACCCATTTATTTGTTTACAACTAGCAAACATACTTTGTTGGTACTAATCAACTAACTAGGTTTCTAATAGCAGACCAGCTTTGCTTTCATTAACCTATTTACTTGGTTACTACCAGCTAACCTACTTTGCTGTTACTAAGCAACTCACTCGGTTACTATCAGCAAACCTACTTTGCTGATATTAACCTATTTACTTGTTTAAAACCAGCAATCATACTTTGTTGGTATTAATCAAGTAACTAGGTTACTAATAGCAGACCTGCTTTGCTTACATTAACCCAATTACTTGGTTACTACCAGCTAACCTATTTTGCTGATTTTAACCCATTTACTCGGTCACAGCCAGCAAACATACTTAGCTGTTATTAAGCAACTCACTCGGTTACTACCAGCAAACCTACTTAGCTATTATTAACCCATTTACTGGGTTATTACCAGCAAACCAACTTAGCTGTTTTTAACCCATTTACTCGGGTACACCAAGCAAACCTACTTAGCTATTTTTAACCCATTTACTCGGTTATTACCAGCAAACCAACTTAGCAGTTTTTAACCCATTTACTCGGGTACACCAAGCAAAGCTACTTAGCTGTTTTTAACCCATTTACTCGGTTATTACCAGCAAACCAACTTAGCTGTTTTTAACCCATTTACTCGAGTACACCAAGCAAACCGACTTAGCTGTTTTTAACCCATTTACTCGGTTATTACAAGCAAACCAACTTAGCTGTTTTTAACCCATTTACTCGGGTACACCAAGCAAACCTACTTAGCTGTTTTTAACCCATTTACTCGGGTACGCCTAGCAAACCTACTTAGCTGTTATTAACACATTTACTCGATACGCCATGCAAACCTACTTAGCTGTTATTAACCCATTCACTTTGTAAGCCCCAGCAAATCTATTATGCTGTCACCCATACACTCGGTAATGAAAGCCGAATAAGCTGCTGTAGTAAACTGTACGTTTAAAGCGTGCCAAAATCAAGTTAAAAGTTTAATACAGCAGCATAGATAGGCTATTTACTACAGAGAAAATGGGTTAAACACCCAAGTAGATTCACTGGCGTTACCGAGTAAATGGGTTAAAACACCCTAGTAGAATCGCTGGCTTTACCGAGTAAATGAGATAAAACAAGCAAATAGAGTCGCTGGCAATAACGAGTAAATGGGTTAAAACACCCAAGTAGATTCGCTGGCGTCACCGAGTAAATGGGTTAAAACACTCAAATAGATTTGCTGGCGTTAACGAGTAAATAAGATAAAACACGCAAATAGAGTCGCTGGCGTTAGCGAGTAAATGGGTTAAAACATCCAAGTAGATTCGCTGGCGTTACCGAGTAAATGGGTTAAAACACCCTAGTAGAATCGCTGGCTTTACCGAGTAAATGAGATAAAACACGCAAATAGAGTCGCTGGCGTTAACGAGTAAATGGGTTAAAACACCCAAGTAGATTCGCTGGCGTCACCGAGTAAATGGGTTAAAACACTCAAATAGATTTGCTGGCGTTAACGAGTAAATAAGATAAAACACGCAAATAGAGTCGCTGGCGTTAGCGAGTAAATGGGTTAAAACATCCAAGTAGATTTGCTGGCGTTACCGAGTAAATGGGTTAAAACGCCCAAGTTGATTCGCTGGCGTTACCGGGAAAAACAACCAAGCATAGATCCGCTGGCATTACCGAGTTAATGGGTTGAAAAGTAAATAGTTTATAATAGTGAATAGCCGACCTACACTGCTGTAGTCGTATAGTGCAAATACGTCAGGACAGGGCAGCAAGGCAGGTCAGCCTTCACACTGAGGGGTGGGTGGAAGGTTGATTTGTTCTAAAATAA
This sequence comes from Argyresthia goedartella, assembly GCA_949825045.1. Classification (NCBI taxonomy): domain Eukaryota; kingdom Metazoa; phylum Arthropoda; class Insecta; order Lepidoptera; family Argyresthiidae; genus Argyresthia; species Argyresthia goedartella. Next base: position 16,903,664 of record OX463821.1, on the reverse strand, counting down.
AAACAGTTTTTTTCATTAATTGAACTTTTATTACTTACAAACTTACACATACACATTACTAAACAACATTTGAACATTGAGTGATAAAACCTTCTCTGACATCCACCTTCGATGGCCGCCACAACTTCTTGGCGGCATTCTTCAGCCGTATAGTAGTTACAGCCAGCAGAGAGGGAATCAGCAACAAGCAGGCGATGTTAGCAGTCTCTTCCGATTCTGTAAATTACAATTTCGCACTGTCAGTGTAAGGAATTCTACGGACACTCTTCTTATAAATCTTTGATGGTGAAAATGTATTTCACCTAAAATGATGGCAATGACGAAACACGATGAAAAATTCTCTAATAGTCTTATACATATACCAAACATAAATACAGGCTACTTGTGAGCCTATGTTAAGTAGTCACCTAACCTTTCCTTTGTCACTGTTTTATCTTGAATAAAGATTATTATTATTATTATTATTACTTACCATTCTGCAGAGCGTCACTTGCTGCAAGTATTTGTCTCTGCCGGCAGACGACCGCTTTGTGGCAATGTCGAAGATCTTCTGCTTAAGGTGCGGGAAAATCTCATTTATGTCGTATATCTTGTCTTTGTAGAGGCAGTCGAAGTCTTTTTCTAGCTGTGAACGTAAGAAATTTACTTTACAACAGTAATCATAAAATATTCGCATCTCTTCAGTAGGTAGGAATCGCAAAGAGTGATGTCGGTTAGCTAGCAGATTCGGACATCCAAAAATATTACAAGTGTCAGGTCCCGCCACCTGGACACTCTATTTAAAATAAAACAATAATATGAATTGCTCAAAATGTACTCACCAGTACATATCCGAGGGGCTTTCCGAGAGCTGGATACTCATTGAAATATGTGGCTATAGGCGTCTCCTTTGCCAATTGTAGTCGGGCGTGTGTTGTGTCTGACCATTTCTTAGCGACGGTCGCCCACGGGTCGCTAGAATTTTTTAGCCATTGGATGTTGTCCAGTGTCTCTTCATCCCATGTAGTGGCTTCTAAGGTTTCGGGCAAGCGAAGTCTTGGCGACTGAGACGGGTTTGACGAAGTCGATGACGGTGACGAGGTCCTTCGCCGCTTTTCAAATATGCCTTGTTCTGTGTACTTTCTTTTTAAATTGTGAATGGCATCCGGCAATTTTCCCGCCAATCTTGAAATAATACCTCTTGTTGATTCCACAATCTTAGTGTGGTAATACACAGAAAGTTTCTCTTGTGGAAACACGCGGACAATCTCGTGGGTACAGCTTGTGTAAACGGCAGACCTTACCGCTTCCGGATGTTCCTTAAGAATACTGTTCGCTATGATCCGCACCAAACGAAGACGCGTGCCACTATCTAGCGGTTTAGATTTGTCTGCTTTCAATAGAGCTTTTCCCTCAATGCTTTTGCCGAGCAAAAGCTCTAGGTCCTGAAATGTAAAAACATTATGTCACTTAAACAGTCTTCGGTTGGCGATTCAAATTGAGGCGGGAAGTAGGAGTTAGGGTGTAGCGTTTGGGGAAGCATGGGAGGCATATAAAAAAAATCTATAAAAATATTTTTAGGACAATATTTTTCGAAATATTTCCACCAAGTCATGGGACCTTTTTTGCTCCCACATGACTAGGCAAAAGATAAAGAAAGATAAAGAAAAGAGGATAACCTTAGGTAATTACTTCTTCAAATAGAGCACACGACGCAGCAGAAGATGTACTGGGTGAGGACAATGCCGGTGATGTTAGTCGACATGCATGATGTCCATATTCATATAGTTGTCCTAACTCTTGACATTCTGAAATGGAGAACATAGGTATTTACTATTGGGTTCGATATCGAAATGATCCCTACATTATAATTATTATTACCTACCATGATGGTCATTTTCTTGATTCATAAATCATAACTAAATAGGTAGGTACCCATGAAATAACTATGAATCAACAATTCAAAATACCTCTGACACATTATTGAAACCTTACAGACATACACTTCAAACTTATAACACCCCTCGTTTGATCTTCGGGGGTTAAAGTGAAGTTAAATAAAAGTATCGCATTTTAATGTATCGCATTGAAGTAACACTAAAACATAGAATCCAGGTTGCCACGGGGTATAATCATCACTTACTTTGCTTTTTAGACTGAGCTTCCAGTCTGAAAGTCCTTTTTTAATTTGGCCTGTGGTCCAATGACAGGTCAGCTGTTTGATTTGGTCATCATTTAATAATTCCAGCGCATTGACGTCAACCTCGTTTTCTGAAATAAAGAAGATTTAAAATTAGTACTCTTTTAAAATGGGAGACAATGCACAAACACAGCCCCAACAGGGGTATGTTATGTGTAAATCAGCGAATCTAAGTTGAATTTTCTAAGTATTAGTTATTTGTATATCTATAGTTATTCCCATAACCATTCCATACCAATAAAATACGATAGGCACACAACATGCTTATTGTAGAAATGCGTAGGTAATTACCATGAGAAATACATGTTTTGCACTATTGAATGCAAATCATCATCAATGAAAATGAGGTCATTTCTGAAACAAAAAACTTATCATTCTCATTTCCTCTTGCAAAGCAAACCAGTAGTGTACTCTTGACATTTCGATAAACACGATTTTGCGCGAGACAGGGACATAGTGATACATTAAAAAGTTTAAGATTTGTAATCCGAGTCATTTTGGGAAAAGTTCATTTGAGATTAGGTCAATACGATGATCCTACATTTATCGCATTGTGCGGCATTTGACAGAAACGCCTGGGGGTCTGCCGGCTAAAGGAGACCGCGCAACTACCGGAGCGGGTAATTTTTCCAAACCAAACAGTTTCAAAGGGGGTTGGGGGGAAGGGAGGGGGGGGAGCCTACCACCCCTGTAAAATACCTAATCTAGGAAATGTACGGTACTTGAGATATTCAACCTAAACTAACCTAACCTCAAAATGTTTTCCTACTGAAATCGAGCAGTTTTCCACAGGTCCCAGTTTTAATAAAGGGTAGGGGTGGACAGGCAGCGATAAGGGCCCTCCTCTGTAACATATTCAGCCAATGGAATGCATAGGTTTTGATAAAAAAAATGGCTAACCTAACCTAAAACATTAGGGGGTCGCCTCACTCAGCTCCGGCTCCCGGGTCTGCTGTCCGGGCCTCCGCCCCAAAACTTGTTTATGCTTCTGCTCCGGCGCAACGTAGCGCGGCGACTGTCCCCGTGCAGTCTTTGCCGCCAGACCATCGTCTAGACTAGGCTAGCCGGCAGACCCCCTGATCGTCGTGATCAAATCAAAATCAAATCAAATATGATAGCTCAATGGCGCCATTTGCTTTACTGAAATGTGATCGCGGAATTAGATAGGTACTCACCATTAAACACACCAACATATTTGCTAAATCCCCACTTTTCCAGTAATTCTTCCATAGGTAATAACCACCACACACTGCTATAAATACATGGAATGCTAGAAAATGCTACCCACTCCTATAATAGAAATAAACCGCGTCCGGTCACGCACAAAATGAAATGAAATTCTTTCCATCAGTGTTGCCAACAGGTCAAGGCCTAATGTCGCCATTTTAATTTTAAGCCGGCTAATGCGACATGCGACATTATATTGGTAACGATTTATGGGTAGCGATCATACAAACATCTCTTTCTATCCCGTCTATTTCTCTATATCCTAGATCATAAGCTGCAGTAGCCTTAAAGTTATACTTTGGCGCCAGCGCTGTAATAATGTTAGACATAAGATTAATAAATTGTAAAGGCCACCCTGTACTAACTTTCTCGTAAGGGTTAGGGACATAATTCTGAACAACTTTTACTATGAGCCCGACTTGATCAGAGCAACTTTATTTTTCTTATCTCAGTTCAGTACATTCATAGTGTTATTTTGGCTAGGTGTATCAGGGTGTATGTGACGGAACCCTTCATAGGCGAGTCCAACTCGCACTTGGCCACTTTTAATTATAACTGAAAGGAGGTTGCAAGCCGAGAGGTTGTAGTCAGAAACATAATTCTGAACAACTTTTACTATGGGACCGACTTGATCAGAACAATATCTCAGTTCAGTACGTTTAGTTACATTTGTATGACGAAGTGGAAAATAAAGTTGATCTGTTCAAGTCGGCCCCATAGTAAAAGTTGTTCACAATAAAGTCCCCAAGAACCACTCCACCATAAAAACAACTCTTTTCTACTTTACCTCTTCCCCCGCACTATTAACTTAATCCGCCCAGTGCTCCCTAAGCAAAATGACATGTAAGACTAATTTTGTATGGGAGCTACCATTTTTAGAGTTTTCCTGTACTAACCGAGTTTGCAATGTTATAGATGTTATTAGAAGATACTATGGCTATAAATTTGATAAACATCGTTAGTGCCGTTTTTGAATAAACTAATTAAGTATGTTTTATTTGTATGACAGGTACCTTAAAAATCAAGTTATCAAAAAAACAAAAAAAATCGGCCTGGGCATTCATAAAATAACCCCCACGTCGACGTCCAATTCGGTTCAGTGGTCTAGGCTCTAGGCGCACGACACTTTTTGTACTGAAATAAAAAACAGCCGGACACACATACATACATACATACATACACATTTGATTTTATTTACTTTTTCGGATTCAGTTAACGATAGATAACCTATCCCCATCAATATCTCAACCTCGTTTTTTTTTACGATTACAATACTTCCTTATAACTCATACTTCGTTAACTTCGTTCGAAAGTAAAAAACCGGCCAAGTGCGAGTCGGACTCGCACACGAAGGTTTCCGTACCATTATCTATAAAAACGGCAAAAAAACATGTCTGTTGTATGGGAGCCCCCTTAAATATTTATTTTATTCTGTTTTTCAGTATTTTGTTATTATAACAGCAATACATCATCTCGGAAAATTTCAGCTGTCTAACTATCACAGTTCATGAGATACAGCCTGGTGACAGACAGACGGACGAACGGACAGACGGACGGACGGACGGACAGCGAAGTCTAAGTAATAGGGTCCCATTTTTACCCTTTGGGTACAGAACCCTAAAAACGTACTCCTAATCAATATATTTACCTTACTCTTAATCAATGTATTTATAGTTAGTATACACGTACCTATACTATTGTTTAAGGACATGCCTAGTTTACAAAGTAATACAACATTAAAATCACACATCTTCATTCACGTCTCCTGCCATGCCAGTAATAGTTATCAATGCTCCTGCAAGATTTATTTTTCTTTGGCTAAAACCGTCGAAAATCCGCTAAATCTAGCCACAATGTAGCTAAAACGGCAACACAGCCCACGCACCCCCCGCGACCCTTCCACAGGTAGCCGGTTTCATACCTACAAGCCTGTTCAATCCTGTCGATTCCTGTCTGTTACCGCGCGCGCCGACCCACAAAGACTAACTGCCGGCCCTGGCATTTTGAACGCTATTGTGTTCTAAAAGGTCCGGTCGGTGTTTTCAAAAGAATGCTGCAAGTTTGTTTTTCATTCGTTATTTAGTTGTTACCATTTGTTACGTTGTTTCAAATTAGCTGCAAACTTGTGAATGTTTCTATATTGTTGCAATCTTGATAGGTAGATACCTACCTAATGTAAGCATGATCTTTGATCTGTCAGTTTTGTCCAATAATTTTGTAAACTTGCCACTTTAAACGTTAGATACCTAACTACCTTTAACTACATACAATCATCTTATCAACCTAAAATCTGGCCAAGTGCAAGCGAGTTGGACTAGCGCACCAAGGGTTTGGCTACCATAATTATCATCATCCATCAGTTCCCTCCACATCAGAGATGCTTGTAGAACTTCATCGATCAGAGCTCTCACCTCTGTCACGTTCGCCACAAAAATACAAAGGTATACATAATTACGAAATGTATTTGGTAGGTAATCATGATAACAAATTATACCAAAAAACGGAAAACTAAACGCAATTTTGTCAATTTGTATGGGGGCTAGCGCGCCTCGGTCGGTCGTCGTCGTCGTCAACTGTCAGTATAAGGGGATTTACACGATCAGTTCTACCGCATCCGTTCGCAAGCCAACGCATGGTGTAAACAGTCAACGCGCCGCCCTCAAAACGTATCGGCGACCGGATCGGTCGCCGCGCTAGGTGGCGGCGGCCGATTCGACGTCGCATCGGTCGCCGATCCGTTCTGAGGGCGGCCGGATGCTTACTCGTTTACTTACTCATAGGGTAAATGAGCCTAATATCATAGTTTTTAGTTTCGTCGTTCATTTTTATTAGTATAGAGGTGATTCTATGTACTGTCTACCTTTCTCTTTTTATCCAGCATAATAAGAGTATAGTTAATATTAATAAACCCTCCATAAAAACCATACAAAAATGACCCGCGATGTTGAACCTTATTTTTTTGTAATAAAGTTCAATACCTATGAAAAAATTGTCCGGCTCGCGGTTGCCGTTCGCTTGCACTGTCAAAACGTTTCTTGTGAAATGATTTAACAACTTTTATTTATATGGAATGTCTAGACCCCACGCTAGGATTCCCTGCGTCGTGGTGACTAGTCTCTTTCGCTTGTGTAGATACTCATAAGTTATACCTATGTATAAATTCAAATTAAGTTATAATAGTTTATCGGACTGATACATAATGAAGGGCATCAAAATTCGAGTGTGGGTTTAAATTACAACATTATACGAGCTTTTTAATGCCTAGTTATGTACACTGCTTTATCTACACATATCATAAGAAAGACTTTTCAATGAGAGTACGAATTCATCTTGGTGTTGTGAGTTTTAGGGCTACGTGAATGTGTAGGGTGTCAAAAGATGCGTATCGGCAAGGGTCACAAGATATTAAACATACATACAAAACTTTTTGGTAGAGAGCACCACTGTTTGTTTGTAGCATAATTGTGTTCTGTGGTTTGTAAAAAGCGACGTGTCACATTGTCAACAAAGTCTGTGACAAAAACCAGTTTCTTGTTTTCGTGGATATGAGAAATTGTAGTACCTCTGAACCCTTTTATTTAGGTTTCTATGAAGATGTATTAGATAGGTTGAAGGAAGAGCTCAGAAAATGTTAGATCATCATCATTTCTCTGATTAACGAAACTCTTTGCTTAAACTTGCTTTATTTATTTACTCTGATTCATCTGTAACCTCAAATGAACGATACTCTTTGCTTTGTAACAAAACTAAGGGTTTGCTACAAACATTACTTTGACAGGTTTGATCCTCATTATCTAGTATTACCAATGGAAAGGCCCATATTAATATAGGTACTGCGCTCATCTCTCAGTAAATAACAGATTTGACATGGCATCATTCTGACATGACATGACAGCTGAGACAAATCTCAGAGCTGAGGACTATTTATTTTAGTGGCTCTGTGAGCTGTAGACCTCGAGAGCGATACAGGAAATTTGCATTTTTTTTTTCAAATTACCCCTCACATCCCCGACCCCTTGAAGTTTATAGGATGAACAACTGAAATTACTATAAATACAAATATTCCGACTGCATTTTCTATCAATACCACATACAAACTTAGGAATGCACCTGGTTACGTACATGAAGTATGAAAGAAGCTGCACCAGTAACTTTGTAGACTACATTTTGCTATCTGAAATACAACCTATTATTATTTCATTAAAGTTAAATTGCCTTTGTCGTTTTTAAAATCTCCACAAATCCAACTTGGGCTGCAGCGGTTTCTTTAGAAGTTTCAACCCGCCATATTTCGTCCATTTTGTAAATTTTCCAAAAACGGAATCAAAAATAAAAACTATCAAATATAACATATAATATAAGTTAATATATTATATATATAAGATAATTTCAAAGTGAAAAAATTTGATGTGTGCGCTTTTACCCTACGTGGCGGCGGTACTTCAAATGAATGTTTGTCGGTAATACACTGCAATCAGCCGGGGCGCAAGTGTTGCCAACTCAGTGGATTTTCCACTAGACATGGTGGTTTACACTTTCATTTTAGCGGTCAAAAAGTGGTTTTAGTGGCTAGTGAGTTTTCTATTCGATTAAGTTGATTTAGTTACTCGTAAGGTACTACATTCAACCACTGGCATAATTTTCATAATTATTATAGTTAGAAAAGATCGCACTTATATAAAAAAGTGAATATTTTTTTGTTATGTTGGCAACACAACATAACTAACGTGGTTTTCGTGGATTCCCCGAAATAAGTTTTTCAATTTCTTGTATGATTTCGATTATAGAGTTTATTTGTATGGGTACTAGGTCGAGTTTAATTTATTGAAAGGTTTGTGTATTGATTGCCTTGGTCTTATGATACCTATGCGTGTAAGTGACCGCTTTTTTAGTTTAGGTACAAATTGCATACTTTTTTATAATTAGTTTTCAATATCGTTCATTTTGATACCTACTCCACTTGATATGATCAGAAGATTTTTTTTCCGTATACAGAATCTGCTATACAGTATAGCAGATTCTGAATAGTATAGCCTATACTGTTCTTATGATGACGTCGTATTTATACCATCCTATGACACTTGGGTTAACTTTGATTCTAACGATACCTACGTAGATACCTAGGGACGCCGAAATCGGTTTAGTAGTTAAGTAAAAATCGTGGGTGTTAAAGAATCTCACTCAGATTTAAGTGTACATACTTATAAGTACATATAAATACGACAAATAGGTACTCGTACATGTAGCTACCCGTACCCCATTAAACACCCAGTACATACAAGTACGTACCTATTTCAGGGTAATTACAATTATGTACGAACCCTTAAAAAATTATGGAAAAGCGGTCAAGTGCGAGTCTAACTCGCGCACGAAGGATTTCGTACTCACGTACAATGGAATGGATGGTGTGGAGTGAATTGTTTGTAATAACTGTGCCTCTACCACTTCATATACGGGAAAAGCCATGACGCTATGTGTGTGTTCGATTCAGAATCGATACTCGATCTATGGTTCTGGAACGGCCATTTTGAATTTGACGGAGCTGCCACAGAGCAGTTTTTGACAACTGACAGACGAAAAGCCCTCGCGATGTAGCGCGTATTGGTATAGGGTATTGAATTAAATCGTAAGCCATCTGCAATTGTATTCGGGCTCCCCTCAGGATTGTCTTATAGCTGAGTGTATTGTGGTTCTCCGAACCAGATAAAGTTAGTATTTACGGAAACTGTGCGCTTCGAAGCTGGCCTGCCAGCCATACCTGGTTGGCTGAAGAACCTGTCTACCAAGAAGAGCCTAGGGTGCACCCAGGCCTTGCAGAGAGACAGGAGTTTGACGGGAACGAAGCACAGACCAGGTCAGATAGAATCTATTTACTTAGCTCGGTGAATCGCCGACGTTCTTGCTTCTTGGCATCTGATAGCTACGCCACCTCGTAGCTATGGGCCCCTGCGAGGTCATCGGGTGCCGAGAGGCTTGAACATTTTGGTAGCAAGAGCGTGGTTTCCTGAGATTTGCAGCCGTCAAGGCTCCAGGAACCCACGATTTGGGACTATCAATCAGTAGGTATAGGCGGTTATTAGCTAACTTGGTTTTGTTCCTGTATCCACATAGATTGGTAGTATTATAAGTTATAAGTCTACTGCTGGTAGTAGACAGACAGACATAACAGTTTTCCCTAAATGACCAGTTGTACTGAGATGTGACTCAGAATAGTAATTACATTACAGGTACATTGTAGGTGAATTGAAATTTGCATTGAAGTCATATCATGTTTGCAGTTTGAAGTTTGCATAGTCAATCTATTAGTGGTCTAGTAATGCTAATGAATGTTTGGACATTGTTTTCAGTTTATAGCAATTTATAACTTGAACTAATATTGACTATCTGTGTGTGTTATATGATATAGGGAAACTAAATTGTTGTTTACAGAATTTGTGTAGATATAAAACTCGGTTTCTATTGATTGGGGAAATCAACATTGTTTAAGTTATAGTTTAGGGTTCCCTCGTTTGGGTTGTAGACTGGAGGGTCCAATATAATTGAGTTATTGCAAATTGTGAGTAAGTATCGTTCCGATCATGTCGTTATCTGAAATACAGAAGGGTGTTTCTAAGGAACTCAGATGGTTTTCCTCCGCACACGGTCTGATAGACCGTTTAGATAGGCATGATGTGGTGTTGGAGCGGTCTATGGACGTTAAGGAACGCTACAACAGGGTGCTCGAATTGTCCGCGCAGGCGGAATCAGTTGATGGTTGCGCATCTGACAGGCTGTCACGGCTGCTAGGGGATGTCGACCAGTGTATGGAGATGGCAGCTGCTATCACGCAGAAGGCTGCGGACATACGTAGGCAGCGCGAGTCCAGCCATGGTGGTGAAATTGAAGCACCTCTGCCGCTTCAGGGTTCAGGGTCCAGGTTACCGGCCATAACTATGCCTACTTTTGACGGAGTGTCCGGTGAATGGATGAGCTTCATCAATCTGTTCGACAGTTTGGTGCACATGCGATCGGACATTACCAAGTCGGTCAAAATGGCTCAGCTGGTGGCAGCATTGAGGGGTGAGCCTAGGGAGCTGGTCGCTCATTTGACAGTTACGGAGGGTAACTATGAGACGGCCAGGCAATTGTTGGTAAGACGTTACCACAACAAACGGAGGTTGGCCGATGCCCAACTGAACCGTTTGTTTAGCATCCCGGTTGTGAACAAGGTCGGGGCCATACAGACGGAGGTTTTGAACCCGTTGTTGTCCGTCACCAAGGCCCTAGAGAATCTTGGACTTCCGGTTGGTGAATGGTCCTACCTATTGCTGTACATTGTACTTTCCCGACTACCCGCTGACGTGCAGACTCGTTTCGAACAGTCTCACGGGAGGTCGGCCGAGGACCTGCCCGCCTTCTCCGACTTGGTCGGATTTTTGGAAGAGGAGGCTCGACGGGCAGAGAACTTGGGGTTGACGGTCACCCATCCTTCGGAGCCACAGAGAGCTGCCGGGAGCGCTGTGAGTAGGGGCCCTCCGACGAGGAAGGACCGCACCAACCGGCAGTCGTATGGGACTGTGAGTGCATTGACCCCACCCAGGGGTGCAGGTGAGACCTGCCCATGTTGTAGGCAGATTGGCCATGCTGTGGCCGATTGCAATAAGTTCGGGGAACTTAGGGTTGAGGGACGGCGCCGGATGGCCAAGCAGCGGAGCTGGTGCTTCCTGTGCCTCGGGCCACACATGGCTAGGGACTGCACGCGCACAAAATTGTGCGGATACTGTGGTGGGGCCCACCACAATTTGTTGTGCATGAACCGGTCCGGCCAACAGCCACCACAGGGCCGTACCCAGGGTGACACGGCATGGGGCCCTGAGAATTCGTTTGCGTCTCGGAGCGCAACTCAGGGGCCAATGTCCCCACGTGCACAGGGCGGTACTAGGGTGCAGGGCCGCACTCGGGGTCATCACATGGGGGGCCCTGAGTTTTCGGTTGCGACTCAGCATCCGACTCAGCGGGCAATGGGGCCACAAGCACGCAGCCACCCAGGGGTGCAGGGCCGCACTCAGGGTCATCACATGGGGGGCCCTGAGTTTTCGGTTGCGACTCAGCATCCGACTCAGCGGGACATTGGGTATGTTGAGCAGGCCGTAACGGGCGGGTGGCATGGGACACCTTCGAGCTATGCGGATGCGGCTCGGACGCCGCCTCAGTTGTCGCCCCGCTCGTCGCCGCGTCCTCGTCGGTCGCATGTGATGTCCCCCCCGCTCATGGAGCGGCCACGGTTGAATTCACGCCCACAACCCTTCGGGAGGCGTCGTAGGGTGGCAATGGAACCGGCGCGTGGGCCATTTGTACAGTGGGACCCGCTGGCGTATAGCTGCCTACCTGATCGGTTACAGGCACAGTGGGGCCCCGGGGGTCCTCGCTAGGAATTTGCGGCCCAACCATTGGTTGCCCCCCAACCGGAGACGGTGGTGTTACCGATCGCCTCTGTGCTTGTTTGGGATTTGGCGGGCAACCCAACATACGTTCGCGCCCTATTAGATTCTGGAGCTCAGGTCTGCATTGTATCGAACGATTTAGCAAAATGGTTGGGCCTCAAGGTAAATAGGTATAATAATTCAATACGGGGCGTGGGGAATGTTACGGTTACGAATGTAGTTGGTCAATCGGTGATCACGTTCTCTCCACGTTATGACATTTTGACAAAAACATCCGTGCAAGCTTTAGTAATGACGCATGTCATGGGCAAACACCCCTTGGTGAAGTTGAATCCGGCCGTTCGACTCCTGACGTCAGGACTCAAGTTGGCGGATCCCGATTTTGACACTCCAGCCCCGGTCGATCTGCTACTGGGAGCAGACGTTTTGGGCAGGTTTCTGTTGTCGGATCGGCGAGTTCTTCAGCCGGACGGGTTGATTGCTGTGGATACTAAGTTTGGTCACGTGATCATGGGTCCGGCATTGCCAATGGTTAGGCCTGCCGAGTCAGATGGCATACTTATTGGCTCAGCGTTGTCAGACGCTATCCAACGGTTCTGGGAGATAGAGGAACCTCCCACCGCTCGTCGAGTCGACGCAGACGAAGAAGAGTGCGAGTTGTTTTACCAGAATAGTACTGGTCGCCTTCGTTCTGGTCGTTTTGTAACTCGACTGCCTTTCAGGGCCGATCGACCGCCACTAGGAGAATCTAGGAAGATGGCTGAGACGAGATTGATGTCGATGGAGCGTAGGATGTCAAGGGACGCCGTATTTAAACAAAAATACGTCGATTTCATGAGGGAGTATGAGTCGTTAGGACACATGTCGGTATCGGGTGTGGACTGGAGATCTGAGGATCATTGTTTCCTTCCACACCATGCCGTCCTACGAACCCCTACCGGCAAGATTCGAGTTGTTTTTGATGGGTCAGCACCTACCTCGAACGGGATGTCCCTGAATCAGTGTCTACATTCGGGACCCAAGTTGAGTCGTGATATTTCGGATATTCTCACGAGCTTTCGGAGGCACCAGGTTGTATTTGTCGCAGACATTCGGATGATGTTTAGGCAAACGGTAATTCATCCGGCTGACAGAAGGTATCAGTTGATACTTTGGCGTGAGTCCACGGCCGAGCCAGTCAAGGTCTATGAGTTGAACACGAACACGTATGGGTTACGGTCTAGCCCGTATTTGGCGATGCGTACCCTGCGGGAGTTGGCGTCGCGTGACCGTGTGAGCTATCCTAGAGCCGCCGCTATCCTGGAGCAAGATTTGTACGTCGATGACGTCTGCACAGGGGCAGCCAGTGTAGAGGAAGCTCTGGACCGACGTGACGAGCTCATTCAATTGCTGGAACGAGGCGGCTATGAACTACGCAAGTGGATGTCCAACTCCCCTGAGTTGATGGCTGGTCTCCCAGATGAGTTTCAACAAGACCCGCACGTTTTTGAGAATCCTGACAACCCTAACATGTTGTCAGTGCTTGGAATTCAGTACCGGCCCGTCCATGATGAGTTTACCTATCGGGTGGTTTTAGAAACACCGAAGGCCTGGACGAAGCGGTCAGTACTGTCAACGATTGCGAGAACGTTCGACCCGAATGGATGGATTTCTCCAGTCACCTTTGCTCTCAAATGTTTTATGCAAAGGCTATGGGCGGCTCAGTTGACCTGGGACACCCACCTCTCAGGTGATTTGTTGACTGATTGGACGCAAATGTTCACTTCGCTATCGGACATAAATAATGTATCGCTGCCGAGGAAATTGGTCCCTGCTGGGGATTACAGGGCAACCCTTCACGGGTTTTGTGATGCCTCTGAACGAGGGTTTGCGGCAGCGGTTTATTTGCGAACCGTCACCTCCACCGGGGAGGTCGACGTGCGTTTGGTTTTGGCAAAAAGCAAGGTAGCGCCTATTCGGACAAGGATGACGATTCCAAAACTGGAACTGTCCGGGGCTGCTCTTTTGACCAAACTTTTGAATCACACTCTAACAGTGTTGCGTGGGTCAGTGGTTTTGGAGGATACGGTGTACGCGTGGACGGACAGCCAGATTGTTTTGTGCTGGCTGAAGGCTTCGGTCCATAACTTAGAGGTTTTTGTCGCGAACCGTGTCTCCCAGATTGTGTCGTCTGAGGTCCCACTGACTTGGAGACATGTACCAGGAGAATTGAACCCGTCTGATTGTGCATCCAGGGGATGTCGGGCTCCTGAACTCGTTAGACACCATTTGTGGTGGGGACCACCCTGGCTTGCCAGGAGAGAATCGGACTGGCCCCACAGCCATGTAGTAGTATCTTCGGATCATGGCCCCAGAGCGGCCGTGCATGTTACCCAGAAGGCTGAGGACCCTGACGCCGGGTTTCTGCTGGACCGGTATAGCTCACTTGACAAGTTGATAAACGTGTCCACTTGGATTAGGAGATTCGCTCGAAATTGTCGTACTCCTCGCGATCAGCGAACGTTGAACCCTATTCTGACTCCGGCAGAGCGAAACGAGTCGCTACTGAATTTGGTCCGGTTGGTACAGTCCTCGAAGTTTGGGGCAGAATTGGAGACTATACGAAGTGGACGTTCGAAATTGAAGGGAGCCGTCGCGCGTCTCAACCCCTTTGTTGATTCGGCCGGGTTACTTCGGGTAGGAGGAAGATTGCGCAATGCGAATCTGTCGTATTCGGCTCGTCACCCACTTCTGCTCCCCAAGGGGGGACAGTTAGTTGAATTGCTGGTGACTGATCGTCATATTAAAAACGCGCATGCCGGCTGTAACGCATTGTTGGCCACGCTCCAGCGGGAGTTTTGGATCTTATCTGCCCGCCGTGTCATACGGAACATCGTGTTTCGGTGCATGCCTTGTTATCGACTTAAGGCTGCCACGATGCAACCTCTCATGGGGGACTTGCCCCCTGATCGTGTGAATGAGGTCAGACCGTTTTCAGGTGTTGGTACGGATTTTGCAGGACCGTTTATGGTGAAGAGTTCACGATTGCGTAACGCTAAGCAATACAAGGCGTACCTGTGTGTGTTTGTTTGTTTATCCACCAAGGCGGTACATCTCGAGCTCGTTGCTGATCTCTCGACAGAGGCTTTCATTGCTTGTTTGGATAGGTTTGTTTCTCGAAGGGGACTTCCAACTTTGATCCGCTCTGATAACGGCACTAACTACGTCGGTGCGGAACGATACTTACGAGAGATAGTCAACTTTTTGAATGTAAATAAAGTGGATATTGGAACGGCCCTCTCCCGTCGGGGTATACAGTGGACCTTCAGCCCACCGAGTTGCCCCCACTGGGGTGGGATTTTTGAGGCCGTAGTTAAGTCAGCGAAGACGCACTTAGGGCGTATAGTAGGTCAGACCGCGCTGACTTTTGAGGAGCTCGCGACATTGTTTTGTAAGATTGAGGCCGTTCTCAATTCGCGACCGTTGTGTCCGCTCAGCTCGGATCCAAATGACCTGGAGGCTCTGACCCCAGGCCATTTCTTGATAGGACAGCCACTTAACGCGTTGCCCGAGCACCCCTTCGAGGGAGTGAAATTGTATCGGTTGTCAAGGTATCAGATGTTGCAGCAGTTTACTCAGAATTTCTGGAAGCGTTGGTCGCTCGAGTATCTGCATATCTTACAACAGCGCCTTAAGTGGACTGACAAAACCAGCCCCCCTAGTGTTGGTGACCTCGTGCTGGTTAAGGATGCTAACCTACCGCCACTGCGTTGGCGCAGGGGGCGCATTGTTAACTTGTTCCCTGGCAGGGACGGGACCCCCCGGTCTGCAGAGGTTCTAGTAGGAGGCTCGGTACTAAAACGAGCGGTAGCAACGTTGTCTCGGCTGCCCGTAGATTAAGGGACAGGTGGGTGCCTGTCCGGGCGGGTGATTGTTCGATTCAGAATCGATACTCGATCTATGGTTCCGGAACGGCCATTTTGAATTTGACGGAGCTGCCACAGAGCAGTTTTTGACAACTGACAGACGAAAAGCCCTCGCGATGTAGCGCGTATTGGTATAGGGTATTGAATTAAATCGTAAGCCATCTGCAATTGTATTCGGGCTCCCCTCAGGATTGTCTTATAGCTGAGTGTATTGTGGTTCTCCGAACCAGATAAAGTTAGTATTTACGGAAACTGTGCGCTTCGAAGCTGGCCTGCCAGCCATACCTGGTTGGCTGAAGAACCTGTCTACCAAGAAGAGCCTAGGGTGCACCCAGGCCTTGCAGAGAGACAGGAGTTTGACGGGAACGAAGCACAGACCAGGTCAGATAGAATCTATTTACTTAGCTCGGTGAATCGCCGACGTTCTTGCTTCTTGGCATCTGATAGCTACGCCACCTCGTAGCTATGGGCCCCTGCGAGGTCATCGGGTGCCGAGAGGCTTGAACAGTGTGTTTTGTACGCGAATACAGCGAAGCCAAAAGAAGAGTTATGTGTTTGACCGGTATACTGTGTGAATGTTCATTTGTTCCACCGGAACATCTATACCACTTATCAGAATTTGACAAATAAGGTATCTTTAGAAGCATCTTTATTGTTCACAGGCTATGTGACTTCAAATCACACTAAAATTAATATGGCGGCCTCTAGAGGGCATAATGTATTTTAGATAGCAAAATGTTGTTTACAAAGTTATTGGTGCGGGTACTTTCATACTCTATGTGCGCAACGATTCATTTACGAAAGATTAATTTATAAGTTTGTATGTGTGGTTAACAGATAAAAAAACCTTGGTAATTCCGGTTAAGTTTTCCTGTAATTTTTGGATTAAAATATACATTCTGTACTTTTTTCATAATTCTGAGAATCTGGGGGGGGGGGGGCTTATGAATGAGAATGAGCCTTAAGGATATACAACCGGGCACCGAGCAGACGGATTTTCGTACAGTAGAAGGTCTAGGACCCAGTAAGCCGCAGCCAACGTATCGGCCGCCGGATCAGCCGCCGCAGAAAGCAACGGTCGCCCGAGCTGTCGCCGCAGAACGCCACGGCGGCCGATGCGATGGCAAGAGTAGTGTAAAGACCCATCGGGTGGCTGATCCGGCGGCCGTTACTAGGTAGTACCGCTGTGTGAGAAATAAGGAGAAACTAATCGCAGCTGTCAAAAAGTGGCGGCGTGCATTACGTGGCGTGATTGACCGTCTTTCATTTCATTCTGTTTCGTAGAACAGTGTTTGGAATTTTGGTTTGGATTATTTGGCTGTTTGTTTAATGTGTATCCACCTAAAAGCGTCATAGTATAGTATTCATAGTGTAAGGATCGACTTTTGTTTGAAATTAAGCGAGTAACTTGTTTAAGAACAGCCAAGAAATTCGTTTAATTTTGGCACTGCCGACTGAAGGATTTCAGCTACCGAGTTGGTTGAGAACTTCCAAGCATCAACTCGTCTAATTTTAGCTTCTTTCGCTTGTTTCATTTTGGTCAAGTACTTGGTTGATAATTGCCAAGTGCTTGGTTTCAATTAAGCGAGTAACTTGTTTAGGAATAGCTAAGAAAATCGTTTAATTTTAGCACTGCCGACCTGATGGGTTTCAGCTAAGGAGTTGGTTGATAACTACCAAGCATTTCGTTGAAATTAACCGCGCAACTTGTTTAAGACTAGTAAAGCAACTCGTCTAATTTTAGCTACTTTCACTTGTTTCTTTTTGGTCAAGTACTTGATTGATAATTACCAAGCGCTTGGTTTCAATTAAGCGAGTAACTTGTTTAGGAATAGCAAAGAAATTCTTTTAATTTTAGCACTGCCGACCTGACGGATTTCAGCTAAGGAGTTGGTTGATAACTACCAAGCATTTAGTTGAAATTAACCGCGCAACTTGTTTAAGATTAGTAAAGCAACTCGTCTAATTTTAGCTACGTTCACTTGTTCGATTTATGACAAGTACTTGATTGACAATTACCAAGCGCTTGGTTTCAATTAAGCGAGTAACTTGTTTAGGAATAGCAAAGAAAGTTGTTTAATTTTAGCACTCCCGTCCTGATTGATTTCAGCTTAGGAGGTGGTTGATAATTGCCAAGCATTTCGCTGAAATTAACCGAGCAACTTGTTTAAGATTAGTAAAGCAACTCGTCTAATTTTAGCTACGTTCACTTGTGTGATTTTGGACAAGTACTTGATTGATAATTACCAAGCGCTTGGTTTCAATTAAGCGAGTAACTTGTTTAGGAATGGCAAAGAACTACCAAGCATTTAGTTGAAATTAACCGCGCAACTTGTTTAAGTTTAGTAAAGCAACTCGTCTAATTTTAGCTACTTTCACTTGTTTAATTTTGGTCAAGTATTTGGTTGATAATTACCAAGTGCTTCGTTTGAATTAAGCGAGTAACTTGTTTAAGAATAGCCAAGAAAGTCGTATAATTTTAGCACTGCCGACCTGATTGATTTTAGCTAAGGAGTTGGTTGATAACTACCAAGCATTTCGCTGAAATTAACCGAGCAACTTGTTTAAGATTAGTAAAGCAACTCGTCTAATTTTAGCTACGTTCACTTGTTTGATTTTGGACAATTACTTGATTGATAATTACCAAGCGCTTGGTTTCAATTAAGCGAGTAGCTTGTTTAGGAATAGCAAAGAAATTCGTTTAATTTTAGCACTGCCGACCTGATGGATTTCAGCTAAGGAGTTGGTTGATAACTACCAAGCATTTCGTTGAAATTAATCGATCAACTTGTTTAAGATTAGTAAAGTAACTCGTCTAATTTTAGCTACGTTCACTTGTTCGATTTATGACAAGTACTTGATTGACAATTACCAAGCGCTTGGTTTCAATTAAGCGAGTAACTTGTTTAGGAATAGCAAAGAAAGTCGTTTAATTTTAGCACTCCCGTCCTGATTGATTTCAGCTTAGGAGGTGGTTGATAATTGCCAAGCATTTCGCTGAAATTAACCGAGCAACTTGTTTAAGATTAGTAAAGCAACGCGTCTAATTTTAGCTACGTTCACTTGTGTGATTTTGGACAAGTACTTGATTGATAATTACCAAGCGCTTGGTTTCAATTAAGCGAGTAACTTATTTAGGAATAGCAAAGAACTACCAAGCATTTAGTTGAAATTAACCGCGCAACTTGTTTAAGTTTAGTAAAGCAACTCGTCTAATTTTAGCTACTTTCACTTGTTTAATTTTGGTCAAGTATTTGGTTGATAATTACCAAGTGCTTGGTTTAAATTAAGCGAGTAACTTGTTTAAGAATAGCCAAAAAAGTCGTTTAATTTTCGCACTGCCGACCTGATTGATTTTAGCTAAGGAGTTGGTTGATAACTACCAAGCATTTCGCTGAAATTAACCGAGCAACTTGTTTAAGATTAGTAAAGCAACTCGTCTAATTTTAGCTACGTTCACTTGTTTGATTTTGGACAATTACTTGATTGATAACTACCAAGCGCTTGGTTTCAATTAAGCGAGTAACTTGTTTATGAATAGCAAAGAAATTCGTTTAATTTTAGCACTGCCGACCTGACGGATTTCAGCTAAGGAGTTGGTTGATAACTACCAAGCATTTCGTTGAAATTAACCGCGCAACTTGTTTAAGATTAGTATAGTAACTCGTCTAATTTTAGCTACGTTCACTTGTTCGATTTATGACAAGTACTTGATTGACAATTACCAAGCGCTTGGTTTCAATTAAGCGAGTAACTTGTTTAGGAATAGCAAAGAAAGTTGTTTAATTTTAGCACTCCCGTCCTGATTGATTTCAGCTTAGGAGGTGGTTGATAATTACCAAGCATTTCGCTGACATTAACCGAGCAACTTGTTTAAGATTAGTAAAGCAACTCGTCTAATTTTAGCTACGTTCACTTGTGTGATTTTGGACAAGTACTTGATTGATAATTACCAAGCGCTTGGTTTCAATTAAGCGAGTAACTTGTTTAGGAATAGCAAAGAAATTCGTTTAATTTTAGCACTGCTGACATGATGGGTTTCAGCTAAGGAGTTGGTTGATAACTACCAAGCATTTAGTTGAAATTAACCGCGCAACTTGTTTAGGATTAGTAAAGCAACTCGTCTAATTTTAGCTACTTTCACTTGTTTAATTTTGGTCAAGTATTTGGTTGATAATTACCAAGTGCTTGGTTTAAATTAAGCGAGTAACTTGTTTAAGAATAGCCAAGAAAGTCGTTTAATTTTAGCACTGCCGACCTGATTGATTTTAGCTAAGGAGTTGGTTGATAACTACCAAGCATTTCGCTGAAATTAACCGAGCAACTTGTTTAAGATTAGTAAAGCAACTCGTCTAATTTTAGCTACGTTCACTTGTTTGATTTTGGACAATTACTTGATTGATAATTACCAAGCGCTTGGTTTCAATAAAGCGAGTAGCTTGTTTAGGAATAGCAAAGAAATTCGTTTAATTTTAGCACTGCCGACCTGACGGATTTCAGCTAAGGAGTTGGTTGATAACTACCAAGCATTTCGTTGAAATTAATCGATCAACTTGTTTAAGATTAGTAAAGTAACTCGTCTAATTTTAGCTACGTTCACTTGTTCGATTTATGACAAGTACTTGATTGACAATTACCAAGCGCTTGGTTTCAATTAAGCGAGTAACTTGTTTAGGAATAGCAAAGAAAGTTGTTTAATTTTAGCACTCCCGTCCTGATTGATTTCAGCTTAGGAGGTGGTTGATAATTGCCAAGCATTTCGCTGAAATTAACCGAGCAACTTGTTTAAGATTAGTAAAGCAACTCGTCTAATTTTAGCTACGTTCACTTGTGTGATTTTGGACAAGTACTTGATTGATAATTACCAAGCGCTTGGTTTCAATTAAGCGAGTAACTTGTTTAGGAATAGCAAAGAACTACCAAGCATTTAGTTGAAATTAACCGCGCAACTTGTTTAAGTTTAGTAAAGCAACTCGTCTAATTTTAGCTACTTTCACTTGTTTAATTTTGGTCAAGTATTTGGTTGATAATTACCAAGTGCTTCGTTTAAATTAAGCGAGTAACTTGTTTAAGAATAGCCAAGAAAGTCGTATAATTTTAGCACTGCCGACCTGATTGATTTTAGCTAAGGAGTTGGTTGATAACTACCAAGCATTTCGCTGAAATTAACCGAGCAACTTGTTTAAGATTAGTAAAGCAACTCGTCTAATTTTAGCTACGTTCACTTGTTTGATTTTGGACAATTACTTGATTGATAACTACCAAGCGCTTGGTTTCAATTAAGCGAGTAACTTGTTTATGAATAGCAAAGAAATTCGTTTAATTTTAGCACTGCCGACCTGACGGATTTCAGCTAAGGAGTTGGTTGATAACTACCAAGCATTTCGTTGAAATTAACCGCGCAACTTGTTTAAGATTAGTAAAGTAACTCGTCTAATTTTAGCTACGTTCACTTGTTCGATTTATGACAAGTACTTGATTGACAATTACCAAGCGCTTGGTTTCAATTAAGCGAGTAACTTGTTTAGGAATAGCAAAGAAAGTTGTTTAATTTTAGCACTCCCGTCCTGATTGATTTCAGCTTAGGAGGTGGTTGATAATTACCAAGCATTTCGCTGACATTAACCGAGCAACTTGTTTAAGATTAGTAAAGCAACTCGTCTAATTTTAGCTACGTTCACTTGTGTGATTTTGGACAAGTACTTGATTGATTATTACCAAGCGCTTGGTTTCAATTAAGCGAGTAACTTGTTAAGGAAAAGCAAAGAAATTCGTTTAATTTTAGCACTGCTGACATGATGGGTTTCAGCTAAGGAGTTGGTTGATAACTACCAAGCATTTAGTTGAAATTAACCGCGCAACTTGTTTAAGATTAGTAAAGCAACTCGTCTAATTTTAGCTACTTTCACTTGTTTGATTTTGGTCAAGTATTTGGTTGATAATTACCAAGTGCTTAGTTTCAATTAAGTGAGTAACTTGTTTAAGAATAGCCAAGAAAGTCGTTTAATTTTAGCACTGCCGACCTGATTGATTTTAGCTAAGGAGTTGTTTGATAACTACCAAGCATTTCGCTGAAATTAACCGAGCAACTTGTTTAAGATTAGTAAAGCAACTCGTCTAATTTTAGCTACGTTCACTAGTTTGATTTTGGACAAGTACTTGATTGATAATTACCAAGCGCTTGGTTTCAATTAAGCGAGTAACTTGTCTAGGAATAGCAAAGAAATTCGTTTAATTTTAGCACTGCCGACCTGACGGATTTCAGCTAAGGAGTTGGTTGATAACTACCAAGCATTTCGTTGAAATTAACAGCGCAACTTGTTTAAGATTAGTAAAGTAACTCGTCTAATTTTAGCTACGTTCCTTGTTTGATTTATGACAAGTACTTGATTGACAATTACCAAGCGCTTGGTTTCAATTAAGCGAGTAACTTGTTTAGGAATAGCAAAGAAAGTCGTTTAATTTTAGCACTGCCGTCCTGATTGATTTCAGCTAAGGAGTTGGTTAATAACTTCCAAGCATTTCGCTGAAATTAACCGAGCAACTTGTTTAAGATTAGTAAAGCAACTCGTCTAATTTTAGCTACGTTCACTTATTTCATTTTGGTCAAGTATTTGGTTGATAATTACCAAGTGCTTGGTTTAAATGAAGCGAGTAACTTGTTTAAGAATATACAAGAAAGTCGTTTAATTTTAGCGCTGCTGACCTGATTGATTTTAGCTAAGGAGTTGGTTGATAACTACCAAGCATTTCGCTGAAATTAACCGAGCAACTTATTTAAGATTAGTAAAGCAACTCGTCTAATTTTTAGCTACGTTCACTTGTTTGATTTTAGACAATTACTTGATTGATAATTACCAAGCGCTTGGTTTCAATTAAGCGAGTAACTTGGTTAGGAACAGCAAAGAAATTCGTTTAATTTTAGCACTGCCAACATGATTGATTTTAGCTAAGTAGTTGGTTGATTACTACCATGCGTGTTGTTATTTTAACAAGTAAATTGTCAGAAAATAATCAATTTAATTTTTTGTTATTAACCATGTTTAAAAGGGTTAGTAGTAACCAAGTAATAAGTTTAGAAATTAATAAGCACTTAATTACTTTTAGTCGAGTGTATTTAGCAATGAAAGCTTGGTAAATAAAAGCAAACCAAACTCATTAGATTTTAAACGAGTCTTCGTTAAAAACAACCATTTCGACGTTAGCAAAGCTAAAATCGCACTTTGCTGGCCGCTCGTTTTCTCCGTGTACCAACAACGCTGTTATCGGGTAAATTAAGCATTAGTTGTGTTCTTAACCACTTCTCATACTTCCCAGCATTCATTTCCTTGTGGTAATCGCCATCGGGATCCGCGGACTGATCTAGTAAAAGAGCTCCAGGTACAAAGCCTTTTTCATTACCTGCGTGAACAATAATAAATCTTTGACCCTTTGATATAGGTTGCTCCAGATTTTATTGGCTGCGTCCGTCCAGCTTTTGGCTCTAGTGTGCATTGTATGAATATATGATTCATCAGTATAAACAATATTTTTACCAGTAGCCCTTAATTGTCGGATTTCTCAAATATTTTCTTTTTAAACGGACGTCATGTTTTTCCATCAAAATGCTCCTGTTATTGTCGTTTTTTCTAAATCTGAATCCCATGTCTCGGATTATATTTCGCAGAGATGAAATTGAGCCTTTGAATCCCATTTCCTCTTTTAGTTTTTTGTGTAGTGATCGCAACGCATTAAAGTTATATATCATTCGTCGTATCACGCAATAATCAAAATCATCCATTTTTAAACGATATTTTTTGGCGGGCACTTCTTTGGATTGTTGATCTTTAGGTGACTGATCTGAGAGCTTGTCGTTTTCCTTCAACAATGTTAGCTGCTTTTCGAAACTTCGGTTGCTTCACAAACCCTGTCCGAAATTTTGAAGATATTTACTTTCTTCTTTTTTAAATAAATTAGCTTATTTTCTAAAATAGTTATATACATTATTTACAATTTCACGAGATTGAGCAACAATTTTTTTACCACGCTTTCAATTTGTTTAAGCCATGATACATAACTATTATAAGTTAATTTTGATAAAATTTATAGAATCGAATATTTTCACTAATGAAATAAGCGTTCATAAACATAAATGTATCATATACGTCACACTGTTTTTATTGACACTAAGAAGGCAGACTGTCAAAATAGTCAATGATTTTTCTTATTTCAATATAAAGGTTGTGTTAGTTTTGAGCTACAAAGGAGGTTTTGTTGCTCATATAGTTCTTGTATTGTATTCAATAAGACAACGAGTAATATAATTAAAGGTCATATCTGTAAATTGATAACTCTATGTGAGAGATGAGGGATTCACGACAATTTCCGAGGTTGGCCGAATCCTTAACTAATTTTAATCGTATTGTATCGTTGACGCTTTTTATACTGGGTCTTAGCTGCCCTATAGTTGTCCCAGTCATCATCCGCAGCTGTGTTCATTGCCCTGTTTACAAAGTTTTTGGTGTGGCTACTTTCACACTCCATATATGAGGTGCATTCATATGTTTGTATGTGGTATTAAAATAATTGTTATATGGGAGCCCCCTTAATTATTTATTTTATTCTGTTTTTTAGTATTTGTTGTTATAGCTGCAACAGAAATACATCATCTGTGAAAATTTCATCTGTCAACTATCACGGTTCATGAAATACAGCCTGGTGACAAACGGACAGAGAGACAGACAGACGTTTTTACCCTTTGGGTACGGAACCCTAAAAAATGCTATTATCCTATCCGAGAATCGAAACAACAGATTTTGAAATAAAAATCAGACCGTATTGTTATATCATTCGATCAGCGATCATATATGCCCAAGATAAAGCGTCAGCGCTCGAAATGTGTCTCGAATAAACAGTGCACAAATGCCGTGAATGCACAGTTTCGCTAGCAGTCGCGCGCGGTTTGCTATCGAGACAACATGCCGAAGTGCTCAGTCAAAAAGTGTAAAAACGATACCAATCATATATTGAAAAAACATGGTGTGTCGTATTTTCGGTTAGTAACAATTATAAGTTTTATTACGTAAAGCAATTGGGGCTGAATTCACCCTCAATATCACCTCATAACGTAATTTTAGAATAAATATTTTAATAAATGCGTTGGGTGGAACAAAGTTCCTCGCCGAATGAATGGAGTCGTTTTCGACATGTGGTGTTGAGAAAGTTTGGCGCCTATTTTTATTTTTGCTTAACATAATGTTTATAATTAAAAACTAATATCTACATTATAGATAATTAACATCAAAGTCTAAAAATATATATTTGATTAGTACGGTACCAATAGGTTTTTCCCCAAATATTTTTTGTAATAAGCTTTTAGTAGTAAGATGCATATTCATATTCTTTATTGCACAGAAATCTTAATAGTAAGGTAACAAAACATTTTATGAGCAAAGGCGAGCTTATCTCTAAAGAGAGATTTCTACCAGCAAACCTAGATTATGCTTTATTTTGATAATAATGATTTTATGCATTAGTTTTACAACAATTATCATCATCATCATCATTACATTACATATACAACATTATTATTCCAGATTTCCAAAACTGCGATGATTGCAGAAACCACCTGCTTGCTACAGAGAAAGAATGGTTTCACAAATTGATAGATATTAAGGATGTTGGAGGCTTATGCTATGCATCCAAGGATGTATATTTAATATGCAATAAATCCGAAAATATGATCAGGCACTTCATCAAAATAAGCTGTGGAAAAAACAAAACAATATGACGGCAAATTTTTAACAATGAATATTCTTCGGTCACTGGTGCACATTAAGCTGTTTACAAACACAGATGCCCACACAAATGATCAATTCAATCACATCTATGAACTGACTAAAGCTGCAGTTAGGAAATATGTAGATGTGCGTTTGCATTATATTTGCAAAAAAGAAAATATTAAGAAAAAAAGCTCTTCTAAACGACAAGTGTAAGCTAAGCTTAATTTAAGCGTAATAAGCTTAATTTGTTTCAAGGTACCTAAAAATATATATTTTTAAACAAAATTGTAACCTACTATGTTTAATTTCACCTTTTTTTCATTTACACTCCTAATCAGGGCTTTTCTGTAAGTTGTCTAAAGTGACGTAATTAAAAAAACTACAAACCCGACAGTGTTTACTAAAATGCACTAAAAACAAGAAGATGAGCGTAATTATTAAGATTCGATAAAATGATTGTAGTACATGGTTAAATTGAATGAGATTTAAATGATGGTGGATTACCATTTTAAGTTCTTTTTATTACCATTGCCATTTTCCTGCTTTTTAGTACAAAACTACGAAAAATCTGTAGATAGGTACTTAGTTTAAAACTACAGTTTATTTTTTATAGATTGGTATATTTTTCCGTAATCTACTTTTAAAGACTTTTATTTTGATACCCCACTCGAGGGTCTTGAAAAAAAACCCGCACATTAGAGCACATAAAATCCGCCATTATTATTTAGTCAGATATCGAGTTGGATCTCTTATTAGAGATAGCTCGCGTTTGTATACTGTTTATTGGATATTACTTTTTCTGTATGTACAATAAAGAAAATATGAATTTATAAATTATGAGGTCAGACTCGCACACGAAGGGTTCCTTTATAAAGGGTATTTACAGTTAGAGCTTAGTTTTGTCTTATGTTATGAGTAATCTTCGATTATTGCTAAAAGCGTACCTACAAATTATTACGTCCAAAACGTAACTCAAACATTGGCTATTTCATTACTCCACAGACGCCCTGTTCCATTGTGAGCCGGTGGCAATACATTTTATGAGGCACGATGCGCTCGCATTTTGAAATGTCATAACCGCCTAACACTGGCATTGGAAACTCAACGCGTTGCAACGGTATGTCTAACGTCATAGGGTAGTATTTCAAAAACTTTAAGTATGATCTTAGGTACAATACTTGGTTTAATGTTTGGCTACCACACGCACACACTCGCCTCGAGCGAAGGCAGGTTTTGACGTTATTTTTGAACTTGATGCTTATCTTGGGTATAAATGATCGAAGCATTCGATACATTTCTGGGAACTATTTTTGATAATCATATTTTTGATAAAATAATTCAATTTCCATACACTCCATGCAAGTACTTAAAATGTTCTTCGCTTATATCTGCATTCGCTTACGTCTACATGATATACAGAGGCGGATGTTCCGCCCCCGCATGACATTCACGTCCCGACCGGGGGGGAAGAAATAGGGCTTGAACTTGAAGTCGGTTTTTTTAAGTTTTTCACTTGGTGAGTTATTGTTTGTGTGTTTCGCAGAAGCGGCATTTAAAAGTGAAACACTGTGCCATGGAACTTTATATCCTCACGCACGCTATCATCCCAGTTTGAGGTTCCTAAGTATTGTTACGCCGGTAGGTTAGGTCAAAAACTTTGAACGTCAATTTCAGTGCTTTAGAGGCGTTTTCAGCAGGCTGAAAAGTCATTTCAGGCCGTTTCAGAAGTTACTCTATCACATATATAAAGATCGGAATTCGCCTGAAACATGTTTTCAGTCCGTTTCAGGGCACCCTCTATCAGATGACGCCATAACCTGAAAACCCGTTTTCAGGCGTTTTCAGGACCCCTTATGGGCCTCTGAAGCACAAATCGTTATATGGCGAAATATCCGGTAGGAGTGACAGAGATAGCACTACTAGAAAGAGATAGCTATACTCGGAACATTCGAGAAGTGTGTGACAGAGATAGAACTACTAGAAAGAGATAGCTATACTCGGAACATTCGAGAAGGGAGTGACAGAGAGAGTGCACCATTAGAGAGAGACATATATGGTCTCGAATGTTCTCGGCCCGCACGCTGGTCCTTACTAGAATATTCGTGATATGTGTGGACAATGTGTCCAGAGCGGCTCCGCGGGATATAAAAGGCGCCGACGGCCGGCACGAGTTAGTTTCATTTTAACTGCGATCGAGTGCTAGTACAAGGATAATCGGAGAGAAAGACTCTTCGTGTGAGTAGTGAGTGCGTAATTAGGGTAATAAAGTGAGTGTTTTATTTAGTGGATTAATTCGTGCTTTTCTATCAAATACGAACCCCACGCTCGTAATATTTGGTGTCAGAAGTGGGATAGAAAATGCCGTTAATGCCACGAGAAACCGAGCCAAAAGGAGTGACGACGCGAAGCCAAACGTCTGGGTCTGGAGACTCGACGCCTGGTACGTCGGAATCACCTGCTCCAGCTGCACAAGGAGTAGACCTCAACGTTATCTTCGTCCTCCTAAAGGAACAAGCGAGAGAGCTAAAGGAACAGTCGCGAAAACAGGAGGAACAGGCACGAATGCTTCGTGAGGTACATGAGTCCACGACCGAATGGAAGAGAGAGTTGTTCGAGGTCCAGGAAAAACTGGCCGATATGGATGAAAAACTAGAGAGTCGAGTCCATGATGTCGATAAAAAAATTGAGACCTGTGAGAGCCGTCTCCAAAAACTTGAGATCAAAGTGGCTAATGGTCCAAGTACCTATGTACCCGACGCATCGGTGTCCGGAGGCGGCAGGTTCAAAGTGCCTCCCTTTGACGGTAGCTCATCGTGGACTGCCTATAAGCTGCAGTTCGAGTCTGTTTCCCAGGCTAATGGTTGGAGTAAGGAGCAAGCCAGGACAGCACTGACGTTGGCGCTGCGCGACGAGGCTCTTACCATACTAGAGGCTCTAGGAAACGACCGGACGTACGACCGCCTTCTAGAAGCCTTGGAGGCACGATACGGTGACAGTCACCTGGAGCACGTGTACCGAGCTCAGTTAAAGGACAGGACACAAGGAGGTAACGAGTCCTAACAACAGTGGGCCCTGGAAATCGAGAAGTTGGTTAGGAAGGCCTATCAACGTACGTCAGCATCCTTTGTGGACAGTATGCTGGTGCAGGCCTTCATCGATCGGATCCGGGATCTGGAAGTGAGGGCAGCCGTGCGATTGGGACATCATGGCAGCCTAAAGGATGCAGTAGCCCACGCTCTCGAGGTGGAAGCTGTACGACAGGATTCATCCAGGCCTTTCAGGGTGCGAGAAGTGTCGTCTACGAAGCCAGTAGATACCCGCCGCGAATTTGGGCCACGTTGCTACCATTGTGGGAACGTGGTCACCTGCAGTCAGGCTGACCAAAAAGGACTAGGAGGGACAGAGACCCCGCTCCAATGGCGAGGAAAATAGGCTCTGTGGAGTCAGAGCCCCAACAGGGAAACGAATAAAAGCCAGGACTATGGGACGAGTGCTGGCTGGCGGTAGAAATGTCCCAATTATGATCTCACAGGCAAACGACGGGAATAGTCTGGTTGTCAATGGAGAAATCTGTGGAATACCATGTCTCCTTACCATAGACACCGGAGCTTCTCGGACTGTGATCAGCTCTCGGCTACTGAGACACCTGACCAGAGATCATCTAGTCCGACCTAGGCATCTCCAGCTGCAAACTGCTACCGGCCAGTACATTTCCGTCCAAGGAGAACGAGAGTTAGCTGTGAAAATAGGTGAAAAAGAATACTGGCATAAAGTGATCGTTGCTAACATCGTCGACGACTGCATTATTGGATTGGATTTTATGAGGAGACATGACTCTAAAATCGACTTGAAGGTTGGAGTTCTAAAGTTTGGAGTTGATGAGATTCCTATACAAGGTGGAGTAAATCGAAATGTTTACTGTACCAGGAGAACCATTCTTCAACCAAGGTCACAGGTTTTAGTTCCAGTGAAATTGCCAAACTCCACAAGGCCGCAATCTCACCGCTGTGTGGTGGTAGAGAGGTTGGATGCTGATAAACCGTGGATAACAGCCCGTACAATTGTAACCACGGCATCTACAGCATTTGTAAGGATCCTTAATCCAAGCGACACGGAATGCGTCCTCAATAAAGGAACGCTGGTCGGATCATGCCAAGAAATTTCTTGGATAAGAGGCTGCCGAGAATCTGAGGTAAACGTGAAACCTGGTCATGTTAAGCCTTCAATGGATGTTAAAAAATTACTAAATGACTCCAGGGAGCACCTTACCGAGGAGGAATTCCTTAAGGCGCGTAGCTTACTGCTACGATATCGCAACGTCTTTTCTTCGCATGATGATGACCTTGGAAGAACTGGAGTGGTTCAGCATGAGATCGACACTGGGGAAACTATGCCTATCCGACAGCGCCCTCGGAGAGTTCCAGTAGCTCGGGAGAAGGAGGTTGAGGGCATGATCGAGGAAATGCAAAGAAGCGGCGTTATTGAACCTTCAACAAGCCCGTGGTGTTCTCCCGTAGTTTTGGTTAAGAAGAAGGACGGCACCATGAGATTCTGTATTGACTATCGTCGACTTAATGATGTTACCAAGAAGGACAGTTATCCACTTCCACGAATCGACGACACTTTAGACACATTGAACGGAATGAAATGGTTTTCAACGTTGGATCTGAAAAGTGGCTATTGGCAAGTCGAAATCAAGGACAAGGATAAGGAGAAAACGGCCTTCTCTACTGGCAAAGGACTCTGGCAGTTCAATGTTATGCCATTTGGACTGTGTAATGCACCAGCCACATTTGAGAGATTAATGGAACAAATATTAGCTGGACTTCTAGGAGAAACTTGCTTGGTCTATTTGGATGACATCATTATCATTGGTAGAGACTTCAACGACCACTTGAATAAATTGGAGCAGGTGCTAGGCAAACTACGAGGGGCAAATCTGAAACTCAGTCCGAAGAAATGCTCGTTTTTCAAACGTAAAGTGAATTACTTGGGACACGTGATTTCGAAGGACGGCATTCAGACAGATCCTGAGAAGATTAGCGCCGTGCAGGATTGGCCGACGCCAAAAGACAAGACTGCAGTACGTGCCTTTTTGGGGCTTTGTTCATACTACAGACGTTTTGTGAAGAACTTCTCGGATATAGCAAAGCCTTTGCATCAACTAACGGAAGAAAAGCGATCATTTGACTGGAACGAACAATGTGAGTCAAGTTTCAACGAGCTTAAAGGAAGACTTTGTGAAACGCCAATATTGGGGTATCCAGACCCGGACGAGGATTTCATTATGGATACAGATGCTAGTAATACTGGTATTGTAGGTATCTTGTCGCAAAAGAAAGGAGATAACGAAGTTGTGATTGCATATTTCAGTAAGTCATTGTCAAAACCAGAGAGGAATTACTGTGTAACTCGGAGGGAATTGCTAGCAGTTGTCAAGACGTTACAACATTTCAGCAAATACCTGCTGGGAAGAAAGTTTCTTATCAGAACTGACGATGCTGCTTTAAAGTGGTTGCTAGAATTTAAAAACCCCGAGGGACAAGTGGCGAGATGGATTGAACAACTGCAGGAGTATGATTTCATCATCGAACACCGTAGTGGGAAATCACATGGAAATGCTGACGCCCTATCACGTAGACCTTGTGCGGACGACTGTAAACATTGCTCAAGACAAGAAGGCAAGGAATGTGTTCGAATGATAAGAACTGATACGGTTAGCGACGAGTGGAGTGATGAAATCATGCAGCAAGCGCAACAAGAGGACCCTGACGTGAGACCCATTTTTGATTGGATTAATGCTGGCGCATCTAAACCAAGGTGGTGTGATGTAGCTCCTATGAGTGCGGTAACAAAAAGCTACTGGGCACAATGGGATAGCTTGGTCATGCATAATGGCGTTCTATGTAGAAAATGGGAATCAACAAATGGGAAGGATGCTCACCTGCAAGTCGTTGTCCCAAAGAAAAGGGTGAAAGATGTTTTGAGAAGCTTTCACGATGGAACATCCGGTGGACACCTTGGAGTAAAAAGGACCCTAATGAAAATTCGGCAACGCTTTTATTGGATTCACTGCCGAGAAGACGTTGAAAATTGGTGTAAACGATGCACTAACTGTGCATCAGTCAAGGGACCGCATACCCGTAGCCGAGGAACGCTCAAGTTGTACAACGTGGGAGCCCCTTGGGAAAGGGTTGCATTAGATGTCGCAGGACCTTTCCCAGCATCGGACTCCGGAAACAAGTACATTCTTGTCGTGATGGATTACTTCACGAAGTGGCCTGAAGTATTTGCCATTCCTAATCAAGAAGCGGTAACCATAGCTGAAAAGCTAGTGAACGAAGTATTCTGCCGGTTTGGGGTACCACTCGAAATCCACAGTGATCAAGGAAGAAACTTCGAGTCTGCGGTCTTTCAGGAGACTTGTTGCATAATGGGAATTCATAAGACGAGGACTACGGCGTATCATCCACAGTCAGATGGAATGGTTGAGATATTTAACCAGACACTGGAGAGACATCTAGCCAAGGTCGTTGAGAGCCATCAAAAAGATTGGGATCGGCATATCCCCCTCTTCCTGATGTCTTATAGGTCGGCAACTCACGAAAGTACGGCGGTTACTCCATCGTATGCGAATTTTGGAAGAGAACTCCGTCTGCCTGCAGATCTCCTGACTGGACGTCCGCCCGATACACCAAGCACCATCACGGAATATGCAAGTGATTTGCGGGATCGGACTGATGATGTTCACAGCCTGGTACGTGAACACGGGCTCCACGCTAGCATAAAGATGAAAACCCGATATGATCGGAAGTCTTATCAAGTGGGTTTTGAGGAAGGTTCGTTGGTGTGGCTACATAACCCTATGCGACGAGTAGGAAAGGCCCCGAAACTATCTCCGAATTGGGAAGGGCCTTACAAGGTGGTCACCAAAATAAACGACGTCACGTATCGAATCCAGCGGAATCCTCGTAGTCCGAGCAAGATTGTTCATGTTGACCGGCTGGCCAGATACCACAGAAATAATGATGCTCGGGACGAGCATGTCTAAGGAGGGGGTAGTGTTACGCCGGTAGGTTAGGTCAAAAACTTTGAACGTCAATTTCAGTGCTTTAGAGGCGTTTTCAGCAGGCTGAAAAGTCATTTCAGGCCGTTTCAGAAGTTACTCTATCACATATCTAAAGATCGAAATTTCACCCAAGTTGCCGTCGTTTTCAGGCGCCTGAAACATGTTTTCAGTCCGTTTCAGGGCACCCTCTATCAGATGACGCCATAACCTGAAAACCCGTTTGCAGGCGTTTTCAGGACCCCTTATGGGCCTCTGAACCACAAATCGTTATATGGCGAAATATCCGGTAGGAGTGACAGAGATAGCACTACTAGAAAGAGATAGCTATACTCGGAACATTCGAGAAGTGTGTGACAGAGATAGAACTACTAGAAAGAGATAGCTATACTCGGAACATTCGAGAAGGGAGTGACAGAGAGAGTGCACCATTAGAGAGAGACATATATGGTCTCGAATGTTCTCGGCCCGCACGCTGGTCCTTACTAGAATATTCGTGATATGTGTGGACAATGTGTCCAGAGCGGCTCCGCGGGATATAAAAGGCGCCGACGGCCGGCACGAGTTGGTTCTCTTACTCGCTGCCGGCCGACAAGACCCAGAAGGTGGCGATCCGCGGGCTGCCTTCCAACACCACGCCGGAAGAGATCGTCGCGGCACTTGCGGAACTCGGTGTGGAGGCCGAGTACTGCAAACAGATCCGGGCGCGCAAGGGGCGCCCCGGTTGCATCTTCTACGCGTCCCTGCGGAAGAATCCCGACCGTGCCCCCAGTGCAGTATATGAGATCTCAGAGCTCATGTACATGCCGGGGGTGAAGATCGAGGCTTGGCGCTCCAAGCAGGGCCCGGCCCAGTGCCACAGGTGCCAACAGTTCCGGCACTCGTCGCATATGTGCCACCGCCCCCAGGCGTGCGTGCGTTGCGGCGGTCCCCACTCGGCGCGGGAGTGCCCCCGCCCGAAAGACCAGCCGCCGACGTGCGCCAACTGCGGTGGCCCGCACACGGCCAATAATGCGACGTGCCCCGTGTTCCGCCAGGAGGCGCGGAACAAGAAGGCCGGCACTGTGGCGCTCACTAATGCGCCTGGGCCCAAGAAGATGCAGCCCCCCCCCTCCGCCACGTCCTGATCTGCAGGAAGAAACGGCGCCCGCCTCGCTTATGGCGCAGGCGAACGACGGAGTCCCCAGGCAGAAGACGAAGCGGGGGGGGAAGAAGAAGAAGAAGGCGACGGCTCCACCTGCCGCCGGCGCCGCGGCGGCTACTCTCGCCGCCAGCGAGACTGCGGCCGCCGCTGGCGCCGCCACTCCGGCTGCGGCGATAGGGCAGCAGGACTTGGGGCACCTCACAGCCCTGCTCGCCCTCCTCAGCGACCCCACTGCCCTGGGCAGACTCACCGCTCTGCTCCGCAATGCATGAGCCGCTCAGGGTCGTCCACTGGAACGCGCAGTCGCTGACAGGGAAGAAGCGGCTGCTCCACGTGTTCCTGAGGGACTACCGCGTCGACGTGATGCTCATCAGCGAGACACACCTAGCCGGAAGCGACAAGCTGTCGCTGCCCGGCTACTTCGTCTACCGCAAGGACGAGAAGACCTCCAGCGGCCGAACCTTTCGAGGCTTGGCAGTCATCGTCGGCAGGAAGATCGTCCACCAGCTCGTCGACGCCCAGGAGTATTCATCCCTGTATGCTTTGGGCGTCGACCTCCAGGTCGCCGGCGAGGTGCTGCGACTCTACGCCGCCTACAAGCCCCCCAGTACACCAATCCGCACCGCCGAGCTACGGGGGCTGCTACAGTCGCCGCACCCGACAATTGTCGCCGGCGACCTCAACGCCAAGCACACCGCCTGGAACTCCACCAGGGTGTGCCCAGCTGGACGCGCCATCCATGCCGACTCCGTGAGCCACAACTACGACGTCATCGGTCCCGACGAGCCCACCCACTTCGACGCGCGGGCCGGATGGGACATCATCGACGTCGTGGTCGTCAGAGGTCTCCGGACACCGCCGAGCCAGGAGGTTCTCCCTGACCTCCCTTCGGACCACAGGCCTGTTCTTCTCGTCCTGGCGGATCTGCCCACCCGGGTATCTCCGCCAGCATCACGTCGCCGCTACCAGTGGGGCGCCTTCACCGCCGCCCTAGACCAACCCTCCACCAGTTGCCCCGTCAACCAGCCGGAAGACGTTGACCGCCTGGCATCGCTGCTAACTACCCAGATCCGAGACGCGCTCGACCTATCATCGCACACCGTAGCTCGCGGGGGGAAGCCCAATCCTCTTCCTGCTGAGCTACGCGCACTCATCTGCGATAAGCGCGCTCTCCGGAAGCAGTGGCAGCAAACCCGCTGCCCCACGATGAAGACCAGGCTCAACGCCATGACGGCAGAGCTGAAGCGCCAACTTGATCGCCACGCTGAAGAATCTTGGGAACGCCACGTCGAGTCCATAGGCGACCACGTCCCCTCCGTGCATCGCCTGTGCCGGGCTTTGTCGACCACTCCTGCTCCTGTTCGACCAATCCTGGGCAGCGACGGCCTACCAAGATTCCGAGCCCAAGACCGTGCAGAGATCTTCGCCGAATGCCTCGAGAAGCAATTCAAGCCGAACCCAACGGATGATGTGGAGCACGTCGCAACAGTCGAGAGACACCTGCGAGAGTACTTCGCCACGCCGATAGCTCCCGAAGAGGACCCCATCGTCGTCACGCCCGGCCAGATTGTGCGTGCATTCCGACGTACCAAGCCCAGGAAAGCCCCGGGCGCAGACCGAATACCCAACACGGCGCTGTTACATTTGCCGCCACGCACTGTGGCGGCCGTTGCGCGCCTGTTTAACGGTATCTTGCGCACGGGTCACTTTCCAACCCAATGGAAGGAGGGCTTGGTTATCATGTTGCCCAAGCCGGGCAAGGACACCAAGCTGCCTGAGAGCTATCGGCCGATCACCCTACTGAGCACCATCTCAAAGGTGTTTGAGAAGCTCCTGTTAGCGAAGTTACTGCCCCACATCCAGCCGCGCCCGGAACAGTTCGGCTTCAGGCCCGAGCATTCTACGACGCTTCAGCTCACCAGAGTACTGAATGACATGACGGTTTGTTTGAACAAAAAAGAATACACTGTCGCAGTACTTCTGGATATGGAGAAGGCGTTCGACAGAGTATGGCACGAGGGGTTGCTGTACAAGCTGTCGACGTCCCCTGCCCCAAGAAGAACGGTCAAGACAATCGCCTCTTTCCTGAAGAATCGCCGCTTCCGAGTGATGGTGGAAGACGCCGTCTCCGAGGAACATCCCGTCGCAGCCGGCGTCCCCCAGGGCTCCTGCCTGTCTCCCGCCTGCTACGCCCGATACACGGACGACATCCCCGTCGGGCCGGGTGCCCAGCTGGCACTCTTTGCAGACGACGCAGCCTACTATG
Organism: Argyresthia goedartella; assembly: GCA_949825045.1. NCBI lineage: Eukaryota > Metazoa > Arthropoda > Insecta > Lepidoptera > Argyresthiidae > Argyresthia > Argyresthia goedartella. The sequence continues at coordinate 16,867,693 of OX463821.1, read as the reverse complement.
CGTCGTCGTTCCAGGCTCCGCACGCTGCCATCAAACTGCAGCGCACCCTGGACATCTTGCCCGACTGGCTCGCCAAGTGGCGACTGTCCGTCAATGTTGGGAAAACGCAGGCGCTCATCACAGGCCAGAGTCTCCTTCCGCCATCGCTCCAGCTCCAGGGACAGCACATCGAGTGGTCTTCGCAGGTGAAGTACCTGGGAGTGACCATTGATCGCCGGCTCACCATGAAGCAACACGTCGACAACGTCGTCAGCCAGGTCAAGGTGGCACGCGCCAAGCTGCGTCCACTTTTCGACTCCAGCCTCCCTCTGAGGGCGAAGCTCGGGATCTACAAGACATACGTGAGATCCCGCCTCACCTACGCGGCTCCGGCATGGTACGCCCTGTGCTCGGAGACGAACAAACGGAGACTCCGAGCCCAAGAGAACCTCTCTCTGCGTACCATCGTCGGCGCCCCCCGCTACGTGAGGAACGCGACAATCCAGAGGGACCTAAGATGGGAAACCGTGGACCAGTTTGTCCAGAGGCTGGCGAAGGGCATGTTCGCGCGTGCGGATGCATCACACCTTCCGCACATCGCCGAACTGGCGCCGCACCATGCGCGCCCGCCCGACCGCCGCCGCCTGCCACGCGACCTGGTTGCCTAGCCGGCGATCACCCACTGCACACCAGCGCCACAAGAAGACCACCGCCCGCAGGGGCCATCCGATGACCTGTCCACAGGAGTGGACAGAGGCGATTCTTCGGGAAGAGGTCCGTCGACCTGACCCCGACTCCCCACGCCCCAGAAGGGGTGCGTGAGATGACTATGATGATGACGAGTTAGTTTCATTTTAACTGCGATCGAGTGCCAGTACAAGGATAATCGGAGAGAAAGACTCTTCGTGTGAATAGTGAGTGCATAATTAGTGAAATAGTGTGTGTGTTTTAATTAGTGGATTTTAAGTACAGTTCGTGTGAATTGTAAGTGCGTAATTTGGGTAATAAAGTGAGTGTTTTATTTAGTGGATTAATTCGTGCTTTTCTATCAAATACGAACCCCACGCTCTTAACAGTATCAAAGCTTGCATGATCTTGAGATATATCTCTCATTTCATCAACATTCATAAAGAATTACACGAAAGACTCCTTTGTCAATAATCAAGAAACAACACATACGACGACAGCCAGGAAAATGGAAAATGGAAAACACACAAATATATGCGAGCATTATTTCTTTAAAAAGTTATTAGTGTCTAGTAGATGATGATGATGATGATGGTGACGATAGTCAGGATTACCTGCATTGCAGATATCTGCAGCATCTGCTAAGCCAGGGCGTATTCACTGTGGGCATATACACATGCATAGCTTACCCAGCTTAGCAATATATTATTTGAACGATTTCTGTTTTGTATTAAAACCTGTGCTTGTGTTTATTTCAACAGTGAATAAATGGATTATCTATCTATCAATTTCCATCCGTCTAATTGAGTCTAGTATCCTTACCTTTAGTATGATTGAACCCGTCGATTGACTCCCGTGTGAGACACGTAATGATAGGTTATTTTGTGATTGCAGGTGAGCGGCGCGGCGGTGTCCCTCCGGGCGGTGCGACGCTTCACGCTGCAGCGGGTGCCGCTGTGGCTGGGCTGGCTGGACGGCAGCCTGGCGCTACTCGACGCGGCCGAGACGCTGCGCTTGTGGGCCGACGACGAAGATAGCTGCGTCGAACTGGCGCAGATCGAGCCCGTCTATGCCTCCGCCTTCTTCAAGGTGAAGCATATGCTACACAGTCTTAAGTGGCGGTTTTAATCAAAGGTTTAATGCAGTGTAGATAGTGCTTTCAAGCCAAATTTCGTATGACGTTTAAACGTACTTGGCAGCGAAGCTTGTGGAGCAAGCCACTGGCAGAAGCGTGGGCTTGAAGCCGTGTAGTCTCTTGTTTACAGCCGTTGAGAACAACAGCCGCAGGAATAGAACTGGTGCAGGCTTTCCTGGTGTTTGGCCTGTTTCGGTAAAAATACGAAAAATCAATACAGCAAAATTATGTTAAAAAATTACGTAATTGGTGACATGCACTGAGAAAAATGTAAAGCTGAATATTTCGTAATGAGGGCTGATTTATTCGTAATGAAGGCGAAAAAACGACCAATAGTCATATGAACGAAAACGCTTCCTAGGTTGGAGGCGTTCTACGCCTTAAGAGAATCGTGTGGGCGCGAGCCTCCATACAATAAGCGGTAACCTTTTTCACCCCTTAAACCTTGTCCGATTTTCATAATTTTTTCACATGTTTGAGATACTACGAAAAACTATGCTCGTGCGTTTTGTTTTTTTTTTTAATATTTTGTATTTTAGTAAATATAAGGACCTAAACATTCACTTTTTTGACCAAAAAAAACCCTCGAGCATTTTATTTATTTTAAACCAATCAAGCCAGATTTTCAAAAAAAGGAAAAACTACAAGCATCGTTTATGATGTGTGGAAACGAATGAGACCAAATTTGTCTTAGGTTTAGGGGTAGAAAAACGTTACCGCCCAAAAGCATAATTCGGCTGAAAATTTAGGCAATTGCGCTCTTATAGCTCTTGTATTTTGGTAAATACCTACTCGCGCCGAGTTCTGTCGCCATTCGCTCGTCTTAAGCGTAAGGCGTAATCAACAAGAAGCAATACCATGATCATTCATTACTCTCTAATGTGTGATTTAGACGTAATTATTGACAGATTAGCCTTAATGAAAAAGCTATAAACGTGGTATTTCAGTTAGGATCGACGGACTGACGATGTAATTTTACTTCAGGTAAGGCGATATAAACGGTAAAGAAGTTGTTCGTTTAACACACTTAAAACTTTCCTAGGGTAATATCCGACATAAAATAGGTCATAATTAACTTCTAGTAAGGCGATTTACGCCTTTCCTTACTGTATTTTAGCCTACCCACTAAGCGTTTTGAACGTTCCCTAATTTGTAATCGTCTTAGTGCGGCGTCTTACGTCTTTCCTTACTGCGGTTTAACTTATCCACTAAGCGCATTTGTTGTTTTTTTGAGTCGTTATTCACTTCTAGTAAGGCGTTTTCCGTATTTCCTTACTGAGGTTTAACCTGTTTACTAAGCGCTTTTAATGTTTTTTTAAATCGTAATTCACTTCAATTAAGTCGTTTGACATCTTTCCTTATTGTGGTTTAACCTGTCCACTAAGTGTTTTGAACGTTTCCTAATTCGTAATCGACTTCTAGTAAGGCGTCTGACGTCTTTCCTTACTGTTCTTAAACCTATCCACTAAGCGCTTTCAAAGTTTTTAATTCGTAATTCACTTCTAGTAACGTTTCCTAAGTCGTAATCGACTTCTATAAAGGCGTCTTACGTCTTACATTACTGTAGTTTAACCTGTCCACTAAGCGTTTTAAACGTTTCCTAAGTCGTAATTGACGTCTAGTAATGCGTTTTACGTCTTTCCTTCCTGTGGTTTAACCTGTCCAGTAAGCGTTTTCAACGTTTACTAAGTCGTAAGTAAGTAGTAAGTACCTTCTAGTACGTCGTTTTAGAATGTTCCGTACGGTTAGGTAAACCGTATCGAAAGGTAATTTATGCTTTCTTTACGAGCAGAAACGTTTTATGAAGACCAAAAAAAAACGCCTTTTAATGGCTGGTAACGCTTTTCCCTAAAGGCATGTTTGACCTGCTTTACTATCATTTAGTTAATATAAAAGGGTCGTTGGGCCGCTTAAGGTGAAATGCGCCGCAGTAACTTTTTTCATACATTTTGTCCGAATTGCAGTTTTAATGCGATTTGGCCTTCAAATGTATGAAGAAAACTACCTACTGCAGCGCATTTAGGTGCGCGTCCACGCTAAGAAGGTTTCTCGGCCCAACGTTCTATCTGTTTTCGTTTGCTCCGTTCTATCACTTCACGCCTCGCGCGCACTGCTTTAAGACTGTTTTCGTTTGCTCCGTTCTATTATTCCTAAAACCTCAGTATTTTCGAACAATTCGTCTGCTATCTCAATGTTAAGTTGTGCCTAATGGTGTAATTGCCTGGATTGCAGTGTTTTTATAACAATTTCTTAAGTGATTAGTTGCTAAATAGCCCAAACATATTCAAGTGTCGTTAACTGCTTATTGTGTACTCATAATCTATCACGGATTTCGCGGTCAAGGCCAAGTGAAGCGTGTTTTGCGATCGCCCGTCCTTCTCGCACGGGTACCCGCCTGCTCGCGCACACTACGGAACATAGCAACATACAAGCGGATATCGACAAGGATGGATTGCGCGGCATGCAATGACCAAATCGGCGAATCGGAGCTGCTTCGATGCGTTGCCTGTAATGCATGTCTCCACTACCAATGCGTGGGTATGGCACCAGCATATTACCAGGCAAACCTACCTAATCTTCGGCGCCTGTGGCAATGTCCCCAGTGCAGCGGGAAAATAAACACGAAGAAGCGCGAATGTCGCGGCGACGACACGCCCGTGCGTGTCCACAACCTGCCAAGCGCGGGCGCCCCCGGGGCCAACATGGACATGTCGCGCGACGAGCTGTCCGCCCTGGAAGAGCCCGCTTCCCTCAACAGTACTGGTGACACGGAGACTCTTCGTAGCAGCTTCCAAGCATTCCAAGAAAGTATGACGCGTAAGTTGGATGGCTGGTTCTCCAAGTATGATTTGAAGATCACGAAAATGTTGGATGAGTTTGAAGAAGTTAAAAGCGCTATGTCGTTCATGAGCGGCCAATACGACGATCTACACAAGAAAACCGATGAAATGTGTAAGAAAGTGAGCGCCATGGAACACAAACTCGACCAGGTTGAGCTTCTAAACTCGCGCATCTCTCAGCTAGAGCGTAAAATAGATGATATGGAGCAGCAGGCACGTCAAAACAATGTCGAGATCAGTAACCTCCCGGAAAAGCAAGGAGAAAACTTACTATCTATCGTCCAGACATAAGGTGATAACATTAATCATCCGCTGGCTCCCCATGATGTGGTGTCGGTACATAGAGTCCCACAAGCGAACCCAAAAAGTACGCAGCCAAAGAATGTTATCGTCAAACTGGCCTCCCGGGAGCTGAAGGACAACTTTGTTACTGCCGCTCGTAAAGCCAAGGGAAAACTCACATCTGAGTGTCTAAACATACCAGGTTCGCAGCAAAAAGTGTATGTCAACGAGCACTTGACTCTGAAAAATAAAACAATTTTTCGAAAAACGCGAGAAACTGCAAGGACCAATGGATACCGGTACGTGTGGGTCAAGCACGGAACCGTGCTCGTGCGTGCGGCCGACACCACCCCAGCACTCGCTGTTCGATGTGAGGAGGACCTCAATAAACTCAAACCCCGTATCATTTAATCATTTGTGCCTTTTCGTCTATCTATATATAATATGTATGCTCAACTCAAAACTGCTGTACCGGTTCTATACATGTCCTATACACTGGTCAAAAAATATCTACCTAATTCACTTAACTATTGTAATATGTGCCTTTGTTTTCTCCGATCAGCCACATAATGTTAATATGGCTATCAACTATAAAACAATTATTATAATGTGTGCCGGTGCTTACATTGCCCTAATAAGTAATCTCCAAAAAACTATCAAATACAAAATAATAACTAAGAAGTGTGCCTCTGCGTACTGTGTGCAATTGCCTTATTTCGATAAAACTAAAAAATATAAAATAATTATTATAATGTGTGCCTATGTTTACACTATACAATCACCTAACTGGCTGAAAACTATCAAATATAAAATAACAAACAAGAAGTGTGCCTCTGCTTGCTCTGTACAATCGCCTTATTTCGATAAAACTAAAAAATATAAAATAATTATTACAATGTGTGCCTGTTTTTACAAAGTACAATTACCTAAGTGGCTTAAAATTATGAAATCTCATCAAAATATCAAATATAAATTATTATTTTTTATGTCTGCTTGTGCTTTCTCTGACCAACTACCAAAACTGCATGAATCGGTCTGCATTACTATGCTGAATAATTATATACAACTCTTGAAGCTAATTTGTTATCTTACTCAGGAATCACTTGTTTACGCTAGGGCGATTTTCAATGGATGAAACAATTTCTATTTATTATCAAAACTGTCAAGGTCTCAGAACCAAATTGAACACACTGTACATGAATATTTTGTCTGAATGTTACGATATAATTGTCTTGACGGAGACATGGTTAATACCTACCATAACGGATAATTTATTTATTGACAGTAGGTACATGGTGTTCCGGTGTGACAGGGACCGCGTAGCTACAGATAAGAAGGACGGTGGCGGGGTACTGGTGGCGGTCAAGCGCGGCCTACAGGTTACCCGCTGTCCGCTGATGCCGCCGCCCGCAATTGCTGCCCCTCTGTCCCCTAACATCGACTATGTTACCATTAAACTTCCCTCCAATAAACAGAACAAACATCATGTTCTCTGTGCAACTTACATTCCGCCTAAACAAGACTATGACACTTATAACATATTATTTGAACATTTGCAGTACACTCTTATGTCATCTGACCTAGATCTATTTTATATTGTAGGAGATTTTAACTTGCCCACGATCAACTGGGAACTGGATGGATTGCATTCAGTGAAACCTTTTTTGACAAAAGACAGTGGACTCATAGACAGACTCTGGTTGAATTTTGTATCATTCACGAATATCTTGCAGCACAATTATTTAAAAAACATCAATGAACGTACACTAGACTTATTCTGCAGTAACTGCCAAATTCAATCCTGTGAGCCCCCGCTCAGCGCGCTCGTGCCGCCTGACGCGCAGCACCCGCCCCTCCACTTGCTTGTCCCAATCAACTTGTGCGGTAAGCCTATGGCAAGTCACACAGCCCCCCGATATAGGTTTGTCGAAGCGAATTTTGCGACAATCAATAATGACCTAGGGTCCATTGATTGGCGCAAAGTTTTAAGTGACTCACCTATAGATACAGCCGTAAACATTTTTTATGAACATTTATACAAAATAATAAAAGAGCGTGTACCTTGCCGGCCGGTCAAATCGGTCGAATTCCCCATTTGGTTTACCCGTCCACTTATACATCTGTTTAAAAATAAAAACAAGGCGTGGATAAAGTGGAAAACTTATAATAATCCGTCAGACTACGAAACGTTTTCTCTGTATCGTAGCCGTTTTAAAAAAAACAGTAAGACTTGTTTTGATAGATACATAAATTCTATAGAAGATGGACTGCAAAATGATATTAGACTTTTTTGGTCTTATATAAAAAGTCGCAAAGGTAAATGTGGTATCCCTAACACCGTAACTTTTCTAGACAAAAGCACCCATAACCCTGAGGAGGTATGTGATTTGTTTTTACAATATTTTTGTTCCGTATACGAAACGAGTAACACAGTCAGACATAACAGTGACATGACCTTTCCGCTTGAAAATTCAAGTAACGATATTATTTCCGACTTAACCTTTTCCGAAGACAAAATTATTAAAGCTCTTAAATCCCTTGACGTGACCAAGTCCTCTGGCCCTGACGGTATTCCACCATTCTTCCTTAAACATACTGCTGATGACATCGCTTATCCGTTGACTATCATATACAATAGATGTATTCACGAAGGGATCCTACCTCAAATTTGGAAAACAGCTAACACAATGTAGAAAACTACCGTCCTATTTCATTATTGTCCACCTTGTCAAAGGTACTCGAAAGGCTTGTCCATGACGCTGTTTATCCAACTTTGCATCCTGTCATCATACCTGAGCAACATGGCTTTGTTAAAAACAGGTCAACTATAAGCAATCTTATTGTATATACTAACTTTTTGTTTGAAAGTATGGATAACCGAGTTCAAGTAGATGCAGTGTATACAGACTTCCGCAAGGCTTTTGACAAGGTGGATCATGTTTTGCTTATGCGCAAGATTACCTATAACGGCATACGAGGCAATTTACTGCGCTGGTTCCATTCTTATGTCACCAATAGAACACAAAAAGTAGTTATAAATGGGTTCACGTCTTCCTCCGCTATCACCGTCTCATCTGGAGTGCCCCAGGGGTCCATTTTGGGCCCACTTCTCTTCATTTTGTTTATAAATGATATACACAAATGTTTTAAACACTGCAACTATCTTTTATACGCTGACGACCTCAAAATGTACCGAAGGGTTTATACAGAACAGGACGCACTATTGATTCAACAAGATCTTGACCGTTTGTCTACTTATTGTACTGAAAACAGATTGCAGCTAAGCATACCTAAATGTAAAACTATAACCTTTACAAAAAAAATCAATATAGTAAAATATACTTACAGCTTACTTAACATTCCACTTGATAAGGTTTCAGATATAAAAGATCTCGGCATAATTTTGGACGCTAAACTTAATCTGGATGCACACACAAACAGTATTATCAATAAAGCCTTACAGTTATATGGTTTTGTAATGCGCACATGCAATAACTTTAAACGCTCAGCCTCATACCTAAGTCTATTTAAATCCTTAATTAGGTGTCAATTAGAATATGCTACGCCCATCTGGAACCCCTATTATGATAAGTATAGTGAATGTATTGAATCGGTGCAGCGTAAGTTCATTCGTTCTGTAAATTATAGATGTCTTCATTCTAGAATTTCCTATCACAACTCGCTTACCAAGTACTCTTTACTTTCTTTGAAAGATCGTCGACTGTTTTTGGACTCTATGCTTCTATACAATTTAACACACAATAAATTTGATTGTTCTTATATCACCAACAATATATGCTATAGAATACCAAGCGCTTCTCAGCGCATCAGAGATACATATCCTCATCGATTGTTTGTGACCAAACTATGCAGAACAAATGCAGGCAAGAGAGCTCCATTGTACAGACTACTGCACTCTTACAACGAATTCTTCTTAGGTGTTGATATATTTTCTTTGTCTCCTGGTAGATACAAAATGGCAATATTGAATATAATTTATAATAAAGATAGTTAAGTGGTCCAGCTTATATACTTGGATGTACCTAGTTAGTCTTTAATAACATTATACATTCCATATTATTTTTACTACTAGTTATGATAATGTTTATAGTTTATAGTACCTATACCTAGTTACATTTATTTGTTTTTGTGAAAACAGTATCTTAATTGTTTAATTCTGTGTGATTTATCTGTGGAAAACGGTGCTGGTTGTACAATTACCTAATTTTACTTAATGCTACTTCGATAATCTAGTACTAACTATTGTACAATTGTTTGTTTTTCCCAATAAAAAAAAAAAAAAAACATCCTTCACATCAACTTCATGATATTAGCCAAACATGCCATCAGTGAACAGCGTAGCCTGCTGCCCTCAGAAAGCTGTTCTCCCAGTTTTTGTAAGCTTCTGCAATCAATAGAACAACAATATATAAAGCATTTCACTATTATTAACTATTAACAGGAAATTAAACAAACTTTCTAGATATATAGGTACTGAAAGAGAACCGCCTTATGATTTGGGGGCGCAGCTGTGTTTATTTACCGAATTTGTTATATTGACAACACCGTTGCGGCATTTTAGTACGACTTCATACATCTTGATATTTTGAAACTATGACATTTAACAGATGGCTGGGTTGGATTGCCATATAAAAATCATAGTTTCATTTGATGCCACGACTGCTCTCTTTTCGCACACCTCCTCAAACCAATAGTATACCTAACTATCCGCTTGTTTATTGTATAGAAATGATAGTAGCATTGCAATAAAACCAATCAATACAATCAATAATATCCTGTATTTTAAAACCAATGACAATACTTCCAGAAAAAATATATATAATTACAGAACAACATTTTACTCTAACAGTTTACATTATGCAACAGTTGTAAGTATTAGATTAAATTTAAGAATACTTAGTGCCACCAGCACGACGCCGGGATAACACTATTCCCTGATTAACTGACGACACCATGTGAAGGGGTTTGAAGATTTTTGTATGGGGCTTGGCCTACCTACAGTCCCTTTTTTTCAAATTGCGTACACGCTTAATTCTTATGGAAATTCAACAGCAGCAAGGCCACATCCACTTTGGCATTTGAATCTTCTGAAACAATGCACACAAATATTTTTATATGCCGGCAAACTACCTTAGTTGGCTGTTATGAGAATAACTCTACAAATATAAAAACCACAGAAAAGACAATGGGAACTGAAACACAAATTGGGCTTAGCTAATTCGATGCTAACCTTTGGATTCTATAATATTATGTTCATATTTTTATGTTAAATTAATAAATAGTGTAGGTATTGTATCATAAAGCCACAAATTAATACTCAAGTAAAGAAGCAGTTAAACAGAAGTTGTAAATTTATATGATAGAAATTCTGATCTGAGAATTGATAATAAGCCTGTATACGGAAGTGAAGTATAATAAAAGCTTTTAAGGGTATGTTATGTAAAATTGAAAGACAAAAATTGAAAGACAAAAAGGAGATTTTGATGATGTTAATGGTGTATTGTCTTTAACCTTGAATTGGTTCACAGTTAATAATTTATTGTTAAACGCTGGTAAAACCAAGTGTATCAAATTCTCACTTCCAAATGTCAGGCAAGTTGAGACCAGTTTAGTGTTAGACAACAGCACGTTAGAATTGGTAAATGATACGAAGTTTCTTGGAATAACCATTGATAGCAAATTGCAGTGGGGACCCCACATAGATAAATTGGCTGGTAAATTAAGTTCTGCGGCTTACGCTGTTAGGAACATCAGACAAAGCACGGATGTGGCTACATCTAGGCTAGTATATTTTAGTTACTTTCATAGTGTGATGTCCTATGGTATCTTGTTGTGCGGGAAAGCAGCGGATATTCAAACTATTTTTATTTTACAGAAAAGAGCTATTCGAGCAATTTATAATTTAAAACGAACAGACTCTTTTTAAAGAAATTTACAGAACAGAAGAGCTTTTTAAAGAAATTTACATACTAACAGTAGCTAGTCAATTTATTTTCGAAAATATAATGTATGTACGCAAGAACCTTACAACATTTTCCAAACTTAGCGACAGCTGTAATGTTAACCTAAGAAATAATCACAGACTATGTGCGCCCCGTTTTTGACTCGCGAAAGTTAGCAATTCTTTCAAGGGTCAGTGCATTCTCTACTACAATAAGATACCTCTGGAGATTTTGAAATTGCCATTTGAGCAATTTAAAAAGCATGTTAAAGCGACTTTGTCGAAAAAGGGATATTACAATGTTCAAGATTACTTAAATGTCAGGACTGTATGGGGTTAATCTGGCTCAACACAGACCTTGCTGTTAATAGTTTTGTAATTATTTATTCCTGCTTATTAATCATAACAATTCAATTTTTCATATTTGTATTAGTTAAGCACAACCTATTTTTAAAAGAGATCTAAAAATCAATCTCTGGGAGTTTCTACGCTCTTCTTCTCCCACAGTGGTCCAATGTAGAGAAGAGGCAAAAATGACGTTTGCTAAGTATATGTAAATATCTACAGTAATAAAGTACTTTGACTATTGACTATTGTAAGTAAAGTATAAAACTAACCATCAATGGAGGTGGTGAGTAGCCCCGTGAGTGCCAATTTTAGAAATTGTTTTTTGGTTGATGCCAGCAATGTCTTTCCTTTGTCAATAATATTGCCACTGATGTTTTGAATTGAATTACGCAATATATCTGCGGTCGTAGCTGGATAGAGTCGATCGAAGCCTCTAGAAGAAGTTTGTAACAGTAGGGCCCTTTGAGTATCTGATGCACATTCAAGCAATCTTGGAGAGTGCCCTTTTCGTTGTACAATTTTTGAAGACGCGCCTTTGCCGTTATCGCTCAAAACTTAGCAATTTCATTCTATGGTGTAGCTCCTTCAACGGCGACCGTAATTGCTAGTGTTGCCTCCTCATCAAGATCGCTCTCAACTGAAATAAAGTAGATTTTTTTACGAAAGTTTTATCGTAAATCTCTAGATAGAGCATTCTATTGAGTACGAGAATGTAGTGTTTATCCAACAAAACTTACTTTCGTCAATAATAGACAGGTCTATAGGGCACGTCGTCGGCCTGGCAGGTTCTACGTCAGAGAAGTCGCTTAAATCGCTGGAAGCGCGACGTTTCCGGAAGGGCGTTGTTATATTTCGTTTAATGAGATTCTTCCTCTTCCTCTTCTTCCTTCATCATATTATATAATATACCTGAGGAATTTCTTTTGGCTTGAAAGAGGCCTCCCTGTAATAACGAAATAGAATATTAAACTGGGCCGTTCGGCAGTTTGATGACTATTGTGATAAAATTATGGAGCACATTTCAAACCTGGATTTAGTAATATCTAATTTATAATTTTATTCACGTCAAATTAATTAAAAATTAATAAATTTAATACACTAGTAGTTTAAAAAATTATAGCTTACTTAGCAATATATGCGTCATAATAGATGACTGGCGATTCCTTTTAAAAAGTTCTGCATCACCTCGTGCGGATTGAAAATCAGTTCATTTAAGTTGGGTGTTTGGATTTACTTCTAGCACAGAGTCCAATATCAAATAGGCCAATTCTATCCTCTGCTTGGTATCCAGGAGGCCATTAATAGCCTATTGGCTTTTAAGTTAAGCCCGTCCTTTTTGCGTCTTTTCTAAAATATAACGTATCTGAAAAAAGAAACAGTAAATTTTACATTATAAATATACATATATATAAATTTATCTTTTTGATATTATGACTTCCTATTAAGTGGACTGTTATTATGAAATAAGGAAAAAAACACCAACCCCAACATTCACCGATTGATTGTTAGCCTTCCACATAGGTAGACAAGTTAGCTTGAAACTTAACTCTATCACCAATTAATGTGATTAAGGATGTTACAGCATTTTCTTTCAGTAGCCGCAAAGCGACTGCATCAATTTTAGCATCTAAATGATAAGAGAACCAAAGTAAAAACAAACAACAAATCAATGCAAAACACACCAGTTAGTTTAGTTAGTTATGGTTAGTAAATGCCATACCGCAGCATGCTACTAAAATTTAAAGTACTTAGTTATGAGTAGATACCACCAACAAAAATTTCACACCACATCCAAAGAAACGCAAACAAATATCTAAGTAGGTACTTACTAGTAAATCGCAACAAAATATGATTAGGTTCAAAAACATCAGGGAATATCTACTTACCTCGAAATTTATCAATCAGCAGGGGCGTGCATCCCCATTTTGTTAGCAAATCTATAGTATACAGGTCTGCCATGTTCAAAGCAGGAAGATATTTGGAACTGGCTGAAAGGCATCTGTTGATTGAGCGATTTGTTTATTGTTTAACAGACAGTGTACCGTGCCTACTCCTATGGTAGTACACCTGACCTGACTGGGCATCACGCCAGCCAGCTTGCGACTGGCATGCATAGCACCCGACGCGTCACGGCTCACAACACGACGGAAGGGCAGGCGTTATTAGTCGTAACTTGGGTTGGAGTGTAGAACTGACCGTAACTTGAGCATGCTTCGCCGTATGTTAGGGCGAATGTTACCAAATTTAAGGTTATATTTGCCGAATGTGTGAGTTGTTATTGTACTTTAGAAACGTTTGATTTGGACAGTCCACCCCCTTAACAGTGTGGTTAAGGGGGTGCACTGTCCAAATCAAACGTAAATCTTACAGAAATGTATTGATGAGCTTAAAAATAACGTTTTATTTTAGTCGGCGGCACACCTCGGCTGTAACATGGATCGATAGAGGATACTTATACAATGAAAAATTGTCATGTAGTCTTAAAGTATCATATATAATACATATTTGGTGGGAAATATTTTTAATACCAACTAGCCGTTGCTCGTAGGGATGGCCAAGTTCTAGTCGCCAAAACACTTGTTACCTGATGTCTCGCACCCGCACCCGCACCTATAAACTACCTACCTCTACCTGCAAAATGTTAGCCTCATAAGTCAAGTCGTTTTTGATTTTCATACAAACTTTAACCCCCCATTCCTCCTCCTTAGGGGAGGAATTTCGCCAAAGCCTTTCTTAGTGCAACCTTACGCTATATAAGAAGCCCCCGTACAAGGTTTCATGATTCTAGGTCCACTAGCTTAGGCTGTGTCAGTCACTAAACCAGGATATCGTTTTATGTAGATTTATTATATTATTTTGCAAACGTGACACTTTAGGGCACTTTGTCACACATATTTTATATTTTTTTCTATCCTCTATTATTTTCCACGCAAGTTTCAGTCTGTGTCCCAACTGAAAAAAAGCAAAATCGTCTTCCCCCGTCAAAGCATGATAAAATCGACTTAATTCATTGAAAATTACTTAAATTGTCGTATGTTAGTGTAAGTGCCTGTATATGAATACATATTAGAGACTTCAGTTCATTCCATGAATACCATATTTTTCGATAAAACAGTTTACACCTTTGATTTTGGGTATTTTCCTAAACTACCTGAGTTTCTTCCCAATGTTCTCAGAAAAAATGGGTAAATACCATGTGTTTCTTCCCTCGCCATCTACACTACACACTTCAACATAGAGAAAAGAGCGAGGCCGCGGTTTGTTTGATAGTACTGGGAATCCCCTCAAAAAATGAACACCTGACACATTGTCTGTCTCGTTAATTTCAAACATCGCAAGCAACATGTTATTTAAATACAGAAACATAAATATATTAGGTAGTGTCTTGTCTTATTCGGACAATGTTAGTTGGTCACATTTGGTCTCCATCCCAAATTAGAGGTTTAGAAAGTTACAGCTTGTAATGAGCCGCCCGTCTTCATCGATTTTGCTTTTGCTTGCTGCTGGCTTTGCTTGACAAGAGGTTTGTGTGCGCGTTTCGTTTGTTGGTAAAGCCAATTTGTCGAGATAAAGAATGTAAACAATCTGACCATTACTGAGTTACATTACGATAGCGAACAATTATTATCTCTGACCTTTTCTCTCGTACGCAATAATCTTGTCAGTTGGTCAACGATGGCCCTGCCTTTGAGACTTATCATCTGAATCATACATAGACATTTTATATAAGCCACATGTCATATTTTATAATCGCAATGTCATATTATACGTGTCATGATATCATTATAAACGAGCGAAGATATGTCCTCTCGGCGCCACGTTCGTTCAAACCTTGAAGCCGTATAGCCGGCAACGCGCAAACTTGCATCCCTAAGGTGACCTTGGCTTCAATCAGTGTATTAGGCGCTTTTCAATTCCGGCTTTGTTAATACAATGAAATCAACATCTATGATGATCTCAATGTCGTGATCGTCGATGTCCGCAGGGCGTGTGGACGGACGGGCGCGTGTCGGCGGCGCTGCGCGCGTGCGCGGCCGGCGCGCTGGGCGGCGCGGCGTGCGCTCGCGGCGGTGTCGGCGCCGTGCTGGGGCGGCGCGGCGTGGCGCGCGTGCGCGTGCGGGCGAGCGCGAGTCGCGCGCGAGCGCTGCTGGCTGCCGGCCGCGCCGGCGCCGCGCTGCGCCTGCTGTGTGCGGCGCCGGCGCCGGCGGAGACTGTGCGCGCCGCGCTGCCGGACTTCCTGGCGCAGTTCGCGGAGCGGCCCGCGCTCTTGGCCGACAAGGCCGTGGCTGACCGGCTGGTGAAGCTCTGCGTCGAGCTCGACGCGAGGTGAGCTGCCGTACAACGTCTCGAACCATTTAGTAGTTCACCCTGGGATTTTTCAACAACAGGCAATATGGCGAGACCTGAGAATTGCGATCGTGTGCCTGCAGAGGGCCCAAGAGTACACGTCACGTGTGTACACTACACTGACGGATGTTAAATATGTGTTTGTTTGTCCCAGCTCGGAGCTGCGGGGCGCCCTGTGGGAGCTGGCACGCTCGGGCACGCCCGCGCTGGTGGAGGCGCTGGCGCTGGCGACGGTGCGCGGGGAGCTGGCGCCGCCGCCCGAGCCGGACTGCACGCAGGCGCTGCTGGAGAGGCTCGCCGACATCGAGCCGGCGCTCGTGGAGAGGTGACTGAGCGAATACATTCGACACTCTTCACTCTTCTAAGTCCTTCTGTTACGGCTGTGGATACAGTGTTAGTCTAGATCTGCTGATAGGGGAGGAGAGAGATACTTGATACGGCCAATAGATATAACAGATACGATTATAAGCAAAGCTTGTTGATGATAAGCCGGTACTTGAATGGTAGATTTATTTGGGTCAAATACCCTATTGATAACAATTTACGACCCTCCGGTCCGGATTGTTCTAGCTTGACTCTTCTCTAGTGTGCCCTAATGGCTGAGGACTGTGAGCGTGGAATGGTTATTGGTTAGTATTGGGCTTGACCTGAGATTCACTCCATTTGTTGACCGAGCGAGGGCGTAGTGCGAACGAAGTGTCTCCGTGCAGCTTGGCCAAAGATGCTATTGTATGTGCGTCCGGATTTCCGGCTGTCAGGATGTTCCCCTCTACAGGTTGCATTTCTCAACAGTTAATCGTGAAATTTTATGAGCAGGTTTAATAATGTTTTAATTTTTTGTGATTTGGAAAATGTCCAATATAATATATGGAATTACAAAGTTATTGATGAGGCTACTTTCATACTCCATGCACGTAATCAGATGCATTCATAAGTTTGTATTTGGTATTGAAAGAAAATGCAGTCTGGTTAAATGATAGATTTTATAATTATACCATTTGTTCACCCGATAAAATGAAGTATTCGGAGGTGTGAGAAGGTGGAAAATAATGAAAAAAAATTCGCACGCGAGGTTCACAGCTCACAGAGTCACTAGTCCTAAGAGATACAGCGGAGTTCCCTTTCTTCTGTTGAACAGTTTGTTTGACAATTCGCGCAGGGTGTTGGTGTCGTTGCCTCTGACCGCGCTGGACCCGCACAGAGCGAGCGTGTTCTCGCGCAGCCGCGGCTTGTGGCGGGCGGTGGGTGCCGTCGCCGCCGCGCTGGGTAACTTGTCTTGACATTTTACATTAGAGTATCCGTTAATATGCTAATAACTGTTCGTACGGATATCGACGTATCGAGTTAATATGCGAGTCGAGCTGATATTACCATCATCATCTTGCCCAGCCCACAACGATCAGCTACTAGGCATTAGCCTGTTGTCTATCACGACAGTCCTCACGGTTCTGTGCCAGCCGCGTCCGGAGTCGTGACAATATTGAGAGATAGTATTAGTATAATATTACAGTATCTGAACTGAACTAACACAGAACAAACAAACATTCAAAGATGCATAATAATATGGTGCGCGCCTGCAATAGGAAATGAACCTTGTGACACTTATCATAATAGTAGTTTATGTGACTGCCATATAATGAGGGGCCTTAACACACGAGTGTGTTTTTATGCGCTGAGCGCCAGCGAGCTGCATAATAGGATCACACGAGTGTTTTAAGGCCTAATTATATGCAGTTGCATACACTAATTTATGTACAAACATATTATATGTACTCTGAAATGGGTTCAGAAGCCGTAGGTAAATTCACAATTCTACTTCGTAACTAGGATGCAATGTCTATCCAAACCTCTTTTCAGAAAAAAACAAAGAAATGACAACTGACAACTGTCAAAATTCGACTTTGATGTAATACATAGGCGAATTTCATAATAATATCACTCGAGAGTTTTAATGCCTAATTATGTACAGTTAAGTACACTAGTTTATCTACACACATATCATAAGCTCTCTTTGATGTGTTCAGGAATCGCATATTCGACCGGCATTGTGGCATTGATCATTGCTCTGCACTTGTTTAGCTTGTTCAGTAGTAGCACCCACTCGCTATCACTCAACCGGAGCGCACGCTTGCTTGCAACCAGCGTTACTCAATTTTTTTTTTCTGTCTATTTATGTTCTCCTGCGCAAGTTGTGACTCCCAGTTCACGGATGGAACGGTGTGCAGTGACTGCAAGCAACACCTCGATTTCCAGTGTTCCGGGATTACGGAAAATGCTTATCGTAGACTTGGAGAGGCAGAAGAGCTGGCGTTGCCCGAAGTGTAAAGGCAACCAATCGCCTTCGAGGCTCAATACGTCACCCTCTCCAACTCAACTGGTTAAAATGCAAGAACAACTGAACAACATCGTTTTCCAGTTGGGGCCGCTGTCAGAAAATGTGAAATCCATCAAATCAGAGCTGGGGAACCTTCGAGAATCTTTGGAGATGGCGCATGAGCTGATTGCGAAATTCTCAGGATCCGTCAAGGCATTAGAAACCTGAGTTACTCAAGTGGAGAAACTAGTAAGCGATGTCCCGACGCTCCAAGCCGAAGTAACTGCATTGAAAGTTGAACTTCAGAATAGAGACCAATGGGCTCGTGCTAATAACGTCGAGATACGTGGAATTCCATTGAAGAAGAATGAAAATCTATACAAAATTGCTGACAAGATTGGTAAAATCGGTAATCGTACTTTCGAGAAGAGGAATATAAATTATATTGCACGAATTCCTACGAGAGTCCCGAATGTCGAAAAACCGATTGTTATTTCTTTTAATAATCGTTACACTACGGAAGTCTTCGTTGCTTTTTGGAGCAAGACCAAACAGCTGAAGCTCGAGACTCTAGGTTACACAACTGGCGGAGTCTTATTCTTCAATGATCACCTGACGCAGTATAACAAGAACCTGTTAAGCAAGGCGCGGGCTAAAGAGAAGAACTTCAAGCACGTTTGGGTTAAACTGTAAAATTATGGCGAGAATGTCAGATACGTCACCCATATTTTTTATAAAAATCGTAAGCGACCTATTGAAGATCTCGTAATTGTTGGCTACTTAAATAACGTACCAATTGCGTTAAATTTAGTAATAGCCTATAAACTTAAATTATTTTATTACTTTTGTCACTACGAAACAGTAAAAGTTTGAGAGCCGCATGCAAAACCAGCGCTTTTGTTCTACAGTGCAGCGGGTGCGGCGGGGATACCGACCGGTTCGTCGTAAGTTTGTACAGCTCTGCGCGTTAAGCTACTCGCACCTGCTCGCGTTATGCACTCACGTTGCATTGTCGCTGCGTGAACGAGTTAAAGTTAACTATTGGGTTTAGTTCAAAATTATTTATTTCTACCTTATTTATTCAATTTATTGGGAGTGTCTGTTATACATGTTTGATTATTTCATACAATTATCTTAATATTACGCCTAAATATGTTATCAATGAAAAGATTCTGCAGTAATCGCTTCTTTTAACCTTTGACTGGTGACATGGTTTTTGTGTAACGTAACTGGTGACGAGGGGACTGAGAGGCCCACTGCGGTATCTAGTATAAATCATAGAAATTAAGTGTAGTAGCTAGCCAGAGTATGTAAAACTGTGTTATCATATATAAATGGATAAAATAAAACTATACTCTGAATATATTTTTTGTTACGATCTTGCAATTTTAATGTATGTCGTCTTAACAATCAAAAAACTAGAGATGAGATCACAAATTACATAAGCAAAAAATTTATCTACATATTTTGACAAAAAAACACTTTTTTCTATAATATTGAAGTAATAATGAATTAAGAAAAAAAAAACAACTAAAATCAAAAGTGTATTTTCACGAAATTGACAATGGTCGAACTTTGCCAATTTTTATATGCAGTCTGGGCATAATTTTTTTGCATACTGCAAGCACACACGTTTTTCGGACACGATTAAAACTGGTAATTTGATTGGCGCTTTTATCGAGGAAGACAACTGGCTCCTGCTTTCCTGGAGTTTCGATTGTTCTCGGTTAAAAATGTGAAAAAACAATACAACAAAATTACGTAAAAAATTACGTAAGTGGTGACATGGGGTCTGAGAGACCCCTGCCGAACTTTACGCCAATGTAACTTACCGATTTGAGCCTTTCCGACACAGCTATCCCCTTCTACGGCATGGATGCAAGTAAACTCGAAGCTACTCAGGTGATGAGCCCAAGGAAACCCGGAGAAGGTGCCAAAATGTTGTTTTACTGACGCCGCTGGGCCTGTAAGACCCCTTGTCACCAGTTAAAGGTTAATACCTAGGGCTTGTTTTATGCTTTTTTGATATCCAGCAACTTATTCAATGAACAGCTACAGCATAATATGCTTTATAGAGTTTCACTTTCGCTATTGCTTACATGTTAATAATGGCGTCTAATTTAAAACTATTTTAACAAAACACAAGAGAGCTGCGTACTAAGACACATACGTTTAAACTTAACATCTGTTTAAATTCTTATGATGTAATAGCAATCACTGAGAGCTGGCTTTTAGATGGTATTTATGATAGCGAACTCATTGATGATAGGTATTTAATTTCAGACGGGATAGAGATTATGATAAAACAAAACGGTACGGTGGTGGAGTTTTTATTGCGGTGCGCCGTGATCTTGGTGTTGTAGCGCCGCCAGAGTGGCAATCCTCTGCTGAGGATATTTGGGTTACTGTAACCACTAACAATAGTAACCGAACTTTAAATAAAATTCATATTTGTACTCATCTTTTTAGCAAAAACATAGGAAATTCATTTAACACGCAACTGACAATTTTTTCTGATAAACTTACTTGTATTGTTGAGTCATGTCCTAAAAACACTTTTATTATACTGGGTGATTCTAACTTGCCGAATGTAGGTTGGTCATGCAGACAAGGAACTTTGCACCCGGCTGACGTATCAGGTTATAGTCAGATATATTTTTTGATACTTTATCAGTATGCAACTTGATTCAGTTTAACTTTAATAGTAATTCAAATAATAGGATCTTAGATTATGTTATCAGTAATGTAGATGTAACGGTTCTCGCTAGTGATTACCCAGTGGTCCCCGAAGATGAGCATCATAAATCCTTAGTTATTAATATAAATGATGTTGATTGCGAATCACTTAAATTGAACTCTCGTTTGAAATATGATTATGGCTCAGGTGACTACGACAGCATTAACTCATGTTTGGCTCATGATTACGATTGGGACTCTATTTTAAATAGTAAACCAATAGATGACTCCATTGAGCTATTTTATGCCTGTATTTATGAGCTACGTGATAAATTTGTACCGCACAAGTACATAAATGCATCGTCTTTTCCGCCTTGGTACATCTCCCCTCTCAGGAGGGTGCTTAAAGAAAAGTACAAATACAATAAGAAATTTCATAAATATGGTAACCAATCCGATTATGAATCTTTTGCTTTTCTTAGAAAAAAGGCTAAAACCCTGGAGGAAGAATGCTACGGAATAGTTATTTTCACACCTTTCATTCGGAAAAGTAAGTTTTGCTCCACGACGAGAGGGAGCAAAATGCTACTTTTCTGTTCAAGCTACTTTTTTAATTTATTCATTGGCATGTAGCATTTATGCAATGTGCCAATAGAACACAGATCTTAATGACATAATCGATTGTAATTAAATCGTAATCGATTAAAAACGAACTTGTTTCAAGTTTCAACTTTAACAACGTTATATGAAAATTTATGAATTTTTCGTAATATTAAAAAAAAAAACACATGTGTTTTACTGAAATCAAAAGTTATTGTGATATAATTAATATTGATATCCGATACCATTGTAATAATCGATTCGATAATTTTTACACATTGGTAAAAGTAGCACAGGAATATTTTATCTGTGGTGACTTTTCCCTAATCCTTCACAATCCGCCATTATAAAAAAAAAAGATTTCGTTGTTCGATTACTGTAAAAGTGTTGAAAGTATAATTCAAAATATAGTTATTTCATTATTTTTAGAGCATTATATTCAATTTTCCTCATAGTCGGTGTGAAAAATTGTATGTGTCACACAGGAGCAAAATTATTTTCGTCATGGGCGTTAACGCTTGAATCCTTCGTTACGCTCCGGATTCTACGATAGCTAGTGTGACACATACAACTTTTCACACCGACTATGAGGAAAATTTAAATTAATGCTCTAAAAAAATTAAATAACTGTACTTTGAATTATACTTTCACCACTTTTACAGTAATAGAACAACGTAAACAAAACTTTTTTTTATAATGGCGGATTGTGAAGGATTAGGCAAAGGTCACCACAGATAAAATATTCCTGTGTACTTTTACTAATGTGTAAAAATAATCGAATCCAATATTACAATGATTTCGGATATCAATATTCATTATATCACAATAACAGTCATCGATAGTTTTGATTTCAGTAAAACAAATAATTTATTGTGACATTTTTTTGTAAACATTAAGAAAAGTTCATAAATTTTCATATAACGTTGTCAAAGTTAAAACTTGAAACATGTTCGTTTTTAATCGACTACGCCATCGTAGTCGATTGTATTGTAATTTCATAATTACATTCTATTATTTTAATCTGTGTTCAATTGGCATATTGCGTAAATGCTACATGCCAATGAATAAATTAAAAAAGTAGCTTGAACAGAAAATTAGCATTTTGATCCCTCTCGTCGTGGAGCAAAACTTATTTTTCCGAATGAAAGGTGTGAAAAATATATTTCAAACGTTGAAAGTTCCATAATTGAAAACTCCAAATATTTTTGGTCTTTTGTCAAATCTCAAAGGAGATGTGCCAACTCTATTCCGTCCACTTTATTTTATGAAGGGCTGTCGGCTAGTACTGGAGAGGGAATTTGCAACCTTTTCTCCAACTATTTCTACTCCAATATTCAATCTCAATCACATAGTTCTTCTTCCGACGGCTTGGGAAACGGCCCTTTTAGAAAATGATTATCCATGCTCTATTAGTGACATCGATATTGAACATGCTTCTGAATGTAAACTACTTAGGTCGCTTGATGTGTCAAAGGGTGGTGGGCCTGATGGCATTTCCTCAGTCTTCATAGTGAGAAGTGCTGAAGGCCTTACATATCCACTGACTCTTCTTTTTAAGCGTTCTCTTGAGCAGGGCTATGTACCTAAGATCTGAAAAGCAGCAAATATTTCTCCTATCCATAAAGGTGGTAGCAAGAGTGACGTTAATGATTATAGGCCCATCTCAAAACTTTGTATTTTTGCCAAGGTATTGGAGAGGCTTAGGCTTAGGTAAGGAGGGAGTTTATACTGCGGTATATTCAACTCTCTCAACATTCCGGAGCAGCATGGGTTTATTCGAAGACGTTCAACTACTTCTAATCTGCTGTCTTTTAATGATTATACCACCTCAAACATGGATGCTGGTGGCCAGATTGACGCTATTTTTACTGACTATAGCAAAGCATTTGACAGAATAGACCACCAGGTGCTCTTACAGAAACTCCTAAGGGCGGGAATCCACGGCAATCTTTATAGATGGTTTAACTCCTACATTGAAAACAGATCCCAGGCCGTGGTTCTTAATGGGTTCTCCTCTTCCTCTAGTTGGATAAAATACCTTCAGGCGTGCCCCAAGGATCCTTGCTCGGACCGCTCCTTTTTTCTATATTTGTTAATGATATTTGCCACTGCTTTAGGTTCTCAAAATTTTTGCTATATGCGGACGAGATGAAAGTTTTTAAACGAATTAGCGACGTCAACGACTGCAGTCTATCGCAGGAGGACTTAGGTAGGTTTGAATTTTACTGCCAGCAAAATAAACTAGACCTGAATGTGTTGAAATGTTTTGCTATTACTTTTACCCGTAGCCCTGAGCCTACCCAGTACAGTTACACATTCAAAGGAAACCCCCTGAAGGTGGTAGATGAGATTCGTGACCTTGGAGTTATTCAAGATAGTAGGCAAGCTTACGACATGCATATTGTTCAGGCTTCTCAGCACCTAATGACCTCGTAGGGGCCCATCAGCTACGAGGTAGCGTAACGATCAGTTGCCAAGAAGTGTGAACGTCGGCGATTCACCGAGCTGAAGTAATTGGGGTCGATCTAACCTGGTCTGTGCTTCGGTCCCGTCAACCTCCTGTCTCTCTGCAAGGCCCGGGTGCACCCTAGGCTCTTCTTGGTGGACAGGTTCTTCAGCCAACCTCCTATGACTGGCGGGCCAGCTTCAATGAGCACAGTGTTCCAACACAGGTTATGTTACGTGGTAAAAACCAATCGGCCACGTAAATGCGAACTTTATCTGGTTCGGGGAACCACAACACACTCAGCTATATAGACAATCCTGAGGGAAACCCGAATGCATTCCAGATGGCTTGCGATTTAATTTCAATACCCTAACCAAAACGCGTTTACATTGCGAGGGCTTTCGTCTGTCAGTTGTCAAAAAACTGCTAGGTTGGCAGCAACGTCAAATTCAAAATGGCCGTTCAGAAACCATCGATCGAATATCGATTTGTAATCGAACAATCACCCGCCCGGACAGGCACCCACCTGTCCCCTAATCTACGGGCAGCCGAGACAACGTTGCTACCGCTCGTTTTAGAACCGAGCCTCCTACTAGAACCTCTGCAGACCGGGGGGTCCCGTCCTTGCCAGGGAACAAGTTAACAATGCGCCCCCTGCGCCAACGTAGTGGCGGTAGGTTAGCATCCTTAACCAGAACGAGGTCACCAACACTAGGGGGGCTGGTTTTGTCAGTCCACTTAAGGCGCTGTTGTAACATATGCAGATACTCGAGCGACCAACGCTTCCAGAAATTCTGAGTAAACTGCTGCAACATCTGATACCTTGACAACCGATACAATTTCACTCCCTCGAAGGGGTGCTCGGGCAACGCGTTAAGTGGCTGTCCTATCAAGAAATGGCCTGGGGTCAGAGCCTCCAGGTCATTTGGATCCGAGCTGAGCGGACACAACGGTCGCGAATTGAGAACGGCCTCGATCTTACAAAACAATGTCGCGAGCTCCTCAAAAGTCAGCGCGGTCTGACCTACTATACGCCCCAAGTGCGTCTTAGCTGACTTAACTACGGCCTCAAAAATCCCACCCCAGTGGGGGCAAATCGGTGGGCTGAAGGTCCACTGTATACCCCGACGGGAGAGGGCCGTTCCAATATCCACTTTATTTACATTCAAAAAGTTGACTATCTCTCGTAAGTATCGTTCCGCACCGATGTAGTTAGTGCCGTTATCAGAGCGGATCAAAGTTGGAAGTCCCCTTCGAGAAACAAACCTATCCAAACAAGCAATGAAAGCCTCTGTCGAGAGATCAGCAACGAGCTCGAGATGTACCGCCTTGGTGGATAAACAAACAAACACACATAGGTACGCCTTGTATTGCCTAGCGGTACGCAATCGTGAACTCTTCACCATAAACGGTCCTGCAAAATCCGTACCAACACCTGAAAACGGTCTGACCTCATTCACACGATCAGGGGGCAAGTCCCCCATGAGAGGTTGCATCGTGGCAGCCTTAAGTCGATAACAAGGCATGCACCGAAACACGATGTTCCGTATGACACGGCGGGCAGATAAGATCCAAAACTCCCGCTGGAGCGTGGCCAACAACGCGTTACAGCCGGCATGCGCGTTTTTAATATGACGATCAGTCACCAGCAATTCAACTAACTGTCCCCCCTTGGGGAGCAGAAGTGGGTGACGAGCCGAATACGACAGATTCGCATTGCGCAATCTTCCTCCTACCCGAAGTAACCCGGTCGAATCAACAAAGGGGTTGAGACGCGCGACGGCTCCCTTCAATTTCGAACGTCCACTTCGTATAATCTCCAATTCTGCCCCAAACTTCGAGGACTGTACCAACCGGACCAAATTCAACAGCGACTCGTTTCGCTCTGCCGGAGTCAGAATAGGGTTCAACGTTCGCTGATCGCGAGGAGTACGACAATTTCGAGCGAATCTCCTAATCCAAGTGGACACGTTTATCAACTTGTCAAGTGAGCTATACCGGTCCAGCAGAAACCCGGCGTCAGGGTCCTCAGCCTTCTGGGTAACATGCACGGCCGCTCTGGGGCCATGATCCGAAGATACTACTACATGGCTGTGCGGCCAGTCCGATTCTCTCTTGGCAAGCCAGGGTGGTCCCCACCACAAATGGTGTCTAAAGAGTTCAGGAGCCCGACATCCCCTGGATGCACAATCAGACGGGTTCAATTCTCCTGGTACATGTCTCCAGGTCAGTGGGACCTCAGACGACACAATCTGGGAGACACGGTTCGCAACAAAAACCTCTAAGTTATGGACCGAAGCCTTCAGCCAGCACAAAACAATCTGGCTGTCCGTCCACGCGTACACCGTATCCTCCAAAACCACTGACCCACGCAACACTGTTAGAGTGTGATTCAAAAGTTTGGTCAAAAGAGCAGCCCCGGACAGTTCCAGTTTTGGAATCGTCATCCTTGTCCGAATAGGCGCTACCTTGCTTTTTGCCAAAACCAAACGCACGTCGACCTTCCCGGTGGAGGTGACGGTTCGCAAATAAACCGCTGCCGCAAACCCTCGTTCAGAGACATCACAAAACCCGTGAAGGGTTTCCCTGTAATCCCCAGGAGGGATCAATTTCCTCGGCAGCGATACATTATTTATGTCCGATAGCGAGGTGAACATTCGCGTCCAATCAGTCAACAAATCACCGGAGAGGTGGGTGTCCCAGGTCAACTGAGCCGCCCATAGCCTTTGCATAAAACATTTGAGAGCAAAGGTGACTGGAGAAATCCATCCATTCGGGTCGAACGTTCTCGCAATCGTTGACAGTACTGACCGCTTCGTCCAGGCCTTCGGTGTTTCTAAAACCACCCGATAGGTAAACTCATCATGGACGGGCCGGTACTGAATTCCAAGCACTGACAACATGTTAGGGTTGTCAGGATTCTCAAAAACGTGCGGGTCTTGTTGAAACTCATCTGGGAGACCAGCCATCAACTCAGGGGAGTTGGACATCCACTTGCGTAGTTCATAGCCGCCTCGTTCCAGCAATTGAATGAGCTCGTCACGTCGGTCCAGAGCTTCCTCTACACTGGCTGCCCCTGTGCAGACGTCATCGACGTACAAATCTTGCTCCAGGATAGCGGCGGCTCTAGGATAGCTCACACGGTCACGCGACGCCAACTCCCGCAGGGTACGCATCGCCAAATACGGGCTAGACCGTAACCCATACGTGTTCGTGTTTAACTCATAGACCTTGACTGGCTCGGCCGTGGACTCACGCCAAAGTATCAACTGATACCTTCTGTCAGCCGGATGAATTACCGTTTGCCTAAACATCATCCGAATGTCTGCGACAAATACAATCTGGTGCCTCCGAAAGCTCGTGAGAATATCCGAAATATCACGACTCAACTTGGGTCCCGAATGTAGACACTGATTCAGGGACATCCCGTTCGAGATAGGTGCTGACCCATCAAAAACAACTCGAATCTTGCCGGTAGGGGTTCGTAGGACGGCATGGTGTGGAAGGAAACAATGATCCTCAGATCTCCAGTCCACACCCGATACCGACATGTGTCCTAACGACTCATACTCCCTCATGAAATCGACGTATTTTTGTTTAAATACGGCGTCCCTTGTCATCCTACGCTCCATCGACATCAATCTCGTCTCAGCCATCTTCCTAGATTCTCCTAGTGGCGGTCGATCGGCCCTGAAAGGCAGTCGAGTTACAAAACGACCAGAACGAAGGCGACCAGTACTATTCTGGTAAAACAACTCGCACTCTTCTTCGTCTGCGTCGACTCGACGAACGGTGGGAGGTTCCTCTATCTCCCAGAAACGTTGGATAGCGTCTGACAACGCTGAGCCAATAAGTATGCCATCTGACTCGGCAGGCCTAACCATTGGCAATGCCGGACCCATGATCACGTGACCAAACTTAGTATCCACAGCAATCAACCCGTCCGGCTGAAGAACTCGCCGATCCGACAACAGAAACCTACCCAGAACGTCTGCTCCCAGTAGCAGGTCGACCGGGGCTGGAGTGTCAAAATCGGGATCCGCCAACTTGAGTCCTGATGTCAGGAATCGAACGGCCGGATTCAACTTCACCAAGGGGTGTCTACCCATGACATGCGTCATTACTAAAGCTTGCACGGATGTTTTTGTCAAAATGTCATAACGTGGAGAGAACGTGATCACCGATTGACCAACTACATTCGTAACCGTAACATTCCCCACGCCCCGTATTGATTTATTATACCTATTTACCTTGAGGCCCAACCATTTTGCTAAATCATTCGATACAATGCAGCCCTGAGCTCCAGAATCTAATAGGGCGCGAACGTATGTTGGGTTGCCCGCCAAATCCCAAACAAGCACAGAGGCGATCGGTAACACCACCGTCTCCGGTTGGGGGGCAACCAATGGTTGGGCCGCAAATTCCTAGCGAGGACCCCCGGGGCCCCACTGTGCCTGTAACCGATCAGGTATGCAGCTATACGCCAGAGGGTCCCGTTGTACAAATGGCCCACGCGCCGGTTCCATTCCCAACCTACGATTCCCCGTAAAGGGGGGTGGGCGTGAATTCAACCGTGGCCGCTCCATGAGCGGGGGGGACATCAAATGTGACCGACGAGGACGAGGCGACGAGCGGGGCGACAACTGAGGCGGCGTCCGAACCGCACCCGCATAGCTCGAAGGTGTCCCATGCCACCCGCCCGTTACGGCCTGCTCAACACACCCAATGTCCCGCTGGGTCGGATGCTGAGTCGCAACCGAATACTCAGGGCCCCCCATGTAATGGTCCTGAGTGCGGCCCTGCACCCTGGTACTGCCCTGTGCACGTGGGGACGTTGGCCCCTGAGTTGCGCTCCGAGTCGCAAACGAATTCTCAGGGCCCCATGCCGTGTCACCCTGGGTACGGCCCTGTGGACGTGGGGACGTTGGCTCCTGAGTTGCGCTCCGAGTCGCAAACGAATTCTCAGGGCCCCATGCCGTGTCACCCTGGATACGGCCCTGTGGAGGCTGTTGGCCGGACCGGTTCATGCACAACAGATTGTTGTGGGCCCCACCACAATATCCGCACATTTTTGTGCGCGTGCAGTCCCTAGCCATGTGTGGCCCGAGGCACAGGAAACACCAGCTCCGCTGCTTGGCCATCCGGCGCCGTCCCTGAACCCTAAGTTCCCCGAACTTATTGCAATTGGCCACAGCATGGCCAATCTGCCTACAACATGGGCAGGTCTCACTATGTGGGGTCAATGCACTCACAGTCCCATATGACTGCCGGTTGGTGCGGTCCTTCCTCGTCGGAGGGCCCCTACTCACAGCGCTCCCGGCAGCTCTCTGTGGCTCCGAAGGATGGGTGACCGTCAACCCCAAATTCTCTGCCCGTCGAGCCTCCTCTTCCAAGAATCCGACCAAGTCGGAGAAGGCGGGCAGGTCCTCGGCCGACCTCCCGTGAGACTGTTCGAAACGAGTCTGCACGTCAGCGGGTAGGCGGGAAAGTACAATGTACAACAGTAGGTACGACCATTCACCAACCGGAAGTCCAAGATTCTCTAGAGCCTTGGTGACGGACAACAATGGGTTCAAAACCTCCGTCTGTATGGCCCCGACCTTGTTCACAACCGGGATACTAAACAAACGGTTCAGTTGGGCATCGGCCAACCTCCGTTTGTTATGGTAACGTCTGACCAACAATTGCCTGGCCGTTTCATAGTTACCCTCCGTAACTGTCAAATGAGCGACCAGCTCCCTAGGCTCACCCCTCTTGGTAATGTCCGATCGCATGTGCACCAAACTGTCGAACAGATTGATGAAGCTCATCCATTCACCGGACACTCCGTCAAAAGTAGGCATAGTTATGGCAGGTAACCTGGACCCCGAACCCTGAAGCGGCAGAGGAGCTTCAATGTCACCACCATGGCTGGACTCGCGCTGTCTACGTATGTCCGCAGCCTTCTGCGTGATAGCAGCTGCCATCTCCATACATTGGTCGACATCCCCTAGCAACCGTGACAGCCTGTCAGGTGCGCAACCATCAACTGATTCCGCCTGCGCGGACAATTCGAGCACCCTATTGTAACGTTCCTTAACGTCCATAGACCGCTCCAATACCACATCATGCCTATCTAAACGGTCTATCAGACCGTGTGCGGAGGAAAACCATCTGAGTTCCTTAGAAACACCCTTCTGGGTTTCAGATAACGACATGATCGGAACGATACTTACTCACAATTTGCAGTAACTCAATTTTATTGGACCCTCCAGTCTACAACCCAAACGAGGGAACCCTAAACCACAACTTAAACAATGTTGTTTTCCTTAAACAATAGGAACCGAGTTTTATATCTATATAAATTCTGTAAATACAATTTAGTTTCCCTTTATCATTATAACACACACAGATAGTCAATATTAGTTCAAGTTATAAATCAGTTGCCAAGAAGTGTGAACGTCGGCGATTCACCGAGCTGAAGTAATTGGGGTCGATCTAACCTGGTCTGTGCTTCGGTCCCGTCAACCTCCTGTCTCTCTGCAAGGCCCGGGTGCACCCTAGGCTCTTCTTGGTGGACAGGTTCTTCAGCCAACCTCCTATGACTGGCGGGCCAGCTTCAATGAGCACAGTGTTCCAACACAGGTTATGTTACGTGGTAAAAACCAATCGGCCACGTAAATGCGAACTTTATCTGGTTCGGGGAACCACAACACACTCAGCTATATAGACAATCCTGAGGGAAACCCGAATACATTCCAGATGGCTTGCGATTTAATTTCAATACCCTAACCAAAACGCGTTTACATTGCGAGGGCTTTCGTCTGTCAGTTGTGAAAAAACTGCTAGGTTGGCAGCAACGTCAAATTCAAAATGGCCGTTCAGAAACCATCGATCGAATATCGATTTGGAATCGAACACATATTGATAGCATTATAAAAAGAGCAAATAAGGCCTTGGGTTTTGATATAAGAACCTGCTCTCAGTTTACAAGTATTAAAGTTATTAAAATCCTGTATTGTGCTTATGTACGTAGCATCCTCGAGTATTGTTCATAGGTTTGGAACCCTCGATATGAAATTTTCATAGATAGGATTGAGTCCATACAGCGTAGATTTCTGCGATATCTGCAATTTAAGTGCAATAATTTTGACTCGGACTATTCAGCTATATGTAAAAGACACAATACACTCCCCCTACAAGAGAGACGACGAATTGCTGACGTTGTACTCCTTTGCAAAATTGCACAAGGAGAAATTGACTCTCCGCAGCTTCTTGAACACATCAAAATTAAAGTCCCCAATAGAACTAATAGACATTGTTCAGGCCTCTCGGCACCCAATGACCTCGCAGGGGCCCATAGCTACGAGGTAGCGTAGCGATCGGATGCCAAGAAGCAAGAACGTCGGCGATTCACCGAGCTAAAGTAAATAGATTCTATCTGACCTGGTCTGTGCTTCGTTCCCGTCAAACTCCTGTCTCTCTGCAAGGCCTGGGTGCACCCTAGGCTCTTCTTGGTAGACAGGTTCTTCAGCCAACCAGGTATGGCTGGCAGGCCAGCTTCGACGCGCACAGTGTTACGTAAATACGAACTTTATCTGGTTCGGAGAACCACAATACACTCAGCTATAAGACAATCCTGAGGGGAGCCCGAATACAATTCCAGATGGCTTACGATTTAATTTCAATGCCCTATACCAATACGCGTTCCATCGCGAGGGCTTTTCGTCTGTCAGTTGTCAAAAAACTGCAAAGATGGCCGCAACGTCAAATTCAAAATGGCCGTTCCGGAACCATAGATCGAGTATCGATTTTGAATCGAACAATCACCCGCCCGGACAGGCACCCACCTGTCCCTTAATCTACGGGCAGCCGAGACAACGTTGCTACCGCTCGTTTTAGTACCGAGCCTCCTACTAGAACCTCTGCAGACCGGGGGGTCCCGTCCTTGCCAGGGAACAAGTTAACAATGCGCCCCCTGCGCCAACGTAGTGGCGGTAGGTTAGCATCCTTAACCAGCACGAGGTCACCAACACTAGGGGGGCTGGTTTTGTCAGTCCACTTAAGGCGCTGTTGTAAGATATGCAGATACTCGAGCGACCAACGCTTCCAGAAATTCTGAGTAAACTGCTGCAACATCTGATACCTTGACAACCGATACAATTTCACTCCCTCGAAGGGGTGCTCGGGCAACGCGTTAAGTGGCTGTCCTATCAAGAAATGGCCTGGGGTCAGAGCCTCCAGGTCATTTGGATCCGAGCTGAGCGGACACAACGGTCGCGAATTGAGAACGGCCTCGATCTTACAAAACAATGTCGCGAGCTCCTCAAAAGTCAGCGCGGTCTGACCTACTATACGCCCTAAGTGCGTCTTCGCTGACTTAACTACGGCCTCAAAAATCCCACCCCAGTGGGGGCAACTCGGTGGGCTGAAGGTCCACTGTATACCCCGACGGGAGAGGGCCGTTCCAATATCCACTTTATTTACATTCAAAAAGTTGACTATCTCTCGTAAGTATCGTTCCGCACCGACGTAGTTAGTGCCGTTATCAGAGCGGATCAAAGTTGGAAGTCCCCTTCGAGAAACAAACCTATCCAAACAAGCAATGAAAGCCTCTGTCGAGAGATCAGCAACGAGCTCGAGATGTACCGCCTTGGTGGATAAACAAACAAACACACACAGGTACGCCTTGTATTGCTTAGCGTTACGCAATCGTGAACTCTTCACCATAAACGGTCCTGCAAAATCCGTACCAACACCTGAAAACGGTCTGACCTCATTCACACGATCAGGGGGCAAGTCCCCCATGAGAGGTTGCATCGTGGCAGCCTTAAGTCGATAACAAGGCATGCACCGAAACACGATGTTCCGTATGACACGGCGGGCAGATAAGATCCAAAACTCCCGCTGGAGCGTGGCCAACAACGCGTTACAGCCGGCATGCGCGTTTTTAATATGACGATCAGTCACCAGCAATTCAACTAACTGTCCCCCCTTGGGGAGCAGAAGTGGGTGACGAGCCGAATACGACAGATTCGCATTGCGCAATCTTCCTCCTACCCGAAGTAACCCGGTCGAATCAACAAAGGGGTTGAGACGCGCGACGGCTCCCTTCAATTTCGAACGTCCACTTCGTATAGTCTCCAATTCTGCCCTAAACTTCGAGGACTGTACCAACCGGACCAAATTCAGTAGCGACTCGTTTCGCTCTGCCGGAGTCAGAATAGGGTTCAACGTTCGCTGATCGCGAGGAGTACGACAATTTCGAGCGAATCTCCTAATCCAAGTGGACACGTTTATCAACTTGTCAAGTGAGCTATACCGGTCCAGCAGAAACCCGGCGTCAGGGTCCTCAGCCTTCTGGGTAACATGCACGGCCGCTCTGGGGCCATGATCCGAAGATACTACTACATGGCTGTGGGGCCAGTCCGATTCTCTCCTGGCAAGCCAGGGTGGTCCCCACCACAAATGGTGTCTAACGAGTTCAGGAGCCCGACATCCCCTGGATGCACAATCAGACGGGTTCAATTCTCCTGGTACATGTCTCCAAGTCAGTGGGACCTCAGACGACACAATCTGGGAGACACGGTTCGCGACAAAAACCTCTAAGTTATGGACCGAAGCCTTCAGCCAGCACAAAACAATCTGGCTGTCCGTCCACGCGTACACCGTATCCTCCAAAACCACTGACCCACGCAACACTGTTAGAGTGTGATTCAAAAGTTTGGTCAAAAGAGCAGCCCCGGACAGTTCCAGTTTTGGAATCGTCATCCTTGTCCGAATAGGCGCTACCTTGCTTTTTGCCAAAACCAAACGCACGTCGACCTCCCCGGTGGAGGTGACGGTTCGCAAATAAACCGCTGCCGCAAACCCTCGTTCAGAGGCATCACAAAACCCGTGAAGGGTTGCCCTGTAATCCCCAGCAGGGACCAATTTCCTCGGCAGCGATACATTATTTATGTCCGATAGCGAGGTGAACATTTGCGTCCAATCAGTCAACAAATCACCTGAGAGGTGGGTGTCCCAGGTCAACTGAGCCGCCCATAGCCTTTGCATAAAACATTTGAGAGCAAAGGTGACTGGAGAAATCCATCCATTCGGGTCGAACGTTCTCGCAATCGTTGACAGTACTGACCGCTTCGTCCAGGCCTTCGGTGTTTCTAAAACCACCCGATAGGTAAACTCATCATGGACGGGCCGGTACTGAATTCCAAGCACTGACAACATGTTAGGGTTGTCAGGATTCTCAAAAACGTGCGGGTCTTGTTGAAACTCATCTGGGAGACCAGCCATCAACTCAGGGGAGTTGGACATCCACTTGCGTAGTTCATAGCCGCCACGTTCCAGCAATTGAATGAGCTCGTCACGTCGGTCCAGAGCTTCCTCTACACTGGCTGCCCCTGTGCAGACGTCATCGACGTACAAATCTTGCTCCAGGATAGCGGCGGCTCTAGGATAGCTCACACGGTCACGCGACGCCAACTCCCGCAGGGTACGCATCGCCAAATACGGGCTAGACCGTAACCCATACGTGTTCGTGTTCAACTCATAGACCTTGACTGGCTCGGCCGTGGACTCACGCCAAAGTATCAACTGATACCTTCTGTCAGCCGGATGAATTACCGTTTGCCTAAACATCATCCGAATGTCTGCGACAAATACAACCTGGTGCCTCCGAAAGCTCGTGAGAATATCCGAAATATCACGACTCAACTTGGGTCCCGAATGTAGACACTGATTCAGGGACATCCCGTTCGAGGTAGGTGCTGACCCATCAAAAACAACTCGAATCTTGCCGGTAGGGGTTCGTAGGACGGCATGGTGTGGAAGGAAACAATGATCCTCAGATCTCCAGTCCACACCCGATACCGACATGTGTCCTAACGACTCATACTCCCTCATGAAATCGACGTATTTTTGTTTAAATACGGCGTCCCTTGACATCCTACGCTCCATCGACATCAATCTCGTCTCAGCCATCTTCCTAGATTCTCCTAGTGG
This sequence comes from Argyresthia goedartella, assembly GCA_949825045.1. Classification (NCBI taxonomy): domain Eukaryota; kingdom Metazoa; phylum Arthropoda; class Insecta; order Lepidoptera; family Argyresthiidae; genus Argyresthia; species Argyresthia goedartella. Next base: position 16,833,097 of record OX463821.1, on the reverse strand, counting down.
CGGTCGATCGGCCCTGAAAGGCAGTCGAGTTACAAAACGACCAGAACGAAGGCGACCAGTACTATTCTGGTAAAACAACTCGCACTCTTCTTCGTCTGCGTCGACTCGACGAGCGGTGGGAGGTTCCTCTATCTCCCAGAACCGTTGGATAGCGTCTGACAACGCTGAGCCAATAAGTATGCCATCTGACTCGGCAGGCCTAACCATTGGCAATGCCGGACCCATGATCACGTGACCAAACTTAGTATCCACAGCAATCAACCCGTCCGGCTGAAGAACTCGCCGATCCGACAACAGAAACCTACCCAAAACGTCTGCTCCCAGTAGCAGATCGACCGGGGCTGGAGTGTCAAAATCGGGATCCGCCAACTTGAGTCCTGACGTCAGGAGTCGAACGGCCGGATTCAACTTCACCAAGGGGTGTTTGCCCATGACATGCGTCATTACTAAAGCTTGCACGGATGTTTTTGTCAAAATGTCATAACGTGGAGAGAACGTGATCACCGATTGACCAACTACATTCGTAACCGTAACATTCCCCACGCCCCGTATTGAATTATTATACCTATTTACCTTGAGGCCCAACCATTTTGCTAAATCGTTCGATACAATGCAGCCCTGAGCTCCAGAATCTAATAGGGCGCGAACGTATGTTTGGTTGCCCGCCAAATCCCAAACAAGCACAGAGGCGATCGGTAACACCACCGTCTCCGGTTGGGGGGCAACAAATTGTTGGGCCGCAAATTCCTAGCGAGGACCCCCGGGGCCCCACTGTGCCTGTAACCGATCAGGTAGGCAGCTATACGCCAGAGGGTCCCATTGTACAAATGGCCCACGCGCCGGTTCCATTGCCACCCTACGACGCCCCCCGAAGGGTTGTGGGCGTGAATTCAACCGTGGCCGCTCCATGAGCGGGGGGGACATCACATGCGACCGACGAGGACGCGGCGACGAGCGGGGCGACAACTGAGGCGGCGTCCGAGCCGCATCCGCATAGCTCGAAGGTGTCCCATGCCACCCGCCCGTTACGGCCTGCTCAACATACCCAATGTCCCGCTGAGTCGGATGCTGAGTCGCAACCGAAAACTCAGGGCCCCCCATGTGATGACCCTGAGTGCGGCCCTGCACCCCTGGGTGGCTGCGTGCTTGTGGCCCCATTGCCCGCTGAGTCGGATGCTGAGTCGCAACCGAAAACTCAGGGCCCCCCATGTGATGACCCTGAGTGCGGCCCTGCACCCTAGTACCGCCCTGTGCACGTGGGGACATTGGCCCCTGAGTTGCGCTCCGAGACGCAAACGAATTCTCAGGGCCCCATGCCGTGTCACCCTGGGTAGGCCCTGTGGTGGCTGTTGGCCGGACCGGTTCATGCACAACAGATTGTTGTGGGCCCCACCACAATATCCGCACAATTTAGTGCGCGTGCAGTCCCTAGCCATGTGTGGCCCGAGGCACAGGAAACACCAGCCCCGCTGCTTGGCCATCCGGCGCCGTCCCTCAACCCTAAGTTCCCCGAACTTATTGCAATCGGCCACAGCATGGCCAATCTGCCTACAACATGGGCAGGTCTCACTATGTGGTGTCAATGCACTCACAGTCCCATACGACTGCCGGTTGGTGCGGTCCTTCCTCGTCGGAGGGCCCCTACTCACAGCGCTCCCGGCAGCTCTCTGTGGCTCCGAAGGATGGGTGGCCGTCAACCCCAAATTCTCTGCCCGTCGAGCCTCCTCTTCCAAAAATCCGACCAAGTCGGAGAAGGCGGGCAGGTCCTCGGCCGACCTCCCGTGAGACTGTTCGAAACGAGTCTGCACGTCAGCGGGTAGGCGGGAAAGTACAATGTACAGCAGTAGGTAGGACCATTCACCAACCGGAAGTCCAAGATTCTCTAGGGCCTTGGTGACGGACAACAACGGGTTCAAAACCTCCGTCTGTATGGCCCCGACCTTGTTCACAACCGGGATGCTAAACAAACGGTTCAGTTGGGCATCGGCCAACCTCCGTTTGTTGTGGTAACGTCTGACCAGCAATTGCCTGGCCGTTTCATAGTTACCCTCCGTAACTGTCAAATGAGCGACCAGCTCCCTGGGCTCACCCCTCAATGCTGCCACCAGCTGAGCCATTTTGACAGACTTGGTAATGTCCGATCGCATGTGCACCAAACTGTCGAACAGATTGATGAAGCTCATCCATTCACCGGACACTCCGTCAAAAGTAGGCATAGTTATAACGGGTAACCTGGTCCCCGATCCCTGATGCGGCAGAGGTGCTTCAATGTCACCACCATGGCTGGACTCGCGCTGCCTACGTATGTCCGCAGCCTTCTGCGTGATAGCAGCTGCCATCTCCATACACTGGTCGACATCCCCTAGCAACCGTGACAGCCTGTCAGATGCGCAACCATCAACTGCTTCCGCCTGCGCGGACAATTCGAGCACCCTGTTGTAGCGTTCCTTAACGTCCATAGACCGCTCCAATACCACATCATGCCTATCTAAACGGTCTATCAGACCGTGTGCGGAGGAAAACCATCTGAGCTCCTTAGAAACACCCTTCTGTATTTCAGACAACGACATGATCGGAACGATACTTACTCACAATTTGCAGTAACTCAATTATATTGGACCCTCCAGTCTACAACACAAACGAGGGAACCCTAATCTATAACTTAAACAATGCTGATTTCCCCAAACAATAGAAACCGAGTTTTATATCTACACAAATTCTGTAAACAACAATTTAGTTTCCCTATATCATATAACACACACAGATAGTCAATATTAGTTCAAGTTATAAATTGCTATAAACTGAAAACAATGTCCAAACATTCATTAGCATTACTAGACCACTAATAGATTGACTATGCAAACTTCAAACTGCAAACATGATATGACTTCAATGCAAATTTCAATTCACCTACAATGTACCTGTAATGTAATTACTATTCTGAGTCACATCTCAGTACAACTGGTCATTTAGGGAAAACTGTTATATCTGTCTGTCTACTACCAGCAGTAGACTTATAACTTATAATACTACCAATCTATGTGGATACAGGAACAAAACCAAGTTAGCTAATAACCGCCTATACCTACAGATTGATAGTCCCAAATCGTGGGTTCCTGGAGCCCTTGACGGCTGCAAATCTCAGGAAACCACGCTCTTGCTACCAAAATGTTCAGGCCTCTCGGCACCCGATGACCTCGCAGGGGCCCATAGCTACGAGGTAGCGTAGCGATCAGATGCCAAGAAGCAAGAACGTCGGCGTTTCACCGAGCTAAAGTAAATAGATTCTATCTGACCTGGTCTGTGCTTCGTTCCCGTCAAACTCCTGTCTCTCTGCAAGGCCTGGGTGCACCCTAGGCTCTTCTTGGTAGACAGGTTCTTCAGCCAACCAGGTATGGCTGGCAGGCCAGCTTCGACGCGCACAGTTCCAACACAGGTTATATTACGTAAATACGAACTTTATCTGGTTCGGAGAACCACAATACACTCAGCTATAAGACAATCCTGAGGGGAGCCCGAATACAATTCCAGATGGCTTACGATTTAATTTCAATGCCCAAAATCAATACGCGTCACATTGCGGGGGCTTTTCGTCTGTCAGTTGTCAAAAAAAACTGCAAAGATGGCCGCAACGTCAAATTCAAAATGGCCGTTCCGGAACCATAGATCGAGTATCGATTTTGAATCGAACAGACATCCTTATCATCTAGACATACCTTTCAGTTTCACAAATTATAGACAAAACTCCTTTTTCAGTAGAGCGGTAGCTACATTTAACGGTTTGGTCGATATCCCCGACCTTGACTTATTCAACTCAAAACCGCAAAGTGTTAAAGCGCTGGTTTACTGCGTTAGCATCTTAAACTAATTAAGTTGTTATTAGGTAATACTATTTGTATCTCATTTTTTTGTGCATTATGATTTTTCCTATAACTTACAGTTCTGTCTTTTTGTACCTATAATTTCTTGTTAATTATTATGATTAAATTTATAAATCTTGTCAATTATATATAAGTTATACATTCTAATGTTGTTATCCAGACAGAACTATATTTTTAATTTTTCTCTGTTTAACCGCAAGCAGGCAGTTCTTTTTTTAGCTTCTACATGCGAGAGCTCATTAATGGTTATAAGTTATTATATAAGTTTATTAATAGAGTGTGTAAAACTGTTTGTTCTCCTAATACAATAAAACAAAACAAAACAAACCAACTTCACAGACGAACTAGGGGCGGCACGCGGGCGGGCGTCGACGTTCAAAATTTGAATGTCATAATATGCGAAATATCATTAATATTCAGATAAGAAATGAGTTTTACCAAGTAGTATATCATTATGCTGTTCATAACGTGCGGTGTTTGGACGCAGTAAAGAGGGTTTATGATACGTGTGTAGATAAGGAATAATTTGTTTGTCTGTAAATTGCCATATCCGCATCGATATATCATAATGCAGGTGATTCCTATGGTTTCTGAGTCGATTTTAGAGCTTTTCATGATATTTTATGATAAAAGTAATTTGTGTTGCCGTGTTACCGTAGTTTATCTCTGCCTATTCTCTGGCTTTCCACTTGAATACCCTGCGTCGGGAATGCACAAGCCGTGTTCTCTCACCGTGTCCCACCACCAGGCGGGTGCCACGGCGCGATGCGCGAGCTCACGGCGCACGTGTCGCCGACGTGCCGCAGTGACGCGTCGGGCGCATGCGCCTGCGCCGGCGACGCGCTGCTGCTGACGGTGGCGGACGGTCTGGCAGGGCGCGGTCCGGCCGGCCGCGACATGCCGGACCACGCGCGACCGTCGGCCAGGCACGACGCGCTGCAGACCCTGCTCACTGAGGTATGCCGCCTTCCCCTAACTGAAAGGCTGTTAACCTCTCCTTTCCCGCCGTCAGCATAAGCAGCGCGGCCCCGATCACTCTATGTACCGCTGTCAGCATAAGCAGCGGGATGACTAATATTTTTGAAACCGGTATTTTTTATCCAACGGTTGGACCAATTTTTACGGTTCGATCATGTGTGGACACCCAATTAGACAAACTTTATGGTCTGTGTGCTAGTTTATGCTTTTCCGTAGAAAAAATAATTCAACCGCGTTTTGAAAATCACTTTCTTCCGGACGCTCCCAACGTATGTGGTGGTGAAATTTTATTGAGAGAAAAGTGTGGTTTTTTTGGTGAATTGAGGTAAGTATTTGTTTTATTCATATTTACAACTCTATTTGCGATAAACAAACCACAAATCATAGTAAAATTCATCAAGATGTCCAGAAAATCGGCAAATTTACATGATACGTCATGCAACCAGACGGATTCCCCCCAATGCTATTTGTAATTCCAATGAGAAATACAGTTAGATTTCAATAAAAAATACACATATCTTATTGGAAATCTTATAAGGAATCCATTTTTATAGGTTTCTTTATCAAAATAATGTACCAATTTGCTGATTTTCCGTCAGAAACGTGATCAGGCATCCAATTCACATGCTTCACACGCACACATAAGCATTCCGCGACGCCATTTTACTCACACACAGACAGAATCTCACTACAGGGTGCGGGTGTTTTCAGTCATATTCGGTGAAACTCCATATCATAGGTTTCGGGGTGATGTGATGATTGGGGTTTCCATATCAAAGGTTCCGCGGGTTTATGATTGGAGTTCAGTGTCGATAAGGGGGCGGAAGCCCCTTTTTTTTATCAATGGAAAAATCCAGCATCCAGCGACTTAGAAAAATTGTGTTAAAAAATATTTTTTTTGACTGTTATTTTTTGCTTCGGAATCGTGTAGTGCTGCTTTTTGCTATCACTTTTGGTTATAAACATTTTCCTCGTGCACCTCAAAATAAAATAAAAAAATAACAAATTTGTGTCATATTGTGTTAACTTGTCTTTTTAGGCGGATTCGTTTGCCTGCAAGTTCAGATATGTACTTTTGACAATTTAGTGTAAAATGACAAAAAAATGCAAAATTACACAAATTTGTAAAAGTGCACAGAGTGTACGTTTTGATCCTAATGCCTTAGCTACTTTTTTCAGAATGGATCATGACTATCATGCCCAGCTTGCGCGTCGGTCGCCGCCGGTGCGCATTCTATCCGATGAGAAGCTGGTGTATGTGCGCTCCCGCTCCGGTCGGATGAAGGTAAATAATTGAAATTTCACTCGCATCGTTTTTGCTTCGTTTCCTTTTATATTTATATATATACATATCCATTAATTTGTTCCATTCAGCAGCCTAAACGGTCTGAATATAGTTTTACCAAGTATAATTAAATATTTACCTGGGAAATGTGAAGTTTTATACTAAAAGGACACAAATAATTATACTGCAAATGTCACTGACTGCCAGTCTGGTATTTTGTTTATATTTAATTTGCCTATTTTATTTATGTTATAGATGGTGAAGCAACCAGCTTCTCTGGGCCGGAGCGGGAGCGAGGGCGACTCCTCCCCGCAGCCGTCGACATCAAGGCGCTGCCGGCGCTCGCTGGCTGAAGAAATGGTGGTAGGTATTCTGATTAGCAAGCAGATAGATCACCGGTGGTATCAAACCATTCTTCTCCTCCAACAGGGTGTGGCCTGCCTGCAGCTGGCCCATTTGAGCGGGGCCTTTGTGCATTTCTCCTGCACCTATCTATTCCAGCTATCTTTCCATGCTTTCTAGTACCATACCATATACAATAATGTATTTTTCTATTTTCACAGTCATCAGCAGCTGGCTAAATTATATAAATTTTGCTGGAAGAAATATCTTTTTAGAGATATGCTCGCCTGTTGTTATAAAATTTCTTTTAAGTACATTTTTATGCACAGGGCAATAAAGAATGTGAATATATAACTATATAAATTTTTGTTCTTTTTTATTTTTCCAAAACCTAATTACACAATTACACATTAGGTAGGTGGTAGCTAATTACTAATTACACATTTCAAATAATTGTTTATTTTTTACAAATTTGTGGAATCTTACACTAAATTGTCAAAAGTACATATCTGATCTCGCATAACACTAGTTAACACAATATTACACTTTGTAAGAACAGTAGGTATCTGTACTTGCGCGTGAACGGAGCCGCGTGGAAACACTTCATATACACATAACAACTAAATACTAGTTAACTCAAACTTACACCATACCTACACGAACGAAACACCAGTTTAGCTATTTTACCTAGAATCAAATCACGGCGAAACATTTTCTTTGTTCCATCTTTGCACACTCTGTATAAACGCATATCGTACACCCGCCGTGACCTTGAGAAAGCCCAGAAACAACACACCGTGACACGAAATAACATGCATGATTTTGAATTATTTTTGTATGAAAAGGTACATAGTACGATACACTGTTAGAAAGCCTAGTTTGTCTTCTACTTAGAACCACTAATTCTAGAATGATAAGTATCATCTATTGCCTATAAATTCAATAATAGTACAAAGTGTTGATTTCTACCTATTTTATACTTTCCTTGCGAGATATGGCGTCCTCACACTTATCATTTATGATTTAGTGGCAAATACCACTTGTTTTCCTCTTATTGAATAAATTACCTATCCTAGGAACTAAGAAATATAACGCTAGGTAGTCTAGTCTCTTCACAAATAATTTCACAAGATTTGCATAATTCGCGCGATGCGTCAGTTTACTTTCCGTATTTTATGAAAATTTGAAACGCTGAAATATTCGAAAGTTTCTATAAGAACACCCTAATGTTTTTATTGTTTTGAAAAGGTTATTTTGTGTAGATTACGTAGGTATCAAACAACATGTACATGTTGTTGATAATTTTCTGATGTCGGCTAGATTTGTGTCGAGAGGGAGCATTTTCATAGAAGTCTGTGTTTCTCATGCCAGTACAAAAATAAACTAAGGTCACAGTGACATTTTCTACACATTGTGTAAAAGAGGGTTTCATTAGCTACTCAGATATACAACTCCCATAATTCTAAGTGTTACCATTCCAACATAATCACTTGATATATTAGTCAAGTGCCGCGCAGCCCGCACGCTCAAAAACACTCCGGTATTTGTCGTTTTTGACGTCTCGAACTCCCGGGAAAGGAGAGGTTTAGCCTCAAGAGGACGATTTTAAATTTTACATGCCATCATACATAGAAAAAAACTCTACAGATCTGCCTTAGAGTCGTTTTTGTAACGTTTCTAGTTCAGGATAGGTCTATAAATGAAACCGGTCATCTTCGAGTAGGAAGTCGGACCCGCACACGAGGGTTCCATACCATTAAACACTGAAAAACGTAAAACGTCAGATTTTTGTACGAGTATACCTTTTTAATTTTTAAACATAAAATAATAAATAGGTGTAGGTAGGACTACATTCTAGGTCGTACATCGAAACATTGAAAAAGAGATTAGTGTATTTCGTAGGTATGTATTGAACTATGTACTCAGGTTAACGAAACTCTTTGATCATTGAAACCGAAAGTGGATAAAAATTGAGTTACTTATTTACAGAAATAAAATTAAATGTGATAAAAATTTAATATAATTTATTATAATTCGAATGCGCAAGTATTAATAATATAATGACAAATAAGTAAGCATAAAACTCAATACTTGCAATTAAAGATCTTTTCCGATAAGATCGGGAAAGTCCAGTTTTCACCGATAAAAAATAAAACAAAATTGCAAAGAAAATGGCCTTACCAATAATTTATTGTATGGGTACGTCTTTTAATTGTTAAAAACGGGTATGTTTCACTATTTGTTGTTATAGCTCCAATGCAAATACACCCTCTGTGAACATCTCAGCTCTACCTATTTTGGTTGATCTGGTAGAGCCCGGTGACGGACCGACAGCGAAGGCTTAATAATAGGGTCCCGTTTTTCACCCTTAGGGTACGGAACCCTAAAAAGACACAATAAAGTCTAAGTTTTAGGTTGGTTGTTCTATCATCCGCTTAAATACGTTTAAATAGTATTTTACTATATTGATTTTACTTAAGGACTCACCTACCATGGCATTTCTAGAAATACTGCCATTTCCCGTTATAGGTTTTGAATTTTATTACCATGGCATAAGCTTCAAAATCGGGTAATGGACCGGATTAGGATTATTTAATATTTCTATTGCACCATACGTTTTTAATTCTGATTAGCTAAAATCATAGAGTAAACACAATAATAATTAATAAAGTGTTAGGAACAGATGGGGCACACAGTAAAACCATTCAACTAAATAGCGACTCTTGCTGCAACGCAATAAACTACAATTCATCGTGCATAGCGCGGCGCATGGACATAGCATTTTCACCTACAAGTTGCCTCTCTTTCTGTCGCGTAACTCTATCTCGTCTGACGCGGGCCGTGTAACTTTAGGGTTGTCTCCTTGTGACTAATAAATATATTGATTTACTTACGAGAACAATTTAAATGACCACCAAAACATTTTTTTCCTACCCAAAATGATCACCAAAAGTTGCAGAAAATATCAGGGCAAAATACTACGAAAACTTAGGTGAAGGGTAAAGAGGGAAACACAATTTGGTGGTCGTTTACTAATTATGGCGGTCATTTCGAATTTATTGGTAGTAAAATAGGTGCGTTTTTGGTGATCGTTTAAACACAAGCCTTCACTTACCAACTATGAACCAATTGGCCATGCATTTATGTGGCAGATATACCTGACGTTACCTGGCTTTAAGCCTTATGTAGAGATTACTTGACTTCCTTTACGGTGCGACGAAATTAGCCCCAAACAGCTCACTTCATCGGTCATCGGGACCGAGTATTATATTTTGATACGAATAAGTTTATTCGAAATGTTATACTGACTAGAGATACAATGTATGTACCTGCGTCATCTAAGCGACAGATTGCCAAATTATTGGCATTCAATATTTATGACTCTGTTATTGTTGAGAAAATAACTAGGGTGCCAGTAGAAAATGACGAATGTAGAAATAATTCTACTAAACCTTTTGTATGGTGAGGTTTTAAAAACAGCCAAGACGAATGTAAGTAATTTAACTTTGACTCCTCATTTAAAGAGTCAGGGCAGACAACAGAAAAGTCCCCTATAAAGCAATCGGTTTTAGTAAATCAAAACTTACAAGGTGGCTTTTCTGGCAAATTACTAGAGCTAGAACTATTATTGGAGCAATACAGAGTAGACATACTATGCCTAGCAGAACACTGGCTACTTGAGTCTCAAATGAATTTCTCTGTACACAACTATCAAGTAGCCAGCTGCTTCAATAGAAAGTCTGCAATACACGGAGGATCCTTAGTACTGGTTAAAAATGGCGTAAAATTTAAAGAGCGCATAAATATTTGCGGATTTTCTGTTGAGAAAGTAATAGAACTATCGTGGGTTGAACTTGATAGACACATTGTAGTAAGCGTATACAGACCCCCTACCAGTGATTATGGTATATTTGAATCAGTATTGGAGGATGTCTTGAGAGTAGCTTCTAGTAGTAACAAAAAAGTAGTAATTTGCGGTGACTTTAATATAGACTTGCTGGTGGACTCACCGATGCATACTAAATTAATAATAATTTTTAAATCATTCAATTTAGTCAACATATTCACAGAGCCCTCAAGAATAACTGAAACTACTGCAACATGCCTTGATATCGTCTTCTGCGGTTGCGAAATTTTGAAGAAGTGTACAGTAAATTGTTTAAAGTCTGATCACAGTGGGCAAATTCTCAACTTAGAAGGAGATTCAAACAGGAAGTAGTCTTGTGTAGGCCAATCAAACCAAAAAAATATATATACTAAGTAGCTTAACTACTCAAAATAATACTCAAAAAGTGAATGATCACTTTACGGAATTATTCAACAAACTTTCAGATAGTTTTGAAAACAATTTTAAATTACATAAACTTACAAATAGCGATAGTACAGTAGTGTTTAGTGAATGGACAACAAAAGGAATCCGTAAAAGTAGGGATACACTTTATGGCAAAAAAACATTACACATGACCCAATTTTTATTCAACATGTAAAATCATATTCAAAAATATTTAGGGCCGTCTGCCATAAAGCTAAGTGCGAACACATAAAATGAAGATTCTGACATCGTCGAAAACAATTTGGAATATCATAATTAGAGAAGCAGGTAAAACAAAATCAGGAGACCGTAGCTTTTTACTTAAGATTGAAGATAAACTAATATCTTCTAACGATTACATCGCAGCCGCATTTGAACAGTTCTTTACAAATGTTCCAATTGTTACTACGGCTTCTTTAGACTCGTCTCCGGATCTTGCTGCATCATTTTTAAAATACAATGTTCAAAAGTGAAATCAAGATTGCTTATTCGCATATATTGAGCCCTATGGCTCTGGGGCATGTCAGTAAAAATTATTAGCTCGGTGATAGATGAACTTGCCCCTCATTTAGCTCGTCTATCACCGACTAAACTAAAATCTTCAATAAATGTGTAAATGAGAGTACTTTCCCTGATCTCATGAAACACAGCAGGCTAGTACATTAATTTAAAAGCGGCGATAGGGGTGACCCCATAAATTTCAGACCAGTCTCGGTTCTAACCGTATTGAGTAAAATATTTGAGAATAATTTATTGGGTCAGTTGCTGGCGCACTTCAATGCGCATCAAATTATCCATAGCCAGCAGTTTGGATTTACAAAAGGGCGGTCAACAACAGATACTGGAATCATGTTAGTTAAACATATTTTTAATGCATGGGAAGATCGTAGGGACGCTATAGGTGTTTTTTGTGACGTATCCAAGGCATTTGACTGTTTAGACCACGAAACATTGCTCTTAAAGCTAAAACACTACGGCATAAAAGGCAATAGCTCTAAGCTTATGAGATCGTATTTAGAAGGTAGGGTTCAAAAAGCTGACAGTAATAGGACAAAATCGTCGGTTTCTCAGGTGAAGATCGGAGTCCCACATCTATTCTGGGACCGTTCCTTTTCCTCGTGTATGTAAATGATTTGCCATTCATCTCCAAAACACGTCAGAGATAGTAAGTATTAATTGCAGATGACACGTCACTAATTTTTAAAATTAGGAGACAGAAAAATGACTTACTGGATACAAATAATGCTCTCCTGCCAGTACTAGACTGGTTTACTGCCAATATTTTTCTGAATTCAAAATATACAAAGTGCATAAAATTCACTAATGTAAGAAAAGTTGAGAATAACATTGTATTGGGGAAAGACAAACTAAAACTAGCAGATGAAACTGTATTTCTCGGCATTACTATTGATGCCAAACTACAGTGGGGTCTCCATATTGTAAAATTAGCACATAGACTAATAAGGGCCACTAGCTATAAACTATTAATCCCACGATTACGCTAACTCGAGGAGAAATTCTCCGGATTTATTCAAATTGTCCAGCACCAACATTATTCCACGATTTAGCACGAAATCCATAGATTAAATCATGGGATACTGCTGTCAAAGAAATTCTTGGGAAAATGGCGACTTAAGTGAGTTATTCGAGGGATTTCCTATAAATGTTACCATTTTACCCAATATTTCGATAAAACTTGAGGTAAAATGAACAAAATTCCCCATTTTTTACTTTTATTTTGAACTGATTCGAAACAATCTATTGATAATTTAATTAGCTATAGTCATTGGTGCTTTTTTATATTGTTTTGCGGCTTCTGCTCACATAACTGAAGTATCCAGCACATTCCATTCTCAATGACAAGCAGGCGATTGTTTCCATCTACGTACGATTCTGCAGCGAGACAATATGATATATAACTTCCTGACAAAACACTTGTGTATACTTACAAAGAAGCTCGTTGTTAGGATATTGGGGTGCCGCTCCCGTACCCTGCGAATACCAGGGTCAGAGTGTCGATGAGGGGGCGGCACCAGCCCCTATCTACAATCCAACCAATATCAGCACTGCTTGCGCTGCAACTTCTCACCGGCTTGTCTCAGAAAAGGCAAATCGCACACATCAATGCAGATAAACAGTCGTCTAGGCTCAGACATATCCAACCTTCGTCTCAACTCTCGCAATATACCAGGTCTAAATGATCAGCCACACCACTTCCACGCAACTGCAGAACCTAGCTGCAAGCTGCAACCAATTTGATCACATTCAAGTAGTGGAGCAGATAATTAATAAATATTTAGAATTCCAATTTCATGTCTTATAGTTTATGATTATGACAAAAAGCTTTAAGACTTTATATCATACAACAGCATCTGGGCAACGTTGAACTCCAGCACCACTCAAAGAAGAATGGAAAGAAGTTACCTGGGTATAAACTGAAAGACAAGATGAATACATATAGTCATAGATATCTATATACCTACGTATATAGATATCTATGACAAAACAAAAGTAATGACACCCTAACCATCTCATTACAAATAAAATGGAAATGAGCAGGCTACATAGCTGGATATACAGACAATAGATGGACCCAGAAATGGATCGATCGACCCAGAAATGGATGGATGGACCACGGACAAGCAGTAAAAAAGCAAGACGCAGGCTATGTGCCAGATGGTCAGACACAATTGTGACAGTGGCTGGTCGAAGATGGTCGGATATGGCTAATGATAGAGATGTGAATATCCTTGGAGGCGGCATTTACCCGTGAGGGATTCCATGCAAATGGGCTAGTATTTAATCGCACATCAAAAATACTGATTTGCACAGCAAAAACACTAATTATGTTTTAAATATTTTATGTGTACTCAAGTTTATGTTTTAAGTATTTTTTGCCCCTTCTCCCTTCACCTAAGCTACCGCATTTTGCCCTGATATTTGCTGTGCAAATCAGTATTTTTGGTTCGCAGTTTAATATTTCCCATACAAATATAGTGTATATTTTAATATATGAAAACAAATTTAAATATTAACATAAATATAAACATGCATGCAATGAATGAATTGTCAATCTATGTGAAATTGTACAAATAAAAAATTATAGCATGTGTATTGATTGTTTATTTACATAAAATTATTATTATGGTTGATATACATTGTTTCTTTATAACATAGATAAAACATGTATTTATAGGCTTATCCATTGCTTCTGGCGCCACACCAGATCACTTTGTGGGAACTTGTTTTTACCACTCAAAACTGATGTCCTCTTCGTCATATTCAATGAACAACAGCGACTTCTGATATCTCCTATTATGTGCTCTAACGTGGCTGGCGAATCAGAATGTGCTCTTAAATGTCCTGTAGCATTGGACACAGAATAGTTGCCCTGAATCATTGTAGGTGTAGGTATAGGTGCACTGAGGATGAGATTTCCTTGTCTGATGTTTTGCTTCTACTGCCAGTTGTGTTTTCCCAAATTCTTCAATGTGCAACAGAATGCCAATTTGGCCACGCTTGAGCATGTTGCATTTATCAGGTGGTATGCTGCAAGCGGTAAGGTGATATTTGAGAACATCCTTGTAGCGCAGGTACTATCCGCCTGGGTTCCGTTTCCAGTTGGTCGGTTCTGAATAGGACACGGCTTTCGGCAGTCTACAGTCATCCATATGCTCTAATAGTCCACTCCATCCCAGCTGGCTTTCAGATTCAGATTCAGATTCATTTATTTGCTTATGATTTAGGTCGTAAGAGTTCTTAAATAACATGTTGTTCCTTAATCAACTATGTATTATAGCATGCAAATGTTTTAGTTATAAAATTATTATTATTATTATTTACAGTACGCTTTAGTCATTTACTTTTGATTTCTTAGTATAAAAACTCACTTAATGAATACAAATTATGCTGCAGTAACCACGAGAAGAGCTTATGTTTGAAGAGATTTGTTGGTAGATGTTTTAGGTCATCTGGTACTTTATTATATATTTTGACGCTCATTGCGTAACAATTATTTTGATATTTTGTGGTTCGTGGCTTGTGATCAAGAACTAGTCTGTTCGGTTTCCTAGTATTTCTTGGGTACTTTTGTTCAGCTGTTATGAACAAGGTTATGTTTTGATGGACTAATTTGCAGATTTCAAATATGTATAAACACGGTAATGGCAGTATATTTAGTTCAGGGAATAGCGGCTTGCACGACTCCCGCGGTGCAGCTCCCACCATGGCCCGTATACATTTCTTTTGGATGATGAACGCTCTGCTGAAATCTGTACTATTTCCCCATAAAATTATACCATACCTAAGTATTGATTCAACATAACCGTGGTATGCAGCCAGTGTTGTTTGTTGAGTCGTGGTTTTTCTCAACTTGGAGAGAACATATATAATCCGATTAATTTTGTTACATACTTGTGCAATGTGCGGTTTCCAATTTAGGTTATTGTCAATTGTAATACCTAGAAATATAATATTATCTTCATTTTTAATTATTAGATTTTTATAGTATATAATCATATCATTCACATTATTAAAATTCATTAGATTTGTCTTATTAACATTTATTTGTAGATTATTATAATTAAGCCAGTCAACTACCTTTTCTATAGTTATATGTATGTCAGATTTGTGAATGTCAATTAAATTATTATTCGTATTATGATTATTTTTATTAAGATTATTATCGAAATTTGTTGTATGTATGTCAGTTTTGTGGATGTCAATTGAATTGTTATTAGAACTGGGATAGTTTTTAATGATATTATAATTGGCATTAGAATGACTGTTCTTAGTATTAGTCACAATGATAGATATGTCATCCGCAAATAAAATTGATTGGTGGTATGTCACATCAGGAATATCATTTATATACAAAATGAATAACAGTGGCCCTAGAACATTCCCCTGAGGCACCCCATAGTTATTTGTTTTATATTATTTATGTTTTTTGACACCGAATGGCCGAGTCGGCAGTGACCCTGCCTACGAATCCAAGGTTTCCGGGTTCGAGTCCCGGTGGGGGCAAATATTTGTTTGATGAGAACGGATGTTTGTACCCTAGTCATGGTTGTTTATCTATTTAAGCATAGTATTTATCTATATAAGTATGTGTATCATTGTCTAGTACCCAAGATACAGGGAATCCTAGTTTGGGGCTAGATCAATGTGTGTAAAAAGTGTCCAAGGTATTATTATTATTATATTTTGACTCATATGTCCGTTCTATGTCCTTATCATCTAGCCTATTTATGTGAACACTTTGTTGTCTATTTTGTAGATAGGTTTGGATCCATTGTACCGATGGTCCTCGTATACCATATTGCTCCAGTTTGTTTAGCAACAGCTCATGAGACACAAAATCAAATGCCTTAGTCAGGTCGAAGAACAGGACTGAGGTGTTCTGTTTTAAATCATAACTTTTAGTTACACTTGCTACTAAATTGAATGCTGCTAGGGTAGTCGACTTCTGCTTTTGGAAATCAAACTTTTCTTTTTTGATAGTTCCCTGTTTTTAAAAGTAGTCACTAAGTCTACTCGCCATTGCCTTCTCAAAGATTTTAGAAACTTTTGGGATTAGAGTAACTGGACGGTAGTTTCCAGCTGTGTCTCTATCACCTTTTTTATAAAGCGGTTTAACTAAAGAGCGCTATAGTTTTTTCCGGAAAGGTACCTTTTTCAAATGATAGGTTTATCATGTGAGCAAGAACCAGGCTTATAGAGTAGCGGCAATCTTTAATAATTTGGGTTCTTATTTCATCATAGCCAGCTCCTTGAGTATTTTTAAGTGTGACAATAATCTTCCTTATCTCTAGTTCGTCTACTGGTTTTAAGAAAAAACTAGAACCATTATTGTTGCAGTTTTGTAAGCATTTCTTCTTAATGTTAGTGTTGGTTTTATTTGTCATGTCAATAAGATATTTATTAAAAAACGTTCGCTATTTGGAGTGGATCAGTTACTATCTTGTCGTTTTCTTTAATGCTATTTATATTTTCATACTCCCTTTCTTTATGTGTCACATCTTTTATTATTCTCCACGAAGCTGCATATATTCTTACTTCCTAAAACCACTTTACTGTTTTGTACTCTTTGAGCTTGCGATATACATTTCTTTAGCAGTCTAGTTTACTTATCGTATCCTAATTTATTTTGTATTGATTTATTATTATAGTATTTATATCGTAGACTTCTTTTTGTTTTACAACTTATTTTCAATCCTCGTGATATCCATTTCAGCTTCGTTGTTGAGTTTAACCTTTATTTTTGGAAAACATAGTTCATAAAACAAACAATACAGTTCATGAAATCTTTTAAATGCCAAGTTGATCTCTGGTTCATCATAGACCTCATTAAACGATAATTGTACAATCGCGTCCTGAAATTTCCTGAGATTATCTTTGTCAAAGTTTCCATCAGTAGTGCCTCCATACCACTTCTGTTTCTAAAGGCAGAACCAATGCTTTGTATACTGTAAGTTTTGGTCAGAGTGTCGATAAGAGGGCGGAAGTCACGAACCAGCCTCATGCTGGTTGTTTGAGGACTTGGGTCTTGGAGATACTTATAACTATGTTGTAGGTTTGGCGAGCATAAATTCAGGGCCTTTCGATTATCGGCAGGGCACCTGCCCGACGATCCTACGATATCATCACGTTGACAGGACCTAGCGGGATGTGGTCGGCACTGGACCGTGATGATTGGCGCTAAAGAGGAGGCCCAGCAATAGTTCGATGTGGGCGCAGTATGATGATGATGAAAGTTTGATTAGTTGCGGGATTCTTCCAATATCAAGATGATAATGATTCGTAAATAAATAAAGCCAACAATAGATAGACGCCTTTGACATTGGAAACGTCAAATCTGATGAACTTTTATATTTTTTAAGAAAGGGACCACAAGTCATCCTTTATCCTTTGTAAGAGTGAGATAGAATAATAATCATTCAAATCATTCGTTCAAATCTCGCTAGTTAAACTCGACGCGCCTTTTTCGTGGATTAGTTAATTCGAACTGTTTTTTCGTTTGAGCTGGGAGAAATCACCGGGTCGGGGAAAATCATAGGTTATTTTTTTTTCGTAGAATAACTATCCTCCAGATTTATTCCGCGTTTCTAGCTAGTGGCCCTTAGCTCCGCAGCATATGCAGTTAAAAGAATCAGGGAATTGACTGACGTTGCAACTGCTAGGCTTGTATATTTTAGTTATTTCCATAGCATTATGTCCTACGGCTTACTACTATGGGGACGGGCTGCTGTCATCCAGACCATCTTCATTTTGCAGAAGAGAGCGATCCGATTTATTTATAAGCTATGTAATAGAGAGTCTCTGAGAGATTTCTTCAAAGAAACCTACATCCTAACACTTGCAAGTCAATATATCTATGTAAACATAATGTATTTGAGGAAAAATATCAGTAGCTTTAAAACCATTGATAGCCGCCACAATGTGCAAACTAGAAATAAACATAAACTTTATTTTCCAATGTTCAGACTCAAAAACGTTAGTAGTTATTTTATTGGACTAGACTGTATACGCTTCTACAATAAAATTCCGCAAGAAATACAAAACTTAACTGAAGCTCGAAAAAAAAATATATAAAGCACACTGTGCAGAAAGGGCTACTACAAAATTAATGACTTTTTACAAGACACCGACATCTGGCATTAAACCAGTTCATTGCACGCTATATATTATGTACTAATAATTAGGCAGCTACATAATGTTATATTATGCTTGCTTGATTATGTCATGACGATCATTTTTGTGCTATTATGAATAAAAATCTTTGAACTGAACTGAACTTCCTGTTTAAAATTCCTACGATTCATGTCATATCCGTTTTTGAACCTCAGCAACATTGCGTAAAGTTTCAGAAATGGCGGCAATTGGAGCCAGCGTCATTGCGCGCGCTCAATTTTCAGGTCATTCGCGTTTTGGATTTCTTTTCATGCGCACTTTTGTTGAAATAGGTTCAGCTGAAACAAGTTTCTAGATTTTTTGGACTGCCTTGTCAAATACCGGATTTTCAGGTCATTGGCATCTCAATAAAGAACTGATCATGTCTAAGAACGTGTCACGATCATGCAATGCACAGTAATGTCCTCAGCAGGCAGCGATTTACCTAAGCTTAAAGCCAGGTAAGTATGTATAATAACAATTTTATTTTCCGGTAAAATTGCTATATTATATCTGACGTTGCTTTAAGCCTAATATTGAGTAGTGTTTGGTATCGACTGCCGAGTTAAAAACGCCAATGTGATGTGATTAGGAGTTCATTTATGGAAATTTTAATATACAACGCGTCATACATTATCAACAAAACTTCAATCGTTTGTCACGGCAATACATATGCAATTTCGCAGCCCATAAATGAAAAATATTCTAAAAATTCTCACCTGCTGGAGCTGGACAATCAGAACAGTTTGACATCAGTATCTTACTTACATGAGTCTTAGACTCCTCTGACTTCAGCAATGTTGTAGTTTCGACGTGATCATAATTTTGGTAAGTTGAGGTAAATTTCACGAGAACGAATTAAACGAAACGGTAAAATATCTGAACAAAATGCTGAATATAACAATATTACCTACAAATACGAGAGGTCACTCATAGAACACAGACTTTACAGGGAATAGATTGACGTTTCACATTGTTTTTTTGTAGGTGAGGCGGGCAGGTAATAGTTATTTGTGTCACAAGGGAGCAAAATGATGTATTTACGGCGAGGGCGGTACATTGAATCCATAGTGAAGGGAAGGATTCTAATCCTGAGCGTAACGAAGGATTCAAGCGTTAACGCCCATGACGAAATAATTTTGCTCCTTTGTGACACATACAACTTTTCACACCGACAATGAGGAAAATTTAAATTAAATGCTCTAAAAAAAAAACTATACTTTGAATTATACTTTCACCACTTTTACAGTAATCGAACAACGTTAACAATTTTTTTTTTATAATGGCGGATTGTGAAGGATTAGGCAAAGTTCACCACAGATAAAATATTCCTGTGTACTTTTACTAATGTGTAAAAATAGTCGAATCCAATATTACAATGGTTTCGGAAATCAATATTCATTATATCACAATAACAGTCATCGATAGTTTTGATTTCAGTAAAACAAATAATTTATTGTGACATTTTTTTTAAACACTATGAAAAGTTCATAAATTTTCATATAACGTTGTTAAAGTTAAAACTTGAAACATGTTCGTTTTTAATCGACTACGCCATCGTAGTCGATTGTAATGTAATTTCATAATTATACTCTATTATTTTAATCTGTGTTCAATTGGCATATTGTGTAAATGCTACATGCCAATGAATAAATTAAAAAAATAGCTTGAACAGAAAAGTAGCATTTTGCTCCCTCTAGTCGTGGAGCAAAACTTACATTTCCGAATAAAAGGTGTGAAAAGGCATTTTTAGGGTTCCGTACCCAACGGGTAAGAACGGAACCCTATTACTAAGACTTCGCTGTCCGTCCGTCCGTCCGTCCGTCCGTCCGTCTGTCACCAGGCTGTATCTAAATTTCAACTCTCTAGCTAGCTAGGTTCTTGAACCTAGCTAGCTAGAGAGTAGCAATTTTCACAGATTATGTATTTCTGTTGCCGCTATAACAACAAATACTAAAAAACAGGATAAAAGAAATATTTAAGGGGGCTCCCATACAACAATTCTTTCAATACCACATACAAACTTATGGATGCACCTGGTTACGTACATGGAGTGTGAAAGTAACCGCACCAATAACTTTGTAAACAATATTTTGCTGTGTAAAATCCAAACTATTCACTCCACACCATCGCTTCCATTGAACGGTGGTACGGAACCCTTCGTGCGCGATTTAGACTCGCACTTGACCGGTTCTTCATACATCTTATGATGATTTCATAGATAGGTCAAATGAATATCATTGTGTTTTATTAAAATATCAAAAAATATTTATACTTATTTATTAATCTGATAAATAAAAATTGTACAGAAAACATATTTCTCGAAATGTCTTTGAGATTTCCGTTCCTGTCCAGAAAGTTAGCAACCCCAATTACTAATTATTTTCCATTTATGGACAACAACATTTATAATATTCCTACCTACCTGCGTAATGGCCAGCAAAGTTATTTTACAATGTCTCCTTATTGTTATAGGTTTTTATTAGGTACCCACCTACCTACAACGCGTCAAATTTAACTTGGCACTCCAAGCGAGTGCGCGAGGCATTTGTTTTCCCTCTCCCACTTGCTCGCTCTCATCCTTGACGCGTCAGTAGGACAGTGACGGACGCTACTAAGACGTCATCACTAGTAATAACTAACAGCAATGACGCACATAACATAACCCACTTCAACAACACGACAAGTGCGAATATTATAAGTGCATTACCAACAGCGTATGAACGAACAGCCTTTGTTCGAACAGCCGTTGTTAACAGCGGCTGTTAAACAGCACAGCAGCGGTTTGCATTATTTGAAAACAGCCGTTATTCACAACTAGTCATCAGAGCGAGGTGCCAAGTTAACTTTGTCAGGCTATATGCTACTTTAAATCCGGCATGTCGAAGTTATAGAAACCGCCACAATAATAGTCCGGGAGCCGTCTCCCGAAAATCGCCCGAATAAAATTGTAAAACAAAGAAGCAAGCAGTCAAGTACTACTAGGGGTTAGTATAGAATGCAGATAAATTATGAGTAAAAGTCAAAGTATTTACTGATAATATAATTCTAAACAGAGAGCAATCAAAAGGTTTAGAGAGAAAACTAACGAGAAATACTAAACTGAGAGAAGCATATTATGAAGTGTTTTAAGAGTATTTGAGTATGAAAGGCTTGTTAATTTTCTCTTAATTTAACCTGAATGTGGTTGTGTAAATTGAAAACAAAAAACACATGAGACCAATTACAGAAGATGAGAGAGACAATCCTAACGCTGTCTATCTTCCTCGCCACGCGGTAGTGTGGGAAGATAAAGACATTATCAAGGTGCGAGTTGTCTTTGATGCGTCTAGTAAAGGAGATAATAAGGTATCATTGAATGATGAAATTCTTGTTGGCCCACGGTTACAACAATATTTAAGACATATAATAATGAGATGGAGATATCATAAAATATACATCATTGAGGACATTGTTATGTATCGAATGATTAGAATTTCGAGTGAGGTCACTAATTTTCAGAGTTTTGTGGAGATTTGATCTTCTGAACCCATACAGCATTACAAACATTTACGGTTGACTTTTGGCACAGCCTGTGCACCATATCTTGCAGTCAAATCTTTACAACGGTTGACTGAGTTACAGGAGTCAACATTTTCACTGGCTGCAAACATTACAAAGAAATATTACTATATGGACGATCTGATGACTGGTAGTGAGGCGGTATCTGAGGCTGTACAAATCTATAACGAGATGAATGAGCTGATGATTTCAGGCAGCTTTTAGCTCCAAACATGGAAAAGTAAAATTGCCAGTTTATTAGACAAAACTGGAAAAGGTTAATATACAAGATAATTAGTCGACTATAAAACTAATCAATTCTATCAAAGAGTGAAATGGAATAGAGAGCGATAATTTTGAATATGTGCTTTACTTACCAGAGATGATATGATTGTGCCGATTTCTAAACGAAAGTTGCTGTCAGACGCGGCCAAACTATTTGACCCTTTAGGTTGAATTGCGCCTGTAGTCATTAATGCCAAAATCTTAATCCAAACCTTGTGGAAATCAGGTCTGGAATAGAACGATTGTCTGCCAGACGATCTTCTCAACAAGTGGTTAAAGTACAGGGACGATCTGAGAGATTTCAAACTGATAAAAGTGCCGAGGTGGTTAAATATTACATCATCTTGTAAGACAGAGTTACACGTGTTTTCCTATTCATCCAAATCAGCCTATGCAGCGGCAGTGTATATTAGAGTTGTGGATGAATCAAATCATATTCATGTATATTTGGTAACTCCAAAGACTAAGGTTGCACCAATCGAGAAAGGAATTTCTATCCCTAGACTTGAGTTATGTGGTGCGGCTTTAGCTGCCAAACTTATTTGTGAAGTGTCGCAAGTCGTTCAAATACCTAAAGATTATAAGAGAAGATAAGATGTATGGTTGGACAGACTCCACCATTATTTTAGCATGGTTAATGGGAGGATCAAGCCGTTAGACTACATTCGTGAGCAATAAATAGGGTATCAGCCATAAGCTCACAATATTTTAGAGTACGAGAAATGGAGTCATGTTTCTACAAAGGATAATCCTGCGGACTGTGCGTCGCGAGAGATACAGCCAAAGGAGTTGTTAGCACATCCATTATGGTGGAATGGTCCTAAATGGCTGTCGGAAACTAAAATACTGAGAGACGATATAGATATTGAAATTGAAATTGCAAAATCGTTTATTCAACAGACATACATTTGCTTAAGTACATTGCACTTCTTAGTATTATTGCAAGTAATTAATTTATTACAAATGGTTGTTGTAATATTTTAACACATTCAATAGATACATTTTTGAAGTGCATATCTGACACAAAAGTAATAATCTGCAATTGTTGAAAAGGTGACCAGCACAGCTAATGACCGCAAACCGTGATCTGCGATCGCTGATTTTAAGCCAGTCCCTATACTCAGTAATTCGATATATATTACTACCGATAGTCACCAGATCTATAATATACATTTATACATACATCAACTATGTTGATGTTGATTCAAACGTACTTTTACGGACACCGAAACAATATATACATGTTGTCATGATCTAAACAACTAAATATATACCTATACATTTTAAAACTATAGCCGCATTTGCCTGACATACATAACGATATTTTACAAATTAATTTGTGAAGACGTCACAGAAACGTTACATCTAATTGAGTATCTTGTAGCAGGTTTCGTTGGTCGTGCAGACAAGCCATGTACATTTTTTTTGAAGGAATAGATTAAAGATGCATGCTGTATCGGCGGCGGCACATTGTTCCATCACCGCATACCGGAACGATCCCCGGAAGGCGGCGACGCGATGTTTCGCTACTACCAGAAGTTTCCCTCCCGACCTCAGACTCCTACTCTGCGACCTCCAATTTCGCTCATTAAATAGGTATTTAGAGGTTTGGGTTTTTATTATTTTGAAAACTAGGCATGCAAATGCCATTTTTCTTCTGTTTTTCATGTTGAGTATCTTATTTTGATTTAGTGTAGGAGTTATTCTCGTTCTTCTAGGTACTTTATAGCAAAAGCGTATAAGCGTTTTGAATTCTTTGTATCTTCTTTGAGGTTTTCTTAAATATTTCTTGGCCGTAGACCGTAGATCCATAATCCAGATGAGACAGGACCAGCGCGTCGATCACTTTGCGTCTGATTTCTTCTGTGAGGAAATCTCTGACCTTGCATAACACCTTCAGTCGCGCAAATGCTATCTGCACCTTTTTATTTATGTAGGTTTCAAACCGTAAGTTGCTATCAAATATAATGCCCAGATTCCTCGCCTCTTCCGCATATTTTCTGATTTATTACAATAGGGCCATCGAGACCATCCCAGCCTCTTGCCTTTGTTTTTATCCTCCTAAGATATTTTAAAATAGTTGCTTCGGTGACCTCGTTTAATTGTAATTGCTTCTCCTCGCAGAATAGTCCAGTTTTAAATTTAGTTTTAATATGTTCGGGGATTTCAGGTGTATCTGGAGGTAATAGAAAATGGTTGTTGATAATATTCGCGTCTCGCAGTTTATTTGGAATAACGGCGGTATTTTTAAATTTAACGTATTTATTAAATACTTCCCACATCGCCTTTGAATTTTACATTGGAATTGACATGATGGGTAAAGAAAGCTTCTTTCTCTTTTCTTATTGATGATGTGAGCAAGTTCTTTATTGATTTGTAATAATCTTTATCTACACACGTATCATAAACCCTCTTTACTGCGTTCAAAAACCGCACGTTACGATCAGTATTATGTTAAACTACTTGGTAAAAACTCGTTTAGTATCTGGAAAACTACACATAATGGTCATTATGTGTAGTTTTTCTACATATAATGACATTCAAATTTCGAACACCGACGCCCACCCGCGTGCCGTCCCTAGTTTGTCTGTGAAGTTGGTACTGACATTCATATTTCGAACGCCGACGCCCGTCTGCGTGAAGTTGGTACTAAAGAACAAGCTAAACAATTGCAGAACCATAATGCCGGTCAAACATGCGGTTCCTGAACACATCAAAGAGAGCTTATGATATGTGTGTAGATAAACTAGTGTATGTAACTGTACATAATTAGGCATTAAAACTCTCGAGTGATATTATTATGAAACGAGCCTTCGGCTCGTTTCATAAACCCACTCTCAAGTTTTAATGCCCTCCATTATGCAGCAGTCACATAAACTACTATTATGGGTGTTCTGTTTTGTCTTGTGTGCTCTGGATTTTGCTTGGTGTTTCAGATTAACCATGCATCGTCTTGATCACACCCGTTATCCAGGGGGGCTGTGGTTTTCTAATTTTCTTTTTCATCAGTGGTGAATAGATGTTAAAAACTGCAATAAGAGTCTCAGTGAAACTGTTAATCAGTGGCTCAAGCAGGAATAATTACCAGAGTGAAAAAGTGTTCGAGTTCAGATGAAATGAGCCTTATTTCATTGGCCATAAGAGTCACTGACAGTTCGATTCGCATACTTTTTCGACGCGTAATTATTCCTGCTTCCTACACAGGTCATCGATAGATTCAATGTCATAAAAGGCATTCCAGTTGATAATGTCCAGTGCGTTTTTCCATTCATCTGCGTCTATGCTCTTTAAGTTTCTGAGAGTAATGGTACGTGGCTTTAGTATAGGCTTTTTAAAACAAAATGTAGCGATTGGGAGACTATGGTCGCTGATGCCACTGTGCACAACTGTACATGTATTCAATCGTTCTTCAGGTATGTCGCAGCAGATGCACTCTCTTCCTTGCTCCTCTGTGAACGATAATTTTGAGTTAACGATGGAACGGTAAGCCGCTACCACCGGAGAGGAGTTCAGATGCAGTGTCTGGGCGATGGTTATTGGACCTCCACCATAGTCCTTGTGGCCTTCCACAAGCCTTGGGAATAATAGTCTTTGCTTTCTGCACCTGACGTTATTTAGCGCGCGTTATTAGCCCTCAGGTCATCTGCCTTCCAGTTGCCCGGTTGGGTGAATGGTTATTCCGCCATTCGCTCGGTCGCCAGTTCTTCGTTCGTTATCTATCTGTGGCTTAACGGCCTTTTAGTTAGCGGAGTGCTATATGTGTGTGTGCGCTGTACCTAAAACTAGGTGAACCTGATGAGAGACTTCCAGAGGAGCTTTATAATTCGAATACAACATCAATTGTTGGATTTTGTGATAAAACTTGCTTTGAAAGTCTCTCATTGAATGGGACTAGCATGAAAAATGTACAAGTAGTTTAATTTTTGAACCGTACAATATGGTGGCCTGGCCAATCCATAATTAAAAGCGAAGTCCTAAATAAAAGGAACTTTGTTCAGAGTGGGGAGGAAGGGGCGCCGCTGCGCGCTCTCGTGCGGCACGACGCACGCTCCACCGTGCGCCTGCTGGAGCAGTCGTGGCGGGAGGCGCCCTTCGTGGGCCCGCTCGGCAAGCAGAACCGGCTACGCGTCGTGCGCGCGCTGCTGCACCACAGCGAGGACATGCAGGTAACACCTACATACCCGTGCCACGGGACTGGACATCACCACATTATCATTTGGCCTCATCTCGGCAGATGATTCGGGCTGCCTCTGCTCGAGAACGGCCGCCGTTCGTTATTTTATCGTATTTGTTGTATCAGGACTCGGAGCAATGTGTGGAGGTGGCGGAATTCGTGGCGGGGCAGTTCGGGGCGGGCGCGCTGCCGGCCGAGCCGGGGCTAGCAGCGGCGGCGGCGGCACTGGCGGCACGTGGAGCGGGCGAGCGGGCCGACCGAGCGCTCGTGGCGCTGGCCGCCGCCGCGCCTGCCGCCGCCAGCGCCGCGAGCGCCGCCGGCCGGCCGCGCGTCGCCTGGCGCGGGGCCGCCGTGAACGACGATCGCGACGAGGCGCTCGACCAGTTTTTTCGCATAGCGGCCCCGTCCGAGACTGACCTGGACGAGTTGTTCGAGTACCTTCGGGAGAAGTTCAAGACGAAGGCGGAGCTCTCGAGCCTGCAGCCGCACTTCGCGCGCCTCGTGGAGCTGCGGCCCGCCGCCACCGCCGCGCTCTTGGCGGAGCGCGCGCCCGACGCGGCGGCGGCGGCGCTCGGGGCGACAGGCGGCGCGGCCGGCGCCGTATTCGCGGAGCACCTGCTGGAGGCGGGTGCGCTGTGCGACGCCGCGGCCACCGCGCACCTGCGGAACCTGTGCCGTGCACGCCCGGAGGCGGTCGAGAGCTTCCTGCGCGAGCACCCGGGACTCGTGCGGCCCGAGGAGGCGCTGCGCATCGTGCGCGAGCTCGGGCCGCGGGCTGCCGAGCCCGCTTGCCTCGAGGCGGCTGGGGACCTGCCGGCCGCGCTCGACGCGCTGCTCGCGCTCGCCGAGGACGCTGGTGGTGGTGCCGAGCGGCTCGTGCTCGCCGCGAGTCTCGTGTGCGAACGCGCCGACCGCGAGGCGCCGCTTGACCTCGCCACCGACATGTGGACCCGGCTCGTAACGCGCGCGGGTGCCGCGCTGCCGCCAGCAGCGCTGCTGTCGGCCGCGCGGCGCGTGCCGGCGGCGCGGCTCGGCGGCGCGGCGGCGGGCGCGGGCCCGGCCGCAGCACGGCGTGCGCTGGCGCTAGCGGCGGGCGAGGCGAGCGCGTGGCGCGCGGCGGCGCGGCTGCTGCGGCGCGAGCTGCAGGCGCGGGCGCACGGCGCGCGGCGACAGGCGGCGCGGGGCGCTAGTGCGGGCGCGTGTTGCGGCGCGTGCGGGCTGGCGCTGGCGACGCGGCCCCCAGTGCTGCTGCTGGGAGCCCCGCGCGCGGCGCTGCACGCGGCATGTGCGGCCGAGGTGCGGCCGGCGCGCGCGCTGCCCGCTTCCCGCGCCCCGGCGCCGCCGCCGTCGGCGCTGGTGGCACCGCTGCAGGCGCTGCAGCTGGTGGCACCACCGCGGCCCGACCTCGAGGGCGTCGTGTGATTCTCTTTTGTCGGCCGTCGGACGTCGTCCCGTTAGCAAAATCATTAATGAAGACGCCGCGAACGATTGTCTCGAATTAGATGCCGAACGATACAATAATGTAATGAGGCCGTCGCTTTTAAGATTTGTCTTCCTTCATGCCAAGTGTCGCTGATATCGCCGTAACCCCTAATATTAAAAACTGATGCAGATGGTGCTGGTGTAGTTGTTGGCAGTTTTTTTTATTGGAGGGGAAAAAATGAAATTACCCATTGCCCAGCAGTCAGACCTCCCTGCTATGCCAGGGTCCCTACACATTGAGCGGGGTGAAGCCCATGTAGAATACGGACTAAAAGTTATCGTGAGATGTCACTGCTACCCATGGCCTCGGTATATAGGACCATTAGCTTAAAAATTCATTTTTCTGATACATATTTTTTTAAGTAAAACTTCTTTACGCACTCTTGACTTGGGGAGTAAGCTGGCGAATGCGTGACGAGAGCGTTACGAAAAGTGTGATCGGACGAGGCGAACGGGAGGCGCGCTCACATTTTCTTTCTCTCTTCCTCTCATAGCCAGACACAGTGCAGGAGATGTATTTTTGAAGCATTAAAGAAGTTTTACTTCAGTGGTGTGGTCTAAAGCACACTCTTTTTTTTTAAATGTTATTATGAAAATATAGACCATTTTAAGAAACCAATTTAAATATTTTTGGTGTTTATTCATTGCGTCTATTTAAAAAAAAAAGTTAAAATTTTACCCGCCAAAAGTAAATGTGACGTCACACCGAGGAGTGACACAAAAAAGTAGCAGACGAGTCCAAAGAGTGCCAAGTATGAGTGAAGTCAACTGTCAAACAAACAACACACACGTCACTCCAACGTCAGTCATTGCTTCTAAAACGAATTTATTGATATAATATTGTTATGATAATATATAAAAAATCGACTTGTTTTTCATAATGGGAAGCAAATAGTGTTTCGTCCCATAGTGTTCAAACAGCAGTGAAAACCCGGATTTGGTATTCGTACCAATTCTAGAACATCTGCGAGAAGAATGGGTCAAGGGAACGCAGAATATTTATAGAATTATTCGCAGTTTTGTTTGGGCTACCTGATTGATATAATTCCTGATGGGCATGGACGTATAAAAAAGTCGGACGTAGTCTCGCTTACAACACTAGTGTGTCGCTCAGAGTCGGCCAGCTCGCAGTACGTACGTTTACGCCGACAAGCACACATTCACGCATTAGGCGGCCATTATGCGCACAGAGTACATTATTATAACTGAGATTATAACTATATATGCGCACAGGCGTCAACAAAGGCGGTACGTTAAGCGGAGAAATAAAAAGCGAAACAGTATGTCTTGCATGGTAAAGTGGTGTAAAAACCGAAGTGACCGGAGGAAAAAACATCCAGGAATCACGTTTCATAGGTAAATGGCGCTGGCTGGGCTAAATAATCACTTATTTCCAGTAAAAAATTAAAATCAATCTTCATTCACAAGAACAAAATAATTCATCACAAGTCCAGTGTTGTCAATATTCACGGAAGCAAAATTGCCCAAAATATGGGAAAATACGGTATTATTAAGTTCAAATTATAATTCGATTATTTATTTTAGCGAAGTTATTTTTGGCAGCACTTTAATTGGTCGATTTTTATTATACAGTCAGTTGAATAAATAAATTGGCAGTTCTTAAATTTTTCGTCAGATGAAAATTTGAACTTCGAAGGTCCGATATTCTTCGATAGGGTTCTGGGAATCGTGATTGGATTCCAATCATGATTCTGACGTCAGATTTTGAAAAAGTAGCTGCCATTTAGAACTTCGTATTGACTGGTCCGATTTGCTTCAAAATCAATATCTTCGTAGTTACTGCTTCGATAGAACACACAATAAATCTTAAATTATTAACGACTGTGATATTGACGGTCATTTTTCTTGTTAGGGCTATCAATTTAAACAGAATTAGTATTTTTTTGTGTACCATTCATGAGTATCATCTCCATCAGGTATTTTTATAACACTTTGCAGAAAATCCAACAGATGGTGCTGCAATCGCAATTTGTTTCTTGCGCTTATTTTACACAAAAGAGTTCATAAATCGAAAAATGGTCCTATTATATTGATATTATTTCTAAAAGATCTATCCAATGATACCTTTATTTTATATTTTACTCTAACCCATAGTGTGAGATGTCATTGGATAGATGTTTTAAAAATAATATCGATATGAACATTTTTCGGTTTTCAGACCCGTTTGAAAAAAAGCGCAAGAACCCAAAAGCGATTCACAACACTATCTGTTGGACTTAGTGGAACAGGGTTTCTTTTCTTTTCTCTCTCATTAAAATATTTTTATTTTTTGGCTGTTTTATTAGGGTAAAAATTTGGCTAACCTGGCAAATCTATGTAAAGTTTTTATTGTTGTCGATTGTCCAGCTTCTGCAGGTGGGAATTTTCATGTATATTCAATATACGTTTCACATTGTTTTTTTTGTAGGTAAGACAGGCAGGTAAAGGCATTTTTTCATACATCATAGATATCTTAAAATATATATGCCTATTTATTAATCTGATAAATAGATATTGTACAGAAGATATATTTCTCGAAATGGTTTTGAGATTTCCGTTCCTATCCAGAAAGTTAGCAACCTCAATTAACAACTAGTCAAAACTCCCTAAGCTTCCGCCTCTTGGGTTATACAGTGTCTTAATTTTATTTTTATTTTTTTACAATAGGATCTTAAAGGACCTTCAAATAGTAAAAAAAGTGTAAAATAGATCTGTAAATGTTTATTAGAAAGGAAAAAAAAAAATTTTTCGATTATTTAATTCACATCTATCAAGTCCGGTGGATTTTCATACGATTGGCCAACACAATGGCGACACATTGCCGAACACATCAAACCTGCTTTTCTACACTCGCACCAACGTTGACGTCCTTTTTTACAACCGCAGCCGATGAGATTCAGTAAATTATCAGGCGCAGGGGGAAGCTCTGAAGTGATTGTAACAAGTGTTGGGCCACGCTTTATCCAACCCCATTCGCACGGCGAGGTGGAAGACAGTTTCCCAACCATCGCTGCATTTGCAAGTAAACACGATACGAGTGTTTTCGAGTTGCATCTTTTGTAGGTGGCAAAGATGAAAGCTGAAAATTGTCCTTTATGGTTTGTTTGTTTGGCAACTGTCTGTAATAACAATATTGACATTCATCGCCGCTTTCGATTTCTGTACAAAGCTTCTGAAATGCTACTTCTTTTTTATTTAACGGAGGCTGAGTACCGTCACTTGGAATTTGTAAAAACTTTACATAACAGTCTTTGTGGTAACGGCCTCCTGTTGCACTATATCAATAATTCCTGTTATTTTTTCTTTGACTGTCCAAGTCCATTGACCCAAGTCATCGCAACGGTTATCAGCAACAGAGTTCAATTTATTTATTAGATTTAAAGTGAAAGTGAATTAGATTTAAACCTAACCTAACCTAACCTCACATATTGTACGTCTGTATTTTTGAGTGCGATTTTTTTCTCTTTCAATCTTAGAGTAATAATGTATAAATACTAGAGACGCTAGGTCGAACAAAATATGTGTCCGGCCTCTTAACGAGAGCGGGCGTGTCAGTTGTCTTAGATAAAAAAAATTGCGCTCAGATGCGACATGCCGAAGACGTACAGTCGCCTTTGCCCAAAAGTATACCTATCGAGTGAATCCTGCCTATACTGGTTACATACTTTTAAGCACAGGCGACCTATAATCTCTATTCTCTAAGGGAATACGAAGATGTTCAAAAAGAAAAATGGAGTTGTTATGGATATACAGACGCGCTCCAAATGAAAACAATAAATATAATTTCAAAACATATGCTAAAAGACTTAAAAGAATAATAAAACTCACACAAAAATCCCAGAACGATTATTTTATACAAACTTCAAACAATAAATGTCGAGCTACATGGAAAATAATAAATAACAACTTGAATAATAAAAAAAACGTACCAAAAGAAAGCATTACACAAATAAAATTGGACAATCGGGTTATTAGCGATCCTAAGGAGATAGCCCAAGCTTTTAACAATTTTTACATTGATCAAGTTGAGCAACAACAAAAAGCAGACGCAACTAGCAACAGAACAAAACTGAAGTCATTTCCAAAATCTCTATTCTTTAAACCTACCACACCGTTTGAAGTATATCAAATAATAAACGCTCTCAAAAATACAAATAGTACGGGATATGACAACATTTGTACAACAGTAATAAAGCATGTAGCATTGATCATATCACCAGTCTTAAGTCACATCATAAATCTGTGTGTAGAACAGGGTGTTTTCCCTGAAAAGCTTAAGACCACAATTATTAAACCAATGTTCAAAAAAGATGACAGAGAAAACATGTCCTTCTATAGACCAGTCGCACTCATTCCTATACTCTCCAAAGTAGTCGAAAAGGTCATTTATAATGCCATAAACGCCTATTTTGAAAGCAACAACATATTTAGAAAAGAACAAAAAGGATTTCGAAAAAATAAGACAATAGATCAAGCAATCTATGATTTCCTCTTAAGTGTAGTAACCAGCTTAGATAATAAAATTCCTGTGTCTGCATTGTATATGGACATGACCAAAGCTTTTGATTATGTGGATCATTCCATCCTGATAAACAAACTATACATGTATGGCGTCCGAGGTAACGCCCTTGATCTTATTAAATGCTATCTGTGCAACCGACAACAACTGACTCAAATGTCCAGAATAGACAAGACAACTAAAACAGAATATAATTATTATTCAGATTCAAGGACAGTGCAATATGGAGTACCACAAGGTAGCGTTTTGGGACCACTGTTATTTATAATATATATAAATGATTTACCTGGCGCGGTCAATTTCCCAATCGTAATGTTTGCTGATGATAGCACAATGATAGCAGAAGGTCGAAATATTAATACTTATGAATCTGACATAAATAATTCCCTAAAAAATATTATTGAATGGCTCGGACAAAATAATCTTGTAATTAATTTAAATAAAACTAATATAATGACATTCACAAATAATTACAATAATATTAATAATAAAATTGACATCCACTATGGTACAAAAATAATTGAGGAAATTCATGACACCAAATTTTTAGGTTTAACAATCGACTCCCACTTAACATGGAAAACACATATTGATAATGTCTGCACAAAGTTAAGCCAATTCTCGTATGCACTATTTATGCTTGCTAAGGTAGCTAGAGTCACTACCTTGCTATCAGCATACCATGCTTATGTGGCTTCGACTCTCAAATATGGTGTTATATTCTGGGGCAACTCAACGGATAAGGACAGAGCCTTTAAAGCACAAAAAAGATGTTTAAGGGCGATATGTCATTTAAAACAAATAGAAACATGTCAGCCACATTTCAAAAAATTAAGAATTTTAACTCTACCATCGTTATATATCTATGAAATGGCCGTTTATGTAAGAAATAATTGGGATCATTTTAAAAAAATAAATTCAAAAAGAAACATTATGTTAAGCATAACGCGGCACTCGACCGCACTATTTCAAAAAAATGTGTTTGGGATGATACCAAAAATTTATAACAATATTCCAAAATGTATCAGAGAAATAGAATCATTTCATTTATTTAAATTAAAGCTTAAAGAACATTTGCTTAATAAAGCCTACTATAGCGTACAAGATTTCCTCAATGGTGACTGAAAGATTGCTTAATGGGTGGGTGGTAGCGTAAGTTTATTAAGGATCTATGTAATTTGCAGTATTTGAATAATCAAACGGACATGTAATATAATGTATTGTTATGTAATTTAAATTTAATCTAAATATAATTTAATTTAAATTAATATTTGTACGCCTTTAAGGTAGAGTGTGGCAAGAACAATATTTATTTAGATTCTAACAACCCTGTAACCCACATTCACAAATAAAAAATCTTTATCTTTATCTTTATCTTTATCTTTAATGCGTATTTGGGAATCAAATAAAAGAGAATATGCACATATCCAATATTTTAATGGGATTTTTGTTTTCATTGGTTGCGATGTTGTTAGTCAGTTTAATAAATAAATTGACAGTTTAAATTTTCGTCAGATGATAATTATCATTAATTAATTGCGGTATTAAAACATGAGCTGTATTTCTGCGCAATGGTCTACCTGTCACTGCTATGAAATTTATCCTTATCATGTTGGGCTTGCTGGAAGAAATCTCTTGTTAGAGATAAGCTTGCCTTTGTAAATGTCTTTTCCATAAGTTTGTAATGTGAATTTACATGTGCAATAACAATTTACAAAATATATGACGTGCATAACACATTGGTATTCGGAAATGACACATCTGCATGTAAAAAATCTTGTTACTCTTTGATTTTCAAAGATAAAACATGGCTGTCTCTTTGTTGATTTTTGTAATTCACAAAATATTATTGAATATGCGTATTTTACTGATAATACGGGGTAATTAATATGAAAAGTTATTCCCCAGCTTTTTTGGTCTGTACGGTGTAGTTTTTACAGTACCGCAGAGCACATGACGGCATTATTTAGTTTCTTACCCTCGCATCAATCGTCACGGCTCGGCAAGCGCTTGGCACAGACT
Source organism: Argyresthia goedartella (assembly GCA_949825045.1). Lineage (NCBI taxonomy): Eukaryota > Metazoa > Arthropoda > Insecta > Lepidoptera > Argyresthiidae > Argyresthia > Argyresthia goedartella. Next base: position 16,798,606 of record OX463821.1, on the reverse strand, counting down.
GAATTGATGTTGAGTGAATTCACTCTACTTATTGCTGCAAGAAAGTCAGTTTGCGCGCCTGCTCTAGTATTTATACATTATTACTCAAAGTTTTCCATATCATCTTCATTTCCACGGATAAAGCACGATTTTTTTAAGTCATAAGTAGGTACACTAGACCGCGTCGATACTGTGTGTGACACATTACTATCCTTAGTAGTTTTAGTGTTGTTTTTAATAGATGATCGCCGAATATAGTTTTTTCCACACTGATCGTGCACATTAAGCGGATTAATTTGTTTTCTCATTTTCAAGGCCATCTCCGAGGGCTATGCTTGCCTTTATCAATGTGTCAATGCCTCTGTTCACCGTAACTACCTTGCCACTGTCAAGCGAATGATCACACAATGAACACTCACTCATTGGAATTACCTACTACTACAAACCACCTATATAAACGAAATATCATGCCACGTAAAGGCGGAAATACGAATTGCAGGCCGCGCGATCGCTCGGAACGTTGCAAAAAGTGACGCGTATCAAATAAAACAAAGCCCACGGACGGCCGACTGCGGGCGCGGCGCGTATTGTTTACTTGATTCCCGCAGCGCGGGCGTGAAGGGAGGGGGAGAGGGGTGTATTTAGAAACGCAAGCGGGGGAGGAGTGAGGAGTTTATGGACATTATAAAGTATTTTGATTACATATGCAAATTTTTAGCTTGTTATGAAGGATTTTATGTTTAAAACTAAACCGTCTTACCACAAAAAACTTTAACCATTGTTTAACACATGATGATAAAAATCGTTACCACAAAACTGCTTTTAGCGTTGAAGCAGGGATAGGCATGGCTTATTAGGTACCTATGTGATCAATTTAGGCAACCGAGAAAGCTTGTTTAGTCAGTGTCTTGTTTGTCAAGATGGCCGAATTATTGACCAGCTGTTCTGCTGTTTGGTTTTGTTTAAGAAAAAGCGGTTTTTACTCCATTAAAGTCCAAGTTTTATCGTGAGGAAACCTTCATATCTCCATAGGACATCGTGGGGAAACCTTCTTAGTGGTCGCGATGGGCTATCCCCTTGTCATGCAAAATGGACTTAATTATCTAAAAGTGGGCACAACTGTGCCTCTGCCACCCCGTATCGAAAATGCATAAAGCTATATATCATCCAATGATGAAATTTATGGTAGGCTACTGGGAGACAGTGTATACGTTGCGCGACACGTCATGAGCGGTGGCCATGAATGCGCAGTAGTCACTTCTCAATAACTACACATATGCGCAGTAATTCCTGCTAACGTCGCCCAGCCCTCTTAATTTGTTGCGCGACTTATACTATGGGGTGAAATTTGTACATATTCATATTCATATTCTTTATTGCACAGAAAACATAGATACACAGACAGTTACAATAAATTTTATAGGCAAAGGCGAGCTTATCTCTAAAAAGAGATTTCTTCCAGCAAACCTAGGCAAGACAGGAGTGTTTATGAAAAAGGACAGTCCTAGTGCGCAATAAAACAGTATACATACGTACGAAAATTACTTTTAAAATATAAATAAAATATACCTAATAAAAATATATATATCTCAACTATATAATACACTAGATAGCATGCACATATATAAACTACAAAATATCATACATATACTTACATAAATATGATACTAATTACGAAAGAGAAAGGAAATACTTCAATATTCTCTTAAAAGTGAAAATTGAGGGACTATCCCTAATAGTGCAGGGAAGTGCGTTCCACAGTCGGATTGCCCTTAACCTAAAAGAGTGTTTGTAGGCGGCAGTTTTATGCCGAGGAGTTGACAGGAGAGACACCGTGTGGGATCTCCGATTACTATCCCTGGGGAAAAGAAACTCAAAACGTTCTCGAAGATATGTGGGGTAGCGGGGATTTCGCAAAATATTGAATAGATAAGAGAGAATGTGCATATCACGGCGAAGACGGATCGGAAGCCATCCCAGCTCCTTGCGATACTGGGAGACATGGTCGTACTTGCGCAGCCCGTAGACAAACCGAATCCCAAGGTTTTGGAGTCGCTCGAGTTTATTCAGTTGTTCTTCGTTCGCACTGACCCAACAAGCATCCGCGTAGTCTATTAAAGGTAGTAGAAGGGACTGAACAAGGGTGATTTTAGTCTGCCGCGGCAGGAAGTACTGCAATCTCCGTAGGGAGTAAAATGACGCAAAGACTCGTCTGCTGACCTCACAAACATGGGGCGACCAGGACAGCAAGTTATCAAATATAACCCCAAGATTCTTAGCTTTCTCGCTGTAGGTGATTATCGTACCCTCATACATCACAGGATCGACGGGGATATTTTGTATTGTGTTAATTGAGTGCCGTGTACCCATAATCATGGCTTGAGATTTTGCCGGGTTGACAAGCAGCCCATAAGAAATTGCCCATTTACTGATGTTATCGAGGTCAGCATTCAACGCCTCTACGGTCAGATTTACATCACTAAGAGAGAAGTGCCGATATATTTGAAGGTCATCTGCGTAGAGATGATAAGAAGAAGTAAGAACGTCGGAGATGGAGTTAATGAATACTGAGAAGAGAAGAGGAGAAAGGATACCACCCTGCGGAACACCCGCGGAAAGATTACACCAGTTCGTTGAGATCTCCTCAGACTTGATACGCTGCTGGCGGTCTCTCAGGTAGGAGTCAAACCAGAGAGCCGAGTGCGAGGAGACTCTGAGCGATTTTAGAATTTCAACCAGGATATCGATCAGATCAGTACATCTGCTACCGGTGTGCCCATCCACTATAAAAACCATACTAGCCGCTGTTATGTATGTACAATACACCTATGTAAGCAGGTACGCGCCGCGGGTGCGCATCAATAAAATCAGTTCGCCTTTCGTTTCACTCGTCTCCCTACACATCATTTGGCGCATTTGGTTTTTGCTCGTGTCGTGGAAAGTATTCGCTATGCCATGGCGGTCCGCCATTGTTAGGCCGCACTTGGATAAGATGTCTCAATTTAGATTTAGATTGCTGTTATAATTTGACAGAGATAGACCCAGTAGTTGTCACATTACGAAATGAGTTTCCCGAAGTATTTGCTGGTGGGCTGGGCACACTCAAGTCGAGGATGCGATTTCACTTGTCGGACGAGACGCCCGTGTTTGTGAAGGCGCGGTCGGTCGCTGCCGCTGGAGCTGCGCGCGCGCGTCGAGGCGGAGCTGGGCCGGCTGCAGCGCGAGGGTGTGGTCTGCAAGGTGGAGCGCTCGGACTACGGCACTCCAATAGTGCCGGTAGTTAAAGCTAATGGGGTTGCATAGTTTGGGGATACCGGGTAGTGATACCGAAGAGTCTTTGTGCTGGGGTATTGAGAGAGTTACATGATGGTCACCCCGGCATTGTGAAAATGAAGCAAATAGCTCGCAACTACTTTTGGTGGAGCGGAGTAGACGCAGATATCGAGCGCACGGCGCGGCGGAGTGATGCGCGACGCTAGTGTGGGAGACGCGGTGAGAGTACGCAACTACGCAAAGAGTAGCACTAAGTGGACGGATGGCACTGTGCAGAAAAAGACCGGCCCTTTGTCGTACGTTGTTAAAACGAATGACAATCGTATTTGTAGGCGTCATATTGACCAGATTTTAACTAGCAAGTCACGTCATTCGTTGTCATGTGTTGAAAATAAAAATGAGGATAGTTTTCAGACAACTGACAAAGAAGGTTGGTCGACACCGACGCAGGGGTCACCTGTTTCAGCACGAGGTCGGTATGAACCAGATTTGAATGATAATTTAGGGGAGGCAGAGACAGGTGAGCCGATCCGCAGCGATCAACAGACGCCGAATGAATTTGCATTGGTCTCTCCTACTACAACTACGGGTAATGTGGTAGACTCGCAACAAAGTAGAACTCGTCAGCGACGTCACAAAGTTACCTATCCCCCACATTCTATGGGTTTAAGATCTCACGTTAGGAAATAAGTACTACTTAGTATAGATACTTACTTTTATTTTATATCATAAGTACCACTTTTTGTGTTTGCTGTTTTGTTGCAATGGTTAAGTTTTGGTAAAATTCTCATAATACCTACACATGTGTACATGTGCTGATTAGAGGAAATTAAAACAATAGCAACATGTGGGTTAGTGTTTATTTTATCGTAAGTAGGGACACTACATTAATTGTTTACAACTTTCTATCTTTTGTTTACTGTTTAGTTCGTAAAATATAGTTTTAATTATATGGTTTATGATATCATACACTGTTGCACTGTTTGGTTTAATCTAATACTTATCTGGATATTAGTTATTTGAGGTCATTGTGATTTTGGGAAGGAGCAGTGTTATGTATGTACAGTACACCTATGTAAGTAGGTACGCGCCGCGCGGATGCGCATCAATAAAATCAGTGGTACCGATCGCCTTTCGTTTCACTCGTCTCCCTACACATCAGCCGCAAGCCACAGCAATCTTGGGAGAAGTTTCATCTGCCTGAGATCTACTCAACCATCCAGGGCGGTCGCTCAAGCTGGTGTTGGTGCAGTAGTTAGGCCAGTTTGTGAAGGAGATAAGCCGGCTTTTCACTATGGGATGTAATTAATTATCTATTAAGATGCAGGCAGAGACTGGTAGCCAGTACTGGCCTCATGTAAATCTAGCTAGACGGGTGCTCTATTCACCCCAGCACTGGATCGCCTTGATTTTATAAGGCCAATACAAGGTTTTTACAATGCCAACACCAAGCCAGCCAGCACTGGCCTTGGGTAAACCCAGCTTAACATCTCAAGTTGTGAAATAAATGTTGCTTGCCTGTCTTTCTAGTGCCCGTTCAGCAATATTTATTTTAAATCTTGAGATGTAATTTATATTAGATTATATCCCATAGTGAAAAGCTGACTTTATTCATTAAGGACCCCTGGAATGAAAGGAAATAAAGCGAAGCAGTAATAACACCAGATTTTGATAACAATATTTTTAATTTGTTTATTAACAATTTCATTAATATCGCCAATTCCTTGAAAGATTTTCTATCTTCTTTATTAATTTTTCTAACTGACTGATTAATGTTTACACCACAATTCATGTTCATCTTCTATCACATTTGTGGGTTTTTATTTCCATATTTGATTAAGTATGTATGGCGGCTTTGCTGGTGCTGAAAAGACAAGATTTCAATTAAATTATACCAAAATGCTAAGGCAGAGGTGGACGAAACACTTGGTTAGAGGGGATGACGGACAGTGGACCGTAGCGAGAGAAAATACAAGAGGAAAGATAGAGAGCAGAGCAGAGCATTGAGGCTATCCCGCGCCCTCACCAGTGGAGACTGCTGGCGCGCCACCGTGCGGTACGTGCCGCCCGCTAACAGCTGGTGCCTACGCGCGCGGAGATAGCTGTCGGGCACGTATAGCGCGCATACCGTACCGACAAGCGCGACACAGTCACTGTCGCCTCGCAACAATCGACACACAGTCAGAAGCTGCTCGGTGTTACGTCTGACCTCTAGTGAGTTGTATCCGAGCATACCCAATATAAAAGCGGATGGATAAAGATAAGGGTAGTATCCAAATTTCCGCTTATATAGGTATCGTAGGAAAGCTTTGTGTACCTTCTCGAGCAAAAGTATGTAGGAGCTTTCATGCGGATTCCAAACCACCGAGCTAGATTCAAGTTTGGTTCTCACTAGGGCCATGTAGAGAAGCTGGACCACACCCAGGTTATGGAATCCCTTACTATTCCGTATAACAAACCCCAATCTTTTGAAGCATTCCTTGGCCAATGTGCTCATGTGCTCATGGAATGTAAGTTTAGGGTCGAACGTAACACCGAGGTCCCTAATCGAATACACTCGAGTCAAAGACTCCGTACCGAGTGTATATATCGCGCTTATAGGATGAGAGGAGCGCGTAAAGGACATTACATAGCACTTGGCAGTATTGAAGAGGAGTTTATTGTTCACACTCCACCTATGATCCGCGTCTAAATCTTCCTGCAGCAAACTACAATCATCCTCTGAACTCACGGGAAGTATCAGTTTCAGATCGTCCGCATACAGAAGGCAATTGGCGTGTTTAAGCTCTAATTCCAGGTCATTTATCATAATGATAAATAACAACGGACCGAGAATAGACCCTTGGCTAACGCCCGACCGTGTATGGTACGGCTGGGACTCAAAGCAGCCGTGTCGCACATATTGCTGGCGGTTCTTGAGGTAGTCAGCGAAGGAAACCAACAGCCGTGGGGCAAATCCAATGGCACATAACTTCTTCATTAGGACGTCATTATCGACTCTGTAGAACGCCTTACGAAAGTCCATATAGGCGACGTCCACCTGACATCCCTTGTCCATGCACTTCGACACAATCTCGACTAAAGTCAGCAAGTTGGTGTTAACTGAGCGGCGACTCCTGAATCCGTGTTGCGAGTCGCTCATATAAGGCGCAATCTGCGAACCGATTTTGTCTTTTATGATCGACTCGAACAGTTTTGCCAATGAACTCAGGATCGCAATAGGTCGATATTGATCAACGGAGGCAGTGTCACTTGTCTTGGGGAAAGGACTGACTCGAGAAAGCTTCCAGCTGGTGGGGTACTTACCTTGTTCAAGAACAAGATTGAATATCCGACCCAAAGGTAAAACCAGTTGATCGCTGTAGGCCTTCAAAAAGTAGGGAGGGACGTTGTCCGGTCCAATTGCGCTCCTTGGCCTTAGCTGCTTCAGCCCTTCCTTTATGTCCCTACTGGAAATATGTGAAACTTGTATGTGATTAGCAGTGCACGAGTCATCAGAAATGTTTACCAGATCTGGATCGAGCGCTGGCTCATCAGGGAGGAAAACGTCTGAGAAGTAGTTTGCAAATGCGGCTGCTGCTTCCTCTCCAACGTGTTCCCGGCCCCGATGCGTGACCCGAGGTTCGAAACCACCCTTCGATCGTAGGCCACTTACATATTTCCAAAATGCGCGTGGGTTATGTCTAATATTGCTTTCAATACTACTCATGTGGTTGGCGTAGGCTGTATCTACGCGACACTTGAGGTTGGCTCTTAGCTCGCTGAATGAGACGTAGTCAGCCGGCCTCCTCCCCGTTTTCCATTTACGGTGGAGTATGGCCTTCGTGGCCAAGTCCCTTATTATATCACCAGTGAACCACACCGGGTATCTCCTTGTAGGCTGGGTTGGTCTGGTCTTCTTCGGGATACAGTTGTTGAAGACTCCGTAAATGGAATCGTAGAAGCGACCGACTGCCGTCTCTACATCAGTAGCTTCGAGTACACTGTCCCAAGATATGCTACACATGAGTTCGTGCAGGACTGCGTGATTGCCCTTGGCAAAGTTCCAGTCGTTGCGACCACCAATGTTGCTGGGATCCAAGCGGCCAGATCGCTGGCCAGCTCTCTGCGCATACAACACGGGCACAATGACGTCGAGAGGCGGGTGGTAGGCGTCAGTACGTGGCACCAGGATTCCTGACACGGAAGCGCGCACAGCTACGTCACGCACACTCTCCGGCAGTAACACCACATCAAGCACGCCATCATGATCATTCTTCACTTCATTCGTTTCATACATACCACATACACTTAGAAAATAACAATAATAGTTAAGTGTTGCAACTGAAGCACTGTTCAAATTGAGGTCTCCTAGAATAATTAATGTACCGTTCACTTGGGCTACATTTTCCTCTGTTTTCGAAAACCAGTTCATATACTCGGCGTCCTTATCCGCCTGGGTGATTTTCTTCTTGTTTTTCTTTCTGCTGGGATCTATGTAAACTACACAGACGGTAACCGTCACTACCCCAACAGTCACAGTCGCCCAGAGATCTTCACCGTTCGGCGTTTCAAGGTCGTGGCGTCGTCTCAGTGTGATGCCAGGGCGGGCGGCGAGCAGCACGCCTCCGCACGCGGTAGCGCGGTCCCGGCGCAGCACGCTCCAGCCTCCCGCTGTGACCTCGGCATCTCCAACCGACGAGTCTAGGAACGTCTCCGTAGCGGCGACGAGGTGGTGATCCAGCACCAGCAGGTTATGCCGCCAAAACTCCAACCGCGTTTTGATACCGCGGACATTTTGATAAAGGATATCAAGATATTCATTGGGGTGGGCGGGGCGGTGATTTATTTTTACTGTTTTTGTAGAGCTCAATGTAGGTCTGAAAGGGCAGCCACTCCTTGATACGGGCGTCAACAGGCCACACATTCATGGAGAAGCAGGTGTCAAAAAGCGACTCTGGAACACCTATTTTGAAGGACTTGTACGCCCACTTTGTCGACAACTCTACCACGGTGCCGGTTTCGGGTGAGCACAACTCCTGTAAATATGCCCTGGCTTCCTAATGACTTTGGTCCATCCCTCCCCTCCATCTTCCTTTAAGTCCTTGGCGTTAGTCGCATTGTGAGGTACTGGTGCCGGTGTGGGAACTTTTGCTTGCGCTGCAGTCGATATCGGCTGTTTGTTTGCGCTTGCGGTGCCACTTAGTTTTGGTTTGTGACCTTCAACCAACCGCTTCGTATTGCCACCGGGCGAAGGTGTTTGTGTGAGCGAAATAGGCGTAGGTGTGGGCGGGATAGATGTAATTTGGAAGCACAGACTTTGCAGAGAAGTTCTACAATGCCAAGCAAGAGAAAAGAAGTTTGTTGGACTACTTCCATTATTTAGGGGACCTAGCGAGAAAGGCTAGAGTTACCAAGAGTTACCAAAGATGACATTTTTGTAACGCAATTTTTAAGAGGATTGTAAAACCATCTTAGAAATAAATTAATGTTGAGCCATTTTGTAGATAAGAAGGCGCTAAGGGCAGTACTGGTACAGATGGAGAAATTAAGTCCGGGAAGTGATGATGATGTAAATGTGTTTAGAAACCCGGCAACTTTTGGACCGAATTTAGCCCATAGCAATAGAGGGGGGGGGGGGGGGGGGGGAGGGAGACAGTGGTCAGGAACCACATATTAGACCTAGTACTAATAATTATAATTTGCGTCCTAGGCAAGCGGATTTTACAACACGTCGTCGCTAGAGGCCGATAGCGGTGACCAGGCTGACCTGTGGAATGAGGGCCTCAGACGAGCTCAGCAGCGTAGCACGGAGGCGAAACGACCAATGGGAAAGATCGTCGCAGTCGAGGCGGATCAGCAGGTCAGACCATTAGTTTTATTGAATTCTTCTGGGGTAAACGTGGTAGCTCTTTTAGATACAGGCGCTACGGCTTCATGCATCAGCCCAGCCGTTGCAGATCAAGTGGGTGCGAGATGTATGCAAGAAGAGAAGAGACAGGTTAAGGCGGTAAATGGAAGTTTATTGCAAATTGTAGGGAAATGTGTTATAGATTTTAGTTTGGACAATTTTAACTTTTCACAGGAATATTTAGTAATAACTGATTTAAATTGTAGAATTATTTTAGGGGTGGATTTTTTAATAAAGAACGGAATGAATATTGATTTTGTTCATTCGTGTATGTGTTTTTTTCCAGGGAAAAACACCGTTTTTCAATAATTTCCATACTATACAAAACACGACACCGGTAAAACGAAATGTCATGCGCGTAGGGATTCTTTCAAAACAGAAGAAGGAAACAAGTGAACTTCGGGGAAACCACGGTTATCGAGGATCGTGACGTGATAGATTTTATCGACTTTCAGGAGTTAAGAAAGGGCGATTACGTTTATTTCTCGGGGTTATCGGATTCGTGCGAATTTGCGTTTGGGGTAGAAAATAAACGGTTTATCGTAAATGAGGATTTATGTGAGAATGATAAGCAGGAATTATTGGCGTTGTTGGATAGGAATGCGGATAGACTTGCGTTTGCAACTGACCAGTTAGGTAGGAAATAAAAATATAAAAAAATATTAAGAATTATGATGAAGAGCCGGTTCATTGTCACCTGTATCGCGTTTCGCCGGTGCAACGAGAAATTATTGAGGAGCAGGTCGCGGAGATGTTGAAACTAGGTGTTATTAGGGAATCCACTAGTTCTTATGCTGCGCCCGTTGTGTTAATTAAAAAGCCCGATGATTCATGGAGGTTTTGTGTAGATTATCGGAAATTAAATTAAAAAAATGTAGGGATAATTATCCTATTCCGCGGATTGAAGATATTGTCGATAGTTTCGCCGGGGCCAAGTATTTTGCGGAGTTAGACCTCAATTCAGGTTATTGGCAGACGGTTATTACGGAAGGTAGGCATAAAACGGCTTTCGTCACGACCACGGGTCTTTATGAATTTAATGTTGTTCCGTTCGGTTTGGCAACGAGTCAAGCGGTTTTCCAACGGATGATGGATAAAGTTTTAGCGGATTTAAGATTTAAAGGGGTTATGGTTTACGTAGACAATGTAATTGTGACAATGTAGAGAAGCGAACTTGACCTTCAAGCCATCCAAATGTAAATTCGGTTTTTGCGAGATTGAGATGCTAGTTTATCTAATCTCGAATGAAGGAGTAAAACCTAGTGAGAAAAAGCTGAAGGCTATAAAACAGGTTCCAACTCCCACATCTACGAAGGATGTGAAACAATTATTAGGTTTATTTTCTTATTATAGAAAATTTGTATCGAATTTTGCGAGAATATCGTTACCTCTCACTAAATTATTGAAAAAGAGGGTAAAGTTTCAGTGGAATGAAGAATTGCAGAATTCGTTCGATTATATTAAGAAGGTTATGTGTAGTGCGCCAATACTTTCCTATTATTCGGGGGATAAGTCGGTTACTACGAGAGTTTATGTGGATGCGTCTAACGAGGCGTTAGGTGCAGTGTTGATGCAGGGCGTTGAAAAAATGAGTCCGGTTGCCTATGCGTCTAGGAAGTTAACGGATGCGGAGAAAAAATATAGTACGGCGGAGAAAGAGTGTCTGGGGTTAGTATGGGCGTTAAGGCACTAAAGGCATTATCTTTGGGGATCGTATTTTCAGGTTGTTACAGACCATAGCGCGTTATGTTGGTTACAGTCGAAAAAATATATGTCTGGTAGGTTAGCGCAATGGGCGTTAGCGATACAAGAATGGGATTTCGAGATAGTTCATTGCTCGGGGAAAAGCAATGTAGTGGCAGATTTTTTGAGTAGGAATCCGCTAATGGAAGAAGGGAAAAGGGAAACAGAAGGACCTCAGTCTTCTTTTCGTTCTGAACCTGATGATGATGGTTTGGAAGTTTTTAGTATTAATGTAGAGTCGTTACAGGCGGATCAAGAGAACGATTCATTTTGTAGTAGATGGTTAACGCGGTTGAGCGAACGTCCGGAAGCGTGCCGTAGCGGTTTTTGTTTGAGAAATAATTTATTATATAAAAGCGTACGTAGAGATGGAGAAATTAGGGAGGTATTAGTATTGCCTAGGTCTTTGTTTCAAAGTGTAATGAACGAATTACATGATGAGGCGTGGACAGGAGGTCATTTGGGTCTCGCAAAGACGTTGAAAAGGTTTCGGTCGAAATATTTCATGCCGAAAGCCGATAAGGAGATAGAGCGTTATATAGCTTCGTGCGTGCCGTGTCAAGAAAGGAAATTAGTTAAAAGCGTAGCAGATTTGATGCCGATTAGGGTCTCGGATATTTTTGGGAAGGTAGGAATCGACGTGTTAGGAGCGTTTCCACGTTAGCGTTTCGAGAGATAACCGTTTTATTATAGTCGCGGTAGAGTATGCGTCGCGGTTTGCGATATGTAAGGCGTTACCTAGGGTTACATCGGAAGATGTAGTGCGGTTTTTAATTGAGGAAGTTTTCTGTAGGTTCGGGCCGATTAGGGAAATTATTTCAGATAGAGGTACAGTTTTTACGGCGGGAATCTTAAAAGAAACGGTAGGGCAGTTTGGGGCTAAAATGATACATACAAGTTCGTTTCACCCACAGAGTAACGGTTTGGTAGAACGAATGAATAAAACGTTAACTTCGATGTTATCAAAATATTTAGGTAGTAATCAAAGGCAATGGTGCTCAGTTTTACCTTTGGTAGTACATGCGTATAACACTAGCGTGCAGGCGTCAACGAAAGTGTCGCCGTATAATATTTTATTTGGTAGAGAACAGTGCTCAGTGGTGGATCGATCATTAGGATTAAACGCAGTTGGTTTAGACGAAACGATAGATGAAAGGGTAAATCGTATGGGTGGGCTGCTGACTAAGGCGTTAGGGAATATTGCGAACGCTCAGCGTGTACAAAAACGGTATTACGATATGAGATCAAAACCCAGATCGTTCCGGGTGAATGACTTAGTTTTGTTATACGTACCAAAGCGGATAACGGGAAGATGTATGAAGTTGGCACGTCTGTATCAGGGACCATACAAGGTCATTGAGATCGTTGGGAGGTCTAATGTGCTGATTCGTCGTCACGGTCACGGGGCGTTATTGTTAACACAAATCGTTTAAAACGCTTTGTGCTGCGTTGAGGAGTTCGTCTGATATTAAATAATTATACATTAGGAGTATAATATAATTTTATCCCGATTGTTGGTTTGTGGTTTATGTATGCGGTATTGTTATGAATTGTTTATTAACCGGTGTTTCTTTTCATGTTGTTGCTGAACTATGATGTTTGATGAGGACCGTACACCAAAGACCCAAGAAATATCTGTAACATACTAGATTTCCGTGGTAGATTACCTTTATATGAGAAACTTTTATAAACGACAGTTCGTATAATTGTTTGAACCGATCGCCTGGTTTTATCTTTGAGAGCAGTATGACGAGGCAATAGCTATTCGTCATAGGGTTCTGTTTTGGTTTCTGCGTTCTTAAAGTATAATAGTTAGGATGATTTGGTAAGGGGAGAGTAAGGGTTGTTCATAAAGTTGGTAACGAAGGTTTCTCAATGAAAGTAATTTCTGATGTGGGATAACTCGGGTATTCGATACACATTCGAGATTCTTTGTAGTGTTTTAACTTGGGTAATTGGTTGCAACTCACGGCGATTATCATAAACTGTTAATAGTAAAAGATAGTTTACTGAATTCCAATGGATTAGTTGAGATGTTTGTTTGTAAGTTGTAGTATCGGTTTTAAAGCTAGTTGATTTCATCGTATTATTGGAACGTATTTTAATGAACTCATTCTTAAGCTGTGGCTTAGTAATACGGTTCTATAGATTAATCCTGTTAATATGGTTGACGTTTTCTATATTTGAAAATGATAATTATTTTTCTTTGATCTTTGCCTGCGTTAGTTTTTGAAATATTTCCATTCGGTGGAAAAATGAATTTTTAAAAATGAATTTTTTAAGCAAAGATGGAGTTGTGTTAATTTTAAGAACGGAGGTATTATAGTTGTCTGATAAGTTTTTCGCTAGTTTTTTTTTGTCAGAAAGTTTGTCGAATGATAACCATTCGAGAAGCTAAATCTTAGCTAGATTCAGCTGTTTGCCTTCGTATTGTAATAGAGAGTTTTCTAGCGTTAGGTAGGTTAGTGTTAAGCCGCGAATAATTGTATGATGGGATCATAGGGTGTTGTAATTTTTTTTTTTTAAGGTGCATAGCCTACACCTTAAGTGTAGTTAGGTTTATATTAAGTAGGATCTACACCCTAAGTGTAGTTAGGTGTGTAACTTAACATATGACCTTCGGTCAGTTTATTCTATTTCTTGTCAATTTATTCTTATTCATGTCAATGTTTTGTTTTGGTACTGGTCTTATGCGTGATCAGAATTTAATGTTATGGTATTTAATGTTTAATTAAGTAGGTTAAATGAGATGGTTGGACAGATAAGGATTAGGGTACTCGATGTTATTTAAAATTATGCTTGCGGCATGTTTACTGTTTTATAGATTTCAAGCATAGCAAGCTCACTTAATGTTAACATTTAATGTTTTTTTAGATTTTAGACTTTGAGATAGGGTTGTCATTTTTGATTTTAGACTTTGAGTTAGGGTTGCCACTTTGGAAAAAAAACTGTTGGAATTTTTTTTTTTAAAGGAGGGGGGAATGATTGTAAGGAATATAGTTAGGTTCGATATTTGTCTATGCGATAATATTGTATACGGGCCTCTTTAGAGTGGGTGTTCACTTTGACAATGTTACGTAATTTGTAATGAAAAAAAGAAAGAGGCTTGGATGTGAAAAGTCAATGTGACACACTTCACCTTAGGCTTCGGCCAGCGACTGAGCTAAATTATATAGTTAGGATTAGCGTAATGGCTATCGAGCCAGTTTGATCCCTTTTATACAAATTGTAACCATACATGATAATTAAGAACACAAGTCAAGTCAAATCAAGTCTTTATATTATATATTTCAAGTATAGGTAGTGCTCAAAGAAGTGCTAACGATATTACATACCTAACGCCTTGGTGGTTATATGAATACTGAATGAAATAAAACTAAAATGCTAAAATTCAGCGTAGGGAAAATGTGCGGTGACGTCGGAACCGTACATGCTCCCGGGCCAGAAAAGAAGAACATCCAGAATGCTTGCTAATCCTCGATGTACACAATAATAAACTTTTTTTTTTACTATATTATTATACTCGAAATTATACTCAACTCGCTCCGTAACTGCTCTGGGGTGAGGAGATGCAAATTAAACTTGCCATGATAAACATCTGTTAGCGTGTCTAACAAATATCCTTGTATACTCCCTAAATGGTGTGCCATATTACTTGCTATTAGGGCACCCGAATTAAAGTCTGTAATCGCCAGTAAGACCTTAATTTCTGTGTTAAACTTGTATTCTGCATTACTTAACTGGATAATGTGTTGATTCATAATCTTATACTGGATATTTATTGCCTCTTCCGTCCTTTGGAGTAAATTATGCTCAGCTTCTATGATAGAAGTCTGGTTTCGCCAAAGTGACGACAGGTGTTGTTGATTGTCCCGTAGTAACTTAATATCTTCTTGATACTGTTCTGCGAATCTTTCGTCCAGTACGCCGAACAGTGTATTAGCTACATAACCGACACCGTTGATAAGCCCGCGACGGTGTAGTCTTGATGTTAGTCGCGTGCTGGTATGCTGACTCAACAGCATGCGGTTGTAGTACTCCAGTTCCGAGTACTCGTGACGTAATTTAAGTAGGGCTATATCGCAGTGTGAATGTTCCTTGATAACATTGCACATTTTATTCATTTGGTTTGTATATATATTTATTTAATGCTGTCATGCCTTGCCAATACGGATCTAAATTGTAGTATACGACTACTTTCCATTCGTCTCGTATTAAGGACATGCTTGATAACTTGTCGAAATATAAACCTTGTGTGTCATTAAATCTTGATATATTGTATGATGGGGCATAATTTCCTTGTGTCGTGCCGATCATACAGAGTACAAAAAACAACAGATTCGCTGTCATGGATGCAAAGCTGAAGTTTGTTTTTCTCTTGCTTGTACTGTTTCTTGAACTTGATAGATTACTTGGTTGAACTGGCTCTTGGTTGAACTTGTGATTTCTTGCATAACTTGGCGAATCGCAGTACCCATGCTAGTACGCGCACGATTTTGCTAAAGTTGCTGTAGCTTGGTAACAGCTTTTTCACAACGTCCTTGTTATCTTGCTGTAAGACGTTTACGAGAATATTTTTCTTGATTTCTTGATCGGTTTCGTAAACATCGCAGTTTGGTTTTTCTTGATACGCTGCAAGCCATGAAGGTCCATTCCACCAAAGTGAGTGGCCGCTCAGATGAGAGGCTGTTATGCCCCGGCTTGCGCAATCGGTGGGGTTCTCTGCTGACTTCACATACCTCCAGCAATCAGTCGGCATGATCTCAGTCACTTGACGAACTCTGTTAGCGACGAATGGTTTCCACTTGCTTGGATTTCCTTGTAGCCACCCCAAGACCGCCGTTGAGTCCGTCCACCCATAAATCTTGATATTATATGTACCTAAAGTTTCTTGTACTTTAGCCATAAGTCGAGATAACAAGTGGGCCCCGCTAAGCTCCAGTCTATAGGTAGCGATACTTGTTTACTCGTAGGTACCAATCTTGTTTTGCCAATTATGAGTACTACTGAAACTCGACCGTCCTTGATTATCTTGCAATATATGACTGCCCCATAAGCCTTTGAGGAGGCGTCGCAGAATCCATGCATCTCGACTTCCTTTTGATAATCTTTCGTTCCCAGCCATCGTCTTACTTGACAATCCTTGTTTTGGATGTCTGACTTAATTTTAAGCCATTCTGCTTGTATTTCAGGTGGTAGCTCGCTATCCCATTTCAATTCCGGAACCAACCATACTTGTTGAAAGATTAGTTTCAGCTTCGTAGTGAATAGTGCTAGCCACCCCAGCGGATCGAATATTTTGTAAATATCCGACAATAGTGACCTCTTGGTAGGTGTCCTTGATGTCAACACAATTTTTGACTGGAATGTGAAGACGTCTTGTTGCGTGTTCCATCTCAGTCTGAGTTTTTGTTGACTCAGCTTGTTTAAAGTCAAAAATTTCTTGAATACTTTCGTCCTTATTGACGTTTTGTAGAAGCTCCGACTTGTTTGACTTCCACTTACGCAGGTCCATACCACCCGACTCTAATAATTTACCTAGGTCATTCTGCAATATTTGAGCTGATTTTAATGAATGCGCTCCATGAAGAAGGTCGTCCATGTAAAAAGAGTCCTGAATTACTCTTATAGCGTCGCTGCCCTTGAAATTCTCTTTTTCGTCACTTGCTAGCTGTCTGAGAGTCATCACATCATGCATAAAAAAAATGCGTGCAGCTTTCGTGCCATAAGTCACCGTCAGAAGTTTGTTGTCTCGGAGGTGGGAGAGAACACCCAAACCAACCCTTTCTGGAGAGCTTGGTCATATTCATGAACCCATATTTGCCTGAAGAACTTCTTGATGTCCGCTGTAAAGGCAAACTCATTGCAGATCTTGTTGTAGATTGGGCCCCCTCTCCATCATGTCATTTAGACTAAAACCCGACGAAGTTTTGGCGGATGCGTTAAAAACAACACGGAGTGACGTACTTGTAGATTCCAGTCTTTCGACACCATGATGCGGCAAATACAAGTCACGTGTTTTATTACCGACGACACATTGTTTCATATGACCCAGTTCTTGATATTCGTCGATAAATAATTTATATTTTTTTGCAAAACTATCTTTCTTGTTGAATTTGCGTTCTAACTGCATAAATTGCGCAACTGCCATTGGTTTTGATGCACCTAATAATTCTTGATAATTTTTCTTAAGGGGAAGCCTCACTTGATATTTTCCATCTGGCAGCCGCTTCGTGGTAGACTTGTAGAGAAGTATGCATTGATCATCTTGTTCTGACAACGATGGCTCCTCCGTGATATCTTCGATTTCCCAAAACCTTTGAATCCCGGCGAGGTCATTCAGCACCACATTGAAATGGAAAGATGTTTGAACATTGCCGCATAGTAACCATCCGAGTTGTGTTAACTGTGCTATCGGCCGTGAATGGTCTTCGCCTTTAATAATCCCACCTAGCATGATTATGCAATAAACATCGACTCCGAGCAACAATTGATGGTATTAAATTCTGGGTCCGCGAGATCTAATCCTTGAATATATGACCAACTTGGTTTGGCAAATTATGTACTGGGGAGTTTTTTAATTAGGTTGGACATAATCAGGGCATTGACGTCGAAAGTGAAGTCGTTATGAATAGATGCGCATGTTATCTTGTTGACGCCCTTACACCTATCTCTTCTTCTCCCACTCCGAAGATCGTTCCCTTGCATTGCTGCCTCTTAACTCCTAGTATTTGAGCTGCTTTTTCTGTAATCAACGAGACCTGTGATCCTTGATCGATCAAGGCTCGCATCTCATACTCTCTGCCGTCTACTCCTTGAATTTTGAGGACGGCAGTAGCCAATAATACCTCAGCATCTTGTCACTGAGATACATGCGATCTTGTTTTCGCCACCGCCACCGGCCATATCCACCGCGTTCCTTGTTAGCGATATTTTCTTGTATTTTTTCGATACCCCCCTATTGGTCGAATTACGCGATTGCGCAAATGCCTCGTGTAATAAGCTGTTATGCTAACCCGAACACTCGCGACAACGACGATTAGAATTACATGCATTGCCCTGGTGATCATGCAGGCAATTATTGCATAAATTTAGACTTGGTACTATCTTTCTTTTGAAGTGTGGTGGCTTCGCTTTAAATTCTGGGCAAAAATAAACTCTATGCTCGGCGCTTCGACAAATTGCGCAACAAAGTTTAGGTTTATTCTTGTAGGCATGACTTGATGTGCCCTGGTTTTTATTATGACTTGATTTTTGATTATCATTCTTGTTATACGATGATTTTTCGAATCGTTTTGCCCATGATGACGATTGAGATGATGATGATGATTGACTTGTGACTTGCTTCGGCGTAGGGTTACCTTGATTGCTACGCGAAGACGTCTATATGTGAACTTGCTTTCTAAGTAGTCAAAAAAATCTTTTAATTTTTGGAGCTCTCTTGGTTTGCTCAACGACTCCATATAGTCGTCCTTGGTTACGGGGTCTAATTTTTCGGCCAGAATATGCACCAGCAGCGGGTCCCAAATGTCGATATTGACACCTAAGTTCTAGATAGCATTTAGGAATTCCACTGCATTGTCGTGAAGACGCTTGATCGCCTGGTCTGATGCTTGCTGCATGACGGGAATATCCAAAAATAGTCGATATGGGAAGTAAAAAGCAGTTTTGTGTTGTACCGACGGTTTAGCGTGTCCCAAGCGGTATTATAGCTGTTGCTGCTGATGGCTAGATGTTGAATCAGTCTTTCTGGCTCTCCTTTAACCTTGCTCTTTAAAAACTGCATCTTTTTCGCACTTGATAGCGACGGGTTGAGGTGAATAGTCTCATTAAATATGTCGATGAAGCTCACCCAATCTTGATAATTTCCGTCGAGCATAGGAATGTCTATTTTAGGGGTAGATTTTTCCCTATGACAGACGGACCACAACTTGCTATTTATATCTCTTTTTAGATCTTGAAATACTGGTTCGTGGGACGTGAAGGCTGCCTCGTAGTCTTCATGCTCTACTCCGTCCAGCTCGTTGACAATCTCCCAATGAAGGGTGACTACTACTGACCAGCGAGTTTGGAGTGATTTGAGAACATCCTCGAATTCCCACTTCTCATTAATCGTCTCGACCTTGATGCCTGATACTGTACGATTGAAGGCTTGAAAGTTTACGACTTGTTTCCGTAGCTTTTCGTCTAACTTGCTGAAGTTACCGCGAGATTCAACCCTCCCCCCGGTGTCCTAACCTCTTGATGCTGAGACACGGCCTGACGTGGTGGAGGAACTTGATGAAGACTCCCCGGTTCGCCTTGGTGCTGAGATCTTTCCGACGGGACTTGAACTTGATTCCCTGGCTGTCCTTGTTGACCTCCTGATCTATGACCTATATCTTGTTTAGGGAAATACTTGATGGATTCTTGCTCGATATACCACTTTATTGACTTGTATAGATTTTCCGCTTGTTCGTAATCTTTACTAGCAAAGTATGGGCACTCGGGATCGCTACCCTCCATAAGCTGTACATGATTTGCCGCGTAGTCTTCCCAGTAGCGCTCCAACTCTTTCGATTTCCTCTTGAAATAAACCGGTAGGGACTTCCTGTCTGCTCCATCCTTTTTTAAAATTTTAAAGAAATTTTGCATAGTCTTATACAACTCGGCTTAGCTTTCGAAAATAGCTTCCATCTTGATAGTTGTAAGTAAGTGGTAATAAATGGATCTTACTTGATATCTTGATACTTGTGACTTGATCCTTGCTAGTCCTTGCTATGCGTGGTGGCCTCCGGACAACTGCAGTTGCTGCCGGCACGCGTGACTCGATCAGACGACTAAAACTCCCGGTTCGCTTGTCGCCGCTTGAATATCCTTGTTAGGCAGGTCCTTGCTGACCGACCGCAGATGTGTAGATCCTTGATTATCGCACACTTGATAATATGAATGTCCTTGGTGACTGAACACTTGATAAGTCCTTGGTGACGCACTCTTGATAAGTCCTTGATGACCAAACACTTGATAACTCCATGGTGACCGAATACTTGATTGTTCCTTGAATTTGGTAGCTACAATTTATTAAACTTGATATTTCACGTGAAAAATACTTAATAAAGTCCTTGGTGACCGAACACTTGATTGTTCCCATTCATCCCCATTTATATCTCCCTTGTTAGAGTTTCCTTGATAGTTCACTTGTTCATTAGTTGAACCGCACACGTATCACCCACAGTTCTATAGTAGTACGATGCAACGTCTCACACCGACTACGAAAGTGAGAAACACGCGCGAGGTCCAAAGGATCGAAGCACCATAAAGATGTATGGTGTAGGCCGTACTCTTTAGAATATGATATAGAGAGATGAATAAAATGTAATTTAGATATATTTGGAACTTGATATAAATGGGGATGAATGGGTGGGTACCTAACGCCGTGGTGGTTTTATGAATACTGAATGAAATAAAACTAAAATGCTAAGATGCCGCGTAGGGAAAATGTGCGGTGACGTCGGAACCGTACAATTACTTAAATTCAATGGCGTTGGTTGTCAATTAGTGTGACAGCCGTCAAGACGATCATAATTTTATCATAATATCGTATTGCTCATATAAATACCTGGTGAACTTACTATGGAAATGGAAAACGCAGATCCGTTAAGACGAGCTGTTGCAAATGAAAATAATGGATGCCTGTTTAACGGATGCTTCACTCCAATTCTACACAAGCCTTCAATTTTCCACAAGGCGATGTTGCTAAGTAAATACAAATTATATTTACCTCCAAATACTTACTAGACTGTGCACCAATCACATGGATACAGAAGAGTGGGGTGCTGTAATTGCTACCGAAGCAATCTATTTTCACAAACGTGCTGCAATATGTCCAGCTAACGGTTTCATCAGCATTAGAGTAAAATATTTTGATATGCATTAAATACATAATTAAAATGCGATTTCATTCCTCATTTTATAAAATATAATCTATACCTATAAAACTCGGGTCGTAGAAGGCTGAAATTTGGAAAGTGGGTTCCTTAGTAGGTGGGAAGAAGGAGTGTAGTGCACACTAAGAAAGGATTTCCCGAAATTTCTACGGGAACGGGAAAAAATGGACTTTTTAAGTTTAATGGGCGGACGAAGTCGCTGGCAGAAGCTAGTTAAATAATAAAATAAAAAATAATTATACAGATCCAGCTGTCCATGCTACACTGGGCTGAAAAGTAGTTGAAATTATCGCTTATATTTTTTTGAGATATTTTTGGGGTCATTCGCTAACTCCAACAAACAATTTTTAGCAATTTTGGTACTGAACACTAAAAACTTTACTGAATTAAATAAGTTTTTTTAACAAAACAAGTTAAAATAATTTTTATTTATTTAAATTCGAGACAATTCACAAAACTTTCCATCTTCTGGAGAACTAAAATACATGGGGACATAAAAACAGGTACACACACTACAATTTTTACCTTTACTTCTCTAACGCGTAACCAACAGAAATCTCGTTAGTTATTAATTGTAGTTGAATAGTAATAATATCTTCGTCGTTGTCTATGTAAACATTTTTCCTTTTTATTTTGCTACTGTTGAACATTGCAAAAGATTCTATACTTTTCAGAGTCACCAGTAAACGTACAATAGTACTGTTTCTTTTATTGACTGTTTTACGTAACTTGGAGTGGAATGCTTCAGTAACATTATTTGTACGGTGTTTTTCCGAAAATACGCTTAAAATCTCTGTAAAATTTTTAGTTAACCAAAACTTTTTGATGTATTTGCAAAATCGGACTCTATTTAGTTTATTGAGGCATTCTGATCTGATATATTCCAATCCCTGCTCGATGTTTTGTGGCGGTAGTAAAGGTAAAGCCGCAGCCAGTCCAATCATCCTTTTGTCTGATTTAGATTTTAAGCCCAGTTTTTTACCCTACCTCCACAAAGCTCTATTCCAGTGGTAATAACACCCTTTTAACTGTATTCCCGGATATACAGCTCTTATACCATTCATTGCACCTTTTTCAAAGTCACAGTGCATTTTTTTTTGACTAAATTGTGGTAGCTGTCGTTTTATTAGTTCAAACATAATAGAATATGTAGTTTGCTTTTTATCAGGCATAAGTGCATAAATTAGAGGCACAGTTCTTGTATGAGTAATATTATTATTATTATAACTTCCTATCTCGCCATGTATTATATAGAGCTGATAAAAGGGGGCGGGACAGCTGGCAAAGGTTGCATCACCAAAGCACTCTTCAATTGCAGGCATTATTTTTTTTGCTTCAGGGCTACAAAAGACTAAAATACGCGAAACTTCATCGTAATAGTCTGCCAAAATGGACTTTTTAAATTTTATTGGCACTTCGACATCTTTGTTGTATACAGTTTTTTTAACACCTAATTCCTTATTTCGTATCTCGTACAACTTATGCTGAACAGAGGATAAAGAAGGAACGTTAGTTACCAAGTATAGGCCACTATTTTCAATTTCAGTGACAAATTTTTGGTGTAATTGTGGTATGGGTTCAATTGTATTCGCAACCGTTTCTTTCAGATGTTCGAACTCTTTTAAGACCAAGTTTTTAGATAGGTCTGGAACACACGAATGAGCTTTCTTTTTTCTGATATCATTGCCCTGAAAAAAGTACGAGGTAACATTGAAAACATGTAAATTGGAATATAGTGAATAAAAAGCATCGTTTTTTGCGAACAGATAATTGGCGTTTATATATTGGTACCTAAATTAAATGAAACCTGTGTACAATGGAAAGCATTTCCACTGTGCACCTCTATAAAACCATATGTATGTAATACAAATTCGAAATCATAAGTATCTCAAAACGCACCAGTACGGGGATACGGTGGTAGGTGTAGGTGGAATAAGCGAAAAAAACACAAATATCAGTGTTAAACCCATTCATTACCATGATACCATGATAATTATGTTTCCGCTACATTTGTTCTTTTTATACAATGCACACCTCCACATGATTGCACCATTTTTAAAAGATTTCACTTTATAGTACTGATACTCTTCATTTAAAAGCACTGTTCCACCTTTGTTTTTAATATAACTTAGTTCATGCGACATGTTTGTTGAAAACGCATACTTATCATCACAGACTTGAATAGTAGGGACAGGGCACGGAGCGCTTGAAAGTGTCGCTACAAAAACAGTACAAAATCGGGAAAATTGGACTGTTTGCAATCAGTCGCGCTTGGACGGTGACAGCCGATTGACATATCGGCAGCAAAAACAAAAATGGTGACCTGCGACGTAAAAAGGTGTAAATCATACCCAAATCGCAAAACACAAAAACAGGGAGTGTCGTATCACAAGTAAGTATTATATTTTCAATTACTATTGGCTTTAAATTGATTATCTATAAAATATTGTTCTCGAAAAAATCCTCAAACGAAAATCAACCATTCGACTGACGTAACTTTGTAGCGACGCGCGACGCACAGTGAAACTGCCCGCTTCCTATATTTGAAAAAACGATCCGATTTGGTTATTTTTATTTTCTTAATGTTAAGATTACTATTCGTAATGTCATTTGGTTACCCCCCCCCCCCCCCCCTAACTAATTCATAACTTTTTCTATGATTAGGTAGTTTATTACTTATAAATTAAAATCAAGATCTTAAATTCCAAGTCACGCTACTAATGTGTATCTGTGAGCTTACATCCTCTTTCATAATTTAGCGGCAAAGACAAAAATTAATATGCCTATTTAATTATGTTTCAACTTTTTATTAATTAAACATGAGCTAATTGCGTGAGACCTCGCCCCTTAAGTAAAAGTTTAGCTAGATATATTTTATTTCTACTCCTAATCACCGATTAAAAGTCACCGGGTATTTGAGAGTTATCCGTAGATCAACTTTCCTAATATTGTGTCTATACACCACAAATCGGAACGTGACCGACCGTGACGCCGTTACAATTTTTCGTACTGTCTTGGTTCCGACGAATTCCGACAGGGGCGCTATTTTTCTTAGCCTCAAAATGGTAAAAAATTTAGTACGGGAAGGCCTATCCTTAGTATTTATATCGATGCTTATGATCAATTTCTAATAGCTATTTCAAGAATTGACTGAGGTCGTTGTCAGTGTCAATTAGATAATGCAAGTGAAGTGCTAATACATGAAAGAAGGTCTTTTAGCAAAGTTTACATAGGTGTACCACGGGTAAAAAAAAAACCCGTGGTTCACCTTAGTCCACCTAGGAAAAAACTCCCCGTGGTCCACCCAGGTGAACAGATTAGGTGGACCACGGGCAGGGAGGGGGTTTTTCTACACAAAAATAAGGATTTACCACTACTTTACCTAACCATGTTCTATTACTAAGTTAGGAATTACATTAAGCATACAATTTTCCATCAAATTATGTATTCATTCTTATGTTATTCGCGTAAAATGAAACTGAAGGTTTTTTTAAATATTTTTTCATATTGGAAATTCAGTCCTTTGAGGCTAGTGATGAACGAACGAAATTAACTGAATGATCTAGCCGTTTTTTAGTAAGATACACACTAAACACTTTTTTGTGGTAACGTAATTTAGACACTAAACACTTTTTTGTGGTAACGAAATTTAGAAGCTTGCTAACGCTGCCCCGTCGTCGCGTCGTCGTTGCGGTTTAGTAAGTCCCTATGCACACGTCGTATTTTTACGTGCCGACGACCGACGCGCGTTTTCGCCGAATACGAATATTCGGTAAATGTCTATTATTCGGCGAATACGAATATTCGTATTCGTTGCATCACTATTGATAAGTATATTAGAAGACTGATACGGGCCAGGCCATACACGGAAAGAAAAGCCTATTACACATAAATAATAATAGTAAACAACAATATACTATACAAGTAAATAATAATAGTAAATACATATATATATATATATATATATATATATATATATATATATATGTATATGTGATTACCAGGACAATTAAATTATACTAACGGTTAAAAAAGCGTTTTGCTATAATATTTACTAACGGCAAAAAACAAATATAGTTGAAATAAAAAAAATATCTACACCCTTATCATAAACCCTCTTTACTGTGTCCATGAACCACAGGTTACCTGACCAGCATAATGACTTCTTGGTAAAAACGTAAAGACTCTTTCTTATCTGAATATTGATACATTATGACCATAATCAGTTATAACCAGTTCAAATTTCGAACGCAGACGCCCGCCTGCATGCTGCCCCTAGTTTGTCTGTGAAGTTGGTACTACAGAACAAGCTATACAACTGCAGAGCAATGATCAATGCCACAATGCCGGTCGAACGTGCGGTTCCTGAACACATCAAAGAGAGCTAATGATATGTTTGTAGATAAACTAGTGTATGTAACTGTACATAATTAGGCATTAAAACTCTCGAGTGATATTATTATGAAACTCGCCTTCGGCTCGTTTTATAAACCCACTCTCGAGTATTAATGCCCTCCATTATGTAGCAGTCACATAAACTACTACTAGTAGAGTTCTATAAATGCAAATTATATAACGTACTTACTGCTAGTAGGTTTCTATTTACGCCAATAAAAGTAAATAGTGATTATAAGAATTTATTTTGTTATTTCCTATGCTTTTGTTAATAGGTTCTACAACATTATTTTCTTCCATTTTATTAATGTCGTGATAGGAATAAGAAATTCATAATTGGAAACAATAAATCTATTATGTTACTATAAGTCTTTTTTTATACTTAGTTGCTATTAAAATTGTGTCTTGGAACCTACTAGTAATTTTCAGCAAGCAAATTTACTAATTACCAGTATTATGTTTAATAGTAATTAGAAACTTTCCAAAATGTATAATTTACTGGTAATTAGTGAGCGACACTCAAAAGTTAAACAGTTAATGAAAGTGAAAACTTCCCCAAAGGACCCTGTTTAAAATGAAAAAACAATGACCTCTTCATACAAAGTGGCAATCATTTAATCGGGTAACTAGTATGGAGAGGTATTTTTTTTGTCACTTCCTATATTTGGTCCCTTGGGAAAAGTTCGTTTTCATTAACTGTTTAAAATTTTTGAGTTTCGATCTCATTACCATTATTATAATAGCATATTGCTTTTTTACAGTGAAATAAAAAACATTTAGAATACTTTTAGAAGTGAACCCTTATAATATATTTGTATGTATTAATTAATCATAACAATGTTTTTTTTTCATATTTGTATAAGTTAAGCACAACCTATTTTTAAAAGAGATCTAAAAATCAATCTGTGGGAGTTTTTACGCCCTTCTTCTCCCATAGTGGTACAATATAGAGAAGAGGCAAAAAATGACGTTAGCTAAGTATATGTAAATATCTACAGTAATAAAGTACTTTGACTTTGACTTTGTATCCCGTAATTCCCACTAGTAATAAAAAACTCACAATACTTATTAGTATTCAAATTTATTTCAACACAAAGCAAAACACATAATGAAAAAACACAGCAGCGCTGATATCACCACATTCACCAAAACACGCGGTATCGCGCCTATAACCCAGGCTCATTTTCGGGTGTCCGGAGGCAGAACAAAAGGCGCGCGGCGGGGTTGAAAACTATTGTTTCTTTAAATGCGTTTGCGAGACCTCGGGGGTGGATGGGCACTAAAGACACTCCCGGTCCAAATCCAATTAACCATTTAATAATTATTTGTAAAAATTTAATACTTCATTGTAATCAATAAACATATACTTTTAGTGGAAAAGTAAATCTCATTGTAATAACAAGTTCAGATATTATTCAAATACATATTCAATTATCAGTAACTAGAATATCCGGAAGCAGTTCAAAGTAGTGCTTACTTATTCCAATTAACCATGTAATAATTGTTTGTAAAAATTAAAACCTTCATTGCAATTAATAATACTTAGTTATAATTTTAGTGGAAAAGTAAATCTCATTGTAATAACAAGTTCACATATTATTGAAATAAATATTCAATTATTAGGAATTAATGTATATTGTAATTTATAGTTTTAGTAAAACTGTTTAATAATCTATAGTAAACTTTACATCTGGATATTAGTACACTACTGATGAATTTAATAACACTCAAAAAACTTTAATTATACCTAACAAACTTTGTATACCCAAGTACAAAATAATAATTTCGGAATTGAATAGAACCCTGTTATACATTACGAAATTAATAAAACATACTTGAAATTAAAATAAATTGTAATTTTCAGTGAAAAACCATAGATATCTATAAAATTTAATATTTTCGTATTTTATAAATCATGTTTTTAATTATGACGATATTTTTTCTTTCCGTGTAGATTTTGCCACAAATCGCGTAAAGGTATCGTAATTTTTTTATACGTCGCGCCACACGTTATGGGCTGTGGCCTTGAATGCGCAGTAGTCACTTTTCAATACCTGTACATAAGCGCAGTAATTCCCGCCAACGACGTAGCCCAGTGCAGCGCTCTTAATTCGTGGCGCGAGGTATACGCGTCGGTATCGTAAAATGGCACCGTAAAAATAGTAAAGGTGTGCCTACATGATGTGTAATTTTGTAGTATGTTGACTCGAATTCATAAATTTGATATTGAATGCAAGGCTATGAAGCGGTCCGATTCAACATGCTGGCCCGCACGTTTGCGGGGTGGTGTATAGGGTCTTTCAAATTGACTCTATTCAGAGCTTTTTGCCAGACGTTTTACATCAGCAGCCTATGGGTCAAATACACGCAGAATGCCTACAACGCCCTGCGCATCCAATGTAACAATGCACTGAGGATGTTGTAAGGATTTCTGCGTTAGGTATCTGTAGCGCCTCCACTATGTTCGCTTAAGCGAGGGTAGACGATTTTTATTGAAAGTTGCGAAATATAATTGTCTCCATTCGAGACAGAATTTGGCGCTTCCAACAGGATCCTCAGTACACTTTCCAATAAGAAGGTTAGCCCTATGCTCAAATTCTAGAAGGAAAATAAATTATAATGGATACCATCAAAAGGTTACGTGATACAATCGCCTTTGTATGGATGACATTTGTATGTAATGGTGTATCTGAAATAAACGTAATATGTGAATTTGAATTAATACTATTTTCAAACATTTTATGAACTGGTAAAAACATTTTATAGTAAGCCTCATTTACGTAGGTATATACAAATATAAACACGATTTTGGTATGGTAATTCAAACAAACAAATTAATTTGTTTGTTAAGTATTTTTTAATAAATCACACTCAATCAATAATTGGATGAAGGAATATAAAAAGTTTCGTTTATTATACAGTCGACTAATGTCTCAAATATTACAATCACTGACTTATCTTAATATTACTGTCATTACATATTCGCGGTGAATTTTATTCACCTAAATTATAATGGATAGCCCATCAAGAGGTTACGAGATACAATCGCCTTTGTATGAATGACAATTGTATATGTAATGGTGTATCTGAAATAAACGTAATATTTGAATTTGAATAAATATTATTTTCAAACATTTTATGAACTTTAGGTAAGCCTCATTTAGGTAGATATATACAAATATAAACACGATTTTGGTATGGAAATTCAAACAAACAAATTAATTTGTTTGTTTGTTAAGTATTTTTTAATAAATCACACTCAATCAATAATTTGATGAAGGAATATCAAAAGTTTCGTTTATTACAGTCGACTAATGTCTCAAATATTACAATCACTGACTTATCTTAATATTACTGTCATTTTATATTCACGGTGAATTTTAATCGGTGATCAGGAGTAGAAAAATATGAATATCTAGCTCAAGTTAAACTTAATAGGCGAGATCCAGCAATTAAACTAGATAAAGCAATTTGCCTCACTGTTTAATTAATAAAACGTTTAAAAATTAAAAGAGGTTGTAAGCTTCACAGATACAGATTAGTTGGGTGACAAGGAATTTAGCATAAACTTTATTTCAAAATAAAAGTTATCATACAAAAAGTTAATAAACAAACAAATTAATTTGTTTTTTTGTTAAGTGTTTTTTAATAAATCACACTCAATCAATATTTTGATGAAGGAATATCAAAAGTTTCGTTTATTACAGTCGACTAATGTCTCAAATATTACAATCACTGACTTATCTTAATATTACATACGAAACTTAAAACTATAATACGAGTATAAGTATTTTTTGTTGTTCTTACATGTTCAACCTAACACGAAAGATAAAGGGGGCTTCGCGTCGCTCATCCACTTTATCCTTCACCTAAGCTACCGCAGTGTTTACGGCTACCGGATCATTGTCATCACTTATTCCAGATCAAGACGGTAATTTTTCAACATTAGCCTAGGTAAACTGAAAAATAAACTGTTTAGTCGGCTAATGTCAACCATTTTGTCTCACCCATCTTTAGCCTCAACGGCGTCGAGGCTAAACTGCAGTTTAGCCGACTAATGTTGAAATAATTTATCGCAATGAACATTATTTCGGACATTAGCTAAACTTAAGTTTAGTTTCACACCTAGCTTTAGCCGTAACATATACATGAGTGAAGTCAACTGTCAAACAAGTTACCCACGTCTCGCTTTAGGCCCATCTCGTAGCTAGAAACGGGAATCTGGAATTCCCATCTCATAGCTAGGTTTTGAAGCTGGCTTCCAAATGGGAAAAATAAACCCAATTCGGAGCTAGCTACGAAACGGGAATCTGGAATTCCCATCTCGCAGCCAGATTTAATAGCTGTCTACGAAATGAGAAACCTGTTTTCCCTTTTTGTAACTAGCTAGTATATATATATATTAAATTTTAACTTCTATCTACTTACACTCAACAGATGAAAATATTGTTTAGCCATTACAATAAAATAATAAATAAAATAATAGACACATGAACCAACTGAACTAGCTTTTAATTAAATAAAATAACACACTCTGCTTAAAGATATTTGACATTTTTTGCTTATTGCATCATTCTTTCAATTAAACTACTATACTTAAGTAAGTTTTACTTCAACAATAAACTGAAAAAGGTGCAATTATTTCGATGCAGTGACCGACGCTGATTTGATTATTTCTTAATTGTTCAATAGAATCTTCAATTTCATGATAAATTTCAATATAGTTCTTATTCTTTTTGGTCTCATGAAAATTGCTGTTTATGGCTGCATTTGAGATACTGTAAAACGTTGATTCCTTTTGCAAAACTTGAAGCAATTCGGGCAAAGTTGGATTTTTACGTGAAGTGAAACGATTGATCCTAGCATGCCAGCCTTCAAGCTTGTTATTTGTCCGGATTGGTTCATCTCCGCACCACCATATTTTTATCATGTCACGTCTTAGCCATTGCTTTGAAAAATACGAGTTGAATTTTGAAATATCTTCACCATCCTTCGACTTATCCACGACATACCGATAACCAGCTGGTACAGATTCCAACGGAAGTAAAGCAAGAGATGCATAGCGTGCAAAGTGCCTTCGTCCCACTCTGCTTTTAATTTTTAGTACACGAGCCTTCTTCCATAGGCTGTTGCAATAGTGATAGAAACAACCTTTGATTGTTATTCCTGGGAAAATGTTTTGGAATGCCTTTATAACAGAAGATTCAAAATCTAACGTTATTTTTTCAGGGTCCCATTCATTCACCTGTGATTTAATTAATGAAAACAGAACCTCATAAGTTTTCACATCTTTATTATGTATGAATGCGTAAAATAACGGTAATATGCAATTTGTTGTACTGTCGAGAGCATGGATGCTGTATAACCGATGCCGGGTCGGGTAGACCGACAAGATAACGCCTCTAATATCGCTCCGTACAATTTTATTTATAAAATTAGTCCAAAGTGCACCAAATGTACCAATTTTCATACAAAGTGTAGCAGACCAATACATCTTCAAGTGTTTTGTAAAATCTTCAACTTTTATATCAGTGAAACAGTGAAATCAGAGCAAAGTGTGACCGAATTCCGCTGAGTGCACACAAAATCGCACATTTCTCCAAACACCTACATCAACGTTATAATAACGCATCAAGCACTCCATAGAGTTCCCCAATTTCGTTCTTGTACATAGTGACTTGATGGCGCACTGCGTTAACGTTTTGGTCTAATAGCTGAGCGCTCAATCGACCCCTGGTTCGATCCTCACCCGCCGCATTCACCTTTTTCAATTTGTGTGTGCCCAGTGGCGCCCTCTGTGGCCTGCTACCACGAATTAACGACCACTACAATAATAAGACCACTAGCGCTATCAGCGGAACCACCAGACAACAACCCTCATCAAACCAATATGGAGGAGCGCTAATAGGAGTGAAAATAATTGATACGCTTGTCGGGCCGACTTTGTGATGGAAGAGAGTCGCCTGAGTTGTACGGTCGAGTGTTGCCGTAACAAATTCCATTTTTTATGCACCACTAACACCGAGGATCGTATGAGTCGAGAGGAGATTTGTTCATGGGCCTGTCCGGAGTGTAGGATTTCGATGAAAAAGGGAGGCGACAACACGCTGACACCCGTTGGTACCCCGAAATTACGCCCGTCGTCGTCCGTTACTATAAGGAGCAAGACCCAGCATCTGGTAACCCCCGACATTGATTTCCGTACGACTGAGTATATGGAGATCAGAGAGGAAATCCGCAAAGTGCAGCAGGATGTAGCCGCAATAGCAGAAATGCTAAAAAGTGTTATTTCGTCTACGACAGGGCTTTCTGCTAAAATGGATGCCATAGTAACTCAGACTGAAAAAGTAGAGTCCAAGTTGACCACCCTAGAGATCAAGCACTCGTCGTCTCTACAACAAG
Source organism: Argyresthia goedartella (assembly GCA_949825045.1). Taxonomy (NCBI): domain Eukaryota; kingdom Metazoa; phylum Arthropoda; class Insecta; order Lepidoptera; family Argyresthiidae; genus Argyresthia; species Argyresthia goedartella. The sequence continues at coordinate 16,766,998 of OX463821.1, read as the reverse complement.
TTCCAATCCGCAGTGTCTCCCGTCTACTAAAGCTGCACCTGCAAGAAAGAAGAAGACTGAACAGGAAAAAGTATCTGCTGTGCGGGATAATGACGTCATGTATCGGGAGAAAATACAAAGAGATATACAGGGTGTCCTAAAAGTGAGCCGTCGCAGTGACAGCGAGGATGTGCCAAGCCTCCCAAGTCTGCTGAACATTACGGTCGGGCCGGTCCCCGAACTAACCCTTTCCACCGACCGTCCACGAGAGGCAGATAATGCTCCCGTTGTCGAAGCTGAAGAGGGCTGGACGGAAGTTAAAAAGAAGTCACGCCGACGACCGCAATCTCTCTGCTTTACGGCGGGGCCCATCGTCACGACCTTGAAAGCTGTAGAGCGTCGCAAATATACATCTTTGGAACATGATGTCGGGTCCTGAGGATGTAAAAAAGTATGTAGAGCAACGACACTTGTTTCAGCATAGATATCTGGTCTGATAATGCAAGGGTGAGAGAGTGGATGCCCTTTCGGGAATACCTCGAGGCCTACTACCGCTCTCCGAAAGTCGCAGCCACAGTCAAGCACGACTAAGACACTCTCTATGCACTATCAAAATGTCAGAGGCATAAAAAGTCGGTTGGCGTATTGGCTGAATAATTTGATTATTTTAGAGCACGACCTAGTCGCCGCAACTGAAACCTTTTTAGACACGTCCGTCGGCGATGCGGAGGTAACGGCGGGGGGCTGGAGCATACTGCGCCGGGACCGCGCCACCGCGTTCCGAGGCGTACTGCTCGCCGCCCGTCCTGGCATCACGCTTCGCCGACGTCGTGACCTCGAGACAGAAAATGGAGAAGATCTTTGGGCAACCTTCTGTCTAGGTGGGGCCCAATTCACAATCTGCGTCGTCTATGTGGATCTCAGCATGATGAGAAATAAGAAAAAAATTACACAAGCCGAAAAAGACGCCCAATACCTTAGTTGGTTTACAAAAACCGAGGAGAACATGTCGGGACTAAGTGGAACTTTAATCATCCTGGGTGACCTAAATCTGAACAGTGCGTCAGTGTCTGTTACGAATTATTATTGTTTTTTCTCAGTGTTTGTAGTCTGTATGAGACGAATGAGGTGAGGAATGCTCACGATGGCGTGCTTGATGTGGTGCTGCTGCCGGAGACCGTCCGTGGCGTAACTGTGTGCACCTCCGTGTCAGGCAGCATGGTGCCACGCACTGACGCCTACCACCCGCCTCTCGACGTCATTGTGCCGCTGTTGAAAGCGCAGGACGCGGATGGACGATCCGGCCGTCTGGATCCCAGCAACATTCGCGGCCACAATGACTGGAACTTTGCCAAAGGCGACCACTCAGTCCTGTCCTCATGTCCTCATGTGTAGCGTATCGTGGGACGATGTTGTCGCAGCTCGCGATGTGGAGACGGCAGTTGGCCGCTTTTACGATGCCATTTACGGGGATTTGAATAAATCGATCCCCAAGAAGACCAGGCCTAACCAACCTTCCAGGCGGTATCCAGTAGATCCCTAATAATATCACCAGTAGGTGATATTATTAGGGATCTTGCCACTAAGGCAAAGCTCCATCGTAAATGGAAATCGTCGGAGAGGCCAGCTGACTACTCAGCATTCAGTGAGCTGAGAGCCAACATAAAGTCCCGCGTAGCTACAGCATACACGAACCATATGCTAAATATTGAAGGTAATATTAGATTTAACCCGCGTGCGTTTTGGAAACATGTGAGTGGCCTCAGATCAAAGGGTGGTTTTGAATCTCGGGTCACGCATCAGGGGCAAGATTAGGCCAAGGAGCGCAATTGGACCGGACAACGTCCCTCCTTACTTTTTAAAAGCCTACAGTAATCAGCTAGTTATACCGTTGGATCACATCTTCAACTTAGCTCTCGAGCAAGGGAAGTACCCTACCAGCTGGAAGCTCTCGCGAGTCAGTCCTATGCCCAAGTCTAGTGACACTGCCTCTGTAAATCAATATCGACCGATTGCGATCCTGAATTCATTGGCAAAATTGTTCGAGTCAATCATATACGGTAAAATCTGGCCCCAGATTGCGCCGTTTTTATGTGACTCGCAACACGGATTCAGGAGTCGTCGCTCAGTAACCACCAACTTACTGACGTTAGTCGAGTTGGTCTCAGAGAGCATGGATCGGGGATGTCAGGTGGACGTCGCCTATCTGGACTTCCGCAAGGCGTTCGATAGAGTCGATAACGACGTCCTAATGAAGAAATTGTGTGCCATTGGATTTTCCCCACGGCTGTTGGTTCTCTTCGCTGACTACCTGAAGAACCGCCAACAATACGTGCGACATGGCTGTTATGAGTCCCAGCCGTACCACACACGGTCAGGTGTTAGCCAAGGCTCGATCCATGGTCCGTTGTTATTTATCATCATGATAAATGACCTGGAATCTGAACTGAAACACGCCAATTGCCTTTTGTACGCGGCCGATCTGAAACTGGTACTTCCCGTGAAGTCAGAGAATAATTGTAGGCTACTACAGGAAGATTTAGACGCGGTTCATAGTTGGAGTGTGAACAACAAGCTTCTATTCAATACTGAAAAGTGCTGTATAATGTCCTTCACGCGCTCTCCACGGCCTATTAGCGCGACGTATACACTCGGCACTGAGTCTCTGACTCGAGTGTATTCGATGAAGGACCTCGGTGTTACGTTCGACCCTAAACTTACATTCCATGAGCACGTGAGCACTTTAGCCAAGGAATGCTTCAGAAGATTAGGGTTTGTGATACGGAATAGTAAGGGATTCCATAACTTGGGTGCGCTCCAGCTTCTATACACGGCCCTACTGAGAACCAAACTTGAATCTAGCTCGGTTGTTTGGAATCCGCACGAAAGCTCATACGTCCTTATGCTCGTAAAGGTACACAAAGCTTTTCTTAGATACCTATATAAGAGGAAATTTGGATACTACCCTTACCTTTATCCATCCGATTTTATTTTAGGTATGCTTGGATTTAACTCACTAGAGGTGAGACGTAACACCGAACAGCTTCTGACTGTGTGTCGATTGTTGCAAGGCGACAGTGACTGCGCAGCGCTTGTCAGTGCCGTATGCGCGCTTTACGTGCCTGACAACTACCTACGCGCTCGTAGGCACCAGCTGCTAGCGGGCGGCTAGCGGACCGCACGGTGGAGCGCCTGCAGTCTCCGCTGGTCCGGGTACGGAATAGTCTCAATGCACTGTTGGCCGCAGCACCATTGAATGATCTGTTTGGTGATGCATGGAGGGATATTGTGCGAGAATGTGGAAGGTTCTGCGAGAAGATTGCATGATAGTGTAGTCTTGTAATTATTTTCTTGAATGTTTATGGATATAATGATAATATGGTAACTGCATTTATACTATTGAATTGAACTTATTATATTTGACATTATTATGGTAAATTAATTTGTAATAATTGAATTGTATTGTATTTTCTAATTTTGTATATTTGTGTCGACTTGGCTTTGCTGTAATGGCACAAATAGATTATGTAAATAAATAAATAAATAACTGCAAGAAGGGTCGTGGGCATGATTTAAACGTGCCGTCTGCAAAAAAGTGCCTATATTTGCCCATGTCAGTAATATTGCCTTTATCAGCGAATACCAGTATACGCGTATGAAGGTCCTGATAATCAGCGAGCAAAAATTCTAAAAATTGTTTTAGCACTGACATGCAGCAGTCTTACCCAAAACTTTATTTCGCTGGCGATTAGCCGCTGATTTGACATTTGAAAATTTGGGTATTTTTTCATACAAATTGACATTTTCCTTTGTCAATTCGCAGACCATATCATTATACTGCTTTTATATAGGTTGTACGTTCTTTGCAGCACCATACTTAAATGCTGCTATATTTTTCAACAATATATGCCTCGCAGGGTTAGGGAGACAACTGCTGATGTGCATTTTTTCCTTTAGAATCTTATTGTCTGATGATAATGTGACATTACCATCACAATTAGGTTTTTCACAGATCCACTACGTACCTTTATTTTCGGTGTAAGTCTTCCGCTTATAATATTTTAATCCATTCAATAGCAATGCTGTTCCTCCTCGGCTAGTGGGAATAAAGTCTATTCCACGGTTTTTTTCCGACGACGATGATCCGGGCAAGGGATCACAATAGAGTGAAGAGAAATGCATAATTACTTATTTCATTAGATCATCGGTATTAATGAATGACTTCGCAAATTAATTATTAAAATTATAATTTTCAGATTAGATAAAGACGATTGGCAAGCACTTGACAAACGTCAAATTTTTCCTTTTAATGAACATGTCATAGAATAAGTCACACATGAAGTTTGAATATAAAAGTATCTGTAATACTAAAAATCCCCCCCGTGCGAAGGGTTCCTGTACCACCATCTATATATATTTTTAGTGTTTGTTGTTACAGTAGCAAACAAAAATGCATTATTATCTGTGAAAATGGTCCATTGTCAAGCTATCACGGTTCATTAAATACAGCCTGGGACAGACAGCTGCATGAGGACATAGCAGTCTTAGTAGGGATACAGTGGAAGAGTGGAACATATCACCTCCTATTTTCAAGCCGGTCAAAGATAAACTATAAGGTAGAGATTGGATTTAGGAATTCTAGTTTCGTTGCCAGCTCCAAATCGATATTATTTTTCCCATTTGGAAGCCAGCTTCAAAACCTAGCTACTAGATGGGAATTCCAGAGTCCCATTTGGTAGCTGGCTACAAAATCTGGCTACGAGATGGGACTAACTCGTCTGTCCTAACCTGACTAAAATAAAATTATTGATTATCATTGTGATATAATTTAAAACATCTAATTGTTTTTCATAATAAGCAAATAGTGTTTCGTCCCATCGTGTTCAATCAACAGTGATAACCCCACAGACTTGAATATAGGGGATCCGTCACCAAAAAAGTGTCGCCGTTTAGATGGTGCCCATACTGGTAGTGAGCACGAACCTCTCAGTCGCGCGCAGACTGTGACATCGTATAGACGTGTACATATGACAGAATAAAATGGTGTCTTGCGTTATTTACTGCCGTAAATCATGCGGGAGGCACAATACAAAAAACAAGGAGTGACTTATCTTAACTAAGTAATATAATTTACAATTATTATTGGCTGCAAATAGTTAAGCTTATATATATTGTTTTCGATAAATCCCCGTAAGGAAAATCTAACATCCGACTGACGTAACTTTTTAGCGACGTTCTTCAGTATTATAAATCGATGTCTTATTTTACAGGATCTTGGTAGGTGTAAATGTCGGTTATTTGAGTCCAGATTATTACCTAAAGTAAGTCCTCTCTGAGATTCATTGCCGGACAGTCGTGCGTACGCTTCCGCGCTAAAACCAAAGTTTCCCAAAGTTTATTACTCAAGTGCTTCCATCATGGTCGTGTGCGGTGGGTGCAGTGAGTGCGGCTTAAACTACGACTATACTTGCGCCGGCATCACCGAAGCGAAGTACAGGAGACTGTCGGAGAAGGGAAAGAGGGAGTGGATGTGTCCTTCCTGTATAATCAAGGCGCCGGAGACCACGCCCGTAACTACAGCCTCGCTAGCAGTGTCTAACACGGAATCCTCCGCTGCTGCTGTGCCGACCCTGGATCTCATTATGCAGCGTCTGGACTTAATGGTCCTCCAGCTGGAGCCCCTGAAGAGTCTTGAGGGCATACGGAGTGACGTCTCTCAGCTGAAGAACGCAACAGAGTCCATCGTGGGAAGGATCGAGGACGTCGAGCGCCGTGTCGATGCTGTCGAACAGAAGCAGAGCGTCGTCCAGGAGCTTCAGGCGCGAGTGGATGAGCTGGAAAAGTCGTCGGAGGCAAAGGACCAATGGCTTCGAGCCTCCAATATCGAAATAAAAGGAGTGCCTCAAAAAATGAAAGAAAATCTTTTCGATATCCTTGTCAAGATTGGAACGGCCATTAACTATGCGGTGCCACGGGATAGAATTAATTTTGTTCCCAGAGTACCATCGCGTGAAGAAGGAAGAATCAAGTCAATAATTGCCAGCTTCACTCACAGATATGATAAAGAGAATTTTGTTGCGGCTGGTCGTTCGACTAAGAATCTGTCCGAGTCTCACATAGGCTTACAAGGAACCGGCAGGGTTTTTATCAATGACCATCTAACCGCTAACCAGAAGCAAAGAACTACTTACGTCTGCTAAGAAACATGCCAAGGACCTTTTCCTTGGCATGTTTCTTAGCAGAAGCACGAGTTCGTCTGGGTAAAACACGGAAAGATTATGATACGTCGCAACGAAACGTCCCCCTTCATCCAGATACGTTCCGCCAACGATCTTCAAAAAATTAAATGACTTTCTATTCTTCATCACTTACTTGCATCGCTAAATTACAATACGATATTACGTATATAATAGAAACTTTGTGTTTGAGTACCACTGACTCTCGTTTGCTAGGATTGCCTCTGTACGCTGCACACACATTTTTCCATAGCCCAATTAGACATGTAAACCAATCTCACTGTAACCCGTCTGCCTCTCACTCAGTCCGCTCTGAACCGTGCTGCACTGCTCCTATTGACTATTTCTGCATGTGAGCGTGAGTCATTACTGCTTATTATGGCCGATCATCTCGCTGCTAATTCGTCTGTGTATGCTCTGTACTTTAACTTCGCAAGCCAGGAACCAGTTTTTTGTTGTCTAATGATGTTATGATTGTCAATAATCTATTTTTACTTGTTAGGTACATGTATGGTTTGATAAGGTTATCCTATTGTTGCTATGTCACTCTAATTTATTTAATAATAATGAATACCATGATGAAACCTTGCCTTGCGTACTATATGCTTTTGAAAGTTGCTAAAATCTTCTCTGGATAATCTGAGTTTATACCATCAAAATGTAAGGGGGCTTCGGACTAAAACCGAGACTTTTATGACGACCTTCAAGCTGTAATCCTCACCGATGAAACCTTCATGAAAATGAAATTTGACACTGCCAAAAAATTGTCCAGAAATAGTCCTAAATAGTCCAAAAAGAAAGAAAAATAGTCCTCTTACAGTTCCGAAGTAATAGCTATAGGTTGGTGAGGATTACAGCTCTCGTACAAGCAAACGGAAGGGCCTATCGACTTGGTTTGGGTTTCAAAAATTAGTCCAGAAATAGTCCACACGGCATGCATAATTTCTGAAATAGTCCTTCAACGATTCCAGAGTTATTAAGACATCTTGGTGAGGATAACAGCTTGAACATTTGATATCATCAAATATCTTCGGAACGCCTACGACTTTCAGTTTGAAATTTGAGCCAAAAAATAGTCCAGAAATAGTCCACCGAAACAATAATGATTTCCACCTGGTTAACTTTGAAGAAGTGCATTAAAAATACAATGTTTTATTTCCCATACATTCAATACATGTACAGTCGTGTACAAAATAATAATGGGTAAACCCTAATAAACCGGTTTATATCGGTTAATTCAATCGAAGGGCCTGTTTTTAATCTCTGTAAACTAACGGTATTGTAATATTGTAGGAAAGTAAGCGCATAGCTCTGTCCTTCACGTTCACGACACTTAACTTTTATGTTCTCCCATTTAGCCGGACTTTCACCAGAGTTTTGATAACCGCTAAATACAGTTTAAATACAACCTTAATAAAACACGGATGGTTAGGGGCAACCTGGCTGACAGGCAATAAGCTTGGCCTGCTTGAGTCCATTACTCGCCTTTTGCTTGTTGTGCTTAACGGCTGTCAAAAGCCCTTAGAAGACTGAAACATAAATGAGTTTTTTGTTGTACATAAGTGCGTGACAGCGATTTGGATTTTGAACGGGTCTTCGAGCTTCGGTCGTAGCTATGATATATGTGTTATATATTTATATAGTTGAGCTAAGATGTAAACAACAATGGCGGAATTGGTATCGCGAACGCGCTGGCAAAATTTCTTCGAAATACGATTTTGCTGAAACTTTTGAAGACATCTTAAAGCATTTTTCGGTGGAAATTAAGGCACGAGTGTTTAAAAATCACGTCAATCGGTACATGACAATTTCAATAATGACATCATTGCAATGGAGGAAAGTGTTAAGAACTGATAATCAATGTGTAAAGGATTACATGCCAGCTTCTGTACTCACAAAACATAATTTGAAAAAAGAACAGATCCATTTATGTTCATTATAGTTATATATATGTATATGTTTATATCATATTTATATGTATAACTTAGTTTTAATCACAATAATCACAGTCGGTTCATTGGTATAATCATCACATAACATCAAACATTGTTTGATTAATTACAGTCTTAATCATTTCAATTTTAGGTATTTAATTAAGTGCTTATGTCTAAATAATTGGCACCTCCCGAGTATAAGTATACATAAAGGTGTAGTCAAATTTTCAAGGGTTTAACCCCTTCCCTAAGCTATGATGTCCCTACATATACATAAATATGTAGGGACATCATAGTTTCGCCATGAAACATCTTGAGAGCATTTTTATTTTTAACCTCTTCCAAAAATGAATATACAGGCTGTTATTTTGTAAAGTTACGCCTATAGTACCCATCATCATGAACAACTTTCCTCCAGAAACATATGGTCGCAAATGGAAAAAAATCGTCTCTCATTACATTGACCAATCAGCTGATTACATGTTACTATGGGAGACCCATATGCTTATATTTCTTGGGGAAAGTTATTCATGATGATGGGTACTATAGTCCCTTACCCGGGGGTGGCTTAACATAACAATACCCTGTATAGTGGTGAAAAATAAAATTGCTCTGATAAAAACGGTTTCATAGTGAAAGTTGTTCACTAATTTGACTACACTTTTATTTTACCGCCTGTATATAAGTCACATGTAATGGACTTATAAATTATGATTTGTCATCATATCTAAAAAAAACAGTCAAAATAAAGTAAGTATAATTGCTAGATCTCTAACCCAACGAGTAGTCAGTAGAGTTCAATTATTATGGAAAGTGGCAGTAAAGTCTTGAAAATTACTAATAAATGATGTTGATTTTAAATATTTTCATCATTTTTAAATTAGTATTAGAGCGTACTATACTTTTTTACAAAATAATATGCTTTTTGTATTTTTGTGCTATCCTTTTCAACGCACCAAAATCCAACACTGGTTGTCGCATAGCGCAGCCGGAGTGGCGCAGTGGGGTAATAAAATTGTAACCTCATATTTTTTGTACCTTGTTGATTTGTACCTTTGTAGGAAGGTAGGTAGTTAGGTGCCTACAGCAGGGGGCTATCTCATCGCCGCAGCTTTGGAGATAAAAGGTTGCCTTAAAATGTTTTCCATCACCGTAAGAACGTCTGTATAATGTATGATTAATTCCACGCCTCAACCGAACGGGCGTGGAATCTTGGTAGGGTTGGTTTTCACCAGGAGTATCACAAGTGGTACTGACCTTTGACGCCGTGGACCGGAATTCGAAAGCTCAATTCGAGGCAGGAACACGGGGTAAGGAGCACAAGGGGGGTGAGGGGTGAGGAGTCGAATCTTACTCTCGTCGTAGCCCGATGCTGTCGCCGTCGCTGCCGAACGCGACGAATTGGGGACCGAACCACTGCTTGCTTGCCGACACGAGGAGTCGCTGTCCGAATGCGACGAATTGGGGACCGAACCACTTTAACCTTTCACAACACGAAGCACTCACTCCGATGACTTGAATCTACTTATTTCCCGACGATTGTTCCGTGCTTATTATAATTAACATTCCGACCAGGCCCGACACCTGTGTTAGACAATTATTACTACTAAAATACAGCCAAGGCCCGAACGCCATGTGCCGACATTTTCTCCCAGTCAAAAAAAGTAACCTCTAACTCGTCATCTCGTTTCTATACAAGTGACAGCTGCTAGTTCCGTTTCCGATCACTCGCGGTCCGAGTCGCGCAACAAAAAGAGGTGCGTTCCGAAGCATAAATATTAAACAGTCACCCGCCCGGACAGGCCCGAACCTGTCCCTAATCAATACGAAGGCGAGAAAGTGTTGCGACCGCTCTCTTGAGGACCGAGTCCCCCACCTTGACTTCTGCTGATCGAGGCGTGCCATCCCGACCCGTGTACAATTTGACGATCCGTCCTCGTCTCCATCTCAATGATGGCAGGTTCGCATCCTTAATCAGCACCAAATCACCGACTTGAGGGGGGCTCGTCCGGTCAGTCCACTTAAGGCGCTGCTGCAAGATGTGCAAGTACTCAAGGGACCACCGTTTCCAAAAATCTTGAGCCATCTGCTGCAACATCTGCCACCTAGTTAACCGACTTAACTTAACATCATCGAATGGGTATTCTGGCAGGGCGTTAAGGGGCTGACCTATCAGGAAGTGACCCAGCGTCAACGCTTCCAAATCATTTGGATCCGAACTGAGCGGGCACAACGGACGCGAGTTCAGTGTCATTTCAATTTTACAGAACAGCGTCGCAAGCTCTTCAAAGCGTAGAGAGGTCTCACCGATGATCCTCGTCAGGTGCGACTTAGCCGATTTAACCGCAGCCTCAAAAATTCCTCCCCAATGAGGACATCCCGGCGGACTGAAAACCCATTCAATCCCTCGTCGGGAGCAAGCCGTACCGATGGCGTCCTGGTTACCGTTCAGGAATTGAGTGACCTGCAGATATCGCCTGGCTCCGACAAAATTTGTGCCATTGTCCGAACGGATTAATGTCGGGAGGCCCCTTCGTGAGACGAACCGATCCAGACATGCGATAAATGCCTCCGTAGTGAGGTCACTGACCACCTCCAAGTGGACTGCCTTCGTGGCCAAGCACACGAAGACGCACAGGTATGCCTTCACTAATCTGGCGTTCCGTAGCTGTGAAGACTTGACCATGAATGGTCCCGCGAAATCCGTTCCGACACCCGCAAAAGGCCGGATTTCGTTAACCCTATCCGAAGGCAAATCGCCCATCTGGGGCTGCATGGTAGCCGCCTTGGCCCGATAACAAGGCAGGCACCGAAATACGACGCTACGCACTAAGCGTTTTCCCGATAGAATCCAGAACTCGCGCTGGAGAAACGCCATCAAGGCGTGGCATCCGATATGCCCATTCCGAATGTGTCGATCCTGTATCAACAGTTCGACCAACTTCCCTTTCCTAGGGAGTAACAACGGGTGGCGAGCCGCATAAGGCAGGTTGGCATTCCGCAGCCGACCTCCTACCCTCAGCAATCCGTGAGGGTCAATAAACGGGTTGAGCCGAGCCACAGCTCCCTTCAATTGGACGCGTCCGCGTCTCAGAATGTCCAATTCGGACTTAAAGTGCACCGTCTGCACGTTCCGTACCAATGCGAACAACGCATGGTTCCGTTCCCGTGGTGTCAGGACCTGTGTCCGCACCCGTTGCGCCTCAGAATTGTGACAATTCCGCGCAAATCGGAAGATCCAGGCGGTCACATCGACCAGCTTGTCGAGCGAGCTCTACCGTTCCAGCAGGCTGAACTCCTCTTCCGGCTCTGGTTGCATCGTACAGACACCGACTGTCAAGGCGCCGTTCGCCGAGGTAACGCGTGGACTCATTGGCCAATCCGATTCGGCTTGAGTCAACCATTTTGGACCCCACCACAAGGGATGTCCAACCAACTCCGGAGCGTGACACCCACGAGACGCACAGTCTGCTGGGTTCATTTCCCCTGGAACATGTCTCCAGATTAAGGGAACCTCCGAATTCAAAATCTGCGAAACCCGATTCGCCACAAAAATCTCCAGCTTGTGAACTGAAGCCTTCAGCCAGCATAACACGATCTGGCTGTCCGTCCAAGTGTAGACGGTATCTTCTAACGCTATTGACCCACGAAGAACCGTCATCGTGTGGTTGAGCAGACGAGTCAGGAGAGCCGCTCCCGAAAGTTCTAATTTGGGAATGGTCAGGCGAGTGCGCAACGGCGCAACCTTGCTCTTGGCCATGTCCAACCGCACATCAACCTCCCCCGAGGAGTCGACCGTACGCAGATATACCGCAGCTCCGTAGCCCTTCTCCGAGGCATCGCAAAACTCATGCAGGGTGGCGGTGTATCGTTTGGTGGGGACCAACCTCCGTGGCAGTAAAATCCGATTGATGCCAGGGAGGGTCGAAAAGAACGAGCTCAATGACCCGCTGATCGGGTCGTCCCATTTCAGCTCAGCAGACCACAATTGCTGCATAAAACACTTGAGCTGAAATGTTACCGGGGTGATCCACCCGTTTCGATCAAATGTCCTAGCCACCGTTGAAAGGACGTTTCGTTTCGTCCAGACCTTCGGGGAGTCCAACTCGACCCGATACGAAAACATGTCTGACACCGGCTGGTACTGGACGCCTAATACCGACAACATATTTGGATTTTCCAAATTTTCAAAAATGTGGGGATCCTGCTGGTAGTCATCCGGAAGACCAGACAGTAACTCTGGAGAGTTCGACATCCATTTCCGGAGCTCGTATCCTCCACCCCGTAAGAGCTCAACTAGCTCGTCCCGTCGAGCGAGCGCCTCCTCTACGGAATCTGCACCGGTACATATATCGTCCACGTAGAGATCCTGCTCCAGGATCGCTGCTCCTCTAGGGAAATTTAACCGTTCTCGATCCGCTAACTCCCGCAGAGTGCGAATCGCCAAATAAGGACTAGACCGTAGCCCGTACGTGTTGGTGTTCAGCTCGTACACCTTGATGGGCTGATCTGGGCTCTCTCGCCACAGGATCAGCTGATACCGTCTATCGTCAGGGTGAATGACCGTCTGTCTAAACATCATCCGGATGTCAGCTACAAACACAACATTGTGTCGACGGAACCGTGTGATAACATCCGCAATGTCATGGTTCAACTTCGGCCCTGAATGCAAACACTGGTTCAGGTTCATGCCGTTAGATGTTGATGCCGATCCATCGAACACTACCCGTATTTTGCCCTCCGGGGTCCTCAAGACCGCGTGATGGGGCAGGAAGCAGTGGTCTTCACGCTTCCAGTCGATAGCCGAAACCGACATGTGGCCGAGCGACTCGTATTCCCGCATGAAGTCCACGTACTTCTGCCGGAAAATCCCGTCACGCTTCATGCGTCGTTCCATCGACAGAAGCCGCGTCTCGGCTGCATGGTGTGAACTGCCCAGCGGTGGGCGATCACTCCGGAATGGAAGACGTGTGAGAAATCGACCTGACCGAAGGCGACCAGTATTGTTCCGATAAAACTGTTCACACTCTTCTTCAACCGGGTCCAACCGGCGGACCGTAGGTGGTTCCTCCACCTCCCAAAACTTCTGTATCACCACCGAGAGTACAGAACCGAATAAGGGACTACGAGTCGCTAGGCGTGGGGCAGCCGGCATGACCGGACCCATTACCGCATGGCCCAGTCTGGTGTCGACCGAAACCAGACCAGTCGCCTGCAACACGTGGACACCTGGCACTAACAGGTATCCCAAGGCATCGACACCCAATAAAATGTCTACTGGGCCCGGAATATTGAACTCCGGGTAACAACCCAGCGACCAACTGTCGCACCGAGGGCGACAACCGTACGTGAGGGTGTGAGCCCATCACATTAGGCATGACTAATGCCGTGACCGTCAGATTCACCGATGAATCCACCCGTGACGAGAGAGTAATCCGACATACTCCCTTAACGGAACCGACTTCCGTGTTCCCAATTCCCCGAATGGAATGTGGATACTCCCTTACCGAAATGCCCAACCGTCTTACAAAGTTGCACGAGACTAAGCACCCCTGGGCCCCCGAGTCCAATAGTGCTCGTGCCACACATGCTTTGCCGTCCGAACTCCACGCTATCACAGAGGCGGTGGGGAGCATGACCGTCTGTGGAGTGGCGGCACCCTGTAGCGGGAACCTCCGCGGGATCCGAACCCGCTGAGACCTCCGTCGGCCGTGGAGTAACTCGGCTGCTGATATGCCACCGGCATATCAGACCGTATGTACATCAAGGGGTCCCAACCCGGATAATAGGCCCCTCGCTGTCCCGGTATCCGACCATACCGGACGGTGTACGGTTTGCCCGGTGGCCACCGTGGATGGATGGGGGAGAGCGGATCCAACCTGGGGCGCTCTAGGAATGGGGGCGACATCCGACTGTTCGCCTCCCTGTTCGCCTCCCAGAGCGACGGGCAGGGTGGCGCAGAAGGTGGTGGGCTCCCAGCCTTCGCGCCACTCATAGGTGCCATCTGACACCCGCCCGTAACACGGTGAGCCAGCGGCCCGAAGTCCTCGCTGACCGTGGACAGCGGCGACCGAACCCCGGCTATCCCGCATGTTACGCCCCGCGCTGCCCCCTTCCCCTCGGGGGGGGTCCCGTCCGCGGGTACCCCAGTCACCCCGTTGGTGACTCCCGTTGCCCGGAGGGGGACTGGGTCCGGCCCTGGTTGGGCCCTGTGGCCGACCAACCTGAGTCCGGCCCTGGTGACCGTCCGAAGGGCCTAACCGATTCAGGCACAACACGATGTGGTGCTTGTCACCACAGCACTCACAGGGGAACGCGCGCGAGCACTCGCTCAGCGTGTGCGGCCCCAAACAACCGAAACACAATCGGTGGCGGAAGACTAACTTCCTGCGGGCAGCTACCCCGAGCGCCTTAAAGTTGGCGCAACTGGTCACTTCATGACCGGCACGGTCGCAGTGCACACAGCCGTCACCCGACGGCGCGGCATTCAAAACGCCAAATTGTTTCGACCGCCCACCCCCCCGTGGGGGCGGGGGGCGCGGCCCCTCCCGCATCCGCGCGGGTTGGCGCTGCACACTGGCCTCCGTATCCAGTGTGTCACATCGCCTGCATTCACCCTCCAAAAAATCCGTCAATTGGACGAGCGTGGGCAGTTTCGTGCTACTGCCCCCATGCAGCTGTTCAAACCGACTTTGAACAGCTGCAGGCAACCGTGACAAAACCATATACAAAACAATGTATGACCATTGGTCTACCGGAAGACCAAGGTTCTGAAGGGCCTAAGTGGCCACCAGCACAGGGTTGAGCACCTGTACTCGGATGTCAACATCCCGGGTTACTTTTGGGATGCTAAACAGCTTCCCCAGCTGCGCATCAACCAACCGCCGTTTGTGTTGGTAGCGGTCAAACAATATGGACCTGGCTATCTCATAATTGCCCGCCGTGACCGTTAGGTGACCGACCAACTCCTTCGGTTCACCCCGCAGAGCCATCAATAGTTGGGCCAACTTGTAGGCGTTGTCCAGGTCGTCCCGACCGTGGACCAAACTATCAAATAAATTAATGAATGCCGGCCACTCATCAATTGCCCCACTGAAGGCCGGAATCTCCAGGTGTGGCAGCCGTCCAACAACACCCTTCGGGGGTGGGTCTCCGTTACCCTCCCCACGGTCATTCCTTCGCGACCGCTTAATTTTCTCCGCGCGACGCTCGATGTCGCCCAAGCATTCCATCGCTTGGTCAGCATCCGCGCAGAGCTGTTTCACTGCAGCCACCGAGGTTTCATCCGTAAGCCCGAGAGCTTCAGCCTCCGCAGCCAGCCGACACACCTTCCCGACGCGTGTCATTGCGTCCTCCACACGCTTGAGCAGGACATTGTCCATGTCCGGTCGCTCCACATACTTATGAGTATGGGCGAGCCATCTCATTTCCTCCCGGACACCATGCCGCAGTACCGTCAAGGGCGAAGGTGCCATGCTGACCGATTTAATAGATTCTGGTCTTATACTTCACTACCGAACTAAGTATAGCCAGAGACCAGCACTTGCCCGTCAGCGCTGGGCACAGAAATTAAAACTAAGTTGTCAAAACTAAGGCAACCACTAAAAACAATTAAATCCTAAAAAATATTTAATATGGTCGCCCTGTGGACATACACCTTATAACTATACACTCTAAATCAATTAGAGAATGCCACCATAAGGCACATACGGCATACACATAAGGCAATAACACACAAAAATTTATTATAAGAAAAAAGGCTATTTTTAATATAATGAAGGTAGCTGTGAACCTTCTAGAAGTGGCCCCTCCGATATGACCCACACTTCCACTGAGGTCAGCAAAATCAGCTTAATACCCCTTAAATAGCCTGACCCTGCTCTGTAATCCGAAATAACACTGCAATGCTATGGAACCCGACTGCAATACTATAGTCCGACCGAATGACTGTTTCTTATGCACACCGAGTAGTTTCCGACTACAACTTTATAATAATTGTTAACTAAATCGTCAATTATACGTTCACTAACCGAAAATGAAATTTAATTGTGGTATACCGACCACAAGACAAATGAACTTTAAGTGTGGTATACGGACCACTCACAAACTGGTTGCCGACCAATCTGAGATACCCTTTTTTCCCAACTACAATGTGGCAAAAAAACAACCCTACAACCGTCCGTGCATCGATTTCCCACTAGGAAACCGCGCCTGCTACCAAAATGATTAATTCCACGCCTCAACCGAACGGGCGTGGAATCTTGGTAGGGTTGGTTTTCACCAGGAGTATCACAAGTGGTACTGACCTTTGACGCCGTGGACCGGAATTCGAAAGCCCAATTCGAGGCAGGAACACGTGGTAAGGAGCACAAGGGGGGTGAGGGGAGAGGAGTCGAATATTACTCTCGTCGTAGCCCGATGCTGTCGCCGTCGCTGCCGAACGCGACGAATTGGGGACCGAACCACTGCTTGCTTGCCGACACGAGGAGTCGCTGTCCGAATGCGACGAATTGGGGACCGAACCACTTTAACCTTTCACAGCACGAGGCACTCACTCCGATGACTTGAATCTACTTATTTCCCGACGATTGTTCCGTGCTTATTATAATTAACATTCCGACCAGGCCCGACACCTGTGTTAGACAATTATTACTACTAAAATACAGCCAAGGCCCGAACACCATGTGCCGACATTTTCTCCCAGTCAAAAAAAGTAACCTCTAACTCGTCATCTCGTTTCTATACAAGTGGCAGCTGCTAGTTCCGTTTCCGATCACTCGCGGTCCGAGTCGCGCAACAAAAAGAGGTGCGTTCCGAAGCATAAATATTAAACAATGTACATTGGTTAAATCTTATCTCAATGGTATAAGATCCGCACCGGATTCGAACACGCATCGAGTGTCTCCTGCGTGAGAAGCGAATATAAAACCACTAGACTATGGAGATTAATTAGTATAAACCGGTTTATTAGGGTTTACCCCATTATTATTTTGTACACGACTGTACATTGATTGAAATGTATGGGAAAATAAACATTGCATTTTTAATGCCGTTCTTCAAAGTAAACCAGGTGGAAATTATTATTGTTTCGGTGGACTATTTCTGGACTATTTTTTGGCATAAATATCAAACTAGAAGTCGTAGGCGGTCCGGAGATATTTGATGTTATCAAATGTTCAAGCTGTAATCCTCACCAAGATGTCTTAATAACTCTGGAATCGTTGAAGGACTATTTCTGAAATTTGGCACGCCGTGTGGACTATTTCTGGACTAATTTTTGAAACCTAAACCAAGTCAATAGGCCCTTCCGTTTGCTTGCAAGAGAGATGAGGATTACAGCTTGACGTCAAGCTGTAATCCTCACCAACTTATAGCTATAACTTCGAAACTATATGTGGACTAATTTTCTTTCTTGGTGGAATATTTAGGACTATTTCTGGACTATTTTTTAGCATTTTCAAATTTCATTTTCATGAAGGTTTCAATGGTGAGGATTACAGCTTGAAGGTCGTCTTTTATGCGGAATCTTATGCTTAACGACTATGACGTTATAACTCTGACTGAAACATGGCTTATCGACTCAATTGCCGATAATGAATTATTTGATAACAGGTATTTAGTGTGGCGCCGGGACCGCGACTATAGTTCCACCATGCAAACTATGGGAGGCCGGAGTTTTAATAGCGGTTAAACGCGAATTGTATTCGAACATCAATGTTGGCTGGCAATCGACGGCCGAGGACATTTCTCAATTCCCTTAGTACGTTATACTCGTAGTACACTTGGATCTACTCTGCGCCTGTGCACATTATATCTTTGTGAACACAATGGTAATAGTTTTAAAACGCAATTGGACCTTTGGCACTAATTTAATTCATCTTATGGCGAACAACATTCATGACAAGTTTCTTATTGAGGGTGACTTCAATATGAGTAGCATACAATGGTTACTTCAGGATGGCCAAATTCAAGCACAAAATTTAGTTTCCGCCCAGGTTATCGACTTTATTGATACTTTGAATGTATGCGGCCTCCATCAATTTAACACTTTTGTAAACAACTTTGGTCGGATTCTGGACCTTATTCTATGCAATGAAAATGTTACTAAGTACTACACCCTGTCTCGACCCTCTGGTTTCAGAGAATCCCTACCATAGGGCACTGGTTGTTTTTATTCCCGTGTTTAACTTCACCCCACTCAAGCCAATACCACACACCTCTTTTAATCCCCGTTTTCTCGTGGTCCCACTGATTTGTCCCATCAATGGGACCACGAGGAAAACTTATTTCTCGTAGTCCCATTCAGTTCAATTTAAAGTATCTTGAACCTCCTGTGTAAAATGCATGACAGTAAAGAAATGACAGAAAGTAAAACCGAGTGCTGAAGTCGTTTATTTACGACGTGTAAACCATGTGTTTTAAAAAAATATTTTCAAGATACTATATTTTAGTTCTGATGAATATTATTTGTACTATAAGGTAAACGTCCCTGGGGCGTTTTAGATGACTGCAAACTTGCGTCTCACTTGAAATAAAACATGTGTTTTAAAAAAATATTTTCACGATACTATATTTTAGTTCTGATGAATATTATTTGTACTATAAGGTAAACGTCCCTGGGGCGTTGTAGATGACTGCAAACTTGCGTCTCACTTGAAATAAGAAAATTCAACTTGCACAAGAAATTTACTTTTAATACATTTGGCACTTCCCCGATGTCGTTTTGATGGCATCCTGGAAATACATAGTCAGGACATAAGTTCTGTCACATGTGCAATATGAAATAATTTAGACATGTTTATTATTTATGTAAACATTTATATAGCAAAATGAACTTAATAAAACATAGATTCTTATGGTAATAAAGTTTATTCAAAATGACCCCCGCGATTTTGAATACAGGCCTTTATTCTGCGCGGCCAGTCGTCTATCGCAGCACGAACGAGGTCCATGTCAATATCGGCGGCTGCCTTAATCAAGGATGCTTTGAGTGACTCCAAATCAGGATGAGGCTTTGAGCAGGCCTTTTCCTCCAAGTGTTGCCATATCTTGTAATCTAACTGACTCAAATCTGGACTGGAGGAGGGCCAATCTTCGTTGCGGATGAAGTCGATTTCACGCGCCGCCAGCCAGTCTTGTGTGCTCTACATGGTATGAGAAACAGGTTCCACAAGGTTCTTGAGGACTGTATTTTGATACACAATTGGATTAGTTTTTACGCCTTTCTCACAAAAATGTACCTCAGTTAAGCCCCAATAAGAGACTCCCAACCAAACCATGAGCGAGGATGGAAAATGACCTCGTTGGACACGCGGCATACGGTTGCTCGCTTCTTCACTGCTGTATGCGTACACCTTATCATTTTGTTTGTTGTAGCTCTCTTCCACGGTGAACATTTTTTCATCCGAAAAAAGAATTTCCCGATGCTTTTTTCCCGCGTACCGCTTCATCAAAGCGCGGCATCTCTTCAGTCTCAGGTCCATTAAACGAGCGTCCAAACGATGTCCTGTTTTTCTTCGATATGCCCTAAGCCATAAGTCTTCATTTAACACCCTTTTCACCGTGGTCCTGCTTAACCCCATCTGAAGGGCCAACAGGTTCTGCTTACGTATGGGATTTCTTTGAATTCGCGCCTTCACAGCTTTTATCACTGCTGGAGTCCTAACAGAGCGAGGGCGACCACTTCTTGACTTCTTCTTCGAGAGTCTTCATTGTATCGTTTTATGGTACGATAAACGAATCTTTTGGTTATATGGTAATGTATGGGTGTTGGGTTGTGTACTACGCCCGTAGGTCGTCAAATAATAATGCACAAGACTTACAGTTCAGCGGTGTATTATCCGAGTACACAGAAAATCCATACATGTAAGCAATCAAAAGGCACAGAAGGGTAGAAGGCACAAGCACTATTAATAGGTCAAAGTTATAAAGCAGGAGAACAGTTCGGAAGATAGAAATAGGAAAGCAAACAAGCATAAAAAGCAAGCACAGGTTTCGCGTCTTTGTCAGTTGCGATAAAGAGGGACATGCGTTCCGCGTCGTAGCTAGGCAATGACTGTGGAATGTTCTCTGGTGCGCAGACGCCTCGCCTAGCGGTGACGAGTTGTCCGCTAGTGAGAGGTCGAGGTCGATAAGACGTGTCGATATACTGCCGTATCGACATCGACGAGTTGGTTGGCATATGTATGTGTTTATATTAGTATTACATTATATATATATATATATAACTAATATCATTATCTTAGTGTGTATTTAAGTGTAAGTATATATGTATAGTATAGTTTGTAAATATATGAATGTTTTAGCATACGATTACGTAAATGTATAAGTGTAATATGTAAATTGTGTATGAGTAGGCTACACCACCCCCCACCAGAGTCCCTCAGGGACGATAATAATTAGGGAACTTAATAACACGCCCTGAACGAGTCGTTTTAAGTTGACTATTCTGAGGAGGGTTGTCTGGCACGAGAGTGTCATTGACGTTTTCCAGTGTAAAAGCTGGTTTGAGCCGGTCAATGGACACTGTCACCTCTTTATTATTGAGGAGAATTTTAAAAACTTTATCTCCTCTGACTTGCACTTTGTGCGGCCCAGAGTAAGCTGGAGTAAGGGAACCTCTGGTAGTGTCGTCGCGAAGGAATACATGGCTACAGTTTTCCAGTTCCTTGTGCACAAACACTTTTGGCTTACAATGGCGCGAAGCAGGGACGGGCCGTAACTTCTCTATGAAGCCTTTGAGTCTGGCGGAAAAATCGGAGATATCCGAAGTAATGCCAGTACTTGGCTCCCAGAACTCACCGGGGAGTCTTAACGGCTCTCCGTAGACTAGCTCGGCCGAAGACCCTTTCAAATCTTCTTTAAAGGCGGTGCGTATTCCCAGCAGGACCCACGGCAACGACTCAGTCCATCTGTCATTTGCATGACAGACAATAGCCGCTTTTAGTTGGCGGTGAAACCTTTCAACTAAACCGTTGCAAGCCGGGTGGTATGCTGTTGTCCTCTTATGCTCGAACCCGGCTATCCTAGACAAGCATTGAAATAGACTCGACTCAAACTGACGACCACGGTCGGTTGTAATGCTTGTAGGACAGCCGAACCGAGCAATCCAAGTACACAGCAGTGCTTTAGCAACGGTTTCTGCCGTGATATTTTCTATCGGTACTGCCTCAGGCCAGCGAGTAAATCGATCTACTGCGGTGAGACAATACCGATAGCCCTGGGAAAGTGGAAGGGGGCCTACCAGATCTATATGGATCTGTTTAAAACGGGCGCGTGGTAAGTTGAATGTGCCCAACGAGGAGGTCACGTGACGGTTGACTTTGGCTCGTTGGCACGGCAAACAAGAACGCGCCCAATCTCTGCAATCCTTTTTTATCCCTGGCCATACAAATCGCTCGGAAACTAGATTAGCCGAAGCGTTACAGCCGGGGTGACTTAAAGAATGCAGGCTATCGAAAACATGTTTACGCAGAAACTTGGGTACGTAAGGCCTGGTAGTCGGTGTACTGACGTCGCCGTACAAAGGAACTTGACTTCCAGGAACATGTAGTTTCTGCAGCTGCAGGGAAGAACCGTTGTCCAAGAGCTGTTGAAGTTCAGGGTCAGAGGCTTGGTGTTGGGCTATCGTTTCGAGGCTGACAGGTACTTCCAACTCTTCAATTCGCGACAAAGCATCCGCCACCACGTTATCCTTGCCACTGATGTGGCGGATATCTGTCGTGAATTGAGATATGAAGTCAAGATGTCTATACTGACGGGGCGAACAGTTGTTTTTCCTTTCATGGAATGCGAAACTGATCGGTTTGTGGTCAGTATAGACAATGAAATGGCGAGCCTCGAGCATATGCCGGAAATATTTCACCGCTTCATAAATAGCCAATAATTCCCTATCGTAAGGTGAGTATTTGGTCTGAGGGGGGGTAAGCTTCCTTGAGAAGAAGGCCAGTGGTTCCCAAGCATCATTTTTAAATTGCTGGAGCACTGCGCCGATAGCCTTGTCTGACGCATCCGTGACCACTGCTAATTTTGCAGAGCAATCTGGATGAGCCAGCATGGCAGCATTCGACAAGCTCTCCTTAGAGGCCTGGAAAGCTTCCAAGGTGTCCCCAGTGAGGTGAATTGGCTGAGATCCCTTTACAGAGTCTGTCAACAGGGCATGCAGTGGGGCTTGAATTTGGGCTGCTCCTGGAAGAAACCTCCTATAAAAATTTATCATGCCTAAGAAGCCACGTAGTTGCTTGACGTTGCTTGGAGGTGGGGAGTCGATGATTGCCTGAACCTTTGACTCCAGGGGTCTGCAACCATCGGATGAAATCCGGTACCCTAGAAATGTTACCTCTGGAGCCCCTAAGACACACTTTGCTGTGTTTACCAGCATGCCATACTGCTTTAGTCTCGTAAAGACTATTCGCAGGTGCTCCTCGTGCTCTGCTTCGCTCCTAGAATAAATCAAAAAATCGTCCAGGTACGTATACACAAAGTCGAGTCCTCTGGTAAGCTCGTCGACGAACCTTTGAAAAGTTTGACCCGCATTTCGCAGACCAAACGCCATAAAAGGGAACTCGAATAATCCGAAGGGGGTCGTGATGGCGGTCTTGGGGATATCGTCGGGACTGACAGGTATCTGATTATAGGCCTTTTCCAAGTCGAGAGTACTAAATACCTTACAACCGGCAATATTGTATGAGAAATCTTGAATGTGCTTAATTGGGTACCTGTCAGGCACGGTGCGAGCATTCAGGCTGCGGTAATCCCCACAAGGGCGCCATCCGTTGCCCTTCTTCGGGGCCAGGTGCAGAGGCGAGGACCAGGGACTCTCCGACGGCCTGGCAGTGCCACTAGCCAGCATGATCCGGAACTCCTCTTGGGCGATTTTTAGTTTATCTGGAGCTAAACGACGGGGTGGCAAAGAGACTGGCGGGCCAGGTGTTGTGTGTATGTGGTGGACGGTGTTGTGTGGTATAGACGTATTATGCCTACCAGCTGGTCGAGTAATTTCGGGGAAATCCTCAAGAATTTTGTGATACCGAGACTCGCCAGTTACGACTTTAACGGAAGACACGTCTTTACAATTGGCTGCAGTGGCAGTGGAAGCAATAGAAGTTAAATTGTCAATTAAGCGTCTATTACGACAATCTACAATGAGGCTGTAATAATTTAAAAAATCAACTCCAATGATTGGTTTGGTAACATCGGCAACTACGAAACGCCATACAAGCGTCCTACGTAAACCAAAATCTAAATTTAAATTTACAAAGCCATATGTAGCAATATTAGAACCATTTGCCGCACACAAACTATACCCAGTCCTAGAACGACGATCACATAGCGCCGACCGTGGATACACGCAGAGGTCGCTTCCCGTGTCGACTAAAAACTGCGTCTTTGTAACGCGGTCGGTGACGAACAGGCGACCCGTAGATGTCGATGGGCAATCATTCGTCGCCATTATAGACTGCCCTTCGCGTTTTCCGCCGACTTGAAATCACAAGGCCGCATGCACTTGCTGGCCCTGTCTCCGAACTTCCCGTGGTACCAGCAAAGAGGATATTTGCGGTAATTCGACTGGGACCGTTGTCTCGAAGTCTCGGTTCGCTTGCCTTGAGGTAAACGCGTTCTAGATCTGCCACTCCTTCCAGATGTAGTCGCCTGGAACTGCTGGAACTGTTTCCGTAGTTCTGCGATTTCTCTGGTAAGATCGCTAAGGATTGAACCCGGAGCTCTACTAGTCACTGCGGCGACGTTAGGCGAAGAACAGGCCAAATCGTTGACACGATCGGCTAGGTCGCAGAGATCTTCACGCGAAGTTGAAGCTGGTTGTCCCGCGAGCACCATCTGTATGCCATGAGGAAGGCGTGTGGTCCAAATAGACTTGATGAACTCGTCCGGTACTGCGGGGCCCGCTAGGTCCTTGAGATGTCGGAAGAAGTGCGACGGCTTGCGGTCGCCCAGTTCTTCGTGCATCAGCAGCTGTTTGGTCTTCTTCTCGTTGGAGATGCCCAGTCTTTTGATTAATTCGGACTTCAGTTTCGCATATTTCATGGTTGCCGGGGGATTAATAATAATATCTTTCACCTCGCGAGAATATTGGTTGTCGAGTTGTGCAATCACATAATTAAATTTTGTCGAGTCATTGGTAATGCCGGAAATGGTAAATTGTCCCTCGACTTGGGCGAACCAGATTTCCGGTTCATCTGCCCAGAAAGGTGGCACTCTCACGCCAACCTTAAAAACGTTGCTCGATTTTATCGACATCGTCCCAGCACTATTTTCCGATGACGTGCCGGCTTGGGGCTCAAGTGCATCACTAAATTCCTTGTCTTGGCTCATATTGTGGGTCACCAGTATGGTAATGTATGGGTGTTGGGTTGTGTACTACGCCCGTAGGTCGTCAAATAATAATGCACAAGACTTACAGTTCAGCGGTGTATTATCCGAGTACACAGAAAATCCATACATGTAAGCAATCAAAAGGCACAGAAGGGTAGAAGGCACAAGCACTATTAATAGGTCAAAGTTATAAAGCAGGAGAACAGTTCGGAAGATAGAAATAGGAAAGCAAACAAGCATAAAAAGCAAGCACAGGTTTCGCGTCTTTGTCAGTTGCGATAAAGAGGGACATGCGTTCCGCGTCGTAGCTAGGCAATGACTGTGGAATGTTCTCTGGTGCGCAGACGCCTCGCCTAGCGGTGACGAGTTGTCCGCTAGTGAGAGGTCGAGGTCGATAAGACGTGTCGATATACTGCCGTATCGACATCGACGAGTTGGTTGGCATATGTATGTGTTTATATTAGTATTACATTATATATATATATATATAACTAATATCATTATCTTAGTGTGTATTTAAGTGTAAGTATATATGTATAGTATAGTTTGTAAATATATGAATGTTTTAGCATACGATTACGTAAATGTATAAGTGTAATATGTAAATTGTGTATGAGTAGGCTACAGTTATATTCAAATTTTTCAGTAAGTCGAAAATCTGAATTGGCGCGTAACCGCAACGATGCAACGCAATAACTGCGACACGGTCTTCTTTAAGTGTCCACTCCATATTCAAAAATGAGGAAAATTCTAAAAAGTACACATTTTTATTTTCATAAAAAATTCGAAATTCGAATTCAATAAACTTTTTTGTGGCCAGCGTTCTAAATTCAAAAGTTTTTATTGTGTGACAGAACTTATGACCTGACTGTGTATACAGCCTTCAGTTTCGGTCGTCCGCAGTAACCGAGCTCCATATTTATGATCCCAGACATTTTATTAGCAGTACCTAAAGTTATTATATTTGACAACACAAAGCAAGCAGTTATACTTCATTGAAAACTGAAAAAAAACGTCAGTAATTACAGTAGTACTTAATACGAAGGTTTTGTAGACATAGCGGTTGGACCACGAGTATCTCTGACGAGTAGGTCTGACATGAATCAATCTCAGATTAGATTAAGAACCACTTTGCAAATGATTAGTTACTTTCGCATTATTAATATTAGTATGGATAAATAAAAATCAATGTATGTATGTTTGCGCTCGATACGCTCCTAAACCACTGATCGGATTGTGATGAAACTTCGGTATTGTGTTCTGAGGACGCCAGAAAAGGTTAATAGCAAAAAAAAATGGCGGTACGAAGTTTGCCGGGTCAGCTAGCTCTTTATAAGCATTTTCCCTTTCTCCAAGAGCTAATTCTAAAATGATAGTAATAGCCTTTAGTTGTTATTTCTGGAAATGCTATTAACATAGCATTGATCGAAAGTCCAAATAGTTCGACTACCTACCGAACTACTAGTAGGGCTGGATGGAATAAAGGGAATAATATTCTTCAACAACTAATGTTACAAGACCGTAGGTACAGTCACGAGCGTTAATTTGGGACCCATTTCCTTCAAATGTTGTTAGAACATTTACAATGCAATAAGGTCGAAAACTTCAGTTCAAAAATAATTGTGAAGTGTCAAGATGACACAATTACATGTCTTATTGAATGGGCCCTTGAATTGATAACGTCTTTGCCAAAAGCTATCATTACAGTTTTCTAATTATGAACATGTGTAATTGTGTGTCAGTGTCAGACAAGAAAATGTATTGAAAACTGTCATTTTCACAAAATACTATTTTAAAATAACAAATATGGCCGGAGAGAAGACAGGGCCTCTAACACGGGTGACAATTAGTCGGAAAAAATCGGAAATGATCGTTTGACTCGTTCCGCCCGGTTGACGTCACTGAGCGGTTTCCCCTAGTCACGTATAGTAACGTAAGTTGTCAGCATGGCAAACATTGACACTCCTTTAAAATATTAGCTTTAAATGTCTTCAGTTTGCTATACGATATTCCACCTTAGGTGGGTCCCAAATTAACGCTCGTGACTGTACAAGCACAACAATAAATAAAGTTCAAAGGTATGTAACAAACTTAATATACAACTGAATTGATAACATCCTTATTTGAAATTAAGTTACAAGGGTGCATGGATTTATCTAAGTTTTTCTAAGAAATGTCCCACCGTGATCTCTCCGTGGACCAGTTGCAATTGGTTATTCATTATTATGTCATCCTGTCTGATAAATTCCTTTCGTCTTTCTGTCGTTTCAGATTCTTGGTTTTCCCTTACAACCAAAATATTTAACAGGCGAAGAATAGACTTTGGTAGACGTTTCTTCATGTCCTTGTTTAACCTAGAGTGCCAACTCTCAAAGACGTTATTCGTTCGGTGTCTTTCACCAAACACATTCCATTGTAATATAAACTCATAATTTTTTAGCCATGTTTGCCTCATATACTTTTCAAAAAGCATAATTTTTGAAGTGTTTAGGCTTTCATCTTTTATATATTTAATGCCATTTGACATATGATCCATGGGTAGCAACGCCAACGCAGTAAATAGACCAACAAAACGTCGTTCATGTTTTGAATTCATTTTCAATTCTTTGGATTTTTTCCAGATACTTTTTGTTAAATGGTAATAACATTTTTTTAATTTTATTTCTGGAAATATAGCCAGCAACGCATTGGCGGTAGCTATCTCGAAGTCTAAGTGAAATTTAATTGGCGACCAGTTTCTTATTTCGGATTTAATCATTTAAAATAAAGCCGTGTAAGATTCCTGACTTTTATTTGTCATTATCGCGTAAACAAGTGGAATGACGTGCGTTTCCGATGCTGACTTCGAAATATCACCGTGAATGGATACTAGTTGCGTAAAGGGATCCGGGCAGCTCTGAAATGTGCCATCAATGAAAAACTCATCAATGTCTTTCATTATTTTACGGTTCTCAGTGGAACAGAACACGACCATCCGATTATTGTTATAGTAGTAGTCAGCAAGCACAAAATCTGAGAACTGGGGTGGTATGGTCACTTGTTCAACATTTTTAAAATTTGTACGAAGACGTCTAGTGTACATGGCAGTTTGGATACTTTTAAGATCAGGCAATTTAGTAACGAAATGAATACCGTCGTTTTTCAAATCAGTCATGCCCTTTTTGTCGGTTCTACGGGCTTCTTTCTTCATTTTGTAAAGCTTCTCGTCAATTTTGTTCTTGGCATGTCGTATTTCACATGAATGTTTTTTTGTTTTATAATTTGTTTACCCTGAAATGCAGCAATATTCTACTTCAATATACATACTTCAATATTCAATGTACATACATTCAGTTTATAATAATCAAAACCGCTCACTTCTCTTCGCACGCATACAATGATACATACACACAAACACAGAGATACAGCAGCAGCACTAAAACTCAATAAAGACTGTTTTAGGAACTATGAAAACTCGTACTAGATCTACGAACAAAATTTCATTTAAGAAACCAATTATATATTATAGGTATACTTATATAATTAGTTTACCTTGAGAGTCACAGACCCACGACATTTCACTTTTTTGGCCTGAGTACATTTCCAAATTACTTACGTCTCCATTTTTATATCCCCTATGCCGATAATATTGCCGACCTTCTAATAACATGACTTATCCACGTTTTCGTTTAACGAAAACAATTTCGTCGCTACCGTCAGCCATGAATGAATTTTATTTCAGTTTAAATTAGCAAATTACAAAATTTCATACGTAGGTACTTCTTATTAATACTGAGAAACTGCTTGTCATTTTGAGTACTTATTTGTCATATATTTTATTATTTATCATCTTCCACTTCACTCAGCATTAGATAAAGTTTGTTAATACGAAGAGGTTCTAATGCGTACATGATGATATTATACAGGAAGTGAAATTTTATTAATGGGACTACGAGAAATAAGTCTTCCTCGTGGTCCCATTGATGGGACAAATTAGTGGGACCACGAGAAAACGGGGCTTTTAATTACTTTAAAGCCAACTATGAGCTTATAAATGAGCATATTAATAAAATTGATTGGTCCGGTGTTTTGTGTCAGGGAGGTGTTAATAATGCAGTTGCGACTTTTTACAGAATTATTTTTGGAATTCGTGACACCTATGTACCTTTACGCAAGGCTTCTGGAGGTAAATACCCACCATGGTTCAGTCCCGCCTTGATTAAAGTTATTAGAGAAATATTCAAATATTTAAAAAAGTTCAAAACTTATAGTAATCTCTCTGATAAAAATTCCTTTTCAATCCTACGCGACAGAGCGAGAAGAATGGAAAGGGATTGTCATGTTAAGTATATGGCTATGATTGCACACTCTATCGTTAATAACACGGAAGCATTTTGGTCCTACGTTAAAACGAAAAGAATTGGTGGTAGTTTCCCTTCTAGCATGTCGTATGACGGTGCTTCTTCTGACTGCGGCCAGACAATAAGTATTTATTTCTCTGCTTATTTCCACTCCACCTTCCTGACCTCGGCTACACCTGCTCCTGCAACTGGCGCTGGTTCACAACCTGACGACCCCGTTGGCTTGTGTGATATGGCAAGTATCGCGGTCGAGGCATCAGCTGTTCAGCGGCTACTGGAAGGTCTTGATCTTACAAAGTCGGCTGGTCCCGACACGTTGCCGGCCAAACAATTGGTCTCGTATGCCAAGGAACTTTCAGTGCCAGTGTCCATATTGTTTAAACGTTCTCTAGACGAGGGTTTAATGCCAGACATTGGAAATCAGCATTCATTTCACCTATTCACAAAAAAGGCTCTCGTGAGTGTGTCGAACATTACAGACCGATCTCCAAATTATGCCTACTTGCTAAAGTTCTCGAACGTACTGTCTATGCACAACTCTACGGTGCTCTGAATGTTAGTTTTAGCCCCTTTCAGCATGGGTTTCTAAAGGGAAGATCTACAGTATCAAACGTTTTACTTTCACAGCCGCCTCGTTATCGGTTTTCAAATAAAATGAATAGAGTAAAAGTAGAAACGGTTTAAGCAATTTTTAGATATATACACAATGACTTAAGCGGTGATCAAGTACCAATTTTTCTAACTTAGTAATTGGTGGCGGTCACATACAAGTCGTAATTAAATACAAGAAATCAAATATTCTCTTTTCTATGATTACTTTTATCAAATAAGTATTCTTTTTTCTATGATTAGTTTTATTTTGAAATCAAGATCCTCCTATCTAATCTCTATCTGCGAGCTTTCATAGTTTAACGGCAATGAAATTTAATGTAGTATGAAATTAAATGAAAATTAACAAGTGGGTTAATTAATTATGTTTCAACTTTTGACCCTTCCGCACGCCACGCCCTGTTGTGATTGTTGGTTTTCGCGTCACGAGCTGTCAGGGCGGCGCACGGAAATTATGCGCCGCTGTGTCGTAAATGTAGGATTGCTTCTATTGTAATAGGTCTAAAGCTTTGAAATAAAAAGACAATACATGTTTATTGATTATTTTATTCGATAGTGTGATTCTAAACCCAATGGGATGGGGTGCCTCATATATGTATACGCTGTCTAAAGTACAGATGTGAGGAAAAATATGTTTAATGACACTATATGATTTTTGTTTCTTTTTAATTTTGATACAAAATTATGACTGTTATTATCCTAAATATATACCTTATCAATCCATATATTCTTTAACTATGCCTCCCATACATCATCACTATCAAAAACGAAGTCAAAGTTTTTGTGCAAAATGCGAGATTGCAGGCCGCGACTGAATGAACCGTTTTGAAATAAACACTAGTCCTAGTTTTAGCCAGTACTCATATTATATCACCTTTCTTATTCATTTATTCCTTGAAATCTGAAAGAAAAACACGCAAACATACCACCATACTACTACCTGGGTTGTGTCCAAAAATTATAGTATATTGAGGTTCATTGAAATAAAAGACGTAAATTCATAGTAAACCCTTTATTTTGCCCTTATGGAATGTTTATTAGTAGATACAAACAATAAACAGAAGAAAACCCCATGAAAAGTTTTTGTATGAGAATTTCTAGATACTAGAGCTGTACCCTACACCCACCTGTTGTCGATAGAATCGTGAAGCACGAATACTTCGTAAGACAATATATAGTAATAGATGTGTAGGTACTTTTTCATTTGTGAATTTTATAATTTTGATAGATATTATGTAGATAGTAAAAAAGCATCAATAAAAAATACAATACTAAAATAAAAATTCAAATAAATTGTTTTGAGTTTGAAGCGACATTGGGAACAACATTCTAAACAAACAAAATTTTCCTTATGTCGATGCTTTCTTGTTTATCGGTAAGAAAGCAGTTGCTTTACACATTATAAAAATAAGAAACAAAATAAAAATCTAAAATTGTATATTTCACAATATATATAATACCACAAGCCAAATACATAGTCAGGTCATAAGTTCTGTCACATGTGCAATATGAAATAATTTAGACATGTTTATTATTTATGTAAACATTTATATAGCAAAATGAACTTAATAAAACATAGATTCTTATGGTAATAAAGTTTATTCAAAATGACCCCCGCGATTTTGAATACAGGCCTTTATTCTGCGCGGCCAGTCGTCTATCGCAGCACGAACGAGGTCCATGTCAATATCGGCGGCTACCTTAATCAAGGATGCCTTGAGTGACTCCAAATCAGGATGAGGCTTTGAGCAGGCCTTTTCCTCCAAGTGTTGCCATATCTTGTAATCTAACGGTCTCAAATCTGGACTGGAAGAGGGCCAGTCTTCGTGCCGGATGAAGTAGATTTCACGCGCCGCCAGCCAGTCTTGTGTGCTTTTCGCTTTATGAGCTGGCGCAGAATCTTGTTGGAATACCCAGTGCCTGTTATTAAACATGGTATGAGAAACAGGTTCCACAAGGTTCTTGAAGACTGTATTTTGATACACAACTGCATTCGTTTTTTCTCACAAAAATGTACCTCAGTTAAGCCCCAATAAGAGACTCCCAACCAAAGCATGAGCGAGGATGGAAAATGACCTCGTTGGACACGCGGAATACGGTTGCTCGCTTCTTCACTGCTGTGTGCGTACACCTTATCATTTTGTTTGTTGTAGCTCTCTTCCACGGTGAAAATTTTTTCATCCGAAAAAAGAATTTCCCGATTCTTTTTTCCCGCGTACCGCTTCAACAAAGCGCGGCATCTCTTCAGTCTCAGGTCCATTAAACGAGCGTCCAAACGATGTCCTGTTTTTCTTCGATATGCCCTAAGCCCTAAGTCTTCATTTAACACCCTTTTCACCGTAGTCCTGCTTAACCCCATCTGAAGGGCCAACAGTTTCTGCTTACGTATGGGATTTCTTTGAATTTGCGCCTTCACAGCTTTTATCACTGCTGGAGTCCTAACAGAGCGAGGGCGACCACTTCTTGAGCTGTCATCTACACTAGAGTCTTCATTGTATCGTTTTATGGTACGATAAACGAATCTTTTGGTTATATTCAAATTTTTCAGTAAGTCGAAAATCTGAATTGGCGCGTAACCGCAACGATGCAACGCAATAACTGCGACACGGTCTTCTTTAAGTGCCACTCCATATTTAAAAATGAGGAAAATTCTAAAAAGTACACATTTTTATTTTCATGAAAAATTCGAAATTCGATTTCAATAAACTTTTTTGTGGCCAGCGTTCTAAATTCAAAAGTTTTTATTGTGTGACAGAACTTATGACCTGACTGTGTATAATTAGGTAGGTTTCGGTACATTCATCAACAAATGTCATTGTTCAGAAAAAATAGTTCCGATGTTATAAAAACGACTTGGAAAATAATTAATGAGGAGGCCGGTCGTAGTAAAAAAGCGAGTCACGATTACGAACTAAAAATCAATGGACAGCTTACGAGTTCTAGCTTAGAAGTTGCAACTGAATTTGAATCGTTTTTTACTAATGCACCGGCTTCCACGACTAAGTATTTAAATTCGTCACCTTTGTCTGCTGTTGCAATATTAAAAGATAATGTCTCAGAGTGTGCTTCATACTTGAATTTTAAGCACGTCACAAGTTCAGATGTCGTAAAGGCATTTAAATTGATAAATGTTAAGAAAACGAATGATCTTTGGGGACTCTCTGTTCACGTCGTTAAATCCCTGATCGAATTAATTGCACCTGACCTAGCGGTCATTTTCAACAATTGTATAGACTGCGGTGAATTTCCTGATTTAATGAAACAAAGTAAGATAATTCCCCTCTTCAAAGCAGGTAGTACTCAAGACCCCACCAATTTCAGACCTATATCAATACTACCAACTTTTAGTAAAATTTTTGAGAAATTAATCTTATCACAGCTATTACATCATTTTGAATCAAATAAGCTAATGCATAACAAACAGTTTGGATTCACTCGCGGTCGTTCAACAACAGATGCCGGAATTCAGTTCATTGAAAGTATTTTTGATGCCTGGGAAGAGTCACAAGATGCCCTAGGCATTTTTTGTGACTTATCTAAGGCTTTTGATTGCGTTTGTCATGAAACATTGATCAGGAAATTACATCATTATGGAGTTAGAGACACGTCATTGAATTTGTTAAAATCTTATCTGAACGGAAGAATACAAAGGGTAGACGTAAACGGAGAACGATCACCAGGATCATTGGTTTCTTTGGGCGTGCCACAGGGCTCAATATTGGGACCCTTCCTATTCCTCATCTATATAAACGACTTACCCTATCTAGGAAGGGACTGTCATGATATGGTACTGTTTGCTGATGACACCTCACTTATTTTTAAAACAAAGCGAAACCAACACGCTACTGATGATCACGTGAACAATACCATATCAAGAGTGGTAAATTGGTTTAATGTTAATAATTTGCTATTAAATGAGAAAAAGACTAAATGTGTTAAGTTTCTTACTACTAACGTTAAAAATAATCAGACATGTATAACAATTAAAAATGAGGAATTGGAATTGGTAACCAGCACAGTGTTTCTAGGTATAACGTTGGATTCCAAACTCCAATGGGGTCCACATATTGATAAGCTATCGAACAGACTGAGCTCTGCAGCTTTTGCATGCAGGAAAATCCGTCACTTGACAGATTTAAAAACAGCCAGATTAGTTTATTTTAGTTATTTTCATAGTATTATGTCCTACGGTATTCTGCTCTGGGGCAGTGCTGCTGACATAAATACTATTTTTGTGCTGCAAAAGCGGGCTGTTCGTGCGATTTATAAAATGAATAATAGAGATTCTCTTAGAAATAAGTTTAAAGAAGTAAATATATTGACAGTCCATAGTCAATATATTTACGAGAATATTATGTATGTCCATAAGAACATTGTTAACTTTCGAAGAAACTGTGATATACATAACTTTAATACTAGAAACAAGGACAAACTTGCAGTGCCCACTACTCGGCTCCATAAAATAAAAAACTCGTTCAAGGGTAATTGTGTAAGATTTTACAATAAACTCCCAAGCACTTTGACAGATCTATCAATTAATAAGTTCAAGAAATACATCAAGCAAAGGCTTATTTCTAAAGCTTACTACAGTATTAAAGAGTACATAGACGATAAAAATGCTTGGGACTGAATTGTTCTAATTAATTGTGAGCATCCTCACTGCCAGAGTTTCTTTTACTGGACACTTGGAGGCCTTTTACACCTCCAAAGATTAATTTAATTATACAACTCTTGACTGTGGGGACCATTTACATCTCCTATTATCATTGTATTATTGACTAAAGAGACTATACATCTCTGTTATTTATATTTTAATTATTTTATTATGACATTTGAGACTCTTTACATCTCTCAGAAACAATAATTAAAAACTTTTTTTTCTGATAATATGATAATAATACCAAATGTTCTGTAAAAAATGAAATGAAATGACATGTGAAAGTGCCCTTGCGGCCTATTTACAGAAAAATATCAAAAAAAAAAAAAAAAAAAATAAGTGCAGAAAATATATGTAAAAATCAAAAAATGTTTATTTCACAGTATGTATATGAAAAGTAAAAATTCCACAAGCCAAATATAATTTGTTAGATAGGTTTCGGTCGGCCGCGACCCGTCCACCCACCAGCTTCACCCACCAGTGGGTCCACGGGGAATTTCTTTTTCCCCGTGCACCCACTGCAACCTATGCATAAGGCAGGAAAAATATATATCGATATAAATACTATTTTAAAAATTCTTTATTAAGTAATACAAACAAAACAACACATTCCTATGAGAAATAATACAAACAAAATAACACATTCCTATGGGAAATTAATAGAGGTAAATAAGTGTCCTCGATAACGAAAATTTGAGAAACATCCTTAGAGCCATTCCTAACGCAACTTCTCCAAGAAATGACCAACGCTAATTTCTTCATGAATAAGTTGCATTTGTGCTTGAAGTATCTGATTGTCTCTTAATTTATAATATGTATCCCGTGAATCGTTTAATTTAGATTTTGGCGTTAAATATATTTTAGTCAGAAGTTTAGCTATCGTTACATAATTTTTATTCACTTTTTTATTAAGCCGGCGCCGGCGTTCCAGCTTTCGGAAACGTTATGAGTTCTGTGCCTTCTGTTGTACATGCACCATTCCTTGATGATTTTTTCTTTTAAATAAAAATTGGCAAAGTATTTAATAAAAGTGTTACCTTTCTTGTCATTGATTTCATGGTATTCTTCATTAATGTAACTCCAGCCCTTAGATACCATGTCAATTGGTAACAATGGAAGGATACAGCATAAGCCCATGAGGCGTCGTAAAATTTTGCTTTTAACGGTCTTGGCTCGTGCACGTCCGTCAATCTTTTTAGCCTTCTTCCACAGACTCTGTGTGAAATGGTAATAACATCGATATATTATAGTATTAGGAAAGTAATTCTTAAGTGCGTTGGTAATAGCAAACTCGAAATCAACGTGTACCATTTTTGGCTTAAAATCTGGAACAGCTACTGTTATCAAATCAAACATTAACCAATAAATCTTCTCAGTTTTGTTGGGCAGTAGTATGTACATTAATGGTACAACATTTGTTGTTTCTACTGTGCTGCCAGCTTCACCGTGTACTGTCACTAACTGATAAAATGGAGAAGGGACCGATTTAAAAGTTCCGTCGAGGAAAAATTCTTTAATATCCCGTATTAGTTTTAAATTCTCCTCATCAGCAAAAACCAGAATCCTACTGTTATCTTCCGCGTCATAATAGTCTGCTATCAAATATTTTATAAATTTTATCGGTACTTCCACTTCGCTGCCATGCATATAAATAGTTTTCCGCACTTGATAACCCTGATTCCGGCTCGTATATAACGCATGCTTGGTGCTATTAAAGGAAGGGACCTTTGTTACAATTGCTAAACCTTTATCTTTTAATGGCTCTATTTTTTTTTTGTAAATTTTGGAAACAGGTTTGCTCGTAGATTCAGCTTCCTTTTTCGCATTTGCAATGGCCAACGCTACTTCATTTTGGGCCTCACTTGGAACACAATCATCTTTATGTGGAATACTTTTAATGAAATGGCAATCCTGTAAAAACCACACATAATTTAGTATGGACACATAATTTAAATTTAGTATGGAGATAGGAAACTAACTAAGACCGGAACAAGTGAGCCCGCGTCGCCAGGGCCTTTCAGTGCTCCCATAGACATCGGGAATACACTGAGAAAACTGCAACAAGACGTCGCTACTATTCTGGTTACAGTAGCTGCAGTCCAAGCACAGCAAACAGAGATGCTCAACACGCAGCAACAAATACTAGAAAAACAAAGGGAGACTCAGGAAACACTTAACAAACATGAAGACTACATTACCAAGTTAGAGTACAGAATAGACTGCCTGGAGGTCAAGTTGACGGAGTACGAAGATATGAAGACTGAGGTTCACAGTTTAAAAACTGACCTTACTAGAACTCAGGTGCAGCAAGATGACTGGGAGCAGAACAAATTGTTAGACTCCATAGAGATTAAAGGGCTGCCAGTTTTGGACAAAAACGCACTACAAAGTAGCATAGAACAGCTCATAAAAATCACCCATGCCGACCTAAATCCAAAAGATATTGAACGTACCACACAAGTACAGAAGGGCAAGCGTGCAGGGCAAGTTATCCTCAAGTTTAGCTCCTGTGACATAAGAGACAAAGCCCTAGAATCGTTTAAAAATAGGAAAAATTGCCTAATAAAAGACATATGTCCCTCCATATCGCGAGAAAAGGCTGATGATAAGATCCACTTCAACGAATTGCTAACAATAAGAAAGAAAATAATGTTTTCGAAGTCGAAGAAATTTGCCAAGGATAATGATATTACCTATTTGTGGACCAAACATGGTCAGATTCTGATGCGAAAACAAACGGGCGACCCATATGTAATAGTAAAAACTGACTCGGACTGGCAAAAGTTGTTTCCTAAACTTGAATGAATGTAAAAATTATTTATTTTCGACTTTTGTACACGTTAAATTATCCGCTTATCATCGAATTACTCACCCACATAAAAACAATAACAAACACACCACCACACACCTTCACTTAAAACACTATAACAATAACCAAATCACACTTCATCACAAAATCACGTCTATTACAATATCATGCTCAACTTCACTACTTGATTACTATTGCACTATCTTAATCTATCGGATTATAAGTAGGAAAGATCTTTGTTTACTATGTTTCAAACCGAGAAAGTTTAGGTATTGCGATCTGACTCAAAGTATGGCCGGGAGCGTTGAAGTGTGTACAGATCAATATTGTCGTCACACCTTGATCTATGCACATATTGGTGATTATGGCTGTACCACCAGTTATTTCACATAATACAAGGGAATAGGATTTTTGAGGATGAACGAGCAAGACACGACGACCAGGCTGACCTACTTCTATACCGACTCTAGTAATACTAATAACTACGCAAGACTGTCGAATGATGCCTCACGAAACCAGTTTATTAATCGCACCACTATACAGGACTATATAGGTAAGTACGGGTACTCGTATGCAACTCCCGATATATTGTCTGCGTTTAGAATGCTGTTTATTGTGAAGATCGTCATAACTATTATCTTAAATTATGGATAATAAACAACCAATAGAAATAGATATACCGATGCCAGTATGCAAGCTGGTTATTCAAACAGCAGAAGAATGTCGGGAAATGATGCATACGAGTGCGCAGTACAATATTTTATAAATTAATATCCGAAGCATAAACAAAAACTTTAATAACCTATTGTTTCTGTTGAAGAGATTGAGTATTGACTGGGATATCATTGTTCTTACAGAGTGTTGGTTGGGTAATAATGAAGTCGTTCCTCATATCCCTAACTATAAGTCGCATCAAACAACTCAGCATATGAACAAAGCTGACGGAGTCGTAGTCTATGTTAGAAGTAAATTAAACTACTTGGTTTCTGAAGTTATATTAACTGGTGCCAGTGGACTACTTTTGACTATAGATAATACAACAAAGTTATTTGCAATATATAGATCACCCTCAATCAAGGACGTGGATCTCTTTTTGGGATCACTAACTCAGCAATTAAATTTGGTTAAACTTTGTGAAAATATCCTACTCTGTGGTGATATTAATATAAATATTCTCGAGGGCTCTGAAGATAATCGCAAAACAGATTACTTAGGTTGCTTGGCCACGTATGATTTATTACCATATGTTACCGATCATACTAGACTAAACTCATGTCTAGACCACGTAATGGTAAAAAGTAAGAACAAAATGACAACTATTGTATGCGAATCTCAAATAACAGATCATGCCACTATATTAATATCGGTAGGTACGACAAAATCGACTGAAATCCCAAAGCTTTTCAAAGAGACTATAGACTATGACTCTGTTAATGCTGACCTTAGGAGTATAGACTGGCTACCATTATACGAAAGTAACGATGTAAATGAAGCAACTAAAATACTGGTGAATATTGTGGCAAATGTAATAAAAAAACACACGACTAGGAGGACGAACTAACAAGAACGCAGCGTAACAAAAAATCATGGATTACAGAAGGACTACTAAAATGTTATAGAAGACGTGACAAGCTGCACCTTAAATCAAAAAAACACCCTACGAATGAATATTATAATACTGTTTATAAGACTTATAGAAACATTTGTACCAGAGTAACCAAAACGGCAAAGTACTTGTTAAGATAGGTGACCTGCTTTGTCCAGTTTTGAATAGAAGCTCTTTGGTTAGGCTTTACGTCAAGCTAGTGTCAGCTGTCGTTTTGAGCTCTAAGTGACTTGTAATTGTCAATAGGAACTTCACAATATTTTAGCGAAAAAGTAAACAACGTATTTCCAACAAAACTCTTTATTTTACTCCTTCGGATCCAAGATCCTCACGCAGACCTCTGAACATCATCTATTAACATGGTAGCAGAGCGTGTGGTATCCAAGGAATAATCAGAAAGTCAGTCAGTTCAAAATGGAGAAGGCCATGCTGGATGCAGCCAAGATTCAGGTTGGAGAGCTTCATACAACGAACTGGGCTACGTGGAAATTTAAAGTACTAATCGCACTGCGAGGATTAAGACTTCTAGATGTGGTTGAGGGTAAGCTGATGTCCCCCGAGAAACCTACAGAATAAGTAGAAAAATTAGATCCTGTGCAACAGAGAAAGTATGAAGAAGATCTTCAAAAATATTTGTCAGCAGATAGCGCAGCCTTATTGCTTATTACTACGAATTTGTCACAAGAGAACTGCGAGAAAGTTCTAAGATATACTACAGCTAGGGAAGTATGGCAAGAGTTACACCGCCTGTACGATGGTACATCCGGAAGTAAAACCTACGACCTATGTATGAAGTTCTGCAGCTACAGCATGCAATCCGGAGGTGAAGTGTCAACTCACGTCTCCACATTGAAAAACATCTGGACAGAACTTACCAGGGAGCTTAAGAAAGAACACCTGAAGGAAAATTTGCCAGACCTGTTCCTCATTTGCAAGATCCTTGAGATTTTATTTATTTATTTTTATTTATTTATTAACATAATTTATCTATGCCTTGACAGCCGAGGCCAAATCGACATAAATTACAGATATATACCAATAAAATAAAATATTTACAATCCAAATTAAAATTCACAATATGTCATCAATCATAAATCAATTAAATCAATTAATAAAAAACCAAATTCAATGTTATAATTTGACATTACTGTCATTCCATCATCTCGCAGAACCTGCCACACATTCGCACAATGTCCCTCCATGCATCACCAAACAGATCGTTCAGTGGTGCTACCGCCAACAGAGCATTCAGGCTGTCCCGCGCCCGGACAAGCGGAGACTGCCGGCGCGCCACCGTGCGGTGCGAGCCGCCCGCTAGCAGCTGGTGCCTGCGCCCGCGTACATAATTGTCAGGCACAAATAACGCGCATACCGCACTGACAAGCGTCGCGCAGTCACTGTCGCCTCGCAACAATCGACACACAGTCAGAAGTTGTTCAGTGTTACGTCTCACCTCTAGTGAGTTATATCCAAGCATACCCAATATGGTTGCGCGGTTGGATAGAGATAAGAGTAGTACCCAAATTTCCTCTTATATAGGTATCGTAAAAAAGCTTTTTGTACCTTCTCGAGCATAAGGACGTATGAGCTTTCGTGTGGATTCCAAACAACCGAGCTAGATTCCAGTTTGGTTCTCACTAGGGCAGTGTAAAGAAGCTGTACCACACCCAGATTACGGAATCCCTTACTATTCCGAATCACAAACCCCAATCTTTTAAAGCATTCCTTGGCTAAAGTGCTCAATTGCTCATGAAATTTAAGTTTAGGGTCAAACGTAACACCGAGATCGTTCATCGAATACACTCGAGTCAAGGACTCCGCGCCGAGTGTATACGTCACGCTAATAGGCCGAGGAGAGCGCGTGAAAGACATTATGCAACATTTTTCACTATTGAATAGGAGTTTGTTGCTCACACTCCATCTATAGACCGCATCTAGATCTTCCTGTAGTAGCCTACAGTCATTTTCTGACATTATGGGAAGTACTAGTTTGAGGTCGTCCGCGTACAGTAGGCATTTAGAATATTTTAGCACTGATTCTAGGTCATTTATCATGATGATAAATAACAACGGACCAAGAATAGAGCCTTGGCTAGCACCCGACCGCGTGTGGTACGGCTGGGACTCAAAGCAGCCATGTCGCACAAACTGTTGGCGGTTTTTCAAGTAGTCAGCAAAGAAGACCAACAGCCTTGGGGCAAATCCTATGGCGCACAATTTCTTCATTAGGGCATCGTTATCAACTCTATCGAACGCCTTACGGAAGTCCAGATAGGCGACGTCCACCTGACATCCCCGATCCATGCTCTCTGAGACCAAATCGACTAACGTCAGTAAGTTGGTGGTTACTGAGCGACGACTCCTAAATCCGTGTTGCGAGTCGCACAAATATGGCGCTATCTGTGGATAGATTTTACCGTATATGACTGACTCGAACAATTTTGCCAATGAACTCAGTCGCTGATCGCAATCGGTCGATATTGATTTACAGAGGCAGTATCACTAGTCTTGGGTACAGGACTGACTCGAGAGAGCTTCCAGCTGGTGGGGTACTTCCCTTGCTCAAAAGCTAGGTTGAAGATACAACCTAAAGGCAGTACCAGCTGATCACTATAGGCCTTTAAGAAGTAAGGAGGGACGTTGTCCGGTCCAATTGCGCTCCTTGGCCTTAGTTGCCTAGGTCCTTTCTCTATATCCCTACGGGAAACATGTGTAATTTGGACGTAGTTAGCAGTACGCGAGTCATCGGATCTGTTTACCAGATCCGGTGCCAGCGCCGGCTTGTCACTGAGGAAAACGCCGGAGAAGTAGTCTGCAAATGCGGCTGCTGCTTCTTCTCCGGCACACTCTTGCCCCTGATGCATGACCCGAGGTTCGAAACCACCCTTCGATCTGAGGCCGCTCACATGTTTCCAGAACGCGCGTGGGTTGTATCTGATATTACCTTCTAAACTCACCATGTGGTTCATGTAAGCTGTAGCTATGCGGCACTTAATACTGGCTCTCAGCTCACTGAATGCGGCGTAGTCAGCTGGTCTCTTACACGACTTCCACTTACAATGTAATTTAGCCTTGGCGGCCAGGTCGTGTATTATATCCCCAGTATACCACACTGGGTAGCGTCTAGTAGATACACATTTCCTGTTTTTTTTCGGCACTGTCGCATTGAAAATATCGTATATGGTGTCATAAAAACGACCAACTGCCGTGTCCACATCCGGAGCTTCAGCAATATCGTCCCAAGTGACGCTAGACATGTGTTCGTACAGGACTGTGTGGTTGACCTTGGCAAAATTCCAGTCATTGTGACCGTCAATGTTGCTGGGATCCAAGCGGCCGGATCGCTGGACTGCGCCTTGCATTGACGACAGTGGCACAATGATGTCGAGAGGCGGGTGGTAGGCGTCAGCGTGTGGCACCAGGCTGCCTGACACGGAGGTGCGCACGGTTACACCACGGACGCTCTCCGGCAGTAATACCACATCAAGCACGCCCCCGTGAGCATTCATCACATCATTCATCTCATACATACAACAAACACTCAGAAAATAGCAATAATAATTAATAATAGACACTGATGCACTATTCATGTTGAGGTCACCGAGAATAATAAGGTTTCCGTTTAAGGTTGACCTATTTCCTTCCGTTTTGGTGAACCAGCTTAGATATTGGGCATCTTTTTCCGCCTGTGAGATTGGTTTCCCGTTCTTCTTTTTACTGGGGTCCACATAGACCACACAGACTGTGAAGTGGACACCATCCAATGTGAAATTGGCCCAAAGATCTTCGCCATGATCTGTTTCGAGGTCCCGGCATCGGCGTAGTGTGATGCCGGGGCGGGCCGCGAGCAGCACGCCTCCGCACGCGGTGGGGCGATCCCGGCGCAGCACGCTCCAACCTCCCGCCGTTACCTCAGCATCTCCAACGGATGAGTCCAGGAATGTCTCCGTAGCAGCGACGAGGTCCTGTCCTAGTGAAGGAAGGTTATTACGCCAGTATTCTAGCCTGCTCTTAATACCTCGAACGTTCTGGTACATAATATCGAGAGTCTTCCCTGTGCTGACTCGGAGATTATCCCCGAGTGCCAGTCTTCGGTTGAGCTCCTCGAAAGGGTATCCAGGCTTTCACTCTAGCATTTTCAGGCCACATCTCGATAGATGCACATTTTTCGAAGATATCTGCTGGGACACCTATCTTATAAGATTTATAGTCCCCTTTGGGCTTGAGTTCATCAACTGTTCCTGCTCTCGGTAAGCAAAGCTGCTGGAGATAGCTCCTTACTTCGTCAACTCCGGAGAGCATGTTCCAAAGATGGAAATATTTCCGCCGTTCTACTGCCTTCAGCGAGGTGACACTAGGTCCAGCAGTACAGTACAGGGACCTGGGTCGCCGAACTTTTCTCCGAACTTCTGTCCAACCTTCATCCCCGGATTCCTCGGATGAATTTTGAATGCCTTCCAATGGTGCCGTCTGTGGTTCCGGTGTCGTTCCGGTGGGTAGAGTTGGCTTGGCATTTTTCAGGCTGCTTTTTTTATTCTCTCTGCTCTCTTGCTTGTGATGACTAGAGGCCATATCTGCATAGGACTTTTGAGCTTTGGGGCGCGCAGAACTCTTTCTTTGCTCTTCCTCAGCCCTTGCCCGCACTTCTATATTATCCAGCTTGGCAGAGACCGCTCCGGTAACCGTCGAGCACTTTTCAATGACCACCTGATGTTGACTCATCGTTGAGGTCAACAAAGCTAGGCTCCCCGCTATATCAGAGATATCCTTTCTGATATCTCTTATCTCCGCCATTATCTCTAGGAATTCAGTTGTCTTTAATACATAGTCCTCTTCTTCTGTTTTATAAGACGCTCTTTTCCTATCATTAATGAAAGACGCCTTCAATTTTGCGGCTCCTACTGGCGTTTGAGTGTTATCACCGACTTTCTTGATAGAGGCGCGGCACTCTGGACAGGCCCAATTCATCTTTGCAGCGGGTATAAGTTTATCTGCGCCAGAGATACATAGCAGATGAAATATGTTATTGCATCCTTCTACCATGCACTGAATTCGCTCCTCCGTATCCATCAGCAAAACTTGGCATGCATAGCAGTTGCCAGCACCGTGCATCAAGGTACTCATTGTTGTGGTTTGTGACCGCTATCCAGGCAAACAGCAATGATAAATTTAGTTTAGGTTTTCGAACGTTCTCACCTTAGAATTTTTAGCAAACCGTTTCGTTAATCTGTGGTTCTCACAGTTTTTGTGACAGGCCACACTGGTAGCTGTCAGTTGAGGAGGTGACAGTTTCAGACAGCTGATTTGTGTTATTGTGTGAGGGTTGACGTTGTCTATTTTCTTTGTTCTATTTTCTTTGTTTTATCCCGTATATCAGTGTGTGAGTGCAGTTTGAAGTAACGGAAAACAGAAAGTGTACCTGGAAAAGCCTTTTGGTCCCTGGAAAGCTCGTGTTTCTCTGTGTTCACGGGTTCAGACTCAGCTTTGAGGTTAGATGTTCAGTATCTGCTTGTTTTGTCTAATGTAAACCACTTTAAACTGTATTTTAGTATTAATTATGATGGGACGAAGAAAAAAATCAATGTTTACAAGTATAGGGCTGTGTTGCCAGTCGAGAGATTTTACCGGAAGAATATTTTTCTTTCAAATCGAGCTGGATGATGATGTCAAAGGAAGACAGAACTGTAGAGAATCTAACAACTCAACTGTGTAATCATGAACGAGCTTTATCACTATCATGCAAGAATGAAGAGAAGATAG
The DNA here is from genome assembly GCA_949825045.1 of Argyresthia goedartella. Taxonomy (NCBI): domain Eukaryota; kingdom Metazoa; phylum Arthropoda; class Insecta; order Lepidoptera; family Argyresthiidae; genus Argyresthia; species Argyresthia goedartella. The sequence goes on along the minus strand of OX463821.1, from coordinate 16,722,736 downwards.
AAGCCCTAGTCATGAGAGGCAATAGAGTAACAAAGACAAATCAAAAGAGCAAAGCAAAGGTGATTGCGAGCACGGACAAATGTCATTGTGGCGTAATCGGACACAGAGTAAAAGGTTGCTCTAAATGGATAACCGACGGACGACCACCAAAATCAAAGCCTACATCGAAGTCAAGAGAAGACCCTAGTACAAGTGTGAATAACGGTGAACTGATGATAGTGAATCCAAATGCTACTGCAGATAGAGACCATTGGTTTGTTGATAATGGGGCTACAAGTCACGTCACAAACAGAAAGGATCTATACCAGACGTTTGAGGTATTCAACACTTCACACACAGTAACAACAGCAAATGGAGATACCATCAATGCAGTTGGGAAAGGAACTGTAATCGTAGAGGCTGATGTAAAGGGACGGAAGGTAAAGAACTCATTGTACGATGTATGGTACGTGCCTTCGATACAGAAGAACCTATTTTCAGTACTGTCAGCGCAAGACAAGTTAGACAACAGCTTTTAATGTCAACCACTACAGAGTATAAGCTGTGGCAACATGGGAAAGTGTTAATCATTGGCGAAAGACAAAAAGAGGGAGGTCTTTTCAAACTTAATGTGAAAAGCATCAGACCTAAGTCACCAATAGAGATAAACTACATTTCACAAGAGGACCAGCTGCAACTTTATCACGAGAGGTTGGCTCATCAGAGTAAAGCACATGTGAAGAAGGTAATGGAGAGAGAACTTGGAATCAAGTTAAAGCTAGACAGAGAAATATGTGAGGGTTGTATGTACGGGAAAGCACACAAGTTGAAATTTGGAACGAGAGAAAGAGCTAAGGAACCAGGAGAGTTAATACATGGTGATGTATGCGGGCCGTTCATAAACTCTTTATCCAAAAACATGTATTTCGTCCTCTTCAAGGACGATTTTAGCAAATTCCGCTATGTCTATTTTCTGAGAGCGAAGTCAGAAGTACATAACAAGCTTGAACTGATGTTAGCTGAGGTACAAACCACAGGACACAAAGTAAGAGAGCTATTAAGTGACAATGGAGGAGAATTTGATAATGAAAACGTAAGAAGAATACTGCAGAAGTACGGCATAAAGCAAAGGTTGACTATGCCACATACTCCGAACCAGAATGGATGTGTTGAAAGAGAGAACAGGACCGTTGTGGAAGCAATGAGAACTATGATGCATACAAATGACTTACCACAGAGTCTTTGGGCTGAGCTGGTGGACACCGCAGTCTACATATTGAATAGGACAGGTCCAACCACGCTAGATAAGTCACCGTACGAGATCTGGTACAGCAAGAAACCCAGGATTAAGCATCTGATAATTATAGGAAGTACATGTTATGCACATATCCCAAAGATCACAAGAAAGAAACTCGATAAAAAGTCAGTCAAAGGGGTACTGGTTGGATATGATAATAACGAAGGTTATAGAGTTTGGGTTAGAGAGAAGAGCAAGATAATTCGCTCTAGGGATGTTATTTTTGAAGAAAAGACCGTGAAGTGTTGCGTAGACATGAAGGACGTTGCTTTAAAAGAAGAAACAGAACAACCCACAAAACCAAACAACAAGATAATCATTCCAGGGCCTATAATAGAATTGCTGTTGCTAAAATGAGCACGATCAGAACTATCCTGAGTATCGCAGCTAGAGACAACATGCACTTGTCACAGTTCGACGTATCCACCGCATTCCTCTATGGAAGCATAGATGAGGAAATTTTTATGAAACCACCAGAAGGGTATAACGACAATACGGGCCTAGTATGCAAATTAACGAGGAGCCTTTACGGACTTAAACAAGCACCGAGATGCTGGAATAACTGCATTCAAGGATTTTTACAGAATGTTGGTTTTAAACAGAGTGAAGCAGATCCATGCCTCTTCGTAAGGAGGAGAGAAGAGAAGATGATGATATTGGCTCTTTACGTAGATGATGGACTGATAGCTGCAGTGATGAAGAAGAAGCACAGAGGTTTCTGACAGAACTGAAAGAAAGATTCAAAATTAAATTCAAATCTGCTAACTATTATCTTGGTTTAGAAATATCAAGAGAAGATGATGGAACAGTGAAAATAAATCAGACCGCTTATACCAAAAAGGTGTTAGAGAGGTTCGGCATGAGCGAATGCAAGCCTGTAGGAACACCGATTATCAAAGACGGAAAGCTAGAAAAAGGAGAAGATAAAGATTCTAAGACAGAAAAGTTTCCGTATAGACAAGTGGTTGGCGCTCTGGCTTATCTTATGGTTGGAACTAGACCTGACATTGCTTACGCAGTTGGGGTTGCTTCCAGAAAACTAGATTACCCTTCAAGTGAGGATATTATCAAAGTGAAACGAATTTTGAGATATCTAAGAGGAACTTTAGATTGGGTTTTGATCTACAAAAGAAAGTCTGATGCTAAGCTAAGATGCTACAGCGATTCGGATCACGGTGAAGATTTGGAAACAGGAAGATCTACATCAGGGATGATCTGTACGTACGCTGGAGGGATTATTTCGTGGAAAAGCAATAGACAGGCTTCTGTAGCCATATCGAGCACTGAAGCAGAAGTTGTTGCCGCTAGTGAGACTGCACGAGAGATAATCTGGCTCAGAAGACTTTTTGAGAGTATCGAGCATACGAAATACAAACCTGTTTTGTATGTCGATAACGAGTCTGCTATAAAGTTGGCAAGAAACCCGCCATATGAATACCATAGCAGAACCAAGCACATAAGGATCCGCGAGTTCTTCATCAGAGAAGCTGTGACGGACGGTGAGCTGGACGTGGTGAAAGTTTCGTCAGAATTTCAGTTGGCTGACATGATGACAAAGCCGCTGTACAGACCCAGGCTGACGATGCTTTGCAAGAGAGTTGGTATGCTTGGAAGAGAAGACACTATCACTGGCTGAACTTGACAAAGAGAGAAGATGTTAAGATAGGTGACCTGCTTTGTCCAGTTTTGAATAGAAGCTCTTTGGTTAGGCTTTACGTCAAGCTAGTGTCAGCTGTCGTTTTGAGTTCTAAGTGACTTGTAATTGTCAATAGGAACTTCACAATATTTTAGCGAAAAAGTAAATAACGTATTTCCAACAAAACTCTTTATATTACTCCTTCGGATCCAAGATCCTCACGCAGACCTCTGAACATCATCTATTAACAGTACTTGTTCACACAGGGAGAGATTGCTAAAAGTCGCAATGACCCTCGTAGGCTATGGTCGGTGATTAAACAAGCAGCTTCTGTCCCATGCAATAACAAAAATGACACATCATCACAGCTACTCAACAATAAAGTAGCAAAGGACTCTTTAAATACAGTAAATTGCTTTTTCGTTAATATTGGTGCACAGCTAGCGAATAAAACACTGAATGAATTAGGACTAACGGAGAAACATCTTTCAGAGAAAATAGATTTAAAATTACCAATGCAAAATTCCTTTTACCTTAGCCCAACATCATCAAGCGAAGTCAATGCTACTATATTAGAACTTAAGAGGAGTGGAGCACTGGGATTTGATGCTGTAAGCAACAATATAGTTAAAACAATAAAGGATGTTATCGTGTTACCTTTGACACATGTTCTAAACCTCTCTTTCAGCACAGGGGTTTTCCCTGATGCCATGAAGAAAGCCATAGTGGTACCAATTCATAAAACAGGGAGTACTGAAGCCCCGTCCAACTATAGACCAGTTTCCCTTCTGCCAACATTTTCAAAAATTTTGGAAAAATTAATCAGACTACTCAGTTACATTGAAAAAAACAACCTGTTGAGCCATAATCAATATGGATTCAGAACTGGCAAATCTACCTCAGATGCGGTGAATGAACTTGTGGATCATGTTTCTAAGTTACTGGACGATTCATCTCACTGCATTGGAGTATTTCTGGACTTAGCAAAGGCTTTTGATACCATATCTACTAAATTGTTACTTAGGAAATTAGAGTTAATTGGTATCAGAGGTCCTTCTCAACAATGGTTTGCAACTTATCTGGGGGAGCGAACTCAAATGATTAAAATAGCAGGAAACTATAGTGATCCAGCCACAGTTCATTTCGGAGTTCCGCAGGGTAGTGTGCTAGGGCCTCTGCTATTCATACTTTATGTAAATGGGCTGTGTGAACTACCTCTAAAGCAATGTACTAGCTTATGCTGATGATACAGTCCTATTATTCTCTGGTAACACCTGGGAAGACAGTTTTAAAAATGCTGAATCAGGCATGAGGAATGTTAAAAAATGGCTGGATAGAAATTTGCTTACACTTAATGTCTCAAAAACAAAGTATTTAAAATTTCATGTAACGGAACACTCAAATCCGCGTGATGTATTTACACTCCGCATGCACTCGTGTCCTGATGGTACGACAGACTGTGACTGTCCTACTATAGAAACTGTTAAAAGCATAAAGTACTTAGGTGTTATATTAGATGATGGGCTGTCTTGGGTTAACCACATAGAATATTTATCAAATCTCTTACGTAAATTAATGTTTATTTTTAAAAGACTAAGAGGTATTGGGGATGTAAACTTGAGAAGAACCATCTATAAAGTTTTAGGCGAATCAATTATAACATACTGTATAACTGCTTGGGGTGGGGCCGCAAAGACACATCTTATAGAAGCTGAGCGAGCACAAAGAGCAGCACTGAGAGTCCTGTTCTCTAAGGGCTTTCAATACCCTACATTCGAACTGCACAGGGAAACACAATTGCTTACCGTTCGACAGCTTTACATCGTCAGTATTATTAAAAAACTCATTAAAAACAATGGTATAAGTGTCAAGGAGTCCGAGCGAAGCCTTAGGTTTAACCGAAAGCAAAAGGTAGAAGCCCTAGGAGCAGAACTACATTTGTTAGGCGATTTAGATCATTCCTTGGTCCTCATATATTCAACAAAATCGAAGGTACAATAGAGTCCAAATGTGATCCTATGTACTTAAAGAAGTGGTTGATGGATAAAGCCTACGACGATAGTGAGCAAATAGTATCAACGAGTGATAAAACGTGAGTTTGAACACAAACCTGCTGCTTAGTGGTCCCGTATCCGATCCCAAGACTACCTTGTTGTAGGGCTAAGCAGTCATACACAAATAACCCGCACAACCCCCCCGCCACACACACACACACACCCCTCACACACAACATACACAAACATTAAAACACACAACTCAATTCGATGATAATTTAACCATAGGCTACCTAGGCATAATAACTTTTTTTTCCATTTTGTATTGGTACATTCTGCAAACAGGTATATTAAAAAAAAAAAACTATTTTTAGACTGCAATTAGTTTGTAGATTATTCCTTTGATCTTAACTTACTGCGAGACGGTCTCTGACCAGTGCAGAAGTTAATGTCATACACTGAATAATATTTAGAACTTACATACACTTTAGAATAAGAATGGATTGAAACAGGTATTCCTTGATGTAAAAGCGAAAATTGATGACATAAGCAATTGGTATAATAATAACGAGATTGTGTATAATAATAACGAAAATCTAAACGCTAATGTAGAGCTTTTTCGAGTCAATTCATCCCACTAAAATGTCAAAATTTAACATACTATACCAAAATATGCGAAGCTTAAAGAATAAACGCCATTTATTGGAAGCTACCCTAGACCATATTAAGAACATTAAGGCAATTTGTATTACGGAAACATGGATTACAACGTCTAAAAAGGACCTCCTAAGTATTGAAGGTTTTAATTTGGCCAGTAGTTTCTGTCGCTCAGAGCGAGAGGGTGGAGGCGTATGGATTCTATTAAAAAACGATGAAGACTGCAAAGAGCGAACTGATATCTCAAATAGTAGTAGAGTCTATTTTTGAAATATGTGCAATAGAGTTGCCCAAAATAAATGTAGTATTAGTGGCTCTGTATTGGCCAGATAGCAAGAGGCAGCCTGAAATGTTTTATGAATCACTTTCAAAGCTCTTGCAATTATTAATGATCAAAGATAGAATTAAAAATATTATTATAGGCGGGGATTTCAATATAAACATTCTCGAACAAAATCATCTAACGACTAGGCTATTAAACTTAATGAAAAACTTCAACTTCTTTCAACTGGTAAACGAACCAACAAGAGTTATGCTAAACACCTCTACATGCATTGACCTAGTTTTCAACAACATACATGATCCAAATGTCAAAGATAGCGCAGAGGTTAAAGAATTAGGTTTGTCGGATCACAAAGGAATTTTTATAAGCATACCTTACACTAATAAAGATAATAAAGAACAATGGTTTACATTTGAAAGAATTTTTAGCGAACGTAAAAAGCAAGAATTTAAATTAGAAGTTAGTAAAGTTAACTGGAACACTGTTTTTGATATAACGGAATCTGTAAATGAAAACTATAACAAATTCCTTGACAGAATTACTATTATTTTAGACAAGATTATCCCAAAATCTAAAATTATTATTAAAAACGATCATAAAAATACATGGTTGACAAAAGGGCTAAAAATATCTTGCAAAAACAAACGGCTTTTAAAAATATTTACCTCGCAGACAGACAACACAATTTTAAACAATTATTACAAAAAATATGAAAAACTTTTGAAAAAGACTGTAGCCAATGCTAAGAAAATTCATTTTAAAAATAAAGTATTAAAATCAAATAATATCATTAAAGCTATGTGGCAAGTAGTTAAGATTCGAACTAATAAAACCAAGAAAAAAGTAAGATCAAACATACAACTAAATATAAATAATAAAACTACCAATGACCCCCTCATAATTGCCAATTATTTCAATGCATATTTCTCATCAGTAGGTGCTCCTGGTATAAACCCACCCAAGGGACGACCGGTACTATCTCCAACGTATAACTCAGTATTTCTCCATCCAACTACACCATCTGAAGTTTTTTCATTAATACGGAAACTAAAAAGCAAAAGAAGTTGTGGTTTTGATGAGTTACCTCCAACGCTGATAAAGGAATCTGCATTGGAACTGTCCCCACCTTTGTCTTTTATTATTAATCAGTCTTTTACACAAGGCGTCGTACCAGAAAAACTAAAAATAACTATAGTAAAACCTTTACACAAGAGCGGCAGCCGTAGCGATTTTAATAATTATCGCCCGATTGCTCTTCTTCCCACCTTTTCTAAAATAATTGAATCCGCTATGTACAAACGTATCTACAATTTTTGCGAAAAATTTAATATATTCAACAATAATCAGAATGGTTTCCGTAAGGGTCGATCGACTACATTAGCAGTAATTACATATGTTAACGAGATTTTAAAAATACTGAACGATAAAAAACATGCCATTGGAGTTCTCTTAGACATGAGCAAAGCTTATGATCGAGTCTTATACGGAGCTCTTTTGGAAAAACTCTATGGTGTGGGAGTGAGAGGTATTGCTTTCAACTGGTTTTCATCGTACTTGCGCAACCGAATACAATATGTTGATATAGAACATTATAACTCAACTACCAAGCGAATCGGTAAAAAACGATCAAATGAAGTAGAATTAACCAAATCGATCCCGCAGGGTAGCGTGCTCGGATGTTTACTTTTTTTAATATATATAAATGATCTACCTAATACTATTAATATACCATGTACGCTATTTGCAGATGATATATCCCTGATTTTTCCTAGTCAAAACGTAGAGAAATTAACTATAGACCTAAACTCACACCTAAATAGAATTAAAACTTGGTTAGATGACCATAACTTAGAAATTAACTTTAACAAAACCAAATTAATGGAATTCAGACCTTACCAAAAACGACCCCTAGATATTATAAACTATAAATTTAACGGAACTGTAATAGAAAATGTAGAGACTTCTTGTCTCCTAGGTATCAATTTAGATAATAATTTAAATTGGAAAAGCCACATTCTAAAGATAACTGGTAAGCTCTCAAGCTTTATATATGCCCTATCAGAGCTGAAAAAAACTACAGACCTCAGGACGGCAACATGCGCTTATCATGCGTATGCACAAGCATGGCTTAGGTACGGTATAATTCTTTGGGGCAATAGCACAGACGCAAAAAACGTCTTTATATTACAAAAAAAATGTATTAGAATTCTGGCTAATATAGACGCGAGGACGAGCTGTAGAAGATATTTTGTGGAATATAATATTTTAACTATGACAGCGCTCTATATTTTAGAAATCAGCGTCTTTGTCAGGAATAATATGCCTCTTTTTCCACAACATACTCGCCCTGAGGGCCTTAGATCACAACAACGCCTAGCCACCAAGATTGCTAAACTAGAAATCATAAACTCTGGTCCCCACTCAATGGCAGCAAAAGTTTTCAATGCTCTACCATATCACATACAAAATATAAAAGACAATACTTTATTCAAAATAACCCTCAATAAGTACTTGATCCAGAAATGTTACTATTCTCTTCAAGAATTTTTCAGTGATAATTAATGTTAAAGTACACAATAGAAAAGAAAATATGTATAATTAAATAATACTAGAAATAGACAATTATAAGCTAGCAATTAAGGAATTAGTTTAATCATATTGTAGTGCCCTTACAGGGTGTCATGTACCTCTTGAATTACATATAAGAACTGTAATGACACATGATTATGGCAATAAAGAAATCTGAAATCTGAAATCTTAGATATAAGTAAACCTGTAATTGATATTTTTGATTAATAAACACTTTGAACTTTGAACTTTGAACTTTGAGATAGTTTAGACCACAGGGAAGGATATACTTTTTATCGCGAGCGGGACGGCGGGCATCATCTACTAATAAATAAATAAACAACAACAATAAATTGAATGGTTGCGGAACCTATCACGTGTGTGAAACACAAATGGGTGCCATTTATTGTTTAGGTGTTTAAGTAAATTACTCACTTCATTAATAGTAACTGATCCTTTACACTTTAGCTTCTGTTTTTGCGTACAATTCCAGATTGACGATTTATTAGCATAATCTTTATGCTTCAAATATTGATGGTCCTTGTCTATTAACACAAGGCCACGTTTTCTTTTTATAAACTTAATTTCTATATCCATTATGTTACGTTTCTTTCGGACTATAATTATTATAAAGTAATATAATTTCTTGAAACAAAGGGCAATTTATTACTTCGAAAGACAAGTGACAGCAGACAGTTGACTAGTATTATTTTATCAGTGTAAACATAAACAATGAAGTGGCCAGTTTGTGCACTCGTGGCGACCGGATTGAATTGATATCGATATTTTCCCGCCATAATGTAGTGGGTGCACGGGGAAAAAGAAATTCCCCGTGGACCCACTGGTGGGTGAAGCTGGTGGGTGGACGGGTCGCGGCCTGTTTCGCGGTACTTTCAACAACAAATGCCGTTGTTCAGAAAATATAAGTGCATTAAATGTATGTATATACAGAAAGAAAAAAAGTGCTGTAAACTTAAGTTAGTGTTACAAAAATATCTGAAGCACAGAAAAAATACACTGAAAGCAAAAAATGTAAGTTTTTGTTAGAAATTGACAGAATACCGTTATATAAATTTTCATGCCATAAATAACCACAAGCCAAACATAAATACAATTGGTTAGGTACTAAATAAATGATAAAAAATAAAAGTGCAGTCAATGTAAGTTCTTGCTATATAAAACAACTGTCACACTATCTGAAAGCAGAAAATTACAAATAATAAAGTTTTTGTTAGAAATTTACAAAACAACACACATAATAATGCTATGATAAAAAACAAACAAAAATACAGTTTGTAAGGCACAAAACCAAATGCTTTTATTCGGAAAGAAGAAAATTGCAGTAGCTATTTTAGTTAGATAAAACATCTCAATCATGCAGATCACATTCAACAACACAAACATTGAGTGCAGGAGGAGGCTGCTGTAAGTAGAAAGCTTTTATTCGGATAGGAGAAACGAACAGTAAACGTTTTTTATTGTTAGATAAAACACTCATGCAGATCACATTCAACAACAAAAACACATACAAATTCATTGGATGCTTTTACTAGACCAATGCTGTAGGTTAGTTAGGACGCTAAACGATGCAGAAACAAACACATATATGGGCTAATCATCCCAGAAGAGGGTCATGCAGACATTATAGACCTCCACAGACACTAAATACCTCCACTTGCAATCCATTTATTACTTCCTCGACATTCATAAATCTCATCATACCACACAGACATACTCTTTCATTCACCTTTCAGTGGATGTGTGACAAGGCAACGGATATATGCATTATGTTGACGTCGAAAGTAGGAAACGTCGTGAGGAAACCTTCTTATGGGAGCTATTAGCTGGGCTCATGATTCTTTATTGTACATTAAAGTAGCGTCGATGGGCAAGCCCCCTGTTCTAATATAGCAATACCAGACGAAAGCAGACGGACGGATAAAAAGATGACGACTGAGCTACATGTACTGATCTATTTCTTTATTGGACACAAGCACACGAACCACAAACAGCGACATCACAAACATGTAAACATCCATGACCTGAGTTTTTCCTGCCCGGACCTCTCGCTAGGAAAGCTCAGCGACATCACAAACATGTAAACATCCATGACCTGGGTTTTTCCTGCCTCAGCCCAAATGTTCCGGACGCGGCTCGGCAACCGTGTGGTATAGCCCAAAGCATGGCACCGCGCACAAGAGTACCGCGCAGTTTGGACACTCAAAGGTCGTCGTCACTCTGCGTCGGTTACATGCTTTGCACCAAACGCATTGCCCCCGGCCAAGATTAGATGCATGTATAATTGATGCCACCTGCTCACGAGTCGTCTGTAGGTGCCGTTGCCTCTGTGCAGGAGCGTTGCCGGTATGCCTATCTAGAATAGCCTGGACCAAGGCCAAACGAAAGGTCAGGGAGTCTTGATACTCTTCTGCACCAGTATCCGAGCATACTGGATGGACACGTTGAGGAAGCATTTAAACAATTTCTTATTCCACTTTTTGCACTGCTTCCTCTCAACCAGATAGGGCTCCAACATTTGGTCCATCATGTCGACTCCACCCATACCATGGTTGTAGTCCGCGACGAGCTGCAATTTGTATTGGGTGGAGCGACCTGGTTTTGCCACCGTCTGCATTTGAGCCGTGTTGTCATAAGTGGACAAAAGGTGTAGTCGCTTGCGATCCATCAACGCCACGGTTGCGACGTCGCTAGACTGGCGCGCAACAAATTCACCCTCATTAAGCAACGCGCTCTGAATGACTGCCGGCACGTTCTTGCGATTCGCACGCAATGTACCAACACAATCAGTGCGTCTCCTTTTCAAGTACCGTGCCAATAGGGGTGAATTAAACCAATTGTTCATAAACAAAACATGGCCAAAACCTAGGCGGGACCTAAACAGTCTGAGGACGGTGGATACGCTACTTGGCAATGGGGAAGAGGTAGTCCGTTTCCCAATGTAAACAAAAAATAAGTACCTGTACCCAGTTGATGATTCGCACAAACTGTACGTTTTTATACCGAACCGCGCTGACTTCGTCTTAATGTACTGCATAAAGGATACAGGGCCTTTCCAAAGTGTCAGAGATTCGTCAATACATATATCCTGCTCCGGCTCATACAGTTCTTGGAATCGCGCCTCCAAATGACCATGGCTCACAGTTAATTCTTAGTAAGACAACTGTAACTACAAAGGGGTTGTTTTTAGTCCGTATACCACACGAGCTGATGCCCGCTCAACATGTGGGGACCCGGAGATAGCAGGGAGGTCTGACTCCTGGGCATAGGTAATTCCATTTTTTTCCCCTCAGTAGGTAGATAATGACAGTTTAAATTCACTTCACGATCGTTCGGGCCTACGGGCTCGACAGATGGATCGAAAAACCTATCGACAGATGGATCGAAAAACCTATTGACAGTTCAAAAATGACAGATCAAATTCATTCAAGAACCTTTAGGTCACGGACTCAACAGATGTGTTGAACGCAAAACCCATCGTAAGTATAAGTAGCATTCTAATCAGGTCACGCGTGTTCAATTTAATTTTATTTCTTGCATAGTTGTGTTTTCAATACCTACATTGCCGCAGCGCGTGAACACACACACACACACACTTTCAATTGTGTTTCTGCCACTAACTGCTAACATTAATAAATAAAACCGATCTAGGTACTCTATTTCGGTTGATGATATCATAACATAACATAGTTCGGCGATGAGATTGCTCCCTAGTAAGCATGAATTACATTGGATTAATGTTATAACCAAATTGACCATCCGAATGGTCGAGTCGGTAGTACCCTGCCTACAACGCCAGAGGTCCTGGGTTCGAGTCCCGGTGGGACAAATATTTGCGTGATGAGCGTGGATGTTTGTTTCCGAGTCATGGTTTTTTATCTAAGTATAATATTTATCCCTACAAAAGTATGTATTCAGTTGCCTAGTACCCAAGATACAGGGAATCCTAGTTTCCCTCAATATCTAGACCAATGTGTGTAAATTGTGTACACAGCATCATGACTTTTCCATACGGGACAGAACTTTGCCTGCATGCAGCTGGTATTTATACTCCGTTTTGCGGAGAGGGACTAGCCCATCGCCGCTCGGGATCGAGCCACTATAAACTGTACCTACAAATCAATTCATGTATAGGTACTACTTTTAAATGGAATTGATAAATAGCTCACCTCGTTCTAGCTAGGAAAAAACATCTATGTACGAGTATATACCCATTAAATCATTACTTAGTACTATTTCGAGTAAAGGCCTGATCCTTCGGTGGGGACGTTGTACGTATTTGTTGGGCTTATGATAGTTCGGCGATAGACTTTCCCCATGATACCTACAATATGGGTGTTAATGCGGCTGATGTTTGTCCTGAGCGGCGATGAGCTTGTCTCTTCTCTCTAAGAAAAAATAAACTCAATGGCTAAAAGATGCAAACTGTGTGCATCGGTCATCTCGTCTCGCAAGATATTAAAAACAAAAACTAACATAGCATCACAGCGTTCCCATACGGGGTGGCAAAACTATGCCCACGTACATTCATATAAGTATTTGTGTTTCTGGCATCCCATCTAGGAAAGTAAAAACACGTGTAAGTTTTCTTAATGAGGTCAAGCGTATTGGGTTGCATTCGGTAATTTTATTTTTGCGATATTATTTTGCACACTGAGTTGTTTCCGCTGAACCTATGTAAGTGTACGTTGTCAGGGCTTGTGATCATACGACCACACATACACATCCTTTTTTCAGAGTCATCAGTATTTTTATTTATAAACGACGGAAATGCAATTAAAAATTATCACTTCTCTTTGGAAGCTACTACGCCTACTACTTCACCAGCACCTCTACTTGCCATCGCCATCGCCAGCCAACGAGGAATCTGGAAATAATGTACGTAAGTGTTTCACTCTCCACGATGGCACTTACTTACTGGCTCTTACTCAATACCGCCAACAAGTGTTGCTTATGCCCTTTTACCTTTGAAACGTCGATATGCGTCTTTCCTTTCCATTCAGAGTTGTCACCGGCTGTCGTATGAAAGACAAAGAGGCTAATTTTTAACTACGTCATGTGCCTTCGTGAATGAATCTTAATCTTCATTTTGATCGACTATCAATTTCTATATTGATGGACTTCATCATTAATAAGTGTTGTGATATTTCAGGTCTGACAACGAATCTACCACTCACACCGCCAAGGTGACAGCGGCAAAACGACGACAGCAGGAGCTCTTCGGAGATTCTGAAGAGGAATATTTTGAGAAGTATGTTTCCTTTATTTGGAAGTTTCTTTTCATTATGCCTTATTATAATTATACAGGAGTGTGTATTTATAATATGTGTGTCTAAATGTTTTTTCCTGTTTCAGTTTGAAAAGTGCTCAACCACCCGGGTACGTGCCAACACCGAAATCAGTTCTCAACAAGAAGACCGCATCGCCCAAGCCCAAGGCCACGTCCGCCAAGCCACCGCCACCGTCGAAGCGACGTCGTCAGGAGTCGGACGACGAGGAATCGGTGTCTAGGTAAATATGTTTTACGATTCTATTCATCGCAAAACAAAAAAAAAAAAAAATGACTTAATTCACTTATCTTGTGTATACAAGTCCCCGTAATCCATGTATTTTCGATATCATTCACAGTGTAATATAACTAATTCGTTTTATTTACAGACGCAAAGCGACGCAAGCCAAGCGAAAGCAGCCTCCGAAGTCAGAAGAGTGGAGGACGCTAGACTCGGAGAGCGACGGGGACGTCGCAAAACAACCACTGCGCTTGTTGTCCAGTTATTCTAAGAGGGTCGCGGACGGAGTCGTGCGTCGCTCAGGATATCTTCCAGGAGAGCTATATTTAGACCTCAAGATTTATCAGGTGGCTGATATAAAAAACGTTCACCCGTTGAAGCGCTGGGAGAAGGCTGTGTTGGCGCTTAAGCTCCAAGGCGATCACGAATCGCCAGAATTTGCAGCTTTGAGGCAGCTGCTGAAACGTTCGAAGTTGAAGTTCCCAGAGGAGGGGATGTTTTTTAACGACCGTGTGAGCCAAAATTTACAACTATAATAAAATAACTAGATATTTTGCTTTTCATTTCATGTTTTGCTGTTAGGTGGTGTGGTGTCCCATGAAAGAGTATTTTTATTATTTTAGGTGTTAGGTAGACAAGTACAGTCGCGCTCACGTCTAGTCACCTTTATAAAAATTTTAAAGTATTGAACTGAGGTGACTTGTATTGAGCGTTACTGTGCTTGTAGATTTATATAGGCTGATTTCATATAGGTATTAATTTTGTTTCATAAGTTTAATTCGTAGGTAGGTATTATTTTTCATATAGGCAGGTAGTAAAAAATTAGGTGTAACTTAGGTAGATAGGTTTAATTATCATTTGTCAGGTTTGATTGATCCTTACATATAATTAAGATGTTGAATAATAATAGATTAGTATATTGTACATCATGTGATGTGTCTGTAAAAAGTAAAAGTTTTTCAGCTCATTTGCGTAGCACTGTACATAAAAACAACAATGTTGTTATTAAGGGTGACGGTCTTGAGAAGATTTCTAGTGCTTTCCGCAGTCGGATCGCATCGTACAGAATAAGCAACCCAGGCGCAGCGTCGGATATGGTCGCGGCGGCGGACGGCGCGGGCTCTAACGCTTGCCTTCCGAGCATCTACCTGCGCTCGCTGCGGTCACGCGTACGTGACCTGATAGAGGCGCGGATCGGCTCCTTTAATAGCGTCAAAGTAAATTTTGAACTGTTTGCAGAGTTTTCGTTACCTAAGAATGATGAGAGGGAGATTAAATCGTTCGCTACGCCCAATATAGTCATCCGCAAAAATTATGATTTTAAAGATATTTACAATAACGCTGTAAGTTTAATACTTGCAAAAATCGATGAATTTCAGGAGAGAGACAGTGGTTGGAGTTTTGTAGCAAATTCATATCTGGAGGTCAATATCAACAAATATAATCCTCTGCGAGGTTCAGGGTTTATCGATCTTCCTAGACCTATTAAATATAAACGTGCATGTATCAACATTCAGAATACAGATAACTTTTGTTTTCTATGGTGCATAATGGCAGCTTTATTTCCCGCACAGCAAAATTCACATCGAACGAGTTCATATCCTCATTTCGATACTGTGCTTAACACGAAAAACATGACGTTTCCGCCAGGTTTCAGGGATGTTAAGATCTTTGAAAAGAA
The DNA here is from genome assembly GCA_949825045.1 of Argyresthia goedartella. Lineage (NCBI taxonomy): Eukaryota > Metazoa > Arthropoda > Insecta > Lepidoptera > Argyresthiidae > Argyresthia > Argyresthia goedartella. The sequence continues at coordinate 16,707,113 of OX463821.1, read as the reverse complement.
CAATGATACCATAAGTATTAATATTTATGGTCTCAGTGAAAAGTCTGATGTTGTAGGACCTTTGTACAAATCTGTTCACAAGGGGCGGAAGCATCGTATAAATTTATTGTTTTTGGAATCGGGTGCGCTAACACATTATTGTCTTATTAAGGATTTGAGTAGGCTTGTAAGATCTCAGATAACTAAACATGATGGTAGAATTTTTTTCTGTGATGATTGCTTGTTATTTTTTTCTAGTGACAAAAAACGTAATGATCACGTGTGCAGTGGTGTGAAAACATCGTTGCCTGATAAAGGGACATTGATACAGTTCAAACATTTTGAACGCATGCATGATATGCCATTTGTCATTTACGCAGATTTTGAGTCTATGCTACAACCTCGGTCGGAGAAAAACTCGAATTTTACGGAAACGATTCAAAAACATATTCCAGTAGCGTTCGGATATTATATTGTTTGCTCCTATGATACGTCTTTAAATCGGTATCGATCGTACCGAGGTCCTGATTGTGTTCAACAGTTTTTGAAAATATTAGGCGATGATGTTGAAATGATAAGTAAAATTCTTAACGATCCAATCGACATGTTACCCCTCACTGAAAATGAGCTGAAAAACTTTTTGGAGTCCAAATATTGTTACCTCTGTAATAAGTTAATATTCGAAGGAAAGGTGAGAGATCATTGCCATTTGACTGGGCGCTACCGCGGAGCAGCACATGAGTATTGTAACCTTCGATTTAAGCTCCCCAAATCATTTGTCCCTATTTTTTTCCATAATCTGTCAGGCTATGACTGTCATTTGTTTATACGAGAGCTAGGTGAAATGCATGGAAACATAAATGTTATAGCAAAAACAAAAGAAAATTATGTGTCTTTTACAAAGTTCTTTCCTGTTAGCAATAATAAGTATATGGCTGTTCGTTTTGTTGACTCGTTTGCATTTTTAGGTACTAGTTTAGAAAAAATTGCAGAAAATTTAATAGTTGAAGATTTTATTCATCTCTCTCGTTGCTACCCAGATAAACAGGAATTCGACTTATTGAGACGTAAAGGTGTTTATCCTTACGAGTACATGAATAAGTGGAAACGTTATGATGAAAATAAATTACCGCCGCCTGAGTGTTTCTACAGCAGCTTAACTGATGAGAATGTTTCAGAGTCAGATTATGCTCATGCTCATTGTGTTTGGCGTGTATTCCGTTTGTCGAACCTTGGTCAATATACCGATCTATACTTGAAATCAGATGTAATGCTGTTGACGGATATTTTTGAGAGTTTTAGAAAGACGTGTAAAAATAATTATAGGTTAGACCCAGCTTTTTACATAACGGCTCCCAGTTTAAGTTTTGATGCAATGCTGTTGAAAACAGAAGTGAAATTAGAACTAATACATGATTTGGAAATTATTCGGATGATACAAAAAGGTATTCGCGGAGGCGTCTGTTTATGTTCTACCCGCTATGCCAGTGCTAATAATAAGTACCTCTCGGACTACAATCCCTCGGAGCCTGATAGATACTTGATTTATGCTGACGCGAACAATCTTTATGGTTTCGGTTTAAGTAGTTATTTACCGCATTCTGACTTTGAAATGATCGAAAATCCTATGTTTCAAGTTTCTGACATTCTCTCTTTACAAGACAATTCAGATGTAGGTTACATTTTAGAAGTCGATCTAGAATATCCGGAATCCCTGCATGATCATCATAACGATTTACCTTTCTGCCCGCAAAAATATGTACCGCCTGGATCGAAAACATGTAAACTGATACCGAATTTGTATGATAAATATAATTATGTTATACACTATATTCATTTGAAAACGTGTCTCAAACATGGACTGAAATTAAGAAGCATACACAGAGTTATTAAATTTAAGCAAGGTCCATATTTAAAACAATATATTGATTTAAATACGAGATTGAGGCAAAAAGCGAAATCTCAATTTGAACAAGACTTTTTTAAATTATTGAATAATAGCATTTTTGGCAAAACCTTAGAGGATACCGAAAAAAGGTTAAGCGTTAAGTTAGTAAATCAGTGGTCCGATAAAAACAACAAAACGAAAAAAACGTCTAGGCGCAGAGCAACTAATAGCCAGACCTAATTACCACAGCTCAACTGTATTTACAGAAAACTTTGTAGCGGTCCAGATGAATCCTGAAAAAATTACTCTCGATAAACCGATTTACATTGGTTTTTCTGTTTTGGAAATATCTAAGAGTCACATGTACGATTTTCACTATTCTGTTATGAAACCTTTTTATGGTCCTAATATAAAAATGTGTTACACAGACACTGACAGTTTTCTGTATTCCATAGCAACGAAAGATGTTTATAAAGATATAAAATACAATTTTGCTCAATACTTCGATACTAGTAACTACGCTGTTAATAATATATACGGTATAAGGAGGCAAAATAAAAAAGTGCCTGGGTTATTTAAAGATGAGTTAGGAGGTCAGCTCATAGTTGAGTTTGTAGGCCTACGATCTAAACTTTATTGTATAAAAACCGAAAATACTGAAATAAAAAAAGCTAAAGGTACCAAAAAACCTGTTGTAAAAACAATGAGTTTTAAGGACTATAAACGTGTGTTATTAGATAATAATTTAGTTAGGAAAAGAAATACGGTATTTAGGTCATTAAAACATGAAATGTTTACACAATCGCTTAATAAAATAGCTCTATCATGTAAGGACGACAAACGCATCATCCTTAAAGATAACATATCAACTCTTTCATGGGGCCATAAATCAGCGTTTTGAGATGTAAATAATATAATATAATTAGTCTTTAAACTATAGCTTGTAAGCGAATATTGGTATATTGAAATAAAGTAATGTGTTGTCGGACTATTTTTCGTGTTTCTTTTAAGCTTATTTTACAACATACCCTACTAAATGTACCTAGGTACAGCCAGCTGCAGAGAAAAATATCCTCACCATAAAAGTATCACCCGTATATCAATCACCCCACTGAGGGTTAAATTTTTCTGCAGCTGACTGTATATTCGTCAGATACCAGCCAGAATGGATTTGTATATAGAGTTTATTTTAGAAAGGTTTTCGAAAAGATAGATCATATTGCATGAAAGTGATGACCATGAAACAATTACGATGACCTGTCGCAACGTGAATATAACACGTGTCGCGTTCAAGGAATTCAAATTGAAATACAATGATACTTGCATTTTCGCTTTTGCTTAAATAGACTCAAAGAAAATGTTAATTATTCATTAGGCCAGCAGGCGAGCGCACTATAGGACCAGTACCGCTCTCAATCAAATTATTACGTGAGTATTACGCTACCTACTACATAATATGATTTAGTGTTTTGTAGTATTATTATTATTATTATTTTGTTCTAATCATTGCTATTTGGTTTACAGATAATGGACCCTTCGGACCTGTGGTTTCCGCATGCCCAACAACAATTGGAGGACTTTGATGAGGTTGCCGCTTCAGTGGAAGCAAGACAAGCTAGCAACAGAAGAAAATTCCAGAAAAAACGAAAAGCTACATCATCATTTATAATTACGAAAGTGCCGAGAAAGGGACATCACAAGATTAAAATTGAAATAATTGATTTGAACGCACAGACTGGATCATCAACCCCGTCGAATGATGTAGCGGTCAGTGCGCAGTATATTGTGTGTGATGTAGTGGACGAAATAATGGACATGTCCGAAAACCTAATAAAGAAAATTTGTAAAAAAATCTGTGATGATTCAAGTGTTTAAAATAAATTTTCTTACATGGATATTATTTGGTATTTTTATTACTTCATTTATGTCCTGCATAAAGTAAAATAAAAACATGAAATTTAGTTACTTACTTAAATAAAATAATTATGGTTTGGTAAAGTGATTTCGGTACTGGTGAAGGTAATCTATTCATATAATACACTCGAGAGTAATGGATTCGAGTCAGTTAAATATAAATCTTGAAAACTAATTTTGTTTAATAGACAATATAATAAAATACAATACCTTCCTTTAAGGAGTAATTAATTGTCTTAATCAAACTACGAAATATATAAATATTTCATTCATTCATTCATTCATTCATTTCTTTAAGCTAGCATTCTTAAGTTTCCGACTTTTATAAGCGACCCAGATTCATTTCTCTTGTGTAATCTATCAAAAAGTGAAATAAAACAAAAAAGTATTGAAAATATTCTTTAATCTCGCTAAGTCAATCAGTTAATTATTAATTGGTAGGAATACTATCATACATTTGGATGCTGATTATTTTTGAACCATTTTTTGATACACAAAACGTTCCTCAAAGCACAGTAATTAGTCTTATGCGTTACACAACTAAAATCAATAAACTGCGAGTTGTAAGTTTTAAATAGCTGCATTAAACTTGGACATCCGATATCTTCTATATTCTTTACAGTACAAATGTCACAGAGGTCTTTAATCCACTTCGATTTTTCTAAACCTTTAACGAATACAAGTTTATTTTCTAGGTATGGTACTATTATCCTCTTGAACTGTATGAAATCAATGTGTCCATCAGCCCATCTATATCCAAGGTTATTCTCAATCCATTTGACGCATTTTTTTTCAGAACTAGTTAAACATCGATATGGGAATGGAGGTTTTATGAGAAAAATTTGAGTGTACTCATTCGTTGCTAACGCAAGTTCTTTAACAATGAAGCCATTATTATCGTTTTTAAATCCTTGTAAATCCACGAACAATGCATTTGTGCTATTCATGATAATTTTCGAACAATATTGCTCAGCGGTTTATATTCAAACAAACAGTCGTTCAGTATGAGACAATAAGCTGAGGTTTGATCAGGTATTTCTGCTTCACTCTCCAGTTCAAGCCGCACATTGACTACCGGCCCAGATTTAAGATTATCGCTTTGCCTCGAACAGTCTATCACAAACAGTGGTGTTAATTCCTTGAACTCTTTTGCATTCAACAATGGTTCAGTTCTTCTGCCGTAATAAGACTGTTGAAATCGAGTGTATTGTTCGTATAATATAGCAATATTGTCGTTCGAAAAGCTCGCATTCATATTGTCGTAAGGAAAGTAAGTAGAGTTCAGATACACTTTGACGTCACGTAAATTGCAGTGATCAAATTGCGACATGTCAGTAGTAGCATTATTTTTCCTGTTCGTTTGTAAACCTAGAATGACGTATCGAGGTTTTTCTATTTGAGATGATGTTTTGATGGACCATGTATGCTTCGTAGTTCTTGGCAACAATGGATATTCATATAAATCCCAATTTCTAAATGCTACTTGAATGGATCTGTCTTTTTCTAACAACCGAAGAAGGTTGATTCTTTCTACATCAGAAACTTTTATATGAGGAACTCTCCATACAATTTTATGAATTACTACATCTTCCACGACTTCTCCTGTACTTAATTTCAATGCATTGAGGTTAGTGTTACTGCGCAGCAGAACAAGTTCATGTTTACAGTTGATTATGACTTTTTTGTAGTCCTCCGCGAATCCGAGAATATTACTTAGTGGTATAGATGCTGAAAATTTTCCTGACTGACTATTTTTTGTTCCATTAATATCCCAACCCCAAACTTTTGACATTTTCGACTCACTCTCATTCATAGATAGCAATGATTTCATAGTGGTAGTTATGCCAGCGTTTTTAATTTTGTCTATTTCGACTCCATTTAGTTCATATCGTATATCTTGAAAAAAGAACAGCAGTGGATTATTTGTAAAATGTACACTGGCAGCCTGCTGCCTTGGGTCTTTCTTGAACACATTAACAGCGCCTTCCAAATATAAAGTGCTAGCTGACGGGAGTACATACAGATCTTGTTGATTGATCGGTATACGAATTTCGTCATTCCTGTTAAAACTAGTCACGTATGGCTTATACGAATGAATCTCGACACCGTCGATGGTATTATCATAAACAGGTGTACTCAAAATATCTAGTATATTACTCATTTTAACAGTCCGATTAGTTTCAGGAATTTTTTATTTTTTGATGTTAGTCTTTTCTTCTTTAAAGTTCTTTCCTTGGGAGCGATTGGAGTGTGACTAATGATTTTGGATTGCGGTGGTAAGGTTTTATTAAATTCGATCATTTTCTTTTAATATGTAAATACAACTGAATTTCTTCACCACGTAAATTAATCAAGTTATTATTTATATCCAATAATCTTATATTTATGCTGCTTATGTTATTTTGATTCACTGGGAAATAAATAATATTCTTAGGTATTTCAATTAATCTATAACCTGGAGGGACGTTAGGTGCAAACTCATGTATAATGTGACTTGACATGCCATTTATATATGATCCGCTCACTACATCACACTCTACCCTGACCACAGTAGTTGAAAGAATGTTGACAGGATGTTGTGATTCATGTAGTACATTCGCTTTGAGCAACTGTCTACCGAATCCTAATAAATTACCTAAACTATTTTTTTTCTCAAAATGAATATCTTTCGTGCCAATAATATGTGTTCTTAATGTATTATTATTGCACGTTAAATTAAAGTTTACATCGTTCAGTTTTCCTTTCAAAAAATCGTTTATATCCTGCAACTCGTAAACCCCTTCAGGAATTTCTATACTACCATTTTCACCATAGTAAAACTTGTTATTTTTGGTATCAATGTTTGGGATGGAGTTAAATGTAGATAAATATAGCAGAGCGCACTCATATTCACCATCTAGTTCTAGCGTAGGGGAATATGTAGTCGTCAAAAGTGACTCATTGCCAGTTATGGATAGGGTGAAGGACATTGTAACAATGGTGTAAAATAAACGCTGACATCTTTTTTATACATCATGTTTATTCCAAAAATCGAACAAAAACTTTAAACATAAATGTCCACAGTTTGTGCTATTGTAAGTTTGATAACGGGTATAGTTATAATATAAGTTAGGAGTATTTAGATATTTTACAACTTCAACGGGTGGTTTCAAGTCTCCGAAACTATCAAAGTATTCATAATAGTCATTAAATTTTATGTAGGCTACCCAGTGCGTTCCTTCCTTGTAAGAATCGTCCAAATTTATTATGCCACATTCTATACTTCTTGGTTTTCTTGGCAGAGCATCTTTCATGTAGACCCCACGAAAGTAAGGTATTACTTTTGCATATTTCATTAAATCCACATTCGTTAGAGCACGCTTAGGTAGCCTCTTTAACAGTTTTTTGAAGGTGTTATAAATAACCCACTACCCTTTTTGTAAGGTTTTATGTATAAACCTTTACCCAATGCAATTGATTCCATCGCTTTGTTATGATGTTGAGATTCTCGTAAACTTTCTTGGGCTGCTTTATAATCATTAACACTTTTCGCTATTCCAGCAGCTCCTCCAGCAAGAGTTCCTAAAGCGGACAGCCCAGCAAATATTGGTAGCAATGGAAGAATCCCTCCACTTTTAGGTAGAGGAATAATTCGCGGTATCTTTATATCGTGTTTGGTACCAGCAGAAACTATTTTCTTGGCAGCAGAATATGCTAATTTAATAGCTCTGTTATTACTTTTTGGTTTTAGCTTTTTAAGGTCACCCTTTATTTTTGATACCATAGCTTTAAAATGTTTCATTCCTGCGCCTGTTTTCAGTTTCCTCTTCATCACTTTATTGACCAGCCATGATGCAATCTTTTCACCACTTTTGGCTTCTTTCGATCGAAGTCTTTGTTTCGCCATATTTAATAAATCCAAATCAGCTTTATGCCTATTATCCAAGTCCTGGAACTTTGTATATGCTATGTCGTGAACCATACACGCGTCGTCCAATGGGTTGATGCCTCTATCCCCGCGGGCTAATCGTTTCACCAGCTTCGTTCCAGGCCCACAGTAATTATAGCCAGGTAGATGTAACTCAAACGGTAAATTATTTATGAAACTGTTAACTATACCTCCACCTTGCATAACTGTTTGAAGACTAATGATATATTTTACACAAGTGCCTTTTTATCGATCCAGCTATTTTCAGTTTCATTCAAACCCAGCCATTTTACATATAATTTATTTCCTTTTTTCCTGATAATTTTTTCGATTAAATAAACATTAGGGTATTTAGTCATCTGGAGTTCTTGATCATAGAAGCATCCTAAAATCGGTTGTCTGCGATAATCTTCTATCAAATAAGTTGTAGGAATAGTTCTGTTCACCTTCTTGATAACAAATATTTCTGTTGACCAATTAGGAGTATAGCCTTTTTTAAAACATCCTTTGTACTTACTTATTCTTACATGATCACCCACACGAAATTTTGGTTTCCTTGAAATAATACTTTTAGTCTGAAATTTCTTTATATTATCTGATACGTTACTTTCATTTAACTTATTTACTTTTACGGGCTCGTGCTGCGTTACACGATGTTTTGTTTGATTGTAAGAATTAACAACATATTCCAACGGTTCCGCCACCCACTTATAACTACCTTTGAGATTGAAATACTTATATAGATTTGTTTTTAATGTTCTGATTAATCTTTCTACCATAGAAGCTTTTTTAACCGAATATGTAGAATAATGATTGATATTGTATTGCTTTAAAAGTTTTTTGAATTCATCATTATAAAATTCGGTGCCCATATCTGTTTGTAAATTGTGCGGTCGTCTTCTACTTTTCTTCAGAATGTTAGCTAATGCTTGACAAACTTCTACTTTTGACTTCGTTTTAAGAGGTATAGCCCATGCATATTTAGAGAAGCAATCAATTACGACAAGAATAAACTTATAACCTTTATTGTAAATTTTCAATGATATAAAGTCGATCAAATCTGCCTGCCACAAATCATCAATTCCCTTGAGAACCACTGAACGACGAACAAAATTTTTTCTTGCATTTTTATGGATTTCGTTTACCACCTGCTGCTTCATCTTTCGCCAACGACCTTATGATAATATCTAATTCTCTCTTCGTATAAACATCCTTTATAAAGTCATTCATCACTCTTTGTACATCATTCATTGCTTCATTCAGTAGAAATTTAGCATATTCCCGTAAATCATTACTCTTCATATCAACGTACTCCTTGTTGACGGCATCGTCTGACTCTTGAGGCGCCTTTAAACCTTTTAATCGTGACGATTGAAGATCAAAATGTCCCTCTTCGTTTTTGGTCAGCGCATTGTCAGTAAAATCAAACAATTCAGATAAACGTAAACGCTTATGAACATGATGACCGAATTTATCAATATTCATAGCACTGAGCTAGGTTACTCAAGTTATTGGTTTAGAGGTTAACAATGAAATAAATAAAAACATTTCAAGCAGTTTTATTTATTCTAATCAATCAAGTCACTTTCCCGCAGTTCTTCTATAATGGATATAATTTCATTATCAAGTCCAGTGTTTCCAGCATCTCGAGATGCTATTAGTAATTTCAACCTATCCACAAGCTCGTTTGGATCATCCCAGTAGATATAGTCTACATTTTTCTTCCATTTTTTTAATAGCGGTAATCCCGAACCTTGAACTTCACTGCTTCGATCGTCATGTTTATTAAAAAGAGGTTTAATTATATTTAAGTACTTTCTTCCTTTATTGCTCTTTATTGGTTTGCTTGGATCATATTCTCGTCTATGCGCATTCGTCTCTAACAGCATCAACTTGTAGTTCGCGATGTCTTCCTCGGTTATAACTTTTAAGTCAGGCGATCCTTTGCTTATTAGCTCCATCAAACCAGGAGTTTTATTGTATTGACGACTGCCCACCGTAATTTTATTTTCAGTGATAGTAACATTAGCTGACCCCATCATAAGCTTTCGTCCATCATGTCTTATTCCAAAAGGAGTATCTTTTAAGCGATATTCTGACATTGACCATGAAGAATAATCTGGAGTGTGTGTAGTCGACTTTTCTGACGTGTCACTTTCATCATCAGATTCATTTTCAGAAATGTCTTCTTCTGTATTTATAGCAGACGCAGTAGGTGTCATAAAATTATCACTTTTTCGCTTATTTTTTGTAGTAACATTTCCTGCATCCCATTTAATAGGTTCATCGTCTTTGTCAAACTTCATTTCTTCTTTCTTGATAGGTGTCAGTACTTCTTTATTTTCTGTTCGTTTTATTGTATATGTGAGTTGATTAAGTGGACTGATAACTGGCTTGAAAACATTTCCTAGAGCTTTATCGTATTCTGATTCAACGTTGCGCATTTTTTTAAACTTTTTCTTTACAGCTTCAGCGACAGTGACAATTTGCTTTAAGTTTTTTTCCATAGCTAGACTTTGTATTGTATGCTCTTCCTTTGCACGGTCAAATGCAGTGTTTTTGCATTCACCCAGACTTATATAGATTTACGAAGTAAACACAACGAATGTGTCAAATTGTTTTCGATAGCAACCTTTATTTTTTTCACAGTCTTTGTTTATGACCAAGTAGCTGTAAGGATCGGTCCATATTTTAGAGCACATTTTTCTGAATTCGTACCAAGTCATGTCTGTATTAACATGTTCATCATATACATGACGCAAATTAATATCATCCTGTTTGAAAAGTACAATTAGATTTGCGTTGTCTCTCACAAGTTGTTTTGGAATTTTACTGTAAGTCTGGTTCAAATAAAAACTATCAATATTATTGTGTCTGCCCATTGCAAAATAGTCACGTATGTTGTTTTGATTTTCACATGCGACGTCATCAAAAATCATCACTGAATTTGACTTTGCTTCTTCTGGACTAAGTACTTGCTGGTTTGCGTTAAATTTATGGAAGGATACGCCTGGCACTAAACCCAAAACTTTTTCAAGAAAAACGTATTTTGGTTGATGTAACGTTTTTGAATAAACATAAACATTCTGAAAGTGTAGTCCATTTTCATGCAATAGAAGACCGATCATAAGGTTAGTTTTCCCACAGTTTGATGGTCCGCAAATAAGGCATCTTATTGAATTTGGCAAAAGGTTTCCGTGGCGAAATATTTTATTTGACGCTTCTAAAGAACAGAGATTGTCTACATGTAATGAACTTTTCTGTTTTAAAAACTTCATGCTGCTGTAGGTATGCTGCAATCGAGAATCAGTGTTAGACTAATGAATATTTTGGACCTAAACATAATATATTGAGGTTAACAAACACTAATACATTGCGATCTGAAAATATCTAGCGTTCAACACATCTGTTGAGTCCGTAGACCTAAAGGTTCTTGAATGAATTTGATCTGTCATTATCTACCTAAATTTGAACTGTCAATAGGTTTTTCGATCCATCTGTCGATAGGTTTTTCGATCCATCTGTCGAGCCCGTAGGCCCGAACGATCGTGAAGTGAATTTAAACTGTCATTATCTACCTACTCCCCTCCAACAAAAAAAAAGCCTCCAAATGATCCAAAACCAGTCCCATCGGGTAAGGAGGATTAGTCGGATCATTTGCGCGCGCGACCCGTCGGCGAGGTGGAATGCACGGACAGCCCAGTATCGATTCTCCGTGAATAGACATCGAAAAACCTCCGTGCGCAAGATCTTCATTTTGCTAAAGCAGGCCTTGATGCTAGGCATCTTAACAATGTCTAACATCATCCAAAATGCGAACAAGCACCAAATTTCGTCGCTATTGGTGGGAACCCAAGCGCGACGAAATCTGGCACTTTGTATACCTTCGGCATACTTGTTCGTCTCCGTGACTATATGGGAGACGATATCGTCATCCCAATAGGCACGGAGAGCATCGTACCCATTAGCAAAATGACGTGTTGGGCCCGGAGGTCTCCAACTCCTCTTTGGTGCCCTGCCACCCATCCATAGGGGCCCACGCAAACCCCTCGACGACGTCGTGAAATACCTCCCCATCTTCATCGACTTCGAGGTCCCGGTTTGCGCGGATCACCATCTCTCTTCCTTCCTTATCATATTTTACGCTCTCAAGTCTAGCGTACTCAGTCTGGTCAGACGCAGGTAGGTCCTCGTCCCGTGGGAAAACTTCCTCCAACCTTTCTCCACGGGACCACACCAACCAGCGCCGTTGACCCTGACTCAGACCTGGTCCGCGCCCGCGTCCGTGACTGTTGCCGCCTCCGTCTCGGCCCCAACCGACGGAGACGCCGCTGGGACCCTGGCCCAGCGAAGGTGAGGGAAGAGCAGATCGACCTGGAGAGGATCTGTAAACAATAATAAATAAAAAGGGTCAATATGGACAGAGCATGATGATGATGAACTGACAAGCAAAATGAAGTATTGAATAGCTGACTAAAAGTGGGCACAATTGTGCCTCTGCCACCCCGTATGAGAAAAGGCGTGATGCTATGTTGTTGTTACCTACATATTCTATAAACTAAAAACCAAAAATGTTCTAATTATTCTATTCTATCATCTACATTTATATTAAATATTTATATTTACATCTACATTTATACTAAATATAAATATTTAGTATAAATGTAGATGTATATTTATATTTACATCTACATTTATACTAAACATAAATATTTAGTATAAATGTAGATGATGATGAACTGACAAGCAAAATGAAGTATTGAATAGCTGATTAAAAGTGGGCACAATTGTGCCTCTGCCACCCCGTATGAGAAAAGGCGTGATGCTATGTTGTTGTTACCTGCATATTCTATGTACTAAAAATCAAAAATGTTCTAATTATTCTATTCTATCATCTACATTTATATTAAATATTTATATTTACATCTACATTTATACTTAATATAAATATTTAGTATAAATGTAGATCTACATTTATACTAAATATAAATTTTAGTATAAATGTAGATGTATATTTATATTTACATCTACATTTATACTAAATATAAATATTTAGTATAAATGTAGATGTAAATATAAATATATTATAAATATTTAGTAAATATAAATATTTAGTATAAATGAAGATGTAAATATAAATATATTACATTTATACTAAATATAAATATTTAGTATAAATGTAGATGTAAATATAAATATTTAATATAAATGAAGATGATAGAATAGAATAATTAGAACATTTTTGGTTTTTAGTACTTAGAATATGTAGGTAACAACAACATAGCATCACACCTTTTCTCATACATCTACATTTATACTAAATATAAATATTTAGTATAAATGTAGATGTAATGAAATAAAAAATAAAATAATAAATATATATTACCGCTCGACGTTGGAGGCCATCTCTAGATGGCCGTTGGGGGCCAGCTCCAGCTCCAGAACATCATTGCAATACTCATTGCTCTTCGACCTGTAAAAATAATAAAGCTCAGCATGGGCAATAGTCATTACCAGCATACCGTAAACGTACGTAATGATTACTGCAAGTTGTCATACCTTCAAGTGAGCGGCGAGCGGTATCTGGGTCTCAACGTCGGCCTCCTAATAGATATCCTGCTCCTGAAAAAGCCTAGTTGAAATGTTATACACGATTTAGGTAGGTAACTCGGGAGATAGAGAGTGTATAAGTCGACCAAGTGGGAAATTATTTGCAATATTTTTGCCTTTTCCCAGCAGTGGGACACCGTAACTGGCTAAATTAAAATAACAATTTTTTTTTTAATAAATATTTGTTTTTTGTTATAAATAACTTTTTAGAAAAAAATGTTGGATAAACTGATATACGTTGGTATCATAGTAAACCTATTCTGCCTCAGAAGCCGAGGACTCGGAATCCTCATCCCTCAGTATGTCCTCGAACTCCTGAGGCATGTCGTCACCTGCACCTGCATGCCAAGTCATCTGAAAATATAAACTCCTATGAATAAATCCATATACAAGTATCGACAAATTCATCGACTAGATCACGGGCGTAGTCGTACACCTCTAATCTGCAATTTCAAAATGGCGTTCGTTCACTTCAAACTTTGAACATCGCCTTCACATCATTTTGGTTGCTTTATACAAAATTATGACTCCCTACGCTAGAAATATGCCCGAAACACATATTTCCATAGTTTTTAGAGCAATAATAAGTTTCCATCGTGTAAACTACATTCGCCATTTATTGTCAAATCCAATCAAAACACCAATTATTTACGCAACCTTCACCGACGAACTTTTGTTGGGCTGATTTTTTCACTTCATATCTCACTTTCGGCACAAAATAAGATAAATTCACATAAACCATTTATCACTCACCTTCTCCAAAATAAAACACACAAAAGATTTATTTTCACAAACGCACAATACCAACAATGGCGTCCAAAAAATTCTGAATGAATAAATACAGTTTTGTGGTCTATTGGCACCTCCGATTTGTGATTGCCAACTACCAAAAAATAAAGGCACGTTCAGAGAATTTTGATAAAGGCACATTTTCACCGTCAACCATACCGTCATGCAAAATTCGGAGCTGTAACGGACCGTGTTGTTCCAAGCAATATTTTGTGCTTCCGCGAGCTAGCGTAAAATCAATTCGAGTACTATTTTGTGCTTCTGCGAGCGAACAAGTTGAACAGTGAGGTAATTTTAGCTAGAATTTTCTTGATCACCTATAAAAAGATCTCAAGTATTTGAGAGTTATCCGTAGATCAACTTTCCTGATTTAGTGTCTATTCACCCAAATTCAAATCACCCCTGATTTACGGAACGTAACGCTTTGACGCCGTTACAATTTTTCGTAATGACTTGGTTCCGACAGAGGCGCCATTTTTTTAGCTTCAAACCAATATGGAGTTCAGTACGGGATGCCGTATCCTCATGTGTCTATTAATGGATAACCCGGATTTGTGATTCGTACCAATTCTAGAACGATTGCGAGAAGAAGGGGTCGTCAAGTGAACGCAGAATATTTCTAGAATTATTCGCAGTTTTGTTTGGGCTACTTGGATCAAATTTTAATGATTGCTTATAGGCTGATAAATTTGCAGCATGATATAATTAAAATACACTAGATTTCTATGAATATGTATGGTTTTATTAATTCAAAACATAGAATTTTTGCAGCTCACCATAGCTGACTCAGCATTGATACTACCAAAAGTGCCACCGGTAGTACCATGGGTAGATAGACATCTGTCTATCTACCCATGGTACTACATGGATGAGGTGGGACGCCTACTGAACACGGGTGGATAATCGGTCTTCTTTGAGACTATTCAACCAATTCCCAGTGTTTGAGCAGCGGTTACTGTTGATTCAGCCGACTTCCCTCGCAAAATCTCCTTGTTCTTGAGCTGTTGATTGATATAGGTAGTTTGGGCAAGGGGGTCTCACTGTACAGTTTAAGTACGTTAGACCGGCCAACCCGATGGGCGGGAATTCAGTTATATTGCCGCTCGATATTGGCTGGCAGTCGCGTCGCGCGCTAGCCTCTCCTCATAAGCAACTTTTCTGTGATTTTTGCAACAACAATGACTTAAGTACCTAACATTTTAGGGTGCCTAAGGTTCACAAATAAAATTCGATTCTTTTTTAATTGAACACCTTTTTGTTTAACTAAAAGTAAACACTTTAGAGCCATTATAAAACAAATGACAATTACATAAGTAAGGAGGTAGGTACTGTAGTGCTCCTAGCACTGATGCAGGGTCCTAACCACTAGACGTAACTGCCTAATTGATAACAATGAAAATAAAGACGTTGGTTTGCGTTTGTGGTTGTTTTTATTTATCATGAATAGTTTATTTACACTTTGTATAAAAGGGATCCACAACTGGCTCGATAGCCATTACTCTAATCCTCACTATAATTTAGCTCAGTCACTGGCCGAAGCCTACGGTGAAGTGTGTCACATTGACTTTTCACATTCCAGCCTCTTTCTTTTTTAAATACAAAATAAGTAACAGTGCCAAAGTGACACCCACTCTAAAGAGGCCCGTATACAAAATAATCGCATAAAAAAATATCGAACCTTAAAATCATTCCCCCTCCCTTAAAAAAAAATCCAACGGTTTTTTTTTTCAAAGTGGCAACCCTATCTCGAAGTCTAAAATCTAAAATGACAACCCTATCTCAAAGTCTAAAATCTAAAAAAACATTAAATGTTAACTTTAAGTTAGTTTGCTATGCATGAAATCTAAAAGACAGTAAATATGCCGCAAGCATAATTTTAAATAACATCAAGTACCCTAATCCTTATCTGTCCAACCATCCCATTTAACCTACTCAATTAAACATTAAATAACAAACCAAACTACACTTAAGGTGTAGGCTATGCACCTAAACAAACTTAAATTATAACAACCTATGATCCCATCATACAATTATTGGCGGCTTAACACTAACCTACCTAACGCTAGAAAACTCTCAATTACAATACGAAGGCAAACAGCTGAATCTAGCTAAGATTTAGCTTCTCGAATGGTTATCATTCGACAAACTTTCTGACAATAAAAACTAGCGAAAAACTTATCAGACAACCATAATACCTCCGTTCCTAAAATTAACATAACTCGATCTTTGCTTAGACAATTGTGAACATTGTTAATTCTTTCTACCGAATGGAAATATTTCAAAAATTAACGCAGGCAAAGATCAAAGAAAAAAAATATCATTTTCAAATATAGGAAACGTCAACCATATTAACAGGATTAATCTATAGAACCGTATTACTAAGCCACAGCCTAAGAATGAGTTCATTAAAATTCGTTCCAATAATACGATGAAATCAACTAGCTTTAAAACCGATACTACAATTTACAATCATCCTAAATAATCCATTGGAATTCAGTAAACTATATTTTACTATTAACAGTTTAAGATAATCGCCGTGAGTTGCAACCAATTACCCAAGTAAAGACACTACAAAGAATCTCGAATGTGTATCGAATACCCGAGTTATCCCACATCAGAAATTACTTTCATTGAGAAACCTTCGTTACCAACTTCGTTATACAACCCATAGTCTCCCCTTACCAAATCATCCCAACTCTATACTTTAAGAACGCGGGAACCAAAACAGAACCCTATGACGAATAGCTATTGCCTCGTCATACTGCCCTCAAAGATAAAACCAGGCGATCGGTTCGAACAATTATTCGAACTGTCGTTTACAAAAGTTTCTCATATAAAGGTAATCTACCACGGAAATCTAGTATGTTACAGATATTTCTTGGGTCTTTGGTGTACGGTCCTCATCAGACATCATAGTTCAGCAACAACATGAAAAGAAACACCGGTTAATAAACAATTCATAACACTACCGCATACACAAACCACAACCATCAACCGGGATAAAATTGTATTATACTCCTAATGTATAATTATTTAATATCCTAATGTTCCTATCCTAATCCTATAATTATTTAATGTCCTAATGTATAATTATTTAATATCAGACGAACTGCACGCTAGTGTTATAAGCATGTACTACCAAAGGTAAAACTGAGCACCATTGCCTTTGATTACTACCTAAATATTTTGATAACATCGAAGTTAACGTTCTATTGATTCGTTCTACCAAACCGTTACTCTGTGGGTGAAACGAACTTGTATGTATCATTTTAGCCCCAAAGTGCTCTACCGTTTCTTTTACAATTCCCGCCGTAAAAACTGTTCCTCTATCTGAAATAATTTCCCTAATCGGCCCGAACCTACAGAAAACTTCCTCAATCAAAAACCGTACTACATCTTCCGATGTAACCCTAGGTAACGTCTTACATATCGCAAACCGCGACGCATACTCTACCGCGACTATAATAAAACGGTTATCTCTCGAAACGCTAACGTGGAAACGCTCCTAACACGTCGATTCCTACCTTCCCAAAAATATCCGAGACCCTAATCGGCATCAAATCTGCTACGCTTTTAACTAATTTCCTTTCTTGACACGGCACGCACGAAGCTATATAACGCTCTATCTCCTTATCGGCTTTCGGCATGAACTATTTCGACCGAAACCTCTTCAACGTCTTTGCGAGACCCAAATGACCTCCTGTCCACGCCTCATCATGTAATTCGTTCATTACATTTTGAAACAAAGACCTAGGCAATACTAATACCTCCCTAATTTCTCCCTCTCTACGTACGCTTTTATATAATAAATTGTTTCTCAAACAAAAACCGCTACGCCACGCTTCCGGACGTTCGCTCAACCGCGTTAACCATCTACTACAAAATGAATCGTTCTCTTGATCCGCCTGTAACGACTCTACATTAATACTAAAAACTTCCAAACCATCATCATCAGGTTCAGAACGAGAAGAAGACTGAGGTCCTTCTGTTTCCCGTTTCCCTTCTTCCATTAGCGGATTCCTACTCAAAAAATCTGCCACTACATTGCTTTTCCCCGAGCAATGAACTATCTCGAAATTCTTGTATTGCTAACGCCCATTGCGCTAACCTACCAGACATATCTTTTTTCGACTGTAACCAACATAACGCGCTATGGTCTGTAACAACCTGAAAATACGATCCCCAAAGATAATGCCTATAGTGCCTTAACGCCCATACTAACCCCAGACACTCTTTCTCCGTCGTACTATATTTTTTCTCCGCATCCGTTAACTTCCTAGACGCATAGGCAACCGGACTCATTTTGTCAACGCCCTGCATCAATACTGCACCCAACGCCTCGTTAGACGCATCCACATAAACTCTCGTAGTAACCGACTTATACCCCGAATAATAGGAAAGTATTGGCGCACTACACATAACCTTCTTAATATACTCGAACGAATTTTGCAATTCTTCATTCCATTGAAACTTTACCCCCTTTTTCAATAATTTAGTGAGAGGTAACGATATTCTCGCAAAATTCGATACAAATTTTCTATAATAAGAAAATAAACCTAATAATTGTTTCACATCCTTCGTAGATGTGGGAGCTGGAACCTGTTGCATGGCCTTCAGCTTTTTTTCACTAGGTTTTACTCCTACATTCGAGATTAGATAACCTAGCATCTCAATCTCGCAAAAACCGAATTTACATTTGGATGGTCACCTGAATTGAGATCTAACTCCGCAAAATACTTGGCCCCGGCCAAACTATCGAAAATATCTTCTATCCGCGGAATAGGATAACTATCCCTACAAATTTTCTTGTTTAATTTCCGATAATCTCTACAAAACCTCCATGAATCATCGGGCTATTTAATTAACACTACGGGCGCAGCATGAGAACTAGTGGATTCCCTAATAACACCTAGTTTCAACATCTCCGCGACCTGCTCCTCAATAATTTCTCGTTGCACCGGCGAAACGCGATACGGGTGAAAATGAACCGGCTCTTCATCATAAGTCTTAATATCGACCGACACTATCTCCGACCTACCTAACTGGTCAGTTGCAAACGCAAATCTATCCGCATTCCTATCCAACAACGCCAATAATACCCGCTTATCATTCTCACATAAATCCTCATTTACGATAAACCGTTTATCTTCTACCCCAAACGCAAATTCGCACGAATCCGATAACCCCGAGAAATAAAAGTAATCACCCTTTCTTAACTCCTGAAAGTCGATAGAATTTATCACGTCACGATCCTCGATAACCGTGGTTTCCCCGAAGTTCACTTGTTTCCTTCTAGAACCGTCTAGAAAGTCCGACCCTATCTTTTGTTTTGAAAGAATCCCTACGCGCATGACATTTTGTTTTACCGGTGTCGTGTTTTGTTTCGTATGGAAATTATCGAAAAACGGTATTTTTAAAACACATAGGTACACGAATGAACAAAATCAATATTCATACCGTTCTTTATTAAAAAATCCACCCCTAAAATAATGCTACAATTTAAATCAGTTATTACTAAAAATTCCTGTGAAAAGCTAAAATTGTCCAAACTAAAATCTATAACACATTTCCCTACAATTTGCAGCAAACTTCCATTTACCGCCTTAACCCATCTTTTCTCTTCTTGCACACATCTCGCACCCACTTGACCTGCCACGGCTGGGCTGATGCATGAAGCTGTAGCGCCTGTATCTAAAAGAGCTACCACATTCAATTCCAGAAGCATTTAATAAAACTAATGGTCTGACCTGCTGATCCGCCTCGACTGCGACGATCTTCCCCATTGGTCGTTCCGCTTCTGTGATACGCTGCTGAGCTCGTCTGAGGCCCTCATTCCACAGGTCAGCCTGGTCACCGCTATCGGGCTCTAGCGACGACGTGTTGCAAAATCCGCTTGCCTAGGACGCAAATTATAATTATTAGTACTAGGTCTAATATGTGGTTCCTGACCACTGTCTCCCTCCCCCCCTATTGCTATGGGCCTAATTCGGTCCAAAAGTTGCCGGGTTCCTAAACACATTCACATTATCATCACTTCCCGGACTTAATTTCTCCATCTGTACCAGTACCGCCCTTAGCGCCTTCTTATCTACAAAATGGCTCAACATTAATTTATTTCTAAGATGGTTTTGCTATCCTCTTAAAAATTGCGTTATAAAAATGTCATCTTTAGTAACTCTAGCCTTCCTCACCAGGTCCCCTAAATAATGGAAGTACTCCAACAAACTTCTTTTCTCTTGCTTGGCATTGTAGAACTTCTCTGCAAAGTCTGTGCCTCCAAACTCCTCATTAAATTTATTCACCACCTCGTCAAATGTCTGGGCACTGCCCCTAATTTCCCTAAAAAAATATAAGGCTCCACCTATTAAATACGAAGGAAATAATAATTTTAATTCCTCCGACGATATAAATCTCTTCCTCGATGCAGCATCTCTGAAGTCTTCTAGAAAGTCTTCAAAGGACTCCTGAGGATTCCCCGAAAAACAAGTTGACAACTCCTCCATCATGAAATAATTTCATAAAAATTTTCACAAAATGTCCGCCGCTAAAAAACAATCTTCCCACAACATTTTTCTATTCGATTCTTCACTCGCTTGGCAGGTCGAGGTAATTCCTAAATAAAAAACTTAAGTACAGAAATATACTTCCCAATGCACATTCGATCCTTCCTCGATTCCTCAAGGCCTGGATCGACGATCACTATCCTCTTCTATTACGCCACTTTTTATGACGTCCTTCCTTCTGAAGCAGTCTTCCTATTTCTCCGGCCCGTTTGGCGCCACCGCCAATGTAGTGCTCCTAGCACTGTGAAGTGTGTCACATTGACTTCTCACATCCCAGCCTCTTTCTTTTTAAAATACAAAATAAGTAACAGTGCCAAAGTGACACCCACTCTAAAGAGGCCCGTATACAAAATAATCGCATAAATAAACATCGAATCTTACAATCATTCCCCCCTACCTTCAAAAAGAAAATCCCAACGGAATTTTTTTTTTTTTCAAAGTGGCAACCCTAACTCGAAGTCTAAAATCTAAAATGACAACCCTATCTCAAAGTCTAAAATATAAAAAAACATTAAATGTTAACATGTGTCTATTAATGGATAACCCGGATTTGTGATTCGTACCAATTCTAGAACGACTGCGAGAAGAAGGGGTCGTCAAGTGAACGCAGAATATTTCTAGAATTATTCGCAGTTTTGTTTGGGCTACTTGGATCAAATTTTAATGATTGCTTATAGGCTGATAAATTTGCAGCATGATATAATTAAAATACACTAGATTTCTTGAATATGTATGGTTTTATTAATACAAAACATAGAATTTGTGCAGCTGACCATAGCTGACTCAGCATTAATACTACCAAAAGTGCCACCGGTAGTACCATGGGTAGATAGACAGATGATGAGGTGGGACGCCTACTGAACACGGGTGGATAATCGGTCTTCTTTGAGACTATTCAACCAATTCCCAGTGTTTGAGCACCGGTTACTGTTGATTCAGCCGACTTCCCTCGCAAAATCTCCTTGTTCTTGAGCTGTTGATTGATATAGGTAGTTTGGGCAAGGGGGTCTCACTGTACAGTTTAGGTACGTTAGACCGGCCGACCAACCCGATGGGCGGGAATTCAGTTATATTGCCGCTCGATATTGGCTGGCAGTCGCGTCGCGCGCTAGCCTCTCCTCACAAGCAACTTTTCTGTGATTTTTGCAACAACAATGACTTAAGTACCTAACATTTTAGGGTGCCTAAGGTTCACAAATAAAATTCGATTCTTTTTTAATTGAATACCTTTTTGTTTAACTAAAAGTAAACACTTTAGAGCTATTATAAAACAAATGACAATTACATAAGCCTAGAATTTACCAATAGCCTGAATAAGTACTAATAACACCTCTCTTAGATAGAGTGGACTAAAATTCACAAAAACAAATAATCGCACGTAGGTAACCCTACCGTGATCAAGCGAGACAGGAGTTTACAGGATACCCTTGTGATGTTTGAGTAAAACAAGCTCTCAGGTGTAGTAATGCGGCGCAATCTAGCCTGCACGGGCGGGGCAACCGATTATGTAGGTGCTTAGCGATTGTTGTAGTTAGCACAGGTGCGAGCTAGATTGCGCTTTATTGTCGTGCAGCGAGAGTAGCAATTTATTTAAGTGTATTTGAGGAGTAGTCTTTCTGTACGTAGTACAGTCAGCATCAGATATATGTGAGCTGGTTAGCTACTCAAAAAGACCTATACATCTTAAAAAATCAGAAATATCGATACAGCCAAAGTGTCAAAATTATGTCAACACCCTCAGAGTTAACTTGGATGTCGACATAATTTTGAAAGAACCCAAACAACAGATTGTTTGGGTTCTGGCCCGATAAATTTCTGGTCTGCACCGCACCGGTTCGATATACCGCGGGGGTATATCGTGCGTGATACATGTGATCTGATCACATGTCCGATTCTCAAGCCAAAATCAAAGCAGTAGGGAATGGTTGCAGCCACCTTAAAATATTAATTAAAGGTATTATTAATTATGCAAGAAAATATTTGTAAGTACAATAACATACAAAACTGCATGCCTATTACCACAACAAACAAGTTAAGTTTTACAATATGCTTAATTCTCAAACCCCCAGGTTGTTTTGAGGCATCTCGATTTTGAACCTAATGCCATGGTATTAAAATTCAAAAACTATAACGGGAAAATGGCATCATACGATGCCTTGGGTCGTTGAGAGGGAGAGCACATTGTAGTTTAAATTTCAAACGCGTTATACATTATAAAACTTCGATCATTTGTCAAAATCCCACCTGCAGAAGCTACGACCTTCAAGCTGTAATCCTCACCATTGAAACCTTCATGAAAATTAAATTTGACTATGCTCAAATAATAGTCAAGAAATAGTCCACCAAGTAAGAAAATTAGTCCACTTATAGTTTCGAAGTTATAGCTATAGGTTGGTGAGGACTACAGCTTGACGTCAAGCTGTAATCCTCATCTCTCGTGCAAACAAACGGAAGGGCCTATCGACTTGGTTTAGGTTTCAAACATTAGTCCAGAAATAGTCCACACGACATGCCAAATTTCAGATGTAGTCCTTCAACGAATCAAGAGTTATTAAGACAACTTGGTGAGGATTACAGCTTGAACATTTGATAACATCAAATATCTCCGGACCGCCTACGACTTTCAGTTTGACATTTGTGCCAAAGAATAGTCCAGAAATATACCACGTATTGGAATACAAAATTCCATTCACTCATCTATAAAATGTTCATTCATTTACCACTCATAAAGATGATTCACTCAATGTTTCTTTCAATATATGATCGTCATACAGTACACACGTTTTTCGCTGCTCCCATTCCCAATAGGTTATGGTCCCAGAGCACAAAGTAAATAAATAAATTCAAGCTAGCTAAAGCTCTTACGTTTTGTTTATGTGAACTTTGAACTGTGCGGTACGATACTTCAGTGCGGTGTTGATTGAACAATGGAGTCGCTAAGCAAACGAAACATCCAGCAATTTAAAGGTGAACGCTACAGTACTTGGAAATTCCGGATAAAATCATTATTAGAAGAACTTCAAGTGGCTGCTGTTATTGAAGAACCAATACCAGTTAATCCTGACGCTGAGTGGCTGAAAAATAACCAGACTGCAAAAGGTATTATTGTGGAATATTTGGGTGATGCATTTCTGAATTTTTGCAAAAGACGCTGTAACGGCTAAATCCATACTGGATAATCTCAATAAAATTTATGAAAGACGAAGCCTGGCCACACAGTTGGCGCTACGCAAGCAATTACTGAACCTCAAACTTCAGCCAGATGATTCCCTACTTCAACATTTCACAAAGTTCGACAACATCATTATTGAACTTATTTCCGCCGGAGCAAGACTCGACGAAATGGATAAGGTGTCTCACATCCTGTTGACGCTGCCCAGTTCATACGATGGTGTTATCACGGCACTGGAAACTCTCGGTGAAGAACATTTGAACCTGTCCTTTGTGAAGACACGGCTGCTTGATCATGAAGTGAAACTCAAAGCTGAACCTACAACAGAGCTCAAGGCTTTACATGCAAGCATGAGGAATTTTTCCCGTCCGAAAAAGCAAGGAAATTTTTCGTATAAAAAATCCTATCCTCAAGTGAAACAAAATCATAATGCCGGAAATTCAACGTACAAAATTTCCAAAATGTACTGCGATCACTGTGGGCGCCGAAATCATTATAAGGACTGCCGATATTTCAAGAAAATCCAAAAAGATGGAGCCAGCGGAAACAGCAGCGGCTACCAGAGGTCGGCGCACAACGCGCAGCCCTGCAACAATGACGAGGGCAGTTTCGCTTTTATGGTTTCACCCGATTGTAAGTTATTTGATTCTAACAGTAATTTTACTAATACGGAAATATCTTTCCTCTTAGATTCGGGTGCGACTGATCATATTGTAAACACCCTTGATGTGTTTACCACGTTCTCGGAACTACCGACGCCTCTCAAGATCGGAGTTGCGAAAAACGGCGAGTCTATACAAGCCTACGGTAAAGGAACAATCCAGGTGACAACAAACTTGGGTATTAAAGGCTTGATTGATGATGTGTTATTTTCGCCCGAGGTACGTCATAATTTACATTCTGTAAATAGGATGCAACATGCAGCTTTTACAGTGATTTTTGGCAACAACGGTGCTCAGGTGCATCATAAGGACAAATGCATTATGACTGGGGTCAACAGTAATAACCTGTTCAGACTAAATTTTCGAGTAAATCGACACGATGTTCACTTGACCCATGATTCCGCTGACGCTTATAATTTGTGGCTCAGACGACTTGGACATGTCAACAAACAAAAGTTTCAAATACTAAAGGGTACAATAGATGAAAGCGACCACTCATTGATAAATGAGATAAATCCCAGCAATACCATTTGTGAACCTTGTATTCTTGGTAAACAATCCCGTCTCCCGTTTGCAAAAACTAAAGAGGAAAAGCACTTGAATCGGCCCCTTCACATTATACACTCAGATGTGTGTGGTCCGATAACGCCTAGCACCGTTGATGACAAAAAACTATTTCGTTAGTTTTATTGACGACTACATTCATTATACAGTGACGTACTTAATGAATGCAAAATCGGAAGTGCTTAAATGTTTTAAAGATTTTGTTGCTAAGAGTGAAAATCTATTCAATACGAAAGTCACAAATCTGTATTGCGATAACGGTAGAGAATATCTTTCAAATGATTTTAAAGAGTTTTGTGTTTCCAAGGGTATCACGTAGATACCATCTAACGGTACCATATACACCACAGCAAAATGGTGTGTCAGAGCGAATGAATCGCACGCTTACCGAAATGGCTAGAACCATGATTGCAAATGCGAAATTAGTAAAGTCTTTTTGGGGGGAAGCAATATTAACATCTACCTACCTAATAAATAGACTCCCTACTAAAGCTCTGACCAACAACAAAACACCATACGAAATGTGGCATAATAAAAAACCTAAAATAAGACATCTAAGAATATTTGGTGCAACGGCCTATGTCCATGATAAAACGAGAAAAACAAAGTTTGAGAATAAATCGTTTAAAGCAATACTAATCGGATACGATAATAATGGTTATAAGCTGTTCAATGTTCAAAATAACCAATCCTTTGTAGCCCGTGATGTCATATTCGACGAATTGAGCTTTGTTCATTCCAGGCCGACAAACCAAAGTAAACAAATGCCCGCCGAAGTTGATATGCCTAACGGTGATAATAAGTCAACAGGCACGAAATACGAGAGTCTACCCGATGATCAATCGGATGCCGAAAATTCGTCAAACAAAATAAGGCGAAGTGAAAGAATTCAACATCTGCCGTCAATAAATTATAAAGAAATGTGTGATACAGATTTGTGCTACTTATCATTAACTACTGTTCAGTCGCTACCAAGCACTTATGGTGATATTTCAAACAGGGACGATAGCGATAAGTGGTTAAAAGCTGTAGAGAGTGAAATAGAATCTTTACATAAAAATCAAACATGGGTTCTTGTAGAAAGACCCAAACATGTGAATATAGTGGATTGTAAATGGATCTTTACGATTAAAAATAATGAGTTGGGAGAACCAACCCGTTATAAGGCACGTCTTGTAGCTCGCGGTTTTACGTAAAAATATCTTCAAGATTTTGACGAAACGTTCGCACCAGTGGCGCGTATATCTACATTCAGATTCATGTTAGCATTCGCAAATCAGTATGATTTGCAAGTACATCACTTAGATGTAAAGACTGCATTTTTAAATGGAGTACTTGAAAATGATATTTACATGGAGGTGCCTGAGGGTGTTTCTGCAAAACCGAACCAGGTTTGCAAGTTAACTAAAACATTGCACGGCTTAAAACAATCTTCTAGATGCTGGTTCCAACGTTTTGATCACGTTCTCAAGGAACTTGGTTTTAAAAATTCAGGAGTTTATACATTCTTGATAAAAATTACACTGACAATAATGTATATATTGTACTTTACGTTGATGATTTGATTTTATGTACAAAGCAAACTCATATTTTAAAAATGTATAAAGAATGTTTAATGAAGATGTTTGACATGACTGACTTAAATGAAATAAAATTATTCTTTAGGCATAAGAGTAATTAGAATTAATGATACAATCACTTTAGATCAGTCAGTTTACTTAAAACATCTTTTAAGATATATTAAAGGAACTCTTAATTTAAAGTTGACCTATAAGAAGTGCGATTATCAGCAATTACTTCATGGGTATGCAGATTCCGATTGGGCAGGCGACGAAAATGATCGTGAAAGCACAACAGGTTACATATTCCAAGTGTTTGATAACTGTTCCATATCATGGAATACTCGCAAACAAAGCACAGTTGCCGCCTCCTCAACGGAAGCTGAGTATATGGCCCTATTCGAAGCTGTGAGAGAAGCAATGTGGATAAGATCTTTGTTAAATAGTATTGAAATCCAAATACCACAGCCCATTCCAATATATGAAGATAACAATAGCTGTATATGTATTGCAAATAACCCCACAAACCATAAAAGATCAAAACATATAGACATTAAATACCATTTCACACGTGAAAAAATTACTAACAAAGTAATAAAGTTAGAATACGTTTCCTCAGGAAATCAACTGGCTGACATCTTCACGAAAATGGTACCATCAGAAAAATTCCTCCAATTAAGATCAAAATTAAACTTATTATAGTTTAAATGTCTACTGAAATTATAATACACATTGTGTAAATACTAAAAATTATGTAACCAAAACATAATTTGAGATACTTACATGTAATCAAACTTAAAATTATGTGAGTACACAATTGATAAATAAGTAATTAATACTTATTTGAATTATATAACAGTAGAAATTTTGAGGGGGACTATTGGAATACAAAATTCCATTCACTCATCTATAAAATGTTTATTCATTTACCACTCATAAAGATGATTCACTCAATGTTTCTTTCAATATATGATCGTCATACAGTACACACGTTTTTCGCTGCTCCCATTCCCAATACCACGAAACAAACAATAATAATTTCCATCTGGTTTACTTTGAAGAACTGCATTAAAAATGCAATGTTTATTTTCCCATACATTTCAATAAATGTACAGTCGTATACAAAATAATAATGTGGTAAACCCTCATAAACCGGTTTGTACCAATTAGTCTCCATGGTCTAGTGGTATCATACTCGCTTCTCACGCAGGAGATGCGTGTTCGAATCTGGTGCTGACCATATACCATTGAGATAAGTAATTTAACCAATGTATATTATGCAGACGTTCTTACGGTGATAGAAAACATCGTCAGTCAACCTTTTATCTCCATAGCTACGGCGATGAGCTAGCCCCCTGCTGTAGGTATCTAACTACCTACCTTCCTACAAAGGTACAAATCATCTCACCATTTCCACTCAATATGAGGTTACAATGTTATTACCCTACTGCGCCAGACCGGCTGCGCTATACGACAACCAGTGTTGGATTTTGGTGCGTTGGAAGGAAAGCACAAAAATACAAAAAGGATAGTATTTTGTAAAAAAAAGTATGGTATTAGAATACTAATTTAAAAATGATGAAAATATTAAAAATCAACATAATTTATTCGTAATTTTCATGACTTTACTGCCACTTTCCATAATAATAACTCTACTGACTACTCGTTCGACTAGAGATCTAGCAATTATACCTACTTTATTTTGACTGCTTTTTTAGATATGATAATAAATCATAATTTAAATCATCATAAATCATATTTGATTTATATACAGGCTGTTAAATAAAAGTGTAGTCAAATTAGAGGTTGTTAGAAACATCATTCTGAACAACTTTCACTTTCACAGTTTTTATCAGAGCAATTTTACTTATCACCTCTCTACACAGGGTGTTGTTATGTAAAGTTATTATATAACTATATAGGTAACTATAATGGATGGATCTGCATTTTTTTTCAAACTATGTGTGTACAGAAGCTAGCATGTTATTTATCCTTTACACATTGATTGTCAGTTCTTTACACTTCCCTCCATTGCAATGATGTCGTTATTGCAATTATCATGTACCGATGGACGTGATTTTTAAACACTCGTGCCTTAATTTCCACCGAAAATAGCTTTAAGACTTCTTCAAAGTTTCGGCAAAAAGGTATTTCGACGAAATTTTGCCAGCGCGTTCGCGATACTAATTCCGCCATTGTTGTTTACATCTTAGCTCAACTATATAAATATATAACATATATATCATAGCTACAACCGGGGCTCGAAGACCCTTTCAAAATCCAAATCGCTGTCACGCACTTATTGTAATTTCTTTATTGTACTACACAAAACAGACATACATATAACTTATAATAGAAAAAACATGTATAAAGGCGAGTTTATCTCTCAAAAGGGATTTCTTCCAGCAAACCAAGATGGAAGGAAAGCTGATGGTTGAGCGGGGGAAGACCTGCGCGTACAATAAAACTCTATAAATACAACGACTAATATATACTACAAACAATATTATACTAATAAAATTAATTGCTAAAAATAGACTGCATACTCAATTACTTAAATACAACATGAATAAACCGTATAATAAACTAATCATACCAATATATATATACAGTCGAACCTGGATAAGCGAGAGTTCAAGGGCACTAACCCGAGTTTCTCGCTAATGCAGGTACATACATGGGTAGCGTTTCTCTCTTATAGGGGTACGCAGCAATATTAAGTCACAGCAAGTACGAATTTAGTAAATATGTCATATGATACAATTATGTGCATGATAGGTATGCACAACATATATTATGTACATATATATTTTTAAATGCATACGAAAACAAAACAAAATTCATGCACTATGTAATTTTAAATTATTTACACTTTAAAAAATCCGTCAATTTCGTTTGGGTTTCTGTTTTGGTATTTTGAATGTTTTTCTCTAATTCATAAATTTTGTCGAATATTGCTTGATCAACAACCGCCGCGTATTCAAAGTACTGATGGACCGTCTCCAACGCATTTAAAGCTAGCTTCAATGGAACAGGACGGTACACAGGCACACGTGTCCATTCGAAAAGAATGCGATAGAATAACAACATTATCGAAATAGAATAGTACAATATTGACGAGAAAACAATACAAAATCAATGGTAGGAAGTTCCACGAAAGTTAAGAATGAATAATAAAATATCAGATGTTAAATTTGTAAATAAAGCCCGACTGTCGCTTATAGAGGTATAGATAAGTAGCAGTCTCACTTACGGAGGTCTATAAGGGAAAAACGACTCTCCCTTACAGAGGTTTCTGTTTCTCGTTAATAGAGGTTTTGGGAGCTTAAAATGACGGGTCCTGGCTATTACTCTCACTTATCCAGTTCTCACTTTTCTAGGTTTGACTGTATATATATATATCTAACTGGACAGTGCTTCTTTAGCAGGTTTTTGAATATATTTAGAAATCGACTGTCCCTGATGGTGCAGGGAAGCTCATTCCACAGTCGTATGGTTCGGATTCTGAACTTGAGCCTGAGCCACTTCAGCTCCCTGCGATCCTGAGATATGTGGTCATACTTGCGCAGTCCGAAGATGAAACGAATCCCGAGATTTTGAAGTCGTTCGAGTTTGTTCAGTTGTTCTTCATTTGTGGTGACCTAGCAAACATGAAAAATGAAAATGAAAAATGCTTATTTCGTTAACTATAACTTAATAATACAACTATTTGATGGGACCTCCTTTTAAGTAAATAAACACCTGTGCTAGGAGGCCCCGCTCTTTCGCATGTACTACCAGCCACTAAGTTAATTACAATTAATGAAAATTACAAAACTACAAAAAATTACAAAAATAATGAAAAATTATAATTAAGCTAAGTTAATTACAATTTTTCAAAGGACTTAAGTGCATGCACATGCACATGCAAGATTTAATAAGATTTAATGTAAACAAATATCGTATGATTCGAAGAATACATGTAAATTAAGATTAGGACGACGTGCGTATGTGTTTCTGTATGTATGTGAGAGGGTGTGAGAGAGGGTGTGTGAGGGTGTGTATGTGTGTGTGAGTGTGTGTGTGATGGTTGCGTGTGTATATGTGTACGTGTATATGGTATTCAAAAGGTTCTGTGTATTATAGATTCAGTTTGGTTATAGGTTTTAGTTTTTAGCCAATTAGTTACTTGTATTTTACAATCATGGTGCGATTTTGAGTAAATGTCAATATGTTTTTGAACTAAGTTGTACAAATGAGTTGATAGCGATTTGTACTGTCTACTAGCAAAGGCTGTTTTGATGCTGACAGGAGGAGCTACAGTGTGTTTTCTTCTATTATTTAAATAACTAGGGTCATAAGAAAGAGATTTGTGCAACCTAAGTACAGCGTGCAGGATGTATAGCCTTCTCACCGAAAGAACATTACTATGAGAGTACAAAGTGTCAGTAGGGTAACGGTAGGGTTTAAAGAAAATTGTTTTTAATAACGCTCTTTGTGCCCTTTCTAGCTCCAGGTTCTTTGTTTTAGTACATCCCCCCCACACTGGAATGCAATAACATAATACCGATTGTGCTAAAGAGGAATAGATTTGTAAGATAAGTTTTTTTGAAGCTACGTACCTAAGTGTTTTGAATGTCCATATTAGTTTCCTAATTCGGTTCATTATTAATTCCGTGTGGTTATGCCAAGAAAGGCGCTGATCTACAATGATACCTAAGTATTTTGTATGTGTTGTTTTATTTAAAGAAGGACAATCGCAAGTCAGGTTGTGGTGGTTGCATGAGTGAATTTTTATACAAAATTTGTTGAAGGTTGTGTTGATATGTAATTTGAAAAGCATATATAGTTCGTTTTACTAGTATTTAAAGTAAGGAGGTGAGCATCTAGCCATGAGCGTACTTTTGTAAGACCATTTTCAGCTGACTTTCTTACCTCGTCCCACGTTGCGCCAGAAAATACAATGGCAGTATCGTCCGCGTAAGAGAAGGTTTGTCCATTTTCTATGCACTGTCCTGTAGATAGTTCCTAAAAAGGTCTAGAGGGGTGCCACGGATACCTATATCATGTAGCCTGTTTACAAGAATTGGGATTGATACTGTATCGAAAGCTTTCTTTAGATCCAAAAATACGGCCAAGCATTTTCTTCTTCTATCAACTTCATTAACTATAAGAGAAGTAAGCTCTATTACAGCGTCTTCCGTTGATAACCCCTGTCTGAATCCATATTGCGAGTTCGATATGATTTTATATTTGTTGAGGTAGTTAATTAAACGATTATTAATAAGTTTTTCTAATATTTTTCAGATTGCCGGTAAAACTGATATAGGTCTGTAGTTGTTTGCATCGGCACTATCCCCATTACTCTTGTAAACGGGCGTTATGATCGAGTACTTAAGGCTAGAGGGAAAAATAAATTTTTCAAAAGAAGTGTTAGCTAGATGAGTAATAATGGGGACAATTACTGAACAAGTCATTTTTAAGAATTTCGTTGTAATAGTGTCCCAGCCTGGAGCACTATCTGATTTAAGAGCAATAATAATGTTATATACCTCCTTCGGCGTTACATTATATAGAACAAAAGAAGAGGATTGAGAATTTGAGTTGTTATGGAGAATTTCTGTACTATCCACTGATTGTGTTTTAGAAAGTATGTTTTCGGCCAGTGTCGCCCCTATATTGACGAAAAATTTATTAACATAATTGACCGACTCTTCAGAAGATGATTTGACCATAAGTAATTTTAAAATGTTGTGTCTTAGTCTGAATTCTGTTTGTTATAGTATTTATTGTTTTCCATAGTTTTTTTGAGTTTTTACTTTCTTTTGATAATTTTTCTTGTTCGTACTTCCTTTTTAGTTTTTTAATGAGATTGTTACAATAATTTCGATATCGGCGATATGTTATTTTAAGTATTTCATTATTAGAGTCTGATTTTAGTTTTTTCTGCATATCGTTTCTATTTTTAATACATCGTAAAATACCAAGAGTAATCCAGGGTTTAATTATGCGATTATTTCTAGGTATAAGTATTGTAATGGTATGAAGGGATAAACGCTCTTGTATTTTACCTATGAGAGTGTTAGTAATAGTTTCCGGATCGTCACAGTTAAGCAAATTAAGAAGATTACTATTTTTAATCCATAAGAGAGCTTTCTCAAAATTGATTGACGTTCTGATTTTCTTTATTTCAGGAACAGATGTTACTTTGGAAAGTTTTAACAGGATCATGTTGTGGTCTGTTATGGTCGTATTTAAAACTGCAATTTTAGCTTTTCGTTTAAGTATTTTTAACATAAAATGATCCAGACAGCTATTTGCTCTTGTGGGCAAGGAGTGTCCAGGAAACAGGCCATGCGTTGACAGCATATTTAAATAACCAAGTCTGTTTGTTCGTTCACCTGATCGCTCTTCATCACCTTGGATTAAATTAATATTAATATCACCTGTTAGGACAATGTCTTTATTTGATTTTATTTTATCAAGATGTATGCTCAAAGACTCTATAAAGTTTTCAGCATTTGTATTAGAAGGGGAGCGATAGATAGCAATAACAATCAAGTCTCCTATAGCAATCTCCAGGCATGATGCTTCAGCAAGTTTTATTTCTTGGACTATTAGTTCGTGACAATTTTTGGCATAAACAATAACACCATCGTTTTGGTTGAGATGGTAAGTAGTTGAGTAAGATGTGTAATTAGGGAGAAGAGGCAATTGCTTATGTTGATTTATTCTACATTCTGATAGCACAATTAAATCTATTTCCGTGTTAAAAAAGGTAAGGTTTACATTCAAATCATCCATATTTTTGTACGCACTACGAATATTTTGAGAGACAATAGTAAAATCTGCATGTTTGATAGGGAACTGCTTAGAAAATGTTTCTATTTGATATTCATTAGCCTGTGCTATTTCCATGATATCAATTTGACGTAAAGTTTGTAAAAAGCTATCCATTAGATAAATTATAAAGTCTATAGGTGTTAGCAAATGTGGTGAGAAACGTAAGAAGCTTTTGTAAACCTATAACTAGTTTTTGTATGTATGTATATAAAATTTTGTGTGTGTGTGTATTGAAGTGTGTGTGTGGTTGCGTCCGTATGTTAGAGTGGTTTTGAATGTAATACTTAACGTCGTCGTGTTTCAGTAATAAAGGCGAAAAGGTCCAGAGAGCGCACATTAGGATGAGGTCTGTTGAGATAGGCAGTCATGCTTGATTTATTAGCTGGTGTATTTGAGCTTCACATCTGATGGCTATGACTGGTGCATTCTCTTCTTTGCGTACGTATACCTTCCCATATGCAGTCCAACAGAACTTAAATTTCTTCGTTTTGACAAGATCACGGGCGAGGAAATGCAGTCGGGATCCTTTGGCAGTCAGCTGTTCCGATATGAAGATAGGAGTGTCCACGAATGTACGTAGGCCAAGGTGCTTGGCGCATAGTTTCGTTTTCTGGTTGGTGTTAAATGTCTTACACTTTTTGAGCATGTCTGTCTTTAAAAGAGTTGAGGATGTCTCGACTATGATAGGGGTGTTAATTATCCCTTCCTTTTTACTTCGCACCCTGTAGATGTCATTTATGTCGGATTTTCTCAGCTCTCCGCCCACCGTTTTTGATAAACATTCTACCATATCTATCAGATCCTCCTTCGTTTCGTCGGGTTTTTTGGGCACACTTTTAATCTCGAAGTTAGCTTTCCGGCTTCCCAAATGTATATCCTCAATTTTCTCTTCTAATAAGGTAATATATTCTCTATCGCGTTTAACTTGAGTTTCAAGACTTTCAATTTTCTTCTTGAGCTCGTCGTTTTGTGCCGAAAGGAACGAAAATGAGCCTTCAATGTTTGTGTTTGATTGTTGTATTTCTTTTAGAGTGGGAGAAATCTTCGCGATCTCTTGCTCTTGTTTCACCAATAATGTCGTAATCATTGCTTTCATATCTTCTTTAAAATCATTGAGTTCCTGTGTGATGTCTGTGTCCTCTTCTCTTCTTCTTTTATTTCTAGTTGCAACAAAGTTAGGTGGTGTTGAGGTCGATGGTTCTTTCTGGCATAGATCTGATTCAGAGCGAGATTTATCCATATCTGAATAGTAGGAGTAGGCTCAGCGTAGTTCCACGAAGGTCAAAAGTTGAATTAGACAGATTCTGGAGTCAGTTTGTAGTCGGCAACGGCGGTGGCGCAGTGTCCTACGCGGTCCAAATGATAACGTAGTCGGCGCAGTGCTCCAGTTCACGTACGCCGCAGTCGTCGTAGATCCGGGTAGTTATAGGTATGTTATCAGAGTTCACTGTTTCACACGACGCGACACGCACTACGCATAGGCGGAGGGGCAGCAATTATTTTCTGTACTCTTTACCCGAGGTGAGGAGGGGCGCCCCGCTAGCAGATGCGAGCCGCGGCGGTAGGTGGCCGTTCGCTGAGGCAGCTTCACTTTTTACACAATATGCGATCAGGATTATCGTAATTAGGCACTTAGTTTACGGCTTAATTTAGCTTGATGTTTGGCTTAAATTTGAATAAAAATATGTTTAGCACGTCTGCCCTCGATAATCAATGAGGGGAGAAGAAGGGACTGAGCGAGAGTTATTTTGGTCTGGCGAGGAAGAAAGTTCTGAAGTCTCCTGAGAGAGTGAAAGGTTGCATACACTCACCTGCTGACCTCATTAACTTGCATTGACCAGGACAGTTGATTATCAAAGATGACACCCAGGTTTTTAGCTTTATCGCTATACATGATCACAGTACCGTTATAACTTATAAAAGTTAAAGAAGGGACAGACAATTGCTGCAACGTGTTTAAAGAGTGTACCTATAATCATGGCCTGGGACTTATTCGGATTAACTAGCTTACTATCTTACTTACTAGCTAACTTATCTTATGTACAACAAAAATCTCATTTAAGTTTTAGTCTTCTAAGGGCTTTTGACAGCCGTTAAATACAGTTTAAATTAAAGACAACTTAAGCACAACAAGCAAAAGGCAAGTAACGTACTCAAGCAGGCCAAGCCCATTGTCTGTCAGCCAGGTTGCCCCTAACCTAGCCGTGTTTTCTTGAGGTTTATACTGT
The DNA here is from genome assembly GCA_949825045.1 of Argyresthia goedartella. NCBI lineage: Eukaryota > Metazoa > Arthropoda > Insecta > Lepidoptera > Argyresthiidae > Argyresthia > Argyresthia goedartella. Next base: position 16,671,456 of record OX463821.1, on the reverse strand, counting down.
ATTTAGCGGTTATCAAAACTCTGGTGTAAGTCAGCTAAATGGGAGAACATAAAAGTTAGGTGTCGTGAACATGAGGGACAGAGCTATGCGCTATATATAGCTCTGTCCCTCACTTTCCTACAATATTACACTACCGTTAGTTTTCAGAGATTAAAAACAGGCCCTTTGATTGAATTAACCGATATAAACCGGTTTATTAGGGTTTACCCCATTATTATTTTGTACACGAATGTACATGTATTGAAATGTATGGGAAATTAAACATTGCATTTTTAATGTACTTCTTCAAAGTAAACCAGGTGGAAATTATTTTTGTTTCGGTGGACTATTTTTTGGCATAAATATCAAACTGAAAGTCGTAGGCGTTCCGTAGATATTTGATGATATCAAATGTTCAAACTGTAATCCTCACCAAGATGTCTTAATAATTCTGGAATCGTTGAAGGACTATTTCTGAAATTAGGCATGTCGTGTGGACTAATTCTGGACTAATTTTTGAAACCTAAACCAAGTCGATAGGCCCTTCCGTTTGCTTGCACGAGAGATGAGGATTACAGCTTGACGTCAAATCTGTAATCCTCACCAAACTATAGCTATAACTTCGGAACTATAAGAGGACTATTTTTCTTTCTTTGTGGACTATTTCTAGACAATTTTTAGCAGTGTCAAATTTCATTTTCATGAACGTTGCTACGGTGAGGATTACAGCTTGAAGGTCGTCAGAAGCTGGACAATCAGAACAGTTTAACTCCAGTTTATTACTTACTTCAGAATTCAGTAATGTGGTTGCTGGAATTCGACGTGAATTTCGGCAATTTTGGTAACTTGAGGTAAATTACATGAATCTGCTTTTTCAAAATTTGCCGTTGTCGTAACAAATAAAAACGAAACGATAAAATATAACCTACAATCACGAGAGGTCACTCATAGATCACAGACTTTACAGGGAATAGATTGACGTTTCACATTGTTTTTTTTTTGTAGGTAAGACGGGCAGGTAAAGGCCTTGAGTAGCACCATTCTAAGGAACCGCAAGTGTTCTTGGAGATCCAGCTTGGGGTTGCTGGCGGGATTTTCCTCAGCATGCCCACTGTTTTTAGCTTGTAGCGCAGTTTCTATTGAGGCTCTAATCCAGGCACTTGGCTGACGGAGTGCTCCATTTGTGCTCTAAAACATGGAGTATGTGCCATGCTCCTCCGTTCTTTGGGCTTTCTAGAGACACGCACACGAATAAAACTAGCAGTTTTCTGAATTTTTTGTTTTATTTCAAGTCAATCATAAATTCTTTACTTAATTAAGTGAATTAATATCTACGTACACTAAAGATGGTCGCCAAAACACACCCAACCTTTCAATCGAAGGTATACGCGTATGTGACTATCAAGGAAATGACGAACCAGGTATTTCGCGAAATCGTTTCGTCAGATGACGATAAAAGATTATTTCTTTCCAGACTACAGCAACAAAATTGCACACATTTATTGTAACCCTCAGTGATTTTTACAGCAATGATAACAAAAAAATACCCCTGCCGCTAACCGACGAAACAACTGAAAGCTCAAAGCGAATACTATAGTTTTTTTCTAAAACTGACGTTTTTTTACTCTTAAACTGTTTGATTTTGACTTCAGTAAAATTTAAAACAGTTTAGGTATTACCTAAACTGTTTTAAATTTTACTGAAATCAACACATGCTGGAGCTGGAGAAATCTCATCATTAGTATCTAACTAAACCCTAGGTGATAATTAGTTACTACATGAGTTCATGAAACATAGCAATGAATCCAGTATTTGACTGTTTTCCAAATTATCTGCCGTATACGATCATTTGTTCGTGAGTTGTTTCTAGCTTGTGTTATCTCATCAACGATATCGTCAATTATTGTTTTTACCAGAAAATGGTGTTTATGAAACATAACTAGAAGATATTTTTTAATATTTTTTGGATGATGGAGTCAAATACCGGATTCCAGGTAGCACTTTTGATATACTGTAATTAACATTAAATCCGCCGTAGACATCCTGACATAATTATGTAAATCTACCTTTTATAGTAAACCTAAACTTATACACACCCTCAAATTAGAAATAATTCGTACAAGTTAAAGACAAAATATAGACTTATTTTGTGTGTAAAACCAGATATTATAAAATGAGAATGTTCATTCTGATAAAAAATAAAGTATATCGTTGCAGAATAATGGGTAAAATAATAACTAGCAAGGTTAAAAAATGCTGATGAAAAAAATAATTATGAATATTCCACAGAAAATCTGAATGACCATGTTGTGAAGTTCTTGAACTGTAAATATATAATAGTCTGAAGTCACGTACATAGGTTCCTTGTTTTCTCTGCACATTCTTAATTATTTTTATGTACTTTGTTTAACTTATAAGACTTCGCAGACATGTCTTCAGGTAATTAATCAAACTTCTCTATAATTTCTGAGAATGGCTTAAAAGATTGATTCCGCCGACATTTCCGAGAAATTATGTGGATATGTGACACTCCCAAGACATTCATACAAAATAAACTACACACATGAATATGATGGGCTATTATTCAGCATCGTCGTAGCGGACTCTGAAAAGAAAATAGCATCATAAATTAATTCTGATAATGATATTTCCTAATCACAAAACGGTAACATTCTGCATGACCCCTTTCACTTCTCTGCTGGCCAGAAAAGGAAAAAACCTGACATAACAATAAAGGACAATGTTATGTTGTTGCCCCAAAATGCCCGTTATTGCTGTAGTACCATCAATGGAAGTAGTGACACACTTGTGTCTCGCTAGATCCATTGATGGTACTGAAGACACTTGACGTTTTTAGTACCATTGTCCGATAACATGAATGGTACTAGTGACACACTGTCTTGTGGAACAACCAAGCAGTCCAGAAGTTCCACAGGTAAAAAAATCTACCCGTGGTTACACCCTCTCGTCGTTCCTTCAACTTTCCTGAAAGTACCATTGCAACAGACTGTTGTAGAGGTTAATTCTTAATATTAAAAAGGGGTCACGTTGGTACAGACAGCACAGCACTGACAGCCACATTAACATGTCTTTTCTCAGATGGGGTGGCAGAGACAAAACTTCACAGATATTTTTTTTTTTAAATTGACTGGTGTCACTAATTTTGACAGGTATCACAAATTTTTAATAGTGCAAAAGTGACACTTGTCGTGAAGTGTATTTTAATTTTATTCTGTATCACAAATTTTGACAAGTGTCACTATTTTTGACAGCTTACTCAACAGAAAACTGTCAGATGGCGTGGCAGAGGCACAGAAAGCAAAGCCATGCCAGTAACAATAACATGTCATATAGAAGCGTAGTATTAAAAACTTAACACCTGTCGAACTCGTGACAACGTCATGATTTCATGACACCTCTCCAAAAAAACAAAGATAATTATTATTAGAAGTTATGCCTCTGTCACCCCATCTGGGAAAATTAGTGATGTCAATTTTTTGACGAATTCGTTGACGTACTGTTAGTGTCTTGAAATAAATTAATGGTACTCCAGTAATATGGTGAGCTTTGGTTTTTTAATGTATCGTTAGTAGCAATGACATTGGTTTATAGCAAAAAAAACCCTGGACATTTTCATTAGTGTAGTTTTTAAAGGTACTAGCAATTCACAAGTGTGTCACTAAAGTCTGTATCAATCAGAAAAAATAACTTTGTAAACAAACCATTGCCGTATATAATCATAGATTTCATGAAGAAAGTACTTACAAGACACTAAAATTTAACATCCGTCAATTAAAAAACACCGTCGCCTACTTATCAAACAACATTTAAGTAGTAATTGGAGATAAAACTTGCTAAACTCTAAAAATACGATTAGATGAAAAACATTGAGGTTATTTATTTCTTTTTTCTAATGCAAAAATTAGGAATGGGTATTGATATTGAATGATAATGAACGAATGACAGTTATCGATTACAGATTGATAAATCGATACTACAAGATCCGATATACCAAAATCGCTTTGAATAATATGTACAACACCGTAAACTATGGTATTTTGAACATAAAAATATATTTATTGATACACAAAACAAATGTATTAGTATTTTGAACAAAAAAATCTATTTATTGATACACAAAACAAATAATAATAATAATAGACAGGTACTAGACAACGATACACATACTTATATAGATAAATACAAGGTGTCCAGAAAGGGTATCGGGTATTTGTAAGTTCAATAAAACAAAATTTTTTTGGTAAGCAATAAAAAAGTTTATTGTTTATTATTAGCATATGAATTGGAGAATTATTTGGAAAAGATTATGTTATCCAAATGATGACCGCTACGTTGCTGGCACTCTTCTAAACGGGAACGAAGATTGGCGATAACACGTTGACACATAGCTATCGATATTGCTGCCATTTCTGACCGTATGTTTTGCTTCAACTGGGTTAGATTCGTCGGATTATTTTGATAAACCTTACTTTTAAGGTATCCCCATGCAAAATAGTCAAGCGGGCTAAGGTCGGGGCTTCTGGGAGGCCAGTTGATGTTACCCCTTCGCGAAATGACTTTATTAGGGAATAATTCGTTAACAACTTCCATTGAGTCATTTGAGGTATGGCAAGTGGCCCCATCTTGCTGGAACCACGTTCTTGAGTTGAAACCTGCAAACTCCTGCAACTCCGGGACCAAAAAATTTCGCAACATATCGCAATAACGGTCACTATTCACATTAATTGCTCGGCCTCGTTGATCTTCATGAAAATAAGGACCAATTATGCCTTTAGCAGACATAGCGGCCCAAACAACGACCTTTGGGCTATGCAGGGGTCGTTCATGCTTTCGTCTCGGATTCTCCACTGCCCAGTACCGACAATTCTGCTTATTGACATGACCATTCAGGTGAAAATTTGCTTCGTCACTGAACAGTATGTTGTTAAAGTTGTTAAATCGCTGCAGCATTTCGTTCGCAAAATTCAGTCGATTAGCATAGTCCGTATCCTTCAATTCTTGAACCAATTGAATTTTATAGGCTTTAAGATGTAAGTCTTTCTTTAAAATCGAATGTAAAGACGATTTTTTGATGTTCAACGCTTGACTTCGCTTTCGGATGGATAAAGACGGATTTTGACGAACCGACGCCTCAACTCCTTCAATTGTTTCTTCATCGCGAACTGAACGAGGACGACCAGAGTTTTGAATTTTAACTGTCGCACCTGTATTCTCGAACATCCTGATCCATTTCCTAATGCTATCGTCACTTGGCGCGTGGCGTGTACGATATTCCGCACGATAGAGACGTTGAGCGGTCACTATTGAATCACTATTACGATAATACGCTCGTACGCAAAATGCGCGATGCGTCCCCGAGTACTGTTCCATCGTGACTAAAACTCCACAAAATGGCGGACGCCACGAACCCCTCCCCGCTCCCTTTAAACGCCCCGTTTCGAATATGGCGCGAAAACAAATACCCGATACTCTTTTTGGACACCTTGTATTAATACTTAGATAGATAAACAACCATGACTAGGGTACAAACATCCGCTCTCATCAAACAAATATAAATGAATTAGTATTTTAAGTCCAATCCATGGAACATATTCATTTTAATGAGCGTTAAACCAAGACGAAAATTAACAATGTTTTTTTTATGTGGCAACTTTCAAGCCTGTCACAGTGATGACATCGCGCGCGCGCGCGCATAAATCTCATCTCATTCCTCACTTGTTTGTCATGTGTACGGGTGTTTTTCTATGTTCTATTGCTCATTACAACAACTTGGCTATTCTTTTACGGACGTTGCAATACTTTGTGATTTGGGTAGAAATTTTACCTGGAACGACGACTTACGGCTTTGTTAGAAGGAACTTTGATACTGGATCTGACTGGAGTGTTTGCTTGTCTTACAAACAAGGTAAGTTTTTTATATTCCATTCACCACTTCAATTGATGATGATGATGATTCCGACCGATTTCGGTCATGGCGAACACTTCTACTCCTAGTTGGTTTCGCGCGCGTGCGCCCGAACATGGCTTATGTAGCCGATCTTCGCAGCGAAACTCCTTGCGCACTGGGGGCACGTAAGTACGCCACCCGCGTAGTTGTAGGTAATGGCAGCAGGTGGACGGGCTTTTAACAGGTCGCGTTTCATATCAAGGTCAGCTTTACGCTGATCCTCGAACTCGCGTACTTGCCTCTTCACAATCCTGCGCCATTCTGGCCGTTTTGCTGCTTAACCTTCCCATTGAGAGGGCTCTATGTTGCATGTTCTCATGTGTCGCTTCTGAACATCTTTGCATCGGTGAAGCTGCCCGCCATGTTTTCGCTTGCCCTCCTCCAGTTCAGAATAAAAGATGCGCTTCGCCACACTCTCCTCTTTCATACGTGATACGTGACCGCACCATCAAAGCTGCCGACACATTAAGTAGGCTTCAATGCCACCAACATTGGCTCGTCGCAGAACTTCGGCATTACGCACACGGTCGGACCATTTGATTTTCATAATGGATCGAAGGCATTTAAGGTGGAAACGATCCAGAGTATGTGGCGGCGATACACACACCACGATTCAGAGGAGTATAGGAGATTTGACAGCACAATTGCCATGTATAGTATATTTTGGTAGCCAGCTTAAGGTCATGTGAGCAGAAGACCTTGGAACACAGCTTTCCAAATGCCGCAGCTGCAGCACCTATCCTGCTGTTGATCTCGGCATCAAGGTCACACTTGGATGTAATAGTGTTCCCCAGATAACGAAATTTGTCCACCTGTTTGAGCATATCCTCACCAATCTTTATCGACAGTGTCTCTTGATAATGGGTGTCCAGGGACATGACTTCTGTCTTTTTGACACTAATCTTTAGGCCGAATTTACAGCAAGATTGGTGAAACGCGGACATAAGCTCTTGCAGGCCATCTGGGGTTTCTGCTAGAAAGCATAGGTCATCAGCATACATGATCTCTGTTATCAACGCATACGAGACTTTAGTACATGCCTTAAGTCTAGCTAAATTAAAAATACCACCGTCTGTGCGAAAGCGGATGCGGACTCCTTCGGAAACTGTCTGTAGGACCTCCTTGACTACCATTGCAAAGTATAAGGCGAACAGTGTGGGTGCTAGGACACACCCTTGCTTCACTCCACAGGTAATGAGGAAGACGTCTGACTGTTCACCGTCTACGGCGACGCAGCATTGCATGTCGTCGTGCAGGAGTCTGACAAGTCTTAAAAACTTTTCCGTGCATTCAATCTTTTCTAACACCAACCAGAGGGTTTCTCGTGGCACACTGTCAAATGCTTTTTCCAGGTCAACAAAGCATAGATACAACTGGCGACCTTGTTCTCTACTTTTCTCTTGTAGTTGACGAACGGAAAAGATAGCTTCGCAGGTGCCACGATCAGGTCGGAAGCCAAACTGGGTTTCAGGCAGAATTTTTCGGACAAATCCTTTAGGCGATTTAGAAGCACTCTGGCAAAGGCCTTTCCAGGGGCACACAAAAGCGAAATACCGCGGTAACAGTTGCAGTCGGAACGGTTACCCTTATTATTGTGGAGAGCACTAATGCGCGACACTTTGAAGTCATTACGGACCCGCTCTTCCTCCCACATGCGAACAAACAGTTCACAAACCAACGTATAAAACTCATCACCGCCGTATTTAAGTAGCTCTCCCGGTATAAGGTTAATGCCAACCGCCCGATTGTTTTGCTGCTGTCTGATGTCAGTGACAACTTCGTCACGTGATAAGGGCTCCTCCAGCTCGATTGCAAGCGGGAGTTGAGGCATTAAGCTGATATTTTGTAGATCGGCTGAACGATCTACGTTGAGCAAGGTATTGAAATGTTCAGCCCAACGCATACGAACATCCTGCTTGCTTGTTTCTGTAGACCTTAAAGGCACCTTAGCTTGGTAGGATGTACCAATCAACTTACATACCTCGCTGTAAAACTCCCCAAGCTGGTTATGGTCAGCGAGCCACTGCATGTGGCAAGCTTTGTCCTGCCACCAACTGTCTTTTATTTGACGTGACAGCTTGCGCAATTCTAGGTCCTGGCTTTGACTACCGCAACGCTTTCACCTCGCCTACCATGCTGTCGCAGGAGGTCTCGGTGTTTGTCGAGTGCTGCCTTGAGAATCCCATCAAACCAATCTTCATTACGCCGGTCATTTCTACCTACAGTAACAGATGCGGTGTCCATAATGTGAGAAGATGAAGTCCCCCAGGCAACATCAACATCACCACCTCTCGCTACTAGGCAACGGCTTCTCGGTCAAGGCTTTAGCATATTTCTCCCTCACTTCGGGATCTTTCAGCTTCTTCACGTTCAAAGACGCAAGCTTTTTAGTAGTGGATCTACGAGGGTGATGGAGGCGAAGTCGCAGTTTTATGACAATAAGTCGGTGGCATGACACGGGTGACTTGCACTTGACGGATATCTTTTTGCCTTACAATAGCATAATCGATCAAATGCCAGTGTTTGGATCTAGGGTGCATCCATGTTGTCTTGTACTTGGCGGCGAGTCTAAACGTGTTCGATATTGCCAAACCGTATTGAGCAGAGACTGAGTAGCAACTGACCATTGCTGTTCATGTTGCCGACTCCATGTCTACCCAGAACTCCAGGCCAAGCCTCATAGTCTCGTCCAACTCTAGCATTGAAATCGCCCAGCAATAGAATCTGCTCTTTGGCGTTTATGCTGTCAAGCACTGGGTCAATTCTTCGTAGAACTTGTCCTTGATGTCATCAGATTTGTCTAGCGTTCTTCTTCTTTTCGAGTCGACGGTCATCTCAGATACGGGCGGCCCAAAAGGCCGCAACCGCAATAGCTCGCTCGGTAGCCTTATACAGCTCCTCGTCCGTGCAGGTTGTCGGGCACGCAGGGCACCCAGTCATGTGCGCAATCGTCTGTCTCGGGTATCCACAGACGCACGCCGTGTCTAGTTCCGAGATGATGCCCCACCTCGCCAGGTTAGCTCTGGACCTCACCACTCCAGCTCTGAGACGATTGAGAGATTTCCAGATCGGCCAGCTGAGCTTGTATCCTTCAGCTAGTTTCTCTTTCACGCAGTTGCTCGGGTCTGTAGGGTTCAGTCGTGACTGCCACTTGGCGAGGCGTGTAGTTTGAGCTGGTTGACTTAGCGGCTGCACTGAGTGCAGGAAGCTTTTTCTGGAACGCAGCCTGGGCCTGGCTGGTACATGGTTGAACAGGGGATGCCGTCTGTCATGTGTCTGCTTTGACCTTTCAACCGAGCTAGAGACAGATCTCCGAACCTCCGGGGGGGCTATTCCTGCTAGCTGGTACAGCTTGTCGGTTAGTGTGGGTTTCAGACAGCCCGTTATGAATCGACATGACTCGTTCAATGCCACGTCGACCAGCTTTGCGTGCGTTGAACGTTCCCACACAGGGCAGGCGTACTCAGCCGCAGAGTAGCACAGCGCCAGAGCTGTGGTGCGCAGGACGGTTGGCTTTGCTCCCCAGGATGTCGTGGTCAGCCTCTTGAGCAGGTTGTTGCGTGTGCAAACTTTTTGTTGGGTCTTCGTGCAATGCTGCTTCATTGTCAGGCTTCTGTCTAGGGTTACGCCGAGGTACTTAGGGAAACTGTTGTGGGACAGTTTTACGTCTCTCCATGTGATGTTAAGTTCCCTTTTAGCATCCCTATTGCGGAGATGGTATGCACAGACCTCGGTTTTGGCTGGGTTTGGCTTCAGACCGTTAGCAGCATAGTATTCGCCAAGCTTGTTCAGGGAAGAGGAAATTATTCCCTCCACGCTCTCGAAGGTGTCCGATTGAGCCGCGAGTGCTAGGTCGTCAGCGTATATGAAGCTTCTGGTATCCTGTGTCCTAGGCTGGTCATTTGTATATATGTTGAACAGACTTGGCGCCAGGACACTACCCTGTGGCAATCCATTACGCTGATTTCTCCAACGGCTCTTCTGGGTTTGCAGGTTAACTTGAAACCGGCGGTTACTGAGGAGCTGTCCTACGATCTGGCAGAAGTCATAATCGCCCGTGATCTCATACAGCTTTTTAATCATTACGCTGGTGTTCACAGTGTCATAGGCCGCCGATAAATCCACGAAAGCGACACCCGTGATTTTCCCTTTCTCAAATCCATCTTCAATGTGCTGGGTCAGGTTGAGAACTTGCGATGTGCAAGACTTGCCGGGTCGGAAACCTGCCTGTTATGGGATCAGTTTATCGTCGATGTAAGGAGTAAGACGGCCAAGAAGGATCCTTTCGAACAGCTTGTATAGGTGGCATAGTAGGGAGATTGGACGAAAACTTTTGGGGTCATCAACTGGTTTGCCCGGCTTGAGTAGCGCGATGACACGGGCCTTGCGCCATTCTTTTGGGATCTTCTTGGTTTCCAGACAGTTGTTGAAAAGCCTCAGAACCCAATCCACCGTCACAGGGCCGAAATGCTTTATCTGTTCGACAGTGAGGTCGTCGAGTCCACACGCCTTCCCGCTTTTCAGCCTTCTAATCGCGGCAATCATCTCTTCGCGGCTGAAAGCATTACTCAGGGTGTCCGTCTCGGTGGCCGGGTTCCTAAGGATCTTCCTAGCTCCTGGGAGGGGTTTAGTCTTGCCATTCAGCAGCAGTTGGTGGGCGACCTGGTTTGCAGTAACATTTGTATATTCTCCAGAAGAGTTCTGGGTACCAGTTAGTTTCTTGATTGTAGACCAGGCTTTCTTACTGTTGTGCGTCATGTCAACCGACTCGACCAGGTCTTGCCATTTTTTCCGTCGGGTTTCACCGATACACTGCATTAGAGCTTCACCGAGGGCGGTAGTGTTTTCTGAAAAAGGGTCTCTTTCAAAGGCAGTCCGGCAGTGTCGCCAGTTAGTCCTGGGACATAAGATGTGGCACAGCCCCTCGGAATAGTCCTGCGCGATATTTCCTTAATCACATCAATGAATGAGCTGTAGTTATTTGGCGTGGCCTCGATGGTGTGAATCCTGCTATCTCAAGTAGTTGCGAACTTCTCCCAATCCGCTTTGTTGAAGTTGAAACGCCTCCGGAACGGGACTATAGTAGGTTCGATTGCAGCGTTTACTTCACAGAAGATGGGTCTGTGTTGGGTGCGTGGGATCGGCCGTGCAACTCGTTTTCGGCATTGGGAGCTAATGTTTGAGCTAGCGAAGATTAAGTCTGGGTTGTATCCCCTTTTCCATCTGCCACTGTTGAAGGATGCCGGTAGCTTTGGGTCGTGGATCAGTGCAAGGTTATTGGCCTCGCTCCATTCCTCAACGGCTTCTCCATTTCCGTCCGTTTCCCTGTACCCCCATGCGACGCTATGACTATTGAAATCTCCAGTGACAATTCTGGTTATCGTGTTGCCGAAATTGGGTGTCGCTGTGAATTGGAACGGGTTGTTGGGGGGTTTGTATACGGATGTTACAGTGGCGTCCGACAACTCCACGGTCAGTATCTCCACATTATTGTCGTCTGTTAGGTGGGCGGACTTCACGTGCGTACCAGGTTTGGTGTAGATCGCGCTGCCGTACTTGAGATGAGGTCGTTCGATGATACGGGTCATATTCATTATATCCGGCCTCGGGTTGTCTGGGCCTCGGTGCGTTTCTTGTACGCACAAAACGTCAGTCTTATTTATATGGCACAGCTCAGCAAGTAAAATAGCTTTGTCCGCTGAGAAGCCCTCTATATTAATAGAGAGAACTGTCAAGGCAGGCCCTGATAAGGGCCGTATATTGCGAGCTTGGATCTTACGGATGGCCATCGTGGTGAAAAGATTAGTCAGCCTACTGCTTGTTGATGCTAGTAGCTGCTTCCAGGGGACGCCGGGTGCTTAAGTAGGTATAAAGCGTGCACCACACTGGGAGGCTCTTTTCATGTCCCCATTGCCCAGATGTCCTCCATCTAGGGTTGGAGCATAGACACTGATGACATTAAGGTAGTTATCTAAGTCCAGGTGAAGGCGCAATGTGGTCACGCGGTCGGAGATGTGTACAGGGTACTCCTCCAGTCGCTTTACCAAGTTATTCTTGATGGCAAATCCTACACCTGATCGCCGAGGTTCGGACGCAGCGGTACCTTTCCAGAAGAAAGTATAACCACCACCATCTTCCACCAGCTCTCCTTCATCCGCCAGATGTGTCTCGCTGAGAGCAGCCACATCCACGTTATAGCGATGAAGTTCTCTAGCTATAATGGCGGTTTTGCGTTCAGGACAGGCGTTGCCAGCTCGATCAAGAAGCGTTATCACGTTCCACGCACCGAATGTCATGATAGGTGTTTTCAAGTTAACATTTCTTTTGGATTTTAGACCACGCTTAAAAGTGATGCGGTGGCAGCAGCGGTTACTACCACCAGTAGGAGCAAGCAATTTTTAGGAAACCTTTTCTAGTCCCTTCCCCGGCTGAGCGAGGAAAGCATTGCCTCTCTAAATAGAGCTGCTTTGTCATCCCGGGTGCTGCCTCAACCGCACTGTTGCCCCAAAGTTGCAGTGCGAAAGCGACCACGGCATGTACTCACACCCCCAGGGCCGCCTATGTGCAGGATTCAAACAAAGCCTGGCTTGCATCAAACCAGACCTCTCTACCTTATCCCATCGCCACAGGACTTAAGTGAAATCGGAGTCCAATTAACGGAAGCGGTCAAATACGCAGGAAATTTTAGGGTGCGCGAACGTCCGCGTAAACGCAAGCGCACACACTCGTCTTCCCTCTTCTTTGTTCAGTGGAACGGGAAACCGCTACGACTGAAGAAGAGGTCAGATGTTGTGTCTGGCCGCCGGTAACTGTAAGCCCTCTACTGGCGCCCTAGGCCATCCACCTTGCCTTACGGAATCGCCGAGTCCGCCAAATAACTTTGCATATATGCTTTGTGTTGCCTTCCTCGCCGAGTCAGATTTTGTGCGCTATGCGGGAGGGTTCCGCGTATAACTTGTCCACCGAAATGGCAAGCTCCTCATCCAGGTTTAGCCCGTGAGCCGGTGCCCGGGGTGTGGCCGCTGCGCGCATTACAGCTACTAGGAGCTACTGGTGACCACTTCAATTAATATTTCCGTTTCGGGGAAATGTTTCATAATCGCTTAATATTAATATTTTGTTATCGACGCAATTTTGTTAATGTTACAACAAAATGGCGTCCACAGTCGACGCAGTTTTGATAATGTTGTAACAAAATGGCGTCCACAGTATGACGATGCGTGTGATTACGTCAAACAACCGAATAATGACTTGTATTGTATCGTAGGCGTAAAAGAAAAGATAATTTTATTAATATTTAATTTAACTTTTGTTCTCAGAATTAGAAATGGATGAACCAAAACCTGAACCATCATTTTTATCCTCGCCGGTCAAGAAACGTCCTAAGTCTACGCTTTTGACTGAAAACGAAAAGACGATTGCGCTGAATATATACAAATACGTAGAAAAAACAATGACCACCTACCCATATAAAACTGAGATCGCAAAAACTACAGCAGAAATTATGGGTGTTTCTCAAAGCACTATATACGCTATTTTGAGAGAATATAAAAAGACTGGAGTGGTTGTGTCACCACCACAGCATAGACCGCCACATAGAAGTTTGATAGAAAATTTTGATACTTACTTTTATACTTTCTGCAATAAGATGAAAAGTGCATCAATTGTATTTTAATAATGAAGTGCCAACTTTCGATAAAATCGATAAAAATGATGACGAAGATTTACCGTCGTTCTCTCGGATGACAATTTACATGATTTTGAAAAAAAAAAATAAAAAAAAAAAAAGTGAAAAAGATCAAGAAAAAGCATTTTATTGGATCGTCCAGACTTGATGATACGGAGAAAACAATATTTACTTCAAATAGAAGATTTTCGGGAAGAAAATAGAAAAAAATATTATTTAGACGAGACGTAGGTCAACGAGCGTCACTGTGTGGATTATATTTGGGTTGACAAAGATATCCAGTCTTCGCGACAAATTTTTTTAAGGGGACTGTCAACAGGACTAAAAAACCCACAAAAAGGCAAACGCTTGATAGTGACCTACATCGGTAGTGTAGATGGATTTTTAGAAGGAGGTCTCTGGATATTTGAGGCCAAAAAATCCGATGGTGACTATCACGGTGAAATAGACGCATACAACTTTGAAAAGTGGTTCCAAAAAATTTTAGACCTAGTCGAACCAGGATCAATTATTGTGATGGATAACGCTCCATACCACTCACGCAGAATAGAGTAAGTACCAAACATGGCGTGGAAGAAAGATAAAATTCAAACGTAGCTGCGCGACAAGGGCATAGAATATGACCAAAACGACATTAAAGTGCAACTGCTACAAATAATAAATAAAAATGCATATAAAAAAAGATTGTTGACGATATGGCTGAAATGGTCTTCCTACGTACCACTGCGAACTGAACCCAATAGAAATGATTTGTGCACAAGTAAAGTCATATGTAGGACGAAATAATAAAATATTTAAGATTTCCGAGGTTAAGACTTTACTGGAAGGAGGTATCGCAAAAGTTGGTGCAGCGCAGTGAACAGGATGTGTTAATCACGTAATCAAAGAAGAAAAAAAGATAAAGGAGCTGGAAGGTTTAATTGATGCGGCGACCGAGGCCATAACAGAAAAGTTTATGATAAATGTCGGCGACTCTACGACCACGGATGACGACTCGGATATCGAAGACCTACCTGACGTTTCACTTTGACGACGACACTGTTGGACAATGTGAATAAAGTTTTCCGAAAACATAACTTTTCGTTTCTTTTAAGTACTTTTTTAAATCGTAAAAATTCTTCTCATCTAATCCTAATAAATATGTCATTATGATGATGATGATATAAAAACATAGATTCAATCATTCACTCTTTCGTTCAGATAGTATGGGTAACAACACTAAAATACTAAAAGGTCATTGACGTTTCATTGTTTACAAAGTTATTTTTTTTATTGATACAGACATTAGTTCCATTGATGGTACTGTCCAAAGGTGCTACGGAAATAAAGGACAAAAATGCCCGCAATATAATCTTAAGTTTCTTTTTAAGTTCTCTACGTCTCAGCAGGTTAATTTATGGTAAATATTTTTTTAATATATTATGTGAAAGAAAGAAGTAGGTAACTCATACTACCTAAATCTGGTGACTTGGCGAAAATTACGACAATATAATATTAGTCTGTCGTTTAAGATGTGATATGGAAATAAAAATATTTTTTGTTTAACTAGGCCCCTGATGATGGATGGGTGTAAGTTTGTTTACCTCTAGCCCATGCTGTGTATGTGGTTGGGAGTAAGTTTTTTACCTCTGGCCCTTGTGGTGTATGTGGGTGGGTGCATGTTTGTTTACCTCTGGTCCATGCTGTGTATGTGGATGGGAGTAAGTTTTTACCTCTGGCCCATGTGGTGTATGTGGGTTGGTGTATGTTTGTTTACCTCTGGACCATGTTGTGTGTATGGGTGAATGTATGTTTGTTTACCTCTGGCCCATGCTGTGTATGTAAGTGGGTGTAAGTTTGTTTTCCTCTGGCCCATGCTCTGTATGTAGATGGGTCTAAGTTTGTTTACCTCTGGCCCATGCTGTGTATGTAGGTGGGTGTAAGTTTGTTTACCTCTGGTGCATTCTGTGTACATATATGGGTGGGAGTAAGTTTTTACCTCTGACCCATGTGGTGTATGTAGGTGGGTGTAAGTTTGTTTACCTCTGGTGCGTTCTGTGTACATATGTGGGTGGGAGTAAGTTTTTACCTCTGGCCCATGTGGTGTATGTAGGTGGGTGTAAGTTTGTTTACCTATGGCCCATGTGGTGTATGTGGGTTGGTGTATGTTTGTTTACCTCTAGTCCATGCTATGTGTATGGGTGGGTGTATGCTTGTTTACCTCTGGCCTATGCTGTGTATGTAAGTGGGTGTAAGTTTGTTTTCCTCTAGCATATGATCTGTATGTAGATGGGTGTAAGTTAGTTTACCTCTGGCCCATGCGGTGTATGTGGCTGGGTGTATGTTTGTTTACCTCTGGTCCATGCTGTGTATATGGGTGGGTGTATGTGTATTTACCTACCTCTGGTCCATGCTGTGTATGTGGGTGTTTGTAAGTTTGTTTACCTCTGGTCCATGCTGTGCATGTGGGTAGGTGTATTTTTGTTTACCTCTTGCCCATGCTGTGTATGTAGGTGGGTGTAAGTTTGTCTTCCTCTGGCCCATGCTGTGTATATAGGTGGGTGTAGGTTTGATTACCTCTGCCTTATGCTTTGTATGTGGGTGGGTGTATGTTTGTTAGCCTCTGGTCCACGCTGTGTATGTGGGGGGTGTTAGGTTTGTTTATCTCAAGCCAATGCTGTGTATGTGAGTGGGTGTCAGTTTGTTTACCTCTGGCTCTGGCCGCGTCGCTTGCTGAGCCGGCGACCCGTGGAGCGCTGCGCTAGGGTGAACCGCTTCGCCTTCTCTGGGGCGACGCGAAGATCCTTGGAGCCCACGTTGCGAGCTGATTCAACCTAATCCAGCCAGGACGGGTTATGTTATAGTGTTTACACACACTTAGGTTTTTCTGAGTTCACAAAGCGAAAACCAAAAGTAAGAATTTATCACGAATAATATAGTGAAAGTGTTATTCTGTTTTAAAAACGATCAAGTAATACATACGATCAAATAGACAATCAAATACACATCATTAACAAGTGAAGCGAAACCACCCTCAAAAAATATTTTAATTTTATGATGGAAAATGCGGTAAACCGGAAAGAAATAAACTATTTCACGACAAGGGCCCTCTCAAAAAATACTATCAACTTACAACTTTCTTCAACAAACAAACAAAACCAAATAACGGTCAAATATAATTTGAAACCAAAGATAGTTCAAATAAGACTAATCCTGCGTGGAAAGGAGGTTCCACCACTGTGTGCTAAAACATGATGCCTCACCATGTGCCCGAAACAAACATCTTCAACCATCCAATTCTCCGCCTGCCAATGTGATAGCAACCACCCACTGTTGAGAAGGAAACCAGAAAAGAAAGTAGACCCCCCCACCACTGATCCTATATGGAATAGAAGATGTCAACAAACTGCTAGAATTAATACAAACAGTAATAACCAAGAGTGAATTTAAATATCAAGATTGTTAATCAAAACCTGCGGGTCACTTGTAGTTCAGCAGAGACATACAAATTGCAATGCCAGCAGTATGGCCATACAAAGAACAACTTCCTCAGTCCCTATGGTTTTATTAAATTTGCGCAGGGCCACAAGGCATCAGACTGACAAAGATGGACATAAACTCACCTGCCAAATGTGCCTTGGAAACCATCTAGCCGATAACAAAGGTTGTGATATATACCAAGAAATTAGTCTTAAGGACAAAAATAATTTCCCTCTCTGGGCCGGCGATCTCATGCAGAAGTACTCAAAACCAGACATAAAAGTCATGAAGAAGTGACATTACCATGTGAAAACAATCAAGAACCCATATCAAGACTTCAAGAACTACTGATAAAGCAAACTAAAAAAATATATTTACTCCTTCATAGGGTACTAATGAGTGAAGTGGAAATTCTTCTTAAATTGAACAAACTTGATGTGATATTAATATCAGAAAAGCACTTCATCAGCCGTTCAATATTCAATGTACCCAGGTACGACAACAAATCAACCAGATGGCACAGCGCATGGCGGCAGTGCAATAATTCACACACCCACTGCCTCCTTTCAGAACCACTCATATATAGGCAACAACAATTGCAATCGAGGACAAGGCAGGATATCTAAATATATTTTCTGTTTACTACCTTCCAATGCACAAGATTACAGAAACTATTTTCACCGAGTACCTTGAAACATTAGGTGGATGCAACATAGCAGGAGGTGACTGGAATTAGACGAATACACATTCAGGTTCTCTTTTAATAACAATGCGTGGAAGAGAAGTAAAAAAGCCTAGACAATTCAAAGCTTCTAACTCTCTACTAATGAACCAAAAAACTGGCCAACTGACTCTAACAAGTTACAAGATTCCTGACCTCATCGACTTTTTCGTCATTAAAGGCTTATCACGTCACTACTTCTTGACAGAGCCATGTCTTGATGGAGCAACCAGCCAAACTCACCAGTGCTACTGACAATGAGCACCACAATAATAAACAGTGTAAAATCAAACAATTTGCACAATTGTAGAACAGACTGAGAAGCCAAACTTAAAATATCAAACTAAAATCACATGAAGACTTAGAAGCGCATGCTAAGTACTTTACCAATACTATACAGGTGGCATGTTGGAAAAGCACTCCACGAAACGAAAACCGCAAGCCCAAAGTGAGGAACCTACCGAATAAAATCAAGGACATGGTACTAGAAAAACGCAGACTGCGCCGAGTTTGGCACACTCGTAGACTCAGGGAGGATAAAACAGCTACAAACAAGAAAGCTTGTGAAGTAAAACAGGGCCAGAAAATCTAACATTACAATCACAATTGGAAAATCTATGCTCAACCCCAGCTATTAACTATTCACTTTGGAAAGCAGCGAAACAAAATGACAAGCCGCAGCAAAAGAAACCTCCAATATAGAAAAGTGACAACTCCTGGGCATAAACAACCAGGATAAAGCAGGCGTGTTTGTTGCTCATCTGGCAAGTGTGTTCGTCCCAAATGATCCAAATTTAATTTCGACGACAGTGGAACATATTACAAATCATAATGATCCATAAGTAGGGCAAGCAAGAACATAAGCCGACATCATATACACCAATAAGCTTGTTACCAATCATGTCGAAATTACTTGAAAAAATTATACTAAAAATAACTTCAGCACTGAAGGAAAAGCAAGTCATACCGAACCCTCGGTTTGGTTTCCGAAAGGATCGCTCAACAATAATAATAATAATAACAACAACAAGATGCATAGAGTATGCGACAAAATAAGTAAACCTTGGGGCGCAAGGAGTACTGATCAGCAGCGTACCTGAATGTACAGCAAGCATTTGACCAAGTATGACACAGAGGACTGCTATGTAACATTAAGCAAGCACTCCCGCACAGCTTCTTTGGTTTATTTGAGTTATACCTAACCTGCAGCTTATTCCAAGTAAGAGAAACAGACAGCACAAGTGAACTGTTTGAAATCAAAGCTTGAATCCCTCAGGGATCAGTCCTAGGCCCAATCCTCTACACCAAGGCTGGCCAAACCCAGGTATTTGAATTTGCCCGCCAGCACTTCGGTCGGCCGACTAGCACATTTGACCTTTTTAGGGTTCCGTACACGAAGGGTGCGAAACGTGACCCTATTACTAAGCCTCCGCTGTCCGTCTGACTGTATTTCTGAAGCCGCTACGGCAACAAGTAATGTAATACACGAGATTTTATAAATTAAAGGGGCTCCCCATACAAAGACGTTTTATATTATAATAAAAGCATGTGCCTCAAAATCTACCCATGTCACCCCTTCACAACCTACGGAAAGAGAATTGCCCTCCAGTGAATCTCGGAGACCAAACACTCCCACACCAAGACACCGTCAGATAGGTATCTGGTAGGTTTTCCAGATTAACGTGTGATCCAGGTGAATACCAAGGTTGGTATTCACCTGGATCACACGTTAATTTGGAAAAACCTCATCAAATCTAAAAGATATGCAGGAAACCTTAGATTCAAGTCCATGTACTGGCTCTTAGGAAGAAAATCTAAATTATCATCAAGCAACAAACTCTTGACATACAAGGCAGTCAACAAACCCACATGGACGTTATGTAATAGAGCTTTGGGGCAGCGCATCAGATTCAACATAATCTAACATATGCAAAATGCAATACTGATAATTCACCAAGTTAAAAACTTAAAAACCTACTTCAAGTTCAAGCCCTATTTCGTCCTCCCCGGTCGGGATGCAAACGAAGTCTAGTCTAGTACATGAAAAGTCCTCATCAAAACTTTAGCTGCACGGAACCACAAACCAAAACATCATCTGTGTATATATTTTTTGTTTTTTGATTTTTTCATAAAGCGGTACATCAATTTTGATTTTTGTTTAACTTTATATGGAACCTCTGAAGTATGACCTACCATACAATACATAATCAATATAAGAATCATCAAAATCGGTTCATAATGGACGGAGTAAACACGTAACAAATATTTTAAAATAACAGTTGCATTGACAACCTCCTCCTTTTTAAGTCAATTGAAAAGCATGTCAACCGCCCCATGGTACATACGAAACATGGAGCTTCATACAACCCTAGGGATCAACACTGTGAAAGAGGAAATTATTGCCCTGGAACAGTCCTATACAAAACGGCTTGTTAACCCCCATTAATTCAGTAAGGCTCACTGAGCCTAAGCCCAAAAAGAGACTAAAAAGACAACATCTTGCGAGCTACACAAAAAGGTATATAGTTCCCAACAGGAATAATGGGTGTTTCTCTCAGTGGAGGTATGCTCCAATTCGCCAACGACTCATGAGCTGCTCATGGCCGGAGGCCGATCACAGATAAAGCATACAAAAAAAACACTCATCATCTAAGACAAAATTACAAAGGAAGTGAGAGTGGACCAGAAACAACACCAACGCCATGGAAAAATATATGGTGATAATTATGTCTCTTCTTCCTAGATGGTTGAATGACATTATTACCTTTGACATGAACTTCTTGATCAGGTCGGTACAGTTGAGATGTTCCTCCGGCTCCCAAGAGTCAAACTTAGTGGACCAGCCCTTCCAGTGTATGAGGAACTCGCGTAAGCCATTCTTCTTGTGGTGGACTTCCAAGATACGATCAACCTGGGAGGGTAAATAACTAATTCCAAAAGTGGTCTAATGTGGCATTCCAATAAATACCTAACTAATGCCGTTAGATTTGATAATAGAGTTGTTCTGTGTTTAATGCAGTATTATCCTACAATATGGAATATTATTTAGTACCCAAGTTCAGATAATGCTTGGGCTTATATAAGGACTTTATGCTGCAGTCTCAGTCTGCTTGTATTGTGAGTATTGTTGAACTAACAACAATATTTCTTCTCACCTCGTATTCAGCATTTTCGTCCGCGTTCTCACTGTCCCAATTCTCGGACTTCTTGCTCTTCTTGGCTGGCGAAGGTTTCACACTTTTCTTAGACTTCGATGGCCTCCCCTTCTTCAATGATATTTTGATCTTTGATGGACTGCTCTTAGTTGAGCCTTCATCCTGCTGAAAAAAGAATTTGATAGGAATATCACATTAGATTGGGTGATGCTCACAGCCCCAAAACTAAAATTCATACCCGACTTCCATCAAGTCCCAAAGGTTAATGTAATTACTGTAATTTATGTGATAAAATTTACACAATAATTAGCCAAATGCGCAACGGAACAGCGCCTGGTACGGACCAGGTAGTGCCGGACCTATACAAAGGGATACAGGACCAACTGCTAATGATTATCAAGAAAACAATGAAAACAGCATGGAGAGATAACATGATACCGGACCCATTGATTGAAACGGTCCAAGTACTTATTCCAAAAACCAGAAACCCGCAGGTCACCAACGATTATCGCCGAATAACAATGTGCAATACAGGATATCGAATCTATGCCACATACCTACTCAAAAAACTGGACGAAACAATAAAGGAACTCGGAAACTACCAAACATCTTTTCTACATAATAGATCCACAGACGACCACATCTTCACATTACGCAGGGTACTAGAAGAAGAATGGCGGGCGGGCAACCGCACATTCGTATTAGCCCTGGTCATTGCGAAAGCATTTGATACAATTAACCTAACTGCGCTAAAAGACATTCTCCTGTCAAGGACAAATAAGATCCTACTGTTACGTGGTAGCGATTTAAACTGACTTTTTAAAAAGATAATATATTTATTTTACTTTACAATTCGTTTTACGATTGGACAGAGTTACTCCTTACTGATCGGAGTTTGGAAATAGAATATTTAATAGTACAATCGTTCTGCCTTAAATACTAACTAATTCATAATGAGATGGGAGAGTAAACAATTTATCTAATGAGAACATAAACAGAACAGACAGAAACTGCAGAGTCAGAGTCAGAGTCATTTTTTTTATTGAATATAAATAAATAAATTATCTTATTCAACGTCAAAATTATACTTACTTATAACTACAAGTCAATTTTTTTTATATAAAAAAAAGACTACACCGTTTCGGAAGGTGGGCCTCGGGGTTAAGAAGAAACGGCAAGAAACTCCCCCATACCTTTTTTTTTTTAAAGTGACTTTACAACAGGTACTGGTTTCGGTCTAAGGAAATTCGCCGGCGAGTGATAGACTTGATCCATCGCCCCTCGTCGAATTTCTGTGCGCTGAGATGGTATGGACCATGCAGTTTTGTCATCTAAGCATTCCTTGATACTATAATAGGACTTTCTTATCAGCTCATTTTTAACATAGTTTTTGAACCTCTTTTCAGGAAGGATCAATGATTCCTGTGGTATTTTATTGTAGAAGCGAATACAGTGCCCCATGAATGATGTGCCTACTTTACTTAGTCTAAATAATGGTAGTGCTAACCTATTTCTATTTCTAGTGTTAATTGTATGGCTATCACCTACAATTTTAAATAAAGCTATGTTTTTTCTTACATGCATGATATTCTCGTATATATATTGACAGGTAACCGTAAGTATATTAATTTCTTTGAATTTTTCTCTTAATGATTCTCTAACATCTAATTGATATATCGCCCTGATCGCCCTTTTTTGTAAGAAAAATATCGTATTTATATCTGCTGCTCTCCCCCAGAGCAATATTCCATAAGACATAATACTGTGAAAATAACTAAAGTAAACCAATCTGGCAGTTTCAACATCTGTAAGATATCTGATTTGTCTGACCGCAAAAGCGGCTGAGCTAAGTCTTCGTGCGAGATTAGTTATGTGAGGACCCCATTGAAGTTTCGAATCTATAGTGATTCCGAGAAAGATTGTGTCTTCAACGAGGTCCAATCTTTCAGATCCTATTCTAACACTGCTTTCAACCTGTCGTACATTAGGCAAACAAAATTTGATGCATTTAGTCTTCTTTGAGTTTATATAACAGGTTGTTTACATTGAACCAACTTAACATATGAGAGAGTGTACTATTTGCGTCGTCTAGAATTTCTTCTTGTCTTTTCACCTTGAAAATAATAGATGTGTCATCAGCAAATAGAAAAATCTGAGTCATTTTTTCCACCATATAAGGCAGGTCATTCATGTACACTAAGAAAAGGAACGGACCTAAGATAGAACCCTGGGGTACACCAATATTCATATGGGTTCCACTGCCACCTTGTGTTCCATCGAACAAACTAAAGAAACTGACTGTTACTTGACTGATATTATTCTTTACTTGCTATCTCAGCTTGCTATATATGTAACTAATAAAAACCCTACTACATTTCTTGTATTATTATTTTACGTTAGATTCCGATGTCATACATAAAGTACGTAAGTACTATTACTAACAAAGAATTGAGAACCAATGTCATAAATAAATGACATAAGAAAAATCTAAATTAAAACCAATAGAATTTTTTCTTTATTTTTTTTGCCTCCTACAGACCCCAGACATAACATGACATATCACTTTTATAGGTTAAATAAAAAGAAAATTTCTGGAATCCAGGAGGTTATAGTGTCATAGAAATGATAAAAATTGACTTATCTCTGTTCAGTTGTCGACTATCTGATCCATAAATTATTGTTACGGGCGCAAACTGACCCCCTCCTACTGACAACCAGTTAGATTGCGACCACATGGACATTTTTCACGGGATTAAATAATGTACTGGCGGCCGTAAACTAACAGTGACGGAATATCAAATCCCCAAATGTTAAAACAGGTGGACAACCATGAACCTTACTCAATAATCCAGTCAAAATAGACATTTCAGTTTGCAAAAATTCGCCTAGAGCTGAAATTGGTAAAGGTCTCAAGTACACCATTATATAAGAAATATCAAAAGTCCCCATCGATCCAACTTGTGCAAAAAAATTGCACAAGGTCAAATGTCGAAAATATTTCTTTTTCGCATTTTTCTCATAAATGGTAGGTATTATCGCTAAAATAGGTCAGACGAAAGTTCTCGATATCAGAGCCATTAGGGCCTATGTCCATTTTTGCAACTTTTCAGGAGAGGTAAAATAAACTTTTACCTCACTATAAAGCTAACAAGAGATGCTTCTTTTGGAGTCCAAATATAATTTTAGTGTGGTTTGTGTAATGACAATACAAAAGCGCTTAATTTGAAATCAATAACTCTGCTTTATTGGCGATAAAATCAGATTTTATTTCTTTGGGTATGGATATCAGCCACATTTTTCGGCTGCATATAGTAAGTTAATAGCTCATGTCAATAAAAGACCTTATGGCTGTAAAGTTTATACAAACACTAAAGGATGACGTTGAAATGAGACCTTTAAGCTCAAAAAATATATCGGATAGATAATTCAAAAAATAGGCTGATGTTAACATTGGCCCTTATGGTCCAAAAAATAAAATAACACTTTAAAATTATCCCTTTAGGTATGGTAACAACAGGCTCTATGGTTCGGGTAAAATTCGATTTTACAGTACAGTACTTAACTGATATAGTGATGCTAGTGCAAGTGGAATCGTTAGAAGTACGGTAGGTATGTGATGTCTCCCAAGCAGCACTGCGGATCGTGGAACGCTGGTGCACAACTAACGCGCTATCAGTCAACCCAAACAAGACGGAAATGGTAATGTTGACAACAAGCTAAATCTGGGCAACTATCGACCACACCCAGGTTGTTTGGTACAGAACAGAGCTACAATTTGATGCTGAGGTAAAGTACCTTAGTGTAATACTAGATAGCAAGCTAAATTGGAGCAACAATATGGACAACAAGACTGATAACATTGACGAATAAGACTAGAGCACAAACAACCGTAGTACTTTGAAGCGCAATTCGATTTTTAGTATAAATGTATATTGCTAGATAGATCTACTGGTTCAAAAGTTCTTTGTAGTAAAGATAGTATCGTGGTGGCGCTTAATTTAGGAAAGATGGCGGTGTAAGCGTTCATTTTCTAAAAAGAAACAATGCTTACGTTTACAGCATCTCTGATTTTTCGTCGATATTACGATGGATTATACTACGCCGTCAGCTTAAGCACCCAAAGTCAATTGCATGATACAGCGACATCTAGAAATAATACAGGATTTTAGCTTTCTAGCAGGGTACGATTTTTATATAACGTTGATAGTCCTGTAGTCTTATTCGTCAATGCTGATAATGATAAAGCTACAGCCACATCTTGGCAGTGGCGAAGAATGGTAGGTAAAACCTGGGGGCTAACCCCAAAAATCAACCTTTGGCTTTACTCAGCTGTCATCAGACCTATACCACAGTTTAATTAAGCTACGGCTCGATAGTCAAGTGGCCACAATCCAAGCTATCCACTGTCTAATCAAAACTACAACGACTCCAGAGGCTCGCTTGCATGGCAGCAACGGGATGCATGAGGACTATGGAATGTAATCTCGCGAGATCTCGTTTTCGCGAGATATCGGCCTTTTGTAGCGAGATTGATATCGGCTGAAAGATGGGCGAGTTTACACTCGAGCATGAAAACGGCTTATTCGAAGCGCGGCGGCGCACGAACTCACATGGACATGGAACTGCGCTCGGTTTCGGTGCGCGGGCGGTAGCGCCTGAGGTAGCAGTCGCGGGACGAGGTCTCGCTCAGATTTCGTCTTGCGTTGCGATTGGTAATAAACTGAGCTGGCGTGCGGCGTGCATTTGTTTATTAGTAATAGTTGTTGTCAGTCAGTGATTGAGTTGACTGCGTTCGATTTGAGTATTTTTGTGGTTATTCATGCAAAAAAGTTTCTTATGCTATTTACGAGTGGAATTACGAACAATGTCGGGGAATATAGTTTTTAACGACTATGTGAGTGTCTTTGTAAGAAAATTCTTAAAACTAAAAATCGATCTCCGCGTGGCTTACATGTGCATTTAAAATCGATTCACAAAATTGACACAAAAACTAAGAATGTGGTAGAAGTGAGCGAGGTGCGAGTCATATCACCGCCGCCGCTGCCTTCAAATACTGGGTCCACTAATCAAAACATGTAATTTGTAACAGCATCCGCATCTACGTCGAATGTAAGTCCAGAATCACCAGAATCGTCGGCACCAGCGAGAAAGAAGAGGCAAAACAAATTACTGATCACTTCCTCCCGGTTGAAGATACTTCTATTGAGAAAAAAGTATCAAGAATGGTAGCTAAAGATGGACTACCTTTCCGTGTTTTCTGTACCTCCAAAGATATGAGAGATCTCTTCAACTCTTCGGGACACAAACTGCGTAAGTCCCCAAACATAATCAAACTTATAGTTATGAATTATGGCATGACATTGAAAATGAAAATGATGCGTGAACTGGCTCAGCTGAAGGCTGGGCTTCTTCTATTGTTACGCCGGTAGGTTAGGTCAAAAACTTTGAACGTCAATGTCAGTGCTTTAGAGGCGTTTTCAGCAGGCTGAAAAGTCATTTCAGGCCGTTTCAGAAGTTACTCTATCACATATCTAAAGATCGAAATTTCACCCAAGTTGCCGTCGTTTTCAGGCGCCTGAAACATGTTTTCAGTCCGTTTCAGGGCACCCTCTATCAGATGATGCCATAACCTGAAAACCCGTTTTCAGGCGTTTTCAGGACCACTTATGGGCCTCTGAAGCACAAATCTTTATATGGCGAAATATCCGGTAGGAGTGACAGAGATAGCACTACTAGAAAGAGATTACTCCGAACATTCGAGAAGTGTGTGACAGAGATAGCACTACTAGAAAGAGATAGCTATACTCGGAACATTCGAGAAGGGAGTGACAGAGAGAGTGCACCATTAGAGAGAGACATATATGGTCTCGAATGTTCTCGGCCCGCACGCTGGTCCTTGCTAGAATATTCGCGATATGTGTGGACAATGTGTCCAGAGCGGCTCCGCGGGATATAAAACGCGCCGACGGCCGGCGCGAGTTAGTTACATTTTAACTGCGATCGAGTGCTAGTACAAGGATAATCGGAGAGAAAGACTCTTCGTGTAAATAGTGAGTGCATAATTAGTAAAATAGTGTGTGTTTTAATTAGTGGATTTTAAGTACAGTTCATGTGAATTGTACAATCGAACCATCTGAATCATGACCCACCATAAGCTTATTTTGCTAAACCCCTTAAATGCAAGTAGGTCGAAATTCGCTTGAAGGTTTATTTCCTTGGTAAAGAACTTGTTATCATTTGATTAGACACTGACATTTACATAGATCTTACAAGTTTGAAAGTTTCAAACGAATTATCAGGCAAAAGGGTCATGATTCATTTGGTTCGATAGTACGTAATTTGTGTAATAAAGTGAGTGTTTTATTTAGTGGATTAATTCGTGCTTTTCTATCAAATACGAACCCCACGCTCGTAACACTATGAAGAAGCGACACATGAATGTAAATGTTTAATGAACACACATTTTGGAACGGCAATGCTGTATTTTGGAACTTGGGGCTGATTCGCGTCTTTGGAAGTATACCTGCTGAAAGTGGTGTCCGTATTTTGGAAACATAATTAACCGAATTTGGGCTTATTGAAAAAAATATATCATGAATATTACTACAGATGAAAAAGTTGGGTGGATTGATATCACCTTTTCATCAGCTCTGTTATGCCCATGGAGTTCAACTTGGATTAATAGATACTATTTATAAAAAAACAAATTGATGTTGATACCTCTGATAAAATCTGAAAATAAGGAAAATCACGATGAGATTTCTTTTGAAATGGACGAAATATCTAGCACAGGCTCAGATTCAGAAGATGATGTTTTTCATCGCTCTATCTTCAGAACAGAAGTAGACCTGGATGAATAATATGCGGGTATTATTGAGAAAGTTAGGAAATTGGTGAAATTTTTTAGAAGATGGCCATATTTAAAGTATATATTGTTAATTTACTATAGTTGAAAGGCTGTGGATTTGTGTTAAATAAATAAAATAAAGATCACCTACTAAAACTAATACTTTGCAAATAAACGTAAAGCAAGAATTTGGAGGAGATATAAAGTTACAACTTGATTGTAAAACTCGTTGACCGAGCCTAACAGACATGATTTCTACATTTAATAGAATCAAGCAGTCTGCAAAGATTTGATCGACCTGGGCCTTTTATTAAAAAAAATAGCTATACTTCACAAAATAAAAGGCCCGGTGGGCAAAAGTAAATTCAACCTTATTACGTCACACACTGATTCGTCTAGCTATAACATGCTAGCTGGACAAGTTACCTCCTAATTTCCCAGGATTAGTGGTCACATGTCATTAGCAACCCCCCAGAGGGACCATTTCCAAGAATAGTTTGTGTCAAAGTGAGGATGTCATTAAGTAATGACAGATAAAAGGGTGAGTGTTACGATTTTGTATTTGATCAATTCTCGTCACTTCCAAATTTGCTACACGATCGAAAGGGACTCTATTTTGTGAAAAAACAAAAGTGTTGTGCTATGGATTTTATTGTTGCAGGTATGCAGATTATGTTATCATATTAAAACCTCTCCTAAATGTCTGTTTTGTGTCCAACTTGACTGTCTAAAATGTAGTCTGAAAAAACCGTAATTTTTCACCTTTTTAAAAGATTAAAGGGCCACATCTTTTTGTATCCACGGGTACCCGGGCCATTTTTTATATGATTTAGACTTAGCCCTTACCTTTAATTTAAGACAAAATTTCATTACGCGATCTTGGAACATATTTTTTTATCATATATTTTTTCAGAACACGTTCTCACTGTCTCGAAAATTGACATTTTCGATGAACGGGTGAAACACGATAAAGAAAACCAGAATTCGCGGATTTTTTACTTTCTGTCCGTGAGGTTTGACCTCTCGAATATCACTGAAGAGTCACGTCGAGAAATGCACCTAAAAATCGCATCATATTCTAATAAGATAGTGGAAAAATTCAGGATGTCATCAAGATCGATTCTTAACTAACAATAACAGTTTGTTAGAAGGTGCTGGCTTTCAATTCAAGGTTGATGTGATCAGCCGTAGGGCGTCCACATCATCAGATACCGAGAAGCGCACCCCGGGAAAGCCAAAAAGCAGCTTTGAAGACGCTTCATTCAAGACGAAGAAACGGCGTGTTGAAGAAGCTGTGAACAAGTGGACTGCTGAGGAGTTGGCGACTGTATTATTTTGACTCCAAGGAAATAGTCATACCTATAAGACGGCGAGGACATAACACGTTTCCGTCGTGGCATAGCATGCGTAAGTCAATTTATAGTTATTTTCCTTCAGCGGAGCACATTCCTGTGACGGAAGCGCGCGTCGATTGTAAGTTGCAACCTCTTTTGGATAAGACAACGGAGAGATTACTTATGGCACAAAGTGATGTCATTAGAAGTGTGCTCCCTAGATCATCATTCACTTTTATAAGCAAGTGGGGTTGCGACGGTAGTTCTGGCCATAGTACTTATAAACATTTGAGGACTCCGAGGCTACTGATGACTTTTTATTTGTGTTTTCGTTTGTTCCTTTGAGTTTGTATGATGGCGACCTCATTATTTGGCAAAACCCACGTCCATTGTCAACTATGTACTGCAGACCCATCAAATTCATCTTCTCAAAGGAATCAACGGAGCTTACACAAATTGAAACAAACAAAGTGCAGGAAGAGGTTGCTCAGTTAGTTCCAAGATTGTTTTGAGTCAGAGAAGTCCAAATTTCTGTGAAACACAATTTTATCCTCACTATGGTCGATGGCAAAGTATGTAACGCGTTACCGAATACACGCTATGATATTTTATTTTATTTTTATTTTATTTATTGCAAAACACAACAGATGTAATACAAAGCAATTCTTAATATAGACATCTTAATTTAAAACATGTAAAATATCCTACTAGGTGTTTTGACAGCTTTTCATTTGTGGACAGTGTATTTAAGTAAGGTAAAAACTAAAAACTAAATTAAAAGAAAAGAAAATAACTATATGTAGGTGCTCAAACTAAGTACTTAAAGACTGTTATTCATCAGGTAAATTAGCTAAAGATTTTCGAACGTTATTTTTGAAGGTAGACAGTTTCGTAAATATGTCCAAGGTGTCGTGTTCATTAGATGTATTGTTGTAGAGACGACACATACTAGGAAGTGGTTCATGATAGGCTCTTTGCGTTCTATACACAGGTAATTCGAATGTAGTTTTCTTTCTGGTGGACCTCTGAAGAATTGGTGGAATACTTATTTTAATTTCTCTCAAAAGAGATGTGTGTAAGTTTCCATGCAATATTTTATGTAGGGTGGTTAGACTGCTAATAGATCTGCGAGTTTCCAAAGAATTCAATCCGTAGTGTTTAAGTCGCGTTTCGTAACAGCGAAGTTTGTATTTTAGGTTATTACGGTATGTCATTATTCTAAGGAACCTTGCTTGTATTTTTTCTATGGTATCAATGTGTACTTTATAAAAGGTACTCCAGACCACAGAACAGTATTCCAATTTGCTTCGGATAAAGCAGTGTTATCAAGGAGCGAGGGTTACGGAGGTCTTTACTTATTCTAGAGAGGAAACCTAGCAATTTGATATACGAGGATTTTAGATGTACATAATGCGCCCTGAAGTTTAATTCCGTGTCCAGTATCACTCCCAGGTCTCGTACCGTGCTAACGTTGTTCAGCTGCTGATTATCTATTTTATATTGGTATAAATTAAAATCATTTTTCGTTGTAGAAAATTTCATGACAAAACACTTTTCAATACTGAGCCTCATGCAATTTCTCTCACACCAGGTGGATAGGGATAGCAGGTCATTTTGTATGCTTTGACAGTCTTCAACAGTTTTTATAGAACTGAATATTTTCAAGTCATCGGCGTATAAGACGCAATTAGATTTTATGTCGCGTTTCAGGTCATTTATGAATAAGACAAACAGTAAGGGCCCAAGGTGACTACCTTGGGGCACGCCCGACGTGATTTCGAGTGAGGTAGAGTAAAAGCCCTTTACTGCCACTATTTGAGACCTATGTGTTAAGTAGGAGGTGACCCACCTAAGGAGATTACCGTGAATGCCGAATTGGGTTTTAAGTTTTACTATTAAAGTATTATGATTAACTTTGTCGAATGCCTTTTTAAAATCTGTGTAAATACTGTGGACTGGTAATTTATTGTTAAATGAGTTGTGAATGTAATGCAAGTATTCTAATAAGTTTGTGGTTGTAGATTTTGATTTCACGAATCCGTGCTGAACAGAGGTTATTGTAGGTTTGGCATGAGCATATATGTAGTCATACACTAAGGTTTCAAAAAGCTTAGCTAAACATGACAGTATGCTAATTGGCCTGTAGTTACTACAATTGTGGGCCTCACCGGACTTAAGAATCGGCACGATGTACGCCTTTTTCCAAATATCGGGAAATATGCCGGGAAATATCGATTTGGCTAATTTTGAAAAGGCAATGTAAAGTGGCAAGGTTGGGTTCAGAACAGACGGTGGAGGGACCAGAACCCATAATACCACTGCCATTCAGCTGGTTGAGGAAACCCCTACGACAGCTAGGGTTGCCAGATGGCCGGGATTCGCCGGGATTGTCCCGCTATTTCACGTCTTGTCCCGTGTCCCGGAAAAGTCTAAAATGCCCCGGCCAAACAGATTTTTATAAAAATTTGGTTAAAAAAATTCAAAATTGCCGCTTCGTTTCACAAACGAAAGCAGGCGCGCGCACACACTCGCGCGATGATCGCGGCTAAGCTGGCTAAGCGGCCGACCGGGGCCGGGGCGGGGAGGGGAGGGGAGGGCGGGAAGAGTGGCCTATCGACGATGACGAGACGACGCGCTGCGCCGCGCCGGCCGGCCGGCTTGCTTCATTCATTCATTCGCCGGTCGTTACTCGTCTGTTGCGCGCGTATTGTGTTGTTTGCTGCCTGCCGCCTGCTTTACATGCTGGCGTCTCGTCTTGTTCGGAGTTTTACTAGTGGAAATCGTGCAAGAATACGTTGATTTTGCACATTTTTATTTAAAACTTTTATAAGTGAGCTTATTTGATGCAAATTGTGTGTTGTCCGCACAGAACATCGTTTATTTTATTAATGAGAACTTCTAATAAATTGGTCTTATTAATGTCTTATTAATCCACAATAGGATGTTAAAATATAGCCGTAAATGAAATTTGTCTAATGGTGGTATATCATATCAACAGTATGTAGAATTTTGTAATTTTTCAATTAAAAATAAATACTTAACAATTAAACTTAACATCGGCTCTCATTTTCAAAGAGTAAACAAATTTTTTTTAATACAATTCCCGTCAAACTTCTTGAGTATTGGGTTAATTGTTTTAATTAAATTAATTTTTGTTTTAGATAATGTCGACATCCTCTGCACCATCGCAAAAGGATCTACAAGATGATGAAAAGGAGACTGGCCCTGGGCCATCCAAGAAAACAAAGCGTTTTACAACATATTCTGATAAATGGGAAAACAATCCACAATTCTCAAAGTGGTTAGCAAAAAAAGATGATTATATATGCAAGTTGTGTCAGATCGAAATTTCAATAAAGTATGAGGGAATTCGTAGTCTAGACAAACACAATCAATCAAAGAAGCACATGAAACTGATTACGTCTCAAAAAATATCAGGCAATCTTCAAAACTTTGTTGTAAAGCAGGATAGTAGCGAAGAAAAAGAAATATCTAAAGCTGAACTGATAAGTGTATTTCGCAACGTAACTCATGGCTTAAGTTATAACAGTCTCGATTGCCAAATGAAAATAGCTTCTAAAGTTTATTCTAAGTATAATTGCTGCTAAAATGTCTTGTGGGCGCACAAAAGCTGCAGCAATAGCACGAAATGTACTAGCACCATACGCTCAAGAACAAGTCATTTCAGAACTAAAAGATGCTGAGTATTTTTCAGTCGCTAACGATGCTCCGAATGTTGGAAATATGAAAACATATCCTTACGCTGTGCAATATTTTAACACAGAAACAGGAATTTCAAGAAAGATTTTGGATTTCTATGAGGATCCGTTTGAATCATCCAAAGATATATTTACAAAAATCAAGCAAGTAACAGAAGAAAATGGCTTAAATTTAAATCAGCTGACCGCTTACAGTGCAGATAATGCATCGGTTAATTACGGTGTAAATAATTCCGTATTTCAAAAATTAAAAGAGGAAAACAATTATTTGGTAAAAGCCAACTGCGACTGTCATGTGATTAACAACTGTATTAAATACGCTCATAAGGCGTTGTCAGTAGATATTGAGAGTATTGTTATAAAAACTTTTAATGAGTTTAGCTCATCATCGACCAAAACCGAAAAGTTGAAAGAATGCTGCTTGTTTGCAAGGACAGAGTACAAAGAACTTCTACGCCATGTACCAACTCGATGGCTATCTTTATTGCCTGCTCTTGATCGTCTTCTGAATTGCTGGCCAGCAGTCAAGCAGTATTTTTTGTTAAAAGGAGAAAAAGATTGTAGGAAGGAGATTTGGGAATTCGTAGGAAAAAGCTTAACCTGCTTTGATAACAATGAAGAGATCGATGAATGTAAGCATGAGGGGATTTCAGAAGCGTATTTGTACTTTGTGCACAATGTCATGAGTGAGTTCCATACGGCAATCTTAACACTTGAAAGTGACTCGTGTACGATTCTGGAGATTGATCAGGTCATGAACAAACTGCTCCTTCATCTAAAAAGCAGGATGGAAGACAAGTTCTACGGGAGCAAAAATAAAACGGTCTTGAAACGGTTTCTCCTGAAGAAAAAGAAATATTTTGCGCCGAAGCAGATGATTTTTTAAAACGTGCGATCCAATACCTAGCAGATCGATACGATTTCACAGAAAACTGTTTATATAAGAAGTTAAGTGCACTGTCTCTAAAAAATGAAAGTTTGTTTTCTTGGGATATACTGTCACAGTTACCAGAATTACTGAATATTCCAATTAATTGACCAAGACGCGCTCTATATAGATTACTGCCAAATTAAAACCATATACGAACAGCTAGATAAAGACATGAGCAGTGACAAAATTTGGGCCCAAGTTTTTAAAAAGTGTGATACTTCTAAAACGTTGAAACGTTTAATATCGTTCGTAATGTCAATTCCTGTAAGCAACGCATATTGCGAACGGGTGTTCAGCTTGCTGAACCAACTATACACTAAAGAACGGAACAGGATGGGAGTTGATTTGATACAAGCCGAAATAATGATACTATGTGCACAAATTTCAAGTCCTTCTTGGGAACACCGCAAGGTCTTAAACTGGTTGATTCAGTTAAATCAAACACTAAATATTTGTTTGATTTAGCTGATTCAACCAGCCATTCTTGAACGAGTTGTACGGGTCATTTTTGGTATAAATATAACTTTATATTGTATTGTGAAAATAAATTTGAAAAAATCATATTTCTGTTTCATTTGTCCCGGCGAGCCCCGGAGAATCCCGGAATTTTCTGACTTTGTCCAGTTTTGCTGTCCAGCCATCTTGGCAACCGGCAACCCTAACGACAGCACACAAAGTTAACTCACCATCTTTATTGGTCAACCTTGGATACCTGCAAGCAAGCCAGATAGGGCCTCCCGATGATCAGACCCGGACTGTCGTATAAGCTTCTGAAGCTTAAGAGGCCACAGCTACACTTGGTAACTGGAGCAATAACTGGACAAGCTTTACTAAATAGACACTTACACACACAGGTGTTAAGGACAGTCCCCTACGCAGAGCCTGCATGGAGGAAAGTTCCAGTGTGGCTATCTACCAGGCAACACACCTCAGTCACCGAGGTCGCTCTAGGAAGTCCTCGGCAACATCAAGGGTTTGCTAGGCTTCCTATAAGAGCTGGGTTACCAGGAGCAGTGCTCCCAACCCACATCAGCAAAATAGCCACAAATTTAAGCCTGGAGTTGTGGAAAATCAGCCCGCAATAAACTAGATCACCCTGTCATTTAATGTCCATTATGGTCACAACACCAGAAACATATCTCTAAAAGTTATCAAAAATACCTTGAATATTAATACTATCATCTTACTTCCTTATATTTGCTAATGAGTTCAGGGCATGATAGAGTGTTCTCTGGTTCCCAGGTGTCACTGTCTGCCGAGTAGCCCTTCCATCTGATCAAGTAATGCAGTTTTCCTTTAATCTTCTTTGAGCCCACAATTTTGTCCACCTGTAAATGGTTTATATTTGTGTTTATAAATTCTTATAGCTCCAATAAACTTAGCTGTAGGCATAGTCCAAAATTCAGGAATCTTAGCGCAATCTGATTCATTTATCTCTTTCTACCAATCTGATTCATTTATTTCTTTCATATGATGCAGCTTTTAGGATGTTGACACAGCACATTTTACAAGTACACAGTTAGATATTCTTAGGTTAGATAAAGTTTAGGTTATGATTAGAATTAAGTCTGGGTAGAAGAGTTGCCATAGATGAATGACCCCTGGCTCAGCGTGAGTACCACTTTATAATAAGGAGTTTAGGTGCATCTCCTTGTCTAGAGGCAGCTCACCTGACCACATGTAAATGTCGCCGCCATTTGGATAAATTAGGCACTTCAACATCACAAGTCAACAACTCGGGAATTTAACTAAAGACAGCTAAAGGTCTGTCCGGAAAAGTTTAACAACTTGTATTATGGAAAAAATTAACAACTTGTTTAATGTGCCTAGGCAAATGATTAACAGAAGTTGGATTTCAACTTGCACCAAGGGATTGCTCCACTCCAGGTTGTACATAAAGTTGTGAACTAACTTGTATTTGGACATAATGACCTATTAAACCCCTGGCCAGTGAATCATCCCGGATTCTGGTTTAATTTTTGGTTAATTCATTATTTCGCCCTAATTGCTTCAACCTCTTTTTATCAATGTCAAAATGCACAAGAGGGAACAGGCTAGCTATTGAATGAATAATTTTGAGGTGATTGTGCATCCACCGCTCACTCATCGGCAATTGGCACACACAAAAACCCCGACAGTGAATCGTCCCAGATCCGGTTGCGGTTGGAGTGTAGATAAGGGGGCGCCAAGGAAAAAAAACTTAGAATTTTTCTGCGTTTAGATAGCCTCTGACCAAGAATGCAAGTCACTTGATTGAAAATTGGCCCGGGTTTTTGATTAAATGCCTAGGCCTCCTGATTAAACTTGTAACAACTACAATCCGGTCATATTATTTGTGCACCTCGCTGGAATGTATTAACCTAAAAGCATCATAATGACGTCACGATATCAGATGCACACATATTGTGGTGGTGTAATATATTGGTTACATACCTCGTATTCCTCTTCCTCCTCCTCCTCATCATCATCGTCATCGTTTCCAGCTTTAGACTCAGCCTCAGCGACTCTCCCAGACTTCCTTTTCTTTGCATTGCTCTTCGCGCCTTTTTTTTTCGGCTTCGATTTTTTGGATGGTGTTGGTTCGTAGTCGTCACCCGAATCGTGCGCTCTTTTACCGTTCTCTTGTCGATCCACTGGTGTCTCATCTGCGTCCGGTTGGTCATCGTCAGCTAACGCCGCCGGCAGGTCATCATCGTTCTCAAGATGCTTCCCGGCCTCATCATTGGTCACGGACCCGTTAGTCGACGAATTCACATCGTCATCAGCACGACTTTTCGAGACCTTCCTCATGTTTGCAAATAAGATACGAATCGCGAAACAGTGAACGTAGTCGATACCAAAGAGTGGCTTCGCAAAACAAAACGAACAAAAACGACGCTGTGAGTCGTTGTGGCGTTGGCGATGGCGATTAGTGTTGCCGTATAATAGATCGTTTATCGATTATTAATCGATTCTCCTAAGTACATATAAATAATCTAACAAATCGATCTAGTATCGATTCTTTCGATATAATCGATTATATCGATAATATCCATTCACATAATTGTACCAATCAAATCGATTATAATCGATTATAATTGCTGTTTCTGATAATTAAATCGATAGTATCGATAGTGAGAAGCAATAAGATAGAATCGATAAAACCGATACTATCAACACTTTTTTTTGGCAGATGGAAAATGTTCAATCTCTTCGGCAACAATGTTACCAAAATGGTTATGGGTATTAGATTTTTTTAAATTACATTTTGTTTCATTTCCAAGCGTCACATTACTCCCTGTTTGTGTACCCATATCTTTCATTGGTTCATCTTCATCACTGTCGAACATTTTTTGGGCATCATGAGTACATGTATGTAACTTCAATGAAGTTTTCCTCGTGTAACCCGTTGTGCGTAGAGTTGATACTGTGTGACACATATCTTTGGTTTGGTCAGTTGTTTCTCTATCACCCTGTGAGAATAAGTCATCACTAATGTTTGTTTCTGGCTCCTCCGTTTCATAGACAATTATGTTTTGCGGACTTCTGAAATAATAAGAAAAGCAATACCTACAATAATTGACCGTCCACATAATAATATATTTTTTCTTTATAATTTAGAAGTGTCTCAAAAGCATTTATTTACCTGTTTTATTTGCCAACTTTCGTTGTTGCAGTAACCTACAATAATTGACCATCCACATATAAATATATTTTTTCTTTATAATTTAGAAGTGTCTCAAAAGCATTTATTTACCTGTTTTATTTGCCAACTCTCGTTGTTGCAGTTACTTGCCCTGGTTATACATTGTAGCGTTTAGTAGCTTAAAATATGAAGGTACTTTTAACTTTTGGTAACTTAGCACATCAATACCTCGATACAATCAGTTAAGTCTATTATAAGCGGCTACTAGCTAGCTTAGGTTAGGTTACCCCTTGATTAACGTTACAATATAATCTTAACCGATACCTCGATTTAATCGATTGTGTCGATAGAGTTTGACCAGCGAGTGGCTGCACAAAAAAAAAGCGGCAAATTCAAAATATCTTTAGCTGGTAACACGAAGCATAGTGCAAAAAAAGTAATTTGATACTTGGTCATCATCATCTGTGGCCGCTATAACAACAAATATTATAAATAGAAAATTAAATAAGTAAAAATAAATAAATAAATAAGTATATAAAAAAAAACCCATACAAAAAATCTAATTTCTTCGTTGTTTTTTGCGATAGTGTCTAAACCGTTATAACTAGTCAGTTTAAATTTTCACAGATGATGTATTTCAAGTGACTGAATTTCTTTTTTTGGTAACTTGTATATATGTATAGTATAACACGACAATTACTTTTTAGCATAAGACAGGAAATTATCCCTTGCCCTAACAAAGTTTTACTAGTAATCAGAATAAAGTGACATATGTATATATATTATTTCCACTTGGAAATGTCATCTAAAGGGTAAAGTGCTACACATACCTGTAGATACATTTAATGGAGCTGAATGTAGTAAGGTGAAAGAAAACAATAATATTTTAAACTTATTTTAATATTATATTTTCTATAATCATAAATTTATAAAGAAGGTACAGATTTATTCAAGATTCATAGTCAAAATCAGATTCCAGAAATTCAACGCCTGAAAGAGAACTATCAGTATCACTTTCATTATCACTTTCACGAACTTCTATAATGAATGGAGCCAGTTCGTTATCCAGAATGTTGTCCTTAGACTTGTATTGTTGTTCAACATTGATTACATGGTCTGTACATTTTTTCCAATCTTCTGCTGTAATCATTGAAAAACATTCCCGGATCAAATTTTCAGTTTCTGAACCATGTAACCCTGTGGGGTTACATGGTTCAGAAACATTTCTGCTAGCTACTTTTCGCTTTGCGAGGCTCCATATGAGCTCAATAGCATTTAGGTCACAATGATATGGAGGCAATTTAAGGACCTCATGCCCATGCTGCTTCAATATCTCCTCTGCTGCATATACAGGACCAATTTTGTTTTCCTGAACAAGGCACATCAATTCCTCTTTTTTATAACAGTCTTCATATGGTATATTATTTTCCCTTAGCCATTTTTGAATATCGGCCTTTAAGCTTTGAATGGTTGGAGGCTTATTTATTTGTGTTACATGGTAACTTGCATTGTCCATTACAATTACACTAGGCTCGGTCAAATTTGGGATCAACATTTCTCGTAACCACTTTAAAAAATTTACACTGTTCATATCGTCATGATAATCAGCTGCTTTGGATTTTGTGCTAAAAACAAGCAAAGCGTTGGGCACAAATCCTTGCTCCGAACCAGCATGCACTATGATATGCCTTTTACCCGAAGAAATTTTTTCAACTACACCGGAAGTCGAAGGCCCTTGCCATGACTTCTTCGGTCTATAATTTTGGTGGACATATATCTCATCAAGATACACAATCATTTTTCCTTCTTGTCGTTTTTTATGTATAGTTCTTAGAAATCTTTGTCTCCATCCAGATATTTCAAAATTTTCCATGAGAATGGAGCGTTCTTCTTTATTTTTTTTAAACTGAAATCCATTCCGATGCAGTATTTTCCTCAGTGTTTCACGACATCCTGAGAATCCTATAGATTCTTTCAATTGCGCATGTAAGGTTCTTAGAGTAGGTACCTGCTTTTTGACACAATAAAATTCGTTAATTTTATTACGGATGGCTGTCACAACAAAATTATCTAAATTTGACACAGTTGGTGGGCGGGGACGTTTTTTTCCTGGCGTATTCAATTCGCCTTGGTTAATAGAGCCCTCTTTTTTAATTGTGCGTAACGTTCGAATGCTTACACCTGAAAAAAAAAACAAGTGTTAACTAAAGGAAATCGACACATTAAAATATTAAGAAATCGAGATGTGTAAATATAGTTTATTATTTATATTACCTGTCATAGTGGACACTTTCTCCAAATAACCTGATTCTGATTCGTTATTATCAATAACCTTCTTTAGTTCTCTTGCTAGCTTTTCAATAGTTTGTTTGACATTTTCGTCATCCACGCCAGCTGTAATAAAAATTATTCATAAGTAATACAAACACTAACGTTCCTACTTCGTGGATTAAAGATTTATATTCAGGGAAGTATCAACATTGTTTGACAATAACTTACCGGTCGCCTGAATGATCGCGTCTAACCTGATTATAGCTAGAGATTATCGTAAATAACATGCTTCTAACACTGCTTTTGATCGGTTTAGCCATTATAATACGATGTAATCTTCCGTAACAAATGCACTGAGACGCTATTCTAGGTTATGTGCGAACAGAGGTTGACAATTAGTTTGACACTTTTGACAGATAAAATTGT
Organism: Argyresthia goedartella; assembly: GCA_949825045.1. Taxonomy (NCBI): domain Eukaryota; kingdom Metazoa; phylum Arthropoda; class Insecta; order Lepidoptera; family Argyresthiidae; genus Argyresthia; species Argyresthia goedartella. Next base: position 16,631,334 of record OX463821.1, on the reverse strand, counting down.
TGCCATATATAGAATTCTGTAAAAATGCTTGTGCAGCGACTCGCTGGTCAAACTCTAGTATCGATTTTATCCATTATATTTTTTTGGTTCTGACCATCGATACTATCGGTATAATCGATTTAATTATCAGAAACAACAATCATAATCAATTATAATAGATTTTATTGGTATAATCATAACAATCGATAGTATCGATCCATTCGATTATATCGATAGAATCGATATTAGATCGATTTGTTAGATTATTTAGGTACCTACTAATCGATTAATTGATAATTGATTATCCGGCAACACTAATGGCGATTGGCGTGGTGGAAAATGGCGGGCTAGGAAAGACTAGCGATGTCCGATTCAAGTAAATACGAGTATGTACTCGATACTTTTGTTTCGATACCAACTACTTTTAGAATCGAATCAATCTAGCGAGTACCTACTTGATAGCGAAACAAATGTACTTGAATCGAATCGAATCATACCAATTTTGTTGTACGAACGAATGGAACTAGTTTTTTGAACGCATCTTACATTTAAGACCTATGAACGCACCACAATCCCTTCCAACCACCCTCTTTCTTGCTCGTGTTGTTATTATTATTCTCTATCTCTCTCGACCTCGCTCAGGCAGCCGTGGCGCGTAATCGCCCGTCACCAACCAGCCAGTAGCGAGTTCTTTGTATATGTCTTAGAAATAAAATATAAAGAAAACCTATTTTTCTATTGTTCCTAAAAAAACCTAAATCCTATCGATATGACCAGATATCGATACTTTATGGTTACTTATATGAGTAGTATAAGTATAAGCACCGCAGGATGCTAATGCGCTTGATAGTTCCATACGTTTTAGTTTTATTGATAGAACATGGCTCATAGTCAATGTTCAGACAGTTCACGTGCCTTGCCGTTACACGGATGCATTGCAATTCAGCCTGGCTTATATCCTTACATCTAATTCCTAAAAAAGTGAAAAAAAGTATCGATATGAGTAAGTATCGATACTTTTTAGGTACCCAAGTACATCGCACGCAAGACTATTTGAGTACTACTCATTTGAGTACATTTGAGTACTCTTTTGAGTAGGTGTCGATACTTCGGTGGTATCGGAACGTCCCTAGAAAAGACGCGGCGGCAGTGTTGCCAACTGCTGGCTTTGCCCAGTTGCTAGACATTTTTCAAAATGTTCCCAAATTGCCAGATTTTTTTACCCCAAAAAGTTGCTATAATAGCTAAATGTTACAGTAGGCAATAGGTAGGTAGGTTAAATGTCAATTACTGACAATCATTTTTATTTTCATTAATTCCATCAAGAGAGTTAAACATGTCTTGTGTACGTCATTGAATAAAATAAAAAACAATTAAAGGGGAAGATGTCGATAGCTTCAGGGGTTTATCATCTTTCGTTGATTACGAATATTATTCGGCTTGTGACGATGCACAACATCTTTACATAAGAGTACGTTGTTTTTGTTTCCGGCTACACTGACGAAACCAGCATGAACTTGACTATTCTGTTAAATAAAATAAGACGATACAACCTGATTTCCAGTATTGGTCACCTGGAATTGAGCACAGACATATAATATACGGAGTTGAGCACGTGCGAATTACCTCCATAGCGTCGTCGTGGCGTCGTTTTCTTTCGTTGAAACAACAAATCAAGATATTATTTCAAATTGAAAATTTTTCCTAACGTTTTACGATAAAGTGTTTTTTCGTAATCGTCTATGCGAGTGTTTAAGAAGTGCAAGTTTACGATCGAACCCAACACGTCACAGACAGGTTCGCCCGCAAATAAAAGAAACAGTAATACTTTTGAACAGACCGGATAACTGTTAGGATCGAGAAAAACTTCAAATTGATATAGGCCCTATAATAACTGCCGTCAAAGATCCGATTGCAGCTCCAGCTGATCCTCAGCATCTGCAACGTCTACAGAGCCTGCAGAAATTCGGTGAGTCTTCCTGGAAGGATGTAAGATGTACAGATTGTTTAAAAACGCATCTTGCTACCCCAGGATTTATCGACTTAGTCGTAAATGATGGTTGAGACAATTATTGAAGGGAAAAGAAGTATTCGATTCTACTGAAAAGGCCTTAGCAGGTCTTCTAATGCCTTATTGTCACGGGTTAGTTCATACGGATCCCGGGATCAGATCAAAGTTCATACGGATCCCGACGATTCGTTCACACCGATCCCGCGTGGGATCAGTTGACCCTGTAATAAAATGTAGCAGTGCACACTGATCCCGTTGTACAGAGACACGAAATAAATAATAATAAAAACGGATGTCGTACATACATACATACGAAGCGTCACCCCTTTTCCCATACGGGGAGGCAGAGGCACAACGAGTCGATTTTAGGCACAACTGTGCCCACTTTTAGCCAGTGATTCAATACTCCATTTTGCGTGACAGGGGGCTAGCCCATCGCATATGCATAAAATCGATATCCGAGGATCCGGTTGGAGTCCAATCATGAGTCAGATTTTGAAAAATTCATGGCGCCATCTTGAACTTTGTAGTTACTGCACCGATTTGCTTCAAAATCGATATCTGAGGATCCAGTTGGAGTCTAATCATGATTCTGAAGTCAGGTTTTGAAAAAGTTGCCGCCATCTTGAACTTTTTAGTTACTACACCGATTTGCTTTAAAATCGATATCTGAGGATCCGGTTGGAGTCCAATCATGATTCTGAAGTCAGATTTTGAAAAAAATCGCCGCCAAATTGGTCTCCAACCGGATCCTCAGGTATCGAATTTGAAGCAAATCGGTTTAGTAACTCAAAAGTACAAGATGGCGGCTTTTTTTTAAATCTGAGTTCTGAATTATGATTGGACTCCAACCAGATAGATCCTCAGATATCGATTTTGAAGCAAATCAGGCCAGTAACTAAAAAGTTCAAAATGGCGGTTATAAATCGTCATCTTCATCATTGATATAATTTTCAGCCCAAATCGACCCACCGCTGTGCACATGTCTCTTCTATGTCCAATTTATTCAAATTATTAGGGGGGAAAGATGAACAGGAATAAACAGAATGTTATATAGCCCCCGTACACCCTGTATTATAGACTGTTTCATTTACGCTTCACACGGCTTCTAATTTACCAGTATTATTATTTACCTAAAACCCATAAAAATAATATAATATAAAGAAATCAGCATCGATAAAATGCTATTCTATATTTCGTGTCTCTGTACATTGGGATTCGGGATCGGTGTGAACTAAAATATTATATTTTTTTCGTTCACACTGATCCCGTGATCGATCGGTGTGAACGAATCGTCGGGATCCGTATGAACTTTGATCTGATCCCGGGATCCGTATGAACTAACCCATTGTCACAGCATGATACCCTCAAGCAGAATCTTCAACAGTTTGTGGACTGTGTTGCTAACCCGAACACGGTCCCCTAATATTTTCAATAATATTTCGGAGGTGTTTAACCCTACATCAAAATTTAATAAAATTAGTGAAGAAAACATGCAGATTGTTTGCGGAAAACGAGCTGAATGTATCGAGAATCGTCGGGAGCGTATCCTGATGGAAATCTCTAACAAGACTCTTTGGGAGCGTTCGCGTAAAATTCCCCCGAGTACTGAGCATCTCTTTGACGATGTGATGCTTCAGGTGTACATAAAACATACCGGTGGCATCGACAAGTGGGTTCGATCATGGTTTAGCCAGAACAAGGAACCGAAAATCGCTAGCCAGGGCCCGAAAGTAAAACCTGCTGCTCCCCGCGACACAGTCAAGCAATTCTTTCGCCTGAACACTCAAAGCAACGGCCAAAAGAAGGTAACCGCGATTTTCACTACTCCACCAAAAATCATGGAAAAGACAAAAAGCCATTCCGCAAGGACGCACAGCGAGGGCGAAAAAGGTTCAACCATGAATAACTCCAAACACAACAAATTTTACGGAGGCTGTCTCCGAGCGTATCGGAAACAGTGGCAGGTGCACCGGGCTCCGCAGGCCCTCCTGAAATTTATTTCCGCGTTGCGCCTCCCATTCACCTCCAACCCTTTGCTTTTTCAGCCAAAGCCTCAAATATACCATCGTTTCCACACTACAGCGACCGATCAGATGACAGAACAGATACATAATTCACAATTCACAATTCACAATTCTTTATTGCACAGAACATTACAACAATACAATTATACACGTAAGATAAACACGTTGGTGGCGCAATGAGTTCTGGAAATACCCGATCAGAACCAACTGGGGTCAAGTTTCTTCTCGACAAGGGTTTTGACTGTTCAGACAGGCCTATCTTCAACTTGAAACGGTTAAATCAGTCCATAGTACCAAAGAAGTTCAAATTAATCTCTCATCGACAAGTTTCCCACTTTCGCCAGAGAAAAGACTGTATGACAAAACTGGATATTTCGTCAGCATATTTCCACATATGATACCGCGGTCATGCACGTGGACATTATGCTCGAAGTCGTGGTCGTGGACGTGGCCACTACAATTTCGGACCAAACAGAGGTAGAGGAAATTACTACAACTCAGAAAATAACAGTTATAAAAAGAGCTTTCATACATGTATTGTGAACAATTCGACAATTAATGAAGATGCTCCTAAGGCAGGACAAATAAATTGGCTTTTATATAGTGGATGTACAGACCACATAATAAATACCGATCAATATTTCGATAAATATATTACTTTAAAAGAACCAATAAAAGTGAAGGTTGGTGATGGAAGAGTATTGAAAGCGACAAAGGTTGGAAGCATTACAACTTATTTTCCGGTTTATAAGAACAAAAATAAAGTAATAATAGACAACGTATTTTACGTAAATGAGATGAAGGCTAATTTATTAAGCTATTTGAAGATAACAGACAATCACACAATAGTTTCGGCAGGATATTTAACGAAGATATATAGCAAGAATAGAGAATTGATCGCAATTGCGAAGAAAGATGAGAGACTCTACAAAGTAACCAGTTTTGCCTGTAAGGAAATAGGCGTAAATGCAGCTAATTGTAGTATGACATTGAAAGAAAAGCTTCATCGAACATTTGGTCATATAAACTTCAATTATCTTGACATGATGTGTAAAAACCAAATATTAGAAGGATTACCTAAAAAATAGAAACGGATTATATGAAATGTGCTATTTGCGTCGAAAATAAGTTAACAACTTGCCGTTCAGCAATAATAGGACGAAGTCAGAAGACATATTAGATATTGTACACACGGATGTTAACGGACCACATAGAGTTACAGGGTACCAAGGAGAAAAATATTTTTTGACATTCGTAGATGATTATAGCAAGATAGCGAGAGTGTATTGCATTAAATCAAAGGAACAAGTATATGAATGGTTCAAAGAATATGTCAATAAAATGCGAAATATTACAGGAAAAACGATCAAAGAACTAAGATGTGACAACGGAAAGTAGTACATAAATAGCAGAATATTTAATTTTGCAAGAGAAAAAGGAATAATGATTAAGCCTTGCCTAGCATACACGAGTCAAACGGCACTGCAGAAAGATCTAAAAGATCGATAATGGATATGGCACGATGCCTCTTGGCCGAAGCAAAGGTTGATAAACGTTATTGGCCAGAAGCTTTCAAGACCGCTGCTTATTTAAAAAATAGTATAATGACAAATACCAGAAAAAAAATACGCCGTTTTAAATAGTTTTTCATGAGAAACCAACTGCAAAATATTTGAGAATTTACGGTAGTAAAGTTTATGTAAGGGTACCTGAATGTAAAAGAGCGACAAAATGGGACAAAAAAGCAGAGATGGGAATTTTACTAGGATATACAGATGTTGGATACAAAGTACTGATCAATAATAGAGTAGTCATTGCAAGACACGTGGATATAATTGAGGAAGATGAAGAAGAAAAATGGGAAGATAGCCTAGATGAAATTGAAAGCGAAGAAGAAAAATGGGAAGATAGTCTAGATGAAATTGAAACAGAAGACATGATACTGAATAATAATGACAGTAAAGAGATAATGAATAATGAAAAGAGAACCTCTAAGAGACAAATTAAAGCGCCACAGCGATTTGATGAAGAATTTGGCTACTATTGTATAACTGTTAATTATTGTGATGCGATGTTTCCAGATACTTTTCAGGAGGCGACTACATGTGACGATTCTGAAGACTGGAAAGAGACTATGGACCGTGAGATAAACAGACTAGTGAAGAATGATACTTGGACCTCAGTAAATGCACCAAAGGAAACAGAGGTACTAGATGTTAAATGGGTGTACAAAAAGAAGGCTGATGATCTTTATGAAGCCAGGTTAGTGGTTAGAGGGTTTCAACAAACCGCCAATGTTGACGATACGTATTCACCTGAAGCTAGGATGCAAACTTTAAAATTACTGTTATCGTATTGCTGCCAATTTAATTTACATGTTCATCAAATGGATGTAGAGACTGCATTCTTAAATGGTAGAGTTTTATCAGAAGTGTACGTTAAACAGCCTCTTGGTTATGAAGATGGTACTGACAAAGTGTATAAACTGAACAAATCTCTTTATGGTTTAAAAGAAAGCCCGCGTGTGTGGTACGAATGTTTTAATGATTTTGTAACAACTATTGGCTTTCAAAGGAGCAAATATGATTATTGTCTTTATGTCAAAACAGACAGTAACTCTACTGTATATATTTTAGTATACGTTGATGACTTATTGATAGTAGGCAAAGATGTGCACACGATTGCTATAATTAAAAATAAATTAAGTAATCATTTTAGAATGAAGGACATGGGAAAGATAAGGAACTACATAGGTATTGATGTAGAGTATGACTATGCAAAAGCTAATACTTTGACCTTAAGTCAGGAAAAATATATAGAGACGTTAGCCAAAAAATATAAAATTGAGAATTCTAAATTATTTAAAACACCTATGGAGATTAATGCCAAACTTGAAAAATGTGAATTAAATGATGATATTAAATACAGGAACTTGATCGGAGCTTTTTTATACATTAGTTCTGGCACTCGACCATACGTTATCTTTTGTGTCAATTACTTGAGCAGGTTTCAGAACTGCTATGGTGAAATTCATTTCAAATATGCATTGCGAGTTTTAAAATATTTATACTTGACTAAAAGTCTGAAGCTCACATATTTACAGAATTTAAATGCTAATATAATGGACTGTTACGTAGATGCCGATTGGGCCGGAGATATTGTAGACTGCAAATCAACTACTGTATTTGTGATTCGATTATTTGGTAATGGTGTGTACTGGAAGTCAAAGAAACAAAGTACTGTGACGAAATCTTCCACATTCGCTGTCGCAGCGTTGTCAGAAACTGTAACTGAAATAAGCTTACTACGTAGTATACTTGATGATGTTTTTATAGTATTCGATGCTCCTGTAAACATTTACGAAGATAATTCAGGTGCTGTAGCTATTGCGAAGTATGGTAATTTCACAAAGAACTCGAAGCATATTGAAGTGCATTATCATTATGTTCACGAGAATGTTAAGAATGGAACCATTGATATAGTTAAAGTTGATTCGGAAAATAATGTTGCAGACATTCTTACCAAATCGTTAGGAAACATTAAATTCCTTAAATTCAGGGGAATGTTAAATATAACTTGATTTGATATTGCCATGCTTGCAAAGTTTTAATTGTTAATCTTAATAATGTAGATTAATGTTGCCATATAAATCTAAGGAGGCGTGTTGAGGTTACAAACCTTTGTAGATTTATATTGGCCGCTTACGTTTTTACTATGGTTTGATTATGTCATTAGCTGTCGATAGAGATATATCTATTTTCTGTTGTACTAAAAATATAATGTTTTAAACAATAATTCTCGTCTTGTTCATCATTCTAAACAGAAGGAGTACCAAATTCTTCTGGGCACATACAACTTCGCAAGTTTTGTGACGCCCCGGGTACGCCTGCACTGACGCCACATGCAGCGGCTAGCAAGATCTCTTCAGCACCATCCGCCTCAATAACCGGTGCAGATTCCTGCTGCAGTGAGAACAGACCTACAATGGTGGATGAAGGTTACGGATTATTCCCTTACAAAAGACAAGCTACATCAATCACGAGTCCAACACTTCCTGACCACGGTTGGGGAGCTCAGATGGACGACTCCCTGATCTCAGGCAGGTGGGACCAGTCACATCTCAATTGGCATTGCAACCGGAAAAAGATGTATTGGCATTGCAACAGGAAAAAGATTCAAACGCAGCATGAAAGACCACCACGTAGTTCTACAGACAGACTGTCGTTGCGTACATCAGAAACGAGGACGGAACAAGGTCAATCGCACTCCAAAACCTGAAATACCAGTTGATGAGTATTTTAGGTAAGTGGTACATAACTCTCACGGCCGAGTACATACCGGGCAGACTCAACCATGTCGCAGACGGTTTGTCCCGGGGAAAAGCAGTATCAGAATGGAATTTACTGAAACCAGCTCTTGCTCCGCTGTTTCGAAAGTTCGGTGTCCCGAAAATAGACCTGTTTGCCTTGAAGCAGACCAATATTGTGAAGGATTATGTCACCATGGATTGCTTAGACAAATCAGCAGCATTCTACAATGCCTTCAGCAAACCAAGGCGGTACGAACTGACTTGGATATTCCCGCCGCCGAACCTAATTCCTCATGTTCTCCACCACCTGAACTCGGCGAAGGGCACCTATCTTATAGTAGCGCCAATGTGGACCAACGCCTTCTGGTTGCCGGACCTACGCCGCCGCGCTCTGGACAAGCCAGTCGAGATCCAGAACCTACCCCAGGTCCTAGTAGACCACAGAACCGGCCTGCCTCCTCCACACGTCCAGGATATGAAACTTTTAGTATGGAAAGTTGGGGGTGGGCTAACTTAATAGAGTCATGGTCGGAAGGAGAAAGGAATCTCCTTCGGGCTAGTTGGCAAGAATCAACTCTTAAAACGTATAATCAATAATATTAATCACAAATTACCTGATCCGAATTCCTTAGCAAGATACTTAGCGCAATCTACACATAGATCTATTCCACCATTTTGGTGCATAAGTCAGATAAAAATTGTTTCAGTCAGGCACCAAGTTCAACACTGAAAAAATGGCATTGTTGAATTTACAAAATTAGCGAAGCTTTATTTCATTTTTGTAAAATTAACCCTATTTGTAGTTATTATGACAACATTTACATAATTCAAATTACGAAATACAAATTGTTGATATGATTACTATTTACTTTTGCAGATTTAACACATAATTATGTTAAAATTACAGAACCGTAACATAAAAAATATAAATAAACATTTTACGCATCAGTATAGTTGCTTTTATGAGAATAATTTAGTGAAAGTAACATATTTGGTTTTGTAAAGACTTTTTCTAGAGAGCTACTAATATTATTCGTTAAATTAAAAACCAACAGGATTGACGAACTCCTGGGTGTTAATATGACATGATTTCGTAAAAATAACATTTCTGGTTTTGTGAAGAGTTTTTTTGAGGGTCGAAAACGAAAACAGATGGCGTTTGTATCGTTACTAATATTATTCGTTAAATTAACTACCAACCAATAGGTATTGAATTCACTAAGCCCTGGGTGTGAATATTTTATCTGTTTTATTTAGTTTGGTAAATTAATCTATATCTAACAATTAATTTTACGAAACAATAAAGATGTTTTTAAAAAAATATTTTAGTGAAAACATTTAAAGTTTTATGAAGGCCAATTTTATAGGGCCGAAAACGAAAATAGATGGCATTAGCGTCTCTACTAATATTATTCGTTAAACTTACTATAAACAGGGATTGGATTTACTCAACCCTGGGTGTGAATATATGTAACCTATTTAGATTGGTAAATTATAGTAAATCTTTTATTTAATTTGACGCAACAGTACTGTTGCTTTTATGGAAATAGTTTAGTGAAAGTAACATATTTGGTTTTATAGAGATTTCTATCGGGTTACTAATATTATTCGTTAAATTGACAAACAACAGGCATTGGATTTACTAAATCCTGGGTGTTAATATGCAACCTATTCAGACTAGTAAATTATACTATATCTGTTATTAAATTGAACGAAACAGTACAGTTGTTGTTATGAAAATAATTTAGTGAAAATAACATTTTTGGTTCTGTTGAGCTTCTTTTTAGGGGGCCAAAAAGACAATAGAAGGCGTTAGCGGCGCTACTAGTTTTATTCGTTATATTATTTACCAAGGTGTAGGATTTACGGTGTGAATATGATACTCCTTCACTTCAGTAAATAACATTCTAGGCCGCTTTGGGCGGGACAATACCGCTTTCAGACTGTCTGTCCCGCTGTCCCCCTAAAAAGCAAAAAATTCCCGCTTTAGAAAGAAAGTTTTGAGATAACCAACATAAAACTCACTGAATGAAAAACCCACTTTTTCTTTGAAGTTCGTTAAAAAAGCTGTTAAAACGTAAAAGGAAAATGGGAACCCTCATCTGTCTGTCTGCTTGTCCGTCTGTTAAGCCCATTTTTCTCAGCAATAGTGAAATTAATATTAATTACCTGCTTAGGTCAGTGGTCCCTTCGAGCTGTAAAAAAAACAAACTTCTAGGTCAACGCAATCAAAAGATGCGGCCGTTTTTGCAGAAAATTTGCTTAATTTAGTTGCTCCCATGGGAATCAAAACCATAGGGTACTTCTCGTTGACGTCAAAAAGTTTGGCAAGAAATAATTTATAATAGCACATTAAAGGGCAAAATCCTAAAAAGGTAAATTTGTAGTCCCTTCACAAAAATGCAATTTGTGAAATCAGAGTCCGACTCGCACTTGGGCGTTTTTTTAAATATCCGAATGCGTCCCGCTTCAACGAAAAAAATAAATGGTCAAGTGAGCCATACTCCACAACCCTGGCTGAGCGATCTGTTGAAATAACAAAACTAAAATTGTAAATTTGACTATGATTTTCGATGCGCGACATATAGGCAGCCTATCAGCCGGCGGCGCAAGCGTCAGTCTCGATTTAGCCATAATTTGTGCATGTCGTGTTGACAGTCGGCTCTTGGCTACCGTGTTTTGAACTGTTTTGTGCTGTGTTGGTGTCGTAGCGTTTCTGTCTGCGCCCTGCCTCCCAGGGTTCAGGGTACCTCCCCGTACCGTACCATATCATGTCAGCAGCCCTGCCTGCCTGGCTCCGCGTTGTGTTTGCGTTGATTCTTGTTGTTCCTCGACATCTTGACGTGTGGATGCGGCTCTTGTAGATCTACCTACATTGATTCAACAACAATGGAAAGCGACGCCGACGACATACTTTAAGACAGCAGCGTAGGACTGCAATAGCTTTTAGAATGGGGATTATCTGAATGTACTGTAAAGAACTTTTAAGGTAAGTCGATACATACACATATGTTATCGTTGAAATTGCTATACCTACCTCCAGGGTGGTCCAAATTCAGTCCAAGTTCATCTTTGTCTAAGAAATTATTAAGTTTAAAAGTTAGATTTGTATTGAGTTTGTTTAAAGATTTTAGTTCCAAGTGTTATCCATAGATGGCACTTAGTAATTTGTACATCGTGGTATAGTTTTCTCTAAGCTCAACCATAAATTGTTTGATTTCACATAACGTGTATGGTTCAAAAATAAAAAACATAATAACATGCGAAGTTACAACATCTTTAATTAACTATTTGTTCCTTCGAAACGGAGTCGTAAAGTGACAGTGAAAAGTGCAAGGTGGACAAAATCATAGTGGTAAAGTGCGGACTTTCGGTAAGATGAACATTATCATCGGTAGCAGGAACTTATAAAAAATCGGAAGAATATTAACTTACAAAATTTGTGAAGTGCTTCTTTGGACTTAGAAAATTTCAACAAAAATTGGACTTGTAAAATTTCGATAATTTATTCTATACCTAGAAAAATTTGCTTCATTTTGGACTTAGAAAATATCAACAAAAATTGGACTTGTAAAGTTTTGAGATTTTATTCTAATAAAAATCAGTTACATTTAAGACTTTTCAATTTTCAATTTCATCTCAGTTTGGACTTGTAAAAACATTTGAAAAATCATCATGGAGAAACTTTGTCAATCACAACTTCTATTTTCTGAAAGAATCTTAAAACTACTTACTAATACAAACAAGACGTCTAAGTCAATATACACAATAGGGTACCTAGAAACACTGATGGAAACATTAGAAAGTTATTGGACATTGTTTAATACACAATACGAAGAAATTAATAAAACTGTAACTGATGAAATCTTAAAAAAACATGAAATACATGACAATTTTGACAAAACAGAAGAGCTTTATTTAGAACTCAAGACTTTAATGAAAGATTGTTTGAATGATTTGCCAAAGAAAGATACACAACAAAGTCCATCAAAAAAAGAGAAAGATACCGATACAATGCCCATGAAACATACAAAATTATCACCCATACCGATACCAACTTTTTCCGGAAATTACAGTGACTGGATGAGTTACCGAGATTTATTCGTTGATTTAATACACAATGACACGGGATTCACAAAAATAGAGAAACATCATTACCTGAAATCTAGTTTGAAAGGTGAAGCTGAACAATTGCTAAAACACTTCTCACTGACTGACTCAAACTATGACGCAGCTTAGAAAACCTTAGAAGATCGTTACAGTAATAAAAGAATTATTGTGAACACAGTACTAAATCGCCTACTTAATCAAAAGAAAATTACAACTGAAGGTGCTTGCAGTACAAAAGACTTACTAGATACGACAAAGGAATGTTTAAACTCCTTAAAAAACCTTCAGATTGACACCGGTAGCTGGGATGCGATTATAGTATACATTTTTGTGTCAAAGCTAGATATAGAGTCACACAAACTTTGGGAGCAATCACTTGGATCATCTACAGACCTACCTACTTTCTCCCAATTAACTGCATTACCTGGAAACAAGATTCAGATCAATGGAAATGATGTCCACGTCACAAATCACATATAAGAAAGAATACACAAGACCACAACCACATGCACAAACCCTGCCACAGTGAAAACATTTGTTACAGAAGAAGTCACTATGTTTTGCACTTACTGTACCAAGAACCATTATGTTTGCCATTGTAAAGACTTTGCTGCATTAGATGTTTCACAGAGACAGGAGTTTACAAAGCAAAATGATATTTGCTTTAACTGCCTCGTCAAGGGTCATAGATTAAAAGACTTTTGCTAAACCACGAGATGTAAAAAATGTGGTCGTCGTCACCATACCTTACTGCATGTCACACACAACAATGTTAAAGCAGCTGAAAAAGAGCCCAAGAAGGACGAAGAAGGCTTTAAAGACTGAAACGATGTCGGATAAAAATTCTAGTGCACAAATTCTTCTGGCCACCGCTGTGATTTCAGTGTTTTCCAAGTATGGTGAAACGCTCACCCTGAGAGCGCTTGTTGATCAAGCATCACAGGCATCCTTTATACGTAGACGGCAAAATCACTGGAATAAGTAGATCGAATAGTGACATTTTCTCTTCATCATTGAGATGAGAACAGCGGATTTGTCAGAATGCCTTTCGGGTTGAAAAATGCCCCCGCTACTTTCCAACGCCTTATGAATACGGCGCTTTCAGGGCTTCAAGGTCTCCAATGCTATGTTTATTTAGACGACTGTATCATATACTCTCATGACCTTGACTCCCACATGACCAAGCTAAAGCTAGTCTTCGACCGACTGCGTGAATTCAACTTGAAACTGCAGCCAGACAAGTGTGAATTCTTACGCCGCGAAGTCGCATATTTAGGACACATCATAACGGAACAAGGCGTGTCTCCGAATCCTGAAAAAGTTAAATCCGTGACAAATTTTCCCACTCCGACTAACGTAAAACAAATCAAGTCCTTCCTAGGCCTAGTCGGATATTACAGACGATTTATTGAGAATGTTTCCAAGTTAACAAAACCACTGACTCCACTACTTAAAATGGATGTTCCATTTGATTGGACTCCAGAACAAAAAAATGCTTTCCAAATTCTCAAGGACAAACTCACCACAGCCCCTGCTTCAATATCCTGATTTTTCAGCTCCGTTTATGATAACTTCGGATGCTATTAATTATGCTGTCGGTGCAGTTCTCTCCCAAGGCGACATAGGTAAAGACCAGCCTATTGCCTACGCCTCGCGTACATTAAATAAACCAGAAGGCAATTATTCAACTACCGAGAAGGAACTTCTCGCGATCATATTCGCAGTCAAAACTTTCCGTCCCTATATATTTGGTCGGAAATTCAAAATTGTCACAGACCATCGTCCCTTGGTATGGCTGTTCAACGTAAAGGATCCCGGTAGTAGACTCATTCGTTGGCGCCTTATGCTTGAAGAGTACGACTACGAAATAGTGTACAAACAAGGTCGTCTCAACTCTAATGCTGACGCGTTATCACGCTGTCCCCTCAACGCAATTCACGCTGATTCCCTGTTAAATTCAACTTACGAAAAGTATTTTAAGGAACAGTTTACAAACAAACTTCCAGATTCCAACACTGTTATTGAGGAGCACACTGAGGCTCTACAGCTGACTAAATTAAAATCAATAACATGTCCCGTCTCATTAGATCTCGATTACTCTTTGCCTCACTGCGAAGAGATATTGTCGCAACTCTACAGTTCCGCTGACTTGTTCAATTCTGAGCGAGAACCTTTTACTATTCAGAGCGTAAATAGTAACAATACAATATATCACTTTCCATACACTAAGGTTCATTACTATGAAGAGACGAAGTACAAGGACATTTACAACTTGTTGATAAAACTTAGAGATCTTATTCTGAAAGATCACCCTGAAACCACTGATCTCGCAACATCCGACTTTACAGACCCATTTTCCAAAATTTCACATACGAAAATCTATAACATGATTTCCCAAGTTTTTAACAACACTAACATCAAAATTCATATCTACAAAAATCAATTGATCTACCCGACTCCTGTCGAGGTCCCAAAAATATTAAAGGAAAACCACGATTCTACTATCGCTGGTCACCCAGGATCAAAGCGGATGTACAATAGAATAAAAGCTGCCTATTACTGGAAAGGCATGCGTTCTGATATTGAGGATTATGTTAAAAATTGTAAACTTTGTCAGGTCAATAAACCTTTACGAAAATCAAATAAAGCCCCAATGGAGATTACGTCAACCTCTACGAGACCATTTGAACGATTGGCTCTCGATATAGTTGGTCCCCTACCCGACGCGGGTTTCCAAAACTTTAGATTCATCTTAACATTACAGGATGATTTAATTAAATTTTCAAGCGCATACCCCATGGTCACTGCGACAAGTGACGAGATAGCTAGAAATCTCGTACATTTTATGTCTCTTTATGGATTTCCCAAAACAATACTCACCGATTTTGGAACTTGTTTTACCTCATAATTGATCAAACAGCTTACTGAAATCCTGAAAATCAAGTCTCTATTTACTACTCCTTACCACCCACAGACCAACGGAGCACTAGAACGCTCACATGCTACACTGAAGGAATACCTAAAATCCTTCGTCAACGAAAACCAAAACGACTGGCACTGTTATCTGTTTACTGCCATATTGGCATACAATACTACCCCTCATTGTACCACTGAGTTTACCCCATACGAACTTCTTTATGGTTACAAGCCTATTATTCCAAATTCCTTATAAGAGCCCTCCAGTAATACTACCTATAACGAGTACATTCGCGCATTGCAATACAGAAAGCGTTTTAGCCGCGAAAAAGCTATCGAAAAGATTAGAGCCAGTAAAGAAAGGTCAAAGCAATATTATGACGCAAACTCTCGTGACGTCACAAATAAAACAGGTGATATGGTTTATTTAAAGCAACACCATAGGCTTAGGAAAGCGCTTTCACCAATATGGAAAGGCCCTTTTAAAATTATAAAAGTGCATAACAAGCACTACCTATGTAACTCTTCAAGTCGGCCGTAAACATATAAAACACCACACAAACGAAATTAAGCCTGCTAAATCTTAACCTATTCCACTCTATTTATTTCCAGAGCCCTGCTCTATGGATGCTACGCTGAGGCTAAAGTTACCCCGATAGTACATAGTCCCGGAATTTATTTTGAACTTATTACAACGGTTCACTTTCATAACGATTACTGGAAGGTAATCACGCACACTGGTCTTATAACCCTAGAGCCCTATCTTCAAAATGTAGAACACTTATTACAAAAGACTCAAGATCTTTGTAATAAAATACAATCATCAGACCTCATCCAATGTAAGGATGTCTCCAGCCCAATTGAAGTCTTAGTTGAGTCTAATATTATCAAATTGCAATCACTATCTCATATTATCTCTACTCAAACCCCAACGAAGGTCAAACGATAAAACTGTTTTATTTGATGAAAGACAACATATATAGCAGAGAAGGCGTAACCCAAGGAGACCCACTCGCAATGCCACTGTACGCGCTTGCAACACTACCAATAATTAACAAACTTAAAACCGAAAACACAGTCACACAATGCTGGTACGCCGATGACTCCTCCGCGCAAGGCACTTTCCAAAGCCTACGACAATGGTGGGACAACTTAAACAAAACAGGCCCAGCATACGGATACTTACCACAAGGTAAAAAATCATTTCTAATAGTGTCAGAAACTGACAAGTCTACCGCAGAAAAGACGTTCTCCGGTACCAACGTCACCATAGTTACCGGCTCCCGCTTCCTAGGAGGCTACATAGGGACAGGAGGGGACGACTTCGTAAAAAAGAATGTAACCGAATGGATATCTATCATCGAGAAACTCACAACAATCTGCAAAAACTCACCTCAAGCCGCTTACACTGCCCTAACTAAAGCAGCTCAGTTTAAATGGTCCTTCCTACTACGTGTCTTAAAAAATTCAGAAGAACTTTTTGAACCCTTAACTAACACATTACACGACAAATTCATACCAACACTAATCGGAGGCGAAATCACAAAACTTGAAACCCAGCTATTTACCCTCCCAGTCCACAAAGGCGGACTTGCCCTTTCTGACCCCTTCAACACACCAAACCGTGCATACCAAATCTCAAAACAGGGATCTACAATACTTTCAACAGCCCTAACCGAGATAAAAGACATAAACCTTGCTGAACACTACAATTCTTTGCGTGACGCAAGAAAGGAAGGAAACAAGGAAAAAGAAACATACGAGAACGAAACTCTAGAAAGCATTCTAACAAAATTACCATCCAAAAAGAAAAGAGCAATAGAAAGATCAATAGCGACAAAAATGAAAACAAAAACATCAACATGGCTTTCAGTAATACCGACAAGAAAAGACAACTTCGACTTATCACCCCACGAATTTAGAGATGCCCTGGCCATAAGATACCACCGCACACCAATCTCCATGCCTGCGACTTGCGACGGCTGCGGCAATGACAACTTCAACGTGGACCACGCCTTGTGCTGCAAAACAGGTGGCCTTATCACACGCAGACATAACGAAATAAGGGATATTTTCTGTGAATTGTGCCAGCAAGCCTGGGGAAACGTCACGAAAGAGCCAGTCATCTCCGAAGGCGATACTGGGCTGCGCGGAGACTTGGCTTGTCGGGGGGTATGGATTGCCCAGAGGGAGGCGTTATTTGATATCCGTGTCATAGACACCGACGCTCCCTCCCACGCATCACGCCCCGTAGCGGCTGTCCTTCGTTCAGCTGAAGAAGAAAAGAAAAGGAAGTACTGCGACCCATGCGAGACGCGCCACACCACCTTCACCCCTTTAGTAACCTCTGTCGACGGAGTTTTTGCTCCACAAATGATATCATTCACTAAACACCTCGCCGAAACGCTGGCGGACCGCTGGAACCGGACCCCTGCCACATTAATGGGCTGGCTACGAGCAAGAATTCAAACCGCCATCATCAGGGCTAGCAGCATGTGCATCCGCGGTACCCGCCATAGGTGGAATCGCACAGGCCTATATGAGGATGGAGCGGCAGTCCTACACGTCTTGAACTAGAATGAATATCTTATTTATATTCTCTGTACTTATTTTCATGAATCTTTTGTTTATACTAATAAATAAATCTACGTAAGACAACATTCATATTGTTAAATCGACAATTAATAATTTTAACTCTACGATTTATAAGCTCAATCAGAATGAAATTAAACTGAATGCCCAAATTAATAATATGAATGAAATCTTATCTCAAATCACGAAAACAGATAATGTGTTATATTCTATGTCTAGGATAAATAGCTTACTTAATATAATTCCTTACTTTCTCTTTCTAATTTGATAGATACCACGTTAAATGCTATCTTATTTTGTAAGGTTAATATACTACACCCTAGTGTGATAAGTCCTTCAAAACTGTTTGCTGAGCTATCAAAACACAGCAACCACATAAGCAAAAGACTATGTAGACTTTCCTGTTGAACTAAATATAAACAGCATTCATTCACTAATTGACGTATCGGAACTTAACTGTTACTATTATAACAAAAGGGTAGTTTTTGTTTTGCAGATTCCACTAATAACTTCCGATAGGTTCACAGTTTACAAAAATATATCTCTGCCTACCTCGCATGATGACTCACATGTCAGAACTTTCGCGCTCATTCAGCCTTCCGATAATTACATTGCTCTAAGCGATGACAGATTGCACTATGCTATGTTGGACAGTGTAGATAAGTGTAAGAAAATTAATTATAACTACTCCATTTGTAAACTTGTCTCAATATTTCAAGTAATGGTAATCCGAATTGTGAATCAAAACTCCTCAAAGCTGTCAAACATCAAGCTAAAATGTCTAACTCTATTGAAATGTCAGATGTTTCTACTTCAGATGAAGAAAAAAATCTGTAAAATCTCTGCCAGCCCCACATACTAGTTATAAGTCTTATGATAACCTTCATGGAATCGAGGTTGCTCATCCTTCTAGACGTAATCTTAACTTATAAGTGAATTCTGATAATAAGTACGTTTCGTACTTTTGTGTTAACTGTAAGTTTTGTAAGACTTCCTAAATTTGAGTTTTCTATTTTCACCAAAACTTTAGTTTAGAACTTCGCTTCATTTTTAAAGGGATGAAGCTCCGTCAAAATGGGGGAGCTGTTACAACCCTTATTAATATGTAGATAAAGCTTAATAGAGCATAATCTCCACATGGCTGTATTTTTCCGTGTTAATTACTGTTGATCATCATTTTTAGACTTCGTCGTTTCTTACTCATTTGTATTTTAGTCAGTTAGATTCAGTCACTCGCGGAAAGCGGTAAAGCATTCTGCTACCTCAAAATTGGGAAGTTATAAAGTTTGTGTAGGGCAGGAGCCCCGGTTTTGGCCATTGACCCGGCTGTGGCCACTTTTAATTTTGGAAGTCGATAAATTAGTAATAGAAAACAGACTACTTTTTATTCTGAGTAAAAAAAAAACTTTGTCTATGGTCCGATTTGACAAGCCACAGCTGTGATACAGAGAACTTCCGG
Organism: Argyresthia goedartella; assembly: GCA_949825045.1. Taxonomy (NCBI): domain Eukaryota; kingdom Metazoa; phylum Arthropoda; class Insecta; order Lepidoptera; family Argyresthiidae; genus Argyresthia; species Argyresthia goedartella. Next base: position 16,611,931 of record OX463821.1, on the reverse strand, counting down.
TTTTTATTACGTGAGTGTCAATCTAAAAACGTAGCAACTTTTGACAATCTCTAAAGGAAATCGGTAAGCGTTCCTGAATTATGTAATCGGTTAATATCAAACGAATCATTGTATATATTGTTTTGCATTACATTAGGGCCTGCTAAATACATGTGCAGGAGTTTAGCTTTGAGGTTATTTTATTTGTGCATGTTCTTTTAAGGCTAGGACGGGTAGTGGCCAGAAGTAACACAACAAATTGCACTTTTGCATGGGTTTTGGCCATGTTGATGGCCACAACCGGTTTTCAAGTAACGCCTGTTTTGGCCACCTCTTTACATTTGTTTAAATGCCTAGTGATTGCCTATTGCTAACGAGTTTGGTTTGAATTATTTAATTGATTTTCAGATAAAATGGCAGAATCGAGTCTATAAATGAAGAGGCGATGTACATAAATGCGATGCAAAAATCACTAAAAAATTGGAAGTGGCCTGATAAACCAGACGTAAATTTATATCCCGTAACGGACATCAAAGAAAAAATTAAAACTCCAAAAAAAGTTAATTCAAAAAGACCATTTTATTGTGTTCCTGAAATGGAAAAATATAGGGAATATGTGAACTAAATTAATTTGTGCCAATTGTGAAAATTTGTGTCTGTGGCATATGAAAAATTTAAACTGTGCCATGCTTGTTAACAAAATCCTGATTTTGATAGTATAAAGGTGAATTATGGAAGAAAAATGCGTTTTTTATCTCTGTTTATTATAGTGGCCAAAACTGGTAACTACCATGGCCAGAAATGGGGTAAAAGTGGCCAAAAGTGATGTTTTTGCATATTTTTTTTTTAAAAATAAAATTGTTTTTGTTTTTCATGACTTTGCTTTACAAAATATGAAATACAGATAAATTTTCTTTACTAGGAAGTTTACACTCAGATCATAACTTCACAAATTTAAGAGATATGAATTTTCTAAAATGAGATTTTCCTTAAAGTGGCCACAACCGGGGCTCCTGCCCTAATTCTCTCTGAGATCAATAAATATTAGTGTTAGTGACTTTGTGGTTTTTTTTTTTAAAGACAAACGACCCAGGCCGCTTAACAGATCGTAGAATTTATTGTTTTTACACTTGAGACGGTCAGTATTGGGAAGTTGTCGAGGGGTACCGCGTTGCCAGTAAAACCCGATTTGAGTGAGAGGTGATTCAAGGCTCTTCTATAAGCACCTTGAATTGAACTGCATTGGGGTTGTTGTTAAAACCACCATGCTTTCGAATGATTAATTGGTCAACTCGGCCCGCATCTGATTCAGCCCGCGGGCCGAAATGCCCACTATGAAATTTATTTACATGTTTGCATGGTCAACTTGGCCCGCGGGCCAAAACGACCCCTTAAAAAATCTAAACTCGGCCCGGACTACATTCAGCCCGCGGGCCGAAGTGCCCACTATGAAATTGATTTGTATTTTTTATAGTCAACTTAGCCCAAGCAAATGAAACAATCTAGTTGACGTTGTTTACTTCAATTCAGTCATAGCTAGAAATAGATTGTATACCTTGTTATATAATGATCATGCTAAAAAACAGTTCTAGATGGTCTTGTGATAGGCGGTAGGTTGCGATGTACTTTAATTTTGATTGTGTTTCAACTAAGTTATGGTATAATATTTTTAGGCTCTGGAGACAAACTATGAATCCAAAAAATCCAATTTTGCTTTGCGAGTCCAAGACATATTTTTTCTGTATTTTGATCACATAGCGAGGTTGTCTATTTTCTTTTTAATTATTCTTTTGACTTTTGGGTAAATTTTGAGACTTTATATACTCAACTGCTCTGTCTATGAATTCAAATATAAAATTTTTGTTGTGTGCAGAAATTGCTTTTTGAAAGCCAGTCTTGTTAAAAGCACGGGAATTTAATACGTCGAATATATCATTCATAATAGTGATAAATTCCACTGTGGGTCCACTATCACTAAATTGTCTTGATTTTAAAACTTGGTCACATAGTTTTATAGCATCTGCAACACTTCGACTCAATGTTTGGGTGGCCAGACTCACTTTCATTATTTGATTTCTGAAAAAAAATGTGTCGTTTTGTTATTTTGTTTCCGAAATGTAGACTATTTTCTTCATGTAGTTTATGAAGTTTTTTTATAAGAGCCCATTGTATTTTTTGTCCCAGTCCGTTAAAAATAACTTTTTTATTTTCAAACATATTCCTAATCAATTTTATCATATGACAAGCATCCAGGAGAACCACGACATCTTCATTGGTTGTAGGGTGAGTAAATACAGTTTTTAAATCACCATTCTTACTTAGGTTACAACCTAGATGGTTAACTGCTTTGATATTGGTTGGGCATCCATCAAATGTCAGAGATCTTACATTGACGCCGACCGAATTACATTTTTCTAAGCATATATTACAATATTGACGAGAAAACAATACAAAATCAATGGTAGGAAGTTCCACGAAAGTAAAGAATTAATCATAAAATAGCAGATGTTAAATTTGTAAATAAAGCCCGACTGTCGCTTATAGAGGTATAGATAAGTAGCAGTCTCACTTACGGAAGTCTATAAGGGAAATACGACTCTCTTACAGAGGTTTCTGTTTCTCGCTAATAGAGGTTTTGGGAGCTTAAAATGACGGGTCCTGGCTATTACTCTCACTTTTCCAGGTTTGTCTGTATATATATTATATAAATATATATTTTTATATATATATATTTAAATATATATATCTAACTGGAAAGGGATAGACAGTGCTTCTTTAGCAGGTTTTTGAATATATTTATAAATCGACTCTCCCTGATAGTGCAGGGAAGCTCATTCCACAGTCGTATGGTTCGGATTCTGAACTTGAGCCTGAGTCACTTCAGCTCCCTGCGACCCTGAGATACGTGGTCATACTTGCGCAGTCCGAAGATGAACCGAATCTCGCGATTTTGAAGTCGTTCGAGTTTGTTCAGTTGTTCCACATTTGCGCTGACCTAGCAAACATCAGCATAATCAATGAGGGGGAGAAGAAGGGACTGAGCGAGAGTTATTTTGGTCTGGCGAGGAAGAAAGTTCTGAAGTCTCCTGAGAGAGTGAAAGGTTGCATACACTCACCTGCTGACCTCATTAACTTGCATTGACCAGGACAGTTGATTATCAAAGATGACACCCAGGTTTTTAGCTTTATCGCTATACATGATCACAGTACCGTTATAAGTTACAGAAGGGACAGACAATTGCTGCAACGTGTTTAAAGAGTGTACCTGTAATCATAGCCTGGGGCTTATTCGGATTAACCAGCTTACTATCTTACTTACTAGCTAACTTATCTTATGTACAACAAAAAACTCATTTAAGTTTTAGTCTTCTAAGGGCTTTTGACAGCCGTTAAATACAGTTTAAATTAAATACAACTTAAGCACAACAAGCAAAAGGCAAGTGACGTACTCAAGCAGGCCAAGCTTATTGCCTATCAGCCAGGTTGCCCCTAACCTAGCCGTGTTTTATTGAGGTTGTATTTAAACGGTATTTAGCGGTTATCAAAACTCTGGTAGCTAAATGGGAGAACATAAAAGTTAAGTGTCGCGAACGTGAGGGTCAGAGCTATGCGCTATATATAGCTCTGTCCCTCACTTTCCTACAATATTACACTACCGTTAGTTTTCAGAGATTAAAAACAGGCCCTTTGATTGAATTAACCGATATAAACCGGTTTATTAGGGTTTACCCCATTATTATTTTGTACACGACTGTACATGTATTGAAATGTATGGGAAAATTAAACATTGCATTTTTAATGTAGTTCTTCAAAGTAAACCAGGTGGAAATTATTTTTGTTTCGGTGGACTATTTTTTGGCATAAATATCAAACTAAAAGTCGTAGGCGTTCCGAAGATATTTGATGATATCAAATGTTCAAGCTGTAATCCTCACCAAGATGTCTTAATAACTCTGGAACCGTTGAAGGAATATTTCTGAAATTAGGCATGTCGTGTGGACTATTTCTGGACTAATTTTTGAAACCTAAACCAAGTCGATAGGCCCTTCCGTTTGCTTGCACGAGAGATGAGGATTACTATAGCTATAACTTCGGACCTATAAGAGGACTATTTTTCTTTCTTTGTGGACTATTTCTAGACTATTTTTTAGCAGTGTCAAATTTCATTTTCATGAAGGTTTCTACAGAGAGGATTACAGCTTGAAGGTCGTCAGAACAGCTGGACAATCAGAACAGTTTAACTCCAGTTTATTACTTACCTACTTCAGAATTCAGTAATGTGTTTGCTGGAATTCGACATGAATTTCGACATAATCATAATTTTGGTAACTTGAGGTAAATTTCACAAATCTGCTTTTTCAAAATTTACCGTTGTCGTAACAAATAAAAACGAAACGATAAAATATCAAAACAAAACGCTAACACACAAAACAACACACGAATAAAACTAGCAGTTTTCTGAATTTTTTGTTTTATTTCAAGTCAATCATAAATTCTTTACATAATTAAGTGAATTAATATCTACGTGCACTAAAGATGGTCGCCAAAACACACCCAACCTATCATTCGAAGGTATACTATCAAGGAAACGAACCAGGTATTTCGCGAAATCGTATCGTCAGATGACGATAAAAGATTATTTCTTTCCAGACTACAGCAACAAAATTGCACACATTTATTGTAACCATCAGTGGTTTTTACAGCAATGATAACAAATACCCCTGCCGCTAACCGACGAAACAACCGAAAGCTCAAAGCTAATACTATAGTATTTTTCTAAAACTGACGTTTTTTATTCTTAAAACTGTTTATTCATAATTTTACTGAAATCAACACATGCTGGAGCTGGAGAAATCTCATCATTAGTATCTAACTAAACCCTAGGTGATAATTAGTTACTACATGAGTTCATGAAACATAGCAATGAATCCAGTATTTGACTGTTTTCCAAATTATCGGCCGTATACGATCATTTGTTCGTGAGTTGTTTCTAGCTTGTGTTATCTCATCAACGATATCGTCAATTATTGTTTTTAACAGAAAATGGTGTTTATGAAACATAACTTGACGATATTTTTCAATATTTTTTGGATGATGGATTCAAATACTGGATTCAAGGTAGCACTTTTGATATACTGTAATTAACATTAAATCCGCCATAGACATCCTGACATAATTATGTAAATCTACCTTTTATAGTAAACCTAAACTTATACACACCCTCAAATTAGAAATAATTCGTACAAGTTAAAGACAAAATATAGACTTATTTTGTATGTAAAAACCAGACATTATAAAATGAGAATGTTCATTCTGATAAAAAATAAAGTATATCGTTACAGAATAATGGGTAAACTAATAACTAGCAAGGTTAAAAAATGCTGATGAAAAAAATAATTATGAATATTCCATAGAAAATCTGAAAGACCATGTTGTGAAGTTCTTGAACTGTAAATATATAATAGTCTGAAGTCACGTACGTAGGTTCCTTGTTTTCTCTACACATTCTTAATTTTTTTTATGTACTTTGTTTAACTTATAAGACTTCGCAGACATGTCTTCAGGTAATTAATCAAACTTCTCTATAATTTCTGAGAATTGCTTAAAAGATTGATTCCGCCGACATTTCCGAGACATTATGTGAATATGTGACTCCCAAGACATTCATACAAAATAAACTACACAAATGAATATGATGGGCTATTATTCAGCATCGTCGTAGCGGACTCTGAAAAGAAAATAGCATCATAAATTAATTCTGATAATGATATTTCCTAATCACGAAACGGTAACATTCTGCATGACCCCTTTCACTTCTCTGCTGGCCAGAAAAGGAAAAAAACTGACATAACAATAAAGGACAATGTTATGTTGTTGCCCCAAAATGCCCGTTATTGCTGTAGTACCATCAATGGAAGTAGTGACACACTTGTGTCTCGCTAGATCCATTGATGGTACTGAAGACACTAGACGTTTTTAGTACCATTGTCCGATAATATGAATGGTACTAGTGACACACTGTCTTGTGGAACAACCAAGCAGTCCAGAAGTTCCACAGGTAAAAAAATCTACCCGTGGTTACACCCTCTCGTCGTTCCTTCAACTTTCCTCTAAGTACCATTGCAACAGACTGTTGTAGAGGTTAATTCTTAATATTAAAAAGGGGTCACGTTGGTACAGACAGCACAGCACTGACAGCCACATTAACATGTCTTTTCTCAGATGGGGTGGCAGAGACAAATATTATTTTTTAGATAATTTTTTTTTAAATTGACTGGTGTCACTAATTTTGACAGGTATCACAAATTTTTAATAGTGCAAAAGTGACACTTGTCGTGAAGTGTATTTTAATTTCATTATGTATCACAAATTTTGACAAGTGTCACTATTTTTGACAGCTTACTCAACAGAAAACTGTCAGATGGCGTGGCAGAGGCACAGAAAGCAAAGCCATGCCAGTAACAATAACATGTCATATAGAAGCGTAGTATTAAAAACTTAACACCTGTCGAACTCGTGACAACGTCATGATTTCATGACACCTCTCCAAAAAAACAAAGATATTAATTTTTAGAAGTTATGCCTCTGTCACCCCATCTGGGAAAATTAGTGATGTCAAATTTTTGACGAATTCGTTGACGTACTGTTAGTGTCTTGAAATAAATTAATGGTACTCCAGTAATATGGTGAGCTTTGGTTTTTTAATGTATCGTTAGTAGCAATGTCATTTGTTTATAGCAAACAAACCCTGGACATTTTAATTAGTGTAGTTTTTAAAGGTACTAGCAATTCACAAGTGTGTGTCACTAAAGTCTGTATCAATCAGAAAAAATAACTTTGTAAACAAACCATTGCCGAGTATACAATCATAGATTTCATCAAGAAACTACTTCCAAGACATTAAACACCGTCGCCTACTTATCTAACAAAATTAGAAATTGGAGATAAAACTTGCAAAACTCTAAAAATACGATTAGATGAAAAACATAGGTTATTTGTTTCTTTTTTCTATTGCAAAAATTAGGGATGGGTATTGATATTGAATGATAATGAACGAATGACAGTTATCGATTACAGATTGATGAATCGATACTACAAGATCCGATATATCTAAATCGCTTTGAATAATATGTACAGATGTAGTGAATAATCCTTTCCTATCGGCAAAACTCGGACACCCGAATGGTGCCGATGTGTCTATGAATTACTGTATTATTAAATTACGTGTAGGTATCAAATACATCGCATACTTTATTTATCAATGTCAAATGTCAAATTGCCCGTTTGACGTATATTACACTGAGATGTTAAAACCACCACGATTCTATCATATAAAGAATTCGTTAGGTAAACAAAAATATAACTAGTTACTGAGGACGTTTTATTTCAATAAAACGCACTGATAAAAACCAAATTCCGGTTGGGATGATCTAATGATTCTATAAGGATTGGAACCCCAAAAGTCTAACTATAAGTCAAAACTACAGTAGGATTTTGCAGACCTTTTTTATAACAATATTTTTTTGTAATTAATTAAAAATACTATGACATAACAAAAAAGACACCTCAACATAAAACAAAACAAACCAGCAGGAGCGGGGTGGACAGTGTGATGCGAAACAATACTTCCAACTTCCATATCACAGTCAGAATCAGAACTATTTTCTGGTGTATCATCGTCAGAGTTTTCATGAACGGTGATTACAAAACTAGCCATATAATTTTCCAACTCAGGTTCGTGTTTTCGGTACTCGTTTTCGCATTTGATGGCGTGGTCACATACTTTGGCCCAAACATCGGAACCAATCATATTAATCTTTTCCTGTACCAATTGTTTCACAGTAGTCATATTCATACTGATGTTTCTTTTGGCTACGTATCCCTTTATTTGTGACCATATCTTTTCAATCGGATTGAAATCAGGTTGATACGGTGGCAATCTTAGTACGCTGTGTCCATATTCGTTCATAAGTTTATCTATAGAGTATTCTACAAAGTCTTGTTTGTACTTGCAAATAATTTCATATATTTCAAGTTTTGTTAATGACGGATCAATCGGAACGTTATGTTTGGATAGCCAATCAATCATGTCTTGCTTCCTGGTATTTGAATTAGGAGGTTTTTCTACTTACTTATTATGATATGCAGCATTATCTACTACTAGTACCGAATGTGGAGCTAAGTTTGGAATGAGTTGATTACGAAGCCATTTTTCATTGTTCATCGCTTTGTGATAGTCACCTGTTTTATCAGTAGACTGATACATTAACAATGCCCCAGGTATAAACCCCTTTCTACTACCAGCGTGCACTATTATAAGACGTTGTCCTTTAGAAATTAACTGTTTCACTCCGTTTTCTGACGAGTCAGCCCAGCTTTTACCTGCCACATGTGAGGTATGGATGTATGTTTCATCCATATAAACAATCTCTCTCCCTTGCAATCTGTACTTTTTTATCGCGGCTAAAAACTTTACTCTTTTTAAACGAACATCATCTTTCTCGATAAGTAATTTTCTGTTGTTTTCAACTTTTTTATACCGAAATCCCATTTTTCTAAGAATTTTTCTTAGCGTAAAGTCACATCCCTTAAAATTTATGGCTTCGGATAACTTGGACTTCAGGGCTTTAATTGTAGGTACTTGTTTGTATATCGAATGGAAATTATACACTAATCGGCGTATAACGTTGTAGTCAAAATCGTCAAGACCTAGACAAAATAATTTATTTGGTCTACCCAACTTTGCCGACTTCGGACTATTGGAGGTGGATTGATTTATGTATTCTTTTTGCAATATTTTATTTACTGTTCGTTGAGAAATTCCACTGGCCTCCGAAACTCGTTTTTGTACTTTACAAAAGTAAGCAGTATAGTTGGTATGTTTGAATTTATCATTTTCAGTTAAGAAATATTAAATCAAAGAACACATTTGCTAAAAGTCCCAGGACTGATCGCAAATTCGATAAGAAAAAAAAAAAAGTTAAGAAATATAAATAAATATTGAAAATAACTTCGCAGGCTTGCCGATCTAAACGTTTCCCTTTTCTTAGTGCTTTCGGCATGTCTGTTATAAATTGTTAATGTGGATCGAATAAAATCAATGTTTATTATTTACAAAAATGACAGACAAGAGTGAAATGTTAAGTCAAAAAAAAAAATATAGGTGGCCTGCATTAATACACGAGTCCATGAAGTTTATCACAAAATCTAACATAAATATCAACAAAATACTTCTGTGGTATTAAATACTCTATATAGATACTTCCTCTTGCAATGCGACCGTTCCCTACGTTGTCTCGATGGGTACTGAGTGCGAGTGAAGTAGTAAGACAAAAACGAACATTTCCGAGAAAATACGAAAGGAAAGGATTATTCACTACATCTGTACAACACCGTAAACTATGGTATTTTGAACAAAAAAATATATTTATTGATACACAAAACAAATGAATTAGTATTTTAAGTCCAATCCATAGATTCCAGTCCATAAGTCCATTCATTTTAATGAGCGTTACACCAAGACGAATATTAACAATGTTTTTCTTTTATGGCAACATTCAAGTGGGTTTTAAGCTTGTCACAGTGATGACATTGCGCGCGCGCGCGTGCGTAAATCTCATTCCTCACTTGTTTGTCATGTGTACGGGTGTTTTTCTATGTTCTATAGCTCATTACGACAACTTGGCTATTCTTTTACGGACTTTGCAATACTTTGTGATTTGGGTAGAAATTTTACCTGGAACGACGACTTACGGCTTTGTTAGAAGGAACTTTGATATTGCATCTGACTGGAGTGTTTCTTGTCTTACAAAACAAGGTAAGTTTTTTATATTCCATTCACCACTTCAATTAATATTTCCGTTTCAGGGAAATGTTTCATAATCGCTAAATATAATATTTTGTTATCGACGAAATTTTGTTAATGTTACAACAAAATGGCGTCCACAGTCGACGCGGTTTTGATAATGTTGTAACAAAATGGCGTCCACAGTATGACGATGTGTGTGATTACGTCAAAAAACCGAATAATGACTTGTATTGTATCGTAGGCGTAAAATAAAAGAGAATTTTATTAATATTTAATTTAACTTTTGTTCTCAGAATTAGAAATGGATGAACCAAAACCTGGACCATCATTTTTATCCTCGCCGGTCAAGAAACGTCCTAAGTCTACGCTTTTGACTGAAAACGAAAAGACGATTGCGCTGAATATATACAAATACGTAGAAAAAAACAATGACCACCTACCCATATAAAACTGAGATCGCAAAAACTACAGCAGAAATTATGGGTGTTTCTCAAAGCACTATATACGCTATTTCGAGAGAATATAAAAAGACTGGAGTGGTTGTGTCACCATCACAGCACGGACCGCCACATAGAAGTGTGATAGAAAATTTGGACATTTTTATACTTTCTGCAATAAGAAGAAAAGTTCATCAATTTTATTTTAATAATGAAGTGCATGCCAACTTTGGATAAAATTGTTACTGCGGTAAATGATGACGAAGATTTATCGTCGTATATGGAGAAAACAATATTTACTTCAAATAGAAGATTTTCGGGAAGAAAATAGAAAAAAATATTATTTAGACGAGACGTAGGTCAACGAGCGTCACTGTGTGGATTATATTTGGGTTGACAAAGATATCCAGTCTTCGCGACAAGCATTTTTAAGAGGACTGTCAACAGGACTAAATAAAACCGGTCAAGAGCGAGTCTAAATCGCGCACGAAGGGTTCCGTACCACCGTTCAATGGAAGCGATGGTGTGGAGTGAATAGTTTGGATTTTACACAGCAAAATATTGTTTACAAAGTTATTGGTGCGGTTACTTTCACACTCCATGTACGTAACCAGGTGTGTTCGATTCCAAATCGATATTCGATCGATGGTTTCTGAACGGCCATTTTGAATTTGACGTTGCTGCCAACCTAGCAGTTTTTTGACAACTGACAGACGAAAGCCCTCGCAATGTAAACGCGTTTTGGTTAGGGTATTGAAATTAAATCGCAAGCCATCTGGAATGTATTCGGGTTTCCCTCAGGATTGTCTATATAGCTGAGTGTGTTGTGGTTCCCCGAACCAGATAAAGTTCGCATTTACGTGGCCGATTGGTTTTTCCCACGTAACATAACCTGTGTTGGAACACTGTGCTCATCGAAGCTGGCCCGCCAGTCAAACGGAGGTTGGCTGAAGAACCTGTCTACCAAGAAGAGCCTAGGGTGCACCCGGGCCTTGCAGAGAGACAGGAGGTTGACGGGACCGAAGCACAGACCAGGTTAGATCGACCCCAATTACTTCAGCTCGGTGAATCGCCGACGTTCACGCTTCTTGGCAACTGATCGTTACGCTACCTCGTAGCTGATGGGCCCCTACGAGGTCATTAGGTGCCGAGAAGCCTGAACACTTTGGTAGCATTACATTGTTTTCAGTTTATAGCAATTTATAACTTGAACTAATATTGACTATCTGTGTGTGTTATAATGATAAAGGGAAACTAAATTGTTATTTACAGAATTTATATAGATATAAAACTCGGTTCCTATTGTTTAAGGAAAACAACATTGTTTAAGTTATAGTTTAGGGTTCCCTCGTTTGGGTTATAAACTGGAGGGTCCAATAAAATTGAGTTACTGCAAATTGTGAGTAAGTATCGTTCCGATCATGTCGTTATCTGAAATCCAGAAGGGTGTTTCTAAGGAACTCAGATGGTTTTCCTCCGCACACGGTCTGATAGACCGTTTAGATAGGCATGATGTGGTATTGGAGCGGTCTATGGACGTTAAGGAACGTTACAATAGGGTGCTCGAATTGTCCGCGCAGGCGGAATCAGTTGATGGCTGCGCACCTGACAGGCTGTCACGGTTGATAGGGGATGTCGACCAATGTATGGAGATGGCAGCTGCTATCACGCAGAAGGCTGCGGACATACGTAGACAGCGCGAGTCCAGCCATGGTGGTGACATTGAAGCACCTCTGCCGCTTCAGGGTTCGGGGTCCAGGTTACCTGCCATAACTATGCCTACTTTTGACGGAGTGTCCGGTGAATGGATGAGCTTCATCAATCTGTTCGACAGTTTGGTGCACATGCGATCGGACATTACCAAGTCTGTCAAGATGGCTCAGCTGGTGGCAGCATTGAGGGGTGAGCCTAGGGAGCTGGTCGCTCATTTGACAGTTACGGAGGGTAACTATGAAACGGCCAGGCAATTGTTGGTCAGACGTTACCATAACAAACGGAGGTTGGCCGATGCCCAACTGAACCGTTTGTTTAGTATCCCGGTTGTGAACAAGGTCGGGGCCATACAGACGGAGGTTTTGAACCCATTGTTGTCCGTCACCAAGGCTCTAGAGAATCTTGGACTTCCGGTTGGTGAATGGTCGTACCTACTGTTGCACATTGTACTTTCCCGCCTACCCGCTGACGTGCAGACTCGTTTCGAACAGTCTCACGGGAGGTCGGCCGAGGACCTGCCCGCCTTCTCCGACTTGGTCGGATTCTTGGAAGAGGAGGCTCGACGGGCAGAGAATTTGGGGTTGACGGTCACCCATCCTTCGGAGCCACAGAGAGCTGCCGGGAGCGCTGTGAGTAGGGGCCCTCCGACGAGGAAGGACCGCACCAACCGGCAGTCGTATGGGACTGTGAGTGAATTGACCCCTCATGGTGAGACCTGCCCATGTTGTAGGCAGATTGGCCATGCTGTGGCCAATTGCAATAAGTTCGGGGAACTTAGGGTTCAGGGACGGAGCCGGATGGCCAAGCAGCGGAGCTGGTGTTTCCTGTGCCTCGGGCCACACATGGCTAGGGACTGCACGCGCACAAAAATGTGCGGATATTGTGGTGGGGCCCACAACAATCTGTTGTGCATGAACCGGTCCGGCCAACAGCCTCGACAGGGCCGTATCCAGGGTGACACGGCATGGGGCCCTGAGAATTCGTTTGCGACTCGGAGCGCAACTCAGGGGCCAACGTCCCCACGTCCACAGGGCCGTACCCAGGGTGACACGGCATGGGGCCCTGAGAATTCGTTTGCGACTCGGAGCGCAACTCAGGGGCCAACGTCCCCACGTGCACAGGGCAGTACCAGGGTGCAGGGCCGCACTCAGGACCATTACATGGGGGCCCTGAGTTTTCGGTTGCGACTCAGCATCCGACCCAGCGGGACATTGGGTGTGTTGAGCAGGCCGTAACGGGCGGGTGGCATGGGACACCTTCGAGCTATGCGGGTGCGGTTCGGACGCCGCCTCAGTTGTCGCCCCGCTTGTCGCCTCGTCCTCGTCGGTCACATGTGATGTCCCCCCCGCTCATGGAGCGGCCACGGTTGAATTCACGCCCACCCCCCTTTACGGGGAATCGTAGGTTGGGAATGGAACCGGCGCGTGGGCCATTTGTACAATGGGACCCTCTGGCGTATAGCTGCATACCTGATCGGTTACAGGCACAGTGGGGCCCCGGGGGTCCTCGCTAGGGATTTGCGGCCCAACCATTGGTTGCCCCCCAACCGGAGACGGTGGTGTTACCGATCGCCTCTGTGCTTGTTTGGGATTTGGCGGGCAACCCAATATACGTTCGCGCCCTCTTAGATTCTGGAGCTCAGGGCTGCATTGTATCGAATGATTTAGCAAAATGGTTGGGCCTCAAGGTAAATAGGTATAATAAATCAATACGGGGCGTGGGGAATGTTACGGTTACGAATGTAGTTGGTCAATCGGTGATCACGTTCTCTCCACGTTATGACATTTTGACAAAAACATCCGTGCAAGCTTTAGTAATGACGCATGTCATGGGCAGACACCCCGTGGTGAAGTTGAATCCGGCCGTTCGATTCCTGACATCAGGACTCAAGTTGGCGGATCCCGATTTTGACACTCCAGCCCCGGTCGACCTGCTACTGGGAGCAGACGTTCTGGGTAGGTTTCTGTTGTCGGATCGGCGAGTTCTTCAGCCGGACGGGTTGATTGCTGTGGATACTAAGTTTGGTCACGTGATCATGGGTCCGGCATTGCCAATGGTTAGGCCTGCCGAGTCAGATGGCATACTTATTGGCTCAGCGTTGTCAGACGCTATCCAACGTTTCTGGGAGATAGAGGAACCTCCCACCGCTCGTCGAGTCGACGCAGACGAAGAAGAGTGCGAGTTGTTTTACCAGAATAGTACTGGTCGCCTTCGTTCTGGTCGTTTTGTAACTCGACTGCCTTTCAGGGCCGATCGACCGCCACTAGGAGAATCTAGGAAGATGGCTGAGACGAGATTGATGTCGATGGAGCGTAGGATGACAAGGGACGCCGTATTTAAACAAAGATATGTTGATGTCATGAGGGAGTATGAGTCGTTAGGACACATGTCGGTATCGGGTGTGGACTGGAGATCTGAGGATCATTGTTTCCTTCCACACCATGCCGTCCTACGAACCCCTACCGGCAAGATTCGAGTTGTTTTTGATGGGTCAGCACCTACCTCGAACGGGATGTCCCTGAATCAGTGTCTACATTCGGGACCCAAGTTGAGTCGTGATATTTCGGATATTCTCTTGCTGATCTCTCGACAGAGGCTTTCATTGCTTGTTTGGATAGGTTTGTTTCTCGAAGGGGACTTCCAACTTTGATCCGCTCTGATAACGGCACTAACTACATCGGTGCGGAACGATACTTACGAGATAGTCAACTTTTTGAATGTAAATAAAGTGGATATTGGAACGGCCCTCTCCCGTCGGGGTATACAGTGGACCTTCAGCCCACCGATTTGCCCCCACTGGGGTGGGATTTTTGAGGCCGTAGTTAAGTCAGCTAAGACGCACTTGGGGCGTATAGTAGGTCAGACCGCGCTGACTTTTGAGGAGCTCGCGACATTGTTTTGTAAGATCAAGGCCGTTCTCAATTCGCGACCGTTGTGTCCGCTCAGCTCGGATCCAAATGACCTGGAGGCTCTGACCCCAGGCCATTTCTTGATAGGACAGCCACTTAACGCGTTGCCCGAGCACCCCTTCGAGGGAGTGAAATTGTATCGGTTGTCAAGGTATCAGATGTTGCAGCAGTTTACTCAGAATTTCTGGAAGCATTGGTCGCTCGAGTATCTGCATATCTTACAACAGCGCCTTAAGTGGACTGACAAAACCAGCCCCCCTAGTGTTGGTGACCTCGTTCTGGTTAAGGATGCTAACCTACCGCCACTACGTTGGCGCAGGGGGCGCATTGTTAACTTGTTCCCTGGCAAGGACGGGACCCCCCGGTCTGCAGAGGTTCTAGTAGGAGGCTCGGTTCTAAAACGAGCGGTAGCAACGTTGTCTCGGCTGCCCGTAGATTAGGGGACAGGTGGGTGCCTGTCCGGGCGGGTGATTGTTCGATTCCAAATCGATATTCGATCGATGGTTTCTGAACGGCCATTTTGAATTTGACGTTGCTGCCAACCTAGCAGTTTTTTGACAACTGACAGACGAAAGCCCTCGCAATGTAAACGCGTTTTGGTTAGGGTATTGAAATTAAATCGCAAGCCATCTGGAATGTATTCGGGTTTCCCTCAGGATTGTCTATATAGCTGAGTGTGTTGTGGTTCCCCGAACCAGATAAAGTTCGCATTTACGTGGCCGATTGGTTTTTCCCACGTAACATAACCTGTGTTGGAACACTGTGCTCATCGAAGCTGGCCCGCCAGTCAAACGGAGGTTGGCTGAAGAACCTGTCTACCAAGAAGAGCCTAGGGTGCACCCGGGCCTTGCAGAGAGACAGGAGGTTGACGGGACCGAAGCACAGACCAGGTTAGATCGACCCCAATTACTTCAGCTCGGTGAATCGCCGACGTTCACGCTTCTTGGCAACTGATCGTTACGCTACCTCGTAGCTGATGGGCCCCTACGAGGTCATTAGGTGCCGAGAAGCCTGAACAAGGTGCATCCATAACTTTGTATGTGGTATTGAAAGAATTGTTGTATGGGAGCCCCCTTAAATATTTCTTTTATCCTGTTTTTTAGTATTTGTTGTTATAGCGGCAACAGAAATACATAATCTGTGAAAATTTCAACTCTCTAGCTAGCTAGGTTCTTGAGATGGTGACAGACGGACGGACAGCGAAGTCTTAGTAATAGGGTTCCGTTCTTACCCGTTGGGTACGGAACCCTAAAAACCCACAAAAAGGCAAACGCTTGATAGTGACCCACATCGGTAGTGTAGATGGGTTTTTAGAAGGTCTCTGGATATTTGAGGCCAAAAATCTGATGGTGTCTATCACGGTGAAATGGATACTACTTTGAAAAGTGGTTCCAAAATTTTTTAGACCTAGTCGAACCAGGATCAATTATTGTGATGGATAACGCTCCATACACTCACGCAGAATAGAGTAAGTACCAAACATGGCGTGGAAGAAAGATAAAATTCAATCGTAGCTGCGCGACAAGGGCATAGAAGACCAAAACGATATTAAAGTGCAGCTGCTACAAAGAATAAATAAAAACACATATAAAAAAAAGGTTATAGGTTACAAAGGTGGTCACTATCTGTAGCTAAAGGAAACACCACGTATTGTCTATTGAACTTTAATATACTTAGATGCGAACTAGTTTACAAGTGCGACTCTAACACACGACTGGCTTGTCATTACCAAAAACGTTTACTCGACATAAATATACCTGTGGTAGTGTGTCGTATACCCCTACAGTCATCCCCTTCCTCTTAAATTTTTTTAAGTAAGTATTGTAATACTTACTTAAAAATTTAAGTTTTTTTTAAATCACACAATGTCTTAACAACTAGGACATATACCGTTGCAACGCTAAACTCTCGATACCAAAGTGCATGCTGATTTGGCGGAACGTGATACTCTATTATATAAATAACCGAAGCTATGCACGTCAATTTTGCTGGATAAATTTTTCTTCGCAGTCCGACAACTATGTAGTATTACAGCATGTAATGATTACAGCATGGCGTATTTTTATTTTGGCTAGTATGTAAATTATTTAGGTACACTTTTCAAGTTACATTTTGGGGAATTTCAGACTCAATTCTAAGTAAATACATTGCACTGGGTTAAGGGTACATAGATACCTTTTTTAAATTAATTCACACTGTACTATCTCTTTCCACGTTTCCAAAAATCGCTTGTTCACTTACACCTCTTACATATGATTAATATGCTGCTGTGGGGCCGCGTTGGTTGCGGCACCCACAGTCACCTTTGCCAACTCGATTTCTTTTCTAAACATCTTCTGCGTACGTTTTACATGACGTCGATACAGGTAGTGTAGAACTCCTATCGTGAATCCAATAACAAGCACGTATACAATAGTTTCCAATGTTGCTGCTTTTTCCAGAGTTAATTTACTGTTTGTTGCGTCGTTTGCGCCTGTCTGCGCTATTACGACTTCTTCATTCTTACTGTACGTCTTCCCCATTTTACCGAAGATGGCAATCTTGATTCGCTCTAAGCACGAATACGTAAAGTATGTATGTTAGCGGACTGCTGTCTAATTTTTTAATGTTTTAATAACTTTTTACAAGTGCTGCGTGTATAATTAGTGCCGTCAGCAATACTCGAAACTAGGGCGAACTTATTGCTACACAATACGATACCTTCTTTTAGATAACTTAAATTAAGTAACTACCAATTGTATTCTTATAATTACAGAAATGCAGAAATACATAGTCAGGTCATAAGTTCTGTCACATGTGCAATATGAAACAATTTAGACATGTTTATTATTTATGTAAACATTTATATAGCAAAATGAACTTAATGAAACATAGATTCTTATGTTAATAAAGTTTATTCAAAATGACCCCCGCGATTTTGAATACAGGCCTTTATTCTGCGCGGCCAGTCGTCTATCGCAGCACGAACGAGGTCCATGTCAATATCGGCGGCTGCCTTAATCAAGGATGCCTTGAGTGACTCCAAATCAGGATGAGGCTTTGAGCAGGCCTTTTCCTCCAAGTGTTGCCATATCTTGTAATCTAACGGACTCAAATCTGGACTGGAGGAGGGCCAGTCTTCGTGCCGGATGAAGTCGATTTCACGCGCCGCCAGCCAGTCTTGTGTGCTTTTCGCTCTATGAGCTGGCGCAGAATCTTGTTCAAATACCCAGTGCCTGTTATTGAACATGGTATGAGAAACAGGTTCCACAAGGTTCTTGAGGACTGTATTTTGATACACAACTGCATTCGTTTTTACGCCTTTCTCACAAAAATTTACCTCAGTTAAGCCCCAATAAGAGACTCCCAACCAAACCATGAGCGATGATGGAAAATGACCTCGTTGGACACGCAGAATACGGTTCCTCGCTTCTTCACTGCTGTGTGCGTACACCTTATCATTTTGTTTGTTGTAGCTCTCTTCCACGGCGAAAATTTTTTCATCCGAAAAAAGAATTTCCCGATGCTTTTTTCCCGCGTACCGCTTCAACAAAGCGCGGCATTTCTTCAGTCTCAGGTCCATTAAACGAGCGTCCAAACGATGTCTTGTTTTTCTTCGATATGCCCTAAGCCCTAAGTCTTCATTTAACACCCTTTTCACCGTGGTCCTGCTTAACCCCATCTGAAGGGCCAACAGTTTCTGCTTACGTATGGGATTTCTTTGAATTCGTGCCTTCACAGCTTTTATCAGTGCTAGAGTCCTAACAGAGCGAGGGCGACCACTTCTTGACCTGTCATCTACACTAGAGTCTTGATTGTATCGTTTTATGGTACGATAAACGAATCTTTTGGTTATATTCAAATTTTTCAGTAAGTCGAAAATCTGAATTGGCGCGTAACCGCAACGATGCAACGCAATAACTGCGACACGGTCTTCTTAAAGTGTCCACTCCATATTTAAAAATGAGGAAAATTCTAAAAAGTACACATTTTTATTTTCATGAAAATTTCGAAATTCGAATTCAATAAACATTTTTGTGGCCAGCGTTCTAAATTCAAAAGTTTTTATTGTGTGACAGAACTTATGACCTGACTGTGTAGTTCCATCGACCACTTTCCACTACTTAGCTATGTAAACTTATCACTATGGCAGATATGGCAGTGCAAACATACGGTAATCTAAGAGCATAAAGTTTCCAATACATAGCTCGTATTACATAAATCTAACTGGCTGTTTAATTGGTCTACCGGACCTGGAAAACTTGAGAGGGACATATGGTTGTATAGGTAACTTATCTGGTAAACTGGTATCCGAATTTCCAGTAGTATACTTACGGTATTGTGTCATTGCCTTATCCTGTTTCTCGTGGCTGCTGTTGGTGCTGCTTTCTGCTGCTGCTGTTTCTTCTTCCTTAAGCAGATACGCCAATTGGTAATTGTATTTCGAAATACTTTTGTGACTTACATATAACCATGAAAGGACCGTCATACGGAGCTTGTAAGGCTACACTATCATTTCTAACAAATACATGAGTGCAGGTTTGCAGGTCTGGGTGTACGAAAAAAACTTTTGAATTGGCATGTGACTCTAATTTTGGTTCCAACGACTTAATAATCTGGCGCACCTGTTTCACATACTCACTAATATCTTGCATATTCCTATCTTCCGGACTATAAAAATCGCCTGGCAATCTTAGAGTTGTTCCGAACATTATCTCTGCTGGGCTTATCCCTGAGTCATTGCGTATGGTCGCCCTTAAACCCAGCATGATGGTGCTGAGCTCCTCAACTCACGATGTTGTGTTCGATAATTTTGCCATGAGCGCCCCCTAAGTGTCCTGTGCCATCTTTCAATAGAAAGATTAATAAATCCATTACACTGCGGGTGGTAGCACGTGGTACGAAGTTTTTTGACACCTAAAATTTGCATTAAACTAAGGAATAATTCCCTGGACACCCATACCTGCAAATCCACCCTTCATACAGTACCTTCGCTACTGACTCCGCCGTTATCTGCTGCAGCGGAAAAGCTTCTGTCCAACGACTAAATCTGTCTATCATTGTCACACAATATCGGAACCCTTCCCTGGATGTCGGTAGAGGCCCTATTATATCGATATGTAGGTATTCGAATTTAGCATTTTCGCCGAATTTACCTAATTCTGAAGTTGTGTGTCTACACACCTTTGACTTTTGACAGTTGATGCAAGCTATTAGCCCATCGGGATACATCTTTGTTCATGCCGGGCCAAAAATACCTTTTCACTTCTCATGCTCGAAAAAGTACTACTTTATGCAGGATCTAGGCGACATAAAGTTTAATTTTATGCTCTTGTGCATAAAAGTAGCTTTTTAAATGTGTCTACACTAAGGCAGTGACCATTTAGCCCATACAGCCAAAAACAATTAATTGTACATGGATAAAACTGGCTAATTTATAATATTTCCATCCCTATTTGCATTTTTGATTTATAATAAGATAATACGAAAAAGAAACTAAATATCAAAACGTGTTTACCACAAAAAAAAAAAAAAATCCAAAATAATTTAAGAATAGGCTGTATATTTTTTTTCTTTGCCCGAAAATTATGCAGGAAAATTAAAAAAATTAAAGTAGCGGGAAAGAAGCCGTGAACTTTTCGTATTGAATTTTCTCAAATTATTGTTTTATTTTCTCGCAATCGAAGTGAAAAGCAGAGTTTATAACTCGTCCACAAAACCATTTTTATCCTCGACATTACTATCAGCCCTCGCCTTCGGCTCGGGCTGCTAAAAGTCTCGGATAAAAACGGTTCGTTTTGTGCACTTGTTGTAAAATCTACTATTTAGTTACCATAGATCTAGTTACTCTAATTCCCGGATGGCTGTTGTTGTGCACAACGTCAAAAACTTCCCTTCTAAATTTTTCCGGTATGTACGGTCTAACACTACTCGTTGAAATTTCGCAATATAATTTCCTATCTGTGTTGGGTACATTATACTGCTTTAACTTGCAACTGTTAGAGTTACTTGTGTCATTTAACAATAATGACAATTGGGCGTCCGTTTCTTGAGCTAAAGCTATTTCATCATAATCTAAAGTCGACGGTAAATGAATGCTATCAACACGTGACAACGCGTCAGCAACAACGTTCTGTGCCCCGTCGATGTGACGTATGTCGCTAGTGTATTCGCTAATGTACGCTAGTTGCCGTGCTCTTCTGGATAGCTCCTTCTCGCTCTTTTGTTTACTGAACACAAAGGTTAATGGCTTGTGGTCTGTATAAACAACTACATCGCGGCCTTCAATCATTTCTTTGAAATACTGTATGGATAGGTAAATTGCTAGCAATTCTCTGTCGTAGGTACTGTATTTGCACTGGGCGTCATTTAATTTTTTTGAATAAAAGCCTAAAGGAGTCCGTGCATCATTACTCCACTGTTGTAATACAGCCCCAACATATGTATTTGACGCGTCGGTCATGAGTGCTATTTTGGCGTCCTGTACAGGGTGTGATAAAATAGCGGCGTCCTTTAAACTACTTTTACATTTTTCGAATGCCTTTGATGTTTGTTCGTCCCATGGAATTTTACTCTTATCATTTTTCTTGGTGTTGTGTAAAAATTGGTTTAGTTGCATTTGATATTTGATAGCATGGGGTATGTGGGACCTGTAAAAGTTTATCAAGCCTAGAAAACGTCGTAATTGTTCGACCGTTTCCGGCTTCGGATAATGTTGTATCGCCTCTACCTTGGAACCTATAGGTTTTATACCTAACGTGCTGACTTCGAACCCTAAAAATTCCAATTTATTTTGTCCAAATACGCTTTTTGCTGTGTTTAGTGTGAGACCGAAGTCGTCCAATCTTTTGAATACTAACTCTAAATGTTCTCTATGTAATTTTGGAGTGTCGCTTGCAATCAAGATATCGTCTATGTAACAGAATAAATAGGACTTTTTATCCTGGTTATACAGGGTGTTGATCTGTAAAGTTACGCCGATCTCAGGGGTGATTATATACACGACACTGAAGCTAAAAAATATATAATAAAAAATATTCTTTTTTTAGTCAAAAATACTTTAAAATCATGAAATTGTGGTTCACCAAATAGTCATTCGGAGCGGGGCATGGCGCGGGGCGCGGGGGAGGGTCTGCGCTCGCGCGGCGGCGCGGAGCCAGCGTCAGCCAGTCTCCGAGCTACCGCGACGACGACTGCGCGTCACTCGTGTCCGCAAATTACCTACCCTTACTGCTAATTTTCGCGCGCGCGCCACTCCGTGATAATGGAAACGGCTGAGTTAAACAATCGTGATATGTTCGATCTAATAAACATTTACTTTACGAATGGACAAAACGAACAACGAAGTGTCACAGTGTGGGCTGAGCGATTCCCAAATCGGCCGGCCGTAAACCCTACCGACGTAAGGCGTATCGTTTTTAATCTACGGGAGTGGGGCTCATTTGCTACACCACGCCATGCACAGGGAAGAGGGCAAGAAGGACTCCCAGTAGGTGTGCAAGAAGCCATCCTCGACTACTTCCGTCGCGAGCCGCGTGCTAGTACCCGGGAAGCGGCGCGGCACTTTGATCTCCACCATATAACGATTTGGAAATTATTAAATAAGGAGAAAATGCATCCCTTCCACTTCAGAAGGGTGCAGGACTTGGAGGAAACTGACTACGCCAGTCGTGTTACATTTTGCGAGTGGCTGCAGCTTAATCTGCATCAGAACATTCTGTGGACCGACGAAGCCATGTTCACAAGAACAGGCTTATTTAATGTACACAATGAACATTGGTGGGACATACGAAGTGACGATGCAACCGAAAATCCCCACCCAATTGTAAAAGACTCGTTCCAAACAAGGTTCTCCCATAATGTGTGGGCCGGAATAATTGAAACAAGTATTCTGGGTCCTTATTTTATTGAAGGACGATTGAACGGGGAAAGTTATTTGGAAATACTGCAGGAACAGGTGACTGCTATGTTGGAGGATGTTCCGCTAGCTCGGCTCTCGGGACTATACTTCCAGCAAGATGGAGCGCCGCCGCACTACGCCATACTTGTACGCAATTACCTCGATTCCCAGTTTGGTGAGCGTTGGATCGGACGAAGGGGACCCGTGACTTGGCCTCCACGGTCTCCAGACTTGACGCCGCTCGACTTTTTTTTTGTGGGGCGATATTAAACGCATTGTGTATGGTAGGCACGACGAGTTTAACAATGCCGAAATGCTTAAACAAGCGATAGTGCATGCTTTCGAAACCGTGCGTGCCAATCCAGCAGTTTTAGCTCGTCTAACAGACAATTTGAGACGACGGGCAACGGTGTGCATTGTACAAGGTGGTGGACATTTTGAACATGTTTTAAAATTAGGCACTAATCAGTGATAATCAATAAGTAAATCGATCGATTAATCAATCATTCAATCAATCAGTGAGTCAATCAATCAATCAATGTAAATGTTGATTTTGTACGTCATGGACAAAACCTTGATCCGTACAGTAAAGTGTAGTGCAGTGCAACTTTAGTGCGCGTTTGGTGGACCGGACTGGGGTGCCCGCACTTTGCGGGTATTTCAGGACAAATTGAATATGGTAAGTTATTAATAAAATGTTTACTAGGAGACATTTAAACAATTTTGTATTCACTAGCCGTTTTGTCAATATCTTGCTTGCGTACGCATACGTTATGGTAGGCCCTGTTGATGTCTAATTTTGAAAATATAACCTCACCTGCTAAGCCGTAAGTAAAATCGTGTAATCGTGGGACTGGGTAACGATCCGGCACCGTTATGGCGTTGAGACGCCTGTAGTCGCCGCAAGGTCGCAAACCGCCATCCTTTTTGGGCACCACGTGCAGGGGGCTGGCCCAAGCGCTCTTCGATGGCCTACAAATTCCTTTCTCCTGCATGATTTTAAATTCCTGTTTTACTTTAAGATACTTATCAGGGTGTAGAGGCCTCGCTTTTGCAAACACTGGGGGGTCCTGTAATCTCGATTTGGTGTTCTATGTCATGTTTGGGGGGGTTCTGTGAAATCTACAGGCTTGGTTATCCCCGGATATCGTGATAGAATGTCAATGTAAGGGTTGTTCCCGTCTAACGAGCTGATAGAACCTATTACACTAATTACCGGCCCTGGCACTGCCAAAGTAGTGATCTTATCGACTAATTTCTTAGATGCAATATCTACCATTAGACTGTAATGCTTCAAAAAGTCTGCGCCAATAATAGGTTGATTCACATTTGCTATAATGAACCTCCATCGAAATGCGCGTCTCAAGTTGAGATTTAATTGCAGGACTACTGTACCGTAAGTTTTAATCTCCGTATTATTGGCCGCAAACAATTTGTAGTCTGAATTATTATCTATGCATCCCTTACCTACTTTATTTACCGGTATTACGGAAACGTTAGCTCCAGTGTCCACCAAAAATCTACACCCTGTATTGCTATCTGTAACGCAGAGACGGTAGTTAATGGCTCCTGTATCTCCTGTCTCCCCGGAGTACGCCGCTACTGGTTTAAATATTCACTGCCCTTCCAATTGCATGGTTCTTCACAACGCTGTGCTTTGCCCCCAAATTTGTAGTGGTAATGGCACAACCATTCTGGGCTCTCTGGAGTTCTTGCTGGGTTGCGGTTGGGAGTTCGGCCTCGGTACCGCCACCCACTCATTGATCTGCCCCGGAATCCTCCTCGTCCTCGGAATGTGGATCTGCCTCTCTCACGTTCACTTCTCAATTCAGCTAACTCAAGCGTTAACTGGTTGACCAATGCAAGTACCTCGTTCATCATGTGTGGCATCGCAGTGGACCTCGTGGCAACTTCTCCGATTTGATTAACGTTGATATTTTCCATTATCTTATCCGCTATTGGTGCAAGATTGTCTAATGCCTGGTCCTGACTCACTACCAGAACCGCTCGTACTGCCGCTGGTAATCGTGCTAACCAAAGACTATGCAACGTCTCGTCCGAGGCCTGGCAGTTGCGAGCCAGATCCCTCATTCTGCGCAGTAGCTGAGACGGTTTTTGTGTCCCTAGGTCCATCTGATTAACTAATTATTGAAATTGCTTCTCCGCCGATTCTTCGTATACTTGGAGCAGCCTCTCCTTAATGGCTTTGTACTTTTCGGTGGCCGGCTGGTTATAAACGAGGTCACTTACTTGCTGCAGCGCATCTCTTCCCAATTTCGCCACGACTAGCTGGAATTTACTTTCGTCACTTTGCTTCTGCGGCAGAACAGCAGCTTCAAATTGAGCAAACCAAAGTCGCGGTAGCTCTGCCCAAAACACTGGTAAGCGCGATGTTATAAATATCACCGCCAATTCGCACTCGCTCCTTACTGTTGCCGACGTCAATGCCGCTGCTGCTGCAGCCGCGCAATTCGTGTTAGGTATACTCATTGTCACTTCTAATGTCACTGCACTGATATTCGAGTTCCCATTAATTGTTCGAGTCGGGGTCACCACTTATAGGTTATAAAGGTGGTCACTATCTGTAGCTAAAGGAAACACCACGTATTGTCTATTGAACTTTAATATACTTAGATGCGAACTAGTTTACAAGTGCGACTCTAACACACGACTGGCTTGTCATTACCAAAAACGTTTACTCGACATAAATATACCTGTTGGTAGTGTGTCGTATACCCCTACAAGGTTGTTGACGATATGGCTGAAATGGTCTTCCTCCGTACCACTGCGAACTGAACCCAATAGAAATAATTTGGGCACAAGTAAAGTCATATGTAGGACGAAATAATAAAACATTTGAGATTTCCGAGGTTAAGACTTTCCTGGAAGAAGGTATCGCAAAAGTTGGTGCAGCGCAGTGGACAGGATGTGTTAATCACGTAATCAAAGAAGAATAAAAGATGAAGGAGCTGGAAGGTGCGGTGGATGCGGCGACCGAGGCCATAACAGAAAAGTTTATAATAAATGTCGGCGACTCTACGACCACTGATGACGACTCAGATATCGAAGACCTACCTGACGTTTCACTTTGACGACGACACTGTTGGACAATGTTAAGTTTTCCGAACACATAACTTTTCGTTTCTTTTAAGTACTTTTTTAAATCTTAAAAATCCTTCTCTTCTAATCCTAATAAATATGTCCTTATGATGATGATGATATAAAAAAACATAGATTCGACTTTCACTATTTCGTTCAGATTATATGGGTATCAACACTAAAATACTAAAAGGTCATTGACGTTTCATTGTTTACAAAGTTATTTTTTTGATTGATAGACTTTAGTTCCATTGATGGTACTGTCCAAAGGTGCTACGGCAATAAAGGACAAAAATGCCCGCGATATAATCTTAAGTTCCTTTTTAAATTCTCTGCGTCTCAGTAGGTTAATTTATGGTAAATATTTTTTAAATATACTATGTCAAACAAAAAAGTAGGTAACTCATACTACCTAAATCTGGTGACTTGGCGAAAATTACGATTATATAATATTAGTCTGTCGTTTAAGATGTGATATGGAATTATTATTTTTTCTGTTTAACTAGGCCCATGATGATGGATGGGTGTAAGTTTGTTTACCTCTGGCCCTTGCTGTGTATGTGGTTGGGAGTAAGTTTTTTACCTCTGGCCCTTGTGGTGTATGTGGGTGGGTGCATGTTTGTTTACCTCTGGTCCATGCCGTGTATGTGGAGTAAGATTTTACCTCTGGCCCATGTGGTGTATGTGGGTTGGTGTATGTTTGTTTACCTCTTCCCCATGTTGTGTGTATGGGTGGGTGTATGTTTGTTTACCTCTGGCCCATGCTGTGTATGTAAGTGGGTGTAAGTTTGTTTTCCTCTAGCATATGCTCTGTATGTAGATGGGTGTAAGTTAGTTTACCTCTGGCCCATGCGGTGTATGTGGCTGGGTGTATGTTTGTTTACCTCTGGCCCATGCTGTGTATGTAAGTGGGTGTAAGTTTGTTTTCATCTGGCCCATGCTCTGTATGTAGATGGGTCTAAGTTTGTTTACCTCTGGCCCATGCTGTGTATATAGGTGGGTGTAAGTTTGTTTTCCTCTGGTGCATTCTGTGTACATATGTGGGTGGGAGTAAGTTTTTACCTCTGGCCCATGTGGTGTATGTAGGTGGGTGTAAGTTTGTTTACCTCTGGCCCATGTGGTGTATATAGGTGGGTGTAAGTTTGTTTACCTATGGCCCATGTGGTGTATGTGGGTTGGTGTATGTTTGTTTACCTCTGGTCCATGCTGTGTGTATGGGTGGGTGTATGTTTGTTTACCTCTGGCCTATGCTGTGTATGTAAGTGGGTGTAAGTTTGTTTACCTCTGGTGCGTTCTGTGTACATATGTGGGTGGGAGTAAGTTTTTACCTCTGGCCCATGTGGTGTATGTAGGTGGGTGTAAGTTTGTTTACCTATGGCCCATGTGGTGTATGTGGATTGGTGTATGTTTGTTTACCTCTGGTCCATGCGGTGTATGTGGCTGGATGTATGTTTGTTTACCTCTGGTCCATGCTGTGTATATGGGTGGGTGTATGTGTGTTTACCTACCTCTGGTCCATGCTGTGTATGTGGGTGTTTGTATGTTTGTTTACCTCTGGTCCATGCTGTGCATGTGGGTGGGTGTAAGTTTGTTTTCCTCTGGCCCATGCTGTGTATGTAGGTGGGTGTAGGTTTGTTTACCTCTGGCCTATGCATTGTATGTGGGTGGGTGTATGTTTGTTAGCCTCTGGTCCACGCTGTATATGTGGGGGGTGTTAGGTTTGTTTATCTCAGGCCCATGCTGTGTATGTGAGTAGGTGTCAGTTTGTTTACCTCTGGCTCTGGCCGCGTCGCTTGCTGAGCCGGCGACCCGTGGAGCGCTGCGCTAGGGTGAACCGCTTCGCCTTCTCTGGGGCGACGCGAAGATCCTTGGAGCCCACGTTGCGAGCTGATTCAACCTAATCCAGCCAGGACGGGTTATGTTATAGTGTTTACACACACTTTTACAAGCAATGTCTTTCTCTAAATGTGGTTAGTGTACAACAAAGGTACAACAAATTTTGAACTAAAGTTCATTTAAAATTCATTCCATCATCATTCATCGTGTAACAGCTGTCAAATGAGCGACGTTTAGCTCCGAAAATAAAAAAAAGGTTTTTCTGAGTTCACAAAGCGAAAACCAAAAGTAAGAATTTATCACGAATAATATAGTGAAAGTGTTATTCTGTTTTAAAAACGATCAAGTAATACATACGATCAAATAGACAATCAAATACACATCATTAACAAGTGAAGCGAAACCACCCTCAAAAAATATTTTCAATTTTATGGTGGAAAATGCGGTAAACCGGAAAGAAATAAACTATTTCACGACAAGGGCCCTCTCAAAAAAATACTATCAACTTACAACTTTCTTCAACAAACAAACAAAACCAAATAACGGTCAAATATAATTTGAAACCAAAGATAGTTCAAAAAATCGGTTCGGCAGCAAGTACCGTACAAGCAACTTCTCTTGTTAACATTACACAATAATTAATAAATTTTATCGAATTTAAAGAATTTTCACGAAAAAGATGACGTCATAGTGGGTCCGCCATTTTGAATTTTAAAAAACTGATGAAAGATTCGAAACCAGCACCCTCAAAAACCCACATCTACCCCTCAATACTTGGAATTACATACAAAATTAACGTTGCGTGTTCAAAAAAGTCAGTTTTTTACAAATAAAAAACGAACCGCTGGACCGATTTTTTCTAGACTCCTTTCAGATCTAAGTCATGACGTGGCGTATCGATTGATATGGTCATCAAAGCGATTCGGTCCAGTAGTTATTGAGAAAACGAATTCCATAATTTTGATCACGTACATACGTACGTACACACACACACACACACACACACACACACAGACATCACTCTAAAAATGATTGCAAATGATTCTCCAGGTCTTAAAACGTAAAGAAAACACAAAATTACCTATTTCAATTTTCAGACCTATTATAATAACTTCTCAAGAGAAGTTAATAAGACTAATCTTGAGTGGAAAGGAGGTTCCACCACTGTGTGCTAAAACATGATGCCTCACCATGTGCCCGAAACAAACATCTTCAACCATCCAATTCTCCGCCTGCCAATGTGATACCAACCACCCACTGTTGAGAAGGAAACCAGAAAAGAAAGTATACCCCCACCACTGATCCTATATGGAATAGAAGATGTCAACAAACTGCTAGAATTAATACAAACAGTAATAACCAAGAGTGAATTTAAATATCAAGATTGTTAATCAAAACCTGCGGGTCACTTGTAGTTCAGCAGAGACATACACATTGCAATGCCAGCAGTATGGCAATACAAAGAACAACTGCCTCAGTCCCTATGGTTTTGTTAAATTTGCGCAGGGCCACAAGGCATCAGACTGACAAAGATGGATATAAACTCACCTGCCAAATGTGCCTTGGAAACCATCTAGCCGATAACAAAGGTTGTGAAATATACCAAGAAATTAGTCTTACGGACAAAAATAATTTCCCTCTCTGGGCCGGCGATCTCATGCAGAAGTACTCAAACCCAGACATAAAAGTCATGAAGAAGTGACATTACCATGTGAAAACAATCAAGAACCCATATCAAGACTTCAAGAACTACTGATAAAGCAAACTAAAAATATATATTTACTCCTTCAAAGGGTACTAATGAGTGAAGTGGAAATTCTTCTTAAATTGAACAAACTTGATGTGATATTAATATCAGAAACGCACTTCATCAGCCGTTCAATATTCAATGTACCCAGGTACCAAATCTAGTCAACAAATCAACCAGATGGCACAGCGCATGGCGGCAGTGCAATAATTGTAAAGGAATCTATTAAACATCACCCACTGCCTCCTTTCAGAACCACTCATATATAGGCAACAACAATTGCAATCGAGGACAAGGCAGGATATCTAAATATATTTTCTGTTTACTACCTTCCAAAGCACAAGATTACAGAAACTATTTTCACCGAGTACCTTGAAACACTAGGTGGATGCAACCTAGTAGGAGGTGACTGGAATTAGACGAATACACATTCAGGTTCTCTTTTAATAACAATGCGTGGAAGAGAAGTAAAAAAGCCTAGACAATTCAAAGCTTCTAACTCTCTACTAATGAACCAAAAAACTGGCCAACTGACTCTAACAAGTTACAAGATTCTTGACCTCATCGACTTTTTCGTCATTAAAGGCTTATCACGTCACTACTTCTTGACAGAGCCATGTCTTGATGGAGCAACCAGCCAAACTCACCAGTGCTACTGACAATGAGCACCACAATAATAAACAGTGTAAAATCAAACAATTTGCACAATTATAGAACAGACTGAGAAGCCAAACTTAAATATCAAACTAAAATCACATGAAGACTTAGACGCGCATGCTAAGTACTTTACCAATACTTTACAGGTGGCATGTTGGAAAAGCACTCCACGAAACGAAAACCGCAAGCCCAAAGTGAGGAACCTACCGAATAAAATCAAGGACATGGTACTAGAAAAACGCAGACTGCGCCGAGTTTGGCACACTCGTAGACTCAGGGAGGATAAAACAGCTACAAACAAGAAAGCTCGTAAAGTAAAACAGGGCGTTGAAGAGCCAGAAAATCTAACATTCCAATCACAATTGGAAAATCTATCCTCAACCCCTGCTAGTAACTATTCACTTTGGAAAGCAGCGAAACAAAATGAAAAGCCGCAGCAAAAGAAACCGCCAATACAGAAAAGTGACAACTCCTGGGCAAGAACCAACCAGGATAAAGCAGGCGTGTTTGTTGCTTATCTGGCAAGTGTGTTTGTCCCAAATGATCCAAATTTAATTTCGACGACAGTGGAACACATTACAAATCATAATGATCCATAAGTAGGGCAGGCAAGAACATAAGCCGGCGTCATATAGACCAATAAGCTTGTTACCAATGTTACCATGTCGAAATTACTTGAAAAAATTATACTAAAAATAATTTCAGCACTGAAGGAAAAGCTAGTCATACCAAACCATCGATTTGGCTTCCGAAAGGATCGCTCAACAATCAACAAGATGCATAGAGTATGCGACAAAATAAGTAAACCCTGGGGCGCAAGGAGTTCTGATCAGCAGCGTACCTGAATGTACAGCAAGCATTTGACCAAGTATGACACAGAGGACTGCTATGTAACATTAAGCAAGCACTCCCGCACAGATTCTTTGGTTTATTTGAGTTATACCTAACCTGCAGCTTATTCCAAAGCTTGAATCCCTCAGGGATCAGTCCTAGGCCCAATCCTCTACACCAAGGCTGGCCAAACCCAGGTATTTGAATTTGCCCGCCAGCACTTCGGTCGGCCGACTAGCACATTTGGCATTTTTAGGGTTCCGTACCCGAAGGGTGCGAAACGTGACCCTATTACTAAGCCTCCGCTGTCCGTCTGACTGTATTTCTGAAGCCGCTACGGCAACAAGTAATGTAAAACACGAGATTTTATAAATTAAAGGGGCTCCCCATACAAAAAAGTTTTATATTATAATAAAGGCATGTGCCTCAAAATCTACCCATGTCACCCCTTCACAACCTACGGCAAGACAATTGCCCTCCAGTGAATCTCGGAGACCAAACACTCCCACACCAAGACACCGTCAGATACCTTGGTATTGTTGGTATTCACCTGGATCACACGTTAATTTGGAAAAACCTCATCAAATTTAAAAGATATGCAGGAAACCTTAGATTCAAGTCCATGTACTGGCTCTTAAGAAGAAAATCTAAATTATCATCAAGCAACAAACTCTTGACATACAAGGCAGTCAGCAAAACCATATGGACGTATGTAATAGAGCTTTGGGGCAGCGCATAAGATTCAACATAATCTAACATATGCAAAATGCGATACTGATAATTCACCAAGTTAAAAACTTAAAAACCTACTTCAAGTTCAAGCCCTATTTCGTCCTCCCCGGTCGGGATGCAAACGAAGTCTAGTCTAATCTATTACATGAAAAGTCCTCATCAAAACTTTAGCTACATGGAATCACAAACCAAAACATGTGTGTATATATTTTTTGTATTTGTTGATTTTTTCAAAAAGCGGTATAACAATTTTGATTTTTGTTTAAATTTATCCATATAAATTTAAACAAAAATCAAAATGGTTCCATAACCACCTCTGAAGTATGACCTACCATACAATACATAATCAATAAAAGAATCATCAAAGTCGGTTCATAATTGACGGAGTAAACACGTAACAAATATTTTAAAATAACAGTTGCATTGAGAACCTCCTCCTTTTTAAGTCAATTGAAAAGCATGTCAACCGCCCCATGGTACATACGAAACATGGAGCTTCATACAACCCTAGGGATCAACACTGTGAAAGAGGAAATTATTGCCCTGGAACAGTCCTATACAAAACGGCTTGTTAAGCACCCCCATTAACTCAGTAAGGCTCACTGAGCCTAAGCCCAAAAAGAGACTAAAAAGACAACATCTTGCGAGCTACACAAAAAGGTATATAGTCCCCAACAGGTATAATGGGTGCTTCTCTCAGTAGAGGTATACTCCAACCCGCCAACGACTCATGAGCTGCTCATGGCCGGAGGCCTAACACAGATAAAGCATACAAAAAAAACACTCATCATCTAAGACAAAATTACAAAGGAAGTGAGAGTGGACCAGAAACAACACCAACGCCATGGAAAAATATATGGTGATAATTATGTCTCTTCTTCCTAGATGGTTGAATGACATTATTACCTTTGACATGAACTTCTTGATCAGGTCGGTACAGTTGAGATGTTCCTCCGGCTCCCAAGAGTCAAACTTAGTGGACCAGCCCTTCCAGTGTATGAGGAACTCGCGTAAGCCATTCTTCTTGTGGTGGACTTCCAAGATACGATCAACCTGGGAGGGTAAATAACTAATTCCAAAAGTGTGTCTAATGTGGCATTCCAATAAATACCTAACTAATGCCGTTAGATTTGATATTAGAGTTGTTCTGTGTTTAATGCAGTATTATCCTACAATATGGAATATTATTTAGTACCCAAGTTCAGATAATGCTTGGGCTTATATAAGGACCTTATGCTGCAGTCTCAGTCTGCTTGTATTGTAAGTATTGTTGAACTAACAACAATATTTCTTCTCACCTCGTATTCAGCATTTTCGTCCGCGTTCTCACTGTCCCAATTCTCAGACTTATTGCTCTTCTTGGCTGGCGAAGGTTTCAAACTTTTCTTAGACTTCGATGGCCTCCCCTTCTTCAATGATATTTTGATCTTTGATGGACTGCTCTTAGTTGAGCCTTCATCCTGCTGAAAAAAGAATTTGATAGGTATATCACATTAGATTGGGTGATGCTCACAGCCCCAAAACTAAAATTCATACTCGGCTTCCATCAAGTTCCAAAGGTTAATGTAATTACTGTAATTAATGTAATTTATGTGATAAAATTTACACAATAATTAGCCAAATGCGCAACGGAACAGCGCCTGGTACGGACCAGGTAGTGCCGGACCTATACAAAGGGATACAGGACCAACTGTTAATGATTATCACGAAAACAATGAAAACAGCATGGAGAGATAATATGATACCGGACCCATTGATTGAAACGGTCCAAGTACTTATTCCAAAAACCAGAAACCTGCAGGTCACCAACGATTATCGCCGAATAACAATGTGCAATACAGGATATCGAATCTATGCCACATACCTACTCAAAAAACTGGACGAAACAATAAAGGAACTCGGAAACTACCAAACATCTTTTCTACATAATAGATCCACAGACGACCACATCTTCACATTACGCAGGGTACTAGATGAAGAATGGCGGGCGGGCAACCGCACATTCGTATTAGCCCTTGACATTGCGAAAGCATTTAATACAATTAACCTAACTGCGCTAAAAGACATTCTCCTGTCAAGGACAAATAAGATCCTACTAACAGGGTAATTAAAGCCTGTATGAATGAGCGCACGTGTATCAAATGGTACGGCCAGCAAAGCGCATGTATTAATAAAGGTCATGGGGTCAAACAAGGGTGCCCACTGTCACCAAGACTATTTACCATCCTAATGGACGACGTCCACAGACCATTAGAAGATGAAATCCTCAACATAAAACTTGGCCAAGACGAAGAAATGAGCTTACCCCTCATTCTGACCCTCGCGGACGAACTCATCATTGTAGGTCAAGATCTTCAACATCTCAACCAAATCGTAACCCACCTAAAAATATTGCTCAAAAAAGTAGGTAGTGACAAATGACACAAAAACTAAAATTCTAATAAGATCCCATTGATCCTCAGCGACCAGAGTTCATCGTATTGGATAGAGTTCCAATTCGACCTGTTACAGAAATAAAATATCTCGGCACTTGTATTACTGCAGGACATCGCAGGAGAGACACAAACAAAAGGCAAAGAATATGCAATATGCAACTCTAAGCCTTAATACACTTTGTAAAGAAGACTGTCATGGACTGGAAAATAGTTCGCTTAATATACAAAATGGTTATTTCACCGTGCATTTCATATGGATTAAAGTTATTCTGTGTTTAATGCAGTATTATCCTACAATATGGAATATTATTTAGTACCCAAGTTCAGATAATGCTTGGGCTTATATAAGGACCTTATGCTGCAGTCTCAGTCTCACAAGACTGCATCAGCTTGCAGGAGGATTTGAATCGATTGTCAGTCTATGACGATATCAACAGGATAAACGTTAATGAAGCTAAATGCAATGCCATCTCCTTCACGAGGCGTACTAATCCAATCGTCCACACTTACCTACTCAACAACAGCCCAATCCAGAAAGTAAATTCCGTGAGAGATCTGTGTGTCTTGCTGGATTCCAAATTAACATTCGAAGACCACATAGCTGCCATCACTAAAAAAGCCTATAGGAACCTTGGCTTTATCCTAAGGGTGAGCAAACCCTTCACGGATGTGAGTTGCGTGCGCATCTTATATTATGCCTATGTTCGAAGTGTCCTTGAGTACTGCAGCACTGCCTGGAACTCGCAGTATGCAGTGCACAAGGACATGATTGAACGTATACGGACCAAATTTATTAGGCATCTAAATTTTCTCGGCAATTTTGTGAACGATGACTACACTGCATCGTGTCACCACCACAGACTCCACAGCCTCCAGGACACAGTCTATCACGGCGATGTAGACTGCCCCGAGCTGGTTAACGAGCTGCTACGACTTAGGGCACCTACTACTCGAACCCGACACTCTACACTCCTCCATGTACCCTTCGCCCACAATAACTACGCGGCCAATTCTCCTAGCTGCCGCCTCCCAAGAACCTACAGCACTCACTTCGCAGACCTGGTCATATTCCACCTCTCACGCGGCCAGTTCGGGATGCAATTATTGCTCCAACTCAAGGAAATCTGCAAAGACAATTGATGTTGCCGAGATTTCTCTTTCATTATACCGTTGCGACCATATGTTTATCTATCACTCACATATTGGAATCATACACACTCACACACACACAAACACATCCCTAAACAGATTCCCATCCCCATATAAACTATGTACCCGGTACTTATAAATTACCCCCCTTTTTCTCTTTATATTAAGTTTACTACCATATGTTTGGCCTTAAAAATAGAAGCCTTTAATTGGCCTATGTCTAGTTCTATGTTAATATTATTTTGATCTGTGCTGTAGGCTTCGTTACATATATAAATAAATAAATACATTTTATGACAGCCCTGTATTTTTGTCTTCGTGCAAATAAAGTATGACCATATTGGATCTTTCAAACGAGGCTTTTTTCAAATTCAACTCACTAAACAATACATATTAACTTAACAAACTAATGATGACACTCATGTTCACTCAACTTTGCATAAGAGCCCTTTTGTGCGTTTCTGCAGCACTTCTGTCACGCGCGTGTCGTCTGTTTAAAGCAGCGCTTTAAAGCGCTGCAGAAACGCGCGACACAAACGCCTATAATCTAAGTGAAAACACTCTAAATCCGAACTGAATTTTTATGGTACGGAGAATCCTCACGGCGGCGGCGACGGGGCGCGGGCGCGGCACGTTGACAATTCGTGCGTTCGGTTATGCGCTAGTATGGAAATACACGTTCAAATACAGTTCACTTTCATGAACGCAATTTTTGTTATTATCAAATGATAATTATCGATCTATTTTTATCAAGATAATTATCATGATAATTATCCTTTCGAACCCTGTCAATAACAAGTACTGATCTGTAATTTGTTATAGTCTGTAAGATGATAAACATTCATAACAAATTAATATCTGTGATTTCTGTGATTCATAAGATGATAATCATTAATGACAAGTACTGATCTGTAATTTTTGTTTTCTGTAAGATGATAATCATTCATAACAAATCCTGATTTGTAATTTGTTAGCTCTCTGGAATAATATATCGATATATATTATTTTGAATAACTATGTATAATAATTTAATCTTCTTAAATTACTCATACCGGTAAATTGTCAACTTTATTATGGTTTATTGGGTGTATTGCCAAAGTTATGTATTAATTATAAAGCATTTAAAAAACGCATATGGAACCAAATACTATTTATTATTGTGATATCTAGTTGATTAATAGTTATTTTAATGATCATTGATGCTGGTATTCTTAGTTAAAATATTTTATTTTACCAGAGGTTATTTGTAACAACATGAATCCTTACGCTCAATATATAGGATTTTTTATAATATGTCATTGTGTTTTCTTAATAATTGCCATACGGTTTTTAACTTATTTGTACAATAGTTGGTCAAGCGTGGAAATGAGTAGATCCGGTGGCCATCTTCTGTAGTTTTCATCATCAGTTTCACTTTGCGTCACCCAAGTCTTGCTTCCAGAGAGCAAATGCACGAGTTAGTATAAAAATACC
This sequence comes from Argyresthia goedartella, assembly GCA_949825045.1. Taxonomy (NCBI): domain Eukaryota; kingdom Metazoa; phylum Arthropoda; class Insecta; order Lepidoptera; family Argyresthiidae; genus Argyresthia; species Argyresthia goedartella. Next base: position 16,575,247 of record OX463821.1, on the reverse strand, counting down.
CAAATCGCTATAGAAGTGTCATAATCATTTGAAGAGTTTCCGAGAGTTGACCATAGTTGAGAAGCTCTCCTGGTATTTCACCGTCACCACCACCTCAACATAAGCATACTTCATATAGCATGTATGGCAACCGTAATAAATTTGCATTCTCTGGGATATCTAGTATTGAGCAGTTCCAGTGGTCATCTGTGGTCTTCAACATCAATTCTAATTTACAAAATGATGCTTCCCGAGAGTGAAAGCACGAGTTACTATGAAAAATCGAAAATCGCTAAAGGTCTGCCTCAAGTATTTGAAGAGTTCCTTCGATTTCTCCAGCATTCCTTAATCGGATTTTGACTGAATGTCAATAAGACCCATTAAGAGGTACATAATTCAAACAAAAAATTATAATTTCCAAATCGGTCCGTCCGTCCGTCCGGAGGAATCTGGGCACATTCATACAAAAACAAAATAAAGATTCCTTTCTGGCTCTTAAAAATACAACTTTGTTGGACTTATAGATTCGCAATATCTCGTTAGCATTAATGTTGATTAACAGGAAAAGGTGTAAAAATATTTTTAATAATTGACAAGACAAACCAGAAAAATTTAAAAAACCGATGTTTTCATCTTAGACTTGAATGAAATATGAATGAATATTTTTACTGGAATATTGCATTATAGTGTCATAGAAATGATAAAAATTGACTTATCTCTGTTCAGTTGTCGACCGTCCATAAATTTTTGATACGGGCGCAAACTGACCCCCTGCTACTGACAACCAGTTAGATTGCGACCACATGGACATTTTCACGGGATTAAATAATGTACTGGCGGCCGTAAACTAACAGTGACGGAATATCAAATCCCCAAATGTTAAAACAGTTGGACAACCATGAACCTTAGACTCAATAATCCAGTCAAAATAGACATTTCAGTTTGCAAAACTTCGCATAGAGCTGAAAATTGGTAAAGGTCTCAAGTACACCATTATATAAGAAATATCAAAAGTCCCCATCGATCTGGCTTGTGCAAAAAAAATTGCACAAGGTCAAATGTCGAAAATATCTCTTTTTCGCATTTTTCTCATAAATGGTAGGTATTATCGCTAAAATAGGTCATAGAAAAGTTGTAGATCAAGCAATTATCTACAAAAATTGTCTTAATACTTTTTTCTCTACGGATCACCATTCTAGAGATATCGCGATGACAAGGATTGAAGAAGTCATACACATTTCCGCACCACCTATGAGGTAGTGTACGAGGACACAATAGGTATTTGCTCAAATAGAAGTAAAGATTCTCAACCTTCGTACTTAGTATCTCTATTACATTGACATGTATCTTTGCTTTTTTAGACGCTACGATTGTACCACTGCCAGGAATAGTAAATAAAGAAAGTGCAGCAGGTTCTCATAGTGGAATAGGTACGTATCTACCTACTTACAGTACCCGGCGATACTGTTTGCACATTAGGAGTTCGGCTCTGTAGAGCGTTTTGTCACTATCTCGCGCGCGCGCGCGCGCGATTGCCTCTTTCCAAAGACTGATGTGCAAAAATTATCGCCGGGTGGGTACTGTATGTTGAAGCATGCCACTCGTCACTGTATTGTTATTTAACAGTCGTTGATACAGGCCGTAAATCTCCGACCGGGTTTAAAGATTTCGATACCGACGATAGTGTAGCAGATCGTGACTATTGCCCAAGCCCATTATCAACGGATTCGAAAAAATAATATTATAGACACCGAGACAAAGTCAAACGTGTCTTATTCCAGGAGGACCTTATCAGCAGAGCGTCCCAGTACATCGTCTGTCCCAATTGAGAGCACAAGGCGTGCCTTCAAGCCGATTACGATCGAATTCATCCATATGTCGAGTCAACAAACCAGGTAAAAAATCAACCTTCACATAATGTTGCTCACGGCGACCCTTTCCAAAGTCCGCTAAGTACAACTAGACCAACTGCAGAATCGTCGACGAAAAAATGTCTAAGAAAAGAACAAAAAAATTGTCAAATGGCAGAAAAATATTTCTAAAAAAGCACGGTTACTCGGACAGCCTTATACTTCGAAGGTGGCAACAAAGAACAAAGATTTTGAGGCCCGATCTTTGAAACCGTCTTGCATGTGTCGGGCATACGGGAAAACATCTTTAAAATCTTTTGGGCAGCAACATCTCTGTTGGGTGGGAGCAAAGACGTGAATATATTGCAAACAGGGTAACCAAGACAATTAAAATAAGGACTCGAGTGAAGAGCACCTTCCAAGACGATAAAAGGAAATACAATTTTATTTATTACCTGCAGGAAAATGGGGATCTCATCAGTGTTTAAAAAGTGATGTTTTAAATACACTTTCCATTGGAGAAAATTACGTAAAGATAACACTGAAACAAAAAGATGAAAACGGTCTAACAGAAAGCGACCAGAGAGGGAAACATGTCCCTTCGAACAAAACTAGCGAGGCAATAGTGACATCAATAAAGACCATATTTCATCTTTTCCTAGTTATGAGAGCCACTATACGCGGGAGAAGAGCCGGAAAAAGTACCTAGGATCAGAATTAAATGTAGCATTAATTTATACACATTATAAAGAGAAGATGATAGAGGAAGGAAAAGACCAGAAGCAGTACGCCAAAAAAAGGCTTTATAGAGAAACTTTTAACACCAAGTTTAACCTTTCATTTGAACTGCCCGGTATCAATACGTGCGATGACTGTGATAAATTCAACCGACTGATAAAAGAGGAAACCAATTTAGAAAAAAAGATGGAGATTACGAAAGAGAGGGATGACCATTTGCAAAAGGCAAATATACGGTATGGTATGATTTGAAAGCAAAGGACAAAAGTACCTCCTATGCCGATAAATAAAAAAGAGTTCTTTTTTTGGCTCTACAGAAATGGTTGCCAACGCCGAGCCTCAGTACTAACACTCAGTCTTTTTATATAGACTTGAAAACTAATTAATAAATATTTTTATGTGTTATGCTTTAATTAAAATTATAATTAATACTATATTTTGTCCTTTTATTCATTATACCTACCTGCTTTGAAATTACTATTGCTTAAGACACCATGAGATATTAATTTTAAAATAAAACCTGCACCGTATTAATAATTTCAGAACCAAAGGGTCGTATCTTACACACAGTTTAGTCATATGTTTCATTTTCAAGATTTTTTCAAATTTTATTTCGAGGCAAATAGTCATATATCGAGGTAAGTTCTAGATAGTTAATATGTTTTAGAGATATTTGATCTGATGTATATGTAGACATACGCAAGCCAAAAATCATGTAAAATCCAATTTTCCCCGAACCACAGAGTCTGTTGTTACCATACCTAAAGGGATAATTTTATAGCTATGAATTTCTATTCATACAATAAGAAATTTATTAAGCAAAAGATTCATGAAAATAAGTACAGAGAATATAAATAAGATATTCATTCTAGTTCAAGACGTGTGGGACTGCCGCTCCATCCTCATATAGGCCTGTGCGATTCCACCTATGGCGGGTGCCGCGGATGCACATGCTGCTAGCCCTGATGATGGCGGTTTGAATTCTTGCTCGTAGCCAGCCCATTATTGTGGCAGGGGTCCGGTTCCAGCGGTCCGCCAGCGTTTCGGCGAGGTGTTTAGTGAATGATATCATTTGTGGAGCAAAAACTCTGTTGACAGAGGTTACTAAAGGGGTGAAGGTGGTGTGGCGCGTCTCGCATGGGTCGCAGTACTTCCTTTTCTTTTCTTTTTCAGCTGAACGAAGGACAGCCGCTACGGGGCGTGATGCGTGTGAGGGAGCGTCGGTGTCTAGGATAATAAGGGATAATTTTATAGTGTTGTTTTATTTTTTTGGACCATAAGGTCCGATGTTAACATCAGCCTATTTTTTTAATTATCTATCCGATATATTTTTTGAGCTAAAAGGTCTCATTTCAACATCATCCTCTAGTGTTTGTATAAACTGTACAGCCATAAGGTCTTTTATTGACATGAGCTATTAACTTACTATATGCAGCCGAAAAATGTGGCTGATATCCATACCCAGAGAAACAAAATCTGATTGTATCGCCAATAAAGCAGAGTTATTGATTTCAAATTAAGCGCTTTTGTATTGTCATTAAACAAACCACACTAAAATTATATTTGGACTACAAAAGAAGCGTCTCTGGTTAGCTTTATAGTGAGGTAAAAGTTTATCTTACCTCTCCTGAAAAGTTGCAAAAATGGACATTGGCCCTAATGGCTCTGATGTCGAGAACTTTCGTCTGACCTATTTTAGCGATAATACCTACCATTTATGAGGAAAATGCGAAAAAGTGATATTTTCGACATTTGACCTTGTGTATTTTTTTTGCACAAGCCGGATCGATGGGGACTTTTGATATTTCTTATATAATGGTGTACTTGAGACCTCCACCAATTTTCAGCTCTAGGCGAATTTTTGCAAACTTAGCTTTTTTTTGTCTATTTTGACTGGATTAAAAAGCGAAAAGAAAGAAAGAAGAAAAATATATTTGATTCATCATGTATGGTTATTATTATGATATAGAGTACAGTAGTTATAGATATAGTGATGCTAGTGCAAGTGGAATCGTTAGAAGTACGTTATGTGATGTCTCCCAAGCAGCACTGCGGATCGTGGAACGCTGGTGCACAACTAACGCGCTATCAGTCAACCCAAACAAGACGGAAATGGTAATGTTCACAACAAGCTAAATCTGGGCAACTTTCGACCACACCCAGGTTGTTTGGTACAGAACAGAGCTACAATTTGATGCTGAGGTAAAGTACCTTAGTGTAATACTAGATAGCAAGCTAAATAGGAGCAACAATCTGGACAACAAGACTGATAACATTGACGAATAAGACTAGAGCACAAACAACCGTAGTACTTTGAAGCGCAATTCGATTTTAAGTATAAATGTATATTGCTAGATAGATCTACTGGTTCAAAAGTTCTTTCTAGTAAAGATAGTATCGTGGTCGCGCGCTTAATTTAGGAAAGATGGCGGTGTAAGCGTTCATTTCCTAAAAAGAAACAATGCTTACGCTTACAGCATCTCTGATTTTTCGTCGATATTACGATGGATTATACTACGCCGTCAGCTTAAGCACCCAACGTCTATTGCATGGTACAGCGACATCTAGAAATAATACAGGATTTTAGCTTTCTAGCAGGGTACGTTTTTTATATGACGTTGCCAGTCCTGTAGTCTTATTCGTCAATGCTGATAATGATAAAGCTACAGTCACATCTTGGCAGTGGCGAAGAATGGTAGGTAAAACCTGGGGGCTAACCCCAAAAATCAACCTTTGGCTTTACTCAGCTGTCATCAGACCTATACCACAGTTTAATTAAGCTACGGCTCGATAGTCAAGTGGCCACAATCCAAAATGGTCGCGCGCTTAATTTAGGAAAGATGGCGGTGTAAGCGTTCATTTCCTAAAAAGAAACAATGCTTACGCTTACAGCATCTCTGATTTTTCGTCGATATTACGATGGATTATACTACGCCGTCAGCTTAAGCACCCAACGTCTATTGCATGGTACAGCGACATCTAGAAATAATACAGGATTTTAGCTTTCTAGCAGGGTACGTTTTTTATATGACGTTGCCAGTCCTGTAGTCTTATTCGTCAATGCTGATAATGATAAAGCTACAGTCACATCTTGGCAGTGGCGAAGAATGGTAGGTAAAACCTGGGGGCTAACCCCAAAAATCAACCTTTGGCTTTACTCAGCTGTCATCAGACCTATACCACAGTTTAATTAAGCTACGGCTCGATAGTCAAGTGGCCACAATCCAAACTATCCACTGTCTAATCAAAACTACAACGACTCCAGAGGCTAGCTTGCATGGCAGCAACGGGATGCATGAGGACTAGGGAATGTAATCTCGCGAGATCTCGTTTTCGCGAGATATCGGCCTTTTGTAGCGAGATTGATCTCGGCTGAAAGATGGGCGAGTTTACACTCGAGCATGAAAACGGCTTATTCGAAGCGCGGCAGCGCACGAACTGACATGGACATGGAGCTGCGCTCGGTTTCGGTGCGCGGGCGGCGGCAGCCTGAGGTAGCAGTCGCGGGACGAGGTCTCGCTCAGATTTCGTCTTGCGTTGCAATTGGTAATAAATTGAGCTGGCGTGCGGCGTGCGTTTGTTTATTAGTATAAGTTGTTGTCAGTCAGTGATCGAGTTGACTGCGTTCGATTTGAGTATTTTTGTGGTTATTCATGCAAAAAGTTTCTTATGCTATTTACGAGTGGAATTACGAACAATGTCGGGGAATATAGTTATTAACGACTATGTGAGTGTCTTTGTAAGAAAATTCTTAAAACTAAAAATCGATCTCCGCGTGGCTTACATGTGCATTTAAAATCGATTCACAAAATTGACACAAAAACTAAGAATGTGGTAGAAGTGAGCGAGGTGCGACTCATATCACCGCCGCCGCTGCCTTCAAATACTGGGTCCACTAATCAAAACATTAAATTTGTAACAGCATCCGCATCTACGTCGAATGTTAGTCCAGAATCACCAGAATCGTCGGCACCAGCGAGAAAGAAGAGGCAAAACAAATTACTGATCACTTCCTCCCGGTTGAAGATACTTCTATGGAGAAAAAAGTATCAAGAATGGTAGCTAAAGATGGACTACCTTTCCGTGTTTTCTGTACCTCCAAAGATATGAGAGATCTCTTCAATTCTTCGGGACACAAACTGCGTAAGTCCAGATTCAGAAGATGATGTTTTTCATCGCTCTATAATAGAACAGAAGTAGACCCAGATGAATAATATGCGGGTATTATTGAGAAAGTTAGGAAATTGGTGACCATTTTTAGAAGATGGCCATATTTAAAGTATATATTGTTAATTTACTATAGTTGACAGGCTGTGAATTTGTGTTAAATAAATAAAATAAAATAAAATAAAGATCACCTACTTAAACTAATAATTTGCAAATAAACGTAAAGCAAGAATTTGGAGGAGATATAAAGTTACAACGTATTTTTATATATATATATATATATATTTTCCTCCTTTCGGCCATTGTTGATCAGGCTAAAATCCGCATCAATTGTTGATCAGTCTTTACCCGCTATTACTTAGGAAGTTTTGAGGATATCGTGCTATAATAGCTATATAATAATTCTCCTCCTTGCAACGCTGTGCCTAAGTATGCCGCAAAGCCTCTATCTCGTCACCGACTGACACGGCCATTGTTGATCTTTTAACCGCCTTTTTTTTACACTAAATGAAACTTTGTTGATCATTATACACATTTCCTGATCAACATTTACTGCGGAAACTAGTATTTTGAAACTGGCGCAGCGGAGCGGCAACGTCGCAAAAATTAAACGGAAGTATTAATAAAGTAAGTTCAATCAGTCGCACTGTCGCAGACTTCATAGTTAGTAATCAATTTTCCTGCGGTGACTTGTGTTGCAGTGGAGGACGTGTTTTAAAGTATTTTGTTAATATGTAGGTACTTAGATACGTGAATGAAAATAGATGAACATTTCTCCTGCTGTTAACGTTTTGTAGGTAGGTACGTTAGGTAGATCTGCATTGTCATTTTTGTGTGGGAAAATGACATTTGATTTATCCTAACGCTCGTTCGAAAAGTTACATAGTTAGTTACCCCATGAGAAACTTTAGTTAAATTCTATCTTAATATCGGATTTGAAAAATTTTAATTACATCTTAATATAATTAAATAGAGTAGAGAAAAATAAATGCATGTGGTGTGAATTGCATCGTTAAAACATAGATTTTGGTGAAAATGTCAAGTAGAGTGAATGTGGTGAGAAGATGAGAGGTGTAGTGAGTCTCTGAAAGTATGTAGAGTAGTGCCTGTTAATGTGTTTTGGGAGGGTAGGGAATTATGACTTAGTCTGCACACTGTTTTCATTATATTTTTATTCATCATTTATTCAAAAGTGTGTATGAGAAGATTTATAGTAATGTTTACGAACTTAAAATAAATCCTGACTAAATTAGATTGATAAATTAAATTAAATATGTAATAATTAAGCTGAATATGTAATGAAATCGGAAATAAATAAATATGAATCATTGTTTTTTATTTAGATTTTTATTTTGTTACTTTGAGAACTAATTTTGTTGCTTTATAGTCCAGGGGTTTGCGCCATTTTGAGACAGTGGTCTTGCACTCGAGTGATACTTTTGGATGAACATTAAAAATGTTGTTAACTTTGTTGTAAATTATACTGGATTATATGTTGTACTGTTTACGAGCGAATACTGTTTTGTGTGCCTTGAAATAAGTGCATTTGAAACAAAATTAATACTAATCGCAATAAAAAATACAAAGTGCTAATCATCCCTTTTGTAAAATTTGACGTGAGGCGCGTGAGGCAAATATCTTTCGGCATCAGCCACGATTTAAAATCACAATAAAAAAAAACACACATGCAACGAAATGTCGTCATTACGTGCGCTATAATAGGCTTGGAAGTATCACGTTGCGCGCCGCTGTCGAAACGGGTACTGAAATGGAATCTCATACATACATTGCAGGTAATATGGGCAGGTAGTTATATATTTAATTTTATACTCGTTTATATCAACCAAATTACGATAAGCATATTTTTATTTCATTGCATATGTGAAAAAAGCACTATACATGCCTCTGGCCGTGAATAGAGCTTGCCGGCTTCGTTTTCCTATCCGGTCTATACCTATTCAGCCGGCAAGCCCTTCTTTCCCGGCGTCTGCAGTAATGAACTATTGTAGTAATATACAGACGTTAAATAACTTAATTTTAAATCCTTTTTTATTATTATTTAACATGGTTTATTAGTATTTTTATGTTTATATTTATTCATAAATACGTTTTCCAACATGTTACCTTCAGATTATGAACACCGTCCGTTTGACAGTTCATAATATCGTGAGTAAGATTATAAAATCTTACTCACGATATTATGAACTGTCAAAACCTTTCACAATTTAATGCATGATTTTTCGTTAGTTTATAATCCGTCAATGCCAAATTGTGAACTTAGATCAAGTTGGCAGCATTGTAAACGCATCCTGTGCGCTTTGTAATACTTTATTGCACAAAACAGTGATAACAAAACAAATATCAAGGAAAGAACATGTACAAAGGCGAGCTTATCTCTAACAAGATATTTCTTCCTGCTAACCTAGAATGGAGAGGAAAAAAAGAAACTTAAGGTAGAACTATGTAAACAACAATAAAAAAAAAATATCTTCATAACACTCAAAATAATGCTATATAAAAATATGTAACATATACACACATAGTAGATACAAATAAATACTAATACTTATCATGGAAGAGATAGATAGTGTTCTTTCAAACGACTATTAAAAGTGTGAATTGACGGACTGTCTCTGATGGCGTTGGGGAGTTTGTTCCAGAGACTGATAGCTCGTAGTCTGAACCCATTCCCATAAGCGGCAGTGTTATGTTGCGAAGTGTGAGATCTCCGTGGCCTATCCGAAGACAGAAAAACGAAGAGATCCCGTAAGAAGCCAGGATAGCGAGGATTACATAAAATATTGAAGAGGCAAATGAGGATATGGGAATCCTGTCGAAGTCGAATCGGGAGCCATTTCAACTCCCTGCGATACTCTATGACGTGGTCGAACGCAGACCGAAAACAAACCGAATCACGAGGTTTTGAAGTCGCTCGAGTTCGTTCAGTTGCTCTTCGTTTGTGCTTTCCCAGCAGACAGCAGCGTAATTGATCAGGGGAAGAAGAAGAGACTGGGCAAGCGTGATTTTTGTCTGACGAGGCAGGAAGGTTTGAAGACGCCTGAGGGAGTGGAAAGTGGCAAATACACATCTACTAACCTCGCTGACATGCTCTGACCAGGACAGCTGGTTATCAAACATAACTCCTAGATTTTTGGCCTTGGTGCTGTATGAGATCATGGTTCCATCATAGGTTACAGGAGTAATAGAAATATGCTGTAACAAGTTAAGGGAGTACCAGGAACCAATAATAATAGCCTGTGACTTAGTAGGGTTGACAAGAAGACCATGAGACGAGGCCCAAACCCTGATTTTCTCGAGATCGGCATTTAATACTTCTACAGCTGGTGCCATATCACAGGGGGGGAAATGGCGGTATATAATTGGAGATCGTCGGCGTAGAGATGATATGATGAGGAGAGTACATCTGAGGTGGAATTAATGAAGATAGAGAAAAGAAGAGGGGAGAGTATTCCACCCTGGGGTTTCCCGCAAAGAGATCACACCACACCGTTGAAGTCGTCTCCGACTTTATACGTAGCTGGCGACCTCTCAGATAAGAGTCGAACCAGTTAGCAGAGATGGAGGACACGTTCAAAGACGTATCTCAACGAGAATGTCGAAATCGACGCAGTTAAAGGCGCTGTCGAACAATGCTATTACAGTAAGCTGTTTCTCATCCATTGCTTGCTGAATTATTTCTGGGCGGTTTGCCCTTCGGGCAACTGAAGCAACCTAAATAAACTAACCTACCTCGTTTTTGTGTATGCGATCCGTAGCATGCCGATTCAATCTCAGTTCACAATTTGAGGACTCGACATTGATGGTTTATAAACTAACGAAAAATATTGCGTTAAAATGTGAACGGCTTTGACAGTTCACAATTTTTCGAGAGTTTATAATATCGCGAGTAAGATTATAAACTGACGGTGTTCACAATCTAACGGTGACATATACATGTTTATGATTCTGACTATACTTAATAAAAATCATACAACTTACAACCCGTTTACTATAAGTTTGGAGCTGGCGTCGATGAGTATCAGTTCCGGCGAGGTCTTTTTAATCAAAATGTCTGTGACATACACGTCGGTATTTACAGCCACAAATTGAACAGCTCCTTCTCTTTTCCCGGATTAGGCAACTTATGTAGAATGTCTTTGGTTCCTAAAAAAATATTTAACGCAACCCAGTGAGTCCCCTGGTCTGGGGCCCATTTCACAAAGGTTTGTAACTTGTGCTAAAAGCATAAGCATATTTTCCACTTTATTTGAAAGAGACTCTCGTTTCTATTAATAGTTACAATCGTTTATTTTTACAAACCCCTACATACTGAATTGCGTGCTAGCAAAAATCAAATTTACGATGAAATTAATTTAGTTTGTTTATTAGTAACTAGCTGTTGCCCGCGACTTTGTCCGCGTAGACCTTTTTATCATCTAAGAAAAATGATTGCTCTCCATAAAAACTTTGAACCCTCTTTGAACTCCTTCAGGGGATAGTTTTATTTCCCACTGCGCCATTGTTTTTTAATGATATTTTATGCAATAAAGGATATAATAATAATAACTTTAAAAAAACGTTGCAATAAATTTTCTAGTTTTTAAACAAAGTCTAAAACCGAAGTTAAAAATCTCATACCTACTTTAAAAATGTCTGGCTCTTTACACACACTTTAAAGCCTTTTCACACTCTTAGGGGATGAATTTGAAAAAACTCTGAAATTAGTTTTGTAGCCTTTTAATAAGACCAAAGTTACAAATCTCTTACTTTTAAAATGTATTGATCTCCATATAAACTTTGAACCCCTTTTTAACCCCCATAGGGGTAGATTTTTCTAAATGCTGAAAGTACTTTTTATATTGTAATAAGTAATCTTTCTACAAAGTTTTAAGTCTCTAGGTCGAAAAAAGTGTTAACATATTTATTTTAAATCGATATTTTACAGTTTAAAATTCTAATAACTTAAAGATCATTTATTCAACTAATGCAAAAGGGTGTACTGTACATATGTCAAAAAATTATCCCAAAAAAAAGTTTAGATCCGCAACGCATGCTTCATCAGGCGGATACAAAAACAAATCAGCAAACGTCACATACAAACCAAAGGTGTAATTTAAAGGTAGACAAAGGGACGCACCGAATCGTAGCCAGCTCAAACGTCCCCATCACACTGGCAGCGTTACCACGTTGAATGGCCAAAGAAATAAGTTGCACCAGGTACGATCTGTAACGAGGATCACATACCATCTCGCTGATACGTCGACTCAATTCCCTGATGAATTCCTTAGGCTCCGTATACCAAGGACCCGCAGTCTCTACTGCAAATGGCACAAATTCGTACATTGGCTCCAAGGCGTCGGTATTTAACGCACATTCTAACTAGGTTGATTTTAATTGAAACTACCTAGCATTAGTGCTTCTAGACACAATTGATAAAACACGTATGTTGGGCTTTTTCAAAATTCAACCCCTATCAATCATACGATGTATTTATTGTTTTATTAAAAATTGCTGATGCACAAGTTATTAACAACCTATATATTTTCCAAAATAAAGATTATCACATTGCATTTTTTTTTTATTTAAAACATAGGCTAGATTTCATATTATGATTATAAAAAGTAGTAAATGATAAAGGCACATATAAAAAAAACCTAGTGTGCCGCCGGCAGCGAAACAAGACTCAAACTACCGGTGGTTCGGGTCGCAGAGTGAGGAACCTCCTAACGATGCGTGCCGTGTCAAGGAGTATCGCCTTCTGCATATGACCCAGCCATCCGTGCATCCGAAGTTTCTTAAGGTGTTTGTCGAGACTCTTTTCGCTGAAACCACTGTCGGGACAGTAATCCCACATGGCCGTAACCTCGTAAGCCATGACAAGGTACTTGCTGAGTTTGTCCGTCTCCTTTCGTCGTGGTTTTGTGATACGCAGTCTGACTTTATACCTAATTTTAAAGTACACCTTTGTACAACCAGTTTGTTTTTATAACAGAAGTAAAAAGGCGAAGTTCAGTTCAGTTATTAAGAAGTTCCACTTTTAATTTACGGTTGTATCTCCGACACAACTAATGCTTTTTTATTACTTTTTTGTTTGTGACCACCGTTGCCGACAACATTAAGCCGTCCATAGTTTCACACGATACGTAATTTGAATGCGAAGTTTTTATGGCGACGATTCTAACTGTTAGAATCGTCGCCAACTTCCTTAGAACGTTAGAAATTAGATATTGATTGTGAAGCAAAGTGGCAACAGCGCATAATAGAAAACAACCAATCGTGGAGAAGGTCGTCCCTGATTGGTCCATTTGAATCAGATCAACAATTGACGGAGCGGATTTGTATAAAAAATGCTATGAATAGTTCGTAATGTTGCCACCAGTCGGACAGCAATTGTTGATCCGATCGGAGCCACATTTGTATGCAGAGTTATACATTAGATCAACAAAAACTGTTTCGATCAACAATTGCCAACCGATCAACAATTAACTGATGACACAACCCGTCTGATCAACATTTACCGAGTGGGTATATCTATATATATATATATATATATATATATATATATTCACGACGACTATAAAAAAATAGCTATACTTCACAAAATAAAAGGCCCGGTGGGCAAAAGTAAATTCAACCTTATTACGTCACACACTGATTCGTCTAGCTATAACATGCTAGCTGGACAAGTTACCTCCTAATTTCCCAGGATTAGTGGTCACATGTCATTAGCAACCCCCCAGAGGGACCATTTCCAAGAATAGTTTGTGTCAAAGTGAGGATGTCATTAAGTAATGACAGGTAAAAGGGTGAGTGTTACGATTTTGTATTTGATCAATTCTCGTCACTTGCAAATTTGCTACACGATCGAAAGGGACTCATGAGTTATTTTGTGACAAACCAAAAGTGTTGTGCTATGGATTTTATTGTTGCAGGTATGTTGATTATGTAGTCTGAAAAAACCGTAAATTTTTACCTTTTTAAAATTTTTACCATTTTTTATATGATTTAGACTTAGCCCTTACCTTTAATTTAAGATAAAATTTCATTACGCGATCTTGGTACATATTTTTTTATCATATATTTTTTCAGAACACGTTCTCACTGTCTCGAAAATTGACTTTTTCGATGAATGGGTGAAACACGATAGAGAAAATCAGAATTCGCGGATTTTTTACTTTCCGTAGGTTTGACCTCTCGAATATCACTGAAGAGTCACGTCGAGAAATGCATCTAAAAATCGCATCATATTCTAATAAGATAGTAGAACAATTTAGGATGTCATCAAGATCGATACTTAACTAACAATAAAAGTTGGTTAGAAGGTGCTGGCTTTCAATTTAAGGTTGATGTGATCAGCCCAAGGGCGTCCACATCATCAGATACCGAGAACCGCACCCCGGGAAGGCCAAAAAGCAGCTTTGAAGACGCGCGTGTTGAAGAAGCTGTGAACAAGTGGACTGCTGAGGAGTTGGCGACTGCTGCTGAGGTCGCAAGCAGAGCGGAGGGAAAGAGAAGCATCGCAAAAGCCATAAAACGTGCAAGTGATGGTGAAAACCCTAAAGCTACTTCGTGCCCGGATGGTAGGCAGTTGTCTACCGATGAAGCTTGGGCTTATTATTTCAACTCCAAGGGGAATAGTCATACCTATAAGACGGCGAGGAAGAGGTCAATGAAAGCGGGACATAACACGTTTCCATCGTGGCATAGCATGCGTAAGTCAATTTGTCAGTTATTTTCCTTCAGCGGAGCACATTCCAGTGACGGAAACGCGCGTCGATTGTAAGTTGCAACCTCTTTTGGATAAGACAACGGAGAGATTACTTATGGCACAAAGTGATGTCATTAGAAGTGTGCTCCCTAGATCATCATTAACTTTTATAAGCAAGTGGGGTTGCAACGGTAGTTCTGGCCATAGTACTTATAAACATTTGAGGACTCCGAGGCTACTGATGAGTTTCTATTTGTGTTTTCGTTTGTTCCTTTGAGTTTGTATGATGGCCACCTCATTATTTGGCAAAACCCACGTCCATTGTTAACTATGTACCGCAGACCCATCAAATTCATCTTCTCACAGGAAGTTGAGTCGGAAAAGTCCAAAATTCTGTGAAACACAATTTTATCCTAACTATGGTCGATGGCAAAGTATGTAACGCGTTACCGAATACACGTTCAGCACAAACGTGTTACATATGTAAAGCCACGCCGAAAACAATGAATAATGAAGTGAAAGGTCATGATGGTCGGCAAGAAAACTTTGGTTTAGGGTTGTCCACTCTGCATGCCTGGAATCGCAGTTTTGAGTATCGTCTGGACATCAAGAAATGGAATCCAGAGGTGAAGACGATAAGTTAAGTGTAAAATATCGCGCGGAGGCCATAAAAAAAATCAAAAAGGAAGGTTTGATTGTGAACCAACCAAAACCAGGCTTCGGAAATACAAACGATGGAAACACCGCGCGTAGATTTTTTTATAATGCGGATCTGAGCGCAGAGGTTACAGGGTTAGGTGCTAATCTCATTAAATAGTTTAATATAATATTAAGAACATATTCATTTGGCTATGTTATCGATTTGGCTAAATTTGAAAACCTCTGTGAAAACGCGGAAACTCTACTGAAGTCTGTATTCGTGGTACTTCATCCTTATGCATAGTATCGTGGTAATAAAGACCTCGTTACTTCCGATTGGACAGTTCTCCGCAGAAGCCCAAGAAAAGAGAAACAAAGACATAGGCCGTTTACGGCTGAATAATACTCGCAAGACGTCACGTATTGCCACGAATACAGACTTGATGCACATTCATTTGGCATCATGTGACCCTTTAATCAACTCACTCATTCCTCGAAAAAGACCGAACAGTTAATGCCTGAATCCCGCGACTTAATTATCCCGGCTTCACATTTCGCCACCTAGTTGTAATTTAGTTAGATATAATGTAGTTTACAGAATCTGACTCGTCTGAGGGTGAAGAAGAATAACTTTTGTATTATTTTTTTGGAATAAATCGATTTAGGATAGTTTTGCATTATTTTTTTAATGAAATAGGTATATATTATGATGTATTACAACATCCGTTTAATTTAAGTTATAGTTGTAATTTTGTAAATATCGTTGAATTTGTGCATTGTAATTAATCAATATATTTATCTTTATTTATTTCCAAAAAAAAATATTTTTTTTTGTATCCTCTCAATTCGTGGGATAGTAACCCGAATCCTACTAGTAACAACAATTGACTGCTATTTGACCTAAAATAAGTCATTAGAAATATAAAAAATATATTGTCCAGCTAGCATATTCTAGGCTTATCAGTGTGTGTCAGTGACACGGCGGTTGTAACCGGGACTTTCATTTTGTGAAGACTGTAGATACGTCAAACAATAAATGTTTTTTGAAAAAAATCGTAAAAATAAAGGTTTATTTCATAATACTTGTTTTTGTTTGTTTTGTTAATAATTGTTATTCATAAACTGGCGAGACCTCGCCTGAGCCCCAATCTCGCGAGATTGCATTCACTTATAAGGACCACACCCACTGCGGCCTTGGAAGCCTTACTGGATCTGCCGCCGCTGCACCTCTTCATCAGTTACACTTATTCAGTTAGAGAGGAGGCGGCTGCAACAGCGGTGCGTCTTAAATAACTCAACCTGTAAAGACATGCTAGGGTACCCCACACTGAAATACTCAAGGAGTACATACTAGGAGCCGCTACTAGAAGCGGCCACTGGGACAAAAGGTATAAAATACAACCCTTCAAGACTGACTACTGAAAGGATACCCAAAGGCTTAGGACAAAAGGTATAAAATACAACCCTTCAAGACTCTTGGGAGATCACAGAGAACTAAGGTTCTTCACAGACGGTTCTAAAACAAACTCAGGTACACGCGCTGCGGCATTCTCGGAAGATCTTAACATGAGGAGATCCACATCAATAGGTGCCCACAACACCGTCTTCCAAGCCGAGTGTATGGGCATCATAACGGCTACTACAGCTATTACTACGGCAGAAAGAGAGGTAAAGGATTTCCCTATCCTCATACTATCTGGCAGCAAAGCAGTTCTGCAAGCCCTAAAAAGCAACACCATCACCTCTGGGCTTATCAAAAATCAAAAATCAAAATCAAAAATCATTTATTTCCATAGGATGTTGTTACATCACTTAGATCCGTCATTACATTTTTTTGGGTGAGTTCACTAACCCAATGGCGGAATCTGTGGAGAAGAGCTCACCGAAGAAACTCCACAGTCGTCGCATCTTTTGCGTTTCCTTTTTTAAATAAAATATTGTCAAATTACAAAATGAATGCTAATTATATAACGAAACAGCCTGTTACTCAAACAATCTATTCCCATGGACATCTGTCCTCTAAGTAATCAGATATCCTGTAGTAACCTTTTTTATACAATTTCTGTTCTATTATTATTTTAAACTTGTCTAAAGGTAAGTTTTTAATATCAGTAGGGACCTTATTGTAATAGCGTATACAATTGCCTTTAAAAGAATTACTAATTTTATGTAGTCGGCTTACATAAGCAACCAACTTGTCTTTATTTCTAGTATTAAAATTGTGTATATCACTGTACTTCTGAAAATTAGTTATATTTCTTTTTACATACACAAGATTGTCACAGATATATTGAGACACAAATGTCAGAATATTGATTTCTTTAAACTTTTCCCTCAGTGACACTCTAGGCCCTAATCTATAAATTGCACGAACAGCCCGTTTCTGCAGAATAAATATACTATAAGCATTCGCAGCGTGACCCCACAATAAAATACCATAGGTCAATAGACTATGAAAGTAACTAAAGTAGACTAGTCTAGCGGTGTCTACGTCGGTAAGAGCTCTAATTTTTTTAACTGCGAACGCTGCTGAACTCAGTCTGTTCGACAATTTATTTATATGAGGATCCCATTGTAGTTTGGCGTCTAAAGTAATGCCCAAAAAGACAGTCGACTGCACAAGGTCCAATCTCTGTCCTTTTATAAATATGTCTGTAGTTACCGGGTTCACATTGGGTAACACGAATTTAATACGTTTAGTTTTCTTTTCATTAAGTAATAAATTGTTAACAGTAAACCAGTTCACTATACTAGATATAGCATTGTTTACCTCATCATAATTTGATTGCTGTCTTTTAACTTTAAATATCAAAGAAGTATCATCGGCAAACAATACTAACCCATGTTTTGCTTTAACAAGGTAAGGTAAATCATTAATATATACTAAAAACAAGAAAGGACCAAGAATTGAACCTTGCGGTACGCCCATACTTATTGAAGACCCAGGTGATCTTTTCCCATTAACATCGACCATCTGAACCCTATCTGTTAGATATGACTCCAGAAGGCCAAGTGCCTGATCTTTTACACCATAATGGCGTAACTTCCTGACAAGAGTGTCATGATGGACGCAATCAAAAGCCTTGGATAGATCGCAGAAGACACCTATTGCATCCATTGCGTCTTCCCAGGCATCAAAAATATTGTCGATTAGTTCAACACCAGCATCGGCTGTTGAACGACCCTTTGTGAAACCAAACTGAGCAATATGAATTAAATATGGTGTCAGGTATGTATCCACAGTATTGTTACCCTGCAGTGGATAAAGGGACAAAGTGGCTCGCGCGGCACCGACGCAGCTGACGCACTGGCAAGGTTGGGTTCAGAACAGACGGTGGAGGGACTAGAACCCATAATACCACTGCCATTCAGCTGGTTGAGGAAACCCCTATGACCGCACACAAAGTTAACTCACCAACTTTATTGGTCAACCTTGGATACCTGCAAGCATGCCAGATAGGGCCTCCCGATGATCAGACCCGGACTGTCGTATAAGCTTCTGAAGCTTAAGAGGTCACAGCTCACTTGGTAACTGGAGCGATAACTGGACAAGCTTTGCTAAACAGACACTTACACACACAGGTGTTAAGGACAGTCCCCTATGCAGAGCCTGCATTGACGAACATTCCAGTGTGGC
This sequence comes from Argyresthia goedartella, assembly GCA_949825045.1. Classification (NCBI taxonomy): domain Eukaryota; kingdom Metazoa; phylum Arthropoda; class Insecta; order Lepidoptera; family Argyresthiidae; genus Argyresthia; species Argyresthia goedartella. The sequence goes on along the minus strand of OX463821.1, from coordinate 16,556,529 downwards.
TATCTACCAGGCAACACACCTCAGTCACCGAGGTCGCTCTAGGAAGTCCTCGGCAACATCAAGGGTTTGCTAGGCTTCCTATAGGAGCTGCGTTACCAGGAGCAGTAGTCCCAACCCACATCAGCAAAATAGCCACAAAGTTAAGCCTGGAGTTGTGGAAAATCAGCCCGCAATAAACTAGATCACCCAGTCATTTAAAAGTGGTGTCCATTATGGTCACAAAACCAGAAACATATCTCTAAAAGTTATCAAAAATACCTTGAATATTAATACTATCAACTTACTTCCTTATATTTGCTAATGAGTTCAGGGCATGATAGAGTGTTCTCTGGTTCCCAGGTGTCACTGTCTGCCGAGTAGCCCTTCCATCTGATCAAGTAATGCAGTTTTCCTTTAATCTTCTTTGAGCCCACAATTTTGTCCACCTGTAAATGGTTTATACATATTTGTGTTTATAAATTCTTATAGCTCCAATAAACTTAGCTGTAGGCATAGTCTAAAATTCCAAAGGAATCTTAGTACTGTCTGATTCATTTATCTATCTCTACCGCATATGATGCAGCTTTTAGGATGTTGACACAGCATATTTTACAAGTACACAGTCAGATATTCTTAGGTTAGATAAAGTTTAGGTTATGATTAGAATTAAGTCTGGGTAGAAGAGTTGCCATAGATGAATGACCCCTGGCCTGTGGTGCTCAGCGTGAGTACCACTTTATAATAAGGAGTTTAGGTGCCTCCTCTTGTCTAGAGGCAGCTCACCTGACCACATGTAAATGTCACCGCCATTTGGATAAATTAGGCACTTCAACGTCACAAGTCAACAACTCGGGAAGTTAACTAAAGACAGCTTAAGGTCTGTCCGGCAAGTAATGGAATGAAAAGATTAACAACTTGTATTATGGAAAAAATTAACAACTTGTATAATGTGCCTAGGCAAATGATTAACAGAAGTTGGATTTCAACTTGCACCAAGGGATTGGCTCCACTCCAGGTTGTACATAAAGTTGTGAACTAACTTGTATTTGGACATAATGACCTATTAAACCCCTGGCCAGTGAATCATCCCGGATTCTGGTTTAATTTTTGGTTAATTCATTATTTCGCCCTAATTGCTTCAACCTCTTTTTATCAATGTCAAAATGCACAAGAGGGAACAGGCTAGCTATTGAATGAATAATTTTGAGGTAATTGTGCATCCACCGTTCACTAATCGGCAATCGGCACACACAAAAACCCCGACAGTGAATCGTCCTGGATCCGGTTGCACAGCAGGGGTTATTTTTTTTAAATGGCTTTCTGTAGAGGGCTACAGAGAAGTTCAATTCAACATATTTTAATCAAAAGGCTGTCTTTCGGTTAGGCATATTGTTAAACGTTACGATGATGCTTTATTTTAGGGGCCCCCTTATCGACACTCTGGCCAAGAATGCAAGTCATTTGATTGAAAATTGGCCCGGGTTTTTGATTAAATGCCTAGGCCTCCTGATTAAACTTGTTACAACGATATTGGTTACATACCTCGTATTCCTCTTCCTCCTCCTCCTCATCATCATCGTCATCGTTTCCAGCTTTAGACTCAGCCTCAGCGACTCTCCCAGACTTCCGTTTCTTTGCATTGCTCTTCGCGCCTTTTTTCTTCGGCTTCGATTTTTTGGATGGTGTTGGTTCGTAGTCGTCACCCGAATCGTGCGCTCTTTTACCGTTCTCTTGTCGATCCACTGGTGTCTCATCAGCGTCAGGTTGGTCATCGTCAGCTAACGCCGCCGGCAGGTCATCATCGTTCTCGAGATGCTCCCCGGCCTCATTATTGGTCACGGACCCGTTAGTCGACGAATTCACATCGTCATCAGCACGACTTTTCGAGACCTTCCTCATGTTTGCAAATAAGATACGAATCGCGAAACAGTGAACGTAGTCGATACCAAAGAGTGGCTTCGCAAAACAAAACGAACAAAAACGTCGCTGTGAGTCGCTGCGGCGGGGGACAGGAATGCACGGCCCAAAAATGCCCGGCCCTGGAATGCCCGACCCCAAAATCGTGGGATTTGGGACGCCAATTCTGGGGCCGGACATTCCAAGCCGCACATTACTGGGCCGGGCTATCCGAGGCCTTGCACTGCCTGTTCGGCCCCGGAATGCCCGGCCCTGGAATTGTGGGACGTGTTTCATTGGCTGAAAATACTGGCTTCTGATTGGTCGAACATTTTCGATTTAACTTAGACGAATCTAAGGCCACGGTCATAGTAGTGAGGTTTTTTTGTAAGCAAGTTTAACATTCACTTGACACATATCATAACCTAAAAATTATTCATATTTGGTTAGTTTAAAATAAAAACAATGTTCTGCTATTTGTTAAAAAAAATAACACTGTGAAGACTGTGTTCAAGTGCATTATATTTATTGAGTCAAATTTGGCTAGAGTAGGTTATTGTGGCTAAATTTCAATTGGGTTATAGGTTAGGTTAGAACTTAGAAGAAGCAAAACCGTAGCGTAGCGGAGCGGAGCGAAGCGTATGCAAATTTAAAAAAACATTCAATGATATTAATAGACTTTTTGAGATAGACACTATGAACACACCCTAATCTCTGATGTAGCAGTTGTCTATGGTACTCGGGACGCCGATTCCGGGGCCGGGCATTCCGGGGTCGAGCACTATTTTGTACGGCCACGGAATGCTCGGCCCAGGAATGACCGACCCCGGAATCGTGAGCTTTCGGGACGCCAATTCCGGGGCCGAACATTCCTGGGCCGGACAATACTGGGCCGGGCATTACAGGGACTCGCTGTGGCGTTGGCGATGGCGATTAGTGTTGCCGGATAATCGATCTTTTATCGATTATTAATCGATTCTCCTAAGTACATATAAATAATCTAACAAATCGATCTAGTATCGATTCTTTCGATATAATCGATTAGATCGATACTATCCATTCACATAATTGTACCAATTAACTCGATTATAATCGATTATAATTGCTGTTTCTAATAATTAAATCGATTATATCGATAGTATCGATAGTGAGAAGCAATAAGATAGAATCGATAAAACCGATACTATCGACACTTTTTTTTGGCAGATGGAAAATGTTCAATCTCTTCGGCAACAATGTTACCAAAATGGTTATGGGTATTAGATTTTTTTTAATTACTTTTTGTTTCATTTCCAAGCGTCACATTACTCCCTGTTTGTGTACCCATATCTTTCATTGGTTATCTTCATCACTGTCGAACATTTTTTGGGCATCATGAGTACATGTATGTAACTTCAATGAAGTTTTCCTCGTGTAACCTGTTGTGCGTAGAGTTGATACTGTGTGACACATATCTTTGATTTGGTCAGTTGTTTCTCTATCACCCTGTGAGAATAAGTCATCACTAATGTTTGTTTCTGGCTCCTCCGTTTCATAGACAATTATGTTTTTTTTGCGGACTTCTGAAATAATAAGAAAAGCAATACCTACAATAATTGACCGTCCACATAATAATATATTTTTTCTTTGTAATTTAGAAGTGTCTCAAAAGCATTTATTTACCTGTTTTATTTGCCAACTCTCGTTGTTGCAGTAACCTACAATAATTGACCGTCCACATAATAATATATTTTTTCTTTATAATTTAGAAGTGTCTCAAAAGCATTTATTTACCTGTTTTATTTGCCAACTCTCGTTGTTGCAGTTACTTGCCCCGGTTATACATTGTAGCGTTTAGTAGCTTAAAATATGAAGGTACTTTTAACTTTTGGTAACATCAATACCTCGATACAATCAGTTAAGTCTATTGTAAGCGCTTGCTAGCTAGCTTAGGTTAGGTTACCCCTTAATTAACGTTACAATATAATCTTAACCGATACCTCAATTTAATCGATTGTGCCGATAGTATCGATTTTATCCGTTATAATTTTTTGCTTCTGACCATCGATACTATCGATATAATCGATTTAATTATCAGAAACAGCAATTATAATCGATTATAATAGATTTTATTGGTATAATCATAACAATCGATAGTATCGATCCATTCGATTATATCGATAGAATCGATATTAGATCGATTTGTTAGATTATTTAGGTACCTACTAATCGATTAATTGATAATTGATTATCCGGCAACACTAATGGCGATTGGCGTGGTGTAAAATGGCGGGCTAGGAAAGACTAGCGATGTCCGATTCAAGTAAATACGAGTATATACTCGATACTTTTGTTTCGATACCAACTACTTTTAGAATCGAATCAATCTAGCGAGTACCTACTTGATATCGAAACAAATGTACTTGAATCGAAACGAATCATACCAATTTTCTTGTACGAACTAATGGAACTAGTTTTTTGAACGCAACTTACATTTAAGGTCTATGAACGCACCACAATCCCTTCCAACCACCCTCTTTCTTGCTCGTGTTGTTATTATTATTCTCTATCTCTCTCGACCTCGCTCAGGCAGCCGCAGCGCGTCATCGCCCGTCACCAACCAGCCAATAGCGAGTTTTTTGTATAAGTCTTAGAAATAAAATATGAAGAAAACCTATTTTTCTATTATTCCTAAAAAAACCTAAATCCTATCGATATGACCAGATATTGATACTTTATGGTTACTTAAAGATTTAAAGATTTATTGATAATGACAGGTCACTTTTACAGTCTTGAGACCAAATCATCTGAGCGTTAACACTTAACAATGGCACACATAAATATTATAAATTGGTTGAAAGATGTACAAGAAGATACAAAAAACAATTAAAATATGTACCGACAAACACAATATCTTAAAAGTTTATATGACTCACAGATTATTTAAGAACAGGTATACAATTTTAAATAACATTCAGAGTGGCATAGTAAAAACGTCTAAATCTGGGTGCTGAGCAACACAGGCATTGAGTAGAGTCAGTGCCTGAAAAGTGGGTGCGTGACGAGCGTGCTGTGTACGAGCAACACCCGTATCGAAGAGCGGCCGCGATAGTAACATCGCGTACCGAGGCGGCGCGCTAAGGGCAACACTTCGCAGTGCCACCGGATTATATACCTTGTTGTGGAGGAGCAGATAGAAGTGGACCAACAGAGACATCTTCCTCCTCAGCTTCAGGTTCTTCCCACCATCCGTGCCACAACGGGAATAAGTAGGGATAGTACCCATATTTACTTTTGTAAAGTCTAGCAAATTTTCTTTGGACTTTTTCCAGCATGAGTGTATATTTAGCCTCATGTGGGTCCCAGATGACTGCGTTGTAGTCTAATTTACTCCGAACATATGCATTATATAAAGAGGTTAACGTAAAAATGTCCCTAAACCGAGTTATCTGTCGCATAACGAATCCAAGAGATCTGAAGGCTCTCCTACAAGTCTCCCGGATGTGGTCATTGAAGGTAAGCTCAGAGTCAAGTAAAAGTCCTAAGTTGCGTATTTGGGTAACCCTCACAAACCCAGCCCCAGCAACAGTATAGTCATGATGGAGCGGTGCCCGAGATCGAGTGAATGACATGGTTTTACACTTGGCGCTATTAAACGCCAAGTAGTTGCGTTCACTCCACTCCACCACTCTATCAACATCACTTTGCAGGCGCCTAAAATCGTCCTTACAGCCTATGCGCATGAACAGCTTCAGGTCATCCGCGAACATCAAACACTCAGCCGTCCCAACGACATCGGGAAGGTCGTTAATCATAATAAGAAACTGAGTGGGGCAAAGAGTACTACTGACTGACGCCCGAGCAGGTCTCATAGGGCTCGGAACTGTTGCCATCTAACCTCACGTACTGAACTCGATTTGAAAAGTAGTTCGCAAATAGCCGAATTAAGTTCTGTGTAAATCCTATGGATGCAAACTTTTCCAACAGAACGTCATTGTCGACTCTATCGAAAGCTTTCTTAAAGTCGAAAAAAGTCGCATCAACCTGTGTGGGCCTATCGAGAGCTGACGTCACATAGTTTACAAAGTTCATGTGGTTAGTTAAAGTTGAACGTCTAGGGCGGAAACCATGTTGGCAGTCGGCTAGTAGCCCGCATATTTGTTCCGTTATGTGATGGTTGACGATAGATTCAAAAACCTTCCCGAATACCGAGAGGACTGCTATAGGTCTGTAATTTTCTACTTCCGACCTGGAGCCGTCTTTGAGCACAGGAGTGTCTCGCGACGTTTTCCAGCGCCTTGGGTAGACTGCAGATTTTAGGGCTAAATTGTAAAGGTACTTGGGTAACTTTACAATTTAGTGGTAGTTCGAGTGCAGACAGACAGTCTCTAACTAGGAAAGGCGAAATGCCGACAGGCCCAACAGAGGAACGAGGTTTAAGTCGTCGCCCTGCACGTCGTATGTCAGTCATTGTAATGCAGTCAATCGCTACACGCGACGAGCTGTTACCCGGTCCGGCTCTCCGCTCGGCGGCGTCAGCGTCAAGTGTCGGTCTATCTGGCAGGAACACTGACTTGAAGTAAGTTGCGAACGCGTTGCCCGCATCCACTCCCGTCACCGTCTTGCCGTCATAGTCATTTTCATCACATGTCTGTTTCGTCGTTCGTTGGTCCCTAATAAAATTCCAAAAAAGTAGTGGGGTCACTTTTGATGTCATTCTCAGCTAGCCGTATGTACTCAGAGTATGTTTTATCTATTAAGTACTTAACGTGACTTCTATAATAACGGAACATTTCCTTGTTAAACTCCTTACCCTCAGCTCTATATCGCTTGAGATGAAAGTATTTGTTCTTAATGTTGCGTATGATATCTGGCGTGAACCACTTCGGATACACATACCGAGTCCTCGCGCCTTTACGCTGTTTACTTGGAGCACAATCATCTATAAATGAATATAACTTATCGTACAAGAAATATAGTGGCTTGATCAACGTCATCGGATGCATTTAGATCGCTCCAATCAAGAGAGGCAAGAGAAGAATATAACTAAGTAAAGTCTGCTTTGCGGAAGTTTCACTGTGGTCTGTCAGGTGGGTCGGGCGACGGCGTCGGAGACAGCGGCGGTAGCGCGCGCAGCTCAGGACGCAGGAAACGCACGCTCACCTCTAGCGGCGGGTGGTACCTACTTTGGTAGATGATGGTGCATGTTTTATACCTAGGCTTAGATTGGGTTGGGTTTATCTTGTGGCTTACGAAACCCAGGCTGCCACGGTTTTACATGCATATCCTCGGCCCAGTACTTCACCTTCATATACTCGGCGACATTCTTGGCCGGGACTCCCAGCTTGAAAGAGGCGTAGTCTCCCCTTGGCTTTAGCACCTCGACTGAGCAATTATCGGTGGGACCGATAGTTTTCAAGTGCTCAGTGTGTCTACGCTAGTCGCAGCCTTTACAAAATAAAGATGAAGGAAAGATTTCCTTTCGGCTGCTTCTAGTATGGTTGTGAACCCGGCGCAGCTGTACCTTTGGATGGCCGATGGCGGGTTCGCCATTTCACCGTCATCCACATGAGTATACTTATATGAGTAGTATAAGTATAAGCCCCGCAGGATGCTAATGCGCTTGATAGTTCCATACGTTTTCGTTTTATTGATAGAACATGGCTCAGACAGTTCACGTGCATGCATCACGTGGATGCATTGCAATTCAGCCTGGCTTATATCCTTACATCTAATTCCTAAAAAAGTTGAAAATAAGTATAGATATGAGTAAGTATCGATACTTTTTAGGTACCCAAGTACATCGCAAGACTATTTGAGTACTACTCATTAGGTATCGATACTTCGGTGGCATCGGAACGTCCCTAGGAAAGACGCGGCGGCAGTGTTGCCAACTGCTGGCTTTGCCCAGTTGCTAGACATTTTTCATAATGTTGCCAAATTGCCAGATTTTTTTACCCCAAAAAGTTGCTAGAATAGCTAAATGTTACAGTAGGTAATAGGTAGGTAGGTTAAATGTCAAATTCTGACAATCATTTTTATTTTCATTAATTCCATCAAGAGAGTTAAAAATGTCTTGTGTACGTCATTGAATAAAATAAAAAACAATTAAAGAGTGTCGATAGCTCAAGGGGTTTAGCAACTTTCGTTGATTTCGAATATTATTCGGCTTGTGACGATGCACAACATCTTTACACAAGAGTGCGTTGTTTTTGTTTCCGGCTACACTGACGAAACAAGCATGAACTTGACTACTCTGGTAAATAATATAAGACGATACAACCTGATTTCCAGTTTTGGTCACCTGGAGTTGAGCACAGACATATAATATACGGAGATGAGCACGTGCGAATTCCCTCCATAGCGTCGTCGTGGCGTCGTTTTTTTTTCGTTGAAGCAACTACTCAAGAAATTATTTCAAATTGAAAAATTTTCCTAACGTTTTACGATAAAGTGTTTTTTCGTAATCGTCTACGCGAGTGTTTAACAAGTGCAAGAAAGGGTTCGTGCATTTAGTGATCGCGATTCTTGTGATCGTGATGTGTATCTTGTTGTTGTGCGAGTGATGATTTGCGTTCGCCTGTCGCTGAGAGGGCGGGCTTTGCGGGCGTACGGCGCCCGCGCTCCCGGCAGGCCTCGTCTGACGAGGAGCCGGGGCCGAGCTGTCGGTCAAGACAGCCCTCGTCCGACGATGTCGTTGATGATCCCGAGCCACCTGCTCGCAAGCGGCAAGCTTCGTCCGACACCAATTAAAGCAGCAGGAGCAGAGGTAAAGAAGAAAAAGCCGGGTCAGTCACACATTGGTTTTAATGAGCTTCTAAAGGAAATGCGAGTAATTGCGGATTTTGTATCACGTAACAGTCAATCTATTACGATAGACAGGTTTGCCCGCAAATAAAAGAAACACTAATACTTTTGAACAGACCGGATAACCGTTAGGATCGAGAAAAACTTCAAATTGATATAGGCCCTATAAAAACTGCCGTCAAAGATCCGATTGCGGCTCCAGCTGATCCTCAGCATCTGCAACGTCTACAGAGCCTGCAGAAATTCGGTGAGACTTCCTGGAAGGATGTTAGATATACAGATTGTTTAAAAACGCATCTTGCTACCCCAGGATTTATCGACTTAGTCGTAAATGATGGTTGAGACAATTATTGAAGGGAAAAGAAGTATTCGATTCTACTGAAAAGGGCAAAAAAGGTTTAACCATAAATAACTCCAAACACAACAAATTTTACGGATGCTGTCTCCGAGCGTATCGGAAACAGTGGCAGGCGCACCGGGCTCCGCAGGCCCTCCTGAAATTTATTTCCGGGTTGCGCCTCCCATTCACCTCCAACCCTTTGCTTGTTCAGCCAAAGCAGAGCCAAAGCCTCAAATATACTATCGTTTCCACACTACAGCGACCGATCAGATGACAGAACAGATAAACACGTACCAACTGGGGTCAACTTTCTTCTCGACAATGTTTTTGACCAAAAAGGGCGACTGTTCAGACAGGCCTATCTTCAACTTGAAACGATTAAATCAGTCCATAGTACCAAAGAAGTTCAAATTAATCTCTCATCGACAAGTTCCCCACTTTCTCCAGAGAAAACACTGCATGACAAAACTGGATATTTTGTCAGCATATTTCCACATACCCATAGCAGAGGCACACCGGAGATTTCTTCTGCTGATATACAAGCATCAGGTTTTGCAAATGACCAGCCTCCCATCCGGACTGTCATGCGCACCTTTTGGTGGCGAAGACTTTTGTCTTCGCTGCTCTGTCGAAGTGGACGGCGCAGTTACTCCGAGACAAAGGTATGAGGGTGATTGTCTACTTGGACGAGTTTTTGATAGTAAACCAGTCACAAAGCCTACTCGCCTCATAGGCCGAGCAAGCTACTCGCCTGCTGGAGTCCCTGGGTTGTAGTATAAACTACGAGAAATCGGTCTTACGATCAAATCAAGCTTTGGAATAATGGTCTAATTTGGGATAAGCACCAGAATATCAAAGCACTCCCTGCAAATAAAGTTCAGACCATAGCACACATGTCAGTTCGGGTACTGCAACGAAACAAGGTATGCTTGCAGGAGTGCCAAATTCTTCTGGGCACATACAACTTCGCAAGTTTTGTGATGCCCCGGGGTCGCCTGCACTGACGCCACATGCAGCGGCTAGCAAGATCTCTTCAGCACCATCCGCCTCAATAACCGGTGCAGATTCCTCCTGCAGTGAGAACAGACCTACAATTGTGGATGAAGGTTAAGGATTATTCCCTTACAAAAGACATGCTACATCAATCACGAGTCCAACACTTCCTGACCACGGAAGCAGCAGACTACGGTTGGGGAGCTCAGATGGACGACTCCCTGATCTCAGGCAGGTGGGACAAGTCACATCTCAATTAGCATTGCAACCGGAAATAGATGTATGCAACCATTGCAGCAATGTCCCACTTCAAACGCAGCGTGAAAGACCACCACGTAGTTCTACAGACAGACTGTCGTTGCATACATCAGAAACGAGGAGGGAACAAGGTCAATCGCACTCCAAAACCTGACATACCAGTTAATGAATATTTTAGGTAAGTGGTACATAACTCTCACGGCCGAGTACATACCGGGCAGACTCAACCATGTCGCAGACGGTTTGTCCCGGGGAAAAGCAGTATCAGAATGGAATTTACTGAAACCAGCTCTTGCTTCCGCTGTTTCGAAAGTTCGGTGTTCCGAAAATAGACCTGTTTGCCTTGAATCAGACCAATATTGTGAAGGATTATGTCACCATGGATTGCTCAGACAAATCAGCAGCATTCTACAATGCCTTCAGCAAACCAAGGCGGTACGAACTGGCTTGGATATTCCCGCCGCCGAACCTAATTTCTCATGTTCTCCACCACCTGAACTCGGCGAAGGGCTTATAGTAGCGCCAATGTGGACCAACGCCTTCTAGTTGCAGGACCTACGCCGCCGCGCTCTGGACAAGCCAGTCGAGATCCAGAACCTACCCCAGGTCCCAGTAGACCACAGAACCGGCCTGCCTCCTCCACACGTCCAGGATATGAAACTTTTGGTATGGAAAGTTGGGGGTGGGCTAACTTAATAGAGTCATGGTCGGAAGGAGAAAGGAATCTCCTTCGGGCTAGTTGGCAAGAATCAACTCTTAAAACGTATAAGCCGGCCTGGGATCTAAAGTTTGCCTATTCCACTATTTTGGTGCATAAGTCAGTTATAAATTGTTTTAGTCAGGCATCAAGTTCAACACTGAAAAAATGGCATTGTTGAATTTACAAAATTAGCGAAGCTTGATTTCATTTTTGTATAATTAACCCTATTTGTAGTTATTATGACAACATTTACATAATTCAAATTACGAAATACATATTGTTGATATGATTACTATTTACTTTTGCAGATTTAACACATAATTATGTTAAAATTACAGAACCGTAACATAAAAAATACAAAAATTTACGATTAGTAAAAAATGTTTAATACATTTATAGATTTTACGCATCAGTATAGTTGCTTTTATGAGAATAATTTAGAAAGAATAACATATTTGGTTTTGTAATGACTTTTTTAAAGGCCTACTAATTTTATTCGTTAAATTAACAACCAACAGGCGTGGTATTTACTAAATCCTGGGTATTAATATGCAACCTATTCAGTTTAGTAAATTATACTACATCGGATATTACATATTACGCAACAGTGCCGTTCCTTTTATAAAAATAATTTAGTGAAAGTAACATATTTGGTTTTGTAAAGACTTTTTCTATAGGGCTACTAATAATATTCGTTAAATTTACAACAAACAGACGTGGGATTTAATAAATCCTGGGTGAGAATATGCAACCTATTCAGTTTAGTAAATTATACCATATCTGATGTTACATTTGACGCAACAGTACCGATCCTTTTATTAAAATAATTTAGTGAAGGTAACAAATTTTATTTTGGAGAGACTTTTTCTAAAGGGCAACTAATATTATTCATTAAATTTACAACCAACAGACATTGGATTTAATTAATCCTTGGTGTGAGTATGCAACCTATTCAGTTTAGTAAATTATACTATATCGGCTATTACATTTTACGCAACAGGACCGTTCCTTTCATAAAAATAATTTAGTGAAAGTAACATATTTGGTTTTGTAAAGACTTTTTCTAGAGAGCTACTAATATTATTCGTTAAATTAAAAACCAACAGGATTGACGAAATCCTGGGTTTTAATATGACATGATTATTATATTATTCGACGACCCGAATGGCCGAGTCGGTAGTGACCCTGCCTACGAAGCCAAGGGTCCCGGGTTCGAGTCCCGGTGGGGGCATATATTTGTTTGATGAGAACGGATGTCTGTAACCTAGTCATGGTTGTTTATCTATCTAAGTATAATATTTATCTATATAAGTATGTGTATCGTTGTCTAGTACCCAAGATACAGGGAATCCTAGTTTGGGGCTAGATCAATGTGTGTAAATAGTGTCCAAGGTTATTATTATTATTATTATTCGCCTTTTTCCACTGAGACCCCTCTAAGCAACATTGTTCAAGCGATACATTAATTATGCGGGTAATGATCGGTAACAGCTCCTCAATGATACAGGTTATCATCTGAGAACAGATCTTGTCCTCACCAATGGCTTTCGACGAGATCGCTAAGATTGCCCTCCTTACTGCGCTGATTCCGACACGGTTGAAGTTGAAGGGTGAGTTGTGGGCTGCGGTCTTGGACCGTAGGTTACGAAGGGTAGCTTCCTTGACAAGGGGGTCCATCACGACTGGAGGATTAGCAAAATAATTGTTGAGACCGTTGAGGTTGACATTTCCAGCAGCTAAGTACTGGGACTTACCTACACCAAGAGTCTTCAGGAATTTCCAAACCTGTGCTGGAGTATAGCTCTCAATACACTCGTAGATATGACGACGTTTGGCATCACGACACAGACGAGTGCAACGATTGCGGAGGCGTTTGAAAAATAAAAGATTCTCGTCGGTCGGATCCACCTTATATCTACTCTTGGCACGGTTTCTCTTGGCCATCAGGCTCTTGATGGTGTCAGTAAGCCACGGCGCAGGAAGGTGCTTAACCTTAACCCTCTTGACCGGAGCGTGCTTATCAAACAAGCTCAGGACAACAGAGTTAAAGTTTTGGACTTTGTCTTCAACGGTCTCGCTACCAACAACAGAGGACCAGTTGACGGAGGCGGCATCTGATTTAAGGGAGTTAAGATCCATGCCCCTGAAGCTACGTATGTCAAGGAATTTAGCTGCACGCTTGGGAGGCCTTAACTTGAATGAGAGGTAAATCAAATCGTGATAGGAGAAGGGTGCGTTAAGTTGGCCATACACAGCAACCTTGGATGAGTTAGAAGTAATCATCAGATCTAGAAGAGAGGGGGTGCAGTGTGGTTGAAAGTGGGTGGCACCCAGGGGAAGTATGTGTAAGTTTAATGAACTTACAAGAGATTTGAGCTTTGCCGAGCGAACGTTATTTTTGAGAAGGCAAGTGTTAAAGTCGCCGAGAATGAGGGTGTCGCTATAAAGAGGAGTCAGATCATTGAGAAGGGTTTCAAATGAGTTAAAATAGTCAATGCGAAGAGAGGGGCTATAATAGACACCCAGGAGGACTTTATTGTGACGCAAGCACATCTCCAAGAACAAGTGTTCAGCGGTACCAGAGTACAGGCTTGGCGACTGGCTGATGACTTTGCATAGAATATCGGCACGCAGGTATATAGCTACACCGCCATCAGCCTTGCCCATCCTATCATTCCGGTAGAGACTAAACCCTGGCAGAGCATACATGGCAGAAGGAAGTGAAGGTTTGAGAAAAAATTCCGAAACAAGAATACCATGTATGTTCTGATCGCTAAAAGTAACAAGGAGGTCAGCATAGCTGGTGTGAATGCTTTGTGCATTAATATGCACAACGTTAAAGTTTGTACAGATGTAGTGAATAATCCTTTCCTATCGGCAAAACTCGGAACAACGATAACACCCAATGATGCCGATGTGTCTATGAATTACTGTATTATTAAATTACGTGTAGGTATCAAATAAATCGCATACTTTATTTATCAATGTCAAATGTCCAATTGCCCGTTTGACGTATATTACACTGAGATGTTAAAACCACCACGATTCTATCATACAAAGAATTCGTTAGGTAAACAAAAATATAACTAGTTACTGAGGACGTTTTATTTCAATAAAACGCACTGATAAAAACCAAATTCCGGTTGGGATGGTCTAATGATTCTATAAGGATTGGAACCCCAAAAGTCTAACTATAAGTCAAAACTACAGTAGGATTTTGCAGATCTTTTTTATAACAATAAATTTTTGTAATTAATTAAAAATACTATGACATAACAAAAAAGACACCTCAACATAAAACAAAACAAACCAGCAGAGAAATTAATATAAATAAATATGATTTTCTGATTGGATGAACGACTTCGATTATGACAGCGGGATAAGAGAAGGAGGAGCGGGGTGGACAGTGTGATGCGAAACAATACTTCCAACTTCCATATCACAGTCAGAATCAGAACTATTTTCTGGTGTATCATCGTCAGAGTTTTCATGAACGGTGATTACAAAACTAGCCATATAATTTTCCAACTCAGGTTCGTGTTTTCGGTACTCGTTTTCGCATTTGATGGCGTGGTCACATACTTTGACCCAAACATCGGAACCAATCATATTAACCTTTTCCTGTACCAATTGTTTCACAGTAGTCATATTCATACTGATGTTTCTTTTGGATACTTATCCCTTTATTTGAGACCATATGTTTTCAATCGGATTGAAATCAGGATGATATGGTGGCAATCTTAGTACGCTGTGTCCATATTCGTTCATAAGTTTATCTATAGAGTATTCTACAAAGTCTTGTTTCTACTTGCAAATAATTTCATATATTTCAAGTTTTGTTAATGACGGATCAATCGGAACGTTATGTTTGGATAGCCAATCAATCATGTCTTGCTTCCTGGTATTTGAATTAGGAGGTTTTTCTACGTACTTATTATGATATGCAGCATTATCTACTACTAGTACCGAATGTGGAGCTAAGTTTGGAATGAGTTGATTACGAAGCCATTTTTCATAGTTTTCATTGTTCATCGCGTTGTGATAGTCTCCTGTTTTATCAGTAGACTGATACATTAACAATGCCCCAGGTATAAACCCCTTTCTACTACCAGCGTGCACTATTATAAGACGTTGTCCTTTAGAAATTAACTGTTTCACTCCGTTTTCTGACGAGTCAGCACAGCTTTTACCTGCCAAATGTGAGGTATGGATGTATGTTTCATCCATATAAACAATCTCTCTCCCTTGCAATCTGTACTTTTTTATCGCGGCTAAAAACTTTACTCTTTTTAAACGAACATCGTCTTTCTCGATAAGTAATTTTCTGTTGTTTTCAACTTTTTAATACCGAAATCCCATTTTTCTAAGAATTTTTCTTAGCGTAAAGTCACATCCCTTAAAATTTATGGCTTCGGATAACTTGGACTTCAGGGCTTTAATAAATTGTAGGTACTTGTTTGTATATCAAATGGAAATTATACACTAATCGGCGTATAACGTGTAGTCAAAATCGTCAAGACCTAGACAAAATAATTTATTTGGTCTACCCAACTTTGCCGACTTCGGACTATTGTAGGTGGATTGATTTATGAATTCTTTTTGCAATATTATATTTAATGTTCGTTAAGAAATTCCACTGGCCTTCGAAACTCGTTTTTGGACTTTACAAAAGTAAGCAGTATAGTTGGTATGTTTGAATTTATCATTTTCAGTTAAGAAATATAAATAAATATTGAAAATAACTTCGCAGGCTTGCCGATCTAAACGTTTCCCTTTTCTTAGTGCATTCGGCATGTCTGTTATAAATTGTTAATGTGGATCGAATAAAATCAATGTTTATTATTTACAAAAATGACAGACAAGAGTGAAAAATAAAGTCAAAAAATATATATAGGTGGCCTGCATTAATACACGAGTCCATGAAGTTTATCACAAAATCTAACCCTTATCGTGGCGGGCGGCATTTTGAAATTTACGCTCAACCGGCAAGCAGCGATGCCAACTTAGCACTTTCGGTGCTAGATTTAGCACTATTTTCGCAATTCTAGCACTGTCATTTAACATTCAGCACCTAGCACTAAATTTAGAACTAAACAGACATCATTCGGATTGTCTCTGGTAGCCGTAACAAAACGCAGCCACGCAAGGAGCTAACATAAATATCAACAAAATATTTCTGTGGTATTAACTACTCTATATAGATACTTCCTCTTGCAATGCGACCGTTCCCTACGTTGTCTCGATGGGTACTGAGTGCGAGTGAAGTAGTAAGACAAAAACGAACATTTCCGAGAAAATACGAAAGGAAAGGATTATTTACTACATCTGTACCCAAGTTTGAAAACACCCTCTTCAAGTTGTAGGGCAGCGAGTCATCCGCTGATGACGACCCATCACTTACCGCACTAACGGAAACATCACTATCAGAGCAAGAGAAGTAGCTATCATCAAAGTTGTAGGTATCCATAAACTAGATAATATAATAAATATAAATACAGAAATAAATACTTAGCCTTCTAATCCCCGTCCTTTGCTGGTGAGGTTCTCAAACTTCAGTGCACGATCAGAGGCCTGGAAAGGCAAGACAGCATTGAAGGGAACTGGAATAACTATATCCGAGTTTCTTAAAAAATCCAGGCACGAGGTGTTTGTGGCTGCGAGAAAACACTTTGGCATGCCGAATTGCTGGACGAATGAGGGCAGAATCGTTTTGCTGCTTCCTGACAAATCCAGACAGAAGGTGGAGCGTATGTCGGAGCTCCTGGTTCACACCGCCAAGTTCCCTCCTTCTGCTCTGCCTAGGGCCGGACCGGCTAACATCCCTGCACGGAAACCGGCTGCGGTTGCTACAGGTGCTATTACGGCTTCTTCGGGGCCTGCCCATGGCAAGCGTCAACCAAGCACCAGGCGCGCTTGTCCAGCGGGAACCAAGAAGTAACATCTCGTACTCAACCATATTGTTGTATTTCATCGTGTTGTCGCAAGTTGGACGGGTAATACTTTGGTTAGTGTTAACGAAAGGATGTGCGCAAAAGACTATTATTAGTTAGGTAGATAGTTACGTTTAGGTAGGTCGGTAGAGTTAGGTTTAGGTAGGTAGAGTTAGGCTAGGTTTAGTTAGGTAGGTAGTTATTTCGATTCAAAATGAATCCTTTGGATTTAATTTTGGAAAGAAATTTTACTATCTGGAATTTTGGGGCGGGAATCCCAGATAACGACGCAGCTGCCACTGCTGCTAAAGCATGGTTGCTTTATTCCAAGCCGCCCTTCTCTCTGTCCTAATTGCCGTTTTAGGATGTGCGAGGAACTGAAGGACAGCTACAAGCTGAAGTACCGTTGGCGCTGCTGGCGGTGTACTAGGCGAAGGCATCCAGGGCAAAAACACAATCTCCGCTGAAAAATACTTTTTTTTCAAGGGGCAAAGTGCCGTTGGTTGCATACCTGCGGCTCTTTGTCCACTTTATAAGAAAAGATAAGGTTTCTCAGGCGGCGAAAGACGTGGGGGTGTCACGCAGGAGTGCCAGCCAAGTATTTCATTTCCTGCGGGAGGTGTGCGAGGTTGCGGAGGCACATGACCGCGTCAAAATCGGTGGACCCGACGACGTCGTCGAGATCGATGAGATGCATCTCTTCACGTGGAAGTACCACAGGAGTCGGCTGCTTCAGAGGCAAACTTGGTCGTTTGGGTGTCTCAGTCGGAAGACACGGAAGATTCACGTGGAGTTGATACCCGACAAGACCCGTGTCACCCTGGATCCCATTGTGGAGAACAATGTGGAACAGGGTTCCTATATTATGTCCGATATGTATCGGTCATATACGGGCATAAATTTACGGTTAGGCATGCGCGGTCATGCTGTGGTTAACCACAGCATCCAATTTGTCGCTGGAACCGTGGCCATCCCTGCACACCCTTCCCTTGGGGTCCCGATTCCCCACACCCCCAACATACATGTGAAAGTGCACACGAATACGTTGGAGAGGCAGTGGCTGGAACTGAAGCGGCACTGCCGCACGTGCAGGAACGAACGGCGACTTATTAGACAAATGTTGCTTATAATGATGCCACCTATCAGCTGAGTCCATAATAATATATGGTTTATTAGACAAAAATTTTGTACTTTTCTGAAAAAAAAAAAATACAAGTCTCGGGAGATTTAAAAAAATTATTACGGCAGAATTACCAACTTCAGAGAAAAGTTTAGTTGACAAATATTGCTTATAATGATGCCACCTATCAGCTGAGTTCATATAAATATATGGTTTATAAGACTAAAATTATGTACTTTTTCTGAAAAAAATTACAAGTGTCGGAAATTTTTGAAGAATTATTACGGCTAAACTACCAACTTCAGAGAAAAAAATATTTGACAAAAACTTAACTATTTACTGCCCTTAATAAGGGCCCATCAAAAACAGAGCAAATATACGAAATTTAAAAAAATCTCCTAAATTCTGTCCTGTAAAACAGTAGTGTCCAAAAAGTCGAAAATACGCGTCTAAGAAAAAAGTTTATTTGACAATATATGTTTGTATTAACGCATTGAACAACCCCCCTTAATGATTTAATAAAAGGAAGAAAAAAAAAGATGAAGAAAATTTTCTTAAGTCTTTTGCGCACACCCTTTCGTTAACACTAACCACCTTTTGTTTTGTTTTGCAATTAGTTTCTCGTCAAGTCAAGTTTTTCGAACAAACAAATATATTCTCTCGATGTGTCAAGCAAGTTCCCGACATTCCGACGTTTATCCAACTTTGTGCTGCCACGGCCTAAATGGTTGTAGTAGCGATGGTGTAATATTGGAATGCTGGGCGTGTTCGTTTTGTCTATAAATGTAAATTAAGTTTTGTGTTCCGTTTATTTTACTTCTTATTGTATGTCCAGCTTGTGTTTTTCACTTCAATGTTTGTAAGTTTGTTTTACTTATTTTGTCCAATTTCTTTCCCAGCAAACTCAGTGTATTGGGTTCAAGCTAAATTATCTGTTTTTTTTTGGTATTAACTTTTAGGTTAATTTCATTTAAGTATTTATTTCTGTATTTATATTTATTATACACAGTCAGGTCATAAGTTCTGTCACACAATAAAAACTTTTGAATTTAGAACGCTGGCCACAAAAAAGTTTATTGAATTCGAATTTCGAATTTTTCATTAAAATAAAAATGTGTACTTTTAAGAATTTTCCTCATTTTTAAATATGGAGTGGACACTTAAAGAAGACCGTGTCGCAGTTATTGCGTTGCATCGTTGCGGTTACGCGCCAATTCAGATTTTCGACTTACTGAAAAATTTCATAAACCCTCTTTACGCTGCGTCCAAACACCGCACGTTACGATCAGCATAATGTTATACTACTTGGTAAAAACTCATTTCTTATATGAATAATTTTTCGACAAATTATGACATTCAAATTTAGAACTCCGACGCCCGTCTACGTCTGTCTGTGAAGTTGGTACTACTGAACAAGCCAAACAACTGCAGAGCAATGATCAATGCCACAATGCCGGTCGAACATGCGGTTCCTCAACTCATCAAAGAGAACTTATGATATGTGTATAGATAAACTAATGTATATAACTGTACATAATTAGGCATTAAAAGTCCATTATGTATCAGTCACATAAACTACTATTACTTTACAACTTTTAGTAACATTCTGTATAAGAGAGGCCTCGGCCGCGTGTTTTTCTCTACCGATGCGTTAGCGGATGTCCCCTTTTTATAGCGGCCGCACAAAAACAGGCGACAGGTTTTTTTTTATCTCGTTGGCGCAAATTTCTTTGTCGATAGTCCAAAGTGGATTGATGCGGGAACGATATAAGTAGTGGTTTTGGGGAAATGGAAACCACTGAACACGGCTGCCCAGTCTGACTATACACAGTCAGGTCATAAGTTCTGTCACACAATAAAAACTTTGAATTTAGAACGCTGGCCATAAAAAAGTTTATTGAATTCGAATTTCGAATTTTTCATGAAAATAAAAATGTGTACTTTTTAGAATTTTCCTCATTTTTAAATATGGAGTGGACACTTAAAGAAGACCGTGTCGCAGTTATTGCGTTGCATCGTTGCGGTTACGCGCCAATTCAGATTTTCGACTTACTGAAAAATTTGAATATAACCAAAAGATTCGTTTATCGTACCATAAAACGATACAATGAAGACTCTCGAAGAAGAAGTCAAGAAGTGGTCGCCCTCGCTCTGTTAGGACTCCAGCAGTGATAAAACCTGTCAAGGCGCGAATTCAAAGAAATCCCATACGTAAGCAGAAACTGTTGGCCCTTCAGATGGGGTTAAGCAGGACCACGGTGAAAAGGGTGTTAAATGAAGACTTAGGGCTTAGGGCATATCGAAGAAAAACAGGACATCGTTTGGACGCTCGTTTAATGGACCTGAGACTGAAGAGATGCCGCGCTTTGTTGAAGCGGTACGCGGGAAAAAAGCATCGGGAAATTCTTTTTTCGGATGAAAAAATTTTCACCGTGGAAGAGAGCTACAACAAACAAAATGATAAGGTATACATGATAAGCACACAGCAGTGAAGAAGCGAGCAACCGTATTCCGCGTGTCCAACGAGGTCATTTTCCATCCTCGCTCATGGTTTGGTTGGGAGTCTCTTATTGGGGCTTAACTGAGGTACATTTTTGTGAGAAAGGCGTAAAAACGAATGCAGTTGTGTATCAAAATACAGTCCTCAAGAACCTTGTGGAACCTGTTTCTCATACCATGTTTAATAACAGGCACTGGATATTCCAACAAGATTCTGCGCCAGCTCATAGAGCGAAAAGCACACAAGACTGGCTGGCGGCGCGTGAAATCGACTCCATCCGGCACGAAGACTGGCCCTCCTCCAGTCCAGATTTGAGTCCGTTAGATTACAAGATATGGCAACACTTGGAGGAAAAGGCCTGCTCAAAGCCTCATCCTGATTTGGAGTCACTCAAGGCATCCTTGATTAAGGCAGCCGCCGATATTGACATTGACCTCGTTCGTGCTGCGATAGACGACTGGCCGCGCAGAATAAAGGCCTGTATTCAAAATCGCGGGGGTCATTTTGAATAAACTTTATTACCATAAGAATCTATGTTTTATTAAGTTCATTTTGCTATATAAATGTTTACATAAATAATAAACATGTCTAAATTATTTCATATTGCACATGTGACAGAACTTATGACCTGACTATGTATTATCTAGTTTATGGATACCTACAACTTTGATGATAGCTACTTCTCTTGCTCTGATAGTGATGATTCCGTTAGTGCGGTAAGTGATGGGTCGTCATCAGCGGATGACTCGCTGCCCTACAACTTGAAGAGGGTGTTTTCAAACCTGGGTACAGATGTAGTGAATAATCCTTTCCTTTCGTATTTTCTCGGAAATGTTCGTTTTTGTCTTACTACTTCACTCGCACTCAGTACCCATCGAGACAACGTAGGGAACGGTCGCATTGCAAGAGGAGGTATCTATATACACAGTAGTAGTTAATACCACAGAAATATTTTGTTGATATTTATGTTAGATTTTGTGATAAACTTCATGGACTCGTGTATTAATGCAGGCCACCTATATTATTATTTTTTTGACTTTATTTTTCACTCTTGTCTGTGATTTTTGTAAATAATAAACATTGATTTTATGCGATCCACATTAACAATTTATAACAGACATGCCGAAAGCACTAAGAAAAGGGAAACGTTTAGATCGGCAAGCCTGCGAAGTTATTTTCAATATTTATTTATATTTCTTAACTGAAAATGATAAATTCAAACATACCGACTATACTGCTTACTTTTGTAAAGTCCAAAAACGAGTTTCGGAGGCCAGTGGAATTTCTCAACGAACAGTAAATAAAATATTGCAAAAAGAATACATAAATCAATCCACCTCCAATAGTCCGAAGTCGGCAAAGTTGGGTAGACCAAATAATTTATTTTGTCTAGGTCTTGACGATTTTGACTACAACGTTATACGCCGATTAGTGTATAATTCACAATTCTTTATTGCACAGAACATTAAAACAAAACATTTTACAAGAAATTAAAAGGCAAAGGCGAGCTTATCTCTCAACAGAGATTTCTTCCAGCAAACCTATCAGGATAGGATACATATAAACTGAAAAGGGTAGTCTAGTGCAATTATGAAATTACTAAATACCAATAAAATATAATACTTACTATAAAAATACATATAATTAAAGAAATAGTAGATAAAATAAAAATAAACAAATAATAATAATAAACAGATAAATACAATTACATACTTATATATACAATACCTATGATGAAAGAGAAAGTAAGTGCTCTTTCAAGCGATTCTTAAAGGAGAAGAGAGTGGGACTATCCCTAATAGTGCAGGGAAGTGCGTTCCACAGCCGAATGGCCCTCAGCCTGAACGAGTGCTCGTAGGCGACGGTGTTATGCTGCGGAATACATAGAAGAGACACCGTGTGAGATCTCCGCTCCTTGCCTCTGGAGAAAAGGAACTCAAAACGTTCACGAAGGTAGGAGGGATATCTGGGATTTCTCAAGATGTTAAAGAGTAAAGCCAATATGTGGAAATCACGGCGAAGACGAATCGGGAGCCAACCCAGTTCCTTGCGATACTGCGAGACGTGGTCATACTTGCGCAGCCCGAAGACGAACTGTTAGGAGGCCTATGGTGTCTGTCTTTTTAAAAAAAAACTACAATGTTCGCCTAACTAGTTTTATTGTCTTTTGACAAATCTTACAAGATCACTACGACACAACTTTTATAACTTCTTGAAAGTGGAGGCGACCGCTCCTCGCAATTGAACAATTCTAACTGACTAAAAAAAATATTATTCAAGTAAATGGCAGGTAACCAAAGGGCTGACTCTGCAATAGAATATCATGGAAATATACACGTTACAAGGTGATCTGCTTGTTTAGCTTTTATTACAAAGAAAACAGGGTTATAACAGCTCCCCCATTTTGACGAAGCTTCATCCCTAAGAATGAAGCGAAGTAAATACATGATAATGATAATAATGAGGAAAGATAAATAAGTAGATAACCGATTTGATTTCAAGAAGTCATTTTACAATACATGGGAAAATTGAGAAAATGTTATTATACTTAGTTTAGCATCTTATCAAACTAAAAGTTAAGGTTCCTTCTGGATGGATGTTTATATTCTAATTTAAAACTTGTATGAGGGGCTGGTAAAGATTTGATTGACCTCTTCTCATCTTCGGATGAGGAGACATCAGTCATTTCTATGGAGTTGGTAATATTAGAGTTATGTTTCACCATCCTTTTGTTGTGGCATTGATTAAAAATCTGTATACAACATCCAGAATCCGGTTTAATGTTCCGGTACCTATAACATTTATACAGTTTGTATCCTATAAATAAAAACATCAAAATAATCAAAACATAAGTAAACGTTGAATAGTATTGAGCATATCTTATAAAGTGTGACTCTGACTGTAATTTATTTATTTCATTTTCCAAATTATCTAGGTGGTGAGATGCGTATTTCAAGGACTCTAAGTTAATTTTGCTCAAATTGATAGGGGTTAAATGAGGTAAGGTTTTGTTAAACACTTCTTTCTTACAACAGTCATCTTGTGTAATATCGAAAGTTATATCTAGAGGAGACTTAATTATATTAGTATAAGAATTACTTGGCATGAGTTGGATAGTCCTTGAAAATCCAATACATTCTTCAGTTAGTTTAACTATACCAGTTCCTATGATAGAATAGTCGACAATATCGTCGTGACATTTTATAGTAAGTTTGCTAGGATCGGACTGTACATAAATCCATCTATTATTACTAAGCTTTTGCCAAATATCTATCTGGCCTATGAGTAGTTTTGAAAAACATTGGGAAGGTAGTGATAATGTCACTTCCGTAAGGAGCTTAGATTCACAGTTAGGGTTACCTAAGCTAGAAAATATTGAAACTAGTTCACATATAGAATAATTACCACTAATAAACTTACATTTGTCTAGATTATTAAACATAGCATAATGAATTCTGTTATCACTAAGTCCAATGTAGTTATCAGAAGGTTGAATGAGCGCAAAAGTACGGGTAACCCGTGATTCATCATGTGGAGTAGGTAAAGGTATGTTTTTATAAACCATGAATGTTTCTGACGTTATCAGTGGGACCTGCAGGACAAACACTATTTTATTGTTGTAGTAATAGGAACTAAGTTTGGACGCGTCAATTATAGAGTGGATATTGTTTACGTTAAGTGGCAATGGAAAGTCCAGACGTTTGTCTAGTTGGTTACTATGCATTGATAACTCATTGAACAGATTTAAAGGGCTTATCACACTAGGATGTAATACATTGACCTTAGAAAATAAAATAGCATTTAACGTAGTATCTAATAAATTCGATACAGAAAGTACAGAACTTTCTATGATGTTTAGTAAACTATTTATCCTAGAGATATAGAACAGTTCGTTGTCTATCTTGGTAATTTGAGACAGGATCCCATTCATGTTGTCAATTTGGGAGTTTATTTTGATTTCATTTTGACTAAGTTTGTAAATAGTAGAATTAAAATTATTTATGGTAGATTTAACAACATGAATGTTATCCTTCATCAAGTGAAATAGTTCATTTTCACTTTTCTTACACGATTCGATAGCGGAATCGTATTTTCTGGCATCATCGGCATCCAGGGTTCCGAAAAAGAATTTCAGGATTTCCCCACCAAATTCTAGAGATCGCTTGACCTTACTTTGGGATTTACTCAAAGTTATGTGAGATAGTGATTGCAGTTTAATTAAATTTGATTGCACTAAAACATCGATAGGGCTGAAAGCTTCTTTACATTGGATCAAATCTGATAGTTGTATTTTATTGCAAAGTTTCTCAGATTTTTGTAAAAGTGTTTCGATATTATCAAGATAAGGATGTAATGATATAAGCTCAATGTGTGTTACTACTTTCCAGTAGTCGTTATAGAAATTAATCGAAGTTACGGGTTCAAAGTAAATTCCTGGGCTATGAACTATTGGCGTGATTTTCGATTCAGCGCTGCATCCGTAGAGCAAGGCTCTGGAAACAAGGATAATGAAAAAGGTTATGTTTAGACTAGTTAGCAGGTTTAATTTCATTAGTATGGTGTTTGACATGTTTACGGCCCACTTGTAAAGAGACATTATGTTTGTTATGTACTTTGACAACCCTATATGGACCTTTCCAAATAGGGGATAGAGCCTTGCGTAACCTATGATGCTGCTTTAGGTAAACCATGTCACCGGTTTTATAATGTGAATCGCGAGAATGAGCATCGTAGTATTGTTTTGACCTTTCTTTACTTGCTATTATGTTCTGAATAGCCTTTTCACGGCTGAAACGCATCCTATATTGCAGGGCACGGATATATTCACTATAGGTAGTATTGTTAGACGTATCGTATAATGAGTTGGGAATAGATGGTTTATAACCATATAGAAGTTCGTGTGGTGTGAATCCAGTAGTACAGTGTGGAGTGGTATTGTAGGCTAATATAGCTGTAAATAAGTAGCAATGCCAGTCATTCTGATTTTCATTGACAAATGATTTAAGATACTCTTTTAGAGTTGCATGAGAGCGTTCAAGAGCTCCGTTTGTTTGTGGATGATATGGAGTGGTAAAAAGGGGCTTAATTTTTAAAATTTCTGTCAGTTGTTTGAAAAGATCTGATGTGAAACAGGTACCCAAGTCTGTTAGGATGTGTTTTGGAAATCCGAAAAGGGATATGAAATGCACTAGGTTACGTGCTATCTCTTCACTTGTTGCACCGACCATAGGGTAGGCGCTTGAGAATTTTGTGAGGTCATCTTGTAGTGTCAAGATGAACTTGAAGTTTTGGAAGCCAGCGTCCGGTAAGGGACCTACGACGTCGAGAGCTAATCGTTCAAATGGTTTAGTGGAGGTAGAAGTTATTTCCATAGGGGCTTTATTTGATATCCTTAAGGGTTTGTTAATTTGGCACAATTTACAATTTTTGACATAGTTTTCGATATCAGACCGCATGCCTTTCCAGTAGTAGGAGGCCTTGATTCTGT
The DNA here is from genome assembly GCA_949825045.1 of Argyresthia goedartella. Lineage (NCBI taxonomy): Eukaryota > Metazoa > Arthropoda > Insecta > Lepidoptera > Argyresthiidae > Argyresthia > Argyresthia goedartella. Next base: position 16,530,539 of record OX463821.1, on the reverse strand, counting down.
TATACATTCGTTTTGAACCTGGGTGACCAGCGATAGTAGAATCGTGGTTTTCTTTGAGAATTTTAGGAACTTCGGCAGGAGTTGGGTAAATCATTTGATTTTTATAAACATGTATCTTAATGTTCGTGTTGTGGAAAATGTGAGAGATCATGTTATAAATCTTTGTGTAAGCTATCTTAGAGAATGGATCGGAAAAATCTGGTAATGCAAGGTCTGTGGTCTCCGGACTATCTTCCAGAATCTGGTCTCGGAGTTTCATGAGTAAATTATATACATCCTTAAATTTAGTTTCCTCGTAGTGGTGGATTTTTGTGAATAGAAAGTAGTACATTTTATTATTCATATTTACGCTTTTAATCGTAAATGGTTCGCGTTCGGAATCAAGTAAGTCAGCGGAATTTAGTTGAGACATTAGCTCTTCACAATGTGGCATAGAATAGTCAAAGTCCAGTGAGACGGGACACGCGATTGATTTAAGCTTAGATAGATGGAGAGCTTCGGTATGTTCTTCCATTATGGTATTTGGAGTAGGGATTCTATTTGTAAATTGTTCCTTAAAATATTTTTCATATGGAGAGTTAAGTAGATTTTGGGAATCAATGATATTCACAGGACAACGCGATAACGCATCGGCGTTGGAGTTAAGGCGACCTTGTTTATATACAATTTCATAGTCGTATTCCTCTAGTTTAAGGCGCCAGCGAATAAGTCGGCTGCCAGGATCCTTAACGTTGAATAGCCAGACTAATGGCCGGTGATCCGTCACGATTTTAAATTTGCGACCAAAAAGGTAAGGGCGGAATGTTTTGACAGCATAAATTATGGCTAGTAATTCCTTTTCAGTGGTCGAATAATTTCCTTCAGGCTTGTTTAAGGTTCTGGATGCATAGGCTATAGGTTTGTCTTTACCTATATCACCTTGTGAAAGGACTGCACCTACCGCATAATTAGAAGCATCCGTTGTGATCACAAACGGGGCAGAAAAATCAGGATATTGGAGTAGAGGTGCAGTGGTGAGCTTTACCTTGAGGAGTTGAAAAGCGTTTTCTTGTTCTGAAGTCCAATCGAAAGGGATATCCTTTTTGAGTAGTGATGTTAAGGGTTTTGTGATTTTCGAGAAATTTTCAATGAAGCGTCGATAATAACCGACAAGACCAAGGAAGGATTTGATTTGCTTTACATTGGTTGGTACTGGGAACTCAGTAACAGCTTTAATTTTTTCGGGATTGGGACTGACTCCTTTGTCTGTAATTATGTGTCCTAAGTAAGCGACTTCCCGTCTGAGAAATTCACATTTATCAGGTTGTAATTTTAAATTGAATTGTCGCATCCTGTCGAAGACAAGTTGTAACTTGGTCATATGGGAATCCAGGTCATGTGAGTAGATTATGCAATCGTCGAGATAAACGTAACAGTGAAGGCCTTGAAGGCCTGAAAGAGCTGTATTCATGAGACGCTGAAACGTAGAAGGAGCATTTTTTAACCCGAAGGGCATCCTGGCAAATTCGTAGTGGCCAGTGACGCTCGAGTTAGTACTAACGGTAAATCCTGTTTTGAGGGCATCTGAAGCACTCATCTTTATTTGATGAAATCCGCTTGCCAGGTCAAGAGTGCTGAAATATTTAGAATGACCCAGTTGGTCGAGTATGTCGGTGATAAGTGGTAGAGGATAACTTTCAGAAACTGTGACGTCGTTCAAACGGCGGTAATCGATAACAATCCTCCATTTCTTCTTGCCGGAAGCGTCCATTTTTTTAGGGACTACCCATACGGGAGCACTCCATGGTGAGATAGAGGGGCGGATAATATTTTGATCAAGCATTTTTCGTACTTGAGAATCGACTTCTTCCTTATGACAATCAGGAAATCGATATGATTTTACATGAATAGGGGGAGAGTCACCGGAGTTAATAGTGTGCTCGATGGCGTTAGTATAGGTCAGGGATTCACCATCAAGGTGGAAGATATCAGTGTATTTGCGACAACACTCAAAAAGAGTTGCTTTTTCTTCATCGTTCAGATGATAACAGCGTAATTGATTTAAGACTTGATTTATTCGATCAGAATTAGAAACAGAAATAGAGTTTATTTTACGACAAGAATCAGATGTCGTTTCTGATTTCTCAATGGGTGTTAATTCCACCGCATAGTCTTTGACGTTGACGCTAGAGTTTGTAGTATTTAAAACTGAGATATTCACTTTGCCATTTGGTTTGATTAAAACTATGCAATTAGCGACATAAACACCTTCGCAATAAAGATGATCTAAAACGAGGGCCTCGTTATCTTGGTAGAGCTCGTGTGAGTAATTTGATATTCCGCACTCGATAACGGCTTCACTGCGAGCCGGTATGATGTAGGTAGGTTGATTATAAACAATAGGCAACTGTATATTGCGAATGTGTATGCTTTTCAATTCGTAGTTAATGTTAACTTTGAAATGTCCGAAAAAATCACTTCCGATTATTCCGTCATAATCTTCGAGGCACACATCGTCATTTGTGACATGGAATTTAAAATTGATTGTTTCTGAGGGTAAGTCAATATACAGCTGGAAGGTGCCCAATGTTGTAATTAAGGATTCTGATTTACTTATGCCTTTAATTTTTACAATTTCACGTGAGAGTGCAGGAGTTTCTTTCAAACTTGAGTTTTTAATTATACTGATGCTTGCGCCAGTGTCGATCAGCAAGCATAGTGGATTCACAGCGTATTTAGTTTGCAAATAAATGTGTGGTAATGATATTTTTTTATTAGTTATAGTAGTCTCGAGAATTGGTATAAAATCAGGGACAGGGTCGGATTCAGTTAGTTCAAAGTTTTTAATATTTCCCGAATCTTGATTTTGAGAATTGTTTTGAAAACTTTTTTGTATTGACAGAGTAGGACTCAGCGAGTGCTGAGGTGACATCGGAATCGTGTTCCGGGATTTATTTATAGAACTCTGTGGTTTAGTCAGAGTAGAACTCAGGGCAACCTGAGATGACCTCGGAACTATGTCCCGGGATTTAATTGTATAACTCTGGTCTTTAGGCAGAGTAGGACTCAGGGTGACCTGAGATGACCTCGGAACTATATTCCGGGATTTAATCGTAGAACTCTGGTGTTTGGGCAGAGTAGGACTCAGGGTAACCTGAGATGACCTCGGAACTATATTCCGGGATTTAATCGTAGAACTCTGGTGTTTAGGCAGAGTAGAACTCAGGGTAACCTGAGATGACCTCGGAACTGTAGTCCGGGATTTCTTTAATACATCGGCGTATGATAATTGAGAGATGACCTCAAAGGGTTTGTTATTTGTGCCGTTTTGATTAAGCGATTTCGGCAGGCACACAACCGAAATCATTCTTGGTTTAAAGCATCATCAGAAGGTTCATCATAGACATTATGCACATGGGCCTGTGCCGAAGTACCTTGTGAGGGATCTTGACCTTGGGAAGTTTGGGAATTCTTATATTTTAATTTATAACACTCGTCAATGGTGTGACCCTGTTTTTTGCAGTATCTACACTGTTTAGGACCTTGGAGAGAATCAAAAGCAGGTCTTGAATTGACGGCGTATGATCGTTGGGTTTGAGTTTGATTTTGAGGCTTGTTCCTAAAGCACTCAGAAGAAGTGTGCCCTTTCTTGTGACACAACGAGCATTGTTTTGCTCGGTAGAACGACGAAGACGACGATTTGGTGAGGTTATATAATTTTTCCTCTTCAACTGCGCATTGTATAGCGTCATTTAATTTAGGTGGGTTACGGCAACGCACTATGTTGGAGATTGAGGAGTTTAGGCCCAACAAAAATGTGTTGAGGGCAAGGTCCTCCATGGCAGCTATTCGCCCTACGAGTTCGTTTGGCTGTTTGCAATTATAATAAATATCAGATTGCATGCGTGTCAAGATCGATTCTAATCTTATCGAATATTGAGTCACATCTTCAGATGGCAACTGTTTACAATTTTGAAGATCAACAAGTAAATGTGTGGCATGTTTCTTTTCTCCAAATGTTGCTCGAAGGAAATTTTTTATTCCGTCCCATGAATCGAAGTTTTTGAGGCTGCAGGCAACCTGCGCCTTGCCTTCCAGTTGGGATATTACATATTTACACAAGACATTGATCTGGTCCGCATTTGCCAACGAAATAGCATTATCGCAGTTAGTTAGGAATGCTGGAAGGGATTCTTTATCACCATTGTATGGTTTTATAAATTTAGTCAATACTGACAGGGAGATTTCAGCATTTTTATCGACTTTTGGTGGCATGTTGGTTGGAAGAATAGCAGATAAGTCGACACTAGATCCAAAATGAGAGTCAGAGGAAGTATGAGAAGCGTCTGATTCTGAACTGATTGATTCGTGACCTTCTGGAAGTTCCGATTTTAATTTGGAATCTTCAGATTCGGATTTGACGTCAGACATTAATTATTGTGCTATGTTTAGGTAGTCTTAGACAAAATGTTTGACAATACCAATAAAATAAATGTAAAAATAAATCACCGTAAAACATAAGATGTAGCAGGTAAAATTAAAAGTAGGACTTAAAAAACACTTTCACATGAAAACGGTAGAACACAAAAGTAAACGGGTTTTGTAACTCACAGACACACGACGATATTGGTCTTAAGCTGCATTCTCGGGCTTGGCGATGGTATCACGCGGCAGGTTGCGTGTGACGCGTGTCTAGTGACAGCGCTTGGTGACCACGCGGCGACAGGCGGCGTGTTAGATTTTTGGCTGGAAACGGGCTGCAGGATAATGCACCCAGGATGTTGGGCGATGGTGATGATGAGCTAGAGCTGTTCGTCGGGCACGTTGAATGGAGTACCCGCAGTGGTAGTGTTCTGGATCGCGGGCTCACGCTCAGAGGGCGGAGACTGACCGTCGGATCAAGACAGTTAGGTTGTAGCTGACGCGGGCTCGTACTAGGCACGAGTCTTATCGTCGATCAGGACAAACACTGGCCAGGGATTCGGATTCCTTAGATGTCTGTATGACCTCTTTGGAATCCCACTTCTGACACCAATTTGTTAGGAGGCCTATGGTATCTGTCTTTTTAAAAAAAAACTACAATGTTCGCCTAACTAGTTTTATTGTCTTTTGACAAATCTTACAAGATCACTACGACACAACTTTTATAACTTCTTGAAAGTGGAGGCGACCGCTCCTCGCAATTGAACAATTCTAACTGACTAAAAAAAATATTATTCAAGTAAATGGCAGGTAACCAAAGGGCTGACTCTGCAATAGAATATCATGGAAATATACACGTTACAAGGTGATCTGCTTGTTTAGCTTTTATTACAAAGAAAACAGGGTTATAACAGAACTGAATCCCGAGGTTTTGAAGTCGTTCGAGTTTATTCAGTTGTTCTTCGTTTGCACTCACCCAGCAAGCATCGGCATAGTCAATTAAAGAATGTAGAAGGGACTGGGCTAGAGTGACTTTAGTGTGCCGTGGAAGGAAGTATTGTAATCTCCGAAGAGAGTGAAACGATGCAAAGACTCGTCTGCTGACCTCGGAGACATGGGGCGACCAAGACAGCATGTTATCGAATACAATTCCGAGATTTTTAGCTTTATCGCTGTATTTGATTACGGTTCCGTCAAATATTAGAGGAGCGATTTGAAGTTGTTGTAACAGGTTAAGAGAGCATCGGGTTCCCAAGATCAAGGCCTGCGACTTGCTCGGGTTGACTAGAAGCCCATACGAGAGGGCCCACTTCCGGATATTCTCGAGGTCAGCATTCAGAGCCTCCACAGCCGGAGTCACATCACGCGGAGAAAAATGCCGGTATATTTGGAGGTCATCTGCGTAAATATGATATGAAGAAGTAAGTACATCAGAGATTGAGTTGATAAAAACCGAGAACAGAAGGGGTGAAAGGATGCCACCCTGAGGAACCCTAGTGAATAGATCGTACCAATCGGTGGATGTCTCCTCAGACTTGATGCGTTGTTGTCGATCTCTGAGATAGGAGTCAAACCAGAGGGCGGCATGAGAGGAGACATTAAGTGAATGAAGGATCGCAACCAGGATATCAAAATCCACGCAGTTGAAAGCGCTGCTGAGGTCAAGCAATGCCAGCATAGACATCCTCTTCTGGTCCATCGCAAGTTGGATATCATCTGTCACTTTGAGTAGAGCCGTGGTAGTGCTGTGACCCGGCCTAAAGCCCGATTGGAAAGGATTAAGGAGATTCATGGAGGAAAGATAGGTGGATAGTTGAGTGTGTACAATGGATTCAAGGACTTTGGAAAGGATAGGCAGGATAGAAATAGGACGAAATTCTTTGTAGGAAGTAGGGTTGGATGTTTTAGGCAGAGGCATCACGAGAGCACGTTTCCACTGACTAGGGAAGTGACAGTCAGAGAGAGAAGCATTAATTATGTGAGTGATAACCGGCAGCAATTCCCCAAGAACAATTGTTAGCATTTGAGAGCAGATTTTGTCATTGCCCACGGCTTTTAATGAGATTGCTAGCACTGCTTTCCTGACTGCAGCGATTCCAACATGACGTAGATGGAAAGGAGAGTGGCAGGAGACAGTCCTGGAAAGCAAGTTACGGAGTGTGGCATCCTTGACAGATGGATCCATCTGGACGGGGGGGACAGCAAAAAAATTATTGAGACCGTTAAGGTCGATGTTACCAACAGCCAGGTCCTGGGACTTACCAATGCCAAGGGTCTTCAGAAATTTCCAAACTTGTGCAGGGGCGTAGCTCTCGATACATTCAAATTTATGACGGCGTTTGGCATCTCGACACAGACGGGAGCAGCGATTACGAAGTCTTTTGTATGCTAAGGGATTTTCGTCGGTCGGATCCTTTTTATAATTAGTCTTGGCACGGTTTCTTTTAGCCATCAGACCCTTGATGGTATCAGTAAGCCATGGAGCGGGAAGGTGTTTTACTTTAACCTTCTTAACAGGAGCATGTTTGTCAAACAAGCTCAGGACAATTGTGTTAAAGTTCTGAACCTTATCATCAACGGACTCACTACCCAGAACAAGGGACCAATCTATGGAAGAGGTGTCGGATTTAAGGGAAGTGAGATCAATACCCTTGAAACTACGAAGTTCAAGAAACTTAGCTTTACGCTTGGGGGGCCTAATGTTGTAGGATAGGTAAATTAAATCATGGTAGGAGAAGGGGGCACTGAGTTGACCATGTACGGCAACCTTAGTGGGGTTAGATATTATCATCAAGTCAAGAAGAGAGGGGGTACAGTGAGGCTGAAAGTGAGTGGCATCGAGGGGAAGAATGTGTAAATTCAAGGAGTTAACAATGGATCGCAGTTTGTCTGATCGAGCATTGTTTTTAAGGAGGCAGGTGTTAAAGTCACCAAGAATAAGAGTTACAGGATAAAGAGGGGACAGGTCATTAAGAAGAGTTTCAAAAGATTCAAAGTAATCTATACGACGAGAGGGGCTGTAGTAAACACCCAGAAGAACTTTATTGTGACGAAGACATATCTCTAAAAACAAGTGTTCTGCAGAACCAGAGTATAGGCTGGGCGAGTGGCTGATAACTTTGTAGGAGATGTCAGAACGAAGGAGAGCCTGAACCCTGGCAGAGCATACATGGAAGAAGAGAGGGATGGCTTAAGGAAAGATTCGGAGACAAGAATTCCGTGAGTATTCTGATTATAGGTAGCTATGTAGGTGGTTGAGTGATGATGCTAGCCAATAACACGATAAATCACTGATAACTTTATATTATTTATTTGAACACATAGACCTATTGTTTATGTACAGAATGATGCGGATAGCGTAGACACGGATGTTATTTATCACAAGGAAGAAAGTAAAGTTCAAAGAGATAGCAGGCGAAAGCAAAATAAGCAAATAAAATAGATCGCGAAGCAATAGCGAGTGGAGCGCAAGCGTACAAGTGACACAAGCTTCACGTCTGAGGTTAGAATCCAACTGGCCGGCGGGCGGCGATCGGCGGCGGCGGCGCGCGCGCATCGAGGCTGCTCCTAGTGACGTCAACGACGAACAATAGGACCAGTAATACAGATGATCGCGCGTGGGTTCGCTTGTTAATTAAATAATATTTGTGAAAGTACAACAGAGTGGTGTATGAGATGAATGAATGTATTAGTGTGAGTTAATAGAATACGTAAATAAGTAAGAAATGAATTATAATAAATGTTATGTACAGTATAAATAAATTATTACGATAAACTACATATAAGGTTAAAATATAACGAGTCACCTACATCACTCCCCTCCAGAGACCGGCTAAGGGCGATAAAAATCTGGGAAATGAACTCTCCGACCTGAACGTGTAGTCCTAATGGGAGTATCCTGTGACCGTGATTGTAGGGGCGGAGGTGGGGGGTGAGTGTCTGGCGGTACGGGGTCATATCGCGGTTGGGAAAAATTGTCGTCTAGTATAAAGGCTGGTTTTAATCGGTCTATGCTCACTACGACGTCTTTGTTCCGCACACGTATCTTAAAAGTCTTTGCGCCTCTCTTAAGTACCTCGAATGGCCCAACGTAAGCTGGTTGAAATGAGCCGCGTAACACTTCTTCCCTAAGAAATACGTGACTGCAGCTGGCTAAATCCTTAAACACGAAGGCTTTACGAGTGTTGGAATGGTGCTGAGGTGGGACTGGTCGTATGCGCTCGGCGAAGGACCTCATACGGGCTGAGAAATCGGTGATGTCGGTGGTGTAACCTGGGACGTTATGACCAAAAAATTCACGCGGTAGACGTAGGGGTTCCCCGTACACCAGCTCTGCCGATGATACCTGAAGGTCTTCTTTTACAGCGCTCCTAATGCCTAAAAGTACCAGTGGCAATGACTCAGTCCAGTTGGCGTCGGCGTGACAGGTAATCGCTGCCTTCAACTGCCGATGAAATCTCTCCACCAAGCCATTACACTGTGGGTGATAAGCTGTTGTCCTACGGTGGTCGAAACCTATGGACTTTGACAGCTGCTCGAACAAAGCTGATGAAAATTGGGCCCCACGATCGGTAACGATCTCTTTGGGACAACCGTATCTGGATACCCAACAGCTGACAAACGCTTTGGCTACAGTTTCAGCGGTGATATCAATAATAGGTACAGCTTCCGGCCATCGCGTGAAGCGATCGACGGCTGTGAGGCAATACCTATAGCCACCAGCGGACGGTAGTGGACCGATCAGGTCTAAATGGACGTGTTGGAAACGCGCTGAAGGTAAGTCGTTTGTACCTAACGGTGAAGCAACGTGTCTGGTTACCTTCGTGCGCTGGCAGATCAAACACGCCTTAGCCCATTCACGGCAGTTTTTCCGTAATAGTGGCCAAACGAATCGTTGAGCAACGAGTTTGGCGGTGGCGTTGGCACCAGGGTGGCTAAGAGAGTGCAGACAGTCGTAAATCTGCTTACGCAGTTGTTTGGGAACGAAAGGCCTGGGTGTCGGTGTACTGACGTCGCAGTACAACATGGAACGACTCCCAGGTATGTTCATTTTGGTAAGACGAAGTGAAGTGTCACCTTTAAGATACTCAACGAGCTCTGGGTCTTGGTCTTGGAGATTGGCCATCACTTCGAGATCAACAGGCGACTACAGTTCTTCTACGCGCGACAGTGTATCGGCAACCAAGTTGTCTTTGCCGGCAATGAAGACAATGTCTGTGGTGAATTGCGAGATGAAGTCGAGGTGTCTATACTGTCGTGGAGAGCAGTTAATTTTCCGTTCATGAAATGCGTAACATAACGGTTTATGGTCAGTATAGATGGTGAAGTTGTGGGCCTCTAGCATATGCCTGAAATATTTAATACTCTCATAGATGGCAAGGAGCTCGCGGTCATATGGTGAGTATTTTGTTTGTGTTGGGCTCAACTTGCGAGAGAAAAATGCAAGGGGCTGCCAGTCTCCCTCCTTCAGCTGCTGTAGGACTCCACCTATCGCCGTATCGGAGGCGTCAGTGACCAGTCCTAACTTAGCTGACGAGTCGGGGTGTGCCAAAAGAGCTGCATCACATAAGCTCTTCTTACAAGCTTCGAATGCTTTGAGGGAATCCCCTTCTATATTGACTGGATGGGAAGCTTTGACCGACCCTGTAAGCAAGCCATTGAGCGGCGCTTGAATTTGGGCGGCATTTGGCAGAAATCGCCTGTAAAAATTCACCATCCCCAAAAATCGTCGGAGTTCTCGGACGGTTTTTGGGGGCGTGAACTCAGCAATGGCCTGTACCTTGCTTTCCAGTGGCTTAGTGCCCTTTTCGGAGATTGAATAGCATAGAAACGTGATCTCTGACATCCCGAAGACACACTTGGCCGTGTTGACAAGTACACCATAGCTGCGCATGCGTTCGAAAAGCTGGTGCAAGTGGTCTTCGTGCTCCTGTGGCGTTTTGCTGAAAATCAAGAAATCGTCGAGATACGGGTAGCAAAAGTCGAGACCACGAGTTAGTCCGTCGACAAACCTTTGAAAGGTTTGTGCCGCATTCCTAAGACCAAACGTCATGAAAGGAAATTCATAAAGTCCGAATGGTGTGGTTATAGCTGTCTTGGGTATGTCCTGTTCAGTAACAGGGATTTGGTTGTAGGCTTTTACCAAATCTACCACTGAAAATATAGTACAACCGATACAAGATTTTTCGCACTGTCTGTCAGTGCGAAAAATCTTGTATATGTCTAACTGGGTATTGGTCAGGTATGGTACGTGCATTTAATTGCCTATAATCGCCACACGGGCGCCACCCGTGATCCTTCTTAGAAACAAGGTGGAGAGGCGACGACCAGGGACTGCCAGACGGACGTGCTGTCCCGTTAGTTATCATAGTGTCGAATTCTTGTTTCGCGATTTTTAACTTATCCGGGGCAAGACGGCGTGGGGAACATGATACAGGTGGACCCGGTGTAGTGCGTATGTGGTGTGTAGTGTTGTGTTTTGCAATACCCGGAGTACCAGCAGGACGTGTTATTTCCGGATATTCTGACAAAATTTTATTATACCTACCGTCACCACCAGTCGATACCTTTACGCTTAGCACAAGCGTGCTATTTATATCTAAACAGGCTACCGAACTGACATTGGTGAGGCCATCGATAACTTTTTGTTCGCTGACGTCGACTATAAGGCGGTAATGCGTTAAAAAATCTACACCTATGATTGCTTTTGTGACGTCAGCGATCACGAAGCGCCACGGAATGTTGCGGCGTAATCCTAAATTCAAATTAAGTTGAATATAGCCATACGTATCGATAGCCGAGCCATTGGCAGCAGTAAGTTGGTAAGTAGTTTTACAACGGCGCTCACGAAAAGCAGATACAGGGTAAACACAAATGTCACTTCCGGTGTCTATGAGGAACTGTGTCTGTGTAATACGGTCCGTGATGAATAGGCGACCTGTGGTTAGGTTGTGGCAGTCGGTCGTCGCCATCACTGACTGCTCGGCACATTTCCCGGTTTGTGGTCACAGGGCTTGATACACTGACGCGCCTTGGATCCATATTTCGAGTGGTACCAGCAGATCGGGTACCTCTGGTAATTGGAAGTGGAACGGCGTGATGAGGAACGGCTGCGCTGGTCTCCACCTCGGCGCTCGATGCTGCGGGAGCGGTGCTGTGACTGCGTAGTAAGGGCGCTCACTTGTCGCGTCAACTCAGCTTATTGCCGCGTTAATTCCTCAATAGCTGATCCTGCTGCTGACGATGATGATGTGGTTGCTGCCACCTGCTGCGATGGTGCTGCGATGTCATAAACGCGATCGGCGAGTTCGGCGACTGCGTCAATAGCTAACGTCGGCTGCGATGCGACGATTGGCTGTAGCGAGGTAGGTAGCCGGCTGGTCCAGATGGTCCGCATGAAGTCTGAAGGGATGTCGTGTCCGGCCAGGTGCTGCAGGTGCCGCAGGAACTGCGACGGCTTGCGGGTCCCGAGCTGCTCGTGAGTCAGCAGCCGCTTCACCTTGTTCTCCTTGGACACCGAGAGCCGCTTGATGAGCTCGGCCTTCAGCTTGGAGTAGTCGGGAGGGCCAGTAAGAACATCCTCAATCTCTGCAGCATACTGGCGGTCGAGAGTGGCCAATATGTGGTAAAATTTGGTAGCTTCGTTTGTTACCTTCATAATTGTGAATTGCCCTTCCACCTGCGCGAACCATATCGCTGGCTTTTCGGGCCAGAATGGCGGTATCTTTAGGTGGAGTGGAGCTGGAGTCGCCGTCAGTGTGGAACAGGCGACCTTCATCTTCTGGTCTGGGGGAGACGACGCCATCTTGATAGGATGCCGCCCGCCGCCACGAGGCAAGACATTCACATTCCTTTGTGAATCTTCCGAGTCAGGTCCGCTCGAATCATCTGAGCTCATCGTGTTCTTTAAGAGGGGTCACCAGTATAGGTAGCTATGTAGGTGGTTGAGTGATGATGCTAGCCAATAACACGATAAATCACTGATAACTTTATATTATTTATTTGAACACATAGACCTATTGTTTATGTACAGAATGATGCGGATAGCGTAGACACGGATGTTATTTATCACAAGGAAGAAAGTAAAGTTCAAAGAGATAGCAGGTGAAAGCAAAATAAGCAAATAAAATAGATCGCGAAGCAATAGCGAGTGGAGCGCAAGCGTACAAGTGACACAGGCTTCACGTCTGAGGTTAGAATCCGACTGGCCGGCGGGCGGCGATCGGCGGCGGCGGCGCGCGCGCATCGAGGCTGCTCCTAGTGACGTCAACGACGAACAATAGGACCAGCTATACAGATGATCGCGCGCGGGTTCGCTTGTTAATTAAATAATATTTGTGAAAGTACAACAGAGTGGTGTATGAGATGAATGAATGTATTAGTGTGAGTTAATAGAATACGTAAATAAGTAAGAAATGAATTATAATAAATTTTATGTACAGTATAAATAAATTATTACGATAAACTACATATAAGGTTAAAATATAACGAGTCACCTACACTGATCAACGAAGGCATCGAGAAGATCAGCGTAGCTGGCGTGAATGCTCTGGGCATTAATATGGACGATGTTGAGATTAAAGCCAAGGGTCGAGAACACGCGTTTCAGATTATCAGACAAAGAGCCATCCGCCGACAACCCACCTCCCGCACTAAGAGAAACGTCGCTATCAGAGCTAGAAATGAAGCTATCATTAAAATAGTTTAAGGTATTCATAAACTATATAGGTATATATATAAATTACAAAAAAAAAAAAAAAAAAGGATCTACTTTAAAATACTTTTCGTTCTAAGCCTGAACTCAGTCTCAACAGCCAGCAAAAGAATATAGCAATATCGAAATCTCTCTATTGCGTTTCGTTACGCGTAATACGGAATGTTTGTATAGAGACATGACAGTAACAAGATAAAAAAAAAAACTGTCGCTGTCAAAAATGACAGATGACAGTGCTGGATTCAATTATCAAGAAATTAATAAATAGATGAAGGGAATTCTTGCCGTCATTGTGGAGGATATTGCACGTGTTCGGATAAATTTCTAAAAAATTTGAGCATTTGCTGACTCTTCCTGTGTCTATAATTTATCTAATTAGTTGTGTATTGTCCGTATTTGTGTTGTGCTTGTCCTAGGGTTTGGATGAGGTAAGAAGTTTTAATTCTATTTAGGTAAACCATGGAGACAGATGACGATCCACCAGATAAATCGCCTCCCCCAAATGTTCCCCTCTCCCCTTCACTCTTCCCGTCAGGAGACTTCCAATCCCAAGACACAGTTTCTCGAAAACGCGCGGCTGATAATTGTATAGACCAAGCTCCGAAGAAATCTGTCACAGAATTGTCACAATCTCCACCGTCCATTCAAACTGTCTACATAGCAGAGTCCTCTTCGCAAGGCCAATACTCTCCAAGCGACAAAGGCCCATTCATAGTACATGTTGCTCGTATTGAAGAGGAGACCTCTTCAGGTCTTACCCTAAGACCTATTAAGTTTGGTCAATTCCTACACAGGAACAACATTAAAAACATGGTGTGAAAAGCGTCGGCCGCAACCGTGTTTCTATCCAGTTCAAGACCGCCTCTGATGCCAATTGTTTTCTATCTCACCAAGCATTGAACGAAGCCAAGTATAGAGCAACCATACCCACTTACAATGTGACCCGCATGGGTCTGATTAGGGACATCCCAGTGGAGTGGAGCTTGGAAGAAGTTGTTACGGCTATCCAGCTCCCCCCTAACTGTGGTCCCATAATAAAAGCCCGCAGAATTAGCCGAAAAACCAAAAAAGATGATAACTCTGTAGTTTACATCCCAACACAGTCAGTTGTGATCACAATATCTGGTCAGGTTCTCCCAGAGAGAATCTTCTGCTTCTACAATTCTATCCTAGTGGAGCAGTATCAATTCCCCACAATACAGTGTTGGAATTGTTGCCGTTTTGGCCATGTAAAAAATCAGTGCAGATCAAAGCCACGTTGCTATAAATGATCACAATCGCATGATGGGGACTCCTGTTCCAAAACCCAGCAATCTTGTCTATACTGTTCTGGCCCTCATAGGGCCATTGATAAGTGTTGCCCGGAATTTCACCGACAAAAAGCAATTAAGGTCATCATGTCCCAGGAAAGTGTCTCTTATAAAGATGCTTCAATTCGGCTTCCTACGACCAGAAAATCTTTTGCAGATGTTGCTCGTCCTTCCCAAGTACACTCTCTGTCCCCACCTTCTAGCCAACTGTTGGCCCCATCCCAATCCCCTCAGAAAGTCTCTCACCGTAAAACTGTATTTACAACCAGACAACCCAGATCTCCTGATCGTAGACAGGGGTATGACAGGAATGCTCATTTTAATATCATTAACTCTCCCCCCTCTTCTCTTCCCAATGGCCACGCACTTCAATCTGAAATGTCCAACTCAGATCAACCTAACGAAAACCTCCTTGAACTTCTTCTCTCCACCATTATCAATTCACTGACTAAGTTCAGTGATTGTCCATTACCGCCCAACGTGACACAAGGTCTAAATAAGATCTTACGACTAGTTAACTCTTCTAATCCTCCTCAAAATGGCCAGCATTCTTCAGTGGAATTGCAGGAGCCTGATGCCTAAAAAATCAGATTTAATTTATTTAATAAATAAGTATTGGACCTCTGTTATAGCCCTCTCGGAGGTGTGGTTGCTACCAGGATCTCGTTTTCAGGTGACAGGTTTTACCAGCCTCCGGGAGGATAGAATAGATGGTTACGCAGGTGCCATTCTTTTAATTAAAAATGGTATCCCTTTTTCTAGACTTAATATTCCTGTTCATAGTGATAAAATTAATGTTGTTGCTACAAGATGTTTTGACACCACCTTTCTTTCAGTTCATATTCCTCATCCAGATCTCTCTAATCTCCATGAACTGGATATTATTATTTCTTCTCTTCCTTCACCTATTGTAATCCTAGGTGATCTCAACTGCCATAATCAGATTTGGGGTAGTTATAAAAATGATACAAATTCTTCTACAATTTTAGATATCCTAGATAAATTTGATCTCTGTATCCTAAATGATGGCCGCCCAACCCGCAGAGTATCCCCGACTCAAGATCCTAGAAGTGCAGTAGATCTATCTCTCTGTTCCTCAAATTTAGCTTCAGTCCTCTCTTGGGATATTCTTTCCTCCACATATGGCAGCGACCATTTTCCAATTTTACTTAACTTCCCTAACAAGACCGTCCCAAAAAAAACATTCTCACCATTACTCAAATACAGACTGTCTGGTGCAGACTGGGAAAGGTTTGCTAAAGAATGTGATCATAGGATTAAGATGCTGGACTCTGTGTCTTCTGAAAATGCTATAAATCTCTATTCTAAATTTCTTGAAGCAATCAAAGCCTCTGCTAACTCTTCAATCCCACACGTTGAACGCCGGGAAAATTTTCGAGTCTTTCCAGAAACGCCCCGGTGAGCCTAACGTAACTGTTCCGTTCAGGCCGTGGGACTCACCGGTGGGCCGCGGGAGGGGTTCACTTTAAACGCTTCCCACAGGCCACAGAGTGCAGCTATCAAACTAAATATGTATGGAAGTGAGCCGTATGGCCCACGAGCTGAGTTGGACGGCGTGGTTTTCAAATCCATTGAAAAAAAAAGATTTTCTAAGGATTTTGTAAAAAAGTGAGGGTTGCGCAGAATTACGAAGAACAAAATAATATTTTATCGAAATATTACAAAAACAACCGATTCATATTTATACATTATTTATTAGTAAACATTCAACATACATTTCTTTCCAAAAAAATACTAAAAACAATTAAATCACACGATCTAAACTCAAATTGAAATTATTATTTATTGCACATACTTCAATCAATAATAACAATCATATTCATGGCACTTTTTGAATTATGTTATATCTTAATACCTAATCAAAGAAAGTATTTATCGATGAGCCTTGTTGAAACAACCTAAACAAAGAAAAGGTTTGTCTGGACAGCTCGCGCAAAAAGTGGTTACTTTTTGCGTCTTTGTTTTAGCAGTTTTGCTACCCATGGTTGGTACATTCTTTGCGTAACATTGGCGACAGGTTCTTCTCACTTTTCTGGCCAAACCCTCCTTCTTTTCCAGACGATGTTTTAATCTCTTCGGTCTTTCTTCAGGCATATCGTTGACGTCGACTTGGCATAAGTTCTTCATTACGAGCCTACGGAAATCCACTATTTGTATAGTTTTTTTAGTTACTGACTTATACAAAAGCAAAGCATTAACCATTGCCGTGTTTAGCAGTAAATCAATAGCCAGCTTCTTATACCATTTTACAGTTTTTCTCAAGGGAGACGAATATGCTGCCATCTGATCTGAAAGGTCGACTGCTCCTTTAGCTGTATTATAATCAATTACAATCTTCGGTTTCAGGACAAATTGGCCTCGCGCCTTTTTTACCTTTCCGAATTTATCGGAATGTTTTGTTGACAAAACCATGACGTCTCTTTTGTCTCTCCACTTCATAGCCGTAATTCCATCTCGGCTCTACCTTGCTATGTACTGCCCTTCTTCAGTTTCGTAGTCACAACCTTTTTCGGCAGATGTTTTCTATTTTTTCGTATTGTCCCAACCAAGTGGGTTTCTTTTTCAAGCAAGGCTCTTGCCAGATCGACACTGGTGTACCAATTATCGGTATAAAGTGTGTGACCTTTATTTAAAAGGTCACTGCACAAACTCATTACCACATTAAATGGGGTAGTATTTGTGGTTTCGAGGTTTTTTCCTGCGTAGACACTTATTTTGTAAGTGTATCCAGGTATACAGCACAATTTAAATAATTTGATGCCATATTTGTGTCGCTTTTGTTTTTTGTACTGGCGGAATATTATTCTGCCACGAAATGGAACCATACTTTCGTCAATACATATGTCTTCGCCTGGTGTGTAATGCATCTGGAATCGTTCATTCAATACATTTAACAGGTAGGCAATACGATGGAGTCGGTCTTCTTTGTTTGTTTCATCGTTGAGTGAAAAATGAAGCATCTGCAATATCAATTCAAAGCGATTCCGTGACATTACTGAGCGTGGAAAAGGATGACCAACAATGTCATCAGTTGACCAATATTCATTTATTCTTGGCAGTTTTGTGAGGCCCATAAACAGAAGTAGGCCGAAAAACTTTTTTATCTCTCCAAGATCCGTCGAAACCCAGTTGCGAAGCCTGGCAAAGCGTGCATTTTCTTCTGACATTGCAATTTTGTTAATAGCAAATTGGTTAGTTCGGTCAGCAATTTCTTGGAAAAGACTGTCTGGAATTAGTAGTTGGAAGAAGTCCGCTGGAGATTTGGTGGTCATGCTTGAGGATAGGTTAGTCGGAAGGCCAGGGGTTTCAGTAAAAGGTATTACTTTTCGTTGTTTACCTTGAGGCTTTGACCAGGTGCCCGATGGTGGTAAAATACCTGGGGATTAAAAGAACAATAACATAGTAAACTCGAAAATATTATATGGAAAATGTCAGTTATTAAGCTCTTTTTCAGGTTTATAACATTCATACATACATACATAACACATCTTAGTTATTTAGTTCTTATTCAGGTTTATTACATTCATACATACATACATAACACATCTTAGTTATTAAGTTCTTTTTCAGGCTTATAACATTCATACATACATACATAACACATCTTAGTTATTAAGTTCTTTTTCAGGCTTATAACATTCAAACATACTTACATAACACATCTTAGTTATTAAGTTCTTTTTCAGGTTTATAACATTTATACATACATACATAACACATCTTAGTTATTTAGTTTTTATTCAGGTTTATAACATTCATACATACATACATAATACATCTAGTTATTAAGTTCTTTTTCAGGTTTATAACATTCATACATACATACATAACAAATCTAGTTATTAAGTTCTTTTTCAGGTTTATAACATTCATACATACATACACACTTACATAACACATCTAATTATTAAGCTCTTTTTCGGGTAAAACACATACACAATTAACACAGTTCCCTTGGCCACCTTCCAGCTCCATCATCAGACCCTGGACCTGATGCGGGACCAAACTACTTGTCAAGAATAAAATGAGCCCAAACTTGATAGGGTTGCGTCGTTTGGTAACAGAGTTCCCATGGCCACCTTCCGTCTTCATCATCAGATCAGCTCCAAGTGAAAAAAAATGCATTATCATTTAACTTACAAACGTATTCAAATTTTCAGCTCAATCGGATAACGATAAGTGGGTAAAATTCAAGCCAACAGATTTGACGCGAACACACATACATACATACATACATACAGTGCAAGTTAAATAAAAGCTTTTGTAAACTTACCAATTGTAGCAGCGACAACCCTTGAAATTTCTTCATCGCTGCCTTCACTTTCGGACAGAATGATTCGGCGACATCTTCTTTTCGTCGGATGAACATCTTCGTCATCTTCTCCCGTATTTATTGCGTTAAGCAAATTAATTTCGACGTTTTCTAACTGCGTCAAATCATCTTGTGACAAGTCGAAATCATCGAAATCATCCATTTTGGCGCGAAAGCGGAGCAAAACAGTAAATATCCTTACGTATCGACGCGGCACTAGCTACTGACCGGGCGAGCGTGGGTCCGCAGGCCAGCACTGCGTACGCGCGGGGTTGAGCCGTCGCGTGACCCCGCGGCCCCCGCCAACGGAAAATCAGAAATTCTTCGTAGGAGGCCTAGGGACCCACCGGTGAGCCTTTTGCAATAACTCTCGATTTTGACGGTGTAGGCAGCTAAAATTAATTTTCTATCCGAATTAACACATATTCTAACGTTTGAGACAAAAAACTCAATTTCATAAAAATGACGGATGTCGTGATTTCAGCGTGGCCCGAACGGAAAGTATCGGTAGGCACACCGGTGGGCCGCGCGGCGTTTAACGTGTTAAAAAAACCTCCCCCTAATAAAATTCGTTCTCCTCCGTGGTGGGACCATGAATGTTCTGATGGTATTATTAAACAAAAAGAGGCCGAGATTACGTATGCGTATTACGTATACGTATTATAAACTACCAAAGAATTTCTGCCATGGTCAGTAAAATGTTGTCTAAAAAGAAACAATCAGGTCGGTCAAAATTTTGCGAGAACTTATGTCCTCGAGCCCCAGCTTCTCTCATTTGGAAAAATATAAAAATATTCAGGAATTCTTTTTCGGATCATAATTTGTCCTATAGCGATCCCAAAGTGTGGTTGGAGAATTTCGCTAGTAAATTAGCCCCCTCCTCAGTTCCCTTTTCCGATTGCCTCTCATCTGTGCCCTCCATCCAGTCTCCCCCCCATAGATTAAATGAAGTATTTTCAGAATCGGAGTTTGATCTTGCAGTAGAAAACCTAAAGGACTCCTCCCCAGGTTTGGATGGCATTCCATACTCTTTTATTAGAAACACTGGGTCTGTGACTAAAAAATACTTTCTACAGTTGATCAATAGTTTCTTCACATCTGGGTCTCCCCCGGAGGCTTGGAGGTCGCAAATAATTATCCCTATATTAAAACCTGGTAAAGACTCCTCAGATGCTGCCTCTTATAGACCTATAGCCCTGTCTTCTACTCTTTCTAAAATTTCTGAACACCTTGTCAAAAATCGCTTAGAAAGTATTATAGAGAGAGATATATTAGATATATTAGGGAGTCATAACATTTTAGCCGTAAGCCAGTCTGGCTTTAGAAAAAAAAAAAAACTATGGATAGCCTGGCCATCTTGACCACGGATATTAGGATAGCTTTCTCGAAAAATGAATCAGTCGTGGGAGTATTTTTAGATATATGCTCTGCTTACGACAATGTGCTTCTTCCTGTGCTCAGGCAAAAAATGCTCCATCTGAGTATTCCAGTGAGGTTAGTTAATTTTATTACCAGCTTATTCTCAGACAGGTCAGTGTTGATACGAAACCAAGATTGCTTCCTGTCTCCTCGGTCAGTATGGAAGGGTCTGCCTCAGGGATCAGTCCTGAGTCCCCTACTCTATAGGATTTACACTTACGATCTTGATAGAGTAGTTACCTCCTTTTGCAACATACTTCAGTATGCGGACGATTTAGCCCTTTATGTTCCTTTGCCTTCGATAGAGGAGGCCGCTGCTAGACTGAATTCCGCTATTATGTACCTCGAGGACTGGCTAAGTGATCACGGGTTGTCATTGTCAGCCCCAAAGAGTAACGTTGTTATTTTTACCAGGAAAATCCTTATTCCGGATGTGGACATCACCATAGACGCACATCATCATCAATCCCAGTTTCTAATTCTGTTAAATTCTTGGGTGTCATTCTTGACTCTAAAATGAACGGTTCCGCCCATCTTAACTACGTGATGAAAAAATGCGAAAAGGGAATCAACATCATGCGATGTCTTTCTGGTACGTGGTGGGGCGCTCACCCGTATTGTCAAAAGCTGATATATAATGCCATCGTACGCAGCCATTTCGATTACGGTACTTTCCTGCTTGAACCATGTAATAAAGCTGCTCTTGATTGCCTCCAGAGGGTTCAATTAAAATGTTTACGCATTATTATCGGTGCCATGAAATCGTCTCCCACAAACGCGTTACATTCCCAAAGTCAAATTGTTGAGTCAGCTAGTGTCAAATACGAGCTACTGGTCCCATAAGGATTCTACATGCCTTGTCAAAAGTCTCCAAAAACTAGACAATGTCAACCAACCTCTATATCAAAGGAATATGAACCCTCTGTTTAGTACTAACTTTAATGCTCTTATCCATTCTCCTATCATTATTCTGTCTCTTGGCATCTCGAAATCATCCCCCGACGCTAATACTTCTTTTAATGAAATTGTAGCCAATTCTTGGAGTGATTGGCTACTTGTTTTTACCGATGCCTCCAAACTCCAAGAGTCGGGGTGTGTTGGAGCTGCGGTTTGGATGCCAAGATATAAAATCATTCTCAATTATAAATGCCCCCCTCTTTCATCGGTATTCACAGTTGAGTCGATAGCGATTCTGGAAGCCATTCTTTATGTTTTATCCCATAAATTGAATAAGACCATAATTTTTACAGATTCTCTTAGTTGTCTCCAAGCCATCAAGGCAAACCAATTCAGAGTTAAAATTAGATTCCCAGTAATTTTTTAAATTAAAGAAGCTCTTTATGACTGTCATTTACAGGGCATAGAAATTGTTCTGGCTTGGAACCCTGGCCATGCGGCTGTTACGGGAAATTAGGTGGCAGATTCTTGTGCAAAGAATGCCGTTGTATTGGGCGGTCCTGAACATTTTCATAATTTCAGCTCAGATAACCCCAGCATCAAAAACCCATCTTTATAAATCCTGGAACGATTCCTGGCAAGATAGCCGTCAGGTCAAAGGTAGATATTATGGAGATATCCAGAATTCAGTCCCGCCGAAACCCTGGTTTTTCAAACACCGTGTCGCGGATAAACGCACCATCTCTACGATTTGTCGACTCCGTTTGGGTCATACCTGCACTTCGGTGCATCTTGCTAAAATAAGGGTCAGGGACAACTCCCTTTGTGAGTGTGGTCTTGCGGAGGGTTCTGCTGACCACATCTTTTTTGAATGCCGCAATCTTAAATTTTCTTTATACAATTATCTTCCGCCGTACATTCTTAGGCCTTCCAATTTGAAAACCCTATTATCATGTGTCAATTCCCCATTCATCCAAATCTTGTGCAATTTCATTAATGTAAATAACATTAAACTTTAACTCTACATAGTTGTATTTGTTGTAGTCTAACTAAACTAACATAATTTAATATTTATGTATCTATTGTGTTGTCCTGTTTGTTCTAGATACCGGAAACCCTGTGATTTGGACCGAAACATAGCTCATGTAATAAATTAATATCGTGTAATTTCTGAAACTTGACATTGGCAGAATCATCAAACCGATGGAAGGCACCATATAAGAAATTGAATTGAATTGAAAATACATGAAGGTCGGAGGAGAAAACAAGAGAAAAAAAAAAGGAAAAACGTGCATTCTTCACAAGAAATTGAAAACACATAACCCATAGCGCGCAGGCATAATCCGACCAAATGACGGAGGCACTTCGGCGAACTACTTCTTAGCCGCCCCCGTCGTCAATCCACCTCGGCCTCCGCGTGTACGCTTGGCAGTGGTGGCAGGGGCCCGCGCAGTAGCAGCAGGTGCAGTCGATGTGGACGCAGGGTTGCTCGCTGCCCCGGATTGAGCGGTAGAAGATGGGAACTTGTCGGTGAACACCAGAAGCTCCTTCATCATTTCAATCTTCTGCCGGGACTTGTCGGGTAGCAGCAGGATGATCCTGCCTTCTGTCGACCAGCAGTTCCGCATGCCAAAATGCTTCCTGGCCGCCATGAAAACCTGATGTCTGGCCTTTGTCAAAAACTCAGACATAGTGATGCCCGTGCCCTTCAAGGAAGTCTTGCTGTTCCATGCTTCGGACCGGGATCTGTACATAGTGAACCTCACAAGCAGGGGGCGGGGAGCTGATTTCTTGATATTCGACCCGAGCCTGTGGGCAACATGAATATCCGATACACACTCGGGCGACAATTTCATCTTGTCGGTTAGAACACCCTTAACAACACTTTCTGTTACTTCGCCTGCAACCTCTGGCACACCGTGCAAAAGAAGCACCTTGCGGCGCGACGCCTGCTCGAGCCGGTCTTGGCCCACCAGCAGTAGCTCTGCCTGTGAGCGCAGCGCATCCAGGCAGTTCCATGTAAATACCTTGAACTCACTGAAGTCACTAGCCAAGGTGTTGATGTCCTGCGGGCTACACGACATCGACATGGTGGCGGACTCCTTCAACTGCCTCTCATAGTGTGCCATCTGGGTGTTGAAATTGGCAATGACTGTGTCGATTTTCTCGTTGACTTTAGTGTAAAGTTCCATGATGTTTTGTTGTGATGAAAGGAGGTGAGGAAAGCTTTTGTAAATTATTGACCCAGTTTAAGGAGGGGTTCAGGCCTAGTTTAGAATAAGATTAAATATCATTAATAGAATAATTGTATTTTTAAATTAAATTATTTACTCAGAATCAGAACTATTTTCTGGTGTATCATCGTCAGAGTTTTCATGAACGGTGATTACAAAACTAGCCATATAATTTTCCAACTCAGGTTCGTGTTTTCGGTATTCGTTTTCGCATTTGATGGCGTGGTCACATACTTTGGCCCAAACATCGGAACCAATCATATTAACCTTTTCCTGTACCAATTGTTTCACAGTAGTCATATTCATACTGATGTTTCTTTTGGATACGTATCCCTTTATTTGAGACCATATGTTTTCAATCTGATTGAAATCAGGATGATATGGTGGCAATCTTAGTACGCTGTGTCCATATTCGTTCATAAGTTTATCTATAGAGTATTCTACAAAGTCTTGTTTCTACTTGCAAATAATTTCATATATTTCAAGTTTTGTTAATGACGGATCAATCGGAACGTTATGTTTGGATAGCCAATCAATCATGTCTTGCTTCCTGGTATTTGAATTAGGAGGTTTTTCTACGTACTTATTATGATATGCAGCATTATCTACTACTAGTACCGAATGTGGAGCTAAGTTTGGAATGAGTTGATTACGAAGCCATTTTTCATAGTTTTCATTGTTCATCGCGTTGTGATAGTCACCTGTTTTATCAGCAGACTGATACATTAACAATGCCCCAGGTATAAACCCCTTTCTACTACCAGCGTGCACTATTATAAGACGTTGTCCTTTAGAAATAAACTGTTTCACTCCGTTTTCTGACGAGTCAGCACAGCTTTTACCTGCCAAATGTGAGGTATGGATGTATGTTTCATCCATATAAACAATCTCTCTCCCTTGCAATCTGTACTTTTTTATCGCGGCTAAAAACTTTACTCTTTTTAAACGAACATCATCTTTCTCGATAAGTAATTTTCTGTTGTTTTCAACTTTTTTATACCGAAATCCCATTTTTCTAAGAATTTTTCTTAGCGTAAAGTCACACCCTTAAAATTTATGGCTTCGGATAACTTGGACTTCAGGGCTTTAATAAATTGTAGGTACTTGTTTGTATATCAAATGGAAATTATACACTAATCGGCGTATAACGTGTAGTCAAAATCGTCAAGACCTAGACAAAATAATTTATTTGGTCTACCCAACTTTGCCGACTTCGGACTATTGGAGGTGGATTGATTTATGTATTCTTTTTGCAATATTATATTTAATGTTCGTTGAGAAATTCCACTGGCCTCCGAAACTCGTTTTTGGACTTTACACAAGTAAGCAGTATAGTTGGTATGTTTGAATTTATCATTTTCAGTTAAGAAATATTAATAAATATTGAAAATAACTTCGCAGGCTTGCCGATCTAAACGTTTCCCTTTTCTTAGTGCATTCGGCATGTCTGTTATAAATTGTTAATGTGGATCGAATAAAATCAATGTTTATTATTTACAAAAATGACAGACAAGAGTGAAAAATAAAGTCAAAAAAAATATATAGGTGGCCTGCATTAATACACGAGTCCATGAAGTTTATCACAAAATCTAACATAAATATCAACAAAATATTTCTGTGGTATTAACTACTCTATATAGATACTTCCTCTTGCAATGCGACCGTTCCCTACGTTGTCTCGATGGGTACTGAGTGCGAGTGAAGTAGTAAGACAAAAACGAACATTTCCGAGAAAATACGAAAGGAAAGGATTATTCACTACATCTGTACCCAAGTTTGAAAACACCCTCTTCAAGTTGTAGGGCAGCGAGTCATCCGCTGATGACGACCCATCACTTACCGCACTAACGGAAACATCACTATCAGAGCAAGAGAAGTAGCTATCATCAAAGTTGTAGGTATCCATAAACTAGATAATATAATAAATATAAATACAGAAATAAATACTTAGCCTTCTAATCCCCGTCCTTTGCTGGTGAGGTTCTCAAACTTCAGTGCACGATCAGAGGCCTGGAAAGGCAAGACAGCATTGAAGGGAACTGGAATAACTATATCCGAGTTTCTTACAAAATCCAGGCACGAGGTGTTTGTGGCTGCGAGAAAACACTTTGGTATGCCGAATTGCTGGACGAATGAGGGCAGAATCGTTTTGCTGCTTCGTGACAAATCCAGACAGAAGGTGGAGCGTATGTCGGAGCTCCTGGTTCACACCGCCAAGTTCCCTCCTTCTGCTCTGCCTAGGGCCGGACCGGCTAACATCCCTGCACGGAAACCGGCTGCGGTTGCTACAGGTGCTATTACGGCTTCTTCGGGGCCTGCCCATGGCAAGCGTCAACCAAGCACCAGGCGCGCTTGTCCAGCGGGAACCAAGAAGTAACATCTCGTACTCAACCATATTGTTGTATTTCACCGTGTTGTCGCAAGTTGGACGGGTAATACTTTGGTTAGTGTTAACGAAAGGATGTGCGCAAAAGACTATTATTAGTTAGGTAGATAGTTACGTTTAGGTAGGTCGGTAGAGTTAGGTTTAGGTAGGTAGAGTTAGGCTAGGTTTAGGTAGGTAGGTAGTTATTTCGATTCAAAATGAATCCTTTGGATTTAATTTTGGAAAGAAATTTTACTATCTGGAATTTTGGGGCGGGAATCCCAGATAACGACGCAGCTGCCACTGCTGCTAAAGCATGGTTGCTTTATTCCAAGCCGCCCTTCTCTCTGTCCTAATTGCCGTTTTAGGATGTGCGAGGAACTGAAGGACAGCTACAAGCTGAAGTACCGTTGGCGCTGCTGGCGGTGTACTAGGCGAAGGCATCCAGGGCAAAAACACAATCTGCGCTGAAAAATACTTTTTTTTCAAGGGGCAAAGTGCCGTTGGTTGCATACCTGCGGCTCCTTGTCCACTTTATAAGAAAAGACAAGGTTTCTCAGGCGGCGAAAGACGTGGGGGTGTCACGCAGGAGTGCCAGCCAAGTATTTCATTTCCTGCGGGAGGTGTGCGAGGTTGCGGAGGCACATGACCGCGTCAAAATCGGTGGACCCGACGACGTCGTCGAGATCGATGAGATGCATCTCTTCACGTGGAAGTACCACAGGAGTCGGCTGCTTCAGAGGCAAACTTGGTCGTTTGGGTGTCTCAGTCGGAAGACACGGAAGATTCACGTGGAGTTGATACCCGACAAGACCCGTGTCACCCTGGATCCCATTGTGGAGAACAATGTGGAACAGGGTTCCTATATTATGTCCGATATGTATCGGTCATATACGGGCATAAATTTACGGTTAGGCATGCGCGGTCATGCTGTGGTTAACCACAGCATCCAATTTGTCGCTGGGACCGTGGCCATCCCTGCACACCCTTCCCTTGGGGTCCCGATTCCCCACACCCCCAACATACATGTGAAAGTGCACACGAATACGTTGGAGAGGCAGTGGCTGGAACTGAAGCGGCACTGCCGCACGTGCAGGAACGAACGGCGACTTATTAGACAAATGTTGCTTATAATGATGCCACCTATCAGCTGAGTCCATAATAATATATGGTTTATTAGACAAAAATTTTGTACTTTTCTGAAAAAAAAATACAAGTCTCGGGAGATTTAAAAAAATTATTACGGCAGAATTACCAACTTCAGAGAAAAGTTTATTTGACAAATATTGCTTATAATGATGGCACCTATCAGCTGAGTTCATAATAATATATGGTTTATAAGACTAAAATTATGTACTTTTTCTGGAAAAAATTACAAGTGTCGGAAGTTTTTGAAGAATTATTACGGCTAAACTACCAACTTCAGAGAAAAAATTATTTGACAAAAACTTAACTATTTACTGCCCTTAATAAGGGCCCATCAAAAACAGAGCAAATATACGAAATTTAAAAAAATCTCCTAAATTCTGTCCTGTAAAACAGTAGTGTCCAAAAAGTCGAAAATACGCGTCTAAGAAAAAAGTTTATTTGACAATATATGTTTGTATTAACGCATTGAACAACCCCCCTTAATGATTTAATAAAAGGAAGAAAAAAAAAAGATGAAGAAAAAAGTCTTTTGCGCACACCCTTTCGTTAACACTAACCACCTTTTGTTTTGTTTTGCAATTAGTTTCTCGTCAAGTCAAGTTTTTCGAACAAACAAATATATTCTCTCGATGTGTCAAGCAAGTTCCCGACATTCCAACGTTTATCCAACGTTGTGCTGCCACGGCCTAATGGTTGTAGTAGCGATGGTGTAATGTTGGAATGCTGGGCGTGTTCGTTTTGTCTATAAATGTAAATTAAGTTTTGTGTTCCGTTTATTTTACTTCTTATAGTATGTCCAGCTTGTGTTTTTCACTTCAATGTTTGTAAGTTTGTTTTAGTTATTTTGTCCAATTTCTTTCCCAGCAAACTCAGTGTATTGGGTTCAAGCTAAATTATCTGTTTTTTTTTGGTATTAACTTTTAGGTTAATTTCATTTAAGTATTTATTTCTGTATTTATATTTATTATACACAGTCAGGTCATAAGTTCTGTCACACAATAAAAACATTTGAATTTAGAACGCTGGCCACAAAAAAGTTTATTGAATTCGAATTTCGAATTTTTCATTAAAATAAAAATGTGTACTTTTAAGAATTTTCCTCATTTTTAAATATGGAGTGGACACTTAAAGAAGACCGTGTCGCAGTTATTGCGTTGCATCGTTGCGGTTACGCGCCAATTCAGATTTTCGACTTACTGAAAAATTTCATAAACCCTCTTTACGCTGCGTCCAAACACCGCACGTTACGATCAGCATAATGTTATACTACTCATGAGGTAAAAACTCATTTCTTATATGAATAAATTTTCGACAAATTATGACATTCAAATTTAGAACTCCGACGCCCGTCTACGTCTGTCTGTGAAGTTGGTACTACTGAACAAGCCAAACAACTGCAGAGCAATGATCAATGCCACAATGCCGGTCGAACATGCGGTTCCTCAACTCATCAAAGAGAACTTATGATATGTGTATAGATAAACTAATGTATATAACTGTACATAATTAGGCATTAAAAGTCCATTATGTATCAGTCACATAAACTACTATTACTTTACAACTTTTAGTAACATTCTGTATAAGAGAGGCCTCGGCCGCGTGTTTTTCTCTACCGATGCGTTAGCGGATGTCCCCTTTTTATAGCGGCCGCACAAAAACAGGCGACAGGTTTTTTTTTATCTCGTTGGCGCAAATTTCTTTGTCGATAGTCCAAAGTGGATTGATGCGGGAACGATATAAGTAGTGGTTTTGGGGAAATGGAAACCACTGAACACGGCTGCCCAGTCTGACTATACACAGTCAGGTCATAAGTTCTGTCACACAATAAAAACTTTGAATTTAGAACGCTGGCCATAAAAAAGTTTATTGAATTCGAATTTCGAATTTTTCATGAAAATAAAAATGTGTACTTTTTAGAATTTTCCTCATTTTTAAATATGGAGTGGACACTTAAAGAAGACCGTGTCGCAGTTATTGCGTTGCATCGTTGCGGTTACGCGCCAATTCAGATTTTCGACTTACTGAAAAATTTGAATATAACCAAAAGATTCGTTTATCGTACCATAAAACGATACAATGAAGACTCTCGAAGAAGAAGTCAAGAAGTGGTCGCCCTCGCTCTGTTAGGACTCCAGCAGTGATAAAACCTGTCAAGGCGCGAATTCAAAGAAATCCCATACGTAAGCAGAAACTGTTGGCCCTTCAGATGGGGTTAAGCAGGACCACGGTGAAAAGGGTGTTAAATGAAGACTTAGGGCTTAGGGCATATCGAAGAAAAACAGGACATCGTTTGGACGCTCGTTTAATGGACCTGAGACTGAAGATATGCCGCGCTTTGTTGAAGCGGTACGCGGGAAAAAAGCATCGGGAAATTCTTTTTTCGGATGAAAAAATTTTCACCGTGGAAGAGAGCTACAACAAACAAAATGATAAGGTATACATGATAAGCACACAGCAGTGAAGAAGCGAGCAACCGTATTCCGCGTGTCCAACGAGGTCATTTTCCATCCTCGCTCATGGTTTGGTTGGGAGTCTCTTATTGGGGCTTAACTGAGGTACATTTTTGTGAGAAAGGCGTAAAAACGAATGCAGTTGTGTATCAAAATACAGTCCTCAAGAACCTTGTGGAACCTGTTTCTCATACCATGTTTAATAACAGGCACTGGATATTCCAACAAGATTCTGCGCCAGCTCATAGAGCGAAAAGCACACAAGACTGGCTGGCGGCGCGTGAAATCGACTCCATCCGGCACGAAGACTGGCCCTCCTCCAGTCCAGATTTGAGTCCGTTAGATTACAAGATATGGCAACACTTGGAGGAAAAGGCCTGCTCAAAGCCTCATCCTGATTTGGAGTCACTCAAGGCATCCTTGATTAAGGCAGCCGCCGATATTGACATTGACCTCGTTCGTGCTGCGATAGACGACTGGCCGCGCAGAATAAAGGCCTGTATTCAAAATCGCGGGGGTCATTTTGAATAAACTTTATTACCATAAGAATCTATGTTTTATTAAGTTCATTTTGCTATATAAATGTTTACATAAATAATAAACATGTCTAAATTATTTCATATTGCACATGTGACAGAACTTATGACCTGACTATGTATTATCTAGTTTATGGATACCTACAACTTTGATGATAGCTACTTCTCTTGCTCTGATAGTGATGATTCCGTTAGTGCGGTAAGTGATGGGTCGTCATCAGCGGATGACTCGCTGCCCTACAACTTGAAGAGGGTGTTTTCAAACCTGGGTACAGATGTAGTGAATAATCCTTTCCTTTCGTATTTTCTCGGAAATGTTCGTTTTTGTCTTACTACTTCACTCGCACTCAGTACCCATCGAGACAACGTAGGGAACGGTCGCATTGCAAGAGGAGGTATCTATATACACAGTAGTAGTTAATACCACAGAAATATTTTGTTGATATTTATGTTAGATTTTGTGATAAACTTCATGGACTCGTGTATTAATGCAGGCCACCTATATTATTATTTTTTTGACTTTATTTTTCACTCTTGTCTGTGATTTTTGTGAATAATAAACATTGATTTTATTCGATCCACATTAACAATTTATAACAGACATGCCGAAAGCACTAAGAAAAGGGAAACGTTTGGATCGGCAAGCCTGCGAAGTTATTTTCAATATTTATTTATATTTCTTAACTGAAAATGATAAATTCAAACATACCGACTATACTGCTTACTTTTGTAAAGTCCAAAAACGAGTTTCGGAGGCCAGTGGAATTTCTCAACGAACAGTAAATAAAATATTGCAAAAAGAATACATAAATCAATCCACCTCCAATAGTCCGAAGTCGGCAAAGTTGGGTAGACCAAATAAATTATTTTGTCTAGGTCTTGACGATTTTGACTACAACGTTATACGCCGATTAGTGTATAATTCACAATTCTTTATTGCACAGAACATTAAAACAAAACATTTTACAAGAAATTAAAAGGCAAAGGCGAGCTTATCTCTCAACAGAGATTTCTTTCAGCAAACCTATCAGGATAGGATACATATAAACTGAAAAGGGTAGTCTAGTGCAATTATAAAATTACTAAATACCAATAAAATATAATACTTACTATAAAAATACATATAATTAAAGAAATAGTAGATAAAATAAAAATAAACAAATAATAATAATAAACAGATAAATACAATTACATACTTATATATACAATACCTATGATGAAAGAGAAAGTAAGTGCTCTTTCAAGCGATTCTTAAAAGAGAAGAGAGTGGGACTGTCCCTAATAGTGCAGGGAAGTGCGTTCCACAGCCGAATGGCCCTCAGCCTGAACGAGTGCTCGTAGGCGACGGTGTTATGCTGCGGAATACATAGAAGAGACACCATGTGAGATCTCCGCTCCTTGCCTCTGGAGAAAAGGAACTCAAAACGTTCACGAAGGTAGGAGGGATATCTGGGATTTCTCAAGATGTTAAAGAGTAAAGCCAATATGTGGAAATCACGGCGAAGACGAATCGGGAGCCAACCCAGTTCCTTGCGATACTGCGAGACGTGGTCATACTTGCGAAGCCCGAAGACGAACCGAATCCCGAGGTTTTGAAGTCGTTCGAGTTTATTCAGTTGTTCTTCGTTTGCACTCACCCAGCAAGCATCGGCATAGTCAATTAAAGAATGTAGAAGGGACTGGGCTAGAGTGACTTTAGTGTGCCGTGGAAGGAAGTATTGTAATCTCCGAAGAGAGTGAAACGATGCAAAGACTCGTCTGCTGACCTCGGAGACATGGGGCGACCAAGACAGCATGTTATCGAATACAACTCCGAGATTTTTAGCTTTATCGCTGTATTTGATTACGGTTCCGTCAAATATTAGAGGAGCGATTTGAAGTTGTTGTAACAGGTTAAGAGAGCATCGGGTTCCCAAGATCAAGGCCTGCGACTTGCTCGGGTTGACTAGAAGCCCATACGAGAGGGCCCACTTCCGGATATTCTCGAGGTCAGCATTCAGAGCCTCCACAGCCGGAGTCACATCACGCGGAGAAAAATGCCGGTATATTTGGAGGTCATCTGCGTAAATATGATATGAAGAAGTAAGTACATCAGAGATTGAGTTGATAAAAACCGAGAACAGAAGGGGTGAAAGGATGCCACCCTGAGGAACCCCAGTGAATAGATCGTACCAATCGGTGGATGTCTCCTCAGACTTGATGCGTTGTTGTCGATCTCTGAGATAGGAGTCAAACCAGAGAGCGGCATGAGAGGAGACATTAAGTGAATGAAGGATCGCAACCAGGATATCAAAATCCACGCAGTTGAAAGTGCTGCTGAAGTCAAGCAATGCCAGCATAGACATCCTCTTCTGGTCCATCGCAAGTTGGATATCATCTGTCACTTTGAGTAGAGCCGTGGTAGTGCTGTGACCCGGCCTAAAGCCCGATTGGAAAGGATTAAGGAGATTCATGGAGGAAAGATAGGTGGATAGTTGAGTGTGTACAATGGATTCAAGGACTTTGGAAAGGATAGGCAGGATAGAAATAGGACGAAATTCTTTGTAGGAAGTAGGGTTGGATGTTTTAGGCAGAGGCATCACGAGAGCACGTTTCCACTGACTAGGGAAGTGACAGGTCTGCAAAAAAGGTCTGCAAAATACTACTGTAGTTTTGACTTATAGTTAGACTTTTGGGGTTCCAATCCTTATAGAATCATTAGATCATCCCAACCGGAATTTGGTTTTTATCAGTGCGTTTGATTGAAATAAAACGTCCTCAGTAACTAGTTATATTTTTGTTTAACTAACGAATTCTTTATATGATAGAATCGTGGTGGTTTTAACATCTCAGTGTAATATACGTCAAACGGGCAATTTGACATTTGACATTGATAAATAAAGTATGCGATTTATTTGATACCTACACGTAATTTAATAATATAGTAATTCATAGACACATCGGCACCATTCGGGTGTTATCGTTGTTCCGAGTTTTGCCGATAGGAAAGGATTATTCACTACATCTGTACAAACTTTATCTTTGTGCATATTAATGCACAAAGCATTCACACCAGCTATGCTGACCTCCTTGTTACTTTTAGCGATCAGAACATACATGGTATTCTTGTTTCGGAATCTTTTCTCAAACCATCACTTCCATCTGCCATGTATGCTCTGCCAGGGTTTAGTCTCTACCGGAATGATAGGACGGGCAAGGCTGATGGCGGTGTAGCTATATACCTGCGTGCCGATATTCCATGCAAAGTCATCAGCCAGTCGCCAAGCCTGTACTCTGGTACCGCTGAACACTTGTTCTTGGAGATGTGCTTGCGTCACAGTAAAGTCCTCCTGGGTGTCTATTATAGCCCCTCTCTTCGCATTGATTATTTTAACTCATTTGAAACCCTTCTCAATGATCTGACTCCTCTTTATAGCGACACCCTGATTCTCGGCAACTTTAACACTTGCCTTCTCAAAAATAACGTTCGCTTGGCAAAGCTCAAATCTCTTGTAAGTTCATTAAACTTACACATCCTTCCCCTGGGTGCCACCCACTTTCAACCACACTGCACCCCCTCTCTTCTAGATCTGATGATTACTTCTAACTTATCCAAGGTTGCTGTGTATGGCCAACTCAACGCACCCTTCTCCTATCACGATTTGATTTACCTCTCATTCAAGTTAAGGCCTCCCAAGCGTGCAGCTAAATTCCTTGACATACGTAGCTTCAAGGGCATGGATCTTAACTCCCTTAAATCAGATGCCGCCTCCGTCGACTGGTCCTCTGTTGTTGGTAGCGAGACCGTTGAAGACAAAGTCCAAAACTTTAACTCTGTTGTCCTGAGCTTGTTTGATAAGCACGCTCCGGTCAAGAGGGTTAAGGTTAAGCACCTTCCTGCGCCGTGGCTTACTGACAGCATCAAGAGCCTGATGGCCAAGAGAAACCGTGCCAAGAGTAGATATAAGGTGGATCCGACCGACGAGAATCTTTTATTTTTTAAACACCTCCGCAATCGTTGCACTCGTCTGTGTCGTGATGCCAAACGTCGTCATATCTACGAGTGTATTGAGAGCTATACTCCAGCACAGGTTTGGAAATTCCTGAAGACTCTTGGTGTAGGTAAGTCCCAGGACTTGGCTGCTGGAAATGTCAACCTCAACGGTCTGAACAATTATTTTGCTAATCCCCCAGTCGTGATGGACCCCCTCGTCAAGGAAGCAACCCTTCGTAACCTACGGTCCAAGACCGCAGCCCACAACTCACCCTTCGACTTCAACCGTATCGGAATCAGCGCAGTAAGGAGGGCAATCTTAGCGATCTCGTCGAAAGCCATTGGTGAGGACAAGATCTGTTCTCAGATGATAACCTGTATCATTGAAGAGCTGTTACCGATCATTACCCGCATAATTAATGTATCGCTTGAACAATGTTGCTTCCCTTCTCAGTGGAAAAAGGCACTTGTGATTCCCCTACCTAAATCGTCCAATCCCGTCTCCTTTAATGATTTTCGTCCCATATCTATTCTGCCTATCCTTTCCAAAGTCCTAGAATCAATTGTTCACTGTCAGCTCTCCTCATACCTTTCCTCTAGAAACTTATTAAATCCATATCAATCAGGTTTCAGGCCGGGTCACAGTACTACCACGGCATTGCTTGAAGTCACCGATGATATTCAATTAGCCGTGGATCAGAAGCAGCTTACGGTTCTCACACTGCTTGATTTCAGTAGCGCCTTCAACTGCGTCGATTTCGATATCCTGGTTGAAATTCTAAAATCGCTCAGAGTCTGCTCGCACTCGGCTCTCTGGTTTGACTCCTACCTGAGAGACCGCCAGCAGCGCATTAAGTCTGAGGAGATCTCAACGAACTGGTGTAATCTCTCCGCGGGTGTTCCGCAGGGTGGTATCCTTTCTCCTCTTCTCTTCTCAGTATTCATTAACTCCATATCTGACGTTCTTACTTCTTCTTATCATCTCTACGCAGATGACCTCCAAATATATCGGCACTTCTCTCTTAGTGATGTAAATCTGACCGTAGAGGCGTTGAATGCTGACCTCGATAACATCAGTAAATGGGCAATTTCATATGGGCTGCTTGTAAACCCGGCAAAATCTCATGCCATGATTATGGGTACACGGCACTCAATTAACACAATACAAAATATCCCCGTCGATCCTGTGATGTATGAGGGTACGATAATCACTTACAGCGAGAAAGCTAAGAATCTTGGGGTTATATTTGATAACTTGCTGTCCTGGTCGCCCCATGTTTGTGAGGTCAGCAGACGAGTCTTTGCGCCATTTTACTCCCTACGGAGATTGCAGTACTTCCTGCCGCGGCAGACTAAAATCACCCTTGTTCAGTCCCTTCTACTACCTTTAATAGACTACGCGGATGCTTGTTGGGTCAGTGCGAACGAAGAACAACTGAATAAACTCGAGCGACTCCAAAACCTTGGGATTCGGTTTGTCTTCGGGTTGAGCAAGTACGACCATGTCTCCCAGTATCGCAAGGAGCTGGGATGGCTTCCGATCCGTCTTCGCCGTGATTTGCACATTCTCTCTTATCTATACAATATTTTGCGAAATCCCCGCTACCCCACATATCTTCGAGAACGTTTTGAGTTTCTTTTCCCCAGGGATAGTAATCGGAGATCCCACACGGTGTCTCTCCTGTCAATTCCTCGGCATAACACTGCCGCCTACAAACACTCTTTTAGGTTAAGGGTAATCCGACTGTGGAACGCACTTCCCTGCACTATTAGGGATAGTCCCTCAATTTTCACTTTTAAGAAAAGATTGAAAGCGTATTTCCTTTCTCTTCCGTAATCGGTATCATATTTATGTAAGTATATATATGATATTTTGTAGTTTCTATATGTGCATGCTATCTAGTGTATTTTATATAGTTGAGATATATATATTTTATTTATATTTTAAAAGTAATTTTCGAACGTATGTATACAGTTTTATTGCGCCTCTTTTCATAAACACGCCTGTCTTGCCTAGGTTTGCTGGAAGAAATCTCTTTTTAGAGATAAGCTCGCCTTTGCCTATAAAATTTATAGTAACTGTCTGTTTATCTATGTTTTCTGTGCAATAAAGAATATGAATATGAGGGTTGCGGCGCAAATCAGGGGCCGTTTCGAGGAAAAGGTCTTCGAGACGAACGCGCGCACCTTCACCGACATGAACTCCTTCACGCAGACGATACGCGCCCGAGACATCGAGAACTGCGCGCACATAGATGACATCAAAGAGCAGCTGCTGTACGAAAACGCGACGCCGACTATTCTCATCGGGCAGGACAACTGGGAGTTAATCGTGTCAATGGCCATACGCAACGGAACCCGCCACCAGCCAGTAGCTTCGCACACGCAACTCGGGTGGGTGCTACGACTACGTATCCGGTCGTCTATTGCTCACACCTGTCCGCCGCAGAGAAGTCGCCGCAAGATTGCCTCGAAGAAATGATGAAGCAGCGTTTCCAGCTGGAGTCCCTGGGGATAGAGCCAAGACGTCAAGCAAGCGATCCAGAACAACTAGCACTGGATATACTGGAGATAAAAAGTAAGCGCTTGCCCGACGGGCGTTTTGAAACCGGGCTTCTGTGGCGTGATGAGAACGCCACAATACCGCGCAACTATGAAGACACGGCAAAGCGGCTGCGCAGCTTAGAAAAGAAGCTGGATCGTGATGAGAAGCTGAAGAAGAAGTACGAAGAACGCATCGAGAATCTTCTATCATCCTAGTATGCCGAGCGTGCAACCGCGCCCCCTACCGGGAGAACGTGGTGCTTGCCGCGTTTCGCCGTGATCAATCCGGAAAAAGAGAAGATTCGCGTTGTACACGATGCCGCCGCCAAAACTCGCGGCCGCAGCCTTAACGATATGTTGTTACCAGGTCCAGATCTGCTGCAGTCACTACCAGGCGTGATCATTAAGTTCCACCAATCTGCAATCGCCGTGTCCGCCACATCTAGGAGATGTTCATGCAGGTCAAGATCGCCGAAGAGGACCGCGACGCACTGCGCTTTCTGTGGCGCGGCATCAGGCGAGACGATGCGCCGCCCGACGAATATCGCATGACGTCCCTCATCTTCGGCGCGACAACATCACTCTGCAGCGCGCTCTACATCAAGAACAGAAACGCGCAAGAACACGCAGAAGAATGTCCGGCCGCGGCGCGTGCGATTAAAGACAACCACTACATGGACGACTGCCTACACAGCTTCGCGTCAATCAAAGAGGCCACCTACG
Organism: Argyresthia goedartella; assembly: GCA_949825045.1. Lineage (NCBI taxonomy): Eukaryota > Metazoa > Arthropoda > Insecta > Lepidoptera > Argyresthiidae > Argyresthia > Argyresthia goedartella. The sequence continues at coordinate 16,493,492 of OX463821.1, read as the reverse complement.
TGACGTCAGCAGTCGACCGCATACACAAGAGGGCGGGCTTTGAGCTACGTGGGTGGGCGTCGAACACACACGACGCCATACGACATCTAGCGGAAAATGCAGCTGATTGCAGCTTCAACAGAGCCATCTTTTAGAGTCATCTCATTTTCATCTCACCCACCATCGACATCGTTTATCCAAATCTCCTCTCCCCATCAATCTTCATCAGCGCAAATCCTATACAGTTTACCCGCCCCTCCAACATTCTCTGCACAAAGAGAATCGCCACAATCATCGGAATCTCAAGCTCCAAGAAACAGGCGAAATACACCTTTGACGAGGCGCCGAAGACGGTGTCTGGTATTAACAGCTGCAGATGCAAGGGAGCAGCTAGTATCAGCTTCTCAAATGCGCGCTCAGGCTGAGTTAGCCATGCCCCCATAAATATGTTTAAGGGAAATAAATAATTTAATTTGTAAAAAATAGGTTGTTTGCCTTCTTCATGCTTCAAATCCACATTCGTGGGAGGGGGACAGGGGAACCTTTAACTGGACCTCTAGTTAGTAAAAATAAGAAGAAAAAAAGTTATTATTTTTAGTATTATTTATTTAACATTATTACACTTTATGAACATGTTTTATGGCCAAAATTAATTCTAATAATGGGTCAGACTTTTTATTTGTCACTTCCTTCCTGCACTTAAACTCAATGCAGATTTCTTCAAAACTTTGCGGGTTTTTGTAGTTGTCATTGGCACGGAATCTCTTTACAACCCCTGTCTGGGTCACTATGGTTTACCTTTTTATGGATATACCGTAATTCGGGGTAAACAGGAACGGCGGTTTAAATACGAATACAAATCTGAATTTCTAATCTGCGTTACTATTTATGAATGATATTTTTTTTTCGAACGTATTAATTATTTTTACTACTGGCTGTTTAATATTTATGCTTCGGAACGCACCTTTTTTTGTTGCGCGACTCGGACCGCGAGTGATCGGAACGGAACTAGCTAGCTGTCACTTGTATAGAAACGAGATAACGAGTTAGAGGTTACTCTTTTGCACATGGAAAATGTCGGCACATGGCATTCGGGCCTTGGCTGTATTTTATTTGTAATAATTGTCTAACACAGGTGTCGGGCCTGGTCGGAATGTTAATTATAATAAGCACCGAACAATCGTCGGGAAATAAGTAGATTCACGTCATCGGAGTGAGTGCTTCGTGTTGTGAAAGGTTAAAGTGATTCGGGGTTCAATTCGTCGCATTCGGACAGCGACTCTTTGTGTCGGCAAGCAACACGACGGCGACAGCATCGGGCTACGACGAGAGTAAGATTCGACTCCTCTCCCCACCCTTGTGCTCCTCATCCCGTGTTCCTGCCTCGAATTGAGCTTTCGAATTCCGGTCCACGGCGTCAAAGGTCAGTACTCCTGGTGAAAAACAACCCTACCAAGATTCCACGCCCTGTCGGTTAAGGCGTGGAATTTAATCATTTTGGTAGCAGAGGCGCGGTTTCCTAGTGGGAAATCGATTCACGGACGGTTGCAGGGTTGTTTTTTTGCCACATTGTAGCTGGGAGAGGGTGGATACCTCAGATTGGTCGGCAACCATTTTGTGAGTGAGTCGTGTGGTCGGTATACCACAATTTAGGTTCATTTTCGGTTAGTGAACGTATAATTGACGATTTAGTTAACAATTATTATAAATTTGTAGTCGGAAACTACTCGGTGTGCATAAGAAACAGTCATTCGGTCGGACTATAGTATTGCAGTCGGGTTCCATAGCATTGCAGTGTTATTTCGGATTGCAGAGCAGGGTCGGGCTATTTAAGGGGTATTAAGCTGATTTTGCTGACCTCAGTAGAAGTGTGGGTCATATCGGAGGGGCCACTTCTAGAAGGTTCACAGCTACCTTCATTATATTAAAAATAGCCTTTTTTCTTATAATAAATTTTTGTGTGTTATTTTTTATTGTGCTTTATGGTGGCATTCTCTAATTGATTTAGAGTGTATAGTTATAAGGTGTATGTCCACAGAGCGACCATATTAAATACTTTTTAGGATTTAATTGTTTTAGTGGTTGCCTTAGTTTTGACAACTTAGTTTTAATTTCTGTGCCCAGCGCTGACGGGCAAGTGCTGGTCTCTGGCTATACTTAGTTCGGTAGTGAAGTATAAGACCAGAATCTATTAAATCGGTCAGCATGGCACCTTCGCCCTTGACGGTACTGCGGCATGGTGTCCGGGAGGAAATGAGATGGCTCGCCCATACTCATAAGTATGTGGAGCGACCGGACATGGACGATGTCCTGCTCAAGCGTGTGGAGGACGCAATGACACGCGTCGGGAAGGTGTGTCGGCTGGCTGCGGAGGCTGAAGCTCTCGGGCTTACTGATGAAGCCTCGGTGGCTGCAGTGAAACAGCTCTGCGCGGATGCTGACCAAGCGATGGAATGCTTGGGTGACATCGAGCATTGCGCGGAGAAAATTAAACGGTCGCGAAGGAATGACCGTGGGGAGGGTAACGGAGACCCACCCCCGAAGGGTGTTGTTGGACGGCTGCCACACCTGGAGATTCCGGCCTTCAGTGGGGCAATTGATGAGTGGCCGGCCTTCATTAATTTATTTGATAGTTTGGTCCACGGTCGGGACGACCTGGACAACGCCTACAAGTTGGCCCAACTATTGATGGCTCTGCGGGGTGAACCGAAGGAGTTGGTCGGTCACCTAACGGTCACGGCGGGCAATTATGAGATAGCCAGGTCCATATTGTTTGACCGCTACCAACACAAACGGCGGTTGGTCGATGCGCAGCTGGGGAAGCTGTTTAGCATCCCTAAAGTAACCCGGGATGTTGACATCCGAGTACAGGTGCTCAACCCTGTGCTGGTGGCCACTAAGGCCCTTCAGAACTTTGGTCTTCCGGTAGACCAATGGTCATACATTGATTTGTATATGGTTTTGTCACGGTTGCCTGCAGCTGTTCAAAGTCGGTTTGAACAGCTGCATGGGGGCAGTAGCACGGAACTTCCCACGCTTGTCTAATTGACAGATTTCTTGGAGGGTGAATGCAGGCGATGTGACACACTGGACACGGAGGCCAGTGTGCAGCGCCAACCCGCGCGGATGCGGGAGGGGCCGCGCCCCCCGCCCCCACGGGGGGGAGGGAGGTCGAAACAATTTGGCGTTTTGAATGCCGCGCCGTCGGGTGACGGCTGTGTGCACTGCGACAGTGCCGGTCATGACGTGACCAGTTGCGCCAAATTTAAGGCGCTCGGGGTAGCTGCCCGCAGGAAGATTGTCTTCCGCCACCGATTGTGTTTCGGTTGTTTGGGGCCGCACACGCTGAGCGAATGCTCGCGCGCGTTCCCCTGTGAGTGCTGTGGTGGCAAGCACCACATAGTGTTGTGCCTGAATCGGTCAGGCCCTTCGGATGGTCACCAGGGCCGGACTCAGGTTGGTCGGCCACAGGGCCCAACCAGGGCCGGACCCAGTCCCCCTCCGGGCAACGGGAGTCACCAACGGGGTGACTGGGGCACCCGCGGACGGGACCCCCCCCCCCCGAGGGGAAAGGGACAGCGCGGGGGGTAACATGCGGGAAAGCCGGGGTTCGGTCGCCGCTGTCCACGGTCAGCGAGGACTTCGGGCCGCTGGCTCACCGCGTGTTACGGGCGGGTGTCAGATGGCACCTATGAGTAGCGCGAAGGCTAGGAGCCCACCACCTTCTGCGCCACCCTGCCCGTCGCTCTGGGAGGCGAACAGTCGGATGTCGCCCCCATTCCTAGAGCGCCCCAGGTTGGATCCGCTCTCCCCCATTCGTCCACGGTGCGCGCCGGGCACACCGTACACCGTCCGGTATGGTCGGATACCGGGACAGCGAGGGGCCTATTATCCGGGTTGGGACCCCTTGATGTACATACGGTCTGATATACCGGTTGCGTATCAGCAGCCGAGTTACTCCAAGGCCGACGGAGGTCTCAGCGGGTTCGGATCCCGCGGAGGTTCCCGCTAGGGACACGCCGCCCACTTATAGGGTGCCGCCACTCCACAGACGGTCATGCTCCCCACCGCCTCGGTGATAGCGTGGAGTTCGGACGGCAAATCATGTGTGGCACGAGCACTATTGGACTCGGGGGCCCAGGGGTGCTTAGTCTCGTGCAACCTTGAAAGACGGTTGGGCATTTCGGTAAGGAGTATCCACATTCCATTCGGGGAATTGGGAACACGGAAGTCGGTTCCGTTAAGGGAGTATGCCGGATTGCTCTCTCGTCACGGGTGGATTCATCGGTGAATCTGACGGTCACGGCATTAGTCATGCCTAATGTGATGGGCTCACACCCTCACGTACGGTTGTCGCCCTCGGTGCGACAGTTGGTCGCTGGGTTGTCACTGGCTGACCCGGAGTTCGATATTCCGGGCCCAGTAGACATTTTATTGGGTGTCGATGCCTTGGGATACCTGTTAGTGCCAGGTGTCCACGTGTTGCAGGCGACTGGTCTGGCTTCGGTCAACACCAGACTGGGCCATGCGGTAATGGGTCCGGTCATGCCGGCTGCCCCATGCCTAGCTACTCGTAGTTCCTTATTCGGTTCTGTACTCTCGGAGGTGATACAGAAGTTTTAGGAGGTGGAGGAACCACCTACGGTCCGCCGGTTGGACCCGGTTGAAGAAGAGTGTGAACAGTTTTATCGGAACAATACTGGTCGCCTTCGGTCAGGTCGATTTCTCACACGTCTTCCATTCCGGAGTGATCGCCCACCGCTGGGCAGTTCACACCATGCAGCCGAGACGCGGCTTCTGTCGATGGAACGACGCATGAAGCGTGACGGGATTTTCCGGCAGAAGTACGTCGACTTCATGCGGGAATACGAGTGGCTCGGCCACATGTCGGTTTCGGGTATCGACTGGAAGCGTGAAGACCACTGCTTCCTGCCTCATCACGCGGTTTTGAGGACCCCGGAGGGCAAAATACGGGTAGTGTTCGATGGATCGGCATCAACATCTAACGGCATGAACCTGAACCAGTGTTTGCATTCAGGGCCGAAGTTGAACCATGACATCGCGGATGTTATCACACGGTTCCGTCGACACAATGTTGTGTTTGTAGCTGACATCCGGATGATGTTTAGACAGACGGTCATTCACCCTGACGATAGACGGTATCAGCTGATACTGTGGCGAGAGAGCCCAGATCGGCCCATCAGGGTGTACGAGCTGAACACCAACACGTACGGGCTACGGTCTAGTCCTTATTTGGCGATTCGCACTCTGCGGGAGTTAGCGGATCGAGAACGGTTAAATTTCCCTAGAGGAGCAGCAATCCTGGAGCAGGATCCCTACGTGGACGATATCTGTACCGGTGCAGATTCCGTAGAGGAGGCGCTCGCTCGTCGGGACAAGCTAGTTGAGCTCTTACGGGGTGGAGGTTACGAGCTCCGGAAATGGATGTCGAACTCTCCAGAGTTACTGTCTGGTCTTCCGGATGACTACCAGCAGGATCCCCACATTTTTGAAAATTTGGAAAATCCAAATATGTTGTCGGTATTAGGCGTCCAGTACCAGCCGGTGTCAGACATGTTTTCGTATCGGGTCGAGTTGGACTCCCCGAAGGTCTGGACGAAACGGAACGTCCTTTCAACGGTGGCTAGGACATTTGATCCAAACGGGTGGATCACCCCGGTAACATTTCAGCTCAAGTGTTTTATGCAGCAATTGTGGTCTGCTGAGCTGAAATGGGACGACCCGATCGGCGGGCCATTGAGCTCAGAGTGGGACTCGTTCTTTTCGACCCTCCCTGGCATCAATCGGATTTCACTGCCACGGAGGTTGGTCCCCACCAAACGATACACCGCCACCCTGCATGGGTTTTGCGATGCCTCGGAGAAGGGCTACGGAGCTGCGGTATATCTGCGTACAGTCGACTCCTCGGGGGAGGTTGATGTGCGGTTGGTCATGGCCAAGAGCAAGGTTGCGCCGTTGCGCACTCGCCTGACCATTCCCAAATTAGAGCTTTCGGGAGCGGCTCTCCTGACTCGTCTGCTCAACCACACGATGACGGTTCTTCGTGGGTCAATAGCGTTAGAAGATACCGTCTACGCTTGGACGGACAGCCAGATCGTGTTATGCTGGCTGAAGGCTTCAGTTCACAAGCTGGAGATTTGTGTGGCGAATCGGGTTTCGCAGATTTTGAATTCGGAGGTTCCCTTAATCTGGAGACATGTTCCAGGGGAAATGAACCCAGCAGACTGTGCATCTCGTGGGTGTCACGCTCCGGAGTTGGTTGGACATCCCTTGTGGTGGGGTCCAAAATGGTTGACTCAAGCCGAATCGGATTGGCCAATGAGTCCACGCGTTACCTCGGCGAACGGCGCCTTGACAGTCGGTGTCTGTACGACGCAACCAGAGCCGGAAGAGGAGTTCAGCCTGCTGGAACGGTACAGCTCGCTCGACAAGCTGGTCAATGTGACCGCCTGGATCTTCCGATTTGCGCGGAATTGTCGCAATTCTGAGGCGCAACGGGTGCGGACACAGGTCCTGACACCACGGGAACGGAACCATGCGTTGTTCGCATTGGTACGGAACGTGCAGACGGTGCACTTTAAGTCCGAATTGAACATTCTGAGACGCGGACGCGTCCAACTGAAGGGAGCTGTGGCTCGGCTCAACCCGTTTATTGACCCTCAAGGATTGCTGAGGGTAGGAGGTCGGCTGCGGAATGCCAACCTGCCTTATGCGGCTCGCCACCCGTTGTTACTCCCTAGGAAGGGAAAGTTGGTCGAACTGTTGATACAGGATCGACACATTCGGAATGGGCATATCGGATGCCACGCCTTGATGGCGTTTCTCCAGCGCGAGTTCTGGATTCTATCGGGAAGACGCTTAGTGCGTAGCGTCGTATTTCGGTGCCTGCCTTGTTGTCGGGCCAAGGCGGCTACGATGCAGCCCCAGATGGGCGATTTGCCCTCGGATAGGGTTAACGAAATCCGGCCCTTTGCGGGTGTCGGGACGGATTTCGCGGGACCATTCATGGTCAAGTCTTCACAGCTACGGAACGCCAGATTAGTGAAGGCATACCTGTGCGTCTTTGTGTGCTTGGCCACGAAGGCAGTCCACTTGGAGGTGGTCAGTGACCACACTACAGAGGCATTTATCGCATGTCTAGATCGGTTCGTCTCACGAAGGGGCCTCCCGACATTAATCCGTTCGGACAACGGCACAAATTTTGTCGGAGCCAGGCGATATCTGCAGGAGGTCACTCAATTCCTGAACGGTAACCAGGACGCCATCGGTACGGCTTGCTCCCGAAGAGGGATTGAATGGGTTTTCAGTCCGCCGGGATGTCCTCATTGGGGAGGATTTTTTGAGGCTGCGGTTAAATCGGCTAAGTCGCACCTGACGAGGATCATCGGTGAGACCTCTCTACGCTTTGAAGAGCTTGCGACGCTGTTCTGTAAAATTGAAATGACACTGAACTCGCGTCCGTTGTGCCCGCTCAGTTCGGATCCAAATGATTTGGAAGCGTTGACGCCTGGTCACTTCCTGATAGGTCAGCCCCTTAACGCACTGCCAGAATACCCATTCGGTGATGTTAAGTTAAGTCGGTTAACTAGGTGGCAAATGTTGCAGCAGATGGCTCAAGATTTTTGGAAACGGTGGTCCCTTGAGTACTTGCACATCTTGCAGCAGCGCCTTAAGTGGACTGACCGGACGAGCCCCCCTCAAGTCGGTGATTTGGTGCTGATTAAGGATGCGAACCTGCCATCATTGAGATGGAGACGAGGACGGATCGTCAAATTGTACACGGGTCGGGATGGCACGCCTCGATCAGCAGAAGTCAAGGTGGGGGACTCGGTCCTCAAGAGAGCGGTCGCAACACTTTCTCGCCTTCCTATTGATTAGGGACAGGTTCGGGCCTAATATTTTTTAACGGGTTTAATATTTATGCTTCGGAACGCACCTTTTTTTGTTGCGCGACTCGGACCGCGAGTGATCGGAACGGAACTAGCTAGCTGTCACTTGTATAGAAACGAGATAACGAGTTAGAGGTTACTCTTTTGCACATGGAAAATGTCGGCACATGGCATTCGGGCCTTGGCTGTATTTTATTTGTAATAATTGTCTAACACAGGTGTCGGGCCTGGTCGGAATGTTAATTATAATAAGCATGGAACAATCGTCGGGAAATAAGTAGATTCACGTCATCGGAGTGAGTGCTTCGTGTTGCGTAAGGTTAAAGTGATTCGGGGTTCAATTCGTCGCATTCGGACAGCGACTCTTTGTGTCGGCAAGCAACACGACGGCGACAGCATCGGGCTACGACTAGAGTAAGATTCGACTCCTCTCCCCACCCTTGTGCTCCTCATCCCGTGTTCCTGCCTCGAATTGAGCTTTCGAATTCCGGTCCACGGCGTCAAAGGTCAGTACTCCTGGTGAAAAACAACCCTACCAAGATTCCACGCCCTGTCGGTTAAGGTGTGGAATTTAATCACTGGCTACACTAAGAATTTAAGACAGCCAATCACGTTTAAGTAGAAAAATCATGTCCAAAGTCAAGCCGCCGTGTAGAAAAAAATGTTAACAAATTGCTTTTGGTTTTCTTAATTTGCAACTTGAAGAAGGCAGACAATCATTATTATTAATTTCGAAGATATGTAGGTATCTTATTATATGTCTGTGAAGCCGCCATGGACGCTTGACTGTTGTTCCTTTTAACTTAAGTTTTTATTAAGGTTTGGAAAGAAAAAGTGTTGCAATCGATTTTATCTTGAAGATACAAGTATATTGTATTTTAAGGGGGATTAATTTGTCAATTGTCTGTATAGTTTGGTTACCTTTACGTTGAGTTGTCCGAGGTCGATGGTTCAAGAAGAATTCTTTACAGTTGGTCACTTGTGATTGTTACCAGCACTCGGATTTCTCTTGATTTATTCAGGCATTACACAGCACGACTATTTTATTTTCACGATAGACTCACACCACACATCAGTCCGTATCTGTAAAACTCGAGATATTTGCGGGTAGTAAAATAATTATAATTTATGAAGGTAGGTGCATCCAAACCGAAAGGCACAAAATAAACCGATTAAACACAGCCCACGCCCCAAACATGTTAAATGTTTACGTTAAAAAGGCAAGGAAAATAAGACTACAAAAAACTTATTTCTCAAATAAAGGAACACAAAGCTATACATTAATAATCTTAAATGAGCTTTGCTCTACATAACGCTTTAATCTATACGAAGGCACACCAACTTGGTAAGGGGCCGCTTGAGGATGCCGGTGGAGGTCTGAACATCAACTACACGTAGTCCGTGTAGTTGATCATCTTGGCCAGGGTATAGCTTTACAACTCTACCGCGACGCCATTGTAAGGGGGGTAGGTTGTCGTCCTTTAGGAGGACAAGTTCATCAACTACTGGTGGGTTCATTGGGTTCGTCCACTTGTGTCTGGCTTGGAGGGTGGAAAGGTATTCAGAGCTCCAAATTGTTCCAAAACTGTTGAGTTATATGTTGTAAAAGCTGGTATCTCGACAGCCGGTTAATTTTTACGTCAGTGAAGGGATACTCAGGCAACGCATTTAAGAGCTGGCCAATAAGAAAATGAACAGGGGTCAAAATCTCGCGGTGGGGTAATTGGAGGTGTTCGGGAAGGAGTTTAGTCAGGAGTTCGGGTTTGTTACTAATCCACTTTCTTAGCTCGTATCCGCCGGATAACATAAGAGCTTCTAAATCAGTTTTTATGTTACGAGCTTCCTCTAAGGGCTGAGCTCCAGTTAGGCAGTCATCTACGTAAATATCATTCTCTAACACGGCCGCTGCTCGGGGGAAGGTAGTACGCTCTTGTTCATCAAGCTCTAGGGGGGAACGTATGGCAATGAAGGGGCTAGAACGGAGACCATACGTAGTGGTATTCAATTCGTAGGTAATAAGAGTATCAGAAGGAGACTCACGCCAGAGAATGAGTTGGTATCGACGATCATCAGGATGGGTCCAAGTCATTCGAAACATCATTTTAATGTCGGTCACAAACACTACTTCATGTCTTCGGAAGTTCAAAAGGATGTAACTAATATCTCTATGTAACTTTCGGCCTTTATTAAACACTGATTAAGGGAAACACCAGACGAGGTTGGGTTACTGCCATCAAACACAACGGGTATTTTGAAGGTATCACCGGAGGCTTTAAACACACGATGACGAGGACTGTAATAGTGCTCAGATTTTGAAATATCACAAGAATACACACTCATGTGATTTAACTCTAGGTACTCTCTCATAAAGGCTCTATATTTCGCAAGAATGGAAGGGTTGGCATGTAGTCTCTCTTCTAAATTAATAAATTGCTTTTCAGCCGCAGTTCTAGAATCGCCTAGCTTGGGTCGGTCGAGTAGGAAAGGAAGCTGCACCATAAATCGGCCATCAACATGACTGAAGGTTGTACGTTTAAATATTGACTCAAACTCTATATATAAAGGGTTAATAGGATGGGGGGGGGGGGGGTAGTTGAGGGGTTTCCTCAACCATCCAAAATTTCTCTACAATTCGGGATAGAGATAGGCCTGTCATTGGCGGGTCTACTGTCTCGAAGTTACCTGCAATAGGGCCTTATATAGTATATCCAAAAATAGTTGAAAAGGCTGCTACACCACTAGAGTCGCATAAGGATCTCTCCATATTAAGGATGATGCCAAAGACGTCAGCACCAAGTAAAACCTCGATAGGGCCAGGTTTATCAAAGTTGGGGTCCGCAAGAGGTAGGTGAGATGTAGAGTCAGTCACATGTGTAGGGAGCGTGACTTCAGGGTTTGTACCAGCAATCACGTCTACACCCAATGCCGTGGTTGTGACTTCAGGGTAGGAACAATTCTCAGGTTTAAAGGTAAGGGACATGGAACCGCGTGTCTCTAATGATGGAACATTACCGATACCACGCAAGGCGGGAAGAGACGTGGGAGTCAAAGGGAAATTAATAATTTCTACTGCTAAATCGGTGGTTATTAGGCAGCCCAGCGCACCAGTATCACACACAAACCAAAATAACCAGAAGGGGTTTTCACATGAATAACAGCAGTGGGGAGAAGCACTAAGAACAATTATCGGGAATAAGGATTGGAGTCGGGCATGTATGTATGGCGAGTATGGGCGCACGTTCTAGTTATTGCGATTGGGACTTATCTCATAATAACATAGTCTCCATGCACGGGATTTACTCCATTACAACGGCCATGGGCATCGTCTCTACGCAGAGGGGGTGAAGGAGTACCATACACAAGACGGCGGTCAGACGGAGAAGATGAGCGCTGGGAAGGCGATGTGACATTTTGGGGTGAAGTTCTACGGCCGCGATACTCATGGGAGTTATGATGAGCACTGCGGCCCACGCCCAAGCGACTGCCACGGGGACTATTGCGCGGTGAGGAGGAACGTGGGGGCGGGGGTGATGGCTCGCGGAAAGACACATTATTTCTAGGCCTGGGGTGGTACTCGGGGTTGTAGGGATCATTGAAGCACAACATTGTGTGATAGGAACTACGATGGCACGTAGCACATCTATAATCTCTCCTACATGAAGGTATCGCTTGATTGAAGGTATGCTTGATTTCAGTAGCGCCTTCAACTGCGTCGATTTCGATATCCTGGTTGAAATTCTAAAATCGCTCAGAGTCTCCTCGCACTCGGCTCTCTGGTTTGACTCCTACCTGAGAGACCGCCAGCAGCGCATTAAGTCTGAGGAGATCTCAACGAACTGGTGTAATCTCTCCGCGGGTATTCCGCAGGGTGGTATCCTTTCTCCTCTTCTCTTCTCAGTATTCATTAAGACGACGATTCATAGACGTTATTACTTCTTCTTATCATCTCTACGCAGATGACCTCCGAATATATCGGCACTTCTCTCTTAGTGATGTAAATCTGACCGTAGAGGCGTTGAATGCTGACCTCGATAACATCAGTAAATGGGCAATTTCATATGGGCTGCTTGTCAACCCGGCAAAATCTCAAGCCATGATTATGGGTACACGGCACTCAATTAACACAATAAAAAATATCCCCGTCGATCCTGTGATGTATGAGGGTACGATAATCACTTACAGCGAGAAAGCTAAGAATCTTGGGGTTATATTTGATAACTTGCTGTCCTGGTCGCCCCATGTTTGTGAGGTCAGCAGACGAGTCTTTGCGCCATTTTACTCCCTACGGAGATTGCAGTACTTCCTGCCGCGGCAGACTAAAATCACCCTTGTTCAGTCCCTTCTACTACCTTTAATAGACTACGCGGATGCTTGTTGGGTCAGTGCAAACGAAGAACAACTGAATAAACTCGAGCGACTTCAAAACCTTGGGATTCGGTTTGTCTACGGGCTGCGCAAGTACGACCATGTCTCCCAGTATCGCAAGGAGCTGGGATGGCTTCCGATCCGTCTTCGCCGTGATATGCACATTCTCTCTTATCTATTCAATATTTTGCGAAATCCGCGCTACCCCACATATCTTCGAGAACGTTTTGAGTTTCTTTTCCCCAGGGATGGTAATCGGAGATCCCACACGGTGTCTCTCCTGTCAAATCCTCGGCATAACACTGCCGCCTACAAACACTCTTTTAGGTTAAGGGCAATCCGACTGTGGTACGCACTTCCCTGCACTATTAGGGATAGTCCCTCAATTTTCACTTTTAAGAAAAGATTGAAAGCGTATTTCCTTTCTCTTCCGTAATCGGTATCATATTTATGTAAGTATATGTATGATATTTTGTATTTTATATATGTGCATGCTATCTAGTTTATTTTATATAGTTGAGATATATATCTTTTTTATTAGGTATATTTTATTTATATTTTAAAAGTAATTTTCGTTACTAAGACTGTCCTTTTTTATAAACACTCCTGTCTTGCCTAGGTTTGCTGGAAGAAATCTCTTTTTAGAGATAAGCTCGCCTTTGCCTATAAAATTTATTGTAACTGTCTGTTTGTCTATGTTTTCTGTGCAATAATGAATATGAATGTATCGGGTGCTTGTCCATACACCGGTAGCAAAGGCCTGTAATTTTCACAAAATTGAAACGATCACGTGGGGTCATACGTCTAAATTCCTCACATTATCTCAAAAAATATTTCCGCTGCCACACAGGGAACAAGTGGGCCATTCACTAGGCGAAAGAGTGACTTAGGCCGCATGTACACGTCTAAAGTCTATCTTTTTATCAGCTGCAATAAACTGATGTTTCTAAATGTCATTCCGTAAAATAATGTTGACAGCCTAATCTCAATAGGGATGTGATTCAGTTCACAGAAGATCTAATCGTTCCATAACTGACTTATAATGATCATACTTAATTTATTTATTATTCATGTAAAGGTTGTATAAACGTTAATCCTTTTACACATATCAGTTATCGCTCAAGAAAACGCTCTCAAGTTGGTAGTACAGTACTACCAACTTGAGAGAGCGTTTTCTTAAATCCGTAACTAAAAACCAGTACTCAGTACTGGTTTTTAGTTACGGATCTACGATGACGCTTGGCCGCCATTTTGTTTCGTTTGTCATTCGCTCATTCGGCATCTAACTTCTGTTTTGAGTGCACGAATAACTTTGCTTTGCCCACTGCGCGTTGGTTTTGTTATTATTATTGTTAAATGTATGTGACGTTGTGTTTGTTTTTCATTACCTGTTTTCGTTAATCGTGTTAGTTTTTAGGGTTCCGTACCCGAAGGGTTCCAAACGGGACCCAAGACTCCGCTGTCCGTCCGTCCGTCTGTCACCAGGCTGTATCTCAAGAACCTAGCTAGCTAGAGAGTTGAAATTTTCACAGATTATGTATTTCTGTTGCCGCTATAACAACAAATACTAAAAAACAGGATAAAAGAAATATTTAAGGGGGCTCCCATACAACAATTCTTTCAATACCACATACAAACTTATGGATGCACCTGGTTACGTACATGGAGTGTGAAAGTAACCGCACCAATAACTTTGTAAACAATATTTTGCTGTGTAAAATCCAAACTATTCACTCCACACCATCGCTTCCATTGAACGGTGGTACGGAACCTTTCGTGCGCGATTTAGACTCGCACTTGACCGGTTTTTTTGTTTGATACATCGAAGACATGAATGCTCTGCCGAGCACATCGCAAGATGGAGACACATTTTTACCTCCTAAGAAAAAAAGGCCACGTGTAGCTGTAAGTGCAACCGAGAAACTTTGGGTCAGAAACGTTTACAAATATGTGTTTGAAGTGAAATCTTCAGAATCAAACATTGAAGTGAATGCGTTAACAAGGTGGCTGAAGTCTTGGGTATATCCGTCCGCACTGTTTATTTCGTTTTAAAGGAGCACAAGGAGAATCACAGCGAATCACCAAAAACTCCCGAAAAACCTGGCCCAAAACTTACATTTAAAGATAAACTTGATGATTTCACATTCACCTCTATTAGACCAATTGTACAGTCAGCGTCAGAAATGTATCCCCCTCAGTTTTAAAACATTAACTTCGCAAAGCAGAGCGAACGTGAGGTGCAATACTCTGCCAGTGTTCAACCACGACAAATTGATAATCAAAAATGTAATCTTTTATTTTAAACTTTCTTGAGTTGGGGTTCGAACCTCGATCTCATATACCGCCCGAATTATTTCATTTGCTCGTTACCGCTGAGCTATAGAGGCACTCATGATGTGATGCGAAATTGTGCATCAATACGGTATTTTCTGAGCACTGCTTCCGCAAAATCCAATAGATGGCGCTGGGCAAATCACATTTTTTTTTCTCGCATAGACTCAGATTGCCATTGTGCAGACCACAGAGCAATACGTGCAGTGCTTTATGGTGAGATTTTAATCTGTGAATTGAATGGGGAATACTGGGGAGAACTGTCAGAAAGTCTGCCCGTGAAACAACGTAAACAAGAAACGATAGTCTATTATAATTAATAAAGTGTTCAAAAAGTGCAACACCACGTCGGAAAACTGATGAAGTCACTACAACTTATCCCCAACTAGTGAGTGATCAGAAAAACTTACCATATAAAAGCGCATATAAGCTGTAATTATACAAAAACATTTACGATATATATATATATATATATATATATATATATATATATATATAACTACATCTATATGCCAATCCAAGCGGCGAAAAACGAACAACACATTTAAAAAATCCAGAAATCAACAATTCAACACACTACAATCAACAGCTGATTGGACACTCATTTGACACTGACATCTCACGCACGCAAACGAGTGAAACCGCCGCCGTACCAACTTAACACACCAAATGGATACGTTCAAGAAAATATTAATTGATTGATTTATACGATACTGGCGACATCTGGTTGATAAGCGGAGACTTATGTTAAACTAGCGACATCTGTCATCGCGGTCCGTGAATTATTAGCACATTCAACTTTTGATGCGTTACGAGCCCTGCGATGTCGTAGCAGCTACATCCTTTGCTACGAATTATCTGCTACGAGCTACGAACTGATTGACTAGCAAAGTGTCTTATCCACGTCTTATCATTTCCAAAATGAATTGCTCTGTGTGTCGTAAACAACGCTAAGTGATTTGTTAAAATGCGTAACATGCAAAAAACACTTTCACTTTCCTTAATATTACTTGTGCTAAATATTCGGCACTCTACCCAATGAAGAAACTGTGGAGGTGCGATTCATGCTCAAATGTCACTACAAGTCGCGGAAAGAATTCAATAAAGAATACCCAGGCAAGAGGAGCACCTGGTTGCGAAGATAAAGCTTCCTCTAGCATTGGGAAAACATCTGAAAGAAAAGAATCAACGGTGACGGGCCGGATTACTGAAGATAAAAAAGCATATATTTATTAAGTAATTCGATGGAGGATCTTTCTAGCCATGATTTGGATATGAGCTCGACCCTCCTTGATACAACTGCAAGGAGCCTGCCGAAGGTGACACAAGTGAATGACTCGTTGGTACAAGGTCTAAATGAGCAAATTTCTGCTTTGAGCATAGACTTAAACAGCGCACACGAGGAAATTATCAACTTAAATGAAGAAAATACCAAACTGAAACTAGAAGTTCAAGAGCTCAAAAAGAAAATTATATTCGTGACGAAACTTAGCTCTAGCATCACTTCCACACCAGTTTCAACGATTTCACCAAATTCAAGCTCTACGCAGATGAAGTCAAAAAAGAAAATCGTATTCGGAAAATTAGAGTCCACTCAAATGTCCTGTCTAAATATTAACAGCCCTAAGACAATTGAAATAGACACTGCACAAATGCCTGACCAGAACATAAACATTGTCACGGTAGAGGAGATTAAGAGTAACAACAAACTTTTACTAGAATCAAACGAAAAAGACAAGTCCTATCTTAATGTGAACAGCCTTAAAGCAATTGAAAAGGACATCGTGGAAATGTCGGATCTAATCATAAACAAACCTTTACATCTATCAAATGACCCTGCCAAGTCCTCAGTAGAGAAGAACAAAATTAAATCTACCCCTAAGATGGGCATACCTATGATCCATATTATAGGTGATGAAAGTGCAAATTGAATCGCTAGGCAACTAAGAAATATAAGATACAATAATTTTAATGATAACTATAGAGTTTCTGCCTTTTTCAAACCACAGGCTTTGTATTCTGAAATTCTTAAGGACCTTATGGAACTGATCACACGGGTTGCTAAAAATGACATTATAATCCTTACCTTAGGCTCAAACGAAAAAGCATCAAATATGAAATCAGATGTAGAAAATCTTTTGCAGAAATATGACATCGAAAATGTTGTATTTCTATGTGTAATACAAGCTAACAAATACTCAAACACAACCAAACTGCACAAATCTCAAAAAGCTTTCAAATCAGTTATTTACAAATTCCACATAAAAAACGTCACAGAGATAGTCTGTTGAATCTTGTACACAAACTTAACATAGAGATCGATTATCTTCATTACAAGGAAGAATTTATCACAAATTTTGGCAAACACGTTAGAGGCAAAACTGCACCACAAACTTGTGACATTCTAAAGGTTGGCACCATACCCTACTATTTCCACAAACAAAAATTAAAAATTGAACAAAAATTACTGGAAAACAACTCCAAGATCACTAAAATAGGTACCATTCCCTATTATTTCAAACAAACAACAACCACCACTGAAACACAAAG
Source organism: Argyresthia goedartella (assembly GCA_949825045.1). NCBI lineage: Eukaryota > Metazoa > Arthropoda > Insecta > Lepidoptera > Argyresthiidae > Argyresthia > Argyresthia goedartella. The sequence goes on along the minus strand of OX463821.1, from coordinate 16,476,357 downwards.
AGAAGTTTTTTTTCGCAAACAAACAAACGCAAAGAAAAACTTAAATTGTCAAAGGCAGGCACAACAGTAGCACATATAAACATACAAAGTTTTAATGATAGGAAACAAGCGCTACTTGGAAATTGGCTTCAATCAGAAGAAGGCCGTCGTGTAAAAGTCTTATGCCTTACTGAACACCATAGAGTAAAAACGGATCTAGAAAGAATGTCTTTTAGGGATTTTAGTCTGGCATCGTCCTTTTGTCGGGATACTCGAAAAAGTAAAGACGGAGTATGTATTTTTGTTCATGACAGCCTGCAATTTGATGAGCTTCCCTCAATAAGGCAACGCACAATTTCAAATATTTTAGAAGTCTGCGGTGTCAGCTTGCTCGGGGTTGTGTGATGTGAAAATCTTGAAAATGTTTACACAGTAGGAAACAGAATCGACAAACAATTTTTGCTGTGTGGGGATTTCAATGTAAATTTAATGGAACATGGAAGGGAAAATAGTGAGTTTCTAAGCCTACTGAAACATTTAATGCTAAACCGTTTGCACTGGAACCCACGCGCATAACAGCTCATAGTACTTGCATCGACAATATTATTTCCAACATGAATTTACGCAATGTGAAAGTAGTTGAGCCAGGTTTATCTGACCACAGCTTTCAGCACGCTACACTTGATATAAAGATCAAATCAAATCCACATAGTATTTATAAACAAGTGAGAGACCTCAATAAATCAAATACAGACGAGTTCAAAGATTTTTTGAGTTGCGTATGTTGGGAGCAGATATACTCGATTTCAGATACGGATCAGTCTTTTAATCTGTTTCACGCTATACTCCTTAGCGCGTTTGACAGGTATTGTCCTTTGAAAACAGTACAGGTTGAGAAAAAATATCCTAAGCCAAAATGGATTACACCGGGTATTCAAAAATCCTGTGAAACAAAGCGTGAACTTTTTATTGAACTTAAAAATTAAAACCAAGATTCCATAGTTTAAAAAAATTATAAATCCATACTTTCGAGACACTATAAAATATACTGTTCGTTTTTGCACAGGGTGGTATCGTATGCAAAGAAAAAAGACAACGAATGTCTTATCCTAAATTCAAAAAATAAAATTCAAACTGTCTGGAATATAGTAAATAAAACTATCAAAGGGGAAAAATCTAAAAAAAATAAAGTTTTTCGGGACTCACAGATGGTTTTAAAACGATAATCAGTGAGCTAGAGGCCCCAGACTTATTTAACGCTTATTTCAGTACAAGTAGCATTCCTATAAATAAAAACGAGCTACGTAGCATTGAACTTCCCAGCTTTCAAAACAACACCATGTTTATCAATCCCATATCTAGACATGAAATTCTAATACTTGTGTACCTAGTTTCAATAATAAAAAGTCGTGTGGTTTTGACGGTTTACCAATCACTATTATTAAAGACATTATAGAGTTAGTTGCTGATCCTCTGGTCTATCTCATAAATCGATCAATAGCCACAGGTATTTTTCCAGAAAGGCTTCAAATAGCTCATATCATTCCTCTGCACAAAGTAGACTGGAAGTTCAGAATTATCGCCCCATTGCCCTGTCTTTCAAAGATCTTCGAAAATTTTTATTCAAACCGTTTGACAAACTTTTTATTAAAATACAAAATATTGTCCAAAAACAATTTGGTTTTCAAAAGGGTAAGTCAACTATTGATGCTGTTTTCGATATGATGGATTTTGTGGCGGACTCTCTAAATATAAAGTCAAACGTGGTAACTGTTCTACTGGACTTATCAAAGGCTTTTGATTATGTCGATCATCACGTGTTGCTATGCATCCTAAATCGGTACGGTATAAGAGGAAATTGTCTAGACTGGTTAAAGTCTTATCTGACAAACCGCCAACAAAGTGTTAAGTTCCCTGTGTTTGACTCCAGGACAAACACACTTTCAAATAAAATATCCCTAAGTACTGAGACGACGCAAGGTGTGCCTCAAGGTAGTGTCTTAGGTCCCCTGCTGTTCATATTATATATTAATCATTTACCCCAAATAGTCAGTAAGAAAATCACGATGTTTGCGGATGATGTCTCAGTATTCTTTAAATTTTAAAGAAATAATACAACACAGCTGTTTCCTGAGATAAATGAAACTATCAATGCCATAGTCAAGTGGTTAAAATCTATTGGACTTAAAACAAATGCAGGAAAAACAAAAATGATTCATTTCCGAAATTATAATACCCCTAGACTGGAAAAAAATCTAACTGTGGACAATACTACGGTTGCCCTTGTAGACCAAGCCAAGTTTCTGGGGATTTTCGCAGATGAGTACATCAATTGGAAAAAGCTCATAGATACCCTTGAGACAAAACTAAGTAGTTTTTGCTATGCATTGAGATCCTTGCAACAACAACAACAACACATGCCATGCTGCAGGCTTACTATGCGTTTTTCCACTCTAGGCTTCTGTACGGCTTGGCATTGTGGGGTGGTAGCGTTGACATAGAAAAGTTGTTTGTCTTACAAAAGAGATGCGTTCGTATTTTAAGTGGTGTCAAATCAAATAGAGTAACTTGTCGCGGCCTATTTTTTAAATCGGAAATACACACTGTCACAGCGCTCTACATTATCGAGCTCTGCAAATTAATAAAGCGTTATCCTGAAAAGTTTCCCATCAGCTCTGAACGCAATAGTAATAGGCTAAGAGATAGGTTCAAGCATGACCTTAAGACTAGGTACTGTAGAACTACGTCCTATAGTAGAAGTACTAGTAATATGGCAGTCTGCGTTTATAATAAACTACCGTCAAATATAAAGCTTCTCTCGGGTGATCAGTTTCTGAAGGCCTTGAAGAAGTACTTACTGCTTATGTGTCCTTATACGTTGACTGAGTTTTATGAATATTATATTACTTAAGATCTGTAACAAATACTGTAATTTATCGCAATAAATTGAAATGAAATGAAATACCGTGGGATTTTTTTCATGTTTTTTTCCGAATGATCTCTGTGGGAACGACAGACGTCGTCGTTCAAGTTTGTTCAAATTGGAAGATTGGACTCAAATTTTACGTTTAAATTAAATAAGTTCTGGCTGGACAACTTCTGATCAGTGGACACCGACAAAAAGAAGATGGGTCGTGTTTGTGTTGTCATTTGATGCAAGAATAATGGGTGTCATAGCTTTCCAAAACAAGAACCTCAAAGATCTCTTTGGATAAAAGCAGTGAAACTAAGGAAGAAATTTCAAAACAGACATTGCCTTCAAATATGCCCATAACATTTCAAAAACTCCGATTACATGGATTTACACTACCTCAAAAATGAGGTTACAAAAAGTTAATTTTCTCAAGAACTGTGCATTATCTTGTAATGGGAGTAGCGTCAGGGGGATGGGGGGACCCCCCCAAGGCGATTTCGAAATAATAATGCGAAATTAGTCACTTTCGTAACAAAACTGAAAACTCAACAACAAACAAACACGAAAATCCGAGCCAGCCAAATGAACGGAATCACAAACGTCACTCAGTCAAGTCACCGAGAAAATAACAAAGTTAACAGACCATATCATTTGCCAGCGTCATCGAACTGCTGACGGCCGACGGCGGGCGGCGTCATTCTATAGTCTGTCTTTGTAGTGTGGACCGTATAATATAACCAGGCCGAGTAAAATGTCACCTCGCTGACATGCAAATGGCGCCGTAATGACGACACCTTTACTCGTCCGGGTTAGATGTCAAAATGAAAATGTACGGTCCACGTGGCACTGACCTCGAAAAGTAACTTACCTATCGCCATCTATCGGTTTTTTCTGAGAAAAAACCTCATTGCTTGCAAAGATAGTCTACGTCACAGAGAAACTTATATAATATGTCGACGTTTCTGTCCCGGCATCCTTGTCTAACTAAAGAGTATGGATAATAGTTCTGTCTTTGTTTACCCTTGTTTCAAACCCCTAGTGTCGTTTTATCTTCAGAAGGATACTTGCCAACGATTTAATTAACTGTGGTGTAAGGTTGAAATTGGAATGATATTACCTTCGCGAGATTGGAATGATATTACGTTCGCGAGAGTTAACGATCAACGTTTGCTTCATTTAATAAATAATGTTTGGGGGTAAGTTAATAAAGTTTTCGAAACTACGTGCTAAGCCGTGTGTGATTATCTCGATTGCTTATCAGTTTTCTTTAATTTATCGTGAAAAGCATTTATCGTGGTTCGTTTGACGACCTTTTTAAAACCAAAATAGTCATTCTCTGGAAACAAAACCAGAACATAAAAAAATAGCTCGAGAGAAGAATATAACGGTAAGATAATGAAACAATCGATCTGTTACTAATTTATTTTATAATACTGATTTAGTATTAATTGTGTTCTAGTGGTTGTGGTATTCTTCTCATAAACTGCTGACATTTATACCCACAGAGGAAAACGGTTCGTTAGTGGATAAGGAGATACCAGGAAACAAGCGATGTGCAATGTGATCGTCAGGGCCCTCGTCCTCGAGTTTATACGGATGACTTTGAGAGGATCCCTTCAGAACCACTCGTTCCAGTGCTGAAACATTTGGGATTTCAGTCAGCACGGTTCGGCGATATTTACATGCTGCAAACATCCATAACTATAAAACAGCAAAAAAATACCTCTTTGTGATGCACATCGAACCGCCAGAGTAAGGTTTGCTGAAGATCACCTTGACTTTGATTGGGAAAATTAAATAGTGATTTTCACTGATGAATTTTTTTTTAAATCCAATAGAGATGGCAGGAAACTATTGTGGAGAAGAAGTGGGGAGCGGTATAACCCTAAAAACTTGTTAGATATTAGAACAAGTGAGAGGATAACATTAGGTAAGAAAATCTCATTACCATATTTAAGCTTATAAAGAATATGTAAAAAATACATTCTTGTCTTACTTATTGCATGTGATTTGTAAATAAATTGGAATTATATATTTACTGTATTTTTCAGCGTATTGGGGATGGATATCATCCATGGGCTTGTGGATGTAGGCGGCCGTATGAACTCCAAGCGATACTTAGAAGTGTTGAGGGACGTGATGCTGCCGTCGGTGCGTGTCGCATACCCTGAAGGCCAAATTCTCATTCAACAGTGCGGTGCACCGCGCCGGACTCGTCCAAGAATGGCTGTCATCCCAAGATGACATAACTGTGTTCAATTGGCCGTCTAAAAGTTCTGACTTAAATCCAATAGAGAACTTGTGGGGTCAAATGGTTCTGAACTGGGACTCTAGTGAAGTTAAGTCTAAACAGCAATTAGATGAAGAGGTCAACAGAACTTGGGAGATAATGCGAAACAGCAGCGCATGTTACAACATGGTCATGCACAGGAACAGTCGGCTGCGACAAATAATATATAGTGATGGTCAATATTAAAAATGATAAAAGTTCTCGCATTTGACTCCACTGTTTATTTACTAACTGTATTGCAATTTAATAAATTTTTAGTCTTCAGTAGTGTCATCTAAAATTGTGATAAATATGAGAGATGTAAATTGTTACACTACTTCGTAGTTTAACATGTTTTTCTCTCAGAAACGTCATAAGATTCATAGCTTTCATTCAGACACAGGCTACAGATAATGAAATATTGGAATATTTGCCAGCAATATTTTGATTTTTTTTGTTTGTTTCTATTACTAAACTTAAGAAAACTAAATAATATACCTTGAAATATAATATGATTTATTACATAAGAAATAAAAATAATTGAATAAAGAAACAAATATTATTAAAACAACATGCCTATTTTTTATTGCATAACGTCCGCATTTCTTTATTTTAAGATGCTATGCTAGGAAGATAATAAAAAAAAAACAAGAACTGCTACAAAAAAAAAGAACCTAAGTTCGAATCGAACCCGCGACCTATGCTTCACTAGTCCGACTTGTTAACCACCAGTCCAACTTGCAAGTTTCTCGATACGGCAAAATGTTATACTGTTGTCTATGCCAATACGGGGGGGGGGGGGGGGATACTTTTCTCTGAAGCTGACTGTACATCAGTTCTTTCATAGAAATGAAATACCCACCATCGCAAAAGTTAGTTTACCTGTCGTCACTCATCTTTTTATTATACGTTAGGTATGTTTTCTCCCATCCCATGTGAAATCTTAACCAATTAGGTAATTACTTTAATAATTTTTAGGTGCTGCAAGTTGTAAATGATGACCCAGGATTGCCCAAACTTCTCGAAAGAGACACTGAGAAAAATTATGAAGCATCTTAATTTCAAATTCGCTACTCGATCACTCAAGAGCGTGCTTATTGATAGACAAGATATCATATCATGGCGCCAGCGCTACCTGCGTTTAATTAAACAATATCGTAGGGAGGGAAAATACATATATTATCAAGACGAGACCTGTGTCAACGCTACCAGCGTGTCAACTCTTATTTTCTTATGTTTGTTCCCCTTTTGTTTCCTTATGATTCTTTTTTGTTCTTTTCAGGTCATACTACAAAAAAAACCTGGTGTGACGGAAGTATTAAATCTTCTCGACAGGCATTTTTAGACGGCCTGACTACGGGATTAAAAAATCCCACCGGAAAGGGCAAACGACTCATCATTAGTCACATAGGCGGAGAAGAAGGCTTCTTGGTCGACGGACTTCTAATGTTACTTCTACCATGATGAAATGAATATCAAGTGTTTCGAGGATTGGTTCGCCGGTATTCTTCCCAAACTCAAGCGGAATGCAGTAGTCGTAATGGACAATGCGCTCTATCACTCTAGGAAGATCGAAACAATCCCGAAGATTTCGTGGACGAAAACACGAATTCAAGAGTGGCTGACTACTAAAAATTTTGTGTTTGAACCAAATATGGTGAAGGCCATCTCATAGATATAGCGAAACAACAAAATCATACTGAGAAATATGCCGTAGACGAGATGGCTGCACAAAAAAGTTTTAAGACTACCCCCTTATCACTGTGAGTTGAACCCCATCGAGTTGATATGGGCGCTGGCAAAGGGTCACGTCGCAAACAATAATAAGACTAGCTGAGATTAGTGGAACTGTATTACACTTGTCTATGGTCTCTGTTAGGGGTACTAAAGGCTGATGGTTCATCACTTTGGGTTCGGGGACGGAGTTCGGAGTATCTAACGCGCAGGTCATCTACCATGATTTGCATAGATTTTATGTCGGTTAGAACGTCTTTATATTCAGTTTTATCAACAGTTGGGTCTAAACCACCAAGGAGTACCTTACACGCATCTTTTAATTGGGTATATTTATCCTCCAAATCGTTCAGTCTTGTTAACAACTTATCCAATGGGGTCCTATCCATCATCCCATGGGTGTCTCGAAGCCATTCAATCAATAACCGAAAACACCATTTGCCCTGCGATAGTCAGAAGTTTCAAAAAATAAAATTCTTTACAATAGGTCACTTGTGATTGTTTACAGCAGTCGGATTATCTTGATTTATTCAGGCACTACACAGCACGACCATTTTATTTTCACGAGAGACTCACACCACACATCAGTCCGTATCTGTCAAGCTCGAGATAAAACGAAACGCGCAAAATAAAAGAATAAATAAATTATACGAATAAAGATAATATTAGTAATAAAGTAGCAAAAATGTAAAAACTAGTAAAGCACATTTTATTCTTGGCATACATTACATTATTCACAGCATATTTGTACCGGCCCTTATATCTAAAGATGTGACTATAATATGAACAAATAGGAATAAACCGATTTTAGAATGAAGGCATATAATGTAGACAGACTTATTTTTTTAAAGCTGTTTGTGAAATATTTGATATTGTCTAATAGGGAGAATAAAATTCATATGATCTCACAAATGATTTATTATTAAACTTAACAGGGCAGGGGTATATATGCTAAAAGGTTTACCTGCTGTTTTTTACCTAGCTAACTACCTATTTAGTTGGGGTATGTAGGTACCTACTCATTAAAATAATATAATAGAGTGACAGCCCTAGTGAAAATTCCTATTAACCCCTCTCTTGAATCTATTATCCCCGTTCAGGGTAAATTAGAATCCAACAGGGTTGACAGTATGAAAATAGTTTAGAAAACTAAAGTTATTTAACAACTAAAAGACCTCACCTTAGGTATACATCCTTAGGTATACATTGAAATACTATATGTGTTAGGGAAGTAGGTTTAAATTCAGTTTGAAAGTGAAGAGTGGACCTATTTATCCCGAAGTACGGTATCCCATCCAGAGATCTGTATGGATTGTTGAACCTACTTCCACATGCTTCTGAACCATAGGCAAGACTTCAGCTGACCTAACGTTTCGCAGTTTAGAAAATTCGTTTGGTCGCTAATTTGTCAAAAAGGTGAGTGATAAATAGTTTTCTTCTATTCATTTAGCAATTAGTATTTTATCTTATTTGTGCCGAAAGTAAGCCCTAAAAGGGCCGACCGCGAGAGTTTCGTAAATGCTCGAATATGTTACGTTTTATCGTTGTACAATAAAACTGTGAATACAGAACGGTAAAGCGGAAGTGTCGTATTCATATTTTGTGTCTATGGTACTTATCAGAAGTGACACGTGTGCCACGATCATTGTTTTGGTGTCGAGGTGTTGTCTTTGACTGCCTTTTTGTTAGTGATGGTGTATAGGCAGGTGGGTCTCACCCGATAGTTTAGGTACGTTCGATTGGCCAACCCGCCCGACGGGAATTCAGTTATCACAGAGTACATTATTAGTCTTGATATAGATATATCAGTCTGACTTTACGGCCTGCGCCTCTGGCGGCGAGTGAATGAACCAAGTCTTACAAAAACACCTATAGCTTGTAGTGTTATGCTACTTACATGCTATTTTCCGGTCTGTTCAGCTGGATACTTGCTGAGCTGTACAGCTTGATATTTGGTTTCACCTTTATTTTCATAGGACCCTGTAACGTTTTAAACCATAAGAACACATTAACAAATCATTTTCGCTTCGTATTTTCACACTATCAGCACTTCTAAATCGATAGCGAAGGGGTTTACCTTTGGTGACCTTGTATTTGGCTTTCTCCGAAACTCTGTAATCTCGGGCTTCGAGCGCGCTGGTGCGCTACCCTTTTATCTATCGCTGTTATGTAATTTTGGCTATGTGAACTTGTTGATTTTTCTATTACGAGCCTGAAACCAAAATCTGACATTTACTTTGTTGTTGTTTATCTGGTTGTCATGGCAATGTCCATTCAAACTCGTTAGCGGTCTGATATGTTTGCTTCAATACTTTTACAAAAATACTTTTTTTCCTCTTGGCCATTCACAAAAATTGCTTTTAATTTAAATAATTTTTAGAACTCTCCAAAAAGGGTATATGTTCAGGCCTCTCGGCACCCGATGACCTCGCAGGGGCCCATAGCTACGAGGTAGCGTAGCGATCAGATGCCAAGAAGCAAGAACGTCGGCGATTCACCGAGCTAAGTAATAGATTCTATCTGACCTGGTCTGTGCTTCGTTCCCGTCAAACACCTGTCTCTCTGCAAGGCCTGGGTGCACCCTAGGCTCTTCTTGGTAGACAGGTTCTTCAGCCAACCAGGTATGGCTGGCAGGCCAGCTTCGACGCACACAGTGTTCCAAATACGAACTTTATCTGGTTCGGAGAACCACAATACACTCAGCTATAAGACAATCCTGAGGGGAGCCCGAATACAATTGCAGATGGCTTACGATTTAATTTTAATGCCCAAAATCAATACGCGTCACATTACGGGGGCTTTTCGTCTGTCAGTTGTCAAAAAACTGCTCTGTGGCAGCTCCGTCAAATTCAAAATGGCCGTTCCGAAACCATCGATCGAGTATCGATTCTGAATCGAACAATCACCCGCCCGGACAGGCACCCACCTGTCCCTTAATCTACGGGCAGCCGAGACAACGTTGCTACCGCTCGTTTTAGTACCGAGCCTCCTACTAGAACCTCTGCAGACCGGGGGGTCCCGTCCTTGCCAGGGAACAAGTTAACAATGCGCCCCCTGCGCCAACGCAGTGGCGGTAGGTTAGCATCCTTAACCAGAACGAGGTCACCAACACTAGAGGGGCTGGTTTTGTCAGTCCACTTAAGGCGCTGTTGTAAGATATGCAGATACTCGAGCGACCAACGCTTCCAGAAATTCTGAGTAAACTGCTGCAACATCTGATACCCTGACAACCGATACAATTTCACTCCCTCGAAGGGGTGCTCGGGCAACGCGTTAAGTGGCTGTCCTATCAAGAAATGGCCTGGGGTCAGAGCCTCCAGGTCATTTGGATCCGAGCTGAGCGGACACAACGGTCGCGAATTGAGATCGGCCTCGATCTTACAAAACAATCTCGCGAGCTCCTCAAAAGTCAGCGCGGTCTGACCTACTATACGCCCCAAGTGCGTCTTAGCTGACTTAACTACGGCCTCAAAAATCCCACCCCAGTGGGGGCAACTCGGTGGGCTGAAGGTCCACTGTATACCCCGACGGGAGAGGGCCGTTCCAATATCCACTTTATTTACATCCAAAAAGTTGACTATCTCTCGTAAGCATCGTTCCGCACCGATGTAGTCAGTGCCGTTATCAGAGCGGATCAAAGTTGGAAGTCCCCTTCGAGAAACAAACCTATCCAAACAAGCAATGAAAGCCTCTGTCGAGAGATCAGCCACGAGCTCGAGATGTACCGCCTTGGTGGATCTGTGGGGCCAGTCCGATTCTCTCCTGGCAAGCCAGGGTGGTCCCCACCACAAATGGTGTCTAACGAGTTCAGGAGCCCGACATCCCCTGGATGCACAATCAGACGGGTTCAATTCTCCTGGTACATGTCTCCAGGTCAGTGGGACCTCAGACGACACAATCTGGGAGACACGGTTCGCGACAAAAACCTCTAAGTTATGGACCGAAGCCTTCAGCCAGCACAAAACAATCTGGCTGTCCGTCCACGCGTACACCGTATCCTCCAAAACCACTGACCCACGCAACACTGTTAGAGTGTGATTCAAAAGTTTGGTCAAAAGAGCAGCCCCGGACAGTTCCAGTTTTGGAATCGTCATCCTTGTCCGAATAGGCGCTACCTTGCTTTTTGCCAAAACCAAACGCACGTCGACCTCCCCGGTGGAGGTGACGGTTCGCAAATAAACCGCTGCCGCAAACCCTCGTTCAGAGGCATCACAAAACCCGTGAAGGGTTGCCCTGTAATCCCCAGCAGGGACCAATTTCCTCGGCAGCGATACATTATTTATGTCCGATAGCGAAGTGAACATTTGCGTCCAATCAGTCAACAAATCACCTGAGAGGTGGGTGTCCCAGGTCAACTGAGCCGCCCATAGCCTTTGCATAAAACATTTGAGAGCAAAGGTGACTGGAGAAATCCATCCATTCGGGTCGAACGTTCTCGCAATCGTTGACAGTACTGACCGCTTCGTCCAGGCCTTCGGTGTTTCTAAAACCACCCGATAGGTAAACTCATCATGGACGGGCCGGTACTGAATTCCAAGCACTGACAACATGTTAGGGTTGTCAGGATTCTCAAAAACGTGCGGGTCTTGTTGAAACTCATCTGGGAGACCAGCCATCAACTCAGGGGAGTTGGACATCCACTTGCGTAGTTCATAGCCGCCTCGTTCCAGCAATTGAATGAGCTCGTCACGTCGGTCCAGAGCTTCCTCTACACTGGCTGCCCCTGTGCAGACGTCATCGACGTACAAATCTTGCTCCAGGATAGCGGCGGCTCTAGGATAGCTCACACGGTCACGCGACGCCAACTCCCGCAGGGTACGCATCGCCAAATACGGGCTAGACCGTAACCCATACGTGTTCGTGTTCAACTCATAGACCTTGACTGGCTCGGCCGTGGACTCACGCCAAAGTATCAACTGATACCTTCTGTCAGCCGGATGAATTACCGTTTGCCTAAACATCATCCGAATGTCTGCGACAAATACAACCTGGTGCCTCCGAAAGCTCGTGAGAATATCCGAAATATCACGACTCAACTTGGGTCCCGAATGTAGACACTGATTCAGGGACATCCCGTGCGAGGTAGGTGCTGACCCATCAAAAACAACTCGAATCTTGCCGGTAGGGGTTCGTAGGACGGCATGGTGTGGAAGGAAACAATGATCCTCAGATCTCCAGTCCACACCCGATACCGACATGTGTCCTAACGACTCATACTCCCTCATGAAATCGACGTATTTTTGTTTAAATACGGCGTCCCTTGACATCCTACGCTCCATCGACATCAATCTCGTCTCAGCCATCTTCCTAGATTCTCCTAGTGGCGGTCGATCGGCCCTGAAAGGCAGTCGAGTTACAAAACGACCAGAACGAAGGCGACCAGTACTATTCTGGTAAAACAACTCGCACTCTTCTTCGTCTGCGTCGACTCGACGAGCGGTGGGAGGTTCCTCTATCTCCCAGAACCGTTGGATAGCGTCTGACAACGCTGAGCCAATAAGTATGCCATCTGACTCGGCAGGCCTAACCATTGGCAATGCCGGACCCATGATCACGTGACCAAACTTAGTATCCACAGCAATCAACCCGTCCGGCTGAAGAACTCGCCGATCCGACAACAGAAACCTACCCAAAACGTCTGCTCCCAGTAGCAGATCGACCGGGGCTGGAGTGTCAAAATCGGGATCCGCCAACTTGAGTCCTGACGTCAGGAGTCGAACGGCCGGATTCAACTTCACCAAGGGGTGTTTGCCCATGACATGCGTCATTACTAAAGCTTGCACGGATGTTTTTGTCAAAATGTCATAACGTGGAGAGAACGTGATCACCGATTGACCAACTACATTCGTAACCGTAACATTCCCCACGCCCCGTATTGAATTATTATACCTATTTACCTTGAGGCCCAACCATTTTGCTAAATCGTTCGATACAATGCAGCCCTGAGCTCCAGAATCTAATAGGGCGCGAACGTATGTTGGGTTGCCCGCCAAATCCCAAACAAGCACAGAGGCGATCGGTAACACCACCGTCTCCGGTTGGGGGGCAACAAATTGTTGGGCCGCAAATTCCTAGCGAGGACCCCCGGGGCCCCACTGTGCCTGTAACCGATCAGGTAGGCAGCTATACGCCAGAGGGTCCCATTGTAGAAATGGCCCACGCGCCGGTTCCATTGCCACCCTACGACGCCCCCCGAAGGGTTGTGGGCGTGAATTCAACCGTGGCCGCTCCATGAGCGGGGGGGACATCACATGCGACCGACGAGGACGCGGCGACGAGCGGGGCGACAACTGAGGCGGCGTCCGAGCCGCATCCGCATAGCTCGAAGGTGTCCCATGCCACCCGCCCGTTACGGCCTGCTCAACATACCCAATGTCCCGCTGAGTCGGATGCTGAGTCGCAACCGAAAACTCAGGGCCCCCCATGTGATGACCCTGAGTGCGGCCCTGCACCCCTGGGTGGCTGCGTGCTTGTGGCCCCATTGCCCGCTGAGTCGGATGCTGAGTCGCAACCGAAAACTCAGGGCCCCCCATGTGATGACCCTGAGTGCGGCCCTGCACCCTAGTACCGCCCTGTGCACGTGGGGACATTGGCCCCTGAGTTGCGCTCCGAGACGCAAACGAATTCTCAGGGCCCCATGCCGTGTCACCCTGGGTACGGCCCTGTGGTGGCTGTTGGCCGGACCGGTTCATGCACAACAAATTGTGGTGGGCCCCACCACAATATCCGCACAATTTTGTGCGCGTGCAGTCCCTAGCCATGTGTGGCCCGAGGCACAGGAAACACCAGCTCCGCTGCTTGGCCATCCGGCGCCGTCCCTCAACCCTAAGTTCCCCGAACTTATTGCAATCGGCCACAGCATGGCCAATCTGCCTACAATATGGGCAGGTCTCACCTGCACCCCTGGGTGGGGTCAATGCACTCACAGTCCCATACGACTGCCGGTTGGTGCGGTCCTTCCTCGTCGGAGGGCCCCTACTCACAGCGCTCCCGGCAGCTCTCTGTGGCTCCGAAGGATGGGTGACCGTCAACCCCAAGTTCTCTGCCCGTCGAGCCTCCTCTTCCAAAAATCCGACCAAGTCGGAGAAGGCGGGCAGGTCCTCGGCCGACCTCCCGTGAGACTGTTCGAAACGAGTCTGCACGTCAGCGGGTAGGCGGGAAAGTACAATGTACAGCAGTAGGTAGGACCATTCACCAACCGGAAGTCCAAGATTCTCTAGGGCCTTGGTGACGGACAACAACGGGTTCAAAACCTCCGTCTGTATGGCCCCGACCTTGTTCACAACCGGGATGCTAAACAAACGGTTCAGTTGGGCATCGGCCAACCTCCGTTTGTTGTGGTAACGTCTGACCAGCAATTGCCTGGCCGTTTCATAGTTACCCTCCGTAACTGTCAAATGAGCGACCAGCTCCCTGGGCTCACCCCTCAATGCTGCCACCAGCTGAGCCATTTTGACAGACTTGGTAATGTCCGATCGCATGTGCACCAAACTGTCGAACAGATTGATGAAGCTCATCCATTCACCGGACACTCCGTCAAAAGTAGGCATAGTTATAACGGGTAACCTGGTCCCCGATCCCTGATGCGGCAGAGGCGCCCCAATGTCACCACTATGGCTGGACTCGCGCTGCCTACGTATGTCCGCAGCCCTCTGCGTGATAGCAGCCGCCATCTCCATACACTGGTCGACATCCCCTAGCAACCGTGACAGCCTGTCAGGTGCGCAACCATCAACTGCTTCCGCCTGCGCGGACAATTCGAGCACCCTGTTGTAGCGTTCCTTAACGTCCATAGACCGCTCCAACACCACATCATGCCTATCTAAACGGTCTATCAGACCGTGTGCGGAGGAAAACCATCTGAGCTCCTTAGAAACACCCTTCTGTATTTCAGACAACGACATGATCGGAACGATACTTACTCACAATTTGCAGTAACTCAATTATATTGGACCCTCCAGTCTACAACACAAACGAGGGAACCCTAATCTATAACTTAAACAATGCTGATTTCCCCAAACAATAGAAACCGAGTTTTATATCTACACAAATTCTGTAAACAACAATTTAGTTTCCCTATATCATATAACACACACAGATAGTCAATATTAGTTCAAGTTATAAATTGCTATAGACTGAAAACAATGTCCAAACATTCATTAGCATTACTAGACCACTAATAGATTGACTATGCAAACTTCAAACTGCAAACATGATATGACTTCAATGCAAATTTCAATTCACCTACAATGTACCTGTAATGTAATTACTATTCTGAGTCACATCTCAGTACAACTGGTCATTTAGGGAAAACTGTTATATCTGTCTGTCTACTACCAGCAGTAGACTTATAACTTATAATACTACCAATCTATGTGGATACAGGAACAAAACCAAGTTAGCTAATAACCGCCTATACCTACAGATTGATAGTCCCAAATCGTGGGTTCCTGGAGCCCTTGACGGCTGCAAATCTCAGGAAACCACGCTCTTGCTACCAAAGTGTTCAGGCCTCTCGGCACCCGATGACCTCGCAGGGGCCCATAGCTACGAGGTAGCGTAGCGATCAGATGCCAAGAAGCAAGAACGTCGGCGATTCACCGAGCTAAGTAATAGATTCTATCTGACCTGGTCTGTGCTTCGTTCCCGTCAAACACCTGTCTCTCTGCAAGGCCTGGGTGCACCCTAGGCTCTTCTTGGTAGACAGGTTCTTCAGCCAACCAGGTATGGCTGGCAGGCCAGCTTCGACGCACACAGTGTTCCAAATACGAACTTTATCTGGTTCGGAGAACCACAATACACTCAGCTATAAGACAATCCTGAGGGGAGCCCGAATACAATTGCAGATGGCTTACGATTTAATTTTAATGCCCAAAATCAATACGCGTCACATTACGGGGGCTTTTCGTCTGTCAGTTGTCAAAAAACTGCTCTGTGGCAGCTCCGTCAAATTCAAAATGGCCGTTCCGAAACCATCGATCGAGTATCGATTCTGAATCGAACAGTATAAGAGCGGAACATTTCTGAAATTCTGAAAATTTAGGAGTGTCGTCGACCGTCGCGTACACGGACCTGCATCTCTCGCCGCTCCTCCGCAGTTCGCCCGCCGCTTCGTCGCAAGCGGACGTGCGCAACACGCGCCCGTGCGCGTCGCGATATTACCGTCGCGAGTGTTTGCACGGAGGGGAATACCTTCTAGGAACGGACGCCGGCTTCGCCTAAGGTCGTACCTGGTCGGTACCCCCTTCGGGCAGCCAACTTGTCCATAGCCCGCTGCTATGGACAAGTTCAAAAGCCCTTCTAAGGGCTATAGTGATAGTGCTTGCTAGTGTTAGTGTGGACAGTGCTAGCGTCAGTGATCGTCATGTTGATGATACGAGCAGCCCGTCTCACCTCATCGACATCCCTCGACCGCCTGCTCCCCGTCTCAACGTCGACGGAATATGGGTCCCCTTTGGTGCGTCGTCCGGTTTCGCCGAGAGCGGAGCTTGAGTTGGACGGATTATATCTAATCCGGGCCGCTCAAGCCAAACTGTTTTCGCCGGGACTACTACGCGCCATGGAGGCCTACATCGCCGATAGCCGCGCTGCCCTGGAGGGTACGCCTGCGGCTGACATCGGCGAGGAAATTCTGGACGCGAGACTGCTGGAGCAGGCGCGTGAACAGCCCCTCATACTGCCGCCACCGCCCCGCGGGACGAGGCGGGCGCGCAGCGAAAGCCCATCCGACGAGGTACTACGGGGTAGCGGAAAGCGGGCCTTGCTCGCCGACTCGCCATCCCCCCCGCCCCGCCCGCCTACACCTAGGAAGACTGGCCTGGACATGCCAAGGCTTTCGCCCCTGCCGGGCGAGCCCCAGGCATCCGGGTCCGCCCCCGCCCACGAACTGACCGCCGCGAGTGAAAGAGACAGTGAGAGCGCTTCAACACTGGAAAGGAAAGGTACGAGTGTTTTACATACTAAGTGCTCTCCCACAGTGTCGTTTGCCGCGGCGGCCGCGACCGCAATTCCCGTGTCTGGGGCACCGCGCCCCAGCACCGCGACCCCCCCACCCGACCAGTGAGGCACCCGGTGCCGCCAACCGCGCGTCCGCTCGCCCCGTCGGCGACCACGTCGCGAGTGCCCGCCCGCCCCACGCGCTCCGCCGCTGCGTCCGCGATAGTGCCCGCCCGCCCTACGCGCCCCGCCGCCGCGCCCGCGAACCCACCCACCGCCGCGAATGTGCCCGCCCGCCCTACGCGCCCCGCCGCTGTGCCTGCGAACCCGCACGCCGCCGCACCCGCGATAGGGCCCGCCCGCCCAATGCCGCCCGCCCGCCCAACGCCGCCAGCCACTGCCGCCACTCAAACCGCAGCCGCGATCGCCAACACCACCGCCGCCCCATCGGGAGGCGCTGCGCCACAGCAGCCCCGCCAGCCGCGCTATCCGCCCCTTATTGTGGAGGTCCTACCCAACTGGGCCGACCACTTCAGGGCGATAGCCAGCGAGCTCGGCCGGGCTCCCAGCGCGCGCGCCTACCAAAAGGGTGTGCGCTTCACCCCAACGGCCGAAGACGAGTACCGGCTTGTGCAGCGTTACCTGTGCAGGCTGGAGAAGGACCAGGGTGTGAGATGGTTCTCATACTCGTTGCCGGCCGACAAGACCCAGAAGGTGGCGATCCGCGGGCTGCCTTCTAACACCGCGCCGGAGGAGATAGTCGCGGCGCTTGCAGAACTCGGTGTGGAGGCCGAGTACTGTAAGCAGATCCGGGCGCGCAAAGGACGACCCGGCTGCATCTTCTTCGCCAACCTGAAGAAGAACCCAGACTGTGTACGAGATCACGGAGCTCTTGTACATGCCGGGGGTGAAGATTGAGGCCTGGCGCTCGAAACAGGGCCCGGCCCAGTGCCACAGGTGCCAACAATTCCGGCACTCGTCGCATATGTGCCACCGCCCCCTAGCGTGCGTACGTTGCGGCGGTCCCCACTCGGCGCGGGAATGCCCCCGCCCGAAAGACCAGCCGCCGACGTGCGCCAACTGCGGTGGCCCGCACACGGCAAATAATGCGACGTGCCCCGTGTTCCGCCAGGAGGCGCGAAACAAGGAGGCCGGAACTGTGGCGCTCACCAACGCGCCCGGGCCCAAGAAGGTGCAGCCTCCCCCTCTGCCTCGTCCCGATCTGCAGGAACCAACGGCGCCCGCCTCGCTTATGGCGCAGGCGAACGACGGAGCCCCCAGGCAGAAGACGAAGCGGGGGGGGAAGAAGAAGAAGAAGAAGGCGACGGCTCCACCTGCCGCCGGCGCCGCGGCGGCTACTCTCGCCGCCAGCGAGACTGCGGCCGCCGCTGGCGCCGCCACTCCGGCTGCGGCGATAGGGCAGCAGGACTTGGGGCACCTCACAACTACGACGTCATCGGTCCCGACGAGCCCACCCACTTCGACACGCGGGCCGGATGGGACATCATCGACGTCGTGGTCGTCAGAGGTCTCTGGACACCGCCGAGCCAGGAGGTTCTCCCTGACCTCCCTTCGGACCACAGGCCTGTTCTTCTCGTCCTGGCGGATCTGCCCACCCGGGTATCTCCGCCAGCATCACGTCGCCGCTACCAGTGGGGCGCCTTCACCGCCGCCCTAGACCAACCCTCCACCAGTTGCCCCGTCAACCAGCCGGAAGACGTTGACCGCCTGGCATCGCTGCTAACTACCCAGATTCGAGACGCGCTCGACCTATCATCGCACACCGTAGCTCGCGGGGGGAAGCCCAATCCTCTTCCTGCTGAGCTACGCGCACTCATCTGCGATAAGCGCGCTCTCCGGAAGCAGTGGCAGCAAACCCGCTGCCCCACGATGAAGACAAGGCTCAACGCCATGACGGCAGAGCTGAAGCGCCAACTTGATCTCCACGCTGAAGAATCTTGGGAACGCCACGTCGAGTCCATAGGCGACCACGTCCCCTCCGTGCATCGCCTGTGCCGGGCTTTGTCGACCACTCCTGCTCCTGTTCGACCAATCCTGGGCAGCGACGGCCTACCAAGATTCCGAGCCCAAGACCGTGCGGAGATCTTCGCCGAATGCCTCGAGAAGCAATTCAAGCCGAACCCAACGGATGATGTGGAGCACGTCGCAACAGTCGAGAGACACCTGCGAGAGTACTTCGCCACGCCGATAGCTCCCGAAGAGGACCCCATCGTCGTCACGCCCGGCCAGATTGTGCGTGCATTCCGACGTACCAAGCCCAGGAAAGCCCCGGGCGCAGACCGAATACCCAACACGGCGCTGTTACATTTGCCGCCACGCACTGTGGCGGCCGTTGCGCGCCTGTTTAACGGTATCTTGCGCACGGGTCACTTTCCAACCCAATGGAAGGAGGGCTTGGTTATCATGTTGCCCAAGCCGGGCAAGGACACCAAGCTGCCTGAGAGCTATCGGCCGATCACCCTACTGAGCACCATCTCAAAGGTGTTTGAGAAGCTCCTGTTAGCGAAGTTACTGCCCCACATCCAGCCGCGCCCGGAACAGTTCGGCTTCAGGCCCGAGCATTCTACGACGCTTCAGCTCACCAGAGTACTGAATGACATGACGGTTTGTTTGAACAAAAAAGAATACACTGTCGCAGTACTTCTGGATATGGAGAAGGCGTTCGACGGAGTATGGCACGAGGGGTTGCTGTACAAGCTGTCGACGTCCCCTGCCCCAAGAAGAACGGTCAAGACAATCGCCTCTTTCCTGAAGAATCGCCGCTTCCGAGTGATGGTGGAAGACGCCGTCTCCGAGGAACATCCCGTCGCAGCCGGCGTCCCCCAGGGCTCCTGCCTGTCTCCCGCCTGCTACGCCCGATACACGGACGACATCCCCGTCGGGCCGGGTGCCCAGCTGGCACTCTTCGCAGACGACGCAGCCTACTACGCGTCGTCGTTCCAGGCTCCGCACGCTGCCATCAAACTGCAGCGCACCCTGGACATCTTGCCCGACTGGCTCGCCAAGTGGCGACTGTCCGTCAATGTTGGGAAAACGCAGGCGCTCATCACAGGCCAGAGTCTCCTTCCACCATCGCTCCAGCTCCAGGGACAGCACATCGAGTGGTCTTCGCAGGTGAAGTACCTGGGAGTGACTATTGATCGCCAGCTCACCATGAAGCAGCACGTCGACAACGTCGTCAGCCAGGTCAAGGTGGCACGCGCCAAGCTGCGTCCACTTTTCGACTCCAGCCTCCCTCTGAGGGCGATGCTCGGGATCTACAAGACCTACGTGAGATCCCGCCTCACCTACGCGGCTCCGGCATGGTACGCACTGTGCTCGGAGACGAACAAACGGAGACTCCGAGCCCAAGAGAACCTCTCTCTGCGTACCATCGTCGGCGCCCCCCGCTACGTGAGGAACGCGACAATCCAGAGGGACCTAAGATGGGAAACCGTGGACCAGTTTGTCCAGAGGCTGGCGAAGGGCATGTTCGCGCGTGCGGATGCATCACACCTTCCGCACATCGCCGAACTGGCGCCGCACCACGCGCGCCCGCCCGACCGCCGCCGCCTGCCACGCGACCTGGTTGCCTAGCCGGCGATCACCCACTGCATACCAGCGCCACAAGAAGACCACCGCCCGCAGGGGCCATCCGATGACCTGTCCACAGGAGTGGACAGAGGCGATTCTTCGGGAAGAGGTCCGTCGACCTGACCCCGACTCCCCACGCCCCAGAAAGGGTGCGTGAGAAGATAATGAAGAAGACGGAAGAAATTCTGCAGTCTCACTTCAGCTTTTGAGCAAGAAGCATCACCTAAAGGCCTTATCCCGGGGCCGCACTGCCCCGGGATCCTGCGAGCCTCTGCTGCTACGCCTCCTGTCTTGGCGGGCCTCTACCCTGGCCGGCGCTTCGTGGGTCTCCACTTCACCTGCCCGTTCTCTACTTCACCTGCCCGTCGGTGACTTCAGGCCGACACGTTGCGGGCCTCTACCCTGGCTGGCGCATCGCTACCAGGGCCACTACTTCTGCTGCCCGTCGGTGTCTCCAGGACACTGATGACCGATTGGCCGCCGGCCACGCTCTCCAACTGCAACGGCTACATCGCCCACCAGTGCCTCCACTGACCGATTCGCAGGACGTCTGCTGCTCCTTCTGCTCCTACTCTCCGTGTCCTCCGCTTCCTTTTTTTTATCTGGATATCTGTATTTTGTATAAAACCTGTCTCACTTCATCCACCCTCATCTTCCTATCATTTTTCTAAATAGTCACGGTATATACACCTAATAAACTGTCATTTCTAAATTTTATCTTGGTTGTTGTTTCTTGTTAGGTTCTGTTTAGGTTCTTGTCGCTACACGACATTTTGGCGCCCAACGTAAAAGTTCTTCTTCACCCTTCACCTTTTCTGCGCCTTGTCTCTTTCCCTTTGATTTGCTTTCTCTTTCGCTCTTAAATCTTTATCTATTCATCCTTTTCATATTTTCCAAATTCTAAAACAAAACTTCATATAGTTTTTCAACTCATCTGGATTATATTTAGGCCTACATTTAACTTACATTACTTCACTTCACTTCACTTCACTTCTATAACACTTGACTCTACACTTTGCGATAAATATTTGAGCCTAAATATTTTCCAAATTCTAAAACAAAACTTCATCTAGTTTTTCAACTCATCTGGATTATATTTAGGCCTACATTTAACTTACATTACTTCACTTAACTTCACTTCACTTCACTTCACTTCTATAACACTTGACTCTACACTTAACTATAACAATGGAAAGGGCGGAAAAAATTAGCCTAAATATTTCCCGAATTCTAAAACAAAACTTCATCTAGTTTTTCAACTCATCTGGATTATATTTAGGCCTACATTTAACTTACATTACTTCACTTCACTTCACTTCACTTCACTTCTATAACACTTGACTCTACACTTTGCGATAAATATTTGAGCCTAAATATTTTCCAAATTCTAAAACAAAACTTCATCTAGTTTTTCAACTCATCTGGATTATATTTAGGCCTACATTTAACTTACATTACTTCACTTCACTTCATCACTTTAATATTTTTAACAATGGAAAGAGGTAAAATTTTCTAAACAATTCGAATCCTTGACTCCACCTTCAACTGCAAATGACTCTCCATCACTTGACCTTCCTGCTGATCCGACTGTCATGGAACCTCCTCTTGTTTCTCAAACTTCTGTCCTGAAGGTGATACGAAAGTTTAGCATTAAAGATATAAAATTTTTGCATGTAAGTAGCATAAATTTTCTTAACTTCTATTAACTGTTAATTTGTATATATGTATATTCTTTATTTCAGACACATCTCGTTGGCGATGTGGCTGATCTCTGGCTTCGAGCTCTACCGCTCTGGCCGTTCTTAATCTTAAGGCAAAGCGACTAAAGCTACCTTAGGGTTAATTTGTTTCTCTTTACCTCTACTTATTTTTTTTTCCACGCAGGAGCGGATGACAGCTCCTTAAGTAAGCCTGGATGTCCTTTTGAAAACACACTTTTAGAGTGGTAGTCATTGAATGTGAACTCCACCCTTACCTGAATGAAGATGATGAATTTAAGAGATGGTATATCTGATTTTGCCTGGTGATGTCTGTTTCTGCAAAGCTGTGTTTTTATGGTTTATTTTTGTACATATCAAAATTTTTGCTGAGTCAAAAAAATTTCCAGGGTCAGGGGGAAAATGTAGTGTTATGCTACTTACATGCTATTTTCCGGTCTATTCAGCTGGATACTTGCTGAGCTGTACAGCTTGATATTTGGTTTCACCTTTATTTTCATAGGACCCTGTAACGTTTTAAACCATAAGAACACATTAACAAATCATTTTCGCTTCGTATTTTCACACTATCAGCACTTCTAAATCGATAGCGAAGGGGTTTACCTTTGGTGACCTTGTATTTGGCTTTCTCCGAAACTCTGCAATCTCGGGCTTCGTGCGCGCTGGTGCGCTACCCTTTTATCTATCGCTGTTATGTAATTATGGCTATGTGAACTTGTTGATTTTTCTATTACGAGCCTGAAACCAAAATCTGACATTTACTTTGTTGTTGTTTATCTGGTTGTCATGGCAATGTCCATTCAAACTCGTTAGCGGTCTGATATGTTTGCTTCAATACTTTTACAAAAATACTTTTTTCCTCTTGGCCATTCACAAAAATTGCTTTTAATTTAAATAATTTTTAGAACTCTCCAAAAAGGGTATAAGAGCGGAACATTTCTGAAATTCTGCAGTCTCACTTCAGCTTTTGAGCAAGAAGCATCACCTAAAGGCCTTATCCCGGGGCCGCACTGCCCCGGGATCCTGCGAGCCTCTGCTGCTACGCCTCCTGTCTTGGCGGGCCTCTACCCTGGCCGGCGCTTCGTGGGTCTCCACTTCACCTGCCCGTTCTCTACTTCACCTTCCCGTCGGTGACTTCAGGCCGACACGTTGCGGGCCTCTACCCTGGCCGGCGCATCGCTACCAGGGCCACTACTTCTGCTGCCCGTCGGTGTCTCCAGGACACTGATGACCGATTGGCCGCCGGCCACGCTCTCCAACTGCAACGGCTACATCGCCCACCAGTGCCTCCACTGACCGGTTCGCAGGACGTCTGCTGCTCCTTCTGCTCCTACTCTCCGTGTCCTCCGCTTCCTTTTTTTTATCTGGATATCTGTATTTTTATAAAACCTGTCTCACTTCATTCACCCTCATCTTCCTATCATTTTTCTAAATAGACAGTTTATTAGGTATATACACCTAATAAACTGTCATTTCTAAATTTTATCCTGGTTGTTGTTTCTTGTTAGGTTCTGTTTAGGTTCTTGTCGCTACACGACAAGCTATACCATAGTCTAGCTATACAAAGCTGTAGCAGTGTAATGTAAGAAGGAAACCTACAATCATCAATCTTCAAATTGAGTTTATATGGATGACCACTTAATATTATTTGTGTGGACATCATACAAACTTAAATTGGAGAGAGATGATTGTAGGCTTCGTTTAGTTTCATTCATATCAACATACATATTGCAATTATAGTTTTACAATAATTATACTGGTGTATGCACTTTTGGGATGGAATGCCGAAAAAGAGTATTGGATGAAGCATGATATTTCTCTTCAAAGTGTTTTTGACATACTCTTCGTCGTTTAAATACAAGTTCCTCTTTAAGAGCCAATAAATTTTCCCCTATGTTCAAAGTCCATGACAGGAACCTCTCAGGATCCTTAGCAAGATTGGAGAATGTATGCAGTGGTATATATATGGTCTTCACCTGTAAATCGAAAAAAGTACATATTTAATGGGCCGAATGAATAAAGATAATGAATGATGACAAGGAAGGTTTGTTTGTCACAAAAGGAGAGGTTCTCATTTTGTTGGATCTCTTTAAGTGAACAGAACCGACAGTGAAAGGCCCTTCTAATAGTACGACACATATTTACGATAGTACATAATTGTGTCTAATCGGTTGGAGTGTAAATAAGGGGTACCGCCCTCTTATCGACACTGACAAAATGTCTGTACTTATACTACTTGTGGTTACAAGACCACGCTTTACAATAAAGTATCACTTACTAGTTGTATTGCAGTTAGGTACACAGCATCGTTTCTCATTAATCATTATTGAGGCTTGATTCCAAAAATGAGCGGGTCAGGTCTTAATTCCGAGCAAGTCAGTGTTTGAATGTAGTTGTCAATATCCAAAATCTAGGTCCAAGGGCAATGCAGAAAGAAGTTTTTGATGTAAAATCCATAAAATCACAGAGAAACACAATCTATCAAACTGACATGACAACCGGAGTTTCGTTACAGTTGAACTTTAGAGTATGCTACGGATAAATATTTTAATTTAAAATATTAACAATCACCAGACTGCAGACAAACAAGTTTTTTTCATTAATTCTAGCTATATTTCAGCTGAAATATTTTGGTAAATATCTCATATGTTCTCTATAAAAAATATTTTGACTTATAAATATAAATATGCGTAGAACGGATTGTAATCACAACCTCTTTTTATAATTATTTATTTTTCTGCTCTTGATACTTTTCTTTCAGCCTGACTCACGACCTCTAGGGAGGAATGAAAGAACTAATTCTAAAAGCAGAATTTGTATGTGGAACTGTTTCTACTGAGTGAATGCACCCTGTCAGTTATGATGCCGCTCGCTAGTCGCGCAGTCGCCTCGCGCGCTAGCCGCTCCTCATAAGCAACTGTTTTGTGATTTTTGCAAAAATAATGACTTAAGTAGCTAACATTTTAGGGTTTCTAAAGGAATTGTTCAGAAATCATATGTGCAATGTCTTTCTGGAGCCTACACGAATAACGGCTACCTCCGCTACTTGTCTAGATAACGTATTCTGTGAATGTAGTATTCACGATAAACAAATAGTTAAAGCATTAAGTTCAGACCACACTGGTCAGATTGTAGTATTGGAAGAAAGTAAAGTAAATAAAGCCCGTTAAAGTATTGTGTAGACCAGTAACTTTGAAGAAAATGGAAAAATTTCGTAGTGGACTAGTGTCATGTCTACCGTTAACACCTTACTGTGAAGATCCGAACACATTATATTCCAGCTTCTTCAAATCTGTATCTGCGGAATTTGAAAAGGTTTTCAATCTGACAAAAGTGAGAACGGACAACAAATCAAAATTCTCTGAATGGGCAACAGAGGATTTAAGACAGAGCAGGTCCAGACTATATGAATTGTATGAGCAAAAATCCTATGATCACAGTCCTGAGTTTAAGGTCTTTGTCAAAAAAAAATCAAAAAATTTCAGGAAAGACTGCCACAAAGCCAAGTGCCTACACCTTAACAACAAAATCAAAGCTTCTGGCGACAAAATTAAAACTACATGGAACATTAGTAAAAAAGAGACTGGCAAGGTTAGGTCTAGTAAATCTAGTTTTAATTTAAAAGTTAACGACCAATTACTCTCATCAAACGAGGACGTTGCTAACGCATTTGAAAAGTTCTTCAGTACCATACCAATAATAACAACAGAAGCACTACCATCCTCTTCTGAAAAGTCTTTAGATTACTTGGTTGAAAATGTGCCCCAAAACAAGGATGGCTTTAACTTCAAGCCAATAGGCTCTATAACTATAGTTAAAACATTTAAACTTCTTAGCATGAAAAAGACTGAAGATTTATGGGGCATATCGGTTAACGTGGTTAAATCAGTAATCGATGTGATTGCACCATACGTGGCAATCACATTCAATAGTTGTATAGGAAACGGAGTTTTTCCTGACCTCATGAAAATGAGCAGATTAATACCACTTTTCAAATCCGGTAGTAAACAAGACCCTGCCAACTTCAGACCTGTATCTGTATTGCCAGTTTGCCAGAGGCAATTATAAGGAGAGCGACATCTTCGGGAGTAAAGTAAAAGGCTTGAGATGCGCGCAAATACGAGACTATACTAGACTACTTTATTATAGAATATACTAAGCTTATATACAACTTACTACAAAACTACGTGATGAATATAAATATACCTTATCTGTGACGGTCGTCAACTTATCTTAACATTACGTGGAAATAGATATTTCCGCATATCTGTGGCGGGCGTATGTGCCGGCACAGCCAGTGTTGAGCAAGGTGTTTGAAAAGGTCATATTGAGTCAACTACTCTCTCACTTCAATGCATCTGGGCTACTCCACAAAAAACAGTTCGGATTCACTAAAGGCAGATCAACAACAGACGCCGGAGTAGCGCTAGTAGAACACATTTATAGTGCGTGGGAAGGATCACAGGATGCGGTTGGTATTTTCTGTGATCTTTCCAAGGCCTTTGACTGTGGGGACCATCAAACTCTTTTTCTCAAATTCCAACACTATGGTATCAAAGATAATGCGTTCAAATTAATGGAAAGATTACTAAAAGTAGATATAAACAGATGCAAGTCCACTGGAACCCATATGAATATTGGTGTACCCCAGGGTTCTATCTTAGGTCCGTTCCTTTTCTTAGTGTACATGAATGACCTGCCTTATATGGTGGAAAAAATTACTCAGATTGTTCTATTTGCTGATGACACATCTATTATTTTCAAGGTGAAAAGACAAGAAGAAATTCTAGACGACGCAAATAGTAATCTCTCATGTGTTAAGTTGGTTCAATGTAAACAACCTGTTAATAAACTCAAAGAAGACTAAATGTATCAAATTTTGTTTGCCTATAATGTACGACAGGTTGAAAGCAGTGTAAGAATAGGATCTGATAGATTGGACCTCGTTGAGGACATATTCTTTCTCGGAATCACTATAGATTCGAAACTTCAATGGGGTCCTCACATAACTAATCTCGCACGAAGACTTAGCTCAGCCGCCTTTGCGGTCACACAAATCAGATATCTTACAGATGTTGAAACTGCCAGATTGGTTTACTTTAGTTATTTTCACAGTATTATGTCTTATGGAAAATTGCTCTGGGGGAGAGCAGCAGATATAAATACGATATTTGTCTTACAAAAAAGGGCGATCAGGGCGATATATCAATTAGATGCTAGAGAATCATTTAGAGAAAAATTCAAAGAAATTAATATACTTACGGTTACCTTTCAATATATATACGAGAATATTATGCATGTAAGAAAAAACATAGCTTTATTTAAAATTGTAGGTGATAGCCATACAATTAACACTAGAAAAAAAATAGGTTAGCACTACCATTATTTAGACTAAGTAAAGTAGGCACATCATTCATGGGGCACTGTATTCGCTTCTACAATAAAATACCACAGGAATCATTCCATATCCTTCCTGAAAAGAGGTTCAAAAACTATGTTAAAAATGAGCTGATAAGAAAGTCCTATTATATTTATTAAGTATGAAGGAATACTTAGATGACAAAACTGCATGGTCCATACCATCTCAGCGCACAAAAATTCGAAGAGGGGCGATGGATCGAGTCTATCACTCGCCGGCGACTTTCCTTAGACCGAAACCAGTACTTGTTGTAAAGTCACTTTAAAAAAAAAAGGTATGGGGGAGTTTCTTGCCGTTTCTTCTTTACCCCGATGCCCACCTTCCGAAACGGTGGTCTTTTTTATATAAAAATAAATTGACTTGTAGTTATAAGTAAGTATAATTTTGACGTTGAATAAGATAATTTGTTTATTTATATTCAATAAAAAAATGACTGACGCTGAAATAAAATTTGATTCCTTTTTAATTAAATACCTTTTTGTTTACCTAAAAGTAAACACTTTAGACCCAGTATAAAACAAATTACAATTACGTAAGTAAGAAGGTAGAATAGGTAGGAATAGAACCTACCTAGCCTTAGAATTTGCCAATAGCCTGAATAAATATATATAACACCTCTCCTACAGAGAGAGGACTAAAATTTACAAACACAAATCGCACGTAGGTAACCCTACCGTGATCAAGCGAGACAGGAGTTTACGGGACGACCTTGTGATGTCAGAGTAAAAGAAGCTCTCAGGCGTAGTAATGCGGCGCAAACTAGCCTGCGCGGGCGGGGCAACCGATACTGTGGGTGCTTAGCGATTAATGTACGTCGCGCAGGTGCGAGCTAGATCTGCGCTTTATTGTCGCGCAGCGAGGGTAGCTATATATTTAAGTGTATTTGCGCAGTGATCTTTCTGTACGTAGTATTAAGTATTCTGTGGTGTAGGGTAGGTATAGTAAAATAATGTATGGATTAATAAGGTATATAATAAGGATAACAACAGTCATAATTTTGATACACAATTCTCCTCACTGTTAGAAATAAAAATCAAATACTAAGTACCATGAAACGTCGATTTCTCCTCACGGCTGTACTTTGACTACCTACAACATAGAGAAGCATAATTGGATGGGGTAGAGGTCATAAAATCAGATAAAGAAATCAAAGCTCTAGACAAATCGTACTGGCAGGCATTCTATAAACTCTCACCGGTGGCCCCAAGTAGTCGTTGTGCACACGACGGCCACACCCCAGTATACCACGTCGGCTAAACCCGGTGAGGGCCTGGAGGCTTCGGCAGACAGGTTTCTACGCGTACACCTTCCGCATGTGCACAAGTCTAACTTGGCGGTGAAGGCAGCTCACGCTGATAAGCACCAAGTCCTGGCGGATCCGGCGAGTTAGCTAGGCTATGTCGATGGTCTAGGACGGCAGTTGAGGTCAGAAGTGACTGCCGGCCAGAGATTGCATCCGAACCCTCCGCAAGTCTTAGCGGTTTCCGCTCCACTGCGCCACGGGGCATGAGGACGAGAGAGGGCATCTGCGACTGCACGACCGTTCATGCACTAAAAATACTCCCTCACAAATTTGACTCCGAAGTCCTGTGGCGATGAGCTGAAGTAGAAGCCTGCAATTAGGCGGCTCCGGGAGTGGATCACCGTGGTCGCTTCCGCTCTGAACTGGGGAGATAGAGTGGGTTCGGCAGCACCCAGGGTGACAGACATAGCAGCCCTGTTGAGGGTAGTACTGCTCTCCTTGCTCAGCCTTGGAGGGGGGTAGAAAAGGTGCCCTAAAAATTGCTCGCCCTCACCATCCTTAATTTGAATAATGATAAAAATAATATAATAGAAAACGCGGTCACTGAGATCATTACGCGGATGACCTATGCTTTGTGGAAAAATCCCCAGAAAGCCTGCAACAGCTCATGTCTGGTCTCAGCTCTCGACAAGTCTTGCCGTAATTTCGGTCTGAAGATCAGCGTCAAAAAGTCGGAGGCGATCTCTCTAGACATTGACGGTCACGAACCGCTGAACATCAAACTTGGCGAGAACTAGCTGAAGCAGGTCGATAAGTTCCGCTACTTGGGGAGCACTTCAACATCCAAGTGCGACCTTGATTGAGACAGCAGCAGCAAGATCGGAGCTGCAGCTGCGGCATTCGACAAGCTGGATACCAAGATCTTCTGTTCACACGTCATAAAGATAGGTAGAATGATCTCAGTGGCGATGATCCTGGCTAATCTGCTGATTGCTGCAGAAACTTGGACTGTGTACCGCTGTCACATCCACATGCTAGACCGTTTCCACCGTAGATGTCTACTTAAGATCGTGAATATCAGATGGTCTGATCGCGTGCGGAAAACTGAAATGCTGCGACCTGCCAATGTAGGCGGCATAGCCCTACCTCATGCGGCAACAGCTTCGGTAGTGCGGACACGTGTCAAGGATGGCAGAACAGAGGGTCGCGAAGCACATCTTCTACTCCAAACTTGAGGAGGGCAAGTGCAAGCATGGCGGACTGTTTAGAATGATGAAGAAGACGAGAATTATTGATTAAAACATTATATTTTTAGTACAAAAGAAAACCAAGACAAATCTCTATCGACAGCTAATGACATAATCAAACCATAGTAAAAACGTAAGCGGCCAATATAAATCTACAAAGGTTTGTAACCTCAACACGCCTCCTTAGATTTTTATTCTACATTAAGATTAACAATTAAAACTTTGCAAGCATGGCAATATCAAATCAAGTTATATTTAACATTCCCCTGAATTTAAGGAATTTAATGTTTCCTAACGATTTGGTAAGAATGTCTGCAACATTATCTTCCGAATCAACTTTAACTATATCAATGGTTCCATTCTTAACATTCTCGTGAACATAATGATAATGCACTTCAATATGCTTGCTTCGAGTTCTTTGTGAAATTACCAAACTTCGCAATAGCTACAGCACCTGAATTATCTTCGTAAATGTTTACAGGAGCATCGAACACTATAAAAACATCATCAAGTATACTACGTATGTAGTAGCTTTTTTCAGTTACAACTTCTGACAACGCTATGTATTCAGCGAAAGTGGAAGATTTCGTCACAGTACTTTGTTTCTTTGACTTCCATTACCAAATAATCGAATCACAAAACCAGTAGTTGATTTGCGGTCTACAATATCTCCGGCCCAATCGGCATCTACGTAACAGTCCATTATATTAGCTTTTAAATTCTGTAAATATGTGAGCTTCAGACTTTTAGTCAAGTATAAATATTTTAAAACTCGCAATGCATATTTGAAATGAATTTCACCATAGCAGTTCTGAAACCTGCTCAAGTAATTGACACAAAAGGCAATGTCTGGTCGAGTGCCAGAACTAAAGTATAACAAAGCTCCGATCAAGTTCCTGTATTTAATATCATCATTTAATTCACATTTTTCAAGTTTGGCATTAATCTCCATAGGTGTTTTAAATAATTTAGAATTCTCAATTTTATATTTTTTGGCTAAAGTCTCTATATATTTTTCCTGACTTAAGGTCAAAGTATTAGCTTTTGCATAGTCATACTCCACATCAATACCTATGTTGTTCCTAATCTTTCCCATGTCCTTCATTCTAAAATTATTACTTAATTTATTTTTAATTATAGCAATCGTGTGCACATCTTTGCATACTATCAATAAGTCATCAACGTATACTAAAATATATACAGTAGAGTTACTGTCTGTTTTGACATAAAGACAATAATCATATTTGCTCCTTTGAAAGCCAATATGTAAAACATTCGTACCACGCACGCGGGCTTTCTTTTAAACCATATAGAGATATGTTCAGTTTATACACTTTGTCAGTACCGTCTTCATAACCAAGAGGCTGTTTAAAGTACACTTCTAATAAAACTCTACCATTTAAGTATGCAGTCTCTATATCCATTTGATGAACATGTTAATTAAATTGGCCGCAATACTATAACAGTAATTTTAAAGTTTGCATCCTAGCAACAGGTGAATACGTATCGTCAACATTGATGGTTTGTTGAAACCCTCTAACCACTAACCTGGCTTTATAAAGTTCATCAGCCTTCTTTTTGTACACCCATTTAACATCTAGTACCTCTGTTTCCTTAGGTGCATTTACTAAGGTCCAAGTATCATTCTTCACTAGGCTGTTCATCTCACGGTCCATAGTCTCTTTCCATTCTGCAGAATCGTCACATGTAGTCGCCTCCTGAAAAGTATCTGGAATCATCGCATCACAATATTTAACAGTTATACAATAGTAGCCAAATTCTTCATCAAATCGCTGTGGCGCTTTAATTTGTCTCTTAGAGGTTCTCTTTTCATTATTCATTATCTCTTTACTGTCATTATTATTCAGTATCATGTCTTCTGTTTCAATTTCATCTAGACTATCTTCCCATTTTTCTTCTTCTTTATTATTTTCTTCTTTATTATCGTCAAATGCAATAAGCTTAACATCTTCCTCAATTATATCCAAGTGTCTTGCAATGACTACTCTATTATTGATCAGTACTTTGTATCCAACATCTGTATATCCTAGTAAAATTCCCATCTCTGCTTTTTTGTCCCATTTTGTCGCTCTTTTACATTCAGGTACTCTTACATAAACTTTACTACCGTACATTCTCAAATATTTTGCAGTTGGTTTCTCATGAAAAACTATTTCAAACGGTTGTCATTATACGATTTTTTTGATAAGCAGCGGTCTTGATAGCTTCTGGCCAATAACGTTTATCAACCTTTGCTTCGGCCAAGAGGCATTGTGCCATATCCATTATCGATCTATTAAATCGTTCTGCAGTGCCGTTTAACTCGTGTACGTATGCTGGGCAAGGCATAATCATTATTCCTTTTTCTCTTGCGAAATTAAATATTCTGCTATTTATGTACTCCTTTCCGTTGTCACATCTTAGTTCTTTGATCGTTTTTCCTGTAATATTTTGCATTTGATTGACATATTCTTTGAAGCATTCATATACTTGTTCCTTTGATTTAATGCAATACACTCTCGCTATCTTGCTATAATCATCTACGAATGTCAAAAAATATTTTTCTCCTTGGTATCCTGTAACTCTATGTGGTCCGTTAACATCCGTCTGTACAATATCTAATATGTCTTCTGCCTTCGTCCTATTATTGCTGAACGGCAAGTTGTGCATCTTATTGTTTGTTGTGCATCTATTTGTTTAGGTAATCCTTCTAATATTTGGTTTTTACACATCATGTCAAGATAATTGAAGTTTATATGACCAAATGTTCGATGAAGCTTTTCTTTCAATGTCATATTACAATTTGCTGCATTTACGCCTATTTTCTTACAGGCAAAACAGGTTACTTTGTAGGGTCTCTCATCCTTCTTCGCAATTGCGATCAATTCTCTTTTCTTGATAAATATCTTGGTTAAATATCCTGCCGAAGCTATTGTGTGATTGTCTGTTATCTTCGAATAGCTTAATAAATTAGCCTTCATCTCATTTACGTAAAATACGTTGTATATTATTACTTTATTTTTGTTCTTATAAACTGGAAAATAAGTTGTAATGCTTCCAACCTTTGTCGCTTTCAATACTCGTCCATCACCAACCTTCACATTTATTGGTTCTTTTAAAGTCATATATTTATCGAAATATTCATCGGTATTTATTATGTGGTCTGTACATCCACTATCTAAAAGCCAATTTATTTGTCCTGACTTAGGAGCATCTTCATTAATTGTGGAATTGTTCACAATATATGTATAAAAACTCTTTTTATAACTGTTATTTTCTGAGTTGTAGTAATTTCCTCTACCTCTGTTTGGTCCGAAATTGTAGTGGCCACGTCCACGACCACGACTTCGAGCATAATGTCCACGTCCACGACCGCGGTATCCATGCCAAAAATCTCTTTGTATATGCCCAACTAAAACATGTGGCTTTGTTCTCCGATTCCGCTTTGAATGCGTTCGAGCTACTCGGCATTTCATCGCCTACACTATGAATTTTCTTCATTCTTATTTTACTTTTTAAATATTCTACGTGGTAAATTCCACGCCTTAACCGACAGGGCGTGGAATCTTGGTAGGGTTGTTTTTCAGTGGAATGTCACAAAGCAGTACTGACCTTGACGCCGTGGACCGGAATTCGAAAGCTCAATTCGAGGCAGGAATACGGGATGAGGAACACCAGGGGGGTGAGGGGAGTCGAATCTTACTCTCGTCGCAGCCCGATGCTGTCGCCGTCGTCGTGATGCTTGCCGACACAAAGGGTCGCTGTCCGAACGCGACGAATTGATCCCCGAATCACTTCAACCTTTCACAACACGAAGCACTCACTCCGATGACGTGAAATCTACTTATTTCCCGACGATTGTTCCGTGATTATTATAATTAACATTTAGCCAAGCTTTCCGATGCTGGCGCCGACTTTTTCCCATGTGCAAAAAAGTAACCTCTAACTCGTCATTTCGTTTCTATACAAGTGACAGCTAGTGATGTCCCGATCACTCGCGGTCGATCCGCGCAACGAAAAAACCGGTGCGTTCCGAAGCATAAATATTAAACAGTCACCCGCCCGGACAGGCCCGAACCTGTCCCTAATCAATAGGAAGGCGAGAAAGTGTTGCGACCGCTCTCTTGAGGACCGAGTCCCCCACCTTGACTTCTGCTGATCGAGGCGTGCCATCCCGACCCGTGTACAAATTGACGATCCGTCCTCGTCTCCATCTCAATGATGGCAGGTTCGCATCCTTAATCAGCACCAAATCACCGACTTGAGGGGGGCTCGTCCGGTCAGTCCACTTAAGGCGCTGCTGCAAGATGTGCAAGTACTCAAGGGACCACCGTTTCCAAAAATCTTGAGCCATCTGCTGCAACATATGCCACCTAGTTAACCGACTTAACTTAACATCACCGAATGGGTATTCTGGCAGTGCGTTAAGGGGCTGACCTATCAGGAAGTGACCCGGCGTCAACGCTTCCAAATCATTTGGATCCGAACTGAGCGGGCACAACGGACGCGAGTTCAGTGTCATTTCAATTTTACAGAACAGCGTCGCAAGCTCTTCAAAGCGTAGAGAGGTCTCACCGATGATCCTCGTCAGGTGCGACTTAGCCGATTTAACCGCAGCCTCAAAAATTCCTCCCCAATCAGGACATCCCGGCGGACTGAAAACCCATTCAATCCCTCGTCGAGAGCAAGCCGTACCGATGGCGTCCTGGTTACCGTTCAGGAATTGAGTGACCTCCTGCAGATATCGCCTGGCTCCGACAAAATTTGTGCCGTTGTCCGAACGGATTAATGTCGGGAGGCCCCTTCGTGAGACGAACCGATCCAGACATGCGATAAATGCCTCCGTAGTGAGGTCACTGACCACCTCCAAGTGGACTGCCTTCGTGGCCAAGCACACGAAGACGCACAGGTATGCCTTCACTAATCTGGCGTTCCGTAGCTGTGAAGACTTGACCATGAATGGTCCCGCGAAATCCGTTCCGACACCCGCAAAGGGCCGGATTTCGTTAACCCTATCCGAGGGCAAATCGCCCATCTGGGGCTGCATCGTAGCCGCCTTGGCCCGATAACAAGGCAGGCACCGAAATACGATATACACTAAGCGTCTTCCCGATAGAATCCAGAACTCGCGCTGGAGAAACGCCATCAAGGCGTGGCATCCGATATGCCCATTCCGAATGTGTCGATCCTGTATCAACAGTTCGACCAACTTCCCTTTCCTAGGGAGTAACAACGGGTGGCGAGCCGCATAAGGCAGGTTGGCATTCCGCAGCCGACCTCCTACCCTCAGCAATCCTTGAGGGTCAATAAACGGGTTGAGCCGAGCCACAGCTCCCTTCAGTTGGACGCGTCCGCGTCTCAGAATGTCCAGTTCGGACTTAAAGCGCACCGTCTCCACGTTCCGTACCAATGCGAACAACGCATGGTTCCGCTCCCGTGGTGTCAGGACCTGTGTCCGCACCCGTTCCGCCTCAGAATTGCGACAATTCCGCGCAAATCGGAAGATCCAGGCGGTCACATTGACCAGCTTGTCGAGCGAGCTGTACCGTTCCAGCAGGCTGAACTCCTCTTCCGGCTCTGGTTGCGTCGTATAGACACCGACTGTCAAGGCGCCGTTCGCCGAGGTAACGCGTGGACTCATTGGCCAATCCGATTCGGCTTGAGTCAACCATTTTGGACCCCACCACAAGGGATGTCCAACTAACTCCGGAGCGTGACACCCACGAGACGCACAGTCTGCTGGGTTCAATTCCCCTGGAACATGTCTCCAGATTAAGGGAACCTCCGAATTCAAAATCTGCGAAACCCGATTCGCCACAAAAATCTCCAGCTTGTGAACTGAAGCCTTCAGCCAGCATAACACGATCTGGCTGTCCGTCCAAGCGTAGACGGTATCTTCTAACGCTATTGACCCACGAAGAACCGTCATCGTGTGGTTGACCAGACGAGTCAGGAGAGCCGCTCCTGAAAGCTCTAATTTGGGAATGGTCAGGCGAGTGCGCAACGGCGCAACCTTGCTCTTGGCCATGACCAACCGCACATCAACCTCCCCCGAGGAGTCGACCGTACGCAGATACACCGCAGCTCCGTAGCCCGTCTCCGAGGCATCGCAAAACCCATGCAGGGTGGCGGTGTATCGTTTGGTGGGGACCAACCTCCGTGGCAGTGAAATCCGATTGATGCCAGGGAGGGTCGAAAAGAACGAGTCCCACTCTGAGCTCAATGACCCGCCGATCGGGTCGTCCCATTTCAGCTCAGCAGACCACAATTGCTGCATAAAACACTTGAGCTGAAATGTTACCGGGGTGATCCACCCGTTTGGATCAAATGTCCTAGCCACCGTTGAAAGGACGTTCCGTTTCGTCCAGACCTTCGGGGAGTCCAACTCGACCCGATACGAAAACATGTCTGACACCGGCTGGTACTGGACGCCTAATACCGACAACATATTCGGATTTTCCAAATTTTCAAAAATGTGGGGATCCTGCTGGTAGTCATCCGGAAGACCAGACAGTAACTCTGGAGAGTTCGACATTCATTTCCGGAGCTCGTAACCTCCACCCCGTAAGAGCTCAACTAGCTCGTCCCGTCGAGCGAGCGCCCTCTCTACGGAATCTGCACCGGTACAGATATCGTCCACGTAGAGATCCTGCTCCAGGATCGCTGCTCCTCTAGGGAAATTTAACCGTTCTCGATCCGCTAACTCCCGCAGAGTGCGAATCGCCAAATAAGGACTAGACCGTAGCCCGTACGTGTTGGTGTTCAGCTCGTACACCTTGATGGGCTGATCTGGGCTCTCTCGCCACAGTATCAGCTGATACCGTCTATCGTCAGGGTGAATGACCGTCTGTCTAAACATCATCCGGATGTCAGCTGCAAACACAACATTGTGTCGACGGAACCGTGTGATAACATCCGCGATGTAATGATTCAACTTCGGCCCTGAATGCAAACACTGGTTCAGGTTCATGCCGTTAGATGTTGATGCCGATCCATCGAACACTACCCGTATTTTGCCCTCCGGGGTCCTCAAGACCGCGTGATGAGGCAGGAAGCAGTGGTCTTCACGCTTCCAGTCGATACCCGAAACCGACATGTGGCCGAGCGACTCGTATTCCCGCATGAAATCGACGTACTTCTGCCGGAAAATCCCGTCACGCTTCATGCGTCGTTCCATCGACAGAAGCCGCGTCTCGGCTGCATGGTGTGAACTGCCCAGCGGTGGGCGATCACTCCGGAATGGAAGACGTGTGAGAAATCGACCTGACCGAAGGCGACCAGTATTGTTCCGATAAAACTGTTCACACTCTTCTTCAACCGGGTCCAACCGGCGGACCGCAGGTGGTTCCTCCACCTCCCAAAACTTCTGTATCACCTCCGAGAGTACAGAACCGAATAAGGGACTACCAGTCGCTAGGCGTGGGGCAGCCGGCATGACCGGACCCATTACCGCATGGCCCAGTCTGGTGTTGACCGAAACCAGACCAGTCGCCTGCAACACGTGGACACCTGGCACTAACAGGTATCCCAAGGCATCGACACCCAATAAAATGTCTACTGGGCCCGGAATATCGAACTCCGGGTCAGCCAGTGACAACCCAGCGACCAACTGTCGCACCGAGGGCGACAACCGTACGTGAGGGTGTGAGCCCATCACATTAGGCATGACTAATGCCGTGACCGTCAGATTCACCGATGAATCCACCCGTGACGAGAGAGTAATCCGACATACTCCCTTAACGGAACCGACTTCCGTGTTCCCAATTCCCCGAATGGAATGTGGATACTCCCTTACCGAAATGCCCAACCGTCTTACAAGGTTGCACGAGACTAAGCACCCCTGGGCCCCCGAGTCCAATAGTGCTCGTGCCACACAAGATTTGCCGTCCGAACTCCACGCTATCACAGAGGCGGTGGGGAGCATGACCGTCTGTGGAGTGGCGGCACCCTGTAAGTGGGCGGCGTGTCCCTAGCGGGAACCTCCGCGGGATCCGAACCCGCTGAGACCTCCGTCGGCCGTGGAGTAACTCGGCTGCTGATATGCCACCGGCATATCAGACCGTATGTACATCAAGGGGTCCCAACCCGCATAATAGGCCCCTCGCTGTCCCGGTATCCGACCATACCGGACGGTGTACGGTGTGCCCGGTGGCCACCGTGGATGGATGGGGGAGAGCGGATCCAACCTGGGGCGCTCTAGCAATGGGGGCGACATCCGAATGTTCGCCTCCCTGTTCGCCTCCCAGAGCGACGGGCAGTGTGGCGCAGAAGGTGGTGGGCTCCCAGCCTTCGCGCCACTCATAGGTGCCCTCTGACACCCGCCCGTAACACGCGGTGAGCCAGCGGCCCGAAGTCCTCGCTGACCGTGGACAGCGGCGACCAAACCCCGGCTATCCCGCATGTTACCCCCCGCGCTGCCCCCTTCCCCTCGGGGGGAGTCCCGTCCGCGGGTACCCCAGTCACCCCGTTGGTGACTCCCGTTGCCCGGAGGGGGACTGGGTCCGGCCCTGGTTGGGCCATGTGGCCGACCAACCTGAGTCCGGCCCTGGTGACCGTCCGAAGGCCCTGACCGATTCAGGCACAACACTATGTGGTGCTTGCCACCACAGCACTCACAGGGGAACGCGCGCGATCACTCGCTCAGCGTGTGCGGCCCCAAACAACCGAAACACAATCGGTGGCGGAAGACTATCTTCCTGCGGGCAGCTACCCCGAGCGCCTTAAAGTTGGCGCAACTGGTCACTTCATGACCGGCACTGTCGCAGTGCACACAGCCGTCACCCGACGGCGCGGCATTCAGAACGCCAAATTGTTTCGACCTCCCACCCCCCCGTGGGGGCGGGGGGCGCGGCCCCTCCCGCATCCGCTCGGGTTGGCGCTGCACACTGGCCTCCGTGTCCAGTGTGTCACATCGCCTGCATTCACCCTCCAAGAAATCTGTCAATTGGACAAGCGTGGGCAGTTCCGTGCTACTGCACCCATGCAGCTGTTCAAACCGACTTTGAACAGCTGCAGGCAACCGTGACAAAACCATATACAAAACAATGTATGACCATTGGTCTACCGGAAGACCAAGGTTCTGAAGGGCCTTAGTGGCCACCAGCACAGGGTTGAGCACCTGTACTCGGATGTCAACATCCCGGGTTACTCTAGGGATGCTAAACAGCTTCCCCAGCTGCGCATCAACCAACCGCCGTTTGTGTTGGTAGCGGTCAAACAATATGGACCTGGCTATCTCATAATTGCCCGCCGTGACCGTTAGGTGACCGACCAACTCCTTCGGTTCACCCCGCAGAGCCATCAATAGTTGGGCCAACTTGTAGGCGTTGTCCAGGTCGTCCCGACCGTGGACCAAACTATCAAATAAATTAATGAAGGCCGGCCACTCATCAATTGCCCCACCGAAGGCCGGAATCTCCAGTTGTGGCAGCCGTCCAACAACACCCTTCGGGGGTGGGTCTCCGTTACCCTCCCCACGGTCATTCCTCGCGACCGCTTAATTTTCTCCGCGCGACGCTCGATGTCACCCAAGCATTCCATCGCTTGGTCAGCATCCGCGCAGAGCTGTTTCACTGCAGCCACCGAGGCTTCATCCGTAAGCCCGAGAGCTTCAGCCTCCGCAGCCAGCCGACACACCTTCCCGACGCATTTCATTGCGTCCTCCACACGCTTGAGCAGGACATCGTCTATGTCCGGTCGCTCCACATACTTATGAGTATGGGCGAGCCATCTCATTTCCTCCCGGACACCATGCCGCAGTACCGTCAAGGGCGAAGGTGCCATGTTGACCGATTTAATAGATTCTGGTCTTATACTTCACTACCGAACTAAGTATAGCCAGAGACCAGCACTTGCCCGTCAGCGCTGGGCACAGAAATTAAAACTAAGTTGGCAAAACTAAGGCAACCACTAAAACAATTAAATCCTAAAAAATATTTAATATGGTCGCCCTGTGGACATACACCTTATAACTATACACTCTAAATCAATTAGAGAATGCCACCATAAAGCACAATAAAAAATAACACACAAAATTTATTATAAGAAAAAAGGCTATTTTTAATATAATGTAGGTAGCCGTGAACCTTCTAGAAGTGGCCCCTCCGATATGACCCACACTTTTACTGAGGTCAGCAAAATCAGCTTAATACCCCTTAAATAGCCTGACCCTGCTCTGTAATCCGAAATAACACTGCAATACTATGGAACCCGACTGCAATACTATAGTCCGACCGAATGACTGTTCCTTATGCACACCGAGTAGTTTTCGACTACAAATTTATAATAATTGTTAACTAAATCGTCAATTATACGTTCATTAACCGAAAATGAACCTAAATTGTGGTATACCGACCACACGACTCACTTACAAAATGATTACCGACCAATCTGAGGTATCCACCCTCTCCCAGCTACAATGTGGCAAATAAACAACCCTACAATCGTCCGTGAATCGATTTCCTACTAGGAAACCGCGCCTCTGCTACCAAAATGGTAAATTCCACGCCTTAACCGACAGGGCGTGGAATCTTGGTAGGGTTGTTTTTCAGTGGAATGTCACAAAGCAGTACTGACCTTGACGCCGTGGACCGGAATTCGAAAGCTCAATTCGAGGCAGGAATACGGGATGAGGAACACCAGGGGGGTGAGGGGAGTCGAATCTTACTCTCGTCGCAGCCCGATGCTGTCGCCGTCGTGATGCTTGCCGACACAAAGGGTCGTTGTCCGAACGCGACGAATTGATCCCCGAATCACTTCAACCTTTCACAACACGAAGCACTCACTCCGATGACGTGAAATCTACTTATTTCCCGACGATTGTTCCGTGATTATTATAATTAACATTCAGCCAAGCTTTCCGATGCTGGCGCCGACTTTTTCCCATGTGCAAAAAAGTAACCTCTAACTCGTCATTTCGTTTCTGTACAAGTGACAGCTAGTGATGTCCCGATCACTCGCGGTAGATCCGCGCAACGAAAAAACCGGTGCGTTCCGAAGCATAAACAGCTTACGAGTTCTAGCTTAGAAGTTGCAACTGAATTTGAATAGTTTTTTACTAATGCACCGGCTTCCACGACTAAGTATTTAAATTCGTCACCTTTGTCTGCTGTTGCAATATTAAAAGATAATGTCTCAGAGTTTGCTTCATACTTGAATTGTAAGCACGTCACAAGTTCAGATGTCGTAAAGGCATTTAAATTGATAAATGTTAAGAAAACGAATGATCTTTGGGGACTCTCTGTTCACGTCGTTAAATCCCTGATCGAATTAATTGCACCTGACCTAGCGGTCATTTTCAACAATTGTATAGACTGCGGTGAATTTCCTGATTTAATGAAACAAAGTAAGATAATTCCCCTCTTCAAAGCAGGTAGTACTCAAGACCCCACCAATTTCAGACCTATATCAATACTACCAACTTTTAGTAAAATTTTTGAGAAATTAATCTTATCACAGCTATTACATCATTTTGAATCAAATAAGCTAATGCATAACAAACAGTTTGGATTCACTCGCGGTCGTTCAACAACAGATGCCGGAATTCAGTTCATTGAAAGTATTTTTGATGCCTGGGAAGAGTCACAAGATGCCCTAGGCATTTTTTGTGACTTATCTAAGGCTTTTGATTGCGTTTGTCATGAAACATTGATCAGGAAATTACATCATTATGGAGTTAGAGACACGTCATTGAATTTGTTAAAATCTTATCTGAACGGAAGAATACAAAGGGTAGACGTAAACGGAGAACGATCACCAGGATCATTGGTTTCTTTGGGCGTGCCACAGGGCTCAATATTGGGACCCTTCCTATTCCTCATCTATATAAACGACTTACCCTATCTAGGAAGGGACTGTCATGATATGGTACTGT
Source organism: Argyresthia goedartella (assembly GCA_949825045.1). Taxonomy (NCBI): domain Eukaryota; kingdom Metazoa; phylum Arthropoda; class Insecta; order Lepidoptera; family Argyresthiidae; genus Argyresthia; species Argyresthia goedartella. Next base: position 16,434,432 of record OX463821.1, on the reverse strand, counting down.
TTGCTGATGACACCTCACTTATTTTTAAAACAAAGCGAAACCAACACGCTAATGATGATCACGTGAACAATACCATATCAAGAGTGGTAAATTGGTTTAATGTTAATAATTTGCTATTAAATGAGAAAAAGACTAAATGTGTTAAGTTTCTTACTACTAACGTTAAAAATAATCAGACATGTATAACAATTAAAAATGAGGAATTGGAATTGGTAACCAGCACAGTGTTTCTAGGTATAACGTTGGATTCCAAACTCCAATGGGGTCCACATATTGATAAGCTATCGAACAGACTGAGCTCTGCAGCTTTTGCATGCAGGAAAATCCGTCACTTGACAGATTTAAAAACAGCCAGCTTAGTTTATTTTAGTTATTTTCATAGTATTATGTCCTACGGTATTCTGCTCTGGGGCAGTGCTGCTGACATAAATACTATTTTTGTGCTGCAGAAGCGGGCTGTTCGTGCGATTTATAAAATGAATAATAGAGATTCTCTTAGAAATAAGTTTAAAGAAGTAAATATATTGACAGTCCATAGTCAATATATTTACGAGAATATTATGTATGTCCATAAGAACATTGTTAACTTTCGAAGAAACTGTGATATACATAACTTTAATACTAGAAACAAGGACAAACTTGCAGTGCCCACTACTCGGCTCCATAAAATAAAAAACTCGTTCAAGGGTAATTGTGTAAGATTTTACAATAAACTCCCAAGCACTTTGACAGATCTATCAATTAATAAGTTCAAGAAATACATCAAGCAAAGGCTTATTTCTAAAGCTTACTACAGTATTAAAGAGTACATAGACGATAAAAATGCTTGGGACTGAATTGTTCTAATTAATTGTAAGCATCCTCTTTTTTCAGCCAGACCCAGAGTTTCTTTTACTGGACACTTGGAGGCCTTTTACACCTCCAAAGATTAATTTAATTATACAACTCTTGACTGTGGGGACCATTTACATCTCCTATCATCATTGTATTATTCACTAAAGAGACCATACATCTCTGTTATTTATATTTTAATTATTTTATTATGACATTTGAGACTCTTTACATCTCTCAGAAACAATAATTAAGTACTTTTTTTTTCTGATAATATGATACAAATAATAATACCAAATGTTCTGTAAAAAATGAAATGAAATGACATGTGAAAGTGCCCTTGAGGCCTATTTACAGAATAAACGTTTTGAGTTTGAGTTTGAGTTTTAAATATTAAACACTACGGTTCTATCTTTTTCTGGGAAAACATATATTAAATCGCCGATATAACTATAATTTTCGGGCAACGCCTTTAACATATAGTTTAATTCTTCACTTTCCGACATCTTGGCACCGGCCTTTTTCAAATCGTTGACATATCGTTCAAAATCATTGAAGAAAATATTAATATCCGAATATTTCGCTAGCTTTATATTTTCTAAATTGCTTCTGCATACAATTTGCAACGCTGTAGATTGCTTTAAATACATTTCGTCGAATTTTAATATAATTTTGTATGCTGACTCTATCTCGCTAATATATTCCAACTGTTGGTTGTAATCGCGCTGTATATATAGTTTGTAGCTTGAATATCCATCTCATCCCATTGTCTGAACAGTATTGTCTTTATCAGTTTTTATTCTAATTGCTACTTCCTTACATTTCTTAAATTGAAGAAATTACAATAGTCGAATTTTCCAATTGGCATAATCCGTTCCGTCAAAAATTGGTATTACGATATTGTTACTCATTTTACGACTTACTTGTTTTTCACTTACTGTACACAAAACGCTCTGCTACCATGTTTAGAATGATGAAGACGAGAATTATTGTTTAAAACATTATATTTGTAGTACAACAGAAAACCAAGACATATCTCTATCGACAGCTAATGACAATCAAACCATAGTAAAAACGTAAGCGGCCAATATAAATCTACAAAAGTTTATAACCTCAACACGGACAACTCCTCAGGTACGAAGATATGCTGAACCGACACATGAAGAGATGCGGCATAGAGTCTTCTCAGTGGGAGAAGCAATTTGCACTCAGACCCGAGTGGAGGACTTTAGTTAAACCAAAGTCCGTGACTTTGAAATCCACCGGCGCGCCCAGCTCGACACCAAGCGCGATGAGCCCGACTACCTGCGCTAACTCAGTATAACTATATGAATGGTGTGCTCACATGCCTGCAATACGCGAGGATCTTCACAAGGGAGATTGGCTGCACAAGCCACATGCGAGCACACGAGCGAGTTCAAAGCTCTAAAAGCTGTCGCCCCGTAACCGAAATCGGTCGGACCACTTATTATTAGAACAATATATCCATTAGAATTCGTAATTTATTGCCCCTTCTCTACATTGGACCACTCTAGGAGTTTGGCCAGTGTCCACGAACACAACACAACATTACCGACCACCACTGACAAGTTGCAATGTAAACGCACCTTTATAGACTTTCTATTATTATTTTTATGGCTAAGTCCACACACTCAGACGAAACTCTTTGCTCCACACACGACAGAACACTCATGTCTCGGACATGCCTAAGTTGCAATCAGGAGGCCAAATTCCAACTCTTATAGCATAACCTAAACTGAACTGCCCTGCTTTTTCGTACTTTGAACAATCAGGCCTGCAAAAGGATTATTTTAGTTGCCGCTCAAAAACCGTTCACCTTTTTTTATATTGACTTCGTACTATAAAACTATATTTGACAGCAGCAATTCGTTAATTGCGCGTCCTTTATGTGAAATTAGACGATCTTGAAAAAGCTAGTAGATATTAGCCTAAACTAGAGAAATTATTTGTTATTAATAGTGGATTTTGTGGATTACCCTTTAATTTTCGAGTGTTTTAGACAATATAATAATAATAACATTACACAACACAATACCCAATACTCACAATCCCAATAGCACCCAAGCTATAAAGATAGCGAAATATACCGATCTGTCAATAGAAATCAAAGCCCAATGGAAAGTAAAATTTGTTAAAACAGTCCCCATAATAATATCTACCACCGGCGTCATTCCTAATTCATTACAATCATACTTAAAAACAATTCACTTACATCCATTCACATTTACATTACTACGAAAGACCGTTATTTTGAACACATGCAGAATCGTCCGCAAACTCATAGGGAATTCATCATTGTCATAATATCATCACTCATTCATCACTATGCACTTGGCTTAGGCCGTCAAACAACCTCCTTAGAGAGAAATAAAACACATACATAATAATAATAACAAAAATAATAATAATAATAGACGAGTGGATCATCCGTTTTTCGGCTTCAACCGCAAACTTGTACACATGAAATGGCTCAAATGTGGAATATCATCGGGCTTTGGGTACGCGGCAGCAACGCGTGGCATTTGCAAGAGATCAAGGCCTCACTAAGCTCATTGTGAGCCGATGACAGTTGCGTACCATACAAACAGAACCATAGGCTCCTTTGTTCGCATCAAAGGATGCTATAAGGACGAGGTCTGCATAGCAAGAGCGAAAGGGACTTGGTTTGAAAATGTCAAGCTATTAATGTCCAAAGTATTCTATCTCATGTATTGTTTCGCTCTTAAGTTTGACCATACGCAAGGTATGTGGAAAGGACTGATGATAAATAAACATTTATAGTTTGTTTACATTTGTTTGAAAATCATCAAATCATCATCAAACAACAATATTACAGGTTATGTTTCGAGCTAAAGCAAGTATTTCCCCTTTTTTCTCCCACTTAGGCGCCGGAAAAGTATTCCCTCTATATCGCAGTATTTTCTGCACATCAATTGTCCACCAAATTAAAAGGAAATGACGACGCGCACGCAAAAACGCCTTATCTCGTCTGTTAACACGCCACCCACAATCACCACAGCACAACACAGTCACCTCGAGGATCAGTCAACCAAAATCAACACTTATTGACAGCTACAACATAACCTCACTTATGCGTTTTTCGAAAATTTCTTTTTTCAAACAATTTCAATTGTTAATGTACTAGATCAAGCGTAAAATATTTTGTTAGGAGTAATATAAAGTTTACTCATTTGGAAATGATTATCTGATAATATAATATAATATGAATGAACCGTGGATCGTAAATGAAAAACGAATTGAAGTTTGGTATACTTTTCAGAATAAGATTGACGAATCGAAATACTGGAGAAAGTACTTTTGAGACAGTCGAATCAGCAGAAGATTCATTTTCAAACAACACTAACGATTCTCGTGATGTGTCAGTTCCCAGCGAGCGACTGACTGAAAAAATGCATCAACTCAATTCGGACAACTATTTCCTTCCAAATAGGAATTTGATGAGGAAAAATGCGCAGATCTTTACAAGTTTTATGACGAAATATTGGACTGTTCAGAAAGGAATTTTATCTCAGAGATCAAAATGTGGAGGCAACGGATCTCCGATCAAAATATTCAAAATGCGCTCGATGCATTATCAGTGAGTAACTTTAGATCGGAATTTTCACTTCCAGTATCAGTTTATATCACCTATCGAATGCTAAATATTAAATTTTTACGTTATTTTTTAGGTCATCAATGAAAAATGCTTCAAAAACGTGAACACGATCTTACGAGTATTGGCAGTGTTACCTGTAACAACAGCAACTCCAGAACGATCATTTTCGACCCTGAGAAGAATAAAAAACTATCTTAGAAGTACAATGGGACGGGAGCGCCTGAATAGACTCGCTTCTTTGAGTATCCATCCACAAATTGGACTCACAGAAGACGAAATTCTGCAAGAATTCTTCAAAAAACCGCGGAATTTCAAAAACGATTAAGATTTTTACCAGTTTTCGCACTATCGCTAATATAATGTAGTAAACTGAATTTAATAATAATATCATGTATGACAAAATACGAGAAATCATTCATTTGCACATTACAATCTTTTTTGAATTTTCGAATCGTAAAATATAATATGCAAATTTTTGGCGACAGAATATCAGGATTCAAAATTCAGGTCCAATCGGGCCCGGACCCTCCTGGGGGGGGTCCGGACCCGAGGACCCCCCCCCCCCGTGGATCCGCCACTGATCTCATTGTAATATGGATACTGATAATAGAGATGGGACCAATGATTCATTAGTTTCTTTAGAACATTCATCATTTGAAAACCAGCAAATTAGCCAGCCTATTGAAGATGGAAAAATCATACGCAATAAATTTGCTGTCTATTTTAACACAGTAGGAAGTGTTAGTTTCCAAGACTGAATGATTGATGTTGGTCCACGTTAATTCGGTAAAAAAAATGTAGTTTCATATCAGTATTGTGCCTGTACATTATATTTCTAACATTTTAAAAGATTAAATCATTACTTTTTACTAATATGGTCTTAAAGTTGTTTCACTACCTCCTCCTCTCCTCTAGTACAGATACCGCAAGGTTTCTTAACGCTTGAGCAACTGCGCCGCTACCCTCTCGAGGCAGCATTCAGGCGTCAAGAAACTTTATGAAATGTGTATGGGTTATAAACTTCTTATGCACGGAGTAGATATCTGCAGATTTTTTTTTGTTTTGTCTATTAGGAGGTATGTAAAACAATGCTTATTGATACAATATTAACTTAGTTGGGTAGAATGTATTGTAATTCTGAATACTCGTTTTATTTCCCAGGCATCAGAAGCTCACAGCAAAGACTTCGGGGTTGTGAGAGAAAGAAACACCAGAAAGTCAATATGGGTCTCATCGGATAGCAATGATTCCATCCAACCCAATCATTTTTGCGTAGCGGCGTCATAGCACGTTATAATTCGACACATTGCAACAGTCTGGCCCACGTTAAATTTTTTCTTCACATGCAGGTAAGAAAAACTAAAAATATAAGAAAAACTAAAAATATATTTTATCTACACACTTTTATTGATAATATTCCATATTAACTTATCGCTTATTAAAAACTAAAAACTCTTTCATAACATCTTGCGTACCTTCGGAATTCAAATAATCATCGGTAAAATAATCCAAAAAAGCCTCTGGGTGCTCAACAGTTATGCGAGATGATTGGTGATGCGTTGATGGTTGTGATTGTAGCTGTGGAGATTGTTGATGAGGCGATGGTTCTGGATGTGGCGAGTATTGATGTTGAAGTGATGGTTGAAGTGATGGTGATAGGTGTGATTGGTATGGTGACTGATGATGAGGTGATGACGGTGGATGATGATACGAAAGAGATGGTTGTATATGGTGCAAAGGAGATGTTGGTACATGAGGTGATGTGGTGGACGAATGTGTAGAATGTGAAGTGAATGGTTGTGCATGATGTGAATGTCGTGGTGATACAGAAGGCTCACAATGAATTGATGTTTGTGAATTAGGTGATGGTGAAGGCTGATACACAGGGGATAGTAGTGAATGAGGTGGTGGTGAATGCTGATAATGATCATGTGATGTGGTGGATGATTGTGCACGATGCATGGGAGATGATTGTGCATGAGGTGATGTGGTGGATGATTGTGCGCGATGTGATGTGGACGGTTGTGCATGATGTGAATGTCGTGGTGATACAGAAGGGTCACAATAAATTGATGATTGTGAAGTAGGTGATGGTGAAGGCTGATACACACGGGATAGTTGTGAATGAGGTGGTGGTGAATGCTGATAATGATGATGTGATGTGGTGGATGATTGTGCACGATGCAAAGGAGATGATTGTGTATGAGGTGATGTGGTGGAGGTATGTGATGTGGATGTTTGTGCATGATGTGTATGCCGTGGTGATAGAGCAGATCCATAATAAATTGATGATTTTGAATGAGGTGACGTTGAATGCTGATAATGATGATGTGATGTGGTGGATGATTTTACATGAAGCGAAGGGGATGATTGTGCATGAGGTGATGTGGTGGATGATTGTGCATGATGTAATGTGGATGGTTGTGCATGATGTAAATGTCGTTCTGATAAAGAAGGCTCATAATGAATTGATGATTGTGAAGTAGGTGATGGTGAAGGCTGATACGCAGGGGTTGGTAGTGATTGACGTGGTGGTGAATGTTGGTAATGATGATGTGATGTGGTGGATGATTGTGCACGATGTGATGTGGATTTTTGTGCATGATGTGAATGTCGTGGTGATACCGAAGGGTCATCATGAATTGATGATTGTGAAGTAAGTGATGGTGAAGGCTGATACGCAGGGGTTGGTAGTGATTGACGTGGTGGTGAATGCTGGTAATGATGATGTGATGTGGTGGATGATTGTGCATGATGTGATGTGGATTTTTGTGCATGATGTGAATGTCGTGGTGATACCGAAGGGTCATCATGAATTGATGATTGTGAAGTAAGTGATTGTGAAGGCTGATACGCAGGGGTTGGTAGTGATTGACGTGATGGTGAATGCTGGTAATGATGATGTGATATGGTGGATGATTGTGCACGATGTGATGTGGATTGTTGTGCATGATGTGAATGTCGTGGTGATACCGAAGGCTCATCATGAATAGATGATTGTGAAGTAGGTGATGGTGAAGGCTGATACGCAGGGGATAGTTGTGAATGAGGTAATTGATACGGATGTTGACGGCCTGGTCGTTTGTAATTATAGCGTGTCAATGGAAAATGCGGCTGCGGCGTGGAGTCGGAAAGTGGTGATGAAGAATAAGATGTATCGTTCGGTGGGCTGCTGGCTAGAAGTATAGTTGTGTTTTCAGAAAGTTTATTAAGTTTTGCGTAAAACATGACGTCAGATATAATTTTTTGAGCGATTGCCGATTGCTCATCTAACAAATCTTTTAATTGTAGGCCTATAGATTTCCCAAAGATATCCCATTTGTCTTCTTTTTCGCTTAAAACTTTTTCAGCGGTGTTAAAAAATTTTGCTTGTGTCTTTTCTAATGGAGTTTCTTTCTTTTTATTCCTGCTGGCCAAACTGGATGTTGCAGCTTTCGTAGACTCGTCACTTGACGATGAGTTCTGCAAATAGATAACTAATATGAGGATATTTCTTTCCAGGTGCCCGATACTGCAACAGAATAAACTGCATAACGGACCAGTATCAACGAAAACACAAACACGAAGTTTCTAGGCCTAAGAACAATAATTAAAATGAATAAAGTTTCCTTACAAACAATAAAATTAAGAAGTGGTTCATAATAATGGGTACTATAATATTATACCCCATGGTCAGCCTTTTTAATATCAAAATCATACATGTATATTACTGTAGATATTTACATACACTTAGCAACATTTTTTGCCTCTTCTCTACATTTTGCTATCAATATATTTCTGTATAATGATTAAAAACTTAGTTACTTAAAAATAAGTGTTTTCCTTACCATATTGTCTAGAGAGTCTCTTACAGCACGACAGGATTCCGATCTAGAACCCAAGAAACTCATCGCATTGAAGTACCACAGTGATGGTACATACACTTCCTCCGTTCCTGCGCCTGTATGCTTCGATGATCCGACCTAAAATCAAATCATAAATTATTTCATGAGATAAAGCCCACTCGTGGAAAGGCAGACATACAGTCAGACGAGCGGACGGAGAGTGGGGCTCAATAAAAGGGTCTCATTTGGCATATTTTGGGGTCGGAACCCTAGTAGAGTCTGGCAAGGAAAAGGAAAGGCACACCAATATTTAAAAATCTCGGAATGGCAACCCCATATTTACGATCTGACCGTGAACGTCGAATTATCCGAGCTGAAAGCGTCAATGGAGCCGCACGAATTTTTACAAGTGTGAGTTCACGTTCATTGGATTTTGATCCGCCCCTTTATCGACACTCTGACCATAAGCCTCGTTAGACGCATTCGGGTCGGATAAGTGTGTTTTCACCTTTAATCGCGCGGTACTTCTAAGCTGTAAGTAGTCGCGTGAGTGTGTAAGTGAGACAGCGAACGTAGTTATCTAGCGAGTGAACGAGACAGCGAGCACAGTAGGTACCTACCACTATGACGCCTACGCGCGACGTAACATAACTTCGCTCGCTATCGCTATCTGCTACTGCTAGTAGGTATCTTGTGCTATCTTCCTTCGCATATTAATTACTTGCCATTCTGAGGGGCTGAATAGAACCAACCTCCGAGAATAGTTTGAATTTAACGGTGTTGATAGGTTTAGGTACATAGGTACATACCTTTTTCAATTCTTTGGCGAAGTTTGAACGCATGTTATTCAGCTTCCTTGTTACTGTTTTGACTGTGGCGGATTGATCGAAGGTGTTGTATATACCTAAAAGCACTTTATATCCGTCGGCACGTATATCTTTGTTCATATAATTTTTGTGGCCTTTGTCCCACAAGTACGGCATACTTTTGTACACCTCTATCATGTCAAACAACACATCTTTTTCTCCCAAAGGCGACATGGTCGTGGATCGGAGACTGACGAATTAGTGGACAAAACGCATACGCAACGACCGTCCTCCACAAGCGTATTACTACTTATATTGCTCTGTGGTTGTGCCCCGACTCACAGACAGAGTAGGTATAGGTACATTATTACGGAGTTCCCCTGCTGATTGGCGTGCAGTGTGACCATCTTGAAATTGGAAATCCCCATGCTTAAGATGAAAAACAGCCAAATAGTGCCACATACTTCGAATAAAATGCCGCAGTAATGCCGAATTTTGACAGGGTAGTATTTAAACGTATGACCTTAAATCCAGTTTTTGAATATCAAGAATACTTATTTATCTAACAAAATTGACTATTAATATAAAAAAAGGAAAACATTAACTTTTAAACTTTAATTCTTCCAACTTGACAATATAAAAACAAAGTTTCAGTACGTTGTCATCAAAACATTCTAGTCTACAAAAACTGAGAAGATGTATTTATGTATGTTTATCATCCAAATAACGGCTTAGAAAAAACCAAGTGAATTGTATCGAAGAAGTCAAAATCAAATATTTTTCAATATTAATATGTAAAAAAACTGAATAAACATTATTAAGAAGATAATGTCAATTATGTTAGAGTTCGTAATTGAATGAACTATTAACAAATAAGTTGCAAAGGGGAGTAACAGACCACACGTAAAGTAAATATAATGGAAAATATTACCCATTTCAAAACCGGGTAATGTTTCTCCTTATATTGTAATGTCGTGAAATACTGCCAAATACTACCAGTTTCATAAAACTTCAAATTAATTTACTAATACTCCTAAAAAGGCAGGGAAATGCCACATGTGGTCACACTGTTGGCGTGTGTCAGACAAGCAGCAGTCCTTTGAAGATTACCGCCGCCGCCGCCACGTAGGGTAAAAGCACACATCAAACTTTTTTAGCTTTGAAATTCTCATATCTTGCAAATTACTGAGATATGTACCTACCCAGTACTATACAATATAAATATAACATGTTTCATCACAAATTATCTTCATCGTTTCATCATGCAGGTGTATGAATGAACCTATTGAAAAATGCCGCTTCAAAATTACAAGGTTAAAGGTTGGTGAGTAAGTAATAAGTATTGTTTACATTGTTTATTATGATTGATGATGATTATGCACTCATAGATATGGCGGCGCTTGGCAGCGCGACACATGTGGTTGCTTCGATTGCGGAGACATTTGAAGGCAGCAAAGTTTACATCAATGGGGTCCTTTTTGTAGAGGCTTTTGTCTCTGTTCTTCTTATGCTATATGGATATATGTAATAGTTTAAAATATAATATTATTACTTATAAATACAATTATATGCTTACTTAATTATAAATATATAAAACATATAGGTACTATCTTAATCACACCAAGTTTACTTACCTGAACCAATCTTACACTGGGTCTGCTTGGAGAGGAATAAACTAGGTAAATAAATGGAGAATGAACAATAATATAATTTTCGAGACAAAAACGTAATGCTGGGTCATAATCTTAACTCATAATCATCATTATCAAACACATGTCCGATCGTAACTACTCAACGGCTCAACGGATTTTGATAAATAATACGACATTAGATTTGTATTAATCGCCCGAATGTTACTGTAGTAAAAAAACTGACGGATTATAGGAACAGACATACATAAATACAGATCAAATACTTAACCCTTAACACATAAATACAAGCGCCTGCGTTATTATAATACACAATAATTCAATATACACGTTCAAATGCTTCAAAACAAAACTATCAAATTAACAATTTTATTGTATTATAGTAGCCTGTAGAATCGTAACCATGGGGCGCACAGTTTGGTGTCGTAGTAAAAAATAATAGGAATTGTGTGTTCTATCCTAACATTTCACTTTTTTTCCTGGCCGGCACTTTCACTTTTCGGCCCAAAATCAATGATCTCCTTAAGACGACTGGTCTTTGCTGTTTGCAAAGATTTTTATTTTTTATGGCCTGTTTGGCCATAAAAAATAAAAATAAATAAAACTGTTAAAGTAATGTTTGTTACAAAGCGAACAGTGTCGCTCATCTGAGGTTACAAATGAATCACAGATTAGGCATTAAAACACTCGTATGTGGTTGTTATAAAACTCGTCTGTCAGCTCGTTTCACAAACCCTACCTCAAATTTTAATGCCCTTCATTATCATAATGTAACAGTTCCATAAACTACTAGGTATATCTTAATTTAAATTTAGATATAGGTATAACTTTAAAGTACCTACATAAGCGAAAGAGACTAGTCACCACGACACAGGGAATCCAAGGTGGGGTCTAGAGATTCTATAAAAATAAAATATGTTAAGTCATTTCACAATAAATGTTTTGACAGTGCAAGCGACCGGGAGCCGGACTTTTTTCATCGGTACATATTGAATTTTATTACATAACAGTAAGGTTCAACGTCGCGGGCTATTTTTGTATGGCATTTATGGACGGCTTATTATTATTAACTATACTATTATTAAGCTGGATAAAAAGAGAAAGGCAGACAGTATATTGAACCACATTTTAATTTCTTAATTATTTGACCTCTATACTAATAAAAATGTACGATGAAACTAAAAACTATGATCGTAAAGCGGTTCACAGAATACATCTACATACCAAGTTTCAACTGTGAACTTCTAATAGTTTCTGCAACAGTTGCTGTGTTTCTCTACGGAACCCTAAAAAGCGGTCACGTACACGCATATCATAGGCACTATGCAGACAGAAGATGGCGTAAGGTAAGTTTGATCGTCGCCGCGTTCGCAAACAGAACGCGGCGAAGATCAAACGAACCCAATCAAACTCGACCTAGTAGTCATACAAATAAAGTCTAATCGAAATCATAGAATAATTGAAAAAATTGTTTCGGGGAATGGTTATGTTGTGTTGCCAACACAACAAAAAAATATGCACCTTTTTATGAGTGCGATCTTTCCAACTAGAATAATTATGAAAATTATTCTAGTTGGTTGAATGTGGTATAAGTCGCGCAACGAGTTATGAGCGGTGGCCTTGAATGCGCAGTAATCACTTTTCAATACCTGTACATATGCGCAGTAACTCACGCCAACGTCGCCTAGCGACAACTAACTGAATCAACCAAATCCAATAGAAAATCCACTAGCCACTAAAACCTTTGATTGACCGCTAAAATGGAAGTCTAAACCACCATATCTAGTGTAAAATCCACTGAGTTGGCAACATTTGCACCCTGACTGATTGGAGTGTGTTTCCGACAAACAATCCTTTGAGGTACCGCCGCCACGTAGGGTAAAAGCGCACATTTACTGGTGCGGCTTCTTTCATACTCAGGCATTCATAAATTTGTGTATGTGGTATTGAAATAAAATGCAGTCGGAATATTTGTATTTATAGTCATTTCAGTTGTTTATCCTATAAACTCCAAGGGGTCGGGGGTGTGAGGCAGTGGAAAATAATTTAGAAAAACGCAAATTTCATGTATCGCTCGCGATGTCTGCAGCTCACAGAGACACTAAAAATGAACAGTCCTCAGCTCTGAGAGTTGTCTCAGCTATCTTGTCATGTCACAATGACGCCATGTCAAAACTGTCATTTACTCAGAGATGAGCGCAGTACCTATATTAATACGGGCCTTTCCATTGGTTATACTGGATAATGAGGATCAAACCTGTCAAATGGCAATGGCAGATCCAACGTTTTCTGAGCTCGTCCTTCAACCTTTCTAATATATCTTCGTAGAAACCTAATTAAATGGGTTCAGGTACTACAATTTCTCGAATCCACGACATCAAGAGACTGGTTTTTGTCACAGACTTTGTTGACAATGTGACGTGTCGCTTGTTACAAACCACAGGACACAATTATGCTACAAACAAACAGTGGTGCCCTCTACCAAAAAGTTTTGTATGTATTTTTAATATCTTGTGGCCCTTGCCGATACGCATCTTTTGACACCCCAAACATTGACGTAGCCCTAAAACTCACAACACTAAGGCGAATTCGCACTCTCAGCGAAAAGTTTTTATCATGATATGTATAGATAAAGTAGTATATGTAACTGTACATAACTAAGCATTAAAACACTCGTATAATAATGTAATTCAAACCCACGCTCGAATTTTGATGCCCTTCATTATGTATCATTCCTATAAACTATTATAACTTAATTTAAATTTATACATAGGTGTAACTTAAGAGTACCTACATAAGCGAAAGAGACTAGTCAGCACGACACAGGGAATCCTAGCGAGGGGTCTAGAGATTCCATAAAAATAAAAGTTATTAACTCATTTCACTTGTGGAACGTTTTGACAGTGCAAGCGACGGGCGGCGACCGGGAGCCGGACAATTTTTTCATAGGTGTTGAACTTTGTTACAAAACAATAAGGTTCAACATCGCGGGCCATTTTTGTATGGCATTTATGGAGGGTTTATTATAATTTACTGTACTCTTATTAAGCTGGTTAAAAAGAGAAAGGCAGACAGTACATTGAACCACATTCTAATTACATAATTATTTGATGATCTATACTAATAAAAATGAACGACGAAACTAAAAACTATGATATTAGGCTCATTTACCCTGTGAGTAAGTAAACGAGTAAGCATCCGGCCGCCCTCAGAACGGATCGGCGACCGATGCGACGTCGAATCGGCCGCCGCCACCTAGCGCGGCGACCGATCCGGTCGCCGATACGTTTTGAGGGCGGCGCGTTGACTGTTTACACCATGCGTTGGCTTGCGAACGGATGCGGTAGAACTGATCGTGTAAATCCCCTTTTAGGCGTAACTGAACATTATTTAACAGCTGAGCCTGGGTGTGAAGCGGAGGATTTATGCTATTTACTTTGCATTCCTGCATTGCATTGAAAAACTATGTTGTATTCACATTATTTCTACCCCGAATTCCACAGAAACTGTCGGGTCAGAGATCAGAAACCCATGCATGCCGAATTACGGACTCTGCAATGTAAACAAATAAACAGTGTCAAAAATGACAACTGATTGAACGACTTTTTTTTTTGCTGCTAAGTGAAGCAAAGGGTGCAGGTTATAAATCCACCCATACAAATCATTTTTTCAAAATTAATAAAAAAGGCGGTTTTAATAAAAAAAAATATCGTAGGCATTATTTATTTCGTTTCCCTACCAGAAAAACCGCATATGATTATGGTTCAAAAATCAGTACCGAAAAAATACATCTCCTTTTGACATTTTAATTTCACAAACGATGCCCCAAACACCCTGCAGATGCAGAGCAAGATAAGTTGTATGCTTGATTTTTTCTTTAGTCTATGGTGGCAACCCAAAACCTACGTTTTGCCTCTTACTTGCCTATGCCTAAACGTCACTATCTATCAGTTCATTCATCGGAAATGAAACATGTGAGGAACAAGTTAAAAGTGCACTCAAAAACGCAAAGCCATGTCAAACAGAGCTAGTTTCCAAAGTAGCCGAATGAATTTCAAGCCACAAAATGAATTTTCTGAACCAAAAGGTACTAAACCCACCCCCGAGGCGACGTCGATTTTAGAAGTGCTACTGCTAATGATAGTGCACCTTTGTAAGAAGTTGCTGTTCTTTGACATCAATTTAAAAATAGCTCTCTATTTAGGGGCTCTCTTCTTACTCTCGTTGATAGCGGATGTTGCCACATTTCCAAAAAGTTATTTCTCAAGAAGTGACAATATGTTCAATCAATATTTTGTTAAAATTGGATGGTTTTGGACTTTGCTGTTGACTGTCCCTTATACGCTACTGACATCCTACACAAGCTGCTGCGGAAAACGAAATCTTATTCTAACTCGGCATTTGCCAAGATTGATGATAGCTACTGTGTCTTGGTACACATGGACTACCATGTTCAACATTATAGAAACAAAGTATGGAAAGTGCAATGCAAGAATGTATGATGACAAAATATCATGCCTTAAAGAAGGTCATTTTTGGAATGGATTTGACATATCAGGACATTGTTTTATTCTGATATATTCAAGTTTAGTGATTATAGAAGAATCAAGAGCCATCAATGGATGGGAAAGAATAAAGGATTATATTAGAGATGAAATGTACTACCGAAGTATAAATGACAAGTCCATAAGTAAGAATCCGCTCAAGAATATCACTTCAAACGAACTGGCTATATTGAAGCAATCATATGAAAAATATACACCATATGTCCGTGCACTCTTTATTATTATGACCTGTCTCCAGTTGATGTGGGATGTGATGTTGGTATCTACAATTTTGTATTATCATATTATGATAGAAAAATTCATTAGTGGTGTAATAGCAATACTCACTTGGTTTATTACATACAGAGTATGGTACATGATACCTTATTTGTTGCCAAATTTACCTGGCGATGGTATATTTAAATATAACAAAGGAAAGCTTACAATGCCAGTACCATCATCCAAGAAACGAAATAGTACCAATGGGAAACATTTTATGGGAATGCCTTTAAATAACTGTCAAGATAAAACTGAAAGTGCAACGGAAGAAACAAGATAAATTGGTGAATTAAGAGCTACTGAAATCATTTGTTGGCAGTAGAATAAGTTGGTTGGGTTTGATTTATTATTGTTTTAAGTAGGTACATGTAAGTTGTTCATACATTGGTAGATAATAAGAAATGTAAATTAGATACATATACAAATCACCAAACTTCTTACAACAATCATTGCTTATTCATCTTGTAATGAAAATAAGGACATACATAATAATGGGCTTTCAATTATTTTTCATGTTATATATGTCACCGTAAGATAGTCTAAACAATTTGTTTGTAATCAAAAAAATTTCTCTTTTGTTAACTAATGCTCAATAAATTGTAAACGGTACTGTACTGCTTATGATATGACGTGTTAGTTTATAGTAAAACCGTTAAATTGTGAACTGGTTTAAACTTAAATTGCAAAGGAAATACCAGGACAAACACTGCGGTAGCTTGGGTGAAGCCCCCGTTGACATGTAAGAACAAAAGAAACAAATTCTAAACCGTCGGTCTGGTTTCAATTTGCGATAGTTTATAAACTAATGCCATCGTTCTGGTTTACAATCTAACGCATTAGTTTATAAACTAACGGTTTTGACAATCTTGCGTTGACATATAAGTATATTTTTAAATGTATGTTTTTCACCCAGTATGAATGTCTTCACAAAAAATGTACATATGCTAAATGAATGTCTTTTAATAATGTACAGGTTCCATGGTGCATCTTATCAATCTACTTTACCTTCCTTACTGAGAGACAAATGCTAAACAAACAGAATAGGATTACCTTTACTTACTAAATACATAAAATTCAATTAAAATGTTGGTGGATAATAGGTACTCATTATTGTACTTTCTAAATGTGGTGGGCTCTAATTAAAATTTAAGCGTATTTATTGTTGATAAAAACACACTTTAATACATTTTATAATTATCAAATTTTATTGATTTTTATTGCTTTCATGAATTAATCTCGTACCTCACCGTCTTATTCATTAGTTCATTACTTATGTAGAGACAATGCCGCCAATACATTTTTGATATTCGTGCTGCGAATTTGCGCACTTAATTGCGCAGAAGTCGTATTTTGCTGAATTCATTGAAAATGGTGTCAGTATGTTAAATTTAATTTCTTGAGCAAATTATGGACGGAAATTGAATATAGTTTAATGTATAACGACATACGGTACTTGCACTACATGCGTAGCATACATTAAAAGCGTGGGCCAGGCTGCTGCCATGCCAACAAGCCTTTCTGCAGGCAGGGGTAACCTCTGCAGATCGGCGCCTTTTCTGCAGTGTAGAAAGAAACCGCGGCGGTTGCCCGATTTGAACTTCAATGACCTTTGTCGACGGGCGCGCGCTGCCAACCGCGGTGGTTTGGCGTCGGCCGTCTGCCGTTGTCAACAGTGTGGCCGCTTGTTTTCAACCATGGCCAGTGTTGCCGCCTTAGCCCTTTTCGGGCTAGATATCACTCTTTTTACAGTAGGTTAACTCGGTTTTTCAAGCTTTAGCCCGAAAAGAGCAATCTAGCCTTTTCAATCGATACCAAAACTTCGCACAGCGGTTACCAAGTTATGAAACAATGCGCGCAAATCTATACTATACATGTAGTATAGATATTGACTGTCCCACTATTACGATCACTAATTGGGGTATATTTTTAGTTTTGCTATGGTAGCATTGGTAACCTTACCTACTGTTTGAATTGTTTCTGCTTCTTTACTGGGGAATCTCCCAAGTGCTTACCTTTGTTGTCAAAGTTTTATAGACTCATCGCAGAAGAAATCTTCATGGGAGTTGTTAGGTACAAAAATACTATATAGAAAGAAATTAATTTATTACCAAATTACTTATGATTTATAATAGGTACTTAGCTAATATAATAATTGTTCCGTGGTCCCATGGGTTTCACGCTTGCTTCTCACACAGGAGATGCAGGTTCGATTCCTGGCCATACTATATAGAAAGAAATTCATTTATTGCCAAATTACTTATGATTTATAATAGGTAAATACATAGCTAATATAATAATTGTTCCGTGGTCTAATGGGTTTCACGCTTGCTTCTCACACAGGAGATGCAGGTTCGATTCCTGACCTTATACATGTGTTAGTGTAAGATTTGACATTCTCCAAATGTTACCTATGTGTTTCTTATGGAAATAAACTCTTTTTGAATTTGAATTTGAATTTGACCATGTACCAATGAGATAATTAATTTATCATAAGTACATTATACGGACGTTCAAACGGTGATGGAAAACATCGTGAGGAAACCTTGATTACTCCATAGCTGCGGCGATGGGCTAGCCTCCTGTCACGCAAATGAAGTATTGAATAACTGGCTAAAAGTGGGCAAAATTTTGCCTCTGCCACCCCGTATGGAAAAAGGCGTGACGCTATGTTATGTTGTTAATAATTGGCAAAAGGGCCAAACTCAGCAATGCTGTGCAATAACAGCACAGCGCTGTTTTCAGCAGGGCCCCTTTCTAATGCATGCCCATTTGACATTTTGTATCGCGAGTCTGTAAGTGACTTAAAAAAACCTAAATTAATACAGTACATGTGATAAAATATAGGCAATAAATATAATGATCACCAAAATATTTTTTTCCTAACCAAAATGGATAAATGAACACCAAAAGTTGCAAAAAATATCAGGGCAAAATACTGCGGTAACTTAGGAGAAGGGTAAAGGGGGTGAGCGAAGCGAAGCGAATTTATTGGTAGTAAAATAGGTGCGTTTTTCGTAATCGTTTAAACATAAGAAACCAAACAAAAAGTGCTAATGCCACAACTTTCTGGAATGTAGTTCCCTGCACTTTTTAGCACTGCCCAGGGATCTGTACTCGTACTCGGCCCACTTCATTTCCTGGCTTGCGTAAATGATATGCCCAACATCACCTCACACAGCACCTCATACCAATTCGCAGACGACACATGTCTCATAGTCTCTCATAACGATATTAATATCGCTGAGAGACCTGCAGGCGGACTTCGACAACCTGAGTCGATGGTGCCACGACGTTGGCCTTGTTTTGAATGCCCAAAAAACGAAAATAATGCATATTAGGTCACCATACCTAAAAGGCCAACCGACAAATCACCTGATCGCCCACTCCCACAGTTGCCAACATATTGGAGCTACTATCACGGGAGCCGGGTGCACGTGCGAATAAATACAATGGATTGACTCGCACGTCTACCTGGGTCTTGTGATAGAGAATACATTGACAGAGTATGCAAAAAACTACGCGCGTTCCTGGCAACGATGTATGTAATAAAGAACCAAATACCGTTCTCAACCAGGATACACTCGGCGCCACGAATAAAGAGCTCTCGGAGAAACTGGCGGGGATTACTGCGCATGTGTACAGTCGCGGCATAATTCCGAAGTGCGTTTTTAGGGTTAGTGTGAAGGAATGAGTGTTCAGGACTTTCTTCACTTCTATTTTTTCTCTGTTTGATATTTTGTTGATTGGGATATTAGCCGATGTA
This sequence comes from Argyresthia goedartella, assembly GCA_949825045.1. Taxonomy (NCBI): domain Eukaryota; kingdom Metazoa; phylum Arthropoda; class Insecta; order Lepidoptera; family Argyresthiidae; genus Argyresthia; species Argyresthia goedartella. The sequence goes on along the minus strand of OX463821.1, from coordinate 16,415,099 downwards.
AATAATGGACTTTGTGTCAAATAAACTATAGGTACTCTCTATTGACAACATTTGTTAACGTCAAGGTTGAAACCTATATATAAATAACCCCCTAGCATAGAATGCCCCTAGTCACTAGGGCCTAGTGAATATAGATACTTGTAGTAATAGTCCTGCACACTCTTTTCTTCCCGCTGACTAATAATTTGTAACAATTAAACCACAATTAAGTTTTTCATCAGACTTCTTCATCAGTATTTCATCAGACTCTTTTTTGATATAACAGTTCACATCGTAAACCATTTTTCTAGCTTGCCTAGTCAGTACTTTATTTTTCGGCATTTTCGACCGGGGCGAAAGATAACGTTGGGTAATATTGTATGCGACTGTACTCAAGAAGCTTCGAGACGTGCTTTCGGTGCGGGCATCGGGAAGCGACTGATCAACGAATCAGGTGCCGGCGCTGACTACCGCCCCCGTCGCTCCTCACTTCCCCGCGCCAAACACTTGTGAAAAGTGACTACTGCGCATTCAAGGACAAAGCTCTTTAGTCGTGGCGCCGAGTATACTATTATATAACGCCCTTGCAGAGTCAATAGTGTCATATGGACTGTCTAGTTATGGACGCACTTTTAATACATACTTAGACAATACATAGTCAGGTCATAAGTTCTGTCACATGTGCAATATGAAATAATTTAGACATGTTTATTATTTATGTAAACATTTATATAGCAAAATGAACTTATGGACGATTTCGACGACCCGAATGGCCGAGTCGGCAGTGACGCTGCCTAAGAAACCAAGGGTCCCGGGTTCGAGTCCCGGTGGGGGCAAATGTTTGTTTGATGAGAACGGATGTTTGTACCCTAGTCATGGTTGTTTATCTATCTAAGTGTAATATTTCTCTATATAAGTATATATATCGTTGTCTAGTACCCAAGATACAGGGAATCCTAGTTTGGGGCTAGATCAATGTGTGTAAAAGGTGTCCAAGGTTTTATTTATTTAACTTAATAAAACATAGATTCTTATGGTAATAAAGTTTATTCAAAATGACCCCCGCGATTTTGAATACAGGCCTTTATTCTGCGCGGCCAGTCGTCTATCGCAGCACGAACGAGGTCCATGTCAATATCGGCGGCTGCCTTAATCAAGGATGCCTTGAGTGACTCCAAATCAGGATGAGGCTTTGAGCAGGCCTTTTCCTCCAAGTGTTGCCATATCTTGTAATCTAACGGACTCAAATCTGGACTGGAGGAGGGCCAGTCTTCGTGCCGGATGAAGTCGATTTCACGCGCCGCCAGCCAGTCTTGTGTGCTTTTCGCTCTATGAGCTGGCGCAGAATCTTGTTGGAATACCCAGTGCCTGTTATTAAACATGGTATGAGAAACAGGTTCCACAAGGTTCTTGAGGACTGTATTTTGATACACAACTGCATTCGTTTTTACGCCTTTCTCACAAAAATGTAGCTCAGTTAAGCCCCAATAAGAGACTCCCAACCAAACCATGAGCGAGGATGGAAAATGACCTCGTTGGACACGCGAAATACGGTTGCTCGCTTCTTCACTGCTGTTTGCGTACACCTTATCATTTTGTTTGTTGTAGCTCTCTTCCACGGTGAAAATTTTTTCATCCGAAAAAAGAATTTCCCGATGCTTTTTTCCCGCGTACCGCTTCAACAAAGCGCGGCATCTCTTCAGTCTCAGGTCCATTAAACGAGCGTCCAAACGATGTCCTGTTTTTCTTCGATATGCCCTAAGCCCTAAGTCTTCATTTAACACCCTTTTCACCGTGGTCCTGCTTAACCCCATCTGAAGGGTCAACAGTTTCTGCTTACGTATGCGATTTCTTTGAATTCGCGCCTTCACAGCTTTTATCACTGCTGGAGTCCGCACATAGCGAGGGCGACCACTTCTTGACCTGTCATCTACACTAGAGTCTTCATTGTATCGTTTTATGGTACGATAAACGAATCTTTTGGTTATATTCAAATTTTTCAGTAAGTCGAAAATCTGAATTGGCGCGTAACCGCAACGATGCAACGCAATAACTGCGACACGGTCTTCTTTAAGTGTCCACTCAATATTTAAAAATGAGGAAAATTCTAAAAAGTACACATTATTATTTTCATGAAAAATTCGAAATTCGAATTCAATAAACTTTTTTGTGGCCAGCGTTCTAAATTAAAAAGTTTTTATTGTGTGACAGAACTTATGACCTGACTGTGTATATATAAACTACAACTGAAACTTCTAAAACTAATAGTATCACCTCAAACAAAATTAAGCTACTCGGCTGATTATAACGGCTAGTTCAAACACTGCAACTTGTGGCCCATATACACTAAAGTTAAATATAATATAATTAAAGAACAATATGCTAACATCCATACACACAAAACTGTCTCCCATTCACACAGTATCCAGACTCGCAAGGCGACAAATAATGAACTAGTGACGGTCAGAGCTCGCAATTACTATGGTGAGCGAACGACTCAGTGCATCGTAACGCGACTGATAAACAGTCTACCTACTGAACATAAAGCCCCTAATACCTTAAAAATCAAATAAAAAAAAATCTTTCTTAGTATCTTATAGCTAGACCACTGCCTACCCGACATTTCACTCGTCTCTGAATGTTGTGCGATAACTTGTTATGTGTTCGTACCCACTATTTATTGTTTATTGTACCGTGTAAGCACGAATGCCCACATCACGCACAAACCTCCGTGGTTTATGTGCTGTATTTGTATTTAGTTAGGACTGGGATCATTATTTGTATGTTAAATTAAAAAAAAAGTTAGATATGGAGCCACCGCAAAGGTAGTTCTTTGCAAGGCGGAGTCGACAGCACAGTGTAGTCGGGGCCTCGTTGTAAGCCAGTGTGGACGGAAACACCAACCGCGGGCTCAACCAAGGTGACCCCTGTTCGAAGCTGTGGGTCTACCTCACGCCCAAGAGCCCCGTCGGCTTAATCCCGATACCGAAGCTTGACTTGCCGTATTGTCATAATGATAAAGTTCATTCTTGCACGAAGCTGTCAAAATGAAGCCGTCACTGATGCCGGCGGGGTTTGCGCGGTAGACCCACTGGTTGGCAGCAGTCTGGCAAGCCCACGTTTAAAGGAGTTTTCTGACAGCTTACTTATCCAGGAGCTCGCCGGATAGTCTACCACAGAGTATAAATTATTGTGATCTGTTACCATAGTCTGTGACATTTCAAAATGAATAAGGCTAAGATATCGGAATTTAGCGGAAGAAGCAAGCATTAAGGCCAGGTTTGTGCCACAAACCTGGCCTTAATGCTTGCTTCTTGTAATGTCCACAAACTTTGTGGACATTACACCAGTATTTGTTTCCTTTTAATAGTCACTGTATTACCGAAGTTATGACGAAAAACATATGGGCCATTTCCGAAACACTTTGTAAAGTCACATCACATGACATCGGCGCTTATGATGAAGTCACTTTTTAATTCGCAGACAGTCTTGAGTTCGGCCGGCCGGCCTGCCTGCTGGCAGTGATTTCTTATTCTTATCTTACAACGTTCTTACAACAGGTTTTGCTGTTGAAATATCATAAAATTTAAAATAACGTGTGTTTTAATGTATAATATAATATCTATTATCGTATAGTTTTATAATGGATGAGGGATTTGTCAAAGGCCAATCTGACATGACAACTTTACCTACTTCTACTTATTCGGCTTATCTCGTCGAAATAGCTTGGTATACCTCGCGCCACGAATTAAGAGCGCTGGGCGACGTTGGCGGGAATTACTGCGCAAATGTACAGGTGTTGAAAAGTGACTAATGCGCATTCAAGGCCACCGCTCATAACGTGTGGTTCGACGTATACTTCAGTATATGAGGAATAACCGTAGATCAGTCGTGTTTGAACTAATATTGTAAATAATGATAAGCTGGTTTGTAAGCTTGGTGAAGCTGGTGATGGAATGAGGATTGGCGACAGTACTGGAACTCAGGAACCACGTATAGTAAGGCTGTGTTTGGACTTCATTTGTTAAGGATGGTGAGCTGGTTACGCAAACTTGGTATCATGAGCTGATGATGACATCAAGTAAACAAACGCTTGACATTTGTGATACCATCTAATTATCCTTTCTTATTATTATATTATAACTTACTATTCTGACTATTATCTTCTCACGAAATCAACATTGCAAAACAAGCTTACCAGCTAACACATAGAGTCAATACCTACACGACTTAATTTTTATTCCTGGTTCCAGCTTTCAGTATTGTCTCTTAAGTCCTCATTCCATCACCAGCTTATGACACCAAGTTTGCCAAACCATTTCATCATCCTTAATAAATTGAATCTAAACACGACTGCCTTACTATTTCTGGTTCTTGAGTTCCAGTACTCATCACACCAATAAGTACTGGAACCACCAAGGTTCAAGTGGACGTTCATCCACTTATTCTAATTTCAGGGCTTAATGGCACACAAAAAAAAACTTAAGTATTTGGTGTTTTTACACTCGAGTTACTGGACATGGGCACATTGCAATATTTCTTGGTCATTTTAGTTTTTATTCGTTTGTATAGTGCAAGTTGTTTACAGTATGGCGCGCTTGAGCCAATGAGTCCGAACGACCGATCCACCTAGTAGTAGACTAGTAAACTACATGCTACGCTCAGTTGACAAAAAAAAATCGCGGGGAGTCGAACTTTGACCTTTAATAACTTCGTAATTTTTTAAGATGACTAAAAATGCAAGTTTTTCTATTTTTTTCTAATTTAACTGCATTCACTGAAATTTTCGTTAGCCACATTCATTGTACTGTGGTAATCGGGTAAAGTCTGAAGCTTGCGTTATGCCGCACGCAAGTTCACGCAATACATTTTAATAATTTCGTACCGCTGCAGGAGACAGGTGGTATATTAAAGGTTTTATCTACACACGTATCATAAACCCTCTTTACTGCGTACAAAAACCGCACGTTACGATCAGCATAATGTTAAACTACTTGGTAAAAACTCATTTCTTATCTGAAAAATTACACATTATGACCATAATGTGTAATTTTTCTGCATATTAAGATATTCAAATTTCGAACGCCGACGCCCGCCTGCGTGCACCCCTAGTTTGTCTGTGAAGTTGGTACTGACATTCAAATTTCGAACGCCGACGCCCGCCTGCGGCACGTCGGTACAACAGAACAAGTTAAACAACTGCAGAGCCATAATGCCGGTCAAACATGCGGTTCCTCAACACATTAAAGAGAGCTTATGATATGTGTGTAGATAAACTAGTGCATGTAACTGTACATAATTAGGCATTAAAACTCTCGAGTGATATTATTATGAAACTCGCCCACTCTCGAGTTTTAATGCCCTCCATTATGTAGCAGTCACATAAACTACTATTCGTAAGCTTTGTTTTTGTTAATCAACTGTCAGAAATCTCCTAATTTTTGTGAAACGTCATTTACATACGTCCTACCTCCTTTCATCCTTTTCCTGAATGGAGCGCATAACTGCATAATAAATTCGTGTTCAAGTAATTTGTCTGATGTTTCGTACCGTCGTACGTCTATCTCCTATTTGAGAGAATACTAAAAGATCATTATTATCGAAAATGCTTCCCACGCTTGCATAACTGTGTCGCCACTTAACTTACACAATAATCCATACATATCATATTCATACATAGTGAATATGGTTGCACTTTACCATATTAGTTTAAGTAAACAATGCTGTCTTTGATTAAAAAACCAAGTAGGTATCGTACAAATACCTCTGCTCTGAAAATAATATAATAATAATAGGTACCTCGTATTTAGATCCTTCATAAAATAATCGAAAAACAGTTTGTTCAACTAGAATATTCATGTAACTAAATTAATGGATTTATTAATATTATTTTCGCTATACACTAATAATACTGAACATTGACCTACTGTAAAGTAGATGCCACAAACATTTTAGTGAAATATTTTTTTGAAAACATACAGTATTGTCACGACGACTCCGACCGATGCTGCACCTGCTGCTCCTAGGTATGCTGGTGGTTGCGACGTGATTATCATTCTAATATGCTCAGACATATTCGGCACCGTCTTTTTAAATGATTCTCTTTGAACAACTCGGCGAAAGTAATTTTCAATGTTTGGGCGTTTGCAATTTGTCCAAAATCTGTCTTCTAGACCTAGTTCCCAGAGTCTTTCCAACAAGATAGTTAAATTTATGTCAGCTATGGTAAATTTATCACAGCACAACCAATTACCTAAAATAATTTAATAGGTTAGTTTTGGTGAAATTTATAGTATAGACTATACTAATAGTAAGTATGATCAAATTTGCAGAAACATAGCATACCTTCTGGCTGTTTTTTCAGCTGATCTTCCACTTCTGCAAGCACTTGTTCTAAGATGTTTAAAACCTTTAAATATTCTTCTTCATTCCTTATTATCTCATGCTTGCGATCTTGAATTACTGCTTTGTAAAGCAATATTTCTTTGGCCTTTGGATTCTCATCTGCTAATCTTCTTAAATTTTGAGCACTACTTAGATCTCCACCTGTAAAAAAAATAATGGTGGCGTTAAAATACAACTAAGAATTTCAATTTCGTGTGAAATCATTTGAATGTTACATACTTTTCAGCAGCTCTCTTACAGGTAGAATAAATGGCATTTTTGGTCTACCGCACAAGTGTGGATGGCAAAAAGATCCTACAGTGATGAGGCCGGCTGGGAGGGCCTCTATCAGATCTCGAAATTTAGTTACATTATAGACAACTTTTTCTTCATGTGAAACATTTATCAAAGGAGTTAAATCTGTAAAAAAGTGAAAATCTAGATATTAATGAAGGTATGGATGTCATAATAATTACTTACCTACATTATATTTTATTTATTAAATCATTTTATCTTATTCTGAACTGTAATCCCAAATTCCTAATTTAATCAATTAAACAGTAGGAGTAAGTATGATGTCTCAGCAGTCTGCATCTCACGTTATATGTCAGAGAGAAATTTATACTACCTGAATTATAATAATATTCCAAGTAATCAATAATTCGAGTAGAGTCTGGAATAAGATCATTTTTCACTTTCAGTACTGGAATTTCTCCACGAGGATTAACATCAAGGAACCATGAGGAGTATTGCTCTCCTTTAGTAATATCTATTACAATCGGTTCGAAGTCGATATTTTTCTCGTAGAGTGCCATTAACACCTGTTAAAATCGTAAATAAAAACTATTATTTCTTTAGATGAAAGAGCTTTGTGTAGGTTGATTATGTTGTAGGAATAACAAATATGTGTTTTAAGTAATTTTTAAATGAAAACAAATTTTAGTAGGTAGATATATTTTAAGTATTCTTCGTAAGTTGCATATCTGTAGGGGGAGATTAAATTCAACGTCATTGGGAATATTTGCAAATAGAAAAGGAAGTAGGGAGTTAGTTACCTGCGTGCATATAAATATTATTGATCTTACCTTTTGGGAATAAAAACTGTAATAATTACAGTAAAGCTGAATACTGTTTGCTTTTGCTATCTTTGCTGTTGTGAAGCCATGGAAACTCTCGATATATTTGTTCACGTAATGCATTTTGGATGTAAATTATTATTATTTCTGATTCTTCAACTAACTAAGTATCTCTACAAAATGAATCTGGCAATGGAAATACCATAACAGCAATATGTTAATTGTTTTTCAACTTTGTCTTGTAAGAGGTTCTAACTTTAAAACTTGAAATTAATTTAAAAGTACCAACCTAACAAGGAAAAATCAGCTGACAATGAACCGTTCGGATGTTAACTATGAGTTCTTTGGATTTAGAACATCGTTAATAAGTGGGATTGGAACGTGCGTAGAAAGCTTACAGGCAGACTGCAGATGGCGCGAAAACGGCCGTTTTTATATTCCAACTTGACTGCTCGGCGACATGTCAGCGATATTTACTCCACGGCGACACTATGACACTAACAAGGGGTTATTTATTTTGGCCATGCTTTTTTTTTATGGCATTGTCTGGCTTGGACATATGCCAACGTCAAGTAATAATTTTTATAAAATAAAGATCAAAAGGAAACGCGATAGTAAATAATGAAAGGAAAGGGAACTGAATTTGGAATATTTGGCTATAAAAAACCAGTTTCAAATATTTACAAATCAGATAAATTTAATATTGTCATAAAAATAAGGAATAATCATTATTATATTGTATAATTATTAAACTTTAATCTAATGCTTTTTCAGGAATATGGCGATACATTTAAAGATATTTACATCAAAATTATATATAAGCCGAGCTATACTTGTCGAGCATGCATATCCTGGACAGAGGTAATGATCACTACAAAATGTCCGCTGTAGTCCAAGACACAGTTGATGCTAAAACGGCAGAAGAAGTGGAAAGACCTACAGCCAAAAGATTGACGATGAGAATAAAAATTACCCAAACACATGAAAGGTTTGGGTAGGATAGAAATAATGTTGTCGATTTCAGAAAAAATATTGACAGAAGGAGTCTTAAAATTAAGGGACACTACACGTTTACTATTTACAACAACTGCGACGGTGGATATTTCATCACAATGCGATGGTACAGCAAATGGGGTGAAGGGGATGGAAGATTTAATGAGTATGGCAACTCCGCCAAACCCATCAAATCTGCTCTCCCTGAGGCAAGTATAGCCAGGCACCTTGAACAGGGCCCCCGGGGCCATCCAAGTCTCAGAGATGCCCTCTCTGAGACTTGGATGGCCCCGGGGCCCTGTGAATGGAGTATAATTATTTAAAATGTAAATTAATCAGCATTTGTACTGGTGAGACTTCTGAAATTCCATTGGAGAATTACTTGGTTAGTATTTTTTTAATATATTGGTAATTAATTTAATCAGAGAGGCAACATCGTATGGTTTAGAAGCGGAAGGAGAATCGGTTAAAGCTTTAATTAAGGCAGTTATGAGATCAAGGACATTCAAGTCACTTGAAGAAGCGGGATTAGAAGAAGTTTGTAAACCACACCCATTTGGCGCAGAAGAAGTTGGGCCAGCTATGATTGATCTGTGGGCATAACGATCATAGCCTTTATCAAGTTAGAGAATGGAGGGTGTTTTTAAGAATACGAAAAAGAGGGCTGTCAGTATTGGGCGAGACTGGCTCGGAGACGAAGGCGGAGAGGATGATACGATTTCTGCAAATTATTTTGAGACATTCTGATGCAAAGGGCTTAGTTCTGAATATGACACGTAATTGTACACCATGTATAATTTTATCATATTTTGCCTTTCGAATTCAGGACACGATTTACTAGTGACAAAGTGATGACCCTTACAGGACAAACAGTGCGCACTATCTACCTTGGTATCACAAGTGTCGCCAGAATGCTCCTGTCCACACTTATAACACCATGGCTTTGATCGGCACTTTGTCTTTGTATGGCTAAACCGGCAGCAGCTAAAGCATAAAGTTGTTGGAAAGGTATACAGTTCAACAGGCAAGGCATTGCAACACATAAATATCGTTTTGGGTAAAATCTGCCCATCAAAGGTCAGAACAAACGTTTGACTGGGCTTCCATTGTCCAATGTTCAATGTCATAATTTGTCGACAATGTTCGACAAATTATGACATTCAAATTTCGAATGCCGACGCCCACCTGCGTGCCGCCCCTAGTTTGTCTGTGAAGTTGGTACTATTGAACAAGCTAAACAAGTGCAGAGCAATTATCGATGCACATGCCGGTTGAACACGCGGTTCCTGAACACATCAGAGAGAGCTTATGCTAACCGAAATATTATTGTGAAAACATTCCAAAATCACTAAAATAAGTGCTTTTATCCAATTTATTCAATGTAATTCAGTGTCCAATTTATGCGAAGCCGTGTTGCCGTTAGGACTATCTAGTTTGTGGCTATATACAATAAAAAAGTGGCAAGTTTTATAAAAAAAAATACTTTAGAAATGTAGCTAGAATATCATAGTATTCTTTGCCTACTTTAATATTCCGTTACTATTGATATTATAAAATTATTATCATAAACAATGCTATAGTTTGGGTATATTATGATATGATACTCCGTAAAAGGCGATAACCTCAGGTTTCTTCAAAATTAATTACTCGCTCGACTCAACAGTAGTAATCTAAAAATTACCAAAAGTAACTAGAACCTTCTAGGTTCCTTTTTGGTGGCTAAAATTGATTATTTTTGGCTAAAACAGTTGATATTGCAACAAAGTGGCTAAAACGACAACATTGATGGAAAGCCTAATGTAGAAGTCCGTCTTCATTTGACATTTGGATATTGACTTGGGTTTTGCTTGAAACATTACATGACACCGATTTACGTCAAATCATACCGATTTAGTTAATTCCATGAGCTTGGGTTTGGCCTCCAATAACATGCTACTTGTATGATACCAATTTGACAGATGAAGCCGATGCATGGCATTTAAACGTCAAAGTCAACATGATGTTCAAGCTCAGATGACATAAGGCAGCTGCCCACCCGTGGGGCTAAGTTTTGTAGCTGATATTGAGGGAGGATTATTTGCGTTACCTACCATTGTTGGTTTGCGATTCTTCTTCTGTATGGGGTTAATCTAGCCCAACACAGGCCTTGCTGTTAATAATTTTGTAATTATTTATTCCTGCTTATTAATTATAATAATTAATATTGTGTTAATTGTATTAGGTAAGCACAACCAATTTTTAAAAGAGATCTAAAAATCAATCTGTGGGAGTTTCTAAGCCCTTCTTCTCCCACAAGATGAGGCAAAAAATTATGTTTGCTAAGTATACATATGTAAATATCTACAGTTATAAAGAAAATTGACTTGGCTTTGACTTTACTCCGTCTTTGCAATCTTTTTGTCATCTAATAAATATGTACAAAAACTTACCAACTATCCTAGGATTTTTAATTTGTTAAAGTATAAGCGTACATTCATTGACAAGAACACGAATGAGATAGAAATAACTAAAAGCTATACATATAGATGTATAGCTTTTAGGAAGTTGTTCCTAATCACAACATACTAAGTACTGGTCTGTATTCCTGATAGATAAACTGATGAGATAATCCGTCGACATGAAAACTACAAGGAATCCAGAACTTCTACACACTTATTAAAACACACAAAAACTAGGGTTCTATTTAAACCAACGTATTCTTGAAGAGAGATTATCCAACAATACAATCAATAATCATCTTAAACAATCCGGCAGAGTTATCACCACACATTACAGTCAAGGAAAAAAGCCCTCGTACCTACAACCATTCCTTTTTATAGGTACACGACTAGCCTTCCCTCCGCTAAAACGCTTCGCGCCAACCGTTCCTGTTTCTTCATACATTCTGTCAGCCGGAAATATCTCAATTACATAGAAATTATACACACTTGTAACAAAATCCCTATTCAGTTAAATTTTAAATGTATTTTTGTACATAAAAATGTCTCTATTGTTTTAATTACACTTTTCTATCCATTTTAATCATACCGTACATGACGTACATTTTCATTCAATACTAAAGTAAATTCAACAAAAATAAAGCCAGGTTTTTCATTACATTGGTAAAATGAAATATTTGAGATTAATTACTATATTCCTTAGTGCGTTTTATGTTTCTTGTTTGACAAATTATTTATACTAATTTCCACTTTACAGCTAACGCCATCTTCTTGAGAGATTATTAAATAACTAGCCGCCACATAGACGTTCTTGCTTCTGATCAGGAGACTGCATAGATGGCGTTGATTTACTTGATTTAAGTAAATATATCTTATTCCCATTCATTATTTTGAATTTAATTAATTATCACTTTATTATTCATATCCATTTCGATCCGAGTACTATCAATCGTCCATCCTGACACTATTTGCGTCCCTGCAAATAAAAATAAAAAATAAATTAGTTTTAAGACACAAGGAAACAAAGCTTTCGAGGTTCTGACTACTCCAGTGAGTTCTCAACGAGATCGGTGAAAAAATTTGCATAAAGGGGACTAAATTTTCCATCAAATGGAATGATATTCCATCGTCACTTTTCTCGACGGCTCTTCAACATTAAAATTGTAGAATTTACAACGGTCACATCACCGTGATAACCAATTATATGATTTTACATTCATCACGCAGGTGACGGCCAATACTTAGATATATAATCGTCACACCAATGACGGCCAATAGATAGATATACAATCGTCACACCAGTGACAGCCAATAGATAGATATACAATCGTCACACCAGTGACGGCCAAAAGATAGATATACAATCGTCACACCAGTGACGGCCAATAGATAGATATACAATCGTCATACCAGTGACGGCTAATAGATAGATATACAATCGTGACACAAGTGACGGTCAATAGATAGATAAACAATCGTCACACCAGTGAAATCCAATAGATAGATATACAATCGTCATACCAGTGATGGCCAATAGATAGATATACAATCGTCATACCAGTGACGGCCAATAGATAGATATACAATCGTCACACCAGGGACGGCCAATAGATAGATATACAATCGTCACACCAGTGACGGCTAATAGATATGTACACAAGGGTCATACAAGTGACGGCCCATAGATAGATATACAATCGTCACACTAGTGACGGCCAATAGATAGATATACAATCGTCACACCAGTGACGGCCAATAGTTATATATACAATCGTCACACCAGTGACGGCCAATAGATAGATATACAACCGTCACACCTGTGACGACCAATAGATAGATATACAATCGTCACACCAGTGATGGCCAATAGATATACAATCGTCACACCAGTGACGGCCAATAGATAGATACACAATCGTCACACCAGAGACGGCCAATAAATTGATTGTTCAGGCTTCTCAGCACCTAATGACCTCGTAGGGGCCCATGAGCTACGAGGTAGCGTGACGATCAGGTGCCAAGAAATGATGAACGTCGGCGATTCACCGAGCTGAAGTTATGTGGGGTAGATCTAACCTGGTCTGTGCTTCGGTCCCGTCAACCTCCTGTCTCTCGGCAAGGCCCGGGTGCACCCTAGGCTCTTCTTGGTAGACAGGTTCTTCAGCCAACCAGGTATGACTGGCGGGCCAGCGTGATAGCACAGTGTCCAGCACAGGTTATGTTTCTACTGGTAAATACAAATCGGGCACGAAAATCCGAACTTTATCTGGTTCGAGAGACAACGGCACACTCAGCTATATTAACAATCCTGAGGGAATCCCGAATACATTCCAGATGCCCTGCGATTTAATTTCAATACCCTAATCAAAACGCGTTTACATTGCGAGGGCTTTCGTCCGTCAGTTGTCAAAACTGCCAGATTGACAGCTAACGTCAAATTAAAAATGACCGTTCAGAAACCATCGATCGAATATCGATTTGGAATCGAACAATCACCCGCCCGGACAGGCACCCACCTGTCCCCTAATCTACGGGCAGCCGAGACAACGTTGCTACCGCTTGTTGTAGAACCGAGCCTCCTACTAGAACCTCTGCAGACCGGGGGGTCCCGTCCTTGCCAGGGAACAAGTTAACAATGCGCCCCCTGCACCAATGTAGTGGCGGTAGGTTAGCATCCTTAACCAGAACGAGGTCACTAACACTAGGGGGGCTAGTTTTGTCAGTCCACTTAAAGCGCTGTTGTAAGATATGCAGATACTCGAGCGACCAACGCTTCCAGAAATTCTGAGTAAACTGCTGCAACATCTGATACCTTGACAACCGATACAATTTCACTCCCTCGAAGGGGTGCTCGGACAACGCGTTAAGTGGCTGTCCTATCAAGAAATGGCCTGGGGTCAGAGCCTCCAGGTCATTTGGATCCGAGCTGAGCGGACACAACGGTCGCGAATTGAGAACGGCCTCGATCTTACAAAACAATGTCGCGAGCTCCTCAAAAGTCAGCGCGGTCTGACCTACTATACGCCCCAAGTGCGTCTTAGCTGACTTAACTACGGCCTCAAAAATCCCACCCCAGTGGGGGCAAATCGGTGGGCTGAAGGTCCACTGTAAACCCCGACGGGAGAGGGCCGTTCCAATATCCACTTTATTTACATTCAAAAAGTTGACTATCTCTCGTAAGTATCGTTCCGCACCTATGTAGTTAGTGCCGTTATCAGAGCGTATCAAAGTTGGAAGTCCCCTTCGAGAAACAAACCTATCCAAACAAGCAATGAAAGCCTCTGTCGAGAGATCAGCAACGAGCTCGAGATGTACCGCCTTGGTGGATAAACAAACAAACACACATAGGTACGCCTTGTATTGCTTAGCGGTACGCAATCGTGAACTCTTCACCATAAACGGTCCTGCAAAATCCGTACCAACACCTGAAAACGGTCTGACCTCATTCACACGATCAGGGGGCAAGTCCCCCATGAGAGGTTGCATCGTGGCAGCCTTAAGTCGATAACAAGGCATGCACCGAAACACGATGTTCCGTATGGCACGGCGGGCAGATAAGATCCAAAACTCCCGCTGGAGCGTGGCCAACAACGCGTTACAGCCGGCATGCGCGTTTTTAATATGACGATCAGTCACCAGCAATTCAACTAACTGTCCCCCCCTTGGGGAGCAGAAGTGGGTGACGAGCCGAATACGACAGATTCGCATTGCGCAATCTTCCTCCTACCCGAAGTAACCCGGTCGAATCAACAAAGGGCTTGAGACGCGCGACGGCTCCCTTCAATTTCGAACGTCCACTTCGTATAATCTCCAATTCTGCCCCAAACTTCGAGGACTGTACCAACCGGACCAAATTCAACAGCGACTCGTTTCGCTCTGCCGGAGTCAGAATAGGGTTCAACGTTCGCTGATCGCGAGGAGTACGACAATTTCGAGCGAATCTCCTAATCCAAGTGGACACGTTTATCAACTTGTCAAGTGAGCTATACCGGTCCAGCAGAAACCCGGCGTCAGGGTCCTCAGCCTTCTGGGTAACATGCACGGCCGCTCTGGGGCCATGATCCGGAGATACTACTACATGGCTGTGGGGCCAGTCCGATTCTCTCTTGGCAAGCCAGGGTGGTCCCCACCACAAATGGTGTCTAACGAGTTCAGGAGCCTGACATCCCCTGGATGCACAATCAGACGGGTTCAATTCTCCTGGTACATGTCTCCAGGTCAGTGGGACCTCAGACGACACAATCTGGGAGACACGGTTCTCAACAAAAACCTCTAAGTTATGGACCGAAGCCTTCAGCCAGCACAAAACAATCTGGCTGTCCGTCCAAGCGTACACCGTATCCTCCAAAACCACTGACCCACGCAACACTGTTAGAGTGTGATTCAAAAGTTTGGTCAAAAGAGCAGCCCCGGACAGTTCCAGTTTTGGAATCGTCATCCTTGTCCGAATAGGCGCTACCTTGCTTTTTGCCAAAACTAAACGCACGTCGACCTCCCCGGTGGAGGTGACGGTTCGCAAATAAACCGCTGCCGCAAACCCTCGTTCAGAGGCATCACAAAACCCGTGAAGGGTTGCCCTGTAATCCCCAGCAGGGATCAATTTTCTCGGCAGCGATACATTATTTATGTCCGATAGCGAGGTGAACATTCGCGTCCAATCAGTCAACAAATCACCTGAGAAGTGGGTGTCCCAGGTCAACTGAGCCGCCCATAGCCTTTGCATAAAACATTTGAGAGCAAAGGTGACTGGAAGAAATCCATCCATTCGGGTCGAACGTTCTCGCAATCGTTGACAGTACTGACCGCTTCGTCCAGGCCTTCGGTGTTTCTAAAACCACCCGATAGGTAAACTCATCATGGACGGGCCGGTACTGAATTCCAAGTACTGACAACATGTTAGGGTTGTCAGGATTCTCAAAAACGTGCGGGTCTTGTTGAAACTCATCTGGGAGACCAGCCATCGACTCAGGGGAGTTGGACATCCACTTGCGTAGTTCATAGCCGCCTCGTTCCAGCAATTAAATGAGCTCGTCACGTCGGTCCAGAGCTTCCTCTACACTGGCTGCCCCTGTGCAGACGTCATCGACGTACAAATCTTGCTCCAGGATAGCGGCGGCTCTAGGATAGCTCACACGGTCACGCGGCGCCAACTCCCGCAGGGTACGCATCGCCAAATACGGGCTAGACCGTAACCCATACGTGTTCGTGTTTTTAGCTCATAGACCTTGACTGGCTCGGCCGTGGTCTCACGCCAAAGTATCAACTGATACCTTCTGTCAGCCGGATGAATTACCGTTTGCCTAAACATCATCCGAATGTCTGCGACAAATACAATCTGGTGTCTCCGAAAGCTCGTGAGAATATCCGAAATATCACGACTCAACTTGGGTCCCGAATGTAGACACTGATTCAGGGACATCCCGTTCGAGGTAGGTGCTGACCCATCAAAAACAACTCGAATCTTGCCGGTAGAGGTTCGCAGGACGGCATGGTGTGGAAGGAAACAATGATCCTCAGATCTCCAGTCCACACCCGATACCGACATGTGTCCTAACGACTCATACTCCCTCATGAAATCGACGTATTTTTGTTTAAATACGGCGTCCCTTGACATCCTACGCTCCATCGACATCAATCTCGTCTCAGCCATCTTCCTAGATGCTCCTAGCGGCGGTCGATCGGCCCTGAAAGGCAGTCGAGTTACAAAACGACCAGAACGAAGGCGACCAGCAGGCCTATTCGTGCCACAAAAAAACACTATCGTTTCGATCTCGTTACGATCGAGTTGTCAAATTGCGATTCCTGCCACCAAAATACGATCTGCGTAGTTTGATAGTTTCGAGATCGCAAAAATGAATGAACGAAATGGAATATGACGCGATTCCTGCCAGTTTTTTCAAGTTTTTCGGTATCGCAAACCTGTCATATTTTGACGTTAAAACGTTTCTAAACAATTGGAAGATATGGTGAATTTGTAAGATCGCTAATGATATTTATTGTTAAAATCACAGGAAAAATAATAAGTTTTAGTGTTGAATTTGTGGTTTTTAACTCTGGTGTAGGTTGGGAGTGTAGAGGTAGGTTGTGAGTGTGAAGTAGGACACCCTAAATGTGACCTTTGCAGTTAAATTTAACGCTTACGAGTGTTACGACCAAATAATACTAAATAACCAAGATATTAAGCCTTTCGTCAGCCGGACAGCCGTTCCTACCACGTACATTTCCATCCTTCCCGAATTCGTTTTTTTCCTAAGCATTATTTGTTGTAATAATCATTAGGCGTTATGTATTATTGCTACATAATGTACAACCATTTCATTAATTTAAGATGAGGCGAATTCAAAGAATGTGGCGTCTTCTTGATACAGCTCACAGAGTTGATGTTGCGAATCGCCGCCGTCAGCTGCGTCAGTTAAGGCAGAGGAATGACCCCTTCGAATTGCCGGATGCAGAGTTTGTAGCGACGTACAGACTCTCGAAGGAGGTTGTGCAAAACCTTATAGAGGAGTTGACTCCAATTCTAAGCCCCACAGAGCCAGGAGATATATCAGTGGCAAGGAAGGTATGATAATTAAATAAATATGTTGTACATACATGTACTTATAACTTATTTTATAAAAAATGGATTAAGCACTTAAATAAGTATAGGTAATGTAAGGTAAGATGCTTCATGTTTCAGGTCTTGATTGCTCTTGGTTTTTTTGCCTCTGGATCGTATCAGAGAGGAGTGGGCCAAGGCGCTACACATAGTGTATCTCAGCCCACAGTCTCAAAGGCTATTAATGAAATAACGGATGCACTAAACCATCCGGGAATCCTTAGAAAATACATTGTGTTCCCTAGAACACGTGAAGAAAGGAACACCATAAAACAAAGGTATGCTTACTCCTTATTGCTCGTCTTACAATTTAGCCTCTAGTTATCCCTGAATGGGTAGGCTATAAGGTTCATTGTACCCACTTTTGGCAGGTGTTTTGTTAGTCTCATAATATTATGCTGAAAAGAAAAATTGATATACCTATATAATTTTTGCAGATTCTTTGAGTTATATAATTTCCCGGGGATTGTGGGCTGCATAGATGGCACCCATGTCTGCATTATGAGGCCTACTGAAAATGAAGAGGAATACTTCAATAGGATGCACACACATTCCCTCAATGTGCAAATAGTTAGTTTTTTAATTAAACAAATAAACATTTATTTAATATTTATTTTTTTAAACAACTAAAATTTAGGAATTTGTAATAACAGTTTGTATTTATTTACATAGGCTTTATATAACAACTCGAGTGCCTTTCCCACTAAGATGGACTGTCTGTTTTCTCTGTCAGTCTAAAGAGAAAGGTATGCCAGTGGTAGTACAATTTATATGAAACTGTTCACATTTAGACAGATCCATATTGTAATCGCAGAATCTCTGCAGGAACTCGGCGGGATGCTAAGTGGCCTAAATGCTGCTTCCCAACATGTAAGTCTCGGTATGAACTTGGACAAGACGAAAGTCATGTACAATGCTCACATTAAACCGGAGCCGGTGATCGTTGGTAAGGCAGCCATCGAAGTTGTGCAAGAATATGTCTACCTTGGGCAGACTATTCCACTAGGCAAGGAGGCTGCAAGGTGCATCCAACTGGGTTGGGCTGCATTCAGGAAACTTCGTCACATATTCTCCTCGGCCATTCCTCAAAACCTGAAGACAAAAGTCTTCAACCAGGGCGTCCTGCCAGTGATGGGAGTCTCTTTGGGAGAGGCCTATGTCCAGCAGTGGGCGATCATTGGCTGATGATGATGATGATGATGATGATGACTCAGAAATACTTACCATGTAGTCATCCTCTGCATTTGACAGTAGAGGAGGCAGCGGGTCGACCCGAATATTTGGGATTTGCCCACCAAACCTGGGACCCAAAATTCCCACTGCCCTCTCCTCCACTGCAGACAGAGGAGGACATAGTGCTCCCCCTCCTCCAGTCCCAGTGTGGGACTTGTTCAGTGCCCTCAACCGCACTTTTAACTTATTTTTGTAGTCGCTCCAGTACTATAAAATAAAATATACCAATCAAATACAATACTTATACATCTTGGTAACAGGAAACGAAGATACAAACTTTTAATAGACTAAACTACATAGCTTAGTCCACCCTTTCACAGTTTTGTGTGCTCCCCCGCCTTGTGAGTTTAAATTGCTGGCAATCTGGCTCCATGATTCCTGGCTCTTGTGCCTAGCCTCGGTGGTTCTAAGAAAGCCGACGGCTAGGTCACGGTGGCTCTCCATAAAGTTTAGCAGAGCCTCCAACTGTGCGTAGGAGACTCTGCTATTTCTATTTATATCTTCGTTCATCCTTATTACTTGGATAAACAACTTAGAATTGCAACAATAACAAACTGGTACATACGTTTTCGTAAGAAAACAAAAAATAAAATTAATGGCTTCTGTCAGATGTGCCAACGTTGTGCTATTCTTCAACGTTGAATAAAAAAGTCGTCTAACATTACTATCGTATCGATACTAAATCCAACAAAATACATTGTTGGAAAAATTGATTCATCGAGTTTTTAATTTAAATAGCATTAAAACAATAATTAACAATACATCCTCGTAAGAAATAAGTTTAATCAAACGCAATGATTCATTTATGAGTTTAAATTAATAAAATGTAATTAAAATTAGTGGTAGTTAAACATAATTTATACATGGCAATTTGAAGGTTATTATTTCATTCATTTCACTCAAGCGATCGAATTAAGTTTTAGCGAGAGCTAAGCATAGGAGGCAGGAATACCGTTTCTGACCATTGCGTATTTCTAACGTAATTCGATCGTATCGTAGACAGATCGTTTTTCAAATGTTTTGGCTGTGGCACGAATAGGGGCCCAGTACTATTCTGGTAAAACAACTCGCACTCTTCTTCGTCTGCGTCGACTCGACGAACGGTGGGAGGTTCCTCTATCTCCCAGAAACGTTGGATAGCGTCTGACAACGCTGAGCCAATAAGTATGCCATCTGACTCAGCAGGCCTAACCATTGGCAATGCCGGACCCATGATCACGTGACCAAACTTAGTATCCACAGCAATCAACCCGTCCGGCTGAAGAACTCGCCGATCCGACAACAGAAACCTACCCAGAACGTCTGCTCCCAGTAGCAGGTCGACCGGGGCTGGAGTGTCAAAATCGGGATCCGCCAACTTGAGTCCTGATGTCAGGAATCGAACGGCCGGATTCAACTTCACCAAGGGGTGTCTGCCCATGACATGCGTCATTACTAAAGCTTGCACGGATGTTTTTGTCAAAATGTCATAACGTGGAGAGAACGTGATCACCGATTGACCAACTACATTCGTAACCGTAACATTCCCCACGCCCCGTATTGATTTATTATACCTATTTACCTTGAGGCCCAACCATTTTGCTAAATCATTCGATACAATGCAGCCCTGAGCTCCAGAATCTAATAGGGCGCGAACGTATGTTGGGTTGCCCGCCAAATCCCAAACAAGCACAGAGGCGATCGGTAACACCACCGTCTCCGGTTGGGGGGCAACAAATTGTTGGGCCGCAAATTCCTAGCGAGTGCCCCCGGGGCCCCAATCTAACTGTAACCGATCAGGTATGCAGCTATACGCCAGAGGGTCCTATTGTACAAATGGCCCACGCGCCGGTTCCATTGCCACCCTACGACGCCCCGTAAAGGGGGGTGGGCGTGAATTCAACCGTGGCCGCTCCATGAGCGGGGGGGACATCACATGTGACCGACGAGGACGAGGCGACGAGCGGGGCGATAACTGAGGCGGCGTCCGAACCGCACCCGCATAGCTCGAAGGTGTCCCATGCCACCCGCCCGTTACGGCCTGCTCAACACACCCAATGTCCCGCTGAGTCGGATGCTGAGTCGCAACCGAAAACTCAGGGCCCCCCATGTAATGATCCTGAGTGCGGCCCTGCACCCTAGTACTGCCCTGTGCACGTGGGGAAGTTGGCCCCTGAGTTGCGCTCCGAGTCGCAAACGAATTCTCAGGGCCCCATGCCGTGTCACCCTGCGTACGGCCCTGTGGTGGCTGTTGGCCGGACCGGTTCATGCACAACAGATTGTTGTGGGCCCCACCACAATATCCGCACATTTGTGTGCGCGTGCAGTCCCTAGCCATGTGTGGCCCGAGGCACAGGAAACACCAGCTCCGCTGCTTGGCCATCCGGCGCCGTCCCTGAACCCTAAGTTCCCCGAACTTATTGCAATTGGCCACAGCATGGCCAATCTGCCTACAACATGGGCAGGTCTCACCATGTGGGGTCAATGCACTCACAGTCCCATATGACTGCCGGTTGGTGCGGTCCTTCCTCGTCGGAGGGCCCCTACTCACAGCGCTCCCGGCAGCTCTCTGTGGCTCCGAAGGATGGGTGACCGTCAACCCCAAATTCTCTGCCCGTCGAGCCTCCTCTTCCAAAAATCCGACCAAGTCGGAGAAGGCGGGCAGGTCCTCGGCCGACCTCCCGTGAGACTGTTCGAAACGAGTCTGCACGTCAGCGGGTAGGCGGGAAAGTACAATGTACAACAGTAAGTACGACCATTCACCAACCGGAAGTCCAAGATTCTCTAGAGCCTTGGTGACGGACAACAATGGGTTCAAAACCTCCGTCTGTATGGCCCCGACCTTGTTCACAACCGGGATGCTAAACAAACGGTTCAGTTGGGCATCGGCCAACCTCCGTTTGTTGTGGTAACGTCTGACCAACAATTGCCTGGCCGTCTCATTGTTCGGTATTTCACCAAACACTTCAAGAGGAGCGTTGTGGACTGTATAATAGAATAAAATATACTAATTAGGTAGGATGATGCGATTTAAAGTTACGAACGATCCAAACACACAGAAAAGAGGAAGCAAATTAATCTACCACTTACCTTCAATGCCTTCACCAACCAAATCCAAGTTGGCGCTGGTAGATCGGAGCTGCTGAGTGCTGGTGTAAAGTCCGTACAATAACACACACAAATAGATAAACTGCACGGCAGATAGATGTAGGAAATAACAAAAGCTCACGGAGCAAGTAAAATGTAAGGAACGTCCTTTGAGGCTCAAAATTCAAGTGCACCACGGGGCTGCTTGAAGCGAACTGTACGACCGTTGTACCGGTCCTTCAACCGTTTCTTCACGCCAAATCGAGGGTAGGTGGTTCAAACATATCGGGCAGCGGCAAATCATTCACCACCCTCAATTTCCGTAATGTATGGATCGAACACTCATAGTTACCCTCCGTAACTGTCAAATGAGCGACCAGCTCCCTAGGCTCACCCCTCAATGCTGCCACCAGCTGAGCCATCTTGACAGACTTGGTAATGTCCGATCGCATGTGCACCAAACTGTCGAAGAGATTGATGAAGCTCATCCATTCACCGGACACGCCGTCAAAGGTAGGCATAGTTATGGCAGGTAACCTGGACCCCGATCCCTGATGCGGCAGAGGTGCTTCAATGTCACCATCATGGCTGGACTCGCGCTGTCTACGTATGTCCGCAGCCTTCTGCGTGATAGCAGCTGCCATCTCCATACATTGGTCGACATCCCCTATCAACCGTGACAGCCTGTCAGGTGCACAACCATCAACTGATTCCGCCTGCGCGGACAATTCGAGCACCCTATTGTAACGTTCCTTAACGTCCATAGACCGCTCGAATACCACATCATGCCTATCTAAACGGTCTATCAGACCGTGTGCGGAGGAAAACCATCTGAGTTCCTTAGAAACACCCTTCTGGATTTCAGATAACGACATGATCGGAACGATACTTACTCACAATTTGCAGTAACTCAATTTTATTGGACCCTCCAGTTTATAACCCAAACGAGGGAACCCTAAACTATAACTTAAACAATGTTGTTTTCCTTAAACAATAGGAACCGAGTTTTATATCTATATAAATTCTGTAAATAACAATTTAGTTTCCCTTTATCATTATAACACACACAGATAGTCAATATTAGTTCAAGTTATAAATTGCTATAAACTGAAAACAATGTAATAGATGTAACTACCTATGTTAACCAAAACATTCATTCAATAGCATTACTAGACCACTAATAGATTGACTAACTGGTAATTCAATGCAAATTTCAATTCAATATCTGTCTGTCTACTACCAGCAATAGACCTATAGCTTACAATACTACCAATCTATGTGGATATAGGAACAACAACCAAGTTACCTAACCGCCTATACCTACAGATTGATAGTCCCAAATCGTGCCTTCCTGGAGCCCTTGACGGCTGCAAATCTCAGGAAACCACGCTCTGCTACCAAAATGTTCAGGCTTCTCAGCACCTAATGACCTCGTAGGGGCCCATGAGCTACGAGGTAGCGTGACGATCAGGTGCCAAGAAGTGATGAACGTCGGTGATTCACCGAGCTGAAGTTATGTGGGGTAGATCTAACCTGGTCTGTGCTTCGGTCCCGTCAACCTCCTGTCTCTCTGCAAGGCCCGGGTGCACCCTAGGCTCTTCTTGGTAGACAGGTTCTTCAGCCAACCAGGTATGACTGGCGGGCCAGCGTGATAGCACAGTGTCCAGCACAGGTTATGTTTCTACTGGTAAATACAAATCGGGCACGAAAATCCGAACTTTATCTGGTTCGAGAGACAACGGCACACTCAGCTATATTAACAATCCTGAGGGAATCCCGAATACATTCCAGATGCCCTGCGATTTAATTTCAACACCCTAATCAAAACGCGTTTACATTGCGAGGGCTTTCGTCCGTCAGTTGTCAAAACTGCCAGATTGACAGCTAACGTCAAATTAAAAATGACCGTTCAGAAACCATCGATCTAATATCGATTAGGAATCGAACATAGATAAATAATCGTCACACCAGTAAGGGCCAATAGATAGATATACAATCGTCACACCAGTGACGGCCAATAGATATATATATACAATGGTCATACAAGTGACGGCCAATAAATAGATATACAATCGTCACACCAGTGACAGCCAATAGATAGATATAAAATCGTCACACAAGTGACGGCCAATAGTTAGATATACAATCGTCACACCAGTGACGGCCAATAGATAGATATACAATCGTCACACCAATGACGGCCAATAATGAGATAAACAATCGTCACACTAGTGACGGCCAATAGATAGATATACAAACGTCATTCCAGTGACAGCCAATAGATAGATATACAATCGTCACACCAGTGACGGCCAATAGATAGATATACAATCGTCACACCAGTGACGGTCAATAGATAGATATACAATCGTCACACTAGTGACGGCCAATAGTTAGATATGCAATCGTCACACCAGTGACGGCCGATAGATAGATATACAATCGTCACACCAGTGACTTCCAATAGATAGATATACAATCGTCACACCAGAGACGGCCAATAAATAGATAAATAATCGTCACACCAGTTACGGCCAATAGATATATATACAATCGTCACACCAGTCCTGGCCAATAGATATTTAAAAGATTTAAAAGATTTAAAAGATTTATTGGTAATTACAGGTCACATTTACAGTCTTGAGACCAAATCATGTGAGCGTTAACGGTAACATGACATACACACATATATATATATATTATAAATTGGTTAACACTTAAAAAATAAACAAAAAAAATGAAATACCGACAAACACAATATCTTATTATATAAATTTACAAATCACAGATTATTTAAAAACAAGTACACAATTTTAAAAAACATATAGATCGGCATACTAAAAATATCTAAATCTGGCTGCTGAGCAACACAGGCATTGAGTAGAGTGAGTGCCTGATAAGTGGGTGCGTGACGGGCATGCTGTGTACGAACAACACCCGTAGCGAAGAGCGGGCGCAATCGTAACATCGCGTACCGAGGCGGCGCGTTAAGGGCAACACTTCGCAGTGCCACCGGATTATCTACCTTGCCGTGGAGGAGGAGATAGAAGTGCACCAACAGGGACATCTTCCGCCTCAGCTCTAGGGTGTCTACCCCCACCATCCCTGCCACAAATAGAGACGGGAATAAGTAGGGATAATACCCATATTTAATTTTGTAAAGAAGTCTAGCAAATTTTCTTTGGACTTTTTCCAGCATGAGTGTATATTTAGCCTCATGTGGGTCCCAGATGATTGCGTTGTACTCTAATTTACTCCGAACAAATGCATTATACAAAGAGGTTAATGTAGATATGTCCTTAAACCGAGTCACCTGTCGCATTACGAATCCAAGAGATCTGAAGGCTCTCCTACAAGTCTCCCGGATGTGGTCGTTGAAGGTAAGCTCAGAGTCAAGTAAAAGTCCTAAGTCACGTATTTGGGTAACCCTCACAAACCCAGCCCCAGCAATAGTGTAGCCATGATGGAGCGGCGCCCGAGATCGAGTAAATGTCATGGTTTTGCACTTGGCGCTATTAAACGCCAAGTGGTTACATTCACTCCACTCCACCACTCTATCAACGTCACTTTGCAGACGCCCAATATCATCCTCACAGCCTATGCGCATGAACAGCTTCAGGTCATCCGCGAACATCAAACACTCAGCCGTCCCGACGACATCGGGAAGGTCGTTAATCATTATCAGAAACTGAGTGGGGCCAAGAGTACTACCCTGACTGACACCCGAGCAGGTCTCATAGGGCTCAGAACTATTACCGTCCAACCTCACGTACTGAACTCTATTTGAGAAGTAGTTCGCAAATAGGCGAATTAAGTTCGGTGTAAACCCTATGGATGCAAACTTTTCCAACAGGACGTCATTGTCGACTCTATCGAAAGCTTTCTTAAAGTCGAAAAAAGTCGCATCAACCTGTGTGTGCTTATCGAGAGCTGACGTCACATAGTTTACAAAGTTCATGTGGTTGGTTAGTGTTGAACGTCTAGGGCGGAAACCGTGTTGGCAGTCGGATAGTAGCCCGCGTATTTGTTCCGTTATATGATGATTGACGATAGATTCAAACACCTTCCCGAATACCGAGAGGACGGCTATAGGTCTGTAATTTTCTACTTCCGACCTGGAGCCGTCTTTGAGCACAGGAGTGACTCGCGACGTTTTCCAGTGCCTTGGGTAGACTGCAGTTTTTAGGGCTAAATTGTAAAGGTACCCGAGTGGTAGTTCAAGTGCAGATAAACAGTCTCTAACTAGGAAAGGCGGAATGCCGTCAGGCCCTGCAGAGGAGCGAGGTTTAAGTCGTCGCCCTGCACGTCGTATGTCAGTCACTGTAATGCAGTCAATCGCCACACGCGACGAGCTGTTACCCGGTCCTGCTCTCCGCTCGGCGGCGTCAGCGTCAAGTGTCGGTTTGTCTGGCAGGAACACTGACTGAAAGTAAGTTGCGAACGCGTTGGCCGCGTCCACTCCCGTCACCGTCTTGCCGTCATAGTCATATTCGTCACATGTCTGTTTCGTCGTCCGTTGGTCCCTAATGAAATTCCAAAAAGTAGTGGGGTCACTTTTGATGTCATTCTCAGCTAGTCGTATGTACTCAGAGTATGTTTTGTCTATTAAGTACTTAACGTGACTTCTATAATAACGGAACATTTCCTTATTAAACTCCTTGCCCTCAGCTCTATACCGTTTGAGATGAAAGTATTTGTTCTTAATGTTGCGTATGATGTCGGGCGTGAACCACTTCGGATATACATACCGAGTCCTCGCGCCTTTACGCTGCTTACTTGGAACGCAATCACCTATGCATGAATATAACTTATTATACAGAAAATCAGTGGCTTGATCAACGTCATCGGATGCATATAGATCGCTCCAATCAAGAGAGGCAAGAGAAGAATATAACTTAGTAAAGTCTGCTTTGCGGAAGTTCCACTGTGGTCTGTCAGGTGGGTCGGGCGACGGCGTCGGCGACGGCGGTAGCACGCGCGGCACCGGACGCGGGAAACGCACGCTCAGCTCCAGCGGCGGGTGGTACCCGTCCACAGGCCGCGTCAGCGGTTCCACCTCTCCAGACACATCGATCCGACCAACGCCCATATTACTCAGCACCAGATCTAGTATTCCATCATAACAATTTTTAACTGTATTGAATTGCTTTATATTGCAAACTTGTAATAAATATTCAAATTGAAGAAGAGGGTTCAGGCCACAAGAATTCAGATTGAGATCACCAATAACAATTGCATTTAGGTTCTTATATTTAACTACAACACTCTCTATAATTTCGAACACCTTAGTATAATGCGAATCTGAGGACGATGGTCTAATGTAAACCACTATACACAATAATTTTATATAATTATTAGACACGATAGCAAATATCACCTCCACATCGTCATCATACCCCGCCACATCGTGTAGCTGTCGTACGTTGTAGCAGTCGCGCACGGCCAGCAGCACCCCCCCCCAGCCGGCGTCGCGCGCGCGGTCGCGGCGCAGCGTCGTGTAGCCGGGCGGGATGAGCTCGGCGTCCGCTATTCCGCTGAGCAGAAACGTCTCCGTGATGGCGTACATGTCGGCTTCCGGTTGCAACATACTCACCTTACATTGGTTCAACTTTGTCCTGAGGCCTCTGACATTTTGGTAGACGATGGTGCATGTTTTGTACCTAGGCTTAGATTGAGTTGGGTTTCTCTTGTGGCTTACGAAACCCAGACTGCCACGGTTTTACATGCACATCCTCGGCCCAGTACTTGACATTCATATACTCGGCGACATTCTTGGCCGGGACTCCCAACTTGAAAGAGGCGTAGTCTCCCCTCGGTTTTAGCGCCTCGACTGAGCAATTATCGGTGGGACAGATAGTTTTCAAATGTTCTTTAATTTTGTCTACGCTAGTTCCAGCCTTTACAAAATAGAGATGAAGGAATGATTTCCTTTCGGCAGCTTCTAGTATGGTTGAACCCGGCGCAGCTGTACCTTTGACTACATTGGATGGCCGACGGCGGGTTCGCCTATTCACCGTCATCCACTCCTCTTCATCTTGGACTCCTTCCTCCTCATGGCGCGGCAGAGTGACGGTTGCCGGCAGGACAGATCCTCCAGCATGGCTCGTATTAGTTGCGGCGGCAGGCCGCTGCGTTACGCGCAGCACAGCGCTGTCGGAGCTAGGTGCGCTATTCCCCGACGTAGGTCTCGCTCGGCTAGCTGGCCTAGCTGCAGGCGGGGCAGGCGGGGCGGCGGCGGGGGCAGCGGCGCCGACAGCGGCGTATGTGGCGCGCAATGGAGGGGCGATGCTCTGCCTGGACACGATCTCAGATAGTTCCGATCGCAATTTTTTACAGTCCCTCTCGAGACTGTCCACTCTGGTTGCAAATCCTTGTTGCTTAGCGTCCAGATCATTGGTAACCTCCAGAAACTCCGAAATCGTCACACCAGTGACGGCCAATAGATATATATACAATCGTCACACCAGTGGCGGCCAATAGATAGATATACAATCGTTACACCAGTGACGGCCAATAATTAAATAAATAATCATTACACCAGTGACGGCCAATAATTAGATATACAATCGCCACACCAGTGACGTCCAATTGATATACAATCGTCACACCAGTGACGGTCAATAGCTAGATATAGAATCGTCAAACAAGTGACAGCCAATACTTAGATATACAATCGTCATACCAATGACGGCCAATAATGAGATAAACAATCGTCACACCAGTGTCGGCCAATAAACAGATATACAATCGTCACACCA
This sequence comes from Argyresthia goedartella, assembly GCA_949825045.1. NCBI lineage: Eukaryota > Metazoa > Arthropoda > Insecta > Lepidoptera > Argyresthiidae > Argyresthia > Argyresthia goedartella. The sequence continues at coordinate 16,386,574 of OX463821.1, read as the reverse complement.
GTGATGGCCAATAGATAGATAAACAATCGTCACACCAGTGACGGCCAATAGATATATATACAATGGTCATACAAGTGACGGCCAATTAATAGATATACAATCGTCACACCAGTGACAGCCAATAGATAGATATAAAATCGTCACACAAGTGACGGCCAATAGTTAGATATACAATCGTCACACCAGTGACGGCCAATAGATAGATATACAATCGTCACACCAGTGACGGCCAATAGAAAGATATACAATCGTCACACCAGTGACGGCCAATAGATATACAATCGTCACACCAGTGACGGCCAATAGATAGATATACAATCGTCACACCAGAGACGGCCAATAAATAGATATATAATCGTCACACCAGTGATGGCCAATAGATATATATACAATCGTCACACCAGTCCTGGCCAATAGATATATATACAATCGTCACACCAGTTGTAATGGTACACGAGAGTCGGTACATTAGATACTTCATTCTGCGTGATAGAGGGCTAGCCCAACGCCGCGCTGTTTTGAATACGAGAATCGGTTCAGATAACGTTTGGGGGTTTTGCATAGCTTACTGGCAAAGTTTGGAAAAAAAAAAGACGCGTGGGTTCATTCGTGGAATTTCAGATCAGGTCAAGTTTTTTTGTCGCATTCCTGCGAGATGTGTAGAGATGAGAGCCGATTTGGCTGCGCGTTGAATAAAATTATGAATAACTAAATAATGAAAGGTTATTACGGAACGGAGAAAGCTATTATGTTGATTGCAAATATACAATTGCGATTGAGGTATGATATGGAGAGTCTGACACCTCTATTTTGAATATCATTCTAGAGGTCTTTGCCACGCGCGTCTAGCGGTCGGGAAATGCTTAATTAATCGCAACAAGCTTTTATTGGTCAGCGATCAACAGATTCTGTGTATCGGCAGTACCAAATGATTTGAGTGATAACCTACGGTTGATCATAGTGAATATGCGTACACACAATTTGTAGAACGGCGGATCTGCATGGCATGGTTGAAATTGGACCCTGTGTAGTTAGTGATAAGAAGCTTCGCTTGGGCAGAGCGTATTTGCAAAGGACGCATGTGGGGCATATAAATACCAGAGCGTGGGAGGGGAATTCATTCAGTCTCAGCGTCTAGCTACTGTGACAGTCCCCTCACGAGTTCTAAACAGTTTTGGCTGCCGTGTTACGCGTCAGAACTATACGAATTGGTGATTGCGAAGTTTCAGTGGGTTTTCGTGAGTGTCTGAAGCGCCGAGATTTACCTCGGTTCCTAACCTTTATATCAACCTACCCCTAATTCCAAAACTATCCTTGGGTCGTTAGGAAAGAACTTGTAAGTCAATTATTCTGAGTCTGAGTCTGGGCTTGGAGCGACCCTAAATTCCTTTTTCCTTCACCATAGGGTTCCTGGATTGGCTCTTAGGATATTCGCGGGCTAATCCTCTCCTCATTCCTTTAGAGTAGCGAGTTTTGTAATTCCCACACACACAGTCGTTAAACATTCAAGCACATTCAAATCAAACTCAACCATTTTCGAGTGGTGTCGATAATGGACGTGGTATAACACTAGGTTTTTAGACTAGGCTAGACAGGAGTTTAGTTGCGGCTAAACCTAGGTTGTCAGGGCATAGGGAGACTGTTTGATCGATGAGGTTCCGCGGATGGAAATAACAAATTCAGAACAAAGTTAAACCGGTGTCAACACAGTTAACATATACTGTTGATATTTTGACATTTGAGTGTTGTCGGGGACGCGCGAAGAGATCAATTTACAGTCTAAAGTTCATTGTTTAGGTCCGGGTAGGTGTTTTGCATTGCCTTGGGTCAGATTGGATTCAAGTTGCATTTTTAAATTAAATGTAAATTTCGCTGGATATCTAATGTGTAAGTTGAGTCGGTATATATGATTTGGCTCAGCCCAGGACGTGCTGCGGCTAGTGGAATTCATAGTTCGGTATTTATCGAATTATGCACTTCGCTATGGTGTGGGTTAGATATCCTAAAACAATAATGCTTGCGTTTCGATAACATCCAGCTCAAATTGCGCAGAGTTGAAGGTTTCAAAACGTTACGGACCTTTTGAGGTAACCGCTAGTTCAGAACCCATTTCGGAACTCAAATCGCAATTGTGTAAACCGGTCTTTTCGGATCGTTATTGCCGTGAACAAAATATATAATTGGAACCACCACAAGCCGCTACGAGCGAGCACATGAAATATAATTGAGTACTCACTTCGTAAAACTACGACGGATATCTATACTATAACTGTGATCGATCACTAAAACTAAAACTAAAATTACAACAAAAGATGTTCCAATGCGCTCATATATACAAAAACCAGATGGTGCCATCACATAAAATATAACAACGATCGTTTTGGCGCAATACACCGCTGACTGATGCGAATTACCGGCTCGCGGACATATATGCTTTCTCTGTCTAACTTGAAACTGTAACTTTCCGAACCAAGCTTCGTTCGACTATTGTACGCCTAACAGATTTCTCGATGAACGAGAAATTCAGACTTATCATTCTTACTTACAAATCTTACAGCTGAATCGGGTCCTCTCATTTTGGGATAGATAGAATAGACGATCATAGCTACTGTTAGCGGCGGCTACGACCTTTAGCCCTGGGCCCGCTACACAGTGACGGCCAAAAGATAAATATACAATCGTCACACCAGTGACGGCCAATAGATAGATATACAATCGTCACACCAGTGACGGCCAATATATAGATATACAATAGTCACACCAGTGACGGTCAACAGATAGATAAACATTCATCACACCAGAGACGGCCAATAATTAAATAAATAATCTTTACACCAGTGACGGCCAATTGATATAAATACAATCGTCACACCAGTGATGGCCAATAGATATATATACAATCGTCACACCAATGACGGCCAATAGATAGATATACAATCGTCACACCAGTGACGTCCAATAGATAGATATACAATCGTCACACCAGTGACGGCCAATAGATAGATAAACAATCGTCACACCAGTGACGGCCAATAATTAAATAAATAATCATTACACCAGTGAGGGCTAATAACTAGATATACAATGGCCACACCAGTGACGGCCAATAGATAGAAATACAATCGTCACACCAGTGATGGCCAATAGATATATATACAATCGTCACACAAGTGACGGTCAATAGTTAGATATACAATAGTCACACCAGTGACGGCCAATAATTAGATATACAATCATCACACCAATGACGGCCAATAGATAGATATACAATCGTCACACCAGTGACGTCCAATAGATAGATATACAATCATCACACCAGTGACGGCCAGTAGATAGATAAACAATCGTCACACCAGTGACGGTCAAATAGCTCCTCCGTGCTATCAGCCCTAGAACCATAGCTCTCTGTATCATCGTAGGTATCAGTGGTGAACATCCTCACTCAATGCATCTGAAGCAACTACAGCTGTGTTTTTTTCTGTCGTTTCTTAAACATTTAGTTATCTTATAGGGGCCACTATATTTATCTTTGAGTTGACTCGGACGTTTCCTAGATGTTCTTTGTTGCCTTTTCTCTAATAGCTGCCCTAGTCTACTCATCATTTGTGTTATTACCTCCGAAGTGGCATTAACGGTGTTATTAATGCCCCAGACAACTTTACTTATCAATCAATTGAACCTCTCAATTTGACCGTTCGAGCGTTGCGAGGCAATCGCATTTTTGACGTGCTTTATTTGATTCTTAAACTGCAATCATTCTTAAAGCATTTGCTCGTAAAAGGGTACGAAGGTACCATTATGGGATATAACTTGCGTTGGATACCCAAACATACCAAAGATTTCATTTAGTTTTTCAATTACTTCCACTGAATTTTTGTTTTGCAAGGTTTGTCCTTGATGAACTTAGTAAACGAATCTACTATGTCGAACAGATATCAAAAACCCTTCTTAATACAAAAAAGTCCTGCATGATTTACTTGAATAGTGTGCATTGGTTTGCCCCCTTTTTTAATTTCAGAAGTTCTCCCTATAGTTTTTCATATTGACCCCGTTTAAATAGGTGCCTATGTATAATCTAGGCAGCCAATAACATTCCATAAGAATCGTGACCACCATGAAACCAAAAGTTTATTTTGGCAGAGTATTGCACCGATTTAATCCCGGGTGGCCAATATCATCATGAAATTTTCTATTGACGTTCCATCGAAGGAACTACGAGCCGCATCTTATCATTAACCTCTCAACGACCCATGACTGCAATAGCGGTTATTTTCGCGTTACAGATTTTGAATTTTATTATGAGCTCCAAATCGGGGTTGGGTCGTTGAGTCATTAATGCATTTCCATTTAGACTTTATTGATATTCACGTCTGGATCCATCACATTCCTCTCTAGCTTTTCCTTAATTATATATAGCTTTGAGTCCTGGTCTTGTACGTATATTATCTAATGTGAGAGATCAAGCCCAAGTACCTCAGCGTTAATATATTCATCGTGAGGGCAGTGACTGAGGGGGTTAACTTGTTTGTGAGTGACGCCGGGCTATGTCCATAGCCCGGCATCACTCACAAACAAGGTGAAACTATATTCCTGGATGGTAAGCCACCACCTTGCTATCCTTGGTTATACATATCGCTTTTCTAAAGTTTTCCTTAATGCTGCGCAATCAGTAATCCTTAAAGTCTATTCCAGTTATATATATATATCGGAAGACACTAATAGATTATAGGTACCACTATGATTGATGTATGGATTTTTCTTAAAACGTTTTCTTACTGAAGTAGCCCACTGGCCTCAGGTCTCTATTATGACGTTGAAGAAGTGTCCCCGCTATAGTCTTGCTTAATGTATCAGTGTGAACTTCTGTTTCAGATTTGGGAATCGTATAACGCTAGTACGGGTCTTGACATCAGTATATCTTTAAGATTTCCAAACGCCCGCTGTTGAACCTGTGACCATACCCAGGGTTCATTATCTTTTTATTGTTTATACAGGTCATCCCTTCACAATTCTTCTGAAGTAACTAGTAAGTCCTAAGAACATTCATAACTCGTGGACATTTTCAGGTTGTTAAAATTCTGTTACTGTCTCTATCTTTTTAATTTGTTTCTCAACTAAGCGAATAGGGTTCATCCTTAACAGTTGATGCTATTCAATTTGCGATAATCCACGCATAATCTATAGTCATTATCCTTTTTCCGGAAAAAATATTATGGGGCTAGAGTATGGGGAGCTTGATTCGCGAAGAAGTAGATCCTTAACTTTATCTCGAACGATCTCTTTCTCGGATTATATGATCTGTTGGGTCATTAACAGACTGGGTTATGTGTTCAATTCGATAGATATTTCTATCCAATCTGTACCACTGTCACTGTCATTTGTATTGTCAGCTGAGGTATTGGTGCCACTGATTCAGAAGCATGTGAAACAATCCATACAGATTTCTGAAGGGCGTATGATAGTCGGGGTAAAAATGGATATATCCATAAAAAGGTGAACCCTAGTGACCCAGACAATCCTGTCATTGCTCTCTATGGGACACATATCCAGAGGATTGAATCGCTGGTGGGTTGTGAAGAGATTCTTTGCCAAGGACAACTACAACAACCCGCAAAGTTTTGAAGAAATGTGCAATGAGTATTAGTAGAGGAGGGAAGTGACAAATACAAAGTCTAATCCATTCCTAGAATTAATTTTGGCCATAAAACTTGTTTATAAAGTGTAATAATGTTAAATAAATAATACTACGTATAAATGTGTAATGTGTTTTTTCTTATTTTTACTATACTAGAGGTGGTACCAGGGAAGTCCCCCTGTCCCCCTAACACGAGTGTAACAATGCAACTGCAGCTCGATTATATCAGGAAAATTATGAGAAATAGGCAAACAACCTCAATTTTAAAATCTTATTAAATAATTTGTTTCTCAAAAATACAATAATGGGGGGATGGCTAACTCAGCCTGAGCGCGTGTTTGAGAAGCCGACACTAACTGCTGTTGAAATATTAAATAAAAGTAAACATTGTGCAATCGATCTGCTGCCTTTATTTTCACACAATTAATGCCCTTAACCTGGCTATAAACAAATGCAGCGGTAGCGTCTCTGGTGCAGCCACTAGGAACTAACGATGGAATACGCTCATACTGCAACACCCACCTTTGAGCGTATACCCATCTAGTTTTACAGTATAGAAGTTTATCTAGGGTAGTCCCTTTGGTTAGGATTTCTGCGACCATATCGCTACCTTTAACAAAATAATATCTCATTATTAACAACTAAATCCTTAAGAAAGTGATACCTAATATCAATATGTTTGTTTATTCCTTGTAATATCAATTTGTTTGTTTACATTCTTCACAAAATAAAAGGCCCGGTGTCAGCGTCCGTGTCACTGACGTAATAAGGTTTGTTCGTATGAAAGGATATGCAGCAGTCTCAAATACATTATATAATATATTAAATAAAACAGATTACACTCACAACACTACATTGGAATACTCAATAAAAACTTTGACAGACAGTCTACTCTATTTTTCTTTTTCATCAAGTACTAGATACCATGAAGGTTAGTACTAAATTATAAGTTCGTCTTTCAACACACCTCCTTGATTTAGTATCCCTTATTACATGTAAAAACAAATAACGAAATGTACTTTTTTATTTAACATGCTTTAACTCCTAACTTATGTCTTAGTTTCTGAAATTTAACTTTACACAAAGACTTGGTAAGTATATCTTCAGTAGAAATCTTTGTACATTTATTAAACCTTTCTTCTCGTAATCATACACATATTGATAACTTATGTCGATATGCTTAGAGTTTTTGGAAAACTTTCCCTTTTTTACAAAATCCTAGATTTTCGCGAGATACGACAAAAATACAAATGCGACGATATCGCTACCTTTAACAAAATAATATCTCATTATTAACAACTAAATCCTTAAGAAAGTGATACCTAATATCAATATGTTTGTTTATTCCTAGTAATATCAATTTGTTTGTTTACATTCTTCACAAAATAAAAGGCCCGGTGTCAGCGTCCGTGTCACTGACGTAATAAGGTTTGTTCGTATGAAAGTATATGCAGCAGTCTCAAATACATTATATAATATATTAAATAAAACAAATTACACTCACAACACAACATTGGAATACTCAATAAAAACTTTGACAGACAGTCTACTCTATTTTTCTTTTTCATCAAGTACTAGATACCATGAAGGTAAGTACTAAATTATAAGTTCGTCTTTCAACATACCTCCTTGATTTAATATCCCTTATTACATGTAAAAACAAATAACGAAATGCACTTTTTTATTTAACATGCTTTAACTCCTAACATATGTCTTAGTTTCTGAAATTTAACTTTACACAAAGACTTAGTAAGTTAAGTATATCTTCAGTAGAAATCTTTGTACATTTATTAAACCTTTCTTCTCGTAATCATACACATATTGATAACTTATGTCGATATGCTTAGAGTTTTTGGAAAACTTTCCCTTTTTTGCAAAATCCTGAATTTTCGCGAGATACGACAAAAATACAAATGGCTACCCGGAAGTACACACTAAAACGAAGCCACGAGCCATATCCCCAGCTGAAGACTGCTGACTCGCTCCTCCCTGATGTAGCCTTCGCTAATATCGTCTCTTCAAAAAAACAGAAAGAAGTGACCGAATTCATAGCTTTCATTCTAGAAGCTCTCGAAAAAAACTCAAGCTGGCTGAACCACATCGTAGAAAAACAGCAAACCTTCATATGAGCCCTACTGGTCGGCGCTGGCCCCAACCGCTTTCACCTTCAGGAGATTATCTACCCCTCCAAAGACAACCAGACCAAACTCGAAGTAGAACTCATGGATTCTGAAAACCACGCTCTACTACCATGTTCTTATGAAAGGATATGCAGCAGTCTCAAATACATATATAATATATTAACCAAAACAGATAACACTTACAACCTTAGAATAATAACGCCTAGAAACCTAGTCCACGCGTACAAAGTGAGGCAAGAAAAACTATGTCCATTCAGACATAGTACGCCGCCGGCCGGCCAGTCAGTTCTCTATGTCAGCCCTTACTACTAATAGCTCTCAGAGTTTAAATTAAAAATGACGAATTGTGTGGTCCATGGGTGTCACAACTCATCAGGAAAACAGAACAAAATATGTAACATCACATCCCACATGTTAGTACTGCAATTCACATTAAAACTTATCGTTAAACATAAATCAAAACCGAAATTATCCAACGTAATTTCAATAGACGCCATTGCATTAAAATGTTGCCTGTTAAAGGGGAAAAAACCCTAAAGTAAAGAAAACAATTAGAGTTCCAAGGCCCCTAGGTTGTGCAGACCACTACTCGGCAAAGTTATGTTTTTTCCCATATATATGAGATGTTGTATTGACCTAACATGTTTTTAAGTATGTTACATTTCCAGTACATTTACAGAATCCAAATTTTATGTTCCTAGGTCCAGCTGTTTTTCTCGGCGTTTATAAATCAGTTAGTCAGTCAGGGAATTCATTTATAAATAGAGGGAGGCCCAATTCGATCGTCCAAAAAAATTTTTTGCATTCCAACAATTTAAGGCCAGCCCAGCCTAAGAAATTATTTTTAGTTTAAGAGTTATGATTTTTATAAGTTTCCGCGTTTACATAAAAGTCGACTTTAAGTTAAAAAACAAAAACTCAGAACAAATCTATCTTTTAAACTTAAAATAATTTCTTAGACAAAGATGACCTTATTGTCTGCACGGAATTATCATAAGTAAAAAAAATAGACTTCTGAAGTTGGAGCACCTGTATAGATTCGTGCTTATATAGCTATAAAGGTGGGCCATTAGCATGCGTCAGTAGCTGTCAATCAAACCCGCAGATTTTAGAAAAAAAAACATACTGTATTTTTACATCATTCGATAGTGTTGCGTATTGGGTAAAAAGATAAATTTCTCGGAGTAATGTTGTATGGCAAAACAGTGGAAAGTGTTATTTTTTTAATGAAATTACTCAATGTTACGAAACATCACGAAATATCACCAGGAAATAATAGTTCAGTGTCCTTAATGAATAATAGTTCCAATTTCCCTACTTTGGGGAACATTTTTACTCCACTTGCAACATTTTTTATGCGTTTGTTGCGTGTCAGGGACCGTAGCTACATGACGTTTACGCCCACATAAATCCTGTTTCAGCCTCACTTTGGAGCGATCGCTATAAGGGAACTATCATTCTAGGCGTTATTATTCTAAGCTTACAACACAACATTGGAATACTCAATAAAAACTTTGACATACAGTCTACTCTATTTTTCTTTTTCATCAAGTACCTAGCCAGGAGATACCATGAAGGTAAGTACTAAATCATAAGTTCGTCTTTCAACAAAGTTGAAGTTAGTTTGGGCTACCGGGCCTTTTATTTTGTGAAGACTGTAGTCCTTTCTAGGAAACAATTATTGCGGGTCAGTAGCATCGCACTCTGGTTGTCGCTGAGGATGTGCAAAGAGTATGAATACTGTCCACACAACTCAGTCTGTAGCTGACATAGCCACATGACCTCTTACGCCGCGGCTGCCATAGCCATATCTCGGCTTCTGCTGTGAAAAGCGCCACAGTTTGTTGTTTGTGCGAACTCCATGAAATCGCACCACACTTTGGGGTAGAAAAATGCCCAAACAAACAGTCTTCACGGAGTGGCCTCTAAACTGCCGGCTCCACACTATCGCCGCAAAATCGCGCGCGAAGCCCGCGAACTGCGAATGTGGAGGGTTTCGCGGCTTCGCATTCGCGCTTGGCTGCGTTGCCCGTCCGGTTTCGGTTTTTTGGTCCGCGTCTAAGGAGTCCGCGAAGCGCGAACGGGAACCCTCCACATTCGCTGAGAGTTCGCCTCCATCACTTTCAATTTTTAGCGAGACGCAGAACCAAGTGGCCGTCTGCGGAAATAACAAAAATGAGTATCGAGTGGAGTAACGATCGCGAACTAACATTCATTGAGTGTTATCATTTTCAAACAGAACCCGTGCTTTGGAAAGCCCACAGATCACCCCCAATAGATACCGCATGATGAGACATTTGCACTGGACCGAACTCACCGAATTCGGAGGAAGAAAGGGTGTGCGGGGAACAAACAGGCGGGCGTGTGATTGGCTAATTCAAGGTCGCGCTAGAAAGCACCGAAGATCTAGTGATGCGACATCGAAATTACTGAAATAGCCACTTATCGATACATACGGTGTCAGTCAGTGACATTGAATCAATTCCGACATAAGACCTACAATTTTCTGAACCACAATTAAAGTCACAGATTTAACATTATATTTATATATAATAGTATAAGTTATGTTAAAAAAATCAAATAAATTATATGCTAGAAAGTAAAAAAAAAGTTTTTATTCAGCAATTTATTTACATAATTATATCAAAAACACACTTAAAATAACTGTGTAGATAATATTTTGAGGGTACAAAGATAAATATTAGTAGCTATTCTCAACTTACCTAATATGAGTTCTGAGTACCGCATGGTAGGCAGAGCCACAATCGCTGCGCCATAAAGGTATTAATAAAACAAACGAATACAATTATATCGCATTAATCTAGCACTTTCAAACTAAGATAATTTACTTGGCGAAATCCCAACATCATTTATATAAAAAGATCGATAAAAACTTGAGCGCGAAACACAACACAACACTAGTGATATCGCAAGATTTTGCTAAAAAAAGACAAGTAATTCTCATCACCGCAGGTGAGAAAGAGACATTTTCAAAAGACATCAACGGGTAGTGCAAGTTCTATTAATTATTGAATATTATGAACCGTTGTATCTTGAACTTTGCTTCACTGGCAAAATAAAATTATTTTTTGAGGATTTTACTTACCAGTGGAATGTTATACCATCTCTTTGGAAGTTTGAAGTCTTGGTAGACTTCCCACACCACTTTACACTACAAAACGGCATTAAAATGTTTGTTATTTTCGGAAAATATTTTTTTAAGGTTTAATTTTTGACAATACGCACAGGTCTGACACTTGGTCGCGACTGAAGAAGCGCATTCAAGCTTTGTTTCGTATAATACCTATTGAGCTAATGCGTGGTGCGCGTCGCTTGCCTTGTATACGGTATCTATTGGGGGTGATCTGTGGGAAAGCCCCACTAACTTCCACGTCCATTTCTATCAAATGCGCGAACGTAAATGCCAAGTTCGCCAGTGTGGATGACTATACTTTTCGCGCCGTGTTCACGCGCGAACCGCGGCCGCTAGATGCGTGAAATAACACGATTTCGCGGCAATAGTGTGGAGCCGGCATAATAGTAACAATGAGGGCTTTTCAATGACAGCTGTCAGTTGAGTCCGGGTCACACGCACCGTATTCGTCAAGGCAGGTATCAAGGTCCGTTAGGCAGAAGCAGAGCCAGGGTCGTAAAGAAATAATCGCAAAATAACAGCTACACCACGCAAACCGACAATCAAACCACAGAACACAATCGTCATCGAAACAAGCAAGCAAAGTGACAGAAACCACAGAGAATGTCATGTCAATTTTGACGTGACGTCAGCACCGTCTATCGGTTACTTGCGTACTGTTTTTTTTTTTAATGACGTAGGTATTGAAAAGCCCTCATTCTAACGGTAATATCGTATCGTAGTGTCGTGAAGAGGAGCAGCTGCGTTGTAAACTTTCCTACGATATTCTCGTTCACGACACTAGTTATGACCAGCAAATAGCTTGCTCATATCCCTTTATAGTCTGTGACCTTCCTGCTGGTTGCTTGCTTGGATTTGCTTGTTTGAATGCAAATGTCTGTCGGTGTCGTTTATATTGTATTTTATCTTATTCGGTTTAATTATTTTGTGATAATTTCTGTTTTTAAGGAGGTGGATTGCAATTACCATACAAATAAAATAATATAACGGTACAACCAATACAAACCCAGTAGTAGTACGTACAATACGAAATGTAAAAGAAACCCGCCAGAACAGGTTTGTATTTTCAACAAGGGATGAACTAATACTGCCTGAAAATGGAAACTTCGAATACTGACGCCGTCAATCTTGGAGTTGGCGAGGTAGAAGCTGAGATTGGTGAGGAGCTAAAGCAGCTGGAGGAGGGCAAGGAGTATGATACCCGCAGCGAAGTGTCGAGCACAACATCCAGTGAAACTACCACGCCTAGCATCAGTACTGCTAGCTCCAATTCGAAGGACAAACGCGCGAGGAAACGAACCAAGTCTGAAAGCGAAAGCGCGACGCAGAACAAACGTAGACGACTCACCACATCTAACAGCCGGATCAAGACTTATGACTACATGACCAAACTTAGCTACATGTTTAGAGACACTCGGTTCTTCTTAATAAAGTCCAATAATGCAGAGAATATAACACTTTCCAAAGCAAAGGGTGTTTGGTCGACATTGCCTCAAAACGAAGCTAATCTAAATCAAGCCTTCAGGGAATCAAGAAATGTGCTTTTGATATTCTCTGTGAAGGAGAGTGGGAAATTTGCTGGGTTTGCTCGTCTTTCAAGTGAGTCCAGACGTGATGTGCCTCAAGTGTCATGGGTTTTACCCCCTGGACTTTCAGCAAAGGTCTTGGATGGTGTGTTCAAAGTAGACTGGATTTGCAGAAAAGAGTTGCCTTTTAGCAGTACACTGCATCTGTACAATCCTTGGAATGAAGGAAAACCTGTCAAAATTGGACGAGATGGTCAAGAAATAGAACCTAAGGTTGCAGAAGAATTATGCAGACTTTTCCCAGAGGATGATGGTATTGAAATGACTCCAATACTTCGCAAATCCAAAGAAGCTTCTAAAAAAGGCTATTTAAAAAGTGGTGGAAGTTATAGAACATACAGAAACCCTTTGTCAACTCGTGGAGCATCATTCCGAACTAGACTTCAATCATCCTCGAACAGAATCAGGCGAAAGATCTTCATGCCACCTCGGAGCCGTTTGGCATCAACATCTTACAAAAGAAGATCTCCATCACCCTACATGAGAGAAAGGGTTCCTCTATGGACGGCATTTGGTCGTAACAGGGAGAGCTATAATAGTGGAGGTTCAGCTGCAGCTGAAGCATATGTGGCTGAATACATGAGGTCCATGCACCACCAGCTGCCTCCACTACCATATGCACCTCCTCCAGGGTTTTCTGGGGCACTTGCATCGTATGATGGCTTGCCACCGCCACCACCGCCGCCTCCGCCGCGCTACTATGACACTGCAGCACTGCCGGACTACCCACGCTCGGTTCTTGTATATGACAAGCGATCTTATGAGCGCTCCGTGGATGAGTTCCTTTGGCGCACCTCAGATCGTTCCCGCGGACGCAGCCGTGAACGTGAATCACACAGATCTTACCGTGACCGCCGATAAAAATAAAATAGTCCACCGATGTATGATTCTTAAGGTCTTTATTGATTATTCCTAATAAAAATATGTGTTTGAACATTGAACTTTATTAAGTGTTGTGTGTGATGGACCTTCTAATGGTAGATAGACTGTGAGAAGTGTTGCATTTACAGGACAGTCACATTTAGCATTTGGACATTCAAATGTGAAGTTTAAAAGGACCCAGTTATGTGTCAACAAAATAAGCAGTTTCCTAGATCCAAGTTCCAGGAAAAATATTTGCTGTCTAATCTTAACCTATGCTGAGGGGAAAATCTGTCCTTAGATATTGTAAATCTAACATTCTAATATAATATGTGAAGACGTAGTTGATAGTATGTAGGTAGTAGCAATTTACAGAAGCGTTATTATCAATGTTTTTATGTATGTATAAGCTAAAATGCACTTTTATGTGTGTACATGTTTCACCTATGGAATACATAGGTGAAACATATGTATTGGATTTTGTGATTCAGATGTTCTGTAAACTTTCAAAATATATTTAGACCAGACTAAAGAGCAAGAGCCTGAGGCATATAAAAAAATGAGAGTGATGGCTGATTGGTTGAATTGTTAAATAAATGTGAAAAAACTTACAATAGCTGCACTTTTATGGAACAATTAATTTAGATTAACTTTATCTAAGACAGATTTTACCTCACCCCAAACCAAACATGAAGAACAATGAACTGTGATAGAATTTTCATAGTAATTTATCTGTGTACAATTTTTTCATTCCTTTACATAACTGTGATATTTTGATATACATGACATACATACCTATATAATAGTATACAATTTTGTTCATGATTGATTGAAAGCCTTCAGAGACATTGGTATAATTTCCATATTTGTAGAAATGGCAATTCAACTATCCCAATTTAACTTTAAAAAAACAGTAGTTACCTGTTTGGCTGGGGCGCCTATTTTTGTTAATGCCTTGTAAATGCTGCCAAAAACTGAAGACAGTTTCTCTTCTTTTAGTGTAATAGTCAAATCATACCAATCATTTGTGTGCAACCCTGCCTATGATGCTGACGTGTTGATTCCCGGTAAGGGCAAATATTTTTGTGATGAGTATGAACATTTGTTCTTAGTCTTGGATGATTTCTATTTGCATAAGTAATTATCTCTATTATATATATTGTCCTCTAGAACACATAAAACAAGCCTATAAGGCCTTACTATGGGCCTGGTTCGATTGGTCCTCTAATATTTATTTATTTATGCAGGTATCCCTGGGCTCTGGACAATCAATGAAATCCTGAATAAGAATACTAATCAGCATTGCCATACGCCCCTATTACACTATCATATATATCTAGGGTCATTTAAATTGTAAAAAGTACTGTAATCTAAATAGCAAACAATAGAAATCTATATATTATATTATTTCCCTGCCACACTATGTTCCTCTGCTTCTTCTTCAGGGGGTTAAAGTGCCTGCACCTGGCCCACTTTAGCAGGACCTTTGTGCTTGTCCTCTGGACCCACTCTTCTAATTCAACCATCCTAACTCCTGCACCAGTTAAGAGTAGGAGGCCTGGATTTTCGAGGAGCGCTGAGGTCGATGTTGCATCTCCCAGGATTGCCACCCTTCTGTCTATGGTGGATGGGCATGCAAGCAGCATGTGCTCCACAGTGCTATTTGTTGCACCTGTAATTTTCAAGTGTTTGTTAAGTGTACAATATCCCGTTATCAGGCCAGTTAGTATTTTTATTTTACTACTCGGCAGTCTCATCAAGTAGTTTGTGAATATATGTTTATATCTATTAAGAAATAATTCAGTCTTTTTGCAGTCGTCCCTGCTCGCCCCTTATTCATTATGTTGCGCAGATGTGGCTGCTTTGAGTGTCTTCCTAACTGTCCTCATAGTGAACCTTTCTTTACCCATTGAAATTTGATTTTATTATTCTCACCCAGCCTGTTGAGCGTCTCGTGACATACCAGTACGAGTTTCTTCACAGTCATCTCACGCACCCCTTCTGGGGCGTCGGGAGTCGGGATCAGGTCGACGGACCTCTTCCCGAAAAATGGCCTCTGTCTACTCCTGTGGACAGGTCATCGGATGGCCCTTGCGGGCGGTGGTCTTCTTGTGCCGCTGGTTTGCAGTGGGTGATCGCCGGCTAGGCAAACAGGTCGCATGGCAGGCGGCGGCGGTCGGGCGGGCGCGCGTGGTGCGGCGCCAGTTCGGTGATGTGCGGGTAATGTGACGAATCCGCACGTGCGAACATGCCCTACGCCAGCCTCTGGACAAACTGGTCCACGGTTTCCCATCTTAGGTCGCTCTGGATTGTCGCGTTCCTCACGTAGCGGGGGGCGCCGACGATGGTACGCAGAGAGAGGTTCTCTTGGGCTCGGAGTCTCCATTTGTTCGTCTCCGAGCACAGGGCGTACCATGCCGGGGCCGCGTAGGTGAGGCGGGATCTCACGTAGGTTTTGTAGATCCCGAGCTTCGCCCTCAGAGGGAGGCTGGAGTCGAAAAGTGGACGCAGCTTGGCGCGTGCCACCTTGACCTGGCTGACAACGTTGTCGATGTGCTGCTTCATGGTGAGCCGGTGATCAATGGTCACTCCTAGTTACTTCACCTGCGAAAACCACTCGATATCCTAAGTACGAGTACGAGTTTGGATTTTGTTTGTGGTTTTTAAAGTGCGCAGAGTAGAGATGCGCTGTCTGTTTTAAAGACAATTTTCACTCCCTAGTATTTGCGTTGTTCCATGTAGGAGACTTGAGTGTTTCTGATTGCAGCACTTGTATCCCCTCCGACGGAGGGGTATTTGAGGTTCAATGGAGTAGGTATTTGAGGTTCAATTCGGGTGTGTTCCACTGAGTGACAAAACTTTTTTGAGCCAACACTACCTATATTTTTATTTTGTTGATCTCCAAGTTTGGAGTCAGCTCCTCAGTGTCTGTCGCGACTTCCTATTTTTATTAAATTGGAAGGCTTTTTATGCGATCTGTTCTTAGTCGCTTCAGGAACCTCCTCGAGGGCATTGGCCAGAATGGTGCAGTGTCCACTGTCGGCTGGTTGTCCCGTGTTGTAGTCTTAGTCTTAGAGCTGCAGAATTTTCCTCTTGCTGCACAAAAAGGTTACCACTATTGGACCTTTTTGTACAACAAGAAGAAAATATAGGTGTCGACCTCATGCTGCCCGCAATGGCTCCACGTGCAATCCTCTGGAATTGTTGCTGTTGTGCGTTGCCCTCATACTATGCAGCAGTATGTGACAATTGGTCTGACCATTGCTGTATGCATCCATCGACATATAGGTTTAATTTAAGCCCCTATTTGTCGCCCACCATCTTCCATATATAGATATTCCGCATTAATGGCCAAGAGTGATATAGTGGCTTTCTTAAGTTTTGCGTCGAGATGTTTCTTCCAGCTTAATTTGCTTTCTAGGGTCTTTACTTCCTTTGTGTTTTGTCAAAGAGCTTTCGCAGCCTGAAGATGCCAAACTTGATCTTTTTTGTGAACTGTACCATCTCAGTATTTTTAGAGTTTACTGAGAGTTTTTGTTTGTTACACCAAGTTTTAATGTAACGTAATGCTCTTTGCATGCGTTCAAAAATGATGTTTGTAAATAGGCCATTTACAAGTATATTTACGTCACCCGCGTAAGCTATCGTGTTATAGCTTTTAGTGCTATGTTGGACTACGAGGTCGTTGGCTTCTATCACTGACAGGGGGCGAGCCCATCAGCGCAGCTATGAATATTGAAGGTTTCCTCACGATGTTTTTCCATCACCGTAAGAAAATTACATACCTGTCTCATTGGTAAATTGTCAGCACCGGATTCAAACTCGCATCTCTTGTGTGAGAAGCGGGCGTGAAACCAACTAGACCACGGAGCTCTGAGCTCTCGAATGAATTTATATATAAAATCGTTCACTAATAAGGTAATCCCCACTTACCTCCCATGGCATTTCTAGAAATATTATTTCCGTTAGGTATAGGTTTTGGATTTTATCACTATGGCATAAGGTTCAAAATAGTGATGCCTCGCGCACGGGCGCGGGGGGTGGGGGGTGAGTGAATGGATCATTAATCAACTCTGGGTATGGGGCGGTGAATGATGATGAGAGGTAGGTAGGAAGCCGGGGTCGGTATGATTGCGCGAGACCTACTTCCGTCGTACTCGTCGGTTCGGACTGGTGTGGCCGGCCACTCGTACTCAATCATATTGCCGGTCCGACCGACAGAACATCGAGCGGTGGGCAAAACGAGGAGCAGGAGGAGTAACGTGGCCACACTACGTCTCCGCCTCCATCCCACGCTCCTCGAGGAGTGATGGCAGGGATATTAGACATTGCCTCCGAAATATTTCTGGCAGCGCGAGTGACATTGGGAATATAATAAAGTGTCTTTAGATCTGAGCGAGCTGTGACATCTCTTTTTCGTATAGGGTATGGTGGGGTTAGGGTGAGAGAGAGAGTTGCATGTCTATTTGTCGTGCCTCTGCTACTCTACCCCCGTATTCTGGACAGGACGGTATGTAGACTTGTGCCACACCCGGTAATTTAAATACTTAGAAAGCTAGGTGATGATCGTGCTGTGGTGTAACTGAGCCCCGCTCATCTTCTGCGTTTCAATTACTTGGTTACATCGTTCATATATATAGAAATCTACCTATCACATTCAGCAAGTGGGTAGCAGCGTTCTTACAGGGAGTAGATAGGACTCCCTGTGAGAACGCACGGAACAACAACGGTACAGCCACGTTAATTGCCTGCCCATTTCGTTGAAATTACGTTAGGTACACTCAAATTTGAGGTCGAATTAATGACAGTCAAATATAAATTGTCAAAACCTCAGATTTACCTAACTCTTTGTTTACTCTATTTCTTTCTGATCAAAACATACAATACCATTCATAATAATTTATCCTTGCGAAAAGTTATTATCAGTAAAAAAGAGCTTCCTCAATCACAGACAATGTATGTAACGTCTTCATATCACCAACACGTGCGCCACAGTGCCAGGACTGCCAGGCCTTGAGGACTAGAGGGGTGACTTGCGCGGGCGCGGAATATTAAACGTACACAACCGAACCGCCGCCGCTTGTGGCCATACTGAAGTGGCGGTGGGCAAAACAAAAAAACACCAAAGCTCTGCGTTTAAAAATAAATAAATCGAGTAAACCATCTCTTGTTGCTACACCTCTAAGTGCACTGTCTAGTATTAAAATAATTATATCCACTCGTCCAAAAGCTCACTATTGTGCGCCCGCCACAGTTACCGGGCGTTCACTGTGGCCTTCGCCAATGGCGGTATAGCTCTGTTCCAGTTTGCTATACGACTTCAACCTTAGGTGGGTCGGAAATTAAATTTCGTCGACTGTACAAAAGATGTGATCGCGACTGTACGTACCTTGTCTACTCAGTTTACACTATTTCAATATTCTCAATGCATCTTTAATTCATACTAATCTGTGCTTAAGCGATTCATGCAGACTGCAGTGAGCTGTGATGCGCCACTAGACAGCTTCTGGCGCTCTATCTAATTAAGCTACCCATCATCCATCACCCAATAGATTTTATGCAGCGTGCAACCGACCACCCGCACATCCGATAAGCCTTAAAAATCGGTGGCTTTGACGGGGATAGGAATAGGAATTATGTAACCGGAGGCGTGGCGCCTGTAAGTAAGCAAGGATAGCGAAGGGCGCGCAGGCGCGGTGCATGCCGCGAGATGGTCGGGAGGCTGTGTTGGTTGACTTCGAGGGTGCGGCAGTCGACGCTCGGCAACGGCGACCGGAGGCGCCGCGCGCCACACCGCCAGAGCGTGGCTCGGGGCGTGGCGCTTACGTAAACACGCGTGGCCAGTCACAGCCCTGTCACCGTCACCATCCGTCCCTCGAGATGTCGGCCCGGGCCGCTGCCGACTGAGCCTATGCGGATTGGGGGCCGCCACCGCCGCTGCCACCGCCATCACGGCAGACACCCGCGCTTGTAGGTAACTATATCACGGCACTCATAGTGATTTTGTCTTGTCTTCCCCGTTTCGAAGCTTTTGTCAGATGAGCGGGTACTGGCAATGACTTACGTATGTCGATATTTCGCATTCATGGCCAATATGGAAAATAAAACCTACACATATATGTAGATCTACTTATTGGGATAGCCAAACTCGAAAACTGCTATTTCGAAATTAATAGGGCCTAACTCATAAACAACCTATTCGATTCGAGAAATTGCTTCGTACACAAGCAAGGGAAATCTTACGCTATTAGATAAACATAAACAAACGCCCACCCACAATAGTAACAAATTCTTTAGAACAAAGTACGGAAATCCATCAGTACGACATGATCGTGATTGGTTTAGATTTTAGATAGGAGTGGTACCTACCTACAAAATGATATTACAAGTTGATACTTTATATCTGTCATTTTTTTATAAACTACGACAGGTCAATAAATTCAAAACAAAATGCCGACAGTGATGTAAGGGCTGGTCCGCAAAAATGATTTGGTAATGTTGTTGTGTGTGTGGGGCTTTGTGGCTCATCCAGTGCTATTGTAGCTAGGTACCTGCCTATGTAATTATTATATGTTATTTTAAAGCCGCTTATTGTTGTCCATGTGTCCACGACTCCGCGTAGTTGAGATTCGTTCGACTACTATTATTTCATGTAAGTACCTCCATGTAGGAGGTCTAGACTCAACATTTACCGCCGTAAATTTCTGAGCCAAAAACTCAGAACCCACCCTTACGACGATACAGACTCTAGCTACTAACCTGCCTGATCGATCACGATTCACCGCTTCGTTCCGTGTTTCCGACCAAACACCTGCATTTGGACCTTTATCTACACATGTATCATAAACCCTCTTTACTGCGTCCAAAAACCGCACGTTACGATCAGCATAATGTTAAACTACTTGGTAAAAACTCATTTCTTATCTGAAAAATTACACATTATGACCATAATGTGTAATTTTTCTACACATCATGACATTCAAATTTCGAACGCCGACGCCCGCCTGCATGCCGCCCCTAGTTTGTCTGTGAAGTTGGTACTGACATTCAAATTTCGAACGCCCGAAGTTGGTGCTACAGAACAAGCTAAACAACTGCAGAGCTACAATGCCGGTCAAACATGCGGTTCCTGAACACATCAAAGAGAGCTTATGATATGTGTGTAGATAAACTAGTCTATATAACTGTACATAATTAGTGTTTAAAGACAAGAATGAAGTTTTTTTTTTTAATAACTATTATTGGAAAGTCAAAAAACTATGAAGCATACAACCCAAACTGTCAATTAAAAGACCACGGAGGCATCGTGTTCAGTAAGCTATCGCTTTGCACAAGCAGTCTTCACCTGCTTTGTGCAATTTTTTATTTTTTTATTTTAGTTTAGTTTAAATTTTTATATTTTCTCTAACGGATGTGTGTGATGTAGTGTTTTTGTGTATATGTGTGTAATAGAGAAGATGACAAGTGTAATGCTTGTGTGTAATGTGTGAGTATGGTGAGTAGTGAATGAATGTGTATGTTTTTATTATTAAATTTCGTTAATTTTTTTTTTGTAAATATAGGTAATAGGTTTTTTATATTTTATATAATGACTAGATTATTCAGTAATTATTAGAGTAAGGATAAAACTGTTATAATGTTTTCAGTTTCACCATATGTTAACGATCTCAGCCATTTGTATAGGTATAGTTTATTTTTATAGATAGTCTTAATGTAAATTTCACTGCTTTTGCTGATTTTATTGTAAAGGTAATGTTCAAAGAACTTAAAAAATCTTTGCATAAATTTTGTACGCACCTTTATTGTTTGGCATACTTTATCCTTTCGCCGTTGTGAAATGACTGTTGTCTTTCTTGATAAGAGTGTTCAGTAATGTTTCAGTGTAATACTTTGTATAATAATCTGTCTTACTCTTAAGACATAACAGACACTGAAAATGTCTGTTTTAAGGAAAAGGAAAGGTTTAAATGTGCAGACCTTCAATGCTGCCCTCTGAGCCCTCTTTACGCGTAAAAGTGTCGTCTTATGCGCGCCACCCCAGCTAGTTATGCAGTAACGTCAGGGCTTCGTCACTAACACAAGTTCGCGAGTTATTTGCCTACTCGCTCGCGTGCCAACGGGGGCATAAATATCACTGGGCTGCCAGCCGCTTGTCTGAGCACATGACATACGGAAGAGGGTACAATTAGTTAAATTCTATTGACTTTTCTCCACATTGCCCTTGTTTTACGTCTCAATACTTCCTAAAATTATTTACAAGATTATTTTATTTCACTTTACCATCTTTGTGCAACCCTAGCGCGTAAGCTCAATGATGTAAGCAGCGAATGTCGCGCGATTGGTGTAGCGCTCTCGCCTGTCCGTGTGCGTGCAATTGACGTATTTTTGCTGACAGTTTACTCCAAATGTTATTATAAAAAATATTTAGGCTATTACAGCGTAGGTATTTTTGCGTTTGTAGTACTGTGATGTATCTGTTACGAAGTAACTATTATCTAATTTGTGGTTACGTTACAGCGATTCAGCTAGAGCAGCGGTTCTCAAACTTTTTTGGTGACGGAACCCTTTTGGAAAGCGAAATACTTGACGGAACCCTACAATAAAACAAAAATGTCTTTATGTGCATTCTTTATCAATAAGCATTACGAGTATATATAACAGATTTACTTATCTAATGGGAGGTATGAAACTGTTTTTTTTATTTTTAATCAATTGGTTGAGAACAGGTTTGATAGAAGAAAGTTGAAGTCCCATATCAGGTTCAAGAACATTCAGAGCCATTTTGGCAAGCATTGGGTATTCATCACGGATGCTGCACCAAAAATCGTTAAGAGGCATCGTTTTGAACAGTGACTCCATAATTGTGTCCGATGCCATTTCTAAAAAAGATTCATAGGTATATATCGTTTGACATACTGTCGGGCTTTTGCAAGTTGGGTAAAAAAGGAGTATGAATCCATAAATTCATTTCCATTTTTGTATTCTGTTCTTCGGCAAAATACGACCAATGATGCGCGCATCGCAGTGAGATATTGGACAAATTCTTCAAATATTGTATATATTATCATCTTGAAACATTTCTGAGTCGTTACCGCTAACAAACTCACTGAGTGACGTAAAGCTTTCTAATTCTATCTTACCAACGCCAAAAATCTAGTTTTCTTTTAAGGCAGTTATATTGTTACATGGCTGGAACACTGTTGTCTGTTTACCTTGTAATGATAAATTTAATTCGTTAAGTTTTTGAAAGATATCTGCCATAAAAGACAGTCGGAATAACCAAGTTTTATCATACCATCGGTCTTTCAAATTAAAAGAAATATCTGAAAAAAACATTTGTAACTCGGATCGGTTCAAATAGCCTTGTTAACGTTTTAGCCCTAGATAACCATCGCACTTCTGTATGGAGCAGCATTGTTTTATGTTTGCTGCTGTAATCTTCACACAATAATGAGAACAATCGGGATTGTAGTAGTCTTGATTTGATAAAATTAATTATTTTTACCGCTTCATCCATAACTAATTTTAGATTTGACGGTTTTGCTTCATCGCCAGTTCGTGTTTATGCAGGATAAAATGGCTGGAACTACAAATAGGCGCTTTATTTCTTATTCGTTTCACTGCTCCTGCTGTTTTATCTGTAATCGCCTTGGCCCCATCTGTACAAATGTCAGTGCAATAGTTCCAACTGAGATGGTTTTTTTCTTCAAAATAACGTTAATATGGATATCTCACGATATCCAGCAAGATAGCTAGACCAGCGACATCAGTCGACTCATCCATTTGCACTATATTAATGTACTCTGTGCATTTGCAAGACAAATCGTGTTTTTTTAGACTTGTAACTAGTTCTTGTTTGACGAAGCTTGCCAGATCATTAATTCGCCGTGAAACTGTATTGTTTGATAGCGGCACAGTAGAAAGATGCTTTGCAGATTGATCATCGAACATACATTTTGTTATGTCTAACACACATAGTTTTATTAAATTCTCAGCGACAGTGTGCGCTTCACCTGCTTGTGCAAAGCGATAGCTTACTGAACACGATGCCTCCGTGGTCTTTTAATTGACAGTTTGGGTTGTATGCTTCATAGTTTTTTGACTTTCCAATTACAGTTATTTAAAAAAAAAACTTCATTCTTGTCTTTAAACACGGGGTGTACTGTTTCTAAATGTCGGCGCAACTTGGTAGGTACCATGGAACTATTAGGAGGCAATTTACTACATAACATGCAGAGGTCAGCCGTTGGAATCAACAAATCCGAAACTGATATATTATTAATCATACTTTCTTTTTTTCGCCTTTGAAACTGTGGAGCTTGACGTGTTTGCATCACCGTCTTGATCGGGAATTGCTGTATACTCCGCGCGTACTACTTTTGAACATTCGCCTTCGTCAGAAGATTTTGTTGCAACACGCTTAATGCCTTTAAACCAACGTTCCATTCTTCTTTATTAATACTACAGCAGTAGAACACTGAACACTTCATTTAAAGTTCGCAATTCGCTAGCAAGTAAGTACTTATCGCTCCGAACGCTAATCGTGAGTGTCGAGGCACGATCGTCGCTTTTATAATCCTAGCCTCGACATTATCAATGATACTCGAGTCGGCGCCTTTGATAAATAAATAAACCGAAACAAAAATAGAAATACAAATTGTCAGTGCAAACAATTCTCGACTATATGTTTTGGAGTTACAGCCGGTAAAGGTGGCTTTATCAAAGGGACTGCGCGAACACAAGTGCCTTCGCCCAGGTGGCAAGGCGGCGAAATCAAAGGGTGGCGCAAACGAACGAAACGCATCGACTTTAGTTACCTATCGACGGCGGCATAGCACCTTCAAAATTGTACTGTAGTGGCGAGTTGGCGACTAAGTTCGGCGGCGGCGCCTCGCATGATACACCACGTCAAACAGTCGCCCAAATGTACATATAGTGGAACGGTCGATTACAGAGAGAGAGAGAGGTGTTTTTAATATTATATTTTTCTAAATTCTCGCGGGGCCCCCACAGGGGTTTCGCGGTACCCTAGGGTTCCGCGGAGCACACTTTGAGTATGGCTGAGCTAGAGCAACATAAATACACTTCATGAGGCATGTGTCTGCTACAGATCTTAGGCTCTTGAATACATATATATTAATTTTCTGATTTTGATTATGTATGTGATTTTGGAATTTCAAATTATTATCAAGAAGTGTACCTAAATGTTTGATAGTCGGCGTCCTTTCCAGAACTCCACATGTGCGCGAATTTCGCCAAAGCTACTCATAGACTTTATTTACTACTCATAGATATGCTTGGACTTGTGGAAACAATACATGTACCTGTCTCAATTTGATGCGTGGATTTTATTACAATGGCATTAAGGCGATACCCCGTCCGTGCATAGGTCCCCGTTAATCCAGGCGGAAAGACCCGCAGCGTAAGTGGGACGGAATCGGGAAAAATTAAAAAGCGTAGCGCTAAACCACAGAATAATTGTTTAAAAATAAACTACGCTATTTTGTTAAAAAGTGTTTTTAGGAGATATTGCGAATACATAATATCTACATTTTGAACGCAGTTCCACAATGAAATTAGTTAGGATTTCAGAATTACAGGAAAAAATAAAACAATTTAGAGGTGTTTTCGTAATTAAATTCTATCGAGAAAACTTCATCCAATCGCATTTTCCTTTAGTGAAAATCCTAATCAAATACTCAATAAACCTTAAAATCAAATCTGTAGATGACTTCATGGTGGAGTAAATGGATTCGAAAAAACCCATATTTTTTTTCGTAGCACCTTAAGTGAAGCCCCCCTTTTAAGTATATTTGTATAAGCCGATCTGATTGCCAATTTAGGGCCTGGCCTGAGATAGAGAACAGACTTTATCTCTTTTCTCAGCACATTGCCCTTTCTCTCGTCAAAATTCTCGTCAGAATTGGCATGGTCTTCTATTCGGCGGCTACCGGCGAAAAGGAACACCACGCCTTTAAACCCGTCGAGTTGAGTAGGCATCTCGCTGTAATGTGAATGCTCCAATCGACGGGTTTTACTGATTTGTATCCGACTCGTGTAAACCCTGCAACGTATAAAGTCTCTCCCCTTTCTGCCGCTTCACTGCATGGTCTTCTGATTCTTCTGATTCATGTTTTTTATGTCGAATGCTTTGAACGCTATAAACTATGTCGGCGGCGTTTAGGGAAGGATTGGGCCCCGTGCCTGATTGGGAGTCTATTTGTTCAATGTACGAACCACTGGTCTTTGGTTCGAACGGTATAAAAATATATAAAACAATATTTATTATGTGTGGACATAACAATATATTGTATGTCAGAATAACTTGGAACCCAAAAAGATTTAGGTATCCTGAGTAAAAAAATGAGTTCTTCTGTAGGTACACCAATACGAACAACTTTTACTATGAGACAACCCTAAAATCGCAAATAAAATGTCAGCTGTTTAATACTACTAGCAAACATTTTTCTCGATCCCATAGTAAAAGTTGTTCCTTTAGTGGTACCTATAGAATAACCCCTTTTCGGGTTCCAACTTATTTATGTCACACCCTGTATACTTAGAATACGATTAGGTATTTTCAGCCAAGAAAAGAAAGGATAAATCAAGACTTTAAAATAATAGTTCGAATATAATTTTATTAGAGAAAAACCATTATTTTACGAACATATTCAAACTGAAATAACTCAGAAAGGCAAATTTACGAAATTTTATGATTGAATATTTATTATTCATATTTGTTAGGAGTGTTTAGTAAATATGGGGGTAAGGAAGTAATATGCATAATTAAACACTTAATACAAAAATGGCAGAGAATAGAAAGGATATTGAATAATGAATGCTAGCATGTAGATTGTTGAATAACTTAACCAATTTAAAAACGTCCTTCAAAAACTAAGCTTTGGCTTTATAATACTAATGCGGGAGCTCTTCAATGCAGAATCAGGCATCTGACTTCTGCAAAACTAGAAGGTGTTGTTTGCATGCAAGTTTGAAACGGGCAACAGACTTGTGAACTCGAATTGGTGGTGGTAGGTTGTTCCAACACTTCGTCATCAAATACCTGAAACTGCCCCGAAAGGCAGCTGATCAATGTCGGGGGATTGTCAGAATACTGGTTGTGGTCCTGTTGATGTGGTGATGAGAGACCCGCCTCACAAGGATCGACAACGTCTACAGCCTGTCCATTACCCTGGTCCTCCTCGAGCGATGAACCCCCCTTGGAGGTCGCCGCATTCATATCCAGCTTAATCACAGCTGGCCTCTGCTTGCTGCCCACTGGAGTGGTGTCGTTCCTCCCTCGGCGCTGAGAAACACATGTGCAGCACTGTTTTGGCGTCAAGAAACTCTTTAACAAAACTTGGACCGAAACGAGCATAATAGACGTCTATATTTTATTTTTCATTTAGAACGACAACAAGTGGATGTACTAACACCGTGCGGTCATAGAGTCTAAGACAAAAATGAAATCTTCTTCAGATAGAATCTGCTATTTACCAATATTTAAGATAGTTCCCCTCTATGTGGCGTTCGTTTTTTCCACTCTGTATAACGCATAGCTCTGTCCCTCACTTTCCTACGATATAACTGTTCACGCTCGACTCTATACTATAAAACCAGCTACTCACGGGTAGTTCTACCGGGTAGCTAAAAAAACGCAAAAATTAAATATATCAAAATAATTAAAAAAATGTACGGGCTGTTTTGTTTCTCCAGGCGGATCGGTCATATTGTTGACGTTTTTAAATACTTAGTTGTTTGCACTTGCATCAAAAGATGGCACTAGTTTAGGCTTTCACTTTTTAGGGTTCCGGTGCCAAACGGGACCCTAATATTAAGCCTTCGCTGCCTCTCTGCCTGTCCGTCCGTCCGCTCTGTCTGTCTGTCCGTCAGCGGGGATGTATATCCTGTTGCCGCTACAGAAACAAATATTGAACTACACGAAATTAAACAAAAAGGTTTCTCATCCCAATCATTCCATATATGGGACGTGGGTTTTGCGTTTTTTCTTGTACGATGGTACGAAATCTTTGACGGTTTCGTAAATATTACCGAATTCATTTCACATAATGAATTTACTGCCTAGCCCTAAAATTCTTCATTCAAAAATCAAAGTATCTATAGAGCTAGTTGAAAGGATTTTTTTTGTGTGATTAAATAATAATTTCAAGTTTGTCACAGATTTAGGTAGGTAATTATTTTATTACAAGCCAATTAATGATTTGTTTCGTTGTCATTCGTGTTTTCGACCAGCACGAGATCATCGGGATGCAGGTGCGCACAGCGCTCATGGCGCTTACGGCGCTCAGTGCACTGGCGGCGGCGGCGGCGGAGCGCGGCGGTGGCATCAAGGTAATAAACAATAGTACATTGTTGTATAGGCTGGAAACTGAGCAAAAGATAGACGAGTGAGTTTGAGACGAATCCACCTATGGCACTTTTGGCCGAGTCATTACGTAGAGCTTTTCACGACTAATGCGAGGAAAGAAAATCAATTCTCATAATAAATTTTCTTACGACCGACTTAGCAGCCTTCTTATATTTAGGTAGGTAGGCGTCAACGGTCCATTATTACTGTCACGAGGTCAATAGATTGTGAGTAGGTAGGTAAGTAGGCAACTAAGTAAGTAAAGTAAGTATTTAATTACAATACGATAAAAACATTTGTCAATATTGCGAATCCCACCCTAGGTGAACCTATATCGTGGGATTTAGACAATAATAGATATTAACTGTGTCGTATAATAACTGTGTCTTAACTAGTTACTTTAGCACATAAATAAATAATAAAATTAAAACATAACATAGAGTCACGCCTTTTCCCATACGAGGTGGCAGAGGCACAATTGTGCCCACGTTCAGTCAGTTATTCAATACTCCATTTTTCGTGACAGGGTGCTAGCCCATCGCCGCAGCTATTGAGTAATGAAGGTTTCCTCACGATGTTTACCATTACCGTTATAACGTCCGATAATGTACTTAAGATAAATTAATTATCTCATTGGTTCATGGTCAGGCAGGGCAAACTGCATCTCCTGTGTGAGAAGTAAGCGTGAAACCCATTAGACCGCGGAGCCCAAAATTAAAAAAATAAATTAAATTAATATAAAAATAATAATAAAATAATAATTAAATTCACACTGCTAACTAATAAAGATTCGGGGTTATTATAATCCATCGTTGTTAACCACTACACGCAATTTAAAACCTCCCTGTGAGTATATGTATGGATATTAGGACAGGCATTTAAAACAGCATTGCTGATAAAAGGGCCCGAGAACGACATGAATCGTCGAGCAAATTCAGTATTTCTTATGGGAAGTTTCACACTGACCTTTTTCTGTAGCATATTTAGATTCTCAGGAAGTCCCAAAATCAGCTTGTGTTCCATCAATGTTATTCGAAATATGTAGAGTTGCCGAACAGATAGTACTTTTGATTGGATTATCAAAGTAGTTGTCGGATACCTGAAAGGTTTTCTGAGCATGATTTCAGGACCGCTCTTTGTGCTCTTTCTGCTGGGATAAGTGTCGTCATTGCTGCACTACCCCATATAGTGTTGCAGTATGCCAAAAATGGCTGGCATAGTGCAACAAAGACGAGCCTTAACGTATCTTGTCTGTGCCTGCTCGAAGTAACTTCATCAGGTGAATGAGTTTCCTAACTCTTCCAGCGAGGGTAAACGTAAATGTTGGTGTAATTTAAGGGTTTAATCTAAGACTATTCCTAGATATTTGGCATGAGGGATTATTTTTATGAAGGGCAACCATAACAATTTTTTGATTGATGATCACAGGTGTGTATTCTTAGGTCTGGCGGGGTAGGACGCTCCGATGCCTTGGTTTTATGAAACATAGAAAGTGAGTCTTAGAAGTATTTAGTGTGAGTAGGTTTCTATCAAGCCAGTTAGCAACAGATTTAACCACTCAGTTACCACCGGCGTTAGCTAACGCCACTTTTACGTTATAGGTTTTGAATTTTATTACAATGGCCTAGGGTTCAAAATCACGATCCGTCCCAACTACCCTCGGTTTTTGAGTAGTTAAGCCCACTTTCAGCCTTTTTGAACACTTGGGGCCAGGAAGAGACCTGAAATACTTGGGCAGTGTCATTTGCAAAACAGGTGATGTCAACCTCAGATGCGAAAATGTTTACGATGTCGTCAATATAAAATAGAAATAAAGTAGGGCCAAGTATGCTCCCTTGTGGGACACCAAAAGAGATACCAATAGATTGTGGTTGTATGTATAAGATCACTCGAGAACCAATCTAAAGCGATGCCACCAAAGCCTGACTTTTCTAGTTTGCGGAGCATTCTCTTTATAGATAATGTGTCGAAGGCTTTTTCGAGGTCTAAACAGACTCCGGCACAAGCTTCGCCTTTGTCTAGTGCGCTTAGTTGTTTTAGAAGGGTATTTACGGTCAAGTATGAACCGTACAGTGCTTTTCACGACTTCTGCGAGGAAATAAAATGAATTATATAGAAAATCATTTTTTAGATAAATTAGGTTTGGAACTCCGCCTGATGGAGTCCGCCATCTACCCCAATGGCACTGGTGTATTAAAAATATTTTTACGTAGCCTGTACGGAGTGTAAAGGCTACGTAAAAAAAAAATGAGAACGTCCTCCTTTTTTGAAGTCGGGTAAAAAATAATAATTTAATAACAAAAGCCGGTCTCATTGGCAGCACAATTCGGGTTCTGATTGGTCGAAACAGCGAACACCGGGCCGATGTGATTGGTCTACTTGCTCTTTGAACAAGCGAACAATGTTTTATTCTGGCCTGCCATATATTATAAGAAGAAGTAAATAGAGTTTGTAAACTTAGACCACCTCCAAATACACCAGTGCCATTGGGGTAGATGGCGGACTCCATCAGGCGGAGTTCCAAACCTAATTTATCTAAAAAATGATTTTCTATATAATTCATTTTATTTCCTCGCAGAAGTCGTGAAAAACACAGTACGGTTCATACTTGACCGTACTAACCGCGGCCTCAAGCGCGTTCTACTTTATCGGTCGAACGACAGCAATGTTATTTCCTTAGAGAGTTTAGGTTATCGATTTAATTAGGCATTTAGTTAGAATACAATAAACTCTCCACGTAACCACAACTTACGGAAAATTAGTCTCCATAATTTCATGTACCTTTAACGTTGCGCTATACTAACAATTTGCTATTTCATCAATAATGAAACAAGTTGTAAGTATTTAAAACTTGATATGGCGGGAATAAAATCCGATTTCCCACTCTAGTAAGTAAGTAAATTTGAAAATCGAACGAGGCTCCTTTCTTTATTTTTTGGGACAAGACCTCATATTTGAGGCAAGATCCGCCAAGACGCTTAGACGTTTAAAAGAAATTGGTTGTCTGTAAAGTCGGTTTACGGACGATAACTTTACGTGATAACGTCTTAAGAAACGCTTAGGCCGATCGTGCCTATCTATCGCTTGTTATGTGCTCTCGCTTCCACGCTCTGCTCAGGCGGAACGTGGATTCATGCTTTTTCGTGCGCGCAGCTGGCGTTCATCGATTTATAAGACTTTATCACATCGAAAAAGAGACCCAATTGTTATTTTTTAATACGATCGCAATGGCCCACAAGAAAATCGCATGAAAAAAATAATTTGCGCCACGCCACCCAAATCTAGTTAAAAAATCTGTTGGAATATTTTTGATATATACAAAAATATTATTTCCTCGCATTAGTGTTGATGACTTACCTTCCTTGTGAAAAAATCTACTACCTATTATATACTGGCTCATACATTACCTCTGGCCTCACACAATCATTGACGTTACAACATCCATGACTCCAGTATTATTCTCCAAAGGTGGGCGGAGGCGCGAGCGGCGCCGGCACCCGAGAGGGCGCGCGCGGCGGCGGCGTGCGCATCGGAGGCGGCCGGCCGCGCACCTCGCCGGCGCCGCCGCCGCCGCGCCCCCCCTCCGTCATCCGCGCCGCCCTAGTCGTTCCACACAAATCTTTCGGTGCACGAGACTATACTAAAGCGGAAAAGGCGGCGCTCTCAAAACTGCCGCGCAAGCTCAAACTCTTTTCGCAAGTGCGCCTAAACATCACTCTTTCAATGCAGAGCCTTACGCCGAGTCCCATGTGTAAGTAACTTTGCCAACTAATTCACCTTCTGGTACGAGTATGTAGTATGTAATTAGCTAGGTCATTTTATTCGACTGTATTCACGCTCAACTTAGAGATATACAATAGGTATATCTAATCTACTTCACAGCTTGAGGTATGTACTATTAGTTATCTTGCTCTTCTTTCCTTACAGCTATTCTCGATTCGCTATGCAAGGACTTTCTTGCAGTTAACGTCTCTGCAATTCTGTATCTTATGAATCATGAACAATACGGGCGTTCTACCGCCTCAGCGCAATATTTTCTTCAACTTGCTGGATATCTTGGAATTCCTGTAAGTAAACTAAGTATTCTTTTGCATTTTATATTTCTCTATTTTTGTCCAATCTTACACTTGTATTTTACTAATTGCACATTCCACAGGTTATTGCTTGGAATGCTGATAACAGTGGTCTAGAAAAACGTGCTTCGCATGCATCACTTCGTCTTCAATTGGCGCCGTCCATAGAACATCAAACTGCCGCAATGCTGATGATATTGGAGCGATACAAGTGGCATCAGTTCAGTGTAGTAACCTCAGCAATAGCAGGTCACGATGACTTCATACAGGCTGTAAGGGAGAGAGTTACAGCACTGCAGGTTTGTACGCTAACTTGAAACGTAGAATGTACCTATTTAATTGTGTATGATCGCACGATATGAACTTTCACACTTTGAAAGTTAATTAATGTTTGCTCAAAACCCATATTTTATCTTCCAGGATCGTTTTAAATATACAATATTAAATGCAGTAGTGGTAAAAAAGCCCGCCGATTTAAACGAATTGGTGACAAGTGAAGCACGGGTTATGTTATTATATGCCACGCGTGAAGAAGCAGCAGATATATTGTCCACGGCTGCAGATCTTCACCTCACGGGTGAAAACTTTGTATGGATTGTCACACAGAGTGTCCTTGGCTCTATGCAACAACCCAATAAGTTTCCCGTGGGCATGTTAGGTACGTGACATTATCAAATTATGAAAATTCGTCACCAAACTGTGGTGGAACATTTGAAATAAATCTTATTTTATTTCCAGGAGTACATTTTGATACGTCGAGTTCTTCACTTATTGCGGAGATAGCGACAGCAGTGAAGGTTTTTGCATATGGCGTCGAGTCATACATTTCAGAGCCGGAAAATATGAATCACCCTTTGGGAACGCGGCTGTCATGCGGCGGCGCTAGCGCCGGTGAAGCGCGTTGGTCTACAGGAGAACGCTTCTACCGACACCTCCGGAACGTCAGCGTGGAAGGGGAGGCGGGTCGGCAGAGCATAGAGTTCACTCCAGACGGCGAACTTAGAGCGGCTGAACTCAAGATAATGAATCTCCGACCGGCGATCGGCGAACAGGTAGGGGAGATATCTGACTGAATGTTATTGATCACCTATGTATAATCTTCTAAGAGCCTATTAAATTAATAGAAATAATATTCCATATCTATTGCCTGAGTGATTAATCCTGACAATTTTTCAGCTGGTGTGGGAAGAAATTGGATCCTGGAATTCATATCCCAAAGAGCGCTTGGACATCAAAGATATTGTATGGCCCGGTGGACTGCATACGCCACCACAGGGAGTTCCGGAGAAGTTTCACATGCGTATCACATTCCTGGAAGAGCCGCCGTACATAAACCTGGCACCGCCAGATCCTATTAGCGGACGATGCTCCTTGGATAGGGGTGTAATTTGCCGTGTAGCCCCTGAAGTTGACGTAGCTGGGTACGTTAAATGTATTATGTAGAAGTACTTCAATCATATTATGGGCAACATTCTAATTCATATAAGTACCTTGCAGAATGGATGCCGGTGCTGCTCACAGTAATAGTTCACTATATCAGTGTTGCAGCGGCTTCTGCATAGACTTGCTACAACAGTTAGCCGAACAACTCGGCTTTACTTATGAACTGGCAAGAGTAGAAGATGGTAGATGGGGCACTCTTCAAAATGGCAAGTGGAATGGCCTAATTTACGATTTGGTCAACAAAAAGACAGACATGGTGAGATTATTTGAATTCTTATGTTGTAAATGCTAGGAAGACGACGCTAAGTTTAATTGATTTGCAGGTCCTAACATCGCTGATCATCAACGCTGATCGAGAAGCTGTAGTTGACTTCAGTGTTCCATTTATGGAGACGGGAGTGGCAATTGTTGTAGCAAAGCGCACGGGGATCATTTCACCCACAGCATTCCTGGAGCCGTTTGACACTGCTTCGTGGATGCTCGTTGGAGCTATTGCAATCCAAGCAGCGACATTCACTATATTCTTTTTCGAGTGGCTCTCCCCGAGTGGATTTGATTGCACCTCTGGTAACATAAACCAGAAACAAGACCAAAACCAGAACCGCTTGACCCAGAACCGTTTCTCATTATGCCGGACATATTGGATAGTTTGGGCAGTACTGTTTCAGGTAACGAATTAATGATACATCACATATACCTCATGCCTCACGAATATGTTTTCGTATAAAATATTTGTTTATTCCAGGCATCTGTACATGTGGACTCTCCGCGTGGCTTTACAGCCCGCTTTATGACTAATATGTGGGCAATGTTTGCTGTGGTGTTCCTAGCTATTTACACTGCCAACTTAGCTGCCTTCATGATCACGCGTGAGGAGTATCACGAGCTCAGTGGCCTGGACGATCCGCGAATAGCCAGACCACTAACACAGCGGCCATCATTGAAATTTGGAACTGTACCGTGGTCACACACTGACGCAACTCTTGCAAAATATTTTCCAGAACCACATGCATACATGACAAAGTGAGTATCTATCTAGTAAAATTTCATACCGCTCAATACAACACAGGCCACTTAAAGCTCGTTATGATTATCCAGGTACAATCGAAGTACTGTAAGCGCTGGGGTTAGCGGAGTTCTTACAGCTGAACTCGACGCTTTCATCTATGATGGAACTGTACTTGATTACTTAGTTTCTCAGGTGAGACAATATTTTATTCACGGACGGAACAAACAACACAACACCTGGACGTGGAACTGTTTTTAAGAATAACTCTATTTCAGGATGAAGACTGCCGTCTACTAACAGTAGGTTCATGGTATGCGATGTCTGGGTACGGGCTGGCATTTACACGTAACTCAAAATACCTGAGTATGTTCAACAAAAGATTACTCGACTTACGAGCCAACGGCGATTTGGAGCGGTTGCGCAGGTAATTTCTCATTAATTCAACTGGGATACTACCCGTATGCGAATCCATAAGTCCATAAAAATAATAATTCTTCATCATCAATAAATCTTTAAGGACAATATTTAAAAAATCTCAGGCAAATTTTCACAAAATTAAGTATACAATCAGAACATTATTCATCAAATAGAATTAGTGCGAAATTCGATGGCTTTGTTTTTTTTTTTTGAAGTTTTGCAGGTGCTCACATAATAACTGAATATTTAGTTGTAAATATTAATTATGATTTATGTTCAATATTTCACATTAATATTCCTCTTTGAAACTCAGACAGCTGTATAGTAAATGCCAGTTAAAACATAGCGGGAAAATGTAGTAAAATAGTAAAACTTAATATTATTCATCAAAATGTGTGTGGAATCACATCAAAAAAGAATGAATTAGAGGTATACCAAGATAGCTTAAAGAAAGAATTTCATTACATCTGTTTAACTGAGCACTTTTTAAATAATTATTTGGCTCCATTGTTTGAACCAGAAAATCATAATATGGCCACTTACAATACCAGAGTTACAATGAAACGTGGTGGTTCCCTTATCTTAGCACACAATAAAAATCATATTAAGAGCTCGATTTTTTTTAAAAGGTTGTATAAAATTAGGTCGTTCGAAGTCTGTGGCGTTTTAGATGAAGATACAAACCTTTGCATAATTTGTTGTTATCGAAATCCGGACCACGACACATATGATGAGCTTATGGTAGGACTAGAGAAGCTTTTGGAGCACTTTTTCAATAAAAAATGCATTATATGTGGAGATTTCAATATCGACACCCTTTGTGAAAATAATAGACGCAATGAATTTTTTGCTCTTTTAAGGTGCTATAATTTTAGGGATCTCATAGAAACGCCTACTTTTGTAAGAAATAATGCGTGCTCTTGCCTCGACAATTATCTGACAAATGTGCCGGAAGAGTTTGTGAAGGGTTCTGCTGTGGATCATAACGGTCTAGCTGATGGGCATGCATCAATATTTTGCGACCTAGTTCTGCCAAAGTTTCTTTTAGCGCATAAGGAAGACCCTACTCTTATAATAGAACGTAGACAGTTCTCAGAACGAAACAATGAAATGTACAGAAACGAAGTTCTACTGGTCAACTTGAATAAAAAGGGTATTAATGGTTTCATAGCTAGCTTCACAAACATTTTCGAAAAGTGTTTTGCCAAAAAGAAGAAAAAAGTTTCATGAAAAAAGTCAGGTAAAATAAAATGGGTCACACCGGGAATCCAAATTTCTAGTAATATGAAGAGGGTCTTAGCAAATACAAACTGTGGTGATGAAACAGTGAGGAACTATCACACTCATTACATTATAATATATAGGAGAGTTCTAATTGCAGCAAAAAAACTAGCAGTCAAATCTGAATTGGACAAGGCAAAGCAGTCCACAAAGGCTTTATGGAATATTGTGAACAAACATAGGAATAAAAAAACTATTTCCTTAAGAGATAAGTTTTTGCTGAAAGTTAACGTTAAATTAATTCATAAGCCTATAGATATTGTAGACGTATTTGCTGAACAATTCGATGTTAAATCCTCAGGATTCTTTAACGGGGCACAGAGAGCAGCAGATTTGCTTACAGCGAACTGTCCGAAAATCACATGTGACATGGAGTTTAGACCGACAACCGTAATCGAAGTTACTAAAATAGTGCGACACTTTGAGAACAAACAATCATGTGGTTTTGACGACATTCCAATAACTGTAATCAAAAACAATATTGATATATTGGCGGAACCTCTAACAAATTTCTTTAATAACTGTTTAAAGGCATCAATTTTCCCAGATAAACTTAAGAGAGCTCGTGTTCTGCCAGTGCATAAAAAAGGATCAAAAACAGATCCGTCCCACTAAAGGCCCATCTCGCTATTGCCCATCTTATCTAAAATTTTTGAAAAACTTATCAAGGACAGACTTCTTGCACATTTAGTAATGAACAAAATACTGAGTGACAGACAATTCGGTTATCGGAGGGGCATAGGTTCAACCGACGCTATAGACACACTGGTAGATGATGTGATAAGTAAATTAGATCAGAAAATGAAAGTTGCTGCACTGTTTCTAGATCTAAGCTCTGCCTTTGATTTTGTAGACCATGGTATCTTAACTTCTAAGCTGGAGCATTATGGCGTGAGAGGTAAATGTTTAGAACTGATAGAATCCTACTTACACAACAGAAAACAGTTTGTTGAATTGAGCACAACTGACAGTGGAAAGCAAACGGTTACTAAGTCGAAATTACTCCCAATAGCTAGAGGAGTACCTCAGGGATCCATATTAGGCCCGATTTTCTTTATTGTTTTTACAAACGACTTGTTCAATTCTATCAAAGTTCCATTCCTGGTTTACAGCAAAAAACTTGAAAATTAATACTAGTAAAACAAATCTTCTTCTTTTTAAGACCACTGCTCGTAATAGCGACACGATAAATGCAACCTTGAACGGTGACACAGTGTCTATGGTTGATGTTTTCAAGTTTTTGGGTGTACACATTGATTCCCACCTAAACTGGAAACCAGAACTTACGGCTATTGAAAGAAGTGTCAGCTCAGCTTGCTACGCACTGAGAAGTCTTAGGGACGTCGTTGATGTAGACCACCTGAAAATGGTATACTATGCTCTGATCGAATCTAAATTGCGCTATAGTATAAAACTATCGGGTAATAGCTATAGTTACAATATCTCAAAAGCATTCGTCCTTCAGAAGAGAGCAATCCGCACGATAGCTCGCATTCCACAGATGGAATCGTGCAGGCCACATTTCATTCGACTTGGTATTCTCACAGTTCCTGCGCTTTATATACTTGTTCTGATGGTTGGTTTAGCTAAGAACATTCACAAAATAGAAACCCCGGAACAGAGGCTGAAACGAGAAACATCGCGTAGAATGGAGTTCGTAATAGAATCCGCTCCTCGTTTAGAGATATCCAGACATTCAGCTGGATATCAGTCATTACGGTTATTTAAGCATCTAACAGCTGAGCTCAAATTATTGGTTACACACAGTAGCTTCAAACAAAAACTTAAATTATATCTATTGAAGAAGTGCCCCTATAGCATTGAAGAATTTTGTAAGTGAATAAGTTGAATTGACATCCGGTTTATAGTAAGCATTTGACATAATTTTGTGGTATGACATGTATTGTATGGTGCCTTTTGTAGAAAATTTTAGTTGACTTTATAGACATTTGAAAGAATTATTTTTATATTCAATTGCCACTTTATTTTGTATTTTGACATTAGGTATTATTTGATTTGATTTGATTAATATTATTTGAATTATTTGACTTTGATATTAGATATTTAATGTAATTGTATTACCTATACTTATGTATGACATAATGTTAATATTTCACACATAATTTACATTGTTTATGAATAAATACAATACAATAGAATTGAAAATTTATGTTAAAACCCTTTCTTAGGGTTCCGTACCCAAAGGGTAAAACGTGACCCTATTACTAGGACTCCGCTGTCCGTCCGTCCGTGGCTGTATCTCATGAACCGTGATAGTTAGACAGTTGAAATTTTTACAGATGATGTATTTCTGTTGCCGCTATAACAAAAAATACTAAAAAACAGAATAAAGTAATTTATTTATCTGTAAACCATATTCAAACTTACCCTAAGTACGTTACGTATATGGAGTGTGAAAGAAGCCGCACAAATAACTAACAACATTTTGCTATGTCTAATTCAAACTATTTACTCCACACCATCCCTACCATTGTACGGTGGTACGGAACCCTTCGTGCGCGAGTTCGACTCCCACTTGACCGGTTTTTTTGTTGTTTTTTTTTATAATTTGTGAATTAGTAGACTATCAGATTCTGGAATAAAACGATGCTGTCACTTTCTCGTCTTTTTCGCCAAAAAAATACTTCATATTTATTCTAAAATATATATGAAAGTCTAGCTAGACCAATACAAAATCAATAGTCAGAAAGAAATTATCAAATAATTGCTTTTTTTAAATACATATTTTAATAGGGATATTAAATATTAATGTGAATTATTGACTAAATTTAATTATAAGTACTTCATTTATAATTAATATTGACTAAATATTCAGATACGATGTGAGCGCCTGCAAAACTTCAAGAGGCAAAAACACAACTTTATAAATAATTTACTGATTTTACACACACTTCATTTTGAGAAAACGTCACTTGCGTCGGGCTTGGTTTTTTTTTTCATTCATCGTGATCATTGTCCTTTTCAGGTTATAAAAACCGGTAGATGCATAATTAATATTTTATGTCTTCAGATACTGGATGACAGGCACATGTAAGCCTAACAAACAAGAGCACAAGTCTTCGGACCCTCTCGCCCTGGAGCAGTTCTTATCTGCGTTCCTGCTCCTCATGGCCGGCATTTTGCTGGCTGCCCTCCTGCTGTTCCTCGAACATGTTTACTTCCGGTACATGCGAGGACATCTGGCAGCATCCAATGCGGGCAATTGTTGTGCTCTCGTCTCTCTCTCAATGGGTACAGTCTATTTTTAATTATTCATGGACCAAAGTGTCTACGGCGAATGATTTGTAAATCTATCTTCCAACGTCGTTTGTTTTTACTTAGATCCGCCTAATGAATCCTTTGTATTTGCGCAGGGCAATCCTTATCCTTCCACGGCGCTGTAATAGAGGCAGCTGCTGCTCAACGCTACGGGACTGGAGGGCGAGGGCACTGTAGATCTGCAGTTTGCGCGGCGCAGGTCAGTTTGATATTTCACCAGTCGGTTTAACATGAGAACTGGGGCCCAATTATGTTAAGGTAAACGCAAAGCGACAGCATATCGATTGCCCCGAAGGGCGCAAAATGCCGTATTTGGCAGTCAGTCTCCAAACAAAATAGGCACTAAAATACGGCATTAAAATACGGCATTTGGTGCCTTCGAGAATAATCGATATACTATCGCTGTACGTCTTCATAACAGAATATTGCAGAGTGTTTGTGGACTTTTTTAATTAACACAAAATTCTGCGGGCGGAAAAGAGAAAAGCATCTACCACAAATACCATTACCGACATATTACAAATAATTTCCCTACTCTCTGGCTGACAATTGGCAACATCAAACCGGCTTTCATTTCTCGAACGACGGCACCGCTCGCAGACGTGTGTTACTACTTACATATCGGATTAAATTAAAGAATGGTTAAAAAAAATGTCAAGCCGTTTAGGCTGTATCGCTTGCTAAAGAAATGGTCACACATACAAACAAACACACTTAAATACATATACCTACATAAAACACTCGAAAAACATTTCCGTTCATGTGGTGCAGTTGGGAAAAAAGAGAGATCAATTATAGCCAAGCTGGCGTATCTACTTATTTGAGAATAAATAGAATATAAAGCCGATTTATTCAACTGTAACTCAATGGACGCACCTACATATTTCGTTGTTATTGCACGTCTAGCCGCCATCGCGTCGAAGCTCCGACTGATGGATGTCAAACGGACTGGTGCGGTGCGATGCATGCATGCGCAATCACGTTTAGTTTGGTCTGATGCAAAGGGACTGAAGCTAACGGATTACGATGCGCCTGGAAAATCCGTGTGTTGCCGTCAGTTAAAATTCTCAATTCAATATTTCACAGTTTTAACTGACATCACTCCAATTTGATCCTTCCAAACTGACCAAGCATGCCCAAATTTTCTGTAATCGTCTAAGGTAATAGGTTAAATAACTCACCAGATCTGGCGCGCGCGCCACGAGCGCGACGCGGCGATGCAGCGCGCGCGGCAGCTGGCGGCGGCGTTGGCGGCACAAGGGCTGCAGCCGCCGCCGCGCCGGCTCGCGTCGGCGGCCGCGCTGCTGGCGGACGGGCAGGCGCACGACGCGACGCGCCCGCGCACGCTGCACGCGCCCGCCGACCTACTGCCCGATCTTGACCGTCCGCTCTCTTGCGGCGATTTGCGTGCAAGGTAACGGACTCATTAATCTTGGCTTGTTTAAAGTAAGTTAGACAGATATCACTGATAGTCTAACCAAGAAAAGAAACAAATTATGTAGGGTTGTGGCTGGCTCTGATTGCAGAAAATGCAATACAGATACAGTGCAATATGAAAGCTTAAAAACTCCTGTAAATCGAATAAGGGTAGATGAAGTCGCTCAAATTAGTGAGGGAAAGAGAATCAGGATGTTTCTGTCAGCAAAGTAGGTAAAAATTAATACTGAATCAGAATGGCAAGATGTGAAACGTATATGGAATGGTACGTAGGTTTCTACCTTATTAACTTGGAACGTATTTTTCTTTTCAGAGAACGGACGCGAGTAGAAATGGAAACAGTGCTGTGAGGTGCATTTTGCGCCACCATATTTCAATTCCTGAAGGCTGTTCTTACACCAAGTTATACAAGACGAAGTTAGTTATACCTAATTTTAAAAGTGTGGACAGATAAAAAAGCGTTGTAATTATTAAATAAATTATTAAAATTATTAAACTGAGAGCTGGATGTAGATAGTGAAGCGTTGTTGTGGGACGCGCGCACGGCGCAGGCTGGGTGCCGAGCGCGCGTCCTCGTGGTTGTCTACTACAATAAAATATATTTTTTGGACAATAATCTTTGGTTTATGTGTAGATTCCAAAAATGATAAGATGTCCTTTATTATGCTTTTCGCACTTACCTCCCTCCACGATACTCCTGCGAACTCTTTTTCTCTGTTTTTGTTACAAACACGAAGTGCCCTATACTATATAGTGGGACTACTTTGACAGTTTTTTTTAATATGTTATTGTCCGGCTTGGACTAATGCCAACATCAAGTTTATTTTATTTTTATTTAAGGATCAAAGGTAGGAAAACGAAATAGTAAATAATGAAAGGAAAGGGAACGGAATTTACAATATTTGTATAGTAAAATCAGTTTCTTAAACAGTGCTGGTCATTCAGTGGTGGTCATATAATTACAGACAACTGAATGCATATTAAAATATCTAAGCTATTCCATCCCTCTCTTTATTTTTGAACAAACTATTATTGGAACTTGCTATACAATTTAAAAATATTTGTGTAAGTATTGTGTGATTGATGTTAAAACGAAATATCAAAAAAACTTGTCTGTTCCTAATTTTTATTCGGTTTATCCTAATTGCAAGCAGCATAAACTTTGCAAAGATATGGCCATATAATTAAAGACACTCCATTTGATTAGAAGAAGAAAAAAATGTTATTGAAAATATCTTTATTCCATAAAATTCCTAACACATTTATAAAACATTCCTGTACCTTCGTATCAATATTTGATCGCATATTCTTTTGGCTGAAATTTTGTAAAAGCTTCTACCGGAATTTGCTCCCATGCTTCTGTTAAAGCTGTATAAAGTTGATCGACGTTTGATGTCCGCTTTGTCGCCACTGTCTTCTTCACCTGATACATATTATTTATTGGATTTAAATCCGGACTGTACGAGGGCCAATCGAAAACTGTCACAGACTGGTTCCTTAAGTATTATTTTACTACTTTTGTACTGGAATTTAACCATGTGGCCTTCTATTTTCCTGAAATGTCTAACACCAAGTCCTGAAAAACAGCCCCCACACTGATATTTCTGCCCCCATGTTTGACTACTTTCTTGGTATACTTTAGATCCATTTCTTTGTTCGGGGGGCGCCTAGCACATTGTTTTCCGTCAGAATTATTCATATTAAT
This sequence comes from Argyresthia goedartella, assembly GCA_949825045.1. Classification (NCBI taxonomy): domain Eukaryota; kingdom Metazoa; phylum Arthropoda; class Insecta; order Lepidoptera; family Argyresthiidae; genus Argyresthia; species Argyresthia goedartella. Next base: position 16,344,185 of record OX463821.1, on the reverse strand, counting down.
TTTTGTTTCATCAGAAAAAAGCACGTGTTTCCACTCTCGTTCAGTCCGGTGGCATGCGCTACTACCCAGTAGCAGATGCCACCAGCATATTCAAGTTTTAATGTCAACAATACATTTTTTTTACTGGCAACTGACATTAAAATGGCAATCTTGAAATTGCCATTTGAGAAATTCAAAAACCAGGTTAAAGCAACTTTGTCAAAAAAGGGATATTACAATGTTCAAGATTATTTAAAAGACGGGACTGTATGGATGGGGTTAATCTGGCTCAACACAGACCTTGCTGTTAATAGTTTTGTAATTATTTATTCCTACTTATTAATTATGATATAATGATATTATAAAATTTGTATTAGTTAAGTACAAGCAATTTTTAAAAGAGATCTAAAAATCAATCTTTGGGAGTTTCTACGCCCTTCCTCTCCCACAGTGGTCCAATGTAGAGAAGTGGCAAAAAATGACGATTGCTAAGTATATGTTAATATCTACAGTAATAAAGACATTTGGAATTTGGAATTTAAAAAGAATGAAACCCTGTCTCGTCAACGACATCTTTTTTCAAGTAGGGAACTAGATACTTTTTTCTTGTCCGTCAGAATTATTCATATAAATTTTTGTTTCATCAGAAAAAAGCACATGTTTCCACTCTCGTTCAGTCCGGTGTTCATATTTTTGAGCAAACGCTTGCCTTAACATTTTGCTTTTTCAAAAGTGGAACCTTCCGAGACACTAGAAGTTTGCTCACATAATTTTCGTCTAATTGTTCTTGCAGAAACACCTTCGACCCTCCTGCACCAAACAACTTCGAACGTACACGGAAAAAAAAACTCGTATCTATAGCCAGATTCTGGTACGTCATACATTTTTTTTCGTAGTATATGTGAGAACTCTAAGGATAGTTGCGACTACTAGTTCATTCTCGTAAAAGGGAATTGTACACAAAACTACTCCTTATTTACACACGACAATATCAATAGTCAAATTTAAACATGTACAAGGTGACATGTGAGGTGAATTTAATTAGCTGACCATATTTTAGGGAATGATAGAACGCGTCATTATGAACAACTTTCCCGAAGAAATATATGGTCGCAAACGGAAAAAAAAATGGGTCCCCCATAGTAACTTGTAATCAGCTGATCGGGTCAATGTAGCGGGGACAATAGAACATTGTTGCCCAGGTACAGAAAGTAAGCAATAGATGGACGAGTGTGGCTCGGCCCTAGATGGACGAGTGTGGCTCGGCCCGCGAAGATGCGAGTCTATCTATTGCACTTTCTACCGAGGCATTTACTATGTGCTTTTCACGCCTAATGTAAGGAAATAAAACAGGTTGAGTACACAGTATAATACACAGTTTAATTAAAAGTAATATTGATATTCGCATTAGGGCAGTTGTGGAATGACAAGGTTTTTTTTTCCCGGAACATTTATATTAGTATTTTGTGTCATTTCGGCCGGTATGGAGTGTGATGCCGACCGAAAATAATCGACCAATAGCAGAGTAAAAAGTAAAAAAGGCCGCTAAACACTACATTTTACTTTGCAAATCTACATTGTTTGACTCTTTTTGAATTTTACTACTAATAACTACTTTCTACTATCATTTCAATCCATCTTTGGCCATATTTCCGAGCAGTGGCGTGAAAATATTTTTTTCACACCTTTCATTCGGAAAAGTAAGTTTTGCTCCACGACGAGAGGGAGCAACATGCTACTTACTTTTCTGTTCAAGCCACTTTTTTACTTTATTCATTATAGGGTGTAGCATTTACGCAATGTACCAATTGAACATAGATCTTAATAAAATAATCGATTGTATTTTCATCGTAGTCGATTAAAAACGAACATGTTTCAAGTTTTAACTTAACAACGTTATAAAAAAATATATGAATATTTCGTAGTATTTAAAAAAATGTCACAATAAATTATATGTTTTACTGAAATCAAAACTATCGATGACTGCTATTGTGATATAATGAATATTGATATCCGAAACCATTGTAATATTCGATTCGATTATTTTTACACATTGGTAAAAGTACACAGGAATATTTTATCTGTGGTGACCTTTCCCTAATCCTTCACAATCCGCGATTATAAATATATAAGTTTTGTTTACGTTGTTCGATTACTGTAAAAGCGGTGAAAGTATAATTCAAAGTATAGTTGTTTTTTTTTAGAGCATTTAAATTAAATTTTCCTCATAGTCGGTGTGAAAAGTTGTATATGTCACTCAGGAGCAAAATTATTTTCGGCATGGGCGTTAACGCTTGAATCCTTCGTTACGCTCAGGATTCTATCGTAGAATCCTTCCCTTCACTCTGGATTCAATGTACCGCCTTCGGCGTAAATACATAATTTTGCTCCCTTGTAACACAAATAACTAGGTATTCCATTTGCGACCATATGTTTCTTGGGGAAAGTTGTTCATAATGATGGGTACTAACATTCCCCATGTAATTAACATTCGCCTAATAAAATTTCACCTTGTTTAGTGTAATTTAATCCTCCTTTTGTACAGGTTGCATACTATATAGTTACCCTCAAAATATAATCTGAATCGTCTACAAAAATATTTCTTGTAGTACATGAAACTTATTCATATGTACTATCGACTATTTAGTCTTGTAGCCTTCACAATACTATTTGTAGCTGTTAATACTTGTACTCTGTAGTGACTACTATTAATTTTGTAATTGCTCTCTTTTAAATTGTAACCCCACACCTCACAACTTGGTTCAAATAACATTGTAGTTTTTGGTGCCAATTCGGAGTTGCACAATTTTAGTTAAGTTAAGTTTAATCCTGTCCAACTTGTCAAATCTGACAGACAGCACCATACAAGTTCTGTTAAGTTAAATATGTCAATATTGACAGGTTTAAACTGAACTTAACTAAAATTGTGCACCTCCGAATTAGCACCAGTATAATAATAATAATAATACCTTGGACACTATAGACACACATTGATCTAGCCCCAAACTAGGATTCCCTGTATCTTGGGTACAGACAACAATACCTACACTTACTTATATAGATAAATATTATACATGCTGGCCGTCGTTCGAGAGAAGTCCACGAATTTGCAGGGTAATGTAATGGTTGATTAATGAATACCGAGAGAAAGGCTATAGGTCTGTAATTTTCTACTTCCGACCTGGATCCATCCTTAAGCATAGGACTCGTGACGTTTTCCATCGCCTTGCGTGTAAACTGCAGACTTTATTTTTTGTATTGTATTTATTGACAAATTGTAAAGAAACCTAAGCGGTAGTTCCAATGCCGATAGGCAGTCTCTGACTAAAAACGGCGGAATACCGTCGAGTCCAGCAGAGGAGCGCGGTTTTAGTCGTCGCCCTGCACGTCGTATATCAGCTATAGAGATAGAGTCGATCGCTATTCGCACCGAGCCATTGCCCTGTCCGGCTCTACGGACGACGACTACGACTCTCGGTATGTCGGGCAAGAACACGGACTGGAAGTAAAATGCGAACGTATTGGCCGCTTCTACTCCCGCCACAGTCTTGCCGCCATACTCATACTCGTAACAAGTCACTTTAGTAGTCCGTTGGTCTCTGATAAAGGTCCAAAAAGTAGTGGGGTCAGTCCTGATGTCATTCTCAGCTTGTCGTATGTATTCGCAGTAATGTATGTCTATTAGGTACTTGACTCGACTTCTATAGTAACGAAACAATTCCTTATTAAACTCATTGCCCTCAGTTCTGTATCGTTTCAGATGGAAGTGTTTGTTCTTAATGTTGCGCATGATGTCAGGCGTGAACCACTTAGGGTATACAAACCGAGTCCTCACGACTTTAAGCTGTTTTCTTGGAACGCAATCATCTATATACGAAAATATCTTATCATACAAGAAATTAGTGGCTTGATCAATGTCATTGGATGCATACAGATCGCTCCAATCAATAGAGGCAAGGGAAGAATATAACTTACTAAAGTCTGCTTTGCGGAAGTTCCACTGTGGTCTATCAGGTGGGTCAGGCGACTCCCCCGTCGGTGGCGACGGTGGGCGACGGCTTGGGACGTGGGAGACGCATGTCATCTGCAGCGGCGGGTGGTACCCGTCCACAGGTTGCGTTAGTGGCTCCACCATCCCAGACACATCGATCCGATCAATGCCTATATCACTCAGATCTAGTATACTATCATTACTATTCGTGACCGTATTATACTGATTAAAGTTACAGAAGTGCATTAAATATGCAAATTGCAGGCAAATTAAGATTGAAATCCCTAATAATAATTTTATCTAAAATTTTACAACACTTTCGATGATTACAAAATCCTTTGTAAAGTGTGAGTCCGGAGATGACGGCTTGATGTGAACTACAACACAAAGAAATTTCACATAGTTATTAGACACAATCGCAAATATAACTTCCACATCGTCGTCACACCCCTCCACATGATGCAGCTGACGCACGTTGTAGCAGTCGCGCACGGCCAGCAGCACCCCGCCCCAGCCGACGTCGCAAGCGTGGGCGGAACGTTTCAGTGACTGCATACATATCAGCTTGTAGTCGTAGGTAGCATGCTGAGCTTGAATCGGTCCAATTTTGTTCTAATGCCTCTGACAGTTTGGTAAACTGGGCTTGGGACTGCCATGGTTTTAAATGCACGTCTTCAGTCCAGTGCTCAACAGACATGTATTCGGCGAATTTTTTGGATGGTATATACTCCCAGCTTGAATTAAGCGTAATCTCCCCTCGGTTTTAGTGCACAGTGCAACTATCCGCCGGGCAGATAGATTTGAGATGTTCTACTATATTTTCCACCCCAGTACTTGCTTTCACATAGTATATGTGTAGGTAGAACTTTCTTTCGGCTGCTTCTACTACAATAGAACCAGGCACCGCAGTTCCCCTGATGGATGGCCGACGGCGGGCTCGCCTATTTACGGCTGTCCAATCCCCCTCATTTTGTGCTTCTTCGGCCCCAAGTATCGACAGCAGTGGTGATTCGGCCGTATCACAAGGGTTGACGGCGCAGTAACGCTGGAGCCCTGGTAGCACAGGGCGGTCAGCGCGAGGTAGACGCGGCCCCGATGACGAAGCCCCCCACTCGGCCCCCGCGGGCCCTCCCGCGGCAACATCATAATCAGATCAATCTGAACTACCGGATTTGCCTTAATCCCAGATGCCACAACCTGTTTTTCACCCGGGGTGGCATCCGCTACTAAGCATTAGCAAATGCCACCCCCCTGCTTGTCACCCGGAGTGGCATTCGCTACTACCCAGTAGCAGATGCCAGCAGCATATTCAATAGTTTTAATGTCAACAATACATTTTTTTTACTGGCAACTGACATTAAAATGACAATCTTGAAATTGCCATTTGAGTTTAAAAACCAGGTTAAAGCGACTTTGTCAAAAAAGGGATATTACAATGTTCAAGATTACTTAAATGACGGGACTGTATGGGGTTAATCTGGCTCAACACAGACCTTGCTGTTAATAGTTTTATAATTATTTATTCCTACTTATTAATTATGATATAATGATATTATAAAATTTGTATTAGTTAAGTACAAGCAATTTTTAAAAGAGATCTAAAAATCAATCTTTGGGAGTTTCTACGCCCTTCCTCTCCCACAGTGGTCCAATGTAGAGAAGTGGCAAAAAATGACGATTGCTAAGTATAGTAAATATCTACAGTAATAAAGACATTTGTAATTTGGAATTTAAAAATAATGAAACCCTGTCTCGTCAACGACATCTTTTTGCAAGTAGGGAACTACTTTTTTCTTTTTTTATGAGCTGTCAGTAAATCGCTCATTATCTGTAGTGGTGGAGGGAAAGAGATAGCGCTTTAAGAGATAGCGACTATCTATTTTTGTGAAAAGTCAATAGATTGTATTTTATTAAAATCGCAAAATGTAGTTTTCAAAGTTATTTGTGCGGCTACTTTACTACTTCATTTTGATTAAATCTAAAATACTTACCTATAAATTGGTTCCCAGTCCCCCCTATTAGCGAGATCTACTGACCACAGGGCCACCTTTATCAACTAGGTAACGGTTTTGACAATCTTACGGTGACATATATGTATAAGGTGACATTTATTTAAAGAGCCTAGTTCATACTGAAGACTAGGTAAGTATTCGGTCATTTGATTCCTAAGGACACTTGACAGTGGGTTAATGACCTTTATATGGGTTACGGTATCCCAGATTGATACAAAGTCATTTCTAACAACGAATTAAAAGACTTATGTACGTAGGTATTACAATCTCCAAATCTCCATGTCTTGAGGCGTGTTTAACTTGTAAAAGTGCATTATTTTTGCCTACTTGCAATAAATTGTTAGTTTGAGTTTGCGTTTGAGTCATAAAGCGTCCCGGAGACGATCAATCTTGCATGACATGCATGCATGATATCAATTTTGATTGATGGGATGCGTGACTAGGGTTACCATATCTCAGGGTTTGGCCTGAGATCTCAGGCTTTTCAGGCTCATCTCAGGCTCTCAGGCTTTGGGCCGAAATCTCAGGCTTTTCAGGTTCTTCTTAGGATTCCGGCCAGATTTAGGAAATTTCAGGATTTTTTAAATTTTCGATAGAATATAGATAGTGTTCTTTTAGATCTAGTTTATTGCAGGAAAAAAAAGTCGTGTACTCTCGTGTATAAATGATGAATGAAAATTATTTCCAACGCAGATATGGCATTCCTTGACTTATTAATATATGTCAAGGAATGCCATAATAATATATCTGCGTTAATACGCAGATATAAATTGAGATATCGATTCACTCATGAACTCTTGCAAAGAACTCTTCATGAAACTGAGCCGGACGATTATAATTTTTTTCTTCGAATGAACAATGATTCTTTTAAAACATTGTTGATGTTGATTCGAAAAGCAAGACACTAATATGCGACAAGCTATTCCCGCTAGTCAAAGGCTCTCGATAACTCTACGCTACTTGGTTGCTCCTCGTATTTTGGGTATAATAATAATCGAGACGTGAGAGGCTATATATAATCCATGCATTAAAAGAAAATATTCTAATAATATATTTTATTTTTATTTGCATATTCGTTTGTTTTGGATTTCCAAAGTGAGGGGAAATCCCTCTATAAAGATATTAGCAAAAAAAAAAAACTAAGTCTCGCTCAGTAACTATGCCGGCGCCGGCGTTTAACAAGGACACGTCTACTTGATCTTCGTCCGCCATCTTCAACGTTGCGCCCGCAAATGAACGAAACTCGTCATGCCGCATGATGGGCCGTCATGCACGCGTCTCAATCAGCCCCGTCAATCAAAATTTCTGTCAATCTCCGTCATGCAGCAGAATGCATGATGGTAGCGTTATGCCTCGCGGTAAACGGTCAATTTTGCATGAATCATGCATGCATGTCATGCAAGATTGATCGTCTCGGGACCCATAAGAGCGAATGAGAGGTGGCGCAATGGAGAGTAATGGTTAACCTACTATTAAGCAGAAATTCAGTGGTAACGCCCTGATACTCGAATAGAATAGAAAATCCTAATCAAGGCACCCCTCTTCCTAGGCAGTCTTGTGGCTAGACTCTAGAGTGTTTTTTAAGGAAACTTAAGGACCAAAAAATAATAACAAAATCAAAACCGACCAAGTGCGAGTCTGCCTCGCGCACCGAGGGTAAAGGAACAAATCTCGTAAATTTTTCATTTTGCTTCTTAACTTTTATTTCGTTTTACCTGTCTAGGGCTGTGGCCGTCCATCTGTCTGTAATCAAATCTTGCAAGTTAAATTTGATCCACCTCCCGGTTTCCAAATGAGCTGAAAATTTGCATGCCTATGTAAATTCGATGACAATGCAATCTAATGATGGAGCAGGAAGGTGGCCATGGTAACTCTGTAATAAAACGACGCAACCCTATCAAGTTTGGGCTCGCATGATTCGTCTCGACAAATACTTTCGTCCTAGGCTATACCAGGGTCTGAGAATGGTGCCGGAAGGTGCCCATGAGTACGTATTATGCTCTATAATCTATATATTCGGTTAGCTAAAATAAAAACATTATTTTTGCGAAATATGTAGTTAGGTAATTTTTTTGTAATAACAGGCAGGAAATTTAACAGTTTCGAATCGCTCGGCTAGCGTGGTCTAAGATATACGGGTCGTACAATGTAAAATTTATGTCGCGTTCCGAGTCACGTCAACAAAGCCATCATCGCTCACGTGACGTCACGACCATCACGCCCGTTCCGAGTGGGAAATGACGACCATCATAGATATCCATTCGGAACGCTTCGAACGCGACGGTAGACGTTGACACTGACACTATTATAACCCAACTGTTGTTAACTATTGTCATTTCGAGACGTATACAGTCGTAGTAGTTATATTAGCTTTGTTTTGGGTGAATAAGTGAGAAAATAAACAATTATGGAGCGCCAGGAGTCGCTGCTGGTTGCCGTTCTTAGTTTGATTGTCAGCAGTCAGCGTGAAAGCTGTCACTTTTGATGGCTCGCTCACAGTGCTGACGCTCAAAGCATGGGCGATGATAGCACAACATGGCGGCGTTAATGATGTCATTCATGACGTCATATCAACCATTTTGAGCTATCGTTGTCACGTTAAAACTCATTCGGAACGACCTCGTAGACGCTGTAATCGATTATGGTGCGATTCGGAACCCGCTGTTACTTTGTTCAGTTTTGTTTGACACTTGTTTTTTTCCCGTCATGCTGTTAGTGTGATTGTGATGAGAATTTGCAATTTTTCAGCTTCGCTGTTCTTGGTCTGGAATCTATTGTTGATTGATCTGAAGTTCATATTAGCTGTGATAAAATGTCTAAAGACATCATTATTCTTGCCCCTAACGGGAGAAGGCAAAAAGTCCATTGTACTCCGGACACCAGCTTTTTGCAGGTTAGTGAGTTAATTACATTTCGAGGATGTTATCCTACCGGATTTCTAGCACCTTCTACCCGTTCATGTCAACGGCTGACCGTACAAAATGTCAGGACGACATTATTAGTACCGTTGACAAAAACAGTTTTACTTGGTGGTGGAGCTGGTTAGTTTAATTTCTTGATCAAAATATCATCATCATATCATTTTGTTCACGACGAATATCACTAATGTACGCTACTCAAAAGCGAGCATACCCTTGTTGAATTAATTTTAATATCCAAAACTGTGTTATCCTTCTGTAATTATACACACATTTCACTAGCACTAAGTTTTAAAGTTTATATAGATACAAAACATATCTGCAAAAATATAATGAAACCAATGAATGTACTACCTAGTTACATTAGGTGTTTATAATGGTAATTTACTTTTTTAAATAAAGAACTTAAAATCAAATCTTAAAATTTGTTTGAAGTCTTGAATAAAAAGGGCTTCCTTTGTATTTACTTGTAACCGAGTTAGCACCATCTGATGATAATTTATTTTCCTTCTCCTCTTCAATAAATTACATCAATTTGAGTAATCATTGCATCCAGTTTAATGCAAAACTTTTCCTTTTTTACTCTTAGTGGAATTAACTTGTACAACACAATACCAATAGTTTCAAATAAAAACTCTAAATAGCATTAACTATAAACAAAACTATTACATGGGACACACATATGGTGTGGTGCGGGGGAGAGGGAAGGGGAAATTTGATTTTTGTAATGGTCAGCCACAGCAAACCTGAAATGCACGGATAGTCAATACAGATACAGACAATAACTGAGCAAGACCACCATCTGTCTCTCGCCCATGTATGCATCTGTCTTGTACCCCTTACAGGCAGCACTAGGCGCCAAGAAACTTCAGGGTCAGGTTTACCAGGATTTTGGGTTGGATTGGAGCATAGGTGGGCACTACGGGGCGAGACTTAATTTCTCTTATTTATTATTAGTTACTAGCTGATGCCCGCAACTTCATGTGCATGTTCCTAGGAATATATATATTAATAATATAGGTATAATTTACTGAGATAATGATACCCTCCTTATGGTGCAGTCGGATGTATCCTATATGTTAATCTAGCTCATAAACTATCTCTGTGCTAAATTTCAATCAAATTCATTCAGCTGTTTTACCGTGATTGAGGCACAAACATGGCTACTTTCACATTTATTTATTTATTTAAAAGGAAAACCAACAACACATCAATATTAGATAGGTACAATAATATAACATAGAAGGCCAATTAAAGGTTTTCTCAGACTATATAGTATAGATACATAAAGAGTTTGAACTGGACAGGATACACAATAGATTCATTGACGTCTTCGTTCCCGTTCCGACAACAGCCGCGGTCAGACCGAGGGCGCTCTTTTATTTAGTTGTAATAATACCCTGATTTTAATTTCATTTACAAGTGTTACTTGTCGAAGAAATCAGGTGAGTGTTTCTATTTCATTATAATATCCCTGTCTTATTTTCATATCGTTAGCGCTTAAAATCGAGCTATCCGCATAAAATTCCCACGCTTTTTTATAGGCTTTTTATGCTGCAGGCTTTTATTTCTGAAGGCTTTTATTTTTTCAAGGCCACGCTTACTTATTAATTTCAGACGAGAAATTTAACAAAATGGACGATCAACTTTCGGCTGATCATGCCCCAAATAAAAACACCTCGGGGTCACTTCGCAGCAATAAACGAAAGAGAGCTCGTTCCTCTAGTAAGGATAGTTCTACCAGTTCTGCGTCATCGGGGAGTAGTTCTAGTAGCTCCAGTAACAGCGGATCAAGAAAATCCAGAGGTCGCTCTAAAGGTCGAGCAGGTCGAAACAAGCGCGCGTGCCGCCGGCGCTGCGATGTCGACAATAGGGCTGATAGGCTTGATTTGCTTCTCACAGAGGTTTCCAATATTAAAAGCCGGCTACACGAAAGAGATATATACAAGCGTAATAATTCCCCTCGCGATAGCGGTGATTATTTGGACGATAATGTTAGCTACCAACTTTACGACAGTGAACGCACGGAGGAACTAGAACCTCAGCAGCCAGAGTTCTCACTAACCAGCATCGTTACTAGGGTTCAAGAGCCAGTAGTACCCAGAACACCAGCTTCTTATTTGGAGTTTCTTAAAACTATTCAGCGTTTTGATGATCCGGACTGGCGAAATGTTCGATATTCAGACGTTCAGAAAAACTACCGGCACAGCCCCGGTTTTACGGAATTAGAAACTAATGACGAAGTCAAACGTTACGACTCCTCTAAGACCATGAGTAATACAGACAAAGCTTTCGCTTCCCTGAGTTTCGCGCTCGTAAAACAACGAGATTGCCTCGAAAAAGAAATGCGCAGTTTCCTAGCTTATGCTAAGAATACCCCCGGTATCAGTTTTGATGAGATCAATGAGAAAATCAATGATATGTTCGTGACTGGTGATTACGCCAAAATTTCTAGCGATTCCCTACAAATGGTCTGCGGCCACAGGGCAGAGCTGATTCAACAGCGCCGGGAGACGATTCTTGCTTCGGTAAAGGATCCTGTACACAAAGGCCTATTACGCAAAATCCCTCCGTCATGCCATCATCTCTTTGATGCGCAAAAATTTACAACTACCCTCGAAAGAGCGGGCGGCGTTCGCAAGGTTTTCTGGCCCCGAGATAATAGAGATCGCGCTCCAGGTACGTCTGCCTCTGCAACGCGAAACCCTTCCGCGCAGATGCATCCACCTCAGAGAACTTTCCAACAACGCTCCGTTGAGCAAAACCGTACGAGACCTTATAATCAGAGGTATTATATAAACATGAATATAGGCCCCATGAGATCCTTTCGTGGCCGCGGCGGAAGACAAACAAACACAGGGGGAGACATCGGAACTTACGGTTCTGCCCGTCGAAGCTCTCCCGTATCCCACCGGGATCGGAGACGCGGCCAACCTCGACGATTCTGACTCAATGAGTCTATTCAGAGCCGGCCAACTGGCTCATTTTACCAAAGTTGGTTAAAAATGGGGGCACCGGACTACATCCTCAAGATTATTTCCAATTACCGGATCCCGTTTTGAAAAAACCCCCATTCCATACACCAGATTTAAACAAAAGCCGACAGGCAACATCGCCTTCGGTGGAAATGTCTCAAATTCTGACAAAAATGAAAACAGAACAGAAGGCGTACTGACCCCAGTCCCTTTGTCTCCAAGTTTTGTATCAAAAATGTTTCTAGTCCCCAAAGAGACAATGAGACCAATTTTCAACCTGAAAAAACTCAATGCTTACGTGGATGTTCAACCTTTCCGGATGATAAATATGCACAGGGTTCCAGACTTCCTACAACCCAGAGATTATCTCGTAAAAATAGATATATGACAGGCATACTTCCATTTGCCTGTAAGCATTTGTCACAGGCGATTTCTACGCCTAATTTACAAGGGAGAATTGCTCGAAATGAATTGTCTGCCTTTCGGGCTGAGCACAGCCCCAAAATCATTTGCGTCGGTAAGCAACTGGGTTGCGCAAGTGCTTCGCCAGCACGGAATACGCCTAATAGTGTATCTAGACGACTATCTTCTTGCGCACCGCCAAGCATGTATCCTGATGACACAAGTAGAGCTAACGTTAAACATACTCAAAACATTGGGCTGGTTGGTAAACACAGAGAAATCGAGTCTCACTCCAAGTCGAAAAATCGAATATTTAGGAATTCTTTGGAATCCCTGGACGAATCAGAAAATGCTTCCAGAGAAAAAGTGCGTAAAATTAAAGACCGCAATCAAGTGTGCTCTAGAGCACAAGACAATTACCACAAAACAACTTCAAAGTCTAAAAGGCATGTTGAACTTTGCGAGTTTTGCTGTTCCGTGGGGAAGACCCATCACACACGCGCCTCACATATACATGCGCCGCATCCGACCCATTATATGGCAACGGACGCTTCAGACTTGGCTTGGGAAGCCAGAATAAACAATGTTGTAATGTCAGGGCGTTTTGGTTAGAAGCAGAGAAGGAGTTGCATTGCAACCACAAGGAACTACTGGCTATTTTGAGAGCCATAGAAAGTCAAGGTCAGAAGAGATGCAAGGTGGAGGACCTTGCATCTCTTCACTTACAAACGGACAACAAGACAGCAGTGTCTTACCTATGCAACGAGGGGGGTACCAAGTCACCGACACTTCTAGGGCTAACCTTCAAGATTTTGAAGTTGGTCGACAGTTACGAATGAACCTGTCAGTGCATTACATACCGGGCAATTACAATACGGAGGCGGATGGGTTGTCCCGTGTCCGCGCAGCACCAGAATGGCATCTTTTACCGCAAGCTACAAGCCGAATCTTTGCCAAATGGGGGACACCTGTAATAGACTTGTTTGTTTCTTCGGTAACACGCGTGGTTCCAAAATACTGTACCATAGATTGTCTGGACAGTCATGCCGATTTTCACGACGCACTCTCTCGAACATGGAATTATCCTCTGGCTTGGGTATTTCCGCCGCCATTTTTAATACCCAAGGTCCTGCAACACCTGAACAACTGCCGAGGGATATTCCTAATAGTGGCACCCAGATGGGAGAGAGCGTTTTGGCGGCCAGGTCTAAGGAGCCGGGCGATCGCCCCGCCTTGGACAATAATGAATCTTCCTCGAGTGCTGGTCGACACTACGACCGGCAGGCCCCCGCAGAAAGTCTCGGAGATGACTCTCGAAATATGGAAGTATGGGGGTGGAGCAGGCATCTAGATAGTTGGTCTGAACAACAAAAAGAACTTCTGAAAGCGAGTTGGCGGCCTCTAAGGTCTTATTCATATTCATATTCATATTTATTTATTGATAACGTCAGTTACAAGTCATTTTGTAAATATAGTTAGTTCAGATGAATGTCAAATAAAAATTACATTAAAATTAAATTGTGTCAAATTAAATTAAAATAATTATAATAAATTATATTGAATTATATAAAAATATAAAAAAAGAATAATTTACTTAATTAACACAAATGTTGTCTACCTAGTTGGGTAGGTCTAGGAATTCCGAAAAAGAATAGAAGGTTTGCTCGACAAGCCAGCGCTTCAGGCGCAGTTTGAAAGTGCTTGGATTGGGAGCATCGGTTACGTTGGCGGGAAGACGATTATATACCGCCGGACCCATGACGTGAGTCATCTTCGATGACTTCCCCAATGTGTGGGGGACCGTCGCGAGTTAGTGACCGTGGCGGTGTGTTTTGCGGAGCGTGCGGAATGAGTCCAGGTTTTCGCGCACGTAGACGGCCACTTGCAGAATGGTGACAGACGGCAACGTCAGGATCCTGAGCGCTTTGAAGTGAGGCTTCGCGGAGACGTCCCAGCGGACCTGGACTATAGCTCTCACGGCTCGCTTTTGCATCCTGAATGCCCGTTCCCAATCTGCTGCGCATCCCCACAGGGAACGGAAAACGATAGGCATATCTCATTTAATTATTAGGCTTCGAATATTTTTAATATATGTTTTATTAACAGGTAAAACATGCTTAATATATTGAATTTGGTTACGCTCAATCCTTTCTATGTAGGTATCGTAACGCGGATTCCAAATTTGGGAGGCATATTCAAGTATGCTGCGGACAAACGTGAGTATAGAATTGTAAGCATTTTTGCTCGATTAAAGCTTGCAGAACTTTTCATAATAAAACCAAGAGCCTTTGATGCTTTGCCAATGATGAAATCGATATGGGAGTCAAAAATTAGCGAGAGTCATGCATTATTCCCAAATCCCTGATAGTACTGCAGCAATCAAGGGACTGTTGCTTTAATATATAAACCGAGTCTATCAAAGTTCGTTTGCGTGTGAAAGTAATCACTGAACATTTGGATGGATTCAGGTCGAGTTTTATAATATAAGTTGGAATATATAGTAATAATAACACAATAATAAAACACTTATAATTACTCTTTTTTTCTCTGTGACTAGAATTATCCAACTTACAATCTTTTGAAATACTTTTTAGGGACTTTAATGCGAAAACTGTAGGTTAGAATGTATAGTATAATCCGGTGGCGTGCACAGGTTTTTAGTATTGGGTATGCAAATTAGCCCAGTTTTACAATTTTAATGATGTTACTAGCAAAGGTTTTCTGGTCTTTCGCAATAATATCATCATCATCATCAGCCTGTCAGGGAATGCACTGTTGAGTATAGGCAACCTGGGTCAATTTATTTAAATTCCTTAACCCTTAGTTATATCACGGTCCGATTTTCCGCAACTAGACGACTTCAATTTGCGCCTATTTTGCGTGGTGTGGGTTGGGGGTACCACTCCTGCCAACCCAGCTCCCGTAGGAAGCCAAGCAAACCCTTGATGTTGCTGATGACTTCTTGGAGCGACCACGGCGACCCGAGGTGCGTTGCCCGGTAGATGGCCACACCGGAACATCCAGCAGGACGTGGGTGGCTGTCTCCTCGACCTCCATGCAGGCTCTGCACAGTGGGCTGTCTGTACCACCTAGAGTGTGTAAGTGTTTGTTCTCTCGAAAGTCAGTCATACTGTAGATATTTACATATACTTAGCAAACGTCATTTTTTGCCTCTTCTCTACATTGGACCACTGTGGGAGAAGGAGGGCGTAGATTGATTTTAGATCTCTTAAAAATTGGTTGTGCTATCAATACAAATATAAGCTACCGAGCGAAGCGAGCTAATACAATTATAACAATATTAATTATTATGATTAATAAGCAGGAATAAATAATTACAAAATTATTAACAGCAATGTCTGTGTTGAGCTAGATTAACCTCATACAGTCCCGTCATTTAAGTAATCTTGAACATTGTAATATCCCTTGTTAGACAAAGTCGCTTTAACATGCTTTTTAAATTGCTCAAATGGCAATTTCAAAATCTCCAGAGGTATCTTATTGTAGTAGAGTATGCACTGACCCTTGAAAGAATTGCTAACCTTCGCGAGTCTAAACCGGGGCGCAACTAGTATGTGCTTGATTATTTCTAAGGTAAACATTACAGCTATCGTTAAGTTTGAAAAATGTTGTAAGGTTCTTGCGTAAATACATTATATTTCCGAAAATTAATTGACTAGCTACAGATAGTATTTCAATTTCTTAAAAAGCTCTCTTAAGAAGTCTGTTCGTTTTAAATTGCTCGAATAGCTCTTTTCTGTAAAATAAAAATTCTATGAATATCCGCTGCTTTCCCCCACAACAAGATGAAAGTAACTAAAATATACTAGCCTAGATGTAGCCACATCCGTGTTTTGTCTGATGTTCCTAATAGCGTAAGCCGCAGAACTTAATTTACCAGCTAATTTATCTATTTGGGGTCCCCACTGCAATTTGCTATCAATGGTTATTCAAAGAACTTTGTATCATTTACTAATTCTAACGTGTTGCTGTCTAACACTAAACTGGTCTCAACTTGCCTGACATTTGGAAGTGATAATTTGATACACTTGGTTTTAACAGCGCTTAACAATAACAATACATTATTAACTGTGAACCATTCCAACGTTAAAGACATGAATGACATCATCATCATCTTCTTTTTGTCTTTCAATTTTGAAGACCATTGAAGTATCATCATCAAACAACACTATGTCAGTCAATTTCTCCACCATGAAAGGCAGATCGTATTAACGATCTGCCTTATATATAGACCCTTTCTTATTCCTGGTATATATTAATATACCAGGAATAAGAAAGTGTCTATAGTAAGAAAGGCTCTCTTTCTGCAATAGCAGTAAAGTGAAGCCAATTTGTCGAGATAAATAATCTGACCTTTACTGAGTTACATTGCGATATCGAAAAATCTCTGTCCTTTTCTCTCGAAAGCAATAATGTTGTCAGTTGGTCAACGACGACTGTTGTTGCGAGATTCGTGGTACAGGGAATCCGTCAGTTCAGAAGATATCAACATTTGGGCCGAGTACATATGACTGCTGCTCAAGTCCATTCCGTAGGAATCACTTGGATTCCATCACCCTACACATTCTGCTGGGTAGTGCTAAGAGCAACAAAACATTCTTAAGACGTTTGAAAAGGTAGTCGCTTTCCTATTTAGTAAAGTAAAATATACATTTACAATACTATAAGTACAGTCTTTATTGAGAATGGTTGGAGGACCACGGCGTGGTTGTGGGTTAACGAAGTCGATGAGAATGATTCCGAATGTCTAGCAATAGCACTCCCCTGGGGTCTTCGCCAAATTGCAAACTTTCAAAAACAATTGACACTGTCAAAATTAACTTCAAAAAAGGATATCATCATTATTGACTGTTCGTTTTCAGGGCACACTGTTTCAAAAACTTACGTTGACACTACAGTAACTTCTAAACGGATATATTTTATGGAATGACTGAGTATGGGTGTTTCCTACCTGCTACCTACCTACTTCAAGAGGCAGGCGACAGCTTGTGGTGCATATGGGAAATGAAAATGGGTTCGTAGAGAGTGCTGATGATGTGTTTGAATAAAAACACAGGAGATTACCACGGGTCAATGGACGAGATCCGCTTTAAGCAGTGGCTTGGGAATACCGCGAATTTTACCGAAACTCGGTGAAAATGCGGTAGTGGTACTGGACAATACTCCTTACTACTCAAGACGTCATGTAAAAATCCCACCACTACATGGAAACAAACAAGCTTTGATGAAAAAAAAGTAAAGGCAGAACTTCTGCCACCTTATCATTGCGAGCTCAATCCCATTGAACTCGTGTAGGCTGACGTGAAGTAATAACACAACAACACAATAATACCTCATTAAAATTTGAAGATGTGAAAAAAATGCTATAAGAAGGAATCCCAAATGTATCTGCTGATAAATGGCGAAAAGGTTCACATCATAAAAGTATAGAGCAATTTTTATAGCAAAATGTGCAAAATTATTGATAAAAAATCAATCGATCATTACTGCATTCCGACTCTTCTGACGAATCATCTTCGTCTAATACAGACGCCGACGACTAATCGTCGAATAGAATACGAAGTTTAAAATTTTTAAAACTTTATCTCGTAAAATTGGCCTTGCTTTAGTAGCCATTTTGACGCCCATACACTCGGCTTGGAAGACGGTGTTGTGGACACCTAATGATGTTGATCTCCTCATGTTTAGATCTTCCGAGAATGCACCGAGAATGTACCTGAGTTTGTTTTAGAACCGTCTGTGAAGATCCTTAGTTCTTTTTGATTGAGGCCCTCCCAAGGGTCTTCATGCAGTTGTATTTTATACCTTTTGTCGAACACATATTGCACGCACTGTTGTTGCAGCCGCCTCCTGTCTGATGAAGAGGTGTAGAGGCGGCAGATCCAGTATGGCTTCCAAGGCCGCAGTGCCTCTGGAGTAGTTGTAGTTTTGCTTCGACAGTGGATAGTTTGGGTCGTGGCCACCACTATCGCGCCGTAGCTTACTAAAGGTCAGATAACAGCTGAGTAAAGCCAAAGGGTGGTTTTTGGGGTTAGGCCCGAGGTCTTACCTACCAATCTTCGGCACCGCCAAAATGTGACTGTTGCTTTTATCAATCTAGTTGTTCAGATGGTTGCTCCAATTTAGCTTGCTATCTAGTATTACACATTTTATCTCAACAGCAAATTGTAGCTCTCTACTAATCAACCTGGGTGGTCGATAGTTGCCCAGATTACGCTTGTTGGTGAACATTACCATTTCTGTCTTATTAGGGTTGACTGATAGATCGTTAGTTGTGCACCAGCATTCTACGATCCACAATCAGTGCTTCTTGGCAGATATCACATACCGTACTTGTGACGATTCCACTTGTTAGTATCACTATATCGTCGGCATATCCTCTTCCCCCCCGGACCTCGATTCGAGTAGAAGTGCTCAAAAACTGTAAAACTTTATCAAATTAAATTAAATTCGACAAAGTCAACATTAAATAGTGTGAAAATAATAAGAGTGCAGCAACCACAGGAAGCTACTCGTTCTGCGGGCAAGCGCCGCCCCCGAACGCCTACTATAAGGCTCCTCTCTGCAACACCCACTGCGAGCTGCGTGTGAGTCACCATCCGCCCCCTACACCACTCAGCGCGTGGCACCAAGCTCCACCTACAAACCATAAGTTGCGGTCCACTGGCCGTTAAAGCGCGCTAGTTTATGCATAATAATTATAATTAATTCATAATTAATTTATTATAATAACGTAAGTTACAGGTCAATAGAATAATTAAATTAAATAACAATTGCTATTAGGATAGGACCTTTTGGAGTTGCGGTACGCGACAGTGACGACTTGTAGGGTCAGAAAAACAGTCAGATTAAGAATATTAATCAGTTAATTTAGTTATTACTAATAATACTACTAAAGCTAATTTTCTAATTCTTCTATTCCACTCATAGCATCTCCTTCACTCTCTGAGTTTTCTTCGTATGAAATATCAGAATCAGGGTCCCGAAGCGGGAATTCCCGGGAAATCTGGCCTTAGTCGAGACGGGAAAAAAGGGTCGAGTACCCGAGAAGTCGAGAAATATAAAAAAAAACAAAAAAATTGCAATTCTGACGTTAATTCATGTGTAACTTATTAGAAAAATTATATCCTCTATCTCCTCTCCCCTTTTCAACCTTTAACTACCCAATAAGGCACCAACCTACCGCTACCGCCCGGCCCGCCGCCGCCCGCCGCCGGTCCCACCCCGTGATCTGTCTGTTTGTTTAGTTCAGTTCAGTCACTCCACTCGCAAACAATTGACCGCGTAGCTTGTGTCGGTGCGCCTCGGTGTTGTGACTTGTGTTGTGTTCCAAATATCAGCGTAATTACGTAATATTATATTTCTTGATTACATTACTTATTTATGGAATAAGTAGCAAATAAAGACATAATGGTGTACCTATCGTAGCGTAGCGCGGTTGTATGAAGCTTAGGGTCGGTTTCTGAATTGAGAAATTCACTTATACTTAAGTATCATTGTGTCTCGTTCTTTTTTAGGGTTCCGTACCCGAAGGGTTCCAAACGGGACCCTATTACTAAGACTTCGCTGTCCGTCCGTCCGTCTGTCACCAGGCTGTATCTCAAGAACCTAGCTAGCTAGAGAGTTGAAATTTTCACAGATTATGTATTTATGTTGCCGCTATAACAACAAATACTAAAAAACAGGATAAAAAAAATATTTAAGGGGGCTCCTATACAACAATTCTTTCAATACCACATACAAACTTATGGATGCACCTGGTTACGTACATGGAGTGTGAAAGTAACCGCACCAATAACTTTGTAAACAATATTTTACTGTGTAAAATCCAAACTATTCACTCCACACCATCGCTTCCATTGAACGGTGGTACGGAACCCTTCGTGCGCGATTTAGACTCGCACTTGACCGGTTTTGTAATATCTGCAGAGACAGAACTATACTTAAGTATTTGATTAGTGAATTTCTCAATTCAGAAATCGGCTCTTAGTCTCTGTGATTTTAATACGCAAGCTCTCACTTTTATTACTCTTTTCTCTAATTTGTCGGATCAAAATTGTTGCTCTAGTTTTATAGAGATATATTTTATAAACATCATTATTTGTTATAAATTTTTAATGAAACATATTGACATTAGGTATATATATCAAAGTGATCATATTTGTCAGTAACAGTAAGTTAAAAAAAAAGTCTGTGATTATAAAGGAAATTAAGATTATTACATTTTTATTGTTATTTTAATTGTATCTATATTTTATTATTTGACGAAGACTACTTAAAATGAACATATTGTTAATTACTAAAATGTGTGTTTTATTTTAAAACCTTTTTCATACATTTTTATTGAGGTTAATGACATTCCCGACTTCTCGGGAATTCCCGGGATAAGGTGTTCGAGAGGTCTCGGTATCCGGGAACAAAAAAAAGTCGGGAAAGGAGAAACCTAATCATCACCTATAACAATATAAAAACTGTTAATCGTTATATTTAACATTGAATGGGGTGTTGATTTGATTTTAATAATGACTTAGCCTTACCAGTGTTAATA
Organism: Argyresthia goedartella; assembly: GCA_949825045.1. Classification (NCBI taxonomy): domain Eukaryota; kingdom Metazoa; phylum Arthropoda; class Insecta; order Lepidoptera; family Argyresthiidae; genus Argyresthia; species Argyresthia goedartella. The sequence continues at coordinate 16,323,339 of OX463821.1, read as the reverse complement.
ATGAAAAGGTCATCTACTAAACGATCTCTTTTCCAGTATTCTTCTTCCAATCTTTTAACATGGTTTATTTCTTTATGCCAATCATCTGCTGTGATTAATTGTAATGCCTCTAAGGTTTGTCACAAAAGTAGTATCAAATATAATTTAAAAAGAAATACTTCCACGTAATGTGCTTTCCCCACAGCGTTGCTGATGGTACTAAAAGGCGGCGCGTCAATTGACGTCATACGGCGCTCCATTCCAAAAGGTCCTATCCTAATAGCAACTGGATTGGATAGTATACTAATAAAATAAAATTAAAATTCAAATAAATCATTACAAAATAAAAATGTCAAAAATTTTAAAAATAAAAACACACACACGGCAGGGGAAGAAGGACGAGTGCCTAGGCTACCCACTAACGTGTAGCCTCACCCAGTGAGCCAGCAGCGGCGAGGCAATCCCATATTTTACAAACAGCGTACCCTAAGTTCCGACCCATAGTGCCCCCTTTGCTACAGTCTGACCCAATTTTTCTAAACGTTTCTCGGTGTATCTCAATAGGTATTAGAAGACGTGTGCCTGAAACAAGGATTTCAACCCAGCGAGTATGCCTTGAAGCACCATAACCATACTTTGGATCTAACAACAACTATTAGGTTTTCCAATTTACCTAATAAGGCCACTCTGGAAATGGTAGAGGCTGATAAGAAAAGGGAGGAATCCAATGTTACCATTGGACTCACTTTAGATGATGGTAAGACCTGTTACTGATAAATCACTTTTGATAAGAATAGGCTTGATTTGATGTGACCAAGTTACCAAATATTTCAAATTGCTTTCCAGGAGATAGACGCACTGCAGAATTCTCACCAATGACCTCTCTCTATGACATTGTCACATCCCTAGCGTCTGATGAACTGAATTCACTACAGACCCCGGCCGTAGTTTACATGAGGCAAGAAGTAATCGGTCTTGCAGCTATGAAAGAGAAAACCCTCAGGCAGTTGGGTTTAATTGGGGGAAGAGCAATTTTGCGGCTTTTTAATAAGGCTGAAGAACAGATGTAAATTGAATCCTCAATTATCTATCATATATGTTAAATGTTCTTAGTATATATTTATTTATTTTATTTATTTATTAATTCATTAACAATATATATTGTACATTATACTGATTGAGCCTTGTTAACAGTATCTATGGAGGTAGTGATTGTTAATAGAAATCTGTACTGAGAGACATAAGCTCTGCTGAGTGGTACAGGATACGAATATGACAATGTGTTACTTGTTAGTGCTACAGAATGCATCCAGTTATGATTGACTAGTCTCCCCATTGTTTTTTCCAGTTTGACTATTCATTACAACAAGAATAAATAATCAATATGTATTTTTTCAGGCAAGCTAATGTATCGGCTGTATACATTATCTATCATATATGTTAAATGTTCTTAGTATATATTTATTTATTTTATTTATTTATTAATTCATTAACAATATATATTGTACATTATACTGATTGAGCCTTGTTAACAGTATCTATGGAGGTAGTGATTGTTAATAGAAATCTGTACTGAGAGACATAAGCTCTGCTGAGTGGTACAGGATACGAATATGACAATGTGTTACTTGTTAGTGCTACAGAATGCATCCAGTTATGATTGACTAGTCTCCCCATTGTTTTTTCCAGTTTGACTATTCATTACAACAAGAATAAATAATCAATATGTATTTTTTCAGGCAAGCTAATGTATCGGCTGTATACATTATCTATCATATATGTTAAATGTTCTTAGTATATATTTATTTATTTTATTTATTTATTAATTCATTAACAATATATATTGTACATTATACTGATTGAGCCTTGTTAACAGTATCTATGGAGGTAGTGATTGTTAATAGAAATCTGTACTGAGAGACATAAGCTCTGCTGAGTGGTACAGGATACGAATATGACAATGTGTTACTTGTTGGTGCTACAGAATGCATCCAGTTATGATTGACTAGTCTCCCCATTGTTTTTTCCAGTTTGACTATTCATTACAACAAGAATAAATAATCAATATGTATTTTTTCAGGCAAGCTAATGTATCGGCTGTATACATTATCTATCATATATGTTAAATGTTCTTAGTATATATTTATTTATTTATTAAATCATTAACAATATATATTGTACATTATACTGATTGAGCCTTGTTAACAGTATCTATGGAGGTAGTGATTGTTAATAGAAATCTGTACTGAGAGACATAAGCTCTGCTGAGTGGTACAGGATACGAATATGACAATGTGTTACTTGTTAGTGCTACAGAATGCATCCAGTTATGATTGACTAGTCTCCCCATTGTTTTTTCCAGTTTGACTATTCATTACAACAAGAATAAATAATCAATATGTATTTTTTCAGGCAAGCTAATGATCGGCTGTATACATTATCTATCATATATGTTAAATGTTCTTAGTATATATTTATTTATTTTATTTATTTATTAATTCATTAACAATATATATTGTACATTATACTGATTGAGCCTTGTTAACAGTATCTATGGAGGTAGTGATTGTTAATAGAAATCTGTACTGAGAGAGATAAGCTCTGCTGAGTGGTACAGGATACGAATATGACAATGTGTTACTTGGTAGTGCTACAGAATGCATCCAGTTATGATTGACTAGTCTCCCCATTGTTTTTTCCAGTTTGACTATTCATTACAACAAGAATAAATAATCAATATGTATTTTTTCAGGCAAGCTAATGTATCGGCTGTATACAGATCTCGCCCACAGCCAAAAAAGCAAGAATACAATACTGGTTATGCTCCCTCAACATCACAAGGAGGTGGTAACATTGAACAACATAATGAAAAGAAATCCTTGAATCCAATGGACCTAATAAAACAAGACAGGAGTCATTCTAGGCAAGAATATGTTACACAATCCAAAGCTGTGACAATTGGACGTAGTGAGCTTGCGCCCATGGAAGTGGATGAGGATGTGGTGACTGAGACTAAATCTACAAAGTCATCATTTACGCAAGAAAACTTAGAGAGAAGGCTCAAAATTGAGGAGGAGGTCACATTTGTAGGTCAACTTGTTAATATCCAGGACATTAGTGTTAGTTGACATGATTAATAATTTTCCCTTTTTTTACTCAGATAGGTGCACAAAAAGCGATAGCATTCAGGCAGCCGGAAAGTGTTGAAGACATAGAGGATTTGTCTGATGATTTCTATGACTTGACTATTGATGAAGTGCGCCGACTGTATCACGAATTGCAGCAACAAAGATTACAAATTGAGAATACCCCACTTATCACTACTAGTAAAAAGGAAGAAATGGAAACTCAGGTTTGTCATTCAACATACAAATAGGTTTGATTTTTAAGGGTTCCGTACCCGATGGGTGCCAAACGGGATCCAATTACTAAGCCCCTGCTGTCAGTCTGTCTGTCCATCCGTCCGTCTGTCTGTCAGAGACGACCCGACCTTATCGGAACTTATCTTTAATTCCAGGTATTGAGTTTTATGCTTAGTTATTTGTCATTATACGATTAATAATTGCTCATTCGAATTATAATAAATAATATTAAGTTTTTTATCATATTTGATTTGATTTCTGTAAATAAGTAATTTCTATCCACTTCCTGTTTAAATGAGCGAAGAGTTTCGTTAACCTGAGTACGTTCAATACTATGTTTCGATGTACGACGGTGACTATGTTGCGATGTAGTCCTACCTACTATTTTAGTATTTAATATTTTATTATTAACAATTAAAAAGGCATACTTGTACAAAAGACTGTCGTTCTCCGTTTTTCCATGTACCATGGTAAGGAACCCTTCGGGTGCGGGTCCGACGCCCTACTCGTATTTGACCGGTTTTGTTATTCTTATTTGCAGAGCACACAACAAAAACTGAATGTTTATAAAAACGTGGTAGTGAGGGTACAGTTTCCAGATAGAATAATTATACAAGGAGTGTTCTTGCCTACAAACACTATCCAAGATGTTACTGATTTTATCAAAGAACATCTACATTCACCAGATAAACCATTTCACATTTGTAAGTGTCGATCACTCTATTTATCTAGATATGATACATTTTATTGTTTACTAGATTATTATTTTAGATATTTTTGTATGATGTGAGAAGCCCCCTTTTATACCTTTCTTTCAGTTACTACTCCTTTGAAAGAGACCTTAGACCCCAAAATGTCATTACAAGAGGCAAAATTCGTGCCTTGTGTACACATTCACTTCAAGTGGCTATCCGAAGAAATCTCTTTGGAGCCTTGCTTGAAACAAGAAATTTATTTGAAGACAACATCAGGTGATGCAGCAAGCATTCTGGCTTCTAAATACAGGTAGGTACCAATTTGATTGATATTCATAATTTACACACTTTTTTCCATAAATGGAAATGAGATTATTGTAGCAGTCCTTTTCGATAATCTTCATGAAAAAAAATCAAGGGCTGAAATAAGAAGCCACAGTTACATGGTGGCGGATTTTGTTTGGAAAAGAAAAGGGCTGTTAAACTGACGCGTAGCTGTTATTTGCCGTAAGCGTGGTATACTTTGTAAGGCTCACCTATAAAAAAATACCACTTAACGAGGACGTTCGTGATTTTTTGGCGTATAGTAGCGAGTCGTTTTTAAGATATCATTCTTTGAAAGTCTGTAAATTTTGTTCATTTCTAGTATTTTGTGTCATCAGCCACTCACCTAGTCTGTACTCTGGATCCGCTGAACACCTCTTTCTTGAGCTATGCCTCCATCACACTAAGGTCCTTCTGGGTGTCTTCTATAGCCCCTCTCTCCTCATCGACTACTTTGACTCTTTTGAAAGCATCCTTAATGATCTATCTCCCCTATACAGTGACACACTTATCCTAGGTGATTTCAATACCTGTTTACTAAAAAATGATGTTCGCTCTGCCAAACTCCAGTCTATCGTAAGCTCCCTAAATTTAAATATTCTTCCCCTGAGTGCAACTCACTTCCAGCCCCACTGCACCCCCTCTCTCTTGGATCTTATGATTGTTTCTAACATATCCAAGGTTGCAACGCATGGCCAACTTAACGCCCCCTTCTCCTTTCATGATCTGATTTATCTCTCGTTCAAGTTAAGGCCTCCCAAGCGCGCAGGGAAATTCCTGGATATTCGCAGTTTCAAGGGTATGGATCTCAGCTCCCTTGAGTCTGAGGCCGCCTCTATAGACTGGTCCCCTGTCGTCTGTAGTGAGCCCGTTGATGAAAAAGTCCAGCATTTCCAATCGATTGTCCTGAGTTTGTTCGACAAACATGCTCCTGTCAAAAAGGTTAGGGTCAAACATCTCCCTGCGCCCTGGCTTACTGACACCATCAAGGGTCTGATGGCCCAGAGGAACCGTGCCAAATGTAGATATAAGAAGGATCCGACGGACGATAATCTCCTTATATACAAACGCCTCCGTAATCGTTGCACCCGTCTTTGTCGAGATGCCAAACGCCGCCATATCTACGAGAGTATTGAGAGTTACACTCCTGCACAGGTTTGGAAGTTCCTGAAGACCCTCGGTGTTGGTAAGTCCCAGGACGCAGTAACCGGTAGTGTCGACCTCAACGGTCTCAACAAATTCTTTGCTGTCTCCCCTGTCGTGATGGACCCCCCTGTCAAGGATGCTACCATTCGTTACTTGCGCACCAGAAAGACATCCAGTAGCTTACCTTTCAACCTCAGGTCTGTCGGAGTTGGCGCAGTAAGGAAGGCTTTTCTAGCAATATCGTCAAAGGCTATAGGTGATGACAAGATCTGCTTTCAGATGCTTTTCAGTGTACTTGATCATTTGTTACAACCCATAACGCATATAATCAATGCGTCGCTGAGCGAGTACTGCTTCCCGAGCCAGTGGAAAAGAGCATTAGTGTTACCCCTACCTAAAACGTCTAACCCGTCCTCCTTCAAAGAGTTCCGTCCCATTTCCATCCTACCAATCCTTTCCAAAATCCTTGAATCAATTGTCCACACCCAGCTGTCCTCGTACCTTTCCTCCATGAATTTACTGAACCCTTTTCAGTCTGGTTTTAGACCGGGGCATAGCACCACCACAGCACTACTCAAGGTAACTGACGATATCCAACTGGCAATGGATAAGAAGCAGCTGACAGTCCTGACTCTCCTAGACTTTAGCAGCGCCTTCAACTGCGTCGACTTCGATATACTTGTTGAAATCTTAAAATCGCTTAACGTCTCTTCACACTCGGCTCGCTGGTTTGACTCTTACTTGAGAGACCGCCAGCAGCGCATGAAGTCTGAAGAGGTCACTACAGAATGGTGCAAGCTCTCTACAGGTGTTCCGCAGGGTGGCATCCTTTCCCCTCTTCTCTTCTCAGTTTTCATCCATTCCATCTCGGATGTATTGTCTTCCTCGTATCATCTTTATGCAGATGACCTTCAAATTTATCGGCATTTTCCCCTGTGTGATCTGACTTCGACTGTTGAGGCTTTGAATGCTGACCTCGACAACATCAGGAAATGGTCTCTTTCGTATGGGCTATTAGTCAACCCGGACAAGTCTCAGGTGATGATACTAGGTTCACGGCACTTACTTGATTTGTTGCAGAATAAGTCCGTTGATCCCGTTCTATTTGACGGTACCATTGTCAAGTATAGCGAGAAAGCCAAAAATCTTGGCGTTGTTTTTGACAATCTATTATCCTGGTCGCCCCATGTTTGTGAGGTCAGCAGACGAGTCTTTGCATCCTTTCATTCTCTTCGGCGTTTGCAGTTCTTCCTGCCTAGGCAGACTAAAATCATGCTAGCTCAGACCCTTCTTCTGCCTTTAATAGACTACGCCGATGTTTGCTGGGCCAGTGCGAACGAAGATCTACTGAACAAACTCGAGCGACTCCAAAATCTCGGGATTCGGTTTATTTTCGGACTTCGTAAGTACGACCACGTGTCCCAATATCGTAGGGAATTAGGCTGGCTCCCGATCCGACTTCGTCGTGATATGCACATTCTCTCCTTCCTCTTCAATATTTTGAGAAATCCGTGCTACCCTGCATATCTTCGTGAACGTTTTGAGTATCTTTTCTCAGGGGATAGACTTCGGAGATCTCACACGGTGTCACTTTTGTCAATTCCTCAGCACAACACTGTTGCTTACGAGCACTCGTTTAGGTTAAGGGCAATACGTTTGTGGAATGCACTTCCTTGCGCTATAAGGGATTGCAAATCCTTGGTCACTTTCAAGAAAAAATTGAAACAGCATCTCCTCTCTTCCGAATAGTGGGTATCTCATAGTATTTATGTATATCTATTTATTTATTAACTTCTCTTGAGAAGTTATTATAATAGGTCTGAAAATTGAAATAGGTAATTTTGTGTTTTCTTTACGTTTTAAGACCTGGAGAATCATTTGCAATCATTTTTAGAGTGATGTCTGTGTGTGTGTGTGTGTGTGTGTGTGTGTGTGTACGTACGTATGTACGTGATCAAAATTATGGAATTCGTTTTCTCAATAACTACTGGACCGAATCGCTTTGATGACCATATCAATCGATACGCCACGTCATGACTTAGATCTGAAAGGAGTCTAGAAAAAATCGGTCCAGCGGTTCGTTTTTTATTTGTAAAAAACTGACTTTTTTGAACACGCAACGTTAATTTTGTATGTAATTCCAAGTATTGAGGGGTAGATGTGGGTTTTTGAGGGTGCTGGTTTCGAATCTTTCATCAGTTTTTTAAAATTCAAAATGGCGGACCCACTATGACGTCATCTTTTTCGTGAAAATTCTTTAAATTCGATAAAATTTATTAATTATTGTGTAATGTTAAAAACATGGGCAAAATTAAGGACAGGTAGGGATCGGAGAGGTGGGATAGGTAGGAACGTCGCTAGATATTCCAGTAATAATTCTCAAATGATTTTCTAGGTATCGAAACATTAAAAAAAAGAATTCTTCTCAAGAGAAGTTGCTTGTACGGTACTTGCTGCCGAACCGATTTTTGTATTCTATTTATTTATTTTATAGTAATTACGTAGGGTGTATTGTGATTTATTTGATAGTATATTTATTTTATTTATTTCTTTTAACTCTTAATTGTACACTAGGACTACCTCTCTATATTTTATTTTTCTCTTTTCTTCACAGGTTAGCTGTAAGAAATTTCTTTTTAGAAATAAGCTCACCTTTGCATACTGTTTCTGTTATAATTTCCACTGTGATTTTCTGTGCAATAAAGGATTTATATTTATTTTGTAGTAACGAAAAGCAAAAATAAACCCAAGCTAGATTAAGTACAATATTTCAACCTGTTTAGGGCTAACGAGGTTGCATACGGTGCAAACGAATCAGTCAGGTTAGGTGGAATAGAATAGAAAATCCGAAATCCCTCTTCCTGTGCAGTTCTTCCCAGGCAGTCTTGTGGCTACACTTCTAAGAGTATTTGTTATGAACTGGAGCCCGTAATATCCGGAATTAAGGCGATTTAGAATCTTATATCTAAATAGCTGATTATCAGGTTATGGTTCCCCCCCTCCCCCTGAACTCTTAAATGTCAAGGTCAATAAATTAGTATTTTATTTTTACACTTATTTCTAATTGAAATTAAAATCTCTGAAACTAGGCATTTCCTCATGGGAGAGTACCGGTGGGGTGGCCGCGTAATTTCTGCCCTATCCACTCCCCCCAAGGTCAAGGGGCCAAGTTCTAAAGTCCTTCCTCTTCCAATGCAGGAGATTACTGGTCCAAATATCAAATCGCGTGAATATATAGGTGTGCATTTATTTCTCCATTGTACCATTTTTACTGATGTTGATAAATTCTTGAAAGGCTCTCCTCATCAGCATTATTACGAGAATACATTACTTAGCAACCGTAATAAAGTAACCATATCGGGAGTCCCGATATTTTATTGAGGACCCTGTGGGATATCTAGTATTGAGCAGTTCCGGTGGCCATCTGTGGTCTTCATCATCAGTTCCACTTAACAAAATGATGCTTCCTTAAAGTAAATGCACGAGTTACTATGAAACTAACTGCCTCTAATATTTGAAGAACCCCCTTGATTTCTCCAGGATCCCATAATCAAATCCTGACCTGGTGGCAATGTGACCAATCAGAAGGTAAACCCTCGAACAAAAAATATTTTTCCAAACGGTCCATTGAGAACCTCCTCCTTTTTTAAGTCGGTTAAAAAGGTGGAAATAACTATGGTTGTCTGTTCACAGGGCCCCAAGTCTACAGAAAATTGACGCAACATCTGCATCTTCACAGGCAGCAGGAACCTCAAAAAGTGGTAAAATGCCTAAGTGGTTTAAGAAATGAAAGTGTATATATTAATATTTTTAATAAAGTTTATTTAAAAGAATTTTATAAAACAATATTAATGTAATAGTATTTACAACAATTATCACTAAAGGATGCTAAAAGATAATAACTGAAAGCCACTGATACATCAAATGATTTTTCGATATTATTTAGAACGCAGTTTAAGCTCGCTATACGTTGATACAAATCCTTGTTTAAATTTTAGGAAGCTTTGCAAACTCTTGTGCATGTTAGGCGATCTTGCGCAGATGTTATGTTACGTTACCTACTTATGACATGTGTAGTCTTATTTACAATTGAATGAAAGATGGTAATGTCCCCAGTTTACATCTAGACGGCTTAATTTCACAGACATCCTTGTTTTCTGTCTTTTCTGATTCTTGGTAATACCGACTGTCTTTATTATCTTGTTCACTTCTCTGTACATCTGGATTTTTAGTTGCTTTATTCAGTAGCTTAGCAGGTTGTTGAATTCTTTTTACTTTATTTGGGAAACTCTTTCGATGGTTGACATTTCTTTTCAAAGTGTTGCTTTTATGTGGATATGGGCAGTGTGGTTTTGAGCAAATACCTTTAGTAGCCATATCTGGACATAAATCAATGTGCCTTTTGGAACACTCAATTCCCCTTTCACAATATCCTTTAAGGAAATCGGCGCAGATAGACGTATTCTCGTTATGTTTTATGTGTAAATATGGACAATCATCTTTTGCGCATGCTCCTTTTAGGTAGAAGTGGCATGTAGGCATCTTCTTACTGGTCAGATCATGAGAGAGCAGACAATCTACATCAAAGCACAGGCCTTTGAGAAACTTCCTGCAGATGGAAACATGTTTCTTATCATGTAGAAAGTTACATTTGCCTTGTTCAGTTCTGATACATTTCCCATATTTTCTAAACAGAGGACATGGTATATTATTTTTCTTCATTTTACTAGCTATTGTTTTGGTAAATTTGTACCTTGATCTTGATGCAAGGAAGTATTTCTTGGGGTTTAATGATTTTTTGTAACTTTGATTACTAACATTATCTTTATTTAAAGTTGCTGAGTTTGTTCTAAGCAATTTATATTTGTTGTACTTCTTCGACGATTGTTCTATTTTCCTTTCCACTCCTAAATGTGCTGCGTTCTTCGGTGGTACGGTTTCGAGCCTTTTCTTAACATCCGTGATTTTAATAGATTTATATTTACTTATCCGGATTGTAGTTTTCGGTTTGTCTGCTGTTACATTTGTCTTGGTGGGAAGTGGATGCTTTTGCTCTTTTCTTACTAAACTATATCGAGATTGCAATATTGCCGGCGGTAGTTCAGGTGCAGCTGCTGTTTCAATGGCACTTGCTGGAGTACTTAGGTATTCACTTGTATCACTATGATTGGCAGCCATACTGAAGAGGCTGGTATGTGGAGTAGGTGGCATAAACTTTGGATTGATGTAAATTTTTGATTTCTGTGCTACTTGAGTTTGAGTATGTTGCTTCAATTGCGAAAATGCTGGGTTCACATGGAACACTGACGGTTTAGGTACTACTGAGCTAGTACTAGCCCTGTTGAAGTTAGGATTTATGTATACTTTGCCCACGTGTCTATACATTTTATCGTCTGTGTTGCACTTTGTCCAATAATCCAGGCCACTATCTCAATCTAGTAAGTATTGAAATTGCTTGTTGCCTACTTTACAGTTCACCTTGTTAATACAAGTACTATTGAGACCAATATGATTTACTGGGTTTATAAACTCTTCCAAAGCTTTTGTCAACTCTTCTCTCTTATTTCCATTGATCCATAGTATACTGGCGTGAAAAGAAGGATCCTGAAACAATTAAGTCATGATAATGTACCTTTTCCTTTGATTTATAATGTGAAATCAATTGAACATATATTATAAAATACTAACCTCATAAAATTCTGGCAGATTAAATTCCTTCAGTACTCCATCCACCTTTTTCATGAGCTGTATTAAGTTTTTATAACTCAAATAATCAACTTTCAAAGCTACAAATGTCCTTGAGCAATCATCATTACAATACACTTTGATTGAGTCCAGATCCAAGTGAAAACTGTAACATAAAAACAGGCTCTCAGAATTTCTCTCAAATATCTTATAATTCAGTCGTATTTGAGTGTTTCAGTTATAAGAAGCCAGAATTGACTCGCATATATTGAAATATTAATAATTTAATCATACCTTGGTATGTTTTGTAAAGCCTCCTTTAGTGAAGAGTTGAATGTGGTTATCAAATGGAAATTTAATACCACTGTACGTGACAGACTGACATGTATATCTTCAATCTTTTCTAAAGTTCCAATATGCTGTGTCGCAGATTCCAATCGTTGGATTAAATTTATTACTTTCTCATCCTGGGGATCTAAATAGAGAGCTTGGTATTTATTTTCATAATTTTAAACGTAAGCTAAGGAAATGTAATGATGATGAATTAGTGGTAATATCATGTTACCTAGTCTAGCCATAAATTCTGCCCCAAGGAAAATTGTACATAAATCATATTTGGAAGGGGAAAAAAAGCAAATTTTATACAATAATATTAATATTTCCTATTTTATCAGATAACAAAAATATTCGAAATGCGCCTCTTTTGCTGTCCTAGCACGCACTTCACGCACAAATCCGACATTAACGTTAACTACAAACTAACGAGTTAATGACTTGATTGTTTGATGAGCTTTGAGCTGGATTTCTCCTCTTGCGCCTTGAAAATTTCGACTGGTATTTTGTTACGCATGTGAAGTGTGATCATTGCGACATGAATCTCTTAAACACCCCACCCACTCCATCTCTCCAGCTGGGATTGATGCGATCAAGTAAGTGTTTTTTGAATTCCGAACCCTATTTTTAGTTCACAGTGAAACAAATGAGCAATAACTGTTACTTTATATTTAAATTATTTGATTTCAAAACTTGGGACAGAACTGTCACAGAAATATAAAAAAAAAATGTAGGCTCATTAATTACCCAACCGAGGGGCAGAGGCCTTTACCCGGATAGGAGTAAGATTAAGCCATTCTCCACCACGCTGGCTCTGTGCTGGTGGATGGAAGGGTTTTACAACATCTACTACTAAGTAGTAATAGTAGCCAGGAAGATTGGCGATGTACAAAGGTTAAAACAACCATTTTAAGCGATAGCTTAAAAAAGCTCTTAAAAATATTCCCATGGGGGGCAGTAAGTAATGACGTCATCATTTTTTTCCAGAAACCTGTCGTGTGTGGTATCAAATGATAGGGCTTCATGAGCCGGTACTCTAAAATCTAAAATCCATCTGTATTCTAAAAATCCAATAAATATTTTCAAACCATACCAAGTTTGGGCTCCTCCATAGGAGTGGCTAGTAAATTTTGGTAAGCCATACGCCAAATGTCTCATAATATACTCATATCAAACCTCAAAAAGGTGATTTAAAAATATTCATATTTATTTTAAAAAGTTTGAGATTCAGTTTTTTTTTAACTTAACGAAATATACTAAATTTTTCGAAATTGAAAGCGGAAATTACATGGCTTCTGCTTTGTCTTCTGTATAACTTTTGCTGCAAATAAAAGAGCGTTAATAAACAAAATCTCGTTACCTACTAATCAGAGGCTAAACAAATAGAAAGTTAGCGCACCTCGTGTTGTGGCAATCCCCATGGCAAATTTTGCAGGCCGGGGTACTAGGAAGGTTGTTTTTCCTGCATGAGCATCGGTTGGACTGTCATCTAGACTAACTCTTTGACTGCTTCACATATCCAGTGTAGCTGGGTCCAGTTAGGCTTTAGAGAAATGACATTCAGTCTCTTCCCATACATTGCACCAAAACATAAGCGGACTCAAAAGCAAGTGTAAACTGTTAACTATTAGATGAATTAGAAAATGATAACATCACCATAGATATTATATGTGTAACAGAACATAACATTCGAGCTATCAACACGGCGGCAGAGCTTATTGATGTGTTCGGGGTTACTCTGGCTGAATTTATAAAAATGACACTATTCGTTGCTTGTTACAAAAACGATATGTTAAAATGATAAATGAAATTAGTTAAGCTAGATGAATAAACCTACCGCATTAAGTTCAACCACAGATATCGAGAGATAGGTTGAGGGGCGTGGCACGTGCGAACAAATGTAGCTCCGACAGGTTAGATATTAAAAATTCTCGGTAGTAACCGGGCGACCGCAGTGACGAATTCATTTCCGTTGTTTTTCGAAAATGCCGACCTGTGCAATACTCACGTGCAAAAATAGAAGCGAGATTGTGAACTCCAAGAACGCCGGTGCCATATATCACTTGTAAGTCTCATTCCAACTATTATTTCTTCTTAAAACACAAGAAATAAACATTATTACGAAAATAAATAATTCGCGGAAAATTCGTCACGAATTGACATTAAAGTGACACTTGTCATGTTTCTCGCTAAGTATACATTGCTTGTTTTGTATCTTAATTTCACTATTTATTGCCAAGCTAACACGCAATGAATATTTCACACTTATCTAAGTACGAAAGCAAAGATGCAACGTGATACGGAGGCGAACTGTTACACGCACACAGAGACGACATATAGTGATGGGGATAGTGATAGGAGAATTATGTTTTTGAATCGATAGATTTTATCATTCCGCAATTACTAATATAGTTAATGTAATAATATAGTTATTTTATTGCCCATAATACGTAAGTTTATTGTTAGTTATTCCAATGATTGCCAAACAGGCAGTTTAGATTTTAAGTTTGTTTAAAACCTTGCCCGACGAAGGATAATGGGGTGTTATAAGTATTGATCGGAAATTAAGATGCTTTCAGTCAGGTCCGAAGAGTTCACAGTTATTCTACCTTCAGAAACCTCTTTGCCTCTCTTTCTAGCTTTAAGGATTCTGTTGAAAAAAATAAGAGAGGCAAAGGGGTCTCGTATGTCGTATGTCGTATAAATATGTCGTATTTACAAACAATTTACTATTTTATTTATAGAACCCGGCATTGTATACGACTGTCTATACCAGTGTCTATAAATTATAATCGATCGATGATACACGCTGTCCTTGCATTGTCCCAACACTAGCTCGACTAGCTAGTATACCTGCGGTAGTGTGGGTGTGTTCGGAGAATAGGTGCATGACATTGCACTCACCAATAAAAGCGGAGGGATTGATGTACGAGTGGTGTAAATGTATGCGTGTTCTTAGTTTTCGGCGACACTGGTTCCGATACAAGCTTATGGCGGCTCTACATTAGTGCCGTGAATTCACGGCGTGAATTCACGGCACAAATCGTGCCCTCCACATTCACGGGATGCTCACAGTCGTTCGTGAAACCAGCCGCGAAATGGACGTAGAAGCTGCTGCTGCAATAACTTTGTTTGCTGTGGCAACATATCACTATTTATACGTCCAAAACAAGAGTTATTAAAAAGCGTTGGAAAAAAAGAAGATGGTGGATGACTGAAATACATCGTAACCGATCAAGGTATGTTTGCTAGTGTAGTGATTTTTTTATTGACTTAGTATATGATTAGAAGTGTCTTTATTAATTCTATAAAATTCATTTCAGACTGGCACGGGACCGTGAATGTGGATGTGTACGCGTGAACGCCGCGCGAAGGGGGCGCGAACTCTTTGTCACGGGACAAAATACCGACACTGATCGGGGAACAGCCGTGAACGCGCGTGAACCCAGCGAAAACCATCCACATTCAAGTTCGCGCCTGTTCACGGAGCTCTACGGCACTAATCTGGGCCCGGAATTAGCGCCAAGGGCCTATCTCTTGATATCTGTGAGTTCAACCTATAATGATAGGTATTTATGGAAAATAAA
This sequence comes from Argyresthia goedartella, assembly GCA_949825045.1. NCBI lineage: Eukaryota > Metazoa > Arthropoda > Insecta > Lepidoptera > Argyresthiidae > Argyresthia > Argyresthia goedartella. The sequence goes on along the minus strand of OX463821.1, from coordinate 16,308,228 downwards.
TAAATGGCTGGGGTCTAGAAACGTTTGGCAGGAGAAGAGGGGTAAAAGGGGTTAAAGGTAAAGGTAAAGGTAATGCATATTTATCGAGTTTAAAAAATAGTTTCTAACCTCAAATCAGATAAAAAGCGATAACGAAATGTACAAATGGGCATTCAGGGCAAAATACTGCGGTAGCTTAGGTGAAGGGTAAAGGGGGTGAAGAGCAGTTTCCGAGCTGACACCCATTCCAGAATTGTACAAGCAATGTGTGAAGAAATATGTTGACATGGGTCATGGGTTGACATCTGAGCAGACACGCCCAGTTACGCAAGCGTGAAGACACACCTATACGAGACTAGAAACAAAGCTTTACAAGTCACCAAGACAAAATTCGGAAAAGCTGAAGATGTTGAAATTCCAAATATTTTTGAGGAGTTTCTATTACTTGATCACAGAAATAGTGAACGCATCATTGCGTTTGCAACGACAGAAGGCAGAAGATTGATTCAAGAATGCAATATTTTTTTGTCGATGGAACATTCAGAAGTTGCTCTGCGCCATTTTATCAGATATTTACTCTGCATGTGGATGTAGGATCAACCGACGCAGAGACAAAAATTATCCCCGTGCTTTTTAGGCTGTTACCAAATAAAAAACAAATAACTTATGAGATTTTGTTTAAGGAAGTCAAGTTTACCCGGGTGGAATCCGTCGAAAGTGTTAGTGGATTTTGAAATGGGCATTATTAATGCCCCACTATCATTCAAGGATGCAATTTCCACTTCTGCCAAGCTCTGAGTAAAAATGCGAAAAGATTCGAAATCAGTTCCGCGGCTGATAAAGATCATGTAGCCAGATGTGCTGCTTTGGCCCACATTCCTATCGAGGTGGTTGAAGATGGTTGGTTGGCGATTATGGAGATTGCACCCAATGATGAACAAGTCACTCACTTTAATGACTATTTCGTACAGTTTTGGCTCGAAAATAAAGACTTGCCAAGTACTGTTTGGAATTGTTCAGGTGAGCGTCACCGCACGACAAACTTAGTGGAGGCATGGCATAAGAGATTAAACAGCAAATTAACAAAAAAAACAAGATTGATTGACCTTGTAAAGACCTTGAAAGACGAAGCAGAATACTACGAAAAATATCGGCGTCCCATCTGCCGCAGTCGCCGATCAATCAATATTGATTTACGTATCAATATTATTTTAGAAAAATATAAGAATGGCGTTCAAAATTTATTAAAAACAAACGATTTAAAGATAAAAATGTAGGACATTTTGTTATTGTGATTATTTTTTCGGGGAGCTAATGGGTATCGTTGTAAATATGTATGTAGATGATTCTTAGTTAAAAATACTCAGACGAATACTAAAATATTTTATTTGTTGCTGTAAATAAAATGTTTTATATTTTTAAGAGATGTTTTTTTATTTGATTATTTTGTTTTTATATGTTTTGTTTTAATTTGTATACAAGGTGTAAATGAATTAACGCAAAATGAGAAACTACTTTGTTAGGGACACAATTCTGAGCAACTTTCATTATGAAACCGAGTTGATCAGAGGAACTAACTTTTCACTTCCTAGTACATTTTGGCCTGAGTGGATCGGCTGATTTGTATGGAGAAGTGAAGAAAAAGTTGCTCTGATCAAATTGGTTTCATAATAAAAGTTGCTCAGAATTATGTCCCTAACAAAGTAGTTTCTCATTTTTAGTTAATTCATTTACACCTTGAATAGTCGATTTTATATTATTGTATAAAGAATTAAAGACTGATTAAAATATGCGTGTGATATTTATACATAAAAGTGGTGATAATACAGGGTATACCAGTTGCGTGTGTTGTTTATACCTACTTACTAAGAAAATAATACTTTAGTAAATAAATCAATAGTTAATAGTCTAATCTGATGCTGTGATTTTGAATGTGATTTTTATTCTTTTTATTATACTAATCTTTAAAATATTTCATATCTTTTATTATAAAACCTTCTTCTATAACCATCATATCCATCTTTGGGGTTAACCGGACATGAAGCATGGAAATATCGTGATTCAGTATTAGTATTATTAATACTTCTTTTGGAGTTTTTAGGATACAATGTATGAAACTTTGCAGTTTGGAGAACAATAGAAATGGAGTTTTGCAGACTAACCCCAAATTTATTATCTGAATATTGATACATTATGACAATAATTTATCGATATTTCGACATATTATGACATTCAAATTTCGAACGCCAACGCCCGCCTGCCTGCCGCCCCTAGTTTGTCTGTGAAGTTGGTACTACTGAACAAGCTAAACAAGGGCAGAACAATTATCAATGCCACAATGCCGGTCGAACATGCAGTTCCTGAACACATCAAATAAAGCAGTAAAGAGGGTTTATGATAAGTGTGTAGATAAACTATTATATTTGATATCCAATCCAATAACTATTTGACATCATTGTAATGAGTATTGTCTATATACATAACTCAATATTTCCTTCTTTCCCTATAATAATATTACTTAGACTTTTAGAATACAGGTGGCCGAAAGGTGGGTAGTATATTTTCAGAACCGGCTCATGAAGCCCTTTCATTTGATACCACACATGATAAATCTCTGGAAAAAAAAATATTCAAATCCCATACATCCATGTATATGGCAATATTTTTAAGAACTATTGCTTAAAATGTTTGTTTTCGGTGTCATCCAAAACACATAACGTATTTGAGAACAATTAATTATCATATGGGTACATGGTCAGGATTCGAACTTGCATCTCCTGTGTGAGAAGCAAATCCATGAGACCATGGAGCTCTCTATAAATATATACCTACAGAAAATTCATTCTTAAATAAATTGGTTTATGAACGCCACCATCTTCGCAGCTCACTCATCATTGAAGTATGAAGTTTGCCAGGTCAGCTTATCCAATAAATCAAAATTTTTACAATCTGATATAATGCTATTCAAATCAGATAGTAAAAAGTGATCTGCATTGCCTCCAAACCAATCAAAGTGAACAAAAGTGAAATACAAACATTTGATGTAAACAAATGTGGCCCAATTGCCCCTCACATGGGGAAAGTTACGAACTCTGCCACCATGCAGCTCAGGATCATCATTGTGACTGTCTCCCTTCACAACTGAGATTTTTTCCAAGTTTGGTTTTGGCAACTTAATTTTTGCGTTTCTGGAAGGTAATATGTAATATTAATTTATGTGTAAAGTCCATTGAGGAACAACAACTATAGAGGAAAAGCAAACATATGTTTATTACTTTTAATCACCTTAGTAAAGGATCCATCCATCCCTATGGCGAACTTTCCTAGACAACTATCTGGTCAGAGATAACTATCTGGTCATAAGGGGGCAGAACCCAGACAAACCCGATAATGATTTCAACCATCATAGTCAAGAAAGCAGTGCGAGCTAAGACTGGGAACACAACGTCACACAGTGGGAGATGTTCAAGGTTGTTTGTCTATCTTGAACTATATCTCAAATGAAAAATGGATACGTATGTTTATTGCAAAGAAACATTATAATATTCTGGCATTACAGTGCATATTGAAGATGAGGACCATCAACATGTTGATAATTCCTGAGAGAATACTCACTTAGGTTGTTCGTCCAGCTGTTGCTCAGTGTCGCTTTCTGCTTCTGATCCGTATTCACTGATGTATGATAAAACAGACATTAGAATAACACTATATTCTTCACAGTTAATCCGTGCTTGGCCCAAGCAATAGTAATATTCTTTTGTATATCAATGTAAACTTCGAATAATCAGCAAATTAAAATCATCTCACACACAGCTCTCACATCACAACAAAACGCAAGAAAAAAAGAAAAGATGGATTGGAAATATTGGAATTGCATGGAATGTCAAACAAATTGCCCATGTCATTCCTATACTTTTTTATGAATGAAATGTACAGACTATCGTTGTACGTACCATATGCCTGGTTTACATTACACCAAATGTAAGGTAATACCACAGAATACTTAATAGTACTACGTACAGAAAGATCACTCCGCAAATGCACTTAAATAAATAGCTACTCTCCCTGCGCGGCAATAAAGCGCAATCTAGCTCGCACCACGCTACGTACAATAATCGCTAAACACCTACAGTATCGGTTGCCCCGCCCGTGCAGACTAGATTCCGCCGCATCACTACGCCTGAGAGCTTCTTTTACTCTGGCATCACAAGGTCGTCCTGTATACTCCTGTCTCGCTTGATCACGCTAGGTTTACCTACGTGCGATTTGTGTTTGTGAATTTTAGTCCACTCTATCTAAGAGAGGGGTCATTAGTACATACTCAAGCTATTGGCAAATTCTAAGGCTAGATAGGTACCTACCTCCTAATTCATGAATGGTAGACAAAAATACTAATTCTGTTTAAATTGATAGCCCAGTCGGTAATAATTTTAAGCAATTGAATGAATTCACATCATTTTGTGCGAGAGTGCATTTGATTTCAACGAAATGTGACGTCATGTTTCAGATTTCAATTCAACTCTCAATAAATCGACTTTCGTTTTCGTCATTTCTTAAAAAGTATCTAACTTGACTAACTTGTGACCTTACTTACTTACTTGTGATCACAGATCTTCTCAGATCACAGATGCTTCTGCGGATACGTGCCAGTTCGAGATGGCTCTCGACGCTTCTTCGGTTGCAAGTGTTATATCAATGATTGTTCTACTTCGCCTGGTGACGAATGTTGGTTCTGAACATATATTAACAATGTTAAGGTTGGTTGTCACTAGATATTCAACGAGAAGTTACCTCGGTCGTTGTTGTTTTTCATCCCCCAGAGAGCGTGGTGTGCGTTCGAGTCCGTGGCTATTATCAGCTGCAGCCCGGATTCTTCGCAGTGCACTCGCACTCGTCATATCATGCGGGGGTAGAGTATCCTCCTCCGGCATGTAGACGGAGGCGACCACCATCTCTGGTAGGCTTGAATCTTGTACCGTGTGCAGCCTTACTGCACACACGTCTCTGGAACAGAAACTTGCACATGTATATTTCGAGAAGTGTAGATACACGCTCGGGGGTTAATCGAGCTCGTATCCGCAAACAACTCACCTCCAAGATTTCGGAGTCCGCATATATTGCCTCTACTGATCCACGGCTCCTGGATCAGGGCCAAGGCTGTGTGGTTAACCTCCAGCCACTTCCTCAGCTAAGCCGATCCGGTTTCGCTGTGGTGGAAGTTTGCTTGCAGGATGTTACACGGTTGGGAAGGGGTCGCCATCATCATTATCTGATAGCAGCACCTCCTCATCCATCCCGAGCGCCAGGTTACCCATTCCCTTAGCACATTCCATCCCGTCCTCCGCCGAATCCAAGGTAGAACTATCATCGTCCGCTCCGGGTTCGTCGGCGATCGGGTCGGCCTGCTGCATTGGTTTTGGGGGCTCAGCTGCAGTAACCCCAGCAGTACCCGGCTGCTTAGGTGTTGACCGAAGTGCGGATGGTTCTTCGAGGAATCTTCCTCTGGTCTCCTGAAACTTTACGTACACCGACGCAAGCAAAAAGCCAAGTACATCAGGGGTTAAACCACTTCCTCCGGGATACTGACAAAGACGAATTTCTCCATCTGTTGTTGATCCGAATTAAGCAGAAGCCATCTGCTCACCTCCGCCCACGGGTTCTGGTACTGGAGCGTGCGTCCGACAGGTCGCATGTCTTCCCAGACCCCCGGCAGAAGGATGCCACAGCGCACCCTGTGAGGTAGGTCGCTCTGCTTCCGTACCATGAGCTTTTCCTCCGTTGAGAGAGTTAAGCTGCCTAGGCACAGGGTAGGCCATATTAGTGTCCTCTGGTCCTCGCACCAGAGCTCGAGGACACCATTGTCGTGGACCGGCTTTCCCCGGAAAGTAGGGCCCGCCTGGTCCGAGGAGAGTTGCATGGCTTCCTGCATAAACCGCCCTTGCAACAGCTCCTGCACTTCTTGGGCCTGCTGCGTCGACAGGTGGCCGGTCCCCTCGGTCGCAACTGCTACCATGCGATCCGCCTTAACTGCGTCAGCGAAGCTGGGTCATCGTGGCGCACGACCTTTTGCCTCTTCGACTCCCCTCGAGGGTATATGGTGTCGTCGAGGAGTGCCCTTTTTGATGAGGTCGAAACCCTTGGGTTGCACCCTTTCCCTGCCCTGTTTTCGCTCGACTCCAAAGTCCTTGGTACGGGCCCTTTGGTTACGTCGGCTGGTGTTCTCTGAGCGGCGCGCGCTGCCTTCTTCCTTTCGCGCTGCAGCCTGCTCTTGCGTTTGCGCTTGACCCTAGGACCCTCTTGGGCAGGTTCAAGCTTTTTCTTTTCAGAAGCTCCCTTTGCAGTTTGCCCCTTACTCCAGTTGTGTTTTACAAGTGTCCACCCTGCGTCAAGCTGGGTGGGGGTGGAGGTTGAAGCCACCGTCTCCTGCGCTAACTTTCGGGCCACAGATTGCTCCGCATGCCCAGCAGCCGCACTGGTGCTAGTGGCCTGTGTGCTTGTTGACGCGGTACCGCCGTGGGGCAGCGCCGCGCCTGTCTGGGTTGTCGATGCGGCAGGTTTCGGCTCAGCCAGTTTCCCAGCTTTACCGCGACCTTTCGCGGACTTTCCCGGTTTTGTGTATGGCGGTACAGCTTTCGCCGCACTGCCCCCTGTGTGCATTTGCGTTACAGGATCGACTTCACTGCCCTAAACACACTTGTGAAAGAGGGTAGCGCAGCTTTCGTCGCGTCTGCCCCCCGCTTGTTGGTGTTGATTTTAGAGAGCGGTTACGTTTTCACAGACCCAGTTCTTTGTAAGTTCTGCTTGCGCCAACCCTGCACCTTTTAAGGACCCGTCAGGTTTCCCCTTCGGTTCCTGTGTCAATCTGTTTTCAGATCGTTGTTCTGCCATGTTTACAATTTTTGTTCTTCATCCTCTGGGTTCGCCGCCCTCCAAAGAGCCCGCACCTTTGGGAATGCCAAACATTGGCACCAGGGCTACCCAGAAGGTATAGGTACAGCAGGTTGGGTCTACATGCGCGCTACATCGGGTGCTGCAGGCAGTACGGCTGGAGGTTTCGATCCAGTCACTCCAGTTGCTCCGTACGCCCTTGCTCCTTCAGCATGGCCAAGACCCAGTGTCCTCTCAGAGGACCCCACCACCCCTCGCCTGCGGCACTGTTCCCGTCTCTTCCGAACAGTAAGCGTGTTCATTACCTTGCAGTGGATAGTTGCAAGGCTACTGTTTTGCATGAAATCCGGACCAAAGAGGGCGTGTTGTCTCCCAAAGGCAACTGACCCGACCCCGTTCGACTCAACCCCCCAGGACTCCTTCATCCTCGCTCACGGCACCCAACTGCGCAGGACTAACGCAGGTAGGCGTGCGTAGTCTACCGAGGCCGCCTGTAACCCTCGGAAGAACCAGGAGATCTTCGCCAACATAGTTATCAAAGTGTTGGCAATGCCCCCACTTTTAATCATCAGTTAAGCACAACCAATTTTTAAAAGAGATCTAATAATTAATCTGTGGGAGTTTCTATGACCTTCTTCTCCCACAGTGGTCCAATGTAGAGAAGATGCAAAAAATGACATTTGCTAAGTATATGTAAATATCTACAGTTTTAAAGTACTTTGACCTTGACTTGACCTCTCGCATGGTAGGCAGAGCAACAACCGCTTCGCCACAGTGGTCGTCATTGGTTTTGAACTTTATCAAGATGAAAATTTGGTTAGAATTTACCTATTGTAGTGTTATGTTACTTACATGCTATTTTCCAGTCTGTTCAGCTGGATACTTGCTGAGCTGTACAGCTTGATATTTGGTATCACCTTTATTTTAGGACCCTGTAACGTTTTAAACCATAAGAACACAATAACAAATCATTTTCAATTCGTATTTTCACACTATCAGCACTTCTAAATCGATAGCGAAGGGGTTTACCTTTGGTGACCTTGTATTTGGCTTTCTCCGAAACTCTGCAATCTCTGGCTTCGTGCGCGCTGGTGCGCTACCCTTTTATCTATCGCTGTTATGTAATTTTGGCTATGTGAACTTGTTGATTTTTCTATTACGAGCCTGAAACCAAAATCTGACATTTACTTTGTTGTTGTTTATCTGGTTGTCATGGCAATGTCCATTCAAACTCGTTAGCGGTCTGATATGTTTTCTTCAATACTTTTACAAAAATACTTTTTCTCTCTTGGCCACTCACAAAAATTGCTTTTAATTTAAGTAAATAATTTTTAGAACGCTCCAAAAAGGGTATAAGAGCGGAACATTTCTGAAATTCTGGAGTCTCACTTCAGCTTTCAAGCAAGAAGCATCACCTAAAGGCCTTATCCCAGGGCCGCACTGCCCCGGGATCCTGCGACCCTCTACTACTACGCCTCCTGTCTTGGCGAGCATCTACCCTGGCCGGCGCTTCCTGGGTCTCCACTTCACCTGCCCGTTCTCTGCTTCACCTGCCCGTCGGTGACTTCAGGCCGACACGTTGCGGGCCTCTACCCTGGCCGGCGCTTCGCTACCAGGGCCACTACTTCTGCTGCCCGTCGGTGTCTCCAGGGCACTGATGACCGATTGGCCGCCGGCCACGCTCTCCAACTGCAACTGCTACGTCGCCCACCAGTGCTTCCACTGATCGGTTCGCCAGACCGGTTCCACTGCTCCTTCTGCTCCTACTCTCCGTGTCCTCCGCTTCTTTTTTTTATCTGATATCTGTATTTTTTTAAAAACCTGTCTCACCTCATTCATCCTCATCTTCCTTTCATTTTTTTATAAAAAAGTCACTGTAAATAAGCATAATAAACTATCATCTCTAAATTTTATCCTGGTTGTTGTTTCTTGTTAGGTTCTGGTAGGTTCTTGTCGCTACACGACACTATCTTCCTCTGCTTAAGTCATAATTCTTTATTGAACACAGTTATTAAAAGATACATTAAGAGAAAACATATGATCAAAGACGAGCTTATCTCTAAAGATATTTCTTCCAGCAAGCAAAGACACGAAAGGAAAACTTATCATGATAGGGTAGGCAGGGCACAATATCTAATCTTTAATAAAAAAACATATAAGTAAATTAAATATCTATAAAATACGGAAAATAAAATGCATACTCATGTGTATCAAACTACTAAATAAGTACCAATACATACTACATAAACCGTACATGTAGTAGAGAGAGGAAGTGCTCTTTTACCCGGTTTTTTGAAAGCGAAAAGAGTGGAACTGTCTCTTATTGTACAAGGAAGTATGTTCCAGTCGGACCGCCTGCAACCTGAAGGAGTCCTCATATGCGGAGGTGTAATGCCTTGCAGTGGCTAGGAGAGACCTTGAGATATCTCCGGTGCCGATCTCCTGAAAAGAGATACTCAAAGCGGTCTCGGAGGTAGTGCGGATTTTTCAATATATTTATAATAATTCTTTTAGAATTGTTGTATGGGAGCCTTATTCTATTTTTTAGTATTTGTCGTTATAGCGGCAACAGAAATACATCATCTGTGAAAATTTCAACTGTCTAACGATCACGGTTCATGAGATACAGCCTGGTGACAGACGGACAGACAGACATACATTCCGGCCCGGCCGACTTCGTCTTCGTGTTCAATCTGACATTTGAAGGCGATGGATTGGCGTCATCTGTCAAATTCGTAGCGCGCAAGTGCCATCGTATCAAAGCGAAGTCGAAAGAATGAACTAAATCAGTATGATTTATTCCGTAAGTATATACTTACTAAATAAATCAATAATGAATGTGTATGTCTATGTGAAACTTATTAATAATTTTCGCACTTCCAGATTCTAGGAGCACTGGCATTCTTCGCCATAGGGTGTTACCAGAAAAATGTTGGGGCTTATGTTCTACTCGGTCTGGCACAGACTACGGTGTCAGACTGTCTTCGAGATGTGACAGATGCATTAAACCACCCGTCTATTCTAGGGAAATACATGAAGTTTCCCATGAACCAGAGTGAAAGAGACATTGTCTCAAGAAGGTAAGAGAAATTGTAGCAAATTACTGATTTCACTCGTTCATATTCTTTATTCCATATTCTTTTTTGGAGGAGCCAGTCATGACTTCCATGTGTGGAACAACTGCCCTGTAAAGGCACACATGGTGAGTCTGACATCTGCTGGGGAAAGGTTTTGGGCTTATGGGTAGGTTAAAAAAAACAGTTGCAAAACAAAGTTTTATTTTATTTTATAGTTTTTTTGCAGTAATTCAAAACGATAATTTTACTATTCTTTAGGTGATTCTGGATATGCGCAGAGGTTGTGGATTATGACGCCCATCTTGAACGCGCAACCAGGGTCCGCAGAGGAGCACTACACCAGGATCCATATCCGCACGCGCAACGTGATAGAGCGGTGCATTGGTATGCTGAAGATGCGCTGGCGCTGCCTTATGGCACACAGGTTATTTAACGGGTAGTATTTAATCGCACATCAAATTTATCCTATTTGCACAGCAAAAATGTTCAACAAAACACTTGTTTCTTTTGCACTTACATGTTCAACTTAGCTCACCCTCTTTACCTAAGCTAACGCACCACTTCGCCCTAAAATTTGCTTTGCAAATCAGTATTTTTGATGTGTAGTTTAATATCTCTGTCGTGAATGAGTAGTCACCTAAACCTAGCAGTAGGTATATGGAAGGTGGAACAGAAAAACGAGTGTAGTCGATATGTAATAATACTATCTTTATTTCAGAGTCTTAGCTATATATACCTAGTCGGTCCTTAAGTTCTGTCACAAGGTATTTGATAGATAAAACTCAGCAATAAACTTTTTCTTATTCGTATTATACATGATTAAAAAGCTTATTTTATACGAATCAAATTGCAATACAATACATTTTGTACGATTGTCGCAATATGACAAAAAACCGTATAACTTGAGACAATCGCGAACCCAAAACACGCCGCAACTGACAAAAATACCACTTACCACAAATTTAATAAAAAAACAGTGTTCCAGATAACCAACAAGTTTTTTTTATTTATTCTGAAACCTCGATTTTAGACCATGCTTAACAACTAGCATTTGATTTTCTGTTAGCTTTCAGTTCCAACTTCTCCCAAAGAGAACTTTACGTACTTTTTACGTTTTCAGAAAAACGTATAAAAATGATCCTGTGGGCAACAAGTACACTACGTAAAATGTGAATATGAAAATTAGTTTTAACCAGACTTAGTTATCTTATGCTTCAAAATGAAGGTAACGGGTTCAGGGAGGGTTCTGACTAAAATCTCACGTAAGTTTGAAAGGTTTTAAGAGTCATGGAAAAAAGATAAAGTGAATCACGTCCGTATTTTTGATTGGGTAAAAAAGTGCAAAATCTCTGAAGCTTAGCATTTGTGTAATATGGCTTTAAGCATTTAAATCCAATAATCGTTCTAATTTATCAGTATTTAATGAGCTATCAAACCATATATAGTATTAAATAAAATAAAACTTGGTATTATTTACTATGCGGCAAAATATTTGTGACAGAACTTATGGACCGACTAGGTATAATCGGGGTTGCCTACTCAGCTAATGCATTGACCTTGCTAACATGTAGGCTGTTTACGTAGGTCTGCCTAGCCTGGTTTTCTTTGGACAGACGCCTACATTGCTTCCCCCTTTGAAATAAATAAGCAACTTATTTACACAGAGAACAAAAATTAATAACAATATTAATAACATGTACACAATAAAATATCACATAAAAAAAATTAGGCGAAGTACACTTTAGACGACATTGTGTGTGGTACATCTTGCTGCTACTGCCGGAATAGTCGCCCCTGCAATTGGAATGGTTGAAGGTGTCTGCCTGGCGATTTGGTTGTCTATGTGCCGCGCCGCTGTCTTGACGAATTTCCTCTTGCAGTGCCTTAATACGAAATACGCCAGTGCAACTGCTATCCCGATGATTAGGATGCCTGTCGTGCTTTCGGTAATTCCGGCGCTGGCGTTGGAGCTGCCTGATCCCGCGGCGTTCTGCGAGACGACAATCTCTTCTTTTACGTACTTTGTACCCCAATTCCCCATGACGTCGAAGATAGCAATTTTTGATGATTGGGGTGGTATGTGTTGTTGCTTTCTCGTCGCTTCCTTGCTGTTTGTGACGCTGTGTGGTACGTTGCGGCTTTTATTCACGCAAATCTCACTACCTTGCGAATTATTCTGCCCGAGCGTGACTTCTTGCATTCTGCTGACTCGTTGTCCCTTGGCCCGCCCTGGTTTCTCTGACGGTTCTGCCGCGTGTTTGTTTTGACTGCTCTCTTTTGCCGCTTTGTCCACAACGCAGTTTTTTAACACGTATGCGGGTTTCAATCTGTCGATCGAAACTGTGTTGAGCTTGTCTCTGATCTTGATCTTGAAGATTTTGTCATGTCTTTCGATGACTTCAAACGTCCTTCATACGGTGGGGTCAATGGCTTCCTGACGGCGTCCTTGCGTACGAATACGTCGCCGCTAGTTTTCAGGTCTGGGTGGATGAAAGATGATGGCTTGGAATGGTGGGCGGTCTTAAAAGGTGTAACCTTGTGAACTCTTCTGGATGTGTCTTGCCTTTTTGGCTCGACGAACACTCCTGGAATACGGACGTTGGCTCCATAGAGCATTTGTGCGGGGCTAATATTGTCGTTTTCACGAATTGCGGCTCTCAAGCCGAGCAGGACGAACGGTAATTCTTGAGACCTGTTTGTTGAATTCCCGCGTGCGATTATGGCTGTCTTCATGGTTCTGTGCCATCTCTACCATCCCGTTGCATTGAGGGTGATAACTCGTGGTCCTGGTTTTCTTTACCACCAAAATCTTGATGAGGGATTTAAAAAGGTCCGATTCGAACTGTCGTCCTTTATCCCTTGTTATGACGGCTGGGGATCCAAATCGAGCAATCCAGGTGTTCACGAAAGCAGTATATTGTGGGTTATGATGATGGTTGTGGTGATTCGGCGCCAGTAAAACAAAGTACTTACTGGTTTAGTCCATGTAATCCGTAAGACACATCAGGTTATCCACGTATGTTTCAAGACAGAAGGCACAAAAGAATAGGAAGCACAAGCACAGAGTCATAGTCTAGTATAGGCAGGAGAAAAACACAGCACATATATTATATTATCAGCGATAGGAAAGCAAATCTATATACAATTAACATCAAACATGAAGCAAAGCGTAAGCATGGAGCGATGGCGGCGAGCGTGCGTTCCGCGTTATGTTTCATAGGTGACTGATTGGTTTGGTTGACTTCTGTCCGGCGATGCCGATCACGCGTTATCATCGTGGAACAGGTCGCCGCGGAGGGCTAGGGAGTTCGGACATTCGATAGAATCGAACGGGCATTATCGATGTATCGACCAGTCGATAATAAGTTGGTAAGTATGCTACTTATATATCTATATTATATATACATGTATTTAGTTATATATGTTATTTATATATATATATATATTTGTAGTCAGTATTTTTGTGTAGTTTGATTAAGTATGTAAGTATAAATATTAATAGTTTTAAGTTGTAATTGTTTGTGTGTAAGTATGGAGTATGTGTAGATAAATAGGCTACACCACTCCCCTCCAGAGACCGTTAAGGGCGATAATAATCTGGAAACCTGACCTGGCGGCCAGAACGAGTGACATAGTTCCTTGGAGCAGGAACTGGATTAGAGACAATAGGTATAGGGAGACTTTTTTGTATGTCTACATCGTCAGGTAGTGTGAAAGCGGGTTTAAGTCTGTCTATAGACACTGTCTTCACCTTATTATTTACAACAATTTTGAATACCTTGTCTCCTCTGGAAAGTACTTTATGTGGCCCGGAGTAAGCTGGCTGAAGAGAACCTCGCGATGCGTCTTCACGAAGGAACACGTGATCACAGGTAGTAAGCTCCTTGTAAATAAATACTTTAGGCTTACTATGACGGGCAGCTGGCACGGGTTTCAACTTTTCAGCAAAGAGTCGCAGCCTAGTAGAGAACTCCGATATGTCGGTTGTTCCGCTCGTGCTAGGGTTGAAAAACTCTCCAGGGAGTCTCAGTGGCTCCCCGTATACCAGTTCTGCTGAAGAGCTCTGCAAGTCCTCTTTAAATGCAGTCCTGATGCCTAACAAAACCCAGGGCAATGATTCGGTCCACCTTTCATTCGCGTGGCACACTATTGCGGCTTTGAGCTGCCTATGGAATCGCTCAACGAGACCGTTACAGGCAGGATGGTATGCCGTTGTACGCCTATGCTCAAAACCTGCTAGCTTAGACAGACATTGAAATAATGCCGACTCGAACTGGCTTCCGCGGTCCGTTGTTATGTCTGTTGGACAACCAAATCGGGCTATCCACGTTGATAGCAGCGTTTTTGCTACGGTCTCAGCTGTGATGTCCTCTATCGGTATTGCTTCAGGCCAGCGGGTAAACCTATCCACAGCGGTTAAGCAATACCGATAGCCGCGTGATAAGGGAAGCGGGCCGACCAAGTCGAGATGGATATTTTTAAAGCGGGCTTGTGGTAGTTTAAAGGTGCCAAGGGGGGCGGTAACGTGGCGATTTACCTTGGCGCGTTGACACTGAAGACAAGTGCGCGTCCACTCCCTGCAGTCCTTCCGTATGCCAGGCCAGACAAACCTGTCGGCGACTAACTTTGCGGAAGCGTTAGCACCTGGGTGACTGAGGGAGTGTAGGCTCTCGTAGACTTGTCTACGATGGATCCTCGGGACATAAGGCCGGGAAGTCGGCGTGCTGACGTCGCAGTACAGAGGTGATCGACTATTGGGAACGTGAAGTTTCTGCAACTGCAAGGATGAGCCATTGCGTAACAGCTCTTGCAGCTCTTGGTCTGACTCCTGTGTATCGGCTAGTGTTTCGAGGTTAACTGGAGCTCCCAGTTCTTCTATACGTGATAAAGCATCAGCGACAACATTATCTCTACCAGATATATGCCGGATATCAGTAGTAAACTGCGAGATAAAGTCTAGGTGCCTATACTGCCTTGGCGAACAGTTTTTCTTTCTTTCGTGAAATGCAAAACTGATCGGCTTGTGGTCGGTATACACAACGAAATGCCTGGCCTCGAGCATATGCCGAAAATATTTTATAGCCTCGTAAATGGCCAGTAATTCCCTGTCATAGGGAGAATACTTAGTCTGGGATGGTGTCAGCTTGCGAGAAAAGAAGGCAAGCGGCTCCCATGCGCCGTCTTTCAGCTGCTGGAGAACAGCTCCGATGGCCTTGTCGGATGCGTCGGTGATAACGGCAAGGCTGGCGGCGCAATCAGGGTGAGCTAATAAGGTGGCATTAGACAAGCTTTCTTTACAAGCTTCAAAAGCTATTAGTTGCTCACCAGAAAGTGTGATCGGTTGCGATCCCTTGGCCGAACCACTCAGCAAGGCGTGCAGCGGGGCTTGTATTTGGGCCGCTAGAGGAAGAAATCTCCTATAAAAATTGAGCATGCCTAAAAAAGCTCTGAGCTGCCGGACGGTTGCTGGAGGAGGGAAATCCTTTACCGCTTTTACTTTGGAGTCTAGGGGCCTACATCCTTTCTCTGAAATGCTGTATCCCAGGAAAGTGACTTCACTTTCACCGAAGACGCATTTTGAGGTGTTCACCAACATCCCATAATCCTTAAGCCTCTGAAAGACAGCTCGCAGATGCTCCTCGTGTTGCTCGGGGCTGCGGGAATATATCAGAAAGTCATCTAGATAAGAATAGACGAAGTCAAGTCCTCTCGTCATCTCGTCAACGAAACGCTGGAAAGTCTGTCCTGCATTACGAAGACCGAACGTCATGTACGGGAATTCGAATAACCCGAATGGAGTTGTTATGGCGGTCTTCGGAATGTCTTCAGTGCTGACAGGTATCTGATTGTAAGCTTTTTCCAGATCTAATGTGCTGAAAATAGTGCAACCTGCAACGCTGTGTGTGAAATCGTGGATGTGCTTGATCGGATACCTGTCAGGCACCGTACGTGCGTTGAGCTTACGATAGTCTCCACATGGGCGCCAGCCGTTGTCTTTCTTCGGCGCTAAGTGGAGAGCCGATGACCAGGGACTCTCGGAGGGCCTGGCTGTGCCACTAGCAAGCATGGACTGGAACTCACGCTGAGCGATCTTCAGCTTATCCGGAGCTAGACGACGAGGGGGAGTAGCAACTGGTGGTCCAGGTGTAGTGCGTATATGGTGTACAGTGTTATGTGGTGATGGGTGATGTTTACCGGCTGGTCGAGTTATCTCCGGATACTCTTCGAGGATACGATGGTATCGCGTTTCGCCAGTAGCAACCTTCACGGAAGACACGCTCTTACAATCTGCTGTGGTGGCAATAGCTGCAATTGATGTTAAATTATCTATGAGGCGTTTATTGCGACAGTCTACAATAATGCTATAGAAATTTAAAAAATCTACACCTATTATTGGTTTAGTTACATCGGCAACTACAAAACGCCAAGCAAAACTTCTACGTAAGCCTAAATCCAAATCTAAGTTTACATAACCGTAGGTAGAAATATTTGAACCGTTAGCAGCACACAAACTGTAATTAGTCTTTGCACGTCGATCATGGAGCGCCGACCGTGGGAAGACGCAGAGGTCACTACCAGTGTCGACCAAAAACTGCGTCTTCGAGGTTCGATCGGTGACGAATAGACGGCCAGTTGAAGTGGAAGGGCAATCGTCCGCCGCCATTATCGACTGCCCCTGGGGTTTTCCGCTTTGTAGTCACATGGACGGATGCACTTGCCGGCCTTCTCTCCAAACTTGCTATGGTACCAGCATACTGGGTACTTCCTGTAGTTGGATTGCGAGCGCTGCCTGCTAGGACTGCGTTTGCTACGCGAAGCTGGTGTACGAGATCTGGAACTCCTTCCTTCAGACAGGTTCTGGAACTGCTTTCGAAGCTCAGAAATCTCGTGTGCAAGCTCGTTGATGATGGAGCTGGGTACGCCGTCGCTTACTGCAGCAATCTTTGGTGCGGGCGGAATAATATCGTGCACTCTATCTGCCAAGTCTGAGAGATCGTCCAGAGATGTTGCAGCTGGTTGACCTGCGAGCACTGTCTGGATGTTGACGGGTAGGCGACTAATCCAGATGGTCTTCATAAATTCGTCGGTTACGCTTGAGCCAGCTAGACCTTTTAGATGGCGAAGGAATTGGGACGGCTTGCGGTCCCCTAGTTCCTCATGCATCAATAGCTGTTTAGCTTTCTTTTCCTTTGTATCGCTCAGCCTCTTCACCAACTCGGTCTTTAGTTTCTGGTATTTGTTGGTCGCTGGAGGGTTAATTATGATATCTTTGATCTCTCTGGAGTATTGGTTGTCAAGGTGCCCAATGATATAATTAAATTTGGTGGTATCATTAGTAACCCCCGATATGGCAAATTGGCCTTCAACCTGAGCGAACCAAATCTCGGGTTCTTCTGCCCAAAATGGTGGTACCTTTACTCCGACCTTAAATATACTGGCCGCATTTATCGATGTCGATAATGTCGACTTGCCTCCATCACTAGTACCGGGGTTCGGGGCTTGCGTGTCGCTGTTTTTGTCTTCCATGTTCAGTGTCGGGGTCACCAGTGTGGGTTATGATGATGGTTGTGGTGATTCGGCGCCAGTAAAACAAAGTACTTACTGGTTTAGTCCATGTAATCCGTAAGACACATCAGGTTATCCACGTATGTTTCAAGACAGAAGGCACAAAAGAATAGGAAGCACAAGCACAGAGTCATAGTCTAGTATAGGCAGGAGAAAAACACAGCACATATATTATATTATCAGCGATAGGAAAGCAAATCTATATACAATTAACATCAAACATGAAGCAAAGCGTAAGCATGGAGCGATGGCGGCGAGCGTGCGTTCCGCGTTATGTTTCATAGGTGACTGATTGGTTTGGTTGACTTCTGTCCGGCGATGCCGATCACGCGTTATCATCGTGGAACAGGTCGCCGCGGAGGGCTAGGGAGTTCGGACATTCGATAGAATCGAACGGGCATTATCGATGTATCGACCAGTCGATAATAAGTTGGTAAGTATGCTACTTATATATCTATATTATATATACATGTATTTAGTTATATATGTTATTTATATATATATATATATTTGTAGTCAGTATTTTTGTGTAGTTTGATTAAGTATGTAAGTATAAATATTAATAGTTTTAAGTTGTAATTGTTTGTGTGTAAGTATGGAGTATGTGTAGATAAATAGGCTACAATATCTCTTTTCCGTGGCTTAATTAAATTTTCTTCATTTTAGCGTTGTCCTCGTTCGTCAGCTGTTTGAGTTGTGGGTCGCCTTTTTGCAAGTCGGCGATCTCGTCCCAGTCCGTGGGTGAAGGGCAGTCTATTTGTGCGATTCTTGATAGCGCGTCAGCAACTGGGTTCTCGCTCAGGTGTCGAATGTCCGTAGTAAATTGTAAATTGTGCGATGTATTGTAGGTGACGTAATCGCCTTGGGTCGTTCGCTTTCTTGCCCGAAACTTTTTTCATTGTCAAAGCATGACACAACGGCTTGTGATCGGTGAATATTATGACTTCCCTTCCTTCGATGTAGGGTTGAAAATATGTTATGGCCATGTATATTGCCAGTAGCTCCCGATTGTATGTACTGTACTTCATCTGGGCGTCGTTGAGGCTCTTGGAAAAAAATGAAAGGGGTTTCCATATTTTATTCTCGCATTGTTGTAGTACTGCGCCGACGCATGATTGTGACGAGTCAGTCATTATTGACAGTGGCGCGTCGACCGATGGTGACGTCAGTGTAGCGGTGTCGCTTAAACTTTCCTAACACTGCATAAATCCGTTAATTGCCTCAGGCGTCCATTCTAATAACGAATTGTCTTTCTTTTTGGCGCCGGTTAGATATTTTTTGAGACTCGCTTGGTGTTCTGCCGCTTTAGGCAAACTTTGTCGGTAGAAGTTAATCATGCCGAGGAAAAGTCTTAATTCCTGAATGGTTTTGGGTCGGGGATAGTCTTGGATGACCTTGAACGTCTCTGGAAGTGGTTTAATTCCACCTTTCGTGATAAGGTATCCCAAAAATTCGATTTCAGCCCGTCCGAACTAGCATCTATCTTGATTTATTGCGATGCCGCTGTCGTTTAACCTCTTGAACAGTTCGTCTAGATGCTGCTTGTGCTCCTCTTCTGATTTCGATGCTATCAGGATATCGTCGATGTAGGCGAAAACATAATCTAGTCCTGATAGCGCGGAACTGAGGAATATGACGAATGTCTGTCTAAAGGATTTCTTGGAAATTCGAATAAACCAAACGGCGTAATTACGGCTGTCTTATCAATATCAATATATTTCTTGCGTCGACTATAAAACTAAATTCAAAATATCTATCTATTTAGTTTAAACAATTATTTATGAACATGTGAATGTACCTTACTACTGCCCTAACTGATTCCAGCTAAGACCTTAGATTTCTTGTATAACTATAGGTCCCTAATTAATGTTATAGTTTCTACTGCTATGGTTATACACAGTCAGGTCATAAGTTCTGTCACACAATAAAAACTTTTGAATTTAGAACGCTGGCCACAAAAAAGTTTATTGAATTCGAATTTCGAATTTTTCATGAAAATAAAAATGTGTACTTTTTAGAATTTTCCTCATTTTTAAATATGGAGTGGACACTTAAAGAAGACCGTGTCGCAGTTATTGCGTTGCATCGTTGCGGTTACGCGCCAATTCAGATTTTCGACTTACTGAAAAATTTGAATATAACCAAAAGATTCTTTTATCGTACCATAAAATGATACAATGAAGTCTCTAGTGTAGATGACAGGTCAAGAAGTGGTCGCCCTCGCTCTGTTAGGACTCCAGCAGTGATAAAAGCTGTGAAGGCGCGAATTCAAAGAAATCCCATTCGTAAGCAGAAACTGTTGGCCCTTCAGATGGGGTTAAGCAGGACCACGGTGAAAAGGGTGTTAAATGAAGACTTAGGGCTTAGGGCATATCGAAGAAAAACAGGACATCGTTTGGACGCTCGTTTAATGGACCTGAGACTGAAGAGATGCCGCGCTTTGTTGAAGCGGTACGCGGGAAAAAAGCATCGGGAAATTCTTTTTTCGGATGAAAAAATTTTCACCGTGGAAGAGAGCTACAACAAACAAAATGATAAGGTGTAAGCACACAGCAGTGAAGAAGCGAGCAACCGTATTCCGCGTGTCCAACGAGGTCATTTTCCATCCTCGCTCATGGTTTGGTTGGGAGTCTCTTATTGGGGCTTAACTGAGGTACATTTTTGTGAGAAAGGCGTAAAAACGAATGCAGTTGTGTATCAAAATACAGTCCTCAAGAACCTCGTGGAACCTGTTTCTCATACCATGTTTAATAACAGGCACTGGGTATTCCAACAAGATTCTGCGCCAGCTCATAGAGCGAAAAGCACACAAGACTGGCTGACGACGCGTAAAATCGACTTCATCCGGCACGAAGACTGGCCCTCCTCCAGTCCAGATTTGAGTCCGTTAGATTACAAGATATGGCAATACTTGGAGGAAAAGGCCTGCTCAAAGCCTCATCCTGATTTGGAGTCACTCAAGGCACCCTTGATTAAGGCAGCCGCCGATATTGACATGGACCTCGTTCGTGCTGCGATAGACGACTAGCCGCGCAGAATAAAGGCCTGTATTCAAAATCGCGGGGGTCATTTTGAACAAACTTTATTACCATAAGAATCTATGTTTTATTAGCTTCATTTTGCTATATAAATGTTTACATAAATAATAAACATTTCTAAATTATTTCATATTGCACATGTGACAGAACTTATGACCTGACTATGTAGAATAATTGATATGATATCCTGAGACCTGGTCCTCTCTTCACTGCTACTATTCCAAGTATAGCCAGAAACCTCTCCATGGTCTCCGTCAACACAACATTTATTCAGAGGGCCAATATAGATAAGAGATAAACGAATCATTATTTGTCATTAATTACTGACGGGGAATTGAATCCTGACTCGTGGTTCCCACATCACAGCCACTTTTCCGAGTATAGCCAGCAGTCTCTCCTCGATGTCCGTCAAACTAATTCGTTTCAGAGGGCTACCACCTGTGCCACATGCATGTTGGCATTGCTCCGATGCTTTCTTCCGGACTTGATACTTCTTGTCAGACCAGAGTACTGTAAGAGGTTGTTGCATAAAGATGCTGCTTCCCATTCTCTGTTAAGTATATTCCCTTTGTCGGCTCTTATTACACCCAAGGGAAGAGAAGGAGTGATGACTAAGTATGTAAAAATATTAGTTGAGAGTAAAACTATTTCTAATATATTTGTGCAAGCATTTCAAAATTATGAAGTAAGTAAGCTCAAACCAAAACCTCGTGACTGATACAGGGTAATAATTACATAAAAATAAACTCACATCTCTCCACTTTGCCACTGTCTTGTTCGTGCGAACCCAACTTATAAAATTCCTGCTTAGTTTTATCAAGCTATGCTTGCACTTGAAAACAAGACAATATTTTAGGTTACTGTTGGTGTTTGTTCACATGGAAAAAAGAACACCGTGCTTTTAGTGTTATTAAAACGCACTTGCAAACAATGTTTTTTTAAGCCATAACTTATAATATTTGACTGAAAAAAAAAAACAAAATAAAAGATTAACAAGCAAATTCAAGCAATTAAAAAGTCCTATAAAAGAGAAATAACTTTAATTTAAATTCTTTCCTCAATATTTATGAGAATATATGCAACCGATTACATTACGCAACAAAACGCAACATCAAAACATCACTCTACGATTCCCGTCTCTATTTAGTTCGCTCCGATCTCGAGAGCCGTCAAAATGCTTCGGCGATACCCCGGCATTGATGTACTTACATCGCTCTCGACTTCGTCTTGAGTTTCAAGACGAAGTCGAGAGCCAATAGCCGGTAAGGCTGTTTAGCTGGTTTTTGACCGGTTTTATTATTGAAGCAAAAGTTTGGTTTCTAGTGGCAACAAGCCTATGTTATTCTGTGTCAGTGAAAATCAAAAATTTCGCAATGTTTGTTTACTAAATCTGTTTTGATCTTTTGTGGTTTTAATAAAGCTTAATTTGAATAATATAAGTCTTCATACTTCTGCCGACTATCACCGCCAAGTGGTTATGGGCCCAGTACCCAGAAGTTAAATAAAAATGGAGCTTCACAAAATTCAAATTCCGAAACTTGATGGCCACAATTGGGTGTCATGGAAGTACCGGATGCTGGCCTTATTAAGAGGTACAGAGGGACTCATGAATATTGTGGAGGGAAAAACACAAAAGCCGGCGAAACCCGCAGAAGGAAGCGGTGACGCAGAAACGGAGAGGTATAACAAGAGTCTGCGAGAGTTTACGAAGTTAGAGAGTACAGCCTTGCTCTTGATAACTGGAAACGTAACGGACGAAACACTGGACAAAGTGATCAGACTGTCTACGCCTAAGGAAGTTTGGGATGAATTCCATAGACTGTACGAGGGTCCGAATGAAGGCCGACTCTACGATCTTAGCTTGGATTTCTTCAAACTTAAAAGGGAGTTATCAGATGAAATTGCAACTCACATCTCAAAAGTTAAAAACTTATGGCACTGTCTTAAGGAAGAGTTACTAAAAGAAGAAAACGTGGAGCTGCCCGAAGTTCTTCTAATATGTAAGATACTGGACACTCTACCAGAAACATATTTTTCATTTAAGTCGAGTTGGCTTCTAATGTCGAAGAACGATAGAACAGTAAACAATATCACGGGTCAGCTATGTGCACTTGAGAAGGCGCTGAACACTAAGATGGCAGTATCTGAGTCTAGTGAGGCTGCGCTTTATGCAAGGACAAATAAACAAGCTGTTAAGGGAACAAAGTATAAGTTCAAATGTTTCATTTGTAAGGAACCAGGTCATTTGAAAAGGGATTGCCCGAAGGCTGGCAAAAATAGGGAGGAAAGAGCTCAAAGTTCCAATATGGTGTTACTGACAGTGAACTCGACGGATTCTGTCACTGATCGTGATGAATAGTATGTAGATAACGGGGCTACACATCATGTTACGATGCGAGGAGATCTATTTCAAGATTTTGTATTCTTTGGAGGAAGTCACACAGTAACTACGGCAGACGGGAATGTGATAAAGGCTGTTGGGCAAGGCACAGTCCAGTTAGAAGCCAATGTTGGCGGACAAATTGAGATCCTCACCCTAGGAAATGTGTGATATGTTCCTCAGATTAGCAAGAACCTGTTTTCTGTGCTGAGCGCACAAGATAAAAATCCCATGAGCATATTTGAATCACGGGTTACGACGTGTTCCTTAAAGGTCAATGGAGGATTGTCTTAACAGGAAAAAGACAGAGGTTTGGTAGTTTGTACAAGATAGACTGGAAAACCATATGCCCTGTTGTTTCAGTCAACCTTATTGAGCATAAAGATACGCTGCAACTATATCATGAGCGTATGGGACATCAAGACAAAAGAAATGTCAAACGATTGATAGAGAAGGAGCTAGGAGTTAAGACGTCAAACAGTGGAGAGCTGTGCGAAGGATGCATCTTTGCCAAGGCGCACAGAAGGCCATTTGGCACTCGAGAAAAGGCTACGGAGCCCGGTGAGCGAATTCACTCAGATGTCTGTGGGCCCTTCCCGTCTAGCAACTGTGGATATCGATATTTCGTGTTGTTCAAGGACGAACATACAAGATACAGATATGTATATTTCCTCAAACAAAAATCCGACGTCTATAAAAATTTGAAACTTATGTTGTCTGAAGCCAGGAACGCTGGAAACATCATTAAGGAATTTTTAAGTGACAACGGCGGTGAGTTTGATAACAAAAGTGTACGAGATCTACTCGAAGAGAACGGTATAAAACAATGGCTCGTCATGCCGTACACACCAGAACAAAATGGGTGTAGCGAAAGGGAAAATCGCACAATAGTTGAATCTGCAAGAGCCATGATGCATGCACATGAAGAGATGCCTCAGAAGTTATGGGCCGAAGTGGTAAATTCTGCTGTTTATGTAATTAACAGGACAGGACCTACCACCATAGAGGACAAGTCACCACATGAGCTTTGGTTTAATAAGAAGCCTCGAATAAAGCATTTGAGAATCATCGGCTGTACCTGCTATGCGCATATACCAAAGCAGAATAGAAGGTAATTGCAAAAGAAGGCTACATGGTGCATTTTGATTGGGTACGATAACGACGACGGGTACAGGCTTTTCGACTCCAAAAATCAAAAACTGGTAAGGTCGAGAGACGTCATCTTTGACGAGAGAGCATTAGATACCTCGATGGATACACACTCAAAATCGATACAGTTTGTGATGAGGAAAATGGGATTGAAGTAGGTCTTGCAAGAATTCCTTTGACAGGTAATGAACAAAATATTCCTATGATGTCCAACAACGTTGATAATGAAGAGAATGACGGTGATAGAGAAGAGTTTCATGACGCTGAAAACGATGAACAGTCTATTGAATCGGGGGAAAATGTTGGTAATGCTGATGACGATGATGGACTTGTTCTGGAAGAAGTGATGGAACAGATGGTGCTTCGTGACCGGTCTTTGTTGCGACCACCAGATCGATTCAAAGACTTTGTGATGAATGTGTTGGGATATTACGAACCAGAGTCATATAAAGATGCGATTAAAAGCTCTGAGAGAGAGTTTTGGCAAAAAGCCATGGCCAGTGAACTAAAATCACTAGAGGAGAATGGCACGTGGGAGCTTAGAATCCTTCCTAAAGGAAGAAAAGCCATTCCATCTTCTTTTCGAGTCGACGGTCATCTCAGATACGGGCGGCCCAAAAGGCCGCAACCGCAATAGCTCGCTCGGTAGCCTTATACAGCTCCTCGTCCGTGCAGGTTGTGGGGCACGCAGGGCACCCAGTCATGTGCGCAATCGTCTGTCTCGGGTATCCACAGACGCACGCCGTGTCTAGTTCCGAGATGATGCCCCACCTCGCCAGGTTAGCTCTGGACCTCCCCACTCCAGCTCTGAGACGGTTGAGAGATTTCCAGATCGGCCAGCTGAGCTTGTATCCTTCAGCTAGTTTCTCTTTCACGCAGTTGCTCGGGTCTGTAGGGTTCAGTCGTGACTGCCACTTGGCGAGGCGTGTAGTTTGAGCTGGTTGACTTAGCGGCTGCACTGAGTGCAGGAAGCTTTTTCTGGAACGCAGCCTGGGCCTGGCTGGTACATGGTTGAACAGGGGATGCCGTCTGTCATGTGTCTGCTTTGACCTTTCAACCGAGCTAGAGACAGATCTCCGAACCTCCGGGGGGGCTATTCCTGCTAGCTGGTACAGCTTGTCGGTTAGTGTGGGTTTCAGACAGCCCGTTATGAATCGACATGACTCGTTCAATGCCACGTCGACCAGCTTTGCGTGCGTTGAACGTTCCCACACAGGGCAGGCGTACTCAGCCGCAGAGTAGCACAGCGCCAGAGCTGTGGTGCGCAGGACGGTTGGCTTTGCTCCCCAGGATGTCGTGGTCAGCCTCTTGAGCAGGTTTTTGCGTGTGCAAACTTTTTGTTGGGTCTTCGTGCAATGCTGCTTCATTGTCAGGCTTCTGTCTAGGGTTACGCCGAGGTACTTAGGGAAACTATTGTGGGACAGTTTTACGTCTCTCCATATGATGTTAAGTTCCCTTTTAGCATCCCTATTGCGGAGATGGTATGCACAGACCTCGGTTTTGGCTGGGTTTGGCTTCAGACCGTTAGCAGCATAGTATTCGCCAAGCTTGTTCAGGGAAGAGGTAATTATTCCCTCCACGCTCTCGAAGGTGTCTGAT
This sequence comes from Argyresthia goedartella, assembly GCA_949825045.1. Lineage (NCBI taxonomy): Eukaryota > Metazoa > Arthropoda > Insecta > Lepidoptera > Argyresthiidae > Argyresthia > Argyresthia goedartella. The sequence goes on along the minus strand of OX463821.1, from coordinate 16,282,552 downwards.
TGAGCCGCGAGTGCTAGGTCGTCAGCGTATATGAAGCTTCTGGTATCCTGTGTCCTAGTCTGGTCATTTGTATATATGTTGAACAGACTTGGCGCCAGGACACTACCCTGTGGCAATCCATTACGGTGATTTCTCCAACGGCTCTTCTGGGTTTGCAGGTTAACTTGAAACCGGCGGTTACTGAGGAGCTGTCCTACGATCTGGCAGAAGTCATAATCGCCCGTGATCTCATACAGCTTTTTAATCATTACGCTGGTGTTCACAGTGTCATAGGCCGCCGACAAATCCACGAAAGCGACACCCGTGATTTTCCCTTTCTCAAATCCATCTTCAATGTGCTGGGTCAGGTTGAGAACTTGCGATGTGCAAGACTTGCCGGGTCGGAAACCTGCCTGTTCTGGGATCAGTTTATCGTCGATGTATGGAGTAAGACGGCCAAGAAGGATCCTTTCGAACAGCTTGTATAGGTGGCATAGTAGGGAGATTGGACGAAAACTTTTGGGGTCATCAACTGGTTTGCCCGGCTTGAGTAGCGCGATGACACGGGCCTTGCGCCATTCTTTTGGGATCTTCTTGGTTTCCAGACAGTTGTTGAAAAGCCTCAGAACCCAATCCACCGTCACAGGGCCGAAATGCTTTATCTGTTCGACAGTGAGGTCGTCGAGTCCACACGCCTTCCCGCTTTTCAGCCTTATAATCGTGGCAATCATCTCTTCCATTCCATGTAAGTGGGTTTTTAGGGTGAAGACAAATGCTGATGGCTCGATAGATAAATATAAGGCAAGATTAGTCGTAAAAGGTTTTCATCAAAAGAAAAGAGTCGACTATGAACATGACTTTGACTGAACTGAACTATGACTTTTAGCCCGGTAACCAGAATGGGTACCGTTCGCTCTGTGCTGAGTGTAGCAGCTAGCGAAGGATTTGCGATGCTCCAGTTCGATATCACAACTGCTTTCTTTATGGCTCTCTGTATGAAGAGATTTTCATGAAACAACCGGAAGGCTATGATGACGGCTCCGGTCGAGTATGTCTTTTGAAGAAGAGTCTTTATGGGTTGAAACAGGCACCGAGATGCTGGAACCGGTGTATATTAGATTTCTTTAAAGAAATAGGCTTCAAGTCAAGTGAAGCAGATCCTTGTCTTTTGATAAGAGAAAAAGCAGGTGGAAAAGTAATACTGGCGTTGTATGTAGACGATGGCCTTGTGGCAGGTTCCACTCAAGAGCTAATTCAAGAAATGATTGAGGAGCTCAAGAGGCGTTACAAAGTCACCATAAAGCCCGTCTCATATTTTTTAGGGATAGAGATAGAAAGCAGAGGAGACGGAATTCAGATTTTCCAAACATCTTATGTACAGAAAATCCTGAAGAAATTCGGAATGGATAGTTGCAAACCAGTCTCGACGCCGATTGTGAAAGATTGTACATATAGTGAAAAAGTAGATATTAGTTATATGAAAAATAACTACAGGCAAATTGTTGGGGCTTTGGCCTACCTGATGGTATGCACCAGACCAGATATTGCATACGCAGTAAGTATTGTTTCAAGAAGTCTGGAGAAACCAGAAGAGGTAGACTGCATTCGCTTGAAACGCATAAAGCGCTATCTACAGTACACACCAGATTGAGGCATCATGTATAAAAAGGACTACAAGAAAGGAACTCTAGAATGCTTTAGTGATGCTGATCATGCAGGGGACCCTAGCACGGGGAGATCTACGAGTGGGGTGTTATGCATGTACGCGGGTGGTGCAACGACATGGCTTAGCCAAAGACAGGCAAGTGTGGCGATATCGACCACGGAGGCAGAGATCGTAGCTGCCAGTGAAGGAGCCAGGGAAGCCATATGGCTGTCTCGACTTTTGAGCGATCTAGGGGCTCTCAAGGAGACACCATGCTTGAGAGTAGACAACGAAGCCGCAATAAGGGTGGTCGAAAACCCTGAATTTCACCGGCGGACTAAACATATACGGGTCCGACACTTTTTTATAAGAGAGCTGGTGACCAATGGTGAGATACTTGTCAACAAGGTATCCAGTGAGGACCAGCTGGCTGACATTTTCACAAAGCCACTCCCAAGACCCCGGATTAGAAAGATCTCAGAACTCATAGGCCTTTGTTGAGAGGAGATATTGAAGTAAAAGTTTGGTTGCTAGTGGCAACAAGCCTATGTTATTCTGTGTCAGTGAAAATTGAAAATTTCGCAATGTTTGTTTACTAAATCTGTTTTGATCTTTTGTGGTTTTAATAAAGCTTAATTTGAATAATATAAGTCTTCATACTTCTGCCGACTATCACCGCCAAGTTTTATTAATGTAGAATTTCTACGAAACAATATCGTAGGAAAATAAGGGTATAGCTATAGGTACGGTTCAGATAGCTGTCCTTTTTTTTCCTACGATATTGTGTCGAAGAAATGCTATAATAAAACCGGCTTATATGAGTGTTCTAATCTTAACGTTGTATCAAAAAAGGTATCATTGGACGCTTTTAGACTTCGATGTCATGCACAATTTTCATTACACATATGTTCAAGTTCAAGTTCAAGTTCAAAGATTTTTATTCATATTCAATAGCACAAAATTGAGACTTAATGAACGTCATAACATAATCAAGAAAACATAATATATACATTAAGTCGGTGCCTAATTATTACATAGAAAATAATATATAGGGTGCAATGAACTGGTTTAATGCCAGATGTGTTGTAAAAAGTCATTAATTTTGTAGTAGCACAAAGTGTACTTTATACATTTTTTGAATCGAGCTTCAGCAAGTTTTGAATTTCTTGCGGAATTTTATTGTAGAAGCGTAAACAGTGTCCCATAAAAGAACTGCTAACTTTTGTGAGTCTGAACATTGGAAAAGAAAGTTTATGTTTATTTCTAGTTTGCACATTGTGGCGGCTATCAATGGTTTTAAAGCTACTGATATTTTTCCTCACATAATGAAAAATTTCCACGAAATGGAAGTACAAAAGCGTCCAATGATACATTTTCTGATAGAAACGTTAGATTAGAACACTCAATAGCCAGTTTTATAATAGCATTTCTACGATATTGTTCTGTAGAAATGCTACAATAATAAAAACGGGCTAGCTTCGACTAAAAACCAGGAATGTGTTACATCACGGCTTTTCTGCATGACTAACACAAACAAGTTCACAGAGTAAATCCATTGCAGTGCCACCAACCAAGTATCTATTGTCTAAGTCTGTAAGTGACACTTATTATATTCCGACTTTAGTGCTCGGCGACATTTTAGGTCAGTGATATTTACTCGGCGTCGAAGTATGGAGACAAAATGTATGGGATTATATGGCCACTCTTTTTTTATACTTGATCTACGATATCTTGGGAATTTCCATAAACAACTAGGATTTGTCTATGGTTGCGTACATTCATGTATTATTATTATCTATCGTCCATAAACCAGTCTAAAAAACTACTGCATATTCTGTACTACAAGTGTATAAGTAATGAAATTTTTTCACAACGGTGGGGAAATGGTCAAATTTGCCGTTTCTCCATATAATACTCCCACATCCTCACAGTCCCGAACGGTTGAAATGGCGAAAAAAAAGAACTCGAAAACTAATTATATTTCCGACGGTTCGCGTATATTTAAATCATCTCTAAATACATTAATAAAGTCCTTCCCAAGAAACTCCTTCGTAGCAAAATGGAACGGTAATATCGTAGGACAGTGGTCGACACAGAGCAATTTCCTGTTCGGAGAATAAAAAGGCTCAATTGATAGCGATAGATTAGCATGTATGAGGTTCTTATTCTTGAAAAGTTGGACTACGGACCCTGTCTACAACAACATAAGAGTTGACTTACGTTGCGCCTTAATGTTATTTAGGTTATCTACAAAATTATTATTACTGGCCATTTGCTGCAAACTTTGTTTACAAGAAATTGTACATAGCAGGCGAGAATGTTTAATTCACTCAGAACAGGCATTAATATAACTCAAGTACGCTCTTACGGCGTGAGTGCGAATGATATTTGCCGTAGACTACAAGGTAAAGTAGCTGTTATCACTGCATCTACTGATGGGTAAGTACAGTCTAATAAGTATCTAACCTATAATACCCCGTTTACATTATCATTATAAAATATAGGGTTTATGATCATCATCATATTTCACACATTCTCATTATTGGTGAGAGAGAAAGACCCATGATAGGATCATACATAAATAAATGTTTGATACGGGACTTACATCGAAGTGGGCAGGAGCATAATGTAAAGCCTCACTTCTCAAGCCGCCCGTTATGTTATTGCCGATTTTGCCCACTTCCCGTCGTGCGGGAGTCAAATGGCCCGGCGGCGGGCGGGGCAGCCGCATGCGTGTGAGCGAGAAATACATAGGTGTAGTCGGTATGTTGTAGACACTCATTTAGACGACCGGTTCTCCAAGCGGGTAGTGACCCTGCCTAAGAAGGAGACTGAGGGTCATTGTGTGATGAGTATGAATATTTATTTCTTTAGTCTTGGATGTTTTCTATGTACCTATTTACAATAAGTATTAATCTCTATTAAATATAACATAGATTCAGATTCATTTATTTCCTTTTGATTTATATAGTATAAATTCTTAAATAACATGTGGATCTTTAACCGCTCAGCTATCGGGCGAGCAACGCGTGATCGCTGTAAAAAGATGCTTGTCTGTCGGCCGATCAACCCGTGATCGCTGTCTGACTGAAGTTGGCATAAGGACCGTTATTTGAAGAAAACATATCCTGCTCAAACTGCACTAAATGTAGCCGAAAGAACAAGGTTGGCATACCATCCATTGTTCAACCTCTAAAGAAGCCTTAGTCAGTTTAATAAAACGGGCCTTTAGAGCCCATAACATAATGTACTCTGTGCGTTGGCGTGCGGAGTCCGCGCGCGAGCCCGCGACATATGCGTCATTTTGGCCACGACAGTTGATCAACTATATCTTTTAGCATGCAAATATTATTATTATTAGTCTAGTACCAATAACACAAGTATTGTTGAGTTTACTATGGGCCTGGTTCGATTTGTGTAAGATATCTCTTATATTTTTAAGTACCTATTTATTTATTTTACTTATTGCCGTTGACATTTTGAGAAATATTTCCGGGCGGCAAGAGTGAGTAGCAGTGGGGAAGGTGTAGGTAGTGTAGGCCAGGCAAAAGATGCCCCTTCCGACCCGAAATTGATATGATTATTGAGATGTTATTGAGGGAAATAGTTTAAAGTGATGTCCATAATACTTACTTATTATTATCCTAACACAGTTCTTTCTCTGACCTTTACTGAGATGTGTGAAAGATAATGATATATCATTCATTCATATGATTATAGATTCATAGACATAGGTTATTGCATATATATCATGAATATGGCCCTACTCATTATGGGTGAGAGAGAAAGAACGACTTACCTAATACAAGATCATATATATGTCACCGTAAGATTAGTTTACAATTACAATCTAACGTTTTTTCTCTCGTTAGTTTACAGACTATCGATAAATTGTAAACTCCACCGTACTGCTTACTATAGACGCGTTAGTTTATAATAAAACCGTTAAATTGTGAACTGGTTTAAACATGACTTGCAAACGAAATACGAGGGCACACACTGCGTTAGCACAGGTGAAGACTAGAGAAAGAGAGACATACTTATATATGTCACCGTAAGATTATCAAAACCATTCGTTTATAAACTAACGTGTTAGTTTGTAAACTATTGACAAATTGTAGACCGACAGGGTTTAGAATTTACGTTTCTTTTTTTCTTACATGCCAACCTAAGACGAAGACTATTCGGGGGCTACCGCAGTGTTTTCCCTGGTATTTCCTTTGCAATTCAAGTTTAAACCAGTTCACAATTTAACGGTTTTATTATAAACTAACGCGTCATATCGTAAGCAGTACGGTACAGTTTAAAATTTATCGATAGTTTGTACACAACGAGAAGAAAAACGTTAGATTATAAACTAACGGTTTTGACAATCTTACTGTGAAATTTATATGATATTGTAATAGGGACCCAAGCTGTAATGCACTTATGTATGGATGGTACACAGTTAGGATGTAAAAAGCTGAGCTCATCTCTAACAAGATAAAACTAGATGGTAGACTATTAAGTATTCTGTGATGGTAGTAAACCTACCTAATAACTACCTGCAAGCTTCAAAATAAGTGAATGGCAATGAGGGCTTTATATATTTTTCACGTGAACTTTTATCTTAATTTCTGTACCTAGTCAGGTTAGTAGGCTGGGTTGTTAGCGGGGGTTAGCAATAGTTGGAATCTGAGGCATTAAAATGCATAGTAGCAGCAGTTTTCACCAAGACCAACTACCTACCTACTGATTCTGCCCTTCTACTCATACTAACTAACTTCTGCTCAGACAGGTTATAGCTAACTCACTCAAAACAACATGTACAATTGATGATGGTACTGTGTATTTTTTAGTATTGGATATGCCATCGCCGAAAGATTGGGAAAAGAAGGCGCTTCAATCGTAATCAGCAGCCGTAAGGAGGATAACGTTAATAAAGCTGTCACGAGTCTGAAGAATGAAGGCATCACGGTAGAAGGTGTCGTCTGCCACGTCGGAAATGCGGAACAAAGGACTAAACTTTTCGAAACTGTGAGCGAGCAACCGTGACCACTGTGCTAATTATAATTATTCAAAACCACGACACATTGTCATAACATTATTTTTTTACAGGCTAACTTAAAATTCGGTGGTCTGGACATACTGGTTTCGAACGCTGCCGTGAATCCCGCAGTGTCGCCCATTTTAGAGGTATATCACCAGCCTATGCCAAAGAAAATCCATTGCTGTTTCATGCGGTTCGTTGTTGACGTAACTAACAATACCTAACTACATATTTGATTTTCAGACAGATGAAAAAGTGTGGGACAAGATTTTTGAAATTAACGTAAAGAACTCTTGGCTGCTAGCTAAAGAGGCATACCCCTTTCTAGAAAAGAGAGGTGGTGGCAATATTGTGTTCATTTCTTCTATTGCTGGATACCAAGCCATGGAGGTAATAAATCTGGTTACATACACCTATGCAGATAATAAATATAGTCAGACATATTTCATACATTATGAATGACAGTTGGCAAATAAATGTAAGCTCTGAACGGACCTTAATTTATGACAACGATTGTTACTGATGTCACGTGTGGTCACTGTAAATCTTTGTTTCATTTAGTCACTCACTGTGAGGCAGACACACGGTACCTAAGTCGTTGACTTGACTACGGAGATAATATATGTCATTGAATTATTAAATGCAATATTTAACCATAGGTTGAGCGAGCAATCTAGAGTTAACCCGAAAGAAGAGTATTATGGTATCTCTGCTATCAGTTACCAGTTGCATCAAAAGGATATATTAACCCTATATTCTGTTATTTTTTGTGATTAGTGATTAGATTGTGATTAGAACAGTATTATTGTTCACACAGCCACTAGGTCCGTACAGTGTCAGCAAAACCACTCTGCTTGGGCTAACGAAGGCGATCGCCAATGAAGTGGTGCATGAGAACATACGAGTGAACGCTGTAGCCCCCGGCGTAGTGGCGACCAAGTTCGCATCAGCTGTAAGTGTGATTCATTACTTAATTAGTGACCTAGATATTTAGTTGGATTGGAATAATGGAGAAAGATAATATATCGATCTGTGGTAAAGTGTGGGAAATGATTATTCGCTCGTATTTCTAAATCAACTAATCACGATGTCCCATTTCTTGTTACCCACGACGGAACGGAGATGGTATATGCGTTTGGGATGAGAGGATGTTTCTGCAAACCAATGTTGCCATTTTTCTCAAAAAATACTAGTCCGATTTTGATGCCGTTTTTCAGTAATGAGTTCGGGTTTGATTGGTGCATGTTCTTAGATAGGTTTTACGATGACAACTCATCAGGGGGCGCTGCGGTAAACATTTCTTTGTGCAAAACTAAAACTATTTGTTTCATTCTGATGCGGTTTTAAATTTTTTTTTGTAATGGGTTGGTGGTTGATTGGTGAGGGTTCATAAATAGGTGTTACAGTAGGAACTCACTAGGGGCACTGCAGTGATATTGTTTATATTAGCTACTAAATATTAAAGAAACTCGATAGAACTTTCTTCTAGGGGGCACTATTTTTATAGCAGCGTAGTTTATATTAGCAACTAAATATTAAAGACACTCGATAGAACTTTCTTGATAACATAACAGTGAGGCCTCACTTGTGCGCTGCGTTGCGTCGCGTCGACGATTTTCCATACTTTTGACAGTGGCATGTCACTGTCAAATATTTGGAAAAAGTCGAGGACAAATGGGGCCTCCCCCTCAGTGAAGCAAGTTTTTATGTGGGAAAGGGAGCAAAAGACGATGGGTACTTTATGGCCTTTCTTCTGTGTCCTCGGTTTGTGACCGGGGCGGCGTATAGTTTGTCTCAATCACTCTAATTCTACCAACGCTATGCTGTTATGTGGGCTTTAAAAAAGTTTTCTTTGATCTAGATCGGTAATTACTACGCCGTCTAAAGATCGTACTCGTACTAAGCGCCACATAAGCTTGTCCATAGGCGAATGTTTTTGGTCCAAGATATATAACTGCCTTATTGACTATAGTGCCCTGTAGTTTATGCACGGCCGTCGATTCGATTGCTCTCTAAAAAAAATATAAAAAAACAAAATTAAAAATTTTGAAAATACCCACGACGGTTAAAACGTCGTTGAAAAAGGATAAAATAATTTTAAAACCCTCGACTCAAAAAAAATATGCTATAAACTTAATAGAAAAACCAAGAAAATCCGTCAGTGGCTGCTATCTCTATTTTAAATATAAACAAATAATCAAGTTACTATAAACATGCCAAACTAGGGCATTAAATAGCAGCATGAAAATTAAATTTTGAAATTACACAGATTTTAAATTATTAATCATAAAATTAGAAAAAAAAAGGAATAAATAATAAAGGGTTTATTAAATTTAATTTTTATCCAAGCGTAGTGGCATCGGGGGAACGCGAGAATCAAGCGAAAAGCTTTTTAAATTGTTCCTACCTATCTTCCGAGGTACCTATCCATTGTTTTTCATATGGTTGATTAATGAGCGTTTAAGGTGCTACGAAAAAAAAAATGGGTTTTTTTCGAATCCATTTGCTCCACCATGAAGTTTTTCTAGTTGAATGATTAATAATTTAGAATCTGGGTAATTTCAAAATTGAATTTTCATGCTGCTATTAAATGCACTAGTTTGGCATGTTTATAGTAACTTGATTATTTGTTTATATTTAAAATAGAGATAGCAGCCCCCGACGTATTTTCTTGGTTTTTCTATTAAGTTAATAGCATAATTTTTTTTAATCGGGGATTTCAAAATTATTTTATCCTTTTTCAACGACGTTTTAACCGTCGTGGGTTTTTTCAAAATTTTTAATTTTGTTTTGTCACAGGTTGAATAATGTTGTCAAATATTTCAGATTACCAGTTCTGACGCCGGCGCAGAGAGGAGTCTGTCAATAGTTCCCATGAAGCGATTCGGCAAACCCTCAGAGATCGCGGGCGCTGTGGCCTTCCTGGTATCTGATGACGCCAGCTACATTACTGGCGAAACTATCGTAGTGGCCGGAGGGGCATTTGCACATCTTTAAATTGTATCATGGATGTTTCCTGGACTCTCCAACTTTTGTTTTATGTTTACAATTGAATATCCACTGGCGTATGTAACAAATATATTTAATATGGTTTCTATATTTAGTTATTTAAAACATTTGACTATCCCATACATTTCATACACTGATAAGCAGTTCTATCGACAATTATAATTTACTCAGGGTCATCATCAGAATCTAAAACATCCTTTTGTGTCATGCCCATGCCTTTCAGCAAAGTACTTGAGGGTCCAGAAAACCCTTCTTCTTGTAGACCTTTGATGATATTATCATATGTGAATCTCTGCTCCTCAGTAGCATTTTGGTTGAGCACATCTGAATATAGCGTTTGTTTTATTTCTTCATCTAATTCTGATCTTTCCATTCTTGTGTCATCATCTGATTCGTCACTGGAACTAAAACCATCAGCTTTATCTATATATTTTACATTTCCAGAGGAAATGAATTCTAGTATTTTATCTAATTCCTTAGTAAACATTTCAGGGTCAAATTCTATTGTGCTTTCATCATTGTCGTTCTGACTTAGTTCTATGCCTTCAAAGTCAGATGTTTTGTGAAGAAAACTTGATAATTGGTTTGTGATGCCTTGAGGTGTCATATCATTACTGAATTTAGCTTCTTTTCCATAACGAGACTTCAATAAATCATTTAGTTGTTCAGGGTAAATATTAAGCCAGCTATCACTGTCTTCATCTGTTGGGATCACATTCGATTGTTTGATGTGATCCAGTTCTTTTGTATACTTTTCTGTGCTCTTGAGCTGCGTAATTTTGTTGCAAATATTTTTACTGATGGGACAGTATAGTGCAGCAAAAAATTCATTACATTTTTCTAGTAAAGATGCATAGCCTTTTGATCCCTCAATATTATCTTTGAAATACCCATTTTGTTTCAAACTATTGAGGAATTTCATATAATCTTTGGAATTGAACATGTTTGAAGGAGTTTCATTCATTATTATCTTAAAGCCACAAAGCAACTTGAGCCCTAAAATAGATTTCTTGTCCTTACTATTAAAAAGTGCATGTGCTATTGTTTTCATAGGCTTAGAATGCACAAGCATAGCATATTGGTATTTAGTAAAAGTTACTTGCACAGTTTTCTTATCTTGAATGGCTAAATTTTTGCAACATTTTTCATCAATCATATCATGGTTACAATATGCATTCACTAAAGGTGAAATTAATTTTGGATTCATGGCTAGTACAGCAGCAACATCCGCTGGGATCTCTACAAGAGCTTTGTGCATAGAATCATTGATTTTGTCTGGGTAGCCATCAATTCTCTTGAAGATAGAATGTAGTATTTCAGGTGCTGCTTTGGTTTCCTGGCATCTTTGTGTCACAATTTTAACAGCATCATTTGTTGTTAATTCTGAGTCAAGACTTGCAACACTGTCTGAAATTATGTGGATGTAATTTTGGTAAATGAACACCTGCAAATAAAGGTATTTGTATTAAAATAATGTAGCTTTTCAACACTAAATGTATAATGTTAGAGGTACACAACAAAACCTATCTCCTTTTTTTCCCCATAGGAGGTGGCAGAGACTAAAGATTACAAATAAAAATTTGTTTATTTGAGACAAATTTTATCACAAGTCATAAGACTCCCCTTTTAAGTTAACAAAAACCAGTGTTAGGGGAGACCCCTCCTTACACATTGGAATGAGTCGTTTCGGACCATAATAGTTAATGGAAATGGAACCATTTTCCGGTCTAACCTATATAAATTAATATTGTCCACATGGCTGGAACAACCATTTTTTTTCATTAAATCAAAATCAGTACAAGTAAATATGTTATTATTACATTTGTTTTACAAGTATGTACAATTTGAAATTATAGACTTTTTGGTTGATAATCCTAATTAGTATGGAGGTAATTCAATTGATTGGAAGTAGCGGATTTGATATCCCAAGTTCCAGTTGGAGCCGATTGACAAGATGTCCACTCAGTGTACTCCGGAAGAATGAGAACTGGAATGAGTTAAATACCTCAATTACGGGTGTCGGAGTGTACTAAGGAGCCATATCCAGACCGTAGATGAATCATTCCATGTTTCTTCATTTCCAGATTAACTGAACTCTAGCAGAGACACAGTTCACCATGCTTAACCAGATGCTAAAGGTTTTGAATAAATAAATACTTACTCTATTATCTGTATTGTCAGGATTCATCCATTTTGGTAAATAATCTGCAGCTTCAATGAGAAGTAAATCTCCATCACTGTCTCTGATTTGAATTATTAAATCTTGATACTTTCTACTGATTTGGAACACAATGTAAACAATGAACCACTCATCTTCAATGTTATCCCCAAAACATGTAGAACTGATTAAATGAGTGGGATGATCTGTAACATGAACATATTGATGACAATTTAATATTTTAATGGGGGGTTATATAAATAATGGGGTTACAAGCACTCTGTAGTTAAGTGGGTGATCTATAAAAACTATAAGCATTTGACGTAAGCAGTTTAGGTATTCATCATTTCCTTACACAATAAGTTGGAATTAGGGTTGGTGTGTGAAGTTTAGCATTAGGAAATGTTACAGGGGGCTTCCGCCCCCTTATCGACACTCTGACCATTATATTGTATATATCAGAAGATTTAAGCAGCGTACGATAGATCTCTGCGCTCGTGACTACAGTCCAATTCTGGGGCGGCATACGGATCCGCGGGCGATTAAAATAATAAGAATCTCCCTTACCACTGGATGGTTGGCTTAGTATTGGAAGAAATACCTCGAACTTATCTTTATGCCACAAATACTGCGACGAAAGTTCGTCAATAGTTCTATTGATGTCTGCGCACAAATTATCCCAGACTTCAGGGTCTGGCTGTAGACTTGGTGAATGAAATACACATGTAACATAATCATCACTTGTAGACACAAATTCAGAATCGAAATCACTCATTTTATAACGAAGTCTGTTGATCTAATATAGCAAACAAAACGAAATAAATAAAGTACCTCCCTAACCTAACCTCAATCATGCGAAATGCGGACACGAACAAACAAACAGTGTTGCCACTGCCAGACGGGTCTTGTCAAATCAAGTCACCAAATAGTTAAAAAAAACCTTTGGGTGTAAAGTCACCTTTCATATTTTTTCACAATAAAAACTGCTAAAACGTAAATGCAAAGTTCAGTCGTGTTTTCCGTTCTAAGTTGCATTTTACTATTTCTATAGTTGTTGTTATTTTTACGTTTTCTATAACCCTGAAAAAAGATTAAAAAAAAAAACACCTATACCAACAATGATAAGATGCCATTACATTACCCGTTCCTAAAGGGTCTCTGTTGTTTGGGGTTGATTGTACGTTTCGGGAAGCGGGGAGCCAACTGTATTAATGTTTTCATGTCATGTACCTATTATCAGAATAATGAGGAGAACGTTTATAATTATTTACTCAAACAAAGCTAAAGTCTGTTTCTAGGGCAGGCGAAAACACGGACATTGACCTTTGTGCCTACCACAGTGATCACCAACCTTTTTTGGTGAGGTTCAAAAATTACCAGTCGTATGAGTGTAGGGAATAAATAAAATTCTAATCAAACTTTTTATTTATTATATTTATGTATGTTATTTATAATAAAATTGTTTGCTGATATCTAAAAGATGTTTAATTACACAAGTATACACGGTTTTGGACCTGAGCCACAGAGTACATTATTGGTCTTGATATAATAATAATAATAATAATAATAATACCTTGGACACCATTTACACACATTGATCTAGCCCCAAACTAGGATTCCCTGTATCTTGGGTACTAGTCAACGATACACATACTTATATAGATAAATATTAATACTTAGATAGATAAACAACCATGACTAGGGTACAAACATCCGTTCTCATCAAACAAATAGAGACATCAGTCTGCCTTTACGGCCAGCGCCTCTGGCGGCGAGTGAAAGAACCAAGTCTAACAAAAACATACCTATAGCTATACCATAGACTAGCTATACATAGCTGTAGCAGTGTAATGTACGAAGGAAACCTACAATCATTAATCTTCAAATTGAGTTTATATTGATGACCACTTAAGATTATTTGTGGGGACATCATACAAACTTAATTTGGAGAGAGATGATTGCAGGCTTCATTTATTTTCATTCATTTTTAGTGAACTAAAATAAAAAAGGGGGTGATAATTCAATAACTTTTAATTTATGAATATCACATTTTATATCATTAAAATCAACATATATTCCAATTACAGTTTTACAATAATTATACTGGTGTATGCACTATTGGGATGGCATTCCGAAAAAGAGTGTTGGATGAAGCTTGATATTTCTCTTCAAAGTGTTTTTGACATACTCTTCGTCATTTTAATACCAGTTTCTCTTATCAGTTTTTCAAGACAAGGAAGGTTTGTTTGTCACAAAAGGAGAGGTTCTCATTTTGTTGGAGCTCTAAGTGAACAGAACAGACAGTGAAAGGCCCTTCTAATAGTACGACACATATTTACGATAGCCTAAGGAACTAGTATCATAAATTCATAACCTAAGTGAGTCTAATCGGTTGGAGTGTAGCTAAGGGGTTCCGCCCTCTTATCGAAACTGACCAAATGTCTGTAGGTACTTATACTACTTGTGGTTACAAGACCACGCTTTACAATAAAGTATCACTTACTAGTTGTATTGCAGCTAGGAACACAGCATCGTTTCTTATTAATCACTATTGAGGCTTGATTCCAAAAATGAGCGGGTCGGGTCTAAATTCCGAGCAAGGGGTCAGTGTTTGAATGCAGTTGTCGATATCCAAAATCTAGGTCCAGGGGTGCAGAGGTTGTTGATGTATTATCAAATAACAAAATCACAGAGAAGCGCAATCAATAAAAGTGACATGACAACCGGAGTTTCGTTACAGTTGAACGTCAGAGTATTCAATTCAATTCAATTCAAATATTTTTATTTCGCATAACTTAGATTCATAGGTACATATTTCTTTTTATACTTATAGATAAGTTAACTTAAATTACATTAGATAAAATAAAATATGCAAGTCCATAAATAGGACAGACTATCAGACCCCAGTCTACCGGGCTTTTCATGATCAATTTGATGTCATGTGAATGTTTACCCAGTGACACCGGATTGGACAATCTATCCTATTCGCAATAATGTTCAGGATGGAGTTGGCGCTACCCCGCATACGATACATCAGGGATGCTGTTCTTGCTCTTATAATGGCGTAAAAATCTGCAGTACGCTCTTCGGCAAATATCCCCGATGCACTGCAATAACGCGGCAGCCCCAACAACATCCTAAAACCTTTGTTATATTGGACCCGAAGGGCGTCGAACGATTTCCGCTTGTATCTGACCCACAAAGCACAGGTGTAGAAGAACTGACAAAATGCCTTGAATAAAGTCACTTTGACAGCCCTCCCACAACGTGCAAATCTGCGGGCCAGCATATTGCATCGAATCGCCAACGCCCTTCGCTCCCTTTCCATATCTTGATCATCTGATAAGTCCTCGTTTACCAGATGACCAAGATATTAAACAACACTAACTTGTCTCAATTGAGATCCACACAAAAAATAGGCGGTACGTGAGATGGAGCCTTATTACCAGCTTTAAATATCATTATTTCGCTTTTAATTGGTTTGTAACCCAAACCGTGTGCTACAACATAGGTCTAACACACAAACACCAGCCTCCTTAAACCACTAATCGAGGGGCTCAACAAGCACATGTCGTCTGCATAGCTGATGTTGTTTGGTTGTTGTTTTTGTATGCTATAAATATTTTTATTAAAAATATTAAAAATGACCAGACTGCAGATAAACAAGTTTTTTTCATTCATTCCAGCTATATTTCAGCTGAAATATTTTGGTAAACATCTCATATGTTCTGTATAAAACATATTTTGACTTATAAATATGCGTAGAACGGATTGTAATCACAACCTCTTTTCATTAGTTTTTATTTTGCGGCTCTGGATACTTTTCTTTCAGCCTGACTCACGACCTCTAGGGAGGAATGAAAGAACTAATTCTAAGAGCAGAATTTGTATAAGGAAGTATTTCTACTGAGTAAATGCACCCTGACCTGAGCAACTAAAAGCTCGCACTCAAAAACTAGAACCAATTTTGACACACGGATTGAAGATTTGAGTACAGGCCATCAAATAATATAAGAAATCGTTCTCATCTGCTCAGGTCCAAAAGTTTATCTGAATTTGTAAACTTGTGTTATTCTAAACACGTCGAATCAGGTTTGTTATATCTGACTGGTAGCGTCACTCACCCCACCCCGTACCACGAAATGCAGTACTACGCGGAAACGATACAGAAATGCATGGAGGGCGATACGTATCATTTTCTTTCGACGCTAACATAATACTTTATCATTGTTCGTTTTTTCGCCTGCCCTAGAAACAGAGTATAGTAATGTGCCCATTATTTTGACAACCTTACCTGACCAACTTTACCTGATTAATGTCCAGAGTGTTGATCCAAATAGTGCACTTCATCCAGTCTCCTTTGGAAGATTCCAAAACATGACTATAAAAATGTTATCCAGGGCAGTGTTAAAAGGTTCGGAAGAAACAAAATAGAGCTTGCTTTTTCCAAACATAATGACGCTAATGCATTTTTTAGTGATGGCGAACTCAGCAAACAAAAGTTAAAAGCTTTTCTACCCAAATTCAATGTGACCAGGATGGGAGTGATTCGTGATGAGCCCCCTGAATGGTCAGAGCAAGTAGTTATCGACAACATCTCAGTTCCAATTGGTTGTGGAAATCTACAGAAAAACAGTATTTTTAAAACTGCGATCAACTCCCAAGTTTATTAAAGTCTATGATGTGAAATACTATATCGTGAAACACTCTATAATCAACAACAATCTATAATCAACACAAAATCAGCAAAAGTCACATGGACACGCTTTTGTTGTCGCCGAAGCAATTGCAGCATGAAATAAACAAAATATCAAGCCAACCACGGAGCGATCTCAGTCATCCGATCGACAGCATCTCAATCAGAGGCCATCTCATCCATTGAATTACATATGCCGATCGTAAACAGCGAGATGTACGAACCGGACAACATTATCAGCATCCCAAAGAAGGGAGGACAGGACACCCACAACATCACTCCCAGACTGACGCTCCCAGCATTCAACCTGAGGAAGGACCTAGGTATGCTAATGTCCGACATGGATATGGACCACCGCGTCCACGCCAACTAGGACAAGACGTTATGCCCGTTAGATAAACCCATATACGATCCGAAAACCAAACAAACATCTCTATCGCACACTTCTCCCTGAGTTATTAGAAAAAGAATTATCACAAAAACTTATGAGAGGCATATCAGCTTGTTATGTGGATGATCATGTAAAACATTATTCATAAACAATCAATAGCTACCAAACCTATCCCAAATCTATCTAACGACACCTATTTAAGTGGATATTTCAAAATAATCTCCAATATACAAGCAACCTTAAACATCAATAGCAGATGTCCACAGTTATTATTTTGTATAAAATGCATTTTAGTATAGTACACCAAGTTGGACTTTAGTTGAATTAAATTGATTTGTATCATAAAGTATATTTTTATCCAAATATCACTCTTAACTTGCTAAGCCTACTTTGACAAATCTTGCCTTTTATATTTTGCTCGTATTTATGAATTTGCTCATGTAATAATTTAGTGACGCGTGCTACTGACGAAGAAGTATCGGTTTTGTATCGGTTTCTGTTTTTACCTTTAAGGCGTATCTCTTGTTTTACATCAAGGCCAAGGTGTATCAAAATATTGGATCGCACATCCGATGAAGTAGATACGACACAAGTACGTGCGCATAAGCTGGATTTAATCTCTTACGCATAAGTTTTTTAAGAAACTTCAGAATTTACAAGCTTTAAACTTCTTTAATTATCACATCGATTTCCTACGAACTATGCTAACATGTCGTTCCTTCACTTTTAATGTTTATTTATACTTTTGTGTTTTTCTTTTAAGCATGATTCAAATTTGATATAAATGATCGTGAATGAAATTGAAACTGAATAAATCAAATAGCTTTAAGTCGTATATAATAATTATGAGTAAATCTTAAGAATATCCAGTCATTGAATATTTCTATTCAATGAAAGAGTTAAGAGTTTCTTCTTAGATCTGTTATGAGGCGCCGCGTCAGAACGTTTAAAAAAAAAACGTCAATAAACTCAAATAGTTTTATTTCAATTTATTTTAAAACAATGAAAATGTTTTAAACGGTGTTTAAAGGTGGTTAAACCATTGGAGTGACGGACGTAGACTAGCGTCAATTGATATAAGAATAATGGTCTAGAAGCAAATTTGATGAAGAGACAGAATTAAATAAGTATAGGCCAAAAAGGTAACTGAAGTGGGGGGACATTTCCCCTAACAAGAGTAACTTAGGGTAGAAAAGTAAGTTTACGAGGGTATAAGACAAAATTAATCAATTCTGAGACGCGTTGTGAAATGGGGTCTTGATCATTATTAGAGTCAGAAGTTTTGGGTTCAGGGACTGTTGCTACTGTATATGATTTGATTGAGATTGGATTATAGCATTTCCCATTACAAAAATAATACACAATAAAAATAAAAATTAAGAGTAATACAACAAGAGTAATTGGAAAATAAATAAATAATAAATAATTGGAAAACTGGCATGATTGGAAACAACGTTATAGTTATCCAAAAGAGCATCTAATTTCATAACAGTTTCCTCAGAGGAGTGTTCGTAATTTCGAATGTTTTCAAGGTTTTAGAAATATTTACTATGGATACATGAAATTGTACCTTTGAAAGTTATAATATGGCAGCAACTATCATTAATAATAATAAGATTAACATCTGAACTAATGCTACTGACATTTACCACAATATCGGATTGGGAAAATAGTTTAATATTTTTGCAAAAGGCGATTGATTTATCCTTGCTGAGTGCAATGTATGATCTTGTAGATATTATCATAGCATAGCTATCTGTTTTTTCTGTGTCATGGTTTTATAGAAATCGTATTTGCTGTGATAAACTAAAGGTATTCTTAAAACAATTATCAAATAAGAGTCTAAAACATATCATACTAATTGTGACAAATTAGTGATAATATTAATGTTAATTAAAGGAGTTGGAAACTCCCTTAACTTAGGTAAGTTCTTAATACTAGATTCAAGATCATTATACAGTTCAGTCGGACTGATAACTGCAGAATGAAGGGTGTTTGTTTTTGAGAACAAAATAGAGTTCTAGACTCTAATTGAAAGGTCAGAGTCAATAGATTGGCATGAAGAACATTAAAAACATTAGTTAACCTGGTTCTGCAAAGAATTTGTTTCATCTGTAACATTTTTCAAAGATGAAGCTAGTGTGTCAACAGCGTCATTGAGAAGACCTTCATTTTGTGCAATAATATGAATAGTTTCATTGACTTTCGAAATTGCTGCTGTGGACATTATAATGTTTTGCTTCATTAAAGATATCAAGTGTTAATTATTATTTTGTAAGTTCTGAATGGTGTTATTATAATTACTCGCATCGTTATCGTCCATCGTGCCAAAAACGTGTTTTAGAAAAGTACCTACTCCTGAAAACCAGGCGGATCTTCTAGATCTTGTAGGAATAAAGTGAGATATAGAGCCATAGCCTCTCACAACACCATCGTATAGAGCCTTAAGAGGTTGGATGATATTGTGACATTCTACATTTTCCAGAGCGTCACTCTGTTGACACAAATATCAAGCTGTTCCGAAAACACTATTGATGTTGTCTATGTGAGGTTTAAGGTGCTTGATGTCTATAGGGATGACAACGTGCAGGTAGTCATTTAAGAGTTTCATTGTGCCGACAGGATCGAAATAAAGTCCGAGGCTTTTGAGAGTCCGCTATGGTTGAGAGCGGCACTAGCAGCCTGAGAATAAGTTCTTTTTGTTTAATTACCTATTTAAAGTTTTTCAGAGTGGGCCAGTTCTACTTCATCATAGTGATGTTTTATGTGATTACGGTTGATCAGGGGAGGGATAAGGTATTGTTGGCATGTATTTTCACCACTTTTTATGGGCCTTTCTAAATTGGTGATAAAACTTTCCTGAGACGTAAGTGATTCTCAAGGCAGATAAAGTCAGCAACAGGACGGGTGTGGTTGTCATAATATGATTTGGAGTTTTTATTAGACCTGTTCATATTTTCTATAGCTTTTTGTCTGGAATGTTGTAATCTATGTTGTAACATTTTCACATATTCGGGATATGACGCATCAGGTGGAGTACTGTATATGGAATCTGGAAGATATGGTTTTTGAGCGAATAACAGTTCATAAGGTGTAGTTCGGAGTGCAGTGTGTGATGGTATTGTATGACAGCATTGCAGTATAAGCATAACGGGACCAATCATTTTGGTGTTCATTAATAAAAGATTTGAGGTATTATTTCAAGGTGGAATGGCTTTGTTCAAGTGCACCTTGGGCCTGGGGGTTATATGGAGAAGACTATAATTGTTTAATTTTTAAAAAATCACATGTTTTCTGCCGTGAAATTAGTGCCTTGGTCTGTTAGTATGATCTTGGGTATTCCAAATAAGAAGATGAAGTGAAGGAGATAATCACTTCTTTCTTCAGCGGTTGTGCTGCGGATTGGGTAAGCAACAGAAAATTTCGTATGGTCATTTTGCACAGTAAGGATGAATCTAAGAGATTTGTTCTGTTCACAAGATGCACATTGTTTCAAAAAGTTTTCAACGTCACTGCGTATGCCTTTCCAATAATATTTCTCTTGGATCCTTTTCAACATTCTGACAGCACCTAAGTGTCTGACAACAGGTAAATCGTGGTTCTCTTGGAAAATTTTGTCAATTTGGCTCAAAGATGGGTACATGATAGTATTGTGGTAGATATTAACAACAATCTTGGTACAATGGAACAGGTAGTTAAGTATGTTGTATATTATTTGAATAGTATTTTGATGAAGTAGTGTTAGTCGAATGGGTTCTTTAGTCGAATATACCAATTTCAGTTGTTCGGGTGGAATGGATTAATAGTTCATTCCTAACTGCTTTCAGAGTGTTGATATTTCGGGATAAGAACATTTGTCGAAGTGATGGACCTTAGTGATCAAGAGATAGAATATGTTGTTGTTTGCCTCGATTTTTTGAAATGAATACAACTATTTGTCGGCAACCCTGTAAATCCAACAATAAGTGAGCGTAGTATTTACGTTCACCGAACTGGGCTTTTATAAACTGTTCTAATTGAGTGCAGTTTTCGAACACTTTAATAGAGCACGCGGCTTCATCGCGCCCTTCTAATTGACTTACTATGTATCTAAAGATATATGCTGCGATAAAGATGCTAATTTTATAAAAAAATACAGGTATTCAGGAATGCATTAAGTTTTTCCCTGGTGCCATCGAATTGAGGCAAAAATTTGATTAAAATGTTTAAATCAATTGACGACATTGAAAGCACAGTGGTGTAACTCGTATTCGGATTATTCTGCAGAAGGAGCGACTCGCTTGTATTATTCAGAGTAAGCGACTCGCTTGTATTCTTATCTTCAACATAACAAAATATCATGTATATAAAATTAAGACACAGTTAATTAATGCACAAACAATAATATCGACCAACACGGTGGGCGATAGAACTCAGCGTAATATAATAAATAATCACTACACTTGCAACTGGATTCAATTGTCACGTTCACAAAAGTTATAAGTCAAAATACTTACATGCATGTGTAAGAAAAAGGGGGGATCATATGGATAGGTATAACTAACCAAATCTGCTATTACTACTATAATTATTGTCCTATAACTTAAACATCTACTAAATTAAGGGGTAAGCTAGTTGTCTAGTATAATAGTAAGGAGATTGTGAAATAAGAAAGTTAATTGAACCACAAGTTAATATTTTATTTGGATATCGTACAACGTTAAACACACTGGAATATATTTAGTAAAGATAAGCTTATTGTCAACATCTACACTTAATTCAATATAAACGTTCAGAAGAAACTAACATCAAACACAATAGAAAATACTCATCTTTGGAAAATAGGCCGATAGGGGTGGAGATGCTTCTCAACCGAGATCACCAGCAAAAGTGCGGGCCCGCGCCCAATCATCTAATATTTAACAACTCTGCCTCGCATCAATGCCGAAATACCAACGTTGTTCGCGCCGTGAACGCTGATTGGTTGCTTTTGCATTCCACCCTTATTTGACTACCAATTTACTAATTTTTAAATGACTTTACAATTATCTAATGATCTCTAAATTCTTATTGTTAATTATAGTAATTACTATGATACAATAATACTCCTAATTACGTATATTAATGATTTAAAACAAAACTAATAAAATTTGACTTCACATCAATGATTATGTATGACAACTTTATTTTTCAATTATAGCTTAAAATCAATACAATGACTAATAAATAAATTACACCTTCCCATATTAATAATTACCATTTGTTTTGAATATCATATATATTTAAAATCACTATTTTGAAACAAACATAACACGGCCATTCTGCAAATTACTGCGCTCTCGCAGTAACAAACTTGATCGTTATTACATACATTTATATTTTATACAATATTATGAATTTGTCCCCAACTATTAATTAACAAATTACTTTATAATTGCCTATCTAAACTTAACTATTCGTCGTCGGAGGTCTCATTTGCTAGATCTGGAACAAAAGTAAATGTTAAAATAGGCTCTTCATTTCTAATTATAGACCGTCATAAATTCAGTTTCCAATAGTTACTTTAACGGCCACACTCACAAATTATAGCTTACTCAGGGGTAAAACACATTATAATTGCTCTTGTCGGCTTTAGTCATACCCAGACTAAAGGCTAGACAGGAGTTCAACAAAAAGCTCGTATTACACAACAAACGATAACAATGTTATCCTGTCGCCGTAAGTCACACCATTGCTGCCCATGGTGTCCAGACTTACTACCAGGCACAACATTCGCAGCACCAATAGCTATTGTGTCCTGTCGCCGTAAGTCACGCCATTGCTGCCCATGGCGTCCAGACTTACTACCAGGCACAACATTCGCAGCACCAAACACTATTGTCCTGTCGCCGTAAGTCACACCATTGCTGCCCATGGTGTCCAGACTTACTACCAGGCACAACATTCGCAGCACCAAATACTATTGTCCTGTCGCCGTAAGTCACACCATTGCTGCCCATGGTGTCCTGACTTACTACCAGGTACAATATTTGCAGCACCTGTTAATTCACATAACTTGCTATCCAAAAATAACTCTCCCGAGTCAGCCAAACGGCAATCACTCAAAAGTTACAACTCATTCATCAAACCACACCTAAAACGATCTAATCGCATAATAGACATTACTTAAGATGATAATAATAAACAATATTTAAACCTTCTATTTCAGTAGTTTGCTCAGTCCATTCACCAGGCCAACGCCGTATCTTGTCCTTTGCAATGACTACATCATGCAGCCTTCCTTTGCCATTTAGCCGGAATCGATCGCTTTCCATGATTTCTATAATTTCGTATGGCCCTTTATATTTATCACTAAGTTTATCGTGTCGTTGGTGACTTTGGCTGACATAAACAAGATCGCCAATTGCATATTGTAATATCAGCTGCCTTTTTCATCGTATCGTAGGCCTTGTTCCTCTCAGCCATAACATCAATAATTTGGGCTTCGCCATTGGAAACGCCAGATCGTTCAACGTCATCTAGCCTAGGTTGTATACAAGGGATGTTCGCGTTGCGACCTATAAGTAATCGTAATGGCGCAAAACCTGATGATTTTTGCAATGTTGTGTTTAAAGTTAATTGTACTTTATACAATGAGCTCGGCCATTGTGATTCATCAGAACAAGTCGTGGCTAACATGTTTATGATTGTACCTACATATCGTTCTACCTGACCGTTTCCGCGCGGTGTCCCTGTTGATATCATATGGTGTTCTACATTCCAATCCCTAAACAGACTAGCCACTGATTCGAATGAAAAATTTGTAGCCCGATCTGTAATAACTCGAGATGGATTACCAAACATAGCCAAATTATCGCGAATTACTGTTAACATTTCATGGCCACTCATTGTCTTCAAGGGCCTTAGTATACAATACTTTGTGAAAGCATCGACAATAACTACAACATGGCGATAACCGTCGCTGGTCTGGGGGAATGGGCCAGTACAGTCCAGATGAACGGTATGAAATGGAACAGGTATCTTATCTATAGGGTGTAGATATCCTTGATTGGGACCACTTTGCGATTTACCTTTAACACATACTAGACAATGTGAAATGTACTTTTTCACAAATTTGCTCATGCCTGGAAACCAAAATGATTCTTTTGCTTTATGAAGAGTCTTGTCCGGTCCCACGTGACAATTTTCATCATGGTAGAGACGAACAATGCTAAGACGACTGCCCTTTTGAACATATAGTTTTATCCTTATTGTCGTCAGAATATGCGGGATTTTTAGCGGAGTCACTGATGTTGCGAGAGTTCACCATCGATCTATTTTTAACACAATTTGATATCACGTGACCAAATTCACCACAAGAAAAACAGGTTCTGGGAGTAAAAGATGTTTTACGGTTTTCCCTTGGTGTGTCTACGCGCGGCCGCTTAGCACTGCTTGGTCCAGAAATTTCTATTGTCTTTATTGGGTGCTCTAATATTTTACGAGGGTTTTTCGTGTACGCTGTAAATACAGTAATCAAGTCGTTTGTACATTTTATAGAACTATTGAAGGCTGCCATACGAATACTATCGTCACGAACACCCCCACACACAAGCTCGACCAACTGTGATTCATTGAATGTTATCTTTGTTTTCCTTAACAATAGAACTTTCTCACGGGCATATTCGGCGTAGGTATCAGCTAATTCGGAGGAATATAATACGGCTTTTGTTAGCCTCTCACTCAAATTTCGTTTGGGGGGAAATAGGTCTATCAACTCAGATTTAAACGAAATCCAGTCACGTATTTCAGGTTCCCAGCACTCAAACCAAATAGAAGCAGAGCCCCGAAGGGCCTTACCGGCTACAGATACTTTATGCAAGCTGCTCCAGCGAAACTCTGAGCCCGTGTCTTCGACGATTTTACACCAGGGTTCTGCTCCACTGTCCATCTTGTCAGGATCAAAGAGTGGCAAGGTAACGTCATCGCGCTTCCGGGATGTAGAAACGGCATCCTGGATTGACTGGAGCATCAATTTCACGAGGTCAGGATCCATGATTGGCTCTTATCACTCCAGTCTGTAATCGGAGATAAATGTCAGCACACAAAAATAAACGGGCTATTCTATCCCACTTCTGATGTAAGAAAAAGGGGGGATCATATGGATAGGTATAACTAACCAAATCTGCTATTACTACTATAATTCTTGTCCTATAACTTAAACATCTACTAAATTAAGGGGTAAGCTAGTTGTCTAGTATAATAGTAAGGAGATTGTGAAATAAGAAAGTTAATTGAACAACAAGTTAATATTTTATTTGGATATCGTACAACGTTAAACACACTGGAATATATTTAGTAAAGATAAGCTTATTGTCAACATCTACACTTAATTCAATATAAACGTTCAGAAGAAACTAACATCAAACACAATAGAAAATACTCATCTTTGGAAAATAGGCCGATAGGGGTGGAGATGCTTCTCAACCGAGATCACCAGCAAAAGTGCGGGCCCGCGCCCAATCATCTAATATTTAACAACTCTGCCTCGCATCAATGCCGAAATACCAACGTTGTTCGCGCCGTGAACGCTGATTGGTTGCTTTTGCATTCCACCCTTATTTGACTACCAATTTACTAATTTTTAAATGACTTTACAATTATCTAATGATCTCTAAATTCTTATTGTTAATTATAGTAATTACTATGATACAATAATACTCCTAATTACGTATATTAATGATTTAAAACAAAACTAATAAAATTTGACTTCACATCAATGATTATGTATGACAACTTTATTTTTCAATTATAGCTTAAAATCAATACAATGACTAATAAATAAATTACACCTTCCCATATTAATAATTACCATTTGTTTTGAATATCATATATATTTAAAATCACTATTTTGAAACAAACATAACACATGCAATAACAATACTTGTTATCATGGTCCTTCTCGAAAATCGCGACGCGATGAATTTATAGTTACAGCTCGCCTACGGCGAATTTTCCAATGAACGAATGAATGAATAAATGAATGTATGAATGAATGAATGAATGAATGAATGAATGAATGAATGAATGAATGAATGCTTATTGACCATAAATAAATTACATTTCTATTTCTTATTTAAGTTGTATTCTAAGTTATATCATTTTATGTGGTCTCGTTGATCCATACACTAGGATGACCTGTATTGTATGGAACATGTAGGTAAACCTTTGCGGTTAGCATGGTTTACAACGAAGTGGAGATAAACCTTCCCAAGGTTTAAAGCAGTGGAGAAATGGAGTCAGGGTGACTAGTTCAAGGGTTAACTACCCCAAACTCGGCACAATGAAGAGACGGAGTCAGGATGATGATGAGCTCGAAAATCGCGACGCGATGAATTTATAGTTACAGCTCGCCTACGGCGAATTTTCCAATGAACGAATGAATGAATAAATGAATGTATGAATGAATGAATGAATGAATGAATGAATGAATGAATGAATGAATGAATGAATGAATGAATGAATGAATGCTTATTGACCATAAATAAATTACATTTCTATTTCTTATTTAAGTTGTATTCTAAGTTATATCATTTTATGTGGTCTCGTTGATCCATACACTAGGATGACCTGTATTGTATGGAACATGTAGGTAAACCTTTGCGGTTAGCATGGTCTACAACGAAGTGGAGATAAACCTTCCCAAGGTTTAAAGCAGTGGAGAAATGGAGTCAGGGTGACTAGTTCAAGGGTTAACTACCCCAAACTCGGCACAATGAAGAGACGGAGTCAGGATGATGATGAGCTCTATACCATAAACCGGCTCGGTACCATAAACTCGACGTAGTGATGAAACGGAGACACGATTATTAAGAGCTCAAGGGTTTGCAACAGAGTTGAGCCACGTGTCACAAGACTTTGCATAATCAGCTCTTCTTAAAACAGAGTTAAACGGATAAAATAGTGTTTAAACGGAGACATTTCACCAGGGATCAATTATCACTTTTTAAAATCCCTTTACGCTGCCACCAAATATTATGACGCGCCGCGTCAGAACGTTTTAAAAAAAAAACAAAAAAGTTAATCCAGCAGCAAACATAGCCACTCAATAATCCAGCAGCAAATATATCCACTCAATATTCCTGCAAACAAACGCTAAATAATCCAGTCAATACAGAATACAATCACTCATATACATTTGTCACCATTTTAGCTTAAATGTATAAATCGTAGCACCAAATAAATAGTTTAATAAGAGTAACTAAGTCCAGAACTAGCAAAAATATTCGGCCCTTGCAGATTCCCTTTTTGTAATGGTGGCAGACATAATCTCCTCATTGTTTAAAATTATAATTTTTGACTGGTATAAAAATTCGGCATGAAACAACCTATAAAATTATTATTTACATGCTACAAATACGTTTGACACTTACTACCAGATAGTGGCCCTGATCAAGCACGTATCACACGATCATCCATGACAATTACACGTGACGCATTATCAGAGAGTAGCCCTGTTCAAATACTATGCAATTCCTGGATATGTATGAATACTGGACAACGTACAAGTAAAAAGGTTCCAAATATATCCTCTCATCCTGCTCGCTCATCCACCATGTAACCCTCCACATACGTGTTAGTATGACTTACTATCGGAGATTAGCCCCAATCAAGTACGTGACACACCAATGTATATAAAAATTACACAACGCATTACCTCGGTGTCGCCCTGATCAAATGCAGTGCAATTCCTTATTAGAGAGTAGCGCAGTAAGGTATGCGGCATACATACGGAAATAGATAGATTTTAAACATGATTTTACTTTACCAGTAAATAATGTTCCTCTAAAAGTGAAGGCGTGATAGCAGAAAAAATAAAACTTATCTTTTTGCTCGTGTCCCGCCTATGAAATGAATGAATGAATGAATGTTTATTTACCATAAATGAATTACATTTCTATTTCTTATTTAAGTTGTATTCTAAGTTATAACATTTTATGTGGTCTCGTTGATACATACACTAGGAAGACCTGTATTGTATGGAACAGCGTTTCCGTCTTAAATGTGAATCTTATACAATTATATATTATTATTATTTTAACAATATCTTAAGTTTCTGTACTTAAGTATTATTCGCATTAAACAACATCAGTAATAATTATATCAAGATAACTAAGTATTACATTTAATTATATATATTTATGTTTTATTTATTTTTAAGATCTCTATTCACATACATATTATCTATTTTGTTTACTTTGTAACTTTAACATTTTTTCCATTCTTATGTAGTCTAGGCTGAGAAGCCATGTTTTCACTATTCTGGTACATTTATTGTTTGCTTGTATATATTTAGTATTTTATTAACTTTATTGTATAGGTATGGACCTAGAAATGAGTGTGAATGCTGGGCAAAAGCTGTTCGGAACAATCTCGTAGTCACAATCTTATCCTTAAGACGTCTCCCTTCATTTAGGGTTGGGTTATATGGTGGGGAAGCATGGTGTTTTATTGGTAGTCTACTTATGTATAGTTGTCTTATGTTTAGAAGATCAAGTGATTTGTAAAGCTCGGCTGTTGGAAAGCGATATGGACGAAAAGTCATTACTTTGAGAAGTGATCTTTGGGCTCGTTCTAGAGGTAGAAGGTCGGTACTGTAAGTTCCACCCCAAACAGTTATGCAATATGTTAAGACTGATTCACTCAGACCATAGTATATGGTCCTAAGGAGGTCTGTATCTGCTACGTGTCTTAGATTTTTAAACATATATATAAGTTTTCGTGTTCTTACTATTATGTTCTCTATATGTGTTCTCCATTTGAGGTTTTTATGTAGTATGACTCTTAGCTATTTAATGGTATCAGTCCTTGCCAGTGCTTGACATTCGCACAAGTGCTTGTTACCACATATTTCCAGGTGTATGTGTAAGTTAAATTCTGTGTTTGGCTGACATGTTATGTTGATGTTAATGAAGTTATGTATTTTGTTTTGTCTTTATTGAGTGTTAGCAAGATATTATCAAGCCATGTCGCCACCTCTTACAGTCCCTCCTCAGATGTTTCTCTTACACCTTGCCATATCTTACCATGGAATATAATGGCAGTGTCGTCGGCGAAGGTAAAATATGATGCGTCTTTGAGTGTGAGATTATACAAGTCATTAATATAAATAAGAAAAAGAGTTGGACCAAGGACACTACCCTGTGATACTCCGTAGTTTATGTGTTGGTCCTCACTTATCAGTTCTCCTATTTTAACTCTTTGTGTTCATTCAGTCAGGTAGTCCCTTATCATTTTTAAAGAAATTCCTCGTAGGCCTATTGCCTCTAACTTTTTAAAGAGAACAGTGTATGATACGGTGTCAAACGCTTTTGCGAGGTCCAGGAAAACGCCGAGGAAGCGTCTCCCAGAGTCGAGGTGTTCAATCACTGTCCCCACAAGAGCCGCCACGGCGTCTTCCGTGGACCTCTCGGTTCTGAAGCCGTATTGGTTAGACGATAGTAATTGTTTTTTTTCCAAATATAATTTTAGTCTTTTGTTTAAGATAGTTTCCAAGACCTTGGAAAGTACTGGCAGTACTGAGATCGGTCTATAATTGGTGGGCCTATCCTTATCGCCGTCTTTGTGTATGGGGGAAATTATACATTGTTTTAGGGGTTTTGGAAAGACATCAGCAACTATACAAGTATTAAATATATGTGTGAGGGGGGCTGCTAACTTTTCCTTTGTAAGTTTTAGTAATTTAGTTGAGATGCCATCCCATCCTGTGGCTGAGTCTGTTCTTAGTTTATTTATTGTGCTTATTATTTCTAGTTCGTTAGTTAGGTTAAATGAGAAAGTTTTCGGTTTTCTATATGATGTTACTGTTTTATTATTTAACTGTGATTCTGGTAAGATTAATTTGCTAAAAATTTTTTGTGCTAGATTTGTACCAACGTTAGAAAAGTATGTATTTACCTCTTTTAAAGCCTCTTTTGGATTATCATCAGTCAATAACTCTACGGGGGGGTGGGCCACTTTTGTCATATTACATATATATCTTTTACTGTAGACCAATTTTTTTTATTATTACCACTATGTTTTTTAAGTTCATTGGCTTCGTAGGTACGTTTAAGGATTTTAAGGATGTAGTTACATTTATTTCTATATTTCCTGTAATTAATTTGTATTTCTAAGTCATTGTTTGCTTTCTTGGCCTTTTTATGTAATTTATCCCTTTTTCGCATACACTTAATTAATCCAGGCGTGATCCAAGGTCTTCCAAGGATTCGTTTTGAACTTGGTATAGTTACTATATGTGTGTTGTTGTTGTTGATTATACTAGTGATTTTTCTACTGAATATCTCATAGGTTTCGTTTGGTTCATTATTGTTAAAAATGGGTGAAAAGTCCGATTGTATGATGTCATCACCGATAGTTAACTTGTATATTTTACTTTTTTTTACCCATTTACACACTCTGGTTGATAGGCTAACTGTATATTGCCAGATACAAACGGACATAGGTTCCCCGTACCAAGTTGTCACAGTGAACGCTCGAACAAGACTGAGCTCAGAAAATAAGACATTAGATAAAATTAAATTTATCAGAATAAATACTTTCCTCAATAAAACGCAAAATAATGATAATTTTAAACAATAAAAATACAAAAATCACTGGGGCCAGTGGTTTTCGAAATATGACAGTTTAAAGTTTGACAGCTGTCATCCCAAATTAAGATCTCACCGAGTGGTGTCATATCTCCATACAAACCAGTGGTCTAGGGCCAGTGGTTTCTGAGATATGACAGTTTCAAGTTTGAAAGCTGTCATCCGAAACCTGTCAAAATAGTGAGCCCCATTACAGTTCTCAGAAGCACTTTAATAAAAAGTAGTGATGGATGTCACAAGCAGTGACTCTAGTGACACTTGTCAAAAGTAGTGACACACATGACTTAGTTACAACACACACACCGTCACACCCATACATAGCGTCACGCATTTTCTCATACGGGGTGACAGAGGCACAACTGTGCCAACTTTTAGCCAATGATTCAATTCTCCATTTTGCGTGACAGGGGGCAAGCCCATCGCCGCAGCTATGGACTAATGAAGGTTTCCTCACGATGTTTTCTATTACCGTTCAAACAGATAATAGAATTGTTTGTTATATTTTGTGAAGATATGCCTCTGCCACCTCATCTGAGAAAAATCATGTTTTTGCGACTTGCAAGTGCCTCTGCCATGTCTGAGAAAACACGTGTCGGTTCCCATTCCAGATGTCGGTATTTTCAATTTGGTTGGTAAAGGGACTACGGGCAATTTATTTCCCATGGTCCCTTCATTCAAAGGGACTATGAGAGGGACCACGGGCAATAACGGCACGTGCCACGAGTTATGAGCGGCGGCCTTGAATGCGTAGTAGTCACTTTTCAATACCCGTACATATGCGCAATGATTGCCGCCAACGTAGCCCAGCGATCTTAATTCGTGGCGCGAAGTATACCAAAAAGGAATGAAACTTTTTTTTTTCATTCTAAAATGTTCTGCATAACTAAGAAAACATTGAGCTACTAGGAGGGGAGGAGGGTATTGGCAGGTTTTATAGCAGTGTCGCTACGGTAATTTCGTAGGAAAGTGAGGGACAGAGCTTCATATGTAGTATAGCTGAGCATCTCGTCCCTCATCCATTTTCCTTCTCTTCCATAGTAATTATCGTCCACGCACGGCACGATACTACATTATGATAAAGGCCCTAAAAGTATTGATTATTGTCTCTTGTCCCTACCTGTAGTCTACAGCTCTATGGTTAGTTTTCGTGCGTGGATTATTTTTCATTGTTGTCAAATCAGCTGATTGCGTCACTGCATTTACAGACAATAAACCCAAACGCAAAAACAAAAAACAAGTCGCAGTTTCAAGTTTTGACTCCCTTGTGTTCTCTGAGGAAATTATCGTAATATTATTCGCAATATGAAGTTCCAATACAAGGAAGAGCATTCTTTTGAGAAGCGTAAGACTGAGGGAGAAAAGATTCGCAGGAAATATCCGGACCGTGTGCCAGTCATTGTGGAGAAGGCCCCGAAGGCTCGCTTGGGTGACTTGGATAAGAAGAAGTATTTGGTGCCGTCCGACCTCACGGTGGGGCAGTTCTACTTCCTGATCCGTAAACGTATTCACCTGCGGCCTGAGGACGCCCTATTCTTCTTTGTCAACAACGTCATTCCGCCAACATCCGCTACGATGGGCTCTCTCTACCAGGAACACCACGATGAAGACTTCTTTCTCTACATAGCATTTTCTGATGAAAATGTATATGGTCATTAACTTCCCAATTTATCATTATTTCATAATTAAATAATACTTACTATAACCACAATGTTGTAGATTGATATCTGACTATTGTTTCCCACCTAGGTTTAAGGCTTAGCTTGTAATGATTATTTTTAATGGTGAAGACTTGATTTCATACCTATTTCATTTGCTTTGCAACATTTTTCTGTTGAATGTTGTTTAAATATTATCTAAATGTCACTCACAATTATCAAACAATTCCATTACATACTTACTTAATCAATGTTTGGTCTAAGATTCTGTAATTATTTCTGTAAAAAATAAAACACCAAAAAAAACATGCATTTTTTAATTGTTCCTGCATTTTTATTCACATGTTATTTCTTAGCCTCAGAGCATGGACTTCAGAATGTCGCCGAAAAACACTGCCCCCCCCACTATTTCCTGTAGTCTTCATAAATGTTATATGGGCAATATCATGTGCAGCAACACAGTAAACTCTTCAACTGCTTGCTTCTTATTGTGCCACAAAACACTGACTCATACCACTTGTGCGATTAATCTATCCCTCTCCCTTTGCTTCAGTCGACCGAGGCATTTTGTGGTCGTGTTCATAGAGGCTTTCGTGCAAGTAAGTTAATCAAGTGCTCGGGAAATGGTTAAATACTCTATCTTGCATGCACTAGTAGTATAGTGTAGCCATTCTTGGACTCTTTTTTTATTCACGGTTGTTTAATGAAGCTTAGCAGGGTAGCTCAAGAAACAATAATAGATATACTTTGTCCACTCTATTACTGGTTTTTTGACAGATAAATATCCCTTCACTTTTGACATCTGCAACAAAAAATGTCCTAACTGTCGCTCTAAGGAAATGTTAAAAGTTATTTGGACATAGTATTCATTCTGACGGGTAGTTTTTGTTAGCGATCTTGTTACATATATTGGTACAAAACAAAATAAATTGAAATTTAATGTACATATTTAAATAGTACACTATAGAGAAATTATAGGTACCAACTACTAGACTTGTTGCCAAATAGTAGCAGTTGCTGAAACTAGTCATTCATTATCCTATCATTTGCTCAAATTATAATCACATAGTAAGAGAATAAGAGAATAATTTTTATTGTTCAAGTGATAAGGATAAGTATGTTATCTGTCTGTAGAACACTTCCCATTTCATACAGTAAATTGTTGTATAGGTCTTTGTCTCCGCTGATTGGGGCATCCACCATTGTCACCATATTGACACTGTTTCCCAGCAAGATTTGGCCTTAAAACTGGTTATCTTTATTTAGGAAAAGAAATGAAAACTTGTTTATAGCTCAAAAAACTTATATTATTATCCGATAAATCCTAAACATTAGTTATGTGTCAATGAAACTTAGAGCATTTACTATCGATTAATTAAATTTAAACATTACACATAAAAAGTTAACATTATTTGCTATTATTTGTTATTATTGTAGCAAAACGTAAAACATAAATTACTAAAATATATGTGCCAAATGGTTATAACCTGAAACTGTTGGCGCTTCTCAATTATTATGTACATGCGATGATTTCAATGCATCTAAAACAAATGCTATCAGGATGTTAAACTATTCAAAGTTGAGGCCAAAGAAGCAGGTGATATTCGCTTGGAATTGGATATAGGTATGTCGATCTTACAATACTAATAAATGGAATTCTCTTAGTGGCTAGTTCTTCTGCGAACGTTCGCATTAGAACCTCATGTAGCTGTGCGGCGGGCGGCGGGGGGGTCGACCGCGCGAGCGCATGCCGCGCCCGCCTCGACCTCCGCTCTCACTGTCTGCAAACAACATAAAGATTTAAAGCATACTAGATTGTTGTAGAGATTGGAAAGTGACTCTTTTCTTAGAGGGGTTCGACTAAGGCTCGGATCTCAAACTCACTCGTCCATCTATTGCAGTTTTGGCCGAGACATTACATAGTACTTTTCACGAATATTGCAAGGAAAAATAAATTATACTTTTTTTTTTAAATAAATTAGGTTCGGATCTGCGCTTGCGATCTTATCGCAATGGCACCTATGTCCGCCTTTGCTCTTCGTATAGAGGCGCTGGCGTAGTTGGGGGCAAAGAGTGTCATTCATCTGAGGTTAGGTTCAGAAACACGTCACGATCTTTCAAATACCCTTGACACTGGCAAAATTACCCTCAAATGAGGTTAGCACGCCTTATATAATAGAAAGTAGTAAATACTTATACAATTTGACAGCATTGAGAGATAGCCTCCAACTATACCAACGCCATCTGCAATGAGTTTTTGAGATTAGGTGCCATTGAAGGCAAACGTCACGCTCGCTTTTACCGACGCGACGGCATGACGCACGCTTTTACCGACACTCCATGAAGTGCCATCTGTTGACGTGTGACAGAATCATAAGTAAACAAGCCAACAATGTTTTTTCTGCACTGTTAACAGGCCAGAAACATTATTGTTGTCCTGTTTAACTAAACATTGTTTTGGGGCCCCATTATAGACCATCCTTGGCCACATTTCCTAGCAGTAAGCGTGAAAAAGTATTTTGTCTATAGGAGATCGGCATAGGCTTGTCATGTAATGCATTCATGTGGTTTTCCTTCGTCTTCTTGATTTTAGTTATGGCGTGCTAACCTTTTTTGAGGTTAATTTTGCCAGTATCAAGTGTATTTGATATATCCCAATTTGGTCTGATGCTCTTTCGAGAACCTGGAAATGAAGGCTTGATAATAATTTGTTGCTCGTTAGCACTACCCAGTAACGACGTGAAGGACTGTGTGATATAAGTATTTCCTTCGGACGTGAGCAAAGGCCTCCCCATTCATGAGGTTATTCACAATTTCAAGACGTATCAGACTCTATCTAATTTGAATGGGTTGAATCTGATTGGTGTCGTAACATGGTGTAACACCATGTTACGACACCAATCAGATGTCACCAGAACCAGGTCACACACGTGTGGGTGTATGTGTGTGACCAATGTGTGGTTGGTTGATAGGGTGTGTTGGGTTGTGTCTGACATGTAGGTACCTGCGTTCGGCATCCAACGCTGCTGGTGCGGCGAGCGCGCGCCGTGGTGCGGCGGCCGCGTCGGCGTGCTGCGGCGCCGCGCGGCCGGCGACGCGCTCGCCTCCGCCTCGCGACCCTCCTCGGCGGCGCCCTGCACACGCACACGGGAGGAGGTTTACAATCAATACGATTGCTAAAGGGCGGATGCAGTGATAGTGGAGAGTGATCGATCCTCTATTGTGTCTATTTCACCCATACCAGTCAGTTAGTCATAACAGTTCTAATAACAGCATGGTCACAATGGCTCCGTGCATCTGGATTCATGACCCCATTACGGAAATCTAAGGTTATTTATCCATCCCAGCGAGGTGCACAGAAAATGTGAAGGAAAGTGATTACACATACTTCTTTTCTTCAGCCACCATTAATTGTAACATAGTTTATCATTCGATTTGTAATCATCTAAAATTGCTACTTTAATCTTATAGGAATTAAATCTATATGCGCACGCATCTTCATCGACCGTGTCTCGTAGTTCGCTACAAGTGGATTGCAACAACATCTTAGGCGAAACATACATTTATAAGATTAATAATGAATTTCTGATGGTCAAGCATGGATTATTATTTTGGTAGAAAACAGCGCGTTTTAGCGAAAGTAGCTCTTGACAATATAACATTACATTCAATTTTGAATAAATAGTCTTCAGAAAATCGTGATACTACCAACTGCATAAGGAAGGATACAGCTTTGTAAACCACATCTATTCTATATGTATAGTAGACTAGAGCCCTCGTAATGGTTTCATGGAGGTCATACTAACTTCCTGCATGCCAAATGAAGTAAGCCAAAACTGTGCAAGGTTGAATGCCGAAACTATTTTTGCAGATATCAACACAAACATTTAAAACACCATCTGACCTCAATATGGTATAAATCTTTTAAAGCAACATGTTTAGTAGTACAAGCGATATAATTATAAGTCCAGCAGGACTTATCGCTGCGCTTCCGGCCATCAAGATTATACCTACGCGGAAGTAAGTGACGTTAAACTTCCAATATGTTAGAATACCATAATGTAAAATCTAGATAGTATTTTTTTATCTCTTTTAATTTTAGGGGATACCCTCTTAAGTGTATTAAAACGTCATACTATTAGATTGGGCTTAAATGATCAATATAAACTAGTTACATTCGCCCAAGTGTCGTGTAAAATATTCTGCATTTTGGGGTCTACATTAGCATCATGTCCTACTTACTTATATCAAATGATAAGTAAGTAGGACATTATGCTAATGTTAAGCGAAAGCTAATTTAAATATTTGTTTCTTTGTAAATTTTTGGAAACAAATTGTCATTAGTATTTCAAACACAATAAGTCGGATCAGATCGGGCAAAGCCTATATAGTCTGTAAAAGAAAACGGAACGCAAATACTGAAATTGTGACGAAAACGCCATCTCGCGCTATTGATATTAACTATTACAAGATCTTGCATGTTAGGCCATCAAGCGCTTCCACATGATACATGAAAATGGTCAATTTATGGGCTTCGATACGTATTGTGACATCTAGTCGGCGTACTAGTAACTAAATTCCAGGTTACGCTCAAAGAGTATATAATTTACTACGTAAGAAGAGTCGAGACTTCCGTATATGCGAATAAAACGTATTTTGCGCTTCAAACTATTACCAACAGTACAGAAATGACAATAACAACAAGGCTGCCAACCTAAGTAAAAGTATAGGGATGTACCATAGAAGTAATTCATTTTATCGATATCGATATTTTTATATTTTTTACCGTAGAAATTGCAATGAATAAGGCCAATTCCGAGACTAAAATTATATTTTAGAGATAGATTTGCAATAAAACATTTTAAATTTTAACTGCTCTCAAAATAAAATTTAAGCCTTTATAATAATAAAAAGCAT
This sequence comes from Argyresthia goedartella, assembly GCA_949825045.1. Classification (NCBI taxonomy): domain Eukaryota; kingdom Metazoa; phylum Arthropoda; class Insecta; order Lepidoptera; family Argyresthiidae; genus Argyresthia; species Argyresthia goedartella. The sequence goes on along the minus strand of OX463821.1, from coordinate 16,245,466 downwards.
TCTGTTCATTTTGTTTAATACTGTATACATGAAACAATATGCGCAAAGATTTTAATGCTATTGCTAAAAATTAGAATAAAATAGACTTCAAAGTTGTTAAAGCTGCTGACTTAATATTTAAAAAAATATTTTCTTTCTGTAGAGATCGAATTTTTCGTTTACTTTTCTCCAGTTGTTTCATTAGTTTCTTTTTGCGAGGTGTTATTTCTGGATCTGTAACATAAAAAGGTATTTTTTACTTATAAGATAGTATTCGATTTAGTGGATTTGCATGGTTTTATTTAACTTCATTCCCTCATGTTAGAAAAAATCTCACCAAACATATCGTCACGACATGAATCGCCTAGGGGGTGTCAGAGGTGTTCACAAGTTTGAACTGTGAAATACCAGTCAAAGTCCACACTCGGCTTTTCAACGACGATTATACAGCCCAAAGGTGATGGGTGGCGAGACCTATCGCCGTACTTGAGGCAAAAATTGACCAACAGCTTAACGTGACCTCCGATGCACGCAGACCAAACACAAATTATTGTGGCCTGCGGGTATTGAACCCACGACCTCTGGGTTGGTAAGCGAATACTTTACCACTCAGCCACAGAGGCGACCGCTTTTCCGTGACGTAGGACTTTGTCCGAAAGTAGATGGCTCTGTAAGAAAAACAATTTTTAAAACATAGTATGTTTTAAAATACACAATATTTTTTAAGATTTTTCTTAGTTTCGGATACCTTGCTTGTCGACACTATCCCATCACTATTCAACTTTTAAATTGAGGTAGCAAAATGTTATTTCTTCTCAATTTCTTCATTTAACAGTATAGAGGTACTTACTGAGTCTCATCCAAAGGAAATTTGGCCATAAATAAACGTTTTTCCCATCATTTCGACACCTTCGCACTCCACATATCTTAAATTTTTGTAGTGCATTGCGTGATGCAAATACGATGATGATTACCGTAACACAGTTAAATATCTTTAACAATCAGAGAAATGCGTTTTCCAAACAAATAATTCACCGACCTAATCCGCCTTAGTTCTTGCTGGACAATGCTGACTGTTGACAGTCATTGCATTTGACAATTGACAGAGACAAACCGAGTGAGCGAAAGAGTAAGAACGTGTCGCCATTTCAATTTGCGCAATTTTCATACATTTTTGCATTTATATGGAGTTGTGCTAGGCTGGTTACGTTTTTTCGTATGACTATGTCAGTCTTTTACTTAATTGTCTATGATCAAACTAAGGGAACTGGAGCAATCTTGCAGATTAATTATTAATTCTTGATTGATGTTGTCCAATTATACATCGCGTTCCAAATCTTCTTGCATATTTTTTAGGGTTCCCTACCCAACGGGTAAGAACGGAACCCTATTACTAAGACTTCGCTGTCCGTCCGTCTGTCACCAGGCTGTATCTCAAGAACCTAGCTAGCTAGAGAGTTGAAATTTTCACAGATTATGTATTTCTGTTGCCGCTATAACAACAAATACTAAAAAACAGGATAAAAGAAATATTTAAGGGGGCTCCCATACAACAATTCTTTCAATACCACATACAAACATATGGATGCACCTGGTTACGTACATGGAGTGTGAAAGTAACCGCACCAATAACTTTGTAAACAATATTTTGCTGTGTAAAATCCAAACTATTCACTCCACACCATCGCTTCCATTGAACGGTGGTACGGAACCCTTCGTGCGCGATTTAGACTCGCACTTGACCGGTTTTTCTAGATTTGTCGACGACTTTCTTATAATCTTCCGGTGTAACATGTTCACGTGCATTGCGCAATAAAGTTAACATTTTATTTGCCGTAAAAGGCGTTGTTGTATTTTATAACTGGCTGTGTGAAGTAGAATGAATAAAAATATTTAAAATAATAGTATAAAAATGTAAATGTATTAAAGATTTTTAATATAAATAAACATAGAAACATTTGATACCTCATGCGTAGCCGTAGCCCGATTTAAAAAAAAATCGCTTACTTGTTACTAAAAATAAACTGAATGATGCTGCTGAATTCAGATCAAAACTTTTGTTTGTTAAATACCTGAGTTGTCGAACTAAACATGCTTGAGACTGTGCCAAGCGGATCCCGTCTTCGACTTAACTAGACTTAGACGGGTGTTAGTCTATGATATAAACATAAATATTTATATACAGCACATACGTCTAAATTGCTAAATAGTATATTCTGAATGAGTGTGTGAGTCCGATCTTAACATTATTATGCCAACAATTAACTTTGTTATGCAAACACACATACTGTACATTACATATGACTTGCCTAACCGCGATATCAATGTTAGTTTTTTAAATACAGAATGATTTGAAACCCGTAGCTATATTGGATATCCTGATTCAGAATCACCAGTAGATCAATAAAACGTCATAAAAATAATTTTCTCTAACATGCTCGGAAATGTTCGTATTTTGTTTGAAAAACGACACGCCTAGAGCCTAATTTTTGTCCGCCCAAAATTAAAAAAGCTACCAAAACCCATTATTTTCCTCTGCATGTATTATTTTAATAATCTGACAGTTTCCTATTAATTATGTGAGACTTGGAAAAAATTTCGTTCAGCCAAGCAACTCGCTCGTTTTTCAACACAGTATGTGTGTTTTACTTTTTTTTATTTCCCTTTTATATTTGTCTCATACACCATCAAAAGACCGTCGATCATCGAGTTATCTTTGCCTAAAAAAAATCATACGTAAAAATACCAATTATTAGCGGGAAAACAAACTAAAAAGCTAAAAATGAAGTATTTTATTGAATAAATTATAATGAGTTCTAATGAGAGTGAAATGGAAATTGAATGTACTCCTCCTTTAATGGCAGAAGCCAAATTGGCCATGGGAAATCTGTTGCCAAAGAAATCCAGGGAAAAGTATACAAAAGCATACGAGAATTTCATGTCAGTATTGAAAGAGATTTATAGAATTTTAATTTATTTCCTTGCATTTTTTTGAGATAAGGATCATACATGCCTCGGCGGAAATGTCAATTGCATGCTCGTCCTGCAATTCCCGACTTTCACCGCCACGGCAGTAATGTCCTATTATTTTTACATTTTATAACCCGAATTCAAATCGTCGGGAGGTCGGTATCTTTTATGTTGCTTTTTTATGCATGTTCAGCAATTTCTCCAAAGACGGATGGACCGATTTGGGAAATTATTTTTCTGTTCGAGAGGGTTTACCTTCGAGGGGTATCCCTATATTACTGTTAGTTTTGTAAAAAGATGATTTCAAAACCCCTAGTTATATTGAAATCCAGAATCACCAGTAAGTAGAACAATAAAACGTTTTTTATTACATTTTATAACCATTCATATCGCCAGGAAAATAGGGATGTTTTATGTCGTTTGTTATATATGTTCAGCGATTTCTTCAAGACGGATGGACTGATTTGGAAAAATATTTTTCTGTTCAAGAGTTCACCTTCCGATTGATCCCATTGACTGATGTCAGGTCAGGATCTGATGATTGGATCCTGGAGAAATCGAGGGAACTCTTTAATTATTATAGGCAGACTTATAGCGATTAGTGTGTGTGTGTGTGTGTGTGTGTGCTAGGGTGAGTCACACGCACCTGCTGCGCGTGCTGCTGTGGCGAGGGTGCGGGCGAGGGCGGCTGGCTGCCCTGCGAGCTCACCGCCGCCGCTTCCTCCGAGCCGCGGGCCTCCGCTTCTTCGCCGCCGCCGCCGCCTGCGCATGCACACCAACGCGTTACAATCACGAATGTTTATATCCCTCAAGCTGGAATCCTCATTTGACATAATGAAATAAAATTTTAAACTGCTGAAAAATAGCCTTGAAATAGTCATAAATATTCACCAATGTAAAAAATAGACCACTTCTAGTTTTGAAGGTAAAGCTTTAGGTTGGTGAGGATAACGACATGTAACTGTAATCCTCATCTCTCGTGCAATCAAACGGAAGAGTCTATCGACTTGGTTTAGGTTTCAAAAAATAGTCCAGAAATATCCACACGATATGCCAAATTTCAGAAATAGTCGTTCAACGATTCTGAAATGGTGAGGCTTACAACTTGAACATTTGATATCATAAAACCTCTCCGGCACTCTCTGGCGCGCCTACGAGTATTAGTTTGAAACTCTCCGGCGCGCCTACGAGTATTAGTTTGAAATTTGTGCCAGAAAATGGTCCACAAAAACAATCATAATTTCGAGTCGGTTTATTTTGAAGAAGTACATTAAAAACTAAGTTTACTTTCCCATACAAATATCAGCTCGGGTACAGTCGTTCAGAGTATTACAGATTGTCGTCAAGCCGTAATCCTCATTAAGGCAAAAAAAAATATAAAATCATTTCCACTAAATTCATAGGTCTCAAAAAATATATGTTATTCACAAAGAGATAATCTAGTTTAAATACTATGTCGTTACGCCATTGCATTAATTTGGCTCGATCGTAAACAATCCTGAGATACAATAATTTTAATATAAAATGACTGTATCAATTAGCTTATTTCCGTTTTTCAGTAAATTTGAAAAAACACCAAATTTTTAAAGTATCCGGGCGGCCTGATGCTATTCCGCGCCGCCCGCTTCCCCGCCAGTTCCGCTACCCCGCCAGAAGACGACGCGAAGGGAGAATCGGGCGCCCCACACCTCAACAGCTAGAACTGGGCCTTAACTAGAAGTATATTTTATTTCGATTTTGATGATATTTATGACTATTTTAGCAGGTCAAATTTAATTTTCTTTAAGATTTAAATGTGAGGTTTACCGCTTAAAGGGCAAGAATATTTGATAAGAAATATTAACATTTATACAGGTTGATTTGTAAATCGATACATATTCAGGGTTACATTTAATTAGCTGACCATATTTTGGGGAATGATAGTACCCATAATTATGAACAACTTCCCCAAAAATGATATGGTCACAAACGAAAATAAAATTTTGGGTCTCAAAACATCACAACAACACAAAATTCAAAGGTTGGGGCGTGGAATATAAACTAATGGATTGTTCTAGAATAATGAAAACAGCAATATTCAATAAAGCTAACTGCGCAATATACATATGACGATTCGCGATATAATCGTACATATTCCGGGGCATAATACATTTCAAAAAATATACCTGACAAAACTAGTGTTTCTGGTTGAAAAGTTAATGAGCTGACCATATTTTAGGGAATAATAGTAACCATCATTCTGAACAACTTTCCCCAAGACGATTTTTTTTTGGGTCCCCCATAGTAACTTGTCTGCTGATCGGGTCAATGTTCTTAGGGACATTTTTTTTTTAATTGCGACCATATGTTTCTTGGGGAAAGTTGTTCATAATGATGGGTACTATCATTCCCCAAAACATGGTCAGCTAATTAAATGTCACTCTGTATTGTGAGGTGTTAAAGTAAATTCAACCCTATATATAATACCCTATCCAAAAATTCATGGGATTCGAATAATATAGGTTTTGTTTTTTTTGCCAAAATAAGTCATAAAAAGCATGGACCATTTTAGTATGGAGCCTGGCATACCTACCGTCTGCTATCTTGAAAAAGTCAGAAATATGTCGCCACTCACGAAACTGGTGTCAATCGATATCAAACGGCATTACAAATTACATGCAGCACAGTGGCCTTCAAATAATGAACATAAGTTAAATTTCTTTGAGAAAACTTATACAGTTAAAAGGACGATGGGCAACTTTGTATGGACCCGGGGCCCTGAGTGCAGCATTTATTAAGCCAGCTTAACATCCCTCAACATTTTATTATAAGGCAGCAAGACTAATTAATCAAATAAAAAGTTACAGCCGTTTCGAAAATCCAGTACCTTGATGATATGTCTGTCATCCAGTACCTTGATGATATGTCTGTCAAGTTCTATGCAAGTCAAAAAGGTGTACAATACAAAGGTAAAATAAATAAAACTCTCTTTTGTTTCATAATCGGTCAAGAAAGGCCTTCCATATACCATGCCTTTCTCCAGATGAGGTGGCAGAGGTACAGAGGCCTTGCAAGTTACAATAACCTGTGTTTTCTCAGATGGGGAGCCATAACTTCATATAATATAACCTTCCTTCCTACAGTCTGTGTTTGTATACTTGAGCTAAGTTGTAAACAACAATGGCGGAATTAGTATGGCGGACACTCTGTGACAAGTGTGTAGAAATTTCGTCAAAATAAGATTTTGCCTAAAAATGTTATTAAAAGAACAATTCAAAGCATTTGGAGTGGTAATTAGTGCGCGAGTGTTAAACTAGTGTCTATAACTAGTTGCGCGATTATTTCGGAATGTTGTGAAATGTGTTTGTTTACTACGCTCAAGTATGAAAACACCGACCGTACATGAAGCTTTTGACAGCTGAGACTATTCTTGACTGCTGTCATCACTATTTTTGATAGCGGTCATTATTTTTAACAGCTTTCACAATTTTTGACATCTGACACTATTTTTCACAGCCGTCGTTATTTAGCTTACTTTTTACTTTTTTTTAAATTTTATCTGTGTACTTATGTTTTGTTTGTTCGTGACGGTCACACGTTTTGTTCGAAAGACTGTAAGTGCCACTAGCTACAAAGCGGATTATCCGATAAACTTGACAACTTAATACAAATTTGTATGGAGTTGTCAAAATTAATCGGAGAATTCCATGCATTTTGCCTGTCTACAGTGTCGCCATTAGTAAAGTTGGAATATAAAAACGGCCAATGGTAATCATTAGGTCATAATATTAGCATTCTTCTAGATAATGATTTTTCAAAACGGCTGTAGCTTTGGCAAGGTCTCGGGTCTTAGATGCTTGGTAAAGATCCCAGGAGCGTGAAGCGTGGACCTTTGCCACTGCTGGGAAGACTTTGGCTAACAATAATAATATTAGATTATTGCTGACTTACAATAAAATATTGAGATTAGTCAGTGACAGCTGTCAAAAATAGTAACAGCAGTTAAAACTAGTAAATGCCGTCAAAAATAGTGACAACTGTCACAAATAGCGACAGCTGTCAAAACCGGTGACAGCTGTCAAAAGTTTCATGAAAGTAGGAATGTTATATTATTGTCGCGTTACAAGTCTCCTCAACAAAGACATCATCGCTCACGTGATGTCACGACCATCATGCCCGTTCCGAGTGGGTAATGGCGACCATCATAGATATCCATTCGGAACGCCTTGACAGCGACGGTAGACGTTGACACTATTATAATTATAACCCAACTTTTATTTGTTATTGACGTTATTGTCATTTCGAGTCGTAGTTGTTACCTTGTACACCCCTGCCATGGAACGGATACTTGTAATTTTGATGCATGGTATTCCAGACCTTCCACTGCGAAATGTTGAGGTTTCGAGCCACTGCTCTGGTACTATTAGTAGGATCCTCTTCAAATGCTGCTAAAATGTCTTCTTCGACGCCAGGTGCATGTCTGCCAGGGTTGACTCTAGGTTCCACTCGGCGTATCCCATCTTCGACAAGTCTTCGATATGTGTTGTAAAACACTCGGACATTCGGTACCCTGCGATTAGGATAGCGCTCTTGATACAACCGTTGAGCCAAATTTCCATTACCGTCAGCTCTGCCATACATAAAGATGATATCAGCATATTCTTGATTTGAAAAATTAGCCAAAGTTCCTCACACTTAGCAAAAATAGCGTAAAAGCGTACTAAATGTCAACTGAACACAATTTAATAGTTCAAAATCAACACGTGCAGGAGCTTTACAGCAACAACTGGACACGGTTAGCCTAAGAGCGCATTAAATGTCAACTCAACACCATTTAATAGTTCAAAATCAACACGTGCAGGAGCTTTACAGCTACAACTGGACACGGTTAGCCTAAGAGCGCACTAAATGTCAACTCAACACCATTTAATAGTTCAAAATCAACACGTGCAGGAGCTTTACAGCAACAACTGGACACGGTTAGCCTAAGAGCGCATTAAATGTCAACTCAACACCATTAAATAGTTCAAAATCAACACGTGCAGGAGCTTTACAGCTACAACTGGACACGGTTAGCCTAAGAGCGCACTAAATGTCAACTCAACACCATTTAATAGTTCAAAATCAACACGTGCAGGAGCTTTACAGCTACAACTGGTCACGGTTAGCCTAAGAGCGCACTAAATGTCAACTCAACACCATTTAATAGTTCAAAATCAACACATGCAGGAGCTTTACACACTTTACAGCTACAACTGGACCCTCAACACAATTTAATAGTTCAAAATTAACACGTGCAAGGACACGGTAAGTGAAATAAAAACATCTAATACTAACTCAACAACCCACAAAACGTCAACTCGAAAGGGCAGTAGTTACTCAACTAATAAAAAATGTATCGGCCGGCTCAGACATCTGTTTAACACAGATTGAATGATCCTTATGAAAGAAACACGACCTTATTGCCTTATTAAGTAGGTCAAATTACCTATAAAAACCAAGATACTTATCGCCTTCTTCTAATGGGCCAACTACCTGGAAACTGGTTATGCTGCCGTCTGCCGACCCGTCGTCACACGGCGGCGTGAGGCGGCTATTGTTTGGGTGCCTAATCCCCTCAGTTTCGTTTTTAGGTCTTGCATGTGCACAATAATTATTCAAATTAACATAAAATTATGTAGAACATCCAAATTTAGCAAAAAAAAAGTTTTAATTAGTCCGCCCCAAAATATGAATCTTCTCCCTCCCCGGCGCCACGCGCCGTATGTGAAGTAAGCCTCCGCCATCCCGTTTGAGAAAAAACAGGTTATTGTCACATGCAAGGCTATACTGTATCTCTGCCATCCAATCTTGGAAAAGAATTGTTATATGGCAGGCCTTGACAGATTATGAAACAACAGAAAGCTTTATTTATGTTTGCTTTGACTGTACTTTTTAACTTACATATAAATTGACAAACATTGAATCAAGGTATGTACTGGATTTTCGATTTTTTATGCTTAATTACAGTCTTGCTGTTTCAGCTTGGGCAAAAATGCTTTCGTATGTCTGGATATCTGTCCGGCTGTTATCCTCTATGGATCGTATTTCTGAACCGATTCTTGTGAAATTTTATGAGCAGATTGACTAATAATATGTATTAATTTTTCGATTCAGTTTTTTTTTAATAAACGTTCAAACAAAATAACAACGACGCCTCGTTGGATTAGTGGAGACCGTGTGATTGACATAAGCTACATAATTTTATAGTCAAGGTAGTAAATTAGATCGCAAAGTTATTGGTGCGGCTACTTTTATACTCCATGTTCGTAATCAGGTGCATTCATAAGTTTGTATGAGGTATTGAAAGCAAATGCAGTCGAAAAAAAAAACGCAAAGGGCTTTTTTCTTTATCTTTTGTGCCAGTTGCCATCCGCCATTTTTTTAAATGGCAGCCACGCATTAAACCTTCAGAAATCAATAGATCACATCAATACAAACATAATATGTGATGGGCTAAATCGCGTAAAGCCTCACGTTTCCGAGCTATGAGCTGTCAAAATGGCGCCACACGTTTTTTTTTTTTCGTTTTTAAAGTTTTGAATACTAACAACAAATACTAAAAAACAGAATAAAATAAATGTTTATGGGAGCCCCATACAATAATTCTTTCAATACCACATACAAACTTATGAATGCATCTGGTTACGTGTATTAACTACGCACCAATAACTTTGTGAACAACATTTTGCTATGTAAAATCCAAACTATTCACTCCACAACATCCTTATCATTGTACGGTGCTACGGAACCCTTTCTAGGGTTCCGTACCCGAAGGGTTCCAAACGGGACCCTAATACTAAGACTTCGCTGTCCGTCCGTCCGTCCGTCCGTCTGTCACCAGGCTGTATCTCAAGAACCTAGCTAGCTAGAGAGTTGAAATTTTCACAGATTATGTATTTCTGTTGCCGCTATAACAAAAAATACTAAAAACAGGATAAAATAATTATTTAAGGGGGCTCCCATACAACAATACCACATACAAACTTATGGATGCACCTGGTTACGTACATGGAGTGTGAAAATAACCGCACAATAACTTTGTAAACAATATTTTGCTGTGTAAAATCCAAACTATTCACTCCACACCATCGCTTCCATTGAACGGTGGTACGGAACCCTTCGTGCGCGATTTAGACTCGCACTTGACCGGTTTTTCTAGATTTGTCGACGACTTTCTTATAATCTTCCGGTGTAACATGTTCACGTGCATTGCGCAATAAAGTTAACATTTTATTAGCCGTAAAAGGCGTTGTTGTATTTTATATCTGGCTGTGTGGCGTAGAATGAATAAAAATATTTAAAATAATAGTATAAAAATGTAAATGTATTAAAGATTTTTAATATAATTTATTCGTATGGCCGAAGTCGTTCTTGTTAAATATATTTTATAAAATTGTGAGGTCTTCAGTAGTCTTCACCCATTCAGCTGCTTCGTCAGAGTGAAGAGGTCAGTGGAGTCTCCATCATATTTCTTTTAGGACAATCTCGAGTTACATATGTGTTCCATGCTTTGAATATCCGCCCCGCAATCAAAGGCTGCTGTTTCTCTCCACAGCCACAGCGCAGCGGTGCATGTATTCACCCGTGCGCGCGTGCGCGCGTGCGGCCATCATACCCGGTTCTGATGCTCTTCAGCTGACACACCATGCCTTACGGGTAAGGCTGAAGCCCTTAGTTTGCTCCGTTGGGCCAAAGTTGGCAGGGTCACATTTTTCCAGTTGTGTTGTTAGGTCAATAGTCAATAGTCAATAGTCAAAGTACTTTATTACTGTAGATATTTACATATACTCAGCAAACGTCATTTTTTGCCTCTTCTCTACATTGGACCACTGTGGGAGAAGAAGGGCGTAGAAACTCCCACAGATTTATTTTTAGATCTTTTTTAAAAATAGGTTGTGCTTAACTAATACAAATATGAAAAATTTAATTGTTATGATTAATAAGCAGGAATAAATAATTACAAAATTATTAGCAGCAAGGTCTGTGTTGAGCCAGATTAACCCCATATAGTCCATATAGGTTCTTGCATACATACATTATATTTTCGAAAATAAATTGACCATCTACAGTCCGTATGTCAATTTCTGTAAAAAGTTCTCCTAAGGAGTCTCCGCGTTTTAAATTATAAATTGCTCGAATAGTTATTTTCTGTTATATATAAATAGTCTGAATATCCGCTGCTTTCCCCCACAACACGATACCATAATATGACATGATATTATGAAAGTAACTAAAATAGACTAGAATAGATGTAGCCACATCCGTTTTTTTTGTCGGATTTTCCTAACAGCATAAGCCGCAGACCTTAATCCACCAGCTAATTTATCAATATGGGGTCCCCACACATTGCCAAACACCTTTTCCTCCAATAGTAATGTGGCACCTTATTTTGACATCATTCGTGCAGGTCAAATAAGTACTAGTTCTAGCAAGTCGAAAAATTACTAGTGTGGCGGGGTTACCAGGGCGGGGCAGTTGCTGCAGGCGCAAGATGGTTCGCATTGAAAGTGGGGATTAATTAGGCAGAAAGGCATCAGGTTAATCAGATCCACGGCCGATTTTTCCACCCTCAGATAAAGTTTTTCTGAGGAATTTAACAGAATTTGTACGTGTGAAATTTCAAATAAAGTTACCTGACTGTTTATCTGGGGATGGAACAGTCGCTCCCTAGAAGATAAACATTAACCATACACTGGAGAAATACTTGTAATTGCTAACGAGGTCCGGGAAGAGGCTTTCGCTTTGTTTAGGAATAAAACCCTATTGTCAGGGTTCCAGCGGGCTGTATGAACCGTAATAGGTAGAGAGCTGGAATTTTCACAGAATGTGTATTTCTGTTGCCGCTACAGCTACAAAAAATTAACTACACGAGATTTTATAAATTAAAGGGGGTTCCCACACAAGAGACGTGTTTTGACACCCCCCGCAATATATCAACCCATAACATGATCGAAGATTTCGCAGCTTTTCACATGGTTTGATATCGGTTTCGCAATGTTTAGGGTTCTGGGTTCGAATCCATGTTCGGACATAATATTATTCTCTTTTTGTTATTGTTTTATTATTTTTAGTGCTTAATTTTTCTTTTGCGGTGGTACGGAACCCTTCGTGTGCGAGTCCGGCCCGCACTTAACCGGTTTTTTAGCACTGTTTTAGTAATTTTAGTAATTTGGTACAGAAGACCAAGTAATTTTAATAAAGAATATTATTCTAGATCGCATTAGCTTTCAAATGACACCAAAAATAAGTATCTAAAATACGTTTTACGTGTTAATGTTTTTAAAAACTGTCGGTAGAGGGTAAAATTGCAACAAGTTCATGGAGAAAAGAAACTATTACTTTATTATGGCAAAAAAACGGCCAAGAGCGAGTCGGGCTCGCGCACGGGGGAAAACGTACAAAAAACACCTGTTTTTTAATGTAGGTACCTATATCCCTGACATCTAGAAATTTCTATCAAATTTCCATTCAAATTAATGTTTTGAAGTGTTTGCTTTTACTTCATATTGACCTAACTAAACATATATGTTTTTTTTTTACTTGTGCTTGTGTGTTTCTTGACTTCTTCAATAAGACCTTGCTTCTTGCCATATTAAATAATTTTAGATGATATAAAATTATATTCCTTAGTAAAACAATTTTGTTTTAGATAGTACCAAAATTTGTAAAAACTGCAATGACTAGAAAGTGCTAAAAATAGGGGTTTATTCGTAAACAAAGCGAAATCGAATTTTACAGTTAACACTTTTAAGCGACTATTTATTTATTATTGGCAGTTGAACCTTAAAAACCTTTCAGCTTCGAAGTTGTACATGTTTTTCGCTGTTGGTACATAGGAGGTGAGGGAGGGGGGGGGGGGGGGGGGGGGGGTTGAAATATATTTTTCACACCTTTCATTCGGGAAAGTAAGTTTTGCTCAACGACGAGAGGGAGCAAAATGCTACTTTTCTGTTCAAGCTACTTTTTTAATTTATTTATTGGCATTTAGCATTTCCGCAATGTGCCAATTGAACACAGATCAAAATAATCGAATGTAATTATGAAATTACATTACAATTGACTACGATGACGTAGTCGATTAAAAACGAACATGTTTCAAGTTTTAACTTTAACAACGTTGAATGAAAATTAATGGATTTTTCGTAATATTTAAAAAAAATGTCACAATAAATTATATGTTTTACTAAAATCAAAACTATCGATGACTGTTATTGAGATATGATGAATATCCGAAGCCATTGTAATATTTGATTCGATTATTTTTACACATTAGTAAAAGTATACAGGAATATTTTATCTGTGGTGACCTTTCCTTAATCCTTCACAATCCGCCATTATAAAAAAAAAGGTTTGTTTACGTTGTTCGATTACTGTAAAAGTGGTGAAAGTATAATTCAAAGTATATATATATATATATATATATATATATATATATTTAGAGCATTTAATTTAAATTTTCCTCTATCGGTGTGAAAAGTGTGTGTGTGTGTCACTCAAGAGCAAAATTATTTTCGTCATGGGCGTTAACGCTTGAATCCTTCGTTACGCTCAGGATTCTAGAATCCTTCTCTTCACTCTGGATTCAATGTACCGCCCTCGCCGTAAATACATCATTTTGCTCCCTTGTGACACAAATAACTATTTCACACCTTTCATTCGGAAAAGTAAGTTTTGCTCCACGACGAGAGGGAGCAAAATGCTACTTTTCTGTTCAAGCTACTTTTTTAATTTATTTATTGGCATGCAGCATTCACGCAATTTGCCAATTGAACACAGATTAAAATAATAGAATGTAATTATGAAATTACATTACAATCGACTACGATGCGCGATTAAAAACGAACATGTTTCAAGTTTTAACTTTAACAACGTTATATGGAAATTTAGGAATTGTTCGTAATATTTTAAAAAAAATGTCACAATTAATTATAGGTTTTACTGAAATCAAAACTATCGATGACTGTTATTGTGATATAATGAATATAGATATCCGAAACCATTGTAATATTCGATTCGATTATTTTTACACAATAGTAAAAGTACATAGGAATATTTTATCTGTGGTGACCTTTCCCTAATCCTTCACAATCCGTCATTATATAAAAAAAAAATTTACGTTGTTCGATTACTGTAAAAGTGGTAAAAGTATAATTTAAAGTATAGTTATTTAATTTTTTTAGAGCAATTTAAATTTTCCTCATAGTCGGTATGAAAAGTTGTATGTCACTCAGGAGCATAATTATTTTCGTCATCATGGGCGTAAACGCTTGAATCCTTCGTTACGCTCCGGATTCTAACTTGTCTGGATTCAATGTACCGCCCTCGCCGTAAATACAGCATTTTGCTCCTTTGTGACACAAATAACTATTGCCGATAGAATAGATCCTCTTCAATCCTGTTAAATACGTGCATTTTATAGAGACTCCCACTGTTTGTATCGATTAACAAATCATCCTGTATACAGGCACATACATTGCTCCTGGCCCCGCACGGAAGGAAGCCTTGTATCTTGGAAATCAGAAACAGCGAATTCACACACATTTATAGATCTAAGACCTGGGTTATTTTCCTCCCCAGCCGGGATTCGAACCCGGGACCGCGCGATTGGGAGGCAAAGCCTCGAACCGCAATGATAAATGATAAATAATCACAATATGTCGACAAATCAAAAAATATTCAAGTCCAAATCAAATAAACTGTGTCAGCATTCGCTCCAGATCCTTCGTGGTTTGTTTTAATGTTTCAATACCGTATTTGACAAGGTAGTCCATTAAATCTAGAAACGTGTGTCAAGCTGAACCTATTTCAACAATTTTTTTTGACAATATTAGAATTGTATGTTTCCAGCAGTTGTATTTTATCAAAACAGTTTTGTACAGCATTTGACTATGAGGTCACATGCTTGTATTTCGTAGAACTAAACCGACAGTCATATTTTTGTACTGGAAAATGACAGTTGTTTGTTTACATTTCTGGCAGTGAAAAAAATTACCGTTTTGACAATTCCTAAAAAGTATCTATTTTGAGTAGAAGTCAAATACTGTATTACTGGCTGAATGTAGAAACAATCGCGCAAAAGAAATGCAATAATCTCGATATCATCACATACCTGCTGTGGGCTGGGCGTGCTGGGCGGGCCCGGCGGCAGCGGCAGCGGCAGCGGCGGGAGGCGGCGGCAGCGCGGCGGCGAGGTCGGCGTGCGTGTCGTGGTGCGACGCCGCGCCTGCCTCCGCGAACGTGAAGCGCGCGCCCGAGGCCGCAGTACTCGCGCCGCCCGGCAGGGGCGACACCACCGCCTCGCCGAAACTGCGCAACAACACACGTTATGACCAACTCTCATCAACATCATGCTACTAACAACCCAATGGTTTATGGTCATGCTCACTAAAATGTCTTTGCTTGCGGCGGCTGTGTAGCGCGTCGCTCCCCGCCCTCAAATATCGCGATGGGCGAGGGGTTGGCTGATTCACATGACATACTCTTGAACGGGTGCTGCTTGGGTGGACTGGTCCTAGTAGAACCTTTACCAAGGGAGTAAACATAGCGAGTAGCGAGGGATTCACAGTATATCACTCGAGTTTAAAAATACTCCTGAGGTGGACACTCTACTTTTAATCACCCTCTTTGAGAAAATGTTTCAGTTAAGTTATGATAATAATAATTCTAGACTGAGTGACAATAGTATTTAATAACATGGTAACAACACCAGTTACAACCAGAAGTTAATAGACCAAATAAACATTTCCCGAAAAATACTTTCACATATTTTGCACAGGAGGTAACAGATTTCACATCACACTTTTTGGTCTATTACAAATCTCGAGTTAAACTCTCATTTTCACTGCGTACTTGAGGAATAACTTACAAGAAACAACAACAATCTATATCGTAAAGAAATAAAGGCGGAATGCATTTACCGCGTTTTTTACTTTTTCAGAACTTTTTTTATTTGTTGTGACATATTAACGGGATACTGCGTGTTCTAATAAACAAACCCAATATTTCACTGAACACACTCAGCGCCGGTGTTTACTTATACACCGAGGTATGTCTTTCCACAGGCCGGTGTATAAATGTAAATTTTGATTTTTCATCATAACTTTTAGATTTCTCAACATATTTCCTGCCCAGAAATATTGGCGTATTCTCCAGGGCCAGCCCTATTAAAACGCCTAATAAAATGTATGAAACGGTGTATGCTCATCTATACACCGGCCCGTGAACTTAAGGTGGGTGTATCATTAAAGATACACCGGCCTGGGAAAAGACGTACCTCGGTGTATAGTTAAGCATACACCGGCGCTGAGTGTGTTAAAACACCACGCAGAATTTTGCATGTGTTGTTTGTCAAGGACATTGGGCGACGCCTGAGGGACCGAGGTTTTGACAATCGTTCCGGAGCGTTCCTGATCCAAAGGATCTCACTCGCCGTGCAGCGCGGTAATGCTGCCAGTGCGATGGGTACCTTTGGGTCGGGCATGTCCTGGGGCGGTTTATTTGTTTAGTATTTTGTTTTTTACTATGTTCAGTTTTTGTGTGTGTGTAGTTTTTAATTATTTGGTAATTCTTAGCTTATTGACGACGCACTTTGCGGATATTTGCAAAATAAAAAACAAATATATTGTGTTGCCACCTTTTATTTCCTAGCATTTCCTGTCAAGATGTATGTTAGTACGTTACCCGTCATTCCGGCGCGGCACGTAGAGCGTGGGAGTGGACGGCACGATGCTGTCGTCTGCGTCGTCGCCGCCGCTGCCGTTGCCGCCCAGCGACAGGGCGCCGCTCGCTGTACCACACAGAACCGTGAGGATGACTTTCATTTATTAACGGTACATTTAGATATGGAAAACTGTTTCTTTTAATGTTTGTTGTGTTCTCCGATAGTTGGGTTTCGACGTTGCAAGGTGTATTGTTTTTTTAATATGTATGTGTAGTGTGAGATCTTCTGGTTAAACATAAAATTAAAATAAACAGCGTTAGCGACTCACGCTCAGTGCCGCTGCTGATAGCTTCGATCTGCTGTATGTTCGGTGCGGGAGCCTCGGCCGGCCCGGGCGCCGCAGCGCCGCGCGCCTCGGGCGACCCCACCTCGCCCCCCGTCGGCGACTGCGCCGGCGACTCCGACTACAGGCGGAACGAGTATGTGTGAATAGGGATCCTATAACTGCACGACACACTAAATTCAAGGGACAGAGCCACGCGTCGATCTCCCGTTCCGATGAGAGAGACAATTAATTTAATTCGTAAAATGTATAGTGCCTATAGGCATCACTGTGACAGTGACACTGTGATGCCACTTTGGAAGAGAACAAGTGCACTGGTCGCTCCCTTGTCAGTTTGGGACGCGTACCTGCTGCGCGTCGACGGCGTCCTCCTCCTCCTCCCCCGCCTCCTCCCCCTCTTCGTCATCCTCCCCCGCCTCCTCCCCGCCCTCGTCCGACATGTCCTCCTCCCCCTCGTCCTCCTCCTCTTCCTCGCCCTCCTGCAACAGGTACATATAACGTCGCATATAGACCAGCTTGTTAACTCTAGTAATCAGAGAGTAGCGTCGCTTCGAGCTAGCTAACATGACAACTCGCTACATGTAAGTTAGTTTCACAGGCACACATGTGCCTGCTACGTAATTTAAGAGGTTAAATGCATGTGTTGTAATAGATGTATACAATATATGTCTGTACTTACTGTTTTGTATCATAATAAATAAATAAATAAATGACGCGAGATGCAGTCACATTTCGGATTTGCCTACGAGAGCACGCCGCAGAATGTCACCGTGATATGGATGACCAAATAATATATAATGTCACCACCTGTGGCAACTAGAAGAAACAATGACGTAGGCATAATTTAAGAATAAACCCAAAACTCCATCTAACTCTAACTAGATGACGTTATCCAGAACCAGTTGCCACTTACAACAATGGACCATCGTATGGTTATTTTTCTGATGATAATGACGTTAGCGTGATCTGAGTTAGATACAAATCGGAGAGCCAGGCATTATTCGACTATGGAATTGTGGGCGACTACACGCCAATGTTAAACAAGGCACCTCACACAGCATCGGGTCGCTGTCCTACTGGCGCGTCGAGGGCGAGAGCGATCGAGAAAGGGAGGGGAAATCGCAGTCCTCGTGGAAGCCAAGTTAATTTTGGCGAGTAGTATGTCTACTGACTAGGGTTCAGAACCGGGAAATCCCGGTCTCGAAAGTACCGGGAATTCCCGGTTCTTTTGTCAGTAAAATGGAACCGGGAAACCAAATTTGATTCCCGGTTCTTTCGGTACTTTCGGGAATTTTATTTTTATTACTATTTACTTATTTACTCTTACTTTAATTTTCCACACTTTCTACTATTCAAACATTCAAAATTAACGTGAATAATTCAGCGTTAAAATAAATAACGCGCGAAATTAATGGTGCGCTCGATATTACCAATAACTACCTACACTCGCTCGCTGTTGCTAGGAAGGAAAGTAAGTATATAGTAAGTCAAGCTTCCCCGCGCCTGCCGCGCATGCCCCGCTCGCGCGCTCGTTTCGTTCACTCACTCAGTTTTCGGATTGCATTGCGCGCGTGTGTGATTTTGATGATAACCTCAAAGGCTTTTAGTAGATTTTGTTGTTAATTTCTGACAAAACGAGGTGAAATATTTATGAGGTATGTATTTTTGTATGTATTATTACGTAAACATCATAATTTTAGTTAATGTTTGCGCTTTTAGTAAAATTTGTGCGGCTAAATTTATCATTCACATTGTGTTTTATTTGGATTATACTTACTGGATTTAATGCTTTGTTTATTTTATACTAGCTCATGCCCGCGATTTCTTTCGTCGTTCGTTGGCATACAAATAAGAAATACTTATTCAATAGCTTTGTAGTAATTTTGATGAAATAAGAAGCGTGTTACGCAAAGCTTTGTTTTATTTACATAGGTAACCTACCTTACCTACCTACTTAATTATTGCTTTGATTATTTGTAGTACTTTTCGGGGTTTCGTACCCGAAGGATCCAAACGGAGCCCTATTGTAGTCACTCTAGTGTCCGTCTGTCTGTCTGTCCGTCTGTCAGACAGGTTTTACATCCAAATGGTTAGAGCTATAGTCTTAAAGTGTTTAAATTACATATTATGTATCTTAAATGTAAATGGAACTGTTTCGCATTTATGCATTTCGTTTTATTATAGGCGATGAATTTTGAAGAACTTTCTACCAAGGCTGGCGATAAGTCGTCTGTATGGCATTTCTTTCTTCGGGCTCAGGATAAGATATCAGCTAAATGTAAGAAATGTCAGAAAATATTAAAATGTGCTGGTGGCAGTACAAGTGGACTCCAAAAGCATTTAAAAAATGTTCATCATACCAGCTTGTCAGCTGAAATGGAAAACCTCGCTAACCCAACTAGTAGCGGTGGAAACACAACGACTGCGATTCCTTCTACAAGTACAGAAGATGTGCCCAAAAAAAAGACCGAATTAACAGATTATTATGAATGTGATTCAAATCCTAGTATGGAGGTGATGATTTCCCGCATGACTGCTTTAAGAGGATACCCTTTTCGCCAATTTGTAGAATGTGAGGATTTAAAAAGGCTTTTTAAAAAATCAGGTCACACATTGCCGAAATCTGTCGATACAATCCAAAGTATTGTTGTTAGAGTGGCCATTCAAAAGAAAATCCAACTGACTAACGAGATTAAAGCACTACTTAAAGCGGGCCATAAATTTTCTATGTCATTTGACGAGTTGAATTTACACTCACGTCATTTTTCTGGAGGCAAAAACTTTAAAAATTTGGGGCTCATCAGAATCTACGGCTCCTTACCAGCTAAAAAATGCGTCGAAGAAATATGCAGCAAATTAAATGAGTTCGGAGTGTCACTGGAAAATGACATTATCGCTGAGACAACAGACGGATGCAGTATGATGAAGAAAGTCGGCAAATTTTTGTCATCCTATCACCAACTTTGTATTGCCCATGCACTCCAACTTGCAATTGCAGATGTTTTTTTACAAAAAAATGACGAATGAGACAGAAGACGCCGAAGAAGAAACTCAGTTCGCAATAGAAGACGACGATGACGATATTCCTTTGGCAGCACTAAGTAGACAGAGACTTCAAGTGAACATGGAATCTTTAGATGAGAATTCGGACTCAGACAGCGAAGCCGATGGCGCCGAGTTCTTGTCTCAAAATACGTCACCAGTTTCAGAACGTCAATTTGAACACAGAGATTTACTCTTAAAAGTCAAAAAAGTAGTTAAACTTTTCCGCACATCTCCAACTAAAAACGATGACGTTCTGCAAAAGTACGTCATCGCTGATTTTCATAAAGAATATTCACTAACCTGTGACTCAGTAACACGTTGGAGTAGCCTCGCTTTTACGCTTGAACGATTCTTGAAGCTGCGAACTTGCATTGTGAAAGCATTAATTGATTTAAAATCCACAATAAAATTTTCAGAAGCAGATTGGGAACTAAATGGGAAGTTACACGAAGTTCTTGACATAATCAAAACCGTATTAGAAGCTTTATGTCGTCGCGATTCTACATTATTGACAGCAGATGTTGCTATCAAATTCGCATTAAAAAAAGATGCGAATATCGAAAATAACTATGTAGCCGAAAAAATGTTCATGATGTTAAAAAAACGATACACAGAACGGCGTCTCAATGTTGCAGCTGCGACTCTGAATTACTTGCAAAATCCAGAAAGTTATTTCCTCCAACAAAATGATGAAGATTCATTAGTTTTTTCGCGGCCAAGCAGCGATGAAATGTGCAACGCAATAGTGTCATTGCTATGTCGCACCAAATCCTCAACAACTCCGGTATCTCAAGCTGAACCCCTACAAACCTCACAAGGTGAACAGGCGAATGAACGTGAATTTGACTCTGATGTGCTTGAAGTTCAAAACATTGCTTTGACAAAAGGCGATGGGTTAAATGCTGAGCTTGCAAAGGCTGTTAGTGAAAAACGCGTTAGATCTTCTGCTCATGAAGATCTCTTTACGAATGTTAGGATTGACATGGCTCTCTTTGAGAATGGAGGAGATCGTGGGCGTTACTTGTCTCAGGCATATAACCATCTATTAACGATTCCGCCAACCAGTGTTGAGCCAGAAAGAGTTTTTCTTCGGCAGGTTTGTTATGCAACAAAATAAGATCTCGTTTGAGTGACAAAAGTCTAGATGCACTGTTGTTTTTAAGGTCCTATTATAGAGAAGAGAGAGCTAAAAGCTCTTAAAAAGCTAAACTTTGGTTACGCCATATTTATGAATAGGTAGGTACTCGGAAAGAGACATTATTTTTAAATATTTTTTGGTAAAAAATAATAATTTTGTTTTCTTTGAAAAATGTTTAAGATATTTATAAATATTTAAGGAATCTCAGGTGACTGGCTAATTTTTACCATTTTATTGACAGTAAACACTTACTTAAGAACCTAACAAAAACACTGTGATTGATTATAGTCTGATTTATATATAATAACTTACTACTAGGTATGAGAACAGAAAATAGTTTAATTTTGTTGCTTTTGAAAAATGTTTAAGAAAATTCTAAATGTTTAAGGAATTTAAAATGACTACCTAATTTTGACCATTTTATTGACAGTAAATACTTAAGATCCTAAGAATAACACTGTGATTGACAATAGTCTGATTTATATGTAATTACTTACTACTAGGTATGAGAATAGAAAATAGTTTAATTTTGTTTTCTTTAAAAATGTTTAAGATAATTCTAAATGTTAAGGAATCTAAGATGACTGCCTTATTTTTACCCTTTAATTGACAGTAAATACTTACTTTAGTACCTAACAATAACATAACACTATGATTAATTATAGTCTGATTTATATATAATTACCTACTACTAGCTATGAGAACAGAAAATAGAAGAAAAAATTTCGAATTAAAGTTACTTGAATACAGAATTTTAGTTTACTTTTGAAGCATAACCCTTGTTTGTTTTCTATGACAAAAACTAGCAAGAACCGAAAATACCGAAAAAACCGGGAAATCCCGGTTCAGTAATACAAAACTACCGAAATTCCCGGTTCTCATAAAGAATACCGGTTCCGAAAACACTACTACTGACCCTGTACATGGTGCCGGTGCATCGCTCGTCGTCCTCCTCCGAGTCGACGACGATGACGCCCTCGTCCTCCTGGTCGCAGCGGGATGACGTCGGCACCTGGTACTCCACCTCCACCGACCGCTCGAAGCCCTGCCCCCAAACAACCATATTACTATACACTCCGGTTGCTTTAAGAGGCGTCGTAACTACGCTATGGGAAAGATTATGCAAATTTTGGTAGAGGGCACTGTATGTTTGTAACACAAAGTGTTTCATTCATCTGAGGTTTGTAACATAATAAACATTAGCCAGGCATACACGCACGGATGTACCCGGCACGTGCCCGTCGGATGTATCTCGGATCTGATCCGTGATAGGCATACACGCACGGATGTACCCGGCACGTGCCCGTCGGATGTATCTCGGATCTGATCCGTGATAGGCATACACGCACGGATGTACCCGACAGATCTGCCCGCCAGGCATATCCGTGCCCTGTATTTTTTTCGATATTTATTTATTATCGAAAAACATAGTTATAGTATCCATACATGTACAGTATTGCCCGCGGGCACGACTGGCGGGTAGATCCGCCGGGTACCTGCCGGGTACATCCGTGCGTGTAAGCCTGGCTATTGTCAATAGCAACAAGGAGTTTCATTTATCGTAGGTTCTATGGATATCTGGAATAGACTTTGTTCGATTAATCTGAATAATTAATTTTAATAAAGTAATAATTAATTTTAATATTTGCTTCACTTACTTTTTTAATAAAGTAATAATTAATTTGAATATTTGCTTCACTTACTTTTTTAATAAAGTAATAATTAATTTGAATATTTGCTTCACTTACTTTTACTCTTTGTAAGAAACCTCAGATGAACGAAACTCTTTGTTTAATTACAGGTCGGTTAACTAAAGCTGGCACGCCTTCAGTGCTCACACTAATGCAATTTCACTATACAGTATGTTTAAAAATAAATGATTTTATTCTAACCTCGAAATAGGTAAACAATCGCAATAACGCGCGTCGATTGAAACGTGACACGAATGCTTATTATAAGCAGTAGCAAAAGCATATACAATAACTCTCTTAATAATAATTCTCTTTCATACTCATAAGCTTGACCGCGCGCGAAAGAGCCAGACAGACTATTCTTGATACCCATGCAGTGCAACGTCACGCCGCGTGCTTATTCACAGACACTGCACAAGCGCAAAGTATAAATGTGTTCAACGGGCTAGCTTTAGATAACCGACGATTAGGTAGGTCCGAATGTCAAAATCCGACTGGTCTACACAATGTACAAAGGAAAAGTTAATTTCGAGATTTGTTAAATCTCGAAATTAACTTTTCCCAAAATGACTGAAATTAATTATGTACTTGATTGAAAATGACTGAAATAAAACTGTCAAATTAGTGTACAGTCCGCCAAAGTATATTTTAAAACATGTACCGTCTTACCACAAAAAACTTTAACCATTGTTTAACACATGGTTATAAAAATCGTTACCACAAAACTGATTTTAGCGTCTTAGCAGGGATAGGCATGGCTTATATTATGTATGTGATCAATTTAGGCAACCGAGAAAGCTTGTTTAGTGAGTGTCTTGTTTGTCAAGATGGCGGAATTATTGACCAGCTGTTCTGCTGTGTTGGTTTTGTTTACGAAAAAGCGGTTTTTACTCCATTTAAGTCCAAGTTTTATCGTGAGGAAACCTTCATATCTCCATAGGACATCGTGGGGAAACCTCCTTAGTAGCCGCGATGGGCTATCCCCCTGTCATGCAAAATGGACTTAATTATCTAAAAGTGGGCTCAACTGTGCCTGCCACCCCGTATCGAAAAAACATAAAGCTATATATCATCCAATGATGAAATCTATGGTGGGCTACTGGGAGACAGTGTATACGTCAGGCGACACGTTATGAGTGGTGGCCTTGAATGCGCAGTAGTCACTTTACAATAGCTGTACATATGCGCAGTAATTCCTGCTAACGTCGCCCAGCGCTCTTAACTTACTTATACTATGGGATGAAATTTGTACATCTGCTACCGGTGTGCCCATCCACTATAAAAACCATACTAGCCGCAAGCCACAGCAATCTTGGGAGAAGTTTCATCTGCCTGAGATCTACTCAACCATCCAGGGCAGTCGCTCAAGCTGGAGTTGGTGCAGGAGTTAGGCCAGTTTGTGAAGGAGATAAGCCGGCTTTTCACTATGGGATGTAATGAATTATGTATTAAGATGCAGGCAGATACACGAAGACAGTGGCGCCGTTAGCCAGTACTGGCCTCATGTAAATCTAGCTAGACGGGTGCTCTATTCAGCCCAGCACGGGACTGGCTTGATTTTATAAGGCCAATACAAGGTTTTTACAAGGCCAACACCAAGCCAGCCAGCACTGGCCTCGGGTAAACCAAGCTCACCAAGTTCATCTCAAGTTGTGAAATAAATATTGCTTGCCAGTCTTTCTAGTGCCCGTTCAGCAATATTTATTTTACATCTTGAGATGTAATTTACATTAGATTATATCCCATAGTGAAAAGCTGGCTTTATTCATTAAGGACCCCTGGAATGAAAGGAAATAAAGCGAAGCAGTAATAACACCACATTTTGATATCAACATTTTAATTTTTTTTATCAACAATTTCATTAATATCGCCAATTCCTTGAAAGATTTTCTATCTCCATTATTAATGTTTCTATCTGAGGGATTAATGTTTACATCACAATTCATGTTCATCTTCTATCAAATTTGTGGGTTTTTATTTCCATATTTGATTCAAGTATGTATGGCGGCTTTGCTGGTGCTGAAAAGACAAGATTTCTATTAAATTATACCAAAATGCTAAGGTAGAGGTAGACTCGACACTTGGTTAGAGGGGATGACGGACAGTGGACCGTAGCGATAGAAAATACAAGGGGAAAGATAGGGCCATCCAGTGGGCATTGTCCGACGATATTATCAAGTCAACATCTCTCTGCATGCAGTTGGCAAAGAACTTTGGAGACTTGACTCACTAACCAAGAGGCCTATGCCCAGAAGTGGGTTGATGTGTGCTGAAAACGATTATGAAGATTTCTTACCTTTTCTGTTTCGAAATCCTGGAAAATTAGGTGTTGTTTTATTGATCGTCATCACTACCCAGGGTAAGTGCAGGGCGGGCAGTAAGATCCAAGAACTTCCTTTCCTGAGCAAGGGATAAAATAATAATATCCCGAACCAAAACAAACAAATTGTCTGACGAACTATCAGTGACAGTTCCGTGTGTCGTTCCGTTCCGTTTCGCTGCTTATTTTTTAGTCGTGTTTGATAAAAGTGAACGGCTTTTCTACACAAAAATAAGGATTTACCAATACTTTACCTAACTATGTTCTATTACTAAGTTAGGAATTACATTAAGCATAAAATTTTCCATCAAATTATGTATTCATTCTTATGTTATTCGCGTAAAAAGAAACTATGAACGTATTTTTAAATATTTTTTCATATTGTGTTGTACGGCCCTGGAAATTCAGTCCTTTGAGGCTAGTTGATGAAAGAACGAAATTAACTGAATGATCTAGCCGTTTTTTAGTAAGATAATCACTAAACACTTTTTTGTGGTAACGAAATTTAGAAGCTTGCTAACCATTTGTTTACTGATAGATGATGATTTTGCTAAACAAGTGATCATACTGTGTTTTTATTATTTTTTGTAGTAAGACGGAATATATTTTAAAACATAACTTGATTCTATATCCTTAGAATAAAAATAACAATAAATCTGTAAGTTTTTGCAAACGAATTTACTGCATCCTCTGTTTTAGGGTGTCGATATTTAGTAAGAACTGACTTTTAGACATTTCTCCGGATGCTAGGTTTTGAAGTTGCTTCCTGTAATTTGTCTCGTAGCAGGTCACACCGTTTTCTGCTAGCTCCACTGAACAGAGGATTCTTCGACCTGGTATCCTGGTACTTGTACAGAAATCTCACCAAGGTTGGCTTGTGGGGTATTCGAGTATTTAGCCTTCTGTGCCACCCCTCTATGGGGTTATTTGTCTGATGCTTATATTTGGAGCAACTGATACAATCAGTACGCGTTGCCATCCACTGCTTCATGAAATATCGCTGATTTTTTCCATTTCCGGGGTTTCCGGAAAAAGGGCTTGTATAGACATCCATGCACCAGGGATTTCGTGTTTAGGGGAGATTTTCACACATTCTTACTATAGTAGTATTGTTTTAGTGAGACAATACCGGTCTTTGACCCCACTGCTGATGTGAATTCCATTTTCAACAACGATAATTATCGCTCCCCGTACTAACTTTCGCTAAACGACACAATTCTTGCGTATCATAATCCGGTTTGGGTATTGGGGGTAAGCAAACAAGTGTATCTTTAAAATTTACGAAATTGAGCAAATTGAAGCTAGACAAAAATAATAATGTGACATATATAATTCGAAAGACGCATGTCAATAAATCCAGCTAATAAGGGCAGGGAAATGCCCAATATGGCCATTTCCCTGAAGCCGTCGTTAGTCATTTAGACGTATCCTCCTGACATGCAACTACAGAGTTTCATACAACTACACCCCTAACCTTTTTTAAACAAACTGCAACTGAATTTCGCCAAATCCCTTCTTACTTATTTATTAACAACCCCCCCCCCCCATCCCTCCCTTCATAATACGGTTATTTAATTGAAATGAAAGCTAATAAAAGTGACTACTACTTAACTAGTATTTTAAAGATTTTTTTATTAGTTTGTAAATAAAAATAGACGAAAAGTAAAATAACTGCACTCCTTAAGAAATAGCGTTAGTAGCACAAGAACGGAAAACTTGCTGCTCGAAGAGTCTTAAAACACATAAAACAAAAGTAAGTAAGATAAGTTCATTACTTAGAGAAAGAAAGAAACGTTTATTCACAGCTGACGGAGGCGCATACAGTCAACAAGTTCAACCGCATACCAAAACCGTTATCGCGATTCGCCTCAGCAGCTGCAAAATGGCAGCTGACTCAGCATAATGCTGAGGTGAAAACGCCTTAGCGCTGGGTTTCAGTCAGTGCCAGCGGTGACCCACAAGCGTCGCCAAGCGTGGTACCATGGTGTGTAGATACATTAATAAATATTCATATGATATTATACTTGTATACATGCTGCCAATACAATGAATATATTAAAGTACGTATCAATGATATTGGTCAGTGTAATAAAAAATAAACAATTTTTAAAACGAAACACAATTATAAAACATAAAAACCTAAGCACATCCCACCACAGACAAATAAAAACAAAACACTAATTCAATATTCAAAATGGCACAGCAGAGCGGAACATAAACAAGATACCAAAGAGGACGAAGAAATACTACATCACCAAAAAGAAAATTTTGAAAATGCGATTACCAGTCCAGTCGGAAGGTCATAAGGTAACGGAAGGGTTATCAGGAATATGGTAGTCTGCTTATTAGGCAAGTATACCCTTAGCTTGCGCCGAAAGGTGTACCTACTTGTTGCTTCACGGACTTAAACAAAGTAGTTGTAACAAAAGTATTGTTTGCAACTGTGCGTCGATTGTGTAAACATATCGCATCTCACTTCGCTATTCACTCTCACTTCACATTCGATTCAAAATGGGGAATAGGTGTCCTGCACGTATTCGAATTACGTCATCTCATTGATCGTGATATTTTAACAGATAAAGTAAGAGATGACGCAATTCTAATACGTGCAGGACACCTAGTCCCCATTTAGAATCTAATGTGAAGTGAGAGTGAATAGCGAGAAGAAGTGAGATGCGAGACTGATGTTTACAGAATCGACATGCTGGCCTATAAACGCTCGTGGCATCTTTAATTGAAGACCCTTCTTATACATCTGTTGCATAATAGTAGTTTATGTGACTGCTACATAATGGAGGGCATTAATTAATACTCGAGAGTGGGTTTATGACACGAGCCGAAGGCGATTTTCATAATAATATCACTCGAGAGTTTTAATGCCTAATTATGTACAGTTACATACACTAGTTTATCTACACACATATCATAAGCTCTCTTTGATGTGTTCAGGAACCGCATGTTTGACCGGCATTGTGGCATTGATAATTGCTCTGCACTTGTTTAGCTTGTTCAGTAAAGGCACGCAGGCGGGCGTCGGCGTTTGAAATTTGATTGTCATAATTTGTCGAAAAATTATAAGTAATGAGTTTTTATCAAGTAGTATTTATTTAATTTTTTGATACATTTTATTCAAATTTAGCAGTTACACCTCTTTTTCTATGGAGGTTTCCTACGGAGCGTGGGCCAGGTGTTCTGCACTTAGGCACATTATTATAGTAAAACTAAATTATTTTGTGGATTAAATTATAATAAGCGTTGCGATAACTTCAGTCAATCGCAAAAACGTGGCACTGGATGTTACCGACGGATACGACTGGTCAGCTGACGCCATTTTATATTTTTGAAGTATAATTTCTGAGGTACCGTACCATTAAAAAAAGGAACTCTTATTTATAGGATCACTTCGTTGTCCATATGTCTGGTCTGTCTGCCTGTCTGTCACAAAAAGATCCGACTAGCAAAGGAAAAAGACTGATTGTTGTCTATGTTGGTAATGAAGTTGGGTTTAGGACTGCGACTGGGTGTTCGAAGCCAAAAAGACGGGGGATTACAATGAAAGTATGGATGCTCCTCATTTCGAAAATCTGTTTTCCAAAGTGCTGGAAAAGCTGCATCCAAGTGATGTGGTTGTCTTAGATAACGCCAGTTATTATTCCAGGTAAAGAGTAAGCCGTAATAAATATACCAATGTGTATTGAATTTCATATTAACTTACTTAATTTTTAATGTACTACAGATATTTCCATTTTAGACCACCAGTCATGTTGTGGAAAAAGGAAATTTACAGAACTGGCTAACTTTAAGAAGTATTCCATTTGATATTAAAGAAACAAAAACAAAATTACTTGAAAAAGTTTAAAGTATGAAAGGCAAAACAAAAAGGAGTGACTGTTCTCCGACTCCCACCCTACCCTACCAATGCGAGTTAAACCCTATTGAATTGGTATGGGCACACATAAAAGGATATTTTGCCAGAAATAATACAACTTTCAAATTTTCCGAGGTGTAAAGATTGTTGCAAGAAGGCATTGCACAAGTGCAATACACGTCAGAACGGAAGAAATCAAAATGAGAGGCCTTGATAACATAATTGACAAGAAAATTGTTTTTATTTTTACTAACGTAACCGATGACAGCAGCAGCAGTAATTTCAGTAGTAGTAGGTAGTTTTAAAAGGGATGAATGTGAATGTAAGTAAGAAAGCCTTATAGCTGGGAAGGAATTCAATGGGGGAGTTTCTTTCCGTATCTTCTTAAACCCGAGAGGCCCACCTTCAGAAACGGTGTAAGCATACTTTTGACTTTGAATAAGATAATTTAATTATTTATATTCAATAAAAAAAATAATCTGAATCTTGAATCTATTTTTTTTTATTCCTTTTTGTATCCTCGGCTCATAGTATATGATATGTGGAGAATTCTTTTAACTCTAATAATAAATTTAGGCATCAGGGGCTGATAGTAGTAGTAAGAGTAGTAGATTAAGTACTTTATAATATTTGTCTGTTGTTTTGTTGCAATTGCATATTATGCGTAAAATTAATATAGAATACGAGTACGACAGAATTAGAAAAATATGCAAATATCCTTGAGGTTTGGAACACCTGACGTGACCTTGCATTTTTCCCGACCGCTACCATGATACGCTAAGCGACAGTAATTTCGAACGTTTCACGCAATAAGCAAGTATCGCTAAACCAATCACGAGCGTACCGTGGTACACAGGATTCGATGACCTGTATTATCACACTAAAACAATACAACTATAGTCTCCTGTTCTGGTTATGGTTTACCGCTCCCAATTTCTTCGCTTCCTTCCACACGGCCCTGTTGAAGTGGTAGTAACAACCACGTACTTCTGCCCTTGGAAAAACGGATTTCATGGCATTTATCAGACCATTTTGGAAATCGCACTTGCATATATTAATCTTTAGGATGAGTTTTTCTTTCAGCATCGAAAACATTCGTAAGTATTTGGGTTTTGTTCGGTAGAAGAACATACACAAGGGGCACCACATTCGTTCTTCTATTGTTTGTGCTGATATCGGCGTGAATGGTGAAAAGCTGATAGAACAGTTTGGGAGTGCGTTTGAAGGTTCCATCTTCATGAAACACCGTATTCTGATTGACTTTACCGATTAATCTTTGTACGTTTGTCGTAGAAAAGGCAAGAATCTTCTCTTCGTCAACATCTTCGATAACGAGGAAACTATTTGACAACAGTTCCGGAATTTTAATATCTGCCAATCGATTGAATTTAGTATAATGTTGTTTCAATGCCTTATGTCTTGATCTATATAGAGAATTTCTCTTTGCTTCGTACGGAGGCATGATTGCCTTGCTTGAATCTGGACGTTCGAAGACGTATTTCGAAAACTTTTTTTACTGGCGTCATTTTTGCAGCTACTTGCTTTTTACATTTAGCAGTAAATAGGTGTTCTTCGTTTTCGATGAAATTCGATCGGCATGCGTGGGGACTTTGACGGATTATGGAATCCTTGTTTGCATTTAACGTTACCGAAGCTGAACATTCTTGTCGGTTGACACACATCCACATGCTTGTTCCTGATTTATTCTTGTGGGACAAGTTATACCTGTGTGTCCATTGTTAATTAGAGTAGGACACCCTTTTTGATTTTCTGAAAATTGCAGTAAATTATTTTTTTACAATGTGTCGGTCGACTATGTTAATCATATTTCCACGTAATGTTAAGATAAGTTGACGACCGTCACAGATAAGGTATATTTATATTCATCACGTAGTTTTGTAGTAAGTTGTATATAAGCTTAGTATTAACTATAATAAATGAGCCTAGTATTTGCGCGCATCTCAACCCTTTTACTTTACTCCCAAAGATGTCGCTCTCCTCATAATTGCCTCTGGCAAAGTGGTGACCCGACTTCTGAACATCAGCAACCTTCGGTAATAGCAGCATGGACCCAGCCGCGAAGAAAACTCCGTGTGCTGCCACCTTAGAAGTGCAAGCAAGAAGCACTTCGTCCAAGATCGCCGAGCCCCGACTTCGGTTTGCATACCTTTTTCAAACCACGCTGCAGAACTCCATAATCACGACCCCACCCAAACCAAGACGACATCAAGCAAGCCATGACCGGACCAGATTTGAAAACGGACCAGAAACGAAAAGATAAATAATTTCAACTGAAGATTTCCCGCATCGAACTCAAGATACCGCAAAAAAATGAACAGATAGTCAGATGACTACTGATTTATCAAAATGGAGCTCGCACCAGCAGAAACGAACGCGTCGGCAAATTCATTCACAGCAAGCAGCTTTTCAAGTTCAAGACATAGGAAGCCGTTCCAGCCCCCAGAAGAGTATTGAAACATCATCGATATACCTAATTCAACGAATATTGAAATCATCTAGGAAGAACATCGCACGAAGAATAATCAAATCACTGAAGAGAGAGATATATATATTTATATATAAACGATTGGTGTACAAGATGTGCCCTATGTTGCCAGATCCCAAGGTTTTTAGGCACACAAATTTCATCAATCGACAAATTAATATTCACTCAAGAGTGAAGAGCACGCACGTACATATGACGTACGAGATCATTGACTGCCTACAGCCAAGGTTACAGATTTAATGCTGACGCTGATTCAGCACAATCATCCTTGTGTAGCTACGGTCGCAATTATAAACAAACAGTGATTACAACTTCAACGACGTGCGATGTAAATTGACTCATCGATTCCTGAAAAACATGGGCGGCTGCAGCATCAGACGACTCTGCTGCGGATCTTTTCCAGGTTATAGATTAGGTTAGTTTACTAACCGCGAAGCCCCATTTTCCTAGTGTTTTTCCGTTTTCCAGTTTTTAGTTTATTTAATGTAGTGTGCGGCCAGATACAAGACTTGCCTGTAGGTAAATATTATGTTATTCTTTAAACTTATGTAGAATTCACATAACCGTAGTTCCTTTATTTTTCTAATTCGTGTAAGATTTACCTTTAGATTAAGTTGAAGTATGCACAATTACTATCTAATTTATGTTTATTAAAAATCCTACTAGTTGTTATTGCAGTTGATATAAGTTTATTATGGTATACACATTTTTAAAGTTATTTCGATTCATTTAAGGTTATTGTTTGATTCTAACTTAGATTTTGTTCATGGTTATAAGTACGTAATGTTAAGATAAGTTGACGACCGTCACAGATAAGGCATATTTATATTCATCACGTAGTTTTGTAGTAAGTTGTAAATAAGCTTAGTATTAACTATAATAAATGAGTCTAGTATTTGCGCGCATCTCAACCCTTTTACTTTACTCCCGAAGATGTCGCTCTCCTCATATTTGCCTCTGGCAAATACAACAAATGGAAATTCTGCATCACTCAAAATTCATCATACGATAAAATATCTGTCAACAAGAAAACGTGCCGTAAAGAGAGGCTATAATTTACAACTCACAAAATAGGTTGTATATTACGAGTATGTTACCGGAAAGGACCCCTTGGGCATACGCCCATATATATATGGGTTAAATATCCATTGTTGCTATTGTTTTAAAGATTATTTAATTTATAGTACACAAATATCCTGGGAAATGTATATATGTCACCGTAACATAGTCAAAACCGTTAGTTGATAAACTAACGTTTTTTTTCTCGTAAGTTGGTCAACTATCGACGCTACAGTTTTCTAACTATCGACAGATAGAAAACTGTAGCGTACTGCTTACTATATGACGCGTTAGTTGATTAACTAACGGTTAAAACAGTTAAATAATAAACTGGTTTAAACTTGAATTGCAAACGAATTACCAGTGCAAACACTGCGGTAGCTTAGGTGAAGACTAGAGGGAGCGAGCCCGAATACTCTTCGTGTTAGGTTGACATGTAAGAACAAAAGAAATGTAAATTCTAAACCCTATCGGTCTGGTGTGCTATCTGTCGATAGTTGATCAACTACCGCGTTAGTTTGTCAACTAACGGTTTTGACTATCTTCCGGTGACATATATATTACCTCTTGCGAAGCAAACCAGCAGTGAACTCTTGACATTTCGATAAACACGATTTTGCGCGAGACAGGGACTGAGTGATACATTTAAAAAGTGTTAAATTTGTAATCCGGCTGACTGTACTGTTTCTGTTTGAGATTAGGACAACACGATAATCGTACATTTTGAAATTCGGACCAATCGACCGCATACATCTGTACCCTGTGTTTATTATCTACAAACTTTTTACGTGTAACTAATTTGACAGTCAGCTTCAAATTTTTAGCACTTTTTGACACCTGCTGCGTATCACGGGATGCACAGTGTTGGTATCTCTAAGCTTTCTCTGGTGTTTTTTATCAGTAAGTTTTAAGTTTTTTATCAATGTAACTAATTTCTCCTATTGGGCCCTACTATTGGAAATAAATTCGTTGCCAGTGCTTCAACGTGGAGTAATGTGAGTCTGGTGGCGCTAGTGTGAGACCTGCCAAATTGTTGATTGGTTTGTTTTGGTTTGTTATCAAATCAATAGTTTGACAGAACTACACGGAAAGTGGCGCCCTGCCCAATCAGGTAATTCAAGAATTAATCAGATTAGACCTTCGATCAGTCACTCCAGGATCTCTATTATTACCGTGGCAATCTCCCCCACCTATTCAGTCAACCTGACCAATTAATATATGAATAGTAACTGACCTGCACTCGGGTGCGCTTGGCGGAGGGGTGTGGCCGCTGCTGCAGGCGGGTGCGCTTGGCGGGCCGGCTCTCGGGTGCGTGCGACGTGGACACGCCCGCGCCGCCCGTAGTGCCCTCCACCACGCTCGGCGACGGCGCTGCGAACATGACACACGCTTTACGAACATTTTCGACTCAATTAACTGTGTGCTGTTAGCCAATCAATAGTTAAATATTTGGAACTCCGTAGGTTCATGTGCTGGTGTGGTAACGGTCAGGCGAAGGCCAAATATGAACTGGCATGGATGCCTAGCATTCGCCATTTTTTGTACAAACTGCACGAAAATGAAGTTGCACACTGAGTGCGACCATGTGTGACCGCCAACATGAACAAACTTGCTCAGCTGCAAATGGATTATTGACTAACGCCCGAGCCTAATAATGTATCCCTAATCCAAGATTGAAATCAATTTGAGATTGTTCTCTATCCGTAGATCGATCTCCTATCCGCGTCCCAATACC
Source organism: Argyresthia goedartella (assembly GCA_949825045.1). Taxonomy (NCBI): domain Eukaryota; kingdom Metazoa; phylum Arthropoda; class Insecta; order Lepidoptera; family Argyresthiidae; genus Argyresthia; species Argyresthia goedartella. Next base: position 16,211,131 of record OX463821.1, on the reverse strand, counting down.
AAAAAAGACAGATGTACATAATCCGTTTTTGTATTTGGATTGCTCGGTAATCTGTCCCTCTTGACCGTTCCGTTCTTCGAAATCTAGTAATATTTTTGAACATGTGACGGGATAAAATTATGAGACAAAAGTATATTGTTTTGGATTGTAACAATTTAAAATTATCTTTTTAAGATAAAAGATGTTTTTGTATTCTATAAATGGAATTATTTCAATATTTTTATATTTTTATTTTGGAAGTCCGATTGACATTGGAATGTTGATGCAGCGTTGCCAGATACACCGCTTTTCCACTTTTTACCCCACCTTTTTAACAATGGATCCGCCTTCCGCTTTTTACCAACGCGGATCCGCTTTTTTAGAATCTGCTAGAACAACCTTTTTTTCTCCCTCATACATTGCGGTCACACTTCGCGTCGAGGAGGATTAATCAGCCAACCAGAATCACAAACTCTTCTTCAACTTGCTTAGAAGCTGCGTTCAGTTTGAGCGTTTTTTCAGCAGAGTTTCTTTCATCTGAGGGTTTTCCATAGGCCGGAGCGGCTCCGGCACTAGCACCGGGTAGGAAAGTGAGTGACTGAGCACTGGTGCAGGTGCCGATGCCGTGCTGGCGAGGCGTATAGAAAAACGGCCATCGTTAGGTATGACGCCCCCTCGCCTATCATGCCATCTCTTTTGCATGCGTTGAATTTTTTTATGTTATCCTGCTATAATGACAAAATCTGCGAGATAACGGAAGCAGGGTAAAAAAATCTCAAAGATAAAAATTATAAATGTGGTATTTACTCGCACATCAAATATGTCCTATTTGCACAGCAAAAATTAGAAAACAGCAAAAGTGGACTAAAATTTTATGCTTAATTTGCTCTTACATGTCAACCTAACACGAACGATAAAGGGAGCTTCGCTTCACTCACGCCCTTTATCCTTTACCTACCCTGACCCACCACTTCGCCATGATATTTGATGTCGAAATCAGTATTTTTTATCTGCGGTTTAATATTCCCATTATAAAAACAAAAAAGCGAAATCGTTTAAGACGCCAACTGTAAATAAATAGGGCTGCTGCAAAAATTTCAAAGCTTCTCAAAACATGTTATAAAAAATGACTAAAAAACAACATTCTAGAGACGTGTTGAGGATGTTCAAGTTCAAGTTCAAATATTTTTGTTCATAATAGCACAAAAATTGAGACTTAATTAACGTCATAACATAATCAAGCAAGCAATATATAACATTAAGAAAGTGCCTAATTATTACATAATATATAGGGTGCAATGAACTGGTTTAATTCCAGATGTCGGTGTCTTGTAAAAAATCATTAATATTGTAGTAGGCCTTTGTGCACAAAGTGTGCTTTATACATTTTTTGAATCGAGCTTCAGTTAAGTTTTGTATTTCTTGCGGAATTTTATTGTAGAAACGTATACAGTGTCCCATAAAATAACTACTAACTTTTGTGAGCCTGAAAATTGGAAAATAAAGTTTATGTTTATTTCTAGTTTGCACATTGTGGCGGCTATCAATGGTTTTAAAGCTACTGATATTTTTCCTCACATACATTATGTTTCCATAGATATATTGACTTGCAACTGTTAGGATGTTAGTTTCTTTGAAGAAATCTCTCAGACTCTCTATTACCTAGCTTGCAAATAACCCTGATCGCTCTCTTCTGCGAAATGAAGATGGTCTCAATGTCAGCAGCCCGTCCCCATAATAGTATGCCGTAGGGCATAATGCTATGGAAATAACTAAAATATACAAGCCTAGCAGTTGCAACGTCAGTCAATTCCCTGATTCTTTTAACTGCATATGCTGCGGAGCTAAGTCTATGTGCTAATTTTACAATATGGAGACCCCACTGTAGTTTGGCATCAATAGTAATGCCGAGAAATACAGTTTCATCTGCTAGTTTTAGTTTGTCTTTCCCCAATACAATATTACTCTCAACTTGCCTTACATTAGGTAAAGTGAATTTTATGCACTTTGTCTTTATTGAATGTTTTCCTTCGAATAATAATTTATGGTTTGATGATTTAAATGACATGTCTGTAGAGACGAAACTCTATACTTATATGAAACTTAACATTGTTTAAGTATATTCACTCAATCTGGCCAAGTTATTTTCTAGCAACTATACTGATACTTTCTTGGAGACTTTATGAAAAAAAGATTGACTGCCATATTCTATTTTTATCTAATAACAATAGCTAAAGTTTTTATTCTTTATCTATGAACACAGACTTGAATAGTAGGGACAGGGCACGGAGCGCTTGAAAGTGTCGCTACAAAAACAGTACAAAATCGGGAAAATTGGACTGTTTGCAATCAGTCGCGCTTGGACGGTGACAGCCGACACACACACTGAAAATTTCGCGATCATCCGCGCATACGGACCTACTGCAACGCTCCACTCAGCTGCTTGCGCGCCGTTTCATTGCGAAACGCCCGCGTCAACACGCGCCCGTGCGCGTCGCGTTCGCGCTACAACCGCGTCGCGAACTGCACGGAGGGGAAAACCTTCGGGGGCGGACGGACGTCGGCTTCGGCCTAAGGTCGTGCCAGATCGGAACCCCTTCCCGTGCCAGCTCATCCATAGCCAACCAGCGCTATGGATGAGTTCCACAGCCCTTCTCAGGGCTACGCTGCGCCGGACGGGAGCCCTCCACTGGGCGAAACCCCGAGGCGCACCATCCCCCGCCACCGCTTCAGATCGGCCTCCCTCGAGCGGCCCCTGGTTTTGTCGACCTCGACAGAATACGGGTCGCCGATCGTCCCGCGACCAGTCTCGCCGAGAGCAGAGCTCACGCTGGACGAATTGTATTTAATTCGTGCCCGTGACGCCAAACTGTTTTCGGCGGGACTTCTGCGGGCCATGGAGGCCTACCTCGTCGAGCGCCGCGCAGCCATGGAAGGCTGCCAGCTAGCAAGCATCGGCGACGAACTATTGGACGCCAGGCTGCTGGAGCAGGCCCGCTCGCAGCCCCTCATTCTGCCGCCGACCCGTGGGGGCAAACGACGACCCTCGGACGACTTGCAGCAGGAAGCCGCGAAGCGAGCGCTGCTGGAGCCCTCGCCGTCACCGACTCCCCCGCAACCCCGAGGCCTCGACATGCCGCGGCTATCGCCGGAGCCGCTGGCCACCTCGTACGCGGCGGCCGCGTCCGCATACGCGCCCATGCCCACCGCGCTGGCGACCGTCGCGAATCAGCCCGCCGCGAACGCGAGGCCCCCCCGCCCCATCCCGCACACACACGGAGTGCAGGCCGCGCCCGCGCCCCCCGTCGCGAAACTCGTCGCGCCCGCTAGCGCGCCCCCCGCCGCGCCGCCCGCCGTCGCCCGCCGCCCGCCACCCGCCGCACCCCCCGCTGTGCCCGCTAGTGCGCCCCCTGCCGCGTCGCCTACCGCAGGCGCCCCGCCGCCACCCGGTGCCCCCGCTACGGGCGTGGCCGTCACGAAACCGCCCTCCAAGCCGCGCTACCCGCCTAGTGGTGGAGACCCTCCCGAACTGGGTCCACCACTTCCGCGAAATCCAGCAGCGGCTGAAGAGGGCCCCGAAAGCGCGCCCCTACCAAAAGGGTGTGCGATTTTCGCCTGCAGATGACGAGGAATACCGGTGCGTCCAGTCGTACCTCTCGACGTTGGAGAAGACCACAGGGGTGCACTGGTACTCCTACTCGCTTCCCGCCGAAAGGAGCCTGAAGATTGCCATCCGGGGGCTGCCGGCAAACACTGAGCCCGCGGAGATCACTTCCGCGCTGGCAGAGCGCGGCTACGAGGCCAGCTTTGTCAAACAGATTCGGGCACGGAAGGGCAGACCGGGCTGCATTTTCCACGCGCAGCTGAAGAAGACGCCGGGTATAACAGCCAGTCTGTACGATACAGACGAGCTACTTTTTATGCCCGGCGTGAAGATCGAGGCGTGGCGCGGGAAGAAAGGACCAGATCAATGCCACCGATGCCAGAAGTTTAGGCATAGCAGCCACAACTGCCACCGCCCCCAGGCCTGCGTGCGTTGCGGAGGACCGCACCCCGCCGCGGACTGCGACCGGCCTAGAGAGATGCCGCCGACGTGTGCCAACTGCGGAGGCCCGCACACGGCAAACAACACGTCGTGCCCTGTATTCCGGCAAGAGAGCCGAAACAAGAAGGCCGGTCCAGCGGCCCGCACCGGTGGCCCCAAGACGCAGCCGCCCCCCCCCAAAACCCCAACTGTGCAGGAGTCGGCGCCCTCATCACTCATGGCGGAGGCCAACCCGGCCACCGCGCCAGGCGCGCCCCTACCCAAGCGCAAACGGAAGCGGGGGGGAAAGAAGAACGAAGTGCCGAGAGCGGCTGAGGAGAAAGGAGCCGCAGCACCACCACCTCCACCAGAGAACGAACCGCCGAGGGATCTTGTCGCAGCACTCATCAAAGCACTCCAAGATCCCGCAGTCCTAAGGAGTATCGCCGAACATCTGCCCTGATGGCTGACTCCTTAAGGATTGTGCACTGGAACGCCCAGTCACTCAAAGGAAAGAAGCAGCTGCTGAAAACCTTCCTGCGAGAGTACCGAGTCGACGTCATGCTGGTTAGCGAAACCCACCTCACCGTGAAGATGAAGCTCACCCTCCCCGGCTACACAACCTACCGCAAGGACGAGCGATCCCCGCAGGGGATTGCCTACAGAGGTCTGGCTATCCTGGTTAAAAGGAGTATCGTCCACCAACCCATCGACTTCGAGGAGCACACTACAATCTACGTCCTTGGCGTCGAAGTACAGGTCGCCGGCAACGTTGTGCGACTCTATGCCGCCTATCACCCCCCCGGTGAGAGACTCAATCCCAGGGAGCTCCGGGGACTGCTGGAGTCGCCGCAACCGACTCTCATCGCCGGAGACCTCAACGCCAAGCACCCACACTGGAACTCCTCGAAAGTGTGCGCCGCCGGACGCGCACTCCTCGCCGACTCCGTGAGCCACGACTACGATGTCATCGGACCCTACGAGCCGACTCACTACAACCCGGACGGCTCTGGGGACATCATCGACATCGTAGTCTACAAAGGAATCCGGACCCAGCCAAGCCAGGAAGTCCTGCCAGACCTTCCCTCGGATCACAGACCCATTCTCCTCGTCCTTGCGGTTTTGCCAACAAGAGTCTCGCCACCAGCGCCCCGTCGACGGTACAACTGGGCCTCCTTCTCGGCCGCACTCGCCGAAAACCCCACCACCCGGACAGCCACACAGCCAGAAGACGTCGAAGCACTGACTTCAGAGTTGACTAGCAAGATCCAGGACGCGCTCGACACATCCTCGCACACCGTCTCTAGCCGGAGGAAACCCCAACCCCTCCCGGCGAAGATTCAGGCACTGATCTGCGAACAGCGCCGTCTCCGGAAGCTATGGCAACAAACCCGGTGCCCAACTCTGAAGTCCCGCCTCAACGCCATGACGGCCACCACCAAAAGATGCCTTGCCGACCACGCCGAAGAATCTTGGGAACGCCACATCGAGTCCGTAGGCGATCACGTCCCCTCCGTGCATCGCTTATGCCGGCAGCTGTCGGCCACCCCGGCTCCTGTTCGACCGCTGCTGGGCAGCGACGGCTTCCCGAGATTCAGAGCAAAAGACCGAGCTGAAATTTTCGCCGAATGCCTGGAGAGGCAGTTCAAGCCGAACCCCACCGACGACGCCGAACACGTAGCAGCAGTGGAGGAACACCTGCGGCACTACTTCGCGACGCCGATAGCTCCTGAAGAGGACCCCATCTTCTTCTCGCCCGGCCAAGTCCTGCGAACGATCAGGCGCACCAAGCCCAGGAAAGCCCCGGGCGCAGACCAAATCACCAACATGGCGCTGCGCAACTTGCCGCTACCGACTGTGGCGGCTATGACGCGCCTGTTTAACGGCATCATGCGCACGGGGCACTTCCCTACTACATGGAAGGAAGGCCTGGTCATAATGCTCCCCAAGCCGGGCAAGAATGTCAAGAAGCCCGAGAGCTATCGGCCCATCACCCTCCTGAGCACCATGTCAAAGGTGTTCGAGAAGCTGCTGCTAGGAAGACTGCTGCCACATATCCAAGCTCGCCCGGAACAGTTCGGCTTCAGGCCAGAGCATTCGACGACGCTCCAGCTCACCAGGGTACTGAACGACATGACGGTCTGTCGGAATAAGAAAGAATACACCGTCGCAGTACTCCTGGACATGGAGAAGGCGTTCGACAGAGTATGGCACGAGGGGTTGCTGTACAAGCTGTCGACGTCCCCAGCTCCACGACGAATCACCCGCGTCGTGGCCTCGTTCCTACGGAGTCGCCACTACAGAGTGGTGGTGGAAGACGCCGTGTCAGAAGCCCGCCCCATCGAAGCCGGCGTCCCACAAGGTTCCTGTCTTTCACCCGCCTGCTACTCCCGATACACGGATGACATCCCAGTTGGCCCTGGTGTACAGCTGGCCCTCTTCGCTGACGACGCAGCATACTATGCGTCGTCCTACAAAGCACCCCACGCCGCCGTCAAAATGCAACGCACGCTGGACACCCTGCCTAAATGGCTGGCCAAATGGAGGCTCTCCGTCAACGTCGGGAAGACGCAGGCGATGATCACCGGCCAGAGCAACCTGCCACCACCACTCCAACTCCAAGGGAAGGACATTGGGTGGCTGCACCAAGTGAAGTATCTGGGGGTCACCATAGACCGCCGGCTCACGATGAAGACCCACGTCGACAACGTCGTAAACCAGGTCCGGGCTGCACGGGCAAAACTTCGTCCACTCCTGGACTCCGGCCTCCCCCTGCGGTCGAAGCTCGGGATCTATAAAACGTACATCAGGTCCCGCCTCACGTATGCCTCGCCGGCATGGTACGCCCTCTGCTCGGAGTCCAACAAGAAGAGACTCCGGGCCCAAGAAAACCTCTCCTTGCGTACCATCGTCGGCGCGCCTCGCTACGTGAGAAACGCAACGATCGCAAGGGACCTAGGATTGGAGACACTGGACAAGTTCGTCCAGAGGCTGGCAACGAACATGTTCGCACGAGCGGACGGCTCTCAACACCCGCTCGTGCGAGACCTGGCGCCATACCACGCGCGCCCGCCTGACCGTCGCCGCCTACCCCGAGACCTGGTTGCCGAGCCGGCAGCACCCCTGGATTGAGGCCACACAACCCGAAGAAGAACACCTCAGCCACCCAATGACCTGGCCGTAGTCACGGCCAGCGGAAGACTCCGCGGAAGGGGGCCATTGCCCCGGGACCGCAACCCCGCACCCTGGAAGGGGTGTGAGAAGATCACCAAGCCGAAGCCGATTGACATATCGGCAGCAAAAACAAAAATGGTGACCTGCGACGTAAAAAGGTTTAAATCATACCCAAATCGCAAAACACAAAAACAGGGAGTGTCGTATCACAAGTAAGTATTATATTTTCAATTACTATTGGCTTTAAATTGATTATCTATAAAATATTGTTATCGAAAAAATCCTCAAACGAAAATCAACCATTCGACTGACGTAACTTTGTAGCGACGCAACAGAATAATATAAGGATAAATAATCTAACCGGATGTCCTAACGGTGATGGAAAACATCGTGAGGAAATCTTCATTACTCCGGCTTCATTACATTAGCTGCGGCGATGGGCTTGCCCCCTGACACGCAAGATGGAGTATTAAATCACTAGCTAAGTGGGCACAGACCGGCACAGTTGTGCCTCTGCCAGCCCGTATGGGAAAAGGCGTGACGCTATGTTACGCTTGTAATGTATTGCTAAATACTCTATTTTATACACGATGACTTAATCAGTGATATCAGGTACCAATTTTCATAACTTTTTCTATGATTAGATATTTTATTACTTAAAAATCAAAATCAAGATCTTAAATTCCAAGTCACGCTACTATTGTGTATCTGTGAGCTTACATCCTCTTTCATAATTTAACGGCAAAGACAAAAATTTATATGCCTATTTAATTATGTTTCAACTTTTTATATGTATATATTAAACATGAGGTAATTGCGTGAGACCTCGTATCGAGACCTTAAGTAAAATTTTAGCTAGATATATTTTATTTCTACTCCTAATCACCGATTAAAAGTCACCGGGTATTTGAGAGTTATCCGTAGATCAACTTTCCTAATATTGTGTCTATACACCACAATTCGGAACGTGACCGAACGTGACGCCGTTACAATTTTTCGTACTGTCTTGGTTCCGACGAATTCCGACAGGGGCGCTATTTTTCTTAGCCTCAAAATGGTAAGAAATTGAGTACGGGAAGGCCTATCCTTAGTATTTATATCGATGTCTATGAATGAACAATTGAAAACATCAACAATCGTATGAATTGAGATAGAAAAATGAATGTAAAAGTTAAAACATAAAAATCCACTTTTTTGTTAAAATCCGCGTTTTTGAAGCATCACTACCGCATTTTCAACTTTCTCGTCTGGCACAGTGTTGATGGAACACAGATGTTGACAGCGCATCGGGGAACAACAAACCACTAAACAATAGTTTCAAAAATTTTGTTGTGCTTTCGTTACATTTATTCAGCTTTCTCTAAGCTTCATAAATTGAAATTACCAGCCGTTTGATTGTAGAGGACTTTAGTTACTGGTTATTAGTGCAAAATACCTATTCTACCTACATCGCAATGGAGCCAGAATTGGTAAGTTTTGCAAGTATTATTTTGTGCAATGATATTGATAACTACTTGAGAGAACGCGTCTCTTTCTTTCTATCTTCTTTCCCTCTGTTTGCAACAATGTTAATGAACATTTCATTCTAGGTTAAAGGCAGGCCACTGTCAAAGGAAGAGACGAAGGCTTTGCTGGAGTTGGTGCGGCAAAGCAAAATCATTACCAACAAAACCACCAATGCTACAAATAATAAATGAAAAAATGAAAAGTGGAGTCGGATAACAGCGGTTTTCAATGCTACAGTCACCGCTTTTCCAAGGACCCCTCCTCAGCAGCTGCGCCTGAAATGGGAGAATTTAAAGAAGAATGCCAGAAAATGCTGTACCAAAATACGGATGAATAACTTACAGGTTAATTGAAAATTCTATTGAATCATTTCATTGATACATCACATCTTCAATATTTTTTGTCAAGTAATATTAGTTATTCTGAGTTAGTATTGTTCAACAAAACTTTTGTTTTTCAGACTGGAGGTGGTCGGGGTGACTATATTCCCCCAGATGATATCCTAGACTGTGTATCGGGTCTGCTGGGGAGTACTGCCAGTGGCTTTGATGTACCTTTTGGGGGTGACAGTGTACCACTACCAGTGGATTCAGTGAAGTATATTAATTTTGGTGATGGTGATGATGGTGGTGGTAGTGGTGATGGGATTAACATTGAGTTTGACGTCGACCCAATGCCAAGCCCAGATATGCTCATGGGTTCGGGGCCTTGTAGTGAGGTGAGGGAAATCAACCCTCCCCGGGTGAACGCAGCCTCAACTATTCCATGGGTTCGGGGCCTTGTAGTGAGGTGAGGACACCCATTAGATCAAAAGCTGTCCTGTTCAAAACCCCTGGATCTGGTAATAGACATTGTTTTATATTTATTTTTTTATATTTTATCGCTTTATCAACATTTTATTGATTCTCAACGTTTCCTTTCACAGGTAAGAAACGAGTCAGACTCTAGCAAGACTGCCAGAGATGATTCAATAGCAGAGTACTATAAACTAAAAAAAGAATTGGTAAAAAGCAAGTTTGACTGCATTCAGTTAGTAAATGAAAGGTTAAAATTACTAATAGAAAAACTTAATTTAGAAATAAAAAAAATTAAAAGAAGATAGGGAGGACAAGAAGAGTAATAAATGAAAGAACATTGCTGCATTACTCTTTACCATTTCTTTCTTTATTTTTAAAAAGTACATACTTAGTTTTAAACAGAGGAACATAACCGGAGAAAATATTAGTTCTTAACTTCTCATAAGTTTTACTTTTCATTTTTATAACTATGGCTCTGACTGTCGCCTACTGTACTGTACTACTTTTAATTATAATACAGTGTTCAAATAGTGTAATAAATAATAAAATAATACCTTTATTTGAGTGATATGAAAATGAAAATCTTTATTTTATGCAACACTTATTCTAGAATATACACTTCATTTGATCCAATAGGAAAAGCTCTTATTAATCAGTTAAAGTAGTTATTGATGAGGTCATCCCTATTAGCAACATCTTGAATACCTATAGGTTCATTATCAGCCCTGAGATTAACATCATTGTCATCTGCTGGCAGCTCAACCTCTGGGGGGGACTTCAGGGAGGTTTCCATTTCTACAGATGTTGTGTAGCACTGCTGTGGCTACTGTCACTGTGAAGATGTTTGGCAGTGACAGGCGCAGAGTTAGTCCAATTACAGGAAAGCGACGTTTCCATACTCCTATAGTTCTGAAATAAAACAAAAATGTAAGTATGTTTTGAGAAAATCGAATAGGTAGGTACAGGTGTAGGAAGCCAGGAAAAATTTTATAAAAATATTGTACCTTTCGATTGTATTTCTTGTTTTTATATGAGCTTCATTGTATCTCTGATCTGCTTCCGCAACAGGATTTAAAAGTGGCGTCAGCAAATATGGTCTGTTTGGATAGGCACTGTCACCGAGCAACCAGCGGTTTCCAAATTGTCCTGCTTCACCTTGAGCTACAAAAGAAAATGATTTTTATCATCTTTCATTAATTTAAATGAAAATATTACTTAGATCAAAATTCAGTCACACCTCTTAAAATTGAATTGTTAAAGATTGTTGCATCATGGGTGGAACCTGGCCAACGAGCCACAACATTCATGAGCCTTAGATCTGCATCACAAACGCATTGAACATTCACAGAGAAATAGCTTTTTCTGTTCCTGAATTCCTCACCAATTAACTGACCTGAAAATAAATAAAACATGGCCCAGTGGGTGAAAATAGCCCTGTGATTAGTTACTGTTACCTGAGTAAGTTACAGTATAAATGTGAACAGTCCCAGTTTATCATGAACAACATTAATGTAAAAATCAAACAAAGGAGGAGACTCCGAGTGCAGTCTAAAAATTGATGTTACTTACATGGACACTGTATACGAATATGTGTGCCATCAACAGCTCCAAGTACACGAGGAAATCCCGCAATACCATAAAATGTCTCTGCAGATCTTTGATGCACATAAACATATTTTTCATAAAGTCTTGCAATTGCATCTGACACATCTCGCACGATTCTGCTTGCTGTCGACTTGGATACTCCAACAAAGTCAGCCACAGATATTAGCATTGTGCCGAGTGCGTAGAAGCGCAGCGCCAATAAAAGTTGCTGCAGCGGTGGCACTCCATGATTTCTGCAAAGACAAAGGCTAGGTAATAAAAAACAAGCAAATATAAAGATTTTATCGACATCCAACGATATGCCCTACGTAATTGCCTTACCTTGACGATGATACCCGCAACATTGGCATTATTTCAGTCAATAGCGACTCAACAGCAGGCTTGTTTAACCTAAACCTAAAAGAGAAGTCCGCATCATCGAGAATCTGCATGTAGTTGACTCTTCGCAACATCCGTAAGGGTCTTCGACTTACATTTTCTTCATCACTCCAATCCGAAAGATCAGCTAGATTTTCCAAATCACTATCACTATCACTTGAAAGCATTAATAATGCCATTATTTTGTAGAAACACTCACAATATTTGAAACAACAAACTGTAATCCACCGAATTCCTAGGATTAAGAATTTCGATTGTTTACTCCAATCGATAGAACTGTCAAACTTCAAAGATAAGTTATTGGGACGCACAAACTGTCATTTCCGAACGGAGGGCAATCTTTAATCTGCGATCCTTCCTCCCGCAGATGGATCGCGTTCACACTACTCACGTATACCAATGTATTCCAGAAGTATAATTTATAGTTATAACTTTTTCTTTTTGATGATCCTTTAGTCTCTTTTTATTAGTTAATTGTTGTTATTTAAGAGTAATTATCTTGGTTACTAACAGTTATGTGTACACCAATTCAATATTTTGTCAACAATAGTACAGAAGCTGTTGCCTATCTTACAGGTCTTAAGCCTAGTTTAGGTAACAGTAACAAACATATAATGTAAAACCTAAATTGATAAATAAATTATTCTTATTCTTATAGATCGCTTATTGGCACGGGCTAGCTACAAAATGGATTGAATCGTCTATCTTAGATAGACAAAAATGGTTCAGGATTGGATATTGGGCTCGGGCGTAACTAGCTACACGTAGGCACGACTGTGCCTCCACCACCTCCTATGGGAATAAATGTGAAATTATATTTTCGGTTTGTTTGCATATCGTTGCGGCGGCGGCGGTTCACTAACCGGCCTGCGGCGCTGCGGATGCGGCGGCGGCGGCGGCAGCGGCGGCGGCGGAGGCCTGGCCGGGCGTGACGGCGGGCGCGGCGGACGTGCTGGCGGGCACCGACGCTACGCCGCCCGAGCTGGTGGCGCCGCCCGCCGGCTGCTCGATGCGCGGCATCACTAGCGCCACCGCCTGCGTATGCATGAAAGAGATGTAAACTAGCAGAAAGCGCAGCTTTGTAAGGACCTGCGAAAGGCGATTCGGTGTTGTGCCTAATGGAGTTTCGTAGGCGCTGAAGTGCATTAACCTTTTGACCGCCCCAGTCGGCAATGGCCGACAACTGAAAGTTGGGCCACTGGCGCCACGTCGGCTATAGTCGACCCTATTTTTATATTAAAAGAAACCTTCACACGTTAAACATGTTTGGCGTGTGAGTATCATGCATGTGTAACATTTTGTATTTGATGTATGACGGTCAAAAGGTTAATTGCAGGCCATACAGTTTATTTTATCTTCAATTTTTTGAGTTCATCTAGAAACTAAGATTTCAATGATATTCGTGGAAACTAAACATGAATCACTATCCACTCATAGCGTAATAGTTTCGTTACACAAGTAAAATGCTTTTATCTACACACGTATCATAAACCCTCTTTACTGCGTTCAAAAACCGCACGTTACGATCAGCATTATGTTAAACTACTTGGTAAAAACTCGTTTCGTATCTGGAAAACTACACATAATGGTCATTATGTGTAGTTTTTCTACATATAATGACATTCAAATTTCGAACGCCGACGCCCACCCGCGTGCCGTCCCTAGTTTGTCTGTGAAGTTGGTACTGACATTCAAATTTCGAACGCCGACGCCCGCCTGCTTGAAGTTGGTACTAAAGAACAAGCTAAACAATTGCAGAACCACAATGCCGGTCAAACATGCGGTTCCTGAACACATCAAAGAGAGCTTATGATATGTGTGTAGATAAACTAGTGTATGTATCTGTACATAATTAGGCATTAAAACTCTCGAGTGATATTATTATGAAACTCGCCCACTCTCGACTTTTAATGCCCTCCATTATGCAGCAGTCACATAAACTACTATTAAAAGATCTTTTACGTTACTTCTTTAATCTTTTCACTATTTTGGCAGATTCACAATACCTGCGAGAACGATATTCACACCAATTCGGCGATTATGAACACCAATAAAGCACACACAAGATAGATACCTAAGTTTCTCAACTCTTCAAAGCTATACTAATTAAATGTTTAACTTGCCTGTTGTGGTGCTTGGGAATGCGATGAAGACTGAGCGGTACTGTCGCTGGAGACAGAACTTCCCATGCCCGCTTCACTTGTGTCCATGTCCTGGGAAAGGATACTTGTCTGATTAGATGAAAGGTTTCATTACAAAATCTCTATTTTACTTTACAGAGTCAGAGTCATTTTTTTTATTGAATATAAATAAATAAATTATCTTATTCAACGTCAAAATTATACTTACTTATAACTACAAGTCAATTTTTTTTTATATAAAAAAAGACTACACCATTTCGGCAGGTGGGCCTCGGGGTTAAGAAGAAACGGCAAGAAACTCCCCCATACTTTTTTTTTAAAAGTGACTACAACAGGTACTGGTTTCGGTCTAAGGAAATTCGCCGGCGAGTGATAGACTTGATCCATCGCCCCTCGTCGAATGTCTGTGCGCTGAGATGGTATGGACCATGCAGTTTTGTCATCTAAGTATTTCTTAATACTATAATAGGACTTACTTATCAGCTCATTTTTAACATAGTTTTTGAACCTCTTTTCAGGAAGGATCAATGATTCCTGTGGTATTTTATTGTAGATGCGAATACAGTGCCCCATGAATGATATGCCTACTTTACTTAGTCTAAATAATGGTAGTGCTAACCTATTTTTATTTCTAGTGTTAATTGTATGGCTATCACCTACAATTTTAAATAAAGCTATATTTTTTCTTACATGCATGATATTCTCGTATATATATTGACAGGTAACCGTAAGTATATTAATTTCTTCGAATTTTTCTCTGATTCTCTAGCATCTAATTGATATATCGCCCTAATCGCCCTTTTTTGTAAGAAAAATATCGTATTTATATCTGCTGCTCTCCCCCAGAGCATTATTCCATAAGACATAATACTGTGAAAATAACTAAATTAAACCAATCTGGCAGTTTCAACATCTGTAAGATATCTGATTTGTCTGACCGCAAAAGCGGCTGAGCTAAGTCTTCGTGCGAGATTAGTTATCTGAGGACCCCATTGAAGTTTCGAATCTATAGTGATTCCGAGAAAGATTGTGTCTTCAACGAGGTCCAATCTTTCAGATCCTATTCTAACACTGCTTTCAACCTGTCGTACATTAGGCAAACAAAATTTGATACATTTAGTCTTCTTTGAGTTTAATAACAGGTTGTTTACATTGAACCAACTTAACATATGAGAGAGTGTACTATTTGCGTCGTCTAGAATTTCTTTTTGTCTTTTCACCTTGAAAATAATAGATGTGTCATCAGCAAATAGAACAAGAGTAATTTTTTCCACCATATAAGGCAGGTCATTCATGTACACTAAGGAAAGGAACGGACCTAAGATAGAACCCTGGGGTACACCAATATTCATATGGGTTCCAGTGGACTTGCATCTGTTTATATCTACTTTTAGTAATCTTTCCATTAAATAAGATTCCATTAATTTTAACGCATTATCTTTGTGTTGAAGTTTGAGCAAACGAGTTTGATGGTCCACACAGTCAAAGGCCTTGGAAAGATGACAGAAAATACCAACCACATCCTGTGATCCTTCCCACGCACTATAAATGTGTTCTACTAGCGCTACTCCTGCGTCTGTTGCTGATCTGCCTTTAGTGAATCCGAACTGTTTTTTGTGGAGTAGCCCAGATGCATTGAAGTGAGAGAGTAGTTGACTCAATATGACCTTTTCAAACACCTTGCTCAACACTGGCAATACAGATACAGGTCTGAAGATGGCAGTGTCTTGTTTACTACCGGATTTGAAAAGTGGTATTAATCTGCTCATTTTCATGAGGTCAGGAAAAACTCCGTTTGCTATACAACTATTGAATGTGATTGCCATGTATGGTGCAATCACATCGATTACTGATTTAACCACGTTAACCGACATGCCCCATAAATCTTCAGTCTTTTTCATGCTAAGAAGTTTAAATGTTTTAACTATAGTTATAGAGCCTATTGGCTTGAAGTTAAAGCCATCCTTGTTTTGGGGCACATTTTCAATCAAGTAATCTAAAGACTTTTCAGAAGAGGATCGTAGTGCTTCTGTTGTTATTACTGGTATGGTACTGAAGAACTTTTCAAATGCGTAAGCAACGTCCTCGTTTGATGAGAGTAATTGGTCGTTAACTTTTAAATTAAAACAAGATTCACTAGACCTAACCTTGCCTGTCTCTTTTTTAATAATGTTCCATGTAGTTTTAATTTTGTCGCCAGAAGCTTTGATTTTATTGTTAAGATGTAGGCACTTGGCTTTGTGGCAGTCTTTCCTAAAATTTTTAGCATAATTTTTGACAAAGATGTTAAGCTCAGGACTGTGATCATAGGATTTTTGCTCATACAATTCATATAGTCTGGACCTGCTCTGTCTTAAATCCTCTGTCGCCTATTCAGAGAATTTTGATTTGTTGTCCGGTCTCACTTTTGTCAGATTGAAAACCTTTTCAAATTCCGCAGATACAGATTTGAAGAAGCTGGAATATAATGTGTTCGGATCTTCACAGTAAGGTGTTAACGGTAGACTTGACACTAGTCCACTACGAAATTTTTCCATTTTCTTCAAAGTTACTGGTCTACACAATACTTTAACGGGCTTTATAGCATTACTTTCTTCAAATACTACAATCTGACCAGTGTGGTCTGAACTTAATGCCTTAACTATTTGTTTATCGTGAATACTACATTCACAGAATACGTTATCTAGACAAGTAGCGGAGGTAGCCGTTATTCGTGTACGCTCCACAAAGACATTGCACATATTGTAAGACTTAAATACTGCTAGGATCCTAGTGCGAATATTGCGGTTTGCCGTGTCTAGTAAATCTACGTTAAAGTCGCCGCAAACTATGACGCGTTTGGACTTGTTTCTGGATGCAAGTTGAAGAACTTGTTCCATCACTGATTCAAAGACTTCAAAATCTCCTTCGCCCCGCCTGTACACACTAACAATAGTATATTTTTCGATCTCAACACACGAGACTGAAGGAAATCGAACAGAATCGCGGAAGTGCGCTACCCAATGGCGACCACGATTAATCGCATACTGCTTCAAACACTTCGAACTTGAGCTCGAGTCGAGTTATTTCCAAGACGCTAGTCACATTTAGTGACATCCAAGAGCTGCAAAATAACAACCAGAAACTACTGCGCATGGTTCGTGAGCTCACTGACAAACAAGAAGAATTAAATCGCCACAAGGAAGAATTTGAGAGTGGGGAAATGCAATCCAAAATTGAGGCACTGAAGAATCGGGTGTCAGAACTCACGGAAGCTCAGGATCGGCAAACTAAAATGGTGAATGGCCTAATAAGACAGAGAGACATGTTCAAGAAATTGTACCATGATATAATGAAAGGAAAGCGGCACGATGTTTCCGGATTACTTGAAGGATCCGATCTTGATAATAGTGATACATCGCCAATGGATACGTCTCAAGACAAGCCAGCAAAACCGACTGTGGTCGATCCGACAGCAGTAGAAGTGAAATTGAAAGAAACTGAAAAGCAACTTAATAACCTCGAAGAAGAATATAAGATATACAAGGAAGAGAAGGTTACAAATGAAAGGCTACTGTTTGATCAAATAGACAACATGAGGCAAGAGATATCCAAGCTTACTGCAGCAAACAGTAGGTGCTCCTCGACCTTAGAATACAACAATGAACGTCTGAAAATATTGCAGACCAATATCACCACTTACAAAAAACAAATTGCTGCTTTAGAAGAGAAAAACAAAGCCTACAATATCACTATTGCTAAACATGAGGTATCTCTGCAACATCTGAGAGATGAAGCACTAAACGCTCAAAGTAAACTTGCGGCCGCCGAGATCACTGTCGAAAACTTGAAACTCGAAGCTAAACTACGGAAGGATACAGAGGTGCGCCTACAAACGGAGAAGGAAATACTTAATCGTGAGAGGCAAGGACAAGCGGTACTTCTCAAAAACTTAGAACTTATTAAGGCTAGTTTGGAGCGAGTAGAGACTGATAACCGCGCCAAAATTGAGACTAGGCTAGATGAAGCGACGCGCGAATGTGCCGCACTGCGCAGGAGACTCCAGGAAGAACAGGACCGATTTAGGGAGCTCGCTGCGCACTTGGAGCGACAAACACAGACAGCAAAAGACCGAATGCAAGAAGAAAAAGATGCGGCGGATGTACTACGTGCTGACGTCACCCAGTTGCGACAAGATCTCGCCGAAAGGACCAACTCCAACGAAGAACTCGCCAAGAAACTCAAGGTGGCACTTTCTCCTAACTCCGACGGCTCCTTTGATACCATGAAGAAAATAAAAGAATTGCAAAATAAACTTTCTGACAAGGAAACCGAAATTAAATCCTTACAGGAGCAACTCACAATTGCTAAGTAGCATATCAAGCAGTATTGTGACATATCGGAATGTGCCGAAAAAGAGCTAAAGACGTTGAGTAATGAATACAATGAGTACAAGATAGCAACAGAGCCGAAACTTGCTGAGTATGTCCTAAGTTTGCAGCAACTACAAGACAAATCTTCCGAGCTGGAAACAGAATTGTCGCTTCAAGGCACAGGAGAGCACGCGTCTAGCAATAATAGTCTCCGAACTGAGCTGGCGAACCTTAAGGAAGAGCTACAGACGGCACTCGCCAACTTCGACAGCAGTCGAGTTGAACTCACTGCCTGCCGCGAAGAAATGGCGAAGCTGTCACAAGTAGCTCAAGCCGCAGAGGAGAAGTATTCCTATGAAATGATCCTGCATTCCACTGACATTCAAGCTATGTCTCAGATTAAAGAAGACCTCTCGAGGGCCCAAAATGAAATCAATGAATTGGTAGCATTAAAGAACAGTGCTGTGGAAAAAATGGAATCCAAAAAGCTCTCCTGGAACGACAGAGAGAAGATGCTCACGTCTGAAAATGAACAATTGATGCAACGTTTGAAAGACTTAAATGATCAGAATGTTTTGTTGCATGATCAAATTCAGGCTCTGGGCACCCAGTTGTCTGTCTGTCATGCTTCCAGGTCAAGGTCGGAAAGTATGAGTGAGTCTGCTAACGATTCCAACATCAATATTTCTATTGGTGATGAAGACAACAAATCCTCAGAACAATTGTTCCAAATTGTCAAATATCTGCGAAAAGAGAAAGATATCACTATGGCTAAATTTGATATTCTCAGGCTGAGACAATGCGGTTGAAATCTCAACTTGAAATAACTGAAAAGAACCTTGATGAAGCCAAGCCAGCGTTGGCTGCTGACCGAGAAAAGTCTGAAGTAAATATGGTTACAATTAATAAACAATCAGATATTCTTAGGAAAGTTGAGACACTCAATGCCTTGACGGATAGCAACAGGATTCTACGAGAAGAGCGTGGCACCCTTTCAGCCCGTGTGGAGGAACTATCTTCTACACTCAAAACATTTGAGGAGCAGCTGATCCCGCTTCAAGAATCAATGTCTGATATCAAGTCAAAGAATGAAACTCTCCAATCGGAAAATACTGCCTTGAAGGCAGATTCCGCGAGGTGGAGAACTAGAGCAAATGCATTAGTAAAGCGTGCCAATAAAACTAGCCCGGAAGACTGGAAGAGACTTCAAAATGAGAGAGAAACTCTCGCAAAAATGTTGACTGTCGAGAAAGAATCTGTAAAGAATCTGCATGAAGAACTTGGTTCAGTTAAAATAGAGAAAGCGAAGTTGGAAGAACAATACACAATCCTCTCACGTCAACAGACATCACTAGTCGATGAAAACAAGAGGTTGAGTGAAGAGTTAAACACACTGAAGGAAGACATGGCGCGTCTCACGGAGGAACTTACTAAACTCAAAATAGAGTTCGCTCACTCCAGTGACAAGAACACCAAGTTCGCTGAAGAACTTGCAGCCAAAGAGGCGTCACTGAACGACATCAGAAACAAAGAAATGCAAATTAGGAAAATCGCTAAGAAGTACAAAGCTCAGTACGAAGAACTCGCCAAGACTGTAGAGGAGGACAAGAAGAAGACCGAAGGAGAAGCGGCCGCCGCCGACGCCGTTAGCGCAGAGACTTCCAAGAAAATGGACCAACAGCTAAGCGTGCTGCAATCACAACTCGACGAAGAGAAGGCCGCCAACGAGAAGCTAAAAGCAGATCTCGAAACCCTCAGAACAGCCAACATAGACAAGGAAGATAAAGCCAAACAAGTGTTAAAACAGGCTAAGAACAAAATAGTTCAACTGACCGAAGCTAAGAACACTCTGAACCGTGAACTGCAGGAATCGCGGAACAAGATCGCGACTGCCGAGCAGAGTCACCGCGACGAGCAAGACGTACGGCTGACGCTCATCAAGTCTCAGTTCGAGGGGCGAGTGACGCGTCTAGAGAAGTCGCTGCAGATTCCGCGAGGTGGAGAACTAGAGTAAATGCATTAGCAGCATTACAACAAATTGTCATCATAGTCATCTGTAAACTTCTTTCACATTATTTAAGCATTTACTCTATTCGCAAGTTAAGTATGCAAATGGTAAGCCTTGGCGTAGCATTATCGAGGCCAAACAGAGTTAGCGTGCACATTGGACCTGCGTGGACTCTGGCGGCGCGGTGGTCGCGGCCACGGCGGCGCGCGGCAGCGGACGCGAGCTCGATGCCGGCATGTACTCCGTGGTGTGCGCGTCGTGCGGCGCCGTCGGCCCCACCTGCGCCATCGGCCGGATCGAGGCCAGCGGAGTCTCGCCGGCGCGCCGGGACGCCGTCACACTCTGCTGGGCCACGCCCGCGAGGCCGGTGCTGCCTGATGTAGAAACTGCTCGTGGAGAAATGGATGATTAGACGATAATATAATAAGAGAACGACATTAAAATGTGACACGCCCCTAGGTAGGTGGAGTGGCGTCGGTGGATCGTGCTTGTGAATCATGCCAACATTCTTATACTTCGTACATTGCTATCGATTCTGGCTTTCACCATAAGGCGACGCATTAGACCAAATCAGCCTGTTGTAAATCTCAAGTAAGCAAAATAAGTATTAAAGCCATTGTTTCTTATTGATCATAAGTGTCAGCGTGCATTCGTGAACGTATGTAATTTCATTATTTTTCATCAATAGAAAAATCTACCGAAGTTATCACAAAATCAGTTTGACTCAATATTTTTGAGTTCCGCTGTCGGGGTTCACAGCCTTAAGTTAACAAACAGATTATAAACGTATACTATACAAAAATTTCACTGCAATAAAATTTATAGACTCACCAGCCATCGGTTTGATGTTCGCCGTGGGTGGATCAGTAGTGGTCTTCTCAGCGGTCGCCTGCTGCTTGGCCGCCGAGGTCTGCGTGGCAAGCTGTCGCTGCAGCAGGTTGATCTTCTGCTGCAGCGCCGCCGCCTCCTGCTGTCTCTCCAGCTGCGAGTCCAGCAGCGACTTCTCTAGCCGCGTCACTCGCCCCTCGAACTGAGACTTGATGAGCGTCAGCCGTACGTCTTGCTCGTCGCGGTGACTCTGCTCGGCAGTCGCGATCTTGTTCCGCGATTCCTGCAGTTCACGGTTCAGAGTGTTCTTAGCTTCGGTCAGTTGAACTATTTTGTTCTTAGCCTGTTTTAACACTTGTTTGGCTTTATCTTCCTTGTCTATGTTGGCTGTTCTGAGGGTTTCGAGATCTGCTTTTAGCTTCTCGTTGGCGGCCTTCTCTTCGTCGAGTTGTGATTGCAGCACGCTTAGCTGTTGGTCCATTTTCTTGGAAGTCTCTGCGCTAACGGCGTCGGCGGCGGCCGCTTCTCCTTCGGTCTTCTTCTTGTCCTCCTCTACAGTCTTGGCGAGTTCTTCGTACTGAGCTTTGTACTTCTTAGCGATTTTCCTAATTTGCATTTCTTTGTTTCTGATGTCGTTCAGTGACGCCTCTTTGGCTGCAAGTTCTTCAGCGAACTTGGTGTTCTTGTCACTGGAGTGAGCGAACTCTATTTTGAGTTTAGTAAGTTCCTCCGTGAGACGCGCCATGTCTTCCTTCAGTGTGTTTAACTCTTCACTCAACCTCTTGTTTTCATCGACTAGTGATGTCTGTTGACGTGAGAGGATTGTGTATTGTTCTTCCAACTTCGCTTTCTCTATTTTAACTGAACCAAGTTCTTCATGCAGATTCTTTACAGATTCTTTCTCGACAGTCAACATTTTTGCGAGAGTTTCTCTCTCATTTTGAAGTCTCTTCCAGTCTTCCGGGCTAGTTTTATTGGCACGCTCTACTAATGCATTTACTCTAGTTCTCCACCTCGCGGAATCTGCCTTCAAGGCAGTATTTTCCGATTGGAGAGTTTCATTCTTTGACTTGATATCAGACATTGATTCTTGAAGCGGGATCAGCTGCTCCTCAAATGTTTTGAGTGTAGAAGATAGTTCCTCCACACGGGCTGAAAGGGTGCCACGCTCTTCTCGTAGAATCCTGTTGCTATCCGTCAAGGCATTGAGTGTCTCAACTTTCCTAAGAATATCTGATTGTTTATTAATTGTAACCATATTTACTTCAGACTTTTCTCGGTCAGCAGCCAGCGCTAGCTTGGCTTCATCAAGGTTCTTTTCAGTTATTTCAAGTTGAGATTTCAACCGCATTGTCTCAGCCTGTAGAATTTCAAATTTAGCCATAGTGATATCTTTCTCTTTTCGCAGATATTTGACAATTTGGAACAATTGTTCTGAGGATTTGTTGTCTTCATCACCAATAGAAATATTGATGTTGGAATCGTTAGCAGACTCACTCATACTTTCCGACCTTGACCTGGAAGCATGACAGACAGACAACTGGGTGCCCAGAGCCTGAATTTGATCATGCAACAAAACATTCTGATCATTTAAGTCTTTCAAACGTTGCATCAATTGTTCATTTTCAGACGTGAGCATCTTCTCTCTGTCGTTCCAGGAGAGCTTTTCGGATTCCATTTTTTCCACAGCACTGTTCTTTAATGCTACCAATTCATTGATTTCATTTTGGGCCCTCGAGAGGTCTTCTTTAATCTGAGACATAGCTTGAATGTCAGTGGAATGCAGGATCATTTCATAGGAATACTTCTCCTCTGCGGCTTGAGCTACTTGTGACAGCTTCGCAATTTCTTCGCGGCAGGCAGTGAGTTCAACTCGACTGCTGTCGAAGTTGGCGAGTGCCGTCTGTAGCTCTTCCTTAACGTTCGCCAGCTCAGTTCGGAGACTATTATTGCTAGACGCGTGCTCTCCTGTGCCTTGAAGCGACAATTCTGTTTCCAGCTCGGAACATTTGTCTTGTAGTTGCTGCAAACTTAGGACATACTCAGCAAGTTTCGGCTCTGTTGCTATCTTGTACTCATTGTATTCATTACTCAACGTCTTTAGCTCTTTTTCGGCACATTCCGATATGTCACAATACTGTTTGATATGCTCCTTAGCAATTGTGAGTTGCTCCTGTAAGGATTTAATTTCGGTTTCCTTGTCAGAAAGTTTATTTTGCAATTCTTTTATTTTCTTCATGGTATCAAAGGAGCCGTCGGAGTTAGGAGAAAGTGCCACCTTGAGTTTCTTGGCGAGTTCTTCGTTGGAGTTGGTCCTTTCGGCGAGATCTTGTCGCAACTGGGTGACGTCAGCACGTAGTACATCCGCCGCATCTTTTTCTTCTTGCATTCGGTCTTTTGCTGTCTGTGTTTGTCGCTCCAAGTGCGCAGCGAGCTCCCTAAATCGGTCCTGTTCTTCCTGGAGTCTCCTGCGCAGTGCGGCACATTCGCGCGTCGCTTCATCTAGCCTAGTCTCAATTTTGGCGCGGTTATCAGTCTCTACTCGCTCCAAACTAGCCTTAATAAGTTCTAAGTTTTTGAGAAGTACCGCTTGTCCTTGCCTCTCACGATTAAGTATTTCCTTCTCCGTTTGTAGGCGCACCTCTGTATCCTTCCGTAGTTTAGCTTCGAGTTTCAAATTTTCGACAGTGATCTCGGCGGCCGCAAGTTTACTTTGAGCGTTTAGTGCTTCATCTCTCAGATGTTGCAGAGATACCTCATGTTTAGCAATAGTGATATTGTAGGCTTTGTTTTTCTCTTCTAAAGCAGCAATTTGTTTTTTGTAAGTGGTGATATTGGTCTGCAATATTTTCAGACGTTCATTGTTGTATTCTGAGGTCGAGGAGCACCTACTGTTTGCTGCAGTAAGCTTGGATATCTCTTGCCTCATGTTGTCTATTTGATCAAACAGTAGCCTTTCATTTGTAACCTTCTCTTCCTTGTATATCTTATATTCTTCTTTGAGGTTATTAAGTTGCTTTTCAGTTTCTTTCAATTTCACTTCTACTGCTGTCGGATCGACCACAGTCGGTTTTGCTGGCTTGTCTTGAGACGTATCCATTGGCGATGTATCACTATTATCAAGATCGGATCCTTCAAGTAATCCGGAAACATCGTGCCGCTTTCCTTTCATTATATCATGGTACAATTTCTTGAACATGTCTCTCTGTCTTATTAGGCCATTCACCATTTTAGTTTGCCGATCCTGAGCCTCCGTGAGTTCTGACACCCGATTTTTCAGTGCCTCAATTTTGGATTGCATTTCCCCACTCTCAAATTCTTCCTTGTGGCGATTTAATTCTTCTTGTTTGTCAGTGAGCTCACGAACCATGCGCAGTAGTTTCTGGTTGTTATTTTGCAACTCTTGGATGTCACTAAATGTGACTAGCGTCTTGGAAATAACTCGACTCGAGCTCAAGTCCGAAGTGTTTGAAGCAATATGCGATGAATCATGGTCGCCATTGGGTAGCGCACTTCCGCGATTCTGTTCGATTTCCTTCAGTAAAAAGCATACTTGGCGACCCAAGTCGGCTAATTCACCCTTCAGTCTGGAATTTTCGCGGTTGTAGTGATTTGCTATTTTCGATGACTCACTGTAGTCATCTCTGACCCTGTTGCACTCAGTGACTAAAGAATCAATTTGCTGAGTGAGTGCAGCATTGCTTTCTAGTGCTTCTTCATAGTCTGCTCTTTGCTTCTGAAGTAACGGTGCTTTCTCTTCTAACTCTTGAACAATAGTATTAATAGTGATGTTAAGTCTTCTATTTTCTTCTTTTTCTTGTGTTAGTTCTTCAGTGACCTTCACAAGCTGGGAATAGACCTGTGTTAAGGACATGCCTGATTTCAGTAATTTACTTGCAGTTGCTGCAGATGGTGCCAAATCACTCAGTGCCGAATCCAGGTTTTGTGCATAAGCAGCTTTGAGTAAGTCATTTGCATGCTCAAGTTCATTCTTCAATGACGTTATGACTTCATTTTTCTTCTCTATTATTTCCTCATGGTCCATTTCTGTCTGTTTTAACTTAGTTTCCATTTCGCCATACTTTTCAGTGGCTTCATTGACCAGCTTTTGCAGTTCTCCTATACCCTCAGTTAATTCCATTGTCTTTGACTCTGCATCATCGAGCATAGTTTTAAACAAATCAGCTAATTTAGTTTTGGCATCTAGTTCCATTTTGTAGTTTTCAGTCATTTTATTCTCAACTTCCCTTTGATCCAAAAGCCTTTGAGTTAAGCTTTCTGCACGATTAGTTAGATTCTTTTTCAATTCAGTCAGCTGTGTTATTGTTTCATTGGCTGCATTAAGTTCTTCTGTTTTTTCTGCTAGTTGAGTTTCTATATTGACCAATCTGCTGGTGTTGTTTAGCCGCATACTTTGTAATTCAGATGTCAGCCTATTCACTTCTTCAGTTAATCCTGCTATTTGAGAATTGAGGAGAACTCTTTCCTGCTCCATGCGTTTTTCGCGATATTGCAGCGATAGCTCTTTGCTTTGAATTTCATCATTCGCTGCCAATGCTTCACACTTAGAGTCGATTGCATTTCGTAGCTGTTGAGACAAAGCAGTTTCATTGGCAGTAAGTCTTTCCACTTCAGCTTCTCTTCTTTGAAGGATGCGGGTTAAGTCATTGCGCTCATCAATTGCTGCATCGCGAGCGCTTTTCATTGAGATGTTCTCATTCTCCAGACGAGATATTCTATCCTGGGCCTTTTGCAGGTCCTGACTAAGTGATTCAACTTGCTTGGTGAGCTCAGCGACAGATTCATCTGCCGACGCCAATTTTGCAGATGCCCCTTCATATTTAGATGTTACTTCTAGAAGCTTGTCATCAGCATCTGCTATCTTTTCATCTGAAAAATATTTAAAAACAAAATTGTTTAATCATTTCTAACAAAATAAAAACATAGTCTATTTTTTTATATTTTAGTATGTTATATAACTAAATAAATGAACGTAGCCCATTAATGTCCCCACTGAAGGGTAGCAGTCGTAGCGATAGTAGCTGGGACCTACAGCTTAAAGTGTCGTCCGAAACACTGAGCGTCTGATAATGTAATTAAATAATTAATTATTTCATTGGCACATGGTCAGGTGTCGAACTTGCATCTTCTGTGTGAGAAGCAAGCGTGAAACCCATTAGACCACGATGCTCTTTATATTATATTCTTATAAATATTTGTTGATTTGTTGATACTATCTAAGATGAATGACTGATTCATGAACCAAACAAAACTTTGTTACAAACTCTTTTATTCATGTTTTATCAAATGTCAAATAAATTCAAACTGCTTGAAATTTGGTTCTCAGTTGCAGTCATATCTCAACATATTATTTTTATAATGTTCTGCAGAAAATTAGCCAAAACATCTCAATCCAAATCTGGCTGGGATCTCTCGGCAAATACAAAATTGACATTGTCCAGCTCCCTATATGTACAGCGCAATACATACCTTAAAACTTTCTGTAATAAAAACCATCAGCTACCTTTAAATGTAAATGACGTCAAAATTTTGCACCCATAGAAATAAAAGATATTGTGCACATTAGGTACCACTCACTTGCTTGTACTTTTTTTGGGTACCTATTCATAATCGCTCGACAGATTTATTTGTATCAGAAGATCATTTATATTATAATCAACCTGTCCACCACATGATCTATAACGCCATCCAATTTGGCAATCCAGCATCATTTTTTATTTTATTTTTATTTTATTTTATTGGTTCAGGTCCGCCAACGGACAATACATATTTACTTAATTATTACATTTTTTTACTTCATTATTGTTTACTTCACACAAAAATTTGCCAATCGTAGGCAGCCCATTTAAAAAAAAGGTGAAATGCGAGTCAGACTCGCGCAAGAAGGGTTCCGTACCATTATCTATAAAAACGGCAAAAAAAAAAGTTTTTGTTGTATGGGGGGCACCCCTTTTATTATTTATTTTAAAGTATTTATATTATAACTCAACATTCTGTGAATATTTCAAGCGTCTACCTGTTGCCGTTATCAATATCGAGCAAAAAAAAAACACGTTTGTTGTATGGGAGCCCCCCTTAAATAATTGTTTTATTTTAATTTAATTATTTATTTTTAAAGTGAATATATAACGAAATATTCTGTGAATATTTCAAGCGTCTTCCTGTTGCCGTTATTAATATCGAGCAAAAACGAGCAAAAAAATCACGTTTGTTGTATGGGAGCCCCTTAAATATTTATTTTATTCTGTTTATTTAATTTAAATATTTATTTTATTTGTTGCAATAGCAGCAATAGAAATACATCATCTGTGGAAATTTGAACTGTCTAACTTTAACGGATCATGAGATACAGCCTGTGGACAGACGGATAGACAGACGAACGGACAGTGGAGGCTGTAATAGGGTCCCGTTTGACACCCTTCGGGTATGGAACCCTAAAAAGGAGTGTACCTTTCTTCTTTTATAAGTTACTGACGACACTGGTTAGTTATTTGACGAGGTACTGATGACCAAGTATAAAATCATACAATATGTCGACATACTTTATTGTAAGAGGTCTTCGCAAAGGGGGGACTAACTTGTTTTTCTTTGGCGTAGTCACGGAGTATAGAATAAACCGTTTTCACAGATATTCTGGTGATTTGTGCCGTTTTCAAGGCTATTTCTTGCTTAGCCTTGAAGAATATTTACAGCAGCTGACCAAATAAAATTAAAATTAAGCTCACGAGTTATAAAATCGAAATTAAGGAAAAGGATGTGGATTTCTGTAAATCAAGATAGTCATTTTTTCAAATGAGTTATGATACAATTACATTCATTTTCCACATGACTATCTTGGTTTCTTACAGTGCAATATTGAACTTTCACTTATTTATTTTACTACCTGCTCCATTGTATAAATTTATCTACACCCGTCATAAACCCTCTTTACTGCGTACAAAAACCGCACGTTACGATCAGCATAATGTTAAACAACTTGAGAAAAACTCATTTCTTATCTGAAAAATTACACATTATGAATAATGTGGTAATTTTTCTACATATTATGACATTCAAATTTCGAACGCCGACGCCCGCCTGTGTGCCGCCACTACTTTGTTTGTGAAGTTGGTACTACTGAACAAGCTAAACAAGTGCAAAGGAATTGCACGGTCATGGAACATGCCCGTCGAACATGCGGTTCCTGAACACATTAAAGAGAACTTATGATATGTGTGTAGATAAACTAGTGTATGTACATAATTAGGCATTAAAACTCTACTCTCGTATAACTCCCCTCCATTATGTAGCAGTCACATAAACTTCTATTAAAGCTTAGGAACTGTAGATGTTGATTAAATTCCACGCCTCAACCGAATGGGCGTGGAATCTTGGTAGGGTTGTTTTTTGCCAGGAGCACTGACCTTTGACGCCGTGGACCGGAATTCGAAAGCTCAATTCGAGGCACGAACACGGGATGAGGAGCACAAGGGTGGGGGGAGAGGAGTCGAATCTTACTCTCGTCGTAGCCCGATGCTGTCGCCGTCGAGTTGCTTGCCGACACAAAGAGTCGCTGTCCGAATGCGACGAATTGGGGACCGAACCACTTTAACCTTTCACAACACGAAGCACTCACTCCGATGACGTGAATCTACTTATTTCCCGACGATTGTTCCGTGCTTATTATAATTAACATTCCGACCAGGCCCGACACCTGTGTTAGACAATTATTACAAATAAAATACAGCCAAGGCCCGAATGCCATGCGCCGACATTTTCTCCATGTCCAAAAAAGTAACCTCTAACTCGTCATCTCGTTTCTATACAAGTGACAGCTAGCTAGTTCCGTTCCGATCACTCGCGGTCCGAGTCGCGCAACAAAAAAAGGTGCGTTCCGAAGCATAAATATTAAACAGTCACCCGCCCGGACAGGCCCGAACCTGTCCCTAATCAATAGGAAGGCGAGAAAGTGTTGCGACCGCTCTCTTGAGGACCGAGTCCCCCACCTTGACTTCTGCTGATCGAGGCGTGCCATCCCGACCCGTGTACAATTTGACGATCCGTCCTCGTCTCCATCTCAATGATGGCAGGTTCGCATCCTTAATCAGCACCAAATCACCGACTTGAGGGGGGCTCGTCCGGTCAGTCCACTTAAGGCGCTGCTGCAACATCTGCCACCTAGTTAACCGACTTAACTTAACATCACCGAATGGGTATTCTGGCAGGGCGTTAAGGGGCTGACCTATCAGGAAGTGACCCGGCGTCAAAGCTTCCAAATCATTTGGATCCGAACTGAGCTGGCACAACGGACGCGAGTTCAGTGTCATTTCAATTTTACAGAACAGCGTCGCCAGCTCTTCAAAGTAGAGAGGTCTCACCGATGATCCTCGTCAGGTGCGACTTAGCCGATTTAACCGCAGCCTCAAAAATTCCTCCCCAATGAGGACATCCCGGCGGACTGAAAACCCATTCAATCCCTCGTCGGGAGCAAGCCGTACCGATGGCGTCCTGGTTACCGTTCAGGAATTGAGTGACCTCCTGCAGATATCGCCTGGCTCCGACAAAATTTGTGCCGTTGTCCGAACGGATTAATGTCGGGAGGCCCCTTCGTGAGACGAACCGATCCAGACATGCGATGAATGCCTCTGTAGTGAGGTCACTGACCACCTCCAAGTGGACTGCCTTCGTGGCCAAGCACACGAAGACGCACAGGTATGCCTTCACTAATCTGGCGTTCAGTAGCTATGAAGACTTGACCATGAATGGTCCCGCGAAATCCGTTCCGACACCCGCAAAGGGCCGGATTTCGTTAACCCTATCCGAGGGCAAATCACCCATCTGGGGCTGCATCGTAGCCGCCTTGGCCCGATAACAAGGCAGGCACTGAAATACGACGCTACGCACTAAGCGTCTTCCCGATAGAATCCAGAACTCGCGCTGGAGAAACGCCATCAAGGCGTGGCATCCGACATGCCCATTCCGAATGTGTCGATCCTGTATCAACAGTTCGACCAACTTCCCTTTCCTAGGGAGTAACAACGGGTGGCGAGCCGCATAAGTCAGGTTGGCATTCCGCAGCCGACCTCCTACCCTCAGCAATCCTTGAGGGTCAATAAACGGGTTGAGCCGAGCCACAGCTCCCTTCAGTTGGACTCCGCGTCTCAGAATGTCCAGTTCGGACTTAAAGTGCACCGTCTGCACGTTCCGTACCAATGCGAACAACGCATGGTTCCGTTCCCGTGGTGTCAGGACCTGTGTCCGCAGTCGCACCCGTTGCGCCTCAGAATTGCGACAATTCCGCGCAAATCGGAAGATCCAGGCGGTCACATTGACCAGCTTGTCGAGCGAGCTGTACCGTTCCAGCAGGCTGAACTCCTCTTCCGGCTCTGGTTGCGTCGTACAGACACCGACTGTCAAGGCGCCGTTCGCCGAGGTAACGCGTGGACTCATTGGCCAATCCGATTCGGCTTGAGTCAACCATTTTGGACCCCACCACAAGGGATGTCCAACTAACTCCGGAGCGTGACACAATCGACCTGACCGAAGGCGACCAGTATTGTTCCGATAAAACTGTTCACACTCTTCTTCAACCGGGTCCAACCGGCGGACCGTAGGTGGTTCCTCCACCACCCAAAACTTCTGTATCACCTCCGAGAGTACAGAACCGAATAAGGGACTACGAGTCGCTAGGCGTGGGGCAGCCGGCATGACCGGACCCATTACCGCATGGCCCAGTCTGGTGTTGACCGAAACCAGACCAGTCGCCTGCAACACGTGGACACCTGGCACTAACAGGTATCCCAAGGCCAAGGTATCAACACCCAATAAAATGTCTACTGGGCCCGGAATATCAAACTCCGGGTCAGCCAGTGACAATCCAGCGACCAACTGTCGCACCGAGGGCGACAACCGTACGTGAGGGTGTGAGCCCATCACATTAGGCATGACTAATGTCGTGACCGTCAGGTTCACCGATGAATCCACCCGTGACGAGAGAGTAATCCGACATACTCCCTTAACGGAACCGACTTCCGTGTTCCCAATTCCCCGAATGGAATGTGGACAACCCGCCTCCACACGACCTGTGCCGGCTGTTGGACCACTGCGAGAAGTAGGGCCTCCAGCTCATCGTTGGGGCCGACTCGAACGCGCATCATCCACTGTGGGGCATGCCGGATATGAACAGCAGAGGTAAGACACTTGTTGAATACCTATTTACTACAAACCTTAATGTGCTTAACATAGGTTCTGAACCAACTTTTGTTACCAAGCGGAGCAGAACTATCGTTGATATTACCCTGGCAACGGCGGACATATCCGACGACGTTGGGGGCTGGCATGTGTCCAACGAGGCGTCATGCTCTGATCATCGATGGATACGCTTCGAGATCAACGCAGCGTTCTCCCCAACTGTCCCTAAGAGAAACCCACGCAAGACTGACAGAACCAGGTACAGAGCTATCCTAGATTGCTTGGGCTGAGACTACCAGATCCAGAGGGACCCGAACAAATCGAACAACAGGTAACAGATTTTACTAATACATCAATAGACTGCTACCATTCAACTTGCCCACTTAGCACGCCAGCGCCTACCAACATCAAGGGGCAGCCTTGGTGGGGTCCTGATCTAGATAGGATGCATGCTAAGATCAGAAGACTGCTAAACAGGGCGATGAATACCAGTGCTGATGAGGATTGGGACAACTACAAAGATGCCAAATCCAAGTACAAGAAACGACTACGGTTCAAAAGCAGCAACTCATGGAGGAAATTCTGCAGCGACATTGAAACCGTTGATCAAGCAAATCGGGTAAGGCAGATACTAGCTCAACAAGGCACCTCCAGGCTAGGGTCGCTTAAAAAACCCGATGGAACATATACCTCTTCCACCACAGAAACACACAGTCTCTTGTTGGAAACTCACTTCCCGGAAGTAGAATTATTCAAGAGATTGTGTGGCCGGAAGAGGTTCACCATGAAGCTGTCAACCACTTAGACATAACTAATAATATTATCACTGCTGACAAGGTGAGATGGGCCATTAATAGCTTTAAACCTTTTAAATCAGCAGGACCAGATGAAATCTTCCCAGCACTTCTACAGTGGGGTGGGGAACCCGTCATCAATATAATGGTCCAAATCATGAAAGCAAGTCTTAGATTCGGACGTTACCAAAAGGTGGAGAGAAGTAAACATAGTTTTCATACCGAAGCCAGGAAGGAGCGACTACACTAACGCTAAATCTTTCAGGCCGATTAGCCTCACCTCGTTCTTGCTTAAGACTCTCGAACGTTTGTGCGAGAGGCACCTGAGAGATGGAGCGTTAAAACATATACCTTTACACAAGAATCAGCATGCATATAGTTTGGGTAAGTCTACTGAATCGGCTCTCCGTGCAGTTGTATCCACAATTGAAGAGGCGATTCGAAACAAATGCATCTGACTTGGAACTTTTATTAATATAGAAGGTGCCTTTGACAAGACGCAGCATAGCAGTAAAGTGCATCTCTAACAAGGCATGGAGTGTCAACAGCTGTAAACAACTGGGTCACAAACATGCTTAATAAACGTATCGTGCGTCTAGCTGGTGAGTCCCTGTCGGCGGAGGTAGTGCGGGGATGCCCGCAGGGAGGAGTGCTCTCCCCGCTGCTGTGGAATCTGGTCATTAACGACCTAATTACCAAGCTTAAGGCTAATGGATACTACACCGTAGGATACGCCGACGATTTGGTAATCCTCATCACAGGTAAATTTGCGAGCACAGTGTGCAACCTTAAACAAACAGCTCTTCGCATCGTGGAGCGCTGGTGTCTAGAATATGACCTGGCGGTTAACCCAACAAAAACGGAAATGGTCATGTTCACTAACAATAGGGCTCTTGGTATGTATACCCTACCTAAGCTCTTTGGAACGGAACTCCAGCTAGCAACTGAGGTGAAGTACCTGGGCATAACCTTGGACAGCAAGCTCAACTGGAGTAGCCACATTGACAACAAACTAAAGAAGGCGAGTATTGCTTTCTGGCAGTGTCGAAGAATGGTGGGGAAAAAGAGGGGACTTTCTCCCAACATCATTCTTTGGCTGTACGTGACGGTGATCCATCCTCTTGTCTGCTACGGAGCTGTGGTGTGGTGGACCAGGACCAAACTAACCACAATGGTAAGCAAACTCCAAATATTCCAAAGGCTGGCCTGCATGGCTATCACAGGTAGTATGAGAACTACTCCAACTGCAGCAATGGAGGCCATGTTGTGTCTTCCGCCACTCCAGCTGTACATTAAGCAGGAGGCCGCGTCATCTGCAGTGAGACTCAACACCTTAGAACTTTGGAGGAAAAACAGGACCTCACACACCGCCATCCTAGGGGAAGTTTACAAAAAAATTCCCATCTCTATGGCTTGCAGTGACAGAATCCCTAAACAATTTGTTTTCGACAAAAAATACAATATACAGTTACATGAAGACCATGGGGATGAGGGGCTCGAAAAGTTCAGAATTTTCACCAGTTCAAAAACTGAAGCAGGCACCTTCTCGGAGGACCTAAACATCAAGATAGCCATTCCACTGGGTGCCCATAATACTGTCTTTCAAGCTGAATGCATGGGCATCATCTCGGCGGCTAATGCCATAGCATCGAGAAAGGTAAGAGATTCCTCCATCCGAATCCTCTCGGATAGCATGGCCGTCTTACAAGCCCTAAATAGCAACACTATTAACTCAGGGCTAATCTAAGAGTGTCACAAACGACTAATGGAGGTATTGCAGCGGATGAGTTGGCGCGTAAAGGATCTAGCTTGGCAGCGTATGGTCCCGAACCTATCATCCCTCTTCCCTTCAAGATGGTACACACATTTATGAGAGAGTCGACCAGGAATGA
Organism: Argyresthia goedartella; assembly: GCA_949825045.1. Classification (NCBI taxonomy): domain Eukaryota; kingdom Metazoa; phylum Arthropoda; class Insecta; order Lepidoptera; family Argyresthiidae; genus Argyresthia; species Argyresthia goedartella. The sequence goes on along the minus strand of OX463821.1, from coordinate 16,177,462 downwards.
TCATGCCACTCTTTGGACAAACCATGAGGAATGCAGACAGGCTAAGCTGGCCTTGCCATCCCCTAGCGCTAGGCTTGCTAAGACCTTGCTTCGACTGAGTAGGCCGCGCTTGCGACTGGTGACTGCAGCACTTACTGGCCATGGTTTCTTTAATAAACATCTATATGTCATAGGTGTTACCGACAGCCCCCTTTGCAGAGCCTGCTTGGAGGCAGAAGAAACGGCTGCTCACGTCCTCATGGAGTGCACAGGAGTAGCGGACTACAGGGCTAAACACCTCGGTCAATCGAGGGACCTTCCAGGGATAGCCGGTAACGTAAAGGGCCTGCTGGCGTTCCTGGAGGAGTTGGGTTGGCTCGAATGATATCGCATTCCCACCCACACGCAAAATAGGCGCTTTCGTCGTCGAGTTGCGGAAACCAGCCAGTCTTACAATTGACAATTGACAAAGCACTGGTATTCAAAGCCTTCTTGAACAAGATGGCATGTGTAGCCGTCACAGGCTGCATGAGGTCAATGCGGTCAGCGGCACTAGAAATCATGCTAGGTATACCGCTATTGGCCCTATTCATACAGCAGGAGGCTAAATCGGCAGCCATAAGGCTATACAGTGAAGGATGATGGAAAGGACAAATAGAAGATATAAGACACTGCACAATTCTAGCAAAGGCATTCGAAGAAGTGCTGGAAACTATTATTGGAATCAATCACATAAAAACAGAATTCCTATTACAAAATTATAGTTAATGACTTGGAAATACCATCAAACCCAATTTGTAACAGCATAACAATATACAGTGATGGCGCAAAGAAAAGCTGCAACACAGGCGAAGGTGTCTTCTCACCGGAACTAAACATTAAACTTTTCCTGAGCTTTGGAAAGGAAACAACAGTGTTTCAAGCGGAAACACCGAGTCTCCTACAGAAAGATGATGCAAAGAGGAATGAAATTATCTTTAAAACAGATAGTGCAGCCATACTAAGCGCAATAAAAAGACTGTTAACAAACCCAAAACTTACTCGAATGCCACAGAACATTTAACAGGCTATGTGGGAAAAACAAAGTCACAGCCCAGTGGGTAAAAGGTCACCAAGGAGACCAGGGCAACTGAGACGCAGACAAGCTAGCAAAATTAGGGGCAGGAAGGCCAGCAATTGGCCCTCCACCATTCCCGCTCTTATCAGCAGAAGGTCTACAAAAAAGGCTCAAAGAAGGCTCCACAGTACTGCAACAACATGAATTATGGTCTAGCAGAGAAGACTGCAAAATTACAAAACTATTCATAGATAGGTATAACCATAAATTCACTAACTACATAATGAGACTGTCACCAAGCAGTAAAATAAAAATACTAATGACCCTAAAAACAGGCCATGCATTGTACACTAAAAAAGCACTTGACAATTACAGAGGCAACAGACAGCTCCCTAAGCAGGGGGTGTATGAAAGTGGATGAAACAGTAGAACACATGCTGTTGGCATGTCCATCCACAATAGAAACCAGGATGGCTATCCTGGGAGACACAACATATACCCAGGAGCTCCTAGAACACCCAGGCCTCCTACTCAAGCTGGTGCAGGAGTTGGGATGGCTGAACTAGATGTGCAGGCGAAAGGGACATGCACAAAGGCCCTGCCCAAGTGGGCCAGGTGCAGGCGCTACAACCCCCTTAAAGAAGAATAGAAGGTAGTACACAAATAGACCATATTTAATTAAATTGAAAAATGGGAGGCGACCGCAGGAAATGTTGTAGCATTTTGATGCAGGTCAAACTACAACAATGCTAGTGAAAAATAGGAATAAGTTAAGGTAGGTATGGTAGGTATACATAGAAAAATTTGCAATTAAAAAGTAGGAGTTTGTCTGCTGGAGCTGCTTTAGTTTACATCAAACTTACACCCAATATTCTATATTCAGGGTAGTATTCGCTGCCAAAATGAGGGTTGTGTGCAGAAAAGCTACGCATTGTGACTGATCTAGAAATTGTCAGAGTGTTGATAAGGGGGCGGAACCAGCCCTTATTTGAACTCACTCAGCCACTCTGACCAAGACAACAGAAAGATGCAGTAATATAAAACACCAATAGGAAAGTAAGTTAAACACATGTGTTTTTCGGTTAATAATCGGACAATGCAAGCTGACACCGGCGTCTTACCAATTTGCGATTTGCTGGTTTCATGAAGCGCCTTTGAGGTAAGATATTCTTCAAATTTCTGCTCGATGTAGCCGTTGATCTTATTGGCGATCGGATTCGGAATATTTGAAAGTTCAGTCTCCGATAAAGCATTTTCCAAGTGATTTTTACCACCGGCACCAACACTTGCTGCTTCCATCTTTGCTATGTACAGTGTACACTATTTTTTAAAATTTTAATTGACTTAATTTTGCGTTCTATAGACGAATCTGCGAACGAACGCTGCGTTCATTCACTGACCGAAATGTAAGGGTTGGTTGGGCATTCACGGCCAGTTAGGTCGACGACAGAAGATTCGATCTATCGACGATCAGACCATCGGTCCGTGAGTGTGAAAAAATACGATGAGATTTTTAACGCGGTGTGGACTTGTGGAGTGCCTAGTTGCTTGCGCCAGATAATGGAAGGTTTTTTTTATGGACCTGCGCGACTTGTGCTTTTGCCACTAACAACTTATTTAGTTTATCTACAAGGAAACGAAACACAAAAATATTAGGATTAGAAATTATGGATAGGAAAAAGGATCAGGGAGATTAGGAACCAGGTACATATTTGTATGAAATAGGTACTATCGAACCAACTGAATCATGACCCTTTTGCCTGATAATTCGTTTGAAACTTTCAAACTTGTAAGATCTATCTATCTGTCAGTGTCTAATCAAATGATAACAAGTTCGTTACCAAGGAAATAAACCTTCAAGCGAATTTCGACCTACTTGCATTTAAGGGGTTTAGCAAAATAAGCTTATGGTGGGTCATGATTCAGATGGTTCGATTGTACATATTTGGTTACATATATATTACAATTTAATGTTATTTTGCATATGAAACTCTATAATAATATAATACATGACATTACATAAATTTAGTAAACTGTGGATAGAAGGAAAAGGAACATTCAAAGTTGTTCGTATGAAAGGATATACAGCAGTCTCAAAAATATAAATTAAAAAAAAACATATTACATTATCAACACAACATTGGGATACAACGCACATTGGCCAATATTTTTTGTCAATTTTTGCTTCTGACAAAAAACATATAGTGCGATACATTACAGTTCGATTAAATCTTTCAGCAACGCCGTTCAATTCATGTGTATATGGTGGACGTAGGTTTATATATATTCCGCTTTCCTTAGCTAATTTGTACATATTTCCGTTTATGTATTCTCGTCCATTATCACATTTCAACTCCTTTATTCTCTTCCCTGTCATATTTTCAACAAGATTCATGTATTCTGTAAAACATTCCAACACTTCACCTTTTATGTTTAATACCGAACACTTAAGCTATTCTACTATAATCATCAATAAATGATACAAATACCGATCACCGTTAACACCTGTAGGATTTAATGAACCATTGACGTCAGTATACATGATTTCTAAAATTTCACTTGCGCGATGTCGATTGTTTTCGAAAGGTAAATAATTGAACATTTTATTCTCTAAGCAAATCTCACAATGTGTATAGTCATTTCAAAGTTTTTCTGGTAAACCATGTACTATTTTTTGTTGACACATTTTATTTAAAAGTATAAAATTAGTATGTCCAAGAACTCTATGCCATAGATATGGCATAGAGTTCTTGGACATAATGGACTTGCAAAATGACTGAAAAGGAGATCCTTTTCAGTCATTTTGCAAGTTGTGTACGATTTTACAACGTTGTTACCTACTTTACCATTCATTACAAATAATTTATTCTTTTTATCAGCTACAGCTACTAAATTACCACTAGGCCCATACATTTTTGCACCATAATAATCAAAAATCACACGGTTGTTGAAGTTCATAGTGATAGATGACACACTCATCAGGTTCTGTTTCATGCTTGGCACAAAGTATACATTATTAATGTTTGTTTCGAGCCGTTTGCCATTTACATTGATATATATTAAAATGTTATCTTTTTCTCCGCTTTTAAGGGAAATACATCATCAACCTTTATATACATCGGGTGTTCTAAATTTGTGCTTTCAGAAAAGTATTGATCAGTATTTATAATATGGTCAGAGCATCCACTACCTAAAAGAAAGGTAATATTGTCCCTATAATCTTGATATTCTTGTTGACTCACCTGTTCTGATGAGGAAGGCATAACTTCGACATTCAATTTTTTGGTACCTCATTGAGCTCGATCGACTACAGATACTGAAGTAGCCGCCGCAAAATATTGTTGAGGTGTTCCTCGACTGAAACCACGGCCACGAAAACCTCCTCTTGCTCGAAAACCTCTTATTGTTTTGTCCTGGATGTCCTCTCCTGTTCTGTCCTCTCCAATTTTGTCCTCTCCAGTTTTATCCTCTCCAGTTTTGGCCGCTCCAATTTTGGTGTCTTGGATTGTAGCCTCCCTGCCAACGACTTCCTCTATTTCTTGGGAAGTTCATCTTTACATGTCCGGGTTCATTGCACTCATAGCAGTTGCTTGCACCAATCTGCATTGTCGACATTTTCCGTTGTATGTTGAATGCCTCCATCACCTTCTCATAATGTTCTTTATATTCTCTTTGTTTATAGTTTGATAACAGTTTTAATTTTATATAGTTAACCGATTTCTCTGGAAATGCATCTACGATATCAATAATATGTTCGCAGCTGGGGGGTAAACACTTGAAGAAGTGTTTGTCAGAGAACTCCCCACCTCTCACACCAGTGTCTAAAATAACATTTAAGGGTGAAATTAAAGCTTAATTTTTTCATTCATTTCTTCATTTCAATTCGCTTTCAAAAATTGGAAGATAAACAGAGCGATGAGTAGGTGCAAGCAAAGATTTATATTTCTGGAAGCTACTGACTAAACAAGGTATTTGTCCATGCCTCCAGTAAGAAGAAGAGTCGATACATTCAGAGAGGTATTCAAGCGTAGTCAAAAGAGGATGTTGAGAAAATTGGAAAATACGAAATAAAAATCTATCAGATAAATATTGCCGCCGTAGGGATAAAGGAGGTTCAACACACTCAACTTGGAGAGCATATATCGGACTAGAGCGCATAGCACCAGTTACCAACCTTAAGGCCTTGGACTGAATAACATCCAGACGCTTAAGGCCAGCAACATTACTCAACTCAAATGTAAAAGAACCATAATCGATAACACTCCTTAGCATTGTAGAGTAATTTCATAGAAAAAGGATGCGCTCCCCACCATACCCCAGAGAGACACCGTAAACCGTTTATTATCAAGAATCAGATCAAGAAATTTAACATGACTTTTAAAGGGCATCTTAGTATTATCATGCAAAACTGTAATAGGAGGTGGCATGCGCATTCTTGAAAATAAAACAATTTCACTCTTAGTTAGTGAAAGTTCTAAGCTATTTGCTTTCAACCAACACTGTAATTTATTTAAGTAATCGATTAGTATAGAGATAGATTTTTCTATAGATTTATTGCTGGTATTAAAAACTAAGTCGTCAGCATATTGAATGATATTTACGTCACCGATTGACGATTCTAAATCATGAGAATAAATATTAAATAATAAGGGACTAAGAACAGATCCCTGAGGTAGGCCTTTACACACCGTCCTACTCACAGACCAGATATCGAGATAGACGCAGCAAACACGGTCGAATGTATGAGAACCAACCGTGTAACTTTTTCACTACCTACTGTCACGAGCGCCTTTTAGTGATGGGTTGACATGTTAATCGTGAAACAGAGTCAAAGGCGCGCCGCTAAATCGATTCAAAATGAGCGCTGCTCCGGGAATCCCCTACCTACCACGACCACGTTCCTACCGCGTTGCCTTTTAGTCAGTAAGCCGGCAGTGTTTCGAGCGGGAGATCGTATCGTAGCATCGCACCCGGATAATTCTAACAAAATAGTTAATCTTATCTTATTTTCCCATACAAACTTCGGACACCCATTTTATTCAACCCCTTAGGGGATATATTTTTAAAAATCTTATCTCAGTGCACCCCCAGACCTCATAAAGAACCTACTTGCGAAATTAGGAATCTCTATACCCAGCGGGTTGGGCTGTGCTTTGATATGTCAGTCAGTCACTCAGTCTTCTTTTATATATTAACATAAAATTAATACATAACAATCTCACATATACGTTATTCTACTACTAAAATATAGATTGCAATGAAAATGCAACTCAGAATTATCATTCATCCGTCAACAAAATCGAATCGTCCAGCGATTTTGCAAGAATTGTCGCATTGTACAACACTATCTGATTAAATCGACAGAAAAATGAGCATATCGACTGTACCATGCAACAGTAAGGTTAACGAAAGTATAGTTTGCTTCACTGTTCATTGAGGGCTACGAAAGAGATATCCATGAATTGTGTAAAGTGGAAGCAGCAGTGGATGAAGTCCATGGGAAATATACGCTATGGTTCAACCTATCTCAGTAAAAACGGGAGACGCTACTCAAAATTTAAAATAATTGATTATTAAATAAATTAGGCGAATTTCAGAAATAAAATTACTTACATATGAAAGGTAACGCCGTCGTTTTCTTTGGAAACAACATTGCTTGAGTTTTTGCAATTCACAACGGCACAGTAAGTCATTTTTATGTTTATTAGTACACGGCTTACATTCGAACAGCCAGAGAGCGACTGAGCCGGGATGAGCGGAGTCCGCCTATTAAAAACACGCGAAATAGGTAGACTTTCGCTGTCTATCTCGATATCTGGTCTGTGGTCCTACTATTACCAGATTCACTATTTTCGAGTAAAATAGTTCTGTTTGTCAAAATATTTATAATAAAATTTGTTAATAAAACTGGGACATTTCAATCGTAAAGTTTATTTCGTAGTCTGTCTAAATTTACCTTATCGTATGCGGAAGTAATACCAAGAACCCAGCAAAAACAGTTTATCTACATAGTCAGGTCATAAGTTCTGTCACATGTGCAATATGAAATAATTTAGACATGTTTATTATTTATGTAAACATTTATATAGCAAAATGAACTTAATAAAACATAGATTCTTATGGTAATAAAGTTTATTAAAAATGCCCCCGCGATTTTGAATACAGGCCTTTATTCTGCGCGGCCAGTCGTCTATCGCAGCACGAACGAGATCCATGTCAATATCGGCGGCTGCCTTAATCAAGGATGCCTTGAGTGACTCCAAATCAGGATGAGGCTTTGAGCAGGCCTTTTCCTCCAAGTTTTGCCATATCTTGTAATCTAACGGACTCAAATCTGGACTGGAGGAGGGCCAGTCTTCGCGCCGGATGAAGTCGATTTCACGCGCCGCCAGCCAGTCTTGTGTGCTTTTCGCTCTATGAGCTGGCGCAGTATCTTGTTGGAATACCCAGTGCCTGTTATTAAACATGGTATGAGAAACAGGTTCCACAAGGTTCTTGAGGACTGTATTTTGATACACAACTGCATTTGTTTTTACGCTTTTCTCACAAAAATGTACCTCAGTTAAGCCCCAATAAGAGACTCCCAACCAAACCATGAGCGAGGATGGAAAATGACCTCGTTGGACACGCGGAATACGGTTGCTCGCTTCTTCACTGCTGTGTGCGTACACCTTATCATTTTGTTTGTTGTAGCTCTCTTCCACGGTGAAAATTTTTTCATCCGAAAAAAGAATTTCCCGATGCTTTTTTCCCGCGTACCGCTTCAACAAAGCGCGGCATCTCTTCAGTCTCAGGTCCATTAAACGAGCGTCCAAACGATGTCCTGTTTTTCTTCGATATGTCCTAAGCCCTGTCTTCATTTAACACCCTTTTCACCGTGGTCCTGCTTAACCCCATCTGAAGGGCCAACAGTTTCTGCTTACGTATGGGATTTCTTTGAATTCGCGCCTTCACATCTTTTATCACTGCTGGAGTCCAAACAGAGCGAGGGCGACCATTTCTTGACCTGTCATCTACACTAGAGTCTTCATTGTATCGTTTTATGGTACGATAAACGAATCTTTTGGTTATATTCAAATTTTTCAGTAAGTCGAAAATCTGAATTGGCGCGTAACCGCAACGATGCAACGCAATAACTGCGACACGGTCTTCTTTAAGTGTCCAGTCCATATTTAAAAATGAGGAAAATTCTAAAAAGTACACACTTTTATTTTCATGAAAAATTCGAAATTCGAATACAATAAACTTTTTTGTGGCCAGCGTTCTAAATTCAAAAGTTTTTATTGTGTGACAGAACTTATGACCTTACTGTGTATATTATATTATAAAATAAGTTGTCAGAAAATGACAGGCGAATATCCGTCACTAGTTAACAGATGCAATCTATGGTACTTTTTCTTTTTCTAAATCCATACTGGCTTTGAGATAATAAACCATTGCTTTCTATAAACCCACAGAGTACATTATTAGTCGTGATAAAGAGACATCATGGCCAGTCAGTGCCTCTGGCGGCAAGTGAAAGAAGCAAGTCTAACAAAAACATACCTATAGCTATACCATAGACTAGCTATACATAGCTGTAGCAGTGTAATGTAAGAAGGAATAGCTTGAACAGAAAAGTAGCATTTTGCTCCCTCTCGTCGTGGAGCAAAACTTCCTTTTCCGAATGAAAGGTGTGAAAAAATATAAAACTTCATAGAGGTTTTACTCTTCAACATAAAGTCCTTCCAGAAAAAAGGGGGGGGAAACTTTGATTTGAGCGGGTGTCTTTTTTCTGGAGATTTTTGTAAATTAATTATTTAGTGGATCAGATAGGTTAAAGCTTGTACATATCATGCTATTTTGTATATATTTGAATTTGTGTATATATTTTCTACTCTACGTGGCCCGGCAAGTAGAAATCTAATTGTTGCTCTTTATGGAGGCCCCCCATTACTCGGGGGCCACGGGCACGGGCCCTCCGGTTGGTCATTATGTCACAATAGAGTCAAATATGGATACTGATACTTCAGTATCTTCAGTAAAAACATCCAGGTAGAAAGTGAGAACATCTCGCATTTGCAAGCACTGCAATAAAAAGAGGAGAAGGCTTGGCTTAAGCCAGGTTCTATTTTTAAGATCCCAGGCTATTCTAGTGTTAGAGAAGACAGATCTGATGGATATGGCGGGACAGCCAAACGCCCTTGTGACTTATACTTCTTCCATCTCCTGTGAATCTCAGCCTGAATCCTAAAAAATCTGATCTTCAGTAACTAAAATATACTAGCGTAGATGTAGCAACATCCGTGTCTTGTCTGACGTTCCTAACAGCGGCGTAAGCCTGCAATTCCTCTGCAGAATTCAGGCTATTTTGTTGGGAAAGAGAAGAGTTAACAAGTTGATACCTAGATCTGTTTAAGACCTTGTGGCACGTTGGGCGGTAATGGGCAATAACTGAACTTAGGCAGACGATTGATAGTGGTAGAGAGAAGAAGTTCGAGAAGATTTTCATTAGGCTGGGCCGAATTATTATTGGATGGTTAAGAAGGGAATGCATGACCATAAGGATGAGAAGAAGAGGGAGAGTTAGTGATATTGAAGTGAGCATTCCGATCATACCCCTGTCTATGATCAGATCTGGGTTGTCTCCTTGTAACTACAGTTTTGCGGTATGATACAGTCTTTGTGTATTGGGAAGGGGCCATCGATTGGCTTGAAGTCAGGATTGGGGGCACTGTTTGGAAAGAGCGAGCAGCATCTGCAAAGGATTTTCTAGTTGCTGGAAGACGAATTGATGCCTCTTATTATGATACACTTTCTTGGTGTATTGTCTTTAACCTTGTATTGGTTCACAGTTAATAATTTATTGTTAAATGGTGGTAAAACCAAGTGTATCAAATTCTCACTTCCAAATGTCAGGCAAGTTGAGACCAGTTAGAATAATTAAAAGATACAAAGTTTCTTGGAATAACCATTGATAGCAAATTGCAGTGGGGACCTCACATCGATAAATTAGCTAGTACATTACGTTCTGCGACTTACGCTGTTAGGAATATCAGACAAAAGATGGATGTGGCTACATCTAGGCTAGTATATTTTAATTACTTTCATAGTGTCATGTCCTATGGTATCTTGTTGTGGGGGAAAGCAGCAGATATTCAAACTATTTTTATTTTACAGAAAAGAGCTATTCGAGCAATTTATAATTTAAAACGAACAGACTCATTAAGAAAGCTTTTTAAAGAAATTGACGTACTAACTCTAGTTAGTAAATTTATTTTCGAAAATATAATGTAAAGAACCTTACAACATTTTCCAGACTTAGCGATAGCTGTAATGTTAACCTATGAAATAATCACAGACTATGTGCGCCCCGGTTCAGACTAGCGAAGGTTAGCAATTCTTTCAAGGGTCAGTGCATTCTCTACTACCATATGATACCACTGGAGATTTTGAAATTGCTTTTCGAGCAATTTAAAAAGCATGTTAAAGCCACTTTGTCGAAAAAGGGATATTACAATATTCAAGACTACTTAAATAATGGGACTGTATGGGGTTAATCTAGCTCAACACAGTCCTTGGGTTTAATGATTTTGTAATGATGTATGCCTGCTTATTGATTATACTAATTCATCATTTCAGCCTGTTAGTGTCCACTGCTGAACATAGGCCTCTCCAATCGCACTCCAGCGTGACCGGTCCGTAGCCACCTGCATCCAACGAGATCCAGCGATCCTCACCAGGTCGTCGGTCCATCTCGTAGGTGGCCGGCCCACACTGCGCTTGCCAGTACGTGGTCTCCATTCAAGGACCTTTTTGCCCCATCGGCCATCCGATCTTCGCGCTATGTGGCCTGCCCATTGCCACTTCAGCTTGCTTATCCTACGGGCTATGTCAGCAACTTTGGTTCTTCTACGGAACTCCTCATTTCTGACTCGATCTCGTAGAGAAATACCAAGCATAGCCCTTTCCATAGCTCGCTGCGCGACATTGAGCCTCTGAAAAAGTCCTTTTGTGAAGCACCACGTCTCAGAGCCGTAAGTCATCACTGGCAACACACACTGATTGTACACCTTAGTCTTCAGGCACTGAGGGATTTTGGACGAGAAGACGTTGCGTAATTTACCGAACGCTGCCCAACCTAGTTGGATCCGTCTACTGACCTCTCTCTCAAAATTGGACTTACCTAATCGGACTGCCTGTCCCAGGTATATATATTCATCAACAACTTCGAGAGTAGAGTTCCCAACAGTTAGTGCGGTGGGTGCAACATGGACATTGAACATGACCTTCGTTTTGTCCATGTTCATTTTAAGACCCACTTGTTGAGAAACTCTATTGAGGTCATCGAGCATTTTTCCAAGATCTTTACTATACTTATACTAATTAATATTGTAATATTTGTATTAGTTAAGCACAAGCAATGTCTTCAGTCAATCTACAGTAATAAAGACATTTGATTTGATTTGATTCACCGAGCACTAAAACATACCGCGCGAGCCCCTGATGATTCAGTGCTCTGTGATTTGAACAGTGTTTGTGGATGGCCCTAGTCTTGAGCCGTACTTTATTAGCATAAAAAATTAAAGTGTCAAATGTTGTGATGATTGTGTGTGGGTGGTAAATTTCTGAAGAAAAATATTTGTTTTCTTGATTTTCTTCCATCTATCTTACTCTATTTATCGTGGAATATGTGTTCGTGGTAATAGAATTGCATTGACGCATAGAAATAACTATGATGGAGGAAGTACAATGTTTGCATGAATGTGAAAGCTACATTCAAAATCACAATATCCAGGTCCTTCTGAAGGAATGCATTGTTCAGCTTTGTGTAAACAAGCCTGATAATCCGGTCTCATTTTTAAGACACCATTTCCAGAAGCTAGAGAGGGTATGTTTACTATTAGCCTGCTTTTCCCTGTGCCTTACTTTAATAATAATATAATAATATAAAACATTTATTTCGGACAACAGTAGATCCATATATATAACAGAAAACCAAAAAACCTTAATTCATATAAATGGGCCTATCTGTGGCCCGCCTCATTTTCCCACATACTGTCAGAGTCCCTCTGACGACACTCACCAATGTTTAAGTATTGGGCCATCGAGCCGTCCTGCAATGACCTGAAGGACGCTATTGGTGCTGCCAAGCGTTCTGCTAAGGAAGAAGGCCGTTCTCTTACGTATGATGGCATGAAATCCATCAGTACCTCAACAAACATGCCCGATGCACTGCAGAAGCGCGGCAGCCCCAGCAGCATCCTGAAAGCACTGTTATACTGGACGCGCAGGGCATTGAGAGTCTTTTGGGTATAGTTGACCCATAGGCTGCACGTGTAAAATGATTGACAATAAGCCTTGAAAAGCGTAATTTTGACTTGCCTAGTACAGCATGCAAACCTACGAGCCAACATATTCGCCCAAACTGCCAACGGCCTGCGCTCCCGCTCGATGTCCAAGTCATCCTTCATGTCCTCTGTCACTATATGACAAAGATATTTAAAACCTTTTACTCTATTGAGTTCATTACCATATAGTTTTAAGGCCGGCAATACACTCGGAAATTTATTACTTTATACTTTATTGCACAAAACAGTGATAACAAAAAAATATAAAGGAAAGAACATGTACAAAGGCGAGCTTATCTCTAACAAGATATTTATTCCAGCAAACCTAGGTGGAGATGAAAAAAAGAAACTAAAGGTAGAACTACAGCAGGGCCTCGATGATCCGAACACCGAAAATTTATACCCTGTTCGGATGCACGAAGCGTTCGGATTATAGTATGTTAAAATTTTGAAAGGGATTTTTCGAAATAAAACAAAAATATTTTATGTTTATTGTTGCTTTTCCAACGTTATACTGCTGTGCGAGAAGTGATGACGAGATGCCTTCTTTAATCTTGTCCAAAATCTCGCACTTTTGTCCAATTGTTAGCGTCACGTGTTTTCTTTTCTTCGATGTTGAGGCCATGATGCAAATTTGAGACGCCAACACAATAAAATGGCGGAAAGGCGTGCGGGCGGATGAAAAAGCGATACGTGTGTTATCTAAAACGCACTGCGTGGCACTGCGGGACAGAAACTGTTCGTCGTCGTCGGTCGTTCGGATTATAGAGGCGTTCGGACGAGCTGGTGTACGGATTATCAAGGCCGTGCTGTATATGCACAACAATAAAAATGTTAATAAAAATAATAAACTACTTACCAATATCTACATAATACTAAAAATAATGCTATATATAAATATGTTGCATATTCATAAATAGTAGATACAAATAAATACTAATACTTATCATGGAAGAGTTTTTTTGGTTTTTCTGGTTGTAAGTGGCACAGCCGGACATGTTTACTGTTGCTTCAGTTAGTTTAATTGATAAAAATAGCGTATACTACAGTTTTGACCTAAAGAAGAGGTCTACCAGTGATAACCATTCTTATTCGACGTTACCTAGTGACTAACACACCACATCAACCCCTAAAAGTGAGTTTTAAGACAATTACTCAGACTATGCGATCAAGCTTTGGCGATCTGCTGTCTCACTCCTACATCAGAAGATACGGGATACTTCTGTCTCAATCTCACAGCTCCGACCGCTGCAATGAATCATCCCCACAGCTGCCACTAACATAGCGGCAAACCAAGCGGAGAGACAAGCGTTTTTCTCGATATGGCCTCATCGGATCAGAAAGCAGCAGGTGGAACCCGGGCCAAACGGGGGCAACCGAAAACTAAAACCACATCGGAACCCCAAGGCTCAGAATCTCCAAGCCTTAGCCTAGTGATGGAAGAGATACGCGGTCTGAGAAACGATTTAAACGAGGTAAAAAACAACCTGGAGACCATGCTTTTGGGTTCTGTTGAAAAGAAGTTGGACCAAGGCAAAAAAGATTTGGATAATCTGCAGCTGTCAGTCAACGAAATGCAAACCATCATAGACATGCAGGCCCAAAAGCTAGTAAAGAATGATATTGAGATTGTGGGAATTCCGGAAGTGGAAAACGAAAGCCTTTACCATATTGCCACGGTACTTTCCAGCAAGATAGGCATTGAACTAAAGGAGACCGACGTAGACGACACTTACCGCGCAGGACCGCGTAAACAAACACAATCCTCCGAAAATACTGACTCTAAACCTAAGGGACCTCGCCCCATCGTGGTACGTCTGTTGCGCATGAATGCGCAATTGCGCGTGATGAAATTTTAAAAGCAGCTAAAATTAGAAAATTCGACAAAGTCAGCTCTAATGAATTTTTACCTGATACTTCGAATAACGTCTTTGTTAATGAGCGGCTCACCCGGAAAAACAGGCAGTTATTTCATGAAGCCAGGCAACGGGCAAGTGTCTACGACTACAAATTCGTCTGGATCAGCGATGGAACTATTCTCTTACGAAAAGCAGAAAAGAAACCAGCCATTCCTATCAAGAACATCCACGACCTGGACGAGAAAGTGGGACCTAAGTGCCACACCCCCACTAAGCACCTGGCAACATCCTCCGATCCACCAGAACATCCCGACGAGAAGTTGGAAAATGCATGCCACACCCCTACAAATTCAAGTCCTAACTCTTTTTATAGTGATGTCTTTGCCAACACCAAAAATACCTCCTGATATAATCTTAACATACTACCTATCTATATCTACCTTGCATAATATTACTAGCACCTACTTTTTCCTACACTTTATTATTTTTTACTGTTAATAAGCGCATTTCATTCCTAGAGACAAAGCATCGTTTAGCAAATAGGCAAACTCGACATAACGACACTCAACATTTAAGCTATCACAATTTCCAAGTTTATATAAAACACAAACTAAGCGTCACTGGACACTTCAGGAACTCAGGTAAGCTAGAACAACTCGCAGTTTTTATTTACCACAGGCCTTGACATAGAAAAGGAACTAGAAGAAACTTTAATCAGGGAATGTCATATTATTAATTCCTTAGAACTTTGTAAAAATATTATTACTAATGAACATAATAAAAAAAATCTTGCTTTAAATATACGCAGCATAACTCGTAACTTTGACGAATTTTTCATATCTTTTAAACGATTAAATATGGACATTGACATAATAATTTTAACGGAGTGCTGGCTACAAGAAGAGACTTAAGTTGGCTCAATTGAAGGGTATACCTATTTTCGCTCTAAATCCTTTATAGACAAGGCTGGCGGAGTAGTTGTGTATGTAAAATCTTGCTGGAATGCGTCCATATACGAACCACATTTCAACGAATCAAATTGTATCATTGTGGAGGTGCCGCACAAATTCACAATAGTAGGAATCTATAGATCACCTTAGTTCACATGTATAAAATCCTTCATCTCTGATTTAGACACGATCCTGGAAAACATAAAAGACAAAAATTGTGTGATTGTTGCGGGCGATTTTAACGATGCCTGACACGACCAGTCCAGCAGAACGCTCAGAGTACCTCTGTCTAACCGCTGAGCATGACCTGGTGCATTCAGTGGACAAGCCACCCGACTTTTATCTTGTCTGGATCACATTCTTACCAGGTCGCATCACATCACTACGGGAATAGTTTATAACTCTGGAATAACAGACCACAATATGACAATAGTGGGAATCCATAACGTCATCAAGCCGGATAAACAAAAGCGCTTAGTCACCAAATACAACTTTGATACCATTGAGAGCCAACTAAAAACGTCGACTGGTCACCTATCACTGAAGCGACAAGCGTGTCGGCTGCCACAGATTTGTTCTTAGATACGTTAAACAGTATAATTAGTCAAGATAAACAGTCATTTCAAGTCAGCCGCAGCATGTATAATGTGAAGCCATGGATAACTCCGGGACTTATGAAATGTATTAGACATCGCGACGCTCTCCATTTGAATGCACGGAAACTACCAAACGACGTAATATTACAAATCACCTATAAACGGTACAGAAACTTCTTTACTGACCTACTGCACAAGCTGAAACATCAATTGGAAAGAAACCAATTAGAAGAAAATAGAAATAATCCGAAACAACTGTGGAAGGCAATCAAAGATATATGCCATTATAATAAGAATATAAACCCAGCATCAGAACTCAAATACATTAAAAATAACACCTGCAGCTCATTAGACTCTTGTAATGAATACTTTGCAGGTGTTGGTCAAACCCTGGCTAACAATATCCTTCAATTCACAAAAGAAACAGAACAATCCTTAGCATCAAAAATCTGTGCAGCTGATGGCAGTCCATCTTCCTGCTTTTTCATGCATCCTACAGACGAAGTCGAGGTCTCCTCACTTATCCAACTCCTAAAGGTCCAGAGCGTTCCAGGACTTAATGATGTCAGTAATGGTTTCATTAAGCGCTTTAAACATACCCTTCTATCCCCGCTGACCCATATTTTTAACCTCAGTTTATCGCTCGGAGAATTCCCTGAATGCTGGAAAGTTGCATTGGTATGTCCCATACACAAAAGTGGCCCCAGAAATATCCCCGCAAACTACCGGCCGATTTCGTTGCTTACTAGTTTTTCTAAAATACTTGAGAAACTAGTGAACAAAAGGCTAATGTCCTATCTCGAGAAAAATAATTTTCTAAATAAAAGACAGTTTGTATTCAGGCGAGAAAAATCTGCAGAGGATGCAGTTGGAGCACTCACGAACCTCGTAACCAACTTTTTGGATGACGGAAAATCATGCATAGATGTGTTTTAGACTTGGCAAAGGCTTTTGACACCGTTTCGGTCAACATCCTGCTGCAAAAACTTGAGCATCTGGGAATCCGACAGCTCATGATTGGTTTCGAACTTACCTCACACATAGAAGGCAGAGTGTTAGGATAGAACAGCAAATAAGCTCACAGAGAGTTATCAGCTATGGCGTTCCCCAAGGGAGCATTCTAGGCCCATCACTGTTTTTGATTTATCTCAATGACATCTCCTCCCATGAAAACATGAATACAGATTTCTTCTGTTACGCAGATGATACTGCCATAATATTTAATGGCAGCTCGTGGGAAAATGTTTTGGAAAGAGCCGAACATGGTATGACAAACTTAGGATACTGGCTTAATAGGAATCTCCTGACTTTGAATGCTGACAAAACTAAATACGCAGCTTTTCATAAAACTCGTGCTTCGGCTCTTCCTATCTCGAAGGATATTATAGTACATAAATCTGTTGCATTCAACAAGACTGCTTATGCCCACGTATACAGCGTACTAAGACCATAAAATATCTTGGTATTTTGCTAGATGAAACGTTATCCTTTAAAAATCATATCAACATGATATCAAGCAAAATAAGAAAAACCACCCACATTATGAAGGCTTTGAGGCATAGTGCAGAAATATCGTTACTCAAATCCATTTACAAAGCTATTTGCGAGTCCCTTTTGGGCTACTGTCTACCTATATGGGAAGGAGCAGCCAAGACGATTTTCATTGAAATTGAAAGGGCGCAGAGATCGGTGCTTAAGGTTATGACCTGCAAAAATCGCCGTTACCCAACCGACTGTCTCTTTGAATCACTGAAACTGCTAAGCGTACGACAGCTATACATTGAAAGATCAGTGCAAATTCAACACAAAAAAATACTTTCTTCACCAGACATTTACAATAAGATCACCCAAAAACTAGATCTCAAAACGTTTACAATAAAAGAAACAAAATTTAAAGTAAGAAAATACCTCACTAGCTTAAATTATGATGAAACTGAAAATATTTTAAAATAAACGAATAGTTTTAACTTATAAAATAAATACGATTAATTAATAAATATACAAACTTCAGATGAGCTTTTAACCACATATTTATATTAAAATTGTTAAATTTTTGTCAACATAGGAACCTATTTTTTACAATTTTAGAATTATTTTATATATTTAAACTTGTTTAAGTACACATTAATGAATTTATCTACACACGTATCATAAACCCTCTTTACTGCGTACAAAAACCGCACGTTACGATCAGCATAATGTTAAACTACTTGGTAAAAACTCATTTCTTATCTGAAAAATTACACATTATGACCATAATGTGTAATTTTTCTACATATTATGACATTCAAATTCGAACGCCGACGCCCGCCTTCGTGCCGTCCCTAGATTGTCTGTGAAGTTGGTACTGACATTCAAATTTCGAACGCCGACGCCCGCCTGCGTGAAGTTTATACTACAGAACAAGCTAAACAATTGCAGAGCCACAATGCCGCGGCATTGCCGGTCAAACAGGCGGTTTCTGAACACATCAAAGAGAGCTTATGATATGTGTGTAGATAAACTAGTGTATGTAACTGTACATAATTAGGCATTAAAACTCTCGAGTGATATTATTATGAAACTCGCCTTCGGCTTGTTTCATAAACCCACTCTCGAATTTTAATTATGTAGCAGTCACATAAACTACTATTAAAGTCATACTTCACATCACACGCACTAACTCTAGCACGTGATGAAATTAATCAATGCAACACAATTCTTATTTTTCCGCTTACGATCGATAAGTTCATGGCACTCGATTTGTGACGGTTTCCGCGATACAGGTTAGCCTAGTGCGGAGATCGCAGCAACTATATTAAAATTTATCTAAGTACCCACACATGTTATAAGTAAGTTTTCACAATTGTAATCTATTTTGGCAAAATAAACGTATTTGTATTTGTAAAGAGATAGATAGTGTTCTTTCAAACGACTTTTAAAAGTGTGAATTGAGGGACTGTCTCTGATGGCGCTGGGGAGTTTGTTCCAGAGCTTGTAGTCCGAACGCATTCTCATAAGCGACAGTGTTATGTTACGGAGTTGTAAGTAGTGACCGCGTGTGAGATCCCCGTGGCCTATCCGAAGACAGAAAAACGAAACGATCCCGTAAGAAGCCAGGATAGCGAGGATTACATAAAATATTGAAGAGGCAAATGAGGATCCCGTCGAAGGCGAATCGGGAGCCATTTCAACTCCCTGCGATACTCCGAGACGTGGTCGAACTTGCGCAGACCGAAAACAAACCGAATCCCGAGGTTTTGAAGTCGCTCGAGTATGTTCAGTTGCTCTTCGTTTGCGCTTGCCCAGCAGACATCAGCGTAATCGATCAGGGGAAGAAGAAGAGGCTGCGCAAGCGTGATTTTTGTCTGACGAGGCAGGAAGTTTTGAAGATGCCTGAGGGAGTGGAAAGTGGCGAAGACACGTCTACTAACCTCGCTGACATGCTCTGACCAGGACAACTGGTTTTCAAACATAACTCCGAGGTTTTTGGCCTTGGTGTTGTATGAGATTACGGTTCCATCATAGGTTACAGGAGTAATAGAAATATGCTGTATCAGGTTAAGGGAATACCTGAAACCAATAATCATTGCCTGTGATTTAGTAGGGTTAGGTAAAAGTAAGCAAGAAAAATGTAAACTTATTACATGATTTGAATATGTGTGTATTAGAATTAGAAAGTACTAAGTTGATGTATGAAACTGACACACAAAACTTACATTTGAAAATCCAAAGCTTAGAGGATTCATTGAGATCACTAAACAGTGCATATTTGAACTCTGAGAAAGTTATAAATGAATACTCATTGGCTATGGATGATTTAATTCAAGAAATGAACCATAATTGTGAGCGGTTTGAGTCGCTGACCAACAACCATACTTGTCGCTGTGAGCAGAAAGGTGGTTGTTTGACAGCGGGCAACTCTCCAGGCTTGTGTGACAGTTTACCAACACAAGGTGTTACTGATAATAGTTCTGCCAAGTCTGATATGACCACAACACCTGATATTATAATGTACTGTGATGAGATTGGAAGTGGCATGGGCTCAGCACTCCACTCATACTCTAAGGCCTAAGGGACATAGTGTTATTAGTAATTGCTCACCTTTTAGCACTGTAGATAATATTATAAATCAAATTTTGAATGACAGCACTATCACAGCCAGTGCCACACTGATAATTTTCATGGGCAATAGGGGAGATGTGAACAAAAATAGTTTAATAAAATTTTATGAAACATTGAATGGTCTTAGTGTGAAAAAAATTATATTGTTCACATTTCCCTACTGCAACCAATTGACACAAAATGAAAATGTATATAGACATAATATGAATATAACTATGTACAATTTATGTACATATAATAATAAGTTTGATATTATTGACACTAACAATTATGTTAGTAATTATTTTACTATGACTAAAGGTACATTTTACCTTTCAAATTATTGTAAACGACAAATAGCTATGTCACTATTATATTTATATGACATTACAGCCAAAAATTTGGCTTCTAACTCTGCTTTTACTGAGCAGCCTAATATGAATCTGGTATCAGACCAGAATAACAGGATGCATTTAAATTAGTTCATAAGACAACAGAGGACCCAGGCCCTGGCAACATATGTTCTAGTATATTAGAAAACCCTAAGAATAAGGGAAGCTCACATGCTAAGTATATAAGCCTGGTTCATCAGAATATTCAATGTATTAGAGGCAAAGATCTACAAATAGAGTTATTTTTAAATTGTAATAAAATTGACATTTTGTGCATAACAGAGCACTGGTTAACTATTAATGAAATTATGTTTAGCTTTAAAGATCACCAGGTTGGTAGTTCGTTCACCAGACTTAATTCAATACATGGTGGGGCATTAATCATACTAAACAATCATATGAAATTCAAGGAACGTAAGGACATTGTTTCCTTATCTGTTGAACGAACTATAGAACTTGCAGCTGTGGAATTAGAACAGTTCATCGTTATATGTGTCTATAGGCCACCCTTGAGCGACTTTGAAATGTTCGAGAAAATAATGGAATCCGTCCTAACTATTTCATCACACAGTACGAAACGATTAATTATATGTGGTGACTTTAATGTTAATCTGTTAGAAAGAACTACTCTCAGCGTTAGATTGATAAATCTTTTCTCATCATTTAGTCTTAGTCATTTATTTATGGAGCCAACAAGAGTGACTGCTACTAGTGATACATGCATTGACAACATTTTTACTGATGTTATTCCAATCAGTAAAAGTGTTATCAGTGAATTGGATTCAGATCATTTAGGTCAATTATTTCAATTTGATTCTATTAGAGAACCTGTCATTAAAAAGAAAATTTCGTTTGTGCCAATAACTGCTGACCGGTTAGAAAGAATGAGATACTCTTTAGCCCAGGAACTACCGTTTTTGGCTGCTGAACAGTCTCCTAATATAATGTATAACTTATTCTTTGAAACCTTTATGAAACAGTACAGCGCGATATTCACTTCAAAATCGGTTGTGGTTAGTGGTTCAAACGACTTTAGTACGTGGGCTACTGCAGAGTTGCATAAACGCAGGCAAGCATTGTATGTATTGTATGAGGAACGACGGTTCAACATGAGTGACGAATTTAAAGAACAAGTCAAACAGTTCTCCAAACAATTTAAATTAGACTGACATACAGCTAAACGTAGTTTTCTGAGTAGTAAAATTAAGAATAGTTCCGATGTTATAAAAACGACTTGGAAAATAATTAATGAGGAGGCCGGTCGTAGTAAAAAAGCGAGTCACGATTACCAACTAAAAATCAATGGACAGCTTACGAGTTCTAGCTTAGAAGTTGCAACTGAATTTGAATCGTTTTTTACTAATGCACCGGCTTCCACGACTAAGTATTTAAATTCGTCACCTTTGTCTGCTGTTGCAATATTAAAAGATAATGTCTCAGAGTGTGCTTCATACTTGAATTTTAAGCACGTCACAAGTTCAGATATCTTAAAGGCATTTAAATTGATAAATGTTAAGAAAACGAATGATCTTTGGGGACTCTCTGTTCACGTCGTTAAATCCCTGATCGAATTAATTGCACCTGACCTAGCGGTCATTTTCAACAATTGTATAGACTGCGGTGAATTTCCTGATTTAATGAAACAAAGTAAGATAATTCCCCTCTTCAAAGCAGGTAGTACTCAAGACCCCACCAATTTCAGACCTATATCAATACTACCAACTTTTAGTAAAATTTTGGAGAAATTAATCTTATCACAGCTATTACATCATTTTGAATCAAATAAGCTAATTCATAACAAACAGTTTGGATTCACTCGCGGTCGTTCAACAACAGATGCCGGAATTCAGTTCATTGAAAGTATTTTCGATGCCTGGGAAGAGTCACAAGATGCCCTAGGCATTTTTTGTGACTTATCTAAGGCTTTTGATTGCGTTTGTCATGAAACATTGATCATGAAATTACATCATTATGGAGTTAGAGACACGTCATTGAATTTGTTAAAATCTTATCTGAACGGAAGAATACAAAGGGTAGACGTAAACGGAGAACGATCACCAGGATAATTGGTTTCTTTGGGCGTGCCACAGGGCTCAATATTGGGACCCTTCCTATTCCTCATCTATATAAACGACTTACCCTATCTAGGAAGGGACTGTCATGATATGGTACTGTTTGCTGATGACACCTCACTTATTTTTAAAACAAAGCGAAACCAACACGCTAATGATGATCACGTGAACAATACCATATCAAGAGTGGTAAATTGGTTTAATGTTAATAATTTGCTATTAAATGAGAAAAAGACTAAATGTGTTAAGTTTCTTACTACTAACGTTAAAAATAATCAGACATGTAAAACAATTAAAAATGAGGAATTGGAATTGGTAACCAGCACAGTGTTTCTAGGTATAACGTTGGATTCCAAACTCCAATGGGGTCCACATATTGATAAGCTATCGAACAGACTGAGCTCTGCAGCTTTTGCATGCAGGAAAATCCGTCACTTGACAGATTTAAAAACAGCCAGATTAGTTTATTTTAGTTATTTTCATAATATTATGTCCTACGGTATTCTGCTCTGGGGCAGTGCTGCTGACATAAATACTATTTTTGTGCTGCAGAAGCGGGCTGTTCGTGCGATTTATAAAATGAATAATAGAGATTGTCTTAGAAATAATTTTAAAGAAGTAAATATATTGACAGTCCATAGTCAATATATTTACGAGAATATTATGTATGTCCATAAGAACATTGTTAACTTTCGAAGAAACTGTGATATACATAACTTTAATACTAGAAACAAGGACAAACTTGCAGTGCCCACTACTCGGCTCCATAAAATAAAAAACTCGTTCAAGGGTAATTGTGTAAGATTTTACAATAAACTCCCAAGCACTTTGACAGATCTATCAATTAATAAGTTCAAGAAATACATCAAGCAAAGGCTTATTTCTAAAGCTTACTACAGTATTAAAGAGTACATAGACGATAAAAATGCTTGGGACTGAATTGTTCTAATTAATTGTGAGCATCCTCACTGCCAGAGTTTCTTTTACTGGACACTTGGAGGCCTTTTACACCTCCAAAGATTAATTTAATTATACAACTCTTGACTGTGGGGACCATTTACATCTCCTATCATCATTGTATTATTCACTAAAGAGACTATACATCTCTGTTATTTATATTTTAATTATTTTATTATGACATTTGAGACTCTTTACATCTCTCAGAAACAATAATTAAGTACTTTTTTTTTCTGATAATATGATACAAATAATAATACCAAATGTTCTGTAAAAAATGAAATGACATGTGAAAGTGCCCTTGTGGCCTATTTACAGAATAAACGTTTTGAGTTTTTTGAGTTTTGAGTTTTTGACAAGGAGACCATGAGACGAGGCTGAAGCCCTGATCTTCTCGAGATCGGCATTTAATACCTCTACAGCTGGTGCTATATCGCAGGGGGGGAAATGGCAGTATATCTGGAGATCGTCGGCGTAAAGATGGCATGATGAGGTGAGGACATCTGAGATGGAATTAATGAAGATAGAGAAAAGAAGAGGGGTGAGGATACCACCCTGGAGGACTCCCGCAAAGAGATCTCACCACTCCGTTAAGTCGTCTCCGACTTTATACGCTGCTGGCGACCTCTCAGATAAGAGTCGCACCAGTTAGCAGAGTCGGAGGACACATTCAAGGACTTCAGTATCTCAACGAGAATGTCGACATCGACGCAGTTAAAGGCGCTGATGAAGTCGAGCTATGCTAATAAAGTGAGCTGTTTCTCATCCATTGCTTGCTGAATGTCGTCGGAGACATTGAGTAAGGCCGTGACGGTACTATGACCCGGTCTAAATCCGGACTGGAATCGATTCAACAAGTTTTTAGAGGAAAGGTAGGAGGAGAGCTGCGAATGGATAATGGGTTCTAGGACTTTGGAGAGGATTGGCAGGATGGATATTGGACGAACCTCTTTAAAGGAGGAGGGATTTGATGTTTTGGGTAAAGGGATAACTAATGCTTTTTCCAGACATTAGGGAAGGAACAACTGGAGATAGAGTGGTTTATAATATGTGTGATCGCTGGAAATAGCTCGTCGAGCACACTACTGATCATTTTAGTGCAGATATTATCATCTCCTATAGCTTTGGAGGAATTTCCAGGGGTTATAATGGTACTTTTTCTTTAAACAATATATTATTTAAAGAAAAAGTAACCTAAAAAACAATAAACAACCTTCTTGTACAATACTTTTATTCACTTGGTATCAATACTTTTCTTAGGTACATACGAGTATTAACTACATTAGAAGCAACTTATCTTGGCTAATTTTTAATGCTTAGGGCTGTTTACTCTCCGAAAAGGAATGGTAATACCGAAAGAAAGTAAAGGACAGAATGATGCGCAATTAATAGCTCAGTCCCTCGCTTTCCTACGATATTATCGTTCCTTTTCGAACAGCAAAAAGCCTCTAATGAAATATAGAAAGTCTGGAAGTATGCGGGCGCGGGAAGCATATGAAATACTTACAACTATAAAGACAAGTTTTTCTAGAAAAACATTTATATCAGGGTAATTATGCAATGGATCGTTATTGATTGATGCAAAAGGATTAATATACAAGCGATTTTTATCCAAACCATCTGGGTATTTAAACATCTCTATGTCATTAAAAATCCATGGACTGAGATACAATTGCAGTATGGGCGGCTCTTTTTCCAACATCAAAGGGCCGTGGACCTAGATATACAAACCCACTCTAAAATAGCACAGAAAAGAAGAATTTTTAACTTCGTAAGACCCGATGTACATTTTATTGTACAAACTTACACTAAGCATTATGGCCCAGAGATTTAAATAAGATCCTCTCCTAAACACGCCCACTGTAGTAACTAGTACATTGAAGTTTGATGGATTTCACTTTAAAATTTTCGCGCCACTTGCAATTTTTTCTAAACATTGTGATTGGTGGATTCAATATAAGAAATTTTGACAGAGACACTTGAAAGTAATAATTAATAGGTAATCTGCAAAAATCCGCCACTTGTGCAACCCTGCCGTGGTCCGCTGACATGTGTGTACTAATCCTAATTAATCTATAAAATATAAGCTCTGTCGTTTCGAAAATTAGACAAAATCAATAACGGGTGTACACTTATACGAATATATATTGTTTTGTATCAATCACATTAATATATTTGTTTATGTTGTTCGAAAAATTATGTACATTATGTTACACATCGGGCTTTACTGCTTAGTGTGAGGTATTCAATAATGTGCATTCTGTTGCGCAATGTTAACTCGGCCGAGTAAAAAAAAGTGTACATGGGACAAAATGGAAAATATTTTTTAAATTACTTAAAATTTATAATTAATTTGCTATTTTCGATATAAATTCTTTTGACAGTACTACAGTATAAATATTTTCAAGATATCCTGATTAATTATGCAGGTAATCTGGTTTTAGTTGAGGCATATCAATGAAAACATCTAATTTCGTCACTGTATTAATTGTTTATTTAAAAAATAACTACACACAGTCTGTTGAAAAGGAGTTTATATAGGAATACAACAATCAAAACTCACATAAAAAGATTCACTTATGTGATAATAATAAAAAACTACTTGTTTATTTTGGGATAACTATGTCCTATTCGTCACTTTGAGGTCACAAACAGAGTTTGCATATTCGTTTTGTGCTATAAATTAAAAATCAAGACACATAAATTATTATTTTATAGTTACTGATCCTCTTCTAGATTGTTGCTCTTGCATAATAACAGAGCTTTACTTAAACTATCTATTAAAATAAAATAAAAATCAACATTAAAATACAGGGATAGTGATGCAGAGGAACTCACCGTGGCTATATGGAACGAACAAGGCACATAGGCAATAGTTCACACTATTTAAGAGATATCAGTCTATCTTAAGCAACATTTTTCATTAATAAACTTGGTCAGTTAAAACTATGTTAACGAATTCAATAAAAAAGAAACATTTGAGATCTGAACATTTAACAAATATTAGTCTTATTACTAGGAGCATTTTTGACGTGATAACGTCTTATAAATCGATGAACGCCGGCTGCTCGCACGAAAAAGTGTCACGTTCCGCCTGAGCCGAGCGTGCAAGCGAGAGCGCGGAACAAGCGATCGAGAGGCATGATCGGCTTATGCTTTTCGTATGACGTTATCACGTGAAATTATCGTTCTTAAACCGGCTTTACAGACAGCCAATGTTTATCATCAAAACATGGTCAGTTAAAACTATTTTAACAAATCAAATAAAAAAGGAACACATAAGATATAAGGAACATATAAGACAAAGGAACATATTCACAACCTTTGGAATTCGTGTTTCTTTTTAAGATGATCCAAACTTCCAAAATAGTTATTGTACTGTACATATTTAACAAACAACTTAAAAAAATATTGGAACAAGAAGGGTAATTTTGGCGCCATAGTTAGGTTGTTCTCATGAGCAAATTTAATATAATCGTGATAAAAAATCTGCTGTTAACCATAATAAAAAATCTCCATTGGCAAAACTAACTTTCTGTAATCACTTATTATTTTACCGTTTATAATTTACTGAACATAATAATCTAAATTTTGAAATAAATATTATCCGAGATATTTTTGGTCTTGGCAAAATTGATTCAATTTCCTCCATATGTTTTATTTGACTTACGTCATCCACATTTGGGTAAGAAAATATTGTTTCTCTGGCAGATTTGAGTTTAGAGTTTAGTACTTTTCTTACAAATTTAATCGTTAGAATATCGTCTTGCTTGCTCAGCTTGCTTAAAATACAACTGTGATTTTCATAGTAATTAAACGTCTAATATTGTGTCATCATAGTCTCTAGGGTCTACACAAACCTGTTTAATCTTTTCGTAGTCAACAAAGTTACTTTATGTACTAAGTTGTCATAAATTCTTTCCACCTGTAAGTAACGTGACGATATGGACGTGTCGATTCTCATCAGTAATACTTGATTAGTGACCTATTTTCGAAACATACTAGGAATCGCATACTTCTTTCTGATGCATTTCAATTATTAGAAAAAGAGTTAAACACTACCTCCTTATTCATAAAACTTATCAAACCTATGATGGCTAAAATGTGCTTTGTCCTTTTCTCAAAAATTCAAATTCCAAAGTGACAGACAAAGACAAACTAATTATAGTTAAAATTTGAAAATGCAAAATGGCGAATACCATAGACAAAGAAAGATGACCAAATTAAAAAAAGAAAAAGGTCTTTGGTAATTTTTATCTTCTGCTATTCTAAAACACCGTGACTATGTTATGTAGGAATTTCTATGTAATCACTTTTTGTGGAACAGTAAAACAATGTTTTTTATTCTGTCTTATGTATTATTTCATGGTATTAGAATGCAAAATATGAAAGTATTGACCCTTACTAAAATACCTTAACGTTGACTTCAGGCAAAAGTGTTACAAAACTAGTTGATAAACCACCCGTTTTTCTCGCAGAACAAAGACAAAGAAAAATCATGATGTTTATAACTTTTTTTAGCACTTTATTCTTCAGTTTTATTATTGAAGTCACATTTTATAACTTCTAAGCATAGACTAAGATATAATGAATCCATTAAATATAATTTTAGTCATATATCGTAACACACACCCTTATTATTTGTTTAGGTATCCATGGGACAACGTCATTTTCGCCAGGACATATTTATTTGATAACGCCCAACTATAATAGTTAGAAGTCTAATTAGATGAATTTTTATTTTAGAATCTGAAATAGAGATTTTATACCGTCGGACGAAGATATAAGCGACGAAGACTTTCAGCCCGCAGCTGCAAGATCGTCTGAATCAGATAGTAGTGAAAGTTTCAGTTCAGGAAATGAAAGTGACCCTCCAACTGCAGGAGATGGGAGAGGAAGAGGACGAGGGCGAAAAAAGGCTGAGAAAGAGGCCGAGGCAGAGGTCAAGAAAGAGGCCGAGGAAGAGGGGAAGAGGTACGCCACGACATAGTACAGAAAACTATAACAGTCCACAGCCGAAGAAGCGATTCTATTGTTGACTCTCCTTCTACTAGCGGAACTATATCCTCAGGTGATCGTAGTGTGAAAGATTTTGACCCTCGTTTCCTGAATTAATACAACCGGCGGATCATTGACATTGAAGGATTTACTAAAACTGATTATCTGAAGGAGTACATAGATACGGAAGGGGATAGTGACAATCGTCCTCCACGAATACGGACGGGAAGCAAGGCATTGGTACCTGTACCAAATAAAAAGTTCCGTAAGGCTGGAGCTAAAATTTGCCTTATATTTGGGAAAAGGTTGGTGGTTGCCGTCACTGCCATTATACAGAACTCGGATCAAATCATGCGCCTGTCATGTTAAAATATACCTTACCAAATTAAGAAGTTGCTATCACGAGTTTCACAGCAATGAAGATTAATTTATTTTTAGGTTTGTTGTTTTGTTACACTTTTTAAATACTTTAAAAGACAATAAAACACTGTTACCAAACAATTCTTAGTAAAGTTATTTATATCTAAAAGCCCATTTCATTTATGTACAAATGAACAATGAACAATCTAAAATTAGCTACATTCTATTTCTTTTCACCTTAAAGTACTCCGAAAAATATATAAAAATCCCGGTTGCGTTTTTGGAACAAAAATAAACTTTAATCTGCGTGAGCCGGAACTGTGTAGTGGATTGTATTGCACATTGGGTGTTTAAGTCAGCTCGTCCTTAAATAGCTTGGGCCTTACGAGGTTAATTAGAAAATACATACTACGCGTACGCTATGACATATGCATCTATGCAAAATTGCAAAGTAAAGAGAGTACTACGAACTACGATCACCTGAGGATATAGTTCCGCTAGTAGAAGGAGAGTCAACAATAGAATCGCTTCTTCGGCTGTGGACTGTTATAGTTTTCTGTACTATGTCGTGGCGTACCTCTTCCCCTCTTCCTCGGCCTCTTTCTTGACCTCTGCCTCGGCCTCTTTCTCAGCCTTTTTTCGCCCTCGTCCTCTTCCTCTCCCATCTCCTGCAGTTGGAGGGTCACTTTCATTTCCTGAACTGAAACTTTCACTACTATCTGATTCAGACGATCTTGCAGCTGCGGGCTGAAAGTCTTCGTCGCTTATATCTTCGTCCGACGGTATAAAATCTCTATTTCAGATTCTAAAATAAAAATTCATTTAATTAGACTTCTAACTATTATAGTTGGGCGTTATCAAATAAATATGTCCTGGCGAAAATGACCGAAATAGCTGACTGCCTTGCCTTGCCTAGCCTAGTAACTGACATGACAAGAGATCGGGTTTCGCGTGCGAGCTGCGATTAATTTACATACATCTCTCTGGTTCAAGACGACACCGACTCGGGAGCAGAAAGGGCTAAAAGAGCGTAAAGAGCGACCTGGTTCTTTGAGGAGCGGTAGGCTAAATTGACCGAACCCGATCGCGAGCGGTTATGCGCAAACCTAGTTTCCTGAGTTTCTATGGATATCTGGAAATTGACAATTCATTTCTCTGAATAATAAAACTCTGTATTTGTTTGTTTTACATGCTTTTACTCTGTGATTCATTTTTAAGTAACCTCAGATGAACTAAACTCTTTGCTTACTTACTCGATGTTTATTAGCTACAAACTTTTAGTGCCCTCTACATGGAAATAATTTGACAATTTGCTTCCCCATTGACTGTTTGGTTCTGTGGCATCTGCAGGAACAAGTGAAGGCGCAAGCAGCAGCCGCTGCGCTCTCCGAGGGTGAAGCAGATGGGGAACTGTCCCCGTTGCCAGTACCTGGTGGGCAACCTCCACGGCGCCGTGGGGGAATTAGTGCTGAGCCAGTCACAGAAGAGGATGCTACAAGCTATGTAAAGAAGGTATAATTCATTTTATCTTGTCTCCATAGAAAAGCTAAATGTGCTCCAAAATGAAGACAAATTTGAGATAAACTGAATTCAAGGAAGGAATTGAGAAAGACGGCGGTTTCAGAGCTTTATTAGTGGATTTGTATATGATATATTAGTAGTCCTGGTAAATAGGTATTTTATTTTCCGTAATTTTATATTTTATGTACATAAGATATTGTGCACTGCCTTGCCTATACATTTCCCGGGCTGATTAGTAGTGGTTGCTAGGGTTGATAGCAGCGTGAGATTTGTGTGTTTCGCTGGGAAATACCAACGCATAATTAGAATAAGGAAGGGGCATTGAGCAGCGAGCAGCTGGAACTCATCGCACGCGCGCCTGAGACTCGTCGCTCGTCGGAATTCATGCAGTAGGTCTACGAAAGACCCCGCCAGGTAAGCAAGCGTTGCGTACCGCCGTCGTTAGAGATTTTCAAGGCACTTTAGTATGTTTATAGCTGTTTAATCCAGCTATACAAAACAACAATCACTTCACAGTGCCGCCGCCAGAAAAACCGCCCCAAATATAACCAACCATCCATGTTTCAGCCGCCAATATTAACATCAAAACGTTCCGTTCATCTGCTAGCTAATACAGAAACTCGATGGATTTTTCACGAAAGTCACATACCCCCGAGAACACATTTTCATGTAAACTAATATTAAGGGCGACCAAAACAAGGCCTATTAAAATTACCTAAAACCGGCTACTAAAATTACTTTCAGAATACTAAATCAATACAAATTGGCAGAATGTAAATTAAACAAGTTAAATTTAATTTAAAAAAAAACTTTTGGCGCCCAGAGAATAGGTATGATTATGAATCGTAAAGCAAAGTAACTAAGCTGACGTCATGGTGATGTTTAGTTGCCTAGTTGGCTGTTAATTTTAGGTTGTGTCGCCTCCAGCATCGGTCTCACTAAGGTGAGTATGTTTTAATTAATGTATTTTAACATGATAGTATGTGGGTTGTGATGAGATGACCTTGTGAATATATACTACGTCTATAGGATGTATAGGTAGGGAATCAAGGTACCTCGCTGGGGTTATTAGTGGTTATCTGTGTCTACCTTTTCTAGGAGGCAGAGTGGGTGTTATCAGTATACAAACACTTCAAATCTTCATATCGGTGTTATGGTGTGATGGCACTTATCTTTGTTTGTTTGGGTTTTATAAATTCACTTTGATGTATGTACCTACAAAGTCATGAATATGTATATTTTTAATGATTTTTTGATGATAGTGGTGATGGACTGTCATTTTACCAGCACCAGTTTATGTGACGTTCCACAGGTGAATTTATTTTGTGGTCGGTATGGAGTGCAGCATTCCCTCTGTGCTTGATAAGCTGTCAATAGCACAAAAGTCGAGTTTCCTGAGTGGTGTGGATCCGGAGAAAAAACTTTTTGAAAGTTTTGACAAAATCTTAAAAAAATAAGAAGGAAAAAGTGCAGAAAAGCGCGGGAAACCATTGAAATAACCAGGCGGGATTTTCGAAGTTTTTATTAATTTCATCGATTACTCGTGTATCAATCGGGGTTTTTAGAAATAAAAGGCGTCTGGAGACAAATAAAAAGAAACCAATCATGGGGAAGGCGCGAACAAGAAAGAGAAAAAAAGATGAGGCTGAAGAGTAAAGTGAAGGAGACTCCACGTCGTCGTCCGAGTCAGAGGTCGAAAGCGCAGATAAGTACAAACCTTATCTGGTAACAGATTATAAGAGACGATACCCTGAGGATTCCGGTGCTACAGAATTTGTAGTATTCGTAGAGTCTTCCAATGCGGATATACCTATAGGAACCCGAGACCTAATGTCCATATCTAGCTGTATCAAAAGGTTTAATAAAGGGATCAAATATCTTAGGTCAATGAACAAGTTCAATATTGCCATATACTTCGAAAAAGCCAGCCTTGCTAATGCCTTCTTGAACAATCCTACATTTTTAAAAGACTACCAATTTAAGGCCAATATACCAGCTTCAAGCACTGAAATTACTGGTATAATTAAAAATGTACCCACCAACTTGACAAACAAAAAGATATTCACAATGCTATCAAGTTACAAGAAAATAATATCTGTTCGAAGATTCACAAAAAGGACCAAAGTGGATGATAACTTCATTCAACAGCCGCTGCAGACAGTAGCCATCACCTACGCGACGTCAGTTCTTCCAGACTACGTAGATTTGGACGGTTGGCGGCATGACATCTCAGCGTATGTTCCACCAGTCAAACAATGTTTCCGGTGTCTCAGGTATGGCCATTTAGCAAAGTTTTGCAAGAACTCCGAGCGCTGCTCTATCTGTAAAGAAGACCACTCATATAAAGTTTGTAAAACTCCGATCGAACAGGCCAAATGCTTCCATTGCGATGGCAATCACGTTAGCATTTCAGCTCAGTGTCCAATTAAGCAAAAGAAAATACAAGAAAACAGACAAAAAGTTCAGACACCATCATTCGCTGACATATTCAAAAATGGAAATTTCCCACCTCTCGGCCCTAAGAAGCCCCTTGATCTCTTGACATTATTAAAATCAAATGACAAGGCACTGAATCTCTTAGTGCAAAGCATTATAAAAATTATAACATTAAATAAGACACAAGATACCCCAATATCCTCTAAAAATGTGATAGATGTTTTAAGCGATTTTTTCAACTCCAGTGATACCAAGAACATTAGTGCAAATTCACAGACAAATTAAAGATAGTACAGTGGAATGCTCAAAGTCTGTTATGTAATCGTCATATTTTTACTCAATTTTTGTATGAAAATAATATTGACATAGCTTTAGTTTGCGAAACTTGGCTCAAGCCTACACAACGTTTAAATATTAAAGGATACTCAATAGAACGCAATGATTGTGGCAATAAACACAATGGTGTTGCCATAGTCATTCGTAACAACATACAATACAGTAGATTAAAAACATTTTTTGATGATTCACTTCAGAATATTGCTATCAAAATAAACTTTAATAACAGTTCATTATCAATGGCCAGTCTTTATATCCCGACAAATTGTAGTCCTACTTTTAGTAAAACAAAATTTGTTAATTTTATTAATACCTTACCGCAACCATGCTTAGTAGCAGGTGATTTCAATGCACATCACACCATGTGGGGTTGCCAATCTGTCAGTCCTCGTGGAAGAGATGTCCTCGACGCTGTAAATGAATGCAATTTAGTGTTATTAAATGACACACAACCAACAACTGTAGGTACAAATAACTGGAGACCAAATGGTTTGGATTTAACAATAGTCAGTCCCTCTATAGCCCTAAATTGCAATTGGACAGTATATGATGATCCCCTGGGAAGTTATCATCTACCCACAATAACTGAGATTTTGTTCAACACTATCACTGATTCTTCTACAAACAACTTTATTTCTCAAAATAACACAGCTGCACTCAAGAGACCTAATCTACGGCTAGTAAATTGGAATAAGTTTTCAAAGCTCGCCAACACTATGCTTAAATAATTTATTATTAACCATAACGATCCTCTACAGTCTTACTATGACTATTGTGATATCATTCATAAAGCTATTTATCAATCGATGTTTAGTAGTCAGGCCCAAAATTCAAATATGAATAATAATAGCCCGAAACAGACAGGAAGCAATTTTAAATACCGGCATCCTCCTCTGCCATGGTGGAATGAAAAGTGTGCTAATGCAGTTCAAAAAAGTAATGGAATGGAAGCTTTTATTATATTTAAACAAGATCCTAGTGATTTAAACTATATTAATTTAAAAAAAATGCAGGCTGAGAAAAAACTTATTATTAAATTAGAAAGATTAAATAGTTGGAAGGAATACTGTACTGAAATAAATAGATCTACTCCAATTTCAAAAATTTGGCAAACTGCGTAAATTTAATAAATCCTACAGTAAAAGTACGAAACTAAATAATAATAATGAAATATTTTGGATAAATAACTTTTTAAGGAAATATACACCTGACTTTGTTTCACAACCAATGCAAATAAATAATACTTCTTCCGTAAACTCCACCAATAGTTACATTATCAATCCATTCACCATAGATGAGTTAAAAGCATTTATCAAGTCACGTAAAGACACAACCTTTGGTTTAGATTGCATTTCTTACAAAATGTTTCAAAAACTGGAAACAGATTGCCTTGTGAAATTTTTAAATATTTTTTATATTGAATCCAATCATATTCTTCCAAGAAATCAGTTCGGGTTTCGTCGCGGTCGGTCAGCAAGAGAAAGTATAGGGCATCTCTTCCATGATACTGACGCTGCGGTTAACAGTAATAAACAACTTGTCTGTATTTTTTTCGATATTGTAGGAGCATTCAATAACATTAATCATTCTGTTTTATGTACCGTTCTTTCTTCTTTGGGAATACCTGAAAAATGTGTTAGGTGGATTTATGAGTTTATCAGTGGAAGAGAAGTTTATGTTAAGATGAGTTGCAATAATATTTTTGGGCCTAGATTGTCAACTAAAGGCGTCTGTCAAGGTGGCATTTTGAGCCCTTTATTGTATATTCTCTACATCCACAGGCTCAATGAAATGCTAGGAAAAGAAATCAGCAACTTACTGTTTACCGATGATTTGGCTATTTATTGCAGTGGTAATGATATCACACACACAACTCAAAAATTAAATTTAGCACTGGAAAAATTACATAGTTACTTTCAATATTTAAATCTAGAAATTAGTCCAGCTAAAACTAAAGTAGTCATATTCTCAAAGAAAAAAGTCATCCCAGTTAAGCTACAATATGACAATAACTTATTACCAATTAAATCTCAAATAAAATTTTTGGGTGTAGTTTTTGCACAGAATCTCTCATGGTGTAGATATGTTGATTGCATAACGGAACGAGCTTTAAGAGCTACCAACACTTTAAGATCTTTGGTTGGCAGCCATTGGGGTGCCGATCCTAAGATTCTTTTAACTCTATACAAAGCCCTTGTAAGAAGTCACTTTGACTATGGTTTTTTCTGTTATTGTATAGATCCAAAATTAGTATAAATAAATAAATAAATTTAAGATTAATCTTAGGAGCCTTTAAGTCATCTCCAATTAATTCAATGCAGGTTGAGTGTAACTTGTGTCCATTAATGATCAGATTCAATAATTTAAAACTTAATTTCATTATCAAGTTGTTGTCTGAAGATGGCAATCTCCTTCATTCTAAACTACTAATGCTTAACTCTAATAACTTTTTAACTTGTAATATTCAAGAAACTTTAACTTATAAGAGTAAATTTAATATCTACAATAGTAGTACTTTGCCTTGTTATGAAGGATCATATGAGAGCAAATTCTGTGGGTTAAAGATTCACATAGATAGGACACTGAGTGATAAATATGCAGTTTACAATAAATTGGAGGAACACAGAGAGTTTAGACAAATTTATACAGATGGCTCAAAATGTAACGAAAACGTCTCCATGGCTTACTATGATCCTGTCACTAAATTGGGACATGGGTTCAGATTGCCATCAAATGCAAGTATATACACAGCAGAAGCTCAATAGAATATATAGAATCAACTAACCTCAGTTTCAAGAAATGGTTGATAATTTCGGACAGCATGAGCGTTTTAATGGCACTGTCAAATCCCACGTACAATGGTAGCACAAACTATATTATTTATAACATAAGGCAGAAAATTAGTAGGCTTTGGCTCAATCAAGATAGAGAAATAAGTTTGTATTGGACACCATCTCACATTGGCGTCTCTGGCAACGAACTCGCTGATAAACTTGCCAGCTCTATAATAAAAAAACCCAATATTCACCAAATACCTGTCAAGAACATTAATTTGCCAGCTTCAGATTGCAAAACCGACATTAGAACGAATATTAAACATCAATGGATGCTTCATTGGAGAGAAACGACACAAAAAAAAGGAAAATGGTACAGCTATATTAACTCGGACATTAAGAGACCATGGTTTATCGTCGGAAAATATCTACATAGAAACTTTTACACAACAATTTGTCGTTTGAGAATTGGACATGGCAGATTTAATGAACATTTACATAGATTGAAAATGATTCCTTCCCCAAATTGTACATTTTGTAATTCTGAAAACCAATCTCTAAATCATATATTTTTGATTGCCCTCAATTCAATATACAAAGACTAGTATTCATTGACAGCTTATTGAACATTTACAAAGAAGCCCTGGATGTCCCGCGCTCTATTCAGGATCTCCTTAAGAATATAGAAGCATTTTACCCTATTTATAATTTTATCAAGAGTACCATTGGAGTTATTTGAAAAATAATAATACACCGGAATAGACCTATACTACCTGATTTGACAACTCGGATGTGACCTATAAATACTGGAGGAAAATTGATACCTGATTTGACAACACGGATTGACCTAAACATACTGGATTATGAAGTTAAAGAATAAATACGTTAGACAAGGCTATGTGCCTCGAATATATAATAAAGACTGAAGAAAAGACCTACGGAAAGACAAGGCTTTTAGCCTCAATCAATATGAAGAGAAGAAAAGAAATTAAAATAAGACCAGGCGGTATGGGCTTAAGCTCTTAGCCTTTTCCATAAAGGAAAAAACATTACAAAAAAATAAATAAGAATAAGGTTTTAAAAACAACTTTAAATATCTACCAAACCGTTGGTATTCAATAATGTATTATTACAATCAGCCGCCGTCACGCCCTCGCCGCTCGCCGTTTGTGTGAGCGCTGGAGCTCTATTTTTGAATCACTCACGTGACATAATATATCGCATGAGACATATGTCACGTTCGACTTACAAGCCGCATGACGTTGATTTTCTGCATTTTTGAATCGTTCGTCACCGGTGTTGCCAATAAATTTGCAAATGTTGATTTTTATCTGTGACATGTAGAAAACGTAAAAACCGGTAAATATCGCATATGACACGGAACGTTAAATGCTCTCATATTAGAGGCTGTTTGACAGTTTCTGTTTAATTAAGCTGCCTACTAAATCAAAGCAATAATATGGAACTAATCGGACTGTTAAATCTGACGCAAATGTCACATATTTGACGTTTTGGATTCCAATTTGAAAAACCGCGCGAAAACAGCAAACTCTGACACTTCGAATTGTGTTGACATTAGCTTTGACGTATTTGACGTTTATTCTACTATTCGAGTGGTGCTGACCACTCGTTGCAGGCGAATGACTGAAAAATACGTATTTTCGGATGTCGAAGGAATATCAGTAGAATAGAGCGCTCACGTGACATAAAAGTCATGCGAGCGATTAAAAAATAGAGCTCCAGGACATTAGCTG
The DNA here is from genome assembly GCA_949825045.1 of Argyresthia goedartella. Taxonomy (NCBI): domain Eukaryota; kingdom Metazoa; phylum Arthropoda; class Insecta; order Lepidoptera; family Argyresthiidae; genus Argyresthia; species Argyresthia goedartella. The sequence continues at coordinate 16,140,008 of OX463821.1, read as the reverse complement.
AGAATAGGCGAAAACAGCGATTATCTCCAAAACTAGAAATCGCCTTAGGGTACCTTTATCTGTGGAACGTCACTTTTACGTGTTTTTATTTACCTACTTATTGTATATTTTATTTTGTTATGTATGTGATAGTAGGGTAGGTGCGCAAAGCAGCGCACTGACATGTCAGTCCGGTAATAAATGGTTGTACAGGACGCACGTCTATTATTTAACAGTGGCGAACGCGGAAAAACAAATACTAACTATCAAACGGACAAAATATTAACTATCTGTGCAGTGTATTTGCAGTGTTGATTAGCAAAATGTCAGTCGGGAAGGTTCGGGAGTTTGCTGTAAAGACCGGGAATTGGTCTAGCTATGTGGAAAGACTGGAGAGTTATTTCTTGGTTAACAAAGTGGCAGCGGAGTTTCAACTACCGACATTAATTTCGGTGATGGGCGAGGACGCGTATGAACTTTTGGCTACGTTGGCTAGCCCTACGAAGCCATCAGCGTTAAACTACCAACGGGCCGTGGAGTTATTGGCTGTCCACCTGCAGCCAAAACCATCGGAGTTGGCGGAACGTTACAAATTCCGTCAACGTCGACAACTCAGTAACGAGTCAATTGCCGAGTATGTGACGGAGCTTAAAAAACTGTCAAGATTTTGCGAGTTTGGATCGGCCCTAGATGAAAATCTTCGAGATCAGCTGGTTTGTGGGTTGAAAAGCGAGATAATTCGGCAAAGACTATTCGCGGAGGACAAGTTACAGTATACTCGAGCTGTTTCTTTGGCCTTATCATTGGAAGCTGCTGAAAGAGACGCAAATGCTGTGGAGCGGGGCGCTGTGGAGCTGGCAGAAAGAATGCATAAGTTAAATTACGGCGAATGTACAAGATGCGGAGACAGCAGACATCAAGGTAGCAACTGTGTATATAAAGATTACGTGTGCAGCCTTTGTCAAGAAATCGGTCACTTGAGGAGGATGTGTCCCAGAAGATCCAGGAATATGGAGTACAACCATTCGAGACGGCGGGGCAAACGGCGGGAACAGCCGGTAGTTTTGAAACAAGATCATCACGCGGAGGCCGCATGATCGGGCGTGGAGCGAGCACCAGCGGCGGCGGCGGCGGCGGCGGCGGCGGCGGTCGAGGCTCGTGGTCCAGAGGCGCGGGGCGCGGGGCGCGCGGTGCAGCGAGAGGGGGCCGGGAGCGGGCTCATGCTTCATTTCACTCGTTAGAAGAGCAAGGAGAGATGTTTTGCGATGATGACACCAATATCACACATACGGATGTTGACAGCGAAGAAGAACAGCCTATGTACCAGATGGCGTTAAGCAAATATAAACCGACATGAATCGTTGTTCGACGGCACATTGGGTAAATACACCGGGGGCTGTGCCGCGCTGAGTGTGCGCGAGGGCGCGGTACCTATCTACTGTCGCGCGCGGCCGCTGCCGTATGCGCTGCGCGAGCGCGTCGACGCCGAGCTGGACGGCATGCTACGGGCCGGAGTTGTCGAGCCGGTCACCCACTCCGACTGGGCCACGCCGCTGGTCGTGGTAAACAAAGCCGACGGTGGTTTGAGAATATGTGCCGACTATAAGGTAACCCTGAACAAAGTTTTAGAGATTGACAGATACCCGGTTCCAAAAATGGAGGATTTGTTTAGTCATCTAAGTGGGAATAAATTATTTACGAAGCTAGACCTCTCTCAAGCCTATAATCAGATTGAATTATCGGAGGATTCAAAGAAGTTTATACTCAGTATAATTGTGTTTTCTATTAAGTACGATTGTCTTAGATATGTTCTTATTCTATTTTGTTACATTTTCCTTTAGAGTACTCTAAATTAGGTTTAGATTATATTTGTATTTTTTTGTTAATAAGGGTGGAGGTGTTATGTATGTGATAGTAGGGTAGGTGCGCAAAGCAGCGCACTGACATGTCAGTCCGGTAATAAATGGTTGTACAGGACGCACGTCTATTATTTAACATATTTACCTACTTATTGTATATTTTATTTATTTCTGAGCTCAGACTGGGGGCGTAGCTTTAACCTATGCCTGGAGCGGATGGCCCAAGATCGGAATTAATGGAAAACAACTGAGAGCCCTATACCTGTAGGGGTCATGCAAGTATTTTAGTCGGAAGCAGAATTTTAGGGGAAATATTAAACAGCACATCAAAAATACTGTTTTGCACAGCAAATATCAGGCCAACTTGCTGCGGTAGCTTAGGTGTAGAGTAAATACTTTTATACTTCGAGTTAGGTTTAATATGCAAGAACAAAAAAAATACTTAAAACATAAACTTGATTGCACATAAAATATTTAAAACATAAAAAATGTTTTTGCTGATCCTTTTTGCAGTGCAAATCAGTATTTTTGATGTGCGATTAAATACTAGCCGAATTTTAGTGGTTTTTGTTCATCCACTCCCCCATGTCAGCAAAAGTAAGCAAAGTTCTAACCCCCTCACTGTGATTAAAAATATATATTAACGTAAGCATGGAGGCAGTGCACTGCCTCCATGCTTACGTTAATATATATTTTTAATCAGTTCTGGTTTCCTTTTGATTATTCATGAGAAGCAATTTTCAAGTCTAGAAAAATAAGGTATAATAATAATAAGGACCATTAAGTTTTTTTATCTACACACGTATCATAAATCCTCTTTACTGCGTACAAAAACCGCACGTTACGATCAGCATAATGTTAAACTACTTGGTAAAAACTCATTTCTTATCTGAAAAATTACACATTATGACCATAATGTGTAATTTTTCTACACATTATGACATTCAAATTTCGAACGCCGACGCCCGCCTCGTGCCGCCCCTAGTTTGTCTGTGAAGTTGGTACTGACATTCAAATTTCGAACGCCGACGCCCGAAGTTGGTGATACAGAACAAGCTAAACAACTGCAGAGCCACAATGCCGGTCAAACATGCGGTTCCTGAACACATCAAAGAGAGCTTATGATATGTGTGTAGATAAACTAGTGTATGTAACTGTACATAATAAAACTCTCGAGTGATATTATTATGAAACTCGCCTTCGGCTCGTTTCATAAACCCACTCTCGAGTCACATAAACTACTATTATGCAGTTTTATTTTTATTGAAGCAAATTAAAAAAAATACACAGTATCTGAATGAAATAAATAAACATTACTAACGTTATCACCATCCAGACCCCCCGTCCCCCATGTCATCAAAATAAGCTGAGCAAAGATCCCCCAACCCCCTTTGGTGCTTAAGTAATACTTCAATGAAGTACGAGATGATAATGATATTTTATTAACTAGCACCATACGTTCCAGGTTGTGCCAAAGGACTACAAAACAATGGGCGCTCTGTCCCGAGCGATAGCTTCGAATGTGCTGTTCACACACCTGGACGAGTCGGAGCGGGCTGACATGTTCGACGCGATGTTCCCAGTGCAGTGTCTGCCGGGGGAGACCGTCATACGGCAGGGCGATGAGGGGGACAACTTCTATATTATCGACCATGGTGAAGTAGAGGTAGCTATAATGCGCTGGTTGACATGTACATCTGCCACCCCATATTGAAATTGCGTGATATTTGTTTTTTTCTTGATCAAATGTGGGCTTAACTGTGTCTCTGTGACCCCGTATGGGAAAAGGCGTGACACTATATTTGTTTGTTGATGGCTAGTTCTTATTATGGTGGAATAAAACTACACGTTTTAGGTTCCAAACTTTTTTTGCTAGATTTAGTATAAAAACTAGCCGGACGTCAAGGAAATGACATACTTACATAAGTTACAGTATTATGGATAGACAAGATATACATACATTTTAAAATTATGGCCGATTTAAGGTTTTTTCAGGACAGGAAAGTGAGATATGGCGCTGGAAAATGATATCAATGGTTTAAAATATTTAAATATGCATAATAAGTAACCAGTATATTACTTAATAATATATATAAATATACGAAATATGTTTTATCCTTAAATTTAAAACCAATATTAAATGTAACTATGAGGACGTTAAATTACTACCAGGATAATGAGAAAAACCAGGAAAGTGAAATATTTACATACATTTGTATGAGTCCATTGATAATGTCCATAAATAATCACAAATAGTGAACAGTAAAGATCTATGAATCATCAGCGTTTTAAATGTAAAGCTTAGTAAGCTAAGAGATTTTCAGGTAGACATTAACAGTATGAAGGGATAGTTTTTTTTTTAAGTATTTTTATTTTCATAGGCTTAACTTAATTACATACATGCAACAATCACAAAAACCCTCAGGATTTATCAGTGATTGGGAAGGAAGTTATTGTTGCATCAGGGGAACCTCCGAAGTGAAATGACTGAATCTCCTCATTGTATTTTGTTGCATAATTTTCAGAAAAATCCATATGCACGGCTGCATCTATTTCAGTAAGGGATTCCTTTAATTTTTTATCTACACACGTATCATAAACCCTCTTTACTGCGTACAAGAACCGCACGTTACGATCAGCATAATGTTAAACTACTTGGTAAAAACTCATTTCTTATCTGAAAAATTACACATTATGACCATAATGTGTAATTTTTCTACATATTATGACATTCAAATTTCGAACGCCGACGCCCGCCTGCGTGCCGCCCCTAGTTTGTCTGTGAAGTTGGTACTACAGAACAAGCGAAACAACTGCAGAGCCACAATGCCGATCAAACATGCGGTTCCTGAACACATCAAAGAGAGCTTATGATATGTGTTTGGATATATTAGTGTATGTAACTGTACATAATTAGGTATTAAAACTCTCGAGTGATATTATTACGAAACTCGCCATATTAATGCCCTCCATTATGTAGCAGTCACATAATAGTAGATTATTAACCAAGGGGATAAAGCAGTGTCTTCTGTCACGGGTGACGATTTAAATCGCGAGCGTAACGAAGGACTCGAGGTTTACTCCCGAGCGTAGCGAGGGTGTTAAAAACTTAAATCACGAGCGAAGCGAGGGATTTAAGTCGAGTCCTGAGTTTAGCGAGGGATTTAAGTTCACCCAAGACTTAGACACCTTTATCACCGAGGAAAATACACTACTTTTCGTACCATTTGCGAAAAATTAACACAATAATAATATGAGATAAGCCTTTATTCAAAATAATGACAATTAAAAGTAAAAGTTAACATTCGAAACATTTGTCCAATTATTGATAGAGAGAGTTACATTTTTGTTTGGTAAATTTATTATTGATGAGTTGATTTGAGTATTTCTCTGTGCTTGCGTCTGAGGAACTTGCGTTTCATTGTAGATAGTATACGTCCGAGATAGTGGTAGTGGTGCATCGTGAGTTACGGACGAAGATAAGATGCCGGAAGTTGATGGTTGTGGCTCTGATGGATTATGTTTTATATTTTTGTTAATTTGACTGCTTAATATGGTTTTATTCGCCATTGAGCTTTCGATATAACCCTCAGCTACTCTATCAGAGCTCCAACCACCGTGTCTTTTTATTAATATCCGCCCCTGAATCCGCCAAGAAAGTCGCCGAAGTTCTTCTAAAGCAGTGACCGGTGTAGAGTTCAACATCTTTAAGTTTTAAATATTTAGCAATTTCCTTTGGCATATTGCTAATTTTATTTTTGCCGATGGCTTGTCGAGTACATTTCCCATTCCGATAGTTTATAAAAAATCTATTGTTTTCCATGTTGGTGGGACGTAATGCTTGGTATTTATGAATGATTTTAGTATATTGTCCTTGTACAATGAATGACCGATTTTTCTTTGTCCTTTACATTAATCAGCAGCAACCCATTGGAATGATTTTCAACGTCCTCCACCTTTAAGTTTACAAGTTCACATCCGAGGCAAGCACCATTGAGTCCAAAAATTAAGGCCACCTATAACAAAGATAAAATACAGGTAAATATATAGAATAATTACCATTACTAAGATACGAAATATTCATAGTTAAATCATGTATACATACTTTTGTGGCCAGAAAAATTTCGTCAGGAGCTTCATTCAGAAATTTTTCCACATTTTGAGTCGTAAATTCTTTGCGCTCAGATTTTCTTTTTAAAAAAGCCAGTAATTTCGTGAATCTATTTATTTCAATGCTATGTTTGATGCTTATTGTAGCTTTCAGTTTTGAGGTTATGCACCAAAGTGTATTCGGATTCTTTGTCTTGGATAAATAATCAAAATAGACAAGAAGTACTGATTCTGAAATTGATAGGCCTTTCGCACTTCTCCACGTTGTTCATAAGTTTTTAAATAATTTTCCTTGGATTTTGTTTTAAGCAAATTATTTATAATTGCGGCAGCATTTGCACTGATGGAATCCGACAATTCACTGTCACTGTCGCTTTGATTTAACTTCGTAACGTATTTTTTAGAACATTAACTTATTTATAAAAATAAATTAAAATAAACCTAACATTTATGTATTTGATTGAAGAAAACAAAAACGCGGCAAATTCCTAGACTAATATTTTTTGTCGGAAAAGCAAAGGCATCAAGCTCATACGGCCTCGTCGGTTTTCATAATTTTATTTAATAATCATAACTGCATAATAAATGCGTATTCCTTTTTCAAAAAGATGTATAATGCTTTATATACAAACTCAATGGTGTAAACACAGATGTAGTTCAGTATAAATTTCGGTAAGTATTCCAAATTTAAATCACATTCTCCCCCTAGAGGATGAATGAAATTCAGTACAATTTTCTTTCCCTGTTTTTAACAGATTAAAAATGACTATTGTTATGCGAACATATGCGAACATATGCCACAAAAAGCGAACTTTTTGTGGCATAGAATGTCACTTTTTTGAGCAAGTGGTACGAAAACTAATATTATGGACTGATACTGGTGCAAGATATTTTTTTCATGGTTGAAGAAATTTTCGAGCTTTTATTTAAATTTCTGAAGGAGCAGATATTTTGTAATTGATCTTTTTTGTTTAAAAATACTACGATCTTTCTTGGTTTTGGTATCTGTTATCAGTCCACGTTCTGCAACCCATTCTTGATTTTTGACTACCATTGTGTTGTCAAATCCATCACACAAGGCAATAGATTTTATGCAGCACCTATCACAAATACGCTAAATATACACAAATACAAATGCATGTCTCTCTGGCAATATTTTTTGGAGCCACAACACAAAATGGTGTGAGTCTTGTGAACGTTAAATAGCTGACTGTATGTCCTGTCTTCAAAAATTCTTCGTTTAACTTCCGGAGCGTATCAAGTCTGTAACGCTTTTGGTTTCTTATTTTCTTTTTTTGATCTATTTTCCCAGTTCCTTATGTACTGTATCTACTTATTGTCTTTCATAAAAGCTTCAATTGACTGACGTAGCCATTCTTCTGTCCTTTTATTAAGTTTTACTCTCAGCATATTATTCATTACGCTATTACATTGAAATAATACAGGAACGGTAAGTTCTATGAATGTGTATCACTTTCCTGTAGTGTCATCATTTTCCTGTCTAAGTGGACCCAGACAAGTGATACGCAGAAAAGTGATAATTTTGAGGTATTTTCGTTAATACTACAAAAACGCTGTCTTTGATTGTAATTTTAAGGATTTATATATACATAGTCAGGTCATAAGTTCTGTCACATGTGCAATATGAAATAATTTAGACATGTTTATTATTTATGTAAACATTTATATAGCAAAATGAACTTAATAAAACAAAGATTCTTATGGTAATAAAGTTTATTCAAAAAGACCCCCGCGATTTTGAATACAGGCCTTTATTCTGCGCGGCCAGTCGTCTATCGCAGCACGAACGAGGTCCATGTCAATATCGGCGGCTGCCTTAATCAAAGATGCCTTGAGTGACTCCAAATCAGGATGGGGCTTTGAGCAGGTCTTTTCCTCCAAGTGTTGCCATATCTTGTAATCTAACGGACTCAAATCTGGACTGGAGGAGGGCCAGTCTTCGCGCCGGATGAAGTCGATTTCACGCGCCGCCAGCCAGTCTTGTGTGCTTTTCGCTCTATGAGCTGGCGCAGAATCTTCTTGGAATACCCAGTGCCTGTTATTAAACATGGTATGAGAAACAGGTTCCACAAGGTTCTTGAGGACTGTATTTTGATACACAACTGCATTCGTTTTTACGCCTTTCTCACAAAAATGTACCTCAGTTAAGCCCCAATAAGAGACTCCCAACCAAACCATGAGCGAGGATGGAAAATGACCTCGTTGGACACGCGGAATACGGTTGCTCGCTTCTTCACTGCTGTGTGCGTACACCTTATCATTTTGTTTGTTGTAGCTCTCTTCCACGGTGAAAATTTTTTCATCCGAAAAAAGAATTTCCCGATGCTTTTTTCCCGCGTACCGCTTCAACAAAGCGCGGCATCTCTTCAGTCTCAGGTCCATTAAACGAGCGTCCAAACGATGTCCTGTTTTTCTTCGATATGCCCTAAGCCCTAAGTCTTCATTTAACACCCTTTTCACCGTGGTCCTGCTTAACCCCATCTGAAGGGCCAACAGTTTCTGCTTACGTATGGGATTTCTTTGAATTCGCGCCTTCACAGCTTTTATCACTGCTGGAGTCCTAACAGAGCGAGGGCGACCACTTCTTGACCTGTCATCTACACTAGAGTCTTCATTGTATCGTTTTATGGTACGATAAACGAATCTTTTGGTTATATACAAATTTTTCAGTAAGTCGAAAATCTGAATTGGCGCGTAACTGCAACGATGCAACGCAATAACTGCGACACGGTCTTCTTTAAGTGTCCACTCCATATTAAAAAATGAGGAAAATTCTAAAAAGTACACATTTTTATTTTCATGAAAAATTCGAAATTCGAATTCAATAAACTTTTTTGTGGCCAGCGTTCTAAATTCAAAAGTTTTTATTGTGTGACAGAACTTATGACCTGACTGTGTATTATATGAACTCTTGATATATTAATTAAAACTAATAAAAATAACAAATATTGTTTACGTAATTACTTACCATACCAATGAGAATTTGTCTGACCCGAACACATCTGCAGTCGAAGAGAGCTTCGCACAGAACACAATTACTCTGACGAGGAGCTTCGTCACGACTGTCTGATAATTTTATTGGCTGCGGATCGAGCGGCAATGGGCTCATTGAGCTACGGACTTTGTATCGGAATTCGGGCTCCTTCGATTTTTGTTTAAATTGTCGTATTTTTAGCTTACAGGAAAGTGATATGCAATTTTTATCGCCTCTATATTCTCATTGAAAAAAATGATTAAAAATAGGGAGATACGTATACATTTTCTCAAGTATTAGCTAAGTTATATAATAAGTTACTGCATTGTGATATAATATGTTTGATTATGTACATATTTTTTTATTATTATGGTTGAAAGCTTGACTTTTGTAAAATCGCCCCACAGGAATGTGATAATTTTGCGCACATTTGGACAAACGTAAAAACTTAAGAAGCTTACGAATCGAGCAAAATAAAATTCCTCCACTATAAGAACTAACCTGCTACATTTATTTATTTATGGGGTCGTTCAGGTATTATGTAAGCTGAATTTTGAGACCCTTCCCTGCCCTCCCTTGTCAGAAAAAAGTAAGCAAAGTTCCAACCCAATGCTTACGTAAACAATGGTTTCTCAAGCCTAGTAAAATATGGAATCGGGGGGCACGGCAGTGCCCCCGCCAAGTCGAGCGCGAAGCAAACACTGCCGTACCATCCTTTACTGGAACCATTTCGCCGCATTTTCAGGCCCCTATTTGAAAACCTCTGGATAAGACCAGAACGCAGAAATATTCGTCATCCAGTAAGCTATAATGACATACTTAATTAAAATCCAAACTTTCAAGTCTGTAGGTCATTTAGTTCCGAAGTTAAGTGAAAGCAAAGTTTCGCATTTATGACACTCAGTCACTCATGATCATCAGAATAGAACTAGTACCTCCCATAAACTCAGAGAGCTGAAATTTGGTACAGAGTTAGGGTTTAAGGGCCACATAAAGGGAAAATTATAAAAACTAGGATAATCAAAGATCTGGAGTGCCTGGTGACCCTGATTAGAAAACACAAGAGCTTGGTTTTCTCTTGGTATAGATTCGGTGTATACCGTTTTCATATCTCCCGGATATCTCCCGAAAATCTAATAAAATAAATCAATATGCCCACGTTTCTACAAAAAGAAGTGAAATCCCACCAAAAACATTCTGTAAAAAACTAGCCAAGTCTCGATGGAGCTGCTTGTTTATGTCTAAAAAGTAATGAAATCTAGACAAAGTCGTGCCAAGTCTAAGGTTCCTTACTGCGATTTCTTTATTATTATAGCTAATGTTGTGTGACTTGGCCGTTAAACATTCTTTATACGTTAGTGGGTATACGTCAATTTTGATTACAATAATATATAATATTTTGTATTTAATTACAAAGCTGCAAGTTTCCTGATAGGGACACGTTATGAAATATTAGAAAATGACTGCAGGCGCCATCCGTGATCGTTTTATGCTGCTCGTTAACGGTATACAAAGGAATTCTATTTTAAGCAAATTCATCATGTCATGACTTATTTTTTATTGACATTGAGAGTAACAGATATGACATAGGTAGTTAAAACAGATATAACATTACGTATTAACAAAATTGACTTGTACTCACTAACGTATAAATAATGTTCAACGGCCAAGTCACACAACATTAACTATAATAATAAAGAAATCGCAGTAAGGAACCTTAGACTTGGCACGACTTTGTCTAGATTTAATTACTTTTTAGAGATAAACAAGCATGCCATCGAGACTTGGCTAGTTTTTAGGGTTCCGTACCCGAAGGGTTCCAAACGGGACCCTATTACTAAGACTTCGCTGTCCGTCCGTCCGTCCGTCCGTCCGTCTGTCACCAGGCTGTATCTCAAGAACCTAGCTAGCTAGAGAGTTGAAATTTTCACAGATTATGTATTTCTGTTGCCGCTATAACAACAAATACTAAAAAACAGGATAAAAGAAATATTTAAGGGGGCTCCCATACAACAACTCTTTCAAAACCACATAAAAACTTATGGATGCACCTGGTTACGTACATGGAGTGTGAAAGTAACCGCACCAATAACTTTGTAAACAATATTTTGCTGTGTAAAATCCAAACTATTCACTCCACACCATCGCTTCCATTGAACGGTGGTACGGAACCCTTCGTGCGCGATTTAGACTCGCACTTGACCGGTTTTTTACAGAATGTTTTTGGTGGGATTAATCTTACCCATACCTTAAAGTATTTTAATGCACATTTTTTTATTTATTTTTAAAATTAATAAATTTCGCAAAAAAAAAGCAGAAAACAAAATAAATAATTATTGCTAACATATAAAGTCATATTTATTTATTACTGTAGATCACAGTACATATATACATAAGTACATATATAAGTATATATATGTACTTAACAAACGTCATTTTTGCCATTTCTCCTACATTGGACCAATATGTAGGAGAAGGAGGGCGAAGAAACTCCCACTGATTGATTGTTAGATCTCTTTAAAAAATGCTCATGCTTAACTAATACAAATATTACAATATTAATTATTATAATTAATAAGCAGGAATAAATTATTACAAAATTATTAACAGCAAGGACTTTGTTGAGCTAGATTAACCCCATACAGCTAGGCATTTAAGTAATCTTGAACATTGTAATATCCCTTTTTCGACGAAGTCGCTTTAACATGATTTTTAAATTGCTCAAATGGCAATTTAAAAATCTCCAAAGGTATTTTATTGTATTAGAGAATGCACTAACCCTTGAAAGAATTGCTAACCTTTGCCAGTCTAAACCGGGGCGCTACGCTATCGCTAAGTTTCGAAAATGTTGTAAGGTTCTTGCGTAAATGCATTATATTTTCGGAAATAAATTGACTAGCTACTTTCTTTAAAAGGAGCCGGTTCGTTTTAAATTGCTCGAATAGCTCTTTTCTGAAAAAAAAAATTGTTTGAATATCCGCTGCTTTCCCCCACAACAAAATACCATAAGATATGACACTAAGAAAGAAACGATGTAGCCACATCTATATTTTAACCCTAGTGAAACCGTATTGTTTGGGGTGGATTTGTTTTGTACGGTTGAAGTGTGAGAGCATTTGATTGAGCATAATCTTTTCGTATTTACTATCCAGACCCCGCCGTCGCCCATGTCATAAAAAATAAACTATGAAAGATCCTCCCACCCCCCTTTGGTGCTTACGTAATACTTGAATGACCCCTATTGAGCGTTAGGTCTCTAGCATCTACGTCACAAAGGCGGCAGCCGCAGCCATGGGGCATCTTCTTTGTCAGCGGAGTGGGCTATCTGAAGTCCGACCTCGACAGTCGACCGCCGCGAGTCGCTACATGTAGTACGTTGAACGACAGGTGCTAGTGAACGGCGAGCCAGTGACGGCGATCGGCGAGGGCGGCAGCTTCGGCGAGCTGGCGCTGATCTACGGCACGCCTCGTGCCGCCACCGTGCGCGCGCGCTCCGCGCTCAAGCTGTGGGGGCTCGACCGCGACTCGTACCGCCGCATCCTGATGGGCTCCACCATACGCAAGCGGCGCATGTACGACGAGTTCCTGTCGCGCGTCTCGATACTAGGTAAGACAGATACGCAGGTAAACACTTGTATTAATACGGTAAGGCTGGGCACCCCGACAGCGGAACTTAGAATTTCACCTTTAGATTACTTATAGAGGAATCGGATTCAAATCTTAATAAAGGCTCTTCAACGATCTATAGAGCACTTATAGAGCAACGTAACATTACTTAAAGGTGCGATCCAGACATGTTCTTTTGTCCAAGAACGCTAGTTTGGACGCTGGTTCGGTACGGCACGGTGGTAAGGCGCGTCTTGATCGCAGCCGATCCGGGCGTCGAAACAAGCGATCTTGGATCGCGACGCTGCTGATAAGAAACGGAAGTACGTTACGGACAAAAGAACATGGCTGGACCCACCTTATATAACGATTATATAATATAACGATTTAATAAATATCAAGTACATAAATTCAAGTCCGGTGCGAAATTGTATTTTTTTTTTGTGACAATTTTGGGAGACTTCTATCGACCACAAATAATCAAATTACGTTTATTTTAGTCGATGAATAAGTCCCGATTTTAAAACATAAACGTATAAAAAGAATGATCAAAGACTGCTTTGGTACTATTTTAAGTAACTTGAGATTTAGAAAAGGCTGTTTTGGGCTACTGCTTCGACCTAATGGACTTATGAATGTTGAAAAACGAAAGGTGTAAACCAAAATCTTAGCAAGTGCAAGCCGGCGGGTAACCTATGCAAGAGGAGGGCAAAGATCCGTCGCCAGACCACCTGTCAGCCGATGGTCCGGTGATATATATAGCGAGGATTGCAGGAAAACAGTGAACTCGGGTTGCACAGGACTAGGTTGAATGGTGTGATCAGGAGGAGGCCTATACTCTACAGTTGGTTCCCTGAAGGATGGATGATGATTACTGGCTCTGAACTTTATTTTGGTAATGTAACAATGTTTATTTTACAGAAAGCCTAGAGAAATGGGAACGGCTGACGGTCGCCGATGCCCTGGAACCTGTCTCCTTCACTGACGGCGAGATTATAGTGCGACAGGGCGAACCAGGCAATGATTTCTACATCATTGTTGAAGGTATGAAACATTATCTTTTGTTAACGTTGCACGCCGTTGCAGCTCGTTGCAGCCCGGTCCCCGGCAGCTTTGGTGTGTAGAGGATTTTCGCAAAGTAAAGTAAAGTTTCAATTAATATAGGTGTACATCAGGTATTTTATAATGTCACTTAAATATTTTTCGCTATATTCTGCCATGCAGACGTGCAAATGTTATTAAACAACACAATGATCATAAAAGTAAATTAACTAAAATGTCTTAAAGTATTATTCAAAATAAATTTATTTATTTCTCATCATATTATCTATCTATAATTTTCATTCTCATTATGATTTAAATATTATGTTAGATCGATTTGTCCTCCAAGAGGTCCTGTGTCTTATATAGGTAGTATGATTTTTCGACTAAGAAATATTTCACTCCAAGAGGTCCTGTGTCTTATATAGGTAGTATGATTTTTCGACTAAGAAATATTTCACTCCAAGAGGTCCTGTGTCTTATATAGGTAGTATGATTTTTCGACTAAGAAATATTTCAGTCCAGCCTTGTATAAATGGAGTTGGTCAATGTCGCTAATCGATTTTGACAGCCTATTATATACTTTTGGCGCCTTACCAAATGTACTTTTGCTAAATTAAGCAGTACAACGGGGGAGCACTTATTTTAATATCTCTTTACTATTCATTTTCTTATACAAGTTCCAGTTTGTTACAGCAGATGGAAGATTTCTACATGTATAATCATAATCATTTATTCATAACAGTATGTTACATGTCAATGGATTAACGCACTTAAGAGTTATGCCAATTAAATATAGTGATGGCAATGTCAGTATATCTAACATTCTCAAGTGAGGCATGCAGCTGTCTGTTGGTTTCAACTTACAAATTGCCCTTAAACACCGTTTTTGTTCTCTAAATGCCTTATCTTTGTCGGTTGAGTTCCCCCAGAAAATAATAAGGCGAGGCGACAAAAGCGCGATACACGGTTAACAAAGCCGCTTGCCTAGTAACTTTGGCAAGCATAGAGCATAAGAAAACTGACTTATTTTTTTGCAAACATGCTCTATTTGTTGTTTCCATGTCAAGTGTGAGTCAATATTAAGTCTTAAGAATTTAGTTCGTCAATTTTCGTTCTGTTTGATTGTAATATTTTAAAATGCTTGTTTATCAAGATTGATTATCAGATTATGACGGGAGCCATTCAATAATATTTTTTAGAGAATTATTAATTTCCGATGTTTATGTTTTTTTATCTTACAATCCGCAATCATAGTGCTGTCATCTGCAAATAATACCATTGGGTGACTTACTGACGTAGGGAGATCATTGATGTAAATGAGGAATAGTAATGGTCCTAATGCGCTACGCCATATTTTTACAATTCTTGGGCCTGATAAATATTGATTTTCAGCTTTTGTTTTATGGCGTATTCTGAAAATCAGAGTCAACTGTGTTCTGTTACTCAGGTAGATTTTAATAATTTCAAGCACATTACCTCGGACACCGTATACATCGAGTTTGTTTATCAGATTAACATGGTCGACGAAGTCAAATGCTTTCGTCATGTCTATGTACAACGCTGAGACAGGAATCCTTTAATCCAAACAAGTCACTACCTGCATCAAGAAATCGTAAATGGTTAAGTCAATTGTCTTACTTTTTTTAAAACCCTTCTGTTGTGTGCGAATAGATATTTTTTCTCAATCTATAAAAACTCATGTCTTCGCGGTCCTTTTTCTTGAAGAGCGGTCTAATAATTGAAGTTTTCAGCTAATTAGAAAATATGCCTTGCTGGATCGACAGGTTAATTATACTGCTCAAAACGGGTGCTATTAATTCCGCCAATTTTTTTAAAACTTGTAACTACTGGACCGCTTGGTTGTTCCACGGGACAGTGTGTCTCTAGTACGATTCATATTATCGGATAATGGTACTAAAAACGACATGAGTCTCTAGTACCATCAATGGAACTAGCGATACACAAGTGTGTCACTAGTTCCATTGATGATTCTGTCCAATGGTACTACAGCAATAACGGGAGTGGTTGGCTTTAGAAAATAATGAGTTTTGGTTGAAATACATCTTTATCGGGTTATTTGTGGCATTTGCTCGACGTTGTTGTGATACCGATCGACGTAATTTATTAAATGATTGTGTAATTTCGTGTGGATCAGTGACAAGTTGATCTTTTTTTTTGTTTTATGCAGTTTTTAGGTTTCGTTTTATTATTGTTATAATTATTTATTATTTTACATGTAGCTTTGTATTTATTATTTGATGTCTTAATTAGGTATTCATTTTGTGATTTTTGTGTTCATTTTATATATTTTTTGAGACTAATTGAATAGTTTTAAATTTTTGGTTGTTTTGTTGGTTGGGATGAAGACTAGATATGGCACAAAAACGGTGTTTAAGGGCAATTTGTAAGTTGAAACCAACAGATAGCTGCAGTTGTCATCGCGGCTCCGTCGACGCTGCACGATTTTACCTACCGTGTCGCGCGTTCTCTTGATTCTAGCCCTTACTGCGTTGAACATAGCGTCGACACCGTCCACATAACCTAATTGCCACATAACCTAATTGCAACATAAAATGTCTAGTGTTTGTCCCAAGTGTTCCGACGAGGTGACGGATGGCGTATCATGCTCTTCTTGTGCGAGATTGCTGCACTTTGATTGCGCAGGTTTAACCGAAAGCAAGTACAGGCGCATGCCGTTAGAGAAGAAATCCTCGTGGCGATGTGCAAGTTGCGTAACTGATGCCACGGCCGGGGGTGGTGGCTCGGGCTCGCCGACGCTGTCTAACATCATGAAGGAAATAGTCTCGATGAAGTCTCAGCTAGTGACCTGCATCGACAACCTCGCCAAGCGCCTTGACGAGTTCAACAAGCGTCTCTCACTCGTCGAAAACATGGAAAAATCTGTGGCTGATGCAAACGTCAAAATCCTGGCTCTGGAGGCGGAACTCAATGCACGTGATCAATATGCGCGTCTAAATAATGTCGAGCTTAGTGGTGTGCCCATGAAACCTGGAGAAAACCTTAATAGTATCCTGCACGACTTGTGTGTTTTTGTCGGTTTCAAACTTGACGAGCGCGACGTTGACTTTGTGCACCGTGTGCGAATGTTTTTACCTACGCTATCATCCTCTGATGCTAACGTTGAGGCTGGGGGTTCAGGTTCTCCCCGCTTTCCAAACATCATCGTGCGTTTTACTCGACGTCGCTGCAAGATGGATTTAATTAGTGCGGTTCGATCCAGACGTGGAGTCACCTCGGCCCAACTAGGTATTCCCGGTACCCCAAGTAACATATTTGTGAATGAACATCTTACGCCTGCAAACAAATTATTGTTCAAGGAGGCAAGAACCTTGAAAACAAAGCACAATTTCATTAACGTCTGGTGTGCAAATGGCGTTATCAAGGCCCGCAAATCTGCTAATCACCGTATAGTTACGATCCGATCTCAAGACGATGTTAAAAACCTCATTAAGTGACAAAATTGCGTTACACATGGACAAAAAATTAATGTAAAAACAACCACTTATGTTAAACCTTTACCTTTAAAACCTAATTTATTATTTTTGCACCTAGTAACTTGTTACGCTTTTATACATGCACAAAAAATTAATGTAAAAACAACCACTTATGTTAAACCTTTACCTTTAAAACCTAATTTATTATTTTTGCACCTAGTAACTTGTTACGCTTGTATACCATTAGTACTAGTAGCTTATATTGATTGTACCTACTCATTTAACCATCTTTATTACCTAAATACCTCTCTTGTTAGATTTTCCTTAGGTACTGCAAACCATCTGAAGGAGGCCCTTATTAATGTAACTTGTTATGCTTACTCACCATTAGTACTAGTAGCTTGTATTGGTTGTACCTACTTATTTAACTATCTTTATAACCTACATACCCTGCTTATAAGTGTTGCTTTGGGTACTGCAAACCGTCTGAAGGAGGCTCTTAATAATGTTACTTGTTTTATTAAATCTAACCTCATTAATGACTATGTCTAATTTATCCTTTTACTACCAGAATGTAAGAGGGCTGCGCACGAAATCTCACGACTTTCATTCTAACGTATTAGATTGTAATTACCATGTTGTCTGTTTGTCGGAGACTTGGCTCAACGATGGTTTTCATAGTAGGGAGTATTTTGATGAACGTTTTACAGTACATAGATGCGACAGGGACGAGGCGGCTAGCGGAGCGGAGTGTGGTGGCGGAGTGCTGATTGCGACCCACCGGGAGTTGGCGGCGGAGAGGCGCGCATGGCCTGTGCCGGCCTGCGCCCGCTCCCAGTGCCTGTGGATTGCGATACCTATTCGGGCTCGAACATCTAAGTACCTAAATATCGCATGCTTCTATTCGCCTCATGGAGATTGTCATACTGATTGTTTATCCGAGTTTTTCACCATTTGCCAGGATCTTGTTCTGAGTAATCCTAGCGATATATTTCTCTTAGTGGGTGACTTCAATATAACTTACGCTGACTGGATTTTCAGTAAATCGAATTCAAATTTAGTTCTGAACTTGAATACAAATTCTAGCCCTAGGGTATGTCTTATCTCAGAATTTTTATCTCTAACTAATCTTAAACAATATAATTCCATTAAAAATAAAAATAGTAGGTTATTAGATCTTGTTATAAGTAGCATGCCTTGTTTGGTCAGAGAATGTCTAAATCCGCTCACTCCTATAGATCATGACCATCATAATGCCTTAGAATTTGAACTTGACACTCAGCCATTCATAACCTTAGGGTCATCTCCTGCCTTATTGCCAAATTTTAACTTAGCTAATTATGATCTAATAAATAATGCACTCTCTCGTGTTGATTGGGACAGCCAGTTGAGTGACTTAGATACTGAAGAAGCTATAAATACCTTTTATAATATTATAAATGATCTCATTAGCTTACATGTACCTTTCCGCTCTTCCTCACAATCTAGAAAGTATCCTGTTTGGTATTCCAAAAGTTTAATTAAGCTGGAGCGCGAGAAACAGAAATATCACAAGAAGTATAAGGTTTACGGCAGTCAATACGATTATCACACATTTTCTATCTTGAGAAAAAGGCTAAAGAAACTTGAGCGTGAATCTTATCGTAAGTATATTAGTTACTCTGAACATAAAATCAAAGTGTGCCCAAAATATTTCTGGACTTACATTAAGAGTGTTTCCTCATGTAATGACATACCACACAAGATGAGCTTAGGTGACATTTCGGCTAACACTGGCTCCGAAATCTGTGATCTCTTTAATAGGCACTTTCGCTCCGTATTTGAGCCAGCTGCGCGCTTGTCCCGCGATTCTTTGACTTTACCCCCTCCTTCTTGTACTGTAGTTGACATAAACTCTATTAACATTGATTTAAAACTGGTATTCAAATATCTAAGCGGTATTAATTCTAATAAGGGAGCTGGCCCCGATGGGCTTCATCCTTTATTCATTTCTAAATGTGCCGAGCATCTTTCAGCCCCCATAACAATTTTATTTAAAAAGTCTTTGAGTGAGGGGTGTATGCCTATCGTTTGGAAGCGGGCTCTAATCACTCCTATTCCAAAAGGAGATGATCCGTATAGTATTACTGATTATCGACCCATATCTAAATTATGTTCGCTAGCAAAAATTTTTGAAAAGATTGTCACCGATCAACTATCTCGACTTGTTTCGCATCATATATCTGGGGCTCAACATGGTTTTCGTAGTGGTCTGAGTGTTGATACTAATCTCTTAATATTTACTGAATTCTTACTTAATTCTATGGATCAAAAGATTCAAGTAGATGCCGTATATACCGATTTTTCAAAAGCTTTTGATAAAATTAGCCACTTTACGTTGCTTTCCAAACTCTGGAACTTTGGTAGTGATCTTTTCCGTTGGATTCTCTCCTACCTGGAGAATAGAATGCAAACAGTTGCACTAAAGGGTTTCGTCTCCGATTATAAGACTATTAGCTCGGGGTCCCACAAAGGTCTCATTTGGGACCTCTACTTTTTATTTTATATGTCAACGACATTGGATCTGCCATTAAACACTCTGAATTTCTCCTTTATGCTGACGACGCTAAAATTTTCAAAAACATATCAAACATCGATGACTGTCTTCTACTTCAAAGTGATATAAATAGTATGTTAAGTTATTGTACAGAAAACAATCTGTTCCTGAATCCTAAAAAATGTTACACTATATCTTTTACTAGGAAACTTCGAAAAACAGATTTCGATTATAGCATCAGCGACACCAAACTTGCTAAGGTTGATGAAATCCGTGACCTCGGTATAACTTTGGATTCTCGGCTCAGTTTTGTTCCTCACATAAACAAAATAGTTAATAATGCCTATAAAAAACTTGGTTTTATCCTGCGGACGGGTAAGCCTTTCAACTTAGCAAGCTCATACAAGATTCTTTATTTTTGCTATGTTAGAAGTATACTAGAATTTGCCAGTTCTGTCTGGAACCCTTTCTTTCAAATTCATATTGATAGAATTGAAAAAATTCAGAACAAGTTCCTTAAATCTCTTGACTATCGTGTGCGCCATGCCTTCGATAATTATAAAATGTGCTCCTCACGTTATAATATACCTTCACTTGAGATACGTCGCAAGGTGACAGATGCCTTAACTCTATATAAAATTGTAAATAATGTTACCGACTGTCCAGTCTTATTACAGAGTGTGGGATTTCGTGTGCCTAACCCTCGTCTTAGAAATAGAAAACACCTATTAGTTGTTCCTTCAAGTAGTTCTAACTATACTGGTAATTCGTTTGTCCGTAGAACCTCTAAAGTTTATAATGAAAGCTTTTCTGATTTAGATCTTTTTAATATGTCTCTTAATGTGTTTAAGCAAAGTGCCACTAAAATTTTAAATAGTGATGGTGAAATTATGTAAGTAGGTTGATTAATTTGTTTTGTGCATTTTTTATGTAAAATTCAAACTAGTAATTAATCGAAACTGTAGGTTTATTTTAACACCATAACTTTAACTTTTTCGTAAGTAATTTTGCTAACTGTTTGTTTCGTTAATATACAAATAAATAAATAAATGCCTCACTTGAGAATGTTAGGTATACTGACATTGCCATCACTATATTTAATTGGCATAACTCTTAAGTGCGTCAATCAATTGACATGTAACATACTGTTATGAATAAATGATTATGATTATACATTTAGAAATCTTCCATCTGCTGTAACAAACTGGAACTTGTATAAGAAAATGAATAGTAAAGAGATATTAAATTAAGTGCTCCCCCGCTGTACTGCTTTATTTAGCAAAAGTATATTTGGTAAGGCGCTAAAAGTATATAATAGGCTGTCAAAATCGATTAGCGACATTGACCAACTCCATTTATACAAGCCATAACACTCCGCATAGCTAACATCGCTGAAGTGGGTGCACAGACCGCAAAGTTAAAGTGGAACTAGGCCAGCCACGTCAGTCGTATGCACGAAAATCGCCACTGTACGGGTGCCATACTAAACGGAGATGGCGGGACGGCCTCGACAATTCGGTCGTTGTTTCTGCCGGGGTGGCAGAGGTAACACAGTCCAGAGTTGTGTGGACTCAAGAGGGGAGGCCTTTGCCCAGCACTGGGACACCACGACGGCTACATTAAAAAAAAAATCTACATTCGTGTGTTAACGAACTATGGCCTAGGCTTCCGACTGTGCGTAGGAAAAGTGAATTTGCAAAAATACTTTACTGAAGAGGACCATGTGCGGGCCCCATTTCGGCTGACAGTCCGCGCGAACTGTGGCACAAACTGACCACACATTTGAGACGCCGCAAACTAGTGAAGTGTCACATTTATGGATGCGAAATAGTTTGCGCGGCCTGTCACTCTTAATAAGAACAAAGCCTGAGATAGATAGTTACTTACTATTATTATTATATATTAGCTAATAATAATTTAATAGTAACTATAACGTTTCCACATTTTTACGTCGATTTGAGCGACTACATTAAGGGCTGGATCTGGCTGGGCACTTGGGCAGGTCAGGTGATCCTGTTTATGCTCATATCCACATCTGTTGTCAGGCGTAGCGCTAGTACTGCAGCAGCGCGGCGGCGACGGCGCCGGCGGCAGCGAGGCGGTGGAGGTGGGGCGGCTCGGACCCTCCGACTACTTTGGCGAGATCGCGCTGCTGCTGGACCGGCCGCGCGCCGCCACAGTGCGCGCGCACGGCCCGCTCAAATGCGTCAAGCTGGACCGCGCCAGGTATGACATAGGGCCTTTTTAATCTACAGAAAGGAACGGTAATAACGTAGGAAAATGAGAGCCACAGTTGTATATAGTGCATAGCTCTGTCCCTCACTTTCCTACCATGTTACTGTTCACGACACTCCACACTGAATCGTCTAGAACGTGCTAGCTGGACAAAATTATTTTTGAAGTCTTAGACTATGTCTATGGCTATGTCTAATGCTATTTGAGCTAAAATAGCTCAAATAGCAGTTAATTATTGTTACTAGTAGGATTAGAGACTAACCCGCGGTTTTAGGGGAAATGAAAAATATCAGCAAAGTAATTAAATAATATATTTACTTACAAAACTATACACTAAATTTTCGAAATATACAATGGTAAAAATATTAATATGAAATACAAATATTACATATATAAATATTCAAAATTTCAACCGTTAATTGAACTAAAGGGATTTTATAATATAACACAGTATAAAATTTTATTAATTTAAAAATATATATACAAAAATACCTTAAATCTATTAAACAAAAAAAAAAGCTACTCTTTTTCATTCTCAGATGAGTCAAATTCTATATAATCTTCTTCGTTTCTAATTACATTTCAAGTAGAAGGTCGCGTAAAGGCGGGATAATTAAATCGAGAACTTAAATATCTCTGAGTGAGTTAATCAAAGGGTCAAATGATGCCACAAGAATGTGCATCATGTCTGTATTCGTGACAATACGTGATGTCTTGCGAGTATTACGCAGCCGTAAACGGCGTATGTCTTTGTTTCTCGCTTCTTGGGCATCCTCGCTGAATTCCCCAGGCATGAAGTACCGCGAAAGTAAAGTTTCATCGTTTTTACACAGAGGTTTTAAAATTTGACCAAATCAATATCATAGCCAGATGACAATGTTCTTAATATTATATTGAAATTTTTAATAAGATTAGCGTCTAAAACTGTAATCTCCGCCTCAGATCCGCATTATCAAAAAATCTACGCGCGGTGTTTCCATCGTTTGTATTTCCGAACCCTGGCTTTGGTTGGTCCACAATCAAACCTTCCTTTTTGAACAAACCTTTATAATTAAAGCGCTCTCTGAGCGCTGTTTCACACTTAAATTATCGTCTTCACCTCTGGCTTGTCATTTCTTGATGTCAAGGCGATAACTTATGTGCAACAGACACTCGAAACTGCGAATCCACGCATGTAGAGTGGACAACCCAAAATCAAAGTCCTCTTGCTGACCGTCATGACCCTTCATTTCATCATTCATTCTTTGCGGCGTGGTTTTACATATCTGACACCTTTGAGCTGAACGTGTGTTCGTTAACGCGTTACAATTTGGACATCTCCGACTAAACTCAATTTTGGAACTAACTGAGCAACTGCTTCTAGTAATTTGGTTGTGTCGATTTTTTGTAAGTTCCGTTGATTCTTTTATATAAAGATACATTTTATCGGTCGGCAGTATATAGTTGCGGATGGGCGAGGATTTTGCCAAATAATAAGATCGGCATCATACAACCTCAAAGGAATAAAAGAAAACATAAATAGAAATTTGTCTGTGGCCCCGGAGTTCTCAAATTTCTGTTTGTAAGTACTATGGTCAGAACTACCGTCACAACCCCACTTGCTTATCAAAGTGAATGATGATCTAGGGAGCACACTCCTAATGGCATCATATCCTTAAGAGGTTGCAATATACAATCCGCACGCGTTACCGTCAAAGGAATGTGCTCCGCTGAAGGGAATGAACAATTAATCGACTTACACATGCTATAACACAATGGAAACGTGTTATGTCCCACTTTCATTGACCACTTCCTCGCCGTCTTCTAGCAATGTTATTCCCCTTAGAGACAAAATAATAAGCCCGAGCCTCGTTGGCAGTCAACTGTCTACCATCTGAGCAAGAAGAAATTTTGGGGGTCTCACCATCACTTGCCCGTTTTGTAGCCTTCGTGATGCTTCTCATTCCTAACGCTCTGCTCGCGACCTCAGCAGCAGTCGCCAACTCCTCAGCACTCCACTTGTTCACAGGTTCTTCAACACGCCGTTTCTTTGTCTTGAATTAAGCTTTACCAAAACTTGCTTCGGTCTGCCTGCGAATCGTTTATCGTCTTGCGACGCTGTCGATGCCATGGGGCTATTCACTAGGATTGTGAAATTAACGCTCTAACCAGCTTCTAACCAACTTTTATACTTGGTCAGGAATTTCTCTCGGTTATGTCCTACTGTATTCCATTTTTCGACCAATCTATCAAATATGTAGAAATTGTCAGCTTCATTTCTCGGGTAGAATCTTCAGGAGAGGCCAGACTTTATCAAAAGAAAGTCAATAACGCGAGAATTCCAGTTTCTTTGTCATGTTTCAGCCATTCCTCGAAAAAGTAAATTTTAGAGACGGTGAGAATTTGTTCTAAAATAAAAAAGGTACAGTGTCGGACTCTCTCTTAGTATCTTAAATTGAAGCTGAGAGTTTTATCTTACACATATACAAAAAATTGCCTATATATTGTTCTGGACATTCAAACTTAAATATCATGGGAAAAATACTAATTTTCGTAAAGCACATTTCAGAGAGTTTTGATAGGTATAAAAATATATTTGGGATAGATTTGAATATAATAACATGATCTACATTTCAGAGAGTTATGGTAGGCACAAAAATATATTTCAAGATGAAGATGCATACTACAACTCTTGGTTTTTCACAAAATAACTCGTGAGACCCTTTCGATCGTGTAGCAAAAATTCAAGTGACACGAATCAATCAAATAGAAATTCATTGACACTTAATTTGACGCACACAATTCTTGGAAATGGCCTCTCTGGGGGGTTGTTAACGAGGTGTAACCACCAATTCTTGGAAATTAAGAGGTCAATTTTGACCAGCTAGCATGTTCTAGACGATTCACAGTGCACTCTAGCGGATCCATGGGGGGCTAGAGGGTCCAAGCCCGCGCCGCCACTCCTAGCAGGTCTTATCGTTAGTCTATGGATTTCCTAGTTAAGTGAAATTTCCGGGACAGCTTGCGCCGCTTCTTATACCAGGTCTTATCGTTACTCTGGACTTGCTAACATGTGGGTGAAATTTTCCTTGTTGCCCTTTAGATCATTACTCGACTTGCTAGCCATTGAGTCGCCCGTCAGCCGTTGAGCGCTACGCACGTCCGCACCGAATCCGCGCTCTGAGGTGAAACTGTCAAACGTGATATACATGCTGGCGAACCGGTGTACTTGCATATGTGAACCTCATTCAATATTGATCACCTTGACTCGTGGTGGTTTTTGTGTTACCAGAGTGGTGCCAACTTTTTGAAAAATTGGATTGTACGAGCGAATAATGGCCTTAGCCAGGGTTTGAGACAAGAAGAAGATAACATCACTTAACCTCAAAATAAAATGGCTAAATGTGCTAAGTGCAACAAGATTGTTACCAAAAAGAGCCCCGGTCTACAATGTAGCAAGTGTTCGAAATGGCTTCACTCCCAATGCGCTGCTATCACAACTGAGCAGCTAAACACAATATTTGCGACTGATTCGGTGGATTGGAAATGCCGTACTTGTAACGGGTCGATGAAACCAAAACGTCTGTCCTGCACACTTCCTGACGCAGAAGACGAAGACAATACGGACACAGAAAATCAACAATCCTCACTTCATACTGATACGATAACTCGTTAAATACTTGGTGACATTCGTAAGGAAGTACGCACCATCATTCGAGAAGAATTGCAAACTTCACTCCAATTCTATTCCGATAAAATTGATGACTATGAAGAAAAAATTCTAACAAAAAATGAAAACATTCGAAAATCAAAACGAAAATCTGAGAAACACTTGCAAAAACCTACAACTTAAAACTGACGTACTTGAACGGAAACTAAATGGAATTGAGCAAACTCAACTGATAAACCATGCAGAAATATGCGGCATAAAAGAAGAAAAAGAAGATTTAGATGTGTTGGTGAAAAGCGTGTGCACAAAACTGGAGTTGGATGTGAACGAAATAATCAAAATGTATCGAAAGCGCCCAAACCGCATAAACTCCAGCAGAAAGCCTCAGGAATCGGCCTCGATCACTATTGTGCTACGCGATGGCTGTCGCGACAAATGGTTGAAGAAAGCCAGAGAATCCAAAATCTCCACCAAGGACTTAGGACGTACAGACGATGCTGAAGTGTTTATTCGAGAGACTCTGGCCCCATCAACTGCATACCTTCTATGGAAGACCAAAACAGATCTCAAGATAAATAACAGCTTCAAGTATGTTTGGTGCAGACAAGGTACAGTGATGGCTAGGAAAGAAGAAAACGGCCCTACCACATCATACGATCAGTCAACGACATTAACAAGTTAATTGCGGCTACCACCTGTGAGTGAACTGTGTCAGTGATATATTTCTAATAGTGCCAGGTTTCAGTATATATTACTAATATAATTAAAATTCGATCCCCCATCAAATATCACAGAACAAAATTACAACACATGGAATAAATACGCTAACTCATTATGTAAACACAAAAATTCTTTACTTACTATGCATCTCAACATAAGACCAATGATTAGAAACTTCTATCAACTAGAATATATTGTCACAACAAGTAGAAAAACCATTAATTTGATTGTCATAACTGAGGCAAATATAAACCACAGCTGTAAAAACCTATTTCAGTTGCAAGGATATGAAATGTATGTAGAATTAAGAAAAAGTAAAAAAGGAGGTGGAATAATTGTATATGCACATAAAAGTATGAGTTTTAATAGATTAAAAATTTGCACAAAAAACTTTGAGTGTATAATGGGAGAAATACAAACAAACAATAATATTAAAATAGGTTTATGTGCGGTCTACAGACCACCACACCTTCATAAAGCCAGATTTGTCGAAGAGCTATCAATTATACTAAATCAATACCCAGAAAAAATCAACCTTTGCTTATTAGGAGATATGAATATTGACCTTAAACAACAACTACCAATAACAAACAGTTACCTAAACTCACTCAGCGAATCTGGCTTAGAATGTGGGATAACACAATATACTAGAATAGAAAAAAAAAGGCAACCTAATTACAAGATCATGTATCGACCATATGTTTATACGAAGTACAGGTAGATGTGACGTCACCACAGCTGTTGTAGGCATCGCCCCAGCGGACCACTGTATAACGGGATGCTCAATAACATTTGATACGAACTATGAGTGTTTAATATTTATGCGTCGGAAACGCACCGGTTTTTTGTTGCGCGAATCGATCGCGAGTAATCGAGACATCACTAGCGAAAACGGCACTAGCAGCTGTCACTCGTATCGGAAACGAGATGTAAAATTGGAGGTTAATTTTTTCCTCTTGGTCTGGTCTCATCGGGAGAACAACATGGCGGCTCGGGCCCCATGGCATTGAGTGGTATTTCGGTGTACCAATTGTAATACAGGCATCGGGCCTGGTCAGAGTGTAAATCTACCTCATAGCGTCGGGCTATTGATTGTAATTAGATTCGCGTCAGCGGTCAAGTGATTCGTGGTGAAGGTTGAAGTTGTACGGTCTCCAACTCCACGTGTCGGCAGCAGCGCGCCGGCCACGCCGTCGGACAGCGACGGCAAGGGTTCGATCCCATCCTATCCCAACTGTGCCCCCTTTCCCGAATTCCCATCTCGAATCGAGCTTTCGATTTCCTGTCTACGGAGACAAAGGTAATAAACAAATTTCATCACTTCTTTTCACTCACGTGGCAAAGGCACACCCCCTCATGACTCCACGCCGTTCGGTTTAGGCGTGGAATTAAACATTTTGGTAGCAGAGCGTGGTTTCCTAGTGGGAAATCATCGATTCACGGTTGTAGGGCTGCCTTTGTCACATTGTGGTTGGGAGAAGGGAATGTCTCAGATTGGCTCAAGTCGGCAATGAGTCTGTGGTCGGTATACCACGATTAAAGTTCATTTTCGGTAAGTGAAAGTATAAGTGCCAATTTAGTTAACAGTTGTTATAAATTTGTAGTCGGAAACTACTGTTACCAGCGCATAAAGGATTGAACGGTCATTCTGCGAAGCCTAGATTGTATTACTTACGGTGGAACGTCGGGTTCTGTAGTCCTACAGTGTTATTTCGGTTTACACAGCAGGGTCGGGCTATTTAAGGGGTATTAAGCTGATTTGCTGACCTCAAAGGAAGTGTGGTTCATAAGAAGCCACTTATTATTTTGTATTGTTTTCATAATCAAGTTTTGTGGGTTATTTTTGTATTGTGTTTTATGGTGGCACTCTTTAATTGATTTAGAGTATATATTTATAAGGTGTGTGTCCACAGGGCGACCATATTAAATATTGTTTAGGATTTAATTGTTTAGTGGTTGCCTTGGGTTTTACAACTTAGTTTTAATTTCTGTGCCCAGCGCTGACGGGAAAGTGCTGGTATCTGGCTGTGCTTAGTTCGGTAGTGAAGCATAGGACCAGGAACAATTAAATCGGTACCATGGCACCTTCGCCCTTGACGGTACTGCGATATGGTGTCCGTGAGGAGATGAGATGGCTCGCCCATACTCACAAGTATGTGGAGCGACCCGACATGGACGATGTCCTGCTCAATCGTGTGGAGGACGCAATGACACGCGTCGGGAAGGTGTGTCGGCTGGCTGCCGAGGCTGAAGCCCTCGGGCTTACGGATGAGGCCTCGGTGGCTGCAGTGAGGCAGCTCTGCGCGGATGCTGACCAAGCGATGGAGTGCTTGGGCGACATCGAGCGTCGCGCCGAAAAAATTAAGCGGTCGCGTCGGGATGACCGCGGGGAGGGTAGCGGAGACCCCCCCCCCCCCCCCTAAGGGTGTGGTTGGACGGCTTCCACACCTGGAGATTCCGGCCTTCGGTGGGGCAATTGATGAGTGGCCGGCATTCATCAATTTGTTCGATAGCCTGGTCCACGGTCGGGATGACCTGGACAGCGCCTACAAGTTGGCCCAGCTATTGATGGCACTGCGGGGTGAACCGAAGGAGTTGGTCGGTCACCTAACGGTTACGGCGGGCAATTATGAGATTGCCCGGGTCATATTGTTTGACCGCTACCAACACAAACGGCGGTTGGTTGATGCGCAGCTGGGGAAGCTGTTCAGCATCCCAAGAGTAACCCGGGATGTTGACATCCGGGTACAGGTGCTCAACCCTGTGCTGGTGGCCACTAAGGCCCTTCAGAACCTTGGTCTGCCGGTAGACCAATGGTCATATATTGTGTTATTATGGTTTTGTCACGGTTGCCTGCAGCTGTTCAAAGTCGGTTTGAACAGCTGCATGGGGGCAGTAGCTCGGAACTGCCCACGCTCGTCCAATTAACGGAGTTTTTGGAGGGTGAATGCAGGCGATGCGACACCATGGATTCGGAGGCCAGTGTGCAGCGCCAACCCGCGCAGATGCGGGAGGGGCCGCGCCCCCCACCCCCACGGGGGGGTGGTCGGTCAAAACAATTTGGCGTTTTGAGTGCCGCGCCGTCGGGTGACGGCTGTGCGCACTGCGACAGTGCCGGTCATGAAGTGACCAGTTGCGCCAACTTTAAGGCGCTCGGTGTGGCTGCCCGCAGGAAGGTGGTCTTCCGCCACCGATTGTGTTTCGGTTGTTTGGGGCCGCACCCGCTGAGCGAGTGCTCACGGGCGTCCCCCTGTGAGGGCTGCGGTGGCAGGCACCACGTCGTGTTGTGCCTGAACCGGTCAGGCCCATCGGACGGTCACCAGGGCCGGCTTCAGGTTGGTCGGTCACAGGGCCCAACCAGGGCCGGACCCAGTCCCCCTCCGGGCAACGGGAGTCACCAACGGGGTGACTGGGGTACCCGCGGACGGGACCCCCCCCGAGGGGAAGGGGGCAGCGAAGGGGGTAACAGGCGGGATAGCCGGGGTTCGGTCGCCGCTGTCCAGGGCCAGCGAGGACTTCGGGCCGCTGGCTCACCGCGTGTTACGGGCGGGTGTCAGATGGCACCTATGAGTGGCGCGAAGGCTGGGAGCCCACCACCTTCTGCGCCACCCTGCCCGTCGCTCTGGGAGGCGAACAGTCGGATGTCGCCCCCATTCCTAGAGCGCCCCAGGTTGGATCCGCTCTCCCCCCTCCATCCACGGTGGCCACCGGGCACACCGTTCACAGTCCGGTATGGTCGGGTACCGGGACAGCGAGGGGCCTATTATGCGGGTTGGGACCCCCTAATGTACATGCGGTCTGATATGCCACCGGTGGCATATCAGCAGCCGAGTTACCAGGCCGACGGAGGTCTGAGCGGGTTCGGATCCCGCGGGGGTTCCCGCTAGGGACACGCCGCCCACTTACAAGGTGCCGCCACTCCACAGACGGTCATGCTCCCCACCGCCTCGGTGATAGCGTGGAGTTCGGACGGCAAATCATGTGTGGCACGAGCACTATTGGACTCGGGGGCCCAGGGGTGCTTAGTCTCGTGCAACCTTGTAAGACGGTTGGGCATTTCGGTAAGGGAGTACCCACATTCCATTCGGGGAATTGGGAACACGGAAGTCGGTTCCGTTAAGGGAGTATGTCGGATTACTCTCTCGTCACGGGTGGATTCATCGGTGAATCTGACGGTCACGGCATTAGTCATGCCTAATGTGATGGGCTCACACCCTCACGTACGGTTGTCGCCCTCGGTGCGACAGTTGGTCGCTGGGTTGTCACTGGCTGACCCGGAGTTCGACATTCCGGGCCCAGTAGACATTTTATTGGGTGTCGATGCCTTGGGATACCTGTTAGTGCCAGGTGTCCACGTGTTGCAGGCGACTGGTCTGGTTTCGGTCAACACCAGACTGGGCCATGCGGTAATGGGTCCGGTCATGCCGGCTGCCCCACGCCTAGCGACTCGTAGTCCCTTATTCGGTTCTGTACTCTCGGAGGTGATACAGAAGTTTTGGGTGGTGGAGGAACCACCTACGGTCCGCCGGTGGGACCCGGTTGAAGAAGAGTGTGAACAGTTTTATCGGAACAATACTGGTCGCCTTCGGTCAGGTCGATTGTGTCACGCTCCGGAGTTGGTTGGACATCCCTTGTGCTGGGGTCCAGGATGGTTGACTCAAGCCGAATCGGATTGGCCAATGAGTCCACGCGTTGCCACGGCGAACGGCGCCTTGACAGTTGGTGTCTGTACGACGCAACCAGAGCCGGAAGAGGAGTTCAGCCTGCTGGTACAGCTCGCTCGACAAGCTGGTCAATGTGACCGCCTGGATCTGCCGATTTGCGCGGAATTGTCGGAATTCTGAGGCGCAACGAGTGCGGACACAGGTCCTGACACCACGGGAACGGAACCATGCGTTGTTCGCATTGGTACGGAACGTGCAGACGGTGCACTTTAAGTCCGAATTGGACATTCTGAGACGCGGACGCGTCCAACTGAAGGGAGCTGTGGCTCGGCTCAACCCGTTTATTGACCCTCACGGATTGCTGAGGGTAGGAGGTCGGCTGCGGAATGCCAACCTGCCTTATGCGGCTCGCCACCCGTTGTTACTCCCTAGGAAAGGGAAGTTGGTCGAAGTGTTGATACAGGATCGACACATTCGGAATGGGCATATCGGATGCCACGCCTTGATGGCGTTTCTCCAGCGCGAGTTCTGGATTCTATCGGGAAGACGCTTAGTGCGTAGCGTCGTATTTCGGTGCCTGCCTTGTTATCGGGCCAAGGCGGCTACGATGCAGCCCCAGATGGGCGATTTGCCCTCGGATAGGGTTAACGAAATCCGGCCCTTTGCGGGTGTCGGAACGGATTTCGCGGGACCATTCATGGTCAAGTCTTCACAGCTACGGAACGCCAAATTAGTGAAGGCATACCTGTGCGTCTTCGTGTGCTTGGCCACGAAGGCAGTCCACTTGGAGGTGGTCAGTGACCTCACTACGGAGGCATTTATCGCTTGTCTAGATCGGTTCGTCTCACGAAGGGGCCTCCCGACATTAATCCGTTCGGACAACGGCACAAACTTTGTCGGAGCCAGGCGATATCTGCAGGAGGTCACTCAATTCCTGAACGGTAACCAGGACGCCATCGGTACGGCTTGCTCCCGACGAGGGATTGAATGGGTTTTCAGTCCGCCGGGATGTCCTCATTGGGGAGGAACTTTTGAGGCTGCGGTTAAATCGGCTAAGTCGCACCTGACGAGGATCATCGGTGAGACCTCTCTACGCTTTGAAGAGCTTGCGACGCTGTTCTGTAAAATTGAAATGACACTGAACTCGCGTCCGTTGTGCCCGCTCAGTTCGGATCCAAATGATTTGGAAGCGTTGACGCCGGGTCACTTCCTGATAGGTCAGCCCCTTAACGCCCTGCCAGAATACCCATTCGGTGATGTTAAGTTAAGTCGGTTAACTAGGTGGCAGATGTTGCAGCAGATGGCTCAAGATTTTTGGAAACGGTGGTCCCTTGAGTACTTGCACATCTTGCAGCAGCGCCTTAAGTGGACTGACCGGACGAGCCCCCCTCAAGTCGGTGATTTGGTGCTGATTAAGGATGCGAACCTGCCATCATTGAGATGGAGACGAGGACGGATCGTCAATTTGTACACGGGTCGGGATGGCACGCCTCGATCAGCAGAAGTCAAGGTGGGGGACTCGGTCCTCAAGAGAGCGGTCGCAACACTTTCTCGCTTTCCTATTGATTAGGGACAGGTTCGGGCCTGTCCGGGCGGGTGACTGTTAAATATTTATGCGTCGGAAACGCACCGGTTTTTTGTTGCGCGAATCGATCGCGAGTAATCGAGAAGGTTGAAGTTGTACGGTCTCCAACTCCACGTGTCGGCAGCAGCGCGCCGGCCACGCCGTCGGACAGCGACGGCAAGGGTTCGATCCCCCTTTCCCGAATTCCCGTCTCGAATCGAGCTTTCGATTTCCTGTCTACGGAGACAAAGGTAATAAACAAATTTCATCACTTCTTTTCTCTCACGTGGCAAAGGCACACCCCCTCATGACTCCACGCCGTTCGGTTTAGGCGTGGAATTAAATAATTAGCATAACCAGCAAGCAATAACTAGGCTAGATAGAGATAAGGTGCGAAATGACTTGGAAAACATAGACTGGAACATTGCTATTAGCTATGAGGAACCTAACCAAATCTTAAACTATATTATCCAGAGTTTTACAAATGTATAGGAACAAAGTAAATATAAGTGTAAAATTGGGAATGGTAAAAGAAATAAATGTATATGGGTAAATAAAACAATAATATCAATGTGTAAAAAAGAGATGAATTGTATGACATATGGAAAAAGGATGAAAGCAATTGTAAGAACAGGCTACTTTACAACAAATATAGGAATAAAACAATAAAATTTATTAATTTAGTGAGAAATAACTATACAAAAAACGAGATATGTAAAAACTTCAAAAATAGTAAGAAAATATGGGATGTCATAAATAACCTTACAGGAAAAATTGTAAAATCAATAGATGATGGTATAGTGAAAGCCTTCAAAACTGGTATCAAACAATTAACTAATGATTTTGCGGAAGGATTCAGATCAAATGTTAAAATTATTTGCTTAAATTGTAATATTCCATTGCTCAACAAATCCTCGTACGAATCGATTCCAGATCAATGTATGAAAATAAACAAAGCTTCAGAAAGAGTAGTTGAGCAAATAATTAAACATTTAAATGACAATAAAACTCCTGGATATGACGGGATTCGAGTAACAGACATACAATATATAAGTAAAGATTTTGTCCCTGTAATGACTCACTTAATTAATCGATGCATTATTAATAAAATCTATCCGGACAAAATAAAAATAGGAATCATTAGACCCATATATAAAAACGGTAATCAT
This sequence comes from Argyresthia goedartella, assembly GCA_949825045.1. NCBI lineage: Eukaryota > Metazoa > Arthropoda > Insecta > Lepidoptera > Argyresthiidae > Argyresthia > Argyresthia goedartella. Next base: position 16,106,423 of record OX463821.1, on the reverse strand, counting down.
TCACAAACAAATAATTATAGGCCAATTACAATACTATCATCTATCGATAAAATAATAGAAAGGTACTTTGGTGATGAAATTAACAAATACATACTAAATCACAATATTATAAACGAAAAACAGTTTGGTTTTCAAAAAAATAAGAGTGCACCGCAACTTCTATGTAAATTCACTAACGAAATTAATCTCAACCTGAACAAAAAAATCATGTATTAGCCCTATTCATAGATTTTAGCAAAGCATTTGATACTTTAAGCTTCCATACATTATTTACAAAATTAGAACAGAATGGTATACAGGGCCCTCTTTTAAACTTTTTTCAAAATTATCATCATGACAGATTTACAACAGTAAAAATTAAAAATACATTTAGCGATTTATACAAAACAGAGGAGGGTACTGCCCAGGGTTCCATTATTGCGCCCTTGGAGTACCTTCTATATGTTAACGACATGTGCAATATGTTGAATGAGTGCTCAGTATACCAATTTGCCGATGATACATGCATATTAGTAGCTAACCACGATATAAAACAAGCCGAACACTGTATGCAAACGAGCTATGACTTGTTGTGTAAATGGGCACATGATGTTGGTTTAGTAATTAACTCACAAAAAACCAAACTAATGCATATACGTTAATCACATAATAAAACAACAATCACAACCAGCATCATGGCTCGCGAACACCATGGCTTCCACCAACATCATATACAATGTAAATGTGCACACTTAGACTTAGTTAAAACGCATAGGTACCTGGGCCTTATCATAGATGACAGGCTCAGCTGGAGTCCACACATACATCATGTTTGCAATAAACTAAGATCTATAATAAGTCAATTTCACATACTCAAATATACATAAACTACCGTACAAAACTCTGAGACTAGTAGACATGGCACTAGCTGACTCTGTCATCGGGTATGGCCTAAGTAGTTATGGCAGAACCTACAAATCTCATGTTGAGGGCATTAAAAAATTACAAACTATCCTACTAAAACTCATGGTAACAAAAAAATAAAAGAAAAATTTAAAAATGAAATAAATTATACTGGCTTATTCACCATTGTAACATAATGAATGTCTTCAACAAAACAAAATTTGCCATCCTAAATGAAGAATATAATGACTTAAAATACTTACAGACTAAGAACAGACCAGCTGGTATGAGAAACTTATCTTACTATAAAACATATAGACTACCTACCTAAGTATAATAATGTATACGGTATGCGGACTTGGGAGTACATGCTACCAGATATTAGTAATGACTTACCCAAAAGCCTTATAAATAGTTACATAGAAAATAAGAAATATTTGTTTAAACTAAAACTTTACTACACAACGATCTCACCACTCCAGATAGACCAGAAGGTCTTTAAGAGTGGAAAAACTTAGTTAAATTATAACTTTATGATTTTGAATAAACGAAAAAATAAAAATGTAATTTCCGTGGCGCCACGCATAGCAGTTTAGGCTCGGAGTACCAACGTTGAACCAGTAATTCAATGCATTGCATGTAACAGGACAGGTGGGTAGCCCATCGCTCCTGTGATGCAGAGATGAACCTTACAGTTTATTCCATCACCATTAACGGCCTTTTCAGTGTCATGCTGATTTCATCACGCACACGGGATTTACTACGGGATTGAGCCCACATACGGGTGCTGTCAGTATGGCAGCCCGCGTCCCACATGCATGACAAATACGCACGACACTGAAAGCGCACTACTTCCTACCTACCTATCTATCTACCTATTCTAACTTGTTATTTGTTCCAGATTTGAACGGGTGCTCGGCCTGTGCGCAGACATCCTGAAGCGCAACATCGCTCAATACAACAGTTTCGTGTCGCTCTCAGTGTAGCATTGATCCCTGATGAATTCATCCGTGATCCGTCTTCGTATGTGTGGAGTTGTGCAATTAATACGGACCGAACGTTGTTGTGCTAGAGGTCCGCGGAAGAGCCACAGTCGATATGTTATGCTTCCGAATATAATAATTACATAGTATTACCGTATTGCGTAATGTATTACTAAATTACTATGGTGTTGTTTGTTAATATTTATATTATTGTGATTAAAAAGTTTTTACTCTACTATTGAATTTTGTATTACGTATAACAGCCATACTCAAAGTGTGCTTCGCGGAACCATAGGGTTCCGCGAAACCCCTCCGCGAGAATTTAGAAAAATATTATATTAAAAAGGCCTCTCTCTCTCTGGTCGACCGTTCCACTATATGTACACTCGGGCGACTTTTTGTCGCGGTATCACGTGAGGCGCCGCCGAACTTAGTCGCCAACTCGCCACCACAGTACAATTTTGTAGGTGCTATGCCGCCCGCCGCCGATAGGTAACTAAAGTCGATGCGTTTCGTTCGTTTGCGCCACCCTTTGATTTCGCCGCCTTGCCACCTGGGCGAAGGCACTTGTGTGCGCGCAGTCCCTTTGATAAAAGCACCAGCTGTAACTCCAAAACATAAAATCGAGAATTGTTTGCACTGTCAATTTGTATTTCTATTTAGTTTCGGTTTATTTATTTAGTTTCATGTTATGCAATAGCATTCCATAGTTCTAAAGTTACAACATCATGGACCTTGTTCAGGCACAGCAATATGAGGGAGGACGATTCTATAGTATTATAACCCGTATTAAATTATATTAAGCACTTACCTTGATATAATAAATGATATTTATATAATGGTCTATGTCAGTTTTGATGGGATGGGTACATACATTTAGCAAAGGCGCCGACTCGAGTATCGTTGAGATTGTTCGAGGCTAGGATTATAAAAGCGGCGATCGTGCCACGACACCCAATCAGGGCCGTCTTGATCTGCCGTACACACAGCCTCCCTCCCCCCCTTTTTGAACCTCCCGGACTGAGGTAGAGCCCCCTCTAAATGCCCCAAATATAGATAAGGATAGATTTAAAAATTATATAACCACCTCATAGCAGCGGGGGCTATCTGCCCCCCTAACATGCCGCTATGATGCCCTCTGACTAGGAGCTGATGTTCTCTCGTAAAATCGGGTAAGCAGGCAAACTCCTCCTATATATATCATAAACACATATACATATATCGCCCAAAAGGGCAAATTGCAAGCAGAAAGCCTTCAGCATATACCGAGACCATGGCTCACAGTTTAATCAATTTTCAATAACTATACACAAACACTGGGGCTATTTTTAGTCCGTATACTACCGAGCTGATGCCCGCTCAATGTGTTGGGACATAGCAGGGAGATCTGACTCCCGGGCATGGTTAATACCATTTTTCCGCCTCACCCAAAAAAAGAGACTCAATCAGTCAACGATTAGCTTTCGGAGCGGTAAGTACTTACTAGCTAGCGAATTGCGAACTTTAAACGAAGTGTTCAATGTTCTACTGTTGTATTCTGATTGTATTTGTGTTGTAAATTTCTTATTTGGAATAAACTCTTCTACGTATTATTTTGACCCCACTATCCTGACACGTAACATTATTAATAAAGAAGAATGGGACTATGGTTTAAAGGCGTTATGCGTGTTGCAAAAAAATCAACTGACGAATGTTCAAAAGCAGTACGTGCCGAGCAATTCCCGATCAAGACTGTGATACAAAAACGTGAAGCTCTACAGTTTCGAAGGCGAAAAAAAGGAAGTATGATGGATCAAATATCAGTTTCGGATTTGTTGATTCCAACGGCTCACCTCTCTGCATGTTATGTAGTATGTTATGGTACCTGCCAAGTTGCGCCGACATTTAGAAACAGTACACCCCGAGTTTAAAGACAAGAATGAAGAGCTTTTTGGACGTAAAAAAGAACAGTTATTGGAAAGTCAAAAACTGAAGCGTATGCTTGAGTTGTATAGGTAACCCAAACTGTCAATGAAAAGGCCACGTAGGCACCGTATTTAGTTAGCTATCGCAGTGCACAAGCAGGTGAAGCGCACTCTATCACTGAGAATTTAATAAAACCATGTGTGTTAGGTAGACACATAACAAAATGTATGCTCAATGATAAATCTACAAAACATTTTTCTCCTGTGACGCTATCAAACGAAACCGTTTCACGGCGAATTCATGACCCTCGCAAGCTACGTCAAACAAGAACTAGTTGCAATTCTACAAAAAACACGATTTGTATTGCAAATGGACGAGTTTACTGATGTCGCTGGTCTAGCTATCTTGCTGGTTATCGTGAGATATCCATATGAACGTTCTTTTGAAGCATGGCTGCTTATGTGTTCACCGCTGGCCACAAACATTACCGGAGATTTTTTTTTATAATAAATTTTTTTTTTTTTGATGAAAGCCTTCTCATATGTACAGACATTTGTACAGATGGGGCCAAGGCGATGACAGGTTAAACAGTAGAAGAAAAACAGCAGTGTCAGGAATAAAAAATAAAGCGCCTAAGTAATTGTAGTTCCAGCCATTGTATCCTGGGGGGCGATCGCGGTAAAAAATATCAACCGAACCATAGCTGAACCATAACCGAAACACAACTTTAAGGACTTTTCGTATCGCGCTAATGTTTTGACAGATGGTTGAACCGAAGTTCGATTGGAGTTGGACCGTAACCGCTGTCAAACGAACGGTTGTGTTAAAGTTATTGTGGAGCTACTTTTTCAGGACTGGTTTAGAATTGTTGAGATGAAAAGTAGGTCAAAATCGTGAAATTTATGTGTCTGGACTTTGGAAATGGCATACGAGTGTGATATAGCTATAGCGCGAGCCCAATCTAAAACAGAGAATCGGATTTTATCAAGCGATATTGACGGTCGAAGGAGTTAGCTTGTGGACACGTTAATTACTCAGTTGACCCTTAATTTGCCACCAACCAGTGCTTTGGATGTGGACACGAAGGTTAGTAACACTATACAAAGTACTAGAATGTATCACAGCACATTTACTTTTCTTTGGACATGATCAATTTTTGTTCCCTGTTTCCCAAAAACAGAACTAAGTGAGCTTAGTAACAGTGCTTTCATTTTGTTTCAGGTACTGGTTGTTTAGCATTTTGCTACAGGCTCCTACCAGACGATTGGATGAGAAAGCCGGAAACACTGTGTTTACCAGTCAAGTGTCTCCAAAATTGTAAAACAAGTAACCTTAGCATTCAACAAGCCAGAAATCTTAAATTTCCCTTTCAACTTCGTGATAGGGAGCAAATTAAAAGGAAGTAAGTAACTATATGTTAACATCATTCCATTAAATTCAAATCAGATTACATTTACCTACGGCTGGGTATAGGCCTCCTCTTTACCACACTATCTACTCTGGTCCTGAGCCTCCCGCAGCCACTGCTTGCCAGCCAGCGTCTCAGCGTCCATCTATCCGGTGGTCTGCCTATCTGCCTCATACATCATACAATTCCTATTTATTAGTTTGCCTATCACAATTTATTTTAGATTATTACTTTTGGTTTGGTAATAAACAAAAAAAAGCATACCAAGATTGTGTGGCTTATAAGTTTAAATATATACTTTACTGCACAAAACAGAGTATACAAAAAAATATATAAAGGTAAAAACATGTACAAAGGCGAGCTTATCTCTAACAGGAAATTTCTCCCAGCAAACCTTGATTGGAGGGGTAAAAAAGAAACTACAGGTAGAGCTACATATGTGCACAACATTAAATACTACTACTTACCAATATCTACATAATACTAAAATATATATCATATACTAATATATCAAATACATACTAATACATGCTTATACTTAGCATTGATGAGAAAGACAGTGTTCTTTCAAACAAACAATTTTAAAAAATGTAAGTTGACGGACTGTCTCTGATTTGATTTGAAGTTGTTCTAACTATAATATAGGTATAGGACTGTGGTGCTGCTACCATGTACGGTTGTTGCCCTGCCTACCATGAGAGAGGTCCTGGGTTCAATCCCCGGCTTGGGATAAAGAAAACAAAACCCAGTCTTGTCATCGTTGTTTCTGGTTCCCACAACCCAGGGTACCCTAGTGTGGGGCCAGGAGCACTGTATGTGCCTGTATGTAAATGTTTATGTATAAATGTTTATTATTTTCAGATTTTTCAAAAAGTACAGATTGCCAGGGGTTCTGGCTTGTGGAGATGGTACTCATATGTCTAAAGTTACCCCTAATGAACATGAGGAGAGATACTATAACAAAAAAGGGTGACATTCTATGAATGATATGAAGTCTATTGCGGGGAGCGCAATTGTTGATAGATTAAGGACTAAAATAAATGATATTTAACTAGGTAAATTTGTTTTATTCATGTCTTGGTTCTTAAATTATCTCACTTTAATTATTCTCACATTAGAGACCTTTGCCCAGCAATGGGATATTATATGTTAGTAATAATAATTAAATATTTTTCACACATCTTCTCTTTGTTGGGTACAACACTGGAAAAAGAAATAATGTACAAGTTAGTAGAAATATTTTACATAAAACTATATAAGTATACTATACTGAATTAATAAATTATAGCTAATTTATTTATTAGCATGAATTAATAAATTATAGCTAATATTTTCTACAGCATATTTACAGGAAAAGTAAACATGGTTTAGAAAACTCGTGGGGAAAATGTCATTAAAATTATGCTAAGGGCACTTTTAAAATTAAAATTTATATTAAGTAACAATGTAAGTATTCAGGGCATATTTCCTACATAACTATATCCTAACCAAACTGATAGTAAAGTATAGAATTACCTGCATCGTCAATCTATTATTTCACAAATTCATTTGAAGGACTGCTATAGTATTAATACTATAGGGGTCTGAGCATTTTGCAGAGCAGCCTGGGAAGTCTGTGCAGCCTTTGCCCTAAGATGTTCAACTTTCAATCCCATCAGCCTTGATACGTCCAACATGCTTATGCTGGCTGGAATATTAATAAAACAATTTGCTGTACATTTTCCTTTAGGATATGAAAACAATTAACATTGTTATTGTTATTTATCTAAACTTTGTACACCTTCTTACAAAAGCATTATATTCTGATAGGGACAAAGTTTAAGATAAAGAAAACTACATACCTTGATTCATTCCTTTGCAGTCCTAACTGCTCTAAAGGGGTTGAGGATATCTGCGCACTCCCCCCACGGGTCAGGTCAACGAACCTCTTCCCGAAGAATCGCCTCTGTCCATACCTGTGGACAGGTCATGGTCAGAGTGTCGATAAGACTCCAACCCAGGTCATGGGATGGCCCTTGCGGGCGGTGGTCTTCATGTGGCGCTGGCATGCAGTGGGTGATCGCCGGCTAGGCAACCAGGTCGCGTGGCAGGCGGCGGCGATGGGCGGGCGCGCGTGGTGCGGCGCCAGTCGGCGATGTGCGGGTGTTGTGACGCATCCGCACGCGCAAACATGCCCTTCGCCAGCCTCTGGACAAACTGGTCCACGGTTTCCCATCTTAGGTCCCTCTGGATTGTCGCGTTCCTGACGTAGCGGGAGGCGCCAACGATGGTACGCAGAAAGAGGTTCTCTTGGGCTCGGAATCTCCGTTTGTTCGTCTCCGAGCACAGGGCGTACCATGCTGGGGTCGCGTAGGGGAGGCGGGATCTCGCGTAGGACTTGTAGATCCCGAGCTTCGCCTAGGGACACGAAAAAAGAATCGATTCCTAGGTGGAATCGATTCTTGCCTTTCGATACCGGGTACTTTTGGCATCGATCCTTTTTTTTCGATTCTTTACCGATATGAGTACTTTAAAGTGAGTATCGATTCCAGTCTATGACTGACAACATGACGGAACTAAAATCCAATCGAACCGCGCCCCACTACCTGCTGCGCGTCGTCTCGCCTTCACTCAGTTACTCTCTCTCGCTCTTCGGCTAAAGGACCAGTATCCAGAGCCGTAAAATTGGAAAAAAAACTCGCTCGCTCGTCGCGTCGTTCAGTCAGTCGATTGTTGTGTTGTGTGGTTGTGTTGACTGACTTTGTTGTTGTGTGTGTGTGCCAGCCAGCAGACAGCGCAGACGCAGAGACGCTATTTTCCATTTAATCTGTTATTATTCGTTCGTTTTGTTTTGAATCAGGCCTAAACTCTGGACGTTGGATTTAGTCTCAGTGCTCTAGTTATTGTTCTGAAGGATTTAGTAAATATACTTGCTAACTAGGTACGCTCATTTCGTATCGTATAAAATTATATCGTAATTTGATCAACATGGCGCCGCCGAAAAGTCATGTTTGGAAGAATTTCCAAAAAATAAATGCTACGGAAGCAAAGTGTAAATTATGTTTTAAAATTTTAAAAACATGCGGTAATACAACAAATTTGAATAAACATATGAAGAAGAAACATTCAGCTCATGAAAGTTCAAGGTAAGAAACCGACGCTACTATAAAACAAAATCCCTATCTACCTGCAAACTAAACATGTATCGTGAAATCATTATCTTGCTTGGCTATTTTATGAACATTAGGTACAAATATAGAAAGGAATAACAACGGTCTTTCGTTTCCGATTATCGGCAACTAGAGATTTACTTACATAATGTCGATACTTTTCTTGTCGATGTGATATCGATACCTACTTCTAAAAAAATATCGCCGATACTAATCACCTCTCGAATTCCCTGATAGTTAATGCTTCGTTTATTTACATGATGATGGTGTAGTGTTTTATTTTCAAATAACTATACAAATAAATATCAAAAACTGATTTAAACAAGAGAGGTGACTGATCTGATGACTGATTTTACAGCCATAGTAAACTTTTTGAGCTTCACGTTGACAGTGATTTCTTTTATCATTTTTTGATCTCACCATTCGATAGCTTTCTTAATTTACTACTAGATGGCATTGTCAACTCTGTTTTGGAAAAATATTGACTATGATCCTTCTTTCCCTGTACCCTTCATATATCTAATTGTTAGGGAAATATTTTATATGGGTCACGTCTGTTACCTTCTTCTCGGCAAATATCTTGAGGTCCAATGGTCTTTACGGGATTATCACTTGGGTTTAGGGGCACAGCACTGGGATTCGTTTGGATTAGTTCAGGCACAAAATCACACCATATTTATTTCACGGCAGCTCGCAACACAAGGCAATCGGTAATCTGTCACTCAGTCTGGGGAATAAGCGGGTGGGAGAAAAATTATATTTTGTGTAGGTAGATGCATCCGAAAGGCGTAAAACGAAACGTTTAAACACTAATCAATATTGCTTTTTTTTCAGCTTGAGTGAACCATCCTCAGCAAGCAAGGAGCTAAGCCTATCCACATCCCCGAATATATCGGTGACGGATGTCGCAGTTACATCCGGACCATCGACATCATCTAAAGCAAAGGGTGACAAAGAAGAGGACTACATTCCGCCAATGAAAAAACAACTGTCCATTACTGACGCCTTACAGCGAAAGCAAGATTATTCTGTAGGAGGAACTGGTTACTGGTTAAATGTCTACTTTACTTTATATGTGTCGACAAAAGACCATTTGATATCGTAAAAGGTCGAGGTTTTAAGCGATTAATGCATCAGGCGTGCCCTTCATTCAAACTCCCAAATGTTGACACATTGAAATCACATTTGGATAGTTTTTACCAAGTTATGTTAAATAAACTACAATCTACTTTTGAGAATGTAAGTCATGTTGCATTAACTTGCGATATATGGACAGAAATGATGACCACAACAAGTTATTTAGGGGTCACTGCTCATTATATACAAAATTCAAAAGTAGTTTCGCGTTGCATCGCAATAATTGCACTTCATGAAAGACATACAGCTGATTATATTAACACAAAATTGACTGAAATATGTACTGATTTGCATATAGCTTTGCCTAAAATTACTGCTGTGGTAACAGATAACGGGGCTAACATGGTAGCAGGCATTACAAAATTTTTGAACAGGTCGAAACATTTACCTTGCTTTGCTCACACAATTAATTTGATTGCCGAATCAGCTATGTCGGTACATGCTTTCAACGATTTGTGCTGCAAAGTAAGGGAAATCGTAAAATTTTTCAAAACAAGTGTTATCCGAAGTGACGAATTAAGAAAGAGACAAAATCAAAACCCTCTAAAATTGATTCTAGACGTAAAAACGAGATGGAATTCAGTTTACTACATGCTTGAAAGATACGTTACCCTGGCTCCATTGGTACATCAAATATTGATGATGAATACTACTGCCCCACCAACACCAACTGCAATTGAACTACAAGAGATAAAAACGATGCTAACTATTCTTAAGCCCTTAGAACACGTCACGAAGGAAATATCAGGTGAGCAGTATGTAACCATTAGCAAGGTTATACCAATCGTAAATTGCCTTAAAACTCAAATTCAAAATATAGATGTGTCAGCTTCGCCTCTTGCAAAATCTGTTCAATCCACACTCTTATCTAAAATAGGGACCAGATTCGGACCCATTGAAGACAACTATTTTTTAGCTGCCTCTTGTTTATTGGATCCAAAATTCAAAAGTCTGCATTTCCAAGACCCAAGAGCATGCTCAAACGCTATTGCACATATTCGCCGTTTGTGCACTAACATGCAGGAGACGCACAGTAGTGAAACTGACAGTGACAGTTCCGCTGGTACAACAGTGGCTTACGATTTTTGGAGCCACCATAAAACGTTGGCCCACAATAAACAAAAAAAGGGCAGCGAATGGGAAAGTTTGTTTTTAAAACCAGACGAGGTCTCACTGTATTTATCTAATCCTGTGGCACCACTTTCCACAGATCCTCTCGCTCAATGGGAGGATATGCGTAACACATTTCCGTGCTTATATAAAATAGCTCAGGAATTGCTCACCATACCGGCAACTTCAGTGCCATCTGAGAGGTTATTTTCGAAAGCGGGCGCTACGATGACCAAGATTCGTAATAGGCTGGCATCGAAACGTTTAAATAAGTTATTATTTTTAGGCGATTGTACAGAAGATGAATGGGAACTATAAATACAACGTATAGTTCCCAATTCTCTTATGTGCAATCACCTAAAAACAATAACTTTTTCAATCCAGTCGATAAGTGTGCGTGTTTTGATTGACAAATAAAATATGTTATAGAAAACACGCAGTAGTCTGCAAACGTTGCCATCATTTAGCTAGACATTAAATGACGCCAAAATTTGCAATTTACTGCGTGTTTTATTTTTAGTACTAGATTTGTTGAACAAATTTTTGCAGTTAAATAATTATTTTAATGTAAATGACTTGATAGGTGATAAGTCCTTTGCTGTTAATTGAAAATTATGCCCATGAAAAAGCGAAATTATATTTTTTTATGTAATTTTTTTAATTAAAATTGCATGATTGATTTATTTCTTGTCTTGTTTTATTTCAAAACATATAAAGTATGAAGACTTACGTAAAAAAATGTCATTTTACAGACCATTCAACTGTCTATTTTATTCTACGTAAAAAGTACTCGATACCTTGAAGTATCGATACTTTTGATACAGATATCGATACTTTTCTTTCGATACTTCTTATGAGTACAATATCGTTACTTTTGTTTCGATACCGTGTCCCTACTATCGAACAATATTTTGTGGGTAAAATTGACATTGACAGTTTACTTTTTAATTTTCCGATACTGTGGCGTTATAATAATGTACTCTGTGACTGTGGCCGCGGCCGCGGCCATAGTGTACTCAAAAGTACCAAAAGAGTCAGATCAGTCAGTCAAGCCGTAAACTATAGAAAATCAAATAGAAAATATTTACACAGAGTAAGTAAATAAATAGAGGAGGGCAAACAACAAAATCCCCATGAACAAAAGATAATATACTGACACTCATAACTCATACGACCATTTTAATTTATATGACTGAAACCAGTATAGTTTTGACAGGACAGGTAGGATTCTTTTCGCGTACAATGTTAGTGACAACCAGCGATGGGGTAAGTACTCAGAGTAAGTAAGTAAATAAAGGGAGGGCTATTTTCCATGAACAGAAGTTAATATACCGACACTCTTTTCATAAGACCGTTTCACTGTGTATGACTGAAACCAAAATAGTTTTGACAAGACATTTACGCGTACCATTTTAGTGACAACCATCGATGGGGTAAGTATCGATATCTATCGACGGCTATCGAAAAAATGATACGATAGTTTACCTAATTTGTTTATCGATATTTAAGAAGACTGGTATTTATGGTGATGGTAATGATCACTTTTTAAATATTATCGAAAAACAAAGTCGAAGTGATAATAAAATTTATTTATATACGGAACCTCAATTACCAATTTCAAATACCTTGGTCATATAGGGACCTGAGGGATGACCTAGTCATAGAGTGGAAGCGCAGCGCTTTAGCAGTTCGGGCGAATATGTTGGCTTGTAGGACTGCACATTGTAAAAAGCCAGTAACAATCTCACTCTTCGAGGCACATTGTCAATCAATCAACACGTGCCTATGGGTCAACAATACTCAAAATACTCTCAACGCCCTGCCATAGAAGGCCCTGCTCGTCCAGTATAACACTGTTGCTGGGGCTGCCACTGCCACGCTACTGTAGTGCATCGGAAGTGTTTGTTGAGACACGTACTATTGGATTCCTTGCCATAATACTTAAGAGAACGGCCTCCTACTATGAAATAGATTGAATTGAGTGTGATTAAGTATTTTATCTGTTACAAACAAAATATCCTTTTGTGCTCCAAAGGATCCTTTTGTTCCAAAATAAATTATTATAATTAAAAAATATATAATCAATAAAAACACATAATAAAGTCGACAATTATATAGCAATACACAAATTAAACACTCATTTTCATTTACACACCATTAATTATTATAGATCACTAATCACGATTCAATTAAAACCCTTGACGTACCGTGACGAAGTAAAATTTCAGTATTATATTGCAAAATATCAGCTGGCATCTAGGAGTATAATGTCTATTGGGATATTTTAACGAATAGTGGATGTCGGATCCCGTGTGAAGGAGCTCTAACTCTAATTACAGATGTGAACGGAATATTACTGTTGGTAAAGTAGTTTCTATTAGTCTGCGATTTTTTTTATTGCTGGTAAAATCATTCTACAGTAAAATATTTTTGAGAATTCGCGGCAAGATACCGCCGCAATCCACACATTTAGCAATAGTGTGTCACGAGTAAATCTTAGATTAAAAGGGTAATATTGAATCACACATCAAATTTCACATATCAATGTTACTTTGTGAAAAAGGTTCATAAATATAGATCAAAATTGCAATTCAGCACTATCATTTCTTAACATACAATGTATCGATAATATTTTTTTTTCATCACTATCTATATTTCTTGGACAAATTTTTGTATTTCTGATATTTCTGGGCCGAAATAATTTGGGAAATCTTCCGCCATCTATAATGTATAAAATAAAATGTACAAAACACAAGAAAATCTACGAAATAACATCAATTAATATTTACCTGTGGTAGCTGATGAATGCGCCTAAGTTTTTAGAAATAAAGAATGAAAAAATGAAAGAAAGAAAGACTTTTATTGCAAACAAACAAATAAACACACATTACATAAATAAAAAAGACAAAAATAAAACACAATAAGCATACGTTATTTGACTGCTAGTCAAAATAGATACTTTTAGGAACTGTCAAAACGGTAATTTGATAATGAATTCTATGAAATACCAATTTGGATTTGGATGTGACGTCATGGTCAAATGCTGTCTTTTTAACAAAAAAAAAAACTTATAAAAATACAACTGGTGGAAATATTCAATTTTGATACTGCCAAAAGTGTTTGTTGAAAGAGGTTCAGCTTGAGACACGTTTCTAGATTTAATGGACTACCTTGTCAAATATCAACACAGTAGGCGGTAGGGTCATGGTGTGTCTTTGATGTGCAAAAGGCACTAACTCATTATCTCACCCTCAGCACTATGCTGAGGGTGGGGCCCTCAGCGCTGATTATCAGTTAGAGCCAGGTGGGTAAAGCCGGGAATGGATGTACTTTTATAAAAAATATTATGTCTCCTAACGTTATTTGTCAATGGTGTTGATCATACTTAGTGTAGGATTTAAAATTAGGTTTCCAGGTCAGTCTCTAGTCATCTTAAACTTAACAAAACTAAAGCAGTTAAATTACACTGCAGCACATCTTAGTAATGAAATTGAAAAAAATCGAAGTCGATAATTTTCAAGATCATACTAAATCACGTGTCTCTAGTACGCAACCCACTATAAATCCCAAAAAAATTGGATTCAGAATTTAGTTCGTATTTTTATCACTTACAATTACATTAGCACATAATAAAGCAACTTATACTCTTCCAATAAACCAATTTAATTCCAAAATCTTATCAATAAATATTATGACTCCACTTTTGTATCGGTTGTGTTACCGAAAACAAAGTTACCAATATTTAGTTGTTTTTATCTGTCTAGCTGGCAACATTGTTTGCTTTTGTAAGGTTGTTGCTACTGATCGTTAATAACAATGGTGCAAATGCGGTTCCGCCATTTTTTCCTCGTGTCATTGTATTGCTGAACAAATGTTGCAGTGTAAATTTCAAATTAATGAATCTACAGTTACTCTTTTGTCAAGGTAAGCAGATATATATTTACGTCTCATTATTATTTTCACCCATACGCGTTAATATCTAGTGGCTATTGGCAAAAAAATGAGGTAATCTAGTATTTAGGTACGTCATTTCCATGTTATGGTGCCGCGTGACACCAGTAACACAACCGAATAAAGCTTCGGTTGTGTTACGTAAAGCTTTGTCCATACTAATACTTTGTATAATAGCAGCAACCCTACTGATATTTAATTTTTAGTCTACAGAACGTTCACAGTTATTATACGACTGCTGGCTACAGAACAATTCCAGAATATACAAGCCAAATAAATTGCTAAAGGTTTTCTGCTGTGAACGTGCTCTATCCGAAGATATTAATATATAAAAAAGTAATTTTATTGTTCCAGATGCCTCTGACATCTTTTCAAATATACCTGATGCAGAAAAACAATTGGTCAAAACAGATATTTCAGCATAATGTGTTGGTACATTCTCTTACACAAAAAGAGAATGCACCAACACTCTTTTTCGTTATTTGAGCCGTTACTGTAACGGCTCAAATAACGAAAACGATATAAAAGATAAGCATTGTTTGGATGAATAAATATTTTGTATTTTGTATTGTATCTTGTTGTAGTAGAGAATGCATTGACCCTTGAAAGAATTGATAACCTTCGCGAGTCTAAACCGGGGCGCAACTAGTCTGTGATTATTTCTTAAGTAAACATTACAGCTATCGCTAAGTTTGGAAAATGTTGTAAGGTTCTTGCGGATATACATTATATTTTCGAAAATAAATTGACTAGCTACAGGTAGTATGTCAATTTCTTTAACTATTTTAAGGAGTCTGTTCATTTTAAATTATAAATGGCACGAAGAGCGCTTTTCTGTAAAATAAAAATAGTTTGAATATCCGCTGCTTTCTCCCACAACAAGATACCATGGGACATGACATTATGAAAGTAACTAAAATATACTGGCCTAGATGTAGCCACATCCGTGTTTTGTTTGATGATCCTAAACAGCGTAAGCCGCACAACTTAATTTACCAGCTAATTTATCTATGTGTGGTCCCCACTGCAATTTGTTATCAATGGTTATAACCTAGAAACTTCGCATCATTTACTAATTCTAACGTATTGCTGTCTAACACTAAACTGGTCTCAACTTGCCTGACATTTGGAAGTGAGAATTGGTTACACTTGGTTTTACCAGCGTTTAACAATAAATTATTAACTGTGAACCAATTCAAGGTTAAATACAATACACTATTAACATCATCAAAATCTTTCTTTTTGTCTTTCAAATTTGAAGACCATTGAAGTATCATCAGCAAACAACACTATGTCAGTTAATTTCTCCACCATGAAAGGCAGATCGTTAATATATACCAGGAATAAGAAAGGGCCTAATATGGAACCTTGTGGAACGCCAATTTTTACACCCGATCCATCAGATTTAACGCCGTTTACTTCTGGTTTTTGAATTCTATTGCTTAGGTATGATCTATCCAACGCTTTATTTCTAACTCCGTAATGATTTAATTTAATTATAAGCGTATTATGATCAACACAATCAAACGCCTTCGACAGGTCGCAACAAACTCCGATAGCATTCAGTGCGGCCTCCCATGCAGAATAAATATGAGATATAAGGGTTATACCTGCATCCGTAGTCGATTTACCCCTAGTGAAACCGTACTGTTTGGCGTGGAGTTGTTTTGTACGGTTGAAGTGTGAGAGCATTTGATTGAGTATAATCTTTTCAAATATTTTACTTAGTGTTGGAAGAACAGATATTGGTCTGAAATTTGAAGGATCACCCTTATCTCCCGACTTGAACAGAGGAATCAGTTTACTGTGTTTCATGAGGTCTGGGAAAGCCCCATCGTCAACAAATTTATTGAATATATAAGCTAAGAGTGGGGCTATAACTAGAATTACTGAACCAATGACTTTGACTGATATACCCCACAGGTCTTCAGTATTCAGTAGAGTAGATTTTGTTTGGGTTCTTTTCATTAAAATCCGGTACTGGCAAATTTATATCTAAATTTTTTGCATGTGTCACTAGTCTATGGGATGTAATAGGCCTATAAAATTATGGATCAGTCTTATCCTTACTAGCAATTGGGAATGAAACAGTTTGACCACTGTAATCGGACGGTAAGTAATTAATTCCATTTTTACTTGTGAATGCACAGTCACAAAAAACGTTATCTAAGCAAGTTGGCTGGTAAGTGTAAATCTAGTCGGCTCAATATCAATCAAAATACATGACATATAGGTAAATTAAATTATTTGAATAAAGTTATTAATCGTTGATGCATTTTTGTTCCTACAAGCAAATCTACATTAAAATCACCACAAATAATTAACTTTTTTCCGTTATGACAAAGTTTAGTGAGGGCTTCCTCCATAATTTTCTCAAATATCTCGAAATTGCCATGACCTTTTATTGACAAACAATAATATGGCTATCTTACTCAACACAGGACTATGAAACCGTGAATTCATTTTCATTTTTGAGACTCAAAAGATGGGCGCATCGCATTGAGATATTGGACCAATTCTTCAAATACATCATCTTGAAACATTTCTGAGTCGTTATTGCTAACAAACTCACTGAGTGACATAATGCTTTCTATTTCTCTCTACCAACGCAAATAATCCAAAAATCTAATTTTCTTTTGAAGGCAGTTATTTTTTTTCGTCTATTCAGGAAACATACACTCGTACACAATTATTAAACTTAGAAATTTTAAATACTAAGAGACCTAAAGCTCCATATCTTATTAAAACAATTTTACAAAGATCTCAAGTGGCACTACTTAATATAAAGTATGGAAAGGAAAATACAAAATTTGGAAAGGAAAATACAGTTATTTTTTTTCGTCTATTCAGGAAACATACACTCGTACACAATTATTAAACTTAGAAATTTTAAATACTAATAGACCTAAAGCTCCATATCTTATTAAAACAATTTTACAAAGATCTCAAGTGGCTTAATATAAAATATGGAAAGGAAAATACAAAATTTGGGAGATAATTTTATAATTTAAAATTACAAATTAAGAATCATTTTGACTACTACAACTATTAACGAATAAGAATTTTCTAATATTATTTTTAAATTGGTAAATAGAGTCTGAGAAAATACCGACGTCGGATAAATACCTATTATAAAAGTTACAAGAACGCCATAAGAAAGAGTTACGAGCATATCTGGTGTTGCACTTAGGGATATTACAGGCCTGGAACACTGTTTTCTGTTTTACTTGTAATGATAAATTTAATTGGTTTAGTTTTTGCAAGATATCTGCCATGAAAGACAGTTCAAGCCCAGTGGAATAACCAAGTTTTATAATAAAGCTGGTCTTTCAAATTAAAAAAATATCTGAAAAAAAAAATTGTAACTCTGCTGTAAGTTCAGATAGCCTTTTCAAAGTTTTACCCCGAGATAACCATCGCACTTCTGTATGGAGCAACAGTGTTTTATGTTTGCTGCCATAATCTTCACACAATAATGAGAACAATCGGGATTGTAGTGGTCTTGATTTGATAAAATTAATTATTTTTACCGCTTCATCCATAACTCATTTTAGATTTGACGGCATTTACTTCATCGCAAGTGCTTGTCTATGCAGGGGGCCGATCGCGCTATTTTGTATAGTCAACAAACGTCAAAGGTATGGTTCTGGTTCAGTTCCAGTTGTAATTCAACTTTGGTTCGGTTCAATGAAATTCGGTATCGCGCTAAAGTTTTAGTAGAGACCGAAGCTGAACCTTATCCGAACCATTGTCGTAATCAAAACATTAGAGATGTAGCATCGATTGTGTATAATCGACCGTCGATTTCGCCTTTTTGTTGTTAACTACTCTATTTTTGACCACACTTGGGTGGGAATTCGTGGAATTTGATGTGTTTACTAGGTGAACGAAAAATTACAGATAAAAGATTCAAGTGGATAGAAATGTAGCTTTATAAATAAGTGTATTCCAGCCTCCCTCTGAGGGCGAAAGGGACACGGTATCGAAACAAAAGTATCGATATTGTACTCATAAGAAGTATCGAAAGAAAAGTATCGATACGGTATCGGTATCTGTATCAAAAGTATCGATACTTCAAGGTATCGAGTACTTTTTACGTAGAATAAAATAGACAGTTGAATGGTCTGTAAAATGACATTTTTTTACGTAAGTCTTCATACTTTATATGTTTTGAAATAAAACAAGACAAGAAATAAATCAATCATGCAATTTTAATTAAAAAAATTACATAAAAAAATATAATTTCGCTTTTTCATGGGCATAATTTTCAATTAACAGCAAAGGACTTATCACCTATCAAGTCATTTACATTAAAATAATTATTTAACTGCAAAAATTTGTTCAACAAATCTAGTACTAAAAATAAAACACGCAGTAAATTGCAAATTTTGGCGTCATTTAATGTCTAGCTAAATGATGGCAACGTTTGCAGACTACTGCGTGTTTTCTATAACATATTTTATTTGTCAATCAAAACACGCACACTTATCGACTGGATTGAAAAAGTTATTGTTTTTAGGTGATTGCACATAAGAGAATTGGGAACTATACGTTGTATTTATAGTTCCCATTCATCTTCTGTACAATCGCCTAAAAATAATAACTTATTTAAACGTTTCGATGCCAGCCTATTACGAATCTTGGTCATCGTAGCGCCCGCTTTCGAAAATAACCTCTCAGATGGCACTGAAGTTGCCGGTATGGTGAGCAATTCCTGAGCTATTTTATATAAGCACGGAAATGTGTTACGCATATCCTCCCATTGAGCGAGAGGATCTGTGGAAAGTGGTGCCACAGGATTAGATAAATACAGTGAGACCTCGTCTGGTTTTAAAAACAAACTTTCCCTTTCGCTGCCCTTTTTTTGTTTATTGTGGGCCAACGTTTTATGGTGGCTCCAAAAATCGTAAGCCACTGTTGTACCAGCGGAACTGTCACTGTCAGTTTCACTACTGTGCGTCTCCTGCATGTTAGTGCACAAACGGCGAATATGTGCAATAGCGTTTGAGCATGCTCTTGGGTCTTGGAAATGCAGACTTTTGAATTTTGGATCCAATAAACAAGAGGCAGCTAAAAAATAGTTGTCTTCAATGGGTCCGAATCTGGTCCCTATTTTAGATAAGAGTGTGGATTGAACAGATTTTGCAAGAGGCGAAGCTGACACATCTATATTTTGAATTTGAGTTTTAAGGCAATTTACGATTGGTATAACCTTGCTAATGGTTACATACTGCTCACCTGATATTTCCTTCGTGACGTGTTCTAAGGGCTTAAGAATAGTTAGCATCGTTTTTATCTCTTGTAGTTCAATTGCAGTTGGTGTTGGTGGGGCAGTAGTATTCATCATCAATATTTGATGTACCAATGGAGCCAGGGTAACGTATCTTTCAAGCATGTAGTAAACTGAATTCCATCTCGTTTTTACGTCTAGAATCAATTTTAGAGGGTTTTGATTTTGTCTCTTTCTTAATTCGTCACTTCGGATAACACTTGTTTTGAAAAATTTTACGATTTCCCTTACTTTGCAGCACAAATCGTTGAAAGCATGTACCGACATAGCTGATTCGGCAATCAAATTAATTGTGTGAGCAAAGCAAGGTAAATGTTTCGACCTGTTCAAAAATTTTGTAATGCCTGCTACCATGTTAGCCCCGTTATCTGTTACCACAGCAGTAATTTTAGGCAAAGCTATATGCAAATCAGTACATATTTCAGTCAATTTTGTGTTAATATAATCAGCTGTATGTCTTTCATGAAGTGCAATTATTGCGATGCAACGCGAAACTACTTTTGAATTTTGTATATAATGAGCAGTGACCCCTAAATAACTTGTTGTGGTCATCATTTCTGTCCATATATCGCAAGTTAATGCAACATGACTTACATTCTCAAAAGTAGATTGTAGTTTATTTAACATAACTTGGTAAAAACTATCCAAATGTGATTTCAATGTGTCAACATTTGGGAGTTTGAATGAAGGGCACGCCTGATGCATTAATCGCTTAAAACCTCGACCTTTTACGATATCAAATGGTCTTTTGTCGACACATATAAAGTAAAGTAGACATTTAACCAGTAACCAGTTCCTCCTACAGAATAATCTTGCTTTCGCTGTAAGGCGTCAGTAATGGACAGTTGTTTTTTCATTGGCGGAATGTAGTCCTCTTCTTTGTCACCCTTTGCTTTAGATGATGTCGATGGTCCGGATGTAACTGCGACATCCGTCACCGATATATTCGGGGATGTGGATAGGCTTAGCTCCTTGCTTGCTGAGGATGGTTCACTCAAGCTGAAAAAAAAGCAATATTGATTAGTGTTTAAACGTTTCGTTTTACGCCTTTCGGATGCATCTACCTACACAAAATATAATTTTTCTCCCACCCGCTTATTCCCCAGACTGAGTGACAGATTACCGATTGCCTTGTGTTGCGAGCTGCCGTGAAATAAATATGGTGTGATTTTGTGCCTGAACTAATCCAAACGAATCCCAGTGCTGTGCCCCTAAACCCAAGTGATAATCCCGTAAAGACCATTGGACCTCAAGATATTTGCCGAGAAGAAGGTAACAGACGTGACCCATATAAAATATTTCCCTAACAATTAGATATATGAAGGGTACAGGGAAAGAAGGATCATAGTCAATATTTTTCCAAAACAGAGTTGACAATGCCATCTAGTAGTAAATTAAGAAAGCTATCGAATGGTGAGATCAAAAAATGATAAAAGAAATCACTGTCAACGTGAAGCTCAAAAAGTTTACTATGGCTGTAAAATCAGTCATCAGATCAGTCACCTCTCTTGTTTAAATCAGTTTTTGATATTTATTTGTATAGTTATTTGAAAATAAAACACTACACCATCATCATGTAAATAAACGAAGCATTAACTATCAGGGAATTCGAGAGGTGATTAGTATCGGCGATATTTTTTTAGAAGTAGGTATCGATATCACATCGACAAGAAAAGTATCGACATTATGTAAGTAAATCTCTAGTTGCCGATAATCGGAAACGAAAGACCGTTGTTATTCCTTTCTATATTTGTACCTAATGTTCATAAAATAGCCAAGCAAGATAATGATTTCACGATACATGTTTAGTTTGCAGGTAGATAGGGATTTTGTTTTATAGTAGCGTCGGTTTCTTACCTTGAACTTTCATGAGCTGAATGTTTCTTCTTCATATGTTTATTCAAATTTGTTGTATTACCGCATGTTTTTAAAATTTTAAAACATAATTTACACTTTGCTTCCGTAGCATTTATTTTTTGGAAATTCTTCCAAACATGACTTTTCGGCGGCGCCATGTTGATCAAATTACGATATAATTTTATACGATACGAAATGAGCGTACCTAGTTAGCAAGTATATTTACTAAATCCTTCAGAACAATAACTAGAGCACTGAGACTAAATCCAACGTCCAGAGTTTAGGCCTGATTCAAAACAAAACGAACGAATAATAACAGATTAAATGGAAAATAGCGTCTCTGCGTCTGCGCTGTCTGCTGGCTGGCACACACACACAACAACAAAGTCAGTCAACACAACCACACAACACAACAATCGACTGACTGAACGACGCGACGAGCGAGCGAGTTTTTTTTCCAATTTTACGGCTCTGGATACTGGTCCTTTAGCCGAAGAGCGAGAGAGAGTAACTGAGTGAAGGCGAGACGACGCGCAGCAGGTAGTGGGGCGCGGTTCGATTGGATTTTAGTTCCGTCATGTTGTCAGTCATAGACTGGAATCGATACTCACTTTAAAGTACATACTCATATCGGTAAAGAATCGAAAAAAAAGGATCGATGCCAAAAGTACCCGGTATCGAAAGGCAAGAATCGATTCCACCTAGGAATCGATTCTTTTTTCGTGTCCCTATTCGATAGCGTATCATTGCTATCAGATCAGCTACAAGCATATTAGCGTGTAACATAAGAATTATTAGAGTATGGATGTCATTGAATCCATCAAAAGAGATAAGGCATACATTAAGTGTAAAGTTCTCGTGAAAAACTGGGAAAAAGACTTTAAAACAAAGTGTTCGCGGACTCCCTCCAAGTTTGACATCAAGGAAGCTCCCGCCAAAGTCAGGTATGCCTACAAGAAGTACTTCCAGTTGAAAAGCGCAGCCCTAGTCAGTTCGCTTAGCGTGCGCGACTTCGAAGATGATCTCGTATGCTCTCCAGATCCCGTGCAGAGCTCAGAGAGCTTCATAGCAGATGCCTTGAGTCCTGGCTCTGAACAATTTATGCAGACGCTGCCAAGTGGCTCAGAGTTGGAAGAATTACTGATTAGTGCAAAACATAAAGAGAGTAAACCAAATATCATCAAAAATGATAAAAAGCCTCTCAGCCCATTCTCAAACAACTTGTCCAAGAAGCTATTTGAAAGTAGAAAGTTCTCCATAAGAAACCCTCGGAAATTGACATTGCAAAAGTCACTACCATCTAGAGACAATTCAGAAGATCAAGAGAATATAAGCCTGAATGATGTCACTGCTGACAATGTATCATATTCTCCATTCAGATTTGATAAAGAAAAGCCAAGTTTGCCTATCTCAAATTCACCTGCACCCGCACCCTCTGGATTATTCTTTAACACATTTGGCAATGTTAGTGTGCGGCATATTAATGAAGCTTGGTTGGAAAGAGCTTCGGGGGTTACGGCTCAGGATACTACAAGGACAGCGACAAGAGAATCATTTGGAATAAGAAATATCATTACACCTGTTCTAGAAAAACAATGTGACTATGTGGAAAACAGCGAGTCTGATACAGATGACCCAATCATTAATAAGCTTAAGCCTGCTCTGAAGAAGAGAAAAATATCTGATTTACCTGTTCCAGAACAAAAGGAAAATGTAAGTAACATTACCGTTATGAAAGAAGAGATAAATCAACAGTTGAAGGAGTCAGACAGAAAGCCAAGGAAAAGAAAATCAAAAGTTACAAAGAAATTAGTACACCAAGAAACAACCAAGAAACCAGATATCACAGAGTTTTTGCCTTTTGGATTAGAAGATAATGTTACTCCTCGCCATACAAATGTTACCTCAGTCCTGAATAATGTAAAATCTTCACAGCTCAAAAAAACTCAAGACATTGTTACTTCAGAAGACAAATTGGATGAAAAAATAAAAAAAGGTACACTCAATGAAAATTTTGTCAGAATCAACATTGAAAAGAAAGTTTTTGTAAGGGGCAAAAAATCCATGAATTACTCAAAATACAAAAATAAACTAAATAGAGATAAGAAAGCTTTGCATGCAGGCATGGAGTTCCCGGAATCTGGGAAGATCTCATGTTTTAAATGTGGTGGAGGTGGACATATAGCAAGATACTGCACAGCACATAAAGGAGATACACTTTTGCCATTGTTAGATTGCAATGTTGAAGATGATGTACCAACCTTAGAGGAAATGGAGAATATACTATCTTCTAACAACAAGAGCATTGATCAATCAAATACAGAACAACTGATGGAAACACTCTATAAGCCAAGTGTCATACCAGATACCTTTTTGAATGCTCTTGCTTCAAACCATGTACAAAATGAAAATAATACTGTAGTCAAACCAATTTACACCGAACAATGTGATCAATCCAAAGAACTTGAAAAGGTGCTTAACTTGTTTGGACATAACTCATTCCGATCGGGCCAAGAGCAGGCTATAAGGCGTATCCTCAATGGAAAATCAACTTTACTTGTCTTGTCTACAGGAGGCGGAAAATCACTATGTTATCAAATCCCAGCATACATTTATAGCCAACATTATAAATGTATCACCTTAGTGATCTCGCCATTAGTATCATTGATGGAAGACCAAGTTCTAAGCATGCCAGATTTTTTAAGAGCAGGCTGTTTACACACTAATCAACCCCCAACACAGCGCCAAAAAATATTGCAATACATAAAAGATGGTGAACTGAATATACTTTTGTTATCTCCTGAAGCTTTGGTGTCTGGAGATGTGGCTGGCTTTGTGGGCCTATTTAAATCATTGCCTCCAATAGCATTTGCCTGCATTGATGAAGCTCATTGTGTGTCACAATGGAGCCATAACTTCCGACCAAGTTATTTGATGATATGTCGCGTACTCCGAGAAAAGTTAAATGTTAACTGTATTCTAGGATTAACAGCAACAGCCAGCCAGTCAACAATCAAGAGTGTCATTGATCACATCAATATCCCTGATGGTTTTAATGGCGTAATTACAAACCCTACATTACCAGATAATCTGTCTTTATCTGTTTCATTTGCAAAAGACAAAGACAGGGCTTTAATATCCCTGCTGGCTTCAGAAACAATTGAAAAATACAATTCAATTATTGTGTACTGTATCAGACGAGATGAATGCACCAGAGTAGCAGCAGTACTACGGGCTTCACTTCAAGAGCCTGGGAAGCAGACCATGGAAGCTCGAAGTAAAAAACGTAAAAGGATGTCTTATACTGCTGAAGCGTATCATGCTGGAATGTCTGCTGCTCAACGAAAGAAAATACAGAAGCACTTTATGGATGGAGCATTAAGAATCATAGTTGCAACAGTGGCATTTGGAATGGGAATAAATAAGTCTGACATCAGATGCATTATCCATTACAATATGCCTAGTAGTTTTGAATCATATGTACAAGAGGTAGGCAGGGCAGGTCGTGATGGAAAACCAGCTCATTGCCACGTATTCATGAGTAACAACAATAATGACAAAAATGAGTTGCTCAAGCACATTCATGCAAATACTATTGACCGACCAACAATAAGAAAATTAATCCAAAAAATATTCATTCAGTGTGAGTGTAATAAGAGGACCCCCACAACTGATGCAATAACTTCTAGTGCCAAACATGTCAGATGCCTAGGTCATGAAGTTGGGATCCCTATTGACCAAACAGTAGAAGAGCTTGATATGAGTTCAGAAAATGTTTCCACTTTACTGTGTTATCTGGAACTTCATACAAAGAAATATGTTAAAGTTCTTAATAATGCCTACACAGTATGCAAGATTATTTCTTACGGTGGAGCAGCTAAAATATTAACAGCAGCTAAAACGAATCAAGCATTAGCAATGGCATACTTAATGGAAAGTAAAAAGAACCCAGATGTGATGAAATCTAATGTATTAGAGTTTCCTGTTATTGAAGTCGCTGCTGCAATAGGAAAGGATAGTGGAATGGTTAAGTACCAGCTTAAGAATTTGGAATGGTTGACAGAATCAGGGACATCTAAAAGATCTGCATTAAAAGTGGAATTTAACACTCTCGGATTTAGAATAAAAGCGCCAGGTGACCTTAGCTCTTCAGAGTTAGACGAAATGTTGGATGACCTACATAATGGTGTCCTATGTCAGGAAAAAAAAATGCTGTATCAATTAGAGGAAATCAATAAAGCATTCCAGAAACTGGGAAAACACTCTTCCAACAATCAGCAAGATGCCGATTTTCTGGGAGAAAAGAGCCGGGAATTAAAATTGACCATCAGAAACTATTTCGAAAGAGAAGATCCATGTAATAATGAAATTATATTAGAAAAACGCCCGCTGGACGAGGAACGCGTTATATCTGATGTGAGAACATTGATCATCACATACAAAGACTGCAGCTTCACTGGTAGAAGCATTGCCAGAATATTTCAAGGCATCTCTTCTCCAAATTATCCAGCTATAGTCTGGGGTAGATGTAAGTTTTGGAGAACACATATCGACGAAGACTTCTACGGATTAATAAGAATTGCCACTCAACAAATAATACAAATGAAATGACAATAATAACGTAGGTATAGTTTTATTTAAATAAATGACTAAAATTAACCCTGATTTGATTCAATGCATTACTCTTATTTAAACAAAAATACAAATAGCGAATAAAAAAAACATAGAAGTATAACTAGTGGTGAAAAAGAGATGAATTTTACGAAATAGTATTTTTTTCCATTCGCGTTTTTTCCCACGATTTATTTTTTCTGCACGTTTTTATTACTGGTAGTATAATTTTCTAGACGCTTTAATTTCTACAGTTTCTTTTTGCCAGACCTATATTTTCCTATGCATTCTTCCGTATCTTTAATATACACAGATTTTACCGATATAATATTTTTCCAGCAGCTTATTTCCTCATACACTTTATGCACGTCACGCCTTTTCCCAAACGAGTTGGCAGAGGCACAGATGCGCCCTAGTTTAGCCAGATTTTGCGAGACAGGGGGCTAGCCCCTCTTCGCAGCCAAGAAGATATGTATGACACAAAACAGATCTCAGAAAATACAAAAAGTTAGGCATCGCTGAGTTAAATCGCCAGCCAGCCTGCTTAATTTATTTAATAAATAAATCGCACGCTACTGTATTATGTTAGACCGAATTAGTATGAACACTGCGTGGACGTTCTAACATGGTGGAAAACATCGTGAGGAAACCTTCATATCTCCTTAGCTGCAGCGATGGGCTAGCCCCCTGTCACGCAAAATGGAGTTCTGAAAACTGGCTAAACGGGGGCGCATCTGTGCCTCTGCCACCGCGTATGGGAAAAGGCGTGACGTGTATGGATGTATTATAAAACAAGCAAAAGTGTATGAGGAAATAAACAGCTGGAAAATTATTGTATCGGTAAAACATAATATATATGAAAAATACGGATTGAGAAAATAAATGCATTGGAAAATATATGTCTGGCAAAAAGAAACAGTAGAAATTAAAGCGTGTAGAAAATTATACTACTAGTAATAAAATCGTGTAGAAAAAACGCCAATGGAAAACAAAATACAAGGAAAATATTATTTCGGAAAATTCATCTATACACTCGTGAAAAATGACTCCACGAAAACTGTACCAGGTAGAGTTTAACATGAGGGCGGCTCCAATGACCGTTCACTGTGTTTATAGATCAACCAATCAGGGGTGGCCCAGTGTCGCATGACAGTATGAACCAATCATCAATCGCCCTTTCGCACTTTTCAGTATCTGGTACCGTTTTCGAATGTCAAAGTTGTTAGAAGCGTACCTTGTAAGTTTTTTTCGTTTACCATACTAAACGCAATTGGTGGAGAAATTAGGACCTCACAAAAAGGCTACCAACCTAACCTACCAAACACTATGTTTGCTTCTGCCAACATTTTGCCAGTTTTCCCCCAGGTATGCGGCATGGCATGGCATGTAATTGTTGTCATGTCACCCCACCCGCACCACTCCACTCCACTACCGCAGGGACCTTCTTAGCACTGGGTGTAAGAATAATAATAATTATTTGGCATACCGAGTGTAACGTTAGTACATTTTTTAAATCTAGGTCTTTTGCGCTTGATGTGTGGAGGAACATTAACAATTACAAACAAAATACGTTAAATCTAAGATGGAATTGAGTGTCAAACTCTTCGTAATAGCCCTGTCTCTTCATTCAAAATTCCTATGTGTCCTTTAGGATCTGGAGAAAGAGAACTCCACTTAACTGACGAGCAGTCTTTGAATTTGTGTCTGCCACATGCATAATTATTTAATTTGTTCACAGAACTTTCACATGATTCCAAAATATTATAAAAATTATAACTTAAACTATCTATCCACTCTAATAAATCTTGCTGCACTCTTTTCATATGAGAGAGCGCAATTTTCTGCATTAAAACACTTTCCTCTTGACTAGGTATAAAGTTGTGGACAATATTTGTAAACTTTTTATATGAGTTTGTAGATCCACTGTGAATAATATTTACTTCTTGAGGACCTACTTCCTTGCCGGAAAAATATTCTAATGGAGTAATAAGAAATTTAGTATGCACGATTAATCTTGATGCCACTGATAACCCTACTTTCCAGACTCCTGGTAAAAGAGGTAGCTTCAGATTAGGTTTGATAAAATTTGTTAAGTTATTTGAATCAACATGAATGTCAGTCAAATCGGCTATTATACCGCTAGGGTCCAGCCACAATACGGTGAAATTATCCGTCTTTTTATCAGACAGTGGCATGAATTGATATAGTAATATTGGTTCAGACAGTGGCCCCAAAATATTACCAAAATTTCTAAATGTGGTTTCTTTCTGATCATAGTCAGAACTGACTTTAAATATCTTAATACTATCTGCAAATTCATTATCTTCGTTTTTAATTATATGACTTTTTGGCTTATACCATGTTTCTAATAATGCCTCAATATTATCATTAATAACGACTTTGTGCAATATTAAATTCCCGTTGTAGATATCAGCATAATTGTAAGTGTTTATCTCCAATATTTCACCTACTTGAATGAAGCATTCTTCTTCAGATAATAATTTTGAGTTATGGCGAACAATACTATTTGCATGAGTCAAGATAGTATCATCAGTCTTTGCAGTCAAGTCATTAGTGTTATAAATACTTTGCCAATATGCTTCTAAGTTAGTAATCAAATTATGATCTTTAAATCCGATTGATTCTTCTACTCTAGTAACTATTTCCTGGTTGATTATAGGTTCAAACTTCCTGGCAAAAAATAATTGCCTGTCTTGTGTGTTTTGTATCCTGGGCCAGTCTTCTGTCCGAAAATCATTGGGCGAACATCCGCACCAGTCAACGACATGTTTGTATTGGCATTTGCATCCCAATTTTCTTTTCCAGTTTGTGACATGCAGGTTATTGTCAACATAAGTGTTGCAAAACTTTGAATTTCTTAATGCCGTGTGAAAAAACGACTCTGCAGGCAAAAGGGTGTGGCGGAATATGATGTCTAAGCCAGTCAACAGCTGATCAGGTTCCCCAACGACATATGACACAAACTCCGGCGACAAAGCGATCCAATCGCTTCCTCCATCCATTACTAATCTTTTAGGAAGTTTCCGTTCCCCAATTCGCCACATGTGCGTCTCACATTCGATGAAGGTTTTATCCAATCCCTGTTTCTTAATGAACCTCTGTACTTCACGTCCGTGTGACTTAACGAAGTTGAGACCTTTGTTTGCAGATAAGAATATCTCTAGTGTTTCCAAAGATTTGATAGGGAAATCACTTTCACTTAAATTAATCACAAAATCCCATTTCCAGCCCAAAGTAAACAAGTCTTTCATAGAAGCAAGAAGCATCTGCAGCAGTGAAGCTCCGCCCCAAATGGTTGAGAAACGCTTTGAAGCCAACTTCACATTTGGAAACTGTTTTTGGAAAGTATCCAACTCTCGGTGCAGGTAGTCTTGCCTCTGGAAAAATAGAAAAATCTGTTTTGTTAACACTGCAAATATATTTTGCTTTTACGCTTCAACACTTTAACTTGAATACTGGTAGAAATCTCAGTCTTATAATCTAA
Source organism: Argyresthia goedartella (assembly GCA_949825045.1). Lineage (NCBI taxonomy): Eukaryota > Metazoa > Arthropoda > Insecta > Lepidoptera > Argyresthiidae > Argyresthia > Argyresthia goedartella. The sequence continues at coordinate 16,076,635 of OX463821.1, read as the reverse complement.
CAATTCTAACAGTAATATTGTAGGAAAGTGAGAGAGAGAGAGCTTTATATAGCGCATAGCTGAGTAATTCTCAAAAGTATTGTGGCTTGTGTTTAAACGATAACGAAAAAATTCGAAAATTTACTACCAATAAATTCGAAATGACTGCCAGAATGGATAAATGATCACCAAATTTCTTTTCATATTTTGTGTACTTAAGTTTATGTTTTAAGTATTTTTTGTTGTTCTTACATGTTCAACCTAACACGAAGGATAAAGGGGGCTTCGCTTCGCTCTCCCCCTTTTCCCTCCACCGCAACCGCAGTATTTTGCCCTGATATTTTCTGCAACTTTTGTTGATCGTTTATCCATTTTTAGTACGAAATAATTATTTTAATGATCATTTAAATTGTAGCATTTTTTATGTCTCAATAGTTTTACCTTAAATTAATCGAAGATTTTCTAATTACTATGATTTTACTTGAGCGAAATATTTACTCTGTATTCAGGTATGATTGTGGATCGAGGTTGTTTATGTAATTTGTAATTAAATATTTTAAATCTAAAAGCGTTAATTTTCCTTCTCATACAAATACCAAATTACAATGTCGCACTGGTCTTAATTTTTTGGATTCGTCTTAAAAAATATCATATCTTGTGTTTCAAGTACTTAATTTCTAGTAACCTGCTTAAGATATGGTCAGATAATTTGAAACTTAATGAATTTGGTACAGTCTTAATACAAAAATATTAAATAATCTTACATAATGTCGCATGTCGCAAAAATATACCGTTTCGTTACAATCAGTTTCGTTGCATAAAATGGTAAGATTTTTTGTCGTTTCAGAACGTTATCCTAATTATTACTGATGGCAACACTAAGTTGCTTCTGAATGGCTGTAAGAAAACTGTCATACAGTCACAATACGGTATTTGACATTTAGTCCAATAAATCTAGAAACGTGTCTCAAGTGAACCTATTTCAACAAAAACGTTTAACAATATCAGAATTGTATATTTACAGCAGTCATATTTATAAACTCAATCGTGTGTTAAAGACAGCATTTAACTATGACGTCACATGCTAGTATTTCATAGAATTCGTGAACATAATTACCCTTTTGACAAGGATGTCCTGTTATGAGTGGACCAAACGGTAATCCGTGAAGGGCTGGACTGTCCTCTATCAGAAAAACTAAAAATAGTAAAAGTGTCACGGTGTACGGTTTTCGAGATATTTAAGATCAAAGAGTTTTCTTTCAATTTTAGGCTTTTCATATTACATTTTCATATTACACGTGAAATGTAAGATTTCGTTGGAAAAAAATGTGAATATTTCTGACTTTACGTGCTACAAGTCGTAAATCATGGTTTTTCAAATCTGTCATAGGATTTTTTCACCATAGCCCCTACGCTGTTAAAATAGCAATAACTTTTTTGTTTATGGACCTTAAAAAAATTTTTTTTGGTTATATTCTGTACAACATTTTAAACTATTTAACACCATGGGCAGACAGGTTGTCATATCATTTTTTTCAACCATGATGCTCCAAAACGCAAATGATTTTTTGTAGGGTTGAACATTTCTATAAGATTATTTTATTTATTCTAATTCTATGAGACATTTGAAACTATGATTTACGACTTGTAGCACGTAAAGTCAGAAATATTCACATTTTTTTCCAACGAAATCTTTCATTTGTAGATTTCACACGAAAAAGTAATTTGAAAAGCCTAAAATTGTAAGAAAACTCATTGATCTCAAATATCTCGAAAACCATGACACTTCTACTAAACCTATTTTTAGTTTTTCTGATAGAGGACAGTCCAACCCTTCACCGATTACCGCGTGGTCCACTCATAACGGGACAAGCTTTATTTTGACAAGCAGTCAAATACCGTATTCACTTTCTACATTATAGCATGATAGTTGTGACAGATGTCAGAATGGCATGACTAGAACTGAGAAAAGGTAGATATAATTATCGATATTTCGACTATACGTAATTGAATCTTTCAATCAAATAAAACAAAATAAACTTGTTACACGTTTTTATTCTTGTAATAAAGGTTCACAGAAATCATCATCAAATTCAAATTCTGATTCGGAGTGCAGATTAATAACCAGTTCCTGGGTACATTATATGTTCTCAAATTGTACATCCCGCTTCCTATCTTCTTGCATAATTTTTCTAGTTCTTTCGAGGACTTTATTCCAATCTTCCGGTGCGACATGTTCACATGAAATAAAATTGATGAATTGGCAATTTGGCACATCAGCATGGACACAAAGTGATAAGAATGCCGCTGTACCACTGTCACTCTACTTTGCGATTGAGTTGATCTGGGCTCAAGTGAAAGGATACGCAGCACGCCACAATACAAAGCCGCAATTTCAACTAAGAAAATATGACTGCTGAATGAAGTTTGTGCCAAGAAGACTAGGCAAGATTGGTAGAAAAAACTCGAAAAATAATAAAGGAAGGCAAAAAATAGAGACGTCAATAATGACAATATAATTGAACATGAAATAATTATAAATACGGGTGACGATATCTCAACTGACAATTTGGGCTCATCATCTGAAGAAAACGATTGACTAAAGATTCACTTTTTCTCGATTTTTTTTGTGATTGAGTGAATATTATTGTAACAAGAATATTAAATGAAAGAAAATTTACCTTTCGTAACATTGTATCATTCCAAAATATAGAGAATACTTTAGAAAGCGTGCGGTTTCAGATGCTTTTGCCGATTTTCCTATGCATTAAAGGTGCATTTAGAGACGACATCAAAAAACGCGATGTGTCGAAAATCATTAGTTGTCGAGTTTTTTAAAAAAAAAAACGGATTTTGCCTATTTTTAACCACAATAAGCTATTCTAGCTAAATTTGGCTTTTATTTGAATACGTTCCGGGGTTGCTTCTACTAAGTTCCAACCTAACCTATAACTTAATTGAAATTTAGCCATAATAACCTACCCTCGCCAAATTTGGCTTTTATTTGCATACGCTTCGGAGTTGCTTCTTTTAAGTTCTAACCGAACCTAAAATCCAATTGAAATTTAGCCACAATAATCTACTCTAGCCAAAGTAGGTGTTCAAAGCAACTCAAACGAAAGGAAACTATGTTCACTGACGCGAATGCAAGAAATGAAGGCCTAAAAGGACCAGATTCCAGGGCCGTAAAACATAATTAAAATTTGGCTTTTTGCGTTTCGTTAACAAAAACTGAGTCTCAGCAAATCTAAAAGAACACATTGAAATAAGCACAAGTCCAAAAAAGGTAAAGAAACGAGCTTATGACGCAAAAATATAATCAAAAATAGCTTTATTACAATTTAATTCACATATAATACACTTTCATCTATGTATTATCATCTTACAATAAGCGTACAACGAAACGAAACTCATTTTGCGGTTATTATTGCGTGTTCTATTATTGTGCGTGTCATACAAAAAGCAAAATTTAATAGATTTTCAAAAAAACATATCTGAAAAGCTATTGAGTTTCGACACTTGAAATTTTTAGACCGTGTTTACAATGACCCAAACTATCTACTAAAAATCACGGAAGCCCTAGCAAACCGCCCGTTTTCTAAAGTCTAGCCGTGGATTGGGCTGTATCGTCAGTCCAAGATCTTGAAAACGTATGGTTTGCATTGAGCCATGTTTCATCGAAAAAACCCACTTTGTCCCAGTTTGAAACCTTTTTTACTTTGCGCAGAGAATCTATTATATCTATTTAAGCGCAATGTCTGTCCGGGCTAAAATTTATAATATGGACCGTCGCTTCGGGTCTTCATGATTTTTTGGTGGATAGGTCACGATATAAGAAGTAGACAATTATGCAAAGTTTATACTTGCGGAGATTCTTAGTTTTTTAGAAACGAATTATTGAAAATCTCAAATTTTAGGACTATTTTTTCTTTTCTGGTTGTCAGAAGCCGAGTTGAAGACTAAAATGGTGGTGTAAAAACAGTCTGTGGTCTAAAATGATAGGTAAAACGCCTCCCGCCATTTCGTAAACGAAACTGAAGAAAATAACAATACGTGACTACCATTGCATGTTTGAACCCCAAGTTTCGTTTTTCGTTGCGAATTCACTATTTAAAACAGTTTTCTTGCTCTTTTTGACATCATGTATCCAAAAATAGAACAAACTTAACAAACAGTAACAAAAAACTCTACAAAATGCAATAAAAGCAATGGAATTAAAACTTTAAACAAGTGGCGTATATGTCGCAGTTGGTTGGTTAAATCAGACACTTAACTAACACCCTAGACCGTTAATTAAAGACCGACGTTTAACCAAGTCACACGACCTTCAAGCTGTAATCCTCACCGTTGAAACCTTCATGGAAATGAAATTTGACACTGCCAAAAAATAGTCCAGAAATAGTCCTAAATAGTCCACAAAGAAAGAAAAATAGTCCTCTTATAGTTCCGAAGTTATAGCTATAAGTTGGTGAGGATTACAGCTTGACGTCAAGCTGTAATCCTCATCTCTCGTGTAAGCAAACGGAAAGGCCTATCGACTTGGTTTGGCTTTCAAAAATTATTCCAGAAATAGTGCACACGGCATGCCAAATTTCAGAAATAGTCCTTCAACGATTCCAGAGTTATTAAAACATCTTGGTGAGGATTACAGCTTGTACATTTGATATCATTAAATATAAAGTTTGAAATTTGAGGCAAAAATTAGTCCAGAAATAGTCCACCGAAACAATAATGATTTCCACCTGGTTTACTTTGAAGAAGTGCATTAAAAATACAATGTTTTATTTCCCATACATTCAATACATGTACAGTCGTGTACAAAATAATAATGGGTAAACCCTAATAAACCGGTTTATATCGGTCAATTCAATCAAAGGGCCTGTTTTTAACCTCTGAAAACTAACGGTATTGTAATATTGTACGAAAGTGAGCGCATAGCTATGTCCTTCACGTTCACGACACTTAACTTTTATGTTCTCCCATTTAGCCGGACTTTCATCAGAGTTTTGATAACCGCTAAATTCAGTTTAAATACAACCTTAATAAAACACGGATGGTTAGGGGCAACCTGGCTGACAGGCAATAAGCCTGCTTGAGTACGTTACTTGCCTTTTGCTTGTTGTGCTTAAGTTGTGTTTAATTTAAACTGTTTTAGAAGACTGAAACATAAATGGGTTTTTTGTTGTACATAAGTGCGTGACAGCGATTTGGATTTTGAAAGGGTCTTCGAGCTTCGGTTGTAGCTATGATATATATGTTATATAGTTGAGCTAAGATTTTGTAAACAACAATGGCGGAATTGGTATCGCGAACGCGCTGGCAAAATTTCGTCAAAATACGATTTTGCTGAAACTTTTGAAGACATCATTGCAATGGAGGAAAGTGTTAAGAACTGACAATAAATGTGTAAAGAATATCATGCTAGCTTCTGTACTCTGCAATAATGACATCATAGCAATGGAGGAAAGTGTTAAGAACTGACAATCAATGTGTAAAGGATAACATGCTAGCTTCTGTACTCACAAAACATAATTTGAAAAAAGAACAGATCCATTTATGTTCATTATAGCTATATATATGTCACCGGAAAATAATACGATCCGCAAGTTTATACATTTCCTAATATTTTTTCCGTAAGTTTATAAATATACTAACCTAACCTAACCTAACCTAACATAACCTAACCTAACCTAGCCAAATATAATCTAGAAAGAAGTTTATAAATTTCCTAGGAAATTAAATCGTATTATTTTCCGGTGACATATATAAGTTTATATCATATTTATATATATATATATATATATATAACTTAGTTTTTGTGCCGGTCGACTATGTTAGTCATATTTTAACGTTATGTTAAGATAAGTTGACGACCGTCACAGATAAGGTATATTTATATTCATCATGCACTATGTCTTATGTACGTCATTAATAACATGCACCAACCTAGTATATAAGCTAGGATTTCCTATAATAAATTAGTCTAGTATAGTCTCGTATTTGCGCGCATCTCAAGCCTTTTACTTTACTCCCGAAGATGTCGTTCTCCTTATAATTGCCTCTGGCAAAGTGGTGACCCGACTTTTGAACATCAGCAACCTTCGGTAATAGCAGCATGGACCCAGCCGCGAAGAAAACTCCGTGTGCTGCCTCCTTAGAAGTGCAAGCAAGAAGCACTTCGTCCAAGATCGCCGAGCCCCGACTTCGGCAACCAAGACGACATCAAGCAAGCCATGACCGGACCAGATTTGAAAACGGACCAGAAGCCAAATAATTTCAACTGAAGATTTCCCGCATCGAACTAAAGATACCGCAAGAATAATGAACCGATAGTCAGCCGACTGCTGATTTATCAAAATGGAGCTCGCACCAGCAGAAACGAACGCGTCGGCAAATTCATTCACAGCAAGCAGCTTTTCAAGTTCAAGACATAGGAAGCCGTTCCAGCCCCCAGAAGAATATTGAAATCATCCAGGAAGAACATCGCACGAAGAATAATCAAATCACTGAAGAGAGAGAGATATATATTTATATATAAACGATTGGTGTACAAGATGTGCCCTATGTTGCCAAATCCCAAGGTTTTTAGGCACACAAATTTCATCAATCGACAACTTAATATTCACTCAAGAGTGAAGAGCACGCACGTACATATGACGTACGAGATCATTGACTGCCTACAGCCAAGGTTACAGATTTAATGCTGACGCTGATTCAGCACAATCATCCTTGTGTAGGTACGGTCGCAATTATAAAAAAACAGTGATTACAACTTCAACGACGTGCGATGTAAATTGACTCATCGATTCCTGAAAAACATGGGCGGCTGCAGCATCAGACGACTCTCCTGCGGATCTTTTCCAGTTATAGGTTAGGTTAGTTTACTAACCGCGAAGCTCCATTTTCCTAGTGTTTTACTGTTTTCCAGTTTTTAGTTTATTTTATGTAGTGTGCGGCCAGTTTATTTTATGTTGTTCATTGTTATAAGTATATTCATTTATTTTTTTCCCTAAAGGGGGGAGTATCTGTGCCGGTCGACTATGTTAGTCATATTTTCACGTAATGTTAAGATAAGTTGACGACCGTCACAGATAAGGTATATTTATATTCATCACGCACTATGTCTTATGTACGTCATTAATAACATGCACCAGCCTAGTATATAAGCTAGGATTTCCTATAATAAATTAGTCTAGTATAGTCTCGTATTTGCGCGCATCGCCTTTTACTTTACTCCCGAAGATGTCGTTCTCCTTATAATTGCCTCTGGCAAAGTTTTAATCACAATAATCACAGTCGGTTCATTGGTATATTCATCACATAACATCAAACATTGTTTGATTAATTACAGCCTTAATCATTTCAATTTTAGGTATTTAATTAAGCTTATGTCTAAATAATTGGCACCTCCCGAGTATAAGTATACATAAAGGTGTAGTCAAATTTTCAGGGGTTTAACCCATTCCCTAAACTATGATGTCCCTACATATACGTAAATATGTAGAGACATCATAGTTTCGCCATGAAACATCTTCAAAGCATTTTTATTTTTAACCTCTTCCAAAAATGAATATACAGGCTGTTGTTTTGTAAAGTTACGCCTATAGTACCTATCATCATGAACAACTTTCCTCCAGAAACATATGGTCGCAAATGGAAAAAAATCGTCCCTCATTACATTGACCAATCAGCTGATTACATGTTACTATGGGAGACCCATATACCTATATTTCTTGGGGAAAGTTATTCATAATGATGGGTACTATAGTCCCTTACCCGGGGGTCGCTTTACATAACAATACCCTGTATAGTGGTGAAAAATAAAATTGCTCTGATAAAAACGGTTTCACAGTGAAAGTTGTTCAGAAAGATGTTTCTAACATCCTCTAATTTGACTACACTTTTATTTTACAGCCTGTATATAAGTCACATGTAATGGACTTATAAATTATGATTTATTATCATATCTAAAAAAAAACAGTAAAGTAAGTATAATTGCTAGATCTCTAACCCAACGAGTAGTTAGTAGAGTTCAATTATTATGGAAAGTGAAGTCTTGAAAATTACTAATAAATTATGTTTATTTTAAATATTTTCATCATTTTTTAATTAGTATTAGAGCGTACTATACTTTTTTTTACAAAATAATATCCTTTTTGTATTTTTGTGCTATCCTTTTCAACGCACCAAAATCCAACACTGGTTGTCGTATAGCGCAGCCGGTCTGGCGCAGTGGAGTAATAAAATTGTAACCTCATATTTTTTTGTAACCTTGTTGATTTGTACCTTTGTAAGAAGGTAGGTAGTTAGGCGCCTACAGCAGGGGGCTACCTTATCGCCGCAGCTATGGAGATAAAAGGTTGCCTAAAAATGTTTTCCATCACCGTAAGAACGTCTGTATAATGTACATTGGTTAAATTACTTATCTCAATGGTATAAGGTCCGCACCGGATTCTAACACGCATCTCCTGCGTGAGAAACGAATATGAAACCACTAGACTATGGAAATTAATTGGTATAAACCGGTTTATTAGGGTTTACCCCATTAATTTTTTGTACACGACTGTACATTGATTGAAATGTATGGGAAATTAAACATTGCATTTTTAATGCCGTTCTTCAAAGTAAACCAGGTGGAAATTATTATTGTGTCGGTGGACTATTTCTGGACTATTTTTTGGCACAAATATCAAACTAGAAGTCGTAGGCGGTCCGAAGATATTTGATGTTATCAAATGTTCAAGCTGTAATCCTCACCAAGATGACTTAATAACTCTGGAATCGTTGAAGGACTATTTCTGGAATTTGGCATGCCGTGTGGACTATTTCTGGACTAATTTTTGAAACTGAAACCAAGTCAATAGGCCCTTCCGTTTGCTTGCAAGAGGATTACAGCTTGACGTCAAGCTGTAATCCTCACAAACTTATATAACTATAACTTCGAAACTATAAGTGGACTATTTTTATTTCTTGGTGGACTATTTAGGACTATTTCTGGACTATTTTTAGGCATTTTCAAATTTCTTTTTCATGAAGGTTTCAATGGTGAGGATTACAGCTTGAAGGTCGTCAAGTCACTAGCATTTTGATTTAAATAAAGCATCGTCGAAAACGTTTAACAATTTGTCTTACCGAAAGCCGGCGTGTTGGTTAAATAATGTAAAACAAGATGGCGTCACGACAACAGCTGATTACTTTCAGAGTCTATCTTTTCACTACTGATTTGCACAGCTCATATCAAGGCAAAACATTGCGGTAGGGTAGCTTATTTGAAGGGTAAAGGGGGTGAGCGAAGCAAATCCCTCTTTATCCTTCGTGTTAGGTTGAACATGTAAGAACAACAAAAAATACTTAAAACATAAACTTAAGTACACATAAAATATTTTTATGTGAACTTAATTGTATTTATATTGTATGTCTTGTTGCCTGGGAACGTTTAGACAAATCGTTAAACGTTTCGTTCTCTCACTTGACTGACGGAACTTTAGCGACTTGGTTAAACGTCGGTCTTTAATTAACGGTCTAGGGTGTTAGTTAAGTGTCTCATTCAACCAACTAACTGCGACATATATAAGGCGTCGGCACTCGAACGTAATCAAACAAAGATGACGTTGAGGCGCCCGCCCGTTTGATATTTTCAAGATGAATAACTTGTCTTGTTGTACGATGACCCTAGGACATTCACGTATAAAGTATGATATTGATCACCGTCGCAAAATATGGTACTTGATAGGCGTGATTTTGAAGACAGCTGTCACAGCTACCCTGCTATATTATATGCTCATGATTTGGAGCACTGTGTACCTATTCAGTTTCGTAACTGCTATTTCACCAAGAATTTTCTTAGAAAGTAACACGGATACGTAAGTGTGACTTAATTATGTTGTAAATTAGAACATTTCCTTCCCAGTTATTATTGAGTTAGCGCAAAAACTGTGTTTATTTTAAGTCAAAGAAGAGGTTATTTTTCTCTCACCGTTTAGCCACGTTTCATCACGTTACGAAATAAATTCATTAATCAGTTTGGTTACATTTCGTCACGAATTATCAAGAATCAGTTTAGTAACACATATACATTATGTACTTACTTACTAAAATAGTATATTACCTTTTATTCTACTTTATCAAAGTCTCTAGGTATAGGTCAGGTGCAAGCAAAAAATTTAGAAAGTTAAATCATAATCCATCTACAAAGCACCACCCGATTATCACGCCCAAACTATTGAACCGGTTTTGATGAACATTTGAAAACTTATATATTCAGACTAGTTGAGTTAGTTACATTCAAAACAGTTGAGTAGAATCAGCGATAGATCTTTTTTTTTGTTTTTTTTTAGGTAAAAATGTCGTTAACTAAAACGATACAGAGTATAAAAGCACAAAAAACCCGAAAAATATGAAGAGATTAGATTTGAACATATAATCAAAGTGAAAGAAAATAAGAAAAAGATATTAGATAAGCCAGATGAGGAAAAAAATAGCAGCGTGAAAAATGGAAGAAAGCAAATAATAAAATAAATTTGAAGAAGGTCTTAGATAGTCTTATGTAATAAATAAACAACCCCTAGGTGCTCTAGGCAGAGGCGGTACGTGACATTTTTTATGAAAAGTTACTGTTATCTCCTATAAAAAAATACAAAGAATGACAAAGAACTGTTCTATTAGTTGGCACATTCAAATAAAGTTTTAAATCAATGATCACTTCGAAAATATTTGCTAAAGTTGTACTAAAACCGTAAATATACCAAAAAACCATTATCGTTATCATTCAGTAATTTGGTTTGACACTTAGGAATTATTTTTTTAACCGAATTGCTAAATTCATTGACAAATAAGTTACTGATATCTTGAGTCGAATTAATAATATTATCATTGAATGCGTTCAGAATAACTTGGTCTATGGATTTTTGTTTTCTACCTCTGATTGAGTTAATTATTTGCCAGATTTTTCTTATGTCACCGGTGTTTTGTTTAATTTCGTCTTGATAGTAGTTATTTCTTGCAAGTTCTAGCACTTTATTACATTTATTTCGTAGTTGGGTGTATTGTAGACGTGTTACAGAATCAGTTGTCTTTTTTCCAGTTGGTAAATAGTGAGTCTCTTCGTTCACATAACTTAGTTAAATTTTTAGTTATCCATGGTACATTGCGGTTGGTTAATTTTGTAGCTTTGATTGTTATAAGCGATTTTTGGTAGGCATTGGAAAAATTAGATTTAATATAAGAGTAAATCTCATTCATTTCATGATATTTGTGTAATTCCAGTCGATGTTTTCAAGTTCCTGAGTGAGTATCTTGTGATTGTGTATCAATACCTGTTTTCGAGGTATGTCTCGCGAGTTGGCTGCACTGCTGCCGCCCGTGAGAGTGAGCGCTGTGACTCGATGGTCCGCTAGTACCGTACCGATAGCCGCCGTGTGTGGGTCAAACGAGGGAGCGCGAATTAATATATGGTCAATGCATGACCTAGTTATGGTATTTTTTCTTTTCTCAATACGTTTGTAGTCGCTAATTCCGCTCGCTAACCCACACCCGGCTAACATGTTTAAATACTCGTCTCTGGCTGATGTGGGGGTTCTGAGGTCAATATTCATGTCTCCGACTATTATTACATTATTTTGGTGAAGAGTGTTACGAATGATTTGGTTAAACTCAGTGATAAAACTAGATTTGTATTTTAGACAAAATAAATAGTTTTTGTCATTAGAGGTGTAAATTTTAGGTCTTGTTTTACATATATTACTATGCCTCCGCCTTTTCGCGAATTACGTAACTGTGGGTGCATCGTATAGCCATCAATACTAAACAATTTACATATTTCTTGTGATATATTGACCTCAGTGACTGCTATTATGTCTATTGGATGAATACTATTGTGGATGGTTTGTAGCAATTTAGGGAAGTTTTTTATTGTTGAACGTATGTTAACATGATACAGGTAAGGTTATAATTACTATTTGGCTGTGATATTATACTGTAATATGCGTTGATATCAGGACAATTAAAGCATTCATTTATATTATTGACTTGTTCACCCATTTTTAGGTAGGGAAATTAAATACAAAGTTTTAAATACCTACTTGGCTGTACATATTTACTTGATCAACGCATCTATATCCGACGTTTTTCTAATTATATATACTTTACTCTTGTCCGCCTTTCTTACACGGATATTGCCAAACTTGAACCAGATATACTTGTAGGATGATTTGAGCTGGTCTCGGGTTGTCCACAGAAGTGTTTTGATTTCCGGGGTGAGCGCCTCGCGTGCTACGATCTTCAGGTCGGCCAGCTCGCGGGGCAGCGATGGCAGCAGGTCGCCCAGGGGCAGCTCGCTGTCTCTGCTGGCGGTGATCCACAGGTCCCTTTCTTTCTCGTTCCGCAGCTGCAGCCGGATGGCGCCGGGTTTCTCCTGGCTGCCGTTGAGCCGCCGGATATTTTCCACTTCGTTGTAGTTCAGGTCGAGTTTGGTAGCGATTGCTTTAATTACTTCTGGTTCTTTTAATTTTATATCCTCACTTTTCGGCACACCAAAGATTTCTACACTACTCGAGAGCAAGCTCTGGTTGAGGTTTGTCACTTGTTGTTCAAGCGCAGAGATCTTCAGCTCAAGATTCTCATTTTTGTTGGCCAGGTTGATATTTTGGTTCTCAAGTTTTTTTATTTTTACTGAGTGTTCCGTAATGGTGGTCTCTATATTCGTCACTTGATCACTTATGAAGCTCAGTGACTCCCGGAATCCATCCAGCTCTTCCCTGAGCAGTTTGCGCATTTCCTTGTTGATGTCCTGGATGAGCTTTTTCGCGTCGACGGTCACCGGGTCGGTTGTTGACTTGGTCGATTCCTCGTCCGTGTCCTCAAACTCATCGTCGGGAACGAAGAAGGAAGAGCGCTTTGGGGAGTTCCGTAGACAGTCTTCGCAGCTCCATTCTAGGCCGTTGTTGATTGAGCGGAGGGCAGTCAGCTGTTTAGCTGATATTTTAGCACATTCTATTTTAGCATGCACAACCTTATCACACCTGCTACATTCAAGGCCCGGCGATTTTTTGGTGATGTTCTTTTTGCATGTAAAACACTTAGACATGATTATTGATTTCGGGGGGTAGTACACAAACAAACACGAGTAACGAACGACACTTGTTCACTTGATGAGTACCGAACGCAGATTGTGTTCACTTGATGAGTACCGAACGCAGATTGAAATTGATTGATGCGTTCTACCGTCGATCGACCATTGATCGATGCCGTCGATCAACGTCGATCGATTGGTGTGATAGAAATTTCTGTAATAGAAACAGTCGAACGGTATCAACGATTCCATTCTGCCATCGATCGACGGTCAATTGACATCGATCGATTGGTGGAAAAGCACCCTTACCCTCTGGATGATAATGTCGATCGATTGGTGTACTAGAAACTGTCGATCGACGTCGACTGACGGTTCAACCGGTTGAGCAGTGTAAAAACTTTCTTCTCTTCTAGTCTTAAGGTTGACATTTTTTGTATGAACAATACCTTGGACACTATTTACACACATTAATCTAGCTCCAAACTAGGATTCCCTGTATCTTGGGTACTAGACAACGATACACGTACTTATATAGATAAATATTATACTTAGATAGATAAACAACCACGACTAGGGTACAAACATTCGTTCACATCAAACAAATATTTGTCCCCACCGGGACTCGAACCCGGGACCCTTCGCTTCGTAGGCAGGGTCACTGCCGACTTGGCCATTCGGGTCGTCGGGGGACGAGTGAGATGAATGAGGGGGAGTGATCACTAATTTGAGTTCTTGCACATTATACACGTATAATATATATGTGTACGGGAAAAGGCGTGACACTATATTATGTTATGTTATATTGTGTGAGTAGTATAAATTTACCCATACGGTAGGGTAGCAGATGCCTAGCCATTTCACATATTAAATATGAATGAACTTATATGAATAAATAAATCAATAGGGTGGGTATAATATAAACGCTGTACTCCTGTTTAGCCATATAGTTATTGAGTTAGTATGTTTTGTTGTGTTCCTGTGTGTTATTTTATTATAGATTGTGTATTAATTTGTGTTTTTATAAGAGTAGTGAATAAATGTTACTTATGTATAAAATATGCTTTTAATTAGTTTCAGAAATCAAAATAGAAAACTTATTTCTAAGGTAAGATTGGTATACTAAACAAAATTGGTGTAGTTAGTTTACCATCAACGCATCTAACATTACTGCGTTGTACCTATGTCTATCGATTGAGGATGTAATCGGTATACTCTCTTATGGACATAGGCCGAACAAACTTACAATGGAGAACAAAAGACGTCGGAGCAAGAAGACAGTTTAAAAACAACAAATATTCTTTGACAAAATGTCGTAGCCATCTAATAACATATTAAAACTGAATTATCTCAGAAACGCTATTACAAGATTACGCTAGGTACAAGAAATGCCAGACAAAAAATAATCGCAACATATATGTGACATACAATAGGTACTATTATTTACAATACAACATTTTGTCAAAGAATATTTCTTGTATGTTATTAAAATATCAATCGATAGCCAGCTGTCACATCTCCATAAAAAACGGTTTTGGTCCAGCTAGGGTCACTAGTTTACGAGATATGACTGTTTTTAGTTTGACAGCTGTCATCCGAAATGTAGATCACGCCGAGAGCTGTCACATCTCGATACAAAACATATGTATATATGTTTTGTATCGAGATGTGACAACATTTTGTCAAAGAATATTTCTTGTATGTTATTAAAATATCAATCGATAGCCAGCTGTCACATCTCCATAAAAAACGGTTTTGGTCCAGCTAGGGTCACTAGTTTACGAGATATGACTGTTTTTAGTTTGACAGCTGTCATCCGAAATGTAGATCACGCCGAGAGCTGTCACATCTCGATACAAACCGGTGGTCTACGGTGCTTTAGTTATTGTTCTGAGGTCTAGGGTCAGCAGTTTCCGAGATATGACAGTTTTAGATTGACAGCCAAAATTATCATACCTTTCATTGTGACATCTGTCTAAATATTGACACATGTCTAAATGGTGATCTACATTACATATTTAAACTTATTTTTAAACATAGTTTAAATGTTTTAATGTTGTTTAAATTTTAAACATAACGTAGGTAAGATATCAACTCTGTCAAAAGTATGAATAATGATATGTAGATAATTAGATATACTTTGGCAAGAAATGCCAGACAAAAAATAATCGCAACATATATGTGACATACAATAGGTACAATGACAATAATCAATAAACACCACTGCGTGTTTAAATAATAATAATAATAATAATAATAATAATAATAATTGTTCTCGTCTGGACATCTTTCTGCAAAAGTCGCGCGCTGCGGTTGTCTTTTGTCCCACTGTGCGGCTTTGCATGTTTGTGTGAGCGCGCCGGTTGTCGTGTGGGTACGCTCAAATGCCTAGAAACGACGCCGGGCGGTGGCGGAGACGGCCCTTAAGACGAGCCGCCTCTGGTACTAAGTAGGTATATATGTTATTTATTTATTTATACACAAAATATGTATAATTGATGTACTTACAGTGTACAGGCAGCTTGATAGAAAAAGTTTCATTACAGATATCAGCTCCGTTACGTAAAATTCTTTTGATAATTACTCAGCTATGTCCCTCACTTTTCTACAATATTACCGCTCACAACACTACTATAAAACCAGACTATGATATGTTATCAGCAATGCATTGAATCTGGACTAGTTATATATGATCATAAAAATAACATTTGTACTTACAGAATCAATGTGTATGTAGAAATAGTGGCTGGTCCTGTAGAGAGCATTGATCAAACGGTGAACTTGTCTCAGAGCTCTACCATTCAATGTCAACAGAAATACTATTCTGACAGAACTTGCATTCTGTCCACTTGACACCTTGGGTACTTGGGGTTCAAACTCTGGAAGATCAAAATATCCATAAAAAATAATTGCTACATTTGATCAGATTTCTGTATGTATTTGTTTTGTGGTTTACATAAAAACACTTTAGTTTTAGGTGTCATTTTGGGCAGTAGTTGTTCAATGTATGAAAAAGATAATATGGTGCTTGACGAGTGTCATTCTTAGCCTGTTATTGAGGGGATATTGCTAAAAAACATTGATTAATTAAAGGAATCAACTCTCTCTCTTCAACATTTATGAATGGGATGCAGCAAATTAGGATAGTTTTTGTCTTTCTTTTTTCTATTTCTAATCTTTTCCATTGTTTTGGTAACATTCCTAGTGCCTTTTCACCATACATCACAAACAACATGTGTTACTCACACGCCAAATTTGTTTGCTATGCTATGCAAAATACTATTCATACAAGATAAGGTTTATTTTAAAATAAGAATAGAATCAGCTACAGCCAACATGGCGCCAGTGTAGGGTTGCCATACGTACCGGTACGGCCGGACATGTCCCGGTTTGAAGCATGGTGTCCCGGCGTCCCGGCCGATAAGCAAATTGTCCCGGTTTAAAAATTATAGTTATTTAATAGAGGGCTGGACTTGGTAAACAGTAATATACCTCCAATAAACGCGCTCTAACCATCTAGGCTAATCGTACGTGGATAGAACGACGTAAGCGCTGACACTTGTTCGTTCACGTTTCACGAATTTACGTTTGGCACGCTATCAAGCTCACTATGTGACTTAGAGATGTTTGATACAAGATCGATTTTTCTAATGTATTGATATTTAATATCGATTTTATACATCCAGTTGATACCTGGTATCGATACTTCTTGAGCGAAATCGACCTAAGAAGCGTGAAAATTAAAAAAATTCGAATATTATTATGTAAAAAATATTAATCACGTTATACAGTTAACATAATCGCGATAAATAAAACTCGGGCGCTCTCGCTCATTCGGCTTGCGCTCGGCTCAGGTCGGCGACAGTCGAGTCGGGAGCGCAATTTGTGACTTCAATGTGACGTCAATATCTCTTTGCAATCCCTGGCCATAATGCACATGTGGAGCGGGTATTTTCATTGATAACCTCGCAGTGGACTAAAGAGAGGAACCAGGTCGCTGTGGGGACAGTTGAGAGTATAATTCAGTGCATATACAACTACAAGATGACATGCATTGAGTTCTACAAATACGTGAAGTCCCAAAAAGAATTGCTCCGTAAAGCGGGAACATCTGACAAGTATGAATGGGCCCAGAAAAGCGGCAACAATTAGGTTAAGAAACTTCCTTACCGCTGGATTTTATATTTGTTGATTAATTTATTATATTTTGTAATAAGAATAAGACAAAAATGCCATGCATAAATGAGGATATTTGATGATTATATTTTGTGTCAATTTAAAAAATAACGATGCCATGGATAGATGAGAATGTTATATTTAATTTTGTTGATTATATTTGGGGTTTATTAAAAAAAATACATTGTGATAATTTTATGTTTGTTGATTACATAGTGTGCTAATTAAAAAAATGTTGACAGATAGGTACTTACTTTAGTTAATGTTGATTTCGTAAAAATATTTTTTTTTATCAACATTTTGTAAAATTATCAGAACTATTGAATTGGCATTGAATGGCTGTGTTAAAAGTTGTTCTGTGTTTAGGCAAGGACTAAACCTTTAAAGTTACCTATTGTTGTAATAAAAGTTCCGTTTTTTCTACCTTTACTAGTTTTTCTTGAAATGTCCCGGTCTGAGTCCTCACACTTATGGCAACCCTACGCCAGTGGGAAGACTTTCAGTTGTCGGTCAGTGCCAACTGGGGTGGTCAAAAGGTTAAAACTTGGATTTTTTGAAGTTTTAGATTATTTGTCATATCATTCTATGATTTTATGCACTGAAGTTCTATTTTTTTGAATCCTGTTCGGAGTATCCCTTCAGATAATTCTATATTTTTGTAGCCCGAATCATACTTTTTCTTACTCTACAAGTTCTTTGCCTTCTATGGCCATTTATGGGAAAATAAATGAAATTAAATTAAATTCATTGAGAAACTTGTCCGAACTAAAGTATAATCAATATCAGACTTACTCCTCAGGCCAGTTTCATAAATATTCATAGTGAAGTAGCCGCCACACTTTTGGGTAACATCAGCAGGGCAAGGCATTTCACAGAATGACTCAGCTACTTTTGCTGCAGCAAGAGGCTTATTTTCTCCGCAGAAACACTCCGATCTGCAAAAAGATTGTATAAGATATTATATTTTGTATGAAAAACAACTTTTGGCTTATTATGTAAGACTGGATTTCTATTACAGATGTCTATTCTCCAGGTTGTAGTTTTTAATGTATTGCTACTGCTGTTAATTATAACTTGCAGCATAGAAAAATGGTCCAAGGTGAAGTTTTGTTGTCAAATTAAGGTTGGAGTGTAGTTATCGACACTGACCCAAATTAATATCAAACAATTAAATATCATCATCATCATCATCATTTCAGCCTGTTAACGTCCACTGCCAATTAAATATATTATTAAATTTTGCACTGGTCATTTTAATATGAAAACTAAAGAAAGGTTTACAGAGAAGAGATGTACTTACGCATATTGCACTCCAGCATATGGAAACCCTGCTTGTATACAGATATCCAAACATGCAGTAGGTGTATTTGTGTTGGCATAGTTACCATAGAAGCTTGAAAGAAGCCTGAGCTTCTTCTCATCTTGATAACATCCCAGATGCGTACCATAACTCACCCCTTTCATTGGACAGTAATTAGGCAACTCTTTAGGGTAAAAGCTGCCTGATTGTATTTGACATGTTCTATTTGCAATTAGTTTTTTACATGTCTGCGTCTTAGCGCGGTGTATTGCTGATATAGCTTCTCTACCTGTGATCTCACAAGCAGGAGTGAAGTCTAGCTCTTCCAATCTTAGAAGGGAAGTCTGTTTGTAATTCTTGTTGGCTTTCATTGAAAAATCTTCATCATCCTCGTAACCTGCGTTAGATTTCCTGGCGGACACATCTCCAATGTCGTTTATTTTGAAGGAGGCGCGGCCTTTCAGCTCATTTTCACTATCAGACGGGAAAAAGTTCAGCGCCAAGATAATTTGAACGAAAAATGCTACCAATACTACTGAAATCAGACATTTTAAATATTTGTAATAAAGCCTACGACATAAAATAGCCATTCTTATTTAAAATACTTTTAAATAAATAATAAAACATTTTACAAAACCTAAACCACAATACTAAGTAAGTCAGAACAGAAATAAACAGCGCGTTCCGAGTCGCACCATAATCTATTATAGCGTCTACGAGGACGGGGTCGTTCCGATTTTCCGAATGAGTTTTGAGAGCGTGACAACGATAGTTCAAAATGGATGATATGACGTTATGATATGAGTGACATCATCAAGGCCACCATGTTGTGCTATCATCGCCTGTGCTTCTGAGCGTCAGCACTGAGCTGACAATCAAACTTAGAACAGCAACCAGCAGAGACACCTGGCTGTTACGATATTATCCATCGCCCATCACCATGTACTCGTATTCATCGTCACTTCGGACCACCCACGATTTACTTTCATAGTCTAATGACCTATGGTATTTTATTGTGGGGTCACGCTGCGAATGCTAATAGTATATTTATTCTGCAGAAACGGGCTGTTCGTGCAATTTACAGATTAGGGCCTAGAGTGTCACTGAGGGAAAAGTTTAAAGAAATCAATATTCTGACATTTGTGTCTCAATATATCTATGACAATCTTGTGTATGTAAAAAGAAATATAACTAATTTTCAGAAGTACAGTGATATACACAATTTTAATACTAGAAATAAAGACAAGTTGGTTGCTTATGTAAGCCGACTACATAAAATTAGTAATTCTTTTAAAGGCAATTGTATACGCTATTACAATAAGGTCCCTACTGATATTAAAAACTTACCTTTAGACAAGTTTAAAATAATAATAAAACAGAAATTGTATAAAAATGGTTACTATAGGATATCTGATTACTTAGAGGACAGATGTCCATGGGAATAGATTGTTTGAGTAACAGGCTGTTTCGATATATAATTAGCATTCATTTTGTAATTTGACAATATTTTATTTAAAAAAGGAAACGCAAAAGATGCGACGACTGTGGAGTTTCTTCGGTGAGCTCTTCTCCACAGATTCCGCCATTGTGTTAGTGAACTCACCCAAAAAAATGTAATGACGGATCTAAGTGATGTAACAACATCCTATGGAAATAAATGATTTTTGATTTGATTTGAAATGCTGAGATTGCTTATGGAATTTTCCCGAACATCACGCGATGCCACCCAAAAACCCTGATGGTGCATTTTCATTTACTTGGTGGGAGCCGTCACCAAATTTCTCGCCGCCTTTACGTTTCAATCGCGATAGCGAAAGGACATTAGTTTAGTCCATCAATCGAGATCATTTCATTGTAATTAATTTTAAGTGAATATTGTAACTTTCAAACATTAAAGTTATAAAAGGACAATCATCTCGTTCTCCTTTTTAAAATCCCCTCCGACGGCCAGTACACGTAATTGGCGCAGCCGGTAGTGGGTAGTTGGTCAGTGCGTGAATCTAATAACTGATAGAGTCGTATCGGACGACACGCGACAGCTACATCTACAAACCTACGTACGTACGAGAGCCGGAAAGAAAAGGGCTTCCTGAGCCGCTTATCCAGACATCGATGAAAAAGCTCCGAGACGAGATGCTGCTCATGTGAGTTATAGAATAGTACGCAATATTCCCATTGGTCGCTATTTCCTCACATATGTTATTTTTTCCACATCCTAGTTCCTAAGTAACCATCATTTTTTTTTTCCCACGATCTAGTAGGGGTATAATACCCAACAATCGTAACGAAATTAGGAAACAGCTAAAGGACCAAAATCGCCACTTAGACCTCCTAGAAGCTATTGAGGAATCATTAGAAGATCATCGTTCTACAATGAATGATGAACAAGTGCGTTTGGCGAATGCCGCCCCCGCCGCTAATAATGAGGTTCCACTTCAACCTCAGATAGATCAGACAGATAAAATTTATAAGGCCTTGAGATTAGTTCCTGAGTTTGATGGAAACTCTAATGTGCTTATCAGATTCCTAAATATTTGTGACCAACTCGTGCTAACTTATGTCAATCCAGCCCCTGGCCATGAACTGAACAATTATTCTATGCTAAATGGCATATTAAATAAAATAACTGGACCCGCCGCCAGAACCCTAGCAACTAACGGCGTACCTTCAGACTGGAATGGCATACGGAATGCATTGATAAATTCATTCTCATATCATCGAGATGAATCTGCGCTTTACACAGATTTGTCTACACTATGTCAAGGTACCGATACCCCGCACGTTTACTATGAGCGTAATTACTAAGTAAGCCACCCCGTTGCCCGTACTCTACCCCCAACTCAGATAAGACAGGACTGGAATTCATGTAATGTTGCTCCCTATCATCCGAAACCCAGAGAAATGCACAGTAACGAAGCGTATGAGATGTACGACCCCAACGCTTATGATTATTACTACCAAGAATACCCCGAATACCCAGACTTTGTACCGACTGACTCAAACGATCAATGTGAAATACAAACGTTTGACTATGACCAGACCGAACAGAATGAGCAGGATTGTCCCCCGGATTCGAAAATGATTACCCCAGAATAGAACTGAACCTTGTCGTGTAAAGATATTAACCTAACCAGAACCTAACAGAAAACAACCAGGATAAAATTTAGAAATGACAGTTTATTAGGGCTATATACAATGACTTTAGAAAAATGATAGGAAGATGAGGGTGGATGAAATGAGACAGGTTTTATAAAAATACAGATGTCTAGATAAAAAAAGGAAGCGGAGGACACGGAGAGTAGGAGGCCGATGAAGCAGTAGACGTCTGGTGAACCGGTCAGTGGAGGCACTGGTGGGCGATGTAGGAGTTGCAGTTGGAGAGTGTGGCCGGCGGCCTATCGGTCATCAGACCCCGACGGGCAGCAGGAGTAGGCGCCCTGGTAGCGAAACGCCGGCCAGGGTAGAGGCCCGCAGCGTGTCGGCCTGAAGTCACTGATGAGCAGGTGTAGCCGAGAACGGGCAGGTGAAGTGGAGACTCAACGAAGCGCTGACCAGGGTGCAGGTGTAGCCGAGAACGGGCAGGTGAAGTGGAGACTCAACGAAGCGCTGACCAGGGTAGAGGCTCGCCAAGTCAGGAGGCGTTGCAGTAGCGGCTCGCAGGATCCCGGGGCAGTGCGACCCCGGGATAAGGCCTTTAGGTGATTCTTCTTGTTTGAGAACTGAAGTGAGACTCCAGAATTTCAGAAATGTTCCGCTCTTATACCCGTTTTGGAGAGTTCTAAAAATTATTTAAATTAAAAGCAATTTTTGTGAGTGGCCAAGAGAGAAAAAGTATTTTTGTAAAAGTATTGAAGCAAACATATCAGACCGCTAACGAGTTTGAATGGACATTGCCATGACAACCAGATAAACAACAACATAATAAATGTGAGATTTTGGTTTCAGGCTCGTAATAGAAAAATTAACAAGTTCACATAGCCAAAATTACATAACAGCGGAAGATAAAAGGGTAGCGCACCAGCGCGCACGAAGCCCGAGATTGCGGAGTTTCGGAGAAAGCCAAATACAAGGTCACCAAAGGTAAACCCCTTCGCTATCGATTTAGAAGTGCTGATAGTGTGAAAATATGAAGCGAAAATGATTTGTTAATGTATTCTTATGGTTACGTTACAGGGTCCTATGAAAATAAAGGTGAACAAAATATACAGCTATGCAGCTCAGCAAGTATCCAGCTGAACATCCTGGAAAATGACATGTAAGTAGCATAACACTACATTTTCCCCCCGACCCTGGAAAAATTTTTGACTCAGCAAAAATTTTGATATGTACAAAAATAAACCATAAAAATACACTTTTGCAGAAACAGACATCACCAGGCAAAATCAGATATACCATCTCTTACATTCATCATCTTCATTCAGGTAAGGGTGGAGTTAAAATTCAATGACTACCACTCTAAAAGTGTGTTTTCAAAATGACATTCAGGCTTACTTAAGGAGTTGTCATCCGCTCCTGCGTGGAAAAAAAAATAAGTGGAGGTAAAGAGAAACAAATTAATCCTAAGGTAGCTTTAGTCGCTACGACTTAAGACAAGATTAAGAACGGCCAGAGCGGTAGAGCTCGAAGCCAGAGATCAGCCACATCGCCAACGAGATGTGTCTGAAATAAAGAATATACATATGTACAAATTAACAGTTAATAGAAGTTAAGAAAATTTATGCTACTTACATGCAAAAATTTTATATCTTTAATGCTAAACTTTCGTATCACCTTCAGGACAGAAGTTTGAGAAACAAGAGGGGGTTCCATGACGGTCGGATCAGCAGGAAGGTCAAGTGATGGAGAGTCATTTGCAGTTGAAGGTGGAGTCAAGGATTCGAATTGTTTAGAAAATTTTACCTCTTTCCATTGTTATAGTTAAGTGTAGAGACAAGTGTTATAGAAGTGAAGTGAAGTGAAGTGAAGTGAAGTGAAGTGAAGTGAAGTGAAGTAATGTAAGTTAAATGTAGGCCTAAATATAATCCAGATGAGTTGAAAAACTAGATGAAGTTTTGTTTTAGAATTTGGAAAATATGAAAAGGATGAGTAGATAAAGATTTAAGAGCGAAAGAGAACACAAATCAAAGGGAAAGAGACAAGGCGCAGAAAAGGTGAAGGGTGGAGAAGAACTTTTACGTTGGGCGCCAAAATGTCGTATAAAGATATTAACCTAACCAGAACCTAACAGAAAACAACCAGGATAAAATTTAGAAATGACAGTTTATTAGGGCTATATACAATGACTTTAGAAAAATGATAGGAAGATGAGGGTGGATGAAATGAGACAGGTTTTATAAAATACAGATGTCTAGATAAAAAAAGGAAGCGGAGGACACGGAGAGTAGGAGGCCGATGAATCAGTAGACGTCTGGTGAACCGGTCAGTGGAGGCACTGGTGGGCGATGTAGGAGTTGCAGTTGGAGAGTGTGGCCGGCGGCCTATCGGTCATCAGACCCCGACGGGCAGCAGGAGTAGGGGCCCTGGTAGCGAAACGCCGGCCAGGGTAGAGGCCCGCAGCGTGTCGGCCTGAAGTCACTGATGAGCAGGTGTAGCCGAGAACGGGCAGATGAAGTGGAGACTCAACGAAGCGCTGACCAGGGTGCAGGTGTAGCCGAGAACGGGCAGGTGAAGTGGAGACTCAACGAAGCGCTGACCAGGGTAGAGGCTCGCCAAGTCAGGAGGCGTTGCAGTAGCGGCTCGCAGGATCCCGGGGCAGTGCGACCCCGGGATAAGGCCTTTAGGTGATTCTTCTTGTTTGAGAACTGAAGTGAGACTCCAGAATTTCAGAAATGTTCCGCTCTTATACCCGTTTTGGAGAGTTCTAAAAATTATTTAAATTAAAAGCAATTTTTGTGAGTGGCCAAGAGAGAAAAAGTAATTTTGTAAAAGTATTGAAGCAAACATATCAGACCGCTAACGAGTTTGAATGGACATTGCCATGACAACCAGATAAACAACAACATAATAAATGTGAGATTTTGGTTTCAGGCTCGTAATAGAAAAATTAACAAGTTCACATAGCCAAAATTACATAACAGCGAAAGATAAAAGGTAAACCCCTTCGCTATCGATTTAGAAGTGCTGATAGTGTGAAAATATGAAGCGAAAATGATTTGTTAATGTATTCTTATGGTTTAAAACGTTACAGGGTCCTATGAAAATAAAGGTGAACAAAATATACAGCTATGCAGCTCAGCAAGTATCCAGCTGAACATCCTGGAAAATGACATGTAAGTAGCATAACACTACAACCTGCAGCATAGAAGACAACTTCCCTACATACAAATTTTCAATCCCCCACTGAAATTACTAATCGACACAGGAGCAAACCAATCATTTATTAGCCCTGAAGCCGTTGACAGATTTTATCCTAATACGCCCCTGGACTATGACCCCTTTGTTGTTACGAACATCCATGCTACCACGAAAAACGACTACTCAATGAGGATTCCCTGCTTCCCCGAATTCAATGACCAGTCACCGATAAAGTTATCTGTCTACAGGTTTCATAATTATTTCGATGGATTAATCGGATGTGATTTGTTGGAACAATGGAAAGCAAAAATAGACCTTGGATCAAGATCATTCATAACTGAATTCGCTACGAATCCCATTCTAATGTACGAATCACAACGGAGTAAAAATTTGCTTGACACAATTGTACCAGCACAGTCCACTCGAATAATTAGAATGCCCACCAATGTACCCAATGGTGACATTTCTATAGACCAGCAGACTATATGTGGTTGTAACATAAATGATTGTCTATCCACATCACAGGATAATCGAGCTTATGTAGAAGTATCAAACCCATCTCATAATGACCTCATATTCACACTTGCGGAACCAATTCCTGCACATACATTTAGCGAACCAATTTTACCACCCACGATGACTAACCGAAAACGAGACGTACTATCGCGTTTACGGACTGAGCATTTAAATGTCGAAGAAAGAACTAATTTAATGTTTTTTTTTTTTCTGCACACACGGTGAAAATCCTCATGGACGCCAGGGAAGGTAGGCCCTGGCAGTGTCGGACTCTTACCGACTAAAAACACCGTATGCCCACTTTCTTTCTTCCACCTCGTGGGTGAGGTGCCTTTATGCATCGTTTATTTCTATTATTTTTTTGGCGTCTCCTTACAATTCATCAAAATTTAAATCCTATCGTATAAATATTTATTACATTTAGATATGAAATTATAATTATAGATATTATCGTTATTATTTTTATACATTTTTATTTCTTTATTATAAACAGTATATTATTATTTTTTTATTTGGAGACGCCAGAATCATACAGGTTTGCCCTAAACATTATTAACTTAAACTTAGTCTTAACATAATTAACTTAATCCTAAAATATTTACATTGTTTACATTAAGTTGCGTCTATTTAATTTACTTATTACCATAATATAATGGCATTGACATTAACAATAACATAAAAAATCATTTCAATAAATAAATAGTCAAAATAATTAATTAACAATTCATTTAATAATAAATAATTAATTAATTATTACTTGGATCGGTGCCCGGATAGAACCTTTTATCGTCCAGTATTACACCCAAATACTTCACCTGACTAAGTGACTTTAGTTAGAAGTAAGCAGTCACAATTAGAGATGTCATTTGGACATGTGTGGACTTTTATAGCTATGTGGGGTTGTTGGTGGGTGGTTGGTTGGCTGCAGTTACGTATAGAAAATGAGAGGAAGTTGGACTTCAGGACATTAAGGGTTAAGAGGTTAGAGTTTAGCCATGTTGCTACACTACGGAGGTCGAATTCAGCGATGTTTTGCACTTCCTCCCAAGTCTTCCCATGAAATACCAATGCAGTTTCATCAGCAAAAGTAACTATCTTGCATTTGCTGAGTTTTTGCTGGCAGAGGTCGTTAATATATATCAAGAAAAGTGTCGCACCAAGTACACTGCCCTGGGGAACTCCGTAGTGAACATTTATGTCATGGCTATTAGAGTTGTCTAGTTTTATTTGTTGTACCCTATTATCAAGGAAATTAGAAAAGATATTTAGCGGTAGCCCACTTATTCCAACGCTCTCTAACTTATTTATAAGAAGGGGATTGGAAACTGTATCAAATGCCTTTGATAAATCTAAAATACGCCTATGCACTTTTCCTCATTGTCCATGTGATTTACTATATCCTTAGTAAGGGCAAGAACGGCACCCTTTAATGACCTCCCCTCTCTGAACCCAAACTGTTGGTTGGACAAAATGTTGTGGTCATTGAGGTATTTTTTAAGTCGGCCATTCAGCAATTTTTCTAAAATCTTTGATATCGCAGGTAAGACTGAAATATGCCTGTAGTTTCCAATGATGTTCTTATCACCACTTTTATGAATAGGGTGGATAATAGAACGTTTAAGTATATCAGGGGACATCCCTTTTGCAAAGCAGAGATTAAATAGGAAAGTAAGAGGCTGGGTCAGGACATGTTTTGCCTTTTTTAGAATTTTATTGGAGATATTGTCCCATCCAACAGCTGAATCTGATTTCATGTTCACTATAATTCTATCAAGGGTCCCGGGTTCGAGTCCCGGTGGGGGCAAATATTTGTTTGATGAGAACGGATGTTTGTACCCTAGTCATGGTTGTTTATCTATCTAAGTATAATATTTTATCTATATAAGTACGTGTATCGTTGTCTAGCACCCAAGATACAGGGAATCCTAGTTTGGGGCTAGATCAATGTGTGTAAATAGTGTCCAAGGTATTATTATTATTATTATTATTATTATCAACCTCGGATGGATTAGTGTCTAATGGATGGAAGGAGTAGATAGGGGCGATAAATTTATTTTCCTTCGTATTTGAGGCACTTTGTCAGTAATAACTTTGGCTAGTTGAGATCCAATGTTGGCGAAGTAGTTGTTAATGAAATCGAGGGATTGTGTTGGGTGCGGTTTTATCTTGATCAGTTCAGAATTTTTTGATATATGTTTGTTGGTGTTTGTTAGTTTTTCTATAGTTTTCCATGTATTTTTTGTGTGATTGGACGCTGCTTCTAGTTGAGCACGCTCATGTGCTCTTTTGCATTTATTTAGGAGATTGTTACAAAAGTTCCTATACCTACGATAGGTTGTTTGCAATATGAGCTCAGTTGAGTTTTTTTTCTGTTTTTGATGCATAGTGTCCTGCCCTGTTTCTGATACATCGTAACAAGCCTGGAGAAGTCCAGTGTTTTATAGTACGTGCACGTTGGGGAATTGAGACAAGAACTGTATTATCCTCGACAGCTTTGGTGATTATTTCTACCATTGTTTCCATAGCTTTATTGGGATCTGTGATATTATTTATACTGGCGATGTCGGAATTCTCCAATTGAAGCACAATATTGTCGAGATCAACTTTTCTAAAAGTTTTGTTTGCTGTATCCAGAACAGGTTTAGTGTTTAACTTTAGTAATAACGATGCGTGGTCTGTTACGGAAGTTAGTAAAACAGCGGCTGTGGCTGAACACATTGATTTTAGAAAAGCGTGGTCTAACCAGTTGTTCTGACGAGTCGGAAAGGTGTGAGCAGGGAGTAATCCGTGTTAGAGAAGAGATTTAAATATTCACTACTATTTTTGTCTGTGTTGCCAGGTAGGATTTGAGACTTTGTAGACAGGCATCAACAGAGTTCAGAAAATTGTCGATGCTGGTTATGGGTGGATACCTGAGGTGGTTAGTGTGGTATTTATAAAGAGCCAAGATAACAAGGTCGTTTCCAATTGTTATAGTGAGGCCGTTAGTATCCATTATTCCATTTTTTGTATATATTACAATGCCATCATTTTGGTTATCTTAAGCCAGTTATTGACCCATTTTAATATAAACACTGTTCCATAGTGAGCAATATGGCTCCACTAAAGGGCGTTCCACTACAAATGCAGGGATAAGATTCTTAAAGCATATCTTTGATGCTTGGGAGAAGTCACAAGATGCAATTGGTATCTTCTGAGACCTTTCCAAAGCATTTGATTGCGTTGGTCACAAAACGTTAATCTGTAAATTACAGCATTACGGAGTTCAGGGGAAAGCTCTCGAACTTGTATTCTCTTACCTTAGTAAGTAATAGAATCCAGAAAGTTGATGTGAATGGAGAGAGGTCATCTAGATCTCTCATCTCAATGGGTGTCCCTCAAGGTTTAATATTGGGCCCGTTTTTGTTTTTGGTGTATATTAATGATTTTGCCTTTTTTGTAAAAAAACTTACGTGATATTATTTTGTTTGCTGATTATACTTCACTTATTTTTAAGATTGACAGAACCCAGAACAATTTTGACGATGTTAACAAAGCAATAACGCTAGTTCTTGAGTGGTTTACTACTAGTAATTTAGTCAGAAGGGATCCCACTTTAAGTATTTTAATGAATGACGAGCCTTTAGACCTGGTACAGTCGACTAAATTCTTGGGTATTAATCTCGATTCACAATTGCAGTGGGGTCCTCATACATCGTATATAGCTGGAAGATTGAGCTCTGCAGCATTTGCTATTCGAAAATTAGACAGTTTACTGATGAAGCACCTGCAAGATTAGAATATTTCAGTTACTTTCACAGCATTATGTCATATGGCATTCTGTTGTGAGGTAAAGCCGCAGATATACAAACGCCATTTGTGGTACAGAAGAGAACAAATAGTTCCATATAGAAATAAAAATAAACTAGATGTTCCTAGATTTCGGTTGCAGAAGGTTAATGGTTTATTTATGGGGAACTGTATACGCTTTTATAATAAGTTACCAGAGGGAATTGATCTATTGCCCATGCAAAGGTTGAAAACATTTATTAAGGCTAATCTCATAAAGAAAGCCTTTAACTGCACTATTAATCAATGCGCCAAGCTACATGATAATGATAATGTAATGGTACACGAGATTCGGTACATTTGATACTTCATTCTGCGTGGTAGAGAGCTAGCCCAACGCCGCGCTGTTTTGAATACGAGAATCGGTTCAGATAACGTTTGGGGGTTTTGCGTAGCTTACTGGCAAAGTTAGCAAAAAAAAAAAAACAGAGCCGACGCGTGGGTTGGTTCGTGGAAGTTTTCAGGCCAAGTTTTTTTGTCGCATTCCTGCGATATGTGTAGAGATCAGAGCCGATTTGGCTGCGCGTTGAATAAAATTATGAATAACTAAATAATGAAAGGTTATTATGGAACGGAGAAAGCTATTATGTTGATTGCAAATACACAATTGCGATTGAGGTATGATATGGAGGGTCTGACACCGCTAGTTTGGATAGCATTCTGGTGGTCTTAGCTACGCGCCCTAGCGGTCGGGAAAGCTTAATTAATCGCAACAAGCTTTTATTGGTCAGCGATCAACAGATTCTGTGTATCGGCAGTACCAAATGATTTGAGTGATCACCTACGGTTGATCATAGTGAATATGCGTACACACAATTTGTAGAACGGCGGATCTGCATGGCATGGTTGAAATTAGACCCTGTGTAGTTAGTGATAAGAAGCTTCGCTTGGGCAGAGCGTGTTCGCAAAGGACGCATATAAATACCAGAGCATGAGAGGGGAGGGCATTCAGTCTCAGCGTCTAGCTACTGTGACAGTCGTCTTTCACGAGTTCTAAACAGTTTTTGTCTGCCGTGTTACGCGTCAGAACTATACGAATTTGTGATTGCGAAGTTTCAGTGGGTTTTCGTGAGTGTCTGAAGCGCCGAGATATACCTCGGTTCCTAACCTTTATATCAACCAACCCCAAACTCCAAAACTATCCTTGGGTCGTTAGAAAAGAACTTGTAAGTCAATTAATCTGAGTCTGAGTCTGGGCTTAGAGCGACCCTAAATTCCTTTTTCCTTCACCATAGGGTTCCTGGATTGGCTCTTAGGATATTCGCGGGCTAATCCTCTCCTCATTCCTTTCGAGTAGCGAGTTTTGTAATTCCCACACACACAGTCGTTAAACATTCAAGCACATTCAAATCAAACTCAACCATTTTCGAGTGGTGTCGATAATGGACGTGGTATAACACTAGGTTTTTAGACTAGGCTAGACAGGAGTTTAGTTGCGGCTAAACCTAGGTTGGCAGGGCATAGGGAGACTGTTTGATCGATGAGGTTCCGCGGATGGAAATAACAAATTCAGAACAAAGTTAAACCGGTGTCAACACAGATAACATATCCTGTTGATATTTTGACATTTGAGTGTTGTCGGGGACGCGCGAAGAGATCAATTTACAGTCTAAAGTTCATTGTTTAGGACCGGGTAGGTGTTTTGCATTGCCTTGGGTCAGATTGGATTCAAGTTGCATTTTTAAATTAAATGTAAATTTCGCTGGAGGTCTAATGTGTAAGCTGAGTCGGTATATATGATTTGGCTCAGCCCAGGACGTGCTGAGGCTAGTGGAATTCATAGTTCGGTATTTATCGAACTATGCACTTCGCTATGGTGTGGGTTAGATCTCCTAAAACAATAATGCTTGCGTTTCGATAACATCCAGCTCAAATTGCGCAGAGTTGAAGGTTTCAAAACGTTACGGACCTTTTGAGGTAACCGCTAGTTCAGAACCCATTTCGGAAAATCAAATCGCAATTGTGTAAACCGGTCTTTTCGGATCGTTATTGCCGTGAACCAAATATATAATTGGAACCACCACAAGCCGCTACTAGCGAGCACATGAAATATCATTGAGTACTCACGTCGTAAAACTACGACGGATATCTATACGATATCACAAACAAATATTATAAACCGTGGTCGACCACTAAAACAAAAGAAGTTCCAATGCGCTCATATATACAAAAACCAGATGGTGCCATCACATAAAATATAACAACGATCGTTCTGGCGTAATACACCGCTGACTGATGTGAATTACCGGCTCGCGGACATATATGCTTTCTCTGTCTAACTTAAAACTGTAACTTCCTGAACCAAACTTCGTTCGACTATTGTACGCCTAACGAATTTCTCAACGAACGAGGAATTCAGACTTATCATTCTTAACTTACAAATCTTACAGCTGAATCGGGTCCTCTCATTTTGGGATAGATAGAATAGACGATCATAGCTACTGATAGCGGCGGCTCGACCTTGGCCTGGTGCCGGTACAATAATAATAATCAACGTAACTTTTACAGATGCAATAATAAAATTTAACCTCTCAAAAACCGAGGGTAGTTGGGACGGGTTAGCGATTTTGAACATTTTGCCATGGTAATAAAATTTTAAACCTATAACGGAAAAGTGTTGTTAGCTAACGCCGGTGGTATTCAAGAAGTTAATAGTCTGGTGATATAATTAATTGTACAAAAGCGCTATGTAGGGTGACTCATAACACTTTATAAGTATTAACGTAGAATACACGTCTGTTACAAAGATACCAGATTTTATGGTCATGCTCACTAAAATGTCTTTTCATAATTTCATAATTTCTTTATTGCACACAAATAATTATATTGACAAGATATATATTAAAATAGTGTACAAAGGCGAGCTTATCTCTAACAAGAAATATCTTCCAGCAAACCATGTCAGGATGAGATACGTTAATCACAGAGCACGGGTAGACCGATGTGTACAACATACCTTAAATTACAACTCAATAAACTACATACATAGAATATACATCCTAAATATAAATAAATATTAAATATGTATATATACATATATAAATTAAAAATACATAAATACTACCTATATTTCTAAAGAGATAGGAAGTGCTTCTTCACACGACTTTTAAAGATATTGAAAGTAGGACTATCCCTGATGGTGCAGGGGAGTGTGTAACGGAAATGTAAAGATCTGAGACACATTTTTTTATTTGCTATAAAAAGTTGGCAGGCGTTGGCAGGTTTGGGCAACGTGATTTAATGATTCAACTATGAACTGCAAAAAAGAGAAGCCAAATATTCTTAAACCAAACAAATAACGGTGATGTAAGATTGGTGTTGACCAATGCTCAATTAAGCGGCAAGATAAATTTGGTATAAACATAACTACGGAGATTAGTGGTTATCGAAGGCATCGCAAATTTCACAAGGCCTCATATAAGCTCAAGTGGCTCATCGCGTTGTTATACTCGGCGCCACGACTAAAGAGCTTTGTCCTTGAATGCGCAGTAGTCACTTTTCACAAGTGTTTGGCGCGGGGAAGTGAGGAGCGACGGGGGCGGTAGTCAGCGCCGGCACCTGATTCGTTGATCAGTCGCTTCCCGATGCCCGCACCGAAAGCACGTCTCGAAGCTTCTTGAGTACAGTCGCATACAATATTACCCAACGTTATCTTTCGCCCCGGTCGAAAATGCCGAAAAATAAAGTACTGACTAGGCAAGCTAGAAAAATGGTTTACGATGTGAACTGTTATATCAAAAAAGAGTCTGATGAAATACTGATGAAGAAGTCTGATGAAAAACTTAATTGTGGTTTAATTGTTACAAATTATTAGTCAGCGGGAAGAAAAGAGTGTGCAGGACTATTACTACAAGTATCTATATTCACTAGGCCCTAGTGACTAGGGGCATTCTATGCTAGGGGGTTATTTATATATAGGTTTCAACCTTGACGTTAACAAATGTTGTCAATAGAGAGTACCTATAGTTTATTTGACACAAAGTCCATTATTTACATCGGCTAATATCCCAATCAACAAAATATCAAACAGAGAAAAAATAGAAGTGAAGAAAGTCCTGAACACTCATTCCTTCACACTAACCCTAAAAACGCACTTCGGAATTATGCCGCGACTGTACACATGCGCAGTAATCCCCGCCAGTTTCTCCGAGAGCTCTTTATTCGTGGCGCCGAGTATACCAGACTTGAAATATTAAGGTTCGAGGTTCGATTCTCCGTTGTCAACTTTTCTTTTTTTATTTTACCTTTGGTTTTGGGTTATTAATTTGTGGGTCCTTTCTGAATAGCTATTCGGGAGTGTCGGGTTGTGCTAATTAAATTTAAGTCCTAGAAGTTAATTGATTATCATGCATCTTTGTAAATGTTTTCTACCTTGTTTAAACTACTGAATATGTCGTCACAGTAATTGCCTATTACTTCTATAATCGTCATTATTTATCTAGTCTAGAAATCTATACGTAGAATGCGCCAGATTAATTATGAAATAAAAAAGCGACATCTTTGAATGGATGGTGTGACGAAACAAACATTTGGTTTATTTCTCAGTAGGTAGAATTTTTTTTTTTTTTAAAAAGTCTCCAAAATGTGGATAAACTTTAATCGACATATTAAAGGTGCCCAACATCGAGGAACATACAAACAGCCTCAAGAAGAATTTTATTTTGACCTCATTAAGTTTTTAATTCTTTGTAACATCCCCTGGTCGCAAATTGAAAAATAATGCCTTCAAAAACTTTTTTTCAAAAATACATATTTGGTGTTTGCTGTTGTAATTGCAATAGCAAAAAAGTGCCTGACGAGTCACAATTACGAAAAGTATATTTGGACAAATTTTATTAAAATAAAATTGCCTCTCTCTATGAAAACCTTAAAGATGAGAAACTTTGGATATCGATTGATGAGACAACTGTCTTTTTGGGTCGTTATATTGTGCATTTCTTAGTAAAGCCATTGAATGAAAACTTTTCTGGTCGAATTTTTTTAACCGCCTGTAAAATGCTCGAGGAGGTCAATGGCCTAAAACCATTTCAAATTTTGTAATCGAATGTTTAAAAAATATTTGGCAAGACAACTTTGAAAGAAAAGTCATAATGTTTTAGTATATTGTACTGATAGTGTAGCATACATGTTGTTTGCAGGCCGAAATTTTAAAACTGTTTTGCATCAATTAAAACATGTTACCTGTTTGGCACACGCTCTTCATCGCGTATCAGGACAAATACGGTTAGAGTACTATGATGTAGATATGTTAATATCAAATGTGAAAAATATATTTTTAAAAGCCCCCTGCAGAATAAAATTATTGAAAGATAAGTATTCCAACTTACCTCTTCCTCCACAATCAGTGATAACTAGATGGGGCACTTGGCTTGAAGCTGCATCATATTATGCAAATTATTATGAAGAAATAATAAATGTTGTTTCTCGATTAAACAGCTCTGAAAGAATGGCAATACGAAATGCGAAAAATATTCTAGAAAAAGAAAATCTACGGAATCAATTAGTATATATACAAAATCATTATACGATTATTTTGTTTTCATTAAAAGAGTTGCAGAAACAAAATTTAGCATTAAGCGACTCATTTTTGGCTTTCGATCAAGTCAGAGCTGTTTTAATTGAATGTGATTCTGATAGAATAAAAATAAAAATTGGAAAATTTTTGGATAGGAATCCTGACATTGATATTCTCAGAGAATATGAAGAAAAAATTACGAAAAATGAAGCAATTGAATTTTGTCATATTTTGCTCCACTAACATCCACAGACGTCAAATATTCCTTTTACACATATAAATGGGTGTTAGATGTAAAAAGAAATAGGCTAAAATTAGAAAATTTAGAAAAAATAATGGTAATTTATTTTAACTTAGCTCATACTCAGTTTTCTAGTGAAGCTGAAAACGAATCAGACCAAGAAATAGACCAATGACATTTTTGTTTAAATAAGTAAATTGTTGTTTAAACGTGTTGATCATTTTAATTAAGAGTTTCATTGTTCTATTGTATATATTGTTTTTTTTATTTTTGAGGAACATATAATTTGTATGTTCTTGTATGTACAACTTCAGAATAAAATGTTTAAATAATTGTTGTCTTGTATAAATACGCGT
Source organism: Argyresthia goedartella (assembly GCA_949825045.1). Lineage (NCBI taxonomy): Eukaryota > Metazoa > Arthropoda > Insecta > Lepidoptera > Argyresthiidae > Argyresthia > Argyresthia goedartella. The sequence goes on along the minus strand of OX463821.1, from coordinate 16,041,364 downwards.
CGAAGAAATTGTTAGATAAAAAATAAATGTGGTTTATTTAATGAATCAAGTTTCTATCTATTTATTTTACTATCCTTAAACCCGTCCTTATACTTATCCGTCGGAGAGGAAGTGTATTCTTTTATTACTCGTTAAGGTGAAAATAGCTTTTTATTATTTTTCTACTTGAAAAGCATATCCCGGGATTCGGGGAGTATCCATATTATTCTTACATATGGCAAGTACATAAAATAGCTCTGCCTACTCCGATCACTGCTCATAAGTTATGATCATTACAGCGCAGTCATTGTTCTTATTTATTTATTAATTTTGTTAGATTGTTATTTTGAGACATCTTATTGGCACCTAAGGATACGATGTTATAATATTGTATAGATTAGATAGATTTTTATATCGTACATTGTGTAATAAAAATAAATGTCATTTTTTTTTAAATTACATCTTTGTAGAGTTTCTTGGTGCTATCTTCTCTGACGGGCGTATTTCCTAAGCACTGGTAGAGTTAATGGAGTTTATTTTTCTCGTGCGAGGTTCAGCCATGAATCACCACTTGAAGGGGAAATTTCCTCTTTCAAAATCAAACCATAATCAGTTATGTACCTACTCATTAGTTTAGTTGATCATATTCAATTTATTTTCTATTTTTTTCCATGTAGGTATATGAGACTTAAGTGTTTGACTTGTAAAAGTGCATTATTTTGCCTATTGCAATAAATTATTTGAGTTCTTGAACTAAGAAATGTTGCTTTTTAATAGTGTCATCTATCAGTGTCAACGTCTACCGTCTCGTTCAATGCGTTCCGAATAGATATGTATGATGGTCGTCATTTCCCACTAAGAAAGGGCATAATGATCGTGACACCACGTGAGCGATGCTGTCTTTGTTGACGTGACTCGGAACACACGAAAAATCAGCAGCAAACAATAAACAAGCTCTTAGTATTCTCGGATGAGAATTTTGAATTGTTTAGATTTGATAATGGCAATAGTGAAGAACAAAATTTCTCGTGCGGGTTGCTGTGGAAACTGTTAATCAAAATTATTTTTTCAATTTCAATTAATTAATCGAAATATTATCTGCTTATACACCAACTCGATAACGAAGGGTTGATATCCTAACCCAATGCGATACATTTTCAGAAAAGAATATGAGTGTCAACATGCACATATCGACAATGTATGTTGTTTTTGTTTATATAGCTCTACCTATTTCCTGTATCTATTTCTTATGTCTTGGCACGTAAATGACAGTAAAAATGTATCTTACGAACAACCACACAAGGTTCATTTTTGTAATTATCTATACCTAGGTAGAGATTTGCAATTTTCTCAGAATCTCCTATTTCGGCTGCCGCTATAGATAGCACCAAATAATGAACTAGGTACTTATGTATGTAGGTAAACGAGATTTTATAAATTTAAGGGGGGGACCCATACAAAGCAACGCCATTTTATAGCCCCTACTATATCACATACTCAAATACTATGTCTGTGAATACTATATAATACTACCTACCTAACAACATAACATAGCGTCACGCCCTTTCCCATGTAAGGGGTGGCAGAGGCACAATGGTGCCCACTTTTAGCAAGTTATTCAATAATCAATTTTGCGTGAAATGGGACTAGCCCATTGCCGCAGCTATCATCGCACACTGCCAATCATAACGTCGATCTAGTTTCGAATCTAATATTGGACCACACAACACATGATATTATTTTCTTTTCACATAACACAACATAGCATCACGCCTTTTCCCATACGGGGTGGCAGAGGCACAATTCTGCCCACTTTTAGCCAGTTTATCATTACTCCATTTTGCATGACAGGAGGCTAGGGCATCGCCGCAGCTATGGGGTAATGAAGGTTTACCACCGTTTTTTCCATCACCATTAGATTACATAAAGATTGTTTGAGGATTTGAAAATCGGCCGTAACTTGAACGAATTTGATCTATAACAGCATGATTGACTTTGACATTTGAACGGGTTCAAATTTTGAATTTTATGCCATGGTAATAAAGACTGCCAAGAAAAATCGCGCTACTCTTAAGTGTAATTACAAAAGGGATCCGACAGATGACAACTTTCTCTCCTAATAATGCCTTCGCAATCGATGCAATCGTCTCTGTCGAGACGCCAAGCGCCGCCACAACTTCGAGTGTATCGAAAGGTACACCCCAGCTCAGGTGTGGAAATTCCGCAGGACACTTGGTATTGGCAAATCCCAGGACATGCATTCGGGTGATATTGATCTGAACGCTCTCAATCAATTCCTCTCTGCTCCACCAGTTGTAATGGACCCTTCTATCAAGAAAGCCACTCTTCAGAGTCTGCGCTCTAGGTCATTAATTACCCAACACCACTCCTTTCAACCTGAGCAACGTTGGAAGCGACACGGTTAAGAAAGCATTTCTAGCAATTAGCTCCAAAGCTGTAGGAGATGATAGTATCTGCCAAAAACTGATTCTAACTATCCTTGAAGATTATCTGCTTCCGGCCATAACACATATTTTAAATTTCTCCATTTCAAATTGTTCTTTCCCTACTGCTTGGAAACAAGCATTAGTTATCCCTCTCCCTAAAACATCCAATCCCACCTCCTTTAAAGAGTATCGCCCCATTTCTATCCTGCCGATCCTCTCTAAAGTCCTCGAATCCATTGACCATACTCAGCTCTCCCATTATCTTTCCTCTAAAAATCTACTGAATCCTTTTTAGTCAGGCTTTAGAACGGGTCATAGTACTGTTACGGCTTAATTAAAAGTGACCGATGATATTCAGGTCGCCATGGATCAAAGGCAGCTCTCGGTGCTGGCTCTGCTAAACTTCAGCAGTGCTTTTAACTGTGTTGACTTCGACATTCTCGTTGAACTTCTCAAATCTCTTAACGACTCCTCCCTCTCTGCCAGCTGGTTTGACTCTTAATCAATCAATCAACTCTCTCTTCTGTTCTCAATTCCATATCCGATATCCTTTCTTCTTCCTATCATCTCTACGCGGATGACCTTCAGATCTATCGTCACTTCTCTCATGATGATGTAAATTCCGCTGTGGAAACGTTGAACGCTGACTTGGCTGGGATCAGTGAATGGGCATCGTCATTTGGGTTGCTAGTTAATCCGAATAAGTCCCAGGCCATGATTATAGGTACCACACTCTTTAACACGTTGCAGCAATTGTCTGTCCCTTCTGTAACTTATAACGGTACTGTAAACATGTATAGCGATAAAGCTAAAAACCTGGGTGTCATCTTTGATAATCAATTGTCCTGGTCAATGCATGTTAATGAGGTCAGCAGGCGAGTTTACGCAATCTTTCACTCTCTCAGGACACTTCAGAACTTTCTTCCTCGCCAGACCAAAATAACTCTCGCTCAGTCCCTTCTTCTCCCCCTCATTGATTATGCTGATGTTTGCTGGGTCAGCGCAAATGAAGAACAACTAAACAAACTCGAACGACTAAAAAATCTCGGGATTCGGTTCATCTTGGGACTGCGCAAGTGTGACCACTTATCTCAGCATCGCAGGGAGCTGAAGTGGCTACCGATTCGGCTTCGACAGGACTCTCATATTCTGTGTTTCCTTTATTATATTTTGTGAATCCCTCGCTACCCTAACTTCCTACGTGATCGCTTCGAATTTCTTTCTTCCAGCAGGCCTCGGAGAACTCATATGGCGTCTACGCTCAAAGCTCCAGATCGCTCCACTGCAGCCTACGAGCACGGGTTCAGAATCCGAGACATACGACTGTGGAATGAGCTTCCCTGCACTATCAGGGACAGTCGATCTCTAAATATATTTAAAAACCGGCTAAAGAAGAACTATCTCTCCCTTTCCAGTTAGATATGTATATATATATATATATATATATATATATATATATCTCTAGATAGATAGATAGATAATCACTTTATTCTTTATTGTAATTTTAAACATTTGTTTACATTTCTGGCCTCAAATAAAAAATCGCAGTACCTATAGTATTTTCAGATTTATTTATTTAAACGAAAGTAAATTACAATCAAAATAAATCAATGTTCAGCATCCGCCTACTGCTTTGCGTGACAGTCGGGCATAGTGGTTTCAATTAATTATTGAAACTACTCCACGTACGATGTTGATTATCCACTCAGTAAACCATGTAAGGGCATCTCCTTTAATGCAGCTACCTATCCACGATAGACATTCGTCGTCACTGCAATTGTTTGCGATTTGGCGCGATCTACCTTCTCCAACAAATCCTCAATGTTATGAAAATTATAGATGTAAAAATGATGCTTAGATCTCATCGTAGATACCAATCGACAGAATCGCATCCACAACTTGTTCTGTCAACGTACTATTTTTTGTCGGCATGAATACCTTGCTAGTATTCACGTTTGTATGAATACTTTCCGACACAGACCCAGCAGGCCCGCAAACTCGAGGCACATGCGGGATTACTAATATCTAATACTACGTAAGGACCACCATGCCGCCGATGGTAGGAAAAGTTAAAAAGTCCCTGTTCAATACTCTATTGGGATCAAAAAGGGGTGTAAAAACAGAAGTGAATGAAACAAAAATGACGAAAAAGGTGTTTGCGAGCCTGTTGGATCTTCTAAACTTGAATATGATTCGTAGAAACCCCTACATTACGCCCGAGATGAAGGCCATCATCAATTGTCTGTATGCCGATGGACGCCTGAGCCAATCGGATAAAAATTCTATAGTTGCCCTCTGTAAACATATCAATGACGAGTGCATGTGGTACGCCTTTGTTTCGTGGTTGATGGCGCAGGGAATAAAATCCTTTGTGGTTCCATCTAAGCCCATTTTAAACACGGTGTGCTCTGGAGGTGTGGTTATTTTGGAAAATTGGGTAAGCCATCCTGATGTTTGCCACCAAGCATTTATAAACGCTTGCTTCGCCCACTCTTCTACTAAAATTGAATCAAAACCTCTATATAAAAATCTATTGAACCACATCATGGACCAGGTGATGACCCAATTCTCACAGACCTTTCAAAATATTTCCACTGGAGAAGTTGACACGCGAGAGTTTATTCAAAACAACATTTACTCTTCACAAATGTCGACAACTACCAGCCCCGAGGAAACAGACTCTGAAGAGGTGACACCTTGGTCAAATAATGAATCTTGCGAGTCGTCTGATGATGACTCGAGAGACAATGACTCTGAATTGGATCCATCCGACTGTGAGGATCCCAACTGTGGTCCATCAGATATCAAGGAACAGAATAATGACGATCCGGCCGATACTATGGAACCAAATGATGCTCCTCCCGACAACGAGGAGCCACCCAATGGTGATCCATCCGAGGACAAGGAGATAGATGATGACCCACCTACGGGTAATGAACCAAATAATGACCCACCTATAACTAATGAACTAAATGTTACCAAATTTAATGAAGATTCACCACCACCAGAAGCGCGACCACCTCATGAGGAGTTAGTTGAACCGGTGGTGATGATAGAAGAGGAGGATATTTCGAAACCCCTGACGATGGCCATGTTTGGTCAAGTTAATGATGAACCGTCGAGAGAAGAGTGTCCTCCCACAGAAGAAGGCGACTCTCCCTCGGATTCGGACGGGTCCGCGACCGCAATTGAAGAATTAAAAGTGGATGATTTATTTTCAAATCACAACATTGACCAATTTCTAAACAATTTTGAAGACCCGGGTGTGACGCTATATAAGACTGTACCGGAGGGTGTATCCACCATTCTTGACGGGCGTTTCTTTAGAAGCGGTTTGAACGAGTGATTGATATATTTAAAAATTCACAAATTATAAGCAATAAGATGTTGGACATTTATCCTCCGAATAACACTTCTTCTATGAACCTAGAAGAGGTCAATGAGAGCTCAAAATTAGAAGTACAAAAAAAGCCAAAAGTGAAAAAAATGGGTGTTTCGACCAATAGAAAAAGAAAAGTTGAACAACCTACAGATAATCTCGCATTAATAATAAAGACGCCTGAGGTGGTTTCGGATATGAATGGTGTGGGTGTTATAAAACGAAAGCGGGCCACGAAAAAAACCAAATTGGAGGACAAAAACGAGGCAGTGGCGGCTCAACGGGGACAAAAGAAGAAGAATAAAAAAAACAACCCAATAGTAGTTGAGGCGCACGTGCCCGTTTGTCAAGATGGGTCTAAAGACCAAATCAACACCTCTGAGGTGGATGTATCGAGTAAACAAGAAATACTACCCCCTGCCGCGCCAATGGATATTTATGATCCGAATGTGCCCACATCACCCATCGGTCCACCGCCCATCACAGTCTCGGAAATTAAACCAAAACCTATCAAAAGAAAGGCTCCGGTAAAGGGTGTAGCCACAGCGCCAATGGATACGTGTGACTCAAATGTACTCACATCACCCATCGACCCACCACCCACTACGGTCCCGGAAACTAAACCAAAACCGGCTAAAACAAAGGCCTCAGTAAAAGGTGGGGAAAAAACTAAAAAGGTTCCAGTCAAGACCACTTGTAAGAGATGCTCCTTGAACCACACTAAAAATTGCCAATTTTTCCAACCACCTTCATTGGGCGCCAGTCTTGTAAGTATATATTGAAAACTTTATAATAACGTCAATTGTGTATTTAAAAAAAATACTATTAATACTATTCTAATTAACAAAATAATACACAAGTGGCGTTATGTGTAGTTTTATTAAAGTGAATAAAAAAATATTTGGTTTAGAATTCGAATTTTTTTTTACTTTCAGACACCAAACGCTGCGCCGGAACCGAGTGTAAGCACACCTTTTTGAAGAGGAATATACAATTGCGGAGGGGTGATGAAGATAGTACTTTAATATTAATATGTAGTACTTGTGGTTTTATAAATAAAGTATAAAAGAAACTCAACTTTTTTTTTCATTTCGATTAGGCCATCTCATATATAATAGTGGTTGAATTTGAATTACTAGACCCATTAGATTTTATTGAGTTATTAAACCCTATTGGATTCGGTTGTAGAGGTAGTGGTTGAATTTATACTAGACTCTGTTGTATTTGATGGGGTCGATTCCGTAGTAGAAGAGGTAGTGCTTGAATTTGTACTAGACTCTGTTGTATTTGATGGGGTCGATTCTGTAGTAGAAGAGGTAGTGGTTGAATTTGTACTAGACTCTGTTGTATTTGACGGGGTTAATTCCGTAGTAGAAGAGGTAGAGGACCCTGTGTAATGCATCATTGTTTCCCAAACAACCCCCACTTGGTGGAAGATTTATGGTGACGGGAAAGGAATCATGAATTGGTGTTGGGGTGTATATAAATGGTGATATATTGGAAACTGTCTTGTTTTGTATATTTGATGTAAAGACGCTCCATCTATACCAATTGTTTTCAACCCATTCGGGTAGTTGATGGGTGGTGAACGGTTTTAGGGTAATAGTTGCGGCGTTTAACGTCACCATCCATTGGAGGGAATTTTCAAGAGTCAAGATCATCCTCAGAGTAGTGCCGGCTCTACTAGGCCAATCAATTTTAAACTCTTCATTATTAATAATCGGTTTAATTTTTACACTCATCTTACTTGGTTTCAAAAAATTAACTCACCCCCTTTTTTAACTAACAAGTGGCTAACCTCTTGTTGAATAAAATGGTTAATATATTTCTAGGTAATAGGAACATAAAGTCTTAATAAATGGCTAATCATTGTTGTAGAAATGGGTAATGTAATTCAAGGTCATGAATTTTGGGTTTCGAAAATTTATAGAGTCGAGTTGACTCTCTGTGTCGAAAGAAAATAAATTTCATTTCAATTCACAATAGAGCCCCCTTTTTAATTAATATAATAATAAAAATATATTAATTATTAATATAATGAATAAATATATCTATATTATTATATCAATTTTAAAATGTGCGAGAGGGGTTCAGCGCTTTTTACTTCTGCTCAAACATAAATGTTATAGTAAAATGAGTCGCGCGCGAGGCCATCGCTCTTTATATAGTCCCCCTCCACTTTTCCATACTAGATAAGAATTTCAGGACTGATAAGGAAATTTTAGTCAGTCGTGGCCTGGACGTGCCACGCTACGGATCAATGACCTTTTGTATGAACTTGGTTGGTGGGTAATATATTTTCTATGGTAATGATTATATAAAGTGCTGAAAAGTAATGAGCCAAAATTGCGCTAAATAGGTGTATTTTCTACCCAATCCTTTATAGGTACTCTATATGAAAAAAAAGAGAGACACTACATTTTTGAAAACAATATCACCATGTTTGGCGCCCACCATCTTCAATACCTTTAAATTTAAATTAATAATAATGATCTAAAATGGTAAATAATTGGCGTAAGCCGACCAGCATCGCTGTCGCAAAAAACCTTATCTTGTCGATATATCTGATTGGTCGCGGACGAAAAGTTGGGAGGGGATAGAGGAGGGTTATTGTTTGTTTGTCCCAAAGTGCTAGTGTTTGTTACGCTCTCGAGATGGAAGCGTCAGAGTGTCAAGGCACCGTTTACGTGATAACGAGTCGATATCTGCAGGCAAAGGGCGTGTACAAAATCGGTTACACGGAGCAACCGCTAGAGCGTCGACTGGCCGAACTCAACCAATATCAACCCCTTGCGGAATTGGAGTTTTTCGCTGCGAGAAAATTCCTCATGGTGCCTTGCGCTCGACGGGTGGAGAAACGTTTGCACGACACGTTCGAGGCCAAATGCATCAAAGAGACTGGCAAAAGGGAATGGTTCCAGCTGGAGGATGCCGATTTTGATACCATCTGCCGTGTGATCGCATCATCGCGAACGAGCGGAGAGCTCTGTTACTGCACGCAGACGTCGAAACGAAAACTCACGGATACAAATTACAAACGCATCGAAGAGAAGAAACGTTTCAGGGAGAGTATAGTCGTATCTGACAGTGATGATATTACGAAATGGATTTCGCCTATCAAGCTATCATACACCGAGGTATGTGCCAAATTCGAGATTGACATTGCCAACGACCGGCGTAATGCCTTTTTCTGGAATCTGACGTTAGACAAAAAGGTGGTCATCAATGAAGACCTGCTCAACTGGTGTGGCTACTCGGGCAACTATAATCACAAAAAAAACCATTTCCTCCAACTCTTGAAGAAGAATCCGCAGATTCGGTACACTGAAATCCAAGACCCTGTGGTGACTAAGAAACGATACAATGTGCTCGACACGATCGACTTTGAGTCTCTGCTGATGCAGATGCGAAGTCCGAAAGCCGTTGAAATCCGAGAACTCTACTCTTTGCTGAAGCACATCTCGTTACAGTACATCAAGTACGAGACGTACTACGAACGCCAGTGCGGTGCCGCCGACATCCGGTCACAGGAAGTACCCGTGCCGAAAGGTATAAAAAACGAAGCTAGATCAGAATAAACATCAGTCGCTCATCTCGACGTCGACGGTTAAGACCGTGGTATTATACAGGATACCTTCGTTTAATCTCGACGATTTATAAGAAAATGGAAAACTCTTTGGCTTTGTTAAAATCAGAAGTCGATGTTACGAAATGGATTTCACATATCAAGCTGTCGTACACCGAGGTATGTGCCAAATTCGAGATCGACATTGCCAACGACCGCCGCAACGCCTTCTTCTGGAATCTGACGATTGACAAAAAACTTGTCATCACTGAGGACTTACTCGACTGGTGTGGGTATTCGGGTGAATATAAAACTAAAAAAATTAATTTCCTCAAGCTTTTGAAGAAGAATCCGCACGTTCGATACACAGAGATTCCGGACTCCGTGATTAGGAAAAAACGCTACATTGGGCTGGACACGATCGACTTTGAGTCTCTCCTCATGCAGATGCGAAGCCGTAAAGCGCAAGAGATTCGAGAGCAGTATTCTTTGCTGAAGCACATCTCGGTGCAGTACATCAAGTACGAAAAATACTTTGAACAGCATCGCGGCGAGCTCATGAGCGCTCAAAACAACATCTTGACGAAATCGGTGGACGAACTGAAGCAGCTGGTGCTACAAGTGAAGAGCACCGCCGACCAAGAAGTCGAACGTGCAGCAGAAGATAGAAGACAAGCTGAAGAACGAGAGCGGCGTGCCGAGGAGGAACGTCGGCGGGCCGAAGAACGAGAGCGGCGTGCCGAACAGCGCAATCGAGCGTTGGTCAGTCAGATCAAAACCAACATTTCCACATTACGCGATGTGATCGCACCAAAGATATCTCCCGATCCAATCAACGCGGGCAAACAACGCAATTTTGCCATTTACGAAATGGTGACTGCGGCCATGCTTGAAGAGGAAGAACGTCAAGGATTCAATGGAGAAGCGCTGGCGGAGTATCGTTGGAATCGCTGCCCCGAGGAGTGGTACCTCATGCGGCGGCAGGAGGACGGCTGGCGTGATGCCTCCAAGCGACTCGTCAACCGCGGCTACAGACACCTAAAGAAATGGTCGGACGTGCCGCACTCTGTAGACGTGGGAAACCTGCTGAAGAAGCACTGTCGCGACAGTTTGACTTGGGAGGCTCGCGGAAACACGATTCGCCCAGGAGGCGTCCGACCGGGGGCTAAGAAAAGTCGTCGGCACCAACAACAAGAAGAACCGCAACCGCCGCCGCCGCCAAGCCAACATTTGAGTAACCGCGAGTTGGTCGCGCAGATCGACGAGATCTTGGCCCGCGAGAACGAAGCGCACGAGTTGGCGCAGTCCAATGCGCAAGCTCTGGTATGATTTGGTGGCAATAAAAAATTTAAAGTTACATCCTTTTTTATCCTTAATACACCCAAACAGAAACGAGAATGGAAATGAAAGAAAAAACACAAAAAGTTTAGTATTCAAGTATTTATTCACACGATAACTAATCATATTTTACGCTTCTTGACTTCTTGGTTATCAAGATGTTTAATGATTATTTTTTGTAATTCTTGAATCTGAGCATCTTTTTCGTACAGTTTAGCATCTCTAATGATAGCATCCTTTTCATCCAACTTTGCATCCTTCTCCTTTATTATCGCGTCCTTCTCGCGCACGTTCACCTCGATGGCGGTGAGAATCTCCTGCTGCGTCTTGCCCAGCATGTACACGCCTTCGCTGAGCACGTTGAAGAGACGATTGCCGCGTTCGAGCTGGTGCTGGTTCCAGTCTCGACGAGACAGTTCCATCAGACCCGTATCGATAGAGAGCTCCATGATCTTACTACCCCAGAGATACAAAATAGTAACGGGACACGCTGACTCGCGCTCGTCGGACAGCTCGCTCAGAACGACGTCAAAGTGTCTCTTTATTGGTATCACGAGATTCCTTTCGGTGGCCAGTTGGGTTATGTGGACGTACCAGCGACCCGATAACTCGTCGCGGAGTGCCTCCTTATAGCCCACGCCGGTGTTTTTGTATTTCGACTGCAGCCAGCTGTCCAGACCGCCCGGCAGCTGGAGAGGGTGATCCTCGTAGAAAGAAGCCGGAGCGTCCTGCAGGCGTTTGTGACCGAGCATCGTGCGCGAGAGTCTAGCGCGGTCGCGCAAGCACCATCGGTCTATGGTTTCGTTATTGCACTCCAAGTCCTCGCTCTCGGCGACATCGTCGAACGGCCGAGGCGTTATGATGGTATTGTCGCGGGCGATTTTCGACTTTAAGCAGGCCAGGCGGTGGGTGTAGTTTGTCTTGTCTCCATACCGCCACGTGTACCCCATACACCAATGTTGGGATTTTTTTCATCGACCGTGACAGGATAATGGGCCATCTCCTTCAATTGAGGTAGAGGTCTTTGCTAGGAAGGCAATAGAGGCACTCACCGCCGAAATGTATTACGATATGCGCCTAATTATACTACCCCCCTTTTCTGAGATACCAATGGCACGGAAGGAAATTAGACATTTAATGCAATTGTGCCTCAAGGATTTCTCGCTGCACCCCAATGCGAGTGTGAACGAACACTCCATTTATTCGGAACCCATTGGACCGAGGGGGGTCGATTGGTTTGACATTCACAGTTTGGTTCTGAAAAAGGGAAAAATTAAGCAATATTTACAAGGGGGTAAGTCGGTGATGCGCCAAAAGATTATAATACCAAAAGTGCAAGCGTTGCGGGCCCAGATTGTGTGCGACTTTAGAATCGGCCCGACAGAAGTGGTTTTGCCGCGAAAGTTTGCCCCCGAATTAAAAATGGACGCGCATCCCCTGTTTGATAAAGAGAGGGGGCCCGAAATGAGACAAATTCCAGACGAATTATGTCTTATAATGAAAAGAGACCCGGCCATTCATCAGGCTTCTATATCTCTAGTCAATAGAGTTCAATTTACCGACTCCGACTTGCAGGTGGTATCCCCATTGACGATGGTGCATAAAAATGCCGATATTGACGGAGACACGTACAGTACATATCCCATTCATTCGCCAATTGCTCGAATGGAGGCAGAACATTTGATTAACCCCAAAAACAACATGTATATGAAGGATGTGGCCCGATTGGCCTTTTCTCAAATGCACATTCTCTATCTGCATAATAACCTTCACTTGTTGAGCGGAATGTACGCCAAAATTGGATTAGAACTGCGGGATCTGGCGATTGAAAAGATACAACATAGCGAATCCCATCGAGAGCTGTATCATCAATATTTCAAGGAAACCCTGTCTATAGACGAATTTCAAGTGCTTTGCGTGCCCACGGGTGAAATTTTAAAACAAATTGCTCGTATAGTTTACCTCAGACACGGGGATAAAGAGTGTTTTGATTTTTTTATTGACGCCAACAGATTGGTTGTCAATTTGGCGGAGCGATATGTGTACTATATTGGATTATCTTTGGTTTGTCCCGCCATGTTGGCCATAACCGCAAGTGGGGCCAAATCATCCCTAGATGCATACAAAAGTCTACTAGACAAGGTGGTCGGGGTAGACGGCACCGCCGAAATAAAACCGATACTCAATACCGTGCCGTTTGATCAAAATCTCTACCAACGCGTTATTGGTGATATGGCATTGTCTGCACGATTGGTACCTAAAAATGGTTATAATTGGTATAAAATGGATTTGGAGTGGAAACAGGTTCAAATTGGTGAATATGGTAATATATATTATTGTGGTAAATTTCTAGTCAATCTATTGGAGTCTTTGAGTCCAAATTTGTTGGTAAAAATGATGCGGGGTCATATTAGGGGAGATGAATCATTCCATTTGAGATATTATCAGTCCACCACCAAGCGCAAGATAACGGATATAAACTAAAGTTTGCTGCTTTGGCGCATCAGTTGTACGTAAACCAGCAACCATGGCGCTCATGTCCTCCGCGACTCTACACCAGTCCATTATTCAACTTCAGGAGCGCCTGGATAATATTGAACACACTCTTAATCTACATCGGGAAATTATCAATAAAATCACCATTAGTGCGCCTGTGCCTAAAATAAAATTATTAATATTGGACATGTTTTGCGACGAAGATGGATTCTATAGGGTGCGTTGCAGAAGACGTCCCGCTACAAGAGAAATGGTCGAATGTAAATCATCATTGGTCGCAGTTTGGTACAATCTATCGGTACCGCGTCACTACATGAGAAAAATTACACAGAATGTTGGTGGACACGTCGACAGCCACACAAAGACGATTATCTTTAAATATAAACTGGATGACGAAGAAGCAGTGAAGATTTTTTCAAAAATTAATGAAATTTTGGGGAGCTTTGACCAGAGTATGGGGCACTGTCAATATTTTCCTAGCATGGAAGAGTATATCTCGAGGGTGGTTTTACCTCTGGATACCACCTTTCAGGCGAGGAATGGGCTTCAAGACTTGGTCAAAAAATCAGGAGACGCCACCACACTACCATTGAAGCGAAAAAATGTGTCACGGGTAAAGAATGGAAAAAAAAAGAAAATTCAGACCCCACAACACCCTCCCTCCCCAATTCAAGAGGTGGAGGTAATTTTGACCACGCATGAAGAATCAAGGTATACGCCTGTATCTGAGAGCGGTGGTGGCGGTGCGGTGATGACTCTTCTCGTGAAATGGAAGACGAAGACGAGTCGAATGATGGTGAAGAAGATTCAAGTTGATGATCGATTGTCAACTAATTAATTAAATTACCCATAAGACCTCTGTTTTTATTTTCTAATAAATGTATTGAATTGAATTTTTTTTTACATGTACTCTTCTGCACACTCTGCCATTATACCGTAGGCCACTTCTAGGGAGGGTAGCATCATTGTCTTTTGATTTTTAAAGAAGGCCACTCTATGAGCATTCACTAATAGTTTAAATATAACGTGTTCCATATGATCTTTGAGTATCAATAGGGCACCAGATTGCCACCGTGGAAAGAATTCGATTTCTTTTTTCCGAACAAGATTGTCACATACGCTCTTAACTAACCTAATAAATGGAGTCATTTGTATGAATCGCGGGTCATCGGGGCGTGCAGTTTTCATAGATTCTGCGACTAGTAAATTGTATGACGACACCTTTGATACTCCAACTTTCTTTTTTTTTCTTGGTGGTCCTTCTTGATGTGCTTGATTTCGAATCACAGATAATGGGGGCCCGTCTTCGTCTTCTGAGATATTGGGTGAATACACATTGTTCGGCTTTCGTGTGGTTTTGGTTTTTGGTGTTGATTTAGTTTTTCTTGTTGATATACTTTTTCTTGTTGACGAGTTAGTTTTTCGTCCAATGTTATCAAAGACAGAATAGTGCCTGAGAATGTACTTTACGTCCTCTACGGTAATAGTTTTACGTTTCCCACCATTCATCAAAATCCACAAGTTGGAAATGATAATTGTTAATTTTTCCACCACATATTCTTTTACGTAGTCGTAGACATCACGGGAGACACGCTTAGCGCCCGCCAAGTGAGCCAGTTTTTTAACCACTATTTTCTTGAAATTATTTTTTGCCTTTTCCCTGTCTCTACGACGGGCGGATGTTGCATAAAATTTATTTCCCTTTCGTGGTATATCTCCCTGTGGTATATCTCCCTTTCGTGGTATATCTCCCTTTCGTAGTATATTTTGACCACACACCTGCGTGGATGCAGTGGATGGATTATCTATACGTTTTTTCATAGTTCTCCTTATTACTCTCACTATCACTGGTAAGACAAAATGGGTATATCGTAGAAACGGGGAGTGCCATTCTCCCGATCCACATTCAAAAGCACCCGTATGTCTGAATAATCCAATGTTAGAGTTTGAGCCCGTCGAAGGATTTGCACATCAAACACCAACGTACACACAACAATAGTTTCACCCCTAAATAAAACCGTATTCACGCACGCGTCACAATCCATTAAAGAATTTGTCATAATCTCTCGTTCAAACAACCAGGGATGGGGTGAGGTGTTTGACGTGAAACACTCGAATTCTGGTCGTATACGTAGGCCCGTGATAGGATTGTGGATTATACCACCGGTCAATATCATACCAGTCACGGAAGCGGGATCAGTGGCTTTAAACAAGACAAACATACCACCCGGGACAATAATGATATTTCTAGAATATTTAGCGTATATAGTCAGGGATTGAACGTACGGGGACAGCGTTTTGTTTCCCGCGCAAACCGAATGGATCACTTTATCGGGTTGAGGGGTGGGGGGTAACGCGCCGCTATCCCACTCGTCTTTTGTCATAATTCTAAAACCGATCGTCTCGTCTAGGGAGAGCATGGTGATGGTATTCAGGCAGGGATAAAATAGGAAAATGTGCCCCAACTCGCCGCCAGGCATGATGCATCTCCAAACCTCGAGGTAGTGTTTCGACTCAAACATTACCCGGCGAACGTCCTCCGCTTCCTTCTCTTTAGGGGCGAGAACCATCATCTGAAACTCCAAGTCTGAATTTTTATCCAGGCGGTTCACTAACAATGGTTTCTTCGATATATCCCCAAAAATACCATTCTTGAAAAAGGATGGAAAATTATTGTATAAATGTCTCCATAAAATTGAATGGCCGATTCCCGGATAACGTTTATTCCACTGGTGTGTGTCTTTTCGCACAAAATTAATAATCTGCTCTAATTTATGGGAAAAGACAAACGACGTCTTGGAGCCCTTTACGGACAGGTTGGGTGCGTCCCGTGCACCATTTCTAAGATGAACCCCAAAATATAGGATAAACAATAGACCAATCGACAGAATAATATACCAAAACATTTAACTTATCCTCCTGAGTCCTATTGATTGATAAACCCAATGCTTTTTGGCATTTTTTTAGTTTTACTGTAAGAATTGGAATGGATATAGACACTTCTAGTTTTAATCTTTTGGATAAATTTGAAACCAAAACTGCCACCCTTGCCGGTGTTATACATTTACTAGAGTTGTGGAACACTTCGACTCAAGAAATACGCTCTTTTTACAATAAACTGAAAGATGATGAATATAAAAAAAAAAACTTGCGGGTATTGATATCTTACTTGACAAATGCCCTGTTTAACTTTAATGAAAGCGAATTGGAACCGATTGCCGCGAAATCTGTAGTGAATATAAATAAAATGTATGTTTTCCTAACGGAAAATCTTCTACCGGACCCCGATGTGGCGACATCTCAGAATGGGGATAGCGGTGGGGTCCTTCGAATAGAACCGGGCCTAGCATCACGTGTCTATGGAGACTCTACTATTATAGGAAACCTGACAAAAACACAAATGGGAGAGTTTATTTTGCCGCATTTTTCAATAGTATCATAGAAGGGGCACACTTTGCGCCCACTTTCAGATGATATAAATACAATTACCCACCAACCAATCATTTCATATAAAAAATCATTTGGTCCGTAGCGTGGCACGTCCCGGCTCAGACTGAGTAAATTTCCCTCTCCCCTCCATTTTTTTCAAGTTTGTATGAAAAAGTGGAGGGAGGCTACATACCCAGCGATGGTCTCGCGCGCGACTCATTTTACTATAACATTTATGTTTGAGCAGAAGTAAAAAGCGCAGAACCCCTCTCGCACATTTAAAATTGATATAATAATATAGATATATTTATTCATTATATTAATAATTAATATTTTTATTATTATATTGAAAAAAAAAAGAGAGGGGGGCTCTGCTGTGAATTGGAATGAAATTTATTTTTTAGAGACAGGGATTCGAATCGAGAAATTTTCAAAACCCAAAATTCATGACCTTGAAAATGGGCTTGAAAATGGGTGGTTAAGAACGCGCCAGGTATTTACCATTATGGTACACTCATTAATTCAAAACTTTAGAAGGTGGTAATCAAACTTTGTAATGTAGTAACCAGGTATTTACCACTTGTCATTATTTTTTATGTGCCTATTATCATAAAATATCACAACAGAAAATAATACATTATCCATTTGGTGTAATAATGGCTACCCTATTACCAGTATATTATTATCCATTTTATGAAACAAGGGGTTAGCTATTTATTAATACTTTGCGCCAATTATTTACCATTTTAGATCCTTCTTATTAATTTAAAGAAATTCTTTCCTTTTTTTCATAAAGTTATAGGGCACCTCACGCCAAATATTTACCATTTTTAAGCACTCTACCTATAAAGGATTGGGTAGAAAATACACCCATTTAGCGCAATTTTGGCTCATCACTTTCCAGCACTTGTATACTCATTACCATAGAAAATATATTACCCACCAACCAAGTTCATACAAAAGGTCATTGATCCTCAGCGTGGCACGTCCAGACCACGACTGACTAAAATTTCCTTATCAGTCCTGAAATTCTTATCTAGTATGGAAAAGTGGAGGGGGTCTATATAATGAGCGATGGCCTCGCGCGCGACTCATTTTACTATAACATTTATGTTTGAGCAGAAGTAAAAAGCGCAGAACCCCTCTCGCACATTTAAAATTGATATAATAATATAGATATATTTATTCATTATATTAATAATTAATATATTTTTATTATTATATTAATTTAAAAGGGGGTTCTGCTGTGAATTGTAATAAAATTTATTTTCTTTCGACACAGGGAGTCAACTCGACTCTATAAATTTTCAAAACCCAAAATTCATGACCTTGACTATTTATTATTGAGGAGGATGGGCATCATTTGGTTGGCTTGGCTCATAATGTGGGATGGGTGAATGATAAGAATGGTCGAAGGTGGTTCACATAAAATCATAATTATACTCTTTGTGGTTCTCCTTTTGGGAGTGGGAATTTACATACTGAAAAGAAAAACTCAAGCGGATCCAACAAGTGGAAAGTTTGGGAGCCTTTCAGAGACAAACTCTGATGGAGTGCCTAGTAGGACGCTAGTTGATAGTGTCTACCTAAAAGTGTTCATTAGTGATGAAATTTGGGAGGAAAATCTTATAAAGATGGCCACATGGTTCACCGCCAATATGGGTATAAAGAGGACGGTGGTTTCGGTAGTTCATCAACGCTCAGATTATAAAATTATTCCCGAGTTGACTAATATACCACAGTTGTGGACCAATGTAGTTCGCTTGTCCAAAAACGTCCAGTTGTTGATTGTTAGCAACTATTGGTATTCCATTCATGAACGTGTCGAATTGGATGGATTTGTGGTGAATGGAGATGGAAAAGTTACCCTTGAAATTGATACGGATGCCCACATTTTGCTATACATTGGAATCGAACCAATCTCGACCAATAAAACCTTTAGCACCCTGTGTGCCTCTGTTAACGTGTTGGATATATCCAAAACCGCCAAGCTGTATTGGGATTTAAATAGGGTGTCATCCGACACAATCACCAATGTATCCGACTCTACAAAGGCGGCAGATAATATAATACTAAACTATATATCACCCAATGTGACGGCGCCTTTGGAAACATCTGACGTTTTGACGCCGAGGGTTGGTTGGAGCTACGACAAGTACGTCACTATATTCAAGTTGCCCTCGGTATCAGAAAACACGGGTAACTTTATTAGAAGGTTGGTCACTAGCAGTTTTAAATTATCCGATAAATGGCCATGTTTGGCCATATTGGCTCCATCGTATTTTGCCCTGTCAGATTTGGAAAAGTTTATTCCGGCAAATATGCGCGCCAAAAGAATCATGCTACAAAACACCACTCTGGCGCTTACTGTGGTATATAGAGAGGACAAACTCGCACCGAGAAGAGTCGAGTTGGCCTCACAATATTCTGAAAAATTCGGAATTATAGCCGCTATGACTGTATGGAAACCTATAGAAGAGCATACTGACGTCACACCCCCCACTCCTGAATGTTTTGCTCAGTTGATGTTTGTGGAGCGGTCGCCGTTCTCGTTTGATAAAACACAGTCCTCGGCGAGTCTCCTAGCAGAGCTTTCTCTATACGCACAATCGGAACGTAGTGCTCCGGTATGGCCGCTGATTTACACATCTTTTGAGAAATCCGACGACTACCCAACAAAACTATCTAATGGAGACTCTCTGTATATAGGGAAGGAATATGTCAAAAATACCCGAAGATATAGTGAAGTTGATCCTTTCTCTACTACGCTTGGAGTTACGATATATTAAGCCATTGGGTGGACTGGCGAACATCCCCCTTTCGTGTGTTTCGTTTCCCGAAATTCGACAAACTACACTTCCCGGTGTGGAGCTGTGGACGGCCCTGCCGCCACCGTTTGCTGGATTTTTAAACATCATCTTGGAACCTCACTACCGGGGCGAACGATTCACCAATCTTTTTTTAGGTAGAGTCGTGACGAGATTGACGCTCGCCGTTCATGAGGCCGGAGTCATATGGGGTGGAGTTTGTGTGTACACGGGTCATTTTCTTCACGGAGTGATGAACCTTTCTAATGAAAATGGAAAGATATTTATACAAATCCAAGAAAATATAACGACTGCCCAAATGATGTACGAAATACCCCATACGCATGTTCCTCGAGTTCTGAACGGGAGTGCCTCGGTGGATTACCTATACACTTTTGATGGTCAACAAACATTTGACTCTAGTTTGGAAGAGTTTCGGGAAGACTGTTTGACTGGTGAAAGTGTGCGAATATTAGACCCCGGCCCGAACCAAGACGGTGTTGAGAAGAAAAAGAGAAAAACAGAGTTTGTAAATTTGGCACCAAACAAGAATCCAGAATGGATACAACCAAGAATAAATAGTGCCAAACCCATATCCATGGAAACTGAGGTTAGGGGGTTTGAAAATATACCAATCAACAATGACGAAGACTATTATTGGGCCGCCGTGACGAAATGGAGAGGATTCGCCGTCGACTCGGTGCGTTTTGGTGATGACACCGACATCTATACAAATTTACCCGTCGTGAGGAGTGTTCCCGATAGAGGAGTGTTGATTCCAGAGCAGGCAGAGTTTTGCAACTTTGTCCATGATGTCCTGCGAAATGGGTTAACGGACGTGAGAGTGGTGTCGCTGACTGGACCCGGGGGGTCTGGAAAGACCACCTGTCTCACCTACCTCCAAGACACGAATCTAGTGTATGTTGCTACAAAGGGGCAATTGGTTCAAAATATAAACAAGACTTGCTCCGTTTCCGCTGCAATCACATGGGCAAAATTGGGGATAACTCTCACCGGATTATCATTTTATAAATGGGTAATGTTTACCGAGAGTCTGGCAGATATAACACCCGATATGGCGTCTAGTGTTTTTACTCGCGATACATGTGCAAATTTTGTACTTACTGAAGGGGCGCGATACCTATTGAGTACGTTTCAAATTCTCTATATTGATGAATTTTCCATGATTAATTACGGGGAAATTTTATTCATATTGAGTCTTCTCAGGGCCGTAAAGGCTAAAATGTTGATTGTGTTCGTGGGTGACCCGGCCCAAATTCCTCCCATAAAATCATTGATTGGTATGGAGAATGCCAAGTACATTTTGTCTTTGAGTGAACGCAATTTCAATCTCAGGCTGCAAGTGCGGTTCGGGGGGGACTCTGTGTATTCATCATTTCTGGAACGGGTGCGGGATTTGGTTCTGGCGGGCGACAGTTTTGGGAAATTGATAGTTTCAATTGAACAACAATTCAGAGATTGCATCTCTCTTGGGGCCCGGTTTGAGATTCCGATATATTATCCGAAGGAATTGTGTCCAAAATTGGATATAACTTTTACACCACCCCGGGAACACTTGATGCAAAATTCTATAGAATCAAAGGTCCCGATGGGAGTGATATCATTAATGCTCTCTAAAAACTTTCATCCCGTCAGTTTTACAGATTTTACGATAACCAATATAGAGTCATGTCTCGAATGGTTGGATAAACATCACTCGGCAATCAACAACTTTATCGTGTACAACATGACAAATTTAAATACCCATAGGGGAGGTCTGTTGTACGCTATGGCCCTTCAGCGGTTGTGCGGGGCGCCTGTGTATTTCTGTAAAATATTCACTTTGATTCGAACCATCAAGGAAAAACGGGCCTTTTTCGGCGAGTACAAATCCGATAGAGTTCAACTGGTCCCGCTCATTGTGGGACACGATTATTATTTTTTGGGCAATATCCACGCGATTTCCTATTACGAATAGCAAAACTTAGAAAGTTTTCCAACTCTGTATCGTTATCGAGACCCTGCGAGCTGAAAAATCTCGAGTACTTTAAATGACTTTTCCTTGATCGGGCCGTGGAAAAGGAAAACGTTTTCACTGCCAGACTCATCTTAACGTGTAGTAACACCTAATAAAATTTTTGTCCGATTGAGGTAATCAACTGTCTCTTACGGGTCATCAAACGCTGTAATTTTTCTCTGGCTCGGGCCATAGCTTCCTCATGTATCGGGTCAACTTGAATAGTGGAATTTGCTTCCTTGACCCGAGCCGCTGTGCTAATCGCAACTTCTGGATACAGAACCTGGGCCGTTTCCGCAGTAGGAATGGGTGGGTCTTGTGAATTATCGACAACTTCCCATTGTATAGTGGGAACTGTATTATCTACGGGCAAATTTGGAAGTATCCCCCTTTTTTTCATAGGATCGACACCAAATCTCATTGCAAATAATTGGAGAAAGGTTGAATCCACCCGTTCCGTTAGAATTGTGGCGACAACTTCATCCACCTTTGCCCACATCAGAGCAGAGTGTTCCTTGGCCGAGTTTATTTTTCTAATCAAACTGGCCTCCGCAGTACTATTCGGTCTAATCAATTTGGAAGTTTGTAATGACACTATGAGAGACTCTAGATTGGCCGCAAATGTCTTCAACCAATCATTCAATTGTTGATAGGACTCGGATAATGATTGAAAGGCGTCTGTTATTTGCATATAGTGGCCATCTTCACAAATCTTGGTAAATAATTCGTTCTCCATCTTATTGATGATAACTGGCTTGTGTTGGTGATTGAATCATTTGATCCGCAGCGTGGCACGTCCAGAACCCGACTGAGTATTTTTTACCCCTCCCCTCCACTTTTTCGATTTTGTATGGAAAAGTGGAGGGAGGTTACACACCCAGCGATGGTCTCGCGCGCGACTCATTTTACTATAACATTTATGTTTGAGCAGAAGTAAAAAGCGCTGAACCCCTCTCGCACATTTAAAATTGATATAATAATATAGATATATTTATTCATTATATTAATAATTAATATATTTTTATTATTATATTGCGAGAAAAAAAAGGGGGGTTCTGCTGTGAATTGGAATGAAATTTATTTTTTCAATATAGGGATTCAACTCGAGAAATTTTCAAACCCCAAAATTCATGACCTTGAAAAAATAGTGGGGGTAAGAACGCGCCGAATATTTACCATTATGGTGCACTCTTTCTAATTTGAGGTTATTGAATCAGAGACGCGCCGAATATTTACCATTATGGTGCACTCTTTCTAATTTGAGGTTATTGAATCAGAGACGCGCCGAATATTTACCATTATAATACACTCTTTCTAATTTGAGGTTATTGAATCAGAGACGCGCCGAATATTTACCATTATAATGCACTCTTTCTAATTTGAGGTTATTGAATTAGAGACACTACATTCTTTTTTTCAGATCACACCAAGTATGTACCATTTTAGACCTTACCCACAAAATCAAAAGTATAGTGTCGTCTTTTCTCATATATAGGTCTAGAAAGGATCTATTTTATTATGTTAATATTATACAAGGGTTAGCCAATTTCCATTACTTTTTACCATTACTATATAGAAAATATATAATCCATTTTCTTATGACAAGAGGTTAACCATTTATCAATACTTTGTTATCCATTTTATACAACACAGGTAGCCACTTCCCCCCTAGAAATACATTACCCACCTAATCAATCATTTCATACAAAAAATCATTTGATCCGTAGCGTGGCACGTCTAGACCCCGACTGACCAAAATTTCCTTATCAGTCCTGAAATTCTTATCTAGTATGGAAAAGTGGAGGGAGCCAATATAATGAGCGATGCCCTCGCGCGCGACTCATTTTACTATAACATTTATGTTTGAGCAGAAGTAAAAAGCGCTGAACCCCTCTCGCACATTTTAAAATGATATAATAATATTGATATATTTATTCATTATATTAATAATTAATATATTTTTATTATTATATTAATTAAAAAGGGGGCTCTGCTGTGAATTGGAATGAAATTTATTTGACACAGGGAGTCAACTCGACTCGAGAAATTTTCAAAACCCAAAATCCATGACCTTGAAAAATAGTGAGGTTAGAGCGCGCCAAGTATTTACCATTGTGGTCCACTCTTACTAATTCAAAGTTGTAAAATATTTTACTATTATTATAGCCCTTTATTAGAGCCATTTGAGGTATAACATAGAAAAACTATTTTTAGTCAATATACCAAAAATCAATCATTTCATATAAAAAATCTGACCCGAAGAAAAAAAAAGCGCTTCACCCCTCTCACACATTTACACACCAAACTACCCTAACCTGAGTTTTAATATATTAATAAAAAAAATATTATATTTTTAAAATTTTTTATTATTTACACATGATGTAAAATATTACACAAAAATCACAATGAATTCTATACACTATAGTATGCTTTATTATGATATAGGAGGAAGGCTGTCTTCATCCCAGAGAATCATCGATAAATCCCCCTTCATTCTTGGGTAACTCCATGCGATCGGCTTTCCCGAGCTATTTTCTAGTGTAATGGGCCCCTTGGGTAGGATAATTTTCTTACACCCTCCGAGTCCAGAAGCAGTAGGGGGTTCAGACTTGAGGATCACAGGGGCCGTAGATGTAGAACCGGTGTAGTTTGTAAGATCAATTGTCTCGATTATGACAGTTTTGGCTGAAGATATTGAATGTCTTGAAGAATCCATATCCATATTCTTCGGGGTCCAAATCAGAGTCATCAGAGTAGATTATTGGTGGTGGACGTGTTCTTTTTTTGAGCTTCCTGGGTAAAGCGCCGCCAGTTCCATTTTTTCGGGTAGCGTGGCTGAGACCACTCAAACTATCGTCAGAGTCGGTTGAATCAAAAAATCTTTCCCTCTTCCGGTTAACAGCTCGTGTCGCCATGGTTGTTAGTATAGAACTGGCTCATCACTGGCGCGCATGTAGGTTTATATAACCTCCTGAGACCCACACTCGGGACTCTGAAGTTACGAATTTCGACCTTATGGCCACTTGAAATTCATGGTACCATCCAACAGGTTGAACGGTCCATTCATTGATATTTCTAAAACTACATTCGTTCAAACCCAAATACGCTATACTTCTGGCTGCGTTGACATCTCTATTCCACACCACTCCACAATTTTTACAAATCTGGAATCGATGTGGTGAACGTCCAGTTCGAGACATCACCCGCCAGCAAGTAGAGCATAATTTGCTAGTTTTATACTCATCGACCATGCGTACGAAACACGAATCTTTTCTTCGTCTGAAAGCAGCGAGTAAATCTTTATTACTTCCTCGAGCATGACCGAATTTTGACGTAAAATTCTATTGGGACAAAATTTAGAACTTCTTCTCGAGTGATCGATTTTCCCACACGAATTACATTTTTTTAATTTTGACGTTGTTGACTCCATAAGGTCTGAGACACGAATGAGCTATCTCTATAAAGGAATCTAGTTATAGGGTGACTCAATACAATAATGAAAACAAATAGGGTTCATTTTATTTTAATTTGTATGTATTCTAAATGGGACATCAGGACTAAAGAGAATAAAACTGATTACCTCCCACCACAAGCCCACTTGTTATGATAATGAGTCAAGTGCTACGCGTATTGTGTTCGTAGAGTGGACACTTTCGAGTGCTACGCGTATCTTTCTCATAGAGTGGACACTTTCGAGTGCTACGCGTATCTTACTCATAGAGTGGACACTTTTGAGTGCTACGATTATCATGTTTGTAAAGTGGACTTTCGAGTACTACGCTTATCATGTGTGTAGAGTGGGGTTTATTCGAGTGCTACACGGCTCATGTTTATAGAGTGGGCTTATCAGAATGTTACACGTTTCATGTTCGTGTATAGTTGATCCACCAACGGCATTTCCAACACCATATTCGGCGGAATTCGATCCAATAAACGGAGGCCCTCGCTATGGGTCACCCGACTAAGCGCCACATATGATTGAGCCTCCATAAAAACAGCATTAGGGATCACAATCAGGTTTTTCGGGGTCATACCTTGTGCCTTGTGAATTGTACAGGCCCAACCATATGTAAATGGTAGCCCTCTAACATTGATAATCGGTGCACCCATAACGGGGGGTATATCTTTGAAGAAAAAATCCACCGACCCAATCAACACGTCTCGGCCGTCATACTCACGCCTCATAGTTACAAAAATCTCCTTTTCTTTCATTTCAATTTTCGTAATTGTCCCAATGTCTCCGTTGCAATAAAATAGCTGTACACCCGCATTGGCCGTGCACATGATCCGCGTTCCCACACAAAAGACCATTCCGTGGTGGAAGATTTGAGCTATTTGGTCATATGGATAGATGGCTTTACCTTTTGGAATTTGTTTATAGTGGTACCTTCCCAACTGTTCTGTTTTCGACACGTACTGTGTCTGGTCCTCGTGTGAGTTGTTGCATCGCAAGTGTCGATAAAAGTGTCGATTAATATCTTGAGCCTCGCGTTTGGTAGCCACTAAATTGGTCATTTTTATCGCTTCATCCAAACTGGGCGTCTTTTTGACCACTAAATTATTGAAAAACTCCAGACACTCTTTATTTCCAACGCGCAGTTGATTCAAATTTGAAATAAATTCTTCTTCAGACTGGCGCATGTTGCACTTTAATTCGAATATTGAAAATTCTTTCCACACCCGGGCCATAAATGGGTAATCCTTGGTTCCATCGTCCGAAATTGGCGGAAGTTGGTAAAAATCTCCAAATACCACCAAGTTGATTCCACCGAAAGGCAACTCTGACTTTGCCAAGTATTTATTTCTCAGTTTCTCATCGAGTCGATCTAAAAATGACCCCGGAACCATGGATATTTCATCGATAAAGAGATTAATCGGTAAATCAAAATCTCTCGTAAACTCCATCTTCTGGGTCAGTTTGAAATATTTGTGTAGGGTCGAACCATTGATGTTTCTCGCGGCAATGTTTGTGTACGCAAGGCAGTCGGTGTTGGGTAGAGCCAGTACGAGTTCCCGAAGTAATCGACTTTTTCCGGTACCAGCGGCTCCAGTCACAAAAATTGGCGAAAACTTGTTGGTAGTTGTAATATACTTGAAAATTTGTTCTTGTTCTTGATTCAAACCCCTAGGCCTAGAGATTGATGAACAAGCCGCTGCCTCCTCACTGTGAATCGGTAGCGGAACCGCCATTGTAATGAATGATCATCTTGGGGCACGCAAAGTTATTATAAGCTAACCGCTCCCCACCACCAACCCACCCAAGGGCAATTAGATTGATGATTTTACAGATTCCACTCAATCAACAATATTATGTGATATAATTAGGTACACTAATATTAATATCTCAAATATAGTGGGATGCAAGTCTCTGGAATTAATCCAGACTGATGAGATATTTTTAGAAACGATATTTTAAAAGTAAAAGGAATCTAGCCAGTCACGCTATTCAGAGAGATGGATGACCTCCCCTCCTCATTGGGGTGAAAAATGTTAATTCCACCCTCCATTGTGATTATAATATGACCTATATCTGAACTAAATGTAGGCTAACATTGATGGTGGACTTTTAAAATATCGATAAAGAGTGCTCAAAAATTGTAAATATATGGCGCGCTTTTACCCTTAAGTTTTTCAAGGTCATGAATTTTGGGTTTTGAAAATTTCTAGAGTCGAGTTGACTCCCTGTGTCTAAAGAAAATAAATTTCATTCCAATTCACAGCAGAACCCCCCCTTTTTTTTTTCTCACAATATAATAATAAAAATATATTAATTATTAATATAATGAATAAATATATCTATATTATTATATCAATTTTAAATGTGCGAGAGGGGTTCAGCGCTTTTTACTTCTGCTCAAACATAAATGTTATAGTAAAATGGTTCGCGCGCGAGACCATCGCTCTTTATATAGTCCCCCTCCACTTTTCCATACTAGATAAGAATTTCAGGACTGATAAGAAAATTTTCATCAGTCGGAGTCTAGACGTGCCACGCTGCGGATCAATGACCTTTTATATGAAATATTTTTTCATAACCCTTTAGTTGAAGTGACACCTCTTGAGACCCAAAATACTTTACATTTGGCACTACTCTATATCATACAAGGATGAAAAAAATAGGTATTAATAGGTTCAACAAGTATATTTTTAT
Organism: Argyresthia goedartella; assembly: GCA_949825045.1. Taxonomy (NCBI): domain Eukaryota; kingdom Metazoa; phylum Arthropoda; class Insecta; order Lepidoptera; family Argyresthiidae; genus Argyresthia; species Argyresthia goedartella. The sequence continues at coordinate 16,013,756 of OX463821.1, read as the reverse complement.
TCAACCAAAAATTCTATTAGAGAGTACTCATAGATCTTTTTCTTTTCAATCCAGCGCGAATTGTTCCAATTGATGGTTCAATTCTATTGTAATCATAGATCCAGTCCTTAACGACGGGCGTCCATTCCACGACTTCATTCTCCGTGAACCATAGGGAGATCTCTTTCTTGGCCGACTCGACGGCGTCCGAGCCGTGGATGATGTTGCGAGCCATCTGGATGCACAGGTCACCGCGGATCGTGCCGGGTAGCGAGTCGGCGGGGTTTGTCGCACCGAGCATTTGTCTGCCAGTCTTCACGACGTTGAGTCCTTCCCACACCATCGGTACGACGGGCCCGGTGCTCATGTACTTGACGAGGCCGGTGAAGAAAGGCATTGATGATAAATCGGCGTAGTGCTTCACCACAAGATCCTCAGAAGGCCAGACTAACTTGAGTGCGACTAATTTGAAGCCTTTAGCCTCGAATCGCTTGATGATCTCTCCGACAAGGCCCCGCTGCACGCCGTCAGGCTTGACCATGATAAAAGTCCTTTCATCTGCCATTATGTGAGGAAGATGCACGTAATGATGTAGTAATGACAACGTACAAGAGAAAAATATATATATATGGTGTAATCTATTTTAATCTCCATAATTGGGTATACGGATTGTTATCTATACTAATCTATAGAATAAGTGGGGAGTTCGCACTTCTGACGTCAGACCAACGTTATGGGGTAGGGTATGAATGGTGGGGGGGGTGTGCTCCGTTGTGGTTGCTGCTGCGGTAATGTATATTATTTTCAAGCGGTCTTCGGGATTCACTATTTGACGAGTAGTTACCCCTCGCGCCGCAAGGCTTGGCTGCGCGTCAACCTGGACAAACAACGTAGAGTGTTTAACCAATAATATAAAATAAAGCACCAAATGGACTACATATACACCAACAACTAACATGGCGCAGAACAAGTACTTATTGTTTGGTCTGGAATCAGATTCAAAATTAAGAGCCTCAAACACGTGGTCGGTGAATGTTTTAAAATTGAATACTTTACAAAAAAAGGAAGTGCAAACGTGTTATGAATATGTCATTCCCTTGGCCGTGAGGGTGCCACTCGAAGCGACCCGCGTCAATAATAATGTTAATGTGACGTATGTATGCAAGATCTTGGGGGCTATTGCAGATTTAAAGACGAGAGTCACCCGAATAGTTACCACCAATCTAAAGGTGAATGTAATTGCAATGGGTTTGACTGAAACGTTATCCAACGATTTGGGATGTTCGGCGAATAACGAGATTAAACAAATGGCCTCTATAGTGCTAGTGTATTGCAGAAACTACTCATCGATGCGCTCCGTGTATAACCAATTAAAGTCTATACGTGTGTCATTTTTACACATCCTACCAATCGATGATGATATATTTTTCGGAATGGACGTGTTCATCAAGACCTTTGGTAAGCGCGGCGAAACGAGCCAACAAGACTCTTCATTGACTTTGGTGTCGAGCTTGGTATTTCAAGAAGAAAACCTCAATATCAAACGGGTGTATACCCCGTATGGTGTGTATATACTAAAGACGCCCACAGATTCTGACTTGACGCCCTATGGTGGTATAGAGATTAAACTATTGAATGTACCACCACCGACTCTAGATCAGGTGATGCCAGTCGTGTCTATGGATATAGAAACTATTGCTCCAACGTGTCATATTATTCCCAAGGGAACCTCTCTCGATGAACGACTATCCTCTCTAGTGTTGTATTGCAGGTACGGTAGCTCTCACTATACGCTCGTTTTATTTTTAGCGCCTGCAAAAGTTGACACTGCAATTGTGGCAGAGTTTTGTCGAGTCATGTCGAAAAAATATTCCGACCACTCACAGAGCAGAATGTGCGATTTTAAAGCTTTTAGCTCTGAAAAAAAAATGTTGTACGTGTTTTATACAATGTACATAAAGGGTGGACTATGGAGCATGTTTTCCCTCCCTCCCGATCATCCCCACGTCTTTGTGGGACACAACATCATTCAATATGATATACCCTTTCTATTGGAACGGTTTAAAATTTATAATATTCAATCGTTACTATTAGATACAGGTTCAATAGTGATGCCATATTCAGAACAAATATGCTTCAATTTTTGTACAAATGGGCTATTATTTGATTCCATGTTTTTGGCAAAGGCCAATTGTCTCAGTGGAACGTTTAGCCTGAGCGCTTTGGCCGCCGCGCGACTGGACGGGGACAAGATTGGCAAGATGGAGTTGAACTCTGTATCCATCAGAAATTTATACAATTTGGCCCAAGAACGCTGTCTATCCACCGAAGAAGTTGCGGATGTATTTGCGGTTGATGAAAAATGCTCCATGGCGGACTTTGAATGTCGCGCTTCCGGGAGCTTGAATTTGGCCAAATTCCCCATTAGCTATGCAAAAATGGAAAATTACACCCTTGCCGTTCCGAGAATGGAAACTATATTGGCCTACAATATTCAAGACACTATAACGGTTATGGACATTATGATTGATTCCCATGTATTTACGATAATCAATCAATTGACTCGACTATTTGGAGTCTCTTTGGATGCGGCCTCGATGAGGGGTAATTCGTGCAGAATTGGGGCCTGTCTGACTCTCGAATCCCTTGCTGATGGGCAGTTTTTATACTCACTCATTGATAAAACGCAACCCAAAAAATGTGTCTTAACACCAATCGCAACGAGCACGCTTTCAGTGGGGTCCTTTTCCCTTCGAAAATTTGACGCCTTGACCAATGGTGTTGTCATTTCGGCGGATTTGACAAAAGCCGGGTTCAGGGGCGCTCTTAATTACGCGCACCAAGGTGTATTTAAGAATGTACGGTCGATTGATTTCAAGAGCTATTATCCCAACTTGATGAGATTTTTAAATTGCGACTATGGCTCTGTGGATATTGTCAATAGAGGGGACTTGATAATATTGAATCGAGAGGGATCCCTGGAAAAACTCATTACCCTTGGCCATTTAGACCTATATCGAATGGATGATCCCACTGACGTAGAGACGGCCGATCTATTGGATGTGAGGTATAGGGGTAGAGAGATTGGACACTGCATGTGTTGGGAGGATGTCATGTGTGAAAGTGAGGGGCCCGACACGCCCATATTGTGTATTTTGCGAGATAGGGCCCACACCACAAAAGACTCGTTTTTAACAAAGTTGATTACGAAACGATTGAACCGGCGCGACGCCATAAAGAGGGTATTGAAAGGGGAGTCCGATCCCACCATACGCAGTCGACTCGATTCAGAACAATTATCTGAAAAAATTCTTTTAAATAGTAAATATGGGCTAAAAGGGAACCCAACTTTCCATAATAAACATTTACCCCTTAGCGCTGCCGTGACAATGTTTGGTCGCAAATTACTAACTGTATGCGCTCGCCTAATTGTTTGCTATCAAATCTTGGCAAGAAGGGAGGCTTATTCAGATGAGGTTATTAGTGAAATTGAAACTCATTTGGTGTATTTGAAACGTAATAGTTTAAACTGTGCGTCGAATAAAGCCATGGGGTTGGGGGTGTGTAGGGATACGTTTACGTGCGAAACCGAGAGATTTGTATGTTATGTAGACACGGATGGAATCAAGTACTATGACCCGTACGGTTTGAATGGGAATAAAATTTGTCAACAAATCAACGACACTCTAGAAGAGTGCCTAGGACAAAATTATCTGGCCCTGAGCGTTGAACCCGAAGTCGATCGGTTGCTGGTACTAACTTGCAAGAGTTATGCTACATTTACCTTTCCCGACAAGGTTACGCACACTGGCTATGAGAAGAACGTCAATCCAACTATCAAATATATATTAAATTCAATTGTGAGAGTGAACCAATTAGACAGGCAAACTGAAACACCTCCCATGTATATTTTGTATGACGTTTTCCGATATTTATCAATGATGAACCAAGCTGTCATGTTCGGGCGGGTCAAATTGAATAAACATAAAAACGAGAGCAGCCTCAAGAGATATATTTGTTCACTGACCAACGATTTTCGTGGTGACGTGCCCACTGTGATGCTGAGAAATGACGAAGACGTCGAGCAAGATTGGTACATGTCGCACGCAGAGTGGCTCAATTCGGCGCAGGCCCACCCCATAAATACATTTAAATTTATCCGCAAGAATTTCTTGATAATGTTGCGCTTGATTTTTATTAACGTGGATGAAATGAGAGAGTCCCTCGAACAAAACGCACCGGTGGCCAAAATATTGATAAAGGAAAGCATAGATTCATATGGCGGCCGTACGTATACCATGAATTGGGAACAAGCAAAAGTTATGGGAAAGATTACCTTTATAATTTGTACAGGGGCGGCATTAGTGGGCGAAAACCTAAAGTTTATAAATCGTCATAGAGTGTTGTACGATTATTGTCATCAAGTATATAGTGAATATACCCGTGTGATTAGTTATACCCTCGAGAAATGCCCCGATGTAACCACAGACGGGATGAGACCTAAAACGAAAAATACAGTAAACTGCGTCAAGGTATTTTTTAAAAGATTTTCAGTGTTTGAGTAGGTAAAAATAAAACACCACTTGTAATAATAGGTTATAAATGTAATCGCCTGTTTGTACATTGCAGGACCTATTTTTTGTGTATATAATTAGAAAATCACTACTTGTATAAGTATTTACAAACTTACTACTAGAGATGTTAAACAATCACTTATAAAATGGCTTATAAGTCTAGACTATGATGAGGTTCAATCTTTGTTCAAACGTTCCATTTAATAGTGTACTTACCTATTTTTATAAATATATCCTATAGCCTATATTGAATAAACAAATAAGCCCATCACATCAATCTGTAACTTAAATAATTAACAGTAATTTAGTAATTTAGAATTAACTTTATAAGTAATATTATATAATGTAAAACTTCTATAAAATTGTTTCTTAAATGTCATTGTGGAAGGTAGGTATCTCCTGATACAGGTAAATTTATACTTAAAAGGAGATTCCGTCTATGTAATCGTGGTTTTGCTGTGAAATAAACAATTTTGTATTTGTATTTGTGTATTTGTATTTGTAATAATTTTAGTAATACGTAGAATAACCCTTTCAGACCCAAAGTTTGATCTGAAGAGATACGAATGTAGACCGTATTGACAATCTACACTCTGGCCACCCAACATGTTGGGTAGCTGGCCACTCTTCTTGAGCGTTTCGATAAAAAACTGACGGTCTCGCTTCTTCGCCTTCTTCTACCGCAATATTCCCCAAGTAAAGGATGTTTCTGGCGGCGTTGACGTCACGATTCCACACCGTACCGCAGTTTGGGCAAACTTGGTATCGATGAGGCGAGCGCGAAGTCCTCGTCTCCGTCCAACACTTGGCGCACAACTTGGTAGTCTTGAATTCGTCCACTTTGATCAGTCGGCGACAGTTGCGATTTCTTCTCAAAGCAGCTTCCAATTCTTTTTTTGGTAATTTAGCATGGCCATATTTAATTCCCGCTCTAAGTTCACCGTCACCCATACACACAAGAGTTGAAGGGTCATCTCCGATGAGGCAGTCGGCGAGTCGGTCTAAGGCTCTTTTTCTACAAATCTTGGCATCCCATTTCATTCTAGTCCTGGTCCAAGTGAACGCTTTATCTCTTTGTAAATATTCCAAACTCGTACGGGCAAAGAGATCGGGATCGTATCCCACTTTACTGCTGTACCCTTCGGGAACTACTGTTTGAGCTTGATATTTTCTTTCGCGTTTGAGTCTTCGCCATCGTTTCATGCTCGCATTGTTGAAACACTTGCCTCGCACCAAGATGTTAGTTTCGACATTAGTCTCGGTATCCAAGCGTACACCGCCGACAAATTGTACCAATCCTGGATCTAAACCCAACACTTTGCGGTATGATTCTCTTGGTTTCTTCTCTTCACTCTTCTTCAACTTGCGTCTCTGCATCGAAATCGAAACATCTATTCCGTTGGTAGTGATGCTTCCTGCAAAACTTTTGTTTCGACACCAAACCATTGCGCCATCGTTGTTTATGTATTTTTCCAATTTGAAATACATCACCCAATAGAGCATACTCTGTTCCCGAAAGAAGGTGCTTTTTATACCCTTGATCAACTGTGCTGATCGTAATAACTCGTACAATCCCATGACATTGTACTGAATGTGCTTGTAACTTCCGAGAGAATATACCGGAAATAGAGCAAAACTCTTGCTGTTCTCTCTGCTTTGTAATTCAATAGCGATGTCGTAAAAGATGGGCAGCCACTTCCACCAGTGCTTTGTCAAATCTTCCCTTTTCAGTTCGTCCACACCCAAACGATCGTAGATAATTTGCACAAACTCTTGTCTCGGTCGACAGTGGAAAGCCTCTTTCCAACCGTGAGCGTAGCGAGCGAATCTTGAGTGGGCGTGAGTCACTACGGCATTCATTAGCGCCGTTTCGTATTGTTTTGCCGCTGATTGTATGATAAACGATCGGTGACCACCATTGTGGAGTGCTCGGTTTCTTCGATGTGAGTAAAAAAATACGCATCTCTAGTTTCGGGTTTTTTACCTTGTAGGTGATAAAAGAATTTGAGAACATCAGGTGCTGAAGGCCAAGCCGCGTTCCCTTCTCCACGTTGACGGCGATCGTTCAAAAGTCTCGTGTGATAGTTGTGATAGTAAATAGAGGTTTCCACGCACAATGCTGAAATTTCGCAAACATCTCGTTTAATTTTTTCAACCAAAGTGCTATTCTTGCAGAATTTCAATAATCCTTTTTTGATAGTAAACTGTTCTCTTTTATCTTCATACTTGTCGTCCTCTTCGAGAAATCTCTTTTTCTGCCTCGGAATATGATGCTGGCACTTGGGCGAGCTTCTTCTCTGGTGATCGGTACCGCCGCAAGCGAGACACTTTTTCCCTTTAGTTGTTGACGCCATGACGTCGAAGAACTGAATGAACTAGCCAGAATGCGAGCATCAATCTATAATATAGTAATTATTACTTGTTGTTGATTGAAATGTTCCGATGACGCGTCGACAGATATGGGGTAGCAGAGCAGCCAGCAAACCGAGCCACTGTTCTGAAAGATCAATATCGCTTGCGATAGCAACACACAACCGCGCGGGTTGGGTTTGAAAGGGCTAAACATTTCGACACGTTATCTTGTTCTTTTATTTCTAGCGTATATCAATATCCACATCCACGTCACCATAGTAGGGTTCACAAATATTTTCTTCACTCGGGGCCAGCCTGGAATGATAGTCGATAACGGAATAAAAGGCGTTCAGGGTATCTTCAATTTCCCAAATTAGCAGCAAGAGACCCTTTGGATGAATCATACTCGGCACCAACTCAAATTTCAAGAGATTCCTCGGTTTATGGTCCAAAGTGAGAATCTCTCCGGCGTACGTCAGGCTGGCCCTGACAATGGGTTCACTTTCAGTCCAATTCTTGTTGCTGACAAATAGTATATATTTTCGGGTAGAGTGTTTGGCAGTGTAGGTATAATTTATATACAGATTATATTTTCCGTCAGTCCAGTGGTCCAGCGTCCCTTTCCATAGTCGTCGAGAGAAGAGAACCGCGTCAGGCCCCCACTGGCAATATGTCCATCTTCTGGCCCATATTCGGGGTATCCCTGCGTTCCTTCCACACTCTGGGGTTCGTATACTATAGACCCACAATTATTGTTAATGTTCAGGGAGCAGAGGTATCCTCTTGTAGGCGGCGACACACTATATCCATGCGCTTGGGGATTGTCTGGTGTTTTGTGTGAAAATAAACTCTTTACCCGTGCTAGCCCCAACAGACCGCCATCACAAGTTATCTGAATAGATAATAATACAACACCGCCGAGCACAATACTGTTGGACATTTTGTACAAAACTGGCGAATGAATCGTACCATTCCTGTTTATATACACACAAGTACTCAATATATTAATCAACTCTGCTTCCTGTTATTTGACACGAGGTCACGTAATCATCATGAGTTATGTTAATTATCTGCATGTGTCAACCAGTGGGCGGGGGAACCACATATGCTTGGGAGATAAGTTTGATGATGAATTTCCGCATCATTACTAAAGAGTTTGAGACTCGAGTGGAAGTTTCCTTCAAGGCGATCCCCGCGCCAGTACCCCAGACGTGCATCGTAGACACCACCATATCCACCTGGGGGCTGTCCGTGGTGCCCGAGACTAAATGTGGAAAGTTGAAGATTTTCATAGAAAAACGGGCTGGGTCGGGCAAGGTTTTGGCCGCGTTCAGAGTCACCGACAACCCCCACATTTTGTTGTCGACAAACATTTCGGGGTGGAGTGTGGGTAACAACACGACGTATGGAGATATAACCCTACCCATTACGAAAATTATTTATATAACTATAATTGAATATATATTCATCATGATGGTCATGAACCAGTTTCTAGATGTAATACACACCATTCGAATGCAACCCACCAAGTGCATCATAAACAATAAAAGTAAACAACCCCACTCAACTGTACCGATGTGTGATAAAAATGAGTATAAGCACCCAACTATACGAAAATGCTTCAAAACCGAGGCCAATCCCCCACCCTGTCCGAGACCCCTTTTCAACTTTCAACCCGTACAACCGAGCCAAAACTGCGTAAAAATGGGCATTACGTTTTCTCCGAGTCCCCTGAATACCACCGCACCGGCATACAACAACTCTCAATTGTGCAACGTAAATATGACAAAATTAATATGTAGGTTTAATAAACTGGGCATCATCCTGTTACCCCAACTACGTTTATTCCAAATTGCGGACGAGATTATGACTCTACTTGAGAAAACCTTTGACGCGCTCCCCATCCTCGAGATGACTAGTTTGGGCCAGGAATTAAACACTGTAGGCGAACTCGACACCCGCTTGGGTTGTATCGTTTCGAATATTAGAAACTTGAGACTGGGTGGCTCAAAAGAGGAGCTCAAATGCCCGGCCGGTCATCACACTATTAGTTGGAATCTTGATTATATTAAAAGAAACTCTGATGACGATGACGTATTTAGTATATTATCTCAGCTGCTGACGCAATTGCGAGAAGCGCAATCAGAACTCACGGCCGCTAGATATCAAACTATGCAAAATCTTCAAACTTTAAACTCTAAAGTGGAACGGGAAGAGCAACTCTATAGCGGTACGGACAATGAATCACAAGCGTCATCCGCCCGGCGCAATGAAGCGTTAATTGCGCAAACCTTGGTGAAACGTGACATTGACTCTATCAATCGAGAAATGAACGGATTGACTAATACAATAACTTCGAACATGGCCCGCCTGGGTATCCTTCGGGGTAAACTATTTCATATTGACAAAATGCGGGAACAATTGGAAGTTGAACCGGCCATGGTCGTGAAACATTTTGGTTGGGCGCAAGAGGTCGAACAATTAGAGAATGCGATAGAACGAAACCATTACAAAATCAATGAACTTCAGACCAATCTGATGGCTCTAAAGAATAAACATTCCACCGCGGACCAGGAAATTTTAAGTTTCAACCAGACTCTTGATAACCTCCGCCAGAGAAAGGAGCAGACTTCTAATATTTTACAAGATAAAAAAAAAGAAAGGGCTCTCTTGAACGGGATGCTGGTCGGGTACGAACTTAAAACAAAAATACTAGACAGACTTATACCGCAATTGAAAACACTGTTGGTCCAAGGTGATACGTATCACGGACTTACAAACGAATACGCTTTACTACTGACCAAATACCAAGCAGATTTTATAGAGTTTAACGCCATCGACCCACCAAATTTAGGCGAGTTGATCAACAACTTTCACACTCTAAGAGACTCTATAGAGAAGCGCAACGACAAAATTTCCACTCTCAATTCAAAATTGGTTCAATACAAGCTAAACTGTATCGGGATGGGAGATAGACAAACCATACTTAGATCGGGTTTGATCAACTTTGACACGACCCAACAAGAATTGGCCCGTGAGAGGGAAAGTTTGAACGATAGATTTCTGCACTTTCGTAACACAAAAATTACCCTCGAAAAAACGCTTGCTTATAACACTCGAATTGACTCCATGGGTGGATCGAACGATTCGGTGGCTAATATAAACATTTCTCTATATAATTTCCGAAAAGATTTGGAACAATTTTTTATAGACTATTCATACTACCACAAAAAAATGGATGATTTACAAGTGATGGACGCCCGTTTAAAGACCCTCTTTGAGGAGTATTCTCGGGCATGGGGTGACCAAACCCGCCAACACGGCGAGTTGGAGCGCGAGATAAACGACGCGAATGTAATATTTACCGTGGCCCAGGGAAAACTGCCCGAATTAGTAAACGCCTATAGAGCAGAGGTCTGCGCTCAAACTGGGAACGAGACACGTCTCAAAGAGTTGGGAAAAAACCTCGTAGAGATTAGAAAACAAACCGCCGATATCAATCAAACCATACATGCGCTCATTGGCAACATGAACCAAAACATTCCATTAAACTCTGATTTGGTGGCTCTGGGTTATCCTGATTGGGGTAGCCCCGGCGCAGAAAGAATTTTACCTATTCCGATACAAACTCGAGATCACCCATCGAATGTAGAGACCGCCCCTACACTGCCACCCCAAGACTCGGACGATGAGATGGGTGAGGACGACAAAAAGTCTATGGAGTGGGATGACTTCAGGAAACCCGAGACCGGCTACCTCTCGTAAACAATATAAGAACCTTTAAAATGAGTCTCGGTACCAATTGGTCAGACTATGGAAAATTTGGAAAGGTCTATAGAGAAGATCCCTACACGAAAAAATTATTCGACCAATTTTCCCGGGTAAACCAAAACTACATGTACGCCATTTCCAATAGATACTCGATGAAGACGGCCTGCACCAAGCCCAATTTACACCACTTTGTGATGCAACCCATGTATAAATCAAAGGAGATTCGGAATGGAATACCAATCAATATTTTAAAATTGGAAAATCCCAAACCCCTTTCCAAAATAATGTGTATACACAATCCTATATTTGCAGCCATGCCGGCATCACTCTTTTGCTGGGTCATGGAGAGCGTAGTACATTGTGCGGATATGAATCGAAAATCCGAGAACAGTTATTTGGAACGTTTAATTCAAGAGAGGAGACCAAAATGGTTTAGAAATTTAGTGGGTGTACAAGGGGATTATATCCACATGGGTCGACTAAATGAGACTGTTGGTACTCTACCCTTGTATGGAGTTTTACAAAAGAAGGATATTATACCCGATGACAGACCCTTTATAGAAATTGATTAGGTGGTGGTGACGGCGGATATCACCTGAGGTCTGTTCAATGATGGGAAAAAAATTAGGTACATTTTGAATGAATAAAACAAGGGTGAGGGTTTTTATTTAGATTTTATTGGGTTAAATTTTTTCTTTATAGGTTGCAATTTCAACAGACTGGCCGCCATTCCCATATCGTAGAGGCTCTCCAAAATTGAAATTAATCTATATGAAACTCGTCGAGTGGTCATGCTCGGCAACTCTACACAATTCAGTGTATATTCGGTGGGGTTGTTGCGCCGGGCCACCGCTAAAGTCGGTATTTTGATATCAAACCATTCCTCGTGTCGATCTGTGATGGGTTTGAAACTGTCAAACTCTTGCCAAAATTTCTGATTCAAGTGGTGAATGGTGCAGTTTATATGCTCCAAACTTTGTAGTTTCTTTTGGGGTAGAACAACCCTCTTTAGTGGGTCGGCCCGCCCAAATATCTCCTTGGTCGCTTGTCCGTATAGATGATGGTGGAGACGCAGCTCTTCTTCCCGCGTAGATGGCGCGTGAAACGAGAACACCAAATGTTTTCCGGAGAATGTGGGCCAGTTTCTGAAATAAGATAATATGGTAGATATTTCCGTGTCTCGATGCTTGCTGGATGTCATGAAAAAATCCCATTTAGGGGACGCTTTCAAAGAGATTATTCAAAACGGATGGGTGTCGCAAGACGGTAGTGAATTATTGACAAAATATGCTCATGCTGTAACCTCTCTGGATGATTTTAGAGTGTTTGTCACATTTTTGAGAATTTTAAAATCCGACATAAACCTCAAGGAAACTCGGCCGAATATCGATTTCTTCAATCTAACCCCCACCACTCCATTGAATCAATTTAACGTCATTATAGACAGATTAATTACAAACGCTGCCCGGGGTCCATATACAAGGCCCGATGATGTGCACGTTTTGCTCGACCACACGAAAACCAATCAGATACGAAATATATCAAGAGAACAAATTCATGCTGGAATAGGTGCTACTGCACATATGGACGCAAGAAAAAAAATTAATGATGAATTAAAAATAGAATTTTTAAAGAACTCAACTCTCTCATTGGCGGTGTTGGAGCTATCTCAAAACCAAGCTGGTAATGTTTTTGCCAACCTCAAATATAGCCGTTGAATAAAAAAGTAATTTAGACGAATTTTTTTTACTAATCATCATCGGTGGTGTTGGATGGGCCGTTTACGTGGTAATCAAACACATGTAAAATACCCACCATCAACTTGATTTTATCTAGTTTGGGGACAGATTTTACCAACTTTGCTATCAATTGTACGTACAATCTATCCGTTTCGTCCTCCATTTGGGGTGTAATTGAATGCCTGACGGTCGGAGCTGGACTGGGTGTAGCGTCGGGGGCACCTTCACGCTTTATATCCATTGAAAATGAATCGTCGCTTTGTTTCTGGAAAAATGCCATGTTTCTCTCACCCCCCCTCTTATCCTGGCCCACCCCGAGAGAGACCCCAAGTAAGATTATGAACCCGAGTGAGACGGCGGATGAATTTAACCCAACCGCTTTGGTTGAGGCGAGATTATCATCAATGGCCGATAGGATATTTTCAAATATAGTGTCTAGTAAAATTGAAAAAAATCCAACTATACTCAATCAAGTCCAAACTTTGGGTAAAGAGAAGAAAACAACAATTTTCTTATTAAAGACGATATTTTCTAAATTGGAACGCCTCCGTGTTGAAAAACTCGACTTTTTACAAAACCGAGCAACAGAAATGATAGGTGAGGAGATGACCAACGAGGCATTACTCAAATTAATTCAATCTGCAGATTTGGCCCAAAATTTACTCGTGTTTTTTGAAAATTACAAGAATGGCGCCTATATGTTGGACGTTAAACACAGTATAGTCCACCCCATGCTACAGTCTAGCCCGTTGCCTAGTATACCCCATATTGACCAACACACTCCAGTTGGAAATCTTTCCAACGCGTTTACTCAATTTATATCTTACCGTTTTTTGAACAATACCCGTGCGCTTAATCAATACTTGAATACTCTCTCCCCTAAAGACGTCGAAAAATTGATAAAGGAAATACAATCATCACCCGTGGCGTTCTTTCATACAAAAGATCACTTGACCCGCAGCGTGCCACGTCCAGACTCCGACTGAGCATTTTTTAACCCTCCCCTCCACTTTTTCGATTTTGTATGGAGAAGAGGGGGGAGGCTATATAAACAGCGATGGTCTCGCGCGCGACTCATTTTACTATAACATTTATGTTTGAGCAGAAGTAAAAAGCGCAGAACCCCTCTCGCACATTTAAAATTGATATAATAATATAGATATATTTATTCATTATATTAATAATTAATATTTTTATAGAAAAAAGAGGGGGGGGTTCTGTTGTGAATTGGAATGAAATTTATTTTTTAGAGACAGGGATTCGAATCGAGAAATTTTCAAAACCCAAAATTCATGACCTTGAATTACATTACCCATTTCTACAACAATGATTAGCCATTTATTAAGACTTTATGTTCCTATTAGCTAGAAATATATTAACCATTTTATTCAACAAGAGGTTAGCCACTTGTTAGTTAAAAAAGGGGGGGTTCTACTGTGAATTGGAATGAAATTTATTTTTTAGAGACAGGGATTCGACTCTATAAATTTTCGAAACCCAAAATTCATGACCTTGAATTACATTACCCATTTCTACAACAATGATTAGCCATTTATTAAGACTTTATATTCCTATTAGCTAGAAATATATTAACCATTTTATTCAACAAGAGGTTAGCCACTTTTGTGTGCCATTATCACAGAAAATTATCCATTTTACGAAATAAGGGCTAGCCACCTATAAGTACTTTTCATCCATCATTTTCATACAAAAGGTCATTGACCCACAGCGTGGCACGTCCGGACCCCGACTGACCAAATTTCGCTATCCCCTCCATTTTTTCAATTTTGTATGGAGAAGAGGGGGGAGGCTATATAAACAGCGATGGTCTCGCGCGCGACTCATTTTACTATAACATTTATGTTTGAGCAGAAGTAAAAAGCGCAGAACCCCTCTCGCACATTTAAAACTGATATAATAATATTGATATATTTATTCATTATATTAATAATTAATATATTTTTATTATTATATTAATTAAAAAGGGGGGGGGGGCTCTCTACTGTGTATTGAAATGAAATTTATTTTCTTTCGACACGGAGAGTCAACTCGACTCTATAAATTTTCGAAACCCAAAATTCATGACCTTGAATTACATTACCCATTTCTACAACAATGATTAGCCATTTATTAAGACTTTATGTTCCTATTAGCTAGAAATATATTAACCATTTTATTCAACAAGAGGAAAAAAAAAGAGGGGGGGGGGTTCTACTGTGAATTGGAATGAAATTTATTTTTTAGAGACAGGGATTCGAATCGAGAAATTTTCAAAACCCAAAATTCATGACCTTGAAAAATAATGGGGGTAAGAACGCGCCGAGTATTTACCATTATGGTACACTCTTACTAATTTGAGTTTGTTGAATTAGAGACGCGCGCGACGGCCGGCCGACTGGCGAACCTCTCGTGCGGCGGCGGCGGCTCGTGACGTCAGCTCGGATTTCCTATTACTATACTGTGACCCCTACTTTTTGACAGCTACTTCGGATTGCTTGTAGTATCATTTGACCTGCGCAAGTGACAAGATGTCAAAAATCGCATACTATAACTTTCTCAAAAGAGCTACGAAACTGTTAAAATGTATTGAGTGTAATATTGAAATAACTCCACGCAAGTATGGTGAACATTTGATACGAGAACACGAGTTGAATGTCCCTTTAAATGCATTACACTTACCGTTAGGTACTTTCGGGCTTACTCATTTGTGTCCAGAATCATCTCATTTCATTTATTGCTTGTTGCGTTTTATTCCTTTTAGACTCGCTAATTATTATTTCGCGATATTCACATCGCATTGTAACGCAAATTGCTACCCGCTTTTAGACACGCGTTAGTGTGTCTTGGCTTCTTATAGAATGTCTGGAAAATATGTTCAGCTTACTAAATTATACTAGCTACCTTTTTGTGTGGAAATTGTTGATTGTTACCGGCAGATTTCATATTTGGGCATTTCATAAAATGTCCGGATTGTTTGCATAATGTCCCAAGTGAGGTCTGCCGATAAACAAATAAATATCCTTTTTTCATATATAGAAATAATTAATGTTACCGGCAGATTGCACATTTGGACATTTTGTAGAATGTCCGATTATTTGTAAAATGTCCCAAGTGGGGTCTGCCGATAACAAATATGAATGCTTGCTTGTTTTTATTCCTAGCACTGTATTTTCCTTTGTATATGTAACTCCGTTCTGATTGTTACCACCACGACAACACTATTCTTTTCTTGGCGGGTGGAGCATTCGGACGGAGTGCAGTAACAGATGTTAAAGGAGGAACGGTTTCGAATTCCAGTTCGGGGTTCCTGGCACCTCTTCGGGATCACCGCTTTTCCTCGCTACCCTACGGTTTCCCGGTTCCTGACACCGCTTCGGGCTAACCTGCTTCCCTGCTCCGGCTGCATTCGGACCGTTACTTCTCCGACGTCAGCGGCACTCCGACTACGGCAAAACCCGCAGGGAAGATTCGTTGCTGCGTAACCAGGGTCAGACTACATTTGGAGAACCCACGTTAAATAAAATTTCTTGTTGGCTACCTATTTGGAATCTTTTTATTCCTCTCCAAGTAGGGACGTCACAGTGGCGCCCAACGTTAGATTGGGGTTTTTGACTATTTTAAATCACATGACCCAATAAAAATCAATGTGTTAATTTTTTCGAAATTGCGATTTGGCGTCGGCCCACAGGGAAAGTAAGGTGGAGGTCACCGGTGACCACCATGGCGTACAACGTGTTAAAAGCTTTCATATTTACTTTATTGTGTAAACATTTGGAAATTATGAATGATTAGTAGTTAGAATTAATTTACACGAGTTTTAGAAAGGATGTGCTTGAGCAATGTTTAAGTAAACGTTGGCTGTTAAGTGGACTATTTGACTTTCGTCATTCTGGCTTGGTAGGAAGGTGAAGATGCATGGAACTAACTATAGCAACGTTACCAGACATGAAAATACTTACAGAAATTCTATGGTGCCAACCCTAGGCGGGCAGAAACCACGAAGATTTTAGTCTGGTGTAATCTGCCTCCTTAACCTTTTGGCCGCCATACATCAAGTACAAAAATGTCACTCGACACGCCAAACATGTTTGCTATGCTATGCAAAATACAACTTAATTCACACGAGATAAGGCCTTTTTAGGGTTCCGTACCCGAAGGGTTCCAAACGGGACCCTATTACTAAGACTCCGCTGTCCGTCCGTCCGTCTGTCACCAGGCTGTATCTCAAGAACCTAGCTAGCTAGAGAGTTGAAATTTTCACAGATTATGTATTTATGTTGCCGCTATAACAACAAATACTAAAAAACAGGATAAAAGAAATATTTAAGGGGGCTCCCATACAACAATTCTTTCAATACCACATACAAACTTATGGATGCACCTGGTTACGTACATGGAGTGTGAAAGTAACCGCACCAATAACTTTGTAAACAATATTTTGCTGTGTAAAATCCAAACTATTCACTCCACACCATCGCTTCCATTGAACGGTGGTACGGAACCCTTCGTGCGCGATTTAGACTCGCACTTGACCGGTTTTTTAATATAAACCAGTAGCACGACTTTCAGTTGTTAGGGCGGTCAAAAGGTTAAAGCCGATGAAGGGAGCAGATTCCACTACAAAATTTTAGGCGTTCCACTTTGCCCCTCAAGGGGACAAAGTGGAACTATTCCACCACTGCACTGATTGCTTACCGCTCAGGGTCACGCGTTACATAAAAACAATAATTTAAGCTATCCAATGACAAAGGGTTAACTGTTTTCGTTACATGTATGTTGTATTTACAGTAGCTCTAATACATACTTGGGTAAAGTTACAAGAGTCAACGCGGTAAGTGGTGATAATGATCAGATGCTATACAATACAAAATAAACCAAACTGTGAACCATCGAGGTCTCATATATTAAAATAAACACTAATTAATGATTATGATACTTGAACATGTTGAGAACATGAACATGAAGCAGACCAATATATTCTTCTTGAATCACTTTATTAATTAAACAATGTAAGTCCAGTTTTCATAAAATGTTTGAATTACAAAGTAATATGGAATGGCGTGCCTAAGGACATCTTATGAATTTGCACTTTGCACTTATCTTAATGTATTTTATAAAAAAAAAACTTATTCTGTAGTCTACTTGTCCTTTACTTTGATAAGATCATTGAGATCTAGCTCTACGCAAATCTCCTTAGAGTCGGTGCGTGGGTTTCGATCAAGGATTTCAGTTATTGGGTAGTAGTTTTCGCGGTTGTCCACATTCCATCCAGAGTACTGAAAAAATAGAATTAACATTATAATATATTATATGTAACAAAAAACCTCCCAAGACATTTCACCGTGTTACTTCAAAAATATTTTTCTTCATGTTGGATGTAGGCTGCGTAAAATCGCATTTAATGCACTAAAAGAGGAAATAATGCTTACGCCTAACAGAATAATGGGGAAAAAAGCCAAAAGGAGTTTTTGTACAGACATTGCCGCCTAAATCCAAGCAAATTTCATGCTCTGGAGAAGCGGCAAACAAGTCAATACAAAAGTATTTTTAACATTATCACTGTTTTATTTCCTTGCATTCAAAGTGAAAATCAGAGTGTATAACTCGGTCTTAACCTCCCCGTGCCCCAAGCATCATAAAGTCAAAGTCAAAATACTTTATTACTGTAGATATTTACATATACTTAGCAAACGTCATTTTTTGCCTCTTCTCTACAATGTAGACCACTGTGGGAGAAGAAGGGCGTAGAAACTCCCACAGATTGATTTTTAGATCTCTTTTAAAAATAGGTTGTGCTTAACTAATACAAATATGAAAAATTTAATTGTTATGATTAATAAGCAGGAATAAATAATTACAAAATTATTAACAGAGTCCTGTCATTTAAGTAATCTTGAACATTGTAATATTTTCTTTTTCGACAAAGTCTCTTTAACATGCTTTTTAAATTGCTCAAATGGCAATTTCAAAATCTCCAGAGGTATCTTATTGTAGTAGAGAATGCACTGACCCTTGAAAGAATTGCTAACCTTTGCGAGTCGAAAACGGGGCGCACATAGTCTGTGATTATTTCTTAGGTTAACATTTCAGCTATCACTGAGTTTGGAAAATGTTGTAAGGTTCTTGCGTACATACATTATATTTTCGAAAATAAATTGACTAGCTACTGTTAGTATGTCAATTTCTTTAAAAAGCTCTCTTAAGGAATCTGTTCGTTTTAAATTATAAATAGCTTGAATAGCTCTTTTCTGTAAAATAAAAATAGTTTGAATATCCGCTGCTTTCCCGCACAACAAGATACCATAGGACATCACACTATTAAAGTAACTAAAATATACTAGCCTATATGTAGCCACATCCGTGCTTTGTCTGATGTTCCTAACAGCCTAAGCCGCAGAACTTAATTTACCAGCCAATTTATCTATGTGGGGTCCCCACTGCAATTTGCTATCAATGGTTATTCCAAGAAACTTCGTATCATTTACTACTTCTAACGTGCTGTTGTCTAACACTAAACTGCAGCCTTATGGCATAAGTCGTCTGAGCTATGAACTCCATGTAGACTTTTACGTTTGACACCTTGCACCAGCGTCTTGTGCCTGCTCGGTCATCAGAGAGAGCGCTCCGTACTAGTACATTTCAGTCAGTGTACTAGTACACTCTAACAGCTCTATTAGTACTATTAGGACGTTGGATCTTATGAATAAAAAATATGCCTGCTCGGTCATCAGAGAGCGCTCCGTACTAGGACATTTCAGTCAGTGTACCAGTAAGATCTAACAGTTTTATTAGTACTTATTATGTATGACATAGGATCGAATAAATAATGGAGCTATTAGGTTAACCTTTCTTTTCGTGTAGAGCAGAAACTTGAGGAATATTATACTCTGATAATATTAACATATTTATACAATTCTATGTGTCTGTTTGAATAGCAGAAATAAAAAGTTAAATAATATATGATTTCCCTTCATACTTAAACAGGCTGTCATTCTAGTCAAGATGTCGATGCCGTGTCTATGTGTGCGAGAGCGAGTCGGCATGGCTCAATGCCTCCCGCCCGCCGCCCCGCTCTCTCGGAGCGATGTCCTAATAGTCCTAATAGTCCTAATAGACCGAATGTCCGATTAGCGTAGGGAAACGTTTCTTTTCGTTCATTGCACAGTAACGTTTCCTATTCGTTCTTCGTACATGACCGACACAAGACTAGATCACGCAAGTAGCATCATAATGGAGGCCAAACCCAAGCTCATTGAATGAAGCCTAGAAGTCTTCGGTGATACTCCGCAATCGATGAAATTGTATGAGCATGAGATGAACCATAGACACACGCTATGAACTTCAGAGAGTTACGCCATAAGGCTGCTGGTCTCAACTTGCCTGACATTTGGAAGTGAGAATTTGATACACTTGGTTTTACCAGCGTTTTACAATAAATTATTAACTGTGAACCAATTCAAGGTTAAAGACAGTACACCATTAACATCATCAAAATCTCCTTTTTGTCTTTCAATTTTGAAGGCCATTGAAGTATCATCAGCAAACAACACTATGTCAGTTAATTTCTCCACCATGAAAGGCAGATCATTAATATATACCAGGAATAAGAAAGGGCCTAATATGGAACCTTGTGGAACGCCAATTTTAACACCCGATCCATCAGATTTTACGCCGTTAACTTCTGCCTTTTGAATTCTATTGCTTAGGTAAGATCTTAGTAGATACAACGCTTTATTTCGAACTCCGTAATGATTTAATTTAATTAATAGCGTATTACGATCAACACAATCAAACGCCTTCGACAGGTCGCAAAAAACTCCGATAGCATCCTGTGCGGCCTCCTATGCAGAATAAATATGACATATAAGGGTAATACCTGCATCCGTAGTCGATTTACCCCTAGTGAAACCATATTGTTTCGCGTGGAGTTGTTTTGTACGGTTGAAGTGTGAGAGCATTTGATTGAGTATAATCTTTTCAAATATTTTACTTAGTGTTGGAAGAACAGATATTGGTCTGAAATTTGAAGGATCGCCCTTATCTCCTGACTTGAACAGAGGTATCAGTTTACTGTGTTTCATGAGGTCTGGAAAAGCCCCATCGTCAACACATTTATTGAATATATAAGCTAAGTTATATAAATAAAATAACTAGAATTACTGAACCAATGACTTTGACTGATATACCCCACAGGTCTTCCGTATTTTTTAAGTTAAGTAATTTAAACGTTTTGACAATGTCCTGGGGATATACATGATGAAATTTTAAATATACATTACTGACGCTAGTGTTATTTTTTAACAAAGTCTCTGCTTCATATGGAGATGAATTTAGACGGTCTGTTGTGAGTATGGGTACGTTGGTGAAGAATGTTTCAAAAGCTCGAGCAACATCAGCGCTGGATTTAACAACATCATCACCTATCTTTAGGCAGAAATCATTGTCCCTTGGTATAACTTTGCCAGTTTCGCGGTTTATTATTTGCCAAACTGTTTTCATTCTATTATTTGAATTTTGAATTTTTCTATTAATGTGTAAGTTTTTGCAGTTCTACAAACCAACTTGAAAGTTTTGGAATATTTTTTAACATAGTCATGAAATTTTTGATCAAAGTTATAGGTTTTTTGATCATAAAGGTCATACAAGATAACTCTACTTTTACGAATTCCAAATGTTGCCCAGTCATTAAATTTAGATTTAACGTTGTAGTCACTGACTTTCTTTAATTTGAAAACTTTATTGAATTCTGTCTTAATAATGTTGAAGAAGTCTGAGTAGATTTTATTTGGGTTCTGTTCATTAAAATCTGCAAAAAATATGATGCTCGCCTCAACTACCATCAGAGCCCCAAGCATCATATAATGCTCTCAATACCAACTTTTTAAAAACCGGTGTATCTTTGGCAATTTTTGTCCTGTTGGCAAGGTTGGAGTGTGTGCAGACGGCCATCGAGCCAAAATTCTATATCCGGTATTACGTCTATGGTCTTTCATTGTAGAAAATATTGCAAATGTGTCTATAGATGTGGATATGGTTTCTTTCCATATTTTATGAAAATTTTAAACCTGAAATATTGAACAGTTTCTATAAGAACACACTAATGTTTTTATTGTTTTCAAAGGTAATCTTGTTTAGATTACGTAGGTATCAAACAAAATGTATATGTTGTTGATGTTTTTCTGATGTCGGTTAGATTTGTGTGGAGAGGGAGCATTTTCATAGAAGTCTGCGATTCTGATGTCGTATAAAAATAAACTAAGGTCACAGTGACATTTTCATCGCATTGAGTAAGAGAGGGTTTCATTAGCTACTCAGAGTACAACTCTCATAGTTCTAAGAGTTACCATTCCAACATAATCACTTGATATGGCAGTTAAGTGGCGCGCGCCGCGCGGGCCAGAGCTGTATCAGCGCCGAGCGGCGGGGGCAACCAGAGGTTACAACCCATTTTATACTCAACGGCTATGTTGGATACCATAAGTCTTGGATAAAATGGCTTGTTTCTTGCCCTTGTTGTACAATCTACTAAAACATACATAGTTTAAGCCCAAAAGAAACAAAAGTCAAATTCCATACATTATTGTCTTTAAACATGTGTTGAACAGGAGTTTATGTTTTATAGTAAGACCGTTATATATAACTTAAGGCTCTACACAGCATACAACCAATATGTTGTCAAGCTGTCCTATATTTTTTTAATAGGATTTACGTATCTTCAACATTAATCATTATTATTAAAATTTGGGTTACTTTTCTAAATATGTAAAAAGTGCCAAGAATCATAATTTATGACTAAACAGTGGTACAACAAACGATCCATGAAAAATGTGCAACAATTCACAGCCATTGAAGAAGTAAATTTTTTAATATTATGAGGGACAAATCCTGGTGCCAGCTGCATTCAGAAATTACTATTAGTTAATTAAGCTTTGTTCTCATAACGGTTAACATATGGATGTGTAAAGTCAGGCTTTCACTGTCAGTTGTAGTGAAAACAAAGCTTTACTTTGTGGTATAAGTAAAAAATATTGAGATAAGGAACTCACCACACAGGTGCACTTGTGGAGAACTTTTCCATTAGACTCCATTGGGATGAATTTCTGTAATAACGCCTTTCCATCGATTTTCCACAAATTAAGTTCATTGGGCTTAGAAATGACAGTGTCGCCTTCCCACTTGACATCAGATTTCAGAAGCACAAAGTTTCCAGACTGAAATGTAGACAAATACGTGTTTATTAAACATTCTTCTGTCAACAGCCATACTGTGGGACAATATAAATGAATGACATATTCATCCCTGGCTCATTAATGATTATTGATTAATCAGTATCTTAATTAAAGACAGTTCTGCTGGTTTAATAGTAGACACCCTGATAAAACAACAATGGGGTGAGACTGAGGAACAATTTAATGATTCCTATCAATATAGGAGAAGGGTAGGTCTTCAATCTTGGCAACTATGAAACTTACGTGGAAATGCTTTGGTACATCCTTGGATTGGCTAGAATCAGATTTGTTGCCGTCTGATCCATTCTTCTCATCGTCAGAGCCCTCTTCATCCTCCAGATCCTCATCCTCCCCCTCCCCTTCTTCATCCTCCTCCCCCTCTTCATCTTCTTCTTCAGATTCTTCCTTCCTTTTCTTTTTGGAGTTGTTCAGAGCTGCTTTACCTCCTCGCTTGCGGCTACGAGGTCCAGGAGGCTCACTCTGAAAGCCAAATTTTTGCAAATAATAATTCACTCTCCTTGCAGTTTGATATCTTACAATGTAAAACAATACGGTATGTGGCAAGGTAGTTCAATAAATCTAGAAACCTGTCTCAAGCTGACCCTATTTCAACAAAAACGATTAACAACATCAGAATTGTATATTTCCAGCAGTTAAATTTTATAAACTCAATTTTGTGTTAAAAAGACAGACTATGACATCACATGCTAGTATTTCATAGAACTCGTGAGCAAAATTACCGTTTTGACATTCCTCAAAAATATCTATTTTGACTAGCAGTTAAATATCGTATTGGCCACTTGAGAAGGGGAGTCAACATGGATAATTTTCAACCAACTTCAAATAGGAGGAGGTTCTTAATTTGTCTGTTTTTTTGTATATTTGTTACGCAAGTACTTCCTCAAATATGAAACGCTTTTGATGATTCTTGTTTTGATTGGTACGTCATACTTCTGAGGTGGTCCCATATAAATTTTATCAAATTTGATTTAGCACTTTTTGAACAACTCAATACAAAAAAAATATACACAGATGATGTTATAGTTTGTGGTTCTGTGCAGCATAACTTTCATGTACCCAGACTTCATTCACATCCTGACTGGGGAGGAAGAAATAGGGCTTAAACTTGAAGTTGGTTTTTTAGTTTATTACTTGGTGAAATATTAGGGTTCTGTACCTGAAGGGTGCCAAACAGGACCCTATTACTAAGCCTCCGCTGTCTGTCTGTAGGTCTCTCCGTCAGCGGGCTTTATGTGATGAACCAAAATAGGTAAAGATGAAATTTTTAAAGTATTTCTGTTGCTGCTACAGCAACAGATAATGAACTACACAAGATTTTATAAATTAAAGGGGGTCCCCATACAAGAGTCGTGTTTTAACACTAGCTGTGACAGCAAAAATTCAAATATGATCATAGATTTTGTGGCTTACCAAATGGTTTGGTATCGGTTGGTACACCCAATAGCTTTAATATAGGTATTGCAATCTTAGGGTTCTGGGTTTGATGCCACATTTGGACATAATATTATTCTGTTTTTGTTTCATTTATAGTATTCATGTAAGATGGTAGGGAACCCTTCATGTGTGAGTCCGATTTGTACTTGACCAATTTTCTTGAACTGTCAAAAACGATTCTTTGTTGATCAGTTATATCAAAAACATTGTGACATGATGTTGTAACAAAACTGTTGTCGACTGTTGGTCTTTTGTAAAGAAAAATATGTATATTTGTTAATACTACCCAGCCTAGTAGCCAATTGTGATAATTATTTTGGGCTTAGCTTACTTAAGGGTTTTGATACCCGAGTATCTTATATTATATAATATATTCTTATTAAACAGTCAGAAATGTGCTGTTATGAACGAATCTATAAACATAGAACTCACATTTGGAATATGTATCTATTTTGATGAATAAGGCGGTCGGTTCTCATTGAGACTGAGTGGCTAGTTTTAGGAAAACACAAAGTGTGTATGCAGATGAGAGATGTATGTCAGAGCGCCGATCAGGGGGCGGAACCAGCCCCTCAATGAGAATGTAGTAAACGGAAAACAAGCTTTACTCGAATAACCTAATCTATACATAATAGGCGAGTCGGCCTGCATGGCAAAGCGCAAAAACGCCATGTGTAGTTCAGGTAAAATAAAGATAGTTAGGAGTTTAACGGCTTTGCCACTTTACGTGTAGTCGGTATAGAAGTTACTTCGCTCAATTAGATCAAACAATGGAAGCAAGCTATCGTTTACCGTGTCGGTGGCATCCGGCGTCCAATCTTCGCCCGAATCTTGGAATTCTTCTGGTTCACCGCCACCGTCGGATGCGTCCGAGCCTTCGTCGCCCTTCTTTAGAGACTTCCGTTTACGCATGGTTGCAGAAAGTTATTACAGATATCTAAAATTAGGAAAATACTATAACCCACGCCGTGCTAAAAATGCAAATGTCTGTCGTTGAGTCGTAGATTTCCTTCCTTTCCTTTGCGCTTGCTTGTGATTCGTCGATGCGATGCGGCGTGAATGTTGCCAGGTCTGGTGGTTTTCACTTTACACCATACTCTCACTCAACTTACCCTAGATTTAGAATATTTTTGAAAAATACCCTTAAACTACAAAACTAGTGGCTGTGTGAGCGCAAGGGGCACAGGCAGGCACAGACAGAGTTTCGAATATCTGAAGGCACAGAAATTTTTCTTTTTTATTCTTATTTTTCAACCCCTTACAACCGACCGCGACCCTTTGACTATTATCGGATGCACAAATGGAATAATTATAAACAAATAACCGACTGCATTATCTTTCGAGACCACATACAAACGTATGAATGAGTGTAGTTATTCACATGGAGTATGAAGGTAGCCGCATACCTATATAAATATATAACTTTGATAACTACATTTGTGATTTAAAATCCAACCTACAAACTTTTCACTAAAATTATATGACCTTTATCACTTTCACGGGGTCTAAAAATCCAACGACACCTCATTCAGTAAAATATTTGAAGCCGTTTGGGCTGTAATGGGTTTTTTTCATATTCCATTCCACCCTAAATCTCCATTTTTTTAAAAACTGAAAAAAACATAACATTTTATCGAACGAGAATTGGTTGAGAAATAAATGCGACCTGAGAACAGCCGGACAGAAATCCGAACAGAAATCCAGACATATGAAAACATTTTTGCCCAAGCTGAACGGATACGCTTCGTCGCTTGGCAGAATAAATCCCTAGTAACATTTCCGTTTTACTCTGAATCTAGGGTAAATTACCCTAAACTGACTCCACTGGGGTGTCTCTGTCAAGCCAAGCCAGCCACACAAAACACAGCCCAAAACACAAGCCTCAAGATTGTAACCGAAGAAGGCGCCACCGTCTTTAGAATAGTGCGTATTGATACGCGGATTCCAAATTAACCAAGAGAAAAATCAAGATGGTTGCCGTTAGTTTTGTATAATTTATTTATTTATCGACTCGACACGCACGACAGATGCTAATAGTAATTTTGTCGGTGTAACAATAGTACATTTCCCACGAGAAAAGTAGTATCAGCGCGTTCCGACTCGCACCATAATCGATTACAGCGTCTACGACGTCGTCGTTCCGAATGAGTTCCGTGACAACGATAGCTTAAAATGTTTGATATGACGTCATGAATGACATCATTAACGCCGCCATGTTGGGCTATCATCGCCCATGCTTTGAGCGTCAGCACTGTGAGCGAGCCATCAAAAGTGACAGCTGACAAACAAACTTAGAACAGCAACCAGCAGCGATTTTTGCGCTCCATAATTGTTTAATTCCTTACTTATTAACCCAACACAAAGCTAATATAACTGTTACGAATGCCTACGGTTCGATATGACAGATACTTACAAGAGTTGGGTTATAATAGTGTCATCGGTCAGTGTTAACGGCTACCGTCGCTATCAAAGCGCTCCGAATGGATATCTATGTTGGTCGCCATTTTCCACTCGGAACAGGCATGATGGTCGTGACGTCACGTGGGCGATGATGGCTTTGTTGACGTGACTTGGAACACACGGTATATTTTACAGTATAAATCCATAGTGAAAGTACACCGTAGGAGGAGTGGAAGGAATAGCTTCCAGGCCCGGTCTAAAACTAAAAAAAATATCTTGTCAGGTCAGCTGTCACTGTCAATTCTCTTTGTGTGTTTGATGTGAGGTTGCGTGTGTTTGTTTGTTTCTACGAAAAAAACAACTAAATCAAGGAATCAATCATAAAATGTTTACAAATTCCCCCACTGCTCTGTGATTTTACTATCTCTTTTATGCTTGGACGATCTATGCGATCTCCCTGATCTGTACACCACGATGGGTGATGCTGATGAAGCCTTCCGTTACGCAAGTATGTTCTTTTACACTTCAACAGAGATTTGCCACGGGCTCCGTACTACATACCACGGAATTTAAAAATCTTATGTATTAATTTATTGTTTGTAATCTTTCCTTGTAGATGGGGAAAAGGACTGTGCTGTCTGTCTTCAAAAGTGTCACCATCCAACTCAACTGCCCTGTGGACATATATTTTGCTTTCTCTGCGTTAAGGTGTGTAATTTGAAAATACACAAAAAAACAATCTGATGAATGACTGCTCTTGGTTATAATAATAATATAAATAGTGTAATCTAAAAGCAATTCTGCTCTCACTCACTGTTAGAATATGTTTTTATTTACTGACAAATTGTTTTGTAACCATATTATATTTTATTTACAGGGAGTTGCTATACAAAGTAGGAAATGTGCTATGTGTCGGGCTGCAATCCCAGCTGATTACTTAGACCACCCTGTGTTACTTCAGAAATTAACTCTCAACACTCCCTCTGAGGACAGCACTGCAGAATACCAGTGGTACTATGAAGGCAGGAATGGTAATTTAATTACTCTTTAATTAATTTCTTTAATTAATAAGTGGTATAAAGCATCATAATTTAAAAACTATACATAACTATTAACTTTAATATATTTACTATAACAACTAAATTAAGTAGAGAGTATAATATTAAACAGGCAGCAACTGAGTGCTTGTGGATAGATGATCAAATCAGAAGCACTGTTTGGAGTATACAGAGGCCATGATTCCACGCAGGACCAAGACAATGTCTTGTTAGATCAACTCAACTATGCTGCAGAATCTAACACTATGATTATAATGGGGGACATTAACTATAGTGGAATAAAATGGCCGCTTGAGGAAACCGGGTATGCAACACCTAAAGAAGAAAACTTCACAGATCGGTATAGAAACAGTAACCTGGAGCAATTAGTTGACAAGCACACACAATTTTGTAATTGGAATCAGCCAAAATTCCTGGACTTAATATTGACAAATGATGAATCAATCCTGTGTTGACTACCAAGCTCCAATTGAAAAAAGCAACCACATCTGCCTGTCAGGATAATCCAACAAAAATAAGATGCAACTATAAAAAAGCCGACTAACCAAATGATTAGATAGATAAATAGATAATAGACAACCCGAATGGCTGAGTCGGCAGTGACCCTGCCTACAAAGCCAAGAGTACCGGGTTCGAGTCCCGGTGGGGGCAAATATTTGTTTGATGAGAATGGATTGTTGTACCCTAGTCATGGTTGTTTATCTATCTAAGTATAATATTTATCTATATAAGTATGTGTATCGTTGTCTAGTACCCAAGACTACAGGGAATCATAGTTTGGGGCTAGATCAATGTGTGTACATAGTGTCTCAGGTATCATTATTATGAAAGAGTTCAAGTTCAATGATTTTTATTCATAAAAGCACAAAAATTGAGACCTACTTAATGAATGTCAAAACATAATCAAGCAAGCATAATATAACATAAAGTAGGTGCCTTATTATTAGTACATAATATGATTGCAATGAACTGGTTTAATGCCAGATGTCAGTGTCTTATAAAAAGTCATTAATTTTGTAGCGCCTTTGTGCACAAAGTATGTTTTATACATTTTTTGAATCGAGCTTCAGTTAACTTTTGTATTTCTTGGGGAATTTTATTGTAGAAGCATGTAGTGTCCCATAAAAAAAACTACTAACCTTTGTAAGTCTGAACATTGGAAAAGAAAGTTTATGTTTATTTCTAGTTTGCATGTTCTGGCGGCTATCAATGGTTTTAAAGCTGCTGATATTTTTCCTCACATGCATTATTTTTTCATAGATATATTGACTTGCAACTGTTAGGATGTTGGTTTCTTTGAAGAAATCTAGCAAAGACTCTCTATTCCCTAGCTTATAAATAAATCGGATTTATCTCTTCTGCAAAATAAAGATGGTCTCAATGTCAGCAGCCCATCCCCATAGTAGTATGCCGTAGGACGTAATGCTATAGACATAACTAAAATATACAAGCCTAGCAGTTGTAACGTCAGTCAATTCCCTGATACTTTTAACTGCATATACTGCAGAGCTAAGTCTATGTGCTAATTTTACAATTTGGGGACCCCACTGTAGTTTGGCATCAATAGTGATGCCGAGAAATACAGTTTCATCTAATAGTTTTAGTTTGTCTTTCCCTAATACACTACAACATACTCTGCCTATGATAAACAATGATACAATGATAACTACGCTGAAAAACAGTATGACATGTTACTTACTGAACTTACGAAATCTGTACATTCACATGTACCGCAGATGAAAGTTTGTCATGTGCTGTAAATAACAAGCCTTGAATATACAAAAACACTCAAGCCATGATCAAACGAAAGAAAATGCTCTGGTACCGATATGTATGGACAGCACTAGATGAAAACCATGAAGAATATAGAAAAATTAATAACAAACTAACAAATCAAAGTAGAACATACCGCATAAAATATGAAACAAGTCTATTGGAAGCAGGTGCAAAGAAATTTCCTTCATATATCTGGCAACAAGTAACTTCAAAAGTCAGTGTATCAAATACCCTTAGAAATAAACAAGGACATATAATGACCAAGCCATTTAATAAATAAGGTGAAGATACTCGAAAAGAAAAATGAAAACCTTACGAACACAAACACCTAGAAACCAAAATCTACGGTCTCGAACAAAAATTCAACGAGATGGAACAAAAGAAGATAGAAAATTATTTAGAGATAGCTGGAGTTCCTTACCAAGAAAATGAAAATATATTGGAGATTCCTCGCAAGATTGCGGCAAAGATTAATGTTGAAGCCAGTGATATTCTATCCTCGAGAAGACTGAAGGGCAAGGGCGAAAATTCTGAGGGTATGCTGCAAGTCGAGCTGAAGAGGTGTTGCGAGACCAGCACCTTGGTGAAGGCCGGCCGCTCCGCCGAGCTGGTCGTTTCCGACGTGATGCCGGACTCCAACTTCAGCAGCGAAGTATCTGCCGGCAGGGTTTACATTCGTCACGCTCTCACACCGTGGAATAAAAAACAAATTTACGAAGCCAGGAACTCGCTTAAAGCTCATAAGTTTGTGTGGTGCAACAATGAAGGAAAAATTCTGGTGCGTAAAAACGACAAATCCAAAATCCACGTAATCAGGTTTGAAGAAGATATTATCAAACTTCTGCCATAATCGATCATCTATGTATGTATGTACGAACTCCTTATTATAATTAAACTAAAATATTACTTGCTCAACTAAGATGGCTAATTTAAAAGAATTATTTAACTGTCCTAACCTAAATACATTTTACTCACTCACACCTAAAAAAACAAACAAACTCACATTCATTCACATAAACTTAAGATCAATGATTAAGAATTTTTCAAAACTCCTACAATGCATAAACACTACCATCAATAGACCAGACTTTATAATAGTTACCGAAGCTAATATATCTGATATCCTAGGCCCGCTATTTCTTAGTGACAATTACAAAATGCACTCTAAATGGGGTTGGCAACTGTCAAAGTGGCGCTAGTATCGGCTGGTTCCCCTAACGTCAAAGTCACGCTTCTGTATTACCAGTACAGTGTGTTCAATCGTCAGGCATGTGCGCATTAGTAAAAAACCCCTGCCAAAAAGACAAAATTAAGTTGTATAGTAGTCATTACATGATATTATATCATATACCTACTCGAAAAATTACTTTTGTTGTGTAGTAAATAGATTCCGAGAAACAATTATCACAGAAAAATTCCAGAAATTAGTCGATCGTTGAAAGTGGCAACTGGATAAAGGTACCAAATGCACGTGGCGCCACCTATGATTAGCTTTCACCGGCCAACCCCATTACGTGACAGGCGCAAAGGAGGTGGTATCATCGTTTATGTACACAAAACACACAACTTCGAACATCTTACATCGACCACGATTAACTGCGAAAGTCTCATAGGTAAAATCACTTTACATAATAAATACGAGGTAATACTATGCTCACTGTACAGGCCACCGGACAAAAACAAGCACAAGTTTATAGACGAACTATCACATATTTTATCTAAATACGAAAACTATCCAAACTTCATTCTTATTGGGGATATAAATATAGACCTGAAATTACAAAACATAATTTCAGAACGTTATCTAAACATACTAGCGGAAAATGGTCTTGTCTGCGGTATTTCTGATTACACGCGAATAGAGGAAAAAAACGGTAAAATATCTAAAACTTGTATAGACCACATATTTGTAAGAAATAACACAGAGGACCTTTATTCCGCGGCGCTCGGAACTGTATCGGCGGACCACCGTCCGTATGGTAGTGCTCGCAAAAATCGATATCTCCTCAACAGAGGCCATTTCGAAAACGCAAACAAAACTCAACTCTAAAATATTAAACTCAGAAATCAACAAAATTAATTGGGACACAATATACAAGAGTGAATGTCCGAATGACATTTACAATAAAATTAAGTTAAGCTATAATCGTGCATACGACAAAGCAAAATATACTCAGACAATCAAAACGAATAAACAAAATAACTGCTTACTAAAAGAATAACCTCAGAATGTACCCTAAGTGACGAACTTTTCATAAAATTCAAATAAGATCCTAACAACAAGTTGCTGAACTTGGAATATAATACACAACGTAATTAGACAAATAAACTCATAGAAAAATCTAGATACTACTACTACAAAAACCAGATTAACAACAATAAGTCAGACCCAAGAAAACTGTGGCAAATACTTAACAACATAACAGGGCGGATGGCTAGGACAGTTGACGAAGTAATTACCAAAGCCTTTCGTGCTGGCAACGTTGATGACCATGCCATATAAAATAACTTCGCCACTGAATTTGTAAAAAATATAACGGATATAGTGCCGAATTGTAACAAACCGCTGCTGGATAAATCAGTATACGAAAGCAAATCTGACAAGTCAATATACTACAAAATGGCTACAAATAATAAAATTTAAAAAATAATAATCAATATTAGTATACATAAATCACCAGGACTCGACAGGATTCGACCTCTTGATATAAAAAATGCCGGAGACAACATGGTCTTGGCAATAACTCAATTAATCAATACTAGTGTCACCACAGGTCGTTATCCAAACGACTTAAAGCAAGGTAATGTCAGTCCAATCTACAAGAAGGGTAAGGAGGACGCTTATTCAAATTACAGACCAATTACAATATTGCCTATCATAGATAAAATATTAGAAAAATATATTCAAACCGACTTCACGTCCTTATGCAAATGGTCACATGACGCAGGATTAGTACTCAATGCGCATAAAACACAAATGATGCACATAAGGTCCAGCCACAATCCCAGTGACGTGAATGCCAGGTTGATAGCTCACTGGCATAACTGTCTACACATAAGGAATAGCAGCTGTAGTAAATGCATAGCGATCGAACAGGTCAGCCAGGCTACGTAACTTGGGATCACTACGAAGATAGATTCAACTGGGGCCCTCATGTAGATAAAGTTTGTAACAAACTCCGTGCGATTCTCGCCAAATTTAATATTATGAAAAATAGGATACCTTACAATGTACTATGGGATATTTATACAGCACTTGCGGAGTCTGTTATATACTACGGAATAACAAGTTATGGTCGAACCTTTAAAACTTACCTAAATAAAATACTTACACTCCAACAACGAATATTAAAAACAATTGTGCACAAAAATATCAAATCAGCCTGCAAGGGCAACTACGAATTATTGTTTAAACACTGCCAAGTGTTACCAATAAACAATATGATAAAACTTGCTCTTATCGTGGAGCAATACTATCGAAAAGACCTCCCACAACCCGTTAAACATAAAATTAGCACTAGAAAAGTTGTTAACAAAGAATTGAAAACGACCAGATTCACTAACACATATGGACAAAGAACAGATAAAGTAATCTTACCCCAGATTATAAAGGAACTACCCCCCAGCTTAAAATAAAAGATAACAGTCACAAACCTCAAACATATAACCAAAAACCACTTTCTACAACAAAATTTATACACACATAAATAGTCAAAATAAATAAATGAACCGAATTTTCTATGATTCAAACATCAGCATCACATAATCACATCATTAGTACCCACATAACAAGTTGTTTATTTTGTTACACATTACATCCAATAAGTACTGGAACTAGGCCGAGGTGCGAGCGAGACGATTGCGCGCCGACCCGCAGCCGTCAAGCCAGCCACCGTACATTGCGCGAGTCACAAAAAACAACACAAATTCTATTACATTCCCGTACCTACTTACGCACATGATCACATCACACCCGCGGCTTTGTTCCCATGAAGGAGTAGCCAGAGCTGTAGGGCGATATATTTACCACCTGCTGTTGTTACCCGATTGTGCATTATGTTGCTGCACCTGCACTACACTTATAATGAGCAATTATTGAGCCCAACCCAAATATGCGACGTCATAGGGATATACCTACAGTTAAATACCTGCCAAGAATAA
This sequence comes from Argyresthia goedartella, assembly GCA_949825045.1. Classification (NCBI taxonomy): domain Eukaryota; kingdom Metazoa; phylum Arthropoda; class Insecta; order Lepidoptera; family Argyresthiidae; genus Argyresthia; species Argyresthia goedartella. The sequence continues at coordinate 15,980,262 of OX463821.1, read as the reverse complement.
GAATTATGAAGTGTTTGTAGTGATGTGCAGTAGTGATGAAATTCCAACTATACTCTAATTGATCATCATAGGGAGGGCACTGACAGGTCCGATGTTGCCACTTTTTGGTGAAAAAAAAATAGTGATGGGTTAAAGAATGATTTAGTTCACTCTATTGTCTCAAAATAGAATGATGTTACGATAGCTATTAGTATTGCCTACCATGAACTGAGAAAAATATTTAGGTAACCTACCTGGTGAAAATACGAGCCTTAACCCTTTACTTAGCAGATGACAGATGTATTGTTTAGGGAAATGATTTGGAAGGACTGTACAATATCTGGCATGACCAAAAATTACCAAAAAAAAATATGGGCAGAAGGCGGTGTCTTTAGTGTATTTTTCAAATAGGGAAATTGCGGAAAGCCACAAGACTGCCTGAAAGGACTGCCCAGATGTCGGTTACGTGACGTGATGGCGAACGTTGTACGTTGGCACGCTGTCACGCTCACTCGCGTCGTAACTACGTTCTCTGTCTCTGTCTCGCGCGTGAAATGAAATGAAATTAAATGATTGAAATGATGAAATGATTCTTTATTTGCCAGAAAACATTACAGTGGAGGATCTTTATATTAAAATATGTTCAGTGTTTTCAGCTTAAGTACAAGCATGCAAAATAATAGTTTTAAATTAAGACTTAGGTCAATGTTATTATAATTAGTTTTTAATTGAATAATTTCAATTTATATAATTATTTAAAATGTCATAAAGTTTGTAGATATAATTTCGTGCTGGCTTAAGTTGCGGTCGGCATCCAATCCAACTAAAACTTCGCACATGCTCGCAATTGAACTGTGCGAGCGCGACGCCAATATGATTTATGCACGAGCGAAAGAGACAAGAGGCTAGAGGTTAATGTATGAAATTTCGCCTACTCGACGAACAGACATACAGCGCAGCGCCTCCTTCATTCGTCTCCCTTTCTTCTGACTGAGTGCACGAATACGTTCTTTGTTCCGAAGTAATTTCGCTGTTTTGTTGTTCCGGTTACGTTGTGTTTGTTATTTTCGTTAAGTTTATTGTTGTTCGTTATTTGTTATTCTGGACTTGTTCGTTATGGACCCTCAACCAAGTACTTCAAGGGAGTGTTTGTCGCCGAAGAAAAAGAGACCTCGGGTTTCTTTTACTGTTACAGAAAAGACTATGATCCGTAACACTTACAAATACGTGATTCAAGAAGAAACCAAGATGCTGCCCTTACCTACGGATCATCTTAATGTGGAAGACTGTGTGAGTAAAGCTGCCGAAATCCTAGGAATAGGCAAGAACTCTGTATTCCGCAACATAAAGGAGTCGAAAGAGAACGTCGAATTTAAGTCTCCTGAAAAACCAGGGCCTAAGAGGACATTCAAGGATAAGCTGGACGACTTCACGTTTACGGCGATTCGTCGAAAAATTCATGGCTTTTTTCACAACAACGAACCTCCAACCATTACCAAGGTATGTTTTGTGTTCCTATTACCTATAAATTTTAAGACATTACTACTGCTAAGCTTCAGATGTCCGTTTGTCCGTCAGCGGTGTGTCTCAACTCTCATGCCATGAATGAACCGTAATACCTATAAATTTTAGGACATTACTACTGCTAAGCTTCAGATGTCCGTTTGTCCGTCAGCGGTGTGTCTCAACTCTCATGCCATGAATGAACCGTTAATAAGCAGGAGAGTTGAAATATTCAAAGAATCTGTATTTCTTTCTGAAGCAACAAATAATTAACTACCTACTTACATGCGTTTTTTTAATTCAATGGAACGCGAAACCCTTCATCTGCTTTGACTGACTTTAGAAGCACACCTGGCAATGAGTCACATATTAAATCTATTGTTTACACTGTTGACGTTACAAATAATTTTCAGGTATTATTCATAATATTATCTATTCTAAATATATTGTTTTTTTTTTAGGTTCTCAATGCAAATTGCAATGGACCCTGACCTGCCAAAAAATTTTACCTGGAGTACAATGAGGGAGATAATTAAACACTTGAACTTCAAGTATATGATGAAAACAAGAAAGAGTATTTTTATTGATAAACCAGAAATAGTTCTATGGCGTCACAGATACCTTAACAAAATAAAGAATTATAGAAGCGAAGGAAGGAAAATTTACTACCAAGACGAGACCTGGGTAAATGCAGGTACCTAACTATTTTCAATACGCTTTTATTTTAGTTACTGAACGTGTTCTGTACACCTCTATACTTTAAAACAATTTATTCAGGTAGCCCTTTTTGTCATTTCAGGTCACACTAAAGAAATCCTGGTCTGATGGTGAAATCAAATCTGGGCGGCAGGCTTTCGTAGAAGGCTTAACCACTGGGTTGAAGAATCCCTCGGGAAAGGGCCGAAGACTTATAATTAGCCACATAGGAGGGGAAGACGGCTTTGTCGAGAATGCCCTCATGGTTTTCGAAGCCAAAACTGGCAAGGAGGACTATCATCAAGAGATGAACTCAGATTGTTTTGAGGAGTGGTTCAAGGGGGTGCTGCCCAAATTAAAACCACATTCAGTAGTGGTGATGGATAATGCCCCCTATACCTAATTGGTTTGGGCGCAAGTGAAAGGCTATGTGGCTACTAACAACAAAACCTTCAAGATGAAAGAAGTTAAAAATCTGTTCCATGAAGGAATTAACACCGTGACGCCCGAGAAATGGAAAAAATGCATCGCACATGCAATTAAAGAAGAAAACCAAATGTGCCATCTCGACCACCTTATTGATACCATGTCAGACAGATTTTTAATTAATGTTAATGATGACGATGATTCATCCGATAGTGATAATAGTATGGAATAAAAAATAAATATAAATATGTGTACGTTTTATTTTTAACTCTTGTTTTATCTATCTGGTTTTATCAAATGATACACAATAGAGCTTCAGGTTTCTCAATGAACAATACTATAAAAATATTACCATATAAATGTGCAATACATTTGATAACTTCTAAGTAAAGGGTTAAGACTTTTATTTTCTAGGTTACCTAAATATTTTTCTCAATTCATGGTAGGCAATACTTTGAGACAATCGAACTAAATCATTCTTTACCCCATTACTATTTTTTTTTTACCAAAAAGTCAGTCCTGTCAGTTTCCTTCGTATGTTGATCAATCAGACGCCTATCATTAGAGAAATATTTAGATCGGTACCTACCTATAGAAAATACGAGCCATAACCCTTAACTTAGCAGATAACAAATGTATATGGAAATGATTTTGCAGCCAGCACTCGGGAGACAGACCGAGAGCGTAGTTATAGGCGGGTGAGCGTGACAGCGTATCTATGTACAACGCTCGCTGTTACGTGTCGTGTCTTAAACTCGTAACGTACCTATTTCTATTCGAATTATTAATTGTATCTGGCAGCCGCCGCCGCCGCCGATGAAACCGGCCTGCTCGTTTGGGGATATCGTAATTTTACCCTATGTGAAATTAAAACGCTCAAATCATTATGTATATTGTAAAATAACATAATGTAAAGTAATTTTAGAACATATTTACCAGTTTTTCATTCTATTTAGAATGAATGGGAACATCACTAGCAAACTGTAGGTGGCAACATTATTTCGAGAATTTACGTTTGTAGCTGTCAGCGCGTTGATCAATTAGACTATAAATTAATGTACTTAGTAGTGCGCACTGATAACTACGAATGTTCTATGCTCAGAAAAACCTCAGTGGTTTACGAGTACCGTTTTACGAAACTATATATGTAAATTAAAGATCCAACCAATAAATAAATAATAAAAAAAATAATGAAATTGCTGAAGCCTTTGGTGAACAGTTTGCGGGTGTTTATTAAATTGAACCACAAGGCCCATTGCCTATGTTGCATCCGCAATTCAGAATTGTAGAGTCCATCATAGATATAACATTCAGTGCAGACATTGTCAGAAAGCTATAAAAGGAATGAAAGTAGACCAGGTGATGCCCCAGTTATCCTATTAGAGAAATGTGATCTAGCAGAACTCCTATCACCGATCACGCAGACATAATATGACACAGGAATCCTACCGGAAATGTGGAAAAAAGCTACCGTGACTAATATTTTCAAAAAGGTTGATAAAATCGAACCAGACCGATAAGCTAAACCAGTACAGCGTGCAAGGTAACAGCATAAAATAATAGGAGATCAGCAGCATGGTTTTTGTCCTCACCACTCTACAGAATCCATCTTACTTTCTTGTCTGTCGTCGTGGACCAAAAGTTTTAACGAAAGAGAGCCTGTTTATGTCATTTACCTTGATTACGAAAAGAGCTTTGATAATCTCCCCACAACCAGACTGCTTACGAAACTGCAGTTTGTGGACATAAGAGGGAAATTACTGAACTGGATCGAGGCATTTCTACGTCAAAGAACTTTTCGAGTGCGAGTTGGTGAGACCCTCTTGCGTCTTCTGAAAAGCCCATGGGGTACAACGCTGGGCCGCGCCGTGCCCCACGGGCTTTTCAGAATTTCGAACCGCTTTAAAAGCCAGAGCACTACAGCGCGACGCTGCGTTGTACCAGACGGGGTTTTCCAGCGGTCGGTCGCATTGACAATTTATTCATCGTCTGAATAGCCCGTGGGGTACGGCGTCGGGGGCGTGGTGTCCCTCTGAGGTTTCGTGAATTAGCTTCTAGTTAAAAAATCGGAGTGCTACAACGCAATAAAGCGCATATATATTTCCTAATATTACTTATATTTCATAAAGAAAAAGCTCTTTCAAGTTACGGCCGATTTTCTAATCCTCAGACAATCTTTGTATATCCTATCGGTGATGGAATACATCGTGAGTAAACCTCCATTACCCCATAGCTGCGGCGATGGGCTAGCCTCCTGTCATGCAAAATGGAGTATTGATTAACTGGCTAAAAGTACGTAGTACTATTAAGTATTCTGTGCTAAAAGTGGGCACAATTGTGCCTCTGCCACCCCATATATGGGAAAAGGCGTGACGCTATTTTATGTTGTTAGATAAGTAAGTATTTGAATAATGGTGATTTGGTAGGGGCTATTAAAACATGTCGCATTGTATGGGCCTCCCCCCTACAACTAGTTTATTATATGGTGCTACATAAAGCGGCAACCAAAATCAAAATAGGACATTCTGTGCAAATCCCTACCTAGGTATAGATAATTACGAAAATGGACCTTGTGTGATTGTTCCTAAGAGACATTATTACTGTCATTTACGCGACATGTCATTTACGCGCCTTGTTATCGTAATGTCGTAGCCATATCGTAGAATTAGCCATATCATGATGTGGTTAGCCATATCACGAAATGTGTCCTTTTCATGAAAAGACCAAGTCTAACTGGCCGTATCGTTTAAGCATCAACGTTTGACGATATGGCAATCTACCATGGCCATATCATAATGTAGGGTACCGATGAGTTTTCCATGCACCAACCTGATTTAAGTTTGACATATTTACTGCATTGAGCTGAAAAATAGATTGAAGATGCCTAACGTATTTAGTGTTTTGGTGCATTTGAACCTTACAGGTTGAATAAGATACCAATTAAAGAAGCAAGAGTTTATATTTTATAACCCGTAAAATACAATGATTACAACAAAATTAGATCTTTAGAAAATGACAAAATTAAGTTTAAGAGTATCATAAACAAATCTTATCAATTAACAAATTCACATAAACATTATAAAAAAGAAATAAATCTTACAATAGCATTCAATACTTCGCTTCAGTCTTTGTAGATTTATATTTAATCACTCACAATACGTACTTGTAGTTGTCCAACGACCTTTTGGGCGTGAGTGAGCGTCACTTTTATGCAACCTAATGCTATAACCTGTCAAAAAGCTTTCGTTTGTACCTGTCACCGCACGCCAAAAGATCGTTGGACAGCTATAGTATGAGTCTTTGGAAATTACACATAATTTCAAAGATATTGCACATCAAAAACCTTTCGTAACAACAATACAAAATTATCAATTATATAAAAATAACATTCAGGTACTCAGTCATTTATTTATTTATGCATGACATACTTTGGTGGTACTTTGAGGTACAGAGTGATTTATTTTTGAAACATGCACATCTGTTTGTATGGTATTGGTTTTTGCAGGCTTGCAAGAGCATTTCTGAAATCCTTGACCCCCAAACATCGATTGGCTTGTTACAGCTTGACGCAATGATATGGGTGATTCTGTTATAACATCTCTATAGTTTTGACCCAGTATTTATATATACTGTCGAGAAAACCACTTTTTTATAGTCCCTGAAGCAGTACCAATTTTATAAACTCGATTTTTCATATCAACTATCTTTCCCAGAATATTTTTTGTATCTAGTGGTCCTGTATCGACTTTTGGTACATTTAAATATATGGAATTTCCAATTTCCAACAACCGGGGCCTTTTTGCCGTAGCATCGACCATTTTCTCTGCAGCTCTTTTGATTCCTTTATGGGCTTGTTCTCTTTCGTTGGCAATACTTTTTTCCGTTTTACAAAAATGGCACAGTACATTTGCTCCTTAACCTTCTTCACCCGAAGTAACCCCACATATGACATTCACTGGGTTGAAACAAGAACTACACGAGTGCGCTTCTGTTGTTCCCTGGCCACAGACGGTACATCTTTGGTCATAGATTGATACTGGCACATTATTTACTACCTCATCTACATTCATTGGGGTACCTTCTCTATAAGATGCAGCAAAAACTATATCGGGAACGGGAACCGTTTCATAACACTCCACAAGCCCACCATTGTTCCTTTCCGCACCTTCTGCGACAAATTTTATTGGCACATCAACATCAGTCGTTGTCTGAAAACTGATTTATAAATAATTTTAAATGGTCACAATAATTGTTTCTTCATTCTCTGCTACAATTTCGTAGTGTTTTTTTTGAGTTCTGCCTCTGTACTGCTTGACGACGACACAATATTTGCTTCTTCACAGTCTTTTTGTATATTGTTGAGTTATTCCTCTGTACTGATTGGCGACATAAGAGATGCTGGAATATTACATCCTTTCAATATCGTTTTTGGGTCAGAACCAAACATTGCTCTGTAAGGCGTTATTTCAATTATGCGGTGGTGTGAGGAGTTTTTATAGTACTGAACGTAGTAACACCCTACAGGCCATTTAGTATTTTTATTATCTTGCATCCAGCACCTCAACATGTTTTCTACGTCTTGATTGGCTCGCTCAACACTGCCTTGTGTTTGAGGACGCCGAGGACTGCCATGAATAATTTTACACTCTGGCCATATCTTCAGCAGCTCTTCAATAACATGTGCGGTAAATTCTCTTCCATTATCGCTTTGTAATATACATGGAGCACCGAACTCCAAGAATATTTTTAATAGCTCAATTGCAACGTCCGTAGCTCTCTTTGATTTCAGCGGCCGAAGGTGTAAAAACTTCGTAGCATGGTCTTGGAAGTTCATAAGCCATTTATATTCTCCATCTGGAGCCGACTGTAGATCCACTAAATCTACTTGGCCTCGAAAATTAAAATCTTTGGAAATTATAGGCTTTGTTACAATTACTTTTCTTGGTACAGACCGTTTCTTCTCACATAAAGAACACATTTCAAGGAATATCTCAAAGGCCTTTTTTGGTATATGCAGCTTATTTCTAATGAAATTAATCATTTTTATTCGGCCACCATGTCCAAGATTTTTATGAACTTCCGTTAGACATTAATAATATTTTTCCGTTGGTACTATACGAATAGTTGGTTCAGCAATGTTTTTTTTTCTTGAATATTTCCTCGCCGAAATTCAGTATGTCATACTTTGACATGTAGTAATAATCCGCCGGCTGCTTGGGCACCCTACCCTCATTTACTTGTTGGATAACCTAAAAATACGCTAATAAGTTACCGGTATTCATTCAATATGAGTTATTTTGGTCATCAAACAAGTTAATCCTATGTAATCGCTTTGAATTCAAAAGGAAAGTGATAAATCATGCTATTTGAATATCAAAATACTAACCTGCAAATCCATTCGGTAGTCCAGGGTTTTTTCACATTATGTTCGTTTATCGAGTGGCTTTGATAAAGCTCACGTAGCTTATGGTGGCACAATCGTTTTGCTGCCCTACTTTCCTCATTTTGCACAGTATTAACGAGAATATTGCCGTCACTAGAAATATTTTCTGTCGCCTCCATGGTAGAAATACACAACAAACAACATCAGCGCCTCTAACGGTGGATAATGGAAGTATTTTACGATACGGCCGCTAACGTTTGGCCGCATCATGAAATAGTCATGCATTTTGCTATTCAAATCGTTAAACGTCGGTCGCTCATTGATCTGGCTAAGCCATTTAAGGATACGGCCAGTTTGATTTGGCCTTTTCATGAAAAGGACACATTTCGTGATATGGCTAACCACATCATGATATTACTAATTCTACGATATGGCTACGACATTACGATGATGAAACATAAGAAGTAGATACAGGAGATAGGTAGAGCTTTATAAACAAAAACAAGCGAAATAAAAATAATGGTAAAATTATAGGTTACCTACCTTGTTGATATGTGCATTGACCCACATATTCTTGTCTGAAAAAGTATCGCATTGTGTTAGGATATCGTCTCTTCGTAATCCAGTTGGTGTGGGTGTTAGCAGATAATATTTTGACTAACTTATCACACTCTTCTTCGTAACATTCGCTTTTCAGTTTCCACCGTAACCCGAACGAGAAATTTCGGTCTCCACTATTGTCATCAAATCTAATAAATTAAAAATGCTCATCCGAGAATAATTACAGATCGTTGATTGTTTCGCACATCTTTATTACTATACTGACAAAAACTGCATCAAAACAAAACGACCACAGATCACCGGTGAGAAATTGTGATCTTGCAACGCACATGTTTGCCAAAACTGCCTATAATATTCGATATCTTTGTGTCACTCATCAATAAGGTTCTCAATTCTCTCTTTGACGTCTAGCGCATACATCGCGCCGCACGCACCGGTGCGCTAATCCACTTTCCTGTCTCGCCTAATACAGGCATGGGTCGCAGATCGCACGCGTAGTATCCCACGGGCTATTCAGACGATACATTGTCAATGTGAGCGCTTAAGGCGATACCTCGACCGTGCAAAGGTCCCCGTTACTCCAGGAGGAAAGACCCGCAGTGTGAGAGGGACGGAATCGGTAAAAATGAAAAAACGTAGCGCTAAACCACAGAATAATTGTTTAAAAATAAACTACGCTATTGTGAATGTGATCAAAAGTTTTTTAAGGAGATTTTGCGAATACATAAATAATATCTACATTTTGAACGCAGTTCCACAATGAAATTAGTTAGGATTTGAGAATTACAGGAAAAAATAAACCTATTTAGAGGTGTTTTCGTAATTAAATTCTATCGAGAAAATTTCATACAATCGCGTTTTTGTTTTCGTGAAAATCTTAATCAAATACTCAATAAACGTTAACCCAAAAATCAAATCTGTAGATGACTTCATGGTGGAGTAAATGGATTCGAAAAAAAACCATATTTTTTTTCGTAGCATCTTAATACTCCGTGTGGTACAACGCAGCGTCGCGCTGTAATGCTCGGGCTTTTCAAGCGGTTCGAAATCCTGAAAAGCCTGTGGGGCAAAACGCGGCCCAGCGTTGTACCCCACGGGCTTTTCAGAAGACACAACCCCCTCACTAAAACGGTAAATCTACAGCGGTGTACCGCAAGAATCCGTCCTGGGTCCTGAGCTATACATTATATACACATTTGACCTTCCGTAGTGTCTAGAGTGCAATTTAAGCGTTTTTGCTGATGACACAAATATATTCGCATACCCATTGGTGGACTACGATAGACTCCAAGGTGATTTGAATAGAATAGCTAGCTGGTCAAAAGAATTGCTTATCAACCTAAATGCCTCAAAATGAAACATGCTGGCCGTAGGAAACCGCAACCCACATTTGGCGTACAAGCTAGGAAACGCACAACTCAAAACAACTAAAGTACAAACAGACCTGGGTGTGAAAATCTCCGAGAATCTCAAGTGGGATTAACATATAACAGCTATTACCAAGAAGGCAAGAAGGGCCATTTACTTTGTAAGAAAAACCTTCGGAAATCCAGAAATGATGTTAAAAATCTACAAGAGCTTTATTCGACCAATGTTATATGTATTTCAAGTCTGGAGTCCATATTTTGTCAAGGACACGACACTGCTAGAAAAGGTTTACAAAGATACCAAAACAACTGAAAAGACAATCTTATGAAGAAATACTACAGATGTTAAGGCTCACAACTTTAAAGGAACGCAGGGAACGTGGAGACCTCATCGAAACAGATCCTTACAGGCCACTATGACTTAAAAGACTTCCAAAAGCTCCTTAAGATGAATGAAAATACTAATCTTCGACGTCATAATCTTAAAATTGATACACGTTCTTTACACAATAACCCTCTACTTCCTTAGCAACAAAGTGGTCATCACCTGGAACAAACTATCGGAAGAAGTAATCAACAGTTTTAAAAAAAACTTGACACAGACATGTTAACCTTATAAAAGAATACATAAAACAGAATTATCAGATTCGGTCAACATTAGTTGTCTCAACTGCCTGCCTGTTAAAAGCATTCATGCTAGCAATTCAGGACCAAGTAATAGCCACCGGGAATTACCAGAAACACATAATCCGCCTACCCAACCTACCTACACACATGTGCAGACTATGCCATAGAAGCTCCGAAACCATTCAACACATCACCAGTGCCTGCTCATCATTAGCTCAAACAGACTATAAACATAGACATGACCAAGTTGCCGCGATTATCCAATCCACCAATAGCTTATGATTCCAAACTTATTAATGAAAAAACTACTTACGGCAAATGTCAACCTACATCATCCATACTACAAAAAGAAAATTACAAAATATACTGGGACAGATCTATAATTACCGATGAAGCAATACACTTCCATAGCCTGATATAACCGTAGATAGACAAATCAAAAAAGTTGTATACCTTATAGACCCAATACTCACAATCTGAACAGCATCCAAACTACAAAAATAGTAAAATATAAAATCAGTTAAATCGAAAGTTAAATTCAGTTAAAACAGTACCCATAATATTATCTACCACCGGCGTCATTCCTAATTCATACTCAAACTCACTCATACTTAAAAACAATTCACTTACATCCATCCACATTTATATTACCTACCTACTACAAAAGGCCGTTATTTTGAACACATGCAGTGCAGGGTCGTTCGCAAATTCATGGGGAATTATTCATTATTATCATAATATTAGTCATCACTCATTCATCACTATGCACTTGGCTTAGGCCCGTGCCGTAAAACAACCTCCTTGGAGAGAAATAAATATAATAATAATAATATATACCTGTATAGAAATTATGAGTCTTGTGGCGACCACTGTCCACAACTGGCGGCGTTTTGTGGCTATGTTTAGTAGCTCGTGTGTGGCGAGGCTTAGTAAGCTCAAATAACCATGCTTGCTGTATTTCTCAGGTTGGTGGAAGTACGATGAGCGGAGTAATGAAGAATTGGAGGCATGTTGGAATAACGAGGAGACACAGTGTTCACTGTTGCTTGCGGGGGCTGTTTACTTGATTGACTTCACAAGCATGGTGCAGACGAGACGCAACGACACCACGCGGCGTCGCCGAGTGCGACGGGATGCACCCACTCTACTTGCTAAAGGTTTGCAAACAATTTACTAATCTTATCTTTATTGACTGAAGAGACTCTGTTCACCCTTGCCTCAATAGTAAGCACATGGTCTGTTTAGTATTGTAGGTCTGATATCAGATGTATCTGCCAGCCAACAGACCTACATATGATCAGACTATGCCTATGTGCCATTGCCAGTTACTGGAAAACAGGTTTTATCAAAATGATAGTTCCTTTGCTGCCGCGTAACAGGGATGAGGAGAGCAATGCAGCAATATTTTACTGACTAGGTGACTACCAAAATACATAACATGTGTTTATCTACACACGTATCATAAACCCTCTTTACTGCATTCAAAAACCGTACGTTACGATCAGCATTATGTTAAACTACTTGGTAAAAACTCGTTTCGTATCTGGAAAACTACACATTATGGTCATTATGTGTAGTTTTTCTACATATAATGACATTCAAATTTCGATTGCCGACGCCCGCCTGCGTGCCGTCCCTAGTTTGTCTGTGAAGTTGGTACTGACATTCAAATTTCAAAAGCCGACGCCCGTCTGCGTGAAGTTGGTACTAAAGAACAAGCTAAACAATTGCAGAACCACAATGCCGGTCAAACATGCGGTTCCTGAACACATCAAAGAGAGCTTATGATATGTGTGTAGATAAACTAGTGTATGTAACTGTACATAATTAGGCATTAAAACTCGAGTGATATTATTATGAAACTCGCCTTCGGCTCGTTTCATAAACCCACTCTCGGGTTTTAATGCAGCAGTCACATAAACTACTATTATGTGTGATTAAAATATGTTTAATTTCAGGTATAGCGGGTATAAAAATAGTCGATGAGAGTGGAAATGATACCAAGACTGATAATGATAATTCTGGCTCAAGCCCTTCCAGTCCGCAAACTGAAAACCCAGAGAATGAAGTAGAATCTACTACTGTTACTGAACATAGCAGTGACAATGTTGACCCTGATGAGAATGACAATGAAATTAGTGTTGTAATTGGTGGTTTAAAGTGAGTGTTCAATGGAACTTTTTTATTGATTGACTCTTATAAGGCCTGTTACATTGTCATATAAATCATATATTTATGATCCTATCATAGTTCTTTATCTCTCACCTTTATGTATGACATAATGATATTGGATCATAGATTTATGATCATGTTAATGACAGTGATGTAATTTAGGTCCCATATTGATCAAATATCACAACTCATAAAGGTGTGAGTGAGAGAGAAAGTACTATGATAGGATTTGTATATAGGATCATAGATATATGATGATTTATATGACAATGTAATAGGACTGACTGACTACTGATGGGATTCTACCCGGGAATAAATATTTTTTGGGAAAAAAACGCGAAATAATTCCGGGAAAAAACCGGAAATGGGTTTTTTCGTGGGTGAAAACGTTTAAACTACTTGAACGAATCACGTCTTTACAAAAAAAATACTACAACAATTCAATCACCAAACATTTTTTTTACATAATTAAAACAAAATAATGAATGTTTTAGTTATCTTAATGACAGTGATGTAATTTAGGTCCCATATTGATCAAATATCAATATGTGTGTCTAAATTTACCGCACCAATGTGGAAAAAATCCACATCGTGACTTTGTCCTTGTGATGTTGACGGCTGCTGATCAAAATCTGTCGTAGGACTTGTCATTTCGCTTCTTGGGAGAGGACTGGATACTGGTTTCTCTTCTACTTCAGCAATTGGTTTCTTGCTTAGCAAATCCCAATTATATGAAATATACCTATGCTATTTTTGCCGCCCTCCCAGTTTTCAAACGGTTTCTCTTCAAACTGTGGATGTGTGCATGTTTACTGACCGTTAAAGACCGTTCAATTGCTGTTGATGTTCAGGGCGCTGTCAATATGCGCACAGCAACTTTGCACCCACGAAGGCTTTTCCCCAAAAGCCTTCTCTGGCTCTATAATGTACGGGCTTAAGGCTTTTCCTCGCCTCCACTACATTCAAAATTCGTTATTTATCTTCATTACCTACTATCGTGGTGGGATTTCAGAACGTAAACAACATTCTTGACTTAATGTCCTTACAAGCCAACCTCCAGCTTAAATATATGCTCCGAGATAGGTTCTGAAAGCGAGCATTATATCACCGTTTCCCAGAAGTTCTCATCAAGTAAATGTCTTTTTGTTACCCTTGACATCATGGAGGCACCTTCGTCAACTGCAAGGTATTTTAATGCTGCCTTACTGTTCAAAAAGCTTCTCAAGGCATGCTGGTAACTACCCCAAAGCGTTTTGCATGGCAGTTTCAATTGCTCTCCTAATCCTTTTTCCTATATTATATGTGACAGCAGGGTGTTCAGGATTTGACTTTTTCTTACTGCTTTTGTCGAACCACGTCCACCGCAATCGAAATTATTGCTGTTATAGCTTCCAATTTCACAATGTCATGGCACAAAAAAAAACATGTGTGTGCTACACAACTCAATCCTCTTAGATTTGGAAGCCTGTCCCGTGCCAATTCGAGGACTTTTTGGCCATTTCTGGCATTGTTTCAATAAGTGTGAAAACAATAATTCAAGCTCTTCCTTCAAATATTCTGCAGTGTGAGGATGACTTACTGTGTGAAGACTTCACGAAAAAGGGTTCTGGATTGGATATGATGAAGTTTATTATGACTTCATTCCGACACTTGCTCCATCCGTCACACTGAAGATGTTATTTGTTTAAACCTTTCAGTTCTTCGGTGATTTCCTTCTCTATTTCTTTATAGATAGAATTCAGGTGTTTTGTAGACAGTGCTTTTCTGGTTGATGAATAAAGGCTGCGGTTCATCATAAAACTCGGTCCACAGTGAATGATCTACCATTGATGGAGGAGTCCCAGTCACATAAATCGCTTTTGCAAGCAATTGTGTACGACGTTCCTTTTTTCTTCATTTAAGACGCTTTCAGAGTAAATATTTTCATCTGCTTCACTCTCCTCAACCCTCTCTATTATCGGCGAGTTTTGGCCCACAACTGGTTGCAAAATCACGCATCAAGATAAACAATAGAACACATTTGTTGGAATTTTGACCAATGGAGTTGGTCCATTATGGGTAGGTATGATTAAAACAAAGGGAAGAACGACCGAACGAACTGCAGGTGTTAATGATTTCGACAACCTAATCATTATATTGCTTTTCACTAAATAATGACATATTTTTACTACCTACCCCTAATAAAATTCATAAGCAATAAAAAATATTGACGGCTCCCGGCGGATACACGCTCAAAGGGAGGTATGATTACAAAAAAGTCAAAACGGAAAACGTCGGCAACCTAAAAAGCTTCAATTTTATTTATACTACATATCGATATTTCACTACCGATAATACAGGTGTGACGTATACTCGGCGCCACGAATAAAGAGCTCTCGGAGAAACTGGCGGGGATTACTGCGCATGTGTACAGTCGCGGCATAATTCCGAAGTGCGTTTTTAGGGTTAGTGTGAAGGAATGAGTGTTCAGGACTTTCTTCACTTCTATTTTTTCTCTGTTTGATATTTTGTTGATTGGGATATTAGCCGATGTAAATAATGGACTTTGTGTCAAATAAACTATAGGTACTCTCTATTGACAACATTTGTTAACGTCAAGGTTGAAAACTATATATATATAACCCCCTAGCATAGAATGCCACTAGTCACTAGGGCCTAGTGAATATAGATTCTTGTAGTAATAGTCCTGCACACTCTTTTCTTCCCGCTGACTAATAATTTGTAATTCGACCGGGGCGAAAGATAACGTTGGGTAATATTGTATGCGACTGTACTCAAGAAGCTTCGAGACGTGCTTTCGGTGCGGGCATCGGGAAGCGACTGATCAACGAATCAGGTGCCGGCGCTGACTACCGCCCCCGTCGCTCCTCACTTCCCCGCGCCAAACACTTGTGAAAAGTGACTACTGCGCATTCAAGGACAAAGCTCTTTAGTCGTGGCGCCGAGTATAGCATTGATTACATAACACATGTCATTCCACAAAGTCGATTCATTTTCGGGAAATAGTATGGCAGAGATACAGCCTAACACAGTATCGCACTTTTAACCATCGATATAAAGTCTGTGCTTTTAACCAGATACCTACCCCACCTGGGACACAAACGGAACTTAAGAGTGAACAGTTTTAGGTCTCCATACTTAAATATACGAAACTGCATACTGAATAATACCATTTAAATATGTTTTTTTTAATGTATTGGACAATGGAATGGATTCGGTAGGCTTAGTACCGGAGTAGATGGCATTTTAAAGAAGAGGTCTTTACTCTGCAGTGGGCTGATTGATTTGTAATGACTATGAATATGGGAAGGGAAGGGGTACTTAATAATCTGTCTGAAGGGATCGGAAATGCACTTTCCTTCGGAAAAGCACATTCGCGTTCCACGTAGATTGAGCCACCCAATTACAATTTCACACCTCCGCGTGGTCCCTCCCGGTAACTGTAGTGTGCCAATACTGGACCAATAATCATTGTACCAGTAGGGGCACATTGCAGGGGACATGACAGGAAGACTCACCACGACGTATTGAACAGCGCGGTGTTTTATGGCCAAAAGCCCTATGAATTACGCACATTCAGCACTGCCCTCATTCCCCGGCAGCCCCGCTATTCCTAACTCCAGCAGCGGTTATGGTTACGGCGGGGCAGAGGGTGCGAAGAATACCCGGCAGAGATCCGGCTGCCAACACCTGACCCTTGCTACGTATAATACACAGACCCTGAGAACTGAAGAACGGATGGAAGAGTTGCAAAAGGAAGTAGAGAAGATCAAGTGGGACGTCATTGGGTTGGAAGAAGTGATGCGCAAGGGAGAAGACCTAGAAACACTACCTAATGGCCACCTATTCTATCACCGAGGCCATGAGGACTCAACATACGGAGGAGTTGGGTTCCTCATCCATAAAGGGCTATCTCAGGCAGTCAGAAATATGTGTAGTGTCTCCACGCCAGTTTGCTCAGTCAACCTGACTATTAACAAAATATATGCTTTGAAGGTTATCCAAGCGTACGCACCTACCTCGGACAAAGCAGACGAAGAAGTAGAAGAGTTTTATGATGACATTGAGAGGGCAAAAAAGGAGAACTTTGCCACTATACGGTGATATTGGGTGACTTCAACGCGAAAGTGGGCCCCCCCTTAGAGACCGAGAAATCGGTGGGAACTTACGGGCTTGGTCTTCGAAACCCTCAAGGGGCAGACTTTTGTCAACTTCCTTGAAAAATACGAACTATTTGCTATGAATACTTTTAAAAATGCGCCCATCAAGGAAGTGGACTTGGGTCAGCCCCGACGGAAATACCAAGAACCTTTTCACCGATGTTTCCGTTCTCAACCGATTAAACCTCTTGAAGCCACCGGCGTTAGATATCGCCACTTTTCCGTTATAGGTTTCAAATTATATTACAGATGTAGTGAATAATCCTTTCCTATCGGCAAAACTCGGAACAACGATAACACCCGAATGGTGCCGATGTGTCTATGAATTACTGTATTATTAAATTACGTGTAGGTATCAAATAAATCGCATACTTTATTTATCAATGTCAAATGTCAAATTGCCCGTTTGACGTATATTTACTGAGATGTTATATGCAATGAATGTGCCTGTATGTAAATGTTAATTTTTATAAAGCAGATGTAATGTGTACCGAGCAATATAGTAATGCTTGAATTATGTTTGCCAAAACCACCACGATTCTATCATATAAAGAATTCGTTAGGTAAACAAAAATATAACTAGTTACTGAGGACGTTTTATTTCAATAAAACGCACTGATAAAAACCAAATTCCGGTTGGGATGATCTAATGATTCTATAAGGATTGGAACCCCAAAAGTCTAACTATAAGTCAAAACTACAGTAGGATTTTGCAGACCTTTTTTATAACAATAAATTTTTGTAATTAATTAAAAATACTATGACATAACAAAAAAGACACCTCAACATAAAACAAAACAAACCAGCAGAGAAATTAATATAAATAAATATGATTTTCTGATTGGATGAACGACTTCGATTATGACAGCGGGATAAGAGGAGGAGGAGCGGGGTGGACAGTGTGATTCGAAACAATACTTCCAACTTCCATATCACAGTCAGAATCAGAACTATTTTCTGGTGTATCATCGTCAGAGTTTTCATGAACGGTGATTACACAACTAGCCATATAATTTTCCAAATCAGGTTCGTGTTTTCGGTACTCGTTTTCGCATTTGACGGCGTGGTCACATACTTTGGCCCAAACATCGAAACCAATCATATTAACCTTTTCCTGTACCAATTGTTTCACAGTAGTCATATTCATACTGATATTTCTTTTGGATACGTATCCCTTTATTTGAGACCATATGTTTTCAATCGGATTGAAATCAGGATGATATGGTGACAAAATATTTCTGTGGTATTAACTACTCTATATAGATACTTCCTCTTGCAATGCGACCGTTCCCTACGTTGTCTCGATGGGTACTGAGTGCGAGTGAAGTAGTAAGACAAAAACGAACATTTCCGAGAAAATACGAAAGGAAAGGATTATTCACTACATCTGTACCATGGCATAAGGTTGAAAATCGCGACCCGTCCCAACTACCCTCGGTTTTTAGGAGGTTAAGACCTGCAGCGACCATCGTCTAGTTAGAGCCACCCTAAGGATTCATTTACCAAAAGAGAGAGCCAAGTTAGTACACGCCAACAAAAATACTATAAAGTTGACTACATGCACCTGCAAAAGGAATTTCAACTCGAGCTGAAAAATACTTTCGAAGGGCTGACGGAAGAAAATCTGGACGTGGAATGGAATCTGGACGTTCTGCCAGTCTCCAGGCGCGAATGCATAAACTAACCAAGCCTGTTCCGATAGAACGGGGAGTCCGCCAACTCCTCTTTCGCCCAAGCTCTTCACCAATGTCCTTTACGAAGAGGACGCTTTAAAGACTAGATTGGAGCGAAAGAGGTCTCAATATCAACGGCGCTTATCTTTCGCACCTGAGATTCGCTGACGATCTGGTCCTGGTGGCTGAGCACGTTGCTGATCTCCAGACTATGCTCACAGAATTGCATGAAGCATCCCTGAGGGTCGGCCTCAAGATGAACATGTCCATGACAAAGATCATGACGGACACTCCCACAAGCAACGGTATCGACATTACTGTGGATAACCGCCCCCTAGAAGTGGTTGAGGAGTATATCTATCTTGAACATTGTCTGTCTTTTGGTCGACAGAGCCAGGTAAAGGAGATCTGCATCATCATACATCTGCCAGATGGTCCGACGATGTGGCGAGGGTGGCGGGAAAGCAATGGACGCGGGTTACGCAGGATCGTGCTGAATGGCGTGTTTATGAGGAGGCCTTTACCCATCAGTGGGTCCCTTGAAAGGCTGAAAATGATGATGATGATGATGACTAATGAGTATCCACTGCCATTGCTAGGTACAAAATATCCTCTAGAAAAGTGAATAAAAACAAATAATATCTTCGTTCCTCTCCTCAATAATACAATAGATAAATTAAAATGAACTTACCTTAGAGATCCAAGTCCAAATACAAGAATAATCATGATCGGAGTCCTTGTAGGTGAGCAAAGTCGACGTGACAGGAAAAAATACCAGCCAAATCACAGTGCAAATATCGAAGTCCGAATTAATAAATAAAGTAGGGATGCAACGATACGCCTTTTGGCGGATACGATAACGACACCGATACCGATACGCTTATAAAAGAATTGGCGATACCGCTACCGATACGCTTATTGAATTAAAAAATTATGGTTAAATTGTATAGATATAGTTAATGAAAAATTGATATTCTACGCACGACAACAATTACCCTAGCGAAATAGGATAGATGTGAATGCGAGACGGGCGAAACAAAACACTGAATAGAGCAAGGGGTTTCCCCGAGCATAGTTAATTTGTGCCTCGTTTGCAACGAAATAGACGAGACAACACGCGCGTTTACATTACATTTTTAAAGCGCGAAATTTGAAAAGTATCGTTGTATCGGCCATAAAATATCGCCGATGCCGATATATCGGCAAACCCGAAGTATCGCCGATATATCAGTATCGTATCGGTTGCATCCCTAAAATAAAGTTGTTGAAAGTACACAATAGAACACCCAAGCGCAAAACACAAAAGACAAGCGACGAATGATTGCGAGTGAAGTGAACTATATTGGTCTTCGGTGTTGCCAGCCTAATTATATTTATCGATAATAACCCTCGCTTCTGAAGGTCGGGTAAAAATAAGTAGGTACACAAAAATGCATTTACTTTTGTTTTGACTTTTTATGTATTATGACACATCTGGATATTTTAGCTGGAGGCAGACAAACTCTTCTAGATAGTTATCCAAACTATCAAGAAGAGTTTGTCTGCCTCCAGCTAAAATTTCCAGATGTGTCATTGGCCGAATTTGATTGGAAGTATAAGTTTTATAGACATAACGTTGAAACGGCACATTTTTTGCAATTAAGAAGACGAAAAATGTTTTTACCCACATAAAAACCCCCTTTTGGTTTTTTTTCCCGTTTTGGATTTATTCCGCGAACCATCTAAATAGGACATTAGATAACCTTTTTTGAAATATGGATTTCTTTACAGATATCACATTATTGTTTGACACATTATGCTTATTTGCTAGGTTAATAATAATATTAAAAATATATCGTCACTTCATGGAAATTACCGTATGGGGTGGCAGAGGCGCACTTGACCCCACGTTTATCCAGTTATTCAATTCTCCATTTTGCGTGTTATGGAACTAGCCCATCGCATCATTGCTAGGTTAGTCTATGGCAATGTGTAGCATTGTGAAGATATGAAATCAGGGGGCGAGTCTGCGATCGGCATGGTAGTCTTTTTGCAGCCTGTCCAAGAGTTGATGGTTGTGGCGCTAATATCTATTCTTTCTTGGTTTCAGTTTACTGAGTTTGGGGGAGCCTGCTCCGGAGGATGAAGACACATGATTATGAACATACCACATTTGGTACTTAATAAAATTAACTGATACTTAATAAAATGAAACCTTCATCCAGGCATGACGTTGTCTAAAGCTGGGTCCAGATATGTTATCTAACGTTATTAACGACCCGAATGGCCGAGTCGGCAGTGACCCTGCCTACGAATCCAAGGGTCCCGGGTTCGATTCCCGGTGGGGGTAAATATTTGTTTGATGAGAACGAATGTTTGTACCCTAGTCATGGCTGTTTATCTATCTAAGTATAATATTTATCTATATAAGTATGTGTATCGTTGTCTAGTACCCAAGATACAGGGAATCCTAGTTTGGGTTGGGGCTAGATCAATGTGTGTGAATAGAGTCCAGTTCACTGAGTTTGGGGGAGCCTGCTCCGGAAGACACATGACTGTGAACTCTGACATACCGCATTTGGTACTTAATAAAATTAATTGGTACTTAATAAAATGAATCCTTCCTCCAGGCATGTCCTTGTCTAAGGCTGGGTCCAGATATGTTATTTTGTCGATACCGTATTTTCGTTTCGTATCAGCTTTGCGATCTAAAAACTCTGGACGCGAAGTAAAATAGCCCCTATCTCCGTAACGTCGCGTGTTCATTTCTGTGTCAAGTGTACGACCTGCGCATGCCGCGATCACGTCCAGACTGGCGTGCGCGCACCGTATCGTGTCGCCTTTGAACGAGCCGAAAAATCCGACTCGAGATGGATCGGCTGCGATCGAGACCCGTATACCGAACGGGCGTCCAATCTAGCGTTCTTGGATCGCGACGCCGCCGCTGATACGATACGTAGGTACGTTATGGACAAAATAACATTTCTGGACCCAGCTTTATGCTGTGTTCAGGCTGTGGCAATGTCCCACAGAAATATTTTTTTTAGTCACCTACATCACAGGACATACTGCCAATTAGTATTGGATTGAATGGGATTCGAAATTGTACATACTTTTACTTATTCACTATTTAAATTGAATAATCTTATCAGATTTGTAAATAAAGGGCTTTTGTTAGGTCTTTCCCTTATATGTTTAGATAGAAACTCCAATTACTAATCTTGAAACGAGTTACCCCCAATGACCAAAATAAAGGTTTAGCGTCTGTTGGTGTGACAATGTGTCTGTATGACTATCCGTGGCACTCTAGCAGTCAAACAGATGGACGGATTTTAATGTGGTTTTCTGTAAATCTAAGTAGACATCGCTGCGGTGGTTCATTGATATTATTTTGTTAAAATCGGTTCAGTAGTAGTAAAATTCGGGGGTTTCTTTTTAATTTATAAATTTATAGTAATTTTGTAAGTAAACATATTAATGTCATTGGCCAGTACAACCCTTTGACTTTGACATTCAAATTATATTTTTTGTACTGGCCAATGCATTACTTTGCTTACAAAATAATTATAAGAAGATAGGTAATTTGAGTAGTGTTTTGTTGTAGTGGCACACTTGTGCCCATATTGTCCAGACATTCAATACTCCATATATAGTCATGTATTAAAGTGAAAGTCTTGAATAACTACTCTAAAATAACTAGATTTCAGCTAGGAAAAGATTTCTTTCTGCCTTCTTGAAGAATAAATTTAATCATAACTATGTATGTTATAATATATCGACAAATAAATCATATTAATTGTTAATTAATTTGTTATAAATAAATAATTTACAATACCGTCAACTGCCCATACTTCGCCTGCTTTTTGAAGGTTTTTGCAAAATAACTCCCAAATTATTCGATATAGGAATGGTTTTATTAAGAAAAGGTATACTGTCCGCTTCGGCCGCCTACGAAACCAATGCTATGTAACCAGTTACGTGTGAAGAATTAATATTCTTGCTACAAAACTAGTTGCGTAGAAGCTGACGCGCGCGCTAGCGAACGGACGTGTATTCGGTTGAATTAATATTTACGTAAAGTTAATGGGTACGAAGTGTAATGGCTGTGATTTGGCAATATACGATATACTTTACATGGAGTGCTCGCAGGAGAGGTGTAAAAAGTTTTATCACTTGAAGTGCCTTGGATTCACCAATGAACAGTTTGGGGAGTTAAGTGAGGAGTACAAGAATTCGTGGATATGCCCAGCGTGCAAGTGTAGCATTCCCAAAGTGGGGAATTCGGATACACCAATCAAGGTAGCTGTGATGCCTGCGATGAATGAGACCTTCACGCCGAGTAGCTTCGTCAACCTTCAGCCCCGGGGTTCACGCAACAAGGTAGACACATCGAATGTTCACAATGACGCGGAAATACTTCGAGTTCTCAAGGAGCTTAGGATGGAGATGAAGTCCCAACAGGATGAACAGGTGAAGAGCTTCAAGCGCCTTCAAGAACAGTTAAATGCGATCGAAATAGAAATGAAAGACCTCCGAAAAAATATGACGGTAGTTGACGAAAACACAAAAAAACTGGATCAAATTGAAATCCTCATACACAATCTTGGGCGGAAAGAAGTAATGGAAGAAAGCGTGGTACCGGTGGATAGTTCCGCTATCGGAAAAGAAGCTCCACTAACATTTGCGAAGGTATTACAACAACGCGATCAAAGGGTAACAAAAAGTTCGCCGGCAAATAAAAGTCAGGCCACGAAACTGGCGGAAGTATCAGTGACGGTCCCGCCTCATAGTGCTCCGTTTGCTCCAGTCCAACCCAGCGACGACGGTGGCATTGAAGATCGGCAAAAGAGCCAGCAGGGAGTTTGGGAAACGGTAAATAGAACAAAAAGAAAGTACCCTAGGAAAGAGGTCAAACAAGGAGGTTGTAAACAATCTTTAGAAATTGAAGGGACAGAACAAAAGAAATCCCTTCATGTTTGGAGAGTGAAGAAAGGGACAACAGTGGAATCAATGGCAGCATTCGTGAAGAAGATCTGCGGTGAAAATGCTGAAATAAAAGTCGATGGTATCAAACACAAACAAGAGAGAAACTACGAGTCATTCATTATAACGGTTCCAGAAAGTTTGTATGAAAAATTAAGTGAAGATGGAAATTGGGCAGTAACTATAAAATATTGTGAGTGGGATTGGTTTTTTCGGAGAGACACACAAGTTACGAGATATTAAACCATTACAAATTTATTACCAGAACGTAAGAGGATTGCGAACCAAATTGGACCCCTTTTACGCATGCATTGCATCATCTTCTGCAGATTTATTTGCTATAACGGAAACAGGGTGCCACGATTCCATCCACGACGCAGAACTTATCCCACCTGGTTACAGCGTACTAAGATGTGATCGATCTGACGGCCGCAAACATGGCGGAGCGCTTTTAGTGGCCGCACCCGGAATTGAGTTGCGTCGAGTGTCGATACCGGGTGACGTCATCGTGGACAATCATCTGTTCGAGTTAGTTTGCGCCGGGTCATACTGTCGGGATAGGCATAAGGTAGTAATTTGCGTAACGTACATTCCACCGAAGAGTGCGGACAATGAATACTTGGTGATGTTTAGGATAATAGAACAACTATGTAATAAGTATAGTCAAATAATAGTGCTGGGAGATTTTAATTTGTATTCGTGTTCGACTAATATAGTTAATTACAATGAATACTTGTTAACCTATTGTGGATTCATTCAGAATAACGGAGTACGTAATTGCAATAACAGAATTCTAGATGTAGTGCTGATTACGGGGGAGGTGGAGGTGTGCGTGTCGGCGGCGGACGAGCCGCTGCTGCCCGTGGACGCGTACCACCCGCCGCTCGAGTGCTCGCTGCGCCTGCGCCCGCGCGCCGCGCCCGCAATGCCGCCATCCTCGCCCGCCGCACCACTCGCACCGGCGCCTGCGCATGCTAGTCCGACCGCTTGGAACTTTAATAAGGCGGACTTTCCTCTACTATACTCTGCGATAAGAGACATAGACTGGACTCCAATTTATGACCTAGATTTAGAATTGAGTTTAAATTATTTTTATGACAAGGTTAATTCAATTTTTGACGAATGCGTTCCCCATAAAAAGCGAAGTAGCGCAAGTTCGAGATACAGCTATCCCGAATGGTACACTATTGAATTGATTCGCGACATACAGTTGAAAGCACGGTTACATAAACGATATAAATCGAGTAATTCCAGGTTGGATTATGAATGTTTTTCACAGTGTAGGGCTAGAGTGAAGAGATTGATTGAATTAAACCAAGAGCAGCATCAAAGTAAGGTAGAACTAAATTTATCAAAAGATCCTAAATCGTTCTGGAATTTTATAAAATCAAAACAAGGCACACGTAATGCACAAACGATTTTGAAAAACGGAGAAGTTCTGACTGGGGAGCGATGTGCAAAGGAGTTTGCCGAATATTTTTACTCGGTTTATAGTACAAGAACTGCTGATTTAAACGTGGAGGCAGCAATAGTGGAAGCGGGTGACAGGAACGGGGCTGCGCGAGTACATCTGGAGAGACTACAGCTGAACGAGGTGCAGCGGGCACTGAGGCAGCTCAAGCCGAAGAGATCAGCGGGACCAGATGGCATCCCGCCCTACATTATCAGGGATTGTCGCTTTGTATTAGCCGAGCCACTACTCCATATATATAATAAATACTCGCTGACAGATTTTTAAATGGTGTATTTCTTTTCGTGGCAGTAACAAAAGTGTTCTCAAAATCAAAGCAGTCCTATTTATAACATCTATTCCCTCCATCTCCCGCGTTCGTTTTCGCGGTTAAACACACCCTTCTTCAGACTATCCAAAACCGGAAATGCAATTTACACGTATTATTTCTAACACGAATTCTATAATTACTACAAATATTCTGGATAGTTCTAAAATTGGCTTTAACATTATCAAGATTTAACAAATTATAAAACATTTCAATAAACCATCAGATTAATATTAGCATCGAACGGAAATGTCTAATACATCGCTAGTTACCATTTTTAATCATGTCACTTCCTGTTACAAGTCTAAAAGATTTAAATATGAATTAAACATAATAACGATAGGACCTTCATAAATGGCTCTAAAATCAGAATAGACTTTATTATGATTTTAGAGTTCAATTTTCAAAAAAGGATATAACCAGAACAGGGTACGTCTATAACGGAAGTATTACTACATCCGGCTATAGGTTCGACAAAGTTAAATTTGAAGAAACGAGGATAGATTCATGATTTAAACCAAAGACAAATATAAACTAAAGAAATGATGATTAATTACAATTAATGTCAAACATAAAAGGATTTTAACTATCATCATAATCCTTCAAATAATCTAAACGGAAATGGAAAGTTGCTTTACGTTAGTACAAGCCGGCTCCACTAGATGGCGTTAGATGTAAGTATAGTGAAATATACAAGGTGTAACTAACAAGAGCTAACATTCGACCGTCCTGACTCTAAAGTTTGTCTCTAAACTTATACAATTACTTCTACAAAACATTATTTCTGCAAACTAGGTATACTATCTCATTATAAAACAGGGAAATAATAATATCAAGACTTTGTAAGCATGCCTCTTATTCAAGATAGGCTTCGTTATCTGCACCTGATCCCTCATTCCTGAATCTATAGTATAATAACTACAGATTCATTAATCGTATCAGACTTCCAGATCTTCAGTTTTAATATCTGCACCTGATCCCTCATTCCTGAATCTATAGTATAATGACCATAGATCCATTAATCGTATCAGACTTCCAGATCTTCAGTTTCAATATCTGCACCTGATCCCTCATTCCTGAATCTATAGTATAATAACCACAGATTCATTAATCGTATCAGACTTCCAGATCTTCAGTTTTATTATCTGCACCTGATCCCTCATTCCTGAATCTATAGTATAATGACCATAGATCCATTAATCGTATCAGACTTCCAGATCTTCAGTTTCAATATCTGCACCTGATCCCTCATTCCTGAATCTATAGTATAATAACCACAGATTCATTAATCGTATCAGACTTCCAGATCTTCAGTTTTAATATCTGCACCTGATCCCTCATTCCTGAATCTATAGTATAATGACCATAGATCCATTAATCGTATCAGACTTCCAGATCTTCAGTTTCAATATCTGCACCTGATCCCTCATTCCTGAATCTATAGTATAATGACCACAGATTCATTAATCGTATCAGACTTCCAGATCTTCAGTATCTATCTATACTATTCTTTCTTTTCTATAAATTTTAAGCATTCTTCTCAAATCATACTTTCTGTGCAATTTATAAATTCTATGTAAATTACACATTTTATTTAAATTATGCTCGTAAATCATCTAAACACAATATGATACATTATTATCCAAATTAACTACAACTTATATGTTCATCATCTGTGTTGTCACTATCAGTATCACTCTCTACAGTCACTGTAATCCAAGGACGTATGCGATCTGTTGACCAAATATTACTATATTTTCCTTTAGTTATGTTGGAACCAGGAATACTTGATACCTCGTATCTATCATTTTCTAAAACCCTTGATATCTTGAACGGGCCCGTATACTTGGGCAAAAGTTTTTTACTCTTCCCATCATTAGAAGGAGTAGGTTTTAAAATTTTCACTAAGTCACCTATCTTGTATAGCGTAGCGTCTTTTCTAGTTTTGTCAAATCTCTCTTTTTGTTGAGCCTGATTCTTCTCAACGTGTTCATTAATCTCTTGTATAATTTGTTCACTAGCTTTCCCGTTTTGTCGTGTATCTACCACTGTATCTCCTAGTATACCGTCTCCTTTTCCTAACAATCTTTTCCCAAATAACGCTTCTGAGGGCGTCTTGCCCATCCCTTTATTGAGTGTATTATTAAGTCCCCATTGTATCTTCCCTAGTTCTTGATCCCATTTGTTTTCACCTAAACTATCAGTATAGGTCCTAAGTCCATCTAAAATAGTACGGTTATACCTCTCCACTTGTCCGTTAGCCCTAGGAGTAGAGACAGCATTAAGAATGTGGCGAATTTCATATTCTGTACAGAATCTTTTGAATTCGTTTGAAGTAAAACTCGTACCT
Organism: Argyresthia goedartella; assembly: GCA_949825045.1. Taxonomy (NCBI): domain Eukaryota; kingdom Metazoa; phylum Arthropoda; class Insecta; order Lepidoptera; family Argyresthiidae; genus Argyresthia; species Argyresthia goedartella. Next base: position 15,952,625 of record OX463821.1, on the reverse strand, counting down.
CGATCTGAGATCAACCTAACTGGATGACCGAAGATTGAAAACAACTCTATCAAACATCTGATAGCCGAGTTTGATTTAGTATTGCGTAGTGGTTTGAGTATACTAAATTTAGTAAATCCATCCACAAGTACAAATAGATATTGATTACCCCTGGAACTCTTGATAAATGGTCCTAAATGGTCTATGTGTACTGTGTGGAATGGAATATCATATTTAGGAATATTGTGTAAATAACCTTCTTTTGGTCCTGAGGGTTCTTTACCGAAAGCACAGTGTAAGCAAGATCGTACATATTTAGTTATAAATTTCTTCATTTTGGGGAACCAAAAATCTTTCCTGATCTTGTCCAAAGTTTTTTCTACCGAAAAATGTCCTACATCATCATGATTTCGTTGGCATATTTGCCACCTAGCGCTCTTCGGGACTACCCATTTTAGTTGATCTCCTATTTTTCGGTATATGCGATTGTTTTGTACGACAAAGTTTTGTCTTATATCAGTCAATTCCTTGTATTGCGAGTCTTCAAGAATGGATCGAATATGTTGAATTTTAGGATCTGTCAATTGAAGACTCAGTACCCAATCTTCTTGAGATATATGCATTACCCGAGACAAATGTTCATACTTGTCATTATCCTGTCCATCTTCAAGAGGATTTCGACTGAGCGCATCGACATGTTTCATTGTACAACCGGGTCTATATTCAATGGTACAATCGTATTCTTGCAGAGCGATCCACCAACGAGCTATCCTTGGTATTAAATCTCTCTTGGAGAAAGTTGATCTTAAAGCGTTACAGTCTGTGTGTATTGTAAAGGGTTTACCTAACAAATAAACTCTAAACCTATTGAGAGAAGTTATAACGGCAAGAGTCTCTAATTCATATGCATGAAATTTCTCTTCATCTCGCGTCGTTTTTCTACTAAAGAAAGCGATAGGTCTTAAGTCAGATTTCATATTTTCCCTTTGTAATAATATTCCTCCAAAGCCTTTTTTTGATGCATCACAATGTAATTCCGTGATGAATTCAGGATTATACAAACTCAAAATAGGTCTGATGATTAGTTTCTCTTTTAATGTTGTAAAAGACTCTTGCTGTTCTTTCTCCCACTGCCAAGCAATATCTTGTTTCGTTAGGTCAGTCAAAGGCTTAGCGATGCTAGAAAACCCCTTGATAAATTTCCTAAAGTAGCTAGCCAGGCCAATAAATTGTCGAATCTCATGCACTGATTTGGGAGTTGGGAATTGTTCTACAGCAGAAATTTTGGCTTTACCAGGTCTAATGCCCTCGACAGATATTTCGAACCCCAAATATTCTATTTCAGTTTGAAAAAAGTTACATTTATTTATATTTAACGTCAGTCCAGCTTCCCTTATGAGAACAAAGGTTTGTTCTAATTTTGCTAAACATTCTTCGAATGTCTTTCCACATATTAATAGGTCATCCATATATGCCAAAGCACATTTCTCACGAGATTTTCCCAACATTTTATTTATTGTTCTTTGAAAAACAGCTGGACAATTAACTAGTCCAAAAGGAGCTCTACAAAACTGATACAACCCATCAGGAGTTATAAAAGCTGTCAAGTGCTTACACTCATCTTTTACAGGAATCTGATAAAGTATTTATTTCCACTCAATAAATCTAGTTGATCATCTATTCTTGGGAGAGGATAATTATCTCTTATTGTCTTTCGGTTCAGTGCCCGATAGTCGACACACAATCTATATCCTCCTGTCTTCTTTGAAACTAACAATACAGGACTAGCATACTGTGATTCTGACTCTTCAACAATATTATTTTCCAGCAGCTCATTGACCATATTTCTAACTACCTCTTTTTCAGTATGACTCAAACGGTAAGGTCTGTAAACAACGGGGATTTCATCGTGTAGTTTAATTTCTAGTTCTGTTATGTCTGTACAACCAAGTTCGGCTAAGTTTTGCGCAAAACAGTCACGATTTTTGTTGATTACTTCATAAGTTCTACTTTTCTGCTCGGTTGTAAGATCAGGGTTAACATTAATTTCCTCCTTACTGAAAGGTTCTAAATGCTGTAGAGCAAAGAAGCATCTTGGCTGTCCGAACATTTCTGAACTGTCTAGAGAATCTTCACTTTCACTCAAGGTAATACCCCGAGCAACACCGAAGTCTTTTGTAAAGTAAATTGGACTGTTGAAGATATTCATTATAATAATAGCACACTTCCCGTCTTTTAATTTATACAACCCTTCCTGAATACAATACTCAACACCATTTATGTTTCGATAATTACCTTTTAGGTATATATTTGCATCGCGTACATCCTTACAGTAGCATTTAATTAAACCTACAGTTTCAATTTTAGTGTCGGAGTGTACGTATAACATGTGTTTGTTATAAATTTGGTCATTATCAAATGACGGTAACTCAGGATTAAAATCTCTGGTCATGATATTAAGGGAGCTATCTGTTTTTGTGATAATCACATTAGGTAATTCGGTGAAATCCTGTCCTACAAGTAAGGGTACGTGCAATTGTTCGTCTCTTACAACTAGCGCTGTTATCGTAGCTTCAACTGTATCAATAAGTAAAGTTAATTGCACTCTACCTAAAGGCTGAACACGTACATTCGCCAATCCATGAACTGTCGGTATACTATCAGTCGCAATTGCTAGACCTATTTGGGTGGCCAATCTTTGCGTAATTAGTGTGCAATCGCTTCCCATATCAACAAAGCACTGAGTTTCTTTTACATTATTAATCAGAGCTCTTTTGTAATATTTATGGCTAGGATCGGCTATGCTGTTTATAACAAGAACCTGTTTTTCAGTATTTTTCTTTTTACGCGGACAATCATTGGTTTTATGACCGTATAACTTTTGCTAACCATATTTCAATTCGGCTATTTTTGATAGATGGGTCAAACTCTGGGATCATGTTTTCATTGCCTCTAGTGGATAAACCTGGTTTTAGTGACTGTAGGAGTTTATAAAATTCATCGAAAGTTACTAACATGCCTGAATTAGACGAGTCAGTTTTATTTCTAACCTGTACGTCCAGCACCGTATTACTCGTCGCTGTAGCACTCGGGTTCACGTTTTCTTCGTCTCGTCCGGTCGTAGAACTACTTGACATCATAGCAGCTGGGTCGTCAACTCCGATTGCAGAATTGCTCGACGTCATGGCGACTGGGGCATCTCGTCCGGTCGCAGCATTGCTTGACGTCATGGTGACTGGGCCATCTCGTCCGGTCGCAGCATTGCTTGACGTCATGGCGACTGGGCCATCTCGTCCGGTCGCAGTATTGCTTGAGGTCATGGCGACTGGGCCATCTCGTCCGGTCGCAGAATTTTCTGGATCATGTACTCGTATTGCTGAAGAAGTACCTGGGGTTTGAATGCTTGAAGATCGTATGGAATTCTCCTTTGAACGCCTGACGTCCTCATTGTGGATACGACGTCGTTGTGATGAAGTATCCCTGGCCGATTCACGAAATCTCTTTTTTGATGGACTAATATTTCGTTCCCGCGATCGGCTCGTTCTAGGTGTCCTGCGGCTTCTATCACGATCTCGACGTTTACCACGCCGATAGCTTCTAGATCTTGAACGTGATCTTCTGGATTTAGAGCGGTCCATCGTGGGGCAGTTGAAGAATTTGCTTCTTTCGTAGAACCACTTCTGATAATAAATACTCGCTGACAGATTTTTAAATGGTGTATTTCTTTTCGTGGCAGTAACAAAAGTGTTCTCAAAATCAAAGCAGTCCTATTTATAACATCTATTCCCTCCATCTCCCGCGTTCGTTTTCGCGGTTAAACACACCCTTCTTCAGACTATCCAAAACCGGAAATGCAATTTACACGTATTATTTCTAACACGAATTCTATAATTACTACAAATATTCTGGATAGTTCTAAAATTGGCTTTAACATTATCAAGATTTAACAAATTATAAAACATTTCAATAAACCATCAGATTAATATTAGCATCGAACGGAAATGTCTAATACATCGCTAGTTACCATTTTTAATCATGTCACTTCCTGTTACAAGTCTAAAAGATTTAAATATGAATTAAACATAATAACGATAGGACCTTCATAAATGGCTCTAAAATCAGAATAGACTTTATTATGATTTTAGAGTTCAATTTTCAAAAAAGGATATAACCAGAACAGGGTACGTCTATAACGGAAGTATTACTACATCCGGCTATAGGTTCGACAAAGTTAAATTTGAAGAAACGAGGATAGATTCATGATTTAAACCAAAGACAAATATAAACTAAAGAAATGATGATTAATTACAATTAATGTCAAACATAAAAGGATTTTAACTATCATCATAATCCTTCAAATAATCTAAACGGAAATGGAAAGTTGCTTTACGTTAGTACAAGCCGGCTCCACTAGATGGCGTTAGATGTAAGTATAGTGAAATATACAAGGTGTAACTAACAAGAGCTAACATATATAACCAAAGCCTAAGTACAGCGGTGTTTCCAGTCAGATGGAAAAAAACACGAGTGGTGCCGGTACCCAAAGGTCGAGCAGGACCGAGTGTTGAGGAGTACAGACCTGTTGCTGTATTATCAACTCCAGCTAAAGTGTTGGAATCCGCTATCCACCAGACCATACTTGCACAGGTGAGTCCGCAATTGTCCGATGCCCAGCATGGGTTCCGCCCGGAGAGGAGCACCACCAGCAACCTCCTCAGCTCCATGGCGGAAGTAATGCCAGCAGTGGATAGCAGGCTACAAGTTGATGCGGCTTACTTCGATTTTAAGAAGGCATTCGACTTGGTCGACAATGATGTTCTACTGAGGAAGCTGGCAGGCTTTGGTTTCACTCCACATCTCCTTAGATATTTTGCTAGTTATATGCGAAATAGACAACAGTATGTGGAATACAATGGATTTAGTTCTGAACCATATTTTACTAAGTCAGGAGTAAGTCAAGGTAGTAATCTGGGTCCATTGCAATTCATATTAATGATTAATGATTTACCCGACGTAGTTCAGGACACAAAGTGCCTTTTATTCGCGGACGACCTCAAATTATCACTCGCTATAACAAATATAGAGGACAGTGGGAAAATGCAAAGGGATATCGATAGAGTGGTGGCCTGGAGTGCAGAAAACCAGCTGCAGTTTAACACCTCTAAGTGCGTCACAATTAGTTTCACTAGATCGCACACTCCTATGTTGCATAACTATGAAGTGAGTCAGACGCCCATGACAAGAGTCAGTGAAGTTAAAGACCTGGGAGTGACGCTGAGGGCTGATATGACATTCAAAGAGCACATAGTTAAATGCTGCAAAAAAGCGTTTAGGAACTTAGGGTTTATACTAAGAAGGGTGCAAAACTTCAAAAATATCAAAGCGATCACTGCTTTATGCAATGCATTGGTGAGGAGTCATTTTGAATGCAATGCTATTATTTGGGCTCCACATGAACATAAATATATTGAAATGTTAGAGAAAGTGCAGAATAAATTTATAAGATATTTATATATGAGGCAGTATGGGGTCTACCCTGGCTATCCACTGTTATACCCAACTTTGTTTACTCTAGGCATGGTTGGGTATAACGAACTCAGAGTTAGGAGGGACCTGGCTTTAGCAACGTATCTTTTTAAAATATTACGAGAAAAGGTGTACAATGCGGACATGCTGCAGATAATGGGTCTGTGCGTACCAAACGGGTACGTGCAGCGGCGGCGGCGCCCGCGCTTACTGGCGGTGCCACACGCGCGCATTAACTTGCTGGGCAAGGCGCCGCTCACACGCGCACTCTCTACTCTAAACCTGATAGCGGACGAGATAGATCTGTTCTCCTGCGCTCTGAATGAATTCACAAGGGTAGCACTGGCTATAATAAGCTATAAAATATGAAATATTAAAGGTAACCGAATTATAATAGATATACTACACTATCACGTTAGGTTAAGCCTGTAAAGATAATGTAATTGTGGATAAATAAATAAATAAATAAATAAAAAAATATTTATTTTCCTACGAAACCAGTTACGTAGCAAGAAAAATATTTTTTTCATCAAGCTTCTACCGGCTTCGTTTATCGTGGTTCCCGAGGGGATTGCGAGATAAACAAGGCCTATGTACTTTCCAGGGCTTTCCGGCATACTAAATTTCACCAAGATGGGTTCAGCTGTTCAACCGTGTAAAGGTTACAGACAGACAGACAGACAGACAGACAGACAGACGGACAGACAAAATTAATTGACAGATAGAAAGATTTACTTTCGCATTTATAACATTAGCATAGATTACAATGTTAAATACTCTTTTCTAACATGACTGGCTGATTATAGGTAATATCGGAGAATTGCCGGAGTAACTAACGACACCCCGGCTCGGGAACTCTTCATTAAGCTAGGTATTCTCACACTACCCTCTATGTACATCTTGGAAGTACTGAAGTATGTGAGGCAGAACCCATCGGAGTACCCAAGCTTCCAGAACCCAGACCGTAGGTATTCTTCTCGACGGCCCCACGACTTGTATTGTGCGACCAGTCGTCTTGCTAAAACCAGCAAATCATTGAAGGGTATGGGCCCTACCTTATTTAATAAACTACCAGTGGAGATAAAATCCATCAACATACTAAACATCTTTGTAACAAAGGTTAAAAAGTACCTCCTAAGCAAAGCATACTACTCAGTGTCAGAATTTATTGACGAATAAGTTAACCACTGACTTAATTAACTTATGATTGTAATAAAATTGTGACCTATTTTATTTTTTATTTATTTTTTTTATTCTGACATGTAATTTTATTAATTTTTACCTGTAGTGGTATTATTCTTACTATTATGCGATTTTTACATTATTATTCTTTTTGACATAACTTTTATTATTGACTTCTATTAGTGAGTGTATACTATTGTATTATTGTACTATCCTGACATGTTATTCATAATCATTATGCCTGCTAATTTAATTTATTTTCGTTTATTGTATACTGTTGACATGTAATATCTTATTATCAATAAAATATGAATATGAATATGAATGAATATGAATATCTTTTTCAAATACGTCATTTATCTGACACTTATTTAGCTATTGAAGTGTCAACTTGAAATCATAGCTTGGATGGAAGTGAAAAAATAGATTCACATCACACGCACTACATAATTTAAATCGGAAAACATCGTAATCGTAATGAGTGGTTCCAGAGAAATTGAATTTATCACAACTCGAAAAGGAGGAGTTTCATTACTATATAGTGGGCGCCGCTACCACCGAAAAAAGTTTTATCGTAACGGTAATTCATTCTGGCTATGCTATGAAAATAACAGAGGTTGCTCTGGAAATGTAACGTTAAATGACCGAAATAAAGTCTTGAAATAAAACACTCAACATTCTGCAGGATGTCTACCAAACACGGCTGAAAATAAGATTTTGTTAGAGCTTGACCGGCTGAAAGACAAAGCGAGTTGCAATTTTATTTCAATTCAAATTCAATTCAAAAAACAATATGATGACGTTGTTCATTGCTTAGAAAATGAAGGTATACATATGGTTGTAGATATTCCCAAATTTAGTGGTGTTAAAACTGGTCTTTTCAACGCACGCAATAGAGTGTTAGGTACAAGTAAAATGCGATTTTCCTCAGCTAGCGAAGTAGTAATACCAGAAAAATATGAGAATTTTCTTTTAGCAGACTATGATGATGATGAGACCGGCAAGAGAATTATTTTGTTCTGTTCTCCTAGAATCAGACATTTAATTGGTGATTTTGGACATATCTTGGCGGATGGTACTTTCAAGTCCTGCCCCCTAATTTCAAGCAACTGTATACTGTCCATGGAGTTAACAAACGTAATAACTCTATAACACCACTCATGTATTGTTTGTTACCTGACAAAAATATGAAAACCTATGAGATAGTATTTGAGCTAATGAAATCGTCATTTCCAAAATGGAAGCCAACAAAGATTACCATTGATTTTGAGACAGCTGTTATTAAAGCTGTGATTTTTTTTACTGTGATATTGAAGTCAAGGGTTGCTATTTTCACTACAGCAGTCTCTTGCGGAAAGCAAAGCAATTGAAAATAACATCAAGTACACAAAAGCGTCACATAGCGAGATGTATTGGCTTAGCGCGATTGCCTCCTGAATATCTGGAATGTGGATATGAGTATATTATGTCTAAGAGTGCATCAATCAAGAAAATTGACGATTTCAATAAATACTTCCAGACTCATTGGCTAAAGAGATCAAACTTTCCAGTATTATGTAGTTGCGATAAAGAGAAAATCAGGACTACTAATAACATTGAGGGATGGCACAGTAGAATTAACAGATACATCGGGAGGACAAATCCTTCACTGAGTCAACTATTAGAAGTTTTGAGCAAAGAAACGAAGCAATCTAAGAATTACATGGAGATCGATCATTAAATTTAAAAATCACTTGAAGACTTGAACGCGGGCAAAATTAGTGTCGGACATTGTGTGGAAATTATTTGTCCTTATTATTTTCATTTATAATTTTAAATAACGTACGTATATACATTGAAAGTTAGTAAATAGAATTAATTTAGTTTAAGTAGTGGTAAATATTGGTTTATGAATTAAAAGTTTAAGGTTAACGATGATTTAATTTTCTTTTCTGTTCTATATATTGCTGCCACCGAAATTTCGAATAAATGTCGATAAACAATGATCGTTAGAATGATAGATGCACCTTATGCCTTTCAAGGCGATATTTATTGGGTAAATGCACCAGTAGTCAGCCATGAAAATTGTATGCTGATTCGCGGTTTTGTGGATGACAAAATTTGAGGACTATATGAATTTAGAAATTACTAACTACTGGTGAACTTACCCTAATTATATATAATTTTCGGACCCCTAGTTAATAGCAATGCCTGTGTTAAAGAAATTTATTAATAAACAATGCTGGTCTTAATCGAGTACTTAGTAATTATTTTTCCTAATATGCATAGATACTATTAAATATTGCGTATGGGTCCTAACCTTAACGCACACTGGGATTAGGTCTAATGCGTTTAGTAGATACGTTTTATCTCTTTGGTCCATATGCGGATAAAGGAATTTAGCTTATGAATTTATATAAGAAATTTGTTATTATCAGAGATGTTTAATCATCATGGGAAAAAACTCTCTTAGATATAATTCCAATTTCTGTGCGAAACTATTTTCGTAACTAGAAAAATAATTCTTCAAACGTAACCGGTTACGTAGCATAGTAGTAGTCGTACGTAACTGGTTTCGTATGAAAATAAATAATTCTTTGTACGCAACTAGTTTTGTAGCAAGAACATTAATTCTTCACACGTAACTGGTTACGTAGCATTGGTTTCGTAGGCGGCCGAAGCGATACTGTCAGGTTGGATCTTTAATTGTTAAAGTGAATATTCTATGTTCTTCTAATATTCCATGAAATATTGAGGTTTAAAGGAGACAGGCGAAGTCCGGGAAACTTGCCATGACTTCGCCTATAATTTTTTCTCATGTTGGTACGGGGTATAGGGTACCAACTTTTAGTTGAAAAATATTAAATCATTTGCAACGGACTATAGTCCGTATTATCAGGAACGTAGGAATCATTATATTTTTTTAAACGTAGGTAGGCGAAGTTTGGATGCAATCTGAACATAGTTACATACATTGATCGTCTTGGAGTTAGGGTTGCCAAAAATAATTTGTAAAGATTTTTACAAGGTTGAAAAATTCGCTCGGGGCAGGACTTGAACCTGCAACCTTTATAAGTATGGGTAATGTTGTTCCCTAGTACGGGTAAGTGCTTTAGAAATTTGAAAAGGGATTTGGGTAAGTTTTTTTATATTATCTATTCTTAACATTCTAGACCATAATAAACATTTCAAATCAAATCAAATCAAATATTTTATTTGTCAAACATAGGTTTAGGTTGTTACAGTCGGTGAAGATCGCTATGTTTCACCGTAAGGCATACAAATATTTAATAGTAAGAATAAAGTGCATGCAACATCATTAAATCATTTTCTATGACATGTATATTTATTATCATTATTATATTGTTGGATCATTTATGTATTCATTTATTGTATAATATGTCTTATTGATAAGTAATTTTCTCAATTCCTTCCTAAATAGTATTACATGTTCTATATTGCGCACAGTATCTGGTAGCTTGTTATAAACAATAGGTGCCATGCCATAGATATTATTTTTAAATAAAGCAGTATTATGTTGTGGCATATGAATTTTAGATTTATGACGTTTACTTAAATAATTATCAAATAGATTAGAATTTGTTTTGACAAAACTAGCTACCTCGTAAATATATAATGATGGAAACGTCAAAATATTTAGCCTCTTAAAATGAGGCTTACAACTATCTCTGCGACGTAAGCCACATATAGACCTTACACACCTTTTTTGAGCTACGAGGACTTTTTCTTTTCCTACCCCGTTACCCCAGAACATTATTCCAAATCGCAGAATGGAGTCTACGTATCCATTGTAAGCTAATAATACTGCATCCTTAGCGACCGTTTTCGAAAGTTTGTACAAAGCATATGAAAATTTATGTAGCTTTTTACATGTGGTTTCAATTTGTGTTTTCCATTGAAGATTGCTATCAATGTCTATTCCTAAAAATTTTGTGACCTCTGTTTGTTCAACTTTTTTGCCATCGTGGTTAATGTCCATATTATTAGTAGTATTTTGATTATTTTGAAAGTTCATTATTTTAGTTTTGTCAATATTTAAAACTAGATTATTACTGTCAAGCCATTGAATAATTGTATGAAGAGTAGTATTGATTTCATTTTCAAAGTCATTTGGGTCCTCGCAAGAAATAATTACCGTACTATCATCCGCAAATAGCACCATTGGATGATGAACAACTTTCGGTAAGTCATTTATGTATGCTAAAAATAGTAACGGCCCCATGACACTACCTTGAGGTACGCCGCGCTTTAATTCTCTCGGGTCTGAGACGTAATCCTGTTCAGTTTTAGATTTTATGCATATTTTATTTATTTGTGTTATTTGTTGCCGTTTTTCTAGGTAAGATTTTACAAGATCTATTGCGTTACCTCTTATGCCGTATTTAAGAAGTTTATTCAAAAGAATGTCGTGGCTCACAAAATCAAAGGCTTTAGTCATGTCCATAAAAATGGTTACCACGGGATTCCTTTTATCAACATTTGCTAATATGTTTGCAAGAAAATCATAAATTGCCATGTTTATTGTTTCATTGTTTCTAAACCCTTTTTGTTCTGGAGCAAACAGATTATTTATTTCGAAGTAAGTATATATATTCCGATATATTACCTTTTCGAAAATTTTTGCGATAACTGGGATTAGTGTAACAGGTCTATAATTATTCATATTTTGTTTGTCTTGTTTTTTAAACAGGGGTTTTACTACTCCGATTTTTAATTCCCTTGGAAATTTACCGTACTCCATACATTTATTAATTATATGGCATAGAATTGGAGAAACTATAATTACTACATACTTAATTACCTTAGTGTTTATCTCATCGTATCCTGCGCTATTTGTATTTTTTAATGATTTAATTGTTTGAGAGATGTCAAAAGGTGTCACTGGATTCAAAAATATAGATTTACAATTATTATTTATATTAGATGTCAAATTTGAATTATTAATAGAATTATTTGATAAGTCATTACAAGTATGTAGTAAGTACATAGGTAAATCTTAACCTATGGCATATGTCTTCATAGAGGATATGTCGAATCTTAGCGCACCTCGCCGTTCTTCTAGGGTTGGGAACCACCATCTCTAAATCTGTTGTGTACATGGTGGACACATCTTCAACGGGCGGCAAAATAAATATCCCTTTGCCTCTGTGACGCAAAAACTTTATTTTAAAACAGGAAACACTTAGTTTTGCCAACACTTTTCCGATGAAGTAGCGTGTACTTTTTTCTGTGGAAAACTTGACCAGAACGAACTGGTTAACAGAAACTTCAATCGTATTTTTTTGCATTGTTTCTACTATCTCTTCTTCCGGGTAATCTGGCTCTGGCTCCAACTCAGACGGAATAAACCACGACTCATTATCCGACGGGTCCGACAATGAATACCGTTCTATGCTTTCGTCCTCTGAACTAGAATTACCATAAATGGAGAATTTGTTTTTTGCTCTACGTCGGTTTATAGTTTTCTCAGGACTACTACCAATATTTCTGTCTTGCCACGACGTTCCTGCTTTGGGCTCAACGCCATCTTGTGTGGTTTTCTGAGGTGTAAGTAATATATTTGATGTTACTATAACATTTCTTAGATCAGATTCTGCAGTCAGCTCCTTTGAAGGTAAGGACTTTCCAATCCGCACGTCAAGTTTTACTTGATAAGTAATTAAAGTCGGAAGCTGACACCGATACTCCGGGCGGAACATTCACCTTTTTGTTCCGAGGCTTCTTCTCAGGTTGGTCTACATTTGGTGATCGGTTCTCTGCAGTCTTTTTAATACCATTTCTGGGTTCAGTGGGTATATTCCTGTAGCTTTAAATGCACTTTTTATGTTATCAAGCTTGCTATCAACAGCATCTATTAATGTCTTTAACAACTCCGGAAAATGACACTTGTTTAGTGACGACTGACCTCTGTTTTTGTTTTTATAATTTAGTAGAATAGCTCGCCATTGCTTTTTCATGGGGCCAAAATAGCTCACATCTAGTGGCTGCGTTATATGAGATGAGTTTGGTGGTAGGAAAACAAATTTAATATTGTTTTCCTCGCACAGTTCAACTACCTTCACATTGATGTGGCTGGCCAGATTGTCGCCAATCAATAATTTGGGCCCATCTTTGCTTCGTGCCCATGGAAGAATTATAGTTGAGAACCAATCTTGGAACATGGCTGTATCTAGCGTTGCCAGGCGTCCGGCTTTAGCCGGACATAGTCAGGCTTTTTGATTGCCTGTCCGGCCAAAATAAGCGTCGTCCGGCCTGTCCGGCTTTTTAGATTTCAAAATTCGCGCGCATCGAGACCGAATTCGCGAATGAAAGAAGCCGGCGCCGCGCCATCGCCGGCCGGCCGAGCGAGGGCGAGCGCTGTTGCCCCCGCCCACCCGCTCCCCTGCGTCGCCTGCCTGCGCCACTGCACACACACACATTCTAACGCTCAGTCGTATAGTCGCTACGTCGTCGCTAGCGAACGGTGGCAGAGGCGGGCGCGTGCGTGTGTATGCACGTCGCTTTCTTGTTTTTCTTATTTAGCGACAAGAACTTTGGTAAGTTTTGTATTTGTACAGTACTCTGTGTTACTTAAATTTAATAAACCATCATGTGTTGAGTTGAGTGTAGTGTATGTGAGTGATGCTGTAAGAAATAGGTAAATAAAACGTTTTATTATTTTCAGATCTCAAACAAAATGCCAAAAAGAAAATGTATATTTTCGGAAGAGTTACAAAACTCTTACAAAATGTTTAAGTCGGCAGACCCGAAAGCTGAACCATGGGAGGTTAAATGCGAGGTATGTGACCAGATCATATCAATAGCCAGCAAAGGAAAATATGACCTGGAAAAACATTTGGCTACAGAAAAGCATAGAAAAAATATCAGGACCTCTGCCTATTCATCAAAAATGGATAGTTTCGTTACTAAACAAGCAGGACCAAAACGTGAAGTGCAGGCAGCTGAGGCTACGTTGGTTATTCATACAGTACAACACAATCAGTCGTTTAACTCACTAGACTGTACAGTGCCACTTCAAAAATGCCTTTATGCAGATTCAAATATTGCGAAAGAAGTATCCTGTGCCAGGACAAAGGCAGAAGCAATTTTGAAAAATGTTCTTGCTCCATATGTTTTAAAAAAAACATTGGACGATTTGTGTGACATAAAATACATAAGCGCCTCCACCGATGCAAGCAATCATGGGAATATTAAGCTATTTCCGCTGTTAATTCAGTATTTTGATTATATGAAAGACGGGATTCAGGTCTCCCTTATAGACCTACAATCTCAACAAAATGAGACATCCGAAACGATATCTAATTACGTCTACGATTCTCTGCACGACAAAAACCTCTCGCACAAACTAGTGGCTTATTCGGCTGATAATGCTGCTACGAATTTTGGCGGCAAAGACAGAGGAGGACAAAATAATGTATTTTGCCTACTAAAATCTCTAACGAATAATGAAAATATAGTTGGAGTCGGTTGCGTTGCGCATATTTTCAATAATTCCGTCCATAGGTCTCTCGATTCTTTGCCATTGTGCTTTGAAAGTATTGTCATGCAGCTTCACAATCATTTTGCTACATTTACAGTACGCACAGAGGAACTGAAAAGGATTAGTTCAGAATTAAACGTTCATTTTAAACAAATGCTATATCATTCAAAGACCCGCTGGCTGAGTTTGTTCCCAGCGATAGAAAGAATCTTACAGATGACCCGCTGAAGTCATATTTTCTGACAAGCGGGAATAATGCATCAAGAACATTAAGAGAATTTTTCGAAAATGATCTGAACGAAGGCTATTTTTGGGCTGTTCATTCTTTCATGGCCATATATCAAAACTACATCAAAAATACAGAGAAGGCTGATGTTTCAGTGAATGAGGTATTAGAAAACTGTTCTGAAATAATGAACAGCATAAATGCAAGGATTGAACAAGATTTTTGTCCACTAAAAGTGGTTTCTATTTTACGTAAGTTTAATGACATTGACAAGAATGTTGACCAAGTGACTGCGTTCAAAGAAAATATTAAAAACATGTACACAATTGCAGTACAATATTTAAAATCATGGACTGAAAACCTATACAAAGAGACAAAACATTTTTCATGGATGTCTTTAAAAGATGTTCCTGAATGGAATCAAGTTTCCAATACTATAAGTATCATAACGAAAAACAACGTCAAAATTGATGACAGCAAATGTTTTGATCAACTGCAAAACCTGAAAAGCTTTTTAATTAATAATAAAGAGGATGTTGATTTCAAGAAACAGTTAGCCCACAAAAAATGGGTCCAATATTTTAAATCAATGAATTCTGAAGAAAGCTTTTCAGAATTTCTAACTATTTGCCAATTTTATTTCGCGATTCCAGGCCACAATGCAAACGTGGAACGAGTTTTCTCTCTAATAGGTCAACAATGGTCAAAACAGCGCAACAGACTTAACGTAGATACAGTTGCTAAAATGCTACTCGTAGAATACAATTTAAAACACTTATCGTGCAAGGATTTTTACAACTGCATAATAAAAGAAACTGAACTTTTAAAGCTTGTTACTGCAAACCAAAAATATTTAGAATAATGTTTAATGTCTAATTGAAAGATAAGGAAGTCTTTTTTGTTTTGATTATTTAAGAGAAGAAGTGTCGAGTTTATATTATTTAAAGAAGTTTTGTTTTGATTAATAAGAGTAGAGATTTGTTTGGTTATTAAGAGAAGAAGTTTTGTTTTGTTTTGATTATTTACAGAATAAGTTCTGTTTTGTTTTATATATTGAGAATTTAAGACACATAATTTAGACTGATGTTGCATTTAATTTGAATTAAGGAAATAATTATTGAGACTGATTAATAATAAAGTACTTTTAGACTAATTTGGCATTAGTTTTATTGTAAATTATCAAAAAAGCTTGGTTTTCATTAATTTTCTACATTAATACCAAAAAATCCCCTAAAATGCAAAGTGTCCGGCTTTTTTACCAAAATGTTAGGCCAAAAAAAAAATTATTTTTTACACGAATATTTAAAATTGTTGAAAATGCAGGATGTCCGGCTTTTTGACCCAAATGTTAGGCCAAACTCACAGCTCTGTCCGGCTTTTCGGTATGAGGACCTGGCAACGCTAGCTGTATGAAACCAGCCAGACTTCGTCCTATTATATCTGGTAGCTTTGGGACCATGCAAACGCCATTCTTCGAACAAATTTTCTGCCTTATATACCACATATGGTGGTAGCGTCTCACATCCAGCCGTTATAGCGAACATTATAGAAATGCTTCCTTTTGTTGAAGAAAGCTTACCTTTCGGCTATTGGTCACATAAAACTAGACAAAATGCGTTTCGCGCAAAAACGCCGCTACCCAAACAGCTTTAAGAGGACGGAATGACAGGAAACAACATGAAGTCAGCCCAAAAAAAAAGCTAAATGCTGCCATAAGTAAATTATCTAATGCGTTCAAAAATCATTTTTCGTTCTTCATGTATACAAAATTAGTTATTGGGGTTTTTATAAAATTAGGCGAAGTTTAGTACGAAAGGCGAAGTATGGGCAGTTGACGGTACTACATGTTAATTATTAAGCTTTACAGACTTTGTATGTGTTACTTGCTAAAAGAATATAAATTGGTTTAATTTTATTTATTTGCCTTTCTTTCATGTAACTAGGACTAGGGAAATTAAAGTCTGACTGCACATATGTGCTTACATAACTTTACTACAAAAAGGTACTAAATTTCATACTTTAATAACACAAAACATTTCACCAAGGCCGCACAGGACTTTGACTTGCATGAGTTAAGACCCAACTGGTAAGGGGCTTCGGTTTCATAGCCATTGCTTTGTGCCGTGGGTGTTTTGGGCATATTACATATAATCTTTCATCTCTTACAACAAAATAGCATGATTGGCATCGCCGCTTCAGTCTTCCCTTCACTTTTAAACCACAAACTTGGTTCATGATTGTGGTGTAAGGAGTCAGTAACTTGGGAACTGGAACTTTGCTTTGCAATGTGCTGAAGTGGGAACAGGCATTTAAAGATATGCTCGGGAGACATCTTGTCAGTGAGGTTATGGTCTTCGTCAGCGATATAATCCGTTGCATTGCTGAAATCTAAATTATCCAATTTGAGATGAAACATAACCTCCAAATATATAATGTAGCAAATATGGACCCAAATATAGAAGGTTTTGGGGCTCTTTAGTGCCCAAATAGTTTTATATTTGTAGATAAATAACTCACCATCGAAAAATTAACAATATCCCCACAACTAAGATAAATTGATTGAATTGAACGATATTTGCTTTCTGTTTTCTTTTTCATTCCTGACTGTTATCTGTTAGTCACTGTCACTCTCAGTCAGTGTTGCCACCCTCTGATTTTATTTTTCCCGGGACTCGTGAATTTTCCCTAAATTACGCACTTCTCAAAAAAAATCCGCTAATAATTAATCTAAAAATATAAAACAAACTGAGGAGAATTACAAACTATATTATTTCATGGAATGCCTCCATTGTTTGGGTTTCCATGTCTTCCAACTGTTCAGTATTTTTTTTCTTAAAATCATACATCGAGATTGGCACATCACCATACAAAGTTACGTTCGGATACACGCAGTCACGCATTAAATTTTTTTGCGAACTGAAAATCGAAACTTTCTCTAAAAAATCCCCGACATATTTTTTTACCCTCAATATTCCCCTAAATAATTTTATACCCTAAAAAATCCCCCAAACCTTCAAAAATCCCCTAAATCTAGGGGAAAATACCCTAAGGTGGGGACACTGTGCAGTGTTCATGTCGCGTTCCAAGTCACGTCACGTTCAGTCGTTCCGAATGAGTTTTAGCGTGACAACGATAGCTCAAAATGGTCGATGACGTCATGAATGACATCATTAACGCCACCATGTTGTGCTATCATCGCTTATGCTTCTGAGCGTCAGTACTGTGAGCGAACCATCAAAAGTGACAGCTGTCACGCTGACAGCTGACATTGAAACTTAGAACAGCAACCAGCAGCGACTCCTGGCGCTCCTTACTTGTTTATTTCCTCACTTATTTACCCAAAAATAAGCAAATATAACTACTACGACTGTCTACGACTCGAAATGTCAATAACTAACAAAAGTTGGGTTATAATAGTGTAATCTGTCAGTGTCAACGTCTATCGAAGCGTTCAAAGCGTTCCGAATGGATATCTATGATGGTCGCCATTTCCCACTTGGCACGGGCATGATGGTCGTGACGTCATGTGAGCGATGATGGCTTTGTTGACGTGACGCAAATGTTATTGACGGACAAAAACTGCCCTGAACAGGGCAGACAAAAATCAATAAACCTAATGATGACCGAAGAGAACATCTCTTATGGAGAAACTTCTATCAAGATCCCTTAATCTGGAAGATCCCATGCAGACATACTCAAAGCCCCATTGGTCTCAACTCCAGCCCCTACTACCTCAACACATATAAAAAAACTGTTTATTCCCAAAGGTCCAGACCTCCTCCACTTAAAGGTTATGACATATCAACCCATAATATCATTATTGCAGATCCAAAATCCTCAGTTCCTAATGGGTTCTGCCTATTTCAATCCGGGGATTGATTTCACGATAACGCTAAATACCGCTCCCCAAATTATGAGACCCCAAAAATACGGAAACCTCTAAGCCAAAACCGGAACCAAACCGACGGAGAACGGTTTAATAGAGGAAACTCTTTGAAAAGTTACCAATAATAAGGGTTTCTCTAAAATAACGGGATCCTTTATTTCGAAAAACAGTTTCATAGGGTTTCTCTAAAATAACGGGAACCTTTCTTTCTAAAAACAGTTTCATTTCGGTACGATTCCCTCAAAAAAAAGAGATCCCTTTATTTCGAAGTAAAATTTAAACTGTTACCATCAAATGCAGTTGCTATTTGAATAGGACCTTTTGGAGTTGCGGTACGCGATAGTGACGACTTGTAGGGTCAGAAAAACAGTCAGATTAATAATATTAATCAGTTAATTTACTTATCACTAATAATACTACTAAAGCTAATTTTCTAATTCTTCTACTCCACTCATAGCATCTCCTTCAATCAAAGTCAAAGTCAAGTCAAAGTCAAAGTACTTTATTACTGTAGATATTTACATATACTTAGCAAACGTCAATTTTGCCTCTTCTCTACATTGGACCACTGTGGGAGAAGAAGGGCGTAGAAACTCCCACAGATTGATTTTTAGATCTCTTTTAAAAATAGGTTGTGCTTAACTATTACAAATATGAAAAATTTAATTATTATGATTAATAAGCAGGAATAAATAATTACAAAATTATTAACAGCAAGGCCTGTGTTGAGCTAGATTAACCCAATCTCTGAGCTTTCCTCGTATGAAATATCAGAATCAGTATCATCCATCACCTATAACTATAACAATGAAGAAACTGTTAATCGTTACATTTAAAAAGAAATACTTCCACGTAACGTGCGTTCCCCACAGGTTAGGTACTGAAAGGCGGCGCGTCAATTGACGTCATACGCCGCTCCATTCTAGAGATGAGATTATTGGTTGTTTTTTTTATTGGTTAATGGTAAATTGATAAAAAAAAATATCGATAATTTTGTTGGTCGAAAATATTACTTAATATTTTGATTCAAGTACCTACAAACAATCAACCATTTACTTCACGGACTGAAATTTCACTTCATTTTGTAAGAATAAAAATATCAATAACAGTAACTGTGTTAAACTGTGTTTTATCAAAAGAGAAATAGAGCATACAATCAATAAGCGGCAGATATATCACTTCCGTTGGTTTAGAATAAAATATCTACTATAATGAGTAAATGTGTACTATCGTAAGAGACATAGAGCATACAATTGATTAAATTGCCCTACCTTGCCTTGAATCTTGCGACGTTGCCGCTCCTAATTCAACCCGAACGAGAGAAAGCGCGACGTTGTCAATTCTCCTGTTAGACTTAAATGAAGTTGATATGATATTTTTTTCGCTAATGTTAATTTTGTGTAGTGTTAATGGTTGATGGTTATATTCCCGCCCGGAACAGACTCTGAGCGGAGTAGTTGATATGATATTTTTATTCGTTAATGTTAATTTTGTTTATTGAATATCATTTGATTTTAAATATGGGTTAAATTTATTGGTTAACGGTTATATTCATCACCTATACTCCATTCCAAAAGGTCCTCTCCTACTAGCAACTGGATAGTACTATAGTTCGCTTTTAGGATTCCGTACCCGAAGGTACTGCCGCTGTCCGTCTGTCCGTCTGTCAGCGGGCTGTATAACTGGACCTTAATAGCTAGAACGCTGAAATTTATACATAATGTGTATTACTGTTGCTGCTAGAGCAACAAATAGTAAAATATAAATAAGGTTTTAAATAAAGATGGTCCCCATACAAGAGCCGTTTTTTTATAACGTTTTCCCCAAACAGAACATTTGTGCATACAAAGTGTATCATAACTTTGCGCCGCCGGTTGGCAAGCTCTGTGATAGCCGAACATCATAGGCTCTTACTTCTATTCTCGAGTTTCCGGCTTTAATTCCCGGTGGTGACATTTATTTTACTTTTTAGGGTTCCGTACCCGAAGGGTTCCAAACGGGACCCTATTACTAAGACTTCGCTGTCCGTCCGTCCGTCCGTCTGTCACCAGGCTGTATTTCAAGAACCTAGCTAGCTAGAGAGTTGAAATTTTCACAGATTATGTATTTCTGTTGCCGCTATAACAACAAATACTAAAAAACAGGATAAAAGAAATATTTAAGGGGGCTCCCATACAACAATTCTTTCAATACCTTATACAAACTTATGGATGCACCTGGTTACGTACATGGAGTGTGAAAGTAACCGCACCAATAACTTTGTAAACAATATTTTGCTGTGTAAAATCCAAACTATTCACTCCACACCATCGCTTCCATTGAACGGTGGTACGGAACCCTTCGTGCGCGATTTAGACTCGCACTTGACCGGTTTTTTACTTTTTTATATTTTTAAAGACATAATAGTCCGACTCGCTTTATATGCTGTTTATGCTTACTTCAATATAAGTAAGAACACGTTTTAGGAATTATATGAAATCCTACAGGCGAAGTTTTTATCAAACAAACCTCGATGGGTAGGAACATGATGTGAAAAAAAATACAACATTTTTTCGGTTCCGTAAGAGATTATTTTTTGCGTGATTAAGTCCAGGTATTTGGCTGGTATTAGGTAAAAATAGAGTTAATTTAATATTTAGAAACAAAAAATAACTGACCACAGCAAAAAAACCTATAATACAGGCTTATGGTGAAAACCGAATATCGCATGTTTACTTAATGGGTTGACATTGAAGCAGTGTCACCAAAAAAAAAACTAGTAACTGTTTGTGCAAACAAAACCTAAAACATTTCCAGTTCTCTAGCTATTCAATGAGGTACAATAGTCAAATAAAATGTTTATTATTCTTGGGAAAGTTGGGCGACAAAGTAGATAAGGTAGCGGACTCTAAGATGACCGGTGATTTAAAAAAAGGGTTTTAAGATGTTTTAGGGGCAAAATTATTTTATTTTTATCGCCCGATGTCCAAAAGGGGGTGTTATAAGTTTGAGGCGTCTGTCAGTCTGTCGGTCTGTCTGTCTGTATGCCTGTCCGTGGCACTCTAGAAGTCAAACAGGTGGACGAATTTTGATGCCGTTTTCTGTAAATAAAAGTAGACATCTCTGCGGTGGTTCTTAGATACGTTTTGTTAAAATCGGTTAAGCCGTTCGAAAGTTATCTGCTTAAAAAGGAATAGTGGTCAAACGAATGGACTGATTTTGATGCGGTTTCTGTAAATGGCAGTAGACTTCTGATGATGAACATCAAAACAGGTCAATTCATGGGGAAAATGCATTACAGAACAGCTGATATGAAAAAGATCGAGAAAGCCTTTGACCGAGTGTGGCACGAGGGGCTCCTTCAAGCTCCTGGACGCAGGTGTGCCCCCAATGATCGGGCAGATCGTGGCCTCCTTCCTGGAAGAGCGGCGGTTCTTCGTCTCGTTCGAGAATGCACACTCCAAGACGAAGGCCATCAGCGCAGGAGTCCCGCAAGGCAGCTGCCTTTCGCCGGTGCTCTACGCGCTCTACACCAACGACATCCCCACACTCGAGGGCCATCTCGAGGAGTGGGTGGAAGACGTTGTGCTCGCCCTCTACGCGGACGACAGCACATACTTTGCGTCGTCGCGCAAGATTGAACTCGCCTGCAGGAAGATGCAGCAACTTCTGGACCTGCTGCCGCCCTGGCTGGACAAGTGGTGGACCGCGGTGAACGTCGGGAAGACAACAGCCCTGTTGATTACCCGCTCCCGCCCTCCGACCCGTTGAGGGGCCGGGACATCGAGTGGCAATCGACGGTGAATTACCTCGGTTGCAACATCGACTGCTCGCTGCGCATGGTCCCGATGGTGCAACATTGCATCAACCGGGCCAAAGCCACGCGGGCAGTGCTCCGGCCTGTCCTGTCGTCCAGCCTGCCTCTGAGAGCCAAGCTGCGGGTGTACAAGTCCTATGTGCGCTCGCGGCTCACCTACGCGGCTCCAGCATGGTACGCCCTGCTGTCGAAGACCCAGAAGGCACGGCTACAGCGGTTCCAGAACGTCTCCCTGCGGGTGATCGCGGGAACCGGGCGGTACGTGCGAAACACCACCATCATGGGGGATACCCGGATGCCCACGTGTCATATTCGTTGCTATCAGCCCAAGAATTGCAGAATGACCTGATTAAATTATTGGAATCAGGTGGTTTTGAGCTTCGTAAGTGGAAGTCAAACAAGTCGGAGCTTCTACAAAATGTCAACAAGGACTCTTATTATACGACCTTAACATTCAATAGACTAAGCAATAAAAAAAACATAAGGCATCTTGTTCGTGTAAGGAACACTTCGACAAGCCAGTGGTACGGTCCTGATCATTCTAGTTCGCCCCAGGGGTTACAGTCCACGGCATTGCATCTCCTCAATATGAAATAAGCCACTCACCTTGGTCGACCCTGGCACGCCTTCAGTCACGTATCAACTTCAGAACACTCCAATATCTGGGTTTCGGGTCCGAGCTGGCCAGCTATCACACTTATGTCACCATAAAGTTTGACACTCCTATTATATACACAAAAAAAACACCCAATACAGTTCAGCTTGAATGGTTGGAGATTCTTCTTACACCGGAACCGAGATACGCATCCGATGTGGGAGTCGGTGTAGGATGCACTGGTTTGTGGTTTGTGTCGAGCTACCCTCAAATTTCTTCACGCAGCGATCCGCCGCAGTAATGTGATCTACCCACATATTAAAGAGTACAATGCCTGAACACATCTCATATTATTACAAATATGAATAGAACAAAACAAAAGAAATAATAAACAGTTGTCCGTTGTGTGTTTGTGTGCGTAAGTGTGTGTGTAGGAAATAGAGAGAATATTGTTTTGTTATTCAATTAACTGATAAGTAGCAGGTGCGTCCGTTAGTATTTTGTTAAGTTTTTTTAATAGGCCCGGCGTGTTGTGGAAGATGTCAATTTCAGAAAACAATCTGTTATAAGTGCGTGACAGGCGGCGGCTGATGGAGTTAGTAGCGTAGTTTGTATGAACCAGAGGTACGTTGAAGGGTGTCGTGTGACGAGTACGGGTCGACGGAGCATTCAGCCTGAGTAGAGCATCGACTAGATCTGGGCAAGCAACAACACCATGACAAACGTTATACAGAAGCTGCACATCTAACATGGCTCGGCGAGATTCGAGGTTGAGGATGTTATGATGACGGCATTCTTCTGCATAATCATCAGTTTGAAATCTGTCACGGAAACTTCAGAAATTTTTGCTGTTTTCTTTCCATCATATTTACATATACTGAGGTACTGTGTACTGTACTGAGTACTGTGGATTCCAGATCGTACAGCAATACTCGAGGATGCTTCTGACATGTGCAAAATACAGAACACGTACACAATCTATAACAGTGAATGGTTTACTGACTCTTAAAATAAAACCAATGTTTCTAAAAGCCTTATTTGTGATGTGTCCTATGTGTTCTTTAAAAGTAAGCTTAGCGTCCGTGATAACCCCCAGATCATGAATGGAGTGCACTATTAAAATATATGAGTCATTAAGGCTATACACATATGAAATCGGCTTTATCCGTCTGGTAAAGCTGATTATGTTACATTTGGCAACGTTGATGTTTATCCTATTACGTTATAATACGCTGATAGGCGGTTTAGATCCTCTTGTAAATTAATGCCTTCCTGAATTGACGCTATGTTCGAGTATACTTTTATCATCAGCGTATAGTACAAGACTCGAGTTATTGAGCCAAATGCCGATGTCGTACAAATATGCAACATATAGTAGAGGTCCCAAAATAGACCCTTGAGGAACACCAGAAGGAATTGTTAGGACCAGATCCGACCAATACCCACCAACGACCAAAGCTTGACATCTTTTATTGATGTATGACTTCCAAGTGTTATGTCATGCCCTTTACGCGTTCTTCTCAGCCTATAAGCGCGACGTATTTACTCGGCACTGAGTTTATGGCTCGAGTGTATTCGATTAAGGACCTCGGTGTTACGTTCGACCCTAAACTTACATTCCATGAGCATATGAGCACTTTGGCCAAGGTATGCTTTAAAAGATTGAGGTTTGTAATACGGAATAGTAAGGATTTCCGGAACCTGGGTGTGGTCCAGCTTCTATACACGGCCCTAGTGAGAACCAAACTTGAATCTAGCTCGGTTGTTTGGAATCCGCACGAAAGCTCTTACATACTTTTGCTTGAGAAGGTACACAAAGCTTTCTTAAGATATAAAAGGAAATATATTGGGTAGGCTCGGATACAACTCACTAGAGGTCAGACGTAACACCGAGCAGCTTCTGACTGTGTGTCGATTGTTGCGAGGCTACACTGACTGTGTCGCGCTTGTCGGTACGGTATGCGCGCTATTCGTGCCCGAAAAATACCTCCGCGCGCGCAGGCACCAGCGGCTATTAGCGGGCGGCGCGCATCGCACGGTGGCGCGCCGCCCGCTAATAGCCGCTCTCCGCTGGTGAGGGCGCGGGACAGTCTCAACGCTCTGTTGGCTGCAGCACCACTGACCGATCTTTTTGGTGATGCATGGAGGCATATTGTGCGAGAATGTGGAAGGTTCTGCGAGGAGAATGTATGACAGGGTTGTGTTATATAATTAAAGTATAATTCCAAATGACTGCAATGACGTTTTATTATTGAATTATTATTATTGACATTTATTGAACTGACATGTAAAATACTATAATTTGTTATGATTTAAATGGAAGTGTATATATGTTATTTGTATATTTGTATGTACACAATGAATTGGACATAGTCTGTAATGTTGTGCTGAATTAATAAATAAATGATTCAGTCCATCGCAGGAGATCACCCTGTATTCCTAATTTCATCAATTTCCTCAGCAAAATGAAGTGATCGACGCGATCAAATGCCTTTTTGAAGTCTGTATAAACAGAGTCGACTTGTCCACCTCCATCCATACTAGAGTTCAAATAAATATGCACTGTTTAGTGATCTCAATGAATCCTCCAAGCTTTGGATTTTCAAATGTAAGTTTTGTGTGTCAGTTTCATACATCAACTTAGTACTTTCTAATTCTAATACACACATATTCAAATCATGTAATAAGTTTACATTTTTCTTGCTTACTTTTAAGTTTTTAGTACACAATTTATTATGTTTTATTAATTTCTGAGTTTTCCGTATATACCTATTTATTTTACCTAGTTTGTTATTGCTGCAACTTAATAACCTTGATGTGGGCAATGTGTCATTAGTTAAATCAATGACATCATCCAGGCTTCCAGTTGCAACAGTAACCAGCTGCGGGCTGATCCCTACGACTTCACTGTAGAGGCTCTGGGTCTGCAACGCTGCGGTGTTTTCCTTCTCCTCCTGGAGTGCATGTATTTGTTCATGGGCATCGAACAATGCTTTCTCCAGGGAATCAATCGATTTCAGGGCTTGCTCGTACTCTGCACTACATACAGTGAAGCTATCTACGGTGACCTGCAGCTTGTCCCGCTCAACAATTACATCACTACATTCTTGTTCTAATACACATAATTGTTTCTTTAGCTTATCTCTACTTTCAAGTACTGATAATAGCTCTTTCTCATTTTCCTCCCTTTCACAGAGTAATTCGGTGACCATTTCCTTTGATTTTTTTAATTCTAGTAAGGTAACTTTGAGCTTGTCATTTTCCTGCTGTCGGGAGGCGACAGCAGCAGCTCTGCGGGTCATCATGGTTACAGTTGAGATAAGAATCAAGGAATTGCACACCAAAACAATGCGAAATTACTTACGTGGAATAGTAACGTTTTTCAGCGTTTGCACTTCACTAATTGCTATGAAATATATTTTAAACGTTGTTAAATATAATAATTTAACAATAAGGTAACAAAAAGCGCCGAAAGTGTACGGAAATAACAAATACTTTTAAATTTATAACCTGCAACGGTCACAAATTTAACATGTTTCGAGACACTAGTAAACGTCACTAAAACACACTGCAAACAATAGAAATACTTAACATTACACTATAATCCTAAAATAACACTAAATTGGGCTCAGAATTACACTAAATCATATTAAAATATAAATTTTTCTAGGGACGTAGTGAAATCAGCTGTTTGCCGTTTGACAGCCAGTGTTACCCTTTTCAACTAGTGAGGACCGAGTTCAAAAACACAGCCAGGTTAGTTATTGTGGACCTGGGCCTCACAAAGCCTTGCTACTCACCAGGGATGTTCACAGAAATGAACTCAGCAGTGTGTGTCTTTATTTAATGCGTCTAACTTTTCATTAATCTGTAGCTGTGCGGAGCGGAGCATACTGCCAAAGAAAACATGACTGACTGTTTAGCCATTAGTTTGGTAGATCGATGCAAAGACTTAAAGCGAAGATAGTACAGACCATTTAGAACCATTTGAGCCAAATATGCCTATGGCGAAGTCTTATCGTTTATTTTTTATTGATGATTTATTGTTTTTGGCGATAATTCCCAGATTTTCACAGTTAATTGATAATAACTGCGAAATTAAACTATAATTGGATTATTTTAAAATTTGTTTAAATAAAACACTTAATTAGCATCCTAATAAATTTTTATTTGTGCATCTGCTACTTAGTTTTCACAGACACTTGAAGAGCAAGACAAAGGGATTAGTATCTCTTGTACCAGTTGCCATCCGCCATTTTGTTTTTGTTTGACATGATAACGATGAACGACGAATGCCGGCTGCACGCACGAAAAAGCATTACTCATTGTCACGTTCCGCCTGAGCCGAGCGTGCAAGCCAGACCGCGGGACAAGCGATAGAGAGGCACGATCGGCCTAAGCGTTTCTTATGACGTTATCTGTAGTTGCTCGCTTGAGGCGAAACCAATCTGACGCGCTCGCGGTAATTAGCACAAATAAGTATCGAACTTATATCTAAAATGTTGAAATGTTTCAAGTGCCCCCGAGTCATTATCAAAAAAAGTCCAGGCGTTCAGTGCAGTAATTGCAATAAATGGATGCACGCTACATGTGCATCAATCACGGCGGAACAGCTAAACGTATTAACGTATGCAACGGAGTCGGTCGACTGGAAATTTCGCGTATGTACGGGTGCTTTGAAAAAATCGAAGCGCCTATCGTGCATTATGCCGGATCCAGAAGATGACGACAATACTGACGTGGAAGCAATACCGAGCGAAGACCCTCGTGAGGATTACCAAACCATGATGGGTCGTATGTTAGGGTAAGTGCGGCAGGTTATACGAGATGAACTGGAAAAAACACTCCAATTCTACTCGAACAAAATAGACGATTACGTAACGAAAGTCAATGGTTATGTTGATAATATAAAAACGATCGAGAGACAATGCCTGGTCCTTAAAAACCAATGCAAAAAAATAACTTTGAGGAACGAAATACTTGAACAGAAAGTGCATGCCATCGAACAAAAACAAATGATAAATTACATCGAAATCTGTAGAATCCAGGAAAAAGAGAAGGAAAATATTAAGGAGATTGTCACATCAGTAATCGAAAAGATAAATCTGCCCATACAAGAAGTCCAAAAAGCATACAGGAAGAAAATGAAGAACAAGTCAGAAAACAGTAATACATCCTCAGATATCATTATCGTAGCTGAGAGAGGGATGCCGTGATAAATGGCTGCAAGCTGCAAAACAATGGAATACAGAGTGGCGTTTGTATTGCCGGACCGAACGGACGTGTCCCCCCGAGATCTCCCAAACGCTTTTAAACAAACAATAGTTTTCATCCCCGGCCCGCGCCTTTTGTTCTGCCTCCGGAGGCCCGAAAACGAGCCTGGCTTATACCGCGTGTTATTGTAAGGGTTACCTGGGGAATGTGCGTGATCCATCTAGGCACCCCATCTGTGCAATACCACGCATTTCAGTGATTGTGATGATACTAGTGCGGTCAAGTGTAATGAATGCCCAGAGAACTGCGCGATACTCTTAGGCATCCCATCTGTGCAAGCCCTAGAATTTATTCTAGGCCAGGTGCACGTCTGAGCCACGCAGCGACAGGCCGGCAGCGAGCTACGCCTACGCAACACACCCTCAACGCTACTGCCTCCACCACCACCGCCGCTAAACACACCAACCTGGTGAGATCATTCCGATTAGGACATCATTGATAGTGATTACCTACCTCTAACTTTATTTCTCTCAGGACCACTCGCCGCCTGACAATAATAAACCACCACTTACCGCGGCCGCGGTCGCCCCTATTGACTAAGGCATAATCACATTTATAGGTGCGTCATAGGCAGGATATAAAAATTCCCTACCTACGCAATATCAAAATCAACTAATAAAACATTATTATAGCTACATATACTTATATAGCTTTGCCTGAAAATAAATTCGAGATAATTCTCCTCGAGATTTATTTTCTCCTCATCTTCGAAAGACCATTCAAAACAGTCATTAACAATAACCATCCACTAAACCCTGAAACTCAGTGAATAAGCCAACCCAAAACTTAACAATCCTAGAATTATTTTTATGTAGCTAAACTGCAAATATACTAAACCCGATAATAAACAAAAACTAAACAAGTGCAGGCCATAAAAATGCCATCTCACCAAACTCCCAGAAACTAGACAAAACAATTGACTGCTATTTAGGAACAATTGAAAAAGCTTCGAAGCACAAAAGGCTCACAACGTTCCCTCACACATCTGGCACCCATTCTATGGTGTCAGCCCATCTTGGAAATACCGGGAAACATTAGAATAAAAATAGATCGTAAAAAGCCAAACAGCGTCTCTCATCATACCGGCCGTACACCTCTTAGAAACAACCCACACACACACATTCATATTAGCTAAAATACCACGAGGCTTTCTCCTGTAGTAATATCTCACAATCTAAACTCTACCAATGCCCAGAGATGGAAACTGCCTGTTCCATGCAATTGCAGAACAAATCAACCATCTGTTTGGAGCGACATTCAACCATACATACCCACATCAGAAGCGACTTAGCTAGATACGTGGAAGCTAACAGCAATTATCCACGCATCAAACATGCGATCGACGCACCAAACGCAGAAGCTTTCACTGAGTACATAAAAAATCTCCACATACAGGGCACGTGGGGCGGTGAAGAAATTAAAGATAAAGATAAAGATAAAGATAAAGATATTTTATTTGTAAATGTGGGTTACAGGGTTGTTAAATAAATATTGTTCTTGCCACATTCTACCTTAAAGGTGTACAAATATTAATTTAAATTAAATTAAATTAAATTAAATTTAGATTAGATTAAATAAAAGTTACATTACATTACATATGTCCGTTTGAATAGTCAATACTGAAAATTACATAGATTCTTAAAACATACACTAAACAATCACTCTTGAAACAATCTTTCAGTCACCGTTGAGGAAATCTTGTACGCTATAGTAGGCTTTATTAAGCAAATGTTCTTTAAGCTTTGATTTAAATAAATTAAAGGATTCTATTTCTCTGATACATTTAGGTATAGTATTATAAATTTTTGGTATCATCCCAAACACATTTTTTTGAAATAGTGCGGTAGAGTGCCGCGTGATGCTTAACTTAATGTTTCTTTTCGACTTTATTTTATTAAAATGATCCCAATTATTTCTTATATAAACAGCCATTTCGTAAATATATAACGATGGTAGAGTTAATATTCTTAATCTTTTGAAATGTGGCTGACATGTTTCTATTTGTTTCAAGTGACATATCGCCCTTATACATCTCTTTTGTGCTTTAAAAGCTCTGTCTTTATCCGTTGAGTTGCCCCAGAATATAACGCCGTATTTGAGAGTCGAAGCCACATAAGCATGATATGTTGATAGCAAGGCAGTGACTCCAACTACCTTAGCGAGCATAAACAGAGCATATGAAAATTGGCTCAACTTTGTGCAGACATTGTCAATGTGTGTTTTCCATGTCAAGTGGGAGTCGATCGTTAATCCTAAAAATTTTGTGTCATTAATTTCCTCAATTATTTTTGTACCATAGTGGATGTCAATTTTATTTGTTATATTATTGTAATTGTTTTTAAATGTCATTATATTAGTTTTATTCAAATTTATTATAAGATTATTTTGTCCGAGCCATTCAATAATATTTTCTAGGGAATTATTTATGTCAGATTCATAGGAATTAATATTAATATTCTGGCCTTCTGCTATCATTGTACTGTCATCAGCAAACATGACAATTGGGAAACTAACCGCGTCAGGTAAATCGTTTATATAAATAATAAATAAAAGTGGTCCCAAAACGCTACCTTGTGGTACCCCATATTGTACTGTCCTTGAATCTGAAAAATAATGATGTTCTGTCTTACTTGCTTTGTCTATTCTGGACATTTGAGTCAGTTGTTGCCGGTTGCACAGATAGCATTTAATAAGATTAAGCACATTACCTCGGACGCCATACATGTAGAGTTTATTTATCAAGATGGAATGATCGACATAATCAAACGCTTTGGTCATGTCCATGTACAATGCTGATACAGGATTTTTATTATCTAGGCTGGTGACTACGCGAAAGAGGAAATCATAAATAGCTTGATCTATTGTTTTATTTTTTCGAAACCCTTTTTGTTCTCTTCTAAATAAATTGTTTCTTTCAAAAAAGGCGTTTATAGCATTATAAATTACTTTTTCGACTACTTTGGAGAATACAGGAATAAGTGCAACTGGTCTATAGAAGGACATATTTTCTCTGTCATCTTTTTTAAACATTGGCTTGATAATTGTTGTTTTGAGCTTTTCAGGGAACACTCCTTGTTCTATGCACAGGTTTATGACGTGACTTAATATTGGAGCTATGATCAACGCTACATGCTTTATCACGCTTGTACATATGTGGTCATACCCCGTACTATTTGTATTTTTCAGTCCTTTTATTATTTGATATACTTCAATAGGTGAGGTGGGATTAAAGAATAGAGATTTAGGAAAGCAAGGCTGTTTTGATCTGCTGCTAGTCACCTCAACCTTTTGGTGTTGCTCTACTTGATCTATGTAAAAATTATTAAAAGCTTGGGCTATTTCCATAGGATCAGTAATTACACAATTATTGAATTTTATTTGTTTGATACTTTCTTTTGGTGCATTGTTTTTATTATTAAAGTTATTATTTATAATTTTCCAGGTAGCTTTACATTTATTGTTTGAGGATTGTATATAATAATCGTTTTGGGATTTTTGTGTCAGTTTTATTATTTTCTTAAGTCTTTTAGTATAGGTTTTGAAGTTATATTTATTGATATCGTTTGGAGCACGTCTGTATGTCCATAATAGCTCCCTTTTTCTTTTTGAACATACTCGTATGCCCTTAGAGATCCACCGAGGTCGCGCGTTGCTAGAGCATCTTATTTTGATTGCTGGAAAGCACAGGTCATACATAAGCACAAATATATCATGGAATTCATTATATGCAACGTTGGCATCAGAGCTTGTTAAAGTCTCAGAGAAACTCAGATTTGATAGACACTCTTTAAATTTGTCCAGGTTATCTTTATGGAAATCTCTTTTTTCCACAAACCAATATTCAAGCGTACAGTATTTTCTCACCGGGCATTCCAATAACTGTCCAGTATGATCCGAGAGCGCTAACTCTATTATTCGGCCTTTGCATCCTCTAATGTTTTGAATAAAATTGTCAAGACAAGTCCCACTACTCAGACGTGTGGGTTCGTTGAATGTTAGTCTCATGTTGTAATTTAATAGTAATTCTTCAAAATGTGCTGCATTCTTATCTTGACGAAGACGATCTATGTTAAAATCTCCACATATTATAGTCTTACGTCTACCACGGCAAAGTTTTGACAATAGCCTATCTAAGTTTTCGAAGAATTTATCGTAAGACTCTACATCATATTTACATTTCCTATATATACATATCACATTTAAATTATGCTCTGTAAGTGTTATACCACAGCACTCTATTGCATTTGTAATATTACAGTCAGCTATGTCAATATTCTGAAATTTCAGTCCATTTTTTACAATTAGAGCTGTACCACCACTCCTTGTACTTCTGGCTGAATAGGTAGCCAGTGTATAATTTACAACATTAAGTGCATTTACATCAGTTTTTAACATGTTATGTTCTGTTATGCCTGTGACATCTACTGAAGTTCCGCTATTTCTAAGTTCCTCTAGGTAAATGGATAACATGTCAGATTTACTTATAAGTCCATCAATATTTTGATGGAATAAATGTATAACATTATTCACGAAAAAAATCAGTATTGTTACACTTTTCGTTTCCATTAGTATTGCAATTATCATCACTGTTTTGTTGAGGGTTTGTCACACAGCTTTCTTTTTGTATATAATATGTAGAGTCAGTTTGAGTTTGAGTACATTTATCTTCGCTCTTTCTTGACTCAATCCGGCCTTGCTTTGCTGCGTAAATATGCGCATCAAACTTTATTTTATAGTCTATGCGCAGCATTTCCCTGAG
Source organism: Argyresthia goedartella (assembly GCA_949825045.1). NCBI lineage: Eukaryota > Metazoa > Arthropoda > Insecta > Lepidoptera > Argyresthiidae > Argyresthia > Argyresthia goedartella. Next base: position 15,919,922 of record OX463821.1, on the reverse strand, counting down.
GAGTGATTGAGACAGAAATACTGACCTAAGTATATGCGCATTATTCTTCAGTGGCAGATCAACAAATGTACAGTTTTTAAATGCACTCGCGATGAATTTGATTTCATAATTTAACTTCTTTTCGTTTAAGTAGTGACTATGAGTAACTTTTGGAATGATTATATTTGTGTTCTGTACTTTTTGCAACCAGGCCCTAAGTTCGAATTGGAACTCACAGGGGTTATGATCATTCGTCCCTGACAGCAGCACTACAAAGTCATCCATGGTCAGTGTCGATATTTCATATTTATCTGCGTCAATAATGTTCGTAAGCTTTGCTTGCGGTTTAACAAAACAGGTAACAAGGAATTCCTGTCCAAGTAACTGTTGTAAGGCCTTTTGTAGGTGTCTTCCCTGTTGATCAGCTAAAATAATCACCTTACGCCGCCGTGAAGTCATTTTAGTTTTAATTTTCTCCGCATAGGGCAGCTGATATTTCTGGGATTTTAATGTGTCTGGCTCTGTTTCGGTGGATTGGTGGATCGCAGCAGGTTGGTGGACCAAAGTAGAGCTCGTGGGGGCGCTAGGTACTGGAGCGAGGGCGGGCGGGGCGTCAAATTTGCTCGCTTTTCGCAATAAGCCTGTGGAGGTTGTATTGCTAAGGTCCATTCGTTCTATCACTCTGGTTGTAAATTCTCGTGGTGACTTGCGTGGGTATCCGATTTGAAGAACGCTGAGGTCAAGTTTTCGATATTGCGGAGAAAAGAACCTAGGTGATGAAGTTACGCCTCTGTTTACTCCAGATCCCGTAAATCCTAGCGTTTTGAGGAAATCATACTTTGTCTTGTAGTCTGCTAAGGAAGCCCTTAGAGTAGCCATTTCTAAATTTAGACTATCTACCTCGGCGTTTGCAGAGTCTAGTTCAACGCGCAGTTTGTTATTGGTGTCCCTTAAATCGCGGAGTTCCTGAATATTAGCTCCCACGTTCGGTAAGCTCTGGTAGCTCAGGTCTAGGATTGATTGATTATTATCTTCATCAATTATTAACTGGCGCGGCCGTCGTTGAGTAACATATGTAGTTGAGATAGGGGAGCATGGCGCACTGTGGCTGGTGTTATCATGTACTAGAGAGGACTGGTCTTGCAATAGTGAGTCACGATGTAGCTGTATATCTTGGCATGTTGGGCACAGAAATGTGTTCTTCAGTTCAATAACATTTCCCTGATATTTAGCCGCCGTTATGTTAACGCAATTGTGGTGATATGTGTCATGGCAGCTATTACATGCAATAATTTCTGTAGAAAGGATGGATTTTTTGCACATTTTGCACTGCATGTTGAGATTGAACCTTGTGGCGGCCTCTAGTGGTACAATCTTGAACAACTTGAGGGTACTTCGGATTTACTGTAATCGATTATTAACTGCAGATTTAGTTCTGCAGATTTAGTTCCTCTTGGTGTACTCCAGATGGCGCCACTATCAGTATTTAGAGTAGTTTGGTTATTCTCTGCTTTTAGAAAGCAATTTTCTCGTTGCCGTTTGTTCGGCTATGAGAGTATTGTGCAGTTGCTCGTTTACAAAAGTATAAAAATTTCTGATCCTGTAAGGTGGGGCTCGAACCATGTCCACCTTGCACAGTTTAGAACAGCCTCCTTAACCATTCGGCTAACGAGTGCTGTAGGTGATTATAAAGTGATAAAATGAAAAAATATTTAGACACATGGTGGGACTCGAACCATGTCCGCCTTGCACAGTTTAGGCAGCCTCCTTAACCATTCGGCTGACGAGTGCTGTAGGTGATCGGTTGAATATTGTCTTTGCATCCAATGTAATTGAAGGTCGGAAAAGGTGCATCTGTGCGTTGTGTCGTTGGTGAACTTTGCACTGGCACGATATTGTCACTAGATTTACACAATTATCTAAGCACGTTATGCCAATATTCACTGAGTTTTATGATATTTGTCTTGATATGACATTGCTTATCAATGCTTTTGTGTCCATGCACTTGTAACTGTTCACTGTTTCATTGTTTGTTGTTATCTGGTAAAATTATCTTTTTTCACTTAAATCACTGGTGTAGTCCGGTTTATATAGTTGATTTTATATTGTCTATACTTAATTAATATTATAACACAAAAAATAATAATTGATTAAGCTTAATTGTACCACTAATTATTTTTTTAACACGGAGGAGCGTTTAAAGCGGTGTTAACTTAGTAGCGCCCCCTGGCGGATTGTCATATTAGCGAATTATCATAGCAGCCGCGGAGTTCTACGTAATAAGTGTAGCGATCCATCAACAAAATGGCCCATCAATCGTATATAGCCCCCAACAAGAATATAACTCAGTCGGAACTATCAACTTGACCTTTTCCGACAGCCACTACGACAGCGCATACATAATAGAGCCCCAAAACGTAAACCTATCAACAACCAGTCAAATCTACATCGCAGCATCTCACTTTTCCCATACCAAAATACAGCGCGACTACCAAAGTACCCTCAAGTTCCACCCGCCCCAAAAACAGATAATATGATAGCGGTAAATCTAAACACCTTCCCCCGGCCTACCCAAAATGCACAACTCAAGATAAGATGACCAATGACTTTGATACTTACCGTACCGACACATACACTCACACGCCACAAACACATGCATCCCCCTCCGCCGGGTCAGATACAACCGGGTATTCATCTTTAGGGCCTTGTTCACGGACTGAACCTCGAACCGAGTCACGGACTGAACCTCGACCCGAGTCACGGACCTAACTAATATGCACTAATGAAGTGAATTGAAGTAGGTGATATCAGTGCAATGAGTCTCACTAGCTGAGCAACAACCTGTGTGCTTAGTGGGAGTTTTTCTAACTCATCGAACGCGTTTACGCGAACTCAGTTTTGTATGGCATTGAGCCAGCGCCTCCTAGCGGCAACGATTTGAAATTAAAATTCTGAGTGCGAGTTTACAAAGCACTATTGTCACTTTTTGTCACGATCGAATGCGTTCCATTTATCGGTGACGATCGAGAAGTGAACGCGTTTACGCTGATTTTACGAGTGCGAGTTATATATACGTCATCATTTCGACAGTTCGAATGGTGAATCGCTCACGTTCGCAAAGTAAAGTTCTCACTTTGGATTTGAAGGTGAGAGCGTCCAAAATAACCTAATTCGAATAGTGTAAACTGTAACTCGCGACCCGAATGGCCGAGTCGGCGGCAGTGACCCTGCCTACTAAGCCGAGGATCCTGAGTTCGAGTCCCGGTGGGGGCAAATATTTGTTTGGTGAGAACGGATGTTTGTACCCTAGTCAAGGTTGTTTATCTATCTAAGTATTATATTTATCTATATAAGTATGTGTATCATTGTCTAGTACCCAAGATACAGGGAATCCTATTTTGGGGCTAGATCAAGGTACGAGGTTACAGAACGAAGTGCCACCACAGATATAATTCGAAGGGCATTGCGGGGCCTATTAGTCAGAATAATGCAACAATAAAATATTGTCCGCTGTAAAACGGGATAAAATTAAATTGTTTTTTCATGTAAATAAATGTTTATTATACTTATAGTAAGTAAGGTACGTATAGTCAACACATAAATATGTAGCTTATAGACCACCAACGAATTCCTCAACCAGCTGATCAACACTTGAACCCTAACCTTTTTCCACTTTTCTGTGGATTTTTTATCACCACTTCCATCACTATTTAATAAAGCAGTCAACACCTCCAAAACGTTTTATATGAGAAATTCTTCCCTTTGCATTGGTGGTGGGTTTAGCAGATCACCGTGTCTGAAAAAAAAAAGCCACGTATTTATCAACTGCTACGGTTCAATCGGCCTGACCGCACTTGGCGGTCCAACAGTGGAGGCGAACATGCTGATGAAGAAGAGAAAGATAAATTACGATATAGGTTAGATTCAACAAATTACACTAAATAATACAGCACATTAGGCACACTTACTGCTCCATATATGTTACAAGCATTTCAAATTGTTGCGCACTCCTTTTCATTGTGGACTTTCGGTATTTTTGGAAATTCGGCAATCAAAATCACAAAATCAAAATATGCAAGATTGTTTGTTTACAAACATGTCAAAATCGCGTATTATTAAAGCCCGTCAAAATATGATAGGCACCTTTGTAATCGGCATAGGTCATCAAGAAGGTGGTTTGTCATTTGGCTGCTTGTTCATTCTGTCGCTACAGAGCTACCAACATAAAAATAAAAACGAACGCAAGTCACGGTGAGTAAACGTCAAACGAATAGTGATAATCGAATGTGACTCACTCGGACTCACACTCGCAAATACTCGATTGTCACTTTTCACAGTGAATGCTCGATTAACGCGATCGTAAAGTCATTCGATTGGCTCTGTGCAACTCCCACTAAGCACACTGGTGAGATCGCTGCGATTATGATAGCCCTAACTCAGATCAAAAGGCAAAACGAACTCTATATCTGGCAGGTAACCCCCTTCGTAATGCTAAATACCATTTCATAAACAAATACCACGCTCGCTTCAAGTTACTACGCCAGCTCCAAACTATTCCACAGGCACAGTGCCGTACTAGTAGGTAGGAGATAGGTATACCTAAATACAAAACTAAGCAGGAACCTACCTAATAACAGTAAAACAAAACATAACCATTTCTAACTTTATCCGGTCCGACAAGCCCACAAAAATAAAACAATAATGCAAGCCCGTCTACTACATAACTGCATATTCTGAGAAATAGCGAGAAACAGCAAACAATTGCACATCATAAAAGGATCATTTCACCATCTTCCAGAAAACAGGCAATTAACAAAAGACTTCCACTGATGAACAATAACAACAATAAAATCGGAGACTTTTTGTCCTAAGCGGCTCTCTACCGAGAATAAGGGCGCACGAAGATACGCACAAACTTTGACAATCGCAACCCGTACGACCTGTTAATCGTAGACAAAGGTAGTTCAAATAAATCACGCTATCTCTAAGTTCTTTCTTTCAAGAACATCCCAAGAAGATAACCTAATGGAAGCCTTACCAACGCTGAGATGGTAACTGCCTATTCACCGCAATTGCTGACCAAATTAATCACCTATGTCAATTAACATGCAACCACACTCACATTCGTAAGGACCTAGTTAAATATGTAGAAGAAAACGGCGATGAACAGAACAAAGCTCGCAATCACTGAGCCTGAAATCCTTAACAACTCACCACTGAAAATCTACGCAATTACGGTACTTGGGCTGGAGAGGAGATTATAATACCAGCTGCCGAATACTTTCTACTTAACGCAACAATCCACCAGCAAAATACACCATCGCTCACATTCACGCCCAAGAATCCAGCGGATGCAGTGAAATCTATCAACCTCAACGTCACAGGACACCACTACGACAGCGTTTACTTGCTTAAATCGCCAAATTTACCCACGGATCAAGCAACCGATAACCAAACTGATAACACCATACTTTCGCCGATACTTAATGCAACACCCATGACCTCCTCAGGGTCAACCATAACATCAACAAAAGACATCCCAGACAACACCGGATAAACGATGATACGAAACAGCCCCATATGTAAACCACAAGTCACATGCGAGCGTATGCGCATTGCTACTTGGAAGGTTAGAGGATGCGCCGAAATAACTAAAAGACTCAACATTGACGCGGAATTGACTAACAAAAACATACACATAGCCTATATACAGGAAACAAACATGATACATATGTCAAAACACTATCTCTGGTATCTGTATGCTCGCATCGGACAAGACGCTATAAAGAAATACAGGAAAAAGGGAATTATAGGAACAAACCTCCTTCACAATATTGCACACAAATATTTTAAAAGTTACATCAAAAGAAAATGCATGTACAAGGGCGAGCTTGTCTCTGAAAAGAGATTTCTTCCAGCAAAACAAGGCATTACAGGAATTGCTATCATAAAAGGGTAGGCAGTGCACGATAATTACTATAACTAAAATGCCTAGGAATAAATTAAAATATCTGTAAAATACAGATAGCAAATACGAAATAATTACCGATATATACATAAACCTTACATATAATAAAATAAATACAATAACTTTTACGAAAGAGACATGTAGAGCTCTTTAATATGTTTCTTAAAAGAAAAAAGAGTCGGACTGTCTCTTATAGTGCAAAGAGGTGCGTTCCAGAGTCGGACCGCCCGCAGCCTGAAGGAGCGTTTATACGCAGCGCTGCTATGCCGCGGAGTAGCTAAAAGTGAATAATTAAATATCATCGGAGAACTGCTCATGGCAAACTTAAAAGTAGAAAGACGAAAATTCTTATAAGAGACCCCATAAACAACCAGTGAATTGGACGTAGTTCCAATCCGAACCGTAAACGAAATCAAATATCTCGGCACATATATTACGGCAGGACATAGGACACAATAAAAAAGAGGTGCCGGCAAGCCATATGCAATTCCAAGGCCCTAATGCATTTTATAAAGAAATCCAACATAGACTGAAATATAGTGCGCCTGATTTAGAAAATGGTCATTGCACTGTTTATAAAATACGGACAAAAAGCGGCAACCCTCACTAAAGCAAACAGTTGACAGTCAGTATATGAACGCCTGATCCTCAGAGACATGTTTGAGAACGCCAGAAGCTATCCAAGATACCACAAAATTCATGACTGACTACAGGGCAAGACGATAACCAAAAGAATCAAAAACCACCGGATATGTTACTATACATATTCTGCGACGCCCACAACAGCACTTACTACACGCTCCATTCAAATACGAAGCAAGGAAGAAGAAAGCCGGCCGACTTATATACACCTGGAAATATTTCCTTAAGCATGACATCAAACATCAAACACAGTTACTGGACAGAATCATCACACAACAGGGACGATGTCAGGATGGCCTAGAGGCAAATATACCGTATCCCAGAAACAGACAGCAAAAGCGAAACTGGGAACTTACCGGATAACCCAAACGAACACGACTCAGGAAACTCAACTATTAACAATAACTGAAAATAGAAGGAAAACAAGAACTTGAAGAAAACAACAGCTGCTCTCCAAATCCCACATCCTCCCCATTCCACATATCCTATATTGGCTTCAGGCTGAAGAGTCGGTCGATTTAATTCACTATCCTTCCCTTCCTACAGAGCAGGTCATTCCGCCCCCCCTCAAAACTTGTGCCCTCTGGTATGCCGGCCGAAAGACCGGAACAGGTTTAGAACCCTGGCTGGAGAAGCACCATTCATTCATTCATTCATTCAAGCTGCAAAACAATGGAATACAGGAAAACAAGACAATGAAAAAATATATATCCGGGAATCCCTCACTCCAAATGACTCATTTCTACTCTGGAAGGCTAAACAAGACCTCAAGACAACCAATGTTTCTTGTTCAAATAAGTGTGGTATAAAAATGGATCGGTACTGGCAAGGAAAGGAGACAATGAAAAAGCCTACTTACCCGATAAGATGTATAACAGATATAGAAAAACTGGCAAACAACTTAACCAGAAGTGTATATTAAACGACCGGCATATAACCAGACTAATTTACCTATAACCAAAAGAAGGCAGCATAAATAATATCTCAGAAAAAAACTATAACATCTGGAATGAATTCACGGTTTATACTCCATCAAACACAACTCTCTAACTGTTCTAAACATCAATATTAGATCGATGATCAAAAACTTCAACCAACTGGAATTTATCGTAACAAACAGTTCACGGCTAGTCCATATCGTAGTCATATGCGAAGCAAACATATCACAAGCATGTACAGACCTATCAACTGAAGCTGATACTTGCATTATGTGAGTGATCGCCAAAAGTACAGTTAGTAAAACACATACAAATAAAATCAATGTTTTATTTAAACGAAGTCCATAAATGTAAGTCCACAATGTTACCAACTGTCCAATTCTCGACATCATAATGACTGAATCTTATAACTCTTCTACTCCGCTCATTGCATCTTCATCTTCACTCTCGTCTGATGATTCTGATGACTCTGATGAGTCAGAGCCTGTGTTAATAATTAATCGTTCCGTTATATCGTCGATTGTAGGAGCCATTAGCAGCAGCCAGGAGCAGTAGGAGCCATTTCACTAATATTTCAAACACAATCAATCACATAAAATTACACGTCTATCTGCTACCAGTACCGGAGGTGAAGTGAAGTATGTGAGCGGGCGGCAGGGAAGCGGTGCGTACACACGTACACTCACACAAATGCAAGTATCAGCTTAAGTTGATAGGTCTGTACAGGGATGTTCGAAATGGTGGACTTCATGTACTCGGAATTGAGAAACGCAAAGAAAGGAGGAGGAATTATAATATACCTCCACGAAAGTGTCACATTACGAGGAAGACGGCATTACTTGTAATTTCGAATGTTTCATGGGTAAAATATTAACAAGTGATAATAGCGTGGTGGGAATGTGTGCAGTGTAAAGACCACCCAGCCTAAATAAAAACCAATTCATAACAGAATTATCCAATATATTGTGTAAGTACCCAGTAAACAAAAAATATATACTTTTAGGAGATGTCAATATTGATCTAAAAACACCAAACACGTTAGTAAACAGTTACCTGAATAAAATGTATGAATTGGGTTTAGAGTGTGGTGTCAGTCAATACACGCGCATTGAAAAGAAATTAGACTTAATACCCAAATCATGCATAGACCACATATTCAAGTGCGATATAGATACAAATAAAAACAGATGTGTCCGAACAGCGGTAATAAATAACGCTCTCGCAGATCACTTCTTAGCCGTTCTATCAATCACTGATAACTCAAGGTCAATAGTAAACAATATAAATACATTACAAAACTAGATAACGATAAAAAACGTAACAATTTAAAAGACGTTGACTGGAACCAAGCTCTAAATTACCAAAATCCGAACATTTAATTTTAAAAATTTAAAAATGTGTACGATAACAGTAAACTAGAGATAAAAATAAACACAGGTTAACGAAGGCAATGTGCGTAGAACTGCAATAGTATAACAAAGATGTGTAAAAAAAGAGTTGAACTATTTGCAATATGGAAAAAGAATGAGTGTAATTTGGAAAATAGACTTTTATATAATAGATATAGAAGTAAAACTAATAAACATATAAATAAGATAAAAACAACTATACTAGAAAGACTATATGTGAAAACTTTAGGAAACCAAAGAAAATGTGGGAAGTAATTAATAAACTATGTGGTAGAATTAGCAAATCAATAGACTATACCATAACTCAAGCTTTTAAAAATCATCAAATAGATAATACAACAAATAGGTTTGCAGAAGAACTCCAGAACAACGTAAAGAAATTATGCAACCCATGTAGTAGACCACTATTAAATGAAGAAATAGTATGTTTACCAATTAACATTAATAACACTAATGTAGAAAAATTTACAAATGAGGTTAACGGCTACTTAAATGCAAAACAAAATGTACTGGCAATATTTTAAGACTTTAGTAGAAGAAGAAGAAGTAGATGTTAAGCGTAAAGCATTTGAAACTTTAAACTACCCAATATTATACCAAAACTCCAACAAGGTGGAATACAAGGCCCGCTACTAGAATGGTTTAAAGACTATCATAATAACTGATTTACTTCGGTAAGTATAGCAGGTACACGCAGTAAGCAGATGCCTACCGAAGTGGGCCCGTCACAGGGATCGATCCTGGCACCAACCGAGTACTTATTATATGTAAACGATATGTGTAAAATATTTAACGACGGGTCTGTGTACCAGTTTGCTGATGACACCTGTTTACTATATGCACACAAAAATGTTAAGGAGGCTCAAAAGAGACTCCAGTCAAGCTATGATGCACTATGTAAATGGGTCCACGATTTTGGATAAGTTATAATTGTACAAAAGACTAAGCTTATGCATATTTACTCCCCATATCTCAAAATAACAACACAACCAAATATCGTTGCCCACGAGCACCAGTTTATGCACCAAGGTACCCACAGAGGCACTGAATGTACAGGGTTTTGTAACAAGTTGTACCTAGTCGAACAGCATACATATCTAGGCATGATCGGGGGGCACGGTAGTGCCCAATTGCAGGTATAAATAATTGCAGGTAAAAAGCCTTCAGCATATACCGAGGCCATGGCTCACAGTTAAAATTAAAATTAAAATTAAAATTCATTTATTTCTTTAACACACTATTTCAATAACATAATTGTGGAGTCCTCCTTTTAAGTAAAAAATACCTGTGCCAGGAGAACCCGCTCTTCCGTAATTACATTAACATTTAGTGCGTTACATAAAAAAAAGTAGGTACCTAAAAAATACTGTAAGTACTATATTAATCTATAAAATTCATGCATAATTAATTTATTGGCATAGACATATCATTGGCAAACAGTAAAGTCTTAGTAGGACAACTGTAAACACAAAGGGGTTGTTTTTAGTCCGTATAGCACACGAGCTGATGCCCGCTCAATATGTGGGGACCCGGACATAGCAGGGAGGTCTGACTCTTGGGCATGGGTAATTCCATTTTTATCCCCTCCAACAAAAAAAAAACACCGTAGTGCCCGCCAAGTCGAGCGCGAAGCAAACACTGCCGTACCATCCTTTACTGGAACCATTTCGCCGCATTTTCAGGCCCCTATTTGAGAACCTCTGGATAAGACCAGAACGCAAAAATTTTCGTCATCCAGTAAACTATAATCACATACTTAAAATTCAAAATTTCAAGTCTGTAGGTCATTTAGTTTCGAAGTTAAGCGAAAACAAAGTTTCGCATTTATGACACTCACTCAGTCACACACTCATGATCATCAGAATAGAACTAGTACTTCCCATAAACTCAGAGAGCTGAAATTTGGTATAGAGTTAGGGTTTAACGGCCAAATAAAGGGAAAACTACAAAAACTAGGATAATCGAAGATCTGGAGTACCTGGTGACCCTGATTAGAAAACACAAGAGCCCAACCAAACTATTAGAGACCGACGTAACGCCTTTACAAAAAAAATTCAACTTGGTGGGCATGTCAAAAATCGAAGGTCTGAAGTATCTGATGAAGAACCCTCAGCTGGTCTCAGCTGTATAAGAGATATGGTAATGCCCCCTTTTACTATTGGTACATAAAAAAATCGAATTTCAAAAATCCAGCGTAGTGGGACACATCTTCTAATTTAATCTAGCCTATTGCCTCCCACTGCTGGGCGAATGGCACCCCTTATGCTTCTAATACGCATATAAATAAAATTAAAGGAAAACTCTGGATAAGACTAGACTGGCTTTTATACTTATACTTATTATTACTTATTACAAGTTTACAAGAAGAAATAGTCAAACGATTAACTTTATTCTACTCGAACATTACACAAATTAAATAAACAAATTACACTAAAATATTAATTTCGCTCAAAATTTGGTCAAAATATAATGCATTGGACTAAGAGTGGCGGTGATACCCGCACACGTAGCTAGATGGCGCTGACTGTATTTTAAAACGCGCTTACGTTTGTTTTTCCGATAACCTTATATGGCGAAGTGGCAACCGGCTGCCTAACAGTCGTTTACGACATTCTTCTACTGCACTTGAAAACGTTTGCTAGGGATTAGGAGGTATTAAATGCATTTCGTTGATTTTGCTTATTATTTTGTGAGGTTTGCTAAGGTTAATTAGCAGGTTGTTATCATAACAATTCGAAGATTTGAATAGGTTAGGAATTTTATGATTAGTGACGGATTACTGATCATTACTTAATTATTAGATTTAAAAGAAGTTTTAATTGAATACTTTATTTAATTGTTAGTTATTTAGTACTCTTAGTTTTCTAGGTTTAATTTACAGTTAGGCAGTACTTCAAATCGCTTTCGTGTTTATAAATACTTTTCTAGTATTCTAGGTTTAGTTTATTTAGTTAGATATTACTTCGTTTCGTTTAAAAATATCATTAATTTAGCTGTATTTCAGTACTAGGTAGGTAATACCTTTGGTAGAAAGTTGATAATTAATTATATTGACACTTGTCTAATTAGTAAGAGTTAACGATTTGTTTATAGTTTGTATAGATTGAGTAGGCTGAGTAATATTTTCTTTGAGTTTTTTTTTAATTAAGACAAAAGAAGTCTTAAAGATATAGGTTATTATTGTTTTAGTCTAAATATTATCGGTATTTCTGATTTGGTGTCCATATACTAAAGGTCGTTGAGTTTATTTGTGTTTGATTTCGCAAGATAATATCGTAAAAAATGTCGATAATATTAAAAGACGACGATTAACTTAGTGGCCACCAAGTAGTTGGTATGCCCAAATTCCATTCAATATCTTTCTTGGTGTATGGTAGAACTGACTCAACTTGCAGTATGAGATCTGCTATAGTTGCATACGTTGCTGAACATTGGGACGAAATGCAAGTGTACACGTGTGATGCTGATGGTGACGTATACACGAGAGCGCAATCCTACACGAGCGATATGATGAAACCCACTACTTACGGCTCAGCTTCTGAGCTTATGGCTGCTGGAAAAATCTAAATCTATGCCTTCATTTTTGAAGTGTATGAGAACGGTATACTAAGAGGTTCCTTTGGCGATGATGGCCAAAAAAAGTGTCTACGTTTTACCGGTAGTTACTTAAGCGGCCACTACATTGTACTCATTCCTATACGAGATGCCTCTCCATCTTCTTCCCCCTTTGATGCCATAACATTAAATTCTGTAACATCAGATACTGCTATACAGGGGCGAACATATTATAAAGGTTTGGAGGCACTGCTTGCCCTAGCCAAATTTCCACCTTTTAAAACTATTGATTCACACACAAAACAAACAACAAAACCCGCCCGTGCGAATTCAAAACGCTCGAAGCCTCGCCCCGCACTTCCCGCGCTCTGCGACGACGTTTCACAGAGTCCCGCAGGCGATTCCGAATTCCAAATAACAAATTCCAAATGTCTTTATTACTGTAGATATTTACATATACTTAGCAATCGTCATTTTTTGCCACTTCTCTACATTGGACCACTGTGGGAGAAGAAGGGCGTAGAAACTCCCACAGATTGATTTTAGATCTCTTTTAAAAAATTGCTTATGCTTAACTAATACAAAATGTAAAATATAATATCATAATTAATAAGCAGGAATAAATAATTACAAAATTATTAACAGCAAGGTCTGTGTTGAGCCAGATTAACCCCATACAGACCCATCATTTAAGTAATCTTGAACATTGTAATATCCCTTTTTCGACAAAGTCGCTTTAACATGGATTTTAAATTGCTCAAATGGCAATTTCAAGATCTCCAGAGGTATCTTGTTGTAGTAGAAAATGCATTGACCCTTGAAAGAATTGCTAACCTTCGCGAGTCTAAACCGGGGCGCAAGTAGTCTGTGATTATTTCTTAGGTTAACATTACAGCTATCGCTAAGTTTGGGAAATTTTGTAAGGTTCTTGCGTATGTACATTATATTTTCGAAAATAAATTGACTAGCTACAGTTAGTATGTCAATTTCTTTAAAAAGCTGTCTTAAGGAATCTGTGCGTTTTAAATAATAAATTGCTCGAATAGCTCTTTTCTGTAAAATAAAAATAGTTTGAATATCCGCTGCTTTCCCCCACAACAAGATACCATAGGACATGACACTATGAAAGTAACTAAAATATACTAGCCTAGATGTAGCCACATCCGTGTTTTGTCTGATGTTCCTAACAGCGTAAGCCGCAGAACTTAATTTACCAGCCAATTTTTCTATGTGGGGTCCCCACTGCAATTTGTTATAAATGGTTATTCCAAGAAACTTCGTGTCATTTACTAATTCTAACGTATTGCTGGTGGCTAACAACACTAAACTGGTCCCAACTTGCCTGACATTTGGAAGTGAGAATTTGATACATTTGGTTTTACCAGCATTTAACAATAAATTGTTAACTGTGAACCAATTCAAGGTTAAAGATAATACTCTATTGACATCATCAAAATCTTCTTTTTGTCTTTCAATTTTGAAGACCAGTGAAGTATCATCAGCAAACAACACTATGTTAGTCAATTTCTCCACCATAAAAGGCAGATCGTTAATATATACCAGGAATAAGAAAGGGCTTAATATGGAACCTTGTGGAACGCCAATTTTTACCCCCGATCCATCAGATTTAACGCCGTTGACTTCTGCCTTTTGAATTCTATTGCTTAGGTATGATCTTAGTAGATCCAACGCTTTATTTCTAACTCCGTAATGATTTAATTTCATTAGTAACGCGTCATGATCAACACAATCAAATGCCTTCGACAGATCGCAAAAAACACCGATAGCATCCTGTGCGGCTTCCCATGCAGAATAAATATGAGATATAAGGGTAATACCTGCATCCGTAGTCGATTTACCCCTAGTGAAACCGTATTGCTTGGCGTGGAGTTGTTTTGTACGGTTGAAGTGTGAGAGCATTTGATTGAGTATAATCTTTTCAAAAATTTTACTTAGTGCTGGAAGAACCGATATTGGTCTGAAATTTGACGGATCACCCTTGTCTCCCGACTTGAACAGAGGTATAAGTTTACTGTGTTTCATGAGGTCTGGGAAAGCTGCATCATCAACACATTTATTAAATATATAAGCTAGGTGTGGGGCTATAACAAGTATTATTGAACCAATGACTTTGACTGACATACCCCACAGGTCTTCAGTATTTTTTAAGTTAAGTAATTTAAACGTTTTGACAATATCCTGGGGACATACATGATCAAATTTAAAATCTACATTACTGATGCTAATGCTGTTTTTTAACAAAACCTCTGCTTCATATGGAGATGAATTTAGACGCTCTGTTGTGAGTAAGGGTGCATTGGTGAAGAATGTTTCAAAAGCTCTAGCTACCTCAGCGTTGGATTTAACAACATCATCACCTATATTTAAGCAGAAATCATTATCCCTTGGTATAACTTTGCCAGTTTCACGGTTTATGATTTGCCAAATCGTTTTCATTCTATTATTTGAATTTTGTATTTTTCTATTTATGTGTAAAGTTTTTGCAGTTCTACAAACCAACTTGAAAGTTTTGGAATATTTTTAAACATAGTCACGAAATTTTATATCAAAGTTATAGGTTTTTTGTTCATAAAGATCATACAAGATAGCTCTACTTTTACGAATTCCAAATGTTGCCCAGTCCTTAAATTTAGATTTACCATTGCTGGCACTGACTTTCTTTAATTTAAAAACTGTATTGAATTCTGTTTGAATAATGTTGAAGAAGTCAGAATAGATTTTGTTCGGGTTCCGTTCATAAAAATCCGGTACTGGCAAACCCATATCTAAGTTTTTCATATACATCTCTAGTCTATGGGATGTAATAGGCCTATACAATGATGGATCAGTCTTATTTTCACTAGTAATTTGGAATGAAACTGTTTGACCACTGTGATCGGATGGTAAACAGTTAATTACATTTTTACTTGTGAATGCACTGTCACAAAAAACGTTATCGAAGCAAGTTTGGCTGGTAAGTGTAATTCTAGTCGGCTCTAGAAATACATGACATGAATTAAATGATTTGAACAGAGTTATTTATCGTCGCTTCAGTGTTGTATCTACAAGCAGATCTACATTAAGATCGCCACTTAATGAGGGCTTCCTCCATAATTTTCTCGAATATTTCAAAATTGCCATGGCCTTTTTCATCTCTCGGAGGTCTGTAGACACAAACAATAATATGGCTATCCAACTCAACACAAGATACCTCTATTTGTCTTTCCACAGTAAGTGTAAGAATATCTTTCCGTTGTTTCACCTTAATATTATTTTTTACTAAGATTAAAGAACCACCTCTATCAGCAGTCTTTCTATTATAAAAACTGACAATTTTGTAATTATTTATGTTAAAAGACATCATATTTTCCTTTAACCAATGTTCTGTAATACAAATAACATCAGTGTCCGAATTATTAAGAAATAATTCTAATACAAGTTCTTTGCCAGGTAGCCCCTGCATGTTTTGATGAGTAATATTTAAGTGGAGCTTACCCTTTGTCTGAATATTATTTAATATTGGGATATTATTAGACTTTTTGACTTATTTAATTCGGGCAAGATATATATATATATATATATATATTTATTGGCTTATGTATGCTAGAGATTTCCTCTATTGTCTTAAAAACTAATTTAAATTACTTGGAACGTCTTCCAATATACCTTGTCTGTGCTCAATAGAAGCAGTCAGGTTAGCCAAATTCTTGGCTGTAATACTAAAAAAATAAGATAGCGACACAGCTACCTACCTGTCGTTTGTAAAAATCTGAAAGGTAGTAACTACCTTTGGTCAAATAAACATTATTACTAATATAATTGTTAGAGACAATCAAATGAATCAAACTATTATTATATGACATTGTATGTAATGTCATATTTAGCTTATATCTAAGATCATTTTCAGCTTGTGGCAATCTTTTACTGTATGGGAATGTAAACATAACAATTTTATTAACATTCAGTGAGCAAAGTGTTTCAAAATATTTAATTAGGTCCCATTTGTTTACCTCACCCCTATTTCCAAACATGAGTATTAAGTTTGATTCAGGTGTCAGATCAAGTGTCTTTGTTATTTTTTGCATAACATCATGAAAACTGGAGTTTGGTAAACAGTTATTTATGACTGAGTGTCCCAACTTATTCAATAATATGCCTAAGTTTCTTCCAATTTCATCACAAAACATGACAGTTTTGCTTGTGATGCTTTTGTGCGACCCTGAAATCCTGGGTCGGATACTTATTTCAAGGCTCATGGTTGAAGCTGATGAAGTTGATCATACGTAAGACCCCAAAGGCACATGTATCTCAAGCCTTTAAAATATTTCCAAATAGTATTGAGCGAGGCCTGTACCACGAAAAATTCGATGCCAGCGTCTTATGGGGCATAATACCAGATAAAAGCTCGCCTGCCTTGAGAACAAGATGACGTGTCGAATCCAATGGGTATTTACTACAGGGACTATTAAATGAAACAATGCATGCCGCGCAGTGAACATGCGCTATTTGACATACTCACCAATAATTGTCCCACCGACTCACACAATTTAAATCAAATCAATCAATTGGTTGCACCGAGCGAAACACCCGAATTATTTACGAAGACATACGACCACCACAAATAGTACTCGGAGCGAACGTTCATTTCAGTTTGATTGGTTATTAGCGCATCGTTTTCGGGTGGTTTTCGGTTTTGCTATTGTAAATTAGCTGATTGATTGTCCGCCATTACTGAAAGTTTTCGTTTCGCGTCGGATGCAGAGTTGTGAATTGATAATCTTGTTTATTTTTTTGTGTAGTTGTGAGTTATTTTGAGTGTAAGAGGTGAGTGGAAAACTGAGTTTAGGATGGATGTGTATACCTGTGCGATGTGTAAAGAGGATGTGTGTTTAGATAACGTAAAAAAAGGCAAATTTCATAACTTTTCCTTTGCGTTGAAAGAAAGGATAATTGCAAAAGGGCGGTGTACTCCGGCCATAAAAATATCACAAAAGAAAGGGAATACTATCAATTATCAGACAGTTTCATAGTAGTTCTTACGATAAATATAAGTAGTTGGCTAGCCGGCTGTGCTCACAGCAATAGGTTATTTTGTTTTCAATGTGACTTATTTGAAACAAATCTGAATGTTTGGAGTGACACCAGTTACATAGATTTAAATAATCTTGCCAATGCCGCAAAAAAACATGAGTCATCGGAAAAGCACCTAGCGTCATCTTTAAAACTTCGTACTTTCGGTTATTCTAGGATTTAAACGCAATTAAACTATCAGCTTAGAATAGATATCGATAGACATAACGCAAAAGTTGACAGAAATAGGAACATATTTCAACGTCTAATTGACATAGTATGTTTTTTAGCCAAGCAAGAATTACCTTTTCGGGGTCATGACGAGTCGTCGTCGTCACAGAACAAAGGTAATTTCTTAGAAATGGTCGAATTGTTGTCAAAATATGACGGCGTCTTATAACAACATTTGCAAACGGCCACCAATTCATTTACGGGGCTGTCCAATAGGGTTCAAAATGACTTAGTTTCTTGTTTGGCATCCTTGATGACCAGCGAGATTAAGAGAGAAATAAAGGACGCGGATTTCGTCGCCGTAATGATTGACGAAACGCCAAATTCAAATTCAAAAAGATTTTATTTCCATAAGAAACACATAGGTAACATTTGGAGAATGTCAAATCTTAAACAAACACATGTATAAAGTACAGGGAAATAAAGAACTCAATTTGAATTCCGTCACCTCAATGTTTTAGATGCTGGAGGCAAAGAGGCGACTAGAAACCTCCAGCTTTATACGTTATTTTTACAGAATTGGAGCAAACACCTTCCCAAGCTTTCTTGTCTTCTACATAATCTAATATTTTGTAGTAAGCTTTTTTACATAAGTGATATTTTACAACATTTTTAAATTTATTTACAGATAATTCTTGTAACTCAGTTGATATTTTGTTGTAAACGCGAATACATTGCCTTTAAAAGATACATTAACCTTATGGAGCCTAGTAGTAGGTATAGCTAGTTTATTCCTATTTCTAGTGTTGACATTGTGCCTGTCGCTATTCCTAGGAAATTTATCAATATTTTTGTGGACGTACATTAGGTTTTCATAAATATACTGACACGGCACTGACATAATGTTAATTTCCTTAAATTTACAACGCAGTGACTCTCTGGGACCCACATTGTAGATTGCACGAACAGCCCTCTTTTGCAGCACAAATATTATGTTAATGTCTGCAGCAGTATGCCGTAAGACATAATGCTATGGAAGTAGCTGAAGTAAACTAGTCTATAGCTGTTTCCACGTCCGTAAAAAGAAGGATTTTTTTGACTGCATAAACTGCGGAACTGAGTTTTTTTGATAACTTATCTATGTGTGGGCCCCACTTAAGTTTGATATCTAAGAGATATCAGCGGTCGCGCACAGTTGATATTAATATTGCGCTATTTCTCTGATTCGCAAGTTGTAGATCGGTTCATTAAGTACATTGATGTGAGCCTTGACCGCACCGCTAAAACACTCAGCTCTTTTGTTGTAGCGACCCTTGCGGAATATGAATGTACATCGAAATTGATCGCCCAGACTAACGATGGTGCAGCGGTGTTATCTTCCCATAAACATTGCGTACAGGCAATAGTTAGACAAACATGCCCTCAAGCACTGTTTGTGTGGTGTTCCGCGCATGTTTTGAATCTAGTTCTTTCCAAAACATTTGAGCGCATTGGTGAGACGAAACGTTTCTTCAACGTTGTTCGTACACTTGCAACTTTCTTCCATAATAGTACAAAACGACAGGTTCATTACAATAATATAGTAAAAGCGCGAAAACTGCCACGCGTGGCTGAAACTCGGTGGACCTACCACTCTCGAACGGTAAATGTAATATTTAACGACCGGTCTGCACTTATAGAGTTTTTCGAATCAATGAATGACTATCCTGACTCTTGGGACGGCGAAACTTTGTCACAAGCCGATTCCTTTTTGAATAGTCTCAAAGATTTTGAATTTAATCTGTTTCTACAGATATTTCATGAAATATTTGCGGAGACAGATATTCTTTATGAGGTGATGCAGAAAAAAACATCTGACGTATCGTATTGTGTCAAAAAAAACACAATTTGAAGATTTTGTCACACAATACAGATAAAAATTCGATGATTTGTATGAAAAGGTAGTCAGCATGTGCGGACAGCCAAAAAACGAAGTAACATTGTCGTTGACATGAAAACTCATTTTAAACGCATATTTGTTGAAATATTAGATAATGTTTTAACAGAATCGCGTACGCGATACCAAAATTTGAAAAAAAAATAACTTCTTCGAGCTACTGGCCCCGGAAAACAATACAAACTATGTTAAATCGTTTCCTGATAGTCTAGTAAATGACTTACTGGTCGTATATAGGTGCTATGATTTTAATGGAGACAGGCTTAGGAATGAACTGCGTTGCATATATAAATCAGCGGAATTTACGTCCACTACCAGCACAGTTTTGTTAATTGAATACTTGTATTCAAATAATTTAGTGGATGTATTTCCAGAAGTCCTACGACTGGCAAAACTAATCGTCACGATACCCGCCAGTAGCGCTTCGACGGAAAGGGCATTTTTATGCCTAAAACGCCTTTTGACCTATCTCCGAAATACCCTTGGTCAACAAAGACTCACCGAATTGTCAATGTTGGCTGTGGAGAAAGAACTTTTGCCAAAAGTTAGGCGGCGTCCGGCTTTTTACAATAACGTGCTGACCGAATACCTCAAAAAGACCGAAGGGTAGATTTGATTTACAAATAGGGTAAAGTAATAAATAGTTTGGAAGGTTGAATGCGTGCGTGTATCTGTGCTGTGAGTGTGTTTTTTATTTATTCATGTTTATGTTGTGCGTACTTACATTCGAATGCGAAAAGAAAACTAGGCCTCAAAAGAGGCCGCTTCGGATATCCCTTAACTGACTTGTTTTGTTGTTCAATCACTTACTGGATGTCTGAGGTGGCTGAAATTCGTCACGAAGATCCAAATTTTTTGTGAATTCGCGGGAAGCCTGTTTTGATTATATCACCATATACCACCACAATGTCGCAATAAACGTTTTGAGTTTGAGTTTGAGTTTGATGTCGGTAAATAGTTTTTTCATACATTTCTTAAGGCTGCTTGCCCAGTACCAAATCTATGTGCACGCTACTGCTGCATATGTACATTATATGACTTAAACTCTACGCAAATTGAATTGAACATGAAGCACAAGGGAAAAGGTGGTAGA
This sequence comes from Argyresthia goedartella, assembly GCA_949825045.1. Classification (NCBI taxonomy): domain Eukaryota; kingdom Metazoa; phylum Arthropoda; class Insecta; order Lepidoptera; family Argyresthiidae; genus Argyresthia; species Argyresthia goedartella. The sequence goes on along the minus strand of OX463821.1, from coordinate 15,899,161 downwards.
CCGACTATAACTAAAAAAGGAAGACCTAAGGTATCCGAACTGTCATGATCTGAACAACTTCGAGAAGCTGCGGTTCGTTACCGACAAAAACACCCTGAAAACGTCGAGAAACCGTAGAACTTTATAATTATTTACGTCCAGGCGCCAACCGGGCATATCTGTAGCACAGTACAGTGCTTCACACCCTGAAGTAAACCGGGCAGCTGTAGGACGCTACAGTGCTTCACATCCTGAAGTAAATCAGGCTGCTGTATCTCGCTATAATGCTTCACATCCGGAAAGCAATCAGGCTGCTGTAACTCGCTACCGTGCTTTACATCCGGAAGTCAATCAGGCCGCAGTATCTCGCTACCGTGCTTCACATCCAGAAGTAAACAGACAAAACTTAGCGCGAAAGAGATCTACTGACAAACTAAGGGAAACACAGAAACAGTCACTAGAGTTCTTACAACTAAACTAAAAGATAGATTAGAATCAAAAAAAATAGTTAAGTGGACTCTCCATAATAGGCAAAGAACTTCAGAGGATTTGTACAAGGCTGCAAATAAATTAAAAGAAAAATAATAGCGGCATTGGAGAAGTTTAAATTATGTCCTGAAAGCATGGATATTAAAGAAAAATTTGAAGCATTTCTTGGTAAATCAGAATATCGCAGTAATCAGGAGCCATTTTATTCTGAACAAGCTTATAAGGTTTATGAAGATAAAGAAAAACCTATTGAGATTGATGATACTGGCAAAGCAAAAACCTTTACAAATTTTAAGGAAATGTCCAAAAGTCTGACATGGTCTTGTTCGGATTCATTGTGCGTATTAAATGATGGAATGTTACTGAAATTGAAAAACATTTTCGAAGTATTGAGCCTCCAAACTACTGCGCGAATTTACTCGATGTCTGTAGAAACAGGAAAACTGAAAGAAAATATCAACTTTATTAATAACGTTAAATCGCATTTGCCACATCTTCGGACGATTATCAGAGAGATTTTTCAAATACACAGCGACTGTAAGTTATTGCTTGATATTGACGTTTCTTTGGCGAGTGGTAATACGGATAAGCTTATGGAGCTAGGAAAGCAACCGACGGTAGGAAGTGCCGTTGTAGAGCGTACACCTGATAATGAAATCGTGGAAGATGAAATAATAAAAAGTAATAAGGTTGCTTTTAAATTATTTTCCAAAAAAAGTGTAGACACACCGAAGCTGGATTGTATGTCGTGCAATAAACTTTGTAAATCTAGGGATATTAGTTCCATAGAACAATTAAGAAAGCCCATATCAACAGATATTTGGAATCAGCTCCTGAACTACTATAATTCTAACCTAATAACTCACAGTCCGTACATATGCCACACATGCCTTGCTAAGATTCGTGCTAACCAAATGCCTGCTGTCTGTATCCGCAATGACATGCACGTAAGCCCTGTTCGACCAGAAATTGCTCAGCTGAACGACTATGAAAACATTTTAATCCAACGCGCTAAAGCGTTTCAGGTGGTTGTCACAAGGAATCCTGTGGCTAATAATCGTCTACCCAATCGTCAGATGGTTAAAAAAGTAAAGGGCAGGACTTTTCATTTACCGCCTCCGATGGAAGAAACCCTAAAAAAAACTCCCAAAACCTGAAGACGCAATAATTGAAAACCCAGAACTTTATATTATAGTCCGAAGTATGCTAAACAAAGCAAATATTATATGGCAAGACATTGTTGACGTTAATAAAGTATACAAAGCATTATACAAGCAATACTTTAAAAATGTAAACGAACATTATGCTCATATCAAATTATCAGATTTACCTAACCAGCTCATAAACATACATGAAAATATTCAACATAATCTTGCAAATACACCAGATAATGCTGAAGAAGGTATTTTAGAAGATGGTACAGCAGCACTGTTGACCCAAATCACAAGAGAAAAGGAAGCTGATTATGAGCATTACACCATATATCCTTTGAATGAACGAAGACAAAATGCACCAGCTTCAGAACTCTACCAAATGCTCAAAGTAAACACAGCACCGATTGATGCCCGATATAAAGACCTCGATGTTAAATGTTTTACACATTTATATGTAGAAGGAAAATACGGCCAATTTCATAATCGGCAGCAGAAAGTAACTTCTAGTGAATTTATTAAAGCCCGGCTTATGTCAAAACATCCTCAATTTAGACTTAACCAACAGTATCTATTTTTATTATTGAATGATGCTAATATGCGCCAATTAAACTCCGGAATCTTTTATAAAATGAATTGTGCTAATCAGAGAGATAAAATTACGGCAGAACAGTATATCCAAATGCTTTACAATGATGAGCTGGAAGGTGATTTGACCGCAATATTTGGCTGACTGAGGAACACCGAACAGTTCTGGCAGAAACCAAGAAACGATGTAAATTGTATGACTCAAAATTACGGTCCAGCAAATTGGTTTCTTACCATGCGTCCCTCTGAGTGGATGTGGTAGGATTTGGGAAAGTACATCAGACAAGTAAATGGCGTTGAAATGGCTAATAAAACAATCAGTGAATTGGTTGCTCTTGACCCCGTATCTACCTAACGTTTTATAGATAACAAGTTTCATGCCATGTTAGACTTTATAACTAGTTCAGATGAGCCTTTAGGCAAGATTATTCATTACTTTTGGGTACTTTCGAGAGTATTACAAATCTAGGGGTGCTCAGCACTTCCATTTAATGTTATGGGTTAAGATGCACCTATTCTACATAAGTCATCTACAGACGAGGTAGCGTCATTTATTTCTAAATACTTGACGTATTTTACAGAATGTAAAAAACTAGCCAAGTCTCGGTGGAGCTGCTTGTTTATCTCTAAAAGTAATGAAATCAAGACAAACTCGTGCCAAGTCTAAGGTTCCTTACTGCGATTTTTTTATTATTATAGTTAATGTTGTGTGACTTGGCCGTTGAACATTCTTAATACGTTAGTAGGTACAAGTCAGTTTACAATACATTTCAATTGGGGTCCACATATTGAATCTATATGCAAACGGTTAAGAGCTATAATGGGTAAACTAGTAATATTAAAGCATAAATTACCTTTTAACATTCTAAGACTACTATATTTATCACTAGCAGATTCAATAATGAGTTATGGCTTAAGCAGCTATTGAAAAACTTATAAAACATACATTGATAACATATATAGAATACAACATAAAATACAAAAAAATATTATTCCAACTATGATAGAAATGCAAGACAAAGAGGAAGATAAAGCAATATTTGACTATTGTAAAATAATCGATGTATACAATAAAACAAAATGCTAATTATATGTGACGAAATAAACAACATTCACAATGTAAAACATCGCACGCACCCCAAACATCTGCGCTCGCTAGCATATATGCCTTTGTTATACCTAGATCTAATAATGATTACGGTAGAAGAACAACGCAATGTATTTTACCATAGATACTCAATGAAATCCCAAACGAGGTAATAGATTCCATATTTATAAATAAACACAAATGTAAAACTATTCTAAAAGGAACAACAGAGAAATGAAAAAGGGTCGGCCTACGCGGCCTGTCATCATAAGGCGTCTGCTGTGTGTGTCTCGCTCTCTTACAAAGCCAGTCTCTGTGCGAGGGCGAGACGCGCGCGGCGGGCTCTGACCGGGTTACATTAATAATTAGGAATTAGTTATTTGTACTCACAATAATGAAAGTACAAAAAAAAGCTGTATTTTACATTAAATATAAGAAAGAAAGTTATTATGTAAAGGTCTGTCTCGGTGGAGCACGTAGGAAGTAGGAACACATAAATCACAAAATACAACTAAATATAATATCTTGCATAATTAACATGTGAAACTACAGTGCTTTACTGAGACGGGTCAATAAAAATGTGTGTCACTTGGTTCACTACCTTAGAGCGAGCGACAGAGATCATGCATAAACCATGTAGGCTTCCGTGATCGCTCCGTAAACATAGTCTAAAATAAAACAATTTGTAACATGGATAAATAAAATAAAAAATAATAAAAATAAATCACGTAAAATTATCGTCCGCAAACCAACTTTATAGACAATATTTTTTTTTCACTTGATAACGTCTTACAAATTGATGAAAGCCGGCTGCACGCATGAAAAAGCATGATCTATTGTCACGTTCCGCCTGAGCCGAGCGTGCAAGCGAGAGCAAGGAACAAGCGATAGAGAAGCTCGATCGGCCTAAGCGTTTCTTATGACGTAATGATGTAAAATTATTTTTTCACCATTGCTTTTTCAAAATGGCGGCCACTTATTAGTTCTTTAGATATCAAGAGACCACATCAATACAATCAATACAATTTGGACCCAAATTAAAAAAAAAAACGCTGAAAGTTTTATCTGCAAATCATTTTAAAAACTTGCTTGGTTATTGTTCTATCATTTGAGGTATCACTTAGACAGATACCTTCCACATTATTGAAATTAAGACCTACAAACCAAACTGAGGGAGAAGAACAGTTTTTTAGATATATTGATATCATCGTTTTTAATTAATTTAACTTATTTTATTCTTGCTCAAAATGAGAACCTAGGTTCGTAACACAGGCACGAACCTGCCTTCTGACTTCTGTGGTCGTAATTTTTTTCAACATCATTTCCTCTCTCATGATATCAAAAGCCAGTCTTATTTGTGAAACCAACTCCTCCTTCGTGTTAATCGCTTAGTAAGCAAATAAATAAATCAAAAACTGGGGAATAATAGGAATTCATTTATATTTTGAAAAATAATTGTGGTCATGGTCTCTCGAGTTCGAGCGTGCACACTTCAGGAACACCGGTCGTAATTGATGTTGCCGAGCCATCTGCTGATATCCACAATTCAACTTTTAAGTTACTCGAATCGCTTTCAATTGTCACTCTTTAATTGAATTATAAAAGGTTTATCTAAATACGCATCTTTCCGGGTCCATAATGGCTCATCAAAGTCTAAGTTCCGAAGATGCTCTTCCTAAAATGTTGGTGCCTATTTTTTTCGTTCATACAATTTCTAGTACTACCGACGAAGATCATAACACTCTGGTTTCCGATTTTTTTTATTACTTATATTACTACTGAAACTGATCTAAACTCCTAAGTGTTTTTTACCATAACGTTGTCATTCATAAACATATTTTTTTACTCATATTATTTATAAGTTATAATTCTTATCTAGGGTACCGACATAAAGTTAGTTATCGCACTTCATCCTTATTCTTATCGATAGCCAACTTCACGTCAGTGCATTATCAGTACCCTCCATCGCCAGTCGGGTAAAAATAATCTGTCGCGGTAGAGGTCATTCGAAGATGTGTGTGGTCTAAGTATTGTCTGTCGAATAATTGGCTGTCGAAGTAATGGTCATTCGAAGCTGTGTCTTGTCTAACAATTTGCAGTCGAAGCAATGACTTGTCGATCTATGTGTTTTCGAAGTTCACTACATGTCGAAATAATTTACTGTCGAAGTTCAGTCCGCAACTCCATTACGAAGCGTATTTGCGATACGTGGGGCGCACTATAAGTTTCCGGAATGAATATGAAAAAATACTATTAAAGGTACAAAATTAATTTATTGTTTTTCAAAATAATCTCCCTTGGCGTCTATGCACTTTTTCATTCGATGAAACCAGTTTTGAAAACTTTTGTGCCACTCCTCTGTGGTGACCTCTGAAACGTGTTTTTCATACTCCTCGACAGCCTCTTCTCTAATTGGTTCTTAATTTTTGGGAACAGAAAAAAGTCACAAGGTGCCATGTCGGGACTGTATGCAGGATGACTCATGAGTTCTACATTTTTCGCCTTCAAAAAGTCGTTTGTCTGTCTGGCCGTGTGAGAACTAGCATTGTCGTGGTGCAGGATGATACGGCGTTTACGGTTATTTTTACGGAGTTCGTCAATAACTTCCGGCAAACAAATGGTCGTGTACCAGTCACTATTCACTGAACGACGATTCTCTAAAGCAACAGTAGCCACGTGTCCAGTTTTATTAAAAAAAGAAGCAATCATCCGCTTAGATGCACTTTTCACGCGCGCCACTTTGGTTGGTTTCGGCTCATCTTGAAAGACCCATACGCTCGATTGCTGCTTTGTTTTGGGATCGTAGCAATAAATCCATGTTTCGTCACCTGTTAATATGTCCCACACCAAATTTGACGCACCTTCGTTGAATCTGGTAAGCATGGCACTGCACCAAGTGACGCGGTCCGTTTTTTGAGCCTCGGTCAAGTTGTGTGGGATCCACCGCGAGCACAGCTTTCTCACACCCAAATGTTTGTGTAGGATTAATTGTATTTGACTCATGCCTATTTCTAAGGATGCGCGAATTTCATGGTAGGTCACATGCCTGTCTGTTTCAATCATACGGCGCACAGCATCGATGTTTTTGTTGGTCACAGCGGTGGACGGCCGACCATCGCGAGATTCGTCACTGAGATTGATACGACCACGCTTGAATTCTGCAAACCAGCTATAAACAGTTGTCTTGCATGGTGCTTCATTGCCAAAAGCTGTTTCAAGCCGAGCGATGCTCTGTTGAGCTGTCAAATTACACTTAAAATCGTAGAAAATCATACTACGAAAATTTTCCCGAGTTAAATCCATGTTGATGCAGACACACAATTTTTTAAATGGCGCCACAAGGTAAAAACAAAAGGCAGTCAGATGAAACAAACTGCATTCTACAGCCAAAGAGTTCTATTTTCAAATGTTGCAATAAATTTTTAAATATTGTTTATGTAAGTGGCCAGTTCCGGAAACTTACAGTGCGCCCTATGTATTGTGCATTTGTTATTTTATGAATTTGTGTTTGAACAATGGGGGAAAATTATTTAAATATGTTTAAATCTAGTCACGGAGGATTAAAATTAAACGTATGTACGTTTAATTTTAATCCTCCGCGACTAGTTAAAATTATTGAAATACGTTTAAACTAGTCGCGGAGGATTAAAATTAAACGTACATGGCTTTATATACAAAAAAAAAACAAAGTGAAGGACGATAGAATCAGAATCAGAATATTTTTTTTATTGAATATAAATAAATAAATAATCTTATTCAACGTCAAAATTATACTTACTTATAAGTAAGTAAATAACTTGTGGTTATAACCACAAGTTATTTTTTTTTATATAAAAAAAGACTACCTACACCGTTTGGGAAGGCGGGCCTCGGGGTTAAGAAGAAACGGCAGGAAACTCCCCCATACCTTCTTTTTTAGGGTTCCGTACCCGAAGGGTTCCAAACGGGACCCTATTACTAAGACTCCGCTGTCCGTCCGTCCGTCTGTCACCAGGCTGTATCTCAAGAACCTAGCTAGCTAGAGAGTTGAAATTTTCACAGATTATGTATTTCTGTTGCCGCTATAACAACAAATACTAAAAAACAGGATAAAAGAAATATTTAAGGGGGCTCCCATACAACAATTCTTTCAATACCACATACAAACTTATTACGTACTGCACCTGGTTACGTACATGGAGTGTGAAAGTAACCGCACCAATAACTTTGTAAACAATATTTTGCTGTGTAAAATCCAAACTATTCACTCCACACCATCGCTTCCATTGAACGGTGGTACGGAACTCTTCGTGCGCGATTTAGACTCGCACTTGACCAGTTTTTTTAAAAGTGACTTTACAACAGGTACTGGTTTCGGTCTAAGGAAATTCGCCGGCGAGTGCTAGACTTGATCCATCGCCCCTCGTCGAATTTCTGTGCGCTGAGATGGTATGGACCATGCAGTTTTGTCATCTAAGTATTCCTTAACACTATAATAGGACTTTCTTATCAGCTCATTTTTAACATAGTTTTTGAACCCCTTTTCAGGAAGGATCAATGATTCCTGTGGTATTTTATTGTAGAAGCGAATACAGTGCCCCATGAATGATGTGCCTACCTTATTATGGGTATGGTACTGAAGAACTTTTCAAATGCGTTAGCAACGTCCTCGTTTGATGAGAGTAATTTGTCAAAATTAAAACTAAATTCACTAGACCTATTCTTGCCTGTCTCTTTTTTAATAATGTTCCATGTAGTTTTAATTTTGTCGCCAGAAGCTTTGATTTTATTGTTAAGATATAGGCACTTGGCTTTGTGGCAGTCTTTCCTGAAATTTTTAGAATATTTTTTGACTAAGACGTTAAACTCAGGACTGTGATCATAGGATTTTTGCTCATACAATTCATATAGTCTGGACCTGCTCTGTCTTAAATCCTCTGTTGCCCATTCGGAGAATTTTGATTTGTTGTCCGTTCTCACTTTTGTCAAATTGAAAACCTTTTCAAATTCCGCAGATACAGATTTGAAGAAGCTGGAATAAAATGTGTTCGTATCTTCACAGTAAGGTGTTAACGGTAGACTTGACGAAACTCCACTACGAAATTTTTCCATTTTCTTCAAAGTTACTGGTCTACACAATACTTTAACGGGCTTTATACCATTACTTTCTTCAAATACTACAATCTGACCACTGTGGTCTGAACTTAATGCCTTAACTATTTGTTTATCGTGAATACTACATTCACAGAATACGTTATATAGACAAGTAGCGGAGGTAGCTGTTATTCGTGTAGGCTTCAGAAAGACATTGCACATATTGTAAGACTTAAATACTGCTAGGATCCTAGTGCGAATAGAGCGGTTTGCGGTGTCTAGTAAATCTACGTTAAAGTCGCCGTAAACTATGATGCGTTTGGACTTATTTCTGGATGCAAGTTGAAGAACTTGTTCCATCACTGCCTCAAAGACTTCAAAATCTCCTTCGCCCCGCCTGTACACACTAACAATAGTATATGTTTCCATCTCAACACACGAGACTTCAGCATTCATTTCACTAGAAAGACTAACAATATCCTTTCGTTCTTTACACTTAAAACCATCTTTTACTAAAATTAAGGAACCACCTCTAGTTTTAGTCTTTCTATTGAAACAGCTGATCACTTTATAATTTGGTTTACCGAACTGCATTGCACACTCTTGCAGCCAGTGTTCTGTCATACAAAGTATATCTATTCTTTCGCTTTCTTAAAACATTTCTAATTCTAGTTGATTGCCAGAAAAGCCTTGCATATTTTGGTGCATTACCTTTAAGCCGTGCTTTTCTGTTGTCGGTTGCGGCGGTTTAAAGATACAATAGTATCGTTTGTACGTAAAGCCTTGTCAGTAGTTACATGCTTCTTAGTACGTGTACTAATCGTTGTGGTGACCGTTATACAATTACTTACTTGTGTTATCCTGTTTATAACAAATTCTAATAAAAATTAAGCTAAAGACTTAGCTATTAAGTCAGTGTCAATTTTATCGATAATAACTTTGATGTCCTCACTGTTTGTTTGTTTCCCTACACCTATACTATTCTCCATATATAATATTACGGTTGTGCCCTCCTCATATTTGTAGTTTAAAATGTTTTTGGCCATAACTTTGAAGGGGACATCGGGCATGCAATAGTTATCTACGGGACCTACGCTACAAGCACGAAGAGCTGGTTCCATACCTACAACTAGCCTGTCCGAGAACATAACAGTCTTACGAGATGTCACGTGTGAGGTCCCGACCGGCGGCGTCGCTGTGCACGTCGTTGCAGGGCTATCCGGCTATTGGCACTGGCGCTGGTGTACAGCGGCAGGCTGCGGCGTCAGTGGCGGCGGCGCACGTGTGAGCTCGGCGGTGACGTCACTCAGGGCGAGCTGCTGGTCGCTCGTCACCATGTGCGCAGTGAGAGGACAGACCCGCGGTTGATGTAAAGGGTCAGTCTCGGGCTCTGCGGCGGCGTCAGTGTCGTCTCTGGGTGCGAGCTGCTGATCGCTCGCAGTTTACTTGATGCGAGGGCTCGCCGGTTGTGGTGGCGCGCTGAGGCAGGCCCGCGGCTCATGTAAAGGATCTACTTCGGACTCCGCTGGCGGCGTATCCCCGGTGTCAAGTGCGACGATGGTGAGCTCTTCGGTGGAAGCGGTGGTATTATGCTGAGACTCACATATCTGGCAGTTTTCATGGATGCATTGCTGTGTCAGTTGCGACAACTTGAGTACTCGATAAACAATACTGGGCGTGTGAATTAAGAAGCAATGCAAAGTATAAGTGCAAGTCGAGATAAATTACAAATTTTGATAAGGATGTCAATAAGTATAAATTACTGAATGGACCGCACCAAGAACATAATCATGAACCGGACGCGTTAAAAGAAAAGGTATGTATTTACAGACTTTGATTTTTATGTTCAGTTATTTTGCCAGATGTCCATTTCGGTAGCAACACTGACCTAACAGTACCATAATTTGGCTTTTGGTTGGTATGTTTAGTTCCAAAGTAGTGTTTTTTGTAGTTTTTACATGTTCTAACCTAACCTAACTTACCTACTGCCCTGATGTCGATTTCGGTAGCGATATTGACCTAATTAATTGCAATTATCTTTCCAGGTACACGCCGCTATAAATAGAATTAAAGAAGACGCTTTAATTAATTAAAATAAAAAACCAATTCATATAATCAGTGAATGCGAAGCAAGCACTTCCTCAAGTATATAATCCAATATGCCAACAAACTTGAACTTGAGGCAAATAATACATCGTCAAAGAAACAAAATAGAAAAAATAATAGAACCAGATACTATTGCTTTTGAAATAAATCATAATATTCTGAAATTGGACGAAATACAAGACGATACAATATTACTTGATAACAAGTGGGCTGGAAAAAAGAGAATAGTATTATACACATCCAAAAAGTTAATTACTTTTTTATGTTCTTCCAATTATTTAATAATGGACGGAATCTTCAAAGTTGCCCCAAAAATATTTCAACAATTGTACACTATACAAGGCTGTATAAATAATAAAACGTTTCCTTTAGTAATAGCATTGTGCACAAATAAAGACAAAAGCACATACGACAAATTGTTCTCATCTTTGATCGAATATTGTCAATCATTGAATTTGATGCTATCGCCTAAATATATATTAATTGATTTCGAAAAGGCGTCACAGTTAAGTGCCAAGTACAATTTTGAAAACACAGTGTTAAAAGGTTGTTATTTTCACTTAGGCCAAATTATATATAGACAAGTGCAAAGTAAAGTATTTCAAAGACTATATGGAACAAACGAATTGTTTGATCCAGAAATAAAATGTGTATTAGCACCAGCAGAAGAAATTACCGCACATTTTGAGGAATAGCAGCAAAATATCTCTTCCAACGCAAAAGTCATATCCAAATGGTTTGGTGAAAATTATATATGGGGTACCTGTTCTTCTCCAGCTAAATATGATCCACACTTATGGAGCACGTATGGTTTAAATAATGAAAGCATACCACGCACGCAAAATACTGCAGAATCCTGGCATAATCGCTTTCAACATTTCGTCTGACAGCACCACACAGGATTCTATTATTTATCTAATAAAATTGTTCTCGAATTGAAACATCAGACTGCAGAAATCGAAAAACATCTAAACGATGCTCCCCCTGCCGCCAAGGAAAGTAAATACAACGACAAAAATGATAGAATTAGAAATATATTAAATAAAAAAGCAGAATACACTAATAAATGTGATTTTTTTGAAAGCATTAGCCACTAATATTACACTGTGGTAATTAGTTAATAAACATACCTATAAAATCAGGATGATTATGATAACATGCGTGTTACCAAAAACTCAATGCTGGATTTTTATTAAATTTCTTTAATTAACCCTATAAAAATTACCCAATATCACAAAATCACAAAATCAATGTACCTATATAATGTAAAATTTTAGAATAAAAACAATTCTACATAACAAATATATTATTATGATTTCGAATAATAGTGTAAAAAACAGTTATTTTGAGAAAATATAGGAAAACAAATATTAGTACAATAGATGTTTATTGTTACCGACATTATGAAGTTGAATGATTCGCAATTAATAACATTAGGAACAGAGTTGTTATTAATAGTGATTTTTAGGATGAAAATTTGTAGTAACAAAATTTTCGGAGTTACAATAATCGAGCTAGAAATCTGAGGTCAACTTTGGCGCACCCTAGTAATAGGTATTTCTTGTAAAATAAATATGTCGTATTAACAAACAATGTATTATTTTATTTATACAACCCAGCATTGATACCACTGTCTCTAAATTATAATCGATCGATGAAACACGCTGTTCGTGCATTGTCCCCCCAACACTAGCTCGGCTAGCTAATGCACCTGTGCTAGTGTGGGTGTGTTCGGACAATAGGTGCATGTCATTGCACTGACCAATAAAAGCGGAGGGATTGATAAATGAGTGGTGTACATGTGTGCGTGTTCTTAGTTTTCGGCGACAACTTGTCTGGAGAGTTTTTCCTGCTTGAGCTACTGGTTCCGATACAAGCTTAGCGCCAAGGGCCTATCTCTCGATATCTGTGGGTGGGATCTTCCCTGTCCCCCTAGTATAGTTTTTTGAGTGTCTAGATGAATTTTCCGAAATAATATTTTCCTGGTATTTTTTTTTTCATTCGCGTTTTGTCCCACGATTTATATTTTGTAAGCGTTTTTTAACTAGTAGTATAGTTTTCTACACGCTTTATTTTTAATGTTTCTTTTTGGGAGACATATATTTTCCGGTGCATAAATAAATGCATAGGAAAATATCTCAATTTGTTTTTTCATATGCATATGTTTTACCGACATAATATTTTTCCTAGTGTTTATTTCCTCAAACGCTTTATGCTTGATTTAACTTATATCCATACACGTCCATTTTGCGTGGCAGAGGCCTAGCCAATCGCCTCAGCTAAGGATATATATATATAGATATATACACTCCGCCGAAACCCTCCCTTTTTTTGAAGTTATGTTCGAAATCGCCTTAGCTCCGGCTCATAAAAACACTCTAGAGAGTAGCCACAATACTGCCTAGGAAGGACTGTCTGGGAAGTGGGGTACCCTGATTCGGATTTTCATAGAAATTCAGAAAAATTATACTTTTGTTCTGATTTCCACCATTTTACAGGTAGATTTGTAAGTCGTTACATTTTTTTTATGATAAACCCGCGTTTTCGGCAATATATGAAACAGCCAAAAGGAGGCCACATGACTGTCTTAAGTCTGCTACGGGTTGCATGTACACTTTCATAGTGATAGTATGTAAATATAACTTCAAATTTTAACAAAATCAAAAAACAGGAGAGCAATTTAAGAATTGAACGAAATTAAAAAGGAACCCGACACAATCTGCTTCTCAGAAACATCCATTCAAGCGGGGCAGGAACACCTCGTAAATCATATGAAGTACAGTTTGGCAAGATAATTTTCACTAAATAAAAAAAGAGGTGGAACCTGCATCTTTACAAAAAAAAAATAGAAACTAGGGAACTATCTTGGTACAAAAACAAGGCTGTACCAAATATATTTGAATGCTGTGGAGTCGAGATATCAAAACTTAAACTGATAATTATCTGCTTGTACTCATTTGTACATACATTGAAAATGGAAAGGTTTTTCCGAAAACTAGAGAAGCTTTTACACACTTTGACCAAGAAAGGGGAAAATAATGTAACTATAATAGACAGACATCAATATTTATATATTGATAAACAATAAACACACCACAGAATTATAAGACTCAATGGATGGTCATAATTTAAAAATACTTGAAACTTGGAACTTATATTTGGTAATGTTAAGAACGAGTAGGGGAAAACACTACCCCTAGCTTTAGCATATGACCATGAAACGGCCCAAATGATCAAATTCAATGTAAAATCTAAATTCTATCCAAAAAAGTCCTGGCATATCATAAAAAAGATATAAGGAAAATATCAGAAAATTTCATGACGCGATAGCTATCATTTAATGAGGTTTATAAAGAGCCAGAGATCAACTTAGCATATATTTTTTATGAATTGTATTGTTTGTTTTATGAACTGTGTTTCCCAAAGACAAAGGTAAAGATAAATTCAATAATTAGGCAGAAATGAATATAACAAAGATTGAAAATTAGCTGTAGAACGATTTTGTGTCTTATGAACTGTAACTTAATAAATAGGAACAATACGATATAAGAGGACCAGCAGTGCCATGGATCTAGTCGTACGTATAAAATAGACAACAACGTGTACACATAAATAGGCTAGACGATAATGACATAGAACTGAGATATGAATCAGAATATAAAATAAACAATACCTCAAGGGAGTGTAATAGGGCCGCTTTTATTTATTTTGCATCTAAATGATATTCCTGATGTGACATGGCACCAAACAATTCTATTTGTGGATGAAATATCTATCGTTGTGACTAATAAATATAACAATAATTCTAATTCCAATAATAATCTTAATAATAAGTCGACTGACATTCACAATTTTGACATACATACAATTAATGAAAATAATAATATTAATAACAATTATTCTAATTCTAATAATAATTCAAATGACATTCACAAATCTGACATACATAAAACTACAGACGAACTTGATAATAATAACCTTCACGTAAATTTTTTAACATTAATGACATGGATATAAACTATAATAATCAAATTATTAAATATAAGAATAGTGTAAAATTCCTAGGTATTATACAATTGCCTATGATTTATATTGGAAACCGCACATTGAACAAGTATGTAGACAAATTAAACGATTTTTATATGTGCTATCGAAGTTGAGAAATTCCACGACACGATAAACGACACTGGTGCATACCACGGTTATGTCGAATGAATACTTAGTTATAGTATAATTTTATAGGGAAAAGTACATATTTCAGCAGAGCGTATATCATCAAAAATACTACATCCGGGCCATGGTAGGAGCTGCACCACTTGAGTCCGGAAAGCCGCTATTCTCAAAATTAAATAGATTACCCTGCCTTGTTTATATATATTTGAAATCTCCAAATTCGTCTATCAAAATTTAAATATGTTCACAACAGTAAAAAACACCAGAAATCCAAATAGACTAGTTCTTGATAACACGCCGCGAACAGCAAGATATCAAAATAATTGTTAAGCAATGAGCATAAAAATATATAATAAAGTGCCAGATAACCTAAAAGATTTACCACAAAATCTATTCAAACATAATCTTTTCTCATGGTTACTGTAGCATAATTTTTACAAACTAAGTAAGTTTTTAGTAAGAAAAAAAAATAACTAAATTGTACTGTTAATTATATAATATTATTTGCATTCTATAAGATATAGTTGATTAAGGATCTACATGTTATAGTAGTTTATGTGACTGCTACATAATGGAGGGCATTAATACTCGAGAGTGGGTTTATGAAACGAGCCGAAGGAGAGTTTCATAATAATATCACTCGATAAATATATAGATAGATAGATAGATTATATAGATAAATATTATACTTAGATAAACAACCATGACTAGGGTAAAAACATCCGTTCTCATTAAACAAATATTTGCCCCCACCGGGACTCGAACCCTTGGGACCCTTGGCTTCGTAGGCACGGTCAGTGCCGATTGTATGTAGATAATACCAAAATTGGTGTAATAGGGGACTTTTTGCCAACTCAAATGAAGTAGTTCCAGTTTCACTGGATGTCGGATGACAGCCAGTTAATTAGGGCCAATACAGAGAATACAGAAACATGAATAAAATAGGTATTTTTTATTATTATTACGAAAGTTTTTAATTTCGCTTTTGAGAAGTTACAATTGCTTATTTCATGCACATACCATTAGCGCCATCTAGTGTACTATGTAGCATCGTTCAACACAGTCCGTGGTCCGTAATTGAAATAACAAAACAACATTATTGTATACGCCTGTACGACAGTATATATATGTATACGCCTGTACGACAGTATATATATGTTCCTAGAACTTTAAATGTTGTTTTTATAATGTTCTACAGTGAATTCCCATGATGTTTTGGGACCGTTTGAAGCACAATTTGACGCACTATTTTCAGGGTTCCGTACCCAAAGGGTAAAACGGGACCCTATTACTAAGACTCCGCTGACCGTCCGTCTTTCACCAGGCTGTATCTCATGAACCGTGATAGCTGGACAGTTGAAATTTTCAGATATGATGTATTTCTGTTGCCGCTATAACAACAAATACTAAAAAACAGAATAAAATCATTTATTTATCTGTAAACCACATACAAACTTTAGAATGCACCTGGTTAGGTACATGGAGTGTGAAATCAGCCGCGGCAATAACTTTGTAAACAACATTTTGCTGTGTAAAATCGAAACTGTTCACTCCAGACCATCCCTATCATTGTACGGTGTTACGGATCCCTTCGTGCGCGAGGTTCAACTCGTACTTGACCGTTTTTTAAAGCATTCATAAATGGAAAAGCCGCCTTCTCTTGCATTATGATGTGTACGCTATCAAAACGCCGCCACAAACAAAATATGGATCCTTTAGTGCTCCGAAATAAAAATAGTATTATTATTATTATTATTATACTTTATTGCATTATTATTATTATTATTATTATTATACTTTATTGCATATACACATTAGTGGACAATTACAAACATAGTTAGTAAACAAAGGCGTGCTTATCTCTATATAGAGATTTCTTCCAGCAAACCCAGGGCTGACAGGGAAAAATAGTTTCATGCGAAGGGATAGACCTATTATGCACAACATATAAAAAAAAACTAAACATCAGAGTGACTTTAATATATTTATAATAAATTACTTACATATTTACACATATAAATAAATGAGAACCTACATAATAATATAATACATATAAATACTATATTTAAATATCAATAAATACCTATACAATATATAAATAAAATATAATCTACTACAGAAGAGAAAGGTAATGTTCCTTCAAACTACTTTTGAAGATGTTAAGAGATGGACTGTCCCTGACGGTGCTGGGGAGTTTGTTCCAGAGCTTGATAGCCCGGAGTCGGAACCCATGTTCATATGCGACAGTTTTATGTTGCGGTGTTGTGAGCAGCGACCGAGTGTGAGGTCTCCGAGGCCTATCTGAAGAAAGAAAAGTGAACGAATCACGTAAGAAGCCAGGGTAATGAGGATTATGTAAAATCTTAAAGAGAGTGAAGAGGATGTGGGAATCCCGGCGAAGACGGATTGGAAGCCACTTCAGATCCCTGCGATACTGAGAAACATGGTCAAATTTGCGCAAACCGAAAATAAACCGAATCCCAAGATTTTGAAGTCGCTCGAGTTTGTCCAGTTGCTCTTCGTTTGCGCTGATCCAGCAGACATCTGCGTAGTCAATGAGGGGAAGTAACAGAGATTGGGCGAGTGTAATTTTGGTCTGAAGAGGTAAGAAGTGCTGAAGTCGTCTGAGAGAGTAAAACGTAGCGAAGACACGCCTACTAACCTCGCAGACATGCGCTGACCAAGACAGCAGGTTATCAAAGATGACTCCGAGATTTTTGGCCTTGGAGCTGTAGGGAATTACGATTCCATCGTACATTATGGGTGCAGTGGACATATGCTGTAACACTTGGAGAGAGTGCCTGGACCCGATAATCATTGACTGCGACTTACAAGGATTGACGAGTAGCCCGTGTGACAGAGCCCAATCCCTGATACACTCTAGATCAGCATTCAGCAAGGCCACAGCAGAGTTAACATCACAGGGAGAAAAATGACGGTAAATTTGGAGATCATCGGCATAGAGATGATAAGAGGAAGAGAGAGTATCTGAGATAGAATTTATGAAGACAGAAAAGAGAAGAGGGGACAGGATACCACCCTGAGGCACCCCTGCAAAAAGGTCGCACCATTCTGTTGAAGTCTCCTCGGACCTTATACGCTGCTGACGACCTCTCAGGTAGGAGTCGAACCAGCTGGCTGAGGCCGGGGAGACATTCAGAGACTTCAGTATCTCAACGAGGATGTCGAAATCAACACAGTTGAATGCGCTGCTGAAGTCAAGTAGCGCTAGTACGGTGAGCTGTTTCTCGTCCATAGCCAACTGAATGTCGTCAGTGACTTTGAGTAAGGCCGTAACGGTACTATGACCCGGCCTGAATCCCGACTGGAATCGATTCAGCAGACAGTGAGACGTAAGGTAGGAGGAAAGCTGGGAGTGGACAATGGATTCTAGGACTTTGGAAAGCATAGGCAGGATAGAAATAGGACGATACTCTTTGAAAGAGGAGGGGTTTGAGGATTTGGGTAAAGGTATGACTAATGCTTTTTTCCACACATAGGGGAAAGAACAGCTACAGAGAGAGTGATTTATAATGTGTGTTATAGCGGGAAGAATATAATCGAGCACGTTGCTGATCATATTAGAGCAGATGCAATCATCACCTACAGCTTTCGATGAGATAGCCAGCACCGCCTTCTTAACTGTGTTAATTCCGACTGGACTGAAGTCGAAAGGAGTGGAGGTCAACGCCGGCCTGGAGCGGAGCCCATGCAGAGTGGCATCCTTAACGATGGGATCCATAACGACTGGGGGAGCCGAGAAAAATCTGTTAAGACCGTTGAGATCGACGTCACCAACCATTTGATTCTGGGGCTTACCGACACCTAGAGATCTCAGGAATTTCCACACTTCGGAAGGGGTGTAGTTTTGAATGCACTCAAAGATGTGGCGACGCTTGGCATCACGGCACATACGGTTACAACGGTTCCGGAGGCATTTGTAGGCAGCAAAATTATCGTCGGTGGGTTCCTTTTTATGCTGATATTTAGCTCGGTTCCGTTTAGCCATCAACCGTTTGATGGGGTCCGTGAGCCAAGGCGCATGAAGGTGTTTTACTTTGACCTTTTTGATGGGTGCGTGTTTGTCAAATAGTCCCAGAATAATTGTGTTGAAATGGTGGATCTTGTCGTCAACGGCCTCACTAGAAATGACAGGTGACCAATCGATTGATGATGCATCAGATTGGAGTAACGATGGATCAATGCCCTTAAAGCTACGAAGAAAGATAAATTTGGCTCTGTTCTTGGGAGACTTGACCTTATAGGAGAGATAAACCAGGTCATGATAAGAAAAAGGAGAATTAAATTGACCGTGGGCAGCAACATTGTCTATATCAGATGATATCATGATATCAAGGAGAGAGGGAGTACAATGTGGTTGACAATGAGTCGCATTTAGAGGGAGAATATGCAAGTTGAATGAATTGACAATAGACCGGAGTTGGGCCGAGCGGGAATCATTTTTAAGAAGACATGTATTAAAGTCGCCGAGGATTAGGACATCATTATAAAGAGGAGTCAGCTCATTGAGCAGGGACTCGAAGGAATCGAAGTAATTGATGAGAAGCGAAGGACTGTAGAGAACACCGAGCAGAACTTTACTATGGTGAAGACAGATTTCAAGGAAAAGATGTTCAGCAGATTCAGAGTACTCACTCGGGGAGACACTCACAACTTTGCAGGATATGTCCGAACGAAGGAAAATAGCTACACCACCACCAGCTTTTCCAACTCTATCGTTCCGATACAGCTGGTATCCAGGTAGTGAATACATGGTGGAAGGCATAGAAGGTTTTAGGAAAGATTCAGAAATAAGTATACCATCCACATGTTTTGTGCTGAACGCTTCGAGAAGGTCTGGGTAACTAGAGTGGATGCTTTGGGCATTGATATGAACAATATTTAAGTTACCCTCCAGGCCAACAAAGACAGTCCTCAGTTTGGCGGATAGCGGTTCCACCACAAAGGAGTTATCGCTCTCCGCACTAATGTAGTCGTCGCTTGAGGAACAAGAGAAAAAACTATTATCAATATTACATAAACTATCCATATGTATAAAATAATGATAGATATAATAACTACCTAATATATGTATATATATATATATATATATATATAACTAAAACTAAACTAAACTAAAACACAAATAATGGAACCTGACCCAGCCCCTATCCACATAGGAATACTGGAAGAAATCAATAAGTAAACTATAATAGCTCTTCATAGGTACTTAAGACATTGGAAAATACATGCTGCACATCGGAATGCACATCTTGACAGAGGAAGAAAACAAAATTAATTAAATAAATCTAAAGTGAAAAAGAAAAAAAAAGAAAAAAACTCGAGTACACATTTCGCGATTCGGAACTAGCCGGAACATAATCAGGAATAAGAAAAAGAAACACGAACATGAACTCAGCTTTGTGACCGATGACAGTAGAATTAAAAATATAAAGCTAGTTAAATGTACCTACTGCAAGAATTTACAAAATTACAATTACCTACGAAAGACAAATTGAAAAAACCACATAAAGTGCTGTAACGAGTGAAGTACCTATATTGTATTGCCGACTGCCGACGAGCCGGCACAATGCACACACATTATGCAAGACGAGATGATGAACGGGGAGACATCACAATAACCTCACTTCGCAGGCACCTGGCCTCCTCTCCTGGTCACGACGCCTCCGCCCTTCTTGGCGTTAGCAGTTGCGCCTGCGGCTGGCTTCTTCCCCTTGTCTTGCGATGGCTGGGAGCGGTCCATGCTCGGGTACTCGGATGTCAGCGGCTGTAGATCACCCCAGGACTCCACCTTACGACGGGACTTGTCCGGCAGCACGATTATGATCTTGCCTTCTGAGGTCCAGGCGTTGTTCATACCGAAGTGCTTGCGGGAGGCCACAAAAACGTTGTGTCGAGATTTTGTTAGAAACTCAGTGACAGTCATGCCCGAGCCCTTGAGTCCCTTCTTCAGCCCCCACACCTCACTGCGGGCTTCAAGAGTTGTGAAACGCACAAGCAGCGGCCGAGTCTTTGTATCCTTGATGGGACCAAGACGGTGAACCACCCTGATTGCACCGAGGCATTCGGCGGACACTTTGAGTTGGTTGGCGAGCATTGTCTTGAGCACCATACCCGGCTGCTCATCGATCTCCTCCTTCACTCCATGCACCAACAACACCTTACGCCTCGCCGCAGTCTCGTGCCTGTCTAGGCCCAGCGTCAGGAGCTCTAGCTGTGATCTTAGCATGCTGAGGCATTTCCAGATGAGCGACTTAAACTCCAAGAACTCACTCGCCAGGCTGGAGACGTTCTTGGGAGCAGAGGCCTGTATCTCCTGCTCACACTTCTCCACCCTCTCGCCGAATGACTTCACAATGGACTCCATATTGTTTGCCAGCTTAGTGTAAATATCCATATTGTAAATAATGATGAAATACTTATTGATTTATGTGATAATTGATTGAAATTGATTCGTGGATGGTTCAGGTCAGTATATTTTATAAATAAATGTTCATTAAATGTTAAATTGTAATTTTAAATTGAAATAAATAGGGAGCTAATTACTTAGGCTGCTGTTTGTTAGGACTACCCTCCAAGAAAAAAAGTAAATACCCTATAATAAAAAATAATAAAAAACACATCATTAAATCGATATTTATACAGCAATAAACAACGTTTTTACAAATAAAATACTCATTTACATTAACATACCATTAATTATTATAGACCGATAATCACGACACCCTTGACGTACCGTGACGAAGTAAAATATAAGTAAAATATATTGAAATATATAAGCAGTATCTATGAGTCTATTAGGATATTTCGACGAATTGTGAATGTCGGATCCCGTGTGAATGAGCTCTTACTCTAATAACAGGTGTGAACAGGAGATGAGTGTTGGTATAGTAGGTAGTTTGTATTAAGTCTGCGATAAATTTTATTGCTGGTAATATCTTTCTGTAGTAACATCTTCTGGAGAATTCGCGAATATTTTTGCCGTCCAGCCGGATCCGTGAGATACCGCTGCACTCAACACATTTAGCAAAAGTTTTTCACAAGGAAATGAAAAGGGTGGTATTTATTCACACATCAGATTTCAAACATCAATGTTACTCTGTGGAAAAGGTTCATAAATACAGATCAAATTACTATTATTTCTTACTATACAATTTATCGATAATAAATTTTTCCCACCACTATCGATATTTCTTGGACAAAGTAAAATATAATCTATTGTAAATACGCTACTAAAACCGTATTTTTGATCCCACCAAAACATTTTCATGTAAAAAATGTAGCCAAGAAGAGGGAAACAAAAAGTTATCAGATCTCAAGTAAAGCCAAGCTTCTAAGTCTACACGCCCTAACTGTACAGCCCTAACTTCACAAACTCTAATACCTTACTCAAAATATGTGGCTTGGCCGTTTCACTACCGTCACATGAGCTTAAATTGGAAAATGCAAGCAACGAAACGGCCAAGCCATATATTTTGAGTAAGGTGTTAAAAGAGTTTGTGAAGTTAGGGCTGTACAGTTAGGGCGTGTAGAGTTAGAAGCTTGGCTCTACTTGAGATCTGATAACTTTTTGTTTCCTTCTTCTTGGCTACATTTTTTACATGAAAATGTTTTGGTGGGATTTAATTTCTTTTTGTAAGTTGCATAAGATCCGGGATGCATATTGATAAGGGAAGTCTACAAAGAGCGAGTGCGGTGCATTAGAGGCCACTGATAAGTAGTTGGGTATTTGATTGTATGCCCTGAAACCTAGACGAAAGGACTCCGGGGAAAAGACATCTCATCTTACCAACGTGTATATGAAAACCACCTATACCAAAGAATACCATTAATTTCAGTATGATTTTTCATACTATTATGGAAGGCATAAAAACCCACAATGGATATTGTTTAATCAGTCGAGGCCAGAAAAGCTCTTTTTACAAACCAACGTTTATATAATATTGTACGCAAAAAAGAATCTCAGTTGATAAATTATTACAATCCAGCTGTACTACTCGCATGGAACGGCAATATCGATATCCGATATGTGAACATATGTTATTAAACATAAATAGATGTCCCATAAGTAATAAGTACTGTAGTAATATTCTAAAACCTGACGAAAGTCCCCTAGGAAAACCCATACAAACTTCCAGCCCATTATTTAAAGAGTAGGTAGGTGATTTATTTCAAGTCCTGAAATATGTAAAGTTAATAATAATAATATAGCGTCACGCCTTTTCCCATACGGCAGGTGGCAGAGGCACAAATGTGCCCATTTTCAGCCAGTGTTTGAATACTCCATTTTGCATGACAGGGGGCTAGCCCATCGCTGCAGTTATGGAGTATTGAAGGTTATGTAAAGTTAGTATTTATAATAAGCAGTCACTGTATAAATTTTCAGACCTCTAGCTTCGAAATTTGCGGAAGTCTCATACTAACATTCATCCCCTAGTTTAGGGGGTTGAGGGGTGAAAATTCCAAGTTTTAAGATTTTGGGGTTCTTTGTGTGCTAATACAAGCCTACATACCAAATTTCAGCTTTCTAGGACTTCAGGAAGTGCCCTAAAAGTTTTGTTGATCAACAGTGAATGAGTATGTCAGTGATGAAATCGGGGTTTTTAGATAGCAATAAAATCTAAAGTATAAGAGCTATGCACCTGAAACTTTTTGGGTTTAATGTGTGTACTATTGACATCATCATCATTTCATCATTTCAGCCTGTTAACGTCCACTGCTGAACATAGGCCTCTCCAATCGCACTCCAGCGTGACCGGTCCGTAGCCACCTGCATCCAACGAGATCCAGCGATCCTCACCAGGTCGTCGGTCCATCTCGTAGGTGGCCGACCCACACTGCGCTTGCCAGTACGTGGTCTCCATTCAAGGACCTTTTTGCCCCATCGGCCATCCGATCTTCGCGCTATGGGGCCTGCCCATTGCCACTTCAGCTTGCTTATCCTACGGGCTATGTCAGCAACTTTGGTTCTTCTACGGATCTCCTCATTTCTGACTCGATCTCGTAGAGAAATATCAAGCATAGCCCTTTCCATAGCTCGCTGCGCGACATCATATCCCAAGAATTTTGTCGATCTGGTATAATCTAAACCCAACTCTGAGAGTTTAAAATAACGACGAAGCGTTACGAGAAAAGGTGGGTAGTGCCCCAGTGCTTCGCGCTCTTCTTGGCGAGGGCACTACCGTGCCCCCAGATATTTCTGAGCCAAAACAATTTGGGAAATTTACCGTTATCCTAATATATCCAATATATATCCAGTATAAAATACAATAAAATCTACGAATAACATTCATTAATATTTATTTACTTGTGGTAGCTGATGAATTCGCCTAAGTTTTATGATGTCTTAAGTAAATTTTATTCTTTATAGCTCACTACATGTCAAATGATTTTCTAATGCAATTTTAAAATGTATCTCACTGATAGATCACTTTTATAATTAAAATAACGTTTCCCGAAAGTTTCAGTTTGAAATGTTCAGTCTTGTTTAAGACTGTGACAGATCTGCTGCTCGATGCAATTGAAGAGTTCGTTGTTGTCGACAAACTATACACATGGCGAGTATTACCTAATTATGTAGAGCAAAAATAAACCAAAAGAAACCACCGCTACATCTATTTCAGCAAAGAGTTTCATTTATCTGAGGGTTAAATTTCAATGACACAATGTGACAAATCTATGACCGACCGACCGACCGACACATTTATTTTTATTATTTATCTCAGAGTCACGTAGGTACGTATTTGTTTATCATATTATTCATTGCAAAGAGTTTTTTTTTTATGTTGAGACTTATAATTACCATACACGCGTTATTATCAGACGCTGTGCTTATCGCCATTGCTTGAATCGGCTTGATCTTCTGACCTTTCCCAGTATTGTGTTCACTACAGAGACAACAAGTCGTCAATATTTCATTCGGAAACATACAAATAGCCGCAATATCATGGCATGCAAGGCAAATTTAAATACAACTGACACTGACAATGCAACAAAGTCTACTGCACCAGCTTCCAATAAAGTGACGAAGACTATTATAACTTCACCTGATACCTATCCAGCGCTCGGACCCTACAGGTTTGTTATTCTAAAATAACCTCAATTCCTTACTTATATGTATCGACCTTAGCATATCACCACCCTTTATACTCCTAGGTCTCCTAGTAGTATGAACTATGTACTTGAATTGCTAAGTATAATGTAAATAATGACGATTGCTAATTATATGTAAATATCTACAGTAATAAAGAATTTGGACTTGTCTACTTGTATTTCTGGCGGAGTGAAACGACAAGCAAGACTTTCAATGGAAAATACTTCCTCAAGGAGTGAAGTTAGGTGGAAAACAAAGAGCTAATAGTCACTCGTACTGAAATCTCTGGAAAAATCATGGCTAAAATTACCTATTATATTTTAGCTTGTTACCCATCATTATTTACTTTTTAAAGCGTTGATTTTTGGTTGTCTCTCCCCTTAGGACGAATTGCGTGAAACTATTGTACCTACTTTATTTTTCAGCCAAGCCATCCTTGCGGATAATAAGACACTGTATGTGTCGGGGTTGCTAGGCATGGATAAGGACGGTAAGCTGGTCTGCAGCGGGGCTGAGGCTGAGACCAAACAGATCCTGGAGAATCTGAAGCATATACTGGTGGCCGGCGGCGCCTCTTTAGCGTCAGTAGTAAAGACCACTATACTCCTCAAAAATATGGATGACTTTGATGTTGTTAACACCGTTTATAAGTCTTGTAAGTACAGTACATAAACTGGCAACATAAAACATCACACACTCATGTCGGCCATAGTACCTATAAAGGTCGGCTACAAAAAGACAAGTTAAAGGACAATTTAAAGTACTTATAGGGGAATCTCGTGCTGTTTCCTAAAATCAGCCATTGGTTATTTATTATGAATGATAAAAGTAAACTAAACAAACTGAACAAAGGAAGGAAGGAGCAAGAAAGCTGTTTCAGATTACTTTTAGGTTGTTGTTTAGTCAACCCTACACCTTATCATAATACGTAATCTAAGTTTAATGTTGAAAGCAGTCATAACCAGATAGGTAACGTAAGGTTTTGCGTGTTCGTTTCAGATTTCAAGAAAAACTATCCAGCGCGGGCCACGTTTCAGGTGGGGAACTTGCCGGCGGACGCTTGTGTGGAGATCGAAGCGATAGCACTCAGTGGAGACCTCGTGCTGGCCGAGGCGGGCGCCTGCCCTTGCGCACGCGTATGAACTCAAGCCGGGCGGACTATGCCGTGCTGGCCGAGGCGGGCGCCTGCCCTTGCGCACGCGTCTGAACTCAAGCCGGGCGGACTATGCCCTAATTACCTACTCGGCTGAGCAATTTGATCGGAGATAAAATTGTATTTATGAGTATTGTGCTTTTTGAACAAAGCGTGAGCAATTATTATACCTAAATTAATCTGTAAACTGTGAAAACCGTAGTAGGTACCTACTAACTTATTAAATTTTATCATTCAATATTGGGTAATGATGTTTTCTTAGTGAGCCGATTTGCCCTAATGGTCGATAAAGCGCCGGTTTCGGATTTGATAAATTGTGCACCCCACCCTGTACTAACTTTTTCGCATGATGCTTTCAGTGTTGTTATTTAAATAATAGTTTGTGGATATTAGTGTGCAGGCGTTTAGGAGACGTTTTAAGGAGTTCTAAGATAAAGTATACAGGTTCTAACAGAAAGGGAGTTACGAGCCGAAAGGTGGTTCTTATGGACATCATTCTGAACAACTTTTACTATGGAACCGACGTGATCAGAGCAACTTTATTTTTCTTATCTCAGTACGTTTCGGGCCTAGCGCTCACCTGAGTTATACGATGGAGTTAAAAATAAAGTTGCTCTCATCAAGTCAGACCCATACTAAAAGTTGTACAGAATGATGTCCCTAACAACCACTCCACCGTATAAAACAACTCCTTTCTACTTTAACCATGCCCCGCACTATGAGCTTATTCCGCCCGCCGCCTAATGTAGGGGATATATGGCACTGTGTGCATATTGTATAGGAGCTACCAATTTTAGAGTTTGCGGTAATAACCCAGTATGCCATGTTTTAGATAATATTAAGAGATACTAGCTAAGAAGACGACCCGAACGGCCGGATCGGCAGTGACCCTGCCTACGAAGCCAAGGGTCCCAGATTCGAGTCCCGGTGGGGGCATTTTTTTTTGATGGTAACGGATGTTTGGACCCTAGTCATGGTTGTTTATATAAGTATAATATTTATCTATATAAGTATGTGTTTCGTTGTCTAGTACCCAAGATACAGGGAATCCTATTTTGGGGCTAGATCAATGTGTGGAAATAGTGTCGAAGTTATTATTATTATTATCACTATGACGAGAAGTTGAAAAAAATCGTTAGTCCGTTTTTGAATAAACTCATAAATGTGTTTGATTTATATGACAGGTACCTCAAATAATCAAGTTATCCAAAAACTGAAATGAAATGAAAAAAAAAGTCCTAGATATCTAAAAAATAACCCCCAATACAAAATTTCATCGTTAAGTGGTTTAAGCTCTAGAGCTGACAACGGAAAAGAGACATACATACATACATACCCACGCACACTCACTCATACAAACACATTTGATTTTTTTCACTTTTTCGGACTAAGTTAACGATGGAGAACCTATCCCCATCAAAATCTCTTTTTTTACGATTACAATATTTCCTTAATTTTCACTTTGTTAAACTCGAAAGTAAAAATGGACTGAGGTAATAGGTACAGATGTAGTGAATAATCCTTTCCTTTCGTATTTTCTCGGAAATGTTCGTTTTTGTCTTACTACTGACATTGATAAATAAAGTATGCGATTTATTTGATACCTACACGCTTAATAATACAGTAATTCATAGACACATCGGCACCATTCGGGTGTTATCGTTGTTCCGAGTTTTGCCGATAGGAAAGGATTATTCACTACATCTGTACTGTAAGGTATATAGTTAGGTTCGATATTTGTCTATGCGATAATATTGTATACGGGCGTGAGTGTTCGCTTTGACAATGTTACGTAATTTGTAATTTTAAAAAGAAAGAGGCTTTGATCTGAAATGTCAATGTGACACTTCACCTTAAGCTTCGGTCAGCGACCGATGTAAATTAGATAGTTAGGATTAGCTTAATGGCTATCGAGCCAGTTTGATCCCTTTTATATAAATTGTAACCATATTCGATCAATAAACACAAGTTTGGTGTTATTAACGTCTTCCTAATTAAACTCCCTAGCCCTACAGATTAGGTAGACAATTATAGGCCGTGATCGTCTAGTGGTTAGGACCCTACAGTACCTACCTACCTACCTACCAGGCTATCAGAGGCTAATTTGCATGACATTATTTCGCAAAAAAAAAGAAAACGCTGGAAGAAAAAGGCTTCACAATAGTGTGCAGAGATCAACCAAGAATAAAAGTTATTCTATCACCTAAAATGAAAAGGCATTCTCAGAAGTCCTGGCCGTCGAAATATTATTTTTTTATACTACAGCGCGTGTGACCACGAGAACACTACATTTAAAATTTGAAAATAAATAAATAAATCACAAATCTTCATAGTTTTGAATTAGGTTATGACTATCTTTCTGCATATTTTTATTTGGTAGTGGGACTGGATATATTTTTTTAATTTGAATTAGGTTTTTTCGCCACTTTCAAAGCGCTTAGCTAGATCCACTTTAACAGAGGCCAGATACTGTTTTTGAGCGGGGGCTCAGTCAGATCTGATCAGATCTAGTCTCTTAATTACTAGAAAACTATCTAGTTTTCACTTCTAGTATTCACTCACTTAAAGGAATTGCCTAGTTGCCTAGGCGTCTCTATTAAACATCCTTGTGTTTACTTATAGAGTTGTGGATTGTTCCACAAAAACTTGACTGTTACTGTTAAAAGTCTAATTCTAATTGGCTAAACTGAGCGTCTGACGACTCTTTGTAAGACTAGGTCAGGAGAGTGTGACTCAATAGTGCCGTCTCTGGAGTTTGTGTAATAGAATGTGAACCCTACCCGAACCACTGCACTGGTTGCGTGATGTATGAAAGATAATTTTTGTTAGATATTATGCATGTGGAGAGATGGTCACATAATAGGAATTGTCCCTTGAACATCAGGACAAGTTCTATGTAAATATGTATCTACTGTATTTACCAAAAAAAAAACCGAAGTTTTTCTCGGTGTTTTTGATGTAATGTAAGATGTAATGTAATGTATAAAGGTTCTCTACTACTTGTACGTGCGCAGTGTTCTAGAATACTGTAGCCCTATCTGGCGACCCCAATATATGCCACATTGAGTCAATTGAATCATTACAACGCAAATTCATTAAACATCTTAATTACCGCACTGGCTACCACTCTCCTTCGAAGAACTACAATACTTCGTTGGAAAAGCACAAACTGCAAACACTCGAGGTCAGGAGGTGTCTCCTGGACATGCTATTTCTTCATGACCTGTGTAATGGAAAGCTGAACTGTCCTGAATTAATCTCCTCAGCATTTCGGTTAAATCTTCCGAATAAAAGAACCAGGCACACTCCTCTCTTCCATGTCCCCCTATCTCGGTCTAACTATGCACAAAACTCAGTCATGAATAGGTGTCATTTAAATTACAACAAGCTTTCCAAAGATAAGGACCTAGACATTTTTAACACCTCTAAACAGGTTTTTAAGAAAAATATTATTTGAATTATTAAAACAAACAGATACATTGATGATGTATCTGCCGTGTCATACGAAAGCCTACTCACCTATACTCACCCTGCTTAGTGGAAATTCAATAGACACAGTCCCGATCCCAAGACCATCGTCGTCGTAGGGCTAAGCAGATACAGGTACAACTACACTCACACCACTACACAACACATGCAACCTACACTACTTACACAACCGGCACACCACATCTCAACTTGCAATAATATAAATTAAATTTTTAAAGCTAAATATACACTAGTTACATATATGTATAACTAGTTTTGGTTATAATTTCTATATATAAGTATAATCGCGAAGTACGTTTGTCTTATAATATTTAAACAAAAAATGTAAATCCGTTATTGGCTAATGTTAAGATTATTTTTCTTGCCTTACATAATTGTATTAGCTGTGAATTTTTTAAGATCAAAAAATAAATAAACAAATAAAAATAAATCTAGCTCAACACAGTCCTTGCTGTTAATAATTTTGTAATTATTTATTCCTGCTTATTAATTATAATAATTAAAATTGCACTATATGTATTAGTTAAGCACAATCAATTTTTAAAAGAGATATAAAGATTAATCTGTTGGAGTTTCTACGCCCTTCTTCTCCCACAGTGGTATAATGTAGAGTAAGGGCAAAAAATTACGTTTGCAAAGTATATGTAAATATCTACAGTAATAAATAAATTTGACTTTTCTCAAAGACCGAGGGTAGTTGGGACGGGTCGTGATTTTGAACGTTATGCCATGGTTATAAAATTTAAAACCTATAACGGAAAAGTGGCATTTGCTTACGCCAGTGGTATTCAAGAGGTTAAGGAAAACTATCTTTTACTCTAATCTTCCAAACTTCAAACATGTTTTTGAATTTTGAACTTGACATTATTTACCCCAAGGGGCCAGCAAGAACTATAGATAAAGACTATATGAAGCGTATAAAAAATAGATTAAATAGAATGTTGTCAAAAATTAATCCTGTCAAAGATGTAAACAATTACAATTTTCAAAGTTATTCCTACGAACAAAATTGGAAATCAAGTCCATTACGTGAGTCGTTTGCAAGGCTGGACTATTTATCAGATGACATTACTGGAGCGCAAGGTTCAGGTCCCATAAAACTTAAAGAGGATATCACACCAATTTTCAAACCGGGGTTAGTGTAGCGAAAACCTTACATCAAAACACCGAGAAAAACAAATTACTTCGGTTTTTTTTGGTATATACAGTAGATACATATTTACATAGAACTTGTCCTGATGTTCAAGGGACAATTCCTAATAAGTGACCATCTCTCCACATGCATAATATCTAACAAAAATCATCTTTCATACATCACGCAACCAGTGCAGTGGTTGGGGTAGGGTTCACATTCTATTACACAAACTCCAGAGACGGCACTATTGAGTCACACTCTCCTGACCTAGTCTTACAAAGAGTCGTCAGCCGCTCAATTTAGCCAATTAGAATTAGACTTTTAACAGTAACAGTCAAGTTTTTGTGGAACAATCCACAACTCTATAAGTAAACACAAGGATGTTTAATAGAGACGCCAAGGCAACTAGACAATTCTTTTAAGTGAGTGAATACTAGAAGTGAAAACTAGATAGTTTTCTAGTAATTAAGAGACTAGATCTGATCAGATCTGACTGAGCCCCCGCTCAAAAACAGTATCTGGCCTCTGTTAAAATGGATCTAGCTAAGCGCTTTGAAAGTGGCGAAAAAACCTAATTATCAAATATGTTAAAGAAATACCTCAGATATTGGAAACTTATGCCGATCAAAAAAAAAAAAACAGTCCCACTACCAAAAAAAAATATGCAGAAAGACTAAGTCATAACCTAATTCAAAATTATGAAGATTTGTGATTTATTTATTTATTTTCAAATTTTAAATGTACTACATTAAGGAAATGGCTCCAAGTCATTGTGCAGAAAAATACAGAGGATAAAAAGCAATATAAAAATAAATTAAATTACAAGTTATCCGTATATCAATAAATATCAAAATTAAACTAAATTCGATTTCAATTAAAACATTTCAAATAGAAAAATAATAGTAATACAAATTAAACACAGTCACACATTCATCTCACATCATTGTGCATCACCAAACAGATCAGTGGTGCTGCAGCCAACAGAGCGTTGAGACTGTCCCGCGCCCTCACCATAGGAGACTGTTGGCGCGTCACCGTGCGGTACGTGCCGCCCGCTAACACCTGTTGCCTGCGCGCTCGGAGATATTTTTGGGCACGTATAGGGCGCATACGGTCCGACAAGCGCGACACAGTCACTGTCGCCTCGCAACAATCGACACACAGTCAGAAGCTGCTCGGTTTTACGTCTGACCTCTAGAGAGTTGTATCCGAGCATACCCAATATGAAAGCGGATGGATAAAGGTAAAGATAATATCCAAATTTCCTCTTATATAGGTATCGTAGGAAAGCTTTGTGTACCTTCTCGAGCAAAAGTATGTAAGAGCCTTCATGCGGATTCCAGACAACCAAGCCAGATTCAAGTTTGGTTCTCACTAGGGCCGTGTATAGAAGCCGGACCCCAGGTTGTAATGTAAGTTTGGGGTCGAACGTAACTTCGAGGTCCTAATCGAATACACTCTTGTCAAAGACTGCTGATCTGCTGCTGGGAAGAGCGTAAATAACATAACATAACACTTGGCATTATTAAATAGAAGTTTGTTGTTCACACTCCACATATGAACCGCGTTATCGAATAAAAACAGCAAACTACAATCATCCTCCTGAACTCACGGGAATTATCAGTTTCAGATCGTCCGCATACAGAAGGCAATTGGCGAATTTCAGTTCTAATTCCAGGTCATTTATCATAATGATAAATAACAACGGACCTAGAATAGACCCCTGGCTAAAGTCCGACCGTGTATGGTACGGCTTGGACTCAAAGCAGCCGTGTCGCACATATTACTGGCGATTTTTCAGGTAGTCAGCGAAGAAAACCAACAGCCGTGGGGCAAATCCAATGGCACACAACTTTTTCATTAGGACGTCCTTATCGACTCTGTTGAACGCTATACGGAAGTCCATATAGGAGACGTTTACATGACATCCCATGTCCATGCACTCCGACACAATCTCGACTAGCGTCAGTAAGTTGGTGTTAACTGAGCGACGACTCCTAAATCCGTGTTGCGAGTCACTCAGATAAGGCGCAATCTGCGAACTGATTTTGCCATGTATGATCGACTCGAACAGTTTTGCCAAAGAACTCATGATCGCAACGTGGCCTCCGTTGATCGAATAAAACTAAAACAATTGGGAATATCATAAAAAGAGAAGCAGGTAAAACAGAATCAGGTGACCGTAGCATTTTACTTAAGATTGAAGATAAACTAATAACTTCTAACGATGACGTCGCGGCCACATTTGAACAATTCATTACAAATGTTCCAATTGTTAGTACAGCTTCTTTAGACTCGTCTCCGGATCTTTCTTGCATCATTTTTAAAAGACAATGTTCCAAATTGCTATCAAGATTTATCAATCGCATATACTGAGCCCTATGGCATAATTAAAGAACTTAAGCTGGTTTTTTAAACCGCGGATCTCTGGGGTGAGGATAGGGGTGACCCCACAAATTTCAGACCAGTCTCAGTTCTACCCGTATTGATTATAATATTTGAGAAGATTATATTGGGTCAGTTGCTGGCGCACTTCAATGCGCATCAAATTCTCCATAGCAGCAGTTTGGATTTACAGAAGGTTCGTGTTAGTCATGTTAGTTAAACATGTTTTTAATGCGTGGGACGATCGTAGGGACGCCATAGGTGTTTTTTGTGACCTGTCCAAGGCATTTGAATGTGTAAACCACCTAGATCTAGAATAGCTAAATAGGTAATTAGGCACTAGGCAGTAATTTCCTCCAATACCAACTCAATGAGGCAAACTTGAAGTTGACTTGGCATAGAATAGGTAAACAACGAATCTTGCCACATTACCTCTATCCAACAAGATCTAGAAGTAGCCAACCTGAGCACTATTCTTCAAACCATGCAGACAAGCATCAGAAAAATTAAAAAATATTTGAAATTAAATAAATTCATGAAGAAAACTAGAGGAAATGTAAAATTACTAAAATTAGCCTTGAAACGGCAACCAAACAAGAATATCCTTACTGCAAGAGCTCCGGAAAATAAATGTAGGTTTCCAGTCAGACCTCCAAGATGCCCGAGTATAAATCCAGTATCTACGTGACCTCCTGGCAAATGCACTACAATATTATGCCAGAGAACAGAGTGAGTTAGCCGAACTCAGAGCCGCGACGTCTGAGTTAGTTCAGCTACAACGCCAGAACGTGAAATTGGTGGGTTTTCTAATTGAGGACAAGGAGAATGAGACCAACAAGGAGGACGAGCCTTCATCACAAACTCTGTTCTTGACCCCCCTCAACGTGAGTATTGCAGCGTCCACCGCTGTCCCGACCAAGAAACAGCGTCGCCGTCGTCGATGAGGAGGCACCTCGCAGCTCAACAGCGCAAACACCGCGCCGCTCGCTGTCGCGCGTTTCGCGCTGCCTGCTGAGTTATGTGTCATGCTGCACGCTGCCCCGAGGGCCGCACTGCTCGCCGTTACGCGCGTTGTGAAGCTAGCTACCGCAAATGCCGCCCCACTCGTCGGCACGTGCGTCGCACCGCACTCCCACACTTGTGTCCCATCTCACCTCCACTCGTGTACCGCCAACTACCAAAATAAGTGCTCAGAGAAAAACTCTATTGTTCTCCGACAAATTAGGTGCAGGATTTGGACCTCTACTACATTACCGGTTTAACCAAAAACTAACGAACATTTTCTGTCCAAATAGATCCTTTGTAGATCTTGTGAAGACGTAGTGTAGTCGTGGTATTTGTGGTGTGATGACTGATGAGTACAGCACTATTGTTATTATGGTGGGAATTATTCCCATTAGTCGGAATGATTTGAATAGAAGTGTTGAAACACGTCTAGACTTACATAGTAGGATGAAATGCAAATGACATCGAACCTCATTGACATACAACCTGCAAGTATGACTACAACGGCGTATTTTGGTGTAGACCTATGGATTATATGCCAATCGACAGAGAAGTTATTTACAAATAACAAATACAATCGGAAAAAATGTCTTAAAGTTGGGCATTTCTGTAATATTTCAGTTTGAAGATGTAGATTTTTTTAATTTAACATCTTGATTGATCGATACATGAAGCGTATGGAAAATTGCTTTATGCTTTATGAACTACAGAACCAATCTGTGCGTAAATTCTTTTTCATGAAACAAGTCCCGCGGACATTGGGGCCAATTCTCTAGGTTGCACTCACTAAAATTACTTGACAATATTAGCTTCGACGCTCCTACGCGGTGGCAATAGATTCCATTTTCGAACTCACTTTTGAATTAATTCATCAGTACATTAAAATGATTCAAAATTTAGTTCGAAAATGGAATCTATGGCAACAGCATAAGAGCTGTTGGAGCCCATATCGTCAACAAATTTTAGTGAGTTTGTCCTAGAGAATAGGCCCCAATGTGGAACTAAATTTGACAGATGGGGAGAACGGCCATGTTGTCGTTTGTCGATGTTATTAAGGTGCCTTTGTTGTGCTAGATATTTTGTGAGTTTATTATAGGATTAGTGCGTTATAAAGATTATTTACGATGCCAAAAGTTGTAAAAAGTGCAGGACGAGAAATGATATCAAAGGTGGGTGATAAGGAAGGAGTTCTGTGAAGCGGAACACAAGAATCACGGTGTTTTAATACCAATAAACAATGTTCGCAAGAGTCACCGCCATGACAGGTAAATTTTGGGGCTGCCATATACAGATTGATTTCTTACAGATTGGAATTAAGTTTTTTTAATGCATGATTTTTATGAAGGAAATTTTTAAAAGGAATTAACACAACACAACAAAAATTGTAAAGTTATATTCAACAATAATGTAATTAAATACGAAAATAATCATTCAAACTTGTTTATTTTATCGCAAGTGTGTCAGAGAAGACTGTAACGAGAGTTACAAAAGAAGGAGCAACAGCGGCGAGTACTTCGAAAGTTATCGTCACCCCAGGGAAGAGTCGCCCGCATTCCAAAAAGTTCGACTTGGATGAATTTGATTTGTTTGCTATAGGTAAAAAAATTGACAGTTTTATTTTGTGAGGAAGAAATTAGCAACATTGGCTAAATTACGTGCAGCTTTGAGAGAAGACATAAATTTTCAAGGAAGCCTCTCAACATTGCACCGTATATTGAAAAGTATCGGTTTCAACTATAAGCGATGCCAATCGAAACGTAAATTACTTATGGAACGTTATGATATTACCGCATGGCCTTCAAGATATTTGCAGAGAATCCGAAGAAATCGCACTGTGGAGAAAACCCTGTAGCATATTTAGACGAGACCTATATATACAACACTTATCATGCAAAAAGTTACTGGAAAAGTGAGGAGGAGCCTGGGATGTTCATGTCAGAGTCATCAGGGTGTCGTTGGATAATTGCTCATGCGGGAACTGAAAATGGTTTCGTTAATGGTGCATTGTTAATGTTCAAATCCCAATCCAAATCCTCAGATTACCAAGATGACATGAATTCAACTAATTTTTTGAAATGGATGAGTGAAAAACTGATTCCTAACCTACCTGAAAGGTCACTTGTGGTAATGGACAACGCTCCGTATCACTACACTCAAATAAATAAACCGCCTACAATGTCAAGTATAAAACGTGACATGCAGGAATGGCTGCGAGAAAAGGGAGTATATTTTGAAGATACTTGGACAAAAGCTGTATTATATGAATTAATTAAACAAAACAAAGGTCCACCTACATATACTGTGGATGCATGATTAAAATCTCACAATCATGAGTTGCTATATCTGCCGCCTTACCACTGCGATCTTAATCCGATCAAAAAAATGTGGAGCCTTGTAAAGAGACGGGTAGCGGATAAAAACGTGGGCCACGATACAAAAGAAATTGTACGCCTAACAGAAGAGGCTTTTATGACTGTTACAGCGGAAGATTGGGCAGCTCAATGTAAACATGTATGTACAGCATTTGGAGGAAAAAATTATATAGGAATATTTAAAAATAGAAAAAAAAAATAAAAAAAAAAGTCTTGTGGATGAATAAATGGATCGATTTATTATGTCCACGGCTAGTGATAGTGAAACAGAATCTGATTCTGTTTCTATTCACTCTTCTGATAGTGATCATACTCGTAGTATGACTGATCATAATTATTCAATAAAACATTGAATATAACTTTTCAATGTTATTTTATTTTTCTAATTTAAAGTTGGTCGAACATCACCATTTTATATTTTAGAAATTACAGGAAGATTTATTTTTATGACCGTAGCATGGACATCAAATACCTACTAGATTATATTAAAAACTTATTTTTTTCTTATCTAAATATTCGAGTCGTAGGTTAATAAAATGAAAGTAAATGAACGATAAATTATTTCCCCTGATTTCCCCACATCTAACCCTGGCAGCATCATGTCGCTCGAATACAGCGCTGCGTCTGCGGGACTTGCTTCGTTAAATGGACTTTAGAATTAATATTCATTTAAATAAATGAATTAAATTAAATAATTTAACTTGTCATCACAGCGATGCTATTTTATATTTCGACATGAATAATTTTATTCATTTCTTTACTCTTACTCAGGCTAGGAAGAAGCCTGTCCGATGGCCAATACCAGTTTCCTGGTGAATTCTTACATAGTCCGTGCTGCGCAGATGTGGAACCTCCTGCCAGACTCATCCGTGATAGTTTATCGCCTAGCTCATTCGGATCAAGACTGAAAGAATACTACCTATCTCAATTATCGTAGGTTTTATTTATTTAAGTATTAAGTGTTTATATACTATAATTATCTTCATAATGATATATATGTTATAAAGTATTTTTGTAATATTTGTGTTTATGTGTAATGTATTCTATTTTCAAATTTAGTTGCTGTTTTCTTGTTTGCATAAATATTTTGTTATTAGCTGAACCCACATTGTTTCACTGCACGTACTTACTGGGTTGGCTGGAAGAGATTTATTTTAAGAATTAGTCCGCCTTTGTACATCTTATTTCCCAATGCGTTAATTGTTTTTACTGTTGTTTCATGCAATAAAGGATATAATAATAAAGATTACAAAAAAAATCTGACATCGATGTTATTTGTATTACAGAACACTGGTTAAAGGAAAATATGATGTCTTTTAACATAAATAATTACAAAATTGACAGTTGTTGCAATAGAAAGACTACTGTTAGAGGTGGTTCTTAGAACTGCAAAAACTTTATACAATAACAGAAAAATAAAAAATTTAAGTACTTAATAGAATGAAAACGTTTAGCAAATAATAAACCGTGAAACTGGCAAAATTATACCAAGGGACAATGATTTCTGCCTAAAGATTGCTCAATTTTTCAAAACATTTTTCACCAATGTACCTTTACTCACAACAGATCGTCTGAATTCATCTCCATATGAAGCAGAGATGTAATAAAAAAAAGAATACTAGTGTCAGTAAGGTATATTTACCATTTCATCATGTATATTCCAAGGACATTGTCAAATCGTTAAGATAACTTAACTTATAAAAATAAGGAAGACCTGTGGGGTATATCAGTCAAAGTAATTGGTTCAGTAATTCTAGTTATAGCCCCACACTTAGCTTATTATATATTCAATAAATGTGCTGACGATGGGGCTTTCCCAGACCTCATGAAATACAGTAAACTGATATCTCTGTTCAAGTCGGGAGATAAGGGTGATCCTTAAAATTTCAGACCAATATCTGTTCTTCTAACACTAGGTAAAATATTTGAAAAGATTATACTCAATCAAATGCTCTCACACTTCAACCGTAAAAAAAACTCCACGCCAAACAATACGGTTTCACTAGGAGTAAATCGACTACGGATGCAGGTATTACCCTTATATCTCATATTTACTCTGCATGGGAGGCCGCACAATATGCTATCGGAGTTTTTTGCGATCTGTTGAAGGCATTTGATTGTGTTGATCATAACACGCTTTAATGATAATAAATCATTACGGAATTAGAAATAAAGCATTGGATCTGCTAAGACTATACTTAAGCAATATAATTCATAAGGCAGAAGTCAACGGCGTTAAATCTGATGGATCGGGTGTAAAAATTGGCGTTACACAAGTTTCCATTATAGGCCTTTTCTTATTTCTGGTATATATTAACGATCTGCCTTTCATGGTGAAGAAATTGACTGACATAGAGTTGTTTGCTGAAGATATTTCAATGGTCTTTAAATTTTAAAGACAAAAAGAAGATTTTGATGGTGTTAATCGTGTATTGTCTTTAAACTTGAATTGATTCACAGTTAATAATTTATTGTTATTAATAAGTTAATAATTTATGCTGGTAAAACCAAGTATATCGAATTCTCACTTCCATATGTCTGCCTGACATGTCTTGAAGTTTACACCAGTTTAGTGTTAGACAGCAACACATTAGAGTTAGTAAATGATACGAAGTTTCTTGGAATAACCATTGATATCTTATTGCAGTGAGGACCCCACGAAGATAAATTTGCTGGTAAATTAAGTTTTGCGGCTTACGCTGTTAGGACCTTCAGACAAAACACGGATGTGGCTACATCTAGGCTAGTATATTTTAGTTAATTTCATAGTGTCATGTCCTATGGTATCTTGTTGTGGGGGAAAGCAGAGGATATCCCAACTATTTTTATTTTACAGAAAAGAGCTATTCCGGAAATTTATAATTTAAAATGAACAGACATCTTAAGAGAGCTTATTAAAGAAATTTACATACTAACTGTAGCTAGTCAATTTATTTTAGAAAATATAATACATACATTATATTTTTTTTAAATAAATTGACTAGCATGAACCTTACAACATTTTCCAAACTTAGCGATAGCTGTGTATAGCTAATGACATACTAGTTGCGCCCCGGTTTAGACTCGCGAAGGTTAGCAATTCTTTCAAGGGTCACTGTATTCTCTACTACAATAGAGCAATTTAAAAAGCAATTGAAAGCGTCTTGGACGAAAAAGGGATGTCACAATGTTCCAGATTACTTAAATGACAGGTCTGTTAGGGGTAAATCTAGCTAAAAACAGTCCTTGCTGTAATTACAAAATTATTAATTTTGTAATTTTTTATTCCTGCTTATTAATTATAATAATTAATATAGTAATATGTGCATAAGTTAAGCACAAGCAATTTATAAAAGAGATCGTAAATCAATCAATCTATCTGTAGGAGTTTCTACGCCCTTCTTCTCCCATAGTGGTCCAATGTAGAGAAGTGGCAAAAAGTTACGTTTGCTAAGTATATGTAAATATCTACAGTAATTGCTCCCGAACAAAGATAATAGATGTAGCTCAGAAGGCTGCCCAACTAAAATGGGACTGGGCCGGCCATGTTGCTCGGATGCTGCCGAATAGCTGGGCTAAGAGAGCCACAGACTGGCTCCCAGAAAATGCAAAGAGAAAGCGTGGCCGATCCAGGAAGAGATGGAGTGATGAGTTGGGTCTATGGGACAAGGAGTGGAGGGAGACCGCTCAGGATCAGATATAGTGGAAGAGGGGGAGAGAGGCCTTTGCCCAGCAGTGGGACATGGTGGGCTCGTAATAATAATAATAATAATAATAATAATAATAATAAATCAATTTCACTTTGACATCAGGAGAAGAAGGGTTGTTCTAAGCAATAGAGCACTAGGTGTAGAGTATTGACCATGTCATAATTAATAGAACGTGAGAGTAAATCTGGAACAACATTATCTTTACGATACGATTAAAATCAGTTAAAGATTCGGCTTTTCTCGGATATCATCGCCTAAATCCGGAGACGGAAATGACACGAAATACATTCGATTTCTTTTAGGTAGCATTCAATTTGAAGTATCATAAACGCAATGTAGACCTAAGAAATTTATTATGCAGAAGCGACATGAATTTGAACATTAATAACATCTATACATCTAAAACATCTATACATGGGACCATCTCGGAAGTGTACCCTATCAAATACAAGAGAATTATGTAAATCGGTTCACGTGTCTTCTAGAAATCTTATATCATACATACAAAAAACATTCACGTCGAATTGAGAACCTCCTCCTCCTCACTTTCACTATCAGTTTTTTCACTGACGTTTTATTCATTTCGACATCTTTGGAGGCGACATAGCCTTTTAACTGTGCCCATATACTTTCTATGGGATTAAAGTATGGAGGCAGTCGTATTGCTGTATGTCCATTTTCAGCCAAAACTTTATCCAATCGAAAAACGCTGAAGTGTGTGTGTGTTCTTTGTGACGTTGTATTACGCTATACAGTTCCGATTTTTTGTTATCAGGTGTAAAAGGAATGTCGTGTCTTGTTAACCACTCGATCATGTCCGCCTTTCGAGTATTGCTATTAGGTGGCCTTTCAACAAATTTGTTGTGGTAAGAAGCGTTATCTATAACAACAACGCTGTTATCGGGTAAATTAGGCATTAGTTGTGTTCTTAACCACTTCTCAAACTTCTCAGCATTCATTTCCTTGTGGTAACCGCCATCGGGATCCGCGGACTGATCTAGTAAAAGAGCTCCGGGTACAAAGCCTTTTTCATTACCTGCGTGAACAATAATAAATCTTTGACCCTTTGTTATAGGTTGCTTCAGATTTTTATTGGATGCGTCCGTACAGTTTTTGGCTTTAGTGTGCATTGTATTGTATTTTATATTCATATATATGATTCATCAGTATAAACAATATTTTCAACAGTAGCCCTTAATTGTCTGATTTCTCTCAAATATTTTGTACTTTTTAAACGGACGTCATATTTTTCCATCAAAATGCTCCTGTTATTGTCGGTTTTTCTAAATCTGAATCCCATGTCTCGGATTATATTTCGCAGAGATGAAATTGAGCCTTTGAATCCAGTTTCCTCTTTTAGTTTTTTGTGTAGAGATTGCAACGTAGGAAGCTCTTTAAATCCTTCATGAAAGTTATATATCATTCGTCATATCACGCAATAATCAAAATCTTCCATTTTTAAATGATATTTTTTGCCGGGCACTTCTTTGGATTGTTGATTGTTGTTTAGGTGACGATCAGTTTCTAACTCATCGAACGCGTTTACGCGAACTCAGTTTTGTATGGCATCCAGCCAGCCAGCCAGCGCCCCCTAGCGGCAACGATTTGAAATTAAAATTCTGAGTGCGAGTTTATAAAGCACTATTGTCACTTTTTGTCACGATCGAATGCGTTCCATTTATCGGTGACGATCGAGAAGTGAACGCGTTTACGCTGATTTTGGGAGTGCGATTTATATATACGTCATCATTTCGACAGTTCGAATGGTAAATCGCTCACGTTCGCAGAGTAAAGTTCTCACTTTGGATTTGAAGGTGAGAGCACAGAACATTTATTATTAAATGTTCTGTGGGTGAGAGCGTCCAAAATAACCTAAAACAAATAGTGTAAACTGTAACTCGCGACCCGAATGGCCGAGTCGGCAGTGACCCTGCCTACTAAGCCGAGGGTCCTGGGTTCGAGTCCCGGTGGGGGCAAATATTTGTTTGATGAGAACGGATGTTTGTACCCTAGTCATGGTTGTTTATCTATCTAATTATAATATTTATCTATGTAAGTATGTGTATCGTTGTCTAGTACCCAAGATACAGGGAATCCTAGTTTGGGGCTAGATCAAGGTACGAGGTTACAGAACGAAGTGCCACCACAGATATGATTCGAAGGGCATGGCGGGACCAATTAGTCAGAATAATGCAACAATAAAATGTTGTCCACTGTAAAACGGGATAAAATAAAATTGTTTTTTCATATACATAAAAGTTTATTATACCTACTTATAGTAAGTAAGGTACATATAGTCAACACATAAATATGTAGCTTATAAACCACCACCGAATTCCTCAACCAGCTGATCAACACTTGAAGCCTAACCTTTTTCCACTTTTCTGTGGATTTTTTATCACCACTTCCATCACTATTTAATAAAGCAGTCTAGGCCTCCCAAACGTTTTATACGTGAAATTCTTCCCTTTGCATTGGCGGTGGGTTTAGCAGATCACCGTGTCTGAAAAAATAAAGCCACATATTTATCAACTGCTACGGTTCAATCGGCCTGACATGGATGAGAATGGCAGCAGATCGCACGAATTGGCGGTCCAACAGTGCAGGCGAACATGCTGATGAAGAAGAGAAAGATAAATCACGATATAGGCTAGGTTCAACAAATTACACTAAATAATACAGCACATTAGGCACACTTTCTGCTCCATATAAGTTACAAGCATTTCAAATTGTTGCGCACTCCTTTTCATTGTGGGCTTTCGGTATTTTTGGAAATCCGGCAATCAAAATCACAAGATCAAGATATGCAAGATTGTTTGTTTACAAACATGTCAAAATCGCGTTTTATTAAAGCCCGTCAAAATATTATAGGCTCCTTTGTAATCGGCATAGGTCATCAAGAAGGTAGTTTGTCATTTGGCTGCTTGTTCATTCTGTCGCAACGGAGCTACCAATATAAAAATAGAAACGAGCGCAAGTCACGGTGAGTAAACGTCAATCGAATAGTGATAATCAAATGTGACTCACTCGGGCTCACACTCGCAAATACTCGATTCTCACTTTTCACAGTGAATACTCGATTAACGCATTCGTAAAGTCATTCAATTGGCTCTGTGCAACTCCCACTAAGCACACTGAGAGTTTGTCGTTTTCCTTCAAAAATTTTAACACGCTGCTTTTCGAAACTCCGGTTGCTTCACAAACCCTCTCCAAATTTTTATAATGATATTTACTTTCTTCTTTTTTAAATAAATTAGCTTCTTTTCTAAAATAGTTATAAACATTATTTACAATTTCACGAGATTGAGCAACATTTTTTTTACCACGCTTTAAATTTGTTGAAGCCATGATACATAACTAAGTAAGTTAATTTTGATAAAATTTTCTAGAATCGAATATTTTCATAAACATAAATGTATATACGTATATACGTCACACTGTTTTTATTGACACTAAGAAGGCAGACTGTCAAAATAGTCAATTATTTTTCTTATTTCAATATAAAGGTTGTGTTAGTTTTGAGCTACAAAGGAGGTTTTGTTGCTCAT
Source organism: Argyresthia goedartella (assembly GCA_949825045.1). Lineage (NCBI taxonomy): Eukaryota > Metazoa > Arthropoda > Insecta > Lepidoptera > Argyresthiidae > Argyresthia > Argyresthia goedartella. The sequence continues at coordinate 15,855,625 of OX463821.1, read as the reverse complement.
CGTTCTTGTATTGTATTCAATTAAATTGATAACTCTATGTGAGAGATGAGGGATTCACGACAATTTCTGAGGTTGGCCGAATTGTTAACTGATTTTAATCGTATTGTACCACGTTTATGTTTCAGATCTATATTAAAAGCTGAAAGACGAATGCATGGATGGAATAATCTATCGGAGGGATTGGATAGAATCTATTCAATCCCTCCGATAGATTATTCCATCTTACATCTCCATCCATCTCACCGCTTTAAAATGGTTTCTTTATCTATCCGATAGATAAAGAAACCATTTTAAAGCGGTGTGATCTATAAAAACGTTGAATTGTGTTCCGTTATCTAAATTACAACGCCAATGTTAGCCCTCTAATGACAGCTAAAGTTTCTCTTTCGGTAGTAAAATAATTACGTCCATGTTTGTTAAAAGTTTTACTCAAGTAAGCAATAATGGCCTCTTTTCCGTTTTGTATCTGACTGAGAATTGCACATGCCATGATTAGATGCATCACAATGAACAGCGAAAGGTTGAGTAAAGTCTGGACAAGCAAGAACTGGAGTAGTTACTAATGATTCTCTAAGTTTCAGAAAGGCAGCATCTGCTTCTGGAGTCCAATAAAACTTAGGAGCATTCTTGCCCGACGACGATAATTTATTTAGGGGATCATCCAAGGTACTTAAATTGGGATTGAAACGTCTGAAACAGCTACAAGTACCGTGGAATCGACGAACCTCTTTTTATTATTAGGAGTTGAAAAATCAAGTATAGCAGGAATTTTATCAGGATCAGCACGTAAACCGTGTTCACCGACAACGTAACCAAGATATTTAAGTTCTTTTCTAAAGAATTTACTTTTGCCATAGTTAATGGTTAATTTAGCATAAGTCAATTGGGGTTGCTAACTTTCTGGACAGGAACGAAAATCTCAAAACCATTTCGGGAAATTAGTCTTCTGTACAATATCTATTTATCAGATTAATAATTAGGCATATATATTTTAAGATATTTTAATACAGCACAATGACATTAATTTGACCTTTTAAAACATCTTCTTACGATGTATGAAAAAATGCCTTTACCTGCCCGTCTTACCTACAAAAAAAAAACAATATGAAACGAAAGAAGAAGAAAGAAAGAAAGAAACATTTATTCACAAAAACACAGGACACGCATATTTAACAAAAAATAAACAAAAAACAGATAACAATTGTGTCTCTGCGGCAGTGAACCGGACACTGGCTCAGCATTATGCTGAGATGTCAGACACCTACAGCGCTAATTTTCAGCCAGCACCGTCCGTAACTCACGGAAACGTCATGCCAAAAGAATATATACCTATAAACTACCTAGATTTTTGGGACAGGCGAAAGAGAAATAGACATAAATACAAAGTGAGATAATAATGTAAACACTACCTAGATGCAGCTTCATTAATATAATATTTGCAGTAAAAATTAAAATTAAAAACAAAAGTAAAAATGCAATTGGCATATTTATTGCTGTCACAGTGCTGGAGATTAGGATGATTTCTGGAGCGTTAACAAATAGCCTTTAAGCATACGCTTAAAGGTGTATCTGCTAAGCGCCCCTTGGATAGGAGGAGGGATATCATTCCAGCCTTAGACGCCGCAAACTTGAAACTACCTCTAAAGGCAGCGGTTTTAAGTTTACCTTTTTGACTTATTTGTATCGTATGTGCTGTAAACTCTGTAATCAGTAAATAAATAAATAAATCTCGTATATTATATAGAACTTTGAGGCGATAGAAGCAGTTACTCACAACATTTAGTATGTGGTTCTCAAAGCGCAAATTCCCGTCCATTAAAAAGCCGAGGTTGGTTGCTTCTACCACCCGTTCGATTGGTTCGCCCATGACGGCGACATTCCCGGAAGTCAGAGCTTCAAGGGAAATACGGATTTGATGTTTTGACCCAAAAACGACATATTTCGACTTGCCAGGATTAAGAACTAAACAGCTCTTGTCCGACCAAGAGGAAATACGGTCAAGGTCAGCTTTTATCTTGTTTATGGCAGCAGATGTGTCTGACGGCGCGCTAGAAAAGTAAAGTTGCACGTCGTCCGCGTACAGGTGATACTTGCAGCTCTCTATACTGTTAGTTATATCACCGCTATACAGTATGAAGAGCAGAGGCCCGACTATCGAACCCTGCGGTACTCCTCTTGTCACAGGACAAACAGAGGACCGCAGAACACTACCATCCACCCTACGCAATGCAACTGCCTGCGCACGGCCAGACAAATAGCTACTGAACCATTTTGTAGCAGTGACATCAAACCCGTAATAAGACATCTTGGACAATAGTAGGGGTATGCTAATACAGTCGAAGGCCCTGAAGAAATCTAAAAGTACTAAAAAACCAGCATCACGAGCTTGTAAGATGTTATCGACTACATCGAGCAGCGCAGTAGCTGTCGATCGACCTTTGCGAAAACCTGACTGCATTTCAGGGAGTATGCTGTTTTTCTCCAGGTAATCGGACAGCTGTTCGCAAACTATTTTCTATTTCTATTATCTTCGATGCACAAGGAAGAATACTTATAGGCGACGAAACGTCAATCTTATCTATTCCCTGTAAAGTCTATACCACCAAAAACATTCTGTAAAAAACTAGCCAAGTCTCGATGGAGCTACTTGTTTATCTCTAAAAAGTAATGAAATCTAGACAAAGTCATGCCAAGTCTAAGGTTCCTTACTGCGATTTCTTTATTATTATAGTTAATGTTGTGTGATTTGGCCGTTGAACATTATTAATATGTTAGTGGGTACAAGTAAATTTTGTTAACACGTAATGTTATATCTGTTGCATGTAACTACCTATGTTATATCTGTTACTCTCAATGTCAATAAAAAATAAGTCATCATCAAGGCAAAGTTATTTTTATTTTACATACTAATTTCCTTAAAATAGAATTCCTTTGTATACCCTTAACGAGCAGCATAAAACGATTTGGCTAGTTTTTACAGAATGTTTTTGGTGGGATTTCACTTCTTTTTGTAGAAACATGGGCATATTGATTTATTTTATTAGATTTTCTGGAGATATCCGGGAGATATGAAAACGGTATACACCGAATCTATACCAAGAGAAAACCAAGCTCTTGTGTTTTCTAATCAGGGTCACCAGGTACTAAAGATCTTCGTTTATCCTAGTTTTTATAGTTTTCCCTTCATGTGGCCCTTAAACCCTAACTCTGTACCAAATTTCAGCTCTCTGAGTTTATGGGAAGTACTAGTTCTATTCTGATGATCATGAGTGAGTGAGTGAGTGAGTGTCATAAATGCGAAACTTTGCTTTCGCTTAACTTCGGAACTAAATGACCTACAGACAAATTTTGGATTTTAAGTATGTGATTATAGCTTACTGGATGACGAAAATTTCTGCGTTCTGGTCTAATCCAAAGGTTCTCAAATAGGGGCCTGAAAATGCGGCGAAATGGTTCCAGTAAAGGATGGTACGGCAGTGTTTGCTTCGCGCTCGACTTGGCGGGGGCACTGCCGTGCCCCCCGATGATATATGGGTGACCTCTTGTGATTGTAGGCTAAATTGTTATATTCAGCGTGTTGTTTTGATATTTTATCGTTTCGTTTTTTTCGTTAGTACAAGAACGGCTAGAAAAAGCAGATTCGATAAATTTACCTCAAGTTACCAAAATTATGATTATGTCGAAATTCGTGTCGAGTTCCAGCAAGCACAATATTGCTGAATTCAGAGGAACCAGAGTCCTCATGTAAGTAAGATACTGATGCTGAGATCAAACTGTTCTGATTGTCCAGCTTCTGCAGGTGTGAATTTTCATGTACCGCAAAATTTCATAGGTATGTATTGCCGTGACAAACGATTGCACGATTGAACAAGTGATAATGTATAACGCGTTTGATATTTAAACTACAATATGCTCTTCCTCTCAACAACCCAAGACATCATAAGTATGCAATTTTCCCGTTAAAGGTTTCGAATTTTAATACATGGCATAAGGTTCAAAAGCCTCAAAACAACCTGGGGGTTTGAGAACTAAGCATATTGTAGAACTTGACTTGTTTGTTGTGATAATAGGTTGTAAAACTATAACAATAGTTACTAATGTGTCATATACTGGTTGGCAAGAATTTGAAATATGAAATGTATTATGTATGTATTCTGTGTCAATATGGTAACTATGATGTTTTACTTGATCTTGAAATAATGTATATTATAATTTATTATGGTTATGATTGTGTTTATATTTCTATAGGTTATAGGAAATACATAGCCGTAAAATCAGTGAACATTAATTTATGAATGTGTTATGTATTTCTTACCTATAATTCAATAAATAAAAAAAAAATACTAATCTATTTCAGTAAATATTACTTACGTGAAATTTTCGTGTGTATACTTCACAGTGAAATATAATTTTACGAAATGGAAGGAAACGACACTTTACGGTTCCAATGTGCCCATCGGTAAATTGAAAGGTCTGAATAATTACGTGACTTGGAAATTCCAAATGAAGTTGTTATTGATAGATCATGGCTTATGGGACTTGGGTAACGGGTCTGATGTTGCGGTAAGGAATCCCATGAAAGACCAAAAAGCATACGCAAAAATTTGTTTGAATATTCAACCAAACTATCCGCATGTCAAAAATGCAAAAACAGCTTCTGAAGCATGGAATAATTTCAAATCAGCATATGAGAATACTGGCATAACCAGTAGACTTTCTTTGAAAAGGAAATTAGCTCAGATTAAATATGAAGATTTTAACAGTATGGGTCATTATCTTGGAAATATTATGTCCGTCACTCAAGAATTAGCCGATATTGGCTGCAGTATTGATGACGAGGAGCTAGCAGAATTGATGCTAATTGGTTTGCCAAATAGTTTTGATCCTCTGATAATGGCAATGGAAGCTTCGAATTAGCTATCATCTGATTTTGTGAAATTTCAATTAATTCAAAGCGAATTCAAAAAGGAGTTAAAGTTCAAATTTGGAACCATCTGAAAAGATTTTAATGACAAAGAACAAATTCATTCCTATATGTGACAACTGTCATGTGAAAGGACACACCAAACCGAATGTCCTAAATTGAAGAAGAATTTAAACAATGATTTAAATCAAGAACCTTCAACATCTAAAAAGGGAATGAATGCTTCTATATTTTCAACTGACACTGCACTAGTTAATAATGTTTATGATCGCGATAGTTGGTTTTTAGATTCTGGTTGTACTAGTCATATAACAAACAGAAGAGATTGTTTGTTAAATTACTCTTCTGATGTTTAAACCCAAATTACTACTGCCAATAGTGATACAATGTATAGCGAAGGTGTAGGAAATGTCAATGTGACGATGTGAAAGTTATTACTGATGCTTTATACGTACCAAAAGTAGCAACGAATCTTTTGTCAGTTAGCAAAGTTGCAGCAAAAGGATATGTTTTAATATTTGATATTAATAAATGTAATGTTTACAGAAGGGATAATGTATCTGTTACTGGTTCCTGTGAACTTCAAGCTACTAATGTGGGAGGTATATACAAAATTGTTCAGAAAGAGGAATGTTATTCAACTTAAATACATTTGGAGCCACAATCGAAGAAGTTTTGATACTTTTTTATTTACAACTAATGACTTTATTACAACTATAACCGATACGTACGATATACGTGCGTATTGGTTATAACATCTTAACCCACTAATATCGTAATGTACTATAAGCGTACAATTTGTTTAATACTCACATAGCTACACATTTTGAAATGCAATAAATATATTTGATTTGATTTGTACAGTGGCCTGTTATCAGGCGGCCAGTTATTATCATTATTTGACTGCGTGGCAGTCTCATAACGTAGTTCGTGTATTTACGATTATATAAGTTAAGAAATAATTTGGTGTTTTTGCAGTCTACTCTTTTCGCCCACATCCTATTATGTTGGTCGGCTGTGGGTGCTTTGAGTTTTATCCTTATTGTCTCAGCCGGTAGCAGTGCGAAAAGTGGAGGGCCAATCGCTGGCCTCCTTGCCCCTGCTTTGGCTAGCTTGTCCGCCTCGCAGTTTCCTTGGTCTTGGTGGTGACCTTTTACCCACTGCAGTTTAACTTGGTTATTCTCACCCAGACTTGGTGACACTTCAGTATTGGTTTTTCGAGTTTGGATTTTTTATTGCGCAGAGCAGAGATGCACAGTCTGTTTTAAAGACAATTTATTTCTCTTCTACGCTTCCTACTACTTGTAAGGCCCCATGTAGGGAAAGTGTTTCTGCCTGAAATTATGTTGTGTACCCTCTGAAGCTTAGTAAAGTTTGATGTCTAGTTCGGGCGAGTAAATGCTGCCCCCTGTGTGACATCCTTTTTTTTGAGCCGTCGCTATATATTGGGATTTTGTTGTTCTCCTTTATTTATAGTAGTTATTGTGCACTGCCTACCTACCTTTTATAATAACATTTCCTTTAATGTCTTGGTTTGCTGGAAGAAATCTCTTTTAAGAGATAACCTCGCCTTTGTACATACATTTTCTTTTAATGTAACTTGTAAAATATTTGTGTGCAATAAAGAATGGGAAATATTAAACTGCACATTGTTAATACGATTGATTTGCACAGCAAATATATACAGATTTTCACAGCAAATTTTAATATCAGAGCAAAATACTGCGGTAGCTTAGGTGGAGGGTAAAGGGGGTGAGCGAAACGAAGCCACACAGTCTGGACAACATACTTAAGTTTTAAAAAGTACTCTTAATAAAGCAGATTTTGCAAAGAAAATTTTCAGTGGTAATTTCATCACAAATCAACTCTAATTGAGTATTTTTTAATAAAATCGTCGTTTTCGATATCTCTCTTCCTCCTTTTCGCCAATATTTTGTTTCCAAAACTTTTATCCTGATCAACTTTTAAATTTGCAAGAGTGTCGTCGTCTTTAATAACATGTAGAATTTGCTAATTTGATAAGTTTTCAAAATATTTAACAAATTTATTTAGATTTTTATCGTCATTGTTTATTTCTTTGCATTTGACGTATTTCCAGCCTTCGTCTACTTTATCTACTGGCAACAAAGGTAGTTTATAATATATTTATAACAGAACATACATTTATAATATGTTTGTGTTTTCTCGATTTAAGATCATACATCGCTGCTTTACGTTTTAAAGAATTCCTATAGTGGAAATAACATGCAGTCAACGTGGCATTTTTAAATTTGGATTTCAACGTGCGCATTGTAGTTTTCTCATAATCAATGTGCACTATAGTTGGTTCCCACTCAGGAATTCTAGACTTTATCAAATCAAAAACAATTTAATTTACGAGACATGAAAACATATACTAAAGGTATTACGTTCGTCTTTTCAATTGTGCTACCCAAGTCACCATGTATCGTGAATAGTTGCGAAAATGGTTGAGGACTGGCCTTAAAGGTACCGTCCATGAAGTACTTTTTGACAGTTTTCATGTGTGTTTGGGCATCGTTGCTACAAAAAATGATTATTCTATTGTCGTCATCAAAATAATCTGCCAGTAAGATAGTTTCAAAAGTTCGTTGATTTTTATCTGCCGAACTTTTGCTACCTAAAAGTTGAGAAATAAGAAATAAGAAATAAGAAATTTATTTGCAAAGATAAGGGTAAAAGAGCTCTTAAATAACATGAAAGTTGAACGCCTTAATCAGCTATTAAATTGTAGCATGCAAATGTTTGAGATCTAGTTTTAGTCTATTCTCATTAAATCACATAAATTGTATAAATTAAAAACACAAACAAAACAACAAAAGCCAAGACCAGTTTCACCTACGTTTGAAGTTCAGAAATTCGTCCACAGAGTAAAAACAGTTTTGCAGAAGCCAATAGAATAATCTGCGTTTAAAAGTGTTGAGTGGCAACGTTTTTATGTCATCTGGTATTTTGTTATACACAATCACACACATTGCTGAGCAATTTTTTAAATACAGTGTTGTTCTTGGTGTGTGATTAAATACAAGCCTGTTCGGGTTTCTAGAGTTCCTCGAGAAATAATCATGAGCTTTTACGAAAAGTTCAGGATTTGACTTAACGAATTTACCGATTTCAAGTATATAAAGACAGGGTACCGGTAAGATGTTTAATTTTTTAAATGTTTGTTTGCAGGACTCATATGGTGCCATACCACAAATAGCACGCAAACATTTTTTTTGGGCAATAAATACTCTGTTAATTTCAGTTCCGTTACCCCAAATTATCAGACCATATCTTATGACGGATTCTACATACCCATGATAGGCAAGCAGTGCGGTTTTTTTCTCAGCTGTTTTGTGCAAACGTCTTAGCACAAAAATAAATCTGTTTATCTTATTACATATTTTATTAATTTGATCTTTCCAATTCAAATGTCGATCAATTACTATACCTAAAAATGTCACATTATTAGCCTCCTCTAGAATTTGTCCGTTATAATTTATATTTAATGTCATGTTCCTGTTATATTTGTCAAAGTTATTAAAATTTATATACATTGTTTTATTTAAATTTACTTGCAGATTATTATTATTTAACCAATTAATTATAGAGGTAATAGTTGTATTAATGTCAAATTCATGAAGTGAAATGTCATCAGTAATCACGCGAGTTACATTTATTGATATATCATCAGCGAATAAAATGCAGCTTTGATTAGTGACTTCCGGCAGGTCATTTATATAAATTAAGAAAAGAAGAGGCCCGAGTACACTGCCCTGAGGAACGCCAAATTTATTACATTCTAGCTCGGATTTATAGCATTTAACGACATGGCTATCATTAAGACGACTTATTTCTACACTCTGCACCCTATCGTCCAAGTAAGTCTGTAGCCAGTTTCGTGCTAAGCCTCTTATACCATTAGCCTCGAGTTTCGATAGCAATAACTCAAGTGCAACAAAATCGAATGCTTTGGACATATCAAAAAATAGCACTGTACTATAGTTTTTGACGTCTATATTGTGAACAATTTGGTCTACTAGTTTGAAAGTTGCCAAGGTGGTCGATTTATTTTTCTGAAAGCCATGCTGCTCTGATTTTAATACATTATATTTTGTGAAAAAATCATTTAATCTTACATGCATCGCTTTTTCAAAAACCTTTGACAACACAGGCGTGAGTGTGATTGGACGATAATTTCCTATTTCTGATCTCTCACCCTTTTTGTACAACGGCTTTACGACAGATATTTTCAGTTTGTTAGGAAAATTTCCTGTTTCTAGAGACAGGTTTATCAAATAGTTTAATACAGGCGATATCTCCAAGCAACATGCCTTAATTATTTTGGTAGATATACCATCAAAACCTTCCGCATTGGTGTTATTTAACGACATTATTAGTTTTGACACAACGTTACTATCATAAGGCTTAAGAAAAATACTCTCACTTATCCGATGACTTCCGCCGGTGAGAGCCAAGTCATGGTTAACCTTATTAGAGATTTTTATAAAGTATTCATTAAATGTTTGAGCTATTCCAGTTGCTTCCTGAACTATAGTACCCTCATGACTAATTTGATGTATGAAATGTGATGCTTGTTGATTTCCTGATTCATTTTTTACTACATTCCACGATGCTTTACATTTATTTTTACTAGTTTGTACATATTTATTATTTGCTTGTGTCTGTGATTGTACGATACATTTTTTTAATATTTTTGAGAATTTTTCATATCTGTTTTTGTTATATTGTGTTCTTTGTTTGTAAAAGTTGCACTACATACTGATGTTACTGGAGGTTTACCATGCCGAACGGTCACATCTATGTCTCTTTGATACCTAGCAAGGCGCGGGTGGCACCATTGAAAAAAGTGTCGATCCCCAGACTAGAGCTGAAGGCGGCGTTAGTTGGAAGTCGATTGGCCAATTATGTGGTGGGGAGCTAAGACAGAAGCCGGACTCAATATACTTTTGGTCGGATTCCCGAACCGTACTTGGTTGGTTACGTAGTGACCACAGGAATTATAAACCATTTGTCGCTCACATGGTTGCAGAAATTACTGAATTAGCGTCCATAGATGACTGGCGTTGGATTCCGTCTTCAGAACATGTAACAGATATTTTAACTAAAGCCCACAGTACCAATGAATTAGAAAATTGGTTTAAAGGACATGCCCTTTTATATAATGAGAGGAACGAGTGGCCCCACGAGATACAAGATACGGCTGCAATAATTGACGAATTAAAAGCTGAAATTTTCTCAGCCCAAATAGTCCACGTCCAAATGTTACTACCGATCATCCCTAGTGTAGAAAGGTGTAGCAATTGGACGAGATTTGTTCGCATTACAGCACGGGTATATAAGCTTAGTAGAATTCTTTTGAGTAGAGCTAGAATTAGAATTTCAAGTAGAAGTAGTACATCCGACCGTTCAAGTCAGCCGCCCCAAAATGTCGTCACTGACCACAGATGATATTGTTTTTGCCCAAAGTTTGTTATGGAGAAAGGTGATCACTTCAGCAAGGAAATAGAGTGCATCAGACTTGCACGGTCGCTACCTAACGGTAGTAAATTACGAAAAATTAATCCATTTTTAGATTCAAATAATTTACTGAGGGCACAGATTAATAAGAGGGTACGGGGACGCATAAGTTATGCAGTGGATGTGGAAATAATAAAGCATCCTCTTATCTTACCAGGCAAAGTCTTTAACTCTGTTGTCCTGAGCTTGTTTGATAAGCACGCTCCGGTCAAGAGGGTTAAGGTTAAGCACCTTCCTGCGCCGTGGCTTACTGACACCATCAAGAGCCTGATGGCCAAGAGAATCCGTGCCAAGAGTAGATATAAGGTGGCAGCACAGGTTTGGAAATTCCTGAAGACTCTTGGTGTAGGTAAGTCCCAGGACTTGGCTGCTGGAAATGTCAACCTCAACGGTCTCAACAATTATTTTGCTAATCCCCCAGTCGTGATGGACCCCCTCGTCAAGGAAGCTACCCACAGCCCACAACTCACCCTTCAACTTCAACCGTGTCGGAATCGGCGCAGTAAGGAGGGCAATCTTAGCGATCTTGTCGAAAGCCATTGGTGAGGACAAGATCTGTTCTCAGACGATAACCTGTATCATTGAGGAGCTGTTACCGATCATTACCCACATAATTAATGTATCGCTTGAACAATGTTTCAGTGGAAAAAGGCACTTGTGATTCCCCTACCTAAATCGTCCAATCCCGTCTCCTTTAATGATTTTCGTCCCATATCTATTCTGCCTATCCTTTCCAAAGCCCTAGAATCAATTGTTCACTGTCAGCTCTCCTCATACCTTTCCTCTAAAAACTTATTAAATCCCTATCAATCAGGTTTCAGGCCGGGTCACAGTACTACCACGGCATTGCTTAAAGTCTCCGATGACATTCAATTAGCCATGGATCAGAAGCAGCTTACGGTTCTCAGCTGCTTCTACGGTTCTTCGGTTCTCTGCTTGATTTTAGTAACGTCTTCAACTGCGTCGATTTCGATATCCTGGTTGAAATTCTAAAATCGCTCAGAGTCTCCTCGCACTCGGCTCTCTGGTTTGACTCCTACCTGAGAGACCGCCAGCAGGGCATTAAGTCTGAGGAGATCTCAACGGACTGGTGTAATCTCTCCGCGGGTGTTCCGCAGGGTGGTATCCTTTCTCTTCTTCTCTTCTCAGTATTCATTAACTCCATCTCTGACGTTCTTACTTCTTCTTATCATCTCTACGTAGATGACCTCCAAATATATCGGCACTTCTCTATTAGTGATGTAAATCTGACCGTAGTGGCGTTGAATGCTGACCTCGATAACATCAGTAAATGGGCAATTTCATATGGGCTGCTTGTCAACCCGGCAAAATCTCAAGCCATGATTATGGGTACACGGCACTCAATTAACACAATACAAAATATGCCCGTCGTTCCTGTGATATATGAGAGTACGATAATCACTTACAGCGAGAAAGCTAAGAATCTTGGGGTTATATTTGATAACTTGCTGTCCTGGTCGCCCCATGTTTGTGAGGTCAGCAGACGAGTCTTTGCGTCATTTTAATCCCTACGGAGATTGCAGTAGTTCCTGCCGCGGCAGACTAAAATCACCCTTGCTCAGTCCCTTCTACTACCTTTAATAGACTACGCGGATGCTTGTTGGGTCAGTGCGAACGAAGAACAACTGAATAAACTCGAGCGACTTCAAAACCTTGGGATTCGGTTTGTCTACCGGCTGCGCAAGTATGACCATGTCTCCCAGTATCGAAAGGAGCTGGGATGGCTTCCGATCCGTCTTCACCGTGATATGCACATTCTCTCTTATCTATTCAATATTTTGCGAAATCCCCGCTACCCCTCATATCTTCGAGAACGTTTTGAGTTTCTTTTCCCCAGGGATAGTAATCGGAGATCCCACACGGTGTCTCTCCTGCCAACTCCTCGGCATAACACTGCCGCCTACAAACACTCTTTTAGGATAAGGGCATTCCGACTGTGGAACGCACTTCATTTATGCAAGTATGTGTATGATATTTGGTAGTTTATATTAGGACCTTACCTATGAAATTGGCGTTTCGCCGTACTGGCCACTTTGATCTCAAATATCGCCTCTATGGTGAGGAATTCTAAATTCAAATTTATACAGCTATTTACTCATGTATTTGTGTTTCTAAAATTATAATTCATTTATTTTTTTCTCAATTGTTTTTTTTCTTGCGTCACTCAGCTTACAAAATGGAAAACTTGAAATATCGCGTTATTTATGAGTATGAGTTCTACCGTGGCATCAGTGCTGCAGAAACGGCTCGAAGGATTATTGATGTGTATGGCGACGGTGCCGCAATAGAAAACACAGTGCGTTTTTGGTTCCAACGTTTTCGTTCTGGAAATTTCGACCTTCAGAACAAGCCCCGTGGATGGCCGGAGACCAAAGTTGATAATGAAGGATTGAAGGCTATTGTGGAAGCGGATCCATCGCAAACCACGTCCGAGTTAGCTGCAGGCTGCTGTGTTAGATAAGACTATGATAAGAGTGTGATAAAACTGTTTTAATCCACTTGAAGCAAATTGGGAAGGTGAAAAAGCTTAAAAGGTAGGTACCTCACGAACTGATTCACTCAGTTCGTGAGGTGCTTCACGCAAATCAACAAACGCGCGTTGACTGCTGCGTTGCATTACTCACCCGGCACAATAATGAAAGTATTTTAAATCGAATCATTACCTGTGATGAAAAGTGGATCCTGTAAGATAATCGGAAGCTCTCATCGCAATGGCTGAACCCTGCCGAACCAGCCAAACCATGCCCCAAGCGAAAATTGACTCCAAAAAAGTTACTTGTGAGCGTTGGGTGGACTAGTGCTGGTGTCGTTCACTACAGCTTTCTTAAATCTGGCCAGACGATTATGGCAGATGTCTATTGTCAGCAACTGCAAATCATGATGGAAAAGCTAGCTGCTAAACAACCGAGGCTGGTCAATCGCTCTAGGCCACTGCTGCTTCATGATAACGCTAGACCACACACTGCACAACAGACGGGTATCATATTAGAGGAGCTTCAATTGGAATGTCTAAGACATCCACCGTACTCTCCGGACCTTGCTCCAACAGATTACCATTTTTTTTTACATTACGAAATTTGGATAACTTCTTGAAAGGGAAAAAATTCAACTCCGATGGGGCAGTCCAAACCGCCTTCAAAGATTTTATTGATTCCCGTCCGAATGATTTTTCTAGTAAAGGGTTCGAAGAACTACCTATGAGATGGCAAAAGTGTATAGATAGCAATGGTACTTCGATTAAATAAATATATTATATTTAAAAAAAAACGACTTTATGTTCCTCCCATGCAAGGAGTAAGTAAGTACTACAGAACAAGCTAAACAACTGCATAGCCACAATGCCGGTCAAACATGCGGTTCCTGAACTCATCAAAGAGAGCTTATGATATGTGTGTAGATAAACTAGTGTATGTAACTGTACATAATTAGGCATTAAAACTCTCGAGTGATTTTATTATGAAACTCGTCTTCGGCTCGTTTCATAAACCCACTCTCGAGTATTAATGCCCTCCATTATGTTGCAGTCACATAAACTACTATTTTAGACCATGTTTTACGCTTTAAACTTGGACTGTGCCGTCGACATTGACCAAACATACTAAGCTATTTTATATTCCCTTCTCGCGCACTAATTATGCATCAAACTGTACGTGTATCAGGCTTCCTAACATGTACAACAAATTGTTCTCTGGCTTAGATCCATTCTGCAAAAGTAAACCTACTTTCAAGGGGATGGTTACTTTGAATTTCATAGAAGGAAATATAGAAGGTAAAAGTGAGAGTTGATCTGATCTGTAAAAACTTACTTACATTAATTTTTAAAATACAGCAAAAAGTAGCACCATGTCAACCTTACCTTACTGCACCGCCACTTGTTTTCCAATATCTCATTGAGGTCGTCGCATAAGTATTAGTTTTTGGTCTCAGCTTCACAAACCTACAAATTATGAACCCTACCTTTCAAAACATCTCCCAGCATTCCCTTGAACGGGGAATACCCCTACTATAGACAAGTTTTTGAAGTAGTTTCTTTCACTCATTGTTTATCTCGCTCATTTATATAAAAAGTGCTTGAGACCAAAATATGTACCGATCATTCGCTTATTCACATTCGCCGATCGACTACTTGACGATTTACATCGACAGTCGTTCGGCCACTTTCGTTGATAGCTAACGCGTGTGCCAATTTTTCTTGGTTTTCGCACACCTTATCTAACAGGTAAATATAGTAATTGTTGAGACACTATTGTTTTAGTTAAACGTTAACGTTATAGGTCGTTCAAATACATATTATATACCTACAAAGGATACTAATTTTAGTAAGTAGTTTTTTCTTGCTGTTACAGATTTTAAAATAAATCACGTCATTTAAAATTGTGCAGACCATTGAGCAACATCAAAAAAACTAACAAGGGTACCAGAGCGGTGAGAACATAATGGCGTACTATATGGGCCTATATTAATCAAGCAATAGAAACTAACTGATGTTAAGATAGATAATATCCGGAGAACACAATAAACGTCCCAAAACATTGAGTCTTGTCTTCAAGCCACGATGCCAATACATTCCTGGAGACAACTCACTAATGTGTACTATCTCTTTGTTTGTTTTATGTAGTGTTTGTGTGTCCTTTGGTGGAGCATTATTTAGTTTCTTGTTTAAAAAAATAGCAATTTATTTACTGCTGTATGAGGTATATTACATTTAAACGCGAATTTTGCTAAATATTTTTTTTATGCGACATAATCGACAATGCAACATCTCTTCCATAACCGGTTTGGTCATTGGTAGAAGATTCTTATTCACTAAAATCATTCATGTCACAGACTGAATCATTGTCCTCAATATCGACCTCTTATATGCAAGCAGAACCTGTAGAACATCACTCATATTACTCTTCTAATATTTTACGTACGTCATCAGCATAGAATAAGAGCACTGTCAGTAAGGCTCTTATTCTATGCTGATTTAAATCTGACATTCTTACAATAGCATTTAGCAAGTCCATTATAAAATCGAATGAGCTAAGAGAATAGGACTATAAAAACAGGTATTCTGAAGTGCAATGAGTCTTTGTAAATGTTATTGTAGGAGCAAGAGGCTTTTACTAGTATTATAAATTGCTGTCTTATACATTTATGAGACAGGTAATAAGACTGAGCGTTTTTGAGACCGTACTCTGTTCAATAGTAGGTATTTATGCAAAAAACACCGGTGCACAAATTCCCGTCATGGCGAATCGTCGCCTAAGAACTATTCACTTCAATAACGTTCAATTGGGATTGCTGCACCGAATCCATTCATGGATAGATAAGACAGAGAGAACCTCTTCATCTCCTGCGGTGCCATCGAAAGCATGGGCTTCCCCGCAGATAATTGTCCTCAACCACAGTCTTTGTTGGAGTAAAGTCTACTCTGATGACGAATAACTGTCGACTTAGTGACGAAATTGACTACCTACGTTCACATAAATACCATACAGCAAAGGTATGCTCACCGTAAGAACGAACTAAATATTAGGTGTATTAAGTAGGAGCACGAGAACGAACCCATAAAATGGTAACTGGATTCATTTGAATCACCAACTATCTCTAAAATCAAGCAACAACATCGCATTAAATGCATATTCATATGACTCTTAAGCAACCTTAGCTTCAGGTCGTTCACAATTAATCAAGGCGGTTACATTTACAATCTAAGCATACCTAGTCCGAAAATAGCAGCAGTTTTTGCAGGGTAATGTTAAAGAATGTAGTCTGTACCGTTAATTGGAAAAACGCGATGGGGGTGCGAGGTCAGCTGAGTGGGTTTCCCTCCTCCTATAATGGCTACGATACGATCTCGCGGCTCGCGCAGTCGACTGTGGTATTGGGCGGGCGTTTGTCGTGTTCCCGTGGTCGAGGGCGGGCGGCCCGTGCCTCGCTGCCTGGCCTTGTCCGCCGTGACTCCATGCCTCACCAGACGCAGCAGCAAGCTTCTCTCAGCCCCTCGAGTCATGGGATGTACTAGCAGCGCTCCAGCCAGTATCCCTCCCTCGCCGCATGCAAACGCTACAGGTTTTACTAACTTAAAGGAACCTAAAATAACTTTACGGCGGCTATTACCTCCGATCGGCACACGGTACACGGGCACCTCCTGTCATTACCTACAGTAAATGTTTATTTATTTGCTCTTCTCTAACAGCCGCCCATTATATCATGTCTAAAAATAGTTTTCTACGGAAATAGGGTTTGTGTAGAAGTTGTGATCATATGCAATATCGATTCATTGGAAAGGGTTTTCAATTCGATTTCAGCCTTCTATTAAAGGCTAAGTATGTATGGCCTATAAGCGCCATCGTGTTGTTTATGGATATTTTATCGCTTTTTATCGTTTCCCATTTTATGATATCTTTTGATCGAATATGCTTGGTCTGATTGCGTTGCGTGGCGTGTTACTAGCAATGGTACCTACTTAGGTACACAGTGGTAGTTTTGTTTAATAATTTCTTCAGGCTTCCTGTGGCTGTAATTGCGAAGCCGGTAACGGCAACAATTAATTCAGTTCTTTGTCGTTTGCTCACACCCGCACGTTACCCCCCCACCATCTGAGCGACACGTAGCATTTAGCGTGTTCGCCGTTTGGAGGTCAATCTCGCCTGCGTTACTAATTTCACCCTTGAAAGGAAAATGCGCGGAGGAAAATAACTGAACTTTCAAGAATTTACATTTTCAACTAAGTAGTTTAATTAACATTTGACGTAGCTACGGTATGCGAGCTAATAGAAATATTCTGGCGTTAATTTCCCTATGCATGAATTTGTTGTTGAAGTAATTTTTTTATCTGGTTTAGGTCCTGACGATTATTTTCTTTTACAGTGAAAGAATTAGAAGAAACACCACAAAATAAACTGAATGCAACCGAATCCAATGGAAAAAAAATAAGTGTAAGCACAGAGAATATTGTAACAATGGAGCTTCCTTCGTGTGATAAATTAGTGGATCATCAGGTAGAAATAGCTATTGCTAACGAGTCTTCTAGCATAGACGACACACCGGTAGTCATGGATGACATATTTGAAGGTAGGTACGCTATTGATTGATGAAAATTTCACAGTTCGCTGTTCAAAAAACAGCACTATCTGTATTCTGTGTGCTATAACCGAAAATTCCTTTGTTACTATGGTTCTTTTAAAATGCATCGCCTTGCTGATTTTCTTTTTTTTCTTTCAAGTTTATTTCTATCGTAATTTAGTTTTAGCAATCCATCGTGCTTGTAAATAGGGGCTTTCATCAAGGAACAAGAAAGCATTATGCTTATTGCAATGATAGTGCACACGCTTCTTGATTAGCAGGTACCTAGGTACCTATCTTATAGCCTAAAGCCAAAGCAAATATAAAATAACTTCTAATTTGCTTTGGCGGAATGACCGAGTCGGCAGTGGCCCTGCCTACGAAGCCCAGGGTCCCGGGTTCGAGTCCCAGTGGGGGCAAATATTTGTTTGTTGAGAACGGATGTTTGTACCCTAGTCATGGTTGTGTACCTATCAAAGTATAATATTTATCTATATAAGTATGTGTATCGTTGTCTAGTACCCAAGATACAGAAAACCTAGTTTGGGGCTAGATCAATGTTTGTAAATAGTGTTCAAGGTATTATTATTATATTATTATTATTATTTATATGAAGTGACACATCAGTGAGTGAGATCGGTCACAGAAAGACAATTATCAGGATTTCTACAAATGATGCGCATATGTTGTAGATACCACGGGTATGTATATATTGTGAGTCTTCATAAAGTGGATATATTCAAACAAGGTTGAAGATCATGAAATTTTATCGACATAAAATATTTAAAAATAATTATAATTGCTATTTTTCACAAAATGTTGTACCTAGATCTCATTTAGCTCTCTGGAAGTATAGCACCTACGGGAATATTTTTCTCACGATATTTTGGAGAAAAAAAGGATATTACTTGGTAAATGACAATAAATGGCCAAGTGGGAGTGGGAGTGAGGGTGGGAAACGACCCTCACTTGGCCGTTTTTTTGTCATTTACATTTAAAGTCTTCTTTCCTCCAAAAAATCGTTGGTGGTAGACTTACAGAGATCTATGTGATCTTGCCATAACATGATATCTTTATTGTTTGCTTTTGCGATTTAACCCTCTACCGACCGATTTTAAAAACATTAATATGCCATTTTTTTTTTGTTGAAAACTTACTTTTGGTGTCTTTAGAAAACTAATGTAACGTAGAATAATATTCCATAACAAAATAATTTAGTATCGGTACCAAATTTTGTGAAAAACGTGAATTATTTAAAAAGTGTCCAAAAATAAATAAAAATTCTTCAAGTAAATTTTAAGTTTATACATAGTTAAAGTTTTTTAGAGTCTATTTGATACTAGCGGTACAGAACGCGTCATGTAAATAGTGCACCACTTATACACCAGAAATACACCATCTGTGAAAATTTCATCTGTCTAACTATCACGGTTCATGAGATACAGCCTGGTGACAGACGGACAGACAGACAGACAGACGGACAGCGGAGTCTTATTAATAGGCTCCCGTTTTTAACCTTTGGGTACGGAACCCTAAAAATTACTTCTGCTCAATCAAGGCCACCGCTCATAATTCGGGAAGCGACGTGTGCCGCCTGTCCTTATTCGTCACTAACCAGTTTATTGAACCCGACAAACACTACCTATCTCTAAGTTACACATGTTTTTTGCATCGCTACAAATTAAACGAAAAAATATATGGATATGGATATGCCTATAAAAATATGAGGAAGAGGGAATTTTTTAAATATCTTTTTGTCAATAAAATTGGAGCCTCAACCCTGGTGTATGTGCACTGTATAAAGACTGTCACTGTGTAATTACTATGTAACGTATTCACCCTCAACTACATATTTAACCTAGATGCTGTTATGAAGTCCCATAATCTCATTGAATTAAGAAAATAATTTTAAAGGGAGCTGAATGTCCAACTAATATTATAAATGTGAAAGTAGAGATGTTTAGATGTTTGTGTCTTTGTGCCTTAATCAGATCGCTTAAACGTCTGAACGGATTGGAATGAAAACCACAGATAAAGCTTATGAGCCAGATTGGCATAAAGGATACTTTTATTCGACTGCACCAGAAGGAGGGTAACGTTATCTCAGTAAATAAATGATAATACCTAGGAACACGCAGATAAAGTTGCGGGCATCAGCTTGTATTAAATAAGTTGATTAATGACCCCATTTTAGGACATCTTTGAATCATGGAGAAGGAGTATGACTTTAATTTTGATCTTTGGCTATGGGTTTGGCATTGTTATCTTTAATGCAATTTGGCATGATTTGTTTTAATTAGCAACCACCTTGGCCTCGTGTCCGCCACCACACACGATGCTGCCACCATGTCATGCACGCGGTCGAACCTTGATGCAATGCACACCATTTGTTTTTAAACTCGAGGATCATTACCCGATGGAACCTTCACTTGCTGACTGAACACGTAAGTTTGTTAAGTACTTTAGTACTTGGGTCTGGCACTCTCACTAATTTAATTTGACTGACTAGGTTAGGTTAGGTATTTATGGGACCTCCCCTACCATAATCATTCAATAATGAGTCCATATCGGAGCTCAAACAAGTTCAGCTTCGACCTGACTTCTTCGAAACTACGGAGCTCCGATATGTACCTATTAATTTCGACGATACTTTACTTCGAAACGACAAGTGTTCGACGATATTCTACTTCGACAACAATGCTAATCGACAAGGGTAAAGATATAAAAGTCGTATGTTTTCCCAGAGGGAGTGGCAGAGGCATAACTTCATTTAATATAACCTTCCCACCTTCATGAAAACGGTATTTGACTGCTATTAGGAACTGTCAAAACGGTAATTTTGTTCACGAGTTCTATGAAATATGACGGCTCAGAAGGAAGGAAGGTTATATTATGCGAAGTTATGCCTCTGCCACTCCATCTGGGATAAACATACGACTTTTATAACTTGAAACCCGTAGATTAGCATTGTCGAATTTGAACCTTACGCCATGGGGTTCGCTTACGCTCGACGGCTTAATAAGAGTTGATTACAGCAAGTGTTATTGGTAGGTAGGACTCTACTTTCCACATTATTGTGCTTCTCCATAACGTGCCATTTCATATTATTTGCGAAGAATCGTATTATTACATTCGTATCTATTGCAATCCAACGTATTTATTTATAGAACTCCCCTTGTTTCTATAGTATTATTCATATTATTTCAGGAGTAGATAGTACGGTTGAAAATCCGAGATCTGATGACCAGCGTTTCGTAGATGACGATCGGCTGTCGCGACTTGATGAAGTCGTTGAGAAAGTTGTGGCGCTGTTTATAAATGATCCTGCAGCTTCGAGTACGACAGAAGAATCGAATCAACACAAAATAGAGCCCGAAGTAGAAAATGGACAGCCAGACGATATGGTGACGACAGTAAAAGAGGACGAAGAAAAGGAAGAGAATGAGTACGTAGCAAGATAAATCAATCAATAGTAGATACTTATGATAGTTACGACAGATATTATTGCGTATTAAATTACTCCAACAAACTATAGGTCGAATGAATAAAGAAAAGCATTTGGCAAGAAATGCATCATTTTTCACGTTCGCGCATATAAATGATGAGAATTTTCATTTCATAAAATGGCCAACCATTTCATGATCTGGCTGACATGAAAAGGTCAGAAAGTGTTGAATTTGATGGCACGTGTCTTTTTAAAAGCCTATTTATTCAGTACTGCCTAATGTTTTTTGTGATATACAAGTCAAACACTAACACGAATACTGCTCGTGGGCAGCTGCGCTCACTCCCTTTAGTCTTCACCTAAGCTACCGCAGAGTTTTTCCCTAAAAGATTTCTTCGTTCAATGACATCTGTAATTCAGCCATGGTTGGCAATTTCATGATATGGTCAATTCTACGATTTGGTTACGACACCCGTTCGCCCAGTTGCGCCCTAGACATACTCTGTAAATGTCGGTGAAATCGCAGAATTTGTCGATTTTTATTTTTGGAGTTATTAATGAAAAATTGTTTCTGCTAGACGAACCTTTGCCCAGTAAATAAATTGTGCAGGCCACCCTGTACTGACTTTCTCGCATGATGTTTTCAGTGTTGTTATTTAAATAATAGTTTTTAGATATTCATGTGCAGGCGTTTAGGAGACGTTTCAAGAAGTTCTAAGATAAAGTATGCAGGTTCTAACAGAAAGGGAGTTACAAGCCGAAAGGTAGTTCTTAGGGACATCATTCTGAACAACTTTTACTATGGAGCCGACGTGATCAGAGCAACTTTATTTTTCTTATCTCAGTACATTTCGGGCCTAGCGCTCACTTGAGTTATATGGTGGAGTTGAAAATAAAGTTACTCTCATCAAGTCGGCCCCATACAAAAAGTTGTTCAGAAGGGACATCAGTCCCTAACAACGACTCCACCATAAAAAACAACTCCTTTCTACTTAAACCATGCCCCGCATTAAGAGCTTATTCCGCCCGCTGCCTAATGTAGGGGATATATGGCACTGTGTGCATATTATAAGTATAGGAGCTACCATTTTTAGAGTTTTGCGGTAATAACCGAGTATACCATGTTATAGATGATATTAAGAGATACTATGACGAGAAGTTTGAAAAAAATCGTTAATCCCGTTTTTGAATAAACTCAATAAATGTGTTTGATTTGTATGATGATAGGTACCTTAAATCAAGTTATCCAAAAACAAAAAAATAGTCCTAGATAGTTAAAAAATAACCCCCAATACAAAATTTCATCCAATTCGGTTCAGTGGTTTAGGCTCTTGAGCTGACAACGTAAAACAGCCATCCATCCATACATATACATGCACACACACACTCATACATACGCATTTGTTTTTTTTTTTTCACTTTTTCGGACTAAGTTAACGATAGAGAACCTATCCCCATCAAAATCTCAACCTCGATTTTTTTTACGATTACAACACCACTTTTATTCACTAAAGAGACTATACATCTCTGTTATTTATATTTTAATTATTTTATTATGACATTTGAGACTCTTTACATCTCTCAGAAACAATAATTAAGTACTTTTTTTTTTCTGATAATATGATACAAATAATAATACCAAATGTTCTGTAAAAAATGAAATGAAATGACATGTGAAAGTGCCCTTGTGGCCTATTTACAGAATAAACGTTTTGAGTTTTTGAGTTTTGAGTTTTGACTTGCTTAATTTTCATTTCGTTCAACTCGAAAGTAAAAAATCTAAACGGCTGCTTGTAGGCTTATCAAACTTGGGACACAGATACTTCATAATTAGCCAAATTTGTCGGCAAACAGCAAAAAATTACAAATTTTAGGTTATGGGGAAATCCAAGTTTTTGCTGGGCGAACGGTTCCCGGTTTTCGAGGTCCCGTAAATTACGCGTCGTATTATGAAGACGAAAATTAGCATGATTTTTCATGGCGTGAAGATTTACGCAAATCCGTATATACCGTTTACCCGTAGCACCCATAGCACTAAAATGAGTTACTTACCTACTTATACTTGGCATCCCGACTCAACGAATATGGAGTTTACAGATATATTTAAAATGCATCAAAAAAAAAACTCGAGCTATTCAATAAGAGAACCTAAAAATGTCAAAGCAAACCAATCATAAATACGGGAATAATAATATTCTAAAATTCAATCAAATCAATATTGTACAACAACAACAACTACGATTTCCGAATCGAAGGACTATATTAAAAGCAACCGAAGCAAAAGGTATGGATAAATCGGCCGCAATGTATGGGACAATGACTTTCATATTTAGCCGCAAAACACAAATCTGGGTATATTTGCGTGCAATGCACAATGGATTTTCGACTAAGATTTTTTTTTTTATTCGGAACCATGTGATAACAACAAAGTCACTGTGTACATAAGACAAAAATAATATATTTCCATATCACAAAAACAATGAAACTACAGTGTTGTGCACGCTAAGCGCACACTCCCACCATGTCGGCAGTGACTCTGCCTACGAAACCAAGGGTCCCGGGTTCGAGTCCCGGTGGGGGCAAATATTTGTTTGATGAGAACGGATGTTTGTACCCTAGTCATGGTTGTTTATCTATCTAAGTATAATATTTATCTATATTAGTATGTGTATCGTTGTCTAGTACCCAAGATACAGGGAATCCTAGTTTGGGGCTAGATCAATGTGTGTAAATGGCGTCCAAGGTATTATTATTATTATTATTATTATTATATTGCCCTCTCCACTTCAAGTTTAACAGCTAAGGATATGTGATTTCGTCTGACGAGCTAATGATGTGCTGAAACAATCGATTCGATCGAACTGAACAGAGCAATATTTAGTTTTAAGAATATGATTAAGACTGTGTCTGTCCCAGACACCCTAACGTAACTACTTGATTGTTCAGTACGCCAGATCTCACAAAATCTTTTACTTTGGTTTGAATTCATTCAACAGATCATATTTTTACACAAAGACATACACAGCCTGACTAGAAATATGACTGTCCCAAACAAACAACCGTGATGAGTACTATGAGTGACCACTAGCACCCAATCACTCGTCAGATCAAAGAGTGTCAAATAAAATCAATAAATCAGACCATTTTCTACAGAAAGTCTTACAAACCTAACTGTTTGCACATTGAATAGGCCAAATTATTGAAGAATTTCATCTTATCGTAGTATCTCGGGGTCAGCCCAAAATAAACTGACTGCTTCAAACTTCTTGTCCCTGTGGGCTTCTGCTTGGTCCGGGACGCCGCTATTTTGTCACGGACCGATCACCATTGCTCAGCTTGGGCAGGTCGCTGCTGCTAGACTCGAAGGGGTTACTGCTGCTAGGCTCGGAGGAATCACTTGTGCTGGGCTCGGAGCGACCAATGCTGCTAGGCTCGGAGCGACCACTGCTGCTTAGCTCGTACAGAGATAGGTTACCTCAGCTTAACTAGGACAGGTTACCTCTGCTTAGCTCGGAGAGCTCATAGCTGCTAAGCTCGGAGAGCTCCCAGCTACTTAGCTCAGATGAGACCCAGTACTGCTAAACTCGGACGTCTCACTGTTGCTTAGCTCAGACGGGATACCGGTTCTTCGCTCGGACAATTCGCCGCTATTTGGCTTATGGTTGACTGGTTTGGCTATAAGTAAAATTCTTCAATGTCTCCATGCAAAATGGCAAACCTCTCGGTCATCCAAATCATAAGAATGACCTCATTCTCAAATTGTTTGCTTTATGCATTCTTTTATTTTCACATTTTCGGAGCACCTAAATCAATTAGTATCAATTATAAATTCTTACTCGTAAATAAACTCTTTCGTTGTCTTCTTCATGATCATATGTTTCCATTCCATATATTTACAATCGAGGTTTGTGGGTTTCATTACCCTGACCGGACTCCATCAGTATATTATCTCTGTATCCAGGATTTAATGTTATACAGTTCAGTAGGTATCTATCTATTCTCTGAAGTATATACCTATATAAATATATCATAATTATACACAATTTATTACGACTCGTGGGATAATATATCACCATCGCGATCCTCAAACAGTTTGTGGTACTTAACCTAAATTAAATCTTTTTATGTAACAAATTCAGGAGTCAATTCCCATAGCAGCATTCAATCCTCGAAATATCATGTCATTGTTATATGCCCATAGTTTCAATTATCATAGCAGCACTTAAAATTTAAAATATCTGGTTCATATCTGTTATATCTTTGGCGGATACAATGGTGCAAATTAAAATGTTCGAAAACAGTAGAAATTAATTATAATCAAAAAAGTAATGGTGATTGTACAGAGGTCGTATGGCAAGTGAAGTTGACAATCATTATGTATGGTATAACATTAAATGCGCCTGCGCGTTATTCACAGCAATGTTCACCGACACATGCACTGCACTAAAGTTTTGATAGGCTTCAAGCCTGAACATGCTCCCGGCCGTTGAAAGGTCGATTTCAACCCTGAAGATCCTCCGCCGTTGGTAGTCTGCAAAGTCGTACGAGGGATCGGCGCACGCAGCCTTTGCTTGTGATGACATCAGCCACTCTTGCTATTCCGTCGCAGCCTGAGATAAGACGCAGCATACGGCCAAGCTTCCATAAGAGAGGAGGAGCGTTATCCTCTGCTAAAAGCACCATGTCCCCGACGTTCAGTTTTGCGGACCTGCTCTTCCATTTGGTTCTTTGCTGCATTTCAGACAGGTATTCTCGCTGCAAACGTTGCCAGAAATGCTGCTGTTTTTTTTCCAGACGTTCATATCGCTGAAAATGGTTCTCTTTAGTATCGCCCAGGTACTGCGCTGGCGGAGCGGTCAACGGTCTCCCGATAAGAAAGTGCCCAGGAGAAAGGGAGAGGAGATCATTGGGACACGACGACAGGGGGCATAAGGGGCGACTATTCAGAATCGCCTCCACCTGTGTAAACAAAGTAGAAATCTCTTCGAAAGTGAGATGACTATTTCCAATTCGACGACCCGAATGGCCGAGTCGGCAGTGACGCTGCCTACGAATCCAAGTGTCCCGGGTTCGAGTCCCGGTGGGGGCAAATATTTGATTGATGAGAACGAATGTTTGTACCCTAGTCATGGTTGTTTATCTAAGTATAATATTTATCTATATACGTATTTGTATCGTTGTCTAGTTCCCAAGATACAGGGAATCCTAGTTTGGGGCTAGATCAATGTGTGTAAATGGTGTCCAAGGTATTATTATTATTATATATTAATTACCCGTTTTAAATGATGTTTTGCCGATTTGACGCCGGCTTCCCATAAACCACCAATGTGAGGAGAATAAGCCGCTATGAACTTAATCTGAATCAAATTTTGACTTGCAAAATCAAACAGAGGTTCTTGATTTTGCTTAATGAATGACCCTAACTCTCTTGCGGCAGCTACAAAATTTGTCCCGTTATCACTAAATATCTCGGTTGGTCTGCCACGGCGTGCTATAAAACGCCGAAGTGTCATTATGAATGCATCCTTAGTTAAATCACTGACAGCTTCTAGATGGATGCATTTATAACGAAGACAGACAAACAGACATAAATAACATTTTATTAAACGCCTTCCACGGCCCTTGCGATTGACAATTGTAAAAGGACCAGCGAAGTCCAGCCCCACTGACAAAAATGGAAAGTCTGGGGTTATACGTTGAGTCGGTAAATTACCCATTTTAGGTTGCAAGGTTTTACCTCGTAGTCGTCTACACCTAACACAGTTGTTCACTACACGCCATGTGAGATGCCGTCCATTTACTGGCCAAAATGTTTCCCTTATAGTGGAAAATAGCAACAGTGGACCAGCATGCATATTATTAACGTGTTCAAAGTAAAGCCTTGTTAACCGATGCGAAGCATGAAGTAAAATGGGATGCTTCTTTTCGTATGAATAATGATCTGATGCGTCTAGACGCCCTCCAATACGCCCTACAAAACTTATTATCTAAGAATGGAGACAGACATAATATTTTACTTTTATTGCTCAAAGGTTTACTACTTAAAAGTGACTCATATTCAAGTGGAAAAGATTGAACTTGAGCTATAATACATAACGAGTGCCACAATTCACGTAATTCATCAGTCGTTAATATACCCTTAAGTTTATTGTCTTTATTCTTAACATTCCACATGAATCTTTGTAAGTAAGCTAATAGTCTGACGAGTCTATTGAGAGACGAATATTTTTCGAAATTGATAGCAGGCTCACTTATCACTGATGAATGAACTTTCAGTTCAGGTAAAGGTTCGGACTCTTTAGATTTCAAGACAGGCCAATCAACTTCATTTCTGTGTAAAAATTTAGGACCTGGCCACCAAAGAGCCAAAAACAAAATATTTTTTGGATCTACACCCCTTGAGACGTAGTCTGCTGGATTTAAATCTGTTGGAACATACCTCCACGATAGAGGTGAAGTCAGTTCCACTATTTCTCCTATTCGATTTGCCACGAATGTTTTAAGTCTAGTTATTACCTTTGATCCAGCATAAAACCACGCTCGAATCACACCAATACATTATTTTCTCTCGTTTGTATCTAACGCCTACGAGCCTACGACAGATTGGGTGAGTTTGACAGAAAGCAACGCAGCACATAATTCCAGTCGTGGAATGCTGGTGGGTTTTATGGGTGCTACTTTTGACTTGGCACACAATAGTCTGACTGTGACTTCATCATTCGGGCCTATTGATTTTATATAAATGCATGCTCCATAGGCAGATTGCGATGCATCACTAAACGAATGGATTTCTATGCGTTTAGGCGAATCTCCTAAAACTTTTCTTGGAATGCGAACATTAGTTAAATAGAGGGAAGAATGCATTTATATTTTCTAAGATTAAAACAACCTGATTTTAATGCATTTGACACAGTTTTTTGTATGTATAATAATTGTTGAGGATCGTCTGCACCCGTTATTAAATCGTCCACATAAAAATCCTTTTGGATGATGTTCTTGATGAGCTCATCATCTTGCCCCTGCCCTAGTTGCCATAAACAACGTTTGCTAAGATAGCTTGCACTCGCTGTGCCATACGTCAACGTGTTTAAAACCAACGTTTTAATAGGTGACTCATCCTCTCTCCATAGAATTAGCTGTAAGTTCCTGTCACTTTCATTGACTAGCACCTGCCTATACATTTTGTCAATGTCTCCAGTGAGCAGGTACATGTACTGTCTTGCACGTATCAATATGGAGAAAAGGGTATCTTGGACGTTTGGTCCTACCATTAGAATGTCACTGAGCGAATATTCTGACGTAGAGGAAACAGAACCATCAAACACGACGCGGAGTTTAGTAGATTCGCTCTGTTGTCGTATGACTGCATGGTGACAAAGGTGGTAAGCTATACTAAGGCCAGGCTTAGGTGCATGATTGTAGTCAATCACTGTAAGATGACCTAAATCGGCATATTATTTTATAAATTTTGTATATTAAATTTTATAATACGCTAAATATTTTGTAGATCAGGAATTACGGAGCATAAAATGAACAAACTAACTCAATACGTAAAATAATTTTAATTTTCACTTCTATTTTACGACCTTTAAACCACTAAATTTTGCAACTATAATGTTAATTACGCAATGTAGATTATATGTTTACTAATTATGTTTTATTAATAGACTTTCAAATTGTATTTAAGCTAAATAATAGAAAATTTCCTAAATTCTTTATTCACTTTTTCAATATAGGGTAGGTGAACAAAATGATGCGATGCACTTTTGCACTAATTCGAACGTATTTATAGCTTTAAAAACCCTTGATTTACACAAATGAGGATTGATTCTGAATAGTTATATTTTTAGTTATTAGGATTAATTTAATTTTGATGTAGGAAGGACACTTATCTTAGCGGACGGACTCGTAACGGCTCGATGTGAACTTTAGCTGTTTCACTGGTCGAAACCTGGTCTGGTGATTTTCAAGTTGAAATCCTGGTGACTTTAGATATCCTCTGGCAGACTCCAATATCCACAGCAACAAATGCAGATTTGATGTAGTGTAGAAAATCCCGTTAGCTTGTCGCGCCGCCCGGTATCTCAACTTAGTTTCTTCTCAATTTCTTGATATTTCCCGGATTCTTTTTTTTTCTTGATATTTCGCGGATTCTTATTGTTCCCCTCATGGGCCAACATGTTATATTTTTGGCGGATACAATGGTGCCAATTAAAATGCTCGAAAACAGTAGAAATTAATTATGATCAAAAAAGTCATGGTGATTGTACAGAGGTCGTATGGCAAGTGATGTTGACAATCATTATGTATGGTATAACATTAGATGCGCCTGCGCGTTATTCACAGCAATGTGTCGGTGACACATGCACTGCACTAAAGTTTTGATAGGCTTCAAGCCTGAACAATATCTCAATTTGTTACATGCTTAATTGGTTGATCCTTGATTTTAATTCAGTTAATTTAATCAGTGAAAAATCTGGTCCATGTCTCGTTATGTAATGTGCCGATATGTTAAATTCTCATAATGAGGGCTTCACTCAATGCAAAATGAGGTTCGAAATTAAATGAAACGAAATGTTTATTTGCTTCAAATGTCTGTTCATATATCGTTGTGTAATTTGATCAGGAATAAAATTATCATCGTAGAACAGTGTAATGTCTAGTTCATATTTTCATAGGCGCACATGGGTTGAAGTCCCACAGCGACGCTCAATCAATTCAATTTCTAATTCAAATCGTGTTTCTTACTCTTGGCTTAAATTTTCATAATAGTGCTTTATAAGTTCAATACCTAATTCAACTTGGTTTACTCACTTACAGGTTAAATTCTAATATCAGTGCCTAGTCAGTTCAATATCCGATTCATATTGTGTTAGTCACTCATAGGCTTAATTACCATAATGCAGTTTACAATCGAATTCAAATGTTAATAGCTGATAGGATAAATTGCTATATTAATGTTGAAACAGTTACATCAAATTCAGATCGTGTTAATCACTCCTGGGTTACATCCAAAATCAGATCCGAATCAATTTCATATCTGATTCGTATCGTCTTAATCGCTCATAGGTTAAATTCATATATCCACGCAATGCAATTCAATTTCTGATTCATATCGTGTTAATTGTTTTCACGTGATTTGTTTAATTTGTTTAATACTGTCATTCGTGTGGTTTTGCACTTCCATTGTTCCATGTTGGTATGATCTCATTTCATGCTTGCAATTCATTTTTTTATTCGGGCCTACTTTATAAAGGTTTCTGATAGTTTGTCATTTAATTTAAATTAATTCTCATTGCATTCCTCATGATTAGGTATTTATTTTATTACTATTTCCATTTTTCTTCTTTAATGCTTTGATACTCGGTCCGGTCGTCATCTATTTTGAAGTACAATAATAAGAAATTTTCGTAGGTACTCGTACTTCGTAATAAAATCTCTGGTAATTAACCAGAGATTTCACTGACTAAGCGATCATTGCGATCAATTTGATATGCAATTACAATATAGTTAAACTCACTTCAAGCACAATTTCATTCGCGAAAACACGCTGGAAATATTTAACAATAACAAAACACTATCTTTGACATTTATATTTTTAAATAGTGTTGCCATGTATGGACACCAAAAAGGTCCTGAGTGAATACGCAGCATAATGACACAGAGAATGAGTATATCAAGCATGAAAAATTCGCTCGTTTTTATTGTTTACGATTGAAAATTAACGTTTGATAACATTGATTAACATTAATTAACATTAAAATTAACATTCTGTCTGTAATGGGACGTTGGACGGTTGAGTAGTTTTGGATCAGG
This sequence comes from Argyresthia goedartella, assembly GCA_949825045.1. NCBI lineage: Eukaryota > Metazoa > Arthropoda > Insecta > Lepidoptera > Argyresthiidae > Argyresthia > Argyresthia goedartella. Next base: position 15,824,825 of record OX463821.1, on the reverse strand, counting down.
ATTTTTAATTAATTTTAAAATGTATATAACTTCTCTCTATTAGTAAAACTCTGCGGAAGCCTATTAAATATTCGGGTTGACATGCAGAATATACTCTTGCCATAGTTGGTAGTCGTATGTTGCTCTGCACAGAGTAAATTAGTCTTTACTTTTGTACTTTAAAGTTGATTCTTTTCTGTGGTTATCATAATAATAATTAATAAATGAACAATAAATCAATATTAGAGGAAAAATCGAACTAGGCCTATCGTAAGCACAATAAGGCTTGTGTTATGTGTACTAGATGACGATAAATTTAATAGAGATAAATAATTATGTAAAAACATCCAAGAATAAGAAATAAATATTCATGCTCATCACACAAATATTTCCCTTTGCCGGGATTTGAACCCGGGACCGTCAGCTTCGTAGGCAGGGTCACTACCCTCTAGGCTAAACCAGTCGTCAAACGGTTACTTGAAGTATATTCTCAATCGGATCTTTAATATATCCTTCCCATATTCCCACACTTAAAACTCAGCTATTCTCCAGACACGCAGCTTATCATAACACAGGAAAATTAAAGATACCTAATCCCCATGCAAGAAACTTGAATCCCATAAAAAAACATAAATGTGAAAAAGGAGCCAAGTTCAATATTAACAATACCGCGGCTATCGACTTCGCCGACAAAAGGTTTGAAATCTAAATTAATGCCCAGTTTTGAACCTATGATGATCCTGAAATTCGAACTTTACACGAAGTAGATAACTTAACACAAATTAAAGTTAAAGATTTAACTTGGCTAGTTTTTACCGGCAAATCAAATTTTAGAAGGGAAGATACGTTGACCACACCAATATACAATGACGTAAGAAGCATAAAAACTTTATAACACTAACAAGTGTATTATTAGCCAAATATAAGACAGTAGTATGTAAAAACTAGCCAATTCAAATCTTTAACTTCAATTGTTAATAGATTTTGAGTTACGTAGGTGTAAAATGTGTTTACAAATGGTTTGTGTAATATAACACATGGCCGCATAGTCACCATTTCTATTCTTTTGAACTTGACTTTGACACGCTGCTGCGTGTCTAGATTAGATTTGTAAATTAACCGTTAAACCCAAAAGTGCACGGTTAAATGCTCGCTACTGTGCCTATTGTGCAGTTAAATCGGTTAGATATTTTTATATGTATTACAAGCCGACACTACTGCAGTTATAAAATCACCTGACATCACGTCCAAAACCAATGGAGCATGTAAGAAATGGCGTTTTGTATACTATTTAGAATACCCACATAATTGTAAATATTTTTATAAAATATTATAATTAAGTTTATCTTTAGCTTTTCTCCATTTCCTTCGAATAAAGTGACATGAGAAATGACAAGTTACATGAACTATTTGACCGTTCTTTATTTCATTTCCATGGCTTCACAATATTTACGCGTGCAGGGGTGACGGGGAAGGGAAAAAAGCGCGGGAGACAAAACACCAAACCTGTTCTGGCTACACCCTTTTCGCTCTTTCTGCATGCGCCTCCGCATTGCAATTAGGTAGGTAGTTTTTCCAAAAAAAATATAGATATTTTGCTCTAAGATTTCCGTTTAAAATATTTTTTAGTCTTATTCATAATTCATTTATTTGCATATAAAACGTTACCATATATAAATATATTTTCATACATTTGACTTTAGATACTTAGAAATTATTTCCAAAACGAGGAACAATATAGGTTTCAGAACCCCTATGATAATTTAAATTGATATGTTACTGATTCCCGTGGTAACTGTCATCGGGTAATCCCATTTATAAAACTCATTAACAATCCTCGAGGAACTAACAATGCAAATATAAGTGAAACTCAAGTAGTTACGATAAAAGATGCATTTAACCCAAACCCCCGACCCAGTGGCGTAGCGTGCCTTGTCGGGGCCCCGTATAAAAAATTTTTTGGAGGCCCTTATATGGAGGTAAAGATTTTTCACAAAAGAAAAAAAATATTGTGAGAAGTAATATTTATTTATCACATAATTTACCCATTTTACAAATAAAAATCGAATTTTAAATATTCACTCTCCTTGCCTTTTTATCGGCAAACTGATTTATTAAATCATTTATGGCTGATGATGATTTTAGTTTTTCTAAAGTTTCTGCCTCTATGGACAATAGTGAGATGTCTGACAGCCGTTCTTGTCCCATCGAAGTTCTTAAGTAATTTTTTATTAGTTTTAATTTTGAAAAACTTCTTTCTGCCGTTGCGGTTGTAACTGGAAGGGTCAAGAATAAAAAGCATGCTGTGATTACCTCGGGGAAACTGGATGCAAGACTATTGAATTTTACTAGCAATAATTCAATGAGTTCTTTAATGGAATAATTTTTTTTTAATTTCAGAATTTAAGCATGTTTTTAGAGCCTTTAATTGGTCACAAAGATTAAGTGAGATGTCTTTACTGTATTTAGCAGACAGTTTTCCGGAAGCGTTTAATATCTCTTCGCTTGAAGAAGATAGGAGTTTCTCCGGTTGTAATATTTCGAATATACTACTCAGGTTGCAAAGGCTCTGAAATCTTTCTTTAGTTTGAGAAATTAATATATCTAAACAGCAATAGTATACATTGACTTTGAAATAGGATTCCGGGTCGGAAATTCTCTCATCTTGTGATAACTCATCAAAAAAACGCTTCGTTATCTTTCGCCTACTGTTTTTAAAAACAGTTGTTACCCCCCACTTTTTTGCTAAATCTTTGGATTCATTTAGCAAACTATTAAATGAATTCTGATTTCTTAATTGGCACAGTCTATTTAAAAGATTACTTAATAAAATACTAGATTTCTGTAAGTCATTATTTTCATGCTGTAGAGCTTTAGAAACAGGATTAATAATTTCAAATAGTGAAGAAAAAAATGTAACGAGCACTAAGAAATCAAAACTCTCTAAAATATTAATTATACTTTTACATTCTTCACGTTCATCTTTTTTATTTGAAATTAAATTTAGTTGGTACAAAGTTTTCATGATTAGTAAAAAAAAATCTTTACTGCTAATAAAGCGTCGTTCCTAGAAGACCATCTGGTAGGACATACCTTTTTAAGGGTAATCAAATATTTTTCAGATGAATCGTCACTTAGCATAGCCCAGCGTTTTATACTATTGCCAAAAAAAGTATATATTTTTTCTAAATTATCGAAAAAAGTCGATACTTCACGAACATGTCTCGCAGCATCGTTCAAAACCAAGTTTAAAGCGTGCGCAGCACAATGAACATAATCGGCATTTGGAGCATGCTCTTTTATTAGGGTTTGTAATCCTCCATACACACCCGACATAACATTTGCTCCATCGTATCCCTGTCCTCTACATTTAGTCAAATCAATTCCATATTCTTTAGTCAAATTTAAAATGACAGTTTTCAGACCTGCAGCACTGCAATCGGTTACTGCTATGAATCCTAAAAAGGACTCACAGATTTTTATTTCTTTAGGCACATTATCATCATTTTCTGTAACCGAGATATATCGAAAAACTACAGATAGTTGGTCAATTTTTGACAAGTCTTGTGTTGTATCCAGAATTATTGTCAGAAATGGAGCTTTTTTAATTTCTGAGATAATACTGTTCCTAACGTTAGTACCAAGCAAACTAATAATTTCGTTTTGAATCGTAGGGCTTAAATAATTTATTTCACCTTTCGGTTTTAGAAAAAGTTCTTTTAAAGTTGCATCATAGTTAGATAGCAGACGTGAAATTGCCATAAAATTGCCAGAATCAGAATCATGCCCCCTCAAAGGTAGATTACAAGATACTAAAGTAATTATAACATTAATTATACGATGCAGTACATCTCTCCAGAATGTAATTTTACTATCGATTTCACTTTTCAATAGAGTATCGATGGTATTTCCTTGCAACCAATTATTATAAGAGAGTGAGGCACTAATATGCTGCTGTGACTTTTCATGGTCAAGAATAGTTTGTGTGAAATTGCTTCTAACCGAAACACCGTTAACCCAAGCAGAGGAGTACGATTTGTTTTGACGATCTGCTAATAACCAACAGAAGTGACAGTACGGTTTGTTTAAAACGTTAGAATAACATAACCATGGTCTTATAATTTTTATGCCTGCCTGATTGAAATATGAATAATAATAAGCTGAAAAAGGTCGGTTATTTTCTGAAACTTTTGGAAATGGTCCTTGTGGTTTAAATGGACCCAATTTAAAAATTATTTTTCGTTCGCATTCAGTTAAATTGTCACCAAAATTTCCTCTATCTGATGAAATTATATTACAATCTGCATTATCTGCAGATATATCAGAATCGTTGACTTGGGGTTCCTCGATTTCTGGATGGACATCCGATAAAGTATGTGCTTGGCTTTCTTCTATTTCCGGATGGATATGTGACGAAGAACATGCTTCAGAAGAATCTAAAAATAAACGAGTAATTGTTAAAAAATAAATACGAATGCTTTAATACTAAACTAAAAAGAGTTATATATAAATAAATAACGTTACTAAGGGTCACAGTTAAAGAGTGTTCAGTTCAGACGCACACAGATTCTACGCGGATTGTGCTCGTACCTATTAGTAGATACAAAATCACCTGCAGCCCGTCCGTGCATTACTATACACCTGCGTGCTATTTAAACGCAGCGCGTAGTGTAGTGGCCATACAAAACGAGAACCCGAAAGCGAGTCTGCACATCTGAAGTTCTCAACACGCAATTAACGATACGATACGGACTGATAAACAAACAACAAAACAAATCGATCCTATAGATAAGTTAGAATTTTGTTTTTTTTTTAATCAAGGCACGGAACCCTAAAAACAGTATAATTGTGAAAATCGAGGGGGGAGACAACTTTTTGTGACGGACAGATGGACAGACCGAAATTAAAAGATTTCCTTGTTTATCACTACGGGCCCCTAATAAATAGGTTGGGTAGTAGTGTAGTACTTACCTTTCCAATCTAAATCACTCACAGTATCTTGTCTCTGAAAAAATGAAGAAATTTTGGGCACTTTTTTTATAACGTCGTCCCTTTTCTGTTTAATTTTTCTTTTCTCAGCGCCGCTGGGATAATCTCTTTTCCTTTCACTCATTTCTTTTACAAATCGTTACTAATACTGCTAAACCAGAAGAACAATATTGTTTGTACTGAATTACAATGTAATGCACTAAATAAACAGTGCACTGCACTCCGTGGTTTAACATCCAATGCAAAGTACAACAAGTACATCGCGATATCGATGAAGGATTCCCGGGGATTCCCCGCTGAGTTGAAGATGAAGTAAGTAAAACGGGGAAGTCCCGCAGCCCGCCATAACGATGTAGTGTTGCCAACTTTTGAACGCACGCTTAAGGCGGGAAAAAAAGGAATTGCTTTATAGAATTTTGTCATTTGTAAAATAAAATAAATTAGAAAGTTTTTATTCTTTTTCCTTACACACTTTGGGGGCCCCCGTGGCCCGGGGGCCCCGTATAATTGATACGGCAAATACGGCGGTAGCTACGCCCCTGCCCCGACCAAAACGGGTTTACCTGCAAACGTGCGGTTAAATGTGTACAGTTGGTATTTAAACAATCGGTTCAATACCGGCCTCACATCTCTAGTCTAAATACCATTGTGCGGTGATGCGGAACTCTTCGTGCGCGAGTCTAACTCGCACTTGACCGTTTATTTTTTTGTGACGGGACTACAAATGTATTATTTTGCCTTTGCCTGTGCCATAAGACCTTGCTTCGTGGCAAATCCCATGATTTAAGGTCACCGGTAAGTACCTTATAGGTTTTGATTGCCTTGCCGTATCGTTTGATTGCGTTGACCTAAGAGTTGACCACAGATCTAAGAAGTAGTAGTAGATTTATATTAATGCATATATGGATTGTACCACTCCGCGCTCTGGGACGCTCGCGAGGCAACACTTGGCGCTGACTGAAAATCAGCGTTGAAGGCCTGGCCTTCTGCATAATGCTGAGTCAGACGCCATTTATAATGACAGTGACACACCACGACTGACATTTCATTTCATATCATATGTCATTGCCATTTTTCACCTGTGTTATGTTTCTTTGTTGAGATTGTAGTGTGTTCACTGTGCTTATAAAAATGTTTCTTTCTTTCTTTCTTTGTTTTAATTCGCTTCTTGGATATTTTAGCATAGCCTCGGCCGTTTTTCGATTAATTAATTGCGAATGCAAACATTTTGAAAAAAAAATATATCATGCAGTTTGGGCAGACGTTATTAACTGAGTTACTATGCCTGACTAATAATTTATATGCAAATGTTGTAGAAAATTTAATGTTGTTTATTTTTGTCATGGACAGTTTTCTTTTATCTCCAATAAACTCTGAGAAACATTGGAAAAACCACAGATTGGGACACGTTTTGGGGGAAAAGCGGGTGAAGGGAGGGGAGGAGGGGTTGACACCGGGCAGAATCGTGTTCAGCGGGGTCCAATTAGTCTAAAAAACCCAGTGTCAAAAGGTTTCACTCAATGCCGTTAGCCGTTGGAAGCAGAAGCAATTTGAGAAATAACCGCCAGTCTACAGTCTACTATGTGCTTCGTCTTCGGCGATTTTGTTGGAGTCGGTTCATCTTTGACTGACTGACGACCCGTATGGCCTAGTCGGCAGTGACCCTGCCTACAAAGCCAAGGGTCCCGGGTTCGAGTCCCGGTGGGGGCAAATATGTGTTTAATGAGAACGGATGTTTGTACCCTAGTCATGGTTGTTTATCTATCTAAGTATAATATTTATCTATATAAGTAGTGTATCGTTGTCTAGTACCCAAGATACAGGGAATCCTAGTTTGGGGCTAGATCAATGTGTGTAAATAGTGTCCAAGGTATTATATTATTATCTATATAAGTAGTGTATCGTTGTCTAGTACCCAAGATACAGGGAATCCTAGTTTGGGGCTAGCTAGATCAATGTGTGTAAATAGTGCCCAAGGTATTATTATTATTATTATCTTCAAAGCACCATACCGTTGACTGCTGCTTTGTTTCAGGATCGTAGTTATACAACCATGTTTCGTCACCTATACTGGCGACAAGAGAACTGTGTGTGATATACTGATATCACACACAGTTTTCTTGTCGCCTGCGTCGATTTTATTTATTATAAATTTACACCAATCCACGCGGCGTTCTTTCTGCAAATCATCGAGTTTACCTTTATATGTATACGGCACCCATCTCGAACAACTCTTATACGCGGAGGGACAGTTGTCCATGAATTATGGTTTGCAGTGCTGCTGATCCAATGCCTAGATCTCGCTCAAGCTCTACGTATGTAATTTGTCGGTTCTCTCTTACGGATATTATTTTTTCACGCCACTCTGCTCGGAAATATGGCCAAAGTTGGATTGAAATGAGAGTAGAAAGTAGTTCTTAGTAGTACAATTCAAAAACAGTCAAACAATGTAGATTTGCAAAGTAAAATGAAGTGTTTAGCGGCCTTTTTTACTTTCTACTCTGCTATTGGTCGAATATTTTCGGTCGGCATCACACTCCATACCGGCCGAAATGACACAAAATACTAATATAAATGTTCCGGGAAAAAACATTTCCTTGTCATTCCACAACTGCCCTAATTCGAATATCAATATTACTTTTAATTAAACTGTGTATTATACTGTGTACTCAACCTGTTTTATTTTCTTACATTAGGCGTGAAAAGCACATAGTAAATGCCTCGGTAGAAAATGCAATAGATGGACTCGCATCTTCGCGGGCCTCACCTGCGGCTCGGCCCGCGAACTAACTCGTTCATCTATTGCTTACTTTCTATACCTGGGCAACAATGTACTATTCATGACTTGCACATTTTCTTGAGTAACTGCGGTTTGCGGTCGCCCCGACCACAGAGTACATTATTGCCCCGACTTCGCCTCATCTTCAAAGCCTACCACTTTTAAATTTAGCAAACCAATTAAAGCCAGTTGCACGAGAACAAGCAGCAGACTCACCAAAAATCGTGGTCAAAAGTTAAAACATTATTATTTTTTAAAGTCATCGAAACTCGAAAATCTCGTCGACTAAGTTCTACTGTAACCGCAAATTCCCGCCAGATTCAATCAGAAAAAAATATATAAAAAAATATATTACGCAGATTTCCGGAGTATTCCATTTTTTTAATTATAGCTATTTAACTTGATCAGCCTTCACGATGCACGATGGTGTAAACTGTCCAGTATCAATCAAATGAGCATCATGTAGTATCTAATTTCTTTTGGCATGACCCTCGTACTATTAGTTATTCTGTGGTATAAGTAGGTAAGTAAGTAATTTTTATGCTAATATGTCTGTAATCATTACGAAACTCAATACATGCTTCAATATTGGTAATATGTAGTTAGTCATAATCATTTTTAACTTTAATTACTAACAGATGTAGGTGGATTTTGGATTTTCCACTGTACCTACGTTGATAACGGTACGGATTAGCGTAAATGTTTCTTCACGACTCGCACTGATTCGTCTAGAACAGTGGTTCTTAACCGGTGGTCCGCGGACCACTGGTGGTCCCTGGAGGCATTCCAAGTGGTCCGCGAAGACATCCTAATAATATTTGACGTGACGTAATGAATCGAGTCGAAACAACGCTATCCGCGCGCGGCACGAGTGCGATGGCGAAACGCGGTGCACGAGGGCGGGGGGATGGCGGTTCCGTTCCATTCGTTCTTTGTTTTGGCGGGTTGTCGATCGGGTTGTTGATCGTCATTTGTCACTTCGTCACACGTCGTGTAATGAGTGGTAGGAATTTATAACGTGGCCTTGAGAGAGTGACGAGTACCTACTGAGTACTTAGTTTAATTTTTAAGTTCGAAAGCAAAAAGCAAATATCCTTAGTCTACGAGGCCGAAGGTAGTTATAGTAAATAACTACTCCAGATATAAACACTACGTAGGTAAGTAAAATAAATATTATTTGTTTGGTTTATGTCACACAACCAGCTATTGCGGATTACTAATTTTACTTTATTTTCGTCACATTGTAAATCTGATAGGTTTCTTAGTAGGTACTGTGTACGAAGTTTTTAATAATTTTTATAAAACGGAAAATAATGCACAATTTAGTATTATCTGACGGTTAGGTTAGGTTTTAGTGAACAATTAAAAACGATCCTTATTTGACTTGCATTGTTTGTATGTAGGTAGGTTTGTTTGTTCGGGTCTAAACCTTATAACTTAATATTTCAAAGCAGTTATTCTCAACAAATTGAGGCAAAGTTGGGAATACATAATTATGCAATTTCGGTGACAATGCAATTGTTTGGTATAATTGAGCAGATTATGACGTATATGTATGTAAATATAATAATATACCTAATAATACCGTCATCGTATTTGGGCTCATTTGATAAGTCTTGAGCAGTAGATAAGTTACTTTTTAACATACCCTGCCGCAAAGTTCTACAATTTAGCGCTATCTACTGGGAGCAAAGTGGCTCATGTAAGCCCTAGGGCTTACTTTTTTTTCTTTGCTATATAAATATATGTGATACCGCTGCAATGTTGCCTTTGCCTATATAGATTGCGAGCACGTGTGCGAGTGTGAGCAGTAAGACAGAAAAGGAGAGAGAGAGAGAGAGAGAGAGAAAAACAAAAAGAAAGCAGGCGTGCAGCGGGCAGCAGACCAGCAGGCGTCGGCATAACTTCTGACTAATAAGCCGATCACACATGTGTGTATTACGAGAATTCTTACAACGTATCTTTCAGATATTTATTTAACAAAAAAAAAAAAACTACATGAAGTCGAGACGTGAAGCTTATCAATGAATTAAAATATCAGAAAATATCAGACTAACCTGTATATTCATCAAGCTGTCAAAGTGGGAAAAAGCTCTAACCTCCAAATTTTTTTTATTACAACAAGAAAGCTATAGTGTCATTTGTTTTTATAGATGAATTTCCAAATATAATCTTTCGATGCCTTTATCTATGAAATAATTTTTTTTCATCGTTGAAGTGATTTATGTTTAAGTTACATGTTACGATCTGACGTAATAAAACTTTATCGATTTTTTCTCGATATATCGTTTTTATATAGTACGTAAATAAATCAGTTTTTATATGAGTGTTTTATATAAGAAGTTTTTTAAGTTATTTGAAATAAAAGTGCATGCTAACATTAAACGAACTTTTCGGCGGGTATGTTAATAAATCGTATATGCATCTCGGGAGCACAGTAAGCTACGTAAGCCAAGCGAATATTGCGTCCTCGCTCCACTCGGGCGCAAACTACTCGCTGGGCTTACACAGCCTACTGTGCTCCCTAGATGCATAACATACTATTAACCGTCATTCCCGCAGCTGGCCCTAGACCTCACAAATAAAAGCTTGTCAAAACAACACATTTTTACTATCTTATACCTGTCCATATTATCACTAAAACTTCGTTTTCAGAAAAATGCCACCAAAAAGAAAATATGACGACGACTGTATTAAGCTGGGCTTTACTTCAATAGAAATTAATGGAGAGCCTAGACCGCAATGCGTTTTATGTGCAACTGTTCTTGCTAACGACGCTTTAAAACCGGCAAAGTTGGAACGTCATTTGAAAACCGTGCATCCAAAGTTTTGTAACCGATCGCGAGAATTCTTTGAAGGCAAACTAACAAATCTTAAAAAAATGAAACTTGGACCCAGTGGATCAAGTTATGCAACATCTGAAAAAACATTATCTGCATCATTTGAAGTTTCAAAATTGATTGCCAAATCGAAAAAAGCACACACAATTGGCGAATCTTTAATAAAGCCTTGTATGCTCAAAGTTGCAGAAGAGCTCTTAGGCGCGGAAGCTCAAAAGAAAATTCGTGAAATACCGCTTTCTAATGACACAGTTAAGTCGCGCATTCAAAAAATGTCAACTGATATTGAAGACCAAGTTATTGACAAAATTAAAAACAGCCCTTATTTTGCATTACAATGTGATGAGTCTACCGATGTTTCGCAATGCTGTCAATTACTTGTATTTATACGATATTTGGAGGACAATACAATGTTTAAAGAAGAGTTATTATTTTCTCAAAAACTTAAAACGACGTCGCAAGGTGCAGATGTTATGAATGCAATAAGTCAATATATGAAGGAACATGGACTTATGTGAGAAAGGCTTGCCGGGTTTTGTACTGACGGTGCTCCTGCTATGCTTGGTTCTCGCTCTGGTCTTGCAGCATTGATAAAAACCAAAAATCCATCCGCAATTACGACGCACTGCGTTATTCACCGTCAAGCATTGGCTGCTAAAACGCTCCCGGAATGTTTTACTATGGCTCTGAAAACAGCTATAAAAGTAGTTAACTTCATTAAAAAGAGCGCACTCAATACTCGTCTATTCAAACAGTTGTGTTCTGACATGAACTCTGAACACGAAACTCTGCTTTTCCACACAGAAGTTCGTTGGCTTTCGAAAGGAAACATGCTGTCGAGGTTGTACGAACTAAGAGAGGAAGTAAAAATATTCTTAATTAACAAAGAAAACAAAGAGTTGCTAGATCAGTTCTGTGAGCCCGAATTTATAATACGTTTTGCTTATTTGGTCGACTTTTTTGCGCAATTAAATAAATTGAACCTTCAACTGCAAGGATCAGGAAATTTGAAGTTGCAAGGCATGAGCAACATATTTGCATATGGAGATAAAATCAGGGCGTTTATTGCTAAAATCGAGCTATGGATGAATAAGATCGAAAGAAAAAACTTTTCTGCATTTGATACGCTGAACCAAATTATTGACGGACAAGGTGCAGATATTAAAGAAGAAATTCAGAAGAATATGATGCTCCATTTGACTAATTTAAAAAGTGAATTCAATGCTATTTTCCTGACTGCGAGGACAAAAGTATTCAGAAACTGATCCGGAATCCTTTCATTGTCAACGTTTCCGAAGTTTCTGATGAAATTCAAGAAGAAGTGATTGAAATGCAACACGACACGAATTTAAAAGATACATTTGAATCAGGAATAAATCTTGAAGATTATTGGAGCCAAAAAGCAATTTCTTTTCCAAAGCTTCGAGACATTGCTATACGTTACCTAACTTTATTTTCATCGACGTATCTATGAGAGCAGGGGTTTTCGGCGCTTCTGATTATTAAAAAGAAGCACCGAAATCGGTTGGATGCCACTGCCGACATGCGTTTAGCTTTGAGTAGCACTGAACCAAGAATTCAGAAGTTAGTAAAGAGTATGCAGTCACAAAAATCACATTAAATTAAAATTTGTAACTTAGATTTTCGCCAAATAATAAATAAATGAGTGCTAATTATAAAATTGTGCTTGCTTTCTTTCAAAGAACCCTTAATTTAGGACAATTCAGGTAAACCAACTGGGTGGTCCCCGGCAAGACAAACATTTGGTAAAATGGTCCCTCATGACTAAAAGGTTAAGAACCACTGGTCTAGAACATGCTAGCTGGACAAAATATTTTTTTGATTTCTAATGGCTTATTTTAGCTTGAAAAGCAGTTAATTGTTGTTACTAGTAGGATTCGAGACTATCCCGCAATTTTAGGGGGATATAAAAAATAAATAACAAAAAAATATTTAAAAAAATACATATTTATTCAAAAGAAATACACACCTTTTGGAAATAAATAAAGAAAAATAAATTGAATAATTACAATGCATAAAATCATCGATATTTACAAAATTATAACTGTAAATTAACCTATTTCATTAAATAATTGATGCATAACTACACTAAATCGATTTATTTACACAACAATACAAAAGTCATTCTTCTTCACCCTCAGACGAGTCGGATTCTGTATAATCTAAATTATTTCTAATTAAATTACAAGTAGGTGGCGAAATGGCCACTGAAGGCGGGATAATTAAGTCACAGACTTCAGGCATTAACTGTTCGGGTTTTTTTCTACGAACGTCTCTGAGTGAGTTGATTAAAGGGTCAGACGATGCCAAAAGAATGTGGATCAAGTCTGTATTCGTGGCAATACGTGACGTTTTGCGAGTATTATGCAGCCGTAAACGGCGTATGTCTTTGTTTCTCGCTTCTTGGGCTTCTTCGGAGAACTGCCCAATCGGAAGTAACGAGGTCTTTATTACCTCAGTACTGTGCATAAGGATCTTATGCACAGTGGCAGGCATGAAGTACCACGAATACAGACTTAAGTAGAGTTTCCGCGTTTCCACACAAAGGTTTTCAAATTTAACCAAATCGATATCATAGCCAGATGATAATGTTCTTAATATTATATTAAACTTTTTAATGAGATTAGCATCTAACCCTGTAATCCCTGCACTCAGATCCGAGTTATCAAAAAATCTACGCGCGGTGTTTCCATCATTTGTATATCCGAACCCTGGTTTTGGTTGGTCCACAATCAAACCTTCCATTTTGAACATTTTCTTTATTGCCTCTGCGCGGTTTTTTACACTTAACTTATCGTCTTCACCCCCGGCTTGCCATTTCTTGATGTCCAGACGATAACGTATGTGCAACAAACACTCAAAACTGCGAATCCAGGCATGCAGAGTGGACAACCCAAAACCAAAGTTTCCTTGCTGACCATCATAACCTTTCACTTCATCATTCATCGTTTTCGGCGTAGCTTTACATATGTAACACGTTTGTGCTGAACGTGTGTCCGTTAACGCGTTACATACTTTCCCATCGACCATAGTTAAGATAAAATTGTGTTGTGTGAAAACAATGTTGGAACCAACTGAGAAACCTCTTCCAGCACTTTGTTTGTTTCTATTTGTGTAAGCTCCGTTGATTCCTTTGAGAAGATGAATTTGATGGGTCTGCAGTACATAGTTGAAGATGGACGGGGGTTTTGCCAAATAATGAGGTCGCCATCATACAACCTCAAAGGAACAAACGAATACACAAATAGGAACTCATCAGTGGCCTCGGAGTCCTCAAATTTCTGTTTGTAAGTGCTATGGCCAGAACTACCGTCACAACCCCACTTGCTTATCAACGTGAATGATGATCTCCGTTGTCTTATCCAAAAGAGGTTGCAACTTACAATCGACACGCGTTTCCATCACAGGAATGTGCTCCGCTGAAGGAAAAGAACTATTAATTGACTTACGCATGCTATGCCACGATGGAAACGTGTTATGTCCCGCCTTCATTGACCACTTCCTCGCCGTCTTATAGGTATGACTATTCCCCTTGGAGTCAAAGTAATAAGCCCAAGCTTCATTGGTAGACAACTGCCTACTATCAGGGCACGAAGTAGCTTTAGATGTTTCACCATCACTTGCACGTGTTATTGCTTTTGCGATGCTTCTCTTCCCCTCCGCTCTGCTTGCGACCTCAGCAGCAGTCGCCAACTCCTCAGCAGTCCACTTGTTCACAGCTTCTTCAACACGCCGTTTCTTCGTCTTGTGTGAAGCGTCTTCAAAGCTGCTGTTTGGCCTTCCCGGGGTGCGTTTCTCGGTGATTGATGAGCTGGACGCCTTTGGGCTGATCACATGAACCTTGAACTGAAAGTCAGCACCTTCTAACCAACTTTTATTGTTAGTTAAGAAACGATCTTGATGACGTCCTGATGAGGCCCATTTTTCCACTATCTTATTCGAATATGATGCGATTTTGAGGTGTATTTCTCGACGTGACTCTTCGGTTATATTCGAGAGGTCAATCCTCGTAGACAAAAAGTCGAAAATCCGTGAATTCCGGTTTTCTTTATCGTGTTTCACCCATTCCTCGAAAAAGTAAATTTTCGAGACAGTGAGAACGTGTAAAAATAAAAATAAAAATGATGTACCGAGATCGCACAATGAAATTTTATCTTAAATTAAAGCTAAGGGTTATTTCTAAGATATTTCGATTTTGAGGTGTATTTCTCGACGTGACTCTTCGGTTATATTCGAGAGGTCAATCCTCGTAGACAAAAAGTCGAAAATCCGTGAATTCCGGTTTTCTTTATCGTGTTTCACCCATTCCTCGAAAAAGTAAATTTTCGAGACAGTGAGAACGTGTAAAAATAAAAATAAAAATGATGTACCGAGATCGCACAATGAAATTTTATCTTAAATTAAAGCTAAGGGTTATTTCTAAGTAATATAAAAAAAATAGCCCGGGTACACGTGGATACAAAAAGATATGGTCCTTTAAACTTTTAAAAAGGTAAAAAATTACGCTTTTTTTTCAGACTAAACTTTAGACAGTTAAGAAGGACACATAACAGACATTTAGGAGAGGTTTGAATATGATAACATAATCTACATACCTTCAGCAACAAAATCCATAGCACAACACTTTTGGTTTTTCACAAAATAACTCATGAGACCCTTTCGATCGTGTAGCAAAATTGCAAGTGACGAGAATTAATCAAATACAAAATCTAACACTCACCCTATTACCTGTCATTACTTAATGACATCCGTACTTTGAAACAAACAATTCTTGGAAATGTTCCCTCTGGGGTGTTTGATAATGACATGTGACCACTAATTCTTGGAAATTAGAAGGTGACTTTTGTCCAGCTAGCATGTTCTTGACGATTCAGTGTGCGACTTCACGATTTTCACGAGACGACGAACTTTTGATAAATTGCCATGAACATGCTAATTTTCGTCTACATACAACACGTCATTTACGAAATCTCGAAAACCGGGAAATTCGCCCAGCAAAAACTTGGATTTCTCCATAACCATAAGTTCTTCCATTTTTGCTCTTTGCCGACAAATTATGAAGTAGGTGTGTACCAAGTTTGATCAGCCTACGATCAGCCGTTTAGTTTTATTTTGCTTGGCGAACGTTCGTCACCAATTCTCGCCAATGACTCGGCGGCTCGGCGTAAATCGACCCGCGTAAATACCTACCAGAAGATGACAAGCCAGATTCTATCAACTTGTGACGCCAAAGAGAATTTTACGCTTTATCTTTATCCGAGGGTTTACCTTTCAGCGCATCGGAGGAGTACCCGGGCGCTGCCAGCCCGAGCCAGTCAGCCAGCAGCCGAGCGACGCGCTGGGAGGCGCTGGCAGACATCGCCGCGGAGCTCCCACCGTCGGTCGCCGTCGACCCTCTCACGGGACACATTTACGCACTCTCCAAATAACACAACCCCACTTATTCTATCAGTTGGACTAACTCACATCTTTTCATATAGGTGAATATGACTACAGATAACACTAGGTATCTATGACTGGGGATTTTGAGTGTGAGTTAGATATGAGCTAAAAGTGATTAGATCTCCTTGCATTCCAATTGTTAATTCAGATATCTCATATTACAGATATTAGTTTTGTAAATGTGGCGTGGCTATAATAATGAGCAGAGGTGGAAACGAAAAAGTTATTGTGAGATAGTCCAACTCTACCATTAGCACTAAGGTTGTTCACATTGTTGTCCAAATAAATCTTATTGTGTATCAGCTAATCGTTACCTAAACTTGTATGAGTGTTTTTTATATTCAATGTCATTGTTAGTTATTTAGAATATATTTCCTAATGCTACAGTTTTTTTGACTATTATTATGATTTGTCTCATTATGTAATAAAACATGTGGATGGAGTAAATTAATTTAATGCTTAACATTACTTAATTAGTTTTGTTTACTACTAGTCTTTACTTTCATCATTGCTACGCCGTTAGAACTTGAGTTGCCGCCAAACACTACTACAAACAAGTTTGAAGGACTCAAACTATTCCAAATTGTTTCAATCCATTTATCCAGCTTCTGCATCTGTGTCACCTCATCTTGTAACTCCAGTTTGAGATGAGCCATGGCAAAATTATACTCGTTTATAGCTTTGGATAGCGAGGTAATAATTTCTTCTGCACTATCTACTGTATTGAGTTTCACTTTCTTGGTCTTAGCTTTTTTTAATTGAGAGGATAAACTCTCTTTAGCTTTTGTCAGGTATGTGTGATAGTCACCAGTAATATCATCACAACCCACAACAATAGATGTTTTCTTTTGTTCTATCATATGGTTGAAAATTGATAAAGCATATTGTGGTGCCTTTGCCAGTTTAATGGCATTTGCTTTATATTTTTCTCTATTAGTATGAACAGCATCACCATATTCCAAACTTTTGCTCAATTTCAGCTGTACAAGTTTTATTGAAGCTTTTGAATCTTCAACAGAACAATGTCCAGTTTTTCCTTGTTGAATATCCTGCTGCAGAAATTCTTTCGCTAAGGTCTTAAGTTTGGGTTTACGATTTCTTTCCCCTGTAAAGTTGAATATCAGACTTGTATCTATGACATAAGGATGCATCATTTTCAGAGCATGTAGGTCAACATTTAAGGATTGACCAACTAAAATGGCATCAGCAGGTAATAACGCCTTCAGATCATTTTGAACATCTTCTAATCTCTTATCAACATTTTCAAGCATAGTTTTGGTGATTCCTGAGAATCGTGTTAAGTAATCTGTTATGTTATTATAGGGCTTCACTAAGGATTCATATATGGTAACATGTTTTTCATTGACAACCGATACTCTTGTCAGCTCTGAGCCTGCATGTGTTACGCACATTTCACAATCTAACCCAAACATAGGAGATGCAGGAGTAACAGGCTGGTAAATGTCCTTTGACATCACATAATCAGAGTAAGTTTTTTCCAGTTTTCCTTTCAAAGGTAATGGATAGTTTTCCTCAGCAAGCTGCCAAGCTGACAATATCAATTGTGTTCTTGGAAATGAATCTTCAAAACTTAGAGATTCAGGTAACACATCATTATCCCTTATAGGAAATACTGCTCTCATCATGACATTAAGGTCTTTCCTGACATCAAGTGCCAAATTCATGCTGCCATACTTTTGTATCAAGCTTTCCTTTTCTGTTTCAGACAGAGGAACTAAAGCGAGCTCATCCACCAAGGAGCCATTGTAAGCAGTAGGTGTTATGATTTCAACAAAATCTGAGAATACTTTCTCAGTAAATGGCAGGTGAGTCTTACTTTTCTCCCAGTTTTCTATAGAGAGGCCTTCCAGCACAAGACATGTTGTTTGTTTGATGTTATTACACTTGTCTAATACATACCAGCGTGGGGCCTGAGACAAGTTGAGGTTTCCCAACAAGGAGTGAAGGAGCAGATGCTGCACGTCGGTGAGCATCAGTGGCACTCGCTCACACTGTGGAGTAGCCAATGAAGCTTGCTCTCCTGAAGGGTTCTTCAAACGAAATTTTGGTACATTTCTCTTCTGTTTCTTGGTTACTTCACTGTACAGAATTGTGTGACAATCTTCTTTATAAGTGTCTTCTGTTGATTCAGCTGGTGCTGCAATGGATACATATTCACATATTATTGTTCGATTATAGGCTTGAAATTTTGGAACGGCGAAAGATGAAAGATTTGACACTATCCTATGTTCTGAGATAACCTCACCTTGCATAAAGTATTAAAACCTTTAGCTTGTTGATCTGTAAGTAAATAAATAAGGAGTTTCTTACCATCATCAGTAGGTTCACAAACTCGCCGCTTTTTCAATTTGGGACTTTCTAATAAATTCATAGTGGGCCTAGGGTCTTTCACACTACCGTGATTAGCGCTTTTCTCACTGATGTTTAATGGTTCTCTACGCTACACTATGGGTTGTTATCGAATAATTCTGAATTATAGCGATACTCATAACAAGGGAAAATACAAAAATTAATTGTTATAGCGAAAATAAACAAACCCACGACCCAAAACGCATGGCGTTTCCTTCACAGAACACAATGTTTCCTTCCTCCTCTCCCTTTCTGTTCTGAGCTACTTTAACTTCAGTGTTGCCAACTTCGAAAATTCCATGTCGCTAGACTTATTACTAAAAGTCGAAGTTTATTGAAACTCTCCGTTGAAGTTTATTGTAATAATTATCCGATATCTGATATTGATTGCACAAAATTTAGAAAGACGGCCGTTTCAGATGCTTATGCTGATTTTTTCTATACTTGCTTTTTAGTGGATTTATAGATGATTTCATCTATAAATCTTATCTTAACGATCACCAAAAACGCACCTATTTTACTACCAATAAATTTGAAACGACCGCCAGAATTAGTAGACGACCACTAAATTGTGTTTGGATAAATGATCACCAAGCTTCTTTTTTTGTTTTCTGTTCTTTAGTTTATGTTTTAAGTATTTTTGTTGTTCTTACATGTTCGACCTGACACGAAGGATAAGGGGTAAAGAGGGTGAGCGAAGCCCCCTTTACCCTTCACCTAAGCTACCGCAGTATCTTGCCCTGATATTTTCTGCAACTTTTGGTGATCATTTACCCATTTTGGGTGCATTTACGCATTTTGGGTATTTTGGTGGTTTTTTATTTATTTGGTATTTGTTGCCATTTCAAAATACGCGAACTTTCGGAAATAATTTGTTTTCAAGTGACATTTTTTTTAAATCCACATTTCAAGCATTGGGGACCGTGGGGATGTGGGAGTATTAGGGTGGGGAAATGACAAACTTGTCATTGTACCCCCCGAAGCTTTTACCGAAAAATGCACAAAAGATCAATTTCAAGGTAAATGCCAATGACCTCGAGATCAATGAACTGTGAACGACAACAAGCGTCAAAGAACGACAAAACTTAGAATTTTCTGCGAAATATGCACGAAAGGTCAAGGTCAAGGCCATGAGGTCAAGGAACGTTGAACGACATATAACGTTAAAAAAATGGCAAATTCGACGTTCTTCTACCCTAATACTCCTACATCCCCACCGTCCCAAACGCATGAAATGGCGATTTAAAAAAAACTCGAAAACTAAAACTTTCCGACGGTTGGCGTATTTTGCAATCGTCTATAACTCCACTAATGAAGCTTAGAAAAAAACAGAAAAAGCATCAAAAACGGCCGTCTTTCTAAAGGCTAGCCCTCGCCTCATCTGTCTAGATTTTTTGTCACTTAAGTTTTTTGTCGCTATAATTTACTCAAAAGACGTTATTTCTAGCGACAAAGTTGCAAAATTAACAACACTATGCGGATCTGTCACCTGTCATATATCGTGTTCCGATTTTACCGTGTTAATTTATTAGTATACGAGAAAAAGAGCTCCGTGATCTAATGGGTTTCACGCTTGCTTCTCACACATGGGATGCAGGTTCGACACCTGACCATGTACCAATGAGATAATTAATTTATCTTAAGCTCAATAACGGACGTTCAGTGTTTCGGAGGACACGGTCCCGGCTACTATCGCTACGTGGTAGTGGTCGTAAAACCCCTCCATCAACCCGCACTGAGCCAGTGTGGTGGAGTATGGCTTTATCTTACTCGTATTTGGTAAAGGCCCCTCGGTGGGAACTTATTGGGCTCCATTTAGTAATTTACACGAGATTCCGTTACATGAATCGGACTACACCCCAAAAATAAGCGAAGCTCTCACAGTCACTGCAGAGAAGGGGAGGCCATTAGAGGATTGTGAGATACCTTACATTACACCATGTTTAGTAGTTTCACCAAATCTGAGCTTTTTAGGAACTGTCAAAAAGGTAATTTCATTCACAAGTTCTATGAAATACTAGCATGTGACGTCATAGCCAAATGCTGACGTTTTTAATACAAAATTGAGTTTATAAAATCTACTACTGAAAATATGCAATTTTGAATTGTCAAACGTTTTTGTTAAAATATATATATATATACCTTGAAACACGGTACGATTCTAGATTAAATGGACTACCTTGGCAAATACCGTAATGTCGTCAGTCCATTTTCATCAGTCCAAATCCCCGTGAGAGCCCAGCTTTAAAGTGTGATAGGGGCCTCATATGAATGGGGTGTGTGTGGGTCGTTTTGTTTGGTATTGTCAATAGAGTGCATTTCAGATGTAAGTTCCCTTCGCCGTTAACCTTTTGACCGCCCCAGTCGACAATGGCCGACAACTGAAAGTCCTGCCACTGGCGCCACGTCCACGTCCAAAGAAGACCTTATTCCGTATGAATTAAGTTGTATTTTGAAAACATGGTTGGCGTGTTAGTGACACATTTTGTACTTGATGTATGGCGGTCAAACAAAAGGACTGACTGTTGAGCAAAACTGTCAACTGTCACAAAAAAATGTGTACATGCAATATCCGGTTGCCAGATTCACAATATATTTAAGATAACAGGTATTTAGGTAGAGGTATTTAGGATACTTACCTACAACCTAGTCACGATACAATATACGTAAATGATATAATGATACCTACGAGCATCGGCAATGTGTATGTTGCAGGCTTACCTATGATAAAATCAGGGATAGGGCCAAATCCCGGGAAATGATAAAATAATGACATGATTTTAACATATCCCTAAACAGATCCTAGGGATTTGATCAAATCCCGAAAATGGTTAACCCCTGACTTGCTTGCCGGTCTCTAGAGACCGATTTTGAAAAATGCGCAATGGCTGCCCGAACAAATGGCCTACATAGGCATGAATTTCTTACTACAGGGAGCGGTGTGACAAGGAGAGTGATATTAATTCGTAACGTAATGAAGTGAGACAGGTATTAAACACTTCAGACCATATTCGATCATAGGAAACATTCAAGGAATCGAACGTTGCGAGAGTGCACCTGTTGCGTGAAGTTGCATCATTCGTTCACCGACTCTCGAGCCTACGTTTTGAGTGATTTGTGTTGTGTTTTATTAAAAAAGGACAGAACTGTAAGTAATTAGCATTTATAATTACTCCTGTACGTTGTTTTCACTGGGGTTTGTCATAATATCGATGACCTAAACTTGTACGGCGGAAAAATTCCGCCTTGCTGTTTCCGACAAGACACGATTTATGACTTATTTTTTTCAATTTACGGGTGAAATGTTATTAAATTCATAGCATTGATTCATAAACTCAAAGCAGAAACAATAAGTATGTGCCTAAATCGTATCTGAGAGCTGCAATCATCAATCGAAAATCTTGAGATATTGTCCGGTCTCAGGAAACCGCTAAGCAAGTGGCATCTTTTAGCCAAAATGGCGGCCGGTGGGCGAGGCTACGATAGTATGGATAAGCCCGTGTGTATGGATTTCGGGATTCTTGATTTTGATTACATTTACAAATTGGTTTGCATTTTGGAGTTGAATGTTTTGTGAATGTGCATGTGACATAGGTTTTTGTGTTTGTCGAGTTTTTTTTTTCACTTTTTACTGTTTATCGAGTTTTTTTTTTCTTAATATTTTTTTGTTGGCAATGGACGGGGCTGATATTGGGCAGCAAAAAAGGTCCTATGACTAGGTGATGGGAGACGCACCGTTTTTAAATAAAGTCGCCTTGCTCTAAAAAAAATAACATTTATTTTTTTCAATGTTGGTTTGCTCTCAAACGTTCTGTTCTGTCTGTCTGTCTGTCTGTGGCTGGTATGTTCTAACGCTTTTTAATACTTTTCCCATGCTTTTTTTCTGCTTTTAACAGTTTAGTGACTATGGTAAAAGGACAGCAGCGGCGCGGTGGAGGAAAAGGTGGAAGAAGAGGGACAGAAAGAGGGGGGGAAAGAGGGGGAGTACAGGATGCGGTAGCTTTTAGCGGTAGATTTTAGTTCGGTTTGTAGCATATAGTAGTACTGTTATGTGTAGGTATGTACTCAGCATACATATTCGCCTTAGTTTTATTTATTTGTGTGTTTAATATGTGTGTGTATGTGCATTGCTCATTTTTGCTGTGTAGTATCAGCTTTTTATGTCTTTTTACGTCTACCATTTTATATTTATGTGTTTTATTGTATGTGTGCATTGCCTACATCTGTGCATACATTAGTGTTTGTTGTGTGGGTAATGTGAATTATTTATAGCTTGAATGAGCTTAAATATCATTGGGTTTAGACAAGAATACAATATCACTGGGACTATCCTGTTGTATAAACTTTTCTGTCTTGCCTAGGTTTGCTAGAAGAAATCTCTCTTTAGAGATAAGCTCGCATTTGCTTAAAAAAATCTAAGTTTTCTGTGCAATAAAGAATATGAATATGAATATCAATACAGGGTGACATTAAATTAGCTGATCTTATGTTGGAGAATGATAGTACCCATTATTATCAACAACTTTCACTATAAAACACATGATCGCAAATGAAAAAAAAAAATCGTCCCTCAGTACATTGACCCGATCAGCTGACTATGGGAGATCTAAAATATTTTTTCATTTGCGACCATATGTTTAATGGTGAAAGTTGCTCATATTGATGGGTACTATCATTCCCCAAAATATGGTCAGCTAATTTAAAGTCACTCAGTAAAATTGAAACATGTAATTTTTTTTCAAATATTTTATAGTAAGTATAAATTTTTCATACTTATTTATTGTACCTATACAAATTAATAAAACCTAACTTAGCAAATCTACTAGTAGCTACTTACCAAAGTATAGAATTCCAAATTTCAAAGCCGTTTCCATACTTTTCTCGCCAGTGGTTTTTCTGTTTGTATGAAGAAATTCATAGTTTTCAATTCAATAAAACTTTTTAATCTAGCAGGCTAATTAAAAAGTGGTAATTGAACTAGATCGGTAATTTGATGTAGTTATTGGATATGTAATATCTCTTCCTACAAATCTAAAGTTTAAAAGTTTTATACAGATCTGTCAATGCCAACGTTTTACTATGTGATTTTAGTAGTTTTTTATTTCGTGTACTACTCACCAAGGACAAATCCTACCTACATGGGGTTCTTGATTTACCTAGTTGAAGACCTAAAATCCATAAATCAGCTTAGACAAGCTACTGCAGGCACACTGATCGCCCAGAAAAAAGCTGACAACATCACCTATTTTAGAGAATTTTTCAATATTTTTATGAAAATGTTGTGTTGAGGTCACTGTTTCAAATAACTTTTTGTCTTTCATTTTATATGGAACTATGTAATGTTTGTACTTATTCACATAGGTACTTACCTATGTGAATAGGATAACGTTGTACATAAAAACAAAAATTTCAAGGTTTTCCATTGTTTTATTTCTGTAATACAATAGTTTCTTCACAAAAAAGTGATGAAAAATTTACTATTCTCAGATTACATTCTACGACACCACCTATACTACTGAACTGATCTTAGCTTTTGTTACATCAGTAAAAAGGAAATTTAATGTAGTTTTCAAATATATAATGCTTGTTTCTTACAATTTAGTACTTGTTGTGATTTAGAGGCTAGAACCTAGCGCAGGGCGCGCCGCACTCCACCCGCGGAGCGCGAGATTTGCGCCAAAGCAAGAGACCCTAGATACGAGTTTGACGCGTTAAGCCAGGGAAGGGTTAAGTGAAATGACAAAAAAAAAGTTTGTAAGGAGGTAACTGCCAGTGCAAAATATATTCCAAATAAGCAACCAATACGGTTCTGTGAAACTACAAGGAGTCGCCTCGCTCCGCTCCGCTTCGTTCGGCTCCATAAAGTTGTAACCTAACCTAACCTAACTTTATTATTTGGACAGAAATGACCTATAGAAACCAGTTTGGCTCTAAATTCTAGTATAAACTAGGCGCGGTGAAGAAGTGCAAAAAACAAGAACTGACATGTATTTTTGACATTTCACTGAAATCGTCTGTGGAATCGACCCATTCACAAATCAGTGGGCCTACCGCCCATTTGCCAACCGGCAACATAGCCCCGATATAAGATATCCCATATTAGGGAAATATACTAATATGGGATATCTCATATTGGGGCTATGTGGTATATTTCCCTTGTAGAAATAAAAAAATATTATATTATTGTTTCAAGGCACTTAATTAAAAATCAAATACAGAATCAACCTGAGATACAAATTTCACAAACGAAATTAATTGAAGATGCTTCCACACCACCGCACAACTCATGGCACCACCTAATTTGGTGCACTGGTGCACTGAATCCATTCTTCACCGGCAACGTCATTGGAGTACGGATTGCAGCAGTAAATGCATTCCACATCTTCATTACTATCGCTGTCATCAGATTCCAGCAATGGTACCTCCTCTTCGTTGTCACTAGATGAGGATGAACATGGTTTAAATATCTTTTTCTTGACAGGCATATTCTTTGGTTTAGTTTTCTTAGTACATATCTTTTTTCGTTTTAATTGTTTTGTTTTTTGGTTTTGCTTTAGTCTTTCCTTTTTCTTCTGCTGTTTTCTTCTGAGTAAACTGTCTTTCAAGTTCATTTTTATATGGTGAACTGGTTACTAACCACAGCCTTTCCTGTTCTTGTCTTGTTTAATTCACTGTTCTTGGGTTTAGATTTGGGTACAGGGCTAATATCCATTGGTTTGATCATAGATTTTGAGGTATTTGGCGACATCATAGGTGCAGTTGGTGCAGCCTCCGAAGTAGATGGTAGCGGTGTTGAAACTGTTTCAGAATACAAAGCTGATTGGAGTGCAGTTTGTTCATCACTTGAAGCAAGTGGTATTGGATTTTGGTTTGGTTCAGTAACTAAATTTGACGTAGGTGTATTCCGAACGGCATTTGAAGTGGGTTGTATTTCAGATAAGGTTGGTTCAGCACTTGAAGTCGACGGTAATGTGGCTGGCGTAGCAGTCGAAGTTTGTACAAACGTCGGAGTGGCTGGGCAGCTGGGGCAGCAGTTGAAGCAGGAGGGCGCAGAGATTGCACGTCCATTTCAACATCATCGTGGACAGCAAAATCGCTGTCTCTGAAAATATTTCTATCGAATGGAAATATTCCAGTTTTTCTGAATCCATTTACAACAACTTCTAGTGTAGCAGCTCTTAAGTATGCTTTTCCCACAAGCGCTTGTAACGATCCCAACATGCACTGTTTAACTAAATAATACAAAATTATCATAAAATCAAGAAAGGTAGTTCATATCGGTTTGTTGGAGTTTTGGGAATAACTTAAGTAATAAAGTTATAAAATCTGACTGTAAACAAATGTGCACCGATTAGTTTTGTTAGACTTAAAAGAAACATTGACCAGAACCATTTAGCCAAAACTCAGTTCTATGTATGGCTCGTTAGGAAGTAAGTAATTTAGTCTATCATAAAGTCACTCTTATGATCATTCGAGATAATAAAATAAAGGTCATTTATCTTCTGGCCAATTACCATCATGGCAAGAAATACGAAGTTCTGGGTAAGCAAGTCATAACTTGTAATTTGTTATTTTTTACAATACTCTGTCCTGCAGTAATTCAATGATGATGGTGTAAAAAGGCGGGTACGGCGCGGATGTTTTATTATTTAAAGCCAGGGATCGATGCCATTGTTGGAACCCCACTGAATAAATGCCGTATGACATCTTTGAAATTAATCAATAATAATAATAATACCTTGGGCACTATTTACACATATTGATCTAGCCCAAACTAGGATTCCCTGTATCTTGGTTAGGTACTAGACAACGATACACATACTTATAAATATTATACTGAGATAGATAAACAGCCATCACTAGGGTACAAACATCCATTTTCATCAAACAAATATTTGCCCCCACCGAGACTCGAACCTGGGACCCTTGGCTTCGTAGGTACTCCCGACTCGGCCATTCGGGCCGTTGAAATTAATTGAGCTCTGATAGGTTAGATTAGGCTCATAATCATTCACTGAATCATTGTTTTTAGGTAACGTACTAAAATGAGATCCTGCCACTTTGGGCAAGTGTGTGACGTAAAAAACCAAATAAAGTATATAGCGAAAACCTAATATTAACAACATCTTATAGGCGGTGGCGAAAAGTTTCATGTATCAGTATCGTCAGTATCGTTCTTTTTCTTGAGGTGGATCTAGGCATGAAAAGAACTAAATAGGCTAACTATTATGCTTGTTAAAATAATAATCCTGATAGCATCATGAGTACATGGGCCAATGAGATGACATAGGGGCGTAGTCTTGAATGAGATTTAGCGATGTGATTGGTCGAGACTGGAAGGGTAGGTAGTAGAGTAGGTAGGTCTGCGCCTTCGCCGAAAGGCCGGTTTGACAGAGTAGGGAGACCGGGTTTAGACACGGAACATGGGAGTCGACAGCGAGGAGGACTTCATCAAGCGGAAGAACAGGAAGTGCGGGAGTTTTTCTGGTGCTGGGCGCGAGAGGCGAGACTGCGGCGTCAAATGGCCTATATGATGACTATATCATGAAATGACCAATCACTTCATGATATAGTCATTGATTTCATGAAATAATCAGAAAGGGTTGAATTTCACGAAAACGTGTCTTTTCAAAAGCATTTGTATTCAGTGCTACGTGGTGTATTTTGTGTTATACGTGCATAGGGTAGATGACCCGGTTTTGGCCATTTAAAGAGATTCTTCCACCGTGAGGCCCTTATAATTTATAGTTTTTGATCCCGTGTTCCTGAATGGCCAACGAAATTGTACAACTAGTTGGTCAATTAGTGGGTCATATATGATTTTGTTCCTAATGAACTGCTTGAGCGTCATCAATAAAGCAGGCAAAATGATTCCGGAATGTCCAACTAAAGTTTTTGAAAGAAAATACTATAATGCGATATCAAGGAGAACAGACAGTGGTAAGAGGTATGTTTATTCTAGAAAACCTTTAACAACTTTTTGCGCTCCAGGTATTTATTCAAATGAAATAAAAACGTGCGAGTAGGACGTCGGACCCGCACACGAAGGGTTCCATACACACACACACAAACACACACACACCCAAGGAAAAACGTAAAACGATAGTCTTTTGTACGAGTATATATTTTTAATTTTTAATGATAAAATATGAAATACTAGGTAAAGTGGATTTTTTTATTTGAGGTCAGAAATGTAAACAATAAACTGTCATTTACAGTATAAAAAATATAATATGAATGTCAAAGTCAACGGTTTTATGATATCTAGAAAATGACAGTTGTTTGTTTACAATTCTGGCCTCAAATTAAAAATAGTACTATATGTAGGTACATTCAAGACCGGACATCGAAACATTGAAAAATAGTTAGTAGAAACATATGTAGAATTAAGCTATGTACTCAGGTTAACGAAACTCTTTGCTCATTGAAACCGGAAGTGATAGAAATTGAGTAACTTATTTACAGAAATAAAAACAAATATGATAAAAAACTTAATATAATTTATTATAATTTGAATGAGCAAATAATAATCGTATATTTACAAATAACTGAGCAAAATATTCAAAATCTGCAATTAAAGATCTTTTCCAATAACCTCGGGAGAGTCCAATTTTCACCAATCAACAAATAAAACAAAATGTACTTCTTTTAATTCTTAAAAACCGGTATGTTTAATTATTTGTTGTTATAGCACCCTCTGTGTAAATTTCAGCTCTCTACCTATTTCGGTTGATCCGATAGAGCCCGGTGACGGACGGACGGACGGACGGACAGACAGACGGCCAGCGGAGGCTTAGTAATAACAGGACCCCGTTTTGCACCCTTCGGGTATGGAACCCTAAAAAATAATGCGATACCAAGTGCGAAGTATAACAGAGACGTAAAGATTTTGTATGCATACCACTTATTGCTTTCATTATTCACATCTTGAATAGCAACAGCCTAAATGAAATATACAACAAGGTACCATTCGACCAATTATAATGAAAATGACTAGCAAAAGACATGCAATCCATACTCTTGAGCGAGACGGCATAAAGACGTCAGACAGTAGAAATTCCAACCGACATGGAAATACTAGTAGCCTAGGACTTTTCTTAGCGGACAAGTTTATCAACACAATTTATTGATTAGCTATCATTTATGATAGCAACAACTAGACATGGTTTGTTGTAATGACCACGGCATGGCCTTCGCACTGCCCGCCTGCCTGCTCAAGGTTTCGCCCAGAAGGTCCATGCCTATACAATACAATTTAAAAAGAAAACATTACACAATACGACGACCTCTGTGGCTCTGCCTACCATGTGAGAGGTCCCGGGTTCGAACCCCGACTGGGGGTCGCAGATGAGATAAGAAGTCGCAGTCACAAGTCACAAAACACAACACAATTTGTTTACCAAACAAACAAGTTATTAAAATGCACATACCCCGAACCATCTTGTTGTTTGAATGGAGCTGCTATAAAAGCAGCTCCTGTTGCCGTTTCGACATTCGTTTCCTGCTGTTCTCCATCTCTAATAACGACACGAAATACTGCACAAAAAGAAAGGAAAAAATCAAAATCACACTGCCGCACAGGATGCTATCGGTGTTTTTTGCGATTTGTCAAAGGCATGTGATTGTGTTGATCATGATATAATGAAATGAAATGATTACGGAGTTACAAATAAATCGTTGGATCTACTGAGATCATACTAAGCAATATAATTCAAAAGACAGAAGTCAACGGCGCGTTAAATCTGATGGATCGGGAGTAAAAATTGGCATTACAGAAGGTTCCATATTAGGCCCTTTCTTATTCCTAGTATATATTAACGACATGGTGGATAAATTGACTGAAATAGTGTTGTTTGCTGATAATTCTTCAATGGTCTTCAAAATTGAAAGACAAAAAGAAGATTTTGATGATGTTATTGGAGTATAGTCTTTAACCTTAATTGATTCAAAGTTAATGATTTATTGTTAAACGCTGGTAAAACCAAGTGTATCATATCTCATAAGTATATCAACAAACTCTCACTTCCAAATGACAGACAAGTTGAGACCAGTTTAGTGTTAGACAGCAGCACGTTACGACTAGTAAATGAAACGAAGTGTCTTAAAATAACCATTGATAGCAAATTGCAGTGGGGACCCCATGTAGATAAACTAGCCGGTACATTATGTTCTACGGCTTACGCTGTTAGGAACATCTAGGCTAGCATATTTTAGTTACTTTCATTGTGTCATGTCCTATGGTATCTTGTTGAGAGGGAAAGCAGCGGATATTCAAATGAATGAATGAATTTCAAATGAATGGTGCTTCTCCAGCCAGGATTCTAAACCTGTTCCGGTCTTTCGGCCGGCATACCAGAGGGCACGAGTTTTAAGGGGGGCGCAATGACTTGCTCATTTGAGTTCAGTCGACCGACTCTTCAGCCTGAAGCCAATATAGGATATTATGTGGAATGGGGAGGATACGGGATTTTGAGAGCAGCTGTTATTTTCTTCAAGTTCCTGTTTTCCTTTCATTTTCAGGTATTGTTATTGGTTGAGTTTCCTGAGTCGTTTTCGTTTGGGTTATCCGGTAAGGCCTCCGTTTCGCTTTCGCTGTCTGTTTCTGGAATATGGTATATTTGGCTCGATGCCTTCCTGACTTCGTTCCTGTTGTGTGCTGATTCTGTCCAGTAACTGTGTTCTTTACCGTAGTATTTCATGTCATGCTTAAGGGAATCTTTCCAGGTGTATATGGGTCGGCCAACTTTCTTCTTCCTTGCTTCGTATTTCAATGCAGCGTGGAGTAGGTGTTTTTGTGGGCGTCGTAGAATATGTGTATAGTAACACATCCGATAATTTTTGATTTGTTTGCTTATTGTTTTGCCCTGTAGTAAGTCGTGAATTTTGTGGTGTCTTGGATAGCTTCTGGCGTTCTAAAAAATTTCTCTGAGAATCAGGCGTTCATATTTTCTTAGTCTAGGACTGTTTGCTTTGGTGAGGGCTGCTGCTTTAAGTCCGTATGTTATCGTTGTATATATCATCGTATATATTTTTAAGAAGTATCGAGACCTACAATTTTAATAGTGCTTTCAAGTGCGTGACGATTTGGTCAAGGTGTTGTAAATCTTGACAAACGATGATGAGGTCATCCGCGAAGGAGAGAATAAGCGGTAAGACTATTTTTTCATCTTGGTCCAGTTTTTGTTGGGAATTTCTTCTTCCAGTGTTTTGAGGACATCATCCATTGTGCTTCCCGGTAATAAAGGTAAAAGTATCTCTATTACGGAAACAAAAATGGATGTCAAGGGGTATTCGTCTATGCTGTAAGAGAAAGCGAGTACTACTGTGGCAATATAGAAAATGTCGTACAGAAGAAAATAAACACAAATTTAAAACGTATGCAAAACGATTAAAAAACATAATTAAACTCACACAGAAATCGCAAAACAACCATAGAATAAACATAACAGAAAATAAATGCAAGGAAACTTGGAATATAATAAAAAAATCACAAACGAACACACCAAAAGAATACATTGAAAAAATAGTTAAAGATGGAAAAACTATAACTGAACCAATGGACATTGCAGAATCATTTAATATTTTTTTTATTGACCTTACAATTGACATACCAAATAATACTATTAATAACTCTAATTTGACATCTACTAATACTAAAAAACATACAATTAATAATCTATCACAAAATAATATCTATAATTGTAATTCTATATTTTTAAATCCAGTCTCACCTTTTGAAATTTTTCAAACAATTAAATCATTAAAAAATACAAATAGCGCAGAGTACGATGAGATTAACACTAAGGTTATAAAGTATGTGGTAATTCTATTAGCTCCAGTTCTATGCGACATAATAAATAAGTGCTTGCAGTACGACATTTTCAGAAGAATTTAAAATAGGAGTAGTAAAACCCCTATTTAAAAAACAAGACAAACTAAATATGAATAATTATAGGTCTGTTGCACTAATACCTGTAATTGGAAAAATATTTGAGAAAGTAATACATCAACATTTATATACATACTTTGAGAGAAATAATTTGTTTGCACCAGAACAAAAAGGGTTCAGGAAGAATAAAACTATAAATATGGCAATCTATGATTTTCTTGCACCAATAGGTACTAACCAATGTTTATAAAATAAATCCCGTGGTGACCATTTTTATGGGCATGAGTAAGGCTTTCGATTTTGTGAACCACGAAATCCTCTTAAATAAACTGTATAACTACGGGATAAGAGGTAATGCGATAAATCTGGTAAAATCATATCTGGAAAAACGAAAACAAATAACACAAATAAATAGAATATGCATTGTAGCCAAAACTGAACAGAATTACGTCTCCAACCCAAGAGAATTAAAGCGTGGAGTACCTCAAGGTAGTGTCATGGGGCCGTTATTATTTCTAGCGTACATAAACGACATGCCGAAAGTGACAAATCATCCCATGGTGCTATTTGCGGATGATAGTACAGTTATAATTTCTTGCGATGACCCAAATAACTTTGAAACTGAAATCAATACTACCCTAAACACAATTATTAAATGGCTCGACAGTAATAATCTAATGATAAATATTGACAAAACCAAAAAAATGAACTTTAAAAATAAACAAAATACATTGACTACTAATATTGACATTAACCACTCTGGCAAAAAAGTTGAACAAACAGAGGTAACAAAATTTTTAGGAATAGATATTGATAGCAATCTTAAATGTAAAACACAAATAGAATCCACATGTAAAAAGCTGAATAAATTTTCATACGCATTGTATAAACTTTCGAAAACGGTCAGTGAGGATGCAGAATTACTAGCTTACAATGGATATGTAGACTCCACTCTTCGATTTGGAATAATTTTTTGGGGTAACGGGTTATCGAAAGAAAAAGTCTTGGTATCACAAAAAAGATGTATAAGATCTATATGCGGCTTACGTCGCAGAGACAGCTGTAAGCCTCACTTTAGGAGGCTAAATATTTTGACGTTTCCTTCGTTGTACATTTATGAGGTAGCTGCTTTCGTCAAAACAAATTCTAATTTATTTAATAATTACACAAGTAAACGCCACAAATCAAAAATTCATATGCCCCAACATAATACCACTTTATTTAAAAACAATATCTACGGCATGGCACCTATAGTTTATAACAAGCTGCCGGATAATGTGCGTAATATAGAACATATAACACTATTTCGGAGGGAATTAAGAAAGTTACTTATCAAGAATGCATATCATACGTTAAATGAATTCATAAATGACCCAACAATATAATAATAATAATAATGAATATATGTAGAATTATAATGTCAATATACAATATACTAATTAATTACTCATAGAAAATGTTATGTTAAGTTAAGTTGCATGTACTATACTTTTACATACTAAATATTTGTGTGCCCTACGGCGAAACATAGAGAACTATACCTACTGTTCCAACATATTTTACCTATGTTTGACAATTAAATGATTTGGTATGATTTGATTCATTAATATTGTAAATAGTCTTTGTGACAGTGGACAGCCTTATTTAACTCCTTTTCCTTTGTTGATCAAATTACTTTGCTGTTCGAACCATTTGATGCAGGTCCGTTCATACATGCAGGCTTTTATTATCCTATTCGTTAAAATCTTATTGGTCCTTGAAAGGAGAATATCCTTCAGCACGTTTAGGTCTATAGTATCAAATGCTTTTGCGATATCTAGCGCCAGTTCATGTTCTGTTACCCGCGCGCCATTCTTCGTCTAGTACCCTGCGTAGTGTGAAGATGTGGTCATCGGTGGATCTATTGCGGAGAAATGCTGCTTGTAAGTTCCCGAGTACTTTTGTTATCTCGTCTAGTTTGATGAGCAGGTATGTCGCGTATATGCGATATCCTGTATTGCACATTGTTATACGGCGATAGTCATTGGTGTCTTGAGGGTTTCTGATTTTTTTGGATAGGTACTTGGACCGTTTCATTCCAGGACTCCGTATTATATTTTCTGTCCAAGCTCTGTGCATTGAATAACCTTTAACAGTTGTGGCGGTATTCCTTTGTACAGTTCCGGGACTACTTGATCTGTAACCGGCGCTGTTCCGTTGCGCATGCGGCTGATTTCCTTTTTTATGTCGGCTATTGTTGGACATTTTCTAGATAGTCAGGGTTTAATGGAGTTTCGTTGGGGATGGTAATAATTTTAGGGCCTTCTGATTTCCTTAATTCCTGTTCCCAGGCGTGACATTAGGATAAATC
The DNA here is from genome assembly GCA_949825045.1 of Argyresthia goedartella. Taxonomy (NCBI): domain Eukaryota; kingdom Metazoa; phylum Arthropoda; class Insecta; order Lepidoptera; family Argyresthiidae; genus Argyresthia; species Argyresthia goedartella. The sequence continues at coordinate 15,791,166 of OX463821.1, read as the reverse complement.
GTTGTTTTTTCCACCGTTTCGATTGAAGCTGGTGTCGTCTGTAATAGTGGTACACGATTTGCATGTGTTTGCTTGGGTGTTTTTTTCCTAGGCCTTCAAAAAATGCTCTGCATTCTCGTTTTTCTTCATTATCAATAATTTCCTCAAGACGTCGTCGGCATTCTTTGAGTTGTTTATTAATTGTTTTTTCGGTTGGTCGACGTCGTTTAAGGAATTTGGCTTTCTGTAAATTTGCCAGAGCAATTCGGTGTTCCCGCGATCTAGCTGGTTTTACGGAAGTGTTTTTTGGGCTACTGACTTCATAACCCCTGTAATAGATTCCCACGGGATGTCGGGCGTATATTCGTCGTCATTTTCTATAAATATGTAGTTGTTCGCCGTAAGTTCTTCCATAGTCCTGTTATGGTATTTTACTTTTGTGTCATTCCTTTCATCTCGTGCTAGGGCGGTGTACGAACAAAGTTTATAGTTGAACTTTAAAGCTGTTATCGCTTTGTCCTTAGTTTGGGTTGTACTCTTTGTTGATTCCATTTGCGTGTCGCCAGTTCTTGGAAGCAGGTTTAGTGGGTCAATTTCACCCCAGATTATCTTGTGGTCGGAAATATGCAGGTAGCTCCATTGTCCTTTGAAGAAGTTAAATGTGTATGGCGCATTATTCGAGATAATTATATGGTCTAGTTGTGATTTTATTTTCCCGTTAGACCATGTGGCCCAACATGACTTGCGAGCCCAGGTGGTTTCTACTTTTAAGTTTTCGCGGGTACAAATATCCATTAGCATTTCTCCGATGATATTTGATGATTTGTAGAGGTTTGTTCCTATAATTCCCTTTTTCCTGTATTCCTTTGTATCGCCTAGTCCGATGTGGGCGTTGAAGTAACCTAACATTAATATTTTTGCTTAGTTTGGTTTCTTGTGAATGATCTTTATAAGTTGCGAAAAAGCTGCGGCGGTTGCTCTCGTGGAAGAGCTGGGGATATGTGCGTTTATTACATATAGTGTATGAGTGGCCGATGTTGTTGTTGCTGCCATGGTTTCCACGTCGCGATTTATATTTTGGACCGATAAGTTCAGGTCCATTATAATTAGTAATAGCTACGCCACAGTGTGCGATGCTGGTTGTGCCTGATAGATACCAGAGATAGTGTTTTGACACGTATGTCCCCGATGTCATGTTTTTTTCCTGTATATATGCTATATGTATGTTTCTGTTTGTCAATTCAGCATCAATGTTTAGTCTTTTAGGTATTTCGGCGCATCCTCTAACGTTCCAAGTAGCAATGCGCATACGCTCGCATGTGACTTTTGGTTTAAATATGGGGCTGTTTCGTATCATGTTGTCAGGGATGTTTTCTATTGATTTTATGGTTGACCTTGTGGAGGTCATGGGTGTTGCATTAAGTATCATAGGGGAAGGTATGTTGTTATCAGTTTGGCTGTTGGTTGCTAGATCCGAGGGTAAATTTTGTGATTCAAGCAAGTATACGCTGTCGTAGAGTCGTATGTGTCGTATTCGGCGGCTGCTATTATAATCTCCTCTCCAGCCCAAGTGCCGTAATTGCGCAGATTTTTAATGTAGTCATGAGGGTTTCTTCAGGCTCGGCGAATGCAAACTTTATGTTCTGTTCATCTCAGTTTTCTTCTACATATTTAACTAGGTCCTTACGAATGTGGGTGTGGTCGAGTGTTAATTGATATACTTAGGTGATTAATGTGGTCAGCAACTGCGTGGAGGCAGTTACCATCTCTCGGCATTGATAAGGCTTTCATCTTTTTGGAGATATCAAATATATTCAAACTATTTTTATTACCATACCTCGCGAAGGTTCGCAATTCTTTAAAGGGTTAGTGCATTCTCTACCACAATAATATATCTATGGAGACTTTGAAATTGCCTTTTGAGCAATTTCAAAAGCATGTTATAGCGACTGTCGAAAAAGGGATATTACAATGTTCAAGACTACTTAAATAATGGGACTGTTTGGGGTCAAGCTATCTCAGTAGTTGGGGTTAATAATTTTGTAATTATGTATTCCTGTCTATTAATTAAGTAATTAATATTGTAATTGTTGTATTAGTTAAGCACAAGCTATTTTTAAAAGAGATCTAAAAATCAATATGTGGGAGTTTCTATGCCCTTCTCTCCCACAGTTGTCTACTGTAGAGAAAAGGCAAAATATGCCGTTTGATAAGAATATGTAACTAACTACAGTAATAAAGATATTTGATTTGATAATTCAATTCAATTTCTTAATTAATGGCGGTCTAACAACGAGGTTAATTTCGCCAATATCACATGTTTTATAGATTTCACTGTATTTAGGGAGGGCCTTCGCACGTGAGCATTCTGCATCTTCTTGAGAATTCTCGCGAGAATTTGCCGTCCAGCCGGATCCACGAGATACCGCCGCAAGCCACACATTTAGCAATAGTTTTCACCAGGAAATCTTAAAAGGGTAGTATTTCATTACACATCAATGTTACTTTGTGGAAAAGGTTCATAAATACAGATCAAATAATTGCAATTTGGTACTATTATTTCTTAGTATACAATGGTGTCGATAATATTTTTTACATCATTATCGACATTTCTTGGACAAATTTGTAATAGATAAATTATTGCAAATCCGCTACTATAAACGTACTTCTGATAATTCTGGGCCGAAATAATTTGGGAAATGTTCCGCTATCCTAATATATCCAATAAAATACAAAAAAAAAACTACGAATAACATCGACTAATATTTACCTGTGGTAGCTGATGAATTCGTCCAAGTTTTCATGATTTCTCATGTAAATTTTACTCTGTATGATACTACATGACTTTCTTATGAATTTTATAATTTATCTCGCTGATAGATTATTTTTATAATTAGAATAACGTTTCCCGAAAGTTTCGATCGAAGAATATACTATAAGTTTCGATTTGGAATACAGTATGTTTATTGACTATGATAGATGCTGTTCGATGTAATTGAAGAGTTCGTTGTTGTCTCACAAACTATACACATGGCGAGTATGACCTAATTCTGTGGAGCAAAAATAAACCAAAAGAAACCAACCCATCAACAAGTGTACCTACGCAATCCAAAATTGACGCTATATCTATTAAAGCAAAGAGTTTCGTTTATCTGTGCTCCAACTATACCAGTGCCATATGCAATAGGCTTTTGAGATTAGGTGCCATTGCCAGCGCAAGTCAGGCACGCTTTTACCGACGCGACGGCATGACGTACGTTGTCGGTAAAACCGACACGACATGAAGCGCCATCTGTTGACAACTGACAGAACCATAACAAAAAAGCTAACAATGTCTTTCCTGGCATGTTCAACAGGGCGGAAATATTCTTGTTATCCTAGTTAACTATTCATTGTATTACGGCCCCATCTTTTGCCACATTTGCTCGGAAGTGAAGTGAAAAAAGTGTTATTCCCTGATGGCTGCTGAACACTCTCGACTCTGTGCAGTTACAAAGATAGAGAAAGAAAAGCGGATCCAGCAGAAGCAGCAATGGCGCCCATTACCCTTCTCATACCCAGTCAGCAGAAAATAATAGCATGAAAATTTAGCTGATGCCTATGATGGATTCTTGGCTCAGTAAGTATACAATTACTACCCATAGGTGGGTTAAGGCATTGGCTTCCCACAGGCACAACATGCGTGTTGGTAAGGTATAAAAAAAACATATTTTTGTGTTTAGTGATGATTTTTTTAATACCTACTCATACCATAATAATCTTAATAAATAAAAGATATTTTACAAATGCATGTATTACTACATACCTATTTGGTAAAATCTAAATAATTATATATGAATATTGCATTCAACTTGGTAGATGCAAGAGCCCGTCAGTTTTGATTGGAATTTGTAATGACGATAAGTTGGGCCGGGGGTGGTGACTAGACTCTTCATTTAGCGTGCAAAGTCTTTTCTATAAATCCTTTCATCTCCTTGAGCTCTGCTTCGGATGAGCTGTGTGTCAGGCCCTGGTAGGTATGGAACTCTATATTCTTCATAAATGTCTTCAAGAAAGAGGCGGTCATCTGCCCCCACTTGTAAGGGACAACTGGATCACAGTCCCCGTGGGCTTGGAATAGCTGAAAATGATGTTAGAGCTGAGTGTTAATGGAATTAAAAAAATATTGAGTCAATTGACTTTTTACTTCAGGTATTTTAGTCTTTTGGTCAGCTAAGCTGGAAAGAAAATTAGTTGGCCTTAGGACTATGTATTCAATTTATTGTTAATTAAGCTTTGCCCAAGAAATTTTACATATAAATGTTATTAAATGCAGTTAATTAAAATTTTGCACATCATCACAGGAAGGGCAGCATTATATAATTTGCATAAACTAAAGGGGTCACAGTGAAGTGTATTGTACTGAATAGAAATATAGCTGGGTCAATTCAGCAATGTTTATATTATTCTCCATTCAATGCAGAGGTTGTCCCACTTCCATTATGTGTATGTGAAAAATCGAGGTTCCACATTTTTGCTGGCTGGAAAATTATAATTTTTAAAGTGTTTTTAAGATCTAATTTTTACCGTTAGGACTGCTTAATCTATTTTTATCACCTTTGTCTATTTATTATAATTAACAGATATGGAGACACAACATTTAGAAAAATCAATTTATAAGTTAGATTTATTCTCTTCTTTTGTCTTTCCAAGATTGATCTATGTAGTTTGTTTTAACTGAATTACACAACAGACTGTATATGACTGTATCTAATACCTACCAACGATATCTATCTATAATTTCGAAAAATATTTTGTATGCCATAGCATCACTCAAACTCTTTCATCATTGATTACCGGGATTGTAATTGGGTGAAATGGTCACAATAGAGGACTGATCACCTTCCCGTGGTTCAGAGGGTGTCCTGCCTCATCATTGTTGATTAAGTAATTTACTACATTCAACCTCTTTGTTGGTAGCGGAACTTATGTTTGACAGTGCAATGCAGAAGCAGAGTTTCATTAATCTGAGGTCTGATGCGTATTAAGCTGATTTATGCTCAACAACAAGTCAATAATGTCACTATGGATTTCAGAAACCTATGAAGGTGCCTCTCAAATGATAAACAAATAGTTTTATGATGGGGAACTATGAGATTATGATAAATGCGTTTTAAAGCCTCGCTAGTTATTAATAAAATTATGATAATGATAATGTGGCCTTGTACATTGAGGTGAATCAATATCAGTCATGATCCTATTTTCATTATTTTTGTTTAGTGAAGTAAGGTCTAAAATTAATTATTGTCTATACTAACAAAAAATATGCTATTTAAATGTTAAAAGTATGTAGCTGTTCACTGTAATATTTCACTGAGAGAGATAGAGATGATCCAAATAGTATAGCTATGCGCTACTTGCTAGGTGTCATACTTACAGGCAAATCAAAGGGCACCTTCACATCTTCAGGGAAGTGTGCATGCCTGGGAAGCCAACATGATAAAGACATAATGCCGGCGAGTGGTTGTGTGAATGTAAGGCCGGCATGGAGAGCCAATGCACCTCCTTGAGAGAAACCTCCAACCAATATCCTATTTGCTGGAATCCCGGCCTGTAAATAACAATGGTACCTATTTCAGTATAGCACAACATTATAACAGTTTGATTTTGGTAATATTTGCTCAGCTGCTACCTATTAATAAATATGAAACCAATATTTTTTTAAGATTTTTCTTTTAAACTCACCTTGAGTTCATCTGAAATCAAGCCATGGATCAAGCTAGTAGCCCGGACTATGCCATCTTCATCCTCTGGAGCAGTGGCATCTAGAGTCCGCAGGTCAAACCAAGATGGCATGCGGAACCCAGCATTGAGAGTTACAGGCATGGTTGCAGCTGTTGGGCAGATCACCTTAACGTGCGGACCACGGATAGCAGCGATGGTGCTCGCCCAACCATGGCTGAAATATTATCACAATGCACTTTACAAAGCAACCCCACCACAATAGACCAGCAAATACGAAATATTACTAACCCTGTGTCTCCAAGGCCATGTAAAAATATAAGCTGAAAAAACAAATTGGGTTGTTTACTTGTACAGCAGCTTTAGACTACATTCAAACCTGTAATCTAATAAATATCCGGGTTTGATGGAATCTTCAGAGACCAATTAGTGTAATAATAGTTATGACTTACAGATGCTGTATGCTTTGCTGTGGCAGCAATAATTACTGGGTTCGGTTCCATTTTCTGTGGCTTTAATTAGGGAAGTAATTTAAGTTTTATCTGCGAAAATCAATAAAATTAGCCGCAAACCAAGACACCGTGAAGAAAGTTCGCAAAAGAATGAACGAATGAATTAAGAAACCTTTTTTTATAGTGTATTTTACGGCCCTGGAACTAGTCCTTTTTGGCCTAGTGTGTTTTTTTTTCAATTTTACGACTACTTACAACTCTTACTTACTTACAAGTCTTACTTCAGCCGGGGTGGGTGGAACTAAACAAAACGAACGAACAAATGAATTAAAATTAAAGGGTTGTGTAAAGAAGGTTCAATCTCAAGAACCCCCCCCAAAGCTACCCGACCCGACCAATCTAAACCAACCGGGCGGACGTGTATGGATTTTAAATAAATGAATGAATTTGTAATATTGTCAATTTTTGTTTGTGTGTGTGTAACTGCCGGACTGACTTGCGTTGCGACTAGCTAGATTTTGACAATGACCAGCGAAAGCGAAATAAACTAAACAGAATGAAAACGCAATTTCACATATTTAATTGTTTAGATGTGACTGTGACTAATTAATTCACTATTTGATACTGTGCTATGGTTATCAGTAGTTTGAATTTATATTCTAGAAAAAAAACCTGTACATAGGTAAGATATTTCTGTTATTAGTTTTGCCACTAGTCCATTTCGACACTGATGTTTTGTGCTACTATATCATCTGAGAAGAGACAATTCCGACACTCCACAACGCTGAAATGGCCACTAGTCAATGATTGCACATTCGATATCATAGTTTGGTTGGAGTGTAGGTAAGGGGGCACAAGGGAAAGGGACTTAGAAAATGTTTCGCTCTGATGCAGCTAGGGGCTGGTTCCGCCCCTTTGTCGACACTGACCGATATTTCTACATTCTTGGAAACCAGATTAGTCTCTTAATGGGTTAATGAAAATCGTTGTATGTAAAATTGATCCTTGCATCGTAATGTCGACTCAAGAGCGAAGTATGACGCATTAGATACATGACAAACAAACATAACATAAAAATGAATATACAGGCAGATACTTTGCTTCTGACCCCTCACTAGGATACCAGGAACCAGAATTATTGACATCACACATATATAAACATCCAAGACCTGGGGTTTTTTTCTTGATCCCCAGCCGGGGATTGAACCCAGGATCTCTCGCATGGTAGGCAGGACCACAACTGCAGCGCCACAGAGGTTGCCCTGACTGATGAAACCAGAAACAAACCCATCTTTAGATCTGGGTACTATCAATGCTTCTGTCTGAGCACATGTGCATGCATGTGCCATCTAATAATATCACAAACAAAGTCACCACATCACAACATAGGCATACATGCCACACCATTATCATCCAACTTTTGACCTGCTTAGAGATTAGAGACTATAGAGATTAGGTACATTCTCAGTTGTAAGATGTACATGTGATACTTTTATGTTTCAGTTGGCACAATGACCAAAGAAGATATACTGTTGCCGGTTGAAATGGGCAGACTAGAAATAGAGCCCTCGAAAGGGAATACACCCACCCACATTGTTGAAAACCCATTCATCATATCACAGGAAAAGAAGCACTTCTACACACAGAAATTACTAAGGCATTCAAAAAAATGTAATTGTTCTTCACATAAGAAGGACATAACTGTACCTATATATAAAGTAAACAAGAAGGGAAATAATAAAATCATCAAAGAGCCCACATTGAAATTTCTTCAGAATTATGAGGGTAATGCCTCTTTGGCAGCCATGACTAGTGTAAGAAATGTAAGTGTTCCGTATACAAATAGAAAAATAGACTCTCCTGAGTCAACGCAGAGTGACAACCTCAGCTTCCGCGCACTAGTTGATAATTGCAATCAGTTGAGAATATCATCAGATTGTAGTGGGAAAATCAATGAGCCACTAGAAGGAATAAGTGAATCAAAGTGGTGGAAACATCCTATACCTCTAGTATCAGCCAGTAAAGAGGCCTCTCCCGACAAAAACCGTGGTGGTCCATCATGTTCTCAAGAAGCTCTGAACCCCTCATGTGATGTGACTATTGATGAATTAGCAAGTTACTTTGAAACTTTGGTCCACATACCTAAAAAGATGTCATCAATGGCTGAAATGATGTACATTTAAACCATGATGTAAAGATAATAATTTTAATCTATCTTGATATATCTAAATACATTTTATTACTTAATAAAAATGTGTAGTCATTCATTTACTATTATTTCTTACCTACTAGGAAGGTGCTTACGTAAACTAGAAGTTATACCTTACATTCTCGTTTGAGAATACTATACTAGGCATACCACTATCGAACAGTTACAACTTCTTGTTCGGCTAACCTGGCTTTATGAGGGGGAAAAGGGTAGACGCCGGATAAACTATTACTAAGGGTAGACAATCAGAACGGAGTTAAATACTCATAGGAAGATGAAATCCCGAATCGTGGGATTTTTGACAAAAAGATTTAATGTCCGTCTGTGGTCCATTGAGATATATTTGAATGCTTAATACGAAACACATTAAAATATATTTTTCTAATCATTCGTTTTAAAGATACATACTTTGAAAATAATTCAGATATCGAGGATGTAGGCAGAAGAACTACATTACCTTTGCCTAGCAATAAAAAAGTACTAGCTTTCAATGTCACCATAACATCTAACTTGTATCGTATTTAGCATAACCGTGCGTTCGATTTGTTTGATCGTCCACCCTCACCCGCATAAAACAAACAGAAGAATAACACTAAACAAGTTCTACGCCTGCAAAAGAGATAGCATGTAAGGTGGGCTCATGGCGGGTGTCAACTCAACTGAGACATACGTAGTATCCCTATACAGTCTGTGACTGAGACGTTCAAACCGAACGCAGCCTTTGTTTTTTTTAACTTTCTGGGACAGGCATAGACAAAGCCTTGACAATGTCATTTTTTTACATTGGTAAAGGTAACATGGTCCATTATGCCCACATCAACTTTTTCCAAAAACTCGAGAAATTAAAAATTTATTTAAATATGAAAAATCTAAATTTAGGAAAATAGTAAAATGAAAATCCCTTGAGCTCTTGACCAATTTTTTAATTAGCTATTAAAATTAGGGGGTTAATAATTTGAAATGTTGTCAATTACTGAGCCGGGCATTCCGAGGCCGTGTACTGCCTGTTCAACCCCGGAATCAATCTGACAAACGTATTTTACTTAACATGCCTAAAAATTTAAAAAAAAATACGAGAAAAACTGTGTTTTTACTTTTTTCATACCTTAAAAAATGGCTGAGATATTTACGATCAAAGTGCGTATTTCCGGCCGAAGGTTTTTAAAAACGCGGGCGGGCGCTCACTACCCCGGTCATTCGACAGACGCGCTCTCATTCGCACGCCGCTGCGCAATAAAAAACAAAATAACCAAGTTAACAGTGTTAAAAATGGCAAATAAATACTGTCTTGTGCCTCGGTGCTTTAATTCAACAATTAAAACACCCGATAAACTCTTTTTTATGTGCCTCTAGACCACATAAAATAGACAAAAATGAGGAAAAAGTGGATGACAGTGAAACGCACCGGACCGAGCGCCGCACGCGCGCCGTGTCGCGGCGCGGTCCGGGCTGGACTCGGGTTGTGAAGTCATACTAGGAGCGCGCGTAATCTCGGAAATTCTGTCGTCTTTATAACTTCGGAAATACTGCATGTATTGAAGTGAAATAAAAACTAACGTAATGTACATGATCTACACTCCGATTTAAAGTGTATTTGATAGTAATATTTTGACCCTTTTGTTACGTTTAGATTTAATGTCCATTGAAATATATTTGAATGCTTAATACGAAACACATTTAAATATATTTATCCATTCATTCGTTTTGAAGATACTTTGAAAATAATTCAGATATCGAGGATGTAGGCAGAAGAACTACAAATACCTTTGCCTAGCATTAAAAAAATACTAGCTGACACTAGCTGTCAATGTCACCATAACCTCTGACTTGTGTCGTTTCGGTTCGGTTTCTTTGTGTTTTCAGAAAGAAACACCCGCATAAAACTAACAGAAGAATACACTATATAAGTTCTACGCCTGCAAAAGAGATAGCATGTAAGGTGGGCTCATGGCGGGCGTCAACTGAGACGTTGAAATCGAACGCAGCCTTTGTTTTTCTTTTACTTTCTGGGACAGGCAAAGACAAAGCCTTGACAATGTAATTTTTTATGTTCTGGCAAAGGTAACATGGTCCATTATTCAATTCAATTCAAATATTTTTATTTCGGATAACTTAGATCCATAGGTACATTTTCTTTTTAGACTTATATACAGTTATGAATTAGTTAACTTAAATTACATTAGATAAAATAAAATAAAACAAACATATGCAAGTCCATAAATGGGACAGACTATCCGACCCCAGTCTACCGGGCTTTTCATGGTACATTTGATGTCATGTGAATGTTTACCCAGTGACACCGGATCGGACAATCTATCTTATTCGCAATAATGTTCAGGATGGAGTTGGCGCTACCCCGCATACGGTACATCAAAGATGCTGTTCTTGCTCTTAATATGGCGTAAAAATCCGCAGTACGCTCTTCGGCAAACATCCCCGATGCACTGCAATAACGCGGCAGCCCCAACAACATCCTAAAACCATTGTTATATTGGATCCGAAGGGCGTCGAACGAATTCCGCTTGTATCTGACCCACAAAGCACACGTGTAGAAGGACTGACAAAATGCCTTGAATAAAGTCACTTTGACAGCCCTCCCACAACATGCAAATCTGCGGGCCAGCATATTGCTTCGAATCGCCGACGCCCTTCGCTCCCTTTCCATATCTTGATCATCTCATAAGTCCTCGGTTACTAGATGACCAAGATATTTAACAACACTAACCTGTATCAATTGAGATCCACTCAACAAAATAGGCGGTACGTGAGATGAGCCTTATTACCAGCTTTAAATATCTTGATTTCGCTTTTAATTGGGTTGTAACGCAAACAGTGTGCTACAACATAGGTCTCTCACACAGACACCAGCCTCCTTAAACCACTAATCGAGGGGCTCAACAAGCACATGTCGTCTGCATAGCTGAAGTTGTTGACCAATTTTCCGTTAATAGAGCAGCCGACACCCGCATTGCTCAGCTCCTCGATCAGATCATTAACATAAAGGTTGAAGAGCGAGGTCAACCCCCCCCCTGTCTCACCCCGCACTTCAACCTATATGTATCCGAATGCGTGTTGGCCCACCTAACGCAGTTCACCTGGTTGGCATACCAGTATTTAAAAATACTGGTAAGTTCATCTGGTAGACCTGTTTCATTAAATTTCTTCCACAGAACCTCATAAGACACTAAATCAAAAGCTTTGGATAGATCCAAGAATCATGCATATATTGGTGTTTTTCTATCCGTATAGTATCTAACAGTGTGCTTAATACTCCGAATCGCACTTTCAGTAGACAGTCCTGGTTGAAACCCAAACTGTGCGTCATTTAGATGAAGATACTTTCGAAACTGAGAATTAAGCACACCCTCAAATATCTTGGCTATAACCGTTGCTAAAGAAATTGGTCTATAGTTTTGCTTGCTAGAAACATCACCTGATTTATTTTTTATAATAGGGACAACTATTGTTCTCATCAGATTCTGAGGCAGGTATGAATGAACTACGCATAAATTAAATAACATTGCAAAAACCCTGGGTAGATGAACCCCAGCACATTGCAGGTGCTTGATGCTCAGACCATCATGTCCCGGCGATTTGCATCTGACCATTTTACGAATGATCATAGCTATTTCTTTGGCTTTGAAGGTTGTGGTTATTTCCGGAACATGGTGATCTCCAGCATCACGCTCAGCCTGCACCGGCTGAGATTTTACACAAAAATGACTCTTAAACAAATCAGCAATCTGTTTGGGGTCACTGACCCCTTCAACACTTACTGGTTGTGTAGATTTAGGAGTTGACTTATTTGTATTCTACCAAAAATCACAAAAATTCTTTTTAGAGGTGTGTGTGGCCAGTATATCCATTTTAATTTGTTCCTGGTTGTTCTGACACCATTTAAGCTTGGATCTTAACAATTTACGGCTTAAGTTCATATCATTAAAAACTTCACCATTTCTTGGTCTTCCACGTAAGATCCATAGCTGAAATTTTTCGCGAGCCATCCCGTGAGCAATACTGAAATGTTTATTCTAACCTGTAATGGATTTTTTATTATTTTTGGAAGTTACGTTACTAAAATATTGATGCCTCCCTTAAAGTATCTATGATATTGCCATAAAGATCGTCTATAATATGTCTGTGATCTAGTTTATCACACTGTTGATTACAACAATCCTGGAACTGTGCTGGAAAATCTACCAAGCGAAGTTTATTATTACAATATTTACTGTATTTACTAATTTGTTCCAGTGTCCTTACCCCCCCATTTTACTTTATTTAATATTATTTTTTCATTATTATTATTATATATCTTAGGACTAACTAAATTCAAATTACATTTAACTAATAGGGGCAAATGATCTGGCCAATAGCCATCCTCTATAACTGATGTCTCATCGATTGTCTGTCTGATAAGATCAAGATCTAAAAATTTATTTAAATATGAAAAATCTAAATTTTGGCAAATGCAAATTTGGCAAATTTTCCTTAAGCTCTTGACCAACTTTCGAATTAGCTATTAAAATTAGGGGGTTTATAATTTGAAATGTTGTGGGACGTCTCTCATTGGCTGGACATACTGGCTTGTGATTGGTCGAACATTTTTGATTTACCTTAGACGAATCTAAGGCCATGATCATAATAGTGAAGTTTTTTGTAAGCAAGTAGCAAGTTTAACATTCACTTGACACATAGCATAACCTCAAAATAATTCATATTTGGTTAGTTTTAAATAAAAACAAACTCAATTCTGCCATTTATAAATAAATAAATAAACCCTGTAAATACTGAGTTCAAGTAGCATTATATTTATTGAGTCAAATTAGGCTAGAGTAGGTTATTGTGGCTAAATTTCAATTGGGTCATAGGTTAGGTTGGAACTTAGAAGAAGCAAAATCGAAGCGGTGCGGAACGAAGCATATGGAAATAAAAACAACATTTAACTATATGAATAGATTTTTTAAGATAGAGGAGACACTATGAACACACTCCAATCTCTGATGTAGCAGTTGTCTATGCCATAGACTCTATGGTAGTCGGGACGCCAATTCCGGGGCCGGACAATAATGGGCCGGGCATTACAGGGACTTAGTGCTATAAATTGATCATATAGGTAGGTATGAATTTAATTCTTGTTTACGTAATCAGTGCGATCGCCAGTGATAAGCAGTGAGCAATGAGCATTAATGAAATAAGTTATATATAATAAGTTCATTTGTGGATGTTGTAAATATAATTAGTATATGATGAGAATTGTAATTTTGGAGAGGAATCATTCAAACATTAGGTAGTCGGAATGAGGGTTTTCGATACTTTTTCTGCCACCAGGCGGCGCCTCGTAGGCGTCAGGTCTAAACAGCTGTCAGATAGTACAAAGTCAGAAAACCCTCGAGGGTTTTCGATACTTTTTCTGCCACCAGGCAGCGCCTCGTAGGCGTCAGGTCTAAACAGCTGTCAGATAGAACAAAGTCAGAAAACCCTCATTGTTTGAATAACAGTGTTGAAACACTTCTAGATTTAAGATCATACCTAAGCAATAGAATTCAAAAGCAGAAGTCAACGGCGTTCAATCTGATGGATCAGTTGTAAAAATTGGCGTTCCACAATTTCCATATTAGGCCAAAAAGGGATATTACAATGTTCAAGATTACTTAAATGACGGGACTGTATGGGGTTAATCTAGCTCAACACAGACCTTGGTTATTAATAATTATGTAATTATTTATTCCTGCTTATTAATAAGAATTATTAATATTGTAGTATTATCGTTAGTTAAGCACAACAGAGTATTAAAATATAGCGTTTTTAATCACCTAGAAATAGTTTATTGGAAAACATTAATTACAAGATTACAAAATTTTCCGAGAGTCCGCGGCGAAGCTCAAAATCAGACTGAAGACTAAAGGAAATGAATATTTAAACACTAATTGTCGAATTACGTTAAATCATATCAATCATATAAATTTCAACCTACCGAGCTTGTCAACAAGTAGTCAGCAATATGGTGATTATAACAGAACCCTTCAGCCAGCACAAAACAATCTGGCGGTCAGTCCATGCGTAGTATCCTCCAACCATTTCGCTGAATCGTTCGACCCAATACAGCCCTGGACACCGTCGGAGTCGAAAAGGGCGCGAACGCATGTTGTGTTGCCTAACGAACCCCAAACAAGCACGGAGGCGATGGGTAATACCACTGTCTCCAGTTGGGGGCAACACATGGTTGGGCTATGAATTCCTAGCGGGGACCCCCGCGGACCCACGCTGCTTGGTCCCTTCGACCAGGCAGGTCGCCATACGCGAGTGGGTCCCAAATCGCTTCAAACAGCCCGCGCGCCTCCGACTCTGATCCCACCTTACGACGCCCCTGTAGGGGGGAGGGCGGATGTTCAGCCGCGGATGCTCCATGAGCGGGGGTGATAACCGATGTGAACGTGGAGGTGGTGACAAGCGGGGTGATACCCGAGGCGGCGTCCGACCCGTGCGTGCAAAGCTCGAGGGTATCCGCTGACAACTGCCCGTGACGGCCCGGTCCACATACGCGCGACCTGGTAGGTCACAGAACCACCTGCAATGTACCCCGAACAAAGTCTCCGTCATCAGCCTGAATACATCCCTGTGCTGGTGGCCCTACCCAATCCTGCCCCTGAGTCCGACCCTGTGCGTGAGGGTCCCATTCTCCATTGATTTGGGTACCGACCGAGTCGCAACCAAAAACTCAGGACCCCCAGTGAGATTATTCTGAGTGCGGCCCTGTACCCTAGTACGCCCTTGTGCACGAGGCGACATTGGCCCTTGAGTTGCGTACCGATTCGCCTCCGAAAACTCAGGGCCTCCCATGGCATAACTCTGAGTACAGCCCTGGCGCGACTTCGGTCGCCCTGTACCTGAGTACGACCCTGCTCATTCGTTTGGCCAGACCGGTTCGTACACAACATCTCGTTATGCGGCCTATTACAAATTTCGCACGAACGCGTACATTATCTCGCTAAATGCGGATCCAGGCATTTAAAACAACAGGTAATTTGACGCCCTCCCTGAACCCATTGTTCCCTAATTTATTACGATTGGCCACGCCATGGCCAATTTGCCTACAACATGGGCAGGCATCATCACAGAACATTTAATAATTATTAAATGTTCTGTGGGCATCATTTACTATTTTTAATTTGAGGCCAGAATTGTAAACAAACAACTGTCATTTTCTAGAACAAAACCGATGATTTTGACATTCATATTATATTTTTTAACACCCTTGCTCGTAAAGCTGATGTAATTCCACCGGTTATAAATATGTAAAGCGGGTCATAAAAAACGCGTGTGTTACCAAAGCAAATAGTTAAGTTATAGTCCATACAAATTCCATAACAGTATTATTTGCCATTTCAAATATGGAACTGATCGCCGCCGCATGACTCCAGCTAGTGAGCAGCGCGCTGTTGCTATTCAAATTTCGAACTAATCGCCGCGCGGCGCTAGTCAGTAGACAGTGTGCATTCACAGATTGATTTTATTTAAAATAAAAATAAAACATTTTATTCGGTAATTTAAAAACTTGGCAGCATGCTCTAGCGTCTTTGCCCACATTTTCACACAGCCACGGCAGAAAATAATCTTCGCGCCATTTTTCTCAATTTTTCTTTTCTTTGTACTTGTATTGTGAATATCTTTTTTTTTTCTGTTTCCTCGCAAATGTGTTAAAAAACGTCGTACGATATACGTGCGTATTGGTTATAACATGCTCGGCTCAATTACGCCCTCGCCTTCGGCTCGGGCTGAAATTCCGCCTCGCATGTTATAACCATCTTAACGCACTAATATCGTAATGTACTATCGAACCAACAGAATCATGACCCTTTTGCCTGATAATTCGTTTGAAACTTTCAAACTTGTAAGATCTATCAAAATGTCAATGTCTAATCAAATGATAACAAGTTCGTTACCAAGGAAATAAACCTTCAAGCGAATTTCGACCTACTTGCATTTAAGGGGTTTAGCAAAATAAGCTTATGGTGGGTCATGATTCAGATGGTTCGATAGTACTATTATCTACACACGTATCATAACCCTCTTTACTGCGTCCAAAAACCGCACGTTAAGACCAGTATAATGTAAAACTATTTGGTAAAAACTCATTTATTATCTAAAAATTTGTACATTATGACCATAATGTACAAAAATTTGTCAAATTATGACATTCAAATTTCGAACGCCGACGCCCGCCTGCGTGCCGCCTCTAGTTTGTCTGTGAAGTTGGTACTAAAGAACAAGCTAAACAACTGCAGAGCAATGATCAAAGCCACAATGCCGGTCAAACATGCGGTTCCTGAACACATCAAAGAGAGCTTATGATATGTGTGTAGATAAACTAGTGTATGTAACTGTACATAATTAGGCATTAAAACTCTCGAGCGATCCACGGCGCGAACTTTAGCCCCTCAACATTCGCAAACCGTTCACAGTCTCAGTCTAGTTCGCGCTCTGGACGAGAATGGACTGCGATACTGCAATGCTGCGCGGCGCTAGTTTGAGCTTTGGCAATTACCTAATAATTACGCCAATCTAAAGGAAACTAAAAATATTAAAAAGAAGAAAATACATCTGCATCAGCGCCCGATTAGGTAGATTTTTTTACATTATTTTTGTAACTCCTGTAGTTGGACATTAAACAATATTTTGTCTTTCTCAAACTTATTCGCACCCAGGCATCGTGCGCTTTTAATTTATTTCTATAATTGTTCAAATTATTGCCCTACAACCCTGGCCCCGTACGAAAATAGTCTATAAATGTCAATTCCAGTTCGTCATTCCATTCCCAACTCATTTTGCACGTCGCCTAGTCCGCTCTTACGTATATAGGAACACACAACCTTCAGTGGCACTTGCTAGTGAGCAACCATTTTACTTATATTGGTCTGTGTGAGCAACTGAGCCGCCCGCGAATGTGGAGCCTTGTCGTGTTCGCGCCTTGCGAACGCTTTGACGCGGGACAAAAAAAACGACAACTTAAGGGAACGAGGCGCAACACTCCCGCCTGTATGGCGCTAATCCCTGTCACTATTGGAATGTTGGGGTTGGGGTTTATACCGTTCTTCCTAAATTTAATTGTAATGAAGTGATTAATAGTCACTTTTCTTAACGAAGCGCTTTTATTTTTACGAAGAAATGCACTCAAAAGCCTCAAATCTGAGCTATACATATAAATGCTGTAGAGTCCTAACAGTTCGACAGCTATTTATTTCCAACACGATCTTAAAACAGCATAAATAAATTCCCTTTTCTGAAAATATCCTATTACAGCGGAGAGTAGATAGAGTATGTAGGGACTACATCCATATTAAACACTTTCGCACAGAAATTATTCGCATTTCTGGTTCCTCTCTTATATAATACTTAGATTAAACGCAAAATTATACTACAAAATTATCCTACGAGCTATCAGCAATGCAAAGCCAAGCTTCGCGATCTCCTTCAAACCATGACATATGCTGACACGGAGGAATTATTAACTATAGTTACATACTATTAATTTAGGTATGCTTTAACTGTACTGCTTTAACAATATGATCATTTATTAGAACTGGCAAGTAGGTATATCTAACAAAGCGTTCACTACCCGAGCCTTGAGCTTTGCGACGTGTGCCTACGGGGTGATCTATTGTGTGTTATATGACATCAAATAGTAGAATAGATGTTCAATAGTCTGAAATAGGTAAAGGCTATAACATCAGATAAATATACAATATTAAGATCTTTTGTACTACCTAACATAAGACCTAGGTTAAGATTTATACTTTTATATGACTGGAAATAAATGATTTGATTTGAATTTAAAATGATTTGATTGTTCTGGGGTATAGGTATTCTGTGGAATGAAGGAAAACTCAGATAATCGAAACTCTTTGCTTAAATAGATGTAGTGTCAATTTTGGATTTACTACTTATGTACCTTCTCTGAGAAGGAAAACGAATTACACTTGTCACCTGACGCAAATGGCGTAGTTTTTTTTACGTTCTGTTTCATCGATTTTGCTTGACATTTTATACCACAGACTGATTTTACACTACCATTTTAATAATTTTTACGTTTCTTTCATGAAATTCTCCAATTTTCATTATATTTTTTTTGAAAAACTGCATTTCTTCGCAAAAATAAAAGCGCTTCGTTAAGAAAAGTGACTATTAATCACTTCATTACAATTAAATTTAGGAAGAACGGTATAAACCCCAACACCAACATTCCAATGGTGACAGGGATTAGCGCCATACAGGCGGGAGTGTTGCGCCTCGTTCCCTTAAGTTGTCGTTTTTTTTTGTCCCGCGTCAAAGCGTTCGCAAGGCGCGAACACGACAAGGCTCGACATTCGCGGGCAGCTCAGTTGCTCACACAGACCAACATAAGTAAAATGGTTGCTCACTAGCAAGTGCCACTGACGGTTGTGTGTTCCTATATACGTAAGAGCGGACTAGGCGACGTGCAAAATGAGTTGGGAATGGAATGACGAACTGGAATTGACATTTATAGACTATTTTCGTACGGGGCCAGGGTTGTAGGGCAATAATTTGAACAATTATAGAAATAAATTAAAAGCGCACGATGCCTGGATGCGAATAAGTTTGAGAAAGACAAAATATTGTTTAATGTCCAGCTACAGAAGTTACAAAAATAAAGTAAAAAAATCTACCCAATCGGGCGCTGATGCAGATGTATTTTCTTCTTTTTAATATTTTTAGTTTCCTTTAGATTGGCGTAATTATTAATTGCCAAAGCTCGAACTAACGCCGCGCAGCATTGCAGTATCGCAGTCCATTCTCGTCCAAAGCGCGAACTAGACTGAGACTGTGAACGGTTTTTTTATAATTTTTTTAAATTTTCGTTCGAACTTTCGTTTCTCTTTGATAGCTTTAATTAATGACTGGGAATACAATCTGAAAATTAAGCTGTGAGTTAACGTTTTAGATGGAATATGGCTATCGCAGAGATTATTAAAAGTTTTAAAAATGACGTAGAATCATCTAGAGACATGCCTGAAAATGTTGTGGTCCAATCGATATCCAGTATTTCATTATTGATCGAGTCGTAGTCTCCTTTGCCGTAATGATATACAATGCATGGAGCCGTTTTTAAGAGGTCAAAGATTAGGAGGGGTAATACGATGGTTAAGGCACAATAGTGGGGATCAATAGGCACCAACGGATCATCATACTCGCTAACTGATATATTACATTCACTAGATAAGATGAGGTCTAAAATCCTACCAAATTTGTTTAGCACGCCATTATACTGTCGGAAGTTGTGAGTGCTGAGTTCATCAATCAACAAGAAATTGTTGTCTACTGGTATGCAGTAATTGGTTGGTAAAAAGGCATTTTCGTCATTAAGAAGCCAAATTATGCCACTGAGGTTAAAATCGCCTATGATTAGATATTTATCAAGAGGATTATTATTTAAAATATTTTGATCTAACTTGTTGAAGAAATTCGATAACTGTTGAAAGAAAGAATAACTCAAGTTTTGACTGCATAAATACAATGAACATAAGTGGAGTTTAATAGGTGTTTTAACATTCTTACATTTGAGTGTAATTGAGATCCATATGTCTTCGGCAGAGGAGCAAAATTGCGATTGGGGAGTAACAAATAAATCATTTCGCGTGGCAACCAATACACCTCCTCCATGGCCCTGTCCCGTTTGAGCGTGATTGCGATCCCGCCTGCAGACCACGTACCGGTTATCGAACAATCAGCGTTATTATGGAGCGATCATAGTACACATTTTGTGGGAGCAGAGAAGTAAATTGATACAAATGTGGAAAGAAGGTTTAAAGGAAATTCCACGAGATATAGCCAAACTCTTAGATGAGAAATAAACACGTTGGAGAATTATACCACCCGCATCACCCAACTTTGGTGGACTTTGGGAAGCTGGAGTGAAATCTACGAAATATCACCTAAAAATAATTATGGGAGACTCCACATTTACTTTTGAAGAGTTAACAACGCTACTTACGCAAATAGAAGCGTGCTTAAATTCACGCTCTTTATCCCCGCTAGAAGATGATCAAAGCCTAGAACCTTTAACACCGGGTCATTTTTTGATTAGAGGACAGTTACTAATAATGCCTGAGGAGAACCTTGAAGACAAGAGAATTAGTAACCTACATAGATGGCAATTGTTACAAAAAATTACCCAAGATATTTGGAAAATATGGCAAAGTGAATTTCTTCTGAGATTACAAAAAAGGCCGAAATTGAAATCTATCACGAAAGAATTTGTGCTTGGCCAGTTAGTGGTCCTAAAAGTCCACCGTTTACCACCAGGTCAATGTACAGATGGACTTACGAGAACATATGATGTTCGTACAGTTGCTGGAACTTTTCAACGCCCAGTGACAAAAATTTGTTGATTACCCGATGTACTAAGCCAATTTCAAAGGCCAATCAGGCCTTTTGCGGTGGAGAATGTTTGTTAGACCTTTTAATAAATTAACTGTTTAGTGTAGTCGGTTTACCTATAGATGGCGTTAGTAGTAGCCCACATCGCGGTATGGTTTAGTTTTTAGTGTTAAACTTAATGCTGTACCATATTGAGTAGTTGAGTTTATTAATGCTAGTAGTTTAATTTGTACTATAAATTATGCCATTCTTAGAAGCCGCATTTGACATCTTTAAACAGTAGGGACAGAGCTATTTGTCAGTCTGCTTCTCCTTGTTTTGCTTAGGAAAGGAAAGGAGACCGACCCATAGCTGAGTCCCAAGTGTTGATAGATGCCAAATAAAGTATTATTTGGCATCTGTAAGCAGTAATATAAATGCCAAACAAAGAATCTCCACTTTAGGTACAGTAAAGCTGGGTATTTACGGTCAGTTTGGACTGATCAAATTGGACTGACGTCAGTTAAAAATGTCCGTGAGTGTGAAATCTTGTATGGCTTTTATTAAATAAACCTTCAACGGCAACAATCACCGGGTTTTGTTTTAAATTCAGTAGATAGATAGGCTTTCGGGCTTTTCCAGGAGCACCGTAATCCGCAGCGTCCGTTTGCATCAGACCAAGCTGACCGTTCGTCACCAGTTGAGCTTCGTCAGTGGTTCTTTAATCTTAGTGGAAAATAATTTTAAGATGAAACAAAGGAAAGATATTCTTGCACTTACTGTTGAAAGATATATAGAGGTATCCTGTGTTGAGTTAGATAGCCATATTATTGTTTGTGTCAACAGGCCACCGAGGGATGAAAAAGGCCATGGCAATTTCTGAATATTTGAGAATATTATGGAGGAAGCCCTCACTAAACTATGTAATAACAGAAAAAAGGTTATTATTTGTGGCGATCTTAATGTAGATTTGCTTATAGGAACAACAATGAAACAACGATTAATAACTTTATTCAGATCGTTTCATTTATGTCATGTATTTCTAGAGCCGACTCGATTTACACTTACCAGCCAAACTTGCTTAGATAACGTTTTTTGTGACTGTGCACATTCACAAGTAAAAGTGTAATTAACTGCTTACCTTCCGATCACAGTGGTCAAACAGTTTCATTCCCATTTGCTAGTAAGGATAACACCGGTCCATCATTTTATAGGTCTATTACATTCCATAGACTAGAGACATATATGTCTCTAGTCAAATTAATATCTATGTTTTTCGTATATTTGCCAGTACCGGATTTTAATGAACAGAACCCAAACAAAATCTACTCAGACTTCTTCAATATTATTCAAACATAATTCAACAAAGTTTTTAAATAAAAAAAAGTCAGTGACTACAACGGTACATCTAAATTTAATAAGTGGGCAACGTTTGGAATTCGTAAAAGTAGAGTATGACCTTTATGAACAAAAACCCTATAACTTTGATCGAAAATTTCATGACTATGTTAAAAAATAGTCCAATACTTTCAAGTTGGTTTGTAGAACTGCTAAAACTTTACACATTAATAGAAAAATACAACATTCGAATAATAGAATTAAAACAGTTTGGCAAATAATAAACCGTGAAACTGGCAAAGTTATACCAAGGGACAGTGATTTCTGCCTAAAGATAGGTGATGATGTGGTTAAAGCCAACGTTGATGTTGCTCGAGCTTTCGAAATATTCTTCACCAATGTAGGTACCTTTACTCATAACAGATCGTCTAAATTTATCTCCATATGAAGCAGAGACTTTATAAAAAAATAACACTAGTGTCAGTAACATATATTTAAAATTTCATCATGTATGTCCCCGGGACATTGTCAAAACGTTTAGATTACTTCACTTAAAAATACTGAAGATCTGTGGGGTATATCAGTCAAAGTCATTGGTTCAGTAATTCTAGTTATAGCCCTCCCACACTTAGCTTATATATTCAATAAATGTGTTGACGATGGGGCCGATTCCATTTTCTTTATTCTTTATTCAACAGACGGTGAGAAATTGGCTAGCCTTATATGTTTTTAGGGTTCCGAATTCCAAATTACAAATGTCTTTATTACTGTAGATATTTACATATACTTAGAAATCGTAATTTTTTGCCACTTCTCTACATTGGGAGAAGAAGGGCGTAGAAAATTCCACAGCTTGATTTTTAGATCTCTTTTAAAAATTGCTTGTGCTTAACTAATACAAATATATATTATATCATTATATCATAGATATATCATTATCATCATTAATAAGCAGGAATAAATAATTACAAAATTATTAACAGCACGGTCTGCGTTAAGCCAGATTAACCCCATACAGTGCCGTCATTTAAGTAATCTTGAACATGTAATATCCCCTTTTCGAGAAAGTCGCTTTAACATGGTTTTTAAATTACTCAAATGGCAATTTCAAGATCTCCAGAGGTATCTTGTTGTGTAGAGAATGCATTGACCCTTGAAAGCATTGCTGACCTTCGCGAGTCTAAACCAGGGCGCAAGTAGTCTGTGATTATTTCTTAGGATAACATTACAGCTATCGCTAAGTTTGGAAAATGTTGTAAGGTTCTTGCGTACATACATTATATTTTCGAAAATAAATTGACTAGCTACAGAGCATGAACTTCACAGAAAGTTTCTAGCAAGTTGATCAACCTTCCATATGAACGTTTAAAAATAAAGCTTCTAGCAACATTACAGCGACATAGATTCAAAATTACAATTAAAGTTATTTAAAATGTAGTGATGGATGTAGCGCCAACATTACATCTGAAGGTTTATTTTTAAACTTTGAGGCAACGAATATTCATAAACTTGTTGTAAGGCTGGCTGCAATATAATTATTATAACATTGCAGCAATCTATACTTAACAATGTGCATCACGGAACATTGCTATTACTTTGCGAACTTAACTTATTGAAATGTTTTATAATATTATTGCAGCAACGTACTTTATACAAGGCATAAAATGTAAAGTACCAAAAACTCAGTTTCAAATTAAGTTTCAGTTTCAATGTTGTTAAAAAATTAGATTAAATTAGAAAAAATAGATTTCGAAAGTTAAATTAACTCAGGAGGGTTCCGTATTACCGGGGAATCCCTCACCGGGCCTGGCGAGCCTAGTTCGTCGCGCCCGGTCAGCCCTGATTCGTTTCTGAAGGGGGCAAACAGGGTCTCACGATAATGTTTACGGCCGCTGCCCGGGGGCCGCCGGGGCGCACCTGGAGCCGGTGCTTGGTGTCGCAGCATACGAACCATCGGAAGTAAGGAGCTGGATAGGAAGAACACTTGGAATGTTTCCATGAATATCATATCCGCTAACCACCAAGAACATTCTCAATCACCTACATCATCCCTCTCACTATTTTCATCCCCACCATCATCACCGCATCCCTGCTCAGTACCACCATCATTAACATCAATATCACCAAATATAGCGTCAGTGTTGTGCTGGAGGCAAATGCCGACCAACCAGCACCCACTACCGAGAATAAAAGCATGAGATCAAATTCTACTTTTGAAATGAATATGGATGTGCGCGGTGATGAGATATGGCGTGCATATCTCATCACCGCGCACAAGGCTCCACACTACATAAATTCATACCAGAAGCAGACACAAAATACACACCACTCAACCTTCACGCAAAAGACACACAGAACAATGAAAACAGTGGTCTGATGTAGAGAAGAGCCAAAAAATGACGTTTGCTAAGTATATGTAAATATCTACAGTAATAAAGTACATTGACTATGAAAACATACTACGAAACATAGAAGAAATTAAAGCATGGCAGCAGAAGTCTCTCCATGGAAGACATCTCCTCGACCTGCAGCAGCCACATGTCGACAAAAATGCATCGAACGCGTGGCTGCGACAAGGGGAGTTATTCCCAGAGACTGAAGCATTCATGCTAGCATTTCAGGATCAAGTAAAAGCTACCAGGAATTACCAGAAACATATAATCCGCCTACCCAACCTACCTACAGATATGTGCAGACTATGCCATAGAAGCTCCGAAACCATCCAACACATTACCAGAGCCTGCTCATCATTAGCTCAAACAGACTATAAACATAGGTAGACATGACCAAGTTGCCGCGATTATCGACCAATACATAGCTTATAATTCCAAACTTATCAATGAAAAAACTGTTTACTACAAATATCAACCTGCATCCATACTAGAAAACAAAAATTACAAAATATGCTACGACAGATCTATAATTACCGATAAAACAATACTCTTCAATAGACCTGATATAACCGTGCTGGACAAAATAAAAAAGCTGTATACTTTATAGACATTGTAATACCCAATACTCACAATCTCAATAGCACCCAAGCTACAAAGATAGCGAAATATACCGATCTTTCAATAGAAATCCAAGCCTAATGGAAAGTAAAATCAGTTAAAACAGTAGCCATAATAATATCTACCACCGGCGTCATTCCTAATTCATTACAATCATACTTAAAAACAATTCACTTACATCCATCCACATTTACACTACTACAAAAGGCCGTTATTTTGATCACATGCAGGATCGTCCGCAAATTCATGGGGAATTCATCATTATCATAATATCATCACTCATTCATCACTATGCACTTGGCTTAGGCCCGTGTCGTAAAACAACCTCCTTGGAGAGAAATAAAACAAATACATACGTCGTAGTGTACGAATTGAGATATAGCCATAGCGTAAGGCAGTAGAGATAAGTACGGTGACAGGTGACACAAGCGATATTTGCATTCGCTTAGGTTACGCCAATAATGAAGGTTAGGTGTGCATGCTATAAAAAAGGAGTGCGCGCCAGTCAGCGAGTTACTCCATGGCTCACAGTTAATTCTTAGTAAGACAACTGTAAACACAAAGGCGTTGTTTTTAGTCCGTATACCACACGAGCTGATGCCCGCTCAATATGTGGGGACCCGGACATAGCAGGGAGGTCTGACTCCTGGGCATGGGTAAATCCATTTTTTCCCCTCCAAAAAAAAAAACAGCGAGTACGGAGCGCACCTCCTCCCACATTATTGGACTAGCCAGTCCCCGTGTCTAGTGTGGTTATTATGTATCTAGTACTCCCCGTGTTCAGTGTGACTGTAACTAGTGCTCCCAGTGTCAAGTGTCATTATTCTGTGTCTAGTACATGATTCGTGCCCTAAAGTTAATAGACTGTGTTATAATAAAAACTGTTGCCTCCAATGCTCGAGTACCCATCACACCCATCCTCGGGACGCCCTCAGCCATCGGTCCTGACGCTTCTGCGACACATATAATAATAATTATAATGACGCGAAACTATAAATGTCCAATTAATTGAGTCTTTATACGTTCTATCATGTCCGTATGTAATGCCTACAGTGGGTTCAAGCCGGTACTGCAGTACTCAAGGACACTTCGAACATAGGCATAATATAGGATACGCATGCAGCTCACATCCGTGAACGGCTTGCTCACCCTTAGAATAAAGCCAAGGTGACTATAGGCTTTCTTAGTGACAGCGGTAATGTGGTCTTCGAAAGTCAACTTGGAATCTAGCAGGACACCCAGATCTCTTACAGAGTGTACCCTCTGAATTGGGATGTTTTAAATAGGTACGTGGAAACAATTGGCTTTGTACGCCTGGTGACGGAGATGATGTTGTATTTAGCTGCATTAACGTTTATTCTGTTGATTGTATAGTATACTGACAACCGATTCAAATCCTCCTGTACGCTGATGCAGTCTTGTGAAGATTTAATATTCATGAAAACTTTTTTGACTTCAGCGTACAGGAGGAAATTTGCGTGCTTGAGACAGTGTCCGATATCATAAAGGTATGCAACTTAAAGTAACGGACCCAACATGGAGACCTGGGGTACGCCAGAAGGTATACAAAAATGGTCAGACCTAGTTTCTCCCATCACAACAGCCTGACATCTATTATTGACATAAAATTCAGTCCAGCGGAGCAGATCTCCTTGAATTCCAAGTTTTTCTAGTTTGCGAATAAGTATGACGTGGTCTACTCTATCAAACGCCTTTTCAAAGTCAGTATAGACTGCGTCTACCTGTCCTCATCTGTACATATATCTTAGCACCGCATTCACAAATACAGTCAAGTTAGTTGTAGTTTTTGAGCTGCTGTTCATAGGATATTGTGTGAAATATTGTCGTACCTATAGTTGTTCAAGCGCCACACGCTCCATGACCTTACTAAAAACGTTTAAGATGGATTGGCCTATTGTTTACGACCGGCAACTTGGAACCTTTTTTATGGACTGATACAATGCGCGCGAACTTCCACAAGTTCCCTCGTGAAGAGATCTATTGAAAATTAGAGACACCGGTGCAGCAAGACATCCAGCGCAACGAGATATAAGAAGCGGTGGTATTCCATCACTTCCAGGGCCCTTACTATTATCAAGGTTACGCAACAATTTTAGAATATACTGATCAGATACGGTAATGCCACTTGTGATAGGTTGACAAGGAGGCTCCGGCAGTTCAAAATGCGGATATGAGCTGGCAGGTAACTTAAACATATTACTGTTGAATTGAACTTGAATGCGTCACAGATCTCTTTTTCTGACTTAAACGTCCTAGAACCATATGTCATGTTATTGGGATAACCGGTGGCTTCCTTCCTTCTAGATTTTACACAGGCCCACAGGAGCTTTGGTTTTTTCTTGATTCCGTGTTGTGCTAGTTTCATATAAATCTGATAAGACTCATCCTGCATTTCTACTTGGGATTTTTCCACTTTTTGTGACATTTGTTCTGCTTCTTAATTGCTTTTATGAGGGAGCGACAGTACCAAAACAATAAAAAATGGAACGTGTATTCATGCCAAGAACTTAATTATTGCGCAACCCAACCCTCTACGTTTTATGGTTCATGAGATACATCCCGCTGACGGATGGACAGAAGGTCAGCGGAGGCTTAGCATAAGGATCCCATTTGGCACCCTTCGGGTGCGGAACCCTATAAAGGTTCAAGCATGAAAAAGAGATACTTATACATATCTTGACAGTACTGCCTATTATTTGATCCGGAAATGGAAAGCCATGATCAGCAGGCTTTGTTACTTGAACAATAGATTCCCAAATTGGCATGTTTCCGTTGATGTAGGTGTAGGTACCTTAGTAAGCTTCACAATGTTATTTGTGTGTTTGTAAGGTATTTACCTACTTTACTCCGCCTACGCCTGCATGTCACTGGTGCATATAGGTGGAAAAATGGCAAAAGGCAACGCAATAGGTAGTCATACGGAAAATCTCTTTAACTACCTATATAACATCTATTCCATTCAGCACTATGATTTTCCCTACTTTATATTATATTTGGAGTGAATACAGACCTAATACTTAGGTAGTTACATTTGTTTTGCTGAGGCAGCAGCTGCAGCAGCCTGATTTCCATTCCGATCCAACCTCTTTTTACCCACGAGACGTGAGACGGACGGACCGGAGGCGGTATACATAAGCGCTTAGGATTAGTGTGTGTCCGTTATCCTGGAAAACAACTGGACCGATATCGATGTTTTTTTTGCATCAAACGGCCACAAATTAAGAGCAGATTCTTTAACATGTTTTACGGTCACCAGGGCTGCTGCAGCCAGGATGGTTAACGCTTGAGGGCTTCTCAGATACTATTTAGCCATTTTCGATGCGAGCCTTTTGCCTTATATTAGCCGCAAGGTTTAAATAATGTGCCGGGGGTGTTCTTCTATCTTGCATACATGATGGCATGACAAAAGTAAACTCTGTATCTGTGTGTGTGAGTGATGGATGACTGATGGTGGCTTCGTGTTAATATCTCAGATGAACAACCTATTTCCAGATCGACGTCACCATGACATCCAAAAATGAAGGGTGGCGTCATTTGCTGGTGCGGATTATTCTTTGAAGCTTTCCAGTATTCGTCAAACTATTTGATATTTGTTCTCACTTTGTTAGTCGCCTCAGTATTCTCTTTATGGATGTACGAAAAGCCTCAAATTCAGAAGGTACCTATCTACATACTCAATATTCGTTCTGCCAATCAGGAAGCCCAATTCCGTGTTGTTACAACCAAATGCCTACAACTTCTCTGCGATTTTACAATCATAAGGTTAAGTGGTGCCCTATACTACCTGTATATTAGTTCCTAACTCCACAGTGAGCCAGGTGGATTTGTACGTACCTACCGCACTCAGTGTGGATATTTGATTTAACCATATTACATAGGTATTTAACTATTTTGCTTATCCTTTAGATACTTATGGAGTCCAGTAAGCATTCAACCAGTTCAAGTGAAGTACTCAACAACGAAGTCGTGATTGAAAACAGTGCCTCAACAGACCAACATCTGACACCAAAGCTCTCAACAACATTGGGTGCCATGGAAGTGGTATCCGACATAGCTCAAACTCTAGCTAAATACGATATTAGTACTTTGGAATAATAATATTTATATAATTCACCGAAAACTACAATAAAAACAGAAGTTTCAGTAAGGCGACGCAGTATTGTCTCTGGGTACTCCTACGATTTGGTAGCCCGTGGGCGATGGTGCTCCTTTCTGTGCTATTTAATGCATGTCTGAGACGTACCTGCCCACGGAGATGGTTCGAACCATTTTAGCACCCATATCAAACTAAACGCTTCACTTAGTTCAAATTATCAACCTATTTCTCTATCTACGAATTTTTCAAAACTATTTGACGCCATTATTCTGAAACGTCTCACAAAATTTGTAGGATTGAGTGAAGGCCAGTTTGGTTTTAAAAGCTCGACGGATCTTGCTATTTTCACACTGAAGTTGACCGTGGGTTATTTTAATATGTATCAAGAAAAAAAAACTTTATATGCAGTCTTCCTTGACGCAATTTGATCGGGTCAATACGGTCTGGTTTAGGGGAAGTTAGCGGATCGTGGAGTACCTACCCTCAAATATTGTAAGGATCCTGGCGGCATGGTGCAAGAGTCAGGTGACCGTCGTCAGATGATGTAATGCCTCGTAGGACGAGATTGTGCTGTACTGCGGAGTGAGATAGGGCGGGCTCACATCTCCTCTACTGTTCAACTTGTACGCCGAGGCTTTGATCATGGGGCTCAGCGGCACCGGCATCGGCTGCCATGTTGGAGGCAATTGTGTCAACAAACTGAGTTATGAGGACGACATGGTGCTACTGAGCCCCACGATTGGTGCTCTCAGACACTTACTGCAGGTCTATGCAAGATACGAGGATGCGCACGGGCTCGTCTATAAAGTGACGAAATCAGTGGCTATGGTGTTCTCAGAACAGGGATAAACAGAATGCTCGCTCCCGGAAACTCTGAATTTTGTTGCTAGCTTCAAGTACAGATGTTCTATTTCACGATGAAGGTTTGACTTTGGTTGTTGCTGGCCGTGCACATGCACATTGTGTGCGTAGGCTGGCTGACCGCTCCAGACTACGCACACTGACACAATGTGCATGTGCACGGCTAACAACAAACAAAGTCAAACCTTCATCGTGAATCAGAAGATTTGTACCTCTAGCACTGGGTTACTAGCGACATCAAAACTACTTCTCTTTAGGACGTACTGCCAAACGATGTGCTCGCCTTAGCTCTGTTGCAGTTATCAGGTAGAGAGATTGAAGGTGCATAACGACTCTTACCGAATTCTATTCCGTCTGCCGCGGTGGTGCAGCGTGTCTACAATGTTCGCAGCGGCGCGGCTGCCATACGCTGACGCAGTGATAACACACAGGGTGGCTAATTTTAGGCATAATTTGACGACTAATAGTATTGTAGAGACGGCTTATGAGGTAAATCACGGCCTGCGCAGGTTGCAATGTTGTATGAAATTCCATTACAGTTCTCCCGTGTAGTGCGGCCCGCAACGTGATACTTCTAAGCCTGTTATAGCGCACGTAATGACGACATTTCATTGCATGTTTGAGAAAAAGTATATTACGTTTAATAATTTATATCTCTCCCAATAAAGATATAGCTATATTATGTTTAATAATTTCACGAAACGTTTAAATTTATATGGTGTATTAATATGACTTGTTTTATTTAGATCTAATTAAATTTATTTCGACATGTACTTACCGTTAAGGACGCTTTCGTCTGAAATAAAGATTATTATTATTAATATAGTAGGCCAAAACAGATTCACGTAAATCTCAAATTACGCTACAAAGGAGTATTTAATCAGTTGTTTCTAATTTTTTTTCTCGCCCCCCTTTAGCTGTATGCGAGCTTCAACAAGTTGTTTATACTGTAAATATTTGAAGACAGTAGATTAAGCCATTTGGCTGTAAAACCTGTGAGACAGACAACGGACGGATGAACGGAAGGACACGTGAGTGACATCAACAGGACTCCGTTTGGACCCTTCGGGTACGAAACCCTAAAACTTCACCCAAAGTTATGACAAAATCTGTTTTTCACAAAAAAAAAACACTTTCGCACCGGATTTAAATGTATTTACTTACCTACTTGTTATTTATTTAATCGTTGTAAAAATATTATGGTATGTTGTTCTGTTAGTTCTGTTCAGATCGTTGAAGATCATTTTTAACAATTAAATCGTTCCTTGAAGGTGAAATTCTAAGTTCACCTGTGTCTTAAGTCTCAAGGAGCTTCAGTATAGATGAGTACAAAAAGCAATAAAAATGTCAGTGTCGATACATCATTTTTATTCATGCTGCTGTCTGTACAAATCCATAACAATAATGCACACATGAAGTAATTAATCGAATAGGTAGGTACCAAAAATCCTAAATATTAAGGGCCTGTGCACACAAGGCCGCGCGACTCATGAGTGCGATCAAAGGTCGCGTTGCATATCTAATTTAATCAGTAGCATTAACCCGATTCTTCCCACATGGCATGATCGCGCAATATCGCCGCAGTCTTCTGGGCACAGGCCCTAAATAAGGGTAGATATGTACTTTTTAGAAACCATGAACATGTGATCTACATGAAAAACATACAAGGTGACTTTTAATTAGCAAGCTGTGGGTGCAGCGGGAGCACCACTTATAGCGAAACCTCACAACGACCCAACAACTCCAGATGATTCAAACGTTGCCATTATGAGTATTATTAACAACTTAGGTACCTAAAAGAACAAATTATCGCATCATCGACCCGATCAGCTGATTACTACAAGTTATACTAAGGGAGATCTTAAATTTTTTTTCGTTTCCGACCATAGGTTTCTAGGGGAAAGTTGTTCGTAATAATGGGTACAATCGTTCCCCAAATAAGGCCTGTTAATTAAATGTCACCTGTATAGTTTTTATTGTTGAAACTTGCATCTTTGCACTTTCAGATGACGTAATTTATACTGATGTCTGTCAGCACGATGATAACTTACTAAACTTTACTTATTCTCAAGCAAGCAACAGATTTTTAGAAAGATAGAATATGCAAGCGCATTTCAAGCTATCCACCTTTCGCCTTCTCCGTAAGCGTATCCTCTATAGCAGTGGTTCCTAACCTTTTCAATGTTGTCACCCCTCTATGGCTTACCAAGAAAATTGTTTTACGCCTCCTCCCACTCTTCCCAGGAGAGAGACAGTGTGGAGTCATTATTCTAAGGATTTCCCACTAATTAACAAAGAATTCTCCCGGGGTAACAAATAATGTGAATAAAACCGTTATCTTTTAAGTAAACACTTTCTACCTTATGGAGCATTTTGGCAAATAAATAATTAAGGCGCCAATACTAACCATAGCTTCCCTTTTCAAACTCATTTTTTAGGGCTCGCTACCCCAATGGGGCCAAACGGGACCCTACTAAGCCTCGGCTGTCCGTCTGTCTGTCCTACCAACAATGTATTTCAAAGAAATAACACGAAGGGAAATGAAATGCTTTTTTGGTGTTTTTACTTGTAGGCAAAAAAAAACTTGTTGGTACGGAACCCTTCGTGTATGAGTCCAACTCGTACTTAAACAATTTTGAGTAGCCGAGGCGAGTAATAAGACACCAAATACAGCCGTCGGAAATTTCACATGGCTAGTTGGACAATAAGTATTATTTAGTATGATTATGAGTAACGAAAAATAATTGTATGAGGGGCAGCGCAAGCAAATTCACAGTAGCAAGTAATTCAAAGTTTCGAGCAACCTGATATGACGTCCCTATTCCACATCCACATATCCCTACTGGTAGGGAAGAAGGGATTTTTTTCCTACTTTTTGCTACTAGTGGGATACTTTTCCACTTATCTCCACTGTTATAATAATTCAGGAAATCGGTATCGTTACATTGAAAATGTCTCAAGTGCTTCTTTAAGTGTTTTGTTTATTATGATTCTATCTAAAAATAAAAAATAAATCCTTCTTTGCGAGAGTCGTAGATAATCTTTCATTGTGAAGTCCAGTGAAGCCTAAGAGAATGTCATGCATAGTTTTAAAATTATAAAACAAAACTGTTCACCATTGATTTTAGTGAAATTTGAATATACTTATTTTTTTAACAAGAGGCCGAGAAACTGTTTTCTTTATGACGGTTATCAATATCAAAACAAATAAGGAATATGCAAACGGACAAGAGTATTCGAATTGTGCTATAAGAACTAAGAATAACAAGTGTACAATCAAAGTAAATACTGATGTCCTACTAATATTATAAATACGAAAGTTTGTTTGGATGAACGGATAAATGTATGACGCAAAAAAATACTGAATAGATTATAAACAAGAATAACACATAGTTTTAATCCGGGAATTCCCACGGGAACGGGCCCCAATCCCACACGAAGTCAAGGGCGGAACCCAGTAATGTTACTTATATCTAATATCAACCGATTAAAATGCAGTTTAGGGTTCCAACCCTAAAGGGTGCCGAACGGAACTTCATTATATTTTTGAGAAAAGAGTGATCCTTTCGGTATGTTGTTTACGTGACATAGCCAAAAACTAAATTGATTTGCCGACTCCACACTTCCGATTCCAAAAAATTGCAAAGAAACTCTTAATGGTATATCCAAGGATGCCGATGGTTTAGACTCTTATAGCAGCAACAAGCAATATTAAAATGTTTTACACAAACATTGAACATGTAGAGGTGCCAGTTTATCGGAAATTCCTTTTCGTTGCCTACAGCTACAATAGTGATCGCATCTTAATCTCTGGTGACGAATGCTCCAAAGAAATGTATGTCGATAGGAAAGTTTTATTTATAGATGGGACTCTTAACATTCACGGTGAAGTACCATGGAGTACACAAATATAATCCCAGTACTCTACGCACTTCTACCAGACAAGAAGACTGAAACATATGTTCACATAAAACATATGTTAAATCACAAATAAAACAGGCCTCATAAAGAGTGAGATCCCAATTATATCATGGCGGATATTTTGAGGCAGCCATTGCAAAAGCTTTGAGGATCTTGCAGTTGCAACTACGACACCGGCACGTGCGGACGCCTTCTAGCAGCGTCCGCGACAATGCTCTGTAACACCGCGACGACATAGTTTTGCGAAAACCGATCCCACCATGGCTTTACCAGCCAAGCGCGCGAACATACAGTCTGTAGTCTTGGTGGACGAGCTCCTCGTCTTCGTGCAACAGAAGCTGGACGTGATGGACGAGCTCTCCCTGGAGCAGATCTGAGTGCTGCACGAAACCGCCATCACCACCGTGCGCCTCGTGGCGCGGAGGGGTGCGAGTGGGAAAAAGGATCTCCAGGACATCTTCCGGGTGTTCAAGGAGACCGAACTCAACGACGTTCCGACCTACGTGGCCCGGGACCTCAACAAGCTGCCGCCGGTGACATTCGACCACGTCGACGTCACGCGGCTGCTGAAGGACATCGTGCGGCTGCAGGCCGACGTCACCGAAATCCGAGGCAAGTTGGAGGCTTCGGAAAGCATCTGTGCTGACCTCAAACGTGAATTGTCGGCATTGCGTCAGGCTATTACCTCGCTGCCGACGCAGCAGATCGCCGACGCGCGCGACGACATTACGCCGGTCAGCAAAACTGCCATTACTGCAACTGACCTAGTTGCGCAGGTTGCCAAGCCCGCGACGACAAATACTGGCTCGCCTCGTGACGTCACGAAGCCGATTCGACCAGCACCGGATGCGGTTTTTTCTGGTATACCCCAGAAGGACTCGTATGCTGCTGTATCCCGCCGTGCCCGCCACCGCCGCCCGCGCCCCGCACCGCCCGCCGCCGAACAACAGAAGCTGCAGGCTGCGCCGCGCGCGCCACCGGCCAGGCCCGCCCGTGACCCGCCGAACGCGACCGTCGATGGGGAAAGCTTTATCCTGGTCCAAAACAGGAAGCGCCGCTCCAGACGCAGCCGCAATCAGCGTGGCACAGCCCCCGCCGGTGAATGCAGCCTGAAAGCTGCCACTCCCACCGCTCAGCTATACATTTCCAGGATCGACACGAAAATGACCTGCGAGGACGTTGAACGTCACATCCTGGAAAAGCTAAAGAGGAATCCACCGGCTGGTCTCAAGGAGGCGAAGGTACAGATAGAGGTTTTGGAGTCAAAAAGACCCAAGGAGTTCCTGTCCTTCAAACTTCGGGTGCCGGCGGACCTCAAGACGATGTTCCTGGCCAAAGACTACTGGCCGGAGGGTATCGTTTACCGACGCTACAGGGAAGCGAGAACGAAGATTAAAATCCCTAGCTAGGTTAGATAATATTTTGTGTGTGTCTTTATAATAAATTATGTATCTCTAGTTATAAGGTATTTATAGATATGGGTTTTTGGTAACCTGAAATAAAGATTATTATTATTATTATTACTTTTAAGTGGAAAGGGGGGGGTTTTCATAGTAAAGGGAGACAAGGGAAGAATACTAGCATTAACCGCGACGTTACATCTGCTGCCTTAGGATAAAATACAAGAAGGGTGATCATTCATTGAGTCAGATTTTAGACGTGTTTAAAATGGATGCATTTAAAAAATATTTTATAACAATTTGGCTGAAGACTGACCAGTTCCAGAAATAGTGGAGCGTGTGTGACGGCATAGAACAAATAATGTCGCAAAGCCTGGCATTTCAAAATTAATAATAAAAGCAACAACAAACAAGTTTTATCTACACACCTATCATAAACTCTCTTTACTGCGTCCAAAAACCGCACGTTATGACCAGCATAATGATATACTTGGTAAAAACTCATTTCTTATCTGGATATTGATAGATTATGTATGACTATAATATATCAATATTTCTACATATTATGACCATAAAATTTCGAACGACGCCGCCCGTCCGCGTGCCGCCCCTAGTTTGTCTATGAAGTTGGTACTACTGAACAAGCTAAACAAGTGCAGAGGAATGATCAATGCCACAATGCCGGTCAAACATGCGGTTCCTGAACACATCAAAGAGAGCTTATAATATGTGTATAGATAAACTAGTGTATGTAACTGTACATAATAATTAGGCATTAAAAATCTCGCGTGATATTATGAAACTCGCCGTCGTCGGCTCGTTTGATAAACCCACGCTCGAGTTTTAATGCCCTTCATTATATATCATAAACTACTATAATATACGCATTATTGCAACTATTATATGACCAATCAGTTTAAAAAAAAATCAAATCAAATCTCAGGAATCAGCTGAAAATCATCCACCAAAAAACGGGGGAGCAAATGTATGTCATCCGTGATTACGTGATCCAAAATGCGCAAATGTAGTTGGTCACAGGAGATATAGCGGGTGGACGTTTTTTAGATATGTTAGTTATTTACTGATTGCAAAGATTAATTATTAATTTAAAATTAACCGAGGTTTTTTTTTATAATAAAGTAGTTTTCTTTGTATTAGTACTTTATCTTAGTAGAAATACGTGGAATATAAATATCCATGTAAGGAGGAGCAAAAAGTGGTAAAAAAAAACAGTTCTTCCCTGCCAGTACGGATAAAACAGTTCTTCCCTGCCAGTACGGATAAAACAGTAGTCATATGTAGAATACTTAGGGGATATGACGGGCGGCCGCAATCGCCCCCGTAATTTTACATGGCTCGCTAGTCCAGGTAAAGAAAATAAAAATTATCACGATAATAGTCGATGAGCTAGCTAGACGCATCCCCGCCCAGGAAGGGTCTTGACTCCCACGAACCCACCCCGGGATCAGCATTTAACATCCATCTCATTACACCCGCAAAATATCAGGTTTACCCCCGTAGTGCCCCAGGTTAGGAAACGCTGCTCGATAGGGATAGTTATAAATAGTGCAGGATGTATCTGCGTGCGGAAGGATCTCAAATTACATGTTTGCAGTACATAAAAAATTTGCTCACGACAGATTGAAGAGTAACAATTTAGAGTTATTGTACTTGAGTATCAACTGAGGATTAACTTTTTTAATATTCTATAATATTGGTGCGGACGATTATTTCCGAATTATTATTTTCCATGTGTGATTTTTTCTTTGTTTCAATTCTTCTTTGTTTAAATTATTATTTTTTCCAATCTTATTTTCATAGTCCGCATTCGGAAAAATAATAATTGGTAAAAACAAGAAAATCACACAATGTTTTTGAAGCATAATATATTTTATCTACACACATATCATAAACACTCTTTACTGCGTACAAAAACAGCACGTTTCTTAACTGAAAAATTACACATTATGACCATAATGTGTAATTTTTCTACATATTATGTCATTCAAATTTCGAACGCCGACGCCCGACTGCGTGCCGCCCCTTCTTTGTTTGTGAAGTTGGTACTACTGAACAAGCTAAACAAGTGCAAAGGAATTATCAATGCCACCATGCCGGTCGAACATGCGGTTCCTGAACATATTAAAGAGAGCTTATGATATGTGTGTAGATAAACTTAGTGTATATAACTGTACATAATTAGGCATTAAAACTCTCGAGTGATATTATTATGTAACTCGCCTTCGGCTCGTTTCATAAACCCACTCTCGAGTATTAATGCCCTCCATTATGTAGCAGTCACATAAACTACTATTTAAGAATATTCGGAAAAAATCACACGTGTTATTCGGAAGTAATCGCTGCCATCTTATACTTCTACTAAAGACATGATGATTTACATAATATTCACAATCTAATCACAATGATTTAACAACATTTGGATGACATAATGGAATTAATATCTAAATATACTTTAGAGTGTATATTTTGAGTAGAGAATTTCATTAGTTTCAGAACCTCAACGAAATGAATCGACCAGCGGCTCATTACTTTATATTGAAGCCACAAATCAAGATACATAATTATTTACTACAACTTGAAAATATTCTGATTGCTTTGCGATTACTTGATAATTTTTCAAATTATTTCTATTGTCTTTAATGCTAAATGTTGCTTCAACTATTTACAATAATATCCTCTTATGATCTTTTATAATACCTCAAAGAACATGACGAATTAACACTTAACAAATAATTAATAACAAGTGAATTGATTACAAACTGTTAGAATTACCTAAAATAAAATGTACATACAAATCATATACGTGTGCTAACCTATCCATACATATAGGTATTAATGTACTCGTCTATGTATGTAGGTAGAAGCGAAAGTCACATTCGTGTTGAATATACCTAATAGGTATTACCTATGCGATAAAGTTATTGAACTGTACACACATTACTTGATTATCCTTAAATATAATGTTAAGATTGTCTGTCATACCATGAATTGGTATTAAGTGTGAAAATTGTCTCAAACACTGTATATACAGGAAAATAATACAATACTCCACAGGATTTCTACCATGATTGACTACAGCAACCCCTCACGCCCCCTGATAACGATTCACTACAGCACCCAAATATTACGCAGCCAAGCCCATGCTGCAGGTGTTAATCAAATATACAATTTCCGTCCACAATCCCACAGCTCATCACAATTCGCACCATTAGATAAATAAATTATAGCTGCTCCCTAATCTACCATTCTTCATTTATCTTGGCATGTGTTCGCTGCATACCTGAAATAACAGAAAACAACCCGTGAGCTAAATAAATACTTTTGCTGTGTAATGAAGTCTTGCCTTCGTAATCTCTGCCGCACGCCGGAGTTCACCGGACACACATTCGATGATGGTGCATGGTGCCACGTTATAAACGCGACACATTTAACGCTCCTACATATCTGCACAAGAGCACACACACCTGGGACACATCTGTAGCCAGTGCAGTTTAGTCAAAAAAATAGTATCGATATTGTAGCTCCGCTCATCTTGTGCGTGAAGGGCGTGGCTCTGCTCTGCGGCCGGACTTCGTATACTTTTACTTTAGTTGGTCGAGACTGGACAATGGACGCGGGTTGCATAGGACCGAGTTGAATGGCCTGTAACGCGAAGGTATAGATCCAATAATGTGTATAGACTCTCGATGGTCGAGCCTATAACTCACAGACTATACAACCAATAGACTGCGCCTGCGGGGGAACGCGACTCGCCGAACATATATGATCTGGAGCATATGTTCGCGCGAAGCCCCGTCATTTTCTCTAGTCACAGTTCGGCTGCCTACGTGACAACATGGAATGTTTTTATAAAAAAAAAAAAACTAAATGCACAATAAATATGCCTAGTTTTGAAATCAAATGGTGTGGGAAGTCAAGTCGTACTTCAAGTTACACAAAAGATGGCATAACATTTCATAGGTTTCGAAAATTTATTACTTCAAAATATAAAGTTAAATATTTAAATTGCACTAGCACCCCCGTTGATGTCTTTCTGCCCGCTCTTTCTGTCGCACGGTTAAATGCACAACAGTTATCTCCTTTTTTTCGATAGTGTTGTCCCACCGCGTAAATAATAATTTTTCGAGCAGTTTGATATTGTATGCATTTTATGTATAAATACTTAGGCGTATTTTTTAATAATATGCGTTTGTTTGGCGTAAAAATAATGCTGTGTTGTTCACTCTTTAACGAAAAATCTGAAATGCCAAAGATGCATTGGGACATTAATTGGTGCACATGACAAAGAAAGTTTATAATACCAGAAAGATGAGAGGAACAAGCTGTCGACAGCAATCGACATAATGTCGTCGTTGTGAAACTTATATCAGAAGAGCAATATCTGAAAATAGTGGAAAGACTTTATCTTCGAAAAATAACACCAATTATTTCATTATATTTATTATTGGATTCTTGGGATACGATCTGTTCTGCGATATAAATTTTCGCCAGTTTGATACAGAATCCACAAATCACTTAATTCACCTAGCTTCACCTGTAATAAGAAATATGTGGATGCTCGGCTAACTAGTATTACAAAAAATAATCAAAACGCAAAGAAATATAACAAAAATATCCTCTAAATTAATTAATTAAAAAAATCAGTGAAGTATCTACTTTTGTGTAATCATTGTATTTTTTCCATTTTATTGAGTTCAAGGCGGTTAAAGGCCAGTGCCCCTCGGTGGGGACATTAACGGGCTACATCTTATTATTATTCACACAAAAATATCTATAACAAATTCGAAAATTCCAAATTTAAAGTAGTCAATTTCCCGATTTCATCAATGATGAATGAATGATGGTGAATGTAGCCTATTAATGTTCCCACGAAGGGGCACAGGCCATTACTCGGATACGGGTAAGTTTAAGCCATACTCCATCACGCTTCTTCATCTTCAACATCTCATCTCGATTTTATCGATATCGATATTTTTTCGTGTCAATTGCGTCACTACTCTATATAAATTAGGCATCAAATGTTGACCTTGAGCTGACCATTTACAGCTCTCTAAGCTGCCTGGTGTAAACTGATTTAGTTCATTCGATAATCTCAATATTTAATTACTTTCATTTTCATACAATGTCACGAAAGCTACGAGTACCTACCTTATATTGCGAAAAATATTTACGCATTGTAAATCTTCTAAACCTTTACTTATCAGCAGAAAAAAATAATTAGTAAATGGGCATGATTTTTATACCATTGTTCATTGACTAACTAACCATACGTGAAAATAAATTGTACAAACCAGTTCGTAATAAAAATAGTAAAATATTTTATCTGCACACTGAATATTGATTCATTATTATAAAGTATCAATATTTCGACATATTATGACAGTCAAATATCGAACGCCGACGCCCGCCTGTGTTAGTTAGTTTGCCGCCGCTAGTTTGTCTGCGAAGTTGGTACTACTGAACAAGCTAAACAAGTGCAGAGCAATGATCAATGCCACAATGCCGGTCAAACATGCGGTTCCTGAACACACCAAAGAGAGCTTATTTATGATAATACAACTAGGCATTATGTATCAGTCACATAAACTACTATTATCACATACTTATATTAAATCAATTTTGTATCTATGCTATCTAATTTTTCATTCTATTTAAAATGAAGGTGAACATCATTGTCAAACTGTAGATGGCTACATTACTTCAAGAAGTGACGTTTAAGGCTTACTTCATTGTTCGAGCAATTAGGGTATAAAATGGAGACTACTCACTGTAGTTGAGCAACTGAGCTGTGGGTAGTTCTGCTG
The DNA here is from genome assembly GCA_949825045.1 of Argyresthia goedartella. Classification (NCBI taxonomy): domain Eukaryota; kingdom Metazoa; phylum Arthropoda; class Insecta; order Lepidoptera; family Argyresthiidae; genus Argyresthia; species Argyresthia goedartella. The sequence goes on along the minus strand of OX463821.1, from coordinate 15,749,957 downwards.
CGTGGCGGGCGGCGGGTGGTGCGGATGGTGTGCGAGCGGCGACACGGGCGGCGGCGGGGCGGCTGCGGCGCCTGCGCTGCTCGGGCTGCCGGCCGCCGTCGACAGGCGGGAGAAGGCGGCCAGCGCGTCGGGGAAGTTCGGGGGCGTCGCGGGCGTGTTGCACGGCGTCATCAGCTGCTGGAGGTGGTATTGGCTTAGCGCCGTTTATATATATATATATAGACCGAATGGCCGAGTCGGCAGTGACATTGCCCACGAATCCAAGGGTCCCGGGTTCGAGTCCCGGTGGTGGCAAATATTTGTTTGATGAGAATGGATGTTTGTACTCTAGTCATGGTTGTTTATCTATCTAAGTATAATATTTATCTATATAAGTATGTGTATCGTTGTCTAGTACCCAAGATACAGGGAATCCTAGTTTGGGGCTAGATCAATGTGTGTAAATAGTGTCCAAGGTATTATTATTATTATATTTGGGTACTTGGTTGTTTTAGTATTACACTCTTGGCCTTTGGGGTCTAGGCTAGATTAGGTTAAAAATCATATTTAGTTTGTTATGTAATAAATGTGGCACTTCTAATAACCATGGTTTAAGGTATTATAACTATCACAATAATCTCATTTTATTATTTCACTGCTTTATACAAACAGTGTGTTAATAGGTTGAATTTGAGTAAAGAGAATCCTATTTACACACAAGTAATCACGTATTAGGATTGATTTAGGTATAGTCAAAAATTGGTAGTTGTACCTGACGATAATGTGGTGCTGCTATCCCATTTGCTCCAGCAGGCAATGCAACTTCTTGAAAGAATATTGAAAGTGCTGTCTGAAAATGAAAATAAAATCATCATGAAAAACTATGTATTATTCCACAATGCCACTGTTGGGATTCATCAATCAACCTATATTCACCCAGCATTGAGTATAGGCTGCTACTTTACTATGCCACCTACACAAATTACTGAATTTTAGTTTTGATACTTTTATTTGTAGTTTCAAAGTCAAAATTTATTTATTCTTAGGGTTCCGCCCTTACCTGAAGGGTGCCAAACGGGACCCTATTGCTAAGCCTCCGCTGTCCATCGGCCCATCTGTCCGTCCGTCAGCTGGCTGTATCTCATGAACCATAGAGAGATGAAATGTTCACAGAATGTGTATTTCTGTTGCCGCTACGGCAATAAACAATAAACTACACAAGCTTTTATAAATGAATCGGAGTCCCCATACAAGAGACGTGTTTTAACACCCCCGCAATATAACAAACCATATGACGATTCAAATGATCATAGATTTTGTGCCATGACATATGGGTGTCCCAATTGATATTGGTTGCGTAATCTTTAAGTTTAAGTTCTGGCTTCGAATCCACATTCGGACACGGTATTTTCTTTTTGATTTATTATTTTTAGTGCTTTAGTTTAGTTAGTAATGTAAAACTATCACTAATTTTGGAAAATGTTGAAAGGTTCTTGCATGCATAATGATATTTACGAAAATAAATTGTCTAGCTACAGTTAGTATGTCAATTTCTTTAAAAAGTTCTCTTAGGGAGTCTGTGCATTTTAAATTATAAATTGCTTGAATCGGGCTATTCTGTAATATAAATAAAAAGTGAATACTCACTACTTTCCCCCAAAACAAGATACCAAAAGGCATGATGACACTATGAAGGGAACTAAAATAGGTAATGTTGATAGATGTTGCCACATCCATGTTATGTCTGATGTTCCTAACAACGTAAGTTGCAGAACCTAATCTATCAGCTAATTTATCTATATGGGGTCCTTACAGCAATTTGCTATCAATAATGTGTTGCTGTCTAACAGTAAACTGGTCTTTACTTGCCTGACATTTGGAAGTGAGAATTTGATACACTTGGTTTTACCAGAGTTTAACAATAAATTATTTATTGTATACAATTCAAGGTTAAAGGCATCATAGCAACATACATCACTAGCAACATCAAAATCTTCTTTTTGTCTTTCAATTTTGAAAACCAGTGAATTATCATCAGCATACAACACTATGTCAGTCAATTTCTCCACCATAAAAGGCAGATTGTTAATATGTTATAAACCAGGCATTACCAGGAATAAGAAAAGGCCTAACCAAGCAGCAACGAAGCTGTATAGAAGCTGTAAGTATATAAGAATATTTTTTAAGTAAAGGCTATATTGGAGCTGTCATTTAGGCTGTATAAAGGATAAGAAAGCTCTTATACAGCCCTTATTAGAGTAAAAAGGACCCAAATTTTAAAGCCATTAGCTGTATTAGAGCTGTTATTTGGTGTAAAAGGAAACCATTGACTGTATTAGAGCTGTTATTTGGTGTAATAAGAAACCTTAATTCGTTATTAAATCAAACCAACACTTAACTTTTAAAACGAGGCTGCTTTTAACTATTGTAAGCTCCATTGTAAGAATAATAGGAAACTTGATAAATAAAGTGATGGCGACTATTTGAAAATCTAGAGTAAAATATTATATTGTTAAAGGATTGTGTGAACCCATAAATATCATTCTTCATCCAACTATTTACACTCCCTAGCACAATAATAAATAGATAAATAAATATTAGAGGACAATCTTACACAAATTTAACTAGGCCCATAGTAAGCTCAATAAGGCTTATTTTATGGATACTAGGCGACAAAATATTTTATAAAGATAAATACATAGAAAACATCCAAGACTAAGAAACAAATATTCATATTCATCACACAAATATTTGCCCTTACCGGGATTCGAACCCAGGACCATCAGCTTCGTAGGCAGGGGCACCACCCGCTAGGCTAAATTGATAATCAAGAAACAATAATCTAAATATCAAATATTGTTTGTTTTTGAGGTTAGAATTATACAATATATTTTAAATAATGGCTATGAGGGCAAAATCAGGTCAGAGTGTCGATAAGGGGGCGGAAGCCTATTATTTGAGTTGGTAATTATGATACAAATTTAGTTATTACCAAATAAGGTCAAGTATTTCTAGAATTATCTTCTCAAATTATGTTTTCATTCATTCGAAAATGGCGACAATTAACAATATAAATAAAAAAGTAATATGGACCTTGTGGAATGCCCATTTTAACAAACAATCCATCAGATTTAATGCAGTTGATTTCTGCCTTTTGAATTCTATTGATGTACCTACTATGATCTTAGTAGATCCAACTCTTTATTTTTAACTCCTTATTGACTTAATTTCATTAGTAGCTTATCATGATCAACACAATCAAATGCCTTGCACAGATCGCAAAAACACTGATACTGATAGCATCCTGTGCTTCCATATTTAGGCCACTGACTTGATTTCTAATTGTTAGGTTAGGTGATACCAAAATCACAATCATTTAATAGCCAGGAATGTAAGAAATAGCCTAGAGGTATTTTGAAATGTTTATTTAAACAATTTATAATATTAAAAAATTTAAGTATGTACCTTTTTAAATGATAGCAAAATTTGTTTCTGGTGTTCCTGGATGTCTAATGGTTAACAGAACCAGAAATATTACCTAATCTGTAAACAATGCTTTGAATAAGATCATAGTTGAAATATGAACACAAAACAACTTTTGTTATCAAACATTCAACAATACCTACATCGCCGGTCTAAAGATGTGTGTGTACTTTTTGCGTAGGTATTTTGCAACAGACGCGTAATGGAGGGTCGTTGCTACTTTAGGCAATAAATACCGTCTTCGCAATCCTGATAACTATTGTTCCTATTTTCAACCATGAAGCAACGCTAAAGCGAGATAAAGCATCTGTTATTATCAAGGCTATTACAAAACACCTCGTCCGAGAAGCAGCCATTTCATGATTACTGTTTGTTTACATGTACAGGAAACTTACCTCAAATTGCCAATGAGCAGCTTGCAATAACTGTCGTGCTTGTTCTCGTGCGCATCCGGCAGCCACAACAAATTGATTTATCATGACTTGTTCCCGTAACGCCGAATCCATAGTAAAATCCATTTTAGTAAAATTTTACTTTCAATCCAGGAAATATCAAGCAAAGGCAGGCACACTGAAAATAAAACAAACGTCATAGAATCTGTGTCAATAGAGTCAGGACCGTATTGCACGGCCCAGTTGTACAGCCCGTATTTGGCATCCACTCGAAGCCGTACAAAATGCAGAGACGGACTAGGGCTGAACAATAATAAGGGACGTGCATGCAGTACAATCCGTGTGTATGGCCAAGAATGACACACCCTTTGATTTTCCGTCCCAGTAATGCTCTCGTATATTTGAAGTAAAATACAAGAACGTGGGACGGCTTTTTGTCATTTTGAAATTCCCAAGTTTGGTATACGACTAAGATGCTTAAAGTATACCCTAGCTATACCTTTGATGGACCTCTCGACCTGTCCTTTAAAGAGTGCTCGCACGGTAAGTCTGCGCGCGGTGACAAATCGAAATAATTTCTAACTTACTCAGTCTTCAATCAAACCCTGCACGTATCCCTCGGGTACTGCTAAACGAACTAGAAACCATAGGCAAATCGAAAGGTAACTTTTCTTTTGTAGACTATTCTTATAGGCCATACGACTAAATAAATAGCGAAATATTTTTTAGATCATCGACAAAATTATCAAAATGATAATTGCGATTTATTTCTATAAAATTATAACTGGCAATGAATTAAATTGAAAAACAATACCAAAGAAAACGACTTGCACAACATACCTAAGTGCAAAGTTATCGTGCGAGCACTCTTGTTAAACTATGTTTATCTTATGGCCTGTTCCAAACAGTGTCGATAATCGAGTCGAGATTATAAGGCTCATCGAGACTATTTGGAACGTGGCCTTAGTCTAGTATACGTCGCCCCACACGTTATGAGCGGTGGCCTTGAATGCGCCGTAGTCACTTTTCAATACCTGGCTAATACTATTTACATTATGCGCAGTAATTCCCGCCAACGTCGCCCAGCGCTCTTAAATCGTGGCGCGAGTTATATACAGCTCTCAAAGGGTTTTTTGGCGTGTGATTAGCCTCTCTCCTCCCGTCCATCAAATAGTAAGCATCTCTCTTGAACCCATGTACCGCTATAAATAATAGTTTTGGAACTGTCAAAACGCAGGGATTGAATAACCCAAATTTCCCGGTAACGCTAAATACCGCCCCCCAAATCATGAGAACCCAAAAATACGGAAACCTCTAAGCCAAAACAGGAACCAAACCGACGGAGTTTTTTTAATAGAAAAACCTCTTTGAAGAGTTACCAATAACAAGGGTTTCTTTAAAATAACGGGAACCTTTATTTCGCAAAACAGTTTCATAGGGTTTCTCCAAAATAACGGGAACCTTTCGGGAAAAAAATTTTTGTTTGAAGTTTGACAGGTAAGTCATTAGTTTGGTAGACCTATATAAGAGGCGCTGCCCAATCGGGTAATCCAAGAATTACTTAAATTTGGCACACCTTGTTGTAAGCCCACTTATACCTATTCGAATGCAGATCCATCAATAAATTTCATATTATTATAAATGAATACGTAAGGATCAATCAAGTAAATTATAACTTCAAAAAGAGGTTCTCAATTCAAATTGACAACCTCTTTTTGAAGTCTGTCCATACCTTATTTCTAAGGAAATATGTTTTTTTTTTTAAAGAAAACAAAGTAAGAATATGCAAAACAATGTTTATTTCCGTAAACCTATCTGATTTCTGTTTTTTAGTATATTATACAAACATCGTGGTAGTTATGGTCAATGGGCCTCACTAAACAAATATGATTTTGAACGTCAGAAGATGTTCCAGGCCTAGGATCATCAGTATCACTCTCTAAATCACTGCCAGTATTATAATCAAAGGTTAGGTAATCTAAATAAGTTTTTATTTTTCATGTAATCATTTTCCAGTTTGTGAACATGGTCACAATGTTTCTTCCATATTTCCACTGGAATTGAATCAAAAGCTTCCGTTATTAAGCGAGGAATATCTGCTGACTTATGTTCACTGTTTACCTCCGCAACTTTACATTTACATCGCGTACTCCAAATAAGCTCAATCGGATTTAAGTCACAGTGGTGTACCGTGGAGTAGTAAAAACTTATGGCCACCTTTTTGCAGCATCGAGTTTACTTAGTAAACAGGATTTGGCTTGTTTCGTTTAGCGAAAGCTGTGGTTTACTCATTTATTCTTTGTATTCATACCCATTCTTTGTAAGTCACTCTTTAAATTCCATTTTCAATGTTTCAAAGTTAGTATTTGGGCACTTATTTGAATTAATGCTGTGACATGGATAAAATGAGCGTTGTCCATAATATGTGATGGCTCTAAATTAGGTAGCAATTTTGCAGAGAGACATTTTTAAAAATTGACGCTATTAATTTTATCATGTAGCCGCCATTTTTAGTCTTCGGTTAAATATTAACAAAAGGTACTACTAGTAGTATATTATCTGTGTTAACAAAACCGTGTTCCCTCCTGCTTGGACAATAATATATCTCTGTCCTTTTGAAACAGGTTCCAATACTCCTTCAATATTCTCTCTCTCTCAACAAATATTACGGATTACTCGATTTCGATCGCATGATAATGTTGAAACGGCCAAGTAAACAGAGCCGTAAAATTGAAAAAATAAACGGCAAATTGACGTTATATACGTCAGCCAATGAAATGGTGATGAAAGTTGAAACACCTGACACAGTCACAGTCAGTATAGATAGATATGTTTGATATGTATTCTTTTACGATTGATCTAAAACTCTGTTTTTAGTGGAATCCAAAGCAAAATGATTCATTTCAAACTATATTATCTGTTATATTTGTTATGCACTATCTCAATATACTGCATGGGAACTATATGTGCAACCAGTAATAGTGAATTGGTGATCCGAAACAGCCACAACGAAATCGACCCGAAACTATCAAGGTCGAGAAGGGCCGCGGAACATAATGCAACTGCCATTGATACCAGTACAACCAAGGAGAATCTAAACGTATCGTCGTCCACAGAAGGTCCTGTGGTGTACGAAATTGGAGCTTCAAACACGTCGGTGTTCACCATCACTCCAGTGAACGTGACTTCGTCAGCGACGCCCAACGTCTCGGTAGTGGGTCCCTCCGACGCGGCCCCACTTCCTGAGAAAAGCTCTGCAGAAGATGAACACAACAGCTCGATGGCAATCTTCTTTGTGCTATGTATTCTGGCACTCGGCATACTCCTGATTCATCTGATGTTGCAGACAGGTTTCTCATACCTACCAGAAAGTGTTGTGATAGTTTTTCTCGGCGCTCTTATAGGATTCTTCATTAATGTGATGTCTATAAAGTATAGTGCAAACTGGAGGAAAGAGGAAGCATTTTCTCCTACAGCATTTTTCTTGGTACTGCTGCCCCCAATAATTTTTGAGTCCGGTTACAACTTGCATAAGGGCAACTTCTTTCAGAATATTGGCTCCATTTTACTTTTCGCCATTGTAGGCACTGCTATATCAGCATTTGTTATTGGAGCTGGCATTTATCTGCTGGGACTTGCCCAAGTGGTGTACAAGCTCAGTTTTGTTGAATCTTTTGCATTTGGGTCTCTGATATCAGCTGTAGACCCTGTTGCCACTGTTGCAATATTCCATGCTTTGGATGTGGATCCAGTTCTCAATATGTTAGTTTTTGGTGAGAGTATTCTCAATGATGCAGTGGCTATTGTCCTGACAACAGCTGTGTTGGACTCAAATGACCCCCTCATGTCAACAGGGGAAGCTATCCTATCTGCTATAAATCGCTTCTGGATGATGTTCTTTGCGTCGGCCGGTATTGGTGTTGTATTTGCATTAGTGAGTGCTCTACTGCTGAAACATGTTGACCTAAGGAAGAATCCCTCTTTGGAGTTTGGAATGATGTTGGTGTTCACATATGCACCATATGTTCTTGCAGAAGGCATTCACCTGTCAGGTAATTTAACTTCCAATTGAATATTTTCTAGAAATACTATTATTTTTTATTAAATAAACAGACAGAAAAAATAATTGAATCTACAGATCAGCTTCAGAAGCATTTTTGCATATCTATCTAAGCAATGCACTGCAAGTATATACAGTAATCCTGATCCTGTTTTGCAACATGCAAATATTTTAGTTATGAAACTATTACACATTAGTCACATTACCCCACATCTTCCCATCACTGGGCAAAGATCTGGCTTCCCCTCTTTGGATAGATGTTAGTTATAATAAATTGCCTTACAACTAATTCAATAAGCTAATCAACATCTTTTAAAAATGTTTCTTATTTATAAAGCTTAATCTTTTATTTATTCACAATACTTGTTTCCAGGAATAATGGCCATTTTGTTCTGTGGTATAGTGATGTCCCACTACACTCACTTCAATTTGTCCACCGTGACACAAGTCACAATGCAGCAGACCATGAGAACTCTTGCCTTCATTGCTGAGACCTGCGTGTTTGCCTATCTGGGATTAGCCTTGTTCAGGTGACAATTAGACAAAACAAAAATTAATAAATAATAAATTACAACACAGTGAAAATTATAATACCTATCTGTGCATTTAGATTCATGAAATCATTGATAAAGTGCTTTCCAGTAAAATGCACAGGTGATGTGATTGGACCTTGTTGTAAAACCTGTTGGGTTACAAATAATTGACATAAAATGAAGTTCAAAGACCAAATGCCAGCAAGAAGCAAACTTTATCCATAAATCGTTACTAAAATAATTGTCATGATTGTGCCACCAAACAACAAATTTCTAAGTAGTTTACCTTGCTCTAGAAACAAATTGAAATGTCTATTCATTTTGTTTACAAGCTGGAACCTGCTTGTTGTTCTGCTTGTGTTTTAATAACGTTTTACCTATTTGGCATCACGGTTTCTGGTTTCCGCTTCAAAGGATATCTGTACAGTTAAAACAATCAACATCTCAGCCTACCGAAAAGACGAGGATTTATAGCGCATAGCTATATCCCTCACTTTCCTACAACAACTACCGATATTACTTGTTAGGAATTGGAAGTATAAAAGCGTCCGATGGTGGGCATCCCATAGATTTAGAGGCACAAAGTACATCACATACACACACATACGTAATAAGCAATTTTAGACGCTCTGTTTAACATCACAGCTTCCGTCACCGCGTGGAGCCGGCGCTAGTGTCGTGGAGTATCGTATTGTGTCTGCTCGGTCGCGCCGCGAACATCTTCCCGCTTGCTCTACTGTGCAACAAGTTCCGCGAGCACAAGATCACTAAGAAAATGATGTTCATTATGTGGTTTAGTGGTGAGTCTAATCTAGCCACAGAATAACTTAATAGTGGATAAACTACGATAACACGGCGCGCTCCTCCACCACTCGCCGGCGAAATAGCGAGCGTACCAACGACGCGAGTGAGCGTGACAGCGTACCTAGCAGTGGAGGGGCGCGCCATGTTATCGTAGTTTATCTCTACTATGTCAGAGAGCAATGCAAGGTTCCAAACGGAGCCGTTATCTTTAGATGTCGTTCAACCTTCATTGACCTCCTGGCCCTTGACCTTGAACTTGACCTTTCGTGCATATTTCGCAGAAAATTCTAAGTTGCCATTTTTTACTTTCGATGTCGTTCAAAGTTCATTGACCTCGAGGCCTTGACCGTGACCTTTCGAACATGTTTTGCAGAACATTTTGAGTTTCGCCGTTTCGGAATAGAAAATCCGAATCAGGGGTCCCCACTTCCTAGGCTGTCTTGTAGCTAGACTCTAGAGTGTTTTTTTATGAGCGTGGGTGCGCGCAGTGCGGGGCATCGCCGCAGCCCCCTAGCAGCCGGAGCTAAGGCTATTTCAAAATAATAATGCGATATAGGTCACTTTCGTAGCGAAAATTATGTAACCATAACCTCAAAAATGAGGTTATAAAAAGTTATTCTTCTCAAGAACGGTGCTTTACCTTTTCATGGGAGTGGTGTCAAGGTGAAGGGGTACCTCCAATGCACAAAAAGTCGATTTCAAGGTCAAGGTCAATGAACTGTGAACGACATCAAGCGTCAAAAGCGGCAAAAAAAGCCGGTGACAGCAATAGGTCACTCAAGTGTTCGTCCGTCCGTCCTTCGTCTCTCACAGAGATTTTACAACCAAATGGTTAAAGCTCAGTCTTCAAATATTGACAGTATTAACAATTTGTTGACGCAAAGCCATGGAAATTGTCAGAATGTTATATTTTCAAATGTTTTTAAGGGGGGCTCACATACAGTTAAAGGGGAGGCGCAAAAAATAAAATTTACCTACCTCATCGAGTGGCGTATCGTTGTTTAGAGCTCATTGAGTAGAAAAATACTGTATATATTTATTTTTTATTTTTGGAAGATAAAAGAATGATGTGCCACCAGTCAACTTATTTTTACGTACATACATACATATGCTCACGCCTATTTCCCGGAAGAGGGGTAGGCAGACACCAAAGACCTCCACTTAAACTAATTGTTTTACATTTTTTTACTATCGTTGTTTAGAGCTCATTGAGTAGAAAAATACTGTATATATTTATTTTTCTTTTATTCATGTCTTGGTACTGCAAAATTGCTTCAATTTAACCCTATGTATTAGAAATTATATAATTCACAAAAACAGTTTCGTCGTATTTGTTTTTTATTTTTGGAAGATAAAAGAATGAGAAGCCACCAGTCAACTTATTTTTTTACATTTTTTTACCAAAACATTTTTAACCCTCCCATTAACGTTATGACCTTACAATTTGGTGATAATGTTTATTATTACGTATATTTTATTAATAACCACCAAAATATTGATAAATATGTGAAACGTCCGTGGCCAAGCGGTATTCGCACATCGGAAACGATCGTGCGGGTAGCAACGTCTGGCTGAGACGGGTACTAGACATAGATGATAGTATAGAGGATTGATTGTTTGTTGCAGGTTTGCGTGGTGCAATATCGTACGCGCTATCCCTCCACCTGGGCTTCTCAGATGAGACGCGGCACGTCATCATCACAACCACGCTCATCATCGTGCTCTTCACCACGCTGTTCCTCGGAGGCTCCACCATGCCGCTGCTAAAGTTCCTGAGGGTGAGTTGAATTTAGACGACATCTTTCAATATCACTCCTAAGCTGAGTTTTCGAAAGAATTAAAAAAAAATAAGTGGTGTTTCATATTTCATTACAAGAATCCGATGAGACTCTAGTGACTAAAGAGATGTCTTAATCACTGCCTCAGCAATGTACAAAGACTTCTCACTAGCCAATAGCATTTAAAATTCATAAATGTTTGCGTCTCTATTTAATTTGGAGAACTTGTGTGTAATAATTAATAGTTATTTGCTTCATTATTCAGTGGGATAAATTAGAACTACTGCCCGTCATCCGCCGCAGCTGCATTTAAAAAACAACACTCCGTTGTCACTTTCTGTCTAGTGTGAGTGCAAACAAAAAACAAAAACAAAAATGTTTATTGTTTAACAAGGAAAATCATTTACATTGTTTAGGCTGAAGCCTTCTTTTAAGTAAAAGCACCTGTACCAGAAGACTTCGCTCTCTCATTCCAAGTCATCTAGTTGAGTTAAACAATTTATAAAATAATGACAAATAAAGATGTGAAAACATTAATCATACGTTTGTGTGTGATACAACTTTTTTTACTCAGCCAAAATTCAAATCGACGTAGTTTACAATAGTGTTATCAATAGTTCTGGCTTATTTTGGGATTGAAATATCGTCCGTAAGTATGTAAGTGTCGATGTGAGTGTGAAATGTGTGTGTGAGCAGGTGTGTGTTTGAGGGTGTGTGCGTGTGTGTGTGTGTGTGTAGTGAGTGTGTTTAGGGTGTATGTGTTGTGTGCAAGATGGTGTGTGTGTGTGTGTGTGTGTGTGTGCTTGCGTTATCAACCAGTTTATGATTAGTTTATTTTATTATTTAAGTATTTAGCTGTGAACATATTTAGCTTTTTGTAAATATTATATGGAAATACTACGGTGTAAGTGTTTTAGTTTGTTTATTTAGTTTCACATTATTTTCACATTATTTTCAATAAGAGTTTCGATTTCATTATATGATTTATTCATTAGCCATCTTGGTACTGCTGTCTTACAGTCATAAAGGGTCTTATCATGAATTTTAATATATCTATTTGCCTGATTATACAGGATTGAAGCTCTTTTTGTGATTTGTCTTTCAGCAAACTTTGATTTTACAACGTGATGCGGAACAACCATAAACCATCTCCTCTTTTTAAGTATGTTAGGATCGACTTTAAGTGTCTTATGTGTTTTTAGTATTAGATTTAAAACATACAGTTTCCTTACGGAGAGTACTTCACTAAGTTTATAGAGTTCGTCAGTTGGGAATCTACGTGGTTTAAAGTGTATAACCTTTAAAAGCGTTCTCTGAGCTATTTCAATATCAATCATTTTTGATTTAATAGTCCCACTCCAAATTGGCAAACAGTATGGAATGATGGATTGTGCCAGTGATCTGTATATAGACATCAGCAAACTTCTTGTTGTTATGTGTCTCATAGTTTTAAAGAGCCAGATGAGTTTACGTATTCTGTTCAAAACTAAGTCAATCTGAAAGTGCCAGGATAGACGTTGATCCAGCATAACACCTAGGTATTTTGTATGTGTCACTTTTTGATCAACGGACACGAACAATAAGAGGCAAGATTATGGTAACTGCATTCGTGTATTCTTACTTTAAAATTTGCTTCTGGTTGTGTGGATACGTATGGGGTAAAACATATATAGTTTGTTTTAGATGTATTCAACGTAAGAAGGTTATTCCGTAACCAGGTACTAACCTCAGCAAGACCTGCCTCCGTACTCTCGCGAACATCATTCCATGAGGTCCCAGTAAAGACTATCGCTGTATCATCAGCATAAGAACAGACCTGCCCCTTTGCTATATTAATGTTGCACAAGTCATTTATATATATTAAAAACAACGTAGGGCCTAGGACGCTGCCCTGTGGTACCCCAAAAGTAATATCCGTGTCGCTGCTGATGTTTTGACCTATCTTAACTCTCTGTTTTCTATTCTTTAGATAGCTTGACAGTAAAGAAAGTGAATTTCCCCTAATACCTACATTTTCTAGCTTGCGGATGAGGATAGGCACTGACACGGTGTCAAACGCCTTTTTTAAATCAAGGAAGACTGTCATGCATTTGAGTTTTTTATCGACATTTTCCACTATAAGTGATGTGAGTGCTGTGACAGCGTCCTCTGTGGATAAGCCTTCCCTAAAACCAAATTGCGATTTTGAGAGTATTTCAAATTTCTGTAAGTAGTTTATCAATCTGCAGTTTATTAGTTTTTCCAGTATTTTCGATATAGACGTAAGAACGGATATGGGGCGATAGTTTCCAGCTTCCCCCTTGTCCCCACTTTTGTAAACTGGTGTGATTATAGATTGTTTCATAGATACAGGGAATTCTCCATACTCAAAGCACACGTTTGCCAGGTGGGAGATGATAGGCACAACTATAAATCTAGCTTGTTTTAGGAATTTTGTCGTGATACCGTCCCACCCTGGCGCACTATCTGCTTTAAGACTCATAAGTATCGTGTCTACTTCTTGATAGTCCGTGTCGAGTAGAGTGAAAGATTGTAGTTGCGTATTAGGTAATTTCACTTCCTTATTTTGATTCATTGGATTATTTATGATCTCTTCAGCAAGCTTCTTCCCTATATGAGCAAAATAATCATTTGCAGAATTTACTGATTCGTCTGTTGTTGATTTGTATCTTAGCAGATCCAAGTTTGTGATTTTACTTGGTTTGTAGTTGCTAATTTTGTTTATAGCTTTCCATAAAGACTGGGTTATTACTACTTTTTTCTATTTCTTCCCTTTCATACTTCCTCCTCAGTTTCTTAATTAAATTATTACAAAAATTCCTATATCTTCTGAATGTGATTTTAAGTGTTTCATTATCTGGATTAGAACGAAGTTTTTTTTGGATCTTTTTTCTATTTTTAATACATCGTAGTATGCCTGATAATAATTAATTAATACAGATTAATGATACGTTTACTCTTAGTAATTTGTATTATACTTGTGTTGTCCTTTAATGATTTAGTTATGTTACTCACTAATTTATCAGTAATTTTAGTAGGGTCCATTTCTAGTGTTAAGTCTGATAGGTTTATATGTTTTAAAGTCTCGAGTGCCCCATCATAATCAATAACAGTTTTAGTTTTTTGATTGCCACTTTCCGTTTGAATTTTAGACAGTTTTAATATGATCATTGCATGATCCGTTATCGTCGTGTCCAAAAAAGCAATGAAAGCACTACTTTTTGTTTTATCAATATTCAGGTTAAAGTGGTCTAAACAGCTATTTTCCCTGGTCGGTAGTGAGTGCCCTGGTAGTAAACCGTGGGCAGCCAACATGTCCAGGTAATGTAGTCTATTTGTGCGTTCTTTTGCTGTTTTAGTTGATCTAGGTATTATATTTATGTTAATGTCTCCTGTGATTATAATATTTTTGATTGATTTTAGTATCTCTAAATGTGTATTTAGAGATTCTAGGAAAGGATCTATATAATCGTTTGAGGGTGAGCGGTATATACCTAACACTACCATGTTATCAAGAGTAATCTCTAAACATGATGCATGGACCATTACTATTTCCCGAACACTGGCTCTGCAGCCATCTTTAACGTATGCGACAACGCCATCGTTCTTCAGCACGCGAAACGTTCAGTGCAGCGAGCATGTACTGTTTTTTGCTGCAAATAAAATGCCGAAACCTTTCATAAGTGATTTTATTTTAAATGTTTTATCTATTATGAGAGAGAAACGCCTCCAAACTCCAATAATACCATTAGAAAAGCAGAATGAACGCGTTGCTGCTGCTACAGGTCAGTGTTGCCAGATATGAAAAACTTGCCAGGTTTATCTGACCACAGCCTTCACCATGCTTCAGTAGATATAAAAATAAAATCAAACCCACGTTGTATTATTTTAAGTATTGTATATACACGTAATCAAGTAGGAGACCTCAATAAATCAAATACAAATGAGTTAAAAGATTTTTTGAGTTGCATACATTGCGATACTCGATATCAGATACGGATCAGTCTTAATCTGTTTCACGATATACCCCTAAGTGCATTTGACAGGTTTTGCCCGTTGAAAACAGTATAGATTGATAAAAAATACTCTAAGCCAAAATGGATTACACCGGGTATTAGAAAATCTAATAAAGATACGACGCAAGGTGTGCCTCAAAGTAGTATTTTAGGTCCCCTGCTGTTCATATTATATATTAATCATTTACCCCAAATAGTCACTGAGAAAATCACGATGTTTGCGGATGACGTCTCAGTATCTTTAAAGTTGAAAGAAATAATACTACACAGCTGTTTCCTGAGATCAATCAATATCAAGTCCATAGGCTAAAATCTATTGGACTTAAAACAAATGCAGGAAAAACAAAAATGATACATTTCCGAAACTATAATAACAAGCCATACCAAGTTTTTAAGGATTTTTGCAGATGTATAGTATATGAATTGGAAGAAGCACACCCTTGAGACAAAACTAAGTAGTTATTGCTATGCATTGAGATACTTGTCAACTATTACTACAACAAATGCCATGCTTCAGGCTTCCTACGCGTTCTTCCACTCTAGGCTTCTGTATGGCTTAGCATTGTGGGGTGTTGGCGTTGACATCGATTTTTTTTTGGTATAACAGAAGATATGCGTTCGTATTTCAAGTGGTGTCAAATCAAACAAATAAACTTGTCGCGGCCTATTTTTTAATTAAAAATAGACACTGTCACAGCGCTCTACATTATCGAGCTTTGCGAATTAATAAAGCTTTACCCTGAAAAGTTTCCCATCAGCTCCGAACGCAAGAGTAATCTAAGGCATAGATTCAAGCATGACCTTAAAACTAGGTCCTGTAGAACTAAGTCCTATAGAAAAAGTACTGGATGTACAATAAGCTACCGTTAAATATAAAGCTTCACCCGCGGGTGATCGGTTTCTGAAGTCCTGGAAACAGTACTTACTGCTTATGTGTCCCTGAATTTTATGAATACGGCAAATTATAGTCTTAAAAAGTATTTATTGTTTTACGTATTAGACAAAATTGTATACTTATGAGTATGAGAGACATTATTTTAAACTCAAAACTTTAATAAAATAATGTTATTATAAAATTATGCTGATGATGATAAAGATTTTTTTGCACAAGCGAAAACATATTATTATGTTATACTTATTTAATTTAATAATATTGATAATTATGATTATTTAATTGCCATGCTCCATCTGTAAAATTTCATTAATATATTCTCATAAGATCTGTAAAAATACTGTAATTTATCGCAATAAAATGAAATGAATGAAATTAAATTAAATCACCCATTATTAACAAAACACTTTTTTCTAGGTGGTGATTTTATTTAAAAATCCACCTAAATATACAGGGTGTTTGGTGCATAGTTTTCCAAATTAAAATGGCGGATAGAAGGGGTCATTTTCTATCTCCTAGGTCCACAAAAAAGTTTTGGACCAACGGATATTTTTATTTTAATAATTTTAACTTTTTTGAAAGGCATTTATTTATTGCTACATAATTATCGATGTAACTATGGGTATTTTTTATTGATTATATTTTTTTAAATAATAATAGTAAAATATTTCGGAGTAAAAAAGGATCCATATTTTTGTAGAAATGTATCTCATTTGTATATGGTCAGCACCCTATTCGAACACATATCTCCTGCGTGAGAAGCGAGCTCGAAACAAGACCACGGAGCTCAACTGGTCTGTAATCCTCAATAACCTATAGCTACACCTTCGAAACTATAAGTGGTCTGTTTTTCTCTTTTTGTGGACTATTTCTGGCCTATTTTTTAGCAGTGTCATATTTTATTTACATAAAGTTTTCAATGGGAGGATTACAGCTTGAAGGTCGTATAGTGGCGAGCTCCGGCCCAAGTTGGTCCTGCATCGCGGCAAGGCAAACGTTTTGGTGATTGGGTTTCCTGGTATGTGATAAGGAATTACTTAAACATTACTGGAAAAATATATATAGAAAAGTATGGTTTAAATAAGAGGGGGCACAATTTTATTAAATACCACAAACAAACTTATTAATGCATCTGGTTACATACATGGAGTATGAAAGTAGCCGCAACATTTACTTTGCAAACAAAATTTTGCTATCTTAACACACAGGAAAATTAAAGTCACATAATCCCCATGCTAGAAACTTGAATCCCATTGTGCGGTGGTAGGGAACTCTTCGTGTGCAAGGCCGACTCGCACAGGACCGTTTATTTTATGAAGCTACTTGATTTTTATCAAAATCATCCAATATCTTCCAAGATCATCCGACTTTTTTTCTGAGGAATACTTTGTCTACTTATTATCGGCTACGTACACATCCAAAGCCCGGATGCATAAAGCCAAAACCTGTGCATGGGTCAATGCTGTTAGCTAAACAGTACACAGACTTTGACCTTCACTCATGCGCATACCGATTGAACAAAATCTGTGTATGCCTCAACCCCTAATGTTGATAATTGTTTGCTAAAGGTCACTTTCTGTCGCGATACCAAAGTTGTGGCTGTGGTAGGTCACAACTTCATAATACTACCTGTAGCAGAGCGTTGAACGTTGTGGTGGTAGTTTGAAGAAAGAGAAAATGAAGCGATGAATTGTGTTAGAAAATTGTAACAAGAGATTATGTGAAAATGGCGACGAAAAACAGTGACGTAAATATTCCAATATTTGACGGAGGAGAAAATACGTTTAATGAAATGTTTACAGTTCAAAATGTGTAAAGACGTGACAACGCAACCTAAAACAGATACCGATTTTGAAGACAAAATCTGGGAGGAACGCGATATACAAGCGACAAACTATATCTACAGCAGGATATCGAACAAACAGTTGGAGTACATATGTGATCTGGGTTCAGCATATAAAATCATTCGTAAGTTCGATGAAATGTACTTAAAAATTAGGCGGTTTTGTAAATAGTGGGTCGACATAATCACAAAAATATCAAATTGAAAAACTTTACAGGTGTGTTATTATTATTTGACGAGTTTGAAAGAGTTGTTAATGAATTGAAGCAAGTAGGTGAATCATGACAGAACAAGAAAAACTGAATTACATGTTGAAACCACTGCCAGAGAAATATGCTTATATTGGTGATCTCATTGACGTTGATGCTCAAGTGTTACCTTCAAGTGTGGAAAATCTGGCACTTTACAGAGAGCGTCGTTCTAATGGACGTCATGGTCGTGGCAGTTATGGACATCGAGTTAGTGAAAATTATCGAAACCGAGGTATTGTTTTTTTTTTTACAAATCGAGGTCGTGGACACTCTGGATGTAGAGGACGTGGATCATATAATCACATAAACTTGACGTGGAAATTATCACAAAAAATGATGAGCAAAATGGAAATTGTTTCCACACGACCATTGGGAACAATACCACAACAAGTGAGAATGAGACGACAAAGAAAGGTCAAATAGAATGGCTACTTGAGAGCGGGTGTACAGACCATATGATTAATAACGATGAGTACTTTGATACATGAGAGACACTGAATAAAAATATAAGTAAAAGTTGGTGATGGCAAAATATTAGAAGCCACAAAAGTTGGCAGAATTAGAGCCTGAAGTGGAATTGACAAAAGTATTAGGTTAAGGAAATGAAGGCAAACTTACTTAGCTATTCCAGAATCACTGACTTGAATTCAAAATTCAAACAACCCCTATGGAAAGATTATTGCTTTGGCTATCAAGGATGAAGAAGACTATATAGATAAGATGTTGTGTCAAAGAAGAAACGCTGGAAGCAAATGTGAGTAAAAGTATTATAACTACAAAGGAAAAACTACACCGTACCTTGAGACATGTCAACTTTAACTATATATAAATATGGAAATAATGTGCAGAAATGAACCATTAGATGGACTAGATGCCTAAAGATATCGAGTCAGAAAATATGAAGTGTGCGACATGTTTTAAAAGTAAATTCATAATTTACCATTTCGAAATAATCGAAGAAAAGCAGAAGATATTCTAGAGATTGTTCATACTGATCTGAATGGCTTACATCAAACAACAGGAGTTATTGGTAAATAATATTTCTTGTGCTTCTTAAATGAGTATAGCAAACTGGTTAAACGGAAGCACATGGACGCTGCTACGCTGCTTTGCAAAAGGACGCAGAAGTGACAGCGTGATTTAAATATATATATATAAATGCTGAAATTTGTCCTTTTAAATAACATTTAAGGCAAAATCGTATTTCGTCGAAATTCTTGTATATAGATTGTCAGAGCGTTTGCCATACTGATTCCGCCATTGTTGTTTACATCTTAGCTCACCTATTCAATACATCTTAGCTCACCTATTCAAACAAAGACCCGTTTAAAATACAAATTGGTGTCACGCAGTTAAATACAACAAAAAAACCCCTTTAAACTTCAGTTTCAGTCTCCTAAGGGCTTTAGACAGCCGCTAAATACAGTTTAAATAAAACACAACTTAAGCACAAAAATCAACAGGCAAGTAACGTAGTCAAGCAGGCGAAGCTTATTGCTTGTCAGCCAGATTCCCCTTAACATAGTCGTGTTGTATTTAGATTATATTTAAACTGTATTTAGTGGCTGTCCAAAGTCTGGTGCAAATCGGCTTAAATGGGAGAACATAAAATGTAAGGCTTTGGGTGATTATACTTACATTAGTGATGTGAACATGAGGGACAGAGCTATGCGCTATATATAGCCCCTTTTCAGAGATTAAAATTTGATTAAATACCGGTAGACTGAAGGTATAAACCGGTTTATTAGGGTACACCCTATTATGATTTTGTTCATGACTGTACATGTATAGAAATGTATGGGAAATTAAACATTGTTTTTGTAATGCATTTCTTCAAAGTAAAGGAGGTCGAAATGATTATTGCTTCGGTGGACTATTTCTGGACAATTTTTTGGCACAAATTTCAAACTGAAAGTCGCAGTCGGTCCGGAGATATTTGATAATATCATAATATAATAACTCTTGAATCGTTGAAGGACTATTTCTGAAATTTGACATGTCGTTTGGACTATTTCTGGACTAATTTTTTAAACCTAAATCAAGGTGTTAGGCAATTTCGTTTGCTTGCACGAGATATGAGGATGACAACTTGACGTCAAGCTGTAATCCTCACCAACCTATTGCTATAACTTCGAAACTATAATTGTACTATTTTCTTTCATTGTGGACTATTTCTGGGCTATTTTTAGTAGTTTCAAATTTAATTAATAAAACACGACACTACCAGTAGTGCGGATTTAGTGTGGTGGGGAAGGAGTGGTTTATCTACACACATATCATAAGCTCTCTTTGATGTGTTCAGGAACCGCATGTAGCGGCATTGTGGCATTGATCATTGCTCTGCACTTGTTTAGCTTGTACAGTAGTACCAACTTCACAGACAAATTAGGGGCGGCACGCAGGCGGGCGTCGGCGTTCGAAATTTGAATGTCATAATATGTCGAAATATTGATACATTATGGTCATAATGTATCAATATTCAGATAAGAAATTAGTTTTTGGACGCAGAAAGAGGGTTTATGATAGGTGTGTAGATAAAAAATATAAAAACATGATGATGTTCCTCCTTCGTTTTATCAAAATCAACCAATATCTTTCAAGGTCATCGTACTTATTTTCTGAAGAATTCTGACCTACCTCTTTATACGTATAATATTTATACGAAGTTGCAGTTTCTAGTTCTCACGACACAGGGTATTCAATGGGGCCAGAGGCAACGTTATGTGTGTGTGTGTTCCATAATGTTAATAAACATTAACATTATTGAACACACACACACACATAATGTTAATGTTTATTTTCCGCTCTTGTGATACCTACTCATAATCATACAAGAACCCGTTACTGTTTGTACGCAGGCCAACAAGAAGACGAAGCGCTCCCGGTCCCAGCGGAAGCAGAAGGAAGTCAGCTTGTCCAAGACCAAGGAGTGGGGACAGGCCATTGACTCTGAACATCTTTCGGAGATCACTGAGGAAGAGTTAGAGGTAGTACAAATGCATACAGCTTATACAGGGTGTCCCGCGTGGAGAGAAGTACCTTAAATATTGTCAAAGTTTTTTTGGACACAGGCTAACTCCAGAATGCTGCGCACCAGAGCATTAAATCTGTTCTGACACTAGAACTGATTTGAACTCCTTTTTGACGAGCTTTAGAAACGCAAGCATTTTAGCAGCTCTGCTGACTATGTGATCATAATGCGTAATAAAAGTTAGTTTTGAATCCATAATTACTCCGAAGATACGAATCTGAGAAACTTCACTAATCCTTTAATTATTATGCTTTATTATGACAATAGGTTTTTTCTTCCGAGT
This sequence comes from Argyresthia goedartella, assembly GCA_949825045.1. Taxonomy (NCBI): domain Eukaryota; kingdom Metazoa; phylum Arthropoda; class Insecta; order Lepidoptera; family Argyresthiidae; genus Argyresthia; species Argyresthia goedartella. The sequence continues at coordinate 15,728,612 of OX463821.1, read as the reverse complement.
AAATCTAAAATAATTGGCATCTAGACTTGTTCAGAAGCATGTAATTGTCAATACACCACTGGTGTATCGGAGGCTGAGCTGCAGGCTACCCGAGGGGTCACAGGTGGCGGATAGTGAACGGCCATTAGATATGATGGTTAGCTGCGAATATATTGAATAAGCAGTCCCCGACCAAGAAGCGGCAAGGTTAATAGGAAGTAGTGGGAAGCCTGGTGGGAAGGGCTTTCTAGCAAAAAGCTACAGTTTCCAACGACAACCCTGTGACATGGCGTGATAATGCCGCCATTCAATAAGCATTCCCCTGACACCGGGAAGCAGCGGTGGCAGTACGGGCAGAAAGCCGAAGACTACAGCAAGTCGGATGGGTTTCTGCACGATGAAACGAGGGCGGAGTTGCACCAACAGAATGGCCTTGTCACTGCGATGTGGAAGGCAAGGGGGATACCACCACATTAATTTCCCTACATATAGCAGCAAACATGAAAAAGTCAATAAAGGAAAGGAATTTAATCGACAGAAGGCCGCGATCGCGGCCCGAGTCCGGCAGGCACAGCACGGAGGCTGTGTCGGTCGTTAACATGCGAAACCCTCTAGAAGATATGCGATGGAATGAGAATACCAGAGACAGACGCAAGGCTGTCGATGATGCCATGCGAAACCCTTGCAAAATAGGGACGTGGAACGTGCGCACGCTCCATAAGACAGGGAGAACAGAAGAACTCCTACACATCCTGGACGAGACGAAAGTCGAAATACTAGGTATATGTGAACATCGCTGGGAGGGTAACGGAGACTACTGGTACGATGACTATAGAATCATCTTTAGTGGGGGCAAAGGGGGAAGTAATGGGGTTGCAATATTTTTAAACAAGGACATGGGACTCAAGGTTATGAATACACTACACATAAGTGATAGACTACTTCTGATAACGCTTAATACTGCACCCATTACAGTTATAATCCAGGTATATATGCCAACTTCAGCACACGATGAATCGGAAATAGAAGAAATATATGAACAACTAGACGACTTGCTAAGAGGGGTTAAAGATGATCACAGGCTATATATTATGGGCGATTTTAACGCGGTTGTGGGAGAAAACCAAAACGGAAGACACGTGGGCAGTTGGGGTCTTGGAAAAACTAACTCAAGAGGAGAAAGGTTAATACAATTTTGCAAACAATATGATCTGTGCATAACTAATACCTTATTCCAAGTCCCTAAGAGAAGACGGTACACATGGAAGATGCCCGGAGATGTGGCAAGATATCAGATAGACTACATTATCACAAGAACTGAAGAGAGAAGGCACGTTCTTACAAGCCATGCGTACCCGGGTCCGAATATTGATAGTGACCATAACCTAGTGATGGCGAAGTGCATAATGGAACAGAGTAAAAGAGGACCAAGGGGGAAAAGCAACTCGAGGCTCAAGGCCGATATGATACAATTCAAAAGCAAAGATTTGAGAGTAACTTTTGGTAACGAAACAGACAAAGAATTGACCAAGTTAGGTTTGGAAGATAATGACCTGAACAATAACTGGACGAACTTTGTTAGTATAATAAGAAAATCGGCGGAGCAAACTCTAGGAAAATCTAAGAGGAAACCAAGAAAAGGATGGGTGACACCTGAGATCATAGATACAATAAATCGTAGAAACAGTCACAGAAGCCAGAAAACGGAGGAAGATAAAAAGATGTACAAATACTATAAAAACAGAGTTCAAACATTATGTGATAGAGAAAATACTAAATGGATAGAAAAACATTGTGAAGATATCGAGTTCTTTATCACAAAAGGTTTGGTAGCCCAAGGATACAACTTAATTAAAATGATGCAAAAGAAGGCAGCAACTAAAAGTAAAGTGATAAGAGATACAGAAGGAAAACTACTTTATGACAAAGAAGACATAACAGGGAGGTGGATTGAATACATAGAGGACTTATACAAAGGAGACAGTTTGGAGGAGTCGGCTATAGAAGAGGAACATGAAGTGGAGGAACATAATAGGGGACCTTGCATAACATGGTCAGAATTTGAGACAGCGCTGAACGAGCTTAAAGACGGTAAAGCCCCCGGAAGAGACGAAATACCCTCAGAACTATTGAAACATAGCGGACCACAAACCAGAAGACAACTATACCACATAATAGTAGAATGCTATGAAAAGGGTATAGTACCAGAAGACTTTGCGACCAGCAGGACAATCACGATGCCAAAGAAAGGAAATGCCACAGAATGTGGAAACTATAGAACCATTAGTTTATTGTCACACGCATCCAAGATTTTACTTAAAATAATACAGCGCAGAATACATACAAAAATTGAAGAAAACCTAAGTGAAGACCAATTTGGCTTTAGAAAGAACAGAGGAACAAGAGAAGCTATAATTGCACTCAGAAATATAATAGATAAAAGACTAGAGCTTAACCTTAATACGTACCTCGGCTTTATCGACCTGGAGAAAGCTTCCGATAATGTTGACTGGAATATTTTATTCGGAATAATGAAGAACAAGGGATTTGACTGGAAGGTCAGAAGAATAATAAAGGCGTTGTACATTGACCAAAAGACAGAGATTACGATGGAAGACGTCACGAAAACAGGCAAAATCGGCAAAGGAGTAAGACAAGGGTGCAGTTTATCCCCACTACTATTCAACATCTACATAGAAGAGGCTATAAACGAAATTAGAGAATTCTCCATAGGAGTCAAGATAAATGGAAATAATATACCGTGGATCCGATTTGCAGATGATATTGCCCTAGTAACGGAATCTGAAGAATGGCTACAGGCGAACCTAGAAACCATGAACAGAATTTTTCAAAAATACAAACTTAAAATTAATGTTAAGAAAACAAAAGTACTTGTGACGGCCAAAAAGGAAAGCCCTGCCATCAAGATAATATTGAACGGGAATGAACTGGAACAAGTTAAGCAATTCGCATATCTAGGAAGCATCATTGAAGAAACAGGTAGAAGTGATAAAGAAATACGCACCAGAATAGCCATTGCAAGAAGAGCTTTCACAACAAATAGAAATATTTACAGCAACAAAATCAACATACGAGTAAGGAAGCAACTTATCAAAACACTTGTATGGAGTATTGCATTGTATGGCTGCGAGAGCTGGAACATGACAACTAAAGACATAGAGCGTTTGGAAGCCTTTGAAATGTGGTGCTGGCGTAGGATGCTAAAAATTAGCTGGACAGAGAAAAGAACAAATGAAGAGGTTTTAAGAATGGCTAAAGAGACCCGAGCTATCATAAGAACCATAGCAAACAGAAGAGCCAAGTGCTTAGGACACATTCTAAGACATGAAGGACTCCTCCTTACAATTATAGAGGGCAAGCTTGAGGGCAAACGCCAGCGAGGGCGTCCTAGGGGAAGATATACAGACCAACTAAAGAATTGGAGCCATAGTGGATCGTACCAGGAGATGAAGACCAAGGCCCAAGACAGAGAGTACTGGAGGTTGCTGCAACGACAGGGGACGACAAGACCCCTTAATATATGATGATGACCACTGGTGTAAGCAGTCGAGATCTTGTTGGAGCAAGCGGACATCTCTCGCAGTATATTTGTTTGTAAACCTTCATGTCATTAGCAAAAAAGGGAATAGTTACCATGTCGAATACTGAGCACAATGTCGTTGACGAAAAGTACAATTTAAATCACAATGTGCGCCCTGCGGCACACCAGAAATGCCTGTCTAGAACTGAAATTCGAATCCGTTGATAAGCACAATCTGAGGTCTTTTATTCAAGTACGAGACGACGAACCGTTCAAGCAGACTCCCTTAAAGGCCGGATTGATATTTTGCTTTCTGAGCAGAATCGTATGTGAGACTTTGTCAAACGCACTACTGAAGTCGGTGTAGATAACATCAACTTGGTTTCCGTGGCTTTTCGTTTTTAAGAACAAAATTCTGAATTATATTTCATTGTCTTACTTTTATTTCTATATTTTTCGTCAAAACCGATCCTTATATAAAGCCTTTAGAGTGGTATCGTGTAATTTCAGGGTTTTATCCACATTTGGCTGGTTCGATACCAAATTAACCCTCTCAATAACCATAAAAAATGGCTACAAAAAGCCAAATTGTCAGGGCGTCCAGCCACATTACCGATTATTTTATTTTTTTCATTTACTCATTCAGTCGACCAACCAAGTGTGAGATATCAAGATACAAAGGTATGTTTATCCTCTATTTATCAGTATTGCCAGTAATAAAAAAGTATAGTGGGTAGTAGTAATTATTATATAAAAATAAATATAAATATCATTCCATGTCCATACTAGGTGTTCATGCGCGAGTAAACTGTAGCTAAATTAAAATTTAATGCAAGTCCATACTAGGTGTTCATACGCGAGTGAACAGGTTAAGAAAGGCGATTTAAAAAAAACTTCTAAAGCAGTTCAAATTGTGTTTAAAAACGAAATAAAGTCTTATTTTACCAAAAAGCCGTGGGACACCCTGTATTCCTTATAAGGGCTAAAGACATATTTAAGTATGTATTTTATGAAAGTGAGCAATGTTTTGACCTTGACTGTGCATCGAGCTGTAGTTTAAGAACTAAAGATGATTGCAATACGAGTCGCTTACAATTTATATAAGTCCGTCACTATGTTTGTGATCGGGGCTCAGATAAATCGTTCATGCTTGTCAGCCAGTGATTGTTCAACTGGGCCCCAATTCTGCTAGCACAATGACCGCTCATTGAAAATGACGCGACGGCGACGGTCAAGGTATCCATTATTTGGCGTTGCGAGAATATTTTTTTAGGTAATTAAAGGTTGAAATTGAAGTTATGATCATTTAAATAAATAAAGATAACTAAAGTTGACCGTGGTCGTCGCGTCATTGTCACTGAGCGGTCATTATCTACCGGAATTGGGCCCCGGGTGGTGCGAATTAATTAAGGCCTATACATATTGACCCAAAATTGTTTTTTCTCTGCGTAGGTAAACTTTTCGCTCAGCTCGCGAGTCCGAGGCTTCGCTCGGCTCGACATGAAGTATCTGACGCCGCTCTTCACGAGAAGATTCACGCACCAGGTTTGTCTTCTTCTTGCGCCCATATTATAACAGTTTTCTAGAAAAATAGCATCCCAAAGGGAGGCCCTTACCCAGCTAAGCTGGATGGATAGATTATGTAGATTACCATTGATATGTCGTACTCCATAGCTGCGGCGATGGGCTAGACCCCTGTCACGCAAAATGGAGTATTGAATAACTGGCTCAAAGTGGGCACATTTGTGCCTCTGCCACCCCGTATGGGAAAAGGCGTGACGCTGTGTTATGTCGTAGCCATATCATAGAATTCATGAAATGGTGAGCAAGGGTTGAATTTAATGAAACATGTCTTTTTAAAAGCATTTTTATTCAGTACTACCTAATGTTTTTTGTGATATACATGACGAACTATCACAAAGACTATTAGGGGACTTCACTGCGCTCGCCCCCTTTAGTCTTCAGCTAAGCTACTGCAGTGTTTTTCTTTTCGTAAGATTTCTTCGTTTAATGAAAATGCTAATTCAATCATGGTAGGCCATTTCATGATATGGTCAATTCTACGATATGGTTACGACAGACATATCATCTGAGAATCTCGTTGTGTTGCTGGTCACGCGCATCAGCGATTTTTCTCCAACTTAATATGAATATTGCTATTTCAGGAGCTCAAAGACTGCAAGAGTCAAATGACAGACCTCACGAACCAGTGGTACCAGGCCATCAAGATATCGAACGACCGCGGCGAGACAGATGACGAAGAAAGCCTACAACAAAGCTCTCTTTCTAACTCTCACAGCAGCATACAGAGGGGAGTCTAGTTACCACGCGAAAGTCAACGGTGTACCTAGAAATGTTATTGTTTGACAATGTCAGATTTTTATATCCACGTTTTGATAATAGGCTTATTAAATCGTGGTAATCGAAATATATTTGTAATGTGATAGCTTGTACTTATGACTATGTACGTGTATATGTTTTTTACTTTATCTTTGTGCTAAATAATAGAGCTGTTGGGTAACGGCATTGACGGCAGGTTTCTTCTTCTATCTTAAGCACTACTGTGCCTGTATTAGCAGGTTCTCTGTCTAATTATGGTATGGTCATGTAATTTTCTATTTGCTCTGAAGTAACACGTAATAATCTGTTGTTATGCTGTGAATTATTTACTGTGATCACAATGGGTATGCCCTTTTCAAGTATTAGTAACGAAAGTATCGACTTCTGCCCCCTAGACATGATGCAAATAGTTTAGTTTCGTGCGATCGTTATTTGAGTTGTGTTTCTTGTCTAAGGGCTCAGTGCACTGATTGCCGTCCATGGTACTCTGATGATATGTGTGTGACAATAGCACAAAATTGTGTTGTTTAAGTATTTCAATATGTAGAACTTATTTTATAATTTGTGTGGCACATTGGAAATTATGAGGTTTAATTTAGCCAAAGCGTTCCTTGTAGTTTAGTTATTCTTTCTTTGAAGCTAGAACTTTTATTAGACATTCGTACATGTGATAAGATGATTTGATTGATTTTATCGACATACACATTTGCATGTACTGGCTATAAATGGCCAAATTTGTGCCTCTACTACTCCATATGGAAAAAGGCGCGACGCTGTGTTTGTTTTGTACATTTGCATGAGTTACTATTATACTATGTAAGTATTAATAGTTTATATATAGGTAATTTTATTTATTCAGTCATTTTGTGATTATGTTGTAGTTAAAGTTACCTACTATTATTTAGTTTAGTCAATGAGTTGTGATAGTTGTTATCAAAGTTACTATATTATTGTAATAATGAAACTTTACCAAAGGTGTACAAATATTAAAAATTAATTTTTGTTTACTAATTAAACCCAGTTTTAACTTTTATGATCACACCCACAGTGATGACTGTAACTTTTAAATAGAATATCAAATAAGCTTTATATAACTGAAGACCTTCAGACGGTAAAACCCGTTCAATTAAAGAGACTGGCAATGGTCTGCATAAAGCCGCGGCGGCGGCAGGCGGTATACAATCTAAGCGAAATGCGCATAAAAGCGCCGCCTTGCTTTAAACAAGATATACTTAAATAAAATATTTGTGCAGCTATGTCAAATATATGCTAAGTCATTTTTGTACTGCTGAAGGATTTTTATAGATTCGTCTTATCACAGACACTTCACATTAACATTTTTGCAAAATAAATTGACATAATTTTGTCTACATGTTGTACATTTTGTAGATTTAATATAGATACCATTATGTAGTAATTTTAATCAACGCTTGTATTGTATCAAATTCATGCAAACATCATATGTATGTGCAGTGCAACAAGCAGGTGCCCTATAATTTTAAAATTAAGTAAATCAAAATAGTTATACATAATTGCTTGATAACTTTATTTATGTTTATGACCAAATAAAACAAGACAAGTGTAATAACTGTGCTTTAAATTATTTTAAACATTAAAATGTAATGTTTAAAATAATTTTGATTTATGGTTACATTTACAGTTAATGTAATTTAACCATAAATCATTAATACTATCCCAGTGTGCTTATTGTTGCTCATGTATGACATGTATTAGAGCTATGAGTTTATGTTAATAATTAATAAAAAAATGGTAAATATATCTGTTTTGTAACATGTGTTTAGTCTTCTTCATTCTCCAAGTTGATGTGGCTTCCAAACTTGCCATACAAGTGTGCTTTTAGTTCACTCATGTCAGATTTCAAATCAACACAGCGTTGCTCCAATTCACTCATCTCTGACTGTTTCTTTATCTTAGCTTCCTCTAATGATCTCTGAAATAGAATTTATGTTTTAGACATAAGCAATGTAAATATCTAAAGTGGAGCCATCCTTAGAAGTCAAGCCCCAGTCAATAGTAAGGACAGAGCTATGCTTCAGTCTCCCCCTTCTTTTCCTATGCGAAATAAGGAGAAGGTAACTTACACAACAACTTTCAATGGCTCCACTGTAAGTTCGAAAGATAAGCCCGTCACATCTGAGCATAGAGTGGTAATAAAATCAAAACAAGTGCCATGGGATGGGACTTGGGTGACAACATTAATGGCTAAGCTTTAGAATACTGCGGCACGAATTTGATAGATGCTTAGTACTAGGGTCCCTTTTAGGTAGGTACCCTTTGGGTGTGATACCCTTTTAATGCGCCTAGCTGGTGGTGCTGATAATGGCTTGCATATGTCACTTCTTTGTTTTTTAGAATCGCAATATCTCCTGAATGGTGAATCACCGGAGAAAATATAAAGTTTTTTTTTTGAGTATATCATGATGTGCAACTTTCATTTGACTTGCTATTTGATAAAGTTTACTGTTTACCAGAAAAGTGTTCAAAACCGAGGTTATTTAAAAAATATCTGGCAGCCGCTATCTGGCTGAAAGCCGGTCGCAAACTGACAAAAGTGGCCTCAAACTAGCATTTCTCAATGTTTTTAGGTTATTGATTTTTTTGAATAAAAGTATTATTATTAAGTTATGGCAACAAATATAATGATCACCAAAATAATTATTCCTACCCAAAATGGGTAAAGCTACCCAAAATGGGTAAATGCTACCCAAAATGATGAATGATCACCAAAAGTTGCAGAAAATATCAGGGCAAAATACTGCGGTAGCTTAGGTGAACAGTAATGGGGGTGAGCGAAGCGAAGCCCCCTTTATCCTTCGTGTTAGGTTGAACATGTAAGAACAACAAAAAATACTACAATAAAAAACATAAACTTAAGTACCCAAAACATAAAAAAAGTTTGGCGATCATTTATCCAAACACAATTTGGTGGTTGTTCTGGGAGTCTTCGAATATATTGGTAGTTAATAGGTGCGTTTTTGGTGATTATTTAAAAGAAGCCTTAAATTATCTTTCATTTTATATAAATACTAGACCATATAATCTACATTTGCATATTATACATATTAGTGATCCCATACAATTAATGGTCTCCTCAATTTCCTGGTCTAAAGTTGGGTCTAAAATTGGTAAATTAATCGGCCGCCAACTAGCACAATGACCCTATGCAAAGAGTGCTCAAAAAATCCTCACCAGTGTAGCCTCTAGGTTCTGGCAAATGAACACCTCACCAATGAGGTAGGGGATGGTGGCGGTCTCATCTGCCAGCGCCAGTTCCTCCACCGCTTCTTCCAGATTCTTCACATCATTTTGTTTCACCTGTAGTAGACATAGACATAGACAGACATCATTTATTGATAATATTCATTACAAGTCAAATTAGCAGAGTAGAAGTTCAGAAAAATATTCAAATAAGGCTCTCACTTGAGCAGAATGGTGGTGAACTAATAGTTCATACTTAGACCTGGTAATAAGGGCGCATTTTCGGGAAACCCAAACAATAGTAAAAAAGGAGTTACCTTCAGCTCATCCTTAATATCATCCACCTTGGCGTTGAGACGTGCAAATTTGTTGATTTTTTGCTGGTCTTCGTAGGATATATGCACGTCAGAATCCTAGAATTAGATTTCGAGATGTAAGACATTGTTTCAAAAGCAGCAGGTGGACTGATGCTAGTGCATGTGATATCAGAGAATGCAAGAATATTGCAATTACAAATGAACTTACCGGGCGAAAAGTGCCTTTTCCAGAGTTAGCCATTTCTTTATTTAGTTCAGTATTAAGATAGACTGTGCGAATTTAAATATAAAATGAGTTTTACCAAACGTAACCTACGTCCCTCACCCAACTAAATTATTTATTTGACTGACTACTTGACTGCAGTGTTGCCATACAGTAGAGACTAAAAATCTGTATATCCAACAACAAAATCCGTACTAAGTGCGTATACTCGGCGCCACGACTAAAGAGCTTTGTCCTTGAATGCGCAGTAGTCACTTTTCACAAGTGTTTGGCGCGGGGAAGTGAGGAGCGACGGGGGCGGTAGTCAGCGCCGGCACCTGATTCGTTGATCAGTCGCTTCCCGATGCCCGCACCAAAAGCACGTCTCGAAGCTTCTTGAGTACAGTCGCATACAATATTACCCAACGTTATCTTTCGCCCCGGTCGAAAATGCCGAAAAATAAAGTACTGACTAGGCAAGCTAGAAAAATGGTTTACGATGTGAACTGTTATATCAAAAAAGAGTCTGATGAAATACTGATGAAGAAGTCTGATGAAAAACTTAATTGTGGTTTAATTGTTACAAATTATTAGTCAGCGGGAAGAAAAGAGTGTGCAGGACTATTACTACAAGTATCTATATTCACTAGGCCCTAGTGACTAGGGGCATTCTATGCTAGGGGGTTATTTATATATAGGTTTCAACCTTGACGTTAACAAATGTTGTCAATAGAGAGTACCTATAGTTTATTTGACACAAAGTCCATTATTTACATCGGCTAATATCCCAATCAACAAAATATCAAACAGAGAAAAAATAGAAGTGAAGAAAGTCCTGAACACTCATTCCTTCACACTAACCCTAAAAACGCACTTCGGAATTATGCCGCGACTGTACACATGCGCAGTAATCCCCGCCAGTTTCTCCGAGAGCTCTTTATTCGTGGCGCCGAGTGTACGTGTAGTATATTCAAAACTCCGTACGAAATCCGTACCTATTGAAACTGAAATAAAAGTAGAATTTTATTTATACATATCTTTATTAATTTTATTTAACATTTGTGGGTTTATGTTTAAGTCAAAACAGTATGTATCCCCTAGTAATTGTTTTGTATGAAGGAGTCCTTCAATTGTCTCTGTTGAGAGTTGGTTTCTCTGTTTAGTAATGGCAGAGAAAATTCGTTCGACCGCTGCGCTTGAATGAGGTAAGCACATCAATTCAGAAACAAATCTGCTTAAAGTCGGGTACAAGATATTTTCGTCGGCTGGATTGGTAGCTGTCATGATTTTTTCCCAGTACTCTTCTAGTGCAGTCGAATTTGTTGAATGCAGTGATAGGTTATTTCTCAAATTTCTCCATTCTGTATCCAAGGACTGTAGATCTTCAGTATTTAATAGGTTTGGGAACAAAAGAGCTGTTTCGGCTAGAGATGAAATTTTTCGAGATTGTACGACATCTGGGTCTAAAAACTCTAGTTTCATGGCAATTCTGTTATCAAATTTGTAGCGATTCTTTATTTGTCTTGCTCCTTCGATGTAAAATTCAAGGCAGCGCAATTTAAACGCTTGAACATCACTAGGAGTAATACTCGCATTTGATGCTAATGAAATTGCAACTTTTGCTCCAAGGTAAATTTCTTCTAGAGGCTTAAAATTTCGTGGATAGACGAAATCAATATTCTGTAGGCCAGAACGAGACAAATAGGAGTCATCTATGAAGCAATCCAAAAGGCTTCTGTATGTTTTACATACATTTTCATAAAGTTTGTGAATCTGGGGCCGTTCAGATTGCATCATTTTGTTTAGGTCGGTAAATATTTGAAGGGAAAACTCCAAAAACTCTAGATAGAGTTTGTTAAACGGGTTTCGTAACATGTGTAATATGTTATCCGCTGCTCTTAGCCGTTCCGTAAACGCAGCGTCAGTAAAGAATAGAATGAGTGCCTCATACTGCTCCAATAGACGTATAACTGAAGCACGTAGTGATAACCATCTCGTTTGACATGGATGTAGCATCTTATGAGGTTTTATGTTTATGAAGTCTTGAAAATCTTTTAGAAGTCCACTACTTTCGGGCTGCTGTTAAAATAGTTATAGACATCTCGAATCAAATCTTCAGGTTCCCTTGATAGTTTCAAGCATGCGTAGGAGGCACATAAATGAAATGAGTGGAAAATGCATTTGACTATGTACAAATGCTGTATATCTGTTTTAAACCTTGTTGATAAAGAGTTAAGATGCCCCATCATGGCATTTGCACCATCTGCGGCAAACCCAATCATGTTTTGTATGTAAGGTATTTTATTGTCTGCAAAAAACTTTACTATGTGTCCGTAGAGTGCTTGAGCTGTAGCATCTTGAAGTGGGATGAGACCCAAAAACGCGTCAACAACTTTGTAATTTTGGTATATTCTTGCAGCCATACAAAGGTGTTTGATGCATCCTCTGTCTGTACTTTCATCCACAATAAGCGAAAACTTGCGATTTCGGCAATGTTCCAAATCGTTGTTTTTACCAGTTTCTCCAGTAACGGACTTCAGTATCGCAGTGGTTTTGGTCCGACCACATGTTATGTCTCTTGCAATTTGCGAATCCGTAGATATGTTTTTTTTTAATTGGGGCAAATGTTCCATCACATTCATTGCCAAATTATGCTTAGCCACAAAAGCAGTGAGTGGGATTTCACCTTTCTTTACACCGTCATATGTTTGAGGCAAAAATTCTGTTAGTGATCTTTGGCTGCCGCTAGGAGCGGAGTTAATATGTTTTGTAGACTTCATATGCTTATGAAGATCTTTCTTGCCGCCACATCCGATAGAGAGATCAGTCAAGCAGTATTTACAAAATGCAAAATGTTCCCCCTTTTTACTACGTATGACCCAGGCTTTAAAAGGGGTTTCTACTAACCAATCTGCGTTAAATCGTTGCATTATACGCGCCTTTTTCGCGTCCCCACTCATAATTTATAATTTTAGGTCCTTTATTCACAAACAACACAATAAAACTTTGTCAACACCATAAGCCGGAATAAAACAATACCAAGCCTATTGGTGTCATTCATTCGTTTTAAACGAAACAATTCTTATTATCTTTCTCCCTCGCATTCAATGAGTTTCATACAGCGGCAAACTGCAATAATATCATGCTATCCCTGTCAGTGACAGGCACATGAAATATAAAAAGGTAATTCCCCGTCCCGGTGTGGCTAGCACAAAGTCAAATGACTGACTCGAGCCAATGTTGCCAGTTTTTGAACAAAAAATGTACCAAAAATATAGAAATTTATAAATCAGAGAAAATCCGAACACATTTCCGTACGCGTACGGACAAATCCGTACATATGGCAACGCTGCTTGATTGACAATCATCAGTCAGTAAATTGTCGAAGATGCAACGTTGAAGCGTTTTCGAAAATTTGGTACCTACCAATAAAACAACGTTGTCAAGTCAGGTGAATACAGATAGGCGTACGTGTTTTTTTAAAGCGAGGCCAAAGGATATGATTTTGCAGCCTGCTACACAAGCTTCACCTTCACCAAGCAAACGGCCCACATATTAAGTAAGTAAAAAATAGTAAGTATATTTATTTTCGATAAACAATTATTATTCAATATTTTGTACCTATATGTTATGCAGTAGGTATATTTTCTACATTTGTCAGTTTTAGCTATTTAATATCTACGAGTATAAACGACTCAGAGAAATACCTAAGTTTTTGTTGTTATATGTTTTCTAGAGTAAACGTTTGAGCGTCAAATTTTTTGTTTGTTTTTTAAGAATGGAAATATCTGTCTGAATATATTTTTTAATCTGCCTAGCACCCACGAAACAGGCTAGGCCAAGTGTGGGACATAAGTTACTCTGTGGTGTGGGAGCCACTTTACTAATGATAAATAGGCTAGTAGTCAAACTGGGTAGGTACGACGGTAGACATAGAAGTCATTTATTATTACAACTTAGTATCTTATATATTATAAATGTATCTTATTGGTTACAACGAAATCTAATTGTACACTTATATCTCCTGTACGTGATGGAATCTTGTGTAGTTATCTGAAGGAGGAAACGACTTGCAGATAGCTACATAATATTTAAGGTTTCAATTTCATATGATATATTCAGTTATATTGTGTCGTTTCGTAGAGACCCTTCGACATTTTGATGCTCAAAATCGTAGCATCATTGTCATTGAGCGGTCATTGTGCTAGCCGAATCGGGCCTGATCAAGGTCATGCAAACAAAAAAGCGCCGTCATATTGCAGGAAACAAACATTCCATCTAAGTTATTAATACCTATATAAGCTTTATTCATAACATAATGATGATGATAATGTCAAGTCAAGAACACTTGATGTTTTAGAAGAAGAAGTCAACTCAGTTTGACTCGCCCGATGACCGACGAGACTCCCGCGGCTATTCAAACCTCTACATCACATGGAACATTGTATCAAACAAAACATTTTGTAGAATAGTTTTCCTAATCTAAGGTTTTCTTATAGCAAAAACGGGTCTCGTCTCGTCATTGAAAAAATCGAAGCCTACATATTCCTAGAGCTCACCCTCCGCCCCGATCAAGCGTAAAAAAACATTGCTCAGTTAATTGGTCGAAGTATGACTGCCTTTATTCATTAAAATCTCTAAGATATACGCGCTCTGTCTAATCTACCTACTGACTAAGCACAAATACATATATTATTTTAGATTTGAAGTTAGTCATCGACGCATTGCTACGTAGAATCCTGTCTGGCTCTAGGTGATGAGACATTGTAACTCCTCTGTCTCGTAAGTTCGAAATCATCAAATGATTTCGAACTTTAAAATATTTGTTTACAAGAGGGGAATATTTAAATGATATAAAAAGTACAAAAATGGTAATTAAAATTAAGTACTATAAAATAACCATTCCTACACGAATACTTTCAGTACCTATTGATAACTCTTTTCACTATATTTCACTCAGTCAGGTCAATTCCACTTAGTTTTATAGGATTTTCATGTACCTCATCATTGGCAGTTTCTTTCCGCCCACTGCTGGGTTTAAGCCTCCTCCACTTTGTGCCAACCTCTCCGGTCCTGTGCCAGTCGAATCCAGGTCTTCCCCGCGATGTTGGTAATATCGTCGACCCATCTGACTGCCGGTTGACCCAAGTTCCTTTGCCTTCTTTCAGCCACCACTCAGTCAGGGATCTACTCCACCTGCCATCACGTCGTCTCGCCAAGTGCCCTGCTCATTTAAATTTGAGCCTAATGATACGCTTTAAGAAATCTTGGACCTTTATCTTTGGCCCTCAATACTTACTGAGGCGCCGCGCCACTCGATAGAAAAAATGGCCAAGTGCGGGTCATACTTGCGGACTTAGGGCTCCGTACTATGGAAAGTTTTAGATATTAAAAATAAACGTTCTATTTTCACCGATCTTAACGTCTAATAACTTAAGTGACGATGTATGTGTAAGTGTATAGTCAGCATACTTATTAGATAAAAATCACTCAGTCAGACATTTTGTCATTCATATCATAGTCATTAAGATAGATAATGTTGTCATGTCATCATCGAGATTAAAAATATGTATATAAAAATCCACAAATATACATAGTTAAAGTTCTTAAATAAAAATAAAAATTTAGATATTTTAAATATAGATAGTTCTTAAAGGCCGTGTTGCTCTATGCTTAAGTACCGTAAAATGGGGTGAATAGAATTCAAGGGGTGAATAGAAAAAAAATACGGAAAAAGTTTGACAACTTATTCCTTAGGCTCTATGGTATAATTTGTAGTAGAAAACGTAAATTATTAAAGGGCAATATTTTTTCCTTGAAATGGCAACACCAGCTTTGACGTCAAATGTGTGAAATTCGTAAAAAAACGTTCTCTTTGTCGCGCTTTTGTACCGACCTGATAGTGTGTCATTTAGAATTAAGTTTTTAACTACATATATGGCATAGTAGAAGGTCAATTGTGTTAATTTGTAAAACTAAGTGTAGGAATTGCAAGGAAATTATAAAGGTTAGTAAGAATTTTTGTTAATAAATGTAAAATATTCAAAAAACTAAAGGTACTTGTATTTTCACAAACGCTGGGGTTATTAGAATCAAATGGGGGGTGAATAGAATATTGGAATGGGGGCAATGGAAACACGTGAGGGGTGTTTAGGATCACGAGAAGGGTTAATAGAATCACAAAGGGGGTCAATAGGTAGGGTTGTCACTAAAGTTCTTTCAAATTAAATTGCAAATTGACACAGGAAATATCGTGAAAATATATTTTTTAAATGCCGAATTTTAATAAAGTGTACCGTGTGTGTGTGTGTGTAGTGTTTACCTAGTAACCCTACTGAAGTTAATTTTTATTTATTTTAGGAGTACCAACCTTGACACAATGCCGAGAACATATAAACCGGACCCTACAAATAAACACTACAAAAAATATGACCCCAACATAGCGAATAATACAGCGAAACACCATGAAAGTGACCTGAATGAAAAGGAAAGAATAAAAGAGATAATAAAATCTAAACATATACAGAAAATTGTGAAATGTGAAGATGTAAATGAAAAATACACTGAACAACAGACAAAAATTGCGTTTCAAAATGACTTCCAAAAAAAAAATTATGATAAAATTACTGAAAATGAAAATAAAAGTGAGAGAGAGAAAAGAAAAACTAAATACCTAAGAAGAAATACACAGAAAGTATAGAGAAAAATGAAAAAACCCAGCAGATAGTGAAAGTAATTCAAAGACTGATATAAATTTAAAGAAGATGAATAGTGTTAGGACTAAAGTTAAAATAATTTCCAATGAAAATTGTGATCTTAAGCAAAATGTCGATTTAAAAGGTTGTAAACCAATAAAAATACAAGATATGATAGCAGTTCCTAGTACATCTACCGGAAAGAAGACTGAAACTAAAAACTTTAATTATTATAATAACAGCAAAGAATTTTTTTAAATTTTAACTGATCCTGATTGAGAATGTTTGATGTTAAGTTGTTTTTTGATTTTTTTATAAAATTCTATTAGTTTGCTGTATTGATTAGGTTAAATGACTGCATACGTAGGTAAGTAACAATTATTTTTTTATTTATTATTATTCTTGAGATGATAAATTTTAGTTTTGATGTTCCTATAATAAATATGTTAGTTTATTTGTTTTCTAGAAGCTACTTAAGAATGTTCAAGTTTTGATTTTGAATGCGTATCAAAAGAAATTTAAGTTTTGTTACACCTAGCATTGATTTTTTACATGATGCATGAAGTGACTAATAATTAAGTAAAATTTAGTTATATTAATACAAGCCATATGAGAGTGATATTCAATTATAAGACCTACTCCGTTTTCTGTGATTTTTATAATACATAAATAAATAAGTTGTTGACAGCCCTAGCCAATTTTTCTATTCACCTCATACCCGTTTCTATTGACCCCAATTGAGGGGTGAATAGAATTCTTGATGTTTTTTCAGTTTTTTGGAGAAAAACCTGTATAATTTAAGGTACAACATTAGAAAAAAAGTTAGTTCTGACGTTCGGATATCCTGTCCAATAAAAAAAAAACTTTTCTAAAAGGCAACACTATCCGAAAAACGCGGTGAAAAGTAGAAACTTGTTCTATTCACCCCATTTTACGGTACGATAAATAATTGTGGATTGGAATTGAAAATTTCAGATTTTTAACTTTAATTCAATATTGCGTTGTTTTTTTTCTGCAAATGTATCAATTACCCGGTCGTAAAAAGTTTCGTTTTGAGTTGTTCAATTACGTAGAAGCTCTTTTTCTATTGATAGCAATGCTAGATCAGAAAGTCTCTCTTGTCCAATAGAATTTCGCAAATAGGTCTTTATTCGTTTTAGGCATGAAAAATGACGTTCTACTGAAACACTGGTCACCGGCAACGTGAGAATTAAATTTAATAACTTGAAAAATTCCGTAAAAACTTCGTCAATATTATTCGATTTCATGAAACGTAACAATTCAATTAGCGACAATAAATAGAACTGATGGTCACGGTATATTACTATAAGTTCTGATCGAAGTCTATCAGCACTGTGCTATAATAGAAATTGAATCATTTTGAATTTCTTTAGAATTTCCTTTAAACACGTTTGAAATGCTGTTAGCATGAGTTGCTAGAGGTACGTTTCTTTTTAATGTTAAATCCCATAATTCTTTAAAATTACCAAGATTTGAAGAAGTCACACTTTCATCGTGCCCACGAAACGGAAGCTCTTGTCGAGATATTACGGTGTCAATTAAACTAACCATAGGTTTCCGATTTTTCCTTATTCGCTCATTAAACTGACACTTGCTTAAAACCCCGTGGTCGCGAATTGCATCCATGATGGAAACATTTTTCTCTAACATTTTGAGCGCTTTGAAATTTTCGAAGTGTTCTTGTGATTCATCGTGAATTTTTAGAGCCCGCGATATATATTTTTAATCCGAATATCCATTAAATGAAAATATAGATTTATGACGGCTCAAAAGAACGCATGGCCAGCAATACAATTTTTGCAAGTAGGTACTTCCGCATAGCCAAATATAACGATCATACCACGAGCTTTGAAATGAACGGACGAACGTTTTCCTACAATTCTTTAAGTCATTTTTATACAATTTTTTTAATTCAGTACAGGGGCGGAAACACGTTTTAATGATATCAGATTTTTCCGATTCATTGCGCAATGCAAACGGGGTTATTAGTAATAAAGCTACAATATCAAATCTTGGGTACATGACAAATTACGCACGAACTGCCGCGAGACTGGCCTACCTACAAATTATATGAATAAAAACGCGTCAATAGCTAGCCGTGTCCGGTCCGCGACCACCGACTGATGGCGATTCTGGCGTAGCGCCGAACCGTCTCGGTTGGGGGTTCGGGACTCGTCGGTGTGACATGTCTTCTCACTCTACCCAATACAACGAATATATCTCCTTCCTTCGTTAGGCGCTGAACTGAAGGCGCCTCTCTGCCCCTCGTACCAAGATAATGATTAACCCGGACTCATCAAAAAACGACTCTGATACAAAGTAATAGGAATCTCTGTTGCTTAATGCTATAGAGGCGCTAGACAATTTTTAAAACATCCAGCCTCACGCCGGGCGCGGCGTGAGTTACAGCAGTCCAAATAGGCAAAGCAAATTGTGTGCTATGGCTACGTACAGAAGGTCGCGCCGCGGGTGGGTAAAATAAAAATGGTTTTCGGTGCAGCGATGATCGCGGGAATTTCGGCAGGATATCCAATTTTGAAGTAGGCTAGTTTTTATACTATAGATTAAATAATAAAAAAATATTGTACCGTACACTTAGTGTATTTATGTATTTGTATTTTGATGTAGGTGGTAGGTAGGGTGCATAGTGAGAGGTGAGGCGCAGCCTAAGTTGCCTCCCCTGGAAAACCGCCACTGGTCTGTCGACTTATCTAGATTTGTGTGGATTGGCACTACACTACACTAACGCAGGCGATTGCTCGACTCTCTTACAGAACAGAGCGTGTGCGAATGATCATAAGTATTTTTATAATATTTTGTAGTTCTAATAAATCATAATGTATTGTATCGTATAATATTGAAAAACAGTATCTTATCTGGTTCGCTTTGTTTTACGTATTTGATCTTTTTGAAATTTGATAAAATGTTGACATACTAACGCCAGCGAATGCTCGACTATCCTGCAGAACAGAGAGTGTGTGAAGCCGCGCCGGGTAAATGCTAATTTATTTATAAATTTTACAATTTAGCTCCATTACAGGTCAACCTTTTCGGGTACTAACCCAAACCATATTAAAAAAAAATGACACTAGTACAAAATAATCACACATATCAATAAAATAATGTTTTAAGTGCATAAAACATATTGTCCAAATTTGAATGAAGGTTTTTAGCGTTTTACGTAAATCACATACTATTTGGAATATGTAAATGAAACAGTATTCTTGGGGGTCACTATCAACGCAAGGTTACAATGGGGATTTAAATGCATTATCCGCAAGGCTCAGCTCGGTGGCATACGCAGTCAGAAATATTCGTCAACTGTCTGACGTTGCCACTGCCAGACTTGTATATTTCAGTTATTTTCATAGCATTATGTCCTACGGAATTTTATTGTTGGGTCAAGCTGCTAACATAAATAGCATCTTTGTGTTACATAATTTACATTCCATATATAAATGACGTGGTCGCGATTCCCTTAGAGAATTGTTTAAAGATATTGATATACTCACGGTATCCTCACAGTACATGTTTGAAAACATCTTGTATGTCCGGAAGAACAAAACGCTATATCCTAAGAATTCTGATACGCATAACATAAATACTAGAAATAAAAATAAAATAGCACAACCAACATTTAGACTGGGTAAGTTAAACAATTCATTCATTGGGAACTGTATTCGCTTCTATAATAAAATACCAGATGATATTGCAAATCTCTGATTCCTAATTTAAAACTTAAATTAAAAATATGCTATATTCTAAGGCCTACTATACGATAAATGATTACTTAAGATGATAAAAACGTTGGTCAACTGTTGTCCCAAATCAGTGGAATAGATTGCAATTGTGACTTATGTTTGATTCTTTATATATTTAACAAATACAAATACAAATACAAATACGTTTATTTTGCCAAAATAGATTACAATTGTGAAAACTTACTAATAGCATGTGTGGGTACTCGGATAAATTTTAATATAGTTACTGCGATCTCCGCACTAGGCTAACCTGTATCGCGGAAACCGTCACAAATCGAGTGCCATGAACTTATCGATCGTAAGCGGAAAATTGAGAATTGTGTTGCATTGATTAATTTCATTACGTGCTAGAGTTAGTGTGTGTGAGGTATAACTTTAAACTAATTAATGTGTACTTAAACAAGTTTAAATATACAAAATGATTCTAAAATTGTAAAAAATAGGTTCCTCTGTTGACAAAAGATTAACAATTTTAATAAAAAATATGTGGTTAACAGCGCATCTGAAGTTCGTATATTTATTAATTATTCGTATTTATTTTATTAGTTAAACATATTCGTTTATTTTAAAATATTTTCAGTTTCATCAAAATTTAAGCTAGTGAGGTATTTTATTACTTTAATTTTTGTTTCTTTTATTGTAGACGTTTTGAGATCTAGTTTTTGTGTGATCTTATTGTAAATATAGGGATGTAGATAATTGGAGTATTTATGGGCAAATGATGTTTTAACGGGGCTGATACAAAGTCTAAAAACTCTTCTTGAGAGGAGCCATGGGTACTCTGGTGAAGAAAGTATTTTTTGTGTTAAATTTGCACTGATCTTTCAATGTATAGCTATCGTACGCTTAGCAGTTTCAGAGATTGAAAGAGAAGGTCGGTTGGATAACGGCGATTTTTGCAGGTCATAACCTTAAGCACCGATCTCTGCGCCCTTTCAATTTCAATGAAAATCGTCTTGGCTACTCCTCCCCATATAGGTAGACAGTAGCCCAAGAGGGACTCGCAAATAGCTTTGTAAATGGATTTGAGTAACGATATTTTTGCACTATGCCTCAAAGCCTTTATAATGTGGATGGTTTTTCTTATTTTGCTTGACATCATGTTGATATGATTTTTAAAGGATAACGTTTCATCTAGCAAAATACCAAGATATTTTATGGTCTTAATACGCTGTATAAGTGGGCATAAGCAGGCTTGTTGAATGCAACAGTTTTTATGTACTATAATATCCTTCGAGATAGGAGGAGCCGAGGCACGAGTTTTATGAAAAGCTATGTATTTAGTTTTATCAGCATTCAAAGTCAGGAGATTCCTATTAAGCCAGTGTTCTAAGTTTGTCATACCATGTTCGGCTCTTTCCAAAACATTTTCCCACGAGCTGCCATTAAATATTATGGCAGTATCATCTGCGTAACAGAAGAGATCTGTATTAATGTTTTCATGGGAGGAGATGTCATTGAGATAAATCAAAAACAGTGATGGGCCTAGAATGCTCCCTTGGGGAACACCATAGCTGATAACTCTCTGTGAGCTTATTTGCTGGTCTATCCTAACACTCTGCCTTCTATGTGTGAGGTATGTTCGAAACCAATCATGATCTGTACCTCGGATTTCCAGATGTTCAAGTTTTTGCAGCAGGTTGTTGACCGAAACGGTGTCAAAAGCCTTTGCCAAGTCTAAAAACACACCTATGCATGCTTTTCCGTCATCCAAAAAGTTGGTTACGAGGTTCGTGAGTGCTCCAACTGCATCTTCTGTATATTTTTCTCGCCTGAATCCAAACTGTTTTTTTATTTAGAAGATTATTTTTCTCGAGATAGGAAATTAGCCTTTTGTTCACCAGTTTCTCGAGTATTTTAGAAAAACTAGTGAGCAACGAAATCGGCCGGTAGTTTGCCGGGATATTTCTGGGGCCACTTTTGTGTATGGGACATACCAATGCAACTTTCCAGCATTCAGGGAATTCTCCGAGCGATAAACTGAGGTTAAAATATGGGTCAGCGGGGATAGAAGGGTATGTTTAAAGCGCTTAATGAAACCATTACTGACATCATCAAGTCCTGGAGCGCTCTGGACCTTTAGGAGTTGGATAAGTGAGGAGACCTCGACTTCGTCTGTAGGATGCATGAAAAAGCAGGAAGATGGACTGCCATCAGCTGCACAGATTTTTGATGCTAAGGACTGTTCTGTTTCTTTTGTGATTTGAAGGATATTGTTAGCCAGGGTTTGACCAACACCTGCAAAGTATTCATTACAAGAGTCTAATGAGCTGCAGGTGTTATTTTTAATGTATTTGAGTTTTGATGCTGGGTTTATATTCTTATTACAATGGCATATATCTTTGATTATTTTCCACAGTTGTTTCGGATTATTTCTATTTTCTTCTACTTAATTGATTTCTTTCAAATTGATGTTTCAGCTTGTGCAGTAGGTCAGTAAAGAAGTTTCTGTACCGTTTATAGGTGATTTGTAATATTACGTCGTTTGGTAGTTTCCGTGCTTTCAAATGGAGAGCGTCGCGATGTCTCATACATTTCATAAGTCCTGGGGTTATCCATGGCTTCACATTATACTTGCTGCGGCTGACTTGAAATGACTGTTTATTTTGACTTATTATACTGTTTAATGTATCTAAGAACAAATCTGTGGCAGCCGACACGCGTGTCGCTTCAGTGATAGGTGACCAGTCGACGTTTTTTAGTTGGCTCTCAATGGTATCAAAGTTGTATTTGGTGACTAAGCGCTTTTGTTTATCCGGCTTGATGGCGTTATGGATTCCCACTATTGTCATATTGTGGTCTGTTATTCCAGAGTTACAAACTATTCCCGTAGTGATGTGATGCGACCTGGTAAGAATGTGATCCAGACAAGATAAAAGTCGGGTTGGCTTGTCCACCGAATGCACCAGGTCATGCTCAGCGGTTAGACAGAGGTACTCTGAGCGTTCTGCTGGAGTGGTCGTGTCAGGCATCGTATTGATGTTGAAATCGCCCGCAACAATCACACAAATTTTGTCTTTTATGTTTTCAAGGACCGTGTCTAATTCAGAGATGAAGGATTTTATACATGGGAACGAAGGTGATCTATAAATTCCTACTATTGTGAATTTGTGCGGCACCTCCACAATGATACAATTTGATTCGTTGAAATGTGGTTCGTACATGGACGCATTCCAGCAAGATTTTACATACACAACTACTCCGCCAGCCTTGTTCATAAAGAAATTAGAGCGAAAATAGGTATACCCTTCAATTGAGGCAATTACAGTCCCTTCTTGTAGCCAGCACTCCGTTAAAATTATTATGTCAATGTCCATATTTAATCGTTTAAAAGATATGAAAAATTCGTCAAAGTTACGAGTTATGCTACGTATATTTAAAGCAAGAATTTTTATATTATGTTCATTAGTAATAATATTTTTACAAAGTTCTAAGAAATGAACAATATGACATTCCCTGACTAAAGTTTCGTCTAGTTCCTTTTCTATGTCAAGGCCTGTGGTAAACAAAAACTGCGAGTTGTTCTAGCTTACCTGAGTTCCTGAAGTGTCCAGTGACGCTTAGTTTGTGTTTTATATAAACTTGGAAATTGTGATAGCTTAAATTTTGAGTGTGGTTTTGTCGAGTTTACCTATTTGCTAAAAGATGCTTTGTCTCTAGGAATGAGATGCGCTTATTAACAGTAAAAATAATAAAGTGTAGGAAAAAGTAGGTGCTAGTAATATTATGCAAGGTAGATATAGATAGCATATTAAGATTATATCAGGGGGTATTTTTGGTGTTGGCAGAGACATCACTATAAAAAGAGTTAGGACTTGAATTTGTAGGGGTGTGGCATGCATTTTCCAACTTCTCGTCGTGATGTTCTGGTGAATCGGAGGATGTTGCCAAGTGCTTAGTGGGAGTGGGGCACTTAGGTCCCACTTTCTCGTCCAGAACGTGGATGTTCTTGATAAGAATGGCTGGTTTCTTATCTGCTTTTCGTAAGAGAATAGTTCCACCGCTGATCCAGACGAATTTGTAGTCGTATACACTTGCCCGTTGCCTGGCTTCATGAAATAACTGCCTGTTTATCCGGGTGAGCCGCTCATTAACAAAGACGTTCTTCGAAGTACCAGATACAAATTCATTAGAGCTGACTTTGTTGAGTTTTCTAATTTTAGCTGCTTTTAAAATTTCATCACGCTTCGATTTGCGCAACAGACGTACCACGATGGGGCGTACAAAAGAGTACAAAAGGTAGGATTCCTGTGGAGTTTCTTCTGGTCGTTCTTCTCCACAGCGTGCGTACACTGGTAGTGAACGTGCCATCCATAATAGGTTTGAAGTCGTTTTTTTTTGTAAAAATCTTAATTAAATTTACATATTTTTGACTTTTGACTTCTTTACTAAGGGTTTATTTTGAACTAATTCGTTTAAAGAAAATCATTACTAAATATTGGCGTTCAGCTTATGATGAGCAGATTGAGAGACACTTGGAAAGGAACCTTGGAAGAGGAGGTGCTCATTGCTCTGAGAAGCCCCCTCTCACCTAGCGTCTGCCGTGTCCATCCCGGGTCCGAAGAGGCAGCCAGGTTGAAGACCAAATATACTTTATGCTTCTTTCCGTGCATTATACTGATCTAATAAGTCCACTTCCTCCATAGCCATTGTTAAAGCATTTTCAAGTTCAGTACAACTATGTAAGCCTACGACGCAAATCATATCCTCGGGCAGGTTACATAAAAATACAGTCAAAGCTATGTATTCATTTTCGCTTCCTTGATGTTGTTGAGTTCAATCAAATTTACTTTGGAGAAATATGTGCTTTTTACATTCTGTATCCGATTACAGAAATCTTGATATGATTCACCATGTTTGATTTTTTAATTTTCAAGTTCTATTGCAATGCACTCTTCGGACTTCGGATCTCCCAAATGCTGAGTAAAAACTGGTTTAATTTCTGGCCAAGTACTAATGTCTTGGCGCTCGCCAGGTGAGCTGCCTTTTCTGTAAGGCGGCCAGTAACGGCATTAAAGATAAACGTATCTTGAGCAAGGTTTTCTTCATTTCGGAAAGAATTGATCACATACTTACTCACTTTTATACATACACGTTTATGAAATTTAACAGTTTTTAATTTCCATCAAATTGAATCAATCCACTATGCTCTACGCTACCGTTAGCGCCATCTTGCTTTTCACAACCTAAAGTAAAATGGTGATACAGGATAGCACGCTATCTACGTTTGTCGCCGGCACAGCTCACCTATTTTGTTGGATACGCATTTATGCTGCGCGGGACTATATCATTTGTATTAAGTAGGATTATAATATATTTTAAAGTATATAAGAAAGTTTTGTTTTATTCAACCATTTCAGTCCATCTAGAAAAAAATGCCCCACCTAATTTATTAAGTTAACGTGCGTTGTCATTACCTTTCCATAACTTAATTATGCAAGCCCCCGGTCTATAATTATGGAATGGTCATGTTAATCACAGAGTAAAATGAGTCTAGTCTACAAAAATAGTAGCATCGTGCAGCGTGTTACCTATGCTTCCAAGAAGTATGATTAGAGATGGATGGGATTACATACAAGAGCGAATGTTAATGTTAGAGGATGGTAAAACTAATGTGGAACGGTTTGGTGATTATATGGATAACTATTGGTTTAAAAGTGAAAAATTCATTGACAAGTGATGTACGTTTGACGATAGACACAAAACAACCAACAATGCTGAGAGTTGGCATCTTAAATTAAGCAATGCATTTAAAAAACGAAATTGAAATATTATGCAATTGCTGCACGATTTGCAGAGTGATGCAAATGTCATTTAATATAAATTGTACAAATTAGAGTTGGATAGACGATAAAAAAGCGAAAACACGAAAGTGTTTTAAATGATAATATGAGTATCAAATTTCAGACGCAAGTGTTGTTTGCTGAATTAACATCAATTCTTAGAAATATTAAAATGAAAATAGTTTTTTTTCTAATTTATTTCTAATTTGCACTTTCAATGTAAAAAAATGCTAATTTAATACTTAATAAAACCGTTTCTATTTATTTCATACTTTCATTTTCTATTTATTTATTACTAGTAGAGCAAATTGGACAGGAAAAATTGGATTTGCTCTAGCTTTGCAACGAGTGGGGCAAATCGAACTGTTTTCCTCCAGTTCACTCTATCGTTAGAACTAGTATAGCAAATTGGAGGAAAATGTCCAATTTGCTTTAGTAGATACAAATCGTAGAGCATGGTAGATCATCATCATCATCATCATCAGCCTGTCAGGGAACCCACTGTTGGGTATAGGCCTCCTCATAAACACGCCATTCAGTACGTTCGTCAACCCGCGTCCATTTCTTTCCTGCCACCCTCGCCACATCGTCGGAGCATCTGGCAGATGGTCTGCCGACCGATCTTTGGCCTACTCTTGGCCACTACTCTGTCGCCGATCTGGTCCATCTTCCGTCTTCTTGCCTTGCCAAGTGTCCTGCCCACTTTCACTTGAGCCGTGCTATCCGCTTACCCATCATACATCAGCCACCTTGGTTCGAAGTCTGATTTCGGTATTACAGATACGGTCTGACAGCCTGACGCCGAGCATGGCACGCTCCATGGCTCTTTTGCTACCGTGTTTTTATGCACGTTCTTCATCCTTCGTGAGCGTCCATATTTCGGCACCGTATTTGAGCGTGGGCAGCATACACCTTTGTCTTTAGGCATTGAGGGATGTTAGAGGTCAGAATATCCCTTAGTTTTGAGACAGCAGCCCATCCTAGCTGGACTCGTCTAGCGATCTCCTTTACCTGGCTTTGTTGACCAAATGACAAACATTGTCCAAGATAGGTATACTTCTCAACCACTTCTAGGGGACGGTTATCCACAGTAATGTCGATACCGTTGCTTGTGGGATTGTCCGTCATAATCTTTATCTTGGATGTGTTCATCTTGAGGCCGACCCTCAGGGATGCTTCATGCAATTCTGCGAGCATAGTCTGGAGATCAGCACCGTTCTCTGCCACCATGATCAGATCTTCAGCGAATCTCAGTTGAGAAAGATACGCCGTTGATATTAAGACCTCTTTCGCTCCAGTCTACAGTCTTCAAAGCGTCCTCTAGGACATTGGTGAAGAGCTTGGGCGAAAGAGTATCTCCTTGGCGGACTCCCCGCACCTGGAGAGTGGCGGACATGTACAGTTCCCGGAGGACATCCACATATGTCTTATCAATTCCGCAACGATGGAGGGAATAGAAGACGGCCCAGTGCGCGACACTGTTGAATGCCCTTTCGTAATCTACGAAGGCGAAGCATAGGGGCCGGTCGTATTGTCTACATTTCTCCATCAGTAACTTGACAGTATGAATATGGTCTAATGTGGAGTATCCCTTCCGGATAGTGGATAGATTCATCAAATTTTGGAACGATATCCATAACTACCTTCGGGATAGTAAGGATTTGCTACATTTTGTTACAGGTATTTTATTCTAACACTTGTTTACAATATATATTAGCCAGGGTGAAAGGTCGTAAAAGTATACTACGTATTTTTTATAATGTTATACAGTGTGAGCCATGTATAACTTCGAGATGGAAGAGTTTGTCGGGTTCAAATGAAATGGATACTGATGATGAAGGACAGGCGGTACTGCCAGTATAAAATAGTTGCTAAAAAGTGTTAACTGTAAACTTAAATTACGCTTTGTCGCCACTTTCTTATTCACCTGGTACCACATTTTTTTTCTATTGGATTTAAATTCGGTATGTACGGGGTCCAATCCAAAACTGTCAGAGGCCGGTTCCTTAAGAAGTCTTTTACAAATTTTTCAGCGTGTTTCGGATCATTATCCTGTTGGAAAGTCGGAAAATTTTGCTCGGCATAGGGTAGCATGGCTTGTTTTAATATATTCATGTACTGGAATATATTACATGTTGCCTTCTATTTTCCTGTCAGATCCAACACCAAGTCCTGAAAAAACAGCCCCACACTTTGATATTTCTACCTCCATATTTAACTACTTTCTTGGTATACTTTGGATCCGTTTCTTTATTCGGGGGGCGTCTAACATATTTTTTTTCATCAGAAATGATCACATTATTTTTTGTTTTATCAGCAAAAACCACAAGTTTCCACTGTCGTTCAGTGTCGTGTGCACATTTTTTAGCAAACGATAATCTTGCATTAACATTTTGCTTTTTAAAAAGCGGCACCTTCTGAGACACTCTTCCGTATAAGTTTGCCTCACATAGTCTCCGTCTAATTGTTCTTGCAGACACACCCTTCGACCCTACTGCACCAAACAACTCGGTACGTATCAGTTCTGATCCCTTGAACGGACCTTTTTTTGCCAACGATTCCCGCAGAGTAGTTTTCCTTGGTCTCGATTTTCTAGGTACGTTTTTGGTCGCGTTGAACTTTTTCAAATATTTTATAGCATTAATAACCATGTCCTTAGAACAGTTCAAGTGGTTTGCTATTTTTCTGTATGACCAACCTTTCTTATGAAAGTTCAAAATAATCATCCTTGAGTGGACGAGTGACAACTTTTGTTTTTCCCATATTGAAAAAAGTTAGGTTTTATAGGTAACATCGACGTTTCATGAAAATACGCGGCAAAACAAAAAAACACAGAATGTAGTTAGATTTCCTTTTATCCTTTTTCCCACAGAGAGCAGTGTCCAAACTACTAACGAACACAACTAATTTTTGTCCCACATTTTAAGAATATGGTTTTATAACAATTACACTAGATTAAATACATATTTTTGTTAATGGTAATACCATAATTAAGTGTTTGGTGGTCCATAAGGGGGAGTCTTTAATTATGTGACCACCACTCTACAAAGGTACCTATAGAACAAATAATCATTAACACTTGTCGATGCTGTATAATATATTGTTAGGATAGATGAGGTTTAGGTGTAGTCATCAGCTACGGTGTGGGGCGCCGTGCCTATAAATACGGGCGAAACTGGGGGTGGGGCTCTCAACATGGCTCACAGTAAAGTCTTAGAAAGACAACTGCAAACATAAAGGGGTTGTTTTTAGTCCGTATACCACACGAGCTGATGCCCGCTCAATATGTGGGGACCCGGACATAGCAGGGAGGTCTGACTCCTGGGAAAAGGTAATTAATTTTTTTTCCCCTCCAAAAAAAAAAGTGAGACTCTCATTTGCTTGTCTGCGCTCGGTGACGCTGGTATTTGGGTTTGGTGGTCAAAGCGGTCGGCTGGTGAGATTGGTCCTTGTTTTGTATTTTGCGGTTAATTGCTCTGTAAATTTAATTAGTGATTGTTACTGGGTTTTAGTTTAAGTTTGCAAATAGTTTTTAATCATATTTCGAGATAATAAAGTTAGGTTCAATTTGTAATTGTTTTTTTTTAATAAAATTCTCCTTCTGGTTCTAAAATCAGAAGTGGGATTGAAGCACGTTTTCACTAGCTTGTCATCCTACACGCGAAAGCAACTAAAACTAAAAAAGCCAGTAACTGTTTGAAATGTCGAACGACGTCGAGTCACTCAGCAGATCGCGCCGACACCGATGTCATAGGTCTCATTCTCGTTCGAAACGATCACGATATCGCAGCATTAGGTGCAATCTTATCACGGTTGAATTCTTTGGAAGAAAACAATAGTTCTACGGCTACCCGTCACATTCCTCAAGAATGTCATGACTCACCACGGCAATGCTCGAAAACGCCACCGAGGCGTGTTAGTGAATCACCCCGTACCACCCAGGCATTGGTCGATGCTTTGAGCAATGTTATACAACCCTTGCGATCTCAAAACTATTACGTGTCAAACTTTGATCCTACGTTACACGGTTTTGACGTATGGTGTGAGGAGGTTAACCGTTAGGCTAGGTTAACAAATCGCTGGAATGACGCTGAATGCTTGTCTCGCGTTGCAGGCTGTCTCAGGGGGGACGCGAAGATTTGGCTACATGAGTGGGTTACGAATGATAGATCGTGGTCAAGACGGAATTTAAATCTTTGTGCCCCCGTAAACTTGATAACGCCATCATACTGTTTGAGGCTATGAACACAACGTCAGACAAGTACCAAGTACTCATCGTAAGCGGAATATGCACGGCGAACATTATTGCGATTAAGTATTGCTATAGGAGACTTGATTGTTATTGCTATCTACCGCTCCCCTTCTAATACAAATACTGAAAACTTTATAGAGTCTTTGAGCATACATCTTGATAAAATAAAATCAAATAAAGACATTGTCCTAACAGGTTATATTAATATTCATTTAATCCAAGGTGATGAAGAGCGATCAGGTGAACGAACAAACAGACTTGGGTATTTAAATATGCTGTCAATGCATGGCCTGTTTCCTGGACACACCTTGCCCACAAGAGCAAATAGCTGTCTGGATCATTTTATGTTAAAAATACTTAAACGAAAAGCTGAAATTGCAGTTTTAAATACGACAATAACAGACCACAACATGATCCTGTTAAAACTTTCCAAAGTAACATCTGTTCCTGAAATAAAGAAAACCAGAACGTCAATCAATTTTGAGAAAGCTCCCCTATGGATTTAAAATAGTACTCTCCTTGATTTTCTTAACTGTGACGATCCGGAAACTATTACTAACACTCTCATTGGTAAAATACAAGAGTGTTTATCCCTTCATACCAATACAATACTTATACCTAGAAATGATCGCATAATTAAACCCTGGATTACTCTTGGTATTTTACGATGTATTAAAAATAGAAGCGATATGCAGAAAAAACTAAAATCAGACTCTAATAATGAAATACTTAAAATAGCATATCGCCGATATCGAAATTATTGTAACAATCTCATTAAAAAACTAAAAAGGAAGTACGAACAAGAAAAATTATCAAAAGAAAGTAAAAACTCAAAAAAACTATGGAAAACAATAAATACTATAACAAACAGAATTCAGACTAAGACAAAAAACTTAAAATTAACTTATGGTCAAATCATCTTCTGAAGAGTCGGTCAATTATGTTAATAATTTTTTTGGCAATATAGGGGCGACACTGGCCGAAAACATACTTTCTAAAACACAATCAGTGGATGGTACAGAAATTCTCCATAACAACTCAAATTCTCAATCCTCTTCTTTTGTTCTATATAATGTTACCCCGAAGGAGGTATATAACATTATTAATGCTCTTAAATCAGATAGTGCTCCAGGCTGGGACAATAT
Organism: Argyresthia goedartella; assembly: GCA_949825045.1. NCBI lineage: Eukaryota > Metazoa > Arthropoda > Insecta > Lepidoptera > Argyresthiidae > Argyresthia > Argyresthia goedartella. The sequence goes on along the minus strand of OX463821.1, from coordinate 15,697,357 downwards.
TACAACGAAATTATTAAAAAAATTAATAATCGTTTAATTAACCACCTCAACATATTTAAAACTATATCGAACTCGCAATATGGATTCAGACAGGGGCTATCAACGGAAGACGCTGTAATAGAGCTTACTTCTCTTATAGTTAATGAAGTTGATAGAAGAAGAAAATGCTTGGCCGTATTTTTGGATCTAAAAAAAGCTTTCGATACATTATCTATCCCAATTCTTGTCAACAGACTACATGATATAGGTATCCGTGGCACCCCTCTAGAACTTTTAAGTAACTATCTACAGGACCGTAAACAAAGCGTAAAAATTGGTGATTTTATTAGCGACGAGGAAAACGTATCTTATGGTGTACCGCAGGGCAGTGTCCTCGGATCCACGTTGTTTTTAATCTATATAAATAACTTATGTAATATGTGCATAGAAAATGGACAAACCTTCTCTTACGCGGACGATACTGCCATTGTATTTTCTGGCGCAACGTGGGACGAGGTAAGAAAATCAGCTGAAAATGGTCTTTCAAAAGTACGTTCATGGCTACATGCTCACCTCCTTACTTTAAATACTAGTAAAACGAACTATATATGCTTTTCAAATTACACATCAACACAACCTTCAACAAATTTTGATATAAAAATTCACTCATGCAACCACCACAACCTGACTTGCGATTGTCCTTCTTTAATCTTTGGGGGGTTGCCACCGCGGCGGCAATCAAGTAACACGTATCTCTGTCCCGCTTCTGTTTCAAAATTATATTTTAGTGCAAATATTATATTAAACAGAACTATATTTATATCAGCTAATAGCTTAAAGTGCAAATAGTAAAAGGTGACATCTGAAGTTTCTCAAAGTGCTGTGAGTGTGTTGCAATCATAAAGAATATAATCTCAGTGCAACAAAATACTATCCGCCACGCGGCACTACACTTGTTTACGCGCTCATCGTGCGTGAGTCACCACTGCTTCCTCGATCGCCCGAGCCGGTGTGGAACCGGTACCACGGTATCCGAGCGACAAACGATACGCATCGTTTTGCTATCGCTTTGACAACATTGTACAGTGGTAATGGCAATGAATTGTTTTGGTTGTCTTACTGATATACGACCTGAAGATGATGTGATTGGCTGCATGGCTAAAGCTTGTCGCAAAACATTCCACACAGAATGTGCAAACGCGCAGCGTCTTACCAGCGACGAAACAGCAGAGTGGATATGTCCGAACTGTCGCGCTAGTGCTAAAAGGGGAGGTGATAACTCTCATACACCCGTGAGGAGTAGCCCCAATGTCACTGTGAGAAAGAAGCCAAACTCTGCAGTCACGACACCAAATCCACCCATTGACCCTCCATCGCCAACTCCGTCTGAAAATGGTCTGCAGCTTCTTACTGAAGAAATTCGTCTAATGCGGCAGGAGATGTCTGAAATGCAATGCCTTTTAAGCAAACGCCTCGACGATATATCGGAAAGATTCTCGGAATATGATGTTAGACTCAAAGAACTGGAGACGAAAGAAGACGAAAATATGGTGCTGAGATCAACAGTAAGCCGCCTGCAAGAGCAGTTAAACACTCAGTTGCAAGGCTCCCTGCGGAACGAACTAGAGGTTCTAGGGCTTTCGGAAGAGCCAAATGAAAATCCGTACCATTTGGTGCTAACAACTGCACAAGTTATGGGAGTGGAATTAACTGTAGCCGACTTGGACTATGTTACACGCGTTGGACCGAAACATCGAAAGGATGAAGCGAACCCCCGGCAGCAACAACGTCCGCTAGTAATAGCCTTCACTCGTAAAATGAAACGTGACGAGTTCCTCAAGCAGGCAAAGACCCGCCGGTCGCTAACCAGCAAAGACGTGGTGGGAAATGGTCCTACGGACAGAATTTACATAAACGAGCGCTTAACTAGTGAAAATCGAAGGTTGTTTCGGAGTGTCAGAATTATGGCAAAAGAACATGACTTTAAATTTTGCTGGGTCCGCAACAGCACTATCTACGTCAGGAAACGGGAAGGGCGAGACGGTAGTCCAGCACACGCCATCAAATCTGAGGAAGACCGGCTGCGACTGTTCGGTCCCGGCAGCAAATAGTCGTAAATGGTGTACTTTATGGAGTTGCATAATCTGGAACGCTTTTATAGTAACTATAAGTCTAATTTAATGTCATCTACATCATCCATACATATAAACACACAACACTTACATAAGGTAATATACTTACCATCATGCTGTCTCGTCAGCGACTCATGTTTGGCCTTTCCTGGTCTGATTGATCCTTATCTTACTTTCCATAACATGATACCATGGTTTCGTTAGAGGTTATTAATGATATTGATAATGCTTTACATATTGAATGCCATACTATCTCTACTCCTGAGGAATGCAAGACCATAATAGGTAATTATCCTCTTAAAATTTTAAGCATAAATATCAGAAGTATCCAGAAAAATTTCGATAATTTTCTCGTGATCTTTGAACGCCTGAGTATCAAATTTGATATTGTAATTCTAGGTGAGTGCTGGCTTAATGAGACATCAAATATAAGGCAAATCGATGGGTATACTTCTTACCATACATCAAAATATATTAATAAATCGGGAGGTGTCACTATCTATGTAAAAAACAAATGGTCAGCAAAATCCACAGAGTTGAATCTTGAAGATGCAAATGCTTTGCTCATAGAGGTTGATAACTGTTTTTCAGTTCTTGGAATCTATCGTTCCCCCTCTTTTCAAAACCCAAGTACTTTCATTGATTCGTTGGATAAGGCACTAAAACATATCAAACGTAGCTCACGTCTCATCGTTGCCGGTGATATCAATATTGATATTCTCGGTAGTGCTTCAGATGATACTCATGCATCGAATTACCTTTGCTCTTTAGCTGAAAATGGACTTTTAAGTGCTATTGATAAATCCACTCATGGTAAAACGTGCTTAGATCACATTCATGTTCCTGTGGGAATCCGGGTTGAATCAATTACATGCCACACAGACCTAACGGATCATAGTATGACTATGGCTGGAGTTGACTTTAAAGTTCCCATTAAGAATAAACCCACTAGAACTCAACTGAAAATTAATTACGAATCCCTCATCAAAGAGTTGGAAAATATTGACTGGTCACGTGTCACAACTGAAACTTTTCTAACGAATGCAGTCACTATTTTTACAGACCTTCTTTCTGGAGCAGTTTCCAGCAACTCCCGAATCCTTAAGATAAGTCGTTCTAGGTACACTCTCCAGCCTTGGATGACCCCTGGCCTTATCAGATGCTCTAAGCATAGAGATAGATTGCACGCAGATCATCGCAAATTCCCAGAAGATGAGACTAAAAAAATAGTTTACACCAGGTATAAAAAATTCTATATAGATCTACTAAGAAAACTCAAAGCTGAGCACAATGGAAATGAACTTTATCAAAATAAAAGCTCCCCGAAAAGGTTATGGCCTACGGTTAAACGCGTGACCAACTTAGAAGTAAAAAAACCAGTAGTAGACGCTCTTACAGCCACAAAGCAAACAGCTGCTGAATCCTTAGACTATTGCAACGGTTACTTCTCTTCAATTGGGGAAACTCTTGCAAACGCTACACTGACAGAAATAGGAGCGTCTCAACGATCACTTGCAGCTAAGGTCAATCCTGGTAACTCAATTCCGGTCAATTCATTTTTTATTAGGCCAACTGATCCTCGAGAAGTTGAAAATCTTATTCATAAACTGGATGCTAACAGTTCCCCTGGCTTGGATGGAATAACAAATAAGATACTCAAAGCAGCCAATCATATCTTGTCGGTGCCATTGGCTGCAATTTTTAACCTCAGTATCTCAATAGGTTGCTTCCCGGATGCATGGAAAACCGCAGCCGTCATTCCAATACACAAAGGTGGTCCTACGGATGAACCTGAATACTACAGGCCTATTTCTCTGCTTGGGGTCTTTTCAAGGCTGTTAGAACGGATAGTCAATAGGCGGCTTACTGATTTCCTGGACTCATATAATCTTTTATCGAATTGCCAGTTTGGTTTTCGCCAAAGAAAATCCACAGAGGATGCAGTGGGCCTTCTAACGGATACTGTAGTTTCCCATCTTGATGCGGGTCGAGCCTGTGTCGGAGTCTTTATTGATCTTGCAAAGGCATTCGACACTGTCTCGATCCCTATCCTTCTAAGAAAGTTGGAATTTTTTGGCATACGCGGGACTGCACTAGACTTGTTCACCTCCTACCTAACAAACAGGAATCAATGTGTCAAAATAGGAAACTATGCAAGTAGCGTAAAACCTGTGTCTTTCGGTGTCCCTCAGGGCAGCGTATTGGGGCCAACTTTATTTAATATGTACATTAACGCCATAACCTCGATCCCCTTGCAAAACTCTGACATAATTTGTTACGCTGATGACATAGCAGTAATTTTTCATGGGATCACATGAAAAATTACGCGCGAAGCACAAAACAATGCGGAAAAAGGCTTAGGGTCGATTGCAATATGGCTAAAAGAAAATTTGCTCACTCTCAATATATCTAAGACACATTGTTTGCTCTTCCATAAAACAGCCGCGTCGGCCCCTCCGTCGCAGCTTAATATTAGATTTCACACCAGCTCTTGCATAGAAGCCTGTGACGCAATCACAGACGAATGTGCGTGCCAGCAGGTGAGTAAAGTGAACTCGCTCAAATATTTGGGTGTAACTATTGATAATAACCTCTCCTTTAAAGGCCATATCTCAGTTGTGTCCAGTCGCACACGCAAACTAATATAAACAATGAGGCTGCTTCGAGAAGCTACTAATGACGGTTCTTTGCTGAGACTGGTCTACATGGCACTCTGTCAATCGATCCTTAATTATTGTATACTGGCCTGGGGGGGTGCTAACAAAAGTACCCTTATCACTCTCGAAAGAGCTCAGAGATCTGTTCTCAAAGTGGCCCTGGGAAAGCCTCGTCACTACCCTACAACATCTCTGTTTAATGACACGCAAGTGCTAAGTGTTCGAAGACTTTTTATGTTAAGAGCAGCCACTGTGACGCATAGAGAGCTCATCAACTCGCCTGCTTACAGTAACATTCTAAACAAAAGAGTTTTTAGATTGCCTGTACCAACCGTTTCCACAGTATTCGCTAAGAGATTTCGATCGTTTCTGTTCCCGTATATATACAACAAATTAAACAATATTAATAATATTGCAACCTTAAGTCTACATCAAGCAAAGTCCGTACTGTATAAAACTTTATTAACACTTACTTACGAAGAATCTGAAAATTTAATGAGGATAATGACATGAACTTAACCAACACACACACACACACACACGCACACACACACACCCATACACACACATAATACAAAAGAGAACGGTTGATTTGATTATATGTTATCCACCAAACTTTAAAATGTTAAAATTTCTGATTATATTAATGGAATTAAGCATAATAATGAAATAATATTATTTTAATCTGCATGTCGTCATTATTATTATTTTTATTGTCTTCATATTATTTTTTAGGTATTTAAACATTATGATTTGATTGCCGCATACATAATTGGAATTTCTGTATTTTAGGTCCTCACGATACAGGCCTAGCCTAGTGTGAGGATCATTGTAATAATTTTATGTAAAATGTATTCATTGGTAAATAAATAAATTTTAATTTTAATTTAATTTAAATAAAACAACACGGAATTAATAATGAACCGAATTAGGAAACTAATATGGACATTCAAAACACTTAGGTACGTAGCTTCAAAAAAACTTATTTTACAAATCTATACCTCTTTAGCACAATCGGTATTATGTTATTGCATTCCAGTGTGGGGGGGATGTACTAAAACAAAGAACCTGGAGCTAGAAAGGGCACAAAGAGCGTTATTAAAAACAATTTTCTTTAAACCCTACCGTTACCCTACTGACACTTTGTACTCTCATAGTAATGTTCTTTCGGTGAGAAGGCTATACATCCTCCACGCTGTACTTAGGTTGCACAAATCCCTTTCTTATGACCCTAGTTGTTTAAATAATAGAAGAAAACACACTGTAGCTCCACCTGTCAGCATCAAAACAGCCTTTGCTAGTAGACAGTACAAATCGCTATCAACTCATTTGTACAACTTAGTTCAAAAACATATTGACATTTACTCAAAATCGCACCATGATTGTAAAATACAAGTAACTAATTGGCTAAAAACTAAAACCTATAACCAAACTGAATCTATAATTCACAGAACCTTTTGAATACCATAAACACGTACACATATACACACGCAACCATCACACACACACTCTCACACACACATACACACCCTCACACACCCTCACACACCCTCACACACCCTCACACACCCTCTCTCACACCCTCTCACATACATACAGAAACACATATATAACATACTTACACAGACCTACAGACATACGCACGACGTCCTAATCTTAATTTACATGTATTCTTCGAATCATACGATATTTATTTACGATACTTTTAATTGAATCAAATACGATGTATAAATTTACTTCTAAAAAATTGTATTAACTTAAATTAACTTAATAACTAGTAGTACATACGAAAGAGCGGGGCCTCCTAGCACAGGTGTTTATATACTTAAAAGGAGGTCCCATCAAATAGTTGTATAATTAAGTTCTAGTTAACGAAATAAAAATTTTTCATTTTGATTTTTCAAGTATAGTGAAAGGTTTGGGTAACGAACTTATGGTTTTGGCCATAGATTTCGAGAGATAGACCCTTGGCGCTAAGCTTGTATTGGAACCAGTGTCGCCGAAAACTAAGAACACGCACACATCTACACAACTCAACATCAATCCTCCCGCTTTTATTGGTCAGTGCAATGCCATGCACCTATCGTCCGAACACACCCACACTACCGCAGGTATACTAGGTCTAGCTAGCCGAGCTAGTGTTGTGGGACATTGCAAGGACAGCGTGTTTCATTGATCGATTAAAATTTATAGACAGTGGTATCTATGCCGGGTTATATAAATCAAATAATACATTGTTTGTTAATATGACGAATTTATTTTACAAGAAATACCTATTACAATGTATACAGGCTGTAACACACGGGGTGACAAACCGAAAAGGTTTGTTTGGGACATGATTTTGAAGAACTTTCTCACTGTATCTGATTTGATCAGAGCAACGTTATTTTTTACTTCCCCATACAAATCAGCTGACGGCTCGGCCCAAAACGTACTGCAAAGTGAAAAATAATGTTGCTCTGATCAAATCATTTTCATAGAGAAAGAAGTTCAGAATTATATCCATAACAACCGCCTTTCGGCATATATTACCTTTCTGTAAAATCCTAAACAGTACAATACAACCTATTGATCAGAAAAATTAAACCTTTCGGCCACTTCGGAAACCGAAGGTTCGAAACCAGCTTCGAAAACCGAATTGTTTTTCTTTTTAGGAAACCTGTTTTCGAATAAAGAAAAATTATTCTGTTTTCGAAGCTGGTTTCCAATGCAGAATATAAATCTTCTTTTGAAACTCATTCAATATGTATACAAACTATTTGATCAGAAATTATTTCCTGGCCACTTAGAAATATTTAACAATATTTATTTATATTTATCCATCGGGTTTTGTTCGAATTGGTGAAAATCTATTTCTTTCTGTCGATTCAAAAACATAATTCTCCCTATCACTATTCCATCACTATACGTCGTCTCTGCGTGCGTGTAACAATTCGCCTCCGTAACTCGATGCATATTTACTTTCGTATTTTGATAAGTGTGAAATATTTACTGCGTGTTAGCTTGGCAATACGTTATGAAATTAAGATACAAAACAAGCAATGGATAATAAACCTAGCGAGAACAACATGACATTGTCACTTTAATGATCGAATTTTTCGTGAATGATTTATTTTCGTGATAATTTTTATTTCTTGTGGTTTTAAGAAGAAATAATAGTTGGATTGAGACTTACAAGTGATATTTCAACCCGCCATTCTTGGAGTTCACAATCTCGCTTCTATTTTTGTCCTTAAGTATTGTACAGGTCGGCATTTTCGGTAATCAGCGGAATTGAATTCGTCACTGCGGTCCCCCGGCTACTAAGAGTTTTTAATGTCTAGGCAATCTGGGCTAGATTTGTTCGCGCGTGCAACGTCAACCTATCTCTCGATATCTGTGGTTTTGATCGTAATTCGTGGTATTACGGATCCTCAAGTGCGTGCGGTAGCCGCGAATACTGATTTGACATGTGAAAGCCTTGTGTCTTTCCTTACCATCTATGTCAAGCCTGGTAAACAAGAACGAGTAACAAAAAGTGATTCTCATCACAAAGAACAAAGAAAACGTCATTTGACACATCTTCAAATAAGTTGTTTTTCTTGTGGCCAGGTGGGACATAAAATGACATACTGACCTAAAATACCAAAAACGTCCCCAACTCAATCTATACCTGTGCTTTCTGTGAAAAAGTTGGCCAAATGGAAGATGTATGTTTTGCTAAAAATACGGCAGGACAAAACAACAAAAATAATGTTTATCTTTAAAGCGAACGTGAGGGTGGTTGCGAAAAAAAAAACTGACAACAACAGCAGTCGTTCAGGGTATCCCAGTAGATGTTTTAATTGATAGTGGTGACTTGAATGTCTAACCAAATACAAACTCACGGTGTTTTGAAGGGTGGGTGTAAGTCGTAATCACGAAATAGTCGCACGTACCTACGTGACTTGACTCTTACGGTGGAGTTTCACGACATATCGATTGAGGTAGATCTAGTAGTAGTTCCCCGTTCGTACATGACGGTCCCCATAACTGTAGGCACATATGTCCTCAATCGAGACGCAGTTGTTTACGTGCCTACTAAAGACCAACATCTGGCGCGTGCCAGTGAGACATCAGTAGAGGTTGAGCTTTTTAAGAGTGTTCCCTGATGAGCATCTGCACTGTGCTGATGAGACACTGGAGCTCATCCTGAAACACTTTTGGTTCCCCGGCTTTAGACGATTTGTTAACAAGTATGTCGCGCATTGTTTTGTGCGTATCTCCCAAAAAAGAGTCCCTAGGTCCCCCCACCAACTGATTACCTCTTGGGAAAAACCGTATGTTCCCTTTGACACTTACACACTGATGTGTTAGATCCCCTGCCAGAGTCAAAAGGATTTAAGTTCGTTTTGATAGTAGTAGACGCCTTCACGAAGTACTGCCTACTATACCCATTATATAGGCAAGTTGTTAGCGAACTTCAGCGCGTTTTCACAAACGCAGTCTCTCTGTTTGGGGTTCCAAAATTATTGGTAGTGGACCGAGGTAGGATGTACGAGTCAGCAGAGTTTCTGAACTGGATTACGGGGCTGGGTTGTGACGTCCATCACATAACCCCTGAGATGCACCGTGCGAATGGGCAGGTTGAGAGATATGCTCGTACAGTTTTAAACATGATTCGCATTGAGGATAATCATAAGAAAACTTCATGGTCTGACAAATTATGGCGACTTCAGCTTGTTTTGAATATCACAAAACAAAAGACAACACAAATGTTGGCACTAAACTTACTCCTTGGCACCGGCGCGTCTACGCCGGTCATTCACGCTTTAGTTCGCGATGTTGCAGCCAACACATCAAGACCAAATGGGAGGCTTGGCGAAAGATTTGCAGAGGCAGAGCATCGGAGCTTCTCAAGCGTAACCAGGCTAAGCAAGACGCTTATGCGAATCAGCAGCGATAGGCACCCCGTGTGTTCTAAATTGATGACCTTGAGTTTGTAACCAAATAATCACAGTCAACAGGGAAGCTCAATTCCGGGATGAGAGGGCCTTACAAGGTGGGGAAGGTTCTCCAGAGTGGACGATATGAACTGAATTTGTTGGGTGGTTCATATGGCAAATCCACACAGGCTGCTGCCCAGTACCTACTACCGTGGCGCGGGGAATGGTGCCCTGATACGTGTACTGCATTCTTTGAGAGTAAGTATGCTGGTTGGATATGGTAGATGCCGCCTCTATCTAGGGATACGGCAGGTAATGCCTCTATCCATATATGACTGGTGGAGCGTCTCTATCCAGGTGATGCGTAAGAGCCTAACAGCTCCATCACTTTCGTGCACGGTTCGGTGACACGGCAGACTTTGTCCGGCAGCTTGTAGCTGGTAGCCTTTGGCTGGTTGGATATGGTAGATGCCGCCTCTGTCTAGGGATCGGGCAGGTAATGCTTCTATCCATAGATATGACTGGTGGAGTGTCTCTATCCGGGTGATGCGTAAGGGCCTAACCACTCCATCGCTTTCGTGCACGGTTTAGTGTTACGGCGGACTTTGTCCGGCAGCTTATAGCTGGCAGCCTTTGGCTGGTTAAGATGATGGATGTTAAAACGTTTCACTTGTATATAGCGATGATGTATGATTGGTGCATTCGAATCCCTGTACAGCGAATCTCGTGGACCCTAACGCTTCCAAGGTTCTGGCGAAAATAAACTTTCAATCGACTTGCGTTAGGAATTTGATAAGTTTGTTAGGTTATTTTATTAGTTTCCTAACATGTTATGTACCATAATAAAGTTTATAAAATTACCTATCTTGTGATGTATAGTACTCACATGTGATAATAAAGTTGATAAGGCTTTTCATCGATTGTTTGCAGAATCCATTATTTGACACTGACACCTCTAATTATATTTCGTTCTTACGGGCCAAACACAAAACTTACACTATTTTCGATTTTTCACATCACCACTTAATTAATTAATTAATTTCTCCAGCGATAAGATGTATTATTTTATTACAAAACACAGTCATTACTTCACAATAAATAAATATTGACAAACATAAAATGTAAGTCTGCGGCCGGTCGCCTGCCCAAAATGGCGACATGGCTTGGTATTTTATTTATTTTGATCTGATTTGGCTGTCTTAATGTCAGTTCCAATCATATCACACGGTTGCCAACTAAAGTACTCATAATCTAAGACTACTTCCGGGAACGTTCTGAAACTTGGTGAATATTCCTAAAACGTCGAAGTTTGCAATACTTTCTATGCGCTTATGCAGCGCACAGGACGCTAGCCGCCCAAAAAAGTTATGCGCTTATGTAGCGCATAGGACGTCTGACGGGAATGACTGTGATGGAAAGTGCTCTTAGAACTAGGGTTTTATGAATGTAATGGGGCGACCAGCAGTTTAGTCTGCTGCATAGTGGTATAACACTGATTGCAATCATTTTCAGACGACGGAGAAGATGATTTTGTGGCAGGTCCTTCGTCGCAAGTTGGTGCCAATGAGTCTGCCGCTACTCGTGACATCGATGATGAGGATGCGTCCGAGGACGGACCCCCGTCAGAATTGGCCGTGTTAGGATAGATGAGGTTTAGGTGTAGTCATCAGCTACGGTGTGGGGCGCCGTGCCTATAAATACGGGCGAAACTCATTTGCTCGTTTGCGCTCGGTGTCGCTGGTATTTGGGTTTGGTGGTCAACGCGGTCGGCTGGTGAGATTGTTCCTTGTTTTGTATTTTGCGGTTAATTGCTGTGTAAATTTAATAAGTGATTATTACTGGGTTTTCGTTTATGTTTGCAAATAGTTTTTAATCATATTTTGAGAGAATAAAGTTACATAGGTTCAATTTGTAATTGTTTTTTTAAATAAAACTCTCCTTCTGGTTCTAAAAATATAAAATAATATTAAAAGGCGACTGTATAACTACACTAACTAAGGAGCCTTATCTATGATTGAAGTACAAAATACATGTTATGTTACTTTGATCTGCTTTCATGGTTAAATAAAAAGAATATTGACGGTCAGACGGGAACAGAATAATTCATATTAATTTCAACGTGATACCTCCACGCGTTCCTAAGAAAAAATATCTAGACAGACAGAGAGACGGACAGACGGCTAGCGAAGTGGTTCTATAAGGGTTCCTTTTCGATTTTTGGTACGGAAACATAAAAATTACATAAAACGGCGCTTGTTTAGTTCGGAGTATTTAATTTATATATTCTAACGAAAATGAAACTGCTTGAATTAATTAAAATAATTAATAATTATATTTTATTTTATATTATTAACATTGGAAAACCAACAGCTATCTTCAAATTAACATTAGGAATCTTATATAAAAACAAAAAAACCAATTATAGGTTTTCGCCGACAAAAAGACACAATAAACAAATAAAACAGTTAAAGCACTCTTAAATAACAGAATTAGTTCGCATTATACATAGCCCTATACGTTGTAACATGACATGCAGTAACAAGTCACGTTAAAAAATAAAAAAAAATAATAACAGAAAGTCGAAATACTTAGCCATTCTAGTCATAGAAAAAGTCTCGGTACAGTGATCTCTTCGCTGGATTAACACCAGTGCTAAACAGGTCAAGATCAATATCTCCACGCAGATTGTTGAATCTCTGACAAGCACGCCAGAGGAACGTATTTTGTCTGTAGTTAGTGTTTGACTTAGGGAGCGAGAATAGCGCATTGTGACGCAATAGTAATATATAAGTAATATATAATATAATAAAATAATTTTACTAATTTATTATTTTTTTCTCAACCTAGTTATCGTTCTTTGTTACCAATTCATATTTTTAATATAATCTGCCATGTTAAAATGTGTTTTAAAATTTGCAAAAATTGCGCAAAGAAAACGCATTCAACTGTTCGTCCGTCATATATTTTAACGGTATTTTACTAAGTATAAATATTGGTATTTTACAAAGTAATAAATCTAGAGTCAAAGTCAAAGTCAAAGCTTTATTTGTTAAAAATAGGTACAAAAGATTTTAAATATAGTAGGATTTCATTATAGTAGGATCTCTATTTTTTAATATTGTTCATGCAAAAATCAAATTTAACAGTTTTTTTATTTTATTTTTATTTAGCCATTAAGGTGTCCCACTGCAGGCCTCCCCCTCTTTCGTTCACACTTCCCTGGTCTGTGCCACCTCCGGCCACCCCGGCAAAGACTTGTCGAGGTCGTCCCGCCATCTCCGTTTAGGCCTGCCTCTATGCCGGTATCCGTCCTGTGGCACCCAGTTAGTGGCGATTTTCGCCCATCTATCTGGGTGCATGCGACTTACGTGGCCGGCCCAGTTTCACTTTAGCTTAGCGCTCTGTGCACCCACATCAGCGATGTCAGTTAAGGAGCGCAGTGTGGTGTTCCTTATGCGGTCCGTCCTACGAACACTTAGGATGCTGCGCTCCATTGCTCGCTGGCAAACCTTGAGTTTGGACTTCTGAAGTTCGGTCAAAGACCATTACTGGGCGCCGTAGGTTAGGATAGGCAGGATACACATGTCGATGAGCTTGCGCTTGAGGGTCAGTGGAAGGTTACCCTTCATAAGCTCCTTCATGGACCAGTAGCTCAACAGATTCAGAGATAGCGGGTCTCCCTGTTTGACGCCTCTCTCTATGGGGAATGATGGTCCGGCTAGATGTAATTTTATATAGTCTGTACTATTTTGGTAAATTCTTTCCAGAATGCTAATGTAAGTATGATGGATATGGATATTTTGGTTGTGGATTGCAGAAAATATCGATGAATATGTAATGCTGTCAAAAGCCTTGGAATAGTCGACAAAAGCAAGATAAAGGGTCTTATTAAATTCATTGCTCTTCTCTATGATTTGATTAAGGGTGTGGAGGTGATCTGTGGTGGAGAAGCCGGGGCGGAATCAGGCTTGTTCTGGGGGTTGATGAGAGTCAAGCTGACCAGCAATGCGGTTTTCTATTATTTTAATAAAAACTTTTTAAATATGTGATATGAGGCTGATAGGTCTATAGTTTCTTACATCACTTTTATCGCCCTTTTTATGCAGCAGAATAATGTTGGAATGACATAATTTAATAGGGAGTTTTCCTTTCAAAAGAATAGTGTTGAAATATTAGTTATATGTGGTAGTAATACTGGTCTTCCGAATTTTAAGGCTTCTGTAGTTATTCCGTCTTCGCCAGGGCTTTTATTATATTTCATATTTTTGAGGGAAAAATTTACTTCTGTGGCGTTTATGAAAGGGTTAGAATCAGGGCAACTGTGTATTATGTTTGAAATGTGGTCTGGTTTTGTTATGTCTGAGTATAAGTTTGTGTAGAATTTGGTGCAAATTTCTATTATTTTGTCTCTACTTCCTTGTTGTTGACCATTCTCGTCTGTAAGCCTTGTAATCCAGGATTTACCTTTCGAGATTCCTTGTTTGGCAACTCGGAGCGAGGTGTTATTTTCTATCGCTGTTTGCACCAAATTTGTATTAAATGTTCTCATGTCTTTTCTGATGTTACGCTTTACTTGTCAGTCGAAATGGTAATATTGATTGGAGCTTTCGCACACACACACATATAGATCCAATGCACCTTTTTTGCGATATAAGCACATTTTCTTTACCTGTTGCGTTTCCCCAGAAGATAATGCCAAATCACAAAACAGAGTCAACATAAGCGTTATAAGCTAATAGCACAGTTTCCTCACGTACAGTTTTAGAAAGTTTATATAACACATATGTGTATTTATTTAGTTTTTTACATGTATTATATAGAAACGTGTCTCAAGCTGAACCTATATCAACAAAAACATTTGACAATATCAGAATTGTATATTTCCAGCAGTCCTAAAAACAATCTATTTTGACTAGCAGTCAATTACCGTATTCACAACGTCGCTACAAATAGAGAAGTAATAACTTAAAATTATATCGCTACAAATAGAGAAGTAATAACTTAAAATTATTCCGTTCCATTAAGGTAAGCAGCCTTGAACTGGTAATGTTATAACGTGTTATGCGTTTTCATTATTATATTTGAGTTCTACTTAGCCCTTCATCAAGATACAGTCCACACTAAAGATAGGATCCCGACAGTGTTGACCATGTACCAAATGATGAATGAATGATGCCTCTTCATCCAGAGTTCTAAAACCTGTTCCGGTCTTCCAGCCGGTATACCAGAGGGCACAAGTTTTAAAAGGAGGTAGAGACCGAATCTTCAGCTTAAAGCCAATATAGAATACGTGGAATAGGGAGGTTGTGGGTATTGGGAGCAGCTGTTGTTTTCTTGAAGTTCTTGTTTTTCTTCAGGTATCATTGGTCGAGTTTCCTGAGTCATGTTTGGTTGGGTTATCTCCGGTCAGCTCTCCGTTTCGCTGTCTGTTTCTGGCATACGGTATCTTTGACTCGAGGCCTTCCTAATTTTGTCCCTGTTGTGTGCCTGATTCGGTCCAGTAACTATGTTATTCGTATTCAATGACATGTTTGAGGGAGTCTTTCCAGGTGTCTATGGGTCGGCAGACTATCTTCTTTCTTGATTCATACTTGAATGCGGCGTGAAGTTGTTGGGGCTTCGTAGAATATGTGTATAAATATATAAAATAAATAATTAAAGTATTTATTGGTCTAGATAAATGGTATACTTGTCTTATCTTAGTTCCTATTTTATAGATAGACAGCCAGTATTTAGCGTCTGTTGACAGTCTGTATCGGTTACCATAACATCTTATGCCGATTCAGTTTAGGAACCTTAACTAATCCGCAAAATTACCATGACCGTATCAAACTATTTTATTCATTTAAAAAAAGGAAGGTTCCCAATTCGGTTGTATAAAATATATTCTTTATTGTTTGTTACCTAAAAACTGGTACTTTTATGAACCGATTTCAAAAACTCTTTTTTTATTTGAAAGGGTGATCTTCTAGTTTTCCTATTAAACATATAAAAATCGGTTCATGGAATTATGTCACCCAGGTAAACGAAATTGCTTATTATTGCTTTACTGTGACTTATCAGTGTGTGTTTAAGGTATTGTCATAAGATGAATTCTGTCTATAAGTACTGTAAATTCGTTTGTTTCATGTAATACGTGTGGATTTGACCGTCAGACAGACAGATTTGGTAGCCTTGTTTTAGTGTAATTTGATGACATTCGCATTCCGACCGGGGAGGAAGAAATAGGGCTCGTTTTTTTTTAACTTGGTGAATTATAGTACAAAGGCAACATTCGCATTCTAACCCGGGAGGAAGAAACAGGGCTTGAACTTGACATTTAATGTTTTTTATCTACACACGTGTCATAATCCCTCTTTACTGCGTACAAAAACCGCACGTTACGATCAGCATAATGTTAAACTACTTGGTAAAAACTAATTTCTTATCTGAAAAATTACACATTAGAACCGGTGTAATCTTTCTACATATTATGACATTCAAATTTCGAACGCCGAAGCCCGCCTGCGTGCCTCCCCTAGTTTGTCTGTGAAGTTGGTACTAACATTCAAATTTCGAACGCCGCCGACGCCCGCCCGCGTGCCGCCCCTAGTTTGTCTGTGAAGTTGGTACTACAGAACAAGCTAAACAACTGCAGAGCCTCAATGCCGGTCAAACATGCGGTTCCTGAACACATCAAAGAGAGCTTATGATATGTGTATAGATAAACTAGTGTATGTAACTGTACATAATTAGGCATTAAAACTCTCGAGTGATATTATTATGAAACTCGCCTTCGGCTCGTTTCATAAACCCACTCTCGAGTATTTAATGCCCTACATTATGTAGCAGTCACATAAACTACTATAGCTTGGTGAATTATTAGGTTGATAAAGCCCATTATGGCGCATTGTAATGGAAATGTTTGCTATGGTGATTTTCTTGTTTTTGAACCTTATCTGAATAGCCAAAAGGTTTTACTATGCATGAACAATTCAACATCCCATCGCTTTACACTATTTGAGACAATTTTTTCTGTAACTGAATTAACATTTGAAATGTTTTACAATATATTGAAAAAAGAAAAGGTTTTTTTTTGTGAGTGTGGTATTTTGTTTTTGTGATGTGTGAATGTGTTTGTGCGAGTTACATATGTGTTGTATATGTTCAAAATTGTTGTTTCTTATTATAAAGTAGTGACGATTAACTAACGATCGATTAACTAATGGTAGCACATCTTGTGGTTTTATTTCGTTTGGTTATCGTTTTTCCCTGTAGTACTAACGGTTAGCTTCTGTGAGCTTACCGCTTTTACTCCGTAATAGTCCGTATGTTATACACGGTGAAATAACCATTTTGTAAATGAGGCGATACAGACTATCGGCGACCGGAAATACTCTTCTCTAGCCTAACTGAAACTGCACACGCTTTTGTCTATGCAGTTTCAGTTTCAGTTTCCGAGTTCTTTTATTATCTGGTCTAGTTTCTTGAGCGTTGTGGCGTATATGCGATTTCCCGTATTGCGCTTTGTCATATTGTTATATTTATATTTATTAGTTACCTATTTAAGGGTTTTGGGGAGGACTTTGAAAGACGGCAGTTTCAGTCGCTTTTGCCTATGAAGTTTCAGACGCTTTTTCCTATTCATTATTTAGAGACTTTTTCAAAAGACGTGAACTGTAGGAAAACCACTAGTTTGAAAGATTTTTAATTTTTAATTTAAGGGTTTGCACTTAATTCTTATTTAGGCTAAATAAATAGCCTTCCCTCGCTTCGCTGGTTGCGCATCAAATGTCAAACCTAACACAATCTGAAGATTCCGCACGAAATTTGTATTTAGGGTGAAAAATAACCCAAGCTACTCTAGCTTCGCGCGCTCCGCTTTACATTTTTACCACACTCTGCGTTATGTCATCTATGTTATAGCTAATAGGATTGGAATGTAATGGTAATAATTCAAAAGTTGGAATCATCGATACATTATTTTTTATCTTTTAACCTCGTTAAGTGAAAGGGATTTTATAAAGTAGATTGTGGCAACACTAACTTATACGGTTAACGGTTCAACGGTTCGGTCCGAAATGATGAAAATATGTTCGTCTTAGCGCGAGCTTGGAAATTTACTTTAGGTACACAATTCACTGTGGTTACAGCACAAATTTCAAATTGTCAGACTCAGCTCACAGACCACAATAATTTCTACTTTGTGGTAGTCCGCTGGGAATTCAATGACGCCTTCTGGCCAGTTGCTTGATAACTGAGCTGTCAGAAAACCCCTCATTGGTTTAACGTCGAATCCGCAATCTGTAGGGAAACCAAGTTCGGACAATTTTGTTTTAGTTCATTTGTTAGACCCTAAGTTTTCTTGTACGTCCCACCGTCCTATCAGCCTGACATCCCATCTGTAAAAGGCTTTTATTAAAGTGATAGAACGCCGCATATCAATCTCGTACAAGCTCAACCACCCGAGCAGGCTGGTTCTCGATCCGGTTTGTCAACCACAGACCATCTGCAAACCCTGAATCAGATTATTGAGAAGCATCAATAATATAACCTCCCACTGCACGTTGCTTTCGTCGACTATTCTAAGGCATTTGATTCTAACACTGAAGTCTAACACATCCATCCATATTATCAACATAATCAAAGAAATTTGTAATAATAGTACATCATCAATTAAATTGCAAATTGTGGGACCTTCATTTCGTATTGAAAGGGGCGTCAGGCAGGGAAATCTTCTCTCCCCCTAACTATTTACCAGCGTTATGGATGAAGTCTTCAAAAAACTAGAGCCAGATTGTGAAAACAGTTGTATAGACGTCGGTGACGTGAATCTTAGAAACCTTCGTTTCGCCGATGATATAGTCCTGCTCTCTAATTCAGCCTCCGAGCTACAGACTATGCTGCAACAATCTCAGGCAAGCAAGCCTCGAGATTGGACTGAGCATTAACATGTCAAAAACCAAGGTCATGTCTTACAACAAGGAACACTCGGTGGACGTGGATGGGGTGAGAATTGCTTATGTCCAGGAATACATCATCCTAGGCCAAATACCCTAGTAGCATTTATTGTAGGCATTTCGTTGGGCAGAATATACGACCTTGTTGGACAACAGTCAATTGTGACCGTAAGTTTTGCTGAGGGACCAATAACCAAGGTCCTATATAAATTTTACTACAAAGGGCCACTAAGTGTACGACCTTGTTTGGGCAACAAGTAGTTTTGGCCGCCTGTTTTGCTGATAAGCCAATAACCAAGGACCTATATAAATTTCCTACGGAGGGCCGCTAAATGTATTTATGTGTAGGGCCTCTGCATATGAATCTTACAATTATCCAACTGGTCGAGTACCTACTAGAAGGACCTATATAAACTTTTCAACAGAGGGCCACTTAGTGTATTTATCTGTAAGGCCTTTGTATATATTAATTAAACAATTATCTAACGCCTACCGTTACAAAAATTAAGTTGCAAAAAAAAGCACTGTACAAAACCCTATGAACCTAGCCTAACTGTCTGTGTAAACCCGAAAATGAGTTGATATTGTGAAATAGCTTTCAGCAAATAAACGGAGATTCTAATTCTAATTAAGTAATTACAACCGTATTATGTAAATTATTTGTAAATGCCACATTTATTAATAAAAACATATGCATACAAATGTGCATACAAAGGTCTCCTATTAAAATGAAATTTAGGCATCAGTGACATAACATAACGTAAAATAGCGTCACGCCTTTTCCCATACGGGGTGGCAGAGGCACTTTGAGCCAGTCATTCAATTCTCCATTTTGCGTGACAGGGGCTAGCTCATCGCCGCAGTTATGGAGTAATGAAGGTTGCCTCGCGATGTTTTCCATCACCGTTAGAAAGTCCGTATAATGTACTAAAGATAAATGAATTATCTCATGGTCAGGAATCGAACCTGCATCTCCGAACGTGTGAGAAGCAAGCGTGAAACCCATTAGACCACGGAGCTCCTTATTACCTCCTGATTAATCAGTGACATATTTTGTTCAAAGTTGATGAAAGTCACTGATTTGACGCGTTTTTATTTCAATTCTATGGTAAATACGTGGAATCAATCCAGATGAAGCTTCGAGGAAGATCTCAATATTACGAGGCAAAAATCCAATGTATATATTAGGTGCTTACCTATGAAATCAGCGTTTAGTATGGAGAAATTGAAGGAAAAGAAGAAATACAAACATTTTTGTATATTTTTAGGAATGACTAATCCTAATTTTATAAAACTTTGTATGTATGAATTAGGCAACATGTAGCTCATAGAAAATTTGATTTAATTTTTGAAAAGTGTCAGCTGTAAAAAAATATTGCGAATCTGACAATTAGGACGAACTGATTTTGAAGGTTAAATTTTAGTTATCAAACTGAAAATTAAAAGAAAAATTTATATGTAAAACTTTGAAATTAACTTTTGAACAATAAACAGTCTGGTCTCTGCTGTGGGAATGTTAAATGCCGATCTCGAGCAAATCAGGGACTGGGCCACTTCTTTTGGACTACTTGTCAACCCTAGTAAGTACCAGGCTTTGATTATTGGTTCCAGGTTTTCCCTTAACTTGTTACAGAATCTGTCTACTGCCCCTGTAACCTATGATGGCCTAAGTATATAGTACTAAGGCCAAAAATCTAGGAGTTTTCTTCGATAACCAATTTTCCTGGTCAGCGCATGTCAGCGAGGTCAGTATGCGAGTCTTTGCCACTTTTCACTCCCTCAGACGACTACAATACTTCCTGCCTCGTCAGACAAAAATAACGCTTGCCCAGTCTCTTCTCCTTCCCCTGATCGAATACGCTGACGTATGTTGGGTGAGCGCGAATGAAGAGCATCTGAACAAACTCGGGCGACTTCAAAACCTCGGGATTCGGTTTGTCTTCGGCCTGCGCAAGTATGACCACGTCACGGAGTATCACAGGGAGTTGAAGTGGCTCGCTATCCGTCTTCGTCGGGATTCTCATAACCTCATCTGCCTCTATAACATCTTATTTAATCCTTCGTATCATGTCTTCTTACGAGATCGTTTTGAATTTCTGTCTTAGGATAGGCCTCGGAGATCTCACGCTCGGTGACTGCTTATACCGCCGCAACACAACACAGCCGCATATGAACATGGGTTCAGACTACGAGCTATCTGGCTCTGGAACAAACTTCCTAGCGCCATCAGATACAGCCCGTCACTTTATATTTTTAAAAGACGCTTATAAGAACACTATATTTCTCTTTCATACTAGACTTATGTAGGTATATTGCTTTGATATATATTCTGTAGTATAATTTTGTCTATTCGTATTGATATAATGTATTTATGTACATATTATTAAGTAGTTTATTATTGCAATATGTTAACGTTGTGCACATAGGTCTACCTGTTCTTTCATATAACCTGTCCATATTAAGTTTGCTGGAAGAAATCTCTTTTTAGAGATAAGCTCGCCTTTGTACACCTAGTTTTCATTTTGATGTATCTCTATCTTCTGTTTTTGTGCAATAAAGTATAAAGCATAAACAGTTCATGGAAATAGCTATTGAATTACAAGAATTATGAACTCCTGAATATGTAAGAAAATTTCGCTTTATATATATGTAAAACACCCAATATATGATCCACCATTACATTCTAAAATACTAACGTGCTTTGGTGTTTGCAATAATTTTTGAAAATCTTTCGGCAAAATAGAATGAAAAGAGTGTAATAATTTTTAATAGTCCATCTACAGCAGAATGGAATATATTGTGCTTTTGCTACCAATTACCAAGATAAGAGGTCAAATCAATATGCTCAAAATCAATTTTATCTTTTTGTAGAGTAATATTTGAATAATTACTGACACAAACACAAACATCATTACTAATATTGTTAGGGAAATAACATTCACTTACCACCACTTATTTGAATTTGAGTTCAGATTATTACTCGCAGCAATCACTCAATCATTATTATCAATCATCAACTCTCGTGTTATTTTATTTTGTTTCGTTGTCTGTTCTGTTCCTATTTGGTAAAGTAGAATAGTGAGACATACAATCATTGACTTGGTCTTACTCTTCTGCCCTCTCGCCCTCCGTCGCGGTCTCTAGCAAATCTAAACCAGCTTTTTTAGGCATTTTAATTACAATTTCTGTAGTTGTTTCAGCTATCTTGTTTCTACGAACTACATCTGTAATAACATTATAATATTACTATTTTTAAAATCTAGATACAAGTCAGTGTGTCAGCCAAGTTCCGAATAGAAAAAGGGGACGCACACCGGCAGAGTGTAATATTACACAAACAATTTCAGGCCACTGTCGATCCCCTCATTCATCCTACCTATCCTCATTGGAATTTGGTTGCCTACGCAAATTAGGTCAAATGTAACCTTATTTCCATCGCTGTCTATATTACACCTTACCTTAACAATATCCTCAATATGCACGGCAGGCAGCAACTACATCTTGCCTCTCTCTTGTTTGGTGTGATAAGGCAACAAATACCAGAGTATTTATTTGAAAAGCTCACATGGCGGGTCTCCTATCACCACATGAATAGGATCACAACCAGTATTGTGACAATCCCCTGACATGGATCAGCTGCCATTCGGGGCAGTTTCAGGTATCTGGCGACGAAGTGTTGGAACAACCTGCCACCACCAATTCGAGTTTACAAGTCTGTTGCCCGCTTCAAACTTGCATTCAAACATCACCTTCTGCTTTTGCAAAAGTCAGATGCCTGATTCTGCCCTGAAGAGCTCCCGCGTTTGCCATTATAAAGCCAAAGCTTAGTTTTTGAAAGACGTTTTTGAATCGGTCAAGTCATTCAACAATTTGCATGTTAGTATTCATTATTACTCAATAGTAAATAAGAAATTTATTAAGCAAAAGATTCATGAAAATAAGTACCGAGAATATAAATAAGATATTCATTCTAGTTCAAGACGTGTGGGACTGCCGCTCCATCCTCATATAGGCCTGTGCGATTCCACCTATGGCGGGTGCCGCGGATGCACATGCTGCTAGCCCTGATGATGACGGTTTGAATTCTTGCTCGTAGCCAGCCCATTATTGTGGCCATTTATTACTCAATATCCCTTCTATTCTTTGCGATTGTTGTATTTTTTATATTAAGTGTTTATTAATGCATATTACTTCCTTACCCCCATATTTAATAAACATTCCACGTAATCTATTTATTTTATTATTTTTTATGACTTTGTCTTTTTATTTACGATTATGTATTCGGATTTAATAAAAAGTAGTTTATTAACACCCACCCTTATATTATCATCCCCTCTTTGATAAGATGCCGACAGAATAACAGCGTTGCAGGACCTGTAGGCCCTGTGACATATGCTGAGTCGGAACCTAATCGCTGCTTCGACACACTCTTCACGACGTCAAAATTTAATTTTGCGTATTAAATGTAAATTTTACACATAATATGTTATAGTTTTGTTGTGCGTGCTTTTATTCTCTTCTGTTTTATATGTTGCTGTTAATACTGCCTTTAATTGTATGTTTCACCTGTTTATGTTCTTTTGTTTCTTTTTGTATGCAATGTTGGGTGTGTTTTGAAGTCCGAATAAATTTATTTCTATTTCTATAATTTGCGTAGACAATCAAACGTGAAAAAATCTTGGAATCTTGGAAAACAATTCACTTTCAATTCATAGTTTCGAATTATCGAAATTGGTTTAGTAATTTTAAATAACAATAAATTCTAACACCTGAGGAAGGTATGTACTTACTTTATAAGTTATTATATTATTAGAAGTTATTCTATAAGGCGTATTTTTTATAAGCTATATTTGTTATTTTTCTAGTATATTTTAGTTACTTTCATAGTGTCATGTCCTATGGTATCTTGTTGTGGGGGAAAGCAGCGGATATTCAA
Source organism: Argyresthia goedartella (assembly GCA_949825045.1). Lineage (NCBI taxonomy): Eukaryota > Metazoa > Arthropoda > Insecta > Lepidoptera > Argyresthiidae > Argyresthia > Argyresthia goedartella. The sequence continues at coordinate 15,673,810 of OX463821.1, read as the reverse complement.
ACTATTTTTATTTTACAGAAAAGAGCTATTCGAGCAATTTATAATTTAAAACGCAAATACTCCTTAAAAGAGCTTTTTAAAGAAATTGACATACTAAATGTCAATTTATTTTCGAAAACATAATGTATGTACACAAGAACCTTACTACATTTGCCAAATTTAGCGATAGCTGTAATATCAACCTAAGAAATAATCACAGACTACTTGCGCCCCGGTTTAGACTCGCGAAGGATAGCAATTCTTTCAAGGGTCAATGCATTCTCTACTACAACAAGATACCTCTGGAGATCTTGAAATTGCCATTTGAGCAATTTAAAAACCATGTTAAAGCGACTTTGTCGAAAAAGGGATATTACAATGTTCAAGATTACTTAAATGACGGAACTGTATGGGGTTAATCTGGCTTAACACAGACCTTGCTGTTAATAGTTTTGTGATTATTTATTCCTACTTATTAATTATGATATAATGATATTATAAAATCTGTAATAGTTAAGCATGAGCAATGTTTAAAAGAGATCTTAACATCAATCTGTGGGAGTTCCTAAGCCCTTCTTCTCCCACAGTGGTCCAATTTAGAGAAGTGGCAAAAAATGACGATTGCTAAGTATATGTAAATATCTACAGTAATAAAGACATTTGGAATTTGGAATTTGGATAATTTTTCCCACTCCAGTTACACTGAACTACCAATGACGTGAAGGATAGTCGTTGAAGTATTCTTGTGTGATTCTTGTGTGTTGCCACGAACTAAGCTTAATAAAATTTATCTAATAATATTTATCTGAAAACAAGATTATTTACTTGACAAAATACATAAAAATAGAGGGCTATCTACAGGTATTTATCTTTACAGTTGTTTGTTTAATAAACAAAATTAAACAAATTACTATAAAGATAAATACCGATTTATAAACACTGGGATTGAGACTATACTTTTGATTAAATAAGTAGACGTTAACATACCAAAATTCGTTGGTTTTCCTCATTTTATTGCCAAATTTGTATATTTTTCAGATCTTCAATAGTCTTCAAAGGCAGGACTTCTCGTCCGGTAAAGTGATATTGGTACGTTCCACGGCAAAGATCAAAGATAATGCGTTAAAATTAATGGAATCTTATTTAATGGAAAGATTACTAAAAGTAGATATAAACAGATGCAAGTCCACTGGAACCCATATGAATATTGGTGTACCCCAGGGTTCTATCTTAGGTCCGTTTCTTTTCTTAGTGTACATGAATGACCTGCCTTATATGGTGGAAAAAATGACTCAGATTGTTCTATTTGCTGATGACACATCTATTATTTTCAAGGTGAAAAGACAAGAAGAAATTCTAGATGACGCAAATAGTACACTCTCTCATGTGTTAAGTTGGTTCAATGTAAACAACCTGTTATTAAACTCAAAGAAGACTAAATGTATCAAATTTTGTTTGCCTAATGTACGACAGGTTGAAAGCAGTGTTAGAATAGGATCTGAAAGATTGGACCTCGTTGAAGACACAATCTTTCTCGGAATCACTATAGATTCGAAACTTCAATGGGGTCCTCACATAACTAATCTCGCACGAAGACTTAGCTCAGCCGCTTTTGCGGTCAGACAAATCAGATATCTTACAGATGTTGAAACTGCCAGATTGGTTTACTTCAGTTATTTTCACAGTATTATGTCTTATGGAATATTGCTCTGGGGGAGAGCAGCAGATATAAATACGATATTTTTCTTACAAAAAAGGGCGATCAGGGCGATATATCAATTAGATGCTAGAGAATCATTAAGAGAAAATTTCAAAGAAATTAATATACTTACGGTTACCTGTCAATATATATACGAGAATATCATGCATGTAAGAAAAAACATAGCTTTATTTAAAATTGTAGGTGATAGCCATACAATTAACACTAGAAATAAAAATAGGTTAGCACTACCATTATTTAGACTAAGTAAAGTAGGCACATCATTCATGGGGCACTGTATTCGCTTCTACAATAAAATACCACAGGAATCATTGATCCTTCCTGAAAAGAGGTTCAAAAACTATGTTAAAAATGAGCTGATAAGAAAGTCCTATTATAGTATTAAGGAATAGTTAGATGACAAAACTGCATGGTCCATACCATCTCAGCGCACAGAAATTCGACGAGGGGCGATGGATCAAGTCTATCACTCGCCGGCGAATTTCCTTAGACCAGGGGTCGGCAACCTGCGGCTCGCGAGCCACATGCGGCTCTTTGGATGTGAGGCTGCGGCTCTTTAGTTCCATTCGCAAATATTATTTATTTTATAAATAGCATCTTGTCAAAAGCACTCTACCATCGTCAGTTTAAAGAATTTTTAAACGAAATGGAGACTCAGTATTCCGACCTCCTTCTTCACAATAAAGTGCGATGGCTTTCCAAAGGTAAGGTGTTGAAGCGTTTTGCTTTGTGCTTGAATGAAATAAATACATTCCTCAATGAAAAAGGCATTAAACACCCTGAATTGGAGAACGACAAATGGTTGCAAAAATTTTACTTTATGGTGGACATCACGGCGAAATTAAATGAGCTGAATCTAAAACTGCAAGGAAAGGGAAACCCAGCCTATGTTTTGGTAGAAGAATTGATTTGTTTCGAAAAAAAATTAATTATTTTTGCAGAAGATATTCAGAGCGGTAAATTACTTCATTTTCATTTTTTAAAGCAATATCGCGATAAAACCAGTGCAACTGTCGACACGAATTACTTCAGCACAGTTAGACAAAAAAATTAAAGATGAATTTGCTGGCAGATTTCAGCAATTCAAAACCAACAAAACCACTCTAGCATTCATAGTAAATCCTCTCAGCACAAACAGTAACGAAATACACATTGAGCCATTTGGAGTTGATACTGCATCTCTAGAAATGCAATTGATCGATTTAAAAAGTAATGATTTGTGGAGTAGAAAATTTACAGATTTGAAAAGTAAGTTAGAAGACTTGGAGGTCCAGAAATGTATGTACGTAACGCAACAAAAATGGACTGCTTTAAAAGAAATGCCCCGAGTTGAGGCACTTATATTCGACACATGGAATAGTCTTCCAGATTGCAACAGTGAGATGAAGAAGTTGGCATTTGGAGTGCTGACTATCTTCGGATCGACATATTCGTGCGAGCAAGCGTTCTCTTGCATGAATATAATTAAAAGTAAAGTAAGAAGCCAACTAACAAATGAAAATTTAGAGTCGTGTTTGAAACTTAAAACAACAAGTTATGAGCCAAATTTATCCCAACTTTCTCAAAACATGCAAAGCCAACGCTCCCATTGAATTGGTTGCTTAAATGTATGTTATCGTTATTTTTTATTTTTAAGTACAAGTTACATCGTTTAGTAAAGTTTAAATTTTCTACTTGAATAACCATGCAGAGCCATCGCTCCCATTGAATTTGTTTGTTCAATTGTTTGTTATTGAATTACCTACAAGTTAGTCTTCTAAGTAAGTAAATGTTTAATTGTTTTAATTTTTATCTTATTGATTATCATGTGATTATTTGTTGTGAAAAACACTACTTATATATGAATAAATAGATATTTTTCTTATGAATAAATAGATCAGTTTTTTTATCAACAAACTTTATTTATGAAAGTATAGAGGCTATTTATTGTTGGCAAGAAAAAAATTTGTGGCTCTTTAAAAACTTGAAATTTTGTAAATAGTAATTTTTGGCTCTTCCGACTCAAAAGGTTGCCGACCCCTGCCTTAGACCGAAACCAGTACCTGTTGTAAAGTCACTTTTTAAAAAAAGGTATGGGGGAGTTTCTTGCCGTTTCTTCTTAACCCCGAGGCCCACCTTCCAAAACGGTGTAGTCTTTTTTTATATAAAAAAAAATTGACTTGTAGTTTTAAGTAAGTATAATTTTGACGTTGAATAAGATAATTTAATTATTTATATTCAATAAAAAAATGACTCTGACTCTGACTCTCTGCTGATAATCTCAACCCCTCTGGCCCATGAACTTATAAAACAGGTGTAGATTCTTATACTTTTTATTACAGTAGTAGAAACATACCTAAAGACACATTAATTTGTTCTCAGATAAAAATAAAAGATGTAGCTCAGAAGCCTGCCTAACTTTAGTTTAGTTTAGCTTTAGCCAACAAAAACGCCGGCCACGTTGCTCGAATGTAACCTAATCGTTGGGCCAGGAGAGCCACAGACTCACTCCCAAAAAATGCTAAAGAGAAAGCGTGACCGACCCACAAAGAAACGGAGTGATGAGTTGACATCTTGGGATAAGAACTGGAGGGACACCGCTCAGGATCGGATAGAGTGGAAGAGGGGGAGAGAGGCTTTTGCCCAGCAGTGGGAAATAATGGGCTTATAATAAAAGTTTTCTTCTACGATGGTACGGAACCCTTCAGGTGTGAGTCCGACTTGCACTTGACCGAATTTTGTACTTTGTCCCTCCCGAACATAATTCGTGCTTTGTAGGCGTAGTCGTAGGAATCGTGTTTGACGTACAATACAAATTAAATGCAGTGCATCGCACCATCATCATGGTAAATATTGTATACCTATCTCAAATAAACAGCATCGAGAATTTACTACATATATTATAATATATGTGTATCAATATACAACACAGAACTTATAGTACTACCCTTATCTATCTACTAACTTAATTTCTCTCCTAATGTTTACTTGCTAAACTTTTAGAAATCAGAACACCAACAAACATTCAAAACGGTCGGCGATCTCTGTCTGTCAGTCACAGTGATGTCACCTCGGCCGGCTTCAGCTAAAGTGAATGCCGCCGCCGCCCGCCACCGGCCCCACCACCGCCGCCTGCGCACTACCTCTCACCGCGCCGCACACTTCCACGCAGAACGTCAGAGATCGCGCGCGCACCCACCACACCTCAACACAGCTGAGTGACCAACAAGTGATGGAGAAGGAGCACCAGCCAGACTCGATGGCAACTATCACCATGAAGCCAGACTACCCGCCGTCGGAGTACAGCGCCTCCGAGCCACCTCCGGTACGTACCGCCCCGTTGCTTTCCACGTAGAACGGGAGTTGACGGCCTTTAGTTTTGAAAAGAATAATAAACACCTTTGTTGTTCCTGCAACCATTAGCTACGTAGGTCGATAGATATTCAAGTCTCCAGTCATGGATAGGTGGACATCGAATGTTCTAGGGTATCCGATTCTGTATTGGCAGTTTACGTAATGGACCAGAAAAAGGGGGAAATGAGTTAGGTAACTTTCAGTGGGTAGGTCTACTTGAATTTCCCGAAACTAATTATCACTTTTTGTATGTAAAAAAAATTCTTTGTGTGCTCGTTTTCATTTATTATAATGATCGCGTTCTTAAACAATGGATTGGCTTTTACCATCAACAACAATGCCTATTTCTAAATACCTGAATATACTCAAAGTTATTTTTTTTAACAAAATTGCGGATACATAATAAAAATGCAAATGTAAGTATCCGAGCCGGGGATATCTTTGCTAATCTTATTAGCTGCGCGGTCTACAGCAGATCGTTTGAGTCGCGAAAGTGCCTTTCTCTCAGACAGTGTACGTTGGCTCAGCTGTGCGCCCGCGTTGTTTGTAAACACGGGGTTCCCACATACCACTGCCACTTACACTACACACTAGACAATGCCCAGTGTTATGTCTGATATGCCAACCCATCCGTCGTTGAGTTGGGTCCAGCGGGTCGGTGATTCGTCAAGGGAAATAACGGGCTTACTCAAATGAAGGGTATATTGACTCACTTATCTAGCACATTTTGGAAAAAAAGCAATCCGAGCTAGGTCTCTGAAACGTACGATATTTTTAAGAAATTGTTGAGATTTTCTCGAGTTTACAAACCACTCATTACGTAGTCTGAAGGTGGTTTTTGGCTGGAACTACTTCTGGATAACTTTCGCGACGTGACCTTTGTTATTGTTACCGATAATATCAACGCTTATGTGTGCACCATCGACCACTTAATGTGACTATCATCACAACATAACCGTTGGAACGGGTTCCCTACGTGATGACTTTGAAATTTATTTTTTCGCTTTTGTGGGTTGGTACGAACGACGACATACCTTTTTGTGCTTCTGCCATCCCATATGGAAAATATCGGACGAATATATGAGTGATCTGATACTGACACCCAAATATTACGTACCTATATAGTGAGATAAGAACTCCGGGTCTAATAAGAGCTCCGTGGTCTAATAAGAGCTCCGTGGTCTAATGGGTTTCACGCTTGAATCCCACACAGGAGATGCAGGTTCGAATCCTGACCATGTACCAATGAGATAATTAATTTATCTCAAGTACATTATACGGACGTTCCAACGGTGATGGAAAACATCGTGAGGAAACCTTCATTACTCCATAGCTGCGGCGTGGGCTAGCCCCCCCTGTCACGCAAAATGGAGTATTGAACAACTGGCACAAAGTGGGCACACTTGTGTCTCTGCCACCCCTTATTTAAAAAGGCGTGACGCTATGTTTTTATGTTAGTGAGATATATTCGGAACTTCTGAAAACACCAGAGTATAGGAGATAGGCGGTCCACGTATTGCTCTTTCGTGTAGTTTTCTGTTTTATCGCACTTTTTTGTTTCTCAGACCTCAGTATTTTCCCGAACGAACAACCGCAAAGCGGTAACAGGAAAATGAATACATTCGGAAAGCCTTCGCCTAATTACTTTAAAATTTTGTTATTACATGCACTTACCTCTCGTATGTTTATCGTAGTCACTTTCAGTACCGTCAGGTAGTATAAATATTAAATAGCCCTATGCTCGGCATATTGTCGCTATGTTCGCAACTGTACGTTATGTGTAAATTACAGAGTAATCAAGCCATTAGGAAGCATCACGAAACATAGATATTTTGATGCAAAGTATAATATCACGTCGTAGTGCAACGTTATACCAGGTTTTTTACAAGCCGGATGCTGATATAACCAGTTAGCTCTAGAATCATCTCATGATAATTGCAAACATCGCCAGAAACATGAAAAAGACTGAAGATTTATGGGCATGTCGGTTAACGTGGTTAAATCAGTAATCGACGTGATTGCACCATACATGGCAATCACATTCAATAGTTGTATATCAAACGGTATTTTTCCTGACCTCATGAAAATGAGCAGATTAATAACACTTTTCAAATCCGGTAATAAGGAAGACCCTGCTAACTTCAGACCTGTATCTGTATTGCAAGATGTTTGAAAAGGTCATATTGAGTCAACTACTCTCTCACTTCTATGCATCTGGGCAACTCCACAAAAATCAGTTTGGATTCACTAAAGGCAGATCAACAACAGACGCCGGAGTAGCGCTAGTAGAACACATTTATAGTGCATGGAAAGGATCACAGGATGCGGTTGGTATTTTCTGTGATCTTTCCAAGGCCTTTGACTGTGTGGACCATCAAACTCTTATGCTCAAACTACAATTCTATGGTATCAAAGATAATGCGTTAAAATTAATAGAATCTTATCTTATGGAAATAGTACTAAAAGAAGATATAAACAGATGTAAGTCCACTGGAAACCATATGAATATTGATGTTCCCCAGGGTTCTATTTTAGGTCCGTTCCTTTTCTTAGTATACATGAATGACCTGCCGTATCTGGTGGAAAAAATGACTCAGATTCTACTATTTGCTGATGACAGATATATAATTTTCAAGGTGAAAAGACAAGAAGAAATTTTAGACGACGCAAATAGTACACTCTCTCATGTGTTAGGTTAGTTCAATGTGAATAACCTGTTATTAAACTCAAAGAAGACTAAATGTATCAAATTTTGTTTGCCTTATGTACGACAGGTTGAAACGAGTGTAATAATGGGATCTGAAACATTGGACCTCGTTGAAGACACAATCTTTCTTGGAATCACTATAGATTTGAAACTTCAATGGGGTTCTCATATAACTAATCTCTCACGAAGACTTAGCTCAGCCGCTTTTACGCTTTATTTTCACAGTATTATGTCTTATGGAATACTGCTCTAGGGGAGAGCAGCAGATATAAATACGATATTTAATTTACAAAAAAAGGGCGATCAGGGCGATATATCAATTAGATGCTGGGGGGAAGGGGGAGGGGGGGGGGGAATCATTAAGAGAAAAATAATAATAATATAGTTACGGTTACCTGTCAATTTATTTACAAGAATATTATGCATGTAGGAAAAAACATAGTTTTATTTAAAACTGTAGGTGACAGCCATACAATTAACACTAGAAATAGAAATAGGTTAGCACTACCATTATTGAGACTAAGTAAAGTAGGCACATCATTCATGGATTAGCTTTTACAATACCACAGGAATCATTGATCCTTCCTGAAAAGAGGTTAAAAAATTAGGTTAAAAATGTGCTGATATCAAAGTTCTAATTTAGTATTATGGAATATTTGGATGACAAAACTGCATGGTCCATACCATCTCAGCGCACAGAAATTCAACGAGGGGCGATGTATCAAGTCTATTACTCGCCGGCGAATTTCCTTAGACCGAAACCAGTACCTGTTGTAAAGTCACTTTTTTAAAAAGAAGGTATGGGGTGAGTTTCTTGCCGTTTCTTCTTAACCCCGAGGCCCACCTTTCAAAACAGTGTAGTCTTTAGTCTTTTTTTCTATATAAAAAAATGACTTGTAGTAATTATAGTTTTGACTTTGAATAAGATAATTTATTTGTTTATATTCAATAAAAAGTTGAATCTGAATCTGTAAATCTGAATCATTTCTCGTTTGCATTATTCCGGTTAATTGACGACTCTACTTTTACAATATATATGCAGGTACAAAGTAGTATTTGTAAGCTCTTTTTGGTACGACGCTTTCTCTAATAACCTGCCCTTTTCCTATCAGACGTCAACACTTGCTGTACTGTCAGTTTAGTGTGCGAATGAGTAATCTAGAATTGATCCTTTGATACACACAGTAGATGTATTCAGGTGTATTAACATGCATCTGTCTATTCATGATCGATTCACCAATTACTTATAGATGCATATTTTTCCGAGAACCGCACAGAGGTGGGAAGCGCATTGTTCTATTGTCCGTACAGTTATTATCGCCAGTTTATTGACGTGACGACTATCGCCCTCCTCTGCCATTTTAATAATAAATATTTAATCATAAGCTGCACCTCTTTCTTGCCTTTGTTAAAATTGCGCTGGCGGGGTTGCCTTGATAGAGATGTTTCAGTGCGCACTAAATTATTTAATACCTTTTATTAGAGAGACAGAATATGTTTTAGCGTAGCGACCGTAGCGACTCACGTGACAGCCATATCGCAGCGTTTAATATGGTTGTGTCCCCAATACGGTATTTGACTGCTTACCAATATAGATACTTTTTGGGAACTGTCGAAACGGAAATTTTGTTCACGAGTTCTATGAAATACTAGTATCTGACGTCACTGTCAAATTCTGTATTTTAACACAAACTTGAGTTTATTATAAATACAACTGCTGGAAATATATAATTCCGATATTGTCAAACGTTTTTGTTGAAATAGTTTTAGATTTCTAGACGTTTCTAGATTTATTGGACTACCTTGTCAAATATCGTTATGGTTAATTTAACCGATAACGCGCCTTTTGTCATACATATCTACGTAGATTGGCTGGTATACCTAAGTATGAAATAATAGACGACTTAGATAGGTGTCTTAGGGTTCCGTACCCGAAGGGTGCTAAACGGGACCCTATTACTAAGACTTCGCTGTCCGTCCGGCTGTATCTCATGAACCGTAAAAGTTAGACAGTTGAAATTTTCACAGATGATGTATTTATGTTGCCGCTTTAACAGAAAATACTAAAAAACAAAATAAAGTAAATATTTAAGGGGGCTCCCATACAAAAAACGTGATTTTTTTTATCGTGTCTGCTCGATAATGATAAAGGCAACAGGTAGACGCTTGAAATATTCACAGAATATTTAGTTATAAATTTACTTTAAAAATAAATAATTAAATAAAAATGAAACAAATAGTTAAGGGGGGCTCCCATACAACAGACATGTTTATTTTTGCCGTTTTTATAGATAACAGTACGGAACCCTTCGTGCGCGAGTCCGACTCACACTTGACCGTTTTTTATTTAGTCCTCTCCAACTGAAATAAATATGTAACATGTGGTAATTTGTGACGTCATACTATTAAAATTCTACTTTTTCTTGGGCGTCAAATGGTCCTTAAGTGTCGGTTGAAGAAAACCGATGAACATCTGCTGTCTCTCAAATATTCCTTATTTTTTTTTAATTTAAATTTGTAATATAAATTTTTATTTTACGGCCCTATTAGGGCAGCTTGATTACTTCTGACTACTAGGATTGGCCACTAGAGCTAGCTAGCTCGAAACCCCTCCATCAACCCGTACTGAGCCAGCGTGGCGGAGTATGGCTGAGGTTACTATTTATATTTTTCGTCGGGGCGACACATTTTCGGAATTTCAAACAAAAAAAAACACGCTGTTTTAACTGTTTTTTAATAAACTTCAAAAAAGAGGGGTTTCTCAATTCGGTTGTATGATTTTATTTTATGAACCAACTTCAAACATTTTTGTTATATTATTTAATTCCAGATTAGTCCCAATTTTAGAAAATTAGAAATCTACTCCGTAGTTTCGTTTTCAAATAAAAAACGGTAATTAAGATGTTATCCATGTAAACAAAATTGCGTATTATTGCTTTGCTGTGACTTTTAGTCGCGTATATTCGTTTAAGTCGTGTAATATATCTGTGGACTTAACTGTCAGAAGACAGATTTTGTAGCCTAGTTTTCGTGTTATTAGAAGACATTAGAATCCGTCCGGGGAGGAAGAAATAGGTCTTGAAGTCGGTACAGTTGATCTCACATAGCAAGTTAAAAACAAAAAAAAACTACTTCAAGTCAAATCCCTATTTAAGCCTCCCCGGTTGGTATGCGAATGAATTCTATGTACATGAAAAGTCCTCATCAAAACGTTTGCAGCACGGAACCACCAATCTGTCTATATATTTTTTGTATTTATTGATTTTTTCAAAAAGCGCTCAATTGATTTTGATAAAATTTATATAGGACTACTTCTGAAGTATGACCTACCAATCAATAACAAAATCATCAAAATCGGTTCAGAATTGACGGAGTAATCGCGTAAAAAACATATAAAAACATACGAAGTGTCAACCTCCTCCTTTTTGAAGTCGGTTGAAAAGTATTAGCATGGATATGAGTGAATACCTCTTCATTCTTAAATTACCTTTAAAAATAGAGCCATGAAAATTTCCATAACAGCTAATTTAGGTATTGTCAAAACACATCTAAATAAATATTTTTGAAGGCTGTGTGCTATTTCCAATTAGTCAGAACATCAAAAAAAGTGTAAATTTAGACCTCATTTCAATAATTATTTCTAGAGAGCGAAATTCCTCTGATCTTGTTTCTGATAACACAAAATATAGAAAAAGGCCCCAAAATTGTTACAGGTACTAATTTATTTAACTTGGGACTTCTTTTGAACAGCAGAGAAATTCAAAAAGTTATCATTTTGATGGTGAATAACTTTAAAGTATAGCTCAATCTTACCCGTATCCAGGTAAAGACCCTTAACCCTCGGTGGGGACATTAATGAGCTGCATTTATTGATTTTATTTTAATAGCAAATCTGTACTATAGGGCGGGTGGTTGATTTTTCAAAGCCTATTTTCTTGAGGGCTGATCGCGCGTTTTAACATTCCACACGCTTTTTCTTATCAGACGGGCGGGCGCTAACATTATAAGCAACCAACGCGCGCTCGCCTTAGAGATTCTCAAATGTTCTTGAATTATTTTTTAACTAATTTCTCACTAATGCCAATATTTCCAACTAAATCCCACTGATTGATTTTTCGATCAGTCAGAATCAGTTTTATCACTTTTTAAACTTTATCTGCGGTAACTTCCAGGAATCGCCCGTCGGCGACGAGGATCGTCTTCTAAGCTCTCGGTCATTTGTGATCAGTTGATGCAAAAAGTACTGAATTCAGAAGACAACTTATATATGATCAATTGATCATCTAAGGATAAGCTTCGAAATAGGAAACAGTGTATTTCCTGCCCGACTGAAGTAATTAACACAGCACGATTTTTCGGAATTTCAGAATTTCGGAAGGCTCGCCAAATTGAACGTATTGAAACAAATGAATCTTATGGTTATTATTAAAATTTATCAACAAAGGGCTAAAGAAGGAATAAAAAAAATAACGAGTCCAGCCAGTTCAACTCTCAAAACTATGTGTGACTTTTTTGGTTTACTGACATGGTAGAGATAAATAGCTGACACCCAAAACAACAAAATCGAGAGGAATAATAAGTATATTCATACACGGCTAACGAAATACTGTATGCTAATAAATGCAAAAACGCGGTCGATATAGGTACCCGAGGAAAACATTCAGAATGGATGCCAAACGCATTTCGAAGTCACTGTTAGTTTTTACGCGTTCGGGGTGCGCTCTACAATCGCAGTGTGTGTTTGGCTTCTATGCCTCTTGTAATAAGACCTGTACAAAGTCCATAACGTGTAGCTTACCAAGCTCTCGGTTAACTCTGTATTTATGATACCGAAGAAGCAACACGTTAGACATATCAATAAGCCTCTCCTATGTGGGGTCGGTATCTGATTCAATTCAATGGGTACTAACCAGTACTCGCAGCTATTATACCTACTTCAGTTATAGCGATAGGTTCTATCTGTTGTTCAGATTTAATGGGAAGCTATAATAGAGGTGGAAAGGGAGTTCCAGTGGGTGTCAATGAGTATGGTACCTATTTTTAACTGACTGCGCCAGAAGGAGGGTTATGTTTTTCGAGTGTATGTATGTATGTATATTTCTTTGGCACACTCTGCAGCCTAAACGTCTTGATGGATTTTAGCTTGAGAGGTGACACTGGGTATACAAAAATAAAAAAGGCCTATTTTTGGAGACTTTTTTTAAACCTACGAGTGGAATATCAAAATAGATGGATTTATAAATAAAAACTAAACTGCAATATTGAAAATGCAGGTTATTTCTTTTATAAAAAATCCACTTGTTATGTGTTTTAAAGATTTGGTCATAATAACCTTGGAGTTATCACAAGTAGTTAATATATTTTTTCTATCATTTGCGGTTGGTGCAGCGGCGTGATGTCGTTCTTTAGGTACTTGTAGCATGTACTGTATAATTAGTCCAATACACAAGCATACTGCGACTATACCTATACAGAAGTAATGTCTCAATCAAGTTACCTCTAAAAGTCTAAAGTACGAGTACACACTATATTATATCTCTTGCTGTTAAATCAAAGACATAGCCAAGTCGGCTCATGACACCATGTTTTATGTATTTCGCACTCTCTATTTGCGGTGGTTGCTTGCAAATGCCACGTTCTTCCGCCGCAATACCACAAGCCATCTGATGTGTAACTCATAACTTATTTTATGCACCTACTTTTTAGGGTTCCGAATCCAATGGGTGCCAACTGCAAACGGGAACCTATTTGTAAGGATTTGCTGTCTGTCCGTCCACTTGTATCTGTCACCGTAAGATAATCAAAACCGTCAGTTGATCAACTAACGGTTTTTTTCTCGTAAGTTGGTCAACTATCGACAGTTAGTAAACTGTAGCGTACTGCGTTCTATATGACGCGGTAGTTGATCAACTAACGGTTAAAACCGTTAAATAGTATACTAGTTTAAACTTGAATTGCAAACGAAATACCAGGGCCAACACTGCGGTAGCTTTAGGTGAAGACAAGAGGGGGCGAGCGCAGCGAAGCTCTCTGTTAGGTTGGCATGTAAGAGCAAAAGAGACGTAAATTCTAAACCCTGTCGGTCTGCTTTACTATCTGTCGAAAGTTGATCAACTACCGCCTTAGTTGATGAATACTACTGTTTATTTTTTACTAGAATTGAGGGATTTAATCACGATGTAACGAAGAAAGTATTACAAACTACCAAGATATTACACCTGTAGGTAAAACGCAAGTTGAAGTTTTCCCTGGTAGGAAGTAAATCAGTATTCTTTATAAAACATATTTAACTAGGTTTTAACTACTTAGGCATTCCGTAGCTGTGGTAGTGCCAGCTGCACACCAGTGGAATGCTACTTAAATAACTTACCATTGCTAACGCGAAGACTATAAATAAAATAAGTATTTATAAATATTTAAATAAATTCATATAGGAAATATAGCCTTCCACTAAAGTATGGATTACACTGTGGCTAGAAATCATTAGATTGATGTACATTGTGAGTCTTTATAAAGTGCTCTGCTTTGAACAGGGTTAAAGAGAACCACATTTTATTGACAAAAAGTCCCCCCCCCCCCCATATATACACATATATTTTAATGTTATAATGAGAAACATAATTTTAGTGTCATTTGAAAGCCAATGAGATGAAGAATAATATTACGCAGTAAAATCGTTCTGTTTGTGGACCGAATTCAGTAAAAACTGCAATTACTTCAATAGTTAGTAGTAAAAAAAGCGTAATCGAGTAATATTTTTTTGTAGTTGGTATCTAGTGCACTAAAAATATATTAAAATCTTTGTAAAATTATAAGGTGGGGGGGGGGGGGGAGGGTACTTTTTCGATAATTTTTTGTCGATAACAAGAAATTAAAATTTGTTCTGTTTACAACTGAACACAGTGTAGATATTTCTCTACATGTATAGGCTCCTTTATTTACGCTGGGTACTTACATAGAGTAAGAGTACCCCTTTGCAACCATTTTACGTAACTAAAGGATTACATGTGAAAAAATGCCACGAATTGGCTCCAATAGCAATTATAAAGACTGAATGTAAAAATTGTTTCATCGAAATAGACCATATCATTTATAGTCCACAGTCTTTTGTGTCAAGTGAGGTATACTTTGGTTTTATAATTAACAAGGCTTTTTATATTTTTATGATTTTATTTTTAAGTATAACAGCAAGTATAATTGAAACGGCATCCTACGTCATGATGGTCGTAAACCGGTAAATGTGTGCTAGTTGACGGCCGTGTGTGCAATTTGTGTATGAGGTCGAAAAAAAGCAACAATCAAACCCGTTTAAGGCCACCCAGAAATGCTTATTTTGTATAGGCTGGACCGTATATTAGCGTCAGATATTGGTAGCCGTAATCTGGTATTAATATCAAAAAACTGTTTTTGAAATAAAAACTGATTACGACCAAGTGGCCGGAAACCAAATTTTGATGAACAACGCGCAGGTTTACTGACCAGCCCAAATCGCGAAAAAATATGTTTTGCTAAAGGAAAAATTGTGTCCCATAAAAATCCCAGGACCACCATGGTATTATTAGTGTAGATATAATTAGTGTCAAATTCGATGGTCAAAGTGTTATTTTTTGCTTTCTGAAGTATTGCAGGTGTTCCTACAAACTTTGAATTTTATAGATAAAATCTCGATTATTGTCCCAATTTTTTTTAATTATT
This sequence comes from Argyresthia goedartella, assembly GCA_949825045.1. Classification (NCBI taxonomy): domain Eukaryota; kingdom Metazoa; phylum Arthropoda; class Insecta; order Lepidoptera; family Argyresthiidae; genus Argyresthia; species Argyresthia goedartella. The sequence goes on along the minus strand of OX463821.1, from coordinate 15,658,376 downwards.
ATTTATTATTATGTTACATATTTACATATGTATTTACATATTTGTATGATGTACTAAAAGATTGTAATAGAATATTGAAGTAAATTAGTAAACTCACATCTATTTGCGCGAAAAAAAACCAGTTTAAATAGCGATAAATATTGGGTTAAATTATCAAAAATAATGGTTTCTTGACTAAAATACGTGAAGTAACTATAGTATTTCTCATTTGTATTTATTGTTGAATTGTATCACTGTAATTCTAAATTACGGTCTAATCAATCCTAAATACTAGTCTTTAATAAAGATAATGAAGCAAATTGAGTTTTATTAACAAAATAACATCTCATGTAGTTAACAGACGCCCCCCCCATTTCGATAATAATAAATAATAGTAATAAAAAAAGATATCAAGTAATTAGTGACAATAATTAAGTTTTTTCACTAACTTGTCGCCTGCGATATTTCAGAAAGCTAAAAAAAACACTTTGATATTAATTGATAATTGATAATCTGACACTTATTGGTTTTTAGAATTGCTTCACTAATTATACTCTTTATTTTGGCCTGTTTTTTATGGATTCTAAAACGTTTCCTTTGGTAGGCTAATTCCTCAAAAACAATCCTTTATTTATATACACAACGCATCAGTATAAAGTCAAGTTAATATTGTTAACTTTTTTTTTTTGTAAAACACGACACATATGCACCGTAGATTTTCTAATTGCAACTGAGAAATTTCTATGACAGCTTCGAGGTTAGAATAAACAAATACATATGGCGCAAATAAAAAAAAAATGGTCACATTGTGTATTTTGGATGATAATTCGTTGAATGGTCGTAAAAGGGTGCTGGCCGCCGACCCGGTGATTTTACCATACCTAAATGTGCGATCGCTTGTTGTCGGAAGCCGACAATTCTTTATTACACACAGATAAAATAAAAAAGTAACATTTGAAATCAATAATTAGTTATTTGATATGGTAAGCAAGGGTATATGTGTTTTTATTGGTAATGTTTTTCATAGGAATTAGTGCCGAGCAACTAATGCTGGAGAATTCCTCCTTTGAGCTGGATGAACTATAAAGCTTTGTTGTTCAGCAATTTACTAGAATAGTTCCGTATCTTCGATCTCTGGTTAGATAAAATTAGAGAAAGGCGTGCTGTAGCGTGATTTTATATTAGGTGGTATATTCCGTAGTGTTCTTTTAGGATTTAAGCTAGTAGCTAGTTTATTATTTAGGTAAATATATATATTATACCTAGATATCGAAACGAATTAATATCGAATTATTTTATTAGTCATGCATGGTGAATGCTGAAATAAAAAAAAATGACTCAAATAAATAAAATTAAAATATACCGACAGGGATACAGGTCAATCGACTTAATGTTGAAGGTCCTAACATAGGTAAGAAACTAATCATTGTTACAAACTATAATACACCCCACCCAAACAACACCGTTTACAAGATATATGTATTTGTAAGGATTTAAAAAAAAAAATAACTACACTTTTACACAAAAAATATGTAGGTTTATACCTACCCTTATGGTAAGAATAAGAATATGAAGGGATATAATTATCAAATATACAAAAAACAGATTTATGGCAAACAACCTGTCATATAAGACACAAAGAAAATAATAAACCGTATTTTTTTAATTGTTGTAGGTTCAAAATTTATGAAAAAAAAACCTAGATTCTTGAATAAATGAAATATCGATAAAATACACCAAATCCTCTGATGTTATAATTACGACAGTACGATACTCTAAAGTTGATAATATCGTGGGAGCAGCTACCCACAATCACCCTATAGCATTTTCTTTAGTTACAAATAGTGGGCAAGGTGTGACGATTTCTCGTAAATGGGCCTGACCTTGGTGTTAAGTGTTCAAATGTAAATAAACTAGGTAGGTAACTAATATAACCTGATACACAATTATTCTTAGAAATGCTCAGTTGAAGCGATAGGTACATACTCACAAAATAAGGATGGAGGGAGGCTGAGAGGATATGCACTGAAAAGCGTAATTTTGGTTCCATCACAAATTGTTGATTATAAATATGTAGGTACTTACTTGCTAAGTGTACCTACCTACATTACAATCAAATAATGATCTACCGATGGTAAAGATGCGCTTATGTAAACAAGTAAGTATTCTTATGCAGACACGTTCCAGCAGACATCGTTGATGGATTTCGAATGCAATAGTTGAGGAACTTTCACTGCGCCGGCTCCGCCTTCCCCCGTCCCCCCTCAGCCCCCCGCGCGGGCCCTGCGCCGGTTGTTACGTAAGCTGCGCAAACGCACCGGCTGCGGCGGTGGTTGCTGCCAATGCGGTAAATCACCGCTTCACTGATATTTTTATATCATTCAATTCGGGTCTCTAGCTGTGGAAGTTGTGGAATAATTGGTAGCATTTTTCGAAAAATTGCATGTAATGTCTAATTTGCCTTTCAGTTAGAGAAAAGATTGAGCAGAAGACAATAGAAGGCTTAGTTGAAATGTAGCCAGGCAGGTAAACAACTGTGAAAATAATACGTTTTGTGATTTGTCCTAAAACCATGAACAAACAAAACAGGAATCTGTAGAAAGTCGGCAATGCGGCGCGTATTTAATGACGACTAAGGAGTTTCTTGAGGGATCCTAAATCTATGCTCTACTAGATCAAATACCTTACTATGATCTAGTAGAGCATAGATTTAACATCACTTAATAGTCGTCGATATGTTAGACAAGCGATTAGAAACGTGTCCGAGTATGTACCTAGCTACTTAAAAGTTGTAATAAAATAGAAACACACGTACCTAGGCCCATAACTAAATATTATTTATTCCATAGGCAGGCGTGTATGATTAGAAATTCTTCCATACCTACCATGAAGTTGCAAACTATATATACTCTAACGGTCTGACAAAATATTACCTACCATTATCACATATCCGTCCGTTCAAATACCTTGGACACCTTTTATTACACACATTGATCTAGCCCCAAACTAGGATTCCCTGTATCTTGGGTACTAGACAACGATATATATACTTATATAGAGAAATATTATACTTAGATAGATAAACAACCAAGACTAGGGTACAAACATCCGTTCTCATCAAACAAACATTTGCCCCCACCGGGAATCGAACCCGGGACCCTTGGTTTCGTAGGCAGCGTCACTGCCGATTCGGCCATTCGTGTCGTCATACATTCAAAAGGTCGGTATTATAATAAGATCTAATATAGAATAGATTCATCTTCGCTAGCTAGCCTTCTGTCTCGTGAATACCTGGCTAAACTTAGCCTCTGCTACCCCAATAGGAATAGGCGTAACTCTATCTTGCCGTTGTTGTTCATCTTCGCTCAAAGTGTCAAATTGTCTTCCCAGGCGTACCACAAGCGCGGCTCCTCAGCCGTCCAGATCGCCAGGATCGCCGCCCTGACCATCGTGGCTTCCTCGTTCATCCTCGGCTCCTTCATCCTGGCCAGCAGCTGGGTATCAGCCCGCGCTTCCTGCCACCAGCTGGAGCAACTGGACACCATCTTGGATAAGGAGCTGATGCTGGAGGGACGCGCGTACGGCAACGATGGACTTATGGCTGTGAGTTATTCGATGCAATTTGAATTCCTTCTCAGTCCAGGTGGCGAATAACGAAGTACTCGACCAGACTAAATTTGCTCGTAGATTTCATTGAAACTTTTGAAGATATTTATAAATAAAAATGATCAGGCTTTTCATTGTCTGTTGTGTCCTAATAGTGGTGTTTCTTAGACGGAAAATACCTTACATTACATTCTTGCACCACTACTCCTTGTCATGGCCTTGGTAATAATAATAATAACAATAGGGAAAACATAAACATGAAATATCATGCCGGTTGTAGGTATCTGGCTGAATGCTCCGCTGTGTTTTAGATTCAAGAGACCGATGTTGGTCATTTGATACTTAAATCATTTTAAATGGAAATGGGCAGGACTCTAGGCTAGGCTATCATCATTTCGTAATAAATCAATTATAACTTAAACAGATAAAACCAATTAATTGATGACGTTCATTTATCATTGAGAAAACCTAAGACAGAAAAAAGGGCAGGTTTAATAACTAAACAATTAGATAAATAATGGCTAGCTATAGCTTAATCCTACTTTGAATTCAGCAGTTTGTTGGTGCTTGCTTGACGGATGTAGATCTGCCGGTGTGCCAAGATTGAATGCCAATTGACTTGATGTGAAGATGGTGAGTCACCGGGGTTCCCCACTCGTGTTTTGTTATTCTGATTGATATCTTGGTGTTGATCACAAGTTGGATGAAACAAATGGTCGAATGAATGCATATCTTTGGCAATTGATTAAGTGGTTGGATAAATTCGCTCTATTTCAACGGAATCCTAAGCTGATAGTAGAATATCCATAAACATCTTTATACTCATGGGTGAAATCCCAATAAGAGTTTGTCAGAGCTGCAGGATGGCAAACATGATTATACAGGAACGCAAGTTATCGTCCTGACTCACCAACAGCTTTCAAACGTTTCTCAGTTGATAGATCTTGAATATCTGATAATCATCTATTATGACGCTATCCGCCTCATAGATGAAATTTAAAATAAAAGGGCTTTTTGTGCAAAAAAACATGAACCTGACTGTCGAATCGTTGCGCGCTCTTTGATGTACACACATCAACACTGTCTAGGGATATTAGATTTTTGTTTGCATTTCTTAGTGTTTCAGAAAAACTACTCAGAATTAGGAAAAAGTTTATATGTGGAATTAAACCTCCTTGTTCCATTTTCAAACTGACATTGAAAAAAAAAAATAACTTATGAAAACAAAAGAAAGCGCGGGAACACGCATTTGATTCAGTTTACAGTGCTAGTTTTGTGTTGAGATTTATTTAGAAAAACACTAATTAACTAACTCTATCAATTATTTTGGTGATTTTTACTGTTTGTGTCATCTTGTTGGTGCCATGCAACGTCGACATCTGACGAGAGACGAGATGATAAGAGCGGTAGGAATGTTGGAAGCTGGCGCTATCCAAAACGTTGTTGCGGAGACCCGTGGCACCAGCCAGAATGTGATATCAAGGCTCTGGTCACGTTATCGTGATACTGGGGAAGTGGCGGAACGGCATGCTGGTAGAATTCGGGTGACCACCCCTAGAGAGGACCTTTTCTCCAAAATACCGCCAGGAGAGAACCTACTCTGACGGCCATGGAAATGGTACAGAGGCTCCAACAGGAGCATCAGCTGTTGGTTAACGACCAAACTGTCAGAAGAAGGCTACATGAAGCTAATCTTCATTCTCGCAGGGCAATTCGTAGTTCCTGCTTTGCGACGAGGCAATCGCGGAAGGCGACTATTGTGGGCCCAAGAACACGTGTTATGGGATAATGAACAATGGTCGACAGTGCTCTTTACGGATGAGTCTCAGTTTGGATTTCATCCAGATTCGCGAAGAACACGAGTTTGGAGAGTTTCAGGCAGGGAAAGCCGGCTCCAGCATCCACAAGAGGTTCATTCGTACCAAGCAGAAACAATCATGGTATGGGCAGGAATTCGTATAGGCGCGCGAACCGACCTCGTTTTTGTAAGAGGCAACATGAATGCTCAGAAATACCGTAATGAGGTGGTGGAACCTGTTATTATTCCGCATAGGGTGCAAATCGGCCAGCAATTCGTACTCATGCATGATAATGCTCGTCCACACACTGCGAGGCTGGTATCAGCTGCACTTCAAGACAACGACGTCACGGTAATGAGATGGCCTGCGCAGTCGCCCGATATGAATCCCATCGAACATGCGTGGGACATGTTGCAGCGAAGGGCTATGTATGCCCTCCCTCCAAATCTGGTCACAGAAGAGCAACTTTTCTTGTACCTGCAACGAACCTGAGAACGCATACCACAGCAACACATCGACACCTTAATTCACAGTATGAATAACCGCTGCCAAACTCTTATTAACGTGAGTGGCAACACTGATTATTAAGAGTTAAAATGTCTCACTTTAAGTTGTTTTTTTAAATAAAATTATCCATTTTATTCATTAATTTCATTCGTAGACTTAGCACCATTATTAGTCTCTTTGTTATTTTATTTAAAAAAAATATATTTGAAGATCTAAAATGTTTTTTATTTATATAATTAAGTTGGGCATTAACTGAGGTTTCATTCCATATATACTTCTCTCAACAAAATATTTATAGTTTATCAAAAAAATTAAGAAATACAAAATATCCCTAGACAGTGTTGATGTGTGTATATTAGCCGTCCTTTGGAGTGTTTTTTTCTGAACCTGGTTGATTTTTAGGTTGAAAATTTGAATTATAAGAGATCAGAATGACAAGAAACTAGTGCCACGTCTATCGGCGGTTGGGAACAGTGTCCATACAATATTTTGAGTGGTCCTTTACACAATTACACTACACTCCAAAAAGCTCGAAATTAGACTCTCTATGTTGGACCCCATCTAGAAGTCTGAAATCTCTACCTATCTCTGTTTCGATCGTATCGTAGTTCTCAGGCAGCACAATATCCGCAATATAAGAGTTGATTATGTTTCGTAAATAATAATAATAATAAATCTTTTTATTTCAGGTATAAAAACCTATATTGACAAATACCTTAAAAACTAGAGATATATATCATTTTATGAACCTAAACTAACTTAACTTAACTTAACTTAAATAAAATCATAGCGTGTAGGTAGGTTATTCAAGTAGATTGCATTTATGTAGCACGAACATTGTTATGTCCCACGTCGCATTTAAATACGGACGACAACCTTGGGGCCTTATTCAACCACAACATTTGATGTTTCATAACAGCAATCAGAACTCCTTTGCATGGAGTAAAACGTCTTAATTTACCTTAAAATTGGGCACCATAACGAATACATTGTGTCTGCAGCATCATCTGCAAATAGGCGCGCTTGTTTTTCATGTCCTGTTTTCGATCTCAGTTTGTTTAATTATGTAAGATCCGTCTCTACCTAAGTATACAAGCCTTAACTTATAGGCTGTGTGCCATTTTGTATCAGGCACATAACAGCTCGGTAGGTAATATTCAACTTCAGACAGAGACGACCGGTTCACCTTGAAAGTGTTCATCGTAACGTTGCGCAAAGCTAAAACCTAAACAAGCACGGCATTTCGTATAAACGTCTATGGGCTATGCAACCCGCATCTCGTATACTGATGGAAATGGGTCTGCTTTGAAGGCTGTATCAATTTTAACATTGTTTTTAGCCTGAAGCTAATTTCATTTTTCATCACGCTCTTGTGAATCCCACACTTGCTTGCATGGTTGCCGTCGACAATTTGCTAGCTTTATGTCGTTTCACAGACATTTTTGTCCAAAAAATTTAAGTTGATTCAAGGAATTGCAATAAACAGCTATTAGATCCTCGTGTACCTAGTCTCATTTGAGAGAGGCCGTGTGGTGCATTCGACCGGTGAACGTCGCTAGATCAAAGGTCGTTAGCAATCTTAGCTTTATTATAAACTGTGCCTTACCTCTGTTGCAATTTATGTTATGACTTCTTGGCGAAAGTGTGGGAGGTCGATGAACCGTGCCCCGCTGTATTCGACAGCATCTCCACTCCACATGGAGACTCATGCATAACGGTTTCGAATGTAACACTCACCAAGCATCGTTTGACACCTTTCTCATCGGTTAATCTAGCAGTGAGCATTCAGGTTCTTTCTACTCGATTATATTATAACTAGACGTATTTATATATATCAGTACCTTCCACGTTTATATATATTTGAAATATAACTTTATTTGAACCCCAACTTTCTTTTCCGGAATGGAACTCTATAGAGTGTAGACACAAAATCTACGTTATTGATATGCTAAGTGACTGTCCCAAAAATAAATGATGTACCTATTCTTTCAAGAAGCATGGACGTACGTTGGCTTTGTCTGATGTACGACGCCGCTCTGGAGACTAGATTCTTTTGTGTGGTGGGCTATGGTCTGTTGTGACCTTAAAAGACTGTCTCCAAATAAGGATTATACAATAAACGGAGAGTAGCATTACTTATACATTAAATCGTGTATAAGTGTGTATACGTAGATGACTCAGTTATGCGTAGAAACTTGGATTCATTGTAGAGCGCGACATTTGCTTGAATATATAAACTCATAATATTTTCGGTTGCCTGCATAATGGAATGTAAACATAAAAGAGGCATAAAAGTCCTTGAATCAGCCGGCGTGACCAGTTGCATTGAAAATTAACACGTACTTGGCCTGATAAAGGTACAAAGAGCACTGATTGTAACTTGCAACTGTCGGAATGTTCAATGATAATTGCATTTAGGCTACGTTTTATTTTTATCACTTGTACTTGGGTACTTAACAACTTTCCACCAGCATTGTGTTTCTGCTGGTTGTTCCGGCAGATAGCGTAGTTCCATATTTGCGTTAATGATACCTATGTGCGGAGATATGTACGACACGTGTGTGGGCCAGCGGCGGATGTGGTCAATTTTCCAAGCGACCGCTCGACATGACAAGAGTCATCCTTTGCACTGTCCTTCGAGGTTAGAGTCCTCGCCCCCGCTCCTGGCTTGTCTCTTAACAGTGGCTAGAACATTACGGGATTAACCAAAAGACGCAGCTACCTATATTTTATGCCCATAAATATGGCGTTTTAAGTTTTAGGTGCACTGTCAAATGTAAGAAGCGAACAATGAATGGATTTATTAGGCTTTTGGCGTTTGTGATACGATTTCTTCACAAACAACTCACTGGATTCGGCCGTGAAAAAGTAATGAATGACACCAAAGGTTGGAATATTCATTATAATCAACATCAGCTAGGAGCATCCTTCAACAAGACAAAATGTCGATTCATCCTTTACGCTCAGTTGATTCCGTCTGACTGTCAATTCTACCTGTTAGTAATTAATTACCTACTAATTATTCGAGCATTCTACCCAATCACCGCTTATAATAAAATAAGACAATGTATATAATATAGTTTAATTCATGAAACATTAGAATAAGAGTTAACATAAACATAAATATTTATATAGAGGCACATACATTGCTTCTGGCCTCACACTAGGATATCCTGTATCGTAGGAACCAGAAACATCGAAATCACACCCAAATAAACATTCAAGACCTGGGGTTTTTTTCTTTACCCCGGTCGTACCTAGTTGCCCTACGTTTACGATTGTTATCCGCATAGTTGCGTCAACTCTGTTTAAGGTTAGGTATATATATATCTCATATCATAATGACACTGAAGAGTATACTAGATACCCTACCATACCTACCTACTATTCAATATTTCGATATCGAGATCTGCGTATTTTTTCCGTACAAAGGTGCAATTTCCCTTCTATCACGCAACTGCGGCGTGCCGGTGGCTCTAACAAATGTTTCGTAAATCTGGTAAAAGTGTTGTGGGTGGAGTGCACAATGCGACAATGGCTGCGACTCTGCGACGTAATCGACGTTTTCCATCTGTTGCGGTCGCGTACATTTCTCGCTCGGGTGATCTCTGTCACAGTCCGCCCTAAGACACAATTCACACCATCACCCTCCACAAAACCATAGGAAAAACTTATCAGTTCAATTAATACTAGTACCTCCCCTCGCCCAGTTCCTTTCAAGGTCAGAATACTTTTCAGCACTCAGTACATACTGCATAATTTCATTGTATTCTGCTTCTGACGATGCGATTATCCTGTGAGAACGTTGGGCTAACAATGACAATCTTCAATGTCGGTATAGTTAATAGACTACCCACGTTACGTAACTCGCAGACTCCGGCAAACATTCAAACGCAAATAAGCCATTTTATGATGAGTATTTTGATGGTTTTTGCGCCGAAGTGAGCGGAGGTTGGAGGTTGGCAACCTTTTTGCGTCGTAATTGCTTTCTGCACTAGGTACCCCTGGTGAATTTTTGCTGAAGCCTTGTTGGATAACTTAAGAACTTGACAATTTAAGAAAGTCATTAGGTAATATTTAAACGAAGGAATAATGATGCGGCTGCAAGAAAAGGGGCAACCTCATCATAATACTCACCCAAACGCACCTGGATACTGAAATCCATTTTGTTTTACTTGATATAAATAAATTCCTGGATTCCTGGATTTGGAGGCTACCAAGTAGATTCAAAGCGACGCATTAGACCAAAGCCATTGAACTAATATTATGGTAGCTCAATGACCACAGCAGGCATTTGTACATCTCAACTTAAGCAAAATAGGAGTATTAAAACAGTTTTTTCTTTAAGCTATCTTGCATTCGCTGCCGAAGTTATCGCAAAATTTGTTTTACACGATATATTTTTTTTACATTAGAATTTTTATTAATTTAATCGTTATAAATATATTAAATTATGTTGCTCTGTTAGTCCTCTAAACATCGGCTAAGAGCCTTTTTTACTTTGAATTCCTGTTCCTCTAAAAGTTAGCTCAAGGCGAAATTATAAGTTACGCTGTCGGGGTGGCCAGCCGACTGACATCCTAAGATGATTTCGTACATAGCATAGTATAAGCGTACAGGTTTAATAAAGAAGTTTAATGATAAAGGAGGTGTGATTCACAGTTACATACAGATGTACAATTATAGTTGTATCTGGTACATAGGATCTCTCGCACTCATATTTTTTCAAATCACACACATTAATATAAATAAACCTTATTTCTTTTCCAGGACGAGCCGCTCCCGCTGCAAGCGCACGCGCTGCACGCAGCGCCGCCCGCGCCGCCCAGCACGGCGCCGCCCAGCACGGCGCCGCCCGCGCCCGCCCAGCCCGCCGCCCACAACCAGCTGGCTGACGCGCTGCAGCAAGCAGAGTCAAAGTACGACGAGGACAAACTACAGGTAAATGATTTTATCCAGCCGGTATATACTCGTAGTGCTTCGACGGGTATCAACAATTAACTAACTAATTAGTTATAAAGCGTGTTTGAAAATGTACCTAATGGCTACCGGATGAGAGCATGGATTTTAAGTTGTCAATTTAGTGCGATTGTTTGTTTTGACCCAATTACATTAGCTGGCAGCCAACTTCAGAGTGGGTATCAGTGCATCCCTTTACCTATATTTCATGATAACGATAAGTGAGAATATCAATAGTTAAAGGTTTATTATATCCATCCTAACATGGCCAATTTCAATAATAAACATACGCCATGTTTATGTACCAATAAAATGTGACACTTCATCGTGTTGTTGGAAATACTGAATGAACTGCCGAGATCTGATTGTTGAATAAATTAAATTATTTGTTTTATTATTATTTGTTATGTGATGTTTAGATCTATCTGAAAGGTAATCTACATACATTTACCTAATTAATTAAATGTAGCCTATTAATGTCCCCACCGAGGGGTACATGCCTTTACCTGGATATGAGTAAGGTTAAACCATACTTCCGCCACGCTGGCTCAGTGCGGGTGATGGAGGTATTTTACGACCACTACCACGAAGCGATAGGGCTTCCGAAACACTGAGCGTCCGATAATGTACTAAGACAAATTAATTATCTCATGGGTACAGGGTCAGGATCTACCACGAAGCGATAGGGCTTCCGAAACACTGAGCGTCCGATAATGTACTAATATAAATTAATTATCTCATGGGTACAGGGTCAGGATCTACCACGAAGCGATAGGGCTTCCGAAACACTGAGCGTCCGATAATGTACTAAGATAAATTAATTATCTCATGGGTACATGGTCAGGATCTACCACGAACCGATAGGGCTTCCGAAACACTGAGCGTCCGATAATGTACTAAGATAAATTAATTATCTCATGGGTACAGGGTCAGGATCTACCACGAAGCGATAGGGCTTCCGAAACACTGAGCGTCCGATAATGTACTAAGATAAATTAATTATCTCATGGGTACATGGTCAGGATCTACCACGAAGCGATAGGCCTTCCGAAACACTGAGCGTCCGATAATGTACTAAGATAAATTAATTATCTCATGGGTACATGGTCAGGATCTACCACGAAGCGATAGGCCTTCCGAAACACTGAGCGTCCGATAATGTACTAAGATAAATTAATTATCTCATGGGTACAGGGTCAGGATCTACCACGAAGCGATAGGGCTTCCGAAACACTGAGCGTCCGATAATGTACTAAGGTAAATTAATTATCTCATGGGTACATGGTCAGGATCTACCACGAAGCGATAGGGCTTCCGAAACAGTGAGCGTCCGATAATGTACTAAGGTAAATTAATTATCTCATGGGTACAGGGTCAGGATCTACCACGAAGCGATAGGGCTTCCGAAACACTGAGCGTCCGATAATGTACTAAGATAAATTAATTATCTCATGGGTACATGGTCAGGATCTACCACGAAGCGATAGGGCTTCCGAAACACTGAGCGTCCGATAATGTACTAAGATAAATTAATTATCTCATGGGTACAGGGTCAGGATCTACCACGAAGCGATAGGGCTTACGAAACACTGAGCGTCCGATAATGTACTAAGATAAATTAATTATCTCATGGGTACAGGGTCAGGATCTACCACGAAGCGATAGGGCTTCCGAAACACTGAGCGTCCGATAATGTACTAAGATAAATTAATTATCTCATGGGTACATGGTCAGGATCTACCACGAAGCGATAGGGCTTCCGAAACAGTGAGCGTCCGATAATGTACTAAGGTAAATTAATTATCTCATGGGTACAGGGTCAGGATCTACCACGAAGCGATAGGGCTTCCGAAACACTGAGCGTCCGATAATGTACTAAGATAAATTAATTATCTCATGGGTACAGGGTCAGGATCTACCACGAAGCGATAGGGCTTCCGAAACACTGAGCGTCCGATAATGTACTAAGATAAATTAATTATCTCATGGGTACATGGTCAGGATCTACCACGAAGCGATAGGGCTTCCGAAACACTGAGCGTCCGATAATGTACTAAGATAAATTAATTATCTCATGGGTACAGGGTCAGGATCTACCACGAAGCGATAGGGCTTCCGAAACACTGAGCGTCCGATAATGTACTAAGATAAATTAATTATCTCATGGGTACAGGGTCAGGATCTACCACGAAGCGATAGGGCTTCCGAACACTGAGCGTCCGATAATGTACTAAGATAAATTAATTATCTCATGGGTACATGGTCAGGATCTACCACGAAGCGATAGGGCTTCCGAAACACTGAGCGTCCGATAATGTACTAAGATAAATTAATTATCTCATGGGTACAGGGTCAGGATCTACCACGAAGCGATAGGGCTTCCGAAACACTGAGCGTCCGATAATGTACTAAGATAAATTAATTATCTCATGGGTACAGGGTCAGGATCTACCACGAAGCGATAGGGCTTCCGAAACACTGAGCGTCCGATAATGTACTAAGATAAATTAATTATCTCATGGGTACAGGGTCAGGATCTACCACGAAGCGATAGGGCTTCCGAAACACTGAGCGTCCGATAATGTACTAAGATAAATTAATTATCTCATGGGTACATGGTCAGGATCTACCACGAAGCGATAGGGCTTTCGAAACACTGAGCGTCCGATAATGTACTAAGATAAATTAATTATCTCATGGGTACGTGGTCAGGATCTACCACGAAGCGATAGGGCTTCCGAAACACTGAGCGTCCGATAATGTACTAAGATAAATTAATTATCTCATGGGTACAGGGTCAGGATTGGAACCTGCATCTCCTGTGTGAAACCCATTAGACCCGTAGCAAATTTTCTTCATACATATTTATATTTTTATATTTTTGTTCACGAAAAGTATGTATCTACAGATTTATTCCACATAACAAATGTTGTTTATCAAGTAACTAGTTAATATCTAGCCTGCAAAAATAAATTGATCTGATTGTTACCTGAAACAATGAGTCTTCGAAACAAAAAAAGTGTTAGTAAGTCCTAACTCTATGTCGTTGAAACAAAAACAACAAAACGTACTTTAATTAGAATATCCATTATTTGCCGAAATAGTTATTTGGGTCACAAGGGAGCAAAATGATGTATTTACGGCGAGGGCCGTACATTGAATCCAGAGTGAAGGGAAGGATTCTACGTAGAATCCTGAGCATAACGAAGGATTCAAGCGTTAACGCCCATGACGCCCCATCGGAGTTGAATTTTTTCCCTTTCAAGAAGTTATCCAAATTTCGAAAAAAATGGTAATCTGTTGGAGCAAGGTCCGGAGAGTACGGTGGATGTCTTAGACATTCCAAATGAATTTCCTCTAATATGGCAGCCGTCTGTTGTGCAGTGTGTGGTCTAGCGTTATCATGAAGCAGCAGTGGCCTAGAGTGATTGACCAGCCTCGGTTGTTTAGTTTATCATGATTTGCAGTTGCTGACAATAGACATCTGCCGTAATCGTCTGGCCAGATTTAAGAAAGCTGTAGTGAACGACACCAGCACTAGTCCACCAAACGCTCACAAGTAACTTTTTTGGAGTAAATTTTCGCTTGGGGCATGGTTTGGCTGGTTCGGCAGGGTTCAGCCATTGATGAGCGCTTCCGATTGTCGTACAGGCTCCACTTTTCATCACAGGTAATGATTCGATTTAAAATCCTTTCATTATTGTGCCGGGTGAGTAATGCAACGCAGCAGTCAACGCGCGTTTGTTGATTTGCTTCACTCAGTTCGTGAGGTACCCACCTTTCAAGCTTTTTCACCTTCCCAATTTGCTTCAAGTGAGACAAAACAGTTTTATCACTAAGACCGCAGTTTGCAGCTAACTCGGACGTGGTTTGCGATGGATCCGCTTTCACAATAGCCTTCAATTCTTCATTATCAACTTTGGTCTCCGGCCGTCCACGGGGCTTGTTCTGCAGGTCGAAATTTCCAGAACGAAAAAAACGTTGGAACCAAAAACGCACAGTGTTTTCTATTGCGGCACCGTCGCCATACACATCATTAATCCTTCGAGCCGTTTCTGCAGCACTGCTGCCACGGTAGAACTCACACTCGTAAATAACGCGATATTTCAAGTTTTCCATTTTGTAAGCTGAGTGACGCAAGAAAAAAACCAATTGAGGAAAAAACAAATGAATTATAATTTTAGAAACACAAATACATGAGTAAATAGCTGTATAAATTTGAATTTGGAATTCTTAACCATAGAGGAGATATTTGAGATCAAATATCACAATAACAGTCATCAATAGTTTTGATTTCAGTAAAACATATAATTTATTGAGACATTTTTTTTTTAAATACCATAAATCAATCATACGAAAAATCATAAATTTTCATATAACGTTGTTAAAGTTAAAACTTGAAGCATGTTCGTTTTTAATCGACTGCGATGAAATTATAATCGATTATTTTATTAAGATCTGTGCTCAATTGGCATATTGCGTAAATGCTACATGATAATGAATAAATTAAAAAAGTAGCTTGAACAGAAAAGTAGCATTTTGCTCCCTCTCGTCGTGGAGCAAAACTTACTTTTCCGAATGAAAGGTGTGAAAAAAATATTTTTGTATCCAGTTACCGACCCTTCGTTCCCGCGTATTTCATTCATTCGTTCTATCATTCGCTACATCCCCCATCTCTTGTTCAAAATCTCTTGACGACCTCTGTGGTGCTGCGGTTGAGACTCTGCCTACCATGCGAGAGGTCCCGGGTTCTATCCCCGGCTGGGTACACAGAAAAAAAATCCCCAGGTTTTGGATATGTGTGTGATGTCGCTGTCTCTGGTTCCCACGACACAGGGTATCCTAGTGTGGTGCTTGTATGTAAATGTTTGTATGGTTGTTTATCAAATATGTCTAATTATGTTAATATGTGTTCAGATTTTCGGCGGAAGTTGAATTTTGGGAAATAATGTTATTTCTATGCAGAATTTTGTCCAGTTTCTTGTGAAATCTTTAAAGTAGTGTCTACAACTGAATTTTATAACCTAGATCGAGTGATCCTTTTGGAATATCGAATTTTTTTGATCATGAGCATTCCCCTGGTCATGTAAAGATGTACAAGAATTATGAGTTTATACTGCTGATATGATTTATACTAAAGTATTGGGGTTGAGAAGATGTTTATAACGATTTCAACTTACAAAGGCCCGCTTTCTACGTAAACGAACATTTTCAGATATGATATTAAATTATTCCGATCCAAATTGTAGCCATTTCTACGTACTACGGTAGAATGACAATGTGATTATTGGATTGTTTCACCAAACATGATGAAATCGGACCATAATGTTTGGTGCATTTTGCTTGAGTACAGATTGCAAATTTAAAATTTATTTTCTCTTAGATTTCACTTTGATATTAAAGTGCGATTAAGCGCAGTGCCTAAGCGTCGGGTGACGTCACTGGTCGGTCGGCCGAGGCTTTCACTGTACCGTGCGCCGGCGCAGACACCATTGGAGCCACACGATCACTTTGTAGCGCGAGAAAGCGACTATTATTTTATTACCCAAGACATGAAACAAATACACGACTCCGCCGTTAAAATCTGCGTAAATTTTTGATATTTAGTAGTTCTTGCCGTATGGTGGTAAAGACGCACATTTTCTCACCTTTTATATTTGTTCTTATATTCTTACTGCAAGAGCTAGATAATTTATGTCGTAGATGAATGCATCAACCTCGAAATATAATTACATTGCTTTATTTCTTTTCGCAAAATGTATGTAGGTCGGGTCCGAAAAGAACTAATATCTACGAAATATAATCTCTGTAATATCTGTATAGTATAATAGTACATGTGGAAATATGTATGTCGTAGAATTGACCATATCACGTAATGGCGAACCATGGTTGAATTATTAAGGTTTCATTGAACGAAGAAATCTTTTAGGGAAAACCACTGCGGGGGCAAGCGTAGCAATGCCCCCCAATAGTCTTCGAGTTGTTTCAACATGTATATCACAAAAAAAGATAGTACTGCTGAAGATAAGATGCTTTTAAAAAGTTTTTCATCAAATTCAACCCTTTCTGATCATTTCATGAAATGTTCGGTCAGATCTTGTAATGGTTGGCCATTTCATGAAATGATCAATTCTATCAAATGGCTACGACATGTTTAATACCAATATCAGTTATACATATGTACCTGTATGTAGGTAAATATATTTGATAACATCTAAGTGCTTAAATTGCACTTACCATATCCCTTTGACAGTAATTCTGGTAGTAACAAAATCAATCAAACACAACACACAAGACATAAATATAAAAAGAAAAGGTCAACCTGCTTTCATAATGGAACAGTGGAGCAGTTGCTTCAAATACGTTGGAAAATCCAAAAAAGTCGACTTTGCTGTACATTTTTAGGAGAAAGCTTACAACTTTCTCGTACCCACCCACGATAACCTGACGAACAAAGTAGTTTTACTATGTTCCTTTCCAAATATGATTGAATGTTACATATATACTTGAATATGGTATTGGCTATAAAACTTAAATCTTTTGAAACAGTGGTAAACAATTTCATAATAATTAATAGTGAGTAGGTAATTTATGGAAATGAATTGCAAAAGAAATTAAATACAAAGTAGGTAATCTAAAAAGGAAATACTTTTTTATTGGTGTTAGCACTTTCCACTTATTATCTACTACAAGTATGTATGTAATGTATGTATATTTATGGCTCTTATTAACGTTGTGACGTTACGAGTTCGATGTGTTTTGTTCTGTTAACGTACATATATTAACGTACATTGGGTGTGCAATTTTACCTGGTAATGAGAATAACGGCCTAAAACATAAATATTAAAATTTTCCGTTCGTAACTAACTTTTATGGATGCAAAGATATACAGTGTCCTGTACCTACATATGTGTGTTAATATTTAGTTCAACGAAGTTTTTAAAACAATATGATTTATAATTATAAATAAAAAATGTAACACCCCGGATACAATAATTAAACCCTCGAGTCTAACATTTGGTTCACACGTTCCCTTGTTAAGCTGATAACTTTCGAAGCAGTGATATGATTTTGATAAAACATAACTGAGATCCTTTGCAGTAAAGCTTACAACCAATTAAAAAAAATCGCCATAAAATCCGTTCACCCCGTTCACCGCTATTCCTGATAAGCTAACAACTTTTGAACTTCTAAAGCGATTTTAGTAAAATATATTTGACATAGTTCTGACATAATTCTTTCTCTCTTACCTTTGTCAATCATGTGTTAAATATAATGATATCGGATCATAGACATGTCGTGGCCATATCGTAGAATTGATCATTTCATGACGTGGCCTTCTATGGTTGAATTAGAAGATTCATTGTACGAAAAAATCTTTAAGGGCGAAACAAAGGGGTGGCTTAGGCGAAGACTAAAGGGGGCGAGCGCAGCGAAAACTCTTTGCGATAGTTCTAGATGTATATCACAAAAAACACCAAGTAATAACATAACAATTGTGCCACTTTTAGCCAGTTATTCTATAGAATAAGTATAATATTTTATAGATATATATTTGACGACCCGAGGCAGGGTCACTGCCTACGAAGTAGGCAGTGACCCTGCCTACGAAGCCAAGGGTCCCGGGTTCGAGTTCCGGTGGGGCCAAATTTTTGTTTGATGAGAACGGATGTTTGTACCCTAGTCATGGTTGTTTACCTATCTAAGTATAATATGTATCTATATAAGTATATATAAGTATGTGTATCGTTGTCTAGTACCCTAGATAGAGGGAATCCTTGTTTGGGGCTAGATCAATGTGTGTAAGTAGTGTCCAAGGTATTATTATTATTATCAAGGTATTATTCCATTATGCGCGTCAGGGGGCTAGCCCGTCGAGTAATGAATTCCTCACGATGTTTTCCATCACATAAATTATTTATCTCATTGGTACATGGTCAGCACCGGGATTCGAAGCGATGAAATGATCAATTCTATGATATGGCCGCATCATTCATCATTTAGCCCAGCGCCCCGCCCGTGCCGCAACACGTCAAGCGAAAGGAGAGGAGATTGACGCCTAGCTCTGTCCCTTACATAAAAGTTCATACAGTTACATTCAGGACGTCACTTCCGCCGTAGGTGTCTTGTCGCGCTAAACTGCTAACTGTTAGGTCTAGGACTGCGCTAGGCCTGCGCAGGCGCGATTAAAACATCCGTACAATAAAGTCACAAATCACAGGGCGGTGAGAGAGCGTGACGTCGTCGGTGCGAGGCGGGCGCGGTTCGTACGCGTCATCATCTGTCCGAGGCCTCATACGCCCTGCACCCGTAAAATATGAACACCGCGGCGGGGGTTGCTGACGCGGGAAAGTGAGGGTCAATTATACATTTGTATACAGGCACATACATTGCTTCTGACCCCACAATAGAATACTCTGTGCCGTGGAAACCAGAAACAGCGACATTCCACACATTTAAACATACAGGACCTGGGGATTTTTTTGTCTTTATCCCCAGCTGGGGACCTAACCCGGGACCTCTCGCATGGTACTACATAGCTAGTTATACTAATCGACTAATCGTTACGGTCTTTGCCGCACTCTCCCAAAAGTTCGAGTAGGTACTCCCGTATATATACGACAATAGGTCATCAATGCTATACTATTTGAATATCATCGATGCGTAATGAATGGCTGTCATCAGATTGACCAATGAGTGGGCTACGTCAATCGCGGTGTTTACTAACTGGGCGCTTGGACAATGCTCCATGCGCATACGCATTGTCTCACGCAGGATGTCGGGCCATTGTGGCGCGTTAACAGCACAGAACGATACGGCCTCCTAGCTTCATTTCGTGCTCTCGCTCATTTTCACCATTTTCAATGTTGTTAACGGGAAAATATGAAATCTATGCGTCGTATTTCTATATAGTCTATATAGTCAATGTATGAAATAATATCTCTATTTATTACACGCATTGTCTAGGAAATATAGAGAATGCTAAGGCGTAACGAACAGAGGCTAGTCAATGTATGTAATTAACACTATAGCGTTAAATTTCCTTTAATTACAAATAAAACACATTGTGTTAAGGGTAGTATTTAACGGCACATTGAAGATTACTTACTTTTTCGACAAAAAATACTCTATTACCTACTTTTTCTTTAATTAACTGGTTATAATCAGCAAATCGATGACCCGAAATGGCCGAGTCGGCAGTGACCATGCCTATGAAGCCAAGGGACCCAGGTTCGAGCCCCGGTGGGGGCAAATATTTGTGATCAAGGTATTTTTTTTTACTCTTTAACCTAACTCGAAGACTATTTCGCTTCTCCCAACCCCTTTAACCTTCACCTAACCTGACCCACCAATTCGCCTCGATAAAATTTTGTGTGCAATTAAAAATGTTCAGTCCCTAGTATCGAAAAAGCCGAATTTCTTACATTGTCTATTTTGTCGTTGTATAGAATACAATCAAATCAAGTCGCTGTAGTGGCGCAATTGGTTTGATATCGGTTTCGCAATCTTAGGGTTCTGGGTTCGAATACATGTTCATTTACGGTACATGGTCAGGTTTCGAACGGGGGCCAATTCTTATCCCGTTAGTAAATCTGTCGCATGCGTCTTTAAGTCGTGTAACTAAATTATAACACAAATTGTCTAATGCGAGACAAAAATTGTATTCTGGCTTGAGCCAGAATGTAATTTTGAATGCAATGTCGCAATTGAATGCGACATTGAATTCTAACGGAATTTGAACCCTAATGAAATTGTAGAATCATCTGTAAATTCTACGTTGCGTTTGTTCTACATCGATTGTAAAATTAACTTAATCGAGATTTTTTAAATCGTTAATTTAGGATTTAAAAAATCTCTTTAATAATTAACTTACGAAATATGTGAATCATATTAAAAAACTGATTTAACGAAATGTTACCATTTTTCAACAAGTATAATGACATTGACAAGTAGGTATCAATTTTCAGTGTTTCAAGTGTGTTGTGTTTTCAACGTTTTTTTGGTGAACTCCAGCGATAGTAGCCATTTCCTCCAACACTTCTCCGAACGACAAACTCGTCCATGGATAATTTTGTTCTAAACAGCGGTTTCAGTAGTATAATTTACTCCTTGTCTTTGTTGTACCTATTACAATTCAATCAAACCATAATAGAGATAAGAACGCCTGCCAAACTACAAGTCAAGAAACAAAAAGCAAGCAAACTTCTATTTGTAAGTTACATTACAACTAAAACTGTCTAAAACATATGTTTTTTGCGTCGTCGTTATGAAGTAAGCATGCAAAATCACCACGCGACTATAGAGTCGGAACAGAATTGTTTAGACAATTTGCGCATACGACTGTGTGAGAATAGGTATACTTTGATTTCATACGACAAATGGCGAGTCATACGCATATTTTACGTCTACGCTTTAAATTATTTCGCTGCATCTCCTGTGTGAGAAGCAAGTTTTCATTAGATCAATTATTTAAACTTCGAGAAATATTTCCAGCAAAATGCCTTTTTTTTAAAACTGAACTTGACTATGGAAAATGCACAGAAATATTCGTATCTCGAGGAGACAAAAATAATTTACATCTGAGTTTTTATTGGATTTAGATGTAGGTGCAGCTATACTACCGTAAACTGAGCTAGTACTAACTGAGTTAGATATTCCTGTCAACACGAAATTTGTGTCTGAGTGTGTGCGTGCGTGCGTGCGTGCGCGCGTGTGTGTGTGTTAGTTATAACTTAGAAGTATTCTGGCTTTAACACGTGCAACGATAATGTGTACCCATCAGTAAGTAATTAACGTTAAGTCTAATACAAGACATGATGAGTGTTGTGCATATGTTGCTGTGACGACTCTATCTTGGTGTACTATATTATTTAACTTTAAACAAGTCACGATTCCTGCAAGATAAGAAACATATGAGTATGTATTTAAGTTGTCTGTTAGGTTGTCTTGTTCTCTACTGTTCATTCAAGTATTATCACTCTACAAAAAACATTAGAAAATGTACATTTTGGCAGGAAATACTAGAAAACAAATGTTGGCAACATAAGTGACATATTAGCGGAGTATTCTAACGCGGTTATGCTGCTAGTCTAATAGTACCTTTGGGCCGGGCGATTCTTGGGCTGGTTTGTTTGTTAATTATGTTTGTATTATCTGTATTATTTGTTATGTTGCGACGAAGCTTTGTGGATTTTTGACATTTTGTATTTTATTGTGCATGTTAATTTCTATTATAAATCTCCCTATCATATTTAAATGGATCACAACAAAGTTCCTCAGTGTTCTAATAGACAAACCAAATATTACATTAAAAAAACACGTAGCAGTGTGCAAATGTTGCCATATTTATTTTTCTAGCATTTGCCGCAAATGTATACTCGTCTACCATGCCGTCGCCTTTTGGTTAAATGAGGCACTTAATTGAGGCACAAAACCCGGGCCGTTCATTAAGGATAGGCGTTAAAAAGCCTCGTCAGAATCGTTGAACAACCCGCCTTAACGAAAGTCAGCCTTTTGATTTAGAGGAATGGAGACCCGGCCCAATTTGTTCTTGCAAGATGGCGTCAACGCTAAAGCTGAGTTGTCGGTTAAGATTGTGTTCTTGATGGTTTTTGTTTCAATATCCTGTCGACTCCACCTTTATCATTTTATAAGAATTAAAAGACTAGTTTTGAAATCCTCGGTCCCTTGCTTGTCGAGCCCTAAATACCGTTATGAGGCATAGCAATTTTGAGCCTTTGCCATTGAAATTAAATTCAAAACCTATAACGGGAAAAGACACCTTCTGAAAAGTCACCAGGACTTACGGGGTTAAGTCACTTTATGTCCGAATAATATTAGGTTTGTTTTAGGTCACAACTTTATGTACGAAGCTAACTGCGCGAAGCTATCCTATGATGCACACTGCTTTTCATAACCCTAGGCAGATTTAGGCATTTCGTTACATTTTGTGTTTAATTACTTGCCCGGCGGACCTTTAGCCTTTAGCGTTAAAGGCCCGACCTGTTGATTAAGTGCCTAATTTATTCAAAAGGAGGCGGGCGATATATGCACTTAAGGTTCTAATTATTATTGCCTGTTTCACAATGTCCGGATAAGCCCTATGTGACAGATAATTTATAATAATATGATTGTGCATGAATGGCGATCTAATTTAGAATATTCTTAAACCCACACTCAGGGACACGTACTTAATACCATATATGCAGATTTTCTATTGCAACCTGAAGAGGTTGCAATAGAAAATCTATATCCATGATAAATATCCATATCCATGATAAAATTTAATCTAAGGAAGGAATAGTTAACCCTTTAATAATATGACCCATAACATAATATAGCGTCACGCCCTTTTCCATACGGGGTGGCAGAGGCACAATTGTGCCCACTTTATACTCCATTTTGCTTGACAGGGGGCTAGCCCATCGCCGCAGCTATGGAGTAATGGAGGTTTCCTCACGATGTTTTCCATCACCGTTAGAACGTCGGTATAATGCACTTAAGATAAATTAATTATCTCATTGGTCAGGAATCGAACCTGCATCTCCTGTGTGAGAACCAAGCGTGAAAGCAATTAGACCACGGAGCTCTTTTCATTCATAATAAGACCCGTTCTTACGTTATCTTAACTTGATGATTTGTTGATGTTTTTATAAATTTTCAGATTCAAACCCTTTTGTATTTTATATTCAAGATAATAAAAATGTAAAACAACAACAGCGAGTCTCATTAATAATACTCCTAGTCAAAATATTTACATTTTAATCTGAGAAGAACAGGAAAACAAGCACGTATATGAATAGAATATTTTGTTATTTAATTTTATTACTTGAACAGAGATATGTCGTTGCCCTTCTATTTTCACAACTTGTCTGCTGATGATCTCATTAGTCTCAGTATATCCCAGTGTTCGTGAGAAAGGAAAGTACATCCAATGCATTTACAGTAAGAGTTCAGTTTGGTCTTTACAGTAGGTTTCGATTAAAAAAAGCCGTACCTCATTGCAGTATAATATTCTTCTGCATGGCGGGACGACCTCGACCGGTTTCTGCCGGGGTGGCCGGAGGTGGCACTGGGCCGGGATGAGTGGACTCAAATTGGGGAGGCCTTTTCACAGCAGTGGGTCACTATCGTTCGGGCTAAATGACCGCCTGCTAAAATAAAACGACGACCCGAATGGCCGAGTCGGCAGTGACCCTGCTTACGAAGCCAAGGGTCCCGGGTTCGAGTCCCGGTGGCGGCAAATATTTGTTTGATGAGAACGGATGTTTGTACCCTAGTCGTGGTTGTTTATCTATCTAAGTATACTATTTGTCTATATAAGTATGTGTATCGTTGTCTAGTACCCAAGATACAGGGAATCCTAGTTTGGGGCTAGATCAATGTGTGTAAGTAGTGTCCAAAGTATTCCAAGGTATTCCAAATAAAAAAATATCTTTTAGAACACAATTATCTCGAAATAGGTTTCTCAGTTTGAGATACCCTTTAAAAAAAATACATACCGAATTTACCATTTCTTGATACCTTATTATATACTGCTAATGAATGCGATCCAGTATTTATTCGTACTTCCAGTCTCAAAGATGATTATTTTTCTTTCCAGAAAATAGACGACAGCCCGAAGTCGGACAGCGCCGACAGCGAGGAGAGCTCCGAGTCGGACAGCTCGGCCGAGGACGAGGACGAGCTGGACAGCATCAGGCCGATGATCAAGATGCCCATTCAATTTGACCTGGATGAGCTGGCCGGCGCTTTCCTTGCCAACAGCCAGAAGTACGTACAGTTTAGCACGTCATACAATGACGGTCGACAGTTTTCGTTTGCGCAGAAAAGCACAACCCGATTTTCGACAGTGTAAATAAATCTGTATTGATCTTTATTGCAGGCACGTTCACAATTCGTGGAATTCTGAAGTCGAACTAACTAACGAACTAATTAGTAACTAAGCTACAGATTGAACTCTGGCAGCCGCGATCGGTTTCCTTAGGTTCATTTAAAAGTGTTTAAATATAATAATAGATCAGTAGTTTAGTTAGTTTTGCCGATTCTAGAGGGATCACCTCTAGAATCGGCAAGACATAGTGACGACTTTCGTGAAACACTAGTTTCGTCAAACGCTTCTTTGGTCAAGTACTATAATACTCTAGCCCTTTTTTTTCAAAAGCAGCATTTGTCAAACATAAGTACAGTTCAAATAACGATGGCATTGCAAATTGAAAAATAAGTTGACTGGTCATAAACTAATTTATTAATGTTTTTAAATGTATTGAAAAAGGAGGCTTATTTTTATAATAATAAAATTGGAACACAATCTATTGCAATGTTAATTAATAACAAAAGATCGAAAGAAGTAACAGGAGAAGCAAAAATTGAGAAGATTATAGAAACCATAAACGTTCAAAAGTGCGTAACGCATTTAGGCTGGGCTAAATTGAGGCGTAACATAATAACCGCTCTTTATTAAGTCGTTATAAAATGTACAAGATGAGATTGGAAGTTATCCGCCGCGATGGCATCGGCGACAATACCGAGGATTCATGTCAATTTGTTACTTTTTTATTAATGTCAGTGTGCTTTTTATTTAGTCTTTAACTATTGTGTATGCATTTGTGAATATAACATAAACAAATAACTACACATTTCAATCTTATTGGCTGGGCTAGTAAATAGTAAGTGACGACTATAGTACTTGACCAAAGAAGCGTTTGGCAAAAGTAGTTTGACGAAAGTCGTCGCGACGCCGCAAGAGTATGCGAGCCGACTTCTATTTAGTAAGCCCGTAGGTATGAACAACTTTACCCTTGGATCTAAATATCTCTCTTTAGTGGTTCTCCACTTTAGTGATAGCGCTTCCCTTAGCAGGCTCAGCTGATGGAACAATAAGTGATTCATCCTTTCATGTTAGTTTTCTCATCTTTCTGGATGTCTGTTCATCTTAATGTAGCTGTTCTAGGTTACATTGTTATGTTCGTTTACGATTACAAACGCCAGGGCACTAATAAAACAAATGCATTAATTTTTCCGTATTCTCTCTCATCAAACAAGAAATCAGATAGGTACCCTTACAGGTGGTTACTCAGTAATTTTTCTATTGGCTGTTGATGTAAACAAGTCAGTGTAACAATAACCAAGGAAAACAACGTTTCTAGGAGCAAGAAATCTGATCCTTCTCCTTGGGCTTGTTTTTAGAATCTCTTCCTGGAACGTTGAATGGAATATAAATAACGATTTGAATTGTGCAAATAATTTCCGCGCGATCTTTGATGACCTAGGTACCTATAAAAAATGATGACTACCAGCATCAACCAGCATTACTGATTTTATTATAACTAATAAAACACCCTCGACACATTAATTAAAACCATAAGTCCAAAATTTGGCTGACTTATTTCCTTTTGAACCACTGAACCGATTTGAATAAAACATGGCTAAGAACTAATGCAGGTAAGTCTACTACCATTTACAGAAAAATGCATTAAAATCTGTCTAACCGTTTGAGAGCTAGAGTGCTACAAAGCTCAAATACATGACTGTAGCTTTCGCACTAAACAAAACATATTCGTCACAAGTGCTAATACTGCAAAAATACGTTTCCCATACATGTATTTTATTTTAATTTTATTTTATTTATTTGGGACAAAAAACAGCTACAAAATATATATATCTTACTTAACTAATACATTTTTTATTACTATTGTGGAGCCCACAGCATCATCCACAGGAACATATTATTTGGGGCTATCTGTTGACACAATCTGTATTTGTATATAAAAAAGTATTATATTTTGTGGAAGAAGGTCGGTGGAGTCAGTTGAATTATGCTAGTTCCATTGTGCCACGTGGTGCACATGAAAGATTGTCATAGCATATAGGTCTTCCACCGGTAACCTATTCTTTCCACTCACAGAGGGCGCATGAACTGCATGGTGGAGCGACGTAACGAGGAGCCCATGGAGCGGCGCTTCCCCTTCAACATCCTCGGCGCCTTCGCCCCCCGCGGCCCGCAGGCCGAGCGTATCGCCATCATCTGCCACGGAGGAGACGAGGCCAGGTGATCTACTGTTTAATCCTACTATATATTTATTCAGCTTTCTAAAAAACCGGAAAAGTGCGTGTCGGGCTTTGCACATTTAGGGTTCAGTAACAAATGTAGAATATAAGCCTAAAAATAAGGGGATTTTAAAGTAAAAACCTGTTTTTTGGTAAAAAATTAAAAATGCGTGAGTAAATTATCACCAAATTTTGTAAAAAAACTGATTTTGGTGGCTTCTCATTTCATTCTTTAACAATATTTTTTGAAACAAAATTTATAATATTTATTTACCCAACGAATACTAGACAACGGTACCCTACTCATTGAGGTTGGTCAATATATATTTTTCACGCCCCCCTTTAGCCTTAAAATTATTTTTAATTATTTGTATGGCTTTAGGTCAACAAGATGTTTATACTGTAAAAAAATGAAGGCTAACCGTTTAACAGAGCCTATTGCTGTCACCGACACGGAGCAACAGTAATAGGGCTCTGTTTGGACCCTTCGGGTACGGAACCCTAAAAAAGGCCTCGTCTTTAGTCCTGAGACCGATTGGTTCCACTGCCGTGGTTCGCCAATCGAACTACCAGTTTAAGCTGCTTGCAATGGGCAGATAATGCAGTTACCTGCTGGTCAATTCCACCATCTGCTTCGCTATTTCCTCCAATACAGAATTGGCTGGGGCAATCGCTGCGGCCACCGGAGGTGAGTCAGGTTCAGTTGACATGATCGATGATGACTGGTTGCGATTTATTGAGCGAAGGTATTATGCGTGTTAACATCTCGGGGTTACCAGTGTGGAAATGCAGCTGAATGGGCTACTAGGAAAGGGTTGGGTCTTATATAAGACACATTGAAATTTGAAGATTGGAGTACTTAGGTGGTTAGGAGGTTCCTTAGCTATCCTCTGATACCATTTTCTGATTTAGGAAACATCATTTTAGCACTTTAATTATAAAATATGTTTACGCGATTTTTACAACTTGGCCAATCTCGGAACGACAAATGTCAAACCCAAAAGCTCCAACGTTGGATATTGGTACATGATTTTAGTACAAATTACAAGATTTTGTTGTAATGGTAGAAATTTGCGTCAGCAATTTTGTATTTTCTGACATAATGACTTGCTCATTTCATTCCGATTCCTTCCGTGTTTCGTGAATGTTCTGTTGCGCTCTCGTTTTATCCGTGATTCTCTGGACGACTTTGGCTTTGTTTACTTACTAACTACTTTATGGAGTTTATCAGAACCAAATTGGTTGCTTTAGGTCACTTCCTGTTTGAAAACTAAAGATAGGTTTGTTAGGTTCACACGTTACAGCAGACCCGGGAGCCGGAGCGAAGCGGAGCGGAGCGAGGCGACCCCCTACTCTTGGCAACCCCTCCTCCAACCCCTCTCCTCCTCCCACTCCCCCGAAATCCAAAAAATGTAGGCATTTTCTTCAATCTTTGGACCTCCATAACATAAAAACTAGTGGTTTCCTAAAAGGGACAGTAGGTGGGGGGACCTCCCCTCCCCCACCCCTCCCCCCTCCACGCCCCCTCCCCAAAATTCAATGTGTCTTATACAAGTACTAACCCCTAGGAAAACTCGGGTATTTATCTATATATTTCCACTATTTAGTGGGACTGTGTCGAGCAGGGAAGTAACTCAATGACAATCAAGTTATTTCTCGTCGCCAACAACTCGACCTTCAGTAGCCCACACACGATTTATTATGTCTTGTTGAACACCACTGGAAGAAGTTCACTGGCGCACAGCAATCTTGGATGTTAAATAGATAGATTAGTCATTTATTCATCATATACGGTACATACACAAATTAATAAAAAAAAAAAACTAAATAAATCAAACATCAGTATAAAAAAATCAATAAAATTAAATAAAACAATGATATAATTACAATTAACAATGGGTAAGGTAATTAAAGTAGGGTAAGGTAAGCAAGGATCACTATGTGGCATTGTGACTGTACCGCGACAATGAAATGGCCCTGACTCAGCAATGACACAGAAGAATCTGTGACGCTGGTATTTTGCCAGAGCCAAAACGGACGAGGCAACAATAGGCTCAAGTATACAAAAAAAATATATAATAAAGAAATAATATTTTTAAATTATGATCAAATAATTAAAGGCTAGTATTTAATCGCACATCAAAAATACTGATTTGCACAGCAAAAAAGGATCAACAAAAACACTTTTTTAAGTTTATGTTTCAAGTATTTTTTGTTGTTCTTACATGTTCAACCTAACACGAAGGATAAAGGGGGCTTCGCTTCGCTCACCCCTTTACCCTTCACCTAAGCTACCGCAACATTTTGCCCTGATATTTGCTGTGCAAATCGGTATTTTTAATGTTCAGTTTAATATTTCCCATAATTAAATATCAAACTATTTAGTTTAAATTGAATTAATAATATTAGTAGAATTGTATTGACATAGCCATTGTGTAATTCATTAAATTGAATTGATGTAGTGTCAAAACAAATAATAATGGGGTAGTCGAATAATACAAATGTTGTCGTGGAGATTTCCTAAAATTATACTAGAGGGCATGTCACTTATGTGCTGCTCCCTCAGCCTTATGCTGTATTGTTAAAAACTTTCTATAGGCACTTCTGAAACCAGCCATACTAGTTAGAGACCGAAGAAGAGGTGGGATATTGTTGTTATCAAACTATTCCATAAACTTGCGGCGTTGGATCGGTGCGCGAGGAATATGGTTTCTTGACGTCTATATAGACGATTGGTACCGTATGGTTTGAAGCTTCAGTGGGGAGTCGGCGCTTTCAGCGCTATGGGTTTAGTGTTCTCCAGAAATAAGCAGATTAACTGTAGTTAGAAATTATGAATTTACTCTACAATTCACATACCATACAGAAAAATCAAGTAATAATATACAAAGGCGAGGTTTTCTCTAGCAAGAGACCTTCGAGAGAGTTTCTTGACATGGTCTCTCCCTCTACAGGCCCATGAACTTCCCCGAGCCGCAGTCCCAAGTGTTCGCGTTCCCGCTCTCCGGGCCGGTGCGGCTTCCCCTCCGCCCGCAGCCGGAGCGCCCCGCGCCCGCCGCGCCCCCCGCGCAGGAGCCGCGCATGCCCTCCTTCAACCCCATGATGCAGCACCACCGCGCCGCCAGCTTCCCTCTCTCGGTAAGTACCTACTCTATAACGCGACGCTAATGGCGGGTCAGTTCCATAAAGTTTTGTTTTTTTCTGAGTATTCTTATTTCTGAGTACATTAGCGTTGAGTAGGGGTTTAAAAGTTAAAGATCGTTGCTACAACTGGCTGTCAAAGGAAGAAGAAGGAGGAACGGAGGAACGAGTTCTATGGTGTCGACCAATGAGATGACAAATACAGAGCTGCGGGTAATTTAAGCAAAGAGTTTCGCTTATCTGTTAAACCATTTCGAGATAATTGTGTCCAGCCAAATTCCGGTCTTCCCTCAAAAAATATTACGGGATTACTGAAATATCCGTAAAAAATGCAATGTACTTCATTTGTCCTCCATGGTGTAGTGTATTCAAATTTCCTTCGCCGTTACGTTGGCTGTTCTGTAAACTGTCAAGTATCAACAGGTTTCCTGTCAGTTGATAATGCAGATGTCAGTCGAAACGTAAACAACGATTACGACAGTACAACCGTTCCAAAACTGTTACCAAGTGACGTCACCCGGGGTGTTATTTTACAAATAAAAAAAAAATACTAATCGTAAAAAATTGTATATAAAAAATATTTATATAATTATATATATTTAGAAATGGATTTTCAGTGCTATGGCAATACTATGCTACAAAAGACATCAACGAGCGTGCGAGTTACACAAATATTTGACATAAGAATTCCTTTTGCATGAAAGCCGCATGATTTTATGACATAATATAATAATTTTTTTAAGGATCATTTTGTCCTTACATATTTTTTATGTATCGTGTTCTGTTTTCCTTTAACCCTCTCAATAAGCATAAAAAAAACAAAATATGTCTATAAAAAGCCAAATTGTTATGGCGGCCAGCCACGTTACCGATTTTTTTTTTTTTTTCATTTACTCAGTCAGTCGACCAATCAAGTGTGAGATACCAGAGAGAAGGATCATTGTACGTTGATCCTGTATTTTCGGTCAGTATTGCCAGTAATAAAAAAGAATAGTGGGTACTAGTAATTGTTTTATAAAAATAAATACAAATATTATTCCAAGTCCATAGGTATTCACGCGCGAGTGGACGGTAGGTAAATTACAATTTAATGAAAGTCCACACGAGGTGTTCATACGCACGTTTCGGGACACATTCGGGGGAGCTTGGGGCGATAGTGAGCTGCAATAATTTGGCCCAATATTTAGTTACAATTCTTGTATTAAGATCGATGAAACGCACTTTACGAATCACACTGAAACTAAAAACTCTAATATTTTATTGTAAGCAGTAAAAATTAAGGCACTTTTACAAGTCAGAAAATTATACATGGAGAGAAATACAAATAAATCAAATATTAATAACTAAACTAAGGAGTAATTGATTATGGTTTGAGTTTGAAAAAGGAAACTTCTCTTTCAAGTGATTCATGGATGAATCGCTTCAGAAATACGCCCGCCAGAGAAAGCAAGAAGTTACGTGGATGTAATTTTTTCAATTTTCGTATAATTTTTTATATTTTTATGCCACAATGAACAATATAAAAATCATCTAATCTCATGACAATATTATAACATAATATCTATAGGTGCCAATTAGAAGTCTCAAAATATTATTTTTTTACAACAGAAATAAATAAAAGCAAACAAGAGCTATAATGAACATAACTTATGAGAAACCAGACTGGACCAGTCCTCCCAAGCAGCACCCGTTCACGAATATGACTTGTGCACCAGCCATCGCCCCCCTCGCCTGCTGCAAAAGTAATATTGTGTCTTTCTAGCCATGTACTCATATCTCCTTTTCTGCTATTTGAATTAGATGGCTTCTCCACAAGTGTGTTATGATAAGACTCGTTATCAATTACAAAGACGCTATCATGTTGTAAATTAGGTATTAGTTGTTTTCGCAACCACTTCTCATATTTCTTCGTTTCGTCGAGTTCGTTTCCTTGTGATTATTTCTGTCAGAGTCCGCGGATTGTTCTTGTAAGGGAGCTCCTGGAATGAATGTCTTTTCATTACCGGCGTCTACAATTAATTATAAATCGTTGACCTTTGGAAATGGGCGGTTTTAAACCTTATTTTCGCCGAATCTGTCCAACTTATTTTTAGTGTGAGTATGTGGTTTATCTGTATTAACGATATTTTTACTAGAAGCTCTTAATTTCCTGATTTATCTCCGGTATTTCATTATTTTTAAACGTATGGGAACGCGCGCTTTCAATCCGCTGCGCGTTCCCAAAGCTCGACGCCGCCGTACTGGCGTACGCCGTGGCGAAGTAAAGCATGTCCCAACCACTCCGGGTAATTGTGTTCTGTGGGTTCGGACCCTTGGAGTAATTGTGTTCTGTGGGTTAGGATGCTCCAGGGCATCAGACGTCGTCGTCGCCTTCCTAATTTCTTGCACAGCTTCATCAGAGAGCAACGTCATTATCATCATCATCACAATGTAATGAAATGATGCTTTCATCGAACCAAGAGTTCCTGGCATTAGCATAGAGCCCGGTGCCCTCTTTCTCCGCTCCGCCCTACTAGCAATTCCTGCGCCCCCCTTATGCCCCTATAGTAGGGGAATTACATGAATTGTTAAATGTACCATCGCACTACCTATACATAGATTTCTCAGGTCGTGATCGGTTAGTAAGTACTTTCCTCTTTGGAGCTAAATCCTCATAAAAAGGTAGGTCAATCCATTATTACCAAGCTTCGAAGTTAATATCTTTTGTATGTACAGTGGATGAGGCCAAACATTTGTTAAGTGTGAAAGATAAGTAGGATACTACAAACAAAACAAAACAAACCTATCGTCACGCTTTTGATACACGGAAATAATACAATTACCTATCGAGGCTCATTTTCAGTTTAAGTGTAAATTTCATTATATTGTATATATAACTCTAGACGAATTTTGAGAGACAAGTTATTTTTCGAACCCTAGATATTTTTAAGCCTATTTACAAAAATATTTCAGTTCGAAAAATCACTGTTCTCATAATGTATGACATGTGTGATATGCAGAATAGTTCGTCTAGTCTAGACGAACTCTAGACGAACTATTCTGCATATTTCTAGGCTCGTATATTTCTAGGCGTACGAGTTGTAGATATGTATTTATATCGTATCAAGTTGGATATTTTCGGCAAATCTTGTGAATAATTTTATAAACACGAGTGAATAGGTAAATAGCACATTTCCCATGAGTTCGAAAAGGCTAAAAAGCCTTAGGAATTAGGAATTGAATTAGGAAACGAGTTAGGAATTGAATTTTTCCGCCGGAGAACCCAAAATCAAGCGGCGAAGGTGCTATTTTTAGCTCAGAAGTCGGAAATATTACATTTCCCACGAGTGCGCAAAAAGCCTTTTCGAACCAGTTAGGAATAGAATTTCTCCATCTGAGAACCTAAAATCAAGTGGCGAAGGTGTTATTTTTAGCTCAGAAGTCGGAAAAATATATTACGACATTAGTTTTTACTGTTGCTTAGATATGAATAGTCAAGAGTTGTTAATATGAACGGAAGCAATTGTTAGCAAGTAAATAAGCTATGTTTCCGTGATCCTCTTGGATTCCAATAGGTTTATAAAATGTTGTTGTTAGTACAGCTTCGAACAATGAGGGTGGGTAGTTTTTTTTTTGTAAAATCTGAACGTAGATAATGGCATTAAAATATTTTCTGAAGATCTAAAAATAGGCCTCGCCCCTTTCTCGTGTCGCCCGGTCGCGGAATTGTCGTGCTACGTCATTTCCTCCGGCCTTCTATGTGAGATAACTTGACAAGTTAAATATGACCCACTTTCCGGTATGTCTTTGAGCTGGAATTTTACATGCTTAAGTAAATCGAATGACAATGCGAATTTTTATGACATGGAGCTGATCTGATGATGGAGCCGGAAGGTGGTCATGGAAACTGTAATAAAATGACGCAAACCCATCGATTTGAGCTCGTTTGATTTGTCTTGACAAGAACGGTTCTAGATTTTTTGGTCATAGCGTCATAAAATCCCTTTGGGCGAGGTCAGCCAGATTCTACTGCTGCCAGTTGAGGATTATAGGTCGAAAGTTTAAAAAAGTTGAAAATTCTTTTTAAGTCGGGTTCTGGATAGGTCAGATATAATTAACCAGGATCTCAGTAAGTCGATATCTAATGTGGTGGAAATCTGCGGAGCACATATGATATGTCTGTCAATTATTATAAAACTAAAAATGGGTAATAACTTTTCAAACTGGGCTGGGCTTCTTGTGGTGCAGTATTAGACTGTTCGCTAGAGAAAAACCGCCCTGGCTTCAAAAAGAATCAAAACTTGCTCTAGGAAAAAATGTGACCTACTGTGAAAATATCGTTAAACACCAATACAAAAACAAATAAACAAGAATACAAAATATTTGCGAAATAATTGCTCAAAAGTTACATTACACATAGAAAGCTCAGAACAAATCGAAAGCCACTTGGAAATTAATACAGAACTTACAAGAAAATAGAAAACAATAAACTCAAACTCAAACTCAAAAGTACTTTATTACTCTAGATATTTACATATGCTTAGCAAACTTCATTTTTTGCCTCTTCTCTACATTAGACCACTGTGGGAGAAGAAGGGCGTAGAAACTCCCACAGATTTATTTTTAGATCTCTTTTAAAAATAGGTTGTGCTTAACTAATACAATTATGATTTATTTTTATTTAATAAGCTGGAATAAATAATTACAAAATTATTAACAGCAAGGTCTGTGTTGAGCCAAATTAACCCCATACAGTCCTGTCATTTAAGTAATCTTGAACATTGTAATATCCCTTTTTCGACAAAGTCGCTTTAACATGCTTTTTAAATTGCTCAAATGGCAATTTCAAAATCTCCAGAGGTATCTTATTGTAGTAGAGAATGCACTGACCCTTGAAAGAATTGCTAACCTTCGCGAGTCTAAAACGGGGCGCACATAGTCTGTGATTATTTCTTAGGTAAACATTACAGCTATCGCTAAGTTTGGAAAATGTTGTAAGGTTCTTGCGTACATACATTATATTTTCGAAAATAAATTGACTAGCTACTGTTAGTATGTCAATTTCTTTAAAAAGCTCTCTTAAGGAGTCTGTTCGTTTTAAATTATAAATTGCTCGAATAGCTCTTTTCTGTAAAATAAAAATAGTTTGAATATCCGCTGCTTTCCCCCACAACAAGATACCATATGACATCACACTATGAAAGTAACTAAAATATACTAGCCTAGATGTAGCCACATCCGTGCTTTGTCTGATGTTCCTAACAGCGTAAGCCGCAGAACTTAATTTACCAGCCAATTTATCTATGTGGGGTCCCCACTGCAATTTGCTATCAATGGTTATTCCAAGAAACTTCGTATCATTTACTAATTCTAACGTGCTGTTGTCTAACACTAAACTGGTCTCAACTTGCCTGACATTTGGAAGTGAGAATTTGATACACTTGGTTTTACCAGCGTTTAACAATAAATTATTAACTGTGAACCAATTCAAGGTTAAAGACAATACACCATTAACATCATCAAATTCTCCTTTTTGTCTTTCAATTTTGAAGACCAGTGAAGTATCATCAGCAAACAACACTATGTCAGTTAATTTCTCCACCATGAAAGGCAGATCATTAATATATACCAGGAATAAGAAAGGGCCCAATATGGAACCTTGTGGAACGCCCATTTTAACACCCGATCCATCAGATTTTACGCCGTTAACTTCTGTCTTTTGAATTCTATTGCTTAGGTATGATCTTAGTAGATCCAACGCTTTATTTCTAACTCCGTAATGATTTAATTTAATTAATAGCGTATTATGATCAACACAATCAAACGCCTTCGACAGGTCGCAAAAAACTCCGATAGCATCCTGTGCGGCCTCCCATGCAGAATAAATATGAGATATAAGGGTAATACCTGCATCCGTAGTCGATTTACCCCTAGTGAAACCGTATTGTTTGGCATGGAGTTGTTTTGTACGGTTGAAGTGTGAGAGCATTTGATTGAGTATAATCTTTTCAAATATTTTACTTAGTGTTGGAAGAACAGATATTGGTCTGAAATTTGAAGGATCACCCTTATCTCCCGACTTGAACAGAGGTATCAGTTTACTGTGTTTCATGAGGTCTGGGAAAGCCCCATCGTCAACACATTTATTGAATATATAAGCTAAGTGTGGGGCTATAACTAGAATTACTGACCCAATGACTTTGACTGATATACCCCACAGGTCTTCCGTATTTTTTAAGTTAAGTAATTTAAACGTTTTGACAATGTCCTGGGGATATACATGATGAAATTTTAAATATACATTACTGGCGCTAGTGTTATTTTTTAATAAAGTCTCTGCTTCATATGGAGATGAATTTAGACGGTCTGTTGTGAGTAAGGGTACATTGGTGAAGAATGTTTCAAAAGCTCGAGCAACATCAGCGCTGGATTTAACAACATCATCACCTATCTTTAGGCAGAAATCATTGTCCCTTGGTATAACTTTGCCAGTTTCGCGGTTTATTATTTGCCAAACTGTTTTCATTCTATTATTTGAATTTTGAATTTTTCTATTAGTGTGTAAAGTTTTTGCAGTTCTACAAACCAACTTGAAAGTTTTGGAATATTTTTTAACGTAGTCATGAAATTTTCGATCAAAGTTATAGGTTTTTTGTTCATAAAGGTCATATAAGATAACTCTACTTTTACGAATTCCAAACGTTGCCCAGTCATTAAATTTAGATTTACCGTTGTAGTCACTGACTTTCTTTAATTTAAAAACTTTATTGAATTCTATCTGAATAATGCTGAAGAAGTCTGAGTAGATTTTGTTTGGGTTCTGTTCATCAAAATCCGGTACTGGCAAATTTATATCTAACTTTTTCATATACGTCTCTAGTCTATGGGATGTAATAGGCCTATAAAATGATGGATCAGTCCTATTTTTACTGGCAATTGGGAATGAAACTGTTTGACCACTGCGATCGGAGGGTAAGCAGTTAATTACATTTTTACTTGTGAATGCACAGTCACAAAATACGTTATCTAAGCAAGTTTGGCTGGTAAGTGTAATTCTAGTCGGCTCTAGAAATATGTGACATAAATTAAATGATTTGAACAGAGTTATTAATCGTTGTTTCAATGTTGTATCTACAAGCAAATCTACATTAAAATCGCCACAAATAATTAACTTTTTTCTGTTATTACAAAGTATAATGAGGGCATCCTCCATAATATTCTCGAACATTTCAAAATTGCCATGGCCGTTTTCATCTCTCGGAGGTCTGTAGACACAAACAATAATATGGCTATCCAACTCAATACAGGATACCTCTATTTGTCTTTCTACAGTAAGTGCAAGAATATCTTTCCGTTGTTTCACCTTAATATTATTTTTTACTAAGATTAAAGAACCACCTCTATCGGCAGTCTTTCTATTGTAACAACTGACAATTTTGTAATTATTTATGTTAAAAGACATCATATTTTCCTTTAACCAGTGTTCTGTAATACAAATAACATCGGTGTCTGAATGATTAAGAAATAATTCTAATACAAGTTCTTTGCCAGGTAGCCCCTGCATGTTTTGATGGGAAATATTTAAGTGGGGCTTACCCTTTGTCCTAGTATTTTTCATTTGATTGCCAGAAAACCCCTGCTTATTTTGTAAAATTTTCTTATGTTTTGAGGGGTCCTCTTTTGTCGAACTATCTAGTTTAAAACACTACTATTAGTACTAATACTAACTAAAACTGAAGGCGACTGCGTTATAGTATTTACAACTGTGTCGCATATATTATACGCTAACAATGTAGCTACTCGTTTTTTTGTTTTATGAGACAGGTACATAGTATCCTGAGTCAAAGTAAAGTTATGAATAAAATTATTCATGTCGAAATATAAAATAGCATCACTATGATGACACGTTATATTGTATAGATGCATGTTCATTCTATGTACACTTTTATTTTGTTTCCCCGATAAATTAGAACAATAAGGAAAGTTACATAGAATAAACTTGCACTTCGTCTTATTATATAAATTGAGCAGTACCTCTATACCAGTATCTAATGCACTCCGACTAATGTTTGAGTGGTTTCCTACCATAATAACAATGGTAGTATTTGCATCAAAATTCCCTACAGCTACATTTTTTATAATATCCTCAAAGGAACTATTAGGACAACAATTATTTGTCACTTGTTGCTTAAGGCCATAATGCAAAAACATACCAAAATCTACACCTATCTTATCTGAATTATTATAATAAATTATAATAAGAGCTTCGTGGTCTAATTGATTTCACGCTTGCTTCTCACACAGGAGATGCAGGTTCGATTCTTGACCATGTACAGAGAGGTAATACATGAGATAATTAATTTATCTTAAGGGTGATTGAAAACATCGTGAGGAAACCTTTATTACTCCATAGCTGCGGCGATGGGCTATCCCCCTTATGCAAAATGGAATATTGAATATCTGGCTCAAAGTGGGCACAATTGTGCCTCCGCCACACAGTATGAGAATAGGCGTGAAGCTATGTTGTGTTATGTAATTTTAGTAAAGTAATAAATGAGCCTCGCGAAATACCAATTTTTTGTTTGTTTTATAGATCAGGTAGAGCCACAATATTCCTAAATTTGCCATATTATGTCACCAACACACTCAAAACCTTATAAAAATTAAAAATAAAACTACACTAGGACATGAAGGCACCAGTACTAAAATACTAAATTCTTGCTCCCATACACCAGCCCCCTCTTTTGTCATAAATGTATGTTTTGAACAAGGCATATCCGGATATTAACCGGAACTTAAAACATTCATCATAAAAACTATTCATAATCTGGAAATCAAAGAGATGTTACTAAATACTGGCCAGCAGCTCTAATGGCCGGTGCCAAATGAATATACGTAGTACATTTTACATTATTTTATGAAATTTTGTCCTATTTTAGAAACTAATTTGAATATTTCGAGTAGTACATGTCTTAATACTTTTTTAAATCTAGTTTTAAATATCACCCCTCATGACGTCCATTGATCAATTTTTGAAAGGTCACTTGCGGCTGGTTGTTTCTGAACGAAAAAATCAATATCATTCACATCAACTCACATGTCACTATTGAACATTCGTAATAATAACAAAAACATTTTAGAAAATTGAGCAAAAGACGGTGAATAATAACATGATTACACCGTGTTACAGTTTTTACGTACTATATATACGTATATTTAGCCAGGTCCCAAATTATATTAATTGTAAAAATTATAGAAAACTCACTATGAATGCTGCTGAAATGTTTTAGGTTTTAGGTGGTGTATTCCTCTGCCTGAGTGGATCGTGAACCCATTATAGTGTAATACTATAATTGCCTCGTTATAATCCTAGAATGTCACTAAGATTTTATTATAATCTGAGATCTCAACACTTTATAAAACAACAAAAATATAGTATCAATATTTGTTTACTTTTTGCATACTTTTTGTCTGAAAACTGAGTTATTGACAGACGAGAAAAGTATTGCCATTTGTCAGTTTTACAGGACAGCCAAATTAACGTCGAAGGGAATTTGAGCCAAAGAGTTTCGTTCATCTGAGATTTGAGTAAACTACACTAAAGAGCACAAATGAAGGACATTATGTTTTTACGGACATTTCAGTAATCGTGATTTTTTATGTATTTTTTTATCTATTTATTTAAGTACACTATTATCTCGAAATGGTTTTATCTAGAAATTAATAAAATCTTTGCAGAGGAAAAAAATGCCTTTAGAAAAAATAAAACCACCAAACTAGCGATATATGACCTCTTAAAAGATGTTAGCGGCAACATCAACAATAAACAACATATCTTAGTCATATTCATGGACATAACTAAGGCTTTTCACTTCGTAGCTCATCAGCAGCTACTGAGGAACTACAGCTTTGGTATAAGATGACCTGACGCAAAACCTGTTAAATTGACTTGGCCTATAAATGATCTACCAGAAAGTATCCTACCTCCAAGTATTGTTTGCGGATGATTGCTCGGTTGTCATAAAATGCCTAGAAATACTTAACTTTGAAGAGATAAATAATACTTTAAAGATTTCCGTCCCATTTCTATTCTGCCTATCCTCTCCAAAGTCCTGGAATCAATTGTCCACTCCCAACTCTCCTCCTACCTTTCCTCAAAAATGTTACTGAATCCCCACCAATCAGGTTTCAGGCCGGGTCACAGCACTACCACAGCACTGCTCAAAGTCACTGACGACATTCAATTAGCTATGGATCAAAAGCAGCTTACGGTCCTTACACTGCTTGATTTCAGTAGCGCCTTTAACTGCGTCGATTTCGATATACTAGTCGAAATTTTAAAGTCACTTAATGTCTCCTCGCACTCTGCTCGCTGGTTTGACTCCTACCTGAGAGACCGCCAGCAACGCATTAAGTCTGAGGAGATCTCAACGGACTGGTGTGATCTCTCCGCAGGTGTTCCGCAGGGAGGCATCCTTTCTCCTCTCCTCTTCTCGGTATTCATTAACTCCATCTCTGACGTTCTTACCTCTTCTTATCATCTGTACGCAGATGACCTTCAAATATATCGGCACTTCTCTCCGTGTGATGTGAATCTGACAGTAGAGGCGTTGAATGCTGATCTCGATAACATCAGGAAATGGGCTACCTCTTATGGTCTGCTTGTCAACCCGGGCAAATCGCAGGCCATGATTTTGGGTACTCGTCACTCTCATAACCTAGTTCAGAAAATGCCCGTCGACCCTATAGTGTATGATGGTAACATAATCTCATACAGCGAGAAGGCCAAGAATCTTGGGGTTGTATTTGATAAATTGTTGTCCTGGTCGCCCCATGTTTGTGAGGTCAGCAGACGAGTCTTTGCGTCATTTCACTCCCTACGGAGATTGCAGCACTTCCTGCCACAGCAGACTAAAATCACCCTTGCCCAGTCCCTCCTACTACCTTTAATCGACTATGCAGATGTTTGCTGGATCGGTGCGAACGAAGAACAACTGAACAAACTCGAACGACTTCAAAACCTCGGGATTCGGTTTGTCTTCGGGCTGCGCAAGTATGACCATGTCTCACAGTATCGCAAGGAGTTGGGGTGGCTTCCGATCCGCCTTCGTCGTGATATGCACGTTCTCTCCTATCTGTTCAACATTTTGCGAAATCCCCGCTACCCCTCATATCTTCGAGAACGTTTCGAGTTTATTTCCTCCAGGCATAGCAACTGGAGATCCCACACGATGTCTCTTCTCTCTACTCCTCGGCATAACACTGCCGCTTACAAACACTCGTTTAGGTTAACGGCGATCCGACTGTGGAACGCACTTCCCTGCGCTATTAGAGATAGTCCCTCAATTTTCACTTTTAAGACAAGATTGAAAGAGCATTTCCTTTCTCTTTCGTGATAGGTACTTTTATATATGTATATTTAAGTAGTATATGTTTGATATATATAAAATTTTTTGCTTTTGTATTTTATTTAGTATATATCATGTATTAAATTATTATGTTTTAGTTGTAAACAATTAGATGTGTACAGTTTTATTGCGCACTAGGACTCTCCTGTTGCACAATTTTTCCTGTCCTACCTAGGTTTGCTGGTAGAAATCTCTCTTTAGAGATAAGCTCGCCTTTGCTCATAAAATGTTTTGTTACCTTACTATTTCTATAAGATTTCTGTGCAATAAAGAATATGAATATGAATAATAGATTGGGTGGACAAGAATCTAATAATTAACCTACAAAACACTAATTTTATGCATTAATTTAGTGTTCTTCGCAATCTTATAAACAAACTATTATAACCAAAAACATAGAAATAGTAATAGCAATAAAATTGTGGATGGAAACTTCACATAGAGAATCTATGCTGTAAAATAAAGGTAAAAAATGCAGGCATTACATTTTTTCTTCCTTTAACATCCATGAATATTCATACTAGAATGTCTAATGATTATAAAACAATCTACACTCGTTTTAGTGAGCGCAATACAACTCTAAGGCGTATTCTATGTTACCAAATGATATTTAAATTACTTTAAACATACAAACACAAAAATCCTTAAAAATAAATTAAAGTATGATATTAATGAATACTTAAATAATAACGAATTGATTACTAACTAAACTAGCAAAAGTTATTTGGCTGGCCAAAGTTTTCTTGCCGATCCATTCTTGACCAAAAAAAGCCACGACTTTATGAAGTAGCATATCCTAAAAATATATAAAATTTTCTTATTAAAAATAAACATAATAAAATAATAATAAGTAGAGTAAAATCATATAAATATCCAATAATTTCAAATAAATAAGGCAAATAATTATTAATTTGTGATGTAAATATGTTAATGAATAGCTAGTAATTAAGTTGCGTTACCAATTTAAGTTTATATCATGCGAAACTGAAATTAGATATTTAAGACCTACTGCAAATCATGATACGCAAATAAAGTTTCTTATTTCTTAAAGTCAATGGAAAAACGTTTAATAATCGGTCATTAATTTAACATGTCTTTTCTCAGATGGGATAGCAGTGGCATAGTAAAGTCATGCAAGTTACAATAACCTGTTTTTTTTCAGATAGGGTGGCAGAGGCCTAACTTTACATATGTAGCCTTCATACCTTCATGAAACTTTTGACAGCTGTCACTGATTTTGACAGCTGTCAATATTTTTTAAAGCTTTGATATTTCTAGTTATTGTGAACAAAAACGTGACAGCTGTAAAAATTAGTGATTTTGCCCTCTGGCCCTCTAATCGTCGTACTACCAGGAAAACAAGAACTTGGTGTTTCGATTATGCAAATAACATCCTTCTTTCTACACAGTTTATCATAATCAGTTACTCGTACTTATTATAGTTAGTACCTAAATTCAAAAAATGGGTCCTTAATTTGCAGCTTTACATCGCGAATTTCA
Source organism: Argyresthia goedartella (assembly GCA_949825045.1). Lineage (NCBI taxonomy): Eukaryota > Metazoa > Arthropoda > Insecta > Lepidoptera > Argyresthiidae > Argyresthia > Argyresthia goedartella. Next base: position 15,615,448 of record OX463821.1, on the reverse strand, counting down.
GTACTGATATAGCTACTGTTTGATGCAAAATATCCTGACATTATTAAAAAAATCTATCCTAGGCAAGTTATCAGACTGACCACGGTCAAAACCCTGCTCCATAGATTACACAACTCGAAATCACTTGAAAAGACCGATTGCCTGTTTTTAAAGTAGTATTTCTACGACACAATATCGTACAGAGCTATATAACGCGTATACGAGGGTCATGCCAAAAGAAATTAGATATTCAAAAACTACAAAGTTTATTCATTATTATTGCTATCTATTTTTTTTATGTATTCACCGTGAGCACGTATACACTTTTTCATTCGTTCTGAGGGTACCTCAGAAATATCATGGGCAGCCAGGGAATCTCCTTTGGTTTCAGATCGATTTTCTTTTAATTTTTCTTTAATTTTCGGAAACAGCTAAAAATCACAGGGTGCCAGGCAATATGGCGGGTGAGGGAGTATAGTGTCATTTTTCGAACTAAAACAGTCGAGTGTTCTAGCAGAAGTGTGCGGGACGGCATTGTCGTTGTGCCAGAGCAGGTGCTCGGTTCCTGGCTTTGGCCGCTTGTCACATCAAGCTGACAACACTTGTATAGCACAAACTGTTACATACCATTCGGAGTTCACAGTTCTTTGATCCTCTAGCATGACAGTCACAATATGCCCTGTCTTGCAGAAAAATGAGGCAACCATTTGTTTCCGTGTGCTTCGTGCTCGGCGACATTTTGGTGGAGTCGGTTCATCTTCAAAGCACCATACCCTTGACTGCCGCCTTGTTTCAGGATCGTAGTTACACAATCATGTTTCGTCACCCGTCAGTATAGAATACCCAATATTCTTCTAAATTTATTTCAATTAAATTAAATTTATTTATTGCTTTCTAAATTGTTATAGTAAAATAGTAATATATTTGTATATAGGTACAGGTTGTTAGATGGCAATATAGCGCCTTTACATATTTATTATTTTTACACAATAAAATTTTATCGCAGGGTCGAATTTATTTATCATGAATTTACGAATTTACACCAATCTACTCTTTCTTTCCAAATCGTTGAGTTTATGCGGCACGCATCTTGAACAACGCTTATGGAGGGACAGTTGTCCATGAATTATGGTTTGCAGTGCTGCTGATCCAATGCCTAGATCTCGCTCAAGCTCTATGTATGTAATTCGTCGGTTCTCACGAATATTTTTTCCCACGGCTTGCACATTTTCTTGAGTAACTGCGGTTGGCGGTCACCCCGAGTTTGCCTCATCTTCAAAGCTCTCCCGCCCTATTTTAAAATCAGCAAACCAATTAAAGACAGTTGCTCGAGAACAAGCAGACTCACCAAAAGTTTTGGTTAAAAGTTCAAAACATTCTTGGGGCTTTGAACCTTTTTTAAAGTCATAATAAATCCATTGTAACCGCAAATTCCCGCCAGATTCAGTCAGAAAAAAATATTAAAAATAATAATAAAAAGAGTATGCCATTTTGAACTTTGTAGCTATTTAAAAATCAGCCCTTCACGATGTGTTGTGGCCAGTATCAATCAAATGGGCAAGAAGTATCTATTTTCTTTTGGCATGACTCTCGTATACGATATTGTTTCATAGAAATTAAACTTTAAAATCAGCTATTATCTACGTACAACAGACCACAATAAGGGGCAAATGATGACTCGCGTTGACTGACCTAGCGGAAACCGAGGTTTGAAGTTTCGATTTCAGCGCGATGATTTCAATTGTTTTTATTTTGTTAATAACTCCGGAAATACTTATCATATTGATTTGAAATTAATTCTGTTGTATGTGTCAGTGTGTAAGAGAATTGTCTAAATTTTCATAAGTTTTTTATTTTTTATTCTTATCTAATAAGATTAAGCTAGTGATAAAGGTATGTTTGGGTCGTTCTAAGTGGAAGTCCATATGCTCTGCCTATTTCTCTTCTCGGAAAATTGCGTGAGGTTAGTATGTATGGAACTTTGAACAAAGAGAATCCACTCAACCTAGATGTATCTTTTAGTTACATAAGTTTGTGTGCTGAGTGGTCCAGTTGATTGACTGTTATATGGTTCGACAACAAACCATAAACTAGTCTTTGACACGACTTCCACTATCACTACACCCACGTTCATAATTTACATCCGAAATCAAAATGCTAATTTGCCTTACATGACATATGTGGACTCAAGGTTTCGTAGAAGTAATTTATAAAAATACATTATTTTATTATTCGATTATGCATATTATCATGATTGGATGGGAGGTATTGCGTCGCGTCGTGATGAATTTATTTTATTATATTGGATTATACATACTTACATTTATTATACATGTTTGATGTGCTTCAAAGGTTCCTCCTTCAAGATCGAATAAGCAAGAGTTCTACAATATGATGAATTTAGCGAACTCTTTTTTGTGGAGCAAATCCGATCAGCTTTTTGCACGCTTTTTATCGATACTCACGTACCCGTACCACGAATAAAAACGAATTTGTTCATATTTAGACTTTTGCTCAAAGATAACGACTAAAATTTAGCAATGATGGCTTCTACAGCTGGTAGTGTAAATAGTACAGATGACAATATATCAAGGTTAACCTCTAGGTGGTCGCAGTTATATATCTCTTAAAATATGTACAACGCTAAGTCCAAAGTGTAGAGTTCATGGTGCTGTTTGAGGTTCAGGATATTTACTGATCTATGTACTTCCAATTGCTGTCACAAAAAAGCTCAATGATACTTACTAAATGATCAGACCCCACCTTCGCCGTACAATTCAGCGAATAAAAAGTATGTACTCTTAAAATTTTAAAAAAAGGTTCAAGGTGACCGTACGCTTCTTATTCTTAGTCTTCGTTTTGGTTTAACAGTACATAAAACATAGAATAATAATAGAATAAGATAGAACAGTCAAACCCTAATAAAATCAAAGCTCACTAACAGATCTAACAGTCTAGGGAGTGTGCTCCAGAGTTTAGGACTCGATCCGGACGATGTAATTTCTGTCGGAATAACGTTGCTCCCTCGGAATCGAGGACGGACGCAAGAGCGACTGATTCGATTACGCTCGTTTTTTTCGCCCAGCGAATACGGGAAGTTGCAAAAATCAGCTCTGTAGGTCGTTGCACCCCACAGCTTGAAAGTACAGGTCGAGACCGAGTCTTGACAGTTCGCGATAAAGGCCAGTTTGGAGGGTACAACGATGTTATTGTTCTCTTTTTGAACACTCGATGAGTAAGTGAAGTTCCCTGCAATCGGAACTCACACGGGCTTATGCAATCAAGGACCAGTTCAGTTTTGTTTGGAGGCTAATTTTAAACATTTCATTTTTGTATTTTGCCTTCCTGAACACAAATTCATTCTTTTCCGTCTTGCTCTCAAGGGTTTCTTTGTTTGCTTTCGAGAAACAGGAAGTGATAGGAATTGAAACCAGAAAGGCGAAATATAGCAACTAAGACTAGGTTATTTTATCATATTTGTATAAGACAACTGATAACTTACAAATTTCTGTCAAACTTTTGTTGGACAGCCATATTTTGTTCTATTCCAACAGGATACTTGGGTATAATGCTTACTTTGTTCGCATCAATCATTAACAGACCATCTGCGACTTACCCATTGTCCCTTTGTCCCTCTTCTGACCTTATCACATTTAATGTTAATCTGAGTTTTAAAATATTTATTTCGGCTTACGTCTGTAATAAACCATTTATTTTCATCTTACGTGTGACAGCGTGTGACTTCAATGTACGAGTATATTATATAGAAAATTATTCAATGTACCTACCAGCAATAGTTTCTTTTTAAGATTATTAGGCTTTGTGCTTCATGAATTCAATTGAAGTGTGGGAGTCACTTTAAATTTAAGTTATTTCCACAGTCAGGGAGTCATCTAAAAAGATGACATGAAATTATCGGCGGTGTTACTGAATAAGTCAGCTTACACAGGCTCTGTTAATATTGATATTTTTAAACAATTTCGTAAACTTACTCTAATGCAAATCGCAATTTTGTGTTATCATAAACTTCACAACGAAACATTAGCAAAGTCTAAGGTGCTGCATATCGAGCATGATTCTGCCTGCGTTCGCAGTGGCAGCAACACAAACCGCAATACAATCAGAGATCTCGTTATTGGTACCTATCATTGTTGTATTTTTGCACACAGCCTAATTTCATTTGGAAACTATTATCATCACCCGCGACGCCCACTCTGTAAATACAAGAGTTTTTGGCTCAACTCTCAACTTAGGTCCTTTACCCGTGACTAAACGACAAAATTATATATGTATGCTTACCACTTGTTACCGCCACTTGATTGCAGCGAAGACAATATTTGACTTCCGTTATAGCAAACAGCAGTTCTCCTGCAAATAATACTGGCGTGACGCGAAATATCATATATAATACACTGCGAAAGTAAATATTTGTAGATATCTGCGCGCCATTTGCCTAGTTCAGTAAGTTCAGGTGAGTTTGGGTGTGTGTTTGCACAGTCGCCTGCCATCGGGTCGGAGTCCTGAATAACGGGTGTTATTGAACAAGAGTAAAGATGACGAATACTCGTTCCTCGTATGTTCTTGTACCGGTCCGTGAAAGCACAAAACAATTAGGTGTCAGTAGGTCAAGCGAGTGATAATGTTCCGAAAGCTCTAACGGTGCCTGACGTTAACTGCACGATACTTTCTTACCGATACTTCGGTTTAATTGAAGATCTCGCCATGACACCGATGGAGATTACTGGCCAATGGAAATACGCAGCGTGATCGCCATCTTGTCATCACGAAATTGTAATTACGATTGAAGGTATAATAAAAATAGGATTACCCATTCAAATCTCAACGGCACGCAAGTCTCAACCCACATAAAAGTTAAGTGGTATAAATCAGAAGAATCTGCTCGGCATCATACATAATTGAATATTACAAGGAGGACAAACAACGCTAATTGTGAAGAATAGCGAAGGTCGGTAGGATAATGGCCCGTCGTTCGTCGTCGTGTTACCCGCCCTTCAATCTGTAGATAGGTTTGGAGGATTTTGATCTGGCAAGAAGAATTAAGACTATCAAACTAAGTACCTACCTATGTAGAGCCGATTATATCACCCCTAAATAGCCCTTATGTGGGTTTAGTTGAGTGAGTCGCATTAGTAAGTTAGTTTGTGAAACACTCTCCATGTTATTCATTCGATTAAACAAATCGTCTAAATTCGGACTGCATGAAAACTGCTTGCCATATGTAATAGTAAAGTAAACTTTTCCCTACTTGGTCTAACCAACCTCTTGGGGCCATGGCCACCCTGAAGACGACATGAACCGAAGGAACTCGAAGCCATGTGCCTTACAAGTTGTCAAGCCTCGAGACTGCCACGAACAAAGCATAAAACAAAATTTCCACAAGATTCCTATCTAATTATAACACGCTTATGTGATTTGTCCCCTCATTTAGGACATTTTTTTTGCCAGTCAGAGCCCTACTTATCAGGCTTATTTCTTTAAGCATTAGATCGGTAGAAGGAAATTTGGTTTAGTAGAATAATATATTTCGATATTGAGGACCTTTATCGTCTTCCCTGGGAGAAACGTACCTTATGCTACCCGACATAAATGTTTAAATTTTGTGAGCATGGAATAAAGAAAAAGTTGTGTTGTGAGGACTTTAGGATAAAAGGGAAAAATGTTTCTCTGTGATGACTAAATACTTGGATTGGGAAGTCGGGTTAAATACGAGTACACTTTACAAACCTTAGCCGTGATAAAACGACGACCCAAATGGCCGAGTCGCAGTAATCCTGCCTACGAAGCCAAGGGTCCCGGGTTCGGGTCTCGGTGGGGGCAAATATTTGTTGAGAACGGATGTTTTTACCCTAGTCATGGTCGTTTATCTAAGAATAATATTTATCTATATAAGTACGAGTATCGTTGTCTAGTACCCAAAATACAGGGAATCCTAGTTTGGGGCTAAATCAATGTGTGTAAATAGTGTCCAAGGTATAATTTATTATTATTTATGAAACCGCTATTCTGAAAACCTCCACTAGGATATGAATTTATTGAATACTCAGAAATTTAATTCAGTAAAGTATAGGAGTAGGAGTATTACCCAATCTGAAGAACTAGTAAGTAATGTCCAATATCGATTCGAGCATGTCCAAAACAATTACATATGGGTAAGTGGAGCGTATTTTTTACACCGTTGCATTTGTGTGCAACTGCGTTGGCACAGGTTTTTGTGAAATCGAGTAAGCCTCAATCATGCATCTATTTCTTTCAATCGTTCTATCCACAACATAGGATATTTTTTGTTTTACTAATTTAAAGTTAATGAAATTACGCCATTATCGTCTGCATCGTTAAGATGATAAATAAAGGGGTATTAGACTACTATTATTAGTATCTAGCGTTTTTAACCTATTAGAATTTTTGTCAGAAAGTTAATTTTCCATTTATAATATCAGGGTCATTAAAAACTAATTTAAATTGCACCTACTTCTTGATTCACGAATAGACGAAACTTGTAACTTTCTCTCTTATGTTTGTATCGTTTTCAAACATTCGGTACATGCTATAAACCCGAAGCTTGATATATATTTTTTTTAAATAAACGCTATAAAAGATCCTGTAGAACTCACTTTTACGTCTCAATATACCTACTGGCAAACGAAACAGAATATCTAAAATAGCACGTATTATAACGTGTACAGGCAGGATTATATTACTTAAGAGACCTAACTCTACATTATTTATCAATATCACCGATTTGTTGACTATAACCTAACTCTATTAGTTAAAGTTTTAAAAGGATAACACAGAGAGTGATCTTAGATCCAAAGAAAAAAGACAATAGCGACTGTTAATATTACGTATAATAAAGGTCTATTTCTAAGCTAAATCTTCTATACATAATTCATAACAATAATCTCCACTTCTGGTCTGTTACATCAACCGAGCACCTTTTTATTCATTCTTCGACTCTGTCAACCGTTGCACTCAACCGCTCAAATAACGGCTTTAACTGAGCGTTCGATCACAGCCACTTCGTATAAATAACCTAACAACTTAGTAATGTCTGAGCACATAGCACTGCACTCGTGGGGTTCGTGCCGACCCGCGGCGGAATACCATGCGCAGCCTTGACATTTGTGTATCGCGGCGGCGGCGGCGGCGGCGGGGCCACTAGCCCCAGCGGCGGAAGCGGGTGTAGCGCGCCACGGGCAGGTACGGGTAGCGCGCCGGCACGCGCACGTTCTCCAGGTTGTACCCGCGGCGCCGGCGCACCAGCTCGCCAGCGCCGGCACCGACCTCCGCCGGCCGCCGGCGCGCTGGCTTCACGATGCGCACCACGTTCGACTCGAGGATCACGTTGTCGGACGCGACCGCCTCCTCCGGCCGCAGTTTGGTCACGAGCTTGGCCCTGTTCTTCTGCAGCGCCAGGAAGTCCTCGTTGAGGATGTAGTCGACATGCCGCGGCACCTGGTTGTAGCGCGAGGCGTCGATCTCTCGCTCGTAGCCGAGGCGGTCGCGCGCGTTCGCGGTCGCGGCGGCGAGCGCCGGAGCCAGCAGCGTCAGGGCGAGCGCTAGCAACGCGTGCATCATGCCGTGTGTGACGAGTGTTTGAGCCGCGCGCGCTCGACTCACACTTTATATATCCGAGCGATCGAAACGATCCGTTCCCAATTTGTGTAGCCATTTTTTGTGATTGCGGCGAGACGCGCTCTTGAACTTGATTGTTGAACGTGAGATTCAGATGGCGTGGCGTGCGGGTGCGACGGGAACGGTCCCTGCCTCGGCGCCGCCGCTGCCGCCGCCCCGGGCCCGCACGACCATGTATCGTGCTATTCGTGCTCGTGCTGATCCTGTACCGCACCGCCAATTACACATATAATTTGATGCACCGGTGGCTACGAACGCTCATGAACCTTGTTCCACTTACATTAGCCGACATAACTCGGTGTTACTCTCAACACTACAAGGTGATCGGTGCGGAGGTGCGGTTAGCGTAGATTATATAACCAAGCCATAACCGTAGATAGGTTCTTCAAAGGTAGCATGCATGTATCGTAGGAATTCCCTGCTGTCGTATCAAAGCTTAACCGAAAAAGTTTGTCATGCACGGACATACGCAACGTTCAAAGTACATCTAGGCGCCTTAAAATAATAATATATATAATGTAATGTATAGTAATTGTGTAGCCCATTAATGTCCCCACCCAGGGGCATGCCATTCTCCAGAACACTGGCTCAGTGCGGGTTGATGGAGGGGTGTCGGGCTAGTTGCCAACCCGACTGTCAGATATTTTCAAGCTGCCCTATTAGGGCCTCTGACACAGATTTACGACTACTACGACCGAGTAGCGACAGTAGCCGGGACCTACAGCTTAACGTGTCATCCGAAACACGGAAGCGTCCGAAACAAATGCCACATAGAAATGGACACCCATCCAGTACCCGTCTCAGCCAGATATTGCAACGCTTCACTCACAATAATGTATAATGTAATATATAATATAACTAAGTTAGATTTGCCTGACGAAACACATCATAAATTAAAATTTTGAAAGCGTCATTGGTAAATATGAAGTCTTGATCTACGATTTTAGAGCTTCCGGAATTAAAAACAGTTTCAAGTGCTTATTAGTACTCGTAACTCTTAGCATTCACTAATCGTATAAAATCGAAATATGCAATGCCTATACATAATTAACGCAGTAATTGTGTGTTATCTTATCAATTTATGGGAATACCAAACAAATCGATAAAGTTTTGAAACATCTGTCACATGATACCTGTGGGTGTGATGTTGAAATCGCATGACCCAACCTGACGCTTCACCCCCTTACCTTAATACTAAGCCTCCGCTATCCATCCGTGCGTGATTCCATTTGTCCGTCCGTGCGTCCGTCCGTGCGTCCGTCCGTTCTTCCGCCTGTCTATCAGCGGGATATATATGTCAACAGTTTTAATTTTCAAAAAGAGAACAATAGAGTCCCCATACAAGAGATGTGTTTTTTCATCGCCTTTCTGACCAAATTTCATGATTGCAGGGGAAAGGCTAAATTTTGATCCCCTAGGGAGTGTTAAAATATGCGGCAATATGGGGATGTATCTTTTGATGTGTTGACCTAGAAGTCTGTTTTTATCACAGTGATATGATACTGCATACCTAAGTAATTGGTATTAATTTCAATTTGATGTCTTTGCGTGTTCCTGAAAAGGACCTTATAGAGAAAAAAGAAAAACATACGGGACGGACGGCTGATACGCGGACAACGAAGTAATCCTATCCTTATTTTCCCTTTTTGGTACGTAACACTTAAAATACAAAAAAAATCACGTCGCTCATCATTTAACCTCTTTCACAAAAAGAGGTTCTTGCAAGAATTATAAGAATTTGTTTCTTGTTCATTTTATTTTGCCTTAAACAAAATGTATCGTACCTAAAAAAGTTTTCCCAAAAAAGTAAAAAGGGCGTTGACTGGGACCACACTGGGACACGTTTTACAGTTAGGTGGGGTGAAGCCTCAGGCGGAGCGGGGGGAGGGGGGGGGGGAAGGGTTGTGCGATTTCAACACCACACGCAAAGGTATCATGTGATATAGTTTCCAAAGTTATTAATAAACTTGTCTGCAAACATAGAATTTCTGCGTTAACTGTTAGCGATAGCGATCCAGCGAATAGGTATGTATACTGCTTAGAGTTAGTCATCTTCGAAAATTGCATTGACCTCCACGATTGGTATTTTTTGTTACTATTTTTATGTTTTGCACTAATTTGCTAGTCCCGTCGTAAAAGTATACTAATACAAAATGCGATGGTGTGCGTTTTAATGGGAGCAAGCTCATGTCGATCAAAATAGAACTCGCTACAAAAACTTATTTACAAATAGGTAGGTCCTATCTTATGCCTCTGGTGTTTTCAAGGATATCGTTGAATCTTTATGTATTAACATCAACTAACACCTCCATGTTACTAAATAAATTACAATTTAATTTAATTATAATCGTTCATCATGTCAGTATATTCCATACACATATCTGATTTAATATTATACAAGTTCATGTTTGAAATCATTATGAGTTTGTTTTCTTGCTCTAGTCCAGTTAATAAGATTAGTTTTGTTAATTTATGGATTCATGCCTGCTTGACCTCTATACGACTTCGTACTTAATGCTTTACTTAACAGATTCACTACTAGTTCTAACAAAAAGGAAATACTAGGTGCATCCCTTCAATGCATTATTAGTCACTTTTAGTCTAACCTCAAAGAAAAGTAAAGTAAAGAAAAGTAAAGTACTCAATTTGGGCTTCCTAAAAAGGGAACTATACGAGGCAGGATTCTAAAAAGATTTGCAATAGACACGCAGACATTTATTGGAAATCGATGAGGTAGAAAGCGACATGTTCCGGAACCAAACACGAGGTCGGCACAAAAATAAACACAGAGAAACCTATGTGGATAGGTATGTCGCAGTTGGTTGGTTAAATCAGACACTTAATTAACTCTATAGACCGTTAATTAAATGCCGACGTTTAACCAAGTCACTAGCATTTTGATTTAAATAAAGTATCGTCGAAAACGTTTAAACATCTGTCTTACCAAAAGCCAGCGTGTTGTAAAACAAGATGGCGTCACGACAACAGCTGATTTGCACAGTTTATATCAGGGCAAAACATTGCGGTAGCTTAGGTGAGGGTAAAGAGGGTGAGCGAAGCGAAGCCCCCTTTATCCTTCGAGTTAGGTTGAATATGTAAGAACAACAAAAATACTTAAAACATGAAACCTAAGTAAACATAAAAATATTTATATTGTATATTTCTTGTTGCCTAGGAAGGAACGTTTAGACAACTCGTTAAACGTTGCGTTCACTCACATGTCTGATGGAATTTTAGTGACTTGGTTATACGCCGGCATTTAATTAACGGTCTAGAGAGTTAGTTAAGAGTCTGAATTAACCAACTAACTGCGACAGGTATATCGGAAGCCTATACTTATTCCAGTCGGCCTTCTGGGACCTCCTGAATAGTTTCTATAAATAATGAAGCCGCAATTATTCATGAAACATAAATCTTAGAAGATGAACCAAACAAAGAAGAAGTAGAAGACGAAACTGGTAGGTAATAATGTAAACAAAGCTGCACATATAACACTTACCTACGTATTATATAGCTTCCAACACATTATGTATTCAAATTAATAATACAGGTTTTCTAAGATATAGCGCTTATTTGCGTTCTCATGGATACGAAAGTGGTAATACCGGTTGTTTCGGTATTTAAAATTAGAAAAAAAAACACGTATATATGTATTCTATTATGGTAGTAAAGGTACATTATCTAGAAGATGTATTTTATTACGTAACATCATAATGCAAAGTAATAAAAATAATAACATTGAACTCGCTAAGGTTGTAGTTAAATATTTTACATAAATAACATTTTAGTACTCGACTTTTACATTTTAATACTAACATTGACAAATTACGTATCATCAACAAAATTGTCGACAGATTTTTACACTCAGTAGCAATAGAGATCAAAATGGTGTCGCTAATCGCACATCTGTTACTCTTAATTAATGGATTTTGTTTCGGTACCTAATAGGCGGGAGGAAATACATTTCAAAACGGAAGTAAGCAAACATTAAGTTGATGGTTAAACTAGTATGTCGTTTCACATACTTAGGATAGTGTTCAAGGCGGCTTTGTCGGCCGACCGAGACGACATATGTCCTCCAATTAGTATAGAGTGCATGGGCTTACTCTGTCTTATAGATACGACTAAAGTATCTACCCATACTTAGTGTATTTAATGATTTTGTTAATATCATCTGAAACTTTAAATCGATCCTTTAACAGTAGATAGGTAACTATGAAAGCTGTTTCAACGCAGTTTCTTATCTTAGTTATCATGTTGCGATGTCATACCAATTGTGAGATCCCTAGAGATAGCAACATTAAAATAACAGTAAACTTAAGAGTGATAATAATGTCGATATCTGTTGTGGTCGTTGATGTTCGATTCACAACCTATGGTTAACTACAAGAACATCGAACCTAAGAGGTAAGATCATTTGGAGATTTAACGGTAATTCAACTCGAATGTTTGCGGTCTATTGATAGTGGAGCGTGTATAATAGTTTATTAGTACAGCTACGTAGGTACGAATAGTTACACGTCGTTCTTCAATGGCATTGTGGTATCGGGAAATCAAATGAAGCCGTAAGCACAATTAGGTTTGGGAAATTACCTAACTGAGACAGAAACGCAATTAAAATCAGTATATGTACTTGTAGTTTCATGCCAGTACCAGTGAAGAGAAATCATGACGACCCGAATGGCCGAGTCGGCAGTGACCCTGCCTACAAACCCAAGGGTCCCGGGTTCGAGTCCCGGTGGGGGCAAATATATGATTGGCGAGAACGGATGTTTGTACCCTAGTCATGGTTGTTTATCTATCTAAGTATAATATTATCTATATAAGTATGTGTATCGTTGTCTAGTACCCAAGATACAGGGCATCCTTGTTTGGGGTTAGGTCAATGTGTGTAAATAATGTCCAAGGTTATTATTATTATTATATTATTATCTATAGTGTCACCCACCCTATGTCAAAATAGTTGAATCTACAGTTTAGCGTGAGATTTACCCGTTACATAGCGCCTTCTCTCAAAACAATGAAACTTCTTAAAGAACTTCTGTTTTCTTCGACCAAAAGAACTTTTGTGTAAACTATCGGACTCATGTTTGGCAAAGCATTTGTTCAACCCGCAAGATGCCTCCACGTCGCTTTGCCGAGCTGCTAACTCGAAAGCATTAGCAACACCGGACGGATAAAAACCGCGTCGAACCTCATCAAGTAATTAATACAATTACTCCTCATGAAAACGTCGATAGAACCGGTTCCTGCAGATAAAAACACCGCAATCACTTAGCTCCACAAAGCGAAGGTTTCGTTCCTGCTGTCACAACTAAGGTCTACTCATCGCGTGCGGTTTTAAGGTGATATATTTATTTTACAACGCACAACTAAAACGACACTCTTTCAAGGGCGTTAGGACAATGCGAGCATAGTGTCAGTGTCTTCCGTGTTTTTGTTTCGTTCCGCATTAATCTCGGCATCATCGTTAGAATATTAATATAGTTTATACTAATTTATCATATTGCACTCCCGTCTTCCTCTAACTGTGTGCCATTTTGTAGTAGGTATCTGTCGTTAAGTCAACGTAATTATGGTTGTTGTTGAGAAGTGATTTGTATGCGCCATAGAGCTTGAATCCACTTAAAGGCTTGGAAATAGTAAAATCGGTGAAGTGCTGGTCGGACTTGCACGCGAAGGGTTCTGTAGGATCCTAAAAGAAGACTAAAAAGTAATAAAACAAAGTAAAAAATGACCGAATTTGACTTCGGATATTATTAAAGGGGGCGTGCCCTTTAATTTATGAAATCTCGTGTAAAACATTAAGGCTTGTGTTTTACTGTTTACCACATTGAGTAAAAAGTAACATCCATAAAAATAATGATTTATCCCAAATTAAATAAATTTTTAGCAAATGTTTACACCCTATTTTATACTAAACTACACAGGGTCGCCTCGCTCCGTTCCGCTTCGCTTCGCCTCCGGGTTATATTATAAAGTTGTGACCTAACAAATAAAAAAAAAAAATTCGGACATAGTGTGGCCAATAGGATTCTGTGAAACAACATGGGGGCACTGAATTTGGTGGGGGCACTAACATATTTGGGAGTCAAAACTTATATCGGTAAACAATATATTTGTTGCCGTTAATTATTTGTTGCTGCAACAGAAATACCCGGTCTGTGAAAAATCAAACCCGCTGTCGGACGGACAGACGGACAGGGTTTGGCATTCTTCGGTTACGGAACCTCAACAGAAACTAAGTAGTTCTTAAAGAAACTAAGTACCTAGTGGTAATAGCGTCGTCATTCGGAGCATGGCTAAAGGTTATTAGACTCTATATATCTGCTAATATGTAGGTCTCTTCGGCATTTTCCAATTGGTCGGTAATGCTCTTGGGCAGTAATTAACAAAGTGGTGGATAGGTCTGCGCCGGCGCAGGCGTCCTCGCTCCGCGGTCATTGCTTCCTGGTCACCGAGTCACCGCCCGCCGCCGCCGCCGCGCCGCCGCGCGCCGCCTCAGACAACCTACCTGCTGATCTGGCGACCCTACGCGCAGTTTTCGCAACATCGCCATGCATTATTCACGACCCACTCTATTATCCTTTGTTCTCTCGTCATTTCATCGACACTGTATCTCTATACCTAGTTGGTACTAATTGCGTTATTATTGCACCGTTATTAATATTAATGGGGATGCCTAGAGCCTGTGCCTAATATGTTCTATTGTTGTATTCTAACTGTAGGTATGTCGCAGTTAGTTGGTTGAATCAGACACTTAACTAACTCTCTAGACCGTTAATTAAATGCCGACGTTTAACCAAGTCACTAACATTTTGATTTAAATAAAGCATCGTCAAAAAAGTTTAACAATCTGGCTTACCGAAAGCCAGCGTACCGAAAACAAGACCGACAACAGCTGATTTGCACAGTTTATAACAGGGCAAAACATAGCGGTAGCTTAAGTGAAGGGAAAAGGGGGTGAGCGAAGCGAATTCCCCTTTATCCTTTGTGTTAGATTGAACATGTAAGAACAACAAAAATACTTAAAACATAAACTTAAGTACACATAAAAAATATATTATATTGTATATTTTTTGTTGCCTAGGAACGTTTAGACAACTCGTTGAACATTGCGTTCACTCAATCGTCTGACGGAATTTTAGTGACTTGATAAAACGTCGGCAGGGTCTAGAGAGTTAGTTATGTGTCTGATTTAACCAACTAACTGCGACAGGTACTTGTACTTGTTTTGCCTAGATCGTGAATTCGTGACTAGTTCTAATACTATCTATAACTTATATAAATCCATCATTTATTCTTACGCGAAATAAATATTCCGATAAATTTCCTTCGTGTTAGGTTGAACATCTAAGAACAACAAAAATACTTAAAACATAAACTTAAGTACACATAAAAATATATATTATATTGTATATTTCTTGTTGCCTAGGAACGTTTAGACAACTCGTTAAAAATTGCGTTCACTCAATCGTCTGACGGAATTTTAGTGACTTGATAAAACGTCGGCATTTAATTAAGGGTCTAGAGAGTTAGTTATGTGTCTGATTTAACCAACTAACTGCGACAGGTACACCGGGAGGGTAGGTGTACTTGTCTTGCCTAGATCGTGAATTCGTGACTAGTTCTAATACTATCTATAACTTATATAAATCCATCATTTATTCTTACGCGAAATAAATATTCCGATAAATTTTGGTCGTGTCATTGTTATATACTCTATTTATACTATACCCAACGGTAATAGGCATGATACGCGATATGATTCCATCACATTCAATTCACGTTTCCATAGCGATGCTACGCCCGAGATACACCACAATAATCTCCGTATTTCCAGCCCGCTTGTCACTTACCCATCTTACTGCCCACGCAGTTCTACAAATATAATAGGTACGTACTCAGACGGGTAGGGAGGCAGGCCGATAAACCCCAACTAATGATTGAATTTGTATATACTTTCGCAAGGTTGTGAATGTTGTGATCTGATATATATTACCTACAACTAAATTTATTAAAAAATTGTAGCAAGTAGGTAATCAGTACACTAGTATAGTTACTATTCGTAGTAGTGTAAGAAAGGATAAAATATCTTGTCCTACGAATGGATTATTGGGAAACGATTTGTTTACAAAGTTCGTCGTATGTTGCAGTGGCAATGTCCGGATGACGTCACTGAATGTTATTATTATCCCGAGAGGTAGGCAGCCACATTTCCTGACTATCGACCACAGCACGGGTGATCGTGGTTGCACGGTCACCCGTGCATGATCCACCTGCTTTGAAATGATTGCAACATTTCTTTGTTCAAAAATTTGTATAATACAAGTTACCATGATGGATAGTTAAATGAATTGAAAACAAGGATTTCCATACATCTTTCATACAGTTCCATACACTTTTTTGGCCAAATTGCTGTTATGAAATTGAAAATTAGTTTAAGTATTCTCATCACGTGAGTTGATAGGCTTACTTCATCACAACTGAGAGTGTTTTTTGTTTTGCTTTGAGCTATTCTACAGAATCATTGATGTACTGGCTAGCAAAAGATATAAAAACAGTTACCCCAAGTTATTTAGTTTTTAGGGTTCCTTACCCGAAGGGATCGGGACCCTATTCTTAAGCCTCCACTCAGATAGAGCCCGCTGACGCTACGGACGGACAGACGGACGGGCTCTATCTGATGAACTGAAATTGGTAGAGAAGTGAAATTTTCAAAGAATGTGTATTTCTGTTGCCGGTGGGTCCTCATTCAAGAGACCAGGTTTTAACACCACCCGCGGTATAAAAAACCACAACATACATATTTCAAATATGATCGTAGATTTCACGGCTTATCACATGGTTGTGTTGGCACAATTAAATTATTGTTTATTTTAATTAATTACTTTAAGACTTTTGGAAAGAAAAAAAAAGTTAAAAACCTAAATTATTCGAAAACCATTATTTTTTGGAAAGGGTATCACAAGTTAGCCCATTGCCCAAATCACAACATCTAGGAATGCTTAAACGTAAAAATATATTTGTTGTTGTTTAGTTGAGCATTTCCTAAAACGTAACCCCTCACCCCCAGATGCCGTGGGACTCATCCGAGGAGCAGATGGGCGCGCCCCGAGAGATGCGCATCCACGTGCAGCGCGTCATCGCCATCCCCTCCACCCACAACATGCCGCCCCCGCCCCCGGAGATGGGCCCCTTCGCGCCGCCGCCGCCGCCGCAGGACCACAATGAGGTGAGTGCAAGGGCTTACATGAGTTAAAGGGGATCAGTTATGAAGAGTGTCTAAGTTACGAGAATGTACATACGAGTAATAGCCCGACCAAATTCTGTATAGTTATTTAATAAAAAAACTGTATGTGGACTTAAGTTGTGGCAAACAAACAGAGGAACTTAGAGGAATGGGAATTAGAATGTTAAAAAAGGTTGACAGTCATTGTAAGGAGGAATAACAGAGAAACATCTAGTAAAAATATTTTCATAATGATTAAATAAACATCAAGCTCGTATTCCCATGCGCCGCTACCCCCTGCAGGCAGCACTCAGACGCCAAGCAAGACTCAGGAGTCAGGTAGACATCAATTCAAATGCCGTGCGAATTGTATTTTTTTTGTAATTTTGTGAATATTTAGAGAGACAAAGATTATCAAATTACTTGTATATGTCCGACACTCATGATTAGTCACGATCAACAAGCTAGTAAAAACCTACCGCATTACTGGTAATTATTTGGGTTATTTACAACAGGCTGTTTTCGCCTAATGCGTCGCCTTAACTGAGTTATCTTAATCGTGCAGTACCAGCAGGTTACATAGTTTTATAACTCTCTGATAAGTGAATTAAAGTAGGATAGCTTACTTAGAGACAATGGTCATCTGTTTTTCTTTGATATTTGTGTAGGTACTTATCGGCGTAAATATAGTATTCTGTACATTTCACGCATATTGTAACGTTTATGTAGAGTATCTATCGAAATAAATGTGGACAATGGCATGCATAGTAAGCAGAAACAATCTTTGGGTATCAATCATACCCGGAAACAAGACATCTTACGCATACAAAGTTTAGTTCCGACTTCGCACGTGTCGGCAGCACAAAAAGAGATCTTTCGATATAGTCATCACATCAGTATTTATTCTAGGGGTCGTTAAGCCGGTCACAAACACTATGTGTGTGTATGTATCTATACAGCTCGCATAAAATAATCCAAACTTTCATGTGATTGTTTACCGTGCTAGTAAAAGTAGACCGAGCCGAGTACAAGCAAGCTTTAATAATATTATGTATACTCGTAGTAAGTATAGTCCGTGACCGAATTCAAAGGTTAATAAGAACAGAGGTGATTAAAATATCAGCCTTAATTTTCTCAAAGGTTAATAACATGAAAACTTCATGAGGTGTCGCAGACTGTAAGATATTTCGCTGGTTTTGAAACTAATCGAGTTAAAACGCTGGTATTGTCTTATTTCCATCTCTAAAGCGCTATTTCTCTTAAAGGAGACAGAGATTTGCTAAATCCCAAAAAAATATCATTTTCTTTAGACATCCTTTTCTTTTACCGTGTATGTAAATACATTGTAATATAAATTGGAACTATACGAAAAAAAAAAACAACTAAATAGATGTTTTTCACATAAAACTTGCTGTTCCTTGGGATCTAAATAGAATATTAATATGTTTATTACGTGAACAAATAGGTATTAAAAATATCTCAAAATTGAGAAAGAATCAGTGGATTTTGAGAAATAAATAAAAAAAACGGTCAAGTGCGAGTCTAAATCGCGCACGAAGGGTTCCGTACCACCGTTCAATGGAAGCGATGGTGTGGGGTGAATAGTTTGGATTTTACACAGCAAAATATTGTTTACGAAGTTATTGGTGCGGTTACTTTCACACTCCATGTACGTAACCAGGTGCATCCATAAGTTTGTATGTGGTATTGAAAGAATTGTTGTATGGGAGCCCCTTAAATATATCTTTTATCCTGTTTTTTAGTATTTGTTGTTATAGCGGCAACATAAATACATCATCTGTGAAAATTTCAACTGTCTAAATATCACGGTTCGTGAGATACAGCCTGGTGACAGACGGACGGACGGACAGCGGAGTCTTAGTAATAGGGTCCCGTTTGGAACCCTTCGGGTACGGAACCCTAAAAATACAGAATTTTTGCACTGTTCTGCGGCAGCGATGGACGTAACAGCTATGTTGCAGTGTGAGCTGTTATGAACTATTTCAATATGATTGTGTCCAAAATATCAACACCACCACAAATCGTGTTGTTAATTTTACCGACACACGCGCCTTAATATGTAAATTCAGAAGTTAGATACGTAATGCAATTGTATGTACTCAGGACCGCATTCTGGAGGTTAGGTGGCTCAATGCATGTTGTCCACATGTTATATATGTAACCTAGAACCGAGAATATGGGTGCCGAGTCCCACAGGGAAAAACGAATAGCAATAGTGTATTGTAAGCTCGCAAGGACCGAACATGCCAAATGTGGCTTTTATTTGGAGACTGACTACCGAACACGGCATTTTGCGCCCTTGGAGTAATTGGTATACTATTGCTTTTCGAGTTTTAACAAGCGGCTCGAGGGCCTGGTGTCACCAAGCGAAGTTAATGTTTGCTTTGATGAATATGTTATAATCTTATATAATTGAAATCTTTTGATCACGTTATTTATAGAAAAGGACTTGTTTAGTCACGAAGGGATGTATCTAAAGATATAATTTTCCAAGTACACGAATTTTAGTTATATCAGTACTGAGAAGGTAGTAACTGTCTGCACCTAGGTTAGGTACGAGAAAGGAGTTGTCTTCGGACTGAGTACATACAATGTTAGGAAGTAAGTATGAAGCTAGTTCGTATCAATGTTAGAATTTGGATACGTAAATATTTTGTTATTACTAGATAATTTCCAAGATAAAATCAATTATAATTGTAGTTTATTACTATCCAGAATTAAGAATTGTGTGGTCACTTCCTGTTAAGAAAATATTTACTGTTCGAAGTTTGTGATAACCGCTTCCGGGGATTTATTCAACAAGATTTGGCTACTTGCGGTTACTGCTGTCAGAATAAAATAAAATAAGTTTGGATTTAACCTTTGACTGGTGACATGGTTTTTGTGTAACGTAACTGGTGACGAGGGGACTGAGAGGCCCACTGCGGTATCTAGTATAAATCATAGAAATTAAGTGTGGTAGTTAGCCAGAGTATGTAAAAACTGTGTTATCATATATAAATGGATAAAATAAAACAAATAACTATACTCTGAATATATTTTTTTGTTACGATCTTGCAATTTTAATGTATGTCGTCTTAACAATCAAAAAACTTGAGATGAGATCACAAATTACATAAGCAAAAAATTAATCAACATATTTTGACAAAAAAACACTTTTTTCTATAATATTGAAGTAATAATGAATTAAGAAAAAAAAGAACTAAAATCAAAAGTGTATTTTCACGAAATTGACAATGGTCGAACTTTGCCAATTTTTATATGCAGTCTGGGAAAATTTTTTTTGCACACTGCAAGCACACACGTTTCGGACACGATTCAAACTGGTAATTTGATTGGCGCTTTTATCGAGGAAGACAACTGGCTCCTGCTTTCCTGGAGTTTTGATTGTTCTCGGTTAAAAATGTGAAAAAACAATACAACAAAATTACGTAAAAAATTACGTAAGTGGTGACATGGGGTCTGAGAGACCCCTGCCGAACTTTACGCCAATGTAACTTACCGATTTGAGCCTGTCCGACACAGCTATCCCCTTCTACGGCATGGACGCAAGTAAACTCGAAGCTACTCAGGTGATGAGCCCAAGGAAACCCAGAGAAGGTGCCAAAATGTTGTTTTACTGACGCCGCTGGGCCTGTAAGACCCCTTGTCACCAGTTAAAGGTTAAAGAAGTTTACGGTATAAAATTATATTATTCGAGGAAACTACTTTGTGTATGCTGATGCTACGGAAGCCAACTTTAGGCGGGAAACGAATGGCAGCTGTTTGGATGGTTTCCTGGACATTCGTTATCCAGCACTAATCTCGAAAGGTCGAAGTGTCATCTTAGTGTAGTAGAAGGGTAGGGATCTATCGTTTGGGAGGAGAAGGAGGGGGGGGGGGGGGGGGGAAGGGAGAGGGGGATCATCGATTTTGCGTTGTACGTTTCGTAATCGCTTTTTAACTGAGTTGAGGTTAGGAACTAATTTTATTAATAACTCGATAAAGATACATTACCTTGTAATAAGAATGTAGTGTTATAATCCAGGGATTATAATTAGGGATCCAGCTCCTACTAGATTTGACCCCTTTTACCCCCCTTCTCCTGCCAAACGATTCTAGACCCAAGACATCTTTTGTTTCATTTATGATGGGTGTACGAAGCAGCGAGCCTTGCAATACCAAATAAATACCAAATAATAAATGTCTTTATTACTGTAGATATTTACATATACTTAGCAATCGTCATTTTTTGCCACTTCTCTACATTGGACCACTGTGGGAGAAGAAGGGCGTAGAAACTCCCACAGATTGATTTTTAGATCTCTTTTTAAAAATTGCTTATGCTTAACTAATACAAAATATAATATTTAGTCATTATCATAATTAATAAGCAGGAATAAATAATTACAAAATTATTAACAGCAAGGTCTGTGTTGAGCCAGATTAACCCCATACAGACCCATCATTTAAGTAATCTTGAACATTGTAATATCCCTTTTTCGACAAAGTCGCTTTAACATGGATTTTAAATTGCTCAAATGGCAACTTCAACATCTCCAGAGGTATCTTGTTGTAGTAGAGAATGCACTGACCCTTGAAAGAATTGCTAACCTTCGCGAGTCTAAACCGGGGCGCAATGTGATGCTAGGACCAAATAATACAACCAGAAGTACTGTCTCATCATATTTGATCACGTTTTCCTTCGCGCGTGCGCCAACCTGTTAGATGTCTCCACTATACCGGTTCCGCTATCCTGATTGCTATATTGCTATATTCTCTTTATTTCTACCTGACTTGCAATTTTACAGGTCAAGTAGTTTTTGAGTTTCATGAAACTCTTATACCCCCCTGCCAAATTTCTTACTTGTAGGTTTTTTTTTTTCATATAAAGATCACCATTGAAGTTTTAAACTTCCTATCTGTCAAATTTCATATATTTTAGCTATGTTTATTTATATTTGTATGCTACCTATATGTTCACCCCCGCATTACCCCAAATTACGAGTTTGGAAAAAAAAACTTGTTATCTGACGTCTTGCTCCTATAACCTGCTGAATTTCAGCTTTAAAGTGAAGTACTTTTTGATTTTCATACAAACTGTAACCCCCCTTAAGGATCGAATTTCGCGAAATCCCTTCTTAGCGCTAGCCTGCGCTATACAGCGTGACCTTTAATTAGCTGACCGTACTAGGTCGGCCATAAGTTTTGTCACATACAATAAATGAAATATTGCTGTGCCTGAACAAGGTCCAAAATGTTGTAAATTTTATAACTATGGAATGCAATAAATAAACTTGAAATCAACTTGAAAGAAATGACACAAAAATTTCTGTAATACAATAGTAGTTTATGATACTGTTGCATAATAAGGGTTCTTATAACTTAGTATCACACGAGTGTTATAAGACCAAGTTATGTACAGTGTCATACACTACTTTATCTACTCTCATACTATAATACATGAAATAATATTTCAAATAAAACGCTGAATATACCTAGATTTCGCCGGTAACAGGATCATGGTCATGTTTGACGCAGCTTCCAGAATGTCAGGTGGTGTACGACTACCACTATCCTCGCTTTCAGACATGTTTTTACACAAAAACTAATTTATTTTACAAACAAAACCAAACTTTGTTTAATTTAAATGTAAAATGTTGGCACCAAGGCGCAAACATCGATTGCGCATGCGTGTTTCTTTTTTTTTCCTTCCGAATCGCCGGCCGGCGCCGGCTACGGAGGCACTACCTTTTTTTAAAGTACAGGTTCAACCTTTTTGGTCCAGCTGGAGGTTGTATAGGTGTATCGTTATGATTAAAAAGTTATTTAATGATATAGGTGTCCATACAAGACCTGTATCGTAATAAAACTTTTTTTTTGGCCTGTGCGTAATGTTTGTAAATTGTCATAAGAGTTTTGATTTCATTCTTATAATCTTTGAATTATAGTACCAGAGTAGATAAATATTAAATGATATTAAAACTAGACCTCCCCAATTTTCGATACAAGCCTTTATTCTGCGCGCCAAGTCATCTATAGAAGCACGCACGACATCCAAGTCAACATTGGCCACTGCTTTAATCAGGGATGCTTTGAGAGACTCCAAAATGCTATGAGGTATAGCGCAGACCTTCTCCTGTAGGTACTGCCTTATTTTATTATCCAATGGACTAAAGTCTGGACTCGAGGAGGGCCAGTATTTTTGTCTGACAAAGTCGATTCCACGGGAGGAGAGCCAATTTTGAGTGATTTTTGCCTTATGAGCTGTTGCAGATTCCTGGGGGAAGTACCCAGTGTCTGTCTTTGAACATTGTCTGTGAAAGAGGTTCCACATGATTTCTTAGGACTGTGTTTTGGTACACGAGTGCACTTGTTTTAACTCGTTTTTCACAAAAATACAACTCAGTTGGGCCCGCATAGGAAACTCCAAGACAAACCATGAATGTCGAAGGATGGTGACCACACTGAACACGTGGGCAACCTACGTCTGCTCACTTCTTCACTGTTATGCGCATACACTCTATCATTCTGTTTGTTAAAGCTTTCCTCGACATCAAAAAATTTTTCGTCCGAAAAAAGGATTTCGCGGTATCTTTTCCCGCGTATAGCAAGATTCTTTCGAGCCTGATTTTTTTTAGTTTAGATTCAAATATTCGTATTCCGAACGCCCATAACTTTGTTTTTGGTTCGCGTTCTAACTTCGAAGTTTGAGGTATGTGACAAACCTTATGGCCCGACCCATAAATTTTGGGGAATGATAGTAGCCATAATTATGAACTTTCCCCAAAAAAAACATAGTCGCAAACGAAAAAAAAATTGGGTCTCCCATAGTAACTTGTAATGAGCTGGTCGGGTCAATGTACTTAGGGACGATTTTCTTTTCATTTGCGACCATATATTTCCTTTGGGAAAGTTGTTCATGTTGATAGATACTATCATTCCCAGAATTATGGTCAGCTGATTAAAAGTCATTGTAAGGAACCCACGTACAGAGTGTCATGACCCTAGATCCACCCCGACAGTTTATAGTTGCAAAATGAAATTGCTTCTGTTGGCACGCGTCAAAAATGCTGGTTTTACCCTCGGGAGTTTAAAATATTATGGTAGGTAGGCTGCTATAGGTAGGTACGGGTAAAATGGGCCGAGAGAAAATCAATTCGGAAAATTCTTTCAAGCCGGTCTCATCCGATTTAGGTACCTATAAAGGCTAAACGAGCAGCTCTTAAAATTTTGTATTAGAAATCGTCACATAAAATGTCATAGTACCTACCAAGAATTTATATAAAAGTTCTGAAATGAACTTTTTATGTAACATTAGAACTCCTTATGTAAGTAATAGGTAGATTCTTCCAGTAACATAGGTACTCACAGAACATTGCCCTGGGTGCACTGGCTCGAAAAATCTAGCAAACTAAAGCACAAGACTCCGTTAGTATAATTAACATATCTACCAAACCGTACAGTCGCGTAGCGTACCTTTCTTGTATTCCATACGTCACACCGTCATAAAGAATAATACACAAACGTGGTGTAACTTGATCTGAAAACACTGTACCTCACTGTCTTTGTTTAATGTTTATATATGAATATTTCATAATTTCTTTATTGCGAACAAATCATATAAAAACAAGAGTTACATAAAAATTGTGTTCAAAGGCGACCTTATCTCTAATAAGAGATCTCTTCCAGCAAACCAGGTTAAGATGGGAAAGGTGGTTTTCTGCGCAGGGGTAAAGCTATATGCGTTCAATATATATACTATAATTACTGTAATAATGTAATTATAAATAAATAATCTTACACAAATCGAACTAGGCCAATAAGCTCAACAAAGCTTGTTTTATGGGTACTAGACGACGATATATTTAATAGAGATAAATACTTATGTAAATACATAGAAAACATCGAAGACCAAGAAACAATTAATTTTGCTCATCACACAAATATCTGCCCTTACCGGGACTCGAAGCCAGGACCGTCAGCTTCGTAGGCAAGGTCACTAGTCGCTAGGCTAAACCGGTCGTCAATTAATGTATGAATATATGATGTTCATGTACAGCATTAGGATCACTAATACACGAGCTCTGTGGCGTTGTGGTTTGGGGCTCTGCCGCCCCAGCGAGAGGTCCCAGGTTCGAATTTATATCTTCGATGGTTATATATGTGTGTCGTCGCTGTTTCTGGTTCCCACGAAATAGGGTATCATAGTGTAGGGCCAATAGCGATGTATGTGCTGGTTTATAAAAGTTTATCTTTACGGATGTATTATACGTTTATAATACATTTGTATTATAAGTAGGTATTGAAACATTAATCTGTAACGTGGTATACAAAGTTTTGAAAGATACATATATATATTAACGTCCAGTTTATCTACTACTTGTCCACTTTATATAAACATAAACAAACATAAACATTCATACACAGGCACAAACATTGCTTTCCGAATTACACTATTTTTTTTAATTACAAACTAGCCCTTATTGTGATGAACTTAATAAGGTCGGTAACAACTTAACTGATATTAGTCAGCTTTATCAGATGTAATTATATATAATGATAATAATTATTAGTTTTAAATATATTTTTTGCAGCAGCGTTAAAATTTATAGGCACTAAGTAATTGTGCATAATAGCTTTGACCGATAAATATACGTGGTTATAAAAGTACTTTGTATGTATTAAAAAATGTTTATATAGAACCTAGAATGGACGACGCTCAATAAATGTACTCGCGTAGCACATTTATTTTATTTCAATGAAATTTCAGCGTATCTTAAGAAACTAGTTTGAATATTTCGGGTAATGGATTTTTTAAATAATGTTTTAAATATCTACAGTATATTTAGCACAGAAAACATAGAAAGCTCACGATGAATTCTGCCGAAATGTTGGCATGATCGTCAAATTCTTATCTTTACTTTATTATAAACTGAGATCTCATCACTTTATAAAACTAAAAAACTATAATATCAATGTTTGTTCACATTCTGACTGACAACTGAAATATTGACAGACGAGAAGACATTTGACGGTGTTGCAGGACCGCCAACGTAACGGCGAAGGAAATTTGAGCCAAAGAGTTTCGTTCATATGAGAATTGAGTAAACTACGCTGTAGAGGACAAATGGAGGACATTCTATGTTTTAACGGATATTTCAATAATCGTGTAAAACTGTTTGTTGGCCATTTAATTAAAGACACAATTTTCTAGAAATGGTTTTCTCAGAAAATCTTTTACTTTTGAATAAAAAATTACAAAAGAAGCATTTTCATCCCAAATTAATAAAATGTCCACTAAATCTTTCCACCCTTACTGGATTGGAGAAGGTGTTATGAGTTTCAAGTGTCTGTCTGTCTGTTTGTCTGTGTGTGTGTCTGTGTGTATGTCTGTCTGTGGCATTCTAGAGCTCAAACGGGTGGACGGATTTTAATGCGTTTTTTTATAAATACTTCCCTGCGATGGTTCTTAGCAATGATGTATCAAAATCGGTTCAGTAATTCGAAACTTATTAGCTTAACAAGGACACGAGTCAACCAATTTTAGACTTTTAACCCCGGACGACGAAAAATATGAGTGTTGGTATAGGTACGAGGCGTCTACCTGTCTGTGTGTGCGTGTGTGAGGGTGTGAGTGTATGAGGGTGTGTTTGTGATAGCTAAACTGTACGACAATATGTAACTAAACCGTGTGGGTGATAGTTAACTTAACTGTTGGTAAGAGATAGCTAAAGTGTTTAGTGTGAGGTACCTAAAGTTTTTGATAAAGATATCTAAGAGGTACTAAAGCTGTTTTGCATCTAAACGTCTTGAGAAGTAGCCTAATGAAATCCACGCAGTATACTCCCCCAAGATGACGTGGCGAGTACATTAGGTCTACTAGGTCACGCGGTTTACTGCTTAGAGATCATGTGGCTACTTTTTAGGGTTCCGTACCCAAAGGGTTAAAACGGGACCCTATTACTAAGGCTCCGCTGTCTGTCTGTTCATCTGGTGACAGATGAACAGACAGACAGCTGGCTGGCTGTATCTCATGAACCGTGATAGTTAAACACTTCGTGCGCGAGTCCGACTCGCACTTGGCCGGTTTTTTACAAGACGTTTAGATGTTTTCAACGGAAGAGACTGTAATCAATGAAAGGAAATATTATATAAACACATTTATTATCATCCTCCACGTCATCTCATAAGTATAACATAAGTCGTATTATTAAAAGTTTATTTTCTTCACCAGCCAGTTCAGTTTTATCTGATTGAGTGTTGTTCGCACTCCGTGATGTCTTTGGGGTTGAAGCACTGTCTTTTCTTGTACCCGAGGATGATTCCACTGTAGCACATTCCACATCATTCAATAAGTTTGTAAATGAAATATCCTGTATATTCACAGCTGTTGGTAGTTCCTGAAAGAAGGAAAAGTAGGAATGAGAAATGCTCATTGACCGATCGAGCGAAGCGAACGCGAAATAGGAATCTTGATTCTAATTAGAAAAAGCAAAGATTTTGTAAAAATAATTCCTCAGCCATTGCTGAGGAATTATTTTTACAAAATCTTTGTATTTCAATCTTTGTCATTACAAAGACAATTTTTGAATGTAAAACGTTAAGCTGTAGGTACCTACGTGGTACCTACTAAGCAAGGAATCACGATTTCAGAGCTGGCAAACTCAATTCTTCGGTTGTTGTTCGAACGCTGCAGAAACATTTTAGATAAACCAAAATGATAATCGATCGAGCAGTTAATATGTATGTTCAAATCAAACTTACCTTTAAATTTATCTTTAAATTCGGAAAAACCCGAAGAATCCAAATGGTCTTCGACAGATTTATCAGCCATCAAGAGTCGCCAACAGCACATAACCTTTTTATTATTGTAGGTAAGGCGACCGACCGGCTTGCCCTTGAACTAAAGACTGACTAACTCTGATGACAAACTGTCATCGAAAGACACCAAAACTTTAGATAAAACTTGCAGTTTGTTTGTTATTTTATTATGTGCCAAATATTAGCTGCTGTAGCTAAGTAGTTAGCTAATCAAAACAAAATTTTGCTAAAATTCAGTTCTCGCTAAACAGATAGCTACAGTTTAGTTAAAACAGCAAACATTTAGCTAATTAAAATAGGCACCTATAAGTAACGGATTAGTTTTTCCATAGCCTTGTACCATCCATAGCCCTAAAAAGGTTTTCTACAATAGGATAGGAAAAGAGGAATGCCGCAGTGTTACCATCCGCAAATCGCCGGAATCGTATGCATGTGAAAAGGCACCAAGTCTACCGAAAAAGTAAAAATCTACCTATATCGGACACGTGATTCGCCGGTAGGGCCTTTTTCCTAACTCCTATAGATGGCGTCTTTTCTAGGGAAAATATTCGCATCATTTGTTCATACAGCCTATGGATAATAGGTACCTACCATACCTATCACTTAATAATGTAGGTACTATCATCGTACGGCTGCTTATTACTTCCATGGTTGAGCGTTAGGTACTTTATCT
Source organism: Argyresthia goedartella (assembly GCA_949825045.1). NCBI lineage: Eukaryota > Metazoa > Arthropoda > Insecta > Lepidoptera > Argyresthiidae > Argyresthia > Argyresthia goedartella. The sequence goes on along the minus strand of OX463821.1, from coordinate 15,587,087 downwards.
ACCTTTACCCAAATAGTAATAAGTAAATTATGGTTCTGACCTACATACATTAGTTATTTATTGCTCATCACTTTGTATTATTATCATTTTGTAAGTACTAACAAAAGTATGCTTTACCATTACTGTAAGAAACAGCTAACCTTGGTTAGTTATTCAGAGGTAAATTAAAAACGAATAATCTAATACAGTTAAATAGTTTAGTAAAAGTGAACAGTTTAGAAAACGGTTGCTAATGCTTTAGATATTCGTAACAAAGGCAGGTTTTACAAAAAAAAAAGAGAAGTCAGGGTGAAATTATTAAAAAGATTCGTTTAGTGTACTTCAGAAAAAAGTTGTGTAGCTGTTTAGCTACACAACTGTTGAGCTAACCAACTTTTTTCAGTGTAGGTACGTTTAAATGGCGATTTAGGTATATTTTATGTAAAAATTAATTCGCTGTCGGAAAGCATAAATTGGTAAAGTGGAACTTATGATGAAGACTGCAGATAGCCACCGGAACTACACAATGCTACGAACATATTTTACGAGTTAGGATGGGAATCGATTGCATATATCCGCCGCTCAGATCAGCTATTTAGTTCTTCGAGCGGTTTATTATCGGACTTGCAAGCATGTCTGACGTGCTATCGACCACTTTTTGTTTGTGTATTATGTTTTTTAAGGTTTTATATTAAGACGAGCGAATGGCGACCAAAATATCTCAGAGCTATAAGAGCGCAATTGCCTAAATTTTCGGCCAAATTATGCTTTTGGGCGGTAACGTTTTTCTACCCCTAAACCTTTATGGAATAAGACAAATTTGGTCTCATTCGTTTCCACGCATCATAAACGATGCTTGTAGTTTTTCCTTTTTTTTGAAAATCTGGCTTGATTGGTTAAAAATAAATAAAATGATGAGAGGGTTTTTTTTGGTCAAAAAAGTGAATGTTTAGGTACTTATATTTACTAAAATACAAAATATTTCAAAAAAAACAAAACGCACGAGCATAGTTTTTCATAGTATCTCAAACATGTGAAAAAATTGTGAAAATCGGACAAGGTTTAAGGGGTGAAAAAGGTTACCGCTTATTGTATGGAAGCTCGCGCCCACACGATTCTCTTAATGAGGCAGGGTTTTTATTAATTTGAAATTTATAGTTATACATACACATTATATACTAACTACATGGAATCGCCTCGCACCGCTCCGCTCCGCTTCGTTTCTAAGTTGTCTTATAAAGTTGTTACCTAACAAACCTAACTTTAGTATTCGGACAGCAAGTGAACTATCGCAACCAATACGTTTCTGTGAAATTACATGGGCGCACTAAGTTTGGTAAACATTTAACATATTGGCAGTATATTTGTATTGGTAAACAATATATCTTTTACCTTTCAACCTTTAGAACCAAATCTGTGCTTCAGCCATTTCTGGAAAAATAGCACGACAGGCTAATATTCTATGTATTATTTGTTTTAGCAAAACTCCGTTATGCACCAGTTCGTTCCGCAGAATGCACCAGTCCAGGAACTTGACCAACCCCAGGTACCTATAAACATATTCATTTACATAGCGCATATTATATTTTTTATTATTAGCGCATGTATTATATTATATATACATTTGGAAACAAAAGCTGAAACATCGACGAACGACTAATCCCTGAAGTTCGTATCGTTACGTCGAGAGAAAGATAATTTAGTCTAGTCTTTGAATATCATTTACCATCCCAATCTATATAATGGTTGTTTTGTGTAGTTGGTTTACAAATGGCAAAATACTTTTCTGTTTGATATGCCTCTCCGCTACTTTATACTCTGTTCTAACGCCACACCGACCGTCAGCCCCCCTGCAGCTAAGTAGCGAATCGTGTAAGAAAAATATATTCTAATGTAACTATACACTTTTGATACATTCGCCAGATATTTCTTGCGTATTCAAACTCCTATAAACTCCCAGCTCTGACCTATATACCTATATTGTATGACCTGTGACCTAGATAAAGGGGGCGTCGTTTCTGACATAGTATCTAATCTTATGGAAATTTTCCATTTGAGAAAATGGCGCCATCTCTTCTCTCTCGTTTATTACACTTTGTGTTTCGCCGTGGACGGAAGGCTCACGAATTCTAATAACGGTGGACCCCACGCGGCACTTACAACTGACTTTTTTATCTGGAGGGAAAATATCATCGTGGTGGTACAGGTGTCCTGGTCTAAGTTGATGTGAAGACGACAGCTACATGACAGCGAAATTTTGTAATCGATGTTGTGTAGGTATTTTGTAGTGAAAGCAAACCCGCAATAAGTAATAAAATTAAAATAAACATCGACGTCGACAAACTTTCGAAGTATCTATTTATTTTCGGCCATAAACCAAAGCATGAAATATCGACCCTCGACTATGTAGCAAACAAAACATAGTATGACTGACATGTTACCCCGAAACTCAGTGCAATTATTTTTTAAAATTGACGTCCTAATTTTTTTCATTAGTTACGTTGAGCGAAACCATTCACATCACTTAGATCAAACTATATATACAGCGTTTTGTAGCAAATCCTCTTAATTTACAATTTTGCTTTACAACGCCTTTGTGTTGGATAGGCATGCTCATAATAGAACAGCTTACCGATATTGTAGACACTACCTTCAGCATAACGTTAGCGTACGTTTCAATACAATACATATCAATTATACTAGGCACTTATTTGTGAGTACGTTTCTATACACATTCCGCATGTCTTTTTAGGGTTCCGTACCCGAAGGGTTCCAAACGGGACCCTATTACTAAGACTCCGCTGTCCGTCCGTCCGTCCGTCCGTCCGTCTGTCACCAGGCTGTATCTCAAGAACCTAGCTAGCTAGAGAGTTGAAACTTTCACAGATTATGTATTTATGTTGCCGCTATAACAACAAATACTAAAAAACAGGATTAAAGAAATATTTAAGGGGGCTCCCATACAACAATTCTATCAATACCACATACAAACTTATGGATGCACCTGGTTACGTACATGGAGTGTGAAAGTAACCGCACCAATAACTTTGTAAACAACATTTTGCTGTGTAAAATCCAAACTATTCACTCCACACCATCGCTTCCATTGAACGGTGGTACGGAACCCTTTGTGCGCGATTTAGACTCGCACTTGACCGGTTTTTTTAGTATGAAATAGATATATTAACGCTCACTTGAAATTGCTTAGCTGCTATTATTTGCTTTAATGAACGAACAATGCTTTAGCTTGAAATAAGATACACATGGTGAAACACAGATATAACCGCTACTAGCTAGTTGTGTTCAGATCGCATTATAAACAATATATTTATGTTAATAGGTACCCTATGAATCTAAGATAGGCTTATCTGGTCTAAAATTATTGTACAAATGGATAACTTTACTGCATTGTGTCCTCGGTTGTGACAAATCTACAGATTGATCCGATTTTGTGAATGAAGTATATTGATAAAGGTCACATGACAGTTCTTACGTATAAGATACATACTTCTGCTGCCTACATACACACCATTTTCCCGAAAGAGGCCTATGCAGATCTAAGGACGGACATCCACTTTCTATGATTATAACTCTTTTATAAATATAACTTGTTCGTACCCGCAGATGCACATGATGTCCGCTCAAGGCAACCAGGGAGGCCCTTGGGGCCTGACTCCCGAGGACCTTCAGATTATCCAGAGAACCGCTGAGGAGGCCACCGCCTCACAACGTCGGGAGCAGCAGCAGCAGCAGATGGACAGCGATATGCAGGAGGTGAGCTGGTGATGATGATATACTTCTGGCCAGAACACAACATCTATAACCACTAGCAACTCCACGACGAATTAGCAGCGAGATTTCCATAGGCTGGATAGTGAAACGATTTTATCAGTGGATCAGAGTTGTAGGGAAGAAATATGTGTTTGTGGCAAGGTGCGTGCTGACAGATAATAATGAGATTGCTGCATATGTTTTTGTTCGCGTATGAATTGAATTAAAAACGGGTATCCAGGTCTAAAGGCATAATAACACCACTGCCATGTTCCGCAAAACATAATTAGCAAGTTGTACAAATGGACAATCTTACAGAACTCGAAGTTCCTGATTCCCAATCGATTCATAAGTTAAGTAAGTTGTTTATGTTTTGCAGGTGAAGACGATCGTGAATACGCTGGCCGCCGCGGAGGCTGAGGAAGAGGAGCAGCAGCGGCGCCAGCAGCCGACCCAGATGGAGGACGTACACTCCGTCCGCGCGCCGCGCACGCTCATGCTGCCGCAGGAGATGCCGGCGGAGGAGAGGCCCCACTGTGAGCTATACCCATACACTCACCGATAGATCTAATGAAACTCCTTCGTGGAAACTCTTTGCGTACACCGAGAGTAGCAGCGCCGCGGCAGCCGACAAGATGTGACATGCGACGCGATACGATGCGATGGAGAGGCTGCACTATGAGCTATAATCATAGATATATCTAGAAACACACTTGAAACTTCTTCGAAAAAGCTCTTTGCTTACACATACATAGCCAGAGCCGTAGATTAGTCTGGCAAAGTGAAATCTCATCTCTTACCAATCCATATCAACAATTCACTATAGATAGATGTCGGTTTATTGGTAAATCAGAATTATACTCCCTATCACCAGGAGAATACGGCCGCGATTTGGCACGTATCTGTCTTATATTAACCGGTTCTAAGATTGCGTAGATGGAAAATTGAGTACGGGTGGCCTTCCATGACAACTTTCCTTTCAATGCCCACTTTTGATTGGTTCATTCAAAAATTTTGGCATGCCAACTTTTTTCACATTATCACAACTTCACTGGAATTTTGTAACTTTATGCCTCTAAGCCTACGATGCCTCCTTTTTCAACTTTTCATTTTACTGGTGTATGTCGCCAACTTTAGTTAAAAAATGTATCAGCTTGTTTCGTCACAATATTCAATATTTTTACAGTCAAATCAATAAGTGAAATAGTAAAGTATTTTGATTTCGTTTTGAAGCAAAAAACCGGGGCATCCTGAAAACTGTCTTTTAGCGAAGCTATTTTTTTTTTTGCTAAATACCGCCTTTATGTATTTTACAATTGATTGAATTGACATTGTTCTTGGTAAAGGAATTAAATCTGAGCAGGTTGTTTCAGAATCCAGTAGTTGGTATGTCAGGTTAGCGAGATAATTGGATGTGGAGCAATTGGATTTTGAAAAAAAAAACTGATCCGAAAGTATCCCATTGATTTTATTATTTAACTTCTCAAAGCTCGATTTTTTTTGAGGCATCTCGATTTTGAACCTTATGTCATCGTAATAAAATTCAAAACCTACAACGGGGAATTGGCATAATATGATGCCTGCGGGTCTTGAGGGGATAAGAATTAGAGTAAGTATTCAGTTTTACGGATATAGATTGAATTTTGTTTTATTATTTATTGAAATCAAATTCAGTTTACTCTTCATCCGTGAATTTTTCTTTGTATTAATCAAACTTGTTGTAGAAGCTATTCCAAACGTTTGAACTTTGCGCTCGTCTGTACCAAAGATGGCACAACAGAAAGATTTATGCCCACTTTTCTCAATAGTCATAAAAGAGTTATGGCAATAGTAGGCATAAAGTCACAAGATCCTAGTGAAGTTGAAAAAGTTGGCATGCCAACATTTTTTGTGTAAAACAAAGTGGCAGAAGTGGGCATTGAAAGGAAAGTTGTCATGGAAGGCCATGCTAGGAAAATTGATTCTAATTAGCATACGACAAAATACGAGTGCGGGCTTTATTGTTGTATATAAAGAAAGCCGATGACAATGTTCACGCAGGAGAGAATGAAGAGTAGCCAAATGTAGAGGGTAATTTCCTCGTAGCATAGGCCTGAGTAACAAGTTATACTGTACCGAACTAAACTGGTAATTAAGTAAGACAGGAAACGAATTCAAGCGAGTTCTGTGTTTAGTTAGATAAACACCATGCACTCATGTAATTTATGTAATCTAGAATATTAAATAAACATAAACATTTGCATACAGGCACATACATTGCTTCTGGCCCCACTCTAGGGGTCGTGGCCTGGCCCACCTGTGTCCTGAGAACTAGTAACAGCGACGTCGCACACTTATAAACATCGAAGACCTGGGGATTTTTTTCTTCTCTATCCCCGGCCGGGGATCGAACCCGGGACCTCTCACATGGTAGGCTGAGCCACAACCGCTGCGCCACAGAAGTCGTCAGATATAGTAATGCCTTTTTTGAAGATAAAGTGTTTTTTACATGGTTTTTAAATTACTCAAAAGAAAAAATCTAAATCTCCAGAGGTATCTTGTTGTAGTAGAGAATGCATTGACCCTTGAAAGAATTTCTATGCTATTATATTTGCTTGAATTTTCACGAGTCTAAACCGGAGTGCAACTAGAGAGATTATTTCTTAGGTTATCGTTGGAGCTGTGTATAGCTTGTAATAGAGAAATCAGTTTATTCGGATTATACATAAAACGGAACTAAGAAGATACGAAGTAGGCATAGAATATAACATAATTTGTAAAGTATACTATTAAATAATCCCTATCTATAAAAAATATTAAAATATATGTAGGTATTTCTGTTCCACGAGATCATGCTGTCACCAAAGTATTCCTGCTCGCATTGAAAGGCCCTGACATGTTTTCGAGTGCCTCTTACTCTCATGGAAACTGCTCTTGTAACTGAGATTTGTATTTTCATTTTCAGCCAGTACACTATTTGAGAATACGCTTTTCCCCATTTCTCGTTAAGCTTTGATGCGTTTTTTTTTAAACTATTTGGAGCGGTTTTTTGGGAGCGGCCTATTGTTAATTTTGTATTTTTTTTAAAGGTTTTTGCGTCATAAATTATATTTTCGAAGACGAATATGATGAATATTCGTATGTTCCCACCATGTAATATGACGACCCGAATGGCCTAGTCGGCAGTGACCCTGACTACGAAGCCAAGTGTCCCGGGTTCGAGTCCCGGGGGGGGGGGGGGGGGGGGCAAATATTTGTTTGATGAGAACGGATTTTTGTACGCTAGTCATGGCTGTTTATCTATCTAAGTATAATATTTATCTATATAAGTATGTGAATCGTTGTCTAGTACCCAAGATATAGGGAATCCTAGTTTGGGGCTAGATCAATGTGTGGTATTATTATTATTATTACCTCATTCATATCGAGCAACTGACTCGGCCACCCTTTGCTTGCTCAAGTACGCTTAACTACTCAGTCATTGGAGCAATTAGATTTGAAGCCTTGGAATTGCTAATTTTAGAAATTATACTAAAATGATACCCCCCCCCCCCCCCCAAGGTATTATTGATACCAGTTCGCAAAAAGAGTTTAGTCAAACTTTGTGAAAAATTCTGTTTTTATTTGTAATTATTCACCCGAAACTCGAGAAAGGTTTGCCACGTTCATGCATGAAAAGTTACATTGCTCTTTACTTTCTTTACTATTAGGGATGGGAGAGACAAAGTATCTGCACTTTTTCAGCACAAATACAAGTTTTAGCCGTTCGATAGTCAAATAAAATTGAAAAACCGTGAAATATCAAAACTTAAAGGTTGGGTTGACATTTTAGAAATTGAACATTTCTAGCGCAGATAAACCTAGTTTATAAGCCGCCGAGATGAGAGTTCTAGTGAGTGCCCGTGCTCGGAGTTAACTCCGTCGGGAATAGTCGTCCGTTAGACTAGTAATCTAATTGATTGGTTTATCTTGCCTTAAACTCTCATTTCCTATTCTGGACTGTTGCACATTTATCAGCTTGGCCGTCCTTTAGTTTAAGCGCTACAAAGATGGCGCTTGTGGTTGGTGAGGTAGTTTGTATTAAACTTTACCTGTGTTTGTAATAGTCTATCTAGAGTGAGTTGCCGAAAATTTTCGGTCATAGAACGGTTTTAATGCAAATATCCTGTTGTTTCAGACGTCCAGCCCCGCTCAGTCCGTAGCGTGGACGGTCTTCTCCACCGTGAGAAGCGAGTCAAGCGCTACGCCTGCCACTGCGCCTAATCGCGCTCACAGCTGCGCCTGCGCACCCCGCGTCCATCCGTCCAACCCCTGTGATTACCCCCCCCCCCATCTTCAAATTAATGATCAGAATCAGAAACACCCACTGTTAAACGATACCCGCTAATTCTGCTCTATAATAAACTTGTTAAATCATGCATGAGCCAAGAACGGTCGTTTTTAATTACCATTTTATTCTACGAAGGTGGCTGGTTAATTAATATTAAAAATAACACTTAGTTATTGTTGAAAGATTTTTAAATTATATGTATATGTAGTTTCGATTATAATATAATAGATTATTTTCTACTTTGTTATTAATAATTTAAATGATTATAATTTCAACTCAAATGCAACGTCGTATTGAAAATGTAGATAGAGCGAGGTAGGAATATTGCAATATCATAGATGGAAGTCACAGTCTGCGAACTTATTAATAAGGTTAATGTCATTTGTGAGGACTCCTTATTGCATTTTTATCGAACCATATAGAGTTGCATTTAATACCGGCACTAGTGTAGTGAACCTACAGCGCTCTGATATTGTGAACCTGTTATCATCTTGAGACTTGATGCAAATTTTATAAGTATTATTTTACTGCTGCAATGAATACATTAATCATTCCAGACATTTGTGATGCTGAATTAAAATTTTATTAGTTTTACCCACGTCTAGTTTCATTTCGTGTACTGGAATGGAATGTGTTTGTGTGAGACCACTTATGAGATGTAACCAGAAGGTCGTCAAGTAGCGGGTAACATGAAACATGCTTTGGTGTGGCACGCATCTGGTTTATTGATTTTTATGAAACTTTGTGCCGGCGGCGGTGTGAGAGAGAGGTGCAACTTTCACTGAGGTAGCGAATTTTGTTAAAATGATCAAACTCGTGCAGGTAAACGTTTTTTTTTTGGTGTAATGTTAATGGAATACGGTGATGGATTCGTCGTAATATTCAGGCCTCTAACATAGATGCATCCCGAGTCGGAAAAGTCGAGAACAATTTAATCGTGAAGAGTATTCCGTATACAATGGTACAGACAGACACACACACATTACAATATGAACTTATTTCGTTCATTAGGTACCTACCTGACTTGTAATAACGCTTAATTTAATGGCAGCACATAAAGTAAACATTTAACCTCTCAATCATTCATTTTTATCATTAAACGTAGTAAACAGAATTTCCTTTTTCCAAATACGCCATGCTGAATTTCTGTTACTTTTACTTAGTCGCTTGATAGGCTTTTCCGCCTACGCCCTCTCATGAGTACTCGTCGGCTATTTTCCATTCTTTTGCGAAGATTATTACTCCTTTTCTTCTTCTGAAAGGTTTTGTACTCGACAGCAGGCTTGGACCGTTTACGCCAACGTATATAATACAGAGTTACATTTGTGTTAACATCGTGTGCTCAGTACTTTCGTAAGTAGACGCATGGTTTGTATCCAGCCTTTCTCTACTTCATTAGCGTTGATGTACACCTGTTCGAAATATGTGCGTTTTATTTAAAACATCAAACAACAGATCTTTCGTATATAAAGCGGACCTCTAGACGATGATCCTGGCCAAAGGTTACTGGCCGGAGGGCATCGTTTTCCGAAGCTACAGGGAAGCGAGACTAAAGAAAAAAATCCTTGCAAGGCTAGATAATATTGTGTTGATTTAATAAATTATGTATATTTAGTTTTAAGCTATTTATAGATATTGGTTTTGGAAACTGAAATAAAGATTAATATTATCATTTGTAATGTGCCTCGCCCACCCAGTAGGGGAAAAGTTGTGACGCTCTGTTTTTTTTAATGTCAGTAATGTTCATATTTATGGCGCTGATTGAAAAGTTGCATACGATGCTGTTCATGCTATATACATATGTATATTTGAGGGTGTTATGTCTCACGTGTGTCCTTGAAGCCAAGGGTTAGACCTATTTGTTTCAGCTCACCTCATTTCGTTTGAGTTGAGCTGTTTTTTTACCAGCAATATCAAAGTCTTTAGATTACGGAGCTTAGCCCACGGTAATTTTGTAAAAGCCATAATATCCAGACGGATTAGGTATAATTTGGACCCAGGGGGACAAAAGTTAATGGGGTTTGGAGATAGTATCATTACTTACGTTACGTATTAGTTTTTGTACATTCAATAACAATGGGATTTCGCCTGGTAAGTGATTTTTAAAAACCGTTTCTTATAGCCCGTGTACATATATTTACTACAATTTCAATCTTTCAGCAAAAATAAAGGTTTACTTATATATTTTAGTTTTCAAGTTACAACTTCTGCCGAAAACGCTCCAGACAGAGGTCATGGTGTCGTTTGTCTTATGACTTCACGAGTTTGAAAAAGATTAACGAAACTCTTTGCTAAGCACGAACTCTTATTTACATAATCTATGGTTATGGTAAACATAACATGGCGGATTGCTGTATTTTGTTGTTTTTAATTTTATCTTTTTTCTATTAATCTTGCTCCCATTATGAAAATAAATCGTTTGTTAGTTTAGTAGTCTTGTTTGTTCACGTAAATCAATTATTTTGATGATTTTTAGTTGCACTAAATGGGTGAATTAGTTGAAACTAATACGTGTTTCGGTGTCACAGAATCTGCGGAAATCTCAAACAATTGGGTATTGGTCTAAGTATTCGAACAAATATAAATATAAGGCAGTGGATTATAGAAAACATTAATGATATTCAAAATATCCATTGTAGATATCAGAATTGTATATTTCTAGCAGTTATATTTTAAACTCAAAAACGTTATTGCAAATAGGCAAAAATAATGGACGTTAACAAGTCAAACACTTACTTAAGTCACATATAAATGGATAAAATAAAAAAATAAATAATGATCTACTAAACTAATGAGTACATGACAGATTAAGGTTTGAGTGTGAAAAAGGAAATCTCCCTTTCAAGCGGTGATTTATAGATGAATCTCGCACAAGAAAGGGAGACTCCATAAACTCTACCAGTGTTTTGGAAATGCGCCCGCAAGAGAAGATAGCACCAAGAAACTCTACGGAATGTATAATACATAAATAATTCAATTTACAATATATAAATAATCTAATCTTATGACAATATTATTAAATTTATGATGAATATTATAACATCGTATCCATAAGTGCCAATAAGATGTCTCAAAATAACAATCTAACAAAATTAATATATAACACCAAAGACAAGCTGTAATGAACATAACATATGAGAAACCAGACTGGACCAGTCTGGACCAGTTTATAAACTTAATTTGTGAAGAAATACCAAATTTGACTTCAATCACACACAATGCCACATCACAATGTTTACATAGCGTACAAATGACGAAAAAAGGAGCGTATCGAGAGCTATTAGAAACATATCTATTTTGGCTACCTTGTATGTTGAAATCAGCTAATGTAGCATTCTTAAAACACTGAGTAATTTGCATGTGAAGGAAATCCACGGATTAGTTTTATCTCAAGAATCTGGCTGGGGAGGTATTTTTCGCAAAATGGCTATTTCAGTTGTTTTCTCATTCGTAATCCCTTTCAGGTTTGAAGGACGGTTTAATTAACCACAAAGAGCAGCGTGCCGTAAGTTGGCTTGGCTACCCTGCTGCCCGCCCAGCGGCCGCACGCCCCCAGTGCCCCGCCCGCCCGCCGGACGTTGTTATCTAGGTGCCACTCACTCACTGAAAGGACTATGTAGTCTGTCTAGCCGCAATCATCCTCCTTTAGACTTCTCTCAAAACGTTTTGTTCAAATATGAATGTTCAATAGGAGAGGGCATAATTTTCAATGGTTCCGTGCATTCAATGAAGATCTTTTGATATTCATTGAATAGGAGTTTATCAGAACGATTAATTCGTGTCCTCTGTCTGGGCAGTGATAGTTCTACTTTATTGAAACTGGTGATTTAGATTATCTATTTAAATACTACCTGGATTTAGCTCATAGCTTCTTTATCGCGAAGCCTGTAGTGGAGGTCTGACTATTTCGTTGTGCATAAATTTACCTCGACGTAGCGTTTGCCTGTAATTAAACGGAGCTTTCACGTAAAGTCAGAAACACTCATGAGCGGTATCGCGAGTGAAATACTCGTTTGTAATGTACCTATATTGAAAACAACACGTTGTTCCACTAACTTTAATAAAAGGGACGAAAAAATACGTATTATGCGCTGAAAGTCTCTAATGCTTCAAGATCAAACATGGCCTTAGCTATTTTTCGTAATATCTTTTGTATTGATAGGCTTTCAGGCTTGAGGTGTACGTGTGTAGGTAGGTTGACAGTAAATCGAGCGTTCGAACGCCATGAGACTTTCTTTTGTAAACAACATGCCTAAAAAAAAATATAAAAAATCTAAAGACGAAACGATAATTGTACTTATTTAAAAAGTAATGAGAAGGCCTGTTATACTAGACAGACCGTTCTAATAGGTGCAGAAAAATAATATACCGGGAAACCTACTTTTGTGGCAATAGATTCAAAATCACCTAAACTAGTAGTAGAGCCCTCGTTAAAGTTTTGTCGACGTGCATACGGAAACAAGACTGCTTGTCGACATAACTTTCTCAACAAGATACGCTGCAGTGGAAAAGGGCATATCTCATGGCTCAATGTACTGGTTCTACAATAAAAAATAAAATAAAACAAATTGAGTAGAAATACCCTGTTTAAATACGATCTAGCTATACAAGTGTTTATTTATGTTTAAAAAATATTGGAAAAGAAAGGAATGATAAGCCACCAAAGTCAGTTTTTTTTTTACAAAAAACGATACCCAAGAAATGTTGAACTTCACTTTGACCTATGACTTTAAATTTTTGTGACCCTATTACTAAGCATCCGCAGTCCGTCCGTCCGCCCGTCTGTCACCAGGCTGTATCTGATCATGAATCGTGATAGTTATACAGTTGAAATTTTCACAGATGATGTATTTCTGTAGCCGCTATAATAAAAATAGAATACATAGAAACAGAATACAATAAATATTTAAGGGGGCTCCCATACAAAAATCGTGATTTTTTTGCTAGTTTTTGCTCGATATTGACAACGGCAACAGGTAGACACTTGAAATATTCACAGTATATTTATTTATATATTCACTTTAAAAATAAATAAATAAATTAAAATAAAACAAATACTTAAGAGGGCTCCTAATCCTATCCTACAACATAATTGATTTTTTTGATCGTTTTTGCTTGATATTGATAACGGCAACAGGTAGACGCTTGAAATATTCAAAGAATATTTAGTTATGTATTCACTTTCAGAATGTGTTCACCACAACTCCCGCTACTACCAAAAAAAAATGTCGCACAATACTCCAAATACCCTATACATTTTTTGGTGATATTGGCTATGTATATGTCACCATAAGATTGTCAAAACCATTAGTTGATAAACTAAGGCGTTAGTTTGTAAACTATCGACAAATTCTAAACCAGACCGACAGGGTTTAGAATTTACGTGTCTTGTGTTCTTACCTAAAACGATTACTATTCGGGGGCTTCGCTGCGCTCGCCCCCCCTAGTCTACACCTAAGCTACCGCAGTGTTTGCCCTGGTATTTCCTTTGCAATTCAGGTTTAAACCAGTTCACAATTTAACGCGTATAATAAAAACTAACGCGTCATATCGTAAGCAGTACGGTACAGTTTACAATTCATCGATAGTTTGTAAACTAACGAGAAAAAAACGTTAGATTATGAACTAAAGGTTTTGACAATCTTACGGTGACATATACAAACGTTTTTTTATTATTTGAAATATGAGCACCCTATATCCAAATTGTGTTTGGATAAATGATCACCAAACTTCTTTTTATGTTTTGTGTGCTTAAGTTTATGTTTTAAGCATTTTTTTTGTTCTTAGATGTTTAACCTAACACGAAGGGCAAAGGGGGCTTCGCTTCGCTCACCTCACATTTACCCTTCACCTAAGCTACCGCTGTTTTGCCCTGATATAAGCTGTGCAATCAGCTATTGTCGTGACGCCATCTTGTTTTCCAACACGCCGGCTTTTTTGTCACGCTTACCGCGTGACTTTATTTGGAGAGCGGAGATCTGGTGGGATCAATAAACAGGGACGCTCGAGTAACTCACGAAACCCCTTCTTGGCCTCCCCGACTATATGTGTGAGATGCAAGGGATGCTTCCATTTGCGCTAAGAATGTATTATTATATTGTTTAGATAGTTTTGTAAAACGTGCCTCGGATATTTAAATAGACATTACGAATACAACACATAACTATTTCTTCTTTCTTTATACGTTCTCAGGGTTTCGTACCCGAAGGGTGCCAAACGGGACCTCATTACTAAGCCTCCGCTGTCAGTCCGTCCGTCCGTCTGCCATTAGGCTGTATCTTATGAACCGTGATAGGTAGACAGATGAAATTTTCAGAGATGATGTATTTCTGTTGCCGCTATAACAACTAATACTAAAAAACATGATACAATAAATAATTAAGGGGGCTCCCATACAACAATTCTTTCAATACCACATACAAGCTTATGAAGGCACCTGGTTATGTACATGGAATGTGAAATTAGCAGCACCAATAACTGTGTAAACACCATTTTTATATGTAAAATCCAAACTATTCACTCCACACCATCCCTAACATTGTAAAGTGGTACGGAACCCTTCATGCGCGAGTTAGACTCGCACTTGACCGGTTTTTAAATTGTAAACGTACTAAGACTAGTTTCTGTAGTAGTTTTGCTCGTGCAATCTTCAGATGGCTGAAGTGCGGAGGCTAGGCACGTGTATGTTGTAGGCACCCCAGCTTTATTCTCTATCTCTGACATCAAGAAAGGGTATGGCCTAATCGATGAATAGACGACTGCCCCAGTGATGGAAAGATAATTCTGAAAGGCTGAATCTGAATCAGTATTTTTCATGTTTAAAATTTTCAGGATTTTTTCAGATTTATGCATTGAGGGTGAGCATTTATTTTATATTTTTATGTCATCCAACAAATCTGAAGTTCAATAATGACATTAATAAATATCTCCCAAGCATATCAAAGGAATTGACTATGAATTTCGGAAGCTTTAAAATTAGGCCAGCCCCCTTCTCTGCTACGTCATTTGCCTCCGTCCTACTATGCGAAATAGAGTTAGTCGTCATCTCGCACCAACGAAACCCGCACCGGTGCGAGTTGACCCTGTTCGATTAAACCTACTTTTGTTGTCGTCAACTCGCAACCACATACTTAGTTCAGTCAGATGAAAAATAAATAAACCCAAATACTATAACGTTTTATTCTTCCTTATACATCTTGACAAGTTAAATAAGTCCTACATCCCGGTTTTTCATTAAGCTGAAAATTTTCATGCAAATGCAAATGTAAATCAAATGACAACGCAATGTTTTTATGCATGGAGCTGATCTAACGACGGAGTCAGAAGGTGGCCATGGAAACTCTGTATTAAAACGATACAACCCCATCGAGATTGGTCTCAGTTGATTCGTATTGACAAGTACTTTGGTCCTAGATTAGTTATTTGGTCATAGCGTGTAAAATTGTCTCCTACGCTGATGACACCACCCTCACCATCAAAGCTGAAACATGGATAGAGGCCTTCACAGTAGCTCGAAAGGGCTTCAACTACGTTGCACATTGGCTAGCAGCTAATTATCTTACACTAAATTCAGACAAAACCACATACATGATTTTCTCAATTGTAAATCGGGCTTCATGCACCGATATTTTCCAATACTTGAATATTATCTCCCATAAATGCTTCTACCCACCTAACAATACCTGTACATGTCCGTAAATTTTAAGTACCAATTCAACTAAATATCTAGGTATAATAATTAATTGCAACCTAACTTTTAGAGAACAAGCGCAAAATCTATCAAAACGTATTAGGAAACTAGCCTATGTTTTTAAGCAACTTCGACATTATACAAGTGATAAATTAATTATACAAATATACAAGGCTCTAGTCCAATCATTAGTGACATACGGAATCACATGCTGGGTGGATTCCCAATGACTCATATACTAGCTGTCGAACAAGCACAAAGACTCATACTAAAAATTTGTCTATTCAAACCATATAGGTTCCCAACCAAGACACTACACGAATTATCAGTCACTCTAACCGTCAGACAACTGTACATATTACACACCACACTGAAACAACACTCTCTCACTCCTTACTTGAACGAAATCAGTGAAAACCGGCGAAATGTTGACGTATGCGCTGATATCAGAAGCAGAACTTTCTTTCTAAACAGATTCTCTTTCAAGGACCCAGACTCTACATTAAAATTAATAAAGATCATAACATATTTAACCTATATAATTTCGAAGTTAAGCACAAAATAACAAACTGGCTGTTAAAACTGGACTATTATCAAACTGAAAATATTTTCACTATAATAAAGTAAAACTTTTCTCTACTTTTGACATATGTAACGAACACGCACACAAAATCTCAAAATATTTTCACCGACAGAACCATAAATTAAGTGTATATTATGGCCACATACTATGACATACCCCGTTACTTATCATTTAAGTTCTTTAGTAAGTGTGTAAATGTGGGAAAGCAGTGATCATAATACAGGCATTTAAAATGCCTAGCTTGGTCGTTGGCCTGCTACCACGAAAACTGTAACTTCATGTCTATATTATGTTCTTGTAATAATTTTTCTGTACTCTTATGTTTTATGAATAAATATTATTATTATTATCAAAAATAAGTAGTTACCCATGACGGATCCTTGCGGTACTGCGCTGTCACCAATCAGCTCGAGCTCTGATCGTTCCACGCGGACGAAGGTACTCTGCTTGCGGTCTTTAAAGAAGGATTTCACTGCCTGGTGGAAGCATCCTCTAACTCCGTAGTGCTTGAGCTTTTGTAGTAGGAGAGAGTGATCGACTAGTTCAAAAGCCCTCGACATGTCGCAGAATATAGGCGCGACGGGCCTCCAGGTTGGTCATGACCCTACTCACTACGTCTCGCGAGTCTCGTCTGTTGTGGACCTTGCAGGCTGATATGCATACTATGTTTACTTAGAAGATTATTTGCGATAAAATATTGCATCATTCTATCACCTAGTAGGCGTTGAATACCTTAGATACAATTGGTATTAGTGAGATCGGACGATAATATTTTAGCAAGTGTATTCCACCTTTGCCCTTATATATCGGTTGTATTTTTACTCTTTTAAGTGCGTCGGGATAGACACCCTGACATACATACTGGTTGAACAAGTATCCCAGTAATGATATAACACTTGAGGGGAAATAGTCAAGACATGGGTGGACATGTCATTTAAATCTTTTGACTGCTTTCGCTGGATATTTTTAAAAGATTTTGCAATTTGTTTCAGCATGAAGGCTTCAAATGTTAATGAAGGCATTATCAATATAGCTGTAAACGATCCGAGATATCTCATTGCATCGATAGGGACCGGTTTCGCATTGTTAACGTTAGCATCGACATAAAACCTATTTAGCGCGGCGTCGGGAGTGGCGGCGCGCTGCCGGTCACATTCGCCAGCTGATTTGTTAATGAGTACATCAAGTGCACTAATACCACTACGGTTCCTACAAGTTTCCTCCGATATGACACGCCATATACTTTTACACATATTTGTCTTACTATTTGAAATAGTTTCATTAATATGGTTTCTGCGTGCCTTTCGGATAGCCTGGTTTAGGTTGTCTTCGAAGACTAACAGAAGCCTATGTTGTTTTGAGTTATAACAGGTTTGATGGGAATTACTCATGATTGTTTTAAGACTACCTACTTGTGACCGTGCGCTTCGGACGTGCTCATCTATCCACAATTTGACACAGTTTCGGACAGGATATTTTCTTGTTGGAAAACTACAATCATATAAATGTTTTATCATATTAATTACTAATTCAATGGTAATACTCGGACAGAGAGATATAACGACATGACACGGTAGGTATTAAACAGAAAATACTAAACTGCTTTGTTTCAATTCTCACCAACCCAGCCCCATTCTGAGACATCGCGATTTTTAACCTCATGCCATGGTTATAAAATTCAAAACCTATATGACTGAAAATGGACCACTGTCGCAGTCTTGGGTCGTTGAGAGGTTAACGCATTCTATCAACTACACTTCTCTTAACATACTTATTTGTGATTTACAAGCCAATATTAACTTTATCGCGTTGATCATGGAGTTTCTGGAGAGATAGGCTAGGTTGTTGGAATATAACATAACGGTGACGCGGCGACCGCTACAGGCCAATGTTGCTGCTGAAATGTACGTTTTTGGCCATTCTGATCTGATGTAAGTAATTCTACCCATCTTATCGAACGTGTATTCATTGTGGATGTGTTAGTTCTAGGTAGTGAAACGATCTCACTCAGGAATGAATCTTCGCTCAGGATTGCATTATCTATCTCTCAAAGGATCTCGCCTGCGATCGCGCTTTTGCTGTATATCTAGGGCCCCAGTATACATCGTTGCACTTTTACACCTATCACAAAAAACACACACAATCACAAACACAGAAATAGCTTCAGTTTAAGCAATATACATAACATATTACATAATAGTGTAAGACGTTACTCTAAAAATCACTTCACATCAACAAAATTACAGTCACAGATGCGTCACAGATGGGTAATTTTGGGAAAAAATTACATAATAATGGCAATTTGTCCCACGGAGATCCCCGGACACGTCCTATCGTTCCCGCGTCCCCAAACCAACTGGTTTTACTATCTTGGAGTTGTCATAGATGAAAATCTTGGATTCGGCCCCCATATTGAGTTCAAGTATGCATGTTCATGCTATATAAGTAATTATGTATTTGTATTTTATTGAGCTTACTATAAAGGCGTAGTTCGATTTATGTAAGATTGTCCTATAATATTTATTTATTATTATTGATTTATTATTTATCCATTTATGTATATGTTACATATTTATATATAGCCTTATTTTTAGTATTGTGAAGATATTGGTAAGTAGTTTATTAACATAGTTAATGTTGTGTACATAGGTTTTTCCCTAGAGTATTTATTCCCTCTCCATTCTAGGTTTTCTGGAAGAAATCTCTTGTCAGAGATACGCTTGCCTTTATATATGTTTTTTCCTTTATATTTTTTGTATTCACTTCATTGATTATCTATCATTTATTATTTAATCCACATGCACATGTGTACATTTGGTAAGAATAAATATCTCTTTTTTTACTCCTTTTCAATGTTAAATCATTTAAAGATCATGGGTACCTATTATCACATTTTATGCCTGTAATACTCCAATCCAACACCCCATCTCACACACACTCATTCATATTCTCGATATTCAAAGAGAGGTTCTGCTGCCCTCACCAACGCTTTACGCTTATCAAAATTTTTCTTTTTTAAATTTTAATTATTTTTATTTTCATTACTTTTACTTAGACTGCATTGTATATCTACCTCAAGATCAAGAACATTCAATGAATAACAGATTCTATCTCCTGATACCTATGTCTAGCTCGCATACTGTAATTAGGAAGAGCGCTGAATCCTGAAATACGGGTTTAACATTTTCAGATGTTTTCTGTTTTACTGGAATTTTATTGATGCTTTGTACTAATTAAGCTCAAACCTGTGTTTTGTATCTCAAAGGATAAATAAAATAATAACAAAAATTAAATTAAATTTTTGTGCCATTACAGCAAAAGCCAGATCGACACAAATGTACACTAAATATTTACAAGATACAATTAAAATTCAATTACAATCGGTCAAGGCCTTCCATTATCATGTCTTTTTTCAGATGAGGTGGCACAGGCACAGCAAAGCAAAGTGAAGTCACAACAACCTGTGTTTTCTCAAATAGGGTGGCAGAGGAAATTTGGCTACTACCCTTACCTTTATCCATCCGCTTTTATATTGGGTATGCTCGGATACAATTCACTAGAGGTCAGACGTAATACCGAGCAGCTTCTGACTGTTTGTCGATTGTTGCGAGGCGACAGTGACTGTGTCGAGCTTGTCGGTACTGTAAGGTTCGATATTTGTCTATGCGATTATATTGTATACGGGCCTCTTTAGAGTGGGTGTTCACTTTGACACTGTTACGTAATTTGTAATGAAAAAAAGAAAGAGGCTTGGATGTGTAAATTCAATGTGACACACTTCACCTTAGGCTTCCGCCAGCGACTGAGCTAAATTATATAGTTAGGATTTGCGTAATGGCTATCGAGCCAGTTGGATCCCTTTTATACAAAGTGTAACTATAAATCAAATAAAAACACAAGTCAACACAAGTCAAGTCTTTATATTTACGAAATTCAAGTATAGGCCGTGATAGGTAGCTCTCAAAGAAGTGCAAACACAACACTTGGCGACCCGAATGGCCGAGTCGGCAGTGACCCTGCCTTCAAAGCCAAGGGTCCCGGGTTCGAGTCCCGGGGGGGGGCAAATATTTGTTTGATAAGAACGGATGTTTGTACCCTAGTCATGGTTGTTTATCTATCTAAGTATAGTATTTATCTATATAAGTTTGTGTATCGTTGTCTAGTACCCAAGATACAGGGAATCCTAGTTTGGGGCTAGATCAATGTGTGTAAATAGTGTCCAAGGTATTATTACATTATATATAAGAAGATATATAAGAAGACCGCTTCATAAGGAATAAGAGGTGACGTCATAAGAAGTGAGTTAATAGAAGAGGATAGTGATCGTCGATCCAGACCTTGAAGAATCGAGGAAGGATCGAAACTACATTGAAAGGAAGTATATTTCTGTACTTAAGTTTTTAATTTAGGAACTACCTCGACCTGCCAAGCGAGTGAAGAATCGATTAGAAAAATATTGTGGGAAGATTTTTATAGCAGCGGATATTTTGTGAAAATTTTTATGAAATTATTTCATGATGGAGGATTTGTCAACTTGTTTTTCGGGGAGTCCTCAGGAGTCCTTTGAAGACTTTTTAGAAGACTTCAGAGATGCTGCATCGAGGAAGAAATTTATATCGTCGGAGGAATTAAAATTATAATTTCCTTCGTATTTAAAAGGTGGAGCCTTATATTGTTTTAGGGAAATTAGGGGCAGTGCCCAGACATTTGAAGAGGTGGTGGATAAATTGAACGAGGAATTTGGAAGCACAGACTTTGCAGAGAAGTTCTACAATGCCAAGCAAGAGAAAAGAAGTTTGTTGGACTACGTCCATTATTTAGGGGACCTAGCGAGGAAGGCTAGAGTTACCAAAGATGTCATTTTTATAACGCAGTTTTTAAGAGGATTGCAAAACCATCTTAGAAATAAATTAAAGTTGAGCCATTTTGTAGAAAAGAAGGCGCTAAGGGCAGTACTGGTACAGATGGAGAAATTAAGTCCGGGAAGTGATGATAATGTAAATGTGTTTAGAAACCCGGCAACTTTTGGATCGAACTTGGCCCATAGCGATAGAGGGTGGGGAGACAGTGGTCAGGAACCACATAGACCTAGTACTAATAATTATAATTTGCGTCCTAGGCAAGCGGATTTTACAACGCGTCGTCGCCAGAGGCCGATAGCGGTGACCAGGCTGACCTGTGGAATGAGGGCCTCAGACGAGCTCAGCAGCGTAGCACGGAGGCGAAACGACCAATGGGGAAGATCGTCGCAGTCGAGGCGGATCAGCAGGTCAGACCATTAGTTTTATTGAATTCTTCTAATGTAAACGTGGTAGCTCTTTTAGATACAGGCGCTACGGCTTCATGCATCGGCCCAGCCGTTGCAGATCAAGTGGGTGCGAGATGTATGCAAGAAGAGAAGAGACGGGTTAAGGCGGTAAATGGAAGTTTATTTCAAATTGTAGGGAAATGTGTTATAGATTTTAGTTTGGACAATTTTAACTTTTCACAGGAATTTTTAGTAATAACTGATTTAAATTGTAGCATTATTTTAGGGGTGGATTTTTTAATAAAGAACGGTATGAATATTGATTTTGTTCATTCGTGTATGTGCTTTTTCCAGGGAAAAATACCGTTTTTCAATAATTTCCATACGAAACAAAACACGACACCGGTAAAACGAAATGTCATGCGCGTAGGGATTCTTTCAAAACAAAAGATAGGGTCGGACTTTCTAGACGGTTCTAGAAGGAAACAAGTGAACTTCGGGGAAACCACGGTCATCGAGGATCGTGACGTGATAAATTCTATCGACTTTCAGGAGTAAAGAAAGGGCGATTACGTTTATTTCTCGGGGTTATCGGATTCGTGCGAATTTGCGTTTGGGGTAGAAGATAAACGGTTTATCGTAAATGAGGATTTATGTAGGAATGATAAGCAGGTATTATTAGCGTTGTTGGATAGGAATGCGGATAGATTTGCGTTTGCAACTGACCAGTTAGGTAGGTCGGAGATAGTGTCGGTCGATATTAAGACTTATGATGAAGAGCCGGTTCATTGTCACCCGTATCGCGTTTCGCCGGTGCAACGAGAAATTATTGAGGAGCAGGTCGCGGAGATGTTGAAACTAGGTGTTATTAGGGAATCCACTAGTTCTTATGCTGCGCCCGTTGTGTTAATTAAAAAGCCCGATGATTCATGGAGGTTTTATTATCGGAAATTAAATTAAAAAAAAATGTAGGGATAATTATCCTATTCCGCGGATAGAAGACATTGTCGATAGTTTGGCCGGGGCCAAGTATTTTGTGGAGTTAAATCTCAATTCAGGTTATTGGCAGACGGTTATTACGGAAGGTAGGCATAAAACGGCTTTCGTCACGACCACGGGTCTTTATGAATTTAATGTTGTTCCGTTCGGTTTGGCAACGAGTCAAGCGGTTTTCCAACGGATGATGGATAAAGTTTTAGCGGATTTAGGATTTAAAGGTGTTATGGTTTACGTAGACAATGTAATTGTGTATGGTAGAACGTTCGAGGAGTTTACCAATACGTTGCAGAAAGTTTTTGGGCGGTTTAGAAAAGCGAACTTGACCTTCAAGCCATCCAAATATAAATTCGGTTTTTGCGAAATTGAGATGCTGGGTTATCGAATCTCGAATGAAGGAGTAAAACCTAGTGAGAAAAAGCTGAAGGCTATGCAACAGGTTCCAACTCCCACATCTACGAAGGATGTGAAACAATTATTAGGTTTATTTTCTTATCATAGAAAATTTGTATCGAATTTTGCGAGAATATCGTTACCTCTCACTAAATTATTGAAAAAGGGGGTAAAGTTTCAATGGAATGAAGAATTGCAGAATTCGTTCGATTATATTAAGAAGGTTATGTGTAGTGCGCCAATACTTTCCTATTATTCGGGGGATAAGTCAGTTACTACGAGAGTTTATGTGGATGCGTCTAACGAGGCGTTAGGTGCAGTATTGATGCAGGGCGTTGAAAAAATGAGTCCGGTTGCCTATGCGTTTAGGAAGTTAACGGATGCGGAGAAAAAATATAGTACGACGGAGAAAGAGTGTCTGGGGTTAGTATGGGCGTTAAGGCACTATAGTCATTATCTTTGGGGATCGTATTTTCAGGTTGTTACAGACCATAGCGCGTTATGTAGGTTACATTCGAAAAAAGATATGTCTGGTAGGTTAGCGCGATGGGCGTTAGCGATACAAGAATGGGATTTCGAGATAGTTCATTGCTCGGGGAAAAGCAATGTAGTGGCAGATTTTTTGAGTAGGAATCCGCTAATGGAAGAAGGGAAACGGGAAACAGAAGGACCTCAGTCTTCTTCTCGTTCTGAACCTGAAGATGATGGTTTGGAAGTTTTTAGTATTAATGTAGAGTCGTTACAGGCGGATCAAGAGAACGATTCATTTTGTAGCAGATGGTTAACGCGGTTGAGCGAACGTCCGGAAGCGTGGCGTAGCGGTTTTTGTTTGAGAAATAATTTATTATATAAAAGCGTACGTAGAGATGGAGAAATTAGGGAGGTATTACTATTGCCTAGGTCTTTGTTTCAAAATGTAATGAACGAATTACATGATGAGGCGTGGACAGGAGGTCATTTGGGTCTCGCAAAGACGTTGAAGAGGTTTCAGTCGAAATATTTCATGCCGAAAGCCGATAAGGAGATAGAGAGGTGTCAAGAAAGGAAATTAGTTAAAAGCGTAGCAGATTTGATGCCGATTAGGGTCTCGGATATTTTTGAGAAGGTAGGAATCGACGTGTTAGGAGCGTTTCCACGTTCGTCGAGATATAACCGTTTTATTATAGTCGCGGTAGAGTATGCGTCGCGGTTTGCGATATGTAAGGCGTTACCTAGGGTTACATCGGAAGATGTAGTGCGGTATTTAATTGAGGAAGTTTTGTAGGTTCGGGCCGATTAGGGAAATTATTTCAGATAGAGGAACAGTTTTTACGGCGGGAATTGTAAAAGAAACGGTAGAGCACTTTGGGGCTAAAATGATACATATAAGTTCGTTTCACCCACAGAGTAACGGTTTGGTAGAACGAATGAATAGAACATTAACTTCGATGTTATCAAAATATTTAGGTAGTAATCAAAGGCAATGGTGCTCGGTTTTACCTTTGGTAGTACATGCGTATAACACTAGCGTGCAGGCGTCAACGAATGTGTCGCCGTATAATATTTTATTTGGTAGAGAACAGTGCTCAGTGGTGGATCATCATAACGCAGTTGGTTTAGACGAAACGATAGATGAAAGGGTAAATCGTATGGGTAGGCTGCTGACTAAGGCGTTAGGGAATATTGCGAACGCACAGCGTGTACAAAAACGGTATAACGATATGAGATAAAAACCCAGATCGTTCCGGGTGAATGACTTAGTTTTGTTATACGTACCAAGGCGGATAACGGGAAGATGTATGAAGTTGGCACGTCTGTATCAAGGACTATACAAGGTCATTGAGATCGTTGGGAGGTCTAATGTGCTGATTCGTTGTCTGAACTCACGGTTACGGGGCGTAATTGTTAACACAAATCGTTTAAAACGATTTGTGCTGCGTTGAGGAGTTCGTCTTATATTTAATAATTATACATTAGGAGTATTATATAATTTTATCCCGGTTGTTGGTTTGTGGTTTATGTATGCGTTATGAATTGTTTATTAACCGGTGTTTCTTTTCATGTTGTTGCTGAACTATGATGTTTGATGAGGACCGTTCACCAAAGACCCAAGAAATATCTGTAACATACTAGATTTCCGTGGTAGATTACCTTTATATGAGAAACTTTTATAAACGACAGTTCGAATAATTGGTTGAACCGATCGCCTGGTTTTATCTTTGACGGCAATAGCTATTCGCTATAGCTAGCGGCAATATGACGAGGCAATAGCTATTCGTCATAGGGTTCTGTTTTGGTTCCTGCTTTCTTAAAGTAAAGAGTTGGGATGATTTGGTAAGGGGAGAGTAAGGGTTGTTCATAAAGTTGGTAACGAAGGTTTCTCAATGAAAGTAATTTCTGATGTGGGATAACTCGGGTATTCGATACACATTCGAGATTCTTTGTAGTGTTTTAACTTGAGTAATTGGTTGCAACTCACGGCGATTATCTTAAACTGTTAATAGTAAAAGATAGTTTACTGAATTCCAATGGATTAGTTGAGATGTTTGTGAGTTGTAGTATCGGTTTTAAAGCTAGTTGATTTCATCGTATTATTGGAACGAATTTTAATGAACTCATTCTTAAGCTGTGGCTTAGTAATACGGTTCTATAGATTAATCCTGTTAATATGGTTGACGTTTCCTATATTTGAAAATGATATTTTTTTTCTTTGATCTTTAATTTTAATTCTGCCTGCGTTAATTTTTGAAATATTTCCATTCAGGGAAAAAAAGGAATTTTTCCAGCAAAGATGGAGTTGTGTTAATTTTAGGAACGGAGGTAATATAGTTGTATGATAAGTTTTTCGCTAGTTTTTTTTGTCAGAAAGTTTGTCGAATGATAACCATTCGAGAAGCTAAATCTTAGCTAGATTCAGCTGTTTGCCTTCGTATTGTAATAGAGAGTTTTCTAGCGTTAGGTAGGTTAGTGTTAAGCCGCGAATAATTGTATGATGGGATCATAGGGTGTTATAATTTAAGTTTTTTAAGGTGCATAGCCTACACCTTAAGTGTAGTTAGGTTTATTTTAAGTAGGATCTACACCCTAAGTGTAGTTAGGTGTGTAACTTAACATATGACTTTCGGTCAGTTTATTCTATTTCTTGTCAATTTATTCTTATTCATGTCAATGTTTTGTTTTGGTACTGGTCTTATGCGTGATCAGAATTTAATGTTAGGGTATTTAATGTTTAATTAAGTAGGTTAAATGGGATGTTTGGACAGATAAGGATTAGGGTACTCGATGTTATTTAAAATTATGCTTGCGGCATATTCACTGTTTTTTTAGATTTCAAGCATAGCAAGCTCACTTAATGTTAACATTTAATGTTTTTTAGATTTAAGACTTTGAGATAGGGTTGTAATTTTAGATTTTAGACTTTTAGTTAGGGTTGCCACTTTGCCCGAAAAATATCTCCGCGCGCGCAGACACTAGCTGTTAGCGGGCGGCACGCACCGCACGGTGGCGCGCCAGCAGTCTCCGCTGGTGAGGGCTCGGGACAGTCTCAATGCTCTGTTGGCTGCAGCACCACTGATTGATCTGTTTGGTGATTCATGGAGGCATATTGTGCGAGATTGTGGCAGGTTCTGCCAGAAGAATGTGTGAAAGGATTGTGTGATGTTGTAATGTAAATTGTATTGAAATTTTATCTGACATTGATCTAATTTAATTTTATTGACGTTAATCTAATTTTATTTTATTGACATTGTGTTGGGTGATATGCAAATTGTATTTTTGATTACATCGAATTTCTATCTGATATTAATCTATTTTATTTTATTGACATTATTCTAATTTTATTTTATAGACATTGTGCATATTGTATTTTTATATTAATAATAATCCTTTATTGCACAGAAAACACAGTGGAAATTATAACAGAAACAGTATGCAAAGGTGAGCTTATTTCTAAAAAGAAATTTCTTACAGCTAACCTGTGAAGAAAAGAGAAAAATAAAATATAGAGAGGTAGTCCTAGTGTACAATTAAGAGTTAAAAGAAATAAATTAAATAAATATACTATCAAATAAATCACAATACACCCTACGAAATTACTATAAAATAAATAAATAGAATACAATAAATAAATAGATACATAAATACTATGAGATACCCACTATTCGGAAGAGAGGAGATGCTGTTTTTTATCATGTTTTTTTATTTTAATTTTATAAGTGCTGTGTATTACGCCTTGGATTGTTATCTGTTAAGTTGTACACTAAGATGGAATAAATAAATAAAATAAAGCAGTCACTTATTTTGACAGCTGAGCTGTCACTGTTTTTGATAGCTGCCACTATTTTAACAGCTTTCACAAATTTTGTACTTTCTAGGTATTGTGACCTGCTTCACACGAGTGACACAAAATTTTGACATCTAGCAAAAATAGTGACAGCTGTCAATCTTTTCATAAAGGTAGGAAGATAATATTACCTATGTGGAGATTTGAGTAAACACAAGTTATTGTGACTTGCATGGCTATGCTGTGCCACTACCATCCATCTGAGAAAATGATAGTTTTGTGACTTGCATGGATAAGCTGTGCCTCGGCAACCCCTTCTGGGTAAAAGGTACGACATTATATCGTGCCCTCTGGGCCCCTGATCGTCGAACTACTAGGAAACCGAAAACCTGGTAATTTGATTTTGGAAATAACATAATTCTTTCTGCACAGTACAATACTCTCAGTTTCTTAGGCGATACCTCGTCCGTGCAAATGTCCCCTTTACTTCAGGCGAAAAGACCCGCAGTGTGAGAGGGACGGAATCGGTAAAAAATGCAAAAACGTAGCGCTAAACCACAAAATAACTGTTTAAAAATAAACTACGCTATTTTGTTAAAAAGTTTTTTAAGGAGATTTTGCGACTACATATTATCTACAAATTGAACGCATCATATAATATCATAATGAAATTAGTTAGGATTTCAGAATTACCGGAAAAAATAATTTTCGTAATTAAATTCTATCGCGAAAATTTCATCCAATCGCGTTTTCCTTTAGTGAAAATCTTAATCAAATACTCAATAAACGTTAACCCAAAAATCTAATCTGTAGATGATTTTCATGGTGGAGTAAATGGATTCGAAATAAACTATTTTTTTTTCGTAGCACCTTAAAACTAATTACCTAGTAGGTAATCAGGTCTTAATTTGTTGCTTTTGCACCACGAATGCACTGATGAGCTACATCAGGTGATGCTCAACTGTTTGATGGAAAATAACCTGCCATCATTATACTACTAGAAGCAATCCTATGCATTTTCAGATTGACCACGGTTAATAACCCTGCTCCATTATAAATAACACCACTCGGAAACACTTTATACGACCGATTGGCTGCCGAGTAGCGTTTATAGTTTTCTAGGACACATTATCGCAGGAAAATAAGAGACAGAGCAATATAAAGCGTTTATCTCTGTCGCTTATTTTCCTGCGATATTGTGTCGTAAAATTGTTACGCAGCCGTTCTCTACGCACAACAGATCACACTTATGGGCGAATGACGTCAAGCTAACGTAGCGGATCCGAGCCTTAATGTTTCAAGTTCAGCGTGATGATTTCATTAGTTTTCATTTAGTAAACTCCTCATGAAATACGTATCGTAATATGAAATATAACAAAAAAATTTTGGTTCTGTAACAGTCTCTCATTCTCATTCTTTAAATATGATCGTAGTACTCCGGTAAAAGAACTAGTTTTTTACTTAGATAGTCGTTAAATGGCAGATTTTGTAAAAAAAGGGGGGCAAGAATGTAAAAATAATAAGTCTTTCAATATTATTTACCTACCTATACAAACATCAAGGTGATTTAATGAATATAAATTACCGATTTTGCAAGCCTTTTGGCTAGATTCTACCTATTGTTTTGAACGTCCAAATAAATTTTGTGCTACAAGATTCCTTACCGTAGTCGGAGCCTGACTGACGTTATGCTGCCCTTTTTGTTCACAAACATCTAGGAAAAGTTTAACTAAACAGCTATTAATTATTTAATGATTTTATATAAGTTCCACAAAATAAATAAAAACACAGCAATTTATAAACTAATATTTAAATGCCAGAGAGAAGTTTGTGTACATGATGGAGCAATTTTTAAGGCAAACCCTTTCTATCAAGTACCCTTTCGAATTAATGTTTGAGGGATGTTCACATACTTCAATTGATAATCGCGCTTTGACCAATCAGAGCGCAATGTCACTTATGCCCAACTTTGCTACCGCCTGGTGACGCTGGCGTAGTTGGAGGCAAAGAGTTTCATTCATCTAAGGTTAAGTTCAAAAACACGTCACGTGATCATCCAAATACATCTGTCACTGGCAAAATTAACCTCAAATCAGGTTGAAATGCCATATGTTATAGGAAGTAAATATAAATTGACGACTTTGACAGATATACAGCCTCCAACTACACCAGCGCCATCTGCAATAAGCTTTTCAGATTAGGTGCCATTATTATTCACACAAGCTGTCATTTATACGAATGTAATTCGTTTTTTTTGAGGAATCGGGATGTGGCAAAAGTTACAGAATAGAGTTACAGGGCTGATTATAAGGTTTTATTAATTACACAGAGAGAGGGCCCTACAGTAAAAGGTTTTCATTTAGGACACTGTGCCGTAGGTAATCTTCGATCGTCGGACAAGAAAGCAATTAGCCATAACCGTTTTCCCTCGTGCCACCTGCCTCTAATAAAGGGCTCTATCGAAGTGGATGCCCAAATAACAGTGAATATTCCTTGTTGGTGAGAAATGATCAATTGTTATTCTTGACGTGGCGGGACGGACGAGCAACAGCTATGTAGATTCTTGAACATCTTTTAAGCAATTACGTGGTATTTACTAATTTTCGAATGTTATATAAATATAATTAAATAAATATTTACATAGACATAACATTGCTTCTGGCCCCACACTAGAAAACAAAAGAACTGAAACAGCGACGTCAAACACATATAAACATCCAAAACCTGTTTTTTTTCCCAGCCGGGGATCAAACCCGGGGCCTCTCGCTTGGTAGGCAGAGCCACAATTGCTGCGCCACAGAGGTCGTCTGTAAAACAATAAACGGTATGGTATTTCAATTCGGGATACAACTATCAAAATATGTATTGGCTTCTCAGAGGTACTCACTCACAATGGATGAAGTAACATCAAATAGCAAAATTACAACAACAATAAAGCTCGAATAATGATTGAGATGGGTATGATTTGTGTAGATACTTGTGTATCGGTATGAGTTGTTTTGATTTGTGTAGATACTTCCCAAGCAGCACGGAAGTGTCGTCAACGTCCATAAACCAGCCTATTTAGAACTTAGAGTTCTATATGAAACGTATAAGAGTGTCAGAAAAAGCTTTTAGTCGTATAAAAGTGTTTTGTCGGCTATTATACAGCTCAAGCTGTATAAAAAGATTATAAAGGAATTTTCGTGGGTTTAAGGTGCAATAACTGAATATTCGAACTCTACTATAAAACTTTAAGTGTTGTGTGACACCTTAAAGCTACTTTTATCATTAAAGCTGTACATGGGCTGTATTTTGCATGTAATCACTTACTTATTACAGCTCATAGTGTTATAATAGTATCGATAGACACTTGTTACTGTACAAGGGTATAAGACAACTCCGTTCTAGAACTAATTCTTATGGAGTTATTCTACACTCTTGTAATTACAGTAGCTTTATTAACTTCTATTAGGGAGAGTATTATAAAACTAAAACAATAAATTACAGCTATAATACAGCTTTAGGCTGTATTACTGACAGGTGATCAATTTGCTTGGAATCGTGTGAATATAGACAGTCGGGTTAAAAGTTAATTATGTGGAAGAAAAGGAAAAGAATTGGTGCATTGAAGAGAAAGATTGCAAGGGCAATCGCAAATAACAATGATGAAACATCGTTTATTGAGGAAGTAAACGATGTACGGACAAACCAAAGTCAAGCGTTGCCATCGACATCCAGTGAAGGTTCCGTAGGAAAAATTGTAGACAAAGATGAATAGAATAGTGATGTCGAATGTTCCGGACCTAATGACGACGATTCTTCGTGCAGCAGCGCAAGTAGCTCAAGTGATGATGACGATGAGTTTTCAAAAAATATATTGTTTCGTCAGCGAATAAAAGAATGGGCTATAGAAAAAAATATATCTCAAGTAGCACTTAATGATTTAAGTACAATTATAAATAGCAGATTTCCAGAGATATTACCACGCGACGCTAGAACAATTTTACGTACCGTAAAAGAGATACGTATCGAAACTATAGAGCAGGGTGAATACTGGCATAATAGCCTCACTGATTCTCTAAAGAAATCATTAGAGAAATGGATTGATGTTCCAACCAAAGTGACTTTAAATTTCAATTTTGACGGTCTGCCCATATTCAAAAGTTCTAATAAAGAGTTTTGGCCAATTTTGTGTTCTATACATGAAAAACCCGATATTCAACCGTTTGTAATTGGAATCTACTTTGGTGTTGGAAAACCAAAACAAATAGACCAATATTTAGATCATTTCGTAAAGGAAATGGAACATTTAATACAAGACGGAATATATATTGAACAAGTCAAAAGGAAAATATCCATTGAAATAAGATGTATTATATGTGATTCACCTGCGAGAGCTTACATTAAAGGTAAGTAAAACCTAATTAAAAAAAATATACGCATATTACTTACCTATGTAATTTGATGTTATAGCGTCCTGCTCCTTGATTAATGGTTTTAACATCCTTAAGTGACCAAAACTACCGATAGTTACATCTGAAATATTATGTGTTGCTGTATCAAACTGCAAAGTTAGCTTTGCACGACTCTATAGTTTATTATTTATTATGATTATGTCCGTTATAATTACTGTTGTGTAAATTGATTAAATAAAAATAACGTTTTCTTTTCTTTCAGGTGTATGCAATTTTAACGGAAAGCATGGTTGCTTAAAATGTGTAACAGTAGGAGAGTATTCACATGTTTCACACACAGTGACTTTTCCTGAAACTAATTGCCGCCCTAGAACAGACCAAGAATTTCGTGAAAAAAAGTATGGAGCTCATCATAAAAAAGATTCTCCTTTTCTGCGGCTACCTGTTGATAGGATACAAGACTTCCCGGTAGCAGATTCTCTACACCTAGTTGATTTAGGAATAATGAAGCGATTACTTATTGGTTGGCGCAGTGGCAATTTTGGAAAGTACATAACCAAATGGCGTGCTACAGATACCGAAACAGTTTCAAGTTTTTTAATCAGATCTAAATTGCCATCAGAAATTCACAGGGCAGTGAGAGGACTAGACTGTATTAGTCATTGGAAAGCATCTGAATATAGATCTTTCTTGCTTTACTTAAGCATTGTCATACTTCCAGACGTATTATCACAGGATGCATTTTTACATTTTCTAACGTTTTTTTGTGGTATAACAATATGTTCCAGTAAAAAATATAGGCACTTACTTCCTTTGGCAAAAGAACTCCTCCAGTATTTTGTTGAACACTATAAAGACTTTTACGGAAAAGATTATGTAACTAGTAATGTTCATAATATAGTCCATGTAGCAGATGAAGTACAACGGTTTGGCCCACTACATACATTTAGCGCTTATCCTTTTGAAAACAAGCTGTATTTAATTAAAAGAATGCTTAGGCACGGCAATAAACCTCTTGCTCAAGTTGCAAAAAGATTAAGTGAAGATTCAGCATCCATGAAAACTACCAGTAGCAGCAGCAGAGAAAATCAACAACTCACAAATCGTGAACCTTTTGTATCTACTAATATCAGGAAATTAACTGTGCTACATTTAAAAGATTGTGTAATATCATCAAAATCACATGATAAATATTTTTTATGTACCAATAATGAAGTCATGGAAACAAAAACAATTACTGTTGTTGGCAGTGAAATAGAAATATATGGCTATAAAATTACAGACTTGACAGAACTTTTTGAAAAACCGGTGAAATCATCATACTTGAATATAGTCAAAGCAAAATTACAATCTAACATGCGAACAGAAATAGTTGTTCATCCCAAAGATATAAAGACTAAACTAGTATGTATTGAACACAAAAATGAATTGTACTTCATACCCCTTTTACATACAGTTTAAGTTTATGAGAGAAATAAAAATTCACAAGATCGAGTTAATGTATTTTATTTGTTACCTACTAATTAATGATATTATTAATTATAACAGAACTTTTTGTAGGTTTAGAAGACAAGCACAGCCTTGTCATTATCTATACTAACTAGATAGGTAACATCTTATCCACGAGATTCGCGTATCTCTTAATTTTTTGTCTTATGGACAATCACAGCCACGAGATTACCAATTAGCCAATTACTTGCGGGTCTCGAGTTTCTATCCTTCACTAGTTTGGCATCTATTCGTTTTCTTGGCCATCTCAATACATTTTTTGATTCCCACGCACTTGGTACAATGCAAAGTTGTTTCTGTCCTTTCTCTATCGTCTCTATTATTTTAAATGGCATTGTTATCTGAAAAAATATTAAAACTCATTATGATACACTCTAACGCAATATTTTTTTGTTCACATAAACCCATATAAAATAAAACTGAAGTTTTTGCTAACCACTTCCAAGTAACGTAAGAAAGACTACCTACGATGACACACCGAAGGAGAAAAATAAAGGAAATGCCTTCTTTGCCTTCGTATAATAAATTGCTTGGCAAGTTAAAATATTGATTAACGGCTAAAGGTTTTTAATTTCTTCTAAGCATCTCTAAAGAGAATTACAAGGCTATGCATGATGAACCAATAAACAGCCTAACGAGTAAAAATATTCTATTAAAAAGCTGATTAAAAGCCAAAGGCTGTATAAAAGACTCTACTTATAACGTAGTACAGCTAGTTAGACTATAATGGTGTTCAAATATCGTTAAGGCTGTTTAACAAATTGTCGCCATTTTCGAAATGAAAATATATTTAAAAAGATAATATAATAAATACTTGACAATATTAGGTAATAACTCAAGCCGTTTCATAATTACCAACTCAAATAATTATGATTTTGCCCTCATATCTATTACTTAAAATATATTGTAGTATTTTAACCTCAAAATCAAATACTACTTCCCGCTAATTAATATTTAGTTTTACTGTTTCTTAATTATTATGCTAGGGCGTGAAAATTATGCCATAAATCTCACATAGGTATACAATAAATATAAATCTGCAAGTCAATACTGACGCAGAATGATGTATAGTTCACCATATAAACTAATCTATAATAATATTTACTTGGTACTATTTACAAATGGTTTCCATATTACATATAAACTATAACATCAATCTTTATCTTACTTACCTTATGATCAGCAGCTCGGAGTTCCTGGCGCAACCTCGTTGTAAAACTAAAACTGAGTGTTGGTTTATTTTTACACCCAATATAGGCTCTTATAAATATAATGGTTTATTTTTATACCAAATAACAGCTTATGGTTTCTTTTTACACCAAATGACAGCTCTAATACAGCTATGGTTTCTTTTTACACCGAAAAACAGCTGAAATACAGCTAATGGTTTCCTTTTATACCGAATAACAGCTCTAATACAGCTCTAATACAGCTTTTGCACTATTTTACAGCACATGTAACGCCTAAGGCTGTATAATTTGTGGCCCTTTTGCCCTTATAAGGGCTGTATATAAGCATTCTTACCCTTTATACAGCCTAAATGTAAGCTTCAATACAGCTCTTAGTTTAAAAAAAGATCTAATATACAGCTTCTTTACAGCTTAAATGCTGCTTGGGTTGTGTATCGGTATGAGTTGTTTTGATTTGTGTAGATACTTGTGTATCGGTATGAGTTGTTTTGATTTGTGTAGATACTTGTGTATCGGTATGAGTTGTTTTGATTTGTGTAGATACTTGTGTATCGGTATGAGTTGTTTTGATTTGTGTAGATACTTGTGTATCGGTATGAGTTGTTTTGATTTGTGTAGATACTTGTGTATCGGTATGAGTTGTTTTGATTTGTGTAGATACTTGTGTATCGGTATGAGTTGTTTTGATTTGTGTAGATACTTGTGTATCGGTATGAGTTGTTTTGATTTGTGTAGATACTTGTGTATCGGTATGAGTTGTTTTGATTTGTGTAGATACTTGTGTATCGGTATGAGTTGTTTTGATTTGTGTAGATACTTGTGTATCGGTATGAGTTGTTTTGATTTGTGTAGATACTTGTGTATCGGTATGAGTTGTTTTGATTTGTGTAGATACTTGTGTATCGGTATGAGTTGTTTTGATTTGTGTAGATACTTGTGTATCGGTATGAGTTGTTTTGATTTGTGTAGATACTTGTGTATCGGTATGAGTTGTTTTGATTTGTGTAGATACTTGTGTATCGGTATGAGTTGTTTTGATTTGTGTAGATACTTGTGTATCGGTATGAGTTGTTTTGATTTGTGTAGATACTTGTGTATCGGTATGAGTTGTTTTGATTTGTGTAGATACTTGTGTATCGGTATGAGTTGTTTTGATTTGTGTAGATCTTAATTTTTTTACTCACTATAGAAAAGCGTATTAGATATAGAATATTTGGAAGTAAATCCTTCTTAGATGTAGTTGTAAAATTTATAGAATGTTCATTACGGACGAACAGTTGAAGGCTTTACAAAAGTGCATTGATTTTAATTTTAAACGCTCTGCAGAATCTCTTATATGAAGAAACAATAATGGCTTAAGCTTAAAAAAAAACTTAAAAACAGAGCAGTTATTTAAATAATAGAGTTTTAGTAAAGAACGTTAATAAGTCAGATGAACTTGATATGAACGCATTTTCTTTAGTTAGTTCCGTAATGCACAAGATGGCGGGTGCAGTAAGCAAAACAGTGTTGATTTTTATCCTAGTCCATGTGGATCAAAGGTCTTCCAACGTTATGTAATCAGTGTGGACATAAAAGAGGCTTTGCCCTGCAGAAGTTGAAGTAGAAAATAATTTGATTTGTATTGCTTAGGTATGGGGCTACTCATGAAAAATGTAATTTTTAGACCTTGAGAAGTGTCATGTCACCCCTTGAGGTTAAATTGAATGAGCCGAAAATTGTTTTTTTTGGCATATTTTTGCAACAGCTTATTTTACGACATAATAGTATTTTATTAAAATAAACAACATAAAATTTATTATGATTTTTGTCCAACCTCTTTCTGTGAGGTCAATAGTTTTAACTTTCGAGCACCACAAAGTCTACTTCAACATGCATTTGGCCGTTAAAGGAAAGGCGGTCCCCGTATATGGGACGTATTTTTTGGTCTCCTTAGGGTTCCGTACTATAAATAGAAAATAAATGAACTCTTAAAGGTCACTTCGTTGTGCCGTTGTCTGTCTGTGCGTCCGGCCGTCTGTTTCTTATTTTTATTTCTTAGACCCAATTTCTCAGGAACACGTGCAGGCGTTAAGTTGAAATAGATATC
Source organism: Argyresthia goedartella (assembly GCA_949825045.1). Taxonomy (NCBI): domain Eukaryota; kingdom Metazoa; phylum Arthropoda; class Insecta; order Lepidoptera; family Argyresthiidae; genus Argyresthia; species Argyresthia goedartella. The sequence goes on along the minus strand of OX463821.1, from coordinate 15,550,672 downwards.
AAATTCTCATATGTGCAGTACCATAAAACTTAAATTTTACTTCCCATTCAATGCAATCAAACCAAATGTCGCAATATTGCCTCAGAATTGACACTACTAAGGCAATCTCAATATCCTACAGGGTACTTTCCATGGAAATAGTATCACGACAGGACAATGCCAATTTTTGTATGGAGGGTGGTGCCTTTTTATTCCAGCGGCCTTCAATCAAACCTAAACATATCGTTTCTAAACAACGTAACCAACTAAACAATGTACAGCTGATCACCCCGAAACTCATTCCGAACGGAGATATCGAGGTTGGAAGTGAGTATATGTTTAGATGATAACATAGGACGTTTTATTCATTATTATATATTGATTATGATATATTAGGTCCTTACATATGAAATTGGCGTTTTGATGGAGTAATTGAAGTTAACTCAATTTTCAGTACAAACATTTTTGTATTTTTTGTAGGAATGACAGATCCTAATTTTATAAACTTTGTGTGTATGAATGAGATAACATTTAGCTAACAGAAAATTTTATATAATTTTTGAAAAGTCTCAGCTGTAAAAAAATATTTCGAACATTATCATGTAAATGGATGACATTTAGAAGGCACTGATTTTGAAGATAAAATTTTAGTTATCAAACTGAAAATTAAAAGAAAATTTAATAAGAAGATGTAAAATATTAAAATATTGAAATTAATTTTAAAACAATAAAAAAAAACTGGAGATAGCTATTGAATTACTCGAATTATGATCTCCTGAATCTGGAAAAAAAAATCGCCAATTTCATAGGTAAGCACCCAATATTATATATCATGCGTTATCGTATGCAACGCCTAAGGGCTAAATTAACAACTATTTGGATGATTGTTGTAAGACTTGTCACGCTTGATTTCATAGCGGATCTTGTCTCGTAGGTACTTACTTTTAAGCAACGTGAGCCTGTCCGTTGCACCCCCCCGCTCTTCATGCAGTGCCCCTCAATCGTCGCCCGCGCCCGCGCCACACGATCGATGGCGAGACGAACAAACGGAGACTCCGAGAACCAAGAGAACCTCTCTCTGCATACCATCGTTGGCGCCCCCCGCTACGTGAGGAATGCGACGATCCAGAGGGACCTCAGATGGGAATCCGTGGACCAGTTTGTCCAGAGGCTGGCGAAGGGCATGTTCGCGCGTGCGGATGAGTCTCACCACCCGCAAATCCGCGAACTGGCGCCGTACCACGCGCGAATTAAGTTAGGTGTGGCGGAGGAATTAATAAAAATAATTTATTTAAACGGACAGAGTTTCCACTAGGTTTATTAAGACAATAATAATTAAATCTAAAATACAATGATATTTATATCTAAAATAGTGAAGCGTTGACAATTTAGATTATGACGTACGTTCTACATTTTAGGATGATGACTTAGTGCTGACGAATGATAATTGTAAGGGTTGCTCAACCTTAACACCTCCCCCCTTAAGAGAGAAATTATCTGAAGACGTTGAAGACGTATTCGGAGAATTTCGGCTTATAAATTTGTATATAACTTGAATTTAATTAGAAGTGATAACAAGATAATAAAAATGATAGAATAGAGTAAAATTGTCCATACACTTATGTTTTTTACAACATACATATAGTCGTCTGAAATACTTTCACTGACACTAAACTTTGCACTGTTGATAATGTCTTTGATATCACTGAAATCCACGTTTCGGAGGTTGAGTCGTTTGTCTTCTTGTCTGATGCCGTGACGTACTTCTGGTATCTGTACAAACGGTAGTTGAAGATTGATCGTTGAAGCGTTTGTCGGTGTTTTTATTACGACATCTTGTACCTGGGTTGTGCCGTGTTGGCTCGGCCATATTAGAAATGTCCCTTGTATGTTCTGTTTGTAAACTTCGTCTTCACAGTGTTCCGTGATGATTAGTCCTGTTTCGGAGTATATCAGCCAACAGTTTCCGACTATCCTCTGTATCTTCTCTTTTTCCATGTGTATAGGATGCTGGTGGCATCTGCTGCAGTTGTCCTTTAGCGTCATTGCATTGCCTCTATGCAGGTTTCGGTAGGGTTCTGTGCTAGGTCGTCTCGCAAACACAAGAACTTGTTGTCCTCGGCTTCTTCACACAGGTTCGCTACGGGTCTGTATTTCAACCTATTCACCATTAGGTAGGGGTGTTTGGGAATGATGGTAACGGTTTTTCGGTTTAAGGGATTGTATATAGGAATGGGAATTATTTTATAATACATAGTCAGGTCATAAGTTCTGTCACATGTGCAATATGAAATAATTTAGACATGTTTATTATTTATGTAAACATTTATATACCAAAATGAACTTAATAAAACATAGATTCTTATGGTAATAAAGTTTATTCAAAATGACCCCCGCGATTTTGAATACAGGCCTTTATTTTGCGCGGCCAGTCGTCTATCGCAGCACGAACGAGGTCCATGTCAATATCGGCGGCTGCCTTAATCAAGGATGCCTTGAGTGACTCCAAATCAGGATGAGGCTTTGAGCAGGCCTTTTCCTCCAAGTGTTGCCATATCTTGTAATCTAACGGACTCAAATCTGGACTGGAGGAGGGCCAGTCTTCGTGCCGGATGAAGTAGATTTCACGCGCCGCCAGCCAGTCTTGTGTGCTTTTCGCTCTATGAGCTGGCGCAGAATCTTGTTGGAATACCCAGTGCCTGTTATTAAACATGGTATGAGAAACAGGTTCCACAAGGTTCTTGAGGACTGTATTTTGATACACAACTGCATTCGTTTTTACGCCTTTCTCACAAAAATGTACCTCAGTTAAGCCCCAATAAGAGACTCCCAACCAAACAATGAGCGAGGATGGAAAATGACCTCGTTGGACACGCGGAATACGGTTGCTCGCTTCTTCACTGCTGTGTGCGTACACCTTATCATTTCGTTTGTTGTAGCTCTCTTCCACGGTGAAAATTGTTTCATCCGAAAAAAGAATTTCCCGATGCTTTTTTCCCGCGTACCGCTTCAACAAAGCGCGGCATCTCTTCAGTCTCAGGTCCATTAAACGAGCGTCCAAACGATGTCCTGTTTTTCTTCGATATGCCCTAAGCCCTAAGTCTTCATTTAACACCCTTTTCACCGTGGTCCTGCTTAACCCCATCTAAAGGGCCAACAGTTTCTGCTTACGTATGGGATTTCTTTGAATTCGCGCCTTCACAGCTTTTATCACTGCTGGAGTCCTAACAGAGCGAGGGCGACCACTTCTTGACCTGTCATCTACACTAGAGTCTTCATTGTATCGTTTAATGGTACGAATATGATAAACGAATCTTTTGGTTACATTCAAATTTTTCAGTAAGTCGAAAATCTGAATTGGCGCGTAACCGCAACGATGTAACGCAATAACTGCGACACGGTCTTCTTTAAGTGTCCACTCCATATTTAAAAATGAGGAAAATTCTAAAACGTACACATTTTTATTTTCATGAAAAATTCGAAATTCGAATTCAATAAACTTTTTTGTGGCCAGTGTTCTAAATTCAAAAGTTTTTATTGTGTGACAAAACTTATGACCTGACTGTGTATATATACGTGTTGGGTTCTATTAGCGGTACTTCTAATACAAAAACTATTCCTGTCAATGTATGATTTTAACAAAATATTACGTTCTAACTTAACTAGGTTTTCCCTTGTTACCGGGTAAATTAAATTATCATGTTTCTCAATTTCTATAAGGACTTGCATAAGCTCTGTGGAATTTAATATTGACTGATGTAGGGTATGCAACTTGCTGAAGGCAATAGCGGTCTCGGTTTCTTGAATGAAATCATAAATAGTACGAAAGTTATTGGAAATTTGGTACAAGTTATTCATTAATGTAATTATGTTATAACGTCGGCTTTCTGTTTCAAGAAGTGATTGAATCTCAACTGTTTTGTTATCTAAGTATTTAATATTTGAATTCATACTATCTGATAGATTAGTGAATTTATCTAAAGCGTTAACTACTAAGGATACTTTTCGTTCGACTGAATGTTCTTCCTTTTTTAACTGACTTATTTCAAAGTTGTATTGTTTTGCGTCCTCTTCGTCTAAGTTTCCTGAAATGATTTTTACTAACGAACCTAAAGGACTAAATAATGCCCTTTCTACTCTAAAAGTAGGTAAAATCTGATTAATCCTAGTTTTTATTTCGTTTACTAATGATTCAATTTGCTTACATAAACTTCCTAATTCATTTTTATACTCATTATTACTAGTTACTATAACGTTTATCTTATCATACTGTAGTATATTATTATCTACTTCGCTTACTACAGTTTCTAAATCTAATGTCTTAAAAATAGTCCATATATTAGTCCTCATCACTGCTGTGCCAAGTTTTATCGGTGTTATTCCCGGATTCTGGTTTAGGTTTTGAAGTTCCAGGCTGCCGATCTGTCCGACTAGTACTAGAAGTACTAGGTTTGACCTGTGGAGGACGTTTAATATTCTTAATAGCTACCCTTGTTTTTCTCTTCTTTATCTCGACTGGAATAATATTCCTAGATGGTGAGCCTATGACCTTCGCTTTCTCAAAACGGGGTAGATCTTTCGCTTTTCTTGTTCGGGTATTTTTCATAAAGATATCATCGCCATTTTTTATTTCAGGTGGGTCCTCGCCTCCTCTTTTTTCTCTAACTTTAATCTTATCATTTTGCAGTTTATCCGATACATATTCATATAATACTTTTAATCGTTTCCTATGATCTTGAAGTAATTTTTGCATTAGGTTTCGTTCCCTATCTATGTCAAATACATTGTTTGAGTCTGTGTTTCCAAAAACGATCTCAAAAGGAGTGTAGCTAGTTGCGGGATGGATGGAGTTATTGTACGCCATTGTTGCGTAAGTCATGACAGAAGCGACGTCAAGTTCGCTTTTCTCATACTTAGCTAAGCGATAAATCTCAATGATTGTTGAGTGGAAACGCTCTACTATTGCCATTGAACTGGGATTATTTGGGGTGCCAATATGTAACTCTATTTTGTATAGATTTAATAGTTCCTTAATCAATTCATTGTTGAACTCGGTTCCAGAATCGCCATTTATTTTCTTTGGCAAGCCGTACATACTGAAGTACTTGATAAGAGCTTGTACTACTTCTGGTGTGCTACGATTTGGGATATTAATAGCTTGTCCTAGCTTACTAAATGCATCGACTATTGTTAAGTAGTATTTCCCTTCGATATAAAGAAGGTCCATAAAAACTTCCTGAAATGGTGCATTTTGAGTTTGAGTTAATTGTATACTTGGTTTTACGGGTTTCCTTTCATACTTCATTCTTTTGCACTGTTCACACGAGTTAATTATAGCTGTAACTGTTTCTTTCATGTTCGGCCACCAATAATGTCGTTTGATTTTCGTCAATGTTTCGTTAATACCCCTATGACATGTTTTACCTTCGTGGTACTTTAGAATAACCTGACGTTGATCTTCTTCTGACTCTGACAGATTTACCGTACGCTCGGTGCATTCGGTCAAATTTAGTGTCCCTTTCTTGTATAATCTTGTGATAACATTTGAGAATGTTGTCCTAAATATCGGGTCTTCGAAATAAATGAAATATTTGTGTTTAGTATCTACATATTCTTTAAAAAAATCTTTCACTAACTTTTCATTATTGACGGGCATAAAGACTTCTAAAATTCTTTGTTTTTTATTAGAAATATTGTTTACGGAGAGATTATCCCTAAACCACGTGTGTACTATTATTTGTTTCGGTTTGCAATCAATTGCCTCATTAAGAATTGGGATTCCTTCGTGTTCCCTATTAGAGATTAAGTTTGCAGTTGCCCCATCATCTGAATCTGAAATTTCTATGATCTCCATTTTGTCACTTTCGGAGCCAGAAAAATCTATCGCTTGTGTTTTAACACTCTCAGTATCTGAAATATCCATTATTTCTACCTGTGGTCTAGGCTTTCTAACGGTCACATTTCGTTCCAATTCTTCAATAATTTCCTGGACACGGTTCTCGTCTGCATCTACATTTACTAAAATTGAATCTAAGTCGTCCTCTAATGCGTTAATCCTAACTCGAGAAAGGGCGTCAGCATTAGTATTTTGCTGCCCTTTCTTATACTTAATCTCGAAATCGTACTCTTCTAATCGTAGGCGCCAACGTGTGAGTTTGCTGTTTGGCTCTTTGAGTGAATACAACCATGCCAAAGGTCTGTGGTCAGTGTAAATAACAAACTTCTTACCGTAAAGATACGGTCTAAAATGTTTTACGGCCCATACTACCGCCAAAAGTTCTTTTTCGATCGTACTATATCTACTCTCTGTATCGCTTAACGTCCTACTAGCATATGCTATAGGTTTGTCTGAACCTATAGTGCCTTGTGAAAGGACAGCCCCGATAGCAAAGTTGGATGCATCGGTGGTCACTACAAATGGTTTTTCGAAATCTGGGAACTGTAAAAGAGGTGCGTTTGTTAGCAGCTTCTTACAAGTTTCAAAACTATTTATGTAGTCTTCATTTAACACGATCTTTTTCCCTTTCTTTAAACATGCCGTGAGTGGTCTCGTGATTTTGGCAAAATCTTTGATAAACTTCCTGTAGTAACCTATCAGCCCTAGAAAACTTTTAATTTCTGTAGCTGTTTGGGGAATTGGATACTTAAGTACTGCTTCTATTTTGTCGTTATTTGGTTTAAGACCCTCGTTCGTGATTGTGTGTCCTAAATACAAGACTTCTTTCCTAAGGAAGTGAGATTTATATAACTGAATTTTCAAGTTAGTCTGGCGGAATCTATCAAAAACAGCTTTTAATTTCTCTATGTGTTCTGGCAAGCTTTTTGAAAAGATAATGACGTCATCAAGGTAAACAAGGCAATGCAAACCTTGTAACCCTCTTAAAACGTTGTCCATTGCTCGCTGAAAGGTCGCAGGAGCCGTTTTAAGCCCAAACGGCATTCTATTGAATTCGTAATGCCCGAATGGTGTACTGAAAGCAGTATTTGATTTATCTTCCTCTTCTACTTCTATCTGATGGTATCCGCTCGCGAGATCTAGCGTAGTGAAATACATACTCTTCCCAAGCATGTCAAAAAGATCATTGATGTTTGGTAAAGGGTATTTATCATCAGTAGTGATATCGTTTAAACGCCTATAATCGACTACCATTCTCCACTTTTGTTCCCCTGATGCATCCAACTTTTTGGGCACCAGGTGTACTGGGGCGCTCCAAGGCGAGTGTGATTCTTGCACAATATTATCTCGTAGCATTTTTCCTACTTGTCTTTTTATCTCTTGTGTCTGGACTGGGGGTAGTCTGTGTGCCTTTAAATTAATTGGATCCTCGTTTTTTGTTCTGATTTTATGTTTCATCTGATTACTAAAAGACAGAGGTATGTCTTCACAATAGAATATGTCTTTATATTCTCTACAAGTTTGATCTATCATCATTCTTTCTTCCTCGTTCATATGTTCTAACCTAAGCTTAATATCTAAATTATCGTCTAGTAATCTCTCGACGTCCTGATAACTTCCTGTTGGATTCAGAGATGTTGAGTTGACGTTGTGTGATTGTTGTTGAAATAACTCTATCTTGAACGGGGCCGTAACTGTTATTTCTTGAAGTAAATCGGTTGTATTTTGAATTACTGTCGTTGCGTAACCGTTAGTACATTTTACTATAGCGGCCGGCATTCTAACTCCATTATTGAATTGGGTATAATTTAGAATACCCTCTCCGTTTAACAAGTTGACTGGTAATTTGACTCTCATTTCGCATCGAGGAGGTAGGTTATACATCTCTCTCGTGGGTGGCGAGTAAATGATAGGTATTTTACTAGAGTCCGTGAACAAAGTTTGAGATTTCATGTCCATCTTGGCATTGAGTTGTTTCAATAAATCACTTCCTATTAGACCATCGTACCGTTCATCAACCGAATAAATATAAAACTTATGTTTATGGCTGCATTTAAATATCTTTGGCAAGTCAATGTAGGCTACCTCACTGTGTTTGCTTGATGCGTGGGTGCTAATGACTTCGAAAGACTCTTTCTGCTTATAACTTGCGTAATATTCGTTTGCCACTTTCGGACTAATAAATGATCGAGTGCTGCCCGTATCTATCATAAAAACGGCATCTAGTTCTGGTATGCGAATATGAGGCAAGTTCAAAAGCTTATGACAATTAAGTTTTATACGTTCCCTATCTCGGAGGCTTCCGTATAAAAATTTCCCACCGGCTCACTGTACGAGACAGAATTTTGACTGTCTTTCGTACATTGTTGCGAGTTACACGGTTGAAGATCGTTATTATTTTCTGTGTAATTAACACGTCTAGAACTCGCTGTTCGCATCGTAACATCGGTGTTTGACCCCGAAGGTATAGGTGACGCATGATATTGCATCGGAGCATTGTCCGCATAGTGCTGACGCTGCGCTTGTACCGTCGGTTGCACTGACTTATTAAAACGCGGCGAATTATTATAAGTGTTATCGTTAAATCTATTATTAGCCTGCTGCTGTCTATTGTTTCTAAATTGGAATGAATTATTTGTCGAGTTCTGCGCACTGTTTTGCATGTGAGTAGATGCATTATTAGGTGCATGTGCACCTGGTACTCGTTGTGAGTTGTCGTACCGTGGAGGGTTATATTGAGCGGATTGATTTGGCCTTACTGATTGATTGCTACCTGAACTGTTATTGGGTCCATTCCTGTTTGGATTGAATCGTGGACCGTTCTTTGCATCGTAAACTGTTTGGAAGTTTTGTTCCTCCAATACCACTTTCAAAGCATCCTCCAGGGTAGTAACATTTCGCAAGCGTACTAGCCTAACTAAGTAAGCCGGCAAATTGAACAGGAAAACATTCAGCGACATATTATCGTAAATGTGGTGTTTAGCTTGGCGTTAATTCACGTCACTGATGGTTTCATTAATCTTCGCGAATAATATACTTCTCAAATGTTGGATTCTGTGACAAAGATCGCAATAACCTTCGTTTCTATTTCGTTTTAATGCTTCCAGTTCCATGGCCAAACATTCTTCGAACCTTGGATCGCCGAAGTTTTGGCCCAATAAATGTTTTAACTCATCCCATGTATTAATGCTTTCTCGTTCCCCAACTAGTTTAGCTGCTTCCCCCGAAAGCCTACTAGTTATAACATGGAACAAGTACTCGTTTTGCGAATTTCCCCCTTGGAAAGTGTTTAGGATGTAATCGCATTTCTTAACAAACAGTGGTAATAATCTGGAGTCCCCATCGAATACTGGAATGATCTTGACCATTTCCATGGGTACTCTCACAATATTTTCCATCTTGAACGATGAGATAAAAAAAAACCTATCAAAACTAAAGACTTCTAAAATTGACTAATAACACTATCTAAATTGTTATTCGAGAAAATGTGAATTCCCAAATAACAGCCTACCTACACGACTTTGTTATGACGTTTTCTAATTCCTAACAACACGTATATGATATTATGAACGGAAGGAAATACGGAATGATAAGGAATGGTGAAAAGGTGTACTCACAATCCCGTCGCTCCCATGTCCTTTCGGAATATTGCTTGTTTGCCGAAGTGTCCTCTGGTCCTGATCCTCTCCTGGCCTGGTCCTGGTCCGATGTTTGGTCCTGGTCCTGGTCCTGGTCTCGTTCCTGTGACGTCGCCGCTTGACTCCTCAGGAACTACGTTCGCCTCTTCTTAATATATTTATTTGTTCGATAGATTCAACTTAACCGTAGAAACGGACGATGAATATGGATCCAACTGTTGAAATCCTACCGGCTGCGCCAATTAAGTTAGGTGTGGCGGAGGAATTAATAAAAATAATTTATTTAAACGGACAGAGTTTCCACTAGGTTTATTAAGACAATAATAATTAAATCTAAAATACAATGATATTTATATCTAAAATAGTGAAGCGTTGACAATTTAGATTATGACGTACGTTCTACATTTTAGGATGATGACTTAGTGCTGACGAATGATAATTGTAAGGGTTGCTCAACCTTAACACGCGCCCGCCCGCCCGCCGCCGCCTGCCACGCGACCTGATTGCCTAGCCGGCGATCACTTTATTTAAAAACTTTGCTGTTTGATCTCATAGAAACTAAAACTGCCTACCCGAATAATAGTCGTCTTGTCGAGAAAATTGATGAATTAACGAAGAGTTTCAAAAACAAACTACATACACAGAGACTTGAATACTTCTCCGCTTTAATTAGAAAAAGCGACAATGTCGTTAAAACAATGTGGCGAATAGTTCATACCGAAACTTGTAAAACTAGAAAGGCTAATGTTGATTTTACCCAAATTATCAAACATCTGACGGGCCAAACTTTCTTATCTAAAAAACATGTCGTAGATCACCTCAACCTGCAATTTGTTAATGCAGCCCGGCTGTGTGGACCCCCGCACGCCGACGTGTGCACTGCGCGCACCTCACTGCTGGCTGCGCACGCGCCGACTGACTGCTCGCTGCGGTTCTGCCCATTCACACCGGCCGAACTCCTTCGTATTATTAAAAAAAGGGTAGCAAACAAACCAACTAAAGATATCTATGATATCTCAATAAGCCTTATTTATAGTATCGCCGAATACATATGCAACCCACTCTCTGTGATTTTCAATGGGTGCATAAAACTTGGCACTTACCCAAAGTGCATGAAACAAGTAAAAGTGAGCCCATTATACAAGGGTAAGGGTAAAAAAGATGACCCCAGCCACTATCGTCCGATCTCGATAATACCAGGGATAGCAAAGATTCTGGAAAATGGACTCGGCTCCCATCTCACTGACTATCTCGCGAACACCTCAGCCCTGACGGACCGGCAGTATGCTTACCGCGAGGGACGCTCCACCACCCAGCTAGCGAGAGAGATAGTGAGGAGAGTGCTAGATGCTCGTGAGCGACGCCAAGCCGTCGCTGTGCTCTTCTGTGATCTGTCGAAAGCTTTCGATGTTGCAGATCACAATGTGCTGCACATGAAGCTACAGCACTACGGAATTGCCGGACCAGCCTTGGCGTTGCTAACAAGTTTCATGCACGAAAGAACGCAGTTCGTAGTCGGAGCGGCGGGCACAGTAAAGTCGGACGGCCTCTCGACAGATATGGGCGTACCACAGGGATCTTCACTGTCAAACATAGCATTTTCCCTGCTTTTAAAAGACTTGCCCAACGCGATTAAGGGAGGTGAAATATTTTTTTTTGCCGATGATGTGGCCGCACTAGTGATTGCAGCGACGACAGCAGAACTAGAAATTCATCTAAATTCAGTAGCCAGCCGGATGTGCCTTTGGTTTCACCAAAATGGTCTTTTATTAAATACGACTAAAACACAATTCATCCAATTCGATCTCTCTGGACGTAAAAGACCTAACCTAACTGTCGAAGCGTATGGAATTCCAATTAAACAAGTCCATACTGCACCATTTCTGGGCTTTCAGGTGGATCAAACATTAACGTTGGACGCTCACATAGATAGACTGTGTGGAAAGCTGGCTAGCGCATGCTTCGCGCTAAGTCGCCTTTGTGTACGCTACCAGCAGAGTCGATGCGCACGTGCTACTTTGCGACGGTGCACTCGCTGCTGCAGTACGGCGTGGAGCTGTGGGGGCGCGCGGCGCAGTGGCACCGCGTGTTCGTGTTGCAGAAACGCGCCGTGCGGCTGCTGGCGAGAGTACCGACTGACGAGTCCGCAAAACCGCACTTTAAACATCTCAAAATTCTCACATTACCTAGCATTCTCATTTTCCAAGTGGCCATTTATGTGCGTGAGAATATTGACCAATACAAACGACTTGGAGAATCGCATCAATATGAGACACGGAACTCAAATAAACTAGCTGGAATCGTGCACAAGCTTGCTAAAACAAGTAAGGCGATCCATGTTATGGGTCCGGTAGTCTACAACAAGTTACCTGAAGCTATCACTGGTGCACCGAGTGTGCCCATATTCAAAGTAAGACTGAAAGGATGGCTTGTCGAGAGGTCCTTTTACAGCTATGATGAATTTATAGAATTAAAATAACTAACCCTTTTTATTGTGAACAATGATGAAATTAGTGTTACTATGTGTATATTGAATTTAATACACAGTCAGGTCATAAGTTCTGTCACACAATAAAAACTTTTGAATTTAGAACGCTGGCCACAAAAAAGTTTATTGAATTCGAATTTCGAATTGATCATGAAAATAAAAATGTGTACTTTTTAGAATTTTCCTCATTTTTAAATATGGAGTGGACACTTAAAGAAGACCGTGTCGCAGTTACTGCGTTGCATCGTTGCGGTTACGCGCCAATTCAGATTTTCGACTTACTGAAAAATTTGAATATAACCAAAAGATTCGTTTATCGTACCATAAAACGATACAATGAAGACTCTAGTGTAGATGACAGGTCAAGAAGTGGTCGCCCTCGCTCTGTTAGGACTCCAGCAGTGATAAAAGCTGTGAAGGCGCGAATTCAAAGAAATCCCATACGTAAGCAGAAACTGTTGGCCCTTCAGATGGGGTTAAGCAGGACCACGGTGAAAAGGGTGTTTAATGAAGACTTAGGGCTTAGGGCATATCGAAGAAAAACAGGACATCGTTTGGACGCTCGTTTAATGGACCTGAGACTGAAGACCGCTTCAACAAAGCGCGGCATGCGCTTTGTTGAAGCGGTACGCGGGAAAAAAGCATCGGGAAATTCTTTTTTCGGATGAAAAAATTTTCACCGTGGAAGAGAGCTACAACAAACAAAATGATAAGGTGTACGCACACAGCAGTGAAGAAGCGAGCAACCATATTCCGCGTGTCCAACGAGGTCATTTTCCGTCCTCGCTCATGGTTTGGTTGGGAGTCTCTTATTGGGGCTTAACTGAGGTACATTTTTGTGAGAAAGGCGTAAAAACGAATGCAGTTGTGTATCAAAATACAGTCCTCAAGAACCTTGTGGAACCTGTTTCTCATACCATGTTTAATAACAGGCACTGGGTATTCCAACAAGATTCTGCGCCAGCTCATAGAGCGAAAAGCACACAAGACTGGCTGGCGTCGCGTGAAATCGACTTGATCCGGCACGAAAACTGGCCCTCCTCCAGTCCAGATTTGAGTCCGTTAGATTACAAGATATGGCAACACTAGGATGAAAAGGCCTGCTCAAAGCCTCATCCTGATTTGGAGTCACTCAAGACATCCTTGATTAAGACAGCCGCCGATATTGACATGGACCTCGTTCGTGCTGCGATAGACGACTGGCCGCGAAGAATAAAGGCCTGTATTCAAAATCGCGGGGTCATTTTGAATAAACTTTATTACCATAAGAATCTATGTTTTATTAAGTTCATTTTGCTATATAAATGTTTACATAAATAATAAACATGTCTAAATTATTTCATATTGCACATGTGACAGAACTTATGACCTGACTATGTATATTGAATTTTAAAAACTGACTTACTATAATTCAATTTAATGAAATAATTTCTGTTGACATTTAAACTTTATGAAATGTATATGTGATACATCATATTGATTTTGTAACATCTTAGTGTGACTTGTAATGAATATTATCAATAAATGATGTCTATCTCTATGTCTATGTCTATGTCTATGTCACCCAACGGAGCACCACACGCGAAAAGAACTCCACCGCCCGTGAGGGCCCCCGATGACCTGTCCATAGGAGTGGAAAGAGGCGCTTCTACAGGAAGAGATCCGATGATCTGACCCTGACTCCCCACGCCCCAGATGGGTGCGTGAGAAGAATTCTTGATTGATTGACGATCGATGGCTGGCGCGGCGCGTCAGTCGAGCTAAAACCGGATTGACGGGCGCGCGATATCGCATCGACGCTCGATTGCGCGGAACATATTTTCGTATTCGTTCATATTTCGTATCATAGAACCCATAATAAAAACTTTGATTCACCTGAGTGTTACCCTTATATTGTTTATTTACATGTGACATAGCAATAAAGAGTATTCTTCATACCAAATTACATTCCTTTTTAAATCCAAGATGGCGGACATGAATCAAATGTGCCAAGAATTTGTGCTTTTGGTTTTTGTAGCGGCCATTAATCGAACCTTGAAATAGTATTAAAGTAAAACTTCTCTTTGTAAATGGCTCGAAGCTTTCTCTAGAAAGTCCGAGATAATCACAAACACTTGGAGACCATAGTAGAACCATACATGTTTAGCCATAAGACCTGTCAAAATTCTGGCCACGTCATAATTTTTCCATGTATATGAGACTTAAGTAAGTGTTTGACTTATAAAGTGCATTTTGCCTACATTCAATAAATGATTTGAGTTTTGAGTTTAATCCAGTTGCCATTTACACCGATGGACTGACTTATGAGATCTTTACTGTTATGTTTTGGTGAAGAGATGACGTATCGTAGATTTGTCATTGAGCTTCATGGCTATACCTGTATACTTAGTTCATGTTCATACCATTTCATTTCATTATCTCTAAAAAGAGATTGATTCCAGCAAACCTAGGCGAAACAGGAGAGTTTATGAAACAGGACAGTCCTAGTGCGCAATGAAACTGTGTACATACGTACGAAAATTACTTTCAAAATATAAATAAAATATACCAAATATATAAAATATATCCTTCAACTATATAAAATACAATAGATAGTATGCACATTCGTAAACTATAATATACTATACAAATACCTACATAGATATGGTACCTTTTACGGAAGAGAAAGGAAATGCACTTTCAATCTTTTCTTTAAAGTGAAAATTGAGGGACTATCCCTAATAGCGCAGGGAAGTGCGTTCCACAGTCAGATTGCCCATAACCCCTTACCGCATACTAACTCATATATGGTTTCATAGGTTTTGAACTTTATTACCAAGCAATAAGGTTGAAAATCGCGATCCATTTCGGGTAAGGCAATGCGTTAAGGGGTAAACGAGTGTTCGTAAGCGGCAGTGTTATGCCGAGGAGTTGAAAGGAGAGACACCGTGTGGGATCTCCGATTGCTATCCCTGGGGAAAAGAAACTCAAAACGTTCTCGAAGATAAGTGGGATAGCGAGGCTTTCGCAAAATAATATAGATAGGAGAGAATGTGCATGTCACTTCGATAATGGGTGACATGGTCATACCGGCGCAACCCGTAGACAAACCGCATGTAAAGGTTTTGAAGTCGTTCGAGTTTGTTCAGTTGTTCTTCGTTGGCACTGACTCAACAAACATCCGCGTAGTCTTCTAAAGGTAGTAGAAGGGACTGAACAAGGGTGGTTTTAGTCTGCCGTGGCAATCTCCGGAGAGAGTGAAATGACGCAAAGACACGTCCGCTGACCTCACAAACACGGGGTGACCAGGACCAGCATGATAATGCTGGTTATCATCTGAGAACAGATCTTGTCCTCACCTAAGGCTTTCGAAGATATCGCTGCTATTGCCCTTCTTACTTCACTGATTCCGACATGGTTGAAATTGAAGGGTGAGTTGTGGGCCGCGGTCTTGGACCGTAGGTAACGAAGGGTAGCTTCCTTAACGAGGGGGTCCATCACGACGGGGGGGATAGCAAAGAAATTGTTGAGACCGTTAAGGTCGAAATTTCCAGCAGCCAAGTCCTGGGACTCACTAACACCAAGAGTCTTCAGGAATTTCCAAAACTGTGCTGGAGTATAACTTTCAATGCACTCGTAGATATGACAACGTTTGGCATCACGACACAAACGAGTGCAACTATTACGGAAACGTTTGAAAATTAAAGTCGGATCCACCTTATAAGTATCTACTCTTGACACGGTTTCTCTTGGCCATCAAACCCTTGATCGTGTAAGTAAGCCACGGTGCAGGAAGATGCTTAACCTTAACCCTCTTGACCGGAACGTGTTTGTCAAACAAGCTCAGGACATACAGTTAAAGTTCCGGACTTTGTCTTCAACGCCTCACTACCAACAACAGGGGACCAGTTTACAGAAGCGGCATCTGATTTAAGGGCATTAAGATCTATGCGCTTTAAGCTAGGTATATCAAGGACTTTAGCTGCACGTTTGGGAGGCCTTAACTTGAATGGAAGGTAAATCAAATCGTGATGGGAGAAGGGGGCGTTAAGTTGGCCATGCACAGCAACCTTGGATATGTTAGAAGTAATTATCAGATCTAGAAGAGAGGGTTATACTGTGGTTGAAAGTGGGTGGCATCCATGGGAAGGTTGTGTAAGTTTAATAAACCTACAAGAGATTTTAGCTTTGCTGAGCGATAATTAATTTTGGGAAGGCAAGTATTAAAGACACCGAGCATTACGATGTCGCTATAAAGAGCCAGATCATTGAGGAGGGTTTCAAATGTGTTAAGATAGTCAATGCAAAGAGAGGGGCGAGAGACAGAGATCTAAATCTCTGTCAGTCGCGCGCGAGTCAACAAACACTGTACACAACTGCAAGTGTATGTGCGTGTTATACAATATGTATATACGTGACATTTAGACCAAAGCATAATGTTATATTTCCAACGTTAGTGTTTGGTGGTTATGACATTACAATATACGATCATTGTGCAAGTCATTTGAATTCTACCCTAAAAATCGCGTCATGTTTCATGTATTTATATTCAGATGAATGAAATTCATTACTTTCTAGTCTGTGGTTTTATTCTATTGGAAGAGGAGGAAAAATTCACTGCTCGCAATATCTATGGCTTTGACGTTTCTGTTTCCTTTTTATTTTTTTCTGTAATTTAATACAAATTACATATTACCTTATAATTTCGGTAAAGTTTCGCTTTTGATTTATTGACTTGATTTCTGCCTTTACCGGTCCATTACCATCCCTACGCGCGAGGCATCGCGACTTTGAACCGAATGCCATGGTAATAAATCTAAAAACCTTTGGTAGGGATATTAATGGGCTACATTTATTATTAGTTTTATCTTCAAAATAACTAAATAACTTTGTTTAAATTCGTCTATTTGTGAATATAGTGTTAATTTAAGTGTTTGTTAAGTCAACTAAAGTGTGCCAGTGCTAAATGTGGTCAGAATTGTAATTGTGATAAAATAATCGATCACGGACCGAAAGACTAAGGACATTTCAAACTGCCAACGGAAAAACCCCGGGGGAGTATTGTTTTTCATATTTGCTTATTCATATTTTAAAAGTATATGACTTGAACTTAACTATATACTTATACACTACATACTGCTCAACTCTCACTATTGTGAGAAACGTCCATCCTCACACCGCAGCTTCTTTGTTTTGTCTCTTAGCACTTGACAATCTGTGGAAGTACTTTTGACGATAAAACTAGCCGTTCACACATATTTATTACACGATATACACAAGTACACTGATAGGTTAGACCGTGGCAATTAGTGTGAAAATAGTGTAAGCTTGTAGGTAATTCTAGAGACATATTAGGAACTCACTTCACAGCTGATCAGCACAACACTTGCAAAACGACTAAAATTGTTAGATAATAAGTATAACTTTCATTAGTTCAGGACATTTATTCTGTTAACCTATACTTACTTGTAATAAGTTAACTGAAACTTGATTGACTTTGACGTAGAATAGCTATATAGGGAATTAGGAACTATCACATTAGTACTACAGCTACTAACTGCAAGTCTTTATTCCTTCTGTTTCATTTTAATTTTGTTCGGAGCACCCATTCATTTTTATTTTATTTCCAGGCATGGCATCCAACATTACTACGCGGAGAATGCATGCAGAGCAGCGCATATCTAAACTGCAGCAACAACTAACTGACGCAGAGGAGTTAAACCAAAGGGAATTGGAAGAGTGCAATGAAAATGACTTTGAGATAAAAAGCTTGAAAGCCAAGAACTCACAGCTAAGAGATAGTGTGTCTACATTGCGAGAAACACACGAGGAGTCGCAAAATGAGATTCAAAGATTGGAAAAACTTGTGGAATCTTTTGACACCCTGCGCACTGACCTTGCTTCTGCTTGTGACCGCAGTAAATTCCTCCAATACCAACTCAATGAGGCAAACTTGAAGTTGACTGATATGTGCATAGAAAAATACTACAACGAATCTCGCTACATTACCTCTATCCAACAAGAAGTAGAAGTAGCCAACCTAACCACTATTGTTCAAGCCATGCAGACAAGCAGCAGAAAAATTAAAAAATATTTTAAATTAAATAAATTCATGAAGAAAACTAGAGGTAATATAAAACTACTGAAATTAGCCTTGAAACGGCAATCAAACAGAATATTAAGAATCTCCTTAATGCAAGAACTCCGGGGAAAAAAATGTAGGTTTACAGTCGGACCTTCAACATGCCCGAGTAGAAATCCAGCACCTACATGACCTCCTAGCAAATACACTACAATGTTATGCCAAAGAACAAAGTGAGTTAGCAGAACTCAGAGCCGCGACGTCTGAGTTAGTTCAGCTACAACGCCAGAATGCGGAATTGGTGGGCATTCTAATTGAGAACGAGGAGAATGAGACCAGCAAGGAGGACGAGCCCACATAACTAACTTTGGTCTCGACCCACCTCATCGAGAGTGTTGCAGCGTCCACCGCTGCCCCAACCAAAAAACAGCGTCGCCGTCGTCGACGAGGAGGCTCCTCGCAGCTCAACAGCGCGAGCACCGCGCCGCTCGCTGTCCCTGCTGATGCGTGTGTCATGCCGCACGCTGCCCCGAGGGCCGCGCCAACCGCCGCCACATGCATCACACCGCACTCCAGCACGTGTGTCCCGCCACTCACCTCCACTCGTGTACCGCCAGCTACCAAAATATGTGCTCAGAGAAAAACTCTGTTGTTCTCCGACAAAGTAGGTGCAGGATTTGGGCCGCTATTACATTACATTTGTTGTCCAAATAGTTCATTAGTAGATCTTGTGAAGATAATTAGTTGCGGTATCTATGATGAGTACAGCACTATTGTAATTATGGTAGGAAATCATTCAAACATTAGTTGGAAATATTTGAATAAAAGTGTTGAAACACATCTAGACTTACATAGTAGGATGAAATGCAAATTTATACTATGCAATTTTCCATATGCCTGTAATTTGACAGAACTACAGAACAAATCTGTGCATAGAATGAATATTAATTTATTTAATTTAACATGTCATCACAGCGATGTTATTTTATGTTATTACTTATTTTATGTTTCGATGTGAATAATTTTATTCATAACTTTACTCTGACACAGCGTACATTGTACCTGTCTAATAAATATAGAAAATTAGTAGTAACATTGTTAGCTTATAATATATGCGACGCAGCTATAGTTGGTTTAACCAAGTTCAACTTGACATCAGCTTATGTTAAGAGTAATATGACATGCACCCCTATTGGGAATTCACCTGTTAATCATACTTTGCATGCAACATTGGAATCTGTTCCAAGTAATTTAAATTAGTTCATAAGACAATAGAGGAAATCTCTAGCATACAAGAGCCACTAAATATGTCAAAATGTAAGCCCCAGTTAAATATTACCCATCAAAATATCCAGGGGCTACCTGGCAAAGAACTTGTATCAGAATTATTTCTAAAAAATTCTGACATTGATGTTATTTGTGTTACAGAACACTGGTTGAAGGAAAATATGATGTCTTTTAATATAAATAATTACAAAATTGTCAGTTGTTGCAATAGAAAGACTGCTGATAGGGGTGGTTCTTTAATCTTAGTGAAAAATAATATTAAGGTGAAACAACGGAAAGATATTCTTGCACTTACTGTTGAATGATAAATAGAGGTATCCTGTGTTGAGTTACATAGCCATATTATTGTTTGTGTCTACAGGCCACCGAGGGATGAAAAAGGCCATGGCAATTTCGAAATTTTTGAGAAAATTATCGAGGAAGCCCTCACTAAACTATGTAATAACATAAAAAAGTTAATTATTTGTGGCGATTTTAATGTAGATTTGCTTGTAGGAATAACAATGAAACAACGATTAATAACTTTATTCAAATCGTTTAATTTATGTCATTTATTTTTAGAGCCGACTAGATTTACACTTACCAGCCAAACTTGCTTAGATAACGTTTTTTGTGACTGTGCATTCACAAGTAAAAGTATAATTAACTGCTTACCTTCCGATCACAGTGGTCAAACAGTTTCATTCCCAATTGATATTAAGGATAAGACTGGTCTATAGGCCTATTACATCCCATAGACTAGAGACATATACAAAAAACTTAGATATAAATTTGCCAGTACCGGATTTTAATGAACAGAACCCAAACAAAATCTACTCAGACTTCTTCAACATTATTCAGACAGAATTCAATAAAGTTTTCAAATTAAAGAAAGTCAGTGACTACAACGGTAAATCTTAATTTAATGACTGGGCAACGTTTGGAATTCGTAAAAGTAGAGTTATCTTGTATGACCTTTATGATCAAAAAACCTATAACTTTGATCGAAAATTTCATGACTATGTTAAAAAATATTCCAAAACTTTCAAGTTGGGTTGTAGAACTGCAAAAACTTTACACATTAATAGAAAAATTCAAAATTCAAATAATAGAATGAAAACAGTTTGGCAAATAATAAACCGCGAAACTGGCAAAGTTATACCAAGGGACAATGATTTCTGCCTAAAGTTAGGTGATGATGTTGTTAAATCCAGCGCTGATGTTGCTCGCGCTTTTGAAACATTCTTCACCGAAGTACCCGTTCTCACAACAGACCGTCTAAATTCATCTCCATATGAAACAGAGACTTTATTAAAAGACTATTTTGTCCGGGTCCATCTGCAAACATTGTGTAGACAAAATATGCCCCAATAACTTGACCCTTTTTTGTGCGAACTCGCATTTTTTTAGTTTGCATGTGAAGCCCGCGGCTTTCAATTTACTCAGAACCGTGTCCACTTGAGACAAATGCTGATCGATGTCACACTCAGTTAAAATCGCCAAATCGTCAACAAAATTTAAACAATATGACCTAACCTCTGGCCCTAAGATTAAGTCCATCGCCCTCGAAAATTAACCCACACTGGTTTTCAACCCCTGAGGTAACACGTTGTAAACATAACTTCTGCCTTGATATACAAAACCCGTGTTCGTTTAGATTCTTCTGATAATGGTATAGAAAAATATGCAACTTTGATATCTAGAGTCGCTATATAATTTATCCGGTGCCCCGACTGCAATATCTCACTCATTAAAGGTGTAGTTTCAACTTCCCCAACCATTCCCGTGTTTAATTGTCGCGCATCGAGTAATATCCGAACCTCCCCTGACTTCCTTAGGGCACAAGTCAATGGACTGCTGAAATCCGTAGATTGCTTGCTAATAATACCTATCTGTTCCATTTCTTCCAATCGTTTTGTTACTTTATCGCGATATGCGAACGGTATGGGTTAGCTTCGTTTTACGAAAGGCGTTTGTTTCATCTCTCATTTTTATCTCATGTTTATATTTATTTGTCCGACCCACCCTATCGCTAAACAACTCTGCATGTTTATTTAACACCGGCAATAACTTTGTTTTGTGTTCAACAGGTATTGATGAATTATACACATTTTCCTCTATCATATTTCTACTGGTATCTCGGTCCTTTACTTCCATTGTACAACAACAAGCTTCCTGATCGGGCCCCGTACCTAATGGTATTTCACACATCCTCCCGGCGCTTCGTATAATTAGTCTCTGATTTCCCTCACACATTTAACTGGCTCGCGTCTGTTGTATAAAATCAAACCCTAAAATTAAATCTTTAGGCACCCTTGTTAATACTAGCATTGGAGTATCGATAACGCATTCACCTATTGTTAATGGTAACGTGACTAACTTATCTACCTTCTCTCTACTGACCCCAAACGCACCTGTGATTCTCAAACTTGGAATCGGTATTTCCGTTGGTTTTCCCAATTGCCTGCATACTTCACCATACACTCCCCGACTTATTACACTGACTTTGCTCCCCGAATCAATCAAACTCCTTACAACAAATTTTCCAATACACACATCTATCTCAGGTAATGTCAATGTACTACATAGATCGCGTCCACACTCAGTCGAATCGTCTTCTCTGAATATCGTATGTAAACGTCTGTCATTGCGGTCTCTACAATCCAATCTCGATTTTTCATCTAAACACACGGCATATCCATGCGCTTTATGCGCTAGTAATTGAATAAATTCATTCACACCCACGTTCGAATCCAAATTACACAAATCATACAGTCTATGATTTCTTTTAATTTGATAGCTGTCCATCCCAAACGTAATAAATATCTGAGCGCGAACGACCCGCGCGAGTCCACTAGTTTTTTGAATTCTGATTCATCGCATTATTCCTGTCACTTGAACTTTGCCCTGCCTCTGTATTACCTGAACTATCATTGCCCCTTTGAAACTCTATTGCCTTGAAACTGGCCTGAGGCTGCCTACCTCTACCGCGAAAATAACCGTGAGCGCGCGTCCCATATTCGTTTCGTGCCTTTGTTCCTGCGTTATAATTATTCCTACGACTCACCGCGTTATATCGCATCGTATTTACTCGCAAAGCAAGATATTGCCCTCGCATGTAGCTATTCCGAGTTACATTGTTCGTATTCATTGTCTCCGACCTATGCAACGCACTTAATCCCCCATCGATATTACGTTCTAATTGCCGAAGGAACTCGACCGCGTCTCGTATCGTCATTGGGTCCTTTCTAGCAAAAAACGCTACCTGAATATCGCGCGGCAACTGTCTGAAAATCGTGTTGATCTTCTCCGTATCAGTAAACGGTATCGTTAGCTCATATATGCTATTCAATTGAGAGGCAAAGAATTCTTCCATACTTTGACCTTTCTTGGAATCGAACTTCGCGGTTAGGAATCTTTGTTTAATTAATTCCTGTTCATTATCTCCCCAGAATACCTCTCTGAAATCTTTTTCAAAATCCGAATAGGTTCGCCATGAGTCTCTGTATATGCTCATTCGAACTTTTGCAATTCCTACCAAACTATCCGATGCCCATATCAAAGCCCTCGAACTATCTCCCGAGACTTTAATATAAGCCTTTAAATCTCTTAAGAAAATCATCGGATTTTCCGAACTCC
Source organism: Argyresthia goedartella (assembly GCA_949825045.1). Classification (NCBI taxonomy): domain Eukaryota; kingdom Metazoa; phylum Arthropoda; class Insecta; order Lepidoptera; family Argyresthiidae; genus Argyresthia; species Argyresthia goedartella. The sequence goes on along the minus strand of OX463821.1, from coordinate 15,527,705 downwards.
GCCCATCGAATGTCGGCAGCTTCTGTGTCATTTTCATTATGCATGTTTGAAGTTTTTCTACCGATTGTTCAAACGTCTCTAGTTCCTGTCTGTCCGTCTGTCTGTCCGAAGTCCTACTAGCATTGCTCGCACTTGACCCCCGTTCCAAACTGTCTAACCTGCTCACTATTTCAGATAACAATTGAGTCACCTGTCCTGACGCCATTTCATTATTTAAAACACTTATCTGCGAAAGTGAGTCGTCTTGTACAACCCGACTAACGTTTTTTTAGGCCGGCCCATTATTTCTCAATACTAAACCTTCGGCTTGTTCGATGAATTGTGAAAACAATGCCCCTTTTTTTTGTTGTGGCTTATTTATATTACTTACAAAACTGAACTGTTTAAAATCGTTTCTACGTTGTGTTATTTTTAAAAGTAACGCGTTAGACCTTGATTCTTTTAGAATATCTAGGTATCTAGGTATTGTACTCTTGTACTCTAGAATATCCTTCGGTCTCGGCACCAGAAAATCTGTAACGGCATAAAGGCTAAGGTCGAGCCACCGCTATCAGAAGCTATGATCGTCTATTCTATCTTCCCCCAGCTTAGATGTCCCGATTCAGCTGTAAAAATTGCAAGTTAAGAATGATAAGTCTGAATTTCTCGTTCGTTGAGAAGTTCGTTAGGCGTACAATAGTCGAACGGAAGTTTGGTTCAGGAAGTTAGAGTTTCAAGTTAAACAGAGAAAGCAAGTATGTCTGCAAGCCGGTATTTCGCATCAGTTAGCGGTGTTTTGCGCCAGATCAATCTTTGTTATATTTTGTGTGATGGTACCATTTATTTTTTGTATATATGGGCGCTTGGTACTTCTTTTCGTGGTCGACCACAATTTATAATATTTGTTGGGGCTATCGTATGAATATCCGTCTTAGTGTTACGACGTGAGTACTCAATGATAGTTCATGTGCTCGCTAGTGGCGGCTTTAGTGGTTCCAATTATATAGTTAGTTCACGGCAATAACGATCCAAATAGACCGGGTTTACACAATTGCGATTTGATTTTCCGAAATGGGTCTGAACTAGCGGTTTCCTCAAAAGGTCCGTAACGTTTGGAAACCTTCAACTCTGCGCAATTTGAGCTGGATGTTATCGAAACGTTTTCATTAGCGCTTTTGGAGATCTAACCCACTCCACAGCGAGTTACATACTTCGGAAAATACCGAACTAAGTATCAGGCTAACCACAGCTCTTCCTCGACTGAGCCCAGCAAAAATAAATGCTTGACACAATCTACACGTTAGAATCTCCAGCGAAATTTACATTTCATTTAAAGATGCAACTTGAATCCAAACCGATCCAAGGCAAAGCAAAACAATCTACCCGTTCCTAACCAATGAACTTTAGACTGTAATTTGATCTCTTCGCACGTCCCCGACAACACTCAAATGTCAAAGATATCAACAGGATAGGTTATCTGAGTTGACAACGTTTATACTTTGTTCTGAATTTGTTATTTTCATCCGCGGAACCCCGTCGATCAAACAGTCTCCCTATGCCTGAAAACCTAGGTTTAGCCGCAACTAAACTCCTGTCTAGCCTAGTCTAAAATCCTAGTGTTATACCACGTCCATCATCGACACCACTCGAAAATGGTTGAGTTTGAATTGAATGTGTTTGTATGGTTAACGACTATGTGTGTGTGGAATTTCAAAACTCGCTACACGAAGGAAATGAGGAAAGGATTAGCCCGCGAATATCCTAAGAGCTAACCCAGGTACCCTATGGTGAAGGAAAAAGGAAATTAGGGTCGCTCCAAGCCCAGACTCAGACTCAGATCAAATTACCTACAAGTTCTTATCTAACGACCCAAGGATAGTTTTGGAATTTGGGGTAGGTTGATTTAAAGGATAGGAACCGAGGTATATCTCGGCGCTTCAGACACTCACGAAAATCCACTGTAACACGCAATCACAACTCTTCCAATTCCAGACGCGTAAAACGGCAGACCAAACTGTATAGAATTACCGAAAGACGTGTATCACAGTAGTTTGACGTAGGGACTGAATGACTCCCGCTTCTTCTTAGTCGTCTCACGCACCCCTTCTGGGGCGTGGGGAGTCGGGGTCAGGTCGACGGACCTCTTCCCGAAGAATCGCCTCTGTCCACTCCTGTGGACAGGTCATCGGATGGCCCCTGCGGGCGGTGGTCATCATGTGGCGCTGGTATGCAGTGGGTGATCGCCGCTTTGGCAACCAGGTCGCGTGGCAGGCGGCGGCGGTCGGGCGGGCGCGCGTGTTGCGGCGCCAGTTCGGCGATGTGCGGAAGATGTGACGCATCCGCACGCGCGAACATGCCCTTCGCCAGCCTCTGGACAAACTGGTCCACGGTTTCCCATCTTAGGTCCCTCTGGATTGTCGCGTTCCTCACGTAGCGGGGGGCGCCGAAGATGGTACGCAGAGAGAGGTTCTCTTGGGCTCGGAGTCTCCGTTTGTTCGTCTCCAAGCACAGGGCGTGCCATGCCGGAGCCGCGTAGGTGAGGCGGGATCTCACATAGGTCTTGTAGATCCCGAGCTTCGCCCTCAGAGAGAGGCTGGAGTCGAAAAGTGGACGCAGCTTGGCACGTGCCACCTTGACCTGGCTGACGACGTTGTCGACGTGTTGCTTCATGTTGAACCGGCGATCAATGGTCACTCCCAGGTACTTCACCTGCGAAGACTACTCGATGTGCTGTCCCTAGAGCTAGAGCGATGGTGGAAGGAGACTCTGGCCTGTGATGAGCGCCTGCGTTTTCCCAACATTGACGGACAGTCTTCACTTGGCGAGCCAGTCGGGCAAGATGTCCAGGGTGCGCTGCAGTTTGATAGCAGCGTGCGGAGCCTGGAACGACGACGCATAGTAGGCTGCGTCGTCTGCGAAGAGTGCCAGCTGGGCACCCGGCCCGACGGGGATGTCGTCCGTGTATCGGGCGTAGCAGGCGGGAGACAGGCAAGAGCCCTGGGGGACGCCGGCTGCAACGGGATGTTCCTCGGAGACGACGTCTTCCACCATCACTCGGAAGCGGCGATTCTTCAGGAAAGAGGCGATTGTCTTGACCGTTCTTCTTGGGGCAGGGGACGTCGACAGCTTGTACAGCAACCCCTCGTGCCATACTCTGTCGAACGCCTTCTCCATATCCAGAAGTACTGCGACAGTGTATTCTTTTTTGTTCAAACAGACCGTCATGTCATTCAGTACTCTGGTGAGCTGAAGCGTCGTAGAATGCTCGGGCCTGAAGCCGAACTGTTCCGGGCGCGGCGGGATGTGGGGCAGTAACTTCGCTAACAGGAGCTTCTCAAACACCTTTGAGATGGTGCTCAGTAGGGTGATCGGCCGATAGCTCTCAGGCAGCTTGGTGTCCTTGCCCGGCTTGGGCAACATGATAACCAAGCCCTCCTTCCATTGGGTTAGAAATTGACCCGTGCGCAAGATACCGTTAAACAGGCGCGTAACGGCCGCCACAGTGCGTGGCGGCAAATGTAACAGCGCCGTGTTGGGTATTCGGTCTGCGCCCGGGGCTTTCCTGGGCTTGGTGCGTCGGAATGCACGCACGATCTGGCCGGGCGTGACGACGATTGGATCCTCTTCGGGAGCTATCGGCGTGGCGAAGTACTCTCGCAGGTGTCTCTTGACTGTTGCGACGTGCTCCACATCATCCGTTGGGTTCGGCTTGAACTGCTTCTCGAGGCATTCGGCGAAGATCTCCGCACGGTCTTGGGCTCGGAATCTTGGTAGGCCGTCGCTGCCCAGGATTGGTCGAACGATGAATGACTCCCCCACCCACGCGCTCGTATTTATAGACCCCACATGTCTGAAAAAAATGGCGTCCTTTGCGTGTTACAATCTGCCCAAGCGAAAGCTTCTTATCCCTAACTACACAGGGTCTAATTTCAATGAAACATGCCATGCACGGCTGCTGTCTACAATTTTGTGTATGCATTTTCTATAATCAACCGTCGGTCATCACTCAAGTCATTTGGTATTGCCGATACACAAAATTTGTCGATCGCTGGCCACAAAAGCGGTTGCGATTAATTAAGCCTGCCCGACCGCTAGCGTCTAAGACAAAGATCACTAGAATGATATTCAAACCCGTGATGTCAAACTCACCACATCGTACCAATCAAACGCAATTGTATATTTGCAGTCAACACATTAGCTTTCTCTATATAGTTTCATAAGAAACCTTCCATTATTTAGTTATTCATAATTTATTCAGCGCGCAACCAAATCGGCTCTGATTCCTACACATTTCGCAAGAATGCGACAAAAAAACCTGACCCGACCTCTCTTCCTCGAACCAACCACGTTCTCAGCCCCTTTCTGGCCAACTCACTTCGAATCACTCAATAAACCAAGCGTTAACTGAACCGACTATTGTAATCAATGTGTACCGTGCGGCGATGAGCTAGCCCTCTGTCACGCAAAATGAAGTATTAAATGTACTGACTCTTGTGTACCATTACAGCATACGATTGATGAGCCATTTTGTTGATGGATCGCTACACTTATTACGTAGAACTCCGCGGCTGCTATGATAGTTTCTTCACCTCCCCACGTGCCCTGTATGTGGAGATTTTTTATGTACGTATGTATGTATGTATATTTTATTATCTTATTTTTTTAATGCTATTTTTTTATTTTTTACTATGATTTTAAATGTAATAATTGGGTACTCAGTGAAAGCTTCTGCGTTTGGTGCGTCGATCGCAAGTTTGATGCGTGGATCATTGCTGTTAGCTTCCACGTATCTGGCTAAGTCGCTCCTGATGTGGGTATGGTTGAATGTCGCTCCAAACAGATGGTTGATTTGGTATGCAATTACATGGAATAAGCAGTTTCCATCTCTGGGCATTGGTAGAATTTCCATTGTAAGATATGAATGGCGAGGAGGATACTACAGGAGAAAGCCTCGTGCTGTTGAAGCTAATGTGAATGTTTGTGTGGGTTGTTTTTAAGAGGTGTACGGCCGGTATGATGAGTGACGCTGTTTGGCCTTTTATGATCTATTTTAAGCTAATGATATGGGATAATTTAGTACACAAGGTCACACAACTGCTTTTTTATTTTGGGCATGAAAAGTACACGAGGTCAATTAATTGTCGTTTTTCCAAGATGTACACGGAGACAGTGTGATATTTTTTAATTTATTTTTGCGATTCATACTGTTCTGTCGTGCTTTACTATCTTGTGTTAGTGCAATTGATAACTTTTTCCTGGGACCCGGCTTGTTTATTGAACTTAGTGTTTTTTTATTTTTTCCCGTATAACCCTGCTTGTTTATTGGACTTTGTTAGTCATTGAATAGAGTTCATACCTGACGAATTGGCGCTTTTTTAATAGACTAGTCGACTATTAGTTGAAGATGGCTGATATCCTTTTATTTTTCATTTTTTCTTTGAGTCCGGACAATCTAATGCCATCTTTGTCTGAGGCTTTTTTAAGTTTTAAAGGTATGTTTTTTCCTATGACATTTCTTATTTTTTACAAACAAATTTTCGAGTGTTAGCTAAATTAAAAACAAAAAATATATACATCGCAACTTTTTAACTTAAACATGTTGGACCATTGAAGTTTGGGGTAATAAGACTATGTGTAATCAAGTGGAACTTAGGTGAACTACCTAACTAAAATTACGTACATTTATTGGGTTTACCTAATTGGCAATGCATTTTCTGATAAAAAAAATATATTTTATTTTGAAAATATAGACCATTTTAAGAAACTAAATTAAATATTTTTGGTTTTATCCATTGCGTCTATTTTAGAAACAAAGCTGAAATTTTACCCACCAAAAGTAAACGTGACGTCACAACAGTCGTAATAGGATACATTTCTTTGCTTACCACAAAAAAAGGTGGAAGTCAAGTCAACCAAAGAGTGCCAAGTATAAGAGTGAAGTCAACTGTCAAACAAACATCATTTCACTCACGTAAGTCCTAACCTCACTAAAACGAAATTACTGATTATTATTGTGATATCATTTCAAAAATCTAATTGATTTCATAATGGGAAGCAAAGAGTGTTTCGTCCATCGATATAAATACTAAGGATAGGCCTTCCCGTACTAAATTTCTTACCATTTTGAGGCTAAGAAAAATAGCGCCCCTGTCGGAATTCGTCGGAACCAAGACAGTACGAAAAATTGTAACGGCGTCACGGTCGTTCACGTTCCGATTTGTGGTGTATAGACACAATATTAGGAAAGTTGATCTACGGATAACTCTCAAATACCCGGTGACTTTTAATCGGTGATTAGGAGTAGAAATAAAATATATCTAGCTAAAATTTTACTTAAGGGGCGAGGTCTCACGCAATTAGCTCATGTTTAATTAATAAAAAGTTGAAACATAATTAAATAGGCATATTAATTTTTGTCTTTGCCGTTAAATTATGAAAGAGGAGGTAAGCTCACAGATACACAGTAGTAGCGTGACTTGGAATTTAAGATCTTGATTTTAATTTATAAGTAATAAACTACCTAATCATAGAAAAAGTTATGAATTAGTTAGGGGGGGGGGGGTAACCAAATGACATTACGAATAGTAATCTAATGACATTACGAATAGTAATCTTGACATTACGAATAGAAAAATAACCAAATCGGATCGTTTTTCAAATATAGGAAGCGGGCAGTTTCACTGTGCGTCGCGCGTCGCTACAAAGTTACGTCGGTTACGGTTGATTTTCGTTTGAGGATTTTTTCGAGAACAATATTTTATAGATAATCAACTTAAAGCCAATAGTAATTGAAAATATAATATTTACTTGTGATACGACACTCCCTGTTTTTGTGTTTTGCGATTTGGGTATGATTTACACCTTTTACGTCGCAGGTCACCATTTTTGTTTTTGCTGCCGATATGTCAATCGGCTGTCACCGTCCAAGCGCGACTGATTGCAAACAGTCAAATTTTCCCGATTTTGTACTGTTTTTGTAGCGACACTTTCAAGCGCTCCGTGCCCTGTCCCTACTATTCAAGTCTGTGGTTTCGTCCCATCATGTTCAAACAGCGGTGACAACCCGAATTTGTTATTCGTACCAATTCTTGAAAGTCTGCGAGAAGAATGGTGTCAAGTGAACGCACAATATTTCAAGAATTATTCGCAGTTTTGTTTAGGCTTCTTGGATCAAATTGTAGTGATTGCTTGTGGGCTGAAAATTTTTCAGGATCATGCATTAAAATACACTAAATTTCTAATAATATTTATGGTTTTATTTATATGAAATATTTACTAGAAATATTATGCACAAAATTGAAGTTGTGCTGCTGACCATAGCTGACTCAGCATAGATACTACCAGAAGTACCACTGGTAGTACCACGGGTAGATAGGTAGATGAATAATACCTTGGACACTATTTACACACATTAATCTAGCCCCAAACTAGAATTCCCTGTATCTTGGGTACTAGACAACGATACACATACTTATATAAATAAATATTATGCTTAGATAGATAAACAACCATGAATAGGGTACAAACATCCGTTCTTATCAAACAAATATTTGCCCTCACCGGGACTAGAACCCGGGACCCTTGGCTTCGTAGGCAGGGTCACTGCCGACTCGGCCATTCAGGACGTCATGATGAGGTGAGACGCCCGCTGAACACGGGTGAGGGATCGGTGCTCTATTGTGACTATTTCACCCTGTTAAATTCCACGCCTCAACCGACAGGGCGTGGAATCTTGGTAGGGTTGTTTTTCAGTGGAATGTCACAGAGCAGTACTGACCTTTGACGCCGTGAACCGGAATTCGAAAGCTCAATTCGAGGCAGGAGTACGGGATGAGGAACACGAGGGTGGGGTGTGATGGGAGTCGAATCTTACTCTCGTCGTAGCCCGAAGCTGTCGCCGTCGTGAGGCTTGCCGACACGAGGATCGCTATCCGAAAGCGACGACTGGATCACCGAATCACTTCAACCTTTCAAAGCACGAAGCACTCACTCCGATGACGTTAAATCTACTTATTTCCCGACGATTGTTCCGCGATTATTATCGTATTAACATTCAACCAAGCTTTCCGATGCTGGCGTTAGACATTTTCCATGTGCAAAAAAGTAACCTCTAACTCGTCATCTCGTTTCTATACAAGTGACAGCTAGTGATGTCCCGATCACTCGCGGTCGATCCGCGCAACGAAAAAACCGGTGCGTTCCGAAGCATAAATATTAAACACACCCTATTCCCAGTGTTTGAGCACCGGTTACTGTTGATTCAGCCGACTTCCACCCCAAATCTCCTTGTTTTTGAGTTGCTGATATAAGCAGTCTGGTTTCTGGCCCAATAAATCTCTTGCCTGCACCGAATCATGCCAGCTCGTCTGCTTTTTCATTGCCTTGGATCAATTCGTTTCCCGGGACCCATGCAATAATTATTCGCAGTGTTTCGGAAGTAATTATTTCCGAAACACTTTCCAAAGAGTAGGGTTGCCTTGCATTGTTTGACAAGCGGGTGCATTTACAGATAGAAGTGGGCACCGCCGAGGGGTCTTGACATAATCCAGGGTTGAGGTAAAAATTCCCAACGTCCGCGGTTATTTTTTGGATTATCGCCTACTTTGGCGTAAGGTACTTACTTTATCTTCAAAAGGTTTAAAGTCAATTTGCCTTGCAAAGTAGGGCAAGATAGCGGGGCTCACTCATTTACTATCTTTTCATTCACATTTCCATTCAGGAGCCAACATATATGTATATATAAGTCATCTAGTGTCGAGGCATAGAACTATATAACTAAAACTAGACATACGGATTTGAGAAAATACTACAGAAACAACACGTAAAATTATGAATGGATTATTTATTTTATTATAAGAAAGCATTGAGCGACAACCCTAGCTAAACGGGTCCTACCTCATTCGGCTAGCCGAATGAGGTAGGACCCGCTAGACGAGTCGGCGGGGTGGATAAAAGTCATCATTAGCTATGTTTAGACAACCTGCTAGGGGACGTTTTCGTGCGAACAACATACGCTAAAACCCGCCTGGCGGGTGCGTGGCACCGAAAGTTTTGGCTGCTTGAATATCTGAATATATTACTAGTCTTACTTTCAGTATCTGATGTTACCTTTAGGCAGCAGCACATTCCATTACAGAAAAGATTTCCGCTTGAAACACGCTGGCAATAGCCTCAAGGCTATTGATTTGTGTTGTCCGATACTATTCAATCAGTAACCAGCTCCTGCTATTTTTATGCTCTCTCTTCTTATACCATCCGTGAAGTAAGTGATCGCCGGTTGTTCTATTTCCATTACCCAATTTGTATGAAATTGTGTAACAGAGACAACGTTCTATTTACTTGTTTCGGCAAATAGAGTATAATCTGAGTAGTTCTCAAATTACCCGCATGGGCAGAGCCACTTTGCTTGTAGACCTGTCAAACTATTGATTGACCTATTGGAAATGAGTGCTTACTTAGACGGTAACTCAGGATGTATTGTTCATATATAATCGTTAATTACACGTGTTATGGTAATAAATAATAATAATAATTAAATATATATTTCGGACAGGAATAGATTCATAAATAGTTAGTGGCAAAGAATTACATTATATTTCTTATCACAACACATCATAAATATAAATAATAACAAAACTAAACTCTGTCCAATTCTTCATTGGACTTTTGACATTCCCTTGTTGCGTACTGTTTAAGACATATTTTTCGTTGTAGATGTCAAAAGTGTAGGGATATTTATCTGTCACAAAACAATTAATGGAGTGTACAAAGTATAATTCATATTATATCTTATTCTAAGTAATATCACAGTAATATTGGCCATTTCCTCATCGTCTGATTCAGCGGCCTTATTTTCAACATCATGTCGAATGATAACATTGTCAAGAAAGCTGCGGAAGAGACAGATTAGGTTGATGGCGCCCCTACCATTTATCTGACACAGTGTGGGCACAACATCCTAGGGTGCCATTATCCGCAACACAGCTGCAGTAATGCCCTTTAACAGTCGATAGTTTATCTGTTTATTATACAGTTTATTCAAAATCAAAATCAAAAAGAGTTTATTTCCATAAGAAAAACATAGGTAACATTTGGAGAATGTCAAATCTTAAACTAACACATGTTTAAGGTACAGGGATATATATAACTCAATTTGAATTCCATCACCTCAATGTTTTAGATGCTGGAGGCAAAGAGGCGACTAGAAATCTCCAGCTTTATACGTTATTTTTTACAGAATTGGAGCAAACACCTTCCCAAGCTTTCTATTTTCTACCGGACTCAATTAAAATATGTATGTGTTATATTTTCTCGATTGGGATCAATAATGTCTATTATGTGCCCATCCGGACTGTCTCTCAATTATTAAATAAGTTATTTTTTTATTTAAGGGGTTAAAATATGGGGTTTTTTCGAATACATTTGCTTCAGTATAAAATCATCCACTAGATTTGAATTTTGGGTTAACGTTTATTGAGTATTTGATTAAGATTCTCACAGAAGGAAAACGCGATTCGGTGAAATTTTCTCGATAGAATTTAATTGTGAAAATGCCTGTAAATTGTTTTATTTTTTCCTGTAATTCTGAAATCCTAACTAATTTCATTGTGAAATTGCATTCAAAATGTGGATATTATGAATTAGTAAACTCTCCTTGAAAATATTTTTGACAAAATAGCGTAGTTTATTTTTAAACAATGCTGTAGCGGTAAAAGTATCACACATTCTGTGAAAATTTTAACTGTCCACCTATTATGGTTCATGAGATACAGCCCGGTGACGTGCAGACAGACGGACAGCGGGGTCTTAGTAATAGGATATAGCATAGGGTATAATATATTGCGCTGGTGTACTTAGATGCTGTCTATCTGTCAAATATACTGTTGCTATATAGTAATGGCTAGTATTTAACCGCACATCAAAAACACCGATTTGCACAGCAAAAAGGATCAACAAAACACTTTTTATGTTTTAAATATTTTATGTGTTTGTGTTTTTGTTTTAAGTTTATGTTTTAAGTATTTTTTGTTGTTCTTACATGTTCAACCTAACACGAAGGATAAAGGGTGCTTCGCTTCGCTCACCCCCTTTACCCTTCACCTAAGTTACCGCAGCATTTTGCCCTGATATTTGCTGTGCAACTAAGTATTTTTGATGTGCATTTTAATATTTCCCTATAGTAATCAACAGCATCATCCAACGTCACCAGCGCCATTTACAATTATCTTTTCAGATTGGGTGCCACAACGGTTCGGGGAGGCCTATTATTATGAGAGCCTACCTAATGAAAAACATTCATAGCACACATTATTATTTTCATTAGCAACCATCAAAACTACGACACAATGGCTTTTATGCTTAATAACGTTCAATTTGGCCTTTTATCGTTAGAGCATCGTAAAACTGAAAGCTTAAGCTATAAATATATGTCTACGTAGGGTATAATATCGACATACTATAAAAATATCGACAAATAAAAACCAATGGTTCAGGATAAGGCCCTATAATGTGCTTAAATCTGATTTAGTCTAACAACATTATTTTTTGAAAATAAATGATTAATTCGGTGTCTACGTTACCTAGATTATTTATATCGACTAGAGCAATCTTGAATCAAATAATTTATCACCTGGAGTTCTAACGACTGTTGTTGTATAACTAATGTTATCAAACAGCTCTTAACGACAAGATATTTTCAACTGTCATTCGATTTACTCCCATCTGACCCGGAAATTCTGCCCCGGGATAGAACATTGGATCGCCCACACCCCACCTAGAAGATTTTGAGGTGCCGCCAGACTTTATGTCACACACACAAAGTAAACCTCAATTTCTGAGATTTATTGAAGTTAAGAAGGACTTTAGGACTTACCTATCTAGTACCTACCTTTTTACGGTCGGCAAGGCTTGTTCCTTAGCTATTTTCTCGGTCAGTATCTACGTGTAAGTCCTACTTGTCACAGGCAATAATATGGTAATTAATTTTCACTACTTACCTACACCTACATTCTCCATTTTCCTGCATTTCCCACCGCTTGGCTCTTGTAAATAATACGTATCAAAACATTAAATGAACAATCAATATAACTAAAGTTAAAACTTTGAAATGGATGTGGCCGGATCACCTGTCGGCACCGACAGGAAAGTATCCGGGCGAGGTTGCGGACAGGACGTAGGACGCAAGAACACGAGGACGCAAGGACGCAAGGACGCATGGACCCCCGACCGCTCGACCGCCACCCTCCCTCAGCAAACAGTGAGGACGTAGGATAGAACCAGTCTCCGCCCAACAGGCGCTTGGTGAGGACGCCCTACACCGCGCCCGCCCGCCCAACGCGCTTTTCTTACCACGCATCTATATCAACAGTTCTATATCATATCATCGTTTAGAAAATAAATACAGGACGTTTCAAAGGACTTTAAGTGAGTGTATGGAGGTGAAGACTCTGACAATTTGAAGTTATGTGTTACTAACGGCTCGGAATATCTATGAGCGGGAAAATTTTAAGCTTCAGGCAAGGTTAGATTATGTGATTGTGCTGTTTATATGGAATCAATTGTTGTGTTATATGAAAAGTTGTTGATACTTGTTGAATAGTACTGCTATGAACAAACTATCAAACAAAACATATCGTCTCGATTTTCCCATAGGAGATGGCAACTGCGTTCACGTTTACCCAATAGGTAATTCAAATCGAAGTAAGATTTGTAAGTACTTTTATGAACATTCTCATTTTCATACGAAACAGTGTTCTGTTCACCAACCCGGGATGCACGGTGTATCAAGACTAAGGGCTCATTCACTCGAATCACCAAACGACCTTCCTTCAGAAACTAAGAACAGATTGACAAGTGACGTCAATCTGCATCTCACTTCTAATTTAAGTCAGATTTAGTTGAAATGTAGTAGATTCCCCCAAAATATCACTACAACTTCCTGTTACACATGTGCCTATTACACTAGCAGAAGTTCTAGTTCTAGTTCTAGTCTAGCTAATCGCCTGTGCAACTTTCACATTCAAACGTCATCCCCCATTTAAAGGATTACTTTCTAACATTTTAAAAGTCTATAACTCAGAGTCCTTATTTCTAGGACATGAGATGATGACACGAATGAAACGGAATTAGTCAGTGACTGATCTTCCCTTTTATTGGCCATTAGCACTATACCTAGATTATTTGCTGGTTGTAGAGTTGAGTGGAGACTACTTGGTTATGAGTTAGTTCTAAGTAATTTATATTGATTTTGTCTGCCATGTCCGTATACCGTAATTACGGAAGCCACTGACAATATGCAAATATCGGTCCGTTCTGCGTTATCTTGCTAACTACGTGTCTAACTTAGTTAGTCGTATTGCTACTGATACGCAACTTCCCACTGATATCGCACCGTTTTAGGCATATAATATAAATTACTAGTTATACTTCTTCATGGAGAAATTTATATAACATATTAATACTCTGCGACTCGTGTGTAATGCATAGGTAGGCAAAATATAGGTATGGATGGTATTTACTCGCACAACCTATGGTTTCGGACTACCGTCGACAGTTCCGAAATGATGGTACTCACTAATTAGGATATGAAGAATTTTTAAAATGGTAATGTAATGTTGACCAATAAGCTGACTATCTCATCATTATCATCATCATATTCAGCCTACATCGACCCACTGCTGGGCATAGGCGTTTTCTCTAAAGCGCCAATCTCCCCGGTCCTGTGCCAATCGCGCCGTGGTCTGCTCACTGGTCTTGTCGCTCCCCGTGGCCACTATTAAGGCATGCTTCTTTCGTATGTGCTGAATTTTCAGGGCTTCACTGATGCTGATATAACTCTTTAATGTTGGTAAAGAAGACGTGCACCGCTGTTTTTTTTTTATTGAGAAGCAATTGTGCATCCCAGCCCTGAGTTGCAGCTGGTAAGATAAGTCTTCTTTCGTGAATGCGGACGGCGCGGGGAGGGGCGGCGTGCTTTGTGCTAGCTAGAGATTCACGATATACCTTTAGGAATATCTCTACAATAGATGCATAAGCTTATATCTCAGATTTCGTAGTAGATATAGGTACTTAGTACGAATATATTCACACGAGATTTGATTAATAGAAGAGAAGAATAATTATATTCTCAGTAGGTTTCCAGTTATTTGTGAATATAATGCAAATTCAAACTTCACAACAAATGAGTAGGATTTTGTTTCACCAGACTACGGAGAATCCAAAAGGACGGTACCTAATAACGTATCTATGTTTGTTTGTGTCACCAGAACACCTAAACCACTTATCAGAATTTAAAAATGAGTATTGAGAAGCGTCTCGATCGACCATTGGTTATGTGACGTTTAACTTAATCAATATAGCGCCCTCTAGAGTGCATTAAGCTATGGATTAAAAAAAATGATCAGGGGTTGTCGGGTATCAAATAAAAGGGTTTGATCAGCACATTTCTACTTATCAGATTTATATATATATATATATATATATATATATATTTATAGATATATAATTATTTATATGTATTGACCGTCCGGTGCTTTCGGTGCCTTTGCGGTATTTTGAACTTAGTGTCTTGTTTAATATAGCGTCCAACTTATGTTAGTGTTAGGCGATAGCCTTCTGTTATTAATTAGATTCGCATTTTTAAAACTTACCATATACATACTTAGGTGACAACCTTCTGACAACATGCTTAATGTATGCTGCCCTAATAGAAAAAAAAAACACAGGATAGAAGACTTACAAAAGGGGTTGTGTAATAAATGGAGTGCCAAACAAAAGGTTCTTTTAAAAAGCAAATCAACAAAATCAAAGTTTCTAAAAGGAAAAAAGGCTGACAGGGTTTAAAGGGGCGAGATCTTCGCAACGCCACTAAAAGGGTGCGATGGCAATTTGTTGTTGCAAATTATATTCTCAACAACGATCGTCGTCGTGACGAAAGTTTACACTTAAAATGCTCTTGAACCATTTATACGCCTATATATATTTTTTAACCTTGGACACTATTTACACACAATGATCTAGCCCCAAACTAGGATTCCCTGGGTTTTGGGTACTAGACAACGATACAAATACTTATATAGATAAATATCATACTTAGATAGATAAACAACCATGACTAGGGTACAGACATCCGTTCCCATCAAACAAATATTATCCCCCACCGGGAATCGAACCCGGGACCCTTGGCTTCGTGGGCAGGGCAATTGTTGCCCATTAATGTCCCCACCGAGGAACACGGGCCTTAACCTGGATATGAGTAAGATTAAGCCCATGTGGTTGGTGTAGAGATGTCGGGCTCGTGGCCAACCGGACTGTCAGAGGATATCAAGCTGCCCTATTTGGGCCTCTGATACAGCTTTACGACTACTAGTACCGAGTAGCGATAGTAGCCGGCACCAACAGCTTCACGTGTCATCCGAAACACGGAAGCGCCCGCAATAAATGCCACATTGAAACGGACACCCTTCCCAGTGCCCGTCTCGGCTAGATGTTGCTACCCCTCGCGATCGTTTCCGATGTACTCATATCGCTAGGCCAAGAGCGCAACTATACCTAAACCATTTACTTAACCGCTTTTCTAATCAGCTGAGTTAATTATGTCTCGAGTTGATGAAACTTTTGAAAGTTTTTTGCAAGTCGCACAATAAAGTAAAAATATTTTTCTTCATTTAAATCTTGCAGTATAGAATGAATATGCCTTGATAACTTTTCAATAACATATTGAGACGCAGTCGTACTTATTGCATGCCACAATACAGAACTGATCTGAAAATAAGGACCAAATAATAATATAATAACAACAATTTTTTTTTATAATAATTGAAACTTGATTCAGGCAGATGTCCGTTGTCTCTGAGATAGCCTGGACTTATTATACCACTATTTGAGGACTGTATAGAAAATACACAACAGGTGCACCACATATCATGTTTGTTTAGATTAAATTATCTGAAAGGGGCCTCTACGTGTTGGACCCATGTCCACGGAAGCCCACGAAAGGACCGGGCCAATAGTGGCCCGTAATCTCGTAAGGCCCGTGAATCGGTAAAATAAGCAACTCGATTAGTTTTTTTAACGTAGCCGAGATTATAGTGTCCCACTGCTGGGCAAAGGGTGGTGGTTGAAATTTAGGACACAACCGTATTAAAATAAAGTTCAAAACAGCTCACACTGCAACATGGCACGTCGTCAGTCGCTGCGGCAGTACAGTGCAAAATATCAGTGTTAAGAAAAAACACTGATTATTTCTTAAAGTCAAACTACTATTTTTATGATATTTGTATACTTATTTGACGCTATATTATTTTTAGATCCCAATAAATAACAAGTAAGTTTTAGGTGAAAATAATCTACTTATATAGTTTTTTGTTCGTATAATTCCATTGACACATAATGTTTTCAAACTACAATATTTAAGGACCGACCGACCACTTAATATTAACAGTTTTAATTTTAAGAAAAAAGATGCCAAACCAAATCATTTTGTTTAGGAATTTGACAAAGAGTCTCTTTTAAGAGGAATAGCGCTTTAATGATGGGCATTTCAAAAAACCCATCGCCTTATGATTCACATACAATAATGTACAGCTCGGTCAATTTAATACCTGGCTCGGATGACATTTCCGTCATATAAGGTGGGCAAAAAAGCTTTTTTTTAAATATCCTGGCCTGGGATTTTCAAACGGGGTTGGGCCATCTTTTTTGTACAAAGTCAATATTTTGATTTTATCGTATCATTAAATCTATTCAAAAATAATCTTTCTTGCCACTCGCCGTACACAAATGCAATTACATTATGCTAAAAATACAGTTTATGCATTAAAATACCATTTTGTTTTAAATTCCTTTTTTAACCCCCGACGATAAAGAGGGGTATTATAAGTTTGAAGTGTCTGTCTGTCTGTCTGTTTGTCTGTGTGTGTGTCTGTGTGTATATCTGTCTGTGGCACTCAAGAGCTCAAACGGGTCGACGGATTTTAATGCGGTTTTTTGTAAATGATAGTATACTTCCCTGCGATAGTTCTTAGCTATGATTTATCAAAATCGGTTCAGTAGTTCCAAACTTATTAGCTTAAGAAGGACACAAGCCAACCAAATTTTAGACTTTTTAACGCCGGACGATGAAAAATGTGAGTGTTGTTATAGGTTTGAGACGTCTATCTCTGTGTGTGTGTGTGTGTGTGTGTCTGTGTGAGGGTGTATGTGTGTGAGGGTGTGTGTGTATGATGGTGTGTCTGTGCAACCTAGCGCTCAAAGGGGTGAACGGATACTGGTGATATGATACAAGTCGACGACGACGACAAGACGACGAAAAGGAGGGTTGTTATAAGTTTGAAGTTTACGTCTATGTGTTTGTGTTTGTGTCTGAGGGTGCGTGTGTGTATGTGTGAGGATGTGTCTCTGTATGTGTGTCTGTCTATGACACCCTAGCGCTCAAATGGGTTGATATTGGTGATGCGGTACAAGTCAGAGACGACGAAGAAGAGGGGTCTGTGGCATAAGCGCTCAAACGGGTGGACGAATTTTGGTGTTGCTGCACACAAGTCAGAAAGAATTTACTACTGAGACACAGATTGACTTCTACATTTTTAATCTCCAACGACCAGGTGAGGTTTTATAAAAGTTTGAAGCCTCTGTAGGTCGGTATGTCTGTATATCTGTCCGTTGAACCCTAGCGGTTAAACAGGTGGTAGTATTTTGATGCGGTTTTCAGTAAACGATGGTAGTAGACATACCTGTGAAAAATCTTAGATATGTTTTATTAAAATCAGTTCAGTAGTTTGAAAGTTCTCAGCTTAATACGGAATAGTGGTCTAACGTGGACTGATTTTAATGCTATTTTTATAGTTAGTAGTAGACATCACTGCGATAGTTCGTCGATATATTTTATTAAAATCATTTCAGAGTTTCAAAACTTATCAAACTAAAAAGGAAACAAGTGAACCAAATTCTAGCTGTCCAATAATGTTTCGGGGGTGTTTTAAATTTTAAATTTATAGTTTTTATTTAAATTAAGAAGAGTATCTACTGTAGCTTATGAATTGTATCCCAAACATGGTATCGCTTCTATTTGATTTGAAAGTAGTGATCTCCGAATCACTACTTTCTGCACCTCCAAGACATATTATTCATTCTCTTTGTTGTGTCTCTTGGAGGCGATCGCTTTCCCAGTATTGTCTTTCCAATCTGTTGATGCGATGGATTTCTTTTCTCCAATCTTCGGTAGTGATGATATTGCATCTTTGGTTAATTTTTCAATTTGCCTTTCTGATTGGTCAATGTTTTTTTCTGCCACCCTCTGTTTTGTCAAATTCCAAATATATGCTATTGCATTTAAGTAACAATTTTAGGGTGACCCTGCTGTTTTAACAGTTCGTCAACAACATATTTTTAGGTGTTTTATTGATGACTATGATTGATTGTATAACTCCGGTTTCGTAATTTTCCTTTATAGGAGTTATTATTCCTAGATAGCCATTGTTGCATATGTCTCTTGAGGGCTGAAATAGTTGCTATCTTTCTTGATAAAGTCAAAGTCAAAGTACTTTATTACTGTAGATATTTACGTATACTTAGCAAACGTCATTTTTTGCCTCTTCTCTACATTGGACCACTGAGGAAGAAGAAGGGCGTAGAAACTCCCACAGATTGATTTTTAGATCTCTTTTAAAAATAGGTTGTGCTTAACTAATACAAATATGAAAAATTTAATTGTTATGATTAATAAGCAGGAATAAATAATTACAAAATTATTAACAGCAAGGTCTGTGTTGAGCCAGATTAACCCCATACAGTCCTGTCATTTAAGATATGGTAGAGTTAAACGGCGCGTTGCCTTTAACGACAATGCCGTTTGGAGGCAAGTTGGGAATCAACTTCTTCTTCAACCATTTTTGTGAAGTTGCTTGTGTCCATCTCGTGGTGATAGTCACCGGAGTTACTTTTACACTTGTATGTGGTGGGCCCCAGTAATAAACACATTTTCACCTCCAGCGTTGTCCGGGATTTATGTTTTTGTGAATTGTAACATACGTGCTGTTCTGCCAACATTTTCTCACCGCATAATGAGAATGTATCCGTTTCATCAAAATACAGTTATCAAATTGAAATTGATATCAATTACTAATGTTGACCCATACAGCTATAAAATATTCAAACTTCTAAGTCCACGCAATCAAAAATACCACCGTTTATGTCATAAATTTGCTGATCTTGCTGAATTTGCTTGATACTCGCAAGGGAATCAAAACCTATACTTCCGTTGACCTAGGATCATTACGACGACCTCTGTGGCGCAGCGGTTGTGGCTGTGCCTACCATGCGAGAGGTCCCGGGTTTGATCCCCGGCTGGGGTAAAGAAAAAATAAAAACCCCAGGTCTTGGATGTTTGTATGTGTGTGACGACGCTGTTTCTGGTTCTCACGATACAGGGTATCCTAGTGTGTGACCAGAAGCAATGTATGTGCCTATATGTAAATGTTTATGTTTATGTTAATTAAATTTGGCAAAAAGCAAGGTCTTACAGCAAATCTAAGGTGAAAAATCCAAAAGTGTAAACTTTTGTCTGTCTGCATATTTGTCTGCCTATACGGATATCAAGACAATTTTTCTCACTAAATACCCTTCACGTTACCTATATCAGTACAGTAGGTATAATTTGGTGTTTGCGAATGTGACGGACAGAAACTTGAGAAGTGAAGGGCCCTACAGAGGTGTTTCCTTATAAACGCGGGATGTTTCTCTAGGCAATCCGAAGTATAATTATTTGGCATTGTTCATTCCCTCCAAGTTGTCTGAGATGACAGGGGGAAGGACAGATTGTGCTCCGTTATTATTTCACAAATTAAATTTCAGTCCCCTGACGAAGTTACTGTGTAGGTATCAAAACCAGATATGAAAGATCATATCTTAAAGTTTCTAAAAGTACGCAATCAACTTTAAAAACTTTTTCTGGGAATATTTACGTCAGAGATATTATTACGATTTACATATATAATAAGTAGATTTAAATACACTTAGTATTGATAACCTAGGGATTTCTAGTGACCTCTTCGATAGTTAAGAAATAAGGAATATGAAACTATAATTGCGAATCATTGATTACATTTGACCTTAAATACTTAATTTCAGTTTCACACGATGTAACCATTAATGTGTATCATCATTATCATTATCATCATATTCAGGCTATATAGTTTATTTGTAAGGTTGGTGATTAAAAAATAATATTATTTTTACCAATAGTTTCTCTAAATCGTCGTTTACATTGTTGCATTCATAAAACTCACTAAATTACTAAACTACTACTAGCTAGAGCGTTTAAATACAAACTTGAACCCATTTTTTTTATTGTAAGTATGCAAAAATAATGCTCTTTTACAAGTCAGACACTTATACTTATACATGGAGAAAAATAAAAAATAAATCAAACATGATCAACTAAACTAATGAGGATTAGGATAATAGGGTATTATGGTTTGAGTTTGAAAAATAAACTTTTCCTTTCAAGTGGTGATCGATGGCTGAATCTCGTACAGAAAAAGGAAACTCCATTAACTTTACCAGTGCTTCGGAAATGCGCCCGTCAGAGAAGATAGCAAAAAGAAAGGGGGATGTCATTTAAAAAAAATCGTATTTTTTATACTTTAAGACACAATGTATAGCAATGAATAAATAAAAAAAATATATAATAAATATACAATCAACTAATCTAAAGACAATATTATTACATGGTGTGTATAAGTGCCAATAAGATGTCTCAAAATAACAATTTTACAAAAGAAGGAAATAAGAACAAACAAAAACTGTAATTAATGTTCATTTTCATCATCTCTTGAGATACCAGACTGGACCCGTTCACGAGTATGACTTGTGGAAAAGCCATCACCCCCGTCGCTATATTTGAGGGAGAGGAGCAACCTGCTAGACAGAGCCACCCCAAGCAAAGACATTTTAGTGCGCATGACCATAAACTCTGGTTTCTTGGAACAGGTGGTCAGCGATTACGTCTATCTTGGACATCGTTTATCCTGTAACCGTGATGCACAGGTGAAGGAGATCATCAGACGCGTCGACTTAGGGTGGGCTGCTTTCGGGAAGCTAGAGGAAGTATTTAAGTCCAAACTATGGAGCCGAAACATGGACGCTCACTGAGCAAATTATACACAAAATCAAGGTGGCCCAACGAGCAATTGAGCGTTCTATGTTAGGTATCTCTCTCGTTGACCGCGTGCCAAACGTTTAAATTCGACGGAAGACGAAGGTCGAAGATGTAGGTAAACGGATAATGAGACTGAGGTGGAGATGGGCGGGACCCTTGGCTAGACGGGATGACGGACGGTGGACCAAATCAGTAGCTCTGTGGAGATCGTCTGGGTATATGGCCATAATATATAAAGGATAATTTAACTGTCTATTACTGCTGTGATAGTCTGACATATGTTGTGAATTATATATATTTATTTTGTATTTTTCTAAGAAGAAGACTGATTTCTTATTGACTGGTTGTTAATTTTTCCTGCCTACTCTCTGTGTAGATTGCCTATAATAAATAATGTTGATTAACCTGTCTTATGTGTTTTTTGTGACCTCTTTCAATGCGGCCGGTTACTACTGTAAGGTGGGCAATTACTATGATTTTGTTGCCATTTACTATCAAAATGCATGTTTTTTTACACAATATTTTCTTAAGTACAGAAAAGTTTATTGTTTTCAATTGATAATGCCTAAAACTGAAAGTCATGGATTTGACCTAAATAAGGATATTTTTTTAATATTTCTTGCTGAGAATAGTTTGAGCGCTGTGGTTAATTGAATGGACCTAAGTCGCTTAGCTGGCCGGTTTCTGGATGGTTTCCCCTATTTTTGTACAAGTTCTTCTTTATGTAGTATATTTAGTAGTTCAGTAAAAACACTAATTTATAGTATTTACTTGTATTTCCGCGCAAGGGTCTACTTGACACTGCTATGTAATTTATCCTTATCATCTTGGGTTTGCTGGAAAAAATCTCTTGTTATAGATAAGCTTGCCTTTGAACATGTCTTTTCAATAAGTTTGCGATGTGAATTTTCATGTGCAATTAAATATAATAAATACGGATGGAGGTTATTTTGTTGTTTTTAATCGATTTACCGGTGTATTTGAGTTGATTTGTAAGCTTTATGTAATTATTTTGTGCGGGCGTTTTTTACTCATGACTATAACAGGGAAATGTTATCAGCTATCTTAAGGCGATGATGGAATAAAAATGCGCTGTCGAGTGGAAGTGAGATGCAATAATTACTCGCGAATAAGAAAAAGCGGGATGCCAATAATGCACTCGCGACTAATCTGAAACAACGTAAGCGCCAAAACGTAAAAAAAAATCATAAAAAATAAACTATTTCAGGGAATTAACTTTCAAATTGAAAATCGTTAGAAATAACAATTGTTCATACATTGCAATTATCAGAGAGTCATATTCACTTACCACTGCGGTGTAATAGGATAAAACCATAAAAAAAGGGTTGACTTTGTATTTATTTTTTATCGAGAAAATTTTATCCAAACATGTTTTCCAATTAAGAATCTCTAGATTATATAGTCAAATTACATATACCAGAAATTAATTACGATTTGCCCAGTATTTCCTGAAAAACACATGAAAACAGCACCCCATATTTATTTAATCAGCGTCTTAAGGACTTAGATGAGAGTCTGCGTTTGCATAGAAGCATCGGGATAAGTAACAAGGGAATATAAAAAAATGCGAACTAAAAAATGCCTATTTCCGTTCATTACAGTGGACCGCTCTTAACCATATAGACAACTGTACACAACGAGCAGAATAAACATGTTTGAGAATGTGGCTCATCTGACTATTGGTAACCACATAGCGAAAAAATTAAACGGTTTGTTTGCACATAATTTTTCCCTCTTGGCTGGATGATAATAAATTGTGCTTCTCATTTAATAATTCTATTCTCCCAGCCACCATTTTGCATCTGAACGAAATTTTATTATGAACTCAACACAAACTTGGACGCGCAAAAAATAATTGAAAGCGAAAGCCATTTTCGTTGGCCGAATAACTTTAGCTTCCAGCTGTTGGCTTTTTTATGGATCTGATACAAACGGAAGTTTAAGAAATGTTTGGCTGCGCCGCTTGTGCCTGTATAGCTCCCAATGTTCCGGTCACGCAATGCCGAGCTTGTAGATAAGTACCCAAAATGGATAAATGAACGCCAAAAGTTGCAAAAAATATCAGGGCAAAATACTGCGGTAGCTTAGGTGAAGGGTAAAGGGGGTGAGCGAAGCGAAGCCCCCTTTATCTTTCGTGTTAGGTTGTACATGTGAGAACACCAAAAAAATACTTAAAACATAAACTTAAGTACACAAAACATAAAAAGAAGTTTGGTGATCATTTATCCAAACACAATTTGGTCGACATTTATCCATTCTGGCAGTCATTTCGAATTTATTGGTAGTAAAATAGTTGCGTTTTTGGTAATCGTTCAAACATAAGCCGATAAGTAGCACCGCCCAATAGGGAAGCTGAAGTTAAGATATTTACCGCATTGATTAACATTTTGAGACCCAACAACAAAAACGCCTCTCATTTGCACGTTTTTATTAGGGTTCCGTACTCGGAGGGTGCCAAACGGGACCCTATTACTATGCCTCTGCTGCATGTCTGTCTGTCCGTCCGTCAGCGGGCTGTTTCTCATGAACCGTTATTAAGATTCATGACATTGGTACTACTACTACTCTCTCTACCTATTGGTAGACAGTTGAAATTTTCAGAATGTGTATTTCTGTTGACGCAATAAATATGGAACCACATGAGATTTTATAAACTAAAGGGCTTCCCCATACAAGAAACACTCCTGGCGATGTTACAAATAATATCATGATTCTAATATGATTTTAGATTTCGTGGCTTATTACATGGCTGTGGTGTCGCAATTGGTTTGATATTGGTTGCACAATCTTTAACTAAGTTCTGGGTTCGAATCAACGTTCGGACATAACGTTATTTCCTTTTTTTTTGTTTTATTATTTTTAGTGCTTAAGTTTTCTTGTACAACGGTACGGAATCCTTCGTATGCGAGTCCGACACGCAATTGACAATTTTTGATTGAGTATTGATTTGGGAACGTGTTTTAACCATCGGGGCCTAGTAACGTCACATCAGTTAATTGTCAAAAAACAACACAGCAAGATACTTCTATGTAAGGGACAGACCTATGTGTCGGTCTGCCTTTCCTTTTCAGAAAAGAGAAGGAGATTGAAGCATAGCTCTGTCTCTTACTTACTTACTGTGTAGTAAAACGACTAACACATTGTAAGTCATCGGAACTGAAGGTGCGTTTTCACACCAAGCTGTCGACAATCAGTTTGAACCCGAGATATTTGGCATTTGTTTTATTATGCTCGTGGTCTATTCTTCATGATATTTGTTGAAATGAAAGCAAAAACTAAAATTATTGCAGGTTTGCAATTATTGCACCCCTATTGACGAATCCACCTTAATTAATGTTATCATCTTGCAATGGATCACGGAGTAAGAAAAAATTACGTACTTTAAAAACTCAAAATACCATTTTGAAATCAATAGTTCTTGTTTAACCGAATCAAATGAGCACAAACTCGATGGCTTTATAAGTAAAATACCAATCTTTCGTCTACCACCTTGCAGCTCCAAGATTAATATGATAATGAGCACCAAGAAATATGAAAATGTATTGCCATCTGAATACATATACATACATACCAAGTTGCGTATGATAGAAGAACTAGAAAGGGGAAATTGCAGTGCTAGATTTGTTGTACGATGTTATTTAGTAGATACTTTACCGTTGTTAAATATAATCCGAGCCAATTGCAAGTTGGATTGCATCCGAAACGTTCCGTACGAAAAATGACGAAAAACTACTAAAAGGTCAGGTTTCCTGTGACAGCGAATGGACAGGCAGCGGGACAGGAGTACAGATAGCAGCTAAAGCTAGCAGTCTAACATAACCCGACTAAATAAGAAATTATTAAATTTTAGAATTTTTACTATCGGGTATTTCTTCGATACATCAGATATTAAAATCTGTCAGTTGGTATGATTTTAGGCTGCTGAGCTGGATTTGGCCAACATTCAACCTTAATGCGAGATAATGACATATCAGATATGATGATCAGTGTCGTAAAGAACATTATTCAACCACAATGTGTCAAAGAAAAGCCGTTCTACATAAATCGACTGGTATAAACTTTTTAGCCTGTCAGCGGTATATGGCGCCGGAATCGGCCAACTTCGAACCTTCATGCCAGATAATGACGTAATGCTCTGTGTTATAAGGATTATTCACCAATGATGATATCTCAAAGAATTTACGTTCTTCAATATGTCATAAATTAAAATTATATCAGTTGGTATGATTTGAGTTGGCTGGCTTTTAGAGCCAGATTCGGCCAACTTCTAATCTTGGTGCTAGGTAATGATATTATATTAGACATGATGCTCTGTATCTCATAAGGTTTATTCATCATATAAGATATGGCAAAGCATAGTCGTTCTTCGATGTGTCAGAAATTAAAATCTAATTTTTGGTATGATTTTCGGCTGCTAGATTTTAGAGACGGTTTCGACCATTAGATAGGGTCCATTTAAAAGTAAATGAACCTTATTATTTTTTTCATGGAACCCTGCGGGTGCTTGTTCGGCTCAAATTTGAAATTTTTCATAAAAATACCATCTCTATTAAGATTCTAGTCTGGCTTAAAAATCGAAAATTGAAAACTTCTTAATTTAGTCGAGTTTTCTTCACTCCGGTTCAGCGGAGTCTTAGTAATAGGGTCCCATTGGTAGGGGAAGAGAAGGTAATACGGACCACTTAAGGAAAAATCAATATAACACAAAAAATAATATCTTTATTCTTCTTTCTTTGTTATTATAAGTTTGAGCATTTATTAATCTTACTTGGTATTAAGGAACACTTGAATCAAATCACAGTTAAAGAAGATATTGGATGATTTCCAAACCTTCGGTTTGGTCCATTCTGCCTACATGTTAAGGTAAAACGGACCAGGCATGAAGGCAAAATGGACCTATGGCAAAATAAGAATAAAAAAAACTTGTAGTAGTTAACTAGTCAACGGCACACTTTTCGCAAACAAATCTAACATCTTCATCATCATCTTCGACACCGGCACAACTACAGTGTGCCCATAAAGAACATGCGGGGCACTGAACCCAGCCCTCTGTCGATTCAGAAAATAAATGATTGCAATAGAAACATCGTACGACCACGTGGTCCGTTGTGCCCGTTCCGTTTTGCCTTTTGTGTAAACAATAAATTATTTTGAGGTTAAGATTGAGGACAACCTTGCATATTTATCGTTAAATCTAAGTAAAATAAACAATATCTTTAACAATAGCAACAAAACCCTGTTATCTTTACCGTATTAAAACTGAAGGCAGATCAAAATTTGCTGTTTTTACATCGAAATAAGCAAAAATTAACTTACCTTGATAAAAACGTGTGCCGCTGCACGGCCGCTCCAAGGACACTGACCGATGCCGAGTGAGAGGTGACTGTCAAGTTGACGCAAGTCGATAATAGATGGCGTTACACGTTTGAAAGTTATTAGTCCGGTCCGTTCTACCTACAGGGTCCGTTATACCTTCCATTCCCCTACTCTTTGGGATCTGCTCTTAAAATGAGGACATAGTATTTATTTATTCTGCACTCGATCAGATTCCTTTTTGCAAATTTCAGTTCCGTAACCTATCTGGACTCTCTATCTGTGTCTGGTACTGAAACTGCCCACTTGTTGCCATAACGTAACATCAATTGATTATTGACTGTAATCCGCACGAAGGCTTCTTTGATAGAGCTGGCTCAGCCGTTATTGGTTTTGCCATAAACACATTGGAACACGTGACGGTAAATATGAGTGCAAGGGACGTTGGAACGGAAAAGCAAATTGGATTGGAGTGGTAATGTGTTGGATATTATGATTAAAGTGATACCTAGATAACGACGTTTTAGCCAGGGACACATCAAGGGTCTGTTGATATAATAGAAGCCCCGCAAAATGCTTGAAGCGTGACAGTTCCCGTTAGTTTTGTTATTTGACGTCATTGCCCCGACACATGTAAGAACGTGCGATGAAAAGTATGGTTAGCAACAATGTTGCTCGAGCGAGTGTTATCGCGAGAAAGAGAAATATAATGTTTTACAGTGGCATGTGCTCGTAAAGAGCGTTTTATACGCAACCAAATCGTGCGGGAAATACCACTTTTACGCACGAGTGCTTTTTTCTTTTCAGTATTTTTTAGTCCATCGTCAGCATGACGCAAAGAGTTTTTATTATATCAGTAAAGTTTTACAAACTAGGATTCCCTGTATCTTGGGTACTAGACAACGATACACGTACTTATTTATATACATATTATACTGAGATAGATAAACAACCATGACTAGCGTACAAACATCCGTTCTCATCAAACAAATATTTGGTCAGGACCGATGACTGAGGGCGTCCCGAGGATGGGTGAGATAAGCCGATGTGATTCCTCCTGTTCTAGTGGTATGCATGGTGATGGATGTGTGGATACTCGAGCAATGGAGATACCAGCTTCCTTATAACACAGTTTATTAATTTTAGGGCACGACTCATGAACTAGACACAGAATTATAACACTTGACACGGGGAGTTACAAGTTACAAAACAATCTCACTAAACTCGAGGACTGGCTAGTCCAATACTGTAGAAGGAGTTGCGCTCGGTACAACTACTCGACATAGACTGACCCACTGTTTTTTTTGTCTGAGGGGAAAAAAAACTTATCAACCATGCCCGGGAGTCAGATATCCCTGCTATATCCGGGTCCTTACACATTGAGCGGGCATCAGCTCGTGTAGCATACGGACTAAAAATAACCCCAGTGTTTGTGTATCGATAATCGATTTAACTGGGAGCCATGGTACTGACTGACCCGCTGACTGGAGCACACACCTTTTTATAGCACGCACACCTAACCTCCGCATTAGTGGCCCAACCTAAGCGGGTGGACAAACCACTTGTGTCACCGTACTTACCACTGGTGGTTGATGTCTCTGATATTATTTGATGTTGGTTCCAGCGTTGTGTGGGCATTTGACACGCATTAGTATCTGTTAATGCCGATGGCAAGTATGTGTGTGTCTGTGTTAGTCGAATTTAGACTTTGAGAACTGAAAAGAAGTTCAAGGGTGCCAGATATTTGAAGCACAGAGGTGCTCGAAGGTAGCAGTTTACAAGGATTGTCTACTGTGTGAAGTGGCCACGACAACGCGACATCTGCAGAGGCTCCGGTGGCTGCCACGAGAGAACGTCCACATTAAGACGAGGTACCCACTTCCGCTTGGACCCAAACGGATGAGTTAAAAGGGCGCATCATTTTTGCATTCGCAGCGTGACCCCACAATAAAATACCATAGGTCATTAGACTATCAAAGTAACTAAAGTAGACTAGTCTAGCGGTGTCTACGTCGGTAAGAGCTCTAATTTTTTTAACTGCGAACGCTGCCGAACTCAGTCTGTTCGACAATTTATTTATATGAGGATCCCATTGTAGTTTGGCGTCTAAAGTAATGCCCAAAAAGACAGTCGACTGCACAAGGTCCAATCTCTGTCCTTTTATAAATATGTCTGTAGTTACCGGGTTCACATTGGGTAACACGAATTTAATACATTTAGTTTTCTTTTCATTAAGTAATAAATTGTTAACAGTAAACCAGTTCACTATACTAGAGATAGCATTGTTTACCTCGTCATAATTTGATTGCTGTCTTTTAACTTTAAATATCAAAGAAGTATCATCGGCAAACAATACTAACCCATGTTTTGCTTTGACAAGGTAAGGTAAATCATTAATATATACTAAAAACAAGAAAGGACCAAGAATTGAACCTTGCGGTACGCCCATACTTATTGAAGACCCAGGTGATCTTTTCCCATTAACATCGACCATCTGAACCCTATCTGTTAGATATGACTCCAGAAGGCCAAGTGCCTGATCTTTTACACCATAATGGCGTAACTTCCTGACAAGAGTGTCATGATGGACGCAATCAAAAGCCTTGGATAGATCGCAGAAGACACCTATTGCATCCATTGCGTCTTCCCAGGTATCAAAAATATTGTCGATTAGTTCAACACCAGCATCGGCTGTTGAACGACCCTTTGTGAAACCAAACTGAGCAATATGAATTAAATTATTGAGATAAAAATGACTTTGCAATTGATTAAGTATGAGTGGTGCCTATAGCTATAGCTTAATTATTACACTACAACATATATATACAGTCAAACACAAACCCCCCTTTCTTCCGCTTCACTGCAGTCGGGTATAAACAACGATAGTGGTCTTCGATGGATAATACATCATGCTGGAAGCGAAAATGGATTGGTAGATGACGTACTCTTAATATTCAAAGCTAACACAAAAACGGGCGACCATCGTGATCCAATGAAATGGATATATTATGTGGTTTGAACAAAAACTATTGTGTAACTTACCACCAAATTGCATCATAGTAATAGATAATGCATCTTATCACAGTAAAGAAGAAGACAGGCCTCCCAAGATTGGTTCCAAAAAAGCAATGATGGATGAGTGGATCAAGGCACATAACATAAGTTTTTCAGAAAAATTCACGAAACCGGAATTATTCATGATCAAATCCCACAAGCATCTTAAAAAATATACCATTGATCAGATTTTGGCTGATCATAGACATGAAATAAAATGATGGCCGCCTTATAACTGTGATCTAAACCCCATAGAATATACCTATTTGGGACTTTGTTAAGCTTAGTGACGCAGACAAAAAATGTTGGAGCTAGAATCTAAAATAGAGACTTTGACTCAAATGCTTTACTGTCCATAACATTTGACGACTGGAAGAAAGAGGTAAATCATGTTAAGTGCCTTGAAGAAACTTACTGGCACAGAGAAAGGTTTATCATTTATACCAGGTGTGATAGAGAATCAGAGACTATAGACTCTTACTTCGAATACAGTGGTGGTAAAGAGCATAACACAACTCATCACAACCATGGTCAACAATATGCTTGTGATGGGAAACTTACAGATACTTTGTATGTTTCTGCTAACTATATTCAACGGAACTGACGTCATACTGATGTCATACGCTTTGACGTTACGCCTGTTAGCATTTTGCGGGGCCATGTCAGAGATTACAAACCTTTTTGGCTGGGCACATTTTTCAATTTCAATACGAGTCTGAACATCTGAGTGTATGTATCCATTTTTTAAGTGCGGCGCTAGTAATTAAAAGGTGATTTACGGCGAGTGATAATTCGTCCCTTTTAATCACAAACAGTAAAAAACTACAAGTAAAGAAAACATATTTTTATTAAAATCTCTAATCATCATTGATACTAATATCACTTTCTTTATCATCATCATCATCATCATCATCATCATCATCGCTGACATGAATTATTAAAGTGTCTGCGACTGTATCAATCAAATTGTCGAGGATGACGATTTGATTGATACACCGCGAGGACGCTTCTTTCTGGGAGACAGAAAGTCTGTCTCTTGTGCTCTGTTAAATGGGGCTGCTTCCCGGAAAGGGCCAGGCTGTGGCTCCATAACGTTTATAAAAATCAACGAACAATCACAACACGAAAAGTCAACAAGAAAAAATCTTAACAGAATAACATAAACTTAACTAATTTAACAAGATAATAACAACAAATAGCAGCAAACACCGAGAAAACATGAGCGCATTGGTATATCTTTGCTGAAATTTACCAATATAATTTGTTCGTCATATACTTCGTAGGATAGAATCACGTTCCAAATGTTAAATAATTCTGCATCCATCTGACAAAGCAGGTCTTTTGAGTGCACACTTTTAAATTATTCGCTGTGGGGCTGTGAAGTGTTAAGTGTAAAGTAGTGTCCAATGGAGCGCAACACTGACAGCTAAACGTCGATAGCCACAGAACAAATATTACTCTCACGTCAACGGTAGTACCTTGTTTACGTTTGTATCAAGTATCGGGTTTCGAATTTGTGCTTATAATTGCGATATAAAACCACAAAGTGTATTCGCTGATGACTGTGCGGGAACTTTAAACTGAGCTTCGAAGGAGAAATGCATCAGTAGCTGGAAAAAGGTCATCTGATAGAAAGGTAAACATGTTAAGAAATCAAGGTAATGTTTCGTATTTTCCTCAAATTGATGAAATGCATTTACAACATTGTGGTTTCTGTTCAAGATTGGAGGCGTGCGACCGAAACAAACACTTTGGAGGGTATTAAGACATTCCAGAAGACCATCCTGATGTATAGTGCCCTCAGATACATACCGAGATATCAACGCTGATACACCTTTTCATGACATAAGCAAATCTCATCAAATTATGATAAACAGTATCTGATCGTAAATCTATTCACCGCCTTTTTTAATTACTTAATCCTAAATAAACCCTTTCATTGAAATACAATGCGCACAGCCGCGAATCAGTACCGATGCATTATTTGCCTTTGAAGTTTTTTAATACATAAGGCACTTTCCCACAGTATTCTTCGTGAGAAATTGGCAGTTTTGCGCCCTATTGTGTGAAGCATCTCTGATGTTTAGTAGAAACTGGTTATTGAGCGTGAAACAGTTGAATTTGCTGTCCCGACGCTGTTAACTAAACAGCAAGTGAAGGCTGAAGGGGAGGATGGGGCGCCGGGGACGTGGCTACTCGCAAAAAAATAGAATATACTTCTATTTGCCTCACTGCGCTGATTACTGATTAGTAATCACTCACACTTAACACTGGCTGTTCAGACGTTGCTAGCATTTTACACTTCACAGCCACACTTGACACCTGCACTTTACACTAATCAAATTGAATCAAATAATAATTGTCCTCATAAAGAACCTTATGATATCTGAAATGTCAGAATTCTACGGAATAAAAAATCTTAGTTTAGTTTAGTTACTATCTATGTATGTGTTTTTCACGGTAAATAAAATGTGAACAGAGGCGCCAAGTCAACATTACAAATGTAGTTTCAACATAGAGTAACGTACGCACGTTACTAGCTCGTGAAAAATGACATGATCATGCGACACATAATCTCCCGCTGGGACAAGGGTCGAGACAATATTGCGAAGATGTCTGGAAAGAACTAAAAGTACTTTATTTTATTCACAGCTGCGAATTGGTAGGCGAGGCAATCTCGCACTGTTCAAGAATGCTCATTATTACCCCAAATAGCGGCTATGCATTAGTTATATCGAATCGAGCATTACCGAGCAGCCGGCTCCTCGGGCAATACCCGGAGAGCAGGTTAATCTAATGGATGGGTGATCGAGCCCAGCGTATTTCTGGCGAGTTTTCGATGGCATGACGAGTGTGGTGCTTATTGTTTACGTTGACCGCTCGTTATAGAATATGTCACGAACTCACGCTCGACACATTACAACAATTTACTTCAAAGCGCAACATTGTGGTGGTGTATTGAACTGAGGTAGGCATTGACTTTTGACATTGAATATGATATTTCGAGATTAATCAAAATGAAATATTTGAGAATAAAAATATACTTTACCCGTTTTGTGATTACTCACGGGTTAGTGATAGCCGAGAAAAGAACGGTTACCCGAAGTCCGGTCAATACTGACCGAGGGCACCGCAAGATCGCAGGAATCACCATTTTATTTTTATAGAGCTATTGGAAAGAACAAATATGATTGGGTTGGTCGAGTCGATATAATGAAACGCATTTGTAGCAATATTGGTCTACGAGTACCTATCTAATACTTCTACTTAGCTGTATATGATAGTGTCTGGAAAGTTTGTTAAAGTAAGTACAAGTGGAGTGTTAACAAGAATAAAAGTAGAGATAAAGCGGGGCTGTTTGCATTATAGCGTGAGATTGCCCGTTTCTGAATATCACCATTATTTACAAATCCAACGAGCTTCATCAATCAAATCAATCAGCCCACATTCACCCCAACAGTGGTCGTTTCTGAATATCACCATTATTTACAAATCCAACGAACTTCATCAATCAAATCAATCAGCCCACATTCACCCACTGCTGGGTATAGGCCTCTTCTTTACCACGCCCTCCACTCCGGTCTTTAGCCTCCCGCATCCACTGCCGATCATGGCGATGGCCGATGGCGATCATGTCATCCGTCCTTCTGGCTGGTGGTCTATCGACTGGTCGCCGTGCGGTTCTGGGTAGCCAATCTGTAACCGCGTTGTTCCTCCTTCCATCACTTGTCCTTGCCAAGTGTCCTGCTCACCCCCACTTCAGTCTCGTGATTCGCTTGCCGACCGATAATAACTTCCAACGAGCTTGGGAAAAATAAAAATACCAACCCACGTTTATGTGAGCGCAGATAAGTAATACATATTTACTGTGTAGAGAATACCTTTTATTTTAGTGCATATCCACATATGTGATAAATAAATAAGTATATGACTTCTATCCTATACAGGCTGTAACAGAAATGTCATATTTTTGGAGGTTGTTAGAGACATGGTTCCGAACAACTTTCAGTAAAACCTGATCAGAGCTACTTTGTTTTCCAAGTGGAAATCCAGCTGATTTGTATGGGGAAGTCCCCATATAAATCAGCTCACCGCCCAGCCCAAAATTCATAGAGATGTCAAAATTAAAGTTTCTCTGATCAAATCGATTTCAGAGAAAGTTGTTTTTAATGATTACACACTTTATTCTGATTGTAGTTTGGAGCACAAATAAACTTTTATTGATGTTACCAAGAAAAACTCCTGAAACAAACTAAAGTGGCTAAATAAAGGTGAGAGAGGAGGTGAAATACGGGAAATCTGCCGGCTGCAGGCTGGCCCCTGGAAAAGTCGTTCAGTGGCGATGCCATATACGGCTATTTGTCCATCGATTTTATTCGTACGATTGCCCAGAAAAATTAAGTTTACATGATAATGTATCAATTTATTATGAAAACTTCCAAACCATCTCGCTGCTTTAAAACTAAAGGGCCACAACTCAAAATTTAGTATTTTTCTGGAGGCCATATTGAAATATTTCATTTAGTTTTTTTGCTTTTTCGGCACTCCTGCTTGCCATAAATTTGTATTATTTTATATCATTCAATGCGTATTTTAACTGCCTAACACTTGGTTATTTTAATTTTCTGGTAACTATAGCCCAAATATAGCAGCACATAATTCCCTTTAGTTTATAAACATTTTCGCTTAAGTAAATGGAAATGCCGTATAAAAGGCCACAAGGCGAAAAATTTTGCATGCTTTATTTAAAAAAAACTCACAACCTTGTTGGAAAAGACAAACTTATAAATAAAAACAATAACATAGAAAACCTTTAAACATTAAACATCGAAATTTTAAAACATTAACATTTTATTACAAAAATAGAAATAAACAAACATATATTCTTCTAAAACCTCATCAGACATAATTATCAGTCATTATTGGTAACATTATAATCATTATCATCTGCAATTTTAGTAATATAACATGGATAAATGGTAATACACACAAGACAGCAATTTTTTCACCCAAGATACAGTATTTTTATATTATATTGTTTCTACTGTAGATTACTAAATAATAGTTTCAATTATTACTACACTGGTATTATCAAATCAGTTTGTGTCAAAGGAAATAATTACATTTAAAAATTAGCATAAAAAGTTTCGTAATACTTTGGTACAAAAAAAAAATCTATCAGTTTCAGCATGCCCTGTTTTTTTTGGCTCAGGAACTTTTAGTTTTCGAGCATATCATTTTTTGAGGGTCGTGGTTATCACAGTGTTGGTCTTCGCTTGTTTTTTGGTCAAAGTAGACACTGACTTAAACTCTGCGTCGTCGTCATAAGTCTTAAAAAATAACTTGTTTGGGTTTTCTTGATATTTTTTTTGTACTTTTATGTCAGTCCGTCTCAGCCTTTCTCCATCTTCTGTAACGGTGTAATTACTAACAATCAGAGGTTTTAAGTCGTTAAAACTTAGCCATTTTAATCAATGTTATGTACTGGTCTGGAACATAAATTGGCGACGATTTCGATGCATTTGAAGTTGGCTATAAACGTTGGTTGGCTGTGAGTTGTTGCCGACTTGCGGGTTACCCATGCTGCATGGCTGCTTGTCAGAGCTAAGAAATTCCATGTCAATATTGCCTAAAAAATTAAGAAAACATATTCTAGTAGTTGATGTGACTGATACATAATGCCTAATTATGTACAGTTCCATACACTAGTTTATATACACACATATCATAAGCTCTCTTTGATGTGTTCAGGAACCGCATGTTTGACCGGCATTGTGGCATTGAGTTGAGTTGTTTAGCTTGTTATGTAGTACCAACTTCACAGCCAAGTAGGGGCAGCACGCAGGCGGGCGACGGCGTTCGAAATTTGAATGTCATAATATGTAGAAAATTTACACATTATGGTCATAATGTTCAATATTCAGATAAGAAATGAGTTTTTACAAAGAAGTTTAACATTATGCTGATCGTAACGTGCAGTTTTTGGACGCAGTAAAGAGGGTTTATGTTACGTGTGTAGATAGAAATATTTATATAGGTATAGCAATATTATCTATAGAATTTTAGGTAGATAAGAACTGAACGTCGTTGCTAACCTGAGCTCGATAGACGCATGCTCTTAAAAACTCTAGAAGTCCCAAACTTTGGTGAAAAAAAATATGTTACAATTGGTCTTATCGATTCATTGTCTGAATCTGAAGCAGCTGGAGAATTAATTTGGTTGTCAGGATCTTTTACGCTTTCGTCTGAAGAAAAAACATCTGCCAAGCTTTCTGAGCTTGTAGAATCAGAATTAGAGCTGGAGTCGTCATCAGTATCTGAGCTACTGATTTTGACTACTTTAATTTAATGGGTCATTTAATACACGCCGAGTCTTTTTCATTTGTGTCATCAAATGACAAATTGAGATCAAATCCAAGCTGACTATCGGATATGGAATTTTTATCACACGAATCATCGTGTAAGTCCGTAGGTTCACAGGTAAACGAAGAATGATTATCGTGCCTCTGTAAATGGATGGGTGAATTTTTGCTTTCCTCTGGTATATGTAAATCTTGGTCTGGCTCTGGTTTTTGCGAATTCAATTCAATTCAATTCAATTTCTTTATTTCAGGTTATAGAGCCATACATTACAAAATTAAAATTACAATTAAATTAAAAACAAGTCATATACACAAATTAATAAATTAAATAAATTAATAAATTAAATTAAATTAGATTAGATTCAAATTAGAATTAATGAAAAATTAAGAATAAGGTATGGGATTCCACACTGCTAGGACAGACAGGTGTGCAGACGTTCCCAGTGCCCCAGCAACGGTGAATCCCATCTTTCCACAAACGTGCACAGAATGGAGTTGGGACTACCACAGATGCGGGCCTTTAACGAGGCGCAGCGTTTTCTAATTATTGCGTGGAATCCGTCAATCCCTGCCTCCGCAAACATGCCTGAGGCGCTGCAGTGCCGCGGCAGCCCCATCAACACCCTGTACGTGTTTTTGTACTGGACCCGCAGAGCGCTGTATGTCCTCTGCGTGTAGTTGACCCACAGGCTGCAGGTATAGAAGGACTGGCAGTATGCTCCGAAGATCGTCCGCTTAGCTTCTTCACTGCAATGTGCAAACCTGCGGGCCAACATGTTGCAACGAACAGCCAGCGCTCTGCGTTCCCTCTCCATGTCGAGGTTATCTTTAAGATCCTCAGAGACCCAGTGGCCCAGATATTTAAACTTATCTACTTTATTCAAGGGAGTACCATATAGTGTGACTGGCGGTACATTCAAGTATGTTTTTGTGCCCGACTTGAATAACATAAATTCACTTTTCTTCACATTGTATCTGAGCCCATGAGCGTCAGCATACGATTCACAAATAAGCAACAGCTTACGCAATGCCCCGATCGAGGGACTCAGCAGCACCATGTCGTCAGCATAACTTATATTATTAATACATTTCCCGTCTATATGACAGCCCACCCTAGTGCTGCTGAGCTTTTCGATCAGCTGATTCATGTACAAGTTGAAGAGTTTAGGAGACGTCAAGCCACCCTGTCTCACCCCACACTCCAACATGTACACATCAGACTGTGATCCAGCCCATTTGACACTGTTTCTCTGATGACCATACCAATATTTGAATAATGAAGCAATTTCAGGACTCAAGTTAGTTTCACTATGCAGTTTTTTCCACAGTGTGTCATAGTCAACCAAGTCGAAGGCCTATGACAAGTCCAAATAACACGCATAAACAGGCGTTTTTCTGTTGGTGTAGTACTGAACAGTTTGCTTGAGGCTAAAAATGGCAGTCTCCGTTGACAGTCCAGGCCTGAACCCAAACTGAGCGTCATGTAGGTTTAGATGCCCATCCAGCTGTTTATCAAACAAACTGTCCAGCACTTTTGCAATCACTGTCGCGAGTGATATCGGCCTGTAGTTACCCAAATCGGAAATATCACCCGTTTTGTTTTTAACAATGGGAACAACGAGTGTGTACATGAGATCGTCAGGTAGATAAGAATGACTAATGCACATATTATAAAACAATGCTAGAACTCTTGCAAGGTGATGTCCGACATGCTGCAGATGCTCTATGCTGAGATCATCATGTCCTGGGGATTTTCCTCTCACCATGTTTTTGATTATACCAGCTACTTCCTTGGCAGAAAACATAACTTTTAATTCCCCTGAGAAACTATCATCATCGGGCATCCGCAGCGACGCTGACCCAAGAGGTGACTCAACTCTAAAGTAACTTCTAAAAGCCTCTGTAATGTCAGCAGGATCAGGAATGGCTGTTATTTTTAGGTAGAACCATGTTTAAAGTTCTTTGTATTCTTCTACTCATTCTGCAAAAGAAAACAAATTCATATATTACGCGGGTGAGGTAGACAATGAGAGACAAGAACAGCAGCTAACTAACCCAGTACTTGAATTCAACCATTACAAAATTTACAATATTAAAAGTTATAGATATTTTCGATCATAGATATAGTGAATTTTATCGCAAAACTTAAAATGTGAATTATCCGTCGCAAAGCAAAGAAATCCAATATCAAACACAAATCACAAAACTCATCAAAGCCTTTTGTCTTAAAAGAAAACATCCCAAGCACAATAATGTTTGGAGCCAAACAGACATGTCACAGAAACTTCTCTTAAGCTTGTAACAAAAATAATATAATTAGGCATATTATATTTGCTAAACGGACACTTTTAAAAACATGGCACTTTTGTCTTAAAATAATTCCTGTACTTTCTTC
Organism: Argyresthia goedartella; assembly: GCA_949825045.1. Lineage (NCBI taxonomy): Eukaryota > Metazoa > Arthropoda > Insecta > Lepidoptera > Argyresthiidae > Argyresthia > Argyresthia goedartella. The sequence continues at coordinate 15,489,424 of OX463821.1, read as the reverse complement.
GTTTTTATATGCAAAACGGACGTATTCCAGAATGTGGCCCTGTCGCTCTTAAAAGTCACACTCGATACAGGCAACTTTTCGCGATGTGGCCATTTAGCAAAAAACTGACGCATGCTCGCTCCGACTTTCTGGTCGCAACTAAAAAGATGGCCGCTTTACTCAGAACTTGGCCACCAATGCATGAAAATGCAAAAAGGGCGTTTGCGTAACTTTCTGATTTATAGGCCGTTTTCGTTAGTTGTCTTTGCATATGAAAATAAGGGTTATTTTGGCATCATTACTTGAATAAAAGTAATTTTGGACAATTTTGTTTTGTGGCCCTTTAGTTTTTAAGCAGCGATTTATCAAGATAGGAAGATCGGTAGTGTCTCGCAAATGTTGCATTCAGCATTGCTTATCTTATTTTTTTTATATTTCCCGACTACCGAAAGGAGGTTATAATTGAGTCATATGCTGAGACCCATGGATTACGATATAATGTTAAAAAGACTGAAGTAATGATACTTAAGAAGGGAACTAAGTCGCCTAGTAATGTGCCTCCTATAAAATTGTACGGTCAGGAGTTATTGAGTGTTACAAGCTTTAAATATCTGGGACACATTGTAACCAATGACCTGAGAGACGACCTGGACATTGATAGGGAACGGAGGGCGTTAGCGGTGAGGGTGAACATGCTGGCGCGCAGGTTTGCTCGTTGCACACATCAAGTAAAAATTACTTTGTTTAAGGCTTACTGCCAATCCTTTTACACGAGCAGCCTGTGGGTCAGCTATACTCAAAAGTCCATAGACGCCCTTCGAGTCCAGTACAACAACGGATTTAGGATGCTGCTGGGGTTGCCGCGATTCTGTAGTGCGTCAGGCATGTTTGCAGAAGCCCGCACGGACGGGTTTCATGCAATAATAAGAAAACGCGTGGCTTCACTAATGCACAGAGTTCGCGGCAGAACCAGCGGTATCCTGACTGTTATAGCAGATAGGGTCGAAGGACCTATTTTAAAGCACTGGATCAAGGTGGTGACCGGCACCTCGGCGGATAAATAGGCTCATCATCATCTTCAATCTGCCCACACCTACCCACTGCTGGGTACAGGCCTCTTCTCTACCTCGCTATCCGCCATAAGTTGCTTACTTATTTATTTTTATTATATTTTAAGGTGTAACATAGATTAGGAAATTCTCTTTTTGTACTAACAATACTATGGAACCGTGTTTTCTGAAAATAAATGTTTTATTATATTTTTATTATTATTATAATTTTGACCGGGATGTATTTTTATGTATGTCTTTATGTATGTCTGTATGTATGTTTGTATATATGTATGTATATTTGTATTTATGTACCTATGTCTGTAGGTGTATTGTAAGGTCGCAGCAGTTCTTGAACACCACCTATAATTGCCTACCTAAACTTTAGGGCTAGGGAGTTTAATTAGGAAGACGTTAGTAACACCAAACTTGTGTTTATTGATCAAATATGGTTACAATTTATATAAAAGGGATCAAACTGGCTCGATAGCCATTAAGCTAATCCTAACTATCTAATTTGCATCGGTCGCTGACCGATGCCTAAGGTGAAGTGTGTCACATCGACTTTTTTACATCAAAGCCTCTTTCTTTTAAAATTACAAATTACCTAACATAAGCGTGTCATAGCGAACACGCACTCTAAAGAGGCCCGTATACAATATTATCGCATAGACAAATATCGAACCTAACTATATACCTTACAATCATGCCCCCCTCCTTTCAAAAAAAAAATTTCCAAAGTGGCTACCCTAACTCAAAGTCTAAAATTTAAAATGACAACCCTATCTCAAAGTCTAAAATCTAAAAAACATTAAATGTTAACATTAAGTGAGCTTGCTATGCTTGAAATCTAAACAACAGTAAATATGCCGCAAGCATAATCTTAAATAACATCGAGTACCCTAATCCTTATCCGTCCAACCATCCCATTTAACCTACTTAATTAAACATTAAATACCCTATGATCCCATCATACAATTATTCGCGGCTTAACACTAACCTACCTAACTCTAGAAAACTATCTACTACAATACGAAGGCAAACAGCTGAATGTAGCTAATATTTAGGATCTCGAATGGTTATCATTCGACAAACTTTCTGACAAAAAAAACTAGCGAAAAATTTATCAGACAACTGTAATACCTCCGTTCTTAAAATTATCACAACTCCATCTTTGCTTAAAAAATTCATTTAAATCACCACATTGTGAACTCTTTCCACCGAATGGAAATATTTTAAAAATTAACGCAGGCAAAGATCAAAGAAAAAATTATCATTTTAAAATATAGGAAACGTCAAAAATATTTACAGGATTAATCTATAGAACCGTATTACTAAGTCACAGCTTAAGAAAAAATACACCGTCAAAATATAAATACCAACAAGCTAACAAGCAGTTTCATGAAATTCTTTAATTATTTAATACTCAATACTCAATACTCAATCATTTATTGCACTCCATAGGTTTACAAAGATGGTAGAACAGATTTAACAAAGTACCAAATATGGACAACCAATTTATCACATTTTGAATTGAATTTTATATTTACGCAAATAACTACTTAGCTGTTTTCGAAACATTAATACTTCTTGCTAATATTTAAAAAGATATGTAATGAAAAGGCACTAGTGCGATAATGTAATGTAAAAGGCACGGCATGGGTAATATTCTGCATTATCAGTGTAAATACGCTGTAATAAGACCTACTTTACGAGCAGGTGTGTTGAAAAGTTAATTACCTCATGGTAATCGCTTGTTTTTCTCAAGCAAATGCGAGGAGGCAGTCGGGAATGAAACCTTGAGCTGAGCCTGTTTGAAAATAATAAGACGGGCACCTTTCCCTGATTGGACTTTTGATGTGGAGGCCACTGAATCATCGGTGCATGTATACGTATGAAACCGTACGGAATCATCCAGAAACACGACATTTTTCCAATCTTTTACTTTGTTCATTTGCCGTAAGAATGTTATTCGCTTCCAGTTTCACATCTCGGCGCTCCAATAATATTGTACATTTGTCAGCTTTTTTGTATTTGAATCCTTTAGCCTTCAAGACCTTCTTCAGATGTATTACATCCAGAAAATATAGCATTAGGATATTCTTTACTAGAATAGTATCCATAATAATGGTTTCTTATTGCTTCCGCATCAAAACTATCAACGCCAACGATGACTTTGTGTCTCTTTCTAGAATTTGGCGTTTTCAAGGCATTGTCTTCGAGACCCAATTACCTGAATTTTTCTGTAATTATTCGAGAAACTGTTTTTGATCATACCAAGAGCTGCGGCAACGCGATCTCTAGTTCTTGTTAACAGAGGCCCGCCATCATCTTTTTCATTTTGAAAGTAATTATATAAGTTTACTACCCGAGCTTGAGCGTTGAGAATTTTCGTTTGTTTCGACATCGACATGATAATGTACAAGAACAACAGAACAATTCGTTAGGCAATGGAAACCAAAATAATAGCCAGCCACGTCAGAGAAGATACATTTTATCAATTAGTCCGTTAATAAATGCCGGGTCAGAAGACAATAACAAAGAGTAAGATCAATCTAATAAGAGAAGCCGGGATCAGAAGATATTATCAGAGATCACAACAAATACAACAAGTCACTTCGCACTACGACATAAGCAGTGGTGATCAAGACGACAAGATATCATACCAAGATTGAGGCCATGACAATTCAATTCAATTCAATTCAATTCATTTATTTATTTTCAATTGTAACCTTACAGCTAAATTAACCAATACGTTACAAAGGCGGTAAAAATATTTTACTTATCTAGATCTTGCATTCGTCTTTCTGTCATTCTCTTACATTCCCTCACCAAGCACGCCATCCCACTCGTGAATATATCAACAATGTTCTAGTTAAAGAGAAGGATATAGATGCCATGATATCTCTATGATAGGAATATTCCACAAAGTTTTGAAGCCCAAAATACAACATCGTTCTTCTTATTTCGTCCTGACACCCCTTGGCAGGGGTGTAGTACTCACAGTATAGCATCTCTAGCTCTGCCCAGTCTGAGCTAACCATGGCGGCCTCTTTATTGTACCCTGCAGTGTGTAGGTGTAGGCTGTTGATGACTATTATGATGACGAAAATTACTTAATATTATTTATATTTAAATGTTTTTATTATTATTGGTTTATTTCAAAGAGATGGGTACCTACAGCATTAATTTAATATCTAATATGGTTAAACATTCCTTCACAATAGCCATTCCGTCAATCCAACTTACTTACCCATTTTCTTTCGATTTTTTTGGGGAACATCCCTAGAGAACTTCGTTAGCTGACGTGACCTTGTAACGACGTATTGTTCTACAATAAACAATATGTATTTTTCTTAGAATTTAGTTATTGCATTATCAACACAAATCCAAAGCCAAGCCAAACTAACAGAGAGATTACTGAATGTATGTATGAATGAAATGTTCAGGCTTCTCGGCACCCAATGACCTCGCAGGGGCCCATCAGCTACGAGGTAGCGTAGCGATCAGATGCCAAGAAGTGAGAACTTCGGCGATTCACCGAGCTAATACTTATGGAGTCGATCTAACCTGGTCTGTGCTTCGGTCCCGTCAACCTCCTGTCTCTCTGCAAGGCCCGGGTGCACCCTAGGCTCTTCTTGGTAGACAGGTTCTTCAGCCAACCAGGTATGACTGGCAGGCCAGCTTCGACGAGCACAGTGTTCCAACACAGGTTATGTTACGTGGGAAAACCAATCGGCCACGTAAATGCGAACTTTATCTGGTTCGGGGAACCACAACACACTCAGCTATATAGACAATCCTGAGGGGAACCCGAATACATTCCAGATAGCTTGCGATTTAATTTCAATGCCCTAATCAATACGCGTTACATTGCGAGGGCTTTTTTCATCGACTTCTTGGGGTGATTTAGTGATTGTAAATCATAAAATTAAATTATTTTGTCATCATAAGCAATAGCTTATGCTGTGCTATGCTATGCTAAGCAATACTTAATAAGTATTGAATTTTTGACTGAAAAAGATTAAGCAACTGTTCAGGTCTAACATTAGAACGTCCGACAAAGCTACGTCGTTGCATTAAGATGATCTGTCCGTCAAAAGACCTACGGTAAAGTGTTTTCACTATATTATAGTGCCCATCACTAAAAAAATATAAAAATTAAAATGTGTAAATTCGGACACTTGTCCTAGTAATTTATGTCCGAGTCGTCAGCAAGCCGAATAATCAGCTGCTTAGTACGTTTTTGGTGAGTAGGTTATTTAGCGTTTGCATTAAACATCTGTTGTTTTTTATTATGTACAAGTTGTTTCCATAGACAAGTACTGTCACCAGTTTGCGTTTCCAAAACTACTTAAATTTCACTGTATATTTTGTGCTCCTCTTCTTTAGAGTACTATACAGGCCGTAAACTTAATTATGTACTTCCCATATATGCTTTTACCGCTGTCAGACGGAAAAGTGAAGTAAATTGAAAGGAAAAGGTAAAAGATACAAAATATTATCACCCATTTTTGCACGAAAACTCTGCCCACCACACTCAATAATTTCTCCACTAACCTACACTGAAAAAACTCTGATAATAAATGAATTCCATCGAGTAAGGTGAGTGAGACGAGTGACCTACCTATCGCTCGTCTGGCTTTCCCACCCGAACCCCTCCGCCACCCCTGATGTGACAGAGTGCGATGCTGAATTTACGTATTTTTTTTGCCCGCGATTTTGATGTACTTCTTATATATTGTATTTCTTAAGTGTGTTTGTTGATTACACGAAATTTTAAGTTAAATAGGTAGGACCTATAGGTAGACCAAAAGATGACGTTACTTCAAATTTGATTTGATTTAATGCAGCAGCATACATATTATGGCCGCGGAGTCCCGCCCTCTACCCTTAAATCCCTCACTACACTCAGGACTCAGTATTAGTTCTCTCGCGAATGGCACCCTCACTTAGCTCGGGAGTTAAATCTGGAATCATTCGTTACGTACATGCTTTAATATCAACACAACAGTCCTTATCCCCTTGGTGCATGATCTACTAATTATTCATTCACGAAAATATTCATTGTTTTCAAGCATAAAATTTTTGTGAGGAGATTGAAATAAAAGATGTAAATTAAAAAGCACTTGTGCGGTAACGTAATATAAAATCACGAGTGCGTAATAAGCCCAATTATGAACCTAAATGCTTTGACATAATAATTAATAAGTCACTGTATGAGCAAGCATGTTGAAATCGTACATTATATCACAAGTGTGCAAAGTTGGTTGTTACCCACGAGGCGGTATTGTTCGCCAAAAACAGCAAAAAGATAGCCGAGTGTCTAATGTAATGACCAATAATAATGCACACGCGTTTCATACGACAAAAAAACACTGTTAGGGAAAAACCGGTGTCTACACAAATTGCATTTGTTTGTGGAGGAACTACAAATTTACAGCTTTGGGTTTTATTTGAGACATAGACCTTGCTTCAAGCCAAATTTCATGATTCTAAGTCAACGGGAAGTGCCTATAGGTTTTAAGTCCATTGAGAATACTCGTATTAAGCAATTTCAGCAATTTTTTTGAGGGTGTAAAGGCAGGGAAACTATTTTTATATTACAAAAAAGAGCTATCCGAGCATTCTAAAACTTAAAACGCACAGACTCCCATAAGAGAACTTGTTAACGAAATTAGCAGACTAACTGTAGGTAGTCAATTTATTTTTGGAAAATATATTGTATGTACGCAAGAACCTTAAAATATTTTCCAAAGTTAGAGATGCCTAAGAATGTTAACATAAGAAAATATCACATACTGGTTCCGCCCCGGTTAAGATTCGCGAAAGTTGGCATTTCTTTCAAGGGTCAGTGCATCTCCACTTCAACAATTTACCTCTGGAGATTTTGAGACTGACATTTAAACAATTTAAAAACCATGTAAAAACGACTCTATCTAAAAAGGGATATTATAATGTTCAAGATTATTGTTCTTGTAATATTTGTATAAGTTAAACACAATCAATTTTTAAAAGAGATCCAAACATAAATCTGGTGGAGTTTCTTCGCCTTTCCTCTCCCACATTGGTCCAATATAGAACAGAGGCAAAAAATACGTTTGCTAAGTATATGTAAATACCTACAGTAATAAAAAAAATAGCTTGACTTTGACTTTACCGTTTGTTTGGGTATTTTGGGCCGGGCGATCAATTGATTTGTACAGAGTAGTGAAAAATAAAGTTGCTCCGATCAAATCGATTTCATAGTGTTTAGAATGGTGATGCCTATCAAAAGCTCCGGGGTTATCCATTGTTTATGGGAAACCTGCATATATTCAATATGGTGCCATTATTATTATAAAGACCGCCAGACAAGAATCAAACCTAGAAAGCTTTTGAAGTAGTAGTCTTTTACAATTTCGCTGTATGAACGAAATTTCATTCCTACTCTTTGCAACTGAGTCTATTCAATATTACATTTTTAGAATATTGGCAGTGGATGTTATTCTCAGAAACCACTACAGAGGTAACAAGCTGAGTGCTTTGAAGAAGAAATCAACCCACGAGATTCTAATGCTTGCCTGTTGAGTTCATGAACTGTCTCCTTTTTTAGGGTTACGTAGACCAACAAGAAAGTTGTGTAAGAGGATCCTTTGCATCCGTCCGTCTAGCCATACTGAATAACAACATCTAATTTACTCCTTCCTACACCGCGACTATATAAAATATACAAGATAACGGTAGGTTCCAATTCCGAAATGTAGGGTCCTGTGTGTTTCAGAAACAACAAGAGTACTGTGTCGTAGTGTGAGTGCATGGTTTTGCATCTATTTTCTGCTTTCTGAGGAAATGAGCATTGTTTTTTTTCCACATGTTTTTGTTAAACGACATTGAAGATAGAATCTGATGTCTGCTGAATTATCCAATCAAGGACTACATTTCTAATTCTTTAATCTTCAAGTTTATAATTTTAATTGATGGAATTAATCTATTAGATTCGTCTGTCGGCGATAGCTATTTCTTGTACCTTTTAATCAGTTTAATAGGTCTCATTGAAAATAATTATTTTCAACGAAAATGTTCACTTACAAAGCCATTAGTCGGTAACGCGGTACATCACGGGTAACTCAAATTATTGTTTACTAAAGTTAAAAACTTAATAAAACACGATCTAGGTATTATATACTACGAGGATTCACTTGAATAGGTAATTTGACTAAAAGGCCGAAGAGCTCTTTAGGTGGTGAGGTATTCATTCAAACACCTACTTAAATCAAATACTACTTTAATATTTTACAGAAACACAGGTGACTACATTTACTAGTTAAAAGTTTTAAACTATAAAATGAGCGAGTGTTAGAGAGAGTTAAAAATATAATTAGATATTGGAATATTTTCGATTTCTTAAGTACATAATATCAAAATAATAATAATAATAATAATACCTCGGACACCATTTACGCACATTGATCTAGCCCCAATCTAGGATTCCCTGTATCTTGGGTACTAGACAACGATACACATACTTATATAGAGAAATATTATACTTAGATAGATAAACAACCATGACTAGGGTACAAACATCCGTTCTCATCAAACAAACATTTGCCCCCACCGGGACTCGAACCCGGGACCCTTGGTTTCGTAGGCAGCGTCACTGCCGACTCGGCCATTCGGGTCGTCAAACCAAACAACATGCAGTAATTTTCACCTCTTCTCAACACCAGCCATGCGGGCACAGGCAACAGTAACGGACACTAAAGAATGATGTTACAGAACCCAAGCAATGGGTAATACGCAGTTTAGGAAGCAGTAAAGCCTCGGCTAATGAAGTTCCCAGGCAGTGTTGCCTTCCTCCGGCCATTCCCGATATTGTTGCCAGTAAGGAGGTGGGATTATGTAAGGACTACGGGCTTAGCCCTAATGGATTTATCTACTGGGTGTACGGCGCTCTGAGCTTTAACGAATACTGCCCTTTGTTTACGCAGTAATTGCTGTATTCTTAATTGACTTTCGATTATAATGTTGTTAATGAGAAGCATTACGCTAAATCAGCCTTTTGTAAATCTCAAGTTACGCAAAACAGCGGATTATCAAAGCAGGTTTTTCTTTATAGTAGCTTATTGATCTTGAGTGTCGGCTTACATTCGTGAACGTATCAATGTAATTTGATTATTTTTGCTTGATAGCATAAGGCTCCCAAAATTATCACAAAGTCTGGATCTGATTTTATGTACTTGTTATTAATTTAGTCATTATAAAAAAGTTAGTTGCTCTGTTAGTATATATAAAAATTGGTGAAGAGCCTTTTTTAGGGTTCCATACCCGAAGGGTTCCAAACGGGACCCTATTACTAAGACTCCGCTGTCCGTCCGTCCGTCTGTCACCAGGCTGTATCTCACGAACCGTGATAGTTAGACAGTTGAAATTTTCACAGATGATGTATTTATGTTGCCGCTATAACAACAAATACTAAAAAACAGGATAAAAGAAATATTTAAGGGGGCTCCCATACAACAATTCTTTCAATACCACATACAAACTTATGGATACACCTGGTTACGTACATGGAGCGTGAAAGTAACCGCACCAATAACTTTGTAAATAATATTTTGCTGTGTAAAATCCAAACTATTCACTCCACACCATTGCTTCCATTGAACGGTGGTACGGAACCCTTCGTGCGCGATTTAGACTCGCACTTGACCGGTGATTCCTATTCATATAAAAGTAAGCTAAAGGTAAAATTCTAAGTTCCGCTGTCGGGGTGCCCCGTCTTAAACCGCTTAGCAGATGCAGAAATTATCGTTATTTCGTATTACAGGCGGGAGGTATACTCGTAGATTGAAATTAATTATGTTTTTAATGTTACCGTACAGGCATTAAGAAGACGTTAGGATCGAAGATGCTCGATATAAAATGGTTTATAGGAATTCAATCAAATGCGTTTTTTACAATGAAACATTGCATAAAATATTGAGGAAGCACCAGAGTAAGATACTGCTACAAAAAATAAATATAAGAACCGGAAAGGACGGCCGCGGGCTTAATGCGGCCTTTGATTATATTACTCTTACTAGAGCACTCTCCAAATTACAATAATGCCGTGAAAACACGCGCACAGAACCGTAAACAAACATTACGGATTAAGGAAAGCAAAAATAAATCCAGCATTTCTGAATGTATCCGTTAGGGAAAAGGCGTGGCGTTATATCTAGTTTGGCTAAGAATCGGGACCTCTGCAATCGTGACCCGCGTACAAAAAGACGTACATCGTACAACATGTTTTTTTTTTTTGTTTCAGACTTCCGCCATGACCGCCCCGCTTGTGAACAGTGAAAAAACAGTTTAGAGATCAGTGTCAGTGTTCCTATGTGTGTGTTTTAACCAGTGATCATGAGTTTTCTGTCGTCAATCGGGCAGTATGTGGCGGACATGGCGGACAGCGTGGCGGGGCTTGCGCTGTCCCCTCGTAGGGCTCCGCCGGCCCGCCACAGGTCCAGCGAGGAGCCCCAGCAGCTGCCGCCACAGCCCTCCACAGCTACTATGCGAGGTAAGTGAAACTGAAGGGGTCACCGAAGGCACAAAGAGGGGCTCACATAAATTGCAACTTAAATGTCATCAACAAGAGTTAGTCAATACCGTACCAGATGGTACCAGCATGACTTCTGTCTTCGTAAAAGTCTGAGTTGGAATTTGTGCGTTCGATTGAATCTATAAGCAAAATGAATATATCGCGGAATGACTCGCAGCTTAACCCCATATAAGATTTCGAGTTATTTTTGAAATCTTTAAGAAACGAGAAATATACCCATAAAAGTATAACTTCAAAACATACAAGTATCTAACTGATTTTAATGATTACCAGCATACCGTGTTAAATCAGGTACTTTACTTAATCCAAAAAAGTAATAAAACCGTGAAATTATCATATATCTATAGGTATAGTACTTTTCACGAAATCATCAACGAAATTACATTATATTCAAATAATTTGGGTAAAGTGCCTGCGAGTATACTTACCTACATTCAAGCTCGCGAACACATGTTACAGACATTTACGACGTCATAACATAATTCATGAAATTTCATAAAGACGAGTTCATGGAATTTCATATACCGTGTCTGCGATGAGGGATAGGTGGAGAATCATTCATTCCATTCCGAGAATTGAATTTCCTCAGCACGCCTTAACGGTATTTTCAATCCGTACTTGAGATCGTCCCCGATTTCTCAGGGGCTGATTTTTACTTTAAAATCCTGATCGATTTACCTCTCTAGCCAGCGGTTCCCAAACTGTGCGGGCTTCGAAAAGTTCACTCCCCAGCCATCTAGTTGCATCAAAGCTTGCTTAAATACGCGAAAGCTACCATTTATCTCGGATCTCAAATTTGCCATTTGACCAATCAGAAACCACATAGGAATATTATATATTGTTCAGGCTTCTCAGCACCTAATGACCTCGCAGGGGCCCATCAGCTACGAGGTAGCGTAACTATCAGGTGTCAAGAAGCAAGAACGTCGGCGATTCACCGAGCTAAGTAAATAGATTCTATCTGACCTGGTCTGTGCTTCGTTCCCGTCAAACTCCTGTCTCTCTGCAAGGCCTGGGTGCACCCTAGGCTCTTCTTGGTAGACAGGTTCTTCAGCCAACCAGGTATGGCTGGCAGGTCAGCTTCGACCGCACAATTACCGTAAATACGTACAGTATCTGGTTCGGAGAACCACAACACACTCAGCTATAAGACAATCCTGAGGGGAGCCCGAATACAACTCCAGATGGCTTACGATTTAATTTTAATTGCCCAAAATCAATACACGTACATTACGGGGGCTTTTCGTCAGTCAGTTGTCAAAACTGCTCTGTTGGCAGCTCCGTCAAATTCAAAATGGCCGTTCCGAAACCATCGATCGAGTATCGATTCTGAATCGAACAATCACCCGCCCGGACAGGCACCCACCTGTCCCTTAATCTACGGGCAGCCGAGACAACGTTGCTACCGCTCGTTTTAGTACCGAGCCTCCTACTAGAACCTCTGCAGACCGGGGGGTCCCGTCCCTGCCAGGGAACAAGTTAACAATGCGCCCCCTGCGCCAACGCAGTGGCGGTAGGTTAGCATCCTTAACCAGAACGAGGTCACCAACACTAGAGGGGCTGGTTTTGTCAGTCCACTTAAGGCGCTGTTGCAAGATATGCAGATACTCGAGCGACCAACGCTTCCAGAAATTCTGAGTAAACTGCTGCAACATCTGATACCCTGACAACCGATACAATTTCACTCCCTCGAAGGGGTGCTCGGGCAACGCGTTAAGTGGCTGTCCTATCAAGAAATGGCCTGGGGTCAGAACCTCCAGGTCATTTGGATCCGAGCTGAGCGGACACAACGGTCGCGAATTGAGATCGGCCTCGATCTCACAAAACAATGTCGCGAGCTCCCCAAAAGTCAGCGCGGTCTGACCTACTATACGCCCTAAGTGCGTCTTCGCTGACTTAACTACGGCCTCAAAAATCCCACCCCAGTGGGGGGAACTCGGTGGGCTGAAGGTCCACTGTATACCCCGACGGGAGAGGGCCGTTCCAATATCCACTTTATTTACATTCAAAAAGTTGTCTATCTCTCGTAAGCATCGTTCCGCACCGATGTAGTTAGTGCCGTTATCAGAGCGGATCAAAGTTGGAAGTCCCCTTCGAGAAACAAACCTATCCAAACAAGCAATGAAAGCCTCTGTCGAGAGATCAGCAACGAGCTCGAGTTCAGGAGCCCGACATCCCCTGGATGCACAATCAGACGGGTTCAATTCTCCTGGTACATGTCTCCAGGTCAGTGGGACCTCAGACGACACAATCTGGGAGACACGGTTCGCAACAAAAACCTCTAAGGTATGGACCGAAGCCTTCAGCCAGCACAAAACAATCTGGCTGTCCGTCCACGCGTACACCGTATCCTCCAAACCCACTGACCCACGCAACACTGTTAGAGTGTGATTCAAAAGTTTGGTCAAAAGAGCAGCCCCGGACAGTTCCAGTTTTGGAATCGTCATCCTTGTCCGAATAGGCGCTACCTTGCTTTTTGCCAAAACCAAACGCACGTCGACCTCCCCGGTGGAGGTGACGGTTCGCAAATAAACCGCTGCCGCAAACCCTCGTTCAGAGGCATCACAAAACCCGTGAAGGGTTGCCCTGTAATCCCCAGCAGGGACCAATTTCCTCGGCAGCGATACATTATTTATATTGAGGCCCAACCATTTCGCTAAATCGTTCGATACAATGCAGCCCTGAGCTCCAGAATCTAATAGGGCGCGAACGTATGTTGAGTTGCCCGCCAAATCCCAAACAAGCACAGAGGCGATCGGTAACACCACCGTCTCCGGTTGGGGGGCAACAAATTGTTGGGCCGCAAATTCCTAGCGAGGGCCCCCGGGGCCCCACTCTGCCTGTAACCGATCAGGTAGGCAGCTATACGCCAGCGGGTCCCACTGTACAAATGGCCCACGCGCCGGTTCCATTCCCACCCTACGACGCCCCCCGAAGGGTTGTGGGCGTGAATTCAACCGTGGCCGCTCCATGAGCGGGGGGGACATCACATGCGACCGACGAGGACGAGGCGACGAGCGGGGCGACAACTGAGGCGGCGTCCGAACCGCACCCGCATAGCTCGAAGTTGTCCCATGCCACCCGCCCGTTACGGCCTGCTCAACACACCCAATGTGCCGCTGAGTCGGATGCTGAGTCGCAACCGAAAACTCAGGGCCCCCCATGTGATGACCCTGAGTGCGGCCCTGCACCCCTGGGTGGCCGCGTGCTTGTGGCCCCATTGCCCGCTGAGTCGGATGCTGAGTCGCAACCGAAAACTCAGGGCCCCCCATGTGATGACCCTGAGTGCGGCCCTGCACCCTAGTACCGCCCTGTGCACGTGGGGACATTGGCCCCTGAGTTGCGCTCCGCGACGCAAACGAATTCTCAGGGCCCCATTCCGTATCACCCTGGGTACGGCCCTGTGGTGGCTGTTGGCCGGACCGGTTCATGCACAACAAATTGTGGTGGGCCCCACCACAATATCCGCACAATTTTGTGCGCGTGCAGTCCCTAGCCATGTGTGGCCCGAGGCACAGGAAACACCAGCTCCGCTGCTTGGCCATCCGGCGCCGTCCCTCAACCCTAAGTTCCCCGAACTTATTGCAATCGGCCACAGCATGGCCAATCTGCCTACAACATGGGCAGGTCTCACCTGCACCCCTGGGTGGGGTCAATGCACTCACAGTCCCATACGACTGCCGGTTGGTGCGGTCTTTCCTCGTCGGAGGGCCCCTACTCACAGCGCTCCCGGTAGCTCTCTGTGGCTCCGAAGGATGGGTGACCGTCAACCCCAAGTTCTCTGCCCGTCGAGCCTCCTCTTCCAAAAATCCGACCAAGTCGGAGAAGGCGGGCAGGTCCTCGGCCGACCTCCCGTGAGACTGTTCGAAACGAGTCTGCACGTCAGCGGGTAGGCGGGAAAGTACAATGTACAGCAGTAGGTAGGACCATTCACCAACCGGAAGTCCAAGATTCTCTAGGGCCTTGGTGACGGACAACAACGGGTTCAAAACCTCCGTCTGTATGGCCCCGACCTTGTTCACAACCGGGATGCTAAACAAACGGTTCAGTTGGGCATCGGCCAACCTCCGTTTGTTGTGGTAACGTCTTACCAACAATTGCCTGGCCGTCTCATAGTTACCCTCCGTAACTGTCAAATGAGCGACCAGCTCCCTAGGCTCACCCCTCAATGCTGCCACCAGCTGAGCCATTTTGACCGACTTGGTAATGTCCGATCGCATGTGCACCAAACTGTCGAACAGATTGATGAAGCTCATCCATTCACCGGACACTCCGTCAAAGGTAGGCATAGTTATAACGGGTAACCTGGTCCCCGATCCCTGATGCGGCAGAGGTGCTTCAATGTCACCACCACGGCTGGACTCGCGCTGCCTACGTATGTCCGCAGCCTTCTGCGTGATAGCAGCTGCCATGTCCATACACTGGTCGACATCCCCTAGCAACCGTGACAGCCTGTCAGGTGAGCAACCATCAACTGCTTCCGCCTGCGCGGACAATTCGAGCACCCTGTTGTAGCGTTCCTTAACGTCCATAGACCGCTCCAATACCACATCATGCCTATCTAAACGGTCTATCAGACCGTGTGCGGAGGAAAACCATCTGAGCTCCTTAGAAACACCCTTCTGTATTTCAGACAACGACATGATCGGAACGATACTTACTCACAATTTGCAGTAACTCAATTATATTGGACCCTCCAGTCTACAACACAAACGAGGGAACCCTAATCTATAACTTAAACAATGCTGGTTTCCCCAAACAATAGAAACCGAGTTTTATATCTACACAAATTCTGTAAACAACAATTTAGTTTCCCTATATCATATAACACACACAGATAGTCAATATTAGTTCAAGTTACAAATTGCTATAAACTGAAAACAATGTCCAAACATTCATTAGCATTACTAGACCACTAATAGATTGACTATGCAAACTTCAAACTGCAAACATGATATGACTTCAATGCAAATTTCAATTCACCTACAATGCACCTGAATGTAATTACTATTCTGAGTCACATCTCAGTACAACTGGTCATTTAGGGAAAACTGTTATGTCTGTCTGTCTACCACCAGCAGTAGACTTATAACTTATAATACTACCAATCTATGTGGATACAGGAACAAAACCAAGTTAGCTAATAACCGCCTATACCTACTGATTGATAGTCCCAAATCGTGGGTTCCTGGAGCCTTGACGGCTGCAAATCTCAGGAAACCACGCTCTTGCTACCAAAATGATCAGGCTTCTCAGCACCTAATGACCTCGTAGGGGCCCATCAGCTACGAGGTAGCGTAACTATCAGGTGTCAAGAAGCAAGAACGTCGGCGATTCACCGAGCTAAGTAAATAGATTCTATCTGACCTGGTCTGTGCTTCGTTCCCGTCAAACTCCTGTCTCTCTGCAAGGCCTGGGTGCACCCTAGGCTCTTCTTGGTAGACAGGTTCTTCAGCCAACCAGGTATGGCTGGCAGGTCAGCTTCGACCGCACAATTACCGTAAATACGTACAGTATCTGGTTCGGAGAACCACAACACACTCAGCTATAAGACAATCCTGAGGGGAGCCCGAATACAACTCCAGATGGCTTACGATTTAATTTTAATTGCCCAAAATCAATACACGTACATTACGGGGGCTTTTCGTCAGTCAGTTGTCAAAACTGCTCTGTTGGCAGCTCCGTCAAATTCAAAATGGCCGTTCCGAAACCATCGATCGAGTATCGATTCTGAATCGAACATATATATATATATATATATATATATTACTTAACCATGATCAATTTTAAAACTTTTGAGAGTCTTACAATAAATAAATGTGGGATTTCCTTCGTGGTATTTGGTTTTGTTATTTGTACTTCAGTTTTAGTCTTGGCGTGGGCGTTGCTCTCTACTGTTCATTTTTTGTTATATATAGTTATAGTTACCGTTTATCGCAGGCCACTTTTCCGCAACTCTATTTTGCGTGGTGGGGGTAGGGGGCACTCCTGCCAATCCAGCTCCTGTAGGAATCCTAGCAAACCCTTGACGTTGCCAACGACTTCCTGGAGCGACCTCGGTGACCCGAGGTGTGTTGCCCGGTAGATGACCACGCCGGAATATTCCAGTATGTGGGTGTCTGTCTCCTTACCCTCCATGCAGGCTCTGCACAGTGGGCTGTCTGTAACACATGTACGTGTTTGTTTAGCTAAGCGTGTCCAGTCATCACTCCGGTTACCAAGCGGAGCTGTGACGTTTTTAGCTTCAGAAGCTTACGTGATAATCCGGGTCTGATCATTAGGAGGAAATGTATGGCTTGCTTGCAGGTATCCAAAGTTGATCAATAAAGTTGTGAGTTACCTTTGTGTGCTGTCGTAGGGTTTTCTGTCATCTGTTCCGAACAAAACCTTGCCAGTGCGTTGGCTACGTCGTTGCTGCGCAAGCCACTGTGTTCCTTTATCCACTGCAGGGTAACAGTACCGTGGTTACCTCTGACAGGGCTTGGTGGCACTTGTATATAAGCCCGGAGGTAATGGTGTTACTTTGAAAGGCTTGCAGAACTGTCTTGTTGTTATATTGGCAATTATTTCCAAAGTAAATGAATGATTCGCCATGGACAGCTTTATTCCTATTTAAATAGCTTGCAGTGTGGTAATTCCTAATAGATGGTAACGAAGTATTTTTTTCTGAACCAATTTTCAAGTATACACATAATATTAACTCTAACAATAATTCTAATTCAAGTGGTTTGCTGGAAATACCCTGTATATTTTAATGGAAAATATGAAGGTTACCAGGCTTTTCCAGTTCAAGCATTTGTACTGGTGAAAGCTCCCTATACTTAGCATAGTTCCCTTCAGGAAACTGGGCGGTTCGTGCGATAAATCTTCGTGAATCCAAGATCGTCCCACTTTTTGTTATTTGCTTGCGGCTCGTTTCTTTCAGCTTCTTCATCCGAAGAACTTGAATCCGAAGAAGAGTCAATCAACCGTGCGCGTTTATTACTTATGTTTTTATCGGCGGCTCTGCTTACATTTCCACGATTCGTTTTACCACGCCCTCGTCCACGTAAACACGCCCGAGAAACAGCTGCACCGCGTTGGCGACCAGGAACACTAACCGATACCGAGGACTCTCCTGGAGGCGATATACAACGGTTGGTTCGTAGTCGTTGTGATCTTCGTGAGGTTCTCACGTCACATCTTGCGCTGAGGTTATTCACTAAAGCGCCGCCGTCATCTTCACCCGAGTCTTCGTCAGATTGAATATTTGGTTCAGGAGGCTCCACAAATATCGAATCCACTTCATAATCAGAGTTCTCTTCTAAAATCGCTAGAGTTTCGTGCAATGTACAGTCCCTAAAACTCAAAAAGCAACTTTTAATTGATAAAGAAACATACAATTGGGTACAAATATGTAATAAGTACACAGCAAAATGTAAAAAACACGAACATTTTAGGTATCTTGAAAAGACACGGTATCGGGCTAGTGATGCATTTTTGCATCGGCAGTAAATAATGACTTGTAAAGTAAAGGAAAAGAGCGCCTTCTGAGTAATTTCTATGTAACATGGTTCTATAAGGATTATTGTCCCTGCTAAATACAAGAATACTAACAAGCAATCACAAAAACCAATATTATGATAAACTTACGTGAACGCGGCTTCCATTTTTGCACTTTTTTTCAAACACCTGTATTCACCTCGATTGCACGAACAAACCATGCATCCTGGTTGGCTATTGTTTCGACTATTCAAAAGACATATTCCTTCTAGACCAATTTCACGCACAAAACCTCAACCAATCACAATCGACTCGAAATTCAGCTTAGCTCAGCGAAAGTTTAAAGATCAAATAGGTGATGCATAAATGCACCGCTAGTCGTTAATGGGTTAATCAGAAGCCATCTTCTCACCTCCGCCCACGGGTTCTGGTACTGGAGCGGGCGTCCAACTGGTCGTATGTCCTGCCATACCCTTGGCAGAAGGATGCCACAGCGCTTCCTAGGAGGTAGGTCGCTCTGTTTCCATACCGTGAGCTTTTACCCCCTTGAGAGGGTTAATCTATCCAAGCACAGGGTAAGCCAAGTTAGTGTCTTCTGGTGCTCGCACCAAAGTTTGAAACCACAGTTGGCGTATACCGGTTTTCCCCGTAATATGGGGCCCGCCTGGTCCGAGAAGAGTTGCATGGCCTCCTGCATCAACCGCCCTTGCAACAGATCCTGCAATTCTTGGCCTGCTGCGTCGACAGGTGGCCGGTCCCCTCGGTCACAAATGCTACCAAGAGGTCCGCTCTGACTGCGTCAGCAAAACTGGGTTTGGGATCTCCTTGGCGCTCAAGCTTTTGCCTCTTCGACTCCTCCCGAGGAGACACGGTGTCGTCGAGACGAGGCCTTATGGTCGAGGTTAAAGCCCTTGGATTGCTTCCTTTCCCTGTCCTGTTTTCAGCCGCCTTCAAGGTTCCTGGTACAGGTCCCTTGAGTACCTCGGCTGTTGTCTTTGAGCAGCACGCGCTGCCTTCTTCTTTTCGCGCTGCAGCTTGCTCCTGCATTTACGCTTGACCCTAGGACCCTCTTGGGCAGTTTCAGGCTTGTCCTTTTCAGGAGCTCCCTTTGCAGTTCGCCCCTTACTTCGGTTGTGTGCGACAAGTGTCTACCCTGCATCAGGCTGGGTAGGTACATAAATTGAAGCCACCACCTCCTGTGCTGGCTTTTGGGCCACAGATTGCTCCGCATGCCCAGCAGCCGGACTGGTGGTAGTGGCCAGTGGCTAGTTGCAAGGCTACCGTTTTGCATGAAATCCAGACCAAAGAGGGCATGTTGTCTCCCAAAGGTATCTGACCCGACCCCGTTTGACTCAACCCCCCAGGACTCCTTCATACTCGCGCACGGCGCTCAACTAGGCAGGACTAACGCCGGTAGGCGGGTTAAGTCTACCGAGGGCGCCTACAACCCCCGGTAGAACCAGGAGATCTTAGCCAACATAGCTAGCAAGATGTTGGAATTGCTTTCACTTTACTAACCATATCGCCCAGGGTGTGCCGTGATAACTGGTTATACCCCATTCGGTTTTTTAGGTTCTCGTGAGTTATCGCCAGCTACCCACACTGTGAGGCGATCTTGCTTGCCCCCCTAGTTTTTGTTATTATTTCTTACTATTTTTATACATAAGATTAGGGTGTTTCACAGTGCCACACTAATGTATTACATGTAATGACTAGCGGGCGCTTGGGCTTGCCGTGATAGAATAACTGACAGGGTAGCTGCGAAAGTTTGAGAACCTTCTTCTCGATTCCTTTTCGGTATAAAACGATCACCTTTGACATTTTCACTTTGAAGTGTCATCGGTAATTTGCGTAATTAATTACTATTTACTCAATTTAGGTTTCAGATTTTGTAAATAGTAGATGGTAGGTTAGTATATTGCACGATGGTGGTTAATATATAGTAGTTAGCACGAGTTTTGGTTAGATTAGGTTACAAAATATTCTTCAGACGTCTATTTCAAATTTACATAATTAAATTGTGATCTTTCAAATACACTCAACACTGGCTTTAACCTCAAAAAATAAAATAAATAAAATACACGCCATAAATTAAGATTATTTAAACATAGCTATAGTAACCATGCTTAGGTATACCCATTGCTTACGGCACCGCGTATTTGTGTAGATACCTATATATATGATCTCAACTCCTCACGATAGTGTTGGACAGCAACATGTTAGAATTAGTAAATGACACGAACTTTCGTGGAATAACCATTGATAGCAAATTGCAGTGGGCCCCACAAAGAAAAATTGGCTGGTAAATTAAGTTCTGCTTACGCTGTTAGGAACATCAGACAAAACACGGATGTGGCTAAATCTAGGCTAGCATATTTTAGTTACTTTCATAGTGTCATATATCTATATATATATATATATATATTGTATTAGTTAAGCATAAGCTATTTTTAAAAGAGGTCTAAAAATCAATCTGTGGGAGTTTCTACGCCTTCCTTCTCCCACAGTGGACAGTGGTCCAGAGAAGTGGCAAAAAATTACGATTGCTAAGTATATGTAAATATCTACAGTAATAAAGACATTTGGAATTTTGAATTTGGAATTTGGAGTTTACTAATCTCTTAACTTTCCCTAGGTTTTCCGCGCGTGGTGCCAACAGAGGGCGCCACCGCGCTGAGCGTGCGCCGGCGTACACTCGACTGCCTCGCGCAGACGGCCCCGGTGCGCCGTGGCGGCTCTCTGCGCGTGGCGCGCCAGCCGCAGCCGCCGGAGAAGCTCAAGATGGCGTTCTGCAAACGCCGGCTGTCGTGGCCGGAGGTCGACAACTCGGTTAATTCGGGGTGAGTAAAGCTAAGCCTACGCTGAGACGCAGGTCCACAGAGCAGAGCAGATTTTGTAATGCATGAACTTTCTGAGAGTTGCGACCGCCGCGGCGCAGGCTCGTGCGACGCAGACATTGTGTCAGTCCTGCTCTGCATCTTATTGCAGCACCGACACGTGTTTTTTTTTTATAATTTATTCAGAAACAAACAGTCTTACATATTTGTATACAATACATAAACTCTTTATAAAACATAGACCTACAGTTTCCTAATTTAGTAAAAACATCTTTTATAATAGTTTAAATATCAAAGAAATAATAATGATGAAGAAGCAACATAAAAAGCATGATATATAAAAAGAAAGTTAAAAATTTCATACCTGTTCAGTTTGATTTTCAGAACAATTTGAAAGACACTCCAAAGTTAAAATTTTGAAGCGTTTAAGAGATTCACTAAATATATCTATATTTACTAACTTATCATTGTACTTCATTGTATTTCCAGCGTAATTTGTGCGGGGTATAACAAAGAGAGGCTTGCTTCGACAACTACGCTCACGACGACGAGGCACTCTAAACGACAATAAATGTAACAATGGGGGGGAATCGATTATTATTGATATATCAATACAGTCACGACGACAACTTAATGAGTACATTTTTGCCTTTTTCAAGGACGTCACATAATCCGAATATGTGTTTCCAGTACGATATTCAAGGGCTCGAATAAATTTTTTCTGCACCCTTTCTATCCCGTCTATATGAATGTTATAAAATGGGTTCCAAACAGCACTGGCGAACTCGAGATGACTGCGAACATAACTATTAAACAGTACCTTGTAAGTTAAGGCTTTTTTGAAGGGCTTTCCTACGCGGAGTATAAAACCAAGTTGTATAAGAGCTTTATTTATAATGTGGTTCACATGAGGTACGAAAGTGAGCTTGGAATCCATTATTGCGCCTAGATCCCGAATTTGATCTACGCGGGCTAATTCTCTTTGACAAAGTTCATATTTATAATTAATGGTTTGTATTTTTCTACTGAAACTTATTACAAAGCACTTATCTGGATTTAAAAATAAGTTGTTTGAATTACAGAAAGATTCGGAATTATTAATGTCATTTTGCAGGACATCACAATCTCCCACACTTCGGATAACCCTAAATATTTTTGTATCGTCGGCATATAAGAGTAAACTAGAGCTGTTTGTCATTTCTGTGACGTCGTTTAGGTAAAGAACGAACAACAAAGGTCCTAAATGTGACCCTTGAGGGACACCCGAAGTGATGGGTTTGAGATTTGAAGTGTACCCACCTACTGCTACAGCCTGCGATCGATTTTCGATGTAGGATTTTATCCATCGAAATAGATCCCCGTGTATACCCATCTGCCAAAGTTTCAACAGCAAGCGTTTATGACAAATTTTATCGAATGCTTTAGCAAAATCAGTATACACGGCATCCACTTGATAATTGTTGTCCAAGGCTTCAAGTATAATTTCTGTATAGAATAAGAGATTTGTTTCAACACTTCGACCTTTAAGAAAACCGTGTTGATGAACAGTAACATGACGGCGTACAGCGGCAGACAATTGGTCAGTAACAATATTCTCCAAAATTTTGCCAAATTGACATAGTTTAGAAATTGGCCGATATTTCTCAATGTCACAGCTGATGTCTCCCTTAGGTATCGGTGTAAT
The DNA here is from genome assembly GCA_949825045.1 of Argyresthia goedartella. Lineage (NCBI taxonomy): Eukaryota > Metazoa > Arthropoda > Insecta > Lepidoptera > Argyresthiidae > Argyresthia > Argyresthia goedartella. The sequence continues at coordinate 15,466,816 of OX463821.1, read as the reverse complement.
TAGAGCACGTTTCCAAATAGAGGGAACACAACCTTCGCGAAGTGATTTTTCAAAAAGCAAAGTGATTGGAATTGATAACTCAGACGCACATTTGTTAATAATAACGGGATGAATGCAATCTGGTCCGGCACCTTTATTTACGTTAATAGACTTAAGGTATTTATGAGCAAGGTCTTTAGTTAAAAATATTGTATCCATCTCAAAAACTGTATTATGTACCGGCGGAAGATTGTTCAAATCAATCATGTTATTACTAGGTTTTCCAAAAACAGAGTGGAAATGTTCATTAAACATGTCACAAATCTGAGAACCAGTTGAAGCTGAAATACCTTTATAGTACATTATTTGTGGTAGACCACTCTTCGCGTAGATTGACTTCATGTAAGACCAGAAAAATTTCGGGTTTGATGTGATTTTATTTTCAGTTGAGTTTATAAAATTTCTATAGCATATAGGTTTTGGAACCTATATATTGGTTTATCAACTCTTTTCCTTAGACACCTAAAACTGTCACGATCTAAAGGATTTCCGTATGTCTTCCATAGTTTGTGGTACTTTCTTTTTTCATTTAATAACCTTCCAAGTGGCTTTGTGTGCCAAGGAGGCCTATTAATGGAAGTGCATAGAGGACGCTTTGGGACATGCGCGTCTATTAAACGATTTAGTATTGTATATAAAATTAATGTACACTCCTCCAAAGAACGACCTGAAATTTGTGCAAACCAGTCTATTTCAGATAGTTCGCGATTAATTTCATCAAAATTAGAGTTAAAAAAGCAATATCTAACAGTAGGAGCGGGCTTAAGAGTAGGTGAGTAATCTAAACTTAACTCAATTTCAACGGCTTTATGATGCCGGTCCTCTTTTATTAAAGGGTTTGGGCTACTAATAACGGCGCAATTTCTATTACTTAAAATAAGGTCTAATAACCGATGATTTATATTAAAACTACTGTTAAATTGTTGTAACCCTGTAAAGCATAAAAACTCTTGCAATGGCTCCACTGTTGGTTCGGTACCATTGTCAAGACACATATGTCTACAACTCGAGTTCGACCACTCAGCATCTGATACGTTAAAATCTCCAGTAATAAGGAAAACATCGTCAGAATGTTCTGTTACAATCCGACTACAAATCTCAAAAAAGTTAATTAATGCGCTTGTATATAAACGCCCTTGCGGAATGTAAACACAACAAATATGCCATGTTATTTGTTGTGTTTACATTCCGCAAGGGCGTTTATATACAAGCGCATTAATTTTTTATTAGTTTTTACTATGAATACATAATTTTGTTGCAATGACAAAACATTTAATATAGGTAATTAGTTAGTGGTAAAACTTTTTTTATATGATACTAATTATAATTATCCAGACTATCAAACAGACAAATAAAAGTGTTGTTATTTGTTTGTTTGATATTCATCATCCAGAAATTAATATATTTAAAAAAACGTATCCCTGAACCATTAACAAAACCTTACAGCTAATGTAATGCAAAAAACCGCATCGAAAATGTTAAATAGCTTCTGAGAAACCCTCAAGTGTCAAACGATCCTGGCTGCTGCAGCACCCCCTGGTAGTACATAACCGAAAAACACATCTAAAACCTGTTTTAAAATTAAACCCGCATAGAAATCGCTCTAGTAGTTTTCTAAAAAAATGGTAACGGACATACACATACACACACACACACACACACACACACACACACGCACACAAACAACCCCTGACCCCAAACGCATATACCTCCGTTCAGTTCCATCTGTCGTGGGCAAAAAAGACTAAGGGCTGATTTCATCGTTTGCTTTGAGAACCGAGTTCAATAAATCTTAGTAAAAAATCGAGTTTCAATGTTCAACTTAATCTCAGTTTAGTCAAACAGATTTCACCAGCTACATTTTGGTCCCGTTTACGTAAACTCAGTTTTTGTCGTAATCACAGACAAAACCCGTGATGCGTTTTGTCTTTGCATCATATAACAGCGATCCGCTGCGGCTTTTATAGATTGGCAAGCAGTTTCTAAACGTAGCTGTCACGAATGTGTCATGCATGCCCTTGCTGCTTCTAACCTCATGAGTTTTCTTGTTATTATTAAAAACAAGAATGAATAATTATGTTATTATGCAAATGCTACAAAAGTTTAATTGTTATATTAGCGTCTGCTTCTGTGTATTTGGCTATTTGCATTACAAATAAGTTATTTCGTCGAAAAGAAAAAGGGACCCAGTTTTTATTGAGATTCAAATAGTTTATTTATGTACACACCTTACACGTAAATTGTAATGAAAAAAAAAACTAATATAATAGAGGAAAATACAATAAAAAGTTAGACTTACTTAAATATATTAAAATACACTTGCATAAATCTAAAATTAAGGAATAAATGTGATATTTATACAAATATAATTAATATATTTGTTACCCACCTTCTTTTTTTTATCTGGTGTAATTAATCAATCATACATATGAACAAATTAAAGATAGATATACATTTCAAACTCTCTTGACCTCTGTATAAGTTGTAATGACAATAAAGATGTTTTACTGTCTCTAGTTAATATATAAAGCAAAAAATACAACTGTTATAAGTTGATACCTAAATAACATTGCCTATTTGATTATTCTTCATAATTAACAGCAGAATTCTTAATCTTATCTGCAGCAGTCTTTGCACGCCTTTGCATCAGAAGATATACCAGCACATGTCATACTCATATCATCTTGTTAATCTGAAAAGATGAAATTGGAGTTTTATATAAAGTAGGGAGAGTGTTTGAAAAATACAACTGATATTTATATTTTGGCAGGTGCATGCAAAAGGAACAGTGGTGTAAACTTTCTGTGCAAAATAGTTTGTCACAAGCTCAGTACATCTTCTAAAATTTGGATTGCTTCTTTGTTTATCTGCATCCATGTTTCCATTATTAATATTGTCTTGAGCTAATAAAGCATCCCAAGTATCGGGATTAATTATAACACGGCTATCACTAGGAGGTGTGTCTTCCCTACTTTTTCATGTAATATTGTGTAATACAGCTGTGAAAATTATAATTGGAATAGAATTTTGAATGGAAACGCCTAAACCAATGGCCATGGCTGGGAAAAGTCTTTTCCAGACCCCAAACAAGCTTTCTACACAATTTCTTGTTTCTTGTTTTCTAAACAATTTGAGACTCATTGTACAAATTTACTGCAGCATTATTACACTGTTGCAATACTGTCATCATATAAGTATTACATGCGTAGCCTGCATCTCCAACAAGAAGAGCATTTCCATATTGACCCTGTTCGAACAAAATATAACAACTGGTTAATGGGAGACACTATTATTTCTTTGATAAAAAATCCATTAGGTACCTGCCTTTATGGTTGTCATGCAAAAATAAGGGATAAGCAAAAGCAAATAATTGTGGAACAGGCCCTCTTATCGATACTCTGACTCTGAATATTTTATTTTTTTATTGATAGGTACATAGGTATAATATGGCATTCCAGCCTTAACAGTAAGCTGTCTACCGAAGGCGGGCGAATGCGTAGTATGAAATAAAACACGTTTTGGTACTTACATGTTTGTAGGAAACTCGATTTCATCTTCAATAGACTCCAATACAGACAGAACTGTTGGTTTCGTGAGACGAAATCTTGTATCATAATCTTTGTCATCAAGGGTGTCGAAGTGTTCTTCTCTCTCACGTATCCATCTCGATCGACGAACAACAAATTCGTTATCATCATCACTATCTTCAAAAGCCAGTGCCAACGCTCTTCTCATTCTTGATAATTAATAACAAAGCAAAAAATAAACTGCAAAATTATAAAGTGACATGACAGCTATGACAGCTCTTAACGCAGTTAAAGAGTTTAACCATCCAAAATCGGGCGTTCAGAATTTAAAACTCCGTTTAGCTTAAACTGCGTTCAGTAATGATGGTGAAATGCTCTAAACTCAGTTAAGTGCGTAAACTGAGTTTTGCTTGAACTAATCCAGTTTAGTGACAGTGGTGAAATTGGAAAGTGGTAAAGTACCAACAACTCGTTTATTCATTCTTTCTCCTTAATCAGAATCTGAATCTGAACTCATTTTGCTCGTCTACTGTTTGTACTAGCTAGTATAGTTATACGCGAATGAATCAAATCAAATCAAATCAAAAATCATTTATTTCCATAGGATTTTGTTACATCACTTAGATCCGTCATTACATTTTTTTGGGTGAGTTCACTAACACAATGGCGGAATCTGTGGAGAAGAGCTCACCGAAGAAACTCCACAGTCGTCGCATCTTTTGCGTTTCCTTTTTTAAATAAAATATTGTCAAATTACAAAATGAATGCTAATTATATATCGAAACAGCCTGTTACTCAAACAATCTATTCCCATGGATATCTGTCCTCTAAGTAATCAGATATCCTATAGTAACCTTTTTTATACAATTTCTGGTTTATTATTATTTTAAACTTGTCTAAAGGTAAGTTTTTAATATCAGTAGGGACCTTATTGTAATAGCGTATACAATTGCCTTTAAAAGAACTACTAATTTTATGTAGTCGGCTTACATAAGCAACCAACTTGTCTTTATTTCTAGTATTAAAATTGTGTATATCACTGTACTTCTGAAAATTAGTTATATTTCTTTTTACATACACAAGATTGTCATAGATATATTGAGACACAAATGTCAGAATATTGATTTCTTTAAACTTTTCCCTCAGTGACACTCTAGGCCCTAATCTATAAATTGCACGAACAGCCCGTTTCTGCAGAATAAATATACTATTAGCATTCGCAGCGTGACCCCACAATAAAATACCATAGGTCATTAGACTATGGAAGTAACTAAAGTAGACTAGTCTACGTCGGTAAGAGCTCTAATTTTTTTAACTGCGAACGCTGCCGAACTCAGTCTGTTCGACAATTTATTTATATGAGGATCCCATTGTAGTTTGGCGTCTAAAGTAATGCCCAAAAAGACAGTCGACTGCACAAGGTCCAATCTCTGTCCTTTTATAAATATGTCTGTAGTTACCGGGTTCACATTGGGTAACACGAATTTAATACATTTAGTTTTCTTTTCATTAAGTAATAAATTGTTAACAGTAAACCAGTTCACTATACTAGAGATAGCATTGTTTACCTCGTCATAATTGGATTGCTGTCTTTTAACTTTAAATATCAAAGAAGTATCATCGGCAAACAATACTAACCCATGTTTTGCTTTAACAAGGTAAGGTAAATCATTAATATATACTCAAAACAAGAAAGGACCAAGAATTGAACCTTGCGGTACGCCCATACTTATTGAACACCCAGGTGATCTTTTCCCATTAACATCGACCATCTGAACCCTATCTGTTAGATATGACTCCAGAAGGCCAAGTGCCTGATCTTTTACACCATAATGGCGTAACTTCCTGACAAGAGTGTCATGATGGACGCAATCAAAAGCCTTGGATAGATCGCAGAAGACACCTATTGCATCCATTGCGTCTTCCCAGGCATCAAAAATATTGTCGATTAGTTCAACACCAGCATCGGCTGTTGAACGACCCTTTGTGAAACCAAACTGAGCAATATGAATTAAATTATTGAGATAAAAATGACTTTGCAATTGATTAAGTATGAGTTTTTCAAATATTTTGCTAAGCGTTGGTAGTATCGATATGGGTCTAAAATTGGTGGGGTCTGATGTACTACCAGCTTTGAATAAAGGTATAACTTTACTTAGTTTCATCAAGTCAGGAAACACACCATTATCTATACATTGATTAAATATACAACAAAGGTGAGGTGCAATACAATCTACAATGGAACTAATAATTTTTACTGATAGACCATGGGCGTCAGCTGTCTTTTTCATTTCCAGGGATTTAAACGCTTTTACAATGTCTTCATTATTTACGTGCCTAAATTTAAATTCTGTTTTACAATCCTCAAAGTTTTGTTTAAGTATAGATTCAGCAGCAGCGAGAGATGAATTTAAAGACTTGGTTGTTGAAACTGGAATGTCCATAAAGAAATTTTCGAAAGCTTTTGCTACTTCTAGGTCTGTACTTAGCAATTGATTATCTATCTTAAGCTTGAAGTTATTATGTGTAGCTTTGGCCTTTCCAGTCTCTCTGTTTATAATTTGCCAAGTCGTTTTCATTACATTGCTACTAGATTCAATTTTGTTTTTAATGAAATTAGATTTAGCTACGGCACAAACGCGTTTAAACATTTTTGAATAACTACGAACATAATCTAGAAAGGCCGTATTTTTGTTATATGATTTCTCTTCATAGAGTTCTTATAATCTTCGTCTGCTCCTATGAATTCCAACTGTCGCCCAATCACTAAACAAAGCTTTGTTATTAACTTTTATAGTTTTTGATTTAAATACCGTATTATATTCATTTTTGACAAGGTTAAATACTGAGTTGTACAACAAATTTGGATCGTCACTGTATGGTATTTCCCATAGTTTATCTAAAATATTATTCCTGTAGTGTTCAAGCCGAGTGTCACTAACGGGCACACATGTAATATCCTCTTTTTGGTCCTTTTTTATTTTAATATTGAATATACCTATCTGACCAGAGTGATCAGAGGTTAATTTATTGATGACCGATTTGAAAATGGGCGTAATGTTAGTAAATATATTGTCAATGCAGGTAGCAGATGTTGCAGTAATTCTAGTAGGCTCCAAAAACAGATAGTTCATGTTGTGACATAAAAATAAAGATTTTAATCTAGTACAAATATTATTATCCTCTAACAGATTAACATTAAAATCACCACAAATTATAAAAAAATTGTTTTTATCGCTGATTTTAATCAACAATGTGTCTGTCTATCAACGTCGCAGAATGTGCTCGCCTGCCCTACCCTGCCAAATTTGTATTGTGCTACGCTGCGTCACCTGCGTCTCAGCATACGATTAGCCTTATGGACGGCGATACACACCTCTGCCACTTCGTATGAGAAAAGGCGTGATGCTTTTGTTTGTTGTTTTGAGTTATGGACTTATCTGTTATTATAAGGTGTAATTTGAGGAATTATTCAGAACCAATATATATAACTTTGTTTATTGGAATTCCTTCACACTTCGACTGTTTCAGACGCAACCGAAACGACATCTCGTGTTCAATGATCCCCAATTATGTTTCATTGGATTTTGTTAGAAAATGGTAGAATAGCATCCTGCCGACGCCATAGTGTGAAACCTATTCTCAACGTTATCCGGACGTGATTCAATCCATTGCCGTCCGCATGCAGATGTTCCCAAACTATGGCGATCTAAAATACAAAGCAACGACCTAAATTAAACACTTGAAAACTTCAGCAAGAAAAGCAATCTACAGTGTTCGCGCGACAACAAAAGCCATCTGGCCAAATAATGGTACCGAGGAATCACTGCTCCTCGAAGGATATTAACGTGTTTGCACGGGAAGGGAATTGTAAATCAGCAGCAACTTCCCGCAACGTCTCCAGGGCATAAAAGGGATAGCTTACCCCGCCCCCCACGCCCCACCCTTCCTCTCCCCACCACACCCCTTCAGCCACGCAATGCACCTACGCAACTATTTAAAAATCAGTAAAAAGTATTTTCCAAGAAACAAAATGGTGACAATGTCACGAATTTACAATTTAATGCTAATTAGAGCAGGCCTAGTTAAACCAATTCCCTATTCCACATGAATTGTTTCTCATTTGAAACTTCGATTAGGTTGAGTATTTGGTAATGGGAGCTATTAAACAAGGGGTAAGTCGCGAAACTGGAGGCCAACCCCCGTTGCGAGATGAGGCCATTTGTCAGCGGGGGCCTCATTTAGAAGAATAGAATATTTGATTAAAGCCTATGCGTATTTTCTTTCCCTCCTATAAACAAACTTTTTTCCACAAGTTTTCTCGGAACGTGCGATAAAAGAAAGTGAGTTATTCGTGAATGGAGCTCTTATATTCGGGAGCTGGCGAAGGGTAAGCTGTATTTCATGTCAGTTCTTTTTGCGTTGGAGATAAGCTGATAGGGAGTGGCGCAGGGATGGGCCTGAATGTTTGATCCATGTGTTTAAGGTTGATCGGAAAAGTTAATCGTAGATTTGTCGAGCTTAGGCGTTTTTTTTTGTTTGGTATTTCATTTCCACCTGGGTTTCTTTCTTTTCGTTGTTACCTTAGCTACTCGATGTTAATTATTTGTCAGTATTTTATGTAGGTGATTGGCGGTTGTCAGCAGCAGTAACTTTCTAAATAGCTCACAATAATAATACCTTGGACACTATTTACACAAATTGATCCAGCCCCAAACTAGGATTCCCTGTATCTTGGGTACTAGACAACGATACCCACACTTATATAGATAAATATTATACTTAAATAGATAAACAACCATGCCGAGGGTACAAACATCCGTTCTCATCAAACAAATATTTGCCCTCACCGGGGCTCGAACCCGGGACCCTTGGCTTTGTAGGCAGGGTCACTGCTGACTCGGCCATTCGGGTCGTCATATCTCTTAGGCATAGTATGTTTGTAAGTAAGCTTTCAAGTAGACTTCTTCTAAATATTTAATTGTGTAAATTTATTCGAAATGCCAATCGCAGTTTATAGGAGCGCACTCGTGACATTTGGGAGCATCTGGGCAAACATTCAAGTATTTGCGGGGGTAATAGAGCCCCGCACGGAGAGGTCGAGGTTACGGGCAAGTTACCCTCTGACACACCTAATACACTTAGTGGACTTGAACTGGGACAAATTATGCTATATTTTATCCAACTTTCAGGTTTTCTTATATTTTATCCCCAACAGAGCTTTTTTACTTTTTTAAGTCCTATCGAAGGGCATTTACGATCTGAATTTGTGATATTGCTTGCATATGTCGTCGAAATCACTAATGATGATTTCGCAATCCTCGTATAACGCAGTTACAAGTAGCAGAGTACATAACTTTATGACGCATACTAATCGATGAATTACGTTTCGTATAGGTCAGTCGAAATGTCATAGGTCGAGCAGGGCGGTTCTATAAGCATAATGATAAAATTGCACTAAGATATTTAAATAAACATTTCTAAAGCTGCTTTTAGTCCGTTTTGACACTGGAATCAACAGTGACTAAAGATCATCAAATATACTTGGATAGGGAAACGTACAGATTGGTCAATGACAGTCTCTAACATACTCGTATGCCAATAAATAGCCATGAACTAATCCGGTTGGATATATATAAGTAGAACCCTTTCGATGGACCAATTATAAGTATCGAAGGTTGCTGGCGGCGGAGATAGGAAATTCAATTTAGCCCTGATGCGATCCCCAGAAACCTCTCAAAGGTAAAGCCTCTATTGAATCAGGAAACAATGTTGTCGACCGACCGATGGCGCTCAGGATGCGTTGCTAGATGCATCCAGTTACCAACATGGCGGCCAAGTTAAGAATAATTATATTACTTATTGTTTTGTACAAACATTACAGAAGAACGGTAAAATTAACAAGCCAAATATAATGGTACATATTGGTTATTGATCATGTAAATGGTAACGAAACGTGCTTTCACCATGACATTTTATAGGCAAATTCTATAGTTCCATCTAAGACCTAAAAATGTTTGTATTAGGCTCTAGTGGAATCGATAGTGAATTATGCCCTTGACTGCTACGGACTAACCTTCAAAACTAATTTAGATAAAATAGATAAATTGCAATTACGCTTCTTAAAACTACTAGTCGATAAAAAAACTAAAGTAAAATGCAAAAATAATTACCAACAACTGTTTAAAATTTGTAAAGTACTGCCTCTAAAACACAAAGACCTATTAATACTTAACAATATCAGTAACCATGAGCATAATACATTATTGAACCACGAACATAACACCCGTGCAATATTAACAGTGTAAGTTTGCAGTACCAAGGGTTATAAACTACTATGGTGACAGATGCCTCAAAAAGCGCCTACCTTATTTGTTAAACAGCCTCCCTGTAAATATTAGAGCGGAAAAGAAAAAATCCAGGCTTTCTGCTCTGCTACATAAACATCTCTTGAATACTGTTTTTAATTAAGATACATAACACCTACTGTTATAGCCATACCTACTTGTCTTTATGTAAGATTCAATAATTCAGATACCCGCACATACAGTTTGTAAACAACAAGAGACTATGATCCGCAGTCAAACTGCAATTCAGTTTTACGGATCTATTGTATAAACAACCTTTGTTAAACTTTTGTTACAATAAATAAAAATAAGTAATACTAATACCAGCCCGGTCTATAATTTATATAGATATGTACATATTTGTACATATTAACAGCGGCGTTTGTTTTACTTTCCAAATCATTTCAACTGTGTACTCGCTGAACAAACATCCCTGCTTAAACGACGATCAATAATACCCCCCGCTCCTACTTAGCAGATACTTATCCGGAAGTTCTTACTTGTTTTAGTTGACAGGCAAACTTCGTAATTAGATGATCGAAGCTTAACGGGGGTAAGTGACAGAAAGTGCGTTGAGTGCTGGTCAGCTAGAGCAGCTAGGTCAGTAAGGGCGGGCGGGGGTAAAGGGCGAAGGGCGCGCGGACGCAACAGGTCGCCCTCATGACCTAGTTATTGCTGAATAACCGAACAAATCAAAATAAACAAATAACTGAGACAGATCTTCATAATACTCTATTTGGATATAAGAACGTAGGGTTGAGAGAGTTAATACACAAGATTATCGAATCTTGATTTGTTTTTTTAACAGATGAGAGAAAAAAGAGAATTGATACGTTGAGCTTCACACACGCGTTCCCTTTTCCATTGCTGCCTTCCCGTAAACTGGGATGTGGTTAAATAAGAATTTGGGGTGTAAGTAGGTATTATACTTCCTCGTGTTACTTTGTGAAAAATAAAACGTTTTCCAACGGGCGTGGAATATAGAATTATTATTTCACTGTGCTGAAAGGACTTGCTGTTTGCGCAATATCACTCTAAATCCCGGTATAATACCGCTGTATTTGATGCAAGCTTAAAACTGAGCCTTAAATCTTTTACAAGCCATGCAATCGACCTACACTTGTACATATACATACATACATAGGTATAGTGCTTTTGGTATAAACTGAAAAATGATGCGCTTCAAGCTCCCACAAACACGCATCATCCACACATGTCACTCACACAAGCGCATTTTCCTGCTTACCTACACCAAAAAGACTGTACGTATGTATATGCATGATAATATTTGTATTGGTATCCTCGCCCTCGGTCGGTCACTCGGGAGCACCAACAAGTTAGATGGGTAATTAATAAATGTCGGCATCGCGATGGGGACGGGTGGCCGAGTTGCGTGGGGGACAGGTGGAAGTGACCGTGGGGGACAGGGGGACAGGTGGAAGTCAGGCGCCATCCATCACGTGGTCAGGCTGACCTCACCGCGCTAATGCATGGTGTTAACTCGCAGAGCCTCTACCTTTTTGTTATGAATAAAACAAACAACTGTTATAAAGCTTGGCATTGTTTCGTCAATAAACTGCTTACGCCCATTACCGTTTTGCGGTAATGGGCGTATTAAATTAAATATCGTTTCTATAACTCCGTGTTAATCTATTCAATGTTAATAAAAGTATCAAAGATCTCGTGGTACTTGCAACATTTCAACAGTCAATACCAAAATATATGGGCCTCGAACTTACGATGGTTTCGTAGCATCTCTGATTACGCCGGTGACCTATTTTGTTCTACGTTGTCTATCAGTATTAGTATAATATTATAGTATCTCTGGTGGTACATCGTAAATCGGCTTTCACATACTACTCAGGACTGTGGTCACAAATAAATAACACAATATCTAGTTACGACAATTAAAATATCACTAATTATCATTCCTTTTAAAGGAATTATACCAAAAACACTATGAGACTGCTTGAAAACTCTTCGCATTCATCCACTGACATACACTCTTCTTCAAAAAGCTATAATTTTAAATACTTGCAGGATAGTTAGATAAATTCCTAGGTCAGACATAGACCAGATAATGCACTTGGCTTCGGTCCGTGCCAAATAGCTCCCTCCCATAATAATAATAATAATTGTTTATTTAAATAAAATAAAAACATTTATATACAGGCACATACATTGCTTCTGGCCTTACACTAGAATACCCTGTGTCGCTGTCAAAAAATCCAACTTTTAATCGCGCTTTTGGTTTTGTAGAATTAATTATTGGTTGTTTAGTTTTCTTATACGATGGTATTAATCGATTGTTATTTGCCTTACCACTAAAATATTTATATTTCGCCGAACGGCCGAATGAACAAAATTTTCAAAAAGCAATTTGTAATGAAAGAGCAAAGAAATAAATTATGCCTCCTTTTTAAGAGAATTTTCTATTCGGAACTGTAAACATTTATATTTGGGCGGTATTGCGGCAATGTTTTTAGCAAACTAAATTTTCGGCAAAGGAAATCGATAAAAAAGAGATCCATGGTCTAATGGATTTCACGCTTGCTTCTCACATATGAGATGCAGGTGCGATTCCTGACCATGTACCAATGAGATAACTAATTTATCTTAAGAACATTATAAGGACGTTCTAACGGTGATGGATAAGATCGTGAGGAAACCTCCGTCACTCCATAGCTGCGGCGCTGGGCTAGCCCCCTGTCACGCAAAATTGAGTATTGAATAACTGGCTTAAAGTAGGCTCAGTTGTGCATCTACCACCCCGTATGGGAAAAGGCGTGACGCTATGTAATGTTATGTTATGCTATATATAAAATATGTATGTATACTTGTATCCTGATCGATGTAGGTACTTAGCAAAGGTGGGTTATAAGTTGGTGTAAGTTGTTGTTTCAATAGCTTAAATAAACAATAATATAACTTACTTAATGTTGGCAGGCGCTGTGGCAACAAGGCAAAATGATTATGATGGGTAATTGATATGCAGCTTCGATATAATGATAAAATGATTGCCCATTTCAACGAGAAATCCAATATCATCGAAAATTCTAATTTGGAAATGATACATGAATATTATAGTTAGCTCGGACAAGCAGACAAAGCTCCATGCACTCTATTTCTAGGCATCATTTGGCATCACAGGCCACTGCCTGTCACTGATGTTATCGGAAGCAATTCTAATGATACGAAAGGCAGATGATCATTAGTTACAATAAAACTAAGTGAATAAAATAAAAGTGCCGTGAGTTGGTTTGGTTGGTTGTAAACGAAGCAACATTATATCATCGCGCTTATATTATTATATGTATATGAATAATAATGTGTATATCTGTCACCGTAAGATTGTAAAAACCGTTAGTTGATAAACTAGCGTTTTTTACTTTCGAGTCGAAGTGAAAATTAAGGAAGTATTGTAATCGTAAAAAAAAATCGAGGTTGAGATTTTGATGAGGATAGGTTCTCTATCGTTAACTTAGTGAAATAAGTGAAAAAAAAACGTCTATGTATATGTATGTGTATGTGTGTGTGTGTGTGCGTGTGTATGTATGTATGTATGTCCGTTGTCAGCTCTAAAGCCTAAACCACTGAACCTAATTGGATAGAATTTTGTATTGGGGGTTATTTTGTAAATATTACTTTTTTTTTGTTTTTGAATTTTTGGATAACCTGATTATTTAAGGTACCTGTCATACAAATCAAACACATTTATTGAGTTTATTCAAAAACGTTTATAAAGATTTTTTCAAACTTCTCGTCATAGTATCTCTTAATATCATCTATAACATGGCATACTCGGTTATTACAGCAAAACTCTAAAAATGGTGGCTCCCATACAATATGCACACAGTGCCGTATATCCCGTACATTAGGCGGCGGGCGGAATAAGCTCATAGTGCGGGGCATGGTTAAAGTAGAAAGGAGTTGTTTTGTATGGTGGAGTGGTTGTTAGGGACATCATTCTGAGCAACTTTTAGTACGGGGCGGACTTGATGAGTGTAACTTTATTTTCAACTCCACCATATAACTCAGGTGAGCGCTAGGCCCGAAATGTACTGAGATAGGGACTCTTGTAGAGACTCCTTCGTCAGGTTGAATATCCGCACTATTAAAGTTCTGTACATACAAAATTTAAAATTCTTTACTTATTTACCAGAGAAAAAATTACACCATTCGATAACTATGGACCTCACACTATGTCTAACCTGTAACGTGAAAGAACCTGTATCGTAGTTGAGATTTGTAAATTGATGAGGCGACACCGCTCAAAGTTCCCTGTAGCCATAAGAGTCTATAATAAGCTTACTGACGAAATGAAATCACTTCCTAACACCAGATAATAGTTAATAACTTAATATTAAACTCAGACAGGTACTTATTAAAATCTGCCCTTACGACCTAAATGAATTATTTTTTTATACTATTATCTATATTGATATATTATAAATCAATGATGTATTATTACTACCTTAATGGACTACTGCTATTTAAATATTCACTATTGTAAATTTAGGAACACTATTATAACTATGACATTGATATGTATAAACTTTGATAAGTATAAACTTTAAAAACATTGATAAGTATAAACTTACAAATTGCCTACTATTTAGATGAAATAGATTTACCCATGTAAAAGCATCATAATCATAATATTGCTACGTCCTAAGGGTAAAATGACATTGAAACGATATTATTATATTATATATAATATTGAAATTATACATATATATATTGATATAAAAATATACATTGATATTGATGGCAATAGATCGGTCGTTTTTAAATATCTATCTTTTACTAAATGAATTGTCATGTTAATTTGGATTAACAGTAAGTCTTTTTGAAAACCAAATTGCTCCTTTGTTATAGTTTTTCAGAACACATAAACACCCTCAGTTATTCAGCTATAGCCTTTTCAAATATTTTGGACAGTGCTGGAAGCAGGGAAATTGGTCTGTACTTACCGACATCCAACCTGTCTCCCCCTTTAAGAAACGGTTTGACATGTGCCTTTTTAATATGGTTGGATATATTCACTATATGTTGGATTTAATAGAAAATTAGAGGACCTGATATAGAACTTAGTATGTACTTAAAACTATTACTGATGTAGCATCATACTCAATTGACTTTTTGTTTTTTGAGCTTTTTCATGAATTTGTGTAATGAAACAGCGCAAACAGGTGAGATAAACATCTTTTTTATGAAAGGGCGGTAAGTCTATGTGTTCTCGTTTACGTGAGGTATGAGGTTTATTAGACGTATTTGTGAAGTGGGCGCGTGAAGTTAGCAGCATCATAGGCACATAATACTTTGTCATACATAGGTACAGATTGCTACGCGATGTAATTCATTAGATAAAGTAGGTTGACCAATGTCAGTGCCATAACAAATTATCATGTTGTTACTGTGGGCTACGTCTATCGAGTATGAGAAACTAGCAATTACACTCCTACCTATGTCTATTTTTATTTCTCACCTTTATAATTGCCAAAGATAAGAGTCGTGCTACTACATCTTGGCAAGAAAAACTAAGAAAAAAATATATGGTTTTAGGGTTCCGTACCCGAAGGGTTCCAAACGGGACCCTATTACTAAGACTTCGCTGTCCGTCCGTCCGTCTGTCACCAGGCTGTATCTCAAGAACCTAGCTAGCTAGAGAGTTGAAATTTTCACAGATTATGTATTTCTGTTGCCGCTATAACAACAAATACTAAAAAACAGGATAAAAGAAATATTTAAGGGGGCTCCCATACAACAATTCTTTCAATACCACATACAAACTTATGGATGCACCTGGTTACGTACATGGAGTGTGAAAGTAACCGCACCAATAACTTTGTAAACAATATTTTCCTGTGTAAAATCCAAACTATTCACTCCACACCATCGCTTCCATTGAACAGTGGTACGGAACCCTTCGTGCGCGATTTAGACTCGGACTTGACCGGTTTTTTTATTATTGATTTAAGTAACATGTAATATAAACTTCACTACTAACATAGAGTGCCAAAGAACCATTGTCGATTTGTCTAGCCACTGGACGTTATGATGACACATTTTTGATTCTGCATCGTAATCTGAAAACTCCTAACCTAACTCATATCAACATTTGTTAGATACAAATTAGTATTACATATGTATATAAATAAGTAATAATACTTATTTATTTCCTATAATAAATATAGCAGAAGATACACACACATACATAATCATGCCTGTGTGCTAATTGCGCCGAATAATGATGAGAACATTTGCAGACTACTGCGTGTTTTTAATGAAATATTTAGTTTTTACGCAGTAGTTCTCTAATATGTCACTTATGTTGCCATTTTTTTTTCTAGGATTTATTAAAAAGATGTAACTCTGTCTACAGTAGGATAAAGTGGCAACCCCAAAAAAGTTGGATACAGTAAAGGATAAGAAAACACCTTACGAGGCACAACAAATGTAACATGGTTATACAATATTTAATACTTTCACAGGTGATAATTGAAGTAAATAGGTAAAACATTCTCTCTCTCCCTCTCCCTCCCTCTTTCACGCGCGATCACACTCGACGAACATCGTTGCTAACCGTACTACGCTTTCTTCACACGGTACACATGACTCTGGGCGATGATACCAAATAACCACTTTAATGAGAACTGTCAACTGCATTACCTTTCTGCGGGGCTTATACTTATATATGCTTATTTCAACCCTACCTGTTGTACGAATAAATAATTCAAGCTTTAAGTACTGATATAAGTACTCATACTCATACTCATACTCATATATTTATTGCGTCATTGTGGTATACTTTAACAAAATTATATCCAACAATGAACCCTGTAAGGGCACTACAATGTCTTAATAACTAGCTTACATCTAACATTTGTGTTTGATAAATATTTTTTTCTTATTGTATTATATTATTCACTATACTTATTACATTATTATATTATATCATAAATATTCTTATATTATTATACATTATATTATTATTTTTTAATAAAATATCTTAGTTAAAATAGAATTTTAATATAATATAATACTTATACCAATATTTTTATGAATTTTATTATTTATGTTATAGCGAGGTACTTATTTATCAGGCATAACTTTAGCTATCTTGTGTATGTATGTGTGTATATGTGTGTGTGTGTGTGTGTGTGAGTGTGTGTGTGTGTGTGTGTGTGTGTGTAGATTGTGTGTTATATGTACTTAAATAAAGTTTCCTTGTAAATATTCCTCGACAGTATAGTAGGCGTTTTGTAATAGATGGGTTTTTAGTTTTCGGATGAATGCGTTTTCGTTGGGAATATTTTTATAGTTATCTGGGAGCTTATTATAGATTTTTGTGGACATAACGTATGTGTTGGATGATTGTAGTGTCATATCGGTTTTTGGAAGTAGGAGTTTGTTTTGGAATCGGAATTTGTATAAGTTATTGGGTATTAGCTAAGTAGCTTTGGCGATGAGCATTTAGTTCCAAAATTTAATTTCAACGCCATTTGTCATTACATGCTTCACTGAAACGTGTTGTTCCACTGATACTCGACTCGTTAGTTTGCCTACAGAACATTCTAAATGTAGTTTTTCGATGTTCGTACGACAAAGATTTCATGCCTCCCTGCTCTACTAAGAATATAGATAGATCTTACAAGAAAGGTAATTTTACAAGATCATAACCCATTTCATAAACAGGCCCGTTTAAATAGATCTCGGAAAATAACGTAACGCTGATGATTTTTCGGAAAAAATATTTTAGCGTTAATAAATTATGCCGTTTCAAGCTAAATATTTTTTACCAATTTTTGTGAATTGCTGACCTGCAGCCGGAAAAGTTGAGGCTTATACGCAGCGGTGGGTGGAAACAAGCTGTGATGATGACTGCTTTAAATAGTTGAGAACGACTTAGCTCTGACTTTTCTGTCTACTTTCAGACTTCTTAGAGCAATAAATTATTAGCAAAGCTAAAGGTTTAATTGGGTGCACTGCAGCAACTAATACTTGCAATTTTCGGTACAACTTATTTGCTCAGCTAACAGAAACTGCATTCAAACAAAGCAGGGTTTAAAATATCGGTACCTATTGAGTAGGCCCAGAATAAATATTTGAGCATAAATACTTTTTAACACAGCCCGTTGGTTATGAAAAAAATAACAGTTCATACTTTGTAAAATAAAATTTTCCTAGTCGATTGAAAATATTGCCCACGCTGAAACCTCACAAACTTAGTTGGCAGACGTACGTCATAGAGCACTATTCAAATTTTGACCGTTTAGAACCATTAAGAGCAAACTTGTGTGTTTCATTATTATTGATTTCTTGTTGTTAACGAAAACCCAGAATATTACAATTAATTGGTTCTAATTGCAATTTGAAAAATAAAATAATTATTTTTCAATAATTTATAATCAGGTACTGTTTAATTAATATGTGAAAACTTGTGCTAGGTATCTGTCACTTGGGACTGGATTTTTACAGACATTTGAATTGCAAGATACTCCTCTGCCCTCCTCTGCCTTTAAGCATGGTTTTTGATAACATTTTGGAAAGAAAACCAGGGAATGTCTTTGAGCGCAAATATTTTTTTAAATATATTTGGCTATTGGTCTATTGTTTGACATATCATTTACAACTGTATCTTACAAGTTATTGAAATTAAAACCTCCGAACCAAATTGAGTAACTAAGATTTCACTTTTTTTTTTCTCCAATTCGCGCCAGGAACATTGAAAATAAAATACATCGATAGAGGACTTTCAAAATGTGCTATGCAAACTTCAAACAAAATTTCTAGGCACTATTCCAATATCTATAAACCAATTCAACCTCTGGAATTGTTTCTCAAGCTGAAACTTTCCTCTACGGCACAATACAAATTAAATACAACAATAGGCGGCTATTTTAACAACAAAACGTTTTATGTTTAACTCACTAACACCCGTTTGTTTGGTCTTAATGGTTCTAAATAGTCTGTACTATCTTTGTTTGAGGGTTTTGCATCAATCTTTTTACTTCACTAATTATTTAATATCGGGTGTACACTACGTTTCCGATATATTATCCAGAGGTCATACTTACCATCATTTAACAATTCTTTTAAATAAATTTCAGAATGCTACTGTTTTCAAAGAATCAGAATCAGTAAACAGGTTTTATCACCCAGCTTGATTGGCTCTTCGTATCAAATTCAATAAATCGTGATTAAAGCAGTTATGAGTTTCTATGGGTATTGTTGTCTTCCTGAATGAAGGTCATAATATCATAACTATAAATCTTCCTCTTTATTTTTACCCACCTGAGTATAAATTAGTTTCTTAGTGAAGTTAACTAATTGTAATTTATTTTTGCAATATTTCTATCTCATGCCAGATAAATTAGAGTAGGTTTAATCTAGCTTCAGAAAGTTCTCTCTCATTAATAGCATAAATGAATATTTAAAATCATAGATACGCTGGTTAAGTTTTAAGACTTTGCGTTGTGTTGTAAACGTGCCTAAAGTAGTACTACATGACGAATTAGAATCAGTGAGAGCGGTGTCGTTACACAAAGGAAGACTCGAGCGGAAAGAATCTCCGACAGAAAGTGGTGAAAGCTTCCGCGTAAGTCGAGTTTCCAACGCTTTCCAGTAGCAATTTCCTCTTCACGATGTTAATGCTCTCCTCAAAACAATTGATAGTTGTAGGGTGTATGCGGTTGTATAGAGCTCGGCAGAACAAACAAGCCGACGCGAGCCTGTCAGCAGGTTCCGACAGCGCGCCCTATTACGGGCTCCCAACCCAACCTCGCACCCCTTCACACGTCCTTCACAGCCAATGCTGCCACAAGGGAATCATTCTGTAGGTAATAGGGTCAGTAGTATCATAGAAAGGTTACTGCGTATTGTCCCTGATCAGGCATTGTTATTTTTAGGGTGTGCGTGTGTTGGACGTAGGTCATCAGTGTTTATGTTTGATGAGTCAACAATGATGACCTTGACCAAGATGCTGGAAAATCATCTCGCGGGTAAAACCTTTGATTTGGTAACTAAATCTCAAATGACCCAATGGTCAATGTCTAGTATCCAGTACCTTGGTCCAATCTATCGTTTTTAGTTTAGTACTATTTAGTTAAGTTTGTAATCTTCCTAAAAAGTAAATGTCATGTATCACTTACATCCATTGTGTTTTGTTTACCTTTTCATAAGATGTTATTACAAGATCCCGTCACGTAAAAAGGCCGCTGAGCTATCGTGGAGGGGATGAGTTTGCGCATGGGTACAGTTGCGCCCGAAAGTACTAGGACTGGGCTAGTGTTTTGTAATAAAGGCGTACAAAAATATAATATGTAGGTAATTGTAAGTATGTACATTGGAATTAGAATAGGCTCGAATTAAAAATAAATGTTTACTTCAGTGTTTTTTTTATTTCAGTCGTAAATGATATACATATAAAGTAAATGAGTATTAATAATAATAAAATTAAAAAAACTTAAACTAAAGGTGACACGCCGGCAATTAAATCATCTTGAGTCACTTGGAAGCCAGATGACGATGAGGCGCTAGTGGAAGCAACTTCATCGTCATGCATACTTTCATCGTCATTGTCATCCTCGCTTGAGCTGCCTTCACCAAAATCATCATCAGACTCATCGTCTTCAACGCAAATTATAAATGTTTCCGTCATTAGGTCAATTACATGATCATTTTTTCTGTATTCTTCCTCAATGGTTTTTACTTTACTGCACAATTTTACCCATTCACTTTCTCCCGTCATATTAACCTTTTCTTTCACCAATTCAGTCACGCGGGAGATATTCCAGTTAATATTTTTACCTGCCACATGGCCTTTGATCTGTGCCCATGCCATCTCAATAGGGTTTAGATCTGGATGGTAGGGGGGCAAGCGTAGGACAGTGTGGCCTTTCTCGGATAAAATCTTGTCAATGCTGAATTGTTTAAATTGTTCTTTATGCCGTTTGATTAAGGCATACAATTCGGGTTTCAGCATTGTTTCCTGGAATTGTATACCTTTTTGGGTTAACCAGGTTTGCATGTCTGCCTTTCGACTATTTGATGTTGGTGCAGCATCAAGTTATTTATTATGATAGGACGCATTGTCTACAACCACAACGGCGTTGGGAGGTAAGTTTGGTATTAATTGAGTTTGTAGCCATTTATGGTAGTTTTCAAAATTCATATTATCATGGTAGTCTCCAGATTTTGTGCCAGCTTTGAACGTAAGCAAAGCGTTTGGCACAAAACCAGTTTCACCACCAGCGTGCACAATAACCAAGCGGCTGCCTTTTGATATAGGTTTTTGTAGGCCTTTGGTAGAACTGTCAGACCAAGAGTGGTGTGACGAATGGGAACTATCGACATATGACTCGTCGGTATATATAATTGCTCGTCCTTCTTCTCTGTAGTTTTTAATTTTTCGAAGATATTCGATTCTTTGCAATCTAATTTGTGACTGTTCAATTAAAAGTTTTCTATTATTTTCTGTTTTTTTCCATGTGAAACCTAGCGCTTTTATAATTCGTCTTAAACTTGCTTCGGATCCTTGGAAATTGATGTCGTTTTGTAATTTTCTTCGTAATTTTTCTATTATCGGCAGTTCTTTCTCGGTGTTGTGAAAATTGTGGATAATTCTTTTTATAACACCCTGATCGAAGTTGTCAATATCCGTCACGGGTTTCTTCTTTATCCTTTTGTTTTCGCCCGGAGTCCGAAACACAACGAGTAATTCTGAACTGCTTGCATCTTTAACAATTCGTCTCACAGTTCCCTCCGAAGTTTTTGTAGCTTCTGCAGTCCTTTTCATACATTGTTTTAAATTGTTTACTGTGCCACTATCAGCTTCTTTCTTCATAAAACAATAAACACTATACACCATTTTTCTTTCTCTGCGATGTAAAACCATCGTGTGCAGAAAGTTGTGTGCGTGTCTGTACTTTGGAGCGAACGGAACGTGGATTCAGCGCGGCAAGCAAAGGTCAACTGACGAACCAATAGCGTGCGCGTACAGGCATAGCGACGGGCGTTCCCCCGTCTCGTCCCCCTCATACCACCAATTTCGCCGATAAATCGCGCACTGCGCGGGTACATTGCCAGCGGCCTTTTTACGTGACGGGATCTGTATCTGATTAACTTTTTACACTAAACTAACATACGTTTTTCACACTTTACAATTGTGGTAAACAAACAAACAATGTGAGGAACCAGGAATCACAACCATTTTACTATTATCAATGGATGAACAAATAATCCAGCATGAACTTGACACCCTTTCTGTATCGGAGGTTATTACCTATTACCCCGAGGATTGCGTAAATTGTTTAATCAAAATATATAACACGTCATTGAATTTGTTAAAATCTTATTTGAACGGAAGAATACAAAGGGTAGACGTAAACGGAGAACGATCACCAGGATCATTGGTTTCTTTGGGCGTGCCACAGGGCTCAATATTGGGACCCTTCCTATTCCTCATCTATATAAACGACTTACCCTATCTAGGAAGGGACTGTCATGATATGGTACTGTTTGCTGATGACACCTCACTTATTTTTAAAACAAAGCGAAACCAACACGCTAATGATGATCACGTGAACAATACCATATCAAGAGTGGTAAATTGGTTTAATGTTAATAATTTGCTATTAAATGAGAAAAAGACTAAATGTGTTAAGTTTCTTACTACTAACGTTAAAAATAATCAGACATGTATAACAATTAAAAATGAGGAATTGGAATTGGTAACCAGCACAGTGTTTCTAGGTATAACGTTGGATTCCAAACTCCAATGGGGTCCACATATTGATAAGCTATCGAACAGACTGAGCTCTGCAGCTTTTGCATGCATGAAAATCCGTCACTTGACAGATTTAAAAACAGCCAGATTAGTTTATTTTAGTTATTTTCATAGTATTATGTCCTACGGTATTCTGCTCTGGGGCAGTGCTGCTGACATAAATACTATTTTTGTGGTGCAGAAGCGGGCTGTTCGTGCGATTTATAAAATGAATAATAGAGATTCTCTTAGAAATAAGTTTAAAGAAGTAAATATATTGACAGTCCATAGTCAATATATTTACGAGAATATTATGTATGTCCATAAGAACATTGTTAACTTTCGAAGAAACTGTGATATACATAACTTTAATACTAGAAACAAGGACAAACTTGCAGTGCCCACTACTCGGCTCCATAAAATAAAAAACTCGTTCAAGGGTAATTATGTAAGATTTTACAATAAACTCCCAAGCACTTTGACAGATCTATCAATTAATAAGTTCAAGAAATACATCAAGCAAAGGCTTATTTCTAAAGCTTACTACAGTATTAAAGAGTACATAGACGATAAAAATGCTTGGGACTGAATTGTTCTAATTAATTGTGAGCATCCTCACTGCCAGAGTTTCTTTTACTGGACACTTGGAGGTCTTTTACACCTCCAAAGATTAATTTAATTATACAAATCTTGACTGTGGGGACCATTTACATCTCCTATCATCATTGTATTATTCACTAAAGAGACTATACATCTCTATTATTTATATTTTAATTATTTTATTATGACATTTGAGACTTTTTACATCTCTCAGAAACAATAATTAAGTACTTTTTTTTCTGATAATATGATACAAATAATAATACCAAATGTTCTGTAAAAAATGAAATGAAATGACATGTGAAAGTGCCCTTGTGGCCTATTTACAGAATAAACGTTTTGAGTTTTGAGTTTTGAGTATACGCTTAATTAATTATAATTTTAACTGCTTCTTGATAAGCGTGCAAAGACTAAATTTTACATAAGATATTTTGGTTTTAACAGAATGTTGGCTGTCATCAAATCATATTATTCCTCCCCTTGATGGCTATAAGACATATAACACTCAAACTAACCCATTGCAACACGGCGGAGTGGTAATTTACGTGAAAAATATATCAGAATGACTTACGAGAAGCCAGATTTTCAAGATGGTAACAGCCTACTACTACGATTAGGCAGCAAAACTGCCGTTATAGCTATTTACCGCTCTCCATCCTATACTAATCTTGAAAATTTTCACGAATCTCTTAAACTGGTTCTAAATAATCTAAAATCGTTTGAAGACATTGCTATCATAGGAGATATAAATATTGGCATATGCCCTGAATACAAATCAGTGAAAGCACATGAATTATATTAACTTATGTGCAAGCCATGTTATCTGCACACCCTCTTCCGACTAGAATTAATAAAATCTGCCTCGATGACATCATACTTTAAACTAAATATAGTGCCTTTACTCTCGTTATAAATACCACTGTTACAGATCACGAAAGTGTGCTCCTTTTTTTAAATCTTATAAGTAAACGAACAAAAGCCCAAATCAACTGCACTCAGATTAACAATGATGGTCTTCAAAATGATCGTACAAATATTAATTTACAGCGTATTTACAGTAACAATGGCCCTACCCTTGCTATGGAATACTTAATAAACTACATACAAACAGCGCTTGATACAATACACAATGCACAATAGTCACAGTACTAATAAGAAGTAACAAAATTATTATACCCTGGATAACTACAGGCTTAATAAAATGCATGCGAAACAGAGATCGAATAATTCTAAATACAACCTATAAGAGTTACAGAATCTTCTGCAACAGATTAATAAAGGACATTGAAAGAGATTATCATTAAAGACTAATAGAAAAAGCAGGTAAGAATAACAAAAAATCTGGGAAGACATTAAAACAATTACATACACAAAAATGTCTAAAACATCTGCTCACGAACTACTGAATCGAAATTTTATACAAAACTCCATAAATACGTTTACAAATATTTTGATAACATTGGAAATGTTCTAGCTAGTAAAAGTTTCAAATCCTATTTAGATTCCTGAGGTCAACTTATCCTCGGAACATAAACTCGTTTGCTGTGCTAGACACTGATGAGAAAGAGGTTAATAACTGGTCTTAAAATTACCTCCACTACTGGCTGGGACAAGATTCCAAACACACTAATTCATAATAATAAAAATATAATAATCCCAACTACATTCTTAGGAGCTGGCTTGCTGTTGGAACTGTTAGATTTTTATCTTATTAGCTTTGGCTGCGAGCGTACGGACGTGTTGAGCAGATTGTTTCATTATAATTGTTGTTATTATAATATTCGCAAATTGAGTGATGGAGACGTGTGGTGGTTATGAGCGAGTGATCTATGATATAGATTTTATGGAATGTTGTCAACAAACATGCAAAAAGATGGATCATCACAAGTGTTTGCCATAACAACGGAGAGATTCCAGAATTTTACACAAAAAGAGAAGGATAAATGGGTATGTCCAGATTGTGTGCGTAATATACCTAAAAGAGATAATTCTAACACTCCTATCAGAGAGAACATTGTTATGAATAAAACGTTCACACCTGGGAGTCGTTTTGAGTACGTAAACAAAGAACGCGGCGGCGGCAGGGGCTGCGATGGCAGTATTCAGGACGAAACAGTGATAGATACCGATAGAAAGATCTTGGATGAGTTGCGGCAGATCCCGCTAGAAATGGAATCTAGAATAGACAGTCAAAAAAAGGTTTACGCAAGTCTTGAGAGCCGATTCTGTAAAACAGAAACTGAGTTGCGAGAGTTGAAAAATATTTTGAAGGTAGTTCAACAAAAAGCGGACAAAGTCAAAGTAATGATAGCCCGGCACTCACCTGTGATGCGACATTGGATAAGCGCCACTTACATATTACGCATCAAAACCTCCAAGGACTACCCGGCAAGGAACTGGTTTTGGAATTGTTCCCTAATAATTCTGAAACTGATATTATTTGCATTAAACACTGGTTGAAGCTAAATATGATGACGTTCAACATAAATAATTACAGAATTGTTAGTTGCTATAATAGAAGAACGGCAGATAGGGGTAGTGCCTTAATCTTAGTAAATAATAGTTTGAAGGTTAAACCACGGCTGGATATTTTGGCACTGACTGTTGAAAGACAAGTTGAGCTTGCTTGTGTTGGGTTATCTAGTCATGTTATTGTTTGTGCCTACAGACCTCCCAGGGATGAGAAAGGGCATCGCAACTTTGAAATAATTGCAAAAACGATGGAGGAAGACAGTCCTCACAAAATTAATTAATAACAAAAAAAAGGTAATTGTTTGTGGTGATTTTAATGTGGATTTGCTTGCTAATACAACAATGAAGCAACGAATATTAACTTTATTTAAATAATTTAATTTATATCATGTATTTCTAGAACCAACCAGAATAACTTTTAACAGCAAAACCTGCTTAGACAACGTTTTTTGTGATTGTGATGTTATAAGTAAAAATGTGATCAACTTCCTACCATCTGATCACAGCGGTTAAACTATCACATTCCCGATTACTTGTGAGTTTAAGCCCGATCCATCATTTTATAGGCCTATTACATAGACTTAAAACGTATACGAAAAATTTTGATAATAACTTGCCAGTCCCAGACTTTAATGAACAGAACCCGAACAAGATATACTCAGACTTCTTCAATATCATTAAAACAGAATTCTATAAAGTTTTTAAACTAAAGAAGGTCTTCGACAATAACGGTAAGTCTAAATTTAATGACTGGGCAACTACTGGAATTCGAAAAAGTAGAGTCATCATGTAGGATCTTTATGATCAAAAAACTTATAAATATACTAAATTTCATGAGTACGTTAGAAAATATTCTAAAACTTTCAAGTTAGTCTGCAAGGCCGCAAAATCTTTATACATTAATCATAGAATAAAAAATATAATAATAAATCAAAAAACATTTGGCAAATGATAAACCACGAAACTGGCAAAGTTATACCTCGGAATAATGATTTCTGTTTAAAGATAGGTGATGATGTTTATTAAGAACAACGCTGAGGTAGCTCAAGCATTTAAGACATTCTTTACAAATGTACCCTTACTTACAACAGAGCATCTTATCCCCAAATGAAGCCCAGATATTATTTAAAAGCAACACTGTCGCCAGTATTGTAGACGTTGAATTTAATCATGTATATCCTAAGGACATTGTCAAAGCGTTCAGGTTGCTTAACTTGAAAAACACTGAGGATCTGTGGGGTTAGAGACATACCAAAGTAATTGATTCATTAATTCTGGTTATAGCCCCCACACTTGGCTCATATATTTAATAAGTGTGTTGACGATGGAACGTTCCCAGACCTCATGAATATTAAAACGCGTTGGCTTTCGGTAAACGACTGATACTTTATATTTATCATTACTACCCTCACATAAATTTTATTATACAACATTACCAGTATTAATATTAAAACTAATATCCCCTCTTGACAAAATATCTAATGATAACTGACTCTTAAGTGTTAATTAGGTACCTAGTCCATAGGTCTCAGGCCTATAATTTTCATAAATTTGTAGTGCTTAGTTGACAAGAGTAAGAGTAAGTCAGTCTTGAGTCGAAATGTATTTAACATTAACAATATTGTTTCTAATTGCATCTCTAATGTAGTGAAATCTTACATCAATATGTTTCGACCTATTATGCGACTGATGGCTTAATGTCATTTTTAATGCACTCTGATTATCACAATAAATGTGGATCACAGGTAATTATACATAATTTACCTATGACCTCAGACATTAAATTTCTTAAATTGATAGCTTCCCTACATGCCTCTGATAGAGCTACATATTCTGCCTCAGTGCTTGAGAAAGATACAGTCCTCTGTTTCCTGCTTTGCCATGAGATGACAGACCCACACATAATAAAGCAGTAACCAGTATAGGATTTCCTGTCTAACTTATCACTTGCCCAATCGGCATCTGAAAAACCTGATAACTCTACATTTTCTTTACGGTACTTTATTTAAACAATAATTTTTAGTCTTTTGTAAATACTTCAGAACTCGTTTTGCATAACTATAATGACTCTCATTGTGACTATTATTAAACTGACTAAGATAACTCACGGCATATGATATATCTGGTCTCGTTAAAACAACTGAATACATCAAACTTCCTATCAGTGCTTGATATGGAATATCAGTATTACATTTTTCTGACTTTTCCAAGTTCCTCTGCAGAGGGGTGTTCCACAGGGCAGTATTCTGGGACAAGTCCTATTTCTCATTTAAATAAATGATCTACTCAAAATAAGCCATGCCTACGGCACGATTATATCATACGCTGATGATACGGCGTTATTATTTTCAGATAAGACATTCAATAAAGCTTTTGAGCCAGCACAACTGGTTTTAATGCTGTATCACTCTAGTTACGCAATAATTGTCATACTCTCAATTATGAAAAGACGAAATACCTTGCTTTCACCATAACAAAGTCAACACAACCACCTACTAGTCAGAAATTAGTGTCACACTCCTGCAATGACCCCGAGACCTGCAATTCTATTTTCCCATCTTTAACTAGGACGACACATACAAAATACTTTGGTGTGATCCTCGATCATAACTTAAATTTCCAACTATGTACATACTGATGATGATCCATGACTGCAAATAGAGTACATAAACTTATATACTTCTTCAAAAGTATTAGACACGTAGCGGAGCCAATATTGATAAAACGAGTTTACCTAGCCCTCTGCCAATCGATAGTTATATATTGTATCACATCTTGGGGTGGCGTTTCTAAAACTGTTTTACTGCCCTAAGAAAGGGCACAGCGAGTTGTATTGAAGGTGTGCACTTTCCGACCATGACTTTATCCTACACATTTTGTTTTTGAATTTTGCGAAGTATTCACTGTCAGGCAGCTAATTATAATACAATATTATTAAATCAGCACTCCCTACTAAAATTTGAACCACAGAATTTGCTCCAGAGACGCAGTGATAGAATATGTCAACTTTGAAATTATAAACATGCCTTTAAGGACCGATTTTTCAGCTACCTAGCCCCGAGTCTGTACAATAAGGTTAACAAAAAACTCGATATATGTCCATTTACAAAATTTAAACTTAAATTTGCATTATTCAAATGACTTCAAAAACTCAATCACGACGATACCGATTGTTTGCTTAGCTAACACAAAAATAATAATAACAACTTAATTTAAAATATACCTAAATTTTTGAGATACTTACTACACACCATTCACCCTCAGACACTCATTCACATCCCATCACACACACACACCATACACACCCGCACACACATCATCATCATCATCAGCCTGTCAGGGGACCCACTGTTGGGTATAGGCCTCCTCATAAACATGCCATTTAGTACGGTCCTGCGTATCCCGCGTTGCTTTCCTGCTAACCTCGCCACATCGCACACACATATACATACACTTTTCACTACTCACAATGAGGTCCTCCATACACTACACACTTTGCATTATCTTCACGAACACTATCATAATTGAAAAATTAATAGCATGTGTTATTTTGGTGATGTGGCTACAGCCTACATCAGCTAGGTTTGTCTATTTTAGCTACTTTCATAGTGGCATGTCGTATATTATCTTGTTGTGGGGGAAAGCGGCGGATATACAAAAAAAAACTACATCGCAGAAAAGAGATATACGAGCAATTTATAGTTGCGCCACAGAAGACAATGATGAGTACCGCGAAATTGTCGATGATATTTGAATGAAGATAAGCTCGTCTTTGTACCTATACATATTTTTTAAGTTGTCTGTATGTTCCGTAATGGTCAAGTTGCCGAGATTTCGGTGGAATAGTTCCTGCCTGCGGTCGCATATCCCAAGCCAACCAAGCAACAATAGAAAAATACGCAGCCTATCACCAAAATCATAACCTCACTGTGGACCGCAGATCAATCATCGGTTGATAGCGAGTTATGAAGACAACATGGTGGGTTGTCTTCATAACTTCCAGAATAGCCGCGACAAGCCAAGAACAAAAAAGAGGGAAGTGTAAAGAAGACACAGTACCAAACCAAGCAACCACGGTGGTACTTCAATGAGCAATACTACATCCCAACGTCCAAGAATAGCAAGAAGTCCTAGAACCACATCGCCACGCTAGAAGGCCCTACTATGCGGTTGATTATCAGAGCGATAATGAGAGAATTTGCAGCTTTGCTTTCAGAATTTCAACAGAAAATGGAATACATAGTATAATGTAAAGCTGTCAACCTCTAAGCCAAGACCAGAGAAGGAGTTTTCCTGCCTCAACACCACCGAACTCCTGAAAAATAATATATCTAAATTGGCAAGAAGCACGAGGTCAAGATCATGACTCATGACATGATTCATGACAACGTAAATTCCTGACCAACCATGTAAGAAATGTGATTCCAAAAGTAATTAAATTTAACTAACTGCTCAACTCGCAAAAATTAATATTGACGTCACGGTATCTTTACGTATATCGTGTTGGTATCACGTCTTGTAGAGTATTTTGACTTAAATTATGTGATTTATATTTTTTTATCATTTTTTTTTTGTTGAGGAGGGAGTATGTGTACCGGCTTCCTACAATATCAAAAGCACGTCGGCGACTCAGGAAGTGTGAATTTATAATATCACGTCCGAAATTATTAACATTTACTATCTTATTATATAAGCAAGAATTATATTCCAATCAAATAGACAGATATTATAATGGAAGAAAGTTAAGCTTGTCAAATAGGTCAACATCGGAATGTGAGTTAATAAGCTAGAAAATGGCAAAAACCTTTTATTTGGGAATCCATAATGTTGTCCCAAAAGCTACAATAAATCACGTGTCAGCGTCTTAAGTTATTAGAGGTCAAAAGTGTCAAAAATAGGTTTTTAGAAAATATCTCCCCGGTTTCAATGATGATAGATAGCATCTTCATAACAATTGCAGGGCATACAAATAAATCTATTATCTCAAAAGTCACAATAGATCACGTGTCGCGCACTCGTGATTTATTGTGACTTATGGGAAAACATTGAGGATGTCCTAATAAATGGTTTATGCATTCAGAGTAAAAACTCTAAATAGCCTGGGCTATTAACTGAGCTTGCTGTGACACACCTCTTGTTCATACTCCCGGAGGTGCCACACTGTCGGCACACGCACCCATTAAGAAAATACATGCACGTGTATACGTGAAATACCTATACATAACATTACAGCGGCGGCGTTTGCCCGAGCATCATTCATTAGACGTCGATTCTCACAAGTTCAACAAGTTCCAAGGATCTCTCGCGATTCCATACATACAGGGGCAACTCGTTACTAACAAGTTTGTTGTGTGGGAGTTCAAGCCCGGCGAACTCTCGCATTCGCTTCAACTCCTTATGTACATTTGCACGTACTGCTGTAATTGAAACCATTTTGCTTTAATTGATAAGGCATCGATGCAAGCCAGAGTGTTTTTGGTGTGTTCTTTCTTTCATGCAGCAGGTGAGTGAGGAATCACGGATTTACGGAAATCAACGCTAAGATTTTTATAAAGGGGCTTCAATACAAAAATTTAACAAAAAGTTTTTAATTTTTGATCCGTCCCTCCACGTTTTATATTATAGATATATTGTTGACTACCTCTTATTGAAGTGCAATGTTCACAATTTCAAATATACCGACTCATTTTCCACCCAGTAACGGTGCAATAATTCCACAAATATTACAAAACATTATTCTGCAGGCAGCTCCTGCATATAGCAATACTATTGGGAATATTCCAGAATTAGTGTGTAGAAACAAATCAAATCAACATGTAAGGGTATGAGTACCTACTTAATAAGAGTTATTCCTTGAATATATTAAAATCGCAAATCTGCCAAATTAATTCAAATTAATACTCAGCATGAACAGGATCAAAATCCCATCCGTATCGGCTATTACCCTCGTTATAATATAATTTATTTAATTATTTATCTACACACGTATCATAAACCCTCTTTACTGCGTACAAAAACCGCATGTTACGATAAGCATAATGTTAAACTGCTTGGTAAAAACTCATTTCTTATCTGAAAAATTACACATTATGACCATAATGTGTAATTTTTCTACACATTATGATATTCAAATTTCGAACGTCGACGCCTGCCTGCGTGCCGTCCCTAGTTTGTTTGTGAAGTTGGTACTGACATTCAAATTTCGAAC
Organism: Argyresthia goedartella; assembly: GCA_949825045.1. Lineage (NCBI taxonomy): Eukaryota > Metazoa > Arthropoda > Insecta > Lepidoptera > Argyresthiidae > Argyresthia > Argyresthia goedartella. Next base: position 15,434,854 of record OX463821.1, on the reverse strand, counting down.
GCCGACGCCCGCCTACGTGAATATGGTACTACAGAACAAGCTAAACAACTGCAGAGCCACAATGCCGGTCAAACATGCGGTTCCTGAACACATCAAAGAGAGCTTATGATATGTGTGTAGATAAACTAGTGTATGTAACTGTACATAATTAGGCATTATGTAGCAGTCACATAAACTACTATTAAAGGAAAACCAACAGCACAATATAAGATAGGCACAATAATGTAACACAGAAGGCCAATTAAAGGTTTTCATGTATACAGTGTGAGTCTTTATAAAGTGCACATATCAAAACTAGGGAAACTACACACAATTTCATCGACGGATAAATTGTCAAAAAAAAATATACAATTTTTTATGAATATTTGAAAATTTTAAGTTGCAGCTGCTAACCCTATTTAAATAAATTATTATAACTTTTAAACTAATTGTCCTATTAAATGGAATAAATTTTGAAATTATTGTTAATAATAGGCCGTTCCAAAAAATAATAATTTCAACAAAAATAAACGCCATAAAATTAGAATAAAAAGGTATTTGCTGAAAATCTAGTATTTTTTTCATCACTTTTACAGTAATTTAAAAATTTCTTGAAAAATCGTCATCTTTATCTTCCTTTTTTTATTTTAAGTTATTCTACATCGTATTAGCTTTCTAATGGTAAAAAATGCACGTTTATTACTCAGATACAACTTTTTTAATTGGCGTTTTAAAAAAGCACTTATCTCAGCCGTAGCAGGTAGAGAGAACTACATTTTTAGGAATAAAACAATTAGAATTTATCTACATAAATCATTTACGCATAAGGTTTAGCCTGTAATGGCAGGTTTATGGATAAATAAATAAATAAAATAAAGTAGGTACTGCAGCGATTAAGGGTCAAAACAATAAAACAAAACAAAACATATGACCAAAACATTTTAGGGTTATGCTCTATACTATTCTCAATTGATGTCATATAATCATCAAAGCACTTGTTTTCTAGTGAATGGACTATATCACGTAAAAGTTTATAAGTAATCATATCGGCTGTCCTACCATATGTTTTATATCTCTTTAAAAAAATGATTTTTCTAATGACTTTAATCAATGACGAGCTATACCAATGTATATCATACTTATGTAAGGTATTTGGAGGATTTTATTTCATTCGAGCATTTTATCTAAATAAATATTAGAGGACTATCTTACATAAATCGAACTAGGCCCATACTAAGCTCAATAAGGCTTGTGTTATGGGTACTAGATAATAGAGATAAACACTTATGTAAATACATAGAAAACATCCAAGATTAAGACACAAATATTCATGCTCACATGAAACAAATAAACAGTGATTTATTATATTACACAGTCACCGCCTCAAATATTCTCAATGCGCTCGCAAGTTATACTTAAATACATATACATCCCTAAAGCTGTAATCGTCACATATGAAATCTTAATGAAAATGAATATTTGACATTAAAAAAAAATACCTAAAAAGTCCTTCTACTCCCTCAGGCGACTGCAGACTCTTGCACTGTCCCATCTCCTGCCGTTAATCGACAATGCTGATGTCTATTCTGCAAGCGCGAACGAAGATCTACAGAATCTCGGGATTCGGTTTGTCTTATAATAATAATGTATAATAAAATAAATAAAATAAAAAGCCGTTTATTCCCAAATAATAAAAAAAACACAAAGAGACTTACATAAAAATTATAACATTCTTATTCCATCTTAAATATTTCATGCTTAATAAATTAGTTTAATTTAAATTATTTATTAACATGTTATTAATTTTATTTTATATCATTTATTTTTTACCACATTATTATTTACATTCAATACTTTTAATTTATTTTAATTGTTTATTACATTACACACATTCCATATTATTTCTATTTAATTAATACATAAATTAAAAATAATTTTCAATAATTATTTATTTACATATATAATATTCATTAATATTATTTGATTATATTTTTTATTAATTAAACCGTTTCAATTATTCACTACATTTCATTCAATATTATGTCTATTTAATTAATAAATTTAATCTTAGTTTAATTGGGCACCTATACTTGGGTATAGGTGTCCTCCATACTCTGACATTTTAGTCTATTTTTGGCTTGCCGTGTCCAAGTGTGATCTGCCACCTGTACTATGTCGTATGACGTCGCACCAGAGCCGACGAGGTCTGCCTCTTGCTCTCTGCCCGTCTCTTGGGTGCCAGTGGAGGACGCGCACGATCCAGCGTCCGTCCGTTGTTCTGGCTATGTGGCCGACCACCTTCCATTTGAGCTTGCACGCTATTTGTACAGCTTCTGTCACTTTTGTAGTTTCTCGTATCTCGGAGCATCCCATTCTATATTTTAGTTTTTTACCCAGCATTGGTCTCTCAGTGGAGCGTTGGAATACCTGTAACTTCCTTACCACATCTTTAGTCAGAGGCGAGCTTTGGCTGTGCTTTAGCTTTGCTGTACGGCTGTACAGCAGACCTTAGAGTACTGTGTTGTCCATGATCTTCTTTTTCAGGTGTACTGGTATACTGCTTTTGAAGATGTCTTTGTGGGACCAGTATTTCTTCCAGGCCAGTGCTATTCTTCTTTGCAGATTGCATCTTCGAAGGATATTAGTTGACCGAGGTATATGTAATAATCACTGACGTACTCTATGTACCTATTCTCTATTTGAATGTTTGACGACCCGAATGGCCGAGTCGGCAGTGACCCTGCCTACGAAGCCATCAGGACTCAGTCTGAATTGCCGGTAGCCAGGTGCATTCACGAGTGTATCTACCTAGGTCTTTTCACATGAGATATTTATTTTATTGTTAATAATGTTCAATATCATGCCCTCCAAATCAGTGTAGGACTTTTTATTTTCTTCTATGCCAAAGAAAACAATATCTTTTCTTCTTATTTGCCTATCTAAAAATCTATCTGTTTTCCTTGATCTTCGAGTTTTTGCTCAAGCTCTTCATTTTTTATTTCTAGGTTTCTGAATTTCTCGTTAATGTTGTTATTGATACTTTTGATATTTTTTTCCATCTCTTTAATGTCTTTCTTTTGGTTGGCCATATCAGATTTTAACTCTAAAATCATTTGATGAGCATCTTAATAAATATCTCTATATAATCGCGGTCTCTAATGAGTTTCTCGAGATTTATTGGTCCTATTAATGCCCTCTGGTGGTTGTTTGTTATAGATTTGTAGTGGTGGTTATTCTAAATGGGTCAAGTTCTTCTATTCATATGTAGATGACGCTAGTGGATTTTTCTTGTGATAGTAAATACGTTCGCTAGATGTACTGGTGTGGATTTTTTTGGAAAATTTAGGTTATTTTTCGTATTAAATCACTCTTTAAGATGTAAACTATTGCTCTTTTGATGGAAGGTACCTTGTTTATGCTGTTTGTCGTTTCTGTCTTGGTTTTTTATAAGCCGAATTTTCAAATTGTCTTGGTTTTTTATAAGCCGATTGTCAAAAGTGCATGTCATCTCACTGTTATCATTATTTATTCAGTGATATCCATAGGTTTCGGTCCACTTTATATCACTTTCTCACTTTTTATCACTAGTTATTAGTAATTTTACTTTTATTTGCGGCTATGCCACTTTTTCCACTTAAATTTCAATATTTATTACGGGAGCCGTTACTAATGATGTTTTGGCTTCGGTGGCGCCCTCTCTTATATTTATAGGGCTACGAAAATTCGACCATGTTTCTCAATATCGCAACGAGTTGGGGTAGCTTCCAATTCTTCGTCGCCGAGACTCATATTCTTCTTATCGTTTCTATACATTGAAAAATCCGCTTACCCCAGCTGACTTCGAGACCGCTTTGAGTATCTCTTTCCAGGAGATTGGCATCGGAGATCTCACACGGTCGTACTCTAAGCCACTCCAAGGCATAACACCTTGGCATATGAACACTACTTCAGGTTGCAGGTGGTCCGACTGTGGAACGCACCTCATTGCATTGCATTATAAGAGCCAGCTTCATTCAAAGATCGGTTAAAAGAGCGCTTCATCTATCTTTTACAGTAGTTATAGTATGTACATAATATATAATTATTATATGTAAACTATGTGTACAGGTTTTATGTACGTTATGTTACTTATTCAGTTGTTTGGTATACAGGTATTTTATTTTCCATATTTTATAGACATTAAATTCACTTATATGTATTATATTATAGATTAAATATTAGATAATATGCACTTTCTACCCTTTCGTGGTGGATTTTCCTGCCATGCCTTGATTTGTTTGAAGAAATATATTTTTAGAGATAAGCTCACCTTTGTAAATATGTTTTCCTTTGATACAACTTTTTAAATATCTAAGTGCGTTGTTGAATAAATATGTAGAATAAAAATTAATTTTATATACAAATCTCAGCAGTATTCCTGACTCAGACCGCTAGAGGTTTAGGATATATCGTAGACATTTCAGGTAAAACTTCTCTAGGGTTCGAATGTGCTGTGAATGTACAGACACTAAGTTTCGGATGCGAACAATAGACTCGGGGGAACAAAAGCGAGGTAAACAGCTATTTTTGTGTGACCAGAACACTTTTGGTCGCAGCTTCCCAAACGCCGATTTGACTATTAATTTCCGGTTTCGGATGCATGCGGAAGGATTAATTTAAAAAAAAAATCACCAAGAGCTTTTAGTTTTGTCAACTAATATGATATACACATACTAATTACTTAAAGAGGCGAATGAGTTTGTGCTCGGCTGCACTTGGCACAAATTTCAAACTTAACGTCGCAGGCATTCTGGAGATATTTGATATCAAATATTCAAGCGGTAATCCTTGCCGACATGTCGTAATAAATTTTGAACGAGTATTTCTGAAATTTGGCATTGATTGCAGTGATGATGATGATGATGATGTAATCCTGTAATCCCTCATCAGGGACATAGGGCTCGAAGAAGAGATTTCCACTTCTCACGATCTTGTGCGGCAGTTTTCAGGTCCTTCCAGTCGAGCCCTGTTGATGCAGCCTCTTTTTCAACTGAGCGCCTCCAGGTGATACGGGGGCAGCCCGGCCTTCTTTTCCCATACGCTTGTTACGTTAACCCTTGTTTGGACAGATGATTATCTGGTCTTCTCAAGGCATGTCCAATCCAGCACCATTTCCTCATTAGGATCTCCTTGTCGATGGGTTTTTGGTCAGTCATCTCCTACAGCCTTGCATTTGAGATGGTTCGTGGCCAGCAAATCCCTAGTATCCGCCGTAAATATTTGTTCACGAAGAAGCTTGCTGGTTACTTCATTTTTGACGAGCCATGTCTCGCATCCGTATAGGAGGACTGACTTGACATTGGAGTTGAATACTCTGATCTTTGTACGCTGCGTGATTATGGAGGACGTCCAAACAGGTTTCAACTGCGCATACGCGGCTCTAGCCTTGTTGATGCGCGCCTCTACATCCGCCTCCGCTCCCCCCAGTGGGTCCACGACGCTCCCCAGGAAGGTAAAGCGCTGCACTTGTTCGACCACCTCGCCATTGACATAAATGGGTGCTGCATCAGAGGTGTTTAGGCGCATGTCTTTGGTCTTGCTACAGTTGATGCGCAGCCCTTCTTTAGCAACTTCGTTTGTGAGGTTGTCGGTCTTGGACTGTAGTTGGTCACGGGATGTGGCGAGCAGACAGAGATCGTCTGCGAAGTCTATGTCCTCGAGGGACTTACTTTGCAACCATGGCAGACCTCTCCCTTCTTTACTGGTTACTCTACGCATCACATCATCCAAGACAATCAGGAACAGCAGCGGCGACAACAAACAGCCTTGTTTGACTCCGGCGGTGACTGTTATCGGGTCGGTTAGCAGGCCCTGGTGCAACACTCGGCAAGAGGAACCCTCATAAAGGCACTTGATAATATCTACAACCTTGACCGGTATACCTCTTCTCTTGAGAATTCGCCCGATACTAGACCATTTCAACCGATCGAAAGCTTTTTCCGATTGATTGCAGTAGAATAAAAAAATTATGAATTATGATTACAACAAAAAATACGGTTTAAAGTAACGTCAAGCAACACTTATTTTAAAACACCCCATCAAAGGAAGTGACGTAACAGTTGTTGTCAGTAAGAGCCATGTGACAGTCAGAAATTGACGCTCAGCTCTTTCCCTTGCTAACAACAGCTATTACGTCACTTCCGCTGCAGGTCCGTTTTCGCGCCAAACCATCAACTGGAAGTTGTTACTCGCGATTTTTATCATTAAATTATAGTATTGTAATCGCGTGAAAATAAAAGTAAAAATCAAATTCATGATTCCTATTCGACATCAAGAGAACAAAACAAAAAACTGGTCAACTCCGTCCGTCAAGGGTTCCATAGCACCATAAAATGGTAGGGATGGTGTGGAGTGAATAGTTGGAATTGTACATAGCAATATGTTGTTTACAAGGTTAATGGTGCGGCTACTTTCACACTCCATGTACAGTGTTTTTTCTTGGGCATGCTTGAGTACAGTGAGGCGTACTCAGGACTCAGTCTGAATTGCCGGTAGCTAGGAGCATTCATAAGTTTGTATGTGGTATTGAAATAATTGTTGTGTGATCCCTCTTAAATATTTATTTTATTCTTTTTTTAGCGGCAACAGAAATACATCAACTGAGAAAACTTCATCTGTCTAACTATCACGGTTAATGAGATACAGCCTGGTGACAGACGGACAGCGGAGTCTTAGTAATAGCGTCCCGTTTTTACCCTTTGGGTACGCAACCCTAAAAATTATGTCGAAATGTTTTGTCATCGATAATTCCACTCACTTTAACTGCATTAAAATTTGTAACTTCTTGTAATGTTAAACTACAGGCTTTTCAATGATGATTTTATTGGTCCTGCAGTAAATAAAATATACATAATTAATAATAATAATAATAATAAAAATAATAATAATAATAATAATAATAATAATAATAATAATAATAATAATAATAATAATAATAATAATAATAATAATAATAATAATAATAATAATAATAATAATAATAATAATAATAATAATAATAATAATAATAATAATAATAATAATAATAATAATAATAATAATAATAATAATAATAATAATAATAATAATAATAATAATAATAATAATAATAATAATAATAATAATAATAATAATAATAATAATAATAATAATAATAATAATAATAATAATAATAATAATAATAATAATAATAATAATAATAATAATAATAATAATAATAATAATAATAATAATAATAATAATAATAATAATAATAATAATAATAATAATAATAATAATAATAATAATAATAATAATAATAATAATAATAATAATAATAATAATAATAATAATAATAATAATAATAATAATAATAATAATAATAATAATAATAATAATAATAATAATAATAATAATAATAATAATAATAATAATAATAATAATAATAATAATAATAATAATAATAATAATAATAATAATAATAATAATAATAATAATAATAATAATAATAATAATAATAATAATAATAATAATAATAATAATAATAATAATAATAATAATAATAATAATAATAATAATAATAATAATAATAATAATAATAATAATAATAATAATAATAATAATAATAATAATAATAATAATAATAATAATAATAATAATAATAATAATAATAATAATAATAATAATAATAATAATAATAATAATAATAATAATAATAATAATAATAATAATAATAATAATAATAATAATAATAATAATAATAATAATAATAATAATAATAATAATAATAATAATAATAATAATAATAATAATAATAATAATAATAATAATAATAATAATAATAATAATAATAATAATAATAATAATAATAATAATAATAATAATAATAATAATAATAATAATAATAATAATAATAATAATAATAATAATAATAATAATAATAATAATAATAATAATAATAATAATAATAATAATAATAATAATAATAATAATAATAATAATAATAATAATAATAATAATAATAATAATAATAATAATAATAATAATAATAATAATAATAATAATAATAATAATAATAATAATAATAATAATAATAATAATAATAATAATAATAATAATAATAATAATAATAATAATAATAATAATAATAATAATAATAATAATAATAATAATAATAATAATAATAAAAATGGCTTATCTACGTATTACAACACTATAAAGTTCACCCCACTATCATCTCATATCTATCAACAACCATGCAGACCTGGAACACTATTCTTAAGTTATACCATATAGATATAGCCATACCAAATACACACAACCTTACCACAACGTTTACAGAAAAAAACACAAAATACACAGACCTTGCCATTGAAACTAAAACACAATGGCAGGTACAATCTGTCAAAACCATCCCAATAGTCATCTGATCCACTGGAGTCATCCCATACACATTACACACTAGTCTCAAAACACTAAATATACCCAGATCCACACACATACTTCTTCAAAAAGCAACAATACTAAATACATGTAGTATTGTACGGAAATTCATCGGCAAGGACCGTGATCTTTAGTAGATAAGCACTTGGCAGCCCGTGTATCAGAACCTCTTTATTACAAGAGTGAAATGAAAAATTCATAAAAATATAATAATAATAATAATAATAATAATAATAAATTAAAATTAAAACACAATGGCAGGTACAATCTGTCAAAACCATCCCAATAGTCATCTCATCCACAGGAGTCATCCCATACACATTACACACTAGTCTCAAAACACTAAATATACCCAGATCCACACACATACTTCTTCAAAAAGCAACAATACTAAATACATGTAGTATTGTACGGAAATTCATGGGCAAGGACCGTGATCTTTAGTAGATAAGCACTTGGCGTAAGCCCGTGTATCAGAACCTCTTTATTACAAGAGTGAAATGAAAAATTCATAAAAATATAATAATAATAATAATAATAATAATAATAATAATAATAATAATAATAATAATAATAATAATAATAATAATAATAATAATAATAATAATAATAATAATAATAATAATAATAATAATAATAATAATAATAAAAACACAAAATACACAGACCTTGCCATTGAAATTAAAACACAATGGTAGGTACAATCTGTCAAAACCATCCCAATAGTCATCTCATCCACAGGAGTCATCCCATACACATTACACACTAGTCTCAAAACACTAAATATACCCAGATCCACACACATACTTCTTCAAAAAGCAACAATACTAAATACATGTAGAATTGTACGGAAATTCATGGGCAAGGACCGTGATCTTTAGTAGATAAGCACTTGGCGTAAGCCCGTGTATCAGAACCTCTTTATTACAAGAGTGAAATGAAAAATTCATAAAAATATAATAATAATAATAATAATAATAATAATAATAATAATAATAATAATAATAATAATAATAATAATAATAATAATAATAATAATAATAATAATAATAATAATAATAATAATAATAATAATAATAATAATAATAATAATAATAATAATAATAATAATAATAATAATAATAATAATAATAATAATAATAATAATAATAATAATAATAATAATAATAATAACAATAATAATAATAATAATAATAATAATAATAATAACAATAATCCTTTATTGCACAAAAAACACAGTGGAAATTATAACAGAAATAGTATGCAAAGGTGAGCTTATTTCTAAAAAGAAATTTCTTACAGCTAACCAATGAAAAAAAGAGAAAAATAAAATATAGAGAGGTAGTCCTAGTGTACAATTAAGAGTTAAAAGAAATAAATAAAATCAATATACTATCAAATAAATCACAATACACCCTACGTAATTACAATATATATACAGTTAGGTGCGTTATATCTAAATCCAGCCGTTTCCGAGCGCATCGAGTTTGTGACACACTTTTTACCCCGATGCTGATCGTAATCCAAAAGCAGGGTGAGTCCGAAAAAAAAAATCTGGAAATTATAGGATCGTCTTTAGAATGACCCAACTATCCACCAAAAAACCACGAAACTCTATTGAACCCGTCTTTCTAAAGTCTTGCCGAAATACTGTCAGCCAGGTAGGCCGAACAAGTATGTCACTCGGAAATACTGGGTCTGTTATTTATTTGATAATCGCACAACCATTCCCTTGTAACATTAAGTCCATCCCCAGGGTACAAGATACGGACGGGTCCTATTTTGAGAGCTTCACGGCGCTGTCGTGGAGGCAGGAGAACCGGCGACTGGCGGCTCTGCGGTTGGTGGAGGCCAGGGCGGAGCGCCCGCCGCCGTCGGCACATACACTCGGGCTGCCCAGCGTGTCGGCCCAACTGTCGCACAAGGAGCACGAGCATCTCTATACTGAGGTGAGCTGACGGGCTTTGCACTGTAATAGTAGATTATGCACCAAGGGGTTAAAGCACTGTTTTATATCATGGGCGCGATATTGAATCCTGAACGTGACGGAGGACTGTCTGTTGTCATGAGCTAATTCCTGAGCAACGCGAGGGAATTCAAACTAAGTCCTGAGTACAGTGAGGGATACAAGCATGCCCAAGAGAAAACAGCTTTATCCCCGAGGAGTATACGCACTACTTTTCGCACCTTCTGAGAGAAAATATAAATAGCAAGGCTACTCAAAACAGCATTTTATTAAAGTAAATTAATGTGTAAATGTTTGTTTGGTAATTCAGCCCAGTTGCAGCTTCTTGCAACAATTGCGGTTTTTGTTTTATTTAAAACGTCTTACGTACGTAAAACCCATTCAGCTCGCTGTGGTCAGCTCGATTTTTGAATAAGTGGCACGCTCCCCGCCTGTGCCACCGCCCCCGCCCCCTGGGAGCGGGGCTGTGAGCGCAATGCGTATTTCACGAAATTAGTTTTAAGGCCATAGCAATAAGAACTACGAGAAGTGAAAAATTTTTATTCCCTGAAATGATTAAGGTTGTGACATGATGAAACTCAGTGAAGCCTAGAGCTATAATGACTTGCTTTAGGTAAGGTTTGCATGATATTATAAAGTGTCATTATCGAGCAGGTGGTAGGTACAAGGTATTTTCGGAAAGGGCCGCGCGGCTCAAACTGAATGGAATACATCCTACTTATATTATAATTGTGAAAGACTATGGTGAAAGTTTGTGTCTGTGTGTGTGTGTGTTTATATGTTTGTTTCACTTTCACGCTGAACCGGCTGGAAGGATTTGGGACGTATATAGCTAATACCCTAACTTAACACATAGGCTATCTTTTATCCCGAAAAATAATTTCTGTTCCCGTAGGATTATCATTGGATGACATTTGGAATGTATTTGTCACCGTAAGATAGTCAAAACCGTTAGTTGATTAACTAACGCGTTGGTTGATCAACTATCGACAGACAGTAAACCAGACCGACAGAGTTTAGAATTTACGTTTCTTTTGTTTCGTTTCTTTAACACGAAGACTATTCACAAAAACAATATAACAAAAACAATAGTTAAGATAACTTGATGGCGTAGCAGTGAGACCTCTCTGCTGTGATCTTGTAGCCACAGTTACCGTGATAAAGCCGTGTATTTATGCATATGTATTATTTGTACTTATATCAGTCTTAAGCCTATCTTATGTCCTTTTGAAATAAATTGTTTGATATTTTTCATTTCGGAGTATGACAACTACTTATTAGAAAGAGAGAGTGAAAAAATATTTCTATATTTCTATGGAAAGATAATCCGAGACAGATGGTAGTATCAACAAAAGATAACCTTCGGCTAGATTCGGCTGTAGCTTGACAGATAAGAAGATAGATACATACTATTTAATCTTTGAAGACGATATTCTCTCGTCCTTTATATATTATAGGGCGTCCCCATACAAAAGAACCACCCGCGATATAACAAACCATAACGTGATTCAAATATGATCGTAGATTTTGCTGCTTGTCAAATGGTTGTGGTGGCGCAATTGGTTTGATATTGGTTTCGCAATCTTAGGGTTCTGGGTTCGACTCCACGTTCAAACCTCATATTATTCTCTTTTTGTTTTATTATTTTTGGGATTATATTTCTTTTAAGATGACCCTTCGTGTGCGAGTCCAACGCGCACTTGACCGTTTTTTTAAACCGACTTTAAAACAGGAGGGGGTTCTCAATTCTGTTGTATGTTTCATTTTATTTTAAATGATCGATATTTCGAAACTAGTATTATTTATGAACCGATTTTAATTACTATTTTTGTATTTGAAAGCGTGACATTGGGTGAAGTTTTTTTCCCATTTTTTGTAAATGACAAATCAGTGTGCGGTTTGATTTCCAAATAAAAAAAATTAAATTATATGTAAAAAAGAGCTCCCTGGTATAGTGGGTTTCACGCTTGCAGGAGGTGCAGGTTCAAATCCCAGTATTATCCATATACCAACAAGATAAGTTATGTATCTTAACCCTTAAAACTAAAGTTGAATAAATGTTTTTTTTTTCCATAAATAGTAATGAAATGCACTGAATAACATGTCACTCAAGAAAAATTTAATGATTTCCTGTAAAAGTTAAAGTACACTCTTGTGTACAATGGGCGGATCAGTTGTTGAATTCTCCAAAGCATGGTCGCTCTACATTAAATATCATCTTGCTTAGTTCACAACTCTCCTCGAACCGCGTTGGTGGCAAATATTTTTTCAAAGTGACTTCTGTATTCGCTCCGCGGGTAGCTATTATTTTTCGGGTTCAGTCCAGATACTGGCGGAGATGTTGGATGGCTTCTAGTTCAGGTATGCCCCTGCGATAGTACGTCTCAATGTTAACTTGTCCATATATGTTACTTCCCCATTATTATTACAAGCATTAGAAATGGCTATATCTACCAGGTAGGTAAAAAATTAGCCACCACCATTTTATTACTTTTATACCAACTCTTTAAAGGCTGATTGATCTATTTGGTATACGCCGCCCATAATTATTAATAATTTATGAACATATATGGTATATATTCACACCAACCTTCCACTTTCTGCTGGTACATAATAGTAATGTAAGTAATGTGTTAAGTTAAGTACATATATACATTATCTAAATTAGATCTCATCGATACTACATTATTGTCTTTCCATCGTACGATTGTTATTTCATTGTTTATGTCAAATTGGTAATCGTGTTCAGCTCTCGGTTGTTTTGTTCATTGTTCTATCTTTTGCTCTATAGAGTCTCAAATCACACAACAACTGATAAGTAGGAAAAAATGTCAAAGTACACAATATGCTCGTTGGAAATTATGGGCGTCTACAACAGCAGTGATTTCGCGGTTTTCGCACCTAGAGTATATACAGTTACTTCTGTTGATTTGCCACGGTAGATATCAAAAGAGAGCAGTACCATCTGCACTTGTGCCCGCCCAATTTCCATACCTGAAATGAATAGGTTTTCTTAAGTTTAGTGGGATGACGGCCATATTACCATTGACTCATCAATATACAAATCCGACTTCGTAATTTGATATATTTTTTTAATAAAGCATTCTAACAAAAATCTTTGACTGTATCTTGAGGATCTTCTCCTGCGTTTCTCTTGGATTTCTTTAATTTCTTTATTAGCAAACCTTTGGTTTTCTTTTCTTTAGATTCACAGTCGCTGTTGGGTGGGTTCTTTTAATCTTCACTATGCGAACTATATATTCTGAATCATTTTTGAGCTCTAGCTGTTGCGTTTATGTTTTACTTATCACAAGTCCACTCGTCATTGTTGTCTTGTATAGTAGTTTCATCACTAGAGTAATTTAATATTTGTTTGGATCTTTGTTTATTATTTTTGTCTTTGGCATATTTACTTATTACTAAACTCAATCCAGTCATTATTTTGGTCCTCACTAGAGTTATGTATATTTTACTGGTTTCTTTGGTTTGCATATTTGTTAACTCTTTTGTCTTTGTTTTTTTTATTAGTCTTTTTAGTTCTCCTTTTTCTTTGGCAGTTTTGGTCTTCTTTTCTTTGTTACTCTTGGATAGTATTTTACTTTGTTTTCTTTCCGCAATTTCCTTCTTCAATTTTATGTTTTCAGTCGAGTTAAAAATATCCGCTGATTGCTTGGCTCTCTTAGCAATGGTTATATGAATTTTTATATTAGTGATGCTTGATGTAGGAATTTTGAAAGCTCTATTATTTCACTCAGAAAATTATTAAGTGTGTCATCACCAATTTCAAGGAGATCCTCTAGTAAATCCTCAGGATTGATCAAGAGACTGGGAGATTCCTCCTCTACTGGCGTCAGTATCAAATTTGATGGTGTCGTATTTTGATCTTCCAAAAATTCCAAATCGAACAAGTTCATAGTTGACTGTCCGTTAATTTAAGTCTGTATTGGATTTGGTGGTGTTCTATTTTGGTCCTCACCAGCAATGCATTCTTTGTAGCCAAGCCGCGCTGATTGATGTTCTACGGCACTCAGACTGGGCTCCAGCACCAACACGTCGCTGCGGCTCGTAGTCGCCGCTTCGCCATTCGCCTCCTGCCTCCCCTCCGCACACGCGCCAGCCTTGCGCAGGCTGGCAGCCCGGAGTGCTCGCCGTATGCTGGCTCCTGGCGGCGGGGGCATGACACCGCTGCGCGCGAGCGCGGGCTAAGTGTAGCGGGTAGCCAGCAGCGCAAGGGCTCACCTTCTCTACTCGCCTTGCTCTGGAGGTCTTACTCACGAAAATGCGCGCAGTCGCCGTGTCGTCGTTTGTCTCCTGCTTCCCCTCGGCGCGCGCGCCAGCCTTGCGCAGGCTGGTGGCCCGGAGTGCTAGCCGGGCTCCGGGCGGCGGGGGCGCGACACCACTGCGCGCGGGCGCGGGCTAACTGTTGCGGGGAGCCCTTTGCGCAAGGGCTTTCCTCCTCTACTTGCCTTGCTCTTCTATTGAGTAGCTCTGGTGGTAGGAGTGTCAGTTTTCTTCGTGTGAGTTGAACAGACTCACTGACTCACTGTAACTTTATTTTTCAGTCCCCCATACAAATCAGCTGTGCGCTTGGCCCGAAATATTTATTGATTTATTTATTATCTTTGGTACACAAAACAGCATTGAAGATAATACACTAAAATATGACATGACAACGGGTGAAAGGCTGTCTTCAGAGCCAAAAATATGTGTACACAGCATGTTATAAAAAAAGAGTATGTGCCTAATTAAAATTATACATACAATAAATCAAAGAACACTAAAGAAGAAATTAACAATTTAAACAAAATTAAATTACACATAAAACAGTTTCAACAAATTAACAATTTCAAAGTCATTTAGAAAAATCTGCAGAATTTTAACAATTTACAGAAAATAGAAAATAATTTACAGAAAATATTATTTGAGGATATTACGCATTTTAAACTTAAAACAAGGCAACGAGTCCTGGTAGATATCAGGGACGTCGTCTTCGGTGGCAGAAAGCTCGTTAAAGTAGCGACACATACGAAGAGTAGGGTTGTTAGCGCTGATGTTGGATTTGCACGGCGGGATGAAAAAGGGACGTGGCTTTCTAACTAATCTGCTGGGTGCGCGGAAGTTAATGTCTGAGAGAATAGAAGTTGTAATGGTGCCGTTAATTATTTTGTGTAGGTGGATCAGGTCCTGAAGCCCGCGACGTGATTCAAGGGTTTCTATCGAGAATTGTTCACACCTACTTTCGTAAGACCTTAGTGAACGACGAAGCCCGAAACGCGCGCAAAGCATACGGAGAAAACGCTTTTGGACTGACTCTACATGGTTGATATGGACTTTGTACATTGGCGACCATATGACAGACGCGTACTCCAACCTACAGCGGACAAGTGTATTATACAGTAAGATTATACTTGCTGGATTTTTAAACGACTTGGTGACCCATAAGATAAAACCAAGAAGCTGGTTACATTTCTTGACGAGGGCGGAGCAATGCTGGTTGAAGCTTAGCTTCTCGTCAAATACAACTCCCAGATCAAGTGCTTCGGATTTTCTTTGCAATGCGACATCATCTAAGGTGTAATTAAATTGGACAGGGTTGTGGTTACGAGTCATTGTTATCACAAAGCACTTGTCTGCAGCCAGAATCATGTGGTTGTCTTTACACCAATGTGACAGGTTACGCAGATCCTCCTGAAGGGCAGTGCAGTCGCGTTGCGTACGGATACGAGTAAATATTTTGAGATCGTCGGCGTACAATAAGCATGGGCTTTTAAGTTTAGACACAAATGTAGCCTCGACAAGTGTCCTTTCAGCGCTATGATCTGACTACGATTCCTAATATAAGATTCCACCCAATGAAGAAAATTACCGTGTACACCGTGTGAGGAAAGTTTGTTACAAAGGATGCGATGGTTAACTTTATCAAAGGCTTTCCGGAAGTCAGTATAAATTGAATCTACTTGGCAGCGATCGTTAAAAGCCTGACAAATGTAGTTGGTGTATTCAAGCAGATTGGACACTGTGGATTTACCCCTTACAAAACCGTGCTGCTCAGGTACAATTTGTGGATCGACGTGATTGTAAAGTGCGTCGAAGATGAAAGACTCGAACACCTTGGAAAGACACGACAATATGCTAATAGGCCGGTAATTGCCGCAGTTGTTAATATCTCCTGATTTGTGTATGGGCACAACGTACGCCAGTTTCCAACTTTTCGGATAGGTCCCCGTGCGGAATGACTTATCGAAGATCTGTGTGAGCGGAAGGGATAGAGCTGCGGCACAGTGTTTAATAAAGCAGGGGGGAATCCCATCGGGACCAGCGCCCTTGTTGACGTTTACACTGGCTAACTTCTTATAGACTGAGTTCTGAGGTATTTTCATATAAGCTAAGGTGTTATTGCATTCGCTGATGACACACTCACTCACATCATCACCGGTGTTGTCCTTCTCAAAGACTGATGCGAAGTAATCGGAGAATAAGTTACATATTTCTTGCCCACCACGAGCAGATTTTTCACCAAAATACATGGTCTCCGGAATCGAGTTATTAGCTCTTTTGGTCTTAACGAAAGTGAAAAATAATTTAGTCGTTTCACTAAGAGAGTCCTCAACGCTATTAAGGAAAGATTTGTAGCAGTCCTTGATTATTTTTTTGGATCTAGTGCGTAGCATTTGGAACTCATCGTAGTCGCGGGGATTCTGATATTTTTTATAATGTCTGTGAACTTTATTTTTTTCCTCTATGCAAGCTTTTAAGGGTTCTGAAAACCAAAGGGGATGTCTATTGTCACCAACTCTTTTAAGCGGTGTGTTTTGTTTTATTATGTCATTCAAGGTAGAATAGAAAGCCTCCAGATCCAGATTGACGTCAGCATTACCCAACAATACGGGCCAGTTAATTGCGTCTAGAGCTTGGATGCATTTAGCGAAGTCGCATTTGCGGTAATTAAGTGTTTTTTTTGACTTTGCGATTAGCGGTCTATGCACATCCAGCAGTTCGGCCACGATTGCCGGATGATGCCTGTCGGCTCGAGATATGGCATCACAATCGGTCAGGGTCAGGTTTGGGTAATCCGTTAATATTAAATCCAAAATTCTGTTGTTAACGTTGCACACATGGTTGCACTGGCTTAAACTACCGAGTGCCATCAGATTGAGAAGCAGCTCGGATTGTGTATTGACATGAGAAAAATTCAGTTTCTCTAATCTTGTTGGTCTTTCGGCTTATAACCTCCTTTCTTTTATACCCTGTATAATAAAGACACTTGATAAAAATACTGGCAATTGTAAAAAAATATAACTAAGTATGAAATGAGGTGGCATTTGTCAAATTATAAAAATCTACCAACAGGAATTTCTTGGGGATAGGTGAGCCTGGGGTCACCTATCCCCAAGAAGTTTATCCTCGCAATACTGGAGCAGTTTGCACTATCCCAGTTTGTTATTTTATTTAACAGTTATATTTGCTATAACTGATAAAAATACCCCCAAAAAATTGTTAAGGGGATTAGGGGCTTAAATCCTTTTTGAGACTTGGGCATCTATCCTTTTTGAAAGGGTTTAGAACTTATTTTTTTATAAATAAACCAAAATTTAAAAAGTCGTTATTTTTACCTAGATGCATTCTCGATAGACCAGTGTACTAGCAGATAAAAAAATGTAACAAAATTTATTACTAAATCAAAGGTTATGAAACGGTCAAATACTGACGAAAATGTCGCTGCGCGGTCTTTTCCCCTTGTTTCGAACGTTATCTTCCGCCATTCACAGTACGACCGATCCACATCTTCACCCGTCGGGGAGTGAGGGCACATAATACTTAATAGTACTACGTACAGAAAAAAAAACTCCTCAAATACACTTAAATAAATAACTACTCTCGCTGCGCGACAATAAAGCGCAATCTAGCTCGCACCTGCGCTACCTTCAACAATCGCTAAGCACCTACAGAATTGGTTGCCCCGCCCGTGCAGGCTAGATTGCGCCGCATTAATACGCCTGAGAACTTCTTTTACTCTGACATCTCAAGGTCGTCCTGTAAATTCCTACCTCGCTTGATCACGGTAGGGTGCGATTATTTGTGTTTTTTCCACTCTAAGAGAGGTGTTTATAGTTCTTATTCAGGCTATTGGTAAATTCTAAGGCTAAGTAAATACCTACCTCCTTGCTTATGTAATTGTCATTTATTTTATACTGGGTCTAAAGTGTTTACTTTTAGTTAAACAAAAAGGTATTCAATTGAAAAGGAATCGAATTTTATTTGTGAACAATTCCTTTAGACACCCTAATATGTTAGGTACTTAAGTCATTGTTGTTTGAAAAATCACAGAAAAGTTGCTTATGAGTAGCGGCTAGCGCGCGACGCGACTGCCAGCCAAGCGAGCGGTAACATAACTGAATTTCCGCCCGTCGGGTTGGCCGTTCGAACGTACCTAAACTGTGCTGTGAGACCCCCTGCTGAGGGGCGTGTCTATGAAGCTACGTATTTAACCTATAATTTCTTCGCTGCGAGTTTGGAAAGTAAGGTATATTGAAGGTATGGCACCTATCCCAGTGGGGTATCTATCCGTGGTTTACCCTAGACGACATTCACATCCTCACCGGGGGGAATGAATAGGGCTTGAGAATTATGAATTATCATTTTATAAGAAATCTGATAAGGGACTCACTTGATTATAAACATCAGACAAAACTTTATTTTTTATTAACAATGAAAGTAACCAAAATATATGAATTCAAAATATATGATTATAAACTGCATTTACGAGTAATAATGTCAATAAAGAGTTAGTTATAGTTTTGGCTTAACTAGGTATTATAGTATCCGTTACGAATAACTTCTGCTAAGAGCGTCGTAAATTTAACTCACTAAATCACAACGAGAAGTAGGAAACCTACTTCATCGAAAGTGGGCAGGAAAACGGTCTGAACACACGCACTCATTAGGTACCGCTCAAGCTCCACTCAAACGAAAATGAAATTTTATAGTTACCTGCTTTTCGTTTATTAAAATACCTAGTAGCGAACTTTATAACTTGTAGATTGATTTTCTTCGGTCACTGACGTTTGGAACCATTCTCCATTATTTTTATCGAAAACATTCTAAATTGAAAATAACAAAAGGTATATCATGTTTCTTTTAATAATTAGGTTGGAAAGGATATTTATGTTGTATTTCTCAGAAATAATCTTAAGTATTTCCCTAGCATTTTAAAAATGCCATTTCCCCTTCTGGTCTCGCACGGCCTAGCCTCGCCATTATCTAAAATATTTCTCTAGCATTTCAAATAGGCCATACCCCCTTTTGGTCTTGCATGGTCCACGGTTCCAGTTGCCTAAGTGCTTTATATATAAATAGCTTGACAAGTTAAATTTTACCCACATCACGGTTTCTCATTGAGCGGAAATTTTGCATGCCTATGTAAATCGAGTGTCAAATTTAACTTGTCAAGTTATTTCACATAGATGCCATGCGGCATGCGGAGCCATTGACGTAGTACGCGTAATACGATATTTGACTGATAGTCAAAATATAAACTTTTTAGGAACTGTCGAAATGCTAATTTTGTTCACGAGTTCTATGAAATACTAGCATGTGACGTCATAGTCAAATGCTGTTTTTTTAACACAAAATTGAGTTTATAAAATACAACTGCTGGAAATATACAATTTTGATATTGTCAAACGTTTTTGTTGAAATAGGTTCAGCTTGAGACACGTTTCTAGATTTCTTGGACTACCTTGTCAAATACCGTACTCGAGATGTCTGAAGTTAAGAGGGCGGCAGCGCGAGAGTGAGATTATTAGTTTTCATATTGTAATGACTCCGTAAAAAATGGTCTTTGTGTAAAAGCGAATTTTAGAATGTCTGATTTTCACGCCAGTTTGCTGCAAATTTGTATTTTTCATATTGTTTATATTGGACAAAACTTTTAAATATTTAAGATTATGAACTAAGAAATAAAACAATCTATGAAGACGCCTCACTTAACGACTTATATTTTTCTCATAAAACCATATCAAAAATATTTTTGGCATCGAAATGACGCCCCATTTACTGAACTGACGCCAGATCAAATGACCCAAAATCAAATATCTATGTACAAGGGAAATCAATCTACATAACTACAACAAAAACAGTTGAATGCATTACATTTTCAGTGTCTTCCTCGTTGTTGAAGGCACAATGTCAGGGCCTAGTCACTCGCTCAAGGTCGCGAGTTATTTGCTTACTCGCTCGCATACCCCCGCGGGAACGCAATATCACAGGACTGCCGGCCGCTTGTCCGAGCACATGACGTACGGAAGAGGGTACAATTTGTTAAATTCTATTGATTTTCCTTCATTACATTCTAGCGGTAACGCCCATGACCAAACTAATTTTGCTTCTGAGTAACACATACAACTTTTCACATTGACTATGAGGAAAATTTAAATAAAATTCTCTAAAAATAATGAAATATCCATTCTCAGTGTACTTTTACCACTTTTACAGTAATCGAACAACGAAAACATTTTTTTTTATATAAAATGGCGGAATGTGAAGGTTTATAGAAAGGTCACCACAGATAAAATATTCCTCTGCTACTTTTACCAATGTGTAAAAATAATCGAATCGAATATTACAACGGTATCGGATATCGATATTCATTATATCACAGTCATCGATAGTTTTGATTTCAGTAAAACATACAATTTATAGTGACAATTCTTTTAAATATTACAAAAAATTCATAACTTTTCATATTACGTTGTTAAAGTTTCCTAGCTCAGGTTCCAGAAGTCCCTACTATATAGACTAATACCTAATTAAGCTAAGAATTTTGTCTGTAACAAAATGAGACTTAATGCAATAAATGCAATAAATTATTATTATTATTATTATTATGTTGGTTTTTAATCGATTACGATGAAATTGAAATCGATTATTTTATTAAGATCTGTGTTCAATTGGCACATTGCGTAAATACTACATGCTAATGAATAAATTTAATAAGTAGCTTAAAGAGAAAAGTATAATTTTACTTCCTCTCGTCGTAGAGCGAAACTTACTTTTCCAAATGCAAAGTATGAAAAATAATTTAATTACTTTAGATCTTTTATTTAACTTTATCATCTCTGTGCAACCCTAGCGCGTACGCTCAATGATGTAAGCAGACGAACGTCGCGCATTTGGTAAAGCCATTCACAACATTCCAAACAAATAAATGGAAAAATATATTTAAATGTATTTTGTATTAAGTAAGCATTCAAATATATTAGGTCCTTACATATGAAATTGGCGTTTTGCATGGGAGGAACATACAGTCGTTTTTTTTTAATATAATATATTTATTTAATCAAAGTATGTACCATTGCTATCTATACACTTTTGCCATCTCATAGGTAGTTCTTCGATCCCTTTACTAAAAAAAACATTCCGACGGGAATCAATAAAATCTTTGAAGGCGGTTTGGACTGCCCCATCGGAGTTGAATTTTTTCCCTTTCAAGAAGTTATCCAAATTTCGAAAAAAATGGTAATCTGTTGGAGCAAGGTCCGGAGAGAACGGTGGATGTCTTAGACATTCCAATTGAAGCTCCTCTAATATGGTAGCCGTCTGTTGTGCAGTGTGTGGTCTAGCATTATCATGAAGCAGCAGTGGCCTAGAGCGATTGACCAGCCTCGGTTGTTTAGCAGCTAGCTTTTCTATCATGATTTGCAGTTGCTGACAATAGATATCTGCCGTAATCGTCCGGCCAGGTTTAAGAAAGCTATAGTGAACGACACCAGCACTAGTCCACCAAACGCTCACAAGTAACTTTTTTGGAGTTAATTTTCGCTTGGGGCATGGTTTGGCTGGTTCGGCAGGGTTCAGCCATTGCGATGAGCGCTTCCGATTATCGTACAGGATCCACTTTTCATTACAGGTAATGATTCAATTTAAAATCCTTTCATTATTGTACCGGGTGAGTAATGCAACGCAGTAGTCAACGTGCGTTTGTTGATTTGCTTCACTCAGTTCGTGAGGTAATAATAATGATACATTGGACACTATTGACACACATTGATCTAGCCCCAAACTAGGATTCCCTGTATCTTGGGTAGTAGACAATGATACACGTACTTATATAGATAAATATTATACTTAGATAGATAAACAACCATGACTAGGGTACAAACATCCGTTCTCATCAAACAAATATTTGCCCCCACCGGGACTCGAACCCGCGACCCTTGGCTTCGTAGGCAGGGTCACTGCCGACTCGGCCATTCGGGTCCCCACCTTACAAGCTTTTTCACCTTCCCAATTTGCTTCAAGTGGATTAAAACAGTTTTATCACTAACACCGCAGCCTGCAGCTAACTCGGACGTGGTTTGCAATGGATGCGCTTCCACAAAAGCCTTCAATTATTCATTATCAACTTTGGTCTACGGCCGTCCACGGGGCTTGTTCTGCAAGTCGAAATTTCCAGAACGAAAACTTTGTAACCAAAAACGCACTGTGTTTTCTATTGCGGCACCGTCGCCTTACACATCATTAATCCTTCGAGCCGTTTCTGCAGCACTGGTGCCACGGTAGAACTCATACTCGTAAATAGCGCGATATTTCAAATTTTCCATTTCGTAAGCTTAGTGACTCAAGAATAAAACCATTGAGGAAAAAACAAATGAATTATAATTTTAGAAACACAAATACATGAGTATAAATAGCTGTATAAATTTGAATTTGGAAATCCTAACCATAGAGGAGATATTTGTGATCAAAGTGGCCAGTACGGCGGAACGCCAATTTCATATGTAAGGACCTAATATCTCAATGGATATTAAATCTTTTTACCTAAACAAAAATGAAATGTTGTCAATTATATACTCTTTGGGTAAAGCGTTCTCTCCTCTCAGTGCGCGTGCTAAAGACATATTTTTCCTTGCAGTTTACTCCAAGTATTATTATAAAAAAATATTTGGCTATTATAGCGTAGGACTGTGATGTATCTGTTACGATGTCACTATTATCGAATATGTGACAATGCTGAGCAAAATAATTGTCACAATAAAGAGTTCGTTGATTTTAAGGTTGTAGACCAAATACCACTAACCTCCTTGCTATGGGAACGAGAAACAAGCGCGCTTTTTTTGAGTGTTTTTTTCATCAAACGATGCAGAAAAATTTGGTCGGTTCAGTTGCTTCTTGTGTTTTCCTACTGCTAAAGTTTTTGTCGGTATGCAGCCGACATCCATTATGATTATGGAATTTCACGTGAAAAGTCGAGAGGCGCTCATTTCGCATTCATAGCTGCCTTCCCCGACCGACGCCGCGTACCGTCCGCGCGGAATTTCCAAGAAGTGCATAGAAGACTCTCCATGACTGGACTTGGATCAAATCGTCATCATCGATAATCACGTGTCATAATCGAAGAGTCCGCGGAAGAAGGCATCTTAAGAGAGAAGCATCTTTATGTTGATCCAGCCACCAACTCTAGAGGTTTGACTCTGCAGCAAGGCGTATCCCAGAAATCTGTCTGGGGAATTTTGAGGAAGGGGGGTATTCCCTGAACCACCATTAACGGGTGCAACATCTCCACGTGGACGTGGACAACTTGCCTAGATGCTCCTTGTGACGGGGCACCTTTTGGGCTAGCTCAGCCTGGTTGCCCGGTCCACGTAGACCTTTGCTTCTGCAATGAGCCTAGCTTTCTCAATGTGTGGATCTGACTAGTCTTTTCTTCTACTTCTAGTTCTTTTCTTTCACTTAACCTTAACACAAATTCTATCAAAACAACTTTGGAAAAAACATATTGAGATTCTAGAGAAAAAACTCTGTAGCTTCTGCTACGCATTAAGATCGCTCTACAGAATAGTTACAAAAATGCTGCCTTAGAGGCATACTTCGCCTTCTTCCAATCTAGAGTCCTATAACGACTAGGCATCTGGGGAAACAGCGTAGACGTAAAAAAAAATTCGTCGCACAAAAGCGATGCGTCCGTATCTTGGATGACCTTGGCAGTAACAGAGCTACGTGCAGGGATTCTTTTAAAAATTTGAATTTACACACTATAACAGGGTTACATATAATTGAGTTGTGTAAATTGGTCAGACGTTACCCTGAAAATTTCCCTCCAAGACCCCTTGGTGTCAGCAAGCGTCTAAACGAACTGTTATATCCAAATATACTATGTACCGTTTCCTTTATTCATAGCTTTTTATTAAATTAACTATACATAACTTGAAGGAGACAGTCTAAGGTCTAGTACCTATAACTACAATAAAATACAATGACATAAATCCTCACTAAACATAAGAAACAAAATACATATCTATAAAAATAAACCGCCCCAAGAAACGCCCGCACCAAACGTGCCCATTACACTGTTGTTTCCTTAGTCAGCAGAAGCGCCACATGGCGAGTGACGCCGTGACGTCACAGTTGCATTGTATAAAAACCATTTTCTACCTAAACTCGAGTTAGTCGTTATTCTGGCCGATAATTATTCTCATCATATTCACCTCGTCGCGAGTGTATTGATGTAATTTAAATATTCAGTACTTTTATGTTTTTGGAACTGTGAATTAATAATAAAGTGTTTGTGTAAATTAAAGAGTTTTTTTTTTAACTTTATTAGGGACTGCCTGATAACAAATTGGTGGCAGCGGTGGGATAGCGTAAGTGGCTTCCGTAGAAGTCCAGTTATCCGAACAGAAGCAGGCAGCCTCAACAGCTTGACGATAAACCTCGGCACCAGCTGAGTCCGCAGCTCAACACTGGATCGACGGTCAGCCTCAACGTTATCAGTTGAGCCCGCATCCCGAAACACAGTCGTGGGCCACCCACCCTTGCGACCACAACAGTAACAATTCCAGTACCTGGTCGACGATAAGCCTCCGAACCAGCCCGGTTCGTGAGCCCGCGCCCGCCATTCCCACGGTCCGCTTTGACAACGTGACTTCACCACATTACCGTACCGTAAGACGACTCCCTGGCTCATCAACTCGTCACGTTGCAAGTATTTCATCAGCCTAGTAACGCAAATCTCCAAAAATGTTCCTGAACGTCGTGTTTATTCTGTGAGTCATTTTCTATGTGATACGATTTGACACGAAGTTGTTAAGACTCTAAGTTTAATCTAAAGCTCTACTTACTTATCATCATAGTATTTTGTGTTACTAAACCTTTTAATGATCATCTGATGCTCTTTTCTGCCTAATACATGCCTCATTCAATAAAAGAAGAAATGGAAAAATCATCCTCAAGTTCTGATAGTAATTCCGACTCTGATTCGAGACAATCTTTGATCCACCCAAAAGTAAAATGGGTGACAAAATAACATTATCCGTTTTAACCAAATTTATAAAACCCTACGATGGGAACCGCGAATCGCTACCCGCCTTCCTTACAAACTACGAAAATGCTATTTTCCTTGCCAGCACAGAACAACAGAATGTCCTTTGTAAATATATTCTCTCGCAGCTGGAAGGGAAAGCCCAAACAGCTTGATGTTTAAAGACCTTCCAGACATGGTCTGAAATAAAAGACTTCCTTAAGACTACATTCGCCACAAAGAAGCATTCGACCCACCTTCTTTTAGAGCTTCAAAGCTGTAAGCGAAATCATTCTGAAACTGTTATCGAATATTCGCTCCGAGTAGAGCCATGCCTTACCCGAATTTTAGTCCAATATTCGTGTACAAATAAATCCAAACTCTCTGGAAGAATAGCTGCGATGGAAGACCTGACATTAAATACATTTTTACTAGGCCTTAACTCTAGTTTCTCGCATATAGTTAGATGCCGCAATCCATCGAACCTCAACGGAGCAATTACGCACGCGATTGAGGAAGAGAAATTGTTTAACCTCTCCACATCCAAGTCCACGAAGACCTGTAATGTCGGTCATAAAACGGGACATTCCCCATCGGAATGTTTCCATAACAAAAGGGATGAAAGGAATGAACGGTCTTACCACGTTCGGCCTCAGCCTTCATATCAGCCCCAATATGGCAATAATCAACCTATACCCTCTACTAGTTCTGACACAAACCTGACACACAACCAACCCTCTCCCAATTTTCAGAGGGGACCGAAAATTTAGGCCATACCCTAAATGAATGTCGCAAAAGACAATACAATAACAACATGCACTTCAATTCTGCGAATTCTTATCAACCGACCGCGAATGGTTCTCAAATAACAAGTGCAAGCGCACCCAACAAGGTAGTCAAGGAGTCAATTTCAAGATATCAACGAGAACAATCAATCTTTAAACTAAACACGATTTCGGTCTCGTTATTGCCGAAATCTAAAGAAAATAGGAATGACACGCCCGCTATATCTTGTACTAAATCGCGTACTATTTCGCCCGCTGTATCTTGTACTAAATTGCGTACTATTTCGCCCGCTGTATCTTGTACTATATCGCATACTATATCGCCCGCTGTATCTTGTACTATGTCACCCGCTGTATCTTGTACTAAATCGGGTACTATGTCACCCGCTGTATCTTGTACTATTTCGCCCGCTGTAACTCGTACTATTTCGCCCACTGTATCTTGTACTAAATCGTACTATGTCGCCCACTTTGTCTTGTACCAAGTCTGCCACTGTATCTTGCACTGAATCTTATAAAAATCGAGCCGCCGGATCCTGTACCAATTCTCATGCTAAATCTAGTCAGCAAAATCAGCTGATTCATACAAAACCTTCGACAACACTAAAAAATGATAGGGGTACATCATCTCAACAACCACTGATTCCTAACTTAAATAAGCTGAATCCTACTACATCTTCAAAATACCTCGTCACTGAATCTCACTCAGTCTCCTGTACGAGACCATGCATAGCCAGAACGTATGCTGATGTTGTTGCCGGATCCCGCAACAAAAATCCTTCACTGAATCTGTTACAACTTTCTAAGATGATTCCTGAAATAAAGCCTTGCACTAGTATCCCTAGAAAAAACATTAATTCTCACTTAACTTGCTATGAAACGAAAGCACCAAGTAAAAAAATATCCTTACTATACTTACTTAACTATACCGTATTCCATGAAAACTCTCTGCTTCCTGATTGACAAATTCCAAATTCCAAATTCCAAATGTCTTTATTACTGTAGATATTTACATATACTCAGCAATCGTCATTTTTTGCCACTTCTCTACATTGGACCACTGTGGGAGAAGGAGGGCGTAGAAACTCCCACAGATTGAATTTTAGATCTCTTTTTAAAAATTGCTTATGCTTAACTAATACAACATATAATATTTAGTCATTATCATAATTAATAAGCAGGAATTAATAATTAAAACATTATTAACAGCAAGGTCTGTGTTGAGCCAGATTAATATACAAACCCATCATTTAAATAATCTTGAACATTGTAATATCCCTTTTTCGACAAAGTCGCTTTAACATGGGTTTTAAATTGCTCAAATGGCAATTTCAAGATCTCCAGAGGTATCTTGTTGTAGTTGAGAATGCATTGACCCTTGAAAGAATTGCTAACCTTCGCGAGTCTAAACCGGGGCGCAAGTAGTCTGTGATTATTTCTTAGGTTAACATTACAGCTATCGCTAAGTTTGGGAAATTTTGTAAGGTTCTTGCGTACATACATTATATTTTCGAAAATAAATTGACTAGCTACAGTTAGTATGTCAATTTCTTTAAAAAGCTGTCTTAAGGAGTCTGTGCGTTTTAAATTATAAATTGCTCGAATAGCTCTTTTCTGTAAAATAAAAATAGTTTTAATATCCGCTGCTTTCCCCCACAACAAGATACCATAGGACATGACACTATGAAAGTAACTAAAATATACTAGCCTAGATGTAGCCACATCCGTGTTTTGTTTGATGTTCCTAACAGCGCAAGCCGCAGAACTTAATTTAACAGCCAAATTTTCTATGTGGGGTCCCCACTGCAATTTGTTATCAATGGTTATTCCAAGAAACTTCGTGTCATTTACTAATTCTAATGTCCGGTCCATGTTTTTTCAAGGTTCCAAAGGCTGAACACAGTTTATAAAATTTATTAAAATTCAATCCTCTTACAATAAATATTTCTACCGAGATTGAATGCATTGGCAACGTAGAGTGTATGCGTTGTGATGACCCATATTCAATCAAATCACTACTTACTACAGATTCTGCATCTATGGCTTCCTCAATGCATGTTCTATGTGCCAATATACGCAGTATCAATCAAAACCTTGATTCATTTCTTGTTTTTATGTCAAAGTTGGACTTAGTTTTAGATGTTTTAGTTCTAACTGAATGTTGGGTCGACCAAGATTTGTCAGGGTACGCTGAACTGTGACTATGTTAGCTTCCCATGGATTAAGACAAGGTATAAATCTTCCCACCAGGCTCAAAACCTGCCTCGATCATTTTATGCTTCGAACCAATAAACAAGCTAAAACTGTACTTTTTGATGAAATTACAGACCATTGTCCTGTACTTCTTCATTTAAACATTAGTAACTATAAAAAACCGGACATTAGACATGAAAAAATAACATTTAACCTAAAAATATCGATGAATCACTTAAGGCTATTAACTGGGATGACAACCATAATAATACTTCTGTTGATAAAGTAGCACATTCCCTGATATCAAATATTCAAAATAGCATAAACTCCAATACCACCTGTACAAAAGTTGCAAACAGAAAAAACCTATAAAACCATGGATAACTATAGGGATGATAAAATCTATTCGTAGAAGAGATAAATTACACTTAAAAATAAAGAAAAATAAATCTAATGAAGAACTCAAAACACAATATTTAATATACAGAAATACATGCAATAAAATAATAAAAACCTTGAAACCCAAATACTACCAAAAGGAACTTGAAAAAAAACCGGTAATTCAAAAGAAACTTGGAAAATTGTTAAAGAACTTTGTAATTTAGCCAAAGATAAAACTTGCTCCACTGAGTTGCTCTCAATTAAAGCCACGGAAAAAGACTCTCTTAATGCAGTGAATCAGTACTTTACCTCAATCGGCCATGACCTTGCGACAGAAACACTTACCAAACTCAATAAAAATGAAAGTTAACTAGCCAACAAAACTGCCTTAATTAATCCACCTCAAACCTCTATGTTTTTCTCACCTACCGATCCGGATGAAGTACGTAGGGTGATATCATCAATTAAATCTACAAATTTCACTGGATGGGATAAAATACCGTCACAGCTCATTAAATCACTCGTCCATGTACTAGCGAGTCCCATTGCACATTTATGTAATCTGAGCTTAGCCAACGGTAAATTCCCTGAAGACTTTAAACTCGCCGTAGTTATTCCAATCTTTAAGGCTGGTGACAAACTATCTCCTGGCAACTATAGACCCATATCACTTCTATCAACTTTGTCTAAAATTTTAGAAACGATAGTCAACAAACGGCTAATGTCGTACTTAGAAGATAATAAATATCTATCAACCAACCAATATGGGTTTAGATCAGGTCATTCTACTGAAGATGCAGTTTTAAAATTAACGACTGAAATAACAAAGCACCTGGACAAAGGAAAGAAATGCATCGGTGTCTTTCTAGATCTTCAAAAAGCTTTTGATACTGTATCAATACCGATTTTGCTCAAACGTTTGGAAATTCTTGGTTTAAGGGGCCCAGTACAAGATTGGTTCAGGAGTTATCTCAATCAACGTAGACAATTTGTCCACCTAGGTGGCATTTCGAGTGATGAAGAAACATGTTCCTACGGAGTACCACAAGGTAACACGTTAGGACCGACTCTCTTTTTAGCTTATATCAGCTTATTAGCTTATATTTAGCTTATATAGCTTATATCAGCTTTCAGCTGGCTGAACTGGACATCTCAGGTACTGAAATTACTATGTTTGCGGATGATACAGTGCTATTATTTAATGACACATCCTGGGAAAGTCTTCAACTAACAACTGAAAATGGTTTACATAGGGTAACATCGTGGTTAAAAGACAGTCTTCTTTCTCTAAACACTTCCAAGACAAAATACTTATGTTTCAGCAAAACCAACGCATCTTAGCCACCCAATAACTTCAGCTTAACAATTCACTCTTACCCTTGTAACTCGACTAACCTAATCGATTCCAATCAGTGCCAATGCTCTAAGCTTAGCCGCGTTAATGTGATCAAATACCTGGGCGTACTTATTGATGATAGGCTCCAATGGGTTCCACATATAAAAGCCGTTGCGAAAAGATTACGAAAGCTTATTTTTGTTTTTAAGACACTTCGCTTTGTTGCATCAAACAAGTTACTCCTAGAGACTTACAAGGTTCTCGGTCAGTCCATTATTACATATTGTATTTGTTCTTGGGGGGAGAGTGCAAAACTCACTTATTGGAGGTGGAAAGAGCACAGAGAGTAGTACTGAAGGTCCTATTATTCTTACCATTTAGACATCCTACTACCAAGGTATATGAAGAGTGCAAGGTAGTCAGCGTGGGTAAACTATTTATATATCAGAGTTTAAGGAGATACCATCGCGTAACCGTACCTTCACTACCCTTGAACAATAAACGAATAGATAACTGCCCCGTACCAAACTGCAAGAGTGTCTTTGCTAGGCGACACTATACCTATACCTCTCCTCGTATTTATAACAAACTAAATTTAAAATATAAAACCAAGACATTAAGTAATTATCAAATTAAAAGCAAAATCATTGAATGGCTAAATAAGTTCGACTACGACACTACAGAAGATCTCCTAAAAGTAATAAAATAAATCAAAAAATTAACAAAAGGCATTATTTGGCTCAAATTCTATAACTAAGTTTAAAATCATGTAAACAGATATTTCTACACAATACCTACATGGTTCGTATTTTAATCAAAATGCATATCTATTTTAATCAAAATGCATGTCTACTTACAATATTCAGTGCACTATTAATTTGAATATTCACTTTCACTTTCATACTTACTAACCAAATTAATTTATTTGTATATCTAGTTACTTTTAGCAGTTGAATTTAACTATTGTAATTTTTGCCTTGACTGTACCACATACTGTTTAAGAAACTGCATCATTTTATTTTACAACTACCTACCATTAGTGTTACTTATAAATAAGTGATATGTAACTTTTAGTTTACCTAAATACATCTTTATAGATTTTTAATAAGTAATTTAATATCGTTCATTTTAATATGTATACCTACCCTTGTACTTGATGTAACTCAATGTGAATTGTTCACCAAAAGGAAAGAACTGGTTCCTGACACACAGGTAACCCTAGTTTAGGAACCAGGGCTACAATAATTTATACTTTTTGTGTTGCAATAAAGAAATGTTTATGTTTATGTTATGTTTAATGTATTGCTGTCCAACACTAAACTGGTCCCAACTTGCCTGACATTTGGAAGTGAGAATTTGATAGATTTGGTTTTACCAGCATTAAACAATAAATTCTTAACTGTGAACCAATTCAAGGTTGAAGATCATACTCTATTGACATCATCAAAATCTTCTTTTTGTCTTTCAATTTTGAAGACCAGTGAAGTATCATCAGCAAACAACACTATGTTAGTCAATTTCTCTACCATAAAAGGCAGATCGTTAATATATACCAGGAATAAGAAAGGGCCTAATATGGAACCTTGTGGAACGCCAATTTTTACCCCCGATCCATCAGATTTAACGCCGTTGACTTCTGCCTTTTGAATTCTATTGCTTAGGTATGATCTTAGTAGATCCAACGCTTTATTTCTAACTCCGTAATGATTTAATTTCATTAGTAACGTGTCATGATCAACACAATCAAATGCCTTCGACAGATCGCAAAAAACACCGATAGCATCCTGTGCGGCTTCCCATGCAGAATAAATATGAGATATAAAGGTAATACCTGCATCCGTAGTCGATTTACCCCTAGTGAAACCGCATTGCTTGGCGTGGAGTTGTTTTGTACGGTTGAAGTGTGAGAGCATTTGATTGAGTATAATCTTTTAAAAAAATTTACTTAGTGCTGGAAGAACCGATATTGGTCTGAAATTTGACGGATCACCCTTGTCTCCCGACTTGAACAGAGGTATAAGTTTACTGTGTTTCATGAGGTCTGGGAAAGCTCCATCATCAACACATTTATTAAATATATAAGCTAGGTGTGGGGCTATAACAAGTATTATTGAACCAATGACTTTGACTGACATACCCCACAGGTCTTCAGTATTTTTTAAGTTAAGTAATCTATACGTTTTGACAATATCCTGGGGACATACATGATAAAATTTAAAATCTACATTACTGATTCTAGTGCTGTTTTTTAACAAAACCTTTGCTTCATATGGAGATGAATTTAGACGCTCTGTTGTGAGTAAGGATGCATTGGTGAAGAATGTTTCAAAAGCTCGAGCTACCTCAGCGTTGGATTTAACAACATCATCACCTATCTTTAAGCAGAAATCATTATCCCTTGGTATAACTTTGCCAGTTTCACGGTTTATGATTTGCCAAACCGTTTTCATTCTTGTATTTGTATTGTATATTTATATATATTTGTATGAATTTTGTATTTTTCTATATATGTGTAAAGTTTTTGCAGTTCCACAAACCAACTTGAAAGTTTTGGAATATTTTTTAACATAGTCATGAAATTTTATATCAAATTATTGGTTTTTTGTTCATAAAGATCATACAAGATAGCTCTACTTTTACGAATTCCAAATGTTGCCCAGTCATTAAATTTAGATTTACCGTTGTTGGCACTGACTTTCTTTAATTTAAAAACTGTATTGAATTCTGTTTGAATAATGTTGAAGAAGTCAGAATAGATTTTGTTCGGGTTCTGTTCATCAAAATCCGGTACTGGCAAAACCAGTTTTTCATATACATCTCTAGTGTATGGGATGTAATAGGCCTAAAAAGTGATGGATCAGTTTTATTTTCACTAGTAATTTGGAATGAAACTGTTTGACTACTGTGATCGGAAGGTAAACAGTTAATTACATTTTTACTTGTGAATGCAGTCACAAAAAACGTTATCTAAGCAAGTTTGGTGTGTAATTTGTTCTCCGAATATTTTGCGTCAGTTTTTGAGAAGGACGACATCGATCACGATGGTGACTGTGAAGACTTAACCAACGTCGGTGAATGTAACAATACCCTAGCCAATATGACTATACCTCAAGATGCAGTTCGTAGAAAGTTGCTGACTGTAAATGTCAATAAGGGAGCTGGTCCTGACGGGATTCCCCGCTACTTCATTCAATCATGTGCCGGTGCTCTATCTATACCTCTTAAGATCATCTTCAACAAGTCGTTCAGCACGAGCACTTTTCCAAATAATTGGAAATTGGCGTATGTTGTGCCTATCCATAAATCGGGTGATATTAGCAATTGTGGTAACTATCGCCCCATCAGCATATTATCATGCTTCGCTAAGGTGCTTGAGTCGTTCGTCTTCGATGTGCTCTATAGCCATGTCAAGCCACGTATTGTACCTGAGCAGCACGGCTTTGTCAAGGGAAAATCAACTGTCTCCAATCTGCTCGAGTACACAAACTACCTGTGTACGGCGTTCAACGACCGCTGCCAAGTGGACACAATCTACACAGATTTTCGTAAAGCTTTTGATAAAGTAAACCATCGTATTCTTTGTTGCAAACTATCACTATATGGGGTGCACGGAAACTTTCTGCGCTGGGTGGAATCATATATCAAAAACCGTAGCCAAATAATAGCGCTGAAAGGGCACTTATCGTCTCCAGCTGGAATCCCCTCTGGTATTCCGCAAGGATCTCTACTAGGGCCTTTATTCTTCATAATTTTTATCAATGACCTGGTGATAAAATTCAATAGTCCTTGCTTGTTATACGCTGACGACCTCAAAGTCTTTACACGTGTCCGTACACAACGCGACTGCACAACCCTTCAGGAAGACTTGAACACACTGTCCCACTGGTGCGCAGACAACCGCATGTTTTTGGCTGCTGACAAGTGCTTCATAATTACGATGACCCGTAACCACAATCCTGTCCTGTCCGATTATACCATAGGGGATGTAACGCTGCAAAGAAAACACGAAGCCCGTGACTTAGGCGTTATTTTCGACGACAAACTAAGTCTTAATCAACACTGCTCAGCCCTAGTAAAAAAATGTAACCAACTTCTTGGATTCATTTCAAGAGTAACTAAGTCCTTTAAGAAATCAGAGAGTCTCATTCTGTTGTATAATGCCCTTGTCCGCTCCAGATTGGAATATGCGTCTGTCATTTGGTCACCATTTTACAAAACCCACATCGATCATGTTGAGTCAGTCCAGAAGCGCTTCCTACGCATGCTCTGCGCGCGTCTCGGTCTTCGTCGCGCGGTCAAGTCTTACGATAAAAGATGCGAACGTTGCTCACTGGAATCCTTAGAGTCGCGTCGTAGACTCCAGGATCTGATCCATCTTCATAAAATAATAAATGGAGCAATAGTAACTTCTACTCTCTCAGAAATCAACTTTCAAGTACCAAGCAGGTCAGTCAGGATACCGCGTCCTTTCTTCATCCCAACATGCAGGTCGAACATCAGCGCTAATAACCCCATGCTTCGAATGTGTCGTCGCTACAATGAAGTTGTGGCCACCGAAGATGATGTTCCTGACATCTACCACGTCTCGTTGCCTTGCTTTAAATATAAAATGCGCAAAATCCTTAAGCAGGTATGATAAATCATTGATTGTACCAGATATCGATCATCATTTATTTATGTTTTTAAATTGTTTTTTATTTAGTTTTTTTAGTTCGATTTCATCTCTTAAGTGTAGAAAAATAAATTAAGTTTTTCCAATAGTTAAGTAGGTAATCTTTCCATTGTATGTAGTTTTTGTTTAGTTAGTTCTAGATTTACCTTACACCATGCTGTGTACACATACTTTTGGCGCTGGAGACAGCCCCTTTTGTACTTGTTTTGTTGCTGTAATTTGATGTATTATCTCTAGTGCTATTTTGTGTACCTAATATAATAAATAAATAAATAAATAAATAAATAAACATTCAAAAATTTCAACTTGTCTTTGACAGATTCCGCGACTTCAATCTAAAGTTACAACCCGACAAATGCGAATTCTTACGTCGTTAAGTAACATACTTAGGCCACGTAATCACTGACAAAGGCGTGCAACCTAATCCTGACAAAGTCAAGGCAGTCACAGAATTCCCGGTCCCACGAAATCCCAAGGAAATAAAATCGTTTCTCGGCCTAGTCGGCTACTATCGCAGACTCATAGACAATTTTTCTAAAATAACTAAACCTCTCACTTCTCTCCTAAAGAAGGACGTCGCATTCCACTGGACCTCTGAACAAGATTTAGCGTTCAACTATCTTAAAGAAAAATTTACTACAGCACCATTACTTCAATATCCAGATTTTTCACAACCTTTCGTAGTAATTACTGACGCAAGCAATAGCGCAGTCGGCGCTGTCCTATCCCAAGGCCCTATCGGAAAAGATCTTCCAATTGCATACGCCTCCCGCACTATGTATAAAGCAGAATGTAATTACTCTACAACTGAGAAAGAACTCCTTGTCATCATTTTTGCCGTGAAATGTTTCCGCCCTTATTTTTATGGTAATAAATTTAAAATTGTAACCGTTCATCGGCCACTGACCTGGCTCTTCAATGTAAAAGACCCCGGAAGTCGACTCATACGGTGGAGATTAAAGCTTGAAGAGTACGACTATGAAATTATATACAAACAAGGCAAACTAAATTCAAATGCCGATGCTCTCTCTCCAATTCCTATCCATGTCACAACCCGTAAACAAAGTCAAAATGACCCGATCTCTATCACTTACGAAGGATATTTCAAGAAACAATTTACCAAAACCTTGGAAACGTCAAACACTAAAATCACAGAGCATTCGCAGAAACTGCATCTATCCAAATTATCTTCAATAGCTCTCCCCACTTCCGTGGACTTCGACGTTTCCATGCCCAGTTGTGAGGAAATACTATCTCAGGTCAAAAACTCAGAAGCCATACAAAATACTGAGCGAGAACCCTTCACTGTACTTCCATTTCCTAGCGATCTCAAAACATACTACTTCTTATTTACTAAAATCCATCATAACGATGAGACCAATTATAAAACTATATTTGACCTATTATTGCCACTGAATAACATCATACTGCAAAATAACCCCACTCTGACAGATTAAGTATTCCTTTAATCTACGTAGAAAAATATTTCGTTTACAAAATGCTCCCGTTGCCAGTTCCTCATGATAAAAACAATCCTAACACGTTCTCTCTAATCCAACCCACCAAACCGTACTTAGTTCTAAGTGATGATAAGTTCCCCTATACTCTAATGGATAATCTATTTTATTGTGACACTATCAGTGACAAATGTTCGATTTGCCCGTTATCAACTATCTACTCTACCATAACAATAATAATAATAATAATAACTTTATTTCAGATATCAAAGATCCATATTACATTAAAAGAAATCTACATCTAATTTAAATAATAAAATCACAAATACAAAAGGAAAATAATAATTACAAAACTAAAACATAAAATTTTAACTCATGCAATTAAATTAAATTCCATAAAATAAAGTAAAACAAAATGTCAGTAAATTTAATTAAAAAAATGTCAAAAAATAAAATTAAAACCATTCAAATCAAATAAAAATGTCAAGTGTATAAAATAATAAATTTTAAATGTCAATAAAAAAATTAATTGCATCAAACTATAAAATTAAGTCAAACCACATCTATTTAAAATAAGTTGGCTATATATGGCACGGCTCGACGTCCCACATACTGTAAGTGTGCCTATCATCACACTCACCCAGTGTTTCAGTATTGGGCTGTAGAGCCACTCCGCGATGACTGCTAGGATGGTGTTGGAGCTGCTGCTGCATAAATCCGTGCTGTGAGACTCGATTAATTACAGAGCTTGCAGACTCCTTACATAAAGAATGTGATACCAAGCTATTTTTCGGTGATGTAGACATTTGGCATGTTTTGAATAATAATAGATGGATATTTGTACAGTCTAAACAAACTCAATTAACTGTAAAATGTGATGACAAAATTGACGATTATTCCATCATAGGAACGGGTACCTTAAAACTCACAGATGACTGTGTTGGCTATTGTAGAGCAATCCAATTACTGCCTTCTAGTTCTAAGCAAATTCTAATACTTGGTGACTTAGATATAAAGTTTAATATTATCGAAGACGATTGTTGTAGAAGAGAAAAGTTCAATCATACTCTACCTTCACTATCTCCTATTTCACTCAATAATATTAACCTTGACTCTCTTAAAAATGCGTCTCATAAATTAGATAACTTAGAAAACGATATAAATAATATTCAACAACAATCGCACTTCATAAAATACGGTACTTATTATTATTCTAGTTTTACCCTTACTATAATCGGTTTCATATTCCTTTATCTAATAAATAAGCTGTATAAATATTTCAATAGACGAGGTTCATCCTCCAGTTGCTGTATCCAGATCTTCAATCAGTTTCATAATAAAAAGGAAAATTTTCATGAATCAAATGTAAATCACTCGGTAGAAATGTATGAAATGTCATCTGATGAAGATTGCAAATCTGTTAAATCTTTACCCCCTGCGAATGTCCCAAAAGCTAAAGTAAAATTCAGTTCAACAATAAACATAACTAGTTATTAATTGAGATCACATTTAGTCTCATCTTTTTCAGCTCAATGTCTTAGTTAGAATATAATCATAATAAGAGACACTTTTGTAGTAAGAGTAATTTTGAGTTTTGATTTACTCAGCTTCATCTATTTGAGATAAAGCTTCGTTTTAACGGGGCGGCTGTTATATCCAAATATACTATGTACCGTTTCCTTAGTCAGCAGAAGCGCCACATAGCAAGTGACGCCGTGACGTCACAGTTGCATTGAATAAAAATCATTTTCTACCCAAACTCGAGTTAGTCGTTATTCTGTCTTGGCCGATAATTATTCTCATCATATTCACCTCGTCGCGAGTGTATTGATGTAATTTAAATATTCATTACTGTTATGTTTTTGGAACTGTGAATTTATAATAAAGTGTTTGTGTAAATCAAAGAGTTTAAAAAAAAACTCTATTAAGGACTGCCTGATAACAGAACGAAATTATCTGAAACTGGAACTTCTTCAATGTAGGACAATTGCCTTCTCTCGGGGAACAAAAATCACAGACATGCTGTAATGGTACACGAGAGTCAGTACATTTGATACTTCATTTTGCGTGACAGAGGGCTAGCCCATCGCCGCGCTGTATTTGAATACAAGAGTCGATTCATTTAACGTTTGGGTTTTTGAGTAGCTCAGGGTAAGGTGGCAAAAACAATGAGCCGAGCGCGTGGTTTGGTTCCAGGAACAGAGGTCAGGTCAGGTTTTTTTGGCGCATTCCTGCGAAATGTGTAGGGATCAGAGCCGATTTGGCTGCGCGCTGAATAAATTATGAATAACTGATTAATGGAAGGTTATTATGGAACGATACGGAGAAAGCTATTATGTTGACTGCAAATATACAATTGCGTTTGTTTGGTACGATGTGGCGAGTTTGACACCACTGGTTTGAATATCATTCTAGTGGTCTTTGTCTAAGACGCTAGCGGTCGGGAAGGCTTAATTAATCGCAACAAGCTTTTATAGCCAGCGATCGACAAATTCTGTGTATCGGCAATACCAAATGATTTGAGAGATAGCCAATGGTTGATTAGAAACTATGCGTACACACAATTTGTAGAACGGCGGATCTGCATGGCATGGTTGAAATTAGACCCTGTGTAGTTAGTGATAAGAAGCTTTCGCTTGGGCAGCGCGTGTTCGCAAAGGACGCCATTTTTTTTCCAGACATGTGGGGTCTATAAATACGAACGCGTGGGAAGGGAAGCCATTCAGTCTCAACGTCAAGCTACTGTGACAGTCGTCTTTCAGGAATTCTAAACAGTTCGGTCTGCCGTTTTACGCGTCTGAACTGGACGGATTGTGATTGCGAGTTACAGTGGATTTTTGTGAGTGTCTGAAGCGCCGAGATATACCTCGGTTCTTATCTTTTAAATCAACCTACCCTAAATTCCAAAACTATCCTTGGGTCGTTAGATAAGAACTTGTAGGTAATTGATCTGAGTCTGAGTCTGGGCTTGGAGCGACCCTAAATTCCTTTTTCCTTCACCATAGGGTTCCTGGATTGGCTCTTAGGATATTCGCGGGCTAATCCTCTCCTCATTCCTTTCGAGTAGCGAGTTTTGAAATTCCCACACACACAGTCATTAAACATACAAGCATATTCAAATCAAACTCAACCATTTTCGAGTGGTGTCGATAATGGACGTGGTATAACACTAGGATTTTAGACTAGGCTAGACAGGAGTTTAGTTGCGGCTAAACCTAGGTTGGCAGGGCATAGGGAGACTGTTTGATCGATGAGGTTCCGCGGATGGAAATAACAAATTCAGAACAAAGTTAAACCGGTGTCAACACAGATAACCTATCCTGTTGATATTTTGACATTTGAGTGTTGTCGGGGACGCACGAAGAGATCAAATTACAGTCTAAAATTCATTGTTTAGGACCGGGTAGATTGTTTTGCTTTGCCTTGAGTAGGTTTGGATTCAAGTTGCATCTTTAAATTAAATATAAATTTCGCTGGAGGTCTAATGTGTAGGCTGAGTCAAATATTAATGATTGGGCTCGGTCGAGGACGTGCTGAGGTCAGTGAAGTTCATAGATCGGTATTTACCGAAGTATGCACTTCGCTATGGTGAGGGTTAGATCTCCTAAAGCGCTAATGACAACGTTTCGATAACATCCAGCTCAAATTGCGCAGAGTTGAAGGTTTCAAAACGTTACGGACCTTTTGAGGTAACCGCTAGTTCAAACCCATTTCAGAAAAACAAATCGCAATTGTGTAAACCGGTCTATTCGGATCGTTATTGCCGTGAATTAAATATATAATAGACATTACTTGAGATAGATGTGTGTATTGGAAATATTGTTGTAAGAAGTTTGATTGATTCTGGGAGCGAAATCAGTGTAATAAGTCGGAGAGTGTATGATGAAGTATGCAAACGATAGAAACGATTTTAAACAGTTCAGTTTTGTAAGTAAGAAATAAGCAACAACAAAAAAAGGGGCATTGTTTTCACAATTCTTCGGACGAGCTACGACGGTTTAGTGTTCAGGAAATGGGCCGGCCTAGGAAAAACGTTAGTCGGGTAGTACAAGACGACTCACTTTCGCAGACAAGTGGTTTAAATAATGAGACGGCGTCAGGACAGGTGACTCAATTGTTATCTGAAATAGTGAGCAGATTAGACAGTTTGGAGCTGGGTTCGAGTACGAGCAATGCTAGTAGAACTTCGGACAGACAGACTGACAGACAGGAACTAGAGACGTTTGAACAATCGGTATAAAAACGTCAAACATGCATAGTGAAAATGACACAGAAGTTGCCAACATTCGATGGGCGGAGTTCGGAAAATCCGATGATTTTCTTAAGAGATTTAAAGGCTTATATTAAAGTCTCGGGAGATACTTCGAGGGCTTTGATATGGGCAACGGATAGTTTGGTAGGAATTGCAAAAGTTCGAATGAGCATATACAGAGACTCATGGCGAACCTATTCAGATTTTGAAAAAGATTTCAGAGAGGTATTCTGGGGTGATAATGAACAGGAATTAATTAAACAAAGATTATTAACCGCGAAGTTCGATTCTAAGAAAGGTCAAAGTATGGAAGAATTCTTTGCCTCTCAATTGAATAGCATATATGAGCTTACGATACCGTTTACTGATACGGAGAAGATCAACACGATTTTCAGACAGTTGCCGCGCGATATTCAGGTAGCGTTTTTTGCTAGAAAGGAACCAATGACTATAATACGAGATGCGGTCGAGTTCCTTCGGCATTTAGAACGGAATGTCGATGGGGGATTAAGTGCGTTGCAGAGTTCGGAGACAATGAATACGAACGACGTAAGGCGGAATAGCTACATGCGAGGGCAATATCGTGCTATGCGAGTAGATGCGATATAACGCGGTGAGTCGTAGGAATAATTATAACGCGGGAACGAAGGCACGAAACGAATTTGGGATGCGTGCTCGCGGTCAAGGCAATAGGGTTCCAAAGGGGCAATGATAGTTCAGGAAATACAGAGGCAGGGCAAGGTTCAAGTGACAGGAATAATGCGATAAATCAGAATTCAAAAAACTAGTGGACTCGCGCGGGTCGTTCGCGCTCAGATATTTATTACGCTTTGGGTGGACAGCCGATCAAATTGAAAAAAAGCATAGACTGTATGAATTGTGTAATTTGGATTCGAACGTGGGTGTGAATGAATTTATTCAATTACTAGCGCATAAAGCGCATGGATATGCCGTGTGTTTAGATGAAAAATCGAGATTGGATTGTATAGGCCGCAATGACAGGCGTTTACATACGATATTCAGAGACGACGATTCGACTGAGTGTGGGCGCGATTTATGTAGTACCTTGACATTACTTGAGATAGATGTGTGTATTGGAAATATTGTTGTAAGAAGTTTGATTGATTCTGGGAGCGAAATCAGTGTAATAAGTCGGAGAGTGTATGATGAAGTATGCAGGCAAATGGGAAAACCAACGGAAATACCGATTCCAAGTTTGAGAATCACAGGTGCGTTTGGGGTCAGTAAGGAAAAGGTTGATAAGTTAGTTACGTTACCATTAACAATAGGTGAATACGTTATCGATACTCCAATGCTAGTATTAACAAGGGTGCCTAAAGATTTAATTTTAGGGTTTGATTTTATACAACAGATGCGAGCCAGTTTAATGTGTGAGGGTAATAAGAGGCTAATTATACGAAGCGCCGGGCGGATGTGTGGATTTTTGCTGTTGTACAATGGGAGTACATAACCTAGATACCAGTAGAAATATGATAGAGGAATATGTGAATAATTCATCAATACCTGTTGAACACAAAACAAAGTTATTGCCGGTGTTAAATAAACATGCAGAGTTGTTTAGCGATAGGGTAGGTCGGACAAATAAATATATACATGAGATAAAAATGAGAGATGAAACGCCTTTCGTAAAACGAAGCTATCCCATACCGTTCGCTTATCGCGATAAAGTAACAAAACGATTGGAAGAAATTGAACAGATAGGTATTATTAGCAGGCAATCTACGGATTTCAGCAGTCCATTGACTTGTGCACTAAAGAAGTCAGGGGAGGTACGTATATTGCTCGATGCGCGACAATTAAACACGGGAATGGTTGGGGAAGTTGAAACTACACCTTTAATGAGTGAGAGAGAGAGATCCGGGTCGCCGGATAAATTACATAGGGGTTATTGATATCAAAGATGCGTATTTTTCTATACCATTATCAGACGAATCTAAACGATACACGGGTTTTGTATATCAAGGCAGATGTTACGTTTACAACGTTTTATGTCAGGGGTTGAAAACCAGTGTGGGTTCATTTTCGAGGGCGATGGACTTAATCTTAGGGCCAGAGATTAGGTCATATTGTTTAAATTTTGTTGACGATTTGGCGATTTTAACTGAGGGTGACTTCGATCAGCATTTGTCTCAAGTGGACACGGTTCTGAGTAAATTGAAAGATGCGGGCTTCACATGCAAACTAAAAAAATGCGAGTTCGCACAAAAAAAGGTCAAGTTATTGGGGCATATTTTGTCTACACAAGGTTTGCAGATGGACCCGGTCAAAATTGAAACACTTAAATTATATCCGTCACCCAGAACTGTCAGGCAATTGAGGGCGTTTTTGGGGTTCATAAATTACTTTCGGAGGTTTATAAAAAAATTTGGAACGTTAACACAGCCCTTATACAAATTATTACGGTCTGGAGTCAAGTTCGTTTGGAGTGCGCAGGTGCAGAGTGCTTTTGACGAGATAAAAAAACAATTCTCAGAAAGTATAATATTGAGTCAGCCATTGGCGGGAAAGACGTATTATGTTCAATGCGACGCCAGCGCTATAGGAATTGGGGGCTATGTTTATCAATTAGATGATTTGGGCCAGGAACGAATTATAGGGTTTTGTTCGCAGGCATTTAAGGGAGCTCAAACTAGATGGGCTGTCAGCGAACAGGAAATGTATGCAGTTATATACACTTTAAAGCGATTTGAGATATATTTGCGGGGAGAAAAAGTTATTATTAGAACTGATCTTAAAAGTTTGACGTTCATTAAGTCGTGGACTTTATTGGGGGCACGCGTAACTAGGTGGGTTATGTTTTTAGAGCAATTCGATTACGACCTAGAGTTTGTGCGAGGGATTGATAATCAAATTGCCGACACGCTAAGCAGGCGAATAGCGGGACCTGGAGGTATGAATGACAGTATAAATGTTCAGCCGGGAATATTCTGGTTTCAGGCATCGAATACCGCAAGTGTTATGTCGAGTTTACGGGACATTGCGAGATTATAAAGCGAAGATGAGCGGTTAAATCGAATTGGCGGTTGTATCAGACGTTGGGTGGTAGATACGGAAACGAGAGGGTTTGATAATTACAAGCTAGTAGGTGATACGTTATATTTTCACGTGCCGAAGCGGAACGTACAGTTGTTAGTAATTCCGGAGGCATTACAGGAGGAACTAATATCACACATACATGAAGAAATAGGTCACTACGGCAGATATAAAATATTAGCACTGATGAAGGACGTAGGAAGGAAGTAGGGTGATTAGCACGGTGATAAGAAGTTGTGACATATGTCAAAAGGTCAAACCAAGTACTAACAATACCGTTGGTCCTTGTACACCGGTGTTGGCGGAAAAGTTGGGTGAGAAAGTTTTCTCGGACCTTTATTGGCCATTACCCGTAGGTAAATTCGGATATCAATATACAGTGGTGGTCATATAATTAAGAACGATTTGTTAATATAAGAACAGAACATACTCTGTTAATTTTTGTTTCGTCAGATAAAAGAACATTTTTCCACTGTCTTGCTGTCCAGCTTTCATACCTCCTAGCAAATGCAAGCCGGGCTTGCCTATGACACTGTTTCAACATGGGCCCCTTTCTTGCTATCCTTCCGTTCAACTTCGCTTCTACCAATCGCCTTCGGATAGTGCGCGCTGAGATCGCTGAAGGGTTATTTTCACCAAAGTATTCTTTTTTTGACTCATTAGACCCCTTAAAAGGGTATTGTTTTGCCAAACGCACGATATTTCGATCGTCTCGCTGAGATGACTTTCTCTGTTTAGGTAC
This sequence comes from Argyresthia goedartella, assembly GCA_949825045.1. NCBI lineage: Eukaryota > Metazoa > Arthropoda > Insecta > Lepidoptera > Argyresthiidae > Argyresthia > Argyresthia goedartella. The sequence goes on along the minus strand of OX463821.1, from coordinate 15,390,300 downwards.
ACGAGGAATATTTAAAGTTGTTTGATGTGTGTTAAAATGCTTCACAGCGTGGAATATCATCGTTTTTGAGCACTGCAAATGATTGGCAATCTTTTTGTATGACCAATTCATATCGCGAAGTTTTATTATTACTTCCCTTGTAGATGCATCACAACTTTTATTTTTTCCCATTTTTTTATTATGAAACGATCAACTTTTTGACTTTTACAGAACTAAATGGCGCCAAAATTACTCGAATAGTGGCCTAGTTACAGAGTGTTCTCTATTTAAATTTGAATAAAAAAATAAACTATCCAGCGTTCTTAATTATGTGGCCAGCCAGTAAGTTTGCAATAACATGTTAAGATATATTATATACAAAAAGTTTACTTATATAATAATATTGTTGAATTTATCATATTATAACTGTATGCTACGATTGTGTAAAACAGTTTTACGATACCGAGAGAGATACAAAACGATATGCAATAAGTGATAATCTCGTAAGTTTGAAAAAAGCTTGTTTTCAAATAGTCGTTCTTAATTATATGACCACCACTGTATATATATATATATATATATGTGATTCAAGACGTGTACAGTAAGGTAATAAAATTATATCCAATGCGTAAAGCGACAGGTAGGAGCGTGCTCGCTTGTACAAACAGATTTCATAGGGAAATACCTATCGAAACTATAATTACGGACTCAGGACCACAGTTCATATCGAAAGTTTGGGAATTTGGTCTCAAACAGCTAGGGATTCGGGTCACTCATACGTCGGTGTATTGTCCAAATTCTAATAGCGTAGAAAGAGTAAATCGCGAGCTAGGTCGACTAATTAGAACTTATTGCGGCGGAAGTAATCGAAGTTGGGTCGACGTATTACCGGACATTCAAAATTGCTACAATAATATCTAACACACAAGCACAGGCTTTGCGCCTAATGAGTTGGCGTTTGGTAGGCGGGAACCGTTAACTATTGACAAGGAATTAGGCGATGCATGGTTATAAGGTCATAGTGTGCGAGATACGGAACAGGTGCGGAATGTAGCGATAGAAAACTCTAAAAGTTCTAGTGAACGACGTAAGCGACAGGCAGACAAACGGCGTAAGTTAGAAGTCTATCGTATAGGTGATTATGTGAAACTTAAGACTTTTGTGCGTTCAAATAAAGAACATAAAATCATGCGGAAATTTTCATTGTTGTATAAAGGGCCTTATGTTATTTCGGCAGTGGTATATCCGAACTGTTATACTTTAGTGGATCCGGTTTCAAATGAGATATTGGGTAACTACAATACTATAAATATAGCTAGGTATTATGTGAGGACGAATAAGGGCGTAGATAAATAAGATAGCGTATAAAAGTTATATAATTAAGCTGTAAGCTGTAAATTTGAGTAACTACTTTGTAGATTTAAGGATCTTGCATGGTTTAGAAAGGAACAAAAACAATATATATATATATACATATATATATATATATATATATATATAGTAATACGAATTAGGATAAGTTGCGGGTAAGCGAGGTTGTATAGTTAGATAGATAAATAAGATAAGACAGGAGAGAGCTCAATCGAGTTGTGTAAATATTATATACATAATTGACAGATTCATCGGTCTGTGTACATGATTTGAGATGTCCGTACATATAGAGTAGATATGGACAAAGCATGGGTAGCATAGTGGTAATGAGATCCTTGCGCCATGTTTAACTGAGATAAACAGTGTCTCAAGGTCTGGGAGGGGGCTGTAATAGTACACGAGAGTCAGTACATTTGATACTTCATTTTGCGTGACAGAGGGCTAGCCCATCGCCGCGCTGTATTTGAATACAAGAGTCGATTCATTTAACGTTTGGGTTTTTGAGTAGCTCAGGGTAAGGTGGCAAAAACAATGAGCCGAGCGCGTGGTTTGGTTCCAGGAACAGAGGTCAGGTCAGGTTTTTTTGGCGCATTCCTGCGAAATGTGTAGGGATCAGAGCCGATTTGGCTGCGCGCTGAATAAATTATGAATAACTGATTAATGGAAGGTTATTATGGAACGATACGGAGAAAGCTATTATGTTGACTGCAAATATACAATTGCGTTTGTTTGGTACGATGTGGCGAGTTTGACACCACTGGTTTGAATATCATTCTAGTGGTCTTTGTCTAAGACGCTAGCGGTCGGGAAGGCTTAATTAATCGCAACAAGCTTTTATAGCCAGCGATCGACAAATTCTTTGTATCGGCAATACCAAATGATTTGAGTGATAGCCAATGGTTGATTAAAAACTATGCGTACACACAATTTGTAGAACGGCGGATCTGCATGACATAGTTGAAATTAGACCCTGTGTAGTTAGTGATAAGTAGCTTTCGCTTGGGCAGCGCGTGTTCGCAAAGGACGCCATTTTTTTTCAGACATGTGGGGTCTATAAATACGAGCGCGTGGGAAGGGAAGCCATTCAGTCTCAGCGTCAAGCTACTGTGACAGTCGTCTTTCAGGAATTCTAAACAGTTCGGTCTGCCGTTTTACGCGTCTGAACTGGACGGATTGTGATTGCGAGTTACAGTGGATTTTTGTGAGTGTCTGAAGCGCCGAGATATACCTCGGTTCTTATCTTTTAAATCAACCTACCCTAAATTCCAAAACTATCCTTGGGTCGTTAGATAAGAACTTGTAGGTAATTGATCTGAGTCTGAGTCTGGGCTTGGAGCGACCCTAAATTCCTTTTTCCTTCACCATAGGGTTCCTGGATTGGCTCTTAGGATATTCGCGGGCTAATCCTCTCCTCATTCCTTTCGAGTAGCGAGTTTTGAAATTCCCACACACACAGTCATTAAACATACAAGCATATTCAAATCAAACTCAACCATTTTCGAGTGGTGTCGATAATGGACGTGGTATAACACTAGGATTTTAGACTAGGCTAGACAGGAGTTTAGTTGCGGCTAAACCTAGGTTGGCAGGGCCTAGGGAGACTGTTTGATTGATGAGGTTCCGCGGATGGAAATAACAAATTCAGAACAAAGTTAAACCGGTGTCAACACAGATAACCTATCCTGTTGATATTTTGACATTTGAGTGTTGTCGGGGACGCGCGAAGAGATCAAATTACAGTCTAAAGTTCATTGTTTAGGACCGAGTAGATTGTTTTGCTTTGCCTTGAGTAGGTTTGGATTCAAGTTGCATCTTTAAATTAAATGTTAATTTCGCTGGAGGTCTAATGTGTAGGCTGAGTCAAATATTAATGATTGGGCTCGGTCGAGGACGTGCTGAGGTCAGTGAAGTTCATAGATCGGTATTTACCGAAGTATGCACTTCGCTATGGTGAGGGTTAGATCTCCTAAAGCGCTAATGACAACGTTTCGATAACATCCAGCTCAAATTGCGCAGAGTTGAAAGTTTCAAAACGTTACGGACCTTTTGAGGTAACCGCTAGTTCAAACCCATTTCGGAAAAACAAATCGCAATTGTGTAAACCGGTCTATTCGAATCGTTATTGCCGTTTAGTTCACGGCAATAACGCATTAACGATATAATTGGAACCACCACAAGCCGCTACTAGCGAGCACATGAAATATCATTGAGTACTCACGTCGTAAAACTACGACGGATATCTATACGATATCCCAAACAAATATTATAAATTGTGGTCGACCACTAAAAGAAGTTCCAAGCGCCCATATATATAAAAACAAATGGTACCATCACACAGAATACAAAAACGATCAATCTGGCGCAATACACCGCTAACTGATGCGAAGCTCCGGCTTGCGGGCATATATGCTTTCTCTGTCTAACTTGAAACTGTAACTTCCTGAACCAATCTTCTGTTCGACTATTGTACGCCTAACGAACTTCTCAACGAACGAGGAATTCAGACTTATCATTCTTACTTACAATTTCTACAGCTGAATCGGGACATCTCTTTTTGGGGTAGATAGAATGGACGATCATAGCTACTGATAGCGGTGGCTCGACCTTAGCCTTTAATGCCGTTATAAGAAAAAAGAAAACTAAAAAGAAAACTAAATGTATTAAATTCGTGTTACCCAATGTGAACCCGGTAACTACAGACATATTTATAAAAGGACAGAGATTGGACCTTGTGCAGTCGACTGTCTTTTTGGGCATTACTTTAGACGCCAAACTACAATGGGATCCTCATATAAATAAATTGTCGAACAGACTGAGTTCAGCAGCGTTCGCAGTTAAAAAAATTAGAGCTCTTACCGACGTAGACACCGCTAGACTAGTCTACTTTAGTTACTTTCATAGTCTAATGACCTATGGTATTTTATTGTGGGGTCACGCTGCGAATGCTAATAGTATATTTATTCTGCAGAAACGGGCTGTTCGTGCAATTTATAGATTAGGGCCTAGAGTGTCACTGAGGGAAAAGTTTAAAGGAATCAATATTCTGACATTTGTGTCTCAATATATCTATGACAATCTTGTGTATGTAAAAAGAAATATAACTAATTTTCAGAAGTACAGTGATATACACAATTTTAATACTAGAAATAAAGACAAGTTGGTTGCTTATGTAAGCCGACTACATAAAATTAGTAATTCTTTTAAAGGCAATTGTATACGCTATTACAATAAGGTCCCTACTGATATTAAAAACTTACCTTTAGACAAGTTTAAAATAATAATAAAACAGAAATCGTATAAAAAAGGTTACTATAGGATATCTGATTACTTAGAGGACAGATGTCCATGGGAATAGATTGTTTGAGTAACAGGCTGTTTCGATATATAATTAGCATTCATTTTGTAATTTGACAATATTTTATTTAAAAAAGGAAACGCAAAAGATGCGACGACTGTGGAGTTTCTTCGGTGAGCTCTTCTCCACAGATTCCGCCATTGTGTTAGTGAACTCACCCAAAAAAATGTAATGACGGATCTAAGTGATGTAACAACATCCTATGGAAATAAATGATTTTTGATTTTGATTTTGATTTGATAATACAAGTTTATAATAAGTTACCAGAAGCCTTAGTAGTCTTAGAATATCGTAAATTTATTGTAGCACTAAAGAAACTTTTGGTGTTCGTGTGTCCTTATAGCTTAAATGAATTTTATAATTTTGACATTGAATCCTGTGTATCATTTTGAAATTACCTCCCAATTCTAATTGACATTATATCATGACCTATATCAAACTAAATGCAATTAATTAATACTCACCAAAATTTCTACACTATTATTTTTAACTAAAGGCATTTTCTCTTAATTTAACCTAAATGTGGTTGAGTACATACTCTTTCACGTAAATACTTATTTTATTTTATTTTAAATTGCTACACCCTATGGGTAAAATTACATAGTACTTAAGTGATGCAAAATGTAACACCTTCATCAAGCATGCAATTTATTGCAATAAACAAATTGAAATTGAAATAGCTATCCTGTCTAGGGACCGTTTAGGGTAAAACACGGATAAAAATTCATGAGACGCTTTTATTTCATTTAACCTATCTACTACATTCTAGATTACTGACTGTACATAGGAATAGAAACGCCACGGATTCACAACAGACATAGGCTGTGACGGTACGTAATTTACTGATAGTGCACCCTATGTCGATGGGCCTTCCCCTCGTGATATTACGGCGTGTAGTTGTTTATTCGCCTATGCTTACGGGACCTCGTCGGTCAGGGGGTATCCATGAGACCGACGACGCAAATCAATTTCCCTACGAACCTTAGGGGTTTGTATTTACGTCAACGGTTGACCTACTCCTGCCGTGGGGGAGGGTTAAGTTCTACGGAGTTCCGTCGGTCAGGGGATAACCATGAGACCGAAGTCACGGGAGCGGGAGAGAGGGGGACCTACAGTGTTCCGTCGGTCAGGGGGTAACCATGGGACCGACGTCACAGGAATAGCCAGTCGGTCAGGGGGTAACCATGAGACCGACTCGCCTAGGAGAGCAGTTGACCGAGGCCTGAGCGTCAACCAACTGTCCACTACACATCAATCTATCAGATATTCTTCTCACGCACCCATTCTGGGGCGTGGGGAGTAAGGGTCAGGTCATCGGATCTCTTCCTGAAGAAGCGCTTCTGTCCATTCCTATGGACAGGTCATCGGGGGGCCCTCGCGGGCGGTGGAGATTGTGCCAGCCATCCCTTACCATCACGGACTAAAGTATCGTCAAGATAAGTTATTGGCTGACACAGAAAATCGACATCACCGACCGGTTTTGGTACATGATGATTATCGAGGACGATTTATATATAAGAAGAGTTATTTGTTAAATAAAACTAGACTGTAACTGAGCATATTCCAAGCCTTTTATTCCGTCTCCCGTAGGTTGCCACAACGTTGGCAAAGTGGTGACCCCGACGTTTGAATATCAAGCAACCTTCGGTTAAGCAGCAGCATGTCGTCGCCTGTGAAACAGAACCCGTGTGCAGCTACCCTAGAAGTGCAAGCAATCAGCACTTCGTCTAAAATCGCAGACTTCTGGAAGGACAAGCCCCGGTTATGGTTCGCACATTTTGAAGCAGTAACCGCTCCCCAGAAGTTAGGTGACGAATCCAAATTTCACCTAGTCCTTACCAAACTAGCCAAAGAGGAAATCGAACAAGCCAGTAACATAGTGATTTCCTTATCAGACAGCGGAAAGTACCAGAAGTTAAAAGACAGATTGATTTCGACATATGAAGAATCCCGCATCGCAAATTCCAGAGATTATTCACGGACACCGACCTCGGAGACAGAAAACCGTCACAGTTATTAAGAAAAATCAAGGAGCTTGGAGAAGGTCAAATCAACGACGAAACTGCAAAAATGTTTTGGCTAAAACAATTACCGACCTCCTTAACCTCAATACTTTCGGCAAATAAAGAGAAAGGAATTGACGATTTAGACCAGATGGCCGACAATATTTACGAAGTCTCGAGCTTCGAACAAGTTGCTGCGCTAAGCAGGGTCGACGACCCAGTAAGGCAACTAACTGCTGAGCTAGCGAAAGTAAAGATTGAGTTAGCTGCAATTCATAATAACAACAATCGTCGGCAGTTTTATCGCAGTAAGCCATTCTCAAGTTCACGGTCAGGAAGCCCGTTTCCATTCCGGAGAAACTCGAAGTTATGCTTTTATCATTCACGTTTTGGCAAGAGAGCTTTCAAGTGCGAGGCTCCATGTTCCTGGAAGCAATAGGGAAACTAAAGCGGGCATGCACTGAGGCGGAGCTGTGTGCTTTTTCACAATTTCATCGCCTATTTATCACAGACAAGAAGACTGGAGAAAAATATTTGATCGATACTGGCGCGAACACATCTGTACTTAAACGCAAGCTGAAGCATTCCGGGAAAACAGATTACTCATTACATGCTGCCAACGGTTCAAAGATCAGCACATATTGAGAACGATGTTGTGCCCTTGATCTCGGGCTTCGAAGAACTTTTAAATGGAACTTCGTGATCGCCGATGTCAATACCTCTATCATTGGAGCAGATTTTCTGGAGCATCATGATTTATGGGTTGATTTACGCAGACAAAGGTTGATTGACAACACTACCAAACTATCATCCAGAGGTAGAACCATAATAGCAAACCAAGCCACTTTAAGTACCATTGATGGGAGTCTTGTTATCGCAGACTTACTTCGGAGATATCAGCGCATCACCGTACCCACATCTTTGAAGATTAGTCCCAAGCACAACGTTCAACATTTCATAGAGACGCAAGGCCCTCCGGTCGCTTGTAGAGCCAGGCCTCTCCCTCCAGAAAGGTACAGGACGGCTCAAAAGGATTTCCAGGACATGATGGATATGGGAATATGTCGACCGTCAAACAGTTCATGGGCCAGTCCTTTGCATATGGTGAAGACGAAAAATGGTGAATGGAGACCATGTGGAGATTATAGAGCCCTGAACAATATAACAGTCCCTGACCGGTATCCACTCCCACGGTTACTAGATTTCACTTACATTCTCGTGGGGAAACGCATTTATAGCAAAATCGATATCCGGAAAGCATATCATTGCATACCAATGGCTCCAGAAGATATTTCCAAAACAGCCATCATCACCCCCTTCGGTCTTTTCGAATTTCCGAGAATGACATTTGGACTTCGGAACGCCGGTCAGACTTTTCAACGATTTATGGACTCAATATTCAGACATCAAATATCTTCACAACGCGGCAGAGCATCTAATCAAGAGCCAAAGGATGAAAACATATCAGATTTCACATTTTGTTTTATCGACGACATCCTTTGTGCATCAGAAAATGAAGAGCAGCATTGCAAACATTTGGAGATAATTTTCAAGAAATTAGATGAACATGGCCTTACAATGAATCTGGAAAAATGCGAATTCATGAAGAAGGATTTATAGGAAATAGATTTTTTGGGGTATCATGTATCCTGTAACGGGATTTCCCCCACTCAAGAAAAACTTGAGTGGGGGAAATCCCGTTTCCAACTTTCCTAAACCAGATAAGGTGAACATGTTGCGAAGATTTTTGGGTATGGTTAATTTCTATAGAAGCAGCATCCCAAAAGCGGCATTTTATCAAGCAGAGTTGTACAAATATTTACATGGCTGCAAGAGGAACGATAAGAGTGTAATTAAATGGACCAAGACAGGGGAAGAGTCTTTCGAAAAATGCAAGGAGCTTATGAAAAATTTAGCAAGTTTATCTCACACTGCTAATAATGAATCCATCTCGCTTATGACTGATGCTAGCAATGACTGCGTGGGCGCCGTTTTGCAACAAAAGGAGGATGGTGAATGGAAACCCCTCAGATTTTTTTCAAAAAACCTGACACAGACGCAACAAAAATATTCTACGTATGATCGAGAGCTTTTGGGTATCTACCTAGCTGTGAAGCATTTCCAAAGACTCGTGATAGGACGAGATTTTACTATCTACACAGACCACAAACCAATCACTTTCGCATTTTCCAAAAAACCAAATATTGATGACCCACCTCGGAGAATTCGTCAACTAGACTACATATCACAGTATAGCACAGACATAAGGCATATTAGCGGATCAGACAACGTGGTTGCAGATGCCTTATCAAGGGTGATCGAGGAGATAATCACTCCTTCAGAAATTGACTTCGAGGAAATGGTCGAATTTCAACGCACGGATGCAAATCTAAAAGAGCTTTTCAAGAAATCAAATCTGACATTATCCAAGTTTAGTGTGCCCGGCAGTAATTCCCAGCTATATTGCGATACCTCAACCGGGCAACCGAGACCGTATGTTCCTGCAGTATTTCGGAAGAAAATTTTCGACGCCATTCATGGTTTGAGTCATCCAGGAAAACGAACCACACGAAAAATGATTTCAAAAAGATTTGTTTGGGATAACATGAACAAGGAAATAAACGAGTGGTGTAAAACATGCCTATCATGCCAGAAATGCATGGTTACTAGGCACACTACTTCACCTATCGGCACATTTATGCCCACTCAGCGTTTTGAGCACGTGCATATAGATATCGTCGGCCCCCTACCTACAAGCCAAGGTTACAGATTTCTGCTGACTATGATTGACCGTTGCTCTTCTTGGCCTGAGGCATTTCCCTTGAAGGAGATTACTGCGGAAAAAGTCGCTTCATGTTTATTCCAAGGGTGGATCTGCAGATTTGGCCCCCCCCTCCGGCTTTCCTCGGACCGTGGAAAACAGTTCGAATCTGAGCTTATTAAATCCTTGGCGAGGTTAATGGGAACGGAAAAATTACGAACAACAGCCTACCACCCGCAATCCAATGGAATGGTGGAGAGATGGCATCGTTCGCTGAAGGCGTCTCTCATGGCAAGGAACAGTAAGGAAAATTGGGTAAAAGAATTACCAATCATCCTTCTTGGCCTAAGAAGTTGTTTACGAGATGACACGAGTTTGAGCGCCGCGGAAATGGTTTATGGAGAAACAATAAGGCTTCCCGGGGAATTCTTTGGTGATTCTGGCTTGCGATCAACGAATCACGACTACGTGCAAGATTTGAAACAACGAATATCAAAAAACTGCTCCGTTCCGAGGAGAGCAAAACACCAAAACAAGTATTTTGTCCACCCCGAGTTAAGCTCCTGCTCTCACGTTTTCATCAAGAGAGAAGGTGTCGCCAAGGGTCTGATTCCTCCTTATGACGAACTCATTCCGAAGTTCTACGACGAACGGCGAAATATTTCGTCATCAACAAGAACAACACCGTCGACATATTTTCAATTGATAGATTAAAGCCAGCTTTCCTACCAGCAGATCAGCCGAGTTCCATCACTTTCCCGCAACCAACGAGCAAAGCGGAAGACTCAGTTATCGAGTCAGCACGACCAACAACGTCCAAGTTTGGTCGAAAGTACAAACAAACGTTGAGATTCCAACTTTGATGATGGCACTCCGGAAGAGGGGGATTACCTTAGCCTAGCTAGTCGCAATGTATAGTATTATTTAATTAAAATGTTTTCGTGCTTTGTTTTTTTTACTTTTCCATTTATCGTAATTTACTTACTATAGCTTTTTTGTAAGGAGGGGAGTATCTGTGCCAGCTATCCCTTATCATCACGGACTAAAGTATCGTCAAGATAAGTTATTGGCTGACACAGAAAATCGACATCACGTACCGGTTTTGGTACATGATGATTATCGAGGACGATTTATATATAAGAAGAGTTATTTGTTAAATAAAACTAGACTGTAACTGATCATATTCCAAGCCTTTTATTCCGTCTCCCGTAGGTTGCCACAACGTTGGCAAAGAGATCTTCTCACTTGAGGTGTTTCATTGGGTGATCGTCGGCTAGGCAACCAGGTCGCGGCGGCGGTCGGGCGGGCGCGCGTGGTACGGCGCCATGTCGCGGATATGCGGGTGTTGAGATGCTTCCGCACGCGCAAACATGCCCTTCGCCAGCCTCTGGACAAACTAGTCCACGGATTCCCATCTGAGGTCCCTCGGGATCGTAGCGGGGGGTGCCGACGATGGTACGCAGAGAGAGGTTCTCTTGGGCTCGGAGTCTCCGTTTGTTCGTCTCCGGGCACAGGGCGTACCATGCCGGGGCCGCGTAGGTGAGGCGGGATCTCACGTAGCACTTGTAGATCCCGAGCTTCGCCCTCAGAGGGAGGATGGAGTCGAGAAGTGGACGCAGCTTGGCGCGTGCCACCTTGACCTGGTTGACGACGTTGTCGACATGTTGCATCATGGTGAGCCGGCGAAGAGTGCCAGCTGGGCACCTGACCCGACGGGGATGTCGTATCCACTACACTGGCTGGGCTAAGGCTTATATAGCTACGTCGTGGAGAGGTTAGGCGATCGAGGGGACGCTGCGGGCGCGCGGGGCTAAGTCGCTGCGGTGGATGGAGCGGGGTGAGCGGCGTCCGGGCCTCAGCGGGGTCGGCCGTGGGGCGAGGTGGCTGCGGCGATGGTGCAGGCGGCGCGGCAGCGGTGTAGGCAGCGGGGCGAGGGTGGACGGCAGGGCTGCCGCGAGGTGAGGCACGGCGCGGGGTGTCAGTGCCGTGGCTTGTGGCGATCACGCGTGGGCAGCCCGTTACAGCCTTGTCGGCATGGGTCCAAAGGAGGACCAGCCGACCCTTATTTTTTTTTCACCCGTACCCTGTAATGTCTTAATTGTGATTTAATGTGAAATGTGAGTGTAGTATTACACTTACTAAAGTTTTTCAAGCCACTTATAGTGCCAGCTATAAAAATGGTAAATGTATAAGAGTAATCGCACTAGCCGTCACATGATGTGGTTTGAGCACTGAGTCTGTCATAATTGTGAAATTAACTTAAAATCTTTTGTAATTAGGTGACTGCAGCGAAGCGAAAAGGATGAGGGTATTTGTGCTTTTTAGTGTACCGCAGTCGAGTTTTTAAGTTTTTATAATTACGTCATTTATTTTATCCCTGTAAAGCCTACATTCATTAGTCCAGTAGAAGCTCGGCTTTTTTCTTAGAGAGAAAATTTCGTGGTTTGTTCGTTGGTGGAAAATTTGTTGCATAATATGAAAAAACCGGTCAAGTGCGAGTCTAAATCGCGCACGAAGGGTTCCGTACCACCGTTCAATGGAAGCGATGGTGTGGAGTGAATAGTTTGGATTTTACACAGCAAAATATTGTTTACAAAGTTATTGGTGCGGTTACTTTGACACTCCATGTACGTAACCAGGTGCATCCATAAGTTTGTATGTGGTATTGTTGTATGGGAGCCCCCTTAAATATTAATTTTATCCTGTTTTATAGTATTTGTTGTTATAGCGGCAACAGAAATACATAATCTGTGAAAATTTCAACTCTCTAGCTAGCTAGGTTCTTGAGATACAGCCTGGTGACAGACGGACGGACGGACGGACGGACGGACAGCGAAGTCTTAGTAATAGGGTCCCGTTTGGAACCCTTCGGGTACGGAACCCTAAAAAGTCTTTTAAAATTATTCGTGTCAGCTTCGCATTTCAGAAAATTACACGCGTGTCGGTCCTGACACCCGTAGTTATTCAACATCGTACCCGACGCTTAAAATATGAGCGACACAATTTTCAGTGCTTGAACTTAGCGCTATAAAAAGTCTATAAAGCTTTTAAGGAAGTTGTTGAAGATTACTGAAGTCGAACTACTTAGGAAGCCTTGTGATTTGTGAATGTATGATGGGGGTAAAATTTATTTAAGCTTTTGTCAGGGGATAATAAAATACATAATAAAGAACGTTAAAAAGCTAATGAATAAAAAAAACATAATATTTAAACTACTTCAAGCAGTTTTGTTTTGTTTGTTTGTTTGTTTTTTCGAAATTTTATATTTTTTTTAAATATGTTTCATCTATCTCAATAGGCCCAAGTCTGCCGACCACCGACAGCCAATTCTTATTTAATGTTTTTTTTATTCTTTTCATTTTAACCGACTGCGACTAAGCCCAAAAAGGGGTTTTTTATCTTCTTACAATAATTATTTCTTCTGACAATAATTATTTTGAGCACGAGTTCTATTTCGATGATGTTGTTGTTGTTTACTGTATTGCAAGAGTATTTTCACAAGTTTTTTATTCCACATTATGTGACTAGAATCACAAGTTAGATTTTCTTGTATGATATTTTCTTTGAGCTGGCCCGACAACTCTACAGAAACTTACCTACAAAAAAGATAAAATTTAAGATAAATATTAGTGAACTTATTTTCTTCTAATTTGCCATTAAACATAATTTTAATTCTTTCTTTCTTAATTAATTTCCAACAGGTACTGTATTGCATCGAAAATGCTGTCGGCGCACCAGCCCCAGGCGGTCAGTACGGCTCATACAAGGAGGAAGTCATCGAACATGCTCGCCGAGCATTCCACGTGACGCCCGAGCAACATGCTCGCGCTCTCAGAGCGGCAGACAGCGAACGCCCGCCCACAGTAGTACTGGGCTGTGTGGTGTTGGAGGCAGACGGGCTGGAGGCGAAGGACGCTAATGGTGAGTGTGCTTCTACCACCTCGTCTAGGACTTATGATATTATGGATGAAAGGAGTAATGCACGACCCCGTATTGTACAGCCCGTATTTTGCGAGCGTATTGCCCGGCCTATATTTGCCAAGGGACGCTCTGTGTGACGCTCGAACAACATGCACATCCAATGTAATCTAATATCCTGATCAAGAGTGAGCATCCGCTTTGTCGCAAGATTCTAAAGGCATATGCAGGCGCCAGAATTCTAAAGGCAGACGTCACGTCATCGGCAGACTCTTTGGGCAAATTTGTTTCTTTCGGCGCTTTGGGTGATTTATGGCTTAGTGCTTCTCAATTAAAGTGCAATGTTGCCTGTAATAAACTTGCTTCAACTTGCAATAAGCTATCAAGAATTTTGAGTGTCAGTACCTAAGTTTATAATATTTTATTTATCGAATGTACTTCTAGCTTCGGGCCGGAGTACGACTAAGTATACCCGTTAGTGAAAATCGAATTTGTTTCCAATCTCTTCTGGGCGTCATCAATTTAAACAAACGGCTGAAATGCATGCCACGTAGATAGGAAATTGTTTCAAATCAACATACAAACGGCAGAATCGCAAGTCACGTAAACTGTGCACGTACATAATTATTTCATCAATACGTTTACTTAGATATTGTTAGCTACCACTCAAGGCTTGAGAATAATCAAAAAGAGTTGTTATTGACTAATTTGGACAATTAAACGTCTTACACCAGACTTTTAACAACCGCTTAATGCAGTTTTAACACAAATTAAGTACACCACAGATAAGAAAATAGTTTCTTCGTAAACAGCACGGTCTTGTTACGTAGTCAAGAACGGCGAGGTTGTTTCCTGTCAACCAGGTTTGAGAATCATGTAAGTACCTTCAATATTTATCTGCTGCTGGTCAATAAGATACACTGTTTAAAGTTGTAATGATACTAACGCAAAAGGACCAATATCTCTTCCAGGTGTTATCAATTCGTCTTTCGGCCACTTTGTCTTGCCTGGCCTGAGACTATTTGGCCTAAGTAGATGTATTCTTGAACATATTCAACTCTTGACCCATCCACGTCCACTGCATGCCCAGTGCTAGTTGACATGCCCTTGGTCTTTGACGTATTCATCAGCAGTCCCACCTCGAGGCTTTGGTTTGGGTGGTTAATTTCGTGTAATGTGTAAACATTTTATTTCTTACTTTTGAGTCAATATGAAGTCGACTTATATTATTTTTTTATTTCGTAATTTTATGTTTAAGATATAATAGATAGAGCTCCTTAGTCTAGTAGGTTTCACGCTTGCTAGTCTCACCGGAGATAAAGGTTCTAATGCGGTGCTGACCATGTACGAATGAGATAATTAACTTACCTATCTTAAGTACATTATCGGATTTCATTGTTTCGGAAGACACGTTAAGCTGTAGGTCTCGGCTACTATCGCTACTTGGTAGTAACAGTCGTAAAATCCCTCCATCAACCCACACTGAGCCAGCGTGATACAATATGGCTTAATCTGACTCGTATCCGGGTTAAGGCCCTGTCAGTTTTTTAAGTACTGCTGAAACTTCCTAACCCACGTTGGGTTGTTGTTACACTCCTTTTATATTCACAACTTCAGAAAGGATCAAACTCCGCCATTCGTCAAATTTTCCCAGCTGTTCTATTTCATAATTTAAAAACTACTGAACCGATTTTGATAATTCCTGCATTTTTTCTAGTTTTCTATCATCCATTTGGTACTCAGCTGGTATTTATAAGCTAGACTACCATACATACACGTAAAAGTAGATATCTTAGAAAAAACTATTTTCCCTAAGTTGTAAAAATAAATAGTCAAAATCCGATCCATAGTTTTGGAGAAACACGAAGACAAACAAACATACATACATCTAAGAATTTGTAAGCATAAACTTGTTTGGAAGCCCTAAAATAATATCATGTGTATATTTTGTGCTTCCGATGATATTACATACTTACGTACAGAATTCCGTAGGGAAAAGTAAAGGTTCTGAAGTCGGATTCTAAAAATATGTTAACATTCAACTATTATTTTGTCGTGTACCTTTTTGGTAACTATCGACATTACCTATGTTACTTGTGTGCAGTAAACAAATTATGGATCTTCTTAGTCCGTGCGTAATACGGAAATTTAAAATGGCGAAGAATAGCGTGACGTCCTAGTTTTTTGATTTCAGTCTGGACTTTAGGGTAACATACTTATAAGATATAGGTACGGTTTAATAAGTAGGTATTTGCTGTGAAGTAGTGTGATACTTTTGTTCGATCATGAATTCCTTTTTACCTGACTGCAGCGAAGCCCAAAAGAGGACGGCTATTCATATTAATATTCATATTCTTTATTGCAAGGAAATCATAACAACACACTAGCAAAGGCGAGCTTATATCCAAAGAGAGATTTATACCAGAAAACCTAGGCAGGATAGGATAAGTTGTGGAACAGGAGAGTCCTAGGCGCAATAAAACTATATACGTCTGTTTTTTCGGAACTAAAACATATACTATGATAAATTATATAAAATACAATAGCAGAAAAAAAAATATCATACATACACTTACTTCTTAAGATTTAAACAAAAGTACCTATCATGAAAGAGAACGGAAAATTCAACCTTTTCTTTAGAGTGAAAATTGAGCGAATAGCGCAGGGAAGTGCGTTCCACAGTCGGATCGCCCTTAACCTAAACGAGTGTTTGTAAGCCGCAGTGTTGAGAGGAGAGACATCGTGTGGGATCTCCGTTTCCACCCTGGGGGGAAGAAACTCTAAATGTTCTCGAAGATATGTGGGGTAGCGTGGATTTGTCTGTGTGACTTGTATGTATATACTTAAATACATGTGTTTTATGTCTGTTCCTGTGTCACCTCGTAACTACTCAACGAGTGAACCGATTTTGATAAACAATACGTCATTAGATTCACCTCGTTCCGTACTCAAAGGGCAAAAACGGGACCCTATTATTAAGACTCCGCTGTCCATCTGTAATTTTGTATCATAACGCAGGCAGCTTACTCAAAAAAAGTGGTTTATTTCGTTTATATGTAAAATTTCTATATCTCTATTTTGAGTTAATTTGAAGTACACTTTATTATTTTTTTGATAATATTTAGCTTTATGGAAATAATATGTCTTTTATGGGCCCCCTGTCAGTTTTGTAAGTACTGCGGAACACTCCTAACCCCCGTTGTGGAAGAAAAAAAAAAGAAAAAACATAGCTTTATTTAAAATTGTAGGTGATAGCCATACAATAACACTAGAAATAAAAATAGGTTAGCACTACCATTATTTAGACTAAGTAAAGTAGGCACATCATTCATGGGGCACTGTATTCGCTTCTACAATAAAATACCACAGGAATCATTGATCCTTCCTGAAAAGAGGTTCAAAAACTATGTTAAAAATGAGTTGATAAGAAAGTCCTATTATAGTATTAAGGAATAGTTAGATGACAAAACTGCATGGTCCATACCATCTCAGCGCACAGAAATTCGACGAGGGGCGATGGATCAAGTCTATCACTCGCCGGCGAATTTCCTTAGACCGAAACCAGTACCTGTTGTAAAGTCACTTTTTTAAAAAAAAAGGTATGGGGGAGTTTCTTGCCGTTTCTTCTTAACCCCGAGGCCCACCTTCCGAAACGGTGGTCTTTTTTTTATATAAAAAAAAATTGACTTGTAGTTATAAGTAAGTATAATTTTGACGTTGAATAAGATTATTTATTTATTTATATTCAATAAAAAAATGACTCTGACTCTGACTCTGACTGCTATTATATTCACAACTTCAGAGAGAATTAAATACCGCCCCAATTTGTCAAGATTATTGCTGTTATTTTTCAGTCCTAATTCTCATAATTTGAAAACTACTGAATCGATCCTGATAACACTTGCATTTTCCCTAGTTTTCTATCACCTCTTTGTTGCCCAGCTCGTTCTAATATTCAAGACTACTATACCTACATCTAATAGTACAAAATCTTGAAAACTACTAAACCGATACTGTGTTACCACAAAAATATTAAACAGCGTTTAACCTCCAAACAAACGTGTAGTCGTGTTGAACAGTAGTTTTATTTTTTGTGGTAATGCCCATATTGATAAAACAATTAAAAAAGAATAACCTAAATCCGATCTAGTTTCGGAGAAACTCGAAGACAAACATACAAACAAACCTATATACACCTATGAAATATTGTATACTTGTTTGAAAGCCATAAAAGAAAAACATGTGTGAATATTTTTCTTTTTTGAAGTCGGTTATTAAAGGCCTTAACTGGCATATTTGTGTTAGAACTTAGAACATAACAGACAATTTCTACACGAGTTGGTGGCGTAAATATGAAAATATAAGTATGATAGTAACACACATCATCCTTTTTTGTTTATTTCAGTTTATTTGGTGGCTGTTCTTCCCTAAAAATGTATATGAACGTAACACATTGAATAAAACATAATTTTCTGGTAGAAAGCAGCAGGACCAAGTTTTCGCTTGACGTATTTTACAAAGAACATCTTCCCGTACTGTCCTTCCTTTCTACTCTGTACTCCACATCACATATTTATTTATGTTTTTCTCGATTAATCAATTTTTATTGAGAATATGACGGGTGCTTTAAGATTTCATATCCAGATTTTATAAAGAAAAAACTCTATTTATAGATTTTCCTCATATTCAAATCGCTATTCAAGCATTATACAGCGTAAATAGTAGTTTATGTGACTGATACATAATGGAGGGCATTAAAACTCGAGAGTGGGTGTATGAAACGAGCCGAAGGCGAATATTCACTTGAGAGTTTAATGCCCTGCATTATGTATCAGTCACATAAACTAGTATTATGTACGAATATTGTGGAGAATAGTTTATCTACACACATATCATAAGCTCTCTTTGATGTATTCAGGAACCGCATGTTCGATCGGCATTGTGGCATTGATAATTGTTCTGCACTTGTTTAGCTTGTTCAGTAGTACCAACTTCACAGACAAACTAGGGGCGGCACGCAGGCGGGCGTCGATGTTCGAAATTTGAATGCCATAATTTGTCGAATGTATCAATATTCGTATAAGAAATGAGTTTTTACCAAGTAGTATAACATTATGCTGGTATTAAAGAGGGTTTATGATACGTGTGTAGATATACTAGTATTACAAGTGTAATAAATAAATAAGATGAGTATAATAAAAAACTGGCGAAATGCAAGATTTTAATTTTCTTCCAGTTTTTGATTTAGCACTCAATCTATCGAGAAACGGTTGAAGTTGTGACAAAAGGAAAAAAGGATGGAGAAGCATTTTGAGAATTGGTCCTCATCTGTTAGATAGAGATTTGAAAAACATAAGGATTATTTGAATTGGATTCTTACTGATGTAACTAGCAGCCTGTAAGCAAGTTTAGTGCGAGCGGAGGGCAATATTGAATAACAAACATGTTGGTTACGAGTTGAAGTGGGGTTGGGGTGGGCGCTGCCCGAACCTGATCTGCCCCAGGCTGGCCGGGAAAATGTAGTTTCCATCCAACTGTACCACGTGTACAGACAGCTTTATATTTTCCACTTTGGATTGACGGTTCTCAAATTCTCTCGTCAAATTACAATTAAAATTTCAAAGTCGTGATGTGTTGTAACGGAAATGTAAAGATCTGAGACACATTTTTTTATTTGCTATAAAAAGATGGCAGGCGTTGGCAGGTTTGGGCAACGTGATTTAATGATTCAACTATGAACTGCAAAAAGAGAAGCCAAATATTCTTAAACCAAACAAATAACGGTGATGTAAGATTGGTGTTGACCAATGCTCAATTAAGCGGCAAGATAAATTTGGTATAAACATAACTATGGAGATTAGTGGTTATCGAAGGCATCGCAAATTTCACAAGGCCTCATATAAGCTCAAGTGGCTCATCGCGTTGTTACCAGACTTGAAATATTAAGGTTCGAGGTTCGATTCTCCGTTGTCAACTTTTCTTTTTCTATTTTACTTTTGGTTTTGGGTTATTAATTTGTGGGTCATTTCTGAATAGCTATTCGGGAGTGTCGGGTTGTGCTAATTAAATTTAAGTCCTAGAAGTTAATTGCTTATCATGCATCTTTGTAAATGTTTTCTACCTTGTTTAAACTACTGAATATGTCGTCACAGTAATTGCCTATTACTTCTATAGTCGTCATTATTTATCTAGTCTAGAATCTATAATGTTTATTTTAATTGTTTTATTTGTGTTGTGTGTTGTGACGAAACAAGCATTTGGTTTATTTCTCAGTAGGCAGAAATATATTTGTTTAAACAATCTCCAAAATGTGGATAAACTTTAAGAGCTATGAAATAAGTTATGAATCATAAATTTAAAATGAATATGGTTTTTAACTTCACCGTTGCTTTCAGTGGATATCGAATTATGACCATTTTACATATTTGTGATGTTGTTTTGAAATGTCGCATTTACCATGGCTCATTCAATCGAAACTCATACGTAAGGGTGTTTAATTACGATATAGTTTGGTAGGTCAAACAGATGCGTAGTTAGTTCAATGATGGAAATACAGATGGCGGTCGATCGCCTTTAAATTCCAGATGGTTTAACTCAAATTAGAACTTTATTTTTAAAATTAATTAGAAAAAAAATGAGTATTATTTATTTAGATTATTTTATGATGTTATAGAGTCTATTTCTAGTTGAACTGTGTGATCTAAAATATAAAGTGTGTATACGGTGTAGACCAGTAACCAATCAGAGCACTGAGTTTCGAAAGGAAACGAAACGAACCAATGACTCGCGGAGTTTGAGATGGTGTTTTGGCGAGCATGCCTGGGGTAGGACGTTTTGGTGGGAAGAGAAAATATAAAAGGGATGGGTCGCGGAGTTTGAGATGAGAGGGGGCTTTTTGTTGCTGGTCGTCGAGTGAAGTGTGAGTTAAGACTCAGAGGGGGAGCCATTCAGTCTCCGCGTCAAACTACTGTGAAACACGTCTTTCGGGAATTCTATACAGTTCGATTCGCCGTTTTACGCGTCTTGAACTGGGAGAGTTGTGATTGCGTGTTGCAGTGGATTTTCGTGAGTGTCTGTAGCGCCGAGATATACCTCGGTTCCTATCCGTTAAATCAACCTACCCTAAATTCCAAAACTATCCTTGGGTCGTTAGATAAGAACTTGTAGGTAATTGATCTGAGTCTGAGTCTGGGCTTGGAGCGACCCTAATTTCCTTTTTCCTTCACCATAGGGTTCCTGGATTGGCTCTTAGGATATTCGAGGGCTAATCCTTTCCTCATTCCTTTCGTGTAGCGAGTTTTGAAATTCCCACACACACAGTCATTAAACATACAAACACATTCAAATCAAACTCAACCATTTTCGAGTGGTGTCGATGATGGACGTGGTATAACACTAGGATTTTAGACTAGGCTAGACAGGAGTTTAGTTGCGGCTAAACCTAGGTTGTCGAGGTTATGTAGTTAGGGAGACAAACACGATTATTTAGGTTTATGTAACAAATAAGTATCTGAAATTCGTAAGATTACAAATAATTACGTTATTTCCTTCTCACTCTTGAAATACCTAAATACTTATAAAACTATCTAACAAACTAAATTTTTTTTTGATTATGGCTGTTTTGATCTTTCTTTTCTTGACCGTATATCATGTTGGTTGGCCTACCTAACTTTACATTAAATGACAAACATATTCTAATTCTACATAGCATGTAGATTGACGTGGTTACTTGGTCATTCACAAAACACACACATACAAATTTACTCTACAAGAAGCTGACATTACTATAAGAACACTCTACTAGATTCTACCCGGCCTAAGGTTTATTAGCAGTCATTCTCCCCTTCTGAAACGCCTCCGATTCAGAAGGTTGATCATTCTTACTGCATTGGAATTCGAACGAACTTGTGCTTTCCATTTTCCAAAGGCTGTCACTGCTTTGAGTACTATCTGGTTCATACCTTTGTCGTAGGCACGTAGTGCCTAGACTTCTTCTTACTCATGGACTGGAGAACTACTCGCATACCCCGATTAAAAGATGGATTTGTACAATTCGGATTGATTTGACATTGTAGTACAGACCCTGGTCGCATCATTCAGGGACGCTCATCGCCCCTGTTTAGAGTGAAGTTTACTTCGCTGTAGAATGCCTGTGGATGGCCTGAAATCCGATAGAATCAAACCTACACACACGCTACATTATCAATCTAGTGACCTAAGTAGTTACGCTGAATTTACATGTCTTAAAACTAATTTGTATATAAAATATCTGGATGAACATCAACATGGTTACGGAATAAAACTTAAGAGATTGGTAGGTGCAAATAGAAATATCCCGTAACCGATCAACAAACATGTTGGACTGATGGATGAGAGATATCACAATATCAAATCATATAAAAAAATATAACCCAAATAGTCTATATGTAGTTGATTGGCATGTAAACTAACTCGAGAGGGATTTGTGTAGATTCAGGCGGTCTCTAGGTGCTGGTGTATTCAGTTGGCTAATTCCAGGTCTTCAGCAGTCTTAAAATAATGCAGTCACGTAGATTGTGTATGGGCATGTGTGGGAGGAGGATGGCCCCAAAACAGGTGAAAGATAACGCCAAAAGCGTACTAATGAACACATGGTTAACCCTATGTTTACTTATAAATTGTGTTTACAATTTTAAGTGGTTGTAAGCATTATTTTATAAAATTTAAGCTTATTTTGCTTAGCTAAATCTAACTTCGTCTGTCTTGGGTCCGTAGAACTCGGTTGACCTCCACTGGCGTCGGGCGGGGTTAAGAGGCCCGACCTTAGGGCCCGTGTCCCTTCTGGACGTGAGCTCTAGCACAAACCCTCCTTTATAAACACATGTAATCGAAATGCCTTTTAAAAATGGTTATTTACTTGGAATTTTTTCTAATAAGCACGGACTCGATACTTATCAATATTTTTATGTCACTTATATTCATCACTGGCTGGGGAACCTCATGACAATACTGTTTAACCAAAACTACTCTAAAAAGAACTTTAGGTTATTACTATCACAACGTTTGCAATCCTACCCATAGACGATCACCCACTACTTTGGCCAAATCATCTAAATAAGATACTCGCAATCGTTGGTATTAGAATCTTTCCAATTGGAGAAATATTCCATAAAAATGCGTGAGGGTTAAATTCCGTCTGACATTAAATTAATGGTTAGCTGGTTATATCTTTAAATTTACTATTCATAGAATCGTTCGGTTAACTCGTAGGGTTTATTCCTATTATTTCAAAAACGTCGAGGGGGAGGGTAGTTACAGTGTGTTTGGTGTTTTTTTTTAATTTTCTACTGGTTGATTTAAATGATAATTATTATGTTTCCTAGATTCTTTAATTGATTAATTTCAACGTTATTTGAACGGTGTTTTCTAGAATCTTTTACTGTTTTATTTTAATTTGATTTTTCAGGAAGGTTTTGTGTTTTATCGTGTTTTAACTACCTACTATGCAGCAATCGTTGGGTTTCATAAACTCTTCATTTTCCATTATAAAACGGGGAAAACTATTTCAATCAACACGGTAACCATTATATTCAGGACAGGCGGTAACCAGATAATTATTGTGTTTCCTAGATTCTTTAATTTATTAATTTGGACGTTATTTGAACTGTGTTTTCTAGAAACTTTTACTGTTTTATTTTGATTGAGGTTGCAGGAAGGTTTTGTGTTTTGTCGAGTTTTAACTATCTACTATGCATCGATTATTGGGTTTCTTAAACTCTTGATTTTCTATTATAAAAAGGGGAAAACTATTTCAGACAACACGGTAATCAATATATTCAGGACAGGCGGGAATCAGTTTTTTAAATCCACTAGGGTAATAGAAAATATTCGGTTTAAATAATTATATATATATATATATTTATATATAAATAACTAGGTAATAAAAAAAAAATAGAATATTATGGGGTTCTCAATAGAGTATACTTATGTTTTACTAACATTTTATTCCTTATTTATTTACTCCTATCCCTCTTCCTGTTAATGTCTGTTATTTAAAGAAATTTATTTACTTCTCGTATTAAGTAATATCTGTTCTTATATACTCTATTTTTACCTGAATCCTAGATAAAGTCAGTCAACTGTCACATTATTCATATTTATGTTGAATGAAATTGAGAGTTTTAATTAATATTCAATTTGTGGTTATTCCAGCGTCGTGGAATGAAGTTTGAAATATTAATATAGCACTACTTTGTAGTATTTGGAATCAATGAGACTATAACCTTATTGAAAGTAGTTACTGAGTTGACTAATTTCTGCAACAGCGTTTTTTTGATATTTTCGACTCGATGTCGAGAATTCAGAATTTAACTAAACAAACCTGCAATTCTCGTCTTAACTGAATGATGATAAAGGTTCAATTTCCCTAGACCTTGTATTGCAATCATGGAAGGCGGTCATGGTTAATTTTATTAATACAATAGTTATTAATTAATTACCTTTGATCAAATTATGGAATAAGCCGTCGCAAAGCCACCGCCAATGTTCACATAACGCCAGAATGAAGCAATAGAAGTGCGGAAATTCACAGTTATGCTCTATTCAGATGTGCACATTTATATTACTATACGGATACATATACTTATATCTTCGCACTTTACGAAGTAACAACATCATGTTTGGATCTGCTGATGGTAGATTGAAGGTCAATTCATTAAACCTTAAAATGAATCATGCTACTTACGCACTTCTATGGATGTGAAGAAATATTTTATACTTCATGCTATGCTATTGTGCATTACTAAAAGACAAATAAGTCTTTATAAACACATAACGTGTAACATAAACAACCAGTGAAACTTCATTGTGTATGTTTATAGTTTTCTATATGTGGAAGAATATTTAATATAATCTTACTACATAAATATCAGATATTGGCTGATGAGACAGTTGAATGTCATTCACAAACTATAATCCCATCCTGATCGGTCATACCCCATCCCAATCCGGTAAATCTATGACTAAATCCAATTCAGCATACTTATACGCTACTCTTTTTATAAACGAGTATCAGAACTACAAATTAATTGGTTTCGTAGAATTATCTGGGTAGAAGACCGAATCAAGTGGTAGGGGTTTCTTTCCCAAAATTTTATGAATATAAAAATTTTCCTTTTATTATTTTAATATTTATCATTTTTTATTTCATTTTTATCAATACTCAAAATATACTATGACATTTTATTATATGAATCTGCTTTATAAGGTTATTCATCATTTAATGGATATTAATCTGTATCATTCGTGTTAGTGGGGACATATTTAAGTATATATCTTTTATTGAAATTTAAAATTACTAAATATTCAATTTAAAATATTACTTGTTTAAAATCTATTGTCAAAGTTGACAGCACTTCTTACTCATACCTCTAGAATTAGGGTTACTGGTTTCACAAGTAGTAGGAGTTCTAATTTACTAGACGATCTATTTTATTTGGCCATCACAATTAATAAGAGGCTGCGTTTAAAAGAAGGGTGGACGTTATATAAAGGGAAGATGTTACAGTGTGATTGCCTGAAACTATCTCACATTCCAATTTTGACATGCGAATCTCAAATGCTCCGACAATTTCGAAATACCTTCTAAATGTTTTAAATATTTACGAGAGTAGGTACTCAATGTTGAAATATCTGAGCAGTATTGTGTAGCTCTACACAATAACTTTGTTTTACACAGTTTCAGTAATGTCGAAAGTCGTGTTGGATTAAGTTTGCATTGTTAACACTGGCGCGGTGAGGTCCACTCATACGTGTAGTGTATTGTGTTCGTAGGAACACTGTGAAACATAGCCACAGAATACTTAATAGTACTACGTACAGAAAGATTACTCCTCAAATACACTTAAATAAATTGCTACTTTCGCTGCGCGGCAATAAAGCGCAATCTAGCTCGCACCTGCGCTACCTAAAACAATCGCTAAGCACCTACAGAATCGGTTGTCCCACCCGTGCAAGCTAGATTGCGCCGCATTACTACGCCTGAGAGCTTCTTTTACTCTGACATCGCAAGGTCGTCCTGTAAACTCCTGTCTCGCTTGATCACGGTAGGGTTACCTACGTGCGATTATTTGTGTTTGTGAATTTTAGTCCACTCTATCTAAGAGAGGCGTTATTAGTACTTATTCAGGCTATTGGTAAATTATAAGGTTAGGTAGGTACTCCTTACTTATGTAGTTGTCATTTATTTTATACTGGGTCTAAAGTATTTACTTTTAGTTAAACAAAAAGGTATTAAATTAAAAAGGAATCGAATTTTATTTGTGAACAATTCTCTCTGTGTTGGGCCTCAGTGCTCCACATAACTGCCTAATAAGTGAACTAAATGATAAACAGATTATTAATAATAATTTACATATAATTTACAGTGTTCTATTTATATACATATTTTTACTTATATCTTTGCTTGAAAATCCCATACCATATACACTTACATTATATACACTTACAGACTCTAATCAAATAAACAAACATCAATCGCGGTACTTCGCGAAGTGTGCAACTACTTGGCAAGAATTCATGAAAAATAGAATAAAGAAGTCACTATATACCCATATTTTCGATGGAGTCACACAACCTAATATCTGATATTGATGAAACTTTGGAATACTCTTGCCATGTTATAAACATACCCGAAGAGATAAACACTATTATTACGCACGAATACACTTTTAGATTACTTACCTACAATATTCGCTGCATAAATAAGAATTTTGATAACTTCCGCCTCACACTCGCATGTATGGACACCAGCTACTTGATGATGATGGATGGTTGATGTCATAGTACTGACCGAATGCTGGTTGCGAGAGTCATTAGTAATTAACCAACTTGATGGGTATAATGTATTCAGGACAATGAAACAGATTAATAAATCCGGTGGTGTTGTTATCTATGTTAAAAACTGTTGGGATGTAATTTCGGAAGAACCTACTCTCGCAAATGCTGAATGTCTTACTATAGAGATCCCTAAGATTATAACAGTGATGAGTGTGTATAGATCACACTCAATATCTGTTACGGAAGAATTTATCTCATCGTTTGCTGGCCTACTCGATACTTGTAAGAATAACCGTGAGGTAATATTTGCCGGAGACATTAATATAAATATCATACCTAATATCGAGGAGGATCCCGCTACAGAATACTTATGTCTCACCGCGGAGCAAGGCTTTCTTCCTGCTATCACTAAACCTACACGTGGTAGATACTGCTTGGATCATATCTTTGTAAAGAGTGGCAGTCTATTGGTCTCTGTGGTTTGCTCAACGGCGATCACCGACCATGAGATTCTAAGATATTAATTCCAGTGTATATCTGGAATTAATATCTTAGGAAATACTAAAAAGAAAAAGAAAATTATAACCAAAATTGACTACCCTGCTATAACAGATGAAATACGGGCTTTTGACTGGTCAATCGTCACTAATTCAGTAAATGTTAACGATGCTGTCAAGGCGTTTACTGATAACCTGACTACAATCATTAATAAAAACACTCGAAAAATCCGAATCAGCAACTTCAAAATTATATTAAAACCATGGATCACCTCAGGGCTATTACGGTGTATAAAACATCGTGATAATCTGCATTTAAATTGTGTGTGCTTATGTACGTAGCATCCTCGAGTATTGTTCACAGGTTTGGAACCCTCGATATGAAATTTACATAGATAGGATTGAGTCCATACAGCGTAGATTTCTGCGATATCTGCAATTTAAGTGCAATAATTTTGACTTGGACTATTCAGCTATATGTAAAAGACACCATACACTCCCCCTACAAGAGAGACGACGAATTGCTGACGTTGTACTGCTTTGCAAAATTGCACAAGGAGAAATTGACTCTCCGCAGCTTCTTGAACACATCAAAATTCAAGTCCCCAATAGAACTAATAGACATCCTATTCAGCTAGACATTCCTTTCAGTTTCACAAATTATAGACAAAACTCCTTTTTCAGTAGAGCGGTAGCTACATTTAACGGTTTGGTCGATATCCCCGACCTTGACTTATTCAACTCAAAACCGCAAAGTGTTAAGAAACTCCTGACAAAGCGCTGGTTTACTGCGTTAGCATCTTAAACTAATTAAGTTGTTATTAGGTAATACTATTTGTACCTAATTTTTAATTATTTTCTTTTGTGCATTATGTTTTTTCCTTTAACTTACAGTTCTGTCTTTTTGTACCTATAATCTCTTGTTAATTATTATGATTAAATTTATAAATCTTGTCAATTATATATAAGTTATACATTCTAATGTTGTTAGCCAGACAGAACTATATTTTTAATTTTTTCTCTGTTTAACCGCAAGCAGGCAGTTTTTTTTTTAGCTTCTACATACATACATGCGAGAACACATTAATGGTTATAAGTGATTATATAAGTTTATTAATAGAGTGTGTAAAACTGTTTGTTCTCCTAATAAAATAAAATAAAATAAAATAAAATAAAAGTAAGAAAATGCCCCAATGACGTTATCCTAAAAATATCTTACCTACGCTACCGAACTTACTGCAACAACTTACTTCATACATTAAAACAAGCCCACAAAACTAGCGAACTCTCCAGAAACAGCAATAATCCAAAGAAACTTTGGAGCACGGTGAAGGATATTTGTAATATAAAGAAAAAAAAATGCCAAGCTACTGCACTACTCAGCTCCAAAGCAAGGGTGGATAAATCTCTGGACTACTGTAACGAATACTTTTCGAAAGTTGCGGACAAACTGGCGAACTCGACACTAACTAGACTAAATCAAACCCAAGACTCACTGGCAATGGCAACTGAGACCTTAATGTCCTCCTCCTGTCACTCGTTTTTCATGAAACCAACAGACCCACTTGAAGTCAATCGTTTTATCCAACAAGTCAAGAATGACGCAGCGCCTGGTCTAGATGGATTCTCAGGCTCCCAGATAAAATGCTTACGGGAGCACATTCTTCAACCACTAACTTTTATTATTAAACTCAGCATATCTACGGGTGACTTCCTTGACGCGGGGGAAACAAGCGGCCATCACTCTA
This sequence comes from Argyresthia goedartella, assembly GCA_949825045.1. Taxonomy (NCBI): domain Eukaryota; kingdom Metazoa; phylum Arthropoda; class Insecta; order Lepidoptera; family Argyresthiidae; genus Argyresthia; species Argyresthia goedartella. The sequence continues at coordinate 15,361,852 of OX463821.1, read as the reverse complement.
ATACATAAAGATGGAGTTAAAGACGAACCGTGTAATTTTAGACCCATTGCGTTACTCAGCGTGTTTTCCAAAATAATCGAAAAAATTTTCAACTCACGCTTAGTCAATTATATTGAGACTCATAATTTACTATCTGATAGGCAGTTTGGCTTTAGGCAAAAGAGATCAACGGAGGATGCCGTTCAGATGTTAACAAACTTCATTGATTCCTACCTCGATAGCGGAAAACGTTGTGTCGGCGTTTTTCTCGATCTAAGCGTTTGACACAGTATCTATACCTATAATGCTGAGCAAACTGCACAATATTTGTATGAGAGGCCTACCGAACAACTGGTTCCAAAGCTACCGTACCATTCGCACACAGAGTGTCAAGATTGGGTCTCAAGTTAGCGCGCCCAGAACAGTAAAATTTGGTGTCCCCCAGGGGAGTACACTGGGCCCCACTCTCTTTTTAATTTATATAAATGACATCGCTAGCCTTTTTGGAAATAAAACTGAAGTCGTTTGCTACGCTGATGACATAGCGCTACTTTTCAATGGAGTGACATGGCAGGAAACCTTTGAAAAAGTAGAGGACAGCATGTGCACTATAGCGAAGAGGCTAGACCACAACCTCTAACACTTAACGCGAAAAAGACAAAGTACCTATGTTTCTCAAAAACAAATGCGTCTGCCCCGGCTTCGACCCCTCCATTAAAGATTCATAAGTGTGGCGTACAGCGGAATGTATTATTACCTAACTGTCAATGTGAAACTATAGGGAGTACCCGCTACATTCGATATTTGGGTGTGCTGATAGATGATCACCTCTCGTTTAAGCCCCATTTAAATCTACTTGTGACTAAGATTAGGAAACTCATATACATCATGAAGCCCCTACGAGACATAGCCCCAGAGGCTGTACTAAAAATGGTGTTTCTAGGGCTTGGTGAGAGTATTCTATCTTACTATATACCTGTGTGGGGCGGTGCACGCAAGACGCATATGTTAAGTGTTGAAAGGGCTCAAAGATCACTCTTGAAGATCATGTACAGGAAGCCTTTTCGGTACCCTACAACTAGTATTTACGAGGGATGCCAATTTTTGACTGTGCGCCAACTGTATATATTTAAATCTACATTAAAAATGCATACCCATATTCTAAAGACTCCAGCTTTACAAGAATTACTAAACAAAAGAATATTTCGGATACCTGTTCCCCCCGTCAGGACTTCTTTCTCCCAATGTCTAGCTAGATTACTCCATCCCTTCCTGTATAATAGGATATCGCAAAACTGTGAAATTAAATTTAAGCCTTACTATCATGTAAAGTATGTGATTAAGAGTTGGCTGTAATCATTATCTTACTGCGACACAGAAAAGCTGCTTGAACTAATTTCTTAGTCAATTGCTATAGTGTATATATGTATAGTTATATATGTATTTTTTTTTTTTTTTATTTTATATGTATTTATATATATATTCCAACTATTTTATTGACTCATGCAATTATAGTATACATTATTCAAGTTTAAATCAGCAAAACCATCCGAAAGACACCAGGCGACTGTTTTCGTATATACTTGTTTTTGATGATTGATTATTTTGTTTACGCCTAAACTATGAAAAAAGATCGTCTTGCGCCGGGGACACTAGTTGCGATTAGCGTCCTAATTCAACTTAGCAGCTGTCAAAATGTATAGAATATGTTCAACTTAGTTGTGAGTAACGCGCTGATTGCAATTGTTATTTTTGGTGCAGGTGAATCTAAATTATTGAAATTAGGTATGTGTCAATCCCTCCTCTGTATGATCCCCACGATACAGGCTTACCCAGTGTGGGGATCACAAGTACTGTTTTTGTTGAATATTTAATTTTACACATTATATTTAAATTATAGTTAAAATTGTTTGCTTTTTGTGAAATAAATAAATATTTGAAATATTTGAAATTTGAAATATATCCCACAATACCACATCCCTCCTGGTACGCTACATACAGAACGTTAGTACTACTACTAAATGTTTTATCTCTCACAGGGTTCAGCGACCCCTACTGCATGTTGGGCATCCAGCCGGCGTCACTTCCGGCGTCACCCCGCACGTCTGAGGACGAGGGTCGAAAGCACTCGGGCTTCCGGCTCAGCTTCAAGAAGCGCGACGGACGCCAGCAGAGAGACAGCCTCGGACGACTGCCGGCGAGGTACATTCGGGCCACCAGCGTGCGCCCACATACACTGTCACCGAGGTGGAACGAAACGTTTAAATTGTGAGTATTTGCAAGTTTCAACCTTTTCTAAAAGTACTGTTGGAAATAAAACAGTATCAAAAATAGTCAAGTGCGAGGTTGACTCAAATATTTAGATGAAAAACCATAAAAAAGCACGTTGCTTGGACCCCCTATTGTATTTTACTCAAAATTACCTCTACAACGCCATCTATGTATGTCAATTACTTAAATGACAGGACTGTATGGGGTTAATCTGGCTCAATACAGACCTTGCTGTTAATAATTTTGTAATTATTTATTCCTGCTTATTAATCATAATAATTAAATTTTTCATATTTGTATTAGTTAAGCACAACCTATTTTTAAAAGTGATCTAAAAATCAATCTGTGGGAGTTTCTACGCCCTTTTCTCCCACAGTGGTCCAATGTAGAGAAGAGGCAAAAAATGACGTTTGCTAAGTATATGTTAATATCTACAGTAATAAAGTACTTTGACTTTGAGTTTGAATATAAACAAAAAAATGTCTGCACTATCTCTATGAATATAGCTTGTCTATGATCTCCGTTTCAAATAGCACGTTGTTTTATTTTCCATCTCTCTATAAATATTAAATAATATTAGGTTATGGGCACAGGCCGTCCTGGCTTATTACAACTAGTTTTCTCGCTACAGTGAACTATATTATAGTGATTAAGGAAATATCGCGCAGGACTATTCCGAGGGGCTGTGCCACATCTTATGTCCCAGGACTAACTGGCGACACTGCTGGACTTCTGCAGGAATACCAGACTGCCTTTGAAAGAGACCCTTTTTCAGAAAACACTACCGCCCTCGGTGAAGCTCTAATGCAGTGTATCGGTGAAACCCGACGGAAAAAATGGCAAGACCTGGTCGAGTCGGTTGACATGACGCACAACAGTAAGAAAGCCTGGTCTACAATCAAGAAACTAACTGGTACCCAGAACTCTTCTGGAGAATATACAAATGTTACTGCAAACCAGGTCGCCCACCAACTGCTGCTGAATGGCAAGAATGATTGCCGCGATTAGAAGGCTGAAAAGCGGGAAGGCGTGTGGACTCGACGACCTCACTGTCGAACAGATAAAGCATTTCGGCCCTGTGACGGTGGATTGGGTTCTGAGGCTTTTCAACAACTGTCTGGAAACCAAGAAGATCCCAAAAGAATGGCGCAAGGCCCGTGTCATCGCGCTACTCAAGCCGGGCAAACCAGTTGATGACCCCAAAAGTTTTCGTCCAATCTCCCTACTATGCCACCTATACAAGCTGTTCGAAAGGATCCTTCTTGGCCGTCTTACTCCATACATCGACGATAAACTGATCCCAGAACAGGCAGGTTTCCGACCCGGCAAGTCTTGCACATCGCAAGTTCTCAACCTGACCCAGCACATTGAAGATGGATTTGAGAAAGGGAAAATCACGGGTGTCGCTTTCGTGGATTTATCGGCGGCCTATGACACTGTTAACACCAGCGTAATGATTAAAAAGCTGTATGAGATCTCGGGCGATTATGACTTCTGCCAGATCGTAGGACAGCTCCTCAGTAACCGCCGGTTTCAAGTTAACCTGCAAACCCAGAAGAGCCGTTGGAGAAATCAGCGTAATGGATTGCCACAGGGTAGTGTCCTGGCGCCAAGTCTGTTCAACATATATACAAATGACCAGCCTAGGACACAGGATACCAGAAGCTTCATATACGCTGACGACCTAGCACTCGCGGCTCAATCGGACACCTTCGAGAGCGTGGAGGGAATAATTTCCTCTTCCCTGAACAAGCTTGGCGAATACTATGCTGCTAACGGTCTGAAGCCAAACCCAGCCAAAACCGAGGTCTGTGCATACCATCTCCGCCATAGGGATGCTAAAAGGGAACTTAACATCACATGGAGAGACGTAAAACTGTCCCACAACAGTTTCCCTAAGTACCTCGGCGTAACCCTAGACAGAAGCCTGACAATGAAGCAGCATTGCACGAAGACCCAACAAAAAGTTTGCACACGCAACAACCTGCTCAAGAGGCTGACCACGACATCCTGGGGAGCAAAGCCAACCGTCCTGCGCACCACAGCTCTGGCGCTGTGCTACTCTGCGGCTGAGTACGCCTGCCCTGTGTGGGAACGTTCAACGCACGCAAAGCTGGTCGACGTGGCATTGAACGAGTCATGTCGATTTATAACGGGCTGTCTGAAACCCACACTAACCGACAAGCTGTACCAGCTAGCAGGAATAGCCCCCCCGGAGGTTCGGAGATCTGTCTCTAGCTCGGTTGAAAGGTCAAAGCAGACACATGACAGACGGCATCCCCTGTTCAACCATGTACCAGCCAGGCCCAGGCTGCGTTCCAGAAAAAGCTTCCTGCACTCAGTGCAGCCGCTAAGTCAACCAGCTCAAACTACACGCCTCGCCAGGTGGCAGTCACGACTGAACCCTACAGACCCGAACTGCGTGAAAGAGAAACTAGCTGAAGGATACAAGCTCAGCTGGCCGATCTGGAAATCTCTCAACCGTCTCAGAGCTGGAGTGGGGAGGTCCAGAGCTAACCTGGCGAGGTGGGGCATCATCTCGGAACTAGACACGGCGTGCGTCTGTGGATACCCGAGACAGACGATTGCGCACATGACTGGGTGCCCTGCGTGCCCGACAACCTGCACGGAGGAGGAGCTGTATAAGGCTACTGAGCGAGCTATTGCGGTTGCGGCCTTTTGGGCCGCCCGTATCTGAGATGACCGTCGACTCGAAAAGAAGAAGAAGTGAACTATATAATTGATTTTTTAGTTAGTTGCAGAAAGAGAACATTTAGTTGTGTGGACACGTGCAGTTATTTGGATTGAACAAAGTGTAATGGCGTCAAACTATATTGTAAACGTTCCCAAGTTAAAAGGGCGTGAGAACTATGGTGAATGGTGTTTTGCGGCCGAGAATTTACTAGTGTTAGAAGGCACGCTAGCACTTATAAAGCCAGAGCCAGGTAAAACAGTTTCAGAAGAGAATGATGCAAAGAGCAGAGCCAAATTGATTCTGAAAATAGATCCGTCAATTTATGTGCATATCAAGGAAGGAATTTCGACTAAGCAGTTGTGGGATTAAATCCTTGTATGATGATTCAGGCTTCACGAGAAAAATTAGTCTGTTGAAAAATCTCATATCTATACGACTAGAAAATTGCAATTCCATGGATAGCTACGTGACTCAACTAGTGGAAATGGGACAGAAATTGTCGGGAACTGGTTTTAATATCAATGATGAATGGATTGGATCATTATTGTTGGCTGGGCTAACAGATTAATTTTCGCCAATGATTATGGCCATCGAACATGCAGGGATAAACATCACAACAGACGCCATTAAATCTTAATTGTAAGACATGGAGGGAGATTCGATCGGAAACGACAATGCAGCCTTTGGGGTTTTCAAACACAAGCCCCAGTGGAGCCAACATAAGAAACCAATAGTCAACAATAGCAGCGCTAGCGCGAAACAAGATGGCGGAAATAGTGGTGGAATGCAATTGAAAAATAAAGTGATTAAATGCTTTAAAAGCAAATAATTAGGACATTACCGCAATCAGTGTCCAATGACAAATAAACAAATGGATACGAAGCAAACTAACGCGTTTAGCGCAGTGTTTCTCAGTGGTGGTTACAGAAAAATGCACTGGTATGTATGCATTTGGCAACAAATGAACATTGGATGAAGAATCCGTTTTACGATCAGTGCCTAAGGGAGACAGTAGTTGCAAACGAGAAAAAAGTGCTCGTTATTTGTTCAGGTGACGTGCAGATTACTACTTGTACTGATGAATGCAACTTTGATGTGATAGTGGAAGAGGTTATGTGTGTTCCTAGTCTGTCAACGAACCTGCTGTCTGTTAGTCAAATGGTAAATGATTAAATTCCACGCCTCAACCGAACGGGCGTGGAATCTTGGCAGGGTTGTTTTTCACCAGGAGTACTGACCTTTGACGCCGTGGACCGGAATTCGAAAGCTCAATTCGAGGCAGGAACACGGGATAAGGAGCACACGGGGGGTGAGGGGAGCGGAGTCGAATCTTACTCTCGTCGTAGCCCGATGCTGTCGCCGTCGTGTTGCTTGCCGACACAAAGAGTCGCTGTCCGAATGCGACGAATTGGGCACCGAACCACTTTAACCTTTCACAACACGAAGCACTCACTCCGATGTCGTGAATCTACTTATTTCCCGACGATGGTTCCGTGCTTATTATAATTAACATTCCGACCAGGCCCGACACCTGTGTTAGACAATTATTACAAATAAAATACAGCCAAGGCCCGAAGGCCATGTGCCGACATTTTCTCCATGTCAAAAAAGTAACCTCTAACTCGTCATCTCGTTTCTATACAAGTGACAGCTAGCTAGTTCCGTTCCGATCACTCGCGGTCCGAGTCGCGCAACAAGAAAAGGTGCGTTCCGAAGCATAAATATTAAACAGTCACCCGCCCGGACAGGCCCGAACCTGTCCCTAATCAATAGGAAGGCGAGAAAGTGTTGCGACCGCTCTCTTGAGGACCGAGTCCCCCACCTTCTGCTGATCGAGGCGTGCCATCCCAACCCGTGTACAATTTGACGATCCGTCCTCGTCTCCATCTCAATGATGGCAGGTTCACATCCTTAATCAGCACCAAATCACCGACTTGAGGGGGGCTCGTCCGGTCAGTCCACTTAAGGCGCTGCTGCAAGATGTGCAAGTACTCAAGGGACCACCGTTTCCAAAAATCTTGAGCCATCTGCTGCAACATCTGCCACCTAGTTAACCGACTTAACTTAACATCACCGAATGGGTATTCTGGCAGGGCATTAAGGGGCTGACCTATCAGGAAGTGACCCGGCGTCAACGCTTAAAAATCATTTGGATCCGAACTGAGCGGGCACAACGGACGCGAGTTCAGTGTCATTTCAATTTTACAGAACAGGACATCCCGGAGGACTGAAAACCCATTCAATTCCTCGTCGAGAGCAAGCCGTACCGATGGCGTCCTGGTTACCGTTCAGGAATTGAGTGACCTCCTGCAGATATCGCCTGGCTCCGACAAAATTTGTGCCGTTGTCCGAACGGATTAATGTCGGGAGGCCCCTTCGTGAGACGAACCGATCTAGACATGCGATAAATGCCTCTGTAGTTAGGTCACTGACCACCTCCAAGTGGACTGCCTTCGTGGCCAAGCACACGAAGACGCACAGGTATGCCTTCACTAATCTGGCGTTCCGTAGCTGTGAAGACTTGACCATGAATGGTCCCGCGAAATCCGTTCCGACACCCGCAAAGGGCCGGATTTCGTTAACCCTATACGAGGGCAAATCGCCCATCTGGGGCTGCATCGTAGCCGCCTTGGCCCGATAACAAGGCAGGCACCGAAATACGACGCTACGCACTAAGCGTCTTCCCGATAGAATCCAGAACTCCCGCTGGAGAAACGCCATCACGTCGTGGCATCCGATATGCCCATTCCGAATGTGTCGATCCTGTATCAACAGTTCGACCAACTTCCCTTTCCTAGGGAGTAACAACGGGTGGCGAGCCGCATAAGGCAGGTTGGCATTCCGCAGCCGACCTCCTACCCTCAGCAATCCTTGAGGGTCAATAAACGGGTTGAGCCGAGCCACAGCTCCCTTCAGTTGGACGCGTCCGCGTCTCAGAATGTCCAGTTCGGACTTAAAGTGCACCGTCTGCACGTTCCGTACCAATGCGAACAACGCATAGTTCCGTTCCCGTGGTGTCAGGACCTGTGTCCGCACCCGTTGCGCCTCAGAATTGCGACAATTCCGCGCAAATCGGAAGATCCAGGCGGTCACATTGACCAGCTTGTCGAGCGAGCTGTACCGTTCCAGCAGGCTGAACTCCTCTTCCGGCTCTGGTTGCGTCGTACAGACACCGACTGTCAAGGCGCCGTTCGCCGAGGTAACGCGTGGACTCATTGGTCAATCCGATTCGGCTTGAGTCAACCATTTTGGACCCCACCACAAGGGATGTCCAACTAACTCCGGAGCGTGACACCCACGAGACGCAAAGTCTGCTGGGTTCATTTCCCCTGGAACATGTCTCCAGATTAAGGGAACCTCCGAATTCAAAATTTGCGAAACCCGACTCGCCACAAAAATCTCCAGCTTGTGAACTGAAGCCTTCAGCCAGCATAACACGATCTGGCTGTCCGTCCAAGCGTAGACCGTATCTTCTAACGCTATTGACCCACGAAGAACCGTCATCGTGTGGTTGACCAGACGAGTCAGGAGAGCCGCTCCTGAAAGCTCTAATTTGGGAATGGTCAGGCGAGTGCGCAACGGCGCAACCTTGCTCTTAGCCATGACCAACCGCACATCAACCTCCCCTGAGGAGTCGACCGTACGCAGATATACCGCAGCTCCATAGCCCTTCTCCGAGGCATCGCAAAACCCATGCAGGGTGGCGGTGTATCGTTTGGTGGGGACCAACCTCCGTGTCAGTGAAATCCGATTGATGCCAGGGAGGGTCGAAAAGAACGAGTTCCACTCTGAGCTCAATGACCCGCCGATCGGGTCGTCCCATTTCAGCTCAGCAGACCACAATTGCTGCATAAAACACTTGAGCTGAAATGTTACCGGGGTGATCCACCCATTTGGATCAAATGTCCTAGCCACCGTTGAAAGGACGTTCCGTTTCGTCCAGACCTTCGGGGAGTCCATCTCGACCCGATACGAAAACATGTCTGACACCGGCTGGTACTGGACGCCTAATACCGATAACATATTTGGATTTTCAAAATTTTCAAAAATGTGGGGATCCTGCTGGTAGTCATCCGGAAGACCAGACAGTAACTCTGGAGAGTTCGAAATCCATTTCCGGAGCTCGTAACCTCCACCCCGTAAGAGCTCAACTAGCTCGTCCCGTCGAGCGAGCGCCTCCTCTACGGAATCTGCACCGGTCCACGTAGAGATCCTGCTCCAGGATTGCTGCTCCTCTAGGGAAATTTAACCGTTCTCGATCCGCTAACTCCCGCAGAGTGCGAATCGCCAAATAAGGACTAAACCGTAGCCCGAACGTGTTGGTGTTCAGCTCGTACACCTTGATGGGCTGATCTGGGCTCTCTCGCCACAGTATCAGCTGATACCGTCTATCGTCAGGGTGAATTACCGTCTGTCTAAACATCATCCGGATGTCAGCTACAAACACAACATTGTGTCGACGGAACCGTGTGATAACATCCGCGATGTCATGGTTCAACTTCGGCCCTGAATGCAAACACTGGTTCAGGTTCATGCCGTTAGATGTTGATGCCGATCCATCGAACACTACCCGTATTTTGCCCCCCGGGATCCTCAAGACCGCGTAATGAGGCAGGAAGCAGTGGTCTTCACGCTTCCAGTCGATACCCGAAACCGACATGTGGCCGAGCGACTCGTATTCTCGCATGAAGTCGACGACTTCTGCCGGAAAATCCCGTCACGCTTCATGCGTCGTTCCATCTACAGAAGCCGCGTCTCGGCTGCATGGTGTGAACTGCCCAGTGGTGGGCGATCACTCCGGAATGGAAGACGTGTGAGAAATCGACCTGACCGAAGGCGACCTGTATTGTTCCGATAAAACTGTTCACACTCTTCTTCAACCGGGTCCAACCGGCGGACCGTTGTAGGTGGTTCCTGCACCTCCCAAAACTTCTGTATCACCTCCGAGAGTACAGAACCGAATAAGGGACTACGAGTCGCTAGGCGTGGGGCAGCCGCCATGACCGGACCCATTACCGCATGGCCCAGTCTGGTGTTGACCGAAACTAGACCAGTCGCCTGCAACACGTGGACACCTGGCACTAACAGGTATCCCAAGGCATCGACACCCAATAAAATGTCTACTGGGCTCGGAATATCGAACTCCGGGTCAGCCAGTGACAACCCAGCGACCAACTGTCGCACCGAGGGCGACAACCGTACGTGAGGGTGTGAGCCCATCACATTAGGCATGACTAATGCCGTGACCGTCAGATTCACCGATGAATCCACCCGTGACGAGAGAGTAATCCGACATACTCCCTTAACGGAACCGACTTCCGTGTTCCCAATTCCCCGAATGGAATGTGGATACTCCCTTACCGAAATGCCCAACCGTCTTACAAGGTTGCACGAGACTAAGCACCCCTGGGCCCCCGAGTCCAATAGTGCTCGTGCCACACATGATTTGCCGTCCGAACTCCACGCTATCACAGAGGCGGTGGGGATCATGACCGTCTGTGGAGTGGCGGCACCCTGTAAGTGGGCGGCGTGTCCCTAGCGGGAACCTCCGCGGGATCCGAACCCGCTCAGACCTCCGTCGGCCTTGGAGTAACTCGGCTGCTGATATGCAACCGGCATATCAGACCGTATGTAAATCAAGGGGTCCCAACCCGTATAATAGGCCCCTCGCTGTCCCGGTATCCGACCATACCGGATGGTGTACGGCGTGCCCGGTGCGCACCGTTGATGAATGGGGGAGAGCGGATCCAACCTGGGGCGCTCTAGGAATGGGGGCGACATCCGACTGTTCGCCTCCCTGTTCGCCTCCCAGAGCGACGGGCAGGGTGGCGCAGAAGGTGGTGGACTCCCAGCCTTTGCGCTACTCATAGGTGCCATCTGACACCCGCCCGTAACACGCGGTGAGCCAGCGGCCCGAAGTCCTCGCTGACCGTGGACAGCGGCGACCGAACCCCGGCTATCCCGCATGTTACCCCCCGCGCTGCCCCCTTCCCCTCGGGGGGGGTCCCGTCCGCGGGTACCCCAGTCACCCCGTTGGTGACTCCCGTTGCCCGGAGGGGGACTGGGTCCGGCCCTGGTTGGGCCCTGTGGCCGACCAACCTGAGTCCGGCCCTGGTGACCGTCCGAAGGGCCTGACCGATTCAGGCACAACACTATGTGGTGCTTGCCACCACAGCACTCACAGGGGAACGTGCGCGAGCACTCGCTCAGCGTGTGCGGCCCCAAACAACCGAAACACAATCGGTGACGGAAGACTATCTTCCTGCGGGCAGCTACCCCGATCGCCTTAAATTTGGCGCAACTGGTCACGTCATGACCGGCACTGTCGCAGTGCACACAGCCGTCACCCGACGGCGCGGCATTCAAAACGCCAAATTGTTTCGACCGCCCACCCCCCCGTGGGGGCGGGGGGCGCGGCCCCTCCCGCATCCGCGCGGGTTGGCGCTGCACACTGGCCTCCGTGTCCAGTGTGTCACATCGCCTCCAAAAAATCCGTCAATTGGACGAGCGTGGGCAGTTCCGTGCTACTGCCCCCATGCAGCTGTTCAAACCGACTTTGAACCTGCAGGCAACCGTGACAAAACCATATACAAAACAATGTATGACCATTGGTCTACCGGAAGACCAAGGTTCTGAAGGGCCTTAGTGGCCACCAGCACAGGGTTAAGCACCTGTACTCGGATGTCAACATCCCGGGTTACTTTAGGGATGCTAAACAGCTTCCCCAGCTGCGCCTCAACCAACCGCCGTTTGTGTTGGTAGCGGTCAAACAATATGGACCTGGCTATGTCATAATTGCCCGCCGTGACCGTTAGGTGACCGACCAACTCCTTCGGTTCACCCCGCAGAGCCATCAATAGTTGGGCCAACTTGTAGGCGTTGTCCAGGTCGTCCCGACCGTGGACCAAACTATCAAATAAATTAATGAAGGCCGGCCACTCATCAATTGCCCCACTGAAGGCCGGAATCTCCAGGTGTGGCTGCCGTCCAACAACACCCTTCGGGGGTGGGTCTCCGTTACCCTCCCCACGGTCATTCCTTCGCGACCGCTTAATTTTCTCCGCGCGACGCTCGATGTCACCCAAGCATTCCATCGCTTGGTCAGCATCCGCGCAGAGCTGTTTCACTGCAGCCACCGAGGCTTCATCAGTAAGCCCGAGAGCTTCAGCCTCCGCAGCCAGCCGACACACCTTCCCGACGCGTGTCATTGCGTCCTCCACACGCTTGAGCAGGACATCATCCATATCTGGTCGCTCCACATACTTATGAGTATGGGCGAGCCATCTCATTTCCTCCCGGACACCATGCCGCAGTACCGTCAAGGGCGAAGGTGCCATGTTGACCGATTTAATAGATTCTGGTCTTATACTTCACTACCGAACTAAGTATAGTCAGAGACCAGCACTTGCCCGTCAGCGCTGGGCACAGAAATTTTAACTAAGTTGTCAAAACTAAGGCAACCACTAAAACAATTAAATCCTAAAAATATTTAATATGGTCGCCCCGTGGATATACACTCTAAATCAATTAGAGAATGCCACCATAAAGCACAATAAAAAATATCCCACAAAATTTTATTATAAAAACAATAAAAAATAAAATTTATTAAAAAATAATAAGTGGTGGGCTCCGAGACTATAAACCTAAACAATATAGCACCCTAAACCACACTGGATTCCGAAATCCAAGCTATTTTTAATATAATGTAGGTAGCCATAAACCTTCTAGAAGTGGCCTTTCCGATATGACCTGCACTTCTACTGAGGTCAGCAAAATCAGCTTAATACCCCTTAAATAGCCTGACCCTGCTCTGCAAACCGAAATAACACTGCAATACTATAGGATCCGACTACAATACTATAGTCCGACCGAATGGCTGTTCCTTCTCGGTGTGCATACACCGATTAGTTTCCGACTACAATTTTATAATAATTGTTAACTAAATCGTCTATTATACGTTCACTAACCGAAAATGAACCTAAATTGTGGTATACCGACCACAAGACTCACTCACAAACTGATTGCCGACCAATCCGAGGTATCCACCCTTTTCTCCCAACTACAATGTGGCAAAAAAACAACCCTACAACCGTCCGTGAATCGATTTCCCACTAGGAAACCGCGCCTCTGCTACCAAAATGATTAAATTCCACGCCTCAACCGAACGGGCGTGGAATCTTGGCAGGGTTGTTTTTCACCAGGAGTACTGACCTTTGACGCCGTGGACCGGAATTCGAAAGCTCAATTCGAGGCAGGAACACGGGATGAGGAGCACAAGGGTGGGGGGAGAGGAGTCGAATCTTACTCTCGTCGTAGCCCGATGCTGTCGCCGTCGTGTTGCTTGCCGACACAAAGAGTCGCTGTCCGAATGCGACGAATTGGGGACCGAACCACTTTAACCTTTCACAACACGAAGCACTCACTCCGATGACGTGAATCTACTTATTTCCCGAAGATTGTTCCGTGCTTATTATAATTAACATTCCGACCAGGCCCGACACCTGTGTTAGACAATTATTACAAATAAAATATAGCCAAGGCCCGAATGCCATGTGCCGACATTTTCTCCATGTCAAAAAAGTAACCTCTAACTCGTCATCTCGTTTCTATACAAGTGACAGCTAGCTAGTTCCGTTCCGATCACTCGCGGTCCGAGTCGCGCAACAAAAAAAGGTGCGTTCTGAAGCATAAATATTAAACAATAAACAAATGGAATAGAGTTGTATTCAAAAATGATGGTTACAGCATTCATAACCAAAAAGGAGTGTTGGTAGCAACTGCTACTTTGAGTAATGGAGTATACAAACTGAATACACCGGTTCACCTGACAGCTGCAGCGATGGTGTCCAATGCGATGTGGCATCGCTGACTTGACATGTGAATAGCAGTTACTTGAAAAAGATGCAGAATGCTGTTGAGGGTATGTCCATTGATTAGAAGGCAGACACTGGAAAACCTTCCTGTGTTATCTATTGTAAGGGGAAGCAGAGCCACTTACCATTTCCAAGCAGTGGCAACAGAAGTACTCAAATACTCGATGTTGTGCATACAGACGTGTGCGGACCAATGGAGAGTGTCTCGCTGGGAGGAAAAAAATACTTTATACTCTTCATTGATGATTATAGCCGCATGACATATATGGATCCAGTGGGGGACAGCGGTCAATCTGATGAATCATTTATCTCCGTGGATAATGAGTGTGATCCAACATACGTACCAAGTGGAAATGAAAACTCTGATAGTTCAACTGAAAGTACTGGGAGTGTGATGGAGAGAATACCTGCTAGAGAAAGACGGAAACCAGAACGATGTGGTTTCTCGAACTTAAGTACTGAGAGTCCTGGTATAGATGTCAGTGAACTGTCTTTGGAAGATGCTGTAGAAAGCTCGGAAAAGGAACACTGGTCTCGTGCTATCCTAGATTAAATAAAGTGTTTGATGGCAATGATGCGTGGGAACTAGCAAAAGCTCCGGAAGGCGCTACTATTGTGAAATGTAGGTGGGTGTTGAAAAAGAAAAGTGGCAGTGACAATAACATTACTTACCGTGCCAGGTTAGCTGCAAAAGGTTACAATCAGAAAAGTGGTATAGACTATACCCGCTCAGTTGATATCGCCTCCGGAAATTATCATGCGTCGATTGCCAGCGGCGCGGCAAAAAAAAAACCGTCGATTGCCATAAAAAACACGTCATCGAGGGCCCGCCCGCTGCGCGGCGGCTCGCTCTACAAAAACATTATTTATGACTATGGGTTCTTGAGAATACCGCTTGAAGTGTTGTTATTGTTAGTGCTCGTAAACTAAACATTCTAATGGCATACGTGTTGATTGAATTTGATACTCTTGTTCAATCATACATAGCTGTAAACATAGACTTCAAGCGTAAAATCGACTAGGGTCAATGTAAAAATATATATCTAAAAAAGTAAAGCGATAACCTACTTATTTTATTTATTTAAAAGATTCCTGTATTAATATTCCACATGGAAAAAAAATAAACTCGCAATATGTAGATAAAAAATATTTATTTATATGTATTTAAACTTTCGCTAGTAATCACCCGGATTAAAAAAAAAATATCTTATTTTCTATTACACATAATATTACAAATTTAGTATGTATTGAAAGCATATTTAACTCGTAATATATAATGATATAAGCTTCTTGTGGGCTTAAAACACGAAACATTCACCATAAATAGAGGAAACATTTCGACATTTCGGTTTAACAAACCTGTGTTGACAAAACTTGTGAAACATTGCACGAAATCTGGTTTTGAGCAAATGTTTTTTGTTTGGGCAGTAGCGGAAGGAACTAATCTATATGAAAATGAACAATTATCAGCTAAATACTCACATAATTATTTAATATCACACCACAAATTCCACAACACAACAACACTTGACACTGGAGTGAACGGAATGAATTGCATCATTCTTTTTCCATCGCTGGGATTGTTTAAAACGTTGTCGTATCTCAAAATAAAGGTTATTTAACCGAGAACGAGATGGAATACGATCCTTACTGAATTAATCATTAGTGTGACAGAGACAATAGGTTTTGTCACATAGTCCGTCACAAAATGCCTATGGGTAGTAGTACTACCCATTTGCAATCTACGGTAAAAAAATGCTTGGGTAGTAGTACTACCCATTTGCAATCTACGGTAAAAAAATCCATGGGTAGTAGTACTACCCATTTGCAATCAAGCGGTTATTGAAACGTTTTCACCTGTTGTCCGGCATACTACTTTAAGATTGTTGTTAGCTTTGGCTGTGCAACTGGAACTAGAAACTGCCCATTTAGATGTGAAAACTGCATTCCTAAATGGAGAATTGGATAAAACCATTTATATGAAATCGCCAGATTGTTTTGACTGTTCTGATGAGGAAAAATACAAGGTCCTGAAACTGAAAAAATTTATATATGGTCTCAAACAATCTTCTAGGGCTTGGCATAAGAAAGTTGATAGCACAATGTTAGCTAATTGTTATAAAAAATCTAAATTAGAGCCATGTTTATATACAAAAATACTATTTAATATTTATCGAGAGATGGAAATAAAACAACGTGCTATTTGAAACAGAGATCATAGACAAGCTATATTCATAGAGATAGTGCAGACATTTCTTAGTTTATATTAACATACATAGATGGCATTGTAGAGGTCATTTTGAGTAAAATACAATACTCCCTTTAAGAGAAAATTCTGGCACATTCTGAGAAAATTTTAACTCTCTACCTACCGATTCATGAGATACAGCCCGCCGATAGATGGACGGATGAATGTACTGCGAAGGCTTAGTACTAGGGTCCCGTTTGGCATACTTCGGGTACGGAGCCCTAAAATGGTCAAAACAAATTCCGTCCGACGGCGGTATTCCGAGTGCCAAAATTATGATTTAGCATAGGGGTTAGAAAAACATGTATGGCGGTACCTTGTCGGAATAAGTACGAAAGGTAGTGCGGTTTCCGGTTCATCGCTTCTCTTTTCTAAGCCACAAATCCACGAGTGTACAGAGCACTCTTTGGGGATTATGGCAATAGGTGTTATAGCCATACGTCCCTTTATGAGTTATCAATCTGGGATACCACAGGTTGACAATAGTTGCCCGTTCAGTGTCGCGGTGTAAGTAAAATATTGCCAGTATTTTACAGAACGTAATTAAAGATGATCCATAACAAACGGTCAAGTGCGAATTGGACTCGTGCACGAAAGGTTCCGTATCACCGCTCAATATTATTCAAAGTTTCTTGCGAGGGGATTAGGTATCTTTCATATCAAAATGATGCTTACAAAGTTATTGGTACGGCTATTTATATAGGTGCTCCATGTATGTAACCAGGTGCATTCATAAGTTTGTAGATACAACATATTCACAATGGGGCACAATTTCATTCCATACCAAATGGTATGGAATGAAATTGTGCCCCCTCTCCCTCTATGTATTCAATATTTTTCCTATACTATTTAAGTGAAGACCTATATTATGTAATATTTCCAAATGTTTAGGATTAGTAGTTAAGGAAGGAAGTAGGGGAATGGTCTTTTTTGGCCTATTTCCTTAAATATTTTTAAACTAAGTATATGAACGGTTTATGGAAAAAAATAATGTCATACGATAGGTTTGAAAATCTTTTTTAATTTTTGATTTGTCCCACATTATAAACCTTGTAACCGTCATTTAAGTAATCTTGAACATTGTTATATCTCTTTTTCGACAAAGTCGACAAAGTCGCTTTAACATGCTTCTAAATTGTTCAAATGGCAATTTCAAAATCTCCAGATACCCTACTACTCTTATTGTAGTAGAGAAAGCACTGACCCTTGAAAGAATTGTTAACCTTTGCGAGTCTAAACAGGGGCGCAACTCGTCTGTGATTATTCTTAGGTAATTATTACAGCTATCGCTAAGTTTTTGAAAATGTTGTAAGGTTCTTGCGTAAATACATTATATTTTTGAAAATAAATTGACCAGCAACAGTTAGTATGTCAATTTCTTTAAAACAGACTTTTAAAGAAATTGACATACTAACTGTTGCTGGTTTTCAATTATAAATTGCTCGAATAGCTTTTTTCTGTAAATAAAAATAGTTTGAATATCCGCTGCTTTCCCCCACAACAATATACTACAGGACATGGTACTATGAAAGAAAATAAAATATACCTAGATGTGGCCACATCCGTGTTTTATCTGATGTTCCTAACAGTGTTAGCCGCAGAACTTAATTTACCAGCTAATTAATTTATGTGCGGTCCCCTCTGCAATTTGCTATCAATGGTTATACCAAGAAAATATCAACAACCCAAAAACTTGGCAGCACATTATCAGCGCCCATTCTGACACTATCGATTACATTCGTGCAGTCTGAATCTTAGCAAGGCAAGCCTTGTAGTTTGAGTGATGATGAATAGGACAAAGACGCAGCTCACGACTGCTCATGTTAGCACGAAACGTTTGGTCGATTTTGGTGGGCAGGAAATACATTATGTCGACGAATACATCTATTTGGGCCAGATAGTGTCCCTCGAAAATAGGCAGGAGAAGAAAATCGACAGATGAATATCGCCTCGAAGAGCTACTGGTTCATTAAGGAGCTGATTGAAGGGAAAGCTTACATTGACTCTTAAGTGTAAACTTGTCGACATGTGTTTCCTGCCTATCCTAACCTACAGTGCTCAAACATGGTCGCTTCGGAGAAGCAGAAGTCCAAACTCAAGTTTTGCCAAAGAGCGATGAAACGAAGCATAAAAGGTGTTCGACTGACCGACCGTATACTGCGCTCCATTACCGGCATTGCTGATATTAACGCAAAGACCACCAGGCTAAAGTAGAACTGTGCCGAACATATTTTCTTCATGCACCCCCAAAAGTGGGGCAGACATGCAACCAAATTGGTGCCTACTGATGGACACCGGTGTAAAGGTAGGCGAGATGTAGCTGGATGGGACGACTGGGCTGGGGCGGCACAGAAATCGCAAAGAGACAAAGATAAATCTCTGAAAAATTATATTTAAACCCAAAATTTTAGCCTGCATTTTCTGGCCTAC
This sequence comes from Argyresthia goedartella, assembly GCA_949825045.1. Lineage (NCBI taxonomy): Eukaryota > Metazoa > Arthropoda > Insecta > Lepidoptera > Argyresthiidae > Argyresthia > Argyresthia goedartella. Next base: position 15,343,356 of record OX463821.1, on the reverse strand, counting down.
GAGTAATAAAGTAAAATTAAGCAAATTTCGAAGAGGTTCCTGCTGAAGTTTAAACAGAATTTCATGAATATTGATGATGCGGATGTTCGCTGTTATAGCTAGTAATCTGTACCCTGCGTCCGTTGAGATTACCCCTCCACTCCCGTAGGACTCGCCTGGTGAAGGTCGCTACCTATCCTAACTAGCCCCGAATATCAAATATGACGATGTACATTTTGCTAGAGCTATATTTAGACGCGTCTTGCTAGTCTCGCTATTGCTATTTGTCTAGATACCACGTTTGTTAAATCCTACTTTGTCAATTATAATGTGAGTGGAATTTCGTGCGAAAGGTCTGTTAGCGTCTATTCATATGCCATACATTCATACATGGCTTCTAAGTAATTCATACATAATAATTACCTACTTTGAATAATAATAAGCTTCGACTCCATCCTTCAATCTCTGACCTAATAACAAGTTAACAAATCTTCCAATTAGAATCAATTCATATGCCATACATTCATACATGGCTTCTAAGTAATTCATACATAATATTTACCTACTTTGAATAATAATAAGCTTCGACTCCATCCTTCAATCTCTGACCTAACAACAAGTTAACAAATCTTCCAATTAGAATCAATGAATACTAATATGAGATAAATTGTGTGTTGAACTTTTTGTAACAAAATAAGTAGATAAAGCTTACATCCACCAGTGACGGGAAATAATCTGCCGATAGTAACTTCTTCACGCCTCAAGCTCGAAAGTAAATAGCGATATCTCGTCATTCCCAGTTTATTCCGAAATATCGAAAATCGTTTACGTAACGTCTCATATTTCACAAACATTTCAAACATCTCAATTCTTATGTTTAAAAAAATATATTCATTTGACGTTCACATTGAGCTGAGCCCAATTAATATAATGAGGCGAAAATAAACAGAAGTATCTCATAAAAGGAAATTTTTGATGTTCACTCAAATCAATAAAGATTATTATCCTTCAAATATTAGAAATAAAAGTTATACTTTTATTTATTCATTCGGCCTAATAACTACAAAATGCAATAGTTATTATGTACTAACATTTGTAGCTAATTAATATCTGAACAATATTTACAGATGTTTCTTAAGTGTTCATTATATTTCAAAGTTCAATATTTTTATTCAAAATAGATTCATACGAACACTTTTTGAATGTCATTTGAATCTATATAATGCAAGAAAAACTACTAGTAAACTCGTACAGTGCAACACACCCTACTTTTCTTTTCTATGTTTCTTTTTTTTTCTTCAAAAATAGGTCTTATGTTACAATCGTGTGCGTGGTTCTTGTGCTGCGCTGGAAAATCAGAGCTCCTAACCTCTTTGTAATTAATGTAATTATCTAACCTTTAATATGCTTTATAACATAATGTTTTTTAACAATGCCTTGAATTTTTTTCTCTGACAAATTTAATATCTCTTCCGTTATTTTGTTATTATATTGCTTACTTAGACCCACAAATGAAGTTCTAGCTTTAACTAGTCTATAGTAAGGTTGGTCATTTTTGTTTCCGCTTCTTGTATTATTTCGTTTGTGCCTGTCAACATTTTTAGTGACGCTACTTATGTTTTTCCTAAATAATAATAATTCCATGATATTTTCATAAATATATTGATACGGTACATTCATAATGCTTATTATCTTTAACAGTTCCTTCAGGGAGTCACGATTGCGGAAGTAATTGCTCCAAAAGCCCTTTTTTGCAGAACAAAAATTTAATCAATATCAGCAGCTCGGCCCCATAGCAAAATTTGATGGGACATAATGCTGTGGAAATATTTAAAGTAAACAATTCTCGCCGTAGCTACATCCGTCAGCTGTCAGATTTGTCTCATAGCATTTGCAGCTGAACTTAGTCATCCCGATAAAGATGTAATATGACGGATCCATTGATATTAGTAAACTCTAACTTATCATTAACTCATCATCATCATCATTTCAGCCTGTTAGCGTCCACTGCTGAACATAGGCCTCTCCAATCGCACTCCAGCGTGACCGGTCCGTAGCCACCTGCATCCAACGAGATCCAGCGATCCTCACCAGGTCGTCGGTCCATCTCGTAGGTGGCCGACCCACACTGCGCTTGCCAGTACGTGGTCTCCATTCAAGGACCTTTTTGCCCCATCGGCCATCCGATCTTCGCGCTATGTGGCCTGCCCATTGCCACTTCAGCTTGCTTATCCTACGGGCTATGTCAGCAACTTAGCAACAAAGTTGCTGACATATCATTAACTAATAATGTTTAAATATAATATCATTTTTTAAGGAATCAACACTAGGCAAAGTGAATTTTATACATATAGTTTTTTTCCCATTAAGCACTAGATTGTTAACAGTAAACCAATTATGAACTTGTCCTAGAGCGTTATTTACTTCATCATAGTTCTGTACATGTCGAACTTCTTTAAATATAAGAGATGTATCATCAGCAAATAACACAATCTTTGACATATTCCGAACCATGCAGGGAAAATCATTAATATAAAATAAAAATAAGAAAGAACCTAATATGGAGCCAAGATTAATTTTCACGCGAGATCCTAATGATTTGGTACTGTAAATCTGAACCTTTTGAATTCTATTATCCAAATAAGAACTCAAAAGTTCTAGAGCTAGATTTTCAATACCGTTGTGTTCTAGATTTAACAGTAAAGTTTCATTACCTTCGCAATCAAATGCTTTGGAAAATACAAATCCATGCATTGAAATATGTTTTAATAGTTCAACACCAGCATCTGTAGTACAACGTCTTTTTGTAAAGTCGAATTGCAGGTTATGTAATAGATTATTGTGATTAAAATAGGAAAGCATTTGATTGAGCATGATCTTTTCAAATACATTACTAAATACCAGTAAAACTGTACCAGGCCTATAGTTATTGGTATCTTTTTTGTCACCAGCTTTACATAGAGGAACTACTTTGATATTTTTCATTCAATCGGGAAAGATACCGTGATCAACACATTAATTAAATATGTAAGCTAAATATGGTAGTAATATATGTACAATTGGGCTGCACACTTTGACTGACATGCCCCTAAGTCTGATGACTTAGGGGCATGTCAGTCAAAGTTTGCGCTCTTAACTTTAATGTCTTTCAAAGTCTTAATAATATACTGGGGATTGACATGACTAAATAGTCCAGTCCCGTAGGCGTCCATGTTTTCCATAAGCAATGTAGCCGAATGGGTTGGTGAAAAATTCAGTGATTCAGTAGTTTTCAGGGTATATAAATGATAAGGTCTTGAACTGAGCTACTTCTTGCACTAATAATACCGAAAAGTTATAATCTCGTGGCTTTGTACTTCTACCTATTTCGCTATTTATAACTTTTTTATTTACAGTTTTTATTTTATCGTCGGCAGATTTAATTTTACTACTTATGGAATTTGCTATGGCTTTGAGACTATCTTGAAGTTTTGGAGTAATCTCTGAGATATTCTTTAAACTTGTCACTATTTGTCATGTTTCTTTGTTCATAAAGTTCACAAAGTCTATCTCTGCTAATCCGCAAACCTGTAGTCACCTAATCACTGAACTCAAATCTAGTATTAATTTATTTCGTATATTTTTTTATATAAACTCAAATTCTTTGCTTACCAAAGAAAAAGAGTCTTGATATAAATTATTCGGGTCATTAAAATTATAATTGTGAACAAACAATTGATCAAGTAGAACATTTTGGTACTTTTCCAACCGACTAGTAGTGATGGGTCTGGTTTCTATTTTTATTTTCTGAATATGGTTAATGAACACTTTGATCACTACGATCTGATTAAAGCGAGTCAATAATACTTTTTTCTATTAGGTCACAATCCCAGGACACATTACCAAGACAGATAGTAGTAGTTGACGTACAATACGATTAAAATCAGTTAAAGATTCGGCTTTTCTCGGATATCATCCGGCCTGAATCCGTAGACGAAAATGACACGAAATACATTACCGCGGTTTCGTTTAGGTAGCATTCAATTTGAAGTATCATAAACGCAATGTATAGCACCTGCCAAGATGACATTACTAACAGGTAGACCTAAGAAATTTATTATGCAGAAGCGACATGAATTTGCACATTAATAACATCTATAACATCTATACATCTATAACATCTATACATGGGACCATCTCGGAAGTGTACCCTATCAAATACAAAAATAAATTGTAAATCGGTTCACGTGTCTTCTAGAAATCTTATAATATACATACAAAAAAACATTCACGTCGAATTGAGAACCTCCTCATCCTCCTCACTATCACTATCTGAATCATTTACATTAATTATAAAATGCTCGCTAAATACATATTATTTCTCTTATTCTGTTAATTCAATTCAATTCAATTCAATTCAATTCAATTCAATTCAATTCAATATTCATTTATTTCAGACCGTTTAGTCCATAGTGTTAGTAACAATATCTTAAAGTCTAGAGTTAGTAACAAACATAAAATTAAAATAAAATACACACACACGCGAGCATCTCATCTCGTAGTGTGGAGCTGCACCCAACGACTCAACATTGGGGAGTCCCACCGGTCTATAAATACGCTCAGGATTCTGTTGGTGCTGCCGCGGAGGCGAGCCAGCATGGATGCGCTTCGTTTTCTCGAACTCGAACTCGAACTTCGTTTGTTAAGAACACATCTTCACACTTTATTGCATGATTACAGAATTTTGTCCATTCTTCGGGTCCTAACATTTATTTTTTCCGCAGTTTTTTCACTGACGTTTTATTCATTTCGACATTTTTGGAGGGGACATAGCCTTTTAACTGTGCCCATATATTTTCTATGGGATTAAATTCTGGGTGATATGAAGGCAGACGTATTACTGTATGTCCATTTTCAGCCAAAACTTTATCCACTCGAAAAACGCTGAAGTGTTATTTGTGGCTTTGTATTACGCTATATAGTTCCGGATTTTTGTTATCAGGTGAGAAAGAAATATCGTATCGTGTTAACTACTCGATCATGTCCGCCTTTCGAGTATTGCTATTAGGTGGCCTTTAAACAAATTTGTTGTGGTAAGAAGCGTTATCTATAACAACAACACTGTTATCGGGTAAATTAGGCATTAGTTGTGTTCTTAACCACTTCTCATACTTCTCAGCATTCATTTCCTTGTGGTAATCGTCATCGGGATCCGCGGACTGATCTAGTAAAAGAGCTCCAGGTACAAAACATTTTTCATTACCTGCGTGAACAATAATAAATCTTTGACCCTTCGATATAGGTTGCCTCAGATTTTTATTGGCTGCGTCCGTCCAGCTTTTGGCTTTAGTGTGCGTTGTATGAATATATGATTCATCAGTATAAACAATATTTTTATCAGTAGCCCTTAATTGTCGGATTTATCAAATATATTATCCTTGCTCCTGTTATTGTCGGTTTTTCTAAATTTGAATCCCATGTCTCGGATTATATTTCGCAGAGGTGAAATTGAGCCTTTGAATCCCATTTCCTCTTTCAGTTTTTTGTGTAGTGATCGCAACGTAGGAACGGAAGAATATATATATATATATCACTTGTCTTTTCTTCTTTATACTTTATTGCACAAAAACAGAAGAAACAGATACATCAAAATGGAAACTAGGTGTACAAAGGCGAGCTTATCTCTAAAAAGAGATTTCTTCGTAGACCTATGTGCACAACGTTAAAAATATTAAAATAATAAACTAATTACTAATATTTACATAAATACATAATATCAATACAAATAGACAAAATTATAATATCAAAGCAATATACCTACATACATCTAGTATGGAAGAGAAAGATAGTGTTCTTTTAAGCGAGTTTTAAAAATAGAAAGTGACGGGCTCTCTCTGATGGCGCTAGGAAGTTTGTTCCAGAGCCTGATAGTTCGTAGTCTGAACCCATGTTCATATGCGGCTGTATTGTGTTGCGGAGATAACTCCGCAGCACCGCAACAAGCAGTGACCGACCGTGAGATCTCCGAGGCCTATCCGAGGACAAAAATTCAAAACGATCTCGTAAGAAGACAGGATAGCGAGGATTAAATAAGATGTTATAGAGGCAGATGAGGATATGAGAATCCCGACGAAGACGGATAGGGAGCCACTTTAACTCCCTGCAATACTCCGAGACGTGGTCATACTTGCGCAGGCCGAAGACATACCGAATCCCGAGGTTTTGAAGTCGCTCGAGTTTGTTCAGTTGCTCTTCATTCGCGTTCACCCAGCATACGTCAGCGTAATCGATCAGGGGAAGGAGAAGAGACTGGGCAAGCGGTATTTTTGTCTGACGAGGCAGGAAGTATTGTAGTCGTTCGAGGGAGTGAAAAGTGGCAAAGACTCGCATACTGACCTCGCTGACATGCGCTGACCAAGAAAATTGGTTATCGAAGAAAACTCCTAGATTTTTGGCCTTGGTACTATATGAGATTATAGTTCCATCATAGGTTATAGGGGCAATAGACAGATTCTGTAACAAGTTAAGGAAAAACCTGGAACCAATAATCAAAGCCTGGGACTTACTAGGGTTGATAAGTAGTCCAAAAGAAGTGGCCCAGTCCCTGATTCGCTCGAGATCGGCATTTAACATCCCTATAGCAGACACCATATCACAGGGAGAAAAATGACGATAAATTTGGAGATCGTCTGCGTAAAGATGGTATGATGACGAGAGAGCATCCGAGATGGAATTTATGAAGACGGAGACAAGAAGAGGAGAGAGAATACCACCCTGAGGGACCCCCACAACGAGGTCACACCACTCCGTTGAAGTCACCTCCGACCTAATACGTTGCTGGCGACCTCTCAGATAAGAGTCGAACCAGCAAGCAGAGACGGAGGACACATTCAAGGACTTCAGGGTTTCAACGAGGATATCGAAATCAACGCAGTTAAAGGCGCTGCTGAAATCCAGCAGTGCGAGCACAGTGAGCTGTTTCTCGTCGATCGCATGCTGGATGTCATCGGTGACTTTAAGCAAGGCCGTGACAGTGCTATGACCGGGCCTAAAACCGGATTGCAGTTGATTCAGCAAGTTGTTTGAGCATAAGTAGGAGGATAACTGAGAATGGACAATGGATTCAAGGACTTTGGATAGGATAGGCAGAATGGAAATTGGACGAAACTCTTTATAAGAGGAGGGATTTGATGTTTTTGGTAATGGGATAACTAAGGCTTTTTCCACACATTTGGGAAGGAACCATTGGAGAGAGAGAAATTTATTATATGTGTGAGCTGGAAGAAGCTCGTCAAGTACGTTGCTGATCATTTTGGAGCAGATATTATCGTCACCCACGGCTTTGGAGGAAATGGAGAGCACTGCTTTCTTAACCGCATCAATTCCGACAAGTCTGAAGTCAAATGGAGTGGAGGTGGGAACAGTGGATTTGTCGTATCACGCAATTATCAAAATCATCCATTTTTAAACGATATTTTTTGCCGGGCACTTCTTTGGATTGAGGTGACTGATCTGAGAGCTTGTCGTTTTCCTTCAACAATTTTAACACGCTGCTTTTCGAAACTCCGGTTGCTTTACAAACCCTGTCCAAATTTTTTTGATGATATTTACTTTCTTCTTTTTTAAATAAATTAGCTACTTTTCTAAAATAGTTCTGTACATTATTTACAATTTCACGAAATTGAGCAACAATTTTTTACCACGCTTGAAATTTGTTGATACCATGATACATAACTATTTAATTTTGATAAAATTTGATAGAATCCATCGATATAAATACTAAGGATAGGCCTTCCCGTACTAAATTTCTTACCATTTTGAGGCTAAGAAAAATAGCGCCCCTTTCGGAATTCGTCGGAACCAAGACAGTACGAAAAATTGTAACGGCGTCACGGTCGGTCACGTTCCGATTTGTGGTGTATAGACACAATATTAGGAAAGTTGATCTACGGATAACTCTCAAATACCCGGTGACTTTTAATCGGTGATTAGGAGTAGAAATAAAATATATCTAGCTAAAATTTTACTTAAGGGGCGAGGTCTCACGCAATTACCTCATGTTTAATTAATAAAAAGTTGAAACATAATTAAATAGGCATATTAATTTTTGTCTTTGCCGTTAAATTATGAAAGAGGATGTAAGCTCACAGATACATATTAGTAGCGTGACTTGGAATTTAAGATCTTGATTTTGATTTATCATAGAAAAAGTTATGAAAATTGGTACCTGATATCACTGATTAAGTCATCGTGTATAAAATAGAGTATTTAGCAATACATTACACGCGTAACATAGCGTCACGCCTTTTCCCATACGGGCTGGCAGAGGCACAACTGTGCTGGTCTGTGCCCACTTAGCTGGTGATTTCATACTCCATCTTGCGTGTCAGGGGGCAAGCCCATCGCCGCAGCTAATGTAATGAAGCCGGAATAATGAAGATTTCCTCACGATGTTTTCCATCACCGTTAGGACATCCGGTTAGATTATTTATCCTTATATTATTCTGTTGCGGCGACGGGCTAGCACTATTTTACACAAAATGGAGTTTCACTGTGCGTCGCGCGTCGCTACAAAGTTACGTCAGTCGAATGGTTTTTTTTCGTTTGAGGATTTTTTCGAGAACAATATTTTATAGATAATCAATTTAAAGCCAATAGTAATTGAAAATATAATACTTACTTGTGATACGACACTCCCTGTTTTTGTGTTTTACGATTTGGGTATGACTTACACCTTTTTACGTCGCAGGTCACCATTTTTGTTTTTGCTACCGATATGTCAATCGGCTGTCACCATCCAAGCGCGACTGATTGCAAACATCATCGATCAAGTTATCATCTCACGCACCCATTCTGGGGCGTGGGGAGTCAGGGTCAGATCATCGGATCTCTTCCTGAAGAAGCGCCTCTGTCCACTCCTATGGACAGGTCATCGGGGGGCCCTCGCGGGCGGTGGAAATCTTCTTACTTGGGGTGTTCCGTTGGATGATCGCCGGCTAGGCAACCAGGTCGCGTGGCAGGTGGCGGCGGACGGGCGGGCGCGCGTGGTACGGCGCCATGTCGCGGATATGCGGATGTTGTGAGCTAACCGCACGCGCGAACATGCCGTTCGCCAGCCTCTGGACAAACTGGTCCACTGGTTCCCATCTGAGGTCCCTCTGGATCGTCGCATTCCTCACGTAGCGGGGGGCGTCGACGATGGTACGCAAAGAGAGGTTCTCTTGGGCTCGGAGTCTCCGTTTGTTCGTCTCCGAGCACAGGGCGTACCATGCCGGGGCCGCGTAGGTGAGGCGGGATCTCACGTAGCACTTGTAGATCCCGAGCTTTGCCCTCAGAGGGAGGCTGGAGTCGAGAAGTGGACGCAGCTTGGCGCGTGCCACCTTGACCTGGTTGACGACGTTGTCGACATGTTGCTTCATGGTGAGCCGGCGATCGATGGTCACTCCCAGGTACTTCACCTGCGATGTCCTGTCCTTGGAGCTGGAGTGGTGGTGGAAGGGGGGACTGGCCTGTGATGAGCGCCTGCGTCTTCCCAACGTTGACGGACAACCGCCACTTGGCGAGCCAGTCGGGCAAGATGTCCAGGGTGCGCTGCAGTTTGACGGCAGCGCGCCGTGCCTGGATCGACGACGCGTAGTAGGCAGCGTCGTCGGCGAAGGGTGCCAGCTGGGCACCCGGCCCGACGGGGATGTCGTCCGTATATTGGGAGTAACAGGCTGGAGACAGGCAGGACCCCTGAGGGACGCCGGCTGCAACGGGGTGTTCCTCGGAGACGGCGTCTTTCACCATCACTCGGAAGCGGCGATTCTTCAGGAAGGAGGCGATGATCTGGACCAGTCTTCTTGGGGCTGGAGACGTCGACAATTTGTACAGCAACCCCTCGTGCCATACTCTGTCAAACGCCTTCTCCATGTCCAGGAGTACTGCGACAGTGTATTCCTTCTTGTTTAAACAAACCGTCATGTCATTCAGTACTCTGGTGAGCTGAAGCGTCGTAGAATGCTCGAGCCTGAAGCCGAACTGTTCCGGGCGCGGCTGGATGTGGGGCAGTAGCTTCGCCAGGAGGAGTTTGTCAAACACCTTTGAGATGGTACTCAGTAGAGTTATCGGCCGATAGCTCTCAGGCAGCTTGGAGTCCTTGCCCGGCTTAGGCAATATGATGACCAAGCCCTCCTTCCATTGGGTTGGGAAGTAGCCCGTGCGCAAGATACCGTTAAACAGGCGCGTAACGGCCGCCACAGTACGTGGCGGCAAATGTAGCAGCGCCATATTAGGTATGCGGTCTGCGCCCGGGGCTTTCCTGGGCTTGGTACGTCTGAATGCACGCATGATCTGGCCGGGCGTGACGACGGTGGGGTCCTCTTCGGGAGCTATCGGTGAGGCGAAGTACTCTCGCAGGTGTCTCTCGACTGCTGCGACGTGCTCCACATCATCCGTAGGGTTCGGCTTGAACTGCTTCTCGAGGCATTCGGCGAAGATCTCCGCACGGTCTTGGGCTCGAAATCTTGGTAGGCCGTCGCTGCCCAGGATTGGTCGGACGGGAGTTGGAGTGGTCGACAAATCCCGGCATAGGCGATGCACGGAGGGGACGTGGCCGCCCATGGACTCGACGTGGCGTTCCCAAGATTCTTCGGCGTGGAGATCAAGTCGGCGCTTCAGCTCTGCCGTCATGGCGTTGAGCCTGGTCTTCATCGTTGGGCAGCGGGTTTGCTGCCACTGCTTCCGGAGAGCGCGCTTATCGCGGATGAGTGCGCGTAGCTCAGCAGGAAGAGGATTGGGCTTCCCCCCGCGAGCTACGGTGTGCGATGATAGGTCGAGCGCGTCTCAGATCTGGGTGGTTAGCAGCGATGCCAGGCGGTCAACGTCTTCCGGCTGGTTGACTGGACATGTGGTCGAAGACTGGTCGAGGGCGGCGGTGAAGGCGCCCCACTGGTAGCGTGATGCTGGCGGAGAGACCCGGGTGGGCAGGTCCGCCAGGACGAGAAGTACTGGCCTGTGGTCCGATGGGAGGTCAGGGAGAACCTCCTGGCTCGGCGGAGTCCGGAGACCTCTGACGACTACGACGTCGATGGTTGATTGCAAACAGTCCAATTTTCCCGATTTTGTACTGTTTTTGTAGCGATACTTTCAAGCGCTGCGTGCCCTGTCCCTACTATTCAAGTCTGTGATAGAATCCAATATTTTCACGATTGAAATTAGCGTCCATAAATATAAATGTATATACGTCACACGGTTTTATTGACACAAAGAAGGCAGACTGTCAAAATAGTCAATTATTTTTCTTTAATACACCTCCTTTGTAGCTTAAAACTAACAAGTTTTAAGCTAAAAAGGAGGTTTTTTTGCTAATATCGTTCTTGTATTGCTTTCAATAAGACAACGAGTAATATAATTAAAGGTCATATCTGTAAATTGATAACTCTATGTGAGAGATGAGGGATTCACGACAATTTCCAAGGTTGGCCGAATCGTTAACTGATTTTAATCGTATTGTAACTCATGTTGGTTCTAAAAATACATTATTTAGATTAAAATATTTAAAAAGACCTCATTTCTTATTGCTTGATTAATCATCTTCCAGAATATCTACAATAAAGTCTCCAACAACTGTTATCTTTTTCTTTGGTTAAGTAACTAATTTTAGAATATCTTCCATCACTAATTCAAATTTATCAGGCACACACAGTTAGCCTTCGGACCACTTGTACTACCAGCCAGTACTACTGGTAGTACAAGTGGGTCTAGTTTGTCCTACTTGTACTACCAGTGTTACAATTGGGATATGATGTCTGGGATTGGTGTCCCATTTGTACTACCGTTTACTTATACCTAAAAAATCATATTAAATCGAAACGTAGCATTGTCATCTGTCTTTCTCAGATGGGGTGGCAGAGGCACAACATCACATAATATAACAACTTATTATTTTTTGACAACCGTCATGATTTTGACAGGTTTCACTTTTTTGACATATGTCATGATATTGCCACGTGTCATGATTTGGACATGTGTCATGATTTTTACAGGTGTCATAATTTGTTAAATATTATACATATTATCATATCTCGTAGTTAGCTAATAGCATTAAGAATGTCCGATATAAAAATCTATAATAATATATTAAAAGTTTAAAACACCCCCGACACATTAATGAAACCTTACGGCTTAAAATTTGTTAACTTGTATATTATTTTGGCCGATATTTTTTTAAATGGCTGAACCGATTTTTACAAAATATATATACAAACCAAAGAATCTACTACCATTTACAGAAAACTATATCAAAATCCTTATACCCATTTGACCGCTAGAGTGCCACGAACAGATACACAGAATGACAGACAGAACGACAGACACTTTAAACTTACAACACCCCTCTTTTGGTCATCGGGGGTGAATAACGCCAAATATAAATAAATCTACTTAGGTTTTTTTTATGACGCTTTGATTGTCGAAGACTCAAAATCTAAATCCATGGTTGAATGAAACTCTATGCCTTACTTACTTTGTCAAAACCCGACAAATATCATCCCATAAAATAAACCATAGTTTATTAAGTCTACGTTAAAAATGAATTTCAGCGACTAAAACCGAAAAGTGTCGAGCAAAAAAGCAAACATGATCGTACTGTATCGCCTAAGCCAAAACTAAAACCAAATGTCTCTGCAAATTTACAATTAATGAGGTATACCTACTCATCATAAAAATTATAACTTTTAATTCTTATTGTTTATAATATTGAATGTATAGACTTCTAATATGGCAATCACCCCTTACTACAAAACGTGGTTAATTCATAGTTCGAGCTTAGTATCAGCTATGCTGGTTGTGCTCAATGTTAAACATTAACCTATCTCATTGAATATAAAACATAGTCAGCCGCTAGCTGAAATTAAAATGGAAGAATAAAAATAACTGTAAAGCGAAAGATCTTTTTACTTTCTTAAATAATCAGGCTTCAATTTGACTTCAAATTACCTACCTACATAGTTTGAGCACGCGTGCCGACTGCCGGCACCCTTATTCAGGAATTTCCGTCTCATCGCGTCACTCGATGGTTGGTGCTATTGGTACTTCTGTTCCCGTCCCTTTCAATCGCAGAGCGGTGCGAGTCCAATCACGCGGACTAATGAAACATGTCAGACTTTATTCCGAGTACTTCCCGATCAGATTTTCCACTCTCTCATTTTCCCTTTTCTTCACTCTTAATTTTTTTTAATGAGAATCCCAGTTTATTCTTTTAACTCCTGTGTCTGACAAAGCATGCTCGACGGAATTATCTCGAATGATGTGAGGAAGATAAATGGAGGGTGTCGGACGTGTGAAGGGTAACTCGGTAACGGTAGTAGATTTAAAATAATGGCCACAATTCCACAATTATGAGGATTAAAGGTGCCTAGTCACATCTTTTCAAATAAGTTCTTTCCTAATTTCAGTCAAATCTATTCCGTAATGGAGTAACAACAAGGTCATCAATAACTCATAATTTCTTTATTGCACATAACCCCAAAAAAAAGAGGTACATGAAAATAGTGTACAAAGGCGAATTTATCTCTAATAAGAGATCTCTTACAGCAAACAAGGTTAAGCTGAGCAGGGGTACACCTGTGTGGGTGGTCCTTATTCCTAAGAAAATATAGTTTTTTCTTTAATTTATTTTATATATACCATAAGAATCTATTTCAGTTTTTTTTATATTTATTATTTTTTATTAAATTTAAATTTATATTTAGGGGTCGCTACCAAGGTTTGAATTTTAAATAAAAACTCAAAATCTCTAATAAAAATATAATCAAATCAATATTCTTATTTCAGTTGACAGTTTTGTTAATTTTTCCTTAATTCTTCTGAACTTTTGTCTTGTTTTTTTTTGTCGTAGATTCTACCTGTCTTTGAATAGTTTATAATTTTACTGATGACATGTATTTTTTTAATTGAATTGGAATACTAGCTTTTTACCACAATTTTATAACTTTGCTTGCTTTTCTTTGCTTTTCTGCTTTTCTTTTCTTCACTTTTGTAGTAAAAAAAAACAAACACAAGTTTTCACCGATGGATGGCAAAAAAATTTATATAGACAGCTGATAACGACCTCTTAATCTTAACAAAAATAAGATTCCATATTAAGACGCATATAATCAAATGACAAAGTGCCTGATGCTGCAGGGGAATGCATTCCACAACCGAATGACTTCTAAACCCTTCTTCTTGGGTTCTAAACCCGTTCTCATAGGACGCGGTGTTATGCTGTGGAGTTGTGAGCATGGAAACTGCGCGAGTTATCCGAGACCTACTGGAAGAAAGAAATTGAAAACTGTCTCGTAGGAAGGTTGGATAGCCTGGATGACGCAAAATGTTGTAGATTAAATTGAGGATGTGTGAATCCCGGCGAAGACATTTCTTTATCATGATCCTTCGCATTTCAGGTTAATAGGTTAAATTTTATTTTCTCCGGCGCGGCGATCGATCAGCCATGTCCTGCTTAATTGACTTACAACATATACAGGGTGAGGTGACACAACAAATAACACGTCAAGCTCTCACCGGGCATAGTCTGTCCAGTCTCCGTTGGATCAGCCCAATATGACTTCAGTCAATGATACATTGTTTTCAAGATATCGTCGTCTGATGTATGAATATGTTTGCCCCCCAGCGACATCGACGACATATCGTCGGACGTGCTGCACCTGGACATCTGGGACCACGACGACGAGTCGTCAGTGCTCGACGCAGTCTCCCGGCTGAACGAGGTGCGCGGGGTGCGCGGGTTGGGACGCTTCTTCAAGCAGGTCTGCCAGAGCGCCAGGCAGGGCAGCCAGGATGACTTCTTGGGTGAGTGCCAACATGTGTCTAATTATTGATATACCAATACGAGTATTGGTAAGATGTTTCTCCCAGGAAAGGATGTTTCTGTTAAAAATAAGCATTCTCTATTTCATTGACCTCTGACCACACGACCTTTGTGGTGCAGCGGTTGTGGGTCTGCCTACCATGCGACTGGTCTCGGGTTCGATCCCCGGCGGGGGGTAAAAAAAAAACCCAGGTCTCGGATGTTTATATGTGTGTGACGTCGCTGATTCTGGTTCCCACGACACAGGGTATCCTAGTGTGGGGCCAGGAGAAATGTATGTGCCTGTATGTAAATGTTTATGTTTATTGAAGTGAAAACTAGTTTAGGTATGCGCTCTTTGCTTTAGACAAAACCACAAAACCGGTCGCTTATAATTGCTTGTACTATTCAATTTCGTTAACTTATGAGACAAAACCAAGACACAAGAGAAGTGGGCAACAGCTAAAGACTTGAATAAACACAAGACACGTTATCAACCTCGCATTTGTGAGCTACGACACGTAGCACGTAGCACTTTCGTAGCAAATTCCGTCCCCGTAGTCGCGTAGCGCGTTATGCCTACAAAATTGTGGAACTCTTTGGATATAAATTGAGAAAAATTTGCAGGTTGTAACTTACTTACTTGAGTTTTGATGAATTTGGGTAATTAAATTCCTTTATCACAATCCCCACTGCCGTGCCAACTTTGAAGGTTGGTTATTAGTGACACACAGCTGCTGCGTAATTTGTTCCCAAGACAAAGTAGGCATCTTCGTTTCATGAAAGTGGAACCACTGCTGTAGCTAATAGCTTCCTACTAGCTATGTACAACCACAGCAGATTTTATGATCTGTTGAAGTTAAAATTTTCTCTTGGGTATAATACTGCGAGGTTGAAAATTATTTAGTCGTTGACAAAGAACGTTTCTCGGGTATAATCAAACTAGAGTACACGATCGATTGTATTTTTTTACGTAACTTTAGAGGTCCCCGGAGAATAATACGTCGTCTTTTACTAGAGCTGTTCTGGTAATCCCGAAGTATTCTGATTTCCTACCTTTCCTAGATACTTTGATATCTGTCGGTAGATAGGTCAAATAATAGTTAATAATGATAATAGTTATAAAACTAATTAAATGGACGAATTTAGAACCCTTGGCAACTGGTCATGAGCTGTCTGATTTCAAACTAACAGTTTAGTTCGTTAATTTTGACATCTTAAAGATTTCACCGACTGTCTATTTCTAGATTTTTTGATATTGTGCCTTACGTACGAGTATAGCCATGTAAAAAAATAATCAAGGAGAACAAACTGAGAAAACCATTTCGAGATAATTGTGTTTCTAACAAAATTCCCTTATTCCCAACAAAAAATATAACAGGATTACTGAATTATCCGTAAAAAACATAATGTCCTTTGTCCTCTACGGCGCAGTTTGTTCAAATTCGCTTCGCTGTTAAGTTGGATGTCCTGTAAAGCTGTCAAGTATCAACAGTTTTCCTATCAGTCGATAGCGAAGATCTCATTCGGAACGTAAACACATTGATTGATAATTTAGTTTTTTTAAGTTTCATAATGGGAGACGCTTGTCTCAAGTGCAACCGTTCAAAAACTGTGATCAAGTGTTTTCACGAGGGGTGTTATTCAATATAAATAATAAGACATCCATTACTCGAAATATTCAAATCAGTTTCATAAAATAGTCTGAAATTTCATTAAATAAATTAAAAAGTAGTGCTTATTTTTTTAGCATGGCCAATTGTAATCAAACTATGTTTACCTCTATGACGCTGCGGTTGTGGCTCTGCCTACCATGCGAGTGCTCCCGGATTCGATTCCCGGAAGGGGATAAAGAAAAAAAACCCCAGGTCTTGGATGTTTATATGTGTGTGATTTCGCTCTTTCTGGTTCCCACGACGGAGGGTATCCTAGTGAGAGGCCAGAAGCAATGTATGTGCCTGTATATAACTAAATTAATAAATAGTGGACGACAATCTTACACACATCTAACTAGGCCCATACTAAGCTCAACAAGGCTTGTTTTATGGTTACTAATAATAGAGATAAATATTTATGTAAATACATAGAAAATATCCAAGACTAAGAAACAAATATTCATGCTCATCAGTCAGGACCATCCGTTAGCTTCGTAGGCAGGGTCACTATCAGCTAGGCCAAACAGGTCGTCAAATGTTTGTGTTTTGATAAATTTCATTAATAGGCACACAACGCATCGTCTAACAATGGACGTCATGTTGCAGCGCAGATAAGATTATTTAATTTCACTTACTGGTGCGATGCTGACACGATAACAATAACCAATCATGCGATAGATTACACGTCATGAACGATGATTGCATGTCCAGTTTGTGTACTACCACCAACACGTACATACAAACATACATTTTAGCCAACGTACCATAAAATGGCCATCACAACCTGACGCAAACTATAAATATAGGTATACATACTTCTGTATTCCCAAATTCATAGTAGCGAGGGCTATCTGCCCCCTAACATGCCGCTATCATGCCCTTTGACTATGAGCTGATGTCCGCTCGTAAAAATCGGGTAAGCAGGCAAATTCCTCCCATATATATTATACAGACATATACCTATATATCGCCCACATGGGCAATTTGCATATACCATATGCCTTCAGCATATACCGAGGCCATGGCTCACAGTGAAATCGATTTTATCGATAACTGTCAGACAAAACACAACACAGGGGTTGCTCAAAAAAATAAAAACTGTATTCCCAATTAGGGTAGACAGAGCTGCTAGATAAATAATACATAAACACATAATAAATAATGATCCCAAGGTATGTAAAATATTAAGGTGAAGACTAAAATAAGCGAGTGCGAAGAAACCCCCGAATGGTCTTCGTATGAATTCGACACGTATAACACAAAAAAACTCCACGTAGTACCGATCAATAACCTACCTACACAAATCAGGAACTCGATCACGCAGACAAATATTAAATATAAACTAAAAACATACTTTCTCTCAAAATTATAAGGGTTGAATACTACTTGACCACACTCTTTTTTGAACTTTTTAATTGAATATAGCTTACTTTAATTTAGATATAGCAATAAATACTGTATAATGAGTAGATAACAGCACACACAAACCTCAGTGGTTTAAGTGGTGTTCAAGTATGTAACTCTGTTATTTTTAATATGTCATTAATTAAAGAAATAAATAAATAAATAAATAAAATAAATGATTAAAAGCAATTTTTTTTTTCATGAAAATCAACTCTTTCTGGCCATTTCATGAACTGATCGGCCAGATCATGAAATGATCAAAAATTTCATAAAATTATTCACACATGGTTTGGTTGGCCATTTCATGAAATGAACGATGTCCTATGAAAATAAATTAGGTCTCTGTTCCTCGTATTTATTAATCCTGAGCTATCGGAATAAACGAAGTTACCCGAAAAGCTGGAGTAAACAGAAAATCTCGTTAAGGGAAAACCTTCAGGTATCAGAAATGCTAGTTTTCGGAAAAGCTGGAGTTACAGTACGAGTAAAAGCAAGAGTTATCGGGAAAGATAATAGTCAAGTGCGAGTGGGAGTCGCACACAAAGGTTGCCATACCATCGTAGAAGGAAACACGCAAAACCACATTTCTGGTGTACCCCTAACAACGAACTCAAATAATAAAACTAAAGTAGAGCTATTCTTAAAATTTGCATTTGACATCTGTCAACAGTACCGACAAAGTCTTTTTCTCCTTGTTGCGCTTAGAAAAGGAAGGGAAACCGAACGCATAGCTCTGTTCCTACTGTTCACAGATGCCAAATGCTACTTCTAAGAATGGCTCCATTTAAGCATCCCAGGAAATTTAGAGTTTCACCTCGGATAATTCGTCATAAGCTTGAAACTTATATAAGCCCTTTATCTTGGAATCCTTAATGTTGTACTTTAACTCACAACAAACCAAACAAACAACAACGTGTCCGCGTCTTAAGTTACTCAATATCAAAAGAGTCAAAACTCAGTTTTTCGCAAATATCTCGCTTCCTAAGATCCATTTCAATGATGATGGCATCCTATATATCTTAATCATCAAAACAATCATAACAAGTGGAAAGCATGAAATTCTCTACAAATAAGCATTTATAAATTTTTACTTACGCAAGTGGTTTTTTCATTTCATACAAGCTTTAACACGACATCCACGCCTTAATACGGCTCTGTCGCAAAATCCCATATCCCAGTTTATGAGCTTCATACAAACTCTAACACCCCCTCTTCCCTCTTTTGGGGCAAATTTAAAAAAAAACTTTAACTGACGTTTTGCATCTATAATCTATCTGCCTGCCAAGCGACAGCAGTTAGTTTCGTTCAATTTTTTTTATTTAGATTCCAATTTCATGTTCCTCATTTACCATAGAAGGGGGAAATATTTTCAAAATACTGGTCAAGTGTGAATCGAACTCGCTCTCGAAGGGTTCCATACCACCTTACAATGGTAGGGATGGTGTGGAGTGAATAGTTTGAATTATACATAGCAAAAAGTTGTTTACGAAGTAATTGGTGCGGCTACTTTCACACTCCATGTATGTGTATATGGTTTACAGATAAATAAATTATTGTATTTAGTATTTGTTGTTATAGCGGCAACAGAAATACATCAGCTGTGAAAATTTCATCTGTCTATACTCTGTTTCTAGGGCAGGCGAAAAAACGGACAATGACATAAAGTATTATGTTAGCGTCGAAAGAAAACGATACGTATCGCCCTCCATGCACTTCTGTATAGTTTCCGCGTAGTACTGCGTTTCGTGGTACGGGGTGGGGTGAGCGACACAGAATCATTGATATATTAGCTAACAAACGACATTAAAAAATTTACCCAAAATGATTCAAGTTTTTCATGATTCATTACTTTATGACAAATTTTGGGGGAAAAAATAAGTTAAGTCACTCGAAACCTACTAATTTTCGGGTAGGGTAGGATATTAATAAATCTGCTGCAAATCGACTCTGCTTTAACCACCTCACAATAAACAGGGTAGGATATTAATAAATCTGCTGCAAATCGACTCTGCTTTAACCACCTCACAATAAACAGGGCGTTGATTTGTAAAGATACGCCCGACTCAGGGTTGGATATTTACACGACAAAGAAGAAAAAGAAATATTAAAAAACGATGGAAAATACCTAAAAAACATTAAAGTGTGGCTTTACTTACCGCATTCGCAATATTGGGCACTCAGCGCACGGCGCGCGCGTAGTCAGAGAACTGGCCGGGCGTGTCCGCATGTTGCAGTTATTTCAGGCAGGATAAATCGAACATGGCAATTTGTTAATCAAAATCATGCGAGGGAGAACTAAAACTATTTTTAACAAGCAATACGTAAACTATCGTCCCTGAGCCGGGCGTAACTTTATAAAACAACACCAGTTATATTTTAATTATTATAAATCAATGCATGAAAATATTTCGGTTCGGCCTCAGGTGGTCGTTAGGGCCGGGAGTGGTGCCTAATAACTGTATTTGTGTCTTACTCCAACGATACATCAATCGACGGCAATAGAAAATACGATTTAGTCGAAAGCTATTTAAATCAAACCAAGTAATGTTTTGCTACGAGGTAGGGACATTTACAATTATAGTAACCGTCAAACTTTGAGTTGTCGGCTGCGTATCCGGACTTTCCCGAGCTAGAGTCAGTGACATTTGAGTACCCGTCAAACTTTGATTTGTCGGGGCGCATCCGGACTTCCCCGAGCTAGAGACAGTGACATTTGTGTTACTGTCAAACTTTGAGTTGTTGGCTATGCCTCTGGACTTTCCCGAGCTAGAGACAGTGACATTTGAGTGTATGTAAACTTTGAGTTGTCGAATGCGCTTAATTAAAAAGATTATATACCTATATTATACCTATAAATAACTACAGATAGGTACTAAGAAGTGTATCATCAGGAACTAGTTATATTGAAGCTCGATGAAATAAAGTTTTTGATCGTAGTAAAAATTGGTATTGAAATATGCAAAAAATTGTTGCTATCATCTGCAAAGCTGTGCATAAACTCAATCATTAATTTGTATCAAAATGAAGCAAAAAACATTTTTTCACGATGAAATTCATAATTGGCCTCTACATTTACATCGATATAGTGAGTATGATGTGTTGCATCTACATTTTGCTCCATATCGACAAAAGCGTTCCCCGATATTTATGTAAGTGATGTCCTAACCTTTACACTCCTTTTATTGTGAGTAAATATATTTTGTGGAAACGATCGTGAGGTTAGGCAAAATCTGGCCTAGGCCTGGAAGGGTGTCATGTTTCTGTGTTTCGGATGACATGATAAGACTCGTGTATCGGTAAAAAATCGTGATTTTGAGTTGTCTTATGTTGATACAACTTTCACTATTCCCTAATTTGGAGTGAGTTTAATTTTAAAAAAAAATGGTCAAAATCCGATCCTTAGTTTGTCAGGTTAGGAAGGGTTGGTGTGAATTATCCCCCGTAACGGAAGCTTACTGAAGGTAATTTTGAGTGAGGGCCTAAAGAAAATTAAAGAGAGAAATTGGGAATAAATCCGATTTTATTTAACACAAGCTTTCCTATTTATAAAGGCTATCCTACCTACCTAATTATATACATAAAGAAAACTGACCCCTGGGCGACGCGGTGACTGGGGTAGTCCAGTGAAGTCCGGAGATGGAGGTAGGCAGCGGCTATTCTTATCCAGGCCATAGAGCGGTGGGCAGGGAGACGATGGTGGTGATCAGGCCTGTGTAGCGGTGGTCAGGTCCGTGTAGCGGTGGTCAGGACTCAACGTATGGGACCACTGACTCTTCAACGCACAACCTTCACTTTTAAGACGGAGAATAACTTCTTCTTTCTTCAACGTTACCCGGGCCAGTTGGGCCAGACCACTTTTCTGGTTTTTCAAGTTTCAGGAAAACACCTTTTCATTCTCATCTTCTAAACTTCAAAGATGTCTTGATTTTTAATTTTACGTTACTCCACCCAAGATGCTAATGAGAGCCATAGATATATGAAGTGTATAAAAAACATCGATCAAATAGCAAGTTGTCAAAAACAAATGCTGTCAAAGATGTAAACAATAACAAGTTTCATAGTTATTCCTACGAAGAAAGCTGGAAATCAAGTCCATTTACATGAGACGATCGCAAGGCTGGACTATTTATCAGACGACATTACTGGAGTGCAAGGTTCAGGTCCTATAAAACGAGAAGAGGATATCACACCAATTTTCAAACCCTGACTGTATTTGGTGAGTCATTTTAGGGTACAGCGGTTAGTGTAGCGAAAACCCTACAAGTTACGTACCCTATATAAACGTACATACACATATAAAATGTTTTTTTTACGGGTAAGTACTTGTATAAGACACATTGAATTTGGGCGAGGGGGGCGTGGAGGGGGGAGGGGGGGAGGGGAGGTCCCCCCACCTACCCCCCCTTTTAGGAAACCACTAGTTTTTATGTTATGGAGGTCCAAAGATTGAAGAAAATGCCTACAATTTTTGGATTTCGGGGGAGTTGGAGGAGGAGAGGGGTTGGAGGAGGGGTTGCCAAGAGTAGGAGGTCGCCTCGCTCCGCTCCGCTTCGTCCCGGCTCCCGGGTCTGCTGTAACGTGTGAACCTAACAAACCTATCTTTAGTTTTTAAACACAAAGTGACCTAAAGCAACCAATTTGGTTCTGATAAACCCCATAAAGTAGTTAGTAAGTAAACAAAGCCAAAGTCATCCAGAGAATCACGGATAAAACGAGAGCGCAACAGAACATTCACGAAACACGGAAGGAATCGGAATGAAATGAGCAAGTAGGGGGTCGCCTCGCTCCGCTCCGCTTCGCTCCGGCTCCCGGGTCTGCTATAACGTGTGAACCTAACAAACCTATCTTTAGTTTTTAAACACAAAGTGACCTAAAGCAACCAATTTGGTTCTGATAAACTCCATAAAGTAGTTAGTAAGTAAACAAAGCCAAAGTCATCCAGAGAATCACGGATAAAACGAGAGCGCAACAGAACATACACGAAACACGGAAGGAATCGGAATGAAATGAGCAAGTCATTATGTCAGAAAATACAAAATTGCTGACGCAAATTTCTACCATTACAACAAAACTTTGTAATTTGTACTAAAATCATGTACCAATATCCAACGTTGGAGCTTTTGGGTTTGACATTTGTCGTTCCGAGATTGACCAAGTTGTAAAAATCGCGTAAACATATTTTATAATTAAAGTGCTAAAATGATGTTTCCTAAATCAGAAAATGGTATCAGAGGATAGCTAAGGAACCCCCTAACCACCTAAGTACTCCAATCTTCAAATTTCAATGTGTCTTATATAAGACCCAACCCTTTTTTATTTCTTCGGAAGCCCGATAAGTATAATATGTGTGAATATTTTGCGTTTCCGATAATAATACATACAAATGTATGAACGTATAGAATTGTGAACCTCTCCGATTTGTAAAGTCGGTTATAAATAAAGCAATAGCAACGTCAGTCGCTGCGGCAAACAGAAGAAAATTTGTGTTTTATCAACAAACAATAAACAACTGATTATTTCGCAATTCCAAACAGTTTTTTTAACATATTTTGTATACCATTCTTGACGCAAGAACCATATCAATATTTTTTTTTTTTAATATAAAGCGTGTAGTTTTTTAATAGTTCTCATTGACATGTAATGTTTCAGACTACAATATATTTGAAAGTGATATATATTTCTCTTCATAACATATATTTTTTCGGGATATGGGGAGGGTTAAGACTCAATTTATAAGGAATAACGCTTCAAAGACGGCAATCGCCTCAAATCTTATCTCCCGGCTACTATCGCTACTCGGTGGTAGTAGTCGTAAAGGTAAAATAGCTAGCTTAGCCTACTTCGACTTAGGCCAGTCATTATGCGATGTAGTTTATCTACGAATTAGGACTTCCCTTCTAGACCGAACATATTGATAAAAGCTTATGATTAACTAACCCACCAACCGAGGTATTTGTATACACATAACTATCTATCGGATATATAAAATATCGGCATTCTTATGTAGGAATTGGAGAGACTTCAGAAGGATCTCGTTAGTAATCTATCTCCGAAAAAGGTTTAAGGGTTTACGTGGACGACCGGGCTTAATCCACTTCTTTTGAACGATCACACACAGCTTACATTGCCTATACAGGGTGCAACAGTATGGTGTAGTCATATTTTCAGAACAACTTTATATTTTACTTCTCCATACAAATCCGCTGATCACCCAGCCCTAAATATTGGAGAAGTGAAATCTATTGCTCAGATCAAATTGGTTTCGCAGTAAAAGTTGTTCAGAATAAACCCTTCAGATAATACCTTTCTGTTACACGCTGTATGTTAAGGCGATGGTATTATCAAATGCCGATCTATGAAGCGGTATTTCTCAGCAGAAATTTCCCAAATCCCAAAACAACTATGTTGTAAAGAAATCCCTTTCCTTCCATCGTTTGAAAACATTATATTTCAATGAAAAATACACTCAGCGGCAGATAATAAGGCCCAAGTGCTTATCGCAAATTTTTACACAAACAGGGCTTTATTAAGGGATGATTTTGATGATGAAAGGATATAAGCGACCCGTTTGGTTTATTTAAGTGGATATTAAGGAAAAAACTTAGGTCTATAACGTATTTTCTTAAAAAACGTTTATCAGTATGGATTTCTACGTAAATCCAAGAGGTAAACTTGTTTTTTTAATCTTAGGTTTGTGGAAATGTGTTCTATGGGTTTATTGTTGGTCTATGCCGATATTAAAAAAATATAAGTAGATGCTATTAACTCCGCCACAAACTGTGACCACCGCGGAAAGGTTCCAGTCCCTCGATACCTCTTGAGCAAAACTCTCCGGGTTATACACGACACTTTATGATATGCATTACATTGAGTTAGACCCTGCGACCGGTTAACAACATCACCTGAGTAACTTGAGTAGCCAAGTGGCATCATATTACATTTTGTGGAATCTGGTAAGACCAACAATCAACAAACATTTTTAAAAACAGCTCTGCAAAACTTACAAAAAAAACTGATCTTTAACTTAACTTTTAGATTTACGTTAAAATCCATACTGGCATGTTTTTATGGAAAGACTTAAGTTTTTCCATAAATATCCATTATGTCACCAAAAGGAGTCGCTTATATTCTACTTTCCTCAAAAGATCTCTTAATTTGTGATTGTGTACAATATTACGATGTGCACCTGGGCCACATTTTTTGCCACTGAGTGTAAATGTTTTTTACCTAAAACATGCTAAAACTTGCTATTTCATGGGATCTAAAAGGAATAACGATAAGATTCTTGCGTCAAAACTGGGTATTCTAAATATCTTAAAGCGTAGTTTTTGTTACTAAGCAATAATCAGTGGTTTTTAATAAATAAATAACAGCAGTAAACACTAACTTTTCGCACTGTTCTGCCGCAGCGAATGACGCATTAACAAACATGTTGCAGTGTGAGCTAGGCTATTATGAACTTTATTTTAATATGGTTTTGTCCATAATTTCAACCACCACAAATCGAGTTGCAATTTTTTCCGATACAAGGCCCTAATATATAGGTATGTATGTCCCGCTGGCCATATCAAACTCGTATATCATGCAATGGAAGAGTAATGAATCTGTGGGACTGTCCGCTTCGTCACAAATAAAAGCTCGCGTCGACAGATGCCTAAATGCAAAATTCGCTACTGAAAAGTCGATATAACAAGATTGATGACAAGCGTGAATACAATATTTATTTACTAGAGGCGTCGGTTTATTTGATATTGTTGTATTTGACTTTATTTAATGAAGTGACATTAAGACATCATGTGGAATACAATATGTAGTAAAAGAAATATAAATTCAAAATTTTGATTAGCCAGTATTACAACATACTCCCCCGTAATCAAAATAAGATTATAAACATAAACCTATTCCTTTTACACAATTCTGATGCTTAATGCGAGCTAAAGGCTTAGTGAGCACATCAGCCCACATCTCCAAAGTAGGAGTATATACAACACTAATAACATTGTTGGTTAATAAATCGCGTATAAAATGAAATCTTGTGTCTATGTGCTTGGTTCTGTTGTGGTGGACCGGATTCAGTGCCAATTTTTGGGCAGACTGCGAATCATTACAAATAGTGACAACAGTTGACTCACCTGTTAATTCAAACATCAACCGCTTTAGAAACACAGCATCCTTAGCCGCACTCGCCAAGCTCATATATTCGCTCTCACTGGAAGATAAAGCAGTGGTAGTTTGCTTTTTACTTTCCCACGAAATTGCTCCACCGGCCAGGGAGAAGTAAAATCCAGTGTATGAGCGACGATCAATAGGACAGTTGGCCCAATCTGCGTCCGCATAACCAAATAAACGTCCTCCGCCTTTCCTGTAAGTAATGCCCAAATCGATAGTTCCTTTTAAATACTGTAATACGCGCTTCGCTGCAATCCAATGACTTTTATCATATTTAGTGTTAAACTGGCTCAAATATGATACAGCAAAAGCGATATCAGGTCGCGTATTAACGGCGAGAAACATCAAGCAGCCGATTAACTTCTGATATGGGTATAATGAAGAATCATCATTACTTTTTTTTTCACACGGCAACAACCTTTTAGTTTCATCAAAAACTACACTAAAACCTTTATCTACTGCCTTCTTCACTGAAATAAGATTAGAATTCAAGTTCGGTACGTGAATAACATCGGTAATTTTCTTAACATCAGTATTGTGACCGCAACTGGTAATAGAGATATCTCCAACACCTTGGCTCGGCAATAAATCACCATTGGCAATGGTCACAGTCCCTGTATGTGAACCTCTCACGTTTTCCATCCAATCAGCTCGTGACGTCATATGAGCCGACGCACCAGAATCAATATAAAACTTATCACGCTCTAGTCTGTCATTGACATTTAATGCGCATAAAGAATTCTTGTGATTCACCGGTTTCTTCTTCTTGTCCTTCTTATATGGACAATCTGGACGCTTATGTCCTGGCTCCATGCACTCATAACAAACGACAGGTTTCTTAGGTTTGGATGTGGAAGGTCTAGTGTGGTTCATTCGGGTACGAAGAGCAGTATCAGGGTTATCTAAAGCTGGCTTATTAAGTTCATTCAATAGTTTGGTCTTAATCAAATCCACAGTAATGTCTATGTTGGAGTTTTCCAAAGCCATTACTAAAGGTGCATACTGAGGACTCAAACCTCCTAGAAGAATTGCAGCTATTGAAGCATCTTCCATAATCTTGCCTATATCGGCTAAATCTTGCACAGTTGACATGACAGCGTCTAAATACGTCTCTATGTTGGAGTCAAAATCATCAAGGCAGTACCTGTACAGTTTCCGTTCGAGGCTTATACGTCGTCCTAAGCCTTTGTCCTCGTAAGCGGACGAAAGAGTAACCCAAGCCTCCTTGGCTGTCTTGCAGGACCTTACATGGGTGATCGCCATACCATCTACCGTAAGACATATTTTTGATAACGCCTTTTGATCGTTACGCAATTTCTTTTCAGCAGATATATCGTTACCTTCAGGATATCCGATGATGGTCTCCCATAGTTCTTCATGCATGAGGTACATACGGATTTTGAATTTCCATACGGAATAACCGTCTCTATTAACAAGCGGTTTTATACCAGAAATAGTATTATTTGACATGTTTACATACGCTCAGCTGTTCGATGTCACAACAAAAAATATCTCATGAAAATAAATATGGTCGTGAACTATTAAAAAATTTCACGGATTTTCACAAATCATACACGTACACATTGGAAAAACTTGCCTATTCACTTTTTACTAAATAAAATGCAGTTTTATTAGTGTATACTCAGTTAAATAGAGATTTCGTGCTGATAACGAATGTTGTATTTGACTTTATTTAATGAAGTGACATTAAGACATCATGTGGAATACAATATGTAGTAAAAGAAATATAAATTCAAAATTTTGATTAGCCAGTATTACAACATATATCCATCCCAAGTGGAAATGAATCGGCAGAGAATTGAGAACAGTAATAGAAGTAGATGCCGCTCGTCCCTGCTCAAGCCCTAGAGAAATGAGGCGAGGTGTACTGTTTTGTGATCGGTCACCGAATTGTGAAAACCAGTCAATGCAACACAAACACAAGCTAATTCACTTTTAAACAAGTTCTCCTACAAACTTAAATATCTGAAATGAAAGTAGATATTATCCCCTTCATTTTACGTTGCCAATTCCGGCTGTTTCCGAAGGGTTTTTAAAAAAATACAAAATGATGGATGAAGATGGATTGAATAAAATCTTAATAATAGCGCGCAGATACTATAACATTATATTAATATAATAGCGAACAAAGAAGGAACTAGGCAACCCGGAAACGCGCACGCACGTTTCCGCTTATTGTATCTGCCACTATTCCTGTTATAGCAATATTAAAACAATGTTGTCACAAGAATCACCAGTAAAACAAAGAATTTAATATCGCGCGCACAACATTGCCTTTTATAACGCACGTGTCGTATCGCCGCATTGCGATACCTATACCTATATATCTGGGACATTATTCTCCTATTGTTAACCGTTGTTACAACACACGGTCACAATAGCTGTGCACCTACATGCGTGATGTCATTACGCGGCTATGTTTTGAACTTTTAAACCTGCTAGTTGACTCAAATCAAGCTTAACCGGTCCATTACCGCGATTACGCGCGAGGCATCGCGATTTTGAACCTCATACCATGGTCATAAAATTCAAAACCTATGACGGGAAATGGCGTGTTTAGAAATGCCATGGTAGTTGAGTTTATTAAATAAGAAGCACCTTGATACTACTGGCTCATAAATGGATGTATATACATATTCACAGTCAGTTGGATAAGCACGCATTTATCCAACTGACTGTGAATATGTATGATAGCTTACGACGTTACGTATCACCTCCGCTATAAACTAGCGAGTGCGCGTCTCCATGACTCCGTGTTAATTTGTGCAGGGTGCGTGAACATTCCGCTTCGCGAGATTCCGTCGACGGGCGTGGAGGCCTGGTACCGGCTGGAGGCGCGGTCGCAGCGCTCCTCCGTGCAGGGCCGCATCCGTCTGCGTCTGTGGCTCTCGGCCAGGGACGCCGGCCGCCCGGACGACGATAATTGGCAACAGGTTGGTAGCTTTACATAATATTTTGTATTGGAAGATGACCTCTATGACCAGAGGTGCCATAAGAGTTGACTGATGGCGAGCGCGTCTCTGGTACAAACAGTAGACTGAATAAATTTATAAATTTATGTATAAAATTGGAAACATCCCTGATACATTACACTTACGGCAAAAATTTGTTTAACTTGTTTCTCATTTCGGCAGATAAATTTTGAACTGCTGAATCGATTTTATTATAATTAATCTAAGAACCATCGCTGTGAAGTCCATTATCAATAACAAAACGGCATCAAACCTGACAGACAGACACACAGACAGATCCAGGTACACCCCATTTTTTCGGCAGGAATAAATATTAAATAATCACCAAGCTATAAATACCCTCATTAACTACTCACCGAGACTATTCTAAAGAGCCCAAACTCGGTAGGTTTACGTATTTTTATCACAGTGTTCCTGTGACCACTCTCGAGTTCCGTCATCAGAACAGTTCTATATCCTCACTACTAAGAGCAATGTTTTTGCCACGTTAAAACAAATCAAACGAGTCCAAACTCGAGGGGTTAACTAGTAGCCGTTGAAGAGTTCCACTATCCACCTTCAGGTCCCATCATAAGATCAGCTCGATGCCCTCGCTGATCCATCAATTACTCACCAAGTCGATTCTAAAGAGCCCAAACTCGGTAGGATTGGGTTATTTTATTACAGAGTTCCTGTGACCACCATCCAGCTCCATCGTCAGATCAGCTTGATGGTATCATAATATTGCATTGTCACCGAACTTACATAATTATTAAAAAAAATAGCTTAATAGAAAACCGGGAAATGGATCAAATTTTACTTGGAAGATTCCTTTACATAGTTGCAGGTGAAGCTAATATAAGAGTGTTAAAAAGGCTGACAATAATATAGTGTACATTACAAAAGCGAACAAAGCAGCGTATCAGGGCTGTAGTTATCTCTCTTCGCACAGCGAGTGCACATCAAACAAAAGCCTATTATTGGCTTTTTACTGCGCTCCATTAGTCCTCCCACGTGTCTAGAAAACTGTTGATGGATTTTGTGAAAACTATAGGTGGGTTCAGTGGGGAAAGCGTAGGTATCCGCCTCACGCTTCGACGGACAATATGGCGCTCATTTTGTAACGCATTGGCTTTTTATTTGCTTCATCGGGCAAATGTTAAGTTTACCACAAGAACGCTCACGTAAACGCCGATAATTTAATGTGATTTCTGAACAATTTTCGTCAAAACTGGTAGCTTATATGTATAAAGTACGTGTTGCGTTGGGTGATGGAAATTCATTATAATTAAAGACTGTTTATCACACTATAGCCGTTTTTACCTTTAAAGGTGTAGGTAAAGCTAAACTTATTAAAGCACTCATAAATACGTATCGGTGAAATTCTCGAAACAGATTCAATGTAATATCTAAAGGTATTCAGTGGGTGAAAGTTCTATTCTGCCCGAGTAATCAAGAGAAATGATAGGCCATATTTCATTACTCACGCGGACATCTTTCAGAACGTACGCTCGACTTCATTTCCACTCTCCGCTTTAATATTCCCCCTGCTCTATAAATTTATAAGTTTCCCTCATACTTGTTCTGGCAATTCATACGCTTGCTTACTTTAAGATGAGAATATTGACTATACCTACTAGTTCCGTGCGTAAAACTATTGTTCAAATGCAATGTTTTTTTTTAGAAACTCGCATATTGGTCATGGCATGCATTTTCAAATGAATCATCCTTACAACATACGATGTGAGTCGACTCCTCGGAGTTTTGAAAGAATTTCCTCGTTCTAGTTTATAAATCACACATGAGAGAAGCTTGTCTGTGGGATCCTATTTCTTGTGTAGGACTACCACCTTGTAATAATTTCCCGTACAAGAAAAATAATATTCCTTTTTTTTACTGAACGTGCTTCTTCAAACTTGCTTCAAACTTTACCTCTAAATACATTTCCATCAACTTTTTCCACCCACGTCTTTATTAGTAGAGGCCCAGCGCACAGAGTTATAGATTTTCACGACAATATATGGATTCGTAGGTGGCGAGAGCGAGAGTGCCCAGATGTTGTTAATAAACAGATGCCAGCAGAACGGAATCTTCGTGAAAATAATGTAGAATGTATGAAGGACCTGAACGCATGGTATCCTCACTTGATCTGTGAGAAATGTTCTGTGGTCGGCAACTGGGGGCATGAGGCTGCGAGCAGTCGGGCTACGCTACGATGCTGCGACCACCACGATCTCATTTCCACCGTATCACGTAACCCTATTTAGTGCATAGTGAGAAGGGTTTCGTTCATTTGAGGTAGAGGTTGAGTGAAGCCTATCCAAAGAGTTTCATTCAAATGAGGTCGAATCCAAATACATAGGAGGACGATGCCTTCAACCTCCTTGCTTGAAATAAATTGTCACATGTTTTAGGCAAATGTGTTCAATCATTTAGCCTACACGTATGTATTCAACCTATATCTCATGATAAATTAAATTACGAATTTATCATAATTTATTGTTATCATATTCTCAATAGAACAAATGGGGGTTTATTTAAGAGAATGTAAAATAGGCAGATCTTATTGACGTTTATGCAGATCTTATTGACTCAATAAATACAATAGTGAATTAACTTACGTTATCGGCGAGCTAAGTCGTTATTGTCGTTTTGTAACGGCATTAACGGCTTAGGTCGAGCCACCGCTATCAGTAGCTATGATCGTCTATTCTACCTACCCCAAAAAGAGATGTCCCGATTCAGCTGTAAGATTTGTAAGTTAAGAATGATAAGTCTAAATTTCTCATTCGTTGAGAAGTTCGTTAGGCGTACAATAGTCGAACGAAGTTTGGTTCAGGAAGTTACAGTTTCAAGTTAGACAGAGAAAGCATATATGTCCGCAAGCCGGTATTTCGCATCAGTTAGCGGTGTATTGCGCCAGATCGATCGTTGTTGTATTTTGTGTGATGGTACCATTTATTTTTTTGTATATATGGGCGCTTGGAACTTCTTTTAGTGGTCGACCACGATTTGTAATATTTGTTTGGGATATCGTATAGATATCCGTCGTAGTTTTACGACGTGAGTACTCAATGATATTTCATGTGCTCGCTAGTAGCGGCTTGTGGTGGTTCCAATTATATATTTGGTTCACGGCAATAACGATCCGAAAAGACCGGTTTACACAATTGCGATTTGATTTTCCGAAATGGGTTTGAACTAGCGGTTACCTCAAAAGGTCCGTAACGTTTTGAAACCTTCAACTCTGCGCAATTTGAGCTGGATGTTATCGAAACGTAGTCATTAGCGCTTTAGGAGATCTAACCCTCACCATAGCGAAGTGCATAGTTCGGTAAATACCGAACTATGAATTCCACTGACCTCAGCACGTCCTCAGCCAAGCAAAATCATAAATATTTGACTCAGCCTACCCATTAGACCTCCAGCGAAATTTACATTTAATTTAAAGATGCAACTTGAATTCAAACTGACCCAAGGCAAGGCAAAACAATCTACCCGGTCCTAAACAATGAACTTTAGACTGTAATTTGATCTCTTCGCTCGTCCCCGACAACACTCAAATGTCAAAATATCAACAGGATAGGTTATCTGTGTTGACACCGGTTTAATTTTGTTATTTCCATCCGCGGAACCTCATCGATCAAACAGTCTCCCTATGCCCTGCCAACCTAGGTTTAGCCGCAACTAAACTCCTGTCTAGCCTAGTCTAAAATCCTAGTGTTATACCATGTCCATTATCGACACCACTCGAAAATGGTTGAGTTTGATTTGAATGTGCTTGTATGTTTAATGACTGTGTGTGTGGGAATTTCAAAACTCGCTACTCGAAAGGAATGAGGAGAGGATTAGCCCGCGAATATCCTAAGAGCCAATCCAGGAACCCTATGGTGAAGGAAAAAGGAATTTAGGGTCGCTCCAAGCCCAGACTCAGACTCAGATCAGTTACCTACAAGTTCTTATCTAACGACACAAGGATAGTTTTGGAATTTGGGGTAGGTTGATATAAAGGATAGGAACCGAGGTATGTCTCGGCGCTTCAGACACTCACGAAAATCCACTGTAACTTCGCAATCACAATTCGTCTAGTTCAGACGCGTAAGACGGCAGACCAAAACTGTTTAGAATTTGAAAGACGACTGTCACAGTAGCTAGACGCTGAGACCGAATGCTCTCCATCATCATCAAGAATTCATCTCACGCACCCATTCTGGGGCTTGGGGAATCAGGGTCAGATCATCGGATCTCTTCCTGAAGAAGCGCCTCTGTCCACTCCTATGGACAGGTCATCGGGGGGCCCTCGCGGGCGGTGGAGATCTTCTCACGAGGGGTGTTCTGTTGGATGATCGCCGGCTAGGCAACCAGGTCGCGTGGCAGGCGACGGCGGTCGGGCGGGCGCGCGTGGTACGGCGCCATGTCGCGGATATGCGGATGTTGTCAGCTATCCACACGCGCGAACATGCCCTTCGCCAGCCTCTGGACAAACTGGTCCACTGGTTCCCATCTGAGGTCCCTCTGGATCGTCGCATTCCTCACGTAGCGGGGGGCGTCGACGATGGTACGCAAAGAGAGGTTCTCTTGGGCTCGGAGTCTCCGTTTGTTCGTCTCCGAGCACAGGGCGTACCATGCCGGGGCCGCGTAGGTGAGGCGGGATCTCACATAGCACTTGTGGATCCCGAGCTTCGCCCTCAGAGGGAGGCTGGAGTCGAGAAGTGGACGCAGCTTGGCGCGTGCCACCTTGACCTGGTTGACGACGTTGTCGACATGTTGCTTCATGGTGAGCCGGCGATCGATGGTCACTCCCAGGTACTTCACCTGCGATGTCCTGTCCTTGGAGCTGGAGTGGTGGTGGAAGGGGGGACTGGCCTGTGATGAGCGCCTGCGTCTTCCCAACGTTGACGGACAACCGCCACTTGGCGAGCCAGTCGGGCAAGATGTCCAGGGTGCGCTGCAGTTTGACGGCAGCGTGCCGTAACTGGATCGACGACGCGTAGTAGGCAGCGTCGTCGGCGAAGAGTGCCAGCTGGGCACCCGGCCCGACGGGGATGTCGTCCGTATATTGGGAGTAAC
Source organism: Argyresthia goedartella (assembly GCA_949825045.1). Classification (NCBI taxonomy): domain Eukaryota; kingdom Metazoa; phylum Arthropoda; class Insecta; order Lepidoptera; family Argyresthiidae; genus Argyresthia; species Argyresthia goedartella. The sequence continues at coordinate 15,309,298 of OX463821.1, read as the reverse complement.
AGGCTGGAGACAGGCAGGACCCCTGAGGGACGCTGGCTGCAACGGGGTGTTCCTCGGAGACGGCGTCTTCCACCATCACTCGGAAGCGGCGATTCTTCAGGAAGGAGGCGATGATCTGGACCAGTCTTCTTGGGGCTGGAGACGTCGACAATTTGTACAGCAACCCCTCGTGCCATACTCTGTCAAACGCCTTCTCCATGTCCAGGAGTACTGCGACTGTGTATTCCTTCTTGTTTAAACAAACCGTCATGTCATTCAGTACTCTGGTGAGCTGAAGCGTCGTAGAATGCTCGGGCCTGAAGCCGAACTGTTCTGGGCGCGGCTGGATGTGGGGCAGTAGCTTCGCCAGCAGGAGTTTCTCAAACACCTTTGAGATGGTACTCAGTAGAGTTATCGGCCGATAGCTCTCAGGCAGTTTGGAGTCCTTGCCCGGCTTGGGCAACATGATGACCAAGCCCTCCTTCCATTGGGCTGGGAAGTGGCCCGTGCGCAAGATACCGTTAAACAGGCGCGTAACGGCCGCCACAGTACGTGGCGGCAAATGTAGCAGCGCCATGTTAGGTATGCGGTCTGCGCCCGGGGCTTTCCTGGGCTTGGTACGTCTCAATGCACGCATGATCTGGCCGGGCGTGACGACGGTGGGGTCCTCTTCGGGAGCTATCGGCGAGGCGAAGTACTCTCGCAGGTGTCTCTCGACTGCTGCGACGTGCTCCACATCATCCGTAGGGTTCGGCTTGAACTGCTTCTCGAGGCATTCGGCGAAGATCTCCGCACGGTCTTGGGCTCGAAATCTTGGCAGGCCGTCGCTGCCCAGGATTGGTCGGACGGGAGTTGGAGTAGTCGACAAATCCCGGCATAGGCTATGCACGGAGGGGACGTGGTCGCCCATGGACTCGACGAGGCGTTCCCAAGATTCTTCCGCGTGGAGATCAAGTCGGCGCTTCAGCTCTGCCGTCATTGCGTTGAGCCTGGTCTTCATCGTTGGGCAGCGGGTTTGCTGCCACTGCTTCCGGAGAGCGCGCTTATCGTAGATGAGTGCGCGTAGCTCAGCAGGAAGAGGATTGAGCTTCCCCCCGCGAGCTACGGTGTGCGATGATAGGTCGAGCGCGTCTCGGATCTGGGTGGTTAGCAGCGATGCCAGGCGGTCAACGTCTTCCGGCTGGTTGACTGGACATGTGGTCGAAGACTGGTCGAGGGCGGCGGTGAAGGCGCCCCACTGGTATCGTCGGCGTGATGCTGGCGGAGAGACCTGGGTGGGCAGATCCGCCAGGACGAGAAGTACTGGCCTGTGGTCCGATGGGAGGTCAGGGAGAACCTCCTGGCTCGGCGGAGTCCGGAGACCTCTGACGACTACGACGTCGATGGTGTCCCAACCGGCCCGCGAATCGAAGTGGGTGGGCTCGTCGGGACCGATGACATCGTAGTTGTGGCTCACGGAGTCGGCAAGGATGGCGCGTCCAGCTGGGCACACCCTGGTGGAGTTCCAGACGGTGTGCTTGGCGTTGAGGTCGCCAGCGACGAGTGTCGGATGCGGCGACTGTAGCAACCCCCGTAGCTCGGCGGTGCGGATTGGTGTACTGGGGGGCTTGTAGGCGGCGTAGAGTCGCAGCACCTGGCCGGCGACCTGGAGGTCGACGCCCAAAGCATACAGGGATGTATACTCCTGGGCGTCAACGAGCTGGTGGACGATCTTCCTGCCGACGATGACTGCCAAGCCTCGAAAGGCCCGGCAGCTGGTGGACTTCTCGTCCTTGCGATAGACGAAGTAGCCGGGCAGCGACAGCTTGTCGCTTCCGGCTAGGAATGTCTCGCTGATGAGCATCACGTCGACGCGGTAGTCCCTCAGGAACACGTGGAGCAGCCGCTTCTTCCCTGTCAGCGACTGCGCGTTCCAGTGGACGACCCTGAGCGGCTCATGCATTGCGGAGCAGAGCGGTGAGTCTGCCCAGGACAGTGGGGTCGCTGAGGAGGGCGAGCAGGGCTGTGAGGTGCCCCAAGTCCTGCTGCCCTATCGCCGCAGCCGGAGTGGCGGCGCCAGCGGCGGCCGCAGTCTCGCTAGCGGCAAGAGTAGCCGCCGCGGCGCCGGCGGCAGGTGGAGCCGTCGCCTTCTTCTTCTTCCCCCCCCCGCTTCGTCTTCTGCCTGGGGACTCCGTCGTTCGCCTGCGCCATAAGCGAGGCGGGCGCCGTTTCTTCCTGCAGATCAGGACGTGGTGGAGGGGGGGGCTGCATCTTCTTGGGCCCAGGCGCATTAGTGAGCGCCACAGTGCCTGCCTTCTTGTTCCGCGCCTCCTGGCGGAACACGGGGCACGTCGCGTTATTGGCCGTATGTGGGCCACCGCAGTTGGCGCACGTCGGCGGCTGGTCTTTCGGGCGGGGGCACTCCCGCGCCGAGTGGGGACCGCCGCAACGCACGCACGCCAGGGGGCGGTGGCACATATGCGACGAGTGCCGGAACTGTTGGCACCTGTGGCACTGGGCCGGGCCCTGCTTGGAGCGCCAAGCCTCGATCTTCACCCCCGGCATGTACATGACCTCTGAGATCTCATATACTGCACCAGGGGCACGGTCGGGATTCTTCCGCAGGGACGCGTAGAAGATGCAACCGGGGCGCCCCTTGCGCGCCCGGATCTGCTTGCAGTACTCGGCCTCCACACCGAGTTCTGCAAGTGCCGCGACGATCTCTTCCGGCGTGGTGTTGGAAGGCAGCCCGCGGATCGCCACCTTCTGGGTCTTGTCGGCCGGCAGCGAGTAAGAGAACCACCGAACTCCGTGGTCCTTCTCCAGCCTGCACAGATAGCGCTGTACAAGCCGGTACTCGTTTTCGGCCGTGGGGGTGAAGCGCACACCCTTTTGGTAGGCGCGCGCGCTGGGAGCCCGGCCGAGCTCGCTGGCTATCGCCCTGAAGTGGTCGGCCCAGTTGGGAAGGACCTCCACAATAAGGGGCGGATAGCGCGGCTGGCGGGGCTGCTGTGGCGCAGCGCCTCCCGACGGGGCGGCGGTGGTGGTGGCGATCGCGGCTGCGGTTTGGGCGGCGGCAGCGGCAGGCGGCGTTGGGCGGGCGGGCGGCATTGGGCGGGCGGGCCCTTTCGCGGGTGCGGCGGCGTGCGGGTTCGCAGGCACAGCGGCGGGGCGCGTAGGGCGGGCGGGCACAGTCGCGGCGGTGGGCGGGTTCGCGGGCGCGGCGGCGGGGCGCGTAGGGCGGGCGGGCACTATCGCGGGCGCAGCGGCGGAGCGCGTGGGGCGGGCGGGCACTCGCGACGTGGTCGCCGACGGGGCGGGCGGACGCGCGGTTGGCGGCACCGGGTGCCTCACTGAACGGGGGGGGACGCGGTGCTGGGGCGCGGTGCCCCAGACACGGTGGATGCGGTCGCGGCCGCCGCGGCAAACGACACTGTAGGAGAGCACTTATTAGGTAAAACACTCGTACCTGTTTGTGTTGAAGCACTCTCATAGTCACTCGCGGCGGCGGACAGTCCAGGGGCGGGGGCGGGTGCCTGAAGCGCGCCCGTCCAGGGTGACAGCGACGGCATGTCGAGGCCCGTCGTCCTCGGCGGCGGCTGGTTCGTCGGTGGCGGGGTCGGCGAGTCCGCAAGCTGGACTCGCTTTCCATCTCCTCGGAGACGCAGCTCGTCGCTCGGGCTTTCGCTACGCGGGCGCCTCGTCCCGCGGTTTGGTGGCAGCACCAAAGGCCGCGTTTTTGCCTGCTCCACTAATTGCGCGTCGAGGAGCTCGGCGCCGAAGCAAGCCGTGGGCTTGCCCGACAGGGCAGCGCGGCTTGCGGCGACGTATGCCTCCATGGCACGAAGTAGGCCCGCCGAAAACAGGTTGGCTTGAGCGGCCCGAATTAATTATAATTCGTCCAACTCAAGCTCTGCCCTCGGGGACACAGGACGCCGCACCACGGGCGACCCGTACTCCGTCGACGTGGAGATAGGGAGCAGGCCTTCCAGTGATGCCGATCGCTGCGCGCGGCGCCGACGCGGGGTTTCACCCAGCGGCGGGCTGTTCACATTCACGGCATCATCACTATCACTTTCACAAACTCGCACAATGTCACTGGCACTATAGCCCTGAAAAGGGCTTTTGGGCTCGTCCATAGCGGCGGGCTATGGACGAGCTGGCGTCACGGAAAGGGTTACACACCAGGCACGACCTTAGGCAGAGCCGGCGTCCGTCCCGATGTGATAATCCCCTCCGTGAACACTCGCGGCGTGAATGATGCTCTCCCTTCCCCCGCAATCGTATTTATAGTCCCCACATGTCTGAAAAAAATGGCGTCCTTTGCGAACACGCTCTGCCCAAGCGAAGCTTCTTATCACTAACTACACAGGGTCTAATTTCAACCATGCCATGCAGATCCGCCGTTCTACAAACTTTGTGTACGCATATTCACTATGATCAACCGTAGGTTATCACTCAAGTCATTCGGTATGGCCGATACACAAAATCTGTTGATCGCTGACCATAAAAGCTTGTTGCGATTAATTTAAGCCTTCCCGACCGCTAGCGCGCTAGACAAAGATCACTAGAATGATATTCAGACTCGCGATGTCAAACTCGCCATATCATACCAACCAAACGCAATTGTATATTTGCAGTCAACATAATAGCTTTCTCCGTATCGTTCCATAATAACCTTCCATTATTTAGTTATTCATAATTTATTCAGCGCGCAGCAAAATCGGCTCTGATCCCTACACATCTCGCAGGAATGCGACAAACAAACCTGACCTGAACTCTGTTCCTGGAAACAAACCACGCGTCGGCTCATTGTTTTTTTCTACCTTACCCTGAGCTACTCAAAACCCCAAACGTTAAATGACCGATTTTTGTATTCAACGTGTGTACCAATACAACGCGGCGATGGGCTAGCCCTCTGTCACGCAAAATGAAGTATCAAATGTACTGACTCTCGTGTACCATTACAGCCCCCTCCCAGACCTTGAGACACTGTTAAACATGGCGCAAGGATCTCATTACCACTATGCTACCCATGCTTTGTCCATATCTACTCTATATGTACGGACATCTCAAATCATGTACACAGACCGATGAATCTGTCAATTATGTATATAATATTTACACAACTCGATTGAGCTCTCTCCTGTCTTATCTTATTTACCTATCTAACTATACAACCTCGCTTACCCGCAATACAATACAATACAATTTTTTTTTTGTTTTTTTTTTGTTTTTGTTTCTAAACCATGCAAGATCCTTAAATCTACAAAGTAGTTACTCAAATTTACAGCTTACAGCTTAATTATATAACTTTTATACACTATCTTATTTATCTACGCCCTTATTCGTCCTCACATAATACCTGGCTATATTTATAGTATTGAAGTTACCCAATATCTCATTCGAACCCGGATCTACTAAAGTATAACAGTTCGGATATACCACTGCCGAAATAACATAAGGCCCTTTATACAACAATGAAAATTTCCGCATGATTTTATGTTCTTCATTTGAACGCACAAAAGTCTTAAGTTTCACATAATCACCTATACGATAGACTTCTAACTTACGCCGTTTGTCTGCCTGTCGCTTACGTCGTTCACTAGAACTTTTAGAGTTTTCTATCGCTACATTCCGCACCTCTTCCGTATCTCGCACACTATGACCTAATAACCATTCATCACCTAATTCCTTGTCAATAGTTAACGGTTCCCACCTTCCAAACGCTAACTCATTAGGCGCAAAGCCTGTGCTTGTGAGTTCGATATTATTATAGCAATTCTGAATGTCCGGTAACACGTCGACCCAACTACGATTACTTCCGCCGCAATAAGTTCTAATTAGTTGACCTAGCTCGCGATTCACTCTTTCTACGCTATTAGAATTTGGACAATACACCGACGTATGAGTGACCCGAATCCCTAGCTGTTTGAGACCAAATTCCCAAACTTTCGATATGAACTGTGGTCCTGAGTCCGTAATTATAGTTTCGATAGGTATTTCCCTATGAAATCTCTTTGTACAAGCGAGCACGCTCCTACCTGTCGCTTTTCGCATTGGATACAATTTTATCACCTTACTGTACACGTCTTGAATCACATATATATATTGATATCCGAATTTACCTACGGGCAATGGCCCATAAAGGTCCGAGAAAACTTTCTCACCCAACCTTTCCGCCAACACCGGTGTACAAGGACCAACGGTATTGTCAGTACTTGGTTTGACCTTTTGACATATGTCACAACTTCTTATCACCGTGCTAATCACCCTACTCATATGAATAAAATAATATCTGTCCTTCATCAGTGCTAATATTTTATATCTGCCGTAGTGACCTATTTCTTCATGTATGTGTAAAATTAGTTCCCCCTGTAGTGATTTCGGAATTACTAACAACTGTACGTTCCGCTTCGGCACGTAAAAATATAACGTATCACCTACTAGCTTGTAATTATCAAACCCTCTCGTTTCCGTATCTACCACCCTACGTCTGATACAACCGCTAATTCGATTTAACCGCTCATCTTCGCTTTGTAATCTCGCAATGTCCCGTAAACTCGAAATAACACTTGCGGTATTCGATGCCTGAAACCAGAATATTCCCGGCTGAACATTTATACTGTCAATCATACCTCCAGGTCCCGTAATTTGCCTGCTTAGCGTGTCGGCAATTTGATTATCAGTCCCTCGCACAAATTCTATGTCGTAATCGAATTTCTCTAAAAACATAACCCACCTAGTTACGCGTGCCCCCAACAAAGTCCACGACTTAATGAACGTCAAACTTTTATGATCAGTTCTAATAATAACTTTTTCTCCCCGCAAATATATCTCAAATCGCTTTAAAGTGTATATAACTGCATACATTTCCTGTTCGCTGACAGACCATCTAGTTTGAGCTCCCTTAAATGCCTGCGAACAAAACCCTATAATTCGTTCCTGGCCCAAATCATCTAATTGATAAACATAGCCCCCAATTCCTATAGCGCTGGCGTCGCATTGGACATAATACGTTTTTCCTGCCAATGGCTGACTCAAAATTATACTTTCTGAGAATTGGTTTTTTATCTCGTCAAAAGCAGTCTGCACCTGCGCACTCCAGACGAACTTGACTCCAGACCGTAATAAATTGTACAAGGGCTGTGTTAACGTTCCAAATTTTTTTATAAACCTCCGAAAGTAATTTATGAACCCCAAAAACGCCCTCAATTGCCTGACAGTTCTGGGTGACGGATATAATTTAAGTGTTTCAATTTTGTCCGGGTCCATTTGCAAACCTCGTGTAGACAAAATATGCCCCAATAACTTGACTTTTTTTTGTGCGAACTCGCATTTTTTTAGTTTGTATGTGAAGCCCACGTCTTTCAATTTACTCAGAACGGTGTCCACTTGAGACAAATGCTGATCGAAGTCACCCTCAGTTAAAATCGCCAAATCGTCAACAAAATTTAAACAATATGACCTAACCTCTGGCCCTAAAATTAAGTCCATCGCCCTCGAAAATGAACCCACACTGGTTTTCAACCCCTGAGGTAAAACGTTGTAAACATAACTTCTGCCTTGATATACAAAACCCGTGTATCGTTTAGATTCGTATGATAATGGTATAGAAAAATACGCATCTTTGATATCAATAATCGCTATATAATTTATCCGGCGACCCGATTGCAATATCTCACTCATTAAAGGTGTAGTTTCAACTTCCCCAACCATTCCCGTGTTTAATTGGCGCGCATCTAGCAGGATACGGACCTCCCCTGACTTCTTTAGTGCACAAGTCAATGGAATGCTGAAATCCGTAGATTGCCTGCTAATAATACCTATCTGTTCCATTTCTTCCAATCGTTTTGTTACTTTATCGCGATAAGCGAACGGTATGGGATAGCTTTGTTTTACGAAAGGCGTTTCATCTCTCATTTTTATCTCATGTATATATTTATTTGTCCGACCTACCCTATCGCTAAACAACTCTGCATGTTTATTTAACACCGGCAATAACTTTGTTTTGTGTTCAACAGGTATTGATGAGTTATTCACATATTCCTCTATCATATTTCTACTGGTATCTTGGTTCTGTACTCCCATTGTACAACAGCAAGAATCCTGATTAGGACCAGTACCTAATGGTATTTCACACATCCGCCCGGCGCTTCGTATAATTAGCCTCTTATTACCCTCACACATTAAACTGGCTCGCGTCTGTTGTATAAAATCAAACCCTAAAATTAAATCTTTAGGCACCCTTGTTAATACTAGCATTGGAGTATCAATAACGCATTCACCTATTGTTAATGGTAACGTAATTAACTTATCAACCTTTTCCTTACTGACCCCAAATGCACCTGTGATTCTCAAACTTGGAATCGGTATTTCCGTCGGTTTTCCCAATTGCCTGCACACTTCATCGTACACTCTCCGACTAATTACACTGATTTCGCTCCCCGAATCAATCAAACTCCTTACAACAATATTCCCAATACGCACATCTATCTCAGGTAATGTCAATGTACTACATATATCGCGCCCACACTCAGTCGAATCGTCGTCTCTGAATATCGTATGTAAACGCCTGTCATTTCGATCTCTACAATTCGATCTAGATTTTTCATCTAAACACACGGCATATCCATGCGCTTTATGCGCTAATAATTGAATAAATTCATTCACACCCACGTTCGAATCCAAATTACACAATTCATACAGTCTATGCTTTTTTTCACTTTTGATCGGCTGTCCACCAAAACCGTAATAAATATCTGAGCGCGAACGACCCGCGCGAGTCCACTAGTTTTTTGAATTCGAACTTATCGCATTATTCCTGTCACTTGAACTTTGCCCTGCCTCTGTATTATCTGAAACATCATTGCCCCTTCGGAACCCTATTGCCTTGAAACTAGCCTGAAGCTGTCTACCTCTACCGCGAAAATAAACGCGAGCGCGCGTCCCAAATTCGTTTCGCGCCTTTGTTCCCGCGTTATAATTATTCCTACGACTCACCGCGTTATATTGCATCGTATTTACTCGCATAGCTCGATATTGCCCACGCATGTAGCTATTCCGCCTTACGTCGTTCGTATTCATTGTCTCCGAAATCTGCAACGCACTTAATTCCCCATCGACATTCCGTTCTAAATGCCGAAGGAACTCGACCGCATCTCGTATAGTCATTGGTTCCTTTCTAGCAAAAAACGCTACCTGAATATCGCGCGGCAACTGTCTGAAAATCGTGTTGATTTTCTCCGTATCAGTAAACGGTATCGTAAGCTCATATATGCTATTCAATTGAGAGGCAAAGAATTCTTCCATACTTTGACCTTTCTTGGAATCGAACTTCGCAGTTAGGAATCTTTGTTTAATTAATTCCTGTTCATCACCCCAGAATACCTCTCTGAAATCTTTTTCAAAATCCGAATATGTTCGCCATGAGTCTCTGTATATGCTCATTCGAACTTTTGCAATTCCTACCAAACTATCCGTTGCCCATATCAAAGCCCTCGAAGTATCTCCCGAGACTTTAACATAAGCCTTTAAATCTCTTAAGAAAATCATCGGATTTTCCGAACTCCGCCCATCGAATGTCGGCAACTTCTGTGTCATTTTCACTATGCATGTTTGACGTTTTTCTACCGATTGTTCAAACTTCTCTAGTTCCTGTCTGTCAGTCTGTCTGTTCGAAGTCCTACTTGTACTTGAACCCCGTTCCAAACTGTCTAATCTATTCACTATTTCAGATAACAATTGAGTCACCTGTCCTGACGCCATCTCATTATTTAAAACACTTATCTGCGAAAGTGAGTCAACTTGTACAACACGACTAACGTTTTTTCTTGCCCGGCCCATTTCCTGAACACTAAACCGCCGTAGCTCGTCCGAAGAATTGTGAAAACAATGCCCCTTTTTTTTGCTTATTTCTTACTTACAAAACTGAACTGTTTAAAATCGTTTCTACGTTGTGTTATTTTTAAAAGTAACGCGTTAGACCTTGATTCTTTTAGAATATCTAGATATCAGACTATCTAGGATATCCTTCGGTCTCGGCACCAGAGTCTCTGTAACGGCATTAACGGCTTAGGTCGAGCCACCGCTATCAGTAGCTATGATCGTCTATTCTACCTACCCCAAAAAGAGATGTCACGATTCAGCTGTAAGATTTGTAAGTTAAGAATGATAAGTCTGAATTTCTCGTTCGTTGAGAAGTTCGTTAGGCGTACAATAGTCGAACGAAGTTTGGTTCAGGAAGTTACAGTTTCAAGTTAGACAGAGAAAGCATATATGTCCGCAAGCCGGTATTTCGCATCAGTTAGCGATGTATTGCGCCAGATCGATCGTTGTTGTATTTTGTGTATGGTACCATTTATTTTTTTGGATATATGGGCGCTTGGAACTTCTTTTAGTGGTCGACCACGATTTGTAATATTTGTTTGGGATATCGTATAGATATCCGTCGTAGTTTTACGACGTGAGTACTCAATGATATTTCATGTGCTCGCTAGTAGCGGCTTGTGGTGGTTCCAATTATATATTTGGTTCACGGCAATAACGATCCGAAAAGACCGGTTTACACAATTGCGATTTGATTTTCCGAAATGGGTTTGAACTAGCGGTTACCTCAAAAGGTCCGTAACGTTTTGAAACCTTCAACTCTGCGCAATTTGAGCTGGATGTTATCGAAACGTAGTCATTAGCGCTTTAGGAGATCTAACCCTCACCATAGCGAAGTGCATAGTTCGGTAAATACCGAACTATGAATTCCACTGACCTCAGCACGTCCTCAGCCAAGCAAAATCATAAATATTTGACTCAGCCTACCCATTAGACCTCCAGCGAAATTCACATTTAATTTAAAGATGCAACTTGAATCCAAACTGACCCAAGGCAAGGCAAAACAATCTACCCGGTCCTAAACAATGAACTTTAGGCTGTAATTTGATCTCTTCGCGCGTCCCCGACAACACTCAAATGTCAAAATATCAACAGGATAGGTTATCTGTGTTGACACCGGTTTAATTTTGTTCTGAATTTGTTATTTCCATCCGCGGAACCTCATCAATCAAACAGTCTCCCTATGCCCTGCCAACCTAGGTTTAGCCGCAACTAAACTCCTGTCTAGCCTAGTCTAAAATCCTAGTGTTATACCATGTCCATTATCGACACCACTCGAAAATGGTTGAGTTTGATTTGAATGTGCTTGTATGTTTAATGACTGTGTGTGTGGGAATTTCAAAACTCGCTACTCGAAAGGAATGAGGAGAGGATTAGCCCGCGAATATCCTAAGAGCCAATCCAGGAACCCTATGGTGAAGGAAAAAGGAATTTAGGGTCGCTCCAAGCCCAGACTCAGACTCAGATCAGTTACCTACAAGTTCTTATCTAACGACCCAAGGATAGTTTTGGAATTTGGGGTAGGTTGATATAAAGGATAGGAACCGAGGTATATCTCGGCGCTTCAGACACTCACGAAAATCCACTGTAACTTCGCAATCACAATTCGTCTAGTTCAGACGCGTAAGACGGCAGACCAAAACTGTTTAGAATTTGAAAGACGACTGTCACAGTAGCTCGACGCTGAGACTGAATGCTCTCCCTTCCCCCGCAATCGTATTTATAGTCCCCACATGTCTGAAAAAAAATGGCGTCCTTTGCGAACACGCTCTGCCCAAGCGAAGCTTCTTATCACTAACTACACAGGGTCTAATTTCAACCATGCCATGCAGATCCGCCGTTCTACAAACTTTGTGTACGCATATTCACTATGATCAACCGTAGGTTATCACTCAAGTCATTCGGTATGGCCGATACACAAAATCTGTTGATCGCTGACCATAAAAGCTTGTTGCGATTAATTTAAGCCTTCCCGACCGCTAGCGCGCTAGAAAAAGATCACTAGAATGATATTCAGACTCGCGATGTCAAACTCGCCATATCATACCAACCAAACGCAATTGTATATTTGCAGTCAACATAATAGCTTTCTCCGTATCGTCCCATAATAACCTTCCATTATTTATTTATTCATAATTTATTCAGCGCGCAGCCAAATCGGCTCTGATCCCTACACATCTCGCAGGAATGCGACAAAAAAACCTGACCTGAACTCTGTTCCTGGCACCAAACCACGCGTCGGCTCATTGTTTTTTGCTACCTAACCCTGAGCTACTCAAAACCCCAAACGTTAAATGACCGATTTTTGTATTCAACGTGTGTACCAATACAACGCGGCGATGGGCTAGCCCTCTGTCACGCAAAATGAAGTATCAAATGTACTGACTCTCGTGTACCATTACAGTTTGAACAGAAAAGCAAGTTAAGTAGTAAGTTGTTGATTAATTTGAATTGAATAGGTCGCAATCAAGTATAGGACGGTTAAAGCTGATGGCGGTGTTGCTATCTACTTACATTCTATCTTTCCTTGCAAAGTTATCCGCCACCGCCCAAGTCTATACTCTGGTTCGGATGAGTATCTCTTCCTTGAGATCAGCTTGCACCACAATTATATTCTTCTGGGTGTATGTATATTATAGCCCCTCACTTCGCATCGATTACTATGAATCTTTTGAAAAGCTACTTAATAATTTGGCTCCTCTTTATTACTATAAAGACTCTCATTCTCGTTGATTTTAACAACTGTCTTCTAATAAATAGTGCCTGCTCCACCAAACTTGAATCTATTCTAAATTCCTTTGACTTGAATATTCTTCCAATTGGCGCTACTCACTTTTAATCACACTATACTCCCTCTCTTCTCGATCTCATGATCATCTCCAATACAGCCAAGGTGGCTTCCCATGGCCAGCTTACTAACCTGGTTTATCTTTCATACAATGTAAGGCCCCCTAAGCGCAAAGCCAAATTTCATGATATTTGAAGCTTCCAAGGCATGAACCTCAATTACTTACCTTAAATGCGATGCCTCAATTGTTGATTGGACCCTTGTCATCACTAGCGAGACCGTTGATGACAAAATCCTGAATTCAACTCAATTGTTCTGGGGCTGTTCGACAAGCACGCACCAATGAAAAAGTTCAGGGTTAAACATTTCCCTGCCCCGTAGCTGACCGACACCATCAAGCTTTTATTGGCAAAAAGAAACCGTGTGAAATGGAGATATAAGAGAGACCCAACCAACGAGAATCTTCTAGCTTTTAAACGTCTCCGTAACCTGTGCAACCGCATGTACCGCGACGCCAAGCAACGCCACATCCATGAGCGTATAAAGATTTACACCCCAGCTCAGGTCTGGAAGTTCCCTTGGTATTGGCAAGTCCCAGAAATACTCTTCAGGTAATGTCGATCGCAATGGTCTCAACCAGTTTTTCTAATGATAAAGCGCTCGGCCACCCACCTCACTGATCATTACCGGCGAATATTACAAATACGTTGTTTCTTTCGGCAATGAAAGCTTTGAGATTGAAATTATAATTTAGTGATAAATATAGTATGAGCGACATCTAGGTTACAGTACGGTGCTTTGTATGGCGATAGACACTCTTTTGTTACAGTACGTCGTAACCAATCGTAGAATTGGCTATATCATGATATAGCGAACCATGGTTGAATTAGAACTTTCATTGAACGAAGAAATATTTCAGGCCAAAACACTGTGGTAGCTCACGTGAAGACTAAAGGGGGCGAGCGCAGCGAAGCCCCCGAAAAGTATTCGTGTTAGGTAAACATATATAACACCAAAAATACCATGTAGTACTGCATACAAATTCTTTTAAAATACATGTTTTCGTGAAATTCAACCCTTTCTGATCATTACATGAAATTATATATAACATCAAAATTACCATGTAGTACTGTATACAAATGCTTTTAAAATACATGTTTTCGTGAAATTCAACCCTTTCTGATCATTACATGAAATTAGTCAATCCATGGTTGGCTATTTATTTCATGGAATAATCAAATTATACGATATAGCTACGATATGTATATTATTACTATATGTACAGTTTTATGTATATAATTGTAATGACTTATTTAGTAGTTAGATATTAAAGTATTTTATTTTCAATACATTTAATTTACTTATATGTATTTTATTATAGATTAGATATTAGATATTGTGCACTGCCTACCCTTACATGGTAAATTTTCCTGTTATGCCTTCGTTTGGACGCCACTTACTAACATAACATAACATAGCGTCACACCTTTTCCCATGCGGGGTGGCAGAGGCACCAATGTGCCCAATTTGAGCCAGTTATTCAATACTCATTTTGCGTCACATTGGGTTAGCCAATCACCGCAGCTATGGAGTAATGAAGGTTTCCTCACGATGTTTTCCATCACCGTTGCAAAGTCCCTATAATGTACTTAAGATAAATTAATTATCTCATTGGTTCATGGTCAGGAGTCGAACCTGCATCTCCTGTGTAAGAAGCAAGCGTGAAACCCATTAGACCACGGAGCTCCTTACTACTTATGACGTAACGTAACTGACTGTTTACTTAACTCGCTACTGTAATTGTTGTGTTGTAAATGGGGTTTTAATAATTATACTGCATCGATGTGGAAAATTATGGAAAAGCAACGGCACAACGGCCAAGTGTTTGTTTGCATGGCGTCGATTCCTTTTGTGAAGAAAAAATATGATTTGTGGATCAGTAATACATAATGGTTTGTTTTATGGTCTTGAGTGAAAATAACATCGCGATTGTGTAAAGTTTCATTCTAAAATGTTAGTGTTGTGAAATGTTTGGAGCAAATTGAAGAACCATTTATTCTTATTTTTAATATTTTGAATATTTTCCTAACCGCGGTGCATTGGGAAAATTTGTTCTAAACAAGTTATAACAAATTTTCCCAATGCCACTTGTTATAAACAAGTGGCCAAAATGTTCCCACACAAATGGTAAGAGTCACAGCGTTGTAAATTTAAGGAAATTAACATTATGACCGTGTCAGTATATTTATGAAAACCTAATGTACGTCCACAAAAATATTGATAAATTTCCTAAGAATAGCGACAGGCACAATGTCAACACTAGAAATAGGAATAAACTAGCTATACCTACTACTAGGCTCCATAAGGTTAATGTATCTTTTAAAGGGCAATGTATTCGCTTTTTCAACAAAATCCCAACTACCTAAATAAATTTAAAATGTTGTTAAAAATCACTTATGTAAAAGGCTTACTACAAAATATCAGATTATGTAGAAGACAAGAAAGCTTGGGAAGGTGTTTGCTCCAATTCTGTAAAAAATAACGTAATAACTGGAGGTTTCTAGTCGCCTCTTTGCCTCCAGCATCTAAAACATTGAGGTGACGGAATTCAAATTGATTTCTATATTCCCATATACCTTATATATGTGTTAGTTTAAGATTTGACATTCTCCAAGTGTAACCTAAGTGTTTCTTATGGAAATAAACTCTTTTGGAATTTCTTTTTTTTTAATAAAACGTTCTATAAAATCTATGTGAACACTTTTCTAACAAAATTTATTGCCTTTTCCAAACATATATAATATTGGCAACAAATATTTTTTTGATCTTTGAAATGATCACCAAAATATTTTTTTCTTACCCAAAATGGGTAAATTATCACCAAAAGTTGCAGAAAATATATGGGCAAAATACAGCGATAGCTTAGGTGAAGGGTAAAGGGTGAGCGAAGCGAAGCCCCCTTTATCCTTCTTGTTAGGTTGAACATGTAAGAACAACAAAAATACTTAAAACATAAAGTTAAGTTCTAGAACCATAAAGAAGTTTGGTGATTATATTTATCCAGACACTATTTGTTGGTCGTTTACTAATTCTGGCGGTCGTTTCGAATTTATTGGTAGTAAAATAGGTGCGTTTTTGGAGATCGTTTAAACATAAGCATTTTATCATGAACATGAAGAACAGTTGAGTAATATGACGATATTGACACCGGCCCCCTTCCATTTTTATATGCCATTAAAGAGCCTGCACTCAAGGCACTCTTCTGCTTGGCCGGGCGTTGCACGTGACGGGTTAATATTTTGAACTATTGCAAAAATGTTCACTGCCACTGCCTCTTTTTTCCAACGTTATATCGAATGAAGTATAGTTTACTTTTAGTTTACTTTACTCTAGCCGAGAAATTATAGTCTAATAACGATTTCTTAAGGTAGCTTTCTCGGAAATAACTGCAGTAAGTGCTTGAATTATGCTTTGAGTTTTTCGAGCACCACGGGAGTAGCACAGGGTCGCAAACTTGGGTATAAATTACTCTCAGGGGGTACTTAAAACAAATAAAAAAAAACGTAGATTATATAAACTATATATGTAATAATGGGGAAGATCCAGTTTTTGATCAATAAATTTATGTAGAATTTACGTCACAAGGTTTACGGCGCCACCAACTCTACCAACCAACCTCCGAGCAGGTCCCCAGATATTAGTTCTTAAACCCGTAACATGAAAAACTCCCTCAATAGTATATCCTTTTTGGTGTTTTGTATAACAGTAATTTATCGTGTTTGTGGTCAGGTTCGGCAGCACGAGAGGCTCTTCGGTGTCCTGCTCAGTCACGAAGTGGATACAGCTGCCACGACGGGAACAGCGCAAGCTGAAGGTAAGAACTTGTCACATGATGATTGATCAGTTCACGTACCGCCCACCGGATGCTTAGAAGTTTTGAGTTGTTTCTACGTTAAACCACAGATACTAAAATAGTTGTACTACTTAATTTTAACGGGACTATAACCAACAATTCCATTAAGAGCACATCAGTAGTCACACCTAATATCGACTAATGATTACCTTGATTATCGTTGGTTATGGTACCATTCAGGTCCATCTAACGGCCTCGAGTTTATATTCATGTCGTATTACATCCTTAGGAGAAAGCAATGCGTTTGAAGGTGACCTCTGCGGTCCAGCACAGACCTTGCTGCATCAGCACGCCGTTCAAGGGGACTTGAGTGCGCTGCAAGCCGCCATCGCGAGGTTCGCAGCCTCCTGCCGGCTGAACAACGAAGCACCTCTAGACCCTAAGTATGACCTGTTTTTTGACCCAACTTTACATAACTACTGCGAGGCACATGCCCATGGACCTAAAGTATAAAGCGCCATTATTTGCCAAGTATAGGAACACTGTGGCTGCAATTTGTCTATGCTACAATTAAGTTATGAATCAATTAATTTCTTAAATAAGTTAAATTTGTCACATAAGCTTTCATTGTAAGAACAGAGAAATTGTAATCTAATCTAGTTTCGATAGTTCTTCAGCAAAATAACACAGAGTTAAGCAAATGTCTTCAAGTAGCTTAAATAATAGACGTATTTTTGTAACTCCAAGCAAAAAACAAACGTCTGAAAATAGTCTAAGGAAGCTAAAAACAATAGTACCTCCCAGATTCCTCTACGCAACTCCTTTGAATCCCTTTGATTGAGTTACCTTACACCTCGATTTACACCTGCACTAGAAGCCGTGGGCGTATTTGGGTGTCGAGGATTGACAGACCTTTGATGGCGTAGGGTTTAAGGCATCCTCGAATTTCGAAACATGCTTCATTTATGACGTCAATTTACGATGTTGTGACGTAAAGAGTTATACATTATTGTCTACATCCCTACCTTTATTTGCACTGGGTACATTTTGAGCGAACCTAGTGGACCGCTTCATGAAGACGGTAAAGGTGTAAACAAGTAAGTATGCTTCCTTAAGTCCCATGTAAACAAAGTATGAAGGGATTATAGGATCTTCGGTACGTTGGCCTCAGCTTCTGTTGTTTTCCTTTTAGATGAAATATTATAATATTCAAAGCAAGATGTATTTTAAACACACACCTCTACGAACTTCGTGATCTACTGTTGCAGTCCCTCCACAGAGTCTGACACTGTCTGTATGTTTCGATGCCCACTACCTTATTTTTATTTTGCTTGTTTAGCCCGAATATGTTCCAGATCTGCTGAGCGATCTACGTTAAGCAAGTTGTTTAAGTGTTTAGCCCAGCGTTGGAGACCCTCTTCCTTTGATGTCAGCCTGCGCGTGCTATCAAGTGACTATATTGGCACATTGATATGTTGCGTAGTGCCAATGAGGTTCCGGACTTCCCTGTAAAATGCGCTAAGTTGTTTAAAGTCACCAAGCAGTTGAATATGGCTTGAATATGACTCTCGTGTGAATTTCCTGAGTTCTTGGGTACTAACTTTTATGTGCTCTTGGAGGTTTATGTTGTTATTCTGCTCTTGACTCCGCAGCAGATTCTAGTGCTTCACTGTAGTTTCTATCAAATTCTGGCTATGTTCATCAAACCAGTCTTCGCGAACACGTTTCCGGAGTCCCAGCGTATCGGTAACAGCTTCCATGAGATCGGAGCTCAAAGATTTCGTGTCCTCTTGCAAGTCCTGGCTGGCTACACGTAACACTGGCCAGTGTTATGTGTAGCCAGCTGTAGGGATGGGCCTATGGGATGTAGTGAGAGACGTGTTTGTTGGTTCAAAAACGGGCGTTTATTGACCAAGGATGGACACAGACATTGGTTATTATAGAGACGTATAGGCACGTATGACACACTACACCTTCCACCTTTTTTTTGAAAGAAAAAATTTGGTATCTTATTTTTTCTAAAATTAAAACAAAATTTATTTAAAAATCTTAAAATAAATAACCTATACAATCCAATGTGACTTTTTTATCTTTTAATTTCAAATATACTACTTTTAAATAATATGCTGTTATTTATGCCAAATCGAATAACATCATCAACATCAACAAACTTTGCAAAACATCTTACATTTCATTTTAACATTTTAACCATCTGATAACTCTTCATCTGATAACTGATAACTACTTATACAAAAAAAATACTGAAATAAAAACATATCCAAAACATCAACATAACTAAAAATGTTTATTTTAATTTTCAAATTTATTAATATTTTTTTTAACATAAACAATGACAACTTGTCAAATATAATTTTAATTAAAATAATTATATTTGCATTTTCAATTGTTTTTTTAAACTACACCGCCATTGCAAAAATATAGGTATGAAAACTATACATGTTTATTGTTAATAATATAAAAATTAACCATACAGAGGTTGTTTACTATTACTATGGGTATAATGTGGTTTATAATCCACCATTCTAAAAGTAAAGATACATGATAGGTAAATAATTAAAACCTACGCCGATAAAAAAGTTTCAAATTGTTCGATTCCAAATCGATATTCGATCGATGGTTTCGGAACGGCCATTTTGAATTTGACGTTGCTGCCAACCTTGCAGTTTTTGACAACTGACAGACGAAAGCCCTCGCAATGTAAACGCGTATTGGATAGGGTATTGAAATTAAATCGCAAGCCATCTGGAATGTATTCGGGTTTCCCTCAGGATTGTCTATATAGCTGAGTGTGTTGTGGTTCCCCGAACCAGATAAAGTTCGCATTTACGTGGCCGATTGGTTTTTCCCACGTAACATAACCTGTGTTGGAACACTGTGCTCATCGAAGCTGGCCTGCCAGTCATACCTGGTTGGCTGAAGAACCTGTCTACCAAGAAGAGCCTAGGGTGCACCCGGGCCTTGCAGAGAGACAGGAGGTTGACGGGACCGAAGCACAGACCAGGTTAGATCGACCCCAATAATTAATAGCTCGGTGAATCGCCGACGTTCACACTTCTTGGCAACTGATCGCTACGCTACCTCGTAGCTGATGGGCCCCTACGAGGTCATTAGGTGCTGAGAAGCCTGAACATTTTGGTAGCTAGAGCGTGGTTTCCTGAGATTTGCAGCCGTCAAGGGCTCCAGGAACGCACGATTTGGGACTATCAATCTGTAGGTATAGGCGGTTAAGTAACTGGTTGGTTCCTATATCCACATAGATTGGTAGTATTGTAAGCTATAAGTCTATTGCTGGTAGTAGACAGACAGATATTACAGTTTTCCCTAAATGACCAGTTGTACTGAGATGTGACTCAGAATAGTAGGTACTCAACTTAGGTACATTGTAGGTGAATTGAAATTTGCATTGAAGTACCAGTTAGTCAATCTATTAGTGGTCTAGTAATGCTAATGAATGTTTTGGTTAACATAGGTAGTTACATCTATTGATAGCAGGCTATTACATTGTTTTCAGTTTATAGCAATTTATAACTTGAACTAATATTGACTATCTGTGTGTGTTATAATGATAAAGGGAAACTAAATTGTATTTACAGAATTTATATAGATATAAAACTCGGTTCCTATTGTTTAAGGAAAACAGCATTGTTTAAGTTGTGGTTTAGGGTTCCCTCGTTTGGGTTGTAGACTGGAGGGTCCAATAAAATTGAGTTACTGCAAATTGTGAGTAAGTATCGTTCCGATCATGTCGTTATCTGAAATCCAGAAGGGTGTTTCTAAGGAACTCAGATGGTTTTCCTCCGCACACGGTCTGATAGACCGTTTAGATAGGCATGATGTGGTATTGGAGCGGTCTATGGACGTTAAGGAACGTTACAATAGGGTGCTCGAATTGTCCGCGCAGGCGGAATCAGTTGATGGTTGCGCACCTGACAGGCTGTCACGGTTGCTAGGGGATGTCGACCAATGTATGGAGATGGCAGCTGCTATCTCGCAGAAGGCTGCGGACATACGTAGACAGCGCGAGTCCAGCCATGGTGGTAACATTGAAGCACCTCTGCCGCTTCAGGGTTCGGGGTCCAGGTTACCTGCCATAACTATGCCTACCTTTGACGGAGTGTCCGGTGAATGGATGAGCTTCATCAATCTGTTCGACAGTTTGGTGCACATGCGATCGGACATTACCAAGTCTGTCAAGATGGCTCAGCTGGTGGCAGCATTGAGGGGTGAGCCTAGGGAGCTGGTCGCTCATTTGACAGTTACGGAGGGTAACTATGAAACGGCCAGGCAATTGTTGGTCAGACGTTACCATAACAAACGGAGGTTGGCCGATGCCCAACTGAACCGTTTGTTTAGTATCCCGGTTGTGAACAAGGTCGGGGCCATACAGACGGAGGTTTTGAACCCCTTGTTGTCCGTCACCAAGGCTCTAGAGAATCTTGGACTTCCGGTTGGTGAATGGTCGTACCTACTGTTGTACATTGTACTATCCCGCCTACCCGCTGACGTGCAGACTCGTTTCGAACAGTCTCACGGGAGGTCGGCCGAGGACCTGCCCGCCTTCTCCGACTTGGTCGGATTCTTGGAAGAGGAGGCTCGACGGGCAGAGAATTTGGGGTTGACGGTCACCCATCCTTCGGAGCCACAGAGAGCAGCCGGGAGCGCTGTGAGTAGGGGTCCTCCGACGAGGAAGGACCGCACCAACCGGCAGTCATATGGGACTGTGAGTGCATTGACCCCACATAGTGAGACCTGCCCATGTTGTAGGCAGATCGGCCATGCTGTGGCCAATTGCAATAAGTTCGGGGAACTTAGGGTTCAGGGACGGCGCCGGATGGCCAAGCAGCGGAGCTGGTGTTTCCTGTGCCTCGGGCCACACATGGCTAGGGACTGCACGCGCACAAAATTGTGCGGATATTGTGGTGGGGCCCACAACAATCTGTTGTGCATGAAGCGGTCCGGCCAACAGCCTCCACAGGGCCGTATCCAGGGTGACACGGCATGGGGCCCTGAGAATTCGTTTGCGACTCGGAGCGCAACTCAGGGGCCAACGTCCCCACGTCCACAGGGCCGTACCCAGGGTGATACGGCATGGGGCCCTGAGAATTCGTTTGCGACTCGGAGCGCAACTCAGGGGCCAACGTCCCCACGTGCACAGGGCAGTACTAGGGTGCAGGGCCGCACTCAGGATCATTACATGGGGGGCCCTGAGTTTTCGGTTGCGACTCAGCATCCGACTCAGCGGGACATTGGGTGTGTTGAGCAGGCCGTAACGGGCGGGTGGTATGGGACACCTTCGAGCTATGCGGGTGCGGTTCGGACGCCGCCTCAGTTGTCGCCCCGCTCGTCGCCTCGTCCTCGTCGGTCGCATGTGATGTCCCCCCCGCTCATGGAGCGGCCACGGTTGAATCACGCCCACCCCCCTTCGGGGGGCGTCGTAGGGTGGCAATGGAACCGGCGCGTGGGCCATTTGTACAATGGGACCCTCTGGCGTATAGCTGCCTACCTGATCGGTTACAGGCACAGTGGGGCCCCGGGGGTCCTCGCTAGGAATTTGCGGCCCAACCATTGGTTGCCCCCCAACCGGAGACGGTGGTGTTACCGATCGCCTCTGTGCTTGTTTGGGATTTGGCGGGCAACCCAACATACGTTCGCGCCCTATTAGATTCTGGAGCTCAGGGCTGCATTGTATCGAACGATTTAGCAAAATGGTTGGGCCTCAAGGTAAATAGGTATAATAAATCAATACGGGGCGTGGGGAATGTTACGGTTACGAATGTAGTTGGTCAATCGGTGATCACGTTCTCTCCACGTTATGACATTTTGACAAAAACATCCGTGCAAGCTTTAGTAATGACGCATGTCATGGGCAGACACCCCTTGGTGAAGTTGAATCCGGCCGTTCGATTCCTGACATCAGGACTCAAGTTGGCGGATCCCGATTTTGACACTCCAGCCCCGGTCGACCTGCTACTGGGAGCAGACGTTCTGGGTAGGTTTCTGTTGTCGGATCGGCGAGTTCTTCAGCCGGACGGGTTGATTGCTGTGGATACTAAGTTTGGTCACGTGATCATGGGTCCGGCATTGCCAATGGTTAGGCCTGCCGAGTCAGATGGCATACTTATTGGCTCAGCGTTGTCAGACGCTATCCAACGTTTCTGGGAGATAGAGGAACCTCCCACCGTTCGTCGAGTCGACGCAGACGAAGAAGAGTGCGAGTTGTTTTACCAGAATAGTACTGGTCGCCTTCGTTCTGGTCGTTTTGTAACCCGACTGCCTTTCAGGGCCGATCGACCGCCACTAGGAGAATCTAGGAAGATGGCTGAGACGAGATTGATGTCGATGGAGCGTAGGATGACAAGGGACGCCGTATTTAAACAAAAATATGTTGATTTCATGAGGGAGTATGAGTCGTTAGGACACATGTCGGTATCGGGTGTGGACTGGAGATCTGAGGATCATTGTTTCCTTCCACACCATGCCGTCCTACGAACCCCTACCGGCAAGATTCGAGTTGTTTTTGATGGGTCAGCACCTACCTCGAACGGGATGTCCCTGAATCAGCGTCTACATTCGGGACCCAAGTTGAGTCGTGATATTTCGGATATTCTCACGAGCTTTCGGAGGCACCAGATTGTATTTGTCGCAGACATCCGGATGATGTTTAGGCAAACGGTAATTCATCCGGCTGACAGAAGGTATCAATTGATACTGTGGCGTGAGTCCACGGCCGAGCCAGTCAAGGTCTATGAGTTAAACACGAACACATATGGGTTACGGTCTAGCCCGTATTTGGCGATGCGTACCCTGCGGGAGTTGGCGTCGCGTGACCGTGTGAGCTATCCTAGAGCCGCCGCTATCCTGGAGCAAGATTTGTACGTCGATGACGTCTGCACAGGGGCAGCCAGTGTAGAGGAAGCTCTGGACCGACGTGACGAGCTCATTCAATTGCTGGAACGAGGCGGCTATGAACTACGCAAGTGGATGTCCAACTCCCCTGAGTTGATGGCTGGTCTCCCAGATGAGTTTCAACAAGACCCGCACGTTTTTGAGAATCCTGACAACCCTAACATGTTGTCAGTGCTTGGAATTCAGTACCGGCCCGTCCATGATGAGTTTACCTATCGGGTGGTTTTAGAAACACCGAAGGCCTGGACGAAGCGGTCAGTACTGTCAACGATTGCGAGAACGTTCGACCCGAATGGATGGATTTCTCCAGTCACCTTTGCTCTCAAATGTTTTATGCAAAGGCTATGGGCGGCTCAGTTGACCTGGGACATCCACCTCTCAGGTGATTTGTTGACTGATTGGACGCGAATGTTCACCTCGCTATCGGACATAAATAATGTATCGCTGCCGAGGAAATTGGTCCCTGCTGGGGATTACAGGGCAACCCTTCACGGGTTTTGTGATGCCTCTGAACGAGGGTTTGCGGCAGCGGTTTATTTGCGAACCGTCACCTCCACCGGGGAGGTCGACGTGCGTTTGGTTTTGGCAAAAAGCAAGGTAGCGCCTATTCGGACAAGGATGACGATTCCAAAACTGGGACTGTCCGGGGCTGCTCTTTTGACCAAACTTTTGAATCACACTCTAACAGTGTGGGTCAGTGGTTTTGGAGGATACGGTGTACGCGTGGACGGACAGCCAGATTGTTTTGTGCTGGCTGAAGGCTTCGGTCCATAACTTAGAGGTTTTTGTTGCGAACCGTGTCTCCCAGATTGTGTCGTCTGAGGTCCCACTGACCTGGAGACATGTACCAGGAGAATTGAACCCGTCTGATTGTGCATCCAGGGGATGTCGGGCTCCTGAACTCGTTAGACACCATTTGTGGTGGGGACCACCCTGGCTTGCCAGGAGAGAATCGGACTGGCCCCACAGCCATGTAGTAGTATCTTCGGATCATGGCCCCAGAGCGGCCGTGCATGTTACCCAGAAGGCTGAGGACCCTGACGCCGGGTTTCTGCTGGACCGGTATAGCTCACTTGACAAGTTGATAAACGTGTCCACTTGGATTAAGAGATTCGCTCGAAATTGTCGTACTCCTCGCGATCAGCGAACGTTGAACCCTATTCTGACTCCGGCAGAGCGAAACGAGTCGCTACTGAATTTGGTCCGGTTGGTACAGTCCTCGAAGTTTGGGGCAGAATTGGAGATTATACGAAGTGGACGCTCGAAATTGAAGGGAGCCGTCGCGCGTCTCAACCCCTTTGTTGATTCGACCGGGTTACTTCGGGTAGGAGGAAGATTGCGCAATGCGAATCTGTCGTATTCGGCTCGTCACCCACTTCTGCTCCCCAAGGGGGGACAGTTAGTTGAATTGCTGGTGACTGATCGTCATATTAAAAACGCGCATGCCGGCTGTAACGCGTTGTTGGCCACGCTCCAGCGGGAGTTTTGGATCTTATCTGCCCGCCGTGTCATACGGAACATCGTGTTTCGGTGCATGCCTTGTTATCGACTTAAGGCTGCCACGATGCAACCTCTCATGGGGGACTTGCCCCCTGATCGTGTGAATGAGGTCAGACCGTTTTCAGGTGTTGGTACGGATTTTGCCGGACCGTTTATGGTGAAGAGTTCACGATTGCGTACCGCTAAGCAATACAAGGCGTACCTATGTGTGTTTGTTTGTTTATCCACCAAGGCGGTACATCTCGAGCTCGTTGCTGATCTCTCGACAGAGGCTTTCATTGCTTGTTTGGATAGGTTTGTTTCTCGAAGGGGACTTCCAACTTTGATCCGCTCTGATAACGGCACTAACTACGTCGGTGCGGAACGATACTTACGAGAGATAGACAACTTTTTGAATGTAAATAAAGTGGATATTGGAACGGCCCTCTCCCGTCGGGGTATACAGTGGACCTTCAGCCCACCGAGTTGCCCCCACTGGGGTGGGATTTTTGAGGCCGTAGTTAAGTCAGCTAAGACGCACTTGGGGCGTATAGTAGGTCAGACCGCGCTGACTTTTGAGGAGCTCGCGACATTGTTTTGTAAGATCGAGGCCGTTCTCAATTCGCGACCGTTGTGTCCGCTCAGCTCGGATCCAAATGACCTGGAGGCTCTGACCCCAGGCCATTTCTTGATAGGACAGCCACTTAACGCGTTGCCCGAGCACCCCTTCGAGGGAGTGAAATTGTATCGGTTGTCAAGGTATCAGATGTTGCAGCAGTTTACTCAGAATTTCTGGAAGCGTTGGTCGCTCGAGTATCTGCATATCTTACAACAGCGCCTTAAGTGGACTGACAAAACCAGCCCCCCTAGTGTTGGTGACCTCGTTCTGGTTAAGGATGCTAACCTACCGCCACTACGTTGGCGCAAGGGGCGCATTGTTAACTTGTTCCCTGGCAAGGACGGGACCCCCCGGTCTGCGGAGGTTCTAGTAGGAGGCTCGGTTCTAAAACGAGCGGTAGCAACGTTGTCACGGCTGCCCGTAGATTAGGGGACAGGTGGGTGCCTGTCCGGGCGGGTGATTGTTCGATTCCAAATCGATATTCGATCGATGGTTTCGGAACGGCCATTTTGAATTTGACGTTGCTGCCAACCTTGCAGTTTTTGACAACTGACAGACGAAAGCCCTCGCAATGTAAACGCGTATTGGATAGGGTATTGAAATTAAATCGCAAGCCATCTGGAATGTATTCGGGTTTCCCTCAGGATTGTCTATATAGCTGAGTGTGTTGTGGTTCCCCGAACCAGATAAAGTTCGCATTTACGTGGCCGATTGGTTTTTCCCACGTAACATAACCTGTGTTGGAACACTGTGCTCATCGAAGCTGGCCTGCCAGTCATACCTGGTTGGCTGAAGAACCTGTCTACCAAGAAGAGCCTAGGGTGCACCCGGGCCTTGCAGAGAGACAGGAGGTTGACGGGACCGAAGCACAGACCAGGTTAGATCGACCCCAATAATTAATAGCTCGGTGAATCGCCGACGTTCACACTTCTTGGCAACTGATCGCTACGCTACCTCGTAGCTGATGGGCCCCTACGAGGTCATTAGGTGCTGAGAAGCCTGAACACAAATACTAAACACAAACTGTTGGTAAAAAAGAATTTGTAGTAGGTGGTATAGGGTAGGGTAGGGTTGGCGACAATAACATTTATTTATTTTTGCTTTCTCTTTCAGCAATATTTTAACTCATTCATTTTCTTACTTTCATACCAGACAACAAAAACAGACTTTCCTCTCTACTTAAGTACATGCTCTCAATAACAAAAACAATACTTCTAATTTACTACATTTACTCTCAAAATTTTACAAGAAAATTTAAACTTTATATCTTTTGACTTTCTTTCTATATCTTTGTCTGTTTTATTTAAACTTTTTTGCTGAATATATTTGTTAAATACCATTTTTATATTTGTCATATCTCATTTATCCTTTTCACAAAATCTCACCTAATAAATACCCTACATAAAGTATGTATTACATAAACATAATACATAACCATCATTTCAAAATCTAACTAAATATACTGTCATCTCATAAACAATCTCTTTCAATCAAAGTCTTTATTATAATCTCCTTATCACTTCAGGTATTTTATTTAACGGGATCCGGATCCATATTTATTATTCACATTTAGTGAGTGCACTTTTATAGGTACTTTTATACACATTGGTATTTACTTCATATGGTACTTTTCATAACAATACTTAAATACATAGACTACTAGTACCTGGCTCCAGGTCTACCTGCCTGAGCCTGCTCGTGAGCTTATTAGGTCATCGATATCTAACTTTCTCACGAAGGAAACTCGTCCACATCATGATCGAAGAGGAAGGATTCGTGCCTTGTACGTTGTACCTTTTGACTTTGATGATTTTACAATAACATATTGGACACGCCAATAGTCACGTATCATACTAACACATAACTTAAAGTCAATCCAAACGAATCCTTCGAGTTTTAAGAATCTCTGCAACATATCGGATGATCAGTCCAACTGTTTATCGAAATCTGACTAAACGAAATATTCCTAGCTAAGTTACTTTCTCAGTGGCCATGAGTCAGTACTGATCAACTTTCCATACATTCTCTTACATTGTTACTAGGAACAATCATATAATTATTTAAATTTCTTTCTAAACAATACCAACATTCTTTTACCAGACAATAATACAACTATCCTTTGTAGTAAGTAATTCAATATCTCGTCTTCGCCTTAAACACTGCCACAAAATCAATATGCTGAGATATCTTATAAACTTACAAAATCACTCTTTTACTTAACTTACTTGCTTAGGGGAGCTAGGCGACATGCCATAGTCATACATAATATAATAATAATACATAAATAAATCTTCCCTTTAAATATTACTTATTGTTCTGATGAAACATCCTCAAATCGTAATTTTTCAAAATATCTATTACTAATAAAACTTATCATCACCCCATATTCCATTCTAATTAGGTAATGACTAAATACAGTCATACATAAACATCCATTCTATTTACTTTGAATTCATCAATCTTTCTTTCATAAAAAATAAAAATTCTAATAACATCCTTTCTGCACACGTTCATTCATAAAGGTAGCCTTTGTTTATCTTATAAATTATTCATCTTCCATTCAAACTATGAATTAATATTCAAAAATTTTACAAAATGGCCTTAAACCGAAACAGGGTTTTAACATTAAATTAAATCCGAAAAAAAAATTATGACAATAAAGTTCCACTTCTATTTAAATACTGACTTTATGACTACAACTAATTTGATTTCCAACCAAAAAAATCTCTTTATTTCGATCTCAAACTGAAAATTCGTAAACATCCTATTATCTATCTTGTTCTAGTTTTCTGTTGTTATCTGTATTGTATTGCATCGCGTTACATGCATCACTGGTTTGAATTCTACACATTTGGTTATAACTGGAACTGATTTTTTTTTCTATAATACTCTATTAGTAATACTTAATGACAAATTATGACTTCTAAAATTTACCTAGAATATTTGTGTTTTAGTTACTTAAATGAAGAAAAATAGATAATTTACTGATGAATGGTTTAGAGATGACAAACAATAACAAAAATGAACTTTTATGTATATTTTGCGTATTTGGTATAATCACACAAATCATCACACGTCACATCTCTTTTACTAATTCACAATTCACAATTCTTTATTGCACAGAACATTACACCAATACAATTATACACGAAATTAAAAGGCAAAGGCGAGCTTATCTCTCAACAGAGATTTCTTCCAGCAAACCTATCTGGATAGGATACATATAAAATGAAAAGGGTAGTCTAGTGCAATTAAATACTTACCAAATACCAATAAAATATGATACTTACTATAAAAATACATATAATCAAAGAAATAGTAGATAAAATAAGAATAAACAAATAATAATAATAAATAGATAAATACAATTACATACTTATATATACAATACCTATGATGAAAGAGAAAGTAAGTGCTCTTTCAAGCGATTCTTAAAGGAGAAAAGAGTGGGACTGTCCCTTATAGTGCAGGGAAGTGCGTTCCACAGCCGAATGGCCCTCAGCCTGAACGAGTGCTCGTAGGCGACGGTGTTATGCTGCGGAATACATAGAAGAGACACCGTGTGAGATCTCCGCTCCTTGCCTCTGGAGAAAAGGAACTCAAAACGTTCACGAAGGTAGGAAGGATATCTGGGGTTTCTCAAGATGTTAAAAAGTAAAGTCAATATGTGGAAATCACGGCGAAGACGAATCGGGAGCCAACCCAGTTCCTTGCGATACTGCGAGACGTGGTCATACTTGCGCAGCCCGAAGATGAACCGAATCCCGAGGTTCTGAAGTCGTTCGAGTTTATTCAGTTGTTCTTCGTTCGCACTCACCCAGCAAGCATCGGCATAATCAATTAAAGGAAGTAGAAGGGACTGGGCTAGAGTGACTTTAGTATGCTGTGGAAGGAAGTATTGTAATTTCCGAAGAGAGTGAAACGATGCAAAGACTCGTCTGCTGACCTCGGAGACATGGGGCGACCAAGACAGCATGTTATCGAATACAATTCCGAGATTTTTAGCTTTATCGCTGTATTTGATTACGGTTCCATCAAATATTAGAGGAGCGATTGGAAGTTGTAACAGGTTAAGAGAGTATCGGGTTCCCAAGATCAAGGCCTGCGACTTTCTCGGGTTGACCAGAAGCCCATATGAGAGGGCCCACTTCCTGATATTCTCGAGGTCAGCATTCAGAGCCTCCACAGCCGGAGTCACATCACGCGGAGAGAAATGCCGGTATATTTGGAGGTCATCTGCATAAAGATGATATGAAGAAGTAAGTACATCAGAGATTGAGTTGATAAAAACCGAGAACAGAAGGGGTGAAAGGATGCCACCCTGAGGAACCCCAGTGAATAGATCGCACCAATCGGTGGATGTTTCCTCAGAATTGATGCGTTGTTGTCGATCTCTGAGATAGGAGTCAAACCAGCGGGCGGCATGAGAGGAGACATTAAGTGAACGGAGGATCGCAACCAGGATATCAAAATCCACGCAGTTGAAAGCGCTGCTGAAGTCAAGCAGTGCCAGCACAGACATCCTCTTCTGATCCATCGCAAGTTGGATGTCATCTGTCACTTTGAGTAGAGCGGTGGTAGTGCTGTGACCCGGCCTAAAACCCGATTGGAAATAATTAAGGAGATTCATGGAGGAAAGATAGGTGGATAGTTGAGTGTGTACAATGGATTCAAGGACTTTGGAAAGGATGGGCAGGATAGAAATAGGACGATATTCTTTGTAGGAAGTTGGGTTGGATGTTTTAGGCAAAGGGATCACGAGAGCACGTTTCCACTGACTAGGGAAGTGACAGTCAGAGAGTGAAGCATTAATTATGTGAGTGATAACCGGCAGCAATTCTCCAAGAACACTTGTCAACATTTGAGAGCAGATTTTGTCATCGCCGACGGCTTTTGATGAGATTGCTAGCACTGCTTTCCTGACTGCAGCGATTCCAACATGACGCAGATTGAAAGAAGAGTGGCAGGAGACGGTCCTGGAAAGCAAGTTACGGAGTGTGGCATCCTTGACAGATGGATCCATCTGGACGGGAGGGACAGCAAAAAAATGATTGAGACCGTTAAGGTCGATGTTACCAACCGTCAGGTCCTGGGACTTACCAATACCAAGGGTCTTCAGAAATTTCCAAACTTGTGCAGGGGCGTAGTTTTCGATACATTCAAATATATGACGGCGTTTGGCATCTCGACACAGACGGGAGCAGCGATTACGAAGACTTTTGTATGCTAAGAGATTTTCTTCGGTCGGATCCTTTTTGTATTTAGTCTTGGCACGTAATAATTCATCCCACATTCATCATCGCCATCATCACCCTTTCATATACATAATCATAATACTTCTTTTTATTCATCTTTTAAAATGAAATATCACGTGCTATATCGATTCTCGTCGCCTTCCTAAATCTATTATATCCTTCATCATCAATTATGTCAAATAATATTTTATCAACTTTCACGCAAAGAATTTTATTCTCTTTTTTAAGTAAGTAGGTATTTACTTGTTATCATATTATGTAACGTATGAGAGTATGAATATCATATTTTATCAAATATGATATTCATACTCTCATACGTTAATAAAATCATTCAAAAATAATATAGTTCTTGACGTCAACCCTTTACAAATTAATCTGAAGTGTTTAAGTTACACCATATTCGGGGTAGTAGTATAAAAAAGCACACAAATACAAAACAATTTTAAATTCTTAAATATCAAATTTCTACTCGTTCATTATTTTTTTACATTTACAAATAAACGATTATGCCAGTTATTGTTAACTACTCAATCGTCACAAAAAACAAATTAAATATCTTACGAAAATAAATAAACAAACAAAAAAATAATACATGTTGGTTACGACTCACGCTCACGAAGATTTCGCGTGTTACCTGTCGTTCCTATTCGTCGCCTTGGTGCTGCAGCTCGCTCCGGGACACATCTCCCAGCTGCTCCTCATCGGACCCATACATTGTACAACTTACAATTCGCCCTGCGCCCTGCGTCGCACATCATCTAGGCTTGCACAGATCACCCGGCACCCGGCAGAAATCCTCTTTATAATTTGGGTTTTTAGGTAATTTGGTTTTTAATTTGGTCACTGGTTCTGCTTTTGGTTCTACTTTTATTTTGCGATCTCCTTAATTTTGTAGATATATATATTTTTTTGTTATTTGAATCTTAATTTAAATGTCCATTATTTTATTTATTTATGTAGTTCCTTATATATTGAATCTATCAACAGTTTATTTATATGTATAATTTTCTTACTGTAGTTATTTAGGTATAATTTTAGCACTTTTTGTCCGTTTCACATTTTATTTGACATTTAGTCCAACATTTCATTTCACTTTACACAAAATATGCCATTCGGCGCAGCACTGCTTTTAGGGCAGGCTGGCCTGGCTAGGTCGCCATGTAGAGATGGGCCTATGGGATGTAGTGAGAGACGTGTTTGTTGGTTCAAAGTCGGGCGTTTATTGACTAAGGATGGACACAGACATTGGTTATTATAGAGACGTATAGGCTAAAGGTGGTGACACACTACACAGCCTATTTTCAGAACAAGTCCGAAAGCTGCCCTTGGCTCTTGGCTTTGCAGTTTCTGTACGTTCAGACTGACGTTGATAGTCTGTCCACGGCGGTTGGTGGGTGGAGTCCTAACTTCATCTTGACAACAACTAACCTATGGTCTGTCCAGCAGTTAGCGCTTTTTGGCGTACCAGAGCGTAGTAAATTAGATGCCAGTATTTAAACCTTGGATGCATCCATGTTATTTTGTACTTGGCTGGCTAGCACGAGCACCTGCTTTTTTCAGCGGATCTTCACTACAGCATCGGAAAGTTCCTCGTAAAATTTCTCCTTCAATTCGTCGCCTTTATCTAGAGTTCGGGCGTAAGCGCTGAGGATGTTTAGATGGTTATCGTTGTCCAGATGTATTTGCAATGAAATGACGCGATCCGAGATGCTGAGAGGATAATGTTCTAACCTTTGTACTATCTCATTCTTGATTGCGAAATCAACACCAGATCGACGGGGTTCTGATGCTGCAGTTTCTTTCCAGAAGAACGTATAGCCGCCTCAATAAACTATTTTGTCCTCTTCCGCTAGGTGGGTCTCACTTGCTCAGGCAGCCGCGGTTGCAACCTCCCCTTTGAGTTAGGATAAACATCTGTTCGTGGCACCTTTTCTAGCCCCCTCCACGACTGGGCGTGGGAAGATGTGTTCCCCTAAATATAGCTGCTTCGTTACACAGAGTGCTGCCGAATCCACGCAGTTATCCCTTGTTCTACGCAGAAGCGACCACTCTCTCTGAGCCGTCTGAGTGCAAGATTAGCCAAAGTCCGGCTTACATCGATACCGAACCTCTCTGCCTCTCATTGTCGCCACAGGGCTTGATGTTATTCAGAGTCCGTTATATTTGCCACAACAGTCAAGTGCGTAGGATATATTTTGGTGCATAAACGGTCGCGCTTACGCAGATGCACCCTCTCATTCGCGCCCTCCTTGGACAAATGGAAGGAAGAATCGATACGATTGGAGGAGGATTTGGATACATGGTATGGCCGCCAGTTGCCTTGTCCCCTGTGGACGCTCTGGGCATTACACGTCACCTTGCTGCGTCGCCGTCTCCACCAAGCCACTGTCGCTTATCAGCGGTCGGGTTGTCGCCGCTGAGCCAGTCTTCAAGCGCAACGCGGGAGAATTCCACCCCTTTCCGGGTGATAACCTGTCCGCCTAACGGTATTTCAGATCCGTTGCCTCTTTCGCCAGCATTTCCGTACCGAATTCCACCTTCTCCGTCGCTGCTGCCGTTGAGGTCTTCACCTATAACTCTAGGCAAAGGGTCTGTTGGTCCGCTGGAGGTATTTTATTTCCCTCCAGCCCTACGTCTGAAGGACGTTCCCTAGGGGTGAGGCTCCCCCGAGAAAAATAATATGCAAAGTATCTTAGGCATATTGGAAATTACAATCCAAAGTAATATTTATTTAACTCACTTTCCACTAGCTAGTGCTTAGGGTATATATATATGGAGCTGTGTCGTGCCGCTTACCCGCATTTATTGCTGCGTCTATAAAACAATTTCGCTACAACGACCTTGTATGTTCCTCTTTTAATACGGAGCATGGAATTTAATTAGGCGGCATGAAAGGAATCCCTACTTGTTACATTATGCTGGTATCATCCCTCGTGGCGGGGATGAATTAGTCGCTTTATTATATGGGTACAGGTTAATTACTCCATTATTCAAGTAACGGTGGATAAAACAACAGGCAGATTAACGGGGGTTACCTGTACAGATTTGTTTCAAGGAAGTAGCGTAGTCGCTTTGTTTCGGATTTCGTTTCTAATTCAAATATTAAATGAAATAATTTATTGGATGTTTCAGAGACGTCCCCACCATCCAACTATAAAACAATTCGAAAGATGTTGATAAAATGAGACTAGCCCGAGAATGTTATGCTACGCTTAGTAGCAATAAAGATTTTCAGCAAGAGTTTGTCCCAAGGTATATGTACAAACTGCTGACCGAGCTGGAGCGCGCCTGGTTCGCGAGCGAGGGCAGCGGCGGCGACGCCAGCGCGGGCGCATCGCGTGACGAGGAGCGCTGGCTGGCGGACTGCTTCGGCGAGTTTGTGGAGCGGGCGCTACATCAGTTGCGGCTGCACAGGGATCTCTACCCGGTTCTGCACCATCAGAGTCTTACCAAGTACGTCCAACTTACGACAGACGTACGTGAAATACTCCCCTAGCACCGTTCCCGTCCCGCTGCAAAGGGATCTTTTCCGCTGGTCACTGGAGGACATACAGAGTTTTACACTAGTGATTTCTAGACACAATGGTCAAGACAAATGGGCTCTGAAATTCGAATTTTCTACTAAGATAAGGTGACTAACTTGATATTCTATATTGTAAAAGAAAGATAAATTATGATTTATTCATAATTCACAGTGTCTGTAGAAAATAGGAAAAACAGATAAAATTCAAATGGAAGAATAAAGAGTGAGCCGAGAGGTATCGTATTATATGAGGTTACATTTGGATTAAGCCGATTGTGAGCCCTCGTATTGGAATAAAGGTGCTTCTCCTGTGTCGGGTGACGAGTGTCGATGCATGTACCTTATACGGAAAAATCCCTTTCTATTTTCTGTATTACATATTATGTATTTCCTAGCACGGTCCTCCATATAAACTAACAAAGTATCGAAGTATTCAGCGCTTACAACTGACTTATTCCCGATGTTTCAATAACAAATGCCCACATATAAACTCGTTTTCAACTTTAAAGACCTACGGTTTTACTACAAGTTAATTGTTAATGGCATGTTTCCAAAAAAGGTATGGCGATTTAGATTTGTTTTGAGGTTAAACTATTTTTACGATTTTTGGAAACAGATGGCTAGAATCGAATTTAATAAGAGATTTTCGAAAGAACAGAACACTAATGTTCTTGACCTTAGGTATTTTGAAAATAATTATTAAATTAATTTAAAATGATTGAAAACGAATGATTCTACGGGCCTAGTACTGATTCTAAAGGTGCATCATAAAACTTTCTGACTAAAGTATGTCTAACTGTACCTTTAATTTAAGAAAATCGACGGTCAGGGGAATTAATTATATAATAATAACGGTGTAAAAAGCAGTAGGGTCCAGTTCGTTTGGCGCTTGGTTTCCATCAAAACATCGCTTTGAAACTCACATTTCAGGTGGCAGTTGGTTCCCAAGCCATCTCTTGCACTACACGATGGTATACTTTTAGTATGTATATCTCTAGGAATAGCTGTAACAAATTTTCAAAACTGTCAGAATTCATTAATCTGATTTATTTATTTTTCTCATGCTACTTGTGATTGTTTTAAGTTATAAAATGTCAGCCAAAGAAAGAGCCATTAATACCAAAAAGATCTCAAGTTACATAATATACATAGATCGGTAATGCTTAGATTTATAAAATATTTTTCTTTACAGGTTAGAGTACCTTTTGCGATGTCTCAGTCAGCTTTCGCAAATGAAAGCCTTTTGGAGATGCTGCCCTTTTAATAAAGAGATAAGGTAAGATCCCATAGATTGTAAATGCGAAATGTGTTATAATCCCCCGACACAAAACGGGGGTTTATAAGTTTAAAGCTATTTCAGTCTATCTAGTTAGCATTTGTTTTGCGAGTAGTTAGGCAGAGTAGCTCCCTCTTAGGCCTATTTTTTTGAATGCCAGTCAATACTTCTAGCCAGTCAATAGTTCTCTGAAAAACATTGACAACTTTATCTTAAATTAGTTACATGAAGTTATCACAGTTATTCAGATAATAGAAGAAGTGTTGGCTCGCCTTCATAGTAGGTATTCAGTTCCTTTTTGTTTGAAAGATGACGATGAGAAGAGATTTCAAATAGTAGCTATCTATTATAAACATACTACAATATGTTTTCGTATTTTGGTCTGATTGCAACCGAGCAGACTAAATAAAAGTCTCCTTAAATACTATCTACATCACAAGCCTGAAGAAAGATTTACCTTATATGGTAACTTTAATTTTATATGTTAATTTTTATTTTTTTGTGTATGTATTTTATTTATTTATTTATTTATTTAGATACAAACGGTCATGTACATTATTTTTAAGTTGAAATATAGTATAGAACATGTAGACCTATAGTATCCTAAACTAAGTAAAAACAATACTTAATCCGAAATAAAATTTAGAAAGTACATTAGATATTATTTGAAGCCAAATTGGTTGAATCCTTCAATACGAAAAATATCTACTACAGAGATTTAAAGAGAAAGAGATTTGTCGCCGCTGTCAATACAAGTACAATATTAAAAGGTTCAACCAATTCAATCACAATTTGCAATCTGCTTTTTTTAAATAAACAAAGATTTGTCAAATAAATCAACATGACTAAAATTGTAATTGTAATATTTACAACTACGCCTAATATAACTATTGGCCACGTAACAACTCCCGCTACTCTTAATTGAGAAAAGAGACTTCTTTCTAAAACTGCCTTCATTACTGCTAGATACTCTTAAATACAATTTTGAAAAAGATCTGGAGCATCAGTATAGTTCTGAAATAGTTTCTATAAAAAGAGTTAATCCGCACGCTGACGAAGATAGACTAGCAAGGTAACCTTATGACGTTTTGAAGACGTGACGTAATCAGAATATGCAAAACCAGTCCGAAAGTCCAAAGATTTTACAAACTTTTTTTGTAAGCTTTCAATCCTATTGATATATTTCTTAAAGAAAGGATTCCACACAGTACTCGCAAATTTAAGATTGCTACGAACAAAGCAGTTGTACAATAATTTGTAAATAGAAGCTTTTATAAACGGTTTTCCCACTCGCAAAATAAATCCTAACTGCTTTTAAGCCTTATTTAATCTTTCTTCAATATGTGGTGCAAACGTTAGCTCCGAGTCCATTTATATACCCAAGTCACGAGTCTGTGTAACACGAGTAAGCTTTACGTTACATAAAGAGTAATCAAATATTACAGAATTCTTTTTTCTGCTAAATGTGATAATGGAACACTTATCAGCATTCAGAAATAGTTTATTCGTATAACAAAACTGCTCAAAATGAACGAAGTCAGCTTGCAGAACTTCACAATCTTCAGTATTGCGAATGATCGAAAATATGTTTGCATTATCAGCATAGAGCAACGTTTTAGAGTTAATAATGCTGTTACTTAAGTCGTTCACATAAATAATAATTAGCAATGGCCCTAAATGGGACCTTTGCGGTACACCAGACCTAACAATCTTATACTGTGAGCAATATTCATCTAAGACAACAGATTAACATCGATTTTTTACATAGAACTTGATCCCTCTAAAAAGGTCTCCATGCACGCCAATTCGCCAGAGCCTGTTTAAAAGAGTGTCGTGGCAAATTTTATCAAAAGCCTTGTAGAAATCTCGTGTATTTTACGTCCACTTGACATTTGTTATCCATTGCGTCTAATGTATACTCAGTAAGACTGAACAAATTGGAATCAACGCTTCTCCCCCTATAAAAACCATGTTGTGAGGGTGTAATATGTTGCCTAACAACAGCTGTTGATTGATTTGTTACATTTTTTCTAGAATTTTGCCAAATATACATAATTTTGAGATGGGGCGATACTTTAGTATAGTACTTTAGATACAATGCCTATATCTCAGGATAGGAGTTATCCGGGCTCTCTTCCAAATATTGCGCACACACCCATTATTTATAGACATGAGATAAATTAAAGTAAGCGGTAAAGCTAATGCAGAAGAACACTCCCTAATCATCAAGGGGTGTACCCCGTCAGGGCCCACGCCCTTATTGACATTGACAGATTTGAGATGTTTCAATACATTATTATATGTTATCTCAATAGTGCTTATATCCAGTACAGCATCATTAGGGGGCAGGAGGTCACCAACATCAGTAATCGGATTCGAGCTGGTTACAAAAACTGAGTGAAAGTGTTCATTAAATTATTTACATATCTCGTCCCCGTCGCATGAAAAAAATCCATTGTAATGCATGATCTTTGGCAGCCCCGAACTTGATAGAATTGATTTTACAAATGACCAGAAATAGTTAGGATGTGTATTTATTTAATTTTCTGAGTATTCTCATGTAGTTATTGTAACTGTCTGATTCCATTTTTATAGCCCGTTGTCGTAATATTTTAAAACTCTCTTGATCTAAGGGATTTTCATAAAACTTCCACAATAAATGTATGTAGCCTGTCTTGTGTCCCACTGCTGTGTAAATGTCTCCCCTTTCTTAGACATTATTTCTGTCCCGTGCTGCCCCTGCCCAGTCTGGCAGGAACTTGTCCATGTGATTCCGCCATCGACCTCTCGGCCGCGGTGTCCGTCTCTTGGCACCCATTCAGTGGCAAGTTTCGAACACTTCTGGGGGTGCATGCAGCAAAGTGTCCGACCCAGTCCCATTTAAGGCTAGTGGTCTTTGCGCCTTCGTCAGCAATGCCAGTGATGAATCGTGGCGTCATTTTTCTAACGTGATCCGATAGTCTACCTTAGACAGACACCTTTATTAAACTCATAATTATTTATGTTATGCTTATGCTTCGCTAGCTATGCTTCGCTCCATCGCTTTTTGACAAAGCTTGAGTCTGGACTTCTGGTTCTCCAACAGCGACCAAGTTTGAACACCTTAGGATAGGATCGGCGTGACATGTCTTCATCACCACCTTCATGGACCAGTAGCTCTTCCGGGCGCTCGATATGCGTGTATCGATTTCCTTATCCTGCCTGTTTTCGAAGGATACTAACACGGTTTTGAAGAGCTTTAAAATAGAGTATTGAGTCAAGAGTGATACTGTCGAAGGTCTTGGAGTAATAGATCAGCTACATTCGAAATTGCAATAATTGCGGTAAACTTGCTTTTTTGATATGTTGGTTGGGTCCTCCTTAGGCAGTATTTTTCCAGATTCGCAGCACTCTGAAATATACGGGGGTTGAGTTAATGCTAAAAAAAACACATTTTTTTTTCACTTTTTTTACTTTTATGCAAAAATACCCTCAAATGGAGGCTCTGACGAGAAAGGTCGCTGTGACTTTTTTAAAGAAGAAAAAATTTCCGACACTTTGAGCTATAATTCATTTTTCTAGGTCTTAAAGCTCTTAAGATTTAGGGTTCCCAAAATTGATATTTTATTCAAAAACGTTGAAAAATAGCAAATGGTCAACTTTCGATCACAGTATCAGGTATAATGAGTTATCTACCGGGAAAATAATAGGGAATGAAGTTGTAGAAAATTTAATAACCTTCATTTTGAAACTAGACTGTGTCTCCGTAAACATGATATTTTTTTCGATGTCGACCATAAACCAAACACCTAAAAATTGAGAGTTATGGGGATGCTGCCCAGTACAACCTTTCATGCACTTACAAGATAGGCTTTTCAGAAGTAGTTGAGGGTAAGTACTTGTATAAGACACATTGAATTTGGGGGAGGGGGGCGTGGAGGGGGGGAGGGGTGGGGGAGGGGTGGGGGAGGGGTGGGGGAAGGGAGGTCCCCCCACCTACCCCCCCTTTTAGGAAACCTCTAGTTTTTATGTTATGGAGGTCCAAAGATTGAAGAAAATACCTACATTTTTTGGATTTCGGGGGAGTTGGAGGAGGAGAGGGGTTGGAGGAGGGGTTGCCAAGAGTAGGGGGTCGCCTCGCTCCGCTCCGCTTCGCTCCGGCTCCCGGGTCTGCTGTAACGTGTGAACCTAACAAACCTATCTTTAGTTTTTAAACAGGAAGTGACCTAAAGCAACCAATTTGCTTCTGATAAACTCCATAAAGTAGTTAGTAAGTAAACAAAGCCAAAGTCGTCCAGAGAATCACGGATAAAACGAGAGCGCAACAGAACATTCACGAAACACGGAAGGAATCGGAATGAAATGAGCAAGTAGGGGGTCGCCTCGCTCCGCTCCGCTTCGCTCCGGCTCCCGGGTCTGCTGTAATGTGTGAACCTAACAAACCTATCTTTAGTTTTTAAAAACGAAGTGACCTAAAGCAACCAATTTGGTTTTGATAAACTCCATAAAGTAGTTAGTAAGTAAACAAAGCCAAAGTCATCCAGAGAATCACGGATAAAACGAGAGCGCAACAGAACATTCACGAAACACGGAAGGAATCGGAATGAAATGAGCAAGTCATTATGTCAGAAAATACAAAATT
Source organism: Argyresthia goedartella (assembly GCA_949825045.1). Taxonomy (NCBI): domain Eukaryota; kingdom Metazoa; phylum Arthropoda; class Insecta; order Lepidoptera; family Argyresthiidae; genus Argyresthia; species Argyresthia goedartella. Next base: position 15,269,111 of record OX463821.1, on the reverse strand, counting down.
GCTGACGCAAATATCTACCATTACAACAAAATCTTGTAATTTGTACTAAAATCATGTAAATATCCAACGTTGGAGCTTTTGGGTTTGACATTTATCGTTCCGAGATTGGCCAAGTTGTAAAAATCGCGTAAACATATTTTATAATTAAAGTGCTAAAATGATGTTTCCTAAATCAGAAAATGGTACAGATGTAGTGAATAATCCTTTCCTATTGGCAAAACTCGGAACAACGATAACACCCGAATGGTGCTGATGTGTCAATGAATGACTGTATTATTAAATTACGTGTAGGTATCAAATAAATCGCATATTGTATTTATCAATGTCAAATGTCAAATTGCCCGTTTGACGTATATTACACTGAGATGTTAAAACCACCACGATTCTATCATATAAAGAATTCGTTAGGTAAACAAAAATATAACTAGTTACTGAGGACGTTTTATTTCAATAAAACGCACTTATAAAAACCAAATTCCGGTTGGGATGATCTAATGATTCTATAAGGATTGGAACCCCAAAAGCCTAACTATAAGTCAAAACTACAGTAGGATTTTGCAGACCTTTCTTATAACAATAAATTTTTGTAATTAATTAAAAATACTATGACATAACAAAAAAGACACCTCAACATAAAACAAAACAAACCAGCAGAGAAATTAATATAAATAAATATGATTTTCTGATTGGATGAACGACTTCGATTATGACAGCGGGATAAGAGGAGGAGGAGCGGGGTGGACAGTGTGATGCGAAACAATACTTCCAACGAGAAAATAGTTCTGATTCTGACTGTGATATGGATCACAGTCAGAATCAGAACTATTTTCTGGTGTATCATCGTCAGAGTTTTCATGAACGGTGATTACAAAACTAGCCATATAATTTTCCAACTCAGGTTCGTGTTTTTGGTACTCGTTTTCGCATTTGATGGCGTGGTCACATACTTTGGCCCAAACATCGGAACCAATCATATTAACCTTTTCCTGTACCAATTGTTTCACAGTAGTCATATTCATACTGATGTTTCTTTTGGATACGTATCCCTTTATTTGAGACCATATGTTTTCAATCGGATTGAAATGAGGATGATATGGTGGCAATCTTAGTACGCTGTGTCCTTATTCGTTCATAAGTTTATCTATAGAGTATTCTACAAAGTCTTGTTTGTACTTGCAAATAATTTCATATATTTCAAGTTTTGTTAATGACGGATCAATCGGAAGGTTATGTTTGGATAGCCAATCAAGCATGTCTTGCTTCCTGGTATTTGAATTAGGAGGTTTTTCTACGTGCTTATTATGATATGCAGCATTATCTACTACTAGTACCGAATGTGGAGCTAAGTTTGGAATGAGTTGATTACGAAGCCATTTTTCATAGTTTTCATTGTTCATCGCGTTGTGATAGTCACCTGTTTTATCAGTAGACTGATACATTAACAATGCCCCAGGTATAAACCCCTTTCTACTACCAGCGTGCACTATTATAAGACATTGTCCTTTAGAAATTAACTGTTTCACTCCGTTTTCTGACGAGTCAGCCCAGCTTTTACCTGCCAAATGTGAGGTATGGATGTACGTTTCATCCATATAAACAATCTCTCTCCCTTGCAATCTGTACTTTTTTATCGCGGCTAAAAACTTTACTCTTTTTAAACGAACATCATCTTTCTCGATAAGTAATTTTCTGTTGTTTTCAACTTTTTTATACCGAAATCCCATTTTTCTAAGAATTTTTCTTAGCGTAAAGTCACATCCCTTAAAATTTATGGCTTCGGATAACTTGGAGTTCAGGGCTTTAATTATAGGTACTTGTTTGTATATCAAATGGAAATTATACACTAATCGGCGTATAACGTTGTAGTCAAAATCGTCAAGACCTAGACAAAATAATTTATTTGGTCTACCCAACTTTGCCGACTTCGGACTATTGGAGGTGGATTGATTTATGTATTCTTTTTGCAATATTTTATTTACTGTTCGTTGAGAAATTCCACTGGCCTCCGAAACTCGTTTTTGGACTTTACAAAAGTAAGCAGTATAGTTGGTATGTTTGAATTTATCATTTTCAGTTAAGAAATATAAATAAATGTTGAAAATAACTTCGCAGGCTTGCCGATCTAAACGTTTCCTTTTTCTTAGTGCTTTCGGCATGTCTGTTATAAATTGTTAATGTGGATCGAATAAAATCAATGTTTATTATTTACAAAAATGTCAGACAAGAGTGAAATATAAAGTCAAAAAAAAATATAGGTGGCCTGCATTAATACACGAGTCCATGAAGTTTATCACAAAATCTAACATAAATATCAACAAAATATTTCTGTGGTATTAACTACTCTATATAGATACTTCCTCTTGCAATACGTTGTCTCGATGGATACTGAGTGCGAAGTAAGACAAAAACGAACATTTCCGAGAAAATACGAAAGGAAAGGATTATTCACTACATCTGTATCAGAGGATAGCTAAGGACCCCCCCTTACCACCTAAGTACTCCAATCTTCAAATTTCAATGTGTCTTATATAAGACCCAACCCGTAGTTGAGGGGCTGGAGGCATGGATGTCGTAATTGCAATGCAGAATAAATCAATGTCCTCTCCAAAAATGATGATATTGGAGAACGCTTGACTTTTTTAAACTGCTGTCTCCACAATCAATACATCGGCATCCTCTTCTGCTTGCTTGGCTTCCACTCCGTGACTGTGGAATTCATCCATCAACATGCTTATGAGGCGTTACTTGTTGCTTCCATTGGACAGGAATTTCTCCCGGGATGCTTTGACTATGATGTGCCTCTCGAATAATATACTCCCTGACAATGATCGGTAGCAGCGAGCTCGCTCAGCATTTTTTACTGCTTTTCAAAGCTGCATTGTCAGGGTACCCATCAAATACCACGGAGACATATATATATTTTGATTGTTGAAACGTGTTTGTGAAGCCAGTTAGCCAAGCTTCAATATTCGGTATCATACTCTTTGGTCTTTCTTAAAAAAATCAAAGGAAATTCATTTTTTTGATGCGATGATGACTCGATTTTTCGGTCCACGGTCAATTCAATTATCAATTCACACGAACGACATTTTGCAGTCGACGCCGCCGCCGGTGACCTGTGATACCAACGACATCGCGGCGACATTGTAGGCCCTACGCAACATCCATCCATATATTGCTCGGGTTGGTCGGGTTGTCCGGGTTAATCGGGTTGGTTGGGTTGGTCGGGTTTAACGGGTTGGCCGGGATAATCTAGTTGGTCGGGTTAGTTGGGTTGGTCGGGTTCAGATTGGCGTTGTGTTCCACGCGTGGGATCCATCCAACCAACCAAACCATCCCAACCCAACAAACCTGACCAACTGAACCAACCTGTCTTGCAAAACTTGTCACATGACTTTCCCCGTATGTAACTCATTATAGCTTCCGCGTATCCGATATTTTGGTCAAAAATTTTAAAAAGCAAATTTTGCTAACCCTCTATCTTGGGAGCTATAAGATCTAAAAAACTAAATTATAGCTCAAACTTTCGGGAATTTTGTCTTCTTTTAAAAAGTTACAGCGAGCTTTCTCGTCAGAGCCTTCCTTTGAGTTTTTTTTTGCATAAAAGTAAAAAAAGGAAAAAAATAGCGGTTTTTCAGCAATAACTCAACCCCCGTACATTTCAGAGTGCTGCGAATCTGGAAAAATACTGCCTAAAGGGACCCAAACAACATATCAGAAAAGCAAGTTTACCGCAATTATTTCAATTTCAGATTTTTTATTATTTATTATATCTTGTTTTACTGTGTTACTAACTGTTTTAATAAATATTTTTTATAATATTATATTGTATTTCTGCGTCCTCTGTATCTATAGGAAAGTTTTTGAAGTATTTTCTTAGTACTATATTGAAATTAGTGAGTCTTTTGGCAACCTTTTGTTTTGCTTTAAATAAATTATCTCGATATGTTTTTACATTAAGGTGTACTTTTGCCCAAATGGGCCTATGTTCGGAACTATATTGAAATTGATTGAGGACGGAAATATGTTTTATAATGTTCTTAACTGATGAAAGGACAAAGTCAAGTTCATTTTTCGTTTAATTATCTGGGGAAATCCAAGTCCAGCGACGTTGCGGTTTTTTGAAAAAGAACCTATTACTAATTATGAGGCGTTGTCCGAAGGCGAACTGGAGCAACCAAGTACCACGTTAGTTTTAGCTTCCCAGCCCGTGTAGTCCCCTCAAGTCTCTGTTGTCCAGTTCCTGCCTTTCTCCGACTTTCGCATTGAAATCGTATTAATTGATAAATGTTATAAATTAGAATTTAAATGAAATTGAGAGAATCAATACCTTTTGTATGAAAATATGAAAAATACCTATCTATAATTAACGATAATCATTCAAAGCAGATAAAACAGATCTCAGCAGCGTGGATGGTTTTGGACTTAAAGCAAGCCGGGAAGGTTCTACGATTGCTTGCTAACGCCTTGCCATCCATTGGCAATTACCGGATAATAAATACGTCATTTAAACGATTGGGAGCAACTGATATACTTGTACTATTCGTTCATTTTAGAAAACCTCTTAAGACATAGTCGTAAATCCAAAGGATGTTATTTAATACCTTCAAAATACACCTGCGATGCGACATTAATTGGTTTATGTATTATGTGCAGGAGCGAGATTGTGGGCTCCTTACGGAAGGGTACATCGGAATGGTACGAAGCCCTTTGTGCCCAGGACACCGAGTCCGAGAGAGGCGAAGACCTGGTCAACCTCATCACACTAGTTCAAATCGACTTGCAGCAGGGCCTAACTTACTACCATCCTTTGTTTGAGACGTAAGTGACTAACTACTCTGCACATTTATATTTTTATCAGAAAAAGTTACGCGAGGAGAAAGTTTGACGACTTTGAAAGATGAGCAATTTTTCTCAAAGTACGCCGCCAATGGGGTGAGAGAATAGAAAATATTTTTTTCTCCGCGTAACCAAATTTTCTGATAATATTCTCCCTTGTACGAATAAACACTTTGATATATTGGAATGTTCATTCAATGCTGGCACAAAAGTCCTCCGGAGTAGTTAGGACTTGGGACGCAAAAAAGCGGGTCAACAAGATTTTCCTGTATCTTTAAGCGAAGCGGGCCGCCATTAGAAATAAGTTGCTAAAGCAAAATATAATCATATTTTCGTGTTTATAGGACGAACAACGTGCCCTACTTCAGCGTTATATTCCAACAGATCGACAAAATGGTAAGTTTACTGTCATACCAACATGTCGGTTTTGAAAACTTCAAGGGACATTGTCAATAGTAGAGATGAAGGTAACTTTTTTAGAAATTCTAAATAATCATCACGACTTACGGACGCACAGTTAAAGGTATTGAATTTTAAATTAAGTATTGAATTTAAAACGCTTCATATTGGAGCGGATTATATTTAAAATTCAGTTGTACATGTAGTCAGAGGAAAACGATAACACGATAAAATAAGGAGATTCTAATTAATTTAAATTAATTTTGTTCGAAATGCCATTTTGTGGAGTTTTAAGGATCCATATCAGAAAAATATTCGTGCCCTGATACTAAGCCTCCGCTGTCCCTCTGTCCGCCTTTTTGTCCGTCCGTCAGCGGGCTGTATGTCGTGAATCGAAATAGGTGGGGAGTTGAAATTTTCAAAGAATGTCATTTCTGTTGCCGCTACAGAAAAAAGATAATGACACAAGATTTTATAAATTAAAGTGAGTCCGCACAGAAGAGATGTTTTAACACCCCCTGCCATATAACAAACCATATCATGATTCAAATATGATCGTAGATTTCTCGGAGTATCACATGGTTGTGGTGGCGACATTGGTTTGATATCGATTGCGCAATCTTCAAGTTCAGGGTTCGAAACCACGTTCGGACATTATTTTATTTTTGTTTTTGTTTTATTATTTTTAGTGCTTAAGTTTTCTGGTGCGATGGTACGGAACCCTTCAGGTGCGAGTCCGACCCGCACTTGGCACTTTTTTGTAGTTCGTCTATCTAGACAGGCAAAAGTCTTCCAACCATACAGCCAATTGTTATTTATTTCATCGGTATCTCTGTATGTGGTTCATGTATCAAATTTTTACATATGTACGGTGCTGCATGCGTATTTTTTTCAACATTTGATATGCCAAGCCATTGAGTGGATAACATATGATTTAACAGGAGTTGGAACATAATTCTTGTACTGGGCTTTATTTAAATTTAATTAGTTAGCGTATGATATTTTTTTAGATATATTCTTCATTCATTATGTTGTTAAGTCGTACTCGCTTTAAAGGTATAGAATTATGCAAATGGGACTAATAGTATTAGCTATCATAGTTTAAGTGATGATTTATTTTGTGTATTGATTATACACGTAGCTCTATCTTTGTAGGACTTCAGTTTCATAGAAAGGCAATTCCGATATAAATATTAAATGGTAATCGTCGAAATGTATCCTCAAGGTTTTCCTTTGTTAAAGCTTATCAACACTTAGAAACTAGCAGAACTTATTTTTTTCCTCTTTGTCTAATATTACTTCTGTTTGATAATTAATTTAAATTTTAGATTGTACATTAGGTAAATAGGGGAAAAAAAAACAATTTACCTGTATCGGAAACCGTTAACCGACAACAAGATAGATACATACAATACGATTATTATTTCTTTACCGCTCGACACTTCTCGGCTTTTTTCGGCACAGCTCGGAAGAAAATATACATTACTGCATATCCATCATATTTTTTGTACATACCTATACTAGGCACTGTCAAATACTTCAAGGTACCATATGTGAGTCACTTTTGATTTCCGAACCAACGACATAAGAGGACTAATCAAAGGCCCTATTTCTAGGTGTCTGAGGACGTGAGGACATGCGTCGACCTTTGGGTGGCCGAGGGTTGGTGCGGAGTGGCAGAAGAGGAGATATTTGATGAACACGGAAATGGAGGTAAACATCCTTCTGAAAACTGTACGCGAGTAACCAAATTGGAATAATTTGACGCCCCATTTATGAGGTAATGCGTGACGAACTGACTTCCGCTTAGCAAGCGTTAAAGCCATATGACATTTAGCCTATATTTCTCGTACCTCACATTTCTAGGGAGACATATCGTCTGAAGTTATGCCAATTTGTCGAGATAAAGAATGTAAGCAATCTGACCTTTACTGAGTTACATTGCGATAGCGAACAATTGTTATCTCTATCCTTTTCTCTCGTAAGCAATACTGTTTTCAGTTGGTCAACAACGGTTGTCGTTGCGAGATTCGTGGTACAGGTAATCCGTCAGTTCAGAAGATATCAACATTTGGGCCGGAGGACTGTCTATTGCTCACGTCCATTCCGCAGGAATCACTTAGATTACATCACCCTACACGTTCTCCTGGGTAGTGCTAAGGGCAACAAAACATTCAAGTAAAATAGACATTTACAATGCCTATAAGTACAGCCTTTATTACTTTTGGTTGGAGGACCGCGGCGTGGTCGTGGGTTAACAAAGTCGATGAGAATGATTCCGAATTTCTAGCAATAGGACTCCCCTTGGGTATCTTCGCCAAATTGCAATCTTTTAAATACACTATAACACTGGCACAATTAACCTCAAAAGAGGATAGCATTATTGATTCTTTCGTTTTCAGGGCTCACTTTTTCATGGACTCATTGGAAATAAAAATGGTTTCGTAGAGAGTGCTGATGATGTATTTGAATAAAAAACAGAAGTGATTACCACGAGTCAATGGACGCGATGCGCTTTAAGCGGTGGTTTGAGAGTACCGCAAATTTTACCAAAACTTGGTGAGAATGCGGTAGTGGTAAAAGACTCCTTACCATTCAAGGCGCCAAGAAAAAAATCCCACCCTGCATGGAAAAAAGCAAGTATTCAAGAATGGCTGTGCAATAAACAAATAAACTTTGATGAAAAAAAAGTAAAGGTGAAGTTCTGCCACCTATTGCGAGCTCAATCCCATTGACCTCGTGTGGGCTGACGGGCGTGCTGACGTGAAGGGACACAGCTCGCAATAGTACCTCATTTTCATCATTTGAAGATGTGAGTAATGCTACTAAAAGGAATTCAAAATATATTTTCTGACAAATGGCGAAAATGTGTAAATCACATCACAAAAGTAGAGACAGCAATGTTTGTAGCAAAAATTACAAAATAATTAATAAAAAAACAATCGAGTTTTGTCGTAAATGTGGTAGATTTGGAATCTTCTGACGAATCATCTTCGTCTGATACAAATGCCGACTACGAAGTTTAAAATGATCATTATTTGTTTATATTCTTTATCTCGTAAAATTGGCCTTGCTTTAGGCACGTATAAACGTCGACATGTGAATAGACGATGGCTGATCTAGTTACAAGCACTAAATGACAATTAACCGCTAATTACATTTAGCCGACTCTGTTTTATAACTGCCGACACTAGCTGATTGTACAAAAGCCGGACCAATTAAACCTTTTGTGCAGCAGGGTGTGTGGTAACAGCTAAAACCCTGCCGTTCGAGGTGCTATCTGCAGTTCGCGAGCTCTGTGCTGCGGCTAACCCGTCACATCCGTCGCAGGACGCGCCAGCGCAGGTGGTGGACGTCTACCTGTACGTACTGCCCTGGTACATATCACTGATACTATTACATATACATACTTTTGGATACCTTCGTCATACATATCCTGCGTCAACTCCTTTTAAGTAGTTGGTTATTTTAATTTTGTCGACAGTTTGCTCCAACCTACAATAAATATGGTGCAAGCAATTAATATTGCAATTGCAACACTATATTATATACCTATAGCATCTGCTTTTGTGTGAGTTAAGATAACAGGTGGTGTTGGAGTATAGAGTTCACTTTATTGTGTCATTCGTTGCTAAAGTTTTATTATAATTCCAGACGTTCAAAGTTAACCTATGGCACCGGTTCTAAATCCCGAGATGCATGACGCAAAATATGTGTGAAGTCAAAATGATGAGGCTAGGTAGTTGTTAGTAACCAAACAACCCAGACTGAAACATAAATTGATTAAAAAAAAATAGGAATTAAACCTGCGAACACGATTCTCGCATGCAACTGTGTCTGTTTTTTGTATGACTTGTAAATCATTGTTTAATTAAACATATCCTCAGGGTATAAAAGTTATTTATAGTTTTACTTTTTGTTTGATGTCATAATTTTAATACCTACAATAAAGAACATTACTCGAGTATTTATTTAGAGGATTAAGTATAACCTGCATTACGCGTGCGCCTGAGAAAATCGGAAAACTACTAAATGTACCTCGTTTCCCAGATTACTATACTATAATGGTATGCGATTGCTCCAACTGTTTACTATATGCTGACAGGTGGTTCGAGCCATTGATCGATCGCTGGCTGGCTGTGACCAAAACCATGGCGCTACAGAGAGTTCGCGCCGCCGTCGAATTGGGTGAGTAGTGTAAACAAGCCGGCGGTAATCATACAGTGGAGGGAGGTAATCTGTAACCGAGCACCTTAACCAAAATATCAATCCCTGCTATGCTACGGTTATTCAGATAGATACTTTCACTTCCTATACTCAACTAGTGAGTCAAATAGCTAAATCTCTAGTTTTATCGACACGCATTTCTACTAAAGAAAACTAAGTCTTTAGTTTTATATTGTATTTCTCATCAAAGGTAAAAGACAAAACAATTTACACCGCTAATGAAGACATCAACAACCACAGCAGTGACATACAACATTGATTCCGCCCTTAGAGAAACAAGTAAAAGCGCAGTGCCTCTACGTTTCCAATCTCCGAGACCGGGGTCTGTACCGCGGACGAAGGAAATCGACATGAAACAGGGGAATGTGGAAATGCTATTTTCAGACGTCACGAGAAACGTTTAAGGGCAAACACCGAGGGTTCACACCCTGCGCCCTACAATCATTTAGATACGTATCGGAATATAAACTGTGGCACAACACGGAAGGTTTTACTACTCCCTTGATAAAAATGAAAGTTTAGGTGGAAGTTGACCAGTAATTTTCGCGCATTTAGATTTCACGATTTAACTTTATTATTCCTCTATCATCGAGAAATTTAAAAAATCTGCCGTTTGTGTTACGCTGTAGCAATCACTTCAATTGTGTTGCTCCATTAAGCAAGTAAATTATTAAAACTTTCGGTCACGTCAAACAAAAGAGATACTCATGTTTAAGACGCTGATTAAATAAATATGGGGTGCTGTTTTCATGTGTATTTCAGGAAATACTATGCAAATCGTAATCAATTTTTGATATATGTAATTTGACTATATAATCTAGAGATTCTTAATTGGAAAACTTGTTTGGATAAAATTTTCTCGATAGAAAATAAATACAAAGTCAACCCTTTTTTTACGGTTTTATCCTATTACACCGTAGTAGTAAGTTAATATGACTCTCTGATAATTGCAATATATGAACAATGGTTATTTCTAACGATTTTCAATTTTAAATTTAATTCCCTGAAATAGTTTATTTTTTATGATTTTTGGTTGACTAAGGTTGCCAAAGCTGGCAGAGTTACTGTCATAAATAACAGTGAGTTCGAGTTCTTCAATCAATCAATATACTTAATTGTCTTCGTTCTGCTTTTGCAAAAACATGTCAACCTTGATCTGATGCTGCAATACCTGGATTCTGTTAGGTACCCAGCATCTCCCCGAAAATTCCATCATTGTAAAGTCTTAATGGTCAAGAGATAGTATATAAAATTGTTTGTTCACAGATCGTCCAGTGGAGGGCGAGCACATTGTGAAACATAGCACCTCGTCTGTGGACACTGCGGCCTGGTGAGTACAACTCGAAACTACGAGTGCAGTCTTACCCCGAGCAAGATAAACTTGGCCAACTCACCACTCACCACGCTACACCAAGAGAATGAGGTCAGGTAGTTTGGAACTTCTTTCAGGGTTTTATATTTTTTATTTTTATCCATCAATAAATGAAAATAAGTACAGTACGAATACTTCAGGTTACTTTAAAAATACTCATCGTCGTGGTATAACGCAAACATTAAAAAAAACACTTTATGGCAATGTCTAGACAGAGTATGGGAAATATCTAGATTAAAGTGTGCGGAATGAGATACATAATGCATCAATATGGGAAATAATAAACTGCACATCAAAAATACTGAGTTGTACAGCAAATATCAGGGCAAAATGCTGCGGTAGCTTAGGTGAAGGGTAAAGAAAGCGCAGCGAAGCCCCCTTTATCCTACGTGTTAGGTTAAACATGTAAGATTAATTAAAAATACTTAATACATTATCTTAAGTGCACATAAAATATTTAAAACATAAAAAGTGTTTTTGTGAATCCTTTTTTGCTGTGCAAATCAGTATTTTTTATGTGCGAATAAATATTAGCCAATCAATATCAACTTACATATACTTTTAAAAGATGGCTTGGATGGAAAGAAATGACGACGAAACGGAAAACTTATTAGCAGTGTGTCGCTGCTTGACATTCGTGTATTTACTATATCTATACTATATATGTCAATGATAAATTTTGAAAAAAAATCGCTTTGAAGATTGTGGGCTATTTCTCCATTTTTACTGATTGCATAGTTTGTTTCCATATTTTTATAACTCCACATATATTTATTTCATGAAGAATTTCATTATCTACTTAGATAATGAAATTAATTCAATTAAAGTATAGGTAAAAATATCGTATTCCAATTTAAAACATTTTATATTTTTATTTAGCATTTTGCCTCGATTATAACTTTAACCTGCAATGAAAATTTCATCGAAGTAATTATACACCTAACTACTATGATTAAAATTTGATTAGAATTGTTAAGGTATCAAGAACCACCAAACTGTACTATTTATTATGAGCAAAAGAAAAACTTTTGTGATTACTGATTATGTATGATGTTACTTGAATACATAAAATGATTATTATGTATCGAATACCAGGAAACTTTAGTCGTTTTCCTGAGTTCACTGTCATATTTTCTAGAACTACAATTTCCGACGAACAAAGCTCTTGAGGCTACAAAACATTTTAAGAAGCAGTATAAGTCGAATAGCTTACTGAGTACAACACCCTGCGGCGCAACTAATATCATAAAATGTGCATCTTGTCGCGATCCAGTATTTTTCAACGAAAAACAAAGTGGGCGATAAAAATTTTATCTTAAAAATATTCCCCATTTACCTACAAAGTCGTTCTACGAAGAGATTTCGTGTTGGGGAAAGCTTAAAGTGTAATTATGGTTGGTCACCCAATTGAGGGCCGCCAAAGTGCTAAAAGGGCTTACGGAAATCGATTTCTGACTCGGGCATACCTTGCAAATAGACATTTTTTGTTGCTTTCCTTGACCTTTTCCACTTAACCTACTTTCTTATCTTATAAATAGTAATTTATGGAATACCTATGAATCAATTCTGTCGGAAAACATATTTAAAAGTATATCAAACGTAAAATAGACAAAATCTTCAGGGATCTATTACGTTTGCTTGAATTAGATTTACTTTATAGTATTAGTTATAGCGAGCATAATAAGTGAGAACCCATTAAGGAATATGTACAAGATAGATAGAGCAAACAATATTTTACTACCCACGAATATACAATCATGTTTGCTTGAAACGGTTATACCAAACCTATTCACATCCTGTAATCCAGTGGTTCCCAATTAGGTTCTGCTGGGTACCACTTCAAGAAAGACCTTTAACTGGCGAACCCCTTATTGCAGGAACAAAATGAAATGTTTTTTGAATTATGTAAATAAGTATTCTTCTAATGGGACATTATGAACAGTTGTGGTGGCAGGTTTTTTTATATTGTAAAGAATAGTCACGTTTTGGGTAACGGATGAACAGTTAATGGGTTTTAAAAGCGTATTGATCTTAAAAAGCTTTTTGTCGGGACAGATAAAGTGAAAATATGAGTTTTAAAGAATCATTGTAATTAGTTAGAGGGTAAATTAAAAGAAGGTGAATTATAATAAATTAAAAGTACTTTTGTTCAAGATACTCTGTCAGAAACTAGCGCCATTTTATTCTTCGTCATATTTATTCGTTATTTCTATTCTTCATACAGCCAGTTCTTATTAATTTATTCGGTTTTCATGTACGATGCTGCACGCTTATTTTTGGACATTTGTTATGTTCAAAATAATGAAATGACAATGAAGATCGGATCCAGTACGGAATGACAATTCGGTACTGGAGATTGCATCGCGACCGCTCGGAAGGGCGAAAAATACCGTATTTGGCTTGTCGACGGTGCCCATTTCGTTTGGAGACTGATTGTCAAATACGACATTTTGCGCACTTCGGAGCGGTTGCGATGAGATCGCGATGCATTCTTCAAAAATAATTGGGCCCCAGTTCTTTGGTTAATGTGACACATGTCTGGTCTCATAATCTGGTTGCCAGCTTTACTCTCAAGTAGTCTTTGAAGTCTGTGACGATGTTTAGTTTTGAACTTTGTCATAGCTGAAAATCAACTCTCGTGAAGGTAGGTCGTACAAAATGGCAGAAATTATTTTATAGCTGCTTCGCTGACGCGATAAGTCTTTTAGATCAGCCCAAAGGTTACCCACTGATTACTCTGCAAAACAACTCTTGTTTGCACGAGATTTCTATTAATTCCTTTTGCCGACAGGGTGGCAGCCTTTGGGAGACGGAATAAAAGGCTTGTCACTACATGCTCAGTTAATATCTTTGATTAGAATGCAATCCTAGCTTACGTACTAGGTTGGTACATGTTATTAATGACGTACATAAGACATAGTACGTGATGAGATATTTCCGCATATCTGTGAGGTTCGGCAAACATTTCTCTGGATCAGAGATGGGTAGGTGTCGGAGGAATGGTTCGCAAATGGGTTTTTATCCATGCCATGAAATTAACTGCGTAGCGCCGCCGACAGATTTTGCATTTTACGACTAATTTTACATCTTCATTCACTGACAAAGTACCTATAGATTCCAAAAAATAATTTTTATTCGGAAACTGGTCATATTTAAATTTATCAATCATAGATAGGTATTTTTTTGTAGTTGACTCAATTTTATATGGATGTATCCTGGCCTTTAATTTTAAAATTCAAACCATATTTTTTCACCCGTTGAGGTCAGGCAAACAAGCAATTACACATCCCGATCGCCATTATTTAAAATTAAAATTCGGAAACAATTATAACTGTCGCTTAGCGTGTTATGGCAGCGAGCGATCATACGTGGTAACCATGGTAGCGCATCGTTGGTTACCTTTATGATTCGATTCGCAGTAGCAGTCGGGTCAATGACTGCTATAGCCCGCTACGCCCTTTTTCGCAAATCTTATAAAGTAGTTATAGAAGTGTTTCAATTCCGTCCCAGCCTGTACCACATGCGGCTTGTATGGCGAGCCATCGGAGGCGCCGAGGAAGGCTCCTCAGGCGGTGGCCTGCGACTTCTCGAGGCAGCCTGCGCCACCGCCCTGCACTATGCCGATCTAGTGCATGGAGCCTTGGCTGACCAGGGGTACTATGAGAACCACGGTAAGAGATATAGAGAGATATCAAAAATGTATAAGCTGTTAATGTGTAAACTGAATAGCTGGTCTCCAAGCCATACTTCTGAGATTCTTGTTTCTCAAGTGCATACCAATTGGGTTATCTAAGATAATATGCACATATATTTTATAGCAAATATGCAAATAGATTTGATTGAACAATTACGAATATTTATATTAATGTAGCCTTTTTAGTAACTTTTGTAGTCAGAAACTACACAACTCAATGGTGTATCCGTGTACGTACTGTAGGTAGTCATCAGGATGAAAAAGAACTAAATGTCAATGTATACTATACTTTTATTTATTTATCGTTTCCTTCATGGTTTCATTGGACCTTCTAAGCTGACCTGGCGGTGAAACATCTAAGTTGGAACTGTTTGATAAAATCACAATACTGATTCGGTCGATTCGGTGATTAGTAAGGGGTTCCTTGATGCACTTGTACAATCCAATGCAATTAGATATGTACATCAAATATATTTTTATATCGAATTATCTTTATAATTTTTTCACATCCCAACAAAACGTCTTTGACAAAAATTTGTAAAACATGAAATGCAATGAATTAGCCAAAATACACACATTCGTTATTTCTGGGTTTGAAAACACGGGTTAAGTCATACCAATAAGTCACAACATAGGTTCATTTTTGACTCTACGATTGTATTGAATTTCATGTGGCAAAGAATATGAAAGCACAGAACAATGTTTTCTTGTTATACCCAACTAATTTTGGGCATATACTCAAGGATAAATATGCATGTACATCTTCAAACACCTACCACAAATATAAATGAGTGTGTATTTTGTCGTCTCCCTGAAACTCCGAGAACAAAGAGATATCCTTGAGTGATCTCAACATCGGGAACAATGAGTGGAAAGATTTGCCCGGATGCGTCTTGTTTATTTTCCTACCCTGCTTTGCACATACTCGTATAACTAATATCTTATTGTGCCAAACGATGTTTTAACGCGAATTAGTCTTGTTTCGTGTTTTCTTTCTCATCCGTTTTCCTTTCATAATGTAAACAAATTACTACCCAATGTTTGTGTCTCAATTCATTTATCAAATACATTTTTAGTACCTACCTTCTGATAATTTTTAATTATCATTTTTTACTTTGGTTTGAAAAGCCATGCATAAATGGAAGAAAAGATCACCCAGCCGGCATTCCGATGTCAAACACGATAGTTTGCTCCCGTAACAGATGAAAGCTGCAATCCAGCTGAAATCTTCCTTTTCAGTCAGACAGGTTACAAAAGCAATATATTCGTACAGCTTTGCAATTTGGCTGCAGGTCAAAACAAAACAACAGAGGAGATCTGCACAATCGTGAACAACCTGGAATATGTGCGCCGGTCCCTGTCCGAGTACGACGATGACAATATGTGAGTGAATACAGGATAACAATGTATGAGTATCTTTGAGCCGTGAATGCCTTTGCCGCCTGAAAGGATAAAAGGTCATTCACGGTTTTGTAAAGATATGGAGCTGCAATAATCTTTGCCATCGGTTTGATGTTTCGTCGGCACTGCATTGGCGTAAGGGTCTTCATGTTTTGTTAGTTTTGCGCACATCACTACTCTTATAGTTAGGTATATTTGTGAATGAAATGTTGTGAAATGTATCCTCAACTAGTCCCTTTCACATTTTCACATTTCATAACATATTTCCGGTGAACATAATGAGTGAAAATACAAGGAACCTTTGTAGAAATAGTGTAATATGAAATAAATGCAAATATTAGAAATTACACAGGCATTTAATAGTTCGCTTTGAAGAATTTCCTTCTTCTATTGCAATAAGCACTGAGCTCGCTGCTTCAAGCCTTCATTGTAACTACATAACTGCACTCAGATTCAATCCGATTCATCAAGACGAAGTGAACCTTTACCATTAAAAGTTACATTGATAACTTTGTATTTGCTTAGAGGCAACGACTTATAGGTTACTATTTCCATGTCGTCATGTCAAAAGCTTATGTGCATTCCATATACTTAACCTTTTCCTGGCTGTAGTGCACAACTCCGCCTTGATACAGCTCCCCTCTCAGGAGGGTGCTTAAAGAAAAGTGCAAATACATTAAGAAATTTCATAAATATGGTAACCAATCCGATTATGAATCTTTTGCTTTTCTTAGAAAAAAGGCCAAAACCCTGGAGGAAGAATGCCACGGAAAATATATTTCAAACGTTGAAAGTTCCATAATTGAAAACCCCAAATATTTTTCGTCTTTTGTCAAATCTCAAAGGAGAAGTGCCAACTCTATTCCGTCCACTTTATTTTATGAAGGGCTGTCGGCTAGTACTGGAGAGGGAATTTGCAACCTTTTCTCCAACTATTTCTACTCCAATTTTCAATCTCAATCACATAGTTCTTCTTCCGATAACGGCTTGGGAAACGGCCCTTTAGAAAATTATTATCCAAGCTCTATTATTGACATCGATATTGAACATGCTACTGTATTTAAACTACTTAGGTCGCTTGATGTGTCAAGTGGTGGTGGGCGTGATAACATTTCCTCAGTCTTCATAGTGAGAAGCGCTGAAGGCCTTACATATCCACTGACTCTTCTTTTTAAGCGTTCTCTTGAGCAGGGCTATATACCTAAAGTCTGGAAAGCAGCAAATATTTCTCCTATCCATAAAGGTGGTAGCAAGAGTGACGTTAATGGTTATAGGCCCATCTCAAAACTTTGCATTTTTGCCAAGGTATTGGAGATGCTTGTTTATACTGCGGTATATTCAACTCTCTCAACATAATTTATTCCGGAGCAGCATGGGTTTATTTGAAGACGTTGAACTACTTCTAATCTGCTGTCTTTAAATGATTATACCATCTCAAACATGGATGCTGGTGGCCAAGTTGACGCTATTTTTACTGACTATAGCAAAGCGCTAGACAGAATAGACCACCTTGCTCTTACAGAAACTCCTAAGGGCGGGAATCCATTGCTCCATTTTTTTTTCTTCTATGTCTAATTGTTCTTTAACTTCAGAGAGGTTTGTGGGTTATTTTTGGTAGGGTTTAAATTATATGTTTTCTGGCTTTTTGTGTTTATCTCTAAGTGTTTAGACTTGAACTGACGGTGACGTCAAGATTGGCTTCTTGGAGCAGTGAAGCATAAAGGTTTCCCAGGCGGGCCTGCCTCATCGCATTGGGAGCCAGGTCATGGGTCTACGGAAAACCCCGTCAAGTTAGTAAAACAGCGCGGTATACTGCCATGGAGATACTCTCACGTCTGTGAACTATGTGTCTATGGGCCCACAGAAGAGTGCCGGCCTGAGGATTTTCTCTAACAATTTGGTAGCAGAGCGTGGTTCTTTTCACTGGATAGCCTACTGGGGGCTAAGACAATTGGTTGACCCCGCAGTGCAACTGCTTTGTTTGAGAGATATCTCACAGCTGATTAGTAGTTAGACATTGTGGGGTTATTATGTTATGAGTTAGGTTTGAGTGAAATTTAAGTACCTACTGATTGAACCATACTTAAGGGAATTTGGAAGCCTTATGAAGAGTGTTTAACTTAAACACTAGATCACTTTAGTTATGTATTAAATATGAACGCAGGGTTCAAGTTTGTGTTGATTCGACTAGAGCATATAATATGGTGGTCTACATATTGGGATAATTGGATAAGACATAGCATTGAATAATTGTACTTAAAATAGTTAAATATTGAAACTTAAATTGAATTGTTACTAAGACCTCACGTTGCTTTGGGTGCAAATTATGATTTCGTTGGACGGAACATTTGTTGTAGGGTTCTACAAATTAAGTTTTTTGTAAATCGTTAGTATCGTTCTTCATGTCCTTGTTAGAAATTCAAGCTGGAGTAAGCATGCATTGGCGGTAGCTCATGTCTGTCCACTCCTTGAGAACACGCGTTGACAGGAACGACGTTATTTTGTTACGTGCTGAGGTAGCCAAACAGCCCTGTGATGCAGCCCTCGAGCTCTGCTCTCACGCAGAGTTGATAGAAAGGGATCCGGCTGACAAATTAGGAAAATTAATAGCTGATGTCTCCCGATGTATGGATATGTCGACCGACATAGCTCAGCGGGCTGCTGACATAAGAAAACAGCGCCAAGCTGGTTGTGATGATGAATTAGAAGAACCACCTCCTCAAGGAGTAGTATCTCCATTACCGGTAATTCAGTTAACCCCATTTGAAGGTATTGTGGGCGAATGGACTAGCTTCATCAATTTATTTGACAGCCTGGTGCATTTGAGGGAGGACTTATCCAAACCATTTAAGATGGCTCAGTTATGCGAGGCAAAGCTTAGGAATTGATATCGCACCTGGCCGTTACGGAAGCTAATGACGAAATAGCGCGAGTTGTTGATTTGATAAGGCGATATCACAATAAACGGAGATTAGTTGATGCTCAGTTAAAGCGACTGTTCAACATACCAACGGTGATATGGATTGATTGAATGGCGCCATACAGGTTGGTATTAAATCCGGTATTGTCTTTCACCAAGGCCTTGGAAAAATTAGGGTTACCAGTAGGCGAATGGTCGTACCTACAATTGCATATTGTTTTGTCTCGCCTCCCTACCGATGTGCAGACTAGATTTGAACAGTTGCACGGGAAACCTTCTCCTACCTGGTCAAGGTTTTAGTAGAAGAGAGCCGTAGGGCAGAGACCTTGGGTCTGTCAGTAAGCCCCTCCCCGGAACCACAGAAGGCCGCGCCCAGGAGCGCTGTGAGTAGGAGTTTTCCGCAGTAGAGGGAGGGCGAGGAGCTGTTAGGAACAGTTGGCCCAGTTAATACTGTAAGTGATACCTGCCCATGTTGTATAAAAATTGGGCATGGCGTGGCCAATTGTAATAAATTTAGGAAACAAAGAGTTCAGGGGCGACGTCAAATCACCCAGCATCGAGGCTGATGTTTTAAATGCCTGGGTCCGCATCTAGCCAAAGAATGTACGCGCACGCATTCTGGAATTGTTTGTCGTCGAGTATCTGTACTTCTTGCAACAGCGCCTTAAGTGGACTGAACTTAAGTACATAGTTTTAAGACATCTTTTTATTTTGAGATTGGTTTATTAATATTTTAAGTTGTCTTTTATTTTTACAGGATACTCTATATCCTTTTAAAAATAAATTTTAGTTTTAGCTGCTTTTTTGTTTGTTTATGTGTTTTAATTTTTATATTTTTTATCGCACATTTTATAGTTTTCATTTATTTTTTCTTCTTTTAAATTACCATTCTAGTATTTTTTGTCAAATTTTATTTAAATATAGTCATGGTGTAAAACATCTTTTTCTATGTTGTTTTAATGATTTTTAATTTAAGTTCTTGATTATTAAACATTTATGGTCGGAAATTCTGAGCTCCTCTAGAGCTGGAGATAGTTACTCTGTCGGCTCTTTTTTTGTTGTAGAAGATTTATTTATTTAAGTTTGGTCATTAGCCTTTCAGAGTCCTCGGATTTTTTTAGCATATCTATGTAATAAATATTATAATGAGTTTCTGCGGTTTATCTTTAAGTTTGTCGAGTAATTTGTCTAAATATTCGCCTTTCCTATATAAAAAGACTAAAGTAACGTTTGGTTTAATATCGACAGCGCTCTATCATAAATTCTACTAATAGGTTTTTTGATCTCAGTGAGAAGTATTGCAACACTTCCTCCTTCTCTAACACGTCGATAGAAATGCAGCTGCAAATGGATATTCATTTATTTGTATGATATCTTTTTGGTGATCACCAATCCATGTTCCTGAGAGACAGATTGGAGTAAATTATGGTCTTTGGTCTCTGAGGATGCTTTCTTATATTGCAGGCTTGTTTTTTAGTCTTCGCACTTTTTGTATCAATATTTAAAAAAAAAATCTGTGCGACGTCTTGTCTTCATTTTTTAATTGCAGAAAACTTCTTTGACAAGCTTGGTATCACTGGTTTTTTAAACTATTTTTAGCGGCCTTTGTGTAGGATTTTTTTGTGGTTGTATTTGGGTTGTTCTGTAATTCTGGTTATTTGTGGGTTGTGTTGTTGTCTGTTAATTTGTTTGTTCATTATACTGTAAAGGGATTTGTTGTTCATGTCGTTCTTGCTGTTAAAAAGGTCCGTCGTAAAGGCTACAGTAAAATGGATGTGCTGTGTTTTTCTTTGCATTCTGTTCCTTATTGACCTGCAATATATTATTGATTATAGTGACTTCTTTATTGATTATTGTTTCTGTATTAATTTTGGGAGGGATATTTCCGTAGTATTTATTATTCATTAGTTCTTTTTATCTTTCATATTGTGATATCTTTGTTCCTTTATCATGTGATCATTATTTATGATCACTACGTATTTAACGTCTTTCCTCGCTTCCTTTAAGTCTTCTTGTAGTGCTATTCGCATTTTAAGGGTGTTTTAGTCTAAATGTTCGGTAATGGAAGTATTGGAGTGTTACAGGTTTTGGCTTAGGTTCAGGATACGTAGAGTTACTTTTTTGTGAGTTGAACAAAAATGGGTCTTCTATGGCCTTTTCTTCCAAATCGGTGGATATTTTCTATGTAGCATTGTAGGTTTATGTTCAGCATATGCTGTCATATTTGTATCATGTATTATCATGTCATGAGTGAGGTTTCCGTTTCTTTATAAATCTCATCTACTCCATATATCAATTTTACTACAGTTATCTGTTTAGGTTATGTTTTGATGATATGGGCTTTACTTTATTTTAAGGGCTACCAGTTTATTGTGCATCTCTATGTGTTCGGCTTTTAGTTTTAAAATTTTACTTTCATAGATGCGTTTTTCATTCGATCTTGTAAGTTGAGTGTCTTCCAAATTTTTAATTCTGTTTTTTTTTTATGTTTCTTGACTATTGTATGGTTTGTCTAAATGTTGTGTTTAGCTCATGAAGGTTTGCATTGCTCCTTTCATTAGTTTTTTTATAGTGGATTTGGTCTGCGTGAGCTCTTCATTGTTTTTGTCGAGTAGTGCACTTATTTTTGATAGGGTTCTGCTGGATCTGTAAAGCCCCTACTTAGAGTGTGTCACATATGATGCTATTGTTACTTGTATATCCTATTATAGTTGAAAATGTGTTTTATTTTTTTTAGAGTAAGTATGCGTTTCTGCGGTTGTGTGGTTAGTCTTTTTTTCTTAGAGTAATATTGTTTGACTCGTCTTGGTTTATGTTTTCATTTCTTGAAGATTTCTCGCCCGTTTTGCTTTGTTCAGGTTGGTCATCATATATAATCTTCGACAGTTTGTGCCCACTGGTGTATCATCATCATTATATTTTTCCAGTCTAGATTGGTTTGCACATTTAGCGCACGTCAAAATTTTCTTAGATGTTTGTGGATTAGCAAGGTAGTATGCCGTTGTCTAGTTGAGGCAATGGTTGGTTTAAATTGATGCAGGGTAACCCACCTCCCAGTGCAATAGCAATAGCCTGTTTGCAGATAAAGCACGTTTTATTCATTATTAAATTGGGTTTTTCATCATATATCGTACGCAATTTAAAACGCCAGTGACATCTATTCGCGCTTAGCGAAAGCGTAACAATATTTAGCTTTCAGTGACCCTGGTGGAAAATAACGCAACTATGGTGCTAGGCCTTGGGCTCGTGCTAGGGTACGTCATTTGCTTTTCCTGTTCTCCGGTAGGTGGCAATAGTTTTAATTATCGATTTTAATCGATCGATTATGTTTGTTTTTGAGGTTTTTTTTCGTAATTACTCTAAATGTATTGTTTTATCGCTCAATTTTTTTTAAAGGACTAAACTGACCTTTGCTTCCGGCTATTCTTTTTAGATTCCGTGGATTGCACTTATTTTTTCTTTTGAATCGACCATTATCGCTCACACTCAAAATAATTTTCCGCTGTTCTTTGGATGGATCACTTAATGTTTCAAGACATTATTTGTATTTTTACATTCACTAGTTATAAACAATATTAAATATATAAAAAAAAAAAAAATTGGCAACACAACGTATACCCGGTGAGGCGGCCATCAATTTCCATTTCACGGTACATTTTCCTTAAATACACCTACAAATAAAACTAATATTGAACCTCAAATTATAAAAAATCACGTGAAAAATTGTCAAGTGACCGACTGTACCTACCTATATCTCCATATCTTAGTTTATTAAGTGCATGGCCTAAGGTGCTCTCATTGCTTGAGAGTTGCATTTGCATGGGTAAGATGAAATAATCGTTAGAGATAAATTTTTAAGTTTTATGTCTATGTTTTTTCTGAAACTTTTGTAGAACATTAAGTCAGTGTAACAGTGTAACATAATTTTTGTTTAAAGACTTATTCAATTTTGAATTCCAGCCTTCGGCGTTGTTGTTTATGCGATGGTATTCTCCAAATTTATGAATCTCTATACAATTTATGAATTTTGAAATTTCCATGTTTTGGTAACATTCCGACCTAATGTACTCCCATCCTTTTTTAATAAGTGTCTGTGGAATTAACGGCAGTGCAGCCGTAAGCGCAATATTATTTTTTCACACCTTTCATTCGGAAAAGTAAGTTTTGCTCCACGACGAGAGGGAGCAAAATGCTACTTTTCTGTTTAAGCTACTTTTTTGATTTATTCATTGGCATGTAGCATTTATGCAATGTGCCAATAGAACACAGATCTTAATGAAATAATCGATTGTAATTAAATCGTAATCGATTAAAAACGAATACGTTTCAAGTTTCAACTTTAACAACGTTATATGAAAATTTATGAATTTTTCGTAATATTGAAAAAAAGCACATTAAATTATGTGTTTTACTGAAATCAAAAGTTATTGTGATATAATAAATATTGATATCCGATAACATTGTAATAATCGATTCGATAATTTTTACACATTGGTAAAAGTAGCACAGGAATATTTTATCTGTGGTGACTTTTCCCTAATCCTTCACAATCCGCCATTATAAAAAAAATATTTCGTTGTTCGATTACTGTAAAAGTGTTGAAAGTACAATTCAAAGTATAGTTATTTCATTATTTTTAGAGCATTATATTTAAATTTTCCTCATAGTCGGTGTGAAAAATTATATGTGTCACTCAGGAGCAAAATTATTTTCGTCTTGGGCGTCAACGCTTGAAACCTTCGCTTCACTCTGGGTTCAATGTACCGCCCTCGCCGTAAATACATCATTTTGCTCCCTTGTGACACAAATAACTATTTCGGACCTACATTTTCTGTTGCCCAAGAGTTTTATCCTTTTCCAGACACTTTTCGACCAGGGACAAAAACATCCTTTAACTTGAATGTCCCAGACATTAATTTCCGTCAAAGCATTTATTGGTGCTATTTCATAATCGTACTTTTGTGGGCTTGGAGTCCGGTAGCTGTGACTTAATAAAGCTAAATCAAATATAATAACTAGAGGTCTTTTTATCCGTCATCAAAGCAAAAAATATAGGTCTCACATTGTTTGAAATGATAGAGCTATCAACATCGCTGTGAATTGTGTCAAGCTGATTAAAAGGAAGCGGACAGCTGCTTAAAGTTCCATTCATAAAGATCTCTTTTATAATTTCATTTTTTTACATGCATCCATCCAGCTAATCGCTATAATCAATTACTGTTGTAATAGTAGTCAGTTAATATCGACTCACAAAAATTAAATAGCACTACAGCGCTTTCTACATCTGTGGACGTAGTTCTAGGGACATCATTTGCTTTGTGCCGAGCACCATAAAGGACACGTGAAACTCTAGGAAACGGAGGTAGTTTGATTACAAAAGGGGTGAACGCCGCTATTTTGAACTTATCTGCGTATATTTGAGTAACTGGTATATGTCCGACAATGTCCGTATTTCGTGCTCTTTACTTTAAGTCAACAATTTCTATAAAAACTTAGTTTTTCGAAATAGCTGGAAAAAAAACATTATTTAATTAGTAAAAATATATAGGTAACGTGGCGTAGCTAACGAACAAGGATAATGGCGTCATCAACTTTTTTATCCCCGAAGATACACTAGATCTACTTCTGTACAACGGATACACTTTTACTAAGCAGATACTGGCTAGCTATAATAAATAGGACAATGTCAATTACCCGTATATGGAAAATGTAAACATAATATTTTGAGAATGTAATATTTCGAGAATAAAGGTCGGCTTGCATGGTAGCTTCACCCCTCATAATAAAATATGACTGTACACTTAACCGTAGCTGTTCCAAAACATTTCGCTTTTTTATTATTGGAGCACCTCGAAACAGATGCACCATTTTTATAATTCTTCAGTACATGCAGTGAACTTGATATTTGCCCAAACGCAACAAAGCACTTCCACTACTCGTCGGCAAAAAATTTAAAACGACCTAATAATAATACCTTGGACGCTACTTACACACATTGATCTAGCCCCAAAATAGGCTTCCCTGTTTCCTGGGTACTAGACAACGATACACATAATTATATAGATAAATATTAATCCTTAGATAGACAAACAACCATGACTATGGCACAAACATCCGTTCTCATGAAACAAATATTTGCCCCCACCGGGACTCGAACCCGGGACCCTTGGCTTCGTACGCAGGGTCACTGCCGACAGGGCCATTCGGGTCGTCGATCGTCAAAACTGATTCGCCAGCTTGCGACATCTTATAGGTTTTTTTTTTAAAGCTAGACTTATGAACTGGGACCACGAGAAAACGTAATGTAAGAAATAATCTCGTTATAATAATTTATCCATCAAGTGTCAGTCTAAGGTCAACTTCAACTTTAATTTTTATTCTTGTCAATCAGTCTTTTGCCAGATAATTTATGTACGTGTCGAGTGATAAGGTCTTGTAATGTCAAAGTCTTTATTGTCTCTGGAATAAGATCCAATATGCAAGAATCCAGAGGACTTAAGTGGTGGCGCGGAGTCTACAAGTGAGACGCGGCGCAAGCGTAGATTGACTACATCGCGTTATGACTAGTAAGTCGAAGTAGGCATATAGGCGTTAGAAGAGAGGAAGGCAAAGAGAATCATAGACATGATGATCTTTTGTCAAATAACGATTTAGCCAAAACCACGGTTACCAAAAAAACCCTATCTTATGTATATTTACCTAAACCAATAAAAATCATATGCATTTGAACCGGGTAATATTTGACAAGTGACAATTATGCCGACATACAAACTATCAAATGCGTAGTTTTTCTGCATTAAAGATTTAAAATAAAGTACCTATCTAGCCTATCTTTATAAAAATCAATCTGAAAAACGGCCCCCTCTGTCCTACTTTTCCTTCTTTTTTTAATGCTAGGTTTAGGAAAATATTAATATTTCTAATAGAACTGCTTAAAACTCATCTTCAGAGTTCATTTTACACGAATAAAATGCAATGTCTGCAATCGCAGATTGATTGTATCCTTTGATTGATACAACTTGATGGATGACACCCACATGTTTATTTATCATAATATATATTATAGATCACTCCAGACAAAGTGTCAATAAATAATCACAAATAAGTTTGCAAACAATGGTTTGGGCAAAACGCGATTTAGGCTGACGAAACTTTAGGCAGATTAAAATTTAGCTTGAATACGAAGAGGACATACTGCGGAATAGGCCTACACGATCATTAGCATTAAGCTGGGTAGTTTTGTATGACGTTTAGGCATAATGCGACTTTGTCTCTCTACGAATTAGGTACACTCTCCTAGAAGGAGATATTATCGTCAGTGTCATTTGATCTTTGTCACATTTTAAACACCATAAGCAAAAAAGTAATTTCCATAAAAGATCATCGGTTGATCATCAATTTCAACTCATTGAACTTTTAGTTGAACTTAGTGGAATATAAGGTCAAAAACTTCTGTGTTGACTGTAAAATTTAATCCAAAATAGGCTTGGCAGTGTTGTTGATTGTAAACGACACTACTGGGAGTGCGGCTGGTAGTGTCCTTTCCAAATGACGTTTTGATCACTCATTTCCTAAGCTATAATAGATCAGCTCGCCTTTGTAAAATATTTCTTATTTGTATATATATATATATATAAGAATAGTAATGCACAGTAAATAAATAAAAACACACAATGTGTTTATAGAAATAAGCTTACAGTGATGCATTTCAAAGAAATGCGACTCTGCAACAATCTACTCAAAATATTCTCTTTCATTTGTGAAATAAAATCAATAGCAATTATCGGTCGACGTGATATCTAATTACGTTTTCGTTAAAAGGCTTCCCGATGGCTCACGACTTTTATGGAGTCGTAAATACTGATGCTCTAGTCAGATAGTATAGATGTAGAAGTAGTATGTACAACGTCGAACATATATAGGTGTACCTATACTAACAACAACATATCAACATAACTCTGTTAACGCCTAATACCTAGAGAAAATGTTATGAGCATTTTAATTCCGAATCACAAAATTGATTAATTAATACTTTACTTAATACATTAATCCATTTGAGTAACTATCTATTTTGGAAGTTGTTATAGGTATAACAACTTCCAAAATAATTATTTTATTTTAATTTTAATTTTTTTTGTTTCTTAAAAAAACAAAAAAAATTAGCGTGCCTATTCCCATACAGGTTGCAGTCAGTTGTTGTTTGTGAGATTTATTTATTTATTATTAAGGTAAATTTGCAAAGCATTCGGGAAAATCGAAATCACAGCGATTTCATACCTATTAACCAATTACAATATTGACACATTATATCAAGAAAATGTACATTACAGTATCATATCAGACAATTGATCAGCTTTATATCGTATCTCTGATATCTAGAAATTTCAATCGCAATACATTTCAAATATAAAAAACCGGTCAAGTGCGAGTCTAAATCGCGCACGAAGGGTTCCGTACCACCGTTCAATGGAAGCGATGGTGTGGAGTGAATAGTTTGGATTTTACACAGCAAAATATTGTTTACAAAGTTATTGGTGCGGTTACTTTCACACTCCATGTACGTAACCAGGTGCATCCATAAGTTTGTATGTGGTATTGAAAGAATTGTTGTATGGGAGCCCCCTTAAATATTTCTTTTATCCTGTTTTTTAGTATTTTTTGTTATAGCGGCAACATAAATACATAATCTGTGAAAATTTCAACTCTCTAGCTAGCTATGTTCTTGAGATACAGCCTGGTGACAGACGGACGGACGGACGGACGGACAGCGGAGTCTTAGTAATAGGGTCCCGTTTGGAACCCTTCGGGTACGGAACCCTAAAAATCGACCAATCGCTATCAAAGATATGTCAATTTCGATCGATTTTACTAGATGTCAGAGACTGGTCATCAGATTAATTCAATTACAAATTAATTTATATAATATAATCACTTCAATAACAATTTCATACGAGGAAATAATTACAAGACAACACTACTCGTACATTCACTCTTTTCGCAAAAACTTCGACACTCT
This sequence comes from Argyresthia goedartella, assembly GCA_949825045.1. Classification (NCBI taxonomy): domain Eukaryota; kingdom Metazoa; phylum Arthropoda; class Insecta; order Lepidoptera; family Argyresthiidae; genus Argyresthia; species Argyresthia goedartella. The sequence continues at coordinate 15,241,243 of OX463821.1, read as the reverse complement.
GCACAATTTTCCTCCATGCATCACCAAACAGATCATTGAATGGTGCTGCAGCCAACAGTGCGTTGAGGCTTTCCCGTGCCCGTACTATCGGAGACTGCCGGCGCGCCACCGTGCGGTGCGTGCCGCCCGCTAGCAGCTGTTGTCTACGCGCGCGTAGGTAGTTGTTGAGCATGTATAGCGTACTGTCTCGTCGCAACAATTGACACACATTCAGAAGCTGTTCGGTGTTACTACATGAGTTGGGAATGTTTATCAGTAAAATGTTTCCTCAGTGCCAATGACGAGAACGCCCGACAACTAGTGCGCGGCGCGCTGGGCACGCTAGAAGCCCGCGCGACACGAGCGGCCGTCCCGCTGTCGGCCCACACGCGCCCGCCGCTGCGCAAGGCGGTGTTCCACCTCGCCTGGTCACCTGACACGCTGCCTACTCCTCAGGTACATATCAAACAAATAAATAAGGTAATTTTTCATTGATCTCTAGTCTGTTAGAGGCGCGGGCGTCACGCTATTGGCTCACTGGCCACAAGACACGCCGCATACTCCGGAGGTACAATTAATAGCTGTGTAGCTGTACTATTTGTAGCTGAGGAGTATACAGCTAGGTTCATCAATCATCAATATCTGGTCTGCGGGCTGGGGGATTTGAACAATCAGGTCAAATGTAAACTGCGGTCACCAACTAGCATGGACGAAGTATAAGTAAGGTATAATATTGTAGGCGCCATTAAGCCTGCGCGATCCACCTCTATTAGCATTTAAGATTATAAATAATTATTGTAATTAGGTCACATCATTTCAATCACAGAAAAGCATTGCGCTCTAAAGCACCATTACCTTGGAATTCAGACCCGTATCCGAAGTACCTATGTAATTGATTCTGTCGGGCTGAGCTCAAGTTGAAATACAAATTAAGGCCCAGTTCTGGCTGTTGAGGTGAAGGGCGCTGCTTTGGCCCGGCGTCTAGCGGGTTAGCGGAACTGGCGGGGTAGTGGACGGCGCGGATTAGCATCGAGCCGCCCGGCAATGTTAAAAAACAGGTATTTTTTCGAATGTAATTAAACGAAAATAAGCTAATTGATAAAATTTAAGGATTGATACGGAGCCATAAAAGAGGAAATTTCAGGTATAAAAAATCATATTTTTTATACCTGAAAATTCCTCTTCAAAAATCACTAATTTTATATTAAAATTATTTTATTTCCTTTTTAGTAAAGACTCTATGTTCAGCATATTTTCGATCGAGGCAACTTAATCAAAGTCAAAGTCAAAGTACTTTGTTACTTTAGATATTTACATATACTTAGCAAACGTCATTTTTGCCTCTTCTCTAAAAAATCAATTTAATAAGCAGAAATAAATAATTACAATATTATTAACAGCAAGGTCTGTGTTGAGCCAGATTAACCCCATACATTCCTGTAATTTAAGTAAACTCGAACATTGTAATATCCCATTTTCGACAAAGTCGCTTTAACATGCTTTTTAAATTGCTCAAATGGCAATTTCAAAATCTCCTGAGGTATCTTATTATAGTAGAGAATGCACTGACCCTTGAAAGTATTGCTAACCTTAGCGAGTCTTAATCGGGGCGCACATAGTCTGTGATTATTTCTTAGGTTAACATTACAGCTATCGCTAAGTTTGGTAAATGTTGTAATGTTCTTGCGTACATACATTATATTTTCGAAAATAAATTGACTAGCTACAGTAAGTATGTCAATTTCTTTAAAAAGCTCTCTTAAGGAGTCTTTTCGTTTTAAATTATAAATTGCTCGAATAGCTCTTTTCTGTAAAATAAAAGTATTTTGAATATCCGCTGCTTTCCCCCACAACAAGATACCATAGGACATGACACTATGAAAGTAACTAAAATATACTAGCCTAGATGTAGCCACATCCGTGTTTTGTCTGATGTTCCTAACAGCGTAAGCCGCAGAACTTAATTTACCAACTAATTCATCTATGTGGGGTCCCCACTTCAATTTGCTATCAATGGTTATTCCAAAAAACTTCGTATCATTTACTAATTCTAACGTGTTGTTGTCTAACACTAAACTGGTCTCAACTTGCCTGACATTTGGAAGTGAGAATTTGTTACACTTGGTTTTACCAGCGTTTAACAATAAATTATTAACTGTGAACCAAATCAAGGTTAAAGACAATACACCATTAACATCATCGAAATCTCCTTTTTGTCTTTCAAGTTTGAAGACCATTGAAGTATCATCAGCACACAACACTATGTCAGTTAATTTCTCCACCATGAAAGGCAGATCGTTAATATATACCAGGAATAAGAAAGGGGCTAATATGGAACCTTGTGGAACGGCAATTTTTACACCCGATCCATCAGATTTAACGTCGTTAACTTCTGCTTTTTGAATTCTATTGCTTAGGTATGATCTTAGTAGATCCAGCGCTTTATTTCTAACTCCGTAATGATTTAATTTAATTAATAGCGTATTATGATCAACACAATCAAACGCCTTCGACAGGTCGCAAAAAACTCCGATAGCATCCTGTGCGGCCTCCCATGCAGAATAAATATGAGATATAAGGGTAATACCTGCATCCGTAGTCGATTTACCCCTAGTGAAACCGTATTGTTTGGCGTGGAGTTGTTTTGTACGGTTGATGTGTGAGAGCATTTGATTGAGTATAATCTTTTCAAATATTTTACTTAGTGTTGGCAGAACAGATATTGGTCTGAAATTTGAAGGATCACCCTTATCTCCCGACTTGAACAGAGGTATCAGTTTACTGTGTTTCATGAGGTCTGGAAAAGCCCCATCGTCAACACATTTATTGAATATATAAGCAAGTGTGGGGCTAGAACTAGAATTGCTGAACCAATGACTTTGACTGATATACCCCACAGGTCTTCCGTATTTTTTAAGTTAAGTAATTTAAACGTTTTGGCAATGTCCTGAGGATACACATGATGAAATTTTAAATATACATTACTGACGCTAGTGTTATTTTTTAATAAAGTCTCTGCTTCAAATGGAGATGAATTTAGACGGTCTGTTGTGAGTAAGGGTACATTGTTGTTGTTAAATCCAGCGCTGATTTTGCTCGAGCTTTTGAAACATAGAATGTTTCACAACATCAGCGCTGGATTTAACAACATCATCACCTATCTTTAGGCAGAAATCATTGTTGTATAACTTTGCCAGTTTTGCGGTTTATTATTTGCCAAAATGTTTTCATTCTATTATTTGAATTTTGAATTTTTCTATTAATATGTAAAGTTTTTCTAGTTCTACAAACCAACTTGAAAGTTTTGGAATATTTATTAACATGGTCATGAAATTTTAGATCAAAGTTATAGGTTTTTTGTTCATAAAGGTCATACAAGATAACTCTACTTTTACGAATTCCAAACGTTGCCCAGTCATTAAATTTAGATTTACTGTTGTATTCACTGACTTTCTTTAATTTAAAAACTTTATTAAATTCTGTCTGAATAATGTTGAAGAAGTCTGAGTAGATTTTGTTTGGGTTCTGTTCATCAAAATCTGGTACTGGCAAATTTATATCTAACTTTTTCATATACGTCTCTAGTCTATGGGATATAATAGGCCTATAAAATGATGGATCAGTCCTATTTTTACTGGCAATTGGGAATGAAACTCTTTGACCACTGTGATCGAAGGGTAAGCAGTTAATTACATTTTTCCTTGTGAATGCACAGTCACAAAAAACGTTATTTTAACGTTAACTTTTTTCTGCTATTACAAAGTTTAATGAGGGCTTCCTCCATAATTTTCTCGAACATTTCAAAATTGTCATGGCCGTTTTCATCTCTCGGAGGTCTGTAGACACAAACAATAATATGGCTATCCAACTCAACACAGGATACCTCTATTTGTCTTTCTATAGTAAGTGCAAGAATATCTTTCCGTTGTTTCACCTTAATATTATTTTTTACTAAGATTAAAGAACCACCTCTATCGGCAGTCTTTCTATTGTAACAACTGACAATTTTGTAATTATTTATGTTAAAAGACATCATATTTTACTTTAACCAGTGTTCTGTAATACAAATAACATCGGTATCTGAATGATTAAGAAATAATTCTAATACAAGTTCTTTGCCAGGTAGCCCCTGCATGTTTTGATGGGAAATATTTAAGTGGGGCTTACCCTTTGTCCTAGTATTTTTCATTTGATTGCCAGAAAACCCCTGCTTATTTTGTAAAATTTTCTTATGTTTTGAGGGGTCCTCTTTTGTCGTACTATCTAGTTTAAAACACTATTAGTACTAATACTAACTAAAACTGAAGGCGACTGCGTTATATTATTTACAACTGTGTCGCATATATTATACGCTAACAATGTAGCTACTCGTTTTTTGTTTTATGAGACAGGTACATAGTATCCTGAGTCAAAGTAAAGTTATGAATATAATTATTCATGTCGAAATATAAAATAGCATCACTGTGATGACACGTTATATTGTATTATAGATGCATGTTCATTCTATGTACACTTTTATTTTGTTTCCCCGATAAATTAGAACAATAAGGAAAGTTACATAGAATAAACTTGCACTTCGTCTTATTATATAAATTGAGAAGTACATCTATACCGGTATCTAATGCACTCCGACTAATGTTTGAGTGGTTTCCTACCATATCAATCGTGTAACGACACAGTATTTAAACTAGATTATCTCATTGTGAATAAAATATATTTTTTGAGACCGATGAATTTAGTGTTTTTTTTTTCGCCAAAGCGCTCTTCTGTGGTTTTGTGTGATCTGGACCTTAAATCTAAGTAATCACATCGAAAATAGAGAAACGATTTGTTAGTGGAATTTACAGGTACAGCATAAAAAAATATGTTCTTCTTTGGGCCTATTACAAAAAAATAATTTCTGAGTGATTTTCCACGAAACCTTCTTTACAGTGTCTGATTACAAATCATCTCTTGTTACTGTTATTAGCGATATACTTACAAAATATTTCTCGCTATGATATAATCGCGTTGTTATTCTTAATTATTGTGTCCGCTACTCCGAAGGACTGGTTGTTTTATTTTGTGTTTGCTAAATATGTTTAAGTGTCGTGCGAACTTTTTGTTTAATTGTTTGTTAACAACCTCGGCTACAATGTTTGAAAGCGGAACGGTATTCGCTGCATTATCTGATGTGTTATTATGATTCTGTTATTATAAGTAGTACGTCACGACTACAACGAGCAAAGTAGTCGAAAGACCAACTGCTCTTAGAGCAGATAATATTAATACAACTGTGTGTGTGATTATGTTGTACGTTGTTGAGAAAAGTGCTCGTTTGCACTTTAAAGCAATTTTCACTTTTCAGTTGTAAAACCATATCGCATGTTTGTTTTACTAAAAATAATGCTTTTTTGCAGTTGTCAATAGCTGATATCTAGATTGCTCTGTAGGGATATTTATATGCCACAATAGTTGTCCTGCAGATGACAAGAAATCATTGTTGCATTAAATTCACTTTTATACAGCGGTTTATATAACATGTTGAAAAAAAGTTGTCAGCAAATTCCTACGTTTATAACTTGCTAGTACTTACCTGAACACCAAGCTTTTGTAACCAAATAGCAACTTCATCGCTATTTCTGCTTTTATACACAAATGATCCCAAACGAGTTTTACTTTTTGTTCACTAAATAGCAAATCTAGCGCTACTCATACATCACACATCTGATTGACATTAGTGACAAATCAAAATTTAGGTGACAGAAAATATTGTTCTCAATAGCAAAATTTTCTTGATGTTGAAAAATCGAATCCAAAAAGCGTTTTATGGAATGTGGTGGGTTTTCTACTATCTTTGCATCTTATTCGGGTTGGCTATAGATATTGTTCACACGATTTTTATTATGTTAATGGAGGGGGGTTATTTGGAGCTCCCCTGTCCTCCTAGTATAGATTTTTGCGAGGAAATAAATGAAATTTGATAAAATTTGAGGTTATTTCCACAAATAATTTGCTAGTGACACGATGCAAGTATGCAGACCGTAGAGGGTTGGAAGATTTCTTCCTTTGCGGTCTTGTGGCATTTTAGCATATTTTTTTATTGCCGGAGACTCGTGTTTGTTTCTACACGATTTAAATTTAAATTCAAAGAATTATGCGAAATTTAACTCAATTTTGCCAAAAATAATAATACTAGAGGGACAAAGGAGCACCCCCCTAACCCCCCACCACCTATCCCTCCCAAATTAAGGTGAACGATATCTATTGTTTACACTCTTATTCTTATTACAGCTGTTTTGATACTACCACATCATCACAGCATGTATACGTTCCGTAGCTGTAATAACTACGCCCAGGCGCCGTTGTTAAAGCGCTTACAGGTTCTTAGCATTTCTTTTACACAACTTTAAGCAGAGTGAACTTGTGCTGTAGACATTTACCTATATACGACATGAATAAGCATGTACATTATGTCATGATCAGTGTTGAATTACGCCATTCGCATATGGGGCTGCGTGACAAGACGCGACTTCGACTCGCCATATTTTAGAGTTTCATTTGAGTAGCATATAATTTGTGTGAAACCCGTTTTATATGGGCATATGATTTGCGTCGTAGTCGCGTCGTTGTTGTAAGTTTGTATTGTGAAAAGAAGCACCAATTCAGTTCATTACCAATGGCGTGCCTCTTACACCGCGTCTGAGGAAAACCGTCTAAGAAGGGTAACGTACTGTCTTACAAGAAAAATATAAAAAAACAACGCGTCTCCTATATGGGCATCCCTTTATATTTTGAAATGGCTATTATTTCATTGAACATCAAAAAATTGACATTTTTTTGCCTCTTCTCTACATCGGACCACTGCGGGGGAAGAAGGGCGTAGAAACTCCCACAGATTGATTTTGAGATTACTTTTAAAAATAGGTTGTGCTTAACTATTACAAATATGAAAAAAATATTATTATGATTAATAAGCAGGAATAAATAATTACAAAATTATTAACGGCAAGGTCTGTGTTGAGATAGAACTTAAATGACAGGACTTTATGGGGTTAACCCCATACAGTCCTGTCATTTAAGTAATCTTGAACATTGTAATATCCCTTTTTCGATAAAGTCGCTTTAACATGCTTTTTAAAATAATGACTCATTAACAAAATTATGAAAATAGCAGGAAATGTTCAAAATGCCGCTGAATAATTACATTTGAGGCTAAGATTTATTCTTTTTGATGATGGGTTCAATATTTCCGATTTGAAATTGAGTGTAATACATTTGTTTTTTGCTGTAGCGGCAACAGAGATACACATTCAGTAAAATAAGGTCCCGTATAGCACCGTTCGGCTGCGAAACCCTAAACATCTCAATGCGACGCTATGAACTACGCTGTAGTAGATTAGAATCACGCGAGTGTCAACCAAATGATAATTTTAGGTATCATTCACAGGCGATATCCCCACTCCTAGAGTACTTAGACCAGCACCTCTCAACCCTCAACACTTGGCTGCTCCCCCGCGCCTTCACCCGGGCTCTCAGCGGATGTTGGAACGCAGTCCTCCGCGAGGTGTCAGCTCAAGCGGACGCTGGTGGTGCTGAGAGGCCGCGGGTCTACCACCATCGGTTGAGGGAGGCCCTGGACCTGCTGGCGGAGTTTTTCCATGCTGAGGGGAAGGGTGAGATTGTAGTCTAGTCAGTTGCCTTATCTGCACCTTCATTTTTCATTTAACAACAACATCCGATCTGCATTCTTCAAATCTCCAAAACTATCTTGACTAAATAAGACAACTGTTTGCAGGTCTGCCAATGACAGAGGTTCATAATGGGGAGTGGTGCAAAGTGGAGCAGCGGCTGCAGTACCACCAGGCGCCTACTGAGGAGCTGGTGGAGTTGTGGCTCGCGGACAGACTGGAGGAGCAGATGAGGACTCCGCTGCCGTCGCCGTATGGATCTATACTTGTAAGGTGAGTTAGTACACAATGGATAGTGGAGCAAAGTAGACCAGGAACGGGAATTGGTGCAAAATGGAGTGCCAAAGACTTAGGGATTAATACGGCGGGTGATATTCTGAGATGATACTAACCGCGCGATGATACAAGTGAAAAATTATATAAAAATATGAATATTCGGTAACACAGTTTTTAACACAATATATAGGAGAACATATCAAGGTAGGGAGAATTTATCAGAATCACACGTGCGCAATGGGCACATTATTTCCCTCCCATATAATACAAATAAAAAGCTGTGGGTACGCATCCTCGTTGCACCATTATTGGGGTAAGGGTCACATTTCTTATACGTATTACATGTGTAACCATCTAATGAAATCATTATTGTTATAGATAAAATTGTTGTCTAAAGTTTATGAATTAAGAAACTCATAAACGTTAGACAAGTTATATTGAACGTAAATTTAACTGAACTCCTTTCACATTTTCTTTTCCAAATAGGGTGTACTTTAACCACGATTCCCTGTGCGTGGAAGTGTTGTCGGCTCGAGATGTCATCCCGCTGGACCCAAACGGCTTGAGTGACCCCTTCGTGGTGCTAGAACTGCTGCCCAAGAGAGTCTTCCCGAAAGCTCACGATCAAGTCACTAATGTCCAGAAGGTACGTCAAAATTTATCTTGATAGATTAAGCTCATCAACACCGAGATAACTCAGTATCCATCACCAACTTCTCAAAACAGGCCTCCCTTTAATGCAAAGCGTAACGATTACTATTATTACGATTTCACTTTATCCCTTCCTGTTGCTGCCGCAATTGTAGAGATAGTATTTATGTATAATTATGTACCATGCGGCTTGTTAGTACACTCCAAACTTTCCCCCAGAAAACATTAAACCCGGTATGGGACGAGTGTTTCGAGTTCTCCGTTTCCCTCGAAGCGTGCCTGTCGCCGCACGCGGCGCTGTCGCTGTCGGTGTGGGATCGTGACGTGCTGACCGCGGACGACTTCGCGGGCGAGGCGTTCGTCCCGCTGGCGCGCATCCCTGGCGTCAACTGCCACGCGCCGCCGGACCCGCTGCGCCCACTTGAGCTGCCGTTGATGCAGCTGCACGACCGCAGTGAGTGACACACACCCCCTCACGATTTCTTCCGTACTTGCCCCCTTACTGCCTTTGTCCCCATTTTGATGACGATTGCCTACTTTTCAGATAGCCCTCATAATTTTTATAACTTTGCCCACTATTACTCGCATATTTATTTGTTTTCTTGTTATGAATCCTTTTTGACATGTTTATACAATAAGAAGACCATTGTCCTATTTTGTACTGTCGGATGGAAAATGAAATTGAAGAACAGTCAGGTATTACTTACTCAGATATTTATTTTTTGAAACCAAGGTTGTCATTTGACATTTCCCTTCAGGGAAAGGCTATACCGCCTTGTCTGTTGTGATGTGATCTTTGTAGTCTTCATAAACGTTACCATTCTTGGTGTCTTATTTTCCAATATCTTCGAGGCCACATACATGGCCATGTCCTCGATTTTTTTTATTTCGTTTCTTTAATTCATTAGTCTTCTTTCGAAGCTACTAATAAACAACCAGAAATACCTACAAAACAAGTCACAAAATTATATTTATAACCTCTATGTTGTTAAGGATATTGACATTAATTTGATACTTTCGTTGTATAGGTACATATAGGCATTTCTGGTTATCTATGATGTATCGACTACTACCTTAAAATAATTAACCGTTAACCTAGTATGCTTATGTAAATTTAACTTTCGCCAATCTTGACAGGCACTCTTCCATGTTAATCTTATTCAAGAATATCTATATTCAAGAATAGATCTTCCACAATCTTCATAATGCACTGATCTGTGATTATATCTTTTTGCTGTCTTTTTCGTGTGTATGGAATGTAAATATTGTTGCGTCCCCTTTATTGCTGTAGTACCATTGGACAGTACCATCAATGGAAATAGTGAGACACTTGTGTATCGCTAGAACCTTTAAAAACTACACTAATTAAAATATCCGGTTTTGCTTGCTAAACAAATGACATTGGTACTACTGATACATTAAAAAACCAACGCTCACCATATAACTGTAGTACCATTTATTTATTTCAAGATACACCAACAGTACGTAAACATATTCAACAAGGTTTGCAATCACGCATTTTCCCAGATGGGGTGGCACAGGCATAACCTCCCTTAAATTAACATTTTGTATTTTTTGACAGGTGTCATGATTTTCACAGGTGTGACAGTTTCGACAGGTGTTCAGTTTTTAATACTACGCTTCTATGTGACATGTTATTGTAACTGGCATGGCTGTTCTGACTGTGCTCTGCCACGTTATCTTACAGTTTTCTCTTGAGTTAGCCGTCAAAAATAGTGACACCTGTCAAAAATAGTGATACCTGTCAAAAATAGTGACACCTGTCAAAAAATGTTATAATATTTATGTGAAGTTGTGTCTCTGCCACCCCATCTGAGAAAAGATGTGTTATTGTGACTGTCATTGCTGGACTGACTGTGCCAACGTTACCCCTTTTGAATATAAAGAATTGACCTCCCACAAACTGTGGGACTGCTGTTGCCCTGGTACTTGATGGAAAGTTAGAGGGACGACGAGAGGGTGTACCCTGGGTAGTTTTTTTTTACCTGTGGAACTACTGCACCGCTTGGTTTTTCGACGGGACAGTGTGTCACTATTGCCATTCATATTATCGGACAATGGTACTAAAAATATATGTGTCGCTGGTACCATCAATGGAACTAGCGACAAACAAGTGAGTCACAAGAACTGCCGCTAACGCAGCTGCAGAACGCTGTGAGTGCACTTACGCACATAAGCATACATACGCACACTCTCGCCCACACACACACACGCACACACACACACGACCGAGGAAATACACCTCTAGACAGACAAAAATACAACCTCCATTAGCTGAGCCTGTTACGGCCGAAGTACTGGTTTATTAGATTGTAGACCTTCATTTGTTTCCTAATTTTAACTTAAATAAACACTTTGCAGACCATCCGATCCTACAGATCCTGGAGGCGCGGCCTACGGACAAGCTCGCCATCGACTTTGTCAAGAAACAGAAACTAAGGTTCGCTGAGCAGTAAGCTAATATTTTGTCAGATTTTCTTCATATCGAAATGTTATCTATCTTTTATATCTTCTATTCTAACATATACAATTTAATTGTTTCAACTTACGCACAATCGTCCATACCGTTATTGACAATATGATATTTTACAAGAGAAAAGAAATGAATATTTTGAAGCAGATATTTTATTTAGTTTCTATTGTTATATTTGTATCTATTTTATTAACTAAAGATTTGTACAATTTTAAAGTATATTACGTCAGTATTATGATACTACAAAGACTGTGTAATTCAGAGGATATTCTGTATTGTGAATTTAAATCGCATTGTATAGTATGCACCCTTGGAGCTTATGTCCCTAGCATTAGTCTCTCTATTAGAAGTCCCCGACCAAGTACTATAAGACTCGCTGTTGCCCATTATCGGTTTTTTCGTACACAACAGTTGAAAAAATGATTTTGTAATTCTACTTTACCGGCAAAAAAGCTTATAAATTAACTAATAAAAAAACGTCAGTTGACTCATGTAAATCGTTTGATATAAATGTAATGTTTTATAAAGCGGATTTTCGAAACCAATGTTTGTAAACTATTGTTAATATTGTACGATTGTATGACCTTCCTAAGCTTCATATTACAGCCTATTCAAAATAGGTAATCTTATATATCCTGTTGTTGTTGTCCTTGCCCGCACCCACACACCTCTAATTAATGAGTAAATGTTGATTAGTGTAAATAATATTATTAGAACCCGTTACAGTAGAAATCATATCCGACATAGATCCGTGAAATTATACGGATTCCAGGCTATGGCTGGTAAAACAAGTTGACATTGTTACAAACTTTCTCGTCGTGCAATATTGGATAACATGAGATCATTTTTATTATAGATGTCATTGATGTTAAAAAATAAATAGATGTTATATATCAAATCTACTATTCGCATGATTTCGCTTTCAAAGAATATCTCTTTCCCCTTTGCTAACGAGCCAAATGCTAACTAATATTCTAAAATGTACTTTCCGACACTCAATTAGTCTTCTAATTAGTTGTTGTTAGGGCACGCACGTTTACTAAATTAAGCCCACAAGTTAGACGCCACCTTGTAAATTAAAATGAGCTTTATATCACACTCACGAACGCATTTCGAATGGCTTATTCATTTGTCGCAAATCGATTGCTATGTTTTACTCAGAGAAAATCATCAAATCATTAGTGAAACATCAAATCACTTGTTTTTCGCTTTGTGTGCATGTTTTTGTTCACCAACAGTTATTATTGGGAAAACAGATTCATTGTCTTGATACGTTTTACGGTGATTCCATGAGCAGAGAAACTCATGTTGAGTTGTATTTTCGACGATTAGTTTAAATTGTTTTATTACAAATTTATTTTGCTATCGATGTGCGACATCACATTATCTTGGACTGATTTTCATTGTTAGTATTAACTATTATTGAAATTTTATAAAACTAACTAAATGTAAAAATGTATTCAATGTTTAGATTTACAATATATAAAGATATATTAAAGAGTCATACATTGATGTTTATAATTTAGAAATGAAATATTATATTATATAGATCTAAGGAGAATAGAGAAAATTGATTGGAATTGGGAAAGAATTGAATGATATGTATACAGTTTTTTTTTATTTAAATGTACTTTACGTACATGAGATGATGTTATTATTTTTTCGGGTATATTATATGTATGTTGTACTAAACTACTTAATGTTTATAAAATGAATATGTGCTTATGAATTTTAACATACCTACTGTAGAGCAAATGATCCGCATCTATACTCTCCCATCCATATCTACGTAATCCTAATCATATCACTGAGCTTTTACATGAACTTACATTGTATACAAGTATCTACAAGAAAACTATTTATAAAGCCCCAAAGAAAAAGGAATATGTGTTGAAACTGTAAGACCATTCCATTGAGTCAATTATTAAAAAAATAGGCTTTTAGGACACTTTTATGAAACTGGTAAATAATTAGAGATATTTACCGCTTATAAAATTGAGCCTCTTTTACAAGTTCAACTTAAAAAACCTACTTATACCTAGGCCCCGATTCTGTACTGGAGATTGCATCGCGATAACATCGCGACCGGTCCGAAGGGCGCAAAATGCCGTATTTGGCTTGTCGGCGGCAACTGTTTTGTTTGGAGACTGACTGTGAAATACGGAATTTTGCGCCTTTCGGAGCGGTCGCGATGCTATCTCCAGTACAGAATTGGGCCCCGATACCTTATAAAATTTTAATGTTTCAGAATCTGTATGAATAATTACAAAACTTTAAAAATGTAAAGTTGCAGTCGCAGTCGCAAAACTTGAATATGGTAATTTATCTTAATTTGTTTTGTACGGCGAAACGTTGGACCTTCGAACCCTCTCAGAAGAGAATTATTTCCCGCCCGATTTTAAAGAAATGTAATGTCTTGCCTAGAAGCAATGCAATATGTAGATGTACCAGTCATTTCTTATTCGCATTAGACGTCTTATTAACTGTTGTTAAAACTGTAATCGTAGTACCAGAAAGTGTTAAATCTAAGTTTCCGCTATATGTTTATGTGATGAGTGTACAATTTGTGTTCTTGGCTTAAATAAATTCTTGAAAACGTCACTCAGTGCGACTATTCCGAACGCTAGTTAACGCTAAACTCGAATAAACATTGAGCAATCAAATCAAAGGGGGCTGAGTGTTTTGGTACCCGTGTCTAATGACGACGAGTGATATATAATTTAAATGGTCTTCTCAATAAGAACATTTAGTTGTCCTTTTTGAGGCATTTACAAATACAGCAGATATTTGGAGAAAAAAATGAAATTTTTTTTTTTATTTTTACGACTATTTTACATGAATACACAGAACGCATTGCCGTAGTATTATCTAGTTATAACTTCAAACAGTCCGTAGTTTGGTTTTGAAATCAAAATAGCAGGAACAATTATGTCAACCATGTAAACGAAATTGCGTAGGGACATCCTGTGACTTTTCAGGTGTGATCAGGGTCATTGTCATGAGATGCAGTCTGGCTATAGCCGTATATTCGTTTAAAGTCGTGTATTATGTTTAGCCTTGGCTGTCAGAAGAAATTTTTTTTTGTCAGAATTCACATTCACATTTCAACACACATTTCACTACATTGGAGGTGGGTACCAGGCTTCATGCATTTTTGCCCTCTTCATTTATATGGAGTAGTCAAAATTTACTCGAGTTTAGTGTTAACTCATGAACCATCTGTCGAGCTTTCATTTCATTCTTTTAGAACCCCATAATCAGGAGTAAGTTGAAGCGATACTGCGATGGCAGAACAATTTAGTCTTTATGACACGTACAGTGAGAACGACACTACGAAGTATTTCAAAATAAGCATACAATTATTCGATAGTGGACGAATAAATTGTCTTTTACCAAAATAGTGGAAGAACATTGACAAAACTCCAGGCAATTTAAACTATTTAGTGTTAAAATTGTAGTGCTTGAGTGAGAGTTGTTATCCGTGGCCATGTATCTACACAGCTCTATGTTTATCAGTTTTTAAATTAGCAAAAATGTAAGTACTATATGGTTTTCCTCCATTCTAAAAACATTTATCCATGTGATCCATTGTTTTTTGCCGAAAGTGAAACATTAAGTGAAAATAATATTCCCAACAAAGATATGTACTGAAATTGCCTAATAGTTTGCATGCATTGCGTATGGGAACTTATTATGGCTAAAAAAACTATGGTTAATTGTGTGTTCGGGGATATTTTTAGCGTGGGCAGTCATATTTTTTTATAAAGCCACCATAATTCAATTCCTCCACACAAACAACGGAAAGTCCTTAATTTCGCATATTCGCAATGTACGGCTTCGGGCCGTGCACTCGTGATATTGATTGATGAATGATAAATTTGATTATGTGTAAAAGTTATATATATATATAGTTATATATTATTAATTATATTAGGATTGAAATGAGCCACACGGTGTGCTTGCTGTCCGTACGTGAACTGGTAATAATTAATGGTTGATAGGTAAAGCAGGCAACCCGCGTGACCTCAATTATAACTATTGCTACGGTGGCAGTGCACCGTATATGTTCCCGAGGGCAGAAAAGGAGCAATAACAATGCAATTAAGATTAAGTGAAAAAGATACATTACTCGATGCTACTCTTTAAATGATATGCTAATGTTCCTATGCCTATTTGCTTGATGTAGGTATGCAACTTGATATAATGCTTATTAGGAAATTATTTGATGTTAGGTACAAACTGAGTTCATTCATGGGAATGTAAACAATAATAATTTAATATTAAAGCAATTAACCAATGCTGACTAGGTACTCATATCACTAATGCCTCATTGATAACGATTGTCTGTAAGATCTAGTAAAAGTCGGTGAGGACGCTTTATCCGTTTTACTTGAATTAATTGTTTCTTTTACACCACTTTTCATCTCAAGTTGCTTACTGACTTGTTTTTTAATATGCTTATCGCACTCATTAACACTGACACTCGCGCTCTTTCCACACACACTGCTAGGCCCCGGGGCGGGGCGGGCTGCGGGGGCGGCGGACTGAGCACCGAGTCGAGACTCGGGCGCCGCCGCCTCCTCCTCTGCGCCTGCACGAGGTCTCTGCCGGAGCCGACGTCGCAGCTGCAGTCGCCTCACACCCTGCACTGTTGCTACAGCGCATACGATACACACCGATACATATATTGCTATATTGTGGTGTACTTCATGATAAGAAATTCTGCTTGATAATTCTGAGTTAGCCTTTATCATCTTGATATTTTCTTTGATATCCTGTAACTCCTGAATGGATCTGCCGTCCTCTGTTTCTTCTGCGCTTAAATTGGTTGTTATTGCTACGTTGATAATGTTGTTGATGGGGGATATTTGTGGGATCAACAAATTCACTTCTGCGTCTAATCTGCTGTAGTCCTGCTTATGGCCATGTAAAATGACCTCATTCGTTTTGATTATGCATCCTTGATCGATGCTAATGATCCCCGTAGCCGTCAGCTGTTGCGCAGACACTTGGTCGCCGCACATGATTCTCAACTGACATATTTCACAGCAGAAATAAAGGTACTGATTCAGCTTGTTCATCTCAACCCACTTATTAGAGCATGGCCTTGAGACGGTTTGACATGAATTTGAGAGCTGCTCTGTTACGCATAAATCTTGATCTTTGTTCATTTGGTGAATCGGTTTCCTGCTCCGACATAAATAGGTATCTTTAAATGCTTGATGTAGACATTCTTTGGCAACTCCTTCGGAGATTGATAAGTAGGTAGGCGTCTTTCTTTAAGTTTATTGCTAGGTATTCTGATATTGGTATGACGTTGACCATTTTTGTTTGATTTTCTGTGGGACTGATATGCTTTTAAATATTTCGTAGGTATCTCTATTAAGTAACGGGATTTTTATTTCCATTACGAGATATTTTTTCATAATTTTTGATTTGACAGAGAGTAGTTGATATATTTATCTCAAATCTTGATCCTCTCCAGCGGGCAACGTCGTGTCTGATGATAAGTGGCCAGATACCATCGTCAACTGTTGGTGAAGCTAATCGGGTGGCAATAGATGAATGATATTTTTCCCCTTGTAAACATTTGTGGTGATGTCCAACAATTGTTCTTGAATGGCTTTTAAGTTTGATAAGAAGTTGTTTGCTATAGAGAGCGATAACCATAGCTCTTGGCTTCGCTCGACATTTTGGAGTTCTATATCCATTTTGCCTAATTTATTATTGATTTTATTTATTTGCTTATTGATGTGCTTGAGTTGCTTCTCCATTACTTCTTCTAAGCGACTCAAAACGCTATATTCTGCTTCGATAACTGATGTTTGATTCTTCCACATTGCGAATTTCGACCAAAAAACTGTGGCGTGTCTTAAGGTGACGACAGCAAACCTCCCCCCCCCCTGTGGGAAGGAGGCTGCCAGTTCATGGCTGTCGGCATGACGGAGTTGCCAAAACTCATCAAAGGGGTGGTCTGGCTTCCCGATGTTCAGGGAACTGACATCTAGGGGCTGAGGCTCCGACTGATAAGGGCAAACCGTCAGCGCGGCATCGAAATGATTCGCTGGCGCCTACTAAAGGGGGAGCTAAAAAACACCGCCTCGGAGCTTCAGGGTGCCATCATGGTATTCGGAATCCCCGAGTCTGATATCCCGGAGCTGGAGAAAAGGCAGATGAAGGTTTGCTACAAGTGTGGCTCGGTGAAGGTGGAGCTCAAGCGGAGGGCAGGCGGAACTGGGTCCAGACCCGCTCCCGCCGGCCAGCCGAGTGAGGTGCAGCCCGCACCGAGTGACGCTGAAGGTAGCAGCAACACCACAGACCAGATATCGAGATAGACAGCGAAAGCCTACCTACTTCGCGTGATTTTAATAGGCGGACTCCGCTCATCCCGGCTCAGTCGCTCTCTGGCTGTTCGAATGTAAGCCGTGTACTAATAAACATAAAAATGCCTTACTGTGCCGTTGTGAATTGCAAAAACTCAAGCAATGTTGTTTCCAAAGAAAACGACGGCGTTACCTTTACTACGTAAGTAATTTTATTTCTGAAATTCACCTAATTTATTTAATAATCAATAATTTTTAATTTCGAGTAGCGTCTCCCGTTTTTACTGAGATAGGTTGAACCATAGCGTATATTTCCCATGGACTTCATCCACTGCTGCTTCCACTTTACACAATTCATGGATATCTCTTTCGTGGCCCTCAATGAACAGTGAAGCAAACTATACTTTCGTTAACCTTACAGTTGCATGGTACAGTTTCTTGCAAAATCGCTGGAAGATTCGATTTTGTTGACGGAAGAATGATAATTCTGAGTTGCATTTTCATTGCAATCTTTATTTTAGTAGTAGAATAACGTATATGTGAGATTGTTATATATTCATTTTATGTTAATGTATAAAAGAAGACTGAGTGACTGACTGACTGACTGACATATCAAAGCACAGCCCAACCCGCTGGTTATAGAGATTCCAAATTTCGCAAGTAGGTTCTTTATGAGGTCTGGGGGTGCACTGAGACAAGATTTTCAAAAATGTACCCCTAAGGGGTTGAATGAAATGGGTGTCCGAAGTTTGTATGGGAAAATAAGATTATATAAACTATTTTGTTAGAAACTTTACAGATACTCCTCTCGATAAATAAGTAAAAATATGTTTAAGGTTTTTTCAGAATTCACCCCTAAAGGAGGGATAGAGGGTGACAAAGTCTGAATATTAGCAAGTGTATAGTTTGAATGGTTTATTGGGTGGCTGATTACGAAAACAACAATGATTCTAAAATTCTAAAATTGACGTAAAAATATCATCATTTTTCAAAATTTACCCCCTAGGGGGTAAAACGGGCATTCAAAGTTTTTTAAAGGGAAGATTTAAGTTTGACTATTTTATTTTAAACTTCATAGAAGTACCTACTACTATATCAGCAGTATCAATATGTGTGTCGTTTTTGTGGTTTTTGGGACGTTAATTACGGAAATTGGCATCTATTTGGATATTTAATAAAGAGGACATTAAAATGACCCCGAATTTTACGTGAGCGAAGCCGCAGGTTAAAGCTAGTATTTCATATTTTCCTTGTATTGTACGCTGAATGTTCAATAAAGAAATATGAATAATAATAATTATAATAAATATATTTCAGTTTTCCAAAGGATCCAATCCAATACTAAAAGGGATATGGATTTATTCCACTGGACAAAGAAATTGGTTTCCTACTAAATATAGCAGGATTTGTTCCATACATTTCAACAAAGATGAATACTGTGGTACAATCAAGAAACGCAGATTTTCCAAAGAAGCTTTTCCAACCATACATATACTTCAGACCAAGGAGAGACCAATAGAGGTTAAGAATTATTAATATATCCGTTAATTACGTTAAAATTTGATTTAAATAACGATATACATAATTATTTTCATTTGTATTACAGAACTTAAACCATCACTCTATATCAAATAAAGAATCGAAGAACACTCCATCGAAGAGAAAATTGGAAAAAGTAAATAATTCGATCAAAACAGGATGGGCAAAAATGTTCCAAGAGCTGCCACATATAAGAATAATACAATGGTATTATTCTTATATGTGGCAGGCAGTATTTTATATACAATTAGTAACTTTAATCCAGTGTAGGAAGCAGGAATAATTACGCGTCGAAAAAGTATGCGAATCGAACTGTCAGTGACTCTTATGTACAATGACATAAAGTTCATGTTTTCTGAACTCGAAAACTTTTTCGCTCTGGTTATTATTCCTGCTTGAGCCAGGTCAAATGCAACGCAGTGCAATTGATTGTACATAACTATGGGAAATCTGATACTATTCCACAGTTTAAGATCGATTCGAGTTACTGAATAAGGGGGCTGGACGGATTTACACATGAATAATAAAAGGTAAATATGTAGGTACTACAGACAAATACAAAGACAAAGACTTTAACACACTATGATGTGATATCCGGGTGCGATGCTACGATACGATCTCCCAAAAAAGGCGACGCGGTTGGTACGTGGTCGTGGTAGGTAGGGGATTCCCGCAGCAGCGCTCATTTTGAATCGATTTGGCGGGGCGCCTTTGACTGTGTTTCACGATTAACATGTCAACCCATCACTAAAAGGCGCTCGTAACGTCACAGTAGGTAGTGAAAAAGTTGTTTGAAAAAGTTCTCATACATTCGACCGTGTTTGCTGCGTCTATCTCGCTATCTGGTCTGTGAGCAACACTCTGCCAACACGCAGGGCCTCGGCGGGCAGCGTGGGGGAAGCACTAGGTATTCGAAACCTGGCGATTGGCTCACCGATGTCCGACGCGGTCGAGGCGCTTCTCGGCGCCGAGGATGAAAATATATGTATAAATGTATTAAAAAAAATACATTCACACTACATATAATAACAATAACAAAAGGCGCTAACACAAATATCATACAAGCCAACATCCAACATAGCTCCTCCGGTGCAGCGGCCCTTCGGAGAACTCTCGAAGAGCACCCGAAGACGATCGCACTTATACTCTTGTATAAGTGCGATCGGCTCTTGCCAGCAATTTATAAAAGCAGGGTATGTGGTTTCAATAACTTATTTGGAAATATATATACCTACTATTCAAACACAAAAGTGAGGGCGGCCATATATGTCCCGAATCACTACAAAGCCACCTTAATAACACACCTCTGCTCCCCAGATCTAACCGTGGTAAACATTGACACGGGGCAAGGGGGTCTCTCGTTATACCTCGCCTCGGCATACCAGCCAGGCGAAGGGGAGATACCTACGGAGGAACTGGAGGTGCTAGTCAGAGAGTGTGAAGAAAATGACATACCACTCGTAATAGGATGCGATGCCAACGCGCACAGCACCGAATGGGGCGGAAAGGACATAAACAAAAGAGGTAAGGATCTCATGGAATTTCTCTCAAAATACGAACTGTCGGCACTAAATAGAGGATCAGAACCCACTTTTGTCACAAGAAAGGCACAAACAATACCAGACATAACAATTGCCAACTTTTTGGCTCTAGACCTTATATCGGGATGGAGAGTTTCATCAGAAGCATCGTGTTCGGATCACAGATGGATCACCTTCGGCCTGAAGAATATAAAGTTAAAACCTAGGCAAGTTCGCAACCCTAGAAAAACCAACATAAGTGAGTATTATCAGCACCTAGAGATGGACTTATCTAGAACTAAGTACAACATCAAAATGGAGACAACGGAAAAAATAGAATTAGCGGTCATTCAACTCAAAGGAGCGATAAATGAGAGCTACAACAAATCCTGCCCTCTAATGACAGCGAAGCCATCTAAAGACAGCTGGTGGTGCGACCAACTGGAGAGAATGCGGGTTAACATGAGAAAGCTTTTCAATCATGCCATCAATACAAAGGCAGAGGACGACTGGAAAGCTTTTCAAAAAGCATGTAACCAGTTTAAAAAACAAACTAGGTGCAATTTTAGAGAATGGTGGAGAAATGTCTGCAGCTCGATAAACAGCGAGTCGCAGGCCTCACGAATCAAAAAGCTAATAGGTAAAGACCCACAACACCAACCTGGTTCAATAAAGAAACCGAATGGAAAATACACCAAGAGCGACGAAGAGCTCTGTAGTGTATTGCTACAAACGCATTGTACAACCCTACCCGCAAAAGAGGTAGAGACACCGGCGGAAACACCAAGCTCCTCGCAAACATTAACACCCCCGCCGGAAGCATGGGTGGAAGTAAAAAACCTGATATATGAAGAGAAGGTGAGATGGGCGATCAGCTCTTTCCTTTCATATAAATCACCAGGACCAGACGGCGTAATACCATCCCTACTGCAATGGGGAGAAAAGCTCATTGTACCAAGACTTGTAAAAATATTGAAGGCATGTCTAGCACTCGGCTACATGCCCAGGATCTGGAGAGAAGTGAAAGTAGTCTTCCTGCCGAAACCAGGCAAGGACGACTATACTGAACCTAAATCCTTCAGACCTAAAAGTCTCACATCACTCATTCTGAAAACGTTAGAAAGAGTGTGTGATAGATTTATAAGGGACCCATGAGAACAAACCCTATACACCCAAACCAACACCGCCTTACACGCAGTGGTCAGAAGAATAGAAAGCTCATTACTAAGCCAACAGCCGTGCCTGGCGGTATTTATAGACATCGAAGGAGCTTTTGATAAAACAAACTTCAGTACCATCAGAACTGGATTGGAGAAACTAGGCACCAACCCTAACATGATAACCTGGATAACAAAAATGCTGGAATCAAGAATAATCTCTCTGGAAATCAGCGATAAGATCAAATGAAAAGTGGCCAAGGGCTGTCCACAGGGGGGTGTGCTATCACCACTACTGTGGGTACTAGTAGCTAACGACCTGGTGACACAACTCAACACAAGAGGATTCTACACAATAGCATACGCCGATGACGTGACAATACTCGTGAACGGCCTTTTTATAAACACGATATTTGACATGGTACATAGAAACATGGTGCAAAAATAACGAACTCTCAGTAAACCCCGCCAAAATTGAGATGGTACTATTTACAAAAAAAAATAAACCACGGCAGTTACAGGCTGCCCAAACTCTTTAATAAAACACTAACACTATCAAAAGACGTAAAATATTTAGGTGTATGGCTTGACCACAAATTAAATTGGAGCAAGCACATGGAAGCAATACTTAAAAAAGCCACCATATCGTTCTTCCAGTGTAGGAAGACAGTAGGGAACGGATGAAGACTCCAGCCCAAAATATGTCGATGGATGTATATGGCTGTGGTGAGACCCATCATCACATGGTGGCAACGAACAACACTATGCACAACTGCAACACAACTACAGCAGTTCCAGAGAATGGCATGTGTAGCCATGACAGGCTGCATGAGGTCAACGCCATCAGCGGCACTGGAAATCATGCTAGGCATACCACCATTGGACCTATTCGTACAGCAGGAGGCCAAATCGGCGGCCATAAGGCTATACAGTACTGGACAATGGAAAGGACAAATAGCAGATAAAGGACACTGCACAATTCTAGAAAAAGCATTCGGGGAAGTGTCGGAAGCCATTATTGGAATTGATCGTATAAAAACAGAATTCCTATTCGGTAGGAAATATGAAATCACAGCCAAGGGCTTGGAAACACCAACAATACCAAATCACAAAAGCATAACAATATACAGTGATGGCTCAAAGAAAAGCAAGAACACAGGCGGAGGTCTTTTCTCGCCGGAGCTTGACATTAAACTTTCCCTAAGCTTCGGAAAGGAGACGACAGTGTTTCAAGCTGAAACACTGAGTCTCCTACACGGGGCAATGCACTTGATAAATGATGCAGAGGGGAATGACATAACCTTTAAAATGGACTGCGCAGCCCTACTAAGCTCACTAAAAAGACCGTTGACAAAATCAAAACTCATACTAGAATGCCACAAGGCCAGGGCAACTGGGAGGCAGACAAGCTAGCAAAATTAGGGGCAGAAAGGCCAGCAATCGGCCCTCCACCATTCTCGCCCTTATCAGCGGAAGCTCTACGAAAAAGGCTCAAAGAAGCCACAGTACAGCAACAAAACCTATTATGGTCGCTAGACTGCAAAAACACAAAACTTTTTATAGACAAGTATAACCATAAATTTACGAATTACTTATGAGACTGCCACGCAGTAAAATAAAAATACTAACAAGCCTTATTACAGGCCATTGTACACTAAACAAACACTTGACAATTACAGGTGCAACGGACAGCCCCCTGTGCAGGGGGTGCATGGAAGTGGATGAAACAGTAGAGCATATGCTACTGGCATGTCCATCCACAACAGAAACCAAGATGGCTATCCTAGGAGACACAACAAACACCCACGAGCTCCTACAACACCCAGGCCTCCTTCTCCAGCTGGTGCAGGAGTTGGAATGGCTGAAGTAGATGTGCAGGCGAAGGGGACATGCACAAAGGCCCCGCTCAAGTGGGCCAGGTGCAGGCAGTACAACCCCCTTGTAGAAGATAGAAAGAAGCATGAGGAATCAACGAAGACTTTGGGGTTATCTTGGAACCCCCAGCTAGATTATATCACTTTTTTATCAAAAATTGACTCATCAACAGCAAAATATACCAAAAGGACTATTCTGTCGGAAATATCGAAATTATTCGACCCATTGGGGTGGCTATCACCGGTATCAACCAAACTCAAAATCCTGTTCCAATCTGTTTGGAAATCTTGGAACGAGAAACTTCCGGAAGATATAACAGCAGAGTGGATCACAATAAAATCAGATATCCATAACATCGACAAGATAAAACTTGACAGATGGTTGGGCACAAAAGAGCAAGATAAAATAGAATTACATGGATTCTGCGAAGCATCTATCAAGGCTTATACGTGCGTTATTTATTGTAAAATCAAGAAAAACAGGGAGCAACAAGGTTCTATCGTGCTGGTAATAGGGAAAGCAAGACTCGTCCCAGTGAGTTAAGAGGTGTCTTTACCAAGGCTAGAGCTTTTAAGTGCACATCTACTAACAAGACTAATGGAGAAAGTACCGTTGATAATTCTTCATATGTCAAAACTTGCTCTCCTAGGACTCTTCTTAAATGTTGTTTGAGGCTTTGCACTCCAGCTTCCATTAGACCGTTTGCTGATGTCCATGCAGGAGCAGTAAATTGCAAATGAATCTCCATTTCAGTGACCTCCTTCAAAAAAATTTGATTGAATATCTGCTTTAACTTCTCATATTCTTGCTGAAGGATTATGTTGCTATGAGTGAAGTTAGTCCCATTATCACTATATAAGTGGGTTACGTTTCCTCTGCGCACCGACAGTCTCTTCAGGGCGGCCAGAAATGCTGATGCAGTCAGGTCTGATACCATTTCTAAATGAACGGCCTTGGTTGTCATACATACGAATACTGCAACGTATCCTTTCGTCGTCCTGATCGGGCGTGCAGTACTGGATAGTATTTTTATATGACCTGTGTAGTCCTCGCCTGTGTGTTCAAAAGGCCGTGATGGCTTACACCTTGCTTGTGGTAGATCTCCCATCATTTGATGCTGCTTGACACCTATTTATATTATATATACCTATTTTCGACTGTCGAAAATTTATAATCTTTTGCTATATTTTGATTTCGATCGAATTTGCTTTCGAGACTCCGAAATTGGGCAATTGGCTTTTGATTTTGATGAGCCTATCTTCTCTTCAAAGTTCGGTTTTAGCGGGAGCCGAACTTCATATTTTCCATCCTCCCGACGTATGGTGGTAGACTTGTAGATCTCGACGCACTTCTGATCACTTGCTGATAAACTTGATGACTCCGTGATGTCTCTTTTACTTCCCAGAATTTCTGAATGTCCTCGATGTTATTTAGGACGACGTTACACTGAAACGTTTGGACGTTTCCGCATAAAATCCACCCCAAGCGAGTCTACTGAGCTATGGGTTGGCCTTGATCGGCTCGACATATACCTTCCACGATAATATGAGAGTATACTTCCGCCCCGAATAAGATGTCTACCTGGCGACTGATGTGAAATTCCGGGTCTGCTAAACTGTTGTCGATATGTGGTGTTGATGTTGTCGATATGTGACCACACCGCCGGCTTGGTGAATGTTAAACTAGGCAGATTGTTGATGAGAGTTTTCAGTATATACACTTCCGAATTAAAGGTGTAGTCGCTGTTGATGGCTTTGCATGATATGCTCATCATCCCCTTGCAGCTGCTTTCTTTAACTCCAACTCCTGATATCACCCCTTTGCATCTCTGACGTCGCAAGCCTAAACGTTGAGCTGCATTTTCCGTGATAAGGGATTTTTGTGAGCCCTAGTCGAAAAGGGCCCGCATGATGTGATATCTCCCGTCCGATCCTTGAATTTGTAACATCACTGTGGTTAACAAGTCTTCAGAAACTTCTCGTTGCAATGATACATGGGTGTTACTCTTCCCTGGCTGTGATTGATAATTTGTAGGGCCGGATGACGAATTGTTGGTTTGCTCAATTGCTCTTTTGAGGTTATTGTAGATCGTTTCCGTTTTTGTGAAAGTCTTGATCTATGCCCTCAAGTTCACTATCTAACTCCCAGTGAACTTTGTCGATAACTTTTCAACGCTCGCCGATGATACGAAGCAGATCTTCCAATTCCCACTTTTCTGATGCCGTCTCCAGATTGATGTTGGAGACAGTGCTCTGGAATGCTCGGAAGTTACTTGCTTGCTTTCGCAGCGTCTCATCCGTCTTGCTGTTGGGTCCGGTTGATATTATCGGCTCGCCGGACTGATCTTGATTTTTCTCTCCCCCCACGGCCGCTGCTACAACTTGCTTCACAACGTCGGCTTGTAATTCTTGATAATTTTCCAAGATATCTTTGATGCTCAAGTACTTTTGTCTGACTCCTTAGTAGTAATTTTCCGTAAAATATTGATGACTTTTTTCGGTTTCACCACAAATAGTAATGTGATTTACTTGGAATTCATTCCAATAGTCAGATAAAGTGTTAACGCGCTTTTTTAGATAAGAAGGAGTTTTCCTTTCGGAACGTCCTTTTTGAAGTTTTCGAGAAGCTTTTTCATCGCTCCCTCTAATTCCTGCTGCTTGATGATAAAGTTCATGGTTTCCGCGGCCATGTTGCTTGCTAATCAGAGTTAAAATTGAAAATGTTTACTTGATCTGACGAGATAATATGAAACAAAAATCCTGCTATCTTCGCTCCTCGTCGGCTGCTCCTTGATTGAGTAGCTGGAACGGGTGCCTTGTAGTCTCCGCTTACTGATGACGGTCGCTCCTTGATTAAGCTGGGCCGTTGATGATGCTGATGTGCCGGAATGAGAATCTCTTGATCTTCACCCCACTGATAGTAGCTCCTTGCTTGAGCTAGCTCGTCGCACTTGATTTATATTGATAAAACAATTCGATTCCTTGCTTGAATCGAACGCGCACTGATAGTTTTATTAAACTATCAGTGCGCGTTCTTCCTTGATAGTCACTTGATGCTATCCGTCCACGCACAGTCACTATTCGTTTTCACAAAAAATGACGCACGCTGTTCTCACGCCGGAGGTCCAAAGTACGCCAAATGTTCCATGCGACGCGACGGTTTCGAAGGACCAAAAAAAATCTTCTTCTTCAAGAAAAGAGCTTCGGGCCGTGCATTCCTTGCTTGAATCGAACTTGCACTGATAGTTTAATAATCTTTGATAGTCACTTGATGCTGATCCGTCCAAGCACAGTCACTATTCGTTTTCACAAAAAATGACGCACGCTTTTCTCACGCCGGAGGTCCAAAGCCTTTACGTCGGGTATACCTAAAGCGTAGATTGACTAAGTCGCGTAATGCCTAAGTGTCATAATAAAAGATCTGTAGGCCTAGAAATATATTGGACTATTTAGTAGACTGGCTATTTCTCAGTAGTGCTAAATCTTTACCAGTCTAAATCTGTACAAGCCCTAATCGCGATATGCCTAAACGACAATTAAATGACCTAATGCAGACTTCTTCGTTGTATCTTGAATTGGCACTTATATGGAGTTTTCTATGATAATATGTGTCATCAATAATGACATTTACTTTCAATATTTTATCTTATTGTGTAACTGTTTTTCATAAATTTTCTAACGAAATTATTTATTAAATTATATGAAAATGGAAAAGGTAGTTTTCATAACCAATAAAAAGGGGATAAAAAATGTGTTGAAGGACGATTTTTCATACACCAAAAATAAAACAAATAACGATGCTTCTTCTTTATGGCGTTGCTCCAACAGGAAGTCTTGTAGTGCTTCACTGAAACTCAATGCTGAAAATCTAGTGGATAAAGTAAGTAAACACACGTGAAAACCGAACCATGAAAAAGATAAAATCGCAGTGATTGTGGATAAGACGAAGGCAGAAGTTTGCCGATCGTTTGGACCCATTAACAAAATTTTAGAAAATGTGATACTACAGGAATCTGAAAATATTGATGAAACCAATTCTTCGGATATCGAAAATGAAGGCATAAATGAAGCAAGTTTGTACAAAACAAAAAAGGATTCATTATGTCGTCCAAGGAATACATTTCTAAAACTAGATAAGAGTAACAAATCAGTAAAAGACATACAAATACTATCGCCCAAAATTTTCTTGTCTGTAACGACGGTGACGCCGATAATAAGATTTTAATTTTTTGTACTTCGTACGCAATGAACCACATAAGGTCTCTTGCAGTGACAAATATGGTACATTTTTATGGCGACGGAACTTTTAAATGTGTACCGTTGTTCTACCAACTCTATACGATACACGTGGATTTGAACACAGAGAACAGTGATACGGTTAACATAGTTCCGATTATATTTTGCCTGTTGCCGAATAAAACTCAAAATACTTATATTAGACTTTTCCAACTAATTAAAAGCCACTTTGATATTGATATCAAACGATTTAAGTGCGATTATGAAATCGCACAAATTCAAGCACTTCAGATAGTGTTTCCTGGAATGACAGTAACAGGATGCTACTATCATTTTTCTAAGGTGGTATTTGCAATGGCTGAAAAACTGGGTATGTTGAGTTCTGCCGCGGGCAAACGGAAAACCAATCTGTGTGCACATCTACCACTGTTACCCTCCAACTACATACAAGCAGTTTGTTAGGAAATGAAACTGGAAGGAGCCATAGAAGCAGCTGAGGAAAATAATGATAATTTCGATGGTTACATGGAGAAACAGTGGTTGTCCAAATTAACTGAAATCATCAGTTGTGCCAGCGAAGTACACCGGACAAACAATTCTCTCGAAGGTTTGCATAGGCGGTTAAATACGCGAATGGGACGTAATTTGTCCTTTTTGAATTTCGTATTCAAATTAAAAAACCGGTCAAGTGCGAGTCTAAATCGCGCACGAAGGGTTCCGTACCACCGTTCAATGGAAGCGATGGCGTGGAGTGAATAGTTTGGATTTTACACAGCAAAATATTGTTTACAAAGTTATTGGTGCGGTTACTTTCACACTCCATGTACGTAACCAGGTGCATCCATAAGTTTGTATGTGGTATTGAAAGAATTGTTGTATGGGAGCCCCCTTAAATATTTCTTTTATCCTGTTTTTTTGTATTTGTTGTTATAGCGGCAACAGAAATACATAATCTGTGAAAATTTCAACTCTCTAGCTAGCTAGGTTCTTGAGATACATCCTGGTGACAGACGGACGGACAGCGAAGTCTTAGTAATAGGGTTCCGTTCTTACCCGTTGGGTACGGAACCCTAGAAAAGAATCCAAGTGACAAAATCGAAATTAAAACAAAGTTTATTTGAAGGTAACTATAGAAGGAAAATAGATATAATTTTTGAACAGAAAATTACAAAAGAGAACTTGAAAAAGTTCAAAATAATGAAATAAGTCCGTTATACATTTTAAAAACAATGATTAAAACTAAGAAAGACTTAATTAATAATTAAGTTGATTAATCTTGAGGTTTTTTGTTTCAAGTTTTGTTTAGGACATAATTTTATTTTAAGTGCAAGAGGCAAGTATTATTTTTAAGTTTCGTTATGTTTTTTTTTCAAGTTTTGTTTAAGACATAATTTTATTTTAAGTGCAAAAGGCAACTATTATTTTTAAGTTTGGAAATGTTTTTTTTTCAAGTTTTGTTTAAGACATCATTTTATTTTAAGTGCAAAAGGCAAGTATTATTTTTAAGTTTAGTTTTTTTAGTATTAATTATAATAATTAAAACAAAACCAAATAAACTGTTTAAAAGTAACTAACTGTGAGTATTCGCTTAATCATCACAACTCCTTAGTCATATTTATATGAAAGCTATGATTATGGATTATCTAAATATGTTTTATTAAGATTTTTCAAACCTCCGTTTTTTTTAAAACTTAATATAAAATTAGGCTAGAATCCATACATTTTGTGACCCATACAAAAGTGACAAAAAAACGGAGTTGTTTAAAAATCTAAATAAAATATATTTAGATGGTCCATAATCATAGCTTTCATTATATATACTACTCAAAAGAAAATAGGGGCCAGTAAGTATTTTGATTGCTACGTGAAAAATATAGTAAACAGTAATGTATATTTATTAAAATAACATGTAACAAGGCTTTTGTTTTAACTTATGCTAATAACCATTTAATTGTGTAGTCAATTGTTTCACTTATTTCAATTAACATGAAATTAGTCCATTGTCCACAGCAAAAACTAAACAGAAACTCTTTGCAAAACAAAACAAAAACTGACACAAGCTGTTTTTTTTAATGGTTTAGTAACGGATGTGTCCTCCTCTCCTGTTTTCACACTCCTGGAGCCTTGAATGCATACTCTCGATTAAGTTTCTGATGTTTTCATCAGGTATCTCTTCCCACGCACGTTTCAGAGCATCCATAAGCTGTTGCTGGTTGTGAACCTCTTGCTCATGCTCCCTAACCCTTCGTTTTAATTGGTCCCACATATGCTCTATTGGATTTAAATCCGGACTATACGCTGGCCATGGTAGGACACGAATATGGGAGTCATCCAGTACAGTCTGAGTGGCCCGAGCTGTGTGTGGGCGGGCATTGTCATGCATTAACCAGAACCCTGGCCCCACTCTCTGTGAGAATGGAATCACATGAGGCCTGATGACTTCATCGATGTACCGTTGTGCAGTTACTGTGCCTTGATTTAAGAAAACCAGCTCAGTTTTGCCTTGTAAGCTAATCCCAGCCCAAACCATCACACTAGGACCTCCAAAGCGGTCAATTTCCTTGATGCAGACATCGGAAAATCTCTCACCCTATCGTCTCCATACTCTAATCCGCCGATCATCACTACAAAGCTTCACTTTACACTCATCTGTGAAGAGTGTAAAGTGAAGCTTTACCATACCCCATTGATTCATGCTCCAATCTGAATGTTCGCGGTAAAAACTTAAACGATTTCCACGTTGAACCCTAGATAAAGGAATTCGTACTACTCGGCGTCTGGACCTTTGCTGGTCTTCATGCAGTCGATTACGTATCGTTTGGTCACTAACACGAGTCCCCGTTGTCAACCGTAGGCGATTTTGTAACTTACGTGCCGTCACAGAGCGCTCTCGACGGGCTCTCAATCGGATGTAGCGATCCTCTTGTGCCGTAGTCGCTCGCACCCTGCCCGATCCAGGCCTTCTTGCAACACTGCCAGTCTCTTGGAACCGATCCCACACATTTTGGATGGCTCGGCGAGAGAAACCCAACGAAAAAGCTACAGACCGCTGTAAATGACCTTCAGCAATCAATGTAACGGCTCTGGTGGCAGTAATGGTATCCATATGCCTTCGTTGACGTGGCATTATTAACAAAAGATGTTAAAAGAAGCAAAAGATGGACAGAAATAGTTTTTTAACAGAATAAAATTGTGATTCCATCTGAAAGGAATTTGACCTGAAACTCGGTTTTTGTTATTTGCTTCAATTTCTGGCCAGCTGTAGGACTTAAACACCAGCATTAAAGAGGTTGGATACTGAAGGAGGCCGGACATCATTAATTAGTCACTTATTAATTAGTTTACATCTAAAAATTTACTCAAAAACAGAAATATGTATGTGGCCCTTATTTTCTTTTGAGTAGTATATATATTTGGTTTATGAAAAATTCCAACTACCAAGGTTCTATGGGAAAGTGTCCGTGTCCTTTAAAATTGAAAAACCCCCGACCCAGTAAGTATAATATCTCTAAAAAGTAAACAATAGGTTGTTGACACTAACATACGTATATCCACTCGCTCATCAAAACCTAATAATAAGCTGTCCTATTTCGCTATAGACCAACAAATCTGTATGTCAAAATATCAGCTGTCCTATTTCGCTATAGACCTACAAATCTGTATGTCAAAATATCAGCTGTCCTATTTTGCTATAGACCAACAAATCTGTATGTCAAAATATCAGCTGTCCTATTTCGCTATAGACCTACAAATCTGTAGGTCAAAATATCAGCTGTCCTATTTCGCTATAGACCAACAAATCTGTAGGTCAAAATATCAGCTGTCCTATTTTGCTTTAGACTCGAATTATGACTAGACCTAACGCGACTTAGTCAATCTACGCTTTAGGTATACCCGACGTAAAGGGTCCAAAGTACGCCAAATGTTCCACGCGACGCGACGGTTTCGAAGGACCAAAAAATATGTACGGCTTCGGGCCATGCACTCGTGATGTTGATTGATAAATGATAAATTTGATTATGTGTAAAAGTCTTGTATTGATAAGGAGCAATTGTTGTTATATATTATTAATTATATTAGGATTGAAATGAGCCACACGGTGTGCTTGCCGTCCGTACGTGAACTGGTAAAAATTAATGGTTGATAGATAAAGCAGGCAACCCGCGTGACCTCAGTTATAACTATTGCTACGGTGGCAGTGCACCGTACACGCGATATCTTTGACTCTGTTTTTACATTACAAGCTTTTATTTAGTTTCACCTGTCCCGTTGTCTGTCTGTCTGTCTGTAATCAAATCTTGCAAGTTAAATTTGATCCACTTCCCGGTTTCCGATTGAGCTGAAATTTTGCATGCATGTATAAATCGGATGACAATGCAATATTATTATGACATAGAGCTGATCTGATGATGGAGCTGGAAGGTGGCCAATAGGAACTCAGTCATTAAACGACGCAACCTCATCGAGTTTGGGCTCGTTTAATTCGTCTTGACGAGTACTTTGACTCTAGATGGTAAACAGAGTCTGATGATGGAGCTGGAAGGTGGCCCATAGGAACTCCATAATTAAACGAGCGTAACCACATCGAGTTTGGGCTCGTTTAATTTGTCTTGACGAGTACTTTGACACTAGATGGTAAACAGGGTCTGATGATGGAGCTGGAAGGTGACCCATATGAACTCCATAATTAAACGACGCAACTCCATCGAGTTTGTGCTCATTTAATTTGTCTTGACGAGTAATTTGATACTAGATGGTAACCAGGGTCTGATGATGGAGCTGGAAGGTGGCCCATAGGAACTCCATAATTAAACGAAGCAACCCCATCGAGTTTGGGCTAGTTTAATTTGTTTTGACGAGTACTTTGATACTAGATGTCCGACCCCAAAGCCGAGTTAAGTCTTTAGCAGGTCTTCAAATCGAAGAACTTGACTGCTCGAAGTTGACTTCGAAGAAACCTTGTAATGTTGATGTATTAAATGGTTTTTACATTACTAATATAAACATTATTTTATCTTACTACAAATATGTAAAATAATAAATACATATATAAATAAATAAAATACATAAACTTTAAGAGCTCAAAGCAGCACATATTATGTGAACGTACTACGGACTACATAACGGAAACACGCTACTACGTGCTACGAAGTACGTCGTAGTAAATCTCGATTTAAAAATACTAAAAAGTTAACGGGAAGATTTAACAATTAAAGTGTTTAACAATTTAACAATTACAGATTTTAATGTTAAAATATATAATTATGTACGGTACCTATGTAATTATTTTTTCGTAGACGAAGAAGATTAATTATCGTTAAAGATTACAATGAACTTATAAAGTGATATATATGTTATTGGAGTTAATTTATTTTAAACTTTTTAGTTCATTTTTAATAAAAGCTTGTTTTTAAAAAGTTTTTTTTTCTTTATTTTTATTGTTACTGATTATGTGTGGGAGGTATTGTTTTATAATGTATAGTTTGATAAGATATATTTAGGATAAAAAGTCGTAAATTTGATACATCATTATCACCTGTGTTTGAAAATCAATTACTGCCATGAAACGTCGATTTTTTCACGGCTGTGCTTTGTCTGCCTATAAGTATGTGAAGCTTCGTTGGATGGGGTATCACGTCATAAAATCAGATAAAGGCATCAATAACCATGTTTTCACTTTTATTTCAAAGCACATAACAGTTTAATTACTATGCGTCATTTTAAACATCGGCACATAATTTCCGCAGGCCGCCATGACGCCTCGAACCATTATTTATCGTTAATGGGCATTATTTCGGCGCTCAGCGGAAGAGCTATGCGACTGTAGCCGCGTAGCACCTTCGTACGTAGCACATCGACGTAGTATCATTACACAGTCGAATTTAAGACGCTGGGTAATGCTCATATTTAAAGCTAATGCTCTATTACTGTTCAGACTCGTGTATCGGTAAAATTAGCCACTGCTCTTGAAATTTTGGACACAACAATATTAAAATAAAGTTCAAAACAACTCAATCTGCAACATGGCTGTTACGTATGTCGATGCGGCAGAACAGTGTGAAATTGTATGTTTTAATCTATTTTTAGATATAAGTATACATACACATATAAAATGTTTTTTTACTTCTTCGGAAGCCTGATAAGAATAATATGTGTGAATATTTAGCGTTTCCCAAAATAACACATACATATGTACGTACGTATAGAATTGTGAACCTCTCCTTTTTGTGAAATTGGTTAAAAATAAAGTTCATAAAGTACAGTAATAGCAACGCTGCGGCAAACAGAACGTAAGTTGTGTTTTTATTTATTTTTCAAGACAACTGATTATTTCGCAATACCAAACTACATTTATTTAAAGATATTTTGTGTTCCTTTCTTAATGCAAGAACCATATCAATATTATTTTTAAATGTAAAGCGCTTAGGTAAAAATATGTACATATTTAGTTTCTTTTTTATAGTTCCCATTGACATACATCTCATTTTCCTCAGACATTGTAGTCTGAAAACATTATATTTATCTTCATAACATATATTTTTTTCGGGAATTGGGGAGTGTTAAGACTCTTAGATTATAAGGAATAACGCTTCAAATCTAATCTCCCGGCTACTATTGCAACTCGGTGGTGGTAGTCGTAAAGGTAAACTAGCTAGCTTAGCCTACTTCGACTTATGGCTGGTCATTACACGATGTAGTTTATTTACGAATGAGGACTTCCCTTCTAGACTGAACAGATTGATCACAAGCTTACGGTCAACTAACCCACCGACTGAGATATTTATACACGCTTAACTATCTATCGCATATATAAAATATCGGCATTCTTATGTAGTAATTGGAGAGACTTCAGAAGGATCTCGTTAGTAATCCATCTCCGAGAAAGGTTTTAGGGTTTACGTGGACGACCGGGCTTAATCCACTTCTTTTGAACGATCACACACAGCTTACATTACCTATACAGGCTGCAACAGTATGGTGTAGTCATATTGTCAGAACAACTTTATATTTGAATTCTTTATACAAATCCGCTGATCGCCCGGCCCTAAATTTATGAAGAAGTGAAATTTAAAGTTGCTCAGATCAAATCGGTTTCATAGTAAAAGTTGTTCAGAATAATCCCCTCAGATAATACCTTTCTGTTACACGCTGTATGTTAAGGCGATGGTATTATTAAATGTCCATCTATGAAGCGGTATTTCTCAGGACATTTCCCAAATCCCAAAACAACTATGTTGTAAAGAAATCCCAGAAAATATGGCCCAAGTGCTCATCGCAAATTTTAACACAAACAGGGCGTTTATTAAGGTATGCTTTTGATTTATTTAAATGGATATTAAGGGAAAAACTTAGGTCCATAACGTATTTTCTTAAAAAACGTGTTTCAGTATGGATTTCTACGTAACTCCAAGAGTTAAGTTAAACGTGTTTTTTTAATCTGACTTTTGTAGAGATTTGTTCTATGGGTTTATTGTTGGTCTATTCTGATTTCAAAAACTATTACTAGATGCTAGTAACTCCGCCACTAACTGTGACCGCCGCGGAAAGGGTCCAGTCCCTCGATACCTCTTGAGCACAAATCTAGGATAATACACGACACTTTATGATAAGCATTACATTGAGTTAGACCCTGACCGGTAGAGATGAGTCGTACTAGGTAAATTTGGTACTTAGTCCATCTGTTCCTAGTCCTCAAAAATACTTGATCCGAATACCTGTTCTTCGAGTATCACCTAGTCCTAGCAGTATCAGGGGGCGCCCTAGTCTTGTGGTATCGTCGTAAAGTACTAAGTAAAGTCACGTCTTACATTTTAGGACGATACCAGTGATAACCACTAAACAAACATACCATAGCTTCACGCCTTTCCCATACGGGGTGGCACAAGGACAATCGACAGGTTAAACTAAACGATCGTGTAAATAAAATCATTAACCATAGTGATTTAAATAAAGACAATGAAACGAATGCAGTCGGTTAACAATAACTAAATAAGGCTCTCGTTCCAGCATCTATTGTTCTTCATTGTTAGTTTATTCGGCCTATGTCCTTAGGAGACTATACCGATTAAGTGAACCAAACTATAAAAATATAGCTCCAAACAAAGTAGCTCTTCCTAGTATCATAAAGAAGAACTAAGATATTTACACGCTACTCGCCAACAGATGGCGTGTAGCGTGGAATATTTTATCGATAAACACGCTATTCGCCAAAGGAGGGCGTTGGTAGTCGAAAACACGTCTCAAATCAATGAAACTCTATTGAAAGCGCTATCCAGCAGGTTTACGCAAATAGTGACAATAATTTTGTAAAGTGAAATAATGTATTATAATCGTAACCTTACTTCCATAGCATCATCGACATACTTAGAATTATATTTTTTGGTACTAATATTTTAATATTATTACCTAACTATATTTTTTGTTCTTTTTATGTTATAGTAACCTTCTAATATTTACACAGTATAATGGTGGAAGTCACGTATAAATATAGGCATAAGTATCTTCATCTTTCTTAATCTCGAATCATTGAATCTCGGCGAGATGTCAATATAATTCGTCTACTTGCTCTAGTTACGCAGCTAGATTCAACCACCTTCGTGATTCTGAAGTTTGATTTGGCAAAAAGACAATGTTCTTGTCACTCATTATGAAGCGAAAAAGAGATGTAATATACACGCAATCACACTCGCTTATGGTAAAACGTACGAAGCACAAAATACATAGGTAGGTAAACAATCACTCGTTCATTACTGGATTCAACGACCGCCTTGTTTTCGAAGTTCGATTTCGCGAAAAGAAGATCTCCTTTTCACTCACTCATTATGAAGCGAAAAAGAAACGTACGAAACGCAGAATCAGCACGGCTGCTGACGAGCAACGCCAATACCTTGGATTGGAACGTTGAGAACAAGTCCGCGTACGCTTATTAGCACGCGTTACGCGTATCGATATCCGAGACTTGGTAATACTGATACTAGATACTCGATAAACTCGGCTTCGATACTCGAAATTTGATACTCGTTGGATCTAGTCCGTACGTTTGCGGATCAAGTACGGGCTAGTATTTAAAAATACCTATTATTTGTACCTGTTCTAGTATATACGCCTCAACTCTACTGACCGGTTAACAAGATCACCTGAGCAACTTGAGTAGCCAATGGCATCATTTTACATTTTGTGGAATCGGGTAAGACCAACAATCAACCAAAATTCTTAAAAAAATAGCTCTGCGAAACTTACATAAAAATCTGATGTTTAACTTAACTTTTGGATTTACGTTAAAACCCATGCTGGCATATTTGTATGGGAAGAATTAAGTTTTTCCTTAATCAGATCAAATTTCCACAATTTCTTTTTTTTCTTGTTTATTGTACAATTTTGGTGAGCTAAGACTTTCTAAAGGGAATCTGTATTGTATGAAAATTGCAGCTGATTTTTTTATTAATTAAATGCCTTGATTCGTCTATGGAGTAACCTGCATACTGAGCTACTTTTGTGGTAACTCCATAGATAAAGTGCGGTAACTCTAAAGACATCAAGTGTTTTAAAATGATAAATTACTTGTTTTTTCCGCTTATGCGACCCGCGAGCTAAGCAAACGAAAACATTTAACAAATAACAGAGAAGCGAGGCCGTAGGCCAAGCCGTGTGCTAAAATTCATACTAATAATGTGCATCTATCAATAGTACGATACCAAGAGAAGAGTCAATGTAACACACAGGCCAGATTTTTTTAGAAAATGCAAGGCCGAAGGCCAAGCAAAGCTACAAAAACCTACCATTAGAACAGTCTGAAGCTGAAGGAAAAGCCATGTGTGAGAAATAAAACAGCAATAAACCTAAAAAGAGTGCTAGGCTGAAGGCCGAGAATAGTTAAACGAAAATGTACCACATGTGCTAAAAATTCATAGAAATCATACTTTATCTAAGAATAGTACGACATCAAGAGACGAGTCAAGTGTCAGGAATAAGTCACCATTTTACAGAAAAATGAGAAGCCCAAGGCTGAGATAATCATAACAAAAACATCGCAAATTCCGGCTTCGCATTGTTTTTTTTATTTGGAAGCTTTTATTTATGTTGACTATACCAAACCAAATTTAGTGGTTTGGTATAGTCCAGTGTTTTTCAACCTTTTTCATGATGCGACCCCCTTGGTATGAAAAAACATTTCGCAACCCCCCGACCCTTCGCTTTTTTATCATATATGTACGTGTATGTTACAGCGTTACAAATATTCGTTCCATACGACGTATTTTTATGCGTCTCCATAATTAGGATTCGGATATAAGTACATAATTCAGTATGTACTTAAAACACATTATTTTAAATCTATATACATCGAATATGTCGCAGCAATTTACGCACATACGCACGTACGACCAAGGCCGATGCCGACCGCCCGGCAAGTGTGGTGGGTGGCTAGCTGGCGAGTTGTTGAGAGTGAACGAACGAGCGGGACACAACGAGCGTTGCGGGGGAGGGGTCGCGGGACGATGCGGTACTCACTCAATTCACGTCGACGTTTAATTGTTTGACGACCGTTAGACATTGTTTTTACTTTTATTTGTAAGAATTACGCATTTGTAGTGATTTGTAATAATTTAAAATGGATAAATTCCTGAAAAGATCAACAGAACCGTCAACTTCTGGTGAAAGTAGTGGAAGTAAAACAAAGAAAAAACGTCTTTATGACGACAATTATTTGAAATTCGGGTTTACTGTGATTGACAATAAACCAAAGTGCGTTATTTGCTTTGAAACTTTATCAAGAGAAAGCATGAAGCCGTCGAAATTAACACGCCACCTTAACACAAAACATCCAAATGAAAATAATAAGCCTGTGGAATTTTTTGAGAGAAAATTGCAAGCTCTTCAACATCAAAAAACTGGTATAGTGCAAATGTCCAACCTAAATGAGAAAGCGTTGCTTGCTAGTTATCGAGTAGCTTTTCGTGTGGCTAAAGCAGGAAAACCTCACACTATTGCCGAAAATTTGATTTTACCAGCTATATTAGATATAGCAGATATTATGTTTGGGAAACAAGAGGTCGAAAAACTCAAAAGTATACCTCTCTCTGACAATACCGTTCAACGCAGGATAAGCGATATGGCTACTGACGTTCGTGATCAAGTCATAGAAAAAATAAAGGAAAGCACTTTTGTATCTTTGCAATTTGATGAATCCACGGACATTGCGGGATGTGCGCAGTTTGTAGCTTTTGTGCGTTTTGAAT
This sequence comes from Argyresthia goedartella, assembly GCA_949825045.1. Taxonomy (NCBI): domain Eukaryota; kingdom Metazoa; phylum Arthropoda; class Insecta; order Lepidoptera; family Argyresthiidae; genus Argyresthia; species Argyresthia goedartella. The sequence goes on along the minus strand of OX463821.1, from coordinate 15,202,287 downwards.
CCTGTGATAAATTAATGGAAGAAATACTATTTTGCAGAGCGCTTCCCACAAATACTACAGGTCAGTATTTGCATAACATGTTCCTTGAAGCTACGCAAGATATGAATATCGATTGGACAAATAAATGCATTGCTATTTGCAGCGACGGAGCAAAAGCGATGACTGGTGCGAAGAGTGGATTTATTGCTAGGCTGAAAGAACAGATGCCAAACGCTTGTTGGGTGCATTGCTTTCTCCATCGCCAAGCTCTTGCGGCCAAAGTCTTGCCACAGGAATACAGCCAAGTTCTAAATATTATTATAAAGATTGTAAATTCTATTAAAGGAAAAGCGTTGCAGTCACGATTGTTTCGGATTATTTGTGAAGATATGGGGGCACTCCACCAAAATTTACTCTACCATACAGAGGTTAGGTGGTTGTCAAAAGGTAAAGTACTGGCAAGAGTTATGGAACTTCGCGCTGAACTTTTAATATATTTACAGCAGGCCAAGTCAGAATACTCTGAATTCATTTGCGCCCCGGAATTTCTTTTGCAATTAGCTTTTCTTTCTGACTTATTTGAGCATTTAAATATCTTGAATAAAAGTCTTCAAGGGCGAAATGAAAATGTCATCACTGCAAAAGACAAAATACATGGCTTTACAAAAAAAAATTGACTTGTGGTCGTCGTCCATAAATCAAAATAACTTCGATTCATTTTCGTCGACACAATCTTTTACTGAAGAAGTCGGATGTGAGATAAACATCAAGACATATGTACCTGGTATGAAAGAGTTGTTAGATATATTGAAAGAAGAATTGTGTCATTACTTCTCAGTGCAAGAGATATCAGACAACACTGGGCAGAGGTGGATCTTAAATCCGTTTTTAAATGCAGCTATAAATGAGGCTAATTTACCAAATAAGCTCAAAGAGAAACTGCTAGAATTATCTGCCGATGGGATGTTACACTTGGAATTCAAGTCTTCTAATTTGGATACCTTTTGGTTAAGGAGAAAAACAGAATACCCGGTATTGACAACTGAGGCTTTGAAGTGTTTGATTCCATTTGCCACCTCGTACTGATGCGAGTTGACATTTTCATCGATGGCCCAGATAAAGAGTAAGCAAAGAAATCGCTTAAATTTGGAAAACGATTTCATTCTATGTGTCGTAAATACAGATCCACGATGGGATACATTAATTAATAAAAAACAAGCACAACCTTCGCATTAATTAACATGGGTCTTCGGATTTTATTTTTTGTTTCTCTTACTTAATAAATAAATAAATATTAATAATCTTTATTGTCTTTCTTTTAATAAAGTACCTAGTTCTCTCGACCTCTGGCGACCCCCCTACAGAAGCTTCGCGACCCCCCAGGGGGTCGCGACCCACAGGTTGAAAAACACTGCTATAGTCAAACCAAATTTAGTGGTTTGGTATAGTCAACATAAATAAAAGCTTCCAAATAAAAAAAACAATGCGAAGCCGGCATTTGCGATGTTTTTGTTATGATTATCTCAGCCTTGGGCTTCTCATTTTTCTGTAAAATGGTGACTTATTCCTGACACTTGACTCGTCTCTTGATGTCGTACTATTCTTGTGTAACAAAACTGCACCATATGTAAGAAAAGTGTGTGGCTCACAGGCAAGGCTGGAGACCGAGCAAAGAAAAACGAAAACCTACCACATTAAATTCGCGCACGAGGCCGTAGGCCAGCCGCGCCATGCATTCCTAAATCCTGTTATGCAACATAATAGTGCAAAGCCGATGGCCAAGCCATATGTGCTAATAGTGTAGTACCAAATGCAAGAAATGTGCGAGGCTAAAAGCTGATCCAAGCTAAAGGAAAACGTACCACAAATAACTGAGGTACGAATGATTAAGGCTATCGGCTAAGCCACGTTAAAATTAAGAATACTACAACACTAAGAGCTGAGTTAAGCGCTATGAACACTCCACCATTTGTCAAAGAAATGAGAGGCCGAAGGCAAGAGCCATTTGAATCAAAATATCCACCAAATTTCAGAGAATGTCTAGAATACCTCACCTTCTTTAAGAGACACGCCAGGACAAAGGCTGAGCTAAGCAATGTAAATCTGCAGAAAGCCCGATGTAGGCATATAAATCAACGTATGCCGGTCGCAAGGAACCGTAGACTCAACAAAGTTTCCAGCCAGGCCAACGATGATTAAGATGATGATTTTCTATGTACCGGTATAGGTAAACAGAGGGCCAGAAATCCGTAGGAAATAAGATACCTCTACCTATTATCTTAATTGTTTACAAAACATATTCGTATGGAATGGCGACGAGACGTGGCGGGTTAGTACAATATGAACAGTAAGCCTTGTAGTGCGACTGAAGTTAGCACGAGGAATTTTTATTGTATCTAGTGTTATAAAAGTTGTCTCTGGAGTTACTTTTGTCCCATTTTTTTTCTGAGATCATTTTGGCAGTTTGTCATGTCAAAAATAGATTTTTAGTGTAAAGCCCAACCAGGAACATGAAAAACCTGGTCTGAGGGCGCAAAGTAACTTTATATATAGCAATGCAAGTATAGTATACCCATGCAAATTGGCCGTTTCGCTAATTGCCGAACATATTTTAAAATCGAACTTATTGGAAGTTACATTTTAAATATAATTATAAATTAACAACCATAGAGAGCTCATGATACGTAGAGATAAAGCACTGTATGTAACTGTACATAATTAGGCATTAAAATACTCGTGTGTTGTTATTATGAAGCACTCGTATATTAAAGCCTCATTATGAAAGTCTCATTAACTAATATTCTTTATTTTTTATTATGAAATAATCTACCACTAAAGTAAGTACTTGTAGTCGGGTCAAAATATAGAAAATAAAACCATTATAATTATGTATTCCTTTTTTTCATTAGTCATCAAAGTCAGAAACTAAATTCAACAGATTCAACAGATTCATATGACATTTCATGATCTTCATGATCAGAATGTACTGGTTCAAGACATACCAGACTCATTGTCAGTTGTAAGACTGGATGTTGTACTATCATGTTATAAAATAACACTCCACGGATAGTTCACTTGTATATTTTACACTAGGTATTCACATTTACACACTCTGGCTGATAGGCTAACTGTATATTGACCACAAGAATATTTATCATAGCACAAACGGACATAGGTTCCCCGTACCAAGTTGTCACAGTGAACGCTCGAATAAGACTGAGCTCCTTTTTTTTTTTTGTTGAAGGGGAAAAAATGGAATTACCCATGCCCAGGAGTCAGACCTCCCTGCTATTTCCGGGTCCCCACATATTGAGCGGGCATCAGCTCGTGTGGTATACGGACTAAAAACAACCCCTTTGTTTTTACAGTTGTCTTGGTAAGAATTAACTGTGAGCCATGGTAAGACTGAGCTCCATCCCTCAAGACGGCTTTTTATATTAGCTCACGATGACATCACAATGACAACTTGATGTGGGACCGCCATACAAAATAAGACAAGATAAATAAAGTAAAATTCATCAGAATAATATAACGCACAAAAATGACTATTTCAAACAATATAAATACAAAAATTATAACAATCACTGCCGCCAACATTTACAATAAGTTGTTCAATTTCTCTATCAATTACCAGTCCCCTGCTCATATTACAGTTTTTTTTCTATGCTCACAGCAATTACTCCATGTATCAGCAGTTATATCCTCGAAACAGTTTTGTACAAGCTGCAGGAACGTGATATTATCTAAACGAACATTATTTGTAGCAACTTTTCCTTCTACTATGTGCCATATAATTTATATCGGATTCAGGTCACAATGATATGGCGGCAGTCCTAGTATTTTGTGATCGTACTCCTGTACTAAATTATCAATCTCTTATACTGGGTCAGGTTTATTTTGTTTTACCATACAACAACATACTTTTGGTGGCTTTGGTAGGGTAGGCAATATTATTTGATGTAAGCCATTCTGCAATTTGATTTTTCTATGAACCGAGCTTGGAGGTTTGTTAATTTGGCTAGAATGATATCTAGCATTGCTCATGACTATACAGGTGGGTTAATTTAGATTGGGTAAGTTGCGAAGTATAAATATAACTTTCATCAAGGTATACCACTCTCCCTTACATCTTTGACTTCATGAAGGTACCTGTCCCTCCATGCTACTATATCATGTCGCTCCATAAGTACTGCTCTTTGATTTTTTACATTTTTTTTTTTTATTTATAACCATTAAGTTATAAATGAAAAAAAATGTGTAAGAGTAAACGAAGAGATTCTCCGCCACCAACAAAAATTATGGATTCTTTAAGAGCTGCAAGCAGCCGTTCCAAACTTGGTACTTCTTTTCAGACAGCATAAAATCCATGTATTTTATGCCTAATTGCACATAAATCAAAATCATCCAGATTGATTTTCTTTTTGGTTTTAGGTTTATTTTTCTTAGGCGTAGAAAGTACAGCTGACGTCCCACCTTCTTTTTGTATTTTCATTACGGAAGATCGGGATATGCCTAAAATACAACAAAATATTTTATTTACAAATAGTTACAAATCAGCCAATTCATATTGCATATACTATATGACGTACCTACCAGTCATGTTGACAACAAGGCAGATATTAAGAGGAATAGAGTCCAATCCTTCAGACTTTATATCCGCCAAATATTTCGACACTTTGTGAATAGCTTTTCATACGCCACTGTTAATCGTTCATGGCAATGCCGTGACAATAATTTTAATATTTAGTAAATGAATCTCACCTTGCAGACTAAATAAGGAAAATAAAGTTGTTAAGTTTTTTTTTATACTTTGCCTAAATAAATAATTATGAAAACCCTTTTTGGGCTGTTTTATTTGAAAGCTTGTAATGGTAACTCATTAGACAAATATATTGGCACCTGGGTTTATTTTTTGAATTCTGGAATTATTAGCTTATTATTCAAGGATATGAAAATTAAATAGTTTTCGGGTAGGAAGGTATTGACTAAAAATTTAAATCACTTGCCATCCTGTCCTAGATGACTACTAGAGCTCGTCTAAGCTTTAATGACGCGCCACTCTACTTTATAGTTGATATATTTTAAATATGCTTGTTTGACAAAATAAATTAATAAATGAAGGTTACAATCATTTTCCCAAATAAGGGTATTTAAAATAGCGCGTCATTTTGGCTTAGACGAGCTTAAAACAAGAATATCTTCGTGACTCGCGACACAGCATGGTCGGCAGTTGAGTCGCAAAAAAATGACGACCTTATTCTGCAAGATATCATGGTCCGTATGAAAACGTAAGTAAGAAAAAATATCAATTAATTAATGAGCTCGGATATTTTTGTTTAATTTGTTTCTTATATTACTAATCATATTTTGACGGCATATATTATTAAACACTTTTGAAGTAGGTAGTTATGTATTTTGCTTTTCCAAAAATTAGCAATATTTGTGACTTTAGAAATCCTCAAATATAATCTGTTTAATTTTTAATATTTTATCAACACAATTATTCTACTATTCAGATTAAAAAGTTGAATTAGAGTTATCTATTTTTTCTAGAAAGATAAGCCAGAAAATGTGTAAGTTACTAAATCTTCCTTATTAATGATAGTCCCTTTTGATTAATTAGTTTAATTTTGATTTCTTTAACGTCATATCATGATAGAGGTAGTTTTTTAAAGTTATCTATTATGCATATACTTATAAATCAAACTATGTTTATTTATTTTTTTGTTTTTATTTTTTTACATTGACGCGGAGACTTAAAATGTTTAATTCTTTTTATTTTAACCATAACTAACAAAACTTTATAATATCATAGAAAAAGAAAATTACAGTTATTAATTATGTCCAGGTTTTGTTAATTTTACGCGCCTAAAAAGCGTGTCTCAATGCTTGGGTTGACGGTTTTTCGTTTTTAATTTTATAAATCGAATTTAAACCATTCTTAAGAATTTCTGGCATAAGATGGGACACACCCAGCGCATTGAAAGCCAATGGTGCCACTTAAAGAAGCGGTTCAATAAAGTTAACTACAAAGGAAACTTTGATGATTGGCTAATAGACCACCAATGGCGGCACCATTGCAGAAAAAATCACTTTGATCCTTTTGTAAATTTCATTAGGGCTATAAAGAAAGTTTATAATAAATAGACAATAGTATATTGTATTATTTAATAAATAAAAAAATATGAAAATTAATATGTTTTTTTTTCAACTCTTAGTTAGTGTGTGTCAAGTGAGCTAATAACCTCATGTAGTTTCACAGAACCAAGGTTGCTATAGGTTGAGCCGAGCGAAGCGGAGCGGAGTGAGGCGACCCCATGTAGTTTCATAGCACCGAATTGGTGGCTATATATCACTTTCTGTTTAAATACTAAAGAAAGGTTTGTTAGCTCACAACGTTGAGAACCACTGGGAGCCGAGCGGAGTGAGGCGACCCCATCTAGTTTCACATAACCAAATTGGATGCTGTAGGTACCTTTCCGACTGAAAACTGAGATTTTCCGCAAAAACTGCACTAGGTAAATTTGAAGGTCATTGAACATCATGTAAACTGAAAAATTGACAATTTTCTGCAAATAAATCTATAAAGTTCAAGGTCATGGTCAATGACCTTATGTGCCAAGGTCAGTGACCTCGAGGTCAATGAACGTTGACCGATGTCACTTGTTTTTTTTTAGGAAAAATGAGCGAAAATTCAAGTTCAAGGTCAAGGTCGATGACCTTGTGGTCAATAAACTTTGCACTACATCTGACGTCAAAAAATCGTAAAAATCTGTCGTTTCCCCACCCTACTACTCCCACATCCCCACGTGTCCCGAAAGCTTGAAATTGCGATTTAAAAAAAATATAACTCGAAAACTGAAAATTTCCGACAGTTCGCATATTTTGCAATCATCTTAGAATACTTACACTAATTATGCATTTAAAAAATCAGCATCTGAAACCGCGGTCTTTCTAAAGTCCTTCCGAAAATCTTATTCAGGTTTCGTAAGTATGTGAGGAGGCTGCATTATAAACTGACATAGTCACAAACAGCAAAACGTAGCTTGTTCTAGTACAGAAGCTGAATATTATGCCCTTGGCAATGCTGTAAAAGAGGCGAAATTTGTTTGCAACTTTTAACAGGAGCTCAATTATAGAGAATTGTTAGAATCAAAGGTCATCACCATTTACAATGATAATCGTAGTACGTTAAAAATGGTAGAGAATGAGAGTTTTCGTACGACCAAACACATAGACGTGCACCATCACTTCATTCGAGAATGTGTTGATCGTAAACTGATTCGTTTAGATTACAAGCCTTCTTCAGAGTTGGAGGCAGATCAATTTAAAAATGCTTTACCTAAGGTGAAACACAACTATTTATTAAGAGCTTTGGTTTAATTTAATTTAATTTATTTGTTGAATAATTTTAGTATTAGGTATGCTAGTGCTTAATGTAGTAACAAACCCCTTACTTGAGCAAACTAAGTATAGTTTGCTCGAGTAAGGGGCAGTGTTAAAACCTTCATAGTTACTAATGTGAATGTGTCATATAGTGGTTGCAAAGAATTTGAAATGTGAGTTGTAGTATTCTGTGTCATGATGTTTTACTTGATCCTGAAATAATATATGTTATAATTATTACGGTTATGTTTGTGTTTATATTTTTCTATAATAAAATACATCTTTTGGATTTTAGGAGAAACTTGATATGAAATAATCTTATCTGTAGATGACGTGCTACTGCTCACCTGAAAAATAACAAGAAATTTAAAATAATAAAATACTAAATATATATAAATACTAAACTAAAATTAAATACTTAGCTACCACTGTTTGATCATATAAGATATGTATACCAAATATCATATCGATGTAGAATTCAGATAAATATTGTGGTTAAGACGCTGATTAAATAAATATGGGGTGCTGTTTTCATGTGTTTTTCAGGAAATACTGGGCAAATCGTAATTAATTTCTGGTATATGTAATTTGACTATATAATCTAGAGATTCTTAATTGGAAAACATGTTTGGATAAAATTTTCTCGATAGAAAATAAATACAAAGTCAACCCTTTTTTTATGGTTTTATCCTATTACACCGCAGTAGTAAGTGAATATGACTGTGTGATAATTGCAATGTATGAACAATTGTTATTTCTAACGATTTTCAATTTGAAAGTTAAATCCCTGAAATAGTTTATTTTTTATGATTTTTTTTTACGTTTTGGCGCTTACGTTGTTTCAGATTAGTCGCGAGTGCATTATTGGCATCCCGCTTTTTCTTATTCGCGAGTAATTATTGCATCTCACTTCCACTCGACAGCGCATTTTTATTCCATCATCGCCTTAACGGGCACGCGTCCATTTAAAATAACTATCACTCAATTCAAGCACGCATACGTGACCGATATCGCGCGGTGACGTCGGCAGTCGGCCAGCTACCGCATTGGGAGCAAGACCCCACGCGTTGCACTTGATGTACTCGTGCCCTTCTAATTACCAGTTAAAAGTTAATCCTGTGTTTTATTCAACGTCCTGAACACCTATCCGCTATAAACTGGTCCTCGAGCCGAATCATAGTTCAAAGACTGGAATTAGCTGGTGATTGTGATTGGAATGTTCAATACGCCGCCGCCGAAATCGGACAACGACATGGTGAAAACTCGCCGAGCGCACGCCAAAGAAAATGCCATGTCAGCGCCAGGGCCATCCCGTGTTGTGCATTCTGTGGAAGGAAACCCTCATCCAGTGCATGGAGACGACGACCTCGCCCATTGCTCGCCACCAAAAAATGTGGGTAGTTTGAAATTTGAGCCCACGAACAAAGCACGCTCGAGCTCAAAGATCAGCTCTCACACGACGAGTTCTGTAGTTGCACAAAGAAGGATGTACGAGCTCGAAGCTGCCGAGGCAAAGGCAAAAATAGATAAAGAAAAAATAGAAAAAGTCGCCCAAGATAAGGCGGAGATTGAGAAAAAGCTGGTCGACCAAAAACTAGCTGCAAACATAGCTGCCTTCAACGAAGACTGGTCCCGTAAGTCTGGAAGAAGCTCACGACTTTCCGAGGTGACATACAAGTCAGTACCCATTGTGGAACAATGGCTCGACAGCAACCATCGGGAAATCACCGCGCACCGCCGCCCCCGCACGGCGTCCCCGCTGCACGCGCCGCCCCCGCCGGCCGCGCCGCCAGCAGCACACACTGCGCACTCAGATTTCAACCTGCTGGCCCGAGCAATCCAAGAGATAGCCACCACTACTGCCAATGCCAACGGAAAGCTGCTGTCAAGAATAGCGACTACCAAGAGCTTGCCACCTTTCAGCGGTGACCCGCTCGAGTGGCTCCAGTTCAAGAAAGTTTATGAAGACTCAACGAACTTGTGCAATTTTAGTGACACCGAAAATATTTCACGTCTTAATGGCTGTCTACGTGGTGAAGCAAAAGAGACAGTTGCTTCACTTCTCATCGGTACTACATCACCTTCCATTATTATGAAGACACTGGAACTTCGTTATGGCCGCGCTGAAACGATTATAACCAAAATTGTCACGCAAATCAAGAAGATACCACCGTTACCACAAACTTATCATACAGAGATTGTAAGTTTTGCTATCAAAATTAAAAACTTTGTGGCAGCTGCCCAAGCCATACATCAGATCGATTATCTACGGAGCCCAGAACAACTGACTTCCGTTGTATCGAAATGCCCCAGTACACTTATAACAAAATGGGCCGATTATCTTTATGCGCATCAAGACACTGTAAGGGCTAAACTAGAAATGTTCGCCGAATTTCTACAGACAGAAGCTGAGAAAATTGCTACGGCAGGAGTGAGCCACATTCATATGTCAAGTCGACATAAAAAAGAAGATTGACGAACCAAGAAATATATATCGATCTCAATCTGTTCTCCTGCAGACATTTAGTGGAAGTGACACAAAGTGCAATTTCTGTCGCAGCAACAACAAACACTCACTGCCGAATTGCACAAAATTTAGACGTGCTTTGCGCAGGGATAAGTGGCGTTTTGTAAAAAACAACAGATTATGTGTCAAGTGTCTCGTCTCAAAACACAACAGAGATAACTGTCCCGCCGCCGCCTGTGACGTCGATGGATGCGGTTTATTGCATCACAAACTTCTTCACTGGCCGAATTCAAGTACAAGTGCTGCTACGAACACTGCTACGAGCGAACCCTCTACGTCAGACCCTACTATTGCTACGGTTAGCGACAACACGGACGTAGTCGCTACGAATGACGCCACCCGTGAAAACGAGGTCGAAAGTTATAGTGAAACCAGTCATCAATCGAGTGAGGTAGTGACCAATACCAATACGTCATCAAACCCTTCAGTGATGCTGAAAGTTGTACGCGTGAACATTCATGGACCAAATGGTGTCGTACCTACTTACGCGTTACTTGATGACGGCGCAACGGTATCGCTGATATCAGCTGATCTCGCAGACAGTGTGAATATAACGGGACATTCAGAAACATTACGTATACGTGGTGCTTGGAACTCTGGTGAACTTACATGTGAAACTGAAATAGTAAACGTGAAATTATCAAATGAAAATAATGAATATTTCAACCTACGTGCGCGTAAAATGCGCGAGTTGGACTTACCAGTGCAAAAACTTTCTAAAATACAACTCAATAATTATAAACACATACGTGATATCAAGGACTATGTTAATAGTGACGTCAAACCTAAAATTTTAATCGGGCAAGACAACAATCACCTAATAATGCCACAAAAAACTCTGCTTGGAAAACAAAGCGAACCTTGTGCAACTCTGACGTCATTGGGTTGGTGCGTGCACGGAATCGTACCTGCACCTATGCGTCGCCCCGGCATCACCACTGCACAGCTGATGTTCTTGGCTAGCGCTACCCCTCCCCGCCGCCACCGCGCGCCCCTCGAGCTCCCGGCCGATCGTGAAACCAGCCATTGCTACGAGACCGACGCGCACACACGCGAGGATACCACGCCGCCGCCGCCGCCGCCGCCGCCGCTTACATCCGACGAGTGGCAGCCGCGCACACATGCGCACGACAGTAGCTATACTGCGCCGGCAACATCATTACTTGACCAAGTAGATAACGATAAGGAACTGCACGACTTGGTAAAACATTCCTTTGCCTTCGAGTCTATCGGCGTAAACAATACGCCGCGCCAAAACAAAGATCATTTAAAAGCTGTGGCTATTGCTGAAAAAACTGCAAAACTGATAACGGGACAATGGTACATTGGGTTGCCATGGAAGAACGAGACAGAGATGGCAGATTCCTACGGAACACCCTACAAACTTCTATTAAACATAGAAAACAAAATGGCACGGAATGAGGAGTACGCTCAACGATACAAAGAGCGTATTGACCATCTCTTTCGTAATAACTACGCCCGACAAGTGCACAAAAATTAGCTCACTACACGTCGTATGTGGTACCTGCCGCATTTCGGAGTAGATAACCCGAATAAAAATAAAATGAGACTGGTATTCGACGCCGCTGCCAGCTCCCGAGGCCACTCGCTCAACGACTTCTTACTTCAAGGGCCTGACCTACTGGAGTCGCTCCTAGGGATAATGTTACGCTTCAGAGAGGGTCCCGTGGGAGTGACGGGAGACATAAAAGACATGTTTCTTCGTGTGAAAATAATCAAGGAAGATCAAAATGCTCTAAGATTCTTATGGCGCAATCACACATCCGAACCCATCAAGACTTACGCTATGACATCACTGATATTTGGCGCCAACTGTTCACCATTCATCGCTCAGTTCGTGAAGAACCATAATGCCAAGCGATTTGCCACCCAAATGCCCGGAGCGGTTAATGCTATTCTGAAAAATCATTACATGGATGACTATATAGATAGTTTTGAACAAAATGATGTAGACATAAATACTATAAAGCAAGTCACGGATATACATAAGAAAGGCAATTTTGAAATTGTTAACTGGACTTCAAATGAACCCGAAATTTGTTCGAGCGTACCAAAATAGACCTTAAGCCAGACAGCCGTAGAGCTTAATTTTGGAGGTCAGAACATGAGCGAGCGCACACTTGGATTATTGTGGTATCCTACCACTGACACACTCGCATTTGATCTGTCATTGCGGCGCATTCCTGAAAAATTGCTGAAAGCTGAAGAAAAGCCAACAAAGAGAGAAGTGCTACGCATTATTATGTCGATCTACGATATTTATTGCCTTTTATCCCCATTCACAATCAAGTCGAAAATTATCGTTCAAAATACTTGGAAAGAAAATATAAAATGGGATGAACGCATAACTGATAAACAATTTATATTATTCAAAGAGTGGATTATCGAACTACAATCATTGACGAACATTCGTATACCCAGATGGTATTTTCAAGCATCAACGAAGGTACATGAGCAAGGTCCTCTGAACCCCAGCTCTAGTCAGGACTTATCACAACAACTGCATGTATTTTGCGACGCATCACCCTCAGCGTACGCAGCAGTCGCCTACTGGCGAAAAGTGTGTGAAGACGGCTCTGTATGCGTGTCATTCATAGCGAGCAAGAGTAGACTCGCGCCCATTAGACCGGTCTCAATACCCCTACTAGAATTACAAGCCGCAGTGATTGGATATAGACTTGCTGAAACAATAGAACGCGAGCATAGAATTAAATCAAACGGCAGATACTTTTGGACAGATTCGTCAACATTGCTGCACTGGATAAACAATGATACTCGCAGCTACAAAGTATTCGTTGCCAACCGCCTGGGTGAAATTGATCAGCTGACAAAATCCAACGAATGGAACTACGTCCCATCGGAATTGAACGTAGCGGATATTGCTACAAAAAACAATAATTATAAATTACACAATGACTGTGTTTGGTTTTGTGGTCCCGATTTTTTATACAAGAAGTCTGAAGACTGGCCATCTGAAAAAGGGAAATTCGTTATTAATGAAGAAGTCTTAGAAACTGTAAACGTGATACAAAATAAAATAGATAAATCCAACTTACCTGTTCCTGATTCGACGCGATTCAGCTCCTGGCTTCGTTTGTTGAGATGCACAGCAAATGTGTTACTGTTCGTTGACAAGTGTCGCCGAAAGACAGGCCGAGGCACAGATATAAATCCTTCAGTGATGGAACAAGCCGAGATATTAACATTAAAACAAGCTCAAAAATAATCATTCCCCATCGAATTACAATTACTGCAACAGAACAAAGTAATAGAAACTGGGCGAACGCTAAATGTATCACCGTTCTTAGATGAACTTGGACTGACGAGAGTTGGCGGTCGGATAGATGCTGTACGCGACGTCCAATTGTCAGCCAAAATACCGATAATCCTCGACGGCCTTCACCCATCGCCAAGACTTATTGTACTTAACTACCACATCAAAGCTGCTCATAGCAGCAATGAATATGTAATAAACGAACTACGACAAAGATATTGGATACTCAACTTAAGACCTACTGTAAGAAATGTAGCAAGTAGATGTTTGTTTTGTCGTATAAGGAAAACGCAACCCGTCACCCCAAGAATGGGAGATCTACCTGCAGCACGCCTAGCTCACCATCAGCGACCATTTTCCCACTGTGGAGTAGACCTGTTCGGACCTATGGACACAACTGTAGGACGCCGACATGAAAAAAGATACGGCGTACTATTCACTTGCCTCACTATACGAGCCGTTCATATTGAGTTGGTACCAACACTTACTGCTGGCGTCGAGAAGAGGATGGCCCCATTGCATGTACTCAGATAACGGTACAAATCTAAAGGCAGCTGAAGCAGAATTAAAACGAGAAATCACAAACAGGATGATTAAATGGCAATTCATTTCTCCCGCCAGTCCACATATGGGCGGGGCCTGGGAGCGCCTCGTTCGAAGCGTAAAGACGGCTCTGAAAGTTGTGCTAAAGGAACGAGCACCACGAGAGGAAGTCTTACTTACCTTATTAGCCGGCCGCTGACACATGTATCCGTGGATCATCGCTCTCCTGAAACATTGACACCCAACCATTTCTTGCTCGGAACTTCATCAAACCTACCTGTACCGGGAGAATTCAATGACGGTGATATACATATACCTACGAAAATGGTGGAGAGTCGCTCAGAGATTCACTAACATATTCTGGCACCGCTGGATGAGGGAAGTTTTACCGACACTTCTGCTCAGACAGAAATGGCACAAAGAAGAGAAGCCGCTGGCAGCAGGCAGCCTGGTTTTTATACTTGACCCTAATAATCCTAGAAACACCTGGCCGAAAGGAATAATAGAGAAAGTGTACCCTGGCCGAGACGGACGAATAAGAGTCGTTGATATTCGAACAACAAATGGAATACTTGGAAGACCCGCAGTACGCGTAGCACTTATCCCTACGAAAGATGAGTGTCACAGAAATGACACTGTAGGGGAGAATGTAGATGACGTGCTACTGCTCACCTGAAAAATAACAAGAAATTTAAATTAATAAAATACTAAATATATGTCGGCGCAAGCGCATTTGATTATTCGATCATTTAAAATTGAATCGATTCCTACAACGATTGAGTGAACCACGAACGCACCGAGACTGACAGATGACATTTGGCGGCATGAAACTGTGGTTGTAAATGTGACGTGAGCCAATGAGAAGGCAGCGCGCCAGGCGTCGACCAATCAGAACGATCCGTGGATCAGGTGATACACTGGGGGTGGTGCTCCGTGGGCGATTTGGCGCGAGAGAGAAGAGGCAGAATGAGTCCGACCGGCGCCAACTCAGTGTGTCAATAATTGTGTGTGAATCACGACTGAACCACAAAATATAATAAGTAATTATCGGTAATAAATAATTGTGTCTAATTTACGGATTACTATGGATAGTGAAGACGAGGATCAAGGCAGGTCGTCTCCTATCCTACCTGTCAGGTCACGCGCCGATATCAGAAGTGGCCATGGCCCATCCCCTGGATTAATCAATAGTCAAGTAAGTGGTACTGAATCCAATCAAACTCTGACCTCGTTAGCCACTATACTGGAAAATTTAACCCGCCAACAACAAGAAAATTTAAAAGCCAATAACGAGTTTCTTGCGGCTATATTGGCGAAGGCTGAGGCTCCACCACAAAGGTCTAGATTACGTGACGTGTATATAGCACCCTTTGACCCTGATGGCGATGTATCGATACGCGATTGGTGTGAACATGTTGATCGTGCAAAAGATCATTGGAATTTAAATGATTACGAAGTATGCACTAAGATATCTGGACTATTGAATGGTCGTGCCAAATCAGTAGGCAATACCTGGCTTGTGAAATCACCGTTATGGAGTGATATGAGAAACGCATTGATTCAAACTTTTGAACCGGAAGCCAGATACTCCAATGATCTCTTCAAGCTCCGCAACTATAAATTTGATGCTGCTAACCCTGCTGAATCAATAACGAAAGCTTGGAATCTTTGGACGAGAATCATGAATGGTGACAAAGAAAAAGATGCTGTTGAAGCTGTTATAGGATGCATTGACAGTGAATATTTAAGAATGCGCTTGCTATCAAGTAAATGCTCAAGTGTTCCTGAGTTGATTTCAGTAGTCTCTACAATGAAGCGGGAACGAGATGGCAAATCTGGACCAAGTGACGCACCGCAACCCGCAAAGCGAGCACGCCTGCGGTTGGGGCGTGACATTACCTGTTACAGATGTGGGAAGGCAGGTCACCTCCAATCAACCTGTACAGCGGAAAAGGTAACCGAACCAAAATCATTATTGACAAACAACGATGCGAGAAATAATTTCAGCAGAAATGAGCGAAATGGCCCGAAGTGTAATTATTGCAGCAAAACGGGTCACATAGAAGAGACCTGTTTCAAAAAGATGTCAGACGATGCCAAAAGAGTAAATCTAGCCGGTACAACAGACTGTCAAGTTTCAACACCTATGCATATAAACATTGGTAACCAAAATCTAGTTGCGCTATTTGATAGCGGTGCGGACCGTTCCTTGGTAAGAAGATCACTCAGCTCATCAGTACCAGGAAAACGTGAAGATTACTCACTGATGCTAAAGGGCTTCGGAGCTGGGGTGCCAGTTATGTCATATCAAAGAATCACCGCTACTTGTGAGACAGGAAACATTTTTGTGGAGATAAATTTTCATGTGGTAGAAGATCATGAAATTCCTTGTGACATCTTAATTGGGAATGACCTAATGCGAACTCCGGGTCTTTCAGTCGTTATAAATAAGGATGGGGCGACACTGATTAGGACTAGTGTTATCATGAACGTGACAGAGGAGAATTTCATTAATTCTATTGACACCGACTTGACAGACGAGACACAAATTCTGGAGCTTAGGGCTGTTCTGGAAAAACATCAAGATGTTTTTGTCACCGGTGTACCGACATCAAAAGTTAAAACTGGTAGCATGAACATTCAGTTAAAAGACCCCACCAAAGTAGTATCTCGTCGTCCATACCGAATGACGCCGATAGAGCGTGAAAAAATAAATAGTATTGTTGAAGATTTGACTGTTCACGGAATTATTCGCGAGAGTACGTCAGAATTTAGCAGTCCGGTGATCTTAGTAAAGAAGAAGAATGGCGACGACCGGATGTGTATCGATTACAGGGAACTAAACAGCAATACGGTCCCTGTCAAGTTTCCACTACCGATAATATCTGACCAAATAGATAGATTGTCAGACGCTGTGTTGTTTATATGTCTTGACATGGCACAAGGCTTTCATCAAATTCCTGTAGAAGAAGAATCGATCCACAAAACCGCTTTCATAACGCCTAATGGCTTGTATGAATACGTTATGATGCCGTTTGGGCTGATGAATGCCCCCGCTGTCTATCAACGTTCTATAATGACAGCACTGCGTCCATTGCTTAATGACATACTAATATACATTGATGACGTGCTTATCAAATGTCAGAATTTTGGAGAAGGTCTACAGATGCTCGATAAAGTTTTGTCAATTTTACATGATGCTGGGTTTTCAGTAAATCCTAAAAAATGTTCTTTCTTCAAAGAGAAGATCGAGTATCTTGGAAATGTGATTTCTGGTGGGACTGTGAGACCAAGTCCGCGAAAAATTGAGGCCCTAGAAAAGTCTCCTGTGCCCCAAACAGTTAAACAGGTCCGGCAGTTCTGTGGTTTGGCGAGCTACTTTCGGAGATTCATCCCAGCATTCTCGGAGCGAATGATACCTTTATACAACCTGACCAAGAAAGACTCAAAATTTGAATGGACAGCCGAATGTGAAAGCGCTAGGCTGGACGTCATACGAAGACTAACATCAACCCCAGTCCTTCAGATCTTCCAGGAAGGCTTGCCTATAGAACTACATACAGATGCAAGCAGTACAGGTCTGGGAGCCGTTCTAATTCAAATAAAAGATGAACGTCAGCATGTAGTGGCTTATATGAGCTTGAGAACAACAGTACCAGAGAGTCACTACCATTCTTATGAGTTAGAGACGCTTGCCATAGTCCGAGCAGTCAAACATTTCAGGCAATACGTTTACGGACGATCTTTCACGATAATTACTGACTGCAATGCCATTAAAGCGTCTACCACGAAGCATGAATTACTACCCAGGATTCACAGATGGATGGCATACCTCCAGCACTATGACTTTAAGATTGAATATCGTCAAGGATCTCGGATGAAACACGCTGATTTCTTTAGTCGTAATCCGGTGGCGTGTATCAATCTCGCAAACAGTACTGAGTCATGGCTCAAGGTAGAACAAAGACGTGACCCAGAGTTATCTGGCATTATCAAAAAATTGGAACGCGGAGAAGAATTGAGCGAATACCGTTTGAGTGACATGGTTTTGCAAAGAAAGCAAACCGATGAGTTTGAGCCAGGGCAAGGTAGTTGGAAGAAAGTAGTCCCAAAATCTTATCAATGGAGTATGATCAATGCTTACCATAGCTCACTTAAACATTTTGGATGGGAAAAGACGCTTTCAAAACTGCGTGAAGAATACTGGTTTCCTGAGATGTCCAGCACAGTTAGAAAATTTGTGGATAACTGTGTTATTTGCAAGACTAGTAAGGGACCTTCAGGAGCTAGGCAGGTGCAAATGCATCCGATTGCAAAGGAGCCAATTCCTTTTCACACAATACATATTGACATGACGGGAAGATTGACCAAAAGAAATGGCAAACATGAATACGTTGTCGTAGCCATTGACGCCTATACCAAGTATACAATGCTTACTTATGCTACTGACAAAACAGCAAGATCTATGCTCTCAGTGCTAAAGAAGGTTGTGGGACTATTTGGAGCCCCAAAACAAATCATCAGCGATCAAGACACAGCTTTTAAGGCGGAATTTGAGGAATACTGCACACAGTTTGGAATCATACAACATTTTATTGCACCTGGAGCAAGCCGTGCCAATGGCCAAGTAGAGCGAATGATGGCTGTGGTGAAAAATGGACTGACGATAATTCGCAACTATGAAACAAATGACTGGAAGAAAAGCCTGGATGCTTTACAATTAGCCATCAATTGTACGAAAAATAAGACCACCAATGTAAGTCCACTAAAAGCTTTGACAGGAAGACAATGTGCAGTTCCGTCCGAACTTATTTCATTGATTGACGAAGCAGAAGGAACCGTAGATCGAGAGAAGTTGGATAAATACATACAAAAAAGGATAGAGGATACAGGAAAGGAAGACAAGACACGAGTCGACAAGGGTAAAGCTCAAGTAAAACGATTTCAGAAAGGAGATATTGTTCTTTTTAGAACAAATCCCAGATGCCAAATTGGACTGGATCTAAAGTACCCAGATGCTTATGTAATATGGAAGATATTACCTAACGACCGTTACTATATCAAGAAGATTACTGGTAGAGGCAGACCAAAGAAAGCTGCTCATGATCAACTACGTGTGGCGCCAAAATTGGTTCAAAACACAAACCAGGAACCCGTGTCGGCGATAGATGAACACCCAGATGAAGTCGATGACAGATTGTTAGATGGTGAAGTGGGGTCTACACCTATTGAGTTGGGACCAGTTGATTAATTGAAGTCAGATGAAACCATGACAATAACAATGGATAAGGGTGAGTGTTGACAAACGTTTGTTCTAGAGATTACATTGATTTGTACTTAGGGCGTAATTGTTGGATGTATTGTGTGTGCAGTTGAGGACAGAGGCCACCTAAAGAAGTTTTGTTTTAGTTAGTTGAGGACAGGGGCCTCCTAACGCTGTTTATGTAAATTAGTTGAGGACAGGGGCCTCCTAATGCTGTTCTGTGTAAATTAGTTGAGGACAGGGGCCTCCTAATGCTGTAATGTGTGAATTAGTCGAGGACAGGGGCCTCCTAATGCTATTATGTGTGAATTAGTCGAGGACAGGGGCCTCCTAATACTGTAATTTGTGAATTAGTCGAGGACAGGGGCCTCCTAATGCTATTATGTGTGAATTAGTCGAGGACAGGGGCCTCCTAATATTCTTGTGTGAATTAGTCGAGGACAGGGCCTCCTTATACTATTATGTGCGAATTATTCGAGGACAGAGGCTTTCTAATGTTGAAGTGTGAATTAGATGAGAACAGGTGCCTCCTAATTATGTTTTGTTTGAATTAGCTGAGGATAGGAGCCTCTTAATGATGTTGTGTAAGTTAGTTGAGGACAGGGGCCTCCTAACGGTGTAGTGATGGTTTGAGATAAGGAGTCAAACCTCTTATTAAATATTTCAAGTGAAAATTGATAATAATGATCATGGTCCTGGTCCTGGTCTCTTATGTGAAGTTGAGTTTAGTTACTTCTTTATTTGAGACTGTGATAATTTTGAAAAATCCTGGTCATGAAAGGCCGAGTAGTAAAGCCCAGGTTGTATGTGGGCAAATGATTTTGTGGAAACTTTTATTTTCAGAGCATGTCGAGCGCGACCTGCGGCAGGGTGGCCGTGTCGGCGCAAGCGCATTTGATTATTCGATCATTTAAAATTGAATCGATTCCTACAACGATTGAGTGAACCACGAACGCACCGAGACTGACAGATGACATTTGGCGGCATGAAACTGTGGTTGTAAATGTGACGTGAGCCAATGAGAAGGCAGCGCGCCAGGCGTCGACCAATCAGAACGATCCGTGGATCAGGTGATACACTGGGGGTGGTGCTCCGTGGGCGATTTGGCGCGAGAGAGAAGAGGCAGAATGAGTCCGACCGGCGCCAACTCAGTGTGTCAATAATTGTGTGTGAATCACGACTGAACCACAAAATATAATAAGTAATTATCGGTAATAAATAATTGTGTCTAATTTACGGATTACTATGGATAGTGAAGACGAGGATCAAGGCAGGTCGTCTCCTATCCTACCTGTCAGGTCACGCGCCGATATATATATTAATACTAAACTAAAATTAAATACTTAGCTACCACTGTTTGATCATATAAAATATGTATACCAAATATCATATCGATGTACTTACCTAGTTAGAATTCAGATAAATATTGTGGTTAACGGGCACGCGTCCATTTAAAATAACTATCACTCAATTCAAGCACGCATACGTGACCGATATCGCGCGGTGTCGTCGGCAGTCGGCCAGCTACCGTATTGGGAGCAAGACCTCACGCGTTGCACTTGATGTACTCGTGCCCTTCTAATTACCAGTTAAAAGTTAATCCTGTGTTTTATTCAACGTCCTGAACACCTATCCGCTATACTTATCTACTATTTATGGTAGTTTTCCTTAATGAGGCCACACAGGAACTGTCAATGTCAAAAATGGCGAATGAAAAAACAAACGAAAGCGCGGGAAACCATTGAAATAACCAGGCGGGATTTTCGAAGTTTTTATAAATTTCATCGATTATTCGTGTATAAATCGGGGTTTTTAGAAATAAAAGGCGTCTGGAGACAAATAAAAAGAAACCAAACATGGGGAAGATGCGAACAAAGTGAAAAAAAGATGAGGCTGAAGAGAAAAGTGAAGGAGACTCCACGTCGTCGTCCGAGTCAGAGGTCGAAAGCGCAGATAAGTACAAACCTTATCTGGTAACAGATTATAAGAGACGATACCCTGAGGATTCCGGTGCTACAGAATTTGTAGTATTCGTAGAGTCTTCCAATGCGGATATACCTATAGGAACCCGAGACCTAATGTCCATATCTAGCTGTATCAAAAGGTTTAATAAAGGAATAAAATATCTCAGGTCAATGAACAAGTTCAAAATTGCCATATACTTCGAAAAAGCCAGCCTTGCTAATGCCTTCTTGAACAATGCTACATTTTTAAAAGACTACCAATTTAAGGCCAATATACCAGCTTCAAGCACTGAAATTACTGGTATAATAAAAAATGTACCCACCAACTTGACAAACAAAAAGATATTCACAATGCTATCAAGTTACAAGAAAATAATATCTGTTCGAAGATTCACAAAAAGGACCAAAGTTGATGATAACTTCATTCAACAGCCGCTGCAGACAGTAGCCATCACCTTCGCGACGTCAGTTCTTCCAGACTACGTAGATTTGGACGGTTGGCGGCATGACATCTCAGCGTATGTTCCACCAGTCAAACAATGTTTCCGGTGTCTCAGGTATGGTCATTTAGCAAAGTTTTGCAAGAACTCCGAGCGCTGCTCCATCTGTAAAGAAGACCACTCATATAAAGTTTGTAAAACTCCGATCGAACAGGCTAAATGCTTCCATTGCGATGGCAATCACGTTAGCATTTCAGCTCAGTGTCCAATTAAGCAAAAGAAAATACAAGAAAACAGACAAAAAAATCAGACACCATCATTCGCTGACATATTCAAAAATGGAAATTTCCCACCTCTCGGCCCTAAGAAGCCTCTTGATCTCTTGACATTATTAAAATCAAATGACAAGGCACTGAATCTCTTAGTGCAAAGCATTATAAAAATTATAACATTAAATAAGACACAAGATACCCCAATATCCTCTAAAATGTGTTAGATGTTTTAAGCGATTTTTTCAACTCCAGTGATACCAAGAACATTAGTTCAAATTCACAGACAAATTAAAGATAGTACAGTGGAATGCTCAAAGTCTGTTATGTAATCGCCATATTTTTACTCAATTTTTGTATGAAAATAATATTGACATAGCTTTAGTTTGCGAAACTTGGCTCAAGCCTACACAACGTTTAAATATTAAAGGATACTCAATAGAACGCAATGATTGTGGCAATAAACACAATGGTGTTGCCATAGTCATTCGTAACAACATACAATACAGTAGATTAAAAACATTTTTAGATGATTCACTTCAGAATATTGCTATCAAAATAAACTTTAATAACAGTTCATTATCAATGGCCAGTCTTTATATCCCGACAAATTGTAGTCCTACTTTTAGAAAAACAAAATTTGATAATTTTATTAATACCTTACCACAACCATGCTTAGTAGCAGGTGATTTCAATACACATCACACCATGTGGGGTTGCCAGTCTGTCAGTCCTCGTGGAAGAGATGTCCTCGACGCTGTAAATGAATGCAATTTAGTGTTATTAAATGACACAACCAACAACTGTAGGTACAAATAACTGGAGACCAAATGGTTTGGATTTAACAATAGTCAGTCCCTCTATAGCCCTTAATTGCAATTGGACAGTATATGATGATCCCCTGGGAAGTTATCATCTACCCACAATAACTGAGATTTTGATCAACACTATCACTGATTCTTCTACAAACAACTTTATTTCTCAAAATAACACAGCTGCACTCAAAAGACCTAATCTACGGCTAGTAAATTGGAATTAGTTTTCAAAGCTCGCCAACACTATGCTTAAAGAATTTATTATTAACCATAACGATCCTCTACAGTCTTACAATGACTATTGTGATCTCATTCATAAAGCTATTAATCAATCGATGTTTAGAAGTCAGGCCCAAAATTCAAATATGAATAATAATAGCTCGAAACAGACAGGAAGCAATTTTAAATACCGGCATCCTCCTCTGCCATGGTGGAATGAAAAGTGTGCTAATGCAGTTCAAAAAAGGAAGGAAGCTTTTATTATATTATTATTAAATTAGAAAGATTAAAAAGTTGGAAGGAATACTGTACTGATATAAATAGATCCACTCCAATTTCTAAAATTTGGCAAACTATGCGTAAATTTAATAAATCCTACAGTAAAAGTACGCAACTAAATAATAATAATGAAATATTTTGGATATATAACTTTTTAGGGAAATATACACCTGACTTTGTTTCACAACCAATGCAAATAAATAAGACACAACCTTTGGTTTAGATTGCATTTCTTACAAAATGTTTCAAAAACTGGAAACAGATTGCCTTGTGAAATTTTTAAATATTTTAAATTGACTCTGGGAGCAATCAATAATTCCAAAAGAGTGGAAACAAGATTGCTTGGTTCCAATTCTAAAAGCAGGAAAAGATCCAAATGATGCAGACTATTACCGTCCCATTGCATTAACATCTTGTGCAGGTAAACTTTTTGAGCAACTTATGAAACAACGTCTTGAGTTTTATATTGAATCCAATCATATTCTTCCAAGAAATCAGTTCGGGTTTCGTCGCGGTCGGTCAGCAAGAGAAATTATAGAGCATCTCTTCCATGATACTGATGCTGCGGTTAACAGTAATAAACAACTTGTCTGTATTTTTTTCGATTTTGTAGGAGCATTCAATAACATTAATCATTCTGTTTTATGTACCATTCTTTCTTCTTTGGGAATACCTGAAAAATGTGTTAGGTGGATTTATGAGTTAATCAGTGGAAGAGAAGTTTATGTTAAGATGAGTTGCAATAATATTTTTGGGCCTAGATTGTCAACTAAAGTCGTCTGTCAAGGTGGCATTTTGAGCCCTTTATTGTATATTCTCTACATCCACAGGCTCAATGAAATGTTAGGAACAGAAGTCAGCAACTTACAGTTTGCCGATGATTTGGCTATTTATTGCAGTGGTAATAACATCACACACACAACTCAAAAATTAAATTTAGCACTGGAAAAATTACATAGTTACTTTCAATATTAAAATCTAGAAATTAGTCCAGCTAAAAGTAAAGTAGTCATATTCTCAAAGAAAAAAGTCATCCCAGTTAAGCTACAATATGACAATAACTTATTATTTATTTATTTATTTATTTATTTAGGTAAACCTTACAGCTTTTAGTATTATATACAAGTGATATTATAAGATATTACGCCAATTACAAGGTACTCAAAAATACAATTAAATACAGCAGTTTTAAAGAATGATAGTTACTTATGTCTAATGTTATTAAGTTATAGTGAGTGGGTATTTACATTAAGATTGTAAATAATATGTACTTCTCCATATTTCATGACGTAGGAGGAGGGGGGAGGGGGGAGGTTGGCGGGCGGGTGAAGGAATGGAGTAGGGTGAGGTATCTTTATAAGCGATAAACGATTTACAATAGAAAGTCATTCATGTAAGTTAATGAGAGACAGAATTTTACTTTTAAATGTGTTACGTGATAGGCCAAACAAATCAATAGATGAGAATTTTTTATTGTAAAGTGTGGGTAAGCGAATAAATGGGGAGTTTTGAGCGTAGTTTGTTGCGAATTTGGGCACGTACAAAAGTGGTGTACGACGGGTTCGTTTGTTGGGTATATTGAACCCCACATGTTTGAGTAAGTCACCGCAGTCAAATTTACAATTTAATAGGTCGAACAAAAACATCATATCGATGAGATCGCGCCTGTCCTCTAATGACATTACCTTGTGACGTAAGCAAGATTCAGCATAGTCGTTAGATAGAAACCTAGCTTTATAGGTGCTTCACGAACAGACACTGGAGACGCTCTATTTGGGTACGATATTGGGCGTAGAGTGGTCGCCAGACAACGGAACCAAACTTTAAAACACTTCTGACATACGCATAATAAAGAGCTTTGAAGCAGTGTACGTCCTTGAATGGGAGACTACTCCGAATAACAAAACCCAATGACTTGAATGCCTTGCTGGTGATATGTTCGACATGTTCATTAAACGTAAGTTTATGGTCAAGCATCATTCCCAAATCACGTACTATATTCGTTCTTGGTATAGCTTCCTTACTAATCATATAGTAATATTGTATTGTAGTATGTTTTCGTGAAAACGAAATCACCTGGCATTTACTTGTATTTACACTGATTCGATTTTGAGAATAGTATTTTGAAAGATTGTCGAGATCAGATTGAAGTAAGTGGCAGTCATCTATAGTTTCTATTCGTCTAAATATCTTCTTGTCGTCGGCGTATAATAAATAATTAGAATTTTTGAAACATATTACCAATTCAATCTCAAATAAAAATTTTGGGTGTAGTTTTTACACAGAATCTCTCATGGTGTAGATATGTTGATTGCATAACGGAACGAGCTTTAAGAGCTACCAACACTTTAAGATCTTTGGTTGGCAGCCATTGGGGTGCCGATCCTAAGATTCTTTTAACTCTATACAAAGCCCTTGTAAGAAGTCACTTTGACTATGGTTTTTTCTGTTATTGTATAGATCCAAAATTAGTAGATAAACTTGAAAAGATCCAATATATAAATTTAAGATTAATCTTAGGAGCCTTTAAGTCATCTCCAATTAATTCAATGCAGGTTGAGTGTAACTTGTGTCCATTAATGATCAGATTCAATAATTTAAAACTTAATTTCATTACCAAGTTGTTGTCTGAAGATGGCAAACTCCTTCTTTCTAAACTACTAATGCTTAACTCTAATAACTTTTTAACTTGTAACATTCAAGAAACTTTAACTTATAAGAGTAAATATAATATCTACAATAGTAGTACTTTGCCTTGTTATGAAGGATCATATGAGAGCAAATTCTGTGGGTTAAAGATTCACATAGATAGGACACTGAGTGATAAATATGCAGTTTACAATAAATTGGATTGAACACAGAGAGTTTATACAAATTTATACAGATGGCTCGAAATGTAAACGTCTCCATGGCTTACTATGATCCTGTCACTAAATTGGGACATGGGTTCAGATCGCCATCAAATGCAAGTATATACACAGCAGAAGCTCAAGCCATTTATGCATCTTTAGAATATATAGAATCAACTAACCTTAGTTTCAAGAAATGGTTGATAATTTCGGACAGCATGAGCGTTTTAATGGCACTGTCAAATCCCACGTACAATGGTAGCACAAACTATATTATTTATAATATAAGGCAGAAAATTAGTAGGCTTTGGCTCAATCAAGATCGAGAAATAAGTTTGTTTTGGACACCATCTCACATTGGCGTCTCTGGCAACGAACTCCCTGATAAACTTGCCAGCTCTATAATAAAAAAACCCCAATATTCACCAAATACCTGTCAAGAACATTAAGTTGCCAGCTTCAGATTGCAAAACCGACATTAGAACGAATATTAAACATCAATGGATGCTTCATTGGAGAGAAACGACACAAATAAAAGGAAAATGGTACAGCTATATTAACTCGGACATTAAGAGAGAGAAGAGAGAGAAAATATCTACATAGAAACTTCAGTTTGTACACCAAATCATGGAGCTCCTGGCAGCCGCAAGTAAACCTGACATCATCACCACTGGCTGTCTTCAGAACAACATTGTAGAGGAGATTATCTGAACCAATTCCAGGAGTATTGGTCATCACCTCCAAATTTGGGGAAGGAATCATTTTCAATCTATGTAAATGTCCATTAAATCTGCCATGTCCAATTCTCAAACGACAAATTGTTGTGTAAAAGTTTCTATGTAGATATTTTCTCTCTCTTCTCTCTCTTAATGTCCGAGTTAATATAGCTGTACCATTTTCCTTTTATTTGTGTCGTTTCTCTCCAATGAAGCATCCATTGATGTTTAATATTCGTTCTAATGTCGGTTTTGCAATCTGAAGCTGGCAACTTAATGTTCTTGACAGGTATTTGGTGAATATTGGGGTTTTTTTATTATAGAGCTGGCAAGTTTATCAGGGAGTTCGTTGCCAGCTCTGAACCCATGTCCCAATTTAGTGAAGAGAAGAAAAGAAATTAAAATAAGACCAGGCGGTATTGGCTTAAGCTCTTAGCCTTTTCCATAAAGGAAAAAACATTAAAAAAAAAAAATAAACAAAACAAATTGGCGAAGGAGTGAGAGAGAAATAGTGAGAATCGAGATTTGTTGCCATAGTTTCGCAAAAAAAAAAAATTTTTCAACAAGAGCCTCAATTCACAATGAATAGATAACATAAAGTCTCATCTAACCCGGCCATCATGGAAGCAAAGAAACTCATAGAATCAAACATACTGCCAAATATCATCGACATAGAATGGAAGTTGGAGGTGATGACCAATACTCCTGGAATTGGTTCAGATAATCTCCTCTACAATGTTGTTCTGAAGACAGCCAGTGGTGATGATGTCAGGTTTACTTGCGGCTGCCAGGAGCTCCATGATTTGGTGTACAAACTGAAGGATTTGGTCCGGCACTGTGAGAGAATGAAGAATGATCTAATGAAATAATGAATTCAGGATAGTACAATTAATTTATGAGGCTTGGTGGGCTCTATTAGATTAACCACATCCAACTTGAATCACCAACCCATTATGTTTATAATGTTATTTATGCTGTGTTATTTATGTTTAATGGAAAAAAAACATTGTAAAGTACTTTGTTTACTTTCCGCTACCTTAGTATAATTATATATACGGAGATGACTGTTGAGGTGTGTCAAGGAACTCAAATCATTCTGTTAGAAATGAGATAGTGATTTAGTACATTTTGTCATATAAAAAATGTGGCTAAGCAACGATAAGATAACCACTCCATTATTCCACAAATCCCCTGCTACTATCCATTATAAAGGGGATTTGTAGAATGTTTGATAATTTTTGAACTTTCGGCAGGAAGATGTCCTTGGGTTGGTTTGTTTGTTAAGTTAACCTTTGAAATCTCACCAAAACAATATGGTGTCGGAATTTATTAATTGGTTTTGGACTATTACCTAAGCATAAGATTGAAAATATGTGTTTAGTTTTTAGCAAATATTATATTTGATGAAAATGGATTTCACTTTTTGGGGACAAAAAATGCCCAGGAGAGCAGAAGTTGATAAATTTTACAATACACACACACTGCAGTTAATATATGAATATCGGCCGTTAATAATATGTTGAGACCCATTAACACTAAACACACAAATAAACCTGAAAATAGATTTCTTAAAACTCTGCTCATCTAGTAAGTGCACCTGGTACTTTTTGTAAATATGGTATAATATGTATAAACATTGCCACACTTTAATACAAATTGATTCCTTGTGACAATTTTATAGTAGTTAGTGTGAAATGTGACAATTTTATGGTAGTAGTTACAGCAGCATTTAGTAAAAATGAAATACCAACACTTTTTTTTAGTATTTTATTATAAAAAAGTTAGTATATTAACAACTTTATGAAAGTTGTGAGTAACATCTACTTCACATCAAAAATATTTATTACAATCTATTAATTATATTTTTAAATATATTAATTAAATTTCATTTAAGGCATATAAATTTCAGACACCAATAAGCTAATGTCATCATAAGGCAGTGATGAAGGCACACTTATTAAATTATAAGTACAATAAAAATTTTAGATTAAGAAATAACTTTTATCTTGCTTTTATAGTTTTAACTACAAAAATAATAAGGGACAGATATGAATACTATGGAGACTCCCTCTCTCCCTTTCATTTTCCAAGCCACATAAGGAGAAGGAGATTGACATATTGATCTGTCTCTTATTCACAATGGGCATGCGGTTATCAACTTCAAAAGCTCTTAATTATACAACATTTATTTATTGTTACTTTTATTTTATAAGTCATCCACGAGCACAGAATAAATAAATCCGCAAATCTGGAAAGCCAACATAAAAGAGCAATACCGACAGTTGCGGAAATTTTAACTGTTGTTGGAAATGTTAACATTCAGGGTTAGGAGTTGTAGAGGTTCGAATACAATATTACCTAGAAGATACTAGTAAATAACTTAATATGGATAGTATATAAAACGATATTCCTGGTAAATAGTATAGACTACAATAAAGATTCTGTAGATTGTTGTTTTATGTAACTTTATAATAGAATAGTTTGTATTATGTTCTGACCACTAAATAAGATTATATGACATACATTCCTATACAACCAACTAAACAATTATTATTGTAAACAATACAACCAACATAAATAGATGAGTAAATAAAAGCTATTTAAACTTTCTGAACTGTAAAATATAGACTTATATCAAATGTAAAAATACTATAAAGCAATGAAAAAGACAAAGAAATACTGATAGCATACAACCAAAAGCGGAAAAACTTATGTGATAGTAAACATCATTATCCTCATATCATGGCACTTAATGAACTTGTACATTTGTAAAAAACTAAACATGGATCTGTGAACTACGACTACGTAGTACCGACTACCACAATGTTATTAACATAATTCACCAAGTTAAAAACTTTACATAAACCAAGCCCTATTTCTTCCCCCCCGGTCGGGATGCAAATGTCGTCAAATTACGCAAACACAAGGCTACAATATCTGTCTGTCTGACAGTCAAGTCCAAACGTATTACACGACATTGTAAACGAATATACGGTACTTATAGACAGAATTCATCTTATGACAATGACCTTAAACACCACTGCTGATAGGTCTCAGTAAAGCACTAAAACGCAATTTCTTTTACCTGGATGATATTATAATTCCAGCCTTTTTGCTTGAGAAACTAAACTGCTGGACCGATTTCTAATGTTCAAAAAAATAGGAGCAATCTGCAAGGTCAGCATTACAAATAAAGGATTTTTGAAATCGGTTCATAAATGGTACCAGTTTTAACATTACAACAATTAACATTAAATTGTAACAAACATTAAAAAAATACAACCCCCTCCTTTTTTGAAGTCGGTTAAAAAGAAGATTTAAAAAACGGTCAAATGCGAGTCGAACTCGCTCACGAAGGGTTCCGTACCACCGTACAATGGTAGGGATGGTGTGGAGTGAATAGTTTGGATTTTACATAGCAAAATGTGGTTTACAAAGTTATTGGTCGGCTTGGCGGCTACTTTCACACTCCATGTACGTAAACAGGTGCATTCTTAAGTTTGTATGTGGTATTGAAAGAATGTTTGTATGGGATTTTATATTTATTTTATTATAAAATCCCATACAAACTACCCTTAAATATTTATTTTATTCTGTTTTTTATTATTTGTTGTTATAAAGGCAACAGAAATACATCATCTGTGAAATTTTCAACTGTCTTACTATCACGGTTCATGAGATGCAGCCTGGTGACAGACAGACAGACGGACGGACAGCGGAGGCTTAGTAATAGGGTCCCGTTTGACACCTTTCGGGAACGGAACCCTAAAAACGAACGCCTGTTACAAAGCCTATTCGTTTCTGAAAGAGTGGTCAAATGTGAAAGGAGATTAATCGAAGATTAATTCAAAATAGCGGCACGTGATTGGCTGAAATTATTTTAGGATGTCACAGCAAATTTTCCTTTCGGAAACCGGACGTTATTATCCCAGGGTCGGACCACTACAGTCCGCAGAACCTACTCGTTTGCTGCCAAATTACTAGGGACTACCGTGAGGATTTCCGAACAAGTCAGTAAATTACTATTAAGCTGTTGGATGGCGTTCACTGGCTTGACCTTGTGATTAGGAGTATCTACGGACTCTGTCGCAATCAGCCTAATGGCAAAACGGAAGATATGGCCCTAAAACCAGTTGGCAATGTTCAATAGAGAAAGAGGCTGCCATCGTGGGGGCAGATCTAGAGCAGATGACCCAATACTGGACCAAATCTTAATTGCACTGAGAGCCAACAGAAGAAGATGATGTTTTTGAAGAATAATGGCTTGTGGCGCCCGAACACAGTCTAAACACAATAGGTCCGACCATCCGCCTCGCACCTAAATCAGATGACGTCAATATCATCAGAAAAAAAAACATCTATAAGTTAGTGTTCTTTCCCACTATGCAGCGCTCTCAGAGGCGGCCGATTTCTCTATTAATGACTGCAGCGCGACGTACTAAAACTGTTGCAAGCTCACGTATGCACCATTTCTTATTCAACAAAACGGTAATTGGCAAGGTAGTCCAATAAATCTAGAAACGTGTCTAAAGCTGAACCTATTTCAACAAAAACGTTTGACAATCAGAATTGTAGGTATGTTTACAGCAGTTGTATTTCATAAACACAATTTTTTATAAAAAAGACAGCATTTGACTATGACGTCACATGCTATGTAATGTAATATTCCATAGAACTCGTGAACATAACCGTTTTGACAATTCCTAAAAAGTATCTATTTTAACTAGCAGTCAAATATCGTAATGCCGGACTAATACCCGTTGTAATACATTTTCGAAATGAAGCGTTCCATCCATTGTCGCGCGGCTGAAGTGTAGCTTGAAAGCGCGATGTAACGTCACACTCGGTGCAGTGTTGTAAGTGGCAACTGGATAAAGACCTCACTTAAGTTGTGTGAGAGGGGGATGGACTATGCAGTTTGTGATGGGGCTCGAGGCCTCCTCAGCGCTTCATCTTGTCCAGGATCGGCAGGATCATGCTGAAGGCGGGCCTCTTGCCCGGGTCCTCGTGCATGCAGATGCGTATCAGCTTGGCCACGTGGGGCGACAGCCCCGGCGGGCATAACACGCGCAGGCCCTCCAGGGCGACCTTCATGCCGCACTCCATGGGCGAGAGATCCGCAAACGGGACCTGTGTGCGTCGGGACGTATGATTAGATTACTGAATACTTAGCTTGCTAGACTCATGAGAATGATACGAGAGCGAATCCAAAATTGCTAAATGTTGGGAAATCGCAAATTAAAGTGTCACTGTCATATAATTTCGTCGAGGGGTGCTAAACCGTTAAACTTGGAATAACCGGCTTTAAGTTCAAGGACTATTTCTTCCTCCCCAGTCACCACAAACCAAAACGTCATCTGTGTATTTTTTTTGTATTTGTTGATTTTTTCTTTTTCAAAAGCTAAAGCAATTTTGATAAATTTGTATGGGACCACCTCTGAAGTATGACCAAGAATCAATCAAAACTGAATCAAAACAAGAATCATCAAAATCGGTTCATAATTGACGGATTTCAATTGGGGTCCACATATTGAATCTATATGCAAACGGTTATAAGAGCTATAATGGATAAACTAGTAATATTAAAGCATAAATTACCTTTTAACATTCTAAGACTAATATATTTATCACTAACAGATTCAATACTGAATTATGGCTTAAGGAGCTATGGAAGAACTTATAAAACATACATCGATAACATATATAGAATACAATATACCTAGTCGGTCCTTAAGTTCTGTCACAAGGTTTTTGATAGATAAAACTCAGCAATAAACTTTTTCTTATCGTATTATATATGATTAAAAAGCTTATTTTATACGAATCAAATTGCAATACAATACATTTTGTACGATTATCGCAATATGACAAAAACCTTATAACTTGAGACAATCGCGAACCCAAAATACGCCGCAACTGACAAAAATACCACAAATTTAATAAAAAAACAGTGTTCCAGATAACCAACAAGCTTTTTTTTATTTATTATGAAACCTCGATTTTAGACCATGCTTAACAACTAGCATTTGATTTTCTGTTAGCTTTCAGTTCCAACTACTCCCAAAGAGAACTTTACGTACTTTTTACGTTTTCAGAAAAACGTATAAAAATTATCTTGTGGGCAACAAGTACACTACGTAAAATGTGAATATGAAAATTAGTTTTACCCAGACTTAGTTATCTTATGCTTCAAAATGAAGGTAACGAGTTCAGAGAGGGTTCTGACTAAAATCTCACGTGAAAGGTTTTAAGAGTCATGGAAAAAAGATAAAGTGAATCACGTCCGTATTTTTGATTGGTTAAAAAAGTGCAAAATCTCTGAAGAAACTAGCATTTGTGTAATATGGCTTTAAGCATTTAAATCCAATAATCGTTCTAATTTATTAGTATTTAATGAGCTATCAAACCATATATAGTATTAAATAAAAATAAACTTGGTATTATTTACTATGCGGCAAAATATTTGTGACAGAACTTATGGACCGACTAGGTACAATAGCTTCGAGAACGTTTCGAGTTTATTTCCTCCAGGCATAGCAACCGGAGATCCCACACGATGTCTCTTCTTTCTACTCCTCGGCATAACACTGCTGCTTACAAACACTCGTTTAGGTTAACGGCGATCCGACTGTGGAACGCACTTCCCTGCGCTATTAGAGATAGTCCCTCAATTTTCACTTTTAAGACAAGATTGAAAGAGCATTTCCTTTCTCTTTCGTGATAGGTACTTTTATATATGTATATATATGTAGTATATGTTTGATATATATTTAATTTTTTTGCTTTTGTATTTTATTTAGTATATATCATTTATCACATTATTATGTTTTAGTTGTAAACAATTAGACGTGTACAGTTTTATTGCGCACTAGGACTCTCCTGTTGCACAATTTTTCCTGTCCTGCCTAGGTTTGCTGGTAGAAATCTCTCTTTAGAGATAAGCTCGCCTTTGCTCATAAAATGTTTTGTTACCTTACTATTAAGATTTCTGTGCAATAAAGAATATGAATATGAAAGAATATGAATACAACATAAAATGCTAAAAAATATTATTCCACCTAACACAAAAACGCAATACAAAGAGGACCATAAAGCAATATTTGACTATTGTAAAATAATCGATGTATACAATAAAACAAACATGCTTATTATATGTGACGAAATAAACAACATTCACAATGTAAAACATCGCAGGCCCCCCAAACACCTGCGCTCGCTAGCATACATGCCTACCTTTGTTATACCTAGATCTCATAATGATTCTGGTATAAGAACAACGCAATGTATTTTACCACAGATAATGAAACCCCAAACGAGGTAATAGATTCCATATGTATAACCACAAATGTAAAACTATTCTAAAAAGGTACTACCAACAGAGAAAGGAAAAAGAGTCTGCCTACGCGGCCGGTCATCATAAGTCTTAAGTATGTAAATAAATAAGTAAGTAAATAAATAAGAGCGCTTATGGCTCCCGGAGTGTAGCTTGGCCGGCGTCTGCTGTGTGTGTCTCGCTCTCTCACAGAGCCAGTCTCTTTGCGAGGGCGAGACGCGCGCGGAGGGCTCTGGCCGGGTTACATTAATAATTAGGAATTAGTGTTTGCACTCACAATTATGTAAATAGCTGTACATTACTTTAAATATAGGAAAGAAAGTTATAATGTTAAGGTCTGTCTCGGTTGAACACGTAGGAACACATAAATCACAAAATACAACAAAATATAATATTTCGCATAATTAACATGTGTAACTACTGTACTACTCTACTGAGACGGGTCAATAAAAATATGTGTGTTGGTTCACTGCTTTAGAGCGAGCGACAGAGATCACGCATTAACCATGTAGGTTTCCGTGATCCCAGAAAAAAAATCCCAGCCGGTTTGAGCAGCGCCTCGGGGGTGATCCACGCCGGCGCGTCCCCGCCAAGTATTCCAAATATAATTAAATAGTAGCGAGTTCCCACACCAGCACCGTGAAGCTCCACATATCAGCCGCCTCGCATTTCCGCTTCCCAGCTGGTTTGAGCAGCGCCTCAGGGGCGAGCTACGCCGGCGCGTACTCGCCAAGTATTCCAAGTATAATTGAAAACCTCTCTAGTGGCGAGTTCCCGCAGCAGCACCGCGAAGCTCCACATATCAGCTGCCTCGCAGTTCCGCTTCCGAGCTGGTTTGAGCAGCGCCTCGGAGGCGAGCCACGCCGTCGCATACTCGCCAAGTATTCTAAGTATAATTAAATACCTCTCTAGTGGCGGGTTCCCACAGCACCACCGCGAAGCTCCACATATCGGCCGCCTCGCAGTTCCGCTTCCGAGCTGGTTTGAACAGCGCCTCGGAGGCGAGCCACGCCGTCGCATACTCGCCAAGTATTCTAAGTATAATTAAATACCTCTCTAGTGGCGAGTTCCCACAGCAGCACCGCGAAGCTCCACATATCGGCCGCCTCGCAGTTCCGCTTCCCAGCTGGTTTGAG
The DNA here is from genome assembly GCA_949825045.1 of Argyresthia goedartella. Classification (NCBI taxonomy): domain Eukaryota; kingdom Metazoa; phylum Arthropoda; class Insecta; order Lepidoptera; family Argyresthiidae; genus Argyresthia; species Argyresthia goedartella. The sequence continues at coordinate 15,167,274 of OX463821.1, read as the reverse complement.
CAGCGCCTCGGGGGCGAGCCACGCCGGCGCGTACTCGCGGCCGCGGCAGCTGAACGAGAACCGCGCATCCGCCATGTTGATACGCGCGGTCAGATCCTCATCGATCTGAAGGTGACAAAGTCAAAGTTCTTGATTATTGTAGATGTTTGCAAATGTGCTTAGTACAAGTATTTTTATCTATTGCAGATTAAACCGCTTGTTACTGGAGTTACTTCAAAGGATTAATAGGTATTAAATCATATCTAAGTTCAAAATCGCGATCCAATTTAAAACTTCCCTAAAATCTGGTTTGAATACTAACGCTGATAACGGACTAGGCTCAGTGCATGAGGTTGGCCCAGGACCGTGAGGATCGCCGCTATAAGATGCAGGCTGAGAATCTTAATGATGATAAAGGACTCACCATAACGTGCCGGCTATTCAGCTGGTACCGCAGTTCCCCCCTGCCCCGCTCCAGCGAGTGCAGGTACGCCATCCCCGCTGCCACGTCCGCCGCTAGCCGCAGCGCCGCCCCCGCGTCAACCACCAGCCGGCCGCCGCCGCCGTGCAGCAGTGAGTACAGGGAGCCCCATGACATGTACTGGGAGATGACGACGAGAGAGGGTGGCGATACGCAGCAGCCAACCTAGGAAACATCCAGTTGGTTGATTACAAAGGTTAAATCTGATTGGTTGGTTGACTAAAGTACTTAAGTCGACGAAGTGCCGCCGCTGCGTGGAAAACAGGGAGCCCCACGACATGTACTGGGAGAAGGCGACGAGAGAGGATGGGGATAAGCAGCAGCCGATCTAGGAAACATCCAGTTGGTTGATTAAAGTCCACAAAGTCTGGCTGTTTCATTAACTTAAGATCACAAAGGCAAAGTCTGGTTGGTTGGTTGACCAAAGTACTTAAGTCGACGAAGTGCCGCCGCTGCCATGAAGCAGGGAATTCAGGGAGCTCCAGGACATGTACTGGGAGATGACGACGAGAGAGAGTGACGATACGCAGCGGCAGACCTAGAAAACATCCAGTTGGTTGATTTAAGTCCACAAAGTCTAGCTGGTTCGTTGACTAAAGTTCACCAAGGCAAAGTCTGGTTGGTTGGTTGACTAAAGTACTGAAGTCGACAAAGTGTAGGCGCCGCCGTGGAGTAATGAGTAGAGGGGGCGCCAGGACATGTACTCGAAGATGACTACCAGAGATGGTGGGGATACTCAGCGGCCGACCTAGTCAAAAGTCCACAAAGTACGGTTGGTAGACCAACGTCGCCAAAATTCGACGGATACGCAACAGCCGACCTGGAAACATCCAGTTGGTTGATCTGTAAATGCATAACTAATTGGTTGGCTTGAGTCCGGTAAGTTGACTTAAGTCTTCACAATCCACAAATAACTAAGCTTCCACATCCCTCCGGCTCCACTCCACTACAGCAAGAAGTAACTCAGTTACCCCTTAAACCATGCCTACAACTTATTTTGTACTCACCACCGGCAGTATGTTGGGGTGCGAGAATATCCTCAGCTTGGGGAACTCCTCGTTGAAGTCTCGCTGGATCCGCGGCGTGCATTCGCGTACGGCTAGCACCTTGGCCACGATGTCGTTGCGCTGCCAGCGACCGCGCCATGTCTCGCCTGAGAAATATATTCAGTTTGTTTGTTAAAGCCCTGTTCGTTGAGTTAGTCTACAAAATCTGGTCATTGCACTATATCGTGTAAAATATAACTTGATTCCTGTGACAGCTGTCAGAATAACATGTCTAGAATTGGCGCTATGTCGATATTATTATCGATAATAAGTAAGTGAATGGACACTTTTATACTTCCATGTAGTGCAAAATTTTCATTACACATGTGTAGCATAGAATAGCTGCACAGCTTTACGGTATATCTTTATCTGTCCCTATTCTATACCATGTAGTATAGAATAGGGATATCATTTTTTTATTATACATATGTATGTATAATTAAGAAATTCACGACATGGATAAAAGCGTCCATTGTTTCTATTAAATCAAACATAATTCACAGTTAAAACCTTAAAAAACCGACTTCAAGTTCAAGCCCTATTTCTTCCTGCCGGTCGGGATGCGAATGTCGTCTATATACCACGAAAAGTCCTCATCAAAACGATTGCTCAAGGGAACAACAAACCAAAACGTGATCAGTGTACATATTTTTTTTGTTGATTTTTTCAAAAAGCCTACGAAGAATGATCTACCAATCAAAACAAGAATTATCAAAATCGATTTAATTGACGAAACAATCGCGTAACAAACATACAAAAAATACAGCCGGATTGAGAACCTCCTCTTTTTTGAAGTGGGTTAAAGAGGAAGTCCGGTTAGGTATTTTTTTTTTAATGGTTTCACTAGTTTCAAGATCAATAACTTGTCTGTTGTTGTACGAAGACCCGAGGAGATCTCTATTCGCGTGCTCCCAGCAATAAAGTATGAAATTTTTCTCCTTTACATTTCATCGTCGCAAAATACTGAAGTTGTTAGGCGTAATTTTGATGTCAGTCTTGCTGACAAAGCCCTTGTTTTTTCTTCTAAGTTGCAGTTAGGACACTAAAGGCCGGTTAGGCCGCCTTTAAGGCCGGTATTGTGGATTATGCCTATGAAGTTGGTTGATTGAAGTCAATAAAATCGAACCATTCGTTGAAAAAAGTCCGCTTACCCGACGGTGTGACAGCGAGTCGCGTGTGCAGCGCCAGATCGTTGATATTGATCCCTTTGTGCCGAGAGAGTGTCGCGTCGCGGCTGCGCGTCTTCAGGCCGATCCAGGATTGATCCTTGAACTGGATCTTCTTGAGGTCCTGCCCTTGGCTGAACGCCATTTCGTGGAGTCTACAGAGTGATAGTTGTATATTATTGTGTGCATAAACGTTTGGCTAAGCGCGGACAAAACTGTGCCACTCCGAAGGCTTGATATGGTTGATATTTTTGACCCCCGACGAAAAATAGGTTACAAGTTTGAAACGTCTGTCTATGTGTGTGTGAGTGTGTCTGTGGCACTCCAACGCTAAAACGGGTGGACGGATTTTAAAGCGGCTTTTTTGTAAATTGTAGTAAACTTCCCTACGATCTTACGAGTACTACGAGCGAGTACGGAAATATTTACTTATCTTGCTGCACGAACTATGAATAACACATCTAAATTTTAAATTAAACGTTTACAGATCATAAATTAAATACTTATAAAATAAAGACAGTAACTACTAATTAAGTACCGATATATACTACATACAATTTACATATAAATAACGTTAAAAATAACTTTAATACGTTTCTTAATACAGAAAAGAGTGGGACTGTCTCTTATATTGCAAGGAAGTGCGTTCCAAAGTCGGGCTGCCCGTAACCTGAGAGTGTTTATACGCAGCATTGTTGTGCCGCGGAGTAGCTAAAGTGAGACAGTATGAGATCTCCGGTGCCGTTCTCCCGAAAAGAGATACTCAAAACGGTCTCGAAGGTAGTTGGGGTAGTTCGGATTTTTCGAGATATTGAACAGATAATAAAGAAAGTGAGAGTCTCGGCGACAACGAATCGGAAGCCACCCCAACTCTTTGCGATATTGAGAAACATGGTCTAATTTGCGCAGTCCGAAGATAAACCGAATCCCCAGATTCTGAAGTCGCTCGAGTTTATTCAGTTTCTCTTCGTTCGCACTCGCCCAGGCAACCGCCATAGTCGATTAGCGGCATGAGAAGGGAATTGCAAGGGTAATTTTGGTCTGCCGTGGCAAGAAAATTCTGCAGACGCCTGAGGGAATGGAAAGACGCAAAGACCCGTCTGCTGACCTCGCAGGCATGTGGAGACCAACACAGCTGGTTATCAAAGATGACCCCCCAAGGTTTTTCGCTTTAGCAGTGTAGTCTATTGAAGTACCATTATAAGTAAGTTACAGTTAAGTTAATGCGCTGCTGACGATCTCTCAGTGACCAGCATGACATATTCAAAGAACGCAACACCGCAATAAGAAAGTCAAAATCGACGCATCTAAAGGCAATGGCAAAAAAGGAAGTAAATTTTTGTTATGAATTATGAACAACAATGGAATACAGACAAATGGACATGGAATGTAATATACAAAGTCGAGCTTATCTCCAAAAAGAGATTCCTTCCAGCAAACATAAACCACAAACCACATAGAAAAATTAAAGAATGTTCATTATAGAGGCAGGTTGTATGACATACGAGAAGAGACATACTACAGTAAAATTTGTAAATCAAACTGCAAACTCGGAATTAAGGCTTATTATTATTATTATACTGCCTCTATGGTCAGGTTTTTTTTAATAAAAATGTATCTGTTACCATACCTCTGCACCAGTTGTCCCCTGGTCTTGTCCAGCGGGGTGTCCCCATCCTTGTTGGCTAGTGACACCAGCGCACCCGCTGCCACCAGGTCCTCGGCCACCTCGGAGTAGCCCCAGAAGCAGGCATAGTGGAGCGGCGAGTTGCCATGCTCATTCGTGAAGTTCACATCAACTCGGTGTTGGAGAAGCTGAGATTGTGAAGGAGGACACTTTAAACTCTTCAGAGGACAGTTAGATGATGAGGTGGGATGCCCTCTGGTTACTAAAGACGGCCACAGAGGACAGTTCAATATACTACTGTTTTACGGTGTTTACATATCTTTTGCACTTCCGCAATAAGGGCCCGCAAGATGATGTGTCTCACAGACAAGCAGATTATTTCACAGAGAGGTTTTCAAAACAGTTGCTATGTGAGTGTATGCATTTGGCCTTAAAGCCTGTAAAGGTTGATATTTATAGAAAAATTAATGGATTGTTGTCAAGTGTTGATAACAAATAACTCACTACTGCTCTTTCAAGTCTTGTAATCTTACCAATTGCACAATAGCCCTATGACCATGTGCCGCAGCCAAGTGTAGAGGGGTGTCATCCCCCATGTTTGTGACGTTGACCCGGGCGGACTTGGCAATGAGCATCTGAACGATCTTGAGATGCCCCTCCTTGCATGCCCAGTGGAGTGGGCTGAAGTGGTGGTCATCACTGGAAATGGAAATAAGATGTAATAAATGATATGATTTATTACATCTAATGATGATGATGATGATAAATAAATAAAAAAATAAACTTGAATATGGATTTTGAAATATAAAGGTGCTAGAGAGATTAATAGGTATGTTGCAGTTGGTTGGTTAAATCAGACACTTTACTAAGTCTCTAGACCATTAATTAAATGGCGACGTTTAACCAAGTCACTAGCATTATGATGTAAATAAAGCATCATCCGGACCGTTCAAAAGATCCTGTAATTCAGGCCCAAATGTAAGGGACCAACGAGTCCAACCTGGACTATCCTATGCCCAGGCTGCGAACTCGCACGCATGGTGATTGTCCACATTGACGGTCGAGATATGACGGCCGAACAAGGCGTTCTTCTCCGTCTAGAGATGGAGAAGAAACAAGAAGAAGCGGTAGATGACCTGACCCAAGACTTTGTCCCGGGCTTCGATCATATGCCGCAACGTCTGCCGCAAGGCGGACTTAAATTCACCTGCCTCGACCAAGAAACTGTGGCGTGGCTTAAGGTGACGACAGCAAACCTCCCCCCCCCCCCCCCCCCTGTGGGAAGGAGGCTGCCAGTTCATGGCGGTCGGCATGACGGAGTTGCCAAAACTCATCAAAGGGGTGGTCTGGCTTCCCGATGTTCAGGGAACTGACATCGAGGGGCTGAGGCTCCGACTGATAAGGGCAAACCGTCAGCGCGGCATCGACATGAGTCGCTGGCGCCTACTAAAGGGGGAGATAAAAAACACCGACTCGGAGCTTCAGGGTGCCATCATGGTATTCGGACTCCCCGAGTCGGATATCCCGGAGCTGGAGAAAAGGCAGATGAAGGTCTGCTACAATTGTGGCTCGGTGAGGATGGAGCTCAAGCGGAGGGCAGGCGGAACTGGGTCCAGACCAGCTCCCGCCGGCCAGCCGAGTGAGGTGCAGCCCGCACCGAGTGACGCTGAAGGTAGCAGCAACACTCTGCCAACACGCAGGGCCTCGGCGGGCAGCGTGGGGGAAGCGCTAGGTATCAGAAACCTGGCGATTGGCTCACCGATGTCCGACGAGGTCGAGGCGTTTCTCGGCTCTGAGGATGAAAGCTCAACTCCGGTAGAGGGGGAGAAATAATAATTATGTGTCCTTTCATACATACTTTTCACACATAATAAAATAATAAAATAAATCATATATATATATATATATTATATATATATATATATATATATGTGGTATGTCGTTTCAATAACTTATTTGGAAATATATATACCTACTATTCAAACACAAAAGTGAGGGCGGCCATACATGTCCCGAATCACTACAAAGCCACCCTAATAACACACCTCTGCTCCCCAGATCTAACCGTGGTGAACATTGACACGGGGCAAGGGGGTCTCTCGTTATACCTCGCCTCGGCATACCAGCCAGGCGAAGGGGAGATACCTACGGAGGAACTGGAGGTGCTAGTCAAAGAGTGTGAGGAAAATGACATACCCCTCGTAATAGGATGCGATGCCAACGCGCACAGCACCGTATGGGGCGGAAAGGACATAAACAAAAGAGTTAAGGATCTCATGGAATTTCTCTCAAAATCCGAACTGTCGACACTAAATAGGGGATCAGAACCCACTTTTGTCACAAGAAAGGCACAAACAATACCAGACAATTAACAATTGCCAACTTTTTGGCTCTAGACCTTATATCGGGATGGAGAGTTTCATCAGAAGCATCGTGTTCGGATCACAGATGGATCACCTTCGGCCTGAAGAATATAAAGTTAAAACCTAGGCAAGTTCGTAACCCTAGAAAAACCAACATAAGTGAGTATTATCAGCACCTAGAGACGGACTTATCTAGAACTGAGTACAACATCAAACTGGAGACAACGGAAGAAATAGAATTAGCTGTCATTCAACTCCACGGAGCGATAAATGAGAGCTACAACAAATCCTGCCCTCTAATGACAGCGAAGCCATCTAAAGACAGCTGGTGGTGCGACCAACTGGAGAGAATGCGGGTTAATATGAGAAAGCTTTTCAATCATGCCATCAATACAAAGGCAGAGGACGACTGGAAAGCTTTTCAAAAAGCATGTAACCAGTTTAAAAAACAAACTTGGTGCAATTTTAGAGAATCGTGGAGAAATGTCTGCAGCTCGATAAACAGCGAGTCGCAGGCATCACGAATCAAAAAGCTAATAGGTAAAGACCCACAACACCAACTTGGTTCAATAAAGAAACCGAATGGAGAATACACCAAGAGCGACGAAGAGCTCTGTAGTGTATTGCGACAAACGCATTTCCCGGGGTGTACAACCCTACCCGCAAAAGAGGTAGAGACACCGGCGGAAACACCAAGCTCCTCGCAAACATTAACACCCCCGCCGGAAGCATGGGTGGAAGTAAAAAACCTGATAGATGAAGAGAAGGTGAGATGGGCGATCAGCTCTTTCCTTCCATATAAATCACCAGGACCAGACGGCGTAATACCAGCCGATGCAATGGGGAGAAAAGCTCTTTGTACCAAGACTTGTAAAAATATTTAAGGCATGTCTAGCACTCGGCTACATGCCCAGGATCTGGAGAGAAGTGAAAGTAGTCTTCCTGCCGAAACCAGGCAAGGACCACTATACTGAACATAAATCCTTCAGACCTATAAGTCTCACATCATTCATTCTGAAAACGTTAGAAAGAGTGTGTGATAGATTTATAAAGGACCCATGAGAACCAACCCTATACACCCAAACCAACACCGCCTTACACGCAGTGGTCAGAAGAATAGAAAGCTCATTACTAAGCCAACGGTCGTGCCTGGCGGTATTTATAGACATCGAAGGAGCTTTTGATAAAACAAACTTCAGTACCATCAGAACTGGATTGGAGAAACTAGGCACCAACCCTAACATGATAACCTGGATAACAAAAATTCTGGAATCAAGAATAATCTCTCTGGAAATCAGCGATAAAATCAATTGCGAAGTGGCCAAGGGCTGTCCACAGGAGGGTGTGCTATCACCACTACTGTGGGTACTAGTAGCTAACGACCTGGTGACACAACTCAACACAAGAGGATTCTACACAATAGCATACGCCGATGATGTGACAATACTCGTGAACGGCCTTTTTATAAACACGATATTTGACCGCATGCAACTAGCACGACGGTACATAGAAACATGGTGCAAAAATAACGAACTCTCAGTAAACCTCGCCAAAACTGAGATGGTACTATTTACAAAAAAAATAAACCACGGCAGTTACAGGCTGCCCAAACTCTTGGCTGTGGTGAGACCCATCATCACATACGGCTCCCTGGTATGGTGGCAACGAGGATGATGGTATGGAACGGATGGGGACTCCAGCCCAAAATATGTCGATGGATGTATATGGCTGTGGCGAGACCCATCATCACATACGGCTCCCTGGTATGGTGGCAACGAACAACACTATGGACAACTGCAACACAACTACAGCAGTTCCAGAGAATAGCATGTGTAGCCATAACAGGCTACATGAGGTCAACGCCATCAGCGGCACTAGAAATCATGCTGGGCATACCACCATTGGACCTATTCGTACAGCAGGAGGCCAAATCGGCGGCCATAAGGCTATACAGTACTGGACAATGGAAAGGACAAATAGCAGATAAAGGACACTGCACAATTCTAGAAAAAGCATTTGGGGATGGAATTGATAGCATAAAAACAGAATTCCTATTCCGTAGTAAATATGAAATCACAGCCAAGGGCTTGGAAACACCAACAATACCAAATCACGAAAGCATAACAATATATAGTGATGGCTCAAAAAAAAACAAGAACACAGGCGGAGGTCTTTTCTCGCCGGAGCTTGACATTAAACTTTCCCTAAGCTTCGGAAAGGAGACAACAGTGTTTCAAGCTGAAACACTGAGTCTCCTACACGGGGCAATGCACTTGATAAATGATGCAGAGGGGAATGACATAACCTTTAAAACGGACTGCGCAGCCCTACTAAGCTCACTATAAAGACCGTTGACAAAATCAAAATCCATACTAGAACGCCAAAAGGCACTCAAAAGGTTAGGTGAGAAAAACAAGGTCACAGTCCAGTAGGTAAAAGGTCACCAGGGTGACTAGGGCAAATGGGAGGCAGACAGGCTAGCAAAATTAGGCGCAGAAAGGTCAGCAATCGGCCCTCCACCATTCTCGCCCTTATCAGCGGAAGCTCTACGAAAAAGGCTCAGGGAAGCCACAGTACAGCAACAAAACCTATTATGGTCTAGCAGAGAAGACTGCAAAAACACAAAAGTTTTTATAGACAAGTATAACCATACATTTACGAATGACTTAATGAGACTGCCACGCAGTAAAATAAAAATACTAACAAGCCTTATTACAGGCCATTGTACACTAAACAAACACTTGACAATTACAGGTGCAACGGACAGCCCCCTGTGCAGGGGGTGCATGGAAGTAGATGAAACAGTAGAGCATATGCTATTATGCTACTGGCATGTCCATCCACAACAGAAACCAGGATGGCTATCCTAGGAGACACAACAAACACCCACAAGCTCCTAGAACACCCAGGCCTCCATCTCCAGCTGGTGCAGGAGTTGGGATGGCTGAAGTAGATGTACAGGCGAAGGGGACTTGCACAAAGGCCCCGCTCAAGTGGGCCAGGTGCAGGCACTACAACCCCCTTGTAGAAGATAGAAGATGGAAGCATCATCGAAAACATTTAACAATCTAACCGAAAGCCGACGTATTGGAAAACAAGATGGCGTCACAACAACAGCTGATTTACACAGCTTATATCAGGGCAAAACATTGTGGTAGCTTAGGTGAAGGGTAAAGGGGCTGAGCGAAGCGAAGCCCCCTTTATCCTTCATGTTAGGTTGAACATGTAAGAACAAAAAATACTTAAAACATTAACTTAAGTACCCACAAAAAAAAATATTATATTGTATATGTCTTGTTGCCTAGGAACGTTTAGACAACTCCTTAAATGTTGCATTCACTCACTTGTCTGACGAAATTTCAGTGACTTGGTTAAACGTCGCATTTAATTAACGGTCTAGTCTAGAGTTATTTATGTGCCTGATTCAACCAACTAACTACGACGGGTACATTATTTGGAACTATATATATAATTATGTAACTTTAAAATTGTCTGTTTTTTTTTTTAATTTAAAATTGGATTAGGCGAATCGTCGGAAATAATTAGTATTCGAGTATTTTTTTTTTTAAATCGTCATTTCAAGCATCTGTGGGGATGTGGGAGTATTAGGGTGGGGAAATGACGAATTTGCCGTTTTTTTAGCGTCATTTTGTCACATCCCTACGGAAACAAATGCTTGAAATAGCTGAATTCTTTTTTAATTTAAAATTGGATTAGGCGAATCATCGGAAATAATTAGTTTTCGAGTATATTTTTTTTAAATCGTCATTTCAAGCATCTGTGGGGATGTGGGAGTATTAGGGTGGGGAAATGACGCATTTGCCGTTTTTTTAGCGTCATTTTGTCACATCCCTACGGAAACAAATGCTTGAAATAGCGATTTTGAAAAATATAATACTTGACAACGAATTACAGTAGAGCCTCGCTAATCCTGACCCCCAATTATTCAATGATCGCGGAAATCCTGATACAGGCAGAGGGTGTAATCATAGGGAAGCGGGAGGCTTTTCACATCACTCCACTCCAACGCTCGCACTTTTGCCGCATTAGTCTGTCATCAATCAATCTGCCTTTTTGTACACTGTCTATTCTCACTCTCGTGATCGCGTTTCACAAAATGGCGCTGCCGCATTCAACATTGACTTTAAAACCTTTGCATTGCTCGGAAGAATGGTATAGGCAGGTATTTATGTATAAGATTAACCTCACCCTAATTTTGAAGACAACAATTCCGACACCTTGATAATCCGCCAAGGGGTGATTTTTTGCCTGTCTGGATAATTGCATATTTTGAAATCATCTACAAATCTACTATTGTCAATTGTAAGACAGGCTGGTTTCCGCAACTCGACGACAAAAACGCCTATTTTGCGTGTACAAATGTACTAATGAAGCATAGAAAAAATCAGAGAAGGCCATCTGAAAGGGCCATCTTTTCCTTTTTCCATTAGTTCACATTTACAATGTACTTTTCTGAGTTTCATACCCGAAGGGCGCCAAACGGGACCCTATTACTGAGCCTTCAGTATACGTCCGTATGTCAGTCTGTCCGTCAGCTGGTTCTATCTCATGATGAACAGAGACAATTTAATAAATTAAAGGGGCTCTCCATATATGAGACCTGAGTTTCTGCACTTTTTCTTGCAAAATGGAATGGAACCCTTTGCATGCGAGTCCGAATCGCACAGGTTTGTTTATTTATTAATGTGTCGTCCATTATTAGTTATTGAACAGCGAGTCATATACCCACATAATCATGATACAAGTAACCTTCTTACTTGCCTTGCCTTGCTTGTTACCATAAGAATACCAGGCAAAACCTACCTGAAATGTACTCTTGACAGCGCGTTTCCTCTTCTACTTGTTCTCGTTTCTAATAATACCGATAATGTTTGCAGTTGACATATTTTACTAGGCCATGACCGAAGTATGTAGGTGGGTGTACTTGTTACCATAAATGGCACATAGAAGGCTTACAGGTGTCGCAATTGACATGAAAATGAGAGGATATGCTAGAAACTTACCCTTGATTCATATCATGTTCAGTATCATCCAGCCAAACCCTGACTTGTAAGGCATTTCCTTCGCGACACCACTGAAATATATCTTCCATGTTATTACACTTTCGTGGCACTGAACATAGACAAATGCTGACACCAATGAACACTGGGGTTGTGGGGTTTAATATTCAAAACAAATAAAAAAGACATACAGTTAAATTATGGTAAATAAAAACAAAAAAAAATCTCCATCACACCCTTTCCGGAGGAGTCATTCATGAAATTTTGACATTTCGCAATCTCCAAAAATAAAGTATTGCTCGGCAAAATCAAAACTGTATCGGGTTGTCTCTTTCTATTGTACAGTTGAGTATATGTTTGTCTCATTGTATATTTTATATCTGTTCACAAAATTCACATAGTATTTGTGAGTATAATAAAGGGTTGTCAGTCTAACGTCTACTATTTTCTACTAATACCAATAATGTTCCAAATTCCATAGAATGTTCTAATAAACTACCCGTTAATTTCAAGTGGGCCACGCTGACCGTTATAAAATTTAACCTCTCCTTTCCCGGGAGTTCGAGACGTCAAAAACGACAAATACCGGAGTGTTTTTGAGCGTGCGGGCTGCGCGGCACTTGACTAATATATCAAGTGATTCTGTTGGAATGGTAACACTTAGAATTATGGGAGTTGTATATCTGAGTAGCTAATGAAACCCTCTTTTACACAATGTGTAGAAAATGTCACTGTGACCTTAGTTTATTTTTGTACTGGCATGAGAAACACAGACTTCTATGAAAATGCTCCCTCTCGACACAAATCTAGCCGACATCAGAAAATTATCAACAACATGTACATGTTGTTTGATACCTACGTAATCTACACAAAATAACCTTTTCAAAACAATAAAAACATTAGGGTGTTCTTATAGAAACTTTCGAATATTTCAGCGTTTCAAATTTTCATAAAATACGGAAAGTAAACTGACGCATCGCGCGAATTATGCAAATCTTGTGAAATTATTTGTGAAGAGACTAGACTACCTAGCGTTATATTTCTTAGTTCCTAGGATAGGTAATTTATTCAATAAGAGGAAAACAAGTGGTATTTGCCACTAAATCATAAATGATAAGTGTGAGGACGCCATATCTCGCAAGGAAAGTATAAAATAGGTAGAAATCAACACTTTGTACTATTATTGAATTTATAGGCAATAGGTGATACTTATCATTCTAGAATTAGTGGTTCTAAGTAGAAGACAAACTAGGCTTTCTAACAGTGTATCGTACTATGTACCTTTTCATACAAAAATAATTCAAAATCATGCATGTTATTTCGTGTCACGGTGTGTTGTTTCTGGGCTTTCTCAAGGTCTCGGCAGGTGTACGATATGCGTTTATACAGAGTGTGCAAAGATGGAACGAAGAAAATGTTTCGCCGTGATTTGATTCTAGGTAAAATAGCTAAACTGGTGTTTCTTTCGTGTAGGTATGGTGTAAGTTTGAGTTAACTAGTATTTAGTTGTTATGTGTATATGAAGTGTTTCCACGCGGCTCCGTTCACGCGCAAGTACAGATACCTACTGTTCTTACAAAGTGTAATATTGTGTAATATTGTGTTAACTAGTGTTATGCGAGATCAGATATGTACTTTTGACAATTTAGTGTAAGATTACACAAATTTGTAAAAAATAAACAATTATTTGAAATGTGTAATTAGTAATTAGCTACCTCCTACCTAATGTGTAATTGTGTAATTAGGTTTTGGAAAAATAAAAAAGAACAAAAATTTATATAGTTATATATTCACATTCTTTATTGCCCTGTGCATAAAAATGTACTTAAAAGAAATTTTATAACAACAGGCGAGCTTATCTCTAAAAAGATATTTCTTCCAGCAAAATTTATATAGTTATATATTCATATTCTTTATTGCCCTGTGCATAAAAATGTACTTAAAAGAAATTTTATAACAACAGGCGAGCTTATCTCTAAAAAGATATTTCTTCCAGCAAAATTTATATAGTTATATATTCATATTCTTTATTGCCCTGTGCATAAAAATGTACTTAAAAGAAATTTTATAACAACAGGCGAGCTTATCTCTAAAAAGATATTTCTTCCAGCAAACCTGGGCGAGACATAATTGTTTAAAAAACAGGACAGTACTAATGCACAATGAAACTGTATACATTATATTTACACACACACGAGTACACAATTATGGAAAAGTAGTAAATAGTAAGTAAGTAGGTAAACAATTCTATACATGTTCTTAGATAGTTGTTTGACTGATATTTGTAACTTTTACCGTATAAAAAATGGAATAAAGTACACAATTACGGAAAAATGAAAAAGAATTTTGTTGCAACTGTCAAAGTAAACAATTTCTATACAAGTTATAAGATAGTTAGGTAGTTGGCCACAAATAGAAATTGTTATTTACACAAACGCATAAATATTAGACACATAAAAATTCCACACAAAAAGATAGAAACATTGCAACTGTTAAAGTAAACAATTTCTATACAAGTTATAAGATAGTTAGGTAGTTGGCCACAAATAGAAATTGTTATTTACACAAACACATAAACATTAGACACATACACACATAAAAATTACACACAAAAAGATAGAAACATCCGGATCGCTAACGCTATGAAGGAGGAGAATTACAATCACACACTGATGGCTGATTTAGATGTGTCTAGCTAGCAGCTGCTGATGACTGTGAAAATAGAAAAATACATTATTGTATATGGTATGGTACTAGAAAGCATGGAAGGATAGCTGGAATAGAAGAGTAGGTGCAGGAGAAATGCACAAAGGCCCCGCTCAAATGGGCCAGCTGCAGGCAGGCCACACCCTGTTGGAGGAGAAGAATGGTATGATACCACCGGTGATCTATCTGCTTGCTAATCAGAATACCTACCACCATTTCTTCAGCCAGCGAGCGCCGGCAGCGCCTTGATGTCGACGGCTGCGGGGAGGAGTCGCCCTCGCTCCCGCTCCGGCCCAGAGAAGCTGGTTGCTTCACCATCTATAACATAAATAAAATAGGCAAATTAAATATAAACAAAATACCAGACTGGCAGTCAGTGACATTTGCAGTATAATTATTTGTGTCCTTTTAGTATAAAACTTCACATTTCCCAGGTAAATATTTAATTATACTTGGTAAAACTATATTCAGACCGTTTAGGCTGCTGAATGGAACAAATTAATGGATATGTATATATATAAATATAAAAGGAAACGAAGCAAAAACGATGCGAGTGAAATTTCAATTATTTACCTTCATCCGACCGGAGCGGGAGCGCACATACACCAGCTTCTCATCAAGCTGGGCATGGTAGTCATGATCCATTCTGAAAAAAGTAGCTAAGGCATTAGGATCAAAACGTACACTCTGTGCACTTTTACAAATTTGTGTAATTTTGCATTTTTTTGTCATTTTACACTAAATTGTCAAAAGTACATATCTGAACTTGCAGGCAAACGAATCCGCCTAAAAAGACAAGTTAACACAATATGACACAAATTTGTTATTTTTTTATTTTATTTTTATTTTTATTTTTTTTATTTTGATATTTCCACTTGGGCATCGTGTAGGGTGTCTTACGAGCATAATTTTATGTCATATGCATGTTTTCCCTAGGACCAATATTTATAGAGATATCGATATTACAAACATAATATGACGTATATCTCGAAATCGGTGAGGTGCACGAGGAAAATGTTTATAACCAAAAGTGATAGCAAAAAGCAGCACTACACGATTCCGAAGCAAAAAATAACAGTCAAAAAAAATATTTTTTAACACAATTTTTCTAAGTCGCTGGATGCTGGATTTTTCCATTGATAAAAAAAGGGGCTTCCGCCCCCTTATCGACACTGAACTCCAATCATAAAGCCGCGGAACCTTTGATATGGAAACCTCAATCATCACATCACCCCGAAACCTATGATATGGAGTTTCACCGAATATGACTGAAAACACCCGCACCCTGTAGTGAGATTCTGTCTGTGTGTGAGTAAAATGGCGTCGCGGAATGCTTATGTGTGCGGGTGAAGCATGTGAATTGGATGCCTGATCACGTTTCTGACGGAAAATCAGCAAATTGGTACATTATTTTGATAAAGAAACCTATAAAAATGGATTCCTTATAAGATTTCCAATAAGATATGTGTATTTTTTATTGAAATCTAACTGTATTTCTCATTGGAATTACAAATAGCATTGGGGGGAATCCGTCTGGTTGCATGACGTATCATGTAAATTTGCCGATTTTCTGGACATCTTGATGAATTTTACTATGATTTGTGGTTTGTTTATCGCAAATAGAGTTGTAAATATGAATAAAACAAATACTTACCTCAATTCACCAAAAAAACTACACTTTTCTCCCAATAAAATTTCACCACCAAATACGTTGGGAGCGTCCGGAAGAAAGTGATTTTCAAAACACGGTTGAATTATTTTTTTCTACGGAAAAGCATAAACTAGCACACAGACCATAAAGTTTGTCTAATTGGGTGTCCACACATGATCGAACCGTAAAAATTGGTCCAACCGTTGGATAAAAAATACCGGTTTCAAAAATATTAGTCATCCCGCTGCTTATGCTGACAGCGGTACAGGGAGTGACCGGGGCCGCGCTGCTTATGCTGACGGCGGAAAAGGAGAGGTTAAATGTGTCGTTCCCCCTCCCCCGCACCGCACTCATATAGAGATGGGAAAAGACCCGGGTTTATAACCACTAGGGGGTTTAAATCCAGTTTCGACTCAGTAAAAACCCGTTAAGGTGGGTTAACCGGTTGGCCCGCATATTTTATTTTATCTACACACGTATCATAAACCCTCTTTACTGCGTCTAAAAACCGCAGGTTAAGACCGGCATAATGTAAAACTTTTTGGTAAAAACTCATTTCTTATCTGAAAATTTGTACATTATGACCATAATGTACAAAAATTTGTTACATTATGACATTCAAATTTCGAACGCCAACGCCCGCCTGCGTGCCGCCCCTAGTTTGTCTGTGAAGTTGGTGCTACAGAACAAGCTAAACAACTCAATCAGCAAACCTCCCCCCCCCCCCCCCCCTGTGGGAAGGAGGCTGCCAGTTCATGGCGGTCGGCATGACGGAGTTGCCAAAACTCATCAAAGGGGTGGTCTGGCTTCCCGATGTTCAGGGAACTGACATCGAGGGGCTGAGGCTCCGACTGATAAGGGCAAACCGTCAGCGCGGCATCGACATGAGTCGCTGGCGCCTACTAAAGGGGGAGATAAAAAACACCGACTCGGAGCTTCAGGGTGCCATCATGGTATTCGGACTCCCCGAGTCGGATATCCCGGAGCTGGAGAAAAGGCAGATGAAGGTCTGCTACAATTGTGGCTCGGTGAGGATGGAGCTCAAGCGGAGGGCAGGCGGAACTGGGTCCAGACCAGCTCCCGCCGGCCAGCCGAGTGAGGTGCAGCCCGCACCGAGTGACGCTGAAGGTAGCAGCAACACTCTGCCAACACGCAGGGCCTCGGCGGGCAGCGTGGGGGAAGCGCTAGGTATCAGAAACCTGGCGATTGGCTCACCGATGTCCGACGAGGTCGAGGCGTTTCTCGGCTCTGAGGATGAAAGCTCAACTCCGGTAGAGGGGGAGAAATAATAATTATGTGTCCTTTCATACATACTTTTCACACATAATAAAATAATAAAATAAATCATATATATATATATATTATATATATATATATATATATATGTGGTATGTCGTTTCAATAACTTATTTGGAAATATATATACCTACTATTCAAACACAAAAGTGAGGGCGGCCATACATGTCCCGAATCACTACAAAGCCACCCTAATAACACACCTCTGCTCCCCAGATCTAACCGTGGTGAACATTGACACGGGGCAAGGGGGTCTCTCGTTATACCTCGCCTCGGCATACCAGCCAGGCGAAGGGGAGATACCTACGGAGGAACTGGAGGTGCTAGTCAAAGAGTGTGAGGAAAATGACATACCCCTCGTAATAGGATGCGATGCCAACGCGCACAGCACCGTATGGGGCGGAAAGGACATAAACAAAAGAGTTAAGGATCTCATGGAATTTCTCTCAAAATCCGAACTGTCGACACTAAATAGAGGATCAGAACCCACTTTTGTCACAAGAAAGGCACAAACAATACCAGACAATTAACAATTGCCAACTTTTTGGCTCTAGACCTTATATCGGGATGGAGAGTTTCATCAGAAGCATCGTGTTCGGATCACAGATGGATCACCTTCGGCCTGAAGAATATAAAGTTAAAACCTAGGCAAGTTCGTAACCCTAGAAAAACCAACATAAGTGAGTATTATCAGCACCTAGAGACGGACTTATCTAGAACTGAGTACAACATCAAACTGGAGACAACGGAAGAAATAGAATTAGCTGTCATTCAACTCCACGGAGCGATAAATGAGAGCTACAACAAATCCTGCCCTCTAATGACAGCGAAGCCATCTAAAGACAGCTGGTGGTGCGACCAACTGGAGAGAATGCGGGTTAATATGAGAAAGCTTTTCAATCATGCCATCAATACAAAGGCAGAGGACGACTGGAAAGCTTTTCAAAAAGCATGTAACCAGTTTAAAAAACAAACTTGGTGCAATTTTAGAGAATCGTGGAGAAATGTCTGCAGCTCGATAAACAGCGAGTCGCAGGCATCACGAATCAAAAAGCTAATAGGTAAAGACCCACAACACCAACTTGGTTCAATAAAGAAACCGAATGGAGAATACACCAAGAGCGACGAAGAGCTCTGTAGTGTATTGCGACAAACGCATTTCCCGGGGTGTACAACCCTACCCGCAAAAGAGGTAGAGACACCGGCGGAAACACCAAGCTCCTCGCAAACATTAACACCCCCGCCGGAAGCATGGGTGGAAGTAAAAAACCTGATAGATGAAGAGAAGGTGAGATGGGCGATCAGCTCTTTCCTTCCATATAAATCACCAGGACCAGACGGCGTAATACCAGCCGATGCAATGGGGAGAAAAGCTCTTTGTACCAAGACTTGTAAAAATATTTAAGGCATGTCTAGCACTCGGCTACATGCCCAGGATCTGGAGAGAAGTGAAAGTAGTCTTCCTGCCGAAACCAGGCAAGGACCACTATACTGAACATAAATCCTTCAGACCTATAAGTCTCACATCATTCATTCTGAAAACGTTAGAAAGAGTGTGTGATAGATTTATAAAGGACCCATGAGAACCAACCCTATACACCCAAACCAACACCGCCTTACACGCAGTGGTCAGAAGAATAGAAAGCTCATTACTAAGCCAACGGTCGTGCCTGGCGGTATTTATAGACATCGAAGGAGCTTTTGATAAAACAAACTTCAGTACCATCAGAACTGGATTGGAGAAACTAGGCACCAACCCTAACATGATAACCTGGATAACAAAAATTCTGGAATCAAGAATAATCTCTCTGGAAATCAGCGATAAAATCAATTGCGAAGTGGCCAAGGGCTGTCCACAGGAGGGTGTGCTATCACCACTACTGTGGGTACTAGTAGCTAACGACCTGGTGACACAACTCAACACAAGAGGATTCTACACAATAGCATACGCCGATGATGTGACAATACTCGTGAACGGCCTTTTTATAAACACGATATTTGACCGCATGCAACTAGCACGACGGTACATAGAAACATGGTGCAAAAATAACGAACTCTCAGTAAACCTCGCCAAAACTGAGATGGTACTATTTACAAAAAAAATAAACCACGGCAGTTACAGGCTGCCCAAACTCTTGGCTGTGGTGAGACCCATCATCACATACGGCTCCCTGGTATGGTGGCAACGAGGATGATGGTATGGAACGGATGGGGACTCCAGCCCAAAATATGTCGATGGATGTATATGGCTGTGGCGAGACCCATCATCACATACGGCTCCCTGGTATGGTGGCAACGAACAACACTATGGACAACTGCAACACAACTACAGCAGTTCCAGAGAATAGCATGTGTAGCCATAACAGGCTACATGAGGTCAACGCCATCAGCGGCACTAGAAATCATGCTGGGCATACCACCATTGGACCTATTCGTACAGCAGGAGGCCAAATCGGCGGCCATAAGGCTATACAGTACTGGACAATGGAAAGGACAAATAGCAGATAAAGGACACTGCACAATTCTAGAAAAAGCATTTGGGGATGGAATTGATAGCATAAAAACAGAATTCCTATTCCGTAGTAAATATGAAATCACAGCCAAGGGCTTGGAAACACCAACAATACCAAATCACGAAAGCATAACAATATATAGTGATGGCTCAAAAAAAAACAAGAACACAGGCGGAGGTCTTTTCTCGCCGGAGCTTGACATTAAACTTTCCCTAAGCTTCGGAAAGGAGACAACAGTGTTTCAAGCTGAAACACTGAGTCTCCTACACGGGGCAATGCACTTGATAAATGATGCAGAGGGGAATGACATAACCTTTAAAACGGACTGCGCAGCCCTACTAAGCTCACTATAAAGACCGTTGACAAAATCAAAATCCATACTAGAACGCCAAAAGGCACTCAAAAGGTTAGGTGAGAAAAACAAGGTCACAGTCCAGTAGGTAAAAGGTCACCAGGGTGACTAGGGCAAATGGGAGGCAGACAGGCTAGCAAAATTAGGCGCAGAAAGGTCAGCAATCGGCCCTCCACCATTCTCGCCCTTATCAGCGGAAGCTCTACGAAAAAGGCTCAGGGAAGCCACAGTACAGCAACAAAACCTATTATGGTCTAGCAGAGAAGACTGCAAAAACACAAAAGTTTTTATAGACAAGTATAACCATACATTTACGAATGACTTAATGAGACTGCCACGCAGTAAAATAAAAATACTAACAAGCCTTATTACAGGCCATTGTACACTAAACAAACACTTGACAATTACAGGTGCAACGGACAGCCCCCTGTGCAGGGGGTGCATGGAAGTAGATGAAACAGTAGAGCATATGCTATTATGCTACTGGCATGTCCATCCACAACAGAAACCAGGATGGCTATCCTAGGAGACACAACAAACACCCACAAGCTCCTAGAACACCCAGGCCTCCATCTCCAGCTGGTGCAGGAGTTGGGATGGCTGAAGTAGATGTACAGGCGAAGGGGACTTGCACAAAGGCCCCGCTCAAGTGGGCCAGGTGCAGGCACTACAACCCCCTTGTAGAAGATAGAAGATGGAAGCATCATCGAAAACATTTAACAATCTAACCGAAAGCCGACGTATTGGAAAACAAGATGGCGTCACAACAACAGCTGATTTACACAGCTTATATCAGGGCAAAACATTGTGGTAGCTTAGGTGAAGGGTAAAGGGGCTGAGCGAAGCGAAGCCCCCTTTATCCTTCATGTTAGGTTGAACATGTAAGAACAAAAAATACTTAAAACATTAACTTAAGTACCCACAAAAAAAAATATTATATTGTATATGTCTTGTTGCCTAGGAACGTTTAGACAACTCCTTAAATGTTGCATTCACTCACTTGTCTGACGAAATTTCAGTGACTTGGTTAAACGTCGCATTTAATTAACGGTCTAGTCTAGAGTTATTTATGTGCCTGATTCAACCAACTAACTACGACGGGTACATTATTTGGAACTATATATATAATTATGTAACTTTAAAATTGTCTGTTTTTTTTTTTAATTTAAAATTGGATTAGGCGAATCGTCGGAAATAATTAGTATTCGAGTATTTTTTTTTTTAAATCGTCATTTCAAGCATCTGTGGGGATGTGGGAGTATTAGGGTGGGGAAATGACGAATTTGCCGTTTTTTTAGCGTCATTTTGTCACATCCCTACGGAAACAAATGCTTGAAATAGCTGAATTCTTTTTTAATTTAAAATTGGATTAGGCGAATCATCGGAAATAATTAGTTTTCGAGTATATTTTTTTTAAATCGTCATTTCAAGCATCTGTGGGGATGTGGGAGTATTAGGGTGGGGAAATGACGCATTTGCCGTTTTTTTAGCGTCATTTTGTCACATCCCTACGGAAACAAATGCTTGAAATAGCGATTTTGAAAAATATAATACTTGACAACGAATTACAGTAGAGCCTCGCTAATCCTGACCCCCAATTATTCAATGATC
Organism: Argyresthia goedartella; assembly: GCA_949825045.1. Lineage (NCBI taxonomy): Eukaryota > Metazoa > Arthropoda > Insecta > Lepidoptera > Argyresthiidae > Argyresthia > Argyresthia goedartella. The sequence continues at coordinate 15,145,462 of OX463821.1, read as the reverse complement.
GCGGAAATCCTGATACAGGCAGAGGGTGTAATCATAGGGAAGCGGGAGGCTTTTCACATCACTCCACTCCAACGCTCGCACTTTTGCCGCATTAGTCTGTCATCAATCAATCTGCCTTTTTGTACACTGTCTATTCTCACTCTCGTGATCGCGTTTCACAAAATGGCGCTGCCGCATTCAACATTGACTTTAAAACCTTTGCATTGCTCGGAAGAATGGTATAGGCAGGTATTTATGTATAAGATTAACCTCACCCTAATTTTGAAGACAACAATTCCGACACCTTGATAATCCGCCAAGGGGTGATTTTTTGCCTGTCTGGATAATTGCATATTTTGAAATCATCTACAAATCTACTATTGTCAATTGTAAGACAGGCTGGTTTCCGCAACTCGACGACAAAAACGCCTATTTTGCGTGTACAAATGTACTAATGAAGCATAGAAAAAATCAGAGAAGGCCATCTGAAAGGGCCATCTTTTCCTTTTTCCATTAGTTCACATTTACAATGTACTTTTCTGAGTTTCATACCCGAAGGGCGCCAAACGGGACCCTATTACTGAGCCTTCAGTATACGTCCGTATGTCAGTCTGTCCGTCAGCTGGTTCTATCTCATGATGAACAGAGACAATTTAATAAATTAAAGGGGCTCTCCATATATGAGACCTGAGTTTCTGCACTTTTTCTTGCAAAATGGAATGGAACCCTTTGCATGCGAGTCCGAATCGCACAGGTTTGTTTATTTATTAATGTGTCGTCCATTATTAGTTATTGAACAGCGAGTCATATACCCACATAATCATGATACAAGTAACCTTCTTACTTGCCTTGCCTTGCTTGTTACCATAAGAATACCAGGCAAAACCTACCTGAAATGTACTCTTGACAGCGCGTTTCCTCTTCTACTTGTTCTCGTTTCTAATAATACCGATAATGTTTGCAGTTGACATATTTTACTAGGCCATGACCGAAGTATGTAGGTGGGTGTACTTGTTACCATAAATGGCACATAGAAGGCTTACAGGTGTCGCAATTGACATGAAAATGAGAGGATATGCTAGAAACTTACCCTTGATTCATATCATGTTCAGTATCATCCAGCCAAACCCTGACTTGTAAGGCATTTCCTTCGCGACACCACTGAAATATATCTTCCATGTTATTACACTTTCGTGGCACTGAACATAGACAAATGCTGACACCAATGAACACTGGGGTTGTGGGGTTTAATATTCAAAACAAATAAAAAAGACATACAGTTAAATTATGGTAAATAAAAACAAAAAAAAATCTCCATCACACCCTTTCCGGAGGAGTCATTCATGAAATTTTGACATTTCGCAATCTCCAAAAATAAAGTATTGCTCGGCAAAATCAAAACTGTATCGGGTTGTCTCTTTCTATTGTACAGTTGAGTATATGTTTGTCTCATTGTATATTTTATATCTGTTCACAAAATTCACATAGTATTTGTGAGTATAATAAAGGGTTGTCAGTCTAACGTCTACTATTTTCTACTAATACCAATAATGTTCCAAATTCCATAGAATGTTCTAATAAACTACCCGTTAATTTCAAGTGGGCCACGCTGACCGTTATAAAATTTAAATGTGTCGTTCCCCCTCCCCCGCACCGCACTCATATAGAGATGGGAAAAGACCCGGGTTTATAACCACTAGGGGGTTTAAATCCAGTTTCGACTCAGTAAAAACCCGTTAAGGTGGGTTAACCGGTTGGCCCGCATATTTTATTTTATCTACACACGTATCATAAACCCTCTTTACTGCGTCTAAAAACCGCAGGTTAAGACCGGCATAATGTAAAACTTTTTGGTAAAAACTCATTTCTTATCTGAAAATTTGTACATTATGACCATAATGTACAAAAATTTGTTACATTATGACATTCAAATTTCGAACGCCAACGCCCGCCTGCGTGCCGCCCCTAGTTTGTCTGTGAAGTTGGTGCTACAGAACAAGCTAAACAACTCAATGCCACAATGCCGGTCAAACATGCGGTTCCTGAACACATCAAAGAGAGCTTATCATATGTGTGTAGATAAACTAGTGTATGTAACTGTACATAATTAGGCATTATGTAGCAGTCACATAAACTACTCGTCAGTCCGCGGGGCTCTTGACGGACGGACGCGTGTTACGCACGAACCTATCTACCGCTATTGCGCTCTGAGACGAAATTATTACTATGGTGCAGTGTAAAAAATGTCGGCTTTTTGTTTCTACCGCAAAGAGTGATGTAATAAAATGTGGGGGACCATGTGAGGGTTACTTCCATAAAGCGTGCATCAAGGACATGAAGCAATTCATGGAAAACGGTGCCTGCTGCTTGTCCTGCACAAACAAGACGCCGCCGCAAAAATCACCGGAATTCGTTGATGCAGAATCTGCGTCAAAGTCGATGGAGACATTGCTCAAGGACCTCAATAAGAAGCTGGAAACCATGTACCGCATCGAAAAATCGATCACCGATCTAGCGGAGAATGTTGATTTTTATGCAGAACAATACCAGAAAATGATGGAGTTTCAAAACGAATGCAGTGAGAAGATGAAGAAAATGAATAATAAAATTAATGATTTGGAGCAAAAAAATATCTACTTGGAAAAGGTTAATGGAGCTATGGAAGAGCGGATGGAATTGTTAGAAGCCAAGGAGTATGAAAAGAAGATAGAGATAATAGGTTTAGAAGAATACAAAAATGAGAATGTGAAGGAATTGGCATCAAAAATTGGTATCTGCCTAGGACTTTCGGGAGGCAGCATTAACGATATAGAATCAGCATGGAGGGTAGGCGCACCGCCAGAGCGCGGTACCCTGCGCCGCGACGCTAGACCGGCCGGCGCCAGCGGCGGTAGCGAGAAGCCCTCCCCCGCCGCCCCGCAGCCCCCGAAGCCACGCCCCGTCGTGGTTACTATGCGCTCGCGAGCCTGCCGTGATGCTTGGATGAAGGCCCGCAAGAATAAAATAACAAACGGTGCGGTATACAACAATGGGAAAGATAAAGCTATTTACATCCACGAAAATATACCAAAGAAGACGCGAGATTTGTTCTGGGAAACCAAAAATGAGCTTAAAAACTTCAAATATATATGGATACAAAATCTAAAAGTTCTCATAAAAGAAAGCGATATAAAAACAAAGATCTTCCAAATTAAATGTCAGAAGGACATTAGGGCCCACATCTGCCCCGACCTATCTGTATCTGCGAGCGCTGCGACAGATACGTAAACAAACATAGATTTATAATTTACTGCGAACTTCGGATACTACAGTGACGGACAATGAATTTGCCACTCTATCGAATGTTGGTGAAATACCATACCATAAATTTACAAAGCATGAGTTATGGGCTCAACATATTAAAAACCATTGGCGTGACCTTAACATATTGCATTTCAACATACGATCTATGAACACAGGATTTGACCAGTTTCTTCTTATAACCAAAGACATAGTGGATTATCTGAACATCATTATCTTGACGGATGTCAATATCAAGGAACGCAGTGTTTCATTATTTAGAATACCAGGTTTTTGTGTATACTCGAACACGAGAGAAAATAAAAAAGCAGGAGGAGTGTTAGTCTTTGTGCGGCAAACATGCGAGTTCGAATGCGACAACAGAAACGGGAATACCTACGAAATGATACAAGGAAAACTAAAAGTTGAAAATAGATGGGTACACTTACTCGCTATCTACAGGCGCCCTGGATCTAATAAAAAACGATACCTACAAGAATTAGAGAATGTGTTAAGTTCTCTGCCCCCCACAGAGGATGTGCTATATATGGGAGACATAAACATAGATATTATGAGCAAGGGCATGCACTCGATAATATCGGAATATGAAGATCTACTGAGCAAATACGCTATGGAGTGTGGTTTACGAGATTATACACGGGAGGAAGTAATAAAGGGCAGGTTATCTAGGACATGCCTCGACCATATTTTTGTGCGGGTGGCTGGAAGCGAGATTGTAGGTACTAATCTGTTAACGTGCAAAGTGTCGGACCATTACTTAACTGGTATAACAATACGTGAGTGTAGTGTGCAACAACAGACTGGTATAAGAACTGTAAAGGTGCTGGATAATCGACAGGTTGTCAATAGGCTTTCACAACATAACTGGAATAGCATGATGAATATAGAATGTCCTATTAAATTATACGAAGAGGTATGTACTGTGTTTGAAAATGTTTATGAAAATTGCTACAGAGAGAAAGTTATTCAAAACAGGAAATCTAATGAATGGATAAATAATGACCTTCTAGATTTGATAAATAAACGTGACGAACTATTTAGAAAATGGAAACACGCACCAAAAAATATGACTATACGACTAGAGTACACAAAATTTCGTAATAAAGTATCTAAAATCATAAACATTTCCAAAAACAAACATAGACAAAAAATTATATCAGATTGTAAAAGTGATTTAAGAAAAATTTGGGAAAACATAAATTGTTGGCTCGGAAGGAATAAAAGCAATTTAGATGATGTCATAATGAGGTATATTGGTAAGAAAGATGATCTGGATATTGTATGTGATACATTTGCTCAAACTTTTACAAATGAAATAGAAAGTATAAAACACAACTGTTCTGATAAATTCCTTGATAGATCTGACTATGTAATCAACGCACCTGTAACGTTTTATTATACCAAAGTAAGTTCTGCAAAAGTAAAGAAAATAATCGAATGTATGGACAGTAATAAGTCGCCTGGGTCCGATAGTATCAGAGTAAAAGATTTAAAGGCAATAAAAGACCAAATTAGCCCTCTGTTGGCAAAATTTGTTAACTTATGTGTTGATAAGGGTATGTACCCAGACGACTTGAAACTCTCAATAATAAGACCGATTTATAAACAGTCAAGCCATTATGAATACACTAATTACAGGCCAATAGCCATATTGTCGGCAATTAATAAAATTGTCGAAAAAATTATTGTAGAACAGATCTCATTATTTATGTACAAAAATCAAATAATAAGCACATCACAGCATGGATTTCAGCGTGATAAAGGCACTAACACAGTTTTATTTCAATTTACAGATGAAATATATACAAAGCTCAATGCTAAACAACATGTGGTGGCACTGTTTATTGATTTTAAAAAAGCGTTTGACACCTTAGACCACATGACGCTGTTGAAAGCAATGGAGGAATGTGGTGTAAGGGGCCCAATGCAATTATGGTTTAAGCGTTATTTAGAATCACGTACAATTAAAGTAAAGATCAATGGACGGTGTAGCAACGTGTATGATGTGAAACATGGTGTGCCGACTGGCTCCGTCTATGGGCCCATAGGGTACATAATGCATGTTAACAGCATCACAAATGTAGTTAAACACTGTAAATCATATATGTATGCGGATGACACATGCCTTATGTACTCTGGAATAGTTGAAAGTAATATTGAAAAATGTATACAAGAAGACTTTGACAGTATAATGAAATGGTCACATGATAATGGTATAATTCTTAATGCACAGAAAACAAAACTCCTGCATATCAGATCTCCAATGAGTAAGAAAAAAGATATGAACATAAATATAAAAGGTCATAATTATGATTGTTTACATAAGGATCAGACTGGTTGTCAATGTGATATTATAGAAAAAGTGGATAAAATTAAATACCTGGGATTGACGATAGATAAAGATATGAACTGGAAGTGTCACATAAAAAACCTATGTAATAAATTAAGAATACTACTAGCTAAGTTTCAAAGTTTAAAATATTATGTAAATCGATCAGTATTGTACAGCATATATCATGCCTTGGTAGAATCACTTATAGGATACGGGTTGAGTAGCTATGGTCGCACCTTTTCAACATATCTCAATGAAATTAAAAAAATACAGATAAGGTTTTTGAAATGTTTAGTTAGCAAAAAGGATAAAGAACAATGTTACAAAAATTACGAGAAATTATATAAAGTTTGTAAAATCATACCAGTTGACAGGAAAGTAGAATATCAAATTGCTTTAGATACATTTGGAATGCGGAACCAGCTGAAAAGGAGGGACCATGGCTACCCTACTCGTAGCTCTAAAAGTACTAAGATCAAATACATTATTCCTAAACATATTAACTATTATGGGTCTAGAACTGCTTGTAGGGTGCTGCCTAAAATACTAAATAGAATGCCAGATGAGTTCCATATAGATACTATGCCCAAGGGGAAGTTTAAAGGTATGCTGAAACGATATTATATTAAAAATCTATAAATATTCATAAATAAGGGACGGGGGATGGGTTAAGTGTTAATCTAAAGATAAAGTACTGTTATAATTAAGAGCCAAACCAACCTGCCGACAAACTGCCCAGCAGTTTGGCAGACTTATAATTTGTATACTTAAGTGCTTTTTCTGAATAAACGTTATAATAATAATAATACTATAATGCTTCGCGATTTTGAACCATTTCACATCCTATAAAAAGCCAAGGGTATTTCGATCGATCGAGTTTGGCCTCATTAGATTTAATTTCATTTGTTTATCTACACACGTATCACAAACCCTCTTTACTGCATCTAAAAACTGCACGTTAAGACCAGCATAATGTAAAACTATTTGGTATAAAGTCATTTCTTATCTGAAAATTTGTTCATTATGACCATAATGTACAAAAATTTGTCACATTATGACATTCAAATTTTGAACGCTGACGCCCGCCTGCGTGCCACCCCTAGTTTGTCTGTGAAGTTGGTACTACAGAACAAGCTAAACAACTGCAAAGCAATGATTAATGCCACAATGCCGGTCAAACATGCGGTTCCTGAACGCATCAAAGAGAGCTTAAGATATGTGTTTAGATAAACTAGTGTATGTAACTGTACATAATTAGGCATTAAAACTCTCGAGTGATATTATTATGAAACTCGCCTTCGACTCGTTTCATAAACCCACTCACGAGTATTAATTCCCTCCAATATGTAGCAGACACATAAATTACTATTATTTGCTGTTGCACAGCATACAAACAATAGCAATACAATTAATTGGGAGCACATAAAATTCCAATTAAGAAACAGGGCAATAAATAAAAAACAGGACATCGTCAACAAAACAAAAAATAATGCAAATTGATGTGGGGTGAGTGACTGTACCTACTAAGCCATACGACCAAGGATTGGGAACAGGGTTCGGGTTCGGAGCTGGCTGCCCACTAAGCAGGGTGAGTTACTGTTGGTGTGGTGTGTGGAAGTCCCGGAAGCGTCTTCTGAAAAGCCCGTGGGGTACAACGCTGGGCCGCGTTGTGCCCCACGGGCTTTTCAGAATTTTAAACCTCTTGAAAAGCCAGAGTGCTACAGCGCGACGCTGCGGTGTACCACACGGGGTTTTCAGCGGTCACATTGATAATTCATCGTCTGAATAGCCCGTGGGGTACAGCGCCTTCTTTTCGTGAATTAAATTCTGGTTAAAAAACAACAACAACGCGCTCATGTACTTCCTGATTTTAGTAATTTAAAATTTGTACTTCTTACAGATCAAGTTCGTTCAAGTTAAGGCCGATTTTCGGTAAAAATTTAGAATCGTGCGGCACGAATTTGAGGGGGGGAGGGGGTGGTGGGGAAGAAGGGGAACCCCTCTGAGAAGTGGGGGGTGAGCGAACCCCCCGTTTTTTCAAATGTTTTTGGTTATGTTGCCTAAATAATAAATAAAACCACATTTTTTACTAATAGTCATACTTTATAGCATCTATCAAATCAAGACATGGGTCCTTTTTCTCCCTGAAAATTTAAAATTGCATTAACTCCGGCTACTACGGGGCTACGGCGTCCTCGGCCACTCCGTCTCGCTCAGTGCGCGGCAGTGCGCGGTCGCCTTCGCCCCTCCGTGCCTCCGACTTATAAAAAACACTCTAGAGCGAAGCCACAAGACTGCCTACAAAGGTCTGCCTAGTAAGTGGGGTGCCCTGATCCAGATTTTGAAAATCAGTCAAAAGATAGAGTCTGATTCTGTGTATATTATCAAAAGGGGAACCCCAACCTAACTAACCGAACCTACCTATCGATTTTGACACAGTTTATTGAATCGTATCACCCAAAAAATCGATTGGATATGTTTCTGAACGCACTCCTATAGTGTCAAAGATTAAGTTAAAATTTATAAAAGTTTGAAAGCTCAAATCTCAAAAAGTTAACGTTTGCTCAGATAAAGAATAACACCATTGGAAAGCTGATAATTTTCTTAATTTAACAGTATATTTCTTATAATCAAATTCGTGCCGCACTATTCTACGCACTATTCAATCTTTATATAATTTAACGGTGATGGAAAACCTTCATTACCCCATTGCTGCGGCTCGTCTTGCAAAATGGAGTAACGATAAACTAGCTAAAAGTGGGCATAATTTTGCCTCCGCCACCCCCCTGTAAGGAAAAGGTCTGACGCTATGTTATGTTATGTTAAAGGAAAATAATATCAAGTCTGATCCAATCTTGGATTCGACACTAGATCTTAAATACATTAGATGTTGTGATAGGCAACTTTTGCGATGATAGCTGCGGCGATGGGCCAGCCCCCTGTCACGCAAAATGGAGTATTAAATAACTGGTTAAAAGTGGGCACAAATGTGCCTCTGCCAGCCCATATATGGGAAAAGCCGTGACTTTATGTTATTGTTGTTAGGTAGGTAGGTATTTGAATAATATTGATTTGGTAGGGGCTATTAAAACACGCCGCTTTGTATTGATCTCCCGCCCTTAAATTTATAAAATCTCGTTTACCTACCTACCAGTTCATTATTTGGTGCTACCTATAGCGGCAACCGACATAGGTCATGCTGTGAAAATTGTAAATTTCTATATAGTGTAGAGATAAATAAAGTAATAAAATTCAGTCACAAAACACGTATAATTTTTTATAATAAAACCAAAAGATTACAACAAAAAAATTGAATGACTTTTCAAGCTTTTCAGAAGACGCGTCCCGGAAAAGGTACCAAACCATTTTTACAGAGTTTCTTGTATATTTAACTTAGGGTTACTCTTAATCCACAAGGGTTTGTATGTAGTAAACAAATAATCTACATTAGTAGGTATGTATTATAGTGATCAATAAGTAATAACATTCACTCACAAAACACGTATAATTTATTTTAAAAATAAAATCAAAAGTTTACAACAAAATATTGAATGACAACCGTGTCCAAGATCGAAAATTAAACCAGAAAAGAGATCACAAACTGAACTTGTCTATGTTGGAAAAGAACACCAAAATTGCTGGTTCGTTTAAAATGAAATCAATAACTTCGTAACGAAAAGCTGTATGCGCACTTTGATCAGGACTTGACGTGAAAATGGAAGGATTGTATGAGGAGGTTATGAAATGTGAATGGAATGGATGAGGGGTTATATGAGTGATTGCCCAAAAGTATGCCGAAAATATCTTTAACAGTGGCGTGCAAATGCCTTTAGGAATTAAGATGGTTTAATGATGAACAGACGACATTAATTTTTTTTTTTTCAAATTCGATGTTCAAAGATTGAAAGTTGTCGAAAGAGTGAAGCCGCGCTATGAAACGAAATTTAAATTAAAATACATACGACAGTTCAAATAAACAAAAATATGGATTGGGTCAAAAAAATACGGGATCTCCTGTAGCGGCGTCCAACTTCCTCGTTCACGTACGCCTGCCTGCCTGCGTCTGCATGCTCCAAAGCACGCCTGCGTGAGGAATACGCGTCCGCGGTGTTGGTTTAAAAAATTTGGGGTTATGGCTCGATACGCAGTTCTCCACCAAAAGCTACAAATAAGACATAATGATAAGTACCAGAATAACGCTAACACGACCAAAATGCCAACACGGAATATAAACACCAAATACATACCCAGATCGCTTCCAACGTCTGGCCTTTGAGTTCAGATGAAATGTCGGAGAAATATCGGGAAAACGCCAGCAGCCGCTAAGGCCAGCGTCAATTTTGACGACCAGGGTCTATTCTTCTTGCGTCAAGGCTGCCCAAAACACATTACACGACAACTCCCAACGCGAACAAAACTGGCCAAACGAAAAAAATGTGCATAAGGGCTTTTGACAGCCGTTAAAAACAGTTTAAATTAAACACAACTTAAGCACAACAAGCAAAAGGCGAGTAATGTACTCAAGCAGGCCAAGCTTATTGCCAGTCAGCCAGGTTCCCCCTAACCATCCGTGTTTTATTAAGGTTTTTTTAAACTGTATTGAGCGGTTATCAAAACTCTGGTGAAAGTCCGGCTAAATAGGAGAACATAAAAGTTAATTGTCGTGAACGTGAAGGACAGAGCTATGCGCTTACTTTCCTACAATATTACAATACCGTTAGTTTACAGAGATTAAAAACAGGCCCTTTGATTGAATTAACCGATATAAACCGGTTTATTAGGGTTTATCCGTTATCATTTTGTACACGATTGTACATGTATTGAATGTATGGGAAATAAAACATTGTATTTTTAATGCACTTCTTCAAAGTTAACCAGGTGGAAATCATTGTTGTTTCGGTGGACTATTTCTGGACTATTTTTTGGCTCAAATTTCAAACTGAAAGTCGTAGGCGTTCCGAAGATATTTGATGATATCAAATGTTCAAGCTGTAATCCTCACCAAGATGTCTTAATAACTCTGGAATCGTTGAAGGACTATTTCTGAAATTTTGCATGCCGTGTGGACTGTTTCTGGACTAATTTTTGAAACCCAAACCAAGTCTATAGGCCCTTCCGTTTGCTTGTACGAGAGATGAGGATTACAGCTTGACGTCAAGCTGTAATCCTCACCAACCTATAGCTATAATTTCGGAACTATAAGAGGACTATATTCCTTTCTTTGTGGACTATTTAGGACTATTTCTGGACTATTTTTGGCAGTGTCAAATTTCATTTTTTTGAAGGTTTCATCGGTGAGGATTACAGCTTGAAGGTCGTAACAGCTCAATGAAAATGTTTTTTTCCAGTCCTGCTAAAACTGACAACTACCAATAAGAATCTAGAATAATTAGAACTTTCAATTTCGCATAAACTTATAAAACATCAACCAGCTTGTATCCCAATAAAATCGAAATAAAAATTAGCATTACAAAGGAGTCTTAAAACGACGTCTGCGAGTTCACGCTGCAGTAGGTAGTTAAATAAAAAAATAAGCGTGAAGTCGTTCGCTGAAAAGGCACGATTACAGTTCGTGTAGAATTATGGTAGTTATGATAAAAGATGTGATTTTAATTTGTGGTGGATATTTTGTTGTTGATTGACGATTTAAGTTCGGTACAGAGACTGTTAAGAAGTCGAGGAATAATATATGAAATTCGGAGTTTTCCGTAGTAGTTAATAGATCCTAATGTCGTCAGTTTTTTCTTCGTGGAGCTTCTGGTGCCAATTTTAAGTTCTAGCGGTGTTTGGACGGATAAGTTAAATAATTGTTCAATTAATAGTGCGTAATCAACTTTGGCGTGAGCTAGACTTTAGAACTGGGCGGTTTGCTAGGGCTTTCGTGATTTTTGGTAGATAATTTGGGTCATTTTAAACACGGTCTAAAAGTTGTGTCGGAACTCAATAGTTTTTCAGATATGTTTTTTTTTAACTATAAAATTGTGCTTTTTGTATGAAACATACTTGAGGTTATTATTCCGTGTTGTATTATTATACAACACGCAATAATAACCTCAAAATGTATAACGTTTTGTTGTACCTACGCTTATTGCAAGATGGGAATACATAGGGCAGGAGCCCCGGTTGTGGCCACTTTAAGGAAAATCTCATTTTAGAAAATTCATATCTCTTAAATTTGTGAAGTTATGATCTGAGTGTAAACTTCCTAGTAAAGAAAATTTATCTGTATTTCATATTTTGTAAAGCAAAGTCATGAAAAACAAAAACAATTTTATGTTATGATTGATTGAAAAAAAATTATGCAAAAACATCACTTTTGGCCACTTTTACCCCATTTCTGGCCATGGTAGTTACCAGTTTTGGCCACTATAATAAACAGAGATAAAAAACGCATTTTTATTCCATAATTCACCTTTATATTATCAAAATCAGGATTTTGTTAACAAGCATGGCACAGTTTAAATTTTTCATATGCCACAGACACAAATTTTCACAATTGGCACAAATTAATTTAGTTCACATATTCCCAATATTTTTCCATTTCAGGAACACAATAAAATGGTCTTTTTTTAATTAACTTTTTTTGGAGTTTTAATTTTTTCTTTGATGTCCGTTACGGGATATAAATTTACGTCTGGTTTATCAGGCCACTTCCAATTTGTTAGTGATTTTTGCATCGCTTTTATGTACAACGCCTCTTCATTTATAGACTCGATTCTGCCATTTTATCTGAAAATCAATTAAATAATTCAAACCAAACTCGTTAGCAATAGGCAATCACTAGGCATTTAAACAAATGTAAAGAGGTGGCCAAAACAGGTGTTACTTGAAAACCGGTTGTGGCCATCAACATGGACAAAACCCATGCAAAAGTGCAATTTGTTGTGTTACTTCTGGCCACTACCCGTCCTAGCCTAAAAAGAACATGCACAAACAAAATAACCTCAAAGCTAAACTCCTGCACATGTATTTAGCAGGCCCTAATGTAATGCAAAACAATATATACAATGATTCGTTTGATATTAACCGATTACATTATTCATAAGTGTGTAGTAAGAAAAATTCGGCTGACGCGTTATCGCGTTTGCCGGTGGGTGGGTAATCCGGTCAAGCAGGGTGAGGAGAAGACGTACATAAATTTTATACAGAACTACCTATCACAAGGAAAACAGTACAAACACATTTGCATAGTGATCTCGTGTTAAAAAAGGTGATGTTGTATTTACAGTCCGGATGGCCAAGTAATTGCGAGGATGATAGTTTGAAACCTTTTGTTAATAGACGCAATGAGCATCGACAAGGGGTGCATCATTTGGGAATATCACAGATCACCCCCAATAGATACCGTATACAAGGCAAGCGACGCGCACCACGCATTAGCTACGAAACAAAGCTTGAATGCGCTTCTTCAGTCGCGACCAAGTGTCAGACCTGTGCGTATTGTCAAAAATTAAACCTTAAAAAAATATTTTCCGAAAAAAACAAACCATTTTAATGCCGTTTTGTAGTGTAAAGTGGTGTAGGAAGTCTACCAAGACTTCAAACTTCCAAAGAGATGGTATAACATTCCACTGGTAAGTAAAATCCTCAAAAAATAATTTTATTTTGCCAGTGAAGCAAAGTTCAAGATACAACGGTTCATAATATTCAATAATTAATAGAACTTGCACTACCCGTTGATGTCTTTTGAAAATGTCTCTTTCTCACCTGCGGTGATGAGAATTACTTGTCTTTTTTTAGCAAAATCATGCTATATCACTAGTGTTGTGGAGTGTTTCGCGCTCAAGTTTTTATCGATCTTTTTATATAAATGATGTTGGGATTTCGCCAAGTAAATTATCTTAGTTTGAAAGTGCTAGATTAATGCGAAATAATTGTATACGTTTGTTGTATTAATACCTTTATGGCGCAGCGGTTGTGGCTCTGCCTACCATGCGGTACTCAGAACTCATATTAGGTAAGTTGAGAATAGCTACTAATATGTATCTTTGTACCCTCAAAATATTATCTACACAGTTATTTTAAGTGTGTTCTGATATAATTATGTAAATAAATTGCTGAATAAAAACTTTTTTTTTTACTTTCTAGCATATAATTTATTTGATTTTTTTAACATAACTTATACTATTATATATAAATATAATGTTAAATCTGTGACTTTAATTGTGGTTCAGAAAATTGTAGGTCTTATGTCGGAATTGATTCAATGTCACTGACTGACACCGTATGTATCGATAAGTGGCTATTTCAGTAATTTCGATGTCGCATCACTAGATCTTCGGTGCTTTCTAGCGCGACCTTGAATTAGCCAATCAAACGCCCGCTTGTTTGTTCCCCGCACACCCTTCCTTCCTCCGAATTCGGTGAGTTCGGTCCAGTGCAAATGTCTCATCATGCGGTATCTATTGGGGGTGATCTGTGGGGAATATAGATTAGTTATTCCGTTTTCTTTAAGGGAAACTTTATTGAAAGAATTGCATGTGGGTCATCAAGGCATGGTTAAAATGAAGGCTATAGCACGCAGCGTGATGTGGTGGCCCGGCATCACCGGCCGCGAGTGTGACGGGTGCGCCGCGGAGGCGAGCGCTCCGCCGCACGCGCTGCCACAGCCCTTGCCGTACGTGGTGGAGCCCTGGTCACGATTACACCTGGATTTTTTAGGTCCGATTCAAGGAAAGTCATTTTTGGTGGTAATAGATTCTACTACTAAATGGTTAGAAATTTTTGAGATGCCTAGGACGACAGCGAGCTCAGTTATTAAAGTATTAAGGGAGACTTTTGCGCGTTTCGGCTTGCCTAAAGAGGTCGTTTCCGATAATGGCCCACCCTTTTCGAGTCAAGAATATGCCCAATTGATGGCTAACAATGGTGTCAAAGTTTCGTTTTCAGCGGCTATCACCCGTCGTCCAACGGCGCTGCGGAAGCAGCGGTAAAATTATGTAAGCAAGCAATTAAAAAGGCGTTTAGAGACACATGTGACGTAGATCTAGCTTTACAAACTTACTTAATGTCGTATCCTAATATGGAGCATAGCTCAACGGGCGCATCATCGGCTATGCTGTTGCAACGTAGGCATTTACGTTCCAGGCTGGATTTATTAAGAGACTCGAGACAGATAGAAAATACGGTGCACGAGGCACAGAAAAAGCAGGTGTCCCATGCTGGGGGGGTGGATAGAAATTTTCAGGTAGGCGATAAGGTGTACGTTCGTAATTATACGGGAGGTAATAAATGGGTTAGCGGAACCATTAAAGACAAGATAGGTTCGCGGAATTATTTAGAGATAGAGAAAACGGTCCACCTACGGCCAAGCATGTAGATTAGATCAAATCGAGGTCGGAGAGACGAAACAGGCTGCCATCTTTCCCAGAGTCGGACATCGAGTCTGAGATACGCAGGTCACCGGAAGTGGAGAACTCACAGCCGAGTCGGGTGGGCGCGCCAACGACCGCAAGGGTCGAAGTTGCGGTGGGACCGTCTGAGCTGCCAGAAGAGGTCCCATGTCCTCCCAATCTTAGACCTAGAGAAGTACTTAATCCAGTACATAGATATGATGTTTTGGTATCGATTGATTTTGTGTACTGTTTATTGGTTAAGTTACTAGTTTGAGGTCATTATATCCGTATTAAATTAGTTACGTTTCTCTGTAGTAGATATACTAAGTTCATCATTCATTACGGTTTATGATATGGCTATTGAGATACGAATTAAGGAATGCTTCTTCGTTTATGGTGGAGGTGTGATGTATGTATGTAGGTAGCTCGATATTTATATTCTCAAGACTACCCACTATTGTAATGATCGCTCTCTTTCGATTATACAAGTTTACCGGATAGCTGTGTTTCGTTTCACTCCCTACAAATATTATCCTGGAGCTTTCCTCAGGACTTCTCAAAAATCACCCAAGGAAACTGTAACGGCACACGGCTAAGGTCGAGCCACCGCTATCAGTAGCTATGATCGTCTATTCTATCTATCCCAAAATGAGAGGACCCGATTCAGCTGTAAGTTTTGTAAGTTAAGAATGATAAGTCTGAATTTCTCGTTCGTAGAGAAGTTCATTAGGCGTACAATAGTCGAACGAAGTTCGGTTCAGGAAGTTACAGTTTCCAGTTAGACAGAGAAAGCATATATGTCCGCGAGCCGGTAATTCGCATCAGTCAGCGGTGTATTGCGCCAGAACGATCGTTGTTATATTTTATGGGTGATGGCACCATCTGGTTTTTGTATATATGGGCGTTCGGAACTTCTTTTAGTGGTCGACCACAGTTTATAATATTTGTTTGTGATATCGTATAGATATCCGTCGTAGTTTTACGACGTGAGTACTCAATGATATTTCATGTGCTCGCTAGTAGCGGCTTGTGGTGGTTCCAATTATATATTTGGTTCACGGTAATAACGATCCGAAAAGACCGGTTTACACAATTGCGAATTGATTTTCCGAAATGGGTTCTGAACCAGCGGTTACCTCAAAAGGTCCGTAACGTTTTGAAACCTTCAACTCTGCGCAATTTGAGCTGGATGTTATCGAAACGTAAGCATTATTGTTTTAGGAGATTTAACCCACACCATAGCGAAGTGCATAGTCGATAAATACCGAACTATGAATTCCACTAGCCACAGCACGTCCTTGGCTGAGCCAAATCATATATACCGACTCAGCCTACACATTAGACCTCCAGCGAAATTTACATTTAATTTAAAGATGCAACTTGAATCCAACCTGACCCAAGGCAATGCAAAACACCTACCCGGACCTAAACAATGAACTTTAGACTGTAAATTGATCTCTTCGCGCGTCCCCGACAACACTCAAATGTCAAAATATCAACAGGATATGTTATCTGTGTTGACACCGGTTTAACTTTGTTCTGAATTTGTTATTTCCATCCGCGGAACCTCATCGATCAAACAGTCTCCCTATGCCCTGCCAACCTAGGTTTAGCCGCAACTAAACTCCTCTCTAGCCTAGTCTAAAACCTAGTGTTATACCACGTCCATTATCGACACCACTCGGAAATGGTTGAGTTTGATTTGAATGTGCTTGAATGTTTAATGACTGTGTGTGTGGGAATTTCAAAACTCGCTACTCGAAAGGAATGAGGAGAGGATTAGCCCGCGAATATCCTAAGAGCCAATCCAGGAACCCTATGGTGAAGGAAAAAGGAATTTAGGGTCACTCCAAGCCCAGACTCAGACTCAGATAATTGACTTACAAGTTTTTTTCTAACGACCCAAGGATAGTTTTGGAATTTGGGGTTGGTTGATATAACCGGTTAGGAACCGAGGTATATCTCGGCGCTTCAGACACTCACGAAAACCCACTGAAACTTCGCAATCACAATTTCGTATAGTTCTGACGCGTAACACGGCAGACAAAACTGTTTAGAACTCGTGAAAGACGACTGTCACAGTAGCTAGACGCTGAGACTGAATGCTCTCCCTTCCCCCACAATCGTATTTATACGCCCCACATGTCTGAAAGAAAAAAAATCAGCGTCCTTTGCGAACACGCTCTGCCCAAGCGAAGCTTCTTATCACTAACTACACAGGGTCTATTTTCAACCATGCCATGCAGATCCGCCGTTCTACAAATTGTGTGTACGCATATTCACTATGATCAACCGTAGGTTATCACTCAAATCATTTGGTACTGCCGATACACAGAATCTGTTGATCGCTGACCAATAAAAGCTTGTTGCGATTAATTAAGCATTCCCGACCGCTAGGTGCGCGCAGCAAAGACCACTAGAATGCTAATCATACTAGTCATGTCAGACCCTCCATCTCATACCTCAATCGCAATTGTATATTTGCAATCAACATAATAGCTTTCTCCGTATCGTTCCATAATAACCTTTCATTATTTAGTTATTCATAATTTTATTCAACGCGCAGCCAAATCGGCTCTGATCTCTACACATCTCGCAGGAATGCGACAAAAAAAAACCTGACCTGTAAACTTCCTCGAACCATCCCAAGCGTCGGCTCTGTTTTTTGCTAACTTGCCACTGAGCTACGCAAAACCCCCAAACGTTATCTGAACCGATTCGTATTCAAAACAGCGCGGCGTTGGGCTAGCCCTCTATCACGCAGAATGAAGTATCAAATGTACCGACTCTCGTGTACCATTACAGCCCCCTCCCAGACCTTGAGACACTGTTTATCTCAGTTAACATGGCGCAAGGATCTCATTACCACTATGCTACCCATGCTTTGTCCATATCTACTCTATATGTATATAATATTTACACAACTCGATTGAGCTCTCTCCTGTCTTATCTTATTTATCTATCTAACTATACAACCTCGCTTACCCGCAATTTATCCTAATTCGTATTACTATATATATACAAATTGTTTTTTTTTGTTTTTTTTTTGTTTTTGTTTCCAAACCATGCAAGATCCTTAAATCTACAAAGTAGTTACTCAAATTAACAGCTTACAGCTTAATTATATAACTTTTATACACTATCTTATTTATCTACGCCGTTATTCGTCCTCACATAATACCTGGCTATATTTATAGTATTGAAGTTACCCAATATCTCATTTGAACCCGGATCTACTAAAGTATAACAGTTAGGATATACCACTGCCGAAATAACATAAGGCACTTTATACAACAATGAAAATTTCCGCATGATTTTATGTTCTTTATTTGAACGCACAAAGGTCTTAAGTTTCACATAATCACCTATACGATAGACTTCTAACTTACGCCGTTTGTCCGCCTATCGCTTACGTCGTTCACTAGAACTTTTAGAGTTTTCTATCGCTACATTCCGCACCTGTTCCGTATCTCGCACACTATGGCCTAATAACCATTCATCGCCTAATTCCTTGTCAATAGTTAACGGTTCCCGCCTACCAAACGCTAACTCATTAGGCGCAAAGCCTGTGCTTGTGTGTTCGATGTTATTATAGCAATTTTGAATGTCCGGTAACACGTCGACCCAACTACGATTACTTCCGCCGCAATAAGTTCTAATCAGTCGACCTAGCTCGCGATTCACTCTTTCTACGCTATTAAAATTTGGACAATACACCGACGTATGAGTGACCCGAATCCCCAGCTGTTTGAGTCCAAATTCCCAAACTTTCGATATGAACTGTGGTCCTGAGTCCGTAATTATAGTTTCGATAGGTATTTCCCTATGAAATCTCTTTGTACAAGCGAGCACGCTCCTACCTGTCGCTTTTCGCATTGGATATAATTTTATTACTTTACTGTACACGTCTTGAATCACATATATATATATTGATATCCGAATTTACCTACGGGCAATGGCCCATAAAGTTCCGAGAAAACTTTCTCACCCAACCTTTCCGCCAACACCGGTGTACAAGGACCAACGGTATTGTTAGTACTTGGTTTGACCTTTTGACATATGTCACAACTTCTTATCACCGCGCTAATCACCCTACTCATATGAAGAAAATAATATCTGTCCTTCATCAGTGCTAATATTTTATATCTGCCGTAGTGACCTATTTCTTCATGTATGTGTAAAATTAGTTCCTCCTGTAGTGATTTCGGAATTACTAGCAACTGTACGTTCCGCTTCGGCACGTGAAAATATAACGTATCACCTACTAGCTTATAATTATCAAAACCTCTCGTTCCCGTATCTACCACACTACGTCTGATATAACCGCTAATTCGATTTAACCGCTCATCTTCGCTTTGTAATCTCGCAATGTCCCGTAAACTCGAAATAACACTTACGGTATTCGATGCCTGAAACCAGAATATCCCCGGCTGAACATTTGTACTGTCAATCATACCTCCAGGTCCCGCTATTTGCCTGCTTAGCGTGTCGGCAATTTGATTATCAGTCCCTCGCACAAATTCTATGTCGTAATCGAATTGCTCTAAAAACATAACCCACCTAGTTACGCGTGCCCCCAATAAAGTCCACGACTTAATGAACGTCAAACTTTTATGATCAGTTCTAATAATAACTTTTTCTCCCCGCAAATATATCTCAAATCGCTTTAAAGTGTATATAACTGCATACATTTCCTATTCACTGACCGACCATCTAGTCTGTGCCCCCTTAAATGCCTGCGAACAGAACCCTACAATTCGTTCCTGGCCCGAATCATCTAATTGATAAACATAGCCCCCAATTTCTATAGCGCTGGCGTCACATTGAACATAATATGTTTTTCCCGCCAATGGCTGACTCAAAATTATACTTTCTAAGAATTGGTTTTTTATCTCGTCAAAAGCACTTTGCACCTGCGCACTCCAGACGAACTTGACTCCAGACCGTAATAAATTGTACAAGGGCTGTGTTAACGTTCCAAAACTTTTTATAAACCTCCTAAAGTAATTTATGAACCCCAAAAACGCCCTCAATTGCCTGACAGTTCTGGGTGACGGATATAATTTAAGTGTTTCAATTTTGTCCGGGTCCATTTGCAAACCTTGTGTAGACAAAATATGCCCCAATAACTTGACCTTTTTTTGTGCGAACTCGCATTTTTTTAGTTTGCATGTGAAGCCCGCGTCTTTCAATTTACTCAGAACCGTGTCCACTTGAGACAAATGCTGTTCGAAGTCACCCTCAGTTAAAATTGCCAAATCGTTAACAAAATTTAAACAATATGACCTAACTTCTGGCCCTAAAATTAAATCCATCGCCCTCGAAAATGAACCCACACTGGTTTTCAACCCCTGAGGTAAAACGTTGTAAACATAACTTCTGCCTTGATATAAAAAACCCGTGTATCGTTTAGATTCGTCTGATAATGGTATAGAAAATACGCATCTTTGATATCAATAACCCCTATGTAGTTTATCCGGCGCCCGGATTGCAATATCTCACTCATTAAAGGTGTGGTTTCAACCTCCCCAACCATTCCCGTGTTTAATTGTCGTGCATCTAGCAGTATACGGACCTCTCCTGATTTCTTTAATGCACAAGTCAATGGACTGCTGAAATCCGTAGATTGCCTGCTAATAATACCTATTCGTTCCATTTCTTCCAATCGTTTTGTTACTTTATCGCGATATGCGAACGGTATGGGATAGCTTCGTTTTACGAAAGGCGTTTCATCTCTCATTTTTATCTCATGTATATATTTATTTGTCCGACCTACCCTATCGCTAAACAACTCTGCATGTTTATTTAACACCGGCAATAACTTTGTTTTGTGTTCAACAGGTATTGATGAATTATTCACATATTCCTCTATCATATTTCTACTGGTATCTTGGTTCTGTACTTCCATTGTACAACAGCAAGGATCCTGATTAGGACTAGTACCTTATGGTATTACACACATCCGCCCGGCGCTTCGTATAATTGGCCTCTTATTACCCTCACACATTAAACTGGCTCGCGTCTGTTGTATAAAATCAAACCCCAAAATTAAATCTTTAGGCACCCTTGTTAATACTAGCATTGGAGTATCGATAACGCATTCACCTATTGTTAATGGTAACTTTACTAATTTATCAACCTTTTCCTTACTGACTCCAAATGCACCTGTGATTCTCAAACTTGGAATCGGTATTTCCGTCGGTTTTCCCAATTGCTTGCACACTTCTTCGTACACTCTCCGACTAATTATACTGATTTCGCTGCCCGAATCAATCAAGCTCCTTACAACAATATTCCCAATACGCACATCTATCTCAGGTAATGTCAATGTACTACATAAATCGCGCCCACACTCAGTCGAATCGTCGTCTCTGAATATCGTATGTAAACGCCTGTCATTTCGATCTCTACAATTCGACCTAGATTTTTCCTCTAAACACACGGCATATCCGTGCGCTTTATGCGCTAGTAATTGAATAAATTCATTCACACCCACGTTCGAATCCAAATTACACAAATCATACAGTCTATGCTTTTTTCCAATTTGATCGGCTGTCCACCCGAACCGTAATAAATATCTGAGCGCGAACGACCCGCGCGAGTCCACTAGTTTTTTGAATTCTGATTTATCGCATTATTCCTGTCACTTGAACTTTGCCCTGCCTCTGTATTATCTGAACCATCATTGCCCCTTTGGAACCCTATTGCCTTGAAACTAGCCTGAGGCTGTCTACCTCTACCGCGAAAATAACCGCGACCGCGCGTCCCAAATTCGTTTCGCGCCTTCGTTCCTGCGTTATAATTATCCCTACGACTCACCGCGTTATAACGTATCGTATTTACTCGCATAGCTCGATATTGCCCACGCATGTAGCTATTCCGCCTTACATCGTTCGTAACCATTGTCTCTGAACCATGCAACGCACTTAATCCCCCATCGACATTCCGTTCTAAATGCCGAAGGAACTCGACCGCATCTCGAATAGTCATTGGTTCCTTTCTAGCAAAAAACGCTACCTGAATATCACGCGGCAACTGTCTGAAAATCGTGTTGATCTTCTCCGTATCAGTAAACGGTATCGTAAGCTCATATATGCTATTCAATTGAGAGGCAAAGAATTCTTCCATACTTTGACCTTTCTTAGAATCAAACTTCGCAGTTAGGAATCTTTGTTTAATTAATTCCTGTTCATTATCACCCCAGAATACCTCTCTGAAATATTTTTCAAAATCCGAATAGGTTCGCCATGAGTCTCTGTATATGCTCATTCGAACTTTTGCAATTCCTACCAAACTATCCGTTGCCCATATCAAAGCCCTAGAACTATCTCCCGAGACTTTAATATAAGCCTTTAAATGTCTTAAGAAAATCATCGGATTTTCCGAACTCCGCCCATCGAATGTCGGCAACTTCTGTGTCATTTTCACAATGCATGATTGACGTTTTTCTACCGATTGTTCAAACGTCTCTAGTTCCTGTCTGTCAGTCTGTCTGTCCGAAGTCCTACTAGTATTGCTCGCGCTAGAACCCCTTTCCAAACTGTCTAATTATTCACTATTTCAGATAACAATTGCGTCACCTGTCCTGACGCTTGCGAAAGTGAATTGTCTCGTACTACCCGACTAACGTTTTTTCTAAGCCGGCCGGCCATTATTCCTGAACACTAAACCGCCGTAGCTCGTCTGA
Source organism: Argyresthia goedartella (assembly GCA_949825045.1). Lineage (NCBI taxonomy): Eukaryota > Metazoa > Arthropoda > Insecta > Lepidoptera > Argyresthiidae > Argyresthia > Argyresthia goedartella. The sequence goes on along the minus strand of OX463821.1, from coordinate 15,122,829 downwards.
AAACAATGCCCCTTTTTTTTGCTTATTTCTTATATACAAAACTGAACTGCTTAAAATCGTTTCTACGTTGTGTTATTTTTAAAAGTAACGCGTTAGACCTTGATTCTTTTAGAATATCTAGGTATCAGACTATCTAGGATATCCTTCGGTCTCGGCACCAGAAATCTGTAACGGCCCAAACGGCTAAGGTCGAGCCACCGCTATCAGTAGCTATGATCGTCTATTCTATCTATCCCAAAATGAGAGGACCCGATTCAGCTGTAAGATTTGTAAGTTAAGAATGATAAGTCTGAATTTCTCGTTCGTAGAGAAGTTCGTTAGGCGTACAATAGTCGAACGAAGTTCGGTTCAGGAAGTTACAGTTTCCAGTTAGTCAGAGAAAACATATATGTCCGCGAGCCGGTAATTCGCATCAGTCAGCGGTGTATTGCGCCAGAACGATCGTTGTTATATTTTATGGGTGATGGCACCATCTGGTTTTTGTATATATGGGCGTTCGGAACTTCTTTTAGTGGTCGACCGCAGTTTATAATATTTGTTTGTGATATCGTATAGATATCCGTCGTAGTTTTACGACGTGAGTACTCAATGATATTTCATGTGCTCGCTAGTAGCGGCTTGTGGTGGTTCCAATTATATATTTGGTTCACGGCAATAACGATCCGAAAAGACCGGTTTACACAATTGCGAATTGATTTTCCGAAATGGGTTCTGAACCAGCGGTTACCTCAAAAGGTCCGTAACGTTTTGAAACCTTCAACTCTGCGCAATTTGAGCTGGATGTTATCGAAACGTAAGCATTATTGTTTTAGGAGATCTAACCCACACCATAGCGAAGTGCATAGTTCGATAAATACCGAACTATGAATTCCACTAGCCACAGCACGTCCTTGGCTGAGCCAAATCATATATACCGACTCAGCCTACACATTAGACCTCCAGCGAAATTTACATTTAATTTAAAGATGCAACTTGAATCCAACCTGACCCAAGGCAATGCAAAACACCTACCCGGACCTAAACAATGAACTTTAGACTGTAAATTCATCTCTTCGCGCGTCCCCGACAACACTCAAATGTCAAAATATCAACAGGATATGTTATCTGTGTTGACACCGGTTTAACTTTGTTCTGAATTTGTTATTTCCATCCGCGGAACCTCATCGATCAAACAGTCTCCCTATGCCCTGCCAACCTAGGTTTAGCCGCAACTAAACTCCTCTCTAGCCTAGTCTAAAACCTAGTGTTATACCACGTCCATTATCGACACCACTCGGAAATGGTTGAGTTTGATTTGAATGTGCTTGAATGTTTAATGACTGTGTGTGTGGGAATTTCAAAACTCGCTACTCGAAAGGAATGAGGAGAGGATTAGCCCGCGAATATCCTAAGAGCCAATCCAGGAACCCTATGGTGAAGGAAAAAGGAATTTAGGGTCACTCCAAGCCCAGACTCAGACTCAGATAATTGACTTACAAGTTTTTTTCTAACGACCCAAGGATAGTTTTGGAATTTGGGGTTGGTTGATATAACCGGTTAGGAACCGAGGTATATCTCGGCGCTTCAGACACTCACGAAAACCCACTGAAACTTCGCAATCACAATTTCGTATAGTTCTGACGCGTAACACGGCAGACAAAACTGTTTAGAACTCGTGAAAGACGACTGTCACAGTAGCTAGACGCTGAGACTGAATGCTCTCCCTTCCCCCACAATCGTATTTATACGCCCCACATGTCTGAAAGAAAAAAAATCAGCGTCCTTTGCGAACACGCTCTGCCCAAGCGAAGCTTCTTATCACTAACTACACAGGGTCTATTTTCAACCATGCCATGCAGATCCGCCGTTCTACAAATTGTGTGTACGCATATTCACTATGATCAACCGTAGGTTATCACTCAAATCATTTGGTACTGCCGATACACAGAATCTGTTGATCGCTGACCAATAAAAGCTTGTTGCGATTAATTAAGCATTCCCGACCGCTAGGTGCGCGCAGCAAAGACCACTAGAATGCTAATCATACTAGTCGTGTCAGACCCTCCATCTCATACCTCAATCGCAATTGTATATTTGCAATCAACATAATAGCTTTCTCCGTATCGTTCCATAATAACCTTTCATTATTTAGTTATTCATAATTTTATTCAACGCGCAGCCAAATCGGCTCTGATCTCTACACATCTCGTAGGAATGCGACAAAAAAAACCTGACCTGTAAACTTCCTCGAACCATCCCAAGCGTCGGCTCTGTTTTTTGCTAACTTGCCACTGAGCTACGCAAAACCCCCAAACGTTATCTGAACCGATTCGTATTCAAAACAGCGCGACGTTGGGCTAGCCCTCTATCACGCAGAATGAAGTATCAAATGTACCGACTCTCGTGTACCATTACAAAACGTATGCAGATAATAAATCACTTCTATAGAAAGCACCAACTACAAGCGAGACGGCTGAAAAAACAACGGTACATTCTAATGTCACGCTGGGAACAGGAACTAAAAAAGTCAGAGGGCCGGATATAGACCTTATCCCCAACGAGCCTACAGACAACGAGTATCATGATAACGGCCCGTCGACATCCGAAATTTACACAATAATAAGCCAAATGCGCAACGGAACAGCACCTGGTACTGAGTAGTGCCAGGACTATACAAAGGGATACCGGACCAACTGTTAATGATCATCACGAAAACAATGAAAACAGCATGGAGATATAATGATACCGGACCCATGGAAAGGAACGGTCCAAGTATCTATTCCAAAAACCAGAAACCCGCAAGACACCAACGATTATCGTCGAATCCCAACTTGCAATGCACGATATTGAATCTATGCCACATATCTGATCAAGAAACTGGACGACATAATAAAGGAACTCACAAACTACCAAGCAGCTTTTCTACACAATAGATCCAAAGACGACCACATCTTCACATTACGCAGGGTGCTAGATGAAGAATGGCGGGCGGGCAACCGCACATTCGTAATAGCCCTTGACATTGCGAAAGAATTTGATACAATTAAACTAACTGCACTAAGAGACATTATAAGGATAAATAAGATCCTAGCTAACAGGGTAAATGAATGAGTGCACATGTATCAAATGGTACGGCCAGCACAGCGCATGTAGTTATAAAGGTCATGGGGTCAAACATGACGACCCGAATGGCCGAGTCGGCAGTGACCCTTCCTACGAAGCCAAGGGTCCCGGGTTCGAATCCGGGTGTGGGCAAATATTTGTTTGATGAGAACGGATGTTTGTACCCTAGTCATGGTTGTTTATCTATCTAAGAATAATATTGTTACGGACAGCGAGCCCCGGCCAGCGCAACCGGCCGACTGACCGACTGGAGGTGCGAGCGAGATGGAGCAGCGCGCCGACAGGGACCGCATGCGTCGACTTTGAACTAGGAGTCACGATCCCTGCGACCAACACGGAGAGAACAATAGACCGACCGCTAGCCCCGAGTATAAATATAAGCTAGTTTTTAAGTCGAATTGTAGTGTTATTGCGACCACTGTCCAATAAAGACCTATCAAGGAGTGTAAACTTTCGTTTCACTTATACCACTACCAACAAATATTTATCTACATAAGTATGTGTATCGTTGTCTAGTACCAAAAATTGTGTTCTCCATGCAAGAGACTAGACGTGATTGTTTCGTTTATCCTTGTCTCTCAGAGCTTTTCCTGTGCGAATACAATTCGAATTTAACCGGTTTTTATGTCTAACCGCTGCGCCTGCGAACCCGCACGCCTCCGCGCCCGCGAAAGGGCCCGCCCGCCCAATGCCGCCCGCCCGCCCAACGCCGCCTGCCACTGCCGCCGGCCAAACCGCAGCCGCGATTGCCACCGCCACCGCCGCCCCATCGGGAGGCGCTGCGCCACAGCAGCCCCGCCAGCCGCGCTATCCGCCCCTTATTGTGGAGGTCCTACCCAACTGGGCCGACCATTTCAGGGCGATAGCCAGCGAGCTCGGCCGGGCTCCCAGCGCGCGCGCCTACCAAAAGGGTGTGCGCTTCACCCCCACGGCCGACGACGAGTACCGGCTTGTACAGCGCTATCTGTGCAGGCTGGAGAAGGACCACGGAGTTCGGTGGTTCTCTTACTCGCTGCCGGCCGACAAGACCCAGAAGGTGGCGATCCGCGGGCTGCCTTCCAACACTAAGCCGGAAGAGATCGTCGCGGCACTTGCAGAACTCGGTGTGGAGGCCGAGTACTGCAAGCAGATCCGGGCGCGCAAGGGGCGCCCCGGTTGCATCTTCTTCGCCAGCCTGAAGAAGAATCCCGACCGTGCCCCCGGCGCTGTGTACGAGATCACGGAGCTCTTGTACATGCCGGGGGTGAAGATCGAGGCCTGGCGCTCGAAGCAGGGCCCGGCCCAGTGCCACAGGTGCCAGCAATTTCGGCACTCGTCGCATATGTGCCACCGCCCCCTAGCGTGCGTACGTTGCGGCGGTCCCCACTCGGCGCGGGAATGCCCCCGCCCGAAAGACCAGCCGCCGACGTGCGCCAACTGCGGTGGACCGCACACGGCAAATAATGCGACGTGCCCCGTGTTCCGCCAGGAGGCGCGGAACAAGAAGGCCGGCACCGTGGCGCTCACCAACGCGCCCGGGCCCAAGAAGGTGCAGCCTCCCCCTCTGCCTCGTCCCGATCTGCAGGAACCAACGGCGCCCGCCTCGCTTATGGCGCAGGCGAACGACGGAGCCCCCAGGCAGAAGACGAAGCGGGGGGGGAAGAAGAAGAAGAAGGCGACGGCTCCACCTGCCGCCGGCGCCGCGGCGGCTACTCTCGCCGCCAGCGAGACTGCGGCCGCCGCTGGCGCCGCCACTCCGGCTGCGGCGATAGGGCAGCAGGACTTGGGACACCTCACAGCCCTGCTCGCCCTCCTCAGCGACCCCACTGCCCTGGGCAGACTCACCGCTCTGCTCCGCAATGCATGAGCCGCTCAGGGTTGTCCACTGGAACGCGCAGTCACTGACAGGGAAGAAGCGGCTGCTCCACGTGTTCCTGAGGGACTACCGCGTCGACGTGATGCTCATCAGCGAGACATTCCTAGCCGGAAGCGACAAGCTGTCGCTGCCCGGCTACTTCGTCTATCGCAAGGACGAGAAGTCCACCAGCGGCCGGGCCTTTCGAGGCTTGGCAGTCATCGTCGGCAGGAAGATCGTCCACCAGCTCGTTGACGCCCAGGAGTATACATCCCTGTATGCTTTGGGCGTCGACCTCCAGGTCGCCGGCCAGGTGCTGCGACTCTACGCCGCCTACAAGCCCCCCAGTACACCAATCCGCACCGCCGAGCTACGGGGGTTGCTACAGTCGCCGCATCCGACACTCGTCGCTGGCGACCTCAACGCCAAGCACACCGTCTGGAACTCCACCAGGGTGTGCCCAGCTGGACGCGCCATCCTTGCCGACTCCGTGAGCCACAACTACGATGTCATCGGTCCCGACGAGCCCACCCACTTCGATTCGCGGGCCGGTTGGGACACCATCGACGTCGTAGTCGTCAAAGGTCTCCGGACTCCGCCGAGCCAGGAGGTTCTCCCTGACCTCCCATCGGACCACAGGCCAGTACTTCTCGTCCTGGCGGACCTGCCCACCCGGGTCTCTCCGCCAGCATCACGCCGACGCTACCAGTGGGGCGCCTTCACCGCCGCCCTCGACCAGTCTTCGACCACATGTCCAGTCAACCAGCCGGAAGACGTTGACCGCCTGGCATCGCTGCTAACAACCCAGATCCGAGACGCGCTCGACCTATCATCGCACACCGTAGCTCGCGGGGGGAAGCCCAATCCTCTTCCTGCTGAGCTACGCGCACTCATCCGCGATAAGCGCGCTCTCCGGAAGCAGTGGCAGCAAACGCGCTGCCCAACGATGAAGACCAGGCTCAACGCCATGACGGCAGAGCTGAAGCGCCGACTTGATCTCCACGCCGAAGAATCTTGGGAACGCCACGTCGAGTCCATGGGCGACCACGTCCCCTCCGTGCATCGCCTATGCCGGGATTTGTCGACTACTCCAACTCCCGTCCGACCAATCCTGGGCAGCGACGGCCTACCAAGATTTCGAGCCCAAGACCGTGCGGAGATCTTCGCCGAATGCCTCGAGAAGCAGTTCAAGCCGAACCCTACGGATGATGTGGAACACGTCGCAGCAGTCGAGAGACACCTGCGAGAGTACTTCGCCTCGCCGATAGCTCCCGAAGAGGACCCAACCGTCGTCACGCCCGGCCAGATCATGCGTGCATTCAGACGTACCAAGCCCAGGAAAGCCCCGGGCGCAGACCGCATACCTAACATGGCGCTGCTACATTTGCCGCCACGTACTGTGGCGGCCGTTACGCGCCTGTTTAACGGTATCTTGCGCACGGGCCACTTCCCAACCCAATGGAAGGAGGGCTTGGTCATCATGTTGCCCAAGCCGGGCAAGGACTCCAAGCTGCCTGAGAGCTATCGGCCGATAACTCTACTGAGTACCATCTCAAAGGTGTTTGAGAAACTCCTGCTGGCGAAGCTACTGCCCCACATCCAGCCGCGCCCAGAACAGTTCGGCTTCAGGCCCGAGCATTCTACGACGCTTCAGCTCACCAGAGTACTGAATGACATGACGGTTTGTTTAAACAAGAAGGAATACACTGTCGCAGTACTCCTGGACATGGAGAAGGCGTTTGACAGAGTATGGCACGAGGGGTTGCTGTACAAATTGTCGACGTCTCCAGCCCCAAGAAGACTGGTCCAGATCATCGCCTCCTTCCTGAAGAATCGCCGCTTCCGAGTGATGGTGGAAGACGCCGTCTCCGAGGAACACCCCGTTGCAGCCGGCGTCCCTCAGGGGTCCTGCCTGTCTCCAGCCTGTTACTCCCAATATACGGACGACATCCCCGTCGGGCCGGGTGCCCAGCTGGCACTCTTCGCCGACGACGCTGCCTACTACGCGTCGTCGATCCAGGCACGGCACGCTGCCGTCAAACTGCAGCGCACCCTGGACATCTTGCCCGACTGGCTCGCCAAGTGGCGGTTGTCCGTCAACGTTGGGAAGACGCAGGCGCTCATCACAGGCCAGTCCCCCCTTCCACCACCACTCCAGCTCCAAGGACAGGACATCGCGTGGTCTCCGCAGGTGAAGTACCTGGGAGTGACCATCGATCGCCGGCTCACCATGAAGCAACATGTCGACAACGTCGTCAACCAGGTCAAGGTGGCACGCGCCAAGCTGCGTCCACTTCTCGACTCCAGCCTCCCTCTGAGGGCGAAGCTCGGGATCTACAAGTGCTACGTGAGATCCCGCCTCACCTACGCGGCCCCGGCATGGTACGCCCTGTGCTCGGAGACGAACAAACGGAGACTCCGAGCCCAAGAGAACCTCTCTTTGCGTACCATCGTCGACGCCCCCCGCTACGTGAGGAATGCGACGATCCAGAGGGACCTCAGATGGGAACCAGTGGACCAGTTTGTCCAGAGGCTGGCGAAGGGCATGTTCGCGCGTGCGGATAGCTCACATCATCCGCACATCCGCGACATGGCGCCGTACCACGCGCGCCCGCCCGACCGCCGCCGCCTGCCACGCGACCTGGTTGCCTAGCCGGCGATCATCCAAAGGAACACCCCTCGTGAGAACATCTCCACCGCCCGCGAGGGCCCCCCGATGACCTGTCCATAGGAGTGGACAGAGGCGCTTCTTCAGGAAGAGATCCGATGATCTGACCCTGACTCCCCACGCCCCAGAATGGGTGCGTGAGAAGAATGCTTGACTTGACTTGTCGAATTGTTTCGACCGTCGCGCACACGGATCTCCGCTTCGCCGTCCCGCTGCAGTTCACCCGCCGCTTCGTGCGAAGCGGACGTGTGTAACACGCGCCCGTGCGCGCCGCGATCGCGATACCCGCGCCGCGAGTGTTCACGGAGGGGATTACCACATCGGGACGGACGCCGGCTCTGCCTAAGGTCGTGCCTGGTGTGTAACCCTTTCCGTGACGCCAGCTCGTCCATAGTCCGCTGCTATGGACGAGCCCAAAAGCCCTTTTCAGGGCTACAGTGCTACTAATGACAGTGACAATGATGCTAGTGATAGTGCAAGTGCAGTCGTGACCGCGAGCCCACCGCTGGGTGAAACCCCGCGCCGGCATCGCGCGCAACGTTCAACCTCGTTGGACCGCCTGCTCCCTATCTCCACGTCGACGGAGTACGGGTCGCCCGTGGTGCGACGTCCTGTGTCCCCGAGGGCAGAGCTTGAGCTGGACGAATTGTATTTAATTCGGGCCGCTCAAGCCAACCTGTTTTCGGCGGGCCTACTTCGTGCCATGGAGGCATACGTCGCCGCAAGCCGCGCTGCCCTGTCGGGCAAGCCCACGGCTTGTATCGGCGCCGAGCTCCTCGACGCGCAATTAGTGGAGCAGGCGAAAATGCAGCCTCTGGTGCTGCCACCAACCCGCGGGACGAGGCGCCCGCGTAGCGAAAGCCCGAGCGACGAGCTGCGTCTCCGAGGAGATGGAAAGCGAGTCCAGCTTGCGGACTCGCCGACCCCGCCACCGACGAACCAGCCGCCGCCGAGGAAGACGGGCCTCGACATGCCGTCGCTGTCGCCCTGGACGGGCGCGCTTCAGGCACCCGCCCCCGGACTGTCCGCCGCCGCGAGTGACTATGAGAGTGCTTCGACACAAACAGGTACGAGTGTTTTACCTAATAAGTGCTCTCCTACAGTGTCGTTTGCCGCGGCGGCCGCGACCGCATCCACCGTGTCTGGGGCACCGTGCCCCAGCACCGCGTCCCCCCCCCGTTCAGTGAGGCACCCGGTGCCGCCAACCGCGCGTCCGCCCGCCCCGTCGGCGACCATGTCGCAAGTGCCCGCCCGCCCCACGCGCTCCGCCGCAGCGCCCGCGATAATGCCCGCCCGCCCTACGCGCCCCACCGCCGCGCCCGCGAACCCGCCCACCGCCGCGACTGTGCCCGCCCGCCCTACGCGCCCCGCCGCTGTGCCTGCGAACCCGCACGCCGCCGCACCCGCGAAAGGGCCCGCCCGCCCAATGCCGCCCGCCCGCCCAACGCCGCCTGCCGCTGCCGCCGCCCAAACCGCAGCCGCGATCGCCACTGCCACCGCCACCCCGTCGGGAGGCGCTGCGCCACAGCAGCCCCGCCAGCCGCGCTATCCGCCCCTTATTGTGGAGGTTCTTCCCAACTGGGCCGACCACTTCAGGGCGATAGCCAGCGAGCTCGGCCGGGCTCCCAGCGCGCGCGCCTACCAAAAGGGTGTGCGCTTCACCCCCACGGCCGACGACGAGTACCGGCTTGTACAGCGCTATCTGTGCAGGCTGGAGAAGGACCACGGAGTTCGGTGGTTCTCTTACTCGCTGCCGGCCGACAAGACCCAGAAGGTGGCGATCCGCGGGCTGCCTTCCAACACTACGCCGGAAGAGATCGTCGCGGCACTTGCAGAACTCGGTGTGGAGGCCGAGTACTGCAAGCAGATCCGGGCGCGCAAGGGGCGCCCCGGTTGCATCTTCTTCGCCAGCCTGAAGAAGAATCCCGACCGTGCCCCCGGCGCTGTGTACGAGATCACGGAGCTCTTGTACATGCCGGGGGTGAAGATCGAGGCCTGGCGCTCGAAGCAGGGCCCGGCCCAGTGCCACAGGTGCCAGCAATTCCGGCACTCGTCGCATATGTGCCACCGCCCCCTAGCGTGCGTACGTTGCGGCGGTCCCCACTCGGCGCGGGAATGCCCCCGCCCGAAAGACCAGCCGCCGACGTGCGCCAACTGCGGTGGACCGCACACGGCAAATAATGCGACGTGCCCCGTGTTCCGCCAGGAGGCGCGGAACAAGAAGGCCGGCACTGTGGCGCTCACCAACGCGCCCGGGCCCAAGAAGGTGCAGCCTCCCCCTCTGCCTCGTCCCGATCTGCAGGAACCAACGGCGCCCGCCTCGCTTATGGCGCAGGCGAACGACGGAGCCCCCAGGCAGAAGACGAAGCGGGGGGGGAAGAAGAAGAAGAAGGCGACGGCTCCACCTGCCGCCGGCGCCGCGGCGGCTACTCTCACCGCCAGCGAGACTGCGGCCGCCGCTGGCGCCGCCACTCCGGCTGCGGCGATAGGGCAGCAGGACTTGGGGCACCTCACAGCCCTGCTCGCCCTCCTCAGCGACCCCACTGCCCTGGGCAGACTCACCGCTCTGCTCCGCAATGCATGAGCCGCTCAGGGTCGTCCACTGGAACGCGCAGTCGCTGACAGGGAAGAAGCGGCTGCTCCACGTGTTCCTGAGGGACTACCGCGTCGACGTGATGCTCATCAGCGAGACATTCCTAGCCGGAAGCGACAAGCTGTCGCTGCCCGGCTACTTCGTCTATCGCAAGGACGAGAAGTCCACCAGCGGCCGGGCCTTTCGAGGCTTGGCAGTCATCGTCGGCAGGAAGATCGTCCACCAGCTCGTTGACGCCCAGGAGTATACATCCCTGTATGCTTTGGGCGTCGACCTCCAGGTCGCCGGCCAGGTGCTGCGACTCTACGCCGCCTACAAGCCCCCCAGTACACCAATCCGCACCGCCGAGCTACGGGGGTTGCTACAGTCGCCGCATCCGACACTCGTCGCTGGCGACCTAAACGCCAAGCACACCGTCTGGAACTCCACCAGGGTGTGCCCAGCTGGACGCGCCATCCTTGCCGACTCCGTGAGCCACAACTACGATGTCATCGGTCCCGACGAGCCCACCCACTTCGATTCGCGGGCCGGTTGGGACACCATCGACGTCGTAGTCGTCAGAGGTCTCCGGACTCCGCCGAGCCAGGAGGTTCTCCCTGACCTCCCATCGGACCACAGGCCAGTACTTCTCGTCCTGGCGGACCTGCCCACCCGGGTCTCTCCGCCAGCATCACGCCGACGCTACCAGTGGGGCGCCTTCACCGCCGCCCTCGACCAGTCTTCGACCACATGTCCAGTCAACCAGCCGGAAGACGTTGACCGCCTGGCATCGCTGCTAACAACCCAGATCCGAGACGCGCTCGACCTATCATCGCACACCGTAGCTCGCGGGGGGAAGCCCAATCCTCTTCCTGCTGAGCTACGCGCACTCATCCGCGATAAGCGCGCTCTCCGGAAGCAGTGGCAGCAAACCCGCTGCCCAACGATGAAGACCAGGCTCAACGCCATGACGGCAGAGCTGAAGCGCCGACTTGATCTCCACGCCGAAGAATCTTGGGAACGCCACGTCGAGTCCATGGGCGACCACGTCCCCTCCGTGCATCGCCTATGCCGGGATTTGTCGACTACTCCAACTCCCGTCCGACCAATCCTGGGCAGCGACGGCCTACCAAGATTTCGAGCCCAAGACCGTGCGGAGATCTTCGCCGAATGCCTCGAGAAGCAGTTCAAGCCGAACCCTACGGATGATGTGGAGCACGTCGCAGCAGTCGAGAGACACCTGCGAGAGTACTTCGCCTCGCCGATAGCTCCCGAAGAGGACCCAACCGTCGTCACGCCCGGCCAGATCATGCGTGCATTCAGACGTACCAAGCCCAGGAAAGCCCCGGGCGCAGACCGCATACCTAACATGGCGCTGCTACATTTGCCGCCACGTACTGTGGCGGCCGTTACACGCCTGTTTAACGGTATCTTGCGCACGGGCCACTTCCCAACCCAATGGAAGGAGGGCTTGGTCATCATGTTGCCCAAGCCGGGCAAGGACTCCAAGCTGCCTGAGAGCTATCGGCCGATAACTCTACTGAGTACCATCTCAAAGGTGTTTGAGAAACTCCTGCTGGCGAAGCTACTGCCCCACATCCAGCCGCGCCCAGAACAGTTCGGCTTCAGGCCCGAGCATTCTACGACGCTTCAGCTCACCAGAGTACTGAATGACATGACGGTTTGTTTAAACAAGAAGGAATACACTGTCGCAGTACTCCTGGACATGGAGAAGGCGTTTGACAGAGTATGGCACGAGGGGTTGCTGTACAAATTGTCGACGTCTCCAGCCCCAAGAAGACTGGTCCAGATCATCGCCTCCTTCCTGAAGAATCGCCGCTTTCGAGTGATGGTGGAAGACGCCGTCTCCGAAGAACACCCCGTTGCAGCCGGCGTCCCTCAGGGGTCCTGCCTGTCTCCAGCCTGTTACTCCCAATATACGGACGACATCCCCGTCGGGCCGGGTGCCCAGCTGGCACTCTTCGCCGACGACGCTGCCTACTACGCGTCGTCGATCCAGGCACGGCACGCTGCCGTCAAACTGCAGCGCACCCTGGACATCTTGCCCGACTGGCTCGCCAAGTGGCGGTTGTCCGCCAACGTTGGGAAGACGCAGGCGCTCATCACAGGCCAGTCCCCCCTTCCACCACCACTCCAGCTCCAAGGACAGGACATCGCGTGGTCTCCGCAGGTGAAGTACCTGGGAGTGACCATCGATCGCCGGCTCACCATGAAGCAACATGTCGACAACGTCGTCAACCAGGTCAAGGTGGCACGCGCCAAGCTGCGTCCACTTCTCGACTCCAGCCTCCCTCTGAGGGCGAAGCTCGGGATCTACAAGTGCTACGTGAGATCCCGCCTCACCTACGCGGCCCCGGCATGGTACGCCCTGTGCTCGGAGACGAACAAACGGAGACTCCAAGCCCAAGAGAACCTCTCTTTGCGTACCATCGTCGACGCCCCCCGCTACGTGAGGAATGCGACGATCCAGAGGGACCTCAGATGGGAACCAGTGGACCAGTTTGTCCAGAGGCTGGCGAAGGGCATGTTCGCGCGTGCGGATAGCTCACATCATCCGCACATCCGCGACATGGCGCCGTACCACGCGCGCCCGCCCGACCGCCGCCGCCTGCCACGCGACCTGGTTGCCTAGCCGGCGATCATCCAAAGGAACACCCCTCGTGAGAACATCTCCACCGCCCGCGAGGGCCCCCCGATGACCTGTCCATAGGAGTGGACAGAGGCGCTTCTTCAGGAAGAGATCCGATGATCTGACCCTGACTCCCCACGCCCCAGAATGGGTGCGTGAGAAGAATACTTGATTGATTGATTGATGTCGAATTGTAGTGTTATTGCGACCACTGTCCAATAAAGACCTATCAAGGAGTGTAAACTTTCGTTTCACTTATACCACTACCAACATTTTGGTCCTTCGAACCGGATCGTTGAGTCTAACTCCGATCAGTGCCGATAGGTGGAAAGGATCGTTGAGCCTGACTCCGATTATTCGTACCTAGAACGTTGAGTGACAACTCCGTTCGAAAGTACAAGTACCTAGAGCGTTGAGTGTCACTCCGTTCAAAGTACAGAACCGTATCAGATCGGTACGAGATGGTATCAAAGGCAGACGCAGACGCCGCCGCTGCGGCCGCCGCCGCGAGCCCTGACCAGGCCGCCCGAGCCGAGATGCTGGCCCGCGTCGAGGCTGCTGAAGCCGCCGCCGCCGCCGTCGAGTCCACCCAAGCGGAGATGCGTGCACGCATGGAGGCCGCCGAAGCTGCAGAAGCCATTGCCGCCGCCAATGCCCGCGCCGGAGCCCGGGCCGGCGCCGAGGATGGAAGCAGCATTTTACAGACCATACACCACGTCGTGCCGCCCCGGTCCCCGTCGGAGCAACCGTCAATGGGTCAGGCAGGATCCGTGCTGCCAGCACACTGCCCGAGATTGGCTCCGCTGACCGAGGAGAACGTGCGACGAGCGAACTCCGTGCGGTCTACATCCAGCGCCGTGACTCAGCGGCGCATACAGCTTCAGATCGAAGCCCAAACACGTATGAACGAGATGCGACGTCGGGCCTTAGAGCTCGAGAAGAGGCAGGTCGATCTCGACCTCGAAAACGCGCAAAGGTTGTTTGAGTTACAGATGCAGAGTGTAGCTGTCGACGAACAAGCGAGCAACGTGTCCGGCTCTCATCATGAGCGGATGAGTGCCTGGCTGGGCCCAGTAGCTGCCGCCGCCGGGACAACGAGCTACCCCATCGCCGACGCTCGGTCGACGAGCTACCCGACCGCCGCAACAACAACAGCTACGGGGACCGAAGCCGAGCGACGCCATACCCCGCCTGAACGACGGAGGGAGAGACCTCATGTCACCTTCAGATATGAGCAGCTGCAGCTGGACGCGCCACAGCGAGAGTATGGAGCGCGGCGCCGCTCTCGCTCACCCACGCCGACGGGACGACTACTCGCAGAGCGATTCGAGAGGATTGAGCAGAAGTTGGATCGACCTCACCGTTATAAACCTAACTTGAACTTACCTATTTTCTCAGGCGATCCGGGCGATTGGGTATCGTTCAAATCCTCGATGGAGAGCACCACGAGAAAATACCACATCGACCCCGAGGAGAACGTGAACCGACTCCGAATCGCGCTGCAAGGGAAAGCGAGAGCCAGCGTGATCAACCAGTTGGGGACAGCAAGGCGTCCAGATCGGATCATGCAGACATTGGAGGAGCTCTACGGCCGACCAGAGCTGCTCATCGACAACTCCCTGACGATGCTGCATCAGATTCCGGCGCCCAGACGAGATGACACTAACTCTCTAAGTGTCTTTGCCTCACAGGTGGAGAACGTGGTCTTCGGGCTGGAAGATCTGCACGCCGAGAAATGGCTGGAGAACCCTCTCCTGGTACGAGAGGTGGTGAGCAAGCTGCCCGACTACATGAAGTGCAACTGGGCTACGTCCGCGAGGCAGACAGCGAACCAGGGAGAACCAGAGCTCGTACGTCTGACACGCTTTCTGAAGGAAGCAGCGAGGGATATGGTAACATTTGTTCACCCACCAGGCCCGTCAATCACGCCCGTGGCCCCCGCTCCAGTGAAGACATACGGCGGCGCTAAGCCAGTCATCCCCCGTCTGCCGCGCGCCACAGCGCGCACCGCCCAGGTGCTTACCGCGGAAGAGGAGCGAAGACCTGCAGATCGCAGGACCTGTCTTTGCTGCGGTGGCAACGAGCACCCAATCAACAGATGCCGCAAGCTGTTGAACATGACCACCGATGCCCGCTGGGAGTGGGCCAGGTCAGAACGCCTGTGCTTCAAGTGCATGGAGTCCAGGCACCGCCGCAACGTATGCAGAGCCAAGGGATGTAACACGAACGGCTGCCGCTGTCCACACCACCCGCTGCTGCACGAGGGGAGCAGCCGCCAGGCCCAGGAGACGCCGACCGTGAGCACCGAGCCCGCCAACGATCAGGGAGCTGAAGCGGTAATGTCAATTGCGAACACTAACGACCATGCTGTGCTCTTAAAGGTTTGCAGAGTTGAAGTCACTGGGCCTGCGGGGAAGACGTTAACCTACGCGTTGCTGGACGAGGGATCGAGCGTCACCCTGATCAGCAAGGACCTCGCTGACGCTGTCGGTGCCACGGGAGACCTCGCGCCACTGAACCTGCGCGGGGTGAACGCAGTGCAGCCACACACGGACAGTCGACGAGTCACTGTCCAAATCAGAGGGCATCAGGAGCGCGCACACCACGAGATAGCGGCCCGAACCGTCCGCAACCTCGACCTGCGGCAACAGAGCGTGTCACGGGATGTGCTGCGCTACCGCCACCTGCGACATCTGGCAGACCACGGCTTCGAGAACGCGAAGCCCCAGATATTGATCGGTGCCGACCACTGGCACCTGATCGTATCACACCAGATGCGGACCGGCAAACGGAACGAGCCCGCCGCCTCCAAGACCGACCTAGGGTGGGTCGTCTACGGGACAGTGCCACGACTGCTGCGCCGCACTGACGAGGACGCCGTGCTGCACGTCCACGCGGCAGAACGCCGCTACGAGGACGACGAGAGCCTTCACGAGCTGGTGAAGCAACACTTCGAGGTGGACGCGCTGGGTGTGTCTCTCCGTGTGAAGACATCGCCGGAACATCAACGCGCCATTGATATCTTCAAAAAGACGGCCCGTCGAGTCGACGGCCACTTCGAGGTTGGGCTGCCATGGCGCACGGACGACATCGTGCTGCCGTCGAACTACGCCGACGCTTTGAGGCGTCTACATGGGATCGAGAGGAAGATCGACCGCGACCCCCAATTTAAGGTCGAGTACACGCAGCAGATCCAGAACCTTTTGGACAAGGGGTACGCGAAGAGATGCGACGGGAGCGAGCAGCGAAGCCCCATACAATGGTTCCTGCCACACTTCGCGGTGAAGAACCCCAACAAGCCGGGCAAGGTACGCTTGGTCTTCGACGCTGCGCACCGCTCACACAACACCAGCTTGAACGACAAGCTGCTGATGGGCCCGGACTTGCTGCAATCGCTGCCGGGCATCCTCTTCCGCTTCAGAGAGAGGCCGATCGCCGTGACTGCCGACATCGCGGAGATGTTCCTGCGCATCAAGGTCCGGAGCCAGGACCAACCCGCGCAGCAGTTCCTCTGGAGAGGCGGCGACAGAACCCGTCCGCCTGACCACTACAAGATGACGTCGATGATCTTCGGCGCAAGCAGCTCACCATTCCTGGCACACAGTGTGCGCGATCAGAACGCGATCGACCACGCCAGCACGCACCCCAGGGCACTTCCACTGATCACCCGCAGTCATTACATGGATGATTTGGTCCACAACTTTGACACAGCGGAGGAGGCCCAGAGAACAGTCGACGAAGTCATCGCGGTACACGCCGGGGCCAGCTTCACCCTCAGAAGCTGGAACTCCAACTGCCCGCGCCTGCTGGACACCATCCCTGAGGAGCTACGAGCCCGGCGCCCTACAACCCTGGGCTCCAACGAGGTCAAGAACGAGAAGACCCTGGGGATGCTGTGGGACGCAACGAGCGACGCGCTGGGGTTCAACACCACCCTGGCCCGCGTCCCTGACCCAGTCCGGATGCAGCAGCGGGCACCGACCAAGCGAGAGGCACTGGCAACGGTCATGTCAATCTTTGACCCGCTAGGCCTACTCAGCAGCTACACCATCACGGCGAAGATCCTGCTGCAAGACCTGTGGCGCATCAGCATCTGCTGGGACGAGACCCTGCCATCGGCATACGCCGAACGCTTCGACCGCTGGCTGGGGGTACTGGACGACATGGCCCAGCTGCGACTCCCACGCCGCTACAACGAAGAGGACACTGCAGAGCCAGAGCGACAGCTTCATGTCTTCGTGGACGCCAGCGAGCAAGCATACGCCGCAGCGGCGTACTGGCGCCTTGAGCACGCCGACGGCCGCATCACGATCGCTTTGGCCGCCGCCAAAGATCCCAAAGATCCAAAAGGCCCCAGACGATCCCGCGCCTTGAACTCCAGGCTGCAGTGATTTGCGTACGACTCGCAGACATGATCAAGCGAGAACACCACTGGCAGCCACATCGAGTCGTCTATTGGAGCGACTCCAGCACCGTGATCCAGTGGATTCGTACCGACGCGCGGCGCTACACCCCATACGTAGCGCACCGGCTCGGCGAGATAGCTGAGGCGACCGAGCCCAGCCAATGGAGATGGGTGCCAACCGAGCACAACGTGGCAGACGACGCGACGCGCCCGGAGAACATGCCACAAGGAGCACACGACCGGTGGTTCATCGGCCCGGCCTTCCTCTACGAGCCTGAGGACGCCTGGCCCCGAGCATCGAACCACGAGCCAGAGGATGTCGAGGCAACGCACCACGCATCCAACACGGGGGGAGCGGATGGCCTGCCGGATATCAGCCGCTTCTCATCATATGAGCGGTTAATTCGGGCCACTGCTACTATATTGGCTTTCATCGACAGATGCAAGAAGAAGACTGAGCGCCTGGAGCTGCGCCACCTCGAACGAGCAGAGCAGCTATGGGTGGCCAAGGCGCAGCGGGACAGCTTCGGGGAGGAGATCGCACGGTTACAAGCGGGCCGACCACTGCCAGCCTCCAGCCGTCTTCACAAGCTGGACCCGATGATGCAGGATGACCTGCTACGCGTGTGCGGGCGAATCAATGCCGCACGCGTACCGACAGAAGCCAAGCAGCCACTCATCATGGATGGACACCACCCGCTGACTCGGCTGATCGTGCTGAGGGAGCACGCCGCCGCCGGACACGCCGGCAACGAACGCGTGCTGAACGACCTGCAGCAACGCTACTGGATACTGCGCGCACGTCCCACTGTGCGTGCGGTGTCCAGATCCTGCGCACTCTGCCGAGTGCGCCGATCGACGCCCCGAGTCCCGCCGCTGGGGAACCTGCCACCGGCCCGCCTGGACTCCAACCGCCGGCCTTTCACCAACTGCGGGGTCGACTACTTCGGCCCGATGCTGGTAGCAGTCGGGCGCCGGCGAGAGAAGAGATGGGGCGCGCTCTTCACGTGCCTGACGACGCGAGCTGTCCACATCGAGCTGGTGGGCAGCCTCGACGTTGACGCAGCAATCATGGCCCTGAGGAGGATGGCTGCGCGCCGCGGATGGCCGCGCCAGATCTGGAGCGACAACGGGACCAACTTCCGAGGTTCTGACAACGAGCTAAGAGCCGCCTACAAGGAGTGGGCGCCAGCACTGCGAGACTACGCGCACCTGCAGCGCGTGGACTGGCGCTTCATCCCACCCGGGGCGCCGAACATGGGAGGCGCCTGGGAGCGACCGGTGCGGTCCATCAAAACCGCCCTCAAAGCCACCCTAAACGAGCAGGTGCCTAAGGAGGAGGTGCTGCTGACTTTGCTGCTGGAGGCTGAGTACGCCGTGAACGCGCGCCCATTGACCCACGTGTCGGTGGACCCGGCGGACCCAGAGGCGCTGACGCCTAATCATTTCCTGATCGGGACATCGAGCGGCCTGCCCCAGACCGGCCCCTGCGACCCAGCAGATCGGCGCAAGTGGAGAGCAGCCCAAGGACTGGCTGACCAATTCTGGAGAAGATGGACCAGGGAATATCTTCCCACCCTGGTGCCACGCAGAAGCGCAGCGGATCTCCAACGACCACTGCGAGTGGGCGACCTCGTCGTCGTGGTGGACTCCGGGTTGCCGCGCAACACATGGCCGCGCGGCATCGTCGAGCGCATACACGTCGGCACGGACAACGACGTGCGCAGCGCCGACATACGAACAAAAGGCGGAGTCTTCACGCGACCTACCAGGAAACTCGCCGTCCTACGCGTGGAAGAGGAGGCTACGACGAGTCTGCGCCGGGGGGAGGATGTTACGGACAGCGAGCCCCGGCCAGCGCAACCGGCCGACTGACCGACTGGAGGTGCGAGCGAGATGGAGCAGCGCGCCGACAGGGACCGCATGCGTCGACGT
Source organism: Argyresthia goedartella (assembly GCA_949825045.1). Classification (NCBI taxonomy): domain Eukaryota; kingdom Metazoa; phylum Arthropoda; class Insecta; order Lepidoptera; family Argyresthiidae; genus Argyresthia; species Argyresthia goedartella. The sequence goes on along the minus strand of OX463821.1, from coordinate 15,103,663 downwards.
TGAACTAGGAGTCACGATCCCTGTGACCAACACGGAGAGAACAATAGACCGACCGCTAGCCCCGAGTATAAATATAAGCTAGTTTTTAAGTCGAATTGTAGTGTTATTGCGACCACTGTCCAATAAAGACCTATCAAGGAGTGTAAACTTTCGTTTCACTTATACCACTACCAACAAATATTTATCTACATAAGTATGTGTATCGTTGTCTAGTACCAAAAATTGTGTTCTCCATGCAAGAGACTAGACGTGATTGTTTCGTTTATCCTTGTCTCTCAGAGCTTTTCCTGTGCGAATACAATTCGAATTTAACCGGTTTTTATGTCTAACGTAGTGTCCCCGGTAGGTGATTCCACGGTCAATTGTCATTATGTTTCATTCAGACCTTTGTACGGTACCCTTCGTGCGCGAGTCCGACTCACACTTGGCAGTTTTTTTTAGAATCGCGGTATCAACTGGATGGTGAATCACCAGGGAAAATGTACAGGATTTATTTTTATTGAGAATATCATGATGTACAACTTTCATTTGACTTGCTATATGATAAAGTTTACGGTTTATAAAAAATATCTGGTGGCCGCTATCTGGCTAAAAGCCGGTCGCAATCTGACAAAAGTGGCCACAAATTAGCATTTCTCATTTCTCTGTTTTTGATTTTTTAAATAAAATTATTATTATATTTCATATAATCTAGGTCTGCAAATATTAGTGATCCTATACGACAAATATTCTCCTCAATTTCCTGGCGTAAAGTTGGGTACTGCACTAATCGGCCGCCAACTAGCACAATGACCCTACGAATAGCTGTCCCTGTGACGTCATTTAGTATCGGTCAGCGACGGCAAACTCGAAATGAACTTATGTTAGGTTCAAAGCCGAGAAAAAGCAATTTCGCCATTTGTTCCTGACTGCACCAGAAGGAGGGTAATGTTCTTTATGCACTTAAGGGTGAATACACAGACCAGATATCGAGATAGACGCAGCAAACACGGTCGAATGTATGAGAACCAACCGTGTAACGTTTTCACTTCCTACTGTGACGTCACGAGCGCCTTTTAGTGATGGGTTGACATGTTAATCGTGAAACAGAGCCAAAGGCGCTCCGCCAAATCGATTCAAAATGAGCGCTGCTGCGGGAATCCCCTACCTACCACGACCACATACCTGCCGCGTTGCCTTTTTGTCAGTAAGCCAGCAGTAGTATTGTGCCTGCTCGGTCATCAGAGAGAGCGCTCCGTACTAGTACATTTCAGTCAGTGTACTAGTACACTCTAACAGCTCTATTAGTACTATTAGGACGTTGGATCTTATGAATAAAAAAATATGCCTGCTCGGTCATCACATCAGAGAGCGCTCCGTACTAGGACATTTCAGTCAGTGTACCAGTAAGATCTAACAGCTTTATTAGTACTATTATGTATGACGTAGGATCGAACAAAAAAATGGAGCTATTCGGTTAACCTTTCTTTTCGTGCAGAGCAGAAACTTGAGGAATGTTATACTCTGATAATATTAACATATTTATACAATTCTATGTGTCTGTTTGCATAGCAGAAATAAAAAGTTGAATAATATTTGATTTCCCTTCATACTTAAACAGGCTTAGGACTGTCATTCTAGTCTAGATGTCAATGCCGTGTCTGTGTGTGCGAGAGCGAGTCGGCATGGCTCAATGCCTCCCGCACCCCCCCCGCTCTCTCGGAGCGATGTCCTAATAGTCCTAATAGACCGAATGTCCGATTAGCGTAGGGAAACGTTTCTTTTCGTTCATTACACAGTAACGTTTCCTATTCGTTCTTCGTACATGACCGATACAAGACTAGCCGGCAGTGTTTCGAGCGGGAGATCGTATCGTAGCATCACACCCGGATATCACATCATAGAGTGTTAAAGTATGTATTTGTCTGTAGAACCTATTTACCTTTTATTATTCATGTGTAAATCCGTCCAGCCCCCTTATTCAGTAACTCGAATCGATCTTAAACTGTGGAATAGTATCAGATTTCCCATAGTTATGTACAATCAATTGACACTGCGTTGCATTTCACCTGGCTCAAGCAGGAATAATAACCAGAGCGAAAGTTTTCGAGTTCAGAAAACATGGACCTTATGTCATTGTACATAAGAGTCACTGACAGTTCGATTCGCATACTTTTTCGACGCGTAATTAGTCCTGCTTCCTACAGGATTAAAGTTACTAATTAAGGGGGCTGACTAGAATAAAGTAGGTAAGGTAAAACGGGGTGTATTGATAACCAAGGGTAAATAGAAATAACTCTTAGGCCCACTACTTCGTAAAGTATTAGAGAAGAGAGATGGGAACTATCTCTATTCTGCCCTGGGTATCAAAATACACTCAGTTTTACTACAGTATTACCTACTTACTTGTTCAGTCTTGTTCTATCTAACTACTTATCTTTTTTTAAATCATTCCTCTGTCTTCTACTCATTCCTCTCTAGAAGTGAATCGATGATGTAATCGACTTTCTATGTAATGCTAAGTTACACGAAAAAAGCTTAAATTTTAAGTCATGATTAAACTAATTTAATCACGAGAATCCATCCAGCGGGTTGGGCTGTGCTTTGATATGTCAGTCAGTCAGTCAGTCAGTCACTCAGTCACTCAGTCTTCTTTTATATATTAACATAAAATGAATACATAACAATCTCACATATACGTTATTCTACTACTAAAATATAGATTGCAATGAAAATGCAACTCAGACTTATCATTCTTCCGTCAACAAAATCGAATCGTTGTCGCATTGTACAACACTATCTGATTTAATCGACAGAAAAATGAGCAAATCGACTGTACCATGCAACAGTAAGGTTAACGAAAGTATAGTTTGCTTCACTGTTCATTGAAGGCTACGAAAGAGATATCCATGAATTGTGTAAAGTGGAAGCAGCAGTGGATGAAGTCCATGGGAAATATACGCTATGTTTCAACCTATCTCAGTAAAAACGGAAGACGCTACTCAAAATTAAAAATAATTGATTATTATAGTAGTTTATGTGACTGCTGCATAATGGAGGGCATTAAAACTCGTGAGTGGGTTTATGAAACGAGCCGAAGGCGAGTTTCATAATAATATCACTCGAGAGTTTTAATGCCTAATTATGTACAGTTACATACACTAGTTTATCTACACACATATCATAAGCTCTCTTTGATGTGATCAGGAACCGCATGTTTGACCGGCATTGTGGCTCTGCAATTGTTTAACTTGTTCTGTAGTACCAACTTCTCGCAGGCGGGCGTCGGCTTTCGAAATTTGAATGTCAGTACCAACTTCACAAACAAACTAGGGACGGCACGCGGGTGGGCGTCGGCGTTCGAAATTTGAATGTCATTATATGTAGGAAAAATTACACATAATGACCATAATGTGTAGTTTTCCAGATACGAAACCAAGTAGTTTAACATAATGCTGATCCTAACGTGCGGTTTCTGAACGCAGTAAAGAGGGTTTATGATACGTGTGTAGATAAAATAAATTAGGCGAATTTCAGAAATAAAATTACTTACGTATGAAAGGTAACGCCGTTGTTTTCTTTGGAAACAACATTGCTTGAGTTTTTGCAATTCACAACGGCACAGTAAGGCATTTTTAAGTTTATTAGTACACGGCTTACATTCGAACAGCCAGAGGGCGACTGAGCCGGGATGAGCGGAATCCGCCTATTAAAAACACGCGAAGTAGGTAGACTTTCGCGGTCTATCTCGATATCTGGTCTGTGGGTGAATATGAATAAATGCAAAAACCATTTAGTTTCCCTAATGCTATTATCACAGCCAACGAGAGCTGTTCAGGCGTAGTGCAATGCTCAAAACAGTTCTCCAATATCTTTCTCTTTATTGAACTTAAAAATACATGAGAAAAGCTAACTTAATGAATAATAAGTTTGATACTACTTTTTGGCAAAAGTAATCTTCATTGCATGAGTAGGTGTAATCTTGAATCCTTGCAATGCTTCTTTGGCTGCTGCCGACTGCATTTCATTTGCAAATTCAACAAATGCAATATCATGCCTGTTTGGTACTAGACGCACTTCTTTGAAGCCTGGGAACCTATAAACAAGAATTTTATTATAATGTTTTGAACATGTATAATTACAAACAAAATAATTACTAGAATGAAGTATACATACTGGTTGAAGAGCATAGATAACATCATCTCTGAGGTTTCATCAGGCAAGTTCGTAAGGAAGAGAATTTGGTTTGGTGGTTGTTCCACATTGACATTGTTGAGTAGAGCATTATTGACTCCAGCAACTACCCCTGGTCTTGCAACATCCTTAGTCTTCTTTTTGCGGTTGTCATCAGTCTTGGGCATCTTCGGACGTTTTGGTCTCTCCTGGAAGGTACCCTTGATCTTGGCGATCATATCGCTATCGCTCTTGCAGTACTGTATTCTCTAGAAAAGTAACAAAATAATTAAAGTAAAAATAAAAAAATAAAAATTTTACTAGGTTTTACTAACTGATGACTTGCAATAGACTGATGGATTGATTGAAGCTTGATGCGTAACTTACCATGGGCTTATCGTAAAACGGGAATCCTTGCATACTCCGTAAAGCCACGGTCGCGCTAGAAATCTCCTTGAATATGACGAAGGCCTGCCCTCTCATTTTTAATGTTTTCATGGCTACAATATCGAGTATTTGGCCAAATTGTGAGAATATGGCATATAAGGACTTCTTTAGCTCTTCTTTCTTGATTTTCTCATTAAGGTTATTTATGTATATGGTGTGGTTGGGACGAATATCCATAGCTGAAAAAAATAGATCCAGTTGGTAATTTCTAGGTTATATCAGATTGAGGTTATGATTTGTTTCTCAGTCATATTTTTGTTCCCGAATAACGAAACGATAATATTCATAAAAAAAAACTTTCTAGTTAGCTACAAGATAACTTAACTTACTCATTTTGGATGAAGTATTATCTCAGGACAGTGGGAAACTTGAATTGAGTAATTCGTCCTCAGACACCTATCAAATACTGATCCGTGGACAACCAAAATATCGGATTAAGGAATTTAAGAAAGAAAGCCGTGATAATAACACGAATTACTGCAGTATATTGCACAAATACACTAAAATCAAGAAATAAAATGCCGACATTTGCCAACGCTTTTGGATTGTTAGACGCCAACTTTTTTTTCTCAAGAGGGAAGTAGAGAAGCAGCAGGAGGATACAGATCAGTGTGACCATCTTGAAATTTGAAATCCTGCCATGCTTGTAAAACAAATGAAAAACTGCAAAATTGTGCCACACACTTCGAATATAATGCCGACTTGTTAAAGGGTAGTAAACGTTTAAACTTTGATTGAAAAATTTTGATTTACAAAAATGCTTATTAACTGACTTCAAAAGGAGGACGTTCTCCTGTTTGTTACACGATTAATCCGTTAATAATGAATGAATTTTGATGTTTTTTTATCGGTATGTCATACTTCACAGGTAAATCCCGTATAAATTTCATTAAAATTGATACAGCGCTTTTTGAAAAAAAATAAAAAATAAAAAATCGGTTCGGCAGCAAGTACCGTACAAGCAACTTCTCTTGAGAAGAATTCTTTTTTTTAATAAATTAATAAATTTAAATTTAAATTTAATAAATTTAAAAAACTGATGAAAGATTCGAAACCAGCACCCTCAAAAACCCACATCTACCCCTCAATACTTGGAATTACATACAAAATTAACGTTGCGTGTTCAAAAAAGTCAGTTTTTTACAAATAAAAAACGAACCGCTGGACCGATTTTTTCTAGACTCCTTTCAGATCTAAGTCATGACGTGGCGTATCGATTGATATGGTCATCAAAGCGATTCGGTCCAGTAGTTATTGAGAAAACGAATTCCATAATTTTGATCACGTACATACGTACGTACACACACACACACACACACACACACACACAGACATCACTCTAAAAATGATTGCAAATGATTCTCCAGGTCTTAAAACGTAAAGAAAACACAAAATTACCTATTTCAATTTTCAGACCTATTATAATAACTTCTCAAGAGAAGTTAAAAAAGGATACGCAGATGACTTTTTGGTTTGTGGTTCCCTTCAGCATTTTTCTTGTATAATCCCTTGACCGGGGAAGAAGAAATACAGCTTGAACTTGGAGTCGTTCTTTTTAAATGTTTAACTTGGTGAATTATTTTGCCTGACAATATTATCTATTGAGCGTCAAACTGAAACTACTGAAAATAAAAACAGAAACTTGAAAACATTAATTCTTCCAACTTGAAAACATAAAAACAAAGTTTCAGTAGGTTGTCATTATTAATACAGTTTAGTCTTCAAAAATTGAGAAGAAGTATTTTTATTATGCAAAAGTGAATGTTTTCGAAGAAGTCAGAAATAAAATTTATCAAATATTGTGCAAATTTTTACTAAAAAAAAAACTGAACAAGGATTATTATGAACGTAATGTTCATTATGTTACGTTACATTACGTTCATAATTGAACGAACTATAACACATAAGTAATAACAAGTTACAAAGATGAGTCCTAGTGATGAGTAAAGTGGTTATTTTTTTCTTTTATATTTTAACGTGAAATACTGCCAAAAACTGCCAAATTCATAAAACTTCACCATAATCTGCCAGAGGTTGAATTACTTGAGTAAAACTCCTAAAAAGGCGGGAAACTGCCACATATGGTCACACTGTACAGGGATAGTCAGGGGAACCAACGTGCCGATTAAAATCCTTAAGAGCACGAGTCGCAATTAGCTATTTGAGCCACCACTGAGATACCTATCGATTTCGTTCACTATCAGTAACTGCACTATATCATTATTTCTCAGTTCACGTTTGTGAACTAAGGGTTTTGCCACCAAATTTAGGGGCTAGAAGTGTTAAAAGGGACATTTTTAGGGGCTGGATTTTTTTTTGGGTTTTTTTAGAGGCTTCAAAAACTTGAATCGGAGTTGACGGCGCAAGTGTTATGGTTGGTGTTGAGGTTTTATGTAGAAGAATAAGCAAACTCTGTTATTTATCACAAGCCATATTATATTCATAGAAACATTATCACGACACAATCTACATAAGAAGAGAATGTAACCACAGCAACCAGTCGACATTACTAGTGTGGAGACACGCAGCTAGTGCTGTACATCTCAACACTCCTCCTAAATGATAACATGGTTTTACAGTTATTATTTAATACACAACTATATCTAACTTAACTAAACAAACAGTAAACTAACCAACTAAGAATTAGCACAATAACTTATCAATGCATTTATAAAACTTCTCTGTCAAACTTTTAGTCATAACATCCGCTAAATTTTCATTGGTACAAATATGTTCTATACTGATCACCTTATTGACAACCAAGTCTTTTAAATAATGAACCCGTATATAAATGTGTTCTGTACGCTTAGAATTCTCGTAATTCTTGGCCATTGATATCGCACTTTTGTTGTCAACAAGTAACACGGCATTTACATCACAACCTAAGTGTTTACATATGCCTTTTAAATTAAAGATTTCCTGTGCTAATGATGCGGCAGCTATGTACCCGCTTTCGGCAGACGATAAAGCTAAACATTGTTGCTTCTTTGAAAACCAAACAAAAGGGTTTTGCCCTTGTATGATAATACCACCGCAAACACTTTTTCTGTCGCTTCTATCTCCAGCCCAATCGGCATCAGAAAATCCGTATAAATTATTGGCATTTGTCTTTTTAAATAACAATCCTTTTTCCTCCGTTTCTTTCAAATAACGTACTACTCTTTTTCCAGCTTTCCATAATTCTTCGTTCGGTATACCTAAAAATCTGCTCAGATATGATACTGCAAATGTTAAATCCGGTCTTGTTGTAACAGTAATATAAATTAGACTTCCTATTAGCTCTCGATATGATACATCTAAAACTTTTGTATCGTCCTTTATTTCTATATCGTAATTTCTTTCCATGGGAGTTTTAATTCCGTTACATTCATCCATTTTGAATTTAGTCAATATCTTTTCAATCATTTTAGTTTGTTTAAGTTCTAAGGCATCTTTATTTCTTTTATCTTCCATTCCAAGAAAGTACTTAATTTCGCCCATACATTTTGCGTTAAACTCCTCATTAAGTGCTTTAACAGTATCTTCCCCGTTTCCAGTGATCAGGATATCGTCAACATAAATCAGCATCCAGCAATCTTCTTTGTAATACAAACAGTAATCATATTCTGATCTTTGGAATCCATTAGCTTTCGCAAATTCGTCAAGTGTTTCATTCCAACACTTTGGTGATTCAAGCAATCCACCAACAACCAATTTTTTATTTCTAGTCCTTGAGGAATTTTGATAAATACATCAGACTTCAATTTTCCATTTAGGAATGCAGTAGGAATGTCAAGTTGAATAATCATTAAATCTTGTACAGCTTTTGATAAGATCATTCTTATTGTAGAATGTCTAGCAACGGGTGCATAAATGCTGTCGAAAATATCTTCTTTCTTTTGTTGGAAGCCTCTAGCTACCAGTCTTGCCTTTTTTGTTCCATATTATTTATGCTTAAATATCCATTTTGTATCTATGAGCTTTCTTCCATCGGGTATTTCTTGTTCTTCCCAAGTTTGTAATCTTTGGACTGCATATAATTCTTTATTAATTGCGTTTTTCCATTCTGGTTCTTTAACAGCTTCTTCGAAAGTTTCTGGTGCATTTGCACTGAGGCATATAACAATGTTTGTTTTATTTATGTTTTCTACATTTGTCGCGCAATCTTTAAGATAAGCAGGAGGTTTTATTGTTCTTTTGGGTCTGGTTGGTTCTTCTTCAGTTTGATCATTGTTCATTTCTGCATCTTTAAATTCATCTTCGTTTTCTACTGTATCTTTCTTTTCTGTATTGATTTCTTCTTCTTTGTCTTGAATATACCTTACTTGTTTCACTTCTTCGTTATTTTGAACTTAATGTCGCTTTCATCAAATCTTACATCTCTGGAAACAATTATCTTATCTTCTTCTGAATCCCATAATCTGTAACCAACAGTTCCATAACCTACCACTCTTGTTTGTTTTGCTCTCTTGGCTAACTTTTCCGGTTTGGGTACTATAGTAGCCCAAGCTTTGGAACCAAATACTCCCAATCTCGATAGGTCGTTTTTACCAAAAAATATTTCGCTGGGTGTCTTGAAGCATATGGCCCATGATGGCGATCTATTCAATTGGTAAACTGCACATTGTATCGCTTCGCGCCATAGATGTTTTGGCAAATCGGTTTCCGCTAATAGAGTCCTCGTTTCGTCGCATAATGTGCGGTTCATCCGTTCTGATATGACATTAAGTTGTGGCGTGTACGGTAATGTATATTCTAAAGTAATCCCTCTATTTCTGCATAGAAGTTTCAAACTATTGGCAGTGTACTCTCCACCATTATCGCATCTATTTTTTTTACTTTATTCCCCGTTTCGTTTTCAATTCTTAATACATAGTTCATCAGTCGTTCTGTTACTTCAGATTTGCTCTTCAGGGGACGCAAAAATAAAAGAAATCGTTAATAATTGTCATAAAATATTTCTCACCATTAGGTCCTGGTTGTCTGATAGGTCCAGCTATGTCTGTGTGAAGTTATCATTCTCGTTCTAGGCTTTGGGACAGGCGTGAATGGGCTTCTGGTGGCTTTATACAAGGACTGCAAATTCTATCAGATACAGGTAAGTTTAATATATGTAGGCTTTTCCTATTCAAATACCTTGGACACCTTTTTTTACACACATTGATCTAGCCCCAAACTAGGATTCCCTGTATCTTGGGTACTAGACAACGATATATATACTTATATAGAGAAATATTATACTTAGATAGATAAACAACCATGACTAGGGTACAAACATCCGTTTTCATCAAACAAACATTTGCCCCCACCGGGATTCGAACCCGGGACCCTTGGTTTCGTAGGCAGCGTCACTACCGACTCGGCCATTCGGGTCGTCAAACGACCTAAACGTTTATGCCATAGATCTGCTGCATCAGTAACATTACAGACTTCGTACTTACATAATTCGGCTTGTAACTTATACAACTTTCCATGCACGTTGCCACATAAATATGTCTTTTTATTAAATATTTTAACATTGTTTTTATTAAAGTTTACGTTAAAACCTGCCTCGACAATCTTTTTCACTGATAACAAATTGTATGAAACATCTTTCACAATTAGAGCATCAATATTGATCTTAGTATTTTGATATTTTATTTTAAGTTTACCTCTTTTATTAGATGTTATACATTGGCCGTTAGCTACGAATATTTTTACATGTTTATCTAAGTACGTAATATCCGTTATATAATTTTCATATTTTTCATTTATTAAATGCTGCGTACATCCCGAGTCTACAATTAGTTCTATGCTACCAAACTCACCCACATTAGCAATAATATCACTAGCAATGACACCTATATCTTCGTCTTCTGTGCCTGCTGCTGAAGCATGTTGATATGTTGTATGTCGTGCACCTGAATTTCCTCTAAATGAGCGTCCACGCGCCCTTTGGTAGCTCCGTCCTCGTGTCAATGATCATCCTCTACTCGGTCGTCCTGATCCTCTGCATTCGAACGACTTGTGTCCACGTTTCCCGCAGGAGTGGCACGTGAGTAAGGCGTTATTCTCATAGCTTTTTTTTTTTTTTGAGGGTAGTTCTATGTGACAACAGTAAAAATTTTTAGCTCCCGATTTTAAATTAATTTAATAATAAAAACAATCAACAAATGCACAATTAATTATAATTAAACTTACCTAGACTCTCCAAATCACACAATCAATTGATATCTTACATAAATAATCATCAAAGAACAAGTGCAACAATGGACCTATATGCAGAGCTCTCTAAGAACATGGATGCTATTGTGAAGTCCTTTGGGGAACGGATGGAGAGGTATGAGCAGGAGCTGCAAGCATCCACACCTGCTCCCGCTCCCAAGAACATCAGCAGCTTGGCGAGTGAGTTTTCCGACTTCAGGTCTCTCATATGGAAGTGCCTCGGGATGCTTCAGTCACAGATGCAGCTACTGACATTGGGGCTGGACCGGCACGAGACTGCATCAAGGCGGAAGGTACTGCTGGTGCATGGAGTGCCAGAGGTAACTGATGAGCAGCCGGAAACTGTCCTGAAGAAAGTGCTGGCTGACCGCCTCAAGGCATCCGTCGACTGCATTGGTGCCATCAGTGTCACACATCGACTGGGTGCTAAGGGGGCGAAATGCCGGCCTCTACTAGTTCGCTTCACGACGTTGGCGGCCCGCAATGAGGTTTGGAGACTCAAGAAGGCGCTGAAAGGTTCAGGCATCACAGTCACCGAATTCCTGACTAAATCACGCCAAGAAGTATTCACAGCAGCGCGCAAACACTTTGGAATGAGCAACGCATGGACATCCGAAGGCAAGATCATTGTGCTGCTGCCAGACAAGTCTCGTCACAGGGTGGAGTGCTGGGGTGACCTGCAGCCGTTGACCTCAAAGCACCCGAGTAAGGACAGCCCTGCGATGCCAGCAGAACAAGGTATGAAGCCAGCTGCGGGCGCAGCTGCTGTTTCGAAAAAGGGCGTTACGACTAGGAAGGGTGCTCAGAAGAAGTGAGGTTGGGCCATCGCACATTCACCACATATCACCAATCTCCACTCTTTGTGTAGTTGAATGTGTTCCAACATTTGCTTCCCACTATGAACTGTGAGGTAGTCGACAATATTTACAGTCCAAAGTTCAGTGTATTTTTTTTCCTTTCGTGAATCGGCACAACAAATACAAATCAGACCTTTTTTTTTTTTCTTTCCTTATCTTTGTCAGCTGTCACTTTGTTGTGTTCATGTTAAGTATTAATTTTTGTAAAATGTGTCCGTTCCGAATTTAGCTTATACAATCTGACTTGTGTCAAGTACACACCTTTCCACTGAATTCGTATGTTCGCACTACAGTCTTTAGTTTGTGCTTGTTCTTTTAATGTAATATATGTAGTATTGAGTTAATTTTGTAAGATAAATATCACTATCAACATTCCATTTATGGTTGGTCTAGGTGTAAGTAAGGCGCTTATTCAAACCAGTTAATAACGCTAGATAACTAGATATTAATTGAATAAATATTTATATATAAATATATATTATAGAGTGTATTATAATTAGTTATATATATATATAACCGGGTTCGAGTCCCGGTGGGGGCAAATATTTGTTTGATGAGAACGGATGTTTGTACCCTAGTCATGGTTGTTTATCTATCTAAGTATAATATTTATCTATATAAGTATGTGTATCGTTGTCTAGTACCCAAGATACAGGGAATCCTAGTTTGGGGCTAGATCAATGTGTGTCGATAGTGTCCAAGGTATTATTATTTATTTATTATTATTATTTATTTACCTGATATTATCAATCAAAGTTTCTTTTCCTGCTCTTCGAACGACGATGTTGACGATTTTGTGAGTGCAGAAAGCAACATCTCCGCTTCGGAAGAACCCCTTTCTGCTAACATTAGGACTGTTTTCGGTGGTGTGGAGGATAACCTAAACATCGTGCATATCAATGCTCAAAGTATTCACTCCAGCTATCCAGACCTGCTCGAGGCTTTTAGTGACCAATGCGTGGACGGCATTCTTGTCTCTGAGTCGTTCCTAAAGCCATCGCTGTCATCTTCTTCGTACTCCATTCCAGGATACAGGCTTTACAGGAACGACAGAGTCGGGAAAGCCGATGGGGGCGTCGCTATCTATCTGCGAGTGGAAATCCCGTGCAAGGTGATCAGCGCGTCCCCTAGCCAGTACTCCGAGTCTGCTGAACATCTCTTTCTCGAAATAACTCTTCACCATAGTAAGGTCCTCCTCGGTGTTCTTTATAGCCCCTCTCTTCGCATCGACTACTTCGACACATTAGAATCCCTCCTTAATGAACTCTCACCTCTGTATAACGATACCCTCATTCTAGGTGATTTCAACACCTGTCTCCTCAAAAACGACTCCCGTTCTACCAAACTCAAGTTTATAGTCGACTCTTTCAATCTGCATATTCTGCCTCTTGATGCCACGCATTTCCAACCTCACTGCTCTCCCTTTCTCCTCGATATTATGATCGTCTCTAACTTGGATAAGGTCGCTGTACATGGTCAACTCAACTCTCCTTTCTCGTTCCACGACCTTATCTATCTTTCGTATAAGATCAGGCCTCTCAAGAGCAGAGCAAAATTTCTTAATATTCGTAACTTTAGGGATATTAACCTAGAGTCTCTTAGGTCGGATGCCTTGTCGATCGACTGGTCCCCTGTAATATCCAGCGAGACAATGGACGAGAAAATCAACAAGTTCAATATCATAGTCCTAGGTCTCTACGACAAGCATGCACCTATAAAAAAAGTGAGAGTGAAACACCTACCCGCCCCTTGGCTAACAGATACTATTAAGCGTCTAATGGCCAAGAGGAACAGAGCCAAGTGTAAATACCGTAAGAATCCGACAGATGACAATTTTCTTTCTTACAAATGTCTTCGCAACCGCTGCAACCGTCTCTGTCGTGATGCTAAGCGTCGGCACATCCACGAGAGTATTGAAAGTTACACACCAGCTCAGGTGTGGAAGTTTCTAAAAACACTTGGCATAGGTAAGACTCAGGACTTTCATGCTGGTAATGTAGATCTCAACGGTCTCAACCAGTTCCTTTCTGCCCCACCTGTTGTGATGGATCCCATTGTTAAACAAGCCACTCTTCAGAGCCTGCGCTCTAAGTCCTTACCCGACACCACACCATTCAACTTGAGCAATGTTGGAATCTATGCGGTCAAGAAGGCGGTACTAGCAATGAGCTCGAAAGCCGTAGGTGATGATAAAATCTGCCTTAAAATGCTTTTAACAATCCTGGATGAACTACTACCAGCTATTACACATGTTATAAATTTTTCCCTATCGAATGGCATCTTCCCCACCATGTGGAAAAAAGCATTAGTCATCCCGCTCCCTAAAACTTCCAGTCCCACCTCTTTTAAAGAGTATCGACCTATTTCAATCCTACCCATCCTCTCCAAAGTCCTTGAATCCATTGTCCATACCCAGCTCTCTTCTTACCTTCTCTCAAACAATCTGCTCAACATGTACCAGTCAGGATTCAGACCGGGTCATAGCACCGTCACAGCTCTCATGAAAGTCACAGATGATATCCAGGTAGCCATGGACCGCAAACAGCTTTCCGTGCTCGCTTTACTTGACTTCAGTAGTGCCTTCAACTGCGTAGATTTTGACATTCTCGTTGAGCTTCTCAGATCTCTGAACGTCTCCTCCTTCTCTGCCAGCTGGTTCGACTCTTATTTGAGGGATCGGCAACAGCGTATCAGGTCGGAAGAGATATCCACTGAATGGTGTGACCTCTTTACAGGCGTCCCTCAAGGTGGTATTATTTCTCCTCTTCTATTCTCGATCTTTATCAACACCATCTCGGACGTCCTGTCCTCCTCATATCATCTTTACGCTGATGATCTCCAGATTTATCGCCACTTCTCTCTCAACGATGCACACTCTGCTGTGGAGGCACTCAACGCTGATCTTGAGGGAATAAGAAGTTGGGCTTCATCCTTCGGACTCCTGGTTAACCCGAGCAAGTCCCAGGCCATGATAATAGGTACTAGACATTCTCTTAACTTGTTGCAGCAACATCCCATTCCATCTGTCACTTTTAATGGTACCACAATCGTATATAGCGATAAAGTTAAAAACCTGGGTCTAATCTTTGACAACCAGTTGTCCTGGTCATCGCATGTCAATGAGGTAAGTCGCCGAGTATTTTCTACCTTTCACTCTCTCAGGAGACTTCAATACTTTTTGCCTCGACATACCAAAATCACTCTTGCTCAATCTCTCATTCTACCCCTCATCGATTACGCTGATGTCTGCTGGGTCAGTGCTAACGAAGAACTACTGAACAAACTCGAACGACTTCAAAATCTCGGGATTCGGTTTATCTTCGGGCTGCGCAAATACGACCATGTGTCACAACATCGCAGGGAGTTGAAGTGGCTGCCGATTCGTCTTCGTCGGGATTCACACATCCTCAATTTCCTCTACAACATTTTACGTAATCCACGCTACCCAACTTTCTTACGAGACAGTTTTCAATTTCTTTCTTCCAGCAGACCTCAGAGAACTCACGCAGTTTCCATGCTCACAACTCCACAGCATAACACCGCTTTCTATGAGAACGGGTTTAGAGCCCGGGCCATTCGGTTGTGGAATGCACTCCCCTGCACCATCAGGAGCAGTCCTAATCTGAATATCTTTAAAAGTCGTGTGAAGAAGCATTACTTCTCCCTTTAGAGTTATAGGTAGTATGCATGTAAGTATGTATTATTATAGTGTATAAAATAGTATTTGTAGTATATAATAAGTATTTAGTATATTATTATAGTTATTATTTAATTTATTTTATTTATTATTTTATATATTGTACACATAGGTCTACCCCTGCTCAACCATCAACTTTTCCCTTGTTTGCCTGGTTTGCTGGAAGAGATCTCTTATTAGAGATAAGCTCGCCTTTGTACACTTTTTTATGTAACTCTTGTTTTTTGTATGATTTGTGTGCAATAAAGAAATTATGAAATTATGAAACTTTCATTATTTCCGTCCATTTTTACCTTTGTCCATATCCAGTAGTCTTGCTTTAACAAATTCTATGTTCAGCTGTTTCTCGGAAGCCATAGTCTCTATTGATGTAATTACTTGATCGTATATCTTTGATAGAGAAGACAGCAGATAGCAAATTTGGTCCTCTACATCGACGTTTACGTTGATTGTCGCTAATTCACTAAGAATTCCTTCAAATATTAGGAAATATTGTTGTAAGTTGCTTTCATTGTCATACCGCATTGTTATGAGCTTCCGTTTTAAATAAAATTTGTTACAGACTGTTTTCCGTTCAAATATTGCCTCTAATGACGTTAACATTCCTTTTAGTCGTATTCGCATTTTTTACAATGTCAATATATTTGTCGCTCAGACATTGTACCAAAATTGATTTAGCTCGTGAGTCATCTTTCAAAAATAATACTAGAGCATCTTTATGTCGGTATCTCTTTTAACAATACATTGCTTAATTTCTTTTCTTCCAGCAGTAATTTCAGTCTAAATTTCCAATGACTGAAATTTGAATTTTCAGTCAAAATCGGCAAGAGAGACCCCGTAGCTGTCATCTTTCTTTCTTATAAATTTCGCCGATATTATTTCTCGTGGATCGCAACCCAATATATTTTTATTTACTTACTGCACGCGATCTGCTACCATGTTGAGGTTTTATGTAGAAGAATAAGCAAACTCTGTTATTTATCACAAGCCATATTATATTCATAGAAACATTACCACGACACAATCTACTTAAGAAGAGAATATAACCAAGTACATATCTGATCTCGCATAACACTAGTTAACACAATATTACACTTTGTAAGAACAGTAGGTATCTGTACTTGCGCGTGAACGGAGCCGCGTGGAAACACTTCATATACACATAACAACTAAATACTAGTTAACTCAAACTTACACCATACCTACACGAACGAAACACCAGTTTAGCTATTTTACCTAGAATCAAATCACGGCGAAACATTTTCTTCGTTCCATCTTTGCACACTCTGTATAAACGCATATCGTACACCTGCCGTGACCTTGAGAAAGCCCAGAAACAACACACCGTGACACGAAATAACATGCATGATTTTGAATTATTTTTGTATTAAAAGGTACATAGTACGATACACTGTTAGAAAGCCTAGTTTGTCTTCTACTTAGGACCACTAATTCTAGAATGATAAGTATCACCTATTGCCTATAAATTCAATAATAGTACAAAGTGTTGATTTCTACCTATTTTATACTTTCCTTGCGAGATATGGCGTCCTCACACCTATCATTTATGATTTAGTGGCAAATACCACTTGTTTTCCTCTTATTGAATAAATTACCTATCCTAGGAACTAAGAAATATAACGCTAGGTAGTCTAGTCTCTTCACAAATAATTTCACAAGATTTGCATAATTCGCGCGATGCGTCAGTTTACTTTCCGTATTTTATGAAAATTTGAAACGCTGAAATATTCGAAAGTTTCTATAAGAACACCCTAATGTTTTTATTGTTTTGAAAAGGTTATTTTGTGTAGATTACGTAGGTATCAAACAACATGTACATGTTGTTGATAATTTTCTGATGTCGGCTAGATTTGTGTCGAGAGGGAGCATTTTCATAGAAGTCTGTGTTTCTCATGCCAGTACAAAAATAAACTAAGGTCACAGTGACATTTTCTACACATTGTGTAAAAGAGGGTTTCATTAGCTACTCAGATATACAACTCCCATAATTCTAAGTGTTACCATTCCAACAGAATCACTTGATATATTAGTCAAGTGCCGCGCAGCCCGCACGCTCAAAAACACTCCGGTATTTGTCGTTTTTGACGTCTCGAACTCCCGGGAAAGGAGAGGTTAAGAAGAGAATGTAACCATAGCAACCAGTCGACATTACTAGTGTGGAGACACGCAGCTAGTGCTGTACATCTCAACAGTTGGCAAATATAACTCTGTATCTGCCTTGTTTAAACAAGAACTGAGTGATTTAATAATTGTCAAGTGCGTCTGTCACTCGGTACATTTGTGTGGCGAGAAAGCTGTGGAGGAACTACCCCGTCAATTAGAATTCTTAGCGCGGGAAGTGCATAATTGGTTTTCGTATAGCACAAAACGTTTAGAAAAATACAGAGATTTATATGAACAATGAATGACGGGAATCGAAATGCCAATAAAATACAAGGATTAAGCGGCACTCGTTGGTTTGCGCGTTACGCAGCTATTGCCACCATTTTGAAACAGTGGGTGGAACTACAATTGCTTTTTTCTTTGACGAAGAGAGATGACAAATCTTATATGGCAGAGTACAACATCATGAGAAGAATTGCATATAAAGCATATGTCATTTTTTTGAGAGATGAATTGAAAAGCGTTTCTCAAATTAACATGCTGTTTCAAAGTGAGCACGCTGAACCTACAAAAATATTGGAAGTTTTGTTTCTACTATACAAGAAGTTGCTCCAGAAATTAGTAGTACTTACCTACTCAGTTACATGTAGTAGTACTTACCTACTCAGTTTCATCGTATGTGATACATACATCATCAATAAATCTTGGCTATGATTTTGGAGAAGTAGCCAAAACTCTTACAGAAGGAGATTCATTGGATGTAAAAGAAAGGTGCAAGAAGTTTCTTAGTTTCTTTACACTTTGGCCACTGAAATGCAAAAAAGATTGCCTGGAAATTTATCGTTTCTCAAGATGATGAAAAACTTAGCAACTGAAGTTGCCACGCAAGTTAAGCCCAGCTTGAAACCTGTTTTGGAAAAATTCTAACGAAGTTCCGTTTATGGCAACAAAAATTACGTAGAATCGGAATGGCATGAACTGCAAAATAAAACATGGACACATGTTTCGAGTTCTGTTGCATTCTATGCAGAAGTATATGCCGATTACGATGCAGGTAACTGCAAACGATTTTAAAATATTTCTAAGTTTGCTATGGCATTATTGACGCTGCCTGTTTCAAATGCCTCTGTTGAGCGTGCCTTTTCTATAAATGGGACAATCAAAAATAAACTGAGGAACAGACTATCCCTTAAAATGGTACAGAGTATCATGATGGTACGATTTTGCTTAAATCGGGATTATGGATCGTGAATAAAATTTGATATGATAAATAATTTCAATGTACGCATGTATGATTTTAAAAACGAGCCGTCAAATGTAAACGAGGAACGGGATGATAATGCGGTTTTAGAAATAATTAATGATGCATGGTAATTCAATAAAAAATAGTAAGTAAATATGTAACGTTTTATTTTACTTACCTACGACTACCTTAACATCATCCCAACCCCGAGTACATCATACACCCCCCATCTTCTTCGGGTCATCATCTGATTTGGGGTTTTAGGGGTTTTTAGGGGGATTTAGAAAATAACTTGGGGAAAAATTTTGGTGAGGGTTGGCAACACTCAGCTGTCAGTCTGTCACAGAACACAATTACTCCAAGGAGGTCTGTCATCTCAAAAGAATCATTTAGGTCAGTCAAAAAATTGAGGTGAATTATTATGATTGGGCGCGCGATTTTTTTGCAATTTTCCGAATACACCCTCTTGTTTTAACAACATTATGGTGTAGTGAAGTATTCTTAAGGCAATCTCTTCCTCGTCTGGACAATCACGTGTCAAACTTCAGTCAGAACTATGATTTCCGAAGACTACGACCATCGTTGGGAGGCCCTCGCTGAGGTCCACTTTGGGGTTGATGGTGAGTTTTCTGATGAAAACTACATCTACTGCTTGTGTAGCCGGGTACATCTCAGGTAAAAGTTACTATCTTACTCTGACTAATCAATATTTTCTTCCATATTTCCATTGTGTAAAACGGCTTCGTAACTTTTTTCACAGGGATGGTGTAAAGCTGTATTTTGTTGAGAAAGAGGAAGGCAGCGAGAGCGAAGTAGAACCGCTCCGTGAGACGAAGGTCCAGGAGTTGGATGAGCATTCCCATGTGCACTTCTCTGTGGACACCTCTTCTGGAGACAAAGTAAAGTGTGAGGTGCGACATGCTATGTTTTTACATTAATAATATCATATCATTTTTCTACCCTGTGTGATAGGAGGCATACTGCAGCAAGTGAGCTGTGCAGACTTGTATTTGGAGAAAATTGGATAAATTATATTTAAGTTTGATATTAGTCTATCTGTTTGCTTTCATTTGTTACTAAAACTTCACCATTAATATGAAAGTTTAATGATATTAAACAGGATAAATCACTATCAACCCACCAAAGTCTTGCCTGCTTAGTACATTTAAAATTAAATTTTGTTATTCCTTTTACAGAAAGATGAAGGTGCCAGCTGCTATTGCAGCGCCTCTCACACTGACAACTACTGTTCAACAGATGAACATGAGATCCACCCCACCTCACTCCACGCCCTACAACCAAGTGACAGTGGAGCCGACCTGACTTACCCAGATGGTCACTCTGAGAATAACATTCTCGGAAAGCCAGAGTCAATGGAACAAGAATTGCTAAACAAAAAATCAACACAGAAATTCGAAGAAAACTACCTCTTTGAATTCACTTGGGAGAAATTCTGGGCAGTAAATGGCGAAAGACTGATCTGGGCCTCATGGATTAAGCAGTACAGTGACTTTATTAATCCGGCTTATCTGGATGAAAATAATGATTTAATAATGGATGAAAATAACATCCCAAAAGACAACTCATCAGATCAAATATTTGCTAAAGCAACAACTGATTTGATAGATGAAAATAAAAGAGAAAGAAAGTTCTCTTATGATTCCAAAGTAAATCCTTACAAGAAAAACAGGTCAAATGAAGTTTCAAGAGAGAAAAGTGATAAAAATAATGAGGGTGGCAAAGATGAGATGTGGCAACTTATTGGTAGAAGGAGATCTTGTTCAGAACATGACAGAATGCTGAGCCCCAGAACAATAACATGTACCGATTCAATGACCAATGTCACGAAAATAACACTGTCAAGCTATGATATTACCTCAAGTCATGCAAACACTGACTCAACACCATCAGATGACTATAGCGTTTCTTCATCCTCCTCCGACGATCCATCTAATGATCAGACTAGAATTGCCAATATAGATGACAACACAGAAGTCCCACCAAATGAGATGGATACAGATCAATACTGGCAATTTCTCTGGAAGAAACATTTTGGTGAACAATATGCCTTACATTACGCAAACTACTTAGAGTGTGAGGCTCAATCTAAAATGCCTCCAATAAATATGGAACTGGCCAATGACCAATCCAAATTAAAACCTAAACTAGAAATAGAAGTTAACAACAGTGATGGCAATTCACCAGAGACACCAACAATCATAGAAGTTCGCGACAAAGTAGGTAAGATTAAGATAGAGGAGAAAACAAGGCCTAAAAAGAAGAATAAGAGAACAAACAGCAGATACTTAGGTTCTGTTGGAGTTTTGCTGCAGAATTTGTTGAAAGATGAACCAAAGCAAAATCTTGAAGAAGTTGTGGAAGCAAATGATTGTGATTCTGATAAGAAAGATAATGATGGTTCTCCAGCAGGTGTGGTAGACAGTCCTGCGATGGAGATAATGTCTGGTGATCACACTGTGAGCTATAGTAGCAATGCTGGGCAGAATTATGATGAAGATGATGAGGATGGTGATGAGCCATATGACATTAGATCAGTGACTCTTAAAGGGCGGTAAGTGCTTTGTCATATTTAACCATTGTTATATCCCCTTAATCTACAATACTTTCTGTGTTACTACAAAAAATATTAAACATATTTTAACCTCAAAACAAACGTCAAATCCCATACATTTTTGTCTTTAATGAAATGTTGGACAGAAGTATATATTTTTGTGCTAAGACCCTAAAGTCTGTCTAATTCAGATTAAAAGTGATCAGTTAGGGGCAACACCTATCATATTGTGGCCAAACTATTGCATGGTTTGAACGATTAGGCATAAGGCCAAGTAGAAATATAGTTTAGTCATCTACTCCGAATATGAAGCCCTTAATTGTAGTGTACTAACCACTACCCCACCTGCAGCCACGAAATTGATGAAGAAGATGTCGAATCCCAAAAGATCAAGGTCACATTCTTTCAACTCGGCCTCTGCCTGGGCTCAGACTCCAGCGAGGGTGCCACAGGGCGGCGCGGGCGCCTCGTGTACCGCGCGCGCGTGCTTAGGCCGCCGGCGCTGCGGGCGAAGGGGCGGAGGCCTAGGAAGACGTACTTCGATGATGAGGGGAACGCGTTGGAGCAGGTGAAATACAACACATATTTACGCTGTATTTAAGTATGTTTGTACCTATTATATAGTCTATTGTATTATTGTGTATGTGCACAGTCTATTTCTCTATATCTATAAATAATTATTAGTAGTTATAAAATGATTTATGCATAAAGTGGAAGAGAGGGAGAGACTCCAATTTAGTATGTTTTATTTGTGCGCATTTTATCGTTCGATTTACTTCTCACTTTGCTGGAAGAAATCTCTTGTTTGGGATATGCTCGCCTTTGTACAGTGTTGCCCTATAAGTTTTCTGTATGTTTTAATTGCAGTATAGTACAATAAATAAATTAGGAATGTGAAGCTGTCAGGGTTGCTGGTGGTTCAATGGAGAAGCAGCAAAAATTATGTGATTTAAGTGTAGTGTCCATGGCCTAGCGGTATTCGCACATCGGAAACCATCTTGCGGGCAGTAACATCTGGCCGAGATGGGTACTGGATGGGTTTCTGTTTCTATGTGGTATTTATTTCAGGCTCTTCCATGTTTTTGGATAACATGTTAAGCTGTAGGTCCCGGCTACTATCGCTACTTGGTGGTAGTAGTCGTAAAGCTGGTCTAAACCTAATAGGCAGCTTGAAAATATCTGACGGTCGGATTGACCACTAGCCCGACACCATTCCATCAACCCACACTGAGTCAGCGTGGTGGAGTATGGCCCTTATCTTACTTGTATCGGGGTATAGACCCCTGCCCCTTTAGTGGGGACATTAAAAGGCTACATTATTTTGTTATATATTAAGTAAATTTGAAAATATTCACAGTAGGTAATAAAGAAATTTGTATTTTGCTGGTAATAATTTTGCAAAAAAAAATAGCATCTCTTTTCCTCCTATTAAAACGCATTTCCTCCTTACGCTGTGGCAGAGGAACAAGACGTGGGTCTTATACTGCTCCATGTTTTTATGCAAACTTACTATCAGGTCCTGAATGATAATTTTTCTTGGATCCAATCATACTTCTTTCTCTCACCTTTATGAGTTATGTGTGAAAGATCGAAGATGACGCGCGGTTTAGCCTAGCTGGTAGTGATCCTGCCTACGAAGCTAACGGTACTGGATTTGAATCCCGATAAGGACAAATATTTGTGTGATGAGCATGAATGTTTGTTTCTTAGTCCT
The DNA here is from genome assembly GCA_949825045.1 of Argyresthia goedartella. NCBI lineage: Eukaryota > Metazoa > Arthropoda > Insecta > Lepidoptera > Argyresthiidae > Argyresthia > Argyresthia goedartella. The sequence goes on along the minus strand of OX463821.1, from coordinate 15,080,674 downwards.
GGATGTTTTCTATGTATTTACTGAAGTATTTATCTCTATCAAATATGTCGTCGTCTAGTATCCACAACACAAGCCTTGTTGAGCTTACTATGGACCTAGTCCGATTTATTTATTTATAAGATAAATGATCATTTAAATGGCAGTATAATAGGCCTTAATCAAATCTTTTTCGCTATATCAGTCATCCGTAATACTGATGCGGGAGATGCGTTACGGAGGAGATATGGATGATGATTCGCACACTCGGAAGATGGATTACAAGATACATCTAGGTTTGAAAGTGAAAGTGAGCCCGGAGCAATATCGCTCGCTTCCCAGCAGTGATAAGCGCTAACGGAAGTATTCAATCTACATCTTTTATATTTCCCAGGCCGAAGAATCCGACCGCGAGCGGGACATGCAAACAGACGAAGACTGTCCCGCAGTCAAGTCCGACTCCTCGAAGGACCCGCGAGACGTATCGACGGAAGCCAACGACGCGCCAGCAGACGCCCGGTTCGAAGGATCAGAAGATGCTACGAGAGAAATCGCCGCGTCGAATGATCTAGACACGTTGAGTGACGCGCAGGAGGGGAATGACCTGGATCACAAGTCCGGGGAAGATGCCACGTTGGAGAGTATAGGTGGGGGTTTTTGGAATAAGTTTATTTTGGAAGAACAATTAAAATACTGATTCCTTAACGCTGAAGGAAAACATCTTAGAACGAAACCTGCTTATCAGACATAACGTGATAAAGTCAAAGTAAACGTTTATTACTGCAGATATTTACATTTGCGTAGAAAATGCTTTTTCCCTACTTTTGACCACTGTGGGAGAAACAGGGCGAAGCAACTCCCACACATTAATTTTTAGATCTCTCTCTGATATAAAGCCTATGTGAAAGCTGCCACCCTGTCCAGCCGAAATGCGTTTTTGGATAACTAAACGTGAACGCCGGCAGTGCCAATGCCACCTAGTACCGAATATTTATACTATTCGGTACTAGGTGGCACTGGCGTCCATATTATTGCATAAAAATATATTTACAAACAAATAAAAATGAAAAATACATGCAAATACAAAGGCGAGCGGGATATAGTGTTTAAAGCAAACTGAAACACATCAATTGTTGTCAGACATGAACTGCGGCACCGAGTCGACGAAGCGTCGCCGCCGCAAGCGCCGCCGCAGTCAGCCGCGGGGTGACGTGCCGGCAGAGCTACAGGAGCGAGGCATGGCCAAGTACTGGAAGAAACGACACTCACTGTTCCACAGGTAATCCATCGATAGATGAATGAGTGAGTGAGTGAGAGAAGCGCCGCCGCAGTCAGCCGCGGGGTGACGTGCCGGCAGAGCTACAGGAGCGAGGCATGGCCAAGTACTGGAAGAAACGACACTCACTGATCCACAGGTAATCCATCGATAGATGAATGAGTGAGTGAGTGAGAGAAGCGCCGCCGCAGCCAACCGCGGGGTGACGTGCCGGCAGAGCTACAGGAGCGAGGCATGGCCAAGTACTGGAAGAAACGACACTCACTGTTCCACAGGTAATCCATCGATAGATGAATGAGTGAGTGAGTGAGAGAATCGCCGCCGCAGCCAACCGCGGGGTGACGTGCCGGCAGAGCTACAGGAGCGAGGCATGGCCAAGTACTGGAAGAAACGACACTCACTGTTCCACAGGTAATCCATCGATAGATGAATGAGTGAGTGAGTGAGAGAAGCGCCGCCGCAGCCAACCGCGGGGTGACGTGCCGGCAGAGCTACAGGAGCGAGGCATGGCCAAGTACTGGAAGAAACGACACTCACTGTTCCACAGGTAATCCATCGATAGATGAATGAGTGAGTGAGTGAGAGAAGCGCCGCCGCAGCCAACCGCGGGGTGACGTGCCGGCAGAGCTACAGGAGCGAGGCATGGCGAAATACTGGAAGAAACGACACTCACTGTTCCACAGATAATCCATCTATAGATGAATGAAGGAATGAATGAGTGAGTGAGTGAACGAAGCGCCGCCGCAGCCAACAGCGAGGTGACGTGCCGGCGGAGCTAGAGGAGCGAGGCCTGGCCAAGTACTGCAAGAAACGACACTAGCTGTTCTACAGGTTACACATCTATAGATGAATGAAATAATGAATAAGTAAATAAGAGAAAGAAGCGCCGCCATAGTCCGCCGCGGGGCGACGTGCTGGCAGAGCTACAGGAGCGAGGCATGGCCAAGTACTGGAAGAAACCCTATTCTATTCTACTTATATAATATAATTTGTCAATTGCGGGTCGTAATTGTACAATTAGGGTTCCGTTATTCCGTACCGTACCGTACAAGAAAACTTAAGGACTAAAAAATTTAAAACAAAAACATAAAATATGTCCATACTTGGTTTCGATACCAGTCAGCAAAGGAACAGCTGAAAAATCTAAAAACGCCTGCGTCAGTTTATGCTTTTGTCCGTAGATGGCGTAGTCCAATAGCTTTTATTAACAGAACGACGCCTATCAGGTCAGCTAGTAGTCTAATAAAACAGTGATGAGCTGAGGACATCGCGCTTCGCCCGGATTAATCACGTTACCATTAATTATCTAAGATCATACCTAAGCAATAGAATTCAACAGGCAGAAGTCAACGGTGTTAAATCTGATGGATCGGGAGTAAAAATTGGCGTTCCACAAGGTTCCGTATTAGGCCCTTTCTTATTCCTGGTATATATTAACGATCTGCCTTTTATGGTGGAGAAATTGACTGACATAGTGTTGTTTGCTGATGATACTTCACTGGTCTTCAAAATTGAAATATAAAAAGAAGATTTTGATGATGTTAATGGAGTATTATCTTTAACCTTGAATTGGTTCACAGTTAATCATTTATTGTTAAATGCTGGTAAACCCAAATGTATCGAATTGCCACTTCGAAATGTCAGGCAAGTTGGGACCAGTTTAGTGTTGGACAGCAGCACGTTAGATTTAGTAAATGACACGAAGTTTCTTGGAATAACCATTGGTATCAAATTGTAGTGGGGACCCCACATAGATAAATTTGCTGGTAAATTAAGTTCTGCGGCTTACGCTGTTAGGAACATCAGACAAAACACGGATGTGGCTACATCTAGGCTAGTATATTTTAGTTACTTTCATAGTGTCATGTCCTATGGTATCTTGTTGTGGGGGAAAGCAGCGGATATTCAAACTATTTTTATTTTACGGAAAAGAGCTATTCGAGCAATTTATAATATAAACGCACAGACTCCTTAAGAGAGCTTTTTAAAGAAATTGACATACTGTAGCTAGTAGTATGTAGCTAGTCAATTTATTTTCGAAAATATAATGTACGCTAATGTATAATATATACGCAAGAACCTTGCAAAATTTTGTAATGTTAACCTAAGAAATAATCATAGACTACTTGCGCCCCAGTTTAGACTCGCGAAGGTTAGCAATTCTTTCAAGGGTCAATGCATTCTCTACTACAACAAGATACCTCTGGAGATCTTGAAATTTTAGCAATTTAAAAACCATGTTAAAGCCGCTTTGTCGAAAAAGGGATATTACAATGTTCAAGATTACTTAAATGACGGGACTGTATGGTGTTAATCTGGCTCAACACAGACCTTGCTGTTAATAATTTTGTAATTATTTATTCCTGCTTATTAATTATGATAATGATATACAGAATTACAGGTTAGGTCGACCGAGATCCGTTAAGGGCGTGTAGTACCCATCTTTTGTGACTGATTTCACTACGAAACACCCTACCCCAAACCTAACCATTTTCGAGATAATCGACATTTTTTTTTTTAGAAAAATTCCCGATTTTTTGTTATTAAATATGATATTTTGAAATTGGTGCGCCTTATTATTATTTATCTACACACGTATCATAAGCCGTATCTTTACTGCGTTCAAAAACCGCACGTTACGATCAGCATTATGTTAAACTACTTGGTAAAAACTCGTTTCGTATCTGGAAAACTACACATAATGGTCATTATGTGTAGTTTTTCTACATATAATGACATTCAAATTTCGAACGCCGACGCCCACCCGCGTGCCGTCCCTAGTTTGTCTGTGAAGTTGGTACTGACATTCAAATTTCGAACGCCGACGCCCGTCTGCGTGAAGTTGGTACTAAAGAACAAGCTAAACAATTGCAGAGCCACAATGCCGGTCAAACATGCGGTTCCTGAACACATCAAAGATAGCTTATGATATGTGTGTAGATAAACTAACTGTAACTGTACATAATTAGGCATTAAAACTCTCGAGTGATATTATTATGAACCACTCGAGTTTTAATGCCCTCCATTATGCAGCAGTCACATAAACTACTATTAAGATGCTTAAGAAGATGTTTAAGATACTCTATGAACTTGGTAACCAAAATCGTACGTAAGTTAACTAAATACGTTGTTATGGTCGATTGAAAGTTCAAAAAGTTAATAAAATAATTGACAATTTACCTTTCTTTAAGGAATATCTAAAAAAAATGTATAGCAGACGTTTGGCAGCAGTGCCTAAAATATTTACGTTTCATCAGCTATCCAACTAGGTATAACACTCTAGGGTCTTATCTATCTCGTAGGAAAAAACTTAGTTTCATAGGCGATAATGAACGTAAAAATAATTACTCTTATTAAGCCTAATTTATTATTTGGCCGTAGAAAGTAAAGCAAAACAATAGGTAAGTTTGTACAAAATAACATTTATTAACTTCCTAGATTAAAGTTCGTGTTCAACATGTCCTCCTGTGTTTTGTACACATCTTCCCATTCTTCTGCGAAGTCCAGTTGTGACTGCTCCAGTAGTCAATGTTCTTCTAATTTCGTTTGCCACGTTGATTATCCTGACTTTCAATTCTTCGACAGACGCAATTTGATTGGGCTCGCTGTAGACGAGACTCTTCATGTGCCCCCACACATAAAAATCCATGGGGGTTAAGTCCGGACTTCTGGCTGGGCAGGGTAAAGGCCCACCTCGTCCTATCCATTTGCCCGTGATCTGGGACTTTCGCAGTGGAAAGTGTGGTTTACCGTACACACTGCGGGCCTTTACCCATACCATTTCACGCCGGTACATGCTATCGAAGAAGGAGACTCCGTGGGAAGATTAGATTTCTGCAGATTCATGCTTAATGCGGATTTGGAAGACCCGACATTCCTAAGAAATATCTTGTGGACAGATGAGTCCAAATTCGATAAAGATGGTATTGGATGGTAGTCAATGTTCTTCTTATTTCGTTTGCCGCGTTGATTATCAGGACTTTCAATTCTTCGACAGACGCAATTGGATTGGGCTCGCTGTAGACGAGACTCTTCATGTGCCCCCACACATAAAAATCCATGGGGGTTAAGTCCGGACTTCTGGCTGGCCAGGGTAAAGGCCCACCTCGTCCTATCCATTTATGGGGATAATTTGTGTCCAGCCAGTCTCGGACACTTCTTCGGAAATGTGCAGGGCAGCCATCATGCTGGAACCCCATGTCCCTGATTGGGTTCAGTAGCAAATCATCCATCAAATCGTTGAGGTCTCCTCTCAGGAAGTTTTCATAGTTCTCCCCATTTAAATTATCGGGTAGAAAGTAAGGTCCAATCAAATAATTGGAAATAATGCCCATCCACACCTTTACGCTAAATCTTCGTTGGGACCCCTTTACCCTCTTCTTTTTCGGATTTCTTAGTTCTTTTGGGGCCTAGTAATGAGCTTTGTGGTAATTGGTAATCCCATCTTTATCGAATTTGGACTCATCTGACTTCATTGTTTTGCTTTACCTAGGCCTTTATCTAGGGCCAAAGAATAAATTAGGCTCAATAAGCGTAATTATTTTTACGTCCACTATCGCCTATGAAACTAAGTTTTTTCCTACTAGATAAATAAGACCCTAAAGTGGTATACCTTGTTGGATAGCTGATGAAACGTAGATATTTTTAGGTACATCTGCCAAACGTCTGCTATTTTTTTATATATTCCTTAAAGAAAGGTAAATTGACAATTTTTTATTAACTTTTTGAAATTTCTATCGTCCAGAACAACGTATTTATTTAACTTACGTAGGATTTTGATTACAAAGTTCATGGAGCATCTTAAACTGCATGTAAAAAAATAACAATAATAATGATAAGGCGCACCAATTTCAAAATATCATATTTAATGGCAAAAAAATCGGCAATTAAAAAAAAAGAAAAAAAAAGTCGATTATCTCGAAAATGGTTAAGTTTGGGGTAGGGTGTTTCATAGTGAAATCAATCAGAAAAGATGGGTACTACACGCCCTTAACGGATCTAGGTCGACTTAACCTGTAACCCTGTATATTTTTGTATTAGTTAATCACAAGCTATTTTTAAAAGAGATCTAAAAATCAATCTGTGGGAGTTTCTACGCCCTTCCTCTTCCACAGTGGTCCAATGTAGAGAAGTGGCAAAAAATGACGATTGCTAATTATATGTAAATATCTCAAGTAATAAAGACATTTGGAATTTTGGAATTAACGTACCTTACAGAGCCACTAACATAACTGATCCGAGGCCAGAACGAGAACTATAATTCATCAAGTTAAAAACTTAAAACCAACTTCAAGTTCAAGCCCTATTTCTTTCTCCCCGTTCGGGATGCGAATGAAGTCTATATACATGAAAAGTCCTTATCAAAGCTTTTGCTGCACAGGACCACAAACCAAAACGTCATATGTGTATATTTCTTCAAAAGCGGTAAATCAATATTTAATTCATATAGGACCACCTCTGAATTATGACCTACCAATCAAAACAAGAATCATCAAAATCGATTCACAATTCACGGAATACTCGCGTAACAAAAATACAAAAAAACAGCCTAATTGAGAACCTCCTTCTTTTTGTCGGTTGAAAATCCCCTTCATGTAATGTCATTAATATTGCACTTGACATTGGCAATGCCTTCGTCTTCCTAGGGAACCGTTAGCCTGCCAAGAAAACACAAAACTTTACAGCCGTAAAATCCTATAAAACTAAATAGTTCAATTGACAACAAAGTGGACAAATCACAAAATTTTTAAGGGATTTGATTCGTCGCTTTGTTGATAGTTCACAATTTTTACAAATAAAGTTCGATTTATGTTTTAGGCCTCTGGGTGATACGACGATACAAGGTTAAACAATTAAAAGTCATTATACATTTAGAATTTGGAATGAGTAGTGTTGTGTACCCGCAGGTTCGACGAGGGCATCCGCCTCGACCTCGAGTCGTGGTTCAGCGTGACCCCGGAGCGGGTGGCGCGCCATCTGGCAGAGCGCTGCCGCTGCGACCTCCTCGTGGACGCCTTCTGCGGCGCGGGCGGCGATACCGTGCAGTTCGCGCGGAGCTGCGAGCGGGGTAGGTGGCGCCACTGGGTGGAGGTTCAGCGGGCGAAGGTAGATGGCGCTGGCGGCGGATATTGATGGCGCCACTGGGTGGGGCTTCAAGGGGGTGCGGATAGATGGCGTTGGCGGCGGATATTGAAGTTTGCATACTGGGCAGTATCGTGGTTATTTTGATCGACTGGAAGTCGTGTAGGGGGCACTTCTAGTGTACTTGAGAAGACACGGAAATGCATTTCGAGCTTCTATACACTTGAGGTGCAGCGATAATTCTTAAATGCCTAGTGATTAATATAGTATACAATCTCTTGTTTACTTTTTTTACATTTAACAAAATACAGGGTGTGGTTTTGTTAACTTAAGGTAATAACGGCAATTATTAATAAGTCTATAGCCTCTTTCAATTTTTCTGCTTAATGGAAGTCTGCAAGTATCCGTCCCATGACTAAAGTAAATGTTAGGGACCTCCGGACAATAAGCATCTTACCTTATCAAAATTTTTGGAAATAGTCATATATAACCAGGTCTGTAAGTACTGTGAGAGTAATGATATCCTGCCTCAGCGTCAATCTGCGTTAAGGAAGGGGCGTAGTACCGCATCAGCACTGTTGGATGTAGTGGATAATGTTCTGTCTTCTCAGGATGAGGGTAGGGGCACCACACTTGCTCTCAAGTACTTTTCTAGGGCTTTCGATGCTCTGAATATTCCCCTTATGTTGTCTAAGCTGGCTTTCTATGGCTTTGACGTTTCCACCATAAACTGGTTCAATAGCATTCGTAGTCATCTGGTTGTGCTGGGCAAGGGATGGACGGATCTCAATTACAGTCGCGGCTGGCCACCCTGGATAGAGGAGTCCCACAAGGAACCATACTTGGACCGTTTCTTTTTATATACACAGCGCTGATATCACTAGATGCATAACTAACAGTAATTTTCACTTGTATGCTGATGGTCTGCAAATTTATATCTCGGTAGACAGTGATCTAGGCCGTATAGCGCAGTGGTCGTCCAATAATACTTTAGTCCTCAACCCAATGTATGATACTGGGCTCAAAAAATCAGATACAGGCAATAGAAATGCATGAAACACAGGTCTTAGTGAATGGCTTCGCTATCACAAGAGTCCGCGAAGCTCGAAACCTTGGTCTTCTTATGGATGATAAACTGCGTTTTGAGGTTCATGTTTTTGAAGTTGTTAGGAACTGCTTTTTTAGACTTAATGTACTTGTTTTATAGAATTCCTGATCTTCTTAGCATTGACCTGCGAATCCAGTTAAGTGAAGTCTTAGTACTCCCCAAGCTAAACAATTGTATCACTGTGTACGGATCTTGTCTGTTTGAGAAAACGCAAAAACTCATACAAAGAGTACAGAATGCCTGTGGTAGGTTCCCCTTTGTGATTCCTTCTCGAACGCACGTCACTCTATTTCTTAACAGGGCAAACCTTTTAAAAATGAATGCCAGGCAAGACTTGTATATCGCAACTTTACTATTTGAGGTTATACGGACGAGGAGACCTACATATATGTATGATTAAACTCACCTGGCGTATGTCCCATAGAGTCGCTCCTTTCCTCTCAATGCCCCGACACAAAAGTGCAGCTTTCCGTGGTGTTTCAAGTACCGTGCCACTAACCTGCCACCTAACGTGCCACCTCCTCTTCGGTCTCTAAATAGTAATGCTGTTTTCAGAAGTTTTTAACAAAACAGCATATGGCTGAGGAAGCAGCATATAAGTGACGTGCTCTCTAGTATGATTTTAGGAAATTTTCACGCCAACATTTGTGTTTTATTTATTGTTATTCGACTACCCCATGATTATTTGACATTGCATTGATCAATTTGCTATTCATTATGTTCATTAATTTTACAATTCCTATGTCAATGTCTATGAATTCAATTTCAATATCAATCTAATTAGATTGATATTTAGTTATTTAATCATAATTTATAAATATTATTTCTTTATTTTTTTTTTTGTGTACTTGAGCCTATTGTTGCCTCGTCCGTTTTGGCTCTGGCAGAATACCAACGTCACAGATTCGTCTGCGACATTGCTGAGTCAGGGCCATTTCGTTGCCTAATGTGCATTGCAATTGTAATTATGTCCATTGTTTTATTTCATTTTATTGTTTTTAGGGTTCCGTACCCGAAGGGTTCCAAACGGGACCCTATTACTAAGGCTTCGCTTCGTCCGTCCGTCCGTCTGTCACCAGGCTGTATCTCAAGAACCTAGCTAGCTAGAGAGTTGAAATTTTCACAGATTATGTATTTCTGTTGCCGCTATAACAACAAATACTAAAAAACAGGATAAAAGAAATATTTAAGGGGGCTCCCATACAACAATTCTTTCAATACCACATACAAACTTCTGGATGCACCTGGTTACGTACATGGAGTGTGAAAGTAACCGCACCAATAACTTTGTAAACAATTTTTTGCTGTGTAAAATCCAAACTATTCACTCCACACCATCGCTTCCATTGAACGGTGGTACGGAACCCTTCGTGCGCGATTTAGACTCGCACTTGACCGGTTTTTTTATACTGATGTTTGATTTATTTTGTAATATTTTTTTATGTGTTTGTGTTTGAACTGTGTACGATTTCAAATACATGATTAATCTATCTATCTAAACTAAAGTTACGTCCGACTCAGAGATGGTTATTTACGCGACACTGAGTCAAAAATATATAAATGTTTTTCAGTGCATACCTAAAAATAATTAATTTGTTGCCTTAGTTCTGTCACTTGCTACCGCGCTTGCAATATCGGGCACTCGGCGCGCGCTCTGTGGACCGGCCGGCCGTGCCCGGACGTTGCAGTTATTTCAGGCCAAATTGAACATGGCAATTTGTGAATCAAAACTAACGAGAGAAAAATAAAACATTTTTTTTATAATTTATATAAAATATTTGATTTCTCAACAACATGACCATCTCTCCGCAGTGATAGCAATCGACATCGACCCAGTGAAGATCGAATTGGCGCGGCACAACGCCGCCGTGTACGGGGTCGCTGACCGCGTCGAGTTCATCGTGGGGGATTTCTTCCAACTTGCGCCGGCGTTGAAGGCTGATGTCGTGTTCTTGAGCCCGCCTTGGGGAGGACCTTCTTATGCTGAGGTAACAAAACAAAAACGCAAACAAACCACAACTTGTACTAGTATCATCTCTCCAGCTCTCATAGGGAATATAGTCAAAACCGTTAGTTGATAAACTAACGCGGTAGTTGATCAACTATCGGCAGATAGTAAACCAGACCGACAGGATTTAGAATTTAAGTTTCTTTTGTTCTAACATGTCAACCCAACACTAAGACTATTCGAGGGCTTCGCTGCGCTCGCCCCCTCTAGTCTTCACCTAAGCTACCTCAGTGTTTGCCCTAGTATTTAGTTTGCAATTCAATTTTAAACCTGTTTACTATTTAACTGTTTTAACCGTTAGTTGATCAACTAACGGGTCATACAGTAAGCAGTACGCTACAGTTTGCTATAGTTGATCAAATTACGAGAAAAAAAACGGTTTATCAACTAACGGTTTTGATTATCTTACGGTGACATCTACACTAGTTTAAACACTCACTCACTAATTGCCACTCAAAAATGCTTAACAGTGTCCTTTTAAATAAACAAAATAGTCACTGTCGTATTTTGACGAAATTCCTGCACATGTCAGAGCATCCGCCATACAATTCCGCCATTGTTGTTTACTACTTAGCTCAAGTACACAAACATAGACCGTACTCACCAATATGTACATAAATACATAATATCAATACAAATAGAGGAAATTATACCACATCAATACAATATACTTAAGAGTCTGCATTCTGTAGTTCTCGAAATCTGTCTGGGGTTTCTGTAGGCCGGCGGACGCCAGCAACCCCACGGTTATTAGCTTGTCTCTCGTTTAATCTTCAGGCTTCGAACTTGTGAAGTTGTAAATTTGGCAGCGGACTGCTAAAATTACGCTTCAAAACTTGAGAAGCATCATTCTAAGGAATCGAAAGTGGTATTGGAGATCCAGCCGCTGGCGGGATTTTCCCCAACAAGTCCACGGCTTTTAGCTTGTTGCGTAGTTTCTATTGAGGCTCTAATTTAGGCACTTGGCAGTCTAGAGTGCTCTTTTTGTGCCCTAAAACCTGGTTTATGTGCCATGCTCCTCCGTTTTTTGGGGTTTCTGGAGGCACGCACACATTGCCTCTGGCCCTACATTAGGATATCTTGCGTCGTGGGAATCGGAAACAGCGACATATAAACATAGCACAACAACCCAAGCTTTCTCCGGCTGTTGCGACCAAATCTACAGCAGAACCATTTCTCCAATAATGTCGTGTAAATTTTCAGAAGGAAGAATACGACCTTGAAACCATGCTGGAGCCCAAACCCTGTTCCGAGCTCATGGAAGCCGCACAACTAATATCCAACAACGTAGCTCTCTATGTACCACGGAATAGCAGATCTGAGCAGGTAATCAAACCACACCTACATAATGTACTATTGTCCCTGACCTTATTGTGTGCCCACCTAACGCCAACTTAATTAGAAGTCACCCTATACATAGTCAGGTCATAAGTTCTGTCACATGTGCAATATGAAATAATTTAGACATGTTTATTATTTATGTAAACATTTATATAGCAAAATGAACTTTATAAAACATAGATTCTTATGGTAATAAAGTTTATTCAAAATGACCCCCGCGATTTTGAATACAGGCCTTTATTCTGCGCGGCCAGTCGTCTATCGCAGCACGAACGAGGTCCATGTCAATATCGGCGGCTGCCTTAATCAAGGATGCCTTGAGTGACTCCAAATCAGGATGAGGCTTTGAGCAGGCCTTTTCCTCCAAGTGTTGCCATATCTTGTAATCTAACGGACTCAAATCTGGACTGGAGGAGGGTCAGTCTTCGTGCCGAATGAAGTCGATTTCACGCGCCGCCAGCCAGTCTTGTGTGCTTTTCGCTCTATGAGCTGGCGCAGAATCTTGTTGGAATACCCAGTGCCTGTTATTAAACATGGTATGAGAAACAGGTTCCACAAGGTTCTTGAGGACTGTATTTTGATACACAACTGCATTCGTTTTTACGCCTTTCTCACAAAAATGTACCTCAGTTAAGCCCCAATAAGAGACTCCCATCCAAACCATGAGCGAGGATGGAAAATGACCTCGTTGGACACGCGGAACACGGTTGCTCGCTTCTTCACTGCTGTGTGCGTACACCTTATCATTTTGTTTGTTGTAGCTCTCTTCCACGGTGAAAATTTTTTCATCCGAAAAAAGAATTTCCCGATGCTTTTTTCCCGCGTACCGCTTCAACAAAGCGCGGCATCTCTTCAGTCTCAGGTCCATTAAACGAGCGTCCAAACGATGTCCTGTTTTTCTTCGATATGCCCTAAGCCCTAAGTTTTCATTTAACACCCTTTTCACCGTGGTCCTGCTTAACCCCATCTGAAAGGCCAACAGTTTCTGCTTACGTATGGGATTTCTTTGAATTCGCGCCTTCACAGCTTTTATCACTGCTGGAGTCCTAACAGAGCGAGGGCGACCACTTCTTGACCTGTCATCTACACTAGAGTCTTCATTGTATCGTTTTATGGTACGATAAACGAATCTTTTGTTTATATTCAAATTTTTCAGTAAGTCGAAAATCTGAATGGGCGCGTAACCGCAACGATGCAACGCAATAACTGCGACACGGTCTTCTTTAAGTGTCCACTCCATATTTAAAAATGAGGAAAATTCTAAAAATACACATTTTTATTTTCATGAAAAATTCGAAATTCGAATTCAATAAACTTTTTTGTGGCCAGCGTTCTAAATTCAAAAGTTTTTATTGTGTGACAGAACTTATGACCTGACTGTGTATAGTTTAGTTTAGGTCATAGAAATCAAAATATTCCCAGTGTACGTCAATATTCTACGCTAATATATTAATCGTTATACCATAATAAGGTATCGGAATAGAGGTTGGTTAGAGTTAGACAATAAAGCAGCTGGTGGATTTAAAACGGAAAATATTAAACTGCTCATCAATAATACTGATTTGCACAGCAAATATACTGATTTTCATAGCAAATATCAGGACAAAATACTGCGGTAGCTTAGGTGAAGGGTATAGGGGTGAGCGAAGCGAAGCCCCCTTTTTCGTTCGTATTAGGTTGAAAATGTGAGAACAACAAAAATTTAAAACAAAACCTATTTTTGCTGTGAAAATCAGTATTTTGGATTAAATACTAGCCTTTCTTTTATACGACATTCAATCAGAATTATAACATCACATGTTAGATTTAGCCTTGTTAGGACAACCACGAATGAATCGAAGTTTTTTGAATGTTTCTTATATTGAACGACAAGATTTTAAATTTAAATGATTCATTAAGTTTGTTCTTGGTTTGCTCTGGGAGATCCACGGTTTGATACGAGATGCCTTACGATTTACCTATTTCAGACTCCCATCTATTAATAAAATTAATACCTATCAATTATCATAATTCATATTTTTTTAATTTCACAGTTGGTGGCACTAGCAAAACACAGTGGGTCTGTGGAGATTGAGCAGAACTTCCTGGGTCGGAGATTCGTCGCCGTAACTGCATACTATGGAGACCTGGTCAACTATTGAAGCTGTTGACTTCTATGGGGAAGAGAGGATGACTACTATGGAAACTTGGTCAACTACTGAACATAGTTGCTGTTACACTGTTACGGGTTGACCGGTCAACTATTAACCCTTAAGGCATAAGCATGCAGATTTTATTTCCAAACCGTAAAGGTTGCAATTGATTTCCCCTCGTCTTATCAGGGGTTGATGAGGGTGGCTATACTCGTCGACCTGGTCAACTATTATTGAAAAAGGTTGACTATTCTCCTAGTAGTATTAGTTCAATAATAGTGACCTGAACAACTGGAATGATGGTGACTAATATGGGGTGATCTGGTCAACTATTAAAGGAGTGAATACTACGGGGTTCCTGGTTAACCCTTTGCCACATATTACCCATATATGGGTTTCCTAGGTTTTGAACTTTATTACCAAGCAATAAGGTCGAAAATCGCGACCCATTTCATTTAATGCGTAAAGTGGTTAATTAGTGAAGATGGCGACTACTATAGCTTGTCAAATTCGTACGTAGCACCCCCATGGTCTGCGGGCGGCGGGGCGCGTATAAGGAACCGCCCGCGCTGTTCTTTCCTGCCCTCGCAGCCCCTGCATCTTTTCCCCGCCGCCCGCGGACCTTGGGAATTCTACGTACAAATTTGAGAAGCTGTACCATACTACTGGGTGATTTGGTCAACTATTGAAGAGAGTGACTGCTTTGGCGACGTCAACTTCATCAACTAGAGGGTGACTATTATGACTACTGAACAAGAGGCCGGGCCGAGTATAATAATCAGTGATAGGAATAGGTAGGGCTTATTAACCTAAACATCGAGGAACAGAAGCAAAAAGTGGAGTCGTCGTTAGAGCTTTTTTTTTAGGGACAATAATTTGTCCTACGTTTGGGGCAAAGTTTGAATGTATTAAAATAAATCTCGTAGTGTACAAAGAATTTTTTTGAGAGAATATGTAATAAATTTACAGTAATATTATAAAATTATATTTCAGTTTTTTCTGTCAATATTGATAAAAAGGTGAAATTACTTTTTTGGCTTAATCGGAAAAGAGAAAACATTTTTATAGATATCATTGTTATAGCAAGAAACGTGAGAAAGACTTACTTACACGTGGACTCCGAAACCGAATTATAACTTCATTATTTTACTGTAAATTTATTACATATTCTAAATATCTTAGCACAAAAAATATCTTAGCACACTACGAGATTTATTTTAATACATTCAAACTTTTCCCCATAACTAGGACAAATTATTGTCCCAAAAAATAAATGCTCTAACGACGACTGCACTTTTCGCTTCTGTTCCTCGAAGTTTAGGTTAATAAGCCCTACCTATTCCTATCACTGATAATAATCTACTGGGTATATCGATTTTTGGGTTCAGTACAGCAATCCAATGATTACGAATCACCATGTATACCATTGTCTTGCAAGCTTATCTGTTTACAATATACCTGCGGGATGCAACACAAATGTTATATCACTATCACAATGAAACCGATGGATTTTTGTTACACCCTGCAATTATAAAATAAGCAATATTATATTGTATGTTGAAAGCAGTCTTTCAATTTGGATACACTCGAATGGTTTGTGTGCACAAATAATATAATGAAATACTATCTTGTACCGTAAACGTTACATAAGGTAATATACTCGTATTCCAGAATCAGGACACTTTTAGGTGCAATATAATAAGCACAAGATTTATAATACAATTATTGTAACGACACTACTTTATATCACGTTAAGCATTTCGCAAAAATAGTGCCAATAAGTCTAAGTTATAGAGAACAGATGTCTATTTTCTCTCAAACGATTTCTATACATTTTTGTCTTCTACAGTGTTGAATTACTTCCGAATGTCCGATGGTTGTCCTAATTCTTAACTGTTATGTAAGAAAATAATATCACGATTGCTCAAAATATCTGTTAAATGGAATCTAATTAAGCTTGTATTGTGATATTTTAACTCTGCTTCTTGTAATTGGAATATGTACTGTATTTCGCAGACTGTAAGGTGACTCCCTAGAACTATAGTATCTGTGGTAGTACATACATTCAAAGTATAGCTGTGTTCACGTATGTTGATGGGAACGAGAACGAAAACGAGACGTCGTAGGTGTACTGATGTGCCACGGGGAAATTCCCGTTCCCAGTGAATTCCCCTTGGGGGAATTCCCAGTGTGCCCGGAATCGGGAACGATCAAATCACACACAGTCGTGTACTCTAGGTTTAAGCCGCGCCTAGAAAACCCAAGTTACTTATAGTACGGCCATGTTTAGAATGAGATTACGACATTTTCTTAATGCGTACATAATAAGCAATATTTTTCATTGCAGATGTCAAAAATTTATGGATTTTGAGCTGTCAGGATCGCATTCTCTCAGCGGCCAGACTTTAGTGCCTTTGGGACAATAGAATAAACAATACGTACAGCCCACGCCAGGTTTTTTGGCCTCTGGACTAGTTGTCCTCTCTCTTTCGCCCAAGCATGCATCACTCTAGTACCCATGCGCCGCCACCTCCACCCCTCCAGGCGGAGGGGCGGCGCCCCTTACTCGGAAGCCAACAAAAGTATCTGCCTGCCGCTATATTGTGCTTTCGAGACGAGCGAGAAGGAAATATTCTGCCACGCACGGGCGCTATTATTTTCTCGCGCACTGTTTCCTTGCTCGCTTTGACTTCGGTCCATATTTTGACAATACGGTATTTGACTGCTAGTCAAAATATATACTTTTTAGGAACTGTCAAAACTGTAATTTTGTTCACGAGTTCTATGAAATAGAACTGCATGTGACGTCATAGTGAAATGCTGTCTTTGTAAGAAAAAAAATGAGTGTAAAATACAACTCCTGGAAATATTCAACTCTGATATTGTCAAACGTTTTTGTTGAAATAGGTTCTTGAGGAAATTTTCTGTCTACCTTGTCAAATACCGTATTCGTTTGTACTCGTGATCTTTTGGCCGAGTTTGTTGAGCTACTGAGAGGTAAGATTCTTTATCGTGTCATCCGAAACACAGAACATGCGATAAATTACTTATGTCATTGGTACATGGTCGTCAGCACAGGGATTCGAACCTGTATCTCCTTCCTACCCTCCATTAAAGAACTAATTAGATAATCAGTCTTTATTTTGATACATAGGTAAGTACACAATCACTTCGTTGTAACGCCGCAAGGGGATTAGTTACATTATTTTTTTCAAAAAGTCCATAAATCCCTTTGTGAATTTGTGGACTATATATAAGACTCCTATAGCTAGTCAAATTCGTATGTAGCACTCCCATGGTCTGCGGGCGACGGAAGAAAGATGCGGGGGCTGCAAGGGCGGGAAAGAAGAGCGCGGGGCCGCGTAGTAGGAACCTCCCGCACTCTTCTTTACCGCCCCCGCATCTTTAGTACCCCGTCGCCCGCAGACCATGGGAATGCTACGTACGAATTTGACAAGCTAAAAATGAGTGTGTTCGCAAAACCTTCGATAGCCCAGAGCGTAATTCTATGCAGACATAATGCGTTGCAGACCCGTAAAACTATTCAATGAGACCGATTTTGCCAGTCTGACCCTGCCGTATTGTATTGTCAGAATCGTCTTCCGTCTATGACGCCGGTTGCTTCCACGGAAACCGTGACCCTTCCAAGGTCACAAATACATGCACTGCAATCCTTGTAGGTACGCCAACACCAAAAATAAAACGTCCGAAACGAATATTCGTTAAAAGGTATTTATTTCATAGAAGAGCATCTTGCTGCGTCTTCAACCGACCAAAACTGACGAATGCAGCCTTACCTCTGATGTTTGGGCCTAGCGAGGCAGGGATCTCATTAAATTAAACCTACGGAACAACGTACGAACATACCCCTCGGTTCTTAAACCTCCAAACGACAAGTCCTTACTTCTGCAATCATACCGTCTTATGCTTATATCTTATACGTACTTAAACCGTGTAATAGGCAACTTAACTAACCGACAGCGCCGCTTTTTAAATTATCTTCCTATTATAACTAAATCAACCCACTTCGGTGGATCCGTATGAACTATTGTAACGTATTAAGATAGCCATTCTCCTCGCGACCAAAAATGTTGAGACATCGTCTGGATTTGCCGCATTATAACATCTTCATTAAGGCTATTCCAGAAGCGTAACCCAGCTGTCTGATATTACTGTTGGAAATTGGAAGTGTAAAAAAAATGAAAACTAATGTTACGTCTATCTTAGAAGAACATGAAGCCAGAATCGAATCCGTTTTATATATCCTTGTTAGGTATATATCTACCGAGCTTAATACAACGCCGCCCCCGTCCTGACAGATAATAGTAGGTTATGCAAGGGGACAAAGCACTGTTTAGGGACACGGGAGCGACATTGAACG
Source organism: Argyresthia goedartella (assembly GCA_949825045.1). NCBI lineage: Eukaryota > Metazoa > Arthropoda > Insecta > Lepidoptera > Argyresthiidae > Argyresthia > Argyresthia goedartella. The sequence continues at coordinate 15,062,371 of OX463821.1, read as the reverse complement.
GCCGAGTCTGCAGTGACCCTGCCCACGAAACCAAAGGTCCCGGGGTCGAGTCCCGGTGGGGGCAAATATTTGTTTAATGAGAATGGATGTTTGTACCCTAGTCATAGTTGTTTATCTATATAAGTATGTGTATCGTTGTCTAGTACCCAATATACAGGGAATCCTAGTTTGGGGCTAGTTCAATGTGTGTCAATAGTGTCCAAGGTATTATTATTATTATTATTATTGAATCCTGAACGTAACGAAGGCCTCCAATTTAAACTCCCGAGCGAAGGGAGGGTGTCATGAGTTAATTCCCTCACTTCTCTAGGATATTAAGACAGACTTCAGTGAGATTCAAGCGTGTCCAAGACAAAACAGCTTTATCCCTCCTGAGAAAAAACATAAAAAGCAAGTCTAATAAAAACAGCATTTTATGAATGTAAATTAATGTGAAAAATTATGTTTGATACATAAGTCCTGTTGCAGCGGTGTTCCATTCAGCTCGCCGTGGCCAGTTCATTTTAGAATAAGTTTGGCGCCGCGCTCCGTCTCCGCCCCCGCCTCCGGGGTACTGGGCTGTGAGCGCCGTGCGTGTTTCACATTAGATTCTAAGGCCATAGCAAAAATAACTGAGAATTGAAAATCACTAAATCTAGGTTGTGATATAATAAAATTCAGTACAACTTTATGTGACCGCTAAAGCCTAGAGCTATAATGACTTGCTTCAGGTCGGTCTGCATGATTTATAGTGTCATTTTCAAGCAGGTGGTGCGAAAAATATCTTAATTTATTTTCTAATGAAATTCTATGGGTAATAATGGGAATGTTGACCAGGGAATTTGCTTGAGGGACGTGTCCGGACATGTTACCAGTAACATCGCGAATTTTGGATGATATAAAGAATAATGCACGAAAATATAAGTGTGCTTTTCCTCGTATGAAAAAATCGAGGTTTTTATATGTGAGATTTATGCTACTTTCCACAAAATTCCCACTAAGCGGGAACACGCCCGGACAAATAGGGCATATTCCCACCTAAGGGAACGGCACATCAGTACGTAGGTGACAGCGGAATTTTCAAATCTGCTCTAATTTGTAGTGACGGCAAACTCAACAGAAAACGCATACTTATGCAATACTATACATATAGAATACCATTTATGCACTTGCGGGATCATACCTTTTAGCTAGAAAAAAGTACTTTTTTATTTCTCTTGCCAATGTTTTCTATTACTCCACTAGGGCTTTATTTAATACTTAAGAACTTGGGATACTTGGGATTATACCACATAACTATGAAAGTAATTCAAGTTCAATTACATAAATCAAGCATTTTAAATGTCAATATTGTGTACCTACTAATATGTACTGCCAATGTGTGATCGCAGGCCTTTCATTGCAGTGTGATTGTGTTGATGTTGTGAACTCTGTACATAATTGTTATGTATGGAAAGTGGAAAATAAATAATAGGGTGATGATATGTATGAAATGTCGTTTTTTTTTATCCTCTTTACTGCCCTTTAAGTAAACTATTCAGTGTGATGCTATGCAGTTGACTGCCCTAATTCACCCCTATTTCCTACTCTACCTTATTTCAGAACAACGGCTTTGAAACATTTGAAAGTAAAAGAAATGTTTTTTTTTCAAATGTTCTAGATCCAAAATCACGGTGGCAGAGGCTCAATTATGGAGAATGTTTGAAGATCAGCAAGGGTTTTAGAATATTTTTTTATTTACTTATTTTACTCAGAACTTACAGTGTAACTTAGAATTTAAAATAAATTAATAACTATTCCTTCATTTCACCTTCTTCATCTTCCTCCTCTGACCCTCGGATGTATAACACATTGTTACACCTAATGAGGACCTCGCCAAGATTTCCTGGAATTTGAAAACACAAAATGTTACTAGTTATAAATAATACCACACGCCTGTCTAGGAAGGTATTTTCGACTTGACCGCCATCCTTGATCTTCGGGGGAGGGGGGTTGTATGTTTTTTTGAAATTTGTGAAGAAATTACTAAAATCGGAGTGTAAAAATGACCTTGTTGACCTCTTGACCGATAGCTAGAATGGTCAGGGTCTTGCACAGGCTTCGCTATGCACCGGGGTTGCTTCTTTTAAGTAACAACCTATAACCCAATTTAAATTTAGTTAGAATAACCTACTCTAGCCAAATTTGACTTTTCTTTTCATACGCTACGCTCCGGGGTTGCTTCTTCTAAGTTCCTACCTAAACTATAACTCAACTGAAATTGAGCCGCGATAACCTACTCGAGCCAAATTTAGCTTTTATTTGCATACGCATCGAACCTGCCCAAGAGGGTCCTAGGGACAAGCGCAGGAGCAAAAGCGAAGACGGCGGCGCTCGCCGCTCAAAGAACAGCAGCCGACGTACTCCAGGGGGCCATGGGCCAGGGGAAGACGAACGAAAACAGGGCAGGGAAAGGGAACAACCCAAGGGCTTCGACCTCATCAAAAAGGGCACGCCTCGACGACACTATATCCCCTCGCGGGGAGTCGAAGAGGCAAAAGATTGAGCGCCACAGCGACCCCCAGCCCAGCTTCGCTGACTCAGTCAGGGCGGACCTCATGGTAGCAGTTGCGACCGAGGGGACCGGCCACCTGTGGACGCAGCAGGCCCAAGAAGTGCAGGAGATGTTGCAAGGGCGGTTGATGCAAGAGGCCATGCAACTCTCCTCGGACCAGGCGGGCCCTACTTTCCGGGGAAAGCCGGTCCATGACAATGCACTATTGAGCACTATTGTTTAAGCCATGCAGACAAGCCGCAAAAAATAAAAATAAATTGAAATTAAATAAATTCATGAAGAAAACTAGAGGTAATGTAAAACTACTAAAATTAGCCTTGAAACGGCTATCAAACAGAATATTAAGAATCTCCTTAATGCAAGAGCTCCGGGGAAAAAATGTAGGTTTACAGTCGGACCTCCAAGATGCCCGAGTAGAAATCCAGCATCTACATGACCTCCTAGCAAATACACTACAATCTTATGCCAAAGAACAGAGTGAGTTAGCCGAACTCAGAGCCGCGACGTCCAGCCGCCAGAATGCGGAATTGGTGGGCTTTCTAATTGAGGACGAGGAGAATGAGACCAGCAAGGAGGACGAGCCCACATCACTAACTTTGGTCTCGACCCCCTCAACGAGAGTGTTGCAGCGTCCACCGCTGCCCCGACCAAAAAACAGCGTCGCCGTCGTCGACGAGGAGGCACCTCGCAGCTCAACAGCGCGAGCGCCGCTGTCGCGCGTATAGCGCTGCCTGCTGGGGCGTGTCATGCCGCACGCTGCCCTGAGCGCCGCGCCGTATGTCGTTGCGCACGTAGCGACGCTCACTGCCGCGCCAACTGCCGCCACGTGCATCGCACCGCACTCCAACACGTGCATCGCACCGCACTCCAACACGTGTGGCCCGCCACTCACCTCCACTCGTGTACCGCCAGCTACCAAAATATGTGCTCAGAGAAAAACTCTGTTGTTCTCTGACAAAGTAGGTGCAGGATTTGGGCCTCTATTACATTACCGGCTTAACCAAGAAGTAACGAACATTTGCTGTCCAAATAGTTCATTTGTAGATCTTGTGAAGATAATTAGTCGCGGTATCTATGATGAGTACAGCACTATTGTAATTATGGTGGGAAATCATTCAAACATTAGTCGGAATGATTTGAATAAAAGTGTTGAAACACTTCTAGTAGGATGAAATGCAAATCTATACTACGCAACTTTCCATATGCCTGTAATTTGACAGAAATACAGAACAAATCTGTGCATAGAATGAATATTCATTTATTTTATTTAACGTGTCATCACAGCGATGCTATTTTATATTTCGACATGAATAATTTTATTCATAACTTTACTCTGACAAATTAGTAGCTACTTAGTTTTTTATTCATAATATCACAAAAATTGAGACTTAATGAACGTCATAACATAATCAAGAAAGCATAATATAACATTATGAATTATTACATAGAACATAATATACAGGGTGCAATGAACTGGTTTAATGTCAGATGTCGGTGTCTTGTAAAAAGTCATTAATTTTGTAGTAGGCCTTAGTGCACAAAGTGTGCTTTATACATTTTTTTAATCGAGCTTTAGTCAAGTTTTGTATTTCTTGCGGAATTTTATTATAGGAGCGTATACAGTGTCCCATAAAAGAAGTGCTGACTCATGAGTCTGAACATTGGAAAAGAAAGTTTGTTTATTTCTAGTTTGCACATTGTGGCGGCTATCAATGGTTTTAAAGCTACTGATATTTTTCCTCACATATATTATGTTTTCATAGATACATTGACTTGTTGGTTGGTTGGTTAGAATGTTGGTTTCTTTGATGAAATCTCTCAGAGATTCTCTATTACATAGCTTATAAATAAATCGGATCGCTCTTTTCTGCAAAATGAAGATGATCTCAATGTCAGCAGCCCGTCCCCATAGTAGTATGCCGTAGGACATAATGCTATGGAAATAACTAAAATATACAAGCCTAGCAGTTGCAACGTCAGTCAATTCCCTGATTTTTTGACCACATATGCTGCGGAGCTAAGTCTATGTGCTAATTTTAAAATATGGGGACCCCACTGTAGTTTGGCATCAATAGACTGACTGATGACTGGGACTACTACAGGGCAACTAAGTCCCAGTACAAAAAGCGCCTCTGGTACAGAAGCTCAAACTCGTGGCGCAAGTTCTGCAGCAACATCGAGAGCTGCGCGCAGGCGATCAGGGTAAGGAAGGGTCTCTGCCAACAATCCAATCAAACCCTTGGGCCCCTCCGCAAAGCGGATAACACACTCACCAACACTCCAGAAGAGTCAGAATGTACGTTAGTACAGACACACTTCCCTGACTGTCAACTGGACGGAGGAAGAGATTACACCAACAGAGGAGCAGTGGGAACTTGTACTCGAGGTAATCAACCCACAAAAAACTAGGTGGCAATCGACATCGAGGCGGAGGAGACAGCCACCCACATCCTGTTGGAATGTTCCGGCGTGGCTATCTACCGGGCAACACACCTCGGGATGCCGAGGTCGCTACGACGTCTTAAATTTGCGCCTATTTTGCGTGACGTGGGTTGGGGGCACTACTCCTGCCAACCCAGCTCCTGTAGGAAGCCTAGCAGACCCTTAATGTTGCCGACGACTTCCTGGAGCAACCTCGGCGTCCCAAGATGTGTTGCCCGGTAGATGGCCACGCCGGAACATTCCAGCAGGACGTGGGTGGCTGTCTCCTCGACCTCCATGCAGGCTCTGCACAGGGGGTCTTTGACACCTAGAGTGTGTAAGTGTTTATTTAGCAAAGCGTGTCCAGTTATCGCTCTGGTCACCAAGCGAAGTTGTGGCCTCTTGAGCTTCTGAAGCTTAAGCGACAATCCGGGTCTGATCATCGGGAGGGCCTGTCTGACTTGCTTGCAGATATCCAAGGTTGACCAATAATGTTGGTGAGTTACCTTTGTGTGTTGTCGTAGGTGTTAATGCTGGGAAAGTAATTTCCCCACCTTAACACTGGTGTGAAAGTTCAGTGTGAAGGTGGGTCGGCCTTCTTTGTCCACCGCTATCGTCACCAAGAACGAGATAACGACGGCGGCTCCGAGGCAGCGACAGTAATGGGTCCTATTTTTTGCCTTTTCCACGCAGCGGTCCGGAAACACCACCGCCCCGTTCGGCAGCCCCCAACCAAAAGATCTCAGTAAAAACGTATACAAATATTGATATTATAATTTTTTCATTTTGTAAAGTGGCGAGAGCGATCTAATTGAAATCCTAAGAAAAGAACGAGGGAATCATGCCTAGTTTAATAAATGGGCTCAAGGTCCACATAGGGAGAAGAATAAACTACCTTATAAATGATGCCGAAAAGTGAATACCTTCATCAACATTTGGCAGCTTTCATCCTGAGTTTTCTATAGTTTTACGATTCATTTAATTTGGGACTGCGCTAAAAACTGTACAACTGAAGAGTTATTTTTGAGTCTTTTACACAATTTTGTGAAATGTTTGTGTAGTTATGATTGTTCAATAGTGACATACATGTGAGTTGAGCTGGGTGACATTGATTTTTTAGTTCAGACACAACATGCTGCAAGTAACCGTTCAAAAATGTTGATAAAGATAAGTCACGAGGTGTGTTTTTAAAAAAAATATAAAAAGTATTTAGACATCTATTACTTTTCATAAAATGAAATAAGAAATACTACGTATATTTATTCAGCATCGTCCATTGATTTACGATTGCTATTCGAGTCCCTTACGCAACTCGAGGCCTTGTTTCAAATTTAAGCTCTTACAGGGACACGAAATTATGACTGTCTTTACTTGACATCTAACTTTAAAAGGTTGTCTATTTACAATGGGGAGGCCTCTGCGCAGGATTGGGTCGAGATGGGCTGCGCATGATGATGACGACTATTATTTACTGACGTTTTTGTTCCAGTGATCTACGACGACGACGTCACAGCCGCATTCGTATCGACGATGCAGAAGATTCTCAACAGTCGCCCGCCAAAGACCCTCTACCTGGCACTCGAGAAACGGTACGTGTTCGCGAGAGAGCACATGTAGTCAGTGGCCCCATGCTACGAAACATTCCTCAGCCTACTAGATAAGGTGAAGACAGAAAACGTTCATTCCAAGTTGCCACTTGGTAGAACAGATGCCTCTAGACTTTCCTAAATACTTTACCTACGAACGTGTGAAAGAACTGGTGTTATGGAAAATCTCCTCAACGCCCTGCTAAAAAGACAACTGTAAATACTATTTTTACAATATAAACCAGAGTTAAAACTCAAATGTTTATTACAATTTGTCATTCAAACTTACTAGCGATACGTAAGATTCAACTACCTCTTGGGTATGACAGGACTAAAATAATATAAATAAATAAGAGACATAAAAAATCTGAATACTTAGTACACTGTTTACTGTGAGAAACTAATAAGCTGCTACATACAATACCGATTTGGTTGGTGGGTTCCAAAGGTAACCTTATATTCGGCTTTGCTGATTGGTCCGTTGAGTTGGTTCCGCCAAACACGAAGTCGAATAGCAAGGTGACCTTCCAACAATCAAATCGGCACAGTAAGTAAATCTTAAAGTTACTTTTGCGTTGGCCAGAATTAGTTGTACTTTGTGAGGAAGGTTTTCCTCAGTTCAGAGTTTCTCGCTTGCTGGTCCTTCTCTTTGCTGAGTGTCTCGACACTCTGCCCTACGCAAAGGTCGCCAGTGAAGTGGATAATAACCACTTGAGTGTTGAAAGTCACGTTCTTGTCCGGGTTCTGCTTTGCGTAGTTAGAGTGGGTGTTTTCCTCAACCAGCTGAATCACCTCTGTTCCGAACCCAACCTTGCCAGTCCATCGGCTGCGTCGTTGCCGCGCGAGCCACTGGGTCCCTTTATCCATTGCAGGGTGACAATACTGTGGTTGCATACCTCTGATAGGGCTTGGTGACACTCGTATATAAGCCCAGAACTGATCGTGTTGCTTTGTAGGGCTTGCAGAACTGCTTTGCTGTCGGATAGTATGCGGATAGGGAAATCCTTTACCTCTCTTTCTGCAATAGCTGCAGCAGCCATTATGATGCCCATGCACTCGGCTTGGAAGACGGTGTTCTGGGCACCTAATGATGTTGTTTTCCTCATGTTTAGATCTTCCGAGAATGCCCCGGCGCCTGCTTTTGAGTTTGTTTTAGAACCGTCTGTGAAAATCCTTAGTTCTTTTTGATTGAGGCCCTCCCAAGGGTCTTCATGCAGTTGTATTTTATACCTTTTGTCGAAGACACATTGCTTAGGTATCCTGTCAGTCATCGCTTCTAATAGCAGCTCCTTACCTATGTACTCATCGAGTATTTCAGTGTGGGGTACCCTAGCATGTCTCCATAGGTTAAGTTTTTTAAGACGCTATGCTTAGAATGACCCCAACTATCCACCAAAAAATTGCGAACTTGCTTGCTGTGCTGTCAAATTGTAAAGACGAGCCCCTGTCTATCTAACACACTTCTTGAAGAAACGGCTGATGAGTAAAGGCTTACTCATCGTAACCTGAAGAATGTTGTTTGATCATTTTCAATATTTTTGTGTTATTGGTTTTTGGAGTTTTGGTCAACCGAAAGTAAAAGTATTTATGACTCAGCCCACTATTAGAAGCCGACCCAGCCCACTATTAGAAGCCGGTTAAGGCCTAACAGGAAGTGGCAGCTGTCTTTAGAAAGAACTATACAGCCGCGACCGCATTAGGATGAGACATTATATATATATGCTTCCTCTGGAAAATACAACTTGTACCTAATGAATTACTATTGGGTTGGAGTGTAGTTATGGGGGCGCCAAGGGAAGATCTAGAATTTTTTTCGCTCCAGGCAGCCTGGTCTGGTTCCACCCCCTTATCGACACTCTGACCTATCAACTATTGTGGTAGGGTATTCTGATGAAGAGTGAAGTGCAAACCTGTGCAAGCGCCATCAACATGTTCCTCTGTGTTAGCCAGTTGTAGATTCATGTACCCATCTGCAGAGACGAGCAGGCCTTTGTACTCGTGTCCCCATTTTAGTTTTACTAGAACAGACTTCCCCGTGAGGCTGTTCAGGAAGGGTTTGGGGTTGATAGGCATAGCCGCCGCCATTGTTGATGTGTTTGGTCTGAAAACGATTTATTTTGTGTTGAATGGAAATTTTGACGGATTAGTTCGTACAGAATACGTCAGGCTTGAATTTTACTCACAGTTTTAATCACAAAAATATACAAAACTCGGTAATTTAGGATTAACCTAAAACAGGACTACGAGACTGACAATGACAAACAAACCGCTCGCCGCCGTAGAGACTCAACTCAAGTAGAGAGTGGAGTGAGTAGAGTAGGTAGAGTAGAGCACAGACAAATAATAAGATACTAGAGTAGAGCAAAGACTAAAGATCTCAATAAAGAATCTGTGAATAAACTTAACAATCGATTTTAGTAGTTAAAAATATTCGAACAACTACATCAAACGAATTACAACATTTGATAATCGAGCGTAGTTTTATTCATTCTGATTCAAATTTTATTACAACTTCTTTCATAATGTCATCTAAAAGTAAACTCTATTTACCGTATGTTACAGAGTGTGGCGAATTCAATCAGTCAGAATAACATCGAAATTTACAAATAGTACAAATTACTAGTTTGTATTCGAATGTTTCAAGTCTTTTTTGCGCCCTAATAAGAAACCATTTTGATTAAAAACTAGTTGGTATCTTGTACTTGTACGAGTGAATAAAAAGATATTTAATCTAAACCCGTCTTATTAATAAAAACACTCTATTCTGTTGTTAATCCTTCCTTACTCTCAGACTAGTTACTCTCAGGTTAAACTCGGAGTAAGCCTGGTGTAAAATTGTTATTAATAAACATAGAGTACGCTTGGAATAACAAAGCATTCCTTACGCTTGGATTAGAGGGTGATCTATGGCAACCCCAATTATTTAAAAGTAAAAAATGGTCTAAAAGGACTAATTTCAGGGCCGTCAGACCCCAATAAAAACAAATTGACATCCGTTTGACAGTGACAAGTTGGAGTTGGCGCTACAATCAAAGATAAATTAAGTTGAAGATATACATATTTTTGCTGATTTACTTTTGTCGTTGTGGAGTGTGTTGTAGTGTTGAAATTATGTCGAATAAACGGAATCCCTCTGTTAATTGGGACGAAGAAGAAAAGGTATGTACCTATGTAAAGTGCATCAAGTGATCATTTATAGGGTGCGTGTGGCGTGGTGTTTGTTTATTTTGTTTACTTATTGTTTCAGCAATTATTTCGCTGTGTCCTTAAAGACTACGCGCAAATAATAGAGGACAAAACACTGAACACCAATACCAATAAAATAAAAGTCAGAGCATGGGAGGAAGTCTACAAAAAGTAAAGTATATTGTGTTATAAATTTTGCCTCCAATTTATTTCAAATACCTAATACCAATTATACTTTTCTTTTCTTTTTTCTTTCTTTCTACTAGATTTAATAGCTTGAACAGCCGAAAAAGGGAACTCAGCCAGCTCAAAATACAATGGAAGGGTATGAAAGTCAACGCGCGTAAGACATACAGCACATATAGAAAAGAAAGCAACAAAACAGGTGGAGGCGAAAGGCCCGCAACTCCTGATGACGACATCATTCAAGTCAAAGATTTATTAAATCCAGGAGAATTGTTGAAAGACGAAAATAGATTTGAATAGAAGATAGATATACCATTTTAGGTTATAGGTCATAGGTCTCTTGCTTGAGTGACATTATAGTACTTTTTATAATTATGTATATTTTTATGTTTTTATAGGTCTTCAATCCTCCTCAATCATCCAAAGATGAAGATAAAGTATTAATATCACTAACTCATGCTGATGTACTGCCAGATTCGCAGGTCAGTTGATTGATTAACCTTTTTTAACACATTGATTAAGTAACATAGTTTGATTAATTTAAGTTATTATTATTTGTTTTATAGAAATTCAATTGGACTTTCGAAGAAACAGATTGTAACGGCACCAGGCTAAGGTCTGAGCCGCCGCTAACAGTAGCTATGATCGTCTATTCTTTCTATCCCAAAATGAGAGGACCCGATTCAGCTGTAAGATTTGTAAGTAAGAATGATAAGTCTGAATTTCTCGTTCGTTGAGAAATTCGTCAGGCGTACAATAGTCGAACGAAGATTGGTTCAGGAATTTACAGTTTCAAGTTAGACAGAGAAAGCATATATGTCCGCGAGCCGGTAATTCGCATCAGTCAGCGGTGTATTGCGCCAAAACGATCGTTGTTATATTTTATGTGATGGCACCATCTGGTTTTTGTATATATGAGCGCCTTGGAACATCTTTTGTTTTAGTTTTAGTTTTAGTTTTAGTGATCGATCACAGTTATAGTATAGATATCCGTCGTAGTTTTACGACGTGAGTACTCAATGATATTTCATGTGCTCGCTAGTAGCGGCTTGTGGTGGTTCCAATTATATATTTGATTCACGGCAATAACGATCCGAAAAGACCGGTTTACACAATTGCGATTTGAGTTCCGAAATGGGTTCTGAACTAGCGGTTACCTCAAAAGGTCCGTAACGTTTTGAAACCTTCAACTCAGCGCAATTTGAGCTGGATGTTATCGAAACGCAAGCATTTTTGTTTTAGGATATCTAACCCACACCATAGCGAAGTGCATAATTCGATAAATACCGAACTATGAATTCCACTAGCCGCAGCACGTCCTGGGCTGAGCCAAATCATATATACCGACTCAACTTACACATTAGATATCCAGCGAAATTTACATTTAATTTAAAAATGCAACTTGAATCCAATCTGACCCAAGGCAATGCAAAACACCTACCCGGACCTAAACAGTGAACTTTAGACTGTAAATTGATCTCTTCGCGCGTCCCCGATAACACACAAATGTCAAAATATCAACAGGATATGTTATCTGTGCTGACACCGGTTTAACTTTGTTCTGAATTTGTTATTTCCATCCGCGGAACCTCATCGATCAAACAGTCTCCCTATGCCCTGACAACCTAGGTTTAGCCGCAACTAAACTCCTGTCTAGCCTAGTCTAAAAACCTAGTGTTATACCACGTCCATTATCGACACCACTCGAAAATGGTTGAGTTTGATTTGAATGTGCTTGAATGTTTAACGACTGTGTGTGTGGGAATTTCAAAGCTCGCTACTCGAAAGGAACTGAGGAGAGGATTAGCCCGCGAATATCCTAAGAGCCAATCCAGGAACCCTATGGTGAAGGAAAAAGGAATTTAGGGTCGCTCCAAGCCCAGACTCAGACTCAGATAAATTGACTTAAAAGTTCTTTCCTAACGACCCAAGGATAGTTTTGGAATTAGGGGTAGGTTGATATAAAGGTTAGGAACCGAGGTATATCTCGGCGCTTCAGACACTCACGAAAACCCACTGAAACTTCGCAATCACCAATTCGTATAGTTCTGACGCGTAACACGGCAGACAAAACCGTTTAGAACTCGTGAGGACGACTGTCACAGCGGCTAGACGCAGAGACTGAATGCTCTCCCTTCCCCCACAATTGTATTTATACGCCCCACATGCGTCCTTTGCGAAAACGCTCTGCCCAAGCGAAGCTTCTTATCACCAACTACACAGGGTCTAATTTCAACCATGCCATGCAGATCCGCCGTTCTACAAATTGTGTGTACGCATATTCACTATGATCAACCGTAGGTGATCACTCAAATCATTTGGTACTGCCGATACACAGAATCTGTTGATCGCTGACCAATAAAAGCTTGTTGCGATTAATTAAGCATTACCCGACCACTAGCTGCGCGTAGCAAAAGACCACTAGAATGATATTCAATCCAGAGGTGTCAGACCCTCCATATCATACCTCAATCGCAATTGTATATTTGCAATCTACATAATAGCTTTCTCCGTATCGTTCCATAATAACCTTTCATTATTTAGTTATTCATAATTTTATTCAACGCGCAGCCAAATCGGCTCTGATTTCTACACATCTCGCAGGAATGCGACAAAAAAAACTTGGCCTGAAAACTTCCACGAATCAACCCACGCATCGGCTCTGTTTTTTTTTGCTAACTTTGCCAGTAAGCTACACAAAACCCCCAAACGTTATCTGAACCGATTCTCGTATTCAAAACAGCGCGGCGTTGGGCTAGCCCTCTATCACGCAGAATGAAGTATATAATGTACCGACTCTCGTGTACCATTACAGCCCCCTCCCAGACCTTGAGACACTGTTTATCTCAGTTAACATGGCGCAAGGATCTCATTACCACTATGCTACCCATACTTTGTACATATCTACTCCATATGTTCGGACATCTCAAATCATGTACACCGACCGATGAATCTGTCAATTATGTATATAATATTTACACAACTCGATTGAGTTCTCCCTGTCTTATCTCATTTATCTATCTTGCTATACAACCTCGCTTACCCGCAATTTATCCTAATTCGTATTACTATATATATACAAATTGTTTTTTTTTTTTTTGGTTTTTTTTTTTTTTTGTTTTTGTTTCCAAACCATGCAAGATCCTTAAATCTACAAAGTAGTTACTCAAATTCACAGCTTACAGCTTAATTATATAACCTTTATACACTATCTTATTTATCTACGCCCTTATTCGTCCTCACATAATACCTGGCTATATTTATAGTATTGAAGTTACCCAATATCTCATTTGAACCCGGATCTACTAACGTATAACAGTTAGGATATACCACTGCCGAAATAACATAAGGCCCTTTATACAACAACGAAAATTTCCGCATGATTTTATGTTCTTTATTTGAACGCACAAAGGTCTTAAGTTTCACATAATCACCTATACGATAGACCTCTAACTTACGCCGTTTGTCCGCCTGTCGCTTACGTCGTTCACTAGAACTTTTAGAGTTTACTATCGCTACATTCCGCACCTGTTCCGAATCTCGCACACTATGGCCTAATAACCATTCATCGCCTAATTCCTTGTCAATAGTTAACGGTTCCCGCCTACCAAACGCTAACTCATTAGGCGCAAAGCCTGTGCCTGTGTGTTCGATATTATTATAGCAATTCTGAATGTCCGGTAACACGTCTACCCAACTACGATTACTTCCGCCGCAATAAGTTCTAATCAGCCGACCTAGCTCGCGATTCACTCTTTCTACGCTATTAGAATTTGGACAATACACCGACGTATGAGTGACCCGAATCCCCAGCTGTTTGAGTCCAAATTCCCAAACTTTCGATATGAACTGTGGTCCTGAGTCCGTAATTATAGTTTCGATAGGTACTTCCCTATGAAATCTCTTTGTACAAGCGAGCACGCTCCTACCTGTCGCTTTTCGCATTGGATATAATTTTATTACTTTACTGTACACGTCTTGAATCACATATATATATTGATATCCGAATTTACCTACGGGCAATGGCCCATAAAGGTCCGAGAAAACTTTCTCACCCAACTTTTCCGCCAACACCGGTGTACAAGGACCAACGGTATTGTTAGTACTTGGTTTGACCTTTTGACATATGTCACAACTTCTTATCACCGCGCTAATCACCCTACTCATATGAAGAAAATAATATCTGTCCTTCATCAGTGCTAATATTTTATATCTGCCGTAGTGACCTATTTCTTCATGTATGTGTAAAATAAGTTCCTCCTGTAGTGATTTCGGAATTACTAGCAACTGTACGTTCCGCTTCGGCACGTGAAAATATAACGTATCACCTACTAGCTTATAATTTTCAAAACCTCTTGTCCCCGTATCTACTACATTACGTCTGATACAACCACTAATTCGATTTAACCGCTCATCTTCGCTTTGTAATCTCGCAATGTCCCGTAAACTCGAAATAACACTTGCGGTATTCGATGCCTGAAACCAGAATATTCCCGGCTGAACATTTGTACTGTCAATCATGCCTCCAGGTCCCGCTATCTGCCTGCTTAGCGTGTCGGCAATTTGATTATCAGTCCCTCGCACAAATTCTATGTCGTAATCGAATTGCTCTAAAAACATAATCCACCTCGTTACGCGTGCACCCAATAAAGTCCACGACTTAATGAACGTCAAACTTTTATGATCAGTTCTAATAATAACTTTTTCTCCCCGCAAGTATATCTCAAATCGCTTTAAAGTGTATATAACTGCATACATTTCCTGTTCACTGATCGACCATCTAGTCTGGGCACCCTTGAATGCCTGCGAACAGAACCCTATAATTAGTTCCTGGCCCGATTCATCTAATTGATAAACATAGCCCCCAATTCCTATAGCGCTGGCGTCACATTGAACATAATATGTTTTTCCCGCCAATGGCTGACTCAAAATTATACTTTCTGAGAATTGATTTTTTATCTCGTCAAAGGCACTTTGCATCTGCGCACTCCAGATGATCTTGACTCCAGACCGCAATAAATTGTACAAGGGCTGTGTTAATGTTCCAAAATTTTTTATAAACCTCCGAAAGTAATTTATGAACCCCAAAAACGCCCTCAATTTCCTGACAGTTCTGGGTGACGGATATAATTTAAGTGTTTCAATTTTGTCCGGGTCCATCTGCAAACCTTGTGTAGACAAAATATGCCCCAATAACTTGACCTTTTTTTGTGCAAACTCGCATTTTTTTAGTTTGCATGTGAAGCCCGCGTCTTTCAATTTACTCAGAACCGTGTCCACTTGAGACAAATGCTGTTCGAAGTCACCCTCAGTTAAAATTGCCAAATCGTCAACAAAATTTAAACAATATGACCTAACCTCTGGCCCTAGAATTAAGTCAATCGCCCTCGAAAATGAACCCACACTGGTTTTCAACCCCTGAGGTAAAACGTTGTAAACATAACTTCTGCCTTGATATACAAAACCCGTGTATCGTTTAGATTCGTCTGATAATGGTATAGAAAAATACGCATCTTTGATATCAATAACTCCTATGTAATTTATCCGGCGCCCGGATTGCAATATCTCACTCATTAAAGGTGTGGTTTCAACCTCCCCGACCATTCCAGTGTTTAATTGTCGTGCATCTAGAAGAATACGGACCTCTCCTGTTTTGTTTAATGTACAAGTCAATGGACTGCTGAAATCCGTAGATTGCCTGCTAATAATACCTATCAATTCCATCTCTTCCAAACGTTTTGTTACTTTATCGCGATATGCGAACGGTATGGGATAGCTTCGTTTTACGAAAGGCGTTTCATCTCTCATTTTTATCTCATGTATATATTTATTTGTCCGACCTATCCTATCGCTAAACAACTCTGCATGTTTATTTAACACCGGCAATAACCTTGTTTTGTGTTCAACAGGTATTGATGAATTATTCACATATTCCTCTATCATATTTCTACAGGTATCTTGGTTCTGTACTTCCATTGTACAACAGCAAAAATCCTGATTAGGGCCAGTACCTAATGGTATTTCACACATCCGCCCGGCGCTTCGTATAATTAGCCTCTTATTACCCTCACACGTTAAACTGGCTCGCGTCTGTTGTATAAAATCAAACCCCAAAATTAAATCTTTAGGCACCCTTGTTAATACTAGCATTGGAGTATCGATAACGCATTCACCTATCGTTAACGGTAACGTTACTAATTTATCAACCTTTTCCTTACTGACTCCAAATGCACCTGTGATTCTCAAACTTGGAATCGGTATTTCCGTCGGTTTTCCCAATTGTCTGCACACTTCTTCATACACTCTCCGACTTATTACACTGATTTCGCTCCCCGAATCAATCAAACTCCTTACAACAATATTCCCAATACGCACATCTATCTCAGGTAATGTCAAAGTACTACATAACTCGCGCCCACACTCAGTCGAATCGTCGTCTCTGAATATCGTATGTAAACGTCTGTCATTTCGATCTCTACAATTCGATCTAGATTTTTCCTCTAAACACACGGCATATCCGTGCGCTTTATGCGCTAGTAATTGAATAAATTCATTCACACCCACGTTCGAATCCAAATTACACAAATCATACAGTCTATGCTTTTTCCCAATTTGATCGGCTGTCCACCCGAACCGTAATAAATATCTGAGCGCGAACGACCCGCGCGAGTCCACTAGTTTTTTGAATTCTGACTTATCGCATTATTCCTGTCACTTGAACTTTGCCCTGCCTCTGTATCTCCTGAACTATCATTGCCCCTCTGAAACTTTATTGCCTTGAAGCTAGGCTGAGGCTGTCTGCCTCTACCGCGAAAATAACCGCGACCGCGCGTCCCAAACTCGTTTCGCGCCTTCGTTACCGCGTTATAATTATTACTACGACTTATCGCGTTATAACGTAACGTATTTACCCGCATAGCTCGATATTGCCCACGCATGTAGCTATTCCGCCTCACATTATTCGTATCCATAGGTTCCGAACCATGTATCGCACTTAATCCCCCATCGACATTCCGTTCTAAATGCCGAAGGAATTCGACCGCATCACGTATAGACATTGACTCCTTTCTAGCAAAAAACGCTACTTGAATATCACGCGGCAACTGTCTGAAAATCGTGTTGATTTTCTCCGTATCAGTAAACGGTATCGTAAGCTCATATATGCTATTCAATTGAGAGGCAAAGAACTCTTCCATACTTTGTCCTTTCTTAGAATCAAACTTCGCAGTTAGGAATCTTTGCTTAATTAATTCCTGTTCATTATCACCCCAGAATACCTCTCTGAAATCTTTTTCAAAATCCGAATAGGTTCGCCATGAGTCTCTGTATATGCTCATTCGAACTTTCGCAATTCCTACCAAACTATCCGTTGCCCATATCAAAGCCCTAGAACTATCTCCCGAGACTTTAATATAAGCTTTTAAATCTCTTAAGAAAATCATCGGATTTTCCGAACTTCGCCCATCGAATGTCGGCAACTTCTGTGTCATTTTCACAATGCACGATTGACGTTTTTCTACCGATTGTTCAAACGTCTCTAGTTCCTGTCTGTCAGTCTGTCTGTCCGAAGTCCTACTAGCATTGCTTGTGCTGGAACCCCTTTCCAAACTGTCTAATCTTTTCACTATTTCAGATAACAATTGCGTCACCTGCCCTGACGCCATTTCACTTGTGTGTGAAAGTGAATTTTGTGCTACCCGACTAGCGTTTTTCCTAGGCCGGCCGGCCATTATTCCTATTAAACCGCCGTAGCTCGTACAAAGAATTGTGAAAACAATGCCCCTTTTTGCTTATTTCTTATTTACAAACTGAACTGTTTAAAATCGTTTCTACGTTGTGTTATTTTTAAAAGTAACGCGTTAGACCTTGATTCTTTTAGAATATCTAGGTATATCTAGGTATCAGACTATCTAGGATATCCTTCCGTCTCGGCACCAACAATCTGTAACGGCACCAGGCTAAGGTCTGAGCCGCCGCTAACAGTAGCTATGATCGTCTATTCTTTCTATCCCAAAATGAGAGGACCCGATTCAGCTGTAAGATTTGTAAGTAAGAATGATAAGTCTGAATTTCTCGTTCGTTGAGAAATTCGTCAGGCGTACAATAGTCGAACGAAGATTGGTTCAGGAATTTACAGTTTCAAGTTAGACAGAGAAAGCATATATGTCCGCGAGCCGGTAATTCGCATCAGTCAGCGGTGTATTGCGCCAAAACGATCGTTGTTATATTTTATGTGATGGCACCATCTGGTTTTTGTATATATGAGCGCCTTGGAACATCTTTTGTTTTAGTTTTAGTTTTAGTTTTAGTGATCGATCACAGTTATAGTATAGATATCCGTCGTAGTTTTACGACGTGAGTACTCAATGATATTTCATGTGCTCGCTAGTAGCGGCTTGTGGTGGTTCCAATTATATATTTGATTCACGGCAATAACGATCCGAAAAGACCGGTTTACACAATTGCGATTTGAGTTCCGAAATGGGTTCTGAACTAGCGGTTACCTCAAAAGGTCCGTAACGTTTTGAAACCTTCAACTCAGCGCAATTTGAGCTGGATGTTATCGAAACGCAAGCATTTTTGTTTTAGGATATCTAACCCACACCATAGCGAAGTGCATAATTCGATAAATACCGAACTATGAATTCCACTAGCCGCAGCACGTCCTGGGCTGAGCCAAATCATATATACCGACTCAACTTACACATTAGATATCCAGCGAAATTTACATTTAATTTAAAAATGCAACTTGAATCCAATCTGACCCAAGGCAATGCAAAACACCTACCCGGACCTAAACAATGAACTTTAGACTGTAAATTGATCTCTTCGCGCGTCCCCGATAACACACAAATGTCAAAATATCAACAGGATATGTTATCTGTGCTGACACCGGTTTAACTTTGTTCTGAATTTGTTATTTCCATCCGCGGAACCTCATCGATCAAACAGTCTCCCTATGCCCTGACAACCTAGGTTTAGCCGCAACTAAACTCCTGTCTAGCCTAGTCTAAAAACCTAGTGTTATACCACGTCCATTATCGACACCACTCGAAAATGGTTGAGTTTGATTTGAATGTGCTTGAATGTTTAACGACTGTGTGTGTGGGAATTTCAAAGCTCGCTACTCGAAAGGAACTGAGGAGAGGATTAGCCCGCGAATATCCTAAGAGCCAATCCAGGAACCCTATGGTGAAGGAAAAAGGAATTTAGGGTCGCTCCAAGCCCAGACTCAGACTCAGATAAATTGACTTAAAAGTTCTTTCCTAACGACCCAAGGATAGTTTTGGAATTAGGGGTAGGTTGATATAAAGGTTAGGAACCGAGGTATATCTCGGCGCTTCAGACACTCACGAAAACCCACTGAAACTTCGCAATCACCAATTCGTATAGTTCTGACGCGTAACACGGCAGACAAAAC
Organism: Argyresthia goedartella; assembly: GCA_949825045.1. Lineage (NCBI taxonomy): Eukaryota > Metazoa > Arthropoda > Insecta > Lepidoptera > Argyresthiidae > Argyresthia > Argyresthia goedartella. The sequence goes on along the minus strand of OX463821.1, from coordinate 15,043,038 downwards.
CGTTTAGAACTCGTGAGGACGACTGTCACAGCGGCTAGACGCAGAGACTGAATGCTCTCCCTTCCCCCACAATTGTATTTATACGCCCCACATGCGTCCTTTGCGAAAATGCTCTGCCCAAGCGAAGCTTCTTATCACCAACTACACAGGGTCTAATTTCAACCATGCCATGCAGATCCGCCGTTCTACAAATTGTGTGTACGCATATTCACTATGATCAACCGTAGGTGATCACTCAAATCATTTGGTACTGCCGATACACAGAATCTGTTGATCGCTGACCAATAAAAGCTTGTTGCGATTAATTAAGCATTACCCGACCACTAGCTGCGCGTAGCAAAAGACCACTAGAATGATATTCAATCCAGAGGTGTCAGACCCTCCATATCATACCTCAATCGCAATTGTATATTTGCAATCTACATAATAGCTTTCTCCGTATCGTTCCATAATAACCTTTCATTATTTAGTTATTCATAATTTTATTCAACGCGCAGCCAAATCGGCTCTGATTTCTACACATCTCGCAGGAATGCGACAAAAAAAACTTGGCCTGAAAACTTCCACGAATCAACCCACGCATCGGCTCTGTTTTTTTTTGCTAACTTTGCCAGTAAGCTACACAAAACCCCCAAACGTTATCTGAACCGATTCTCGTATTCAAAACAGCGCGGCGTTGGGCTAGCCCTCTATCACGCAGAATGAAGTATCTAATGTACCGACTCTCGTGTACCATTACAAGATACACAAAAAAAAGTGGAAGAAAGGGAGACTGATGATATAGAAATAGATATTCAAATAATAGACTCGCAAATGGATACACCAATATTAATCCAGGAATTAAATGTAAGTCACTGTAATATGCTATATTTATTAAATAAACAGCGCGAGTTTAGTCCATCTATGTATAATGCAGTTTTTCCTTTGTACAGAATCCAATCCCAGCTACCCCGGAAACTGGCATGAAAAAAACGAGAAAGGTGTGCATATAATTAATTGATGTTTATTAAGTATCAGTGTAGATTCATGAAGATTACAATTTGATTTTGGTTTTTTTTTTTCAGATACAGCCTCATATTATTTTTAATAATAATAATAAGTCACAAAAAAAGGCCGCAAAGATCAGAAAGGTTTGTTACAATGTATACAGGCCTTGCCTAGTTTCTGTGGGTTTGACTGAGAGAGCTGTGACACTTTCTCTCATAAGGAGGGAAGGGTAGTGAGAGGGGTACCACTCGCTCAGTCAAAGAAACTTGGCATTATCTGTGCTCTAGCTGTGGTTGATATTATGATGAAGATGAATTTTAAAGAAAATTTAATAAGCTTCATTGTTGTGAACTGAAGTTGTGTTGTCCAAGTAAATCGTTCAGCAGTAATTATATAACATATGTTTTTCAGTAATTTGATAAAGTGACTGTCATTTAATGACTTACAGGACCGGGACCATCATGATGACTACGTCGACAGAATGGCCGCACATTCCAAAGAAATAAAAAATAAGGAATTTGCCAGACGCATGGAGATAGCCGAAGAGAAGCATGAAATAGAATTAAAAATACTTAGGGAAAATTTAATGCGTGCTGAACTAGAGCGTCAGTTCTCAGAAAAGAAATAGATTTTTAGATAGTATAGAAGGTACTAATTAAATAATTCATAATAAATGAAATTTATCTAGTTTAAAGTTGAGTTTATTTTACATATCTTTATTGCTTAAAACACAAAATTAAATCTACATTATATATTAACTTAAAAATTTTCGTTGATGAATGCTACCTGTGATGCATTATAGAATTATTGATCAAGGGAGCCTCTGAAGATGAGGGAAATGTGTCTTCAATTTGTATATCTTCAAGTAAATCTTGATTATGCATAGCAATATTGTGTAGTATGGCCAATGCAACAATGTATAACTTTGTATTGTCTAATTTCGTTGTAAAGCCACGAAGTAAACATCGGAATCTTTGTTTCCACACACCAAAGCATCGTTCTACAGTGTTACGGGTCCTTATATGTGCATGGTTATATGCTTCTTCCTTTTCTGAAGTTGGATTCAAGGAATCTCCTAGAAGTCTGCCTTTAAATTCTGAATGCTCAAATCTTTGTTTTAAGCTACACTCATTAAAAATCCTTGAATCATGTGTGCTTCCACGCCAATGTGCTACTATGTCCATAATTTCTAGATTTGCATTTGATACAACCTGGAACAAAATATGGTAGGTACTGTCAGATCAGAAGTTGGTTAAAAAGGTTACTGTTTGATCATAAGGGGTTCATATACACTGATAAAGTTATGGTATATTTAATGTGGAGAAATTGGTCTTTGTCTGCCCGCTGCAGTGAAAAGAACAGCGAGCAGACCACAGGACCAATGGTCACATAACATTGTCAAGATGGCTGATAGACAGTGGACCAGACTGGCGGGGGACAGGTGCAAGTGGCATGCTTTGGGAGAGGCCTATGCCCAATAGTGGGATGATACAGGCAGATATGATGATCATGAACAGATCCAATAGATAACAATATGCAACTTACTTGGACATTTATTGAACTATATCCTTTCCTGTTTATATAGTACTGTCCAATATTTTATTTTATTTATTTATTTTTATTTTATTTTATTTTACATTTTTAGGAGAGGTAACAGCTTTACTCACTAAATACAAAACACTATATTAACCAAAGAGCTAATAATAACCTCCCACAATTATTTTAATACACGCAAAACGTTCTTGCATTGAAGTTTTAAATTAATGTAAAGAATCACACAAAGAATTTGTAAAAATACACCTAACTTTTTAGTCAGAACTATACGCTGAAATACAATTACATGATTTAGGGAAATATCTACTTACAGCAATATCAGCAAATAATAATATGAAGATATCATTATTAATTAAACAGTAATACAATCAAGTGTCAAACACACCACTACTTCACCCAGCATTGTCCAAAGATGTTAAAAATTTACGAATCATATGAGCCCTTAATGTTTGCGCACTGCTCCAGAATATATCAATGTCATCATTATCGTCGTCATCAACACCGTCAGCACCGTTGTCGCCCCTGTCACCGAGACGGTTAAAAGTAGAACACGCTCTTATCAAGAAGGAGTTCTCTCTGTAATTGCTATGCACGAGAGGCAATTGTAAATTTCTTCTGAATCCGTTCAAGTCTATTGATGTATACGTCGTAGCACGGGTTCCAAACCTGCGAAGCATATTCCAGATGACTGCGGACATAAGCACAATATAGAATTTTAATAGTTTTCATTCGCTTAAACGACTTCGACGACCTCATGACGAACCCCAATGCCTTAGAGGCTTTACAGACAATTGCATCAATATGATGGTCAAAGATAAGTCTGCTGTCAATAACAACACCAAGGTCTCTGCTGTCATATACTCTAGAAAGCGGAAGATCCTTAATTTGATAATTATTTATGTACGGTTTTAATTTACGGGTAAAAGTTATGAAGAAACACTTGGTGACATTTAAATCCAGCTCATTTGTTACGCAGTAGCCGTCAAGCCTATATAAGTCACTCTGTAAGAGTTCACCATCCGAGACCCCATTAACAACTCTAAAAATCTTCATGTCATCGGCAAAAAGCAGAAATCTAGAGGTTTGAAAACATTGATCAATGTCATAGATAAATAATATAAATAGCAGAGGACCAAGAAGCGATCCTTGTGGGACTCCAGACGGTACACTCATCCAGGAAGACCTGAAACCATTGAGAACTACGGCTTGAGATCTTCCTACAACATATGAAGCAAACCATTTGAGCAGATCGCCTCTAATGCCAACTCTGCTAAGTTTCTTAAGGTATTCGGATGTGAGTACCATCGATGGCTCCTATCACTTGTCTAAACCCACATATTTCATAAAAACCACCAATCACACTGTTCTGCTGGACATCAGTTTGTGGCATTTTAATCCACTGAGCAATATGGGGTACTATTGCTAAAGCAACTTGCTTGCATATGAGCGACATTGCAGGCTGACTCATTCCGCTTATATCACCTGCATCGTCTTGAATCTGTTGATATCACAATTTAGAATTAAACTTAAAACTAGGTATAAACCCAATCACATTAAAATTCGTAATTAACTATGAATATGTACTACGATAAGCATTCTACGACCTACCTCTCCTCGGGCCCATATTCTTATTGCACTCAAAACTTTAATATGGGGAGGGATGCGACCACCTCTAGTATCTCCTGACAAATCATTTTTAATCATGTTGATTATCAACATGGCAGTAGATCGGGAAAACCTGTACTTGTACTTGAATTCCGCTTCTTCGAGTTCTTCTAATGGATTGAAACGGGTTTTGTAAAATTTGACTCTTCTTCCTAGTGGAGTGTTGTTTTGAAATTCTTGCTCTTGCAGTAACCTCAAATCATCCAAGTAATAGTCTCTTTCCATTATCACCACAAACTATTAAACCCGGTACAATCTTGAAATATTATTTAAAAAAAAACTAAGAATTAGATTAATTAGAACAACCAAATCCTTTTCTAAAGCAAAATCACACAAACTATGAATGAAACTCCGAAGCAAAACCAGACAGAGCACAAAACAAACAACAATAATAGAAACATTCAAAATGGCCGTTCAAAAAGAAAGTTACAAATGTCAAATTACGCCATAGATCACACTAGTCTGTCCTTACTCCATCGCTAAACTAGGTACCGACGAGGTGTAACTGTTGGTTCGAGAGTAGAGTCGGATTAGTGCTACTCAATCCTTACACCACGTTTATTAATAATGATTTTCCTTAATACTGGCCTAATACTTGGAGTAAAGTTACTACTGTGCTAGTCTGTGTTTATTAATAAGACGGAACAAGTCTAAGTCACAATGAATGAAACATAAACAAACAACATGGCGTTATCTTCCGTTCCCCTTTTTTTCGGAAGTCCGACTTCGAAATTCAAGACTTATAAATATGGAAGTAATTTTTTTGATCACCTAATTGTAGATTTTTATTAGCTTTATTAGTTTGAGAACCGCTGTTTACCTCTGCTTATTACCATTGTTCGTCGCTGCACACGCATTTCGCCACTGCCTTGCTAATCTCACAAACCACTCTCGCGCTTACATGTCTTCGCTACTGCCCGCTTTGAACCCTGCTACACTGATCATAACAGCTATTTTGCTATGTACCCATATCTTACTACGACTTAATATTGCCAATCATCTCATTTCCCATTCGTCCCCATATGCTCTGAAAATGTGCCGCTTAGCTCACAAACCACTTTTTGCTGCCTATGTTTCGTAATTTTAATATTACTAACTTTGTTTTTAAATGTCGGGTGTGCACAAATATTGATTTTGCTTCTCTGGCGCTCTTGTACTATTCTATGCTGCTTAATAATGATTTGTGAATGGCTACTGTCATTATTGCCATTATTATTTCCCACTATTTTTGGTACTATAGTGTATCCTTTTTTAGTGAATCATTTGCGATTATTTGACATTAGTAACATATTCGTTCGATAATATCAGTGTATACTATCAGAATGTGAGGGGACTTCGGACTAAAATGGAGACTTTCGGGCGGAATATTACGCTTAACGATTATGACATAATAACTCTGACGGAAACCTGGCTTCTTGATTCTATTGCTGACAATGAATTATTCGATAATAGGTACATAGTGTGGCGGCGCGACCGCGACTATGTTTCTACGCAGCTGACTATGGGAGGCGGTGTATTGATAGCGGTTAAAAGGGAATTATGCTCGAACGTTAATGTTGGTTGGCAAACCTCGGCCGAGGACATCTGGGTATCAATCCCATTACGACTTAATAACAAACAAGTAACCACTCTGCATCTGTGTTCGTTATACCTCTGTGATGAAAAAAATGGTAATAATTTTAAAACCCAATTAGATAACTTTTGTAGTAATTTAATTAATCTTACGTCTCATAATAATCAAGATAGATTTGTTATTGTAGGTGATTTTAATATGAGTTGCATTCAATGGACATCACAGAATGGTCAACTTCAGCCATCCAACTTAGTCAGTTCTCAGGTTAAGGAATTTATCGATGCTCTGAATGTCTGTGGTCTTCACCAATATAATACATTCGAAAATAACTATGGCCGCATTCTTGACCTTGTGTTGTCCAACGAAAATGTTATAACAATGTCCTGCCTAGATCCGCTAGTTCCAGAGGACCCCTACCACAAAGCTCTTCATATTGACATTCCTGTGTCACACTTTACCCCTCTCATAACGATACCCTTCACATCATTTAATTATTTTAAAGCAAATTACGAATTGATAAGAGAGGAGTTAAATAAAATTGATTGGTCCATAGTTCTTCGTGAGGGTAGTGTGGATGATGCGGTCGAGCTTCTATAAAAGTCGAGTTCTATAAAACTATTTATAAAATTCGTGATACCTATGTGCCGATCCGTAAGTCGTCTTAGAGTAAGTACCCACCATGGTAGAGTCCAGCATTGATTAAGGCGATTAGAGAGAAATTTAAATATCACAAAAAGTTTAAAACTTACGGAAATCTGTCTGATAAAGCATCCTTTATAGTACTTCGCGATAGGGTAGGCAGTATTGAACGTGATTGTCATGCTAAATATATTTCTAATGTGGAAAATGCTAATGTTAACAACCCAAGAGTGTTTTGGACCTTTGTAAAGTCGAAAAGAAAAAGTGGCGTTTTCCCTTCGAGTATGACTTATGATGGTATCTCTTCTGACTGTGGCCAATCAATAAGCGAATATTTTTCTAAATTTTTCCACTCCACATTCTTAGACCCAGTTCTGAGTTCCGACGACTTAAGAAATGACGACACCGCCAGACTGTGCGACATCACTGGCATTGAGATTAACGCACCGCTTGTACAAAGACAATTGCAAGCTCTTGATCTGGCCAAGTCTGCTGGTCCCGATACAATCCCGGCCAAATTCTTGGTTACATGTTCCAAAGAACTTTCGGGTCCCGTGTCTATGCTGTTCAAACGATCGCTGGACGAGGGTGTAATGCCAGCCCGTTGGAAATCTGCGTTTATCTCACCTATTCATAAAAAAGGTTCCCGGGATTGTGTCGAGCACTATAGACCAATTTCAAAATTATGCCTAATTGCTAAGGTTCTGGAACGTATCGTTTACACTCAGCTTTATAGTAGTCTCAAAGCAAGTTTCAGCCCTTTGCAACATGGGTTTTTGAAGGGGAGATCGACCGTATCAAACCTGGCAATCCTCAATGACTATATTACGGAGCGTATGGATGATGGCGATCAGGTTGATGTCATATATACCGACTACAGTAAGGCCTTTGATCGCATTGACCACAGAATATTGCTAAGGAAGCTTGGGGGTGTTGGTATCGGTGGCAGTTTGTTTGCATGGTTGAGTTCCTATGTATCTAACCGTTGTCAAGCTGTTGTATTAAACGGTTTTAAATCCTCCTGGGTGAAAATACCATCCGGTGTTCCCCAAGGATCATTGCTTGGCCCATTGCTATTTATTATATTTGTACAGGACATCGATTATTGCTTTATTAATTCTAATGTACTATTATTTGCCGATGATATGAAAATTTTTAGAGTAGTAAACAAGGCTTCGGATGCCATGCTGTTACAACAGGATTTAATCAGGCTCGACAACTACTGTCTGTTAAACAAGCTGTATCTGAACGTCTCCAAGTGCTTCTTTGTAACATTTACCCGCAAGCTTAGGCCTTTTGTATCAAACTACGATATAAAAAACCTGCCATTGACTAGGCTGTCTGAAGGTAAGGACCTAGGGGTAATTCATGATAGTAAACTAATGTTTAACCAGCATATTAATAGCATTGTCAGTAAAGCCTCGAAGGCCATGGGATTTGTTATGCGGTTGTCTAAGTCGTTTAATTGTATGAAAACCGTCAAAGTTCTTTACTGCGCTTATGTCCATAGTCACCTCGAATACGCATCTCAGATATGGAACCCTTGCTATGACACGTATAGTGGTAGACTTGAGCAAGTTCAGAGGAAGTTCACTCGGTATCTCGGTTTTAAGTTCAAGCTGCCTAAATTACAATATGAAAACCGATGTGCACGGCTCCATGTTCTTCCTCTTAACTTGCGCAGGGACACTGCTGATGTAGCATTCCTCATGAAGATAGCAAGAGGTACCGTTGACTGTCCTTGGCTACTAAGCAAATTGAATTTTAAGGTTCCTAACCGTAGTACTCGTAGACGCCCGTTGTTTCAGCTACCTTTGGTGCATAGCAATTACACAGCTAATTCCTTTCTTGTCAGAGCCTGCTCGACTTTCAACCGTCTTTTTGACTCTGGCATTGATCAAGATATGGATATAGATATTTTCAATAGCAGTGTTCAATCACTAGGAAAAAATACTATAAAGAAATTTTTAGCGTCTCTTAAGAGTGAAGGATGACGTGTAGATGGTGGGTATGTAGGTGGTGGGTGCGTGAGCAGCGAGATCTTTTTTAGTTAATAAATTTTTGTGTGGCGAGGTATCACCTCAATTATGTTATTGTTATATATTTTTTTTGAACTATATGTGGTTGCTTATAATTAGCCTTTAGTTTATCATAGTTCAAAACTGTTTAATAATATAGCTGTAAGCTTCCCAGAAAAATAATAAAATAAAATAAAATAAAATAGATTGGCACAAAACTGTGATCCCTTAACCTCTGCGTGACCCAACCGTACCGACACGTCAACTTAAACAAATACTATTGACCCAAGCGTACCGACACGCACTCGATACCTTTTTTTTAGACCGGAATGAATTAGCCAATTGTGTTCGTATTGGCAAGGTTTTAGTGTGTAAAAACGGCCAATGAGCCAATCTTCTATTTCCGGTATGGTCTTTTGTTCATTTCATTCATTCAAGATGCTGCAAACGTGACTCGAAAAAATCACTTTTCGTAAACATTTGAATGTTTGCATTGAAGTTTGTATAGAATTTAGTACGGTAAGTAGTAAAGTATGATACACTGTTAGAAAGCCTAGTTTGTCTACTACTTAGAATGGCTAATTCTAGATTGATAGGAATCACATATTGCCTAATCTTAGACAATACAAAGTGTTTATTCATACCAATTTTTATGCTTTCATGCGACATATGTCCTACTCACACTAATTATTTATGATTTAGTGGTAAATGCTACTTGTATTCCTCTTATTCAACAACTAACCTATCGTAGAATCTTAGAAATATAACGCTAGGTGCTCTAATCTCTTCACAAGGAATTTCACAAGATTTGTATGATTCGCGCACTGCGACCGGTATTTCATGAAATCTTCGAACGCTGAAATATTGAAAAAATTTTATTGAAAATTTGTTTTTTACTATTTTTGTGCTAACGTGCAATCAGTGCGTACACTTTAAGCAGTTCTGGCGCATGATTAAGTGGCGTGCTAGGCAATCCCTTCCACTGTCGGGTTGCCTAATAGGTGTGGGTTAGATGGCGTCCCATACATGCTTCCTCTTCAGCCGTCTTATAGTAGGGGGAGCGCCCAGTGCCGAAGCAAGCTCGTTTTGGTGGCGGTTAATCCTTCCCTCATAGGGTTTGGTCAGGTGGTTAACTTCTTCTTTGACAGTTGGCATCCGTAGGTACTTGTGTACTTCATCGTTTCTGGTGAACCATGGTGCGTTAACGATGCTTTTGAGGACGTAGTTCTGATATCTTTGAAGTATTTCCACATTGGAGTGACTTGCTTTCCCCCACAGCTGTATTCCATAGGTCCAGACTGGCTTCAGTATCGATTTGTAAATGAGCAATTTATTGTTAACTGACAGCCGAGACTGCCTACTCATGAGCCACTGGAGGGACCGACTTCTGTGGTTCAGCTCGTCTCTTTTCTTCTGGATGTGCTCTCGCCAGGTTTGTCGCCTGTCTAAGTGGAAACTTTACTTTAGGTACTTTACAACTGTCTTATGTGGCAGAACATCTTCACCAAGTTTTACTGATGGGCAATCGCCTTTCCTCAATGTGAAGGTGATGTGATTTGATTTGATTGCACTGGCTTTTATTCTCCACTTTTCCATCCAGCCATGCACTTTATCTAGATGCTTTTGCAGGGTTTTTGATGCTGTCTCTGGGTTTTTGCTAGAGGTCAACACAGCAGTGTCGTCTGCAAAAGTAGCTGTCATCACAGTTTTCGATTCTGGCACATCTGAGGTATAGATCAGGTATAAACTAGGCCCCAGAACTGATCCTTGTGGTACTCCAGCTTTGATTTCCGAGAATGTCGATGTAGAATCATTGATTTTGACATAAATATCCGACTTTCTATGTAGGACTTTAGAAGAAGATACATATTATGCGGTAGTAGGTTCTTCAGCTTGAATAGTAGTCCTTCATGCCAGACCTTATCAAACGCTTGCTGTACATTCAGAAATACTCCAGAACAGTATTCCTTTTCTTCCAGCGAAGTACGTATTTTTTCACACACTCTGTGTACCTGCTCTATTGTCGAGTGGTGACTTCTGAAGCCAAACTGGTGATCTGGAATAATTTTGTTGCTTTTCATACAGTCGTTCAAACGGCGCGATATTATCTTCTCGAATACTTTGGACAGCACCGGCAGCAGGCTTATTGGTCTATAGGATGATACCATATGCTCTGGTTTTCCAGGTTTCGGAACAATTGTTATTTGGGAGACCTTCCATATTGCGGGATAGTGTGAAGTCCGTAGAATACCATTAAATAGTTGGTTAAGGAACATTATGCACTTTTTTGGTATTTGTCGCAAAACTTCAGCTGTAATCAAATCAAATCCCGGCGCCTTTTTAACTTCTAGGTTCAGTATTATCTGACGAACTTCCTTGGGAGAACAGTAGCGTAGTGGTGGGTTGAGTTGTAGGTCACTTTCGAGAATGGATCTAATTTCTTCGTCTATCCTGTCACTCTCTGCACTGGTGTTTGGTGTGAAAACGTCGCTTAAAAAGACTCTGTACGCCTCGGCTCTCTCCTCGTCTGTTTTTGCCCATGTCCCATCATCTCTTTTTAGCGGGTACTGTGCTAGCTGTGGTTTCTGACTGGACTTAATGGCTTTCCACAGGGAATGTTGTTTATTTGCTTTGGGGCTTAGCGACTCTAATTGTTGTTGCACTGTGTCGTTTTCGATTTCTGCTAGAAATAATTTCAGATCTGCAGCTGCTTTGTTGAAAGCCTTCTTGTCTAGCGGGAAGAGTGCCATATTCTTCTAAGTTGCCTTTTTTCCATTACTCTGCGTCTGACTTCCTGGGGGAGGTTGCGGTTGGTATTACAAAATTTTCTTTCCAGTGGTGTACTAAGCCAGGCTGCAGTTTGTAATAGGTTTGTGATGTAGACAGTGGCCGATTCGACATCATCTTCAGTTTTTAGGGGAACTTTCAGAGTAATGTTTTCCTCTAAGTACTGCCGAAATTTATCCCAGTCAGTATTTTTGTTGTATAGGAAGGGATTTGCTGGTCTATCAATCAATGTGGTGCTGATGGTGGCAATGACTGGTGTATGGTCTGAGGATGAATCAAGACAGCTTTCCACCTTCAAATAGTAAGACTGTATTCCCTTGTAGATGAAGAAATCCAGTAAATCAGGCAACTTGTTGGGATCTGTAGGCCAATAAGTCGGTTGACATGTGGTAAGGACATCAAGATTGTTTTTGTCAACACTTTTCTTAAGGTTGCTTCCTCGAGTTACTGTCAATCGGGAGCCCCATACAGTGTTTTTCGCATTCCAATCACCTCCAGCGATGAATCTGTTTCCCAGGGTCATGAAGTAAGCCGTAAAAACTTCATCATCAATTTCAGCTATTCTTTTCTTTTTTGGCGGGCAGTATATGGATGATAGGGTCAGAGAGCCATGTTTGTCATGGACCAAAATTGTTGTTGCCTGTATTTGAGCAGTCCGAAATGCAGATAGTTGTTGGTGTTTCAGGTTATTCTTGATAAGGATCGCGCTTCCCGCGTGAGAGGTATTATCAGGGTGGTGAGTTGTATATGTGCAGTATCCTTTCAGCCTGAAGTCAACGTTGTTTGTGAGGTGGGTTTCTGTTACCAGTAATATGTCCAGGTTGTGTAGTTTTATTAGGCTGTTTACTTCGTGTTTCTTCATAAGCAGCCCATTCACGTTCCACGTGGCAATGCGTAAGGACGCCATTAGTGTACAAGTTTGTTGATGACTGAAGTAAGGAGCCCCATCAGGGTACCCATTTGATCAAGCAGGCGATCCAGCTTTTCGGCTTGTTTTAAAAGGAGGTTTTCTAGGTTGTCAGATATGTTGCTATGAGTATGACCTGACACCACTTGTGTTGATGCTGTGGTGTTTTTGTGTGTTGTAAATCAAACAAAATGTGTATTTTGTTGTGTTTTACTCATGTCGACTACATTTGTGACGAGAGGGAGCATTTTATTTTATTATGATTCTGATGTCGGTACAAAAATAAACTAAGGTCACAGTGACATTTTCTTCGCATTGAGTAAGAGAGGGTTTCATTAGCTACTCAGATGTACAACTCTCATAGTTCCAAGAGTTCCCATTTAGACATAATCACTTGATATGTCAGTCAACTCGCGCGCGCCGCGCGGGCTCATGTATGCCTGGGATTAGAGCTGGTTGGCGCCGGGCGGCCGGGTTTCGGAAAGGTTAAATAATAGATTGGTCGCCTAAATAGTAGATCTGTCACCTAAATAAAAGATCAACAGAAGTAGCAACGACGAAAAAATAGCTTGGCAAGGTACAAAGATTAGCATGTCTTATGATCACAGGAGCCATGAGGTCTTCACCAACGGCATCCTTACTAACAATTCTCAATCTAAACCCATAGCATGTAGAAGTAAAAAGGACAGCAACTGAAAAATGGTACAGAATGAAAATGAACAAAAAATGGAAAGGCATGACAAAGACAAAGGCCATGCCTCCATTGTAGAAACTTCAGGTGGAAAGTTGGCAATGCTATTGGCAAACAACGATCTGATAAAGAAGGAAATAGGATAGGAAAAGAAATACCGAATCCATATAGGAACTAAAGAAAACTGGGAAATAGAAACTGACCAACTGGTTGTAACTTGCTTCACGGATGGCTCAAGAAGTGAAAGCACAAAACTAGCAGGTGCTGGCTTTTGCATTATGGACAGCAACAAACAAGACAAATTAATTGCCTTGAGGATATATGCCAGCGTGTTCCAAGCGGAAATCTACGCCATAATGGAATGCGCTGAAGCACTAAGGGAAACAACAGAAAAAAAATAAGATAGTAGTCATTTATTCTGACAGTCAGGCAGCTTTAAATGCGCTTAGGCAACCAGTTAATAAATCTGCACTAGTCAAAGAGAGTAAGGCAAGTCTTAGAGCTCTTTGGAAAAACATTGGAAATAATTATCGCATGGGTCCCCGGTCACGAAGGGATCACTGTTACGAAAAATGAGCTGGCAAGAAACGGCGCTGAGGAGCGTTTTATTGGACCAGAACCAAGATTATCTATATCAGCGACTGTCACAAAGAACATCTTCAACGTGATAGTTACTCGAGAAGCAAACCAAGAATGGAAAAACACCAAAGACTGTAGGCAGTCTTAGATGTTTATCTTAAGAAAAAACCCCAAAAAAGCTAAGTATTTACTTACTTTCAGTAGGGAAAACTGGTAGGTGTGGTGATAGGTCACTGCAAACTAAATAGACACCTATCATTATTAAGGCTCGTTCAGGACCCATCATTGTGGTGCCCTCACTGTGGCTTGGAGGAAAGTAGCCAGCACTTCTTTGGAGAATGCGTAATGTATTCAAACATAATATGGATTTACTCTGACTCAGGAGATGGGCATATTTCAAAAAAAAAATAAACAAGAGAAATTTTTCGGAAATATTTTATTTTGTCATGAAAATTTCAATATTGGGTGAAATATATTTTTAGTATCAGAAATTGAATTTCCACAATTAGGTTTTGAATTGAATTAGTTAAAAAGAAAACAAAGTTTACATTAATCAACAAAATGTGTGTTTTTCCAAAGATATCCATTTTTTTATCTATACATATATCTATACATTTTATCTATACATTTTTTTATCTGTATAGTATAGCCAAGTGAGCATTACGTCTAAATTCTTCAACCGACCCACGTCATAAATGAAATCTATGACTTCTGTAGCTTCACATTCATCTAGCTCCAGCCCTTGACAGGTGGGATCCAACAGAAAAGCCTCCAAGTATATTGGTTTTATACATTCAGACTTCCTTTCTACAGTCTATATAATACCGTTCCGTTTTTCGTTTAATTTAAGACACCAATATTAGGCAACAATGTCGTCAATAAGCCCCCAATGTCGGAGTATGCTTTCCACACTTTATGTATATCACAGCTATTAGATTCCAAATCAAATATCCATTTACAAATGGGTTGGAATAAGGACTGCATCTCCTACCATGATCCAGAAGGTATCATCTAAAGGTCTGTTTTTGATCTCGCTGCTGAATCTAGCATTTTCGTTAACGGCTATGCTTTGAAAAGGTAATGTAGTGTTTTAAAACCTTAACAGGAATTTCGTGATAGCTACCCCACCGTGTTTTGCATAGCAAGATATTGACCGGCTTTTATTTCTGCAGTTAAAAGAGCTGTCAGCAAATGGCTATTATTATAATGTTCATATTAATGTTATGTTATTTTATTAAGCAAGTCACATTTTAATAGATCATTGCACAACAGATCGAGGCTACGAGCGACACATCCAGGAGGAACAAGGTATGGGTCGACTGTTATTACTTTGCGGAATGCTGCTTGTACGTTGCTTGCCTTATCTCCTACTATAACGAAAAAGTTTTCTTCGCCATATTATTTTACTACCATTATTATTTCCTCTGAAATATACTATATATGGGAAGCTCTTTGGAAAGCGGGCGGTTTCAGATACTCTTGCCGATTTTTCCTATGTATTATAGGTGCATTTAGAGACGATATCAAAAAACGCGACGTGTCGGAAATCATTAGTTTTTTTTTTCAAAACGCCTATTGCTAACATTCGGGACGGTGGGGATGAGGGAGTATTAGGGTGGGGAACGACGGATTTTGCCTTTTTTAACCACAATAATCTACTCTAGCCAAAATTGGCTTTTATATGCATACGCTCAGGGGTTGCTTCTTCTAAGTTCCAACCTAACCTATAACCCATTTGAAATTTAGCCACAATAACTTACTCTAGCCAAATTTGTCTTTTCTTTGCATACGCTCCGATCCGCTACGCTCCGGATTTGCTTCTTCTAAGTTCTAACCTAACCTATAATCCAATTGAAATTTAGCCACAATAACCTACCCTAGCCAAATTTGGCTTTATTTGCAAACGCTCCGCTCCACTAAACTCCGGGGTTGCTTCTTCTAAGTTCCAACCTACTTTAGCCACAATAACCTACTCTAGCCAAATTTGGTTTTTCTTTGCATACGCTCCGCTCCGGAGTTGCCTCTTCTAAGTTCTAACATAACCTATAATCTAATTGAAATTTTGCCACAATAACCTACTCTAGCGAAATTTGGCTTTTCTTTGCAAACGCTCCGGAGTTGTTTCTTCTAAGTTCCAATCTAGCCTATAGGCTAGCCTATAACCCAATTGAAATTTAGCTACAATAACCTACTCTAGCCAAAGTAGGTGTTCACAGCGACTCAAATGAAAGGAAGGAAACCAAGTGATTATATTCTCTTTGAAGGAAACTATGTTCACTGACACGAATGCAAGAATGAAAGCCTAGGAACTAAAGGAACAGATTCCAGGGCCGTAAAACATTATTAAAAAAGAAAAAAGCAAGCAATGATTGATTATATTTGGCTTTCTGCGCCCCGTTATTAAAAACTGAATCTCAGTAAATCTAAAAGAACACATTGAAATAAGCACAAGTCCAAAAACAAGCTTGTGACGCAAAAATATAATCAAAAATAGCGTTATTACAATATAATTCGGTTTAATGCACACTTTCATCTATGTATTCTCATCTTACAATAAGCGCACAACGCAACGTAACACATTTTGAGATAAACACACCTTTGACACCTGAATTTGGGGGAGGGGAGGGTGAGGGGGAGAGGAGGGGGCGAGAGGACCTCCCCCCCTAAGTCTCAATTGTCGGAAACCAGGAGATTGTTTGTTTGGAAACATATATTTTTACGACCTTCAAGCTGTAATCCTCACCGATGAAACCTTCATGAAAATGAAATTTTACACTGCCAAAAAGTAGTCCATAAATAGTCCTAAATAGTCCACAAAGAAAGAAAAATAGTCCTCTTAAAGTTCCGAAGTTATAGCTATAGGTTGGTGAGGATTACAGCTTGACGTCAAGCTGTAATCCTCATCTCTCGTACAAGCAAACGGAAGGGCCTATCGACTTGGTTTGGGTTTCAAAAATTAGTCCAGAAATAGTCCACACGGCATGCAAAATTTCAGAAATAGTCCTTCAACGATTCCAGAGTTATTAAGACATCTTGGTGAGGATTACAGCTTGAACATTTGGTATCATCAAATATCTTCGGAACGCCTACGACTTTTTCAGTTTGAAATTTGAGCCAAAAAATAGTCCAGAAATAGTCCACAGAAACAATAATGATTTCCACCTGGTTAACTTTGAAGAAGTGCATTAAAAAAACAATGTTTTATTTCCCTTACATTCAATACATGTACAGACGTGTACAAAATAATAATGGGTAAACCCTAATAAACCGGTTTATATCGGTTAATTCAATCAAAGGGCCTGTTTTTAATCTCTGTAAACTAACGGTATTGTAATATTGTAGGAAAGTAAGCGCATAGCTCTGTCCTTCACGTTCACGACACTTAACTCTTATGTTCTCCCATTTAGCTGGACTTTCACCAGAGTTTTGATAACCGCTAAATACAGTTTAAATACAACCTTAATAAAACATGGATGGTTAGGGGCAACCTGGCTGACAGGCAATAAGCTTGGCCTGCTTGAGTACATTACTCGCCTTTTGCTTGTTGTGCTTAAGTTGTGTTTAATTTAAACTGTTTTTAACGGTTGTCAAAAGCCCTCAGAAGACTGAAACATAAATGAGTTTTTGTTGTACATAAGTGCGTGACAGCGATTTGGATTTTGAACGGGTCTTCGAGCTTCGGTTGTAGCTTTGATATATATGTTATATATTTATATAGTTGAGCTAAGATGTAAAGAACAATGGCGGAATTGGTATCGCGAACGCGTTGGCAAAATTTCTTCGAAATACGATTTTGCTGAAACTTTAGAAGACATCTTAAGGCATTTTTCGGTGGAAATTAAGGCACGAGTGTTTAAAAATCACCTCACTCAGTACATGACAATTGCAATAATGACATCATTGCGATGGAGGAAAGTGTTAAGAACTGATAATCAATGTGTAAAGGATAACATGCTTGCTTCTGTACTCACAAAACATAATTTGAAAAAAGAACAGATCCATTTATGTTCATTATAGTTATATATATGTATATGTTTATATCATATTTATATGTATAACTTAGTTTTAACCACAATAATCACAGTCGGTTCATTTAGTCAGTCTTAATCATTTAAATTTTAGGTATTTAATTAAGTGCTTATGTCTAAATAATTGGCACCTCCCGAGTATAAGTATACATAAAGGTGTAGACAAATTTTCAAGGGTTCAACCTCTTCCCTAAACTATGATGTCCCTACATATACACAAATATGTAGGGACATCATAGTTTCGCCATGAAACATCTTCAGAGCATTTTTATTTTTAACCTCTTCTGTTATTTTGTAAAGTTACGCCTATAGTACCCTTCATCATGAACAACTTTCCTCCAGAATATGGTCGCAAATGGAAAAAAAATCGTCTCTCATTACATCGGCCCATCAGCTGATTACATGTTAATATGGGAGACCCATATGCCTATATTTCTTGGGGAAAGTTATTCATAATGATGGGTACTATAGTCCCTTACCCGGGGGTGGCTTTACATAATAATACCCTATATAGTGGTGAAAAATAAAATTGCTCTGATAAAAACGGTTTCATAGTGAAAGTTGTTTAGAAAGATGTTTCTAACAACCTCTAATTTGACTACACTTTTATTTTACCACCTGTATATAAGTCACTTGTAATGGACTTATAAATTATGATTTGTCATCATATCTAAAAAAAAAACAGTCAAAATAAAGTAAGTATAATTGCTCTCTAACCCAACGAGTAGTCAGTAGAGTTCAATTATTATGGAAAGTGGCAGTAAAGTCTTGAAAATTACTAATAAATGATGTTGATTTTATATATTTTCATCATTTTTAAATTAGTATTAAAGCGTACTATACTTTTTTACAAAATACTATCCTTTTTGATTTTTGTGCTATCCTTTTCAACGCACCAAAATCCAACACTGGTTGTCGTATAGCGCAGCCGGTCTGGCGCAGTGGGGTAATAAAATTGTAACCTCATATTTTTTGTACCTTGTTGATTTGTACCTTTGTAGGCAGGTAGGTAGTTAGGTGCCTACAGCAGGGGCCTAGCTCATCGCCGCAGCTATGGAGATAAAAGGTTGCCTAAAAATGTTTTCCATCACTGTAAGAACGTCTGTATAATGTATATTGGTTAAATTACTTATCTCAAATTCCAAATTCCAAATGTCTTTATTACTGTAGATATTTACATATACTTAGCAATCGTCATTTTTTGCCACTTCTCTACATTGAACCACTGTGGGAGAAGAAGGGCGTAGAAACTTCCACAGATTGATTTTTAGATCTCTTTTTAAAAATTGCTTATGCTTAACTAATACAAAATATAATATTTAGTCATTATCATAATTAATAAGCAGGAATAAATAATTACAAAATTATTAACAGCAAGGTCTGTGTTGAGCCAGATTAACCCCATACAGACCCATCATTTAAGTAATGTTGAACATTGCAATATCCCTTTTTCGACAAAGTCGCTTTAACATGGATTTTAAATTGCTCAAATGGCAATTTCAAGATCTCCAGAGGTATCTTGTTGTAGTAGAGAAGGCATTGACCCTTGAAAGAATTGCTAACCTTCGCGAGTCTAAACCGGGGCGCAAGTAGTTTGTGATTATTTCTTAGGTTAACATTACAGCTATCGCTAAGTTTGGGAAATTTTGTAAGGTTCTTGCGTACATACATTATATTTTAGAAAATAAATTGACTAGCTTCAGTTAGTATTTCAATTTCTTTAAAAAGCTGTCTTAAGGAGTCTGTGCGTTTTAAATTATAAATTGCTCGAATAGCTCTTTTCTGTAAATAAAAATAGTTTGAATAGAATGAATAAAATTGAAATAGTTTCCGCTGCTTTCCCCCACAACAAGATATGACATGGACATGACACTATGAAAGTAACTAAAATATGCTAGCCTAGATGTAGCCACATCCGTGTTTTGTCTGATGTTCCTAACAGCATAAGCCGCAGAACTTAATTTCCCAGCTAATTTTTCTATGTGGGGACCCCTCTGCAATTTGTTATCAATGGTTATTCCAAGAAACTTCGTGTCATTTACTAATTCTAACGTATTGCTGTCCAACACTAAGCTGTTCCCAACTTGCCTGACATTTGGAAGTGAGAATTTGATACATTTGGTTTTAGCAGCATTTAACAATAAATTGTTAACTGTGAACCAATTCAAGGTTAAAGATTGACATCATCAAAATTTTCTTTTTGTCTTTCAATTTTGAAGACCAGTATCATCAGCAAACAACACTATGTTAGTCAATTTCTCCACCATAAAAAGTAGATCGTTAATATATACCAGGAATAAGAAAGCGTCTAATATGGAACCTTGTGGAACGCCAATTTTTACCCCCGATCCATTAGATTTAACGCCGTTGACTTCTGCCTTTTGAATTCTATTGCTTAGTTATGATCTTAGTAGATCCAACGCTTTATTTCTAACTCCGTAATGATTTAATTTCATAAGTAACGTGTCATGATCAACACAATCAAATGCCTTCGACAGATCGCAAAAAACACCGATAGCATCTTGTGCGGCTTCCCATGCAGAACAAATATGAGATATAAGGGTAATACCTGCATCCGTAGTCTATTTACCCCTAGTGAAACCGTATTGCTTGGCGTGGAGTTGTTTTGTACGGTTGAAGTGTGAGAGCATTTGATTGAGTATAATCTTTTCAAAAATTTTACTTAGTGCTGGAAGAACCGATATTGGTCTGAAATTTGACGGATCACCCTTGTCTCCCGACTTGAACAGGGGTATAAGTTTACTGTGTTTCATGAGGTCTGGGAAAGCTCCATCATCAACACATTTATTAAATATATAAGCTAGGTGTGGGGCTATAACAAGTATTATTGAACCAATGACTTTGACTGACATACCCCACAGGTCTTCAGTATTTTTTAAGTTAAGTAATCTATACGTTTTGACAATATCCTGGGGACATACATGATAAAATTTAAAATCTACATTACCGATGCTAGTGCTGTTTTTTAAGAAAACCTCTGCTTCATATGGAGATGAATTTAGACGCTCTGTTGTGAGTAAGGATGCATTGGTGAAGAATGTTTCAAACGCTCGAGCTACCTCAGCGTTGGATTTAACAACATCATCACCTATCTTTAAGCAGAAATCATTATCCCTCGGTATAACTTTGCCAGTTTCACGGTTTATGATTTGCCAAACCGTTTTCATTCTATTATTTGAATTTTGTATTTTTCTATTTATGTGTAAAGTTTTTGCAGTTCTACAAACCAACTTGAAAGTTTTGGAATATTTTTTAACATAGTCATGAAATTTTATATCAAAGTTATAGGTTTTTTGTTCATAAAGATCATACAAGATAGCTCTACTTTTACGAATTCCAAATGTTGCCCAGTCATTAAATTTAGATTTCCCGTTGTTGGCACTGACTTTCTTTAATTTAAAAACTGTATTGAATTATGTTTGAATAATGTTGAAGAAGTCAGAATAGATTTTGTTCGGGTTCTGTTCATCAAAATCCGGTACTGGCAAACCCATATCTAAGTTTTTCATATACATCTCTAGTCTATGGGATGTAATAGGCCTATAAAATGATGGATCAGTCTTAATTTCACTAGTAATTTGGAATGAAACTGTTTGACCACTGTGATCGGAAGGTAAACAGTTAATTACATTTTTACTTGTGAATGCGTCACACAAATAGTCACAAAAAACGTTATCTAAGCAAGTTTGGCTGGTAAGTGTAATTCTAGTCGGCTCTAGAAATACATGACATAAATTAAATGATTTGAACAGAGTTATTAATCGTCGCTTCAGTGTTATATCTACAAGCAGATCTACATTAAGATCGCCACAAATAATTAACTTTTTTCTATTATTACAAATGAGGGCTTCCTCCATAATTTTCTCGAATATTTCAAAATTTCCATGGCCTTTTTCATCTCTCGGAGGTCTGTAGACACAAACAATAATATATGATCAATCGAACTTCCCAAGTGAAGTTCCATCATTATCATACGAGTCCCTTCATTCGAAGATATAGTATTAACTAAGTAGTCCCCCTAACCTACAAGGCAACATTCGCACATTTATAGATAGCCCGAATTTGTTCGGTTTTTTATTTATTTTTTATTTTACTACCCCCCACTTTACCACTGGCCAGTGCCGGTCGGTCAAGCCTTCATTCCTTTAGAGATAATTGGAGAGCTACTGCTCATACAAAACTTTATTCCTGGGCTATGGGTGGGTGGGTTCCTATATCTTCGAATGAAGGGACTCGTATAATAATGATGGAACTTCACTTGGGAAGTTCGATTGATCATATATTATACGTTCGTCCCTTCATTCTTCAGATATAGTATTAACTAAGTAGATGTTAAGAGTTGAAAGTTTTGTTTTATAGTACTTTAATCTGATTAGTTTACTTAATCGTTGATTTACTTTCAAACCCATAAATTAATTGATGCGAAAAATAATAACGAAGTAATTAGATAAAGTGAAACATTTATTTTGATTAATTTCATCAATATCTTTACATATTGGAAAATAAACTAATATCTTATATTCTATAATAATCTTGATTATTTTATTTATCAATTATTGAGACAAACAGACTTTGCAAAAACGCTTTCATCTATGATCTTGCGATTATAAAATTTAGCGAAGGTATTAGAGGTGCTAGTCTAGCCGGCAGTCTTCCGGATGACTTCAACGGAGATGCCGGCTGCACTAGCCGCAGATGTCGCGGCATGCCGGGTGCTGTGCGCACTGAACTGGCTCACATTGATGCCGCTCTCTGATAACACCTGTTTAATCCATCGACTTATCGTTTGCGATGAGGCAGGTTTATGTGGAGGTCTGTGTGTCAATAAAAGGTTACAGCCTAATGAATTTGGTCTAATGTTTCTGGTCATTAATAAGTAATCCTTGAGTACCGTAGCAGGGCAAATATTTCCATTTTCTTCAAAATATGGTAGAACAAGCAATGGTTGATCCCTACCTGGTGCAGATGTTTTTATAACGTCGTAAATTACTATACTTGCCCCGCTAGTTGATTAATTAATATTGTCTTCTTTAATCAAAGATAATGTTTGCACTCTATGTGCTGTGCATAATGCTAGTAATATTACTAACTTTTTTGTAATTAATTCTAATGATAATGATATATTTGGCACCCATTGAGAAATTAAATCTAACACTTTTTGCGGATTCCATGTGCTAGTATATTTAGGAATACAAGGTCTTAGTCTGTATGCGCCTCTCATCAATCGCTTGATTGTCTCTTCGGAACCAATGTTGTTGCCTAGCAATAATGATAGGGCAGAACGATGACTATTTAGTGAGGAATAAGAAGTTCCTGCTTCAAATTGTTCTGAAAGGAATTGTAATACCATATCAATGGTAGAACTATAAACTTGAATATGATTCTTCTCGCAAAAATGCCACCAGAGCTTAAATGTCACGTTATACTGTTTTATCGTACTATCGGCTATTGAAGCAAGCATTAAATCTAGTGAAGACATCGGCGCTCCGCGTCTCGTAAACGCTGCCCTGAGACTATCGCGGCACCCAATCTAAGGTGTTGGTGCATAGGATGATAACTCCTGAAACGAGAATGCAAAAGATTCTTGTCAGGTTTAAAGATAATCACCTCAGATGTCAAAATACTCGTCAAGAGCGGGTACCACAGCTGCGAAGACCAAATAGGAGATTCCAGATGCTTCATTATATATGATTTTCCTAACACATTTTAAGATGAGAGCGAAAGGCGGAAAAGCATAAAATAGCCATTGGTGCCAGTTAACGGTAAATGCGTCCACTGCTATTGAATCTGGATCTTGTTTCCAGGATATAAAGGATGTACATTTGGCATTTGTGCGAGACGCGAATAAGTCAACTTCTGGTTGACCGAATTTATGAACAATGTTTTGAAAAGCTGAGTCGGATAATTCCCATTCAGTATCTGGGTTAATTTTTCGAGATTCTTCGTCGGCTTCTCGATTTTCCTTGGTGTTTATATAGGATGCAAACAACGAAATATTACGTATCTCGCACCATTGCCAAATGTCCCTAGCCAGGTCATTTAAATGTGGAAATTGAATTCCTCCCATTCTGTTAACATAACTTATCGCAGTTGTGTTGTCAACTCGCAATAAAATTGCACAGTTACTTAAGTTCATAGCAAAGCTTTTTAGCCCCAAAAATACTGCTAGGAGTTCTAAGAAATTTATGTGGAAATCAAGCTCCTCTGTCTTCTAACCACCATTAACTCGAGTACCGTCACAAAATTCTCCCCATCCAGTTCTAGATGCGTCCGTGAAAATTTCTAATTTGTAATCTAAAGTTCGCATAGGGTTGGATGTTACAATTTTTCTTCCACCAACTAAGATCATTCAAAAATATACTTGGTAGCTTTGCTTTGCATTCATAGGTAAAGTATTTATTCAAAAATAGATATTTTTGTCCCTCTAGAGAGTTCTAGAACCTTCGTATACAACCAACCATATTTGACAGCTGGGCAAGCAGAAACTAAAACTCCGATTAATTGGGCGTACTCCCGAATGGTACAGGTGGGTAAGAGTGAAAACTTCTCAACTAACTGTGCCATTTTTTGACGTTTTTTAACTGGAAGGTGTAGGGATAAATCCCGAGAATCCAAAATGAAGCCTAGAAATGTACAACATTACTGTGGTACTAAAGAACTTTTTTCATTATTTATGACAAATCCGAGGCATGACAAAAATTTCAGAGTTTCGTTGACATTATCAAAACATTGTTGATAATTTTCTCCAATACATAGAATATCATCGAGGTATATGACGGATTTCCAGCCGCGTTGTCTCAAATTGGTAATGATTTCTTTCATGATCTTCGTAAATACTCTTGGTGCCACCGAAAGTCCGTATGGCATTGCATTAAATTCATATGTAATTAATTCTGAGTTTTAAGTTTCAAATTGAAACCGCAAATATTTTCGGTGTCTTTTTGCTATTGGTATCAAAAAATTAGCCTCTTTTAAATCTACTGTGGCTAGAAATCCGTCCTTTGGAATTAATTTGCATGCCGTTCTGTGGTCTTCCATCTTAAAATGAGCCTGAGTAATAAACTTATTTAGGCATTTTAAGTTAAGTCTTTGACCGCCATTAGGCTTAGGTGCCAAAAAAGTCTTTGATATGAATTGATATTTAGATTGGTTACATTCGGAGATTACACCTAAACCTAGCATTTTTTGTATGGCTATACACGTATCGATCTTATCTTTTTTAGACCATGTCATATTAGGTATAGCAGTTTGTATAACATCCGTACAGAATGGAATATCAAGACCGTTATGAATCCATTTAAGCACAACTTCATTGTCTGTAATGGCACGCCAGCACTGATAAAAATGCTGTACTCTGCCGGCATGTACACTTAAATTACCTGCTGGGCTACTGGTGTGGAGCCGCATGCGGCTTGTTCGAGCCCGGCGGTGGCAGGCGCGGTTGGGCCGGGTACTGCGGGCGCCGCGCTGGCCCAGCTGGTGGCCCTGGCTTGTATTTGTAACTCCCCCCCCCGCCCTGTTTGACGGGTACCGGGAAGGTCCTGCCCAGTTTTCCTGGTTGGCAGGTGGGTGTGTGGCCGTCGATTGTGGAGTCGATGACTTGTTCTTTGCGAAATTTGGCTTATTTTTTTTTTTTTTGGGAAACTTGTCTCTCAATAGCTTTTGAGGCTTTGATTTTGTCAGGCAGATTTTTTCCGAACAACGTCTCATCCCTCTCTTGGTCGTGGACGAGATGGAGGAAAGAATGATCAAGATTTGGTGTGATCAATTTTATTCTTGTTTGGTGTCCATAAACTGGCGGTCCGACAATGTACGGGAAGCGTCGCTAAGGTGTTTGATTGCTTGGATTTTTCTGTTCTCATCAGAGCTAGTGAGCAGAATGTTTATTGCTCTATTCATTGCAGTAATTCCCAAGCCCAGTTGTTGTTGGCTGAAAGCTAACTTTTTGTCGCGTAATCTGTGCATTTCTAGAATCGCGGCTCATATTTCCGGATTTAATTTTGGAGCCTGAAGTAATTTGCAATTTTCAGGCACTAGATAAGTTTTGAGGATTTTTTCCTTAGCATCCTTTGGCATACCCTTTTTTAGAAGGGGTAGCCATAATTGGGCCAGATTTTCGTGAATTGTTTCACCAAATTCTGCTTGATCTTCAGTTTTCTCACCTAATGCGCTGAGAATGAGCGGATCTAGGCTGGGTGCAGGAATTGTATCGGTTGCGTTAGTCGTCTCCGTTACGTTAGGCTCCAGGATCTCATCGGATATGGGCACAGGTTCGCTGCACGGAAGAACCTCGAGTTCTACTTCGTGTGTTTGTTATTTTAGTTCAATATTTATATGTAACTATGTAAGATTTTGTATAGGAGGCAAAAGCCATTTTCGCTGCTCACCGTTCCTTATTGAATCGGTAGAATATAGCTGTGAAAAGTAGGTACACTAATGCCATATTTTTTCGGTAATTAGGTATCTACTTGCGCGCATATTGTCGGGAAAGTCATCGTTCATTTTGAATCCAGACTAGATGACTTCGGTGTCAACTCCCAGACACGCCATCGTTCTATTGCGAATCCAGGCTATATGCTTTTAGTATAACAGTAAAATGTCACTGAATAGTTTTGTAGTAATTATCTACTTACCACAATCTTCTTCCTCCTCATCGGTGGAGAAATAAATCGGCAAAATGCGTTTTCGCCTTTCATTTTCTTGTTCCTCAATCTTTTTTAACTTCTCCTTATAGTGTAGGATTTGTTCTTGAGCCGTACGTTTCGGCATTTTATAGTATAAACCTACACTTCAGTAGTTACTTGAGATTAAAAATTTGGAATAAATAATGTCAAATAAATCGTGTGCACGTTGCCTCGCACGACAAAGGAATGAAGGCTTGACCGACCGGCACTGGCCAGTGGTAAAGTGGGGGGTAGTAAAATAAAAAAATAAATAAAAAACCGAACAAATTCGGGCTATCTATAAATGTGCGAATGTTGCCTTGTAGGTTAGGGGGACTACTTAGTTAATACTATATCTGAAGAATGAAGGGACGAACGTATAATATGGCCATCCAACTCAACACAAGATACCTCTATTTGTCTGTCCGCAGTAAGTGTAAGAATATCTTTCCGTTGTTTCACCTTAATATTATTTTTTACTAAGATTAAAGAACCACCACTATCAGCAGTCTTTCTATTGTAACAACTGATAATTTTGTAATTATTTATGTTAAAAGACATCATATTTTCCTTTAACCAATGTTCTGTAATACAAATAACATCAGTATCCGAATTATTAAGAAATAATTATAATACAAGTTCTTTGCCAGGTAACCCCTGCATGTTTTGATGGGTAATATTTAAGTGGGGCTTTGTCTGAATATTATTTAATATTGGGATATTATTAGACTTTTTTGACTTATTTAATTCGGGCAAGATATTACACATTTTTGATCTCCTATGCTTGCTTGATATATTTATTGGCTTATGTATGCTAGGGATTTCCTCTATTGTCTTAAAAACTAATTTAAATTACTTGGAATGTCTTCCAATATCCCTTGTCTGTGCTCAATAGAAGCAGTCAGGTTAGACAACTTCTTGGCTTTAATACTTAAAAAATAATATAGCGACACAGCTACCTGTCGTTTGTAAAAATCTGAAAGGTAGTAACTACCATTGGTCAAATAAACATTATTACTAATATAATTGTTAGAGTCAATCAAGTGAATCAAACTATTATTATATGACATTTAATAATAGCTTGGACACTATTTACACACATTGATCTAGCCCCAAACTAGGATTCCCTGTATCTTGGGTACTAGACAACGATACACATACTTATATAGATATATATTACACTAAGATAGATAAACAACCATGACTAGGGTACAAACATTGGTTCTCATCAAACAAATATTGTATACAAATACATTGTATGTAATGTCATATTTAGCTTATATCTAAGATAATTTTCAGCTTGTGGCAATCTTTTACTGTATGGGAATGTAAACATAACAATTTTATTAACATTCAGTGAGCAAAGTATTTCAAAAATATTTAATTAGGTCCAATGGTATAAGGTCCGCACAGGATTCGAACACGCATGTCCTGCGTGAGAAGCGAGTATAAAACCACTAGACTATGGAGATTAATTGGTACAAACCGGTTTATTAGGGTTTACCCCGTTATTATTTTTTACACGACTGTAAATTGATTGAAATGTATGGGAAATTAAACATTGCATTTTTAATGCCGTTCTTCAAAGTAAACCAGGTGGAAATTATTATTGTTTCGGTGGACTATTTCTGGACAATTTTTTGGCATAAATATCAAACTAGAAGTCGTAGGCGGTCCGGAGATATTTGATGTTATCAAATGTTCAAGCTGTAATCCTCACCAAGATGACTTAATAACTCTGGAATCGTTGAAGGACTATTTCTGAAATTTGGCATGCCGTGTGGACTATTTCTGGACTAATTTATGAAACCGAAACCAAGTCAATAGGCCCTTCCGTTTGCTTGCAAGAGAGATGAGGATTACAGCTTGACGTCAAGCTATAATCCTCACCAACTTATAGCTATAACTTCGAAACTATAAGTGGACTAATTTTCTTTCTTGGTGGACTATTTAGGACTATTTCTGGACTATTTTTTAGCATTTTCAAATTTCATTTTCATGAAGGTTTCAATGGTGAGGATTACAGCTTGAAGGTCGTATTTTTTTTTCAAAAATCGCATTTTGAGTTTATTTTTTACAATTGGATTTTTACAAAAAGCCATTGTTTGTAGTATTTATGTTTGAAATCGCCTTAGCTCCGGCTACTACGGGGCTACGGCAGTGCCCCCGCACTGCAGCACACCCACGCTCGCCTCCGCAGCCTCGACTGGCTGGCCGGCGCCGACCAGCCTCGGCCGCTTCGTCTCGCTCGGTACGCGACAGTGCGCTGTCACCTTCGCCCCTTCGTGCCTCCGGCTCATAAAAAACACTCCAGGGAGTAGCCACTGCCCAGGAAGGACAGCTCAGATGTCGGTTTGGTACCAGCACTTACCTAATAGTAGCCACAAGACTGCCTAGAAAGTGGGGTGCCCTGACTCATATTTCAAAATCAATCAAATAAAACAGCCAAGGTTGCTATACCAGGGGGGCGATCGCGGTAAAAAATATCAACCGAACCATAGCTGAACCATAACCGAAACACGACTTTAAGGACTATTCGTATCGCGCTAATGTTTTGACAGATGGTTGAACCGAAGTTCGATTGGAATTGGACCATAACCTCTGTCAAACGAACGGTTTTGTTAAAGTTTATGCGGAGCTACTTTTTCACGACCGTTGTAGAATTGTTGAGATGAAAAGTGGGTGAAAATCGTGAAATTGATGTATCTGGACTTTGGAAATGGCCTACGAGTGTGATGTAGCTATAGCGCGAGCCTAATCTAAAACATAGAATCGGAGTTTATCAAGCGAAATTGACTGTCGAAGGAGTTAGCTTGTGGACACATTAATTACCTACTCAGTTGACCCTTAATTTGCCACCAACCAGTGCTTTGGATGTGGACACGAAGGTTAGTAACACTATACAAAGTACTAGAATGTATCACAGCACATTTACTTTTGTTTGGACATGAACAATTTTTATTCCGTTTCCCAAAAACAGAACTAAGTGAGCTTAGTAACAGTGCTTACATTTTGTTTCAGGTACTGGTTGTTTAGCATTTTGCCACAGGCTCCTACCAGACGATTGGATGAGAAAGCCGGAAACACTGTGTTTACCAGTCAAGTGTAAAACAAGTCACCTTAGCATTCAACAAGCCAGAAATCTTAAATTTCCCTTTCAATTCGTGATAGGGAGCAAATTAAAAGGAAGTAAGTAACTATATGTTAACATCATTCCATTAAATTCAAATCAGATTACATTTACCTACGGCTGAGTATAGGCCTCCTCTTTACCACACTATCTACTCTGGTCCTGAGCCTCCCGCAGCCACTGCTTGCCAGCCAGCGTCTCAGCGTCCATCTATCCGGTGGTCTGCCTATCTGCCTCATACATCATACAATTCCTATTTATTAGTTTGCATATCACAATTTATTTAAGATTATTACTTTTGGTTTGGTAATAAACAAAAAAAAGCATACCAAGATTGTGTGGCTTATAAGTTTAAATATATACTTTACTGCACAAAACAGAGAATACAAAAAAATATATAAAGATAAAAACATGTACAAAGGCAAGCTTATCTCTAACAGGAAATTTCTCCCAGCAAACCTTGATTGGAGGGGTAAAAAAGAAACTACAGGTAGAGCTACATATGTGCACAACATTAAATACTACTACTTACCAATATCTACATAATACTAAAATATATATCATATACTAATATATCAAATACATACTAATACATGCTTATACTTAGCATTGATGAGAAAGATAGTGTTCTGTCTCTGATTTGATTTGAAGTTGTACTAATTATAATATAGGTATAGGACAACTGTGGTGCTGCTACCATGTACGGTTGTTGCCCTGCCTACCATGAGAGAGGTCCTGGGTTCAATCCCCGGCTGGGGATAAAGAAAAGAAAACCCAGTCTTGTCATCGTTGTTTCTGGTTCCCACAACCCAGGGTACCCTAGTGTGGGGCCAGGAGCACTGTATGTGCCTGTATGTAAATGTTTATTATTTTCAGATTTTTCAAAAAGTACAGATTGCCAGGGGTTCTGGCTTGTGGAGATGGTACTCATATGTCTATAGTTACCCCTAATGAACATGAGGAGAGATACTATAACAAAAAAGGGTGACATTCCGCAATAGACTTACTATCATATGAATGATATGATAGTAAGTCTATTGCGGGGAGCGCAATTGTTGATAGATTAAGGACTAAAATAAATGATATTTAACTAGGTAAATTTGTTTTATTCATGTCTTGGTACTTAAGTTATCTCACTTTAATTATTCTCACATTAGAGACGTTTGCCCAGCAATGGGATATTATATGTTAGTAATAATAATTAAATATTTTTCACACATCTTCTCTTTGTCGGGTACAAAACTGAAAAAAGAAATAATGTACAAGTTAGTAGAAATATTTTACATAAAACTATATAAGTATACTATACTTACATGATTGCATGAATTAATAAATTATATTATACATATATACATATACATATTTACAGGAAAAGTAAACATGGTTTAGAAAACTCGTGGGGAAAATGTCATTAAAATTATACTAAGGGCACTTTTAAAATTAAAATTTATATTAAGTAACAATTCAGGGCATATTTCCTACATAACTATATCCTACCCAAACCTGATAGTAAAGTATAGAATTACCTGCTTCGTCAATATATTATTTCGTAATTTCGTAATTTCTTTATTGTACTAAACAAAACAGACATACAGATAACTTATGATAGAAAAAACATGTACAAAGGCGAGCTTATCTCTAAAAAGAGATTTCTTCCAGCAAACCATGTTGGATAGGAGACGGAGATGATAGGTAAGGGAAAGAATTGCGCGTACAATTAAGACTATATTCTAATATAATACATATTACACATACATAAAACCCTATTGATAAGAAATATAGACTACATACACAGTTACATAAATACAGCATATCAATAAATATCTTACAAATATACTAATACATTATATAGCTAAATAGAAAGTGAAAGATAGTGCTTCTTTAGTCGGTTCTTAAAGATATTCAGTGATGGACTGTCCCTGATGGTGCAGGGAAGTTCATTCCACAGCCGTATAGCGCGGATTCTAAACCCGTGCTCGAAGGCTGCAGTGGAGCGTTGTGGGGCTTTAAGCATAGTAGCCATGTGAGTTCTCCGAGGCCTGCATGAAGAAAGAAATTCGAAGCGATCACGCAGGAAGTTAGGGTACCGAGGGTTCCACAAAATATTGTAGAGCAGGCATAGGATATGAGAGTCCCGTCGAAGACGAATCGGAAGCCAATTCAACTCCCTGCGATGTTGAGAAACGTGATCATATTTTCGCAGTCCGAAGATGAACCGAATCCCGAGGTTTTGAAGTCGTTCGAGTTTGTTCAGTTGCTCTTCATTTGCGCTTACCCAGCAAACATCAGCATAGTCAATGAGGGGAAGTAAAAGAGACTGGGCGAGAATAATTTTGGTCTGACGAGGAAGAAAGTTCTGAAGTCTCCTGAGAGAGTGAAAGGTAGCGTAAACTCGCCTGCTGACCTCGCTGATATGCGTTGACCAGTTTAACTGGTTATCGAAAACAACACCCAGGTTTTTCGCTGTGTCGCTATACATGATTACGGTACCGTTATAAGATACAGGAGGGACAGACTGTTGCTTCAACAAACATAGTGAGTGTCTGGTACCTATAATCATGGCCTGGGACTTGTTTGGGTTAACCAGTAGCCCAAATGACGAGGCCCATCCTCTAATACCCTCTAAGTCAGCGTTTAACGCCTCCACAGCGGAGTTTACATCATCGGGAGAGAAGTGGCGATAGATTTGTAAGTCATCCGCGTAAAGATGATAAGAAGATGAGAGGGCATCGGAGATGGAGTTAATAAATATAGAAAATAGAAGAGGAGAGAGAATGCCACCTTGGGGGACACCGGAGGTGAGGTCACACCAATCCGTGCAAGTCGTCTCCGATTTGATACGCTGTTTACGGTCACGAAGGTATGAGTCGAACCAGCTGATAGAATGGGAAGAGAGATTAAGAGATTTGAGAAGTTCAACGAGAATGTCAAAGTCAACACAGTTAAAGGCACTGCTGAAGTCGAGCAGGGTAAGCAACGAAAGCTGCTTCTGATCCATGGCAACCTGAATATCATCCGTCACTTTAAGTAGAGCCGTAACTGTGCTGTGACCCGGTCTGAAGCCTGATTGAAAAGGATTTAATAGGTTGTTAGAGGATAGATATTGGGAGAGCTGGGTATGGACAATGGATTCGAGGACTTTTGATAGGATCGGCAAGATGGAAATCGGGCGATATTCTTTGAAGCAGGTGGGATTGGATGATTTAGGGAGAGGGATAACTAGTGCATGTTTCCAAGCAGTAGGGAAGGAGTTATTTCACAAATTCATTTGAAGGACTGCTATAGTATTAATACTATAGGGGTCTGAGCATTCTGCAGAGCAGCCTGGGAAGTCTGTGCAGCCTTTGCCCTCAGATGTTCAACTTTCAATCCCATCAGCCTTGATACGTCCAACATGCTTATGCTGGCTGGAATATTAATAAAACAATTTGCTGTACATTTTCCTTTAGGATATGAAAACAATTAACATTGTTATTCTTATTTATCTAAACTTTGTACACCTTCTTACAAAAGCATTATATTCTGATAGGGACAAAGTTTAAGATAAAGAAAACTACATACCTTGATTCATTCCTTTGCAGTCCTAACTGCTCTAAAGGGGTTGAGGATGTCTGCGCACTCCCCCCCAAGGGTCAGGTCAACGAACCTCTTCCCGAAGAATCGCCTCTGTCCACACCTGTGGACAGGTCATGGTCAGAGTGTCTATAAGACCCCTATAGTAGACCACTATAGCAGTCCTTCAAATGAATTTGTGAAATAATAGAAGATTGACGAAGCAGGTAATTCTATACTTTACTATCAGTTTGGTTAGGATATAGTTATGTAGGAAATATGCCCTGAATTGTTACTTAACATAAATTTTAATTTTAAAAGTGCCGTTAGTATAATTTTAACGACATTTTCCCCACGAGTTTTCTAAACCATGTTTACTTTTCCTGTAAATATGCTGTAGAAAATATTAGCTATAATTTATTAATTCATGCAATCATGTAAGTATAGTATACTTATATAGTTTTATGTAAAATATTTCTACTAACTTGTACATTATTTCTTTTTTCAGTTTTGTATCCAACAAAGAGAAGATGTGTGAAAAATATTTAATTATTATTACTAACATATAATATCCCATTGCTGGGCAAAGGTCTCTAATGTGAGAATAATTAAAGTGAGATAACTTAAGTACCAAGACATGAATAAAACAAATTTACCTAGTTAAATATCATTTATTTTAGTCCTTAATCTATCAACAATTGCGCTCCCCGCAATAGACTTACCATCATAACATTCATAGAATGTCACCCTTTTTTGTTATAGTATCTCTCCTCATGTTCATTAGGGGTAACTATAGACATATTAGTACCATCTCCACAAGCCAGAACGCCTGGCAATCTGTACTTTTTGAAAAATCTGAAAATAATAAACATTTATACATAAACATTTACATACAGGCACATACATTGCTTCTGGCCCCACACTAGGGTACCCTGGGTTGTGGGAACCAGAAACAACGATGACAAGACTGGGTTTTCTTTTCTTTATCACCAGCTGGGGATTGAACCCAGGACCTCTCTCATGGTAGGCAGGGCAACAACCGCACATGGTAGCAGCACCACAGAGGTTGTCCTATACCTATATTATAATTAGTACAACTTCAAATCAAATCAGAGACTGTCCGTCAACTTACATTTTTTAAAGTTGTTTGTTTGAAAGAACACTTCTCATCAATGTTAGTATGTATTTGTATCTATTTATGTATATGTTATTTATTTATTTATTTAAAGCATTATTCAGTCCGTCAACTTACAATTTAAAAGTTGTTTGAAAGAACACTATCTTTCTCATCAATGCTATTATTATGTATTAATAAATATAAGTATGTACACATATTATTAGTAATATTAATGCCATTACTATTAGTATGTATTTGTTTCTATTTATGTATATGATATATATTTTAGTATTATGTAGATATTGGTAAGTAGTGGTATTTAATGTTGTGTACCTGTAGTTTCTTTTTTACCCCTCCAATCAAGGTTTGCTGGGAGAAATTTCCTGTTAGAGATAAGCTCGCCTTTGTACATGTTTTTTCCTTTATATATTTTTTTGAATTCTCTGTTTTGTGCAGTAAAGTATATATTTAAACTTATAAGCCACACAATCTTGGTATGCTTTTTTTTGTTTATTACCAAACCAAAAGTAATAATCTAAAATAAATTGTGATAGGCAAACTAATAAATAGGAATTGTATGATGTATGAGGCAGATAGGCAGACCACCGGATAGATGGACGCTGAGACGCTGGCTGGCAAGCAGTGGCTGCGGGAGGCTCCGGACCAGAGTAGATAGTGTGGTAAAGAGGAGGCCTATACCCAGCATTAGGTAAATGTAATCTGATTTGAATTGAATTGAATGATATTAATATATAGTTACTTACTTCCTTTTAATTTGGTCCCTATCACGAAGTTGAAAGGGAAATTTAAGATTTCTGGCTTGTTGAATGCTAAGGTGACTTGTTTTACAATTTTGGAGACACTTGACTGGTAAACACAGTGTTTCCGGCTTTCTCATCCAATCGTCTGGTAGGAGCCTGAGGCAAAATGCTAAACAACCAGTACCTGAAACAAAATGTAAGCACTGCTACTAAGCTCACTTAGTTCTGTTTTTGGGAAACAGGGAATAAAAATTGTTCATGTCAAAAAAAAAAAAGTGTTGTGATACATTCTAGTACTTTGTATAGTGTTACTAACCTTCGTCTCCACATCCAAAGCACTGGTTGGTGGCAAATTAAGGGTCCACTGAGTAATTAACGTGTCCACAAGCTAACTGCTTCGACAGTCAATTTCGCTTGATAAACTCCGATTCTCTGTTTTAGATTGGGCTCGCGCTATAGCTACATCACACTTTTAGGCCATTTCCAAAGTCCAGATACATCAATTTCACGATTTTCACCCACTTTTCATCTCAACAATTCTAAAACGGTCGTGAAAAAGTAGCTCCACACTAACTTTAACAAAACCGTTCGTTTGACAGCGGATAAGGTCCAATTCCAATCGAACTTCGGTTCAACCATCTGTCAAAACATTAGCGCGATACGAAAAGTCCATAAAGTCGTGTTTCGGTTATGGTTCAGCTATGGTTCGGTTGATATTTTTTACCGCGATCGCCCCCCTGATATTTAAACGACGAAGATTATGTCAAAAACACTTTGAAGATAAATATCATGCTTCATCCAACACTCTTTTTCGGAATGCCATCCCAACAGTGCAAATACCAGTATATTTATTGTAAAACTATAATTGCAATATATGCTGATTTTAATGATATTAAATGTGATACTCATAAATTAAAAATTATTGAACTCTCCATTTTTTATTTTAGTTCACTAAAAATTAATGAAAATAAACGAAGCCTACAATCATCTCTCTCCAAATTAAGTTTGTATGATGTTCACACAAATAACCTTAAGTGGTCATCCATATAAACTTGATTTGAAGATTGATGATTGTAGGTTTCCTTCTTACATTACACTGCTGCAGCTATGTATATGGTAAAGCTATAAGTATGTTCGCCTCGCTCGCCGCCAGAAGGCACTGGCCGTAAAGGCAGAGTCAAAGAGTATATAATCACTACCGTGGCAGAGTGATGTCTCTACATCAAGACTAATAAATAATGTACTCTGTGGCTATGAGTGACTGAGTGGGTCAGAGAGCATGCGCAAGGTCCAGCCACAGCGCAGGATCCTCTCTCTTTCACACACTAGTGGTCCTGATGACACGGCCGATCGCTGCGTCTCATACGAGGTATATTTTAATACCATGCAAAGCTAGCGATCAAAATATAAAATAATAAGCGATCAAAATATAATATATAAAATAAATTAAAAGCAGGATGCAAACGTTTTAAAGTATAATTAAAACTTTCAATGTACATAATTACTTAAATAATTAACAAAATGATACTTAATACCAACATCAATTGTGCATTAAATCGTAGTTTTGAACTGTTAAAATATTTTTCACTGATTTCAAAAATTTCACGATGTTTTTAAATTTTTCACATATTTTGCATTTAATTGACATTTTTTTTTCATTTGACCATCTCTTTGTAACTGTCTGATAAATAAAGAAAATTAGTAGCTACATTTTTAGCTTATAATATATGCGACGCGGCTATAATTGGTTTAACCAAGTTTAACTTTACATCAGCGTTTTTGTTGAACAGAATAATCAGCAACCTGCTTATGTTAAGAGTAATATCACATGCTCCTCTATTGGGAATTCACCGGTTAATAATAATACCTTGCATGCAACATTGGAATATGTTCCAAGTAATTTTAATTAGTTCATAAGACAACAGAGGAAATCTCTAGAATACAAGAGAAAGTAAATATGTCAAAGGGTAAGCCCCACTTAATTATTACCCATCAAAACATCCAGGGGCTACCTAGTAAAGAACTTGGTTAGAACTATTTCTAAAGGAAAATATGATGTCTTTTAACATAAATAATTAAAAAAATGTCAGTTGTTACAATAGAAAGACTGCTGAGAGAGGTGGTTCTTTAATCTTAGTAAAAATAATATTAAGGTGAAACAACGGAAAGATTGCACTTAATGTTGAAAGACAAATAGAGAAATCTTTTGTTGAGTAAAATAGCGTTATCACTGTCTACAGGCCACCGAGGGATGAATAAGACCATGACAACTTCCAAATATTTCAGAGAGTTATGGAGGAAGCCCTCACTAAACTATGTAACAATAGAAAAACAATAATTATTTGTGGCGATCTTAATGTAGATTGGCTTGAAGGAACAATAATGAAGCAACAATTAATAACTTTATTGAAATCATTTAATTTATGTCATATATTTATAGAGTCGACTAGATTTACACTTACCAGCCAAACTTACTTAAATAACGTTTTTTTGTGACTGCATTCACAAGTAAAAATGTAATTGACTGCTTACCCTCCGATCACAATGGTCAAACAGTTTCATTCCCAATTGCTACTAAGGATAAGACTGATCCATCATTTTATAGGCCTATTACATCCCATGGACTAGAGACATTTACGAAAAACTTAGATATAACTTTGCCAGTGCCGAATTTTAATGAACAGAACACAAACAAAATCTACTCAAAGTTCTTCAACATTATTCAAACATAATTCAATAAAGTTTTTATACTTATTAAAGAAAGTCAGTGACTACAACGGTAAATCTAAATTTAATGACTGGGTAACGTTTGAAATTTGTCAAAGTTGAGTTATCCTGTATGACTTTTATGAACAAAATACCTACAACTTCGATCGAAAATTTCATGACTATGTTAACAAATATTTCAAAACTTTAGACGTTGATAGAAAAACCAAAATTAAAATAATAGAATGAAAACAGTTTGGTAAATAATTAATCGTGAAACTGGCAAAGTAATACCAAGGGACAATGATTGCTGCCTAAAGATAGGTGATGATGTTGTTAAATCCAACGCTGAGCTTTCGAAACATTCTTCACCAATGTACCCTAACTCACAACAGATCGTCTAAATTCATCTCCATGTGAAGCATAGACTTTATTTAAAAAACAACACTAGCATCAGTAATGTATATTCAAATTTGCATCATGTATATCCCCAGGACATTGTCAAAACGTTTAGATTATGAACTTAAAAAAATACTGAAGATCTGTAGTGTATATCAGTCAAAGTCATTGGTCCAGTAATCCTAGTTATAGCCCCACACTTAGCTTATATATTCAATAAATGTGTTGACGATGGAGCTTTTCCAGACCTCATGAAACACAGTAAACTGATACCTCTGTACAAGTCGGGAGACAAGTGTGATCCATCAAATTTCAGACCAATATCTGTTCTTCCAGCACTAAGTAACATATTTAAAGAGATTATACTTAATCAAAGCTCTCACACTTCAACCGTAAAAAACAACTCCACGCCAAACAATACGGTTTCACTTGGGGTAAATCGACTACGGATGGCAGGTATTACCCTTATATCTCATATTTATTCTGCATGGGAGGCTGCACAGGATGCTATCGGAGTTTCTTGCAATCTGTCGAAGGCATTTGATTGTGTTGATCATAATCTGCTATGAATTAAATTAAATCATCACGGAGTTAGAAATAAACCATTGGATCTACTAAGATCATACTTAAGCAATAGAATTCAAAAGGCAGAAGTCAACGGCGTTAAATCTGATGGATCGGGTGTAAAAATTTGCGTTCCACAAGATTCCATATTAGGACCT
This sequence comes from Argyresthia goedartella, assembly GCA_949825045.1. Taxonomy (NCBI): domain Eukaryota; kingdom Metazoa; phylum Arthropoda; class Insecta; order Lepidoptera; family Argyresthiidae; genus Argyresthia; species Argyresthia goedartella. The sequence continues at coordinate 15,004,539 of OX463821.1, read as the reverse complement.
TTCTTATTTCTGGTATTTATTAACGATCTGCCTTTATGGTGGAGAAATTGACTGACATAGTGTTGTTTGCTGATGATACGTCAATGGTCTTCAAAATTGAAAGGCAAAAAGAAGATTTTGATTTGCAGTGGGGACCCACATAGATAAATTAGCTGCTAAATTAAGTTCTGCGGCTTACGCTGGTAGGAACATCAGGCAAAACAAGGATGTGGCTACATCTAGGCTAGTATATTTTAGTTACTTTCATAGTGTCATGTCCTGTAATATTAACGAAAATAAACATGTTTAAAAAAAACTTGTTGTGGCGGATATTCAAACTATTTTTATTTTACAGAAAAGAGCTATTCGATCAATTTACAATATGAAACGCACAGACTCCTTAAGAGAGCTTTTTAAAGAAATTAACATGCTACAGTTAGCTAGGCAATTTATTTTCGTAAATATAATGTATGCACGCAAGAACTTTACAACATTTTCCAAACTTAGCGATAGCTGTATTGTAAACCTAAGAAATAATCACAGACTAGTTGCTCCCCCGTTTAGACTAGCGAAGGTAAGCAATTCTTTCAAGGGTCAGTGGATTCTCTTAAACATTAAGATATCTCTGGAGATTTTAAAATTGTCATTTGAGCAATTTAAAAAGCATGTCAAAGTGACTTTGTGAACAAAGGGATATTACAATGTTCAAGATTACTTAAATGACGGGACAGTATGGGGTTAATCTAGCTCAACACAGATCTTGCTGTTAATAATTTTGAGGGAACTGTTCAAATAATTTAGCATTATGACTGTCATTAGCGTGTCAATATATTTATGAAAATATTATACATAAATAACTTTACTAAAATATTGACAGGCACAAGCGAAATAATATAAGAAGCGGAAATAACACTGACCAATCTTACTATCGACTAGCTAAAGTTAGAACTTCATTTGTGGGTCTACCGGTCTAAAATACCGGAAGAGATATTAAATTTATCAGAGAAGAAAGGGCATTGTTAAAAACATCGTGTTATAAATCATATTATAGGTTAGATGATTGCATTAAGACAAAGACGTATAGAGCTCTGATTCCAGCGCAGCACAAGAACCACGCACACGATTGTAACACAAGACCTATTTTTGAAAAAAAAAAAAAAAGAAACAGTGTTGTGTTGCAGTGTACGAGTTTCTTGCGCCGCTTCTTCTCCGCTGCCATAACACTTTCCGAAGTTTTCTTGCATTCTATAGATTCAGATAACGTTCAAAAAGTGTTCGTAAGTATCTATTTTGAATATAAAAATTAAAGTTTGAAGTTTGAAGTTCATGGGCACGCTGTCTTCTTTGACCCCAACAGTAAGCTGCCCCGTGATAGTGAAGCCTACAATACTAATGAAAAATCTGTAAACAAGCTTCAACTCTCTACATCTCGATAACGCGAAAAAGAATTACAAAAATGAAGTGGAAACCAACAAGATGTTTTTTGGTAAATAATGCAACTCTTACTATATTTAACCAAAACATGGCAGGAGTACTCCACAAATCTGATCGTCTTATAGTAGCCCTTAACGAACTAAGAAATGAAAATCAAGCCATAGATATCATTTGTTTAACCGAACACTTCATGAGAGCGAATGAATAAAAAAATCTTAACTTACCTAACTATCAAGTACCTTCTACATTCAATAGGAAAAGAAAAAATTAAAAAAAAGACCCGCGGCGATTCGAATAAAAATGAACTAGAATTTGAAGAGCTTAATACAATTAATACACTTGCAGTAAACTATCAAGCTGTGCTCTTAGGATATTAGACGTAAACGTTGTCGTATATAGAGTAACGGGAAGTCAAAACAACATATTCTTTCAAATCTTAGATAACGTACTTCATATTTAAAAAAATAAAATAATAAAAATTATCATAGCAGGCGACCACAATATAAATAGACTAACCAAAAACACACCATATACTAATTTTGAAAAATTGCTAGAAACTTATAAATATGTACTCACTAAGATTAAACGAGCCTACTAGAATTAATCCCAAAACTACATCGATAACTTCGCGATAAACTTCATTGATGGTCAAACAAACGTTATTGAATTAGGACTCTCAGATCACAAAACCTCTAGTATAAAAGTTCCGGCAAAAAAACGACTAACGAAAACCCCTAAACCTAATTTTGCGAAAAAAAGAGACTTCTGCAAAGTAAATATAGCTAAATTCACAAATGCGTTGAGTCTATTACATATCACAAATCTATCGTTTAGTGAAGTCTATGAATGCACCGACTCAGGAGATGCTTTCGAAAAGCTAATGGATACAATCACCTTGTTCTTCGAACTATGCTTCCCGATGTGCAGAATTATACAATCAGCTGGATCTAAACCACCTTGGCTTACAAAAGGTATAAAACATGCTCTAAGAAGAAACCCGAACTACTCTGGAAGTGTCGTATAACACCAACGGAAACAAATAAAAAAGAGTTTAAAAGATTTACAAGATGGTACAAGAAAATCCTCACTAACAAAAAATCTCAAAATTCTCACTTCATACAAACTGCCAAAAATTAATCTAAAGCTATGTGGAAAATCATTCAGAATTTGCAACGAAATAATAAAAATAACATAAACAAAATTAATCATAATTACTAAATAATATATAACCCAAGTGTCATAGCTAAGATATTTAATGATTTCTTTATAGATCAAGTAAAATCTCAAAGTAGCAAGATACCTAACTTCAGACCAACCAATCTAATCAAAAATCAATATTCATGGTACCAACAGATGTCTATTATCTAATAAAAGGTCTAAATAATGCAAATAGTGTAGGGTATGACGAAATCAGCACCAAAATACTAAAGACTAGCTCCAACATATTGGCCGCGCCACTATCGTACGTTATAAATAGGTGCTTTGAACATGGCACTTATCCGGATCGGCTTAAAACTTCTGTTATAAAACCTATTCAAAGCTGGAGATAAAAAAGACGTCACTAAATACCGACCAGTAGGTCTTATACCTATAATATTTAAACTCTTTGAACGGGCAATACATGACAGGCTAAATTTATTTCTAGAAGCGCACAACATATTTGTAGACGAACAAATATAAGCGATATAATATGCCCTCATAAAACAAGTGTATGACAGTATCAACAATAGACAACATGTCTCAGTGATCTTCATGGACATGACTAAGGCTTTCGATTTCGTAGACCACAAACTATTACTGGAAAAACTCGAAAGTTTTGGTATTAGGGGTCCAACACAAAATCTTTTAAATTCATACTTAGCATTTAATTTATACATAAATGACCCACAAGAAAGTGATCCACATACTACAGTTTTGTTTGCGGATGACTGTTCCGTTGACATTAAATGTACAGAGCCACTAAACTTCGAACTAGACTATAAACAATTCATTGAGTGGGCTTGTCTACCTACTACTACCTACAAAAACAAAAATTATGCAATTTCATCAACCACAAGCAAACCCACCGAAACTAAACATAACCTATGATAACAATAACGTAGAAATAGTACAAAAAATACATTTCCTCGGACTGCACCTCGACCAACACTGCGGATGGAAACTGCACATAGAAAAACTGTGCTGTAATATAAACAGCTTTGTTACCCTCTAAGGAGATTAACGAAGCGTGCGACCACAGAGGCAGCTATTATACACAGTCAGGTCATAAGTTCTGTCACACAATAAAAACTTTTGAATTTAGAACGCTGGCCACAAAAAAGTTTATTGAATTCGAATTTCGAATTTTTCATGAAAATAAAAATGTGTACGTTTTAGAATTTTCCTCGTTTTTAAATATGGAGTGGACACTTAAAGAAGACCGTGTCGCAGTTATTGCGTTGCATCGTTGCGGTTACGCGCCAATTCAGATTTTCGACTTACTGAAAATGTTTAATATAACCAAAAGATTCGTTTATCGTACCATAAAACGATACAATGAAGACTCTAGTGTAGATGACAGGTCAAGAAGTGGTCACCCTCGCTCTGTTAGGACTCCAGCAGTGATAAAAGCTGTGAAGGCGCGAATTCAAAGAAATCCCATACGTAAGCAGAAACTGTTGGCCCTTCAGATGGGGTTAAGCAGGACCACGGTGAAAAGGGTGTTAAATGAAGACTTAGGGCTTAGGGCATATCGAAGAAAAACTGGACATCGTTTGGACGCTCGTTTAATGAACCTGAGACTGAAGAGATGCCGCGCTCTGTTGAAGCGGTACGCGGGAAAAAAGCATCGGGAAATTCTTTTTTCGGATGAAAAAATTTTCACCGTGGAAGAGAGCTACAACAAACAAAATGATAAGGTGTACGCACACAGCAGTGAAGAAACGAGTCCGCGTGTCCAACGAGGTCATTTTCCATCCTCGCTCATGGTTTGGTTGGGAGTCTCTTATTGGGGCTTAACTGAGGTACATTTTTGTGAGAAAGGCGTAAAAACGAATGCAGTTGTGTATCAAAATACAGTCCTCAAGAACCTTGTGGAACCTGTTTCTCATACCATGTTTAATAACAGGCACTGGGTATTCCAACAAGATTCTGCGCCAGCTCATAGACCGAAAAGCACACAAGACTGGCTGGCGGCGCGTGAAATCGACTTCATCCGGCACGAAGACTGGCCCTCCTCCAGTCCAGATTTGAGTCCGTTAGATTTCAAGATATGGCAACACTTGGAGGAAAAGGCCTGCTCAAAGCCTCATCCTGATTTGGAGTCACTCAAGGCATCCTTGATTAAGGCAGCCGCCGATATTGACATGGACCTCGTTCGTGCTGCGATAGACGACTGGCCGCGCAGAATAAAGGCCTGTATTCAAAATCGCGGGGGTCATTTTGAATAAACTTTATTACCATAAGAATCTATGTTTTATTAAGTTCATTTTGCTATATAAATGTTTACATAAATAATAAACATGTCTAAATTATTTCATATTGCACATGTGACAGAACTTATGACCTGACTATGTATTTCGGATATGTACATTCCATCCTTAGTTACGGTATCATCTTTTTCGGAAATTCTACTGAAAGGGACAAAATATTTAGGCATCAGAAAAAATGAATTAAGGCCTAAAGCATAAAAAAGACGAAAGCTGCAAACGCTACTTGAAAAAATTAGACATTTTAACTTTTCCATCGATTTTTATCCTAGAGTACTTAATGTTCGTTAAGAAAAACTATCATACACACGCACACACGTTTTATAGTAACACAATTCACACCAGAAATCTACGTAATAAAAACCATATAATACTTCCTTCTCCTAAATGCGTGCTATATAGAAATAGCGTTTTCTCTATAGCACGCCATAATAGTAGTTTATGTGACTGCTACATAATAGGGGGCATTAATACTCGAGAGTAGGTTTATTTATTTATTTCATAATAATATCACTCGAGAGTTTTAATGCCTAATTATGTACAGTTACATACACTAGTTTATCTACACACATATCATAAGCTCTCTTTGATGTGTTCAGGAACCGCATGTTTGACCGGCATTGTGGCTCTGCAGTTGGTTAGCTTATTCTGTAGCACCATCTTCGGGCGTTCGAAATTTGAATGTCAGTACCAACTTCACAGACAAACTAGGGGCGGCATGCAGGCGGGCGTCGGCGTTCGAAATTTGAATGTCATAATGTTTAGAAAAATTACACATTATGGTCATAATGTGTAATTTTTCAGATAAGAAATGAGTTTTTACCAAGTAGTTTAACATAATGCTTTTTGTACGCAGTAAAGAGGGTTTATGATACGTGTGTAGATAAAAATATTTAACCTGCTACCAAAATGCTATAAAAACATTGGATTTACATTTTTTTTAAACGGTTACTAAAATCTTAAAACATAAAATGTACTATGAAATCAATGACAAATGACTTAATGACAAATTAATGACAAAGAATTGATTGCTCAACAAATCCGCGTCGAAGTAAATAGGCCAGATTGAGTTTTATTGCCGTTTCTTTCTCGTATTAGCCGTACCATTGCAAATTAGAATACTTAGAGTCATAAAATAAAACTATGATAAATTACTTATACTGATACTGATTTTAGTTGTAAATATGTCCACTACTCTAAATATGTTTAGATTAAATTAAGATTTAAGATGTTATTTAATAAGGTTAATATTTGTACACCCAGCACTACTTGGTACCATCATTTGAAACACTGTAATAGTAGTTGATGTGACTGCTACATAATGGAGGGAATTAATACTCGAGAGTGGGTCCATGAAACGAGCCGAAGGCGAGTTTCATAATAATATCACTCGAGAGTTTTAATGCCTAATTATGTACAGTTACATACACTAGTTTATCTACACACATATCATAAGCTCTCTTTGATATGTTCAGGAACTGCATGTTGGACCGGCATTGTGGCTCTGCAGTTGTTTAGCTTGTTCTGCACGCAGGCGGGCGTCGGCGTTCGAAATTTGAATGTCAGTACCAACTTCACAGACAAACTTGGGGCGGCATGCAGGCGGGCGTCGGCGTTCAAAATTTGGATGTCATAATATGTAGAAAAATTACACATTATGGTCATAATGTGTAATTTTTCAGATAAGAAATGTAGTATGATATAATAGTTTAATATTATGATGATTGTAACGTGCGGTTTTTGTACGCAGTAAAGAGGGTTTATGATACGTGTGTAGATAAATAATATAAAACCTAGCTACAAACAATGATGAACAAATAATTTTTTTTGCATTTGTATTTGTAATAATTAGTTAAATAAAAAGGAAAAACTATTTAAAGCAAGAAATTATTTCAATGTTTAATTTGTACTGTCCTAGTATGTTAAACTCTGTCATTAATTGGCTTTATAATTTCTACATGGTGGGATGGGAGCAGAACTTGGACCAGGAGTTGCGAAATCCCCTTCCGTGCCAGTAGACAAATCCGATTCAGAATCACTAATGTCTGAATTTCCGGCTTTTAGGTTTTTCAAACTTATTCCTTTGTCATTTCATCGAGAGGGACTCGCATGACAATGGACGTTAAATAACTTTTATGCGCTACCACGACGGTCACGATCAGAGTATGCTTCCTTCTACGACTCGAAATGTCAATTACTAAGAAATGTTGGGTTATAATGGTGTTATTTGTCATTGTCAACGTCTACCGTCGCGTTCCGAATGGATATCTATGATGGTCGTCATTTCCAACTCGGAACGTGCATGATGGTCGTGACGTCACGTGAGCGATGATGGCTTTGTTGACGTGAGTCGGAACGCGACAAGTATAGAGAGACGGACAATTCCAGTGATACCAACTTAGCAACTTTATAGCTAGCTATTATTTGATGACAGACAGCTACAATTCAATGGAACTTGTAGCTAAACTTTTTAGCTACTTTTTCTAGCTACTTTTCATTTCATCATGAGACGTGAGGCAATCAATAGATGCTATGGTAGGTACAGGTCGGCGTTGGCCGGGAATTCCCCGTTTCCTGCTGCGCTACATACGACCGAATACTTAGTAAACCAAAATATAAGTACTCTTGCTTTAACTTGCCTTTTACTATCACATTCTAATGCAGAGGCTTTGAATAATAATGTATAAATACTAGAGTAGGCGCGCAAACTGACTTTCTTGCAGCTATAAGTAGAGCTAATTCACTCAAAACACCAATTCAGTCTGTGCTAAGCGCTTGTCGAGCCGTGACGCTTTTGTACGAGAGTAAGTCACTAAATAATGCCGTCATGTGCTCTGCGGTACTGTAAAAACTACACCGTGCAGACCAAAAAAGCCAAGGAATAACTTTTCATGTTAATTACCCTGTATTATCAGTAAAATACGCATATTCAATATTATTTTGTGAATTATAAAAATCAACAAAGCGACAGCCATGTTTTCTCTTTGAAAATCAAAGAGTAACAAGATTTTTACATGCAGATGTGTCATTTCCGAATTGTTATGCACGTCCAACGTGTTATGCACGTCACATATTTTTAAATTTTTACTGCACATGAAAATTCACATTACAAACATATGGAAAAGACATTTACAAAGGCAAGCTTATCTCTTACAAGAGATTTCTTCCAGCAAGGCCAAGATGATAAGGATAAATTTCATAGCAGTGACAGGTAGACCCTTGCGCAGAAATATAGCTCATGTTTATCTGACGAAAATTTAAAGAACTGTCAATTTATTTCTAAACTGACTAACAACATCACAACCAATGAAAAAAAACCCATTAAAATATTGGATATGTGCATATTCTCTTTTATTTTATTCCCAAATTCACATAATAGATCGCCTGCGCTTAAAAGTATGCAACATAGGCAGGATTCACTCGATAGGTATACTTTTGGGCAAAGGCGACTGTACGTCTTCGGCATGTCGCATCTGAGCGCAAAGATTTTTATCGATGACAACTGACAAACTATATTTTGTTCGAGCTAGCGTCTCTAGTATTTATACATTATTTCTCAAAGGTGCAAGTCAGTATTTTTGATGTGCAGTTTATATTTCCCCTTTGTTTACAGCATAATGTTTATTGTTTATTAACTTTTAAAATCATAAGTCATAAAAATACAGTTATTTTATGAAAATTTCAATTTCGACGACAATACGACCAAATTAAAGTGATGATCCAAAAGCATCCGTGCAGTACTTGAGACATACCATCATGATTTTGTAGGGTTATATGCGGTACAATGAAGTGGATCACTTGTTAGTAGGTAAATGATAAGAAAAGTTCCGCAAATAACTTCCCCAAATGAAACTGAAAGAAGCTAAGTACATGCCTACCTACCCATAATGGTAATAAATAATAACAGTGTTTCGTTTAATTTTACCGTTTGTTGGAATGGAAACTAAAAAATCATTCTGCCCGCAGTCCAAATTATTTGTTTGTCTTGCAACTTGAAAAATACTAGTGGGCACGGATTAACACTTATCCCTGGCGAATAAGGTTCTTTATTGGCCAAACTTTACGCCCTTGTACTTCTTGAGCCGTGTCTTCTTGAGGTTTTCGAAATTGCGGACTTACGTTTTTAGGGTTCCGTACCCGAAGGGTTCCAAACGGGACCCTATTACTAAGACTTCGCTGTCCGTCCGTCCGTCCTTCCGTCCGTCTGTCACCAGGCTGTATCTCAAGAACCTAGCTAGAGAGTTGAAATTTTCACAGATTATGTATTTCTGTTGCCGCTATAACAACAAATACTAAAAAACAGGATAAAATAAATATTTAAGGGGGCTCCCATACAACAATACCAGATACAAACTTATGGATGCACCTGGTTACGTACATGGAGTGTGAAAGTAACCGCACCAATAACTTTGTAAACAATTTTTTGCTGTGTAAAATCCAAACTATTCACTCCACACCATCGCTTCCATTGAACGGTGGTACGGAACCCTTCGTGCGCGATTTAGACTCGCACTTGACCGTTTTTTTTATTTAATTTATGGTAATCGATAGTCATTAAGGCAATCATATGTTCTCGGAACACTTTTTATTGTAAATAAATGTTGTATTGTAATTTGCGAGACAAAATTATTTAATAAAAATAATGTATGTTTACAAAAGAAGAGCCCGGTGTTGACTCGAGTTCAAAGATAAGGATACTCAGTGAATGTTACAAAATTCATTGTAATTTTGCAATTTTGTAATTTTGTATATCACACACTAAATACGACACATTAAATGCTAGTGGTAAAAATTTTGCTCTAAACAAAATACATCCTACTTATTTTGGGGTCTAAATATTTTCGTCCAAATTCTTCACAGAAGTCGTTGTTTTGGTAAAACGGCATATCCTAGGCTTTTGCAATTCGGTGTAGCGATAGTGTTAATTAGTCCGACTTTGCGTTGCTTTTTTGGGAAGATATTAGGCTATTTAATTATTTTAAAGATTACCAAAAACTCCCAAACGGTGTCATAGATAATTGAAAAAGTAATTTCACACAAATTACAAACAAATTACCACTAATATTTATGTAGCTGGCAAGATTTGTGTGTCAGTCACAGTTGTCAGTAGTTTTCTCAAACCAGCATTTGGTCAAACGTGATCCTAGCAGGAAATGGAATATCTCTAAAACCCGTGGACAAACAAAATTTGCTTTTCGGTCACATTTACCATTCACGACACACTAAATGCCCAAGCAGAGAGCAACTTAAATGTTTTCCTAACGAAACGAGAGAATGTGATGGTGGCTTTGAGTTTCCGTCAGACTGTGCATTAGGGCCTATGTAAAACTATAAGTTGAGCAACAGGTCGTAAAGTGCCATGAATATGCGTCCATTGAAACAATAAACTTTCATTATTGATCATGCTCTCTAATATGAATAATCTTTCGATTTCACATTTTCTTGCTGGGATAAGGGTTTTTCAACCCGTGATTCTAGCAGAAAGTGTTTTTGTGAAATATTTCAGCCCCGTGTGCAAAGAAATTCTGAAATTTCGGTCACATTTATATTTAACAACACACTAAATATGTGCACAATCAAAATCTGTCTAAATCGTACTTTCTTGCTAGGAGCACGGACTCCAGCAGTTACTCACTAGCAAGTGCCACGGACGGTTGAGTGTTTCTATAAACGTGTTTCTATAAACTGGAATTGACACATAAAGACTATTTTCGTACGGAACCAGGGAGGAAAATTATTTAAAAAAATATAGAAATAAATTAAAAGCGCACGATGCCTGGGTGCGAAGTTTGAGAAAGACAAAATATTATTTAATGTCCAGCTACAGGAGTTACAATAATAAAGTAAAAAAAGTATCCAATCGATGGCTGGGGCAGATGTATTTTCTTCTTTTTAATATTTTTAGTTTCCTTTAGATTGGCGTAATTATAAATTGCCAACGCTCAAACTAACGCCGCGTAACACTGTAGTATCGCCGTCCATTCTCGTCCAGAGCGCCCCACAGAGAAAGTAATCAGTAATTACTACTTGATAGTAAACCAGACCGACAGGGTTTAGAATTATTTGTTCTTACATTTCAACCTCACACGAAGACTATTCGGGGGCTTCGCTGCGCTCGGACCCTCTAGTCTTCACCCAAGCTACCGCAGTGTTTGCCCTGCTATTTAGTTTGCAATTAAAGTTTAAACCAGTTTACTATATAACTGTTTTAACCATTAGTTTATCAACTAACGCGTCATATTGTAAGCAGTATGCTACAGTTTACTATATGTCGATAGTTGCCCAACTAACGAGGAGAAAAAACGTTAGTTTATCAACTAAAGGTTTTGACAAATCTTACGGTGACATAATATATACAAGGTGACAATTAATTAGCTGACCATATTTTGGGGAATGATAATATCCATTATTATGAACAACTTGTAGTGTTATGCTACTTACATGTCATTTTCCTGGATTTTCAGCTGGATGCTTGCTGAGCTGTACAGCTTGTTATTTGGTATCACCTTTATTTTCATAGGACCCTGTAACGTTTTAAACCATAAGAACACATTAGCAAATCATTTTCGCTTTGTATTTTCACACTATCAGCTCTTCTAAATCGATAGCGAAGGGGTTTACCTTTGGTGACCTTGTATTTGGCTTTCTCCGAAACTCTGCAATCTCGGGCTTCGTGCGCGCTGGTGCGCTACCTTTTTATATTCATTGTTACTTCATTTACTTCATGTTTTTTTTTGTTGTTTTCCGTATTACGAGCCTGAAACCAAACTTTGACATTTATTGGCGTCGTTGTTTATCTGGTTGTCATGGCAATGTCCATTCAAACTCGTTAGCGGTCTGATATGTTTGCTTCAATACTTTTACAAAAATACTTTTTCTCTCTAGGCCACTCACAAAAATTGCTTTTAATTTAAATATTTTTTAGAACTCTCCAAAAAGGGTATAAGAGCGGAACATTTCTGAAATTCGAGAGTCTCACGTCAGCTTCTGAACGAGAAGAACCACCTAAAGGCCTTATCCCGGGGTCGCACTGCCCCGGGATCCTGCGAGCCGTTCCTACAAACACGATCCTGCGAGCCGTTCCTACAAACACGATCCTGCGAGCCGTTCCTACAAACGGGATCCTGCGAGCCGTTCCAACAACGGGATCCTGCGAGCCGTTCCTACAACGCGATCCTGCGAGCCGTGCCTACGACGCGATCCTGCGAGCCGTTCCTACAACGGGATCCTGCGAGCCGTAACTACAAATACGCCCGCTACCGTTCCTACAACGACGATTTCAACAACATCTACAACAACAAATACACCTGCATCCTGGTCATCACCCCACCGGTCTCCTACTCTCCGTGTCCTCCGCTTTTTTTTTCTATACCTAATCTATATTTTATAAAAACCTGTTCTCATCTCATCCATCCTCATCTTCGCATCATTTTTCTATAGTCTTCACTGTAAATAACTAATAAACTGTCACTACTAAATTTTATCCTGGTTGTTTTCTGTTAGGTTCTGGTTAGGTTCGTATCGTTACATGACAAACTTTCCCCAAGAAACATATGGTAGGTAGTATACTTACGAAATTATTTTTTTTGCTTCCCATATTAATTTGTAATCAGCTGATCGGGTCCATGTACTGAATGACGATTTTTTTTTTCATTTGTGACCATGAGCTTCTTGGGGAAAGTTGTTCATACTGATGGGTACTATTATTCCCCAAAATATGGTCGGCTAATTAAATATCACTTGTATATTGTATCAAGAAGCGTAAACACAATTGACTCAGATGGCCCCTCTGCCGTCACATCGGCAGATGGGCAATGCTCACCGACCGTTTTACAAATATCGCTACCATTGAACTTGTAATACAAAGCCACCGTCGTCATATACCTAACACACAAAGTTAGGCACATATCGTCGATGCCCTCAATTTAGAAATAGTAAAACTAAGCATATATTTTATTTCACTTTTATTACCAGCGCTCCTAGCATCGGACGCTTTCTAACATTGGTTAATTTTAAGTCACTTTATGTAAGAACTGAGTATAAATCATAATTGCACATCCTTGGACTTTCTTTCATCTCCACTGTCAGCCACTACATATAATTGGCGCAGTCACGGAGTTGTAGAATCAGTTCCGGATTCTTCGAGTATCAATCTGCTGAACTGGTCGCTGTATCTACATCTACAACAAGAACCTATGAGAGCTGGCTTTTGGACGTGAAGAGGAACCCGCCTTATCCAGACATCGATAGAACGAGGCTCCAACCAAGGAAAGATGCTGTTAATTTTGTAAGTACATTATACTCTAATTATTGGTTGCCATTTTCCTTAATTTTTTTTTCCAAATCGTCCTGAATAATCCCAAAAATTTTCCATCCTAATTCAGCACGATTTAGGGGTAGTTCCCTTAGTGATAGTAATAGGCGCCGTAATCTTCGCATCGAGCAAAGAGACGCATTTAGGGATTTAGACCCTATACAGGAGGAATTTCCTACTGAAATGGCGGCCGCAGATTTAGATACCATTCATAAAGCACTAAGAAATGTGCCCGAATTTGACGGGAATCCAAACGTCCTAATTAGATTCCTAAGATTATGTGATCAATTAGTTCAGACATATGTAAATGCCGCCCCAGGTCATGAGTTGATTAACTTATATCTATTAAATGGCATTTTAAATAAAATACCGGGACCTGCTGGCCGTACATTAGCCACCAAAGGCACACCGTCCACTTGGCAAGGTATCAGAAATACTTTGGTCAACAATTTCAGTGATCAAAGAGACGAGTCTGCTCTCTACACAGACCTGTCCATGTTAATTCAAGGCACAGGTACACCGCAAGATTTTTACGAACGGGTACAAAATCTATTGAGCACTATCATGACATACGTGGAACTACATGATAGCGTAGCCACCACCGTTGAAGCCAAGCGTTCCCTATATAAAAAGCTTGCCCTTCAGTCATACCTAAGAGGCTTAAATGACCCACTAGGATCGCGAATTCGATGCATGCGACCAAACACCTTAGAGGATGCTCTCCAATTTGCGCAAGAAGAGTTGAACATCCTTTATTTGCAAGGCAAAAACAAGCCAACCCCCTTCAGAAACATGACACCATTCACTGCACCTTCAGCTAGGTCACAAATATTCACTGCACCTACATCTGTTAGACCTCAAATCCCTCAAAATTATTCGTTTGCACCAAATCCACACACACACGCATTTATGACAAATCAGGATCCAATCCCACCACCAATGCAAAGAAACAGGTATCAGCGGAACCCTAACAATCCAGGTCCTTCACAAACACAGCAAATTTTTAGTGCCATGCCCAGATCTAACATGTCTACCGGCTTTAGGATCCCCCAAGCGCAATTTACTCGGCAAAATCAGTCTTACAATCAAGCCCAACCCATGAGTGGTGTTAGCCACCCCGTGGCCCGAACTTTGCCACCAACAAGGCCCAACAATTGGCGGAGCAATGACAACTCTCATGTTGACTACAGGTCGCGAGAAATGCATTTACATGAAATACAAAACCCTTCTGAGTCTTGTTACTATGGTTATGAAGAGCCGTTATCTGCAGAACAATTCTATATGGGATCATACGAATACCCACCCCAAGATACGTTATGTTATGATCAAAATGATCAGGTTGTCGTTAACCAAGAAAATGAATCAAATTTTCCCTTAGATACGGAGGGGAGTTACCCCGAATAGAGTTAAATATACAAAACAAGCGGCAACTGCCCTATATACAGATTGAAAACCCGCCCCTAAGGTTACTTCTGGACACTGGCGCTAATCAATCTTTCATAAGTCCCGAGGCTTTAAATAAATACTTTCCCGGTTTGACTCTTAATTATGACCCATTTATCGTCACCAACATACACGCATCTACCATGAACAACTATTCAGTCACTATCCCCTGTTTTAACGAAATCCAAGACTCAAAATCAATAAAACTATACGTGTATAAATTTCATGATTATTTCGATGGCCTTATCGGTTGCGATCTACTTGAACAGTGGCAAGCGAATATCGATCTAGGAAGTCGAATACTTAGCACCCAGTTCGCGAATAACAAAATTCACATGCATGGACCAGAAAGTCACCAACTATTGGAGGACATAATCCCGGCCCAGTCATCAAAATTACTAAAAGTCCCGACCACAATAAATAACGGTGAAATTCATATAGATGAACAGATGATCTGTAATTGTAACATCAACGAGTGTATTTCAATATCTAAAAATAACTTTGCATATGTGGAAATATCTAATCCAACACAGAATGACATTATTTTATTATTAACAGAACCCGTACATGCACAACTATACAATGAGCAAACCTTGCAATTTTCAAGTGTCAATGCCCGGTCACAGGAAGTCATACCGCGTTTGCGCACTGGACACCTAAACGATGAAGAATCATGTAATTTGATAAACTTATGCAGCGAATACTCCGATGTTTTTTATGTGGAAGGCGAACAATTGTCGTTCACAAATCAGATTAAACATTCGATTAATACAACTGACGATAACCCGGTTCATAGTAAAACTTATAGATATCCATACATACATAGAGAAGAAGTTAGAAATCAGGTACAAAGTATGTTGAGACAAGGAATTATTCGGCCATCTACCTCTGCCTGGAGTGCCCCTATTTGGGTAGTCCCAAAAAAATCAGACGCATCAGGAAAGGTTAAGTGGAGACTAGTCATAGACTTTCGAAAACTTAATGATAAGACTGTTGAGGACAAATATCCAATACCAAATATTGTTGATATTTTAGATAAACTGGGAAGGTGTCAGTATTTTACTACACTAGATTTGGCCAGCGGTTTTTACCAAGTAGAGATGGACCCAAAAGACATTCACAAAACTGGTTTCAATGTAGAGCGCGGACACTATGAGTTTCTTCGTATGCCCATGGGCTTAAAAAACTCACCATCAACATTCCAGAGAGTTATGGATAATATCCTACAAGGCGTTGAAAATACCATAGTCTACTTGGACGATATTTTGGTATACTCCACATCGCTCCAGGAACACATAGTGAACCTCAAGAAAATATTCCAACGACTCCGCGAAACCAATTTCAAAATTCAGATGGATAAATCAGAGTTTTTAAAACGCGAGACCCCATATTTAGGCCATATTATTACCCGAGAAGGCGTAAAACCAAACCCAGATAAAATTGCCGCAATATGCAAGTACCCAATCCCAAAAACTACTAAACAGATTAAAGGTTTTTTAGGTTTACTGGGCTATTATCGTCGATTCATACCAGATTTTGCAAAAATTACGAAACCGCTTACCGCATGCTTAAAAAAAGGATCCAAAATTATCATTAATTCCGATTACATCGATTGTTTCGAACATTGTAAAACTCTTTTGACAAATGACCCTATTTTAGTATATCCAGACTTTTCAAAAGAATTCATTTTGACTACAGACGCGTCAAATTACGCCCTAGGAGGGATTTTATCTCAAGGTTCTACGGGCGTAGACCACCCTATAGCATATGCTTCAAGGACTCTCAATGACAGCGAGGTGAATTACTCCACCACTGAGAAAGAGCTGCTTGCTATAGTTTGGGCTACCAAGTATTTTAGACCTTACCTCTTTGGCCGGAAATTTAAAATAATTACAGACCACAAGCCTTTGCAATGGCTCATGAACATGAAAGAGCCCAATTCTCGACTAACTCGATGGAGGTTAAAGTTAGCGGAATATGATTACACCATAGTCTACAAAAAAGGCAAGGCCAATACAAACGCAGACGCTTTGTCTCGCATCGAGATAAACAACGAGAATATGTCACTGTTAGTCAATCATTCGGAGATTAATACAAGTTCATCGTCTTCCACGATATCAGCACCCGATCACAACCCTATTCCTAGCTCCTCAGCTACAGCCACCGCTCACACTAGCGCCGAAAATCCGACACTAGAAATCCCTATAAGCACTGACCCTTTGAATAAATTTAAAAAACAGATTGTGTTGAACATTATAAATCACCCGCCTAGAACCAGGCCTACAGTCACGCAACCTTTTGAAGGTCATATTAAGACTTCAATTGACTTATTCGACCAAAGATTAGAAAGTAGTTTATCTAAAACAATCCAAAATCATGTAGACCCCAATAAACGCACAGCTCTCTTGATCAACCCCGAAAACAAAATTTACACCATAATTCCTATCATACAACGTATTTTTGGTAGCTCAGCCATGAACTTGGTCCTTGTAAAATGTGAACTGGAGAACGTTGTCTTACCCCTTAGGCAGCAATCTATAGTAAAAGCATATCATGAAGGGAAAACTAATCATCGAGGCATCAATGAGACATTGCTCTCATTATCAAAACGTTATTTCTGGCCAAAAATGCGCGACACGATTACAAAATACATAAGTACTTGCAACACGTGTAATACCGCTAAATATGACCGCAACCCACCACGCCCTCAATTCAACATAGTACCAACTCCCTCTAGGCCATTTGAAGTAGCGCACGCCGATGTACTTACTATCGAACAGGAAAAATACCTAACTCTCGTAGATTCCTTCTCTAAATATGCGCAAGCATATCACATCCCTGGTTGTACTGGACTCAGTATCATTAAAGCTTTTTTGAAGTTTGCTACTCATCACGGATATCCCTTGACTTTGGTAACAGATAATGGGACTGAGTTTGTTAATCAAATTGTAAAAGAGTTTTTGAAATTACACAACATAGAACACAATACTACAATGCCCCATGCCCCAAATCAAAACGGGATGATAGAGCGTTTCAACTCTACCCTTTTGGAACATTTACGGCTGCTTAAAGTAAAACACAAAAATGAAACCGCCAAAAATCTTATTCCCTACGCACTAATTGCTTACAATAGCTCAGTGCACAGTTTCACAAAATGCAGACCTTTCGAAGTTATATCAGGCCACTTTGATCCCCGAGACCCTATTAATATAAACCTAACAGAGAGATTAATGCAGCAATATATAAATGACCATCGCGAACGAATGGAAACTATTTACCACCATATACATAACATGTCGCTCGCCGACCGAGAAAAAAGTACTAATAGAATAAATGAGACACGGGAACCCCAAATTCAATATGAACCAAATCAAGAGGTGTTTGTTCGAAACCCCGCCGCAGCCCGACAAAAACTTGCCCCCCGCTTTAAGTCTGACAGAGTAACTAGTAATTTACCAATTCATATTTACACTACAAAAAACCGCGGCCCAGTAGCTAAAGTAAGACTTAAGCGGCCACTAAAGAATAGAACCGTTCCGTTGTTACAGATCCCTAATACTGATCTCGACCTCCGCGGCCCAAGTACAAGAAATACAACTCGACAACCTCAGTAATGGACCGGGCCTACTACCATTCAAACTAGGCACCGCTAAAATAATTTCCCATTACCACACTTTCATCCATGAAATAGACTTAGGTAAAATCAAAGATACCATTTTCAACTTAAAGACTCAGCTATCCGACACTTACACATATACTTCCAACACTCTTAGTGATGACACGTCAATCTTTAAGTTTCAAATTAAACATTTATATAATAAACTCGATAAAGCGCTTACTCACATTGAAACATTTTTAGCCACTCGAGTCAAGAGAGGTTTGTTCAACCCTTTAGGCGCTCTTATCAAAGATATCACAGGCAATCTGGATCAAAACGATGCTATCCGATTCGAAAACGCTATCCAGGTCTTGAATAACAACCAAAAAAGTATTTCTGATACCTACACTAAACACATTACTCTATGCAATGAAATGACCACTCAACAGGCCCACCTAATTACCGATCTAAAAAATAATCAGGCAAAATTACAGATAGCTCTTTCAGCCAACAATAATTCGACGGCTACTGATAACGAGCGAAATATGAGACATGCAAATCTTGTTCATTTTTTCGTCGCTTTTGGCGAGAAGGTTCAAGATTTATGTAATGAAATAGATAGGCTTGAGAATATTTTGGCATTTAGTCGTACTAATTCTATGCATCATTCGGTTTTATCAGTTAAACAATTACGAGATCTCATCTTTAAGTTGCAAAATTATTATGAACCAGAGCAGATCATTTCATTGGACATAAGGTACTATTATGATATAATAAATTTAGGAACCTACTTTGCAGACACAAGACTTGTTATAGTACTTAAATTCCCAATATTTATCAAAAAAACCTTTGACCTCTATAAGTTATGTCCGATCCCCAACAAGAATAATAATATCATCCTCCCATCCTATCCATTCATGGCATCCAATATAAACGAGTATGTGTACATAGAGGCTGAATGCCCGAAGGTCAACGCATGGCACATCTGCAAGCAGAACATCGGCCATCAACTACGAACGCAACGGGACTGCATCCATCGATTAATATATTTACAGGAGATAGATGAGACGTGTCAACCTACGCCTATCTCGCTGTTCAAGGAAGCTCTTATGGAACTGGATAGCCAGAACTACATTTTATCGTTTCCAAGGCCCACCAAAATTCAACTTATATGCAAACAAGAACAACATCAGCTGTTGGAAGGAACTTATCTAGCTCGCATCCCGCACAACTGCAGAATCAAGGCACCGGAGTTTACAATAGTCAACGTCGAAGACAGGATTCAAGGACTACCGATTGAATTGATGAACATTCCGTGGCCAGCAATCGCCGGAAAACATCAGACAATAAAGTATAATTTAACTACCATCGAATTATCCAAACTGCATAACATTCAAGCGCAGCTAGCAACAGAGCGTCCAATTACAATACAAACAATAGATACCTCCGTCTATCATACGACGATTCCGCTCTACGTCATCGCACTAATCGGTGCAACTGCACTGACTGCAGTCTACATTATACGCCGAAGAAAGGCTTACATTGTAAATAACAAATGAGTTGATAAATATCAAACGCCGGTATGTCCTTGATAGATGAAAAGGAGATAATGAAGCTTTTCCGCTTTCGCGCACTTATAGATCGTATTGCGTAAGCCTTTAGATTTATTTTACCTCGCTTGGTCATTTTTAACCTATGGCAACATTTAATATAAAGTGTACCATAGGAAAAACCGTTAAAATCGACAAAACTAGTTTGGACATACTAGGTTTTGAACCACACCAGTGGACTTACAGGATTTTGAAAAAAAGACATAGCTGGACTTACTTGATGTTGATCAGAACTATTCTTAACCGTCCCCGGGGGTTGTACTCAGGAAACAGATATTATAATGGTTTTGTCTATTTTGTTTTTTTGAGCCGTTCCTACATACCTAAATATTTCCAGTATGTAACACATATGAAAAATGGTGTAATAGTAACTTTGTTTCTTTATTCAATAAAAATCACAGTAATATTTCTTACAAAGTTATAACCTTATCTATTAACCGTAAATTAACACTTTTCTTTTACACGAAATCGATTATTTCTTCGTTTTCTATATCTCCTGGATCTATTATACTTTCCGAATCATCATCCAGCATTGCATTGTTGGCCCTAGTGAGCAAATTTTTATAATATGATAAATTTTCAAAGGTCTCCCATTCATTTCCAAAATGTTTGTTTAAGAGATTGCTCACATCATTCAATTTAGCTGTTTTTACAGGAACTCCAGTTGGTATTATATCCAGAGTGAGTTCATTCATTCTTTTTCCACGTTTAGTCAAAGACCGTCCTTCACAAACGTCATTTCTATATGAAACTTCACCGCGAACGTGAACTTTGGAGGTACTCAATTTTTTAAAAAGAATTCTCTTACATTTACTTATTTTGAAATGCCAAGCTTGTGTACCTTTGAGGAATTCTTTTGATTTTTCTTTCCAGTCATAGACCGTCACTTTGGTCGCCAATTTTTCAATAGTTGCGTGTTCTTTAATAATCTCTTCATATTCACTGGGCAAAATAATGTCCTGTCTTTTTTTAATGACTCTCTCTGTCAAGGCAAACACCCTGTCGGCGGGCAAGAAAGAGTGGCCTGTCACAGGAAATATGATTTCAACTTCTTTGATATTAGTGTCTGTCTCAAGGAGCCATTTTATAAGCATGCATACGATGATCGAGTTCTTATTCTGTCCACCACAGCCGTCTGAAAAGAGCCTTATTTTTTTAATACCGGTCAAATCTGTTGTTTTAATACAGTGATAAAGGGCCGAGCAAATCTCATTTGAACCTTTAGCTGCTTCATCTTCTGTCCAAAGGTATGCCTTGACATTTTCGGGTGTCAAAGGTGCTAGTGAAGTGCCCTTTACTGTCGTAAAATTGTATAAATACAATTGTCTGGAATAGTATGCTGACTGATCAGGTATCTTCGGTAGTGGGAGATTTTTTTCGCAATCGAATGAGATTATTAAAACACCAGGAATCTCTTCCTTCAACATTTTATAAAATTGTTTTGCGCGCAGGTTGTGAATTCTATGATTAGTTATAAGTTCTTGTTTTTTCTGTTGTGCCTTTTCAATTTTAATTCTTTCTTTTAATTCGAGACAGAGAGAACATACGTCTGTCTTTGGGCTTCCGAATCCTATGTTAAATCGTGTGTTGAATATTTTCCTAAAAAAACCTATTTTGACGCCGAATCCCGGCAGAGCCTCGTCGTTGTACATTGAAAACATTTTTTTTATGTTCAACCCTGGTTCCAAATATTGGCGGACTTTTATCTGGTCTCGACAATAATGAGATTCTAATGGTTTAAAAGTTTTGATAAACTTTTCCACGGCTTCTCTCTTTGAGGCAAAAGCGAATTGTTTTCTATCTCCTCCTCTGTTTTCTTTGGCTAGGCCACCATTATCGAAGTGCCTCTTTGCTATTCCTTCAATCCTGGATGACTTGAGACGAGTAGCCTCCAGGAATGTCTTCCTGCATACTGGCACTGGTATCTTCGTAGAATGATGGGGTATATAAAATTTTACGGAAAAAATCCTTGGATTTTTTGTCCCAGTTCTAGGCCGATTGCGTTTCACTTTTGTGACCATCATGTGCTTTATTAAGTAATTGTCCTGGTCAATTTTTGATGTCATTTCATAAAGTTTTTTATGAAAGTGAAATAGGTCGTTGCTGGTGAGTGACATACATTTCATACTTAAGTTATTATGTCGGCATGGTGGTTTTCTTGGTAAGCCTGGTGCTGAATACCTGAAAGTAATTTATAATTATTATTTTATTATTTATTTATTTATTTACTGGCATTTAATTAAGTGCACAGTTTTGTATTCTTACTACCATTTAAACCACTAAGGTTTGTGTGTGGTGATATCTACTCATTATACTGTATTTATATTTTAAGTTTAAGTAAGTATGTATTACAATGTATTTACTTTTTGATTTTGTATGCAATTCTCATGTTGTATTTACACCTAGTTGTGAAAGAAAATAAGATTTGAGTTTGTGTTTAATGTTTGTCTATGTGATCGAGTTTAGGGTTTGCGTAGGTAAGTTATTTATCAAGCGCGGAATCATGAAGGAGCTCGTCCGCTCGCCGTAGGTATATTGTCGACTTTAATTTTGCAACGAATCTTTGGTATGTAAAAAATATATAAAAAAATAACATTAGCGGAGTGTCCCCGGCCTGGTTCGGCCCTGAGTTCGGCCCTGACCACGCCAACGAACAATGATAGTAGCAAAATAGTTACTTACAATTTCCTCTTTTTCGCAGCTTTTTTCCGGATTGAGTTTATGTTGCTCCTTTTTCTTGCCTTATCAGGCTCAACATTTATCACTTTTGGATTCATTTTGAGTGTTTGAAATCAATATAACTTAATGTTTACGGCACAACAACACCACACGCAACAGTTCCAAAACAGTAATGGCTGCCATATTGTCTGATTGCTTGATGCTGATTGGCTAGCTTGGACTTATAGGATTGTGATATGAACGACCATCAGGACGTACTGGGTTCTGAAGTGTATAGAAGTCTTTTGACAGTGTTTTCATAGTAAAAGTGTGGACATATTTGAATTTGAATCATCCTGGAATGATCACATTTTTTTGTACTACAATTTCGTATATCAAAGTCATTTTTTTTCTTGAGTGGACATACTGGCGTTTGATATTTATCAACTCAAATGCGAATCAACGACTCAGGCTGATATTCCCTTATCGCATCTCAACTTAGCACAGGACAATCGAGCCGCAACATTTGCAGTAGACATCAGCAAATAGTTGCTCATCTTAAGGAGGGAGGTGTAATACAAAGCCACCGTCGTCATATACCTAACACACAAAGTTAGGCACATATCGTCGATGCCCTCAATTTAGAAATAGTAAAACTAAGCATATATTTTATTTCACTTTTATTACCAGCGCTCCTAGCATCGGACGCTTTCTAACATTGGTTAATTTTAAGTCACTTTATGTAAGAACTGAGTATAAATCATAATTGCACATCCTTGGACTTTCCTTCATCTCCACTGTCAGCCACTACATATAATTAACTACTATTACTAGCGTATAGAACCGACACCGCGAACCAATTGTTTGCACCATGACCTAACGCCAACCGGCGTTATTCCCTATTCCCTTTAGTCCCTCGCCAGCGCTCATAGTGACCGCATGCGGTAATTGTGATAAAAACAGTTCTAAAATGCCTTCTTGTGTCTTGCAAACTTGTAAAAATGCGACTACTACGAAGAAAAAAGATAGTGGCGTGACATATCACCAGTAAGTAAGCAAAATATCAACTAAAATAACCCAAAACTAATTTTGAACATTATTTTCTACTTTACCCGACTTTTCTATGAAAACCATAGAATATGAAATGAAACCATATGAAAGAACATAAACCATGGAATGCGAAAGCGCAAGTCATCTACATAAAACCTTTGTTTAAATCTGGGTTACAATTACCCACCCAATACTGACGGTGTCGAACAGATGTGGCTGTCTCTCAACTTGAAATCTACAAGGTTGATAGTAGTGTAACGGCACCAGGCCAAGGTCGAGCCGCCGCTATCAGTAGCTATGATCGTCTATTCTGTCTATCCCAAAATGAGAGGACCCGATTCAGCTGTAAGATTTGTAAGTTAAGAATGATAAGTCTGAATTCCTCGTTCGTTGAGAAATTCGTTAGGCGTACAATAGTCGAACGAAGTTTGGTTCAGGAAGTTACAGTTTCAAGTTAGACAGAGAAAGCATATATGTCCGCGAGCCGGTAATTCGCATCAGTCAGCGGTGTATTGCGCCAGAACGATCGTTGTTATATTTTATGTGATGGCACCATCTGGTTTTTGTATATATGAGCGCATTAGAACTTCTTTTAGTCTTTTAGTGGTCGACCACAGTTTATAATATTTGTTTGTGATATCGTATAGATATCCGTCGTAGTTTTACGTCGTCAGTACTCAATGATATTTCATGTGCTCGCTAGTAGCGGCTTGTGGTGGTTCCAATTATATATTTGGTTCACGGCAATAAAGATCCGAAAAGACCGGTTTACACAATTGCGATTTGAGTTCCGAAATGGGTTCTGAACTAGCGGTTACCTCAAAAGGTCCGTGACGTTTTGAAACCTTCAACTCTGCGCAAATTGAGCTGTATGTTATCGAAACGTAAGCATTATTGTTTTAGGAGATCTAACCCACACCATAGCGAAGTGCATAGTTCGATAAATACCGAACTATGAATTCCACTAGCCTCAGCACGTCCTGGGCTGAGCCAAATCATATATACCGACTCAGCTTACACATTAGACCTCCAGCGAAATTTACATTTAATTTAAAAATGCAACTTGAATCCAATCTGACCCAAGGCAATGCAAAACACCTACCCGGTCCTAAACAATGAAACAACTTTAGACTGTAAATTGATCTCTTCGCGCGTCCCCGACAACACTCAAATGTCAAAATATCAACAGGATATGTTATCTGTGTTGACAACGGTTTAACTTTGTTCTGAATTTGTTATTTCCATCCGCGGAACCTCATCGATCAAACAGTCTCCCTGTGCCCTGCCAACCTAGGTTTAGCCGCAACTAAACTCCTGTCTAACCTAGTCTAAAAACCTAATGTTATACCACGTCCATTATCGACACCACTCGAAAATGGTTGAGTTTGATTTGAATGTGCTTGAATGTTTAACGACTGTGTGTGTGGGAATTACAAAACTCGCTACTCGAAAGGAATGAGGAGAGGATTAGCCCGCGAATATCCTAAGAGCCAATCCAGGAACCCTATGGTGAAGGAAAAAGGAATTTAGGGTCGCTCCAAGCCCAGACTCAGACTCAGATTAATTGACTTACTAGTTCTTTTCTAACGACCCAAGGATAGTTTTGGAGTTTGGGGTTGGTTGATATAAAGGTTAGGAACCGAGGTATATCTCGGCGCTTCAGACACTCACGAAAACCCACTGAAACTTCGCAATCACAAATTCGTATAGTTCTGACGCGTAACACGGCAGACAAAAACTGTTTAGAACTCGTGAAAGACGACTGTCACAGTAGCTAGACGCTGAGACTGAATGCCCTCCCCTCTCATGCTCTGGTATTTATATGCGTCCTTTGCGAACACGCTCTGCCCAAGCGAAGCTTCTTATCACTAACTACACAGGGTCTAATTTCAACCATGCCATGCAGATCCGCCGTTCTACAAATTGTGTGTACGCATATTCACTATGATCAACCGTAGGTGATCACTCAAATCATTTGGTACTGCCGATACACAGAATCTGTTGATCGCTGACCAATAAAAGCTTGTTGCGATTAATTAAGCATTCCCGACCGCTAGGGCGCGTAGCTAAGACCACCAGAATGCTATCCAAACTAGCGGTGTCAGACCCTCCATATCATACCTCAATCGCAATTGTGTATTTGCAATCAACATAATAGCTTTCTCCGTTCCATAATAACCTTTCATTATTTAGTTATTCATAATTTTATTCAACGCGCAGCCAAATCGGCTCTGATCTCTACACATCTCGCAGGAATGCGACAAAAAAACTTTGCCTGAAAACTTCCACGAACCAACCCACGCGTCGGCTCTGTTTTTTTTTTGCTAACTTTGCCAGTAAGCTACGCAAAACCCCCAAACGTTATCTGAACCGATTCTCGTATTCAAAACAGCGCGGCGTTGGGCTAGCTCTCTACCACGCAGAATGAAGTATCAAATGTACCGAATCTCGTGTACCATTACAGCCCCCTCCCAGACCTTGAGACACTGTTTATCTCAGTTAACATGGCGCAAGGATCTCATTACCACTATGCTACCCATGCTTTGTACATATCTACTCTATATGTACGGACATCTCAAATCATGTACACAGACCGATGAATCTGTCAATTATGTATATAATATTTACACAACTCGATTGAGTTCTCTCCTGTCTTATCTTATTTATCTATCTAACTATACAACCTCGCTTACCCGCAATTTATCCTAATTCGTATTACTATATATATATACAAATTGTTTTTTTTTTTTTGTTTTTTTTTTTTTTTTTTTTGTTTCCAAACCATGCAAGATCCTTAAATCTACAAAGTAGTTACTCAAATTTACAGCTAACAGCTTAATTATATAACTTTTATACACTATCTTATTTGTCTACGCCCTTATTCGTCCTCACATAATACCTGGCTATATTTATAGTATTGAAGTTACCCAATATCTCATTTGAACCCGGATCTACTAACGTATAACAGTTAGGATATACCACTGCCGAAATAACATAAGGCCCTTTATACAACAACGAAAATTTCCGCATGATTTTATGTTCTTTATTTGAACGCACAAAAGTCTTAAGTTTCACATAATCACCTATACGATAGACCTCTAACTTACGCCGTTTGTCCGCCTGTCGCTTACGTCGTTCACTAGAACTTTTAGAGTTTTCTATCGCTACATTTCGCACCTGTTCCGTATCCCGCACACTATGGCCTAATAACCATTCATCGCCTAATTCCTTGTCAATAGTTAACGGTTCCCGCCTACCAAACGCTAACTCATTAGGCGCAAAGCCTGTGCTTGTGTGTTCGATATTATTATAGC
This sequence comes from Argyresthia goedartella, assembly GCA_949825045.1. Taxonomy (NCBI): domain Eukaryota; kingdom Metazoa; phylum Arthropoda; class Insecta; order Lepidoptera; family Argyresthiidae; genus Argyresthia; species Argyresthia goedartella. Next base: position 14,977,672 of record OX463821.1, on the reverse strand, counting down.
AATTTTGAATGTCCGGTAACACGTCGACCCAACTACGATTACTTCCGCCGCAATAAGTTCTAATCAGTCGACCTAGCTCGCGATTCACTCTTTCTACGCTATTAGAATTTGAACAATACACCGACGTATGAGTGACTCGAATCCCTAGCTGTTTGAGTCCAAATTCCCAAACTTTCGATATGAACTGTGGTCCTGAGTCCGTAATTATAGTTTCGATAGGTATTTCCCTATGAAATCTCTTTGTACAAGCGAGCACGCTCCTACCTGTCGCTTTTCGCATTGGATATAATTTTATTACCTTACTGTACACGTCTTGAATCACATATATATATTGATACCCGAATTTACCTACGGGCAATGGCCCATAAAGGTCCGAGAAAACTTTCTCACCCAACTTTTCCGCCAACACCGGTGTACAAGGACCAACGGTATTGTTAGTACTTGGTTTGACCTTTTGACATATGTCACAACTTCTTATCACCGCGCTAATCACCCTACTCATATGAAGAAAATAATATCTGTCCTTCATCAGTGCTAATATTTTATATCTGCCGTAGTGACCTATTTCTTCATGTATGTGTAAAATAAGTTCCTCCTGTATTGATTTCGGAATTACTAGCAACTGTACGTTCCGCTTCGGCACGTGAAAATATAACGTATCACCTACTAGCTTATAATTTTCAAAACCTCTTGTCCCCGTATCTACGACACTACGTCTGATACAACCACTAATTCGATTTAACCGCTCATCTTCGCTTTGTAATCTCGCAATGTCCCGTAAACTCGAAATAACACTTGCGGTATTCGATGCCTGAAACCAGAATATCCCCGGCTGAACATATGTACTGTCAATCATACCTCCAGGTCCCGCTATTTGCCTGCTTAGCGTGTCGGCAATTTGATTATCAGTCCCTCGCACAAATTCTATGTCGTAATCGAATTGCTCTAAAAACATAATCCACCTCGTTACGCGTGCCCCTAATAAAGTCCACGACTTAATGAACGTCAAACTTTTATGATCAGTTCTAATAATAACCTTTTCTCCCCGCAAATATATCTCAAATCGCTTTAAAGTGTATATAACTGCATACATTTCCTGTTCACTGATAGCCCATCTCGTCTGAGCACCCTTAAATGCCTGCGAACAGAACCCTATAATTCATTCCTGGCCCGATTCATCTAATTGATAAACATAGCCCCCAATTCCTATAGCGCTGGCGTCACATTGAACATAATATGTTTTTCCCGCCAATGGCTGACTCAAAATTATACTTTCTAAGAATTGGTTTTTTATCTCGTCAAAAGCACTTTGCATCTGCGCACTCCAGACGAACTTGACTCCAGACCGTAATAAATTGTACAAGGGCTGTGTTAACGTTCCAAATTTTTTTATAAACCTCCGAAAGTAATTTATGAACCCCAAAAATGCCCTCAATTGCCTGACAGTTCTGGGTGACGGATATAATTTAAGTGTTTCAATTTTGTCCGGGTCCATCTGCAAACCTTGTGTAGACAAAATGTGCCCCAATAACTTGACCTTTTTTAGTGCAAACTCGCATTTTTTTAGTTTGCATGTGAAGCCCGCGTCCTTCAATTTACTCAGAACCGTGTCCACTTGAGACAAATGCTGTTCGAAGTCACCCTCAGTTAAAATTGCCAAATCGTCAACAAAATTTAAACAATATGACCTAACCTCTGGCCCTAGAATTAAATCCATCGCCCTCGAAAATGAACCCACACTGGTTTTCAACCCCTGAGGTAAAACGTTGTAAACATAACTTCTGCCTTGATATACAAAACCCGTGTATCGTTTAGATTCGTCTGATAATGGTATAGAAAAATACGCATCTTTGATATCAATAACTCCTATGTAGTTTATTCGGCGCCCGGATTGCAATATCTCACTCATTAAAGGTGTGGTTTCAACCTCCCCAACCATTCCCGTGTTTAATTGTCGTGCATCTAGCAGAATACGGACCTCTCCTGATTTCTTTAATGTACAAGTCAATGGACTGCTGAAATCCGTAGATTGCCTGCTAATAATACCTATCAATTCCATTTCTTCCAAACGTTTTGTTACTTTATCGCGATATGCGAACGGTATGGGATAGCTTCGTTTTACGAAAGGCGTTTCATCTCTCATTTTTATCTCATGTATATATTTATTTGTCCGACCTACCCTATCGCTAAACAACTCTGCATGTTTATTTAACACCGGCAATAACCTTGTTTTGTGTTCAAAAGGTATTGATGAATTATTCACATATTCCTCTATCATATTTCTACAGGTATCTTGGTTCTGTACTTCCATTGTACAACAGCAAGAGTCCTGATTAGGGCCAATACCTAATGGTATTTCACACATCCGCCCGGCGCTTCGTATAATTAGCCTCTTATTACCCTCACACGTTAAACTGGCTCGCGTCTGTTGTATAAAATCAAACCCTAAAATTAAATCTTTAGGCACCCTTGTTAATACTAGCATTGGAGTATCGATAACGCATTCACCTATTGTTAATGGTAACGTTACTAATTTATCAACCTTTTCCTTACTGACTCCAAATGCACCTGTGATTCTCAAACTTGGAATCGGTATTTCCGTCGGTTTTCCCAATTGTCTGCACACTTCTTCGTACACTCTCCGACTTATTACGCTGATTTCGCTCCCCGAATCAATCAAACTCCTTACAACAATATTCCCAATACGCACATCTATCTCAGGTAATGTCAATGTACTACATAACTCGCGCCCACACTCAGTCGAATCGTCGTCTCTGAATATCGTATGTAAACGTCTGTCATTTCGATCTCTACAATTCGATCTAGATTTTTCCTCTAAACACACGGCATATCCGTGCGCTTTATGCGCTAATAATTGAATAAATTCATTTACACCCACGTTCGAATCCAAATTACACAAATCATACAGTCTATGCTTTTTTCCAATTTGATCGACTGTCCACCCGAACCGTAATAAATATCTGAGCGCGAACGACCCGCGCGAGTCCACTAGTTTTTTGAATTCTGACTTATCGCATTATTCCTGTCACTTGAACTTTGCCCTGCCTCTGTATCTCCTGAACTATCATTGCCCCTCTGGAATCCTATTGCCTTGAAGCTAGGCTGAGGCTGTCTGCCTCTACCGCGAAAATAACCGCGACCACGCGTCCCAAATTCGTTTCGCGCCTTCGTTACCGCGTTATAATTATTCCTACGACTCATCGCGTTATAACGTAACGTATTTACTCGCATAGCTCGATATTGCCCACGCATGTAGCTATTCCGCCTTACATTATTCGTATCCATTGTCTCAGAACCATGTATCGCACTTAATTCCCCATCGACATTCCGTTCTAAATGTCGAAGGAAGTCGACCGCATCTCGTATCGTCATTGGCTCCTTTCTAGCAAAAAACGCTACCTGAATATCACGCGGCAACTGTCTGAAAATCGTGTTGATTTTCTCCGTATCAGTAAACGGTATCGTAAGCTCATATATGCTATTCAATTGAGAGGCAAAGAATTCTTCCATACTTTGACCTTTCTTAGAATCAAACTTCGCAGTTAGGAATCTTTGCTTAATTAATTCCTGTTCATTATCACCCCAGAATACCTCTCTGAAATCCTTTTCAAAATCCGAATAGGTTCGCCATGAGTCTCTGTATATGCTCATTCGAACTTTTGCAATTCCTACCAAACTATCCGTTGCCCATATCAAAGCCCTAGAACTATCTCCCGAGACTTTAATATAAGCCTTTAAATCTCTTAAGAAAATCATCGGATTTTCCGAACTCCGCCCATCGAATGTCGCCAACTTCTGTGTCATTTTCACAATGCATGATTGACGTTTTTCTACCGATTGTTCAAACGTCTCTAGTTCCTGTCTATCAGTCTGTCTGTCCGAAGTCCTACTAGCATTGCTCGTGCTGGAACCCCTTTCCAAACTGTCTAATCTATTCACTATTTCAGATAACAATTGCGTCACCTGCCCTGACGCCATTTCACTTGTGTGTGAAAGTGAATTTTGTGCTACCCGACTTACGGTTTTCCTAGGCCGGCCGGCCATTATTCCTATTAAACCGCCGTAGCTCGTCTGAAAACAATGCCCCTTTTTTGCTTATTTCTTATTTACAAACTGAACTGTTTAAAATCGTTTCTACGTTGTGTTATTTTTAAAAGTAACGCGTTAGACCTTGATTCTTTTAGAATATCTAGGTATCAGACTATCTAGGATATCCTTCGGTCTCGGCACCAGAAATCTGTACCGGCAAACAGGCAAGGTCGAGCCGCCGCTATCAGTAGCTATGATCGTCTATTCTATCTATCCCAAAATGAGAGGACCCGATTCAGCTGTAAGATTTGTAAGTTAAGAATGATAAGTCTGAATTCCTCGTTCGTTGAGAAATTCGTTAGGCGTACAATAGTCGAACGAAGTTTGGTTCAGGAAGTTACAGTTTCAAGTTAGACAGAGAAAGCATATATGTCCGCGAGCCGGTAATTCGCATCAGTCAGCTGTGTATTGCGCCAGAACGATCGTTGTTATATTTTATGTGATGGCACCATCTGGTTTTTGTATATATGAGCGCATTAGAACTTCTTTTAGTCTTTTAGTGGTCGACCACAGTTTATAATATTTGTTTGTGATATCGTATAGATATCCGTCGTAGTTTTACGTCGTGAGTACTCAATGATATTTTATGTGCTCGCTAGTAGCGGCTTGTGGTGGTTCCAATTATATATTTGGTTCACGGCAATAACGATCCGAAAAGACCGGTTTACACAATTGCGATTTGAGTTCCGAAATGGGTTCTGAACTAGCGGTTACCTCAAAAGGTCCGTGACGTTTTGAAACCTTCAACTCTGCGCAAATTGAGCTGGATGTTATCGAAACGTAAGCATTATTGTTTTAGGAGATCTAACCCACACCATAGCGAAGTGCATAGTTCGATAAATACCGAACTATGAATTCCACTAGCCTCAGCACGTCCTGGGCTGAGCCAAATCATATATACCGACTCAGCTTACACATAAGACCTCCAGCGAAATTTACATTTAATTTAAAAATGCAATTTGAATCCAATCTGACCCAAGGCAATGCAAAACACCTACCCGGTCCTAAACAATGAACTTTAGACTGTAAATTGATCTCTTCGCGCGTCCCCGACAACACTCAAATGTCAAAATATCAACAGGATATGTTATCTGTGTTGACACCGGTTTAACTTTGTTCTGAATTTGTTATTTCCATCCGCGGAACCTCATCGATCAAACAGTCTCCCTATGCCCTGCCAACCTAGGTTTAGCCGCAACTAAACTCCTGTCTAGCCTAGTCTAAAAACCTAATGTTATACCACGTCCATTATCGACACCACTCGAAAATGGTTGAGTTTGATTTGAATGTGCTTGAATGTTTAACGACTGTGTGTGTGGGAATTACAAAACTCGCTACTCGAAAGGAATGAGGAGAGGATTAGCCCGCGAATATCCTAAGAGCCAATCCAGGAACCCTATGGTGAAGGAAAAAGGAATTTAGGGTCGCTCCAAGCCCAGACTCAGACTCAGATTAATTGACTTACTAGTTCTTTTCTAACGACCCAAGGATAGTTTTGGAGTTTGGGGTTGGTTGATATAAAGGTTAGGAACCGAGGTATATCTCGGCGCTTCAGACACTCACGAAAACCCACTGAAACTTCGCAATCACAAATTCGTATAGTTCTGACGCGTAACACGGCAGACAAAAACTGTTTAGAACTCGTGAAAGACGACTGTCACAGTAGCTAGACGCTGAGACTGAATGCCCTCCCCTCTCATGCTCTGGTATTTATATGCGTCCTTTGCGAACACGCTCTGCCCAAGCGAAGCTTCTTATCACTAACTACACAGGGTCTAATTTCAACCATGCCATGCAGATCCGCCGTTCTACAAATTGTGTGTACGCATATTCACTATGATCAACCGTAGGTGATCACTCAAATCATTTGGTACTGCCGATACACAGAATCTGTTGATCGCTGACCAATAAAAGCTTGTTGCGATTAATTAAGCATTCCCGACCGCTAGGGCGCGTAGCTAAGACCACCAGAATGCTATCCAAACTAGCGGTGTCAGACCCTCCATATCATACCTCAATCGCAATTGTGTATTTGCAATCAACATAATAGCTTTCTCCGTTCCATAATAACCTTTCATTATTTAGTTATTCATAATTTTATTCAACGCGCAGCCAAATCGGCTCTGATCTCTACACATCTCGCAGGAATGCGACAAAAAAACTTGGCCTGAAAACTTCCACGAACCAACCCACGCGTCGGCTCTGTTTTTTTTTGCTAACTTTGCCAGTAAGCTACGCAAAACCCCCAAACGTTATCTGAACCGATTCTCGTATTCAAAACAGCGCGGCGTTGGGCTAGCTCTCTACCACGCAGAATGAAGTATCAAATGTACCGAATCTCGTGTACCATTACAGTAGGTACTGCTTACCGTCCTCAGTGGTTAGATGTAGACTTATTTTTTGATGGACTCACTGAATCTATTACTTCTTTTACTCGATACGATAGGATCATATTGGTAGGGGACTTCAATATAAATACTCTTAATACGCATGACTCGAAAACAAGAAAACTGGAACTATTTTTAAAGACTACTAATTTAGTTAATCGCGTAACGGAACCCACTCATTTCACAGATAATAGTGCAACACTAATAGACTTAATATGTACCGATGCTCTATTAGTGCAAAATGTGGATGTTTATTATGCACCGGATTTGGGAGCTCATGCTATGGTAACTGGAGAGTTTAAGATAAAAAAGAGTAGACACCAAACAAAAAAATTACATATCGACCGCTAAAGTCAATTGATGATAAAGAGTTTAACAGGGAGCTAGATTCCTACAATTGGGATAAAATATCTGAATTACAAAATGTAAATGAGATGGTAAATGCCTTCAGTAAACTTATTTTGGACTTATTCGATAAATATGCCCCTGAAAAAACCATGGTTCTACGCGATAAGCCAAAGCCTTGGTTAACTAGTAATATGAGATACATGATGAAACTTCGGGATGAATCTCACAGCAAATATCGTAGGTAAGAAGAGTCAAATAGAGAAAGGTATAAAACTCTCAAACACCTAGTCAACGTGAGCATGTTCCATGAAAAGAAGGCTTTCTTTGAACAGAAAATCAATCAGAAGATAAATAATCCAAAACATTTGTGGAAAATTTTAAAAGAAACAGTACTTCCGAATTTCAAAAATGATGCGGACATACCAGCACATCTAAATGATCCAGCCGACATAAATGACCACTTTACTAGAATTCCTGGCACTATTGAGGTACAGCTGTCTCAATTAACATATTTTGAACATAATAAACACAGTAGTACAGCAAATTTCAAATTAAACAATATGACTAATACTACAATTGCTAAGATAATTCTCTCAATTGATACGAATGCGCAAGGTGTGGACGGTATAGTCATGGATATGATCGTAATGACACTCCCCTCCACTCTCGATGTTATTACTACAATAGTGAACAAATCTATCATGTCCTCTGAATTCCCGGAACTTTGGAAAATAGCATTGGTCCGACCCATACCCAAGAATAACAATCCAGTCAGCGTTAAAGATCTGAGACCAATAAGTTTGCTACCGTATTTGTCCAAAATTCTGGAGAGGGCTATTTATGATCAGGTTATTCATTATTGCGAAAAAAATAGCATCTTACCATTACACCAGTCAGGCTTTAGAAAGGGGAGAAGTTCTTCCACGGCGCTCCTTGATGTGGTGGATAATATACTTGGTTCGCAAGATGTCGGCAAAAGTACGATATTGGCGTTACTAGATTTTTCGAGAGCATTTGACTGTATTAATACTACTCTGCTACTGTCAAAACTCACTTATTATGGCTTCGACATTGAATCTCGCAAATGGTTCGATAGCTACCTTAAAAATCGGCAACAGCGAGTTGTTCTTCGCAAATTGGATGGCTCGTGTACTTCTTCAGAATGCGTTCCAATGAACAGAGGCGTTCCTCAGGGGTCCATATTGGGGCCTATTTTATTTAATATATATACTGCCGATATAATCAAGGCAATCTCCAGTTGCAAATACCATATATACGCTGACGATCTACAGCTCTATATCCCAATGGACGTTGGTAATTTCCAAGCTACTATGGAAAAAATTAATTACGATCTTGACTGTATCTCAAAGTGGTCATCGAGAAACTGACTTGCCCTGAATCCACTGAAATCTAAATATATGATCATAGGTGCGCGATTACAAATCCAGAAGGCGTTACTTCTAGATCCAGTTTTGTTAATTGATGGAGTGCCTATAGAACGCGTAACTGAAGCACGCAATCTAGGAGTGACGATGGACGATAGTTTAAGATTTGAGAAACATGTAGCTGAGATAGTTCGCAACTGTTTTTATAGGCTAAAAGTAATCTATGGTATTAGAAATTACATAAGTGTAGAAATGCGTGTCACGCTATGTGAAACATTAATCCTGTCGAAACTTAACTACTGCTTAACAGTTTTTGGCCCTTGTCTATACAGGAAAACATTACGTCTTCTGCAGCGAGTACAGAACGCATGTGCTCGCTACTGCTACCATATACCTCCGCGGTCCCATATAACACCGTATCTGAATAGGGGAGATTTTCTGAAAATAGAAAGTCGTATGAAACTACACTTGGCGTCTCTCTTGTTCGGCGTACTCAAGTCCGGTATACCAGAGTATTTGAGTGCAAAGATCACTTGGCGACAAATAACCGATGGTGTCAGGAGTTGCACGGCCCCTTTATCTATCCCACACCACAGAACAGCAGCATTTCGTGGCAGCTTTCGCTATATGGCCACGAAATGCTGGAATAATATACCACCCCCTATTAGGAATTTGAATACTAAAACCACTTTTAAAAAACATTTCAGACTACATTTATTAAATTTACAGAAATCTGATGATGGGCTTATGTGAAGGGTTTCGCAATACCTAGCATGTCCTAGTATCAATACGTCTGTCTTCATTCTGATTTTACTGGTAATGATCTTGTGGTTCATAAAAAAATCCTTTTTTTACTGTCCTTTTTTGTACTTTCCATAAATTAAATTATATTTTTCCTGAATCAAAATTTGTTTTTACTTGTAAAGGTGTATTTCTACTTGCATATTTATTATCCTATACTTATATTAGAACTATGTATAACTTAAGTGTTTTCGATCTAAATGACATGGGTACCATATTAATATATTCATATGCACATACTTATGGCTATACATACTATATATATATATATATATATATATATATATATATATATATATTCTAATGTAAATATTTATATACTTATAATTATTTGTTACGTATAATAATAATAAATATTATTATTCCGCATAATTAAAAATATTTATCGTCCATTATTGTGTTAGTGTTAGTTTATAGCTTTAGTATAATTTTGTGGGGCGGTCAGAAAACCAGCGCTGTGAGATCGCACTTCACATTCACAGCACATCCTGAGACTGTTCCTTTTGTGCCTGTTTTTATGTATCCTGTATGTTTTGTTTGTATGTCTAATAAGGCAAAATAAAATTATTTCATTTTCATTTTCATTTCATTTTCAATTAATACTTCTGCACTCAATCAAATGAAGTTTTGTAGGTATAAAAGCGGTGTCACTTCTGCGGTGTGTAATCTACAATTCTAAAGGGACGACATGTCAAGCTCGCGGCAGGTCGCACCCCCCCCCCCTCCCCCTCCCCGCTTGTGATCTAGTTGCGACACGTTTTTTATTCGAGACAGCGTCTCTATACGCTAGTAATGGTAGCTCAATGTGCAGAGGTAGAGAGGTTATTCTCTCAAATGAATTTTCTAAAAATAAGCAAAGAAGCCGAATGAGTCCGAACTGAATCCTGTGCATTAAGGACTCTCTCAGGAAAACTAACTAATATAATATATAACTCTGTTTTGCCTAAAGATGTACAGTATAAACTGGGCACCGCTGAAAAATATTTGAAATCAACGAAAGATACTGAACAATGACATCTACCTCTTTAATTGATTGATTTTTTATTTATTTTTTATTCAATGACGTACACAAGACATTTTTAAATCTCTTATTGGAATTGATGAAAATAAAAATACATTTTGAATAATGTCTAGCAACTTGGTAAAGCTAGCAGTTGGCAACACTGCCGCCAAACTTTATGTTTCTTACTCAATCAATCGATCACAAACGAAAAGTGAGTTTTATTTCTGTGAAATATTTACCGACTTTTAATGTCGTTTTCTCTCCAGAGTACAGCTCTATCTGTCAAATATCAAACTGTCATTCGATGTCACGTCACGTTTGCGTCACGTCACGAAGTGTAAAATGCAGCAAACTTTAAAAAAACTAGGAAGACACTCGAATAATAGCTAAATTTCAACTTATTTGTGGCGCCCTATCTTGCGTGGTGATTTTGCTTTGTATGGAATCGGCCCTACTCTTCAGTTATGTCGACATTCACGGGTTTCAGTGATGAAGACTTGGTTCGGATAAAGTCGGCAGATTCTGGAGCAGGCAACGGTATCTATCTTGTTTTTCCTTATCTACTTTTCCCACGCCAAGCGACCGCTTACTATCGTTATAAAGGTGATATCCTACATCTAATGACATGAGCTTAGGTGTTTTTTTACTTTGCTTATGTTATGACCTCATTGAAGCAATACCGCGCCTTTCAGTTTGTGTGACTACATATTAGGATTGGAGTGCAGATAAGGGGGCGCCAAGGAAAAAAATACTAAAGGGGCTTCCGCCCCCTTATCGACACTCTGACCGTACTGTGGTAGATTTGCATATTTATACCATAAGTGCCTTGTGCTGTATTATACTAATTAAAGTACTAACTCATAAACCTACCTACAGCTTGTTCTGAATGGAGCTAACAGCTTTGACACTACCATCAAACTACCCACACCCATTATGCCATTCCGAATGGGAAATGGCCTCCATCACAGCTTAAACTTAAGATCCAATTCAATTCAATTTTTGGTTTGATGGCTTCTACTTTGGATCCCTACAGTAATTCCGCCAATATCACGTATTGGACATGACACGAAGGGGATCACGTTGTGCAGTCAGTTATCGGTGAAACTTCCTTTGAGTTGAGATCTCTCTTTAACAAATCCATTCGGAATGCTTTAAAAGCAGCATAGACATTGACACTGACAGATAAATCAAATCAATTATCGCAAGTAGGCTAAATAATGCACTTTTACAAGTCAAACACTTAATTAAGTCTCATATACATGGAAAAAATAAAAAAAACAACAAATATGATCAACTAAACTAATGAGTACATAACTGATTTGAGTTTGAAAAAGGAAATTTCTCCTTCAAGTGGTCATTCATGGCTGAATCTCGCACAAGAAAAAGAAACTCCATGGACTCTACCAGTGCTTCGGAAATACGCCTGTCAGAGAAGATTGCAAAGAAACTCTACAGGGATGTAATTTTTGACACAATGTACGATATAAAAAATTATTAAATCTAATGTCAATATTATAACATTGTATCCATAAGTGCCAATAAGATGTCCCAAAATAACAATCTGACAAAATAAATAAATAAGAACAAAGACAAACTATAATGAACATAACTTATGCGAAACCAGACTGGACCAGTCCCCCCAAGCAGCACCCTTTCACGAGTATGACTTTTGCACCAGTCATCACCCCCCTCGCCATATTAGAGAGAGGGGAGCACCCGCCACACAGAGCCGCCACAAGAAAAAACCGATATAGAGAGATCTCAACTCAAAGGAAGTTTCACCGATAACTGACTGTACAACATGATCCCCTTCTTGTCATCTCCAATACGTGATATTGGCGGAATTACTGTAGGGATCCACAGTAGAAGCCATCAAACCAAAAATTGAATTGAGCATGACCATAAACTCTGGTTTCTTGGTAACAGATTTGTATTCTAAGTTAAAACTAATAAATTGTTATGAATCACCCTACATAGCACTTTTGTACACTTAATTATATTACCAGACTATTAACCTCTTGAATACCACCTCTTAGCTAACGCCACTTTTCCGTTAGAGGTTTTAAATTTTATTACCATGGCATAAGGTTGAAAATCGCGACCCGTCCCAACTACCCTCGGTTTTTGAGAGGTTAAATTACATTATTGGATTTGTAAAAGTAAGGTTAATTATTATTATCAGTATCATGGAGTTTGGGGCATTGGGGCCCTGCAGTTTTGTCTACAACATAATCATTAATAGTGTAATAGGTTTTCTTTATGAGATTAGCCTTAATAAATGTTTTAAACCTGTGTATGGGCCTTAATAAATGTTTTAAACCTGTGTATGGTAAATGTTTTAAACCTGTGTATGGGCAATTGATCAATTCCCTCTGGTAACTTATTATAAAAGCGTATACAGTTCCCCATGAATGAACCATTAACCTACTGCAATCGAAATCTGGGCACATTCAGTTCATTTTTATTTCTAGTGTTGAAATTACGTACATCGCAATTTTTAACAAAGGTGTTAATATTTTTCCGAACTTACAATAAGTTTTCATATATGTATTGACAAGCCACTGTAAGAATATTGATCTCCTTAAATTGTTCCCGGAGAGAATAGCGGGATTTCATATTATATATGGAACGAATTGCTCTCTTCTGTAGCACAAATATCGATTGTATATCTGCGGCTTTACCCCACAACAGAATGCCATATGACATAATGCTGTGATAGTAACTGAAATATACTAATCTTGCTGGGGCTTCATCAGTAAACTGTCTAATTTTTCCTACAGCAAAAGCTGCAGAGCTCAATCTTCCAGTTATATACGATCTATGAGGACCCCACTACAATTGAAAATCTAGATTAATACCCAATTTAGTCGACTGTACCAGGTCTAAATTCCACCAGCTCGTCGCTCATTAAAATACTTAAAGTGGGATCCCTTCTGACATTGGGTAGCGAGAATTTCACACATTTGTTTTTTTTAGAGTTTACACTAAATTATTGGTAGTAAACTACTTATCTTCTAAGAGGGGGTTGTAGTGCCTGCATCTGGACCACTTGAGCGGGGCCTTTGTGCATGTCCCCTTTAGTAAACTACTTAAGAACTAGCGTGATTGTTTTGTTTACATTGTCAAAATTGTTCTGGGTTCTGTCAATCTTAAAAATAAGCGAAGTATCATCAGCAAACAAAACAATATCACATAAGTTTTTTACAAATAAGGCAAGATCGTTAATGTATACCAAAAAACAAAAAACGGGCCCAATATTGAACCTTGAGGGACACCCATTTAGATGTGAGATCCAGATGACCTCTCTCCATTCACATCAACTTTCTGGATTCTATTACTAAGATAGGAGAAGACAAGTTCGAGAGCTTTCCCCTGAACGCCGTAATGCTGTAATTTACAAATCAATGTTTCGTGATTAACGCAATCAAATGCTTTGGAAAGGTCACAGAAGACACAATTGCATCTTGTGACCTCTCCCAAGCATCAAAGATATGGTTTAAGAACCTTATCCCTGCATCTGTAGTGGAACGCCCTTTAGTGAAGCCATAGTGCTCACTATGGAACAGTCGGTTTATATTAAAATGGGTCAATAACTGGCTTAAGATATATTTTTTTCAAATATTTTACTTAGAGCAGGGAGTATGGATATTGGTCTGTAGTTAGTCGGATCACTTTTATTGTCGGACCTATATAAAGGACTCAGTTTACTGTTTTTCATAACGTCAGGAAAAACTTCTTCATCAACACACTTATTAAAAATTATAACTATACAAAGATAGATAGAGAAAGATATAGAGATAAACAAACAATTACAACATTTGGCTAGAGATTTTTTGCTGATTTTTTGTATGCTTTATTAGTGGATTTATAGATATTTTCAAAATACATGAACCTTCGGAAATATCAAGTTTTTGAGTTTAAGTGTCAAAAATTAGCAAAACTGTGAATTTACTGCGAAATATACATGAACGGTAACATTCAAGGTCAAGGTTGATGGCCACGAGGGCAATGAACTTTGTACGATATCAAACATTAAAAACATCGACAAATTCTTTGTTTCCCCATCCTAGTACTCCCACGTAATTTAAGTCTCGAATGCTTGAGATGGTGATTAAAAAAATATAACTAAAAAACCAATGATTTCCTATGGTTCGCGTTTTTTTATATCTATAAACCAACTAATAAAGCATAGAAAAAAATCAGCAAAAGCATCTGAAACGGCCGGCTTTCTAAAGGCTAGGCCCTTTTGTTTTTGTATGAATGCAGATAGCACCATTTAGAGAAATAAAGATGGAAAATAAATTTATTGGACATACAAAACATAGTCAATAGTCGGAAGCCAAATAAAACTTAATAATAGTAAAATACAATTTGCATGTCAGCAAATAATAGCCACTCAGCTTTATGTCATGGCAATACCATAACGCTGGTTTTCTGGAACCAGTTTTGTGGGGACTGCTGTGCACGGACATCACCCACCTTAAACAATTAACAATAAACTTGTTCTAAGAGGCTCATAATTAATAAAATTACATAAAAGAAAGTGATAACAAACATTACTTCATTAATAAAAGTAAATAATTTATAAATAATAAATAAACATTACAATATACATTATATACCTATATAATAAAGCAATAGAGCTAACATTGTCATGCTAAGGGTGACTCAGAATGGCTTCATAAGCATTATAATCAATTATGTTGTGACTCTGAACATGCTGCAACATTACTACCCATATACACAAACACATATCTAAAACTGATAAAAAAGAGTAGATTATGTTCTAAGTATCAGAGTTGTGAGGAGTTTTAACTACAGCTATTTCTAATTAGGTCTTTGATTTGGTTGTTGCTCCACTTATCTGCCTGGCCGGAAGCTGGTAACTGATTAATAATAATTTATTACTATCTTAATAATTATTGTAAAGCTAGGTTTTACATTCAGTTGTATGTGGACATCTATAGTCATGTAGTGTAATACATTGATCCTGATTCTGCATTGATTTGTCCTGTTCTTTCCTCAGAAGTTAGATGGGATATAAGTTATGCTTTTAATAATCTTGATTCTCATGATGAGTATTTGTTGGCCTAATTTAAGTCCTCGTTAAGTACTGTAGGTGATGAATATGAAAGTGAATGAATGTGCAATATTGACAAATTACTTTAACATTATCTTCCATACAGGTACACATAAGCAGCCAACATTACAAGTCAATTCGCCAAATATCAAAAAGTTGGACCAACTTGGAACTAGAGCAAAGAGAGCACCCCTATACAAACTTGCAGACCTGAAAACTCGCACTTCAGATGAGGCCATAGATGACATAACTTTCGAAAAGTGTCGACTCAGCCTCAAATCACCGAAAACACCTGTATCAGACATTGCAAACAACAATAATGAATGTGAAGAAGAAACTAACAAAACCAAAAGTTTTTATATTGGTAATGAAAACAATGATTCAGAAAGCATAAGCTCAACAGAAGAAGTGATATTAGATCCTGTAGATAATATTTCTGAGAATCAAGATTGTGGTTTTGCCACTCAAAATAACATCTCTGAACCTCAGGATAACAGTAAAGGTAGCAGAAAATGTAGTATTGATACACACCCAGATATTATCCGGGGTGTCACTAATTATACTGAAGATGAGTTAATAGCACATAAAGCAAAGTTGGCAGATCTACAACTAAGGCAAAAGTTGATGGAAGAACAGAACAAGAAGAGGAAAGAGATGCTTTCAAAAGCGCTTGCTGACAGGTAGGACTCAGATTCAGATTCAGATTCAGATCGTTTATTGTGGAATGTAGTTAAGCGTAGATGTTACATAATAAGCTCTGTTCTTACGTCCAGCCGTTAGGCATACATATACAAAATCACATACAAGGGAAAAAAGTAACAAATAGTAGTTGAGTCAAATAGGCAATTTACAATGATGTCAAAAAGAATTATTGGATTGGATGTCGAGTATTAATAAGATTATATAGATGTCAATTGTAATAGAACATGTCATGTCAACACTATGCTAAATATTCACCTACAAAGTAGTATGCCTATTCAGCTAAATACTCCCAACAATCTACCTTTTGGATGTACGAAACATGGTTGGATAGCCATGTTTCCAGGAAGAAATCTCTTGTTAGAGCTATGTTGTTGGTCAGCCCTATAAAGGGGTGACCTGGCTAAACTATTGGCTCTGTGAGCTGTATTGTTGACCTCGCGAGCGATAGGAAATTCTGAGTTTTTTTTTTCGACTGCATTTCTTTCAATACCTTATACAAACTTATGAATTCACTTGGTTACGTACAAGGAGTATGATTATTGCACTAATAACATTGTAAACTACATTTTGCGATCTAAAATCCAACCGATAGACTTTTCACTAAAATGATATATGATGATAGCCTATGTCAATCTCACAGTCTCCACTCCACTAACCTAATGACCTCTCATTTGTTAAGATCTGTCAAACCGTTTAAGCAGTAGCGTTTTTTTACATTATCAACCATCTCCGCCATTCGATCGACATCGAATGGCGGACAAATCAACAAAAAAAAAATCCATATCACGAGAGTCGGTTCAGAAATGAGGCCTATAAACATAAACATTTATATATAGACACATACATTGCTTCTGGCCCCACTAGGATACCCTGTGTCGTGGGTACCAGAAACAGCAACGTCACACACATACACATCCAAGACCTGGGGTTTTTTTTTCTTTACCCCCAGCCGGGCATCGAACCCGTGACCTTTCGCATGGTAGGCAGAGCCACAACCGCTGCGCCACAGAGGTCGTAAAAGAGATGTGCAGCCGGTCAGAAATCAAGACATACGAAAGCATTTTTGGCCTAGCTGAAACGGAGATATATCGCTCGCTTAAAAAAAAATACTACTCCTGTCTAGCCAGACCAATTAACAAATCCATTCTTATTATTTGTGGCGTAAAGATCTATCTCTAGAGAAGAACATAGGCTTTATTTTGTTGCGTGCGAAGTCCCGATCACCGGCCTAGTATAATCATTTCTATTATTTTCAGAACAAAGCAAACAGAAGAAGAGGTGATGAAACTAGATAAGATAAAGAAAGAACTAAATATCCTGGACGGACAGTTCTCTCAGGATGTTTCCCTTTTGAGAAAGAAGATAGACCTTGCATGCCTTAGCTTCGCCGATGCTGAGTAAGTATAGTAAAACCATGTATATTAGCGTGTTGACTATCGTCGGGTTTTCTAGAAAGGTGACAACACTTTGGCCTTGCTCGAGTGGGAAACATAATCATACAAAAAGGTTTGGGCTATGTAAGCTGGTTATCGTGTTTTTTTTGCTAGGTTTAAACTTTTATTGCTATCAAATTACCCCAGAATGATCTGGCTGGAAGAATCTGTCCCACTTTCTAACCCTAGTCCCTTACTATCCTATCTTCTACTTAAAAATGGTGAATACACTTTTTAAATTCCTTAAAATTTTCATTTACAGAAAACACTACCTAAAAGTGGAGAAAGAATTCCTGCAAGCGAAGATCTACCTTCAAAAGGAGAGGGAAAATAAGGAGTTGTTGACAGAACATCTCTGTGCCCTTATCACACATAATGAGACAAGAAAGGCGCAAAAGTTAGAGACCCTAATGTTGCAACTAGTTGAGGAAAAGACAAAGAATGATCTCGATCAGTCACCATCACTTGATGATGATCAGCCAGTGATAGTAGATGGAGTCGATGAAAGGACTGGTAAGATGGTCGAGATTGACTGTTGATTTTATGAAGTAACATGTTTTAGTTCAAAATCAATTCCACAAAGATGTTTTAAAGTTGTATGAATTAAAACACTATTGTTTATTGACCGAATGATAGAATAATAGATGTTTACAAACTAAAATTATATACTGTGCCTTAAGACTTTTAATGTACCTATTTAATAAAGCAATATTATTGTTTATAGTGTAGGACTATAAGGTCAGTCATGTTAAACTTAAACATGACAATTTACTGTAAGATTTCATTATGACGCGTTTGCCAGTTAATTATTTATAGACTATTAGAATTAAAATAACTTTATTTTCGCAACTAAAATACGGTTCTATTTACTAAAATAAAAAAATATATTTTTAATATTGAAATGTTTATTTTCATTCATGCCACTTAGATTTAAATAAACCACATCGTCATAAAGTACAAACATTAACATTTAGCAATAAATGTTGACTTTGTTTATTTTGTAAATTATTTTGTACGTATGGCTAAGGCATTGCGAAATTGGGAATATAGAAAATACTCTTTGAATGCCAGATTTACTTAGGTCCTATATGTTCAAGGGAAAGCTCTAAATAAGACGATTGTTTAATTCTCCTTCGATATATATTTTTTTCAATACAACACTTGCTATCTTTTCTTACACTACTTACAATCTAAACTGCCTAACATACAATCTCTAAACTTATCTGGTTCATTCACCTCACATTTCACCACACAGTGGCTTCTCACTGAATACTGATTCTCATAGTGTTTGTTACGGAAGAGTGCTCAGCGACATTTGTCAAAGAACATCTTCCGAGCCGTATGCTATCCCCAGTTTAAGTAAGAACATCTCTTGTCGGGGGTCTTGAGTATGCTCTTGATGGTCGTGTCCGCTACTTGGTGCTCTTGCCTCTTGTCTCGTTCGAGTCTGATGAGCTCCAGGCCCCTCCTTGCGGCGCAGTGATATCGCTGACTCAGCGACGCCTCGGACCCCTTAATCCGAGGGATGTGTCCCGTGTAGCCTGCAATCGGCGGGAATTCCGGCGATATTGTGTTTTCTGTAACAATCACAAACCTTATTAGCATTTCATCATACATCTGCCCATATTCAACCACTGCTGGTGGGTATTATCATTTAGAGACTTTAAATGGTTCTAAATAACTTCCTTGGGATACGCCCCGATTTTTTACAATTTTCCAGTAATTTTTTATAACTTTTATTGGTCCTAAAACCCCTCCAATCACCCGCACTGTGCCAGCATGATGGAGATCGGCTCAATCTTACTCGGCGGGGGCATTATGGGGCTACATGTATTATTTATTGACATTTACTGTTCCAATTTACATTTACCATTTACCATACCAAGTTACCTTTGTATTTGTTGATCTCCCTAAACTTGTGCAGGTCACGACGTATCTCGTCTCTCGAGTGTATCGTCTCCATTTTCGGTGCACTCCTCGACCTTGCGTAGCTTTTATTCATGTCTGCTTTACGCCTCAAATCTCTTTGGTGCTCGGTGAAATCAGCCATGCAGTCGTCGGCAGACCTGCTGTACGATTTGCCGTATCTGGAAAATGACAGTTGCTTTATACCTGTATTCTTCGCGCGTGATTGCGCACATTTGTTATTCATACGCAACCAGTGTGATAATGCACTGGGTGAAGTGTTAGGCATTAGAGACAGTGAAAGAAAAGAAAGTCAACATGCTCGGCGCTTGTCTAAACACTTCAATTGGACAGAAGATATTGCGATAAACCTGCACGATATAGTGTGATAAACTAACTCTCGGCACGAGGACTCAATACATTCCACAGCGGTTTTTGAAGGCCTGATTTTAGTTAAGTACTTATTTGGGGGTGTGTCCCTTTAAAGTTGTTTTTATTATATTCAATAGATTCGAATATGCAGTCGCAGATAAATTTGAACCTAATTTCATTCGGAGCCTGTCGTGTGTACTTACAGGGTTATGGGTAATAAGATCGTTAGAAAATGGAAATGACATTTGGGTCAAAAGCCTTTTCTACGTCCAAAAAAGATTTCCTCAATCTTTATGTTCAAACTTCGTTACACTTAGCTCACCGGAAATTCATCCCAGGGACGTATCCAGTGTACCCAGTCATGTAGACAGGCTCCCTGTTATGAAGGCCGTCGTAAGCGTCCCGGGTCGGTCGCTCCCGTCGAGGCATGTTGGCCAACTCGTAATGATCTCCTCGACGGTACTCCAGAGGTTTACTGAAGAAAAGAGTAAAGAAATTGAGTTAATCTTTTCAGGACTAGTGCTGCCGTATCCCCTGCTCTAGATTTGGTCTGTATATTCATAAGCGCAGATGTCTTTGCGACGCTGCTTAAATCATCTGGCACTATGCTGTAGGCCTCATATGATGAATTCTCAGGAGTAGTGACAGGCTAAGTACCAAATAAAGCGATCTTGAATGATTGTAACTAGGGAATAATAAAAAATATAAAGGGGGAAGGTGTAGTGTATGCACACCTGAACCCTACTTACATCTATAAATAGCCTCTTTATTATGATTCATGACTGAATATACA
Organism: Argyresthia goedartella; assembly: GCA_949825045.1. Classification (NCBI taxonomy): domain Eukaryota; kingdom Metazoa; phylum Arthropoda; class Insecta; order Lepidoptera; family Argyresthiidae; genus Argyresthia; species Argyresthia goedartella. Next base: position 14,957,353 of record OX463821.1, on the reverse strand, counting down.
ACTGTCTTTCGAACATGTGACTGCCTCATTCCACACCTAATAGGCCCATCCTTACACCGTGCATCTTTCGGGATCCCTCGGGATAAGAATTTTGAATCCCGCGGGATCCTTAGGGATCGGGATCCCGAACACATTTGTGTTTTTTGTTTGTTTTAGAGCTGAATAGCATATTAACGACAACGCCTTGAGTTTTTAAGGCAGCAATATTAATAAAATGAACATTATTAATCACTGCATTAATAAGTTTTGTAAGTTTGTAAGCTGCTTTTCAATCAGTCGGTAGAGTTAGTTAGTAGTAGTTTTCATCACTATGTTAGGTTGGTAAATAAAGTACACAAATTTGATTCAAAATATTTTATTATTATTAATCTGACAAACTATAAGTATGTAGTTAAATTGCATAAACAAATAAAAAAAAAACACTCGCTTAATTCGGGTGATTTTGAAAATGACTTCGAAGGAAGCATAGCATGGCAATAGTTTTATCTGTAAGGCGGCATTTTATTTCAGATGCTAGGTACCCAGCAGCTGAAAATGCCCTCTCGGACTCAACACTGGTAGGGACCAAGGGAAAGTAAACAATTGTAGGCGAATTCTAAATATTGGCCTCTATTCAACATTATATACTCTATCCGCACGTAATCTGCGAGCTGATCATCAATCCCGATAATCACTATCGATTTTTCGGTTCGGGATTGATCCCCTATAATGCCTCGGCATCCCGCGGGATCGGGATTGCATTCCCTAATTGTAACGTAGTGCTAAATTCTTCATTCCAATGCAATAATCATAAAACTTCTTAGTATAGGTACGAAGTACTATTAAGTATTTTGTGGTGCAGCCACGGGCCAATCAACTTTTAAATGTCCGCATCTTGAAATTTTTGGTTTTGATGTCTTTTGGGTTTCTTTTTCAAATTAATTACTTTTTTAGTAGATTATTTGATATATTTTACTATTCTACAAACGGCAGTTTTTTTAGTTTTTAGGGTTCCGTACGCGTAGGCTGCCCAACGGATCCTATTACTTAGCCTTCGCTGTCCGTCCGTACATCTGTCACCAGGCTGTATCTCATGAAGATACAGCCTGTACTGTACGTGATAGTTAGACAGATGAAATTTTCACAGATGAAGTGTATCTGTTGCCGCTATAACAACAAATACTAAAAAAACAGAATAAAATAAATATTAAAGACGGCTCCCATATCACAATTCTTTAAATACCACATACAAACTTATAAATGCACCTGGTTACGTACATGGAGTGTGAAAGTAGCCGCACCAATAACTTTGTAAACAACATTTTGCTATGTAAAATCCAAACTATTTACTCCACACCATCCCTACCATTGTACGGTAGTACGGAACCTTTTGAGCACGAGTTCGACTAGCACTTGACCGGTTTTTAGAAAGTTATAGTGCAAAATTCCAACGAAAATGGTTAAATCTGTCTCCTGGACCACTAATTCAATAGATTTGTTAAACAATGTAAATATCAATTAATACTACAAAAACCCGTATATTTTTGTCAATTTTATAGTACAGTATAATATTTTATACGTATATGTGTGAAATTACTCCTATTTTAAGGTATATTTTTGTTTATATTGTCTCCTGGACAATGATTGTCATTCCGGTAACGAAACTTTTTATTTAAACAATATTTTTTGACAAAACACCGCAAGCTTAATTATTTTATTTTGTAATACTCATCTTTAAAAGTTCAGCGGTCTATTCTACAATTTAAAACGAAAAAATAAATGATTATATGTGTTACAATGCGGGGACAATTTGGTTGTCCGGTGGACATATTTGGTCGTCCAAAGGAAATGTTACTAAGTTAAAATACTATATTAAGTAGTTTAGTCTGAAATTTTAAAATGGTAACAAATTAAACAATATTTATAAAGTTTAAGAACGTATTTATTACTAGTTTTGCTAGCCTGGAACATAAATAAATGTAATTATTAATAATATAATAGTAATGTAAGTAATAATAAAATAGTAATGTAAATATAATGGAAATAAACTCTGAATTTTGAATTTTGAAGGTAAGCAATTCTTTCAAAGGTCAATGCATTCTTACAACAAGATACTTCTGGAGATCTTGAAATTGCCATTTGAGCAATTTAAAAACCATGTTAAAGCGACTTAGTCGAAAAAGGAATATTACAATGTTCAAGATTACTTAAATGACGGGACTGTATAGGGTTAATCTGGCTCAACACAGACCTTGCTGTTAATAGTTTTGTAATTATTTATTCCTACTTATTAATAATGATATAATGATATTTTAAAATTTGTATTAGTTAAGCACAAGCAATTTTTAAAAGAGATCTAAAAATCAATCTGTCGGAGTTTCTACGCCCTTCTTATTTGGCAAAAAATGATGATTGCTAAGTATATGTAAATATCTACAGTAATAAAGACATATGTAATTTGGAATTTGAATTTTTAAACGAAATATACGAAATCTCTTAACAAAATAAATAAACAGTATCTTAAACAACAAGTTAAACTTTCGTTTCGTTTCCTTACACACCTGCAGTCTTTATATATAAACTGTGTCATTATAAAAATCTCTTTGGATCAAAAAGGCTTTCTTACATGAAATAAACACCTACGAATGCCTGAAAATAACTTGGTCAGGAATTCAAATTATATCTGCTTTATTAGCCTAATTTTATCATAATATTAATTTTATCAGCTTTTGACTTTATCGTCTATACGGTATGGACCATACCCAACTGGAAACAATACCCATACATGCTTTAGTAATGTCACAAACCTTTTCCACAATCAGTGCACTTATATCTGTCGCATTAATTACTCCTTTCTTTTTAGAGGTCTTCTCTTAGTTTCCGCATTTGTATGTGCCTTACAAAGGCACTTTAGCCGTCCATCTACTGTTGGTCTGACTATGTAGAATGGCCGATGTTTGGTGAAATTGAAATAAAAGACTAACACTATCTAATGTTGGTGGGATCGAAGCTTATTTGATGAGGCGTCAACTGCGTTGGTGTGGCCGAGTGCGACGGATGCCAGAGGAGCGTCTTGCAAAACGTCTCTCATTTTGCGAACTACGGAACGGAAAACGCAATCAAGGCGGTCAGTTCTTGAGGTTCAAAGACGTACAGAAGCGACATATAAGGAGATGTGGTATCGACTATCCCGCGTGGGAGGAACTCACGGAAGACAGAGCCAAATGGCGACACACGGTGCACACAAAAATCTTCGATTTTGGGGCCGTACGAAGAGCTACTCTTGATGCTAAGCGAGATGAACTTCGAAGCAGAACACCCGCCGCAATACAGTACCACTAATAAAATAGCTTGCTGACTTGTGGCCAATGCAACCGTACTTTTACCTATAAAATAGGCTACGCGAGCCACACGAACGACGCCTTCACCAGCGTTACCGCTGTGACCGAACCCGTTTGGAGTACATCATCATCAAATCGGTTTTGAAAGCTTGAACAGATTTGTCATAGAATCCAAAAGGAAGCGTTTTTGTACTTCTGCTCGTCCTTTCCATATAGTGTAATTGTTGATTGTTCTTATAAAAAACTTTTTATTTTCTTTTGATCTCTGTGTTTCCACTCCGCATTTGTTGTTGTTGTTCTGATTTTTCCTTTTCAACCCAATTTTTTTCATCATTTTATTCTTTTGCGACGATTCTATGTTCAAGAATATGCTTTTATATAAGTTTTTCCGCTTCGAGCTTTAATTTTCTTGTATTTTTCTTGAATGGCACTGGTTAACATTTTGTGTTTGTGTTGGATTTCCTGATCTTCTATTTTAGGTTATCTTTGTCTTTCATTAACGTAATTTCTTTTCCTTGCACTGAGCTCCCTTCTTATATTTTTCGCATTTCGTCTGTCACATATCTGCTTCGTTTCGTAATTTAAAATTTTCTTCATACATTTTTGATCTATCTCTTCTCATTTTTCTTCCTCTTTATTTATTTCCATCCAAAGATGCAGGAGGAGATGCAGAGTGGGTACATTTTTTTCCTGTAGTTTTCCTCTAGTACATTGATTTCCTGCAAAATAGATGGAGAACTAGGAGGTGTGTCATTAAACATGAACTCTCTTCTGTCGCTTTCTCTGTTCTTGTTTTCGTAATTTCCAAATAATTCTGCAATTTTTTTGTTCTTCTGGCTGCAAACTTGATATCAAATTTTGTTCTCTTTTATTTAGCTTCCGTTCAGCCAGTTTTTCTGGGTCTTACTTACTAAGTCTTTCTCTATAGAGATTTTTCTTTCCCTGTCAAACCTATCCTCTAAAATAAAAGCAAAAAGCAATAAAAATTGCATTAATCACTGAATGTATCAAAAAAATCTTTCGCAATCTATTTGTCTAGGGACAACCACAATATCCTGTGGACAACCATTTCGTTGTCCAAGTGACCGATTGTCCGAGTAACTTTTCTGAAATTTTGTTTCGCCTATTAAATGCTAATGAGCTTTTGTATTTTGTCTCACCTTCACAGTAAATTATAGATAACATAACATCAAGTGAAATATAATTTTTAGTAAAATATTATTTACTCACGTGTATCCAACGGTGGTCCAATGGACCGACAATAAAGCCCACCCAGTCTGTCACATACTTCTCGGACGACTGACTCCGCGGCTTTGGTAAAATGAAATTGGGGGCTACGCGTTTCTATTTCACAACTAATGAACCGTTGTCCGAGTGACTTGCGTCGTGTGGATGTTTATAGGGACAGCAGTTAAATGCAAAATAAAAAATATATTGGTTAGAATAATTAAGAAATCGGCATGTTTTCCTGACAATATACATACTTAGATTTTGCAAATCAGCTTTGAACTGTTCAATAGATTTTTTCTTCGTAATATCATTGTTTTGTAGTGCACTGCTGCCTTGGGACAAACTGTGATACTATTGAAACTAGCTTACTGGTCTTTTGGACAACCAGTGAAAAACAGATAAATATGATTTATTTTTCCAATATGTTTATGGATATTATTCGAAATTTAAAATATATAAGCAATAGACACAATTAAAACCCATTATCATTAATATAAATTATTTTATCGATCAGGGACACGGTATGGTTGTCATTGGACAAATAAAAGTTGATCGACCCAGGTGCCTTACATTACTCGCTAGAGATTTAGATAGATACGAATCAGTAGCATAATTAGTAGATACTTATTATTCAACCGTAAGAAATAAATTAATTACGTGGACCGTTTATTACTGGGTCTCTAATTGCGCTATTGTTAATAACTTCGTTCAGGGACAAGAGAATGTTTTATGGAGTGTCATCAAGTTTTATTGCTCAATAACAATTTAATAGGTACCGAGGGGTTCTTTTTACCCATAAATTTTGGGATGATCTTCACAGTGTTCAAGATGTCTTTGATATGTACTTATCAATACTTGAGAAGTTTTCTATCAAACATATCTTTATCGTCTAATGGTGATGTTAGATTCAACATGATAAAATTACTTACTTGAAAAGACCCTTGGAACGGATTTCCCTCAGTATCTGCCTTGTATTGTCACCATAACCTTTGCCGAATCGAAACTTCAGCATAGGACAATGTCCGGTATACCTGAAACATCCCTCCATAAATATCTACATCTATCAAACTATGCATACACTAGGTATTTATTATTTCAGGGGAGAATAAATTAGAAATCGATCTCGTCAATGTTTGTCAATCGTCATTTGGCGTCATGAAGGCTACAGGGTGCAAATTTAACTGAGTTGCAAATGAAACTCCATATTGTGTACAATCATTTATTTCACCACTTATTATCAAGGGACGTGCATTCTTCATACATGATGCAGTAGCCAGATGGCAGATGACTAGTGGGTAGTCACTGTCACAACGCGACCAGTCGCAGATGACTCCTAAAGAGCGGGCCGCGGGCTCGTTGCAACTCCTCTGCGATGGAGTAGGGCGGCATTTGCTGTCCACAAAGTCCACTGTGTTTTCTGGACAAAGCTCTACACCTGCAAATGTAGTCTACGTTTACTTTCATGGTCAGTCTTCAGGTTTTTTGGATTTGGGTCCTTTGGTTCGACAGTCTTTTATTTTGTTGTCCAGGATTAGTCTTTCTCTCGTCTTCAAGGAGTCTTTAAGTCAAATAAGTAGATGAAATACTTGAAAACTTTGATTTCAGCCAAGTTTGTAATTATGCTCACATGTTTGGTTGAACATGAGACAGCCTTTTATTCCAATCTTAGAATATTGCACACACATCACGAATTGCAGCACACTGAACCAAATAACGACTGCCTGCGTTGTGTCTGTTCATCTTTCCATGTCTCTTGTACATATAGTATCCTGTTTGTTGTATGCAAAACGGTCACTAAATACAAAACATTACTGAGCTCTTGCACAATACCAGCCCACATTTCGTGCTACATATTCTCCTTTGTCTTCACACTTCCTAGAAACTGAGTTATATATTATAGTCAACGACATCAGCGTTTAATCTCAAATAACCTTTCGGAATCTTAAAGGACTTCTTGTATCTGTCTCCGATTTTCAACGGACGTTTTGCCTTCCGTGTCCTCGGCACGCATTTCTCAGCTTTTATGCAGCTGCCGTCGCTCTCGTCCAGCACCAGGTCTGAGTTGCAGTCACACCTGGACCAGCCGCAGGTGAAACCCAGGTTGTAGACGTGTGGGGAGTTGCAGGTCCGCTGGGACATCGTGTCGAGGGTGCAGCGCGTGTGGTAAGGGTGCATGTTTCGAGGGCAGTAGTCCACACCTGGAAATGGATTAGTATGACTAAGTAGTTTGGAAAGGTGTAGCAATATAGTTTGATATCCAATGGATTAATATTATTGGGCTTTGTTGCTGAGGAGAGTACTCCAAGCTTTCGAATCTTTATCCGGATTTGGAGGCTAACCGTTCAGACAGAACACAGAGAAAAGTGTTCAGAATGGCCAAGACAATGAATTATGTCTGGATTGGATAGCTAATTTGAACAAATGCAAATAGGTATTTACTTACAAGATCCCATGTGAAACAGACATTGCTTATCAATCTGTAAGCTTGGAGCGAACAAACAAATTATCACCACCAGTAACAACATAATCCCAACTGATTCAGACTTCGAATGAATTGAAAATCCTGTTAAAAAGAACATCATTCGTTGTTTGTTTCATTTCCGTACGGCGTGGTTTGAAAACATTGTAATCTGTTTTGAATACGACTGTGATTTGTGTCGTTTGAGGTTTTAAATCGACTTGGCAGCGTGAGATTTCCCTAGACAGTTGATGGAAACCTGAATTGGAAGAAACAACTATTTTAATTTGACGCGTAGCTTGCAATGTTGATTAACTACATCCTGATTAAACCTCATCCAACATACAAATTAATAATAATTATGTATATGTAGGTGCGGCTGTTTTCGGTTTCGCCTTTCCGATCCACTGTCCTTATTTTATGGTCCATAGCATCAAATCTACTTAGAATCAACCTGCATTATGAATGCAGCTTGCTTGGAGTGAATGCATGAGCTTCTTATCTGAAGGAGTTAAAAGCCCTCCACAAAGTTACTGCGTGAAATCTGTTAGCAAAATGAAAACTGCTGGATATCACGAAGGCTTCAGTTTGATAGAGCAAACCTCTGTATTGGTATCAGCGACCCCCTGGGTAACCCTGTTGAATTACTTAGGGGCCTAATACCACAGCTAATACATTATCAATTATCTTGGATGCGATATCATTAAATTTATATGACGACCAGAATGGCCCAAACCCTGCCTACGAAGCCAAGTGTCCCGGATTCGAGTCTCAGTGTTTTGTTTGATGGTCACTTTGTTCTCTAAACATCTAAAATCATATTTATTAGATGGGATGGGATATATGGGATAAGGTTTATACTGACAAACAACAAATTTAGTTTAATTTATATGATGACCTGCCTAATATTACATTTGTGTTACAAGCTCCTACTTACTAATAAGAACTACCTAGGTACTTATTATTTCATATTTATGAGAGAATAGATTTATATTGGATATCTTTATGACTCCTATATTGCGATAGGCATTACAGTTTAAGACATTATCTCTTGTGCTATACTTACTCGAAAAGAGTACTAAGTATTAAGTTGTTACAAATATGTTAATATCTGTATAACACTTAGTTGCAATAAACATTCTGATTCTGATTCTGGATGTTTGTACCCTAGTCATGGTTGTTTGTCTATCTAAGTATTATTTATCTATATAAGTATGTATGTCGTTGTCTAGTACCAAGATACAGGGAATCCTAGTTTGGGGCTAGATCAATGTGTATAAGAGTGTCCAAGGTATTATTATTATTATTTCACACAACTCATAAAGGTGGGAGAGAAAGAACTATGATGGGATACAAGATAAATGATCATTTATATGACAATGTAATCTGCCACTTATACAAATTAATTAGTTATTTATGATTACGATTCGTGTTAGAGTCCGCACCAGCGCTGAAATCCTCTGGTATTGGTTCATATTGGCAACAAATATAATGATCACCAAAATATTTTTTTCCTACCCAAAATGGATAAATGAACACCAAAAGTTGCAAAAAATGTCAGGGCAAAATACTGCGGTAGCTTAGGTGAAGAGTAAAGGGGGTGAGCGAAGCGAAGCCCCCTTTATACTTCGTGTTAGGTTGAACATGTAAGAACAACAAAAAATACTTAAAACATAAACTTAAGTACACAAAACATAAAAAGAAGTTTGGTGATCATTTATCCAAACACAATTTGGTGGACATTCCAATCCATTCCGGCAGTAATTTCGAATTTATTGGTAGTGAAATAGGTGCGTTTTTGGTAATCGTTTAAACATAAGCCGTCGTATTACAGAGACTCATGTAAGTATGTGAACGGACACTCAAAGTCACGTTGTCTGCCTCTCTATCGGGATATGACCTCTCTATCGCCATGACGCGGCTGTGCGTTTGTACACTTTCATTGAGTGCCCCGGGCGTATAAACGCGTTTCATACAAAAATGCCTTGGGTTCCCTTGTGCCACATGAAGAACCTTTGCGTTTGTTTTTTCTGTACAGGTCATTGTTCTCAGGCTGTCTATTGTTTTCTACTTGGACGCACTAAGGTATTCGGGTCACATGGTGACGGTTTTTTGAGACAACCCAAAAAAAGGGGAATGTAGCACTTTCCTGGTAGGCAATGCGTTGAGCAGCAATCTGTGTATTCACAGCAACATCATATCGAAAGCGAAAGTACCTATTCTAGACAACAATGCATCCGCAATAAAAGGGGTTGAACTTACGCAAATCAGTCGGCAAGCGAAGCAATTACGACGCAATGTAAGTGAACTAAGGATAAGGAAGATAGCAGGGTGGTAACATCCGAGCCTGGCACCAACTTTCAACGACCTTGTTTTGCCCACCTACATCTATTACCATAAACATTATCGTTCCTCATCAAATCAACACTGCAAATGCACTTGGAAAAACGCTAGCCATGGTTCCTTTGCTCTCTGTAAGTAATTTTGAAGAAAGAAAGACTAGAAATTGAGATAGGGATTCATGATGAGCGCCGAAGCAACAACTTTGTAGAGACTTGTAATGCCCGAATGCAAAACTGACAACTCAATGTTGACGGGCACTCAGTCTGCTTCGGCACCAAACATCACATTATTTCATCAGCCGTCTGTATTGTGCATTCAACCAGCTGTAAGTAGTAGTAGCCAAAAACATAATAATTCACGATCAGTTTAGATCGAGGCACCTAGCCGCTTGATTGTTCTGGCCGCGGCAAAAAAGCCGTCGATTTGACTTTGCGCGCCAACAAAATGGTACCTATTTTGTCACCATCGACGGACCGCCTGTATCGCGTCGGGCCGCCTAACATAAACATTATTTATGACTCCAGTTTTCGGGTTATTCCTCGAGAGTTATTTATTGTCAACAGCTGATAAATAGGCATTTTACTGGTATAAGTGTTGATTGTATTAACGACTCTCGTACTGTCATATATAGCTGTAAACATATACTTCAGGCGTAAAATGTACAAGGGTCCATATAAAAATTCTTATCTGAAAAAGTAAATCGTGAACCTACTAATTATATGTATTTAACAGAATCCTGTATTCATATTACACATGGAAAAAAAATAAGCTCACTTATCTCAGACAAAAATATATTTTTATTAATATTTAAAGTTTCGCTCAAATTTGCTAGCGCGCCGTAATTATTATGACAGATTTAAAAAATATATCTTATTTGCTGTTTCGCATACAATTTCTCTAGTGTTTTTACTGAAAACTCGTGTAAGATAATGGTTTTCCAAGATATTATCTTCATAATGACATAAAACACTTTAGTTTACTCTAAAATAAAGCAAAACATTTCCAAATTACCTGTTGGCAACACGGAACAAAGACAGCAAAAGAACAACAACAATCAAAAGAAATTTGGCACAAAATCGGGTTTTTAGCTAAATCGTTTTGATCAAGCAGTAGTGGAGGAAATAAATCTCTATGAAAATGATTAGTCCAGAACAATTATCAGCTAAATACTCACACTTATTAATATTTATCCCAGCACAACACACAAACACAAATCACTGACGCGGCTGTTAAACGGTGGAATGCAATTGCATTCAAACTAGATCTAGCGCTGTGATTGGTTGGTGGTGTCGTATGTCTAAATGTCTGGGAAGGAGTGAGTGAGAAAATCTTACGAACTACTTCATTGGTGTAATAGAAATAAAAGGTTTCTGGCAGAAAGTCGTTGCATTTTCCTCTGGATACTAAAGTATCCAGATACAATCTACGGAGAAAAAAGTCGTGGATACAAAAGTATCCCAAGACAATCTACTGCAGAAAATCTTGGGATACTTTTGTATCCCAAGGCAAATAAGCGGTTGAACCTAATTTTCGAGCCTAAATAGAGCATGGTATGGCACAGTAGAGCATGGCCTGACTTACAATCGTAACACGTAAGGGCTTTCTTTAAATAGTTTATGTGCTAAGCTTAACTGGGGCAACTGTTTGTTTTGGAACCAACATAGGATCTACGAATTAATTACTTTTAAATTATTGCATAGTTACACGTTGTTTAAACTTCTTCGTTTTGTTACATATACATAGTATCCGTTTGTAAACAACCTATGCATGGCTGTTGGCTGGCATGGTCCAACAAGAAGTTTGGGCAATTTAACCTCATGCATGATGTGGTATGTGGTTGGATTATTGCCTCAAAGACCTTGACTTTGCTGCATTCACCACTTTCCATCGATTTTGAGGGTGATGGTCGTGCGATAGGTATAGTCAGAGAATCTACTGTTCTTGGATAGGCCCGGTCACGATTTGCGTGATTGCAGCTACCACTACGGGAACAAGTCTCTTGGCCGAAGTAAGTACGCTGCTGCTCAAGTAAATTGCAACTTGGATTCAGATGACAACAGAAGCCTAGTTCGAGTTCGCAGTTTTAAATCCAGGTCTGAGTTATAGTTATCCAACCCATGAGATGTGAATAGGTATGTCAGCAGCCTATCAAATTAGAACATCGTCAGAATTTCGGGCCGCCCGAAGCGACATTGCGTGTTGTGCAGTAAAAAAAGTGTTCAAGTACGGGTTAGACTCGCATACGAAGGGTTCCGTACAAAAATAGAACGAGAAAATTTAAGGACAAAAAAAAACTCAGAATTTGGTATCTAAGCTATTGAGCTACAGTGTAGATGCAGACCAAAAACGATTTGTCTGGATTTTAGCTCTTAGAAGATAGACAATCTTGCACACGGTTATTTAAAAAAAAACCTTCTCACGTTACCGTCCATATATATATTTGATAAAAGTTTATTTGTATATAAAGAGAAAAAAATATATTCTTCTAACAAAAAATATTCACGAAGAAATACAAGAGATAAAAAATAGTAGATTATACAACAAGTGAAAATAAAACCGGTGAAGTGCGAGTAGGATATCGGACCCGCACATGAAGGGTTCCATACCATTGTACAAGGAAAAACGTAAAACGACAATATTTTGTACGACTACATATACCTATTTAATTTTTAATAAAAACATATTAAATACTAGCTAGGACTACATTCAAGGCCGTACATCGAAACATTGAAAAATAGTTTTTGGTATGTAGTTTGTAAGTATTAAACTATGTACTCAGGTTAACGAAACTCTTTGCTCATTGAAACCGGAAGTGGATAGAAATTGAGTAACTAATTTACAGAAATAAAATCAAATATGATGAAAAACTTAATACTATTTATGATAATTCGAATGAGCAATTATTAATCATATAATGACAAATAACTAAGCCCAAAACTCAATACCTGCAATTAAAAATCTTTTCCGATCAGATCGATAAAGGCGATTTTTCACCGATAAACAAATAATACAAAATGGCTAAGAAAAAATAGCCATACCAATAATTTCTTCTATGGGTACTTCTATTAATTCTTGAAAATCGGTATGTTTCATTATTTGTTGCTGTTGCGGCAACATTTCTGTGAAAATTTCAGCTCTCTACCTATCTCGGTTGATCCGATAGAACCCGGTGTCGGACGGACGGACAGACGGACAACGGAGGCTTAGTAATATGTTCCCGTTTGGCACTCTTCGGGTTCGGAACCCTGGAAAGGAAATTAATTCGAGGCACGAAGTTGGATCCCGCGATCCCGCGAGTCGCGAAGGATTCTAGAGCAAAATCCCGAGCTCCACTCAGGATTCTAAAGTAAAAATATATTTTTCACGAGTTGTATACCTACTTTTTACCATTGACTGCGAGAAAATAAATAGAGGTTTAGTTTATATTTATCACATTTTATTATATAATCGGAAATAAAGTAGGTATATCATTAGAAATGTAGTGTGAAATTAGAAAAATTAGACAACTATAATCATATTTATTGTATTTTTTTATTATGCATTCTTCTCAGATATTCCAGTAAAAACAACGAAATCAGTTTAATAGTTTTTTTTTCGATAACATGCCTTATAACGCATTTGTGTTACAAGTAGTAAGTAGTTAAACTACTAATACATATTATATTATATAAATGATTTGTTATAAAATATTTAAGAGATGATATACATAGGTAAGTAAGTACTACTTATAATTTATGAGATTATTTATTTGAGTTTGAGTTTGATACCAGACCCTACAGAATATGGATTCAATGTCAAACCACTTTTGTCGCCGTCAACGTTATGTTATGTTTTTAAGACATTTCGCGAATTCTTCGATGATATTTGAGTGATCATGATTTGGTAATTTGTAGTGGCCATGGGTATCTACTAAAACCCGTCTCTTGGATGGGGATCTCCTTTAATTCAGGAGCTGTAGCAGCAACAGAAATACTTATTCTGTGAAAATCTCAACTATCTTATCTACCTAATCCCGGTGCGAGACAGGCAGATGGACGGACAGCGCGGAGGCTTCACTCGCTTCGCTCACGCTCGCAGTTCAGCGCGCCCCAATAGTAATGAGGTTTGGCACCCTACGGGTACGGAACCCTGAAAATCAGAATCTCGAGGCCGTTTATTCTGAAGGACGAATTCTTACATAAAGAGTTTCATCGATTGTTGACTAAACATTCGTCTCAAGGTTGACGCCTTGGTCGCGCATTTGAAATAGGTGACCATTTACAAAAGCGAGTAAAATGAATTCTGGAAATGGGAATGATTTTACGCTGTCAGACAATATTAATTATTGTCTTTGTCCGTGTTCCGCATATTCAGATGAGCTTAATTTTCACGCAATCTGCTATTGTCCTGAAAGAGAAAGAAATATTTTGAATTACCAATCCCAGAAAACAGTTCCATGATCTGAAATCGCGATCTTAGGAACAAAGAAAGTATCATCTTTCCCAATGAAAACATAATAAAATTAGATGTGCTGATGTGCAGGGCAGAGACCCCATCAGCCATATTTTCAATGAGAATTAAAAATACATACGCCAAGCCAACTATGAAATAAGTCTTAGTTATCCAAGAGTTTTAATTGGCTTACTGGAAGAACGCCGTATCTCTCACTGATCAAGCAATTAATCATGAGATCAATTGCAAACACTGATACTGGATATCTGAGATCTCGGTTAACCGAAGCGAATCGTGTGCGCAAAATTGATCTGGAATAATCCGATCAAAGTTACACTGCTGCTACGATCACTCTGCAGCTTAGCGATAAAATGTATCAACGGGATTATATTCTCTTTTGTATCAATATGTGGGAATAGCGATATTTATTGATGTTAGAGTAAAGGTCAGTCCACATTTATGTTACGCTGTGGAGGCCAAAAATCTGATTTTAAATATGGTCAAACATTTAGAAATCCATCATTAAACATTTCATCAGGACTATCAGCCAGTTGCAGAAACGATCTTTAAACTGTAAAGCCCTGCGAAACGCTAATGGCGTGTCAGTTCCTTATAATTTCGTTATTTTTGATAAAACTAAGCTACTTAGCTACATAATCTTCGTGATAAATTTAAGAATTAATGACAAAATATCACAATAACATTAAGTACACAATAACAATTTCAAACAGGGAGCAACAATTTGGGAACTTACATAAAAACTAAATCAATCTGTATGGCGGTCTTGACTTTTTAGCGGAAAATAATCAATTTCCGGAACTTAATTAAATATCGGAACTACTATTTTAATATATATATTTATTACTGTTTAGATGATCTTACTTAAAAATGAAAAACAGTTGTAGGTATTGTATTTTTATTGGCTTTAGAAATTAAAAATATTCCTATAGTTCCGTTGTCCCCCTTGCTTCTGTCCCCATTATGGGGACAACGGAACGTCATATTTTTTCTGTGCCGTTGTCCCCATCGTAGTGATACAAGCCTATGGAGACAACGGGATATTTTTATTTTTTTTATTTTATTTTTTTATTTTCGTTTATTCAGGAAACATACAGTCGTACACAAATATTAAAAATTAGAAATTTTAAATACTAATAGACCTAGAGCTCCATATTTTATAAATATATTTTTACAATGGTCTTAAGCGGCATTACTTCATACAATACTATGGAAAAGAAAATACAAGGAAATACAAAATTTGGAAGAGAATTTAGAATTTAGAATTACAAATTAAGAATCGTTACGACTACTACAGCTATTAACTAATAACAATTTTCTAATATTATTTTTAAATTGATAAATAGAGTCTGAGAAAATATCGACATCTGATAAATGCTACTACATCACACATACATGACTACTACAGCTATTAACTAATAACAATTTTCTAATATTATTTTTAAATTGATAAATAGAGTCTGAGAAAATATCGACATCTGATAAATGCGTATTATAAAAGTTACAAGAACGCCTTATGAAAGAGTTACTAGCATATCTCGTGTTGCACTTAGGGATGTGAAAAATGGCGTTTGAACGTGAGGAAATGCGTTTTACTCTGAAAGTTATTGACTCCAAAAGATGAGATGAATCGATAACGTTGTGTAATATTTTATATAGGAAACTAGCATCAAGATAGGAACGCCTCCTATCTAAAGGATCTAAACCATGCCTTAAAGCAGAGGTATGGTAATCCTGGAAACAATGACCTGTTCTAAAATCCAATGATTTCAGAAATTTATTTTGAATTTTTTCTATGCGTGAGATGTGGACTGCATATTGCGGGTTCCATATAACACTACCAAACTCAAGTATACTGCGGACAAAGGTGTAATATAAGATTTTGAAAGTGAAAGGTCGTCTAAAAGGTTTGGATAAACGTAGAATCAAACCAAGCTGCTTATACGCCCGAGATATAATGTTGTCTATATGAATGTTAAAATTTAGTTTATCATCTAACGTCAAGCCAAGATCTCTGATTGACTTAACGCGAGTAATAATTTTACTAGACAAAGTGTAATTAAATGAAATGGGATTGTGTTTGCGGGAGAAAGTAATAATGTAACACTTGTCAGAATTGAGAATTAATTGGTTTTTCTTACAGTAGTGATCAAACTTTAACAGATCATTTTGTAGATCCTCGCAATCAGATATCGATGAGACTATCTTAAAAATTTTAGTATCATCGGCATATAACAGATGACATGAGTGAACGAAGGTTGATTCGATGTCATTTATATAAAGCGTAAACAAGAACGGACCTAAATGCGAACCCTGGGGGATTCCAGATGTAATATTTAGGAATTTTGAAGTGTACCCTTTGAGCGCCACAGCTTGGCTTCGGTTATTAATATAAGAATTCAGCCATCTTAGGAGGTCGCCGTGTATACCGAGTTTCAGTAATTTCCGTAGCAAAGTTGAATGATTTATCTTGTCAAAGGCTTTGGAAAAATCGGTATACACGGCGTCCACCTGAAATCCAGAATCAAGTGCATTAAGAAGAAAATCAGTATACGTTACTAGATTTGTGTCCACACTACGTCCCCTGAGAAAACCATGCTGGTAGGGGGAAACATGCCTACACAATAGTGAATTTAATTCATTAGTCACAATTTTCTCTAAAATTTTACCAAATATACATAATTTAGATATGGGCCTATATTGTCTCACATCGTGTCTATCTCCACTTTTAAATATTGGGGTTATCAGGGCTTGTTTCCAGACGTTTGGGAAACAACCTTCCGACAACGATTTTTTATATAGCTTAGTGATAGGAACCGTTAGTACTTTAGCGAGTTTATTAATTAATAAGGGGTGCACTTCATCCACACCGGCACCCTTGTTAACATCAGTATTCCTTAGGTGTTTCATAACTAACTCTTCTGAGACGTTAATTGTTGATAAGTTCACGACTGATGTGTCAGGGACTACATCGATATTGACAGTTGTATGGTTCGTGTCAGGTAAGGAAAACACAGAATGGAAATAATCATTGAACATGTTTGTGATGGCTTCGCCATCAGTGGACGTTTCCCCGTCATAGGTCATGTGATCTGGTATGTTATTTGAATTAAACTTAGACTTAATGAAACTCCAAAAGAATTTAGGTGAAATTGTGATTTTATCTTCAGCTAAATTAATGTATTTTGTATAACATTCCGATTCGACCTTCTTTTCCCGCGCTCTTAATATCTGAAATTCCTGATAATCAAGGGGATCCTGATAAATCTTCCATTTCGTATGAACTTTCAATTTTTCACGAATAAGTTTAACAAGTGCTCGGGAATACCAGGGAGGATATCTGGAGTTAACAGAAACTTTGCGTTTAGGTACATATTTATCAATTAACTTATGCAGAGTGCAGTAGAAATATGTGACGGCTGTTTCTGTGTCCATGTCATTAAGAACATCCCAGTTAGTTTCGGACAAGGATTTTCCAATATTATCGAAATCGGCTGCATGAAATAAATACTTATAGCTATCATTAGATACAAGCTGGATACTGTAATCTAAGCTGAAAGTTAAGTCGAGCGCTATATGGTGGGGGTCTTCGGCAGTGAGAGGTGAATCACACGGCGCAACTACACATGTCGAATTGCTAATTATTAAATCTAAAATACGGTCGTTAACATTAGTGCACCAATTAAATTGCTGAAGACCCGTTAGATCCATAAACTCTGATAACATGGTGGCTATAGGATCGCTATTGACTTGGATCGATAATGAAGTATTGTTACCATGAACCCACGAAGCATGCGAAATATTAAAATCACCCAATAATAGGAAAGAGTCGCTATTCTTTTGTTCTACTATATTCGAAACGGAGTCAAAGAACGATTGAAGTTGGGTGGCGTGAAGGGGCCCGTGCGGAAAGTATGAGCAGGCGATGTATAGTGTACGTGCAGCGCACGGGCCGGCGGCGACGGGCGGGCGCAGGCGGGTAGGTCGAGCGCGCGGCGGGGCGGCGGTGGCAGCGGCGGCGGGAGCCAGCTCGATGCTCAACCACAGCTCCTCGGCTGAAGGCGCGCTGCACAGATCATCGCGGCGGCGCGCGCACAGTTCGCTGCGTACGGCTATTAGAACCCCTCCCCCCCGTACGTCTCCACTACCTCGGTCCCGCCTAAACACATTATAGTTGTGGTAAAAATACTCAGCATCGGTAAAATTTGGAGTCAGCCACGTTTCAGACAAACATATAATATCATAATTACATTTTAAAACATTTGATAAGAAGTCATGGGATTTAGTGCGCAGTCCCCTCACGTTCTGGTAATAAATATTTAAACTACTTAATTGAATCATTGTTGACCGGAAAATAACATATATAACTTACAGTAACATTTTTAGATAAACAAAAATAAGTACGTGGCCGAATAGTTATAAAGCTTTTACAATTGTAGTATTCCTCAAACGCATACGATTTAATCTCAACAATAAGTTTAACGCTCAAAATACATGTGTGTTTATATGTAACTATGTAATTAATGGGGCAGGCAATTATAATAAAAAAAAATCCAAAAAGTCGATAGTCTTTCAGCTTTGATGTTAGTCATTGAAGTTTTAATAAATCAGATTCATCACTAACGCGCAACACTTTAGATTTATCATTTTTCCGAAGCAAGATCTTGCAGTCTCTGATCCAAAGATAAGAGTAGTTAAGCTCTACTTTTCGTTCGCGAGACTTCTTTAGCAGCAGTTTGTTAGTGGGTGTCAGGTGCTCGTTGACATAAAGCGGGTAGGCCGCGCCAGGCAGGCCGATGTCAGCTGAGGTGAGGCCGCGGCGCGCGCGCACCGCCACTAACAACTGGTTTCTGCGATGACGTTGGGTGAAGCGCACAATTATCGACGGATGACGTGTCGGTGTAATGCTCTTATTGTTAATATCATTGAAAGGACGAACTCGGTGAATAGTGTCAACGTCGGTTTCCGCGAGTGAGAAACCCACTTTATTGCAGATATCTCGTAATATGGAAGTGATGTTTTCGCCGTTTCTTTCCGGGACGCCCACTATTTCTAGATTATTCAAGCGTGAAAACTGATTTTGTTGGTTACTTTCTTTTTGAAGCTGTGCTATAGTATGCTCGGCGGTGGTAAGACTCTGCTGAAGAGTAGCCAGTGTTGCGGTTTTAGCTTCAACGAGTGCCAACCGTTCCTCCATTTTAGTGAAACGCGAATCGAGGTTGCACAGCTTAGAAGATAAGTCTTGCATGTATTGAGAGGTGCTTTGAGATTCGGACTTAATTGATGATATATCAGACTTCATAGAGTGAAATTCACTCCTAAATTCTTTGAGTTCATTCATCAATTCCGAAAGCGATGGTGACGCGCTTTTTTCCGAATCTACCCTGCAGGTTGGACAGCGCCAGGCCGCTTTTTTTTTCCGGTCCCATCTTCCTGTACGTGGTTTCCGCAATTCCGGCACAACCGTAATGAAAACGACCATTGCACTGTGATCCTTGACACGTAACAAAGTCAGTAACAACGTCTTTACACTTAGCACAAAACATTATGTTGATTGTTATAGAAGTAATGCAACGTGAGCCCTATGTAAGAAGTACGGACGGGTTAAAGTCGCGCGAATAGTAAACGTAGGTGCAGATATTCGCGTGTGCGACTGATCGTGACAAGCGCCCGGGCTCGACTGGATATTAAGATTTGACGTGCCGTTGCACCCTTCGTAGTTTTACAGCTAATATGGATAGCGGGATATTAAGATTTGACGTGCCGTTGACCCTCTTAATCATATTTATTTTAAAGCTTATTTATTACCGAGTGCAAGAAGAGCTAAAATTAAACAATTTATAGTTCAATTATAAAAGTTATATTTATGGGTTTTATCAGAATCATTCATAGAATCCACAATATCACAGAATCAACAATGTAGTAATAATTTACAGACTTTAAGGCTCTTGCCTATATAAAAAAAAACCCAAGTTTTTAATGTTTTAAAAAAATATCACAGTTATAAATTTTTACCAGATAATCAACATGGCATACAGGGTGACTTTTAATTAGCTGACAATATTTTGGAGAATGATAATACCCACTTTATGAACAATTTTTTCCTAGAACTAAAAACCTATGGACGGAGACGGAAAAAAAAATTGGGTCTCACATAGTAACTTGTAACCAGCTGATAATTTCAATGTATTGATGATCAGTAATCACTACTATCAATCCCCAAAATTTGGTAAGCTAATTAAATGTCACCTTGAATTCTTATATTACTTGAATTATAACAAATAAAATGAAAATATCGAAATAATAGCAAAATATTTCTTGAAAGTGGTTTAGTTATTTAAGAGTCACTTATGTAGTTTCATTGGCATAAAATGATTGAAAATATTGAATCTTTACAGAATTCACAATAATCAATAAATAAGATCATAGAATATTCAGAAACTAACATACAAATAATTAGAAAGTGTGATATTTAGTACTTATTACACGACTACTTTGGTACCACCGTAAAAAATAAAACTTGTATTTTTATACAATATCACAATTATTGGCTATGCTACCTAATCACAAAATCAACATGACACCTATCTAATAATAATTTAACGATTTACGAATTAGCGTTATATAGTTCTATTTGGTTTACCATAGTAAATTCATCGTCCTCGATATAATTCTGCGTGCGGTGTTTTGGTGATTGTTTCGCTTTACCGCTGAATAAATTGGCATCCTGATATAAATCTGTAAGGAGTTTTAAAAAAGTAGGGTGCTTTCTACCAACGGCGTAATTTAACTTACAGTGCCATCCTTCTACAAAGTTGTTCGTTCGGTGGCGAATGCCAAAACTTCACCGTATTTTAAGGAAGTTCGAGTGAAGCCATCCAGACACCATGTATTTTTAATTGCGTGCTTTGACTATCATCAGGACTTTGATCGGCAATATAGAACCAACCTTCCATTATGCAGTTTTAGGCAACAACGAAAGCAGTGCACTAAGAGCAACTCGACCACTCATTACCTAAAATTTGTTAAGGCATAAAGTACCTTTCTTCCAAACAACTTTCCCTTAGAAATTTACTGTCGCAAACTAAAAAAAAATTGGGACCCCATAGTAACTTTTAATCAGCTGAGCGGGTCAATTTACTATGGGATATTTTTTTTTCCATTTGAGACCTTATGTTTCTTGGGGAAAGTTGTTTATGATGGGTAATATCATACCCTAAAATATGGTCGGCTAATTAAATGTCATCTTGTATTTACTTGCTTTATTAATCTTCATTGTGCCAGTACACTTGGTTTTCTTTCTTTGGTGGCATTCCCATATTATTTATCCGTTTTTATACGTTGTTTTTTTGGTGAATTGGTGTCCACTATTGATGCTGTTGAAAATAAAATAATATCATAGGAATGTGTAGTACTAACCCATTGTCGTCTAAACATAATATTATTAAGAGCTTCAGGGAATCTCTGTGGCCACGTTTTCTGATTGATCTGTCAAATTTACCATAGGAATCTGTCCAAAAACTTTATAATAGGAAAGGCAGTTATCTAGATAGATAAATAATTAAAAAAAAATACTTACATTTGCTCCTTTTTAGAATTTCGCCAACACCAATCACACACTCAGTTCACATTACAACTTAGAAATGCCAGTAAGAAGTGCTGTGCAGAAATGATATCCTAAAATTCAGAAGTGGGATTTTGAATGAGCCATTGAGAGCTTTGCACTAACAATATTATCTGTTATTTGGCTTGGTGGAGTAGCTACCCGTTTTAATATAATTGTCAACAAAATATTCCAAAAATTCCAATCATATTTATACGCACCAGAGGTGCGTATAAATATGATTGGAAGTGAAGAGACTGTAGATAAGAAAAATTTAAAATAAACAACATAAAAATTATTTTGAACATTTGAGTTACATTTGATTACGGGACCAACGGAAGAGTTTTTTTATTATTTTATAAAGTACCGTTGTCTCTTTTTCACTACCATATTGCTAATAGGGTCAACAGGACACTTTGTAATTATTTTATTGAAGACCGTTGTCGCCATTAAATGTGAACAGAGCCAATGGGGACAACGGGACTAAAAGTTAATTATTTTATTAAAGTTTCGCTGTCCTCATTGAATGCGGACAACGGGACAACAGAAAAATATTATATCGAAACTACAGAAAATATTTTTTACATTGTCATTAAATTTTAAAAACATTATCGATCAATTTGGCATGTAATTTGATGGTAAATGATACTTAATTTTAATTTAAAAACTAATAAATTTACAATATTCAGTTCACTGCGAAATGGATTATTCCTTTAGATTTAAATTGTGTAATCGTGGGAAGTTTCAACAAAAAAAAATAGGAAAGATTCGAATTTTCTAAGCTGAAGGTTCTATTACATTAACGTTAGAAGAATATATAGCCCACGTTATTCATAAAATTTGCTCCTCCAGAAACTTATTCTCCATCTGAAGAATAAGTCTCTCCTAGTAATTATCATTATTTTTTCAATCTTTTCCCTTTTTAATGTGTTTCACTTTGGGGCTAAGTGGAGCGAATTTCAGTTTCATTATATTTAGATAATTTATTTCAATAACCCTAGTTTTTCATTATATTCACATACTGTCTACATGTCTAATTCTTTCGGGCGCACCTTATAAAAAGCTCTAATGCTAATATTCAGTCACATATATTCAGATCACTTTTTTGTAGTTCTTTTAAACTAAATCGTATCATACTGTAATTTTCATCTATACATTTTAATTTATTTTGTGAATTTTCGCTCTCCACAATGTTTTTTGTTATTGGTATTGATACATGTCAGTTCAAACGCCTTGACGTTACGCCCATCAGCGTTTTGGGGGGCTTTGAAACTTTAAGAATGTTTTTCAACTCAGAGTACCTAAGTCTTGAATATGTATTAAACAATAGAAAAACCGTAGCAGCTACAGCTCGTAGAAATATTGGATACCTTCAAGTTTCACTTTACGATCATAGTTTTGCATTGTTTACTAGTCGCCCGTTCAATGCTTTCACTCTCTATTGCAGTTCATTTGAATTACGGCTTGGAGAAATAATTATTGCAATCGTAACGAAGACATTTATGTATCGGTACGTAAATCAGTCAATCAATCAATCAAATTTTTTTAAGTTCAGTTGAATAACTCTAACAAAGTCTAGTCTATACGAAGTTTCTTGGAATAACCATTGATAGCAAATTGCAGTGGTGGCCCCACATATATATATTATCTAGTAGATTAAATTCTGCGGCTTACGCTGTTAGGAACATCAAATAAAACACGGATGTGGCTAACTCTATTCTAGTATATTTTAGTTAACTTTCATAGTGTCGTGTCCTATGGTATCTTGTTGTGGGGGGAAAGCAGCGGATATTCAAACTAGTTTTATATCACAGAAAAGAGCTATTCGAGCAATTTATCATTCAAAACGCACAGGCTCAATAAACTTTATTGCACGGTAAATAATGAGTAAAAATACATCCAGGCAGGATAGGACAGTCTATTGCTAGTAAGGGCAGTCTGGTGCAAAACAAATTAAGTAACCTACTAACATATAAAATATAATATAATAATAATAATTCTTTATTTTTTAACATGATACAATGTCTTAAATCTACAGAAACTCTGAAGCCTGTGGTAGTCACTGTGTTACAGGCTTCAGTATTTATTTAACTCAGTTATATAGGTCATTTATAAACATGTTAGCCTAAAGAAAACACGAAAATAAGGTAAGTACTTACAAAAATATGGTAGGTAAAAAGAAAGTTAGTAAGACTCCTTGTGTGACCTGCGTGGGAGTGTGAGGATGTATGTATGTATGTGTGTTAGGGTGTGTGTGTGTGTGTTTGTATAATGTATGTGTATGTGTGTGAGTTATCGTGAAATGTAATGATTTAAGATGCAATTTCTCAATTGCCTCAGAGTCCAATTCGTCGAACCAGTTGTATATATATTTTTTAAGTTTATAAATATTAAGTCCTCTTATGGAGCTGCTTTTATTGAGTTCGTTATAAATACGACGTGCATTGTATAAGAAGTGTCTTCTAGCAAAGGCAGACCTAAAGTTGGGTATTGGGACTATATCTAACCTTTTTCTATTTTGATCAGGAATCTGCAAACACATTGGAGGATGTATAACTTCCTGACTGTAAGTTAATGGACTTTACAAGATCAACTATTACAGTAGAACGTTATCACTAATAATATATCTTTGTTTACAAGAAGTGGCTCAATCAGCACATATTTGATAAAAAATATCAGAAAACCGAAATCTGCCTATTTAGTAATAAGGCGTTTATTTTAAATTAGCGTAAAATTTATTATTTAATTCGAAATACAGTTAAAAGTACCTAAATTCAGCTTCATTTCTCCGGTGAACGTACAAGTACGGGATCATGTTATTTTTGTAGTGGCATAAACAAAAACCCGTAGATTAAGCCCACAAAAACAGATTGGTATCTAGGTACTAAGACTTGGTACTTTTAGAGCAAATTAGATATCGCTCCATACATTTCTTTTAAATGAATGTATCTCGTAAATTTTAACATTTACAACAAAAAAGTCGTTTTTAAACATCGGATTGCCTTAATTAGGACTATCGATTGCCATTAACAAAATAATGATATCTTTAAAAAAATGAATGTTCGCAAATTCGGATCTCGTCCCACTGCGCGGAGGCGCGGCGTCCGCTACAGACCATTATCGCTGTTTTGACGATTTTCTCCTCTCTCTGGTGAAAATAATACTACCCATCTTGCATACCGTGTATTCATAGTGGTTTAATGATGTGTAAATTTAATAATGAAACGGTCTCACCCGAATCTGCGTCAATGATTTCATCATCTTCTCGAAGGATGCCCCCGCAACATCTCTGTGTCCAGGGTCAGGGCATGTACAGATGTAGTGAATAATCCTTTCCTTTCGTATTTTCTCGGGAATGTTCGTTTTTGTCTTACTAAACGTCGTCGTCTTTGTTATTTGACATTGATAAATAAAGTATGCGATTTATTTGATGACACATCGGCACCATTCGGGTGTTATCGTTGTTCCGAGTTTTGCCGATAGGAAAGGATTATTCACTACATCTGTACTACCATTACAGAACTTTACAACTTTACTTGCCCATAGCACAAAATAATACAAATAAATAACTTTGTTTGAAGTAAAAGCACAAAATACATTATAAGTAGTTTGAACCGTAAATTCATGAATCAGTTCACATCAAAAAATTAACAGTTACAATGGGTCATTTTGAGAGAAAAAAAAGGGTCTATTATCCTACGCAGAACCCGGGACACGTCCGCTCGTCTCTGCATCCCCCAGCCAACCCATGTAAAAACGACTTTGTCTAAAAAGGGATAGGTATTACAATGTTCAAAATTACTTAAACGATGGGACTGTAAACGCGCTGTCAATATTTTTCTAATTATTTATAACAATTAATATTGTCTACATTAGTACTGTAACGACCACGCTGCCCACGCGGGATTGTCACAAGCCACGGCACCGACACCCCGAACCGTGCACCCCGCGGCAGCCCTGCCGTCCACCCTCGCCCCGCTGCCTACACAGCTGCCGCGGCGCCCACCGCCTCACAGCAGGCCCCCGCCGCCTGCACCGTCACCGCAGCCACCTCGCCCCGCGGCCGACCCCGCTGAGACCCGGACGCCGCGCACCCCACTTCTCCACCCCTCCACTCCACCCCGCGCGCCCGCAGCGTCCCCTCGATCGCCTAACCCCTCCGCGACGTAGCTATATAAGCCGTAGCCCAGCCAGTGTAAACAGGGTGCCGGCCATGGCTCACAGTTAATTCTTACTAAGACAACTGTTAAAAACAAAGGGGTTGTTTTTAGTCCGTATACCACACGAGCTGATGCCCGCTCAATATGTGGGGACCCGGACATAGCAGGGAGGTCTGACTCCTGGGCATGGGTAATTCCATTTTTTTCCCCTCCAACAAAAAAAAAAAATGTAAACAGGCTGCCTTCTAACACCGCGCCGGAGGAGATAGTCGCGGCGCTTGCAGAACTCGTCGTGGAGGCCGAGTACTGTAAGCAGATCCGGGCGCGCAAAGGACGACCCGGCTGCATCTTCTTCGCCAGCCTGAAGAAGAACCCAGACCGTGCACCCGGCGCTGTGTACGAGATCACGGAGCTCTTGTAGCAGTTGCAGCGGTCCCCACTCGGCGCGGGAATGCCCCCGTCCGAAAGACCAGCCGCCGACGTGCGCCAACTGCGGTGGCCCGCACACGGAAAATAATGCGACGTGTCCTGTGTTCCGCCAGGAGGCGCGGAACAAGAAGGCTGGCACTGTGGCGCTCACCAACGCGCCCGGGCCCAAGAAGGTGCAGCCTCCCCCTCCGCCTCGTCCCGATCTGCAGGAACAAACGGCGCCCGCCTCGCTTATGGCGCAGGCGAACGACGGAGCCCCCAGGCAGAAGACGAAGCGGGGGGGGGGGGGGGGAGAAGAAGAAGGCGACGACTCCACCTGCCGCCGGCGCCGCGGCGGCTACTCTCGCCGCCAGCGAAACTGCGGCCGCCGCTGGCGCCGCCACTCCGGCTGCGGCGGTAGGGCAGCAGGACTTGGGGCACCTCACAGCCCTGCTCGCCCTCCTCAGCGACCCCACTACCCTGGGCAGACTCACCGCTCTGCTCCGCATGAGCTGCTCAGTGTCGTCCACTGGAACGCGCAGTCACTGACAGGGAAGAAGCGGCTGCTCCACGTATTCCTGAGGGACTACCGCGTCGACGTGATGCTCATCAGCGAGACACACCTAGCCGGAAGCGACAAGCCGTCGCTGCCCGGCTACTTCGTCTACCGCAAGGACGAGAAGACCTCCAGCGGCCGGACCTTTCGAGGCTTGGCGTCATCGTCGGCAGGAAGATCGTCCACCAGCTCGTCGACGCCCAGGAGTATTCATCCCTGTATACTTTGGGCGTCGAACTCCAGGTCGCCGGTGAGGTGCTGCGACTCTACGCCGCCTACAAGCCCCCCAGTACACCAATCCGCACCGCCGAGCTACGGGGGCTGCTACAGTCGCCGCACCCGACACTTGTCGCCGGCGACCTCAACGCCAAGCACACCGCCTGGAACTCCACCAGGGTGTGCCCAGCTGGACGCACCATCCATGCCGACTCCGTGAGCCATAACTACGACGTCATCGGTCCCGACGAGCCCACCCACTTCGACACGCGGGCCGGATGGGACATCATCGACGTCGTGGTCGTCAGAAGTCTCCGGACACCGCCGAGCCAGGAGGTTCTCCCTGACCTCCCTTCCCACAGGCCTGTTCTTCTCGTCCTGACGGATCTGCCCACCCGGGTATCTCCGCCAGCATCACGTCGCCGCTACCAGTGGGGCGCCTTACCGCCGCCCTTGACCAACCCTCCACCAGTTGCCCCGTCAACCAGCCGGAAGACGTTGACCGCCTGGCATCGCTGCTAACCACCCATATCCGAGACGCGCTCGACCTATCATCGCACACCGTAGCTCGCGGGGGAAGCCCTCTCCCCTTCCTGCTGAGCTACGCGCACTCATCTGCGATAAGCGCGCTCTCCGGAAGCAGTGGCAGCAAACCCGCTGCCCCACGATGAAGACCAGGCTCAACGCCATGACGGCAGAGCTGAAGCGCCAACTTGATCTCCACGCCGAATAATCTTGGGAACGCCACGTCGAGTCCATAGGCGACCACGTCCCCTCCGTGCGTCGCCTGTGCCGGGCTTTGTCGACCACTCCTGCTCCTGTTCGACCAATCCTGTGCAGCGACGGCCTACCAAGATTCCGAGCCCAAGACCGTGCGGAGATCTTCGCCGAATGCCTCGAGAAGCAGTTCAAGCCGAACCCAACGGATGATGTGGAGCACGTCGCAACAGTCGAGAGACACCTGCGAGAGTACTTCGCCACGCCGATAGCTCCCGAAGTGGACCCCATCGTCGTCACGCCCGGCCAGATTGTGCGTGCATTCCGACGTACCAAGCCCAGGAAAGCCCCGGGCGCAGACCGAATACCCAACACGGCGCTGTTACATTTTTCGCCACGCACTGTGGCGGCCGTTACGCGCCTGTTTAACGGTATCTTGCTCACGGGTCACTTTCCAACCCAATGGAAGGAGGGCTTGGTTATCATGTTGCCCAAGCCAAGCAAGGACACCAAGCTGCCTGAGAGCTATCCGCCGATCACCCTACTGAGCACCATCTCAAAGGTGTTTGAGAAGCTCCTGTTAGCGAAGTTACTGCCCCACATCCAGCCGCGCCCGGAACAGTTCGGCTTCAGGCCCGAGCTTTCTACGACGCTTCAGCTCACCAGAGTACTGAATGACATGACGGTCTGTTTGAACAAAAAAGAATACACTGTCGCAGTACTTCTGGATATGGAGAAAGCGTTCGTCAGCCAGGTCAAGGTGGCACGCGCCAAGCTGCGTCCACTTTTTGACTCCAGCCTCCCTCTGAGGGCGAAGCTCGGGATCTACAAGACCTATGTGAGATCCCGCCTCACCTACGCGGCTCCGGCATGGTACGCCCTGTGCTCGGAAACGAACTAACGGAGACTCCGAGCCCAAGAGAACCTCTCTCTGCGTACCATCGTCGGCGCCCCCCGCTACGTGAGGAACGCGACAATCCAGAGGGACCTAAGATGGGAAACCGTGGACCAGTTTGTCCAGAGGCTGGCGAAGGGCATGTTCGCGCGTGCGGATGCGTCACATCTTCCGCACATCGCCGAACTGGCGCCGCACCACGCGCGCCCGCCCGACTGCCGCCGCCTGCCACGCGACCTGGTTGCCTAGCCGGCGATCACCCACTGCACACCAGAGCCACATGAAGACCACCGCCGCAGGGGCAATCCGATGACCTGTCCACAGGAGTGGACAGAGGCGATTCTTCGGGAAGAGGTCCGCGGACCTGACCCCGACTCCCCACGCCCCAGAAGGGGTGCGTGAGATGACTTGGATGATGATGTGTAAACAGCACATGCCCGTTGACTATGAGCTGATGTCCGCTCATAAAATCGGGTAAGCAGGCAAACTCCTCCCATATATATCATATACACATATATATCGCCCAAAAGGGCAAATTGCAGGTAGAAAGCCTTCAGCATATACCGAGGCCATGGCTCACAGTAAATTCTTAGTAAGACAATTGTAAACACAAAGGGGTTGTTTTTAGTCCTTATACCACACGAGCTGATGCCCGCTCAATATGTGGGGACCCGGACATAGCAGGATGGTCTGACTCCTGGGCGTGGGTAATTCCATTTTTTTTCCCCTCCAACAAAAAAAAAAAATGTAAACAGCACAAGTACCACGGGGCACCTACGGCTTTTCGGATGCAGCGGTTTTGTAAAACCTAAGGGGCTTAAGGGAGTGGGAGCAATGTGCAAAGACTGGACTTGCATACGTGAAGACCGGACGGATGCAAGTTTTAAATAGAGTTATTTTGCAGCGCAATGGGAGATTGCTTTTACTTCTCATGAGCGGGTGAAGCCTACTTATGTAGAAGGCTGCTTTGTCGCGGACCGTTTTAATGTGGGATTTGAAGAGGAGGACAATATCACGAAAGCTCTTAAAGCCCAACCACCCCCCGCCCCTCAGGCACGTCAACTTGACGAAGGCTGTGTTCCCGAAGCACTACAGCGTCTCAGATATCAAATTTGGATTGAAAGAGATCGCCGTCTTGATTCAACGAAAACACAATCTCCCCTTCCCCCTTTAAACCTCCCGGACTGAGGTCAGAGCCCCCCTAAATGACCCAAATATAAAGTAGTTTAGGATTAGGATAGGTTTTAATAGTAGTTTATGTGACTGCTACATAATGGAGGGCATTAATACTCGAGAGTGGGTTTATGAAACGAGCCAAAGGCGAGTTTCATAATAATATCACTCGAGAGTTACAGTTACATACACTAGTTTATCTACACACATATCATAAGCTCTCTTTGATGTGTTCAGGAACCGCATGTTTGACCGGCATTGTGGCTCTGCAGTTGTTTAGCTTGTTCTGTAGTACCAACTTCACGCAGGCGGGCGTCGGCGTTCGAAATTTGAATGTCAGTACCAACTTCACACACAAACTAGGAGCGGCACGCAGGCAGGCGTCGGCGTTCGAAATTTGAATGTCATAATATGTAGAAAAACTGAAAAATTTCACATTATGGTCATAATGTGAAATTTTTCAGATAAGACATGAGTTTTTATCAAGTAGTTTAACATTATGCTGATCGTAACGTGCGGTTTTTGTACGCAGTAAAGAGGGTTTGTGTAGATAAAATTATAAAAAACCACCTCTTAGTAGCGGGGGCTATCTGCCCCCCTAACATGCCGCTATCATGCCCGTTGACTATGAGCTGATGTCCACTCATAAAATCGGGTAAGCAGGCAAACTCCTCCCATATATATCAATACACATATATATCACCCAAAAGGGGCAAATTGCAGTTAGAAAGCCTTCAGCATATACCGAGGCCATGGCTCACAGTAAATTCTTAGTAAGACAACTGTAAATACAAAGGGGTTGTTTTTAGTCCGTATAGCACACGAGCTGATGCCCGCTCAATATGTGGGGTCCCGGACATAGCAGGGAGGTCTGACTCCTGGGCATGGGTAATTCCATTTTTTTCCCCTCCAACAAAAAAAAATAATGTAAACAGAAATTGGTTGACGCTCAGGCCTCGGTCAACTGCTCTCCTAGGTGAGTCGGTCTCATGGTTACCCCCTAACCGACTGGCTATTCCTGTGACGTCGGTCCCATGGTTACCCCCTGACCGACGGAACCCCGTAGGTACACCCCCCCCCCTCTCCCACTCCCGTACCGTCGGTCCCATGGTTACCCCCTGACCGACGGAACTCCGTAGAATTTCACCCTCCCCCCGCGGTAGGAGTAGGTCAACCGTTGACACAAATGTAGACCCCTAAGGTTCGCAGGGAAATTGATTTGCGTCGCCGTCGGTCTCATGGTTACCCCCTGACCGACGGGGTTCCGTAAGATAGGTAGTGCAACCCCGATAAAGTGAATTCAATAGATGATAGACATCAGCGTTGGTGAATAAGCAACTACGCGCCGTAATACCATGAGGGGTAGGCCCATCGCCGCAGGGGCACTATAAGTAAATAACGCACCGTCATAGCCTATATCTGTTGGGTATCCGTGGCGTCGCTATTCCTATGTGTAGTCCATAACCTGGAATGTAGTAGATAGGTTCAATGAAATAAAAGCGTCTCATGAATTGTTATCTATGTTTTACCCTTAACGATCCCTAGACAGGATAGCTAGTCAGTCAGATCCTCACATTGAGATAGCTAGGCTCATTCCAGAAGCAAAGGTCTACGTGGACCGGGCAACCAGGCTGAGCTAGCCCGAAGGGTGCCCCGTCACAGTACTAATTAGTAGTAAAATTTAACTAAACACAACCAACCAAAAATCAATCTGTGAGAGAGAAAAAAAAAACTTTTTTAATAACAAGCTTTTATTAAAAATGAACTAAAAATTTTAAAATAAATTAGCTCCTATAACAAATATATCACTTTATAAGTTCATTGTAACCTTTAACGATAACTAAGCTTCTTCGTCTACGACAAAATAATTACATACCGTAAATAATTATATATTTTTAACATTAAAACCATTACACTTTAATTGTTAAATCTTCCCGTTTTTAACACAGTCCCAATTTTATAAATAAAAGCTTAATTATCGTTAAAGGTTACAATGATTACAATCTTATAAAGTGATATATTTGTTATTGGAGTTAATTTATTTTAAACTTTTTAGTTCATTTTTAATAAAAGCTTGTTTTTAAAAAAGTTTTTTTTCTTTATTTTTATTTTTAACTTTTTAGTATTTTAAATCGAGATTTACTAAGACGTAGTTCGTAGCACGTAGTAGCGTGTTTCCGTTAAGTAGTCCGTAGTATGTATTTTATTTATTTATATATGCATTTTTTTTTTACATATTTGTAGTAAGGTAAAATAATGTTTAAATTAGTTATGTAATCACCAGTTATTTATTTGTAACGTTTCTCATTCTATCCATTTCTTTTATTGCATCAACATTACAAGGTTTCTTCGAAGTCAACTTCGAGCGGTCAAGTTCTTCGATTTGAAGACCTTCTAAAGACTTAACTCGGCTTTGGGGTCGGACATCTAGTATCAAAGTACTCGTCAAAACAAATTAAACTAACCCAAACTCGATGGGGTTGCTTCGTTTAATTATGGAGTTCCTATGGGCCACCTTCCAGCTCCATCATCAGACTCTGGTTACCATCTAGTGTCAAATTACTCGTCAAGACAAATTAAACAAGCCCAAACTCGATGGGGTTGCGTCGTTTAATTATGGAGTTCCTATGGGCCACCTTCCAGCTCCATCATCAGACCCTGGTTACCATCTAGTGTCAAAGTACTCGTCAAGACAAATTAAACGAGCCCAAACTCGATGGGGTTGCGTCATTTAATTATGGAGTTCCTATGGGCTACCTTCCAGCTCCATCATCAGACCCTGGTTACCATCTAGTGTCAAAGTACTCGTCAAGACAAATTAAACGAGCCCAAACTCGATGAGGTTGCGTCGTTTAATAACTGAGTTCCTAAGGCCATCTTCCAGCTCCATCATCAGATCAGCTCTATGTCATAATAATATTGCATTGTCATCCGATTTATACATGCATGCAAAATTTCAGCTCAATCGGAAACCGGGAAGTGGATCAAATTTAACTTGCAAGATTTGATTACAGACAGACAGACAGACAGACAACGGGACAGGTGAAACTAAATAAAACCTTGTAAAAATGACATTTGCTAAGTACAGACATACATGTAATTATCCACAGTACATAATAAATAAATTTTGATTTATTTTTTATTAAATGAATTAGGCGACCGAGCCCACAAAAATCTTCGATACTTTTTCCACACCCTTTTGCTTCATAGGATTAGCCTTCGCCATGACAAGTTATGATACGTATCGTGCAAGCTGGCAAGATATGATCGAAAATAAATTTCCAATTTCGTGTATTATCGTATAGGTCAGGGTACAAACAAGATAGGTTTCTTACCTACCAAGTTGAGCCATCCCGTGGGGGAGTGTTATCCTATATGTATTTATGGACCAAGTGTAAGGGCTTTAATAGTTATTTGTGTCACAAGGGAGCAAAATGGTGTATTTACGGCGAGGGCGGTACATTGAACCCAGAGTGAAGCGAAGGCTTCTACGATAGAATCCTGAGCGTAACGAAGGTTTCAAGCGTTAACGCCCAAGACGAAAATAATTTTGCTCCTGAGTGACACATACAATTTTTTACACCGACTATGAGGAAAATTGAAATATAATGCTCTAAAAATAATGAAAAAACTATACTTTCAATTATTTATACTTTCAACACTTTTACAGTAATCGATCAACGAAATCTTTTTTTTTTATAATGGCGGATTGTGAAGGATTAGGGAAAAGTCACCACAGATAAAATATTTCAGTGCTACTTTTACCTATGTGTAAAAATAATCGAATCGATTATTACAATGGTATCGGATATCAATATTCATTATATCACAAGAACTTTTGATTTCAGTAAAACACATAATTTTATGTGTTTTTTTTATATTACGAAAAATTCATAAATTTTCATATAACGTTGTTAAATAAAGTTGAAACTTGAAACGTGTTCGTTTTAAATCGATTACGATTTAATTACAATCGATTATTTCATTAAGATCTGTGTTCTATTGGCACATTGCATAAATGCTACATGCCAATGAATAAATTAAAAAAGTAGCTTAAACAGAAAAGTAGCATTTTGCTCCCTCTCATCGTGGAGCAATACTTACTTTTCCGAATAAAAGGTGTGAACAAATAATTTCAGTAATAAAGCAATCAGTAATTCACTGAACGGAAATGAACGAACGTAGGTACTCGATTTTTTGCACAACACTATTTTTCTTTCGTCAAAAACTTATATCACTCGACCTGTAAAATGACTTTGATTAACGGTAGGAATGGATTTCGGGTAGAGATTAATTAGTACACCCACTAGCCACTGGTATGATACGACCTTGCTCTATTTAGAATGTAAGGCGTGCACTTCGGTGGGAAATATCTTATTTAATTCGTGTGTCCCATTAGGTACGGTAGAGAATCTGCAGCATCACACCTGTCTAAAATGATATCTAAATCACGTTCCATTTAAACTACAAAAACATCTTTTCACGGTCCGGATTGCTCGTTTTAAGTGTGTTGTCTCAAACTATGTAATGTGTAATGGATTCCTTTCACAGCAACCCCAGTGTGTCTGGGTTCAGGCTTTTAGTATTTTTATTAATTTAGAGTTATTCCTCGTAAGGCGAGGATTATATATTAGTTTTATATTTATTTTTAGCTATTGTAGTATATTTATTTTATTTTATGGATATTATATATAATTTTACAGATAGCCTTTTCACATGTTCTTCCACCGGTGACTCTCTTGGTGCGGGAGGTGCCAACTCCCTGGCGGACGCGTCACTGTCCAGCAGCCTGAAATGCGTGTTCACGCAATCGGAGTTAAATTTCAATGTCGTACATATTAACGCCCAAAGTATTCCTGCTAGCTATGCTGACCTCCTTGAAGCTTTCAGCGATCAGAGTATACATGGAGTTCTTGTCTCAGAATCCTTTCTCAAACCATCTCTTCCTTCCTCCTTGTATTCTCTGCCAGGGTTCAGGCTCTATCGCAACGATAGGACGGGTAAAGCTGATGGCGGCGTTGCTATCTACTTACGTTCTGACATTCCTTGTAAAGTCATCAGCCACTCGCCAAGCCTGTACTCTGGTTCGGCTGAGCATCTCTTCCTTGAGGTCAGCTTGCGTCACAACAATATTCTTCTGGGTGTATATTATAGCCCCTCACTCCGCATCGATTACTTTGAATCTTTTGAAAAGCTACTATGTGACTTGACCCCTCTCTATAGTGACACTCTCATCCTCGGGGATTTTAACACTTGTCTTCTTAAAAATAACGCCCGCTCTACCAAACTTGAATCGATTGTAAATTCCGTTAACTTACATATTCTTCCCGTCGGCGCTACTCACTTTCAACCACATTGTACTCCCTCCCTACTCGATCTCATGATCGTCTCCAACACAGCCAAGGTGGTTTCTCATGGTCAGCTTACCGCTCCCTTCTCTTACCACGACCTGGTTTATCTTTCATACAAAGTTAGGCCCACTAAGCGCAAAGCCAAATTTCTGGATATTCGGAGCTTCAAAGGTGTGGACCTCGACTCCCTTAAATCCGATGCCTCATCTGTTGATTGGAACCCTGTCATGACTTGTGAGACCGTTGATGACAAAATCCTGAAGTTCAACTCAATTGTCCTTGGGCTTTTCGACAAGCACGCACCAATGAAAAAAGTCAGGGTCAAACATCTTCCTGCCCCGTGGCTTACCGACGCCATCAAGCGTTTAATGGCAAAAAGAAACCGTGCAAAAGGGCGATATAAGAGGGACCCGACCAACGACAATCTCCTAGCTTTTAAACGCCTCCGTAACCTGTGCAACCGCATGTGCCGCGATGCCAAGCGACGCCACATCCATGAGCGTATAGAGATGTACACTCCAGCTCAGGTATGGAAGTTCCTTAAAACCATTGGTGTTGGCAAGTCCCAGGAATCTACTTCAGGTAATGTCGATCTCAACGGTCTCAACCAGTTTTTTTCTTCTCCTCCCGTCGTGATGGACCCTACCACTAAGGAGGCAACCCTTCATTGTCTACGATCGAGGGCTGCAGTCCGCAACTCACCGTTTAACTTTAAGCTTGTCGGAATCGGTGCAGTTAGAAAGGCAGTACTAGCTATCACATCTAAAGCTGCTGGTGGCGACAACGTCAGCTATCAGATGATCCACAGCGTCCTTGAGGAGTTGCTTCCTCCAATTACCCACATCATCAACTTCTCTCTATCGGTGAGCTCCTTTCCTAGTCTGTGGAAGAAAGCACTCGTTATCCCACTGCCAAAAAAATCCAATCCCTCCTCCTTCAAAGATTATAGGCCCATATCTATCCTACCCATTCTCTCCAAAGTCCTTGAATCCATAGTCCACTCCCAACTCTCCTCCTACCTTTCATCAAACAAACTTCTCAATCCTTTCCAATCTGGGTTCAGACCAGGCCATAGTACTACCACAGCACTCTTAAAAGTCAGCGATGACATACAGCTAGCCATGGATCAGAAGTTGGTCACGGTCCTAGCCCTGCTTGACTTTAGCAATGCCTTTAACTGTGTCGATTTTGACATCCTGGTCGCTATATTGAGCTCTCTGAATGTCTCCGTCCATGCTGCTAACTGGTTCCACTCATACCTGAGAGGTCGTCAGCAACGCATTAAATCTGAAGAGACCGAAACTCAATGGTGTGATCTTTCCTCAGGAGTGCCTCAAGGTGGTATTCTCTCTCCTCTTCTATTTTCAGTCTTCATCAACTCTATCTCCGACGTTATCTCTTCTTCGTATCATCTTTACGCAGATGATCTCCAAATTTATCGCCACTTTTGCCCCTGCGATGTAGCTTCAACCGTGGAGGCACTGAATGCTGACCTCGAGAATGTGAAAGACTGGGCCTTATCATACGGGCTGTTGGTAAACCCGACCAAATCACAAGCCATGCTTTTAGGAACCAGGCACACGCTTTCCTTGATACAAAAACTTATTGTTCCCGTGTCATACAATGGCATCACAATAGAGTATACAGATCAGGCGAAAAACCTTGGGGTTATTTTTGACAACCTGCTGTCTTGGTCTCCACATGTCAGCGAGGTCAGCAGACGGGTCTTTGCGTCTTTTCACTCCCTCAGGCGTTTGCAGTACTTCTTGCCACGGCAGACCAAAATCACCCTTGCTCAGTCCCTTCTCCTGCCACTAATCGACTACGCCGATGTCTGTTGGGCGAGCGCGAACGAAGATTTACTGAACAAACTCGAACGACTTCAGAATCTTGGGATTCGGTTTATCTTCGGGTTGCGCAAATTCGACCATGTTTCTCAATATCGCAAAGAGTTGGGTTGGCTTCCAATTCGTCGTCGCCGAGACACTCATATTCTCTCTTATCTTTTCAATATATTGAAAAATCCGCGCTATCCCAGCTACCTTCGAGACCGCTTTGAGTATCTCTTTTCAGGAGATCGGCACCGGAGATCCCACACGGTCTCACTCTTAGCCACTCCAAGGCATAGCACCTCGGCATATGAGCATTCATTCAGGCTGCAGGCGGTTCGACTGTGGAACGCACTACCTAGCACTATAAGAGACTGTCCCTCTCTTGTCTCTTTCAAAAACCGGGTAAAAGAGCACTTCCTTTCTCTTTCGTGAGAGTTATATATAGTATGTATATCATTATAATATATAAACTATATATATGTATTGTATTTAGTAGTCTGGTATGTAAGTATTTTATTTTCCGTATTTTATATTATATATGTATTTTAGTATAGATTAGATATTAGATATTGTACACTGCCTACCCTTTCATGATACATTTCGCTTTCATGCCTTGGTTTGCTGGAAGAAATCTCTTTTTAGAGATAAGCTCGCCTTTGTACATATGATTTCTCCTAATGTAACCTTTTAAATTTAATATGTGTGTGTGCAATAAAGAATTATGAAATATCTAACGTCATTTAGCTTTTCTCGTACACGAAATATTTGCAATTTCATGCTGAGTAAGCAATACGTTTACTTGGGTATCATAGAATTTATCATTTCATGAAATGGAAAACCATTTAAGGGTTCGATTTCACGAAAAATTTTTTATTCAGAACTACATGGTATTTTTATGGTATTCTAGCTTCTACGCTACCGCAGTGTTTTGTCCTAAAGTAGGTACCTATTTCTTTCGTACGATGAAAGTTCAAATTCAGCCATGGTTGACCATTTCATGTACAATTTACGCACGACACGCCATGATTTGAGTGCTACTCAAATATAATGGAGATGTCATTTCTCGAGAGCCAAAGTCATTCATAATATCAGTCAGTTGTCAGTCATTATATAAAAAAAATATTTACGTTGTTCGATTACTGTAAAAGTGGTAAAAGTATAATTTTTTTTTTTTTTGAGCAATTTAAATTTTCCTCATAGTCGGTGTGAAAAGTTGTATTGTCACTCAGGAGCAAAATTATTTTCGTCATGGGCGTTAACGCTTGAATCCTTTGTTACGCTCAGGATTCTAACTTAGAATCCTGAGCGTATCCTTCCCTTCACTCTGGATTCAATGTACCGCCCTCGCCGTAAATACATCATTTTGCTCCCTTGTGACACAAATAACTATTGCGGCATGACATTGAGTATACGCTAAGTTTTAGTTGTTGGATCGGTTCTGCGTCCGGGCAGTTATTATGATTTGATTATTAGTTAAGTTTTATTTCATCCTTTTGTGTATTATTGTTTATTGTAATTGATATTTTTGTTAATATTAGAGAAAAGCTTCCTCTGTTTAGGTTATTACCCCAACAGGGAAAAGGCCCATTTAGCGGTCCCTTAATCCCTTTAGTGACGATTAAGAAAAGTCGTTGGTTACCGTTTTATGAACCATTTGTGCTTATTTACAGCTGTTATTCAGGAGTTTGGTACAGTCACGCACGCATATCAAGATTAAGTATGTCTTTACAATCATTCAGTAAACAAACACACATGGAAAATTAAGAATTCAGAAACAATCGTTGGCATCGTACCTACCTAATACACTATTATACTTACACTAAATTAAGTAATGGTTATTGTATTTTAATAGCAACTTCTGAAATAGGAATGTAAATGTAGCGCTTGATGTAGCACGTTTTTTTAAATACTGAATACGTGTAAGATTGGGCCATATTCCACCACGCTGGCTCAGAGCGGGTTGTTGGAAGGTTGTCGGGCTAGTGGCCATCCCGACTGTCAGAAGAAGAAGCTGCCCTATTAGGGCCTCTGACAGCTTTACTACCACTGAGGAGCGATTGTAGCCGGTGCCTACAGCTTAAAGTGTCATCCGAAACAAAAGCGCCTGAAACAAACGCCACATAGACACCCATCCAGTACCCGCCTTGGCTTGATGTTGCTACCCTCACGATCATTTCCGATGTGCATATACCGCTAGGCCACGAACGCTTATCTTATAAGTAATGGTTATATTTTAATCGCAACTTCTCAAATAGTGTCATCCTATATTTGAGTCCGCATCCGTATATATGTTATGGACCATGCATGTAATTAATCGGTCATTATAAACAATGCCCGTGCAATTTGAATAATGCCTAAAATAAGAGGGCAGTGTGACAACAACCCTTAGGAATAATCAAATCGCCCGGGCATTTTATATAATGCCCATCACCTGTGAGGCAGAACAATGTTTATTTTCATTAGTACTCTGCTGCACTATGATAATATTGTTGTTCTTACATGTTCAACCTAACACGAAGGATAAAGGGGCTCCGCTTCGCTAACCCCTTTTACCCTTTACCTAAGCCTACCGCAGTGTTTTCCCTGATAGTATCTGTGTTATCACATTGCCCGAAACCCACATGGCTATATTCAATGTTTGGGCAAAGTGATGATAAATAAGGAAGTTCAAGTTATAATTATTCACTTTTCCAAAGTAGTTTGTCATTATTCATAATGTCTCACGCGGGGTGGTAAGGGAAAAGTCGTGACTCGCGGGCCGGTAAGGGAAGTAGGTTTCAAAGTACACACAAATGTGTCAACTCAAAAACATTACTCGAGACAATACGAAAATTATGTCACCAAAACAATGCAACTTCATCGATTTACACTTCATTAACTTCCTTCCCCATAAGACGTCCATCCCACCCTGGTGTCCTAGTCCCTGGTTGCTATACATTACTACTTTGTACTTACCCAGGTATAAAGCACTCGTTAGGCTGGCTCAGGTAATGATGCCTTTCCCGACCGCTGACGTCTACCCACATTGTTTTGATCAGTCAGGATGTAAACAATCCATTTTATTTAAGTAACGTTCGCCCTTCACGGTGGTTTTACCGTGACTGGTACAGGGTTGTGTGGTTGTAACGCAGCGATCTAGGTAAAGTATCCCTTTCTAGGACGATTTTGGTCCTTTGGAGTTGGTAGTGAAGGTACAAAGTTCATGAGGGTGTAGGTTAGGGAGAACGCGGGTGTAAGTACTTAGCTTTGCGCGCGCCGCTAAGCTGAAACATTGATGTATGTAGAATTTGTGTTGCTATGGTGCTTTAGATAAGAGCGGCGAAAATTCAAAATGATTGACAAGGTTAGGTAGCAGAATTTTGGTCATCTGAAAGGTCATATTCGGTTACAATAATCTGGAATCGAGTTCCAGTCCAGTAACATCTTGGACTTTGTAACATTTTTATTCCTTGCCCTTAGTTAGCCGTCGTGTTAAATGTACTGACCAAGTACTGACTGCCATGGCTTACCCGTGCGGCTACTATCTACACCCTTGAAAGATTGTTTATAACCCCAATTGTTAAACCGAAGTGGAATGCTGCTCGCATGAGTGCGTTATGTATGGTACGTACGGAAGTACGACGTCATTCGAAAGTATGGGATGGATTGAGTTACCTTTTCAATCAGATGTCTTTTAGATAGGATTTTACCTTTAATAACGGAAAACCTAGGTTATGTACCTAACTACTACAAGTATTGATATTCCATTGCTATAAAAGAGTAAAGTGAGTTCTGACCAGATTTAGCCGAAGTACAGTAGGTTCCACTTTATAGCATGCGTGCGCGGGGATCAGCAGCCTTATGGCGTAACTCTCTGAAGTTCATAGCGTGTGTCTATGGTTCATCTCATGTTAATACAATTTCATCGATTGCGGGGTATCACCGAAGGCTTCTAGGCTTCATTCCAAGAGCTTGGGTTTGGCCTCCATTATGATGCTACTTGCGTGATACCAATTTGACAGATGAAGCTGGTGCAAGGTGTCAAACGTAAAAGTCTATGTGAAGTTCATAGCTCAGACGACTTACGCCATAAGGCTGCTGATCTAAACTGAAGTATATAGGTAGGTACTTAGGTACCTGGAGAGTTTCTCGTATTAGAGATTTACCTAGGTGCTTTACGTTACGGATGCATTACGAAGACGAAGTAATCGTAATGGTTGACTTGAAATGCGATTACTCCACTTGAGGCGAGTACATAGACTACTTGTTAACTTTTCGTGTGTTTTATGTCGTCCACATCGGCCGTCGGAATAAATGGAGGTTTTGCAACGTGAAAAATGGCTAGAGAAACTTTCACAACCCCTGTTAATAATTGATTAGCAAAATGGATTGCATTAGGGGACGAGGGGAGGAATAAGATCATGTTGCTAGGCGTTTGTCAAGTCGATTTACAC
This sequence comes from Argyresthia goedartella, assembly GCA_949825045.1. Lineage (NCBI taxonomy): Eukaryota > Metazoa > Arthropoda > Insecta > Lepidoptera > Argyresthiidae > Argyresthia > Argyresthia goedartella. Next base: position 14,916,209 of record OX463821.1, on the reverse strand, counting down.
GATTAACAATAACAACGATAGGAATGTGGGGTTTACACATAAATATTGCTTATTTAGGTGAGTTGGGTTCTTTCTTCGTAATTCGCTATTTTTTTAATTAATATATTATAATTTATTATGCTACACAAAACAGACATACAGATTTCTACCAGCAAAACATGATGGACAGGAAAGGTGATGGTTAAGCGGGGGAAGACCTGCGCGTACTTACAATAACACTCTAAGTACTACGAGTAATATAAACTAAAAACAATATTATACTGATAAATAACCCTAATTGCTAAAAATAGATTTCATATACAATTACTTATATACAACGTAACAATATATATGTCACCGTAAGATATTAGTTGATAAACTAACGCTTTTACTTGTAAGTTGATCAACTATCGACAACCGACAGGGTTTAGAATTTACGTTTCTTTTGTTCTTACATGACAACCTAACACAGAGACGAGACTAGACTACTGGTATTTCGTTTGCAATTAAAGTTTAAACCAGTTTACTATCGGTTTTAACCGTTAGTTTATCAACTACAGCGTCATATAGTAAGCAGTACGCTAAAGTTTACTATCTGTCGATAGTTGACCAACTAACGAGAAAAAAAAAAGATAGTTTGTCAACTTACGGTTTTGACAATCTTACGGTAACAGATATATATATATTAGAGATGGACTGTCCCTGATAGTGCAGGGAAGCTCATTCCACAGTTGAATATGGCTCGTATACTAAACCCGTACTCGTAGGCTGCAGTCTGGATCTGGAGCTTTGAGCATAGTGCCATTTGAGTTCTCCGAGGCCTGCTTGACGAAAGAAATTCGAAGCGATCACGTAGGAAGTTAGGGTAAGGAGGGTTCCACGACATATTATAAAGGAAACACCGGATGTGAGAGTCCCGTCGAAGCCGAATCGGTAGATACATCAGCTCCCTGCGATGCTGAGATACGTGGTCATACTTGCGCAGTCCGAAGATGAACCGAATCCCGAGATTTTGAAGTCGTTCGAGTTTGTTCAGTTGTTCTTCATTTGCGCTGACCAGCAAATATCAGCATAATCAATGAGCGAAAGTTAATTTGGTCTGGGGAGGAAGAAAGGTCTGAAGTCTCCTGAGAGAGTGAAAGGTTACGTAAACTAACCTGCTGACCTTATTAACACGCATTGACCAGGACAATTCATTATCGAAGAAACACCCAGGTTTTTAGCTTTATCGCTATTGATGATTACAGTACCGTTATGAGTTACAGAAGGGACAGACAATTGCTTCAAAGTGTTTAATGAGTGTCTGGTACCTATAATCATTGCCTGGGATTTATTCGGATTAACCAGCAACCCAATGGTGACCTCTTGGGGAAGCCTTAACCTCTCGGGGAAGCCTTAACCTCTCGGGGAAGCCTTAACCCTAGAGAGCGCGTCCCCAGGCGGTGGCGGATAGGGGAATGCCCATCAGGAAAACTGAAGGGTAGGAGGGAAGTAATATACCTCCCGCGGACCACAAAGGCCGGAGAGAAAACTTCGTAAAAAAACCCAGCCGTGGAGCTTCTTCGACATATTCGATTCAGAGGTCCGGGGCTGTGATGGACACATGGATGGTGGCGCTGAAGCATCTGCATAGGTCATCGGCGGCGCTTAAGTCTTCCAGGAAGATTACGACCTTGGTGTCAGGTGGCAACCGACCGTTAAAAAATAGCCAATTTTTATACCAATCATGAAACGACACAATTACAAAGAAACGATAACTGCTAGGGCGTCCCCCTCAAGCGACGACGAATATGGAGCTGCGAAGAATTCTAGGGCGTCCCCCTCAAGCGACAATCACAAACATCAAACTGCAAGGAATACTAGGGCGTACCCCTTGAGCGAAGGGACGACAAATCAACGCCGCATGGTGACAATGTCCGAGATGCGAGTCGCAACCTGGAACATTGGCACCATGACCGGACGCAGTGCTGAACTAAGCAGTATCCTAAAACGACGACACATACCTTTTTGGACAAATACCTTAGTCAAAACGTAGTGGAAATAAACAGGATAAATGATCGTATCATCTCTATAAAATTGGCCCTAGAGAAGCAGCAGTGCATGAATATCGTCTCTGTCTATACCCCACAGACCGGATGTACGGAAATAGAAAAACAACAATTCTGGGAGGAGCTATATTGTACACCTAAAAGCTATACCGGCATCAGAACTAAAACTAATATGTGGTGATTTAAACGGCCACGTGGGTACGCCTAAAGAAGGTTTTGATGGACTTCATGGTGGCTTCGGATATGGACAGAAAAACAGCGAAGGAACAACAATATTAGAATTCGCAGCGTCACAAAACTTAGCAATAGCGAATACCTACTTCAAGAAAAAGGACGAACACCTCATCACGTACAAAAGTGGAAAAGGAAAAACGCAAATAGACTACATTTTAACAGATAGGAGAAATCTTAAACAGGTAAAGGACTGCAAAGTGATACCCGGGGAACCTTTGACATCGCAGCATAGACTATTGCTGGCTGCTGTGAAGCTAATGAAACCAATTAAGATGAAAAAAGATACAACAGTAAAAATAAAATGGAATAATTTGAATACCAAAAAGGGAAACGACTTCATAAACGACATCACAGATTACATAAGTTAAAACCATCTTGGAAGCAATTCCGCCAATACCACCTGGCTTCTATTTGAAAACTTTTGTGTTGCTACTGCAAAGGAGCTCTGCACAACGGAAAAGATATGAAGTGGTGGAACACCTTCGCCGAAGAAACTGTGGCCGAAAAGAAAAGACTTTTTAAGAACTGGCAGAAAACACACTCTTGAATGCTTACAAGGAGAGTAAAAAGGCAGCAAGAAGAACAGTTGCGATTGAAAAAGACAAAGTTGAGCAAGATCTGTATAAACGACTGGAATAAGCAACGGACAACTAAATATATATAAAATAGCAAAACACAGACACAACAACACAAACGATTTTAAAACCACGAAGTACATCAAAGACAGTAAGGGCACACTGCTCACCGATGATAAGGACATATGTGATAGATGGTATGAATATTATCAACAGCTACTTAATGAGGAGTTCCCCCGACAGCAAGAAGCAAGACAACCATCAACACAAGGACCCGCAAATCTGATTACACCAATAGAAGTTAAAAGAGCTATCTCCAAAATGAAGAACCATAAAGCAACCGGCCAGGATGAAATCCCTGCTGAGGTATGGAAAGCACTAAAAGTTAACGGAGTACTGTGGCTTACGGACCTTTTCAATAACATCAAAATGAATGGAAATATGCCAGACTCCTGGAGAAACAGCATACTGGTGCCATTTTATAAGAACAAAGGAGATGTCCGCAGTTGCGAAAATTTTCGGGGAATTAAACTCACGTCGCATACCCTAAAGATTTGGGAAAGAGTCCTGAGTGAGCGCCTAACAAATCTGATTACTCTAACAGAAAACCAGTATGGATTTACAGCAGGAAAAGAAACCACGGACGCTATTCATGCTATCAGAACCGTTATGGAAAAAGCACGAGACAACAAACAAAACCTATGGCTGGTATTTATAGACCTGGAAAAAGCCTTCGATCGAGTGCCAAGAACAATCATATGGTAGGCCTTAAGAGCACATGGAGTCCCCGAATGCTACGTGACACTTATTATTGACATGTATAATAATGTTCAGACCTGCGTCAAAACCACAGCTGGGAAGTCCAAAAGCTTCGTCGTAAGAGTTGGTGTACATCAAGGAAGCGCTCTTAGCCCGCTATTATTTAACTGCATCATGACAGCATAACGGCAAAAATTCAAAAACCAACTCCGTGGAATCTTTTATACGCTGACGATGTTGCACTCATTTCACATAACCCTCAAGAAATTCAAGAAAGCTTAGAACAATGGAGAGAGTCCTCAGAACTAAATGGCCTACGCATTAGTAGGACTAAAACTGAATATATGTTTTGTAACTTAAACCCCTGCGATACCGTAAGCGACGACATCAAACTTGGCGACACCGCACTACCCAGAGTGAAAACCTTCAAATACCTAGGATCACTAATCTCGGATGATGGATCAATTGAAGCGGATATAACCCACAGAACAAACTCGGGATGGAACAAATGGCGAACGCTAACAGGAGTCCTAGGTCCTGCCATTTTTGCATCGCATAGGAGTCCTATGCGATGCAAAAATGGCAATAAGAACCAAAGGCAAAGTATATAAAACGGCCGTTAGACCAGCATTGCTGTATGGTAGCGAGGCCTGGGCGACAAAAAAGACTCATGATCAAAAACTCCATGTAACAGAAATGCGTATGTTGCGATGGGCTGGAGGAGTTACCCTGATGGACAAGGTGCGCAACGATCATATAAGGGGAAGCTTCAAAGTTGCAAACATAACAGATAAAATAAGGGAATCGAGACTGAGATGGTACGGTCATATCCTACGAAGAGAAGATGACTATGTCGTGTAAAAGTGCCTATCTATGGCTACAAACAAGAGGGGAAGAGGAAGACCTCAAGCCACCTGGATATTGAACGTCCAGAGAGACATGAAGGAGAAGGGCCTTCAAGCAGAAGACGCACAAGATCGGTGCAAGTGGCGGCGCATGATTGGGAAAGTCGACCCCGTATAACGGGACAAAGGCGAGGAGAAAAAAGAAGAAGAACCAGCAACCCAATGGCAATGCCCATCCACTAATACCAGCCAAGTCAGCGATCAACGCTTCCACAGCGGAATTTACATCATCAGGAGAGAAGTGACGATAGATCTGAAGATCATTCGCGTAGAGATGATAAGAAGAAGAAAGGACATTATGGAATTGATGAATATCGAGAACAGAAGCAAGGGCGTACCCAGGATTTCAGTTAGGGGGGTAGCTCATACCTGTTTCGAGAAGATGGTTGGTTAGGTATATTGAAATAAAAAAGGTTAAAGTTTATTTTATCTTCTAGGGGGGGGGGGGGGGTCAGCAGCCCCCCCCTGCCCCTACCTGGGTACGCCCATGAACAGAAGAGGAGAGAGAATGCTATCTTGGGGGATACCGGAGAAGAGGTCACACCACTCCGTAAAAGCCTCCTCCAACTTGATACGCTGTTTTCGGTCTCTTAGGTAAGAGTCAAACCAGCTGGCAGTGAGGGAGTTGACGTTAAGAGATTTGAGAAGTTCAACGAGAATGTGGAAGTCAACACAGTTAAAAGCACTGATGAATTCCAGCAGAGCCAGCACCGAGAGATGCCTTTGATCCATGGCGACCTGAATATCATCGGTCATACTGTTACGGATTTTAATAAAGCTGTAGCAGTACTATGACCCGTTCTAAAGCCTGACTGAAAAGGATTCAGTAGATTTTTAGAGGATAGATAATGAGAGAGCTGAGTATGGACAATGGATTCGAGGACTTTAGAAAGGATCGGCAGGATAGAAATGGAACGATACTCTTTAAAGGAGGTGGGATTGGATGTTTTAGGGAGAGGGATAACTAATGCTTGTTTCCAAGCAGTAAGGAAGGAACAATTTGAAAGGAGAAATTTTAAATATGTGTTATGGCCGGAAGCAGATCATCAAGGATAGTGAGAATCATTTGTTGGCAAATATTATCATCTCCTACAGCTTTGGAGCTAATTGCTAGAAATGCTTTCTTAACCGTGTCGCTTCCAACATTGCTCAGGTTGAATGGAGTGGTGTTCGGTAATGACTTAGAGCGCAGGCTCTGAAAAGTGGCTTTCTTAATAGAAGAGTCTATTACAACTGTTCAGATCAACATCACCCGAATGCATGTCCTGGGATTCGCAAATACCAAGTGTCGTGAGGAATTTCCACACCTGAGCTGGGGTGTACCTTTCGATACACTCCAAGATGCGGCGGACTTGGCGTCGCGACAGAGACGATTGCATCGATTTCGAAGGCACTTATAGGAGAGAAAGTTGTCATCTGTCGGATCCCTTTTGTATTTCCACTTAGCGCGATTTCTCTTGGCCATGAGGCGCTTGATAGCATCGTTTAGCCAGGCAGGTGTTTCACCTTGACTTTCTTAATGGGAGCATGTTTGTCGTAAAGTCCCAAGAAAATTGCATTAAACTTGTAGATATTGCCGTCAACGTTGTCGCTCAAGATGAAAGGGGACCAATCGACCAGTGAGTATTGTGAATATCTATGAATTTTGTTCTGCTCTTCGGACACCTAATTTTATAGGAGAGGTACCTAGATGAGATCGTGAAAGGATAAAGGAGAGTTAAGTTGACCGTGTGAGGCAACCTTATCCAAGTTGGAGACGATTATGATGTCTAGAAAAGAGGGATAACAATGCGGCTGGAAATTAGTGGCCTCAAGTGGCAAAATGTGGAGTTTGAATGAATCAACTATGGACATGAGTTTGGAAGAACGGGATTTTGTTTTGAGGAGACAGGTGTTGAAATCCCCGAGAATGAGAGTGTCGTCGTAAAGTGGGGTCGATTCATTAAGAAGGGATTCAAAGGTGTCGAAGTAATCAACACGAAGAGAGGGGCAAAACAACAAAAAATAAATACAAAGTTATATAGGTAAATAACTAAACGGGGTGACCTAAGACTCCCTTACCAGACAAGGATTGCTGTCAGGAATCAGAAAACCTGCTTCATTCAGTAATAAACTACACCCAGGATAAAATAAATTAACAACTGGGCAGCGGACTGTGAAGGCACAGAAACTTAAAATAGAACATGACATGAAAAATGTTTTAGAAGTTAGAGTGCCACGGCGAGGTAAACGCAAAAAGGACCGCGAAATGGAGCGCGAACGAAACGCAAATATCTCTGTCAAAACTTTAAAAATAATTTAGTACAAAGTTTGACGTTTGCGTTTCGATCCCACTGAAAAGTAAAAAAGTACACGGATGCAGATGCGTGCCACAATAAAAAAAATAGTGACAGACCAACCATGTCGTAATGTCCAAAAAACCAAAAATTGATCTTTAGACTCTTTAATGGACAAAGAGAAAAATTGCTACTACCTCGCAAATATCAAGGTAACACAGCCAAATGACCATGGGGCCGGTTCTACTTAAATACTACCTTCATTTCGTTACTATGAGGTGTGCAACCGATAGCGGTACTTTTCTTACCAAAGTGTTTTTATTTTTGCGAGGAGTTGCGTAGTTTTTCTTGAAAATCAAGTTGAAAATTGCATTAGATTTGTTACCAAAACGTAAGTCGGCTTCTCCAAACGTCAAAAAGACCATATACAAGCAAAATTTGCACGTATTGTCAATAATATTGTCATTTTTTAATCGTGTGTGGGCAAAACATTTTCTAAATGGCATATTACGCTATTATTCAGTAAAACCATTGGCCTCCAGCCACGAATTAAGAGCGCTGGGCGACGTTGGTGGGAATAACTGCGCGTACAGGTATTGAAAAGTGACTACTGCGCTTCTAGGCCACCGCTCTTAACGTCTGGCGAATAATGTACTCTGTGGTGTGGCGCGACGTATATACCTCGCGTCACGAATTAGGAGCGCTGGGCGACGTTGGCGGGAATTACTGCGCAAATGTACAGGTATTGAAAAGTGACTACTGCGCATTCAAGGCCACGCTCATAACGTGTGGCGCGACGTATAGTTATTTTATTCTCTTTGTTATATCTCTATGCTCCCTTTCCATCCATTTATTCAATTGATATCACTCGTTTAATTGATATAATTTTAAGTAAGTGTGGGCAGGACACATTGGTTGTAAACCCTGGTTTTCAGGTTCTGCGGGATCTTGGACTTGAAGACGTCTTTATGCTTTATTATGTCAGAAAGACAGTGCAGTCGCTATGTAATAATGTTATTTTATTTCAGAGTCTTAGCTATATATAGAAACGGGGTTGCCTACGCAGCTAATGCATTGACCTTGCTAACATGTAGGCTGTTTATGTAGGTCTGTCTGGCCTGGTTTACTTTGGAAAGGCGCCTACATTGCTACCCCTTTGAAATAAATAAGGAACTTATTTACAAAGAGAACAAAAAGGTAATAACAATATTAATAACATGTACACAATAAAATATCAAATTAAAACAAATTTAAAATATTAGACGAAGTAAACTTTAGACGATAGTTGTGTGGTTTTTGCGACTTTTATTCACGCAAATCTCACTACCTTGCGAATTATTCTGCCCGAGCGAGACTCTTTCTGCTGACTCGTTGTCGCTCGTGGCCTTGGCCCGCCCTGGTTTCTCTGACGGTTCCGCCGCGTGTTTGTTTTGACTGCTCTCTTTTTCCGCTTCGTCCACACGACAGTTGTTTAACACGTATGCGGGTTTCAATCTGTCGATAGAAACTGTGTTGAGCTTGTCCCTGATCTTGATCTTGAAGATTTTGTCATGTCTTTCGATGACTTCAAATGGTCCTTATACGATGGGGTCAATGGCTTTCTAACGGCGTCCGTGCGTACGAATACGTAGCCGCTAGTTTTCATGTCTGGGTGGATGAAAGATGATGGCTTGGAATGGTGGGCGGTCTTGAAAGGTGTAACCTTGTCCATGGCAGCTAATAGTTGGCTCGTGAACTCTTCTGGAGATGTGTCTTGCCTTTTCGGCTCGACTAACACTCCTGGAATACGGATGTTGGCTCCGTAGAGCATTGCGTGCGGGGCTAATATTGTCGGCTTCACGAATTGCGGCTCTCAAACCGCGCAGGACGAATGGTAATTCTTGAGACCAGTTTGTTGAGTTCCCGCGTGCGATTATGGATGCTTTCATGGTTCTGTGCCATCTCTCTACCATCCCGTTGCATTGAGTGTGGTAACTCGTGGTCCTGGTTTTCTTCACCCCCAAAATCTTGTTGAGGGAGTTAAAAAGGTCCGATTCGAACTGTCGTCCTTTATCCGTCGTTACGGTGGCTGGGGATCCAAATCCAGCGATCCAGGTGTTCACAAAAGCAGTGGCCACTGTCCTCGCTATCATGTCCGGCACTGGGACAGCTTCTGGCCATCGTGCCTCGGTCAATCATCGTGACTATGTACTTGGTGTTTGTTGGACTCGGGTAGCGGGCCGACGATGTCGATATGCACGTAATCCAAACGTGATGTGGAGGGAAAGGAGGGAGGGATAGGTGTCTTACTGTGACGTGACACCTTGCTTCTCTGACAAGCAATGCATGTTTTAGCCCAATTCCCGATGTCGGTGTTTATTTTTGGCCAAAAGTTGTGTTTGGAGACGAGGTTTCTTGTGGCCCTGACTCCTGGGTGCGTCAGGTTGTACATGTTGTTGAAAATGAGCTTGCGCAACTTGTCTGGAATGTATGGACGAAGCTCGTTTGCGGAGTTTTCGCACCATATCTCTTTTCCGTGGCTAAATTCAATTTTATTCATTTTAGCGTTGCCCTCGTTCGTCAGCTCTTTGAGTTGTGGGTCGCCTTTTTGCAAGTCGGCGAACTCGTCCCAGTCAGTGGGTGAAGGACAGTCTATTTGTGCCATTCTTGATAGCGCGTCAGCAACTGGGTTCTCGCTACCGGCGAGGTGTCGAATGTCCGTAGTAAATTGTGCGATGTATTGTAGGTAGATCGGTGAATATAATGATTTCCCTTCCTTCGAGGTAGGGTTGAAAATATGTTATGGCCATGTATATTGCCAGTAGCTCCCGATCGTATGTACTGTACTTAGTCTGGGCGTCGTTGAGGCTCTTGGAAAAAAATGAAAGGGGTTTCCATTTGTTATTCTCGCATTGTTGTAGTACTGCGCCGACGCATGATTGTGACGCGTCAGTCATTATTGACAGTGGCGCGTCGGCCGACGGTGACGTCAGTGTAGCGGTGTCGCTTAGACTTTCCTTACACTGCATAAATCCATTGATCCGGTGTTCAGCCGCTTTAGGCAAACTTTGTCGGTAGAAGTTAATCATGCCGAGGAAACGTCTTAATTCCTGAATGGTTTTGGGTCGGGGATAGTCTTGGATGACCTTGACCTTATCTGGAAGTGGTTTAATTCCATCTTTCGTGATAAGGTATCCCAAAAATTCGATTTCAGCCCGTCCGAACTAGCATTTACCTTGATTTAGTGTGATGCCGCTGTCGTTTAACGTCTTGAACAGTTCGTCTAGATGCTGCTTGTGCTCCTCTTCTAGTTTTGATGCTATCAGGATATCGTCGATGTAGGCGAAAACAAAATCTAGTCCTGATAGCGCAGAAATGAGGAATCTGACGAATGTCTGCCCAGCATTGCGTAACCCGAAAGGCATTCTTGGAAATTCGAATAAACCAAACGGCGTAATTACGGCTGTCTTATCAATATCTTGAACAGGAATTTGGTTGTAAGCCCTCTGGAAGTAGATTCGGGAATAGATGGTTGTTCCAGGAAATCTGTTATCCTGGGAATGGGGTAACTATCGGGGACCGTGCTTGCATTCTAACTCCTGTAGTCTCCGCATAATCTTAAATCTCCGTTTTTCTTCTTAACGACGTGAAAGGCGCTAGACCAGGGGCTCTTGGATGGACGGCATAAACCCATGTCTAACATCTTGTCGATCTCCTGCTTGACTCTGTGATACTTGTCAGCAGGTAATGGCTGGCATTTGGTGTGGACTACGTGCCCGTTGGTGATGATCTGGTGCTTGACGTCGTGCTTTGGCTCAGCGAGTGCGTTGATTGGCTTGGTTATATTTGGGTATTTTTTTAATATCTCCGAATATTTGTCTTCAAGCTTGATGGTACGAAGAATCGGTGTGTTTGACTGGATTATGTTTCCTGAAGTCAGAAGTCCTGTTCTCCCATCAATTAGTTTTTTGTTTCGCACGTCGATCAAAATATTGTGATGATCTAAAAAGTCAGCGCCAAGTATTGGTTGAGCGATGTCAGCAACGATGAAAGTCCACTGGTACGGTCGCCTTATTCTAAGGTCGAGCGTAAGCGTTTTCTCGCCGTATGTTTTTATTTCCGTCCCATTGACAGCGTATAACTTGTATGTTGACCTAGTTGGTCGCCCTTTCTTCGGTAGCACAGAAATGTTTGCGCCTGTGTCAACCAGAAAACTAAAGTAAAAAGTGGGTACTTTTTCGGTCGGTAACGCAGAGTCTGTTGGCCGGGAGAATAGCGTTGACGACGGCCTCGGTCAACGCTGGCTTTAGTTTTCCAAAGATGACGATGATTTGTTCCAGTTGCATGGCTGCTCGCATTTGTATGCTCATTGTTTGTAGTTGCGATGATACGAGCATAACTCGTCCGACCCTGGACGCGACCTTGATCTGGGTTGGTATCTTGAACGGCTCCTATATCTGCCAGGGGACCTGCTTCTTCTATCGTGCTCGTTGGCTTGGACTCTGAGCGCTGCGACCTCCAAAGTTAGCTTGCTGACTTGAGCTAACAGTTCCGTCATCAGTTGTGGTTGCCCGCTGGTTATCTCGCATAAGTCTGACCTGTTGTTGATCTCCATAATCTTGTCGGCGATACCAGCGAGATTGTCCAAACTCTGGTCCTGGCTGACTGTGAGGACGGCTCGTACGTGTGTTGGAAGTCTTGACGTCCACAAATTGATTAAAGTTTTGTCAGGGACGCTGGTGTTCTTTGCGAGCTCCCTCATGCGTTGTAGTAAGTGGGATGGTTTTTGATCCCCAAGCTCGATCTCGCTGACCAGTTTCTGGAATTGCCGCTCTTCTGATTCCTCATAAACTGCCAAAAGTCGCTTCTTAAGGGCGCCGTACTTGTCGGTGTCTGGAGGGCGACGAGAATGTCCGAAATTTGTCGGATTGCCTCCTTGTTGAGTTTTGAGACAACCAAGCTGTACTTGCTCCCGTCTCCTTGTTTTTGAGGCGCTATGACTGTTTCAAACTACGCGAACCAGATTCTGGGCATCTCTGTCCAAAACTCGGGAATCTTTGATGCGATGGTGATGGAAGCCAGCTCGCCATTTTATGAAGTTGTGGTCCCGCATGCTGTGGCGTTGCATCCTGTGTTGCTGCAGTTGTTGTCCAAAGTCATCTTAGCTTCGGTACTTTAACTCCGTTTTAAGCTATTTCAGAAGTGTGTTTTTCAGTCGGGGTCACCAATGTCGTGAATGACTAGTCACCTAAACCTAGCAGTAGGTATATGGAAGGTGGAACAGAAAGAAGTGTAGTCGCTATGTAATAATGTTACTTTATTTCAGAGTCTTAGCTATATATAGAAACGGGGTTGCCTACGCAGCTAATGCATTGACCTTGCTAACATGTAGGCTGTTTATGTAGGTCTGTCTGGCCTGGTCTACTTTGGACGGGCGCCTACACTTACATAGCTATCGTCGACTCCGCACCGATGGAAGGGTACAAATATTACTAAAATCTTTTGTAGTCAGTACAATGAAAGATTACTATTGTGATCTCTTACATCAGTTGTCTTTAGGTCAAGAACAACTATCAACTAAGAATGAATATAAAGAGAATATGTCACATTTACATCTTTGTATTAGACTGCTACGCTTCGTATTAGAGGCCTCATTATAAGATATGACTTCAAAATAGTCATCTGCTGAGACTGAAATCTGTGAAATGCGGGCTCGGGTAACTGAATTACTCAACATATTTGTTGATGTTACACGAATCACCATCATTCGATAAAGCCCACCACCACCGTCTCAAACAAGCCGACTGAACAAGATACTTCCATGAAGATGGTGACCAACCACACTCACAAGGAAAGGCCACACCAACACGCATGACAACCAGTTATTCAAAATTGTCGTTTACATCAATCACAGATCACCCCCAATAGATACCGTATACAATGCAAGCGACGCGCACCGTGCATTAGCTCAATAGGTATTATAAGAAACAAAACTTGAATGCGCTTCTTCAGTCGCGACCAAGTGTCAGACCTGTGCGTATTGTCAAAAAATTTAACCTTAAAAAAATATTTTCCGAAAAAAAACAGACATTTTAATGCCGTTTTGTAGTGTAAAGTGGTGTGGGAAGTCTACCAAGACTTCAAACTTCCAAAAAGATGGTATAACATTCCACCGGTAAGTAAAATCCTCAAAAAATAATTTTATTTTGCCAGTGAAGCAACGTTCAAGATTCAACGGTTCATAATATTCAATAATTAATAGAACTTGCACTACCCGTTGATGTCTTTTGAAAATGTCTCTTTCTCACCTGCGGTGATGAGAATTACTTGTCTTTTTTTAGCAAAATCATGCGATATCACTAGTGTTGTGTAGTGTTTCGCGCTCAAGTTTTTATCGATATTTTTATATAAATGATGTTGGGATTTCGCCAAGTAAATTGTCTTAGTTTGAAAATGCTAGATTAATGCGAAATAATTGTATTCGTTTGTTTTATTAATACCTTTATGGCGCAGCGATTGTGGCTCTGCCTACCATGCGGTACTCAGAACTCATAATAGGTAAGTTGAGAATAGCTACTAATATGTATCTTTGTACCCTCAAAATATTACCTACACAGTTATTTTATGTGTGTTTTTGATATAATTATGTAAATAAATTGCTGAATAAAAACTTTTTTTTTACTTTCTAGCATATTTTTTTTTAACATAACTTATACTATTATATATAAATATAATGTTAAATCTGTGACTTTAATTGTGGTTCAGAAAATTGTAGATCTTATGTCGGAATTGATTCAATGTCACTGACTGACACCGTATGTATCGATAAGTGGCTATTTCAGTAATTTCGATGTCGCATCACTAGATCTTCGGTGCGTTCTAGCGCGACCTTGAATTAGCCAATCACACGCCCACTTGTTTGTTCCCCGCACACCCTTCCTTCCTCCGAATTCGGTGAGTTCGGTCCAGTGCAAATGTCACATCATGCGGTATCTATTGGGGGTGATCTGTGACATCAATCAACCAGCGACTGGAGTGAACGTGAAGATGTGAATGTGAATGTGAAACCATTTGGAGTACAACTGCATAAGGAGTCATCAAGTTAACAGCAGCTCTCTCCAGCGTCATCTATTCTATATACACTAACACACACACTAACACAAATTTTCTTTGTAGGTAAGATAAGGCTAGGCTTAAGTGCGATGATGCTGGATGAGTGTTTGAATCAACGGGTCGCCCGGTGCTCTATACACTGGTACAATGCGTTATGATATGAGTTATGAATGACAGTTTTAGAAAATGCTGTACCATTTTTTTGCTGGTAAGATAGCAAAGGGGTTAATGAAGTAAACCTAATTAACTGTTTAGATTCGCTGAACAGACTGGGTGTAAAAAAGATTGTAAGTTGTGCATTTCTTTAAATATGTCCATCTTCAAAAGGACGCACGCAACATTATAGACTGAATCAATTTATGTGCAGTTTATCAGGTCAATATGACAATAATGTTTATCTTGACATAAAAGTACATTGCTCACAGACTATATAGGGATACTACGTATGTGTTGTCGTTTGTCGATGTTATCAAGGTGCGTTTGTTGTGGTAGATATTTTGTGAGTTTATTATTGGATTAGTGCGTTATAAGGATTATTTACAATGCCAAAAGTTGTAAAAAGTGCAGGTTGAGAGATGATATTAAAGGTGAAGGAGTTCTGTGATGCGGAACACAAGAATCACGGTGTTTTAATACCAATAAACAATGTTCGCAAGAGAGTCGCCGCCATGAAAGGTAAATTGGCTGCCATATACAGAATTTTTTTCCGATTGATTTCTTATAGATTGGAATTAAGTTTTTTTAATGCATGATTTTTATTAAGGAAAATTTTAAAATTTATTAACACAACACAACAAAAAAATTAAACTTATATTCAACAATAATGTAATTAAATACGAAAATAATCATTCAAACTTGTTCATTTTATTGCAGGTGTGTCAGAGAAAACTGTAACGAGAGTAACAAAAGAAGGAGCAACAGCGGCGAGTACTTCTAAAGTAATCGTCACCCCAGGGAAGAGTCGCCCGGATCCCAAAAAGTTCGACTTGGATGGATTTGATTTGTGCGCTATACGGCAAATATTCTTAGTTTTTATGTTGTGAGGAAGGAATTACCAACATTGGCTAAATTACGTGCAGCTTTGAGAGAAGACATACATTTTTAAGGAATAACCTCAACATTGCACCGTATATTGCAAAGTATCGGTTTCAAGTATAAGCGTTGCCAATCGAAACGTAAATTACTTACGTAACTAAACGTAAACGTAAATTATGGAACGTTATGATATTACCGCATGGCGTTCAAGATATTTGCAGAGAATACGAAGAAATCGCACTGCGGAGAAAAAACCTGTAGTATATTTAGACGAGACCTATATACACAACACTTATCATGCCAAAAGTTGCCGGCAAAGTGAGGATGGGATGTTTGTGTGAGAGTCATCAGGGAGTCGTTAGACAATTGCTCATGCGGGAACTTAAAATGGTTTCGTTAATGGTGCATGGTTAATGTTCAAATCCCAATCCAAATCCTCAGATTACCACGATGACATGAACTCAACAAATTTTTGAAATGGATGAGTGATAAACTGATTCCTGACCTACCTGAAAGGTCACTTGTGGTAATGGACAACGCTCCATATCCCTGCCCTCAAATAAATAAAGTGCCTACAATGTCAAGTATAAAAAGTGACATGCAGGAATGAGAAAAGGGAGTATATTTTGAAGATACTTGGACAAAAGCTGTATTATTTGAATTAATTAAACAAAACAATGGTCCATACTGTGGATGCATTATTAAAATCTCACAATCATGAATTGCTAAAATTGCCGCCGTACCACTGCGATCTTAATCCGATCGAAAAAATGTGGAGCTTTGTAAAGAGACGGGTACCGAATAAAAACGTGGGCCAAGATCCAAAAGAAATTGTACGCCTAACAGAAGAGGCTTTTAAGACTGTCACATCGGAAGATTGGGCAGCTCAATGTCAACATGTACAGCATTTGGAGGAAGAATATTTAAAAAAATTATGGTCTTAAGGATGAAGAAATGGATCGATTTATTATGTCCACGGCTAGTGATATTGAAACAGAATCTGATTCTGTTTCTATTCACTCTTCTGACATTGATCATAGTATGACCGATCATAATTATTCAATAAAGCTTTGAATAAATGAAGTATTTGGGAGCACAATGAAACGACCGTCTAACCATCGAGTAGTTTATTGACTGACGACCGCGCGGCGGCGGCCGGCGCGGCGGCCCGTCGTCGCTCGCGCATAGGTAGGTATATTACATTCCTCCAACCTTATTCAGAACATCTATTAACAATAGAAAGGACATATTAGATATAAACATGAAAAATATACAGTTGCACAGAGCCTTATTAATATCTACTATAATTTTCACCTTACTTAAATTTCCTATAATCTACTTTAGGTATATTTCTTCGTGAGCGAGTGGAAGGCTGGTCAGTCTCTGCACTTGCACTTTCAACAACTCCAGCATTAATGTCTGGTTCAGTGACTGGCAACCGTTCACTCTCCACGGATACCGGAGCAACCACCTCACCAACCTCGTCATTCACCTCATTGGACTCAATGGCTTCTGACCATTGTTCCTCCTCTTCCAAACCACTCCCACTCGCCAGCGGTTCCTCGTAATCTCGAGATGTATCCGTGCTTAGGGGGGGTGGTGACGAAGGTAATGAAGTTAGATGCGATGCAGTCTCCCCAGATAATGTTTCATTTAACATAATGTCACGTATAGTTTGCCCTGTATATTTAATAAGTTGATCAACGTGTCGTCTACCGATCGTATCATGTTCCTTAAATACAATTTCAAACATTCTGTTACCTAAAACTTTTTTAACAATGCCAATTGACCAACTTTGCTTCCTCTGGCTAAACCAACGACCCCAGACTACATCGCCCACCACAAAAACTCTGCTTTTATTTATGTCACTTCTGCACTGCTGTGATCTTTCTACCGGGAGCACAAGATCAATTCTAGTCCTTAAGTCCCTACCTAACATCAACTTAGCAGGAGTTATGCCGGTAGTGCAATGCATTGAATTCCTATATTCAAACAGGTACCCTAACAGATTTTCTGCTACCGTCTCTTTATTTGTACACTCGCTAATTATACGTTTCAACATATTTTTACATGTTTTGACAGCATTTTCTGCTTGTCCATTACTACAAGGGTGATATACTGGGGAAGTAATATATTTTATTCCGTTATACAGGCAAAATTTGTTGAACTCCAACGAGTTAATTTTTACGTCATTGTCTGATATTAAAATATGAGGTAATCCCCAGAATGCGAATAATTGCTTAAGTTTGACAATCAACGAGTGAGTAGAGGTGCCACTATTCATACAGATACACTCAAGCCATTTGCTAAAAGCATCAATAACAACTAGGTAGGTACTTTGCCCCACCGACATGTAGTCAAAGTGAACCCGTTGCCATGGCCCTGTCGGTTGTGGCCACGGAACTGGTGCTGCGCGCGGCGGAGCGGCTCGCACGCGTATACATTGGGAACACTCTCCTATGTATCTTTCTATATCGCCATCTATACCCGGCCACCACATTCTACTACGCGCTAAACTTTTTGTTTTAGTTATGCCCAAATGCCCCATGTGCAAATCCTCTAATAGTCTGTCTTTGTAAGTCTCGGGTATGACAATTCGATGCCCTCTTAAAAGGCACCCATTTTCATATTGCAAATCTGTTTTGCAACAAAAATATGGAAATACTTTTTTACAGTTAATTTTTCGTGGCCAACCATACTTCATATACTTGATCACTGTTTGTAACACATTATCTCTCTCGGTCTCTTTTTTAATATCCTCGAACTTTACTGGCTCAACATTCATTTGTAAGAATTTGCAGTCAATCGACTCATGCTCATGATTTTTCGTGGCCGTACTCTTAGATGATACCGGTGCTCGAGAGAAATAATCTGCTACGGTGTTGTTTTCGCCTGGCGTATATTGTACCTCGTAGTTATATGCGGACAGTATCAACGCATATCTTTGAAGGCGTGCTGCAGTTGTAACAGATATGCCGTTTTTGAACCCGAAGATAGACAGCAATGGTTTGTGGTCTGTTTTTAGTATAAACGGCTCGCTACGGCCGTACAGGTATTGATGGAAGCGTTTGACTCCAAAAACAATAGCTGTAGCTTCTTTTTGTACCTGGCTGTAGTTGCGCTCGCTTTCTATCAACGATCTTGAACCGAAAGCCAGCGGGCGCTCTGTGCCGTCTCGCCCGCGTTGCGCTAGTACCGCGCCCAGCCCGCCCGGGCCCGCGTCCACTGTGAGCACGAGCTGTGCGCGCGGGTCAAAGTGTGCCAGCACGCGCGCCCCCGCCAGCTCGCCCTTCACCAGCTCCAGCGCCCGCCGCTGCCGGTCTGTCCACGACCACGCCGCGCCACTGCGGAGTAGCTCATGTAGCGGACTCATTAGCGACGATGCGTTTGGAATAAAATTTCTATAGTAGTTGACTACCCCAAGAAATCTCTTTAGTTCCGTTACATTGGTTGGCTCTGGGGCGTTTATTATTGCTTCTACTTTGCTGGGACATGTGTGTAGACCATTTTTGTCTATGACATACCCTAAATATGTAACACTATCCTGAAACAATGCACACTTTTCTCTCTGTAGCCGGAGACCGGCGCCTTTTAATCTCGTAAAAACTTCCCTTAGCCTGCTTAAATGTGTTTGATTGTCTGGGGACGTACAGCATATATCATCAAACCACACACTTACTCCGTCAATGCCTACCAGAAGCGTTTCCATGGCTTTTTGAAATATAGCAGGTGCGTTTGATAAACCATAAACCAGACGCGTATATTTAAAAAGCCCTTTTGATGTACTAATGGTTGTTAGGTCTTGCGAAGCTTCTGATAACCTAAATTGATTGTAGGCGTTTGAAAGATCAATTTTTGAGTACTTTTCCCCCCCTCCTAATTTAGCAAACACTTCTTCAATGCGCGGCATCGGGTATTTATCTACTATTAAATCTTTATTTAGGGTTAATGAGAAATCCCCCGCAACTCTGACCTTACCATTTTCTTTGAGAACCGGCACAATAGGGGTGGCATATTCTGAATGACTTACTGGCACTAATATGCCCAGCTTGGTCAACCGGTCCAGTTCGTCCTCTACTTTCGTCTTCAGGGCAAAAGGTACCGTTCGTGCTTTAAAGAATCGTGGTGAAGTGTTTTCCTTTAACTTGAGATGTACCTCGAACTTGTTAAAGCAACCTAGCTCATCATTCCATAAGTCTTCAAATTCGTTCAAAAGCGTTTGCACCTCTACTTCGCTCCTACCTACATTTATATTTTTATTCGAACACAATGTAACATTGAATTTTGTCATGAAATCGCGCCCTACTAAAGGAGGGCCTCCATTTGGAACCACATAAAATAGTATTTCTTTTGTAATATTATTGAATGTGATTTTCAATGATAGACATCCCTGGGGTGTTATATTGTGTCCATTATAAAAACACATTCTTATATTACACTTTGTCAGCGGTATAGATGAAAAATTGTCTTTATACATTTTTGTTGACATAACACTAACGCTAGAGCCCGAATCAATTTCCATTTTGAATGTTTTATCACTATTTACTATTACTGACAATAATAAAGGTTTATAATCTACGCACCTCACATTGAACAACTGGCACTCCCGACAATCGCCCTGCCCGCTGCTCGATGCGTCATCGGATACCTCGCCCGTGTGGATATTATTGCACTTTTTATTACCGCACACTTTTTTTAGATGTCCACGTTCACCACACTTATCGCAACGGTAATTCTTGTATTTACATTTGTCCGCTTCGTGATTCCGGAGCCCACAGGTCGAACAACGACGAGCATCGTCGACTTTTCTCGAACTACCCGCACCGGTCTTGCCACCTCCGGTGCTGCTGCTGCCTCGACCGCTGCTTATCTTGTAGACCGGCTCTTCCTTGATCACCGCTGATGCAGGAGCTTGCACTGCCAACGGAACTCGCGCGTGACGCGCGCTCGCCACCTGGCTCGCGACCTGCACCGCCTTTGCGAACGTTAATGTCTCAGCGTTTTGCTCGAAGAGGCGGTCCCTCTCCAGGCCCACGTTGAATCCCAGGACAAACCGATCACGGAGCACGGTGTCCAGGGCGTCGCCGAACCCGCCATAAATCGCGAGTCCCCTTAAACGCGCCGCCCACTCCTCGACACTTTCGCCTCCGCCCCTGGTCGCTTCATAGAACTTCGCCTTGTCCGCGAAAGTTGACCTCGTCGGCTGTAGGTGGCTGGTCAATGCTTTAACTAACTCGTCGTACGTAATCGCCTCTAGCTTCTTTGGATGCACTAGGTCGTGCGCCAGGCGATATGATTCGTCAGACAGGTGCGTTAACAATAGTGCGCACTTTTGCTCGTCTTTCACGTCGTTTAATTTTATAACTTGCTCCAGGCGACTATGAAATATTGGCCATTCTTGCAACTTATGGTCAAAATTCTGTAAATTTCCTATAAATTTAGCCATGATAGCTTGTTAGCACTCGCGGGTAAAAGAATAACTCGTCGACAATGAAGTAATTGGGAGCACAATGAAACGACCGTCTAACCATCGAGTAGTTTATTGACTGACGACCGCGCGGCGGCGGCCGGCGCGGCGGCCCGTCGTCGCTCGCGCATAGGTAGGTATATTACAATAAAACTTTTAAATGTTATTTTATTTTACGTTACTTATAGTTGGTCGAACATCACCATTTTATATTTTAGAAATTACAGAAAGATTTATATTTCCCTAATCTGACCTTAGCAGTATGGACATCAAATTCCTAGTACATTATATTAAAAACTTATTTTTTTTCTTATCTAAATATTCGAGTCGTAGTAGTTAATAAAATGAAAGTAAATGAATGCTAAATTATTTACCCTGATTTCCCTATATCTAACCCTGGCAACGTTATGTCGCGCGAATATAGCGCTGCTTCTGCGGGTCTTCTTTCGTGAAATGGACTAAGATAATTTTAACTTTTTAATGTTGGGTGGACAAAAATTAGGCTCTTCGCGTGTTCGTTTTTCAAACATAATACGAACATTTCCGAGCATGTTTGAGAAAATATATTTATTTCTGCACTTTAGGCAGACTAAAGATAGCATTGAGTATAAAGATAGTCTTTCTAACTATCTAACTATTATCTATTCTAACGATCTTGCTCACTATTGTAAAAGACAACTTGCTGGGTTCCTATTTAGCATTTAATATATGATATGACCCTGTCATAAACTAGCAGGACAGAGGTTCCTTGAATAGGATTTAGAAGTAATACTAATACGACATGGACATATTGGTAAAACAATGATACAGTGACTGGTGTGACAATTTTTTGCCATCTCCGACAAAGGGTAAGCACCACTTAAATATTACCCATAAAAACATGCAGGGCCTAACAGGCAAATAACTTGTATCCGAATTATTTATAAATAAAGAAAGACTTTGGAAATCCCGCCGTTTCAGATGCTCTTGCTGATTTTTTCTATTCTTTATTAGTGTATTTATAAATGGTTAAAAAAATATTCAAACCGTCGGAATTAATTAGTTTTTTTATATTTTAAATCGTCATTTCAAGCTTTCGGGACCTTAAGTATGTATGAGGGTGGGGAAACGACAAATTTTCTGTTTTTTTAACTGCAGTGCACTCACGCTTGCCTCCGAAGCCCCGGCTCGCAGCAGTGTGCGGCCGCCTGCGTCCCTCAGCTCCTTCGGCTCTTACTAAACACTCTAGAGTAGAGTCTAGCCATAAGGCTGCCTAGGAAGGACTACCCAGGTAGTGGGGCGCCCTGATTCAAATTCTATATTCCGGCAAAACGGAGAAAAAAAAAATACTCAATAACTAATTATAATTATTTCCTACGGTCCGCTTATTTTGAAATCATCTCCAAATCATAAAGCATTCAAAAAATCAGCAAAGCAGCAAAAAATCTGAAACGGCCGGCTTTTTAAAGGCTAGCCATAAATGGTTCTGATACCGATGTTATTTGTATTATAGAACACTGGTTAAAGGTAAATATTATGTCTTTCAACATCAATAATTACAAAAATTGACAGAAGTTACCATAGAAAAACTGCTGATACTAATAAAGAACCACATTTAGAATCTTTGTTAAAAATAATATTAAGTGAAACAACGGTAAGATATTCTTATACTTACTGTAGAAAGACAAAAAGAGCTATCCTGTGTTGAGTAAGATTATAGATAGACATATTTTTGTTTGTGTCTACCACAGATCACCCCCAATAGATACCGCATGATGTGGCATTTGCACTGGACCGAACTCACCGAATTCGGAGGAAGGAAGGGTGTGCGGGGAACAAACAAGCGGGCGTGTGATTGGCTAATTCAAGGTCGCGCTAGAAAGCACCGAAGATCTAGTGATGCGACATCGAAATTACTGAAATAGCCACTTATCGATACATACGGTGTCAGTCAGTGACATTGAATTAATTCCGACATAAGACCTACAATTTTCTGAACCACAATTAAAGTCAGAGATTTAACATTATATTTATATATAGTAGTATGTTATGTTAAAAAAAATATATAGGTATGCTAGAAAGTAAAAAAAAAAGTTTTTATTCAGCAATTTATTTAAATAATTATATCAAAAACACACTTAAAATAACTGTGTAGGTAATATTTTGAGGGTACAAAGATACATATTAGTAGCTATTCTCAACTTATCTATTATGAGTTCTGAGTACCGCATAGTAGGCAGAGCCACAATCGCTGCGCCATAAAGGTATTAATAAAACAAACGAATACAATTATTTCGCATTAATCTAGCACTTTCAAACTAAGACAATTTACTTGGCGAAATCCCAACATCATTTATATAAAAATATCGATAAAAACTTGAGCGCGAAACACTACACAACACTAGTGATATCGCATGATTTTGCTAAAAAAGACAAGTAATTCTCATCACCGCAGGTGAGAAAGAGACATTTTCAAAAGACATCAACGGGTAATGCAAGTTCTATTAATTATTGAATATTATGAACCGTTGTATCTTGAACGTTGCTTCACTGGCAAAATAGAATTATTTTTTGAGGATTTTACTTACCGGTGGAATGTTATACCATCTTTTTGGAAGTTTGAAGTCTTGGTAGACTTCCCACACCACTTTACACTACAAAACGGCATTAAAATGTCTGTTTTTTTCGGAAAATATTTTTTTAAGGTTAAATTTTTTGACAATACGCACAGGTCTGACACTTGGTCGCGACTGAAGAAGCGCATTCAAGCTTTGTTTCATAGAATACCTATTGAGCTAATGCACGGTGCGCGTCGCTTGCCTTGTATACGGTATCTATTGGGGGTGATCTGTGGTGTCTACATACCCCCGAGTGATGGAAAAGGTCATGGCAATTTCGAAATATTTGAGAAAATAATAGAGGAATTCCTCACTAAACTATGTAACAACAGGAAAAAGTTAAATATTTGTGGCGATCTTTATATAAATTTGCTTGTAGATACAACAATTAAACAACGATTAATAACTTTATCCAAATCATTTCATTTATGTCTTGTATTTCTAGAGCTGACAATACACACACACTGCTGTACGTACTCTCCTCAGTTTGATAATTTGCATATACAGATACAAAAATCCAAATCGGTAAATTTACTGTGTATTGGTACAACACTGGGCTTATCGTTTTATAAAAAATACATTTGTCAAATTTGCGTGTTGTGTCAGGGTTGATTGAGCGTTGTTTTATTATATTTTGAACGAAATTTTGCTTATTTGCACAATATTTCATAAATAATAAAGAATGAAAAATGGCTATAAATTTCGACAAACATAAGGAAGCATTAATATCGGCGTGGAAGGACGTGTTGGACGAAAAAACCGAGACCAACTGGTAAGCGATGCAAAGCTTTCGTCCGTCGACCTACATACGCGGCGAAATTAAATAAACAGGCGGGGCTAATTAGAATATAATATCGACAAGTGGCTCATGACTTCGCGACATTAATAAGTTAGGTTTTTGCTACAGAACACTTGCACTAGCTTGTTGAAAGTTTGTCCGCTACGTCTTCTTAAACATGTCACTTAATTTTGGTAATTTGAATGTGCAGGAATTGCAATTCCTGCACAAAAACTAGTTTTTCATGTGGCAGGGCTACCTTGGCAGGCTAGTCTTCAAACTCAGATGTTGTTCTACTTTATTACTATACACATAAATGCATTTTACTACTATACACATAAATGCTAAAACGAATGTTTTGATAGGATAATAATAAACCATAATAAGGGATATAATTGGGAAATATTAAACTGCACATCAAAAATACTGATTTGCACAGCAAATATCAGGGCAAAATGCTGCAGTAGCTTAGGTGAAGGGTAAAGAGGTGAGCGAAGTGAAGCGTTTGAACATGCAAGAACACAAAACATACTTCAAACATAAATTTGAGTACACATAAAATATTTAGAACATAAAAACTGTTTTTGCTGATCCTTTTTTGCTGTGCAAATCAGTATTTTTGATGTGCGATTAAATACTAGCCGATATAATTTAGCTAAGAGATAGCAGTTTTCCCAAAGCACCTAGGAACCGCAGTACTTTATTCTGAATGTCCATTTGAAACCATTTGCTGTGATGCAACACATTTGGTAGGTAAAGTCAGCATCAGATATATGTGAGCAGGTTAGCTACTCAAAAAGATCTCACATCTTAACAAATCAGAAATGTAGATACAGCCAAAGTGACAAAATTATGTCAACACCCTCAGAGTTAACCCAAGTTGACATAATTTTGACACTTTGACTGTATCAATATTTCTGATTTGTTAAGATGTGTAGATCTTTTTGGGTAGCTAACCTGCTCACATATATCTGATGCTGTCTGTACAACAGACATGTAAATTGTTATCAAGAATTATGTCATGATAGTATGACTCACTTGTTGACAAATATTTCTTATCAACTTTTTCCTTTGTGTTGTGCTGTATTTTGAAATGTTGATTTGATGACTTAAGTCTGATGTCTTAATAATAATAATACTACTAAAACATTTATTTGAATCTTAGTTATTTCATATTAATTCTCTTAAATCTGTGTGCCTTTTGGCATAGGCCTCCTCCAGCCGTTTCCATTCATTTCTATTTAGCGCCACTCTGGTCCAGTGTGGTCCCAGTGTTAGGCGTAATTCATCCTCCCATCTTCTCTCTGGGCGACCCTGTCTTCTAGTGCCATCTCTAGGGTACCAATGGGTGACCTGTTGACTCCATTTGTTCTCTCGGCAGAGTAGCATGTGGCCTGTCAAACCCCACTTCAGGTGATAGGTGCGGGAAAGTATGTCAATGACTTTGGTTTTCATTCTTATGTCCTCATTCCTTATTTTGTCACTTAGTTTTACACCCAGCATGCTTCTCTCCATTGATCTTTGGCGTTTCTCTAATTTCTCTATGTGCTTTTCAGTAAGGGACCAAGTCTCGCAGCCGTATGTCAGGCAGGGAAGGATACAGGTGTTGAATGTTTTTGTTTTGATATGGATGTTTAAGACTTTACTCTTCATGATTTCTTTCAAGGACCAGTATTTGTTCCAGCCGCATGCAATATGTTTGTCTATTTCCATTTCATATCAGTTGTTGCGATGATTTGTCCTAAATACACATAATCCTTCACATATTCGAACTTGGTTCCGTCTATTTCAATATCGAACTCTGTGTTGTTAGTCATTAGGTTTGATTTGTTTTTGTTAATTTCGAGTCCTACTACTTTATTTTCGTTGCTTAGGGCTTATATCATGCAATGCAATGTCTTTGGGTTTTCTTCCAATAAGATCAGGTCGTCAGCGAATCTTAGATGCTTAGGACGTCTACTATTAATGTTTAGGCCATAGTCGTCCCAGTCTAATTTTCTGAATATGTCTCCAGTACCGCGAAAAAGGTTTTGGGGGACAGTGGGTCCCCTTGTCTCACACCTCTGTTTATAGGGAATGGTTGACCTTTGGACTCTAGCTTTATGCAGCTTTTGCTTTTGTTGTAGATATTTTTCATTATATTGATATAGTTGTTGTGCACTCTTTGCTCTCTAAGGCTTTCCCAAATATTGTTGTGAATAAAACTGTCAAAAGCTTTGGAATAGTCGATAAAAGCTGTATACAATGGTTTCTGGTATTCATTATATTTTTCCATGATTTGTTTAATAGTGTGGATGTGGTCAATTGCGCTGTAATTGTTTCTGAAGCCTGCTTGTTCAATTGGTTGATTTTCTTCTAGTAAGTTTGTTACTCTTGCCAAGATCACCTTTGCGAAGACCTTGTAGATGTTTGATAAGAGACTTTTAGGCCTATAGTTGCTTATGTCGTCTCTCGCCCCTTTTTTATGGATGAGAATGATGTGGGATTCACCCCATTGGTTCGGGACTTTTCCTGTGAGTAGGATGTCATTGAATATCCTAGCTAAGGCTGGACTCAGTTCTTCGATTGTCATCAGTTCATTTGGGATCCTGTCGGGGCCAGGGCTTTTTCTAGTTTTTGTGTATTGATCGCAATTTCTGGTTCTATGTTTGAATAGGAGTAGAGTGTCTGGTAGTAGTTTGTAGCTATTTCCTGGATTTCATTACGTTTTGCTGTACTTTTGTGTTTGTATTTTATTTTGGGAATCCACTCCTTGCTCTTTTCTCTTAATTCTTTCAGAGCTTTTTTACTGCCACCTGTTTTTTCAATGTATTCATGTAGGGTTTGAGTTCTCCTTCTTCGTCTATCCTTTTTCATGCTTTCTCTTATTTGTTTGCTTACTTTTGTTATTCCTTTTTGGGTTTCTTTGCTCTCAGCTGTGGAGAACTATATCCTTCTTTTAAATATTTAGCACATTGCTCGGCCTACGGCCTCGCATCTCTATTAAATCTGGTACATTTTCGTTTAGCTTGGCTTGGCCTACAGCCTCCCACTTGTCTTACGAGTATGGTTGTCTAATCATAATCAGACATGGCTTGGCATTCGGTTTTGCACTCTTATATTAACCTTACAATCCCCCAAGCCTCATATGACGCTCGCCTCGAGTACCGTCCGTCCCCCAAGCGTCATATGACGCTCTCGCTCCCGCGCTTTTTTAAACCGGTATATTTTGGCCAATTTTTGTCATGTTGGTACTGTTAAAGATTTTTCAGACGCTCAATAAGACAAAGTCTATAATCCGATACAATTGTCTATGGTCATTCATAGAAAAAAATATTCCAAACGTGCCTAAAAAAAAACACTTTTTCGAGGACTTTTTTTTGGAAAATTTCAAACGCTGAAATATTGAACAGTTTATATAAGAACACACTAATGTTTTTATTATTTTGAAAGGGTAATGTTATTTAGATTACGTAGGTATCAAATAACATGTATATGTTGTTGATGTTTTTCTCATGTCTGCTAGATTTGTGTCGAGAAGGACCATTTTCATAGATGTCTGTGATTCTCATGTCGGTACAATAATAAAGGAAGGTCACTGTGACATTAGTTTTGCATTGACTAAGAGAGGGTTTCATTAGCTACTCATATTTAGCACTCTCATAGTTCTAAGAGTTACCATTTCAACATAATCACTTGATACGTCAGTCAAGTGTCGCGCGCCGCGCGGGCTTAAGTGTGCCTGGGGGACGAGCTGTGTCGGCGCCAAGTGGCTGGGGGTGCGAGGGGTTAAATGGCAGGTTTTTCTTGTGCATGGCTCGGCCTTCCGACTCGCATTTCTCTGGCAAAAAGTGGGGATTTCGTGTCGCTTGATTCGGATCTTGATGTTGTACTTGTCCTAGATTTCGTTATTTTCAACGCACCTCGGCCTGCGGCCTCGCTCCTCTGTCACATATGGTATGTTAACGTTTGGCTTGGCTCGTTATTCGGCCTCACACTATCTTTATTGTGGTGTTGTTTTATCATACATTACTTGGCCTGCGGCCTCGCATTTCACTGACGATCAGTGGGTTGTTCGTGACGCTTGACTCAGCTCTTGTTGTCATACTATTCTTTATTATAGTATATTTTAGCATAATCTAGCTCTGTTAGATACGTTGTGCTTTTGGTTTGGTTTGGCTCGGTCTTCGGTCTCGCATTTGTCTTCTTTGATGTTATTATTATATTGCAATTGGTGGATAATTCGTGACGTTTAATATCGGCTCTTAGTTTCCTACTATTCATAAATTAAGTAAGTATTTTTTGCACATATTATCTCAGCCTACGGGCCCCGCACCTCTGTTAGATGTGGTGTGTTATCGTTTGGATTTGCTCGGCCTACGGCCCCGCACTTTTATTACATTTTTTTTATTGTCAGGCATGGCTCTGCCTACTACGGCCTCGCATTTCAGTGACACTGGTGTATTCGTGACGCTTGACTCGGCTCTAGGTTTTATACTATTCTTAAATCTAGGAAGATTTTATATGGACAGACAGATAGTGTAGTCTCAATCATAGTTGGTCACTAATAGAGTCTTTGGGTTCGGAACCCCAAGAAATTACTATAAGATACAGAAGAGGACGAAAAATTGTATGTGTTAAAGAAGAGTTTTGTAGTGTCTGTTATTCAAAGGCGCGCGTCGTGACGTTGCACTGCTTGGGCAAAAAGAATAGTCTGTTTGTCTCGCGCGCGGTCAAACTTATGAGTATAAAGGAGATAGTTATTGTTTTGCTTTTGCTACTGCTTATTAATATAGAGTGATCTTTTTGCATTCGTGTCACGTGTCAATTGACGCGCGTTATTGTGCTTGTTTACCTATTTCAAGGTTAGCATAAAACCTTTCATTTTTAAACATACTGTGTTTAAACATACGGAGTTAGAAATAAAGCGTTGGATCTACTAAGATCATACCTAAGCAATAGAATTCAAAAGGCAGAAGTTAACGGCGTTAAATCTGATGGATCGGGTGTTAAAATTGGCGTTCCACAAGGTTCCATATTAGGCTCTTTCTTATTCCTGGTATATATTAACGATATGCCTTTCATGGTGGAAAAATTAACTGACATAGTGTTGTTTGCTGATGATACTTCAATGGTCTTCAAAATTGAAAGACAAAAAGGAGATTTTGATGATGTTAAAGGTGTATTGTCTTTAACCTTGAATTGGTTCACAGTTAATAATTTATTGTTAAACGCTGGTTAACAACAGCACGTTAGAATTGGTTAATGATGCGAAGTTCTTGGAATAACAATTGATAGCAAATTGCAGTGGGGACCCCACATAGATAAATTAGCTGGTAAATTAAGTTCTGCGGCTTACGCTGTTAGGAACATCAGACAAAGCACGGATGTGGCTACATCTAGGCTAGTATATTTTAGTTACTTTCATAGTGTCATGTCCTATGGGATCTTGTTGTGGGGGAAAGCAGCGGATATTCAAACTATTTTTATTTTACAGAAAAGACCTATTCGATCAATTTATAATTTAAAACGAACAGACTCCTTCTCCAAAATCAATCTGTGGGAGTTTCTACGCCCTCCTTCTCCCACAGTGGTCCAATGTAGAGAAGAGGCAAAAAATGACGTTTGCTAAGTATATGTAAATATCTACAGTAATAAAGTACTTTGACTTTGACTTTGTGGTGAAATTGCATTAGTGTGAGTACTGTGAACGTGCCAGCTTTAGTTAACCGATCTCTAGGTAGGTAGGTATATATCGTATGATTAGTGATGAGCAGTCTGATGATAAGATTAGGTATGAACTTATTGCTTTCGTATTCTCAATAACAAAATTTGTTGGAGTTTATTTAAGAGTAGGTAAAATAGGCGGATCTTATTACCGTTTTGGTAACGGCATTAAAGTTGTTGTGTGGCGTGAATAGCAATTTTTTATTGTCATCGGAATTTCTGCCTTATTGTTATTGAAATAAAGTAAAATTACCAATATCGTGATAACTTGCAATGAAGGGGTTTTTATTGTCATTGGAATTTAGTTCGACATGTATAACACAAAACACCACGTAGTACTAAATGCACAAATGCACAAATGCTTTTAAAAATACATGATTTCGTAAAATTCAACCGTTTCTGATAATTTCATGAAATAATTGACAATATCATGAAATGGTTGGCCATTTATGAAATGATCAATCCATGGTTGGCTATTTCATGAAATGATCAAATTTTACGATAGATACGACAGATATATTATGATTATGACTATCGCTCATGCTAGTTACAAATATAAAAGACGTGAAAGTTAGCAAACTTAAGAATACCTATCCGATGCGTCATACAAAGATATCAATGACCATGTTTGTAGTTCTATAACTTTATAACTCAAGCATTCATGGGTGATGTCAATATCGTTGTCTTGTTGCAGGGCCTTATTCAGTTATGATGGTCAATCAAACGACCTGAAGTTTGTCTGCAAGGGGGATGGGGGCCTCACGGAGTTGCTCGATGATTTGAACAGTGGTAAAATAATGTACGCATTCCTGAAGGTCGATGTACCGGATAATAGCATATCTAAATATGTGCTCATCAACTGGCAGGTATGTGTAGATTGTGAATCAATCCATCAAATGAAAAAATAAGTTATAAGAATGATGTTCCCAACAATTATTGTATTAAGAGGCATTTACACGACATGTTCTACCGTATCTGTTCGCAAGCCAACGAATGTGTCAACAGTCATCGAGTAAGTATCGGCCGCCGCCGTCGCGCCGTTGGTCGCACTATCAGCCGTCGCGCCGTTGGTCGCCCTATCAGCCGCCGCCAACGCACCCGCCTTCGCAACGGCGGCAACTGCGTTGACCGATGCGTTGGCGGCGGCTGAATAGGGCGGCCGAACTTTCGCCCATTATAAGTACATATAGTGTAAATGCGCCTAATATCATACCATCAATGTTTTTAGTCTCATTTGAAGTGTAGAGCTCCGTGGTCTAATGGTTTCACGCTTGCTTCTCACATAGGAGATGCAGGTTCGATTCCTGACCATGTACCAATGAGATAATTAATTTATCTTAAGTTCATTATACGGACGTTCTAACGGTGATGGGAAACATCGTGAGGAAACCTTCATTACTCCATAGCTGCGGCGATGGGCTAGCCCCCTACCACGCAAAATGGTGTATTGAATAACTGGCTCAAAGTGGGCACAATTGTGCCTCTGCCACCCCGTATGGGAAAAGGCGTGACGTGGCGTATGCATGTACAGATGTAGTGAATAATCCTTTCCTTTCGTATTTTCTCGGAAATGTTCGTTTTTGTCTTACTACTTCACTCGCACTCAGTACCCATCGAGACAACGTAGGGAACGGTCGCATTGCAAGAGGAAGTATCTATATAGAGTAGTTAATACCACAGAAATATTTTGTTGATATTTATGTTAGATTTTGTGATAAACTTCATGGACTCGTGTATTAATGCAGGCCACCTATATATTTTTTTTTGACTTTACATTTCACTCTTGTCTATCATTTTTGTAAATAATAAACATTGATTTTATTCGATCCACATTAACAATTTATAACAGACATGCCGAAAGCACTAAGAAAAGGGAAACGTTTAGATCGGCAAGCCTGCGAAGTTATTTTCAATATTTATTTATACATATTTCTTAACTGAAAATGATAAATTGAAACATACCAACTATACTGCTTACTTTTGTAAAGTCCAAAAACGAGTTTCGGAGGCCAGTGGAATTTCTCAACGAACAGTAAATAAAATATTGCAAAAAGAATACATAAATCAATCCACCTCCAATAGTCCGAAGTCGGCAAAGTTGGGTAGACCAAATAAATTATTTTGTCTAGGTCTTGACGATTTTGACTACAACGTTATACGCCGATTAGTGTATAATTTCCATTTGATATACAAACAAGTACCTACAATTAAAGCCCTGAAGTCCAAGTTATCCGAAGCCATAAATTTTAAGGGATGTGACTTTACGCTAAGAAAAATTCTTAGAAAAATGGGATTTCGGTATAAAAAAGTTGAAAACAACAGAAAATTACTTATCGAGAAAGATGATGTTCGTTTAAAAAGAGTAAAGTTTTTAGCCGCGATAAAAAGTACAGATTGCAAGGGAGAGAGATTGTTTATATGGATGAAACATACATCCATACCTCACATTTGGCAGGTAAAAGCTGGGCTGACTCGTCAGAAAACGGAGTGAAACAGTTAATTTCTAAAGGAGGAAGTCTTATAATAGTGCACGCTGGTAGTAGAAAGGGGTTTATACCTGGGGCATTGTTAATGTATCAGTCTATTGATAAAACAGGTGACTATCACAACGCGATGAACAATGAAAACTATGAAAAATGGCTTCGTAATCAACTCATTCCAAACTTAGCTCCACATTCGGTACTAGTAGTAGATAATGCTGCATATCATAATAAGTACGTAGAAAAACCTCCTAATTCAAATACCAGGAAGCAAGACATGATTGATTGGCTATCCAAACAACGTTCCGATTGATCCGTCATCAACAAAACTTGAAATATATGAAATTATTTGCAAGTACAAACAAGACTTTGTAGAATACTCTATAGATAAACTTATGAACGAATATGGACACAGCGTACTAAGATTGCCACCATATCATCCTGATTTCAATCCGATTGAAAACATATGGTCTCAAATAAAGGGATACGTATCCAAAAGAAACATCAGTATGAATATGACTACTGTGAAACAATTTGTACAGGAAAAGGTTAATATGATTGGTTCCGATGTTTGGGCCAAAGTATGTGACCACGCCATCAAATGCGAAAACGAGTACCGAAAACACGAACCTGAGTTGGAAAGTTATATGGCTAGTTTTGTAATCACCGTTCATGAAAACTCTGACGATGATACGCCAGAAAATAGTTCTGATTCTGCCTGTGATATGGAAGTTGGAAGTATTGTTTCGCATCACACTGTCCACCCCGCTCCTCCTCCTCTTATCCCGCTGTCATAATCGAAGTCGTTTTTCCAATCAGAAAATCATATTTATTTATATTAATTTCTCTGCTGGTTTGTTTTGTTTTATGTTGAGGTGTCTTTTTTGTTATGTCATAGTATTTTTAATTAATTACAAAAATTTATTGTTATAAAAAAGGTCTGCAAAATCCTACTGTAGTTTTGACTTATAGTTAGACTTTTGGGGTTCCAATCCTTAGAGAATCATTAGATCATCCCAACCGGAATTTGGTTTTTATCAGTGCGTTTTATAGAAATAAAACGTCCTCAGTAACTAGTTATATTTTTGTTTACCTAACGAATTCTTTATATGATATAATCGTGGTGGTTTTAACATCTCAGTGTAATATACGTAAAACGGACAATTTGACATTTGACATTGATAAATAAAGTATGCGATTTATTTGATACATATGGCGGAACGGACAGTGTGAGATAGTTGCGACAAATTTCAAAGCTGAGAACGATTTATTATTACGGGCATAAGTTATAACAAACCTAACTCAAACCTCGTTTTGTATTTTTTTTGCGGTATTTTCCAGAACAATACGTCTGACTTTGACGTTAATTATGTATTTTTTGTTCTAGCCAATGATATTTCTTTGTTTACCTTTAATCAGCAAGGTTGGTTATTCGAGTGTAGGTTAATATAAGCCATAACCATAGCTTTACCATACAGGTTTAGCCACAGAAAATACAATCAAACACCGAGTAGAAGGAATTTCGTACAGTAGAAGGACTAGGACTCTGTAAGCCGCAACCAACGCAACAGACGCCGGGTCAGCCGCCGCAGAAAGCAACGCATAACGCAGCGGCCGTCGCATCTCCCACTGCGATGGCAAGGCCCATCGGTTGGCTGATCCGGTGGCCGGTGCTGAGTAGAACCTCTTTGTGAATTAGCCTTTAATTATGACCTTTTCAGAGCTTATTATTGATATCTATTGCATTCAATTAATCACTTGACTTGTCAACTACCTCAGAAACTCAACCACATTGGTCTACGCTATTGTAACCGATCATTAAATTGCAGGGCGAAGGCGCACCCACAGTCCGCAAAGGCACCTGCGCCAACCACATCAAGCATCTCTCCCAATTCTTCTCCGGGTTCCACCTCACCATGCACGCCAGAACTGAGGATGACCTCGAAGAGAAAGTTATACTGGACAAGTTGGCGAAGGCAGGGTCTGCATTTAACTTCAAATCGGCAAGAGGTGAAGAGCTGCCTAAGAGCGGCCCGGTCGGCACCGCTTATAGGAAGGTTAATCCAGGTAGGAATCTAGGCGTATCATAACTATAATCTTCTGGGAATTGGGTGAAATTCCCAGAATCACAATAGAAGACCGTTCACCCGCCTGTGGTTGGCCAGGACAAAAATCATCATAACTATAAATAAAAATTTAAAACACCACCCACCGGCGCATTAATGCACCACCCACAGAAACCTTAAGCTAAAATTTGCTTCACTAGTTTCCAATATGGGCTGATAGTTTTTGAACCGCTAAAACCAATATTAATAAACTATTTATAATTCATAATTCTTATGCACGCAGATATTTAAAAAGTAACATTAATGATCTTAAGATTTCTTCCAGCAAACCAAGGCATAATAGGAAAATGTACCATGAAATGATAGGCAGTCAGTGCACAATATCTAATGTCTAATCTATTATAAGCTATATATAAGTAAATTAAATGTCTATAAAATACGGAACATAAAATACCTGTATACCAAACTAGTAAATAAGTACCAATACATATTTATACCTATGCATATACTTTATATATAATAATAATATACATTGGAAGGAGTGCTCATATGCCCAGGTGTTGTGCCTTGGTATGGCTAAGAGTGAAAAGCGCTGGGGTATCGCGGATTTTTCAATATATTGAAAAGATAAGAAAGAATATGAGAGTCTCGGGTGACGAAAATCGGAAGCCACACCCCAACTCTTTGCGATATTGAGAAACATGGCCGAGTTTGCGCAGCCCGAAGATAAACCGAATCCCGTTATTCCGAAGTCGTTCGAGTTTGTTCAGTAGATCTTCGGTCGCGCTCGCCCATCAGACATCGACGTAGTGGATTAGCGGTAGGAAAAGGGACTGTGCAAGGGTGATTTTGGCCTGCCGCGGGAAGAAGTATTGTAGTCGCCTGAGGGAGTGGAAGGACGCCAACAGTTATGCCCACGTTTCGCCAGTCATTCGAAACTCAATCCCGGGTTCGAATTCTTGCGGGGGAGGAAGAAAAAAATCCATGTCTTGAACATTAAGAAAGGCCCACTTCGAACTCGAGTCAACACTATTTTATGAATAAATTTATATGGAGTTGTCGAAGTTATGCTTGGTAGTAAAGTTCAAAACCTATGAAAAATAATCTATCATCTGTTGATGGCCCCACAGCTGAGTGGATAATAGCGTTGACTTGCCTTCCATTAGTGGGCGTGATTGCATATTCTTTGGACAACTCCATATCTTGTATGGACTTGTCAACATTATTTAGGGAAATGTGTTTGCTTTTGTTGGAATTAATGAGCTTAAACGTCATTTACTGTTGTTTACAGTTAGTATTCACTCCTTTCATTCACGGTAGCGACAATAGCCATCAACACAATACTGTCCGCCTTGTAAACATCTTTGTCAGAACAATGTTTTGTAAACAATTCTCCATCGATATGGTATGATATTTAGTTCTAAACAAGTATCAATTGAGATTAGTTCTGTATAGAGTTGTAGCATTAAAATTATAGAGACTGATTGTCAAAAGTCAAAACACTGTCGGATAATGCACCACTTTCGAATATGTTTAGGGTAGTTGTAAACGGACATAGGTTTAGGCTTGTCAAAATAATATCTCAAGTTAAAAGTGCAAGTGATCTGAGAAGAGGTGATAGTTGTACCAAAAGACCATGAAATAAATATGTACATCCCGCTCTACCATTCCATATTGCTTTCTTGTATTGTGTTCTATTCTCCAATATTTATTATTTTCCTATATTTGATAGATCGAAAAAGTATTCGAGTTCAGATGACCCTTATGACATTGTGAATAAAAGTCACTGGCAGTCCAATTCAAATACTTTTTCGATATATATTGGTGCTAGCTATGGGCCCTTAAAACTTACTAAAACAAGTTGGCTTTCGATAAACGACTTTTTATTTTATGTATAAAAACATCAATATCTAAACTTCTCCTCACAACTGTATTTTGTTACCTGCCTGCCACTAATACTAACAAAATTATGACTAATGGCTATGTGAGTTGTAGAACCTCGCGCGTGGCACTTTCTTTTAATACTACATGTAAAGTTATGAATGCACCTGGTTGTTAAAATCCGTCAAGCTGTTGGAACAGTAGCGGTGAATATAGGTGTGATCATTGATAGTGTTATGTTTTTGTTTACAGTACAAGAAATCAACTCAAAAGAAAGAGACCAGTTTTGGATAAAAGAGGAACAAGAAGAGAATAAGAGAGTTGAGTTGGAGAGGAAAAGAAGAGAAGAGGTGAGTTAAAGCTTTTTCTGAGATGATGAGGCAAATGCACACAGTAAGCTCTGTAGTTTTCTAAAATTACTTCTATTCTATTTGTTTGAAATAGCTCACCTTTTGGGTAACGATGGTGATAAAACATCTTGTATTTTCCTATAAAATAGGTGGTGGCAAGACAAATAACGTTATTTTTGTTAAATATATTGAAGCTAATGAAATTAATGTAGTCGTTTTGTGGAATGCACTCCCCTGCACCATCAGGGACATTCCAACTCTGAATATATTTAAAGGTCGCGTGGAGACGCGTTGTAATTTATTTCAGTTATGCTTAGGATTGATATCACCGTAAGATTTTCAATTAATTGATAAAATAACGTTTTTTTCTCGTTAGTTGGTCAACTATCGGCAGATAGTAAACTGTAGCGTTCTGCTTACTATATGACGCGTTAGTTGATAAACTAATGGTTAAAACTGTTAAATAGTGAACTGATTTAAACTTGAATTGCAAACGAAATACCGGGGCAAACACTGCGGTAGCTTAGATGAAGGCTAGAGGGGGCGAACGCAGTGAAGCCCCCGAATTCTCTTCGTGTTAGTTTTACATGTAAGAACAAAAAAAACGTAAATTCTAAACCCTTTCGGTCTGGTTTACTATCTGTCGATAGTTTATCAACTAATGGTTTTGACTATCTTACGGTGGCATGTATAAGTACTCGTTTGTTTCTTTTTATTGTTGTACTCATAGGCCTATCCCTGCAATGAATCCTTCCCATCTTAACCTGGTTTGTTGGAATAGATCTCTTATTAGAGCTAGCCCGCCATTGTAGACTATTTTCATGTGACTCTTGTCTTTTATATGATTTGTTTGGTAAAAAAAATTATGAATTATGTATATATTTTTCAGGAAAAAAAGAAAGCAGAGGAAGAAGTTAGAAGAAGAGACGAAATAGAGGCAGTAAAAAGAGCTAAAGCAGAAGAAATCAAGTAAGTTGTTTAGTATTCATATGCCATCCGTCTCTTCAGTTCAAGTTGTTGAGCCTTCGGTCGTGGCAGATGTTTTTAATAGTCTACCAACTTGGCCCAGGGGTCTCCAAGCTGGACTGTATATAATAAAATGTGTTTTGACTCCATCTTATTATCACATCCGTAGGGTAGGCTTAAAATCGAAGTATTCATTTATTGCGCAGCAATAGACAAGTGTGTACAGCTCATTTATTGTTTCTCTTTTAATGGGGTGCTCCGCCCCCCAGCCCCCTGACTTTTGTTGCACTATGAATAAGATAACATCAGAAGAAGCACCCATACATCTACAGCTGCTGTTTTTGTATGTTATGTGTACACAGAGAACCATCCACTAAGACGAGAGTCTACCTAACAAGAGATTTCTTCCATTTCATGTCATTAAGTGTTTGTTTCGCAGATCGCCGTCAGCACCCACCGACGTCAGCCCGCCCGGCCTGAGTGCGAGCGAGACGGTGCGACGGCAGCGCTCCGCGGAGGCGAAACAGCTGATCGGGCACTCGACGGCCAATGCGAGAGCCATGTTCGAGCAGAACCTAGCGCAGGGACAGATGGCTAATAGAAGGTGGGTGGGTGAATTGATAGCGAAATTGGTTCAGCCGTTAGACGAAACGAGGTGAAATAGCTCCTCCTGCTACTCTACCTGGTGCAAGCGTTGCGGCTGACTTAGAAGAGCAGGCGAAGGGGTCAAGCACAAAGGCCCCTCTCAGGTGCGTCAGGTGCAGGCACTGCGAAAAATTTGACATTTACATCAATTGTAGCTACGTGTGGAGAGCGCCTAAAACGATAAGCTATCACGCGTAAACTAGACATGAGGAGAAAAT
The DNA here is from genome assembly GCA_949825045.1 of Argyresthia goedartella. Taxonomy (NCBI): domain Eukaryota; kingdom Metazoa; phylum Arthropoda; class Insecta; order Lepidoptera; family Argyresthiidae; genus Argyresthia; species Argyresthia goedartella. Next base: position 14,878,152 of record OX463821.1, on the reverse strand, counting down.
AAGACGTGACTAGACAGAGGATGGTTACAAATTTCACAGAGTATTGCAGGCATTGCGCGGTTTGACCGCTCTTAAAAGGTAGGTGCATATGTTGATAAGTTTAAAAATTAAAACCTGAAACAAAGCGCTATAAAGAATTTGAAACTTAAAGCCACCAGCAGCGGTTAATACGCTTCTATCGATACGACTACAAGCAAGCAAAGCAGTGAGCAAGAGCTAGTAATATATACATATAGGGTGTTAATCTAGACCGCAACTACCATCACAGGGTAACTTATATTCACGACACTGATGATGACAAAATTAATCAAAAAAACACTTAGTTCATATTTTTTTTTCACAATCTTTTGTTATTACTGTCACAAAGTCAAAGTCAAACTACATTATTACTAGATATTTACATATACTTAGCAAACGTCATTTTTTGCCACTTCTCTACATTAGACCACTGTGGGAGAAGTAGGGCGTTGAAACTCCCACAGATTGATTTTTAGATCTCTTTTAAAAATAGGTTGTGCTTAACTAATACAAATATGAAACGTTTAATTATTGTGATTAATAAGCAGGAATAAATAGTTACAAAAGTATTAATCTATGTTGAGCTAGATTAACCCCATACAGTCCCGTCATTTAAGTAATCTTGAAGATTATAATATCTATTTCTCGACAGTCGTTTTAAGATGCTTTTTAAATTGCTCAAATCGCAATCATAATCACACTACAACACGTGTGAATTTGGTCATCCGCACAGCGGCGCAGTCGACATTAAACCTGCAGAGGTGGAGAGGGAGAGAGATGCGCGGGCGCAGGGGTTGGCTTATTTATTTATTTATATATTTTATTGACACAGCCAACAGGTATTAAGCACAAAAATACAGAGTTCTTATGCTATGTGGTTCTTGTCTAGCCTAATACCCAATAACAGGCGTGCAACAGCATTCAATACATTTTTGAAATTATAACTTATTGTAAATAATTGACAGAGCAGATTATTAGACAAATTACATTAAAGTGAACAGTTACAATTATTATTTTACTTATATTATATATTATAAATTTTATTTATTATCGGCGGGACTTGGTTGCAGCATTTTTGTTTTCCACTGACCAATGCGATCAGCAAATATATCCAGTTCCATTGGCCTCTCGAGAGAATTGTAAAGAGTTTGAAGTCTATGAAGAGGTGCCGATTTACCTAGATTTGTGCGTACAGCGCTGGGTTGGAATGTGGAAGCCCTGGACAATCGGGTGTTGGGGCGAGGTACAAAAAAGTTTAATTTTGCCAGTAGATGTGGCTCGTTGATTGAGTTATTAAGCAGCTTGTGAAGAAATGTGAGATCAAGATAATCCCGGCGATGCTTTAGTGAGTGTATATTAAAGTGTTCTAGTCTCTCTTCGTAGCTCGCGCGCCTACCCTCACCACGGAAGCAATCCTTAAACGCCAGGTACCTTGTAAATGATCGTTGGATTTTCTCTAGCCTTTCACTGTGAATCTTATATGAGGGGTTCCACACCTGGCTACAATATTCGAGTTGCGACCGAACCAGTGAGTTGTATACAGTTATTAGGCTGTCTATTTGCTTAAAGTGCTTCCCCATTCGCTTTATGAAACCCAACATCTTGTTACATACATCCGCTAAGTGGCTCACATGAGCATTGAAGCTTAATTTACCATCAAGGATCACACCCAAGTCTCTCACTGTATCTACTTCTTGCAATATTTCCTGGTTTAGAGTATATTGTGTAGGTTTAGGACATTTTTTTTTCCCGAATTTTATGTGACTACATTTTTTTACGTTTAATATCATTCTATTTGTTCTACACCACTCATTAACGCTTGTTAAGTCTTCTTGAAGCAACATTGAATCTAAGTCACTTAAAATTTCTTTATATAACTTTAAATCATCGGCAAACAATAAACAATTTGAATTTTTTATTACTGTAACTATGTCGTTTATAAAGATATTGAATAAGAGCGGGCCTAGGTGTGATCCCTGTGGGACGCCAGATAATACTTCGTAGGCCACAGAAAAGTGCCCGTCCTTGACAACTCTTTGTGTGCGTCCTATTAAGTAAGATTCCAACCATTTTAGTAATTTCCCTGACACTCCGCAGAAGTTTTCTAATTTATATAGTAGTAAATGGTGATCAACTTTGTCAAATGCCCCTTGTAAATCTGTATATATTGCATCTACTTGATGCCCCGCATCGATACTGTGAGAGATATCTACAATGTAGTGCATAAGAGCCGTGGTCGTTGACTTCTTAGGGACAAACCCGTGTTGCAAAGGTGTGATTTGCTCCTTAACATGGGAAAACAAGACCGGGTACACAACACATTCGAACAATTTGGCAATTATTGATAGAAGAGATATAGGCCTATAATTATTAATTTGTATATTGTCACCTTTTTTGAAAACGGGAACCACATTAGCCTCTTTCCAGTATGATGGAAATAATGATAACTGGAGGGACCTATTAAATAATAACGTTAACGGGAGTGCTAAATTCTTACTACATCTTTTTATAAAAACGGGAGGAATGCCATCCGGGCCCGCACCTTTACTAATATCTAATTTCTTTATTGCATATGTGACCGAACTTTCTGTTACGTGTATACTAGATAAGTTGGAATTATTAATGTTCAATGTGGCTTTACTCAGATTGTGATTTATATTATGATCAGGTTGTGTGAAAGTGGAAGAGAATTGTTTGGCAAAAAGTTGACAAATTTCAACATCGTTTGTTGCTTTATCTGTATTAAGCTGCATGCGAGAAGGATAGGTTGACTTAACACTCCGGTTTTCCTTGACAAAGGACCAGAATGCTTTTGGGCAAGTTTTGAGTTTGCTTTCAATGGATTTCACATACAAGTCATAGTCTAATTTAATTTTAGTGTGGACCCTAGATCGAAGTAATGAGAACTCAAGTTTATCTCGAGGATTTTGCGTTTTGCGGAATAGTGATCTCTTTTTATCCTTCTCCTGAATCTTGGCTGGTGTTGGCGCCAACCAACCGGTCTCTCGCAATACCCGTGACGTGTGCTCGTGCTTTACATCAATTTAGCGTCGCGTGACGTGGCATGAGATCTCGCAGCCTTCCTGTGGAACCGAATTCATTCTGACAGGAGTAATGGATCGACGCGCTATATTTTCAAACAATCGCAAAATGTACGACTTAAGATAAGATAAGATAAGATAAGATAAGCTTTTATTCAGACGTCACAATACACAAAACAGAACACAAATAATACCAGAAGTAAACTTATGGCTAGTGCATTCAGAAATATTGTATATTTTACGGAAGGAATTGGACAAACTAAGAAAAACAAAACAAGACTAACCTAGCGTCATTATGTCTGCTCCACTACGGTGTGGCAGGGGCACAGTAGTGCCAACGATAAGCCAAAATATACAAGACTTATGAAACATTTACTTGCGAGTGGTGAAGATATCGCAGAGAGTGTCAGAATCTGGGCTGAACGATTTCCTGGCAGACCGGTCGTAACGCGATAACGATTAATAACATCCTGTACAACCTCCGTCAGTGGGGGATATTCCACAAAGTATGGAGGAAAAGGTGAATCAAAAAAACTGTACCTACCTCCATGCTGCGCGGTAAACGACGACTCAACACTGCCCGAGAGGTAGGTACATAGGTACTAGCATCACGGCACAGCGGCGAAAAGCGCTAGCTGCGCTGTGCCCTTTGATTATGAGAATCATGGGGGAGATGAACGAATGAAACGGCATATCTCCTTCATCAATAGTTATTTTTTGTTGTATGCTGTGGTCGTCGGTCGGTCTGTTGTCTATATTAATAATCATGTGATCCAAGTTGCGGTCCAAATAAATATCCTGTATATAAATATTTACCTGGCTTCTTCAAAATGAAGTTTAACGAGTTCAATAATCTGGCAAATGCGGACTACTTTAAAGCGTTTGTTAGTGTCTCTCACTCAGCTATTCTCAGTGCCCTCAGCAACCAAAATATCAACAATCCGGCTTACATACATATTATTAAATCTATATGCAACCACAGTACCGCAAACATAAAACTCAAGTCAGCAGGTCCTTCCTTCCTGATCGAGAAAGGCGTGAAACCTTGTCACCAAAACTATTCACCTCAGCGCTCGAGGAGATGTTCAGGAAGCTGACGCGTCCGTGGACGAATGACTAAATTCTCGTTGGTGGCAGAAGGCTCACAAACCTTCGCTTCGCCGACGACATTGTCTTGTTCGTCCCGTCAGCCCCTGAATTGGGGAAGATGCTGCAGGAGCTCAGTAGTGCGAGCCTTGAGGTTGGACTAAAGATTGATAGGTCCAAGACACAACTAATGACTAATTGCGCGAAACGTAGAGTGGAGATCACAGACCAGATATCGAGATAGACAGCGAAAGTCTACCTACTTCGCGTGTTTTTAATAGGCGGATTCCGCTCATCCCGGCTCAGTCGCTCTCTGGCTGTTCAAGCACTCAAGCAATGTTGTTTACAAAGAAAACAACGGCGTTACCTTTCATATGTAAGTAATTTTATTTCTGAAATTCGCCTTATTTATTTAATAATAATTATTTCTAATTTCGAGAAGCGTCTCCCGTTTTTACTGAGATAGGTTGAACCATAGCGTATATTTACCATGGACTGCTGCTTCCACTTTACACAATTCATGGATATCTCTTTCGTAGCCCTCAATGAACAGTGAAGCAAACTATACTTTCGTTAACCTTACAGTTGCATGGTACAGTCGATTTGCTCATTTTTCTGTCGATTTAATCAGATAGTGTTATTTGTTGTACAATGCGACGATTCTTGCAAAATCGCTGGACGATTCGATTTTGTTGACGGAAGAATGATAATTCTGAGTTGCATTTTCATTACAATCTATATTTTAGTAGTAGAATAACGTATATGTGAGATTGTTATGTATTCATTTTATGTTAATATATAAAAGAAGACTGAGTGACTGACTGACTGTCTGACTGACTGACATATCAAAGCACAGCCCAACCCGCTGGATGGATTCTCGTAATTAAATTAGTTTAATCATGACTTAAAATTTAAGCTTTTTTCGTGTAACTCAGCATTACATAGAAAAGTATGGGAATCGAACTGTCAGTGACTCTTATGTACAATGACATAAGGTTAATGTTTTCTGAACTCGAAAACTTTTTCGCTCTGTTTATTATTCCTGCTTGAGCCAGGTCAAATGCAACGCAATGTCAATTGATTGTACATAACTATGGGAAATCTGATACTATTCCACAGTTTAAGATCGATTCGAGTTACTGAATAAGGGGGCTGGACGGATTTACACATGAATAATAAAAGGTAAATAGGTTCTACAGACAAATACATACTTTAACACTCTATGATGTGATATCCGGGTGCGATGCTACGATACGATCTCCCGCTCGAAACACTGCCGGCTTACTGACAAAAAGGCAACGCGGTAGGTACGTGGTCGTGGTAGGTAGGGGATTCCCGCAGCAGCGCTCATTTTGAATCGATTTGGCGGCGCGCCTTTGGCTCTGTTTCACGATTAACATGTCAACCCATCACTAAAATGCGCTCGTGACGTCACAGTAGGTTGTGAAAAAGTTACACGGTTGGTTCTCATACATTCGACCGTGTTTGCTGCGTCTATCTCGATATCTGGTCTGTGGTGGAGATGGATGGGCAGGTTAAACAGTCGACGAATACATCTACCTGGGCCAGTTAGTCTCATTCGAAAACAGGCAAAGCAAAGAGATCGAAAGACGCATTGCGAACGCCTGGAAGAGCTGCTGGTCCATGAACGAGCTGATTTATTAATTAATTTCGGAAAACATGCAGTTCTAGCTACCGTAATAGTAAATTAGAAAAATAGAATGCCTAATTTGCTATTACGGTACACACCATTTGAAAGTTTTCGCAAATTACATGATGAAGGACGACCTTCCATTGACACGTACGGCATCTATCCTCACCTACGGCGCTCAGACCTGGTCACCGACTGACCATCTGAAGTCCAAACTCAAGGTTTCCCAAAGGGCTTTGGAGCGTAGCATGGCAGGAGTCAATTTTTGTGTGGGTAGTCCTACAAAGCAACAATAAATAATCTGCTTAGTATTATTTTAATTTATTTTATTAGTAAAATCAATTTAATGTTCAATCGTTCATAAAAGTACTGACCTGGACCCTTTACTGCACACATCTAATTCAAAATCACCACAATCTGACCAGTCTACTCAACATAACCTAAAAATGGATCAGTACTCAGAGCTGTCAAAGGGTATGGAAGACATTATATCTTCTTTCAACGATCGCATGGCCAGGTACGAGAGGGATCTGCAGCTAGCTGCCGCCTCACCCAGCCCTCAGGATATTAGCAGCCTGGCGCAGCAGTTCACAGACTTCAAATCCTTGATCTGGAAAGCTCTCGGAGTGCTGAAGTCGCAAGTTGAGTTTCTGGGTCTGGGGCTTGACAGGCATGAACAGGTAATGCGGCGCAAGGTCCTTCTTGTCCATGGCGTGGCTGAGGAACCGGATGAACAGCCTGTTGCTGTACTGTCTGCAGTTCTGTCTGGCCGCTTGAAGTCCTCCGATGAATGTCTTGGAGATGTGAAAGTGGTGCACCGCTTGGGGGCGAAGGGGGCCAAGACTAGGCCCCTCCTAGTGCGCTTTGCATCCTACAAAGCACGTAGCGAGGTGTGGGACTCGAAGAAAGCCCTCAAGGGTTCCGGCATCACCATAACGGAGTTCCTCACAAGGTCGCGGCATGATGTGTTCATGGCAGCGCGAAAACACTTCGGGGTCAATAACTCATGGACTTCCGATGGCCGAATCTTCCTGCACCTGCCCAACAAGACTCGCCAGAAGATCGAATGCTGGACGGAGTTGCGGCCGCTCATGAACAAGTTCCCCAGTAAGGATGCCCCACAGTTAGCCGACAAGGGGAAGAAACCTACTGCGCAGACTTCGGCGGGCACCGTCAAAGGCGTCGTTACGAGGAGAGGTGCGTCTCAAGCTCGGGCTGCGAAGTGATTGGTGATGTGGGGTTAGTTAGCCGGAGTGTGGTTTTCAGATGCTCGCCGTGCCATGTTATTCAGCGATACGACCTCATTTTACAAGTCCTATGCTGGTAATTCTCTTGTGCAATGCTTTGGGAGGTAGGTTTATTTATTCTTCGAACTTCTTTGCATTTGCCCGACTATAAATTACTATTTTTTTTTCTTGCATTTGTCAATCTGTCACTGTCATGAAATGTCACCCTGGGCTCACTTTTTAAATATAAAGTTGTGTTCCGATTTCTGCCAAACCGCATCGTCTACGAACCTATACATTTGTATATTATTTTTTTTTATCTTGACTCGCTGTCTACAAAACAAAAGTGCGTGACTTTTGCCCTGTGTGTTTTTGTCTTTTGTGTTTTATATTATGGGATCTTATTATTTACCAGATTCCTTTCATCACTCCTGTGTGGTTAGGGTCTAGGTCAATATTTATTTAGTAGTGTAGTTGTAGTTTTATTTTGTGTTAGATAACGCATTCTAGCATATTTATTATATTATTAATATATATTTATTTTATTTGGTATGGATAGTTTATGTAATATTGATAACAGTTTCTTCTCATGTTCTTCAAGTGATGACTATATTAGTGCGGAGAGCGATAACTCCTTTGTGGAGAGACCGCTATCCGTCGAACTGACGTCTGTCTTTGCGGGCCTGGGGAATAATTTTAATATTGTTCATATTAACGCCCAGAGCATTCACTCCAGTTATCCGGACCTACTCGAGTCGTTCAGTAGCAAACATGTAGATGGTATTCTTGTATCTGAATCCTTTCTCAAGCCAACTTTACCATCCACTATGTTCTCGCTGCCTGGATACCAGCTCTATCGGAACGACAGAGTTGGGAAAGCGGATGGCGGCGTAGCTATTTACCTTCGCTCGGATATCCCTTGCAGAGTTATAAGTGCCTCCCCGAATGAGTACTCCGAATCAGCAGAACATCTCTTCCTCGAAATCTGTCTTCACCATAGTAAAGTTCTGCTCGGAGTCCTCTACAGTCCCTCACTTCGTATTGATTACTTTGACTCTTTTGAGACTTTGCTTAATGAGCTGACTCCTCTTTATAATGATACCCTATTTCTCGGCGATTTCAATACATGTCTTCTTAAAAATGATTCCCGCTCTGCTAAATTACAGTCCATTGTAAATTCTTTCAATATGCATATTCTTCCTCTCAACGCTACTCATTTCCAACCACATTGCACTCCCTCTCTTCTTGATCTCATGATAGTTTCTAATTTGGACAAAGTTGCGGCACATGGACAAATTAACTCTCCTTTTTCCTATCATGACCTGATTTACCTCTCATATAAGATTAAGACTCCCAAGAGCAATGCAAAACTTATTTACATTCGTAGCTTCAAGGGTATTGATTCTGCATCCCTTAAATCAGATGCCGCGTCGATTGACTGGACACCTATTATCACTAGTGAGACCGTTGATGATAAGATCCACCATTTCAACGCAATTATTCTGGGACTATTTGACAAGCATGCACCGGTCAAGAAGGTTAAGGTGAAACACCTTCCAGCACCCTGGCTCACCGACGTTATCAAAAGTTTGATGACTAAAAGGAACAGAGCCAAATGCCTGAACAAAAAGGAGCCTACAGCCGAGAACCTTGCCACTTTCAAACGCCTCCGAAACCGCTGTAATCGCATGTGTCGTGATGCCAAGCGCCGTCATATATTTGAGTGTATCGAAAGATACACACCTGCTCAAGTATGGAAATTCCTTAGAACGCTTGGTGTCGGTAAGTCTCAGGATCAAGCGGCTGGCATTGTTGATCTCAACGGTCTCAACATTTTTTTCTCAGCTCCCCCTGTCGTCATGGATCCCACCTTAAAAAATGCCACTCTGTGTCACCTGCGCTCGAGGTCTGCTCCCACCTCCACTCCATTTGACTTCAGACTTGTCGGAATTGATGCGGTTAAGAAAGCAGTGCTCTCCATTTCCTCCAAAGCCGTGGGTGACGATAATATCTGCTCCAAAATGATCAGCAACGTACTTGACGAGCTTCTTCCAGCTATCACACATATAATAAACTTCTCTCTCTCCAATAGTTCCTTCCCAAATGTGTGGAAAAAAGCCTTAGTTATCCCATTACCCAAAACATCAAATCCCTCCTCTTTTAAAGAGTTTCGTCCAATTTCCATTCTGCCTATCCTATCCAAAGTCCTTGAATCCATTGTCCATTCTCAGTTATCCTCCTACTTATGCTCAAACAACTTGCTGAATCAACTGCAATCCGGTTTTAGGCCCGGTCATAGCACTGTCACGGCCTTGCTTAAAGTCACCGATGACATTCAGCATGCGATGGACGAGAAACAGCTCACTGTGCTTGCACTGCTGGACTTCAGCAGCGCCTTTAACTGCGTTGATTTCGATATCCTCGTTGAGACCCTGAAGTCCTTGAATGTGTCCTCCGTCTCTGCTTGCTGGTTCGACTCTTATCTGAGAGGTCGCCAGCAACGTATTAGGTCGGAGGTGACTTCAACGGAGTGGTGTGACCTCGTTGCGGGGGTCCCTCAGGGTGGTATTCTCTCTCCTCTTCTTTTCTCCGTCTTCATAAATTCCGTCTCGGATACTCTCTCGTCATCATACCATCTTTACGCAGACGATCTCCAGATTTATCGTCATTTTTCTCCCTGTGATATGGTGTCTGCTGTGGGAATGTTAAATGCCGATCTCGAGCGAATTAGGGACTGGGCCACTTCTTTTGGACTACTTGTCAACCCTAGTAAGTCCCAGGCTTTGATTATTGGTTCCAGGTTTTCCCTTAACTTGTTACAGAATCTGTCCATTGCCCCTATAACCTATGATGGAACTATAATCTCATATAGTACTAAGGCCAAAAATCTAGGAGTTTTCTTCGATAACCAATTTTCCTGGTCAGCGCATGTCAGCGAGGTCAGTAGGCGAGTCTTTGCCACTTTTCACTCCCTCAAACGACTACAATACTTCCTGCCTCGTCAGACAAAAATAACGCTTGCCCAGTCTCTTCTCCTCCCCCTGATCGATTACGCTGACGTATGCTGGGTGAGCGCGAATGAAGAGCAACTGAACAAACTCGAGCGACTTCAAAACCTCGGGATTCGGTTTGTCTTCGGCCTGCGCAAGTATGACCACGTCTCGGAGTATCGCAGGGAGTTAAAGTGGCTCCCTATCCGTCTTCGTCGGGATTCTCATATTCTCATCTGCCTCTATAACATCTTATTTAATCCTCGCTATCCTGTCTTCTTACGAGATCGTTTTGAATTTTTGTCCTCGGATAGGCCTCGGAGATCTCACGCTCGATCACTGCTTATAACTCCGCAACACAATACAGCCGCATATGAACATCCTATCCAGATAGGTTTGCTGGAAGAAATCTCTGTTGAGAGATAAGCTCGCCTTTGCCTTTTAATTTCGTGTATAATTGTATTGGTGTAATGTTCTGTGCAATAAAGAATTGGAATTGTGATTGATTGATTGTGAACATGGGTTCAGACTACGAGCTATCAGGCTCTGGAACAAACTTCCTAGCGCCATCAGAGACAGCCCGTCACTTTCTATTTTTAAAACTCGCTTAAAAGAACACTATCTTTCTCTTCCATACTAGATTTATGTAGGTTTATTGCTTTGATATATATGTAGTATAATTTTGTCTATTTGTATTGATATTATGTATTTATGTACATATTAGTAATTAGTTTATTATTTTAATATTTTTAACGTTGTGCACATAGGTCTACCTGTTATTTCATGTATTCTGTCCATATTAGGTTTGCTGGAAGAAATCTCTTTTTAGAGATAAGCTCGCCTTTGTACACCTAGTTTCCATTTTTTTTGTATCTGTATCTTCTGTTTTTGTGCAATAAAGTATAAAGAGTCAAATTGACGGACTGTGTCAGAAACACCGCACTGCGCTCCATAACTCGTATTACCCACGTGGGTAGGAATGGAGCTGGGCCGGACATGTCCGTCGCATGCACCCGGACAGGTGGATGAAGATTGCCACCGAGTGGGTGCCTCAAGACGGGCAAAGCCGCAGGGGCGGGCCCAGAAGGAGATGGCGCGAGGACCTAGGGAGGTACAAGCAAAGGATCGGGAGGTGTGGTCTAAAAGTAGGGAGGCCTTTGTCCAGCAGTGGGAAACATCACAGACTAAGTTAAAATATATACCTAGTCGGTCCTTAAGTTCTGTCACAAGGTTTTTGATAGATAAAACTCAGCAATAAACTTTTTCTTATTCGTATTATACATGATTAAAAAGCTTATTTTATACGAATCAAATTGCAATACATTTTGTACGATTATCGCAATATGACAAAAAACCTTATAACTTGAGACAATCGCGAACCTAAAACACGCCGCAACTGACAAAAATACCACTTACCACAAATTTAATAAAAAAACAGTGTTCCAGATAACCAACAAGGTTTTTTTTATTTATTCTGAAACCTCGATTTTAGACCATGCTTAACAACTAGCATTTGATTTTCTGTTAGCTTTCAGTTCCAACTGCTCCCAAAGAGAACTTTACGTACTTTTTACGTTTTCAGAAAAACGTATAAATATGATCTTGTAGGCAACAAGTACACTACGTAAAATGTGAATATGAAAATTAGTTTTACCCAGACTTAGTTATCTTATGCTTCAAAATGAAGGTAACGGGTTCAGGGAGGGTTCTGACTAAAATCTCACGTAAGTTTGAAAGGTTTTAAGAGTCATGGAAAAAAGATAAAGTGAATCACGTCCGTATTTTTGATTGGGTAAAAAAGTGCAAAATCTCTGAAGAAACTAGCATTTGTGTAATATGGCTTTAAGCATTTAAATCCAATAATCGTGCTAATTTAACAGTATTTAATGAGCTATCAAACCATATATAGTATTAAATAAAATAAAACTTGGTATTATTTACTATGCGGCAAAATATTTGTGGCAGAACTTATGGACCGACTAGGTATATATTTGGAATGTGCTAGGAAAGCAAAAGCGCTTTGAACAGGGCCGTGTTAAGTATCAAGTTAAAGAATTTGATACCTAACACGACCTTGTTCAATGTTTAATTATTTAATTCACGACTTTCTGCCCTCTAGATGGCGCTAAATTTAATTGTGACGTCACCTAACCTATAACCAGCGGACGATCAAGACGCTTTTAACGATACATCGTTCGTCGAGTTCTGATTGGTAGTTTAGATGCTGTGGTGGAACAGATATACTAACATAGATACATACATAACGATCAAAATGATAACCCTCCTTTTGGCTTTGCGGTAGTCTGGTAATATTTCCTTCACACAGAGGCAGCGGCGGCGTCCCCGACAAGCCGCTGCGTGTGTCCGTGTCCGCGCTCGCTGACGTCATCTCCGGCGCCGAGCCACGCCGCCCGCCGCGCACTCCCGCCGCCCTCGCCGACGTCACGTCCGCACCCGGTGTCGTCACATCCGGTGCCGAGCCGCGCCGCCCGCCGCACACGCCCGCCGCCCTCGCGGGGGAGGCAGCGCAACCCCTGAAGACGAGCCCGCTCAAGAATATCGACAAGGTAAACCTGAGTTGATGACATTATAACGTGTGCCATTGATAAAAGGAATCGAACTAAACAAACCAAATCTTGCTTTCTCACTTTCACACTACTGCTGTCTTTAGTGTATCAGTGAGACAGCATGATTTCTGTTGCTTCAATACAATTCCTTTCTTTAATGCCACACGTTCTTTAGTGTATCAGTGAGACAGCATGATTTCTGTTGCTTCAATACAATTCCTTTCTTTAATGCCACACGTAACACCTTGAGCACACTGGGGTACTACAGTAGCCAAAATCCCGTTATAGGTTTTGAATTTTATTACCATGGCAAAAGGTTCAAAATCGCGTGCCCTAAAAAAAAATATTTTGAGGGGGTAATACCAATCTATCTATCTACCCAGCCTGCTGCTCTCACTGTTGAGTGAAGGCCTCATCTTCATTACGCAATTTTTTGCGTTCCTGGGCCAACCTGATCCACTGTTGCCCGGCTTTTTTGGAGATGTCATCCGACCGTCGGGCGGTTGGTCTGCCTCTCGGTCAGACTATTCCGTCACCGCCGGTCCCTCCTAGCCAATCGTTCCGCCCACCCCATCTCCACTTAAACCTTGCAATTCGCATACCCTCATCTACGGCCTTCGTCGTCGGGTATGTGGTCCTCCTCCATATACTCCATTTTACATAACAGGGGTTACCCCACCGCCGTAACTTAAGCATTTATGTTAATGTAACTGCAGGATTTATTAATTTCCCTTTGACAGAATAAAGTTGATTGTGTCAAAACATAACCGAACAGTTAAAGATAAATTGTGGTTTCGAACCGACCGTAGAGGTCTGTTTACCTTTTAAGTAAAAAAAAAACAAGACTAATATTTGGCGTTGAATGTGTCTTCAGACTGTCAATGAGCTTAAGTTAAACGAATATTCCTAATGCTTCCCTAATTATTTTGGTTGATCTAGTTTGTGTCACGGAAGAGTCCAAACTACACTGACGAGCAATGAAAAAGTTCCAGTGACATAGCACCACATTACTCCTAAATGGGAAAGGCTAGCTTAATGACGCAGTCTGCAATATTGAAGTACATTTAACAGCGCATCAGAATATTACCAATTAAAAACGTAAATATTGTGTTCAAATTTTAGGTGAAATGTTTTAAAAAATTGGGGCCATTTGTTCGGCATTTTGTGGGTGGAACTTTTTCATTGCTCGTCATTATATTACTGAACCAATGTTTATTTTTAAGCTTGCTAACAATCACTCTCAAATCCCACAGATCGCGCTCAGTCTCGAGAGCCCCAGCCAGATCCAATACGAGCCTATCATCGACCCGACCACCGACCTCAGCCCCAGCTCGGAACATTCCCCCACGAGCTTCACCGCCATACACTACTCGGACACAGAACCAACTAAACAGGAGAACTACCGCGACATAGAACCAGAACCAATGATCAAACAGAACATTCTGGAAAACGACATGTTCGACGCGTCGTATTCGAGCGGGAATGACAACGACGATGACGACAGCGATAATAAGTTCAGCACGATAAAGCGGAGTCCGTACAGCAAGAGCAATATTGCGGAAGAGGGGAGGGCGGAGTTGAGCCGGCAGAACACGGTCATAGAGAATGTCAAATACAATAATGGGAACGGAACTGCTGTTGAAGGTGAGTTGGATTTTTTGCATAACAGTTCAGTTCAGTTCAGTGCAAAGATTTTTATTCATAATAGCACAAAAATTGAGACTTAATGAACGTCATAACATAATCAAGCAAGCATAATATAACATTAAATAGGTGCGTAATACTAATTATTACTACATAATATATAGGGTGCAATGAACTGGTTCAATGCCAGATGTCGGTGTCTTGTAAAAAGTCATTAATTTTGTAGTAGGCCTTTGTGCACAAAGTGTGCTTTATACATTTTTTGGATCGAACTTCAGTTAAGTTTTGTATTTCTTTCCGAATTTTATTGTAGAAGGGTATACAGTGTTCCATAAAAGAACTACATACTAAATTTTGTGAGTCTGAACATTGGAAAAGAAAGTTTGTTTTAAAAACCATGTTAAAACCACTTGGTCGAAAAAGGGATATTACAATTGTAACGGCATAAATAGCTAAGGTCGAGCTACCGTTGTCAGAAGCTATGATCGTCTATTCTATCTACCCCAAAAAGATGTCCCGATTCAGCTGTAAAATTTGTAAGTTAAGAATGATAAGTCTGAATTTCTCGTTCGTTGAGAAGTTCGTTAGGCGTACAATAGTCGAACGGAAGATTGGTTCAGGAAGTTAGAGTTTCAAATTAGACAGAGAAAGCATGTATGCCCGCAAGCCGGTATTTCGCATCAGTTAGCGGTGTATTGCGCCAGATCGATCTTTGTTATATTTTGTGTGATGGTACCATTTATTTTTTGTATATATGGGCGCTTGGAACTTCTTTTCGTGTGGTCGACCACAATTTATAATATTTGTTTGGGATATCGTATAGATATCCGTCGTAGAGTTACGACGTGAGTACTCAATGATATTTCATGTGCTCGCTAGTAGCGGCTTGTGGTGGTTCCAATTATATAATTAGTTCACGGCAATAACAATCCAAATAGACCGGGTTTACACAATTGCGATTTGATTTTCTATAATGGGTTTGAACTAGCGGTTTCCTCAAAAGGTCCGTAACGTTTTGAAACCTTCAACTCTGCGCAATTTGAGCTGGATGTTATCGAAACGTTTTCATTAGCGCTTTTGGAGATCTAACCCACTCCACAGCGAGATACATACTTCGGGAAATACCGATTTATGCATCTAACTAACCTCAGCACTTCCTCGACTGGGCCCAGCAATAAATACTAGACGCAGCCTTCACGTTAGACCTCCAGCGAAATTTACATTTAATTTAAAGATGCAACTTGAATCCAAACCGATCCAAGGCAAAGCAAAACAATCTACCCGTTCCTAAACAATGAACTTTGTTCTGAATTTGTTATTTCCATCCGCGGAACCTCATCGATCAAACAGTCTCCCTATGCCCTGCCAACCTAGGTTTAGCCGCAACTAAACTCCTGTCTAGCCTAGTCTAAAATCCTAGTGTTATACCACGTCCATTATCGACACCACTCGAAAATGGTTGAGTTTGATTTGAATGTGTTTGTATGTTTAATGACTGTGTGTGTGGGAATTTCAAAACTCGCTACACGAAAGGAATGAGGATAGGATTAGCCCGCGAATATCCTAAGAGCCAATCCAGGAACCCTATGGTGAAGGAAAAAGGAAATTAGGGTCGCTCCAAGCCCAGACTCAGACTCAGATCAATTACCTACAAGTTCTTATCTAACGACCCAAGGATAGTTTTGGAATTTGGGATAAGTTGATTTAAAGGATAGGAACCGAGATATATCTCGGCGCTTCAGACACTCACGAAAATCCACTGTAACACGCAATCACAACTCTTCCAGTTCCAGACGCGTAAAACGGCAGACCGAACTGTTTAGAATTACCGAAAGACGAGTGTCACAGTAGCTTGACGCAGTGACTGAATGCCTCCCCCTACCACGCCCTCGTATTTATAGACCCCACATGTCTGAAAAAAAATGGCGTCCTTTGCGGAACACACGCTGCCCAAGCGAAAGCTTCTTATCCCTAACTACACAGGGTCTAATTTCAATCAAACATGCCATGCAGGTCCGCCGTTCTACAATCTTGTGTATGCATATTTACTATGATCAACCGTCGGTTATCACTCAAGTCATTTGGTATTGCCGATACACAAAATTTGTTGATCGCTGACCATAAAAGATGTTGCGATTAATTAAGCCTTCCCGACCGCTAGCGTCTTAGACAAAGATCACTAGAATGATATTCAAACCCGTGATGTCAAACTCACCATTTCGTACCAAACAAACGCAATTGTATACAGTGGAATTCGGGTATAACGACAATGAAGGGACCACTCTATTTTCGTCGTTATATCCGGAAGTCGTTACAGGCAAAGGTAAAGAGATACAGACACGTACACATGTGTAGTTTATATTCATTTATTATTGAAAATATTTGCACATAGTTATTCACCGGTACATTTAAAAAAATGTGTAATATTAGTTTGCTTCAATTTATTTTAATATATAAAGCTCCGAAACGTACACGCTTCCCTTACCTACTTAGTTGATATCTATAAACAAAAGGTAAAGGTCTCCACACTTGCTGACCATCTGTGTGCAATGGATGTAAACAAAAGATAAGAAATGTTTGTGAAAGAAAAAAATCTTTGTGTCTTTGGCGGCCGACTCCGGTCGCAATATCTGCATGGGATTTCTAGGAATTTGTTACAAATGATTCATTAAAAACAGTCGCTACACCCGAACTCGGCGTTACATCCAAAGTCGCCATAGCCACATGAATTTTGTACTAAAGTATGCTTTAAATTCAAGGGACTTAGATTTAACGTCGCTATAGGTAAATGGTCGCTACAACCAAGGTCGTAATAAATGAAATCCACTGTATTTGCAGTCAACATAATAGCTTTCTCCGTATCGTTCCATAATAACCTTCTATTATTTAGTTATTCATAATTTATTCAGCGCGCACCAAATCGGCTCTGATTCCTACACATTTCGCAGGAATGCGACAAAAAAAAACCTGGCTCGACCTTGCTTCTCCGAACCAACCACGTTCTATGGCTCTTTTTTTGTCAACTTACTTCGAACTACTCGATAACCCAGCGTTAAAGGAACTGACACAACTAATTCCGATTCTCACTGTACACTGATTGCAATCGTTAAGCGATGTTCCATTACACAATGTTCAAGATTACTTAAATAACGGGCCTTTATGGGGTTAATCTGGCTCAACACAGACCTTGCTGTTAATAGTTTTGTAATTATTTATTCCTACTTATTAATTATGATATAATGATATTATAAAATTTGTATTAGTTAAGCACAAGCAATTTTTAAAAGAGATCTAAAAATCAATCTATGGGCGTTTCTACACCCTTCTTCTCCCACAGTGGTCCAATGTAGAGAAGAGGCAAAAAATGACGATTGCTAAGCATATGTAAATATCTACAGTAATAAAGACATTTGGAATTTGGAATTTGTGTTTATTTCTAGTTTGCACATTGTGGCGGCTATCAATAGTTTTAAAGCTACTGATATTTTTCCTCACATACATTATGTTTTCATAGATATATTGACTTGCAACTGGCAACTGTATCTTGTGTACAGTGTGTTACTGAACGAGTGAAATTCATTCATTCGATCATCAATCACCTTTTTTGCAAGCAGTACATTGTGTGAAACCATTCACCTCTTTGATCTCTAGACTTATAATATTGCATATAATAGGCAACAAATATAATGATCACCAAAATATTTTTTTCCTACCCAAATGGACCCAAATATCAGGGCGAAATACTGCGGTAGCTTAGGTGAAGGGTAAAGGGGGTGAGCGAAGCGAAGCCCCCTTTATCCTTCGTGTTAGGTTGAACATGTAAGAACAACAAAAATACTTAAAACATAAACTTAAGTACACAAAACATAAAAAGAAGTTTGGTGATCATTTATCCAAACACAATTTGGTGGACATTTATCCATTCTGGCAGTCATTTCGAATTTATTGGTAGTAAAATAGGTGCGTTTTTGGTAATCGTTTTAACATAAGCCCTTATAATATAAATGCAATGCATCTACTCTCAGACGACTCCCCCGAGGCGGAGGCGCAGGAAGAGGGCGTCACCTACGAGGACCTCGACGAAGACCCCGGACTCACCGCGAGAGCATTGTACGACTATCAAGCCGGTGAGTTGTGTTGTGTTCAAACAAACATCGTTAATATTATAATGTATACATTTTCCCATACGAGATGAACAGTCGCAGATTTGCAACTCCGTTTACATCGCTATTGTTAGGGTTGCGTACCCGAAGGGTGCCAAACGGGACCCTTTGTAATGCCACCGCTGTCCGTCCGTCAGCGGACTGTATTTCATGTGCCGTAATTGGTAGAGACTACAGTTCGAATATATATTTATTTTGTTTTTGTATTATTATTTTTTAGTCGTTAAGATTTCTTGTACATTGTTACATAAATAACCCTTCATGTGCGAGTCCGACCTGCACTTGGCTGATTTTGTTTTATTTCTGTCCATAGCTATTACTATTGCCTTAGACATTTAAATTAAGCGGAATCCACGATGATATTCGTGGGCGCAGACATGGCAAGGGCGTCTTTGTCTTTTGTACTTTCCACCTAAGGTTCTGGAGATCGTATGTAGTTTGCTTGTACAGGCCAAAATGCAGAATACTTTGTCTAGTCGTACATTG
This sequence comes from Argyresthia goedartella, assembly GCA_949825045.1. Taxonomy (NCBI): domain Eukaryota; kingdom Metazoa; phylum Arthropoda; class Insecta; order Lepidoptera; family Argyresthiidae; genus Argyresthia; species Argyresthia goedartella. The sequence continues at coordinate 14,859,280 of OX463821.1, read as the reverse complement.
AGAGACAAGATTTTTCGAACCCAAATATTTAATAGGCGGTTATGATAATTAACACATAATATGTTCTATCACATCATCCAGGTTTTCATTTCACTTATTATTATGAAGACCGGGTAACATTCTTTTCGTGCTTTCAGAACCCTATCTTAAGATAGGGATAGATATCACAACCTCTCTCCTTAGCTCCTCTGCGAATCTGTTTATACTGGTCCACGCTCATTTTGAAATGTATTATCAGGGCTAACGCTTCATCGGGAGTATATGGACGTATAGGTCTCGTCGTTATTTTCCTTCTTTTAATAATTTAAAGTGATTTAGGTGACGACACAGTTACTGCCTTTATAACGGTAGCCAAATTGCGTTTACCAATCTTTGTGTAACTTGTTTGAGTGGCAAAGGCAAGTTCCTCCAGAGAATGACTTGCCACCAACATCTTCGTCCCATTATTCTTTGCTGATGCACTAATGGATAATCGATTTACCTAGTCTCGGTGCGAGCAAAATAATTCATCTGGTTCCTAATCGATGCAAGAAAGTTTGGCTATGTTGAGTTAAACCTGAGTTTATCTCAGAAACTGGACGTTAATAAGGATTTCTGTTATAATAATAATAATAATAATAATAATACCTTGGACACCATTTAAACACATTGATCTAGCCCCAAACTAGGATTCCCTGTATCTTGGGTACTAGACAACGATACACATACTTATATAGATAAATATTATACTTAGATAGATAAACAACCATGACTAGGGCACAAACATTCGTTCTCATCAACCAAATATTTGCCACCACCGGGATTCGAACCCGGGACCCTTGGTTTCGTAGGCAGCGTCACTGCCGACTCGGCCATTCGGGTCGTCAAGTTCAATATTTGAATTTCAATAATACGTGTCATCAGTTTCGCTGACAGGTGGTATCTATCTATCTATCCAGCCTCCTGCATGCACCCTCGTTGAGTAAAGGCCTCCTCTTCATTACGCCATTTATTGCGGTCCTGGGCCAACCTGGTCCATTGCGGCCCGGCAGTTTTGGCGATGTCATGCGACCGTCGGGAGGGTGGTCTGCCTCTCAGTCTACGCCCGTCCCTAGGCCAACATTCCGTCACCACCTTGGACCATCTGCCGTCGTCCCTCCTAGCCAAGCCTCCTAGACAGGTGTTATAGACAGGAAGAAAAAACTGATTTCTGGTCACTATTCTTCAACCATGGGTAGTAGGGGTAAACCAATTTCTGAAGAGGTCCGGAAAATCATAATGTATAATCATATTAAAGATAAGTCAATTTACGAAATGTCTGTTACAAAGAAAGAACTGTTTATACCAAGGTCTACCATGCAGTCAATCATCCAGCATTATAAACTACACAAAGCGGTAGCATGTTTGATGAAGACCGACCGTCACAGGCATCATAAGTGACGCAGAAAACAGGGTTCTCAAGAAAACATAAAGAAAAATCGTGTTGCCCGAGCAGGTATGGGGTATGGTTTTTACACAGCAAAAGAAAAGCCTTTACTGACTGCCCTGCAAAAGAAAAAAAGATTTAAATTCGCTCGTGAACATTGTGACGTCCCTACTTGGAGAGGAATAAAAAGATTCCAAATAGGTAGCCAACAAGAAATTTTATTTAACGTGGGTTCTCCAAATGTAGTCTGACCCTGGTTACGCAGCAACGAATCTTCCCTGCGGGTTTTGCCGTAGTCGGAGTGCCGCTGACGTCGGAGAAGTAACGGTCCGAATGCAGCCGGAGCAGGGAAGCAGGTTAGCCCGAAGCGGTGTCAGGAACCGGGAAACCGTAGGGTAGCAAGAAAAGCGGTGATCCCGAAGAGGTGCCAGGAACCCCGAACTGGAATTCGAAACCGTTCCTCCTTTAACATCTGTTACTGCACTCCGTCCGAATGCTCCACCCGCCAAGAAAAGAATAGTGTTGTCGTGGTGGTAACAATCAGAACGGAGTTACATATACAAAGTAAAATACAGTGCTAGGGATAAAAACAAGCAAGCATTCATATTTGTTATCGGCAGACCCCACTTGGGACATTTTACAAATAATCGGACATTCTACAAAATGTCCAAATGTGCAATCTGCCGGTAACATTAATTATTTCTATATATGAAAAAAGGATATTTATTTGTTTATCGGCAGACCTCACTTGGGACATTATGCAAACAATCCGGACATTTTATGAAATGCCCGGAAATATAATTTAGTAAGCTGAGCATATTTTCCAGACATTCTATAAGAAGCCAAGACACACTAACGCGTGTCTAAAAGCGGGTAGCAATTTGCGTTACAATGCGATGTGAATATCGCGAAATAATAATTAGCGAGTCTAAAAGGAATAAAACGCAACAAGCAATAAATGAAATGAGATGATTCTGGACACAAATGAGTAAGCCCGAAAGTACCTAACGGTAAGATGATTTTAAAACAGTATCTTTCACCACTCACCTCAATCGGGGTTAATATGAAGCACAGACAAAACTAAAACGTAACCACCAGTAGTACGTTATGATTAAACGTAAGCAACCACTGCTTAGAGTCGTTCGTCGGCGTACGGTAAAAAGGGACCGTTACAGAGCGCCAGTAGGACGGACGTGCGCACAGTGCTGAGTGAGTTTTCGGAATGACGCCGGCGCCGCAAAGTCAAGTTGCGGTCACGGCTAGTTAGTTCAAAACGGGCCAATCATAGCAGAGCGAGCGAGTCGTCAACAGTGGAATGCTGCCAGTACAGCGCGTGAAAATCAATACTGTGATTACTAGCCTCATTTGGTAGTTTTATTAAGAGAATTACTACTTAAATTTAAAATAAGACCAGTTAATGATAGAGTGAAGACAACGGTAACTTACAACGTTACAATACCCCCTCGCCCAGTAAAGGGTTTTCATACGTAATGAAAATCCAAAACCTAATTCTAAATATTCTTAACTAGTTTTAGATCCTTAACATGCCAGGTGCCTAAGTCCTTTCCCGTCATATCCTCTAAAATGTATACCAAGGGTGATTTCTTAGCGGAGACGCGACATTTGGTATATTTGGGCGCTAACTTTTTACTAAAGTACTTGTCTTTATCACTCAAGACATAAGCACGTTTTAGGACAATGTCGCCTACGCTGAATTCTGCCTCTTTCCGCCTAAGATTATAGTGCGCCGTATTTTTTTTATGTGCGTGCCAAAGAGATGCCTGTACCTTATCAAAATATTTTGACAGGTGACCCAGATTTTCAGCGTAAATGTCGCGTGGCAGAAATAGTAGTTCCTCACCCAGATCGTTATCTGTATAATGAGAACCACAAGTAACCGTTTCTCGTCCGTACACGAGGAACGATGGAGCGTAGCCAGTTGCTTCATTGACGGAGTTGTTAATGGCATACTGTATTTTGGGAATATTAGTGTCCCAGGTTCTGTGGTCATTGTCCACGTAGGTGGAAATACATGTAACTATTGTTTTGTTATAGCGCTCGACAGTGTTTACTTGCGGAGTATATCTCGGAGAGAAGAATACGTTAGGTATCTTGTATTTCTTAAAGAGGGTATTTGTTACCGAGCTAATAAACTGGGTACCATTGTCAAGGAATATTGTCTGTGGGATTCCGTGGACCAGAAACACAGAGTCCTCCAGAGCCTTGACGACAGCTTCCGAAGTAGCGCGTCGCATGGGAAAAATAAGGCAATATTTTGAGAAGCAACATGTTACGACCAAAATATAACTATTCTGCTTTCGACTGACCGGAAGTGGACCTATGAAATCAATGGATATCATTTGAAACGGCCGTGAGCATTGTTTAGGTCGACCCATCGTACCCAGCGTCGGATGGTTTTGTGGTTTGTAAGTGAGACATTTTGAACAAGAACCAACAAAACGTACGACGTCTTGGTGCATGCCCGGCCAGTAGTATCGAAGAAGTAAGCGTCGATAGGTCTTGAAAATACCCAAGTGAGCAGCAGTAGGGTCAGCATGATTCTCCTCTATGACGCTGTCACGCAATTCTTTCGGCACCACTTCCTTCCAGGAAAACTCCGAAATCATTTCGCACTTATTTTTGGAGTGGCGATAGAGAGCACCACCTTCGATCAAGTAGTTAGGAAAGAGGTTCGGCTTTTCTAAACAACCGTTATAAATGTTTTTGTACCATGTGTCAGTAGTAGTCAAATTAGAGTTGACCGTACTGATAGAAGCACATGGGAAAGCACGAGATAGTGCATCTGGAATGACATTATCGAGCCCCACGTTGGGCGCCACTGTGACGTCCCTACTTGGAGAGGAATAAAAAGATTCCAAATAGGTAGCCAACAAGAAATTTTATTTAACGTGGGTTCTCCAAATGTAGTCTGACCCTGGTTACGCAGCAACGAATCTTCCCTGCGGGTTTTGCCGTAGTCGGAGTGCCGCTGACGTCGGAGAAGTAACGGTCCGAATGCAGCCGGAGCAGGGAAGCAGGTTAGCCCGAAGCGGTGTCAGGAACCGGGAAACCGTAGGGTAGCAAGAAAAGCGGTGATCCCGAAGAGGTGCCAGGAACCCCGAACTGGAATTCGAAACCGTTCCTCCTTTAACATCTGTTACTGCACTCCGTCCGAATGCTCCACCCGCCAAGAAAAGAATAGTGTTGTCGTGGTGGTAACAATCAGAACGGAGTTACATATACAAAGTAAAATACAGTGCTAGGGATAAAAACAAGCAAGCATTCATATTTGTTATCGGCAGACCCCACTTGGGACATTTTACAAATAATCGGACATTCTACAAAATGTCCAAATGTGCAATCTGCCGGTAACATTAATTATTTCTATATATGAAAAAAGGATATTTATTTGTTTATCGGCAGACCTCACTTGGGACATTATGCAAACAATCCGGACATTTTATGAAATGCCCAAATATGAAATCTGCCGGTAACAATCAACAATTTCCACACAAAAAGGTAGCTAGTATAATTTAGTAAGCTGAGCATATTTTCCAGACATTCTATAAGAAGCCAAGACACACTAACGCGTGTCTAAAAGCGGGTAGCAATTTGCGTTACAATGCGATGTGAATATCGCGAAATAATAATTAGCGAGTCTAAAAGGAATAAAACGCAACAAGCAATAAATGAAATGAGATGATTCTGGACACAAATGAGTAAGCCCGAAAGTACCTAACGGTAAGATGATTTTAAAACAGTATCTTTCACCACTCACCTCAATCGGGGTTAATATGAAGCACAGACAAAACTAAAACGTAACCACCAGTAGTACGTTATGATTAAACGTAAGCAACCACTGCTTAGAGTCGTTCGTCGGCGTACGGTAAAAAGGGACCGTTACAGAGCGCCAGTAGGACGGACGTGCGCACAGTGCTGAGTGAGTTTTCGGAATGACGCCGGCGCCGCAAAGTCAAGTTGCGGTCACGGCTAGTTAGTTCAAAACGGGCCAATCATAGCAGAGCGAGCGAGTCGTCAACAGTGGAATGCTGCCAGTACAGCGCGTGAAAATCAATACTGTGATTACTAGCCTCATTTGGTAGTTTTATTAAGAGAATTACTACTTAAATTTAAAATAAGACCAGTTAATGATAGAGTGAAGACAACGGTAACTTACAACGTTACAACATCAGGTCTGGACTTCAGATCAGTTGCTTCAAATAATATGGAGCGATGAATCGAAATTTGAGGTGACTGTTGGCGATGAACGTAAAAATATCATCAAATTGGACTTTCTTCGTTAAATTGTTGCGCAAAATAAACTATTGACAATATTTGTAAGTATATATGTATGTATGTCGAACGGCTCGCTAGGTCTTCTCTTCTGACAGAACCACTAGTTTAAATGGGATATATACTTCGCAATAAAATATACGTAGCACTGGCGCAATCAGTGATAAGCTACTGTATTCCAGTGTGGGGGGAGGTGCAAAAACTAAATTTATAGAAATAGAAAGGGCTCAGAGAGCTTTAATAAAGGTGATGTATTTTAAGCCATTTAAATTTCCAACAGAGCAAGTGTACTCCTTGAGCAAACTTCTATCTGTATGGAAAATATATATTATTAACACTGTACTAAAAACTCACAATACAACAACCTTTGACCCAAACATTGCAAATAAAAGAAGGAAACACGTAATAATCAATTTTCCTAATTACAAGTCTATGTTCGCTCGCAGGCAGTTAAAATATCAGTCAGCACACCATACAACCAATTAAATGAAAGCCTTGACTTATACTCGAAAAGGAAAAAGAATCTAAAAAAGCCTTGACTGAAACTATATATTCTAAATCATACGTAGAAACAGAGAACATGATAATTAAAATAAGTAGATAAATTCATGTCACGCACCATAATGATGGTTTGTTCCTGATAAATAGTTCCAAACTGCTAGCCACCTTCCAAATTACTCACCACACACAAACACTCACACACACACACACACACAAACACACAAACACACACACACACACACACACACCCTCAAACACACACATACACACATATACTCTAACAACCTGCATGCTGAATATTTTATGTCTATTTATAATTTTATTAGTCTAATTAATTTGAATTGTTGCTTTAAAATCTTAAGTTAAGTTAAAGTAAATTTTAACTTAATATCTTGCTTAATCTAATTTGAACTGTTGAAGTTTATGACTTGGTTCAGAGAGCGAAATCGTATGGCACAGGTATTTTCATACCGAAAAGACGGCTTCAGCTTACATAATGTTAATAATCATAGTTAAACAATAAACATATTTTCATTTTCATATCAGACTCCATAAAAAATATAAATCATTTTACCCCTAAAGACGAAGTATTTGGGCTCTTAGTAGGAGAGGCCAAGAGGGGATTTCGTGATTAACTAGAGCGCGACAGATTAATACATGGTTACATCCTGTTTACATTTCAATAAACCTGCCGATTTGAGCGTAACGTGCCTGAGGGGGTTATTGTAACTTTGTAACTGCCATTGTTACCTTAAGAGGTTTGGTCATGAATAAAGAGAAAAGAGTAAGAAGAGATAGTAACAAATAAAGATTTAATGTACTAGAGAACTATAGACGGGTCGTGGGTTTACAGAACTCATTGGTATAGTGTGACATCCGTCAAAGAAAACTATAATTTCGAATTTAGTTTTATAGGAATATTATAGATTACAGCCAGCTTTATGGAGATAGACTCAAGTGAATAAGAACTGCGTGTTACAGGGCCTAGAGGACACGAGTGTGCTAGTGATATATTAGAATAATAGAATTCCTCCAATCGGAAGGGATTTGCATAATTAAGTCATTTTATCAAATTCTTTATTTGTCAAATATAGGTTAGTACAATAAGTTGTCAAAGGATGTCATTGAATCTCTATGTTAAGCCATTGGGCATACAAATATGTTATGAACATTACATGCAACATTACAATTTATTCTTATCTATAGGTTAGGTATCCATTCTTATCAATACATTATTCCTAAAATCATTTTATATTATAGTGTCGGGTCATTTATAAATTCATTAATCGAGTAGTATGTCTTATTGATAAGCAACTTTCTTAGTTCTTTCCTAAATTGTATTAAGTTTTCTATGTTTCTTACACTCTCCTCTCCTACTGTGATTCCGGGAACGGATGGGCTCACATACCTACGTGCAATATTTCTGTATAGTGTATTCTAACGAAGTATCCATTAACTACTCTTATTCTTCGCAGCGGACGAGTCCGAGATAACATTCGATCCAGGCGACGTCATCACCCACATCGAGCAGATCGACGCGGGCTGGTGGCAGGGGCTCGGCCCGCGCGGAGTGTTCGGGCTGTTCCCCGCCAACTATGTGGAGCTGTTGCCGGCTGTACCACGCTAGCCGACGCGAGTTGCTGCCGGCTGTACCTCCCTACATCAGTAGCTATGTTCCCTGCCAACTATGTGGAGCTGTTGCCGGCTGTACCACGCTAGCCGACACGAGCTGCTGCCGGCTGTACCTCCCTACATCGGTAGCTATGTTCCCTGCCAACTATGTGGAGCTGTTGCCGGCTGTACCACGCTGGCCGTCGCGAGCTGCTGCCCTGTACCACGCTAGCTGCTGCCGGCTGTACCTCCCTACATCAGTAGCTACGTTCCCCGCCAACTATGTGGAACCGTTGCCGGCTGTACCGCGCTAACCGTCGCAAGCTGCTGCCCTGTACCACGCTAGCCGATGCGGGCTGCTGCCGGCTGTACCTCCCTACATCAGTAGCTATGATCCCCGCCAACTACGTGGAGCTGTTGCCGGCGGTACCGCGCTAGCCGTCGCAAGCTGCTGCCCTGTACCACGCTAGCCGACGCGAGCTGCTGCCGGCTGTACCGCCCTACATCAGTATCTATGTTTCCCGCCAACTATGTGGAGCTGTTGCCGGCTGTACCGCGCTAGCCAACGCAAGCTGCTGCCCTGTACCACGCTAGCTGACGCGAGCTGCTGCCGGCTGTACCTCGCTAGCCGACGCAAGCTGCTGCCGGCTGTACCACGCTAGTCGACGCGAGCTGCTGCCGGCTATACCTCCCTACACCAGAAGCTATGTTCCCCGCCATCTATGTGGAGCTGCTGCCGGCTGTACCTCGCTAGCCGACGCAAGCTGCTGCCGGCTGTACCACGCTAGTCGACGCGAGCTGCTGCCGGCTATACCTCCCTACACCAGAAACTATGTTCCCCGCCATCTATGTGGAGCTGCTGCCGGCTGTACCGCGCTAGCCGAAGCAGGCTGCTGCCGGATGTACCGCGCTAGCCGACGCGAGCTGCTGCCGGCCTGTAAACCTCCTTCAAAATTTCAAAATGAAATCTCTGGATAGATATCAGAGATAGAGAATACTGCTACTGGTTTGTACCGGTTGGCTTCGCTCGCTCCTCCCCTTTGGTTCATATGCACAATGAGCTACTGAAGAGGAACTGATATGTGATGCGAATTAATATTAGAATTATTGAGGACAGATGAGTCCTTGACCAATAGTCACATTTCATTACGAAGAAAGTGACTCAAAATAAAATAGTTAGTAATTCGAGTCACTGTACATTTCCCTTTCAGTGGTAGCTCTCTCTGCTTTACTGATAGCGTCGGTTGCGAGCGAGTTCAATTAATTATTTGCTCCTATTTTTGTTTAGGACAATGATGGAACAAAATCTTTGCATTTTTATTTAATCGAATGAACGTATAATTCTATACCACATTTATTTTTGGAATGTAATATTTGAAAAATGGAATTAGTTCATACTAATTTAAATAATTTTACAATTGTTAATATAATTTTGTGACTTTGTTTACAGCGTTGTGAATGAATGGGGTTATAAATATATAATTATTTGACTGTACTTATACTTAAAGTTGTAATAAGTATTTTTTATATTTTCACTCAGTATTTTCAAGTAGTATCGCCATACTTATTGTAAAAATCATACTTTTCTCAAACTTTAGTCGCAAAATATCATGCAACCCTAATACCCTCAATATCGTGTCTTATTTAGTCGTGCCAAAAGCATGTGCCCCAATAGTGATAGCGGCGATACGTTTTTGTATTGTAATAGCGTATACATAATTGTAAATTGTTTACATGTGTGTTTGTCTGTTGTGTAGACGCACAAGTAGGTGCAAGTGCCATTACCCATTGGTGCGACATTTTGTTAATGTTAATTGTTAATGTTGCGTTTACTCAACAGCAACCGTTTATACTAAAGTTTATCTAATGGATGGGCTTTGGTATTTTTTTAGTCCAAAGAGAAACATGCTTTCTGTCTATAGAAGCTTATCGCAAAAGTGGGTTTTGGCACAAAGGACGGCCATGGAAGCCATTAACTGCATATCCACTATATAAAACCCAACAACTGATCAGTATTCCAAACTATATGTCAGATGATATTTTACAACTCACCTGATGCGCCAGCCATGTATGAAAGATAATTGTCTACCTACACTGGTCTATAAAACCAGATTCTATATATACCTTTAGATTTACGGACCAAACCAAGTATTTTATATATAATAAATTAGGTATGAATTATTATTACTTATGTTTGGAAGTGTTGTGCTGATTCTAGTTTGGATCTAGTGTTAAATAAACTTAGCAGACACAAATACATGATATATGGCACCGATTTGATTGATATATTTCATATTACTCGACCTTCCGATAAATGCCTAATGAAATGACTGAATTACTTCTCGGTGTGTAGAAGAATTTTAAAATAAATCCAATTGTAAACACTTACAAAACAAGTTTCGAAATACTTTATTCTGTAAAGTAAGTATTTCCCGAGCACTTCACATTCAATTAATAGATAATTTAGCATCAGTAACATTCTAATATTTTTAGTACATTAATAAATTATTGATTAGTTCTATTATAAATGGATTAGTATACCCTTCTATACAAATCTTGAGTAAGTGTAAGTGTTAAGATGTATTTATTTAAACGTATTTTTTGTGTAAAAATGTGTAACAAGTAGGTTGTTTGTCTCTACATTTTGTTTTGTACAGTTGAACAAAAATCTTTAATGACGAACCACTACTGTATTAATTCAACATGATCTCGTTAAGGGTGGTATGTAAGTTACTTTATAATTAAGCATTTTTGTTCAACTGTAATACGCAATATTTTATATGTATGGTGCTCCATTGTAATATAGGTTAACATTTGTATCCTTTAAATAAAGACACTTTTTTCTTACCCACATACTAGTTTCATTATGTTTTCTATGACGGACACTGTAATTCTATATGGAAAAGAGAAAACATTTGATTTGAGAAGATTTATTATCACATAAAAATAATGGTTATCAGTGGGGGATTGGATCGCTTATATAGAACCTTTCCGTGCTACCAAAAAAATATTAAACAACATTTAACCTCAAAACAAACGTCAAATTCCTTACGTTTTTGTTTTTAAACAAGTGTTGAACGGTAGTTTATTTTTTTGTGGTAAGGCCCTTTATGTTTTAATTATAGAACCCGCCCTACCATCTTAAAAAAACTGGTAAGTTTGGTATCATTTTTATATAAATTGCAGATATGGAAATCATTGCTGGTATTTATTTTAATCATTTCAAGTATTTTTTTGAATATCGTAGAAAAGTGAAAAGTTTGCTTGGATATTTTGGCTTGGAGAACTAATATTTTTTTAAAAGCAGAAAATAATATCAAACATACCTTTAGTTAAGCGTATTTTATGCAGATTCTATATATTCATAATTCATAATTTCTTTATTGCACACAAATGATATAAAAAAGAGTTACATAAAAATAGTGCACAAAGGCGAGCTTATCTCTAATAAGAGATCTCTTCCAGCAAACCAGGTTAAAGTGGGAAATGTTGATTGCTGAGCAGGGGTAGACCTATGTGTACAGTAATATGACGAAATCGTTTATTCACTTACATAAATATTAATAAATAAAATAAAATATATACTTACTATAATTATATACTAAATACTTATAATATAATACTTACTACTACTATTATTATATATAAATGTGCTAAAAATACTTACATAAACACTACCTGTAATTCTAAAGAGAGAGGTAATGCTACTTCACGCGAATTATATATATTGAGAGTAGGACTGTCCCTGATGGTGCCAGGAAGTGCATTCCACAACCGAATGGCCTGGAGTCTAAACCCGTGCTCATTAGGACGCGGTGTTATGCTGTGGAGTTGTGAGCATAGAAAATGCGTGAGTTCTCCGAGGCCTGCTGAAAGAAAGAAATTGAAAACTGTCGTAGGAAAGTTGGATAGCGTGGATTCCGTAAAATGTTGTAGAGGAAATTGAGAATCTGAGAATCCCGGCGAAGACGGATCGGCAGCCACTGTAACTCCTTGCGATGTTGTGATACATGGTCGTATTTGCGCAGCCCGAAGATAAACCGAATCCCGAGATTTATAAGTCTTTCGAGTTTGTTTAGTAGTTCATCGTTAGCACTGACCCAGCATACTATGTATTTAAATTTTAAGAACCTGCAAAATCCTTTGAGCTTTTACAGGCTCAAGGTTATATTGAAACTACGTAGGCATAGGGACAGTTCAGTGTCCTCTAAATTCTAAAGACCAGCAGTTTAAATTTTAGTTCGATAAATAATATAATCAGCTTGTTAAATAGCTAATAAATAGGAACCTACATATTTGTTTGCTGGGGATGCATAATGTATCATGTATTTATGCACGTCTGGACACATCTATTGGCCCACCTTGCATTTTGAGTTTCGTTTGGTCCTAGCTAAAAATTTATATTAGGTCGAGCAAAAAGTTTTTATGCAGTTTTGAACCTGGCACATTCATAATTTTATTTTAGTCTTTTTTTGAATTCCGAACACAGAATTTAAAGAAACAGAAGACAATTTGGAGCCTGTTCGTTGATATCAAACAATCGAATACTAAGAAAAATTTGATTTGTAATTGGTTTACTTGGATTTAATTCTTGACAGTTTGATTTTTCTCTTTTGTTTTGCAACAAAACATACTTATTCTTGACATTAAGGTGAGGTTCTATCAATAATCTATGGATACTTCGCCTGAAGTCGCCGCCCAAGCTGTGGCACTTATTCAGGCCGGACACAGCCAAAGAAATGTGAGTGCTCAACTTAATTTAAGTCGATCTGCGGTCCGAAATGTTTATCGGAGGTACCTAGAGACTGGCGGCTTTGTTCGTCGCCAAGGAAGGCCACGATCTCGGGTCACAACTGAGAGGCAGGATCGGTTCATCGTTACGACCAGCTTGATAAATCGTCACCTTACCTCTATTGAGAAACAAAACTAACTTCGCGACTTCCACGGAGTAGTTGTGAGCGCTCGAACTGTTCGGAGAAGGTTAAAGGAACGCGACATGGTACCACACAAGCCCGCTAATGGCCCCAAACTAACGCGAGCCCACCGCATGGCGCGCCTTCATTTCGCGCGCACTCATTTGAATTGGACTCCGCAGCGTTGGAGCCGTTTCCTCTTTACTGATGAGTGCAAAATTGCGTTACACGGCAATGATGGAAGGAAGAAGTTTTGCACAATGCTGCTTTGAAGAGAGGGTTGCTTATGGCGGTGGATCATGGACTGTCTGGGGCGGTATATCCGCGAGTAGCAAAACTCAACTTGAAGTTGTTACGGGACCACGGCTGCCAACATTGAATGCTCAAAGGTACATTCGTGAGTGCTTAGAACCTCACGTAATGCCATACGCGGACTATGTGGGCCCAAATTTCCTTCTTATGCATGATAATGCAAGAGCCCATACGGCCGGCATCGTCAGGGAATATCTTCGGGATGTGAACATCCCAGTTATGGACTGCCCAGCCAAAAGCTCATACATGAACCCGATTGAGCACATGTAGGACGAGCTCAAAAGACGTGTTAGGGCTCGTCAGCCAGCTGCCGAGACGATGCAAGAGTTGAGAACTGCAATAGAACAGGGATGGGAAATGATCTCCCAAAATTTCATAGAGCGGTTGATAAACTCTATGCCTAATCGCATGAGAGCTGTCGTAGATGCCCATGGAGGCATACATACTTCCAGATTGCTGATAAGAAAATATTACGCCATCATTAACCATTCATAGTCGCGAGTTTCTAGAATTTTCGTTGGCTTTCGAGTTTATTAATATTCATAGAAGAAATGGTTCTAGGTATCTGATAGTAACATGAATGATTATGAAAATTTAGTATCAGGTAGTTATCTATTTAGGATTAAAAAAAATATACTTACCAATTTCATAACATCACTTGAATTAGTATCGCGTACCTATATATTCATAATCAATCACAAACTGGAAGTCAGAGGTTCAGCTGGTTATTTAAATTAATCAATACCTAGGTACCTATTTCATAACGTTAATTATAATTTTTCCAGTGCATTTAAAGTATTTGACAAGACTTTATGTTCTAGGAATCGGTGGTAGGTGATTTGAGTTCACATATTTAAAACTATTGTATCATCATCAGCTTATAGGAGGCACGTAGGTACGGGGTATTATTCACACCACAGACCAGATATCTCGATATCTGGTCTGTGATTCACACTAAAAAACACAACGCCGCCGGTCATTTCAGAATAGCTTTCAAGAAATTGGGGGTACCTACCTACCTATTGCGGAACCAACTTGCACTAGTTCAGAAAATCAAAATATGGATGAGATCAATATGTGTGACTTTAATATGTAATACATATTATTAGAAATAAAGATAAAGAAGCTTTAATATGTATAAATATTATTACTTATAAATAAAGATAAAGAAGCTTCATTTCGCGGGTAGATAAATAGGTAAGGTAAGGTGGGGTAAGGTAAGACTAACATAGTTTACCGGATAATATGAATAATCGGTTTTTATGAAGAAGTTTTTAGTCCTACCTTTAAGTTAGCTAAGATACTGTGTTAAATACATACCAACTATTTATAGAATTTGGATGATTTTTCTATAAGTGTGTTAAAAGCCCATGAAAATTTATTTAAGACAATGTAAGACCGCTAAAACTGGAAGTCTTCCCCCACCAACTGGGGGAAGATTAACAGTATTTTTTTTCGGTTTAAAACTTAAGACTTTAAGCAGTTCCTACGTAAAAATCTTTAAATTGATATTAATACATTTGATTTTGAATCGTGTTCATAACAAAATAGGGTTTATTTTGGAAGTAATGCGTGTAAATACTGATTTGGGGCAAAACTAATACACAATAAAAATTAGTGGCAAGAAACCTTTGGCTCACATTGATAGTTGAATATTTTGAGGATGGGTAATACTAACATAGTTTCCTTCTTGGTAGTGCGTATTTTTTCGACTAGGTATTTAGGTTCACAGATGTATATTTTATATGAACACTGATTTAAAGACGAAATACAAGGATTTTTAATTTCCATAGAAAACATATTTTTTTCTGATAATTTCATGTTTAAATCAGTGTTATTATAAAATAAACATTCCAATCGGAATAAATATACACAATAACTTAGAAGGACTCGCTGGACTCACTTTTTCGCTGGACTTTTAAAAGAAGATACATACAAACAAAAGAAAATAACTAGTAAAATAAATTTATTAAAATTTGCTGTTACATAAATTATCAAAATAATTACGTTTTCAATTAGACTTTTTAATCATTATTATTATCCGGTACAACCAACAACGTATTTAGTTCACCATGCACAACGTTATTCTAGTATCTATGGCATTCAGTACAATCTTCAGTCTTAATAGTATTTATAGCACTCACAGTGCAATTTTCAGTCTTAATAGTATTTATAACACTCATAGTGCAATCTTTATTCTTAATATTATTTATAGCACTCAGTGTAATCTTCATTTTTAATAGTATTTATTGCACTCAGTAAAATCTTCAGTCTAAATATTGTTTATAAAACTCAGTGTAATCTTCAGTTTTAATAGTATTTATAGCACTCATTGCAATCTTCAGTCTTAATAGTATTTATGGCAATCAGTACCATCTTCAGTCTTAATAGTATTTATAGCACTCAGTGTAATCTTCAGTTTTAATAGTATTTATTGCACTCAGTACAATCTTCAGTCTTAACTTTATTGATAGCGCTGCTCGAGGAATTTCATAAGCAATAGAGGCTCTGTATGCGGACAATTCACCTTTTTTCACCTTTTCGATGGCTTCTATTAACTTTTCCTTGCTATACGCAGCCCTATCCGTCTTCCGCACATAATTTCGGACCATCCTGCCTGGATTTCTGGAATAAAGATGACCTCTCTTGTTAGTAGTGTAACCTCTAAGAAAATATTGACTATTTCTGATTTGGGGCAAGACTAACATATGTCTGTCTTGCCCCGAACAAACTGCTAGTCTTACCCCGGTTCGCAATTTCTAGATTATGTTTTTGGATTCAAATTGGATTGGTTATACTATCGAAAATACATACTTTTACAAAATATTGATATAACTACATAATAGCCAACATTATTGAGATGCTACTTACGTTCAGATAATTCCAGTTTCAAAGCTATTTCACAAAAAAATATATATATTCGCAATATACCCAGAGCGTGTTCGAACTCGATCGCGTCTGCCATTTTCAATGTTGCCATATTAGGCATATTTACCAAAAGTAGCGACATCTGTGTTTTGGTCAGTGAATTTTAGCTTTCGTATCGTTGTACCAGCCTACTAAACTATAAAAAGAAGCTTTGCTTAGCGAGATAAGAGACATTGCTAGTCTTGCCCCTGTGACAAACTTACCTCACCTTATGCTAGTTGCGTCCAGTCCAGTACTTCAGTCATGTGGCCAGACTTGGGCCAGATAATTTGGAAAAGCTCATCGTCGTAGGCCAGGTGGAAGGGAAAAGAAGTCGTGGGCGGGCACCGACCCAATGGAACGAAGCCGTCAAGGAAGTCCGCCATACCAACCTGCAGACGTCTATCAGGATGGCGGGAAACAGAGCGGCTTGGAGAGCTCTGGTGAAGAAAGTGACGGACACATATTGTCAGGACCCTCAGCCATGAGGACACGTATTGTAGATGTTTTGGACATTTGGACAATTATTGTAGATGGCGATGTTAGGAAGTCCTAACAATTAAGATTATTTTGTTGTGAAAATGGTTGGTTAAAACAATTAAGATTTCTAGAATATAATTATTACAGGGTCCACATTATTTGTAGGTTCACCCTAGAATTTTGTTTAAGTTTTAAGAAATGGCTTTGAACTTAATTAACCTTTACCTAGTTTTAAGACCTGGAGATGCGGGCTGCAGAGAAGATGACCTTTGCAACTACTGTTAATTATTAAATTGAATGTTCCTTATTAAGGGCTGAACAAGGGCCAATGGCATTGAGAATTAGACGAAGAAAACAAATACCCGTCACATCGCGTCGAAGCAGACTGACGCATGCTCCCGCGCAGAGCCGCCCCGCGGGGCAGCCCGAGCTCCGAGACCAAGAAAATTATAGAAAATATTACTAAACTCCTGTAATAATAACATTAAAAATAAAATAAAACAACTAAAAATTTTCCCTTTTTTTACCTATTTTTGCGTGTAAGTTTCATATAGGAAACTGATTTCGTCTCCGAGCGCTTGTTCATTTAGTTGAATAATAATGCACTGCGAAAATTATTTTTAAGTATTAAATATAACAGATATCCGCATCCGCTAATTTTAAAAGTCCATTCTTATCTCTAATAGACCTTTTATAACATATATTTATCCTACATTTTTATGTTGTCTAGTTTATGCATTTCTTTGTTCGCGTCCCCTGGCGCTGGCCATATTTAATCCCTTAAGGCCGGGTGACGAATAAGTGCAGTGATATCTATGACATAAAAATCCTAGCCATTGTCTAAAGTGAAGTGAACTGTGATTGTTGTTTTTAAAGTTGCAAGGTCTAAAGGTTGGAAACCCTTTTTTAAGACTAAAATGGACTAATAAGTATAATTTACATACATACTCGAACTAATAACAAGCAAAATTTAATGAAAAAATAATAATAATGAAGTCGTACCTCAATAAAATTGACGAAATATTGACTATACCTACAATTTTATTTTATTTTCTTACAATTTTTTAAAATTAAAATTGTTCTCACGATTTCAATACTGAGGATCTTAGTATTTATACTTAGATTGTAGTCAGATTTCTTCTTCTAGAATCTAGAACGTTTTATTCCAAATGTTTAATTTGTCTTGTGTGTTATTATTGTTTTTTAGAATCTTCATCTGTTTGATTTAAGCGTTAATTAAATTGTGTTTCCTAGAATCTCTTATTGATTAATTTTAACGTTATTTTAACTATGTTTTCTACAACCTTTTACTGCTTGATTTGAATTGAGTTTTTGCTGGAATTTTGTGAGGTGTTTTGTCGGTTTTTAACACAGATATCGAGAGATAGGTTGAGGGGCGTTGCACGTGCGAACAAATCTAGCCCCGATAGTCTTGATATTAAAATTCTCGGTAGTCACCGGGCGACCGCAGTGACGAATTAATTTCCACTGTTTTTCGAAAATGCCGACCTGTGCAATACTCATGTGCAAAAATAGAAGCGGGATTGTGAACTCCAAAAACGGCGTAGTAACTTATCACTTGTAAGTCTCATCCCAACTATTATTTCTTCTTAAAACACAAGAAATAAACAGTTGATCATTAAAGTGACAATGTCATGTTGTTCTCGCTAGGTTTATTATCCATTGCTTGTTTTGTATCTTAAATTCACTACATATTGCCAAGCTAACACGCAATGAATATTTCACACTTATCTAAATATGAAAGTAAATATGCATCGAGTTACGGAGGCGAACTGTTACACGCACGCAGAGACTATATATAGTGATGGGAATAGTGATAGTGAGAATTATGTTTTTGAATCAATGGAAAGAAATAGATTTTTTACCAACTCGAACAAAACCCATTGGGTAATCATCTAATATTACTAATCAAAGCTCTAATGAGAAGATATACTAATATAAGACTGCATCACTTAGCAAAAAATGCTACGTCTAAATTGTCAAAACGCCAAGTTCTTCATAAATGTTTACATTTTTCTTGTCAATAGGTAGTATTGTTCTGTACAGGATTATACAGTAAGGGTATATATGCCGAAAGGCGGTTCTTAAAATTACATCAATCTGAACATTCTTCTCTATTAAAACGATTTGATCAGAGCAACATTATTTTTCACTTTGCAGTACATTTTGGGCCGAGCGGTCAGCTGATTTGTATGGGGAAGTAAAAATAACGTTTCTCAGATCAAATCAGATGCATTGAGAAAGTTGTTCAAAATCATGTCCCAAGCAATCCTTTTCGGCTTGGCACCCCGTATGTGTTACAGCCTGTAAACATAGTAATGGGTATTTCTTGTACAATAAATATGTCATTTTAACAAAGAAAGTATTATTTTATTTATATAACCCGGCATAAATACCACTGTCTATAAATTATAATGGATTTGATGAAACACGCTGTCCTTGCAATGACCCAGCCACAGAGCATTGAATATTAGAGAAAGGGCAAGCCGCCGCGTAACAGCTGACCGATGTATGCCCAGTGTGCATACAGTGCATTCATTTGCTCTCAGCGAGAATTCCCGAGTGCACGCGCCGATCGCCTTAGAAAACTGACAACACTTAGCTTTATTTTCTATAATGCCGGCTGTGCAGTTGTCCTATGTGAAAATCGCAGTGATTCGACAAATTTCCATAACAAGGGTATAACATTTCTCAGGTAAATACTGAAAATACAATATTTCTTCAATAAAACAACACGATTAACGAAATATTCCAAGGAAGTAATGCTATTGAGTTGCATCCAGATTCCGTCTCTCTCATACTCTTTATCGTTATCTACTAGCGAAACAATGTGCGCCTCATGCGCACGTATACAGTCACGTAACTGCTTTGCCTGTGTTTACCAATACGAGAGTAGGGATAAACGTCAGTGGTTATTATGTGTGCGTGTTCGTTGTGTTTATGGAATGTCCCTGTACAGCAAATCTCGTGGACCCTAACGCGTCCAAGGTTCTGGCAAAAATAAACTTTGCGACATGGCTTGGTATTTTATTTATTTTGATCTGATTGGCTGTCTCAATGTCAGTTCTAATCATATCACACGGTTGCCAACTAAACTACTCATAATCTAAGACTACTTTCGGGAACGTTCTGAAACTTGGTGAATATTCATAAAACTTAGAAGTTTGCAATACTTTCTATGCGCTTATGCAGCGCACAGGACGCTAGCCGCCCAAAAAAGTTATGCGCTTATGTAGCGCATAGGACGTCTGACGGGTGATACGTTGTGTGCGCGAATTCAGCTTGTGACAATCGGTTTGCATACAAAATAGGCTGAACGCCCTATCTCCTATGTTGAGATATCTGTGGTCCCAGCACTAGCTCGGCTAGCTAGTGTACCTACCTGCGGTAGTGTAGGTGCGTTCGGACGATAGGTGCATGACGTTGCACTGACCAATAAATGCGGAAGGATTGATGTATGAGTGGTGTAGATTTGTGCGTGTTCTTAATTTTCGGCGACACTGGTTCCGATACAAGCTTATCGCCAAGGGCCTATCTCTCGATATGTGGTTTTTAACTACCTAAAATACAGCAATTGTTGGGTTTATTTAACTCTTGATTTTCTTTCATAAAAAAAGGAAACGTTTTTGACTAACACAGTAAAAAATATATTCAGAACATGCTTTTCAACCCGTCAGGAAACAATGATTTATCGGACTAGCTTCTCGGAACATCACTTTATCTGTGAAAATATTGCGGTTATTAATATGAAAGTTGCCTATGATTTCAAATATGAAAGGAAATATGTTCTGAATTGAGTTAGAGTGTATTGAGAGTTCTGGATCATCTGAGGCTTAAGAGGTTTTGAATACTCCACTCAAATTTAAATTCGTCGGGGTTATAGAAGATATGTGGTTTAAATAATAGGTTATTATGGGTTTCTTAATATGTGCCTTAATAATAATAGTAACGTATTATTTCTTTATTCCTAACCCCCTCCTTGGTAATATACATATGTTATTTAAAGGAATTAAGAAAACACCTGCCCGCACCTTGGCTAAACGACGTTATCAAACGCCTAATGACCAAGAGGAACCGAGCTAAATGCCGCTACAAGAAAGACCCAACTAACGAGAACTTTCACACATTCAAATCTCTCCGTAATCGATGCAACCGTAAGTGTCGTGACGCTAAGCGCAGCCACATATACGAGTGCATCGAGAACTACACTCCTGCTCAGGTGTGGAAGTTTCTACGTACTCTTGGCGTTGATAAGTCCCGGGATCTGCCAGTCGGTAATGTCGATCTCAACGGTCTCAATAGATTCTTCTCTACCCCCCCTGTCGTGATGGACTCTATCGTCAAGGAAGCCACCATGCGTAGCCTCCGGTTAAGACCTGCTGCTACTACTACTCCTTTCGAGTTCAGCCCGGTTGGAGTCGATGCTGTTAGGAAGGCAGTGCTGGCAATTTCTTCTAAAGCTGTTGGAGATGACAACATTTGTCCTCGAATGATCAGGAGCGTGCTCGACGAGCTGCTTCCTGCAATCACTCATTTAATTAACTATTCTTTATCAGAGTGTTCGTTTCCCAAAGTATGGAAGAAGGCACATGTCATCCCTTTGCCTAAAACATCCAATCCTTCCTCCTTCAAAGAGTTTCGTCCCATCTCCATCCTACCGCTCCTTTCCAAAGTTCTTGAATCCGTTGTCCATACCCAGTTCTCTTCCTATCTATCCAGAAATAATTTGATCAACCGCTTCCAATCCGGCTTCAGGTCAGGTCACAGCACCGCAACGGCTTTGTTAAAGGTCACGGATGATATCCAGTTCGCTATGGATGACAAACAGCTTTCTGTGCTAGCACTGCTTGACTTCAGTAGCGCCTTCAACTGTGTTGATTTTGACATTCTCACTCAAATATTAAGGTCCCTTAATGTCTCGTCTTGCTCGGCCTGCTGGTTTGACTCTTATCTTAGAGATCGCAGCGCATAAGGTCTGAGGAGACCTTTACTGAGTGGTGCGATCTTTTGGCGGGAGTTCCTCAGGGTGGTATTCTATCGGTTTTTTTTGAGAAAAAACCTCATTGCGGTTCTTTTTTTTTTTGGAAGCGGGACAACTGTTTTTCTCCATACTCATTATTGTGTCATGTTAGGCCGAAGTACAGTACACTCACTTTTATGCGGGTGGAAAATTATTGTGAAATAAAACACGTTTTAATAGGAAACAGTGTATTATTTCTGAAACTTATAATAAATCAGCCTTTTAGTTGCACTTACGTAATAAACAGCTATATGTAGGATAATCATGAGTACAAAAAGTTAGCATTTTCCTATCTAAATAATACTTCAATTCAATCAACTATATCTTATTTCAGTAATTAGAGATATTTCACAATGAAAAATAGTCGCTTTCCTAGTCTATTTTTTATTGTGAAATACATAAAAGCAACGACTGCTTAGTATTGCACAAATATACATTGCACTTAGAGCATCAAACTTTTGAACGACTTGTGCAATTTTTCAATCGACAGCATCGAGGTGCTTTTAATGAATCACTAATAGGCCAGTGATTATATCCATCCAGTCTTTTGTCTACCGTAGCTATAACTGCAGGTGTGTATTGGGATGTGGAAGGCATTGGAGCCATTTCCTCCAGAGGTTCTCGTTGCGTTTTTCTGGTAAGCCCACCCAGCGAATAATCAGAGACACACAGTTTGAAATCTATGAATTCCATCACATATTTTTTGTTCTCCTCGTTGTTAACACATGCCTCTCTGTATTCATACCATGAATTAACAATTGCCATATCAAAAAAATGCATGAAAACTTTTATTGGGCAATTTCGCTTTTTATGCCAGGACCGATAAGCTTCCATCATTTGGTGACAGACATCTACGCCTCCCATGTTTTTACTGTATTTTTTAACAATGCTAGGGCCTTGTACATCGATGTATGTTTTTGTGTTTTTATCCCAGCTCTGTAGTCTCCACAGGTTGAGCACCAGTAGCCGTTGAAGCCATCATAACAGTCTTGGATTCCATTTAACAACGCAAACGTCTCGTTTTCTATTTACTACTTCCTCATAGTCCCCTCGCTTCATTCTGGTATCTTTGGTGAATGTGTAGCCTTTAAATCTATTTGTCATTAAGGTTCCTGTTCCTTCAATTTCTTCCTGCACCAGTTTCTCCATCAAAGGTATTGTGATAAAGTACCTGTCGAAATATAGGAAGCTTCCTTTCGGTATAGTACTAAGCAGTCTCAATGCAAACGCCTGGGTCTTGGACCCAGGGATTTGCCAGGAAAAGGTGTAGTAACACCTTGGTAGAGTTCAAAATCTACAACCATACCTGTTGATTTAGTAATCACAAAGTTTTTCATACCCCTTGGCCTTGGTTTATTGGGGACAAACTGTTTAGAAGGGCATACTCCCAGAAATTGATCCATCTGCTCATCCACCGAGTAGGTACCTTATTCTCTTGGTAATTGTAGACATATGTTCCTAACTGCTGCATCTATAACTGGCTGAGCAAAGCAGAAGCAGTTTTTGGATTTATCTTCAGCAGAAACCCTTGCCTTGTCTACTACGTGTAGATTAGTTCGTAAAAGAAAGAATCTTTCCCTAGCCATTCCTTCTGCTAGGCAGTTCAACCTAAAACGTTGTAGCCGTATCTTGATTCTTGGATATTTAATACAAGCCAATATGCCATTTATCCCAAAAAACTTCTTGACTTCGGCTGCAGTGATTGGAGGTTTCAGCACTTGGTTCTTCGTTGTTTGGTAACATATATTAGTGTTCAAAGCAAACAATTCGTACAGTTCCTCTGTGAAATATTTTTCAAAATAAACTGCTGGCGTGTGTATGTGTGTGTATGGCGAAGTATTCATTGCATGAGTTCAAGGAGTCAGTAGCATCATCATGCGTTGATTCCGTTGCCAGGATTTTCTGGTTTTGTGTATGGCATATTTTGTTTAAATTATTTCTCAGAGCCTTTTAGGGTTATCTTTGATATCTAGAAGAAGAATTCTTTCGTGGTCGTGCTTCAGCTTACGAAGCAGGTCGACGAAGAAATTACTATAGCGTTTGAACGTTATCTGTAGGATGTCATTTGTCGGGTGTTTGCGAGCTTCGGCATGCAGTGCGTCACGGTACCTCATACATCTGATGAGGCCTGGCGTTATCCAAAGTTTTAGATTGAAGTGCTTTTTGCTAAACTTTATAGAGTCAGTGTTTTTTTCAATAGATCCCATTAGAATATTAGTGGAGGCCTTTGCAGCTTCCGAGGCAAGCTACGATTGATACACTTCCGACCAGTCAACCTCTTTTAGTTCCACTTCGATAGCATTGTAGTTTACTCTTGTGACAAGGCGCGTATGTTTTGTTTGTTCAGTTGTGAGTCCAATCATTGCACGATCGTGTGTAGTGTTATGCTACTTACATGCCATTTTCCAGTCTGTTCAGCTGGATACTTGCTGAGCTGTATAGCTGTATATTTTGTATCACCTTTATTTTCATAGGACCTTGTAACGTTTTAAACCATAAGAACACAATAACAAATCATTTTCACTTCGTATTTTCACACTATCAGCACTTCTAAATCGATAGCGAAGGGGTTTATCTTTGGTGACCTTGTATTTGGCTTTCTCCGAAACTCTGCAATCTCGGGCTTCGTGCGCGCTGGTGCGCTACCTTTTTATCTATCGCTGTTATGTAATTTTGGCTATGTGAACTTGTTGATTTTTCTATTAAGAGCCTGAAACCAAAATCTGACATTTACTTGTTGTTGTTTATCTGGTTGTCATGGCAATGTCCATTCAAACTCGTTAGTGGTCTGATATGTTTGCTTCAATACTTTTACAAAAATACTTTTTCTCTCTTGGCCACTCACAAAAATTGCTTTTAATTTAAATAATTTTTAGAACTCTCCAAAAAGGGTATAAGAGCGGAACATTTCTGTAATTCGAGAGTCTCACTTCAACTTTCAAGCAAGAAGCATCACCTAAAGGCCTTATCCCGGGGCCGCACTGCCCCGGGATCCTGCGAGCCTCTACTACTACGCCTCCTGTCTTGGCGAGCCTCTACCCTGGCCGACGCTTCGTGGGTCTCCACTTCACCTGCCCGTTCTCTGCTTCACCTGCCCGTCGGTGACTTCAGGCCGACACGTTGCGGGCCTCTGCCCTAGCCGGCGCTTTGCTACCAGGGCCACTACTTCTGCTGCCCGTCGGTATGTCCAGGGCACTGATGACCGATTGGCCGCCGGCCACGCTCTCCAACTGCAACTGCTACGTCGCCCACCAGTGCTTCCACTGACCGGTTCGCCAGACCGGTTCCACTGCTCCTTCTGCTCCTACTCTCCGTGTCCTCCGCTTCCTTTTTTTTATCTGATATCTGTATTTTTTAAAAAGAGAGTGGCGTTTGTGTTGCCGGACCGAACGGACGTGTCTATAGACCTCCGACATCTTGCAAACGCATTTAAACAAACAATAGTTTACAACTCGGCGCGCGCCTTTGTTCTGTCTCTGGTTTCTCGCGTTTCGGAGATTTTGTATCAGCGAGATGATATGAGAGTGTCTAATATATAGCTAAAAGTGTGAAAGTAGAGTGCGTAAAGTGTGAATTAGATAGGTTCTGAGCTGCGCCCTACCAGATAATAGACTACGCCACGCTGCTGTGACAATACGTGTACAATATTGTGTACGACAATAGGTGCACATAGCTGAGACAACTCAACGAGTATTGCCTGGTGAGCCCGTTCCTACTCAGTGTCCTAACGCATGCAACCAATATTTATCTCCACAGACGAATCTACTAGAAGAGACCCCGAGTTTACGTCTCACGCAATATCCTGGAGTATTAACCGACCATATCCAGCACATTAGGTGTGTCATGACACTGGGATATCTCCTCAGCAGTAACCTAACCTTATCAATGAATTGCTTTCTCCAGACACACAAACGATTACATAGGACGTAGAATCTTCATTATTTAAGGTATTTCTTAAGTGAATCTAACCCATAAAATTAAGCTCTCTCAACAGCAACAACCTGGGAAACAGACTACAGATACATCATCATAAATACTAAGTCAATAGAAACTAGAGTTGTGCAACGAGTCGTGGTGTTATCCCACGCCAAGAGGCAGGCCCTTTCATGCACTTCCTGCAGGCACGTGAATAAGGACACTAAAACCCAAACAATACCGGACAGAAAAAGTTAAACAAAATAGATAAATTACGACAAAAAAAAAACATTCCTCAAACTAACACAGCTGCAAAACGGCGAAGCAAATACGTCTTTCTTTTGTGCAACAAGCCCCTTCTCTGGACAACGAGCTAAGAAAAAACGAATTCCAACGAGCAATAAACAATAGGGCCTTGCACAGGGACTGAACCTCGACCCGTGTCACGGACCTCACTACTACGCACTAATGAAGTGAACTGAAGTAGGTGATGTCAGTGCAGAGAGTATCACTAGCTGAGCAACAACCTGGTGAGATTGCTCCGATTAAGATAGCCCTATATCAGATAAAACAGCAAAACTAACTTTATATCTGGCAGGTAACATCCTTCGTAATGCTGGTTACCATTTCATAAACAGATACCGCTCTCGCTCCAAATTACTACGCCAACTCTAAACTATTCTATAGGCATAGTCCCGTACAAATAGGTAGGTAATAGGTATACGAAAATACAAAACTAGGCAGGAACCTACCCAAGCACAATAAAACAAAACTAAACTATTTGCCACCATCCGGTCCAACCAGCCCATCTTGACCTGTTACAAAATAAAATAAACAATAATGCAAGCCTACTGCATGTTCTGAGAAATAGCGAGTAAAAGCCAACACTTGCACATCATAAAAGGATCATTTTACCATCTTGCAGAAAACAGGCAATTAACGAAAGGCAGCTGACGAACAATAACAAAATAAAATCAAAGACTCTCTGTCCTAAGCGGGTCTCTCTCACGCCTATTTTATAGCTTCCAGGCCCAGCCTCCAATTCTCTTAGAAAATACCGAGAATAAGTGCGCAAAGATACGCACAAACTTTGACAGCCACAACCCGTACCATTAACAATAGGTACGTAGGTAGTTCAAATTAATCAAATTAGCTCTAAGTTCTTTCTTTCAATAACATTCCAAAAAGATGAAAGCCTTATCAATGCCGAGAGATGGTAACTGCCTATTCTACGCAATTGCTGACCAAATTAATCACCTATATCAATTAACACTCGACCACACCCACATTCGTAAGGACCTAGTTAAATATGTAGAAGAAAACTGCGATGAACAGAACATAAAGTTTGCAATCGCCGAGCCTGAAGAAACCCTCAATGAATACATTAAAAATCTGCGCAATTACGGCACTTGGGCTGGAGAGGAGATTATAATAGCAGCCGCCGAATACTCTCTAATAAACGTAACAATCCACCAGCAAAATACACCATCGCTCACATACAGGCCCAAGAATCCCGCGGATGCAGTGGGATCTATCAACCTCAACTTTACAGGAAACCACTACGACAGCGTATACTTGCTTGAATCACAAAATTTACCCACGAATCTAGCAACCGACAGCCAAACTGATAACAACA
Source organism: Argyresthia goedartella (assembly GCA_949825045.1). NCBI lineage: Eukaryota > Metazoa > Arthropoda > Insecta > Lepidoptera > Argyresthiidae > Argyresthia > Argyresthia goedartella. The sequence goes on along the minus strand of OX463821.1, from coordinate 14,832,266 downwards.
TACCTTCCCCGATACTTAAGGCAACACCCATGACCTCCTCAGGGTCAACCATAACATCAATAGATGACATCCCTGACAACACCGGATATACGATGACACGACACAGCCCCAGATTTAAACCAAAAGTCACATGCGAGCGTATGCGCAGTGCTACTTGGAACGTTAGAGGATGCGCCGAAATACCTAAGAGACTCAACATTGATGCTGAATTGACAAACAGCAACATACATATAGCCTGTATACAGGAAACAAACATGACATCGGGGACATACGTGTCAAAACACTATCTCTGGTATCTATGAGGCACAACCAGCATCGCACACTGTGGCTTAGCTATACTAATTAGAAAGGACCTGAACTTAACGGTCCACAATATAAATCGCGACCTGGAAACCATGGCAGCAACAATAACATCGGCCACTAATACACTATATGTAATAAACGCACATATCCCCAGCTCTTCCACGAGAGCAACCGCAGCGTTTTCGCAACTTATAAAGATTATTCAAAAGAAACCAAAAAAAGCCAAAATATTAATGCTAGGTGACTTTAACGCGCATATCGGACTAGGCGATACAAAGGAATACAGGAAAAAGGGAATTATAGGAACAAATCTCCTACACAAATCATCAAATATCATCGGAGAAATGCTAATGGATATCTGTTCCCGCGAAAACTTAAAAATAGAAACCACCTGGGCTCGCAAGTCATGTCGGGCCACATGGTCTAACGGGAAAACAAAATCACAACTAGACCATATAATTATCTCGAATAATGCGCCACACACATTTAACTTCATCAGAGGACAATGGAGCTACCTGCATATTTCCGACCACAAGATAATCTGGGGTGAAATAGACCCACTAAACCTGCTTCCAAGAACTGGCGACACGCAAATGGAATCAACAAAGAGTACAACCCAAACTAAGTACAAAGCGATAACAGCTTTAAAGTTCAACTATAAACAGTGTTCGTACACCGCCCTAGCACGAGATGAAATGAATGACACAAAAGTAAAATACCATAACGGGATTATGGAAGAACTTACGGCGAACAACTACAAATTTATAGAAAATGACGACGAATATACGCCCGACATTCCGTGGGAATCTATTACAGGGGTTATGAAGTCAGTAGCCCAAAAAACACTTACCGTAAAACCCGCTAGATCGCGGGAACACCGAATTGCTCTGGCAAATTTACAAAAGGCCAAATTCCTTAAAAGACGTCGACCAACCGACCAAACAATCAATAAACAACTCAAAGAATGCCGACGACGTCTTGAGGAAATTATTGATAATGAAGAAAAACGAGAATGCAGAGCATTTTTTGAAGGCCTAGGAAAAAAACACCCAAGCAAACGCATGCAAATCGTGTACCACTATTACAGACGACACCAGCTTCAATCGAGACGGTGGAAAAAACAACGATTTATCCCAATGTCACGCTGGGAACAGGAATTAAGGAAATCAGAAGGCCCTAAAATTATGATTATCCCTAACGAAACTTCATTAAACCCTGACTATCTAGAAAATGGTCCAACAATAGCCGACATAAAAACGATAATCAGCCGCATGCGTAACGGAACAGCGCCGGGTACAGATCAGGTAGTCCTGGAACTGTACAAAGGAATACCGCCACAACTGTTAAAGGTTATTACCAAAACAATGCACAGAGCATGGACAGAAAATATAATACCGGAGTCCTGGAATGAAACGGTCCAAGTACCTATCCCCAAAATCAGAAACCCGCAAGACACCAATGACTATCGCCGTATAACAATGTGTAATACAGGATATCGCATATACGCGACATACCTGCTCATCAAACTAGACGAGATAACAAAAGAACTCGGGAACTACCAAGCAGCATTTCTCCGCAATAGATCCACCGATGACCGCATCTTCACACTACGCAGAGTATTAGACGAAGAATGGCGCGCGGGTAACAGAACATATGTACTGGCGCTAGATATCGCCAAAGCATTTGATACTATAGACCTAAACCTGCTCAAGGATATTCTCCTTTCAAAGACCAATAAGATTTTAACCAATAGGATAATAAAAGCCTGCATGTATGAACGGACCTGCATCAAATGGTTCGGATAGCAAAGTAACTTGATCAACAAAGGAAAAGGAGTAAAACAAGGCTGTCCACTGTCACCAAGACTATTTACAATATTAATGGATGATGTCCTCAAAACACTGGAAGAAGAAATTCCCAACATAAAACTGGACCAAGATGAAGAAATAGTGTTACCACTTATTCTCTCCTTCGCGGATGACCTCATCATCGTTTGTCAAGATTTACAACACCTTGACCAAATCGTCACGCACTTGAAAGCACTATTAAAAACAGTAGGGCTCGATACTAACGAAACAAAGACGAAAATTCTTATAAGAGACCCCATAAACACCCAGCGCCCACAAGTGATCGTATTGGACGGAGTTCCAATACGACCCGTAGACGAAATAAAATATCTCGGCACATATATAACGGCAGGACATAGTAGGAGAGACACAATAAAGAAGAGATGCCGGCAAGCCATAGGCAATTCCAAGGCCCTAATGCATTTTATAAAGAAATCCAACATGGACTGGAAAATAGTACGCTTGATTTACAAAATGGTTATAGCACCGTGTATAACATACGGACTTAAAGCGGCAGCCCTCACCAAAGCAAACCGTTCTAGACTAAGAAAATATGAACGCCTGATCCTCAGAGACATGTTCGAGAACGCCAGAAGCTATCCAAGACACCACAAAATTCATGACTTACTACAGGGCAAAACAATAACCAAACAAATAAAAAACCATCGGATGTGTTACTATACACATATTCTACGACGCCCACAAAAACACCTACTCCACGCTGCATTGAAATACGAAGCATAGAAAAAGAAAGTTAGCCGACCCATTTACACCTGGAAAGATTCCCTTAAGCATGACATCAAATACTACGGTAAAGAACACAGTTACTGGACAGAATCAGCACACAACAGGGACGAAGTCAGAGAGGCATCGAGCCAAATATACCATATTCCAGAAACAGATAGCGAAAGCGAAACGGAGACCTTACCGGATAACCCAAACGAACACGACAGGACAGGAAACTCAACCTATAACAATACCTGAAAATAGAAGGAAAACATGAAGTTGAAGAAAACAACAGCTGCTCTCCAAATCCTATATCCTCCCCATTCCACATATCCTATATTGGCTTCAGGCTGAAGAGTCGGTCGATTGAATTCACGCTCCTTCCTCTCCTATCGAGCAGGTCATTCCGCCCCCCCTCAAAACTCGTGCTCTCTGGTATGCCGGCCGAAAGACCGGAACAGGTTTAGAACCCTGACTGGAGAAGCTCCATTCATTCATTCATTCATTCATTGATATCTGTATTTTTTAAAAAACCTGTCTCACCTCATTCATCCTCATCTTCCTTTCATTTTTTATAAAAAAAGTCACTGTAAATAAGCATAATAAACTATCATCTCTAAATTTTATCCTGGTTGTTGTTTCTTGTTAGGTTCTGTTTAGGTTCTTGTCGCTACACGACATTTTGGCGCCCAACGTAAAAGTTCTTCTTCACCCTTCACCTTTTCTGCGCCTTGTCTCTTTCCCTTTGATTTGCTTTCTCTTTCGCTCTTAAATCTTTATCTATTCATCCTTTTCATATTTTCCAAATTCTAAAACAAAACTTCATCTAGTTTTTCAACTCATCTGGATTATATTTAGGCCTACATTTAACTTACATTACTTCACTTCACTTCACTTCACTTTTATAACACTTGACTCTACACTTAACTATAACAATGGAAAGAGTTATTAAGTACGAATTCCTTAACAAGGCCGAGCTCGAATACGAAGTAAAGATTAGATATGAGGAACCAGCTAATACTGTTTTGCTTCTTAAAAAACAGGTTTTGCGTTTAGTTGCGAATTCTCACCCTGAAGATATTCTGACTTCTCCAGTTCCGATTGAGGATGACTTGTCTCAAATTGGTTCTACTCTGACTTACCTGGATTGTAAAATTGAAAAATTTTTACAAGGTGAAACCAAATACTTACGAGTAATAGAAACTTTTATTAATCATGTTTTTTACAGATTGGAGCTAATATATACGGACTTATATCCAGACTCTAAAGCTAGTTTCGATACTTTGAAGATGAAATTTGACGCTATTTCTAAACAATTCGAATCCTTGGCTCCACCTTCAACTGCAAATGACTCTCCATCACTGGACCTTCCTGCTGACATGACTGTCATGGAACCCCCTCTTGTTTCTCAAACTTCTGTCCAGACCCATACCCCGTATCCTCCACCACCACCTCAATCTTTCCCTCCAACTAACGTCTTCAAGGATCTGAAAAGACACACCTTCAATGGTAAAAGCTGTCCAAGATCCTTTCTTCAAAAACTTGAAGAATATAGCTTAGCTCGTGGCTTGTCCAAGGACTTGTTGATTTCTCAGGCGTTCGAAATTTTCACCGACAATGCCCTTCATTGGTTCAGATTTAAATATAATCAGAATCCAAACTTAACTTGGAACGAACTTTCTTGTTTACTAATCAAAGACTTTGGTGGTTTTGATTATGATCATAAACTTCTAGAAGCGATTAGGAATCGTACTCAAGGTCGTGATGAACCTATCGTCATCTATATTTCCATCATGTCTGGAATGTTCGCTCGCCTTTCAAAAAGACTTTCTGAAACAGAACAATTAAAGATTATTTTGAGAAATATTCGCCCATGTTATTCAGTCTTCGTAGCTCTAAAAGACATAGACTCTATCGATTCTCTTCTGGCCACTTGCCAAAACTACGAAAAGTTCCTAGACAGAGACAAACAATTTAAAGAACCAAATTTGCAACAAAGTCCTCTATTTCTGAATTCAACTACAAACATTCCACTTCAAGTTCAGTTGACTCTCCAAACTCTTCTAATAACTCACGACCTTCTCCTCCCTTCATGAATAAATTCACTCCACCCTACAAATACCCTTCTAGACAAGTTAATAGTCTCTCTCAAACTGCAAGAAAGAAAGCTCCCCAAGAAAGTTCTTTTTGCGTTCGCTGTCGTAAACTAGGTCATACTTTAAACAGTTGCACTCAACCACGATTCGTGATTTGTTTCAAATGTGGTCTTAAGGGTTTTAAAACTGCAGATTGCCCTACTTGTTCTCCCAAACCTAATACTAGTACAAAAAAACTAACTACTGACTTGAAAAGTAACTCAAACTTTGATAAGAACGAGTGGACTAATTGGTTCAAAACAATTCAAAATTTCTTTGCTTGCTACAAAATCTCTTCTACACTCTACTCCAAAGAACAAGATCTTAATCGTCCATTCGTTAATGTCAAAATTTACGACTTAACTTTATCTGGTTTACTAGATTCTGGCAGCTCAGTAACTATTCTGGGTAATAATTCTCATTTGGAAATTCTTAAACTGGGCTGCAAACTTTTCAAGTCAGATCTTATTACTGTCTCTACTGCTAATAATCAAAAAATTAATTCCTTGGGTTATTTTGACTTACCTGTCCATTTCAATAACGAAACTCACTTGATTAAAGCTTATGTTTTCCCTGAAATATTTACTTCTCTAATACTAGGTATTGACTTTTGGAGAAAATTTAATCTTCTACCTAGTGTTTTAGCTTCTCTTAACTTTACAGATCCTAAATGCTTTGCTATCGACACTAAAGATATTAAAGTTTTACCTTATGAGCATTTAACTCCTAATCAAAAGAACATCGCTAATAACATCATTCAACGCTTCAAGACAATCTCTTTTGAAGAAAAAGGTGTTCTGGGAAACACACACTTAATCACCCACAAGATTGACTCTGGTGATTCTCTTCCGATCAAACAAAGATTTTACAGACTGTCTCCTGAAAAACAAAAGGCTTTAATTAATGAAATTGACAAGATGCTGGGATGGAACGTCATTGAACAATGCGAAAGTCCTTGGTTTTCTCCAGTCCTCATCACTCCAAAGATGAATAGTGAATGGCGTTTCTGCGTAGATAGCAGGAAGCTTAACTCAGTTACACGTCGTGATGCTTATAGTCTGCCTCTAATAAGCGAAATTTTGGACAACCTGAGAAATGCCAAACACTTATCAAGCATCGACATTGCGAAAGCATTTTGGGAGATTCCCTTGAATTCTGCTGATAGAGATAAGACAGCATTTTATATTCCTGGAAGAGGTATGTTCAGATTCAAAGTAATGCCTTTTGGTCTCACTAACTCACCTGCAACTCAACAAAGATTAATGGATACGCTATTTACTCCTGAATTTGAGAACAAGGTATTTTGCTATCTGGATGACATCATTATTATTAGCGAGTCTTTTGATGAGCACATATCGCTTCTCATGAAAGTTCTTGAAAACCTTTCATATGCTAATCTGACTATTAACTTTGAAAAGAGTCAATTCTTCAGGAAAGAACTGAAATACCTTGGTTTTATAGTGGACGAGTATGGTCTACGTGCTGATCCAGATAAAATAAAGGCTATTCTAGAATATCCTGTACCTACTTGCAGAAAAGAAGTTCGAAGATTCATAGGCAACTGCAGCTGGTTTAGAAGATTCATTCCAAACTTCAGCACTATTGCCTCTCCACTCAACCAACTAACCTGTTCCGGGAAGAACGCTCCTAAATTTTTATGGAATTCCAAGGCTGCAGCTGCTTTCGAGAAACTTAAAGAAGCTTTGGTAACTGCTCCTGTCCTTGCTTGCCCTAACTTCGAACTACCCTTCTCTGTACATTGTGATGCATCAAATTATGGCATAGGAGCAATGCTTACTCAACATCAAGATGACAAAGAAGTCGTAATTGCTTACATGAGTAAAGCACTAAACAAAAATCAACAAAACTACTCAACTACTGAAAGAGAAACATTGGCTGTAATAACTGCGCTAGAACATTGGCGATGTTACTTAGACAATGGTAAAGAATTTACAATATATACTGACCACGCTGCACTTAAATGGTTTCAGAACTTATCGAATCCATCTGGAAGACTTGCTCGCTGGACTCTACGCTTATCATGCTTTAATTTTGTCCTGAAACATAAAAAAGGGAAGGATAACGTTGTTCCTGATTTATTATCAAGACATAAGAATAAAGAACGTCCTGATATACGAGAAACTTCACCTCAAGGCGTACATCCTATAACGTTTGAAGAACCACCTGATCGTGAACTTGAGCACTACAACAAGATTTTTCTCGGATGCTCCAACAACCCAGACGCATATCCCAACTACACTATCAGGGATAACAAACTTTACCGCTGCATCCATTCTCCCGATCGTTTAAACGATGACTTCATTTGGAAAGAAGTTCCACTGCCACAAGATAGACATGTACTTATTGAAGTTAGCCATGGTTCCCCTTCAGAACTCCACCTTGGTATCTTCAAGACATTCAAGAAAATATCTTTAAAATACTATTGGCCTGGTATGTTTAAGGACATTGCCAATTTAATCTCGACTTGTGAAACCTGCTTAACCTACAAACACCCTAATCATTCTCCCTATGGTCTTATGCGTAAACCTAAACTTTGCTTCAGACCTTTTCAAACTATATCCTTAGATCTTATGGGTCCATTGCCTATAACCCGGAGAAAAAATCAGTATATTTTGGTAATTAACTGCAATTTTACTAAATATACTATGATTTTTCCCCTTAAACGTGCTACTTCAGCTAATATCATTAATGTCTTAGAAAATTCAGTGTTTCTAGTTCATGGCATTCCCCAAACTATTATAATGGACAACGCTGTTCAATTTCAGTCGCGAGAATTCCACTCATTCTTAAATTCTTATAACGTTCCTTGTATTTTTCACACAGCTTTATAATGTCCTCAGGTTAATCCTACAGAGAAATTTAATAGTACGATTATTACAGCTCTACCATCCCTAGTAGGAGACGATCATAGATCCTGGGACAACCATCTTACTAAGATTCAGTTCGCAATGAACAGCACTACAAACGTTGCTACTGGCTTTACTCCAAACTTTTTAGTCTTTGGTAGGGAAACAAAACCTTGTGGTTCCTTCTATACTCCAACTCAGAATCTCGAGGAATTGATATTTATGCCTCGTGATATTTACGCGTCTAATGCTGGTCTCCTCTCATCTATCTTTCACAGAGTTCAAACTAAACTTCACATAGCTCACGCTAAAAATAGCGCTCGCTATGATCTTCGCCGGTCTTTTAAAGAATTTAATGTGGGAGATACTGTTTGGCGTAAAAACCATGTTTTAAGCAATGCTGGCGCATACTTTAATGCTAAACTTGCCCCTAAATTCATTAAGTGTAAAATAATAACCAAACTTTCACCATTAGTATACATTCTAGAAGACCCTAACGGAGTTAGAGGCAAGTGGCACATTAAAGACATTAAATCTTAAATTTTCTTAACTTCTATTAACTGTTAATTTGTATATATGTATAAATATCACCATCATTTTCACCTTATTATTTTTATTTCTTCCTTTAATCCAGTGTTCTTCAACACATTTTACTTTAGGACCTCGAATTTTCGTTGGTTAGTCTTCACCTATTTTTTTATCTTTATCTCAGGCACATCTCGTTGGTGATGTTGCTGATCTCTGGCTTCGAGCTCTACCGCTCTGGCCGTTCTTAATCTTAAGTCAAAGCGACTAAAGCTACCTTAGGATTAATTTGTTTCTCTTTACCTCCACTTATTTTTTTTTCCACGCAGGAGCGGATGACAACTCCTTAAGAAAGCCTGAATGTCCTTTTGAAAACACACTTTTAGAGTGGTAGTCATTGAATGTGAACTCCACCCTTACCTGAATGAAGATGATGAATGTAAGAGATGGTATATCTGATTTTGCCTGGTGATGTCTGTTTCTGCAAAGCTGTGTTTTTCTGGTTTATTTTAAAATGTACACATCAAAATTTTTGCTGAGTCAAAATTTTTTCCAGGGTCGGGGGGAAAATGTAGTGTTATGCTACTTACATGCCATTTTCCAGTCTGTTCAGCTGGATACTTGCTGAGCTGTATAGCTGCATATTTTGTATCACCTTTATTTTCATAGGACCCTGTAACGTTTTAAACCATAAGAACACAATAACAAATCATTTTCACTTCGTATTTTCACACTATCAGCACTTCTAAATCGATAGCGAAGGGGTTTATCTTTGGTGACCTTGTATTTGGCTTTCTCCGAAACTCTGCAATCTCGGGCTTCGTGCGCGCTGGTGCGCTACCTTTTTATCTATCGCTGTTATGTAATTTTGGCTATGTGAACTTGTTGATTTTTCTATTACGAGCCTGAAACCAAAATCTGACATTTACTTTGTTGTTGTTTATCTGGTTGTCATGGCAATGTCCATTCAAACTCGTTAGCGGCCTGATATGTTTGCTTCAATACTTTTACAAAAATACTTTTTCTCTCTTGGCCACTCACAAAAATTGCTTTTAATTTAAATAATTTTTAGCACTCTCCAAAAAGGGTATAAGAGCGGAACATTTCTGTAATTCGAGAGTCTCACTTCAGCTTTCAAGCAAGAAGCATCACCTAAAGGTCTTATCCCGGGGCCGCACTGCCCCGGGATCCTGCGAGCCTCTACCACTACGCCTCCTGTCTTGGCGAGCCTCTACCCTGGCCGGAGCTTCGTGGGTCTCCACTTCACCTGCCCGTTCTCTGCTTCACCTGCCCGTCGGTGACTTCAGGCCGATACGTTGCGGGCCTCTACCCTGGCCGGCGCTTCGCTACCAGGGCCACTACTTCTGCTGCCCGTCGGTGTCTCCAGGGCACTAGAGAAGAGGCAAAAAATGACGTTTGCTAAGTATATGTAAATATCTACAGTAATAAAGTACTTTGACTATTGACTATTGACTATTGACTGATGACCGATTGGCCGCCGGCCACGCTCTCCAACTGCAACTGCTACTTCGCCCACCAGTGCTTCTACTGACCGGTTCGCCACACCGGTTCCACTGCTCCTTCTGCTCCTACTCTCCGTGTCTTCCGCTTCCTTTTTTATCTGATATCTGTATTTTTAAAAAAACATGTCTCACCTCATTCATCCTCATCTTCCTTTCATTTTTTATAAAAAAAAGTCACTGTAATAAGCATAATAAACTATCATCTCTAAATTTTATCCTGGTTGTTGTTTCTTGTTAGGTTCTGTTTAGGTTCTTGTCGCTACACGACACGTGATCGGTTGTTGCCGTCGTGAAACTACTCCTTCTGAGGGAAACTTGTTATTAACGAAAATGTGGTCAAGACAGGAAGTCAATCTTATTGCTTTATTTATCGATGGAACAAGGCTGTGTTCTGCTGCTATGCTCATGTATTCTGATTGGAAGTCATTGTTTTCTTCAGGCATTATGTTAATGTTAATATGTTAATGTTTCTCCACCAACATTGTAGATAATGGTAGCATCTTCCAATCATCTAATTCCATGTCTGTGGTAACGCTAGATGTTGGTGAGGCATCTCGGAGTCCCCTCGAGGAGAACTTCGACGTCTATTTGGATATCCAAATACTCTGGGTTGTATTTCCGGTATTTCGTCTTCACTCTCGGAGAAAATGAAATCTACAAACATATTTTTTCGCTTAGCACCTGGCCTGTTGCCAAATAAGTTACATACTTGACTTTTGACCTCAGGTGGTGCTATGTTATATGTAGTCTTATTTTGGCCTGTTATGTTCTGTGATATGTCGAGCACAGCAGATGGGAAGGCAGGTTTCATTCTCGTTTGGGTTTGACCAAAAAATTTCATCACACCAGCACTTTTGGGTTTACTATCACTCACTTTATTTGATGAATGACTATCTTGGCCTTCGACTTTTGACTTTTGAAGTTTGGCTAAAGTATCCCTGGGACCAATGACATTGGTAATCGTTTTTCTTGGTTTATTCTCTTTCTGGGTGAATAGTTTTCTCTGAGGTAGAACAATGCTATTAATTGTATCACTGCCACTGCTGTCTGGTAGATGTGATGAGTCAATCTTCTTTTGACTTTGACTTAAATTAAAGAAACAAATTATAATAGAACTGCTTGAATTAAGTGTCACATCATTCTTTGCACAGAAAAAAGTTCTTCATTCATTCATGATCATGCCATTCTTTTCCACATTGGGTGATAGGAAGATAAAGACACAGCATTTGCATAAAAAATATTTGGTATTAACACTATTAAAAGACACAGGGAATTCCTTACCTGTAAAAAATTTGATATGTATGACAATCACCGGAGTACTTCAAATAGATCCTCAACATAGTTGAAATTGTCCGATGGCTTCTGGCTGATGTCTGATGGCAGTGATATGTCGAGCACAGCAGATGGGAAGGCAGGTTTCAGTCTCGGTTGGGTTTGACCAAAAAATTTCTTCACACCAGCACTTTTGGGTTCACTATCACTCACTTTATTTGGTGAAGCACTGCTGATTGCTGCAGCATATTTTGGTTTTGGTTTCTGGAACTCGTGCTGGCCAAATAGTTTCTTAGGGTTTGTATTTAAAGGTTCATCATTCGGAACTGTTTTGTTAGCTGAGATATCAAGCAGGCCTGGAGGAAATACTGGTTTGGATCGGTGTGACAGCCCCTGGCCAAACAATTTTTTTTAACTTGCAATGACTGTTTTGTCTTGGCCTTCGACTTTTGACTTTTGAAGTTTGGCTGAAGTATCCCTGGGATCAATGACATTGGTAAACGTTTTTCTTGTTTTATTCTCTTTCTGGGTGAATAGTTTTCTCTGAGGTAGAACAATGCTATTAATAGTATCACTGCCACTGCTGTCTGGTAGATCTGGTGAGTCAGTCTTCTTTTGACTTTGACTGAAATTAAAGAAACTAATTATAATAGAACTGCTTAAATTAAGTGTCACATCATCCATTGCACAGCAAAAAGTTCTTCAATCATTCATGATCATGCCATTCTTTTCCACATTGGGTGTTAGGAAAATAAAGACACAGCAAGATAAACTGGAATGGTTTCCAAAACCGCCACTAACTGATAACAATACAATTCATATTTGTGAACCAGGTTGTCAGAAAACGAGTAAAAATCTAGAGTGCCCTTGAGGCGGGTACTCCCTCAGGTTAGGGTAAACAAAATGATGACCAATACACCAACCACACTTACGTCTCGGCTCCTCAATTCGACTCTTCATTTTCGAATTATTAATATTACTGGGCGATGAATTGAATTGGTCAGAGTTGGCTTCCGCCCCCTTATCGACATAAGGGGGCGGAAGCCCCCACTTGAATTTGGTATTAATAGTAGGGTGATAATCTTTGTTTGACAAGTTTGGTAAGTCCAAACCGGTTTCTCTAAGATATAAAGGAAAACATAATTATTACCGTGGTACATATCCTTAGAAGTTGCTCCAGTTACTGGCAATAAGGTTTCGATAGCATGCATGCAGTATAAATGTATGCAATGTATGTTTGGTGAGCATACAGAAAGTTCAGGTTTATTTCGATCACTAAAGGGTAAATGAATCGAAAATACAACGTAAAGCAAAGTCGCAAAACGTAAGCAAACAAATAAAGATAGTATGGTATGGGATGTAAACCGTTGACGGTTGAATACAGATAGATACATTTTGAAATATTAATTTAATTTCTCGCTGCGGAGGGGATATTAATGACAATAATAATATTTCGTTCGTTTCGTAACATCATTAGAATAGATTGATTCATTATTAAATACGTTTAACTAAATTATAATTTATCATTATAAAGGCACATAACACGTAGGTAATGGATAAAATATTTTTATCTACACACGTATCATAACCCCTCTTTACTGCGTACAAAAACCGCACATAATGTTAAACTTCGTGGTAAAAACTCATTTCTTATCTGAATATTGAACATTATGACCATAATGTGTAAATTTTCTACATATTATGACATTCAAATTTCGAACGCCGACGCCCGCCTGTGTGCTGCCCTTAGTTTGTCTGTGAAGTTGGTACTACAGAACAAGCTAAACAACTGCAGAGCAATGATCAATGCCACAATGCCGGTTGAACATGCGGTTCCTGAACACATCAAAGAGAGCTTATGATATGTGTGTAGATAAACTAGTGTATGTAACTGTACATAATTAGGCATTAAAACTCTCGAGTGATATTATTATGAAACTTGCCCTCGGCTCGTTTCATAAACCCACTCTGGAGTATTAATGCCCTCCATTATGTAGCATTCACTTAAACTACCATTATAGTAAAAACTCGTCTTAGTTAACACTATAAATTAATGGAACGGAACGTAGCGTAGCTGTCAGAGTATTAGGGCGGTGATTCAGGTAACGTAACGGTGCTTCGTTGTTAGTACTACAGTTACCTATTAACTTATTAATTAAATACCTAATATAATGATTGCTTGATTCGCCTTTAGAACAGTTTATTTTTGCTGCGATATTCATATTCCTACTAGGGTGGGAGTCACCTTTAGTCGGCATCCCCACTATGGCAGGCAGTTTGCTTTTCAAACAGCTAGGAATAGTGTATCTGTTACCGGCAATCTGTATAATGCTGGTATTCTATATAATACCTGGGGCGTTCAGGCAATGTATGAAATATTAACAATATTAATATACATTACATACTCTACCTAGGTGATAAAGTACAATGCCCAGGGATTTTATAGAATACTAACCTACTTTGCCACCGGCAATGTGTAAAATAAAAGATTTTGGTAAAATATCAGGGCAAAACACTGCAGTAGCTTAGGTGAAGGGTAAAGGGGGTGAGTGAAGCGAAGCCCTTTTATCCTTCGTGTTAGTTTGAACATGTAAGAACAACAAAAATTACTTAGTTGTAAGTATTTTTGTGGTTCTTACATGTTCATCCTAAAACGAAGGATAAAGGGGGCTTCGCTTCGCTCACACCCATTACCCTTCACCTACCGCAGTATTTTATGCTTTTACATACATTACCGGCTGCGCATTGGTTACCTATTAAATATAATAGCCAAAGCTTATAAAATAAATAATATTTCATACATTACCTGCACGTTTTAGGCATTATGTATATTACCTAGGATTATATATTATACCGGATTATACAGATTGCCGGTAACATATCGACTAAGTATACACAAACGTAAAAAAAGTCGTTACTAACATGATTAATAAAAAACTCTCGGTTAAGTAATTTTAAGGATTCTGCCGACTACGGTGATTGCTTTTTTGACATTATTGAAATTAGTTCCAGAACCGATTCGTTCGATCTCAAATTAATACATTTACCACATTCATTATTTGCCGAAGGAAAAAAGGGTGATTAGGTACTATAGGATTTTGAACAATAGCTGGTCAAAAAGTATCTCATTGCAATTTTTAAACGAACGACGGAAATTAATAAATTCGTTTTCCCTTCGAGCGAATAATTAGCCTAGGAATTTACGAATGCAAAATACTATTTTAAACAATAGGTACATATTCACAAACGTGGGATTTATCGCAACGACCGAGTAAAGAACACATTAAGATGGACAGGTACGTAGTACGTAGCTAAACACAGATTACAGATGATATCTATTTTAATTTGTTTAAAGTGACTATTTATAGTTCTATGTTTGTATACCGTTTGATGACAAGTGACAGTGGAAGACACGTGGAGTACAAATAAGAGATATTTAAGCCAAGTGAAAACCAGTCGTGCGTGAATATATTATATTTACGCACGACTATTTATTAACCTACAATCACATCAGTCAGCGTTAAACTTCTCCCCTTTGTATCAAACCGATTGAGCAATCACATTTTGATATGATGGCATTTTAACGTATTAACGTACTGTTCTTTAATATATTAAATGACTTACAAGATACTGAGGGAAAATATTGATCCCCTTGAGATTGTGATTATTTTGAAAACCAATTTCAGATATTTCTTTGTCCATTATAAATACATATAATAAAATGTTTATTAATAATATTCTTCAATGTTAATACATATTTTTTTAATATAAATTATTAACACTAAATATTTAATTATTATAATTTAATTCTAGTTTATAACATATATGTATATAAATATACATTTAAATCAAATCAAATGTCTTTATTACTGTAGATATTTACATATACTATGCAAGCGTAATTTTTTGCCTCTTCTCTACATTGAACCAACTGTGGGAGAAGAAGGGCTTAGAAACTCCCACAGATTGATTTTTAGATCTCTTTTAAAAATTGCTTGTGCTTAACTAATACAAATATGACAATATGAATTATTAAAATTAATAAGCAGGAATAAAAAATTACAAAATTATTAATAGCAAAGTCTGTTGAGCTAGATTTACCCCATACTGTCCCGTCCTTTTTATTTATTTTATTTTATTTATTTAATTTTATTATATTTGCGACATCAACAACAAATAATATATATAAGTTAAAATATTAAATAATACAAGAATAAAGCCAGTTACAGATATCCACAGAAGATACAGAAAATTAATTAATAAGCAAGATATTAAAATTAATTAATAAGAAGACAATACATAATTACAAAATTATAAACCCCAAGGACTGTGTTGAGCTAGATTAAGATCTAGAACATTGTAATATCCCTTTTTTGACAAAGTCGCTTTAACATGCTTTTTATATTGCTCAAAAGGCAATTTCAAAGTCTGAGGGAATAAGAAAGGGCCTAATATGGAACCTTGTGGAACGCCAATTTTTTCTCCCGATCCATCAGATTTAACGTCGTTGACTTCCGTCTTATGAATCATATTACTTGGGTATTATCTTATTAGATCCAATGCTTTATTTCTACCTCCGTAATGATTTAATTTCATTAGTAGCGTATCATGATCAACACAATGAAATGCCTTTGACAGATCGCAAAAAACACTGATAGCATCCTGTGCGGCCTCAGTAAGACAGTATTGGCCATGAAATGTAATAGAATAGAGCATTTGCACACGGGGCGTGCTTTTCTGCGCGAAATCGAATCCACAAAACCGCGGGAAAATACGCCGCCGCCGAGTCCTTCGCACGTAACGGATTCTGGACCCGCGGCGTATGAAAATCGTATCGATGTTAACGGCATGATTCGCGATATTGATACGCGCGTTCCCCTCGCGACAACCGCGAGTTCAGAATCCGTCGTATGCAAAGGCTCTTTGTACAGTAGCCAACTGCGAAGAAGTAACCTTTTGCCTAGGTATGGGTTCGATATCTTTGCATAAGGGTGGATGGGGAATTACTCCAGAAGATTGTTTATGAAATTTAACTTCCAAGTCCAAGTAGGCCAGAAACAGCGTGGAACTAAATTGATACCTTTAATATTTACAGATCTTTACATCCTTTACTTTTACCTTTAAGTAAATACGAATATACTAATATATCGGGCGTAGGTTATACTTTTACTATGGCAGTTATTGGGTTATAGTACGGTTTATAGTACGTTGGGTATGGTTATAGTAGAAGTATTGAATATTTACAATCGATAATATTCTTTGGTTTTGTTTAAGCTGTGGCTGACTGTTCATTACTGCCTTTTGAAGTTAAATTCCGAGGGCGATGTGTTGCGTACCGATAGTAATGTTTGCTAAGAGGAAATAGAATATCAGAAAACAACACATATATATTTAAAGCACGTGAATATGATGTGTCAGATCTGCTCTCTATCTCTACTTGTTGCATTTGAAGGAAAGTTACAGATTTCATAATTTTTGTTACCTACCAAAATGATTATGGAGGAAATCAATCCCGCTGAAGATGTGAAAAAAACTCTGGTGTGTGGCACTTGAAGTAATTTTGTATCAATTAATGTTAACATATATTTTTGTGTGTGAAATAATCATGGCCTCTTTTAGGTCAAAGATCGGTTTCCTAGGATCGTGATTCTTATAGTGATTGCGGAGTTCTGTGAGCGATTTTCCTACTCTGGTATGAGAGGTGAGTTCATTTATAACTTTTGTAAAAAACCTCTATATATACCGGGTCCCGTAAGTAGTTTCTAACGACGCTGTAGCGACAAACGTTGTGGCGAAAAAATTTCAGCGTGGTACGCTGGAGCGAAATTTTATTGCAGCGAAATCCATGAGGTCGAATGACACCGCAGCGAAAACGTTGTGGCGAAAAAGTTTCAGAGCGTAATACGCTGGGGCGAAAAATGATTGAAGCCAAATCCACGAGGTCGAATGATTGAATTGAATGATGCAGCGAGCGACAAACATTGCTAACTTGACTAAAATGAACTTTTTGATTAGGTATTATTGTGATTTAATAAAAAAATGTAATTGTTTTTCATAATGTGAAGCAAATAGTGTTTCGTCCCATCGTTAGTACTAAGCTAGTGATCACAAATACTTTTCGACACAATGACAACCTCTGTAGCGCCGCGGTTGTGGCTCTGACTACCACGCGCGAGGTCCCGGGTTCGATCCCCGGCCGGGGATACAGAAAAAAAACCTAGGTCTTCGATGTCTATATGTGTGTGCCGTCGCTGTATCTGGTTCCCACGATAAAGGGTATCGTAGTGTCAGCCAGGAGCAATGTATGTGCCTGTATGTAAATGCTTATGTTTACAATGTTTAGTGGATTTCGCTTCAATCATTTTTCGCCCCAGGGTATTACGCGCTGAAAGTTTTTCGCCCCAACGTTTTCGCTGCGGTGAATTTCGACCTCGTGGATTTCGCTGCAATAATGTTTCGCTCCAGCGAACCACCCTGAAATTTTTCCGCCACAACGTTTGTCGCTACAATGTCGTTCGAAACTACGTACGGGACCCATTTATACCATCTACTACACACCTACCACGAAATAGAAAAGTGGAAAAAATGGTAACATAAGTGAATTATTAGCGGACTACTGCGTGTTTACACTTTAGACACACCAAATATTTCATAATAAATAAAACCGGTCAAGTGTGAGTAGGACATCGGACCCAAACACGAAGGGTTCCACACCATTGTACACGAAAAACGTAAAACGACAGTCTTTTGTATGAGTATATATTTTTTATTTTTAATAATAAAATATTAAATACTAAATATGTAGGACTACATTCAAGGCCGTACATCAAAACATGGAAAAAGAGTTTTGTGCATGTAGTATGTAAGTATTCAACTATGTACGAAGGTTAACGAAACTCTTTGCTCGTTAAAACCGGAAGTGGATAGATATTGATTAACTTATGTACCTACAGAAATAAAATCAAAAATGATAAAAAACTTAATATTATTTATTATAATTCGAATGAGCAATTATTCGTCTTCTTTAAATTCTTAAAACCCGGTATGTTTAATTATTTGTTGTCATAGCGGCAATAGAAATACAACTTTTGTGAAAATTTCAGCTCTGTACCTATTTGGGGTGATCCGGTAGAGCCCGGTGACAGACGGACAGACAGACAGCGGAAGCTTAGTAATAAACTAATAAGGTCCCGTTTGGCACCCTTTTTTGCCCGAACCCTAAAAACGCAGTAGTCCGCAAATGTTGCCAACGTTTATTTTCTAGAATAAATTGCCAAGCGATAGCCTTATGAGTTGATTTTTACGGATTTTTACGGAATTGAAAGTAAGGGCTATCTCATTTCATTACGGTTGACAGTGGGCGCAATATCATGTTTCCATATAAATTTGGCACGCGCCGCTAACTAGCGAATTGTCAAATTTATTACTATGCCACAAACAAT
Source organism: Argyresthia goedartella (assembly GCA_949825045.1). Lineage (NCBI taxonomy): Eukaryota > Metazoa > Arthropoda > Insecta > Lepidoptera > Argyresthiidae > Argyresthia > Argyresthia goedartella. The sequence continues at coordinate 14,813,626 of OX463821.1, read as the reverse complement.
GCAGCACACCGTGGTGTGCGCTTTAAGAAGAAACTTTGACAAAGATCAAGTTCATGTTTAGTTACCGCGAATGTAATTGAAATCTTATTTTATACACTCACAAAATAAACCATACAATAAATTTAATGAACTACAGTTATTGTAGTGTATATAACGCCTTCTGGAATCTCGCAGGCGCTACAGTACAATAATTGCAGTTCTCAAGATAAGATAAGATAAGTTCTCAAGCCACCTTTCGGTGGCCCTTACAAAGCTGCGTTTTCTGCTATAATATAGAGGCGTGACAATCGGCCACTCACTGACAGCACAGATAAGAACATAGCCTTAGTATGTTTGCTTGTTACAGCATTTCTGACGATATACCTCAGAAGTAAATTAGGCTACAGCGACGATGGAGCGACGGAAACATATCACTTGTTTAGTACACTTGTCTACATGTTCCCAATATTTGGCGGTATAGTTGCCGATAACTATCTTGGAAAATTTAGGTATTTATGAAAATTATCTTATATTACCTAACTCGCTTTGGCAGTGGGCCTTTTAAGATTCTGAAAATGTTAGGGATATAACTTTCGATTACTAGTTTATATATGCAGTTATAGATGAAACTGTCTCTATTGTTGTGGCTACTGATGTGCCGCGGGGAACTCCCGGTCCCAGTTAATTCCCCGTGGGGAAATTCCCAGTGTGCCCGGGAATGTTCCCCGTAACTGGAAACGACCAAATCATACTAATTTGAATCTAGGTATATATCTATACTTTACAATCTTTTCAAACGTAGAATCTAGTAAATTTTTATTGAATTATGTACAAACAGTCGTGTACTCTAGGTACAAGCCGCGCCTGAAACACCCATTAAGTATACTTAGTGCCTTTTGGACAATAGAAAATGCTATGTGTACAGCCCGCGCCAGGTTTTTTGGCCTCTGGGCCAGATTTCCTCTATTGCTTTTGCCCATGCATGCAAAACTCTTGTACCCATGCGCCCATACAGGCGGTATTTAAGACTAAGAAAAAAGTCTGTTACGAATGGTCGGCACTATTCTTTCCTTGCTCGCATTGACTTCGTTAAATTTTTTGACAATTAGTTTGTATTCGTGATGTTTTACCGAGGACGTGAAGCTACTGCGCGAGCAGACAATACATGTAGCCCAATAATGTCCCCACCAAGGTTCACAGGCCTTTATCCGGATACGAGTAATATTGAGCAATATTCCAACACGCTGGCTTAGTGAGGGTTGGTGAAAGGGTTTTACGACTACGATTACCAATTAGTTATAGTAGCCGGGACCTACACCTTGACGTGTCATCCGAAGCACGGAACGGCCGATGAATTTACTTAAGATAAATTACTTATCTTGTTAGATGAAAGGGTAGGTCCCACCTGGGAGCCTAAATTATGAGGAGGGAAGTGGAAGGGGTAGACATCACCCGCGATAACCGAATGCTAAATTCCCATCTGAGTGGTGCGCGTGGCTTTCTCAACTCAAAAAACGCCAATTATGATGACTGCAGCAGGAAGGTCCAATGCCAGCCAGACCTGAGCTCCCAGCCCAATCGCCGGCGACAACTGGATCCAAGGATATAGGGCCACCACATTCGTTTCTACGAAGGAAAGCTGTCTACGCGCCACGCGGTGATCTGCCCTCTCCACTAGGGCAGAGATGAATGACTGTTCTAGGACATGGTACAATTATGAAAAACAGAATATTACGCGCAACGTAGTGACAAACTGAAATTGCAAAATATTACACAACTGATCGCGACGAATGCTTCTTGCAAGAGAAAGAAATTATTGAAAAGTTTTAGTGATGTTTTGACATGATCAAACAGATAGTATAATGATGACAATCGACCTGTTGTTTTAAGTATCGATCTTTTACAAATGAATTATCAGTTTAATTTGGATTAATAATCCTCCGCCCCCAGGGGGAAAGGTAAGCTGAATACATGCAAGCCTTATTGATAATAATAATGATAAGAAAGAACACAATATAAAACACAAAGTGAAAATTGACACACAGAAAATGACTTAAATTTAACATACAAATTTAACAAAAACACACCTCAAACCACTAGAAGTGGCTCAACGCGGTGTGCTGAAGGTAGCCACTAAACGTCCTATCCTCTACCCTACTACTAAACTGTATAGTGATTGTGACGTCCTAAATGTCAGACAACTATTTATATACAATTCCGTGATTCACCAACACATCAATACGCCCTTCTATGAAACCTCCAAACGTCGCAGACTTAATTTGCATTACACCCTTGCCGAATCTTAGTTTCACAAAAAGGCATCAGTTCTGTCTTGGCCATAAACTATATAATAAATTAAATTATGTACATACATTTCATATTTAACAAACCCACATAAGAATGTAAAAGGAAAGTGTCTACACTACTCACAAATTTTACGTATGATGAAACAGAAAATTTTATAGTATAACATAATCAGCAACGCACTCATCCTTCCACACCCTTACACACAAACACACCCACCCCTTGCACCCTCGCACACACCCATTCACATACACACACACACACATATTCGATCACTTTCACACACACTCATTGGATCACTCACTCACTCACTCACTCACTCACTCACTCACTTACTCACTCACTCACCCTCAAACAGAGGCATGCAGCATGTTAGTTATTAAACTGTATCTTGTCTCCTTCCCTCTGAGGGAGCACATTGCTCAACATTGTTAAAATTATTGTATTTTATTTCCTTTTTAGTTGTGTTACTGCCTAAAACATGACGCCACTGAATCACTATCTATGATCCTCGTAAGAGGCACGGGCCTCCTTACTCATAAATACAGGCTCCCTGTGAGCCTACTTATGATAAGTATATATGATGATACTTATGATAAGATAAATAAACCATATTATCATGTCATTGTTTTTTATCTTGAATAAAGATTATTATTATTATTATTATTACTCTATCTATAAGTAGCTGACATAATTTGACAATTGGTCTGACCAGATCACCATACTGAGTCCTTAACTTAACAGATCTGACAATATTGAATGAGCCCGGATAAAGTTCTATAACTTTACCTCGGCGCCAGTAAAGTGGGGTTACATTAATAATAAGAGACTTGTAGATGTCAGTAAATACTTCGCTGATGAAATTGCAGGCGTCAGTGTCCTTTATCCCGGATTTGTGGCTTAAATTTATTGAGCTTAAAAGCTGGGCATTTTTTTAGCAAAATTTTGCTCATATATGCAGTTAAGGACCTCACTCTCAGTTAAGACAAGTAGGAACGTTGTGCGGTCCGGTCCAGAGCCCGAGGAATAAAACGCCCGCAGATTATCTACTGTTGCTGTTTTACTATTACTGTTCTGCCATGGTGCAATGCAAGGTGGATGGCCAGGAAAATTCTCGCCGTAGCAGATATCAACTTAAAAGTTTTCTTACGACTCGGCGGCACGTGACCGGAGAGCGTTGATCGCGGATGAAGCACGTATTCCGACAATACGTTGCGAAAAAATTGCAGGAGCCACCCTCCAGCGTCCTCCAGGACGTGCAGGGAGAAGTTTCCCGAAACAAAATGGTGAATTCGTCCTGTTCGGTCAGGGCGTGGATCCCAGAGCAAGCTGAGCTGATCACGAGAAGTTCCTCATAGCACGTAGCTGTGGTAATTTGTGGCGAAAAAGAAAGAGCCGCCATCTTTGCTCAGGATTATTTAGAAATTCGAGACATCATAAAAAAACCTCGGGATTTTCCACAAATATTTTTTGAGACAAACAGTATGCCAGTTCTCAATCTCAAATTCCCTGTTACCAAAATAAAACCATCATTGTTTGTGGGTGAAATCGTCAGCCTTGGCCAAAAGAGAAAAACAATATGGCTTGAGTTAAACCAAAAAAGGATAGTAGGCTACTGTAATTAATAGCTCTTAAACACCCCTGTGGTATTTCAAGCGAATGACATTTCCCCAATTTCTAATCTTACTTAGAGATTACTAATCTACTGCCACCTCAAAATATTTCACGGTCAACCGAGTTTTGTAAATGCAACATAGAGTAGCGCATGCAAAAATAAAATTCGTCGCGGAATGTTATATTTTAATCTAACATAACTGGTGTGGCAGCGAAACGTCACTAAGTGGTAACAGGGTCAATTTGAATAGTTCCTGGCAAAAATTTATAACAAGAGTAACACTGATGTAACTCGTGCACACAAAAAAAATTAGGGGGCTTCAACATCAAGATTAATTCCGCCAATGTCACGTGTTTTTATAGATTTCACTGTATTTGGACAGGTTTCTGGAAATTTTAGTGTAGATTTGTTGCTCCTTAGCACTACCCGGGAGGACGTGAAGGGATTTAGGTTCCAAGTATCTCCTTCGGACATGAGGAGCAACTGCCTCCCAACAAATAATCAATTTTGACAATGACATTTGGGGTTGACGCTTACTTGACATTTGTCTGTGATGACAAAATTAATGAAATTAGCAATGATTGAACTAGTATTGTGTTAGAATGAGTAAATGTCCGTAGGATACCGATGTGAAGTTAGCGTCGAGTGGCCGACCAACCTTGCTTCACAGAAGATGGTGTTGTTAGTTTGGAGTTTTTACACTTTTCACAAACACACGAAAAAAATTACCTTTTCATTTAAATTGATTGTTTGATTCAAACACTTGAACAGTTAGCGCTTCGACCCGATGATGATGCAATCTGTGCTTTTGAGAGCACTGAGAGACATTCGATCGGGGCGTAGGAGCCGAGCTCAGTGCACGAAATCTGAACGGTAGCACGTGCGTTCGAATCCTCAATGGGAGGTCCATGCATTTAGAATAAGTGGAATGGTGTGTCACGTGCTGTCGGAAAGGAGACGCAGATGACATCCTTCAGCAAAGAACTGGAAGTAACCGAGACGCGCGCGTCAGGTATATAGCTGGGAAGGAGGACGTCATTACAGCCGGACACAAACCCAAGGTATCTTTAGTCCATAAAATTTGAACGCAATGCAACATAGAGACCTTCACGGCAGTGAGCAGAAGTTCTAGCTGCGGCTAGACCTGAGGAGTTCTTTAACAACTGGCTAATCGCTGGCGACAACTGGACCTGAGGATATAGGGCCACCACCTTTGTTTCTACGAAGGAAAGCTGTCACCGCGCCACGCGGCGTTCTGCCGTCTCCACACGGGCCGTGATGAAGGTTGATGTTGACGAATTGAAAAGTTGAATGTAGTTTGATGATTGCACTGATTTATTGACTATTGTAGGACACGGTACAATTATGAAAAACAGAATATTACGCGCAACACACTGACAAACTGAAATATCAAAATTTTACACAACCGATCGCGATGATTGCAAGAGAAAGATAAGAATGAAAAGATATAGTGATGTTTTGACATGATCAAACAGATAGTGCAATGATGACAATTGATCGGTCTCTTAAGAATCGATAATTTACAAAATAATTATCAGCTTTATTTGGATTAACCTATCTCATTAATATACATATATGGTCAGCACCGGGACTCGAAACAGCTTCTCCTCCTCTCCTAAGTGAGCATGTTTGCAAAACCCATTGATAAATATATGGTTAGCACCAAGACTTGAAACTGCTTCTCCTCCTCTCCTAAATGAGCATGTTTTCAAAACCTTCGATAGTCAAGAGCTAATTCGATACAGACATCATGCGTTGCAGACTCGTAAAATTATACAACGAGACCTCACCTTTTGCGAGGCTATCCCTGCCTTACAGTATGGACAGAACCGTCTTTCGTCTAAGTCGCCGGTGGCTTCCACAAAAGCCGTGACCCTACCAAGGTCACAAATCCGTGCACTGCAACTCTTGTAGGTATATCCTTGATGAATATCCATTAATATGTATTTATTTCATAGAAGTACATCTTGCCGTGTCTTCAATCAACCAACCGAAACTGACAAATGCAACCGTAGCGCCAACACTGACATTGGTGGCTAGCGAGGAATGGAACTTATTTTTTACTATGAAATTTCTAACCTGCAACACCATACCCCTTGATTCCTAAACCTCCAAAGGTAACCGACATAACTTAAAAATGGGGCGAAGCTGTATCCCAATCTGAGTCCTAACTTCTGCGATCCTCGTATTTTTTTCTTTTCCGGGTTATATATATAGGTAACTTAACTAACCAACCACGCCGCCTTTATAAATTATTTTTATTTATTTATAAATAAATAAATAATTTAGTAACTAAATCACCCAACTTTGGTGGATCGGATGAACTGTCCATTTAAACTATTGTTGTATGAAGATATTCTATTCTCCATCGCGACCAAAAATGTTAGGACATCTTTTGGATTTGCTTATACCGTGATAACCGAGTCCATTTAACATATTCAATAAGGATATTCCAGCAGCAAAACCAACGGCCGTCCGATCAAGACGTAGTCCGACGTTACGTTGCCCTTTCACTTTACACGAGAGTGGAAACCTTCTGGCTAGTCCCATAATGTTTTTCAAAGCACTGCGATTGAGTCGCGGCGCTGCCTGACAGCGAACAAAATTCGCGGTTTGAAGACCGATTCTCTTCCAAACTCTCGATTCCTACGCAGGAAAGCCCTTGCGAATTTCTCACAGCAAAACGTTATGCTTTACGATCTCCATATTTCTTTTTCTCACACGTCTAACTGACCGCACCGAAGTTACATTTTTTATTTATCACAGGCCAAAACGTAGGGTGCGTTCCGATTAACTCTAATCGTGACGAAACCACAAAGAGGCCCTTTTGGTTTTAAACAGTAGGTTATATCGGTAGGTATAAAATAGCATGAAAGTGAGGGACAGAGATATTTTTATTATGCATAGTTCCATCCCTCACTTTTCTATTACTACCTACCTATAATACTGTTGGAAATTGGAAGTATAGAAGCGTCCAAAGATATTAAAAACGAATGTTACGCTATTCTAGATGATAATGAAGCGATAATCCTAACCCAATTTGTATATCGCCGTTGGATATACCTATCGATCTTTGTATAAAATATCAACAGTCTTGACGACCCGAATGGCCGAGTCGGCAGTGACCCTTCCTACGAAGCCAAGGGTCCCGGGTTCGAGTCCCGGTGGGGGCAAATATTTTGTTTGATGACAACGGATATTTGTACCCTAGTCATGGTTGTTTATCTATCTAAGTATAATATTTAACTATATAAGTATTTGTATTGTTGTCTAGTACCCAAGATACAGGGAATCCTAGTTTGGGGCTAGATCAATGTGTGTAAATAGTGTCCAAGGTATTATTATTAATATTATTATTTATTTATTGTTTTCTAAGGAAATTCAGTGGCTAATAATGGGAATATTGACCAGGGATTTTGCTTGGGGCCCTTTCACATGTTTCCAGTAACAGTACCAGTTAATATTTAAAAATGCACCAAATGTATGTATATAAAAGTGTGCATGTCTCGTTATTAAGAAAACAATTCCAGATTTTTATTTAAGTATTTATGCAACATTCCCCAGGCACGAAATTGGGCATATTGCCACCTAGGGAACCTATCGGGAATGGCACATCAGTAGTTTTGACTGAAATAATTTACTTTATTTTATATAATGTAGCGTCAGGCCTTTTTCGATACGGGGTGGCAGAGGCACAATTGTGCTCACTTTAAGCCAGTTATTTAATATTTACTCTATTTCAATCTAATATTATTCAAAAAACATACAAACTAAGAGATTAACCTAGTACATTATGATTTTATGATACTCGTACAAGTGTGATAAGTTGGTTATTTATTGCTCATGAGGCGGTATTATTGCACTAGTGCGTAATAAGCTCCATTATGAACCTGAGTGATTTGTCATAAAGAGTCACTTAACGAGCAATTGTGTTGAATTGTTAAGGAGTTTTTGTTGTTAGGAACCATAACGATGATTTTCTTAGATGTAGTAGATCTAGTTTGGTCAAGTTAAACAATATTACGTAGGTAATACAATTTAGTTACTCGTAAGGCAGTACTTACTTTACGGGTAGTATTTAAACGTATGACTTTAAATCCAGTTTTTGCTTGGCAAAAATACTGATTTTGCCCGACTGAATTACTGTATAGCGACATAAAACGAAGCGAAAAAATGGGCGCGACTAGAACTAGAAATACTCGCTTCGTCTGAAAAAAATTCTGAATCGCGCCACTAGAAATCTGACAACCAGCAACTAGAAAACTTTCATTCGAGTGTCATAAAATACAATGATAGCGTTGGATTTTGTTGGTCTTACATGTTCAACCTAACACGATGCATAAAGGAAGCTTCGCTTCGCTCACCCCATTTATCCTTCAAGTACTTTGACCCACCACTTCGCCCAGACAGTTTTTATCTAGGCAATAAGCTATGGCTAACCCATTCAGTAATTTTGACCCGCAATTCAGACTTTTTTCGCTTATTTCAAGAAATTCCGCTGATCCTGGTCATTCGTTCAATTAGTTTCATTATTTCCCCTTCTTTACTGCATGGCCGCAAGATGTCACATCCGTCCGCTGGGGTGAAGGGATGTGTATTTGATTTAGTGACTTGTTAATTTTTCAATAGAGTCTTTGTGAGTATAAGTTCAGACCTGAACACTGAAACGACATACACGCACGACACATAATATCCGAGCGCAGTAGTCCAATAATAACTGCATCACAATGCAACAAATCCCCGGTGAGAACAAGCGACCTTGACACCCACGTGTTTCCCAAAACTGCCTGGTTTTATCTGCTGTAGCGCTCGGTGTTATGCAGATGTTATTAATTTACAAAAAGCCATTGAGGGACATAAAACGCCGCGGTGCTTTTTTGCAGTGCTATATTCTTAAAAGCCCTCGGGGCACAACGCGGCCCTGCGTTGTGCCTCACCTCCTTGAAGACGTAGACGGGCCGTAAAAAGTATACATTTGGAATCATTGAAATTAGGATATACACAGGCGCGTTATAGTAGCGTTGTAGCACTCCAGTTTTTTTACTAGAAGCTAATTCACGAAAAGCCAGAGGAACTAAACGCGGCAGGCGCCCCAAGGGCTACTGAGCGCTGAAAAACCACGGGCTTTTCAGAAGAAAGCCCGGGAAAAGTGAAACTAATTAAAAGCTTATATTGAATTTCCACTTTCCACTGTTGTGCATATGCCATGCCTTTTCAGAATAAAATCCTTAATTATCGACACTATCCTTGTATCCTACCGTATCCGATAGTGTCGCTAACACCATCGGATACGGTAATAGTACAGGTGTCGTTATTTTAAAAATCGGCGCGTTCGACTCGGTTAGGAAAAAAGTAAAAAAAAAGGTAATGCAGTTTTTCTATTTATCACAATCGATGTCGTGTTCCTATCAACAAAAACTTCTATCCCTTATAGTCAAGTCAAAGTCAACATTTCTATATCACTGTAGATATTTAAATATACTTAGTAAACTTAATTTTTTGCGCCTTTACATTGGACCACGGTGAGAGAAGATTGTTTCAGATTTCGCCTCCAAAATGGGCCAACTCTATATATACATAAATCATGATATTATTTTATTTGATATAACCTGTTTAATTTTAATACAAAAATGCTATTTCAGAACCATACTCTACATGTTGTTTATATACGCTGCCGGAAATATACTCGTAGCTGTGACTGCCATTCCTCACTTGGCTTTACCTGGAAGGTTCGTATACTAGTACTATCTATATGTATATATGAAACATAAATAATAAGGAGTTTTCTGAATGCTAATTGAAATAATATAGTTCTGAAAGCTGTTTGTTACAGATGGCGTAGATACGACATGGCTTTTATTTATGGGTTTATCATAGTAATTTACTTACTCACTACAGAGAAAAAAATAAGTCTTCTTCACTTCATTGATTTTTGACTTCATCCTTCGCAGACTTAGGACTTTTGTGGCTTATAGGGTTCCGTACCCGAAGGGTGCCCAACGGGACCCTATTACTAAGCCTCCGCTGACCGTCTCTCATGAACCGTGATAGTTAGACAGATAAAATTTTCACAAATGATGTATTTCTGTTGCCGTTATAACAACAAATACAAAAAAAAAACAGAATAAAATATTATACAAATAAAATAATAAAATATTAAATTATTAAATATAAAATATTTAAGGGGGTCCCATACAACAATTCTTTCAATACCACATAAAAACTTATGATTGCACCTGGTTATGTGCATGGAGTGGGAAAGAAGCCGCACCAATAACTTTGTAAACAACATTTTGCTATGTAAAATCCAAACTATTCACCTCCACACCATCCCTACCATTGTGCGGTGGTACGGAACCCTTCATGCGCGAGTTCGACTTGCACTTGACCGGTTATGGTACTTAATTATTTTTCTCAACTGACCCTCACGTGCATTCTGGATATTTGCTTGCCGTTACGATTAACCCCTGTCTGTGTGACTTCAATTTCGTAATGACTAGAATTACATGATTTTTCTCCATGCTTTCTGTAGATTTCACACGGGATTTTCGATTGAAAACCAAATGTCCCAATATATTGTGATTGGGCTGGGCCCAATTTTACATATTTTTCAACCGACTTAAAAAAAGTCGGAGGTTCTCAATTCATCTGTTTTTTTATTGCGTTTGTTACGCGATTACTCCGTCAATTATGTAACGATTTTGATGATTCTTGTTTTGATTGTACGTCATACTAAAAGGGTTGTTCCATATAAATGTTATCAAAATTTATTTAGCGCTTTTTGAAAAATCAACAAATACAAAAATATATACACAGATGACGTTTTGGTTTGTGGTTTGCCGTGCAGCAAAAGCTTTGATGAGGACTTTTCACCCGAAGAGGAAGAAATACGGCTTGAACTTGAAGCATTTTTTTTTAATTTTTAACTTGGTGAATTTATTTAACTGGCAACTGGTATGAAGAAAATAAAAACCATGTGTCGTTAACGATATATAACTTGAAATTTGGAACTACTTTATTTTATCTTTTATGAGCTACAAGAAAACTGGCCATTCCAATTGCTTTTTACTTTTTAATAATCAAAATCTAAATATATCAAGTTCTAGTTTTCAAAAACTCGTGTTGTACATCTCTATTTTGTGTAACTTTGCTTTGTACAGTCGACAAAAATCACGAATGTTTTTAATTTTCCTTACATTTATTTCTTTGTTCTAGGTTATGCACATTATTAGGTTTATTCATGATCACTGTTGGAACTGGAGGCATAAAGCCTTGCGTAACAGCTTTTGGCGGAGATCAGTTTAAACTACCAGAGCAAGAAAGACATCTTGCTATCTACTTCAGTGTTTTGTACTTTGCACTATGCACTGGGAGTCTCGTTTCCAAGACGATTTCGCCTATTTTGAGGTCTGAAGTTAGCTGCTTTGGCGATAAAGATTGTTATTTCCTGGCTTTCGGTGCCCCTGGATTGGTTATAATCATTTCAATTAGTAAGTGAAACACCTAATTGTTCCATTATTTTTTCATTAGAAAATCTAGTCATGACACAAACATACAGGTATAGCAATCAGTCCTGTCACAATTTGGGTTACGACATATTCCAGTTGCAACCTGCAACAATGGGTGTTTTCTGATAACGTTCGTTCTAAATAGGTACTTATTTTATACCCAAAAATTATCATTCGACTTGTTTCATATTAAAAATGAAACAACTATAACTTCGATTTATATTTTTGTAGCGGTATTTCTCTTTTTCTCATCTTTCCTCATGATACAGCTTACACTATCTCCCCTCATCAAATCTGTGTTACCAGTAGTGTGAGCAAAACAACCTAAGTTGCCTAGTTAAACTGTGCCGTTTATTGGTAAATATCGCTATAAAAATACGAATTGAAGTCATAGTTTTTTAATTATTATTATGAACAAGTAGAATGTAATTTTTTGGGAAAAAAATAAGTATTTAGAAAAACATTCATTAGAAAATACCCTCTATTTCTTCGATCGTTGTAGGTGGCAACTTGATATGAGGTAGCCCGAATTTTGACAGGTCTGATTGCTATATATATAATATGTATAACAAAATAAAATTAGGTTGGTACCTACCTACCAACATCACAAAGGCATCAATGTAACTTTCGCCTAAAGTGAAACCTAGTGTAATGGTACACGAGAGTCAGTACATTTGATACTTCGTTTTGCGTGACAGAGGGCTAGCCCATCGACGCGCTGTTTTGAATACGAGAATCGGTTCATATAACGTTTGGGGTTTTGAGTAGCTCAGGGTAAGTTAGCAAAAAACAATGAGCCAAGCGCGTGGGATGGTTCGAGGAAGGTTACAGGTCAGGTTTTTTTTGTCGCATTCCTGCGAGATGTGTAGGGATCAGAGCCGATTTGGCTGCGCGCTGAATAAATTATGAATAACTAAATAATGGAAGGTTATTATGGAACGATACGGAGAAAACTATTATGTTGACTGCAAATATACAATTGCGTTTGTTTGGTACGATTTGGCGAGTTTGACATCACGAGTCTGAATATCATTCTAGTGATCTTTGTCTAGCGCGCTAGCGGTCGGGAAGGCCTAAATTAATCGCAACAAGCTTTTATGGTCAGCGATCAACAGATTTTGTGTATCGGCAATACCGAATGGCTTGAGTGATAACCTACGGTTGAACATAGTGAATTTGCGTACACAAAGTTTGTAGAACGGCGGATCTGCATGGCATGTTTGGTTGAAATTGGACCCTGTGTAGTTAGAGATAAGAAGCTTCGCTTGGGCAGCGCGTGTTCGCAAAGGACGCCATTTTTTTCCAGACATGTGGGGTCTATAAATACGATAGCGGGGAAGGGGAGAGCATGCAGTCTCAGCGACAAGCTACTGTGACAGTCGTCTTTCAGCAGTTCTAAACAGTTTTGGTCTGCCGTTTTACGCGTCAGAACTGGACGAATTGTGATTGCGAGTTTCAGTAGATTTTCGTGAGTGTCTGAAACGCCGAGATATACCTCGGTTCCTATCCTTTAAATCAACCTACTACCAAAACTATCCTTGGGTCGTTAGATAAGAACTTGTAGGTAACTGATCTGAATCTGAGTCTGGGCTTGGAGCGACCCTAAATTCCTTTTTCCTTCACCATAGGGTTCCTGGATTGGCTCTTAGGATATTCGCGGGCTAATCCTCTCCTCATTCCTTTCGAGTAGCGAGTTTTGAAATTCCCACACACACAGCCATTAAACATACAAGCACATTCAAATCAAACTCAACCATTTTCGAGTGGTGTCGATAATGGACGTGGTATAACACTAGGATTTTAGACTAGGCTAGACAGGAGTTTAGTTGCGGCTAAACCTAGGTTGGCAGGCATAGGGAGACTGTTTGATCGATGAGGTTCCGCGGATGGAAATAACAAATTCAGAACTAAGTTAAACCGGTGTCAACACAGATAACCTATCCTGTTGATATTTTGACATTTGAGTGTTGTCGGGGACGCGCGAAGAGATCAAATTACAGTCTAAAGTTCATTGTTTAGGACCGGGTAGATTGTTTTGCCTTGCCTTGGATTAGTTTGGATTCAAGTTGCATCTTTAAATTAAATGTAAATTTCGCTGGAGGTCTAATGTGTAGGCTGAGTCAAATATATATGATTAGGCTCGGCCGAGGTCGTGCTGAGGTCAGTGAAATTCATAGATCGGTATTTACCGAACTATGCACTTCGCTATGGTGAGGGTTAGATCTCCTAAAGCGCTAATGACAACGTTTCGATAACATCCAGCTCAAATTGCGCAGAGTTGAAGGTTTCAAAACGTTACGGACCTTTTGAGGTAACCGCTAGTTCAAACCCATTTCGGAAAATCAAATCGCAATTGTATAAACCGGTCTATTCGGATCGTTATTGCCGTGAACTAAATATATAATTGGAACCACCACTAGCCGCTACTAGCGAGCACATGAAATATCATTGAGTACTCACGTCGTAAAACTACGACGGATATCTATACGATATCCCAAACGAATATTATAAATTGTGGTCGACCACTAAAAGAAGTTCCAAGCGTCCATATATACAAAAAAATAAATGGTACCATCACACAAAATACAACAACGATCGATCTGGCGCAATACACCGCTAACTGATGCGAAATACCGGCTTGCGGGCATATATGCTTTCTCTGTCTAACTTGAAACACTAACTTCCTGAACCAATCTTCGTTCGACTATTGTACGCCTAACGAACTTCTCAACGAACGAGAAATTCAGACTTATCATTCTTAACTTACAAATTTTACAGCTGAATCGGGACATCTCTTTTTGGGGTAGGTAGAATAGACGATCATAGCTACTGATAGCGGTGGCTCGACCTTAGCCTTTAATGCCGTTACACTAGGCCATATGTTAGAGGACTGAATGAAAAATCAATAGAAAAAAAAAACTAGGTCTACCAACCGTAATAGAAACAAGTTAGAGAGTCTTTAGTAGATTGATATTGATTTTATTAGGCTTTATTTTTATTAAATAACAATACTCCGTCCGTGGATTATATTTAAAGTTTTATTGTTAAATATTTGGCAACTCTAATGAGTCATTTGGCCTTCACGTAACTCAAGATGATCAAGAACTAGTGGTAGAGCCAAATATTGGTGATCATGATGATCAGGCCAATCCTCAAAAAGGACAATTCAAATTCCTGAATATTTACGACTCCCAATATCACCACTATATGCATAGGATTCATGTTGCTTTTCGAAGAGATTTGTAAATTAACAACAATTTATAAATCCCACGAGGCATGCGTATATGTGATGTGCATTTGGAAAGCGATGTGAACAACTTAGCGCGTCACAAGTTATCCACTTTCAACTGCACTCAATGAAAAAAAAATATTCTCAATTAAAAAAACCAAATGGATGATTCCCTATTTTATCAACCGACTTCAAAAAGGAGGAGGTTCTCAATTCGACTGTTTTTTTGTATGTGTGTTACGCGTATATTCCGTCAATTATGATTCGATTTTGACGATTAAAATTTTGATTGGTAGATCATATTTCAGAGGTGGTCCCATATAAATTTTGGCAATTTTTTTTTTTTGTTAAAAGACTTCATTTGCTTTCCGACGGGAGAGGAAGAAATAGGGCTTGAACTTGAAGTCGTTTTTTTTTTAGTTTGTAACTTGGTGACTACATCTACATAAGTAAATCTGGCAGCAAGCTTTTATATCATAATAAATTGTGTGATTCAAAATTCAAAAAATTCAAAATTCATTTATTCAAGTCACATTTTAACACAGGGGAGACCGCACCTTCCACATTGGAGCGTCGTCGACAGAGCCAAGAGCACGAGTAACTAACAAGTAGGAAAATTGCTCGACTTCAGATAAAAATTTAATTAAATAGACCTATTTATCGTTGTATATTATAGGAACTGGCAGGTTAAAAGAACTTAACATTCCCGACGTGCGCATGCTTCCGTCTCATGACTTAAATAAACAGGAAAAAAATATATAACAATATAACAAAATATAGCTAATATTTTTGCAAGAAAATGATTTAGACTAGTACGAGGTATGAAAGAATATGATATAAAAATAGATCATTGCATTCACCAATCATGTAAAAATATCGTTGAAGATAAGAAGGCCTTATTACACTATTTATGTACTTCCTGTTTCCAGAATGTTTGTGTGTAATAAAGAAATAATAAATTGAACATCACTGGTAAACGAAACCATTTGAAAATAATAATTAAATGTAACTTTGACACTAACAAGTTATTTATAAATAACCATTTGTTACTAACGTTAGATATTGTATCAAGCAAGGTAGGTACATACGTAACTCAGATAAAATCTAGGTAAATTACTTAAATAAACTAGACGTCTTTGTAAAGGTATCACAAGTAGCTTATATAGAATGATTTAGAAATTGAAATGAAACAACATGAAAAACATGAAACATGTGTGATGTAGTTAATTGATGGGTTTGATTTAATTTAATTTTTCTTTTTTTCTTTTTAGAGTATTTAAATAAATGAATTTTTTTACTGTTTCTTTATTGCTATTGATACATATAACCTAGGTTTCATTTCTGCGGAAAGAAAAAAAGTAAATAATTAGAATAGAATGCTTTCGCTTTTAGTTTACAGAGTTACGGATGGATAGATAGCTCTCTGCATTATAGCATTACATTTTTTATTTATTTATTTATTTATTTATTTATTTATATTCACGAGTACATTTGAATTGCTTAGGCCTCCACACTAGGTTTGACCTGTATCGTATTATAGCTTTATACTTAATCAGTACTTAAATTGAGCATTTAATATGGTTTTCTTCTTTCAGTAATTTTCGCCAGTGCCAAATCACGCTATCTGATTAAGAACCCGGAAGGAAACGTTGTGTTTGATTTTATCAAATGTATTTCAGTAAGTACCTAATAAAGTAGTCGCCCAGATTATGAGAAGATTCGTTTAAAAAAAGATTTAAAAGATTTATTTGCACTCTGTGCCACACTCACAGTCCTTAGACCAAATCGTGTGACCGTCACATTTTACAAAAAGAACAGTACTTACACAAACTAACAGAGAACATTTTACAAAAACAAGAGTACTTACACAGACTTCAGAGAATACTTACATAAACATTAACATATTATACACAATTATTTAAAAATATATTCACAGTTTTGAAAAATATATACAGGGGCATATGAAAAATATCCATTTCTGTGTGCTGAGCAACACAGGCATTGAGAAGAGTCAGTGCCTGGAGAGTGGGTGCGTGACGAGCGTGCTGTGTACGAACAACACCCGTAGCGAAGAAGGGCCGCGATCGCAACATCGCGTACCGAGCCGGCGCGTAAAGGGCAACACTTTGTAGCGCGAACGGGTTATCTACCATGTTGTGAACGAGTAGATAGAAGTGGACCAACAGAGATAACTTCCGCCTCAGCTCTAGGGTGTCTACCCCCACCATTCCCGCTACAAATAAAGACGGGAATAAGTAGGGATAATACCCATATTTCAATTAATACAAAAGCCTAGCAAACTTGCGTTGGACTTTTTTATTTAGCCTCATGTGGGTCCCAGATAATTGCGTTATATTCTAATTTACTTCGGGCAAATCCATTATACAAGGAGGTTAACGTGGAAAGTTCCCTAAACCGCGTCATTTGTCTCATTACGAAATCGAGGGACTCACGGATATGGTCATTGAAATATGGTCGTTTAGGTAAATCGATTTGAATTTATATACTTGTTATGTATTAAATAGTTCCAAAATATATTAAGTTATGCTTCTCTGTTAGTTATTTAAAGATCGGTGGTCGGCCTTTTTAGGGTTCCGTACCTTATAAAGAAAAAACGGAAACATTATAGGGTCACTTGTGTGTCTGTCCTAGGTGTGTGATAGAGATACAGGGTGTTTAGTAGATCGATCCAAAGACTTAAAGCGAAGCAAGCACAGACCATTTAGAACTATTTGAACCAAATATGTCTACAGCGAAGTCTTACCGTTTATTTTTATTGATGATCTATGGTGTTTTGCGAAAGTTCCCAGATTTTCACAGTCAATCGATTATAACTGAAAATTAAACAATTATTGTCTTATTTTAAAATTAATTCAAATTTTTGATAAGCATTTTATTAAATCTTTATTTGTGCTTCTGATACTTCATACTTAGTTTTACAGACCTTTGAAGAGCACAACAAATTTTAATTATCAAAAAAAAAAACAAGTTAGAAAAAAGTGGTAAATGTTTTTATGTGCAAATAATTTAAAAAACATGCTTGATTACTGTTCTATCATTTGAGGTATCAGTTACGCAGATACCTTACACATTGAAATTAAGACCCACAAACCAGATTGAGGAAGAATAATCGTTTTTAGACAGACTGATTTGAAGGTTTTTAATTAATTTAACTTATTTTATGCCTGCTCAAAACGATAACCTAGGTTCTGACATCCGTCTACCCTGCCAGAAATTACAACAATGTCGGCATATTCTTCGTTGGAAAAAGTCGTGATAATAACCAACAGGAGTCCTTTGACCCAGAACGAATTGAAGAATATCAAACATGTAAGAAACGATGTGATTAACGAATTCAGTCAAATGGCAAATGACCTTTAAATAACATATGAAGATCTCTAAAACAATAAAGAAAATAAAGAGGTTTAATAAAGCTAATCAAGTTCATTGAATGTCTTCGGCTGTCCAGCGCATTGGACAATTGATGTGAGAAGCTATCTTGCCGACTGTTTTCTCAATTGCTGGATGGACAGAAACGGACCCCTTCCTTGGCCCGCTCGTTCACCAGACCTGACCTCAATGGACTTTGTTGTGTGGGGCAGGGCCAAAAAAATAAGACTGATTTCAACGCCTGTCTCCTCAAAAACAATTCCCGTTCTACCACCACTCAAGTATAGTTGACTCCTTCAATCTCCATATTCTGCTTCTTGATGCCACACATTTCCAACCCCACTGCTTTCCCTCTCTCCTCGATATTATTATCGTATCGAACTTGGATAAGGTTGTCGTACGCTCAACTCATTCTCCTTTTTCTTTTCATGACCTTATCTATCTTTCGTATAAGATCAGCTAGGCCTCACAAGAACAGAGCAAAATTTCTTAATATTCGTAACTTTAGCAATATTGACATTTAGTCTCTTAGGTGGTATGCCTTGTCGATCGACTGGTCCCCTGTAATATCCAACGAGACCATTGACGGGAAAATTGATAATATCAATATCATAGTCCTAAGTCTCTACGACAAGCATTCACCTATAAAGCAAGTAAGAGTGAAACACCTACCCATCCCTTGGCTAACAGATACTATTAAGTATCTAGTGGCCAAGAGGAACAGAGCCAAGTGTAAATACAGGTCGTCAGGCTCTCTATCCAGAACCTGGAAATTAATGTCTTGAGAATAATTTGTTGCTCTTTAGCACTTCCCGGGAGGACGTGAAGAACCAATTATTTCCTTCGGACGTGACCATCTGCTTTCCAAGCAATAATATATGTTTAATTTTATATCTCACTTAATCTTTATGTTTTGGATACTTGTAGGAATTATTGGAATAAGTGATAACTTGCACTTATTGAATAAAAAGTCATAATGGACTTGATATTAGGACCAACTCACATGTATTCTGCGATATTTAGCTATTTTACATTGCTTTTCAGTCAGGCCTGAAAAACTCCCTAGTCAAATCTTCCAGTATTCAACAGAAGCCACGTCATTGGCTTGACACTACCGAGCGTCGATTCGGTAAAGCATTCGTGAAGGATGTGAAGAAGACATTGTCCATTCTGATGCTGTTCACAGTATTACCGGTATTCTGGGCATTACTCGATCAGCTGGTAAGTTTTTTCAGTTAACTACGAGCATAAAACTTTATGCCCTCCCAATATAAAATACGGGTGAAAGTGAAACTTATTTTAACTAGATCATTTGAATTCGATATTGGAAGGTATAGCGGAAATGAAGTAAACGTATTTCCTCTCATTCACATCACGAAGTCACTTTTTAATTTTATAAACCCTCGTCCTGCGACGCACCGCGCCCGCCTGAGAAGTTTTGCTCCAAAAATGGTATCTTTATTTGTATAGGGTTCGCGATGGACGCTCCAGGCTACAAAAATGGATGGGTATTTGGGATTCGTGACAATAAAACCAGATCAGATGCAAGTACTGGTGCCAACATTCGTCCTTATGTACATTCCACTGACACAGAAGGTATGAAATTCAATAAATCGTTGGTACCTACTAAGCCAGACGATGAACTAGCAACTGTGTTCATGAGACCCACTATGAGATCATTGCTCTTTGAGTAATCTGCATTCGTATAAGATTGAGCTTATACTCCACAACGCTAATTATGTTCGGGATTGATGCAAAAGGGGTATTATCAAAATATTACCCTATCCATCCATCATTCAAAGGGTAATTTAATTACATCACCAAAAGGAAAACTGGAAAATAAATTGATTACTTGTCTGAAAATTAAGGCCCTTAGAAAATCCCTTAATCATGCCTTAAATTGAAAGGAAATGTACCTGAAAGGGCATTACTCCCTGCTGAGATGATACATCTAACTAAGATCTGTCTCCAGAGAGGCGAAAATGTAAAATTAATATCAGACTGATCAAGTGTTGTGGAAAAATGTGGTATATAAACCTTATTTTTCAGGTTTTTTTCGTAATTATGGATAATTTAACGGCAAGCATACGTTATTTTTATACGTTCTACCTATCGACATACCTAGAGACGCTTTTTAATGAAATAAAGGGGGTCTCACTTAGTTCATAAAAGAGTATTGGTAACAATACATAGTATTATAACTGTTTCCGGCAAAAGCAGCCCTGCGATCATTTTAGAAAACTTTTCGCAAACGACACATGTACAGTTTTCGGCAAACAAAGTCAAGCTTAAAGTACAAAAATATAGTTATTTCCTTTTCAGTACATTTACCCATTTTTGGAGCAACGCAATTTGCTGCGGAATCCACTCCATAAATTAACTCTGGGCGGTGTGTTCGCTGGCCTCGCTTTCATTTCGTCCGGCATCGTCGAGATGTATCTGAAGGTGGGTATCTACTAATTACTAAACGAATGACTACAATACAATACCTTTAGTCATGAGATGTTAGTTGTTTTTGGCGCTGACTATAGACATGGGTCACTTTTTGACGACTCGAATGGCCGAGTCGGCAGTGACCCTGCCTACGAAGCCAAAGGTCCCGGGTTCGAGTCCCGGTGGGGGCAAATATTTGTTTGTTGAGAACAGATGTTTGTACCCTAGTCATGGTTGTTTATCTATCTAAGTATAATATTTATCTATATAAGTATGTGTATCGTTGTCTAGTACCCAAGATAAAGGGAATCCTAGTTTTGGGCTAGATCAATGTGTGTAAATAGTGTATTATTATTATTACTTTTGAAAAAAAAAATAATGGATGATTTATGCGACTAGATTTTGTAGCTTGGCTGTTATTGTAACATTAACACATATTATATCGCTTAAGACATTACTTGGCAATAACCTTGGCAATTTAATGCAGACAAAAATAATGGTGACTTAAATTATATATTAATTGGCGGACTTCTACGTGTTGTTACCAAATATTTCATAACAAAAAAGATTATATTTTATAGTCCATAAATGATTTATTTTCTACATATGACAGGGGGTTTTCAGACAGTTGATTAAAAAAATAAAAAGTTCAAGCTGTGACAGATGGTGTTGATTCGCCATGTCTGTGATAAAATAATAACCAAAGAGTATATTGATATAAGAACCACACTAACTTGCTATGGTCAATTCAGGTTTTACTTGTTCATATGTTACTGTAGAACCATACAGGTATAGCTAAGAAGCTCAAGCACAAATTCACGACACGTCATCACGCCTCTGTTATAAAGAGAGGTTCATTCTCACATTGTGAATTCGTCCATGAGCTCCTTGGCTTTACCTATATGGTGGTATACTTGAAACCATAGTAATCTTCGACGTTCATCACTCCGCACAACGTGAGTATCAGTTTTTTACATAATTAAAATGAAGATGATGATTTTTTTTTCATGATTTCTGTTGAATTCAAACGGGATTTCGGATTGAAAACCAAAGTCAGTCGAGGAAAGAAGTCACAAAGGTCCAAAAGAATAGCCGGGTCGTCGTAAACAAAGAGTTCGAGGTCAATGGTCGTAATAATCACAAATCAGAGGATAACGCGAAGATTTGTCAATATAAACTAAAACATCAAAATAGTGTTTTGTTTATTGTCGACATTTCTTGTTCTTCGGTTACGCCACAAACCAGCTTTGCTTAAAGCTGCAGCTTTCCGTTGCAGTAAAGAGCCTAAACGATATGGCCATAAAAACCGAGCCGTCATAGCGGCGAAAATGCAAAAATGCATCGCGAATTTCAATCTTATGTCATGTTAATAGAGTGTCCAAGGAAAAATTAATTGTACTGAGGATGCTGTGCGAGTAAGAGTGTTTTTTTAATTTGTCTCCAGACCTATCAAGTGTGATACACCATAGAGAAGGTAGATTATTCCTCTATTTTCGCTCAACAAAACCAGGGACAAAAAATAGTACGGGGTTAGTACAGGATCTATATTTTCAATATAAATATAACTCAATCACCATCAAAATATTATTTCCTTATAGGGTATATATAACTTTTGAACTGGCAACTGGCATTATTTTCTTGAGCTGTCAGAAAATTAGGCATAGCCAAGGTATGGCTTAATGGCATAAGTTCATCAATATAGTCACCTTTTCCCCAACAGCCGCTGCATAAATATAACAAAATTATCTGAATAAACAAATAACACAAGTACACATATATTGATGGTGTAACGGGGAAGGAAAATATGATTTTCGAAGGTAAAGGTAGCTTGATAATGTAAGCAAGCCCATCCGTCATCATCAATGATTAATGTGTCTCGAAGTTGGGGTGGCTCCTTGTCACACACTAATGGAGGACCAATTTATGTGGAGTTCTCAAAGTTAATCCAGGAATAGTGCTAACTCGCGTTCTATCTGTCGGGCCTTTCACATTATGGCAGCAGTCGCGCTCTAGCAGCACATTGACTTCACATATAGTAGAACCATTAAGGTACACAAGACAACTTCACGAAACGTCTTCACGACTGTGTTAGAAAGAGAGGGTGTGATTCACAGATATATTCTAACACAGGCGTCAGTTCATGACATATTGTGAAGTCTTCCTTGTAATGTACTATCGAACCATCTGAATCATGATCCACCATAAGCTTATTTTGCTAAACCCCTTAAATGCAAGTAGGTCGAAATTCGCTTGAAGGTTTATTTCCTTGGTAACGAACTTGTTATCATTTGGTTAGACACTGACATTTTGATAGATCTTACAAGTTTGAAAGTTTCAAACGAATTATCAGGCAAGTGGGTCATGATTCAGTTGGTTCGATTGTACTTCAGCCGCGCGACGCGGGGTGGCACACTTCATCATTTCGGAGATGAATTCCAACGGGGAAACATCACTGTTGCTCCTGCCTTTGGTGGTAGTCTGTTATTAAGTCATTAGTAAAATAAGGATTAGGTGCATATTTGCGCTTGCAATACTGTTAGTCATTTGCGCGACGGCCGCGCTGGCTTTTTAGGGTTCCGTACCCGAAGAGACCAAAAAATTTAAATCATACTAATAACTTAAGTTATATGATTTAAATTTTCACCTCATTCAGAACTAGAAAAAGATTTCAAGAACTCAAGAATTAAAGTAGTCTAAACGTTTTTACAATGTCCTGCGGATATACATTGTGAAAATTAATATCTACATTGCTATTTTTTAACAAAGTCTGCTTCATATGGAGAAGAATTTAGACGCTCTGTTGTGTACATTGGTGAAGAATGTTTCAAAAGCTCAAGCTACCTCAGCGTTGGATTTAACATCATCATCCATCACCTATCTTTAAGCAGAAATCATTGTCCTTTGGTACAACATTTTTCAGTTTCACGGTTTATTATTTGCCAAACCGTTTTCATTATTTGATTTTGTGTTTTAATTTTAATGTGTAAAGTGTTTGCAGTTCTACAAACCAACTTGAAAGTTTGTTGTTTTTTTTAACATAGTCATGAAATTTTCTATCAAAGTTATAATTTTTTTGTTCATAAAGGTCATACAAGATAACTCTACTTTTACGAATTCCAAACGTTGCCCAGTCATTAAATTTAGACACACCGTTGTTGTAACTGACTTTCTTTAATTTTAAAACTTTTTTATTATTATTGAATACTGTTTGAATAAAGTTGAAGAAGTCTGAATATATGTGGCTAGTATTTAAACGCACATCAAAAATACTGATTTTCACAGCAAAAAAGGATCAGCAAAAACACTTTTTATGTTTTAAATATTTTATGTGTACTCAAGTTTATGTTTTAGGTATTTTTTGTTGATCTTGCATGTTCATAAAGGGGGCTTCGTTTGCTCCCCCCTTTGCCCTTCACTTAAGCTACCGCAACATTCTGCCGTGATATTTGCTGTGCAAATCAGTATTTTTGATGTGCAGTTACAATTTCCCAATAGATTTTGTTCGGGTTCTGTTAATTAAATCCGGCACTGGCAAATTTATATCTATGTTTGTCGTATATGTCTCTGGTCTATGAGATGTAATAGGCCTGGAAAATGATGGATCTGTTTTATCTTTACCAGCAATTGGGAATAAAAATATTTGACTCCAGTGATCGGAGGGTAAGCAGTTAAATACCTTTTTTACTTGTCACGGTCACGAAAAGCGTTATCTAAGCAAGTTTGACTGGTAAGTGTAACTCTAGCGGGCACTTGAAATATATGACATAAATTAAATTATTTGAATAGAGTTATAAATAGTTGTTTTATTATTGCATCTGCACATGACACATTTTTTTTCTGTTATTACATAGTTTACTAAATTCTTTCTCAAATATTTCGAAATTGCCATGGTCGTTTTCATCCCTCGGAGTTCTGCAGACACAAACAAAAATATGTCGATCTTACTCAACACAGGATACCTCTATTTGTCTTTCTACAGTAAGTGCAAGAATATATTTCCGTTGTTTCACCTTAATATTTTTTTTACTAAGATTAAAGACCCACCTCTAGCATTGTCATTAAATTGTAACAACTGACAATTTTGTAATTATTTACGTTAAAAGACGTCGTATTTTTCTTTAGCTAGTGTTCTGTAATACAAATAACATAGGTGTCAGAAATATTAAGAAATAATTCTATTACTCGTTCTTGGCCAGGTAGCCACTGCGTGTTTTGATGGGTAATATTTAAGTGGGGCTTGCCCTTTGCCTTCTTCTTCCCTTATTTTACTTTACAAATTGCAAATGACTTAAAGATTAATCCGGAAAATCGTGCCTTTGTTGAAAGCTGGGGCGGTGTAGAACAGCACTGGCGTGCGGAAGGTAACCCTGATCCCGGGCTATGGCATCGGCCCTGAGATCACTGTGGCCGTGCAGAAGATCTTTGAAGCTGTCAACTACCCCATTGAATGTGATGAGGTGGACGTCACGTCTGTCAGGGGCCCTGATGGTAAGATGGATTTGCCCCAACCCGCCATCCACCCGGTCAACGCGAACAAGATCGGTCTCAAGGGCCCGCTGATGACACCTATCGGCAAAGGCTACCGATCCCTTAACCTTCAGCTGAGGAAAGCATTTGACCTGTCCGCTAACGTCAGGCCCTGCAAGAACTTGGATGGTGTCAAGACCCTATATGACAACGTAGACGTTGTAACCATCCGTGAAAACACCGAGGGAGAGTACTCGGGCATCGAGCATGAAATCGTCGACGGTGTTCTGCAATCTATTAATTTGATTAGCAAGGAGGCCAGGTTGCGGTTAGCTGCGTCCACGTTTGAGTTCGCGCATGACAACAAGCGCAAGAAGGTCACCGCCATGCACGAGGCGAACATTATGCGCATTTCTGCTCTCTGAAATTAAATTGCCATTGTGTATGCAAATCTTTGGAATATCTAAAAGCAAAAAAGGCGTACCATTTAAATAACAAGTGAATTATTTAAGTACATATCTATAAATAAAATAAAAACAATATTACTCTCTTGACGACCTCTGTGGCGCAGCGATTGTGGCTCTGCCTACCATGCAAGAGGTCTCGGGTTCGATCTCCGGCTGGGGGTAAAAAAATAAGCCCAGGTCTTGGATATTTATACGTTTATGACGTCGCTGTTTCTGGTTCCCACGACACAGGGTATCCAAGTGTGGGGCCAGAAGCAATGTATGTGTCTGTATGCAAATGTTTATGTTTATTTTTGAGATCGAAGTAGCTTTTTTGATGTTTTCACAAAAGCAACAAATTGTCAAAAAGATCTCACAAAATCTCAGCAGCGGTCGACAGATCTCGCTATTTGATTTGACAGGTGACATTGACGTTGCCATATGATAATCACATTTTTTATACCATGAGATTGAAATTGTCAAAAAATCTTTTAAAATGTTTTTAAGGGGGCTCCCAAATAGCTAAAGGGGGGCGCGATATATTGATAAATCAGACTTTTTCGTTGAATTTCCCTCATTTATAGATTTCTATTCTACATTGTTACGGAACTCTAAATGTGAAAAGTACGACACGCACTTGTCCGATTTTTGAAATAACCACTTCTGAGCAGCTCGACACCATAAACATAAACATCTTGTTGACACAAAGCCATGTATATTGTCAAAAAAAAATGTTTTTAGGAGGAGCTCCCATACTGATGAAGGGGTGTGCGAAAAAATAATAATTGACCTACCTTTGAGTGGGTATCGTTGTTTGTAGCTCGTTGATTAGATAAATATTGCATTTTTAATGTTAAAAATATTGGAAAACAAAGGTATGAGAAGTCACCAACGTCGACTTTTTTTACAAAATTTGTTCCGAAGTGATAATGTTTACTATTACGTATATTTTACTAATCCATACCAGCATAATGGTACAGCTTTTTCTTTGAATTCCTTCATTTTAAGGCTTATATTGTACATTTGGTAGGAACCCTAAATCTGTAAAGTCTGACACGCACTTAGCCAATTCTTGAAACAGCGTTATTCGCGCTGCTAAGTGAGTAAGCGTTGTTAGGAGCGTTGAATTACTGCCTTTACATAAAATGAATAGCGTCACGACTTTTCCCATACGGGGTGGCAGAGGCACAATTGTGCCCACTTTGAGCCAGTTATTCAATACTCCATTTTGCATGACAGGGGACAGCCCATCGCGCAGTTATGGAGTAATTAAGGTTTCCTCACGATGTTTTCCATCACCATTAGAACTCCGTATAATGTACTTAAGATAAATTAGTTATCTCATTGGTACATGGTCAGGAATCGAAGCTGCATCTCCTGTGTGAGAAGCAAGCGTGAAACCCATTAGAGCACGGAGCTCACTACTGCTTTTATGTGGGTTCGAATCTGTGTCCCCCTCCAACTAACAATGTACCTATACAGGTGTTGTTTTGTAAAGACGATAGTTAATGTATCGCTTGTAACAAAAAAAAAACAAACAAAAACTAGCTTTCCCTCGCATTATTTTGATTCACACATTACCGTGTTCAATTTGTCATGAAATAATAACAGTGAACGATATTGCGAGCGCGATATAAGTCACACTACAATTTAACGACTTTTTAGGTATGTTTCCTTATACACAGTCAGGTCATAAGTTCTGTCACACAATAAAAACTTTTGAATTTAGAACGCTGGCCAGAAAAAAGTTTATTGAATTCGAATTTCGAATTTTTCATGAAAATACAAATGTGTACTTTTTAGAATTTTCCTCATTTTTAAATATGGAGTGGACACTTAAAGAAGACCGTGTCGCAGTTATTGCGTTGCATCGTTGCGGTTACGCGCCAATTCAGACTTTCGACTTACTGAAAAATTTGAATATAACCAAAAGATTCGTTTATCGTACCATAAAACGATAAAATGAAGACTCTAGTGTAGATGACAGGTCAAGAAGTGGTCGCCCTCGCTCTTTTAGGACTCCAGCAGTGATAAAAGCTGTGAAGGCGCGAATTCAATGAAATCCCATACGTAAGCAGAAACCGTTGGCCCTTCAGATGGGGTTAAGCAGGACCACGGTGAAAAGGGTGTTAAATGAAGACTTAGGGCTTAGGGCATATCGAAGAAAAACAGGACATCGTTTGGACGCTCGTTTAATGGACCTAAGACTGAAGAGATGCCGCGCTTTGTTGAAGCGGTACGCGGGAAAAAAGCATCGGGAAATTCTTTTTTCGGATGAAAAAAATTTCACCGTGGAAGAGAGCTACAACAAACAAAATGAAAAGGTGTACGCACACAGCAGTGAAGAAGCGAGCAACCGTATCCTCGCTCATGGTTTGGTTGGGAGTCTCTTATTGGGGCTTAACTGAGGTACATTTTTGTGAGAAAGGCGTAAAAACGAACGCAGTTGTATATCAAAATACAGTCCTCAAGACCCTTGTGGAACCTGTTTCTCATACCATGTTTAATAACAGGCACTGGGTATTCCAACAAGATTCTGCGCCAGCTCATAGAGCGAAAAGCACACAAGACTGGCTGGCGGCGCGTGAAATCGACTTCATCCGGCACGAAGACTGGCCCTCCTCCAGTCCAGATTTGAGTCCGTTAGATTACAAGATATGGCAACACTTGGAGGAAAAGGCCTGCTCAAAGCCTCATCCTGATTTGGAGTCACTCAAGGCATCCTTGATTAAGGCAGCCGCCGATATTGACATGGACCTCGTTCGTGCTGCGATAGACGACTGGCCGCGCAGAATAAAGGCCTGTATTCAAAATCGCGGGGGTCATTTTGAATAAACTTTATTACCATAAGAATCTATGTTTTATTAAGTTCATTTTGCTATATAAATGTTTACATAAATAATAAACATGTCTAAATTATTTCATATTGCACATGTGACAGAACTTATGACCTGACTATGTATATATATTTTTTCTTCATTGTCGTGTGAATCCCTGAGTTGGGCCTAACTTTCCTAACCAACAATCCCATATAGTGATGTAGCTCGGGGATAGGAAATAAATAACTGATTGAGAGCCTTTTTTAGGGATCCGTACTCGAAAGTTGCCAAACGGGACCCTATTACAGAGCCTCCGCTGTCCATACGTCCGTCCGTCCGTCACCGGGCTCTATCGGATCCACCGAAATAGGTAGAGAATGAATTATCACAGAATGTACATTTATGTTGCCGTAACAGTAACAAATAATGAACTACACGCAATTTTGAAAAATAAAGGGGTCCACATATAAGCGATTGTTTTTTTTAAATCCCTGCCTCTGCGAAATACCTCATAACATCATGATTCACTATCACCATAAATTTCGCTGCTCTTAATAACTTTGAGATAGCTCAGGCGGTTTCGTATCGGTTTCGCAATCTTGAAGTTCCGGGTTCGATTCCCAGAGAACACATATATTTTTTCTTTTGGTTTTTGATGTAGTGTATTCTTTTTCTTATACGATGCTACGGAACCCTTCGTGTGCGAGTTCGACCCGGACTTGACCGATTTTATTTATATTGGCGTAAGTAGACATCGTATATTGGTAAATAAATTGACACATTTCCCAGACGACATACCCGGTGCTGCCGTCGCCAGGCCTCGCCCAACTCAGAATCTACAACGGTAACCCGTGCTCAATCTCCATTGAAAACCCAGCCCTAAACACAACCTACACCATACCGCCACTCTCTCACTACTCTAGAAAAGACTTCAAAATAGAAGGCCAAACCACGGTGACCTACGAGCTAAGAGGAAGCTGTATCGAGAACAGACAAGAGGCATTTCTTCTGGAAGAGAATGTGGCCATTTCGTTTTACTTGACCGGAAATAACGTGGTGCGGTATGTGGATAGTGTGGAGAAGAGTAAAGCTGCGTTTCCGGTGGTCAGGTATGTTGATAATTCAATTCAAATAGTTTGTTTAAATGTGTAACTTACAGAATATATTAAAAAATATTGGTTTCTCATTAAATATGCCCGTTATTATAGATGGAATAGTACACACTACTTCGATGGTCTTCAAAATTGAAAGACAAAAAGGAGATTTTGATGATGTTAATGGTGTATTGTCTTTAACCTTGAATTGGTTCACAGTTAATAATTTATTGTTAAACGCTGGTAAAACCAAGTGTATCAAATTCTCACTTCCAAATGTCAGGCAAGTTGAGACCAGTTTTGGTGTTAGACAACAGCACGTTAGAATTAGTAAATGATGCGAAGTTTCTTGGAATAACCATTGATAGCAAATTGCAGTGGGGACCCCACATAGATAAATTAGCTGGTAAATTAAGTTCTGCGGCTGACGCTGTTAGGAACATCAGACAAAGCACGGATGTGGCTACATCTAGGCTAGTATATTTTAGTTACTTTCATAGTGTGATGTCCTATGGTATCTTGTTGTGGGGGAAAGCAGCGGATATTCAAACTATTTTTATTTTACAGAAAAGAACTATTCGAGCAATTTATAATTTAAAACGAACAGACTCCTTAAGAGAGCTTTTTAAAGAAATTGACATACTAACTGTAGATAGTCAATTTATTTTCGAAAATATAATGTATGCACCCAAGAACCTTACAACATTTACCAAACTTAGTGATAGCTGCAATGTTAACCTAAGAAATAAGCACAGACTGTGTGCGCCCCGATTTAGACTCGCGAAGGTTAGCAATTCTTTCAAGGGTCAGTGCATTCTCTACTATAATAAGACCTCTGGAGAATTTGAAATTGCCATTTGAGCAATTTAAAAAGCATGTTAAAGCGACTTTGTCGAAAAAGGGATATTACAATGTTCGAGATTCTTAAATGACAGGGCTGTATAGGGTTAATCTAGTTCAACACAGACCTCGCTGTTAATAATTTTGTAATTATTTATTATTGCCTGCTTATTAAATAAAAAAAAAACTTAAAATTAGTTAAGCACAACCTATTTTTAAAAGAGATCTAAAAATAAATCTGTGGGAGTTTCTACGCCCTGCTTCTCCCACAGTGGTCCAATGTAGAGAAGAGGCAAAAAATGACGTTTGCTAAGTATATGTAAATATCTACAGTAATAATAATAAAAAAATATATATAAATTCATGTTGAATTGTTGTAGGTTTGTGGATATCAATTGTATTTGCTTTCGATTCTAAGATAGGCGAGGACTAAATACTTACATATTTTAGCAGCGGTACATTGTTGAAGGTTCAAGCTTAAACATTAAACGATAAACTAGTATCTTGATGAAAGATAAGATCGAATAGAAATCTCAACAGAAACTGCAATACAGATTGACAAACCTATCCGTAGAATGAAGGGATGATGCCACCATCGAAAAGGGTTGCCACATATTACATAAATTGCTGCAATCGGTGGAAATAGTGGATGTAACACACAATTATTTTTAGCGATTTATTAATTTATCGATACATAAATATAGCCGTTTTGTTAGCCAAATAAAAAAATATACATATGTACATAACATTTATTTATAACTAAAATCAACAATATCAAGCACTTGGCACTTATCGCAACTTTTAACATCTAAATACGTATTTTACAAGAGGTCTACTCGACCAGACCATATGATCGACAAATGATTAAGTATAAATATTGCTTATAAAAATATAATTGCTGATACATTGCATTTAAAATTTTCGTTTTGTTGAAAACTTTTCACACAGTAATTATGATCTAATGAAGCCGAAGTATGTGCACTAATGCCATATGTATGGTCGAGTGGATACATTCCACTAATTTCCTCGAAATCTGAGTCACTGTCATTATCGGTATCAGAGCCACTGTCTAAATTGACTATAAAGGGCTTATCTAAATATACGTCGTTTTGTCGATAATCCTCTTCAATTTTATGCACGTGTGCACAATATTTTTGCCATTCTAAGGCATCAATAGAACTGAACGCTTCGGTTACTAGTTTCGGCATATTTCCATTTTTGTGCTCTATATTTACTTCTGCTCTCTCCTTTTCATTGAACTCCATACCATCTCAATAGGTTTAGGTCACAGTGATAGGGTGGCAGCCGTAAAGATTTGTGACCATGTTGTGCTAATAAATTATCAACTTCATATACAGGGTCAGGTTCGTATCGTTTGACAATCTCCAGCAACTGTGGTTTAGTCATTTCTGATGAGAATTCTAAACGATTCTCATTTAACCACTTTTGAATTTCGGGTTTGTTTGTGTTTGTACTTGGAGCCTTATTAACCCGAATGCTATGGTATGGAGCGTTGTCCATTACTACCAAAGATGGTTCTTCTAGATTGGGTAGTAATTTTTTGGTTAACCACTTTTTGATGTTTGTGTTATTCATTTCGTCGTGGTAGTCCCCAATTTTGGTATTTGATTTAAATACAAGGTCTGCGTTTTGGACAAACCCCGTTTCTCCACCGGCATGAACAATAATAAAACGTTGCCCTTTAGATACAGATTCTAGAACTCCATCTGTTTCTTGACTTTGCCAGCATTTTTAGTATATGAGGAATGTATATAAGTCTCGTCTAAGTATACAACTGGTCGACGATTAGCTGATAAAGCGTTTTTAATTCTTGCAAATATTATTTTAATTCAAAAAAATTACGAAGTCATTCTCTGCTACCTCGGAAATTTATATCGTCTTTTAGAACAGTAAGCAGTTTATTAATCGTTGGTAATTCCTTTTTAATCGCATAAAATTCATGCACTTTTCAAACCTAGATCGAAACTGTCAACTTATTTTGCCACGTGTCCTTTTTCTCGATTTTCCTGGTGTGATTATTTGCATACCCATTTCTGCAGCGGTTTTACTTTCTGCAACAATTTTATAATTTTTTGATGTACCAATACCTAAAAGAAAAATAAACTCATCATTAGAGTAATACAATTTGAGAAAATAGTAACCGGATTCTGGGCGGCTGCAGTCACGGGCAGGTTATATATAATCTAAATTAAATTGGAACTAATAAATACCTACAGCTATTTTAGTTAATAACGTATTATCAAACGATGTCAAGAATTTATTTAATAATAATCTGGTAACACTAGCCTGAAGCGGCTGCAATGCGTTTGTATCCTTTTTCAAACGGTATTATTGGAGCTTTTTGCAGTTTTTCTGCATCAAAGAATAATTTCATTTTGGGAATAATTTCTCGTACACCACCTTTGATTGCTTTCGGCGTGATTATCATACAAAATACTTGTAATATTGGAAAAACTAATGGACTCTCAACTGAACAACACAACACAATAACAACTGACAGCGAAGTGACATTTTCAAAATGACTTCCGTAGTTTCCCCTTTCGCCGTTCTACAGATAAGTTTGTGGCTCTGTAAGTAATTATTAAAAATAAACATCGACGTGGACAAACCTTTGAAGTGAATAACTTTTTAGAGTGCAATATATGTATAGAGA
The DNA here is from genome assembly GCA_949825045.1 of Argyresthia goedartella. Lineage (NCBI taxonomy): Eukaryota > Metazoa > Arthropoda > Insecta > Lepidoptera > Argyresthiidae > Argyresthia > Argyresthia goedartella. The sequence continues at coordinate 14,780,807 of OX463821.1, read as the reverse complement.
ACCCAAAAGTGATTCAGCTTAAAGTCCTTTTCACAAAAGAAGTCCCCTAGACGCAGCGCTGAAGTCGAGAGACTGAATGTTGCCAGCATCTTTGTTTGTAAATCACAAAAATAAACGAAATTCCATTTTATTTATTGGATCATTCGCAAGTGATGATTTCCTAATAATTTGTAAATAATACCTCAATGAAAGGAGCCTGAAATGCATAATACAACCTGAAAGCCTGGGATACAGAAAGAAGACGTCGCGGCAGACCACTAACGGTAACGATAGAACTTAGAATAATAAATTAATAACGCCTAGAAACCTAGTCCACGCACACAAAGTTAGGCAAGTAAAACTATGTCCATGCAGACATTTTGCGATACTTTGGAGCTTCGGTATAAGGGAACTATCATTCTAGGCGTTATTATTATAAGCGATAGAAAATGAAATATTGAAAATGTATTTTAAAATTTTATTGCATAACTATGGTCAAGTGGCGTTATGTCCGACATACTATCGTCGCTATTCGAATCACTGTCGCAATCCGACTATTTTGCTGTCACTTGCTGTTGAAATTATAAACCGGTCCATGACTTCACCTATCAGCCTATCTTTTTTAAAATATTCATCTTCTGCATGTTCGACGTGTTTGCATTGTATTGACCAATTTTCTGGGATTATGCTCGCAAAGGCTTCTTCAGTCAATTTCACAATTTCTTTCGAGTCTTGGGAAACATTCTTGTCAGCCAGACGTCTTTTTACAAGACTCCATATTTTTTCTATCGGGTTGAGATCGCCATGGTAAGGTAACATCGTGATTGTGGCTTTTTAGAAGTTCATCTGTAGATGAACTTCTAAAAAGCCACAACCACGCATAAACAAGCATAATATTTCTTTGTTTTGTTCAATTAGATCGTATAATTAGGCTTTTATCCAGCTATCTTCAAAATAAATACCTTTTTCTTGCAACCACTCTTGCATATCATTTTTTAAGCTTGACATGGTTGGAGGTTTATTTATTTCTATACAGTGGTATGGAGCATTGTCCATAATTACAAGAGATTGGGTCTCTTGGGACAGAATCTCTCTGGCAGATTGGGTATTAATTTTTCAGTCATCCATTTGAGGAAATTTGTCGAATTAATATCGTCATGGTAATCAGAGGACTTTGATTGTGATTTAAATATCAGTAATGCATTGTTTATGAAACCATTTTCAGTACCAGCATAAGCAATGTCAATATTTAGTATTAATTTATTTGAATCATGCATTGGGTTTTAAAAATATAAAAAAGTATCAATAGTAAATGTTTAATTGTTGATTGCAATATTGCCTTCAATATTTTTAAAATTCCTAAAAATGTACCTGTCATGGCGGCAACTATATTGCGAACATTGTTTATCGGTATCAGAATACCTTGATTCCGCTGTTTTGCTTCACAATACTCCTTCACCTTGAGTATATATTCTCGGCCAGCACTTCTTACAACCTTGGGCATTATATTAGGTCCTTACATATGAAATTGGCGTTTCGCTGTACTGGCCACTTTGATCTCTGATAAATCCCACGCCTTAACCGACAGGGCGTGGAATCTTGGTAGGGTTGTTTTTCAGTGGAATGTCACAAAGCAGTACTGACCCTGACGCCGTCGACTGGTATTCGAAAGCTCAATTCGAGGCAGGAATACGGGATGAGGAACACCAGGGTGGGGGGCGAGGGGAGTCGAATCTTACTCTCGTCGCAGCCCGCTGTGGTAGCCGTCGTGATGCTTGCCGACACAAGGTTCGCTACCCGAACGCGACGAATTGATCACCGAATCACTTCAACCTTTCACAACACTTATTTCCCGACGATTGTTCCGTGATTATTACAATTAACATTCCGACCAGGCCCCGATACCTGTGTTAGACAATTATTACAAATAACATACAGCCAAGGCCCGAATGCTTGACGCCGACATTTTCCATGTGCAAAAGTAACCTCTAACTCGTCATTTCGTTTCTATACAAGTGACAGCTAGTGATGTCCCGATCACTCGCGGTCGATCCGCGCAACGAAAAAACCGGTGCGTTCCGAAGCATAAATATTAAACAGTCACCCGCCCGGACAGGCCCGAACCTGTCCCTAATCAATAGGAAGGCGAGAAAGTGTTGCGACCGCTCTCTTGAGGACCGAGTCCCCCACCTTGACTTCTGCTGATCGAGGCGTGCCATCCCGACCCGTGTACAAATTGACGATCCGTCCTCGTCTCCATCTCAATGATGGCAGGTTTGCATCCTTAATCAGCACCAAATCACCGACTTGAGGGGGGCTCGTCAAGGGACCACCATTTCCAAAAATCTTGAGCCATCTGCTGCAACATTTGCCACCTAGTTAACCGACTTAACTTAACATCACTGAATGGGTATTCTGGCAGTGCGTTAAGGGGCTGACCTATCAGGAAGTGACCCGGCGTCAACGCTTCCAAATCATTTGGATCCGAACTGAGCGGGCACAACGGACGCGAGTTCAGTGTCATTTCAATTTTACAGAACAGCGTCGCAAGCTCTTCAAAGCGTAGAGAGGTCTCACCGATGATCCTCGTCAGGTGCGACTTAGCCGATTTAACCGCAGCCTCAAAAATTCCTCCCCAATGAGGACATCCCGGCGGACTGAAAACCCATTCAATCCCTCGTCGGGAGCAAGCCGTACCGATGGCGTCCTGGTTACCGTTCAGGAATTGAGTGACCTCCTGCAGATATCGCCTGGCTCCGACAAAATTTGTGCCGTTGTCCGAATGGATTAATGTCGGGAGGCCTCTTCGTGAGACGAACCGATCTAGACATGCGATAAATGCCTCTGTAGTGAGGTCACTGACCACCTCCAAGTGGACTGCCTTCGTGGCCAAGCACACGAAGACGCACAGGTATGCCTTCACTAATCTGGCGTTCCGTAGCTGTGAAGACTTGACCATGAATGGTCCCGCGAAATCCGTTCCGACACCCGCAAAGGGCCGGATTTCGTTAACCCTATCCGAGGGCAAATCGCCCATCTGGGGCTGCATCGTAGCCACCTTGGCCCGATAACAAGGCAGGCACCGAAATACGACGCTACGCACTAAGCGTCTTCCCGATAGAATCCAGAACTCACGCTGGAGAAACGCCATCAAGGCGTGGCATCCGACATGCCCATTCCGAATGTGTCGATCCTGTATCAACAGTTCGACCAACATCCCTTTCCTAGGGAGTAACAACGGGTGGCGAGCTGCATAAGGCAGGTTGGCATTCCACAGCCGACCTCCTACCCTCAGCAATCCTTGAGGGTCAATAAACGGGTTGAGCCAACGGCCACAGCTCCCTTCAGTTGGACGCGACCGCGTCTCAGAATGTCCAGTTCGGACTTAAAGTGCGCCGTCTGCACGTTCCGTACCAATGCGAACAACGCATGGTTCCGTTCCCGTGGTGTCAGGACCTGTGTCCGCACTCGTTGCGCCTCAGAATTGCGACGATTCCGCGCAAATCGGAAGATCCAGGCGGTCACATTGACCAGCTTGTCGAGCGAGCTGTACCGTTCCAGCAGGCTGAACTCCTCTTCCGGCTCTGGTTGCGTCGTAGAGACACCGACTGTCAAGGCGCCGTTCGCCGAGGTAACGCGTGGACTCATAGGCCAATCCGATTCGGCTTGAGTCAACCATTTTGGACCCCACCACAAGGGATGTCCAACTAACTCCGGAGCGTGACACCCACGAGACGCACAGTCTGCTGGGTTCATTTCCCCTGGAACATGTCTCCAGATTAAGGGAATCTCTGAATTCAAAATCTGCGAAACCCGATTCGCCACAAAAATCTCCAGCTTGTGAACTGAAGCCTTCAGCCAGCATAACACGATCTGGCTGTCCGTCCAAGCGTAGACCGTATCTTCCAACGCTATTGACCCACGAAGAACCGTCATCGTGTGGTTGAGCAGACGAGTCAGGAGAGCCGCTCCTGAAAGCTCTAATTTGGGAATGGTCAGGCGAGTGCGCAACGGCGCAACCTTGCTCTTGGCCATGACCAACCGCACATCAACCTCCCCCGAGGAGTCGACCGTACGCAGATACACCGCAGCTCCGTAGCCCTTCTCCGAGGCATCGCAAAACCCATGCAGGGTAGCGGTGTATCGTTTGGTGGGGACCAACCTCCGTGGCAGTGAAATCCGATTGAAGCCAGGGAGGGTCGAAAAGAACGATTCCCAGTCTGAGCTCAATGACCCGCCGATCGGGTCGTCCCATTTCAGCTCAGCAGACCACAATTGCTGCATAAAACACTTGAGCTGAAATGTTACCGGGGTGATCCACCCGTTTGGATCAAATGTCCTAGCCACCGTTGAAAGGACGTTCCGTTTCGTCCAGACCTTCGGGGAGTCCAACTCGACCCGATACGAAAACATGTCTGACACCGGCTGGTACTGGACGCCTAATACCGACAACATATTCGGATTTTCCAAATTTTCAAAAATGTGGGGATCCTGCTGGTAGTCATCCGGAAGACCAGACAGTAACTCTGGAGAGTTCGACATCCATTTCCGGAGCTCGTAACCTCCACCCCGTAAGAGCTCAACTAGCTCGTCCCGACGAGCGAGCGCCTCCTCTACGGAATCTGCACCGGTACAGATATCGTCCACGTAGAGATCCTGCTCCAGGATCGCTGTTCCTCTAGGGAAATTTAACCGTTCTCGATCCGCTAACTCCCGCAGAGTGCGAATCGCCAAATAAGGACTAGACCGTAGCCCGTACGTGTTGGTGTTCAGCTCGTACACCTTGATGGGCTGATCTGGGCTCTCTCGCCACAGTATCAGCTGATACCGTCTATCGTCAGTGTGAATGACCGTCTCTCTAAACATCATCCGGATGTCAGCTACAAACACAACATTGTGTCGACGGAACCGTATGATAACATCCGCGATGTCATGGTTCAACTTCGGCCCTAAATGCAAACACTGGTTCAGGTTCATGCCGTTAGATGTTGATGCCGATCCATCGAACACTACCCGTATTTTGCCCTCCGGGGTCCTCAAGACCGCGTGATGAGGCAGGAAGCAGTGGTCTTCACGCTTCCAGTCGATACCCGAAACCGACATGTGACCGAGCGACTCGTATTCCCGCATGAAATCGACGTACTTCTGCCGGAAAATCCCGTCACGCTTCATGCGTCGTTCCATCGACAGAAGCCGCGTCTCGGCTGCATGGTGTGAACTGCCCAGCGGTGGGCAATCACTCCGGAATGGAAGACGTGTGAGAAATCTACCTGACCGAAGGCGACCAGTATTGTTCCGATAAAACTGTTCACACTCTTCTTCAACCGGGTCCAACCGGCGGACCGTAGGTGGTTCCTCCACCTCCCAAAACTTCTGTATCACCTCCGAGAGTACAGAACCGAATAAGGGACTACTAGTCGCTAGGCGTGGGGCAGCCGGCATGACCGGACCCATTACCGCATGGCCCAGTCTGGTGTTGACCGAAAGCAGACCAGTCGCCTGCAACACGTGGACACCTGGCACTAACAGGTATCCCAAGGCATCAACACCCAATAAAATGTCTACTGGGCCCGGAATATCAAACTCCGGGTCAGCCAGTGACAACCCAGCGACCAACTGTCGCATCGAGGGCGACAACCGTACGTGAGGGTGTGAGCCCATCACATTAGGCATGACTAATGCCGTGACCGTCAGATTCACCGATGAATCCACCCGTGACGAGAGAGTAATCTGACATACTCCCTTAATGGAACCGATTTCCGTGTTCCCAATTCCCCGAATGGAATGTGGATACTCCCTTACCGAAATGCCCAACCGTCTTACAAGGTTGCACGAGACTAAGCACCACTGGGCCCCCGAGTCCAATAGTGCTCGTGCCACACAAGATTTGCCGTCCGAACTCCACGCTATCACAGAGGCGGTGGGGAGCATGACCATCTGTGGAGTGGCGGCACCCTGTAAGTGGGTGGCGTGTCCCTAGCGGGAACCTCCGCGGGATCCGAACCCGCTCAGACCTCCGTCGGCCTTGGAGTAACTCGGCTGCTGATATGCAACCGGCATATCAGACCGTGTGTGCATCAAGGGGTCCCAACCCGTATAATAGGCCCCTCGCTGTCCTGGTATCCGATCATACCGGACGGTGTACGGTGTGCCCGGCGCGCACCGTGGATGAATGGGGGAGAGCGGATCCAACTTGGGGCGCTCTAGGAATGGGGGCGACATCCGACTGTTCGCCTCCCTGTTCGCCTCCCAGAGTGACGGGCAGGGTGGCGCAGAAGGTGGTGGACTCCCAGCCTTCGCGCTACTCATAGGTGCCATCTGACACCCGCCCGTAACACGCGGTGAGCCAGCGGCCCGAAGTCCTCGCTGACCGTGGACAGCGGCGACCGAACCCCGGCTATCCCGCATGTTACCCCCCGCGCTGCCCCCTTCCCCTCGGGGGGGGGGGGTCCCGTCCGCGAGTACCCCAGTCACCCCGTTGGTGACTCCTGTTGCCCGGAGTGGGACTGGGTCCGGCCCTGGTTGGGCCCTGTGGCCGACCAACCTGAGTCCGGCCCTGGTGACCGTCCGAAGGGCCTGACCGATTCAGGCACAACACTATGTGGTGCTTGCCACCACAGCACTCACAGGGGAACGCGCGCGAGCACTCGCTCAGCGTATGCGGCCCCAAACAACCGAAACACAATCGGTGGCGGAAGACTATCTTCCTGCGGGCAGCCACCCCGAGCGCCTTAAATTTGGCGCAACTGGTCACGTCATGACCGGCACTGTCGCAGTGCACACAGCCGTCACCCGACGGCGCGGCATTCAAAACGCCAAATTGTTTCGACCACCCACCCCTCCGTGGGGGCGGGGGGCGCGGCCCCTCCCGCATCCGCGCGGGTTGGCGCTGCACACTGGCCTCCGTGTCCAGTGTGTCACATCGCCTGCATTCACCCTCCAAGAAATCTGTCAATTGGACAAGCGTGGGCAGTTCCGTGCTACTGCCCCCATGCAGCTGTTCAAACCGACTTTGAACAGCTGCAGGCAACCGTGACAAAACCATATAGAAAACAATGTAATACCATTGGTCTACCGGAAGACCAAGGTTCTGAAGGGCCTTAGTGGCCACCAGCACAGGGTTGAGCACCTGTACTCGGATGTCAACATCCCGGGTTACTCTAGGGATGCTAAACAGCTTCCCCAGCTGCGCATCAACCAACCGCCGTTTGTGTTGGTAGCGGTCAAACAATATGGACCTGGCTATCTCATAATTGCCCGCCGTGACCGCTAGGTGACCGACCAACTCCTTCGGTTCACCCCGCAGAGCCATCAATAGTTGGGCCTACTTGTAGGCGTGGACCAAACTATCAATTGCCCCACTGAAGGCCGGAATCTCCAGGTGTGGCAGCCGTCCAACAACACCCTTCGGGGGTGGGTCTCCGTTACCCTCCCCACGGTCATTCCTTCGCGACCGCTTAATTTTCTCCGCGCGACGCTCGATGTCACCCAAGCATTCCATCGCTTGGTCAGCATCCGCGCAGAGCTGTTTCGCTGCAGCCACCGAGGCTTCATCAGTAAGCCCGAGAGCTTCAGCCTCCGCAGCCAGCCGACACACCTTCCCGACGCGTGTCATTGCGTCCTCCACACGCTTGAGCAGGACATCGTCCATGTCCGGTCGCTCCACATACTTATGAGTATGGGCGAGCCATCTCATTTCCTCCCGGACACCATGCCGCAGTACCGTCAAGGGCGAAGGTGCCATGTTGACCGATTTAATAGATTCTGGTCTTATACTTCACTACCGAACTAAGTATAGCCAGAGACCAGCACTTGCCCGTCAGCGCTGGGCACAGAAATTAAAACTAAGTTGTCAAAACTGAGGCAACCACTAAAACAATTAAATCCTAAAAAATATTTAATATGGTCGCCCTGTGGACATACACCTTATAACTATACACTCTAAATCAATTAGAGAATGCCACCATAAAGCACAATACAAAATAGCACACAAAAATGTATCATAAAAAACTATTTTTAATATAGTGCAGGTAGCCGAGAACCTTCTAGAAGTGGCCCCTCCGATATGACCCACACTTCTACTGAGGTCAGCAAAATCAGCTTAATACCCCTTAAATAGCCTGACCCTGCTCTGTAAACCGAAATAACACTGCAGTACTATAGAACCCGACGTTCTACCACAAGTAATACAATATAGTTACTTCGCGGAATGACCGTTCAATCCTTTATGCGCACAAACAGTAGTTTCCGACTACAAATTTATAATAATCATTAACTAAATCGTCAATTATACGTTCACTAACCGAAAATGAACCTAAATTGTGGTATACCGACCACAAGACTCACTCACAAAATGATTGCCGACCAATCCGAGGTATCCACCCTCTCCCAGCTACAATGTGGCAAGCAAACAACCCTACAACCGTCCGTGAATCGATTTCCTACTAGGAAACCGCGCCTCTGCTACCAAAATGATAAATCCCACGCCTTAACCGACAGGGCGTGGAATCTTGGTAGGGTTGTTTTTCAGTGGAATGTCACAAAGCAGTACTGACCTTGACGCCGTCGACTGGTATTCGAAAGCTCAATTCGAGGCAGGAATACGGGATGAGGAACACCAGGGTGGGGGGCGAGGGGAGTCGAATCTTACTCTCGTCGCAGCCCGCTGTGGTAGCCGTCGTGATGCTTGCCGACACAAGGTTCGCTACCCGAACGCGACGAATTGATCACCGAATCACTTCAACCTTTCACAACACTTATTTCCCGACGATTGTTCCGTGATTATTACAATTAACATTCCGACCAGGCCCCGATACCTGTGTTAGACAATTATTACAAATAACATACAGCCAAGGCCCGAATGCTTGACGCCGACATTTTCCATGTGCAAAAGTAACCTCTAACTCGTCATTTCGTTTCTATACAAGTGACAGCTAGTGATGTCCCGATCACTCGCGGTCGATCCGCGCGACGAAAAAACCGGTGCGTTCCGAAGCATAAATATTAAACAATCTCAAATATCTCCTCTATGGTTAGGAATTCCAAATTCAAAATTATGCAGCTATTTACCCATGTATTTGTGTTTCTAAAATTATAATTCATTTGTTTTTTCCTCAATTGTTTTTTTTCTTGCGTCACTCAGCTTACAAAATGGAAAACTTGAAATATCGCGTTATTTACGAGTATGAGTTCTACCGTGGCACCAGTGCTGCAGAAACGGCTCGAAGGATTAATAATGTGTATGGCGACGGTGCCGCAATAGAAAACACAGAGAATTTTTGGTTCCAACGTTTTCGTTCTGGAAATTTCGACTTGCAAAACAAGCCCCTTGGAAAGTTGATAATGAAGAATTGAAGGCTATTGTGGAAGCGGATCCATCGCAAACTACGTCCGAGTTAGCTGCAGGCTGCGGTGTTAGTTATAAAACTGTTTTAATCCACTTGAAGCAAATTAGGAAGGTGAAAAAGCTTGAAAGGTGGGTGCCTCACGAACTGAGTGAAGCAAATCAACAAACGCGCGTTGACTGCTGCGTTGCATTACTCACCCGGCACAATAATGAAAGGATTTTAAATCGAATCATTACCTGTGGTGAAAAGTGGATCCTGTACGATAATCGGAAGCGCTCATCGCAATGGCTGAACCCTGCCGAACCATCCAAACCATGCCCCAAGCGAAAATTGACTCCAAAAAAGTAACTTGTGAGCGTTTGGTGGACTAGTGCTGGTGTCGTTCACTACAGCTTTCTTAAATCTGGCCGGACGACTACGGCAGATGTCTATTGTCAGCAAATGCAAATCATGATGAAAAAGCTAGCTGCTAAACAACCGAGGCTGGCCAATCGCTCTAGGCCACTGCTGCTTCATGATAACGCTAGACCACACACTGCACAACAGACGGCTACCATTTAGAGGAGCTTCAATTGAAATGTCTAAGACATCCACCGTACTCTCCGGACCTTGCTCCAACAGATTACCATTTTTTTCGAAATTTGGATAACTTCTTGAAAGGGAAAAAATTCAACTCCGATGGGGCAGTCCAAACCGCCTTCAAAGATTTTATTGATTCCCGTGCGAATGTTTTTTTATTAAAGGGATCGAAGAACTACCTCTGAGATAGCAAAAGTGTATAGATATCAATGGTACATACTTTGATTAAATAAATATATTATATTAAAAAAAAAACGACTTTATGTTCCTCCCAAGCAAAATGCCAATTTCATATGTAAGGACCTAATAAACAACACTTAAATCACGAAAAAATTATAAAAATCTCTTGAACGTGCGAACACCGACAGCAGACCAACAAAAAAAATATGGCCGACTGTCAGATTTAGTTCCACTAAATGCTGTGGGACTTCTTTGGTGAAAAGCACTTTACATTAATTTCTACATTTTTTTCTATGATTCTGATGATAAACCTAAGTTTGCGATCTTAAAAGTGGCGTACGACTTTATGGTGATTTTAAGCTTCAACGACTAGTTTTACGATAAACAGCCTTCAAAGAAAATAAATGAGAGAAAAAAAATCGCGCACGAAGGGTTCCGTACCACCGTTCAATGGAAGCGATGGTGTGGAGTGAATAGTTTGGATTTTACACAGCAAAATATTGTTTACAAAGTTATTGGTGCGGTTACTTTCACACTCCATGTACGTAACCAGGTGCATCCATAAGTTTATATGTAGTATTGAAAGAATGGTTGTATGGGAGCCCCCTTAAATATTTCTTTTATCCTGTTTTTTAGTATTTGTTGTTATAGCGGCAACAGAAATACATAATCTGTGAAAATTTCAACTCTCTAACTAGCTAGGTTCTTGAGATACAGCCTGGTGACAGACGGACAGACGGACGGACGGACGGACGGACGGACAGCTTAGTCTTAGTAATAGGGTCCCGTTTGGAACCCTTCGGGTACGGAACCCAAAAAAAACTATAATTATTGGATTCTATAATTCGTAGGAGTGCCGCGAAGTCTTCTTCAGCATGTGTTATGGCCTTTAAATGAAAGGGGGTACCCGCACTGAACTGAAACCCACGCCCCGACCTTGTTTCTGTTGATATTTTATTTTTCTATTTTATTAGGGATCTTGAGATAAAGCCCGCTGATAGCCAAACGGAATGGATGGATGAACGGAATAATGGATGAACAGACGAACGGTCGGACAGCAGAGGCTAAGGGCCCATTGGGCACTTTACAGCTATGGAAGCTTGAAAAATGCACTACTTACTTTTACCGCGTGGAAACGTATTTTTGGCCAAAACGCATGTTTAAGTTAGGCTTCGGCGGCACTCGTATGCTAAAACGATTGATTAAAAAAACAAGGTTGAGACAAGAATTGAAGGAAATCTTATCATGTTCATTTTCTTAGACGACTGTTTTATCGCAAAACTAGTCCTTAAGCTTAAAATCGTGTATAACTGGAATAAATCCGAAAATTTGAGGTTTTGGGTCACCAAAAGTTGTCCTCCCGTTTTCGGGGTCGCAAATTTATGTTTGGCGTACCCAAATGATATGAAACTATCCTAAAAAAATACTTGTTGAAATTAATGTAAGCTGAAATTCGCTATATTTTGGGCTATTAACCGTGATTTGTAAATCGAAATGTGGATGTGACTTCAGTATTGGATTAAGAGTAACTTAATATAAATATATACTGACACACACACTTAGTTTAATGCGTGGGTATTTTTTTGTTATAAACAATTTAATTCATTTATTATTTCATTAAATACCTTTTTGCTATCAGGACATTGTGCGAAACCATTCACATCAACGTAGACTAATATAGCTGAACCTCACAGGTTTGATCCCCAATCGATCATTCACTAATTGTCAGGTCAGGCATTCAAGTGGAATACCGACAAATGATGAACTCTCTAACTATTGACACAGGAAAATAACCACATTTCTATGTGATTTATGTCTTTTGTTGTTATGAAAGTTTGGGTAAACATGTGGTAGTTCGTAGGTACCCCCATTATTCCGATGATTTTCTTTTAGATTTTCTTTCACGTAACTTTGATAAAGGACAAGCATCACATTAGAAGTGAAATGTGTACTAAAATGGCCGCTTTTCGATCATGCAACACCTCTAACACATAGCCACATGCTACATTGCCCATTTATTCGGAAGGCAAACTGGCAGTTTTCTATGCGCCAATTTCACAGAAACTGGAGGAGTTGCTGTGGATTATAACGAACAAATAAGGGTGTTGTACCATTTTATTCCAGCTTCCTAGTACCACCAACCCTGAACGCTGCAAACCTGACGTTCCACAACAATAAGCGCCATGACGTAGAAGCGTTCATCCGGCCAGGGTTGTCACAGAGACTTGAGATGTTTGCTTCCACGTACTCCATTTGGGCCGGAGATCATGCAGTGAAAGATGGCGTGGTGTTGAGAAGCGGAGGGGTGTATGTCGTGATGCTGGATGAAATTTCTGAGGGATATGTAAGTGATTAGAAGAAAACTACCTACTATCCGCCAAAGTAAACTTGGCACCTCGCTCTTATGACGTCATAGCGTCCGTCACTGTCCTACTTAAGAGTCGAGGGCGACAGCGGACGAGAGAGGGATGGGAAATCGCATTCCTCGCGAGTGCAAAGTTAAGTTACTTAAGGTAACAATACCACTTAGAGTAATACTGCAACTGAAAGTTAGCTTCAGGCTTAGAGAAATTTATTCTCATATGAAATCACATTTCACTTATAATGAGATACTTATGCTTAAATATATATAGGTAGATTAATTTATGTGACTCGTTGTTCATTTTAACAACTGACATCTCTTATTTTGTTGAACGTGGATGTAACAAGGCCGGTTTAAGAGCGATGCGGACGCGACAGCGAGATGAATTAGTTGCATTACTAAGCAACTTATTGCCGCGCGGACCGTCCGCATGACAATAAAATGCAACTGATATATATCTTGCTTTTCGCGTCGCTCTAAAATCGGCCAAGATCGCTTGGTGGGGGCCGTTTGGCTGCCACTAATTGGGACTGAGAATGCAGGCGTAAGGTTATTATGCAATGTAGGACCATTATGTATGGCGGAGCTGTTGACCTATACTTAAAGATACAGAGTGTAACATAAAGTGTTGCTATATTTGAGGAAGTAATTATTTTATTTTCGACGTAATCTGTGTAACATTCACTGTGAAACCGATGTTTGTATCAGACGTCTTCTCATCTTATGTTTTCTTCTTCTTTTAACGTTTTGTTTGTCCTGTTTTGGCCTAAATCTTCATATATGTAAGTTCTGTCACAAGGTTTTTGATAGATAAAACTCAGCAATAAACTTTTTCTTATTCGTATTATACATGATTAAAAAGCTTATTTTATACGAATCAAATTGCAATACAATACATTTTGTACGATTATCGCAATATCACAAAAACGCTCATAACTTGAGACAATCGCGAACCCAAAACACGCCGCAACTGACAAAAATACCACTTACCACAAATTTAATAAAAAAACAGTGTTCCAGATAACCAACAAGGTTTTTTTTATTTATTCTGTAACCTCGATTTTAGACCATGCTTAACAACTAGCATTTGATTTTCTGTTAGCTTTCAGTTCCAACTGCTCCCAAAGAGAACTTTACGTACTTTTTACGTTTTCAGAAAAACGTATAAAAATGATCTTGTGGGCAACAAGTACACTACGTAAAATGTGAATATGAAAATTAGTTTTACCCAGACTTAGTTATCTTATGCTTCAAAATGAAGGTAACGGGTTCAGGGAGGGTTCTGACTAAAATCTCACGTAAGTTTGAAAGGTTTTAAGAGTCATGGAAAAAAGATAAAGTGAATCGCGTCCGTATTTTTGATTGGGTAAAAAAGTGCAAAATCTCTGAAGAAACTAGCATTTGTGTAATATGGCTTTAAGCATTTAAATCCAATAATCGTTCTAATTTATCAGTATTTAATGAGCTATCAAACCATATATAGTATTAAATTAAATAAAACTTGGTATTATTTACTATGCGGCAAAATATTTGTGACAGAACTTATGGACCGACTAGGTATAACTGCTGCAGGTAAGCTAGAAGAATTGGTTATTTTCGTGTAGAACTCTTACGTCTCACGGTGTACGGTCAAATGGTTGTATTTTCGCTGATACGACGTCATAAAAGTGATGGATAGAGCCGGTTATGACCCAAGCTTGATTTTCACAAATCACAATTCTTTATTGCACAGAATATTACCAAAATACATACGTGAGTAAATAAATAATAGAGAACAATTTAATTGACAACCAAAATATATTTTTCTTACCAAAATGGATAAATGATCACCAAAAGCTGCAGAAAATATCAGGGCAAAATACTGCGGTAGCTTAGGTGAAGGGTAAAGGGGGTGAGCGAAGCGAAGCCCCCTTTATCCTTCGTGTTAGGTTGAACATGTAAGAACAACAAAAAATACACAAAACATAAAAAGAATTTTTGGCAATCATTTATTCAAACACAATTGGTGATTATTTACCCATTCTGGCAGGCATTTCGAATTTATTGGTAGTAAAATAGGTGCGTTTTTGGTAATCGTTTAAACACAAGCCTAAATAATACGTGATTTATTAGGTTTCCGTACTTTAAAAGGAAAAAAGGAACCTATAAAGGATTACTTCGTTGTCCGTCTGTCTGTCTGTCTGTCTGTCAAGCAAGACCCTTTATCTCAAGAACGCGTGGAGATATCAAGTTTAAAATTTATTGCAAAATTTAAGTCCATGATCCCTGAAATCAGTGAAAAAATAAATTTCTAGGTCACCCCGCGATCAAAATATGCCGTTGTTTATGCCTCATTTTTTTTAATTTTCTTGATACTTATCCGCAAGGGAATCAAAACCTACAGCGTACTTTCCGTTGACCTAGAATCACAAATTTTGTCCCGAAGCAAGGTCTTATAGCACAAGTAAGGGACTAAGTCTAAAAACGGTAAACAATTTCTAGCGAAAATATAAATGATGTGTGCGGAACCCTTATTCCGCGAGTCCGACTCGCACTAGGCCGGATTTTTACTTATGCAATTATTTTTTCAGGTAGCACGGGTCATTGTCTTGACTGAGCCTAATTCTATTACGATGGCTTGGTTGTTGCCGCAGTTTCTCATCATGTCAGCTGCGGAGGTAATTCATACCTACTTAGAACTGTCTCCCACTCCGATAAAGCCATACTAAACGAAAAGACAAGTAATTAAAAGTATTAACCCATTATAAGATGACCTCTGTTGTGTGGCGGTCAAGGCTGTGCTTTCCCAGCAAGAGGTCCCGGGTTCGAATCCCGGCTGTAGAGGAACAAAAATACGCAGTTCTTGAATGTTTACATGTTTGCGACGTCGCGTTTCTGGTATCCTAGTGTAGGGCCATAAGCAATGTATGTGCCTGTTTTAATGTCAGAATTTAGTAAGATCGAGGAGCCTCCGTCTTCTTCATGTGGAAACTTGTAGGGAGGTTCAAAGTAGATTCTTCCAGTATTCAGCCACCGCGATGGCATTGTCATTAGCCTGCATAAGGTCGGCGTGTGTGCAGGAAGTCGGACACAGCGGGCACGATAGTAGGTGGCCGGAAGTTTGAGGGGGAACCGCAACTGCAGCTTGTGCTTGCATCCTCGGGCAGGATGCCTCAGCTTCGCATTTTGTCTTTGGTGCGCCCGACGCGTAATCTCAGCCGGTTCAAGGTTTTTCACAGCTGCCAGCCCAGGTTTTGTCCCGGAGGGAATTGTTCCTCAGGTTTTCCCCAATCTGGGCTTATGTGGCTTTGTGTGGATTGCTCCCAAAGCTTAAGCCTTAAAGCAGGAGTCTCAGCAAGAGGGTCTGTTATGGCCAAGAAGCTTCTTCTGGATTTAAGATGAGGTTTATCTGGCTCCTAACCAAACAAAGGGTGGCGAGAGTCGTTGCATTATTTCCCCCTCTCAAACATGGAGGCCACCCCATGGCGAACAGGAGGCGGGGCTATGCCAGCCAGGCGGTGCAGCATATCCGTGTGGGTAGGCTTCAGACAACCCGTGATTAGGCGGCAGGTCTCGTTTAGCGCCACGTCCAATTCCTTGGAGCGCGGGGAGTTGTTCCATACTGGGGCAGCATACTCCGCCGCTGAGTAGCAGAGAGCCAAGGCAGTGGTTTTCATTGTGTGCGGGTGAGCGCCCCACGTTGTGCCCGTAATGTGTCGCAACAGGTTGTTCCTCGCGAAGTCTTTCTGGAAGATCGAGTAGTTCTGATTAATTACGGGTTGATGGAGGGTGAAGGGCGATAGCTGTCATATCAACCCGACTTTTAGCCTCCGACATATTTTGTAAAAATGTATTTTGTATGTATTCCACACACGAGGCTACCATTTAATTTCAATTCAATATGTTTATTGCAATTAATAACATGACATAAGTTCTTAAATAAGTAGGTACAGTTTTAAGGCGTAGCAATATTGATATATAATCATATATGTCATAAATAGGTAATAATAATTTTTATGGATTTAAATTAAATAGTATTAAAAATTTATAATTAATTATTCATTAAAGTCGTAGGGGCAGACTTTAATAAGAGCCTGTCTCAGTTTATTACTAAGATTAGAGTTAAGAAGAAATTTCATTTCTTCGGGAAGCTAATTATAAACTATTATGGCTACAATCCTCGCGCACCGCGAATATGCTCTCCCAAAGATTGGCACCTCCAGATTGTATTTATACCTCTCATTCAATCGATTGCTGGATCCCATAGGTCTTACAGGGAACTCTGACGGGTGTCGCCTCACCAATTTGCAAAGCTCAACAATATGCACAAAGCTGTAGTAGTGAGGATATTTACTTGACGAAAGAGTCTCTACACAAGTCCCTGCTAGACTTGAGTAGGTCCATGATGCGCACACATTTTTTTATAGCAGAAAAATATTTTTTATTTCTACGCAGTCCCCCATATTGCTGCACCATAAAGCACCCTAGACTGAAAGAAAGCGTAGTAAGCTTGCATTGTAAGCTCTTGAAGTTGAAATTGTCGCTAACCATCTCAAGGCATAACAAAAGCTGCTTCGCCTACCTTTCCAGGCATTCTACATGTTCCTTCTAGCTCATATTTTCATCACAATAGATCCCTATGAATTTAGCATTCGATACTGTAGAGCACCTTTTATTGCATCAAAATTTATATCCAAAGCCACATCCGGGGTGTTATAATTTCTAAAATAAATGACATTTGTTTTATTAAGATTCGTATTGAGACTGATTTTTTAAACCATTTTATAACAGTATTGATTGATTGCGATATCTGGTCCGCCAAGTTATTCCCTACACCTTGCTGGAATTTGAAAAAGACCCAGACGTCGCCGGCAAACATTATAACCGTATAATCTATCAATTTTGGAAGATGATTGACGTACACAAGAAAGAGGATGGGCCCCACTATACTACCTTGTGGGATGCCCTTGTGTATTGTAGTGGTATTTGATTTTGTATTTATTAGAGTTCATGTTTGATTCAATATTGGTTGGAGGACATTTTGTTCCCTTTCTTTAAGGTATGATGCAAACCATTTATTCACAACACCCCTGATACCATATCTATCCATAATGGATAATAGGATACTATGATTCACATAATCAAATGCGAAAGATAGAGAAGAACCATCACTACATTTTTTTACCATTCCTGAGCTTTCGCACCGAAACCCGTTAAGTCAAATATAGCGTCAGCTGTGGATACACCATGTTGAACACCGAATTGCTCTTTGGCTAAGATTTTTGAGTTGAGAAAGGTGCGGACTTGAAAACGACCGACTGAGCAGCCTGAAGGCGAAGGGTATTGTCAAATGGCCATCTTTAAAGCGGTATTCCTCTTAGAGGAGACTCTTCTCAAATCCCGAAAAAATATATGTTATGAAGACATCCTTTTCCTTCAGTTTGTATGTTTGAAAACATTGTATGCCGAAAAAATGCCAAAATCACCTCACATATCATTTTTGTCCTGCCCATCTATCAGTAACTTATAACATATATTATGCACATGTACTTATAGTATACTAGAGGCGAAAAAATGAGTTTTTTTTTCTTGGAACCTCTATAGGTAGGTACTATCATTTCCTAAAAGTTCGTCAGGTAAAAGAACGTCAACCTGTATTGCATAGGTTTAAAAAGTAACTAAATATTTCTACATTTTTTATTTACTTACAACATACAATTTTGTTCGGAATAATTAGGTCGACTAGCTAGATGACGTGTTAATGTGAGACAAAAAAAGAGTTTTTTTTTCGATTCCATTTACTCCACTACAAAGTTATCTACATTCTTGATTTTTGCATAAAACAAAATTGCGTATTGATTCAGATTTTCACTGATGAAAAACGCGATTGGATGAAATTTTCTCGATTTAATTTAATTGCGAAAATACCTCTGAATTGGTTTATTATTACGCTTTTATTAGCTTCACCTGTATGTTTGTTTGTTTGTATGTAACCGACTTCTTTGGACTCCATTTAGACCCACTTTAAACGGACAGATTCAATTCAAACTTTGTGCACTTATCAAGAAACAGCGACAAGTTTCATAAGTTTATCCCATTATCCTGATTAGGATCGCCAGGATTAATTAATTTCTCGTATTTGGGGGATTGACAAAACAGTCTACTTAATTTCGGGCTCGCGCACACGAACTTAAAAATGAAAAATAAATATAGTTTAAAAAAAACTAAAAAACACGCTTTTAAAGCAATTCGATCTAAATATTTTTTTTTTTTAATATAACCTTAAAAGAATAATGAATAAAAAATACTATTTTATTGTGAAACAAAAAGCATCGGGCGCTCGATGTACGAAAGATATGGAACAAAGCGCCCGACGCTTTTTTTTAACAATAATAATAGTATTTTTTATTCATTATTCTTAAACTATATTTAACTATATTTATTTTTTCTGTAATTCCAAAATCCTTACAATTTTTTTGTTTTTTTATATGTTGTTAGGTCACTTGAGAGTAGTTAACACCCAAGTTTACACCCCTGAAAACCTTTTGCTACCCCCATGGTGCTCGAAAAACTGCGAAATTTTGACACTTGTTTCAGTTTTTTCAAAAAAATTACCCTAAGGAAGCGTTTTGGTAGCGAAAAGCCAGGCTAGGCTGACTCATGGTCAGGGAATACCAAGCAGTGTGCTCGCCCGATGGTCAATAGAGGTCTCCATGCTCAACATTTGCGAGGAGGTAGAACGTTTCACTGGAACTGCGACTCTAATATCAGTAAGAGACACTGCAGACATTGAAAAATTTAAAATCTGTTTAAACACACTCCCTGCATTCCCAGTCACAGACCGCCTAGTTTCTATCCACAGTGGAATCGTCGGAGGCCCTTATATCAACTGTCACTTGGCATAAGAACTGGGAGCGGAAGGTGTGAAACAAATTGTTTGCAATACCTTTGGTAAAGTGACTTTTAAACGAAAGGACAAAGTGAGAACCTTGGCATCAGTCACCACCTCTGTGAAACAAGAGAATTGATGTTGATCCTCTTACTATATTTCAAAGAGTCTGCGTCACAAAACAATCACATGAACAATTGAAGCAGCATTTTGCGTAGTAGCTAGCAGCTTGCCCCCCATATCCTTCTTCACTGATGAAGGAATGCGCAAGGGCATGAAATCTTCCTTCTATTCAGCATTTATATCACTTACTATAAACATCATCCCAGGAAACAGAGCGTTCACAGTGGTCGATAGTGGTTACCTCCTGCAAAAGGTGATCTGGCATCGAAATAATTCAGTCATAGCGGGATACGTCAACTAAGTTTTCAACCACTTTGGTAAAAACGCAGCTGTAGTTTTTGATGAGTACCCAGACAATGCAGCGATGAGGAGCACTAAATTAGCTGAACGCCTGCGACGCCCTGCTTTTCTCTCCTGCAGTGACATTTTGTTTGATGAATCAACACCCAAAGTACCCTAAGTAAAACTGCTTTCAAATGAATCTAACAAACGCCGACTAATCACCATGATGAGAACTGAATGTGAGAGGCTGGGTATCGAGATTCATCAATCTCAAGAAGACGCCGATTCCGATATACTGATAACTGCCCTTTCCAAGAGTTCATCTTTAGATAAAGTTTTCGTCCTTGAACGTGGACTTACTTGTCTTTCTAACGGATTAAGCTCTGAAGAGACAAGCGTGTACTTTCAGAAAGGTAGTAGAGGTGGATCAACCTGTATCCAATATGTATCCAATATCCAGCAAATTCTTTTAAATGGAGAGAAATGCAGGTTCCACGCGGGATCATTTTATTTCTGCATGCCATCAGTGGGTGTGACACAACCTCTGCCCTTTTCTGCAAGATGAAGTGGTGCAAAGACCTAAAAAAAACCCGACTGAATAGACCTCGCCAGCATTTCCTTGATCCAAACTCTAACAGGGAAGAATTAGAAAATGCTGGCGATAAGATCTTGATAAACCTCTACGGAGGAAATGAGGGAACACTGAACACTCAGCATTTGTAAAATCAGTAATAATCAACCTCTCCCCAACTACAGAGGCTGCAAAATATCATTCTTGGAGGACCTACTACCACCAAGTGCAAAAATGGTTAGGGGTTGACAAAAACCCGTGTGACTGGGGATGGGCGACCAGCGAACAAGGTCTTATGCTAGTCACAATGTGAGCAGAGCACGCTCTTTAGATCCTGCTTAAAATGGTGGCTTGCAAATGCAAAGAAGGAAAGCTTAGGTTCTTGCTCTTGCAGAAAGGCTGGGCTCAAGTGCTCTATCCTTTGTTCCTTTTGCCACGGGCGAAGTTAGAATAACGCCATCCCTATCATCCTGGACGAGGAGGACGATGTGGACGACCCAACACCATATGCCGACCCGCCTCCACCTCCAGAAAACATTATCCTTCCTCCTTTACTCCCCCCCTCTGATCTAGACTGGATTAGTCCTGGTCCTTCCAAAGGAGTGTAAGTCTAAACTGTTTTTGCTTGACCGTGTAAATAGAGTGTGTATTTTATAGCTTAAATTTATGTTTATGTTGTGTTTTTATGTTTACGTTTATTTATTTTAAACCATACTTTACATCTGAAATAACAAAATGACACTCTTGTGTTTTTAAGAAATATATACATGCATTATTCAGTACCATGTTTTTATTATTTAGCCAAAATCCGATATTTTACAAAAAAAAAATATTGATGAAGCTATGAGTCCTATAGTCACGCACTATTTTGGTAATAAATTAAAGTTAATTCGTAATTAATAAAGTTATATTGTAGTTTTATTAAGTTATATAACAAAAATACTTGAAAAACGCTTCATTAGAGTAGTTTTTCAGAAAAAACTGAAACACGTACCAAAATTTCTGTTTTTCGAGGACCATGGGTGTAGCACAGGGTTTTCAGGGTTGCTAACTTGGGTGTAAACAACTCTCAAAGAACCTGACAACATATAAAAATGGTAGATACATGCGCGTTTGCGATGTTTGATGTCGTTTTAGACTGAACTAGTATCGCCTTAAACAAAAATAATAAAACTCGAGTTGTCAAAATTTACTCTAGTTAATTGTTAACTTGCCCATATAGACCTTAGATTAGACTCAAACGTTTGCCCTCATTAAGTCAATCGAACATTTTCGATAAAACAATGACCTAGTAAACATATAAACAATCTTGGTCTTATTTCAGGTCAGGTCTTATGTTAGTTGTTTTCAACATTATCTGCTTTTGCCACCCTAAATGTAAAAAGGTGTGTTGTAATGTTTTATTTTGATTTGAACAAGAACCTTCAAAACAAATAACAGGTACTTTCCTACCGCGTACTTACTAGGTAACTACCTCAAGCTGCCTCTCATTCTTAAATAATAATTTCTTCGATCTTTTCGGTGTTTGCGTATACCTACCGTGCTTTTGAATCATTGGTTTCACTGTCGGTATTTTCAGATGCGGGTATGAGGCAGCGGGAAACTTTAGACCAAGCCTGATAGCCACTCAGCTGTGAGGCCATCAAATTATTATGTTTTTTTTTTAGGTTTTGAACTTTATAACAGATCCCCACAGACGAGTGAGTCCTGTTCAGTTGGGTTATCCGAGGAGGTCTGAGTTTCGCTGTCCGTTTCTGAGATACGATATATTAGACTCAATACCTACTTGATTTCGTCCCTGTTATACGCTGATTCTAGCAACCAATATTTTTCCTTCCTGTTTTGTCCCTTCTGCACAGGTCCTGTTCGCAGTGACCGGGTACGAGTTTGCCTTCAAGGAGTCTCCGGAGAGCATGAAGGCTGTGATGACTGCCATGTTCCTACTCACTGAAGCCATTGGCAACATCCTCATCATTGTGGTGACTAGGCTGTTTGCTGATTACAGCCAGGTAGGTCATTTCATGGTCTAAATCTTCTTACTCGGAAAAGGTCATAGCGGCTTACAGAAAATATGGACTACTTTGTCCTACGTAGGAATGGGCGTTGATTTACTAAACTAGGGCTGTCTGATAAGTTCCGCACCAAATTCGCGACTCACTGTCACTTCTCGATACATAAATGTTAATGTATATATAGACGCGATAAAATGCGTGATAAACACGAGTCACGCGGGGCGTGGTGCTGAGATCATGATCCTCTCAGTGAGTCTAACTAAACTGTGCTGCTGTGTGCCACTCGATTGCGAAAAACTTATATGTCAAACGCCTGAGGTTTTGTTGGTAGGCCTCAGATACACAGATCAAATCTGATTCATGGTAAAAAATGTTCATTAAGTATAACATCCGATTACGCTTCAATGTAATTATTACACCCTGTTTGTAAGATTTCAAGAGTTAAAATATTGTGTAATCAACCTTAATTTCTCCAATTTTTCATTCCTAATTTACAACTTTCCAACGTTTACCCTTCAAAGCCCTACAAATGAGGTTTTCCACGAAATGTGTGCAAAGAAAAACGAGTGGTGGAGCCGTACCTACCTCATACATAACGTCGAAGCAGTATTTGAATTTTATATGCAATTTCAAGTTCTGGAAAGGAGTGCGTTTTATTACACAATTTTCAGGAAGCTTGTCGTAAATAATGAAAATGGTTTCCTTTTATTATATTCTTAGTTTCCGACGTTTGTTTTCGCTTCCGCATAAAGCAGGAATTCTATTTGCCGAAGCTCTTTCGTAATATTTCCTCGGGAAGTGAGATTTTATTGTTGAGGGTCAGGAGTCAATAAACAGCGCGATTATTTCTGATAGTATTAGATTTTCGCATCGATAGGTTGGCTTTTAGCCTGTAATGGTCTGCAGAATAAAGGGATATTTAATCAACCTAGAAATAATGGCACTGATGAGTTTGCTTTCCTATTCGTTAAACCATGTAAAAAAATGGTTCGTAGAAAAGCAATATAATATAAAAAATATGTATATTTTTAATACCTATGTATAAGGACTTCGTTCATTTTTGATTTATTTTCACAGGAAACCCAGTCGTTCATCTATACAGGACTGATGTTTGTCTCAATATCTATGTTCCACTGGATGGCACGAGGGTACAAGTTCAAGACAAGCACTGATGACATTGCACTCAAGTGTATCACAGAGTATGACGATGTCACAGAGAGTAGCAGAACCGTGGAGGACGTGGGCAGGAAGTATAGAAGCAACAGTTTAGGCTATCAGCCAGTCAGGCAGTTTGAGGACTGAATAAAATTGTGTGAATATTTAAGAGATATCTAACTTCAGTTATTTAAATAGTAGCTATAAATTTAGTTTGTAAGTAGAAATGTGGAGATCAAGTAACTTTATCATTGATCAAAATGTATTATTATCCGATTGATGGTTGTTTGTATTGATTATGGATAATAATAAGACGCCTTATCCTGTTATTCGGACCAATAGGAATGTCAAACGCTTTTGTATTGTTTTAATAATTTACCTAGATATGCAGGTGATTTTTTCTTTCTTTAAAGAGTTTGATGCATTTAAATGAGCATATGTAAGTAGGTATAATGTTTCATATAATATTAATGTTATTTTAAAAATAGTGTCTCTACGAATATATATAAAACAAAAGGAAAGCTTGCCGAAACCCGGGATTGAACCGGGGACCTTTAGATCTTCAGTCTAACGCTCTCCCAACTGAGCTATTTCGGCTGATGTACTTAAAGTTGAAAAGTTCGATCAACTACAATCAGTTATAAAAATATTGCGAGGCGAGACGATTCCACATTGCACCAGTTGACCCTGTGACGTCATATATATTGATAAATTAATCTCTGTCGTTAAATTAAACCAATAGGCTAATTAATGGACAATTTTATTACTTACCTGATAGTGTAGTTTACTGAAATATTGATATATAGGTCCTCCAATTACCAGTAAATCTCAATTCCTAGTGGTGGTATGAACTCCTACATGGCTCAATATATGTTTCAACTTATACCAAAAGTCTCGTAGAATTTAGTTTCTAAGTCCCGTTTTCCATTTGAATGCTGCTTCAAATTCAAACAATGTAGCAAATTCAAGTACAGTGAGCAAAGCGTGAAATCCTTTGCTCCTAATAACACTGCATTCCTAGTTAAAATTGGATTCACCAAACCGAAATGATAGTATTCTTGCAGTTTCTAGTGGCTTTGACTGCCCAACAATCCGAGTAGATGCGGGTCTCGACTCCCGGGTAATACATGCTACTGATACGAGTACATAGTTCTATTATTTCAATTACCCGGGTAGTTAGGACCGGGCTGAAC
The DNA here is from genome assembly GCA_949825045.1 of Argyresthia goedartella. Taxonomy (NCBI): domain Eukaryota; kingdom Metazoa; phylum Arthropoda; class Insecta; order Lepidoptera; family Argyresthiidae; genus Argyresthia; species Argyresthia goedartella. Next base: position 14,756,156 of record OX463821.1, on the reverse strand, counting down.
GCTCACTCACGTTTTGAGCAGTGTTTTATACGGGTGAGGTGATACAATTTTTTTTTATTTTTCGTCTGTGGCTCAGACACGTCGTTGACGAGTGTTACGTCATGAAACATGACGGGAATACACAATATACAAGTTGAAATAGGTAGTTGGACCACTGACAAGTGATTATACGGTCTTCAGGTAATCGGAGCTCTTTCTCACGAACAGCATGTTCTTAGGCAGCAGTCGGCAGCACCTGCCGTCGGTTGCTTCCGCAAAGGAATTTCCGTTATTGCTATAGTACCATTGGACAGTACCAGCAATTAAACTAGCGACACACTTGTGTATTGATAGTTGTATTGATGGTACTAGAGACACATATCGTTTTTAGTACCATTTTCCGATTGTATGTCCGATTAATATTAACGAATGGTACTAGTGACACACTGTCCCGTGGAACAACAAAGCGGTCCAGTAGTTCCACAGGTAAAAAAAACTACGGGTGGTACACCCACTCGTCGGCCCTTAAACTTTTCATAAAGTACCAGGATAACAGACTGTGTTTAATATTCAAAAGGGGTCACGTTAGCACAGACAGCACATCAATGACAGCCACAATAACATGTATTTTCTCTGAGGGGGTGGCAGAAATAACTTCATATAGATAATGTAACACTTTTTTTGACACAAATTTTGACAGATTCTATTCTATTCATTCATATTCTTTATTGCACAGAAATCTTAATAGTAAGGTAACAAAACATTTTATGAGCAAAGGCGAGCTTATCTCTAAAGAGAGATTTCTACCAGCAAACCTTGGTAGGACAGGAAAAATTGTGCAACAGGAGGGTCCTAGTGCGCAATAAAACTGTACACATCTAATTGTTTACAACTAAAACATAATAATGTAATAAATGATATATACTAAATAAAATACAAAAGCAAAAATTTTTATATATATCAAACATATACTACTTATATATACATATATAAAAGTACCTATCACGAAAGAGAAAGGAAATGCTCTTTCAATCTTGTCTTAAAAGTGAAAATTGAGGGACTATCTCTAATAGCGCAGGGAAGTGCGTTCCACAGTCGGATCGCCGTTAACCTAAACGAGTGTTTGTAAGCGGCAGTGTTATGCCGAGGAGTAGAGAGAAGAGACATTGTGTGGGATCTCCGGTTGCTATGCCTGGAGGAAATAAACTCGAAACGTTCTCGAAGATATGAGGGGTAGCGGGGATTTCGCAAAATGTTGAACAGATAGGAGAGAACGTGCATATCACGACGAAGGCGGATCGGAAGCCACCCCAACTCCTTGCGATACTGTGAGACATGGTCATACTTGCGCAGCCCAAAGACAAACCGAATCCCGAGGTTTTGAAGTCGTTCGAGTTTTTTCAGTTGTTCTTCGTTTGCACCAATCCAGCAAACATCTGCATAGTCGATTAAAGGTAGTAGGAGGGACTGGGCAAGGGTGATTTTAGTCTGCTGTGGCAGGAAGTGCTGAAATCTCCGTAGGGAGTGAAATGACGCAAAGACTCGTCTGCTGACCTCACAAACATGGGGCGACCAGGACAACAATTTATTAAATACAACCCCAAGATTCTTGGCCTTCTCGCTGTATGAAATTATGTTACCATCATAGACTATAGGGTCGACGGGAATTTTCTGAACTAGGTTATGAGAGTGACGAGTACCCAAAATCATGGCCTGCGATTTGCCCGGGTTGACAAGCAGACCATAAGAGGTAGCCCATTTCCTGATGTTATCGAGATCAGCATTCAACGCCTCTACTGTCAGATTCACATCACACGGAGAGAAGTGCCGATATATTTGAAGGTCATCTGCGTACAGATGATAAGAAGAGGTAAGAACGTCAGAGATGGAGTTAATGAATACCGAGAAGAGGAGAGGAGAAAGGATGCCTCCTTGCGGAACACCTGCGGAGAGATCACACCAGTCCGTTGAGATCTCCTCAGACTTAATGCGTTGCTGGCGGTCTCTCAGGTAGGAGTTAAACCAGCGAGCAGAGTGCGAGGAGACATTAAATGACTTTAAAATTTCGTATATCGAAATCGACGCAGTTAAAGGCGCTACTGAAATCAAGCAGTGTAAGGACCGTAAGCTGCTTTTGATCCATAGCTAATTGAATGTCGTCAGTGACTTTGAGCAGTGCTATGGTAGTGCTGTGACCCGGCCTGAAACCTGATTGGTGGGGATTCAGTAACATTTTTGAGGAAAGGTAGGAGGAGAGTTGGGAGTGGACAATTGATTCCAGGACTTTGGAGAGGATAGGCAGAATAGAAATGGGACGGAAATCTTTAAAGAAGGCGGGATTAGACGTTTTGGGGAGGGGAATCACAAGTGCCAATTTCCACTGGCTGGGGTAGCAACATTGGTCAAGCGACACATTAATTATGTGGGTGATGAGAGGTAACAGTACATCAATGATAGTTGTTATCATCTGAGAACATATCTTGTCCTCACCTATGGCCTTCGACGAGATTGCTAGTATTGCCCTCCTTACTGCGCCGATTCTGACAGGGATGCTGAGGTGCTGAGGTGAGGGATGTTGCCTTGGACCGTAGGTTACGAAGGGTTGCATCCTTGACGAGGGGGTCCATCGCGACAGGGGGAGTTGCAAAGAAACTATTGAGACCCCGGAGATCGACATTTCCGGCTGCCAATTCCTGTGACTTACCAACACCAAGGGTCTTCAGGAACTTCCAGACCTGTGCTGGAGTATAGCTCTCGATAAATTCGTAGATATGACGGCGTTTAGAATCACGACACAGGCGAGTGCAACGATTACGGAGGCGTTTGAAAATTAAAAGATTCTCATCGGTCGGATCCCTCTTATATCTAGACTTGGCACGGTTTCTCTTAGCCATCAGACCCTTAATGGTGTCAGTAAGCCACGGTGCAGGAAGATGCTTCACTTTAACCCTCTTGACCGGAGCATGCTTATCAAACAAGCTCAGGACAATAGAGTTGAAGTTCCATACTTTGTCATCAATGGTCTCACTACCGTAGACAGGCGACCAGTCGACAGAGGAGGCGTCTGAATAAAGGGAGGTTATATCCATGCCCTTGAAGCTACGAATGTCAAGGAATTTAGCTGCACGCTTGGGAGGCTTTATCTTATAAGAGAGGTAAATAAGATTGTGATAGGAGAAAGGGGCGTTAAGTTGGCCATGCGCAGCAACCTTAGACATGTCAGAAGTAATCATTAGATCTAGAAGAGAGAGGGTGCAGTGTGGTTGAAAGTGAGTGGCCTCTAGAGAAAGGATATGCATGTTAAATGAACTTACAAGAGAAATCAGCTTCGCTGAGCGATCGTTATTCTTGAGAAGGCAAGTGTTGAAGTCGCCGAGAATTAGGGTGTCGCTATAAAGAGGAGTCAAGTCACTGAGAAGGGTTTCAAAAGAGTTAAAATAGTCGATTCGAAGAGAGGGGCTATAATAGACACCCAGGAGGACTTTGTTGTGACGCAAGAATATCTCCAGGAACAGGTGTTCAGCAGAACCAGAGTTCAGGCTTGGCGACTGGCTGATGACTTTGCATGGGATGTCAGAACGTAGGTAGATAGCAACACCGCCATCAGCCTTGCCTATCCTGTCGTTCCGGTAGAGACTGAACCCTGGCAGAGCATACATGGCAGAAGAAAGAGATGGCTTGAGAAAAGATTCCGAAACAAGAATGCCATGTATGTTCAGATCACTAAAAACTACAAGAAGGTCAGCATATTGAGCATTAATATGAACAACGTTGAAGTTTGCACCAAGGTTTGAAAACACCCGTTTCAAGTTATATGACAGCGAATCATCCACTGCTGTTGACCCAACACTTCCCGCGCTAACAGAAATATCGTTATCACAAGATGAGAAGAAACTATCACTAAAGTTGTAGGTATCCAACTAAACTAAACTAAAATAAATATACTAATAAAATGAATACAAATATATATATATATATATATAATAAATAAACCCAATAATCGATATTACCCTAAAAAAACTATTCAAATAATTAATATAAATAAATAGCCTGAACCCAGTCGTACATACACTGGGCTTTCCGGGGGAAAATTCAGAAAAATATTTCATCTTAAACATTGAGGAAGAATAATACACATAAATGGACTAATTTCACGAAAACGGGACACATTGTAGAACAATCACTAATACACAGAGCATTTAGGTAATATGGAACACTAACATTATTTTTGTATAGAATTAACATTAATTTATAAAGGAACACGCCCTGCGTTCCGTCCGACAATACAGCAACAACAGCTCAACGTTGTTGGATGAACGTTGGGGCAGTGTTGGAATAGAAGGATGACATAATTGACACAATGAAAAACATGATATTGATTGAATGTTGACTTCAGACAGGAGCATGAAACAGAAACCGAAAAATAAATACACACATTATTGAAGGTGAACAAAAATAAATGAATAAAATAAACTACCTTGTTGGGAAAATGAGTATTACCCGTCCAAATTGTGATAGCAAGTACGGAAAAGATGTTTATTTCTTGGCTTAAGTCAGACCAGCGCGCCTGATTTGACGCTTGGCAGTGCCGGGCGCCGAAGAGGCAGCCACTGAACTTGAAGCAACCCCAGCCGCCTTTGGAGCAGATATCTTAGCAGGTTCCGACTGCCCAACAGAAGGAGGGAACTTGCTCGTGTGAACCAGAAGCTCCGACATACGCTCCACCTTCTGTCTGGATTTGTCAGGAAGCAGCAAGACGATCCTGCCATCTGTAGTCCAGCAATTCTGCACACCAAAGTGCTTCCTGGCAGCCATAAACACCTCATGCCTCGTCTTTGTTAAAAACTCGGTTACTGTGACTCTGGATCCCTTCAATGCAGTCTTGCATTTCCAGGCCTCTGAGCGAGCACTAAAGCGACGGCTTCTTCATGGATCCTAGTCTATGCACAACACTGATGTTGGACACACACTCCAACTGTTTTTGACAGGTGTCACTATTTTTGACATGTGTCACTAACTTTGCCAGGTGTCACTAATTTTGACAGGTGTCACTATTTTTGACAAGTGTCACTATTTTTGACAGCCAACTCAACAGAAAACTGTCAGATGGTGTGGCAGAGGCACAGACAGCACAGCCAGTTAATAACATATCACATAAAAGCGCAGCATTAAAAACTTAGAAATCGTCACAACTGTTAAAATCATAACTTCTGTCAAAATCATGACACCTGTCAAAATCATGACACCTGTCAAAATCATGACACCTGTCAAAATCATGACACCTGTCAAAATGACGACACCGGTCAAAATCATGATACCTGTCAAAATCATAACACCTGTAAAAAAAACATAAAATGATAATTTATGTGAAGTTATGCCTCTAAGATCCCCACCCCATCTGGAAAAATGCGTGATGTCACCTTGTTGACCATGTATGACCATGTTGAAATTGATAACATATTGTTGGTGTGTCTTGAAATAAATAAATTTTACTACAGTAATAATCAGATGACCTGCACCTTATCACGTAAGATGAAGTGGGCTACGCTCTTCGTCAGATGAATCGCGGAAAAGTCACTGGTGAGGATGGAGTATTTGTAATGAGGAGGAGAATTTGTCAGAAGGCAATCGCATACTCAAAGTACTCAATAAACTCTACAACAGTGTCCTAATGAACGGAGTCACCAGGGCCTGGAAGAACGCTGTAGTAACTATTCTTCATAATAAAGGAGATAAAGCCAACCTGCAAAATTAATGTGGCCCACGAAAATTTCAGTGATTGCCGTTAAATTTTTTTTTTTTTTTTTGATATCTTAAAAATTGACAGAGTTATTAAAGCTCAAAGTTCTACTCCCCGCGAAACGATTTTGTCAAATAAGCGTAGCATGTAGACTCAGCGATGACAGCACTTTACTAGTCAGGTGATCGTATCGGTCGGGATCATTTGGCTCAAACGCCCCATACTGTAAAAAACTCGCACTATACACATGAATAAAAACTAAAATGACCAAGCAATATGGCAAATTGACATTTTGTGTGCTATTAAGCTCTACAATTAGGAAAAAGTGGATGAACGCCGCCGTAAGGAGAGCAGATCCCATTGGAAATAAAAGTAGTGCTAAATGTTGGGAAGATCATTTTAATTTTAGTTAGACCCCTTTTTGAGATATTTTACTTGTAAAAGATGTACCTACTTCTTTTAATTTGTTGTTTTTTGAGTTAAAAGAAGATATATTGATAACCTCTGGAATAAGCAAGAGTTTGATTGCGCATTGCATGTTTCTAAAGCGAGACCGAGAGTGAATGGTGAACCAAGCTTTTGTATCTTAGTACCAGATACAAGAATGCATTTTAGCTCGTCGGGGATATCGTAAGCAGGGTAGGCATTGTTTTAAACAATTGTTTTAAACAAGGGTTTTAAACAGTGTTTAAAACATTGAGAAAAATACACATGTGTAAAACTTTCTTTAAAACAATTTGTTTTAAACGTGTTTAAAACACGCACATAAAAAACACTGTTCATTTCTTTTTGCCCTACGGAACGTATCGTAATTTTGTAGTTATGGAACGCATCCAAGTGGCGTTGAATTTTAGTCACTGGCGGGGATTTCCCCAAAAATAAATATCGTGGCAAGCGGTTGAGTAAGGCGGTGTGAGTGTGTAAGGACAGACCATACTTGAGTGAGAGCAATGAGAAATTGTGCATGTATTGGTGCGTTTAAGGGTTTGGGTGGGTGGAGTAAAGCAAACTCACTCGATCTGAGATTGCAGAGTTAAAAATTGTTCCTGCCTGCTTGCTTGGGCGATAAATAAAACTGATAGACAAAACAACTAAACATTATGACAGGGCGTAAAAAGGATCCGCTTTGGCGGCATTTCAGTCCCTTTAGTTCGGGAAATGGTGCAAAATCACCGCGAGTAAAGTGCAAGTATTGCGATAAAGATTTGGTTGGGCTAATTGCCCGGATGAAAGCTTTGGTTGACGTTGACGTTTGACGTCTGTCAGCTGTCAGGTTGACATTTGACACCTATCGTGTTTACGGCGTTCCGTTTCACGCGCGGCACGCGGTGGTGTGACGTTAAGTCAGCTGTCAACTGTCGGCTGTTTGGTTGACGCTTGGCTTCTGTCAGCTGTCAAGTTGATGTTTGACGTCTGCCAGCTGTCAGGTGGACGTTTGACGTCTGTCAGCTGTCAAGTTGACGTTTGACGTCTGTCGGCTGTCAGGTTGACGTTGACGTCTGTCAGCAGTTATTTTTTTATTTTTTTTCCGTCTTTATCCCTAAGGAAAGGCAATAGCAATCAAAGCCGTACAGCCATGTCTTCAGTGTTTACATCTTCATAATCCGTTTCCGAGGTTTCGAAAGGCCGAAGCCAGGTCTTCCGTATTTCTTGTTTTTAAGGCCAAAGCCGAGTCTTCCGTAGTTTTGTTTTTTAAGGCCGAAGCCAGGTCTTCCGTATATCTTGTTTTTAAGGCCGAAGCCAAGTCTTCCGTAGTTTTGATTTTTCAGGCCGAAGCCAGGTCTTCCGTAGTTTTGTTTTTTAAGGCCAAAGCCAGGTCTTCCGTTTTTCATGTTTTTAAGGCCGTAGCCAAGTCTTCCGTAGTTTTGTTTTTTTAAGGCCGAAGCCAAGTCTTGCGTGTTTTTGTTTCAGCCGAAGCCAAGTCTTTTTGTTTGTTTTATAAGGCCGAAGCCACGTCACATTTGAGGAGTCATGTCCGTGTAATATATCTCTTAGTCCGTGTATTGTTCCAAGTCCGATACATATTTTTACCACTCTAAATATCTTCAATAGTAGAGCAGATATAATCGTAAATATATTGATAATTTTCAAAATTCTTCAATAAGTCAACAGTGGTACGCGGGATATCTTCTGGTTTGTAGATGAGCAACAGTTTATCAATAAAGGCAAGGCATTGTATAATATGGGCGGGGCAATCGAAAAATATATGATCCAGTGTTTGATTAGCGGCATTACAGATATTACAAATTGGCGAAGAAATAATTTGCATACGGTGAAGATGTGATCCGAAGCGACAGTGACCAAATCTGAGACGTGTCATTATAACATAGAATTTCCTGCTTTTCCACATGTTTGACTTAGAGAACCAGGCACGTCCAAACCTTCCACTAACGGATCCGTACCAGGAACCTTTAACTGCAAGAGTTTGTTGCCAATAACTAAACCATTCTTGTTTAAAATTCTGTTTGAGTTTGGTAATGAAATCAGAGTTTGGCACAGGTACAGTAGACTCAGGAGCATTACTTTCAACGATCGCCTTGGCCAGGAAGTCGGCATTTTCGTTTCCTGTCACTCCGACATGAGATGGAGTCCACATAAAGATAATATGTACATTTAATTTATGAAGTTGGGAGTAGCGATTCTTGATATCGTAAATAATATAATTGGTGTTGCAGTCTAGTTTGTTTGATTGAAGAGCTTTTAGAGTACTCATACTGTCAGATATTATGATCCACTTGTTTTCCGGGGAATCAGCTGGGTGTTCCGAAATATAAGTTAATGCTTTCGATATAGCAAGTGCTTCTGCTGAAAAGATACTCATTTCTTGTGGCAATTTCACTCCGAATCCATTTTTAATGTGCGGTAGGTATATAGCTGCGGCAACGCCATTATCAGTTTTTGAACCGTCAGTGTATATTTGAGTAAAATCAATATATCTTGCCAGTTGTTCACAGATTTCATGTTTATTCTTTTTCTCGGGATCAACATGAAATACCATTGAAGTGAATTTACTATCAAAATCGTCTGAGTAGCATGCCCAATGATCTTGGCTTCTATGTATATTAGACTGCTGATTAAAGTCAACCATATAGGAAAAATCATGAAGAATGTAGGGAGTTTTGGAGGAAGAGGCCAAAGCCTGATTATTTCTGTAAAATTGTACCAAATTTTTAAACAAAGGATGGGGCCAATGGCTAACATTTTTAAGATAAACCTGTATTTTAGGTACTTGAAGCGAAGATTCAACGGTGGAATATTACATTCCACTTGAAGGGAATTAATGGGCGTGGTTTTCATAGCACCAGTAATAAGTCTTAAATTGTTATTTTGAATTACTTCCAATTTTCTTACAAGTTGATCATTAGCTGCAAAGCAAATAAAGCCATATTCAAAATGACTCCGAACTTATACAAAGTTATTAATACTTTCGGATCTGAACCCCAATAAGTTTTAGTAAGAGACTTCAATATGTTATAACCCCTATTTGCAGAGAGTATAATCTTATCAACATATTTCTTCCATGAGCAGTTACCCGTATTTGTCAATTGTCAATTGTAAGACGGGCTGGTTTCCGCAACTCGACGACTAAAGCGCCTATTTTGCGTGTGGGTGGGAATGCGACATCATTCGAGCCAACCCAACTCCTCCAGGAACGCCAGTAGGCCCTTTACGTTACCGACTATCCCTGGAAGGTCCCTCGATTGACCGAGGTGTTTAGCCCTGTAGTCCGCTACTCCTGTGCACTCCATGAGGACGTGAGCAGCCGTTTCTTCTGCCTCCAAGCAGGCTCTGCAAAGGGGGCTGTCGGTAACACCTAGGACATATAGATGTTTATTAAAGAAACCATGGCCAGTAAGTGCTGCAGTTACCAGTCGCATGCGCGGCCTACTAAGTCGAAGCAAGGTCTTAGCCAGCCTAGCGCTAGGGGACGGCAAGGCCAGCTTGGCCTGCCTGCACTCCTCATGGTTTGTCCAAAGAGTGGCATGATCATTCCTGGTCGACTCTCTCAGAAATGAGCGTACCATCTTGAAGGGAAGAGGGATGATAGGTTCGGGACCATACGCTGTCAAGCTAGATCCTTTACGCGCCAACTCATCCGCTGCATCGTTACCTCTTGATCCGCTGTGTCCTTTTATCCATTGAAGGATTACGCGGTTATGTTGACATACCTCCATTAGTCGTTTGTGACACTCGTAGATTAGCCCTGAGTTAATAGTGTTGCTATTTAGGGCTTGTAGGACGGCCATGCTATCCGAGAGGATTCGAATGGAGGAATCTCTTACCTTTCTCGATGCTATGGCATTAGCGGCCGAGATGATGCCCATGCATTCAGCTTGAAAGACAGTATTATGGGCACCCAGTGGAATGGCTATCTTGATGTTTAGGTCCTCCGAGAAGGTGCCTGAACCAGTGCCTGCTTCAGTTTTTGAACCATCGGTAAAAATTCTGAGCTCTTTAACGTCGAGCCCCTCAATCCGATGGTCTTCATGTAACTGTATATTGTATTTTTTGTCAAAAACAAATTGTTTAGGGATTCTGTCACTGCAAGCCATAGAGATGGGAAATTTTTTGTAAACTTCCCCTAGGATGGCGGTGTGTGAGGTCCTGTTTTTCCTCCAAAGTCCTAAGGTGTTGAGTCTCACCGCAGATAATGCAGCCTCCTGCTTAATATACAGCTGGAGTGGCGGAAGACACAGCATGGCCTCCATTGCTACTGTTGGAGTAGTTCTCATACTACCTGTGATAGCCATGCAGGCCAGCCTTTGGAAGCTTTGGAGTTTGCTTACCATTGTGGTTAGTTTGGTCCTGGTCCACCACACCACAGCTCCGTAGCAAACAAGAGGACGGATCACCGTTACGTACAGCCAAAGAATGATGTTGGAAGAAAGTCCCCACTTTTTCCCCACCATTCTCCGACACTGCCAGAAAGCAATACTCGCCTTCTTTAGTTTGTTGTCGATGTGGCTACTCCAGTTGAGCTTGCTGTCCAAGGTTCAGTTACCCGTAAAAATAACTCCCAAAAACTTGATCTCCGATGCAAACATTAAAGGAGTGTTATTAAAATAAATTTTAAACTGAGCTTGTTTGATTTTGTGGAAAATTAACACTTTAGATTTTTCAGGACTGATGTCTAAATTTAAATATTTGAAATAATTTGAGAACCTAGAAAGCGAATCATTTAGATTTCGCATAACCTCATTTGCATTCATTCCAGAGCTATATATCACCAAATCGTCCGCAAACTGAAGGTTTCGGACTTTGGAGCCCAAAATAAGATTAAGTTTATGAATATACAAAGTGAATAAGAGTGGGCTTAAAATCCCACCTTGACAAATTCCCTTAAAAGATGAGCGGGGACCGAGCAATTGATTGTTAATCTTAACATAAACTTTTCTGTCGTGAAGAAAGGAAAAAATAAAATCAATAAATTTAATAGGAATCCCAATGGAAGCTAATTCCCTACACAAAATATGATGATTGACATTATTGAATGCACCAACAACATCAAAAAAGACTCCGGCAAACGACATTTTCTTCTTCACAGATTGAAAGATGTCTAATTGTAATTGAGCTATACTTTCTCTTGACGATCGACCTTTGCGAAACCCAAACTGGTTCATGGGTAGTATATGATTGGATTCAACAAAAAACTCTAGCCTTTGTTTTAGAACTTGTTCAAAAATTTCACCAACGCAAGATGTAAGTGCTATAGGTCTATATGAGTCAGGGCAATGTTTCTCTTTATTTGGTTTTAATATTGGAATAAGACAATCTGATTTCCAATCATCAGGAATTATATTTTGAGACCATAAAGAATTGACCACATTTAAAAGAACTGATTTAGATTTATTAGAAAGCATTTTTAACATTTTGTAAGGAATCCCGTCAAGGCCAAAAGCTGTATCTCTCCTAGATGAAATAGCTGACTGTAATTCTTAAAAATAAAATGGTTTTACCAGAAATTCGCTATTCTTAGCATGCACATAACTATGTAAATTCAAGTTAGACTCAACGGTATCAGGCGTATATTTTTTAAGGAATTCGAAGACCCAACTTATGTTATTGTTTGAGAAACTATGTACGAAAGTTTTATTAAATTTTTTCATGATAGTCCAAATATGCGAAATCGGCGTGATTCTGTTGAAGGATTCACATAATGCAACCCAACTAATTTGTTTTTGCTGCTTTAATGTAAGCTTTTTAAGAGCTTGCTTCTTTTTGAAATTGATGTAATTACATTCAGTTGGATCATTTTTAAATTGAATATACGCTTCTTTAGAGTACTCTACAACCTGGCTGCATATTTCATTCCACCATGGGAGAGGAATTCTTTTTTTCCTAAATATGCCTGGTGATGAATTATTATTACGAAAACTGGACACTGGTGATGAATTCCGAGCAGCTAAAATTAAAATATCAATAAGATTTTTATAGCAACTAAAGATAGAGTTTGAGGTATCTATATTGAATTCTTGTAGATGGGTATCTACATTTTTTTTGTAATTATTCCAATTAACACGACGAAAGTTTAAATGAGTTTTCATAGCTGAACAGTCTAATGGAGATGAAGTGTAAGGTGAATTGTTGTGAATAAGTATTTTAATTATTACTGGAAGATGGTAACTACCTAGCGGGTCATCATACACTGTCCAATCACAGTTCAGAGCCAGTGATGGAGAAATAAAAGAAAGATCTAAAGCATTTCGCCTCCATTGGTGAGATCCAATAGTGGTCATTTGGCCATCATTTAGCAAAACTAAGTTATTGTCATTAGTACTTGAAAGGACATCACGACCACGAGCGTCTGTTGATTGACATCCCCATGCCGAATGGAGAGCGTTAAAATCTCCCGCAAAAAGCACAGGTTCTGGAACACTTTGTATAAGTTGATCAAATCTATGTTTGGTAAAAACCGGTAGACAGTTTTTAGGGCTATAAAAACTAACAATTGATACTTCCTTATTATCTCCGTACATTAAACGTATTGCTATGTTCTGAATGGAATTATCATAAAATGTATCAAGTTTTCTAAAAGTTAAGCTGTTATGAACAATTATGGCAACACCATTATGGTCGTTGCCGGAGTCCAATCTACAAATATTATAACCTCGAATATTGAAACGTTGATTCGGTTTTAGCCAAGTTTCACAAATAATTGCTACGTGAATATTATTCTCCTTCAGGAAATGTGTTAAAACAAGTCTATTACTAATTAAACTTTGTGAGTTCCATTGCATTATGTTTAATTGATCCATTAAAAAAAATAACAAATTAATTACTCTTACTTAGTGTTTCAAGAAGAATGGTTTTAATATTTTGTGAATTAATTGAAAGTTCGTTTGTTTTGTTCTGAGTTAGTAACTTAGTTACTGAGCCTACTATAATGTTCATTATATGTTCTGAATTGAGAAGCAGTGCTAGCTGATCAGAAGGGCTTTTAGATATTAGTGGAGGAAATGATTTTTCCAGGGTTTCAGCAAATGTTTTCTTGTCTAATTTCATTTTGTTTTGATTAATTTTCTCCTTTTTTACAGGGCAGTCAGGTGAGATGGCGATATGATTGCCTTTGCAATGACAGCAAGAGGCATCCACTGCATCAACTGTGCAAGACTTGAAGTTGTGGCTGCCTGAGCAGATAGAGCACTTCTCTGCGTTTTTACAAAATTTAGCTATGTGTCCATACCTCAGGCACCGCAGACACTGCTTCACTGGAGCGATGTACGGGCGAACCTCGAAACGCCAGCTGTTCAGATCCACACTGTCGGGCAGGGATGGGCAGGAGAATGTTATTAGACTGTCTTCAAAGGCTGGAACTCAACAGTGTTATTGTTAATTGTTCTTTTCATAAATCTTCTTACTGATACTATGTTTTTGGAGCAAGAAATATTTGAATAGATCTGCTCATTGGATAAATCAAGTGGCACATGTTGTATTACTCCAGTCACTTCAGTGGCCGTAGCAGGAATAGTCGCCTTTAGTTTGTATGAATCCAGAAATGTTTTATTGCTTAAAGCTGCATTGGCGAGCCCTGGCCGCTCAAACACAACGCCAATCTTGTATTTGTTGATGCCTCTTAACTGTTTTATGCCTTTATTGAATCTTTTGAGGCAGTTCGCTAGAGCCATCATGTCTCTGTCGCCCAATGCCTTGCCAGTGTCGCTGCTTTCAAAATAAACGATATAATCTAATTTACCTCCATCCACTGGGTAATAACGGACATAATCCGGGACCTGAAAAGGCTTATACTTATCCTTGTCATCTTTTGGTTCATCACACGGACTTGAGGATTCCCCACTATCAGACAGATCCTCCTCCTCCTCTTCCTTCTTTCTTTTCTTAGGCTTCTTCCTGCCCATTTTTAACCAATTTACAGTATTTTTAGATAGCCCACTGAAATTAAATTAAATTTTCAAAATTTAAATTAAAATTTTCCGCCTATCAAGACAAAAGTTCCCCTGTCAGCTGTTAAGTTGACGTTGACGTCTATCAGGTTAACGGCGTTCCGTTTCACGTGCGGCTAGAGCGGCCGATTGACTTTTGTCAAAGTTTAAGTTTTAGTTGGCACGATGAATGAAGACGACGAAGCGGAGAGGCGGCAGAGGCTGCTCATAGCAGAAGAAATGGCCCGTAAAGAGGAGGAGTTGCAGGTACTCGAAAGTATACTGGAAGAAGGGGCAGCAACGAACCCCATGAAGCCCCGCTTTTCACTGGCCCGCTTTCCCCCCCAGGGCTCCCCAGTTTCGATCCCACCACAGGCAATGCAGGCAAGTACTCAGAAGCGGCTCTTGTCATCACCCGAGGAGGTGCAGGACGTGGTCCGCAGGAGGCTTCGCAGCGGTAGGCCGTCCACGGTTCCTCCAGTGGGCGGCATACTGTCGTCGGTCACCTGCCCTATGCAGGACCCTACACGATTGGCCCCTAGCACCGCTGCCACTGATGCTCCAGCCGCTGCTGCTGCTCCCGCACCCGCACCAGCACCCATGGCCCAGGACCCGGAGGTAACCGCTCATGTCGCACAGGTCGCCGCCCCCATAGTAGCTAGGTCCCACCCAGTTTCAGCTGACATCATAGAAGCCGTCCACAAGGCAGTCAAAGGCATAGGCGTGGTCACCAACTGCTCGAACAAGCTGAACATCTCGGACAAGACGTCCATTGCCGCCCACGGCCAGGACATCCTGGCAATGGTCGCACACCGCGCGCTCAGGCTGAGCGACACTGAACATGAGGTGACCGCACTCAAACTCCGGTTAGTGCAAGCTTCAGGACAGCAGTCTGGGTCATCCTTGGAACCCACCGCTCAGCCACAGAACATGGTCCCCTGCTACGCAAATGCAAGTGCCTCACAAGGGTCCCACGGTAATTTTTTACCCCCTGGCAGGTTCTGACACCATAAAGACGTCCGACGACATGAAGAAGGCTCTGCAGTCGGTGGTGAATCCATCAGAGTCGGGGATCAAAGTCACGCAGGTACGCAGAGTGGGCAACTCAGGGATTGTTGTCAGGACAGCCTCCGAGGAGTCCGCGAAGAAATTGCGTGAAGCAGTTCCGTTGGGACTACGTGTGGCGGAGCCCAAGACACGGTTGCCAAGGGTGGCTTTTAGGTATGAGCGCAGCTGACCGGGGAGCAAATCCTTGAGGAGCTCTATCGAATAAATATGGCTGACGACCCGGATTGGCCCTCGTCCTGGTTCCGAGAGGAGTGCAAATTTGCGGTCTCCAAGCAACTGGGTCCGAGGTATCTGACCATCTTGGAGTGCTCTCCGGCCCTTAGGGATAAGCTGGTAGGACTAGGTCACGTCTATATCGGCTGGGATGAAGCGGAAGTGTGCGACCACATTCGGTCGACTTGCTGCTCCAAGTGCCAGCAGTACGGGCACCCGGAGAAGTACTGCCGTTCCAAAGAGGTTACCTGCGGGAAGTGCGGTGAGGTAGGGCACCGGCACACGGACTGCAAGTCGGTGACCACATGTTGCGCGACCTGCAAACGATTCAAGCGATCGGAGGCGGCGACCCACACCACCGCAGCCACTAACTGCCCCGCCCGGCTTCATGCCGAGGAGCAGGAAGCGGCCAAGACGATGTACCGATAGCAGTTGAGGGCGTCAATACTATTTTGTTCGGGCAGCTCAACCTACAAAATTCGGAAGCAGCCACCGCAGAACTTCCAGTGGTAGCGAGTTCGCACCGACTCGACTTGGTACTGGTCCAGGAACAGTACAATGGTCGGCCCGGAATTCTGCAGTGTGGCACCAACCCCAGAGCTGGCGTCTTAGTACTGAATTGCGCGATAGCAGCCACGCTCCTACATCACATGAGCAACGAGCACTGCTCGGTAGTTCACGTCGCTTACGGTGATAACAGCCTGCACGTAGTATCAGCATACTTCCAGTATAGTCACGATATCGGTCGCCACATAGCACACCTAGAATCGGTTCTTCAACGGCTTTCAGGCAAACCTACTCTCGTAGGAGTTGACAGCAACGCTTACTCGCCTATGTGGCACTTCGATAGGAGACAGTATACTGGACGTGGGCGGGATACGGAGTATAGAAGAAACCAGATGGAGGGCCTCATCCTCGGCAAAGATCTTCTTCTGCACAATGTCTCGGGACAGCCGCCGACCTTCAGCGGTCCCAACGGTAAGTCAAACGTTGATTGGACCATTACTACCAGAGGAATAAACGTGTGCGACTGGACAGTACATGATGGCGCCAGCCTCAACGATCACCAGCTAATCAACTTCAAAACAGTCTTCCGGAGGTTAGACTCGAGAGCCAGTGAGTCTTCAGGACCTCTGCTGCCTCCGTTCCGGACGCCTGGTGTCAATTGGGCCAACTTTTGTTCGACACTTCATTCTCGAATGGACAGGATTCACCCAGGCCTTTCCGCCACCAGGTACTGCGAACGATATTCGGAGATCTTGCTGCGCACTCCCCGGGAGACTTTGGGGCATTGCGGCAAAGGTAACGATGGCAGGTATGAATGTTGGACCCCGGAGTTGGACACTCTTCGAACTATGGTCAACCGAGCTCGGCGCGAATGGCAACAGTCAAGACGCGCAGGAGGGATGACTGAGCAGCGGCTTAATGACGATCACCGTGCCCTTCGGGGTAGATACAAGAAAGCCATGAAGCAAGCAGAGTTAGAATTCTTTCGCAAGATTGCCGAGTCAGGTAACGGCGATCCTTGGCGTAAACGCCCGCAAGCCTCTGCTTGCGGGCGTTTACGCCCCCCGCCGAAAATCATCAACGGCACCAAGCTTATCGACGGCTACACGGAATCTACCGGGGCCACCATGTCAGACCTCCTTCAGACGCTGTATCCAGACGACGAGCCGCCGAGGGATACCATCTACCACCAGTCTGTCCGTGCAGCAGCTGCCTTCGCGCAATCCGGCCGTGACATGACAGCTCCCGAAAAGGTGACGATCGAGCGCATCGTGCGCTCCCTGCATAAGACGGCTCCAGGTATTGATGGTATCACGGCAGCTTTAGTTAAGTGGGCGTGGAAGGCCACGTCAGACGAGATGTGGCTCATGCTGAGGAAGTGCATCGCCGAGGGAGTGTTTCCCGATCTCTGGAAATTAGGCCGACTCGTCGTCCTGCCAAAGAGCAACGGTAAGCCCCTTAGCGACCCGAAGGTGTACCGACCAATCACACTACTTCCCATTTTGGGTAAACTATTGGAACGCGTAATAGTTTCCTGTGCTCCCTGCTTGTATCGTAATATATCGGAAGCTCAATATGGGTTCACTCGGGGTCGTTCGACAGTGACGGCACTGTGCCGAATTAACGAAATTACAGATACCAGTCCAGCTCCGTACGTACAGCTTATCTTTCTGGACATCTCTGGTGCATTCGACAACGCGTGGTGGCCAATGATCCTCCTCAAGGTGAAGCAAGGTGGAGCCCCGCCGAACCTTTACCGTATCTTGTTCAGCTACTTTAGCAACAGTAGAGTCATTTTCTATGTGGGAAGTCAGACCTGCTCCAAGACAAGCACCATAGGATGTCCACAAGGGTCAGTGTTGGGCCCAACGTTATGGAACATCCTCCTGAACGATCTCCTACTGCTGCAGCGACCCGAAGGAGTGCATTTGATTGCGTATGCCGATAACGTGACGGTGGTGATCGAGGCGTCTTCGCGCGCGGACATCGAACGGAAAGCCAGCGTCGTGTTCGGGGAAATATCGGGTTGGGGATCCCGCAACCGTTTGGGATTCTCTTCAGCGAAGTCCTTGACCATGACGTACAAAGGGGGGTTCAAGCGAGCGCCAACGATCAGATTCGAAGGCGCGTCGATCAGGAGTGTGTCGCAAGTTACGTTACTCGGTGTCACTCTGGACGAGGCTAGGTACTACTTGCCGCATGCGAATACTATAGGGCAAAAGGCCTCCGCTTGTTTCGGCAAGATGTCGCGGGTTTCCGCAACCAGATGGGGTGTGAAGTACCGGGCCCTCCGAGTTTTGTACTCGGGGATATACATAGCTACGCTTACGTACGCTGCCGCACGTAAGCGTAGCTATGTATATCTACGCGTTTGGGTGTGAGATGGTTCTCATACTCGTTGCCGGCCGACAAGACCCAGAAGGTGGCGATCCGCGGGCTGCCTTCTAACACCGCGCCGGAGGAGATAGTCGCGGCGCTTGCAGAACTCGGTGTGGAGGCCGAGTACTGTAAGCAGATCCGGGCGCGCAAAGGATGACCCGGCTGCATCTTCTTCGCCAACCTGAAGAAGAACCCAGACCGTGCCCCCGGCGCTGTGTACGAGATCACGGAGCTTTTGTACATGCCGGGGGTGAAGATTGAGGCCTGGCGCTCGAAACAGGGCCCGGCCCAGTGCCACAGGTGCCAGCAATTCCGGCACTCGTCGCATATGTGCCACCGCCCCCTAGCGTGCGTACGTTGCGGCGGTCCCCACTCGGCGCGGGAATGCCCCCGCCCGAAAGACCAGCCACCGACATGCGCCAACTGCGGTGGCCCGCACACGGCAAATAATGCGACGTGCCCCGTGTTCCGCCAGGAGGCGCGAAACAAGAAGGCCGGCACTGTGGCGCTCACCAACGCGCCCGGGCCCAAGAAGGTGCAGCCTCCCCCTCTGCCTCGTCCCGACCTGCAGGAACCAACGGCGCCCGCCTCGCTTATGGCGCAGGCGAACGACGGAGCCCCCAAGCAGAAGACGAAGCGGGGGGGGAAGAAGAAGAAGAAGGCGACGGCTCCACCTGCCGCCGGCGCCGCGGCGGCTACCCTCGCCACCAGCGAGACTGCGGCCGCCGCTGGCGCCGCCACTCCGGCTGCGGCGATAGGGCAGCAGGACTTGGGGCACCTCACAGCCCTGCTCGCCCTCCTCAGCGACCCCACTGCCCTGGGCAGACTCACCGCTCTGCTCCGCAATGAATGAGCCGCTCAGGGTCGTCCACTGGAACGCGCAGTCGCTGACAGGGAAGAAGCGGCTGCTCCACGTGTTCCTGAGGGACTACCGCGTCGACGTGATGCTCATCAGCGAGACACACCTAGCCGGAAGCGACAAGCTGTCGCTGCCCGGCTGCTTCGTCTACCGCAAGGACGAGAAGACCTCCAGCGGCCGAACATTTCGAGGCCTGGCAGTCATCGTCGGCAGGAAGATCGTCCACCAGCTCGTCGACGCCCAGGAGTATTCATCCCTGTATGCTTTGGGCGTCGACCTCCAGGTCGCCGGCGAGGTGCTGCGACTCTACGCCGCCTACAAGCCCCCCAGTACACCAATCCGCACCGCCGAGCTACGGGGGCTGCTACAGTCGCCGCACCCGACACTTGTCGCCGGCGACCTCAACGCCAAGCACACCGCCTGGAACTCCACCAGGGTGTGCCCAGCTGGACGCGCCATCCACGCCGACTCCGTGAGCCACAACTACGACGTCATCGGTCCCGACGAGCCCACCCACTTCGACACGCGGGCCGGATGGGACATCATCGACGTCGTGGTCGTCAGAGGTCTCGGGACACCGCCGAGCCAGGAGGTTCTCCCTGACCTCCCTTCGGACCACAGGCCTGTTCTTCTCGTCCTGGCGGATCTGCCCACCCGGGTATCTCCGCCAGCATCACGTCGCCGCTACCAGTGGGGCGCCTTCACCGCCGCCCTAGACCAACCCTCCACCAGTTGCCCCGTAAACCAGCCGGAAGACGTTGACCGCCTGGCATCGCTGCTAACTACCCAGATCCGAGACGCGCTCGACCTATCATCGCACACCGTAGCTCGCGGGGGGAAGCCCAATCCTCTTCCTGCTGAGCTGCGCGCACTCATCTGCGATAAGCGCGCTCTCCGGAAGCAGTGGCAGCAAACCCGCTGCCCCACGATGAAGACCAGGCTCAACGCCATGACGGCAGAGCTGAAGCGTCAACTTGATCTCCACGCTGAAGAATCTTGGGAACGCCACGTCGAATCCATAGGCGACCACGTCCCCTCCGTGCATCGCCTGTGCCGGGCTTTGTCGACCACTCCTGCTCCTGTTCGACCAATCCTGGGCAGCGACGGCCTACCAAGATTCCGAGCCCAAGACCGTGCGGAGATCTTCGCCGAATGCCTCGAGAAGCAATTCAAGCCGAACCCAACGGATGATGTGGAGCACGTCGCAACAGTCGAGAGACACCTGCGAGAGTACTTCGCCACGCCGATAGCTCCCGGAGAGGACCCCATCGTCGTCACGCCCGGCCAGATTGTGCGTGCATTCCGACGTACCAAGCCCAGGAAAGCCCCGGGCGCAGACCGAATACCCAACACGGCGCAGTTACATTTGCCGCCACGCACTGTGGCGGCCGTTGCGCGCCTGTTTAACGGTATCTTGCGCACGGGTCACTTTCCAACCCAATGGAAGGAGGGCTTGGTTATCATGTTGCCCAAGCCGGGCAAGGACACCAAGCTGCCTGAGAGCTATCGGCCGATCACCCTACTGAGCACCATCTCAAAGGTGTTTGAGAAGCTCCTGTTAGCGAAGTTACTGCCCCACATCCAGCCGCGCCCGGAACAGTTCGGCTTCAGGCCCGAGCATTCTACGACGCTTCAGCTCACCAGAGTACTGAATGACATGACGGTTTGTTTGAACAAAAAAGAATACACTGTCGCAGTACTTCTGGATATGGAGAAGGCGTTCGACAGAGTATGGCACGAGGGGTTGCTGTACAAGCTGTCGACGTCCCCTGCCCCAAGAAGAACGGTCAAGACAATCGCCTCTTTCCTGAAGAATCGCCGCTTCCGAGTGATGGTGGAAGACGCCGTCTCCGAGGAACATCCCGTCGCAGCCGGCGTCCCCCAGGGCTCCTGCCTGTCTCCCGCCTGCTACGCCCGATACACGGACGACATCCCCGTCGGGCCGGGTGCCCAGCTGGCACTCTTCGCAGACGACGCAGCCTACTACGCGTCGTCGTTCCAGGCTCCGCACGCTGCCATCAAACTGCAGCGCACCCTGGACATCTTGCCCGACTGGCTCGCCAAGTGGCGACTGTCCGTCAATGTTGGGAAAACGCAGGCGCTCATCACAGGCCAGAGTCTCCTTCCACCATTGCTCCAGCTCCAGGGACAGCAAATCGAGTGGTCTTCGCAGGTGAAGTACCTGGGAGTGACCATTGATCGCCGGCTCACCATGAAGCAACACGTTGACAACGTCGTCAGCCAGGTCAAGGTGGCACGCGCCAAGCTGCGTCCACTTTTCGACTCCAACCTCCCTCTGAGGGCGAAGCTTGGGATCTACAAAACCTACGTGAGATCCCGCCTCACCTACGCGGCTCCGGCATGGTACGCCCTGTGCTCGGAGACGAACAAACGGAGACTCCGAGCCCAAGAGAACCTCTCTCTGCGTACCATCGTCGGCGCCCCCCGCTACGTGAGGAACGCGACAATCCAGAGGGACCTAAGATGGGAAACCGTGGACCAGTTTGTCCAGAGGCTGGCGAAGGGCATGTTCGCGCGTGCGGATGCTTCACATCTTCCACACATCGCCGAACTGGCGCCGCACCACGCGCGCCCGCCCGACCGCCGCCGCCTGCCACGCGACCTGGTTGCCTAGCCGGCGATCACCCACTGCACACCAGCGCCACATCAAGACCACCGCCCGCAGGGGCCATCCGATGACCTGTCCACAGGAGTGGACAGAGGCGATTCTTCGGGAAGAGGTCCGTAGACCTGACCCCGACTCCCCACGCCCCAGAAAGGGTGCGTGAGAAGATAATGAAGATGGACGCTGCCGCAGTATGGTACCGATGCTCGTCCAACTTTGTTGTCAGAAGGGCGTTGATACGAACGCAGAGACCGGCGCTAGTTTTACTAACGAAGGCTTACCGATCGTGCAGCTCCGCAGCGTTACCTGTGCTTGCGGGAGTTTTACCAGCCGATTTGGAGGTCTGTCGTGCAGGATGGATTGCTCAGGAGCGACACCAACTGGCCCCCAGGGAGTACCGGAAACTCAAGACGACGGTTAGGGCAGACATCGTAGCTCAGTGGCAGGAACGATGGCAGGGCAGTAAGGACGGCCGCGAGCTGTATGGATTCTTCCCAGACGTGGGCGTGAGGCTCAGTTCAGAATGGGTAGAACCGGACTTCATGGTCTCCCAAGTACTTACCGGGCACGGATGCTTCAGACAGCGCCTACACAGGCTAGGGCTGTGCGAGTCTGCAGAGTGCCCATGCGGCGAGGACAACGAGAGCAGGGATCACGCCCTCTGGGAATGTAGGCTATACGCGGACGAGAGATCAGAGATGCTGGATGCACTGAAGAGGACAACGGTTGGCCCAATATTCCACGAGGAGCTAGTTTCTTGCGAGCAGAACTTCAAGGCGTTGCGCAAGTTTGCGCACTCATGGCACACCAAGAGAAGAATATTTGAAGATTGAGGACAGCAGTGTAGGACGAAAAAAATAAAATAAAATAGTACTGTATGGCCTGCCCAGAAAGGGAGAAAGGCCGGGACGCATTCAAGAACTTGTAGGACATCAAGAAACTGCATGCGCGAAAGAGCCGAAGGCAAGTAGCGCATGACAGTGCCCAAGATTCGGTCTGTAAGCCGCGAAGGCAGGAAAGACCATTGGGTGGTGGAGGGAATGCCCGGATGAAAGCACATCTTCAAAACTGTTCTGTATATTCATGTCGTCCATCGACTTCACGAGACTCCAGACCGGAAGTTTTATGTGATTCTACTAGTGACGAAGGTAAGTAATTAAATAAGTTTGCTAATGATTATTAAATTAACCAGGTGTGTGTGAGTATGTACGTGTAGTAGTCGTACCGGGGTGGACTGGACAAGCATAAAATTAAATTAAAGCATTAGTTAAAGCAGGTCAGTTTCCGTGAGTGAGATCCTTCTATTTAAAGATAGTTATAAAATAAAGGGCTAACTGTAAATGCTTACTTATTTTCAAAAGGCCAATAATAATAATAATAATAGAACAGTTTGATTTGGGTGACATTAGAAAGGCTTTTTTTATAAATGGTTAGGAAGTTTTGCAGACTATTTTCGCTAATATTTATATTATCTACTTTTTAACAGATAACGAAGAAAGAGCAGTGATACCGGTTGCTCTCAATGATGAAAGTATCGCGAAAAAATCAAAATGGAGGATTCACCAGCAATTTCAATGATGTCTCAGTTTGTAGTGAAAACATACGAAAAAATCTTTTTCGTATGTTTTCACTACAAACTGAGATACAAATTTACTACAAATTTAGCCAACTGTTTATTAATGTTTTGTTTATACAAAACATTGATAAACAGTTGGCTAAATTCTTTTTTGCAACCAACACTCCATTTCGTCACTGCGTGCATCCAGAGTTTATTAAGCTGACGCAAATATTGCGACCAGGGTATTTCGCACCTAATAAAAAAAATTGCCGGTAAATTACTAGACGAGGTTTATGAAAGTACAAAATCAAATATGAAAAATTGTTTGAAAAATAAAGTGGTTTGTATGGCATTGGATGGTTGGAGCAACATACGCAACGAGCCTATTGTTTATGCTAGTATGACAACCATTGATGATGACGGTAAGGGTAAGGTGTATCACATAAATACAATACCAAGGACAAAAGTCACACCGGTGATTACCTTCTGGCCCTAGCAGTAGATAGCATAAAAACATGTCAAAGTTTTGGTTGTCATATTCGAAGCTTTGTTACTGACAATGCCGCCAATATGGAAAAGATGAGAAGGCAATTGGCTGAGTTGGAGGACAATGAGATTGGGGATTTTATCACATATGGTTGCTCAGCCCATCTTTTGAACTTATTCGCCAAGGATATTGAAGCAGAAGGAGACATAAAAAAGAAGGTAAAAAATATTATAAAATATTTTAAATATCACCAGTTTCCAGCAGGGAAGAACAGGGAAGCTGGTGGAAAGGCACTTGTTATTCCTCAGTATGTGCGCTGGAATACCTTGGCAGACTGTCTTGACTCCTATATCAGTATCTGGCACTGTCTTGAAAAGATATGCAGCGAACACAGGTCTATATTAGACTTGGCGATTGTAAGAAGTGTTCAAGATATGGAGTTTAAAGAAAACGTAGAGCTCTATAAAACTAAACTTCAAAAAATATCAGTTGCCCTCGATCGCGTGCAGAAGGAAATGTGTCCTTTAGGTGAATGTACTGACATATGGAAAACACTTTTGTCATAGGAGTGGTCGCAAGAAGAACAAAGGAAGCTTGAAGCAAGATATAACGTTGCAATGACACCAGCACATCTTGCAGCTTATTTACTGGACCCCAAATATAGTGGCGCTGGTTTAACGGAGGAAGAAGACACAACAGCTATGGAATTCATAGATTCACACAGTCCTCAGGCTATGAGAGATGTACTTGCAGAGCGGGCAAAAATATTTCCTTTTAAGGAATATTTATTTAAAGATGATACTCTTAAAAATAACTCACGTGTATCTGTGGAGGAAATCATTTGGGTCTAAAATAGATTATAGGTGGAGTGCATTCTAGCTAATGGTGCATGGCGTATTTGGTTCGTTCTACAATGAGGCACCACAAACGTATTTGAATTGATACGTCGAGAGTTAATGCGTGGCACAGATAGTCCAATTTTCTCCAGAACATCCTGCCATTTTACTTGGCTGTTTATAACATTGTGAAGGAAAGTCAGGTCAAGCATAGGTACGCCTTCGACCATATAATGTGGTTAGCTTGAAAAAAGAAAGCATGTCCTCGTAAGAGTCCCTGTGATTAATTCCAAAGGAATTGAAAGCAAGGTGTCGTGTAAAGGACCGCTGTATAGACTCTAGCTTCTCAACGTGGACGCTATAAACTGGGTTTCAGGTGAGACTACCGAACTCCAAAATACTTCATACAAGAGTGTTGAAGAGAGTAATCTTGCACTGAACTTTTTTGAACTCCTCATGCGTGCTACCATGAGAAATCCAAACATTTTCGCAGCTCTACTAACTATGTGGTCATTATGTGGTACAAATATAAGCTTTGAGCTAAGATGACTCCGAGGTCCTCTATCCCCAATGGATGGATATATGGTACTCATTTATTTTGAGTACCGTATATCCATCCATTGGGGAAGATTACGCAAATCTTTTGGGTTTCTAACACAAACTTTAATCTGAGGTTTGCTATTTGATAAACATTTGATAACAGCAACTAAAGTTTCATTCATCTGAGGTTCTATGGATATCTGAATATTAACAAATAGTTTCTCTGAATAACGAAACTATTTGCAGACATTTGCTTTACTTACTTACTCTGTGATTCATTTGTTAATAAACTCAGATGAACGAAACTCTTTGCTTACTAACTCTGTTTTAATTATATACAAACGTTTGAGTTTCGTATAACTGAGCGTTTAGCATCCTCTAAATGGGTCTAATTTGATAGTTTTTTCACAACACGGAAATGACAAATACTTACTGTGGTAGGTAAATACCTTTTAATGGTAGCGGAGCTGAGAAGACCATTTCGTGAGTGACTTGTGCGCGTTAGATTGAGGTATGATATAGTAATTACCGTACTTAGATAAAATGTATTGGAAAGTAGCCTTATCATCAAGCAAATAATGTGAGTTTTAGGGTTCCGTACGTTAAAAAGGAAAAACGGAACTACTATGGATCACCCGTGTGTCTGTCCTAGGTGTGTAAATGTGATATTTAACGACGGAATTCTTAAGCGATTAAGTTGAAATATGCACAATTGGCGGGCAAATCAGAAAATACAAATGAAAGTTTATCAAATTATTACATTGAAAATCCTCAACCCCACCTAAAAATACTACAGCAGAATATTCTCAGCTTACATCGTAACTTTGGTAGTCTATATAACAGAACCTAATACGAAATACATGCCTGGTCGTACTCAGATTAATAATTTTGTTAGTGCCGAATGTCCTTTTTCTTACGGAGTACCACAAGGCAGTGCGCTCGGTCCATCCCTCTTCCTCAGTTACATAAATGACCTTTGTAATATGGAAATTGAAAATTGTAAATTTCAAAGCACTAACTTTATAGAAGAAACTTGGGATGAGCAAAACACTTTAAAAAAGGTTATATATAATTATTTTGTCGAAAAATAGCACTCACATTTTTCACACTCACTCATATTTTTCTAAACATTTTTCATGCCCTTCTCCATAACTCCAATATACAGAATGAAATATTTTTTTGCCATAGTTGATAAAAAAAATAACTTTATTTAACATATTAAGTACCGCAGAAAATGAACGTACGCTTTTAAGTAACTGCGCCACGTTGCTGACAAAAAGCTTCTTAACCGCACAACGACCACGGACGTTATATGTCGCCATTTTTCCGCTTTTGGTTTTGAATTTTATTACCATGGCATGAGGTTCGAAATCGCGATGCCTCAAAAATTCCCGTGGTCAGAGGTTCAGAGCAGAATATTTTTTTTTCGAATTCCTCTACTGCACTGTTTTAGTTTTTTGATTTATTGCGCAACCAAAGAGGTGGCACATGTCAAGTTACTGAAAGAAAAACCCTAAATTTCTAATGCGATCGGTTGGCCAACCTGACGGCCGTATGGAGTTACACATTTTGCGTGTGAAGGATGTGTGTGAAAAATACGGGCTTAAACAAACTAAATAAAAAAATAAATTACAAAATACGATACGAAATACTTTTATTATGAAAATGGAATATTCAAGTGACACGAAAATTTCCCTAACACCGGAAGTAATTAAATCGAAGCCAAAAACGTAATAGAAAACCTATTGCCGCAAAAATCCCGCGTAAAATAATGACACTATTCTAACTTCTCTCCAGTTTTATTTTTCACCTACTGTCCTTGCAGTAGATGAAAGAAAAGCAGATTTTGCACCTAGCATTAGGTAATCAATATTGCACTCGTGCCTTCTAGAGCCAATAAGTACCTGATACATTAATAAATTACTTTCTGTTTAGTGCAACAATCTATTAAGGTTCCCCTAACGTCAATGTCACGCTTTACTTGTACAGCTGTACAGTGTGAAATATTGCCAGTCAAGTTCTGTGAATTATAAAAACCCGCTGCCCAATGAATAAAACAATAAGTTATGTAGTAGTTTTATTACATCATCACACTATACACACGTGAAATGACATTTGCTGTGTAATAAATGAATTCTTATAACCGATTATCACAGAAAAAATCCCAGAAATTAGTCGATCGTTGAACTCCAACCCCATTGCGTCGCTCTGTTTTTTATCGCACGAGTCATGATTTTGAACGATGTTGTTGTCAGCGGGCAAATATGCAAACCAAATGCAAACCAAGTTCAGTTGAGTTTACTTTATCCAGTAAAATCTATCTGAAGCACGAAATAATTACGGTACAAAGTACCCAAGAACTATATCAGTAAAATTACCCTTTCTCACTCAATAACAATTCCAATAAATTTATAATAATACATGTTCCTTTACTCGAAGAAGCGATAGAGAGTAGGCTGAGTTTATTCGAATTAAATTAAAAGAGAAATTTTGAGTTGTCAGTCTTATTCGCTAATGATAATTATGACATAGAAGTTAACCTCATGTTAACAGCCTGGCGCAAGAAGGCCTTATTTGTTTAGCGCCTTGAAGAATTGTATACATACACGTATGACCGAATTCAAGGAAAACACCAATTGTTCAACTGGTCCATAAACTGGTTTCAACTTTCGACAGTTTCCAATTAGCACCACGCTTTTACCTCCAGTGTTTTCCGAGAAATACACGAAACAGATTTAATTAGCAACTCTTATTATTATAGGAACTTTGACTATCGTACATATTATAAACTTTGCATATACTACACACGCCATCATTTACACCAATGTAAATTGAACTCGCCAGTAAACCATTCTCAATAAGAACTTGGGTATCTATAGGCTGGTCATGTGGTTTATAGATTTGTGCCTTGCCACAACACAGTTTCTACTAGCGCGGAGGGTAGCGGACTATATTCTGCTTGTTCCACTACCTTGTAACTTACTCACCATTTTTATGGGATACCTACAATATCATCTTGTGTTTTTAGTTATAGTTCTAAAAATAGTTTTAGGTATATGGTATGGTAAAAATAATATAGATATGAATTACCACAAAGTTAAATATATTAGTACCAATTTGTTAGTAAGTACCTACTTTGTTACCAATTACTTTGTAACCAGCAACGATCTCTTAATAAATATTTCATTGCATTTCACATTTCAATTCAACAGTCCCCGAACCGGTAAGAGTGGTACTAGTTGTGTGTGTAAATGAAAGATATAGTTATATTTTATGAGGTTGTCAGGGACATCATTCTGAAGAACTTTCACTATGAAACCGATTCACTTCTCCATACAAAACAGCTGATCGCCCGAGAAGTAAAATAAAAGTTGCTCAGACAAACCGGTTTTCTAGTGAAAGTTGTTGAGAATAATGTTCCTAACAACCTTCTAAAATAAATGACTACACCTTTCTATTACACCCTGTATGCTTGCTACTTCTACTACTACTTCATATACTTGTGGCGAGGGGCTTTCCACCTGTCACGCAAATGGAGTAAATGGGTAAACGTGAGCACAAGTTAGAAGAGTTGTCTTCCATGGAAATTAAAACACTTTCAATGAAATTGTCGAAATTGCAATCTTTATTTAACGATTACGATGAGGTGCAAGGTCAAATAGGGGTTTTAAGTATATCCAATCAAGCCGATGAATTAAATAATCGTGACACTTTTGAAAAAGAATTTGACACAAACATTTCAATTGCGCAAGACTTTTTAGAGATCCATTCACCTTCCACAGATAACCCTATAAATAATACGAGCTGTTCTTCGCATTTTCATTACGACAATAGTGATGTTCTCGGATTTAAACTACCTGTAATCAAAATTCCGAATTCCGACGGAACTTATTTCAAATGGTTTGAGTTTAAGGAAACCTATATCTCCTTAGTTGACGACAATACAAAAATAAAAAACATCCACAAGTGCCATTATCTTCAATCATATCTGGAAGGTGGAGCGGCTCGCATTCTCTGTATCTTAGAAATTTCAGACTCTAACTATTCCGAGGTTTGGAAAATTCTTTGTAAACGTTACGATAATAAACGACAATTAATAAACAATCACTTAAAAGCTTTATTTAGCATTGAGTCAGTGCGAGAGATCGACAAGTCCCTTCGATTTATTGTACTCGAAGATCATATCACTAAATAATTCCGAGCTCTCTGCACACTAGGACTACCCGCGGAAAAGTGGGATATTCTAATTTTTAACATGGTGTCAGCAAAATTAGACAGCAGCACTTGTTACAAATGGGAAGAACATAGAAATATTTTGCCAGACATCCCAACATTAGACAATTTCTTTGATTTTCTCAAATCTCGAGCCGATGTTTTAGAGACAGTGAACAGACAAAGACACGGCAAGACTAGACATGTGCCACCGCCGCCCCCGCCTAAAACACAGAGTAAATCTTTTGCGCTCACGTCTAAAACGAACCCCCCTCCGACTATTAAGCCTATCAACGAATGTTTCGTGTGCCAAGGTCAGCAACGTCTTTACGAATGTGCCGCATTCAAAGCAAAAACACCAGAGGATAGGGTTACGTTAGTGTCTTCGCCTAAATCTTTGTGAAAATAGTTTACGGGTCGGTCATAAGGTTCAAACTTGTAGATTGCCAAGGTTCTTGCCGCTCTTGTAAACAAAAGCACAATACGCTCTTACATGTATCGGAACCTAAAGTCCTCAGTACTAGCACTAGTTTGTCAGCTTTGACTAATTCCGAAGTGTTGTTGTGCACCGCCCAAGTACAATAAAAAAACCCAATTACTAAAAAAACCCTGACAGTGCGAGCATTGCTTGACAGCGGAAGCCAGTCTTCATTTATTACCGAAAAGGTCCAACAAACTTTAGAACTGACTACTCAGCCATCCAATGTCAACATAGTTGTCAGACATGCCTATAAACAAGCACACGTCGCTCAATTGATCATTTAATGTCAACATGACATGCCTAGTCATACCTAAAATCTCCGAAAATTTACCTAAAGTATCTCTCAACGTCAGTCGCTATGATCTCTCCAAATTCAAAAAAAAGGACCCCGGATTTTATAAATCTTCTTTAATCGATATGCTAATCGGTGCCGATCTTTTTCGGGATCTTATAGGTTCCAATTAGCACTCATTAGGATAATAAGATCCTATTCTTCGTAGCTCGAAATTGGGATGGCTTGTTGCGGGTCCATTGCCTATATTACCTAATCAATCAAAACAACAATCAAATCAAATCACTCACTGTAAATTCTTATTAAAAGAGCCTAATTTACCTAATATCAATTAGGAACTACCTAGATACTGGGAATTAGAAAATATTCCCCAGTCTCACCCTTATACTAAACAAGAAAAAATGTGCGAACAGCACTACCTATCAAATATCTACCGATTGACAAATGGGCGTTTCTGCGTACGTTTACCACTTCATGACGAGGTCGATTGCCTAGGAGACTCCTACTCGTTAGCCAAGAAACGGCTTCTTAGTCTAGAAGGTCGCTTTACAAAGCAGCCGGAAATAAAAACAATGTAGGTATTCTGATTTCATTCATGAGTACGCAGAGCTCGAACATCTCGACGAGTCGCATATACCTTTTTTTATTTATTTATTTAATTAATGACATATTAAAAATAACTGAGTTACATACTTGAACACCACTTAAACCACTGAGGTTTGTGTGTGGTGTTATCTACTCATTATACAGTATTTATGGCTATATCTAAATTAAAGGAAGCTATATTCAATTAAAAGTTCAAAAAAGAGTGTGCAGTTCTCAAGTAGTATCCAACCCTTATAATTTTGAGAGAAAGTATGTTTTAAGTTTGTATTTAATATTTGTCTGCGTGATCGAGTTCCTGATTTGTGTAGGTAGGTTATTGATTAAGCGCGGAATCATGTAGGAGCTCGTTCGCTCACCGTAGGTATTGTTTGCGCGTAAAGTAACTAGTTTATTCTGCGCCATTCGCCTGGTTATTATAGGGTGGTTGATTTTTCGACGATCACTTTTATTGAAGAATTCTTCTTTAAGTAGGCAATAGTGAACTTTGTGCGTGATTGGAAGTACTCCACAGTACTTATATAGTTGGTTATCATCATTGTCAAATTGGTTTTTTATTTTCGGTGATACAATTAGTTTCAGCAGCCTGGTCTGTAGCTTTAGTATGGAACTCAGGTAGGTATTATAAGTGCGGCCGTAACTGGACAAGCCGTACGTAATTATGGAATCGCCTGGTGCTTTGTACACCATGAGTCGGATGGGGTATGGTATACGGTTTCTTACTATCCAGAAAGTTGCCAGGAGTGACCTCAGCTTACTACAAACATGTTCAACATGTAGACCCCAGTTGAGCTTGTTGTCAATCACCAGACCCAGATATACATGAGTGTCCACGATGTCTATTGGACCGCAGTCACAATTTCCGTCGTCACATCCACTGTGCATGCAGGCGCGGGAATGGGCAACAATAACAACCTGAGTCTTGTCTTTGCAGTAGGGTGATTTGATTTGAAGTAGTTTGGTATTCTGGGCGTTGAGGACTAGTCCCGCATCATTACACCATTTCGACAAGCTGTTAAAAGTCTGCTTGTAGTTTTGTTTTTAGCGACAGTCGCGTCTTTGTCCGCTATAATTAGGCATATATCATCTACAAACTGATAGGTGGTGTAATATTCATCGGGTAGCTCATGTCGTTGACGTAATTGAGGAAGTGTAGTGGGCTTAGGAGCGATCCTTGCTGTGCCTTGGCTTATCGAGATGTCATCACTGAGTTCGTCGCCAATTTTGACTTTGTACATTCGTCCTTGGAGGTAGTTTATGCACCATTGCAAGACAGACTCTTATACCACAAGAGTCCAGTTTGAGTATGAGTTTAGCATGATCGAGTGTATCAAAGGCACGTGAAAAGTCTATGAAGAGAGCAAGTAATTGGTTTTTATTGTTTAAATATTCATTAATAACGTCCGTAAATTTTGTTAATGGAATCCATATTGGTTGGGATCTATTATATTGTTGACATAGAAGAATCTATAAAATTGTTCACAGAGGAATTTTGCGCAAATTTTGTCGATTGAAGATAGAAGTGTAATTGAGCGATAGTTGCATATGTCACTACGTTTGCCCTTTTTGAAGACCGGTCTCACGTGTTTTACCTCGTCTTGATACAGGCCCGTTTTGAGACTCGTATTTATCAGGTTTGATATGGCTAAACATAAACGGTCGTTTACCATTTGCATATCGCAGACTCCAATACCATCTAGGCCTGGCGCTTTATGACTATTCAGGTTTTTGATTAGTCTGTAAATTTCAAGCGGCTTGGCAGGCTGGTAACGCATGCTCACTTCAGCTTGGGGGGTTTGGTATGCTGGTAAGACATTTCTATAACAGCTCGGAGTATTTTCTTAACAGAGTTATCAAATTCATGCGCAAACTTATCGGCAATGTCTCTAGGGTTTAATGGTGAAAATATTTTAAGAATATCCCTATCTATAGATGCAGATTGATTAAATTCCACGCCTCAACCGAACGGGCGTGGAAACTTGGTAGGGTTGGTTTTCACCAGGAGTACTGACTTTTGACGCCGTGGACCGGAATTCGAAAGCTCAATTCGAGGCAAGAACACGGGATAAGGAGCACAAGGGGGGTGAGGGGAGAGGAGTCGAATCTTACTCTCGTCGTAGCCCGATGCTGTCGCCGCCGTGTTGCTTGCCGACACGAGGAGTCGCTGTCCGAATGCGACGAATTGGGGACCGAACCACTTTAACCTTTCACAACACGAAGCACTCACTCCGATGACTTGAATCTACTTATTTCCCGACGATTGTTCCGTGCTTATTATAATTAACATTCCGACCAGGCCCGACACCTGTGTTAGACAATTATTACAATTAAAATACAGCCAAGGCCCGACTGCCATGTGCCGACATTTTTTCCAAGTGCAAGAAAAGTAACCTCTAACTCGTCATCACGTTTCTATACAAGTGACAGCTGCTAATTTCGTTCCGATCACTCGCGGTCCGAGTCGCGCAACGAAAAAAGGTGCGTTCCGAAGCATAAATATTAAACAGTCACCCGCCCGGACAGACCCGAACCTGTCCCTAATCAATAGGAAGGCGAGAAAGTGTTGCGACCGCTCTCTTGAGGACCGAGTCCCCCACCTTGACTTCTGCTGATCGAGGCGTGCCATCCCGACCCGTGTACAATTTGACGATCCGTCCTCGTATTCATCTCAATGATGGCAGGTTCGCATCCTTAATCAGCACCAAATCACCAACTTGAGGGGGGCTCGTCCGGTCAGTCCACTTAAGGCGCTGCTGCAAGATGTGCAAGTACTCAAGGGACCACCGTTTCCAAAAATCTTGAGCCATCTGCTGCAACATCTGCCACCTAGTTAACCGACTTAACTTAACATCACCGAATGGGTATTCTGGCAGGGCGTTAAGGGGCTGACCTATCAGGAAGTGACCCGGCGTCAACGCTTCCAAATCATTTGGATCCGAACTGAGCGGGCACAACGGACGCGAGTTCAGTGTCATTTCAATTTTACAGAACCGCGTCGCAAGCTCTTCAAAGCGTAGAGAGGTCTCACCGATGATCTTCGTCAGGTGCGATTTAGCCGATTTAACCGCAGCCTCAAAAATTCCTCCCCAATGAGGACATCCCGGCGGACTGAAAACCCATTCAATCCCTCGTCGGGAGCAAGCCGTACCGATGGCGTCCTGGTTACCGTTCAGGAATTGAGTGACCTCCTGCAGATATCGCCTGGCTCCGACAAAATTTGTGCCGTTGTCCGAACGGATTAATATCGGGAGGCCCCTTCGTGAGACGAACCGATCTAGACATGCGATAAATGCCTCTGTAGTGAGGTCACTGACCACCTCCAAGTGGACTGCCTTCGTGGCCAAGCACACGAAGACGCACAGGTATGCCTTCACTAATCTGGCGTTCCGTAGCTGTCAAGACTTGACCATGAATGGTCCCGCGAAATCCGTTCCGACACCCGCAAAGGGCCGGATTTCGTTAACCCTATCCGAGGGCAAATCGCCCATCTGGGGCTGCATCGTAGCCGCCTTGGCCCGATAACAAGGCAGGCACCGAAATACGACGCTACGCACTAAGCGTCTTCCCGATAGAATCCAGAACTCGCGCTGGAGAAACGCCATCAAGGCGTGGCATCCGA
The DNA here is from genome assembly GCA_949825045.1 of Argyresthia goedartella. NCBI lineage: Eukaryota > Metazoa > Arthropoda > Insecta > Lepidoptera > Argyresthiidae > Argyresthia > Argyresthia goedartella. Next base: position 14,721,776 of record OX463821.1, on the reverse strand, counting down.
TATGCCCATTCCGAATGTGTCGATCCTGTATCAACAGTTCGACCAACTTCCCTTTCCTAGGGAGTAACAACGGGTGGCGAGCCGCATAAGGCAGGTTGGCATTCCACAGCCGACCTCCTACCCTCAGCAATCCTTGAGGGTCAATAAACGGGTTGAGCCGAGCCACAGCTCCCTTCAGTTGGACGCGTCCGCGTCTCAGAATGTCCAGTTCGGACTTAAAGTGCACCGTCTGCACGTTCCGTACCAATGCGAACAACGCATGGTTCCGTTCCCGTGGTGTCAGGACCTGTGTCCGCACCCGTTGTGCCTCAGAATTGCGACAATTCCGCGCAAATCGGAAGATCCAGGCGGTCACATTGACCAGCTTGTCGAGCGAGCTGTACCGTTCCAGCAGGCTGAACTCCTCTTCCGGCTCTGGTTGCGAAGTACAGACACCGACTGTCAAGGCGCCGTTCGCCGAGGTAACGCGTGGACTCATTGCCCAATCCGATTCGGCTTGAGTCAACCATTTTGGACCCCACCACAAGCCGGCAGCAGCCGAGTTACTCCGAGGCCGACGGAGGTCTCAGCGGGTTCGGATCCCGCGGAGGTTCCCGCTAGGGACACGCCGCCCACTTACAGGGTGCCGCCACTCCACAGACGGTCATGCTCCCCACCGCCTTTGTGATAGCGTGGAGTTCGGACGGCAAATCATGTGTGGCACGAGCACTATTGGACTCGGGGGCCCAGTGGTGCTTAGTCTCGTGCAACCTTGTAAGACGGTTGGGCATTTTGGTAAGGGAGTATCCACATTCCATTCGGGGAATTGGGAACACGGAAGTCGGTTCCGTTAAGGGAGTATGTCGGACTACTCTCTCGTCACGGGTGGATTCATCGGTGAATCTGACGGTCACGGCATTAGTCATGCCTAATGTGATGGGCTCACACCCTCACGTACGGTTGTCGCCCTCGGTGCGACAGTTGGTCGCTGGGTTGTCACTGGCTGACCCGGAGTTTGATATTCCAGGCCCAGTAGACATTTTATTGGGTGTTGATGCCTTGGGATACCTGTTAGTGCCAGGTGTCCACGTGTTGCAGGCGACTGGTCTGGTTTCGGTCAACACCAGACTGGGCCATGCGGTAATGGTTCCGGTCATGCCGGCTGCCCCACGCCTAGCGACTAGTAGTCCCTTATTCGGTTCTGTACTCTCGGAGGTGATACAGAAGTTTTGGGAGGTGGAGGAACCACCTACGGCCCGCCGGTTGGACCCGGTTGAAGAAGAGTGTAAACAGTTTTATCGGAACAATACTGGTCACCTTCGGTCAGGTCGATTTATCACACGTCTTCCATTCCGGAGTGATCGCCCACCGCTGGGCAGTTCACACCATGCAGCCGAGACGCGGCTTCTGTCGATGGAACGACGCATGAAGCGTGACGGGATTTTCCGGCAGAAGTACGTCGACTTCATGCGGGATTACGAGTCGCTCGGCCTCATGTCGGTTTCGGGTATCGACTGGAAGCGTGAAGACCACTGCTTCCTGCCTCATCACGCGGTCTTGAGGACCCCGGAGGGCAAAATACGGGTAGTGTTCGATGGATCGGCATCAACATCTAACGGCATGAACCTGAACCAGTGTTTGCATTCAGAGCCGAAGTTGAACCATGACAACGCGGATGTTATCACACGGTTCCGTCGACACAATGTTGTGTTTGTAGCTGACATCCGGATGATGTTTAGGCAGACGGTCATTCACCCTGACGATAGATAGTATCAGCTGATACTGTGGCGAGAGAGCCCAGATCAGCCCATCAAGGTGTACGAGCTGAACACCAACACGTACGGGCTACGGTCTAGTCCTTATTTGGCGATTCGCACTCTGCGGGAGTTAGCGGATTGAGAACGGTTTAATTTCCCTAGAGGAGCAGCGATCCTGGAACAGGATCTCTACGTGGACGATATCTGTACCGGTGCAGATTCCGTAGAGGAGGCGCTCGCGCGACGGGACTGTTAGTTAGTCAACTCGCTAGTTGAGCTCTTACGGGGTGGAGGTTACGAGCTCCGGAAATGGATGTCAAACTCTCCAGAGTTACTGTCTGGTCTTCCGGATGACTACCAGCAGGATCCCCAGATTTTCGAAAATCTGGAAAATCCGAATATGTTGTCGGTATTAGGCGTCCAGTACCAGCCGGTGTCAGACATGTTTTCGTATCGGGTCGAGTTGGACTCCCCGAAGGTCTGGACGAAACGGAACGTCCTTTCAACGGTGGCTAGGACATTTGATCCAAACGGGTGGATCACCCCGGTAACATTTCAGCTCAAGTGTTTTATACAGCGATTGTGGTCTGCTGAGCTGAAATGGGACGACCCGATCGGCGGGTCATTGAGCTCAGAGTTGGAATCGTTCTTTTCAACCCTCCATGGCATCAATCGGATTTCACTGCCACGGAGGTTGGTCCCCACCAAACGATACACTCCCACCCTGCATGGGTTTTGCTATGCCTCGGAGAAGGGCTACGGAGCTGCGGTGTATCTGCGTACGGTCGACTCCTCGGGGGAGGTTAATGTGCGGTTGGTCATGGCCAAGAGCAAGGTTGCGCCGTTGCGCACTCTTCTGACCATTCCCAAATTAGAGCTTTCAGGAGCGGCTCTCCTGACTCGTCTGCTCAACCACACGATGACGGTTCTTCGTGGGTCAATAGCGTTAGAAGATACGGTCTACGCTTGGACGGACAGCCAGATCGTGTTATGCTGGCTGAAGGCTTCAGTTCACAAGCTGGAGATTTTTGTGGCGAATCGGGTTTCGTTGATTTTGAATTCGGAGGTTCCCTTAATCTGGAGACATGTTCCAGGGGAAATGAACCCAGCAGACTGTGCGTCTCGTGGGTGTCACGCTCCGGAGTTAGTTGGACATCCCTTGTGGTGGGGTCCAAAATGGTTGACTCAAGCCGAATCAGATTGGCCAATGAGTCCACGCGTTACCACGGCGAACGGCGCCTTGACAGTCGGTGTCTGTACGACGCAACCAGAGCCGGAAGAGGAGTTCAGCCTGCTGGAACGGTACAGCTCGCTCGACAAGCTGGTCAATTTGACCGCCTGGATCTTCCGATTTGCGCGGAATTGTCGCAATTCTGAGGCGCAACGGGTGCGGACACAGGTCCTGACACCACGGGAACGGAACCATGCATTGTTCGCATTGGTACGGAACGTGCAGACGGTGCACTTTAAGTCCGAACTGGACATTCTGAGACGCGGACGCGTCCAACTGAAGGGAGCTGTGGCTCGGCTCAACCCGTTTATTGATCCTCAAGGATTGCTGAGGGTAGGAGGTCGGCTGCCGAATGCCAACCTGCCTTATGCAGCTCGCCACCCGTTGTTACTCCCTAGGAAAGGGAAGTTGGTCGAACTGTTGATACAGGATCGACACATTCGGAATGGGCATGTCGGATGCCACGCCTTGATGGCGTTTCTCCAGCGCGAGTTCTGGATTCTATCGGGAAGACGCTTAGTGCGTAGCGTCGTATTTCGGTGCCTGCCTTGTTATCGGGCCAAGGCGGCTACGATGCAGCCCCAGATGGGCGATTTGCCCTCGGATAGGGTTAACGAAATCCGGCCCTTTGCGGGTGTCGGAACGGATTTCGCGGGACCATTCATGGTAAAGTCTTCACGGCTACGGAACGACAGACTAGTGAAGGCATACCTGTGCGTCTTCGTGTGCTTGGCCACAAAGGCAGTCCACTTGGAGATCAGTGACCTCACTATGGAGGCATTTATCTCATGTCTGGATCGGTTCGTCTCACGAAGGGGCCTCCCGACATTAATCCGTTCGGACAACGGCACAAATTTTGTCGTAGTTAGGCGATATCTGCAGGAGGTCACTCAATTCCTGAACGGTAACCAGGACGCCATCGGTACGGCTTGCTCCCGACGAGGGATTGAATGGGTTTTCAGTCCGCCGGGATATCCTCATTGGGGAGGAATTTTTGAGGCTGCGGTTAAATCGGCTAAGTCGCACCTGACGAGGATCATCGGTGAGACCTCTCTGCGCTTTGAGCAGCTTGCGACGCTGTTCTGTAAAATTGAAATGACACTGAACTCGCGTCCGTTGTGCCCGCTCAGTTCGGATCCAAATGATTTGGAAGCGTTGACGCCGGGTCACTTCCTGATAGGTCAGCCCCTTAACGCCCTGCCAGAATACCCATTCGGTGATGTTAAATTAAGTCTATTAACTAGGTGGCAGATGCTGCAGCAGATGGCTCAAGATTTTTGGAAACGGTGATCCCTTGAGTACTTGCACATCTTGCAGCAGCGCCTTAAGTGGACTGACCGGACGAGCCCCCCTCAAGTCGGTGATTTGGTGCTGATTAAGGATGCGAACCTGCCATCATTGAGATGAAGACGAAGACGGATCGTCAATTTGTACACGGGTCGGGATGGCACGCCTCGATCAGCAGAAGTCAAGGTGGGGGACTCGGTCCTCAAGAGAGCGGTCGGAACACTTTCTCGCCTTCCTATTGATTAGGGACAGGTTCGGGCCTATCCGGGCGGGTGACTGTTTAATATTTATGCTTCGGAACGCACCGGTTTTTTGTTGCGCGGATCGACCGCGAGTGATCGGTACATCACTAGCTAGCTGTCACTTGCATAGAAAAAAATGACTAGCTAGCTGTCACTTTGCACATGGTAAAATTGTCGGCGTCAGGTATTCGGGCCTTGGCGGAATGTTAATTATAATAATATCGTAACAATCGTCAAGAAATAAGTAGATTTCACGTCATCGTAGTGAGTGCTTCGTGCTGTGAAAGGTTGAAGAGGTCGGTCACCAATTCGTCGCGTTCGGATAGCAACCCTTGTAGTCGGCAGCATCACGACGGCAACAGCAGCGGCCTACGACGCGAGTAATTCGACTCCCATCACCCCCCACCCTCGTGTTCCTCATCTCGTACTCCCGCCTCGAATTGAGCTATCGAATGCCGGTCCACGGCGTCAAGGTCAGTACTGCTTGTGACATTCCACTAAAAAACAACCCTTCGCAGATTCCACCCTCTCGGTTAAGTCGTGGATTTAACACTTTGTATATTGCTTTTTTGAACGTATTTCGAATAAATTTATATATTTGATCCGCCGTGTCCATATCAGTAGTTTTGTTCCAATCAGCACTAAGCTGTTCTTTTTTATGACATCGTGATTTACAGTATTTGCTACAGTTTTTTGTCGATCACCTGTATATGCGAGCTGCGCGCGCTGTTGGTACAAGCGACGCAGCTGACGCGGTGGTCTGCCAGTACTGAGTTAACAGCGGCCGCGTATGGCTCCATTGAAGGGAGTCTCATAAAAATGTGATCAAGGCAAGACTTGGTTGTGGTTCCATTCCTTATTTCAATTCTTGTGTAATCTGAGACTCCAGATAGGAGGCCACACGCGGACAGCATATAAAGATACGAGCTCCTATATGATGTTTCTGTTTACCTTTCCCCAAAAATAAAACCGGCGATATGTCGTTGCTGAGCAATTAAAGGCCTATTTCATTAGGTACCATCGTGGGTAAGGTATTTGAACGGCTGTTGCAGCCTGCACTGGCCAGCAAGTTGGGTATTGACGACGCGCAGTTTGGTTTCCGTCCTGGTCTCTCGACAAATTCAGCTATCTTTACTTTAAAGCACACGGTAAATTACTACACTGCCCGGGAAACATCTGTGTACGCCTGTTTTCTGGATTTTAGTAGAGTTTTCGACCTGGTAAATTATAATTTTCTATGGGAGAAACTCCAGCGAGCCAGAATTAACCCAAAGTTAGTGACTCTGTTGAGATACTGGTACGGAAACCAGACTAACGCCGTGAGATGGGGCGACACCACTTCTAATGAGTATTTATTAGAATGTGGAGTGCGTCAGGGTGGGCTCACCTCTCCCGATCTATTCAACTTATATATAAATGACTTAATCGTCTGTCTTAGGGGCACCAGGGTCGCCTGTCATATTGGTAATGTGTGCATTAACAATTTGAGTTATGCAGACGACATGGTGCTTCTCAGTCCATCGATTGAGGGTCTTCGGCGTCTTCTGGCCTTATGTGCTTGCTATGCCGAAGTGCACGGGCTAAAATATAGTTCTAAAAAGACAGAGCTGATGGTGTATAGGTCGGGGAAGGGCCCAGAGAGCATTCCTCCTTTGTTGTTGGACGGCTCGCCGGTGCGGGTTGTACAGCGGTTCAAATACCTCGGGCATATTCTTATTGGGGACATGCGTGATGATGTCGATATTGAGCGGGAACGTCGGGGTCTGGCCGTCCGCTACAATATGATTGCGCGATGGTTTGCTCGTTGTACTGATGAAGTTAAAATTACTCTTTTCAAAGCAGCTAGATTACACTAAACGCACCTATAATACCTTGCGGATTCAGATCAACGACGCATTTCGTATACTGATGCGACATCCTAGGTTTTGCAGTGCGTCGGCAATGTTTGCGGACGCCAGGGTCTCGGACTTTCACGCCATTATCAGATCACGCATCGCATCATTCTGGGACCGTCTTCGTGTCTCAGATAACGGCATCTTGGCTACTATTATGGAGAGCACCAGCGGGCCTTTTTTCCAACATTGGAACTCTGTGCACCACTCTGGGAACACGAAGTGATATAGTTTTAGTATTATTTTATTGAATCTATTTATTAAATTATTTTCTTTACTTGACAACATTGCTATTGCATCATTTTTGTAATTTGCTTTTGCATCATTTGTTTTGAATGTGTTACTTTGTAAATGTGGTAGTGTAAGTCTAAATTATTAATATTTTCTGTATATGGGTGTATGCCTGAAAATAAACAATTATTATTATTATTATTATTAGTTCACGTCGGTGGCAGGATAAACAAATCTAAATATCCGTATAATAAAAAGCACCCCATTATATTAAAGGCATCATTAACAAAATTAATATTTCAACAAGAACATGAACGATTATTACACGCTCCTCCTCAATTGCTATTAACCTCAGTTCGCGACCAGTACTGGCCCCTAGGAGGCCGTAAGTTAGCTCGAGATACATACAATCGTTGTTACAAGTGCCGTCGATTCAAGGGCGTTCAATTTAATGTCAAGGTCAATATAATGAGCAATTTACCACCTGATCATGTTAATCCTGACTTCCCTTTTAGTGTTGTCGCCACTGATTTTGCGAGCCTCTTTTTAATTACTGACAGGAAAGGTAGAGGGTGCAAAATAACAAAATGCTATATTTTTTATATGTTTAAGATACAGATGTATTCATTTGGAGTCTGTCAGCGAGTTAAGCAAAGATGCTTTCATCTTAACACTAGAAAGATTCATTTCTCGGAGAGGCAGACCTCGGCTAATTTATTGCGATCATAGCCAAAATTTTGTGGCTGGCGCTAAAGCCCATCCCTCTGTCCTCACAGTCCATCACCCCATGACTTCCAGCCTCTTACCCAGGGTCACTTTATGATTGGCAGACCCCTTACGTCATTACCGTCACCGAGCTTCGAAGACAGAGAATTTGTCAACACTTCTGGAAGCGACGGGCCCGTGAATATATTTCAGAACTACAGCAATGCACTAAATGGAAGTTCAAATGAAAAGAGTTGCAACTAGACGACCTCGTCCTTATCAAAGATGATACTCCGCCCCTTTACTGGCGCCTAGGACGAGTAAGCAACCTGTTTCCCGGGCCCGAAGGAGTCCCACGAGTCGTCGACGTCAAATCAGCTCACGGAACTCTGCGCCGAGCACTCAATCGTCTGTGCCTGCTGTCCGTCGAGCGCTGATCTTGAAAGTTTGCCAGAACTTTCAAGGGCCGGGAAGATGTTCACGCCATTGCGTTCATGCTAATATTATATTACCTATTTACTACAACACAAGACCTACATTTGCATTGTATCGAGTCACGATCAATAGCAACACTCACATATCGCGTGATATTTGTAATTAACTAATCATAGCTCTCCACACACTCGCGACACGTATACCGACGCCTTCCGCTCGACACTTGCATTCTCAACGCCAACTGACAAACATAGCAAAATACCACACCTTTGTAATAAAAACAGTTTTAAGTCGAAAAGGTTAACATTTCAATTATTTCCTTGTTCCCTTAATGAACACTCTTATTATATTTTATATGTTAGTAGGTTACTTAATTTATTGTGCACCAGACTGCCCTTACTAGCAATAGAAATGGAAGAAATCCCTTTTTAGAGATAACCTCGCCTTTGCGCATAAGTGTTAAAGTATTTTTAGCCATTATTTGCAGTGCAATAAAGTATATTAATAATAATTAAATAAAAACTTAAAAATGGTGATATTTCAATCAAGAATAAAATCCAGCCAACAAACAGATCATTGCTCCGTTATTCCTTATTTTTCAAGAGAGATAATTAAAGTTAGACCAAAAGCGGCCAAAATCTGCTCTAACTTGAGAATCAGGATAATGAGAGCTACGGAACTTTCTTGCATGTAGCGCGCACTTTCACAATAGTTTGATAACGAAAATGGTCTTGAGTCTTGTAAACTCAATACAACTGGCGGGAACTCGGTTTTGTGCAATTTCCTGCCGTGTATTATGTTTGAACAGTCTGCTTTAGACAATATGTTTACATTAAAATTTTGCTCGTTTGAGAGAAAGAAGAAGAAATAGAGTTTGTATGTGGTATTCAAAATACATAAAACTATTTGCTCCATATTGTTAGTATCGGATCGGGATTGGATGAACTATATTATCATATTGTTTACCTTTTCTCATTTCCTTATCGATCACAGATCAGACAGTACCAGTACATAGATAGTATCAGTTCAAGCAATCTTAGATTTGCACAAGTTCTAAAATAAAGTGCAACTCAATATCATACTAGTCTTTTCCCTAAGACTGACTTAAGTATCAGTCAGACGTTGAGTTTGCAATTGTGCATTCGGGAATATGCATATGTATAGTATTTTAACAATAAACAATTAACATCCATTTATATAAAGGCTCATCCTTTCTTCTGTCTTCACGACATCACATAGAAACATCCAAGACCAGGGGATGTTCTTTATTCCTCCCAAGCCAGGATTCAAACCCGGCCCTCTCGCATAGGGGCATCGAACCGTAATGCAATCCAATTCATTTATCATGAATATTATAAAAGAACAAGTCTGACTGACTGAATGATTCATCATCGCAGGGCCAAAACGGCTAAAGCTAGAAGGCAAAATTTGGAGGGTGGCTTCCTTGAAGGACCCTAAGTGGGACAAAAAGGCCTTTATCTACACACGTATCATAAACCCTCTTTACTGCGTCCAAAAACCGCACGTTACGATCAACATAATGTTAAACTACTTGGTAAAAATTCATTTCTTATTTGAATATTGATACATTATGACCATAATGTGTAAATTTTCTACATATTATGATATTCAACGGCCTACGCCCGCCTGCGTGCCGCCCCTAGTTTATCTTTGAAGTTGGAACTACTGAACAAGCTAAACAAGTCCAGAGGAATTAATGCCACCATGCCGGTCGAACATGCGGTTCCTAAACACATTAAAGATAGCTTATGAAATGTGTGTAGATAAACTAGTGTATGTAACTGTACATAATTATGCATTAAAACTCTCGAGTGATATTATTAGGAAACGACCCGAAGCTGAACCCTCTCTCGAGTTTTAATGCCCTCCATTATGTATCAGTCACATAATAGTAGTTTATGTGTTATGGAGGGCATTAATACTCGAGAGTGAGTCTATGAAACGAGCCGAAGGCGAGTTTCATAATAATATCACTCCAGAGTTTCAATGCCTAATTATATAAAGTTACATACACTAATTTATCTACACACATATCATAAGCTCTCTTTAATGTGTTATGCTGACATTATGCTGATGATGCTAACATTATGCTGATCGTAACGTGCGGTTTTTGTTCGCAGTAAAGAGGGTTTATGATACACGTGTGTAGATAAACTATTATTAAAGTTTGTAGTTTTGTATAGGAAGGTTATATGGACTCAATTAACTGGGATGTGTTCCTAATTTGAATCATCGATTGCCTCGAATGTATCCAGCCAGCTCAACTCTAGTTTTTTTTTCACATTCGTCCATCAATGAAGTTGGACAGGCAAACGTCTTTCGACCATACAGCCTCTCTAGGTTTTTTTTGGAACAATTTTAGTTTTGCCGTATTTTAGAAGGTCCGTTAATTTTAACTGACTTCAAAAGGGAGGTTCTACCGAACTGCAAAATATTCACATAAACCTTGACAGACCATAATATAAATGATGGCAATATTTGCAGACTACTGCGTGTTTTTTTAATGAAATGTTTGGCTTGTCTTTGTCACATAAGTTGCCTTTTTATAACATTTCCTGCCAATTTATAGTTAATGTTATTCTATTTCCAGACAAGTATACGAACATAGGTGTATGTATGAACGTGCCTATGTATGTTTGTACAACGCGGCAAAGTTAACACGACACTTGGGAGGCATTTATTTCCCCTCGCTCGCTCACTCGCTCTCGCCCTCGTCGCGCCAGTAGGAAAGTGATGAACGCTATGACGTCATCAGAGCGATGTACCAAGTTAACTGTACCTATATGTGTGACTTTATGTTTGTCCGGGTTTTTTTCTAACACTGTATCGGATTGTGACCATTTTTACGGTTCCGTTCTTCAGAAAAAAAAACGGTCAAGTGCGAGTCAGACTCGCTAACGACGGGCTCCATACCACCGCACAATGTTATTCAAGTACTGAAATGAATGAAGACCACTAGTATTTAAATTTGGCAACAAATATAATGATCACCAAAATATTTTTTCTTACCCGAAAGGGTAAATGATCACTAACAGTTGCAGAAAATATCAGGGCAAAATACTGCTGTAGCTTAGGTGAAGGATAAAGGGGATGAGCGAAGCGAACATATAAGAACAACAAAAAATACTTCAAACATAAACTTAGTACACAAAACATAAAAAGAAGTTTGGTACTCATTTATCCAAACACAATTTGGTGATCATGTACTTATTCTGGCAGTCATATCGAATTTATTGATAGTAAATTTTCGATTTTTTTTCCCCTTAAAATCTGGGTAAAGACCGATATTGTGGAGGGGGGAATGACCGGTTTTTGGCTTATTTTTTTTTTAACTGAGTATTTGAGAGTTGTAAAAAATATATTTGAGATCCTCGCAACAAGCTCTTTCATGAGACTAGACATATCACACGATGCAGTTAAACATTCTTTTTTAAATTCTGCATTACCCCACAAAAGTGCCCCCTCAACTCAAAAATTCTTTGCTTACGTACACGTATTTGTTTGGCATACTTATATATTTATGTGAATACATAAATATGCCAAATTTCAACTCAATCGGTTAAGAATTCGTTCGTCTTATATTACTTTTACACAACTATATCCTACAATGGTTCCGATTTTCTTTTTTTAACACGAATTTGACCTGTGCAATTTCCTTCCTTCCTCGTATGCGCCGTCAGCTGATTTGTAAGGCGAAGTTTAAAAAAAGTTGCTCTGATCAAATCAGTGTCATAGTAAAGGTTGTTTAGAATGATGTCCCGTACATCCCTCGTATATGAGTACATCTTTATGTTACACACCGTAGATGAAACATGGCTGAGCAAATAAAAATATACTTACTCTTTTCATTAAATATCATATGAATAAAACCTTTGCGCTGTTATTTTACTTTTCTTTAGTTCGCTTTCCCGCGGATCGTACCGATTTATACCCCTGCTGTGGAAATAACGTAGAAAATAAATCAAATCAATTTCTATTTGTTTCATTTATTTTCTAATTTGGTCTATTCATATTGGTCAATCCATTTTTTGAGTAGGTTTATAGTGTTCTGCCCTTTTCCCTCGATTAACCCCATTTGAGGGCTAAGTACATAACATATAATCTATTGAAAGAACGATGAGAAAATGATTCTGATTTCCAAGAAGAAAACAAAATAGATGAAACATAGTTGTGCAAATAAAAATATACCAACTCTTATCATTAAATATCATATGAAAGAAAACTCCTTTATGTTCAAGGCCCGGCGGCGCAACGAGGTTTATGTTGGATGGATGCTCAGAGTAGAGGCAAAGAGTTTCGTTCATATCATCAAAAGCAATCCAGTAGGTAGACTCCAATTCTCTAATGATCTGTCAAATGGCAATTTGATGTGAATAATTGTCAAAAAACAGTCTATTGCACAAGGTCAAGATTCATCCAAATTTGTAGACCTAAACATAATACACAAATCTCAATTGCAGGTAGTTTTTTCACCTACATTTACCTCTCCCTCCCTGGCCGCTTTCTCCTCTCCTTCACCGACGTTTAATCCAACCGAAATAAGTACAAGTATTGGATCGTTCGTAGTTTCTTTTGCAAAATCAAAAAAAAAACCTCGTATTACATTCGCAATTTCTTACAAGCAATCAAACACACATATATACACTGAACAGTCGTATGCCCAGAGTATGAACCCGCCAACAGATAACCGCTCACCATCATCCCAGTACGTAGTCCCCATCCGCAATCTTCTAAAAAAATATTCCAAAACTTTCAAATTGGTTTGTAGAACTGCAAAAACTTTACACATTAATAGAAAAATACAAAATTCAAGTTATGGAATAAAAACGGTTTGGAAAATCATAAACCGTGAAACTGACAAGGTTATACCAAGGGACAATTATTTCTGTTTAAAGATAGGTAATGATCTCTCACTCACAACTTCAACCGCACAAAACAACTCCACGCTAAACAATACGGTTCCACTAGGGGTAAATCGACTACGGATGCAGGTATTACCCATAAATCTCATATATATTCTGCATGGGAAGCCGCACAGGATGCTATCGGTATTTTTTGCGATCTGTCGAAGGCATTTGATTGTGTTGATCATGATACGCTACTAATGAAATTAAATCATTACGGAGTTAGAAATAAAGGGTTGTATCTACTAAGATCACACTTAAGCAATATAATTCAACAGTCCAAGGGAATCTCCTGGTGAACAGCAAGTCGACAAGCGTACCAAAATTTACGACTATATAGGATGTGATCATAACCTATTACCGGCAAATAAAATCGAACTCATTTAGTTAGTCCACGCAGCTTTGGAAACGATTACGACAACAGCTAATAGCAGCAGACTGGACAAGGCTGATATCGCTAATATAGGCATTCTCGGCCAGCGCATCATAGCAGCAGTGGCAACACTGGAGCTGCATCAGGCGGAAGCGGAAATGGAAAGAACGCGGGCAGAGGTGAGATGCGCCACTATGAAATGTGCTCTAATGGAGAAATGTGCACCTGAAGCCGCACCAACTGTACATTATGCCACAGTACCATTAGTGAATCACATTTCCTTTGCCCACGCAGTGAAAACTGGCCGCACCACATCACAGGCACTCCCAGTTGACAAAGGACCCGTGATGGCAATATACCCCGCTGCAGGCCACGAAGATATAAAAATCTGCGGACGATACAAAGAATGCCCTTAAAAGCTTCATCGACCCGGCCAAAATAAATGTTCAGATTCAAGTAGTGCGAAAAGTGGGAAACGCCATGGTGGTCATTCAAATGACCAATAAAGACTCCGCAGCGCGACTTAAAGAAGCACTACCACCAAGTCTCCGCGCAACTGAGCTACAGCAGAGGACTTTTCTTAATATGGAAGGGGACCCAAACCCCGAAGCAACCATTGTCGCGCTACATGAACAAAACTTTGCTAACTAACCTGAGTGGCCTCTAGCTAAGCTGCAGAAAAGTATGAAGCTGATCTTTAAGCGCTGGAAGAGCGGCCGCTCATGTTCAACATGCGTGTTTGAGTGCTCACCGGCTCTTCGCGTAAATATATTCACTCGTGGACGCGTCTACATAGGCTGGCAGGTGATCAATATTAAAGATCACATAAACGTGACGTGCTGCTCCAAATGCCAACAATATGGCCACCCTGAGCGATACTCTCGGGCTAAGGAAACCACATGTCGGTCGACTATCACAGCCTTGAACAGCATTATTAACGTTACCAGGGACTCGAAAGCCAAGTACGTACAGGCGATCTTTCTGGATATCACGGGGGCCTTTGATAACGCCTGGTGGCCGATGATTTTGCTGAAAGCGAAACGTGGAGGCCTACCCCCTCACATCTTTAAGATGTTAGTGGATTACTTCACTAACCGCCGCGTAGGGCTGTTCATCGGTCCGCTGGTGGAATGGAAGGTCTCCACTATGGGATGTCCTCAGGGATCCATGGTGGGACCAACGCTCTGGAATGTGCTGATGGACGACCTGCTGCGATTGCCATTGTCTGCATGCACTATGCTCGTAGGCTACGCAGACTATCCTGATAGAGTCCAACTCTCGATCCTCAATCGAACGCTCGGCCTCTAGGGTGCTTGAAGGCGTCTCCGAATGGGGCGCCAGAAACCGCCTGAGCTTTTCTCCGGCAAAATCACTCACTATGACGTTAAAAAGCAGGTTAAAGCGCCCGCCAACGGTCAAGATGAGGGACGACTCTGTCAGGAGCGTCGTGCAAGCAATCAGATCAGAGCGATAAAACGCCATACTCTGGGGGAGGTCGTTGCGCAATGGCAGGGACGCTGGATGAATGAGACGAAAGGTTGAGAGCTATACCGTTTCTTTCCGGACGTGGCGGCTCGCCTCAAGGCCTCTTGGGTTGAGCCGGACTACCAAACTTCGTAGATATTGTCGGGACACGGGTGCTTCAGGAAGAGACTGCATGATATGACGTTATGCCCGATGAGTGTATGTGAGTGCGGCATAGAAGATGAAGATATGCATCATGCTCTTTGGGAATGTCCACTATACGACGACGAACGGAAGAGAATGTTAGACGGAATCACTCGAGCGGATGAAGGACCAGTCTACTACGAGGACCTCGTCTCGTCAAAGGCAAACTTCCACCGGCTACACCAGTTTGCGCATGCGTGGCATAAAAAGAGATGTGACTGGGAATTTGGCTAAAATGTTAAATGACAGGCAAAATCGGCACCGAGCTCACACCGTTTGTGTGTGTCACATCACCAGAAGGGTGCGACGCTGCTATCTTTTCCCCCGCGCCCCTGAATAGAAAGAAGCGGGAAGAGGACAGGCGGAAGGCAAAGAAGGCCGGTCCAGCCATGTGGGGAATGCACAGAAATAGCTGCGGGTTACAAGAGCTCCATGCAAATCTAACCTGTTCGCTTGCTCCCCCGCGTTTGGCTCATTATGACATGAAGTCGGAATGAGGTTGGGTGTAGGTGGGATTTGTCCTGACATAGTATTGTTTGCTGATGATACCTCACTGGTCTTCAAAATTGAAAGAAAAAAAGAAGATTTTGATGATGTTAATGGAGTATTGTCTTTAACCTTGAATTGATTCATAGTTAAATATTTATTGTTAAATGCTGCTAAAACCAAATGTATCAAATTTTAACTTACAAAGGTCAGGCAAGCTGAGAACTGTTTAGTGTTAGAGCAACACGTTAGAATTACATACGTAAATGACAAGAAGTTTCTTGGAATAATCATTGATTGCAAATTGCAGTGGGGACACCACATGGATAAATTAGCTGGTAAATTAAGTTCTGCGGCTTACGCTGTAAGGAACATCAGACAAAACACGGATGTGGCTAGGCTAGTATATTTTAGTTACTTTCTTAGTGTCATGTCCTATGGTATCTTGTTGTGGGGAAAAGCAGCGGATATTGAAACTATTTTTATTTTACAGAAAAGAGCTATTCGACCAATTTATAATTTAAAACGAACAGACTCCTTAAGAGAGGTTTTAAAGAAATTGACATACTAACTGTAGCTAGTCAATTATTTTCAAAAATATATTGTATCTACGCAAGAACCTTACAACATTTTCCAAACTTAGCAATAGCTATAATGTTCACCTAAGAAATAATCACTGACTACTTGCGCCCCGGTTTATCAATTCTTTCTCTACTATAACAAAATACCTCTGGAAATGTTGAAATTGCCTTTTGAGCAATTTAAAAACCATGTTGGAGCCACTTTGTCGTAAAAGGGATATTACAATGTTCAAGATTAATTTCATAACGGGACTGTATGGGGTTAATCTGGCTCAACACAGTTAATAATTTTGTAATTATTTGATCCTGCTTATTAATTATAATAATTCATATTGAAATATTTGTATTAGTTAAACACAACCAATTTTTAAAAGAGATCTAAAAATCAATCCGTGGGAATTTCTACGCCCTTCTTCTCTGACAATGGTCCAATGTAGAGAAGTGGCAAAAATGACGATTGCTAAGTCTATGTAAATATCTACAGTAATAAAGAAATTTGATGAAAATGAAAATGAAAATGAAAAAATATTTATTTGCAAAAACAGTTTACACTACAGATTAACAATGATTCCCACACTAGGCATGCCTGTATCGTGGGAAACTCAATTTGATTCCCTATTGATTTGCGTCATTTACACATTACACTAGCAAATGTATGAAAAATATTTTGATAACTATGACTAAGATAATATAAAAAATGTAATGTATATAATATGTATGATATATAAATATATGAAAGTATGAAATTCACATGATTATTATACAGTCGTCACATCTCACTCATCCCATCTGTTCATTTTATTAAAAAGCTATTTTTAAACTATTTTAAGAAGCTAATAATTGCTCAACAGCTTCGTAGGACAGAGTCTCCAACCAGTTCTGTACAATCCTCTTAGCTTCCCGTAAGGTACTATTTTTAATATTACAACTGCTATGGACCTTGTTGTAAACTAGGTTATTCACAAAAGAACCGAAACGGGAGGCAAAGGCAGTCCGAATACGCGGCATGGGTATTCTAAAAACTCGCTTTACTAACAACGCAGCGTATTGGGTTGAGTTTATAACTGATTTGTGTGTGGATAGGGTTATCTTCATTATATATAATTTCCTGACACTTAGAATACCTGATTCTTTATACAGGTTTTCGGTAGGGTAATTGTAAGGTTTTTTTAGCATTATTTTGAGGACAGACCGTTGTGCTCTTTCAACTTTTAGCATGGCTGTCTTTCCGGCGCTACCCCAGCAAGAGATACAATATGTCAGAAGTGACTGGCAGAGTGCAAAATACACTATTTTTAGAGTATCCCATGCTGCAGCGTTTCGTAGGTGACGCATGATGCATATGGTTCTACGAACTCGGCCTGACAGCTTTTCGAGGTGTGACCTGAGGTTAAGGTTTTGATCGATTATTACGCCTAGGTACCTAATCTCATCACACCTAGAGATGGCATCACATCGACACGATGGTTGGTTATTGCAAGAATGAATAACGATGTCAGGATGAGGTGAAGGTGACGACGCAGCAGTCTTATGAAAGCACAGAAATTTGGTCTTTTTAGCATTTAGTGTTAAAAGATTACTTTGCAACCACTTGGCTATGGTCGACATTCCACTCTCAGCGTTGGCAAAAACGTCATTCCAGTTGTCTTCATGAAAAAGTATGGCAGTGTCGTCGGCGTAGCATATAATTTCGGCATTTTTTATTGGTAAACTATGAATATCATCCATATATAAGATGAACAATGTTGGCCCTAATATGCTGCCCTGTGGTACACCGAAATTCACCGTTTTGCTATGGCTAGTTTGATTGCCAATCTTTAGACACTGTCTCCGCTCCGAAAGATAGCTCTTGAACCACTCCAGTGCTAGGCCTCTGATACCGATGTGTTCCAGCTTACGTAAGAGAATAGGAGATGAGACAGTGTCAAAAGCCTTCGCCAAATCCAAGAAAACTCCTATGCTACGCTGTTGTTGGTCAAGTTGTGATGACACAAATTGTATCAACAAGGACACTGCATCCTCGGTTGATCTATTCTGTCTAAACCCAAACTGTCTTTCTGAAAGCAGATTCCTAGACTCTATAAATTTAACTAATCGCCTATTTACCAATTTTTCAAGCAATTTAGAAAAAACTCCCAGCAAGGATATGGGACGGTAGTTATCCGGTGTATCTTTTTTACCACCCTTGTGTATCGGGCAAATTGATGCCGTCTTCCACTCATGAGGAAACACTCCCGTCGCAAGACTGATGTTGAAAATTGCTGTTAAAGGTTCTATCAAGTACTGCTTAATTTCTTTTACAAGGGAATTGTTGAGACCATCAATACCAGGAGCTTTGTCATTTTGCAGATGAATGATCATCGATTCCACTTCCACTGTATCAGTTGGTTCCATAAAGAATGATTCAGTTGCACACCGTGTTTCTTGTGCAATTTTCGATAACCTTTCTTCGCTAGTCTTAGTTGTATCCAAAATGACTTTTGCAAGATTATTACCAACATTCGCAAAAAAATCATTACAAATGTTTAGGGAATCTTGTGGGTTAGTTGAGCCAGGTACACCCAAAAGATCCACCGGCTCACTGTTCGATTTAGAAATATTACATATGTCCTTGACCACTTTCCAGAGCTTCTTAGAATTACCCTGGCTATCCTGCAGTTCCCTACTTTCAAATTCTATTTTAATTTTTCTCAAAAGATCATTACAATAGTTGCGGTAACGTTTGTATGTAACTTGCTTAATCTCATCTTTAGGGTATTTTCTTGCATAAATGTGCAGCCTATCACGGTGTTTCATGCAACGCATTAAGCCTGGGGTGATCCATGGTCTGAGATTGAATTTGGAACGACTACTCCTTATCAATTCGGTGTGCGTGTTAACTATAGATGACAGACGTTGTGTGAATATTTTGACGGCTTCGTCCACGTTCGGTTCATTTATAACGTCGTTCCAATTAGTAACGGACAGATCTTCTTTTATGGCGTTAACGTCTCTATTAAGCCTAGTGCGACTTAAACGGTTAGTTTTAGGCTTATCTAACTTCAGACCAGCTAAAGTGATATAATGGTCCGTTACATCGGTCGCACAGACTAAACCTATAGATGGAGATGGGGACTTGATAAAAATGTGATCGAGGCAGGAGTTCAATCTCGTTGGTTTCGTAATAGCTGGAAGGAGGCAGTGTTCGGCATTCATATTAAGGTACTCCATACGTTGTAAGGGTTTATCATCTGTTGGCAGAATATTGATGTTGATATCTCCTGTAACTATGACGTTTCCACCACCAACAGTGTCAAGCCGTGATCGTAACTCTGTCAAAAAACATTCAATATTGTCAAAAGAAGGTGACCGGTAAAAAGCTAAAACTTTAACGATTTTTGGAATGCTGATGAAAAGGCCATCAGCTTCCTTAAAATTAAGTTCGGAGACAACGGAGTTCCACGAGTCCTTAACATATAGGACAACACCGCTATTTTTGTTTATGATTTTTTTGGTTTGGTGATTTTTGTAGCCAGGTATGTTTGGTATAATAGATAATTCATTTATATGGCACTCTGTCAGAACAATGATATCACAGGCAATGTTCAACCGTGTGTAACTAACTAAGAAATGGTCGAAATTTTTATTAATACTTCTTATATTAAAATTAAGTATTTTAAAACTATATGCAGAGTTAAGTAGTTTACCTGCATCTTCAATTTCATCCAAACTATGGCAAGTAATCTCCAAAGAATCCATATCATCGCTTACATTATTATTAAGGCCCTTTGTATTTTGTTGGAATAGATGATATCTCATTGATTCGTACCGCCATAGGAGGTACCAATATAGTACCAGTATAGTATAATACAGGTGTTATGTGTAGAAACTCCTTTGCTAACCCAGTGTAGCCTTTTTTTATTTGCTTCTTATATTTTTGAATGGATGTGAGTCCTGTGGCTAGATAACATCGAATGATGTTATAATTTGCATAGCGATACATGTACATAATAAAAATATATAGATATAAATTTTGACAGAAGTTAAATAAATTTAGGTTGAAAAAATTCGAGCTTAATCTATAGACACATTTACTTTTGTATGGAGTTGAGTTCTGTGGTCGGATGATCGACGTGCACGCCAATTTTCTGGTCGATGTCTTTTTCCGAGCGGATCTGGATAGCCGGTTTTTTCTCTGCTTTCCGGACATAGATGCAGCCATCTCGCACCCAACAAAAACGGTATTTGTACTCGGAAGCTCGTAATCTGGTGCTACGAAAAAGCATTCTGTTCGCTTTTGTCAATCGCTCGTTCATGAATATCGAATTATCAGTGCCAGGTACGATGTCCTCTGAGGTTAGAGTTTTCCTCTCCTTAGACGCCTTCACTATCTCATCGCGTTTGGCTCTGCGGACGAGTTTCACGACAATTGGACGAGGAAGATTCTTAGGATTGGTTGCGGTAGGGGCCAGTGTTGAGCGACGGGGGCCAGCGCGGTACATACCATCGACATCAAAGTCAGTAAGCGCTACTCCTAATTTGCTTGCGGCAATCATGGTCAACTGGTGGAGGTTTTCGTGCTCAGTTTCGGGTACTCCTATTATTTCTAATTCGTTTCTTATGCCCTGTTGTTCTTGCGTATCTACAGTCATTTTCAGATCAGCAACAGTGCAACGAAGCTCGGCAATTTCAAGGTTGCGCGACGCCAGCTGCTTTTCCTTTTCTCCAGGAGTAGACTGTGACGATGACAGGATGGTAAGTTGATTTTTTAATTCCATGACGTCTTTCCTTAGTAGTGCCATTTCTGTGCTTTGCAGGGTTAAGTCGTTCACTGCTTTTTTTAATTGGCGTATTTCAGTCAATAAAATTGTTAAATCGAAAGCGTCGCCAATCTGCATGGAGGTGTCCAGTGCAGCTTCTGAGAGTGCAGCAGCTCTGTTTTTCCTATAGGTGACATTCAAGAGTTCTTGTTGTTGACTAGGGCGCACGGGAGTATTTGAGTTATCCGTTTTTCGTTTTTTACATTTGCACTCCGGGCATACACATGAGAGATTGTTAGGGTCCGTAGACTCAGGTGTCAGGGAACTATAAACACACAATTTGTGAAGTCTATTATCGCAGCTCACGCAATCATAGTACTCGTTTTCTAAGATATCGTCACAACATGCGGCACATAGCAGGAATGGTCCCATTGCCATGATTTCCTCCTTCTTCTCAGAACTTAAATCCAGTAATGAAATTATTGTAAAGTTGTAGTCCTCACAGAGACAGCGTAATAACTCACGGAGTGTTGTCGCTTCTGCTACTTGTTTACTCGATGCAATGCTGTACGCCGAGACAAGCGGGTGAGTCACACGTTGATCGTGGTCGCGCGGTGCGCGGCGGTAGTGGTTGCTGCTCGAGGTTGATGCTTACTCCACTCACGTAAAAGTCAGAATCGCCTGGGGTCGCTGGGCGGCTCGGAGCACGGGCGTGTTGCGTGATCGACGCGGTGACAATTTATGTTTTGCTGTCTAAAGCTTTCCCGGTGTAATTTTGATATACTAGTGGTAACAACTTGATTATTATGGTTATGTATGTTTATTGAACAAAAAATCACTTTAAAAAACAAGGGATTTTGGTAGTAATAGCAATAAAAAACAGAGAGTGCCAACTGATGCAGTTACACGTTCAAATGACGCGTCAAAGAATTTGATTTATTGATTGATTGATTACACAAACGATAGTGTGGTTGACGGGGGTTAGAAATAAATAAATAGACGGGTTTGGGAAGTATGAATCGTAAGTGCATCTTTTGTGATGCTTAAAAATGACAAGAAGAGGTGCTAGGCATGTGCTGCTGTGCCAGTAAAGTGCAAATCCCTTCTTTTGAACAACTACCAGAACCTTTAAACGGTTTAATAATGGATTTGCATCTAGTTCATTCACACTAATGTGTCTATAATTAGACAACATTCGAAAATATACCCGCTGTTTGCAGATGACTTCATTTGGATCAAAACAAATTAACCAAGATGGTGGTTTTATGCCAATATTTAAGGTTCAAGGTCAAGTTCATCATTTGCTAGGGAGTTTATTGCCGGTTACTGATCAGGAACCAATATTTTACAAATCGATTTCGTTGGTGACTATGATAGGGAGGCGGAGTTAAGTTTGTTTTTAATGATGTGAAGAAAGGATTGGTCGAAGAATTACAGGAAATTTTACACAAACACTATATTCTTACAAGAAATCTAAAGTTTGCAATTGATAGCTTTCTTCCGAATAGCGAACAATTTGGTGTCGTTATACCTGCCAGACCGGACACCCATACATAATCAAAGGTGTTGTTTTAATGCTCCTACAACAAATTTCCACATTAGTTGAAGCAGCTTTTTTCAGTGATGTTGGTGATTTGTCAATTGTCAGATCCATTCAATATTTGGGAAAAATATAAAAATATCGTCGTAGAGGATATAACAATGAACATTAAAATTGAATAAGGCAGCGCCCAGCACGCCTTAGATTTGGCATATAACAAAGACCTTACAATGATTGAGGACATAGTTTTAGCTTTGGGGGGCAACAAATTAGCACAGGACGGTTCACCTGAGTCGGAAAGGTTTGGAGGTGAAAATATAATGTATGTACATTTGGGAAAATTTGTAAGGTCTTGACCTTACAATTTTTCCCAAACTTAGCAATAGCTGTAATGTTAACCTAAGAAATAATCACAGACTACTTGCGCCCTGGTTTAGACTCGCGAAGGTTAGCAATTCTTCCAAGGGTCAATGCATTCTCTACTACACCAAGATACCTCTGGAGATCTTGAAATTGCCATTTGAGCATTTTAAAAACCATGTTAAAGCGACTTTTTCGAAAAAGGGATATTACAATGTTCAAGATTACTTAAATGATGGCACTGTATGGGGTTAATCTGGCTCAACACAGACCTTACTGTTAATAATTTTACTGTTAATAATTTTGTAATTATTTATTCCTGCATAAGCAGGAATAAATAATAATTATGATAATTTTGTATTAGTTAAGCACATGCAATTTTTAAAAGAGATCTAAAATCAAGCGCTTTGCTTCGCACGCTTCGCTCGTGATCTAGCGCGCCCCAATCTTACTCTTACAAACTCTCTAGTTTGCCGCCTACTTTCAGAAAAATCTAATCTGATCTGATTGTCTAGCAGCCTCCCAATATTATTTCTATTTTATAGTATTCCAGTAAGGTAAGCGAACATTAAGTACAACAGGCGCTGGAATGGGTCCAGTTTATCCCCTGCTTACAGAAGAATCTAATCATATCTGATGTTTTAATCGATCCGAATAATCCGGGGTGGATATGTAATAATTAAAATTCGTTGTCTTTTAAATTAAAAGATTTTTATTATTTAACATACACCATTTATTCATACAAGTTACATTCTTTAAAGCACAAATCGTTGGATGATAAATACAACTATAAATATCCGAGCTGGAAGCATACAATTTATAAAGACATCCATAATCTTCTAAATTGTATACATTACTATTTCCAAACATTTGCTTTAACCATAAGATCTTTTCAAGACCTTTACAATATAGATCATTATTTCCAAAAACAGTTTTAAGTGAATCTTAAAATTATCATAAGGTACAATCCCCTCTCCCTATAAAAAAAATCTGTTTCTCTCAATCCAGGAAACCTGTTTCTTTTTAGTATCCGTCAGGTGATTGTAGTGAAATGGAGGTTTAATTAACAGCACTTGCACTTGGTCTTTGTATATAATTGCAATTTATTTAGGTAAAAAATCTTTCTGATCAGTTTTGAAACCTTGTACATCTACAATAACTTTCATGTTAACTTGCGTACTATTGTAATATTTTACTAAGCGGTTTATACTCTACAAGACGATCATTAATAATTAAGCAGTAGGCGCTTGTATTATTAGAAATATCGCGAGCGGTTTCAATTTCTAATCGCACATCAACTGGACCACTCTTTAAATTTTCATTTTGCCTTGAACAGTCAATAACAAAAAGTGGAGCTTTTTCTTTAAAACTTTTTAAATCAAGCAATGGATCAGCAGGAAGGTTGTGGAAAGACTGTCGGAATTTACAGTACATATCATATAATATGCTAAATTTATTATCATCAAATTGAAGATTAAGAACATCATAAGGGTAATATTGTGAATTCAAAATTAGTTTTACATTTGTAACAGCACAGTGATCGAAGATAGAACTGTCTTGGGTTTTACTATTTTTCCTATTTGTTTGTAACCCAAATATTACATATTGAGGCTTTTCTAGCTGACATGCAGTTTTTACAGACCAAGAGTGTTTTGTGGTTATTGGTAAAAGAGGATACTCATATAGATCCCAATTTCTATATGCTATTAGTATGGGGTTATCTTTTTCTAGATGTTTCATCAAAGTTAACCTTTGCTGATCTGATACTTTAATATGGGGTACACGCCATTGAATCCTGTGTATACCGATTTTTAAAATATCTTCAGAACCCATGACAACACTATTAAGACCAGTACTACATCTGTTTAGTATAAGCTCATGTTTACAGTTTAATATTTTTTTTATTACCTTCAGCAAAACCTAAAACTTTGTTTAAAGGTAAAATAATACTTTGTTTAAAGGTAAAATAATACTTAACATTCCATTATGATTTTTAAATCCTTCAGTATTCCATCCCTATATTTTAGCCGCTTTGCTCTCTCCACTATTCATTGAAATGTATGATTTTATTGTTGTGTTTCTAATGCGATCAATTTCAACACCATTTATTTCATATCTTATATCTTGGAAAAGGAATGACATTGCGTTGTTTGTAAAATCAACAGTTTTTTTCTTAACTTTGCCAGCGGCATCTTTGCTAGAAATATAAACAGCCCCTTCGATGTAAATCGTGCTAGCTGAAGGCAGAATGTAAATATCTTGTTGATGAATTGGAATGCGTATCTCATCATTCTCATTAAAACTATTATTGTATGGATTATAAGTATGAATCTCATAACTTTCAATGGAATTATCATACTGAGGAGATTGATTTATCTGAAGAATACTCATATTTTAAAGCCAAGTGCTCTAAGGAATTTTTGATTATTTCTGTTTACTTTCTTGGTTTTTTGTATGACACGTCTAGTTTGCGTTACAGCAGGTTTAGCATTAGTCTTCTGGATTTCTTTTCCACATCTTTTATATTCAACAATCTCATTATTATTATTATTATTATTATTATTATTATTAAATACAATCATTTTGTTTTTCTTAGATGGAGACACATTTGTATATCCTCGCCTCTAAAATCAATATGTTTTCCGTTTAAATCCAAGATTTTAATTGTGATTGAAGAAATTATGTTGTTTTTAACTGGGAAATAAATAATGTTCCTTGGTGTTTCCACAAATCTATGACTCGGAGGAACGCTTGGTACAAATTCATGAATTACATGAGTAGGGAGTCCATTTGTGTAGGAACCCTGCACAAGATCACATTCAATCCTTATGACAGTCACTGGTAGAATGTTTACAGGTTGTGTCGACTCATGCCATTTATTTGCTTCCAACACTCCTTTTGAAAAACCAATTAACGGTCCCACGCTATTTTCTGCATCAAAATAAATAGTTTTACTACTATAAATAGAGCATGTCAATGTGTTATTATTCGCTTTTATTTTTAGCTGACAATCATTTATTCTTTCTTGAATGAACTCACACAAATCTTGTAAATCGTACACACCGGTGGGAATTTTTATTTGGGTTTTCCTTGGTCCATAAATAAACAAATTTTGATCTTCGTTTATGTTTGGTATAGTATTGAAAGCGGTGAAATAGAGTAGACCACATTCATTTTGACTGTCTAAAATCAAAGGGGGTACATAAGTTGATTCTATAATTGATCTATTTCCGGTGATTGTTAATGTATAAAACATAGTGATTAACTGAGCTCGAATTTTAGTAAGTATGCTATTTATTTACTTTATCGCGCCAAAAATGGTTTAAAAACTTGATACAAAGATGCTTACAGTTGTATGGATTATTTTTTTGAAAATTTTCGTAATTATATTTTATGTCATCTCCAATAAATTTTACAAATTCTTTTGGTGGTTTCAAATCACCAAAGCTATAGAAGTATTCAACATTACTATTAAACTTTGCGTAGGCCACCCAATGAGTACCATTATTTTGAGAACTATCTAAATTTATGATACCGCACTCTTTTTTCCATGGATTCTTAGGCAATTCATTTCTCATAAAGACTCCTCGAAAGAAAGGGACGTTTTTCGTGTGCTTTAAAATATCAAAATTAGTTAGGGCTCGATTAGGTAGCCGCCGACTTTTTTGACTTTAAAATTTTAAATATTCCCAAACCATCGGCATGCGGTTTTACATGCAATCCTTTTCCTATACATAACGACTCAATTTTTTCATTATGTCGTTTTAGTTCTTGCAATCTGTTCTTGGCTTCTTTAACAGCACTAATGGCTTTAGTAATACCAATACTAATACCAGCAGCGCCATCTGCTAAGCTACCAGCTGCAGATAATTACGCAAATATTGAAATTTATGGTAAAAATCCTCCGGTTTTTGGTACAGTTATTACTCGCGGTACTTGAATAGGGAATTATTTTGCTAATTCTTTTGCAGCTACAATAGCCAAATCGATAGCAGCTTTTTACATTTTGGTTTAAGCTTATTAATGGGTTTTTTTGTTCGGGATACAATATTGTGAAAGGTTTTTTTTAAATAAGTTTTAAATACATTCCCTTTTTTTGCTGTTTGTAAGGATTGTTTTTTATATGGTGAAAGGTTTTTTGCCATTATTTAATAAATATGTATCATAATAAAATAATGAAAACAAATGTATAACCGTTCTAGCTCACGTGTGAATAAAGACTAGTAATTTATTGAGGTAATTAGCATTTATAAAAGATTCGTCTTCTTAATCCAACTGTTTTCCTTTGCAGACAAACCTAGCCATTTAACAAATAAGTTATTTCCTTTTTTTTTCAAAATCTTTTCTATCAAATAAATATTAGGATGCATGGTTTTTTGAATTTATTGCGCATAGAAAGCATAGTATTGGTCGCTGCTTAGTGTCCTTTAAAAGGTATGTGACAGAATTCGTTTTTTGTACTTTATCAATTTTGAAGATTTCGGTTGACCAATTGGGGGTATATCCTTTTGCAAACACTCCTTTAATAAAATAACCAACTCTAAATTTACGATATTTGTCTCTATGTTTCGTTGAGTGCATTGTTCTACCAAAATGTTCAGGCTTCTCAGCACCTAATGACCTCGTAGGGGCCCATGAGCTACGATGTAACGTGACGATCAGGTGCCAAGAAGTGATGAACGTCGGCGATTCACCGAGCTGAAGTTATGTGGGGTAGATCTAACCTGGTCTGTGCTTCGGTCCCGTCAACCTCCTGTCTCTCTGCAAGGCCCGGGTGCACCCTAGGCTCTTCTTGGTAGACAGGTTCTTCAGCCAACCAGGTATGACTGGCGGGCCAACGTGATGAGCACAGTGTCCAACACAGGTTATGTTTCTACTGGTAAATACAAATCGGGCACGAAATCCGAACTTTATCTGGTTCGAGAGACAACGGCACACTCAGCTATATTAACAATCCTGAGGGAATCCCGAATACATTCCAGATGCCCTGCGATTTAATTTCAACACCCTAATCAAAACGCGTTTACATTGCGAGGGCTTTCGTCTGTCAGTTGTCAAAACTGCCAGATTGACAGCTAACGTCAAATTAAAATGACCGTTCAGAAACCATCGATCGAATATTGATTAGGAATCGAACAATCACCTGCCCGGACAGGCACCCACCTGTCCCCTAATCTACGGGCAGCCGAGACAACGTTGCTACCGCTCGTTTTAGAACCGAGCCTCCTACTAGAACCTCTGCAGACCGGGGGGTCCCGTCCTTGCCAGGGAACAAGTTAACAATGCGCCCCCTGCGCCAACGTAGTGGCGGTAGGTTAGCATCCTTAACCAGAACGAGGTCACCAACACTAGGGGGGCTAGTTTTGTCAGTCCACTTAAGGCGCTGTTGTAAGATATGCAGATACTCGAGCGACCAACGCTTCCAGAAATTCTGAGTAAACTGCTGCAACATCTGATACCTTGACAACCGATTAAATTTCACTCCCTCGAAGGGGTGCTTGGGCAACGCGTTAAGTGGCTGTCCTATCAAGAAATGGCCTGGGGTCAGAGCCTCCAGGTCATTTGGATCCGAGCTGAGCGGACACAATGGTCGCGAATTGAGAACGGCCTCGATCTTACAAAACAATGTCGCGAGCTCCTCAAAAGTCAGCGCGGTCTGACCTACTATACGCCCTAAGTGCGTCTTAGCTGACTTAACTACGGCCTCAAAAATCCCACCCCAGTGGGGGCAAATCGGTGGGCTGAAGGTCCACTGTATACCCCGACGGGAGAGGGCCGTTCCAATATCCACTTTATTTACATTCAAAAAGTTGACTATCTCTCGTAAATATCGTTCCGCACCTATGTAGTTAGTGCCGTTATCAGAGCGGATCAAAGTTGGAAGTCCTCTTTGAGAAACAAACCTATCCAAACAAGCAATGAAAGCCTCTGTCGAGAGATCAGCAACGAGCTCGAAATGTACCGCCTTGGTGGATAAACAAACAAACACACATAGGTACGCCTTGTATTGCTTAGCGGTACGCAATCATGAACTCTTCACCATAAACGGTCCTGCAAAATCCGTACCAACACCTGAAAACGGTCTGACCTCATTCACACGATCAGGGGGCCAGTCCCCCATGAGAGGTTGCATCGTGGCAGCCTTAAGTCGATAACAAGGCATGCACCGAAACACGATGTTCCGTATGGCACGGCGGGCAGATAAGATCCAAAACTCCCGCTGGAGCATGGCCAACAACGCGTTACAGCCGGCATGCGCGTTGTT
This sequence comes from Argyresthia goedartella, assembly GCA_949825045.1. NCBI lineage: Eukaryota > Metazoa > Arthropoda > Insecta > Lepidoptera > Argyresthiidae > Argyresthia > Argyresthia goedartella. The sequence continues at coordinate 14,693,080 of OX463821.1, read as the reverse complement.
AATATGACGATCAGTCACCAGCAATTCAACTAACTGTCCCCCCTTGGGGAGCAGAAGTGGGTGACGAGCCGAATACGACAGATTCGCATTGCGCAATCTTCCTCCTACCCGAAGTAACCCGGTCGAATCAACAAAGGGGTTGAGACGCGCGACGGCTCCCTTCAATTTCGAACGTCCACTTCGTATAATCTCCAATTCTGCCCCAAACTTCGAGGACTGTACCAACCGGACCAAATTCAACAGCGACTCGCGAAAGAGCGAAAGCTCTGCCGGAGTCAGAATAGGGTTCAACGTTCGCTGATCGCGAGGAGTACGACAATTTCGAGCGAATCTCCTAATCCAAGTGGACACGTTTATCAACTTGTCAAGTGAGCTATACCGGTCCAGCAGAAACCCGGCGTCAGGGTCCTCAGCCTTCTGGGTAACATGCACGGCCGCTCTGGGGCCATGATCCGAAGATACTACTACATGGCTGTGGGGCCAGTCCGATTCTCTCTTGGCAAGCCAGGGTGGTCCCCACCACAAATGGTGTCTAACGAGTTCAGGAGCCTGACATCCCCTGGATGCGCAATCAGACGGGTTCAATTCTCCTGGTACATGTCTCCAGGTCAGTGGGACCTCAGACGACACAATCTGGGAGACACGGTTCGCAACAAAAACCTCTAAGTTATGGACCGAAGCCTTCAACCAGCACAAAACAATCTGGCTGTCCGTCCAAGCGTACACCATATCCTCCAAAACCACTGACCCACGCAACACTGTTAGAGTGTGATTCAAAAGTTTGGTCAAAAGAGCAGCCCCGGACAGTTCCAGTTTTGGAATCGTCATCCTTGTCCGAATAGGCGCTACCTTGCTTTTTGCCAAAACCAAACGCACGTCGACCTCCCCGGTGGAGGTGACGGTTCGCAAATAAACCGCTGCCGCAAACCCTCGTTCAGAGGCATCACAAAACCCGTGAAGGGTTGCCCTGTAATCCCCAGCAGGGACCAATTTCCTCGGCAGCTATACATTATTTATGTCCGATAGCGAGGTGAACATTCGCGTCCAATCAGTCAACAAATCACGTGAGAGGTGGGTGTCCCAGGTCAACTGAGCCGCCCATAGCCTTTGCATAAAACATTTGAGAGCAAAGGTGACTGGAGAAATCCATCCATTCGGGTAGAACGTTCTCGCAATCGTTGACAGTACTGACCGCTTCGTCCAGGCCTTCGGTGTTTCTAAAACCACCCGATAGGTAAACTCATCATGGACGGGCCGGTACTGAATTCCAAGTACTGACAACATGTTAGGGTTGTCAGGATTCTCAAAAACGTGCGGGTCTTGTTGAAACTCATCTGGGAGACCAGCCATCAACTCAGGGGAGTTGGACATCCACTTGCGTAGTTCATAGCCGCCTCTTTCCAGCAATTGAATGAGCTCGTCACGTCGGTCCAGAGCTTCCTCTACACTGGCTGCCCCTGTGCAGACGTCATCGACGTACAAATCTTGCTCCAGGATAGCGGCGGCTCTAGGATAGCTCACACGGTCATGCGACGCCATCTCCCGCAGGGTACGCATCGCCAAATACGGGCTAGACCGTAACCCATACGTGTTCGTGTTTAACTCATAGACCTTGACTGGCTCGGCCGTGGACTCACGCCAAAGTATCAACTGATACCTTCTGTCAGCCGGATGAATTACCGTTTGCCTAAACATCATCCGAATGTCTGCGACGAATACAATCTGGTGTCTCCGAAAGCTCGTGAGAATATCCGAAATATCACGACTCAACTTGGGTCCCGAATGTAGACACTGATTCAGGGACATCCCGTTCGAGGTAGGTGCTGACCCATCAAAAACAACTCGAATCTTGCCGGTAGGGGTTCGCAGGACGGCATGGTGTGGAAGGAAACAATGATCCTCAGATCTCCAGTCCACACCCGATACCGACATGTGTCCTAACGACTCATACTCCCTCATGAAATCGACGTATTTTTGTTTAAATACGGCGTCCCTTGACATCCTACGCTCCATCGACATCAATCTCGTCTCAGCCATCTTCCTAGATTCTCCTAGTGGCGGTCGATCGGCCCTGAAAGGCAGTCGAGTTACAAAACGACCAGAACGAAGGCGACCAGTACTATTCTGGTAAAACAACTCGCACTCTTCTTCGTCTGCGTCGACTCGACGAACGGTGGGAGGTTCCTCTATCTCCCAGAAACGTTGGATAGCGTCTGACAACGCTGAGCCAATAAGTATGCCATCTGACTCGGCAGGCCTAACCATTGGCAATGCGGGACCCATGATCACGTGACCAAACTTAGTATCCACAGCAATCAACCCGTCCGGCTGAAGAACTCGCCGATCCGACAACAGAAACCTACCCAGAACGTCTGCTCCCAGTAGCAGGTCGACCGGGGCTGGAGTGTCAAAATCGGGATCCGCCAACTTGAGTCCTGATGTCAGGAATCGAACGGCCGGATTCAACTTCACCAAGGGGTGTCTGCCCATGACATGCGTCATTACTAAAGCTTGCACGGATGTTTTTGTCAAAATGTCATAACGTGGAGAGAACGTGATCACCGATTGACCAACTACATTCGTAACCGTAACATTCCCCACGCCCCGTATTGATTTATTATACCTATTTACCTTGAGGCCCAACCATTTTGCTAAATTATTCGATACAATGCAGCCCTGAGCTCCAGAATCTAATAGGGCGCGAACGTATGTTGGGTTGCTCGCCAAATCCCAAACAAGCACAGAGGCGATCGGTAACACCACCGTCTCCGGTTGGGGGGCAACAAATTGTTGGGCCGCAAATTCCTAGCGAGGGCTCCCGGGGCCCCAATGTGCCTGTAACCGATCAGGTAGGCAGCTATACGCCAGAGGGTCCCATTGTACAAATGGCCCACGCGCCGGTTCCATTGCCACCCTACGATTCCCCGTAAAGGGGGGTGGGCGTGAATTCAACCGTGGCCGCTCCATGAGCGGGGGGGACATCACATGTGACCGACGAGGACGAGGCGACGAGCGGGGCGACAACTGAGGCGGCGTCCGAACCGCACCCGCATAGCTCGAAGGTCTCCCATGCCACCTGCCCGTTACGGCCTGCTCAACACACCCAATGTACCGCTGAGTCGGATGCTGAGTCGCAACCGAATACTCAGGGCCCCCCATGTAATGACCCTGAGTGCGGCCCTGCACCCTTATACTGCCCTGTGCACGTGGGGACGTTGGCCCCTGAGTTGCGCTCCGAGTCGCAAACGAATTCTCAGGGCCCCTTGCCATGTCACCCTGGGTACGGTCCTGTGGTGGCTGTTGGCCGGACCGGTTCATGCACAACAGATTGTTGTGGGCCCCACCACAATATCCGCACATTTGTGTGCGCGTGCAGTCCCTAGCCATGTGTGGCCCGAGGCACAGGAAACACCAGCTCCGCTGCTTGGCCATCCGGCGCCGTCCCTGAACCCTAAGTTCCCCGAACTTATTGCAATTGGCCACAGCATGGCCAATCTGCCTACAACATGGGCAGGTCTCACCATGTGGGGTCAATGCACTCACAGTCCCATATGACTGCCGGTTGGTGCGGTCCTTCCTCGTCGGAGGGCCCCTACTCACAGCGCTCCCGGCAGCTCTCTGTGGCTCCGAAGGATGGGTGACCGTCAACCCCAAATTCTCTGCCCGTCGAGCCTCCTCTTCCAAAAATCCGACCAAGTCGGAGAAGGCGGGCAGGTCCTCGGCCGACCTCCCGTGAGACTGTTCGAAACGAGTCTGCACGTCAGCGGGTAGGTGGGAAAGTACAATGTACAACAGTAAGTATGACCATTCACCAACCGGAAGTCCAAGATTCTCTAGAGCCTTGGTGACGGACAACAATGGGTTCAAAACCTCCGTCTGTATGGCCCCGACCTTGTTCACAACCGGGATGCTAAGCAAACGGTTCAGTTGGGCATCGGCCAACCTCCGTTTGTTGTGGTAACGTCTGACCAACAATTGCCTGGCCGTCTCATAGTTACCCTCCGTAACTGTCAAATGAGCGACCAGCTCCCTAGGCTCACCCCTCAATGCTGCCACCAGCTGAGCCATCTTGACAGACTTGGTAATGTCCGATCGCATGTGCACCAAACTGTCGAACAGATTGATGAAGCTCATCCATTCACCGGACACGCCGTCAAAGGTAGGCATAGTTATGGCAGGTAACCTGGACCCCGATCCCTGATGCGGCAGAGGTGCTTCAATGTCACCATCATGGCTGGACTCGCGCTGTCTACGTATGTCCGCAGCCTTCTGCGTGATAGCAGCTGCCATCTCCATACATTGGTCGACATCCCCTATCAACCGTGACAGCCTGTCAGGTGCACAACCATCAACTGATTACGCCTGCGCGGATAATTCGAGCATCCTATTGTAACGTTCCTTAACGTCCATAGACCGCTCCAATACCACATCATGCCTATCTAAACGGTCTATCAGACCGTGTGCGGAGGAAAACCATCTGAGTTCCTTAGAAACACCCTTCTGGATTTCAGATAACGACATGATCGGAACGATACTTACTCACAATTTGCAGTAACTCAATTATATTGGACCCTCCAGTTTATAACCCAAACGAGGGAACCCTAAACTATAACTTAAACAATGTTGCTTTCCTTAAACAATAGGAACCGAGTTTTATATCTATATAAATTCTGTAAATAACAATTTAGTTTCCCTTTATCATTATAACACACACAGATAGTCAATATTAGTTCAAGTTATAAATTGCTATAAACTGAAAACAATGTAATAGCCTGCTATCAATAGATGTAACTACCTATGTTAACCAAAACATTCATTCAATAGCATTACTAGACCACTAATAGATTGACTAACTGGTAATTCAATGCAAATTTCAATTCAATATCTGTCTGTCTACTACCAGCAATAGACTTATAGCTTACAATAATACCAATCTATGTGGATATAGGAACCAACCAAGTTACCTTACCGCCTATACCTACAGATTGATAGTCCCAAATCGTGCCTTCCTGGAGCCCTTGACGGCTGCAAATCTCAGGAAGCCACGTTCTAGCTACCAAAATGTTCAGGCTTCTCAGCACCTAATGACCTCGTAGGGGCCCATGAGCTACGAGGTAGCGTGACGATCAGGTGCCAAGAAGTGATGAACGTCGGCGATTCACCGAGCTGAAGTTATGTCGGGTAGATCTAACCTGGTCTGTGCTTCGGTCCCGTCAACCTCCTGTCTCTCTGCAAGGCCCGGGTGCACCCTAGGCTCTTCTTGGTAGTCAGGTTCTTCAGCCAACCAGGTATCTGGCGGGCCAACGTGATGAGCACAGGGTCCAACACAGGTTATGTTTCTACTGGTAAATACAAATCGGGCACGAAAATCCGAACTTTATCTGGTTCGAGAGACAACGGCACACTCAGCTATATTAACAATCCTGAGGGAATCCCGAATACATTCCAGATGCCCTGCGATTTAATTTCAACACCCTAATCAAAACGCGTTTACATTGCGAGGGCTTTCGTCTGTCAGTTGTCAAAACTGCCAGATTGACAGCTAACGTCAAATTAAAATGACCGTTCAGAAACCATCGATCGAATATCGATTTGGAATCGAACAATATCTTTTCAGAAAAAAATCTTTGTTTTCATGATTGACGTCATTTGGCATTGCACCAATTGTTCTATGATATGTGGAATTATATTTTCGTACTATATTTTCAAGGGCACTGTAAAGGGAACGATTCAGTGTGGTTTTGTAAATATTACATAAAGTCTGTTTTGTTATGACCCAAGAACATTTATTAAGGGTGATTACACAAAGTTATATAATATAATATAAACTGTTAATTAAATGTTAAGTGAATGCACCCGGTCGCGACGTTTTCGATTGATGCACTGATTTGTTAGAAGTATGTAGGTAAATCGCCGTGGGCCGTGTGCATATCACGTGTTCGGTACCTAAACATAAAACCGAACATCTTGCCGAGGGCACAGAAGAGATAAGCCGAGGGCAAAAGTTGAGAGAAAGATGCTAAGTCCAATTAAGTGATAATCTTACATGATAACTGATATAAATTAATCATAATCCTTTAGAATTGGTAATTTTCTGAAAGTTATATTATACTAATAATATGTTAATACGATAAAAAATTATATTAAATTATCCATCCCCATTTTCAATAAAACAGTAAAATTGTTCACAAGTGTTCCTCAAAGCTAGTGCTTCGATACACAGGGGAAGTACCCCTATCGCTCACACTTCTCACTGTTGCACTCTCACTACACTCATTGTGCAGAGGTCCAATATTCATTTGCTCTGCACTGTTGCTGATGACAGCGAGAATTCGAGCCGCGGGCTCGGGCGCGGCTGCCGGTGGCGCAGTCTTCGCCTGCCAGCGGGCGCGGGACCTACTGCACGAGTCCACTGCGACGATCGCCACTCCCCAGGATCCATATATGATGGCATAGAGATGCACATCATGTGTTGATATCTGTTCCGGCACTACTGCCTCATTCTTCATGTCTTTAATCTTGTCTTCAATCTCTTTCCATAACTGTTGGTGATATGCAGTAGTGCCGTTTTCTTCTTCAAATTTCTCTATTGTTATATTTATAATGTTATTTATCGGAGACATCTCTACGTTTTCTATACTCTCTGTTATTTTCATGTGAGTTTGAGGTTGTTTTTGGGCAAGTATCGTAATGTTTTCAGTTTTAATCATACAATCTTTGTTTAAGTGGACAATAGTGGAACGTTTTAAGATTTGGGAGGTTACCTTTTCTTGGCATAATATTCTGATAGGACAATCATTACAACAAAAGTGAAGACATTGGTTAACTTTTGTGAGAGGGATGAATTTGTTTTGGCATTCTGAAATAACTGTTTTTCATTGTTGTGTGTTCTGGTTACCCTTTATGCATAGATCGGCATCCGCAGTCAACCGATATATTGGAGTGTTTAGTTGACATAGGAGTGTTGTAGCATCTCCTATCAGACAATGTTGCAATTCTTCCACGGTAAGTGGCAAAAAAGAGTCCTTTTGTAAGTTGATTGCAACGTATCGCTCTATGGGTATGATACTTATCATCTTATTTTCTCTGAGTTGTGGAATGGAAATTACGTTAAAGAAGTCGTAATTATCTCTGCTCGTCAGTGGAACATTTATTTCTAAAATGAGGTACTCTTTTGTTAATTTTGTTTTTACTTGTAACAGATGATAAATGTTGGTCTGTAGATTATCAATCGGCAAAGTGAGTTCCTTAGATAATTGTCCCGATATCAGACTCAGCTCTTTCTGCAATTACTGAGGATCAATTAGATGTATGTTGAGATTTCCATTATAAATATTGTTCACTGTATCTAGTAGATTTTCTTGGATGTTTCGTAGATGCGTCAGTAAATTATTGGCTGCCATTGCTGATAAGGTGAATTCTGTCATAGTTTCCGCTTCATTTAGCTTAATCGTTAACGTTTTGGTCGCTTTTTCTAAAGACATTAAATGCTTGTTAATAATTTTATATTGGGATTGTATTGTTGCCTCTGTTCTCTTCATCAAGTTATATTCCGCTTCTATAACTGATGTCTGATTTTTCCATAGTGATAACAGGTGTTTCTCGTTCTCCCGTACCAGTGTGATATCCTTGGCATACTGTTCTGCGAATTTGTCGTCGAGTACGCCGAACAAGGTGTTCGCTAGATATCCGACACCGTTGATAAGTCCGCGCCGCCGCCGGCGCGTGCCAATGTTCTCCGGTTGCAATAATACTTTGTTGCTATGTCCTAACTGCGCGTAGTTATGATGTAATTGTAATAGGATAATCCCGCAATGTGTTTGTTGTTTTATCAAGTCACATAATATTTGTAGATGTTTATAAAATTTTACGTAGGCGACGTTTCCTTCCCAATAGGGCTTTAAATCATAATACATAATAATTTTCCAGTTATCTTTTACGATTTGCACTTTAGATATCGGATCGAAATAAAAACTTTGTTCATTGTTGAGGCTCTATAATTTGAAACTATCCGCTGTTGTCATAACAGACATAAAATAAAGAAAGGTCATTGCCAATGTTATGAATATTGATCTGTTCTTTGTACGGGTACCTTTCTGGGTTTCCGGTTTCGGTTTCTCTGCATATTTTGTGGAATGTTCTAAGGGTAGTATTGATAATTTGTTAATTGGCCTTTTCATTAAGCCGTTTTTTGTTTTTAAGGAGACCACTCTTACGTAATTATCGGTACCGGGGTGGACATCTACAACCCTTCCGAGAGCCCATTTTCCGGATGGAAGATTATCTTCATGTATCACGACTAAGTCTCCGGTTTTAATGTTTTGTTGAGGGACATGCCACTTGTTCCTTGATGTTAGTTGACTCAAATATTCCAGTTTCCACTTCTTCCAGATATTGTTGAAAAGTTTTTGAGTCATGCTCCAGCGTGTTCTGGCATCTTCACTTGTCTCGATCACAGTCACGCCTGCATTGCCAGCCAAAAATTGTGCGGGGGTTAATACTTCTAGGTCTTCTATATTTTCTGTTAGCGCACACAGTGGTCGGGAGTTTAAACACGCTTCGATTTGTGCTAACAGGGTGGAATATTCCTCGAAGGTGAGTTTCTGTTCTCCTACCACCCTTTTCAAATGATGTTTCAAACTTCTAACAGCTCGCTCCCAAAGGCCTCCGGCACTCGGCCATACTGGGGCGTTAAAATGCCACTCAATGTTCATCTCTGTAATTTCGGCTAAAAAGCTGTCATTAAATATTTGTTTCGATTGTTCCCACTCCTTTTGTAAAAAGTTGTTAGCTCCCCGAAAATTTGACCCATTATCGCTATACAGGTGGTGGGGGGCTCCTCTTTTGGCTGCCATTCTCCTCAGTGCTGCTAGGAATGCAGAACTGGTCAGCTCGCATACTATTTCCAAATGAACAGCTTTGGTCACCATACAAATGAAAATAGCTGTGTACCCTTTGAAGGACGTGGCACAACGACCTTTGTTCTTTTTCACTTCTACAAAGCCTGTATAGTCTACTCCAGTATGTTGAAAGGATCGAGCCGGGTTGACGCGTGCCGCTGGTAAATCTCCCATGAGCTGTTTTTGTGTTGTTTTGTCATGGTTTCGACATGTAATACACTTCCGTATCTCTTTTTTAACGATGTTTTGCCCACCGGTAATCCAATACTCCTGCCTTAATGTTGCCAAGGTCAGGCGTGGGCCCCCGTGGTAGGTTAGTTTATGGGCTTGATTGATAAGCAACATTGAGAGTCGGGAACCACTGGGTTTAATTTTGGGATGTTTCATCTCCATGTTGATGTGAGCTTGAGATATGCGCCCTCCCACTCGTAAAATGTTCATGTCGTCCAGGTAAGGATTCAACTGAATTAATTTGCTGTTTAATTCTAACCGACCATGTTTTTGTAACTGTTCAATTTCCGCTCCAAATTCTGTTTTCTGAACATGTTTCACAATCACTATCTTGGCTTCGCGTAATTCTCGCAATGTTAGGTAGTTTTCTAGCGGTCGTTTTACTGTCTGAGTCAGCGCTCGCCGTATCCATGCCAATATTCTGACGACCTTTGTGTATGAGTTATATTTTGTTAATAATTTATCAATAATTATTTCGTCGTTTGTATGTTGGGCAATGTTAATTTGTTTAACTTGTTATTGTTTTTGATCCGTGTTAAACGACTCTATCTCTGTTTGTTTAGGCTCAAAGTCGGTTAACCATTTAGGACCATGCTTCCACATTGGGAAAGGAATAAGCCGCGACTAGCATCGTCAGCCGGGTTTTCATCCGTTTTCACGTATCGCCACTGTTTGGGCGGCATAATCTTTGTTATGTTACGAACTCTATTAGCCACGAACTGTTTCCACCTATCTGGTTCCCCGTTTAACCATCCTAGCACCACTTTCGATTCTGTCCACCCATAGGTTTCGCTCTCATGTTTATCTAACGCTTGTTTTATTTTCTTTATCAATTTAGCTAGCAAATAAGCGCCGCTTAACTCCAATCGCGGCAACTTGATCTCTTTCTTGAGGGGTACAAGTTTAGTTTTTGAAGCTATCAGGATTATTTGTTGTGTGTGTTTGACTCGGATATACACGACACATGCGCACGCCTCCAGTGACGCATCACAAAAACCGTGCAATTCGATGACGTCCCAGTCTCCACTCCCAATCCACCTGGGTATTTCGTAGGTATTTAGGTTTGTTGAGTCCGCTTGTAACTTGGACCACTCCTTGTAAACCTCCGGTGCTACATCATCGTCCCATCGACTGTTCGATTTCCATACTTTTTGGAATAAAAATTTTAATTATACAATCAATGGCGCCAACCAGCCCGGTGGGTCAAAAATTTTGGATATTTCCGATAACAGGATTCGTTTTGTTAGTTTATGTGTACTGGAACTTTGCACCTTGAACTGAAACTTATTGTCCACTGGATTTAAATTTCAGGCCCAAAATTTTTGACGAGTTATCTGTTTTTAAATTAAATATGTGTTCCGAATTTTCTTGTTGGGGAATGTTCGACAATATTTCCGTGTTGTTAGAGGACCATTTTCGTAAATTGAATCCCCCGGACCTTAAAAGTAGAGTGAGGTCCCGTACCAGCTGTTTTCCTTGTTCAATTTTATGCGCGCCATGTAGTAAGTGGTCCATATAAAAAGAGTTTTCCAGGATCCCGGCCGCTTCAGGGAACGAAACTCTCTCGTCCGTTGCTAATCTCTTTAATGTTTGCATGGCTAAGAAGGACGCTGCCTTAGTGCCGTAGGTAACTGTTAATAACTCGTACGACTGAATAAGTTGTTCAGGCGAATCTCTCCAGACAATCTTCTGTAGCGGCGTGTCTTCCCTGTTCACCAGGATCTGTCTATACATTTTCTCAATATCGGCAGTAAAAGCATACCGATACTGTCTCCATTTTAATAGAAGAAGCTGTAAATCTTGTTGGAGGTTGGGTCCTTTATACATCAGATCATTTAGGGGATAAGCTGTAGACGTTTTTCCTGATGCATTTAACACCACCCTGTGTTTAGTTGTCGATGATTCCTTTCGTTCGACAATATGATGAGCTAAGTAGCACTCGGGTTTCAAGTTAATGTTGATATTTACTTTTTCCATATGTTGTAAATCGTGATATTCTTTCATAAATATTTTATAGGCCAATGCCACTTGTTGTTGTCTCTTGAACCTTCTTTCTTGACTTAACAACTGTGCAATCGCTTTTTGTTTCGACTCTCCTGACTGTTCTTCAAAGTTTGCTTTCATAGGAAGGCGAACCTCATATCTATATGTTTCTTAGACTTGTCTAAAGCATTTGATTTAGTCAACTATAACATACTCTGGGCGAAAATGCGGAATGAAACGAGTGTACCGCCAGAAATAACACGTTTGTTTGGATTCTGGTACAGTAACCAAAACAATTGTGTCAGGTGGGCGGGGTCATGCTCTGGTGCATACAGACTGGACTGTGGTGTGAGACAAGGGGGGCTCACTTCTCCTAAACTTTTTAATTTGTATGTAAATGACCTGATCGAGGAGCTCAGCAGCACTAGAGTTGGATGTCATATAGACGGACAAAATATTAATAACATCTCTTATGCTGACGATATGGTGTTGCTGAGCCCATCGGTCGGTGCGCTATGTGCACTGTTGCGTATTTGTGAGTCCTATGCGGAGGCCCATGGGCTCAGGTACAACGCGAAAAAGAGTGAGCTAATGGTTTTTAAGTCAGGCACGAGAACATACTCTGACCTGCCTCCAGTCTACATTAATAATTCTCCTCTGAACAGGGTTAAGAAGTTCAAGTACCTGGGCCACTGGGTCACCGATGACCTCAAAGATGTCTGTGACATTGAGAGGGAGCGTAGGGCGCTGGCTGTTCGCTGTAACATGCTGGCTCGCAGGTTCGCTCGTTGTAGTAAAGAATCAAAATTAACATTGTTCAGGGCATACTGCCAGTCTTACTACACGTGCAGCCTGTGGGTCAACTATACGCAGGGTGCATACAGCGCCCTACGTATTCAGTACAACAATGCATTTAGGGTGGTGATGGGCCTGCCGCGGTACTGCAGCGCCTCAGGCATGTTTGCGGAGGCAAGGGTCGACGGCTTTGCCGCGATCATTAGGAAACGCAGCGCCTCGCTATTAGCGCGCGTACGCGGCAGCTCCAACTCCATTCTTCGCACGTTGGCTGGACGGTGGGACTCGCCGCTGCTGGCTCACTGGGTGAGGCTACACGTTAGTGGGTAGCCTAGGCACTCGTCCTTCTTCCCCTGCCGTGTGTGTGTTTTTATTTTTAAATTTTTTGACATTTTTATTTTGTAATGATTTATTTGAATTTTAATTTTATTTTATTGTTGACATAATGTGTAATTTATTCTATGGGTTTTTATGCCTGCAATAAACGATTATTATTATTATTATTATTATATCTCCCGTTTGGAGTCCTTTTTGTTGTTTGTTCATAGTACTTTACGCACGTTAAGTCTTCTGCTGACATATCACTTTCTTCTAAGATCTCCTCACTCTCCCGAAACCGTTGCAGATCATCCAGGTTTGTCATAACGACATTGCAATGAAATGTTGGGGCTGTGCCGCATAGCAACCAGCCCAGTTGTGTTTGTTGAGCTACAGGTTGTGTTGCGTCCTCACTTTTTATCATGCTGCTCAGTACAATTTTGAGTAAATATCCGCCCCTAGCAACATATCCACGGGGCGGCTGATATAAAATTCAGGGTCAGCTAGGTTTATGTTTTGAATGTTCGGCCATGTTGGTTTTATAAATGTTTTGTTGGGTAAGTTTTTAATAAGACTATTAATTATCAAACCTCTATGTTAAAATTGTAATCATTATATAATGACGCACATGTTACTTCCATTCTTCCTTTGCAGTTGTTTTCACGCTGTCCTACGCCAGATATCACGCCCTTCCACTGGTGATGCTGAACCCCCAGCACTTGAGCTGCATGTTCGGTTATCAGCGATATCTGTGACCCCTGGTCTATTAAGGCCCTCATGATGTGATAACAACCATCGGCTCCTTTGACCTTCAATTGTGCGGTGGCTAATAAGATCTCCTTATAGTTATCCTGGGACACGTGAGATGTGCCGGTCACGTTGTCTTTTGCTAAGGCAGCGACGGTTTGGTTGAGCGTAGTTGCTCGGTTTGTTGTCCCAGTTATTGCCTCGTGTAGCAGCGTATTATGTTGATTGGGGCATTTTCGGCATGTGTGTGTAGAAGTGCATTCTTTTCCATTGTATGAAAATAGACAATTCATGCAAACTCCAAGTTTCTTCACCGTTGATATTTTCTTGTCGTTCGGTAACTGCAAAAATTGCTTGCAGATGTACATGCCATGTTTATACTTGCAAAGTGGGCACGTGTGACCTGACCCAGTGACGTTGTACGATTTCACCATCTGTCCACTTCCTGCCGATTTCGATGCGTTGTTCGATGATTGTTGAAGATTATCATTTTTTTTGTTGTTGTAGTTATTAAAATATTGTTTTTGGGAATTGGGTTCCTGTTTCCTACGGGCTGATGTTTCCAGGGTAGTGAATTTGCTCTCTAAAAAGTCTAAGAGCTCTAAGAGTATAGGTAGCTCCCGCGGGTTGTTTCCTGATTCCAGGTAGTCGTTGTAGGTCTGTTGGTCTAATTTTTGAGATAGTAAATGGACTAGGATGGAATCCCATGTTTTCGTATCCACACCCAAGTTTTTTATTGCGTTCAATGTTTCCATCGTGACATCATGCATTCTTTTGATGTATGTTACAGAGTTATGTTGAATGTTAGGTAAATCAAACAATACGTTCATAAGAGATGTGAAAATATTCTCCTGTTATTATAACGGTGGTTGAGAATTTCCGAACATGAGTCATAGTTTTTTGCACTGATATGTAAATGTTGTATTAGTCGCTCAGCTTCCCCTTTGACTTTAGTCTTCAGAATTTGCATCTTCTGAGTGTTTGGTATCATTTTGTTGTTATGAACAGCGTCCTTGAACAAATCCTTGAACGACATCCACTGGTTAAAGTTTCCACTAAACGTTGGTATTTCTAACTTCGGTGATACTTTATCCTTGTAAGAAGCTGCGTTCCCTCTTCTGGGTGTTTAATTGTTTTTCATATTGATTGAACGTGGTGTTATAAGCAGAATTATCTCCTTCCTCGTTCAATTTACTCTCAATTTGCCAATGTAATTAATCCACTACGGACATCCTCAAACTCCCATTTATCCGTCATTTCCTCCACATTAATGTTCTCCACTGTTCTAATAAATGCCTTAAAATTTGCCTGTTGTTGACGTCTCTTCTCATCCAACCTGCTGTAGCTTCCTTGATGTTTTTGTAAGAGTTGTTGTTCGGGTTGGCTTCTTCCCGCTTCACTCACTCCGACTCCCATCTCGTAATCTCCTTTAGATTCTAATTGTTTAGTTCCTCCCTGATTTATCTCACTCGTGTAGCGCGTATAAACCTCTTTTGCCCGTTCGTTATTTTTGTTACTAAAATATGTATCGGAAGGACTAAGTTCCGTAAGAAGACGATTGTGATTGAATTGGATCGTATTCCACAAGATTTAGACCTTGCTCCGTTGATTTTTATAATAGTCCGGCCTACTTTTCCTATCCTGGCCATCCTTTTTGAAGTTTTCCCAATGTCTGCTGAGTTCCTCCAGTCGAGAGTATTGTTCCTCCAGCGACATATTGCGCGACGTATTGCAATGTTAAGGTGATAATAAAGGATCGATCTTACTTGAGTTTCTCCGTCAAATATTACCGCTCGCAATCGCTGCTTGTCGTGGACTTCCGAAGTTGGGTTGGTCTTCAATAGTTGAAACGAAGCGGGACTGTAGTCTTGATTTATAAACGCTGATTAAATTCACAATAACTGCACTTTATTATTATTTCGAGGATATTTAAATACAGCGATGCACACACGTTAGCATTGTACAGACCAGAGAGACAAAATTGCCAGATGACAAATTATAATATTTAATGTGGGCAGTGTTCCCAACATGCTGCCGCCTTTAGTAATTTACTGCAAAACTAACAATGAATTTTATACATAATGAAAGTTCGATATTTTTAACATTAATGAATTGAGATAGGTTACCTAGCTAATACAGATTAGGTACCTATACAAAATATAACACCCGAGAAACTAAACAACATTAAACACTGTGTTACAAGCTACAACGCAAGAATTACTTATACATAAGTATTATAAGTGCTATAAAACTAAAATGCAATGTTTTGATGTGTCAAACTATATCTATACAAAAGCCACACAAATTCAGCACATCAAATCACTGCACAGAAAGAAACACATGTATAGCACATAGTAACATAAAAATTATGTATCCAAGGGTAGGACACATACTTTTAAAATAGATCGAGTATGGGTTTTACCATTAGCAGTTCTGACCTCAACGGCCCTAACGTGGCCATCATGACCGGTATGTATTTACCACTCTAGCCATTGGCCATAACATAGAATGAACATTATCCTCCCTTAGTATCACTAAAGTACCTATTTTAATATTAGGTGAAACGTTTAACCACTTAGGTCTATTTTGCAATACATTGAGATACTGTTTGTGCCACATTTTCCAGAATGACTGCTTTATCTGTGTACATAACTGCCAAAATTTTAACCTATTTTGTGGAACATTAGACACATCATTTTCTGGATACATTGTTAGAGCATTTCCTATCAAAAAATGACCTGGAGTCAAATAGCTATAGTCATTTACATCACTTGAAGATATTGGTAACAAAGGTCTAGAATTAAGTACACACTCTATCTCTACTAACACAGTATTTAACTGCTCATAGGTTAGCTGGTGACCCTGTACTACTCTTCGTAAATGGTACTTAGTACTTTTAACTGCTGCCTCCCAAAGGCCCCCAAAGGTAGGTGAATAACTTGGAATAAAGTGAAAGTCAATTCCTTTTTCTGCTGTAAATTGAACAACTTTGCCTTGGTGGTCCCCGGAAGACAACAAAGTATATAGCTCCACTAACTGATTCCTTGCCCCCTTGAAGGTGCTGGCATTGTCAGAGTATATTTCTTTCGGCAGGCCTCTTCTTGATATTAGTCTACGTAGGCACGCGAGATAGGTATCGGACGTGAGATCTGAGGCTAGCTCTAGATGTATTGCCTTAGTGGCGAAACAAACAAACACACAAATGTAACCTTTACCTATAATCGATCGCCTCACGCGCGCAAGCTTTACATTTACAGGTCCTGCGAAATCTACTCCAACTTTTTCAAAGGGACGACTCATCGCAGTCACCCTCCCGGCCGGCAAGGAACCCATTAGTTGCTTGGAAGCAGTGGCCTTCTGCCTAAAACATTTAATACATTTATTTGTTATTTTTTTTACATATAACAAGCCGTTAGTTATCCAGTATTTCTGGTTTAAATTTGACAATAATAGCCTAGGTCCCGCATGCAGGAGACGCTCGTGTTCAGACCTAACAATGCATTCAGTGACATACGATTGCTTAGGCAAGATCGCCTGATGCTTCTGATTGTATGGGATATTAGCGTGGTGTAACCTGCCGCCTACACGCAGAATACCTATATTGTCTAAGAACGGATGCAAGGTATGTAGGGATCCCTTCACACATTGATTTTTCTTTAGGCATTCGATTTCCTCATGAAAATGTATTTCTTGCTCAGATTTAATGAGCAACATATGCGCACTGTTTAGTTCTGTACTCGTCAAAAAATTATGCGAGGCCTTACTGCCTTTCAAATTGTTGACAAATCTTACTACATATGCTAAAATGCGTGTCATTTTATGGATGCTAGAATATTTGTGTATACCTTGCAATATGTCGTTTACTGGAAGAGCTGCAGATCCCACATTGGAGGAGATCGCTGCGCTGGACCGGCTCTCAGGTAAGTCTGAAGGTAACTCTATATCTTGATTGAACCTGTACTCACTGTCATGCAAAAATCGAGGCCCATGCCACCATAAATCGCAGCCACTAAACTCATGTGGCCTGACCCCTCTGCTTATGTAATCAGCTGGGTTCTCGTTGGTGTTGACATATAACCATTGACAGTCAGCAGTATTGTTAGTTATAGCTTTTACTCTGTTCGCCACATAAGCCGTCAACCTCATCGCTTCCGTCCGTAACCAAGCCAGCACGATTTTGGAATCAGAGAACAAGTAAACTCGGCTTATTTTTAATTTTAATTTAAGCGTGTTTGAAACCTTAGCAATTAAAACAGACAGGAGTAGCGCCGCATTTAATTCTAAGCGTGGCACGGTTAGGTTTTTATTTTGAAGCGGGTTTATGCGGGATTTCGAGCAGAGCAAATGTACATGTACTATACCTTTATTATCGGTGACGCGCAGGTATACACAGCAGCCGTATGCAGTCGAACTGGATGCGTCCGAGAAACCTATGAGTTCAACTGTGTCTGAATCAGATATTTGAATATTTCTACTTATATAAATCGGATCCATTTTTGCAAGACTTGACAAGAATTCCAACCACTCTTTTTTAATATTTTCGTCAGGCGTGGCGTCCCAGTCCGTCTGGCTGGACCACAAAGACTGCATTATAGCCTTGGCCTGTACAAAGATGGGACCCACGAACCCCATTGGGTCAAAGAACTTTCCTATGAATGCCAATATTTCTCTTTTGGTAATATTCTTTGCATCAAAAAATTCTGGACTTGCTATTCTAAACTTATCTTGATGCACAACTAACTGCAAACCTAAGGTTTTTAAACTACAGCCGTTGTTTTCAAATTCTAATTCGTCAAAGTGCCGTTCAGTTGAAGGAATATCTTCTAATATCCTACTGTCATTTGACGACCATTTATGTGTCTTGAAACTCCCCTTTTGCAGCAGCCGCTGAAGCTGCGATTTTGCTTCTAAAATCATGTCTAAATCACTATTTGAGTAAAGCACATCATCTACATAGGTGCAGTTGTTCAAAATGAACGAAGCCAAGGGCAGTTCGCGTTCATTTTGCATCGCAAGCTCTTTCAAACAACGTGTAGCTAAATAACTTGAGCTCTTTAGACCATAGCTCACTCTATCCAGCCTGATGCACTTGATGGTCTCATCGGGGCTGTCTCTCCATAGAATATTCTGTAAGGAAGTATGCTCAGGTATTACGCGGATGTTTCGGAACATTTGTCTTATGTCCGTAGTGAATGTATAGTCACCAAAACGGAACAAAAGCAGTATGTCAAAAAGATCTCTCTGTACGGTCGGTCCGTTTAGTAGCAAATCATTTAGCGATACTTTCTTACTTGTCTTCATCGAGGCGTCAAAAACCGTACGTAACTTAGTAGTTTTACTGTCGGGCTTGAGTACCGCCTGGTGTGGGAGGAAGTAGACCGCGTCCTTACTAAGCTGATAGCTCTCGATGTCAACAAAATGCCCGTGATTTAAATTTAAGTAATCGTGTATAAACTTTTGATATTCTATGAAAAGGTTGGGGTCTTTGTGCAATTTCTTTTCGAGGTTTAAAAACCTTTTTAACGCGAAATGAAATGAGTCTCCTAGCGCATCGTTTACATCTTTGAGTGGGAGTTTCAAGGGTAAAGCAACCTCAAAACAATCATCCTTCAACTGAACAGTCTTTTGAAATATATACTCGCAGAGCTCCTGCTCTGAAGACTTTTCATTGTAAATTTCGGGAACGCTCTCGCTCTTCCAGAAGTTTGTTAAATTTTCATTAATATCTGATTCACATGTGACACATTTAAGAACTGCTACCTGATTGCAGACATTTGAAGGCAAGCTTCCCCCGATTATGTAGCCGAACTGCGTATTAATTAGCTGTGGATGCCGTGCACCTGGCGTCGAAAGCTGCGCCCCGCTAGGCGGCGCTGCAGGCCCGTAGATCGTCGACTCCGGTGGCAGCATAGCCTGGAAAAAACAGTCGGCTCCCATTAGCAAATCGATTTGACTGGGGATGTTAAAATCTTTATCTGCCAGCCTTATATTTGATGGGATCGCAAAGTCTGAGAGATCTACTTTTCTCTGTGGTAGCTCACATGTGATCTGTTCAACTACATGACAAGTAGCCGATAGCTTGAATGGATTGACCAATGAATGTATTTCGACTGGCACACAGCGCTTCACGCTGGCCTGAGTGTTGACTATCCCTACTATATTAATATTATTCTGCAGGGGCTTTAAATCTAGCAGCTGAACGGCCCTTTGAGAAATAAAGGACAGCTGTGACCCACTGTCTAGCAGGGCTTTGAAAGTCATCTCGGTGCCATCTCGAGCAAGAAGCTTTACTTGGGCTGTGGGCAAGAGTACATTATTAGTCATAATATTATTCGCCGCCAAAGAAGCGGGTGACACTGCGGCTTGCTGACTGTTCACTTTATCATTATCGCGGTGTAACAGAGTATGATGCTTCTGTTTGCATTCTGCACACCGAAAGTGAAATCTGCATTTCCCTGCATGCGTACCTAAGCATATATGGCATATTCCTTTTTCATCTGCAAACTGTATCCTTTTATTGGCAGGCAATAACTGAAAGCTTTGACACAAGTATAACTTATGATTGGACTTACAGAAAAGACATGATGCTTCAGAGGCTGCTGTGTAGGCTACCAGTTTGCCCGTGGATAAACCTGGACGCTGCTCTTTTACATCCTTGCGTTGCTGGTGTGGCTGGCCATAGATCGGCTCAGAATTCTCCAATGCCAGCGCACGCTTGTCGACGAAGCTGAGGAAGTCCTCCACGGTGGGGTCTATGCTGCTGTCTCTCTCTAGCTGATATGCTCTCGATGTGTAGACATCTAATTTGCGGCAAAGTACACACAAAATTATAGCATCCCAATACCTAACGTTAGGATCCAAATTGGTCAAAGCGGCAAGCTCTTGCTTAACATTCGAAACAAACTCTCTGAGATTGCTCGCAGTTGACTTTATTAGAGGTTTGAGATCCAACAGTGTACCTATGTGCTCATTAATTATCCTAAATTTATTGTTGTACCTATCATTCAACAATGTAAGTGCCTTGTTGTAACTTTCGTGCGTCAAAGGTAAGTTTTTTATTAATTGCAAGGGCTCATCCCTAAGATATGCACGCAAATAATATAGTTTTTGTACATAGTCTATGGAATCATTCTCATTTATAACAGAGTTGTACAGGTTTATGAATGGAATGTACTCACTAAACTTACCACCAAATATCGGTACATTAATGGGTGGAAGTTTTAGCTTGGAAATTGGAGCAGATGGCGGAGAAGGCGTTGATTCTTGGTTTTCGCGTTGTTTAATTATGCCATTGAGTGTTGATATGATATGGAAGTAATTTTCCTCCGTAATGGACACATCCTCTTTGTCTTTGTCATCCAAGCCTAATATTTTCATATTACACTTCTCATAATCTGCAAACAAATCTACCGCACGTTTTGCTTTGACCTTTAGCTCTTCGGTCGAAGATCTTGCCACACATTCTTCATTGCTAGCAAAGTTAAAAAGCCGTGTCAAATTACCTTTCAAGTAACCTCTAGTCGCGACCAACTGTTGTGACTCCATTTTCCAATTAGGTACACCGCTTAGTAAGCACAACTACACTGATACAATTTTGTGCAATAACCTAATTAATTATTAAACAATACTGTAAACTAAACTGTTTCTTTGACGCAAATTGTTAATACGAATCCAACGAGAAAACTGGGTGGGAAGGTTTGTGCTACAAAATGGCCGACAGCTAGACTCCGACGCAGCAAGCAACCGCAGTAGTTCCAAGCAAGGCCGCCGCTAGCGCTAGTGTCTTCTCTTTGTCGCACGCCTGGCCTCGCTTGCTGTGCCGCGCGCGCAGGTTCCGAACGCACCTTGAGTTCTTGTTGCCAACCACTGAGGAACTTTTTGCCAACTGACCGACACGAAATCGCGCGATCACCGATTCACCGCTGCCCGCCACGTAGAATAAATGGCGGGAATGTAATGAATGAAACGACGTCGCGTCGTCTGAAATCTGCCAGAACTTGATGTTTTTGTATGATTTTAACGGCACTATCACACTGATCTGACCACACTAAGCCCTGCCCAAATGCACTTCACTTGTGTGGCTACGACACGAAATCGCGTACTCGCCGCTCGCCAACCCGTAGAAACAATGGCGGAAGTAGCAGGTGAGCGCGTTGCGGTGTGAGATCTGCCAACAGCTCGTACTTATCCCTCGCTGGATCTCTTCTTGTCGAAGGACCATGAAACGAAGCGGGACTGTAGTCTTGATTTATAAACGCTGATTAAATTCACAATAACTGCACTTTATTATTATTTCGAGGATATTTAAATACAGCGATGCACACACGTTAGCATTGTACAGACCAGAGAGACAAAATTGCCAGATGACAAATTATAATATTTAATGTGGGCAGTGTTCCCAACAATAGTTCCTGACGATCTGGGACCCACTTCGAAGTTTGTTGTTTATGTTGGCACTGAATCCATTTCACCGAATGTTAGCTAGTTCATTGACACCCCACACGTTTTGCCCTGTTTTGTTACACACCGCGCGCGAGGTCCCAGAGGTTCGAAAGATCATGTAAAGGGAACGATTCAGTGTGGTTTTGTAAATATTAAATAAAGTCTGTTTTGTTATGACCCAAGAACATTTATTAAGGGTGATTACACAAAGTTATAATATAATATAAACTGTTAATTAAATGTTAAGTGAATGCACCCGGTCGCGACGTTTCCAATGGGGAGCAAAACGCAAAGCTAAATTACAGATGTCGCCACCGGAGAGTAGGCTCAATCCCAATACGCCGCCATTAGCTTATTGTTGATATTCGTGTTGAGTTTTCTTTCCCAGCTCAGTATTTACTAACAAAATGTACTCCATGATGACCGTGCCGCAGCTAAACGAAGAGTTAAGAAAACGGAAAGCTTCTGTTGTTGGTAAAAAAGCTGTTTTGATACAAAGGTCAGTACAAAACGAAACCTTTATTTCAGGTTATGTGATTGCATTTGTTTTCATTTTGTGTTTATTTCACTCCTAATTGTTAACAATATTGTTTACTGTTCTAGATTAGAAGCCTATGACCGTAATGCAAACTTCGGTGGTGAGGATGTAGAGGAAGATGAAGTTTATGAAGCTCCATCAGCTGAATCTTTCCGCGATATCAACGCGAACTCTGATCTGCCTAAGATCACAAAACAACATATCCAAGCCTTTGTTGAAAGGTAAGCATGCACCTAAAAGGGTAGTGTCTGTGATTTGGCATCGATAAGTATATCTTATTTTGCACTTTTGTTTCAGATTTCAGGCACAGTTTAAGGGACGACAGATGTATGAGTCACGATTTCTATTAACTGCTCGTGTAGCAGTTGATGGTAATTACACTTACATCCAAGGCCAGTGTAAAGCACAAATGAAGAAATTGTTTTATATGGTCAATGTGAAACTGAATGCCGATGGTTCAATTGAACAAACTCACTGTGAATGTGCTGCAGGCAGTGGGCTAGAGGCCCATTGTAAACACATCATGGTACTATTGCATGGTGTGGAAGACATGGTCCGTACCAAAACCATCATACTACATCAAGTATGTACGCAGAAACTGATGGATTTCAAACGGCCCCGTAAAGTATACTTTGACTCCCCCATGCATGCTCAAAAGCTGCCAAATAAAAGGAAACGAAGTGTCAATTATGAGCCCCTCAAAGAAGAAGATATAATGGAGAACTACAATGATTATATAAAAAAATTTGCGATTTCATATGGCAATACAACCATGCCTATACTACAAACGGTGAGGCCAGCTAATACTTATGCGTTGGAAAATGATCACAGTTATTTGGAAAAGAGCTCAAAAGATAAAATCCTTGAAGAACTGCTGTTGAAGAACATATCTGTCCAGAAGATAAAGGATGTTGAGGAAAAGACAAGACTGCAGAATAAATGCAAAGAGTGGCACAAGCATAGGTCTTGTAGAATTACGTCAAGTTATTTTCATGCAGTGACACACAGCAAACCAAGTACACAAATACATTTGTCAGAAAAGCTTTTGAATCCAAAACCATTTGTAAGCAAGGCTACGACACATGGACAAATACAAGAATCAGTGGCAATTTTGAAATACACAGAATTATATGATTTGCCTGTAAAATCATGTGGGATATTTATATCCGAGTCACATCCCTTTTTGGGAGCTTCGCCTGATGGCCTCCTTGGAGAAGAGACGGTTATTGAAGTTAAGTGTCCATATATTGCAAGAAACTTTGAAGTGTCTCCTGTTACTGTCCCGTACTTGGAAGAAATTAATGGAGAATATGTTTTGAAAAGTAGTCATCCAATTGTCAATTGTCAATTGTAAGACGGGCTGGTTTCCGCAACTCGACGACGAAAGCGCCTATTTTGCGTGTGGGTGGGAATGCGACATCATTCGAGCCAACCCAACTCCTCCAGGAACGCCAGTAGGCCCTTTACGTTACCGACTATCCCTGGAAGGTCCCTCGATTGACCGAGGTGTTTAGCCCTGTAGTCCGCTACTC
This sequence comes from Argyresthia goedartella, assembly GCA_949825045.1. NCBI lineage: Eukaryota > Metazoa > Arthropoda > Insecta > Lepidoptera > Argyresthiidae > Argyresthia > Argyresthia goedartella. The sequence goes on along the minus strand of OX463821.1, from coordinate 14,669,594 downwards.
CTGTGCACTCCATGAGGACGTGAGCAGCCGTTTCTTCTGCCTCCAAGCAGGCTCTGCAAAGGGGGCTGTCGGTAACACCTAGGACATATAGATGTTTATTAAAGAAACCATGGCCAGTAAGTGCTGCAGTTACCAGTCGCATGCGCGGCCTACTAAGTCGAAGCAAGGTCTTAGCCAGCCTAGCGCTAGGGGACGGCAAGGCCAGCTTAGCCTGCCTGTACTCCTCATGGTTTGTCCAAAGAGTGGCATGATCATTCCTGGTCGACTCTCTCAGAAATGAGCGTACCATCTTGAAGGGAAGAGGGATGATAGGTTCGGGACCATACGCTGTCAAGCTAAATCCTTTACGCGCCAACTCATCCGCTGCATCGTTACCTCTTGATCCGCTGTGTCCTTTTATCCATTGAAGGATTACGCGGTTATGTTGACATACCTCCATTAGTCGTTTGTGACACTCGTAGATTAGCCCTGAGTTAATAGTGTTGCTATTTAGGGCTTGTAGGACGGCCATGCTATCCGAGAGTATTCGAATGGAGGAATCTCTTACCTTTCTCGATGCTATGGCATTAGCGGCCGAGATGATGCCCATGCATTCAGCTTGAAAGACACTATTATGGGCACCCAGTGGAATGGCTATCTTGATGTTTAGGTCCTCCGAGAAGGTGCCTGAACCAGTGCCTGCTTCAGTTTTTGAACCATCAGTAAAAATTCTGAGCTCTTTAACGTCGAGCCCCTCAACCCGATGGTCTTCATGTAACTGTATATTGTATTTTTTGTCAAAAACAAATTGTTTAGGGATTCTGTCACTGCAAGCCATAGAGATGGGAAATTTTTTGTAAACTTCCCCTAGGATGGCGGTGTGTGAGGTCCTGTTTTTCCTCCAAAGTCCTAAGGTGTTGAGTCTCACCGCCGAGGACGCGGCCTCCTGCTTAATGTATATTAAGCTGTATAGCTGGAGTGGCGGAAGACACAGCATGGCCTCCATTGCTGCTGTTGGAGTAGTTCTCATACTACCTGTGATAGCCATGCAGGCCAGCTTTTGGAAGCTTTGGAGTTTGCTTACCATTGTGGTTAGTTTGGTCCTGGTCCACCACACCACAGCTCCGTAGCAGACAAGAGGACGGATCACCGTTACGTACAGCCAAAGAATGATGTTGGGAGAAAGTCCCCACTTTTTCCCCACCATTCTCCGACACTGCCAGAAAGCAATACTCGCCTTCTTTAGTTTGTTGTCGATGTGGCTACTCCAGTTGAGCTTGCTGTCCAAGGTTATGCCCAGGTACTTCACCTCAGTTGCTAGCTGGAGTTCCGTTCCAAAGAGCTTAGGTAGGGTATACCTACCAAGAGCCCTATTGTTAGTGAACATGACCATTTCCGTTTTTGTTGGGTTAACCGCCAGGTCATATTCTAAACACCAGCGCTCCACGATGCGAAGAGCTGTTTGTTTAAGGTTGCATACTGTGCTCGCAAATTTACCTGTGATGAGGATTACCAAATCGTCGGCGTATCCTACGGTGTAGTATCCATTAGCGTTAAGCTTGGTAATCAGGTCGTTAATGACCAGATTCCACAGAAGCGGGGAGAGCACTCCTCCCTGCGGGCATCCCCGCACTACCTCCACCGACAGGGACTCTCCAGCTAGACGCACGATACGTTTGTTAAGCATGTTTGTGACCCAGTTGTTTACAGCTGTTGACACCCCATGCCTTGTTAGAGATGCACTTATACTGCTATGCTGCGTCTTGTCAAATGCACCTTCTATATCAATAAAAGTTCCAAGACAGATGCATTTGCTATGAATCGCCTCTTCAATTGTGGATACAACTGCATGGAGAGCCGATTCAGTAGACTTACCCAAACTATATCCAAAGTAGACATCCATGTTACAGCCAGATACAGGGGCAGTTATTCTGTACAAACAGGAAGTATTGAAATTTACTTGTTTATACTTTCGTCAGTTTGAAAGTAGTATATGTGTATCGAGATGAACCATTTATCTCCAATATGGTCACTAAATTACAAGATTTCTATGAAAATCATTTTGAGAAGGCTTTGTTAGATAAGGTGTTATATAAAAATTATGGAAAATTGCTGAAATAAAATGTATGCAATGTATTTGAAATACTTTTATTTATTTTTTCATTATAGTTTCCCTAAAATTACAGCACATAAAACAAACAAAAAATATCTTAGATGCCAACGGTATATAACTGTGATTTAATTAATTTTTCAAGATTTTGTACGTTTTTATAAGTCCAATTATGCGATCAATATGTACTCTCTTACTGGCTAGCTTACGGTCCTGCAGCACAGTTAACCCAGGTATTTGAGATTTTCCTTTTAAAAATGTAGGTATATTGACAGTTACATCTTTGTCAGCAAAAAAATCTTGTATGTTAAACCCACGATCAGCCAGTACACTGTCACCAGATTCACAGTTTTGCAATAAGCTGCCACGTTCAACTGTTTGCCGATCACTGACAGATCCCCCATAGGCTTCTGAACAATAGGAAAGCAAACCACCAGTGTTGCTCCAACCAACATTTTCAAGGTGTTGGCATGCTTGTAGCTACTCCAGGAAGCTTGCTGAGAAACAGGATTTTCAGGCTTTTGTACTTTTATTTCTGTTCCATCCAAGATTACACGAGTATTAGAACTGTATTGTTTAAAACTCTTAGGTGTAAAGTATTGCACCAAATCCTGCTCAGGCCAAATGTTTATTTTACTCCAAAGTTGATGGATAAAATTAATAAAGGTTATAAAAACATTGGAAACAGTGGTTTGACTAACATTGAAAAATCGGCTTAGTTCAAAATTACATATATCTTGTCTTAACTTCATCATCGTGAGAAAAAACTGGTCTTCAGTGCTTAAATTTATAACATTGCTACCATAATACTGAATTTTGTTAATCATAGGACACAAAGTTAGGTACACAAAATGAAATTTTTTGTATGACTCAAAACCTGTGTAAAATAAGATGGCTGCATCATCATTTATGAATCATTTTATGCACCCATAAGTATGTTCAAAGTCGACTTGTGTACCTCTCTCAAAAGAAAGATTGCTACATTTCATATCTTGAGGTTGAGATAAATTTATGGTGTCGTCGTTTGTGCTCACTTCAATTTCACCTACACATTCAACAATATGACTTTGGATACCCGAAGTGCTTGGCGTTTCTGCGAAGAGCTTTCTTTTACTTCTGATCTCATATCGAGCTTGTCGTTGCTTGGCCAGTGGAGTTTTTTTACTTTCTTGGAAAGAAAATTTACTTGGTACAGCAGTAGACCTGAGAAACTTGGACAGAGGTTTATTTCCTGAAAGAAAGATATTCTTAGGTTATAAAATATTTATCTTAGACCACAGTAATAGAAATACGGAACTAATAATAGCTAAGAGACGAATAAAAGATTATACTAACCAGTGTAAGAACTTTCACCATAATAGTCATCAGAATTAAAATGATCAGAACATAATTTCGACCATTTAGTGGCTGTCCAATTTTTCCTTCTCAGGGCCTTTTCCCACAACTTTCTTCGTTTAGAATCCTGGGGGAACATATGAATTCCTTTATTTTTACAACCATGTGCAGCACATTTCGTCATTTTCTTAACTCCACGAGAAAACAATTATGTAAACAAAAAAATGTATGGCGTTTGACAGCTTTGACAGTTTATGTAGGCCAAGTCGATAATCGCACTCTGCCGGGATAAAAAAGCAGTTTTCTTCCCCATTGATGCACTGATTTGTTTGAAGTATTTAGGTAAATCGCTGCGGGCCGTGTGCATATCACGTGTTCGGTACCTAAACATAAAACCGAACAGGCACTATCACACCATTTGTAGTTACCTTGTAAGCTGAATAATTTATATAACTTATATTTCAGCGTCCTGATAAGTCTTTCTACTAAAGACGCTTTTTTAGTAGAATATGTGGAGTAGTGGCTTATATTATATTTTTTCATTAGTTGTTGAAAATCAGAATTATAAAACTCTGTTCCTAAATCTGTCTGTAAATTCTTAGGCACACGACCTTTTTCCAGTAATGATTTAAATGCATCTGTAACAACTTGTTTATTTTTGGATCTGAGAGGAAAACCCCATGCATATTTGGAGAATGTGTCTAGAATAGTCAAAATGTATTTCTTTTGCAAGTTTTCATTCTTATAAGTTTGCATATCTATTAAGTCTGCCTGCCACAAATCATCGATATCTTTTAGAACAACATGTCGGCGGGGATAGTTTTTTCTTGCGCTTCTATGTATTTCATTAACTACACTTTCTTTGCTCATTTTATTTTAATTTTACCGCCTAGGCAATCAATTTTCTTGTTTATACTCGTTATATCATTACTCAATTGCACCACTAATTCATTTAGAGATTTTATTTTTTTCGACAGTTGCTCTACGAATTTATCAATATACTCCTTATTAGCACAATCATTTGGGTCAATGGGTATCCAATACGCTTTATAATTTTCTGCTGTCCATCAAAAATACTTTCTAGCGAAGGTGTATTACCGCTTTGTATTTTATGCACATGATGACTGAATTTATTGACATTCATGTTCAACGGTATGAAATAAACGGAGGCAAATTAAAGAAAAAGTGCTTTATATTTACTCTTTTATTATACCCGACTCCTTTAGTTCTTCAATAATTGATATAATTTCATTATCGTGGCTGTTATTACCAGCATCTTTTGAGGCTATTAAAAGTTTTAATATTTCAATCAACTCATTCGGGTCATCCCAATAAACAAAGTATGTGTTATTGTTATATTGTTTTAAAACAGGCAAACTGCCCCCCTTGCTTTCCTTCAAAAATAGCGGTCGAATTAATTTACAGTATTTCATTCCTTTATCACCCTTAATTTGATTTAATGTATCAAAATCTCTCTTATGAGCACTAGTAAGATTTAAAATATCTTTATACATTAATTTATCCCTTTCAGATACAATTTTTAAATCAGGTTTGGTCTTGTTTAAACGCCACAATTAAATTTACATTATCTCGAATTTGTTGTTTGGGTATTTTGGAATAAGTTTGAGAAAGATAGAAACAGTCAATTTGTTTATGTCTTCCCATAAAGAAATATTCCGAATATTTACTTGGTTTTCACATGTTACGTCATCGAAGATAAATATCGAATTCTTTTTCGCATCTTGTGGTGAAATGACATCTTCACCATTTTCAAATATAATCATATCAACTTCTGGAGTTACTTCAAATTTTTTTTTTAAGAAACGATACTTTGGCTGAAATGTTGTTTTTGAATGAAGATACTCGTTTTGAAACTTGAGCCCATTTTTATGCAATAATAAAGGGAGCATGATATTCGTTTTACCATAATTTGAGGGCCCACATATTATACAGCAAATAGTGTTAGATAGCAATTCACTATGCCTGTTGCAGTTTTTTGTATCTCCGCAATCTATATTGCTCACTTCCAGTGACACGGCTTGCCTTACCAACTTGATAATGTATTCTGAAGAAAGTGATTGTTTATTTAATGAAATATATTAAAATCATTAAAAGAAATGAAATACTGTGCATAAAATTTTGTATAAAATAAAAGGTTTCAGAAATATAAAACCTCAGTTCGACAAGTTTTGTTCTGTTCTGTTGGTGTTTATCGTCGATCGAAATATATGGTATGTTTTTTGTTTTTATTTTCACTAAACTCGATATCAATTAAAAAGAAAAACATGTTTCTAGTGATTGTAAGTGAGGCCTGCATATAAATACTTCGCTTTAGTAACTGTAAGATAAGTGCTCCCTAAAACTCTTATTATATTTTTACGTTTTAGATATGCCTACTTATATAACGCATTTTTGTTACAGAGCATGGCGAACTTTACAAATATTGACGATGCTGTTCCAATGTCAAATCCATTTTACTATCACGAACTGGATCAATATTTATCAAAAACAGAGGAAAATGATTTGCAGCTAAGTGCTGATCATGGTGCTACTCTTTTAAAGAAAGCGGCTAAAAAGAGAAAGTTTTCTCCATCATTAATACCATCAACGACAGAATATGTTATGCGTCATACTAGTTAAAAAAGTGGAAAATATCTCATCAAAATTAGTGTCCATGAATTAAGTGAGCATAAGAATTTTGCCAGCGATGATAACGTTACCGCTAACGTATCTGTCCAATATATAGTTAAAGATAACTATGATAAAGTTATGGAATCAGCAGAGGATCTTATTAGGGAAATCGGAAAAAAGCTATGTAATATGGAGCAGATTAGAAACATGGTTGGTGTTATTTATTTTTAATTATAAGTACCTATAATAATATAATAATATCGCAAGTATACCTGTGTAAGTTATGATAGCTGTAAATTTTACCAATGTTTAGTTTATACAATGCCGCGAAATAAATACCTATCTCAATACTACAAGCAACTTGTTTTATTTCAGGATAGGGGGTGAGGGTATCCATTATTATAGAAAAATAATAAAAAGTCTCATAAGTTATCTATTGTTAATTTAATCATCAAATTAAAGTAATGTTAGGTTGAGTAAATACATGAATGCTTATAAGCTACACTTAATAATTACATAAACATATTAAGTATTGTAGGTACATAATTCTCGTATCGTAATACACACTTGATTAAAATACAAACAGCAATCTTATTCACATCTGAGATATTTTTTCTAGAGATAATCATAATGGAGTGCTGTAATGACCCCAAGGTATAGTTGTAATTTTGTTCAGTAATATATTTTTTTTGTCATCGTTTCTGCTTAATCCTAATTTGTTTAATTTCCTAGTAAAGACTTTATGGTTTTTAGATTTTATAATATACATATCATCTCTTGATTCTTTGTTATTATATAAACAATGTTTGAATTTATCCATCTGAAGATTTTTGGTAACCGATTTTTTTATACCTTTTGCTTTTTTAATAGATTTTTTTTCTGTGTTAATACAATATAATTTAGCTTGTAATCCAATGAATTCTGATCTCACTTGACCTCCCATTTCATCTTTGAAATATCCAGGTAATTTTATATTTGCTTGCGGTATATCATATACATTTACTACCTCAAAATTACTTGTGTCAAAATATTGGATATTTTGTTTCATATCTTTGTAAAAATCGGGGGTTTGTATGATATATAGCAGGCTGTCCGTGTCTGTATAGCAAAGCTTAAGATCTTGACCATATTGACTAGATTTTTCATGACAGAATACTGGAATTTATACAAGTGACTCTTTGCTATTTCAAGTACACTGAACCCGATATAGATTGGTCTGTCTAAGACAAGTTTAGTTTGTTGTAACTGAATTGCCACCAAATTTTCGGAAAAGTCGGCTAAGTTTTTAAAATTCGGCATGCTAATATATTTCTCCGCACCACAATGTTTATTAGTTAGGTTATGAACATCTCTCCAAACATTGACAAGTTTTACGTCAACCTGCTTTCGTTTATTTTCAATAGTTTTGCCAAATATGCTATTATTTTGTTTTTAAAAAAAATCGCGTTCGAATTCAGATGTTGCTTTCTGACGCAAAACTGTATTTAATTCTTTATAGGGTTTCAAAAAGTTATCCTGTTCAAAGGTTAAAATTCTATGTATTTTCAAAAGTCTCAACCCGTTTAACATACACTCTTTCAAAGCACATAATGTATGATGTATTTATACTTGTTATGTAGATTCGCTATAAGTTTTTTACTCCTTTTGCCTGGTGCTGCATATTTTTCTGGCGCAAATGGTAGATCCGAATGTTCATCATGAGTGTTAACAGGGTATTCAATATCAACTTCTGGAATATAACCTTTTTGATTGCACTCTGGTATAGATTCTAAATTGAACATTTCAATTTCATCATGTTTTAAAAAGCGGAAATGTTTGGTAGGAAGTTTTTGCATCATTGCAAAACCATATAGATTGACACAGTCCATATACACTTAGTAAGAATCTGGTACATTGTCATCGTAATCACTCAAAAACACGTTATTTGCTTTGGCGTGTCTTAACGAGAATTGAGCAAGTCCTCCCCGTATACCGTTTTCTAACATCTGATACATTTCAATATCAGAAATCAAATCCAATTCAACTTTGGTAAATAACAACATAGATTCCCAACTAAGTGAAGGAGATGACACATAGTAGCAAGGATCCAGGTTATATGAATTCAAACTCATCACTCTAAACTTTTCAAAAACATCACATAGCAATAATATATCACACATTAGATAAAGATCCGTGTATTCTCCCAGATTTTTTATTTGAAAGACCTGCCAAACCTTTTGCACATGATTATAGTTTTCTTCACTTATATTTTCACCTGAAAGTTGTTGATAAAATATTTTTTGTCTGGTAACTGACAGTCTTCGCATCGTTTCCATGAATCTACATAGTCGTAACAATAATATCCTTTTCTACGAAGTAAATCGAATAAATGATTTTGTGGGAAAAAAGTTTTTAAGCTCTGAAAATCACTCGGATCCAAAGTATCCACTAATTTGTCCAAGCTCGAACTGAGAAAATTAAAAGAGTCAATTAAATTTAATTGTGCCGAATTATCTTTATCTATTGGGATGAACTTTGTTAAAGTTATATATTTCTCTTTCGTTTGAGGAATCAAATTAATACGGCCCGCAATATTAGCTAATTCTGTTATGAATAAGTGACAATCATAACCAGAGAGATTGTGAAATACAATCGGTATGAACTGACAAGTCTTTGCATTGAGGTTACATAAATTATGAGCAGGTCCGCGTAACTTTCCCGTGTAGTGATAATGATCAGCTACAATTGTATCATCGTTTTTAAAATCCAGCTTGCAGATGTGACAAACTGTTGCATTTTCAATCGATTGACGCTCGGTTTCAGTTAGTGGCAACATTTCCTTGTTAGAATATATTAATGGGTACAATTTCATCACATCACGAGTGATACACTCCGCAAACTTTTTGCTACAATTTGGGCCCCGATAGGATACGTACTCATTCAGTTCTGGCTTTGACGCACAACATATATAGTACGCAAAACATGATGCTTTATGAATTTGAAGATCTTGTACATATTGTTTTTTTACTTCTATCAGAATATTCTTGGAGCAAACTTTCAAAATCACCATAGATTACAATTGGTATTTTTTGAGTTTTTTCAACATTGGAAAATTTCAGTTTTGTATTCGGTTCAGGTATAATAGTTTTTACCCTAGCGGAATCATGAGGTGCGAGTTTTTGCTCACAGTCAAAGTAAATGAAACATTCCTCACACAAAAATATCTTACATTAGTGTTTAGTAAGCTGTTTGTGTACGAGTCTTTCAATTTTTTTATCAAGCAGAAATGAAATACTTCATTGTTTTCCAGGAGTGATAAATTAACATGATGCAACTTTTGCTTAGCCGTTTTGTATAAAGGCCCCATAACATGTTGTTTTTTTTCCAATCCATGAACACAGAAATACTTTCATTTTTCATCTCAAACAGTTTTATGTCATCTAAGCTTGGAGGAAATTTCATACCTGAAATATTCAAAATGTCTTTAAAATGAGGATAAGATGACACTCGGGTTGAGTTACTTTTCACAGGATAAAGATGTGCCATAACGCTGTACAAAAAACAATAATTGTCATTGTTTTTTATGTTCAAACAGGCCTTGGTATTTTGATTATTTTTCGGTAAATTTATGTAAGTTCCTACTCTCAAAGGGTTATTGATTGGTATTTAACTCTAAATGACCAATTGAGTCTAAGCTTCAACCTGATTCTGAAAGTTCAAACTCTGAACATTTGGTCATGAGTGTCTCTATGCATTGCTCATAAAACGATTGTAAATCTGTATTTCGGAATACTACACAGAATTGTGTGTTAAACGACTTCATTGATTTACGCTCATCTTTCGGTAATACATAAGATGCAAAGAGCTCAAAGTTAAATTTCAAAGCCTTAAACTTGTGTAAAGAATCGTTGACAAGTTGGAGAACTGTGGCAGCTATGCTTCTCAAAAAAATTTCTGCGTCAAATTCTGCGGTCATAGGATTGACTCGATAGCTAATGATTCGGGATTTAAACGCACTAGAAATTACTTGTACATTGGGGAATGGTGACTGAATCAAACAGTTAGATTTATGTAAGTTAGATCTTTAATGTGACGCTAAATGAGAAACATAAATATCACACTCCTTGCAAACCTTCATGATTATTTACTTTTAACTAACTACTTTAGTAACTTAATCAGGAAATTACAATTGTTTGTCACTGGTTGTAACATTTATTTCATTTGACTGATTTATGCCATTTGTGTCATTTAACTGATTTATGCCATTAGCTGTAAGGAAAAACACTGCAATAAGAAGAAAAATACAATTTTATTCTTACGATGTTTACCATCCATTAAATGTGCACTTAACAACAAAAACATAAACTTATAAAAGAGTAGGTAAATAGATGATTATATTTTATTATCAATGGTTACAATAGGGTGGTTACATAATCTTAGGCCTGTTAGAAAATTCATCCTTTCCTGCCTGTATCACACGTGAAACGGTACGCCAGATTTCTGTATCAGTATCAGCGGCTAGTTTAAGTATAACCAGCGCGCGTTTCCAGCGATCTTCACTTGGCTCGCGTTCTACCTCAGAGCTGTTGTAGACGCGTAGCTCTAAGTAGTATTGGCCGATGCGAGTTGGATCACGCTGAGTTGTGTAGCCATGCGCTCCTCGCTGGGATAGAAAACTGCGCAGGTTGGCTGCTCTCACAGGCTTCAAGTTTTGATGTGCTGGCTCCACCTGAGAAATATAAAAAAATATTTACAAATTGTAATACTATTTAACGCTTTTTATACTGTTATGCAAATAACCAGCTTTGCTTGCTACACCACGCGTGCTACGCCCCACTCTTGCTACGCCACACCGCGTCACAATCACAAAAGCGCATGCGTTACGAGATCTCTGGCGCTACGACTTATCAGCGACAGGATAGACACATTTGGAAAGAAGTTCGTATCTTGTTTGTTTGTTAGCTATTGGGTTTGTTTTTTAGTGTGTGTTTAGGACCGCAATATCTAGCTTACTACACCTTTCTTAGGTGGAGCGGAGCCACATCTTACAAAACTGCGGCTGAAAAACTGAGACTGTTGAACCAATTGAATACTGCGGATGCATGATGGGTGGACAGAAGACGGATATGGATAGCAAATATAATTGGTCACCTACCTCTGATGTTGGACGTTTTCGTTTGATCGCCTGCGATGGTGGTAACTCCTCATCGGACTCGGAGCTTGCAAGTTCCAGCTGCGGGACCTGCGTCGAGGTCTTCTTGCTTCTGCGCTTTTTGGGGGCCTCGGTTTTCTTTTTTTCGGCTTCTTGGACGTTGACAGTTCCGCTTTCCGTGGCTATTGCTGCTGATGATGTTGCAGGAGGCGCTGACCAATTGCTGACGTTATCAGCAACCTCGTCCGCCCAAAACGGATTTTGTGACCAGCCAGGCCTGAAAACAATAAAATTATGTTATTTTTAACCCTAAATAAGGCAGGGAAAATATTCCCGCCAAATCTTTATCCCCATGGCTTGGTAAAACCAGTTGTTTGAAGTATGGGGCAAAAAAACATTTTGAGGAGTTAGGGACATCATTCTGAACAATATTCACTATCAAACCGATTTGAACAGAGCAACTTTATTTTTCATTTCTCTATTCAAATCATCTGAAAACAATAAAATATGTTATTTTAACTCTTAATATAGCAAGGAAAAATATTCCTACCAAATTTTTAACCCTATGGCTTGGTAATACCAGGTTTTTGGAGTATGGAGCGACAAAACCTTTTGGGGAGTTAGGGACATCATTCTGAACAACTTTCACTATAAAACCGATTTGAACAGAGCAACTTTATTTTTCACTTCTCTATACACATCATCTAATATCCGCTCGGCCCAAAATGTATTGCGATGTCAAAAAAAAAAGTTGCTCTGATCAAATCGCTTTTATAGTGAAACTTGTTCAGAATGATCTCCACTACTCCGCAAAAAAAATTGTCGCTCCATACTCTCAAACACTCTGTACATTCAAAAACCAACGAAATTGTTTGCAAGCTCAGGCCCAATCAAGGGTTATCACCCCTCCTAAGAAGCTAATGAAGAAATAACTAGGAAGGTTAGGAAGTATTGGTGCATACATACTTACATGATGCTGCAGGATTAAGAAGGTATTGTGAGTACTTGAAACTTGCAACGAGCACAGCAAACTGCAACGGTTACCACTTCACTCTTTTCATGAAATGAGTCACAAACTTAATTTAGCTCAAATATCGCCTCCATTCTTAGACTGTGCTCACAAATCCATCAAGAAAAATTGTAATATTATTTTTTAGAGGTGATAATGATACACAAATTTGAACCATAAGTAATATGTTCAATAAAGCCTATACTAATTTCAAACGACAGCGTAAGTGTGAATCAGTCCCAATATTTCTTTATAGAACTGCTTCGTCAAGTGGCGCCTAACAGTCTTAGTAAGACGAGACACAATCGTTTAAGGCAAAGTACTTGCGTATGAGGCAGCGCTAATTTAAGGTCTTCTTATTTTATTCTACATAGCCAGTTATATAGAAAACCATTATAAAAAGATTCCTTGCCTTATACAGGGTGTGGCAGAAAGGAGTAGTTATATTTTAGGGTTGTTATTGACATCATTTTGAACAACTTTTAGTATATGGGTGAAATGCAGAATAGATGTACCGTAACGAAATCGTTAGTAAACTGAGATTGTAACGAAACTGATAAATTGTTACGAATCGAATTATGAAAGGGTGAGATCACATACAAGCATTAATTAAAATTAATAATATTAACTTTACATCAATCAACTTTATAAAATTTTACCTGAAATATACTATGTCTTCATCATTGTATAGCACATATACTTCAGATTTTTCCGATATTTGTAATATTTCGATAAGTTTTACAATTGAAATTTTAGTAACTGTATCTATATCTTTGTGGAGTGGCTTACGAAATTTAAGATTATTCTTTGAACCGTTGACAGTTTTATAGAAAGCTATGCTGTATAATTTCCCAATCTTCTCGGAAGCATCACGGATATCTTCCATTACACCTATGTAATATCTCCACGACTTTCTATTATAATATCGTACAGAACTTTATCCCCTATGTCATATATTGCTTCTTCATTTTCAGTAATATCAGTTTGTAAGTTTGATTTATGCTCGTTTAAGTCACCTTCTCCATCAATCTTCGGAATTTCTTGTTCTTCTGTACTAATTAATAAATTATAACATATATAAATTACAATTTTATTTATATTTTAATAGACATTATCGTTCTCATCTATCTCTTCATCAAGTGGCTATTTAATTTTAGTAAAAAGCCATTAAAATCGTAAAATGTTGTTTACGAAGTCATTGTGCGGTTACTTTCTAGTCCATGCAGGTAACCAGGTGCACTCATAAGTTTGAATGCAAAACTCATGTTGTGAACGAAACCTTAGCGCAACGAAACTGGGAGCTCAGTTTCGTTACGCAACGAAACGTTACTAAACGTAACGAAACTCCGAAACTAAACTGAGGAATCCTAACCTCAAAAATATCTTCTACCGATATCGCTATTGATTCGACAACAATTTTTAGCCCAGCAGACATATTATCTCTTACGCAAGATGAATCAACTAATAACTTAGAAATTACACTTACCGGAAACTGTAAACCGCGTTAGTAAACCTGATATTTTTTTGAACAAAATGCGTGTCACTTACTTCTTCAAAGAGAAAATGGCAAATGGCCGTAGATATTTTGTAAATATTTTGATCATAGCTTCAGAAAGTGTTGTCATTGTATAAAAATATAATTTATTGGTGGAATTTGTTGTTATATCGTGCCAAAAACGTCGTTACTAACCCTGAGTTACGGAATTAACAGAAATGGAGACATAACATTGAAATAAGCTAATTCTTGTAACTAGAATTATTTTGAATTGCAGCCTATCCCATTTCATAATTTAGATAATGAATAGTAATTTCAACCAAAATAAGATTAAAATAAACCCAAGATAATGTTTTTTTTTTAAATTTTAAAAATCACCAATTGCGCTGATACATGTTTTTTGTATGGAAGCAATTTTGCATTAAATTTAAAGAAAAACATAATATGTGTCTGGCATCAAAGCATCAAAGAAATATAAATAAGAGGTTATACAGAAATAAATATACTGCGTTATAGTATAGAAATTATTTTAATTACGAAAACATACAAGACGATATCATGTCTAAAACTTACGAGACAACTTAAATTGTCACTTTGTACATCTATTCTGCATTTCACCCATATACCGATTTGATAAAAGGAACTTTATTTTTCAATTCTCCATACAAATCAGGTTTTAATATAATCTATCTCTTTTTTAATACCCAACCATCCTTGTTGTTTTATTTGGCTAAGATCTTCCCTTATATATTTTAACCATTTATAATTTGCCCCGCAGTGAGATAAAATAAATTATAAATATTTAAGGTCCACATTACCACCTTTCCCTCTATTAATTAATCTTATTGACAGCCTATTACTTTTAAAAATTGACGTCACAACATGTAAACAACCATGACATGAGGATTTTTTTTCTTAGCCTGCGACCTACTATCGCATGTTTCAGATAAATTGAGATTTTTTTATCTCAATTTATCTGAAACAAGCTATAATCACTGTGACACCAGTGTGCGATGTGCAGTGAAACGGTATGCCTCCACCGATGGTACACAATACGTATTGCTTAAGCGAATCAAAGAGGGCTGTAAACATACTCTGCGTTACCACAAAAATATTAAACATCGTTTAACCTCAAACCCCATTATTGTCTCTAACCCAATATTGAACGGGAGTTTATTAATTGCAGTAAGGCTCACTATGTCGCTTATTTACCGTCATGCAGTATCAAGTCATCCGTATGTAATTAAACATCGATATTTAATCGCTGTTGTTGAAAGTATTGCGTATTGCCAATAATTGCTAGCAAAGTGCTTCTTTCTAGCATCGTAAGTAAATCGCATAGAAAAAATATGATGAAGAGAATGCGATGTGACAAAATGGGTAAATACGCAGATGAAGTCGCGGGCATAAGCTAGTTTATATATATTATTCTGTGGCAACGCCACAGAGGTAGTTAATTTTGAGGCCTGATTGTAAGATGACTGATGACAGCGGCGTCTATCAAATTGAAACCGCGTATACCAAATAATTTATTTTAAATTTGAATTTAAACTCAAAACTAAATATATACATAGTCAGGTCATAAGTTCTGTCACATGTGCAATATGAAATAATTTAGATATGTTTATTATTTATGTAAACATTTATATAGCAAAATGAACTTAATAAAACATAGATTCTTATGGTAATAAAGTTTATTCAAAATGACCCCCGCGATTTTGAATACAGGCCTTTATTCTGCGCGGCCAGTCGTCTATGTCAATATCGGCGGCTGCCTTAATCAAGGATGCCTTGAGTGACTCCAAATCAGGATGAGGCTTTGAGCAGGCCTTTTCCTCCAAGTGTTGCTATATCTTGTAATCTAACGGACTCAAATCTGGACTGGAGGAGGGCCAGTCTTCGTGCCGGATGAAGTCGATTTCACGCGCCGCCAGCCAGTCTTGTGTGCTTTTCGCTCTATGAGCTGGCGCAGAATCTTGTTGGAATACCCAGTGCCTGTTATTAAACATGGTATGAGAAACAGGTTCCACAAGGTTCTTGAGGACTGTATTTTGATACACAACTGCATTCGTTTTTACGCCTTTCTCACAAAAATGTACCTCAGTTAAGCCCCAATAAGAGACTCCCAACCAAACCATGAGCGAGGATGGAAAATGACCTCGTTGGACACGCGGAATACGGTTGCTCGCTTCTTCACTGCTGTGTGCGTACACCTTATCATTTTGTTTGTTGTAGCTCTCTTCCACGGTGAAAATTTTTTCATCCGAAAAAAGAATTTCCCGATGCTTTTTTCCCGCGTACCGCTTCAACAAAGCGCGGCATCTCTTCAGTCTCAGGTCCATTAAACGAGCGTCCAAACAATGTCCTGTTTTTCTTCGATATGCCCTAAGCCCTAAGTCTTCATTTAACACCCTTTTCACCGTGGTCCTGCTTAACCCCATCTGAAGGGCCAACAGTTTCTGCTTACGTATGGGATTTCTTTGAATTCGCGCCTTCACAGCTTTTATCACTGCTGGAGTCCTAACAGAGCGAGGGCGAACACTTCTTGACCTGTCATCTACACTAGAGTCTTCATTGTATCGTTTTATGGTACGATAAACGAATCTTTTGGTTATATTCAAATTTTTCAGTAAGTCGAAAATTTGAATTGGCGCGTAACCGCAACGATGCAACGCAATAACTGCGACACGGTCTTCTTTCAGTGTCCACTACATATTTAAAAATGAGGAAAATTCTAAAAAGTACACATTTTTATTTTCATGAAAAATTGGAAATTCGAATTCAATAAACTTTTTTGTGGCCAGCGTTCTAAATTCAAAAGTTTTTATTGTGTGACAGAACTTATGACCTGGCTGTGTATATATATATATATATATATAAGTATATATTATAACTAATAATATTATTATAAGTATATATATATATTATAACTCAAAACTAAATATAAGTATATATTCAATAGAAACAAATAAACAAAGTGCATCATCTTAATACGGTTAGTTCGCTGTGCTAGTATCCTAACTTCACAAACTCTTCAGCAAACACTTTGCAACGCAAATTCGCGTGAACAGCATAAAGAAAGGCACTTTAACCATATACTCTCTGCATAAACTTGTGTAGAACAGTCTGATAACGACTTTGTCCCACGTAAACAGTTCTGGCATACCGCCAGCAACATACACGATCTGTTTTAGTTAGCGTAAGCTCATAGTTACCACAAGTTTAAGCTAAACCAGGGTTGTATAGATCCGAACAAGGCTATCTTTACTTTACCGATACCTTATTGCAAAGTTGCCCAGAAACCTAGTTATCATAAGCGCTCATACCTCTAAAGAATGGTTCTTCAAAACTTAGTAGTTTGAAGTTTAGATATCTCCCCGAACGGTTACTTATCTTTTCGGAAAGTGCGTGTAAATCTGTCAGTAGTGAGTAGTGCGAGTTGAAGCCGCTCTAGATATTTCTTTAGAGTCGCGTTATCATAAACCAGCTAAGTGCGAGTCATAATCGCTCACAAAGAGGTCTGTAGATTAAGCAGGAATGATACGCCCGACGCCAGCGAGCACAAATATCGACAACGTAACCAGAGTCTCATCGACAGTGGGAACGGCTGTCCAGCGACTATCGTTAATACGTTACCCAGAAAACGTCCTGCATAATACTGGGCAACATTTCGACGCATGCTAGAAAAAGTGAAAATTTTATTGTGTTTTTGTGCATTTCCTTTCAATTTTGCTTATTAAGGGAAGAGGCAGAAAAATGATGATGATAATATCGTCCGATGGTTTTCGGTCATGGTGGCGCGGCGGCCACCGCTTCAACTATTGTGTTCGCGTCTCTGGCCAATCTTTTTCATGAAGAATCTCTTACAATACGGGCATATGAGCACAGTGATGATAGAGTTTATGAGAAGGTAAGATAGGTATTTATCTGTAAATGAGTAATCCAACATTAACATAATATTAATGACTTTGACTTTCTCTTCAACCACTGGGGCCGGGAAATCCACCCACGAATTACATGTCGGAGGACAAATCCATCACCCATCTAGAGATGAATTATGAACCCTTCAGACCCATATTCGTATTGGCTTACCTATCAGATAATGAAATGAGATTGCTTTCCATCATCACAATTATCAATCATCCATCATCATATAGTGTATCAAGTACACTGAGGAAGCTGAGATATGAAGACCACCGCAAAAAAGAGATAAACATAAACATTTGCATACATGCACATACATTGCTTCTGGCCCTACACTAGGATGCCATGTGTCTTGGGAACCAGAAACAGCGACGTCGCACACATATAAATATCCAAGACGGGGTTTATCAACAGTAGAATTTTGTGTTCATATATAAAATTGTATAAGCCTTCGATCGATAATCTAGGGAGAAGTCTAACTAGTCTAGTCTAACTATTTTTGATCATAAGTAATTAACCAGTTTAGCCATCTCGAAAAAATGGCGCGTGTTAACTGTTTTATTCTTCATATTTCTAGAAATATCTGCATTCGTTCAAAAGAGTACATACAACCAAAATGGACGTTTTTATAAAGCAAGGACCCATTATAAATCGTAATATTACAGTCGCTTTTAAGCTTTGTTGCTTGCACTTTCATTATACATATAGATATACCTATACAATGTATATTAATGTATGCATACCACCTTGGTTTGTATTAGTAGTTTAGCGATAGCGATTTGTTCTGTGGCTAGGGGCCGTTCATTAGTCATGTGGGGGTCGAAAGGGAGGGGAGGGGGGGTTTCATAAAAAATTACGAAACATCACAAGGGGGTTGGGAGTTGTGTATTGAGATATCAAGTGTATTTAATTTTCGTAACGAACACACACAAATATAGAACCGAAGACATAAATAAATAATAATATGAATGCGAAAAAAAAAAATATTGTTTTTATATTTTATGGTATAAATATTTTTATTTACAACTTCATTTTTATCATAATCTGCTCTGTTAAAACGCGTTTTAAAATCAATACATTTTGTAACAGCCTAGAACTGACACGTCGTCGACCTGAAAAGTTACGATTCCTTTGAAAAATGGCTTAAGGCCCAAGATCACACAAATCCACTGAAGAGAGCTTTGGCAAAAAAAATAAAAATTATTCCCAATTGATTCATAGGTCTCAAAAAAATATTCACAAAGAGATAATATAGTTTAAATACTATGTCGTTACGCGATTGGATTAAGTTGGCTCGATCGTAAAAAATCCTGAACATAGTCTATATTTAAAAGGAGATTCAATAATTTTAATATTAAATTACTGATTTTTCTCATAATTTTTATACCTTAATCTTCCTCTTTTAGAGCTCCGTATTAATCCTTAAATTTTCCAAATCCTTATACGCAATCCCGAAACACGCATCACCAACTGCAATAATTTTCAAAGGAGTGTTAACTATGGAAATCTCAGTCAATCACTTTTCGAATGCGCTTTGGTAGGTACGAAAAATTAATTAGTTAGGGGGGGGAGTCTAAAACCTCACTTAATGAACGGCCCCTTAGCGGAATCTATTGATAGGTCTGCGGCGGATGTTACGATAAGTTGTTTTTAGGTGCATTTTTGTATTTTTAGTTTATAAACTATTAATATAAGAGGTTTGTTTGCCCTCGAAATACTAGGTTCGATATAGCCTAAATTCTGGGTGGGAGTTTACCCCTGCATCATAACGGGCATTGTCAGAACGATAACATTGTAATATATTGTATTGCTTCTGAGTTTATGATAATATCCAAAGACAATGCTTCTTGTCATGTATGTGTCGTGTACTGTATATTGTAAGCTTAGTGCTGTGTATTGATATGGATCTCATTGTTGGGTATCTGAAATAAATATATTTTAATTTGAAAATAACATTATGTTATTCAGAGTCCTCTAGCCTCATCATGTAATTCAGCGATCTAAGAATATGAAAAGGTTCTGAATAAAACTGGTCAAGTGCGAGTCTAACTCATGCAGAAAGGGTTCCGTGCCACCGTACAATGGTAGGGATGGTGTGGAGTGAATAGTTTGGATTTTACATAGCAAAATGTTGTTTACAAAGTTATTGGTGCGGCTACTTTCCCTTTTCATGTACGTAATCAGGCACATTCTTAACTTTCTATGTGGTATTGAAAGAATTGTATATGGGAGCCCCCTTAAATATTTATTTTATTCTGTTTTATAATATTTGTCGTTATAGCGGCAAAAGAAATACATCATCGGTGAAAAATTCATCTGTCTAACTATCACGGTTCATGAGATACAGTCTGGTGACAGACGGACGGACGGACGGATGGACGAACAGCGGAGGATCAGGAATCAGAATATCTTTTATACAAGCAAAGCCGCAATAAAAGACAGCTAGTGACAAATAATTGTGTTGTGACTATATTAATGGTTGAGACTGGTATTTTTTTTAATCCATTGAATTTCCTAGCCGTCATAATTACTTGATAAGGGTACTATACTATACCTCTATCGAAGCACAACTTTGCTACCATTTTCATGATAGATCGTCTATTATATGAACCAATCTTTTATTGTCAATTCGTTAACGAATCTCCTTCGATAACTCCGCTTTGATATTCCAAGAAACTCGGAGCTGTTGGTCAGAAATTCTCCAGTTGAAAATACGACAATACCTAGATTTTTTAAAGAAGAACATTAATGTTTTTAATTATCAGACTCGTTAGTATGGAAGATTAGCCCTGTGGGGGGCACTTTAAGCCTGTGGGATGGATGGAAAAAACAGAGTGTTGCAGAAAAACACTTTAATGAAATCGTCCTTGACAACCTTATAAAAAAACTGAGTATTCTAGCCCGTAGACTCGCGTACACCCTAAAACGGAAGTTTTATGACAGACGTCACCTAGAGTACTGTAGATTTTATTGTGGGCATTTATGGGTAAAAAACATAAAATTCGTCAAAACATAAGAGGTCGTCGTTGTCAAAGATTGTGTTATTTGCTGATGATACATGTCTTATATTTAAAGTAGATCGACATGTAAAGAACTATGACGAAGTAAATAACGCTCTTGGACAACTTCATAATTGGTTTACTGTTAAGTAAGTAAGTAAGTAATCTAGTGCTTAATGCGAACAAAATAAAATGTATAAAATTAACTTTGCCCAATGTTAATTCGTTAAACAATGATGTTATATTAAATAATGAAAAGTTAGAGTTTACTGATAGTACAGTTTTAAGTACAGAGCCCTCACATTACATCTTTATCGGGAAGACTAAGTTCAGCTGCATACGCTGTGAGACAAATCAGACAGCTGACGGATGTAGCCACGGCGAAACTTGTTTACTTTAGTTATTTTAATGTCGCAAATTCAGATCCCTCGCTCCCCGCACCAAAAGGAAAACCTGTAATTGAGCCGTCTGAAAATTCAATGTACTTAAAACCAGTTACCATCCCTGAAGTCATTAAAATAATAAGAGAATTAAAAAACAAAAAAAGTTGCGGTCATGACGAACTGCCCCCATTATTAATAAAAAAAATGTGTTGAAACATTGGCCTCTATTCTGTCGTTTCTTATTAATCAGTCTTTTGCAGAAGGTACAGTACCAGATCTCATAAAACTATTCATATTTAAACCTATTTACAAAAAGGTAACAAAAGTAACTGCACAAACTACAAACCAATTGCTCTTTTACCTACATTCGCAAAAATCTTTGAAAGGCAAACAGACTGTATTCCTTCTGTAAACAATTTAATATATGTATTTAGTAAGTACCAATATGGATTTAGAAAAAACCACTCGACATAACTAGCTGTTTTTTATATATATTAAGATATTTTAAATATTATAAATAATAAAAATTTGCTATTGATGTATTCTCGATATGATCAAGGCATAAGATCGTGTCCTTTATGATATATTATTAAAAATATATATGGAATAGGTGTTCGAGGTATTGTGCACAAATTGTTTGACTCTTACTTATCAAACAGATATCAACTTGTAGAAATAGAACATTATGATGGTAAACTGGTGTGATTAATAAAGTACGATCTGAAAAAGCACATGTCACTAAGTCAATCCCCCAAGGAAATGTACTGGGGTGCATTCTCTTTCTGCTCTACATTGATGACTTGCCTAAACAAATTAACCATTCATCCACTCTATTTGGTGACGATATATCAATAGTTATTCACGCGTGCCTCCAATATGGTAAAGTGATAAGGGGAAACAGTACCAATGTACCAATCTTGTTTTTAATACAAAAGAAATGCGTCAGAATAATTTCTAATAGACAGACAATATGACTAGCTGCAAGCCCTATTTTACGCGAAATAAAATACTTACACTAACTTCTATCTATATATTATAAATCAGCAACTTTGTTAAAAAACACTTACATATTTTCCCAAAATATTCCCGTCCAAATAATTAAAGACCTAAAAGCTACTTATCCTGTCCCCAGATAAAACTTAGAATGGTACAATGTGGTCCCTTTACCATGTCTAAAAAATATGTAATTACCCAAAAATCTCCAGGAAATGAAAGATTTAACAAAATTTAAAAAACTATTAAAATACTACCTCACCGAAAAATGCTCACATTGTTCACAGAAGGAATTCTTCGAAGATAAAAATTATTAGGAAAATAAATTTAGTCTCTAACCTGTGAACAGCTGATCGGGTCAATATAATAGTTATGTATAGGTGTAGATAAATTTGTAATACTCTTTCAGGGTGCATGTACCCTACATACATTTTACACCTGTAATCTGTATCGTACATGTTATATGCAAATAAATGAATATAAATATGAAAAGGATCAGCAAAAACACTTTTTGTCTTTTATAGTAGTTTATGTGACTGCAACATAATGGAGGGCATTAATACTCGAAGGTTTTAATGCCTAATTATGTACAGTTACATACACTAGTTTATCTACACACATATCATGAGCTCTCTTTAATGTGTTCAGGAACCGCATGTTCGACCGGCATGGTGGTGAATTTAATTTTGTTCGCATTAAGCTCTAGATTACTTACTTACTTACTTACTTAACAGTGAACCAATTATGAAGTTGTCCAACACCGTTATTTACTTCGTCATAGTTCTTTACATGTCGGTCTACTTTAAATATAAGACATGTATCATCAGCAAATAACACAATCTTTGACAATTTCTGAATCATGGTAGGCAAATCATTAATATAGACCAAAAATAAGAAAGGACCTAATATGGAACCTTGAGGTACGCCTAGTTTCACGCAAGATCCTAATGATTTGGTTCTGTTAATCTGGATCTTCTGAATGCTATTGAGTATCCAAATAAGAACTTAAAAGTTCCAGATCTTTTCTTTAAATACCGTATTGTTCCAGTTTTAACAGTAAATTTTTATCAAATAAATGCTTTACAAAGGTCACAGAAGACATCAATGGCATCATCAAGAATCTGTTACCTTGGCTTGTAGGTAGCGAGCCGACGATATCTATATACACGTGCTCAAAACGCTGAACAGGCATGAATGTGCCAATAGGTGAAATAGTGTATCTAGTGACCTTCGATTTCTGGCAAGCTAAGCACTTTGTACACCATTCGTTGATATCTCTGTTCATCTTATTCCAAACAAATCTTTGTGTATTGTAGTCCTTTCCCTGGATGGCTCATTCCGTAGATCGAATCGAAGATTTTCCTCCGTAATTCTGCGGGAACGTATAGTCTCGGTGGACCGGTTGATGTATCGCAATATAGCTGGGTATTACAGTCGGATATTTTGATACTGGACAACATCTGATTGGATTTTTTGAAAAGTTCTTTAAAACCTGTCTCCAATAGCTGGAACTTGGCCATTTCTTTGAAATCTTCTCGCAAAGCGTGTGGTTATCTCCTCGATAATTCTGGATAAGGCCTCCGCCACCACGTTCTCGGATACGTTAATATGTCGTATATCCGTGCTATACTGCGATATATAGTCTAATTTAAGAACTCTTCGAGGCGGGTCATCAATATTTGGTTTCTTAGAAAATGCGAAAGTAATTATGATCTGTATATATCGTGAATTCTAATCCTACCACGAGCCCTTGGAAATGCTTCACAGCCGGATAGATGCCCAATAGCTCTCGATCGTATGTTGAATATTTCTGCTCTTTATATATTATATTTATATAAATATATAAATATATTTCTGGGGTATAGTAGTGTGCTCCAGGGTTTGCAGCCGACCCGTAGGGTAGGCAAATCGTACTGGTAGGCATTCTACAAACTCTCACCGGTGGCTCCAAGTAGTCGTTGTGCACACGACGGCCACATCCCGGTACACCACAGGTTTCTACGCGGATACCTCCCGCATGTGCACAAGTCTAACTCGGCGGGGAAGGCAGCTCATGCTGATAAGCACCGAGTCCTGGCGGACCAGGCGAGTTAGCAAGGCAATGTTGATGGCCTAGGGCGGCAGTTGAGGTCAGAAGTGACTGCCGGCTAGAGACTGCATCGGAACCCTCCGCCAGTCGTAGCGGTTTCCGTTCCACTGGGCTACGGGGGATGAGGACGAGAGAGGTCATCTGCGACTGCGCGACCGCTTATGCACTTAAAATGTTCCTGCGCAGATGACTGCTTCACAAATTGGACTCCGAGGTGTTGGCACCAGTCCTGTCTCTGGGAGTAGGGATCCTGGTGTGGTCTTCAATAAAAGGCTGGACTGTATATTTTTACGTAGGTTATAATGATGTGGAACATGATGTGTCACAATAAAGTCTCCATTCCGAGTGACAGATAATGGTGTGACAGCTGTCAATGGCGTTTGGTTTCACCATAGTCTCCCGGCCTTGAAGGATCCTAGGATCTTCAATGATCAACTGGTAGTGGGCAGATGGTGTTGTAAGCACGTCGGATGATTCTATTTTTGGTTCGGATATCTGCGACCCTCGCGATTCCATCCGTCCCTGGTATGATGCGAACAACACGTCCCAAGAGCCACATCAAGGGTGGTGATGCTTTATTCTTGATGACTACTAGGCTGCCTTCCATCAAGTCACCAGTGGATTTGAACCATTTGGTTTTCTTCTGCAGCCATAATACATATTCTTCGGAGAAGCGGGTCCAGAAATGTTGTTTAAGGCATTCGATGCGTTTGAATCGTTGAAGGCTGTTGACGTTGACAGTTTCGATCTGTGGATGGGGCAACATTAGGAGGGATCGGCCGATTAGGAAATGTGCGGGAGTAAGAGGACTGAGGCCCAAGGGATTGTCGGATATAGGAGTCAAGGGCCTCGAATTTAATATTGCTTCGATTTGACATAAGCATGTCGACATTTTTTCGAATGACAGATTGGATTGACCTAAGATCCGTCTTAGGTGATGTTTAATGGATTTGACCGCGGACTCCCATATACCACCAAAGTGTGGTGTGTAAGCGGGAATAAATGAAAAGTTTATTCCTTCGTTTTCGATTTCAGAAGTTGAAACTTGTTTCAGAAGCCGTGACAGCTCGTTAAAAGCTCCGATAAAGGTGGTGCCGTTATCACTAAAAATGTTTCGAGGTTTTCCTTTCCTGGATATAAAACGATGTAGAGAAGCTATGAAGGCTTCTTTGGTGAGATCCGAGACGAGTTCAAGATGTACAGCACTCGTTGCTAAACACACAAAGACACAGATGAAGGATTTTAGCAATCTACAGCCACGCCCCTTGCGGTCAGCGATCATAATTGGTCCGGCCTAATCGACGCCTGTCTCTAAGAATGGGAACTCAAGGTGAACACGCTGTTCTGGAAGATTCCCCATCACGGGTTGAATTGTTTCTCCTCTTTGCCTGCAGCACCTGACACAAGAACGTACTGTCTTCTTTGCTAGATTTCTGGCGCCAAGAGCCCAATATTTATGCCTGGTACTGGCTAACAGTAATTGAGGACCTGCATGGAGGAGATCTTTGTGGTATTTGTCGAAGATTAATTTCGTTATTGGATGCTTACTGCAAAGCAAGATGGGATGCTTGACATTATAGTCGTAAAAAGAGTTGAAGAGTCTACCACCAACTCGTATAAGACCTTTCGAATCAAGGAAGGGCGAAAGGGGAAGCAGGCGATTTTTGGTTGGTAGATCTTTACCTAAAGTCAGAGCTATATGTTCTTCCGTAAAGGCCTCCTTTTGTGATAATTTCAAAAGGAAATGTAAAGCCTCAGAAAGCTCTGCTGATGTAAGAAATGTGTTCTTTTGTACGCGTTGTCTACATTTGTTGACGAATTTAAAGATGTTAGCCATGATGCGTTGCAATTTAGTGAAAGAGGATATAGTATGCATCATTGACTCAAGGTTATTATTGTCGTCATTGCTGATGCAAAGGGTCAGAACGATTTCTGGTAGCTCTACCTCTGTAGACCGAGGAAAGGCTGGCCACTGTGGCTCATTCAATTTTAAAAATGGAGGCCCTGTCCACCACGTACTACAAGAACCTATCTGGTCTGCGCTTAACCCGCGTGAGGCAATGTCTGCGGGGTTTTCTTTAGACGGAACATAGCGCCAAGTATGATCCTTGAAATCTTCCTGCATCTCAGAAATTCGATGGCGAACGAAAGGCTTCAGCTGTGTGGGTGACGAAGAGAGCCATCCCAGCACGATGGTGGAGTCACACCAGAAGAAACATTGTTGTTATTTTAAGGTAAGTGAACTAAGAACTTTCGTACACAGTCTTGTTCCTAACAAGGCTCCGCAAAGCTCAAGACGGGGCATTGTGGTAGGTTTTATAGGTGCCACTTTGCTCTTTGCAGCCATAAGATGAACCTCGACTACACCATTCTTGGTTAAGGTGCGTAGATACACGCATGCACCATAAGCTTTCTCCGAAGCGTCCGTAAATACGTGTAGTTGACGCATTATGGATGTATCACATGTTATCCAGCGTGGTATTTCTAAGCTGTTTAAGTGTGGCAATGTTGTTTCAAAGTATGGCCATGATTTGTGTATATTGTCTGGCACACGTTCGTCCCAGGAGCATTTGCTTATCCACAATTGTTGCATTATGATCTTGGCCTCTACTATACAAGGTACGACTAAACCAAGTGGATCAAATATTTGCGCAATCGTGGATAAAATGTGTCGTTTTGTGACTTCGTCTTTGTTGTTTATGTTGATGACGTACGTAAATGTATCTGGAAAGCATTTCCAATTGAGACCTAATGTTTTAGACAGTTCATTCTCGCTCAGGTTCAATGAGTCAGGCATGTGGCTATTTTTTGAAATTGTGTGCAAGATATCAGGGGAATTTGATTGCCACTTCCGAAGGTTAAGCTGAGCTGAGTTTAGGGTGTTTGCTACATCACGACAGAGTTTGATTGTTTCATCAATTGTGCTTCCACCTGATAGGTAGTCGTCGACATAAAAGTCATGTAGTATAGTGTATTGTAAGTCCTTGTTTGTACATTTTTGGCCCAACTCCACAAGACATCTAGTTGCAAGAAAGGGTGCCGAAGCTGTGCCGTAAGTGATCGTGTTTAGAGTGTATGTTTTTTTTTAGTGGTTGTGTGGGATCTGGTCTCCACAATATTTGTTGCAACTCATGATAACTCTCTTTCACCCCTACCTGTCGGTACATCTTTTCGATGTCAGCAGATACGACATACTTATGCTGTCGGAATCTCAGTAAGATGGATTGAAGGTCGTCTTGAACAGTTGGCCCAACCATTTGTATATCATTATAGGACTTGCCCGACGTAGTGACAGCTGAGGCGTCAAAGACTACGCGAAGTTTTGTGGTTGTACTTGA
The DNA here is from genome assembly GCA_949825045.1 of Argyresthia goedartella. NCBI lineage: Eukaryota > Metazoa > Arthropoda > Insecta > Lepidoptera > Argyresthiidae > Argyresthia > Argyresthia goedartella. The sequence goes on along the minus strand of OX463821.1, from coordinate 14,642,178 downwards.
TTCTCTATAGACACCATGATGAGGCAAATAATATGAAATGCCTTTATCCGAATGAGATGCGTATTGTGTGTTTTCCGTCATGTGTTTGAGTTCTAAGTACTCATTCATGAAATCAACATACAACGATTTTAATTTTGGTTCTCTCTCTAGTCGGCGCTCAAGGGATAGGAATGTACGTTTTGCCATATCGAAAGAGTTTCCCAGTGCTTGACGAGGTTCATGAAGAGGTATGTTGACCATAAAGCGGCCCTCAAAGTCTCGTTCTGTTGTTTCCATGAATATTTGTTCACATGTGCCTTCCTCAGTAGTTAGATTATGTTTTGATGAAATTGTATCTAATTCCCAAAAGCGAGTTAAGTCGGTAAGTGTGTTGTCGGTGTTGGTGAACAAACACATCGGTGATTGTGAGGTGTTTGATGTAGATTTATGAACGACCCCCGAAATAAGCCAGCCGAGCTTTGTCTCAACTAAAGATGGCTTGTTTTTACCCATGCAGATGCGATTTGCGCCGATAAGATCCCAGAATATTTCTGCTCCCAGTAAGATGTCGATTGAAGAGGGAACATTAAAAGTGGGGTCAGCAAGACAAATCCCTGACGGCAGAGGTAAATCGTTTTTGTTTATGTATGTGTTAGGTATTGAAGAGGTGATTTGTGGCATTATGTAGCAGTCGACGTTCATGTTGTAGTCCCCACTGTAAGACCCCAATTTGAATGAGCAAGACTGTGAACTACTCGTAACTTGGCTATTTATGCCTGTCACCGATGTAGACCTAGCAGCGTTTATGTTTAGATGGAGTTTTCGACTGAACTCCTTGGATATGAAGTTTGCTGTACTTCCGTTATCCAATAAGACTCTGGCAGTGTGCTGCTTCACTTTATTGTCCAGAACCTTGACAAGTGCTGTGGAAAGCAGAACGACACTTGATTGAGTTGATTGATTTGCTGTGAATACAACATTATCATTTGCCACGTGCTCAGGCTCCCTATCAACATGCAGTAGGGTGTTATGCTTTAGCTTGCAATATTTGCAGTGACTAAGTGCACACTGTGTTTCGGTATGACCAAAGCGAAGGCAGTTTAGGCAAACCTTGTATTCTTTTGCCTTTTGTAAGCGTGTAGTGACTGGTAAGCTGCGATAAGCATAGCAAGTGTACAGAAGATGCGATTGTTGACACATGGGGCAAGCACCTTTGTTGTACTTACTTGTGTTGGTGGCTAAGAGAAAACTCTTCGGCTTTGAATAAGTGCTGGCCGTATCCGACTTATGTTTCAAGGGTCGGGACTCCTCAAGAGTCTCTAAGAGGTCAGCTCTATTGCAAAGAAAGGTCGTGAAATTAGATAAGGCAGGAGGAGCGGAAAGTCCATTACGAAACTCTTCCCATTCCCGACTAGTCACGTTATCGAGTTTAGTTGCCATCATATGAATGATAAGAGTATCCCAGTGTTTAGTGGGCTGATCGAGGGTGGATAAAGCCCTAAGATTTTTGTTTGTAGTATCTAGTAAGTGACGAAGTGCACCACTAGATTCTTTGTGGATGTGCTCAACGTTAAAAAGAGCCTGGACGTGGTTATTAACCAGTAGTCGTTTTTTGTCGTACCTATCGCACAAGAGTTTCCATGCTGCCTCATAGTTTTTTGCCCTGAAGTCCAGATTGTCGATAATTAGGAGAGCACTATCTTTTAAAGATGCACGAAGATAGTGCAGTTTGTTGATGTCGTCTATGTTTGTCTGGTTATGTATGAGCGAGGCAAATGTGTCCCTAAATTCGAGCCAATTATGATAGCTGCCCGCAAATTTAGGTAAGTCTATTTTAGGCAGTCGGACTTGATTTTGCCCATGTGTAGCTGTATTTTTAACGCTTGAACTAACCTCGGTCGCGATCTCATCCTTCATAGACTTCTGAGCCTTGTCCATTATATTACGCGCTGTTGACAATGACTTGTAGTAAGAACTCTCAAATTGTTCGCGATCTTTGTATTGTTCGGCTGGCGTTTCCGATAACGTCTCCAACTCCATCTGTAATTCATCGTAAGAAGCATATAAATCTTCAAATTTTGCCAGGCGAGCACCTAGTTCAATAACCTGGGTCTCTGACAATTCTACATCTGTTATTGTTCTTACGTAATTTATGAATTGTGTGAGTTTTGACGTCATGGAGGCTCTTTTTTTGGTCATTTGTTTGATTGATTCCTCCTCTGCCATTGTTTACTAATGTTTTGTGGATGCAAGTAAGATAGACAAGTTATTTCGTGAATGAAAACGATCAAATTCTATGTTAAAACGAATCCGTATCTTGCATAATCGAAACGGCAATTGGTGTTCGAAAGGTGAATAATTACAAGTAGTATTATTTGTAAACAAATCTGCAGTTTGCTAAAACGAAACGAAAATTTACGTTCGAAAGCTAAATTGTAATTTATTTTTATTGAATATGAGTTTCTTACTTGATAATAGTTGTGATGATAATTATTGAGAACAAATTGCGTTTTGCTATGTCAAAACGTGCAGCTGTTCAAAATCCGATAATGTATTTTGTAAATAGATGAACTATTAACTAGATTATAACTGTATTATTATTAGGTAAGAACGTTTTCCTATCTCAAACAAATAGTGTTTTGCGATTAAATACAAAACTAACCAATGATGATGCCAAGTGATTACCAGCTGATTGTTTTTATTGTTAAGATGATAAGACAATGAAATTATTATGTGCAATGAAAATGAATATGATGTCTTATGGTATTTTTCGGTAAGTAAATGTTTAGTAGGTACGTGATTATCTTTGTTGTTTACCTGTTACTGTTTATGATTTGTATAAGCAATGAGTTGGTAGGTATTCTACGGTATTCTAGTATGGATGATTTTGTGCTTTATCTTATCAGAAGCATGATTGGGATGGAATGATTGATGGTATGAATGAAAGGTTATATGAATATGAAAAAAAGGTGAGGTATGGAATGATCTTACAGGATATTTTTTGTTGCTCTGCTGATTCTCCTCAACTTGTTTTCACAAGTAAGTAGTAGATATTATTTCCACAATAGGTTCACTGTAGTGGTATTGTCTTCGTGTTGCTTTGCAGTAGGCTTCCGTGTATACAATGCAGGTTGGTCTCGTCTGCGTTTAGCGTTGCAGTAGTCAGTTGGGTAGAAAATGTAGGCTGCCTCTGTATAGACTTCGTGTGGTTACGTAGCAAGTTGACACGCTTTTCTCGAAGAAGAAAGCACTGTCTAAGAGCTCCACTCGACGGCACGTAACAAGACGTGAAGCTTCGTTCGTAGAAGAGAAAAAGATCCAACAGTTCCACGCGACGGCACGTCAAGTACTAAGATGCGAAATCTTGCTCGTAGAAAACAGCAAATCCAAGGGTTCCACTTTCCGGCGGTGATGGACCATATGTTGGCACCAGTCCTATCTCTGGGAGTAGGGATCCTGGTGTGGTCTTCAATAAAAGGCTGGACTGTATATTTTTACGTAGGTTATAATGATGTGGAACATGATGTGTCACAATAAAGTCTCCATTCCGAGTGACGGATAATGGTGTGACAGCTGTCAATGGCGTTTGGTTTCACCAGAGGACGTAAAGTCCTGTGGTGATGGGCCGAAGTAAAGAGGTTCGGTTTGATGCAGACTGGGCTTTGTCTGACGCCTGCACATAGGCGGCTCCGGGAGTGGTCTCAGATCACCGTGGTCGCTTCCGCTCTGAACTGGGGGGACAGAGTGGGTTCGGCAGCACCCGGGGTGACAGAGCAGCCCTATTTAGGGTAGCACTGCTCTCCTTGCTCAGCCTTGGAGGGGGCTAGAAAAGGTGCCCTAAAAATTGCTCACCCCAGCCTATAAGGATGGTAGTAACCGCAACTGCCTCCGCATCCTTAATTTCGCGGTCGAAATCACAATAAAAACACTACTAAAACACCCATAAAACTTGATTTGACCTTTGGTGCATGGAATGTAAGAACACTCCTTGACCGCAAGGAGAACATCTGTCCCTAGCAAAGGACCGCCATTGTAGCTCGTGAGCTCTCGCGCTATGACGTAGATGTGGCTGCTATTAGCGAAACACATCTCGCTGACGAAGGAGAGCTGGTGGAGCACGGTGGCGGATACACTTTCTTCTGGAAAGGACTCGCAGCCTCCGAATCGCGACGGTCAGGCGTGGGTTTTGCGATCAAGAATCGGCTTGTTAAACAGCTGCAAGAGTTACCGGTGCACATCTCAGACCGAATTACAACTTTGCGCCTACAACTCGACAATAATAACCACCTAATTGTCATTAGTGTCTATGCTGCTACGCTAGACAAATCTGATGACATTAAGGAACAATTTTACGAGGAGTTGACTCACTGTATTGAACACGTACGTCCTAGGGAACAGATCCTCTTACTAGGGGACTTTAATGCCAGAGTAGGTCAGGATTTTGCAGCCTGGCCTAAGGTCCTGGGCAGACGCGGAGTAGGCAACATGAACGAAAACGGACACTTGCTACTCACTTGCTGCTACTCAATCTTTGTGCACAACTCGACCTGGCGATCACGAACACTACGTTCAGACTTCCCGCCAAGCACAAAAATACGTAGACGCACCCAAGATCCAAACAATGGCATCTCATAGACTACGCTATTGTGAGGCAAACAGATGTTTCCCAGGTCCAAATCACCCGCGTCATGCGTGCGACACGGAGGTCGGTGATGTTGATGCTGACTGGGGGACTCTATCTTTTCACATATTAGATACCGCCTTGAACACTCTGGGTCTAAAAGTCCGTAAGAATGAGGACTGGTCTGATGAGAATGATAGAGTTCTGAGGGAGGCAATTGACAAACACCAGCATCTCCTCAGGCAGCATAGAACGAGCCCACGTGGTATTGCGGAGATCAGAAAGAGTGACCTGGAGCTGCGCAGACTAACTCGGGAAACAAAGAACAAGTGGTGGCAGGACAAAGCTCGTCAAATGCAATGGCTCGCGGACAATAACCAGCTAGGGGAATTCTACGCTGAGGTTCGAAAGTTGATTGGTACGACTTCACTTGCAAAAGTGCCGCTTAAACCTTCTAGTGGCAATGGCTTTCTCAAAAGTAAGGAAGAAATACTCAAACGTTGGGCGGAATATTTCAAATATCTGCTAAATGTGGACCGGTCTTCAGATCTGGAACACATAAACTCGATCCCTCAACTCCCCGTATCTAGAGAGCTGGTTGAGCCGTTGACACAAGGCGAGATTGTCCTCGCAATAAAACAATAGCAGAACAAGCGTGCGGTTGGCGTTGATTTTATATCAGGAGAACTGATTAAATACGGCGGTGAGGAACTACATTCGGAAATATGGAAGCTTTTTAATCTTATGTGGAATAAATAACAAGTCCCATCAAACTTTACAGTTTCGCGCATAAGGGCTCTATATAAGAACAAGGGTGACCGCTCTGATTGTGGTTCCTATCTCGGTATTTCGCTTTTTTCAGTCCCTGGAAAAGTCTTTGCCAGAATACTCCTAAACCGCCTGATGAGACTATCAGAAACATTGTTGCCTGAAACCCAGTTTGGCTTCCGACCTGACCAAGGCATAGCTGAGGCTATCTTCTCAGTGCCTCAACTGCAAGAGAAAATCAGAGAGTAGGGCCGTCACATGTATCTGTACTTTGTTGACCTTGAGAAGGCTTTTGACTGCGTGCCTCGAGAAGCCCTCTGGATGGTGCTGAGGAAGATAGGGTGCACGGAGAGGTTTGAGAGACTTCTCAGACTCCTCCACAATGGCATGCAGTGCTGCGTCGCTGTCAACGACGAACAATCAGAGTTTTTCCCCGTGACCTGTGGGGTCAAACAAGGCTGCGTTCTCGCGCCTACATTGTTCGCGTTGTATTTTGCGGTCGTAGTCCGGAAGGTCTTACGGGCCTCTCCAAAAGGTATCCGCATCCGTTTTCGCACCGATGGCAGCGTGTTTAATCTGGCGAGGCTAAAAGCCCGCACAAAAGTCACACACGCGATGGTTACTGAGATCATCTACGCGGATGACCTATGCTTCGTGACAGAATCCCCAGATAGCCTGCAACAGCTCATGTCCGATTTAAACAAATCTTGCCGTAAATTTGGCCTAAAAATCAGCGTCAAAAAGATGAAGGTGATGTCTTTAGACATTGACGGTCACGAGGCGCTGAAAATCAAACTTGGCGAGGACGAGCTGAAACAGGTCGATAAGTTTCGCTACCTGGGGAGCACTTTAACATCCGAGTGCAACCTTGATGTAGAGATCAACATCAGGATCGGAGCTGCAGCTGCAGCATTCGCCAAGCTGGATACCAAGGTCTTCTGCTCAAGCGACATAAAGCTAAGTACGAAGATCTCAGTATACATGGCGGTCGTTCTGCCTAACATCCTGTATGCTGCGGAAACTTGGACTGTGTACCGTCGTCACATCCGCATGCTAGACCGCTTTCACCTAAGATGTCTGCGTAAAATTATGAACGTCAGATGGTCTGATCGTGTGCGGAATACCGAGGTGCTGTGACGAGCCAATGTAGGTGGCATTGAGGCTTACCTCATGCGGCGACAGCTTAGGTGGTGCGGACACGTGTCAAAGATGGCAGAGCAGATGGTCGCAAAGCACATCTTCTACTCAGATCTTGAGGAGGGCAAGCGCAAGCATGGAGGACAACTTCTCAGGTATAAAGATGTGCTGAAGCGTCACATGAAGAGATGTGGCATAGAGTCTTCCCAGTGGGAAAAGCATGCCGCCCTAAGACCCGAGTTTGAGGAGGCTTTGGTTAAAACCAAAGTCCGTGAGTTTGAGCTCCACCGGCGCGCCGAACTCGTTAAAAGCCCGACCACCTGCGCTAACTCAATATAATTATGTTAACGGTGTGCTCAAATGCCCGCAATGTGCGAGGATCTTCACAAATAAGATAGGCTACACAAGTCACATGCGAACACACGAACGAGTCTAAAACTCTCGAAGCGGTCGCCGTGACCGAAATCGGTCCGACCACATCATCATTTCTGCTCTGTGTGATATAGGTTTTTTGAAAAGAAACCGAGGGGCTTCCATTTTCTACTCTCGTTTTGTTGCAGAACGGCGCCCACGCAGTCGTTTCTGGCATCGGTCATTAGTGAGATGGATGCATTACTAGTAGAATGTGATAGAATTGCCAAGTTTTTCATTAGCTCCTTACATTTTTCGAAGGACTCTTCACCTTCTTGTCCATTTGATTAAACTCTTATCGTTCTTCTTGCAGCCATGTTAATACTTGTTCAGTTTTGCTAGATAAAAAGCCGCTTTTGGGATGCTGCTCCTATAAAAATTAACCATGCTCAAAAATCTCCGCAGCATTTTAACCTTTTCTGGCTTAGCGTAGTTGGTAATAGCCTGTAGTTTCTCTTGAGTGGGGTGGATCCCCTTTCTTCATACGTGGTATCCCAAAACATCTAATTCTTGCTTCAGGAATTCGCATTTCTCCAAATTAACTGTCAGGCCGTATTCATCCATTTTAAAAAAAAAAAAACTCTGAATTTTTGTAATGCATTTTCTGATGCACATAGAATATCGTCGACGAAACAAAATGCGATATCTGTTACGTTTTCAGCCGTTGGCTGTTCTCCGGAGTATTGTGGAGTAATTTGATGTTTAAATATTAAGTCCATGAAACGTTGTAACGTCTGACCGGCGTTTCGAAGGCCAAATATCATTATTGGGTATTCGAACAGTCCAAAAGGAGTGATGATGGCTGTCTTGGAAATGTCATCTGGTGCTATTGGTATGCAATGATATGCCTTCCGAATATCGATTTTACTGAAAATACATTTTCCTTCGAGTATGTAAGTAAAATCTAGGAGACGTGGCAGTGGGTACCGATGTGGAACTGGTATATTGTTCAGCGCTCTGTAATCTCCACATCATGTACATTCACCGTTTTTCTTCTTCACCATATGCAATGGGCTGGCCCATGAGCTCTTGGACGGTCTACAAATTCAATACATATCCATCATATCTTGGAATTCCTTTCGAGCCGCCTTGTATCTTTCTGGTGGAAGAGGCCTATCTCGGCATGCCACCACATGAGTTACAAGAATTGTCTGTAAATAAATTTAAAAATGTTGTAAAAAATCACATATGTAAAAAAGCTTACTACAAAATATCAGATTATGTAGAAGACAAGAAAGCTTGGGAAGGTGTTTGCTCCAATTCTGTAAAAAATAACGTATAAAGCTGGAGGTTTCTATTCGCCTCTTTGCCTCCAGCATCTAAAACATTGAGGTGACGGAATTCAAATTGAGTTCTATATTTCCCTTTACCTTATACATGTGTTAGTTTAAGATTTGACATTCTCCAAATGTTACCTACGTGTTTCTTATGGAAATAAACTCTTTTTGAATTTGAATTTGAATTTGACCGGAGATCCTTGAGTCTCTACGTAATGCTGAACATTGTGTTTAGGACTTATCTTCAAAGATGACGGTCTGGTGATGAGCTGACATTTCTGCAGTAAATCTGCGACAATATCGAGAGTCATCAATAGTGCTTAAAGTTGCTTGGTCCATCGTCCAATCAACCTCTTTCTGCGTAAATCCACCCACCAATCATAGTTTTCTAGGAAATCTTTTCCGATAATAGAGATGTTGACGTTAGCAATCACGAAATTCTATTTAAAAACCCTTCGTAATCCAAAAAAATGGTATGACATTGTTCTGTGTTGGTGCTGAATTAAGTGCCATTAGCTGCATGTAACGAGTAATCCGTTTTCTTGAAATACTTCCTCCTGGGCTTTAATATGGAAATGTTCGCGCCAGTATCGATTAAATATTTCTCGCCAGTCCGTGATAATATATATCCGTGAAAATAGGCGATGAAATTTTGAGAGGCACAGAGCTCCGCCTCAGTTCGTGCCGCATTTATTCGTGAACAGGGAGCTTGGTACTTGTCAGTTTTCTTGCCAAAACGTGCGTGAAAGTATCATAATCTCGAGTTTCTTCTAAAAGTCCTGTCCCAGAAGTGCAGCGGTCAGCTGCGTTACCGGGTCATCGTCCTTGCTTAACGCAGCGACTTGTTCGTGACTTGAGACTTCGTATATATTTATTGCACATAAGCACTTGCACACATTGCACTTCGTAAACATCGTCGGCCATTTGGGCTAACTTGTCGTTTCCTTTCTCCTTATTTATCATAAAAATTGAAGTCAAGGAGGTCGGTGGTTGTTTTAGCCTAAACATTCTTACCATTTCGTCGTTGATTCGTCCTCCTCCTAGCTCCTTGATTTTCCTTAACAATTGTGATGGTTTTCTATCTCCGACATCGATGTCTGTGAACAATCTCAGGAATTTGCAATGCGGGGAATTGAGGTAATTGTACTACTGAGGTAATTGCACAGGAATAAGTACCTAATCTAATTATGACATTTTTAGATTTGTATTGAGCTAAGCTAACTAAATGTTTTTTCCAATATTTTTCGTTATTTTTTGAGAATTTATAAAAAAATGGCAAATAAAAATATTGCGAATTTTTACACCATTTTGCAAAAAAAAAACTTTATTGCGAAAATATATAACTTTATCGTTCAGTTCCTCTTTTAGTAAAATCTACTACAACAATATGATTCAAACGGCCCAAATTCAAGTGCAGTTTCATACAAAACCACAAAAAAATCGTAAAAAAGTGATAAAAAAAATAGTACGAAAAAAACGCCCCACAAAAAAGACTTCCAAACGTTTTTTAATGAAAACCATAGAATATTATTATTTTATGATTTTTCACATTTCGAATACGGACACTCTCGCTGGCTGGTTCCTGTTAGAGCTACCGTTTGTCAAAATGTCGTTCGTGCTGCCGTGGTGCTGCCGAATCTATATAGTCCTATACATTTGACAAGCGCGTTATTGACATAGCGTTTCGAACACCGTACGGAAATGATTCTTGCTAACGAATTTAGCTGTGATTTGTGTTGTTGTTTAAGTTGACCCTGTATGTATGCACGCTATTCAAAATCTCATACATTTTCCACTTTATCGCTAGCTGGTTAGTGTTTGTGCTACTTTTCCAAGATCGAGCTAAGAACGGCGAAACACATTTAAAAAATACTTCGCTTAAGTTGTCCGTCTATTTATCTGTCCGTCAATCCATCTATCCAACTACCACGTTCTAGCCAACACAGCCCTGTGACAGACAGTCAGTAGTGTTTTTGTAATAGGGCCGGACCCATTGGCACCTTTTAGCTACGGAACCTTAAAAACGAAAACTTGTACAATAAACACTCGCTTCACATAAGTCCCTTAAGCTTCCCGTAATCTCTTCCCGGATCGTTACTTCCAACAGTTTGTAGTCCTTGTATCTACATTAAAGACTACTTCCAGCAGTTTGTAGTCCATGTATCTAGAGGTTTTAAATTGGAGACTCCCCTTAAAAGTAAAAGACTTATGTTTAACTGTTTACCAAATTGAGTAAAAAGATACATCCAAAAAAATATATTTTCATCCCAAATTAACTAAAGTCTACTCCATAATTAGATGCAATAAAGAAAAAAGCTGTGATACCGTTGTAAATAGTATATTTATAATCGGTAGTATTTTTAACCGTTAATAAAGGACTCGTATAACCTAAGCAAGAAATTTAATGTTTACCAAAATTTTCCAACCTATTTTAAGCTTAACTACATGGGGTTGTCTCGCTTCGCTACGGATCAACATATTTAGAAGTCAGAACTTAATTGGTAAACAATATCCCACCAAAAACATTTTCATGTAAAATATTGCAACGACGAGACCATATGGCTAGCACTATCAAAGAGTTATCAGATCTCATGTAAAGTCAAGTTCAGGGTAAAAGTTCCAAGTTTAGGTTTTTTTTTTTGTTGTTTGTGTACTAATACTAGCTTACATACCAAATTTCAGTATTCTAGGACTTCAGGAAGTACGCTAAGAATTTTGATGATCATCAGTGATGCAGTGAAGAAATCGGGGAATTTTAGATATCAATAAAATCTTAAGTATATGAGCTATAACATATAACAAATAAAACTTTAAATGTTTAATGAGTCCACTATTGACATCATATCCCGAGAATTTTGTTAATCTGTATAATCCAAACCGAACTAGCCCCCTAGATATTTGTTGCCAAAGTAAATATAAACATGAACATGAACATGAGCATGAGCATGAGCATGAGCATGAGCATGAGCATGACCATGAGCATGATCGTGAGCATGAGCATGAGCGTGAGCGTGAACGTGAATGTGAACGTGAACGTTCACGTACGCTTACTATCAGACTGCTGTATTGCCTCTGATAATGATGAAAAGTTGGGTCTTCTGCGTGACAAGCATCCTTCTCCTTGGCCGGTCTTTGGACTTACCTCCGGAGCCAGATCTTTCGTCGAAGTGCCTTTCTGTGGAGGTAAAGTAACTTTTAAAAATGGTTCAGCTGGGGGTATGGATGGCTCGGGAGCACCTTAAATAATTAACTTCTGTAGGGGCGGGTGATGGCGGGGTTGCGTAACTTTATGCCTAAGAGCTTGATCAACAGGGAAGTGTCGCCTTTTCTATATGGATATGCTTTTTTTGCTCTGAAGAAGAAGGATGAGGGCATTAGGCCAATTGTCGTGGAGAGTGCAATTCGCCGTTTTGCAGCGAAAACGTGCCACAGTGTAGTGGAGGCGATATGGCAATTACTTTTTCGTGCTGCTTGCGCTCGAGACCACTGGGGTATGGGAAGAGGCGCAATGGGAAATCTTTATTGAAGATTTGGGGTTTTGAACATGTAAAATAGTTCCTTATGTATTTTTCAATCGCTGTAATGTGTGTCCGCTGTTACTGCTAATGTTAAAAAAGTATTCTGAACTCAAATTTTCAATATTAGTCAGCTAAAATGCACATAAGCCGAAAGTCATCGCCTAATGTACAGTGAGGCCGGTTACAGATGAAATCAAATGAACATTATTTCGAACATTAGCCGAGACTAGCGTTAGCGTTAGCTAGCTAACTCTTCTAACATAAGCCGTAACATCGATATCCTTGCGTTTGTCCTTTGGCCAAAGTATAATTTTGGTACCCAAGGTAATTGTCACTGAGACTCCCTTCTGTTTTTTAGGGTTTTTTCTTCGTAAGGTGCATCCAATCCCAATTATTCTGGGCTACAGTACCACCTACGATAGGACGATGCATTGCTCTCATGGGTAGGGTATGTTAGTAATAGTGATAGAGAGGGCAATAAATACTTTATTAGGCATGCACGGTCTCGTGGTCCAGATCAGGATTGATGGCCCGAGGGGAAAGAGGAAATCGCGGAGGGGGTGACATCCCGCACACCTCCCGCAAAGACCCTGTCATAGTGCAGCGCAAGTAAAATGGCGTCGGCTGGCTCTTCGTCTATAAGAAAGGTAAAATCTTATAATCCATTCTCAAGGACAAGAACGAGCTAGAAAGGTACTGGAAAATTGTAACATCGAAAGGATAAATTTGTTTCGAAAAACATGTTCAGAAACTAGAAAATTAAAACCTAGTATCAAATTCAGGAATACAAAAAGAGATGGAATATTTTAGCATATAAAGGAGAACGATACAAACGAAGATTCCTTAAATGTTTCTGGCGATGACAGTATAGGTACATTTAATTTTGATCGTGATAAATAAAATATTAGTTTTATACTTAATTTTGTCGGGCGTGTACCGTTATGGTAACTGTCGACATCGAACACCATACAAGGTCACTAACTCTTACATTTGAAATATAGTATATTCCTGGGGCACAGTTCTGTCCTGGTGATTGCATCGCGATCGCATCGCGACCGCTCCGAGGGGCGCGGAATGCCGTGTTTGGCTTGTCGGTGGCACCTATTTTGTTTGGAGCATTGGACTGACTGTCAAATGCGGCTCTTTGCGCCCTTCGGTGCGGGCGCGAAGTGATCGCGATGCAATCTCCAGTACAGAATTGGAGCCCTAATGAAGCAAAACAGATATTTTTTGTGAATTTATTTCGGGAGTTGCATGAAGATTTCAAACTTTGATGTCATAAAATAAAGTGGATGTGTTGTTGTGTTTTATTATTAACTAGCAGAACTCGTACTATGGTGTTGCTAAGGAAAATTTTTGTTCATAATGTCATTATTTACCACATGTTTTATATTTTTAATAGATTCTTACGAACACTTTTTAAATGACATTTGAATCTGTATAATGCAAGAAATAGTAAGTAAATTACTGTCGCGGTTTGTAACGACTGCGTTGCTGGTCGCCGAAAGCGCAGCACAGCGCAGCTCAAGGCCTACACAGCGCGATCAGCATTGCAGCCTTTGATGGACAAGCTGGAATAAAAGCCGAGACCGAGGGTCGAGGCATTTATAGCGCGGACATCAAAGGCTGCAATGTTGACCAAGCTTATAGGCCGAGAGCCTAAGCTCGAAGCCTTCATAGTGTGGCCAGCAGTGCAGTCATTGCGGACCAAGGCTTGCATAATACTTTACTCAAATAATGCGAGTTATTAAATTAAACCAGCTTATTATAAAATTGAGAGTGAGTTTTTTTTTTGTAACACATTTCCAAATTCTGAATAAAGCCTTTTTGCAGTACCTTTTTAGTGGCAAGAAGATCTCCACCTCTATTTTTTTTTGTCACACATAACCAAATTCTGAATGAAGCCTTCTTGCGCTACCTTTTTTTACCATTTTCGAAACAAACCTCAACAATCATGGAATTTGACAGGAAATTGCCGGTCGCTAAAACACGACAGTATTGGATTTTCACAGGAAATTGCTGGCACCTTTTCTGGCTCCTCCAAGTAGCGCGGCAATGTCGACTTTGCTCAAAGAAGGTTGTCAAAAAATGAGCACATTACTAGCTTTGTTTGAGTAAAACTACTAACGCTTCGGAAAGTGTTATGGTTATCTATCATATCACTTCTAAGATTTTATGAACTGTATGTACTAAAAAAGTTATAATAGAAGTGTTTAGTCAAATTGTAAGAGACATAGGATTACATTTACATACAGGCACATTGGTCCTGGTTCCACACTAGGATACTCTGTGTCATGGGAATGCCCTGACACGAAAAATGGAGTATTAAATAACTAGCTAAAGGTGCGCACAATTGTGCCTCTGCCTCCCCGTATGGGAAAAGGCGTGACGCTTTGTACACATGTAGGTATACTATCTGCCAAATAACGTGGCAATAGCGGCCATTCACACCATAGAGCACCTTCACCAAAATTCAATTTATTTATCGCTCATTTTGACGCTCACCTTACTAACGCATCGCAGAACTGGTATCGCTAACTAACTTGGTACAAGGCCTACCAGAAAGCTGGTACTACGAGATTCTAGCGATGTCAGTTTTCGAAAGGTTTTGTATGGTAAGCAACAGCATTAGCGATACATAAATTGGATTTTGCTGAAGGTCGTCTATTATGTGGTATCTACTATCATTAGTATTATATTTATGCACAACTTTCACCATAAAATCGAGTTGTTGAACTCTATTGTTTGTATCCATACTGTTATCCGGCCCAAAACGTGTGAAGCAGTGATATATATCCCTTTATAATTGTAATTATAAACTGCGGTCAGGCAGACACGAACTGTATAAATGCTGGTTACTAAGCACGAACTTTATTGCGTATTAAAAAAAATGAACGACTCGAGTAAAATTTACCTTAATTTCTTTGTGATATTGTACTACACAAATCAGATAACTTATAATGAATGCAAAAGGAAAGTGAAATTTAATATGGTACGGAAGTAAAGGTTTTCGACTGTATATTTTAATATTGTTTTCTTTGCAATCCTAATTAAGGTAAAGCACGCAAACCCTCATTATATCAGAATATTTTTCTTTCATTTCACATATGTTATACAAAACCTTTCTAGTAATTAGCAACAGATAAGTGCATACCTTGCCTGTTATTAGAGTATTTTGTCAGATTTCATTTATGTTGATAACAAGCAGGGCACAATAGATTCCAGTTATGTTGCAGGAGTATATACAGAATGAATTATGATAGAAAGGTGTAGTTATAGTTGTAATTTGATAAAACTTATTAACATAACTAAAGAAAATTAATTCATTTTCCTTCAAATATGACTACAACTTTCTGATACTACCTGTAGGTGTATAGGTTACAATATGAGCAAAGCAACATCATCATAGGAGTGATTGTACCTACAACCATATTTGTTTTGTTTAACTTTAGTAGCACTAAATTTAGTAGCATATCAACATATGACACAGTCAATATAGATGGGTATACCTATACATACATTAAATTGCCATTTGAGCAATTTAAAAACATGTTAAACCGACTTTGTCGAAAAAAGGACATTAAAATGTTCAAGATTACTTAAATGATGTAACTGTATGGGGTTAATGTAGCTAAACACAGTCCTTGCTGTTAATAATTTTGTAATTATTTATTCCTGCTTATTAACTATAATAATTAATATTGTAATATTTGTTTTAGTTAAGCACAAGCAATTTTCAAAAGAGATCTAACAATAAATCTTGTGGGAGTTTCTACGCCCTTCTTATTCCACACTGGTCCAATGTAGAGGGAGGCAATAAATGATGTTTGCTAAGTAAATAAATTTGACTTTGAGTTTGACATAAAATTTCATTGTTTCTTAGGCTAAACACGACTTAGAAATTGTTCATATTTTTAATATCCCACGTTAACATTTTTAAACAAAACAAGACATTCAACTAGCATTTTGAAAACTTTTTGGATCAACATACATACTACCAGTACTAACACATCATTATAGATACGATTAAATGCGGTAGAAATTCTGATTTTCACAGCAAAAAGGATCAGCAAAAATAAAATAAATATAAAATATAAAAATAATAATAAAAAAAAATCGCTTCGCTCACCCCCTTTACCCTTCACCTAAGCTACCGCAGTATTTTGCCCTGATATTTGCTGTGAAAATCACTATTGTTGATGTACAGTTTAATATTTTAAATGCGTAGAAAATAGTGATGGGGTAACTCGTAAAGTCTATAAGTAATGGCACATGATAAGTTATAAAGCCGTGCCCTGCAAATGGATGAAACACGACACAGATTAGATGTTAATGTATTTATCTACACACGTATCATAAACCCTCTTTACTGCGTACAAAAACCGCACGTTACGATCAGCATACTGTTAAACTACTTGGTAAAAACTCATTTCTTATCTGAAAAATTACACATTATGACCATAATGTGTAGTTTTTCTACATATTATGACATTCAAATTTCGAACGCCGACGCCCGCCTGCGTGCCGTCCCTAGTTTGTTTGTGAAGTTGGTACTGACATTCAAATTTCGAACGCCGACGCCCGCCTGCGTGAAGTTGGTACTACAGAACAAGATAAACAATTGCAGAGCCACAATGCCGGTCAAACATGCGGTTCCTGAACACATCAAAGAGAGCTTATGATATGTTTGTAGATAAACTAGTGTATGTAACTGTACATAATTAGGCATTAAAACTCTCGAGTGATATTATTATGAAACTCGCCTTCGGCTCGTTTCATAAACCCACTCTCGAGTTTTA
Source organism: Argyresthia goedartella (assembly GCA_949825045.1). Taxonomy (NCBI): domain Eukaryota; kingdom Metazoa; phylum Arthropoda; class Insecta; order Lepidoptera; family Argyresthiidae; genus Argyresthia; species Argyresthia goedartella. The sequence goes on along the minus strand of OX463821.1, from coordinate 14,625,668 downwards.
ATGCCCTCCATTATGCAGCAGTCACATAAACTACTATTTTATGTGTTATTTTGAAAGATTGGTGTAGTAAGGAGTATTGAAAGGTTTTTAGGGCTTTGTTTTGCACAACTGGATGTTTGTCTAAGTTTCAATCACAAGTGCTGCTCTATACTTAGGCAGCATATGTGATACAAGGCCTTACTAGTGTAGTGTAGTACTAATTTTGGTAAGTGCGCAGATTTGATCGCCTATTAAGAATTTGAGTTCCACAGGGATTTTATTCCTTTTTGGTGAAGAGCCTTGATTTGAGCCGGCCAGTTGAATTTTGTATCTAAAAAGATGCCCAAGTATTTGACATTTTGCTTCCACGGTATTTTGTGTCCAGGAATGGTGAACAGACGTGTGGGAATTTGATGAGGTAAAGAGGATACCATCCGTTTCTGATGGTCTTTTAATTTAAGATTCCACTTAGTAAAGTACTTAGTTAAGGGTTGTAGGGATATTTGAGGACGACTAATGACAGTGAACTTTGTCATTAGTCGTCTTCAAATATCCCTATCATCAGATGAAGTAAAAGTTGATGTGTCATCAGCAAAGCAAGCTTACTGAGTTTGGAGTTGTTTGGGAATATCATTTAGGTAAACGTGCAATAGGTGGGTGTACCCCATATTGCAGTTATACTTTTCAGTATCTCAATATATAACGGCCCCTGAAAGTAATAACTGTCACGTTACTATAAAGTTCAGGAGCTCAGAAAGCTATTCGGAGTCTCGTGCGAAATAAATAAGTTTTATTCGCTTGGTTGGGAGATATAGTGGCCATTAGGGAGTACCACATGAAACGTATGTCCAACTGTACAGTAGGGAACACCTCAAGTTAGCATGGCAGTTATGTGCTATGGATGAACAGTGCAATTCATTTACACAGTAGTTTCACATTCTCACGACTATCGGTGATTGCCGCCTCAATCCGCCAGAGCAAATAGGTAAAGAATTTTAATGAAATTACTACGACCGAAAAGCCAAAATTTCACCTACTAGTTGTTATGCGCAGTAATTACCTTTAGGAGTTCAACTCAAACACAGAAAGGCTTTCTATCATAATGGATTCCCCGTCTATCAACAAAGCTTCCTATTGATACAAGTTAGAAAGTTGTATTACTTTCTGAAATTTCTCAACAAGACGCAAGTAACTTAGCAAGATATTGGAAGGCCTCCAATGTACCTATTTTATACGTAAAGTTGCTTTTATTTTATAAACTTTTTATATTAATAAGGAATATGTGATTGAAGTTTGGATCAAAACGATGTCGGAAGCTGTATTACAGAACTCAAATGGAAGTGGGTAGGGCACTTGGCGAGGCTAGGTGATGGCAGGCAGTAGAAACCTGACCGTGTGGTGGCCGAAAGAGGGAAAGAGAACCCTGGGTCTATCAACAGCAAGATGGGTCAATGACATTACCAATATCGCGGGGAAAACCTGGATTCGATTGGCACATGACCGGATAAGTTGGGTCAAAAAGGAAAAGACTTATACCCAGCAGTGGAAATGATGCCGATGATGATGGTGATGATGAGCCTCAATTAATTATATGGGATTTACCAGACGCCAAATGTTTGATATGTTAAGCATTTATTTATTTAAGTAATTTTTTTAGAGGAATTGAGCCCCTGAAAGACGGCGGGTAGTTTGGCCCGGAACTCCCAGAGTGGTTGGAAATTGGCACTTTATGCGTCCCTTCCTCTGACATGCCGATATTCGAAGTCGGCGACGAATTGAAAATTGTCGTCTTGCGATATACGGGTTGCCCGTTTGAAAGGGCTTCGCTTCGCTCATCCCCTTTACCTTTCACCTAAGCTACCGCAGGATTTTGCCCTGATAATTGCTGTGAAAATCAGTTTATTTGCTATGCAAATCAGTATTTTTAATGTGCAGTTTAATATTTCCCATCCTTTAGGTGTACGGGAGCGATAACCTTTAGACGTCTTTGGAATTTTAGGTAGTAATTGTAACGTAAAATTGAACAACCAACTCAATAGTTCCAGGTCATGTAATCTAAGTAGATTTCCAAATTTCGGCCAATCGGCCTTGCGGTTTGGTGTTCTATCGCATCCGCTTCTATTAAGCACTAACTGCCAGACGAGACGGACGTAGTTCTTTCAAAAGCTATTCATAATTGCCGCTACCAACGCCATCTATGTACACAAGTATGTACTGATCCAGAGATTTTTAGATTGTTGGGGTGTTTTGTTTTAGATGTTTCTTTTAGGCCCAGAACAGAGGGATGAAATGCAATTGCAAAGAAACCCTTTTGAAATTATTGGTTTGAAACCAGTTTCAATCGTTTTCCACACACGCCGAAACCTAAATTGCACCACAATGCGATAAAATTATCACAATAATTTCGGTTTTCTTTAAGTCTGCAAAATGTCTAGTTCAAGTCATGAAGAAGTTGTGGTTATGTATTTTTATCTTCGACAAAGAAAGAGGTGTAAAAGAAGAACTATGTTGATACCTCCCTACCTAAATTGGGTAGAATATCAACTATCGTATGTTTTTGGCTACCAAAGAATTACAACAAACTGATTGAAAATTCATGGATTGTTCCGTTTGAGTAAAACTACATACCTTGAGCATGTTGAAATAGGGAAAAAGACGCCAAAGCCGATGAAATGCCAACATGAGTTTCCTGCACGCAGGTTTCAATGCAACTGACTTGCAATGCGTTTGAAACCCATTTTAGAATGGTCGCGTCATGTGCGGTCTCTCAAAAGAGTCTACGGCATAAACTCAAAAGTAACTAGAAGTTCCAGTTTCGTTGAAGTTGCGTTTCACCGTTTGTTCTGGGCCTTACAAAGAGAAGAGCTTTTGTCTGACTTTAACGAATATAGGTAGTTTAATAATAAGTTCATCCAAAACTGTCCGGCAGTTTGCGAGTTTCGCGCTTACAACCACATTTAGCGATTCATTGTTAGATCTTACCCGAAGTCTTCCTTACTAAGCCTCCGCTGTCCGTCCGTCCGTCTGTCCGTCAGCGTAATGTACACTCGGCGCCACGAATAAAGAGCTCTCGGAGAAACTGGCGGGGATTACTGCGCATGTGTACAGTCGCGGCATAATTCCGAAGTACGTTTTTAGGGTTAGTGTGAAGGAATGAGTGTTCAGGACTTTCTTCACTTCTATTTTTTCTCTGTTTGATATTTTGTTGATTGGGATATTAGCCGATGTAAATAATGGACTTTGTGTCAAATAAACTATAGGTACTCTCTATTGACAACATTTGTTAACGTCAAGGTTGAAACCTATATATAAATAACCCCCTAGCATAGAATGCCCCTAGTTACTAGGGCCTAGTGAATATAGATACTTGTAGTAATAGTCCTGCACACTCTTTTCTTCCCGCTGACTAATAATTTGTAATTCGACCGGGGCGAAAGATAACGTTGGGTAATATTGTATGCGACTGTACTCAAGAAGCTTCGAGACGTGCTTTCGGTGCGGGCATCGGGAAGCGACTGATCAACGAATCAGGTGCCGGCGCTGACTACCGCCCCCGTCGCTCCTCACTTCCCCGCGCCAAACACTTGTGAAAAGTGACTACTGCGCATTCAAGGACAAAGCTCTTTAGTCGTGGCGCCGAGTATATCTCATGAACCGTAACAGGTAGAGTTGAAATTTTCACAGAATGTGGGTATCTGTTACCGCTACTGGAGCAAATAAGTAACTACACATTATTTTATAAATAAAAGGGGGTCCTCATAAAAGAGACGTGTTTCAATATCACTGCCCCTGTGAATCGCCAATCATCATCACTCAAAGATCATCGATGATTTTGCAGTGTAACATGTCTTTGGTGGCAGATTGCACTATTTTAGTGATGTAGTTGATGTCGATAAATATCAAAAAGGTACGCGACAAAATGAAGGTTGAATATCATCACCTTCTAGTCTTCTTCTAGCTAAACTAATATTTCATTTATCTAAATCAAATGAGGCTTCTTTATAATCGCTAGAATCTCTTAAGGAATATTCGATACTAGTTTCTCCGAAATCTATCATAAAATTTCTTGTACTTATCTTACATCCTTTACCTAGTATAAATTTTCTAGCTAACATGTTTATTTAAAATTCATTTAAAAATAATGACAAACAAAATACTGTCCACAAATGCTTCGATAAAATACATTTAAACTTCTATCGAAAATGTAAAACGTAAAATCTTAAAATTAACCAAATATAAAGACCCCGGATATTTCAGTGGAAAAGGTTCCAATATCGCTGACAGCATCACCATGCTGAACAGCCATTGATATCCTCAAATATTTTCTTGTTTTTCGAAACTTTGCAATGTCACAACTTTTCTGGCAAGTTCTCATACTTAAGAATAAACCATCGTTTTTTCCCCTTTCATACACGATGAAGACTTAGCTGATGGCATTTTAACACCAGACAGATTTCAGATTCAGATTCAATGTTTCATTTAATATAATTTAAAAAATATCTTATTCAAAGTCAAAATTATACTTACTTATAGCTGATTCTTGTTTTGATTGGTACAAGCAATTTTTTTTTTATAAAACAGTCCACACCGTTTCTGAAGGTGGGCCTCGGGGTTAAGAAGAAACGGCAAGAAACTCCCCCATACCTTCTTTTTAAAAAAGTGACTTCACAACGTTTACTGGTTTTGGTCTAAGGAAATTCGCCGGCGAGTGATAGACTTGATCCGTCGCCACTCGTCGAAATTCTTTGCGCTGAGATCGTATGGACCTTACAGTTTTGTCATGTCAGTGCAAGCAACAACAGTATCGAATTCGATAACCGATAATGATGTATTTCTGTTGCCGCTATAACAAAAAATACTAAAAATCAGGATAAAATAATTATTTAAGGGGGCTCCCATACAACAATTATTTCAATACCACATACAAACTTATGAATGCACCTGGTTAGGTACATGGAGTGCGAAAGTAGCCGTACCAATAACTTTGTAAACGCCATTTGCTATGTAAAATCCAACTATTCACTCACACCATCCCTACCATTGTACGGTGGCACGGAACCCTTCGTGCGCAAGTTAGACTCTCACTTAACCTTTTGTTTTGTATGTTTGTTACGCGAACATTACGTCAATTATGAATCCATGTTGATGATTCTTCTTTTGATAGGTCATACTTCAGAGGTGGTCCCGTATTAATTAAATATTGATTTACCGTTTTTGAAAAAATCAACAACAACAAAAAATATACACAGATGACGTTTTAGTTTGTGGTTCCGTGCAGCAAAAGTTTTGATGAGGACTTTTCATGTACATAGATTTCATTCGTAACCCGACCGGGGAGAAAGAAATATGGCTTGAACTTGATGTCGTTTTTTTTAAAGTATTTAACTTGATGAATTATCCCAGTTTCAGATCACAGAAACAGATTTTCTCAAACGAAATCAATACTACATACCGACTCCATATTGCGTGACATTTAGCCAGTCCAACGCCGTTCTAAAGACATTAAACTATAAGCCCTTTGGCCCCAGTGGTTCACTGCCGGATAGGCTATTAAAGCTGAAAATAGGTCCACCATTACCAATATTGTATTAAATTTAGAACCTTCCGGGCATCTGGCGCTGGAACTCAAATAAGCAATTAATATTCAATCTCATTTCGATAAATAAAATGAAAATTAATCGCTTTCCAAGCTCAAAGTAGGGGTTGGTGATATTAGCTTTGTGAATATTCAGACGAAGATTAACTAGCATGAACCTATGAAGACAAGACTGATGCGCTCGCCTATTCTGGTTGTTTAATTCCACGCCTCAACCGAACGGCGTGGAATCTTGAGGGGCTGGGTTTTTGCCAGCACGGGAGAGAAAATCTTGATTGTTACTGACCTTTGTCGCCGTAGTCAGGAAATCGAAAGCTCGATTCGAGGCAGGAATACGGGATAGGAGCACAAGTTTGGGTAGGATATGGAATGAATCTCACTATTCGCTGCCCGACGCTGTCGCCGGCGTGCTGCCTGCCGACACGAGGAGTCGCCGTCCGATACGACGATGTCCAATCACAACACGGATCACTCAACCGCTGACGCGAATCTACTTATTTCCCGACGATGTAGATGATTTACACTCCGACCAGGCTCGACACCTGTATTAGACTCTTGTACACCGAAATACAATCAATGGCCCGACGCCTGAGCAGACATGTTTTTTCTCCCGACAAGAAAAGATAACCTCCAATTTTTCATCTCATTGGTACGAGTGACAGCTGCGGTTCCGTTTCCGTTCCGAGTCGCGCAACAAGAGGAGGTGCGTTCCGAAGCATAAATATTAAACAGTCACCCGCCCGGACAGGCCCGAACCTGTCCCTAATCAATAGGAAGGCGAGAAAGTGTTGCGACCGCTCTCTTGAGGACCGAGTCCCCCACCTTGACTTCTGCTGATCGAAGCGTGCCATCCCGACCCGTGTACAAATTGATGATCCGTCCTCGTCTCCATCTCAATGATGGCAGGTTCGCATCCTTAATCAGCACCAAATCACCGACTTGAGGGGGGCTCGTCCGGTCAGTCCACTTAAGGCGCTGCTGCAAGATGTGCAAGTACTCAAGGGACCACCGTTTCCAAAAATCTTGAGCCACCTGCTGCAACATCTGCCACCTAGTTAACCGACTTATTTATTTATTTATTTATTTATTTACATAATCTATTTGTGCCATTACAGCAAAGCCAAGTCGACACAAATATACAAAATTAGAAAATACAATACAATTCAATTATTACAAATTAATTTACCATAATTATGTCAAATATAATAAGTTAAATTCAATCGTATAAATGCAGTTACCATATTATCATTATATCCATAAACATTCGAGAAAATAATTACAAGACTACACTATCATGCAATCTTCTCACAGAACCTTCCACATTCTCGCACAATATCCCTCCATGCATCACCAAACAGATCATTCAATGGTGCTGCGGCCAACAGTGCATTGAGGCTATTCCGTGCCCGGACCAGCGGAGACTGCAGGCGCGCCACCGTGCGGTGCGAGCCTCCCGCTAGCAGCTGGTGCCTACGAGCGCGTAGGTAGTTGTCAGGCACGTAAAGCGCGCATACGGCACTGACAAGCGCTGCGCAGTCACTGTCGCCTCGCAATAATCGACACACAGTCAGAAGCTGTTCGGTGTTACGTCTCACCTCTAGTGAGTTAAATCCAAGCATACCTAAAATAAAATCGGATGGATAAAGGTAAGGGTAGTATCCAAATTTCCTCTTATATAGGTATCTAAGAAAAGCTTTGTGTACCTTCTCGAGCATAAGGACGTATGAGCTTTCGTGCGGATTCCAAACAACCGAGCTAGATTCAAGTTTGGTTCTCGCTAGGGCCGTGTATAGAAGCTGGACCACACCCAAGTTATGGAATCCCTTACTATTCCGTATCACAAACCCTAATCTTCTGAAGCATTCCTTGGCTAAAGTGCTCACATGCTCATGGAATGTAAGTTTAGGGTCGAACGTAACACCGAGGTCCTTCATCGAATACACTCGAGTCAGAGACTCAGTGCCGAGTGTATACGTCGCGCTAATAGGCCGTGGAGAGCGCGTGAAGGACATTATACAGCACTTTTCAGTATTGAATAGAAGCTTGTTGTTCACACTCCAATTATGAACCGCGTCTAAATCTTCCTGTAGTAGCCTACAATCATTCTCTGACTTCACGGGAAGTACCAGTTTCAGATCGTCCGCGTACAAAAGGCAATTGGCGTGTTTCAGTTCAGATTCCAGGTCATTTATCATAATGATAAATAACAACGGACCAAGGATCGAGCCTTGGCTAACACCTGACCGTGTGTGGTACGGCTGGGACTCATAACAGCCATGTCGCACGTATTGTTGGCGGTTCTTCAGGTAGTCAGCGAAGAGAACCAACAGCCGTGGGGAAAATCAAATGGCACACAATTTCTTCATTAGGACGTCGTTATCGACTCTATCGAACGCCTTGCGGAAGTCCAGATAGGCGACGTCCACCTGACATCCCCGATCCATGCTCTCTGAGACCAACTCGACTAACGTCATTAAGTTGGTGGTTACTGAGCGACGACTCCTGAATCCGTGTTGCGAGTCACATAAAATCGGCGCAATCTGGGGCCAGATTTTACCGTATATGATTGACTCGAACAATTTTGCCAATGAATTCAGGATCGCAATCGGTCGATATTGATTTACAGAGGCAGTGTCACTAGACTTGGGCATAGGACTGACTCGAGAGAGCTTCCAGCTGGTAGGGTACTTCCCTTGCTCGAGAGCTAAGTTGAAGATGTGACCCAACGGTATAACTAGCTGATTACTGTAGGCCTTTAAAAAGTAAGGAGGGACGTTGTCCGGTCCAATTGCGCTCCTTGGCCTAAGCTGCCTCAGTCCCTGCTCTACATCCCTATGGGAAACATGTGAAATTTGGACGTAGTTAGCCATGCGCGAGGCATCGGAACTGTTTACCAGGTCCGGTGCAAGCGCCGGAACGTCGGTGAGGAAAACGTCGGAGAAGTAGTCTGCTTTATGTTGGCTCTCAGCTCACTGAATGCTGAGTAGTCAGCTGGCCTCTCCGACGATTTCCATTTACGATGGAGCTTTGCCTTAGTGGCAAGATCCCTAATAAACCACACCACCAGTAACACCAGTAAACCACACTGGATACCGCCTGGAAGGTTGGTTAGGCCTGGTCTTCTTGGGGATCGATTTATTCAAAACCCCGTAAATGGCATCGTAAAAGCGGCCAACTGCCGTCTCCACATCGCGAGTTACGACAACATCGTCCCACGATACGCTACACATGAGCTCATACAGGACTGTGTGGTCGCCTTTGGCAAAGTTCCAGTCATTGTGGCCGCGAATGTTGCTGGGATCCAGACGGCCGGATCGTCCATCCGCGTCCTGCGCTTTCAACAGCGGCACAATGACGTCGAGAGGCGGGTGGTAGGCGTCAGTGCGTGGCACCATGCTGCCTGACACGGAAGTGCGCACAGTTACGCCACGGACGGTCTCCGGCAGCAGCACCACATCAAGCATGCCACCGTGAGCATTCCTCACCTCATTCGTCTCATACAGACTACAAACACTGAGAAAAAAACAATAATAATTCGTAACAGACACTGACGCACTGTTCAGATTTAGGTCACCCAGGATGATTAAAGTTCCACTTAGTTCCGACATGTTCTCCTCGGTTTTTGTAAACCAACTAAGGTATTGGGCGTCTTTTTCGGCTTGTGTAATTTTTTTCTTATTTCTCATCATGCTGGGATCCACATAGACGACGCAGATTGTGAATTGGGCCCCATCTAGAGAGAAGGTTGCCCAAAGATCTTCTCCATTTTCTGTCTCGAGGTCACGACGTCGGCGAAGCGTGATGCCAGGGCGGGCGGCGAGCAGTACGCCTCCGCACGCGGTGGCGCGGTCCCGGCGCAGTATGCTCCAGCCCCCCGCCGTTACCTCCGCATCGCCGACGGACGTGTCTAAAAAGGTTTCAGTTGCGGCGACTAGGTCGTGCTCTAAAATAATCAAATTATTCTGCCAATACGCCAACCGACTTTTTATGCCTCTGACATTTTGATAGTGCATAGAGAGTGTCTTAGTCGTGCTTGACTGTGGCTGCGACTTTCGGAGAGCGGTAGCAGGCCTCGAGGTATTCCCGAAAGGGCATCCATTCTCTCACCCTTGCATTATCAGGCCAGATATCTATGCTGAAACAAGTATCGAAACAGCTCATGGGAACTCCTATTTTGTAGGACTTAAAGTCCCCTCTGGATGAGAGCTGCTCGACACTGACCGTTTCAGGCGCACACAGTTGCTCTACATACTTTTTTACATCCTCAGGACCCGACATCATGTTCCAAAGGTGTAAATATTTGCGACGCTCTACAGCTTTCAAGGTCGTGACGCTGGGCCCCGCCGTACAGCAGAGAGATTGCGGTCGTCGGTGTGACTTCTTTTTAACTTCCGTCCAGCCCTCTTCAGCTTCGACAACGGGAGCATTATCTGCCACTCGTGGGCGGTCGGTGGATAGGGTTAGTTCGGGGACCGGTCCGACCGTAATGTTCAGCAGACTTGGGAGGCTTGGCGCATCCTCGCTGTCACTGCGACGGCTCACTTTTGGGACACCCTGTATATCTCTTTGTATTTTCTCCCGATACATGACGTCATTATCCCGCACAGCAGATACTTTTTCGTGTTCAGTCTTCTTTTTTCTTGCAGGTGCAGCTTTAGTAGACTGGGAGACACTGCGGATTGGCACTTGTTGTAGAGACGACGAGTGCTTGATCTCTAGGGTGGTCAACTTGGACTCTACTTTTTCAGTCTGAGATACTATGGCATCCATTTTAGCTGAAAGCCCTGTCGTAGACGAAATAACGCTTTTTAGCATTTCTGCTATTACGGCTACATCCTGCTGCACTTTGCGGATTGGGTTCTGTGTATAGCAGGACATGAGCAGGTTACCTCATTGTACTCATTGTTGCCCGTCATCCTACAGTGGTGTATGGATCCATGTACTCAGTCCTACGGAAATCAATGTCGGGGGTTACCAGATGCTGGGTCTTGCTCCTTATAGTAACGGACGACGACGGGCGTATTTTCGGGGTACCAACGGGTGTCAGCGTGTTGTCGCCTCCCTTTTTCATCGAAACCCTACACTCCGGACAGACCCATGAACAAATCTCCTCTCGACTCATACGATCCTCGGTGTTAGTGGTGCATAAAAAATGGAATTTGTTACGGCAACACCCGACCGTACAACTCAGGCGACTCTCTTCCAACTCAAAGTCGGCCCGACAAGCGTAACAATTATTTTCACTCCTATTAGCGCTCTCCTCCATATTGGTTTGATGAGGGTTGTTGTCTGGTGGTTCCGCTGATAGATTTACTACGTGTATCATACATATTATTTGTATTATCTTTATCAATATTACATAATATTATCTAATATTTTGGACCTATATATCTATTTATCTTCTATATATTATCTATATTTACGTTGGAGTATTACCACGAAAGAACAATTACTCACAGTACACTTCCGCACAGAACGAATATACCAGATAGTCACATTTAGAAGCACAGGGCATCAACCATCCAATCAAACTAAAAATAAATCGCCCACGGTTATTTGTGGTGGAACCACAAAAATAATTGATGATGGATGACTTAACAAACGTCATAAACGAAATTGACAATGATGTCAAGGTTGGTGACTCTTTTCTGGTTGATACGCCTGAGCAATGTAAAACCATTCTAACTAGACATAACAAAAATGCTCTAACTATAGTTATGCAAAATATTCGTAGCATAAATCGTAATTTTGATGACTTTCAGGTCTTACTTACAAGAATAAATATCAAATATGATATCATAGTTTTCACGGAATGCTGGTTATCCCATCTTAGCGTGTTGCCATCTATACAAAATTGTACATCTTACTCTACCAAAAATCACATTAACCAAAACAGTGGAGTGGTAGTTTATGTTCGTGATACTGTGCAAGCCAAAACCTATGAGCCTACAATGAACGATGCCGACTGCCTGGTCATTGAAATTGGCAAAGAACTAGCATTTGTCTGCATTTACAGAACTCCTTCTATTAATAACATAGAGAACTTCCAGTTATCGTTAGATACCGTGATATTGGGTTTAAAGTCGATAAAACAAATCTTTATTCTGGGTGACATCAATATTGACATAAGGGAAGAGAATAAAGACCCTAAATCAGGTCCCTACCTAAACCAATTATCAATGCAAGGCTTATTACCGGCTTATTTGTTTCCTACTCATAGAGAAACCTGCCTTGATCATTGCTTTACGAAACCGAATACCAAATGTACAACGCTCGTTTGTAAAAGTACTGTGACTGATCACGACTGTGTAATTCTCTCGGTAAATATAAAAAAAGGTAAATTAGCCACTGGACCAAAACATGTCACTAAAACTGACTACCTAAGAGCTCTACATGAATTAAAACAAATAGATTGGGATGAATATCTCCATAGTAATGATCCCAATATTACTACTTCAATGTTCTTATCAAAGGTCTCTGATATACTACAAAAATTTACTACTACATACAAATTAACAAACAGAAAAGAATAGAATAGAATAGAATAGAATAGAATAGACGTTTATTAGCTTTCTTGTTGTACATAGGGTCTTAGATAAGTATTTTCAGGAACAAACAAGAACCCTGCTAGAGCGCTGCTAACTTAGGATTATAAAAGGTTATAACTTAAATTCTTACTTACTACCTAGATTACTTATTTTATTTATTATTAATTTTCATAGACTCTCTAAAACAAGAACAATAACAGAATATATTTTACTTTTACTTAAGATATAATAACACAAGTCTCACAAGCTCCAAACCTAGTTTTTGCCATGTTCATCAAAAAACTCTTGTAGAGTATAATAACTTTTTCGTACTAAGTATTTATTAAGGGCATTTTTAAATACATTAATTTTTTCTATAGACTGAATTGATTTCGGTATACAATTAAATATTTTGGCAGCCATCGAGCGGGGGCCTGAATGAACTAAATGTAATTTCGATGAGCATGTTGCCAATCTTTTATGTGGTCTTAATCCTTCTGGTCTTGTGTTTAAGGGGAAGAGTTGATCATTATTTTTCACAAATGCGCATGTTTCTAAAATATAAAGTGAAGTTAGTGTGAGAATATTTAATTTATCGAAATATGGTCTGCAGCTCGTCATTATGTCAATGTTAGCGATAATTCGGATACACTTCTTTTGTATTAAGAATAATTGCTTTGCATCCGTGCTGTTGCCCCAGAGGAGGACACCATAAGACAGCCAAGACTGTGCGTAAGCAAAGTAAGCACATAGAGCACTTTTTTTGTTTGTAGTTCTCTTTAGTTCCGATAGAGCATATGTAAAGCTTGATAGTTTACTAGCCACTTTCTTGATATGATATTTCCAATGTAGGTTGCTATCTATTTCAATTTCTAGGAGGCAGTAGGAATCAACGAGTTCTATTGGTGTTTTATTAAAAGCGTAGTTTATGTCAAGAGGGCGTTTTTGGTGAGGTCTGAATTGCATTAGTTTAGTTTTACTAAAGTTTATCTCCAAATTATGATCATTGAGCCAGTTTGTTAGTTTAGTTAGATTTGAATTTAATAATTGTATAAGTTCGATATCATCATTACACGGTAGTACAAGCGATATGTCGTCAGCGAACAGGGTGCATGGGATATTAATCGATTTTGGTAGGTCATTTATGTAGATCAAAAACATGAAGCACCCCAGGACACTGCCTTGTGGGATTGATTGTGTCAGGATTGTTTTTGTGGATCTGGTGTAGCTGATTTCGCCGGTGGCATGATTTTGATGCTCCAAGTCTACGTATTGTTCGCGGTTAGAAAGATACGAAATAAACCAACTCAGTACTGAACCTCGTATTCCAATTCCGTTTAGCTTTGCAATTAGAACGTTATGTAAGACTCTATCGTATGCTTTAGTCATATCCAAGAGGATACCTATTGCGTGTTTTTTATTATTTATAGTGTCTAATATGTAATTTATGTAGTTGAATACAGCCAGAGCTGTGGACCGTCCTTTACGGAAACCATTTTGTTGGTCATTAAAAACTTTGAATTTTTCACAAAAGGCATAGAGACGCAGGTACATTGCCGATTCGTATACTTTAGCAAAAGTGGGCAGTAATGCTATTGGCCTATAATTATTGCTGTTTAAACGGTCGCCTTTTTATGTAGCGGCTTAATTATTGTTGTTTTTAGTAAATCAGGCACTATTCCTTCTGAAAAAGACTGGTTTATAAGAAACGACAATGGAGAAATCAGTTCTTTAGCACATTCTTTTACGAGTATTGGTGGAATTTCATCAAAACCAAAGCTACGTTTTGATATTAGTTTTTTTATTATGTTGAAGACTTCTACTGGATCAGTAAGCTGGATGTAAATGGAATTTTCTGTGGTGGACTGCACTGGGCGGCCGAGTGGTTTAGGTTTGTCCTTTGCGGGAGCACCAACTGTGCTAAAGAAATAATTAAAGTGGTTTGCGACAGTAAGGGGATCGTCAGTGTGTCTATTATTTATGTTTAATTGTATATTATTTTTTGGTTTATTGGTATATTTATTAGATCGTTCTTTTATTATTTGCCACATAGTTTTCGTTACATTTGTTGATTTTAATAATTTATTTGCATAGCTAATTTTTTTGGACGTTTGAACAATTTTTTTTAAAGTTTTTTCATATGTTTTGTAGTAGCTTATTAGGGTGGTGCTATTTGTTTGATTGACAAGGTGTTTTAACAGGCGTTTATTTTTACATGACGTTCTTATTCCTTTCGTCAACCACGTGTTTTTCTTTCTAGTTTTTATTTTTATTTTAGTTTTAGGTATAGTGCGTTCTAAAATGTCGTTGATTTTATTGTAAAATGCTGTATAATTTTTGTTTACGCTTTGAGCGGGGTTTATGTAATCGGACCAATTAATTTTTTGTAGTTCTTCTTTAAATGATTGTATGTTTTGTGCCGAGAAAATTCTTTTTTTTGTATACCACGTTATATTGTCCCGTATTAAATCTCCAGGAATACTAATTAGAATTGCCTTATGGTCTGAGAGACCATATTCTTTTGTTTTGGTACTAAATCTATCTTTATGATAGTGCATATTACTAAAAACTAGGTCTATGCAACTTGAAGTATTTTGTGTGACTCTAGTAGGTTCTCTTACTTGCTGGGCGAAGTTAAAACTCTTCATCAGATTTAATAATGTTGTTGTCAAATTACAAGGCTCTTATACGTTTAAATTGAAGTCCCCTCCTATTATTACATTTTTGGACCTATCCTTAATACTGATGTACTCTAAGAGATTTGTAAGAGAGCTGAAGAATAATTCTGACTCTCTATTCTTATTTGGCCAGTACAGTGTTATTATAAGTAGGTTTAATTAATTTATTTCTACTGCGCATATTTCGAATACAAATTCTATGGACATTTGTAATATGTCTCTACGTTCTTTGTAATCAATATTATTTTTTACCAAGATACATACTCCTCCCCCTTCTCGGTTAACTCTACAAAAACAGGATGCTAACTGAAAGTAATCAAGTTGCAAAAGTTTCCTCTTTGGTGCCGTTATCCACGTTTCAGACAGACAGATAGCTTGAATGTTGCTATCTTCTAGTGTTGCCACTTCTATTAAATGACGCTTATTTTTGAAGCTTCTTATATTCTGGTAGAGTAAATTAATGGGATCGAAAATTCTGGTTGTTTACTCCCGTTTGAATCTGCGAATTTGAGATGGATTCATGGGTGTGACTTGTTTGGATGCTTGTTGTATGTAGAGCTGAGTTTGAATTTGTAAGCCAGTTGTTGATATTAGTAATTCTGACTTTAACATCTTCGAAAACCTGTTTTAGTCCTTCATTATTTAAAGCTCCACTTATCCGACGAAACATGGAGAGGTCGTAGTTCAAATGAAGATTCGAGTCAATAAGATAGGCATACTCATGCGCGATGACGTCTTTATCCAGTAGATGGTTGAACGCTTCGATTCTTGCGTTGAACATATCGTTGTTTCTCCCTTATTTGAATGTTGGTGAACACAATATGACTGTAGTGTGGGTAACGTTTTGTATTTTCTGTCTGGTATATAGCACCAGCTCGTGGTAGTTTTATGTGCTGTTGAAGTCCTCCTCGCCTATAAGTACAATGCAGTAGTCCTCGTGTGTAAAGCCAGCTAACTTCGACTCTATGTCATTTAACAGTTGCCTAATTCCCCGGTAGGGCAGGAGATAGTGACATATGTCATAGTTGCTTTCCAAGGTTCTCCGTGCAATTTTTGAGGTTTTGTTATATTTATTTGTGCTTATTAGACATATTTTGGGAGTATATATTATCTTGTTTTTTTCCGTTCTTGGTAGTATTTGAGGTGTGCAAGGGTTGTCAGTGTTGGCCAGTGATAGGGTTTCTGCTTGACGTTGAGTGGTAGATACTTGTTTTATGTTCAGGCCAGTTGTACGCGCATTCAAAACACCCACAGTAGTCTTATTCGTTTTTGGCAGAATTGGCGAAATGCTTTCGGGACTTTCCGGACTTTCCGGTATTCTATTGCTCGAGGATTTAGTGTCTTCCACATTGTTGATACGCTGAGGTGTTGACCGACAGATTCTGGTTAATTGGTTAATTTTGGAGTCCCTATTTGCTATTATTTCATTCAATTTATAGTTTTCTGCCAAAAGTCGCTCGATCTCTATGTCTGCGCTTTCAAGTTTTGTTTCTAGACACATGATTTTGGTTTTCAACTCTTCTATATCTTCCTGCAAGTTAGTACAATTTTCTGGACAGCTTCTATTCATAGTTTCGTTGGCTGATGTGTCTATAGTGTCGCACGTTTCAGATGGTGATACTGCCTGCCTCCGTTTCCTCTGAGTAACATTGTTCGTCGGCTTGCCTTTTTTGGCAAGACAGAGCCTGCATTGCCAGTTACTTTTACGCTCTTTGGTCATTATTCTGAACAGTTTCTCACTAAAAGAGCAGCAGTCCAAGTGGTATTTCTTTTCACAACCTATGCATGCTAAGTATTCCTTGTCTAGAATTTTAGTGTTACACTTATCGCAGTCTATCGCCATATTTTACTATTAGCGCCCTCTTCTGCTAAGCAGTCGTACTATCTTAAAGTACCCTCTATATAGACGTATTGGGAACTAGTATATCTTGTGAACTTTGATGGTGTTAGACATAGATTATAGTTTTAGGGTTTCTCACTAGATGTCGCTAGTTGTTCGAATAATCCTTGTTTTTGGGATAATTGTTTCTTATTAATCTTATTATATATTTCTAATAGTCTTCGCAAGGTGATGTTCTTGATGATTAGATTATGCACAGCACTAGTACGGTTATTTATAGGTCACTTTTAAGAAGATTTTTAACTAAAAAATTTTATTCACTTTCAAACTCAAAGTCCGTTATGTTATTAATCTCTTCTTTCGAACTACTATTTCTGTATTTTCGGGTATAATTCACTGTTTTCGTGTCGTAATTATCACTAAACTTCACTTATATCACTATTTCAGAGTATTTAACACGTAATTAGTAATTAAATCAAAATTATTTCTACGGAACTGATGTAAACAGTGACGCAGTGGCGCCCTCAGTATGTATGTATGTATGTGAAAAGCGAACATCAAACCATGGATTTCGCCGGGCTTATTAAGATGTATTCGGTTTAGAGACAGACTACACAGTAAAACAAGAAAAAAACCCAATGACCTAAATCTAAAAACAATATATAAGAGATACAGGAATTTTTGCACTACTCTACTCCATAAGCTCAAAACGTCTTATGAACAGTCTGAAATAAACAAAAACAAAAACAACACAAAAAACACATGTAAAGTAATACGGCAAATATGTTATTTAAATAAAAATAATAAAGAACCAAGAGAACTACTCAGAGCTAAACCAACCCCTCAGGAATCAGTGGACAACGTCAATAACTTTTTCGCGAACGTTGGTCGAACATTGGCTAATGAAATACTCCGAAAGGGAGACCGGGCGGAGGATGATCTTGCCAGAGAATTCAAAAGTAATAATTGTCCACTTCAATCTCTCACACTCTTACCAACAGATGAACAAGAGATAAGAAAGATTATCATGGCTTTAAAAAGTACATCTTCTGCTGGTTGGGATGGTATATCCTCAGTATTTGTCAAACTAGCGGTGGATATAATCACAAAACCAATTTCTCGTTTATGCAATCTCTGCCTAACTACTGGTGTTTTCCCGAACTCGTTAAAAGAATCAACCATAATACCTATACATAAGTCTGGGGATGAAGGCAGTGTTAATAATTACCGACCTATCTCGATCCTCCCTACATTATCTAAAATACTAGAAAAAGTTATCAACATTAGACTAATAAACTACCTTAATGCACAAAATTATTTTTCGAAAAATCAATATGGCTTCAGAGCAAAACTATCTACTGCAGATGCCATAGAGGATCTTGTTTCACACGTAGGACATGTACTAGATACTCATTCCAAATGTGTGGGAATATTCCTAGATCTTGCTAAGGCATTTGACACTGTCTCCATCCCCATACTAATGAGTAAGCTTGAGTGTGCGGGTGTTCGCGGTGTACCCCTGAACCTTCTCAAAGACTACATGTCTAACAGGTTTCAGACAGTACGTATAGGTGATACCAAGAGTAACAAAGTAAACGTTACTTTCGGCGTTCCCCAGGGCTCGGTGCTTGGACCAACCTTATTCCTGATCTATATTAATGATCTATGTGATATGAAACTGAATTCGGGAAAAATAATTTCATTCGCAGATGACACCGTATTATTATTTGACGCCAAAACGTGGGATTATGCCAAAATGTTGGCAGAGGAAGGATTAAGTAAGGTTCTTAATTGGTTGAATTCTAACATACTGACACTAAATCTAGATAAGACAAAGTGTCTTACCTTCAGTATTAGAAACAATACCCAACCAGACCACTTCTCACTCCGGGCCCACTCATGTGACCCTAGGCTACCCAGCTGCAATTGCTACGTCTTAACGCAAGCTCCATACGTAAAATACCTGGGTGTCATGATAGACCAGAACCTAAACTGGAAAACACAAATAAGTTCACTGAGCGCACGCCTACGAAAACTTATATGTATCTTTAAAAAATTACGACACATCAAGGATATTGATACAATAAAGGTGGTTTACTACTCGCTGTGCCAATCTATAGCATCCTATGGTATAACTGCGTGGGGGGGCAGCGATAAAAGTAACCTTATTAAGATTGAAAGAGCTCAGAGGGCAATCATAAAGACTGCAACTTTCAAACCCTACCGATATCCTACTGAAGATCTCTACCGTGAATTTAAAGTCCTAACAATACGACAATTATATCTGAGCGCGCTTCTCCTAAGACAACACAGCATCATTCCACCGGAGCAGATCTCCCAAAGAAGATTGGATAATGTTTATATAGTCCCTCTATGCCAGACAAGTTTTTTTCAACACTTCTGTCACTTTTTAGGACCATATATATATAACAAAATCTGCGCTACCTGCCCTATTAGAAACAATACGAAATATAACTGTAAGAAAATATTAGGCAACTTCTTGAGTGGACTTAACTATGAGCAAACTGAGAATCTTTTAAAAATAACCTCCTAAAAATGATATACCTATAAAATCATAACTCATTTATTTTAGCCAAATTTAATATATTATAAATGTAAGCATATATATTATTATTATTATTTATTATTTTATTTATTATTATATCGAATCATGTATAAATATATATATGTATTCTTGGAAATAAGACCAGAAGTGATTTTTTTTAAAAAAAATTTAATCACTACTACCTAAGGAAATTCAACTCAAAATAGAATTATTTGACAACAATTTAATTTACACCATTTAACAGTTCATCCAAACGACCAAATTAGAAATTATTACAAACCAAGTAAAGCAATCACAAAAGGAACACACAACACTATAAACCAGAGGCAGTTCCCGTCGGGGGAGTGCCGCCTCACGACTCGTTAGAGATCTACGCGCACTTACGTGAGACATAACTTTGCGCGTGTGAACCGGTTCCACATAAAAGAATGTTTCAACCCAAACCTTTAATAACCCATGGACAGTGCTTCCTATACAAGCACCGCACACATACATACACCACGACTCGTCAGAGACCAACCCGTGGCATGACGCTGCGTATACAAATGCTCCAGGACCACGTATCTGAGCGTCTCCAAGACAATGTCCGAGCATACAACGTCAAGCACGTTCCACATACCAGAATCGCATGTCTGAGCGCACTCCAAGACAGCATTCCAGAACATAAAACGTACTTTATACTGGAAGTACATCTGTCAGCCAAGACAGCTTACCCAAGTACACGGACTTCAAGATAGAGGCTATCCAGACTGCAAGGTAAAACCTCCATCGGCTGTGTCCACCCCATGCGTAAACATATCACACTAACAAAAATAACAGGACACCCAAAAAAAATACTTTCTTGAGAACATTATCTTTAAGACAGACAGAGGCCCTGCATAATAAAAATCACCCAAGGTATCACCAATCGCCGTCTAGATATTTTGATACACACTGCACAGTGATCACCACATATTGTCATAAAGGTAGTCAGTAAGTCTGTAGTCACACATAAGTAAGAGAATAAGTCTACGAAAGGGATAGTTAACAAGATAGGTTAAGGGAGTTTGCAATTATGTACTTTCCTATTACAGTGACACACAGTACCATGTGGATCAAAAATCTATGGGCTCTCACATTCGAAGAAAGCGGCACACGTCTCGGAACACCACTCTCCTCGCCAACACTGCATAACTTAAGCACATATTTGAGTGCTAATGTTATACTAAACCAGGCTCACAGCCTCCAGGCCCCACGGCCTCCAGGTACAGCCCCCGTGACAAAAGTCACGCCAGATTAGTATCTGCAGACGGTTGCACCGTCTCATATAGCCGGGAACACCCGCTGCCGAGTCATAGCATCCTTTATCCGCTACGGCTCGCCGACGCCCTCGAAGAAAGCTTCGCAGGCGTCTGATGTCCACTCGCCACGCCACAGCACCATGTGCTGCTCTGTTGCTTGGATGCATTTGCCGTAGGAACCCGCCAACAGTTCAGGCTCGTAGCGTAGGTGAGGCAGCCTTGTAAGGGCCCTCATGCAGGAGTCCAGCTTGCCAGCACTCTGCGAATTTTTAGAGAGAAACACGAAGTCACCATTAGAAAACGTCTTAGGTTCCTTACGACCTTCATTAGCATGCGTATCCTGTCGCCGCTGATTGGCAACGAGCAACTCTGTTGCACGCTGTTGACTCAATGTGGTTAGTGACCAAAGTGTTACACGTGTTAAAGTTACACCCACAACATAATGGTTCTAATGCTGCAGAGCTCGCAGCGTACTTTATTCCACACCTTGTAATAACTTACTGTAGCAGGAAACAACTCGCTTGTGTCCTCCATCACGAACCTGCATAAGCAAAGTTCCATAACCGATAGAACTTGTATCAGTATAGAACTTGTAGATTGCAATCACCGGTTCTTCTAGGTCTGTGCGTGCAACCTACAATTCCGGTCTCGAAAGCAGCTATTCATTCGGGTTTTTTGAGCGAAATAACAACTTTATCATGGCTCGGCCGTACCTGACCCTCGCTAATAGTCATGCCTGCCAAAACATTCAATATACTTCGCTAGGAAGGGACATTATTATTAGAACCACTGTATATTGAAGTACTCGAACCTCCCCATGTATTCTTCCTAGATTGCTTATTACAGGAAGCTTGCCTGTGTCCTAACTGTTTCGCAACATGTGAATTGCGCTTTCTACAAAACGTAACGGGTTTGCCTTTCGTGGGGTTCCTACTTTGTGACGTACTAGTACGAACGGTAGACGGAATATTTTTATGCACCCTAGGCTTGACATAGATTAAGGAAAAATCTACTAGGTTACTTGGATGTAGTTGTGTCTGTGGCTGCTATTCTAATGTGTGGATCAGTAACAAGGCACTGCACTATCGCCGAAATCATTCATAGTCACTCCAATTGTTTTGCGATAAGGCGCGATCTACCTTCTCACACTAATCCTCAATGTTATGAAAACTCTAGATGTAAAAATGATGGTTAGATCTCATCGTAGATACCAATCGCCCGAATCGCATCCACAAATTTTTCTGCCATCGTACTATTTTTTTCGGCATAAATACCTCGCTATTATTCACGTTTGTATGAATACTTTCCGACACAGACCCAGCAGGCCCGCAGACTCGAGGCTCGATCGGTGGCGGCTGTGCACACCCTTTGCGGGGGCGAGTAGTGTCGCGCATTGAGCCTGCTCAAGCGCATGCCGCCATGCTGGCGGCGGCGGCGGTGGGTCGCGCCAAAATTGTTTGCAGCGAGACGGCGACGACGGGTAGAACAACACCACCACACCACCGCCCACAGGCCCAACTGCTTTGCGGTCTTCTAACGCACAGAGGCGAGCCAAGATCGCAGACATTTCCTGTTGCAACTGGCCTTCAGGAGTACGCTCCTTGTATCGTTTTCACTTTTCACTTCACTTTTCACATTATGATGTCGCTCACGTGAACGACTACTTTCACTTCGGCTACGACGTTATTCACAATCCGACATCTTTCACTCGTACAATTTTAAAATTGATGTAGGCGTGTGAGATAGAATCACAGGAATCCTATCCCACTTCTGATCTTGGAAATAAGACCAGAAGTGATTTTTTTTAAAAAAAATTTAATCACTACTACCTAAGGTAATTCAACTCAAAATAGAATTATTTGACAACAATTTAATTTACACCATTTAACAGTTCATCCAAACGACCAAATTAAAAATTATTACAAACCAAGTAAAGCAATCACAAAAGGAACACACAACACTATAACCTCACAATTACGTTAACACTAAAATCGATAACCAAACCGGCAGAGTGACGACCTAATAGCACGAAAAACGAAGCGAGAATGTGGCGGTACCGGCGGGGCATCGCCTTTTATAGTCTCTCCCCTCTACTATTAATCTTCCCTCCAACAGTATATATATACTTAAACATTCTATTATAAAAAACTATATCCATTAAACATTTATAAACATGCATATGTGCATGTATAATCACAATTATACATACCTCAGTATTGAAAAAGCTAAGCTAATATCAATTTTTAATTTTCAATTTCTATTTTATATAAGGTAATATTTATAATTCCTTTAGATCTTTAACTATAACTTTAATTAAGAATAAACAAACTATTTGATAACCTCAGTGTTAGTACCTACACGTCTGTACTGCAATTGTGTAAATTGTTAATTGTTAACATGCCCTGCTGCAACACAGTTTATAAAAACTAGTGCAGGGGGCAGTATACTTAAAAGACCTTTCCGCACCTGTTACATATAAATTGCTCAACAATTTGTTAGTTATTATTATAAGCGAGTTTGTAATATTTTTTGGTAAAATAAATTATCATTATTATTATTATTATTATTATAGCGCTAGTGGTCTTATTATTGTAGTGGTCGTTAATTCGTGGTAGCAAGCCACAGAGGGCGCCACTGGGCACACACAAATTGAAAAAGGTGAACGCGGTGGGCGAGGATCGAACCCGGGGTCGATTGAGCGCTCAGCTATTAGACCAAAACGTTAACGCAGTGCGCCATCAAGTCACTATGTACACGTACGAAATTGGGGAACTCTATGGAGTGCTTGATGCGTTATTATATCGTTGATGTAGGTGTTTGGAGAAATGTGCGATTTTGTGTGCACTCAGCGGAATCCGGTCACACTTTGCACTGATTTCACTGTTTCACTGATATAAAAGTTGAAGATTTTACAAAACACTTGAAGATGTATTGGTCTGCTACACTTTGTATGAAAATTGGTACATTTGGTGCACTTTGGACTAATTTTATGAATAAAATTGTACAGAGCGATATTAAAGGCGTTTTCTTGTCGGTCTACCCGACGTCCTCCCCTCCCGTTAACTTAACATCACCGAATGGGTATTCTGGCAGGGCGTTAAGGGGCTGACCTATCAGGAAGTGACCCGAAGTCAACGCTTCCAAATCATTTGGATCCGAACTGAGCGGGCACAACGGACGCGAGTTCAGTGTCAGTGAACAGCGTCGCAAGCTCTTCAAAGCGTAGAGAGGTCTCACCGATGATCCTCGTCAGGTGCTATTTAGCCGATTTAACCGCAGCCTCAAATATTCCTCCCCAATGAGGACATCCCGGCGGACTGAAAACCCATTCAATCCCTCGTCGGGAGCAAGCCGTACCGATGGCATCCTGGTTACCGTTCAGGAATTGAGTGACCTCCTGCAGATATCGCCTGGCTCCGACAAAATTTGTGCCGTTGTCCGAACGGATTAATGTCGGAAGGCCCCTTCGTGAGACGAACCGATCTAGACATGCGATAAATGCCTCTGTAGTGAGGTCACTGACCACCTCCAAGTGGACTGCCTTCGTGGCCAAGCACACGAAGATGCACAGGTATGCCTTTTCGGATTTCGCGGGACCATTCCCGCGAAATCCGTTCCGACACCCGCAAAGGGCCGGATTTCGTTAACCCTATCCGAGGGCAAATCGCCCATCTGGGGCTGCATCGTAGCCGCCTTGGCCCGATAACAAGGCAGGCACCGAAATACTACGCTACGCACTAAGCGTCTTCCCGATAGAATCCAGAACTCGCGCTGGAGAAACGCCATCAAGGCGTGGCATCCGATATGCCCATATCGAATGTGTCGATCCTGTATCAACAGTTCGACCAACTTCCCTTTCCTAGGGAGTAACAACGGGTGGCGAGCCGCATAAGGCAGGTTGGCATTCCGCAGCCGACCTCTTACCCTCAGCAATCCTTGAGGGTCAATAAACGGGTTGAGCCGAGCCACAGCTCCCTTCAGTTGGACGCGTCCGCGTCTCAGAATGTCCAATTCGGACTTAAAGTGCACCGTCTGCACATTCCGTACCAATGCGAACAACGCATGGTTCCGTTCCCGTGGTGTCAGGACCTGTGTCCGCACTCGTTGCGCCTCAGAATTCCGACAATTCCGCGCAAATCGGCAGATCCAGGCGGTCACATTGACCAGCTTGTCGAGCGAGCTGTACCGTTCCAGCAGGCTGAACTCCTCTTCCGGCTCTGGTTGCGTCGTACAGACACCGACTGTCAAGGCGCCGTTCGCCGTGGTAACGCGTGGACTCATTGGCCAATCCGATTCGGCTTGAGTCAACCATTTTGGACCCCACCACAAGGGATGTCCTACCAACTCCGGAGCGTGACACCCACGAGACGCACAGTCTGCTGGGTTCATTTCCCCTGGAACATGTCTCCAGATTAAGGGAACCTCCGAATTCAAAATCTGCGAAACCCGATTCGCCACAAAAATCTCCAGCTTGTGAACTGAAGCCTTCAGCCAGCATAACACGATCTGGCTGTCCGTCCAAGCGTAGACCGTATCTTCCAACGCTATTGACCCACGAATAACCGTCATCGTGTGGTTGAGCAGACGAGTCAGGAGAGCCGCTCCCGAAAGCTCTAACTTGGGAATGGTCAGGCGAGTGCGCAACGGCGCAACCTTGCTCTTGGCCATGACCAACCGCACATCAACCTCCCCTGAGGAGTCGACCGTACGCAGATACACCGCAGCTCCGTAGCCCTTCTCCGAGGCATCGCAAAACCCATGCAGGGTGGCGGTGTATCGTTTGGTGGGGACCAACCTCCGTGGCAGTGAAATCCGATTGATGCCAGGGAGGGTCGAAAAGAACGAGTCCCACTCTGAGCTCAATGACCCGCCGATCGGGTCGTCCCATTTCAGCTCAGCAGACCACAATTGCTGCATAAAACACTTGAGCTGAAATGTTACCGGGGTGATCCACCCGTTTGGATCAAATGTCCTAGCCACCGTTAAAAGGACGTTCCGTTTCATCCAGACCTTCGGGGAGTCCAACTCGACCCGATACGAAAACATGTCTGACACCGGCTGGTACTGGACGCCTAATACCGACAACTTATTTGGATTTTCCAAATTTTCAAAAATGTGGGGATCCTGCTGGTAGTCATCCGGAAGACCAGTCAGTAACTCTGGAGAGTTCGACATCCATTTCCGGAGCTCGTAACCTCCACCCCGTAAGAGCTCAACTAGCTCGTCCCGTCGAGCGAGCGCCTCCTCTACGGAATCTGCACCGGTACAGATATCGTCCACGTAGAGGTCCTGCTCCAGGATCGCTGCTCCTCTAGGGAAATTTAACCGTTCTCGATCCGCTAACTCCCGCAGAGTGCGAATCGCCAAATAAGGACTAGACCGTAGCCCGTACGTGTTGGTGTTCAGCTCGTACACCCTGATGGGCTGATCTGGGCTCTCTCGCCACAGTATCAGCTGATACCGTCTATCGTCAGGGTGAATGACCGTCTGTCTAAACATCATCCGGATGTCAGCTACAAACACAACATTGTGTCGACGGAACCGTGTGATAACATCCGCGATGTCATGGTTCAACTTCGGCCCTGAATGCAAACACTGGTTCAGGTTCATGCCGTTAGATGTTGATGCCGATCCATCGAACACTACCCGTATTTTGCCCTCCGGGGTCCTCAAGACTGCGTGATGGGGCAGAAAGCAGTGGTCTTCACGCTTCCAGTCGATACCCGAAACCGATATGTGGCCGAGCGACTCGTATTCCCGCAAGAAATCGACGTATTTCTGCCGGAAAATCTCGTCACGCTTCATGCGTCGTTCCATCGACAGAAGCCGCGTCTCGGCTGCATGGTGTGAACTGCCCAGCGGTGGGCGATCACTCCGGAATGGAAGACGTGTGAGAAATCGACCTGACCGAAGGCGACCAGTATTGTTCCGATAAAACTGTTCACACTCTTCTTCAACCGGGTCCAACCGGCGGACCGTAGGTTGTTCCTCCACCTCCCAAAACTTCTGTATCACCTCCGAGAGTACAGAACCGAATAAGGGACTACGAGTCGCTAGGCGTGGGGCAGCCGGCATGACCGGTCCCATTACCGCATGGCCCAGTCTGGTGTTGACCGAAACCAGACCAGTCGCCTGCAACACGTGGACACCTGGCACTAACAGGTATCCCAAGGCATCGACACCCAATAAAATGTCTACTGGGCCCGGAATATCGAACTCCGGGTCAGCCAGTGACAACCCAGCGACCAACTGTCGCACCGAGGGCGACAACCGTACGTGAGGGTGTGAGCCCATCACATTAGGCATGACTAATGCCGTGACCGTTAGATTTACCGATGAATCCACCCGTGACGAGAGAGTAATCCGACATACTCCCTTAACGGAACCGACTTCCGTGTTCCCAATTCCCCGAATGGAATGTGGATACTCCCTTACCGAAATGCCCAACCGTCTTACAAGGTTGCACGAGACTAAGCACCCCTGGGCCCCCGAGTCCAATAGTGCTCGTGCTACACAAGATTTGCCGTCCGAACTCCACGCTATCACCGAGGCGGTGGGGAGCATGACCGTCTGTGGAGTGGCGGCACCCTGTAAGTGGGCGGCGTGTCCCTAGCGGGAACCTCCGCGGGATCCGAACCCGCTGGGACCCCCGTCGGCCTGGTAACTCGGCTGCTGATATGCCACCGGTGGCATATCAGACCGTATGTACATCAGGGGGTCCCAACCCGCATAATAGGCCCCTCGCTGTCCCGGTACCCGACCATACCGGACTGTGAACGGTGTGCCCGGTGGTCACCGTGGATGGAGGGGGGAGAGCGGATCCAACCTGGGGCGCTCTAGGAATGGGGGCGACATCCGGCTGTTCGCCTCCCTGTTCGCCTCCCAGAGCGACGGGTAGGGTGGCGCAGAAGGTGGTGGGCTCCCAGCCTTCGCGCCACTCATAGGTGCCATCTGACACCCGCCCGTAACACGCGGTGAGCCAGCGGCCCGAAGTCCTCGCTGACCCTGGACAGCGGCGACCGAACCCCGGCTATCCCGCCTGTTACCCCCCGCGCTACCCCCTTCCCCTCGGGGGGGGTCCCGTCCGCGGGTACCCCAGTCACCCCGTTGGTGACTCCCGTTGCCCGAAGGAGGACTGGGTCCGGCCCTGGTTGGGCCCTGTGACCGACCAACCTGAGTCCGGCCCTTGTGACCGTCCGAAGGGCCTGACCGGTTCAGGCACAACACGATGTGGTGCTTGCCACCGCAGCACTCACAGGGGGACGCGCGTGAGCACTCGCTCAGCGGGTGCGGCCCCAAACAACCGAAACACAATCGGTGGCGGAAGACCACCTTCCTGCAGGCAGCCACACCGAGCGCCTTAAAGTTGGCGCAACTGGTCACTTCATGACCGGCACTGTCGCAGTGCACACAGCCGTCACCCGACGGCGCGGCACTCAAAACGCCAAACTGTTTTGACCGCCCACCCCCCCGTGGGGGTGGGGGGCGCGGCCCCTCCCGCATCCGCGCAGGTTGGCGCTGCACACTGGCCTCCGTATCCAATGTGTCGCATCGCCTGCATTCACCCTCCAAAAAATCCGTTAATTGGACGAGTGTGGGCAGTTCCGAGCTACTGCCCCCATGCAGCTGTTCAAACCGACTTTGAACAGCTGCAGGCAACCGTGACAAAACGATATACAACACGATATATGACCATTGATCTACCGGCAGACCAAGGTTCTGAAGGGCCTTAGTGGCCACCAGCACAGGGTTGAGCACCTGTACCCGGATGTCAACATCCTTGTTACTCTTGGGATGCTAAACAGCTTCCCCAGCTGCGCATCAACCAACCGCCGTTTGTGCTGGTAGCGGTCAAACAATATGGACCGGGCTATCTTGTAATTGCCTGCCGGGACCGTCAGGTGACCGACCAACTCCTTCGGTTCACCCCGCAGTGCCATCAATAGTTGGGCCAACTTGTAGGCGTTGTCCAGTTCGTCCCGACCGTGGACCAAACTATCGAACAAATTGATGAATGCCGGCCACTCATCAATTGCCCCACCGAAGGCCGGAATCTCCAGATGTGGCAGCCGTCCAACAACACCCTTAGGGGGCGGGTCTCCGCTACCCTCCCCGCGGTCATTCCGTCGCGACCGCTTAATTTTATCCGCGCGACGCTCGATGTCGCCCAAGCACTCCATCGCTTGGTCAGCATCCGCGCAGAGCTGCTTCACTGCAGCCACCGAAGCCTCATCCGTAAGCCCGAGGGCTTCAGCCTCCGCAGCCAGCCGACACACCTTCCCGACGCGTGTCATTGCGTCCTCCACACGCTTGAGCAGGACATCGTCCATGTCAGGTCGCTCCACATACTTGTGAGTATGGGCGAGCCATCTCATCTCCTCACGGACACCATACCGCAGTACCGTCAAGGGCGAAGGTGCCATGGTTACCGATTCAATTGTTTCTGGTCCTATGCTTCACTACCGAACTAAGCGCAGCCAGAGACCAGCACTTGACCGTCAGCGCTGGGCACAGAAATTAAAACTAAGTTGTAAAAACCAAGGCAACCACTAAAACAATTAAATCCTAAACAATATTTAATATGGTCGCCCTGTGGACATGCACCTTATAAATATACACTCTAAATCAATTAGAGAATGCCACCATAAAACACAATACGAAAATAACCCACAAAACTTGATTATGAAAACAATACAAAATAATAAGCTGTGACCTTCTAGAAGTGGCCCCTCCGATATGACCCACACTTCTACTGAGGTCAGCAAAATCAGCTCAATACCCCTTAAATAGCCTGACCCTGCTCTGTAAACCGAAATAACACTGCAGTACTATAGATCCCGACGTTCTACCGCAAGTAATACAATCTAGTTACTTCGCAGAATGACTGTTCAATCTTTTATGCGCACAAACAGTAGTTTCCGACTACAAATTTATAATAATTGTTAACTAAATTGACACTTATACTTTCACTAACCGAAAATGAACTTTAATTGTGGTACCGACCACAGACTCATTGCCGACTTGCCGGCCAATCTGAGATATTCTTTTCTCCCAACTACAATGTGGCAAAAAAACAACCCTACAACCGTGAATCGATGATTTCCCACTAGGAAACCGCGCTTGCTACCAAAATGTTTAATTCCACGCCTCAATCGAACGGCGTGGAATCTTGAGGGGCTGGGTTTTTGCCAGCACGGGAGAGAAAATCTTGATTGTTACTGACCTTTGTCGCCGTAGACAGGAAATCGAAAGCTCGATTCGAGGCAGGAATACGGGATAGGAGCACAAGTTTGGGTAGGATATGGAATGAATCTCACTATTCGCTGCCCGACGCTGTCGCCGGCGTGCTGCCTGCCGACACGAGGAGTCGCCGTCCGATACGACGATGTCCAATCACAACACGGATCACTCAACCGCTGACGCGAATCTACTTATTTCCCGACGATGTAGATGATTTACACTCCGACCAGGCTCGACACCTGTATTAGACTCTTGTACACCGAAATACAATCAATGGCCCGACGCCTGAGCAGACATGTTTTTTCTCCCGACAAGAAAAGATAACCTCCAATTTTTCATCTCATTGGTACGAGTGACAGCTGCGGTTCCGTTTCCGTTCCGAGTCGCGCAACAAGAGGAGGTGCGTTCCGAAGCATAAATATTAAACACTGGTTTCGCCTTCGATTTCCAGTGGTATAGTATTTAAGGCAATGAGTATTGTGAAGCTAAATTCTCCTAAATCAAGGAAAAATATGTGACAAAGACCTTCCTTTTCTTCAATTGTTAATTAATCCTTAAACGGCAATGCCTTCTGAACTGATATCTGTTTTTCGCTACAGGTATAACAATCAGATAAATTATGTTAAGCGTATAGCCAATCTTTCTACACCAGCAGTCTGTGGGTCAGTCAAGAAGACTTTCAGCGCCCTACGCATCCAATATAATAATTCCTTTAGGAGGTTATTGGGGCTGCCTCGCTTCTGCAGTGCTTCAGCGATGTTCGCAGATGCGCGCACTGAGCGCGCACTGACGCAGCGGAAAAGAGCTGCGTCATAGCTGGGCAGAATGCGCGGCAGCGATAAAGGTATCCTCAAGGCTTTTGCAGAGAGATGGGACGGCCCTTTCATCCAACATTGGGTGAAAATGTTGATTTAATTTCTAAATAATTGATTGGAAATTAAATTAACATGATTTATTATTGGATTGATTGGAAGTTTAATTAATTCTGCAGATATTATGTGTTATAGTGAATACAAAGATTTATATTTTTGTATAGATCTCTATATCTGAAATAAATATTCAATATATAAAAAAAATACTTAACTTAACTTTTGGTCTAGTATTATTATAAACATAACTTAATTTCCCTCATTTTCTTGTAGAGGGTGATAAAAAGTAGAGTGTCAACTTTAGGAGTAAAAATTTATTCAAGCTCAAGCAGGTTTACATCAACCTGCTCAAATTAAGTGCCGAATAAAGTTCATCATACTGAGACGCTGTCATTTCCCGAGAGC
Source organism: Argyresthia goedartella (assembly GCA_949825045.1). NCBI lineage: Eukaryota > Metazoa > Arthropoda > Insecta > Lepidoptera > Argyresthiidae > Argyresthia > Argyresthia goedartella. The sequence goes on along the minus strand of OX463821.1, from coordinate 14,594,688 downwards.
CATTGACAGCATGAATGAGTCGTTGTCAAACGTTTGAGTGGTCTTCCGTGAATCCGGGATAATATTTAAAAGTTATCAGATCGCAACCGATAATTGACGTCTTACGTCATCATTATAATAATAATTTTATATATATGTATATATATAAATAAATAAAATAACCTTGGACACTATTTACACACATTGATCTGGCCCCAAACTAGGATTCCCTTTATCTTGGGTACTAGACAACGATATACATACTTATATAGATAAATATTATGTATCCACTAATTATCTACTCATTCATTGATTCGTAGACTCGTGTCAATAATTGCTATTTGCGTTCTATTTATTTTGTTATCTGTATGTACCTATTTGATACATCTAATGTAATGATAGTATTCCTTAGGATAATATGTTACTACTCAAAGATAATTTTCTATTTCCTTCCTCCTACCTGATCAACTTACTATATATACATAAGACACCTATACTCCGGGCGTCTAATACTTGGCTAACTTTTAAAACTTTAGGGGATTTTAACTCTCCGAAAAGGAACGGCAATATCGTAAGAAAGTGATGGACAGAGATATATATGTCTCCGTAAGATTATTTTTTATTCTTTCGTTTGTTGCTGAGGCATTTCCTTCTTCACATTTAGTATAACTATCGGCGCGGTGGCAAAGGGCAAACAAAAAGTAACTTTCGCTTGAAGAGGTATTAATACTTTTTTTTTATTTGACTGTAGTGTTTCCCACTGCAGGACAAAGGCGTCCTCACTCCTAGTCCATACGTCCCTATCGTTTGCCTCCTCCTGGCATTTTTTTGAATAGTTCACTTAAAAACGTACGTCGAAATGATCTTCACAACAATAACGAGCGCTGGTGTTATAAATGGCTTCATTGTTGGGTTAATACGTTTTTGTTTTTTTTTCACCATTCGGCTTGGTTACAAACAATATTTTGTGGTAGTGAATGTTGTGTTTGTACAGAATTTGTAGCTTCTTTTTATGGAAGCTATTTCGCTAAAACTTGAAAATCTACCGCACGATATATTTTCATAAAGAAGGCCTTAGATCGAATAATTGACAGCCAGACAGATGACCTAGCACAACATTTTCATGACCAGGGGGAGACGAGAAGGGAGCGTAACCCTTATTTTAAGATCTGAAGTAATTCATAGTAAATTCATTTGGAATGATATGGAAATATTTTTGATGTCATAATTTAAATAATAATAATAATTAATAAATAAAAAAGAAAATAAAGGGTCTTGTAACAAATAAAGTTTATTACAGTGTCGATGAACACCTCCGAGATGTTTTATAAAGCTGACAACAATTTATTATTTACCAGATACCTCTAAGTTATAATATAAGTTATAATCCTAATTTATAATGTTAATATTCATATGCCCTCCCATGGCAGAACATAGAGACCTATCACACAATGTCATTGATTAAGATCAGGATATTATACCTATGTTCCTGATAAATTATTTTTTAATTTTATCTTTACATTCTTAAATATGAAGTTTCAGTTTTATTTGTTTTATTTTAATTTTTTCTGACTTTGTACAATAAACTGTAATAACAATTTTCAGAGTACCATGTCGAATGCTAAAACTGAGTAAATTTCGAATGGGGAAACCCGAATTCAGTGGTAGATTACTTAATAGCTATTAGTTTAACCTTAGAGATTGAATTTTGCCAACTATGATCTTAACAATATTAATAAACTATGTTTGTAATTATTTTCCGCTTCAAAATTGTATGGATATACAAATTATAAAATAAACATTTAACATAAACTAAAACATATAAAAACTCATGAACAAAGACGAGGACGCGTCCTTCTCTTGAATTATACTTTAGTATATTTAGCGTGACATTATTATTTGAGATAAGGTGTTTTCTATTAGCAAGCGGAGCGAGCGAACAGGGGCGTTTATTATGCGCTGACGTTACAACCACAAAATATTTGAAGATGATACATTTCTACATCGTACGGTCTGTGTTTGTATACTTGGGCTAAGTAGTAAATAAAAATGGCGGAATCAGTATGGCGGACGCCCTGACAATCTGTATGCAGTAATTTCGTCAAAATACGATGTTGCATTAAAATGTTATTTAAAAGAACAATTTCTGAGTAGTAATTAGTGTGTGAGTGTGTAAACTAGTGTCTATAACTTGCTGTGCTAATCCAGGTTGCATGATTATTTCGGAAGGTCGTTAAATGTGTTTGTTTTGTTTTGTTGTGTTTGTAAACTACATAGCACAAGTATGAAATAACCGACCGTAGTTATTATGATTAAAACCCAATTAATCTATGTCATCAAGTGTATATTTTCTTGTGATCACCAAAATAGGTACATATATTAAAACTAAACTACTTTAGTTAAACTAAACAGTAAGTTAGTTAGTAGAGTTCTGCTATCATGAGTGGGTCTGTGTGTACTGGGTTAGGAATCGAAGTATTATAAAAGGCGTTGGAATGACTATTTTGTGCAAAATATCGTGTGGTGTTATTTATGTTAGTTAGTTAGTAGAGTCCTGCTATCATGAGTGGTGCTGTGTGTACTGGGTTAGGATAACAGTATTGTAAAATGCGTCAGAACGACTATTTTGTGCAAAATATCTTGTGGTGTTAAGGTACCATGAGTAAAAGCGTACCCACTCTTGTAGCTACATAATGCCTACCTATATTTTTAGAAAGTTCATTCGAAATCCATTTTTAATGTATTCAGTTAACTTAGTTTTAGTTTACGCGAATTTCGTATTTATTCCAAAATAAAATCGATGTTTTTGAAATGCATCGCCTTTGTGAACAGTCAGTTGGTATGGGTGAACAAGGCGGGAGCAGGTACAGGTTTTTTGTAAGTGAGCAGGATAGTAGCCACGTTCCAGTAAGTATGACAGAGTGAGCAAGAAAGATGGCGTGGCGCCAGCGCTGTCTAAGGAGAATGCATCTTTGTGCTGTCTTAAGTATTTTGTAACCTTATATATAACGACGTAGTGTTTAATATACCTAACTTTATAAATAATGGTTTGGCAGGGGTGTCTCACGGTACTACAAGAATGCGAGGAATCACTTTCTTCTGTATTAGAAATGGTCTCTATCTATCTGCGGATAGGCCCCATAGGTCTATTCCATAGTTAAGATGGGAGTGAAAGTAGTGTAACGGCATAAATAGCTAAGGTCGAGCCACCGCTATCAGAAAGCTATGATCGTCTATTCTATCTACCCCCAAAAGAGATGTCCCGATTCAGCTGAGAAAATGTCAATTCAAGAATGATAAGTCTGAATTTCTCGTTTGTTTAGAAGTTTGTTAGGCGTACAATAGTCGAACGGAAGATTGGTTCAGGAAGTTAGAGTTTCAAGTTAAACAGAGAAAGCATGTATGCTCGCAAGCCGGTACTTCGCATCAGTTAGCGGTGATTTGCGCCAGATCGATCTTTGTTATAATATGTGTACTGGTACCATTTATTTTTTGTATATATGGGCGCTTGGAGCTTCTTTCACGTGGTCGACCACAATTTATAATATTTGTTTGGGATATCGTTATGGTTATTCGTCGTAGTGTTACGACGTGAGTACTCAATGATATTTCATGTGCTCGCTAGTAGCGGCTTTAGTGGCTCCAATTATATAATTAGTTCACGGCAATAACGATCCAAATAGACCGGGTTTACACAATTGCGATTTGATTTTCCGAAATAGGTCTGAACTAGCGGTTTCCTCAAAAGGTCCGTAACGTTTTGAAACCTTCAACTCTGCGCAATTCGAGCTGGATGTTATCGAAATGTTTTCTTTAGTGCTTTTGGAGATCTAACCCTCTCCACAACGAGTTACATACTTCAGAAAATACCGATTTAAGTATCTCGTTAACCTCAACTCGCCTCGACTGAGCCCAGCAAAATAAATGCGTGACACAATCTACACGTTAGATCTCCAGCGAAATTGACATTTAATTTAAAGATGCAACTTGAATCAAAACGATCCAATGCAAGCAAAATTATCTACCCGTCCCTAAACAATGAATTTTAGACTGTAATTTGATCTCTTCGCGCGTCCCCGACAACACTCAAACGTCAAAGATATCAACAGGATAGGTTATCTGAGCGGACAACGTTTATACTTTGTTCTGAATTTGCTATTTTCATCCGCGGAACCCCATCGATCAAACAGTCTCCCTATGCCTTGACAAACTAGGTTTAGCCTCAACTAAACTACTGTCTAGCCTAGTCTAAAATCCTAGTGTTATACCACGTCCATCATCGACACCACTCAAAAATGGTTGAGTGTGATTTGAATGTGCTTGTATGTGTGTGTGTGGGAATTTCAAAACTCGCTACACCAAGGGAATGAGAAAAGGATTAGCCCGCGAATATCCTAAGAGCTAATCCTGGAACCCTATGGTGAAGGAAAAAGGAAATTGGGGTCGCTCCAAGCCCAGACTCAGACTCAGATCAAATTACCTACAAGTTATTATCTAACGACTCCAGGATAGTTTTGGAATTTGGGGTAGGTTGATTTAAAGGATAGGAACCGAGGTATATCTCGGCGCTTCAGACGCACACGAAAATCCACTGTAGCACGCAATCACAAATCTTCCAGTTCCAGACGCGTAAAACAGCAGACCGAACTGTACAGATTACCGAAAGACACGTGTACCACAGTGGTTTGACGTAAGGACTGAATGCCTTCCCCACCCACGCGCTCGTATTTATAGGTGGCCCACGTCTGAGATGGCGTCCCCGCAAATACTGCCCAAGCGCAAGCTTCTTATCACTAACTACACAGGGTCTAAGTTCAATCAAACATGCCATGCACGCCCGCTGTTCTACAATTTTGTGTAGGCATAGTTTCTAATCAACCATCGGTTATCACTCAAGTCATTTGGTATTGCCGATACACAAAATTTGTCGATCGCTGGCTATAAAGCGGTTGCAATTGATTAAGCCTGCCCGACCGCTAGCGTCTAAGACAAAGATCACTGGTAAGATACGCAAACCCGTGATGTCAGAGTCACCAGAACGTAATAATCAATCGCAATTGTATATTTGTAGTCAACACATTAGCTTTCTCCGTATAGTTCCATAAACCTTCCATTATTTAGTTATTCATAATTTATTCAGCGCGCAGCCAAATCGGCTCTGATCCCTACACATTTCGCAGGAATGCGACAAAAAAAACCTGACCCGAACTCTCTTCTCCGAATTAACCACGTTCTCTGGCCCATTTCTTGCCAACTTACTTCGAACTACTCAATAACCCAAGCGTTAAATGAACTGACTCTTGTATTCAATGTGTGTACCATTACAGTGCGGCGATGGGCTAGCCCTCTGTCACGCAAAATGAAATATTAAATGAACTGACTCTTGTATTCAATGTGTGTACCATTACAGCAGCCATAGTATGCTTCAAGTATGTTCTCTATGGTGAGATTGGAAGTGATCCTGCAGATTGCAAAGAAAGCCTTTATTTAGCTTTTTAGATATTTACAGAATAGAATAGAATTAAATTTATTCGGACTACAAAACACACCCAACATTATATACAAAAAGAAACAAAAAAACTTAAACAGGTGAAACATATAGGTACAATTGAAGGCAATAATAACAAGAAAATATAAAACAGAAGAGAAAGCCCTTACAACAAAAGTACAAGATTTATTGTGTAAAATTTACTTTTAATACGTAAAATTGAATTTTGCGGCCACATTGATGTCGTGCAGTGTGTGTCAAAGCAGGGGCCCAACTCCGGTACACAATGACAGCTCCATGACATGACATGACGATTACGGTCAACTTTAGATATCCAATATTTGGCGTTCGGAGAATATTTTTTTAGGCAATTATGGTAAAAATTAAGTTAATCGGTAGGCACAATAATATATATATATCTAAAGTTGACCGTAATCGTCATGTAATTGTCATTGATCTGTCATTGTGTACCGGAATTGGGCCCCAGCGAATAGGTTCCGACTCAGCGTGTGTCACAGGGCCTACAGGTCCTGCAACGCACCAGCGTTGCAAAATACCAATTTTGTCGGCACCTTATCAAAGAGGAGATGATAATATAAGTGTGGGTGTTAATAAACTACTTTTTATTAAATCCGCATACATAATCGATATGAAAATAAATAAACTACAAGGAGTGTTTTGTAAATATGGGGGAAATGAAGTAATATGCATTAATTAACACTAAATACAAAAATGTCAGAGATATTGAATAATGAATGCTAGCATGTAGATTGTTAAATGACTTTACCAATTTAAAAACGTCCTTAAAAAACTAAGCTTTAGCTTTATAATGGCAAAAGCGGGAGCTCATTAGGGCAGAATTAGGCATCTGACTTCTGCAAAAGCAGAAGCTGTTGTTTGCATGCAAGTTTGAAACGGGCAACAGACTTGTGAACTCGAATTGGTGGTGGCAGGTTGTTCCAACACTTCGTCGCTAGAGATCTGAAACTGCCCCGAAAAGCAGCTGATCCATGTCGGGGGATTGAATGTTGGTTGTGATTCTGTTGATGTGATGATGAGAGTCCCGCCATCTGAGCTTTTCAAATAAATACTCTGGTATTTGTTGCCTTATCACGCTATTTCGTCAATCTATTGATGCCACTGAAGTTTTGAGTCCAATGTGAAGCCAACAAATCAGCATGAGTTAATAGTAGGTACTCGCCAATGCATCTGTATAGGAAGCAGAAAAAAAAACGCGTCGAAAGAGAATGCGCATTGAACAGTCACTGACTCTTATGTACTATTAGATTTATTTTATCTGAACTTGAACACTTTTTCACTCTGGTATTGGTTCCAGCTTGAGCCAAGGTTATCCCACATATCACATGTACGGGTGAGGCAGCGGGTATGGAATTGTAACATAGCGACTAGAGACTGACAGACAGAATACACTTAATCTTGTAAAGACATAATGTGCAAGGATATCTTTATTTAGACAAATAATACCAAAAACATAATAAGTTTTTAAAGTTTTTAAACAACTATTGGAAGAACTCAGCGTGCTTCTCAGAGATAATGACAAATATGCCTCAAGCCATTAATAAAAATAATCGGGTCCGGAACTTAGAAGACATTTTCCAAAATTCGCTACTTCCCCTAAATCGACACTTTCCCTCATTCGAAACTTTCCTAAATTAGCTACTTTCCCTAATTTGACACACTTCATGATTTGGCACATGTCGTATTGGACACTCGCTTCTCTTGACACTTTGGTACAGTAATGAACAAAACCTGAATTTATTACACATTTCAGAACAGAAAAGGATGAGAATCAGCTTTACATAAATGAACTGGAAGACAATATCGAAGATCTCCAGCGAAAACTTCGCTCAAAAAGCATTGAGGTGAGGAACATACCATTTCACAAAGGGGAGAACCTTACGAACATGATAAGGACTATTTACCAGGTACTATCCCTGCCTTTGGATGAGCACGACATTAAGGATGTTTATCGATTGCCCAGCAAAGACATCGCAACTAAGCCACTGATCTTGGAGATGGACAGCACCAATTCAAAAGCGGTACTACCGGGTGCTATAAAATAGTATAATCTTCAAAACAGGCAAGAACCATTGAACACCATAACCCTGGGACTAACAGGCAACAAAACACCGATATATGCGTTTGATCACCTGACTAAAAAAGCGGCCAAGCTATACTACCTGGGCAGAATGCTCAAACGCAATCATAACTTTAAGTTCTGCTGGTCAAACACAGGAAAGATCTTCATAAAGAAAAATGAGGAGTCACCTGCCATCGAGCTGAAACATGAAAAGCAGGTTCTACTGATTGAGCAAGCACTGCGGAGTAACTGACTAGCCATAACCATAAGCAACAGTATACCTAACCTTATTCTTGTTAATATCTCTTCAATTATAGACCAAGTAAGTAAATTAAACGCCACACATGACCACACCCAACTCATCAGATGAAAAACTACAAACAAATCCTACAATCACAAAAATACATCAATAACATCAAAAAAACAGCATAAAACCTGCAAAACAAAAACCAACCCACCTTGTCTCTCTAAAAACAAGAATATAAGCTTAATGCCTATGCCAAAATCACTACAAAAAAACTACCACAAGAGAACCGAAACCAACCACCTTGACCCGATTATAACTAAACTTACATACACTACACAAACTACCAATCATGAAAAACACAACACAACACCATACAACACAAACAAACCAACCTTATCTACTCGAGTTCCTCCAATTCCAAGTCCTGAGCACAGGCTCTACCGGAATGCTTTTCAAATTCACAGTTAAAAACCTAATAGATGACATAGACAGCACATCAATATCCAGCAGTTTTTTGGAAACCGAACCAGAATTATGCAAATCTAAACTTAACTTAAAACATGGTAATCTCACTGTTATTACGCAAAACATACGCAGTATTAACAAAAACTTTAACAATTTTTTAGTACTTCTTACAAGGTTAAAATTTACACCAGACATTATAATACTTACTGAGTGTAGACTCACCAAAGACGTTCCACCACAATTTCCGTTGACTGGGTACAACCTATTTTATTCTAAAACATATTTAAACCAGAACGACGGTATTGTTGCTTACTGTAGAAACAACATAAAAGTCACAGTTGATGAACCTTTATTCGAAGAATCTAACTGCTTTATTCTTAAAATTGGAAAAGATATAATAATAACATCTATCTACAGATCTCCTAGTTTTGAAAATACAGACAAATTTATTAACTCCCTCGACCTTACTTTGGCAAAATACTCATCTGCTAAGACAAACATAATAATAGGGGACATTAACATAGACATCAAAACAAACAATGACAACAGGCACAGTGACAGATACCAAGACCTGATAGCCCTGCACGGTTACTACCCTACTCACTTACTACCTACTCGTGAGGCGAACTGTCTCGACCATATACTTCTCAAAACTGACAAGCCTAGTACAGCAGTTGTATGTCAGACTAGTGTTACTGATCATTCGATAGTAATGGTGTCCATCGAAATGCAACTAGCTGGGACCTCACCTTTGCCTAGGTCTATAACAAAAATTAACTATGAAGCTCTTGAAAAAAAACTACTTGAAACCAACTGGGACCCTTTCTACCAAATTGAAGATCCAAACATTGCTTGCGATCACTTTATTAAACTTCTTACAACTCTTTACAATGAATACAAAACTACTCATAAAATACCCCACAGAGTTTACAGTATGAAACCCTGGATAACCCCCAGCCTGATAAAATGCATGAAAAAACGTGACATTTTGCACAACAAACTGAACAAATACCCAAATAATGATAACCTAAGAACAACGTATCATAAAAATCGAAACACTTGCAACTTTATTCTTCAAAACTTAAAAACCCAACATGACGAAGAACTTATCCGCAAAAACATACGTGGCCCAAAAAAAACTTGGCAGGCAATTAAATCAATCTGCCACATAGACGCTGGGAAAAAAACATGCAACGACCTCCTTGAAATAGGTGACACACCATCTTTAGCTCTAAACATGGTGAACGACTACTTCACTTCAGTTGGCAGTAATCTGGCTAACGACATACTCACCTCATCGAACCTAACAGAGAAACAACTCACATCAAGGATAGAAATAACCCCTAGATTCAACTCTTTCTCACTATTCCTGACCCCGACTGATACCGCAGAAACCTCCAAGTTTATAATGAGTCTCAAATCAGACGGTTCGCCCGGCTGGGATGAACTCCCACCTAAACTTAAAAAAAATTTAAAACATATAATTGCAGAACCCATATCATACATTATTAACCTGAGCATATCATCGGGCATTGTTCCTGAACTGCTGAAATTGTCCGAAGTTTGCCCTATCTATAAAGATGGTGACACAACTGATCCCTGTAACTACAGACCAATCTCTCTACTGACTGTAACAGCAAAAATTCTAGAGAAAGTAATTAACCATCGCTTAACCACGTACCTAGAGTCTAACAAACTGCTTGCCGAAAATCAATTTGGCTTCAGAGCCAAGAGGTCCACGGAGGACGCCGTTACCCTACTAACAGACTCCATAGCTAGCTCACTCGACAAAGGAGAGAGGTGTATTGGTGTCTTCCTGGACCTTAAAAAAGCATTTGATACAGTGTCAATTCCCCTTCTCTTAAAAAAGCTAGAGGCACTTGGAGTGACTGGAACGGCTCTCGCATGGTTCACAAGCTATCTGACAACAAGGCGACAGTGTGTCAAACTAAACAACTCAAAAAGCGACACTATGTACACACTTTTTGGGGTCCCGCAGGGAAGTGTGCTTGGGCCGATGCTGTTTCTAGCTTACATAAACGATATATGTAAAATGGAAGCAGTGTCGGCTCAGGTACTGGCTTTTGCTGACGACACGGCATTACTCTTTAGGGGGGATACATGGGAAAAGGTCAAAGCTAAAACTGAAGAAGTCCTAACACAGCTCTCACAATGGCTACAGCCAAATCTTCTGACATTAAACACCTCTAAAACCAAATTCCTATGTTTTCACATAACCGATGAGACTGTAATAATCCTCGCCCTAATCAACCCTGTTCATGCAGTCACATCGAACGCACAACAAATATAAGATACCTGGGTGTCATAATTGACGAAAAATTAAACTGGTCTTACCAAATCGCTGCACTAGTGCCTATAGTCTAAGATCCGGCCATAGAATGACCCTCACCCATCGTATTACGGGATGAAAATGATTTTTTTATAAAATTAAATATGTTAAAAAATTTATTTACAGGAGGTTGTCTAAAAAATTTGGTGCAAAGTGTAATTAATTAATTATTAAAAAATGTTTTTTTTTTAACATTACACTCATTCCCTTACGCAAAAAACTGTATACTAATCGAAAGTATGTAGCTCATGTGACGACCGAATGGCCGAGTTGGCAGTGATCCTGCCTACGAAGCCAAGGGTCCCGGGTTCGAGTCCCGGTGGGGGCAAATATTTGTTTGATGAGTACGGATGTTTGTACCCTAGTCTTGGTTGTTTATCTATCTAAGTATTATATTTATCTATATAAGTATGTGTATCGTTGTCTAGTACCCAAGATACAGGGAATCCTAGTTTGGGGCTAGATCAATGTGTGTAAATAGTGTCCAAGGTATTATTATTATCATAGAATATGCAAACGCTGGGTTGACTTTTTTTTTCCGGTGCAATCATCAGGTAGGCAGGTATATACAGGTAAATCGGTACTAGTAATTTGCAACGATCCAGTTACGCAATAAACCTTATATCAAAACAAAGATAATTTTATTTTGAATATAATGATATAAGGTTGGCTGCAAAAAATTGGTGCTAAATCCCGGTTGTCGATTTTTAAAAACGAAATATTCGTGCGGTTGAATACGTGCGAAAGAGAGGTCCGAGGAACGTATCTAGTGAGATAGAAAAGGACGCAGCATTGCAGCTGTGTGTCGCTCTGTCGTCGAAAGAAAGAGAGTGCGCATGCTCTTTGTTTGTGAAATTGAGAAAGACGGTGATAGGCTCTAGTAAGTGTTGAGCATTATTTCGGAGCAACTGTTGCTGCTACGTATCGATATTATTACTTGATAATTTATTGTTCTAAACATGGCTAAAAAGTGTTTTTTGTGTGATTTGCCAAAGTCTTCCAGCTTTTCATGCATTTACAGGATGCGATTATACGGCGGCATTCTTTAATAAAGGAAAAGTGAAACCTTTTAAATTATTTTCCAAAAACGAAAAGTATCAGACAGTTTTTTCGTCATTAACAGACGAAGCTGATCTTTTCATTAACGAAATAATGGACACAGTTCAAGAATTCACTGCTAGTATGTACGGTATAAAAAACTGCAACAGGGTGAATGAAGCGAGATATCGAATTTTTCTCAAAACTTATTCTTCGAAAGAAGATAGCGAAACATTTTTAAAAAAAATCAAAAGTTTTGACTCAAATACTATACCACCGTGCTGGATATTGCTGCAACAAAAAATTTTAAGAACAATTTTTGTCAATTCTATGTGGCTTCGTGCGACGGATCCTCAACCTGTTAAATTACAACCTGAAAATTGTGGTTGGTATCTTGATGATTATCTACAACCAACAGGAATCATTGGGGACCAAACGCCTTTAACAGTACAAGATATTGCTGAAATGACAGAAGACGAAAATAGTGACGAATGTTCTGAACTTGAAGATACAAGTTTTATTTCCGATGAATCAGATCTTGAATCATGTAAATTAATTAAAAAAAAATTAATCAAAATATTGTATTTATAATAAAATAATTTTTTTGTACAAAATTATAGATTTTAATACTCACTTACCAAAATTCAAAACAAATAAAAATTTACAACTATAACACTAAAACGAATAACTATCTAAATTCCTAATAAATAAACAAAAAACGATAAAAACAATGCAAAGAAATACTTACTTACCTAAATACAATACTTTCCTACCAGAACATAATTAAACTATAACTCGGCATAAATTAATCTGCAAGAACCACATATACTGTACAAATTTATCCATCACGCACACTCACATAGCTTGGACACGATCACGTGGTACTAACAAATATACTTCACGACCCTAAGCTGCAGGCATACGATGTTTGCTTCAATGTTGGTCCTTATTGTAATAAGAAAACAGAAAACATAAAACATTCCTCATTCATTAGCCATTTGAACACTTATCAATCGTAATGTAGAAATGTTTCACTACCTACCCTAACATTTCTGTTGTTTAAACTTAATCGTAACTCACTTAATTCACGTAATTTGTAAAACCTATCTAACTGACTGCGATAAACAAGTTTTACTTACTTGTGTAATGTACCTACTTACTTATTACAGTATTATTTTTTCTAAAATATTAACATATGTGTAACTTAACAAGTAATTTTTAATAGTTCATACGTACTTAACTTATGTTAAATTTTATTTTATTGCCAACCAAGTATACGAAAGATGCCTGGCTACCCATAGCACAGGGTATCCTAGTTTGGGAGCCAGGAACCCAAAATGTAAACTAAGTAGGCAAATAAAACGTTTTCATTTCATTTTCATTTCATTTCATTTCATTTTCAACATTTAAATAAATTAACTAAAACTAAACCACGTATGAGTCCAAAAACCTTCTAACTAAAATAATAATACCTACAATAGAAAAAATATTACAGGAAATGTCAGTATTAACCTGTTAGTGAGGGGATATTGCTTAAAAACTTCGATTTATAAAAGAAACGATACACCTTTATACATTCGTGATTTGGAAAGATGTCTAACATTGTAATTAAAGAGATAGCAGGATAGACAATAGATTGAAAATTAAAAAATAATATCCCTAAGTGCGTAACAACAAACAACCTTTCTATTAGTTAAACTGAACTCAGTTAAAAAAAAAACTTTCCCATTTTGTGGTGACATCCCTAGTGTTTAAAAGTAGATTTTATGAAGTTTTAGGTTATCTTATCTGTCATGTGGCTTCTAAGCTGGAATAGACTATACCAGCAGCTGAACTAGTATGTTTCTTCTTAGGACCTTGTGCTTTTTATTAGGCTTAACTGATTCAAACATCGCTGCATTCCAATTTTGTTTATTGTATAATCATCAATAATACGATCTATGCGATGGTCCAACAAAATATAATTTTCTTCTATTTTTTTAATTCAAATAAATACTGTTTTGCCGTACTCAGAAATCGACAATATTTGCTTCCCTTTTTAAGACAGATATGTATAATATATTTGTCAAGGACATTGGGCGACTCCTGAAAGATCGAGGTTTTGACAATCGTTCCGGAGCGTTCCTGATCCAAAGGATCTCACTCGCCGTGCAGCGCGGTAATGCTGCCAGCGTGACCTTTGGGTCGGGCATGTCCTGGGGCGGTTTATTTGTTTCGTATTGTGTTTTGTTATTGTATTCAGTTTTTAGGCGTGTCTAGTTTTAAACGATTAGTTACTTAGATTATTTTAATTGGCGATGCACTTTGCGGATTATTTATTTTATTTCGATTATACGTTTATTGTTAATTAGGTTAACCTTGGTTCAGTTAATAAACACTATACTTATCAAAATAAGCTAGGTTTTCTCTCAGAAATTTTGTATGACAGTCTATGATGCCATGCCTCCACCAACTTTGTAGTGCGGTGGCGTTCATTGCAGCATCTTAATATGTTGCAATACATACATACTTATCCAAGTTTCAACCATATATTGATTGAATTTGGTGAATTCCGGGTCGCGGGGTGAGTTTTCCACAATGGTAAGCCAAGCCTCAGGTATGTCAATTGTTGGCAAATATGCCAAAGCTGCACTACGAATGATATACATACGATTATCTTTATTGGAAAGGTTCCATTTCGATGTTAATGTTTACATCTTTTGCTTTTTTAAGAGACACCGTCGTAACAAAGTTGTAACTGAACAATTATTAAAAATTAACAACAATTATTTGTTTGTTTCTTTCATTTAATATAAATTTCAGGTTTTCCTTATTAGCCATTAAGTAGCCACTAAGTAAGCACTAGTAAGTATTTTTTTGCAAAAATTTCAATATTCATCATAAATAAAGATATAAACAATTAAAATGACAGTAAGAACCAGCTTCAATTATCGGACAGACAAATAGATAAAATCTAGTGGCCAGTATACTTACAAAAGGTCGAACTGTTCAATTATGACTTTATATGTATTACCGAGAGTTGGTTAAATGCACACTTTTTTGACAGAGAAATCTTTGATAGTAGATATATTGTTTATCATTGCGATAGATCGGCTGGCTCGAGTGGGGCGGAGCGGGGTGGGGGGGTGGCGGTCGCTGTGTGCGCTGAGTTCCTGCCGACTCCGCGAGACTGGCCCTGCCCCTCTCCTGCATCCTCTGAATGCAAATGGTTATCATTACCCTTATCGTAAACCGACGCTCAAGGACAAACATTCTTAAATATTTGTTGCGTTTATATTCCGAACGGGCCGCAGTATAGGGATACGTTGGAAAACTTCTTTGAAATCTGTAGTCAATTAATAATAGACAATCCAAATGATATTTTTCTTATAACAGGTGATTTTAATATTTCTGACGGACTTTGGACTAGAAATGATTGTTACAAAATGACCTTAGCTAGCAGCAATAGTTATCCTCTACAATTGGTTAGTGAATTTTTATCATTCACAGGTGTTGAACAATATCATGGTTGTTTTAATATTAATCAACGTGTGCTTAATCTTATTTTTGGTAATAAAAATGCATGGTAACAGCAAGTGATGATATTTTAACACCTAAGGATTCTCATCACAAAGCACTTCATATTGTTCTTAATTAAGATAACGCGCCACCCCTGAAGCCAGCTCCCATTTACGTATATCGCTTCTATAAGGCGAATTTTAATCAAATAAATATTGAATTGTCAGAAATTAACTGGGTTGAATATTTTCAAGGCCGCGCACTAGAGGACTGTGTAATACTCTTTTATGATATATTAAATACATTGATTGACAGATAAGTTCCAAAGGTACCGCAATGTACATCGTGTTCTAGGCCTCCTTGGTATTTTAGATCTCTTAGAAGACTTCTGAATGAGAAAAAGAAATATCATAGGCTGTGGAAAACTTTCGCCACGCGCCACCCCTGAAGCCAGCTCCCATTTACGTATATCGCTTCTATAAGGCGAATTTTAATCAAATAAATATTGAATTGTCAGAAATTAGCTGGGTTGAATATTTTCAAGGCCGCACACTAGAGGACTGTGTAATATCTTTTATGATATATTAAATAAATTGATTGACAGATATGTTCCAAAGGTACCGCAATGTACATCGTGTTCTAGGCCTCCTTGGTATTCTAGATCTCTTAGAAGACTTCTGAATGAGAAAAAGAAATATCATAGGCTGTGGAAAACTTTCGGTAACACCTTGGATTTCGACACATTTAAAACTCTTAAAAAATGAATTTTAAAATTGGAGCCTATATGTTACAGAAACTATATCAATAATACTGAAGCCAAAATTAGTACTCACCCTAAATTCTTTTGGACGTATATAAAGTCAGTTTTTGTTAAGAAAGGACTCCCACAGCTTATGCACTATAAGGGTATGACGGCCTCAAGTGGTACAGAAATTTGTGATTTCTTTAATCAACATTTTCACTCAGTTTTCGAAAAATCTTCTGTTAGCTCTGTTGACCTGAATAATCTTCCACCTGCAAATTATGCAGTGTTGATTGACATGGACACTATTTTCATAACTAAAGATCTTGTTAACAAATATCTTAAACGTATAAACATTAATAAGGGTGCTGGTCCTGACGGCATACCTCCCATCATAATTAAAAATTGCTCCCCCAGCTTAACATTGCCGATAACTTTACTTTTTGAGAAGTCTTTCAGGGAGGGGTCTGTACCATCCTTATGGAAACAAGCATTGGTTACACCAGTACCAAAAGGTAAAGTTAGCTCGAATATAGAGAAATATCGCCCTATATCGAAATTGTGTCAGTTTGGCAAAATTTTAGAGAAGATTGTTAGTAATCAGCTATCTACTGCTATGCGGCCTTATATCATTTCTAACCAACAAGGTTTCCTTCGCGGTCGTAGTGTCGAATCTAATCTTCTATCATATACAGAAGCGATTTTAACTGCATTAGATAATAACTGTCAGGTGGATGCTGTGTATACCGATTTCGCCAAGGCTTTTGACAAAGTCTGTGTTGACAAAGTTCTAAAGCTGTGGCACATTGGTATACACGGGGATCTTTACCGTTGGGTTAAATCTTATGTAAAAAATCGTTCGCAGGCCGTAGCTGTGAGAGGGCATATTTCTCATTACAGTTCTGGTGTACCGCAGAGTTCTCATTTGGGGCCCTTATTATTTTTTCTGTATTTAACCGATATCACTGAATGTATCAACAATTCAAACATGCTTTTATACGCCGACGACACGAAAATTTTTAGAGTCATACGAAATCCTTACGATTGTAAGTTACTGCAAAACGATTTAAATAATTTCCAAACCTTTTGTAACGCAAATAATCTTTCCTTAAACCCAGAAAAATGTTTTATTATAAGCTTCAGTAGAAAAAGGACAACTATTTACTCCAAGTATGATCTTTGCGATAAAGAGTTAACCCGTGTGAACCAGATCCGTGACCTCGGCGTTATCGTGGACTCAAAGCTTACCTTTGTGCCCCACATTGACAATATCTTAAATAAATCTTTCAAGCAGTTGCGATTCATATTGCGCGTGGGTAAATATTTTAGAAGATCTTCGACATTTAAGATATTATATAATAGTTATGTTCGTAGTCGATTAGAATTTGCTAGCGCAGTGTGGAACCCGTTACATATAAGACAGCTTTTTAAAGAAATTGACATACTAACTGAAGCTAGTCAATTTATTTTCGAAAATATAAGGTAAGTAAGGTTCTTGCAAACATAGCGCATAGTGATAGCTGTAATGTTAACCTAAGAAATAATCACAGACTACTTGCACCCCGGTTTAGACTCGCGAAGGTTAGCAATTCTTTCAAGGGTCAATGCATTCTCTACTACAACAAGATACCTGAAGATCTTGAAATTGCCATTTGGGCAATTTAAAATCCATGTTAAAGCGACTTTGTCGAAAAAGGGATATTACAATGTTCAAGATTACTTAAATGACAGGACTGCATTTAATCTGGCTCAACACAGACCTTGCTGTTAATAATTTTGTAATTATTTATTCCTGCTTATTAATTATGATAATGACTAAATATTGTATTTTGTATTAGTTAAGCATAAGAAATTTTAAAAAGAGATCTATAAATCAATATGTGGGTGTTTCTACGCCCTTCTTCTCCCACAGTGGTCCAATGTAGAGAAGTGGCAAAAAATGACGATTGCTAAGTATATGTAAATATCTACAGTAATAAAGACATTTGGAATTTGGAAAAACTCGTGCCAGTTACCGCGCAAGCTAGTTTAGTATCGAGGAAAAAAGGTAAAGGTAGTTCTCACAAAATTAGCGCAATTATATTTCGTATCAAACTGTACATGAACAAAAAGTGTCAAAAGAAGCGAGTGTCCAATACGACATGTGCCGAATCATAAAGTGTGTCAAATTAGGGAAAGTAGCGAATTTAGGAACGTTTCAAATGAGGGAAAGTGTCGATTTAGGGAAAGTAGCGAATTTTGGAAAGTTTCTACTTAGTTCCGGACCCAAATAATCTGGGGAAAAGGCAGCAAAACTGACAGCTCTCTGGAAAGCCAACCCGAACATGTCTCAGCAAATGGAAACAATGATATTCGAAACTAGAAGGAGAACAAGAACTTAAGTTCTTTCAAGTACTTTAAAGTAAACAACTGCTGCTCTCTAAGCCCCACCTCCGCCCCATTCCACATATCTTATACTGGCTGACTGAAGAGTTGGTCGATTGAAATCACCCTCTATTTCCATCTTTACGAGCAGGCCATTTCCCACTCCCTACTAAAATTTGTGTTCTCTGGAATGCCGGCTGAAAGTCGGGAACACGTTTAAAAGCGTGACTGGCCAGGCACGATTCATTCATTCAATCGTTTAGACAAAGCTTTTCTACTGGATAGTGGCACAAACTATGAACTAACGGAATATACTTTTAAAGTCACCCTACAACATTTTGGAAAATGTTCAGACACATTTAACGGAACATATTAACGAAGAAATAAATGAGACACTTTTTGCAGTGTCACAGGGAAGTACATTTACTTCCCTGTGATTGACCAAGTTAAAAACTGAAAAAACTGACTGCAGGCTCAAATCCCATTTCTTTCTCCCCGGTCGGGATGCGAATGTCGTATACACGAAAAGTCCTCATCAAAACTTTTGCTGAAGGCAACCACAAACCAAAACGACGTCTGTGGCGCAGCGGATGTAGCTCTGCCTACCATGCGAGAGGGCCCGGTTTCGAACCCAGGCAGGTTATCCAAAAAATGGCAACAAATATAATGATCACCAAAATATATTTTATCCTACCCAAAATGGGTAGGATAAAATATATTTTGGTGATCAATATAGATCACCAAAAGTTGCAGAATATATCAGGAAAAAATGCTGCGGTAGCTTAGGTGAAGGGTAAAGGGGATGAGAGAAGCGAAGCCTCCTTTATCCTTCGTGTTAGGTTGAGCAAGTAAGAACAACAAAACATTCTTAAAACATAAACTTAAGTACATAAAACGTAAAAAGAAGTTTGGTGATAATTAATCCAAACACAATTTAGTCGTCGCGTACTAATTCTGGCGGTCGTTTCGAATTTACTGGTAGTAAAATAGGTGCATTTTTGGTGATCGTTTAAACATAACCCAAAAAAAAAACAGATATTGGATGATTATATGTGTGTGATGTCACTCTTTTTGGCTCCCACGACACAGTGTATCCTAATGTGGGGTCAGGAGCAATGTATGTGCCTGTATATAAATGTGTGTTTAAGAAAAACTATTTTTCGATTTTGTAGATTTTATCGAAGGGCGCCAAATAAATTTTGATAAAATTTATTTGGGACCTCTGAAGTATGACCTACCAATCAAAATAAGAATCATAATCGCGCAACAAACTTAAAAAAAATAATTAAGAACCTCCACCTTTTTGATGTCAATTAAAAAATAGGAGGTAGGTTCTAAAAGTTCCTTTAGAAAAATAACTGAGCAACTCAGAAACACTAACAAGCCAATAGATCGTTGCCGATTTATGGTCTTGAAAATATTTTTTGCGAAAAATAAAGTTAGGTAAATCCACCGTTGTTTTTGCGATTTCCATATAATGAAACCAAGTTCAAAAGAGCCAAGTCTCCTCCTATAGCAGCAGATCGTAGTCTTAATATAAGCAGGAGTGTCCGGGCAAATTGGATTTTGTTCGTTACGACCGCCCAAAGTTTATTACGGCTGGTATTACGCACTTTTTGGAGTTTCGCTTTGCTTTCAGTTTCAGGTCAATTTCCACATAGATGCTTCGGGTCATCTTTATAGTTTTAGAACAAAACATGGTAAATAAAGTTATATGTGTCATTCACTATATAAGTGATTTATAAAATAAGACTTGCCTAAAATAGTTATACCCTTCACAAACAGTAAAACAATTTTTGGAAAGTATTTCAGGAGAATACTGAAAACACTTACCAACGGAGTCATGCGCGACGTGTGAGAAAAAGTATTACCGTCACATCTCAGATAAGTTACTTACATTAAAATTTCTGTAGCCGACGGGCTATGTTTGACGAGGGTAAAGAACTTTGAGGAAGCGAGAGACGACCCTAAAATTAAATACATGTAAAAGTTTAACACATTTCGAGTATGGAAAACGGTCTTTAAAGTTGGTAGATTTCTCAGTATAGGCGGCGCCACTAAAACTTTTGTTCTTGCTGTTTAATTTGTATTGAAGTAGAGTAAAATAAAACATTATTATGAAAAATCCCAAGCTTTTATTGAAGAAGCCTATAAAACTTATCAACCTACCAGGAGTTTGTGACTCCGCAGGGTTAGCGGCCCGTAAGCGTGCGTGATACGGGTGCGTGCGCGGCGACGCAGCATAACGTATTCTAACCCGCGTCGCCCGCCCGCGAGACATGCGGGCTATAACCACTAGACCACGGACACTCCACGTCTATGAAGAGCACGATAGAGCAGCAGATATAAATACGAGATTTGTATTACAAAAAAGGGTGATCAGAGCGATATATCAATTAGATGCTAGAGAATCATTAAGAGAAAAATTCAAAGAAATTAATATACTTGTAAGAAAAAACGTAGCTTTATTTAAAACTGAAGGTGATAGCCATTTAATTAAAAATAGGTTAGCACTACCATTATTTAGACTAAGTAAAGTAGGCACATCATACATGGGGCACTTTATTCGCTTCTACAATAAAATACCACAGAAACCATTGATCCTCCCTGAAAAGAGGTTCAAAAACTACGTTAAAAATGAGCTGATATTAAGGAATAGTTAGATGACAAAACTGCATGGTCCATACCATCTCAGCGCACAGAAATTCGACGAAGGGCGATGAATCAAGTCTATCACTCGCTGGCGAATATCATTAGACCGAAACCAGTACCTGTTGTTAAGTCATTTTTTTAAAAAGAAGGTATGGGGGAGCTTCTTGCCGTTTCTTCTGAGCCCCGAGGCCCACCTTCCGAAACGGTGTAATCTTTTTTATTTAAAAAGAAATTGACTTGTAGTTATAAGTAAGTATAATTTTGACGTTGAATAAGATATTTATATAATTATATTCAATAAAAAAAATGATCTTGAATCTTGAATCTTGAATATTTTATCTCATGCTAGAGCCATACGCTAAACTAAGGCAGTTTATCCTCCAGGCTCCAATCAACCGCATTAGTTATATAAACTGTAGAGACTGCACTAGGTGTGTCTGTACCGTGTTGGTCTTGCAAGTCTCAGTTGTAGCCTGATGCCTCAGTCGGAAGCCTCATTCCGTCTATATCCTAACTCGATTGCGCACGGCTCTGATGGGATATAGTACCCACACGGAAGACATCACATGCGACCATGCTCAAAGAAGTGAATGATCCATTTAGATCCAGCCAGTATTTTCCCAGTGCAGCAGTTATGCTGCTATTTTACAAGCCTCGCAAAGCACATCGCAGGCTTTAGTAGTATATTATTGGGCAGTCTAGGACACTTTTCACAAGTGTAAGACAATTTCCCTAAATCGTATTGGGCAAGCTAGGACACTTTCACGGCGTGAGAGGCTCGGTGGCATTTCCTTCTGTTGTAGATACTGCTATAATCATTGTTGTGTAGACTCTTTTAAGTTTACTTCATAAATCTCAGACATATTCTTTCTGACATATTTTCTAATATTCAATGTTTGTATTTAGATTTATCTTTGTCACTTCAAAATAAACATTCCAAGCAATCACACCAATATTTTCATTCCCATATTAGACCACTATATTTCCAAATTACAACACGTTATCAGCACGAAATGTGGTAAATGGTTACATGGTTAATGTGAATGTGTATTTGTGTATTTTGTGTGTGACTAAATAGTAAAAAAATGTCACAACAAAGTGGGGATTTTTTATCGAAGTCAAATTCGTCATTCTCAACTTCAATCCCATCGTTTTACCTGCGCAATAAGGACGGGTATCCGACGTGGAAATTCAAGATGAGGAACTACCATTTGCATGAGGACCTTTGGGTAACAATATGTGGTTATCGTAATGATGACACGACCCCTACCTCAGTCAAAGAGAGAAACGAAGCAAAAGCACTGGCCAAGATCTGCCTTACAATAGACGGTGCAGCAATAACACACGTAAGATGTGCAAAAACCGCAGCCGAAGCCTGGAGATCGTTGGAAAAAGCCTTCGAAGATAAAGGTATGGGACGAAGATTAGCTTTAGAGAGAAATCTATACAGATTGAGTCTGTCAGACTATGATAATATAGAGCTTTACATAAATGCTGTCATGTCAACAGCACAAGATTTGGCAGACATTGACAAGGTAGTAGAAGACACGTCTCTTGCAGCTATACTTTTAGGAGGCCTCACTCCAAAATATGAGCCCCTTATAATGGCACTAGAAAATTGCAACGTAGATGTGACAACCGACTTAGTCAAGACAAAACTACTTAATGAAATGTCCAAAAGTGCAGCTTCACCTTTAGATTCCGTTTTTCATACGAAAACGCAGAAGTCCAAGACGAAATCGAATTATAAGATAATATGTTATGAATGCAAGGCACCTGGATACAAGAGGCCAGACTGTCCATTGAGGAAGAAAGAAGTAAAAGCGAATGTGGTAAAAGAAAACGTCAGTGATATCGGATTTACAGCTTTAAATACTTCTGGCACCTCAAACAAGGAACTTTGGTATGTAGATTCAGGATGTACGAAACACATGACTTCTAGACGAGATTGGCTTCAAGATATTTCGATATCTGATAAAGGTCATGTTACCGTTGCTAACGGTGAACATATTGAATGCTGCGGAACTGGATATATTTCGATTAATACACCCAAAAACTAGTCAATAGGATAAATGAAATTGCCTTTGTACCAGATTTAAAGGCAAACTTGTTATCTGTGAAGAAAGCTGTTGATAAGGGTTTTATATGTGTTTTTGATAAAAATGGATGTAACTTTTATAAAAATAATACTTTTCGTTTTACAGGTGATTCTGTTCTTCATGCTTCGCCCTGTGGTGGATTATACGTCCTTGATGGTATTGTTGACGTTCCGGATACTGCGGCAAATTTAACACAGGATGTTCACTCTGGCTGTCAGGATACTAATTCTTATCAACTCTGGCACAAGAGGTTAGGACACTTGTGTCGTATAGGCATGAATCAACTGAAGAATCACGAGGTAGGCGTAAAGTTTAAAGTAGTAGATAAAAATAATTGTATCGCTTGCGTAGAAGGTAAACAAGCAAGGAAACCTTTCAAGAAGGTGGCTTTTAATAGGGCTACTACTTCTTTGGAACTGATCCATATGGATCTATGTGGACCATTGTCTACAATCTCCTTTCAAGGAAATAAGTATATGCTTACTTTGGTAGACGATTATACTAGGATGGTATTTACCTACTTTATTCATTCCAAAACAGAGGTCAAAAACAAATTCTGTTTTTTTCAAACCTTTGTAGAGAATCAGTTAGATAGGAAAATCAAATCCGTGAGGACCGACGGTGGTAAAGAGTTTGTTAATAAAGAGTTTGTTGATTACCTCGAATCTAAAGGAATTCAACGTCAAACTACCACGCCGTACAGTCCCCAACAAGTTGGATGTGCCGAACGTACTCATCGGTCGATAGTAGAAAAGGCGAGGTCGTTGTTGGCTGAGAGCTCATTGCCCACAGCATACTGGGAAGATGCTTTCCAGGTCGCCGTATATCTAAAAAATAGGTCCCCTCATCGTGCTTTAGGCGGGCAGATTCCTTTCGACAGGTGGTGGAGTCGTAGAAGTGACCTTGGTCATCTGAAAGTTTTTGGATGTAGAGCACTTGTCCATATACCGTCATGTCACAGGAAAAAGTTAGATTTGAAGGCGAAGGAAGCAATTTTTGTTGGTTATGCTGAAAATCCTAACACCTATATTTTTAGGGATCCATCTAACCCACGACATGTGGTTATGTCCAGAGATGCAACCTTTTTTGAAACTAGCTTTACGATGTTAAAGCAGAGGCAAGTGGAGCCTGTAATGCAGTCAGACCCTATATTATTACTCGAAGAAAGAGATCCTGAGACCGAAGACTGTCAATTCTTTGACTGTGTTCAGAGTGGTGGTCTTCCCGAAGCTGGATCACCTCGACCGGTAAATCAACAAAGTGCGGAAGCATCGGAAACTATTGTAGAACAAAGTCCCCCTATTGAGGATGTGGAGCCAGCAAGTTTGGACGAGGAACAACCTGTCCGTGAGCAGAGGTACCCCTCAAGAAATAGGAAACCACCTGATTTCCTGGCATATAATGTATCCTCAGTTGATGCCAGCGATCCAACGACATACTATGAAGCTACTTATGCCGAGGATGCTGATAAATGGCACCACGCGATGGCAAACGAGTAAAACTCGTTGACCAAACTTCACACTTGGGACTTAGTTGATCGACCAACCAAAAAGGTTATACCCTGTAAATGGGTTTATAGAATTAAAAAGGATGCATATGGGAATATTACGAAGTATAAAGCGCGACTAGTCGTCAAGGGTTTTCATCAAGTAAAAGACATTGACTACGACGAAACTTTTGCGCCCGTGATCCGTCATTCTTCTGTTCGCACCTTATTTGCTTAGATGGGTCTAAACATGAAGCATCTAGACGTTGATACAGCGTTCCTAAATGGAGATTTGGAAGAAGAAGTCTTTATGGAGCAATCCTTTGGATTTATACAAAAAGGCAAGGAAAACAAGGTTTGTTTGCTGAAGAAATCCCTCTATGGCCTTAAGCAGGCCCCTCGAGCTTGGAACAAAAAGTTAAATGACACATTATTAAAAATAGGTTTTATAGGAACTCCTTCAGAGCCCTGCGTGTATACTAAACTTTTTGGTCAAGAACTCGTAATCTTGGGTATATTTGTCGATGATATTATTGTCTTTCATAAATCTGATTTGACGTTTGACATTGTCAAGAAAAATTTGTCAACATTCTTTGGAATCAAAGATCTTGGAATATTGAAGTCTTATTTGGGATTACAAATAAGATATGATTCTGAAAGCATCCAAATAAATCAGTCAAACTATATTTTAACATTGCTAGATAAGTTCAATATGCGTGAATGTAAGACTGTTAGTACTCCTTTGGCCAAAAAAAAAACCAATGGAAAAGAGAACTGATGGTGGAATTGGTGAGTATCCTTACCAAAATCTAATAGGATGTCTTATGTACTTGACAGTGAACTCTCGCCCGGATATAGCTTATGTAACGAGCTATTTAAGTCAGTTCAATACGTGTTTCACTAAGAAACATTGGAATGCTGCAAAAAGGGTTCTACAGTACCTGAAGGGTACTTTAAATTACTCTTCGGTTTACAGAAGATGTAAAGAACCTTTAAGAGGCTATTGTGATGTAGACTGGGCAAACTGTCCGATTGATAGGAAGTCATATACTGGCTATACCTTCAAGCTTAGTGGAGGACCAGTATCCTGGGAATCAAGGAAGCAACCTACTGTCGCTCTGTCGTCCACGGAAGCGGAATATATGGCGCTAGCGTCCGCCACAAAGAAAGCGTGTTATTTACGTCGATTCGTTTACGAAATAACAGGTAAACTTACCCCAGTTAGGTTAGCTTCTGACATCCAGAGTGCCATCAACCTCGTTCGAAATCCAATACACCACAACAGGACGAAGCATATAGATACCAGATTTCACTTTATCAGGGAAAAGGTATCCTGTAATATTGTTGTTCTCGAATACTTATGTAGTAGTGATATGCCTGCAGATGTCCTAACTAAGCCACTTGGGCCTGTTACACACAAAAGGTGTATAGTTGGTTTAGGACTACAAACTTAAGTTTTTTTTTGTTTGTCGAGCACAACATCGATTAAGGGCGGCTGTTGTAGATACTGCTATAATCATTGTTGTGTAGACACTTTTAAGTTTACTTCATAAATCTCAGACATATTCTTTCTGACATATTTTCTAATATTCAATGTTTGTATTTAGATTTATCTTTGTCACTTCAAAATAAACATTCCAAGCAATCACACCAATATTTTCATTCCCATATTAGACCACTATATTTCCCAGATGTCCTAACTAAGCCACTTGGGCCTGTTACACACAAAAGGTGTATAGTTGGTTTAGGACTACAAACTTAAGTTTTGTTTTGTTTGTCGAGCACAACATCGATTATGGGCGGCTGTTGTAGATACTGCTATAATCATTGTTGTGTAGACTCTTTTAAGTTTACTTCATAAATCTCAGACATATTCTTTCTGACATATTTTCTAATATTCAATGTTTGTATTATTGTATTATAGATTTATCTTTGTCACTTCAAAATAAACATTCCAAGCAATCACACCAATATTTTCATTCCCATATTAGACCACTATATTTCCAAATTACAACACCTTCAACCATATTGGACAAGCTAAGACACTTTGGAGAAGGAGGTATTTAGGAAATTCTCTTACACTTGAAAATATGTCCTAGACTTCCCAATACTATACTACTTAAGCTTGCGATATGCTTGTGAGATGCTTGTCAATTAGTAGCATATGGGCACAGTACGATCGTAGTACAGTCAGCATCACATATATGTGAGCACTCAAGGTACCCCGCACAACAAGCAGAAACAGCGACATCACATTCAATACCTGCGGATTTATTTTTCTTATAGCCCCAGCCGGGGATTGAAACCGGGTCCTCTCGCATGGTAGGCAGAGCCACAACCGCAGCGCACCAGAGGTTGTCAAACAACAAAATGTGAGTCTCTTTATGCTGACTGTACATATTGTTAGCATCTTAGGTTGCTGGAGATAATGTCGATATATATAAATTATAATGCATGAATGAAAATGGGAGCCAACTGCGATATGGTGTTTGCCGAATTCTCCGACAACAGAATTGAGATTTAAATGGAAGCCGAGATCTGTAGATTATCTTGATATTCATTTGAGTCCAAAAAGGAGTTTGTCTTGGCCATCGATCTAAAGGTATTTAGAAATATTTTCCCTTGCAAATAGGTACTCGAATATAGGTAGTTGTATGGAACACGTTGTTAATTATGTTGGTGAATATCTTCGGAATACATTTTCGTGTTGTGTATGCAGAATACATAGATATGTATATTCATCTATTAATTTCACGCACAAGGTAACCTGAATTTGAATGGATTTAGCAATCATTTGAAACCCAAAAAGCTGTTGCACGAGTACCTTAATAAAAAAGTAATAAGCATTTCGATTTAAAGTTTTATTTTACGAGCCAACCAATGTAAGTTTTCTGTGAAATGAAATAAATTACCTGAGGGTGCGTTAAAATATTGCTGATTAATAAATTACCCATTTACATCTGAGAGAGAATCATTTGGCTTTCAAAGGTTATTGCATACCTGAGACGAACACAGATAATGTGACCGTAGTAGTTCATTCATTATGTTCAACGTGAAACTTCAAAGACAATAAATACTCTTTTATTGCATAAATCCTGGATATTTGACGTCAAACGAACCGTGTTTGCTTTGAAGCATTGTGAGATGAGCATACTCTGTAGATAATGAGTTTTATGAGACATACTCGAGTGATATTTAGATGAAATACACAACTACCTTTGTGCTATGTGTATTGACAGTCCGTATTTTCAATTCAAATCTATTTGGGTTTGAATATAAAATATGCACTATAAAGTATTAAAACTATACGAAGAAAAATAAAAAGTTTTTGAAAAACTTTGCTCTTTTACTTTCCATACATAGATATAGTAGAGTATAAGCGGAACTTCATTTTATAGTTTTTTATTTTTTTTAAGAGGGTGTCACAAAAGGTCTTATTTAAAGGGTTGCTGGGACAACATTCCGAAAAACTTTAACTATGAAACCGATTTGATCACCCCATACTTGCTTAGTAAGTTGCTTTGATCACATCACTTTAAAGTAAATGATGTTCAGAATAACGTCCCTAATAAAGTTTTAAAATTTACTAAATCTCTCAATTACTTCCTGAAATGTTTCAGGATAGTGTGTGTATAGTTCAAACCCGCCCTCTTACTCCGTCTAGCAAAGCTCATACAAATAACTTTGCCACGTGAAGGGGAACACATATATTCTTAGTTAACTGGCGGGGAGAAAGCTGAGCGTGCAAAGTCTACAAGTTGATTTTTATTCAATTAAAACTTTTAGAGGCTGATTCTGCTGCACATTAGAGGTTGAACATGTTGTGAGATTATAAACCCGCACTGAGCCAGCGTGGTGGGGTATGGTTCAATCTTACTCGAACTTAAGTAAAGGCATGTGCCCCTCGGTGAGGATGTTAATGGACTACGTTTATTTATCATTATATCAATGGCTATGGTAGAGACCCCGGGCGGCGAATTTATGCTCATTAACCTGATAAAAGGCTACAAACAGTCAGTCTAACTAGATAAATGAGGAATCGCATTATAACTGTCTTGCAGAACTACGTCCTACAGTAAAAGTACTAGTCATATGGCTATTAGTATTTATAACAAACTACCAACAGAAATCAAGGATCTCTCTGGTAATCGGTTCCTAAAGTCTTTAAAGCAGTATTTATTAGTAATGTGCCCATATAATTTAAATGAATATTTTGAAAATAGTAAAAAGATTTTAATAGCATTATAATTGGCTTAATTTTATATCAGATAATAATACATAAATACAATATAATATAATTATAATTTAATTAAATTGTATACTCCATAATAATAAGATAATGTAATTATTATAAATAATTAATGATTATTATAATATTGCCATGCCGCTCCCGGTAAAATTACACGTACTTTTATGTTTAATCATTTCTTAAGACCTAAAATTATACTGTAATTTATCGCAATAAACGAATTGAATTGAATTGAATTGAACTGTTATATTTTCAGGCAAGTAACTGTAATTTTTTAAGGGTCTATTTGTGTAGTTTAGTATTTAGTAGCGTGGCGAGGGATGCCACATTCTCTTTCATACGTCATTCTTACTACGAATTTAATTGCCAGTTTCAAAGCAAATTATAAAATAATTAATTAGGTACTGCATAGTTTGTTGCTGCAGACCTTTAAGTAACTGAATGCTGCAGACGGGATAAGGTTTCCCTGTGGCTGAACCGCAGTTAATAAACAGTTACCTACTTTATGCGCCATGTTTTATTCGTACAAGCTCGCCCCTTTTCAATTTACTAGCTATCCGCCCACTGAATATTAAAATAGTTATCAGTTCTACAGGCGAGCAGACTGAGACATATTCAAGAGACTTTAAAACGAAATTGCCAATTTATATACGTTTGCAACTGAATGTGGTTTCTAGGAGAATGTTGTAATAAACACAAACATTAAACATGGCCCCACACTAGGATACCCTGTGTCGTGGGAACCAGAAACTGCGACATCACAAACTTAATGTGTAATGTTGGGTACTGTAATTCATCGCAAAAAGTTAGTCAGCTAATTTAAATTTTGTTTTTTATATTGATCTGATTAAATCTTTACCTATTCATTGACGATAATGATCAATGAAGTCGATAACTTCCTACTTCTGATCATAGACAAATGAAGTTTCCACAGTAATCTATAAGAATATCGCCGACATACCCTCTCCGGCCGCTAACAAAACCTTACCATTCGCAAAATGAACCAGTGGAGTGCAGCTGACGCCAACTTGGCGACACAATGGCGCCATTGTCTCTAAAACACGTATTGTTTTACAATACCGTGTTATTGGCACTGACAGGCCGACAGCCTAATTAAATTATTGTGACGTGTTGGGCGTTATTCCTGTTAAATTGCCTGTGGGGATCGTCATATCTAATCATTATAATAAATTCTCCAAATAAAGTGTGCAAAATGCCTAGCCTTCTTCGTGTAATTGGGATCGAACTTCTCTTCAGTTATGTTCGTTTAATCATCAATTATACATCAATCTTCGTTCTCGATATTAGCATAGGTATATACCTACGCTTATATCGAGAACGAAGCTTGATTTACACACTATGTAATGTCTGTTGAGAGATAGATTTGAAATATCAGCCGGTTCAATAGGTATTCTTTATGTTTGGGGATATAAATAATACCTAGTCGGTCCTTAAGTTCTGTCACAAGGTTTTTGATAGATAAAACTCAGCAATAAACTTTTTCTAATTCGTATTATACATGATTAAAAAGCTTATTTTATACGAATCAAATTGCAATACAATACATTTTGTACGATTACCGCAATATGACAAAAAACCTTATAACTTGAGACAATCGCGAACCCAAAACATGCCGCAACTGACAAAAATACCACTTACCACAAATTTAATAAAAAAACAGTGTTCCAGATAACCAACAAGGTTTTTTTTATTTATTCTGAAACCTCGATTTAAGACCATGCTTAACTACTAGCATTTGATTTTCTGTTAGCTTTCAGTT
Organism: Argyresthia goedartella; assembly: GCA_949825045.1. Taxonomy (NCBI): domain Eukaryota; kingdom Metazoa; phylum Arthropoda; class Insecta; order Lepidoptera; family Argyresthiidae; genus Argyresthia; species Argyresthia goedartella. The sequence goes on along the minus strand of OX463821.1, from coordinate 14,564,150 downwards.
CCAACTGCTCCCAAAGAGAACTTTACGTACTTTTTACGTTTTCAGAAAAACGTATAAAAATGATCTTGTGGGCAACAAGTACACTACGTAAAATGTGAATATGAAAATTAGTTTTACCCAGACTTAGTTATCTTATGCTTCAAAATGAAGGTAACGGGTTCAGGGAGGGTTCTGACTAAAATCTCACGTAAGTTTGAAAGGTTTTAAGAGTCATGGAAAAAAGATAAAGTGAATCACGTCCGTATTTTTGATTGGGTAAAAAAGTCCAAAATCTCTGAAGAAACTAGCATTTGTGTAATATGGCTTTAAGCATTTAAATCCAATTGTAATGTGTGAATTACACTCACACTCTCAAACAACACACTGTGACGCACATAGGTACAATATGTTAAGTAAGCATTTATATTAATATAAATAGCTATGTAACTTAGTTTAAGGCTCTCTCTTATACCCAAATATACAACATTATAACGTTATGCTGTTTGACTCCTGAGCCACCTATCGCCCTAAGATCCCATGTTATCTCATGGCGACCTTGCAGGCCACCTGCGATCAGCGTTCAAGAATGAAGATCAAGACATCCAGTGAAATATCATGAAGACGAAACTGAAGACTACCCATTGGAAATTATGCAGAAAAACTGAAACACGCGTAATGAAGAAAAATTAGAAGAAAATTCCTACGGAAAATGAAGACAAAATTACCTATGCAGTAACTTTTTAAGAAGATAAATAATAAGCGGCCCTCGTGTGAAGATAACTAAATAAACTAAAGCAACACTATCAAGACATCAAGATTGACTGCGACCGGACGGGGAGTACAGGGTGACCCGACTCGTTAGAAGACTGACTGCGACCGGAAGGGGAGTCCAGGGGTTTCCCGGCCACATCACGAAGATGACCTGTTCCTGCCTCGTGGAGTGCCCAGCTGCCGTCATGGTCAGCGCCCCGCCGCCGCCGCCGCCGCCAGCCTCGTCACGTTCGACCTAGATTAGTTAAATCTGCCAGTACAGCAATCAAGTAAGTTATTCATTATGTACTGTGTTATTTTTATGTTGCAGCGATAGGCGAATATTTTTTTTTTAATTTATAATGTTACCATGCCTAAGGAATTAGATGATTTGCGTTTGAAATTAGATTACATAAGGGAATATTTAGTTAAATTAGGTCCAGAGAAAAGAAGTAGTGAGTTAGCCTACAAAAAGTTGTATGAAGCGAAACAGGGGTATAGTGAACTGTCAAGAAATGTATCGGTATTGAACGAAAAGATCAATCAGTCGAATATTGGTGCTGAGGATGTGCCAGTTGCTAAGAGTTTAGTAGAAGAAATACATAGGATATATAGTAGGATTTGTGAGTTAGTTACCTTTAAGGATTCTTTATCCCAGACTTATGATAATAGTTCAGAAAAAGTGTTCACAATGGCTAGTGAATTTGATATCAAGACAGCGATTGCCTTGTTACCTGTGATGACAGGACAAGAGCAAGTCACTAAGCAGTTGATAAATGGGATTAAGTTATATAGTACAATGATTAAAGAACAGTCGAGAATCATGCTGATAGAATTTGTGTTAAAGACCTGTTTGACTTTCAGCAAGTGCAAAGTTAAGATTGAGATCATCGTATCCAAGCGTTAGCGATTTAGTTAGCGATTTGACTAAGTTCTTAGTACCGAAGAAATCGGCTGAAGCCTTACAATCTCAGCTGTATAGATCAAGACAGGGACGTAGGACGGTACAATTATTTGGCTCAGAGTTGGAAGAGCTATTCGTTAATCTTACAATAGCCCAGGCCGATGGTGATGAAGGGAGATATGAGATATTAAGGCCTCTCAATGAAAAGACTGCAATGAAGCGTTTTGCAGATGGATTATCTGACTCAAGATTGAGTACGATTATTGCTTCGAGGCAATTTTCCTCACTGACAGAATCCATACGAGCTGCTATCGATGAACAAACGATGTCATCAACAGAGCCCTCGTCATTTCATTTTAACCGCACGCAAAGTACTCGGGGTCAGTATCGCGGAAACTACCGATCTAGGAACAATAGGTTCTCTAGGGGTTCTTTTAGACCGTAATTCGGTAATCAAAATCAGAATTCGCCGGTGAACGTAGGGAACGTGAACGAACGAACGAATTCAGGTCATAGAGGAAGAGGTCGTTGGCAGAGTTCAACGAACAGAGGTTCGCATGGCCGAGGCCGATTCTCGCAGAGTCAGCGCGTACAGCACATAAGCTCTGACGTAGACGCCGCCACCGACAGCAATCACTGCAATCGTGCTGAGAGCGAAAAAAATTTTCGTACCTAACTTGAGAATTTTTAACGTGAATAATACTTCTATAATATCATGTAGCGTAAATAATAAATCGATAGATCTTTTAGTAGATAGTGGTGCAAGTATATGTGTGATAAGGTATGAATGGTTACAAAAATATGATTTTGTACCAAATATTATTGAGGATAGAATAAAGATTAATGGTATAAGTGGTAGTTTAGTTTCAGAGGGATATGTTTATTTGAATTTAGAATATAATGGTTTAATTTTTAAACAAAAATTTTACGTTTTTAAGAAACTATCATGCAGTGCAGATGGAATTGTAGGACAGAATTTTTTCACTCGCTATCAAGCGATAATTAACTACAGAAATTGTACTTTGAGTTTGAAGAACCAATGTCAAGCTGTCACAATCCCGATAGAGAGTACAGAAAACTATATTTATAGTATAGGGCCACGTTGTGAGATAGTAAAATACATCCCAACGTCAGCGGTCAGAGATTGTGTAACTTTAGCGACCGAGATACAGGAAGGTGTTTTTGTTGCGGGAATTATTACAAAACCGGAAAATGGTAAAATACCTATTCGAATATTAAATACCACAGATAGACAAATAGATATTGATTGTTCTAGTTTAGAGACTCACGAATTAGACGAATATTTTGACGTATGTAATTTTGACCAGAGAAAGATAAGTCCAGACAGAGTTCGTACGTTATTAAATCTGTTAAATTTATCGTCATATTTAAACGAAGAGGAACTAACGGGTATTCAGAAGATTTGTGCTAAGTACGCAGATGTTTTCCATTTGTCAGGAGATAAACTATCTGTTACTAATTTATTGCAGCATTCCATTCAATTAAAGGATAATGTTACTCCAGTTTACAGAAAACCTTACAGGCTTCCACAGGCATTGAAAAATGAGGTTCAGAAACAAATTCAGGACATGTTAGATAACGACATTATTGAGGAAACCATTTCCGAGTGTTCCAGCCCCGTTCTTCTTGTACCGAAAAAGACGGATAAGTCAGGTGAGAAGAAATGGAGGCTTGTAATTGATTATAGGCAGTTAAATAACAATATTCAGGACATTAAATTTCCTTTACCAAACATAACTGAGATCCTTGAATCATTATCACATTGCATTTACTATACGAAGTTAGATTTGTCACAATCATATTATCAGTTGTTGCTTGATGAGTCGTCACGCAAGTATACAGCCTTCACAGTCGATAATATGTATCAAATGAAGAGGTGCCCCATGGGTCTTAAAACAAGCCCAAGTGCATTCTCTCGATTAATGACCATAGCTATGTCAGGATTAAATTACAAAAATGTTTTATTTACCTTGATGACTGTATCGTAATTGGAAATAGCATAGAAGATCACAATAGAAACTTGATACGTGTTTTAGATAGACTTAGAGAAGTAAATATGAAGTTAAATCCACTTAAATGCGAATTTTTACGTAAGGAGATAATGTATTAAGGTCATAAAATCACAGCAGAAGGGATTTCACCAGACCCGTCTAAAATAGACACTTTAGTTAATTACCAACGACTCAGTAACGTAGAGGAAGTAAAAAGGTTCGTTGCGTTTGCCAATTATTATAGAAGATTCATCTCACGATTTGCAGAAATTTCACATCCTTTAACTCAGTTATCTAAGAAAAACGCAGTTTTTAACTGGTGCTCGAAATGCGAAAATGCATTTCAAACATTGAAAAACTCTCTTATTCAGCCACCAGTACTAGATTATCCAGATTTTTTCAGATAGTAATAGCTTTACTTTACAGACAGACGCATCAAAGATAGGGCTAGGCGCCGTATTGTCTAACAAGAATGGTCGCGTGATAGCGTACGCGAGCCGTAATTTAAAACCAGCCGAAACCCGATATCCTGTTATTGCGCTAGAAATATTAGCAATCGTATGGTCAATTAGCATTTTGCAATTAAGCAATTAAGCATGCCTTATTTGTACGGCAGAAAGTTTCTCATACGAACTGATCATAAGCCACTGATTTATTTATTCAACATGACCGATCCATCGAGTAGGTTAACAAAGTTTAGACTTTATCTCGAAGAATATGACTTTGATATAGAGTATGTTCTGGGATGATGCAACGCAGCTGCAGATGCATTGAGTCGTCTTCCGAGACCTTCAGAACTTCCTAAAAATAGTCAAGAGTTGCAAAAAATGCATGAAAACGTTGTATTGGTCATGACAAGAGCTCAGAAAAGAAGATTACAGCCTGACTTGACTGACAATGTGATTTCCACTAATTCAAGGTCTGATCAACCTCGAGCGGTAGAAATTCTCAAACGACCGAAAAATACTGATTTAGTAGAGTTGATGGTAACATGTAAAAACTATTCAAAGTTTGAAAACGTAGAAAAAGTCACTAGTCCAAATAATTTATGTGTGTACGTTCCCTCAATGTCTGTTATATACCTAACTTCTCGATCGTTATGTTCCGTGAGTGAAATAACGAGAGAACTAGAGTCCCTTTGCAGAAAATATAAAATTGAGGAGTTAATTGTTTTAAAAGAAAAAAGAGAAGTAAACTTTTTAACGTGTTTATCAAGAGAATTAAAACTTATGAATTGTACAATTCCAAGATTATTGATAGTAAAAGGCGTTAGTCGCATTACGAATAAAGATGACGTGACTATTATTTTAAATGACTTCCATTTATTACCCACAAGCGGTCATGCTGGGGTAAATAGAATGTTAAATAACATTAGGAAACAATACTACTGGCCAGGTATTTATAATGACGTCACTGAATATGTGAAGAAGTGTAAACTCTGCCAGATGCAGAAACACACAAATAAGCATACACGGGAACCAATGGTTATCACAACCACCCCAAGTAGCGCTTTCGAACGAATGAGTACGAATATAATGGGTCCATTAGAAATAGACAACCATGGTTATAGGTGTATATTAACATTACAGTGTAATTTAAGTAAATATGTAGAGGTGTATCCTTTAGAAAGGAAAGACACCGTTACTGTTGCATCGGTATTAGTAAATAACTTTATTTTAAGATACGGTATACCTAGAGAAATAATTACTGATAAAGGAACCGAGAATATGTCAACAGTGATGACGGAAGTTTGTAGTTTACTAGGTATTAATAAATTTAATTCGACAGCGTATCATCATGAGACTATAGGTGCTCTTGAGAATAGCCACAAAAGCTTAGGCGCTTTCCTCCGCATCAAGTGTGCCAACAACACTAGCGACTGGAGCACCTGGCTACCCTATTGGTGTTTTTCGTTCAATACTACGGTGCATTCACATACACAGTACACACCGTATGAGTTAGTTTTTGGGAAAATGTGTTATTTACCAAGTAATCTGACCAAAATAAAATCTATAGATCCTTTGTATAATTATGATTACTATCCTTTAGAGTTAAAATTTAGACTGCAGAAAGCTCAGTTAGAAGCTCGGAATAATTTATTACAGTGTAAATTGAATACTAAAGTAAGATATGATAAGAAAATAAATACAGTTACTTATAAGAAAGGTGATTTTGTACTATTGAAAAATCAGACAGGTAGTAAATTAGATGATGTATACTTAGGTCCGTTTGAAGTGTTAGAAGATTTAAAGTGTAATGTAAAAATTTTGAAAGATAATAAAGAATATATAATTCATAAAAATAATACAAAATTATTTTACCAATAAATTATTATGTGATTGTTGACAACCTTAATTAAGTGTTTTATTATTATGTCATAAAAAATGTGTAAGCTTATGTGCGACACATTTTTTTTTTCAAATAGGGAGGTGAACCCTTAACTTTCGGGGGAGGTGTAATGTGAGAATTACACTCACACTCTCAAACAACACACTGTGACGCACATAGGTACAATATGTTAAGTAAGCATTTATATTATTATAAATAGCTATGTAACTTAGTCTAAGGCTCTCTCTTATACCCAAATATACAACATTATAACGTTATGCTGTTTGACTCCTGAGCCACCTATCGCCCTAAGATCCCATGTTATCTCATCGTTCTAATTTATCAGTATTTAATGAGCTATCAAACCATATATATTATTAAATAAAATAAAACTTGGTATTATTTACTATGCGGCAAAATATTTGTGACAGAACTTATGGACCGACTAGGTATATACATAAAATAACCAACAAATCAATTTACTACGAAGATAACAACACAAGTACTTATTAATATATATCAACTATTTATCAATAAATTTTTATGTAATACCGATTCGTTTAACGAGTATTTATTCTTCTATAAAATTAAACTAATTGTTTATTTCAATATCTGTATGTAAATGTTTATGTTTAGATATTTATATGTTTATAATTATATCAAATGTGTTTGGTGGATTCATAATTTTTATTCGAATTGGCTATAATGATCTTAGGATAATGTTAGCAAAAACAGCGGAGGCAGCACTCCAGCCTGCCGATTTCTTGATGACATCCAGACTAACTCCTGATTGGAATGTCTTGTACGTGGCTGCATGTCTGGTACTATGTGCAGTGAATACCTTTTTAATTTTACTTCTCGATATGGCTTTTTAAATGATATACATATTTGTTGCTAACTTTGGCGTAATTATCTTGCTTGATCGAGATAAGTACAGAGTGTTCTGGCAGGACAAAATTTGTGTCGCTTCTGGTCAAAAAATGATAAAAAGAGTACTTATTGGATAGATCCTAGACGAGAGGTTTTAATAAGATCGGGTGTCTAAATAATTATTCCTGATTCTGATGTAGCTATGTTATTAATTTTAATTTGAGATTAGTTTTGAGCCCTGAGTTTTGCTGTTATTAGAAAATGGTAACTTTTTTTTTTTTTTTTCAAAATCTATGTTTTCATTGGTATAAAAAATATATATGTAATATAGAACCAGCTAAATGTTCTAGATTCAATTATACTTCGGCAGTGGCGGCTGAAAACGAAAAATACCTTTAAAGTACCTCGAAAAATGAAGTGTAATTTTTTTCTTGGCCCAATATCAATGACAAAGCAGACCGACAATCGTTCAGTGTGAGATGAGTATAAAAAATTGAGCACTTCTGATATGGAGGCACTGTAGGGGTTGATTCGGCTAACATGACAATGAAGTAAACCATTTTCTAAGACTAGTGTCGTATTGTTTAACCGTGTCATCTGCAAGGGAAGCCACCATTATTCGGATAGCGGATGATGGGACTCCTCTTTGTAAGAGCGCTGTTCGGACAACAACCCGACAACCAGGGTAATCCGCTGGTGCATGTCCCGATCGCTACAATGAGAAATTATAGGATCATCTCTGACTGCATTATTAAGGGTTTTGATGTAAGAAAGCTTTTAAAAAATGGGGTGTGTGGGCAATTTTGGTACAACAGCAATGCCTGTTGCTCTGTCATAAATTATTTTTCTAAGTGTTTTTAAGAGATATTGGCGGGAACGCATAAAAAATAAGTTGGTTCACGGCAGCGTAAACGCTGATTGATCGCAAACGCGTCTGGATCTCTATGCCATGAAACGCATTTATGACATTTTTGATTGATTTGTCTAGCAAAAAGATCAATACCAAAGTGGTTTGGTATTGTGGTGAAGGCGTGATTGGAAATTGCCACAGATATCTCAACATAAGAGATAGGGCGTTCAGCCTTTTTTATATGCAAACCGATTGTCGCAAGCTGAATTCACGCACATAACGTATCATTAAATAAACACAACGAACACGCACACACAATAACCTCTTACACATTTATCCCTACTACGTACGCATGAGGCGCACATTGTTTCATAAAGCACTCACATAGCACACACAGCGTCATGGACATTAAATTTATTTCCTGTCTCTCTCGCTAGTAGGTACCGCTAATGAGTATGAGAGAGACGAAATCTGGATGAGACTCAATAGCATTAATTTCTCGGAATATTTCGTTATTCGTGTTGTTTTATTGAAGAAATATTATATTTTCAGTATTTACCTGTGAAATGTTATACCTAGAAAATTGTCGAATCACTGCGATTTTCATATAGGACAACTGCACAGGCCGGAATTATAGAAAATAAAGCGAAGTGTTGTCAGTTTTCTAAGGCGATCGGCGCGTGGACTCGAGAATTCTCGTTGAGAGCAAAGGAATGCACAGTATGCACACTGGGCATACAACGGTCAGCCGTTACGCGGCGGCTTGCCCTCTCTCTAATATTCAATGCTCTGTGGAAATTGCCCACTCAATGTCGGGGTGTAATTTTCTCGATTTCGCATCTGCGACTATGTTATCAGATGATTTGATTTCAGCATGGATAGTAATGTGGTGAGTTTCGCACCAATACCTTAGCTGTTTTGTAATATTATTCAAGTGTGGGAACTGCACCCCGCCCCTTCTGTTAATATAAGATATTGCGTTTGTGTTATCAACACGCAAAAATATCTAGCAGTTATATATAGTTTGTGCAAAAACTTGAAGACCTAAGAAGGCCGCCAATATCTCAAGGTAATGGATGTGTAGAGTTCGTCCGTGCTCATCCCAAGGGCCACTGGCCGTATTGCACCCAAACTCGGCTCCCATCCCGTTATTGAGGCATCAGTTTATATCTTCATGGCATTATTGTCACCTTTTATTTTCCATACAGCGTTTTCGATATTGTCTAACCACCAGTTTAATGTAGTACAGATGTAGTGAATAATCCTTTCCTATCGGCAAAACTCGGAACAACGATAACACCCGAATGGTGCCGATGTGTCTATGAATTACTGTACTATTAAATTACGTGTAGGTATCAAATAAATCGCATACTTTATTTATCAATGTCAAGTGTCAAATTGCCCGTTTGACGTATATTACACTGAGATTTTAAAACCATCACGATTCTATCATATAAAGAATTCGTTAGGTAAACAAAAATATAACTAGTTACTGAGGACGTTTTATTTCAATAAAACGCACTGATAAAAACCAAATTCCGGTTGGGATGATCTAATGATTCTATAAGGATTGGAACCCCAAAAGTCTAACTATAAGTCAAAACTACAGTAGGATTTTGCAGACCTTTTTTATAACAATAAATTTTTGTAATTAATTAAAAATACTATGACATAACAAAAAAGACACCTCAACATAAAACAAAACAAACCAGCAGAGAAATTAATATAAATAAATATGATTTTCTGATTGGATGAACGACTTCGATTATAACAGCGGGATAAGAGGAGGAGGAGCGGGGTGGACAGTGTGATGCGAAACAATACTTCCAACTTCCATATCACAGTCAGAATCAGAACTATTTTCTGGTGTATCATCGTCAGAGTTTGCACGAACGGTGATTACAAAACTAGCCATATAATTTTCCAACTCAGGTTCGTGTTTTCGGTACTCGTTTTCGCATTTGATGGCGTGGTCACATACTTTGGCCCAAACATCGGAACCAATCATATTAACCTTTTCCTGTACCAATTGTTTCACAGTAGTCATATTCATACTGATGTTTCTTTTTGATACGTATCCCTTTATTTGAGATCATATGTTTTCAATCGGATTGAAATCAGGATGATATGGTGGCAATCTTAGTACGCTGTGTCCATATTCGTTCATAAGTTTATCTATAGAGTATTCTACAAAGTCTTGTTTGTACTTGCAAATAATTTCATATATTTCAAGTTTTGTTAATGACGGATCAATCGGAACGTTATGTTTGGATAGCCAATCAATCATGTCTTGCTTCCTGGTATTTGAATTAGGAGGATTTTCTACGTACTTATTATGATATGCAGCATTATCTACTACTAGTACCGAATGTGGAGCTAAGTTTGGAATGAGTTGATTACGAAGCCATTTTTCATAGTTTTCATTGTTCATCGCGTTGTGATAGTCACGTGTTTTATCAGTAGACTGATACATTAACAATGCCCCAGGTATAAACCCCTTTCTACTACCAGCGTGCACTATTATAAGACGTTGTCCTTTAGAAATTAACTGTTTCACTCCGTTTTCTGACGAGTCAGCCCAGCTTTTACCTGCCAAATGTGAGGTATGGATGTATGTTTCATCCATATAAACAATCTCCCTCCCTTGCAATCTGTACTTTTTTATCGCGGCTAAAAACTTTACTCTTTTTAAACGAACATCATCTTTCTCGATAAGTAATTTTCTGTTGTTTTCAACTTTTTTATACCGAATTCCCATTTTTCTAAGAATTTTTCTTAGCGTAAAGTCACACCCCTTAAAATTTATGGCTTCGGATAACTTGGACTTCAGGGCTTTAATTGTAGGTACTTCTTTGTATATCAAATGGAAATTATACACTAATCGGCGTATAACGTTGTAGTCAAAATCGTCAAGACCTAGACAAAATAATTTATTTGGTCTACCCAACTTTGCCGACTTCGGACTATTGGAGGTGGATTGATTTATGTATTCTTTTTGCAATATTTTATTAACTGTTCGTTGAGAAATTCCACTGGCCTCCGAAACTCGTTTTTGGACTTTACAAAAGTAAGCAGTATAGTTGGTATGTTTGAATTTATCATTTTCAGTTAAGAAATATAAATAAATATTGAAAATAACTTCGCAGGCTTGCCGATCTAAACGTTTCCCTTTTCTTAGTGCTTTCGGCATGTCTGTTATAAATTGTTAATGTGGATCGAATAAAATCAATGTTTATTATTTACAAAAATGACAGACAAGAGTGAAATGTAAAGTAAAAAAAAAATATAGGTGACCTGCATTAATACACGAGTCCATGAAGTTTATCACAAAATCTAACATAAATATCAACAAAATATTTCTGTGGTATTAACTACTCTATATAGATACTTCCTCTTACAATGCGACCGTTCCCTACGTTGTCTCGATGGGTACTGAGTGCGCGTGAAGTAGTAAGACAAAAACGAACATTTCCGAGAAAATACGAAAGGAAAGGATTATTCACTACATCTGTACCTAAATATTTAGGTTTCTTCATACACTTGTCGTGATTTTCGTCATGTTTTAAGTTAAGATATTTACATCGCTCTAAATCGTTTGTATATTGCCAGCCGTATTCTACTGCCTGAAATGCTGAAACTTAAAAAACGAATGAAATCTCAGTTTTTTTTTATAATTCTTGTTTATTTTTTTCTTTTTCTTTTCAGGTAACCTCACTTTTCATAATTCTTTATTGAACACAGATATTTAAAAAGATACATTAAGAGACAACATATGCACAAAGGCGAGCTTTTCAAAATTTCGCAACTACAGAAGACGTTATCAAGGCAGGTTGCAGTGGTTTCAGTTATTCTTGAGGGCTCTGTGAAGATGTTGACTAAATTAAATTATTTAAAAAATATTATTAATTTAGTATGCAACGGGGAGTCCACCAGCAAGTCTATTTGAAGTCACCGCAAATGACTACTTCTTTGTTACTACTAGAAGCTACACTCAAGACATCCTCCAATACTGATTCAAATATACCATAATCACTGGTAGGAGGTCTGTATACGCTTACTACAATGTATCTACCAAGTTCAACACACGATAGTTCTATTATTTCCCCACAGGAAGTCTGCAAATATCCTTGCGCTCTTTAAATTATACGCCATTTTTAACCAGTTCTAAGTATCCTCCTTTTATTGCAGACTTTCTATTGAAGCAACTGGCTACTTGATAGTTGTGTACAGAGAAATTAATTTGAGACTCAAGTAGCCAGTGTTCTATTAGGCATAGTATGTCTACTCTGTATTGCTCCAAGAATAGTTCTAGCTCTAGTAATTTGCCAGAAAAGCCACCTTGTAAGATCTGATTGACTAAAACCAATTGATTTCTAGTGGAATTTTCTGTTGTCTGCCCTGACAGTTTAAATAGGGAGTCAAAGTTAATTTACTTACATTTGTCTTGGCTGTTTTTAAAACCTCAGCGTACAAAGGTTTAGTATAATTATTTCTACATTAGTCATTTTCTACTGGCACCCTAGTTATTTTCTCAACAATAACAGGGTCATAAATTTTGTATGCCAATAATTTGGCAATCTGTCGCTTAGATGACGCAGGTACATACATTGTATCCCTAGTCAGTATAAAATTTCGAATAAACTTATTCGTATCAAAATATAATAGTCGTACCCGATGACCAAAGGTCAAGTTATACATAAGCCGGTTGGGTCTAGAAATCCGGTCATTTTGTGCCTCTGTTAGAGCTTTGGAATAGGGAAAACCACACAGAATAATTCTCCTTGCCCGGAGAGATAGTATAGATTCAAAGTAATTAATCAAATCGTCTTGTTGAACTCCTGTGCTGTTATATTCCCTATTAAGCATGCAGTTTACTATCTGCAAGTAAGATGCATCAGGCATACAAATGTTTTCTACATGCTGCTGTTAGTGATTCTGCAGCTTGATACCTAAACCTACACCTAATTTATCTCAGTACACTATGGACTTGAAGGCACCATTTTCAACTGAATTGCTGGTGGGTGTTGATCGCCAATGTCCATCTAAGGCATCACAGGTTGACGTGTTGCTATGGCCCTTGTATGTATGTATTGTAATTAAATGTATTGCCCTTCACAAGGTGAGTGATTGCATTCAAACTGCGTATATGTTGGTTCTACTGGAATAATAGTTTAACTTTAGTAACATTAACGTTTGCTTACAGGCACATATATTGCTTCGGGCCCCCCACTAGGTACCATGTGTCGTAGGAACCATAAACAGCGACGTCACACACATATAAACACCCAAGACCTGGGTTTTTTTCTTTATATAAGCCGGGATTCGAACCCAGAACCTCTCGCATGGTAGGCAGAGCCACAACCGCAGCGCCTCAGAGGTCGTCACAGTTTGAATAATGGAACTAGATAATACAATTCCATAACCTGCAATCCAAATAGTATGGCTGGGTTACCTGTAAGCATAAAAATGAGAAAGTCTGCTTGCAGGATTTACCATGTCTAACGCTTGTAGCGTTGTTGTAGCTGGCGTGCGAATGTCCTGCAGGCGGCAGGGTGCCTCTGCGTCGTCATTGGTATCGGCGGCTGCCTCTACGCCGAAGCTGCCGGCGCGGGTGGGGTTTGTTGTTGCTCGTTTCATTGGGCTGCGAGTCTTGAGGGATATTCTAGTATGAGTTTACAACACGACTGGCTGGTTAGTTGGTTTTTCTGCTAGAAATCTAGTAAAAGAAAGTCTAGTTTTCTACTGTCACGATTATTGGATTGTCACTCGTTACCATTTAAGAAATAAGAAATTTATTTGCAAAGACAAGGGTAAAAAGGTCTGATTTCCTCCGGTGAGAGCCAAGTCATGGTTAATCTTATTTGAGATTTTTATAAAGTAGTCATTGAATGTTTGAGCTATTCTAGTTGCTTCTTGAACTAAAGTACCCTCATGATTAATTTGATGTATAAAATGCGGTGCTTGTTGATTCCCTGATATTTTTTTTACTACATTCCACGATGCCCTACATTTATTTTTACTATTTTGTAAATATTTATTATCAGCTTGTGTCTGTGATTGTATAATACATTTTTTTATTATACAATCACAGACACAAGCAGATAATAAATATGGTCGTTGTTCGATTCCAAATCGATATTCGATCGATGGTTTCTGAACGGTCATTTTAATTTGACGTTAGCTGTCAATCTGGCAGTTTTGACAACTGACGGACGAAAGCCATCGCAATGTAAACGCGTTTTGATTAGGGTGTTGAAATTAAATCGCAGGGCATCTGGAATGTATTCGGGATTCCCTCAGGATTGTTAATATAGCTGAGTGTGCCGTTGTCTCTCGAACCAGATAAAGTTCGGATTTTCGTGCCCGATTTGTATTTACCAGTAGAAACATAACCTGTGCTGGACACTGTGCTCACCACGCTAGCCCGCCAGTCATACCTGGTTGGCTGAAGAACCTGTCTACCAAGAAGAGCCTAGGGTGCACCCGGGCCTTGCAGAGAGACAGGAGGTTGACGGGACCGAAGCACAGACCAGGTTAGATCTACCCCACATAACTTCAGCTCGGTGAATCGCCGACGTTCATCACTTCTTGGCACCTGATCGTCACGCTACCTCGTAGCTCATGGGCCCCTACGAGGTCATTAGGTGCTGAGAAGCCTGAACAGTCGTATTTGTTTTTGTTATAGTGTTTTTGTAAAAATGATATCTTAAGTATCTTTTTGTTTTACAGCTGATTCTAAGTCCTTTTGAAATCCATTTAGGTTTGACTTCCATGTTTTTTTTTTTAATTTTGATTGTTGGAAAACAAAGGTTATAGAACAAAAAATAATAATTCATTGAAGTTATCGAATGCCTTATTGAGGTCAGATTCTTCGTACGCCTCTGAGAAAGATAAGCATTGGAGACATTCACGTCCCACTAAAAATCCTGAGGAGTTGTTTGTTTTACAGCTGATTCTAAGTCCTTTTGAAATCCATTTAGGTTTGACCTTCATGTTTTTTTTTAAATTTTGATTGTTGGAAAACAAAGGTTATAGAACAAAAAAAATAATTCATTGAAGTTATCGAATGCCTTATTGAGGTCAGATTCTTCGTAAATCTCTGAGAAAGATAAGCATTGGAGACATTCACGTCCCACTAAAAATCCTGAGGAGTTGTTTGTCAATCCCCAAGCTTACATACACGTTGCGTACGGCTCCGATGTGGCTTTGTAAGGAGGAATCCACTTAGTATGATACCGTACTGAAGGCTAGTTTACTAGAGTCGATTATGAATATCGAAATAACTTCCAATCAGTGGTGCCAAGCAGCTTTGTCTATCAGGCATGGTGGTTTAGGCATTCGACGGTGCGTGACACCGAGATCTTGTCTTCGTCGCATGTGGTGCGAGACCTTGTCACTCGTATTTTAAATATCCATCTTGATGGTTTTTGTATTCCCTTCGCCGAGGAGGCATTAGAGTTATGGCATGTTTGGTGTCCTGGTAGCACTTTGCCCCAGCACAGAGCACACAGCGCAATTGGGATGAGGTATCGTGCGGAGTCACGCTAAAGGTGTTATTAAACCGGAGTTTTGAGGTCGAGCTGGCACGACTGCATTAAGTTTCGCAGCCAGAGTCAGGGCTCTGGCTCCACGCCTTGCCTTCTCCTCAACTAGGAACATTTCTGGACAATGACTCGTTGCGCGTGGCTGTCGCCTTGCGCCTTGGCTGTGACCTGTGCCAGTCTCATTCCTGTGAGTGTGGTGCGGGTGTGGACCCTCGGGGTCGGCACGGTCTGCACTGCGTTCGAAGCGCAGGCAGGCTTTTTCGGCACTCGTCCATTACGACATTTTCAAGCGGGTTTTGTAACAGCCAATATAACTTGGTATTGGAGCCCGCGGGTCTGTGTCGTACCGATGGGAAATGCCCGGATGGCCTGACCATGATTCCAGGGGTGAGGGGCGCTCATTGCTTTGGGATGCGAAGTGTGTTTGCACATTCGCCCTTTCCCACCTGGCGTCGACCGTGTCCACCCTGGGGGCCGCAGCGGAAGAGGCAGCGACCCAAATAACCCCTAAATCTGTCGCAGTTGTCATAAAAAATGGGGAAGGGGGAGTGGAAGATGCTCCAAACCTCGCATCTACCTGTGTATTCCAACCAGAGTTGCTAAGTAAAAGGTCTCGCAACTAATGTCATGTTGAATTCCCTTTATTGCGGAGTAAGGATCTCCCTAAGCTTGGCACAGAATGCTACAATAGGGCCTAACGGATTCTAAGAGATGCATCTACCTATGTCAAATGACAAACTTGGAGCTATTTTGATATTCCCTGCGGATGTGATTCCGCGACAGAATGCAAATCATATTAATTCGTTAGCATTCCCGCAGTATGAAACTGCGAAAACGCCGCGTGACTCAGTAGTGTTCGCGGTCAACTGACTCACTCGGACAACCGCGAGAATCGGCCAGCAATAATATAATTCGCGGGGTTTGGAAGACATCCTTTCTTACGTAACGGCGTGACCTACTCTCTTATCATCGGGCAACACTACTACTCGCCATGACAATATGTATATCCCCTACCCTGTAAGACTTTTCAGGTAATCACACCACCTACAAAAGGGGCAGATCCTTATTATATGCCCAAGTTTGCAATATGACACAACCACCGCATCACATAAGAGGATAAATTACAAATCAATATACAATACAAATAGCCAACAGGCACTCCGGCTACCAGGTAGTGTAGTTATAATCAACTACAAACCGACAGCATAATTCTTATCTGTAATAAATAACACACAACAATAACTTCAATTGAAGCTGGCTGAATAAATTAAGTATATGTAGGATTTTAAGAAAGTTAACGCAAGCTCTGTCTTTCGTAAGAATTTGGTATATTAAAAAAACTTCACGTAAGGTGGAGAAAAATGTAACCAGAGTAGTTATCTAAAACGTTAATAAATACAAGGGCCAAGTAGATTAACGCAATACTACTTAGTGTTACCTGTGTAACTTAATTTTACAGAAATTTAGAACACAGAGCAATTAAGGGAAATAAATTAATCCGTCAGTTTGATTATTACAAGATGAGTAAACTGACAAAGACCTCAACTTTAATTTTAGTTCAAGGATGAGGAATGCCTACCTAAGCGGCTAGCCGGCAATAGATCTACCTTATTCAGTTTTAAAAATCCAGTAACATGCATCGCATATCGACGCAGTTATCTAAATAGGTGAACGACAGCGCTACACATTATGGATTATCATTATACGGTTTGAAGCTACACAACTTGTACCGTTTGATATTCAGATAAGTATAATAAGGAGTCCGAGTCGAGATAACTAACTCAAACTTCCAGTAACAATTATATACGCCCCTACTTAGACCAAAGCCTCAACTATATCGACACCGCTGTTGGCACCAGTCCTGTCTCTGAGAGTAGGGATCCTGGTGTGGTCTTCAATAAAAGGCTGGACAGTATATTTTTACGTAGGTTATAATGATGTGGAACATGAGTTGTTACTATAAAGCCTCGATTCGGAGTGACAGATAATGGTGTGACAGCTGTCAATGGCGTTTGGTTTCACCATAGTCTTGTAAAGATCCCCCCCTTATGTTTTATATTTTTTATTTTAACCTATACTTAACAACGCTTTTAAGCATATGTTAATTGCAGAAATATTCAATAGTAATATTTCTCAGTATAATGGCCAAATGTGATCGTATTACTGTGGTAGGACTTGCTACGTTGTGTAATTTTTTGTTTCAGCAAACCCAGATTCTTTTAGAGGCATGAAGTAGGTAAAGAAAATCCATGAGAAAGAAATTAATAGTTTGAGATGGAGGTGATGTAATTGGTCATAAAAATTTGTTTACAAAGAATTGGAAATATCCTTGGACGAGGCAAACATCGAATAATTATAAGCTTAAAGAAGGTAGTTACACTTCCCTAAATCTAGATTCTGTCGCTGTTGTCATAAAAAATGGGGAAGGGGGGAGTGGTAGATGCCCCAAACCTCGCATCTACCTGTGAATTCCAACCAGCATTGCTAAGTGAAAGATCTCGCATCTATATTAACATCTAGTTGCGAGATCTGTTGAATTCCCTTTAATGAGGAGTAAGGATTTCCCTAAGCTTGGCACAGGATGCTACAATAGGGCGTAACGGACTCTAAGTGACGCATGTACTTATGTCAAATGACAAACTTGTTGATATTCCCTACGGGTGTGATTCCTCGACCGAATGCAAATTATATTAATTCGTTAGCATTCCCGCAGTATGAAACTGCAACAACGCCACGTGACTCGGAAGTATTCGCGGTCAACTGTCTCACTCAGACAACCGCGAGAACCGGCCAGCAATAATTTAATTCGCGGGGTTTGGAAGACATATTCCCATCCTTTCTTACGTAACAGCGTGTCCTACTCCCTTGTCATCGGGCACCACTACTACTCGCCATGACAATATGTACATCCCCTACCCTGTAAGACTTTTCAGGTAATCACACCACCTACAAAGGGGCAGATCCCTATTATTCGCCCAAGTTTGCAATTTGACACAACCATCACATCACACAAGAGGATAAATTACAATTCAATATACAATACAAATAGCCAACAGGCACTCCGGCTACCAGGTAGTGAAGTTTTAATCAACACCAAACCGACAGCATAATTCGTATCTGTAATAAATAACAATCAAAAATAGCTTCAATTGAAGCAGGCTAAATAAATTAAGTATATGTAGGTTTTTAAGAACGCTAATGCAAGCTCTGTCATTCGTAAGAATTTGGTATAGTTAAAAAACTTCACGGAAGGTGGAGAAAAATGTAACCAGAGTAGTTCTATAAAACGTTAATAAATACAAGTGCCAAGTAGATTAACGCAATACTACTAAGTGTTACCTGTGTAACTTAATTTTACAGAAATTTAGAACACAAAGGAAGGGAAATAAACTAATCCGTCAGTTTGATTATTACAGGATGAGCTGACAAAGAACTCAACTGTAATTTTAGTTCAGGATATGAGGATGGGGAATGCCTACCTAAGCGGCTAGCCGACGACAGATCTACCTCAATCAGTTTTGAAAACCCAGTAACACGCATCTCATGTCGACGCAGCTATTTAAATAGGCGAACGACAGTGCTACGCATTATGGATTATCATTACACGCTTTGTACCTACATAACATTTTCCGTTTGTTATTCGGATAAGTATAATGAGGAGTCCAAGTCGAGATAATTAACTCATAGTTCCAGTAACAATTATATACGCCCCTATTAAAACCGAAACCACTACTACATTGACACTGCCTTGTGGTGTACAGTTAAAAAGGACAAGCAACGACAATATTCACAATACTCGGTAGCGGTATTTAAAGTTAAGAGAAATCAATAAATTAGGTTAAGTAAACTGTGCATCAAACCAGACAGGAGTTCCTGGCGCGCTGAGATGCCGCGCGAAAGCAGGTCAAAGCTCAACCGATCAGCCGGCTGATGGTCAGGTACAGCCGCGCGTTGCTAAGCCAACAAGCGCGAGCGCAGCCCCTGGAAATGTGATACCGAATAGCAAATAGTTTTAAGCAAGTGCACGTTGCAAACCCGAATCTTCCAAATTACGCGTAACATAAAGATAGATATATAAACAACAGTAAAATATAAATCACAGCAAGTACAAATAAGATTAGGCACACGTCACCGGATTGTAATGAATACTTGACAAAGTGGGCTTAGGCCTATTCCTCTGTCAACCACGAGAGCTTGTTAAACCTAATAAACTTTATCATTCTAGAGCTGAATCAGATTAATAAATATGATTCAAAACGGCAAAGCAATGCGTCTTGCATTTCTTAAAATAAATTTAAAAGCGTTGATCAATTTATTAACTAAAACTATTGAATTATACTCAGTGATCTGGATTCGAACCAGATTAATTATAATTCTCCGTGGTCTAATGGGCCTCACGCTTGCCTCTCAAATAGAAGATGCAGGTTCGACTCCGATGTACGACATACTAGCCACTTAATGATAAATTTATTAACTATAACTACTGGATGATAATCAGTTCTCTGGATTCGAATCAGATTAATTATAAAGAGCTCCGCCCACGCTTGCCTCTCACACAGAAGTTGCAGGTTCGACTCCCGATCATGTACCAGTGCGACAATCAATCCATTTTAAGGACACTATATGGACGTTCTAACGGTGATGGAAAACATCGTGAGGAAACCTTTACTACTCCATAGCTGCGGCGATAGGCCAATTGTCAGCCATTGCGGAGCATGAAATAACCGGCTCAAAATGGGCACAGTTGCGCCCCTACCACCCCGCATGGGAAAAGGCGTGACGATATGCAATTATAATTCTCCACATCTCTGAAATGTAACAAAATAAAATAGACTTACCACTTTGTGCTATCCTTCACTCGACATCCGACGCCTACCATGTGTACCTTTACTCACCATTCGGCGAAGGCCCCCTGACGCCGCAGTCTCGCCTCTCGCACCCAGCACCAGAAAAACTCCCGCACTTCCTGTTATTCCGCTTGATGAAGTCCTCCTCGCTGTCGACTGCCCTGTTCCGTGTCTAAACCCGGTCTCCCTACCCTGTCAAATTCCCGGCTTTTCGGCGTAGGCGCAGCCTACCTACTCTACTACCTACCCTTCCAGTCTCGACCAATCACATCGCCAAATCTCATTCAAGACTACGCCCCTATGTCATCTCATTGGCTCATGTACTCATGGTGCTATCAGGATTATTATTTTCACAAGCATAATAGTTAGCCTATTTAGTTCTTTCCATGCCTAGATCCACCCCAAGAAATAGAACGATGCTGACGATACTGATACATGAAACTTTTCGCCACCGCCTATAAGATGTTGTTAATATTAGGTTTTCGCTATATACTTTATTTGGTTCTTTACGTCACACACTTGCCCAAAGTGGGTGATAAAATAATTAGCAACCAAGATTAAATATATCAGGATCTCATTTTAGTATGTTACCTAAAAACAATGATTCAGTGAATGATTATGCCTAATCTAACCTATCAGAGCTCAATTAATTTCAACGACCCGAATGGCCGAGTCGGCAGTGCCACACCCACGAAGCCAAGGGTCCCAGGTTCGAGTCTCAGTGGGGGCAAACATTTGTCTGACGAAAACGGATGCTTGCACCCCAGTGACGGCCGTTTATCTATCTCAGTATAATATTTATAAGTATGTGTATCGCCGTCTAGTAACCAAGATACAGGGAATCCTAGTTTGGGCCAGATCAATGTGTACAAATAGTGCTCAATGTATTATTATTATTATTAATTTCAAAGATGTCATACGGCATTCATTCAGTAGGGTGCAAACAATGGCATCGATCCCTGGCTTTATTTAGACAACAACGTCTTAAAATAATAAAACATCAGCGCCGTACTCGCCTTTTTACACCATCATCATTGAATTATTGCAGGACAGAGTATTGTAAAAAATAACCAATTACAAGTTATGACTTGCTTACCCAGAACTTCGTATTTCTTGCCATGATGCAAGTAATTGGCCAGAAGATAAATGACCTTTATTTTATTATCTCGAATGATCATAAGAGTGACCTTGTGATAGACTAAATTACTTACTTCCTACCGAGCCATACATAGAACTGAGAGTTTTAGCTAAATAGTTCTGGTCAATGTTTCTTTTAAGTCTAAAAAAAATTAATCGGTGCACATTTGTTTACAGTCAGCTTTTATGACTTTATTACTTAAGTTATTCCCAAAACTCCAACAAACCGATATAAACTACCTTTCTTGATTTTATGATAATTTTGTATGATTTAGTTAAACAGTGCATGTTGGGATCGTTACAGTCTCCCGGCCTTGAAGGATCCTAGGATCTTCAATGATCAACTGGTAGTGGGCAGATGGTGTTGTAAGCACCTCGGATGATTCCATTTTTGGTTCGGATATCTGCAACCCTGGCGATTCCATCCGTCCCTGGTATGATGCGAACAACA
Organism: Argyresthia goedartella; assembly: GCA_949825045.1. Taxonomy (NCBI): domain Eukaryota; kingdom Metazoa; phylum Arthropoda; class Insecta; order Lepidoptera; family Argyresthiidae; genus Argyresthia; species Argyresthia goedartella. The sequence continues at coordinate 14,542,478 of OX463821.1, read as the reverse complement.
CGTCCTAAGAGCCACATCAAGGGTGGTGATGCTTTATTATTGATGACTACTAGGCTGCCTTCTGTCAAGTCACCAGTGGATTTGAACCATTTGGTTTTCTTCAGCAGCCATAATACATATTCTTCGGAGAAGCAGGTCCAGAAATGTCGTTTAAGGCATTCGATGCGTTTGAATCGTGGAAGGCTGTTGACGTTGACCGTTTCGATCTGTGGATGGGGCAACATTAGGAGGGATCGACCGATTAGGAAATGTGCGGGACTAAGAGGACTGAGGTCCAAGGGATTGTCGGGTATAAGAGTCAAGGGCCTCGAATTTAATATTGCTTCGATTTGACATAAGCATGTCGACATCTCTTCGAATGACAGATTGGATTGACCTAAGATCCGTCTTAGGTGATGTTTCATGGATTTGACCGCGGACTCCCATATACCACCAAAGTGTGGTGTGTAAGCGGGAATAAATGAAAAGTTTATTCCTTCGTTTTCGATTTCAGAAGTTGAAACTTGTTACAGATAAAGGTGGTGCCGTTATCACTAAAAAAGTTGCGAGGTTTTCCTTTCCTGGATATAAAACGATGTAGAAAAGCTATGAAGGCTTCTTTGGTGAGATCCGGGACGAGTTCAAGATGCACAGCTCTCGTTGCTAAACACACAAAGACACAGATGAAGGATTTTAGCAATCTACAGCCACGCCCCTTGCGGTCAGCGATCATAATTGGTCCGGCGTAATAGACGCCTGTCTCTAAGAATGGGAATTTAAGGTGAACACGCTGTTCTGGAAGATTCCCCATCACGGGTTGGATTGTTTCTCCTCTTTGCCTGCAGCACCTGACACAAGAACGTACAGTCTTCTTTGCTAGATTTCTAGCGCCACGAGCCCAATATTTAGGCCTGGTACTGGCTAACAGTAATTGAAGACCTGCATGGAGGAGATCTTTGTGGTATTTTTCGAAGATTAATTTTGTTATTGGATGCTTACTGCAAAGCAAGATGGGATGCTTGACATTATAGTCGTAAAAAGAATTGAAGAGTCTACCACCAACTCGTATAAGACCTTTCGAATCAAGAAAGGGCGAAAGGGGAAGCAGGCGATTTTTGGTTGGTAGATCTTTACCTAAAGACAGAGCTATATGTTCTTCCGTAAAGGCCTCCTTTTGTGATAATTTCAAAAGGAAATGTAAAGCCTCAGAAAGCTCTGCTGATGTAAGAAATATGTTGTTTTGTACGCGTTTTCTACATTTGTTGACGAATTTAAAGATGTAAGCCATGATGCGTTGCAATTTAGTGAAAGAGGATATAGTATGCATCATTGACTCAAGGTTATTATTGTCGTTTTTGCTGATGCAAAGGGTCAGAACGATTTCTGGTAGCTCTACCTCTGTAGACCGAGGAAAGGCTGGCCACTGTCGCTCATCCAATTTTAAAAATGGAGGTACTGTCTACCACATGCTACAAGAACCTATCTGGTCTGCGCTTAACCCGCGTGAGGCAATGTCTGCGGGGTTTTCTTGAGACGGAACATAACGGCAAGTATGATCCTTGAAATCTTCCTGCAACTCAGAAATTCGATGGCGAACGAAAGGCTTCAGCTGTGTGGGTGACGAAGAGAGCCATCCCAGCACGATGGTAGAGTCACACCAGAAGAAACATTATTGTAATTTTTAGGTAAGTGAACTAAGAACTTTCGTACACAGTCTTGTTCCTAACAAGGCTCCGCAAAGCTCAAGACGGGGCATTGTAGTAGGTTTTATAGGTGCTACTTTGCTCTTTGCAGTCACAAGATGAACTTCGACTACACCATTCTTGGTTAAGGTGCGTAGATACACGCATGCACCATAAGCTTTCTCCGAAGCGTCCGTAAATACATGTAGTTGACGAATTATAGATGTATCACATGTTACCCAGCGTGGTATTTCTAAGTTGTTTAAGTGTGACAATGTTGTTTCAAAGTGTGTCCATGATTTGTGTATATTGTCTGGCACACGTTCGTTCACAATTGTTGCATTATGATCTTGGCCTCTACTATACCAGGTACGACTAAACCAAGTGGATCAAATATTTGCGCAATCGTGGATAAAATGTGTCGTTTTGTGACTTCGTCTTTGTTGTTTATGTTGATGACGTACGTAAATGTATCTTGAAAGCATTTCCAATTGAGACTTAATGTTTTTGACAGTTCATTCTCGCTCAGGTTCAATGAGTCAGGTATGTGGCTATTTTTTGAAATTGTGTGCAAGATATCAGGGGAATTTCATTGCCACTTCCGAAGGTTAAGCTGAGCTGAGTTTAGGGTGTTTGCTACATCACGACAGAGTTTGATTGTTTCATCAATTGTGTTTCCACCTGACATAAAAGTCATGTAGTATAGTGTATTGTAACTTGTTTGTACATTTTTGGCCCAACTCCACAAGACATCTAGTTGCAAGAAAGGGTGCCGAAGCTGTGCCGTAAGTGATCGTGTTTAGAGTGTACGTTTTAAGTGGTTGTGTGGGATCTGGTCTCCTTAATATTTGTTGCAACTCACGATAACTCTCTTTTACCTCTACCTGTCGGTACATCTTTTCGATGTCAGCAGATACGACATAATTATGCTGTCGGAATCTCAGTAGGATGGATTGAAGGTCGTCTTGAACAGTTGGCCCAACCATTTGTATATCATTATAGTACTTGCCTGACGTAGTGACTGCTGAGGCGTCAAAGACTACACGAAGTTTTGTGGTTGTACTTGATTCTCTATTGACACCATGATGAGGCAAATAATATGAAATGCCTTTATCCGAATGAGATGCGTATTGTGTGTTTTCCGTCATGTGTTTGAGTTCTAAGTACGCATTCATGAAATCAACATACAACGATTTTAATTTTGGTTCTCTCTCTAGTCGGCGCTCAAGGGATACGAATCTACGTTTTGCCACATCGAAAAAGTTTCCCAGTGCTTGACGAGGTTCTTGAAGAGGTATGTTGACCATGAAGCGGCCCTCAGAGTCTCGTTCTGTTGTTTCCATGAATATTTGTTCATATGTGCGTTCCTCAGTAGTTAGATTATGTTTTGATGAAATTGTATCTAATTCCCAAAAGCGAGTTAAGTCCGTAAGTGTGTTGTCAGTGTTGGTGAACAAACACATCGGTGATTGTGGGGTGTTTGATGTAGATTTATGAACGATCCCCGAAATAAGCCAGCCGAGCTTTGTCTCAACTAAAGATGGCTTATTTTTACCCATGCAGATGCGATTTGCGCCGATAAGATCCCAGAATATATCTGCTCTCAGTAAGATGTCGATTGAAGAGGGAACATTAAAAGTGGGGGCAGCAAGACAAATCCCTGACGGCAGAGGTAAATCGTTTATGTTTATGTATGTGTTAGGTATTGAAGAGGTGATTTGTGGCATTATGTAGCAGTCAACGTTCATGTTGTAGTCCTCACTGTAAGACCCCAATTTGAATGAGCATAGCAAGTGTACAGCAGATGGGATTGTTGACACATGGGCAAGCACTTTTGTTGTACTTACTTGTGTTGGTGGCTAAGAGAAAACTCTTCGGCTTTGAATAAGTGCTGGCCGTATCCGACTTGTTTCAAGGGTCGGGACTCCTCAAGAGTCTCTAAGAGGTCAGCTCTATTGCAAAGAAAGGTCGTGAAATTGGATAAGGCTGGAAGAGCGGAAAGTCCATTACGAAACTCTTCCCATTCCCGACTAGTCACGTTATCGAGTTTAGTTGCCATCATATGAATGATTAGAGTATCGTAGTGTTTAGTGGGCTGATCAAGGGTGGATAAAGCCCTAAGATTTTTGTTTGTAGTATCTAGTAAGTGACGAAGTGCACCACTAGATTCTTTGTGGATGTGCTCAACGTTAAAAAGAGCCTGGACGTGGTTATTAACCAGCAGTCGTTTATTGTCATACCTATCGCACAAGAGTTTCCATGCTGCCTCATAGTTTTTTGCCCTGAAGTCCCGATTGTCGATAATTTGGAGAGCACTATCTTTTAAAGATGCACGAAGATAGTGCAGTTTGTTGATGTCGTCTATGTTTGTCTGGTTATGTATGAGCGAGGCTAATGTGTCCCTAAATTCGAGCCAATTATGATAGCTGCCCGCAAATTTAGGTAAGTCTATTTTAGGCAGTCGGACTTGATTTTGTCCATGTGTAACTGTATTTTTAACGCTTGAACTAACCTCGGTCGCGACCTCATCCTTCATAGACTTCTGAGCTTTGTCCATTATATTACGCGCTATTGACAGTGCTTGTAGTAAGAACCCTCAAATTGTTCGCGATCTTTGTATTTTTCGGCTGGCGTTTCCGATAACATCTCTAACTCCATCTGTAATTCATCGTAAGAAGCATCTTCAAATTTTGCCAGGCGAGCACCTAGTTCAATAACCTGGGTCTCTGACAATTCTACATTTGTTATTGTTCTTACGTAATTTATGAATTGTGTGAGTTTTGAATTCATGGAGGCTCTTTTTTTGGTTATTTGTTTGATTGATTCCTCCTCTGCCATTGTTTACTAATGTTTTGTGGCTGCAAGTAAGATAGACAAGTTGTTTCGTGAATGAAAACGATCAAATTCTATGATAAAACGAATCCGTATTTTGCATAAACGAAACGGCAATTGGTGTTCGAAAGGTGAATAATTACAAGTAGTATTATTTGTAAACAAATCTGCAGTTTGCTAAAACGAAACGAAAATTTACGTTCGAAAGCTAAATTGTAATTTATTAAAGTTTCTAACTTGATAATAGTTGTGATGATAATTATTGAGAACAAATTGCGTTTTGCTATGTCAAAACTTGCAGCTGTTCAAAATCCGATAATGTATTTTGTAAATAGATGAACTATAACTAGATTATAACTGTATTATTATTAGGTATGAACGTTTTCTTATCTCAAACAAATAGTGTTTTGCGATTAAATACAAAACTAACAATTGTTCCAGTTTTTAATGATGATTATGTAAGTATATAAAGTGAATTAATTAAAATTTAACTGTATTAGGTAATAAAATTAAGCTGCTTCTATCTCTTCTATCTATTGTTTGTTATGTACTAATAGTTATGTTGAACAGATGCCAAGTGAATACCAGCTGTTTTTTTTTATTGTTAAGATGATGAGACAATGAAATTATTATGTGCAATGAAAATGAATATGATGTCTTATGGTATTTTTCGGTAAATAAATGTTTAGTAGGTACGTAATTATCTTTGTTGTTTACCTGTTACTGTTTATGATTTGTATAAGCAATGAGTTGGTAGGTATTCTACGGTATTCTAGTATGGATGATTTTGTGCTTTATCTTATCAGAAGCATGATTGAGATGGAATGATTGATGGTATGAATGAAAGGTTATATGAATATGAAAGAAAGGTGAGGTATGGAATGATCTTACAGGATATTAGTTGTTGCTCTGCTGATTCTAATCAACTTGTTTTCACAAGTAAGTAGTAGATATTATTTCCACAATAGGTTCACTGTAGTGGTATTGTCTTCGTGTTGCTTTGCAGTAGGCTTCCGTGTATACAATGCAGGTTGGTCTCGTCTCCGTTTAGCGTTGCAGTAGTCAGTTGGGTAGAAAATGTAGGCTGCCTCTGTATGGACTTCGTGTGGTTACGTAGCAAGTTGACATGCTTTTCTCGAAGAAGAAAGCACTATCTTGGAGCTCCACTCGACGGCACGTAACAAGACGTGAAGCTTTGCTCGTAGAAGAGAACAAGATCCAACAGTTCCACGCGACGGCACGTCAAGTAGTAAGTCCACTTTCCGGCGGTGATGGACCATATGTTGGTACCAGTCCTGTCTCTGGGAGTAGGGATCCTGGTGTGGTCTTCAATAAAAGGCTGGACTGTATATTTTTACGTAGGTTATAATGATGTGGAACATGAGGTGTTACAATAAAGTCTCGACTCGGAGTGACAGATAATGGTGTGACAGCTGTCAATGGCGTTTGGTTTCACCACCGCCTTGTGGTGTTGGTGGTGATGTGATTTAAAATTAGATGGAGTTGAGACTACAGTTAAAAAGGACAAGCAATGACAATATTGACAATTAGTGTCCGACCGAAATTTCGGTTTCGGTTTCGGTTTCGGTTTCGGCCAGTTTCGGCGCAAAATTAATGTTGCGGCAATGTTTCGGTTTCGGCCACAAATCAGCCGAAATTTCGGCGTTGCCGAAACTCACGTTCGTCAGTTATCGGGTGCGCTCGGCAGTAGTCGGCAGTCTCCGCCACGAGCAGGTTGGGTTACGGAGGCCGGCGTGCATGCGACATGTCATCTTGACCTTGGAAAACATTAGTCAAACGTTGATTTGATTTGACGATCAGTACAGTTTGTTTACTTTGTGTTGTTTGATATTTCTATTGATTTTGAGTTTTCACACAAAATAAATGGTGAGTACTTTTGTGTATTAATTAATTATATTACTTCGATACTAAATTGATTGATAAACAAGCAATAGCAACAAACATAATGCAGAATCCATATTAAATTAATAATCGCAAGAAAAGAAATTACGAACGGTGATTTGTTGTGTGAATGTTAAGGGTTATGTTTTACGTTAAATATAATTCTGTCTTAGACAAGTTTAACTGGTAGTGTGTGCCATTCCCGCTCCGGTCCATTTGATTTCATAGATTTTGAATTGTATTATCAAGCCAGAAGGTGGAAAATCGTAGGCCATTTTTACAACTACCCACAGTTTAATGGTAAACCTTCTAATATTTTTGTTATTTCATTTAATTATATTGTTTTAGGTACATATCACAAACATAACAAGATGTCGCAGGGAGAGAAAAATTCACTCTGGGAATTTTTCGAAAAATGCACAACAGATTTAGCGAAAGCCGTCTGCAAGATTTGCAACAAATCTATTTCCTTAGGCAGTCTGGAGCCAAAAAACAAACTTTGCATGGTGTAAAGCTGCATTTATCAAAATACCATGAATCGGAAAACCGGCAGGTACGTTGCTGTACTTATATACTTTACTGTGTTTGTGATGTTATGTACCTAATCTACAAGTGTGTCGGAAATAAAAGTAATTTTATTTTCAGGTTTTAAAAAGACGATCCGAAATAAGCGATTTCAAAAGTGAATCCATATGCAAACAAAGAAAACTACCTCCAATAACATCTACTCCAGAAGAAAGTAATGAAAAACCAAACCTGAAACAGTTCACTATCCCCGGTCTTGCCACTAAACCAAAGGCAACACAATGGCCAATGTGATAATTGTCGACATGTTGCCATATTCTTTGGTGTCTGGTGAATCATTTAAGCGGCTTAATTTTACTGACACTGCTGCGTTTCATAAGTCTCGACTCAAGTCCGAAAAATACTTCAGAACATCTTTGATGCCAAAGACTTACGAGACAGTGAAAGCTAACGTGCGAACCTTGGTGGAAAAATGCGAATGGTTGAGCGCTTCCACAGATATATGGACCAACTCTAGTAAAACATGCTCACTACTTGGTTTTACAGCACATTTTATTCAAGGAGATCAACGTTTGAAAGTTATTCTGGGAGCATGTGTGCTTGAAAAAGACCGTACTGGTCAATATATTGCTCAAAAATTCACGGAGATGGTAAACGAGTGGAACCTTCAAAACAAGTTGTTTCTTGTGCTTCGCGATAATGCAGCTAACATGATTTGCGCAATGCGTGGTCAATTTGAATCTTTAGGCTGTGTGTCACACACACTGCAACTAGTCATCAAACAGGCATTGTTCACAGACGAAAACACTAAAGAAGTGCTGAAATGATGCAGGAAAATAGTGGGTCATTTTAACCACAGTGAACCAGCTACCAGGAAACTGACTGAGTGCCAAAAGCAATGTGGATTGCCAGAACATGCCCTAGTTCAAGATATGGAAGTGAGATGAAACAGCACGTTCTTGTCATTAGAGAGGCTGTTAGAACAAAAAAGTGCGATAAACTTGTATAGCGTCGAACATGGTAAAATCGACTTACTGAACTCGGAAGACTGGGAAATAATCAAACATGTGTTTTAAAATATTTTTATGAAGCCACACTGGATTTGTCGTTCGATCAGGCGTGCACTCACGACAGAGTGCCTCACGATCAGATGGAAACAAGTGAATCACAGGAGGTCACAATCAAACAAAAAATACTGAACTATCTGTCGGAGCCCCTGCTGCAAAGAAATGCCGACATATATTCCTATTGGAATTCAAGCCCTTATCCCTCCTTGAGAAAAGCTGTTCAAAAATATCTTTCAGCACCTCCTACGAGTGTGCCTAGTAAGCAACTTTTTAGTGCTGCTGGACAGATTTACGCAGATCGCCGAAGCAATCTGCTGGGAAAAAATGCCGAGAAACTGCTTTTTTTGGCGTATAACATTAGGCTTTTTAATTTCGAATATTAAACTAAACATAGTTAGAAGACTATATTTTATTTTTTTACTGTATTTTGTATTAAGGCTGTTCACGACTATTAACAAAATTATATTGCAGTGTTAATAAGTCTTAAATTTATAGTTTTTTCAATATAATGTTGATTTGATGTGTATTTTTTTTTGTTTTTATTTTAGTCTAATAAATTTAGAGGCAATTGTAGCTAGAAACTTATGAATTCCCATCCCATAAATTAAATTAAGAAAGAACTAAAAGTTTCGGTTTCGGTTTCAGTTTCGGCCGAAACCGGGCGCTCGCCGAAATTTCGGTTTCGGTTTCGGTTTTGGCGAGAAATCGTATTTCGGTCGGACACTATTGACAATACACGATACCGGTATTTAAAGTGAAGAGCAATCAAAAAATAAGGTTAAGAAAACTGTGCATCAAACAAGACAGGAGTTCCAGGCGCACTGTGATGCCGCGCGAAAGTGGGTAAAGTCTCGCCCGATCAGCTGATGGCCAGGTACAGCCGGGCGTTGCTAAGCCAACAAGCGCAAGCGCAGTCCTACTCGGCGAAGACCTCTCGACGTCGTAGTTTCGCCTCCAGCGTCCGGCACCAAGAACCTCTCGCATTTCCTGTACTCCCGCTCGGTGAAAGCCTCTCCAGGCTGTCGACTATCCTGTGCCTGTGTATCTAACCCCGTTCTCCCCTCTCTCAAATACCCGGCCTTTCGGCGTGGACGCAGGCAGCCTACCTACTCTACTAAATACCGTTCTAGTCTCGACCATCTTGACCATCGACTCTACATCGCCAAATCTCATTCAAGGTTATGCCCCTATTTCATCTCATTAGCCCATGTACTCATGGTGCTATCAGGCTTTTTATTTTAACAAACATCTATATAGGCTATAGTTCTTTCCATGTCTAGTGCCACCCCAAGTTTTTTTTTTTTTTGGCAACACTGAGGTCAACAACCGACTGAGATTTTTCATATGTAAAATTAAAACATAAATTGTTTTCTTGTGTAATTAAACTACAATTCTAGTTGTATTTAATAGGATAATGACAAATATACGTGTAACTATAAATATTTTATATGAGTGATGTGTATTTGATGCAAACTGGCCAATTGTTTTTCCGTTACAGAATTTTGCTTTGTCATTGTTATTCTCGGTTCGGAGTGATTTAGTTCTACTTTCTGTGTATTCTAAGCGAAAACATAACATCTGGAATCTAATTTCAACCAAATAAATCACGTAAGTGGCAATCATTTCGAATTCGGCTTAGCTGACAATTATTCTGGAAGTTTGTTGTCACTCATACATACTATTTTCCATTCATATCTATAATGCACAGTCGCATGCAGACCCGTAAAGCACGCCAAGTAGAATCCTAACTAAAACTGGCTTTAGAAGAATTTTAAACTATCTAGGGAATTGTGTAGCCAGTTGACTTGTGAACGGGAGGACAATGAAAAGATATTGCTAGAAGCATTAGATAATAATACTAAACTAAAAATCGAGCTGTCTACTTCACACTCACAATATGAAAATATACTTGAAGAAGAAAATAGGTCAAAAATTATAATTCATGGTTTTGATCAGTGCGCTGCTGAATATGAGTTTGCTTTGAAGAGAATTTCTACCCTGGAAAAGGACCTGTCTGATGCCCTTAATAAAATCACACAAATAGAAGAGGAGTCTCATGGTTCAGCAGCACTAAAATTCCAAAATTTTATTGATGTTAGCGGATAATTTGAATGGCCAAGTTTCTGTTGCATGCAGAGATGTGTCCAGTGCAGTTTTTGATTTGACTCATGAAGACTCAGTGGTGGACTCTGGTTCAACATGCAGCAAAAACGCATCAAAAAGATATGTTAAAATTAAAAACAAAAATTAATATCTCATAAAAATCTCGTCTCGATAAAAGTTTATATAATAAGAGCAAAATAGAAATTTTTGAAAAGTTTAAAATGTATATGGCAGAGTTAGAAATTAATAAAACAAAATATGAGAAAGACGTGCAAAATCTTAAGTCTGAACTTGCCAGTGTCAATGGCTGCTTGCGATCTATTACTGCCCGCTATGAAAAATCTCAAGAGACCATCGAGGAGTACTCCCTCGCCATGGATGAGCTGTTTAAACTGTCTCATAGTAATCAGGAACGCTATGAGTATTTGGTGGCCAATCATATGTGTGACTGCCAACGTTCCTTGCAACAGCCGGAGAGACCAGCTTCAACCACCAGCCTTGAAATAAGTATCCGACCCAAGATTTCAGGTTCGCACAAAAACATCACAAGCTAAACTGTTATTTTTTGTGATGAAATTGGAAGAAACTTAGTCATATTATTGGATAAATTGGGACACTCAGTCATAAATAAATGATATTACATACAATGTCATATAATAATAGTTTGATTCATCTGATTGACTCTAACACATATGTTAGGGATAATGTTTATTTGACCAAAGGTACTTACTACCTTTCAGATTTTTACAAACGACAGGTAGCGGTGTCGCTATCTTATTTTTTTAGTATTACAGCAAAGAATTTGGCTAACCTGACTGCTTCTATTGAGCACAGACAAGGGCTATTGGAAAACATTCCAAGTAATTTAAATTAGTTCTTAAGACAATAGCGGAAATCTCTAGTATACATAAGCCAACAAATATATCAAGCAAGCATAGGAGATCAAAAATGTGTAATATCTTGTCCGAATTAAAGAAGTCAAAAAAGTGTAATAATATCCCAATATTAAATAATATTCAGATAAAGGGTAAGCCCCACTTAAATATTACCCATCAAAACATGCAGGGGCTACCTGGCAAAGACTTGATTATTTGAATTATTTCTTAATAATTCTGACACTGATGTTATTTTTATTACAGAACATTGGTTAAAGGAAAATATGATGTCTTTTAACATAAATAATTACAAAATTGACAGTGGTTTCAATAGAAAGACTGCTAATAGAGGTGGTTCTTTAATCTTAGTAAAAAATTATATTAAGATGAAACAACGGAAAGATATTCTTACACTTACTGTAGAAAGACAAATAGAGGTATCCTGTGTTGAGTACAGACCTCCGAGCGATGAAAAAGGCCATGGTAATTTTGAAATATTCGAGGAAATTATGGAGGAAACCCTCATTAAACTTTGTAATAACAGAAAAAAGTTAATTATTTGTGGCGATCTTAATGTAGATCTGCTTGTAGATACAACACTGAAGCGACGATTACTAATTCTGTTCAAATAATTTAATTTATGTCATGTATTTCTAGAACCGACTAGAATTACACTTACCAGCCAAACTTGCTTAGATAACGTTTTTTGAGACTGTGCATTCACAAGTAAAAATGTAATTAACTGTTTACCATCCGATCACTGTGGTCAAACAGATGAAAAACTTAGATGTACATTTGCCAGTACCGGATTTCGATGAACAGAACCCGAACAAAATCTATTCTGACTTCTTCAACATTATTCAAAAAGAATTAAATACAGTTTTTAAATTAAATAAAGTCAGTGCCTACAACGATAAATCTAAATTTAATGACTGGGCAACATTTGGAATTCGTAAAAGTAGAGCTATCTTGTATGACCTTTATGAGAGCCAGCGTGGTGGAGTATAGCTCAATCTTATTCGTAACCGGGAAAAGGCCTGTGCTCCTTGGTGGGGACAGTAATGGGCTACATTTATTATGGTTGACAGCCGATTTGTAATTTGAACCGGGGCATAGCGATAAGCTTCCTTTCTTGCTCGTCTAATGCACGAACCCAGGGGATCATTTAGATCTTGCCGCCGCAAGATAAATGATGTTCAAAGTTGCTCCATGAATTATTTTGCTCGTATTTCTTGTAAAAATGCAATCCATTCATTTATCAAGTTCCAGTTGGACCTACATTTATATCTTATAACACAATAAAGCACTTTAAAAATACGAGAGTTTCAAGTAAACGCGTGTCTTAATAGGTCATGCAACGCATAGAGTTCGGAAATATTCGTAACGCCTTTCTACGAAAACTACGAGCAATGCTACGCTAATTGCTACGACGCCGCCGCGTCTACGCTACGCTGCTACGTGTCACGTGTGGCCGTACTTTTAGTTACGAAGTAATTTGTATGTTATTTTTCGACGAACAAAATGAATTATTTATTTCAATAATAAGAGAAATAGCAGCTTACAGCTGTACTTCCAATGCAGACAAAGTGTTACAAAACAACAATGTCCGAGTCGTTACACCCTCAATAGCTTGCGGGCCGATACACATCGCAGTATAATGAAACAAATGACACCGAATAAATTATTGTCTGTGGCCACAGGCTTAATATCCGAACATGGGGTAAATACTAATGAGCCGAACGGTAATACCGGGGTGACAGCCCACACCTCACTGGGGATTTATGAGTTTTTGCTCAAAATTGTTTATATGTGCAAATGACCAGCTCATTAAGGCCTTTCTATTTAATATGGGTAACAATATCTTGCTCCACGCATACGGTCCCCATCATCTGAGGCACAGAAATCTTAAGAGCGCAATGACAAAGATCTTATCATTCCGTTACTTCAGGATGACTATTATTGGTATTAAGTAACTAGGCCGGTGCCCCTCGGTGGGGACATTGATGGGCTACATTTATTTATGAACATAACATAGCGTCATGCCTTTTCCCATACGGGGTGGAAGAGGCACTATAGTTCCCACTTTTAGCCTGCTATTCGACACTGACTAACATACTCCATTTTGCGTGACAGAGGGCTAGCCCATCGCCACAGCTGTGGCATAAAGAAGGTTTACTCTCATTGATTTATTAATTTTAGTCTATTATTACCTGTACTTTAAAGATTAGGATTAGGTGAAAGTAGATTCCTTTTAATTCTTATTACATGTAAGTAAAAACATCGATTTTTTGTTGTTTCAACTAACCTCGTAAAAGGTTTTTTACAGGTTTTTTACCGAAACCGAATTGATAAGCGCAACTGTATTTAGAAGAGGATGCAATCGGCTAGCTCCCTATTCCGCAAAATGAAGTAACTCTGCCACCCCGCACGGAAAAAAGTATGTCGCTAAGTAATGTTATGTTTCAAATTGAATTCACAACGGTGCAATAAAAAGGTTAGATGTGTCTCAGGAATAAATTACTAAGACGTAGTACGGGTATTATGGTAAAGCAATAAAATACAATTTACGATCAAAGTGCCCTACTTGCCTCCTATCATCGGAGTCTGAGATGCGTATGCCGATGATCATGCTAATTTGGTCGGGTTTTGCGATGTACATACGTATATATACATACGTATGTATAGAGGGCGTCATATGGGCCTACAGCTGTACATATTAGGTCTAAATAATAATAAGCGTAGCTCATTTATATCCCCACCGAGGGACTAAGAACTGAATTTAAGATTAATATAAATTATGAAACGGAGTACGATTAAAAAAAATAGATTACCTACAAAATTTCTTAATAAACATAAAATACATAGAATCAAGGTAGATGTTAGAAAATTACTAATCCTATTAAGATAACTAAGAACTAACTTCTCATGTTAATAGGTAAATAAATGACTCGTAATTAAGTAAAGTAAATCGATCATTTGCATACATGACATCACAGTCATAAACATACAACTAAGACCTGTTTTTTATTTTAATTATTTATGACCAGCCGGGGGTTGATCCCGAGACCTCTAGCATGGTAGGCAAAGCCACTACCGCAGGCCTTAAAGGCCGTCAAATGTAAACCATGATACGCAAATAAAGTTTCTTATTTCTTATTTCTAAAGTTTCTTAACGAGTTCTATTGACTGACTACAACCTCACCTAAAGTTCGAAAAGGCACAAGAAGAATATCTGTTATTTTAAATGTACATAACAAGGACGATCTTATGGTAATGGAAAACATCGTGAAGAAACCTTCATATCCAAACGTGGGCAAATATATGCCTCTGTCACCCCGTAAGGGAAGAAGTTCTTTAAATTTACCCTATTTTTTTAAAGTCGTCGTTTAAACTTTAAAACATCGATACCTTCTATAAAAGTTTTAATACAAGTTGGCTGAAGTATGTAGTAGTAATAGAGAAAGGCTGGTATTTCATCGCACATAAAAAATACTAATTTGCGCAGCAAAAAAGGATCAGCAAAAACACTTTTTATGTTTTAACTATTTAATGAGTACTCAAGTTATTTTTTGTTGTTCTTACGCTACCGCAGCAAATATAAGGGATATTGCAAATCAGTATTTATGATGTGCAGTTTAATATTTCCCATAGATAAACTTCTATGTTAGGATAATACTAGTACCCCCAAATTAAACGCTACAAACTAACAAAGCCCAATTGTGCCGTCAAACCGAGTTTGTGTTAACTACTGAACGGTAGTTTGGATGTTAACTACTTCCTAATTAGATTGAGAACATGAAACCATGCAAAACTGTGAGCAACGTCACTAAGTTGTCTCGAAGCAAATGCAGATCTATTCAGTAACAGGAGGGTTCATTTTTGCATGCAGACGATCAGTACAGTACTTGAATTCAAGACACTGGCAGATCAATTTACGGATCTTGTGTTCGGTGGCGCAAGCAGGAATAGTCACCAGACTGAAAATTATTCGAGTTCAGGTAAAATGAACCTTATGCCATTGTGCATAAGAGTCACTGACAGTTCGATTCGCTTACTTTTTCGACGCGTAATTATTCCTGCTTCCTACACTGATCCCGGCTGGGATGAGGGAAAAGTGAATCTCCAGGTCTTGGATGTTTAAATGTGTGCTGGTTCCCACGACAAAGGGTATCCAAGTATGGCGCCAGCTATATACCGATATGTGCCTGTGTTATACATAGGGCGCACTGTAAGTTTCCGGAACTGGCCACTTACATAAACAATATTTAAAAATTTATTGCAACATTTGAAAATAGAACTCTTTGGCTGTAGAATGCAGTTTGTTTCATCTGACTGCCTTTTGTTTTTACCTTGTGGCGCCATTTAAAAAAATGTGTGTCTGCATCAACATGGATTTAACTCGGGAAAATTTTCGTAGTATGATTTTCTACGATTTTAAGTGTAATTTGACAGCTCAACAGAGCATCGCTCGGCTTGAAACAGCTTTTGGCAATGAAGCACCATGCAAGACAACTGTTTATAGCTGGTTTGCAGAATTCAAGCGTGGTCGTATCAATCTCAGTGACGAATCTCGCGATGGTCGGCCGTCCACCGCTGTGACCAACAAAAACATCGATGCTGTGCGCCGTATGATTGAAACAGACAAGCATGTGACCTACCATGAAATTCGCGCATCCTTAGAAATAGGCATGAGTCAAATACAATTAATCCTACACAAACATTTGGGTATGAGAAAGCTGTGCTCGCGGTGGATCCCACACAACTTGACCGAGGCTCAAAAAACGGACCGCGTCACTTGGTGCAGTGCCATGCTTACCAGATTCAACGAAGGTGCGTCAAATTTGGTGTGGGACATAGTAACAG
Source organism: Argyresthia goedartella (assembly GCA_949825045.1). Taxonomy (NCBI): domain Eukaryota; kingdom Metazoa; phylum Arthropoda; class Insecta; order Lepidoptera; family Argyresthiidae; genus Argyresthia; species Argyresthia goedartella. Next base: position 14,526,650 of record OX463821.1, on the reverse strand, counting down.
GTGACGAAACATGGATTTATTGCTACGATCCCAAAACAAAGCAGCAATCGAGCGTATGGGTCTTTCAAGATGAGCCGAAACCAACCAAAGTGGCGCGCGTGAAAAGTGCATCTAAGCGGATGATTGCTTCTTTTTTCATAAAACTGGACACGTGGCTACTGTTGCTTTAGAGAATCGTCGTACAGTGAATAGTGACTGGTAGACGACCATTTGTTTGCCGGAAGTTATTGACGAACTCCGTAAAAATAACCGTAAACGCCGTATCATCCTGCACCACGACAATGCTAGTTCTCACACGGCCAGACAGACAAACGACTTTTTGAAGGCGAAAAATGTAGAACTCATGAGTCATCCTGCATACAGTCCCGACCTGGCACCTTGTGACTTTTTTCTGTTCCCAAAAATTAAGAACCAATTACGCGGTCAACGATTTTCATCACCAGAAGAGGCTGTCGAGGAGTATGAAAAACACGTTTCAGAGGTCACCACAGAGGAGTGGCACAAAAGTTTTCAAAACTGGTTTCATGGAATGAAAAAGTGCATAGACGCCAAGGGAGATTATTTTGAAAAACAATAAATTAATTTTGTACCTTTTATAGTATTTTTTCATATTCATTCCGGAAACTTACAGTGCGCCCCACGTATAATGCCGTGGTGGCATATCTGCCATATTAATCTCATAATCTGCTAATAGTACATTGTTGAAGAGGCTGGAAAGTGAAGAAGAGATAGACGAAGGAGTTGCAGGCGAGGCCCTCCAAGAGACGAGTCGATCTATTGCACTTTTGGCCGAGTCAATGCATAGTGCTTTTCATGACTACTGCGAGGAAATAAAGTTAATAATTCTGAAAAAATTTTTTTAGATAACATATGTTTGGAACTCCACCTGGCGGAGTCCGCCTCAGATGAACGAAACTCTTTGGTCCGCCATCTACCGCAATGGCGCCAATGCCTGCCTTTGCTTCCGTTTGGTGGCGCTAGCGTAGTTGGAGGGAACAAGTTTGATTCATCTGAGGTTACGCCCAAATACAAGTCACGTGATCTTTGAAATACACTTGACGCTGGAAAAACGTACCGTAAGAAGAAGACAGCAGCGCTATCTGAAACAACCTATTTAGACTAGGTGCCACCGACAGCATAAGTCAGGCACGTTTTTAGCGACGCGACGGCATTACGCAGCTAAGTCGGTAAAAACCGACAAGACATAAAGCGCCCTCTGTTGACTTGTGGCAGAATCATAACAATGTTATTGTTGTCCTGGTACTTTTCATTGTTTTGCGGCCACATTATTGACTAACTTTCGCCACATTTTCGAGCAGTGGAGTGAAAATTAATTTTATAATCATATACCTAGAAAAGGATTCAAAAATCGGTTCGGCAGCAAGTACCGTACAAGCAACTTCTCTTGAGAAGAAAGAAAAAAAAAACAATTTTTTAACATTACACAATAATTAATAAATTTTATCGAATTTAAAGAATTTTCACGAAAAAGATGACGTCATAGTGGGTCCGCCATTTTGAATTTTAAAAAACTGATGAAAGATTCGAAACCAGCACCCTCAAAAACCCACATCTACCCCTCAATACTTGGAATTACATACAAAATTAACGTTGCGTGTTCAAAAAAGTCAGTTTTTTACAAATAAAAAACGAACCGCTGGACCGATTTTTTCTAGACTCCTTTCAGATCTAAGTCATGACGTGGCGTATCGATTGATATGGTCATCAAAGCGATTCGGTCCAGTAGTTATTGAGAAAACGAATTCCATAATTTTGATCACGTACATACGTACGTACACACACACACACACACACACACACACACAGACATCACTCTAAAAATGATTGCAAATGATTCTCCAGGTCTTAAAACGTAAAGAAAACACAAAATTACCTATTTCAATTTTCAGACCTATTATAATAACTTCTCAAGAGAAGTTAATAAAATTAACAGCAACAACTTAGCGTCACTCTATTTTCCACTCGACGTACGGATAATTTCATAGCTGCGGCAATTGCCTAGCCCCCCAGGTTACACATAATGGAGTTTTTATTAACTGGCTAAACGTGGGCACAACTGTGCCGTTGTCACACTGTATAAATTTTATATATATATATATATACACAGTCAGGTCATAAGTTCTGTCACACAATAAAAACTTTTAAATTTAGAAAGCTGGCCACAAAAAAGTTTATTGAATTCGAATTTCGAATTTTTCATGAAAATAAAAATGTGTACTTTTTAGAATTTTCCTCATTTTTAAATATGGAGTGGACACTTAAAGAAGACCGTGTCGCAGTTATTGCGTTGCATCGTTGCGGTTACGCGCCAATTCAGATTTTCGATTTACTGAAAAATTTGAATATAACCAAAAGATTCGTTTATTGTACCATAAAACGATACAATGAAGACTCTAGTGAAGATGACAGGTCAAGAAGTGGTCGCCCTCGCTCTGTTAGGACTCCAGCAGTGATGACTCCTTCAGATGGGGTTAAGCAGGACCACGGTGAAAAGGGTGTTAAATGAAGACTTAGGGCTTAGGGCATATCGAAGAATAACGAGACATCGTTTGGACGCTCGTTTGATGGACCTGAGACTAAAGAGATGCCGCGCTTTGTTGAAGCGGTACGCGGGAAAAAAGCATCGGGAAATTCTTTTTTCGGATGAAAAAATTTTCACCGTGGAAGAGAGCTACAACAAACAAAATGATAAAGTGTACGCACACAGCAGTGAAGAAACGAGCAACCGTATTCCGCGTGTCCAACGAGGTCATTTTCCATCCTCGCTCATGGTTTGGTTGGGAGTCTCTTATTGGGGCTTAACTGAGGTACATTTTTGTGAGAAAGGCGTAAAAACGAATGCAGTTGTTCATCAAAATACAGTCCTCAAGAACCTTGTGGAACCTGTTTCTCATACCATGTTTAATAACAGGCACTGGGTATTCCAACAAGATTCTGCGCCAGCTCATAGAGCGAAAAGCACACAAGACTGGCTGGCGGCGCGTGAAATTCACTTCATCCGGCACGAAGACTGGCCCTCCTCCAGTCCAGATTTGAGTCCGTTAGATTACAAGATATAGCAACACTTGGAGGAAAAGGCCTGCTTAAAGCCTCATCCTTATTTGGAGTCACTCAAGGCATCCTTGATTAAGGCAGCCGCCGATATTGACATGGACCTCGTTCGTGCTGCGAAAGACGACTGGCCGCGCAGAATAAAGGCCTGTATTCAAAATCGCGGGGGTCATTTTGAATAAACTTTATTACCATAAGAATCTATGTTTTATTCAGTTCATTTTGCTATATAAATGTTTACATAAATAATAAACATTTCTAAATTATTTCATATTGCACATGTGACAGAACTTATGACCTGACTATGTATATATACACAGTCAGGTCATAAGTTCTGTAACACAATAAAAACTTTTGAATTTAGAACGCTGGCCACAAAAAAGTTTATTGAATTCGAATTTCAAATTTTTCATGAAAATAAAAATGTGTACTTTTTAGAATTTTCCTCATTTTAAAATATGGAGTGGACACTTAAAGAAGACCGTGTCGCAGTTATTGCGTTGCATCGTTGCGGTTACGCGCCAATTCAGATTTTCGACTTACTGAAAAATTTGAATATAACCAAAAGATTCGTTTATCGTACCATAAAACGATACAATGAAGACTCTAGTGTAGATGACAGGTCAAGAAGTGGTCGCCCTCGCTCTGTTAGGACTCCAGCAGTGATAAAAGCTGTGAAGGCGCGAATTCAAAGAAATCCCATACGTAAGCAGAAACTATTGGCCCTTCAGATGGGGTTAAGCAGGACCATGGTGAAAAGGGTGTTAAATGAAGACTTAGGGCTTAGGGCATATCGAAGAAAAACAGGACATCGTTTGGACGCTCGTTTATTGGACCTGAGACTGAAGAGATGCCGCGCTTTGTTGAAGCGGTACGCGGGAAAAAAGCATCGGGAAATTCTTTTTTCGGATGAAAAAATTTTCACCGTGGAAGAGAGCTACAACAAACAAAATGATAAGGTGTACGCACACAGCAGTGAAGAAACGAGCAACCGTATTCCGCGTGTCCAACGAGGTCATTTTCCATCCTCGCTCATGGTTTGGTTGGGAGTCTCTTATTGGGGCTTAACTGAGGTATATTTTTGTGAGAAAGGCGTAAAAACGAATGCAGTTGTTCATCAAAATACAGTCCTCAAGAACCTTGTGGAACCTGTTTCTCATACCATGTTTAATAACAGGCACTGGGTATTCCAACAAGATTCTGCGCCAGCTCATAGAGCGAAAAGCACACAAGACTGGCTGGCGGCGCGTGAAATCGACTTCATCCGGCACGAAGACTGGCCCTCCTCCAGTCCAGATTTGAGACCGTTAGATTACAAGATATGGCAACACTTGGAGGAAAAGGCCTGCTCAAAGCCTCATCCTGATTTGGAGTCACTCAAGGCATCCTTGATTAAGGCAGCCGCCGATATTGACATGGACCTCGTTCGTGCTGCGATAGACGACTGGCCGCGCAGAATAAAGGCCTGTATTCAAAATCGCGGGGGTCATTTTGAATAAACTTTATTACCACAAGAATCTATGTTTTATTAAGTTTATTTTGCTATATAAATGTTTACATAAATATTAACCTGTCTAAATTATTTCACATTGCACATGTGACAGAACTTATGACCTGACTATGTATTTCTACGGTGATACGTAACCCTTCATCTGACCCTCCCTTGGCCGGGTTTTATTTATAGATAAATCCTTCAATTCAATCTACTAAACAAGCCATGAATTGACTATGCTGTTAAATGGTAACGCCACCGTAAGATTATCAAAACCGTTAGTTTATAAACTTAAGCGTTTTGTTTGTATACTATCCACAAATTGTACGTTTATTTTGTTCTTACGTAACTTCCTAACACGAAGACTATTCGGAGGCTTCGCTGCGCCCGCCCCCTCTATAGTCTTCACCTAAGCTACCGTAGTATTTGCCCTGGTATTTCCTTTGCAATTCAAGTTTAAACCATTTGACAATTTAACGGTTTTATTATAAATTAACGCGTCACATCGTGAGCAATACGGTACAGTTTACAATATATCGATAATTTGTTAACTAACGACAAAAAACATTTGATTATAAACTAACGGTTTTGACAATCTTACGGTGACAGTAATTTAACCGGCTTAACGTTCTATAATTGCGAACCAACGTTTAATTACTTCTTGGAGAACCGAATATGCGTCCACATGCGAATAGATCGAAGAGGCAAAAGGAATATATAAGAGCAATAATTCTGGAAACCGTTTGTGACAGTAATAAAATAGATTGCATGTGTGGGAATTGTGTCCAATGTCAAGACAAAGTAATGATAATAATCGACGACAAAGTTTAAGGCAAAGTACAATGAGAGATAAAAATAGTCACGATCTAAATTTGGTAGTATTTTTCATATATTTCAAGAATAACTGGTTTTTTTTTTACACTACGACTCTTACGGTCTCCACAAAATATAAGGCCCAGTGGCCCAAATTAAATTTAACCTCATTACGTCAGTGAGACGGATGCTGTCACCGGGCCTTTTATTTTGTGAAGACTGTAATAAAGGATTTAAACGTCGTAACCATTACTTTGGACATCCAACTATGTCTACCGAACAAGCTAGTTTTCCCCGCATTGAAACACGTATTGTCATTTAATTTTTCATTTAAAATTATAAAATAAGCCACTGAACTTTAACAGATGATTAGTAAAATAAAAAAATATATTAGCTCGTGGTATTTTATCACAAAATAATGATTATTTCCAGTTTTAATGAAAATCATTGTCCAGGAGACAATATAAACAGAGATATACCTAAAATAAGGAGTTATTTCTTTGATATGCAGATAAAAAGTCAAACTTTACCGTGAAATGAACAAAAATAGTGGTTGTTTCAACAATAATTGATACTTAGATTTAAAAATGTATCGAATTAGTGTTCCAGGAGACAGGAATTTTTCACTAAAAATTTCTTTATTATAAAAAAACAGCTCTTGTCTTTGTAGAATCGTAATGAATATTAAATTATCAAATAAAAAAATAAAAAAAATAAAAGGCAGTGAACCTTAAAAAGCAAAAAAATCATGTTCAGGTACATATTTAAAAATGTATTGACACTTTAGTTAGAAACATTTTTTTTGTAATTTTAAAAAGCTAACGTGATGTAGAATGATATTCCATAGAAAAAAAATGTATCGACACTTTAGTTAGAAACATTTTTTTTGTAATTTTAGAAAGCTAACGTGATGTAGAATGATATTCCATAGAAAAAAATATTTTGTTTTGGTTATTTTTTTTTGTGAAAAACAGAAATCACTAAAAATGTGCTTAAAATAGGAGATTATTCTTAAACAAAGCGTAATTTCAGTTTAAAGTTAGTACTTTACCGACCATTTTACACCGGCAGTACCACCTACCCTTTATCATCACTTAAATATCCATTATATAATTGGAACCCAATAAACCCTTTCATCTCGAAGTTATACATAGTTAACAGAATTTAGCAGTTTGTTCAAAGTAAACGAGAAACAATTTGAAAATGCCTATAAAAATAGGGACGGGGAGGATATTTTTTGGCAATAATAGTTTGATCCTCTTCAACCCCGTTCACTATATGCTTTTTGTGAAGACTCACACTATATAAAAATATGCAAAAAGCAGCAAACCAAAACCAGACAATACAAAACAGAAACGCAGATCCTACTACACAGACAATGAGTACAATGGAGGCTTTAATGTTTCCAGATGGCAGCATCTTGTCCATAACTGTCTCTCATTATTCACGGTCATGCACATTATTATCGCTATAATAATTGTAATTCTTGTGACACACTAAACGAGAGCTGTGAGCTCCGATAGAGTTGTCTAGTGATTACACGCTCGCTTCCCGCGCAGGATCTGCTGTTTCGAATCCGGTGCTGATCATGGACCAATTAGGTTCCAACAATAATGGGCTAGCCCCCTTTTACGCAAAATGGATAGAATAACTGGCTAAACGTGGGCATAAATACAACTCTGCCACCGCGTATGGGAAAACGCGTGACGCTATGATGTTGTTGTTGTTGTTCCGATAGTTTTTTATGAAACTATCACCTCCTTTTAGGACGGAATTTTGAAGGCGCCGGAACTTACTGAACAACCAAAAGTCAGTACAGCTTGAAATAGAAATAAGGAACTTTTTCATTTAGTTCATAAATATGTTATTCCAGTTTCTCATGACATATATATATAGCCTTCAATATGTATATTTACATAACTTAATGTTTGATGATATATTTACATTACTTAATTTCTATGAGTAGCTAGGTATTTATCAACATATTTTCATGATAGTTAGTATTTATTTGTCTTTACAGGGTGTCTCATAGGTCATGTCCCACAGCGACACCGAAGTAACACCTGGCCACGTGTAGGTTTTCAATAAAATTGACTTCACTACGGAGTTGCCGTAAAACGCCAGTTTTGTATGGCAAAGTCACATGACTAACGGTCTTACGACTTTTGCGGTAACGCGATATTTAAGTAAATTTGATTGAAAACCCACACTTGGTCCACAGCCTTAGGTGCATCTTATTTATTCATTTATTTTTATTTATTATATAATGTATAATTGCAGGCAATTCAAGATATCTTTTGTTTAAAAGTTTTATTCAAATATCCTTTTTTAATCGCTAGAACCAGCCAGTTCTTATATAGCCCTCTCTCTCTTTTTTTCGACGCTATCGTCATTAGTTACTTAGAACGATACAAGTGTTATTTTGTCGATACCTAAAGCAGAATACGAGAAATTGATGACTTAGGCCCGATTTTCGAAACACTTTTAATTTGACGAATCAGAACGCCAAACGCAAAACAAAATGCTAATCTTCCGTTGAAGACTGCAACACTTGTCAAAAATGGTGAAACCTGTCAAAAATAATGAAAATTGATAACAATCTTGACACCTGTCAAAAATAGTGACACCTGTCAAAATAGTGGCATATAGAAATCAACTATGAAATTGGCCAGTAGTACTATGGGAAATAAAAATTCTCCTGTGGTTCTACCAGAGCTGTTTGTAGTACCACGGCCAAAAACAAATTACCCTTGATGCTACTGGTAATACGAGTAGTACCTCCGGGGACGAAGGACTTCAATACTACTGACAATTGAGAACACATATTATGATAAGACTGCCGCGACGGTATCTATTGAACAAGATTTAACTGAGAATTACATTGTGACACGACCATCCAAAGCGAAGGCCTAATGATCAAGACTTAACTGAGAGGCTACATGAATGAGCAAGACTTAAGTGAATTAACTATTGCGTGACTTTTGATAAATGAAGCATCGTTTTCAGAGACAGATAGCATAACGATGAAAATTGATCGATCGTTCCAAGGTATCAAGCTTTACATAATGAAATATCATCTTAATGGGGTTAAAAACTGAAAGCTCGTCATAGATGGCAGCACTGTTGAGGGTTCCTAAGAACCGCCATTTTGTCTATTTGTTGTTGTTTGCTAAAGTATTCAATATTTGATATCACGATAAAAATGTATTTGACCTGTAATGTAGCTAAGTTAAAAGACGAGCTTAGAAAACGGAGAGCGTCTGCCATTGGTAAAAAAGCAGCTTTAGTTGAAAGGTAAGTTAAAATCTGGCATTGTTATGATTTAAAGGTTATGTTTCTTCATAATTCTTTTTCAGGCCAGATATCTAGTTTTTTCCATAGCTGATCCAAATAATTAATCCACGTTATAAATATGTTGTATACTGTTGTGGGGCTAGTTCCAAAAAAATGTCCTAATTCGAAATTGCATTTATTGTGTCGTAATTTCATCATTGTCATGAAAAACTGATCTTCAATATAAATATATCGAATATGACTTCCATAGTATTTAATTAAATGAGCCATGGGAATCAATTTTGGGAATACAAAATAGAACTTTGCATAGGTTTCAAAGCCAGTATAGAAATCAATTACACTATCATTATCTTTATATCTCTCTATAGATCCATAAATGTGTTCGAAGTTCACTTGAGTGCTCTTTGATTCAGCTGATGAACTAGATTATTTACTTGTAGGCAGCTCAGCTTGTGGGCCAACGGGTATTTCTATTTCACTCTGTACTGTGAATTGTTCATCTCTAAATTGAACTTCACGCTTATTTTGGGTTTGGATGCCACCGGGTCCAGGTATTTGATCACCACAAGGCGTTTCAAAACAAAGTTTCTTGAGACTTCTCTGAAGCTGGCTATCCGATCGTTGTTGTGTTGTCTGTTTGACTGTTTTGACCTTAGAATATGAAAATATTGAGGGTACAGCTGTTTTCATCAACACTTTGTGTATAGATTTATCACCTGTATACGAATTGGGTCCATAATAATCTTCAGGTAGAAAATGGGCAGCACATAACCTTGACGAAGTACTAGCATTCCATTTTTTTCTACGAAGAGCTTTCTCCCACAGTTTTCTTCTCTTAGCTTCTTTGGGGAATAAATGAATCCCCGTATTTTTGCAATCAACAGCTGCACAAAGAGTCATAATAAGAAATTATTCATAAACCAATTGGTTTGTTACATAATTAGTAAGGAGAACTGTCAAATTCATGGAACCCTCAACAGTGGTGACATCTGAAGTGAGCAATAGGCAGTTTTTAACCCCATTTCAATTAACGTTCCTCCGCCTCCAAGGGGAAAAGGTTGTCTGCACACATGCATCCTCATCTACAGTGATAAGATTGAACACAGTATAAACACTTATATGTAAAAGTGACATACAGAGAAAATGATTTAAATGCAACAGTTACTATAATAATAACAATATAATAATAATTTGTTTATTTCAGGCAATAAAAAACCCATAAAAATACAATAATAGTAAAAGAAAGTAAGATTTAAAATAAGGTACTTGAACAATAGAATATTTCTTTCTGTTGCTTTCCTGGTGCACGCGGAGCCAGTGTTTAATCATCCCACTCTCGTATGGGTTTTCGTTAAGAACATTAATGAGCTCGTTACTGGCAATTCTCACTCTTTCCCAGAACGAGGCTATCCATGACCTGATGACAGCGAAGTAGTCAGGGGCCCTGGCGCTGGCGAACATGCCCAATGCACTGCAGTGACGTGGCAGTTGCAGCAGTATACGGAAGGCGTTGTTATATTGTACTCTGAGGATGTTATATGACCGTCTGGAGTAGCTAGTCCAGAGCTGGCAGGTGTAAAAGCAGAGGCAATAGGCCCTAAATAAAGTAATTTTAACATCCTCAGAGCACTTCCCGAAGCGACGTGCGAGCATGTTCGCCCGCACAGCCATGGCCCTGCGCTCTCTTTCAATATCGGCGTCATCACATAGGTTCACACAGGAATTGCCGCACAACCCGAACCGGTGAGCCGTACAAATAAACTGGAGGCACCGTCTCCGGACCCTTCCCTGCTTTGAAAACTAACATTTCTGTTTTGAGGATGTTATATTTCATACCATTTTGCCAAGCAAAATCTTCACATATGGTGAGTAGTTTTCTTAATCCCTTGTTCGAGGGGCAGAGGAGCACCATATCGTCAGCGTAACTTAGGTTATTGAAGCATACATCGTTGAACGAGCATCCGACCCCTGCACACCTGAGCTCCTCGATCAAGCCATTAACATATAGGTTAAAGAGGTCTGGAGAGGTCAGCCCACCTTGACGAACACCACAATCTAGTCTTTATTTACTAGATTCTGTGTCGCCCCATCTTACATTGTTTGTTTGGTTCTCGTACCAGAATTTCAACAAGTCCACGATACTCTGCGGTACCTTAGCTTTTGACATCTTGTTACAGAGTATATTATAGTTTACTAGATCAAAAGCTTTACTGAGGTCTAAGAAACACGCGTATATCGACGTGTTTCTGTTCTTGTAGTAGTTAACGGTGTTTTTTAGACAAAGTATCGCAGAGTCCGTTGAGAGACCGGGACGAAACCCAAACTACGCATCACTAATTCTAACATTTCTCATCAGTTCGGGCTGCAAAAGCCTTTCAAGCACCTTGCCCGTTATTGTCCCGAGAGATATGGGTCTGTAGTTAGACAAACTCGACAGATCGCCAGTCCTATTTTTAACAATAGGGACTACTATAGCTTTCATGAGACCTTCTGGTAAATAGCTATGTTCTATACATAAATTAAATAAAGTTGATAGGACTGTAAAAACTGCATACCCGGCGTAACGTAGGTGCTCCACACTGAGACCGTCATGACCGGGTCATCTTCCTGATGGCGGTTGTTAAATCCACGCCTCAACCGAAAGGGGTGGAATCTTGGTAGGGTTGTTTTACAGTGGAATGTCACAAAGTAGTACTGACCTTGACGCCGTGGACCGGCATTCGAAAGCTCAATTCGAGGTAGGAGTACGGGATGAGGAACACAAGGGTGGGGGGTGTTGGGAGTCGAATCTTACTCGTGTCGTAGTCCGCTGCTGGTGCCGTCGTGATGCTGCCGACTACAAGGGTCGCTATCTGAACGCGACGAATTGGTGACCGAACCACTTCAACCTTTCACAGCACGAAGCACTCACTACGATGACGTGAAATCTACTTATTTCTTGACGATTATTAACGATATTATTATAAATAACCTTCGGCCAAACTCCGATTTTCCACGTGCAAAGTGACATTAGCTAGTTTTTTTTTCTATGCAAGTGACAGCTAGCTAGTGATGTCCCGATCACTCGCGGTCGATCCGCGCAACAAAAACCGAGGTGCGTTCCGAAGCATAAATATTAAATAGCGGTAAAAACATCCTTAGGCGCGATATTTATTTGACGAGGGGTAATCTTGTTAGTCTCAGGACTGGCCACGGTCTCAGTGTCGATCACACCCCCAACGACCTGAAGCGGCTTGACCCTGAAGTGGTTCATGAACGAATCAGCTATTTTCTTTGGGTCATGTGCACCGTTGACACTGACTGGCAAGCTTTGCTTGTGATTAAACTTCTTTGTTGCCTTCCAGAACTTAACAAAGTTCTTACTTCTTTGGTGTTGTGCCAGAATATTCATTTTGATCATATCTTGATTATTCTGGCACCACTTCAACTTGTTTTTAAACAGCTTGCGACTAGTCACCATGTTATTGTAAACATCTCCCACGGTTGGCTTGGCCCAAAGTTGCCAGTATTAAAAATACAGTCTAGCTCGTCCATGAAGGTCTTTGACATGGTGATTTCAACCGGAGATCTGTCGTTTCTTGTGCTTGCGTGCACCAGAAGAGCTACAGTTAGAACTATGACTAGATATCGAAGCTTTTTAATAATAATAATAGTAATATTTATTTATTTCAGATCCATAATTAAACACGGTAAAATGAAAAATAAATTGAAATAATGACACAAAACAAAAAATAATTTAATTAATAACACAGAAAACAAGATCAAAGTATGTAAGTTAAGTCCACACACTCATTCGTCATTCTGTCACAATTATATCTATTACACATCCATCACACAACACATTCACTTACTTCTTATTCCTGTTTAAGTGCACATCCACCCAGTGCTTCATCATAGGGCTGTCGACCCTATCAGCCAGCGTTCTGAGGATCAAGTTCGAGCTGCCGCGAGTCCGACTCCACATGGACGCTACTCTGTTACGCAGTATGGCGAAAAAATCGTTTATTTTTGCTTCCGCAAACATCGTCGACGCGCTACAGTATCGCGGCAGCCCAAACAGAATCCTCAGCGCGTTATTGTATTGGACACGCAGGGAGCTGTAGGCCCTCTGCGTATAGTGAACCCACAGACTGCAGGTGTAGAAGGTTTGACAGTAGGCTCTAAACAGAGTAAGTTTCACTTCTTTAGTGTACCTTGCAAACCTGCGGGCCAGGATGTTACAGCGGACTGACAACGCCCTGCGCTCTCTCTCCATGTCCAGATCATCTGTGAGTGTCTCCGTGACCACATGCCCTAGGTACTTAAATTCCGAAACTCTGGCCACGGGTATTCCTCACAGCCGGACTGGTGGTACAAACGATGGTGATTTGGTGCCCGCCTTAAAAATGAGCATTTCACTTTTTTTTGCATTGTACCTAAGGCCATGCGACCCGGCGTACGACTCATAGATCCCTAGTAACCGCCTGAGGGCTCTGATTGAGGGGCTCAGCACCACCATGTCATCAGCATAGCTTATGTTGTTGACCTTGATGCCAAGGACTGAACATCCGACCTTGGTGTCGCACAGCCCCTCGATCAGTTTGTTCATGTACAGATTGAACAGCTTAGGAGACGTCAGGCCCCCCTGCCTCACTTTTTGCAACACTTTAATAGTACTAGAGTATAAATTATCTTTATAATTAGTTATATGTTTATTGTTCTCTTTAATATCACAGTTTAATAGCTGACTAGGATCTGGTAAAAGTGATAGCTGTTTAGTGCATATTTTTTGTACAACTCTATTTGGTCAGTATCACGTTGGCCCCATTTAATTTTGAGATTATCATTATCATTTAAGTTTGTAAATGTTTTATCCACAACATATTGCAAATCACATTCAATATACAAAGGAAAATGATCCGACCATAAATAAGATTGTATCACACGCTGCATCGGTCGTCAGACAGTGGTCCAGCCATCTACAGGTTCCGTGTGCTTCACTGACATATGTGTAAGTCCCGGAGTCTGTACCCAGAATGTTGATGTCCGCACAGGACCACAATTGGTCCTCACAAAAAGACAACATCTCCTTTCCAAACAAAGAATTAGGATGCGCGTTGTAGTCACCCAACATGTAAACCGCCTGTACATCACTATTTTCAATGGCTGCACTCATGTTGGCCAGTATATCAGTAAACTCCGACAGGTTGTCTATGTCATCGCAGGGCATGTACACAGAAAACACTATAAGTTGACGACCCCCGAACTCAATTCGAATTGCCGCCAACCGGTCACTGGCACAGTCTACTATCGACACATCTTTGAAAACTGATTTTCGGCACATTATTGCCAATCCACCATAAGGACGCCGCTAAGTATCCCCGCCGAGCTATCTACCAAAGATTTTGAGAAGGCGCCGAACTCGTCGTCAATTTCATGTATGAAATTGAGGTCATGCTGAAGCAACCACGTCTCCTGAAGAACAACGATTTCAGCTGATCTGCATATACGTCGTATGTGTTCTAGGGCAGGTTTAATGGATTTACAATCAAACGAGGCCATAGTAACATTTCTCATGTCAGAATGCGGGGTGTTATTATTCTTGTTGAATGTACCTACTAATCATGTTGTTTTGCGATGGTGTTATCCCGTGACGTCATTGTCAACTTCTTTCGCTCCCAGAAGCGACGGTATACAATACGTGCTGGCCAGAAATAGTTCTCCAAGAAAATCTTTACTTTAGAACTCGGTACAACAACTTTAAAAGAGTTGAAATTAGTTTCACGGTTTTGTTTCAGTAGCTCAACACTAATACATGATTCGCCACGCTCCTATATATGAGCCTTAATATTTTCTATCGTAATATGTTTCTTCAAGCGAGATACATAAATCGCACCGTAGCTTTCTGCCGCCTCAATACAGATGCTATTAGATTCTAGGGTGCCGTGCATATTCCTGGACTTAGTAGTCTTTGTACTAGCTATCTTTCTAGGTTGCTTCTTTAGTTTTTGTACCACAGTGAATTCTGCCTCGTCGATGATGCTTCTAACATCACTATAAAGTCTTCGCTTTCGCGTCTAGTCATTAGTGGAGGTTTAGTAAGAATCATATCCCTATAGGTAGGGTTTGGTCTCAGTTTAGGGCTAGAAGCAAGTCTTTCCTTGTTCATTGTTTGCGTAATCGGCGTAATCACTCGCCGGTCGTCAGCTTAGCTCGCCTCCGCCGGCGACAAACCGTTTCTCCTCGGGCCGGACTTAGCGGGGCTCGCCTGATTGCTGCACGCGCCACCGCGCTGAGTGGGTGAACCGAGTCCACTGCATGGGTACGCTGTGTCCGTATCTCGATTAATTGGTCAAGAACTTTTTTTTAGAAGTCTTGAAACTCCGATTTAGAGCTGCTGTCACTGCGCAGTTATTGAATCTCTGTTTTGAGTGTTGTTATGTCCATTAGTAGCCGAGACACGTCAACGTGGTTGAAAGTAACCAGCGGCTTAGGTCCCTCGCCACAAAAACGGGATGGGAGTCGGGTTCAGTTTCTTTGAATAGCTTCATAACATCTTTAATAAAAAAAATTTCTCTTATCTTCTCCTTTTCTTGTCACAAGTCTCGAGTTTGAAGTCGATCCGTCAGACACCGGCTTGAAAAACACTGATTTCCCATCTTCGACTTCATCGTCACTAAAGTTAGAATTGCAGATTTGCAAAATACTGAGCTCGTCAAGCACATCAATTTTGTTCTGGACAAATGTCAAGAACTCGTTCACAATAATGTTTGTTATTCTCCGTCATATTTAACTTTGACAGGATATCATAACTTTCTATGCACGCGCGGCGCTCGCGCAGCTAAGCACGCACAATCGACAACCTGATCTCATCGTGTCTCAGCGCGGACTGAATCTATAGGTAGCTTACAGTTTGACGACTGGTCTGTCCTGATCAGCAGTCGGAGTGCTCAATTTGACAGATCTGACAACATTGTATGAGCCCGGACAACGTTCCACAAATTTACTGCGGCTGCAAGTTGCTTGTCAAATTCGTACTTAACACTTCCATGGTCTGGGCTGCGGGGCTGCGAGGGCGGGAAAGAAGAGCGCGGGCGGCGGGGCGCGTAGTAGGAATCGCCCGTGCTCTTCTTTCCCGCCCCCGCCCTCGCATCTTTCGTCTCCCGTCGCCCGCAGACCATGGGAGTGCTCTGTACGAATTTGACAAGCTATAGTATTGCGTTGATTAACTTAATTTGCTTCTGAAGATGTGAATGAACACCTGACATTATACCTGTCAGTGATTACATAGTGACCGCCACGGCACTTACGATAGAAATCTGACTATGGGTAGGTCGACTACTAATTTTACTCATATGATTGATCACGGTAATTCAATCCATACCTCGATGAATTGAAATGCTGCGGGGTGGCTCGAGCCCGTTCAACAATCCGTGGCTAGCTTGGCCAAACTGGCGATTTGAATACCCACATTGGACATATACAACACTATTTGAATTGACTTCAAATGTTACGCACCTAGCGGGCACAACGACTTCACGTAAAAAAAGGTATCCTACAGCTAATTAGGCAGTATTTAATACGACACATTCGCTTTCAAGACACAACTTTATATTTGTCTTGGTTGGTACATGTTGTTGACTGTTTGAACGCCTTTTACTTTCGATTTATCGTTTATTACTAATTGTAGACAAGATTGACAACAAATGCATTTCGATTCCTACAACACAAATAAACACATCTTAACAATGATATTTGAAGTTGACAAATGGGATTACAAAGTGTAACATACCTAGCGGCAAATGATTATCTTGTAACCGCATTATTTGTGGCTTTAATTGCCTACAAACACACTTAAAATAGAATGAAAACAGGATACATTGAAACATTGAAAATCTAATTACGCACGACACAAATAAACAAACAAACTTGACATCACAATTGACGTTTATGTGTGGTGCAGAGTGAACTTAATGATTGAAGTGAACAGTGCAGTCACCTTCTTAATATTGTCCGGCTATGACCGCACCCTCTCGTAATGAATTAATTGCGAATTGTATAAGACAATAGAGGAAATCTCTAGCATACAAGGGCCATTAAATATGTCAAAATGTAAGCCCCAGTTAAATATTGCCCATCAAAACATCCAGGGGCTACCTGGAAAAGAAGTTGTATTAGAATTATTTCTAAAAAATTCTGTCATTGATATTATTTGTGTTACAGAACACTGGTTGAAGGAAAATATGATGTCTCTTAACATAAATAGTTACAAAATTGTCAGTTGTTACAATAGAAAGACTGCTGATAGAGGTGGTTCTTTAATCTTAGTGAAAAATAAAATTAAGGTGAAACAACGCAAAGATATTCTTGCACTTAATGTTGAAAGACAAATAGAGGTATCCTGTGTTGAGTTGGATAGCCATATTATTGTTTGTGTCTACAGGCCACCGAGGGATGAAAAAGGCCATGGCAATTTCGAAATATTTGAGAAAATTATGGAGGAAGCCCTCTCTAAACTATGTAATAACAGAAAAAGATTAATTATTTGTGACAATCTTAATGTAGATTTGCTTGTAGGAATCACAATGAAACAACGATTAATAACTTTATTCAAATCGTTTAACTTATGTCATGTATTTTAAGAGCCAACTAGATTTACACTTACCAGCCAAACTTGCATAGATAACGTTTTTTGTGACTGTGCATTCACAAGTAAAAGTGTAATTAACTGCTTACCTTCCGATCACAGTGGTCAAACAGTTTCATTCCCAATTGCTATTAAGGATAAGACTGGTCCATCATTTTATAGGCCTATTACATCCCACAGACTAGAGACATATATAAAAAACTTAGATATAAATTTGCCAGTGCCGGATTTTAATGAACAGAACCCAAAAAAAATCTACTCAGACTTCTTCAAAATTATTCAGACAGAATTCAATAAAGTTTTTAAATTAAAGAAAAACAGTGACTACAACGGTAAATCGAAATTTAATGACTGGGCAACGTTTGGAATTCGTAAAAGTAGAGTTATCTTGTATGACCTTTATGATCAAAAAACCTATAGCTTTGATCGTAAATTTCATGACTATGTTAAAAAATATCCCAAAACTTTCAAGTTGCTTTGTAGGACTGCAAAAACTTTAAACATTAATAGAAAAATTCAAAATTGAAATAATAGAATGAAAACAGTTTAGCAAATTATAAACCGTGAAACTGGCAAAGTTATACCAAGGGACAATGATTTCTGCCTAAAGATAGGTGATGATGTTGTTAAATCCAGCGATGATGTTGCTCGAGCTTTTGAAACATTCTTCACCAATGTAAGTACCCCTACTCACAACAGATCGTCTAAATTCATGTCCATATGAAGCAGAGACTTTATTAAAAAATAACACTGTCGAAGGCGTTTGATTGTGTTGATCATAATACGCTATTAATTAAACTAAATCATTACGGAGTTCCAAATAAAGCGTTGGATCTACTAAGATCATACCTAAGCAATATAATTCAAAAGGCAGAAGTAAACGGTGTTAAATCTGATGGATCGGGTGTAAAAATTGGCGTTCCACAAGGTTCCATATTAGGTCCTTTCTTGTTCCTGGTATATATTAACGATCTGCCTTTCATGGTGAAGAAATTAACTGACATAGTGTTATTTGCTGATGATACTTCAATGGTCTTCAAAATTGAAAGACAAAAAGCAGATTTTGATGATGTTAATGGTGTATTGTCTTTAACCTTGAATTGGTTCACAGTTAATAATTTATTGTTAAACGCTGGTAAAACCAAGTGTATCAAATTCTCACTTCCAAATGTCAGGCAAGTTGAGACCAGTTTAGTGTTAGACAACAGCACGTAAGAATTAGTAAATGATACGAAGTTTCTTGAAATAACCATTGATAGCAAATTGCAGTGGGGACCCCACATATATAAATTGGCTGGTAAATTAAGTTCTGCGGCTTACGCTGTTAGGAACATCAGACAAAGCACGGATGTGGCTACATCTAGGCTAGTATATTTTGGTTACTTTCATAGTGTGATGTCCTATGGTATCTTGTTGTGGGGAAAAGCAGCGGATATTCAAACTATTTTTATTTTACAGAAAAGAGCTATTCGAGCAATTTATAATTTAAAACGTACAGACTCCTTAACCTCTCCTTTCCCGGGAGTTCGAGACGTCAAAAACGACAAATACCGGAGTGTTTTTGAGCGTGCGGGCTGCGCGGCACTTGACTAATATATCAAGTGATTCTGTTGGAATGGTAACACTTAGAATTATGGGAGTTGTATATCTGAGTAGCTAATGAAACCCCTTTTTTACACAATGTGTAGAAAATGTCACTGTGACCTTAGTTTATTTTTGTACTGGCATGAGAAACACAGACTTCTATGAAAATGCTCCCTCTCGACACAAATCTAGCCGACATCAGAAAATTATCAACAACATGTACATGTTGTTTGATACCTACGTAATCTACACAAAATAACCTTTTCAAAACAATAAAAACATTAGGGTGTTCTTATAGAAACTTTCGAATATTTCAGCGTTTCAAATTTTCATAAAATACGGAAAGTAAACTGACGCATCGCGCGAATTATGCAAATCTTGTGAAATTATTTGTGAAGAGACTAGACTACCTAGCGTTATATTTCTTAGTTCCTAGGATAGGTAATTTATTCAATAAGAGGAAAACAAGTGGTATTTGCCACTAAATCATAAATGATAAGTGTGAGGACGCCATATCTCGCAAGGAAAGTATAAAATAGGTAGAAATCAACACTTTGTACTATTATTGAATTTATAGGCAATAGGTGATACTTATTATTCTAGAATTAGTGGTTCTAAGTAGAAGACAAACTAGGCTTTCTAACAGTGTATCGTACTATGTACCTTTTCATACAAAAATAATTCAAAATCATGCATGTTATTTCGTGTCACGGTGTGTTGTTTCTGGGCTTTCCCAAGGTCACGGCAGGTGTACGATATGCGTTTATACAGAGTGTGCAAAGATGGAACGAAGAAAATGTTTCGCCGTGATTTGATTCTAGGTAAAATAGCTAAACTGGTGTTTCGTTCGTGTAGGTATGGTGTAAGTTTGAGTTAACTAGTATTTAGTTGTTATGTGTATATGAAGTGTTTCCACGCGGCTCCGTTCACGCGCAAGTACAGATACCTACTGTTCTTACAAAGTGTAATATCGTGTAATATTGTGTTAACTAGTGTTATGCGAGATCAGATATGTACTTTTGACAATTTAGTGTAAGATTACACAAATTTGTAAAAAATAAACAATTATTTGAAATGTGTAATTAGTAATTAGCTACCACCTACCTAATGTGTAATTGTGTAATTAGGTTTTGGAAAAATAAAAAAGAACAAAAATTTATATAGTTATATATTCACATTCTTTATTGCCCTGTGCATAAAAATGTACTTAAAAGAAATTTTATAACAACAGGCGAGCTTATCTCTAAAAAGATATTTCTTCCAGCAAAATTTATATAATTTAGCCAGCTGCTGATGACTGTGAAAATAGAAAAATACATTATTGTATATGGTATGGTACTAGAAAGCATGGAAGGATAGCTGGAATAGAAGAGTAGGTGCAGGAGAAATACACAAAGGCCCCGCTCAAATGGGCCAGCTGCAGGCAGGCCACACCCTGTTGGAGGAGAAGAATGGTATGATACCACCGGTGATCTATCTGCTTGCTAATCAGAATACCTACCACCATTTCTTCAGCCAGCGAGCGCCGGCAGCGCCTTGATGTCGACGGCTGCGGGGAGGAGTCGCCCTCGCTCCCGCTCCGGCCCAGAGAAGCTGGTTGCTTCACCATCTATAACATAAATAAAATAGGCAAATTAAATATAAACAAAATACCAGACTGGCAGTCAGTGTTGTGTCCTTTTAGTATAAAACTTCACATTTCCCAGGTAAATATTTAATTATACTTGGTAAAACTATATTCAGACCGTTTAGGCTGCTGAATGGAACAAATTAATGGATATGTATATATATAAATATAAAAGGAAAC
Organism: Argyresthia goedartella; assembly: GCA_949825045.1. NCBI lineage: Eukaryota > Metazoa > Arthropoda > Insecta > Lepidoptera > Argyresthiidae > Argyresthia > Argyresthia goedartella. Next base: position 14,505,962 of record OX463821.1, on the reverse strand, counting down.
GAAGCAAAAACGATGCGAGTGAAATTTCAATTATTTACCTTCATCCGACCGGAGCGGGAGCGCACATACACCAGCTTCTCATCGGATAGAATGCGCACCGGCGGCGACCGACGCGCAAGCTGGGCATGATAGTCATGATCCATTCTGAAAAAAGTAGCTAAGGCATTAGGATCAAAACGTACACTCTGTGCACTTTTACAAATTTGTGTAATTTTGCATTTTTTTGTCATTTTACACTAAATTGTCAAAAGTACATATCTGAACTTGCAGGCAAACGAATCCGCCTAAAAAGACAAGTTAACACAATATGACACAAATTTGTTATTTTTTTATTTTATTTTTATTTTTATTTTTTTTATTTTGATATTTTCACTTGGGCATCGTGTAGGGTGTCTTACGAGCATAATTTTATGTCATATGCATGTTTTCCCTAGGACCAATATTTATAGAGATATCGATATTACAAACATAATATGACGTATATCTCGAAATCGGTGAGGTGCACGAGGAAAATGTTTATAACCAAAAGTGATAGCAAAAAGCAGCACTACACGATTCTGAAGCAAAAAATAACAGTCAAAAAAAATATTTTTTAACACAATTTTTAACACAATTTTTCTAAGTCGCTGGATGCTGGATTTTTCCATTGATAAAAAAAAGGGGCTTCCGCCCCCTTATCGACACTGAACTCCAATCATAAACCCGCGGAACCTTTGATATGGAAACCCCAATCATCACATCACCCCGAAACCTATGATATGGAGTTTCACCGAATATGACTGAAAACACCCGCACCCTGTAGTGAGATTCTGTCTGTGTGTGAGTAAAATGGCGTCGCGGAATGCTTATGTGTGCGTGTGAAGCATGTGAATTGGATGCCTGATCACGTTTCTGACGGAAAATCAGCAAATTGGTACATTATTTTGATAAAGAAACCTATAAAAATGGATTCCTTATAAGATTTCCAATAAGATATGTGTATTTTTTATTGAAATCTAACTGTATTTCTCATTGGAATTACAAATAGCATTGGGGGGAATCCGTCTGGTTGCATGACGTATCATGTAAATTTGCCGATTTTCTGGACATCTTGATGAATTTTACTATGATTTGTGGTTTGTTTATCGCAAATAGAGTTGTAAATATGAATAAAACAAATACTTACCTCAATTCACCAAAAAAACCACACTTTTCTCTCAATAAAATTTCACCACCACATACGTTGGGAGCGTCCGGAAGAAAGTGATTTTCAAAACGCGGTTGAATTATTTTTTTCTACGGAAAAGCATAAACTAGCACACAGACCATAAAGTTTGTCTAATTGGGTGTCCACACATGATCGAACCGTAAAAATTGGTCCAACCGTTGGATAAAAAATACCGGTTTCAAAAATATTAGTCATCCCGCTGCTTATGCTGACAGCGGTACATAGAGTGATCGGGGCCGCGCTGCTTATGCTGACGGCGGGAAAGGAGAGGTTAAAAGAGCTTTTTAAAGAAATTGACATACTAACAGTAGCTAGTCAATTTATTTTCGAAAATATAATGTATGTACGCAAGAACCTTATAACATTTTCCAAACTTAGCGATAGCTGTAATGTTAACCTAAGAAATAATCACAGACTGTGTGCGCCCCGATTTAGACTCGCGAAGGTTAGCAATTCTTTCAAGGTTCAGTGTATTTTCTACTATAATAAGATACCTCTGGATATTTTGAAATTGCCATTTGAGCAATTTATAAAGCATGTTAAAGCGACTTTGTCAAAAAAGGGATATTACAATGTTCAAGATTACTTAAATGACAGGACTGTATGGGGTTAATCTAGCTCAACACAGGCCTTGCTGTTAATCATTTTGTAATTATTTATTCCTGCTTATTAATCATAATAATGAAATTTTTCATATTTGTAATAGTTAAGCACAACCTATTTTTAAAAGAGATCTAAAAATCAATCTGTTGGAGTTTCTACGCCCTTCTTCTCCCACAGTGGTCCAATGTAGAGAAGAGGCAAAATTGACGTTTGCTAAGTATATGTAAATATCTACAATAATAAAGTACTTTGACTTTGACTTTGACTTTGTCAAAATATGGCCGAGCTTGATTTCACACCACTTTCACACCCACGATGAAGTTTTTGTTTTTATTTTTATACACTTTACTAGCTTTTACCCGCGGACTTCGCTCGCGTGGATGCACGATTTTAAACAACAGGGTATTTCTGAATCAATGCTAAGCCGACAGTTAGTAATAAGGATATCGGAAGGTACATACTTTATTTCCTAAGATTGCATCTGTTTTTAGTAGTAGTAGTCGTCTGTACTTACAACCGATCTCCAAATCCCATATTCACATTAAACTGACGTGAAAAATTCACTGAATAGCTATGATTTTTACACAGGGGCAGGGGTTTATTGCAGAGTACCTACAAGGAACATATAGTGCGAAATTCGGATCTTAAGGGTTCGAAAATAGACCCTATATTTTTATTTCTATTAAATTTTATTGCCATTAGGCGAGAAACTCATAATCGAATGTAATTTCGTTAAAATACGTAAACACATCCATACAACGCTAGTAATAGTAGTTCAATGATACATACACGTGTAGCGGCATAGATGAGTCTGACGCCCAGGTAGAGACGAGAATGATTCAACCACTAATTATGAAAATGTAGCTCAGTTTATAACAATATAATTATATATTAACCTGAGAGACCGCCAGCAGCGTATTAAGTCTGAGGAGATCTCAACGAACTGGTGTAATCTTTCCGCGGGTGTTCCGCAGGGTGGTATCCTTTCTCCTCTTCTCTTCTCAGTATTCATTAACTCCATCTCCGACGTTCTTACTTCTTCTTATCATCTCTACGCAGATGACCTCCAAATATATCGGCACTTCTCTCTTAGTGATGTAAATCTGACCGTAGAGGCGTTGAATGCTGACCTCGATAACATCAGTAAATGGGCAATTTCATATGGGCTGCTTGTCAACCCGGCAAAATCTCAAGCTATGATTTTGGGTACACGGCACTCAACTAACACAATACAAAATATCCCCGTCGATCCTGTGATGTATGAGGGTACGATAATCACCTACAACGAGAAAGCTAAGAATCTTGGGGTTATATTTGATAACTTGCTGTCCTGGTCGCCCCATGTTTGTGAGGTCAGCAGACGACTCTTTGCGTCATTATACTCCCTACGGAGATTGCAGTACTTCCTGCCGCGGCAGACGAAAATCACCCTTGTTCAGTCCCTTCTACTACCTTTAATAGACTACGCGGATGCTTGTTGGGTCAGTGCGAACGAAGAACAACTGAATAAACTCGAGCGACTCCAAAACCTTGGGATTCGGTTTGTCTACGGGCTGCGCAAGTACGACCATGTCTCCCAGTATCGCAAGGAGCTGGGATGGCTTCCGATCCGTCTTTGCCGTGATATGCACATTCTCTCTTATCTATTTAATATTTTGCGAAATCCCCGCTACCCCACATATCTTCGAGAACGTTTTGAGTTTCTTTTCCCCAGGGATAGTAATCGGAGATCCCACACGGTGTCTCTCCTGTCAACTCCTCGGCATAAAACTGCCGCCTACAAACATTCTTTTAGGTTAATGGCAATCCGACTGTGGAACGCACTTCCCTGCACTATTAGGGATAGTCCCTCAATTTTCACTTTTAAGAGAAGATTGTAAGCATATTTCCTTTCTCTTTCGTAATTAGTATCATATTTATGTAAGTATATGTATGATATTTTGTAGTTTATATATGTGCATGCTATATAGTGTATTATATAGTTGAGATATATATATTTTTTATTAGGTATATTTTATTTAAATTTTAAAAGTAATTTTCGTACGTATGTATACAGTTTTATTGCGCACTAGGACTCTCCTTTTTCATAAACACTCCTGTCTTGCCTAGGTTTGCTGGAAGAAATCTCTTTTTAGAGATAAGCTCGCCTTTGTCTATAAAATTTATTGTAACTGTCTGTTTAACTATGTTTTCTGTGCAATAAAGAATATGAATATGAATATGAATATGAATATGAAAATAATTGCCTATATTTTTTCCAAGGTAGTTGATATAAATTATCTGCTTAACATTAGTTTACTATGTACAATGATTGTTAGGTAGACTATTGGGTAACCCTTTCCATACGTTACTATTACAATTGTACCAACCAATTTCATGTTAAATAACCGGTGTCCACAAGGACCCCGGGAGATCCACCAATGCCATCCCCACGATCTCTCCTTACGCCTCCTTATCCAATACGGACCTTCGTAAAGATGCGTATTGCCTATATAAAATGAATTAACTATGCGCTACAACGGCGCTTACAAAGTTAATAATAATATTGGTATAATTACTTAGGAAATGACGCAAATAAAATATAGAAAGTACTCATTCTACTCGTAGCAACGGGGCACAGCAAACAGCAACCCACCGGGTTTGCATAATAAGTTCATCCTTCATTGGTAGCTATGTCTGACTGTTTGAAGATCACATGTCTAACCACCCGGTGTATGACGTTACCATTGCCATTGCCAACATTGGCCATTACTTAATTTCAACTTTCAAGTGCCTGTTTTCATATGTTATCATATCAACTTCATCACTTTGCCACATAAACAAATCATTTTGGTTCTGTACGGCGAACCGTTAATTGTAATCTTTAGCTTAATGTTTAGAGGATATTTGGCTATCAATATTATGCATGCAACTACAAACATGGTTACTGTGTGGAAGTACACATCCAATATAATGTGAAAAGAATCATCAAAGTCAGTTAATACAATGAAAACTAAAACACATCAAAACCCGAAAACTTCGCTTTTAAAAATATGGTTTAATCATTTTTCAATCAAGTCAAGGTGTGTCGTAACTTTATTGGGGTGCCTAATACTTTGTCCAAGTCTATTTGTCTATAGAACTTCTCTATATACAATATTCTTAACCAATTTATCGTTTGTAGCCAATATCCCCAAGTATTTTGGTGAACTTACTCGTGAGCAAGCTACATAAAATTGTTCATGAGAGAAACAATTTTTTCTTAAGTCTATCCCTGCTAATCTTAAACTCTGCCTTTGGATTTGTTTATAGTCATTACGAAACACATTTTAATGGGAAATTGCAATCTCTTAAATGCAAATGGCAAATCATTGGGTATTAATGGGATTCTAGGAATAAATACAGTTTCTCCTTTTGCACTTACAGTAATAATCGTAGCTTCTATAATGTTACGCTGTAATGATTTTATTATCAATCGGGTACCGTTACATAACTTAGATAGTTTTAAATCTCTTAATAACATAACTGGAGTGCCGATACGAAGAATAAGTCTATGAGGTGGTAATCCTGGAGGACTTAAAGAATTCAGAAAATCTACTGGGTAGTCAGTTGCATCATTTATATTAGAGTACATTTAGAGTATCATTAATAGCTGCTGCTTGATCGATTTTACGAGTAAAAATAGCACGTTCACATAACCAATCTATGGGTTTGTCATTTATGTGTATAATATCGAGGTACACTTTAGATAATAATTCTTCAACCGACGTTACAACAGTGCATAAATTTTGATGTAAGGTGATCATTCCATCGTTTCACGGATAGTCACCATATCCAATTTTAAGTACTAGACTAAGACTCATCCCCATCCAAATGTACCCTCATACTTTTAGAAAGCTTGAGGACTTTAACGTAACGCCATAAATTTGATTGTTTTATACATGACTTTACTTCACCAGCTCTGGTCCCTCTTGGCACTACCGGAAGTGTTTGCCTAAAGTCTCCAGCCAGCATAACAGTCACGCCACCCTTTAATTTATTGCTGCCTCTTATATCATGAAGTTATATATTTAAGGCTTAATTGCCGCCTTTATGTGCCATTGTTATTTCATCCCAAACAATTATTTAAGTACTTTTAAAGTTCGAGTCACGGTGGGGCAAATATTTGTTTGATGAGAACGGATGTTAGTACCCTAGTCATGGTTGTTTATCTATCTAAGCATAATATTGATCTATATAAGTATGAGTATCATTGTCTAGTACCCAAGATACATGGACTCCTAGTTTGGAGCTAAGAAAATGTGTGTAAATAGTGTCCAAGGTTTTATTATTAATAAGAAGGTCCTCACACTTTCTCTTCGATACATTAAATATCACAATGTAACATTGTCTGGCCTGCTATTCGAGGCTTACCATCTACTACTCGAGAGACCCCACTAGCTCCTGTGTAGAAGTTACAGAGGATTGTTTAAATTTTTCGAGGCAATTGTGGAGATCATCCCGTCTGTTGGAGCACATACCATTTGTCTATTGATTCTTTGAGTTCTGTGAGTTCCTTTTATTTTTAGTTCCGGCGTGTGTCAGAGAAGTTCGACGCTTTCTCCATCTCGTCAATCGTCCAACGCATATCCTTTAAGGAATTGTTTATCCGGATGTTGACAGTAGATATCTTCAGCACGAAGCTGAACCAAGGTGGTTGAGATAACATCCAGCTGATCGGATAAGGCGGCGCTTATCGTTGATGACTTGTGGTTACGATGCATCTGTACTTGCCACTGTTCGAAACGATGAGTGAGCTCCTCATAGTCCGAGTTGAATTTCAATTTCAGTGCTGATATTGACATTACTTGTGTTAATATCAGCACTGTGTCCATTCGCTGTGCAGCTCGGACACATTACTTGTGTCCGAGCTGCACAGCGATATGTCGGGTTTTGAGTGGCACATGTGTGATTGTTTGCCGGGGCTTAGGTGGGTCATGATTGTTGGATAAGAGGTGAAAGAGAAGTCAGCAATAGTTTTATAGTCCGCATGCACAGGTATACGCGGGGAAAACAGTCACTATTTGCGCAAACGTCGCTATGAAGAGGCACGACTGGCACAGTTGGGGATATGCATACAAACACAAGTTGGTGCGTGGTCGCAAAGACTGTGTCGTTTTGAGTAATTTCACTAATAAATATTTAGTTTCAAAAGAACAGAGTTGTACAGATCAAAGGACAGATAAGTTGGTGCGTGGTCGCATAGTCTGTGTCGTTTTGAGTAATTTCACTAATAATTATTTAGTTTCACAAAAAAATAGTTGTACAGATCAAAAGACAGGTAATGCACATAATAATTACTTGAGGTAAATGTTAAAAACAATGGCAGAATTATTATGGCCGACGCTCTAATAATCTGTGTGGACTTCATCAAAACACTATTTTGCCTATTTTTCATTTAACAGTACAACTCGAAGCTTTTCTCAAAGGTAATTAAGTACAAGTTGTTTAAACTAGGTCTTCTATTTATAATGGCAGTCTACGTTGCGTTATTCTTTCAGAATGTCATGAAATGTGTTTTTTCACTACTTAGCTCAAGTATAAAACACTAACTTTAGTTTAAAGCAGACTTTTATTTTTTAGTTTAGACAATTAAACGTAGTTATTTTAGCGGGAGCAAGCAAAGCTGTATTTTGTTAGCACAGGCACCCGCTGATATAATATAATGTTATCTATCCTACATGAACGCACCTACAAAAATAAATTGTGCAGGCCACCCTGTACTTACTTTCTTGCATGATGCTTTCGGTGTTGTTATTTAAATATTAGTTAGTGGATAGTCGTGTGAGAGAGGAGACGTTTTAAGAAGTTCTAAGATAAAGCATACAGGGTCTTATAGAAAGGGAGTTACAAGCCGAAAGGTGGTTCTTAGGGACATTATTCTGAATAACTTTTACTATAGAACCGGCGTGATCAGATCAACTTTATTTTTCTTATCTCAGTACATTTCGGGCCTAGCGCTCACCTGAGTTATATGGTGGAGTTGAAAATAAAGTTGCTCACATTAAGTCGGCCCCATGCTAAAAGTTGTTCAGAATGATGTCCCTAACAACCACTCCACCATACAAAACAACTCCTTTCTACTTTAACCATGCCCCGCACTATGAGCTTATTCCGCCCGCTGTCTAATGTACAGGATATATGGCAATGTGTGCATATTGTATGGGAGTTACCATTTTTAAAGTTTTGCGGTAATAACCGAGTACGCGATATTATAGATGATATTAAGAGATACTATGACGAGAAGTTTGAAAAAAAATAGTTAGTGCCGTTTTTGAATAAACTCAATAAATTTCTTTGATTTGTATGACAGGTACCTTAAAAAATCAAGTTATCCAGAAACAAAAAAAATGTCCTAGATATTTACAAAATAACCCCCAATAAAAAAATTCATCCAATTCCTTTCAGTGGTTAAGGCTCTAGAGCTGACAACGGAAAACAGCCATCCATACATACATACATACACACTCGCACTCACACATACATACACAGTTTTTATACTTTTTCGGACTAAGTTAACGATAGGGAACATATCCCCATCATTTTCCCTCATCCTCGATTTTTTGGGAAATATTAAACTGCACATTAAAAATACTGATTTGCACAGCAAATATCAGGGCACATTGCTGCGGTAGCTTAGGTAAAGGCTTTGCTTCGCTCATCCCCCTTTATAATTCGTGTTTGGTCAAATATGTAAGAATAACAAAAAATACTTAAAATATAAAATGAAGTACACACAAAGTATTTAAAACATAAAAACTGTTTTTGTTGATAATTTTTTTCTGTGCAAATCAGTATTTCTGATGTGCGATTAAATACTAGCCGACTTTTTTTACTATTACAACACTTAATTAATTTTCACTTCGTTCAACAGCAAAGTAAATAACTTTTATTTTTGAATAAAAAACCCAAATGGAAAACTAACTGGAAGTTTCAGCTATGATTAAAAAACTTCGTAGAAAATACGTGCGTCATACACTGCCTTGAGGACGTCTTAAAAATAAGTTATAATTTCTAAAATACTGATTGATTTAACTTTAACTGACCGGCACGACCAACTCCACCAACTAAGCTCCTATTTTATAGTTAAACGAGGAAAAAAACAGTTAATAATTTTAAAAGTTTCGCTGAGATAATTACTTAGACATTGATACTATACGGAGTCTCTAGATTTGGCAAAGATTTGAAATCTACTAAGGGGGTTTGTGAAACTTTACGGTCATCGTGTGAACCATACCACGTGGCCTCGGATACTTTGCAAACTAAACCTCCTTCGTCGATTCGTGATCTCATGATTTATGTCCAGTCAATTTATAAATGGAAACCTAATGGAATAGACATCTACAGATTTACTGGATGACCGGAAGGGATCACCGATGTCTATTTGCTATCAACCAAAGCTCCAAATACAATTTTCGACTTTACAAATCTAGTAATAGAGTGTGAATTGTATGCTTTAGAGGCATATTTTATGGTACGCAAAATGACAGTGACAAATCATGGTCCATCTAGCAAGATACTGCGGATTCTCTGTAGGCTTTATTTCATGCCTTTGTATACCAATACCAACTGTGTTTGTAATTGTCTAATAATGTTTATGTGCAATAAAGTATAAAGAGAAAAAGATGCGTCATCTTCATGCTATACATTTATTAGATAGAAAATATTGTATTGAGTTGGCCACTTCACATCGCCACTCACTTCGCTGGATCAATAAATACTAGGGTTTGCAAAAATCCGATTTTAATAACATATATATATATATATAAATGATTTTTGTATACGTATATATCTACATCAACAGCAAAAAGAGGAACCAACTCTGTAAGTGTTACTGTCAAAACACATTATTTACAGGTGAACTTAAGCTTAATATACGCTACGATTGCAATTTCAGGAAAATGATCTCAAAATTTTGCAATCCAACGGATTAAGCATTATTTGACTGAGTTGGCTTCTGGATGGGTGTCCTGATTCTGTTGTTTTTTGTTTCGTGTTTTTCATGACACGTTAAGGTGTCAGTCCCGGTTACCTTGCTTTGCCTGAAGATCAATCTGCTGAACTACAGCGCCAGCCGTTTCTCTAGACATACTGCCCTTAATGACACCATCCAGCAAGTCCGCGACGATGCTGAGAGGCCAGACGGATTGACTCTCAATCCGTTGCAGTATAGGAAGTCACTGCTAAGGGAAGACTTATAGTGCTATCCCATTTACTAGCGACTTCTTCAAGGGCCGGCGCAGCGGCGGCTCTGCGGACGGTCTCAAGCAGCGCAAATATGCCGCCTTAGTGGAAGGCTAAATATTGGCGTGGAGACCCTCGGGCCGTGGGTACCCGACTCTCAGCATATTGCGAAGAGACTCGTCGAGGCGTCGGGTGATCCATGACCTACCTACCTCGCCCAGCGCATTAGCCTGGCCAAACAGCAAGGTAATGGTGTCATCACGTTGGGCACCTTGCCACTCGACGGCGGTGACCTGAGGTGCATTTAATTTAATATTTGTACATACGTTAGGTCCTTGTGCTCATTAATCTGCTTAATTTCTAGAACAACATCTATGAAAATAACAGTAAAACATCAATGGATATACAGGATGTTTTTCAAACATTTGTTTTTTTCGTTTTTGTGTTTTTCATTCTTTGTGTTTTTCTTGTTGGTTAGCGAACCTTTTAATGCTGTGGTTTTGATAATTAAATAATGTCTACGTTCTCTAATGAAGAATACGCAGACAACTTAATGGTAAATGTCTTAAAACTAATGAACCCTCAACATGCAGACAACTACTTAAACTAAACAATAAGCATGTTCCCTTTTGTATTGTTACAGTTAACATAAGAAGTTTAAACCACAATTTTGACAGGTTTTTGGTGTTTCTATCGAGGTTAGATGTCAATGTTGATATAGTTGAGCTAATGGAATGCTGGACTGATGGCTCGCCCTGTGTTCCCACAGCTAATGGTTTTATAGCACACTATACCAAAAATAGCCTTAACCAAAACGATGGTGTTGTTGTGTATATTAAAGATAGCATAACAAATGTACAGGTAACAGAGCCTGATATTGTAAATGGTAATTGCCTGCACATAACAGTAAATCATCACTGCTCCATTATCTGTACCTACCGGCCACCTTGTTTTTCCAATCCTACTGATTATATAGATTCATTGGGCACATTGCTGGATTCCATAAATACACCACATGTTGTTCTGACTGGAGATATGAACTTAGACATAATGCCTAACAATATCAGTGGCTATGCTGCTGACTACATTCACCTCCTAGCTTCATATGGTCTTCTGTAGGAGTGGTAAGATCAATACGTGCAGGGTGCAAACAAACCTACAAGGTTAAATACATGTCTAGATCACTTTATGATTAAGTCGTGCTATCAATTACAAACTGTAGTATTCGATCAACTTACTGACCACTGCCCAGTGATGCTAGTTTTACACATGAACACTAACTATAACAATACCAAGTAGGGTGACAATGAATATGGATCTAATAGGCAATGCAATAAAAAATGAACAGTGGGAGGGCCTTTATCAGACTAATAATGTTGATGAGGCAGCTAATATATTTGTGTCCAGACTACAGGAAACTTTACAAAAAAACATTATAATTAAAAAGACACCCAATAGAAAAATACCTCTAAAGCATTGTATTACTGTAGGAGTGGTAAGATCAATACGATTAAGAGACAAACTGCACAAAAAATCACAACTAAATAAGAATGATGTAGAAATAAGAAAACAATACTCTACCTACCGCAACACCTGCAATAAAGTCATAAAAACACTAAAAATAATGTACTATATATGTATAGGTATATACTATGTATATAAAAAACTTAAAAAGAGTTTAGGTAATAATAGGGAAACATGGAAAATAATAAAAGATATCTGCCAATTCACTAATAAAAAAATTATACTCTATGAACTACCAACTATAAAAGATCCTATTGAGTCACTAAATACAGTAAACCACTACTTTACAACAATAGGTAGCGAACTAGCTAATACTAAAACTAGCTAAATATTTGATTCAGTAAAACTTAAGCTACTAGCCCTACCGATCTTAACTGAACTGTTCACACTTATCCCATGTAACAGATCCATTAATTTACATTACAACTGCAACTACACAATACTGAAAAGGGTTAAAGACATCAGATACCTAGGACTTCAGATAGACGAAAATCTTAAGTGGAAATACCACATAACACTGTTGGCAGGAAGAATAAGAAAGTTCATATTTGTCTTTCGCACATTGCGCCACGTTGCAGATATACAACTACTACTACAGACCTCCAAAGCCCTAAGCCAATGAATAATAAGGTATGGTATTATCTCTTGGGTTGGGGCTTGCAAGACACACATGCTTGAGCTGACACGAGCACACCGGGTTGTTCTAAAAGTGATGTTCTTTCTGCCCCGTAGACATGAAACTAATGTAGTCAATAAAATGGCATCTATACTCAGTGTCAGAAAATTGTTCGTATACCAATGTCTCAGGAGATATCACCAATTCGTGGTCCCCCTACTAGTAATTAGAAACGATAGAACAAAGAAAATTCCACACCCTCAGGTTAGAAGCGAATTCGCACAAAGACAATATTATTATATTTCGGTTCGATTGTACAACTTATTACAAAAACAGAATATAAATTTGAATGTTAGTACACTAAGTAATTATGAATATAATAAGCTAGTGATTGTGTGGCTTAATAGCTTAGACTACATATCATTAGAGAACATACTGTAATCTTTTGATTGCAGTATGTTCTCTAATGAGAGTTGTTATTGAATATTGTTAAATTTTGTCTAAAATGTCCCCTTCCTCCCTTTGTATACTTAGGAAAGTAAAATACATACATTTAAGTAACTAATTAGGTAACTATAAACGTTCCTACGTAGCTATAAACAGAAAACTATTTTCCGATTTGGCTCTAGCTCCTCACAAAAGTCACCCTAGTTTGGGAGTTAGGTCCATTACTATAATTAGGAAGTAAGAAAAAGAAACAATAAACAGATTTTATTTCATTTCATATGGAAGCGCTAATGGTGTTGCACGAGAAGCGTAAAGAATTTATCAAGAAAGATTTCATAACAGACGTTTACCTTCCCGCCACACATTTCAAAACACGTACCGCTTACGCAAAACTGACAATCTAAGATTTAGAAGCTAGAGAGATAGTGATTCGACATAATCTCGAATCGATTTTGGCGCTGTTAACGGAACAACCGACCAGGAGCATTAGGATTGTTGCTCTATTGCTGGGCATTTGAATCTGGAAGGTGATATATGGAATCGATGTTATGCGTGCACACGCAATGAAGGTCTGCAATTCGAGCAACATTTGTATTTTTTTGTTTTTATAAATACTTTTGTTTTGTGATTAAAGAGCAATTGAAAAAGTATTTTTATTTGCAAAAACATGTTATTCTTACATACCTGTCGAATATCAGCTGTAGGCGTACAGCCCGCCCGATTTCGTCCGAAGATGGCAAATTAATGAACTTAGTAATGGTTTTTATGGCATTATTGTACATTATGAGAAAGAAAACAGACCAGCATTTTTTTATTTTCAAGAATAAAGCCTCGTTTAGTTTCTTTTTCTTGCAAGTCAAAGATGATTAATTACAGAATTTTACTTCTTGAAAAACACTTGTGAGACAATAAAAAAGTAGATGTTAATTTTCAGTATTTTTGACTACAAAAGAACCGTTAAATATTACACAATCGATACCAGCAGGTATCATTAAAATTGCAGGTTTTATTAATAACTTGTTCATTTATTCAAGTTTAAAGTTGTAATTCAGAAGGATCAAAAAAGTTAAAAATATTAAAATAAAAAAATTCGTTGGGCTACAACGTTATTTGTAGACCTAGGAGATAGCAAATGACCCCCCCTGACCCCCTTCTATCCGCCATTTTAATTTGGCAACGATGCACCAAACACCTTGTATACCCACACAAATCTCAAGTGTGCTGTTTATCGTGATATACAGAATGTTGTTTTATAAAGTTACACCCGGCTCATGGACGTTAGTTTACGTTTCCCTTGTAACTAAAAATTGTTTTACTTTTCCATCGCATAATTTTGATTCGCAAATTGCCGTGTTAAATTTGGCCTGAAATAACCCCAATGCGCCGGCACGGCCGGCCGGTCCACGAAGTGCGCGCCTGATATTGCGAGCGCGGTAGCAAGCGATACGCAAGTATGACAACAATTTAATTATTTTAAGATAGTTTTCAATTAATTTACGTCGTATAAATAACTACCCCTGAGTCGGGCGTATCTTTACACAATAACAGCCTGTATATCCGATGATATATAAGGCATCTGCGAAACCTGATAAATGAAAATGAAAATGTTTATTTCTTTAACTAAACTTAACTTAGCAAACAATGTGATGAGACCTCTTTTTAAGTATTTAAATACCTGTGCTAGAAGGTCTCGCTCTTTCTTTACACGGCAGTAATTAAGTTATTGTGAATAAACCTAGTATTTGTTTCGCTTTAAAAATATCTTATAATTCAAAGAATATACTGTAATGTTAAAAGATTATGACAACGTTCGTGTGTATTTGTGTATGGGTGTGTGTATGTATGTGCGTGTATGTATGTGTGTGTATGTATGTGTGTATGGGTTTGTGTTTGTGTGAGTGTGTGTGTGTGTGTGTGTGCGTGTGTGCGTGTGTGTGAGGGTGTGGATATACTACAGGATATACTACGAATAATACCCAGAAAATAAAATTACCTGAAATATCTTATCTCAGGGACTGGTGAAGGGTTTATTCCGGATTTCACTAATGGGTAGAATAATTTATGTACGGTTTTTGCAAAATTGGATGAGAGGTGACCTTTATTGATTGCGGAGCTGGAAAGCGACGCAAATCGTAAATAATTCATAATAATCTGTAACACGAAAACTTTGTGATTTGTGCTTTATACTTGTGAGCCACTTGTAAGTACTGAAATAGCTTCTGTTGTGTGTGCTCATTATCTCTTCTGTCGGTTGTCTACATTATTTTCTATTTAGACTCCGGAGAAAGAAAAGTGCCTTCTTTGTTCGGCCACGACTTGATTTATTTGTATATTATGTATTCGGAACTAGCCAAAATAAGTTCTTAACAATTTATATTAATAACAAAATCTTCGGGAAACTTCTGATTAGGTAAAAGTTCTGGCCGTCCTTGCTTTAATATTTTGATTACGCTGGGCGCTTGTTGGTTCAGGAATTTAATTTCAGTATGGGTTAGGGTATTAGTTACGTATACTTATTAGGTTTTGGAGCAAATTCTGCGGCCCTGATTTTCCCGGATTTACAACCACTTGGTGGGTACCATCTACAGCCAACCTCTATATTTGGTATTGTTGATATCTTTTGTATTTGTGGGAGAAGATAAATGCTATTAAATTACAACACTGACGGTTTTATTTTTATTTTTTGGCCTTGACGCGGACACAAAGGCCGAAGGGAACATTTCTGGCCCATTTTACGTTGATCGGAATAAAAATGCTAAATCGTCAATCGTCTAAACCGTCTCCGATAATGGGGATTTTCGCACACAAAGAGATATTACCGCATATTTCGCAAAAGAAGGGCGGGACGGAAGACAGATGATAATGGCTCGATGACGATAACAAATACCGTTATGTCAGTTTGTGAGGCAAATGAAAACTTTTCGGACGTTTGCTTTATACAATATAATAAATTAGATTTTATGTACCGGAAATAAATATGATATGTCAAACTTAAATATCCGGTTATTATGAAGAATACTAACCGGATAATATTCATAATCACCTCCAAAATGTATCAATGTGCTTTATAAAAATGAAAGTGTTCCCTATGACTTAAATAAAGTAATGCTCTATTTTTTACTCCAAACTCATGAGGTAATTTGTTTATCAATCTGTTAACACGTAATTATATCTCCTTGTTTTATATTATCTTCCTTATTTTTCACTTTCGCGGATCGCCAGTGGTTGTTATGAATATGATATGTATTGATAGTGGTTTAAATGCGCAAATATATATAAAATAGGCAATTAATCACTTTGAGCATAACATACATGTATTTGTTGTGAAACAGAAATGCACGTACTTTCATAATGAAATCGTACCACATTGAAATCATGCAAAACTTGAGTTCCGAGAAGTTGAATAATTGTTCAGGCTACGTCACCGTACGGTGGAAACTGCGCACACACGTTCGTAAACAAACAACTGCTATGCTAACAATACAATAGCTAGCAAGCTAGTCTTTAAGTATAAATACGCCTTATTATACGATTCTATTTCCTACGACCCAGTACAGGGTATCCTGTATACTGGTTTTTATGTTTTATGTTATAGTAGCAGATATTTAAATGTTTTGATCCAACTCTTATCTGAAGAGTTAGTTAGTTCTGTTGCATGTTTCCAATAAGCCGTAACAAACACGTACAAAGAGTTTCAAGTGGGGATATCAACTAGAACAGTCGTGAAGAACAAGTTAATCCCGGGTAGAGTCCGACCGCATTTTCGGTTTCGGTCTGCGGTTTTCGGCACTTTCAAACAAACCAATGAACACCGCAAGGCGCACAACATCCTTATTGTAACCTCTTTACAACGTAAAATAATTTAAACAAAAAGGAAAACTTTAGAACAAAACCCGGCCAATGGTTAATTTTGTTTGACTTTTTGTAAAGGAACTACAAATTTACGGTTTTCAGAATGTTGCCTTTGCTTGTGCTACAAAACCTTACTTCTTGCCAAATTTCATGATTCTAGGCCAACTGCAAGAATACGTCACGCCTGCACACATTATGGGCGGTGGCCTTGAATGCGCAGTAGTCACTTTTCAATACCTGTACATATGCGCAGCATTTCCCGACAACGTCGCCCTTATCATCGCATCGGCCTTACTAATAAAAATAGTTATTCCCAGTTTAACTTATTCAGTGTTTTGTCCTTTTCATATGTCGTGTAAATGTCAAATGCCAGAGCAAGACAAAACACTGTATAAGTTATACCGTTATACTGTGAATAACTTCTTTTATTAGTAAGGCCGTATAGGTTTTGTTTCGCTTGCGAACATTTTGACATAAACGGGGTGTTAATCTATGAGTTTATTTATTCACAACATCAATAAACTACAGACCTGAGTTGAGTAATCGATATTCATTTCAACTTGATATATTTACACGTTCCTCAGAAAAAGCGTCTCGACAAGGGAAAGATAGACGGAGAACAAAGTGATCCGAAAAGGACCACAAAACATCTTGTCTTCATTAATTGAACAGTTTTCTGTATCTCTCCATGATCCAATCATCAGATCTTGACTGCCATTGACACATTTGTGAAAAGCTCTCCTGGTAAATCACCATCACTTCCATTACACCAATAAGCATCATGACGAGCATACATTACTAACCAAACTTCAAAAGCTATCATAACGCTACCTGTAGGATACGTAGTATGGAGCAGTTCCGGTGGTCATCTATTGTTTTCATTATCAGTTCCACTTCAGAAAATGATGCTTCCCGAGAGTAAATGCTCGAGTTAATGTGAAAAATACAATAAATCGCTAACGTTTGCCTGTAATATTTGAAGAGTTTCCTCGATTTCTCCAGGTTTCATCAAATCCTAACCAATTAGAAGGTAAAAGCCTTTCAAACAAAAAAAAACAATATTCCAAATCGGTATTTCCGTGTAGAAAAATTAATTATCTTCCAAAAAACAACGTATATCCCAACAAATAGGGTTCTCTGACAGATAATAATAATAATAACAAAAAATAGTCCTGAAAGCAGTGACAGATGGCGTTGATTCGCCATTGCTTTCATTTATTGGTCAGTCATAAATTAATAACCATAGACCCACAATTACATGGTCAATTCAGGCTTTACTTGTTCAACTGCTTGAACCCATTATGCCGGCCCTCACGTACTGTAGCAGTAACAGTTCGGCCGTCACAGGATATCTCATCATGTACTATGTCTATGCACGCCATTACTAAATTTACCAACCTAGTATATAAGCTAGGTTCCCAATCAAATGAAGACGTTAACTGAGCATCCAGCGACAAGCCTTTTATTCCGTCTACCGACGGTTGCCACATTGTCGACAAAGTGGTGATCTCGACAGTGCCAACAATTGCCGTCAATCCCGACAGTTGCCGACAGTGAACACCAAGAAACCTTTGCCGAAAATAAGAAGTAAGCTGGATTCGCCTTCAAGAATAATAATAATAATAATAATACCTTGGACACCATTTACACACATTGATCTAGCCCCAAACTAGGATTCCCTGTATCTTGGGTACTAGACAACGATACACATACTTATATAGATAAATATTATACTTAGATAGATAAACAACCATGACTAGGGTACAAACATCCGTTCTCATCAAACAAATATTTGCCCCCACCGGGACTCGAACCCGGGACCCTTGGTTTCGTAGGCAGCGACACTGCCGACTCGGCCAATCGGGTCTTCTTGCCTTTCGCCGAAGTCTCCGTTGCGGAATGTATCCGCAATGGAGACTTCGGCGAAAGGCAAGAAGTCTGCATCATCACGTTACTGAGATATCGGTGATGAAGTAGCAGTGATTAAAACCCAGTACACCAGCCACCTCATAACCTCAACTATGCACCGCATGTCAAAGATTGGTTGCTAAGCGAGCTATGAAGACAAACCACTTCATAAGATATAAAATCACGCCGTTATACAAGAAGTAAGAAGAGTAAAGAACAATCCAAACCTATCAGCAACGCTTTTTTCCAACGTCAAGGAACAGCCAAAATTTCCATAGCCGGAAGTAATCATCATCATCATTAGTCATCAAGTGCGTCGGTCACCATGACAAAGTACGGTGACTGGCACATGTTGAGGCCTATCCATGTTCGCTGGCCCTACTCCCCTGTCTATGAGCAAAGAGACATTAAGAATATTATACAACGACAAGTGCAACAGCAAACCCTAATTGAACGAGGATCAGAAGATGAAGTATTCACCACACAATCGACCTAGAAGCCAAAAACCTCTAGACGAACAACTTTAGATATAAATCTCGAGTGAGGAGCGCAAGTCAAGATTGATAACTACATTCCTGACCTGCGCGCAAAAAACGTGATTTCAAGAGAAAGTAAATTGTCTACACTGTCTAACATTGTCTACGAAGCATCAAATACCGATTTTAGCTTCGATTAGTAAGAGTGATGGCAAGGACGCTGGTAAAACCAAGTGTATCAAATTCACACTTCCAAATGTCAGGCAAGTTGAGACCAGTTTAGTGTTAGACAGCAGCACGTTAGAATTAGTAAATCGAAGTTTCTTGGAATAACCATTGATAGCAAATTGCAGTGGGGACCCCACATAGATAAATTAGCTGGTAAATTAAGTTCTGTGGCTTACGCTGTTAGTAACATCAGGCAAAGCACGGATGTGGCTACATCTAGGCTAGTATATTGGGTGTACCTATGAAATTGGCGAATTTTTCTTACAGATTCAGGAGTTCATAATTCAAGCAATTAAATTTTTTTTTTTTTTTTTTTTTTTTTTTTAATATTAATACATGTTGTTTATTTATCAATTAGGTATATAAATGCTCCCGGCCTTCCTGTCTTCAACCCATAGCTCACGTGATCTCTATGGTAAAATTATAAACCCATCACTCGGTGATGTGGAGGTCACGTGTCTGGTCGAGGCCAGGAATGCCTGGACGCAAGCCTGTCCGAGGCAAAATTTTCCAACAAATTTGAACTCTCAACGGCTATGGGACGAGCCGCTATGCATTAAAACCCGCGAAGATCTGGTAAAAACGGCTAGTGGTCCAGCAGTGCGCGCTCGTCTCCTAGCTACCAGGGAGAAGGAGTCAGGACACTGGCTGCGCGCAATCCCATCAACGCACATTGGCACCCTGCTTGACCGTACCACCCTTACCCTCGCCGTTTGCCTGCGACTCGGCGTAAAGACAAACGAAATCCATCGGTGCCGCTGCGGTGCTAGGGTGGACCAACTAGGTCACCACGGCCTCTCCTGCCAACGCAGCGCCGGTCGGTGGTCCCGTCATGCCAATCTTAATGACGTCATCCGTCGGGCCCTTGCCAGCTGTGGCGTGCCAGCAATACTTGAACCCAATGGACTGGCACGCGACGATGGCAAGAGGCCAGACGGAATGACGCTCATTCCCTGGCAGAGCGGGAGGTCGCTAGTATGGGACGCGACCTGCGTAGATACGCTGGCACCGTGTCACCTTTCGGCAACCTCAGCCACAGCCGGCGCTGCGGCGGCAGCAGCAGAGTGTCTCAAAACCCGCAAATACGCCGCTCTCGGCGACGACTATTTGTTTATTCCGTTCGGCTTTGAGACCCTTGGACCGTGGGGCCCTGACGCTCGAAGAGTCCTCAAAGACATCTCTAAGAGGCTCGTCGAAGCGTCAGGGGACCGCAGAGCTGGCGCCTACCTCGCTCAACGCATCAGTATTGCGATACAGCGAGGTAACAGTGCCAGCGTCTTGGGCACCCTCCCGCCCGGCAGTGAACTCAGGGAAATTTTTAATTTAGTTTAGTGCAGTTATAGTTTAGTTTTAGTTTTAAAGATCACAGCAATTAAATAGCAATTTCCAGTAATTTTTATTGTATTAAAATTAATTTCAATATTTTACATCTACTTATTAAATATTCTTTTAATTTTCAGTTTGATAACTAAAATGTTAAACATGTTGAAACAGTATCTCCTCTCTGAAACAGCATCTCCTCTCTTCCGAATAGTGGGTATCTCATAGTATTTATGTATATCTATTTATTTATTGTATTCTATTTATTTATTTTATAGTAATAACGTAGGGTGTAATGTGATTTATTTGATAGTATATTTATTTTATTTATTTCTTTTAACTCTTAATTGTACACTAGGACTACCTCTCCATATTTTATTTTTCTCTTTTCTTCACAGGTTAGCTGTAAGAAATTTCTTTTTAGAAATAAGCTCACCTTTGCATACTGTTTCTGTTATAATTTCCACTGTGTTTTCTGTGCAATAAAGGATTATTATAAAGGATTATTATGTTATCTTCAAAATCAGTGCCTCCTAAATGTCATCCATTTTCATGATAATATTCGTAATATTTTTTTACAGCTGACACTTTTCAAAAATTATATAAAATTTTCTGTTAGCTAAATGTTGTCTCATTCATACACACAAAGTTTCTAAAATAAGGATCTGTCATTCCTAATAAAAATACAAAAATGTTTGTACTGAAAATTGAGTTAACTTCAATTATTCCATACAAAACGCCAATTTCATATGTACTACTACTATTTTAGTTACTTTCATAGTGTGATGTCCTATGGTATCTTGTTGTGGGGGAAAGCAGCGGATATTCAAACTATTTTAATTTTACAGAAAAGAGCTATTCGAGCAATTTATAATTTAAAACGAACAGACTCCTTAAGAGAGCTTTTTAAACAAATTGACATACTAACAGCAGCTAGTCAATTTATTTTCGAAAATATAATGTATGTACGCAAGAACTTTACAACATTTTCCAAACTTAGCGATAGCTGTAATGTTAACCTAAGAAATAATCACAGACTATGTGCGCCCCGATTTAGACTCGCGAAGGTTAGCAATTCTTTCAAGGGCATTGTCTACTATAATAAGATACCTCTGGGGATTTGAAATTGCCATTTGAGCAATTTAAAAAGCATGTTAAAGCGACTTTGTCGAAAAAGGGATATTACAATGTTCAAGATTACTTATATGACAGGACTTCATTTAATCTGGCTCAACACAGACCTTGCTGTTGATAATTTTGTAATTATTTATTCCTGCTTATTAGTCATAACAATTTTTTTTTTATATTTGCATTAGTTAAGCACAACCTATTTTTAAAAGAGATCTAAAAATCTATCTGTGGGAGTTTCTACGCCTCCTTCTCCCACAGTGGTCTAATGTAGAGAAGAGGCAAAAAATGACGTTTGCTAAGTATATGTAAATATCTACAGTAATAAAGTACTTTGACTTTGACTTTGACTTTGACTTTGACAGTCCTTGTCCTTCGGATTCGTCAAAGACCAGCTTTGCCTGTCTCAATCACCATCAAAATAGCTTTTGTACTGGCAACTGGCCTGAAAAATTAAAAAACCATGTCTCGCCAACGAAATCTAACGATTAATTTTGAATTACTTTATTTTCTTTTTTATGAGTTATCAGAAAATTGGCCATTGTAAACCTTTTGTGAAGGCGATAACTGGCGAAATATTAGCACAACAGTGCTTCTGACACACTGTATGGGTAAAGGCATGACGCTAAGTTTTTGTTGTCAGTGTTAATACACTTAAATAAGTATTAAAATCCTGAAAAAGCAAAAGTTTTCTGACCGAATTTTCAAGAGCCGCACTTTCGGTCTCTAATCCGCGCATCAGCGAAGATTCAGGTGGATCAGCCCTCACTTCGGTTAATCTGTTTTTATTAAATTTGTGTCTAAAGAAGATTAAGTCCTTAAATCCGTCAGTCATGTTGAGTCTTCATTCAGGGATAGACTAGATGGCAAACAACGTACTGCCGTAGTTTGGTGAAATGAAGATTTAATTAAGGGTAAGCTAGAGCTACAGGTAAATCTGCTAACGTGATGAGCTACATTTAGGTTGTATAGCATGTGTGGTATATTTACTTCACGGTGCAGTATAAGTTCTTAACACAAAAAATAACAAATAACAACCTTTCTTTTTTATCCTGAATATGTACTGGATTCTAGTATAAGCAGAAAAACTATCAATGTTAGTAAAAGAAATAAGAAAGTAATGAAAGTTCTTGAATAGTTTTAATCCGATAGCAAACAAACTTTGTTGCGAAATCGCAATTTCAATTTCAATAAACAATGTTTCTAATTGGATTGGTTTCAGGGCGCAGTTGAAGAGTTCTTTGGGGTTACTGTAAGAAATACTCGTAATCTACTACCGTTTGAAGTTAAATTATGATGAGAATTAATATAGACTTCGTTTACAAATTACCAAGCTGACCAACCAAATATTTGAGCCGTTAGGAAGTAAAATAGTGGATCAGTTTCCAATTGATCCGTTTAGTGGGTCGGACAACAGAATTTCTTTAGTACTTTAGATATTCACATATACTTAGCAAACGTAATTTTTTGTCTCTTCTCTACATTGGACCACTGTGGGAGAAGCACGGCGAAGGAACACCCACAGATTGAATTTTGAATCTCTTTTAAAATTAGTTGTTTTTAACTAACACAAATATTTATTTAATTTAATTTTATTTATTTGCAGAACATAACAGTAAAATCACATTGCGTGTCTTAAAATAATGGTTTTACATGTTAAACTAGTGATTCAACCTTAAGATGTCCTGACAGCATGCTTAAATAGATTTTATCTGCTATATTACTTACTTAATTATTTGAGTTATTAAAAATTATTTACTTAAATATGTAAAGGTTAAGTACTGTAAGGTCGCAGCAGTTCTTGAACACCACCTATAATTGCCTACCTAATCTGTAGGGCTAGGGAGTTTAATTAGGAAGACGTTAGTAACACCAAACTTGTGTTTATTGATCAAATATGGTAACAATTTAGATAAAAGGTATCAAACTGGCTCGATAGCCATTAAGCTAATCCTAACTATCTAATTTGCATCGGTCGCTGACCGATGCCTAAGGTGAAGTGTGTCACATCGACTTTTCACATCAGAGCCTCTTTCTTTTAAAATTACAAATTACCTAACAGTGTCATAGCGAACACGCACTCTAAAGAGGCCCGTATACAATATTATCGCATAGAGAAATATTGAACCTAACTATATAAATTACAATCATTCCCCCCTCCTTTCAAAAAAATAAATCCAAAGCATTTTTTTTTTCCAAAGTGGCAACCCTAACTCAAAGTCTAAAATCTAAAATGACAACCCTATCTCAAAGTCTAAAATCTAAAAAAACATTAAATGTTAACATTAAGTGAGCTTGCTATGCTTGAAATCTAAAAAACAGTAAATATGCCGCAAGCATAATCTTAAATAACATCGAATACCCTAATCCTTATCCGTCCAACCATTCCATTTAACCTACTTAATTAAACATTAAATACCCTAACATTAAACTCTGATCACGCATAAGACCAGTACCAAAACAAAACATTGACATGAAATAGAATAAACTGACCGAAGGTCATATGTTAAGTTACACACTTAACTACACTTAGGGTGTAGATCCTACTTAATATATACCTAACTACACTTAAGGTGTAGGCTTTGCACCTAAAAAAACTTAAATTATAACACCCTATGATCCCATCATACAATTATTCGCAGCTTAACACTAACTTACCTAACGCTAGAAAACTATCTACTACAATACGAAGGCAAACAGCTGAATCTAGCTAAGATTTAGCATCTCGAATGGTTATTATTCGACAAACTTTCTGACAAAAAAACTAGCGAAAATTTATCAGACAACTATAATACCACCGTTCTTAAAATTATCACAACTCCATCTTTGCTTAAAAAATTCATTTAAATCACCACATTGTGAACTCTTTCCACCGAATGGAAATATTTCAAAAATTAACGCAGGCAAAGATCAAAGAAAAAAAATTATTTTCAAATATAGGAAACGTCAACAATATTAACAGGATTAATCTATAGAACCCTATTACTAAGCCACAGCTTAAGAATGAGGTCATTAAAATTCATCCCAATAATACGATGAAATCAACTAGCTTTAAAACCGATACTACAACTTATAAACATCTCAACTAATCAACATTCAACATCAACATCAACATGAACAATTAACAGTTTAAGATAATCGCCGTGAGTTGCAACCAATTACCCAAGTTAAAAAACACTACAAAGAATCTCGAATGTGTATCGAATACCCGAGTTATCCCACATCAGAAATTACTTTCATTGAGAAACCTTCGTTACCAACTTTATGAACAACCCTTACTCTTCCCTTACCAAATCATCCCAACTCTATACTTTAAGAACGCAGGAACCAAAACAGAACCCTATGAAGAATAGCTATTGCCTCGTCATACTGCTCTCAAAGATAAAACCAGGCGATCGGTTCAAACAATTATACGAATTGTCGTTTATAAAAGTTTCTCATATAAAGGTAATCTACCACGGAAATCTAGCATGTTACAAATATTTCTTGGGTCCTTGGTGAACGGTCCTCATCAGACATCATAGTTCAGCAACAACATGAAAAGAAATACCGGTTAATAAACAATTCATAACAATACCGCATACATAAACCACAAACCGACAACCGGGATAAAATTATATTATACTCCTAATGTATAATTATTTAATATCAGACGAACTCCTCAACGCAGCACAAATTTGTGTTAACAATTACGCCCCGTGACCGTGAGTTCAGACGACGAATCAGCACATTAGACCTCCCAACGATCTCAATGACCTTGTATGGTCCCTGATACAGACGTGCCAACTTCATACATCTTCCCGTTATCCGCCTTGTTACGTATAACAAAACTAAGTTATTCACCCGGAACGATCTGGGTTTTGATCTCATATCGTAATTGACAGTGTCAACCTGGAAGTTAGCTCTTTGAAGAAGACATTAGCAGACTGCAAGAAAAAGATCGAGATATTTAAAGCTTTGGGTTTTGGTGAACCAGCGCCATCTACACACACGTCATCCCCAAAATTTTACTCTCCACAATATCGCAGAATCAGTACCAAACCCAGTCTGATCCAAATGGGGTACCCTCGCAAATCACCAAGAGAACTCACAAGTAGAGTGGTAGCACAGATGGACCATATAGCAGATACCATGGATGAACCGAGGCAGACGTCTAGTGATCTCGCATCTGTACGTGTCGACAACAACATCCCGACCAACAAGAATAAAATGTCAAGTACGAGTGAGCCAGAGAAGACCAAAGACTTAAAAATAGAGGACACAGCCAACAAAATTCAAGACAAATTGATTAAAACCAAAGAGTCCAGCCGAAAACCAAAACGGAGAGTTATGTTACTGTCAGATGAAACCGGTAGAGGTATGAATAAAATACTATCAAAAACACTTGGTAGCGAATTTCAAGTAGAGTCTATCATAAAACCAAATGCCACTCTAGATCAAGTGCTAAACTCATGTAACTCTCTCTGTAAAGACCTTACAGTCTGCGATATTGTTATAATAATAGCGGGAAAAAATGATAAAGATCCCTTAAAATTAAAATCTCTACTATATTACAACCTAAACCAACTAGCAAACACAAATGTCATTCTATGTAATGTTGACCAAAACAGGTATTTAAATGAAAATAAAGTAAACAGCACTCTCAGACTGCTAAGCTCACGCTTTTCACACAGCACCTACATTGATATATGGGACTCTGAAAATAGAAGTAGTACTATACTCTCTAAGGAACTCGCATGTAAATTCCTTTTGAGGGATATTCTAAGACTCTGCTACAGCCAAAAATATTCTGAATTCACTCAAATGCGGGATGTAGCGCCTGTGAGACCTGTGTATATTAGCGCAGAGATTCAAACTTGCGTAGATGTAACTCCTACATACTCTGTAAACTGCCAAACAGAAGAGAGTTCGAACCCCAATTCAACTTCAAATTCTCAAACGCGGGATGTAGCGTCTGGGAGACCCGTGTGTATTAGCGTAGAGACTCAAACTTGTGTAGATGTTGTAACTTCTACATATCCGGTAAACAGCCAAATAGAAGAGAGTTCGAACCCAACTTCAACTCTAAACTCTCCCGTAAAAAGCCAGTTTTTTTTGTAAACAGTCACAATGATCAGCAACAACTTAGAAAAATTGTACATTTGAATATTCAGAGTTTAAACGCTGCAAAGGTGTCTTTACTGGAGATATGGCTCAGCAATGAAAAAAGTGTTGAAGTTTTATGTATAACTGAACATCATAGAGTCCAGCAAGATTTAGAGAGGATTATTACAGCTGGGTTTAAATTAGCATGCAGCTTCTGTCGCAAAAATAGAACCAGTAAAGGTGGCTGTTGCATATATGTAAAGGTAGGAAATCGCTATACTGACTTAAAAAAGCTAAAAGACTATTCCATTCCTTACATCTTTGAAATATGTGGGATCGACTTGTATGGATACTATGTAATTAGTTTATACAGACCCAAGACATAAAAAGATGATAATTTCCATCAACATCTTGAAAACGTCTTAACTTATTTAAATATAGGGAACGTAAAATCATAATATGTGGTGACTTTAATATCAACACCCTTGTAGAGTCAGTTGAGGCTAGGGAGTTTATCGGGGTACTACAGTCGTACAATGTAAAGCTTTATATAAAAGAGCCAACCCGCATTACCAGCCACAGCCAAACCTGTATTGATATTTCCAATATAGACTTAGGAGACACACGTGTTATAGAATTAGGATTATCAGACCATACACTTCAGTACGCTTCTCTCAACCTACCACAAAAAAAGGGCCCTACAAAATACTTCATACAAGTAAGAAATGTTATGATCTCTAACCTTGAAAAACTGAAAGAAAGCGTACAGCAAACATCATGGGATAGAGTATTTGCTGAGCCTGACTTAGAAAAGAGCTTCAACATCTTTCATGATGTTTTATTGGAAGCTTTCGACTTTTGTTGTCCTTTAATTAAAGTAAGAGGTGACGCCTCCAAAAACAAAACAAAAAAAGACTGGCTCACCCCAGGCATTAGAAAGTCAAGCAAGACTAAAAGAGATCTCTTCGTTAAAGCTAAGCAATCCAAAAATATTGAGCAGCTCGAGCATTATAAGTTATACTCTACTATTTTAGGGCGAGTTATAGAGATGTCAAAGAAACTTGCAAACGAAAAAATGATTTTAGTCTCTCACGATAAAGTAAAAGCCACCTGGAACCTAATAAACTTGAATATCAAAGGGAGAAAAGATTTAGATATTCGAGATTACAGGGGTCTAACGGATAGAAAAAAAACAGCAAAGTGTAATAATGAAGCAGCAAATTTATTCAACCACCACTTCACAGATTTGTCTGAAATGCCAAGGGGAAATTATCAAATAAAATTACCCGATTTCCACCATAGATCTATGTTCGTAAATGAAATTGAGATCGGCGAACTTCACAAACACGTGAGGAACCTTAAAAATAAGAAATTAAGTGGCTATGACGCTATATCGGCTAGCGTCATAAAGCATATATATGATGCCATAGCGATCCCACTCCTCTACCTCATAAATTTGTCGCTAAGAGAAGGCGTCTTTCCATCAAGAGTAAAAAAGGCTCAAGTAATACCGATACATAAAAAAGACGACTTACTGGATGTTACAAACTACAGACCCATATCGTTGCTCCCAGTTTTGTCAAAACTGTTCGAAAAAGTTATGGCAGAAAAGTTAAGTCTTTATCTGTGCGCGGAAAATATATTGGCAAAAGAACAATTCGGATTTCAAAAAGACATTTCCACCATAGACGCTATTTTCGACATGACAGACTATGTTGCTGAAGCCTTAAATAGAAACTCAAACGTCATGACAGTTCTCCTTGACCTATCAAAGGCTTTCAAAAACGTAAGTCATGTAATTCTGGTGGAGATTTTAAACCGTTACGGCATACGGGGCCCGGTTAATGATTGGTTTGTTTCATACCTAAGCGAGCGAAAACAGAGTGTCTTGTTACCAACCATGAGAGAAAAAATGATCTTAAAAAATGTAGAGTCAAGCTGCCGCGAAACTAAAATAGGAGTGCCACAGGGTAGTATATTGGGCCCAATTTTGTTTTTAATACATATCAATCACCTTCCGCTTTTAGTAAACAATAAAATTGTAATTTTTGCGGACGACGTCTCTGTGTTTTTTAAATTTGAACGTAGCGAGTGTGAAGATTTAGCCAAAGAAATTAATACAACGATCGGCGTTGTTGTAAATTGGTTTAATTCTTGAAATCTGAGTACAAATGTTAGCAAAACGAAACCATGTATTTTAAAAACTACAACACCCATTTGCCACACCTTGACATTCAAGTAAACGGCAAAAAAATAGAATCGGTTCCGTATGCCAAATTCTTAGGAATCCATACAGACTGTAACTTAAATTGGAAACGACACGTTGAAGTTCTTGAAGGTAGACTCAGTAGTTTCTGCTACGCATTGCGGTCTTTGAGGAGGATATCGACAAAAACAGCTGCTTTACAGGCTTACTTTGCGTTCTTCCAGTCTAGGATAATATATGGTTTAGCGGTCTGGGGGGGTTGTATTGAAATTAAAAAGATCTTCACATTACAAAAAAGGGCAATCCGTATTCTTGACGATCTTAAGTCCAGTATGGATTCATGCCGCTGTTCTTTTAAAAAACTTAAGATTCATACCATTACAGCACTCTACATAACAGAGTTATGCAAGTTGGTCAGGCGCTATCCTAAAAAGTTTCCCCAGAGGCCGCCTGGTGTAAGTGAAAGGCTGAATAATAAACACAAACTGAATTTAGAAATTCCGTTGAGCAGAACAGTGTCGCACACACGTAGCACAAAGGTGACCGCAGTAAAAATTTACAATAAGCTGCCTGAAGATATCAAAGCTTTATCTGGAATCTCCTTTTTTAATAAACTTAATAAATATCTATCAGAAATGTGTCCATATGACTTATATGAATATTATAATTATAATTAATTAATAATAAGATAACGAAATAGAATTCCACAAAATGACATTATTTAGGATATTAAAATTCAAATAATCGTGTGTAGTTTTTATTCTTTTATGACTTTGTGACTGTGTAAATTATATTATAATTGCCTTGTTAGTATTTAAATCCTTGTATAATAAGTTGCTACACTCTTATGAGTAAAATGACACTGACTCATTATTGTTTTTATCATAAGATCTTTATAAACGTGTAATTTATGGCAATAAAGAACTGAACTGAACTAAAGAACTGAACTAATACCGTTTTTGTACACGCTGTGCGTTCGCAATATTCCCTAACACCTTAGTCAGCAGCCTTCCCATACGATTTACCCTATCATCTATCGTTTCGTTTAAACCAACTGCGTTTAATCCTAATGATCGATCTACCACTGAGCACTGTTCCCTACCAAATAAAATATTATACGGCGACACTTTCGTTGACGCCTGCACGCTAGTGTTATACGCATGTACTACCAAAGGTAAAACTGAGCACCATTGCCTTTGATTACTACCTAAATATTTTGATAACATCGAAGTTAACGTTCTATTCATTCGTTCTACCAAACCGTTACTCTGTGGGTGAAAACGAACTTGTATGTATCATTTTAGCCCCAAAATGTTCTACCATTTCTTTTACGATTCCCGCCGTAAAAACTGTACCCCTATCTGAAATAAATTCCCTCATAGGCCCGAACCTACAGAAAACTTCCTCAACTAAAAACCGCACTACACTTTCGATGTAAGCCTAGGTAACGCCTTACACATCGCAAACCGAACGTGGAAACGCTCCTTACACGTCGATTCCTACCTTCTCAAAAATATCCGAGACCCTAATCGGCATCAAATCTGCTACGCTTTTAACTACTTTCCTTTCTTGACACGGCACGCACGAAGCTATATAACGCTCTTTCTCCTTATCGGCTTTCGGCATGAAATATTTCGACCGAAACCTCTTCAACGTCTTTGCGAGACCCAAATGACCTCCTGTCCACGCCTCATCATGTAATTCGTTTATTACATTTTGAAACAAAGACCTAGGCAATACTAATACCTCCCTAATTTCTCCATCTCTACGTTCGCTTTTATATAATAAATTATTTCTCAAGCATAAACCGCTACGCCACGCTTCCGGACGTTCGGTCAACCGCGTTAACCATCTACTACAAAATGAATCGTTCGCTTGATCCGCCTGTAACGACTCTAAATTAATACTAAAAACTTCCAAACCATCATCATCAGGTTCAGAACGACAAGAAGACTGAGGTCCTTCTGTTTCCCGTATCCCTTCTTCCATTAGCGGATTCCTACTCAAAAAATCTTCCACTACATTGCTTTTCCCCGAGCAATGAACTAACTCGAAATCCCATTCTTGTATCGCTAACGCCCATCGCGCTAACCTACCAGACATATCTTTTTTCGACTGTAACCAACATAACGCGCTATGGTCTGTAACAACCTGAAAATACGATCCCCAAAGATAATGCCTATAGTGCCTTAACGCCCATACTAACCCCAGACACTCCTTCTCCGTCGTACTTTATTTTTTCTCCGCATCCGTTAACTTCCTAGACGCATAGGCAACCGGACTCATTTTATCAACGCCCTGTATCAACACTGCACCTAATGTTTCGTTAGACGCATCCACATAAACCCTCGTAGTAACCAACTTATCCCCCAAATAATACGAAAGTATTGGCGCACTACACATAACCTTCTTAATATAATCGAACGAATTCTGCAATTCTTCATTCCATTGAAACTTTACCCCCTTTTTCAATAATTTAGTGAGAGGTAACGATATTCTCGCAAAATTCGATACAAATTTTCTATAATAAGAAAATAAACCTAATAATTGTTTCACATCCTTCGCAGATGTGGGAGTTGGAACCTGTTGCATAGCCTTCAGCTTTTTCTCGCTAGGTTTTATTCCTACATTCGAGATTAGCTAACCTAGCATCTCAATTTCGCAAAAACCGAATTTACATTTGGATGACTTGAAGGTCAAGTTCGCTTCTCTAAACCGCCCAAAAACTTTCTGCAACGTACCGGTAAACTCCTCGAACGTTCTACCATACACAATTACATTGTCTACGTAAACCATAACCCCTTTAAATCTTAAATCTACTAAAACTTTATCCATCATCCGTTGGAAAACTGCTTGACTCGTTGCCAAACCGAACAGAACAACATTAAATTCATAAAGACCCGTGGTCGTGACGAAAGCTGTTTTATGCCTACCTTCCGTAATAACCGTCTGCCAATAACCTGAATTGAGATCTAACTCCGCAAAATACTTGGCCCCGGCCAAACTATCGACAATGTCTTCTATCCGCGGAACTATCCCTACAAATTTTCTTATTTAATTTCCGATAATCTACACAAAACCTGCATGAATTATCGGGCTTTTTAATTAACACAACGGGCGCAGCATAAGAACTAGTGGATTCCCTAATAACACCTAGTTTCAACATCTCCGCGACCTGCTCCTCAATAATTTCTCGTTGCACCGGCGAAACGCGATACGGGTGACAATGAACCCGCTCTTCATCATGAGTCTTAACAACTTCCCTGTCCCCATACAACTCATTTTAGTAAAGCCCCACGTCCAGTGTTTTTTTTGAATATAAGCTTTATAACATTACTGTAATCCATAAAAACATAATTTCGTAATCATTATTTCATAAACTACCCTCATTCTGGTGGTTTTTTTTTCTGAGTCACATGTGACTCACGAACGTAGCGTAAGAAATTTTCTACTACACGTTCAATGAGTCATATGTGAGCGTACACGCGGAAATCCTTTTTTTTGTTTAAATGTCAATCAACTGTCAATATCTAATTGGGTTAGAAAGTAATTTGATACTTTGAGGTTATAATTGATATTTTATTGAAAAAAAAGTTCATTTCATGCAATAATTGTTGCTTTTCGAGAAAATGGCCAAAAGGTATACGAGTGAAGATATATTGCGTTATTTGGAAGATTCAGATGAAGAAGCATTTAGTAGTGGAAGTGACGATGAGTGGCAGCCCGATAATGAAAATGAAGAAATCGAGGATACAGAGGTAATTGCAAACTATATAGCAAGTACTGCAGAAAGAACTGAGACTCCGTCGCCTACACCAGCAAGTCCATCGTCACCCAATCCAGGAAGTCCAACAACGTCATCCAATGCGTCTGATACCCAGTGGAAAGGAGATGTTTTGCCTTTAGGTAGGGAAACATTTACAGGCATTCACGGTGTACAAAATATGGCCGCAATTATTAGTGAAGATGGCCAAATTAGTTTGAACAAAATATATGCTTATTTTGTACCTCATCAGATTTGATTGATGAAATGGTCATCCATACGAATAATTACGCTGGGTTATTGAAAGAATTGCGTACCGCAGAATTTAGTCGAATGACGAGATGGAAAGACGTCACTAGAGAGGAATTGAAAAAATTTTTTGGAGTTCTAATTTACATGGGTCTCAATCCTAAGCCCTCGATTGAGCATTACTGGAAATTGGATGTGCTGTACTATAATCCTCTTATGCACAGAATAAATATGTCGTACAACAGGTTTAGCTCCATTCTACGATGCTGGCACTTTACAGAAGTCCAAATAGGTGTCATTGGAGAGCAAAGAACTCATAAAATAGATCCACTGATACAAAAAATGGTTGACAATTTTCGTAGTCTTTATATGCCAGGCGATATTATTGTCGTTGATGAGTCAATGGTAAAATTTCATGGGAAATTGCTAATAAAGACATATAACCCGGCCAAAACAAATCGTTACGGTATGAAAATATATAAAGCCTGTACAGTAAATAGTTACACATGGTCCTACCAGATTTATTCTGGGATCTCACATCAGTTAGAGGGTCTTGATAAACCTGGTTCAACAGTCGTACAGCTTACAGAACCTCTTTTAGATGCCGGTCGTATCATCATTGCTGACAACTATTATACCAGTTTACCATTGGCTGAGTATCTGAAAGGTCGCAATACTGACTTGTGCGGCACTTTACGTAAAAATAAAAGAAATTTGCCGCAAGAAGTAGTAACAGCGAAGCTCAGAAGGGGAGAACAAATAGCTAGACAAAAGGACAATCTCTATACTGTACTAAAATGGCGTGATAAGCGAGATGTATTCATGATCTCAACCTGCCATGGAGATGGTATGTCTAACGTGACTACCAGACGAGGCGACGTCATAAAACCCGATGCAGTAATCGATTATAATGATGCCAAAAAAGGCATTGATATTTCTGACCAACTTGCTTCATTTCATTGTCCCTTACGTAAAAGTTTGACGTGGTACAAAAAGATAGCTGTAGATTTACTATTTCAAGTCGCCATTATCAATGCCAGATGCATCTACAACGAGTTGACAGATGGCCCCAAGTTGACAGTTTTACAAGTCCAAGAACATCTGGTCCGACATTTTCTTGGACCTGCAGCATAGACCAAAGAAACGAATCTCCCTCAAAGGTCTTCGATCTCCTCTAGCTCTTCAGGAACTTCAATTGCTTCTTCAAGCAATTCTGGACATTCTCTGCAAGAAATTCCTCGAAATGCCTTCGGTAAACTCGTAAGAAAAAGATGCAATGGATGTTATATAAAATTGAAAAATGAGGGATTAGTAGCTCGTAAAGCGAAGCAAGTACACACTGAGTGTAAAAAGTGTAAAAAGTCTTTCTGTTTAGAATGTTATAATGAGAAACATGCTTGATTTTGTTATTTTTTCTTATGTATAAATATTCTAAGTACGATTTTTTATACACAGTTTATTTTCTTTGAATAAAACCTTGCCTTTAATACTTACTTGAGTTTTATTTATTGTAAGTTTCTAGTAGTAATTATATAAAAATAAAAAAAAATCGCGATTTTTTATTTTTTTATTAAAAACTTCATGTTTATTGCCATACGCCCAGGTGTGATTCAAAAGAATATCCCTTCACGTTCATTACAAAAATTGTGCCTTAAACTGTATAGAGAAATGAGTCACCTGTGACTCATGAACTTATTCCAAAACGTTCCTGTGAGTCATATATGACTCATCGGACAGGGAAGTTGTTAATATCGACCGACACTATCTTCGACCTGCCTAACTGGTCAGTTGCAAACGCAAATCTATCCGCATTCCTATCCAACAACGCCAATAATACCTGCTTATCATTCCTACATAAACCCTCATTTACGATAAACCGTTTATCTTCGACCCCAAACGCAAATTCGCACGAAACCGATAACCCCGAGAAATAAACGTAATCGCCCTTTCTTAACTCCTGAAAGTCGATAAAATCTATCACGTCACGATCCTCTATAACCGTGGTTTCCCCGAAGTTCACTTGTATCCTTCTAGAACCGTCTAGAAAGTCCGACCCTATCTTTTTTTTTAAGAATCCCTACGCGCATGACATTTCGTTTTACCGGTGTCGTGTTTTGTTTCGTATGGAAATTATTGAAAAACGGTATTTTTCCCTAAAAAAAACAGATACACGAATGAACAAAATCAATATTCATACCGTTCTTTACTAAAAAATCCACCCCTGAAATAATGCTACAATTTAAATCAGTTATTACTAAAAATTCCTGTGAAAAGTTAAAATTGTCCAAACTTAAATCTATAATACATTTCCCTACAATTAGCAATAAACTTCCATCTACCGCCTTAACCCATCTCTTCTCTTCTTGCATACATCTCGCACCCACTTCTGCGACGATCTTCCCCATTGGTCGTTTCGCTTCCGTGCTTCGCTGCTGAGCTCGTCCGAGGCCCTCATCCCACAGGTCAGCCTGGTCACCGCTATCGGCCTCTAGCGACGACTCGTTGTAAAATCCGCTTGCCTAGGACGCAAATTATAATTATTAGTACTAGATCTAATATGTGGTTTCTGACCACTTGACGACGGCGAAACATTCGGCGTTCGTCGTGGGTCTTGAGTAGGGCTTTGATTAAATTGTGCAGGCCTAAAAGAATGAAACGGCCTGTCTCCCCCCCTCTATTGCTATGAGCCAAATTCGGTCCAAAAGTTGCCGGGTTCCTAAACACATTTACATTATCATCACTTCCCGGACTTATTTTCTCCATCTGTACCAGTACTGCCCTTAGCGCCTTCTTATCTACAAAATGGCTCAACATTAATTTATTTCTAAGATGGGTTTGCAATCTTCTTAAAAACTGCGTTATAAAAATGTCATCTTTGGTAACTCTAGCCTTCCTCGCTAGGTCCCCTAAGTAATGGAAGTAGTCCAACAAACTTCTTCTCTCTTGCTTGGCATTGTAGAACTTCTCTGCAAAGTCTGTGCTTCCAAATTCTTCATTAAATTTATCCACCACCTCTTCAAATGTCTGGGCACTGCCCCTAATTTCCCTAAAAAAATATAAGGCTCCACCTTTTAAATACGAAGGAAATAATAATTTTAACACCTCCGACGATATATATTTCTTCCTCGATGCAGCATCTCTGAAGTCTTCTAAAAAGTCTTCAAAGGACTCCTGAGGACTCCCCGGAAAACAAGTTGACAAATCCTCCATCATATTATTAAAATTTAAATCTTCCCTATAAATATTTTATAAAATTATTTCATAAAAATTTTCACAAAATGTCCGCTGCGATAAAAATCTTCCAACAATATTTTTCAATTCAATTCTTCACTCGCTTGGCAGGTCGAGGTAATTCCTAAATTAAAAACTTAAGTACAGAAATATACTTCCTTTCAATGTAGTTTCGATCCTTCCTCGTTTCTTCAAGGTCTGGATCGACGATCACTATTCTCTTCTATGACGTCACTTCTTATGACGTCACCTCTTATTTCTTATAAAGCGGTCTTCTTATATCTCCGGTTACCCGGCGCCTCCACCAATGTAAGGTCGCAGCAGTTCTTGAACACCCCCTATAATTGCCTACCTAATCTGTAGGGCTAGGGAGTTTTATAAGGACGATAGTTACAACAAACTTGTGTTTATTGATCAAATATGGTTACAATTTATATAAAAGGGATCAAACTGGCTCGATAGCCATTAAGCTAATACTAACTATCTAATTTGCATCGGTCGCTGACCGATGCCTAAGGGAAAGTGTGTCACATTGACTTTTCACATCAAAGCCTCTTTCTTTTAAAATTACAAATTACCTAACAGTGTCATAGCAAACACGCACTCTAAAGAGGCCCGTATATAATATTATCGCATAGACAAATATCGAACCTAACTATATACCTTACAGTACTTAGTAAGAAGTTAAAAGTTAAATCTAGGTTTGTTTTATGTTGGCTTCTTTCTATAAATGTTTAAAAGTTTTGTTTTGGTTGTAATCCATCTAAGAAGACATCCGTGTATTCCAAATCGTGTTTTACAAAAATATCTAGGGTGTGTTCGTTGGAGATGTCATTGTAAAGACGGCAAATATTAGGGAGAGGTTCGTGGTAAGCTCTTTGAGTTTTGTAAATGGGTAGATGGAATGTAGTGTGTTTCCTAACCGATCGTTTCTGACGCTGTGGGACCGAAATATAAATTTTTGATAAGAAATTAGTGTGAATCGTTCCATGCAAAATTTTATGGAGTGTTGTCAAATTATTAATGTTTCTGCGATTTTCTAATGACATTATTTCAAAGTGATCTAGGCGTTCGTCATAGTTATTACATTTATATTTGATATTGTTTCGATAAGCAAGCATCCGAATAAATCTGGCCTTCAATAGATTCTATGTGAACCTTATAGAATGGACTCCATATTTCTGAACAATATTCCAACTTACTCCTTATAAAACTATTGAAAAGGGTCATCATAGCACGTGTACTGCGGAGATCTCTACTTAGTCTAAATAAAAAACCAAGTAGCTTATTGCAGGATGACTTCAAGTGATCATAGGGTAGGCTGAAATTAAGCTCAGGGTCCAAAATAATACCGAGGTCTCTTATTTTGTCGACTTTGGTTAATTGCTCTCTGCCTATGTTATTTTGAAAGTTGTTAAAATTGTTGTTTGTGGTGTCGACCACAAACAACGTTTAAGAAATGATTCATAATGAAGTTGTCGAACTTCATTATGAAGCATTTCTTAACATTGAGCCATATGTAGTTTGTCTCGCACCATGTTGCTAAGGAATTAAGATCACATTGTATTTTATGACAGTCAGACTCGTCACTTATGGAGCAAAAAAATTTAAATCATCGGCATATAAGAGAAAATTTGATTTTAGAATATTAATTAAATCGTTAATGAATAGTTTGAAGAATAATGGCCCCAAGTGACTGCCTTGTGGCACGCCAGATGTGACCTCCAAGGACGAAGAAAGGAAAGCTTTTACTGCTACTAGTTGTAATCTGTTAGATAGATAGGTTGTAATCCATCTAAGAAGACTTCCGTGTATTCCAAATTGTGTTTTAAGTTTTTGGATTAATATTTGGTGATTTACTTTATCAAATGCTTTTTTGAAGTCTGTGTAGATCCTGTGAATTGGGGATTTAGAGTTGAGTGACTCGTGTATATAGTTAACAACTTCTAATAAATTGGTTGCTGTTGACTTTGACTTGACAAACCCATGTTGAGCGGACGTTATTAGAGGTTTTACATGAGCGTAGATATAATCATAAACAAGTGATTCAAACAGTTTAGCTAAGCACGACAAGATACTGATGAGTCTGTAGTCTCTACAGTCGCTAGTGTCGCCAGACTTCAGAATTGGCACTATGCAGGCCTTTTTCCAGGTATCAGGGAATATACCGGACTCTAGAATAAAGGAGTGGCAAGTTCTTTCGCACAGGATTTTATAAAATGACCTGGTAGTTGATGAGGGCTGGCTCCTTTGTTCGGATCTAATAATTTAAGTTTGACGATTATTTCCTCTTTTAAAAGTATGATTTTATGCAGGCTGTGACTATAATACACTGGAAACTAAACTGGAAAAATATTGTAAGGCTCTAACGTACACACATTTTATCTTCAGTAAATTGACTAGCTACGGTTAGTATGTCAGTTTATTTATAAAGTTATCTTAGGGAGTCTGGGCGCTAGGAGGGGCGTTTAAAATTATAAATTCCTCAAAATTGTCCTTTCTTTTCTGCAGTAAAAAATAGTTTGAATATCCGCTGCTTTCACCCACAACAAAATACCATAGGACATAATACTATGAAAATAGCTAAAATATACTACCCTAGATGTAGCCACATCTTTTTTTTATTCGATGTTCTTAACAGCGTAAGCCGCAGAAATTAATTTACCAGCAAATATGTCTATGTAGTTGCTATCAATGGTTATTCCAAGAAACCTCGTATTATTTACTAATTTTAACGTGTTGCTGTCTAATACTAAACTGGTCTCAACTTGCCTGACATTTGGAAGTGAGAATTTTATACACTTGGTTTTACCAGCGTTTAACAATAAATTATTAATTGTGAACCAATTCAAGGTAAAAGACGATACACCATTAACATCATCAAAATCTTCTTTTTGTCTTTCAATTTTCATCAGCAAACAACACTATTGTAGTAAAAGCCAGGATAGTTGGACAAAGACTGCTATTATGTTAATATACCTATAAACTAATAAGTATTCTACATCTTCCCCTTAAAGAAATGAACTAAAATATTATAACTCCTCCTCATCTGGACATAATCCGAAGGGCTCTCCATCACTTTGGCGTTTATCAGTGGTAGCAGCAGCAGGCTGCTGCTCAGGCTCATCCGAGCTTTGTGCAGTGTTCGTATCAGCAGGCTGCTGATCAGGCTCCAACTTGATCAGGTGTCGCCTGTTTCTGCGATGCAGCTTCCCTAAACTTTTTCTCACAAAATTCTAATTCCAATTCTAGCAATTTTTCAATTTCGGTAGATAATAATAATAATAATAATTCTTTATTGCACAGAAAACACAATGGAAAAAATACAACGAACAATATGCAAAGGTGAGCTTATTTCTAAAAAGAAATTTCTTACAGTTGTGAGGAAAGGAAAAAATATTTATAGAGAGGTAGTCCTAGTGTACAATTAAGATTTAAAAGAAAGAAATAAAGTCAATATACTATCAGATAAATCACAATACATCCTACATATACTATAAAATAAATTAATAGAATACAATAAATACATAGATACACATACATACTATAAGATACCCACTATGCGGAAGAGAGGAGATGCTGTTTCAACTTTTTCTTAAAAGAGAACAAGGATGTGCAATCCCTAATAGCGCAAGGAAGTGCATTCCACAAACGTATTGCCCTTAACCTAAACGAGTGCTCGTAAGCAACAGTGTTGTGCTGAGGAATTGACAAAAGTGACACCGTGTGAGATCTCCGAAGTCTATCCCCAGAGAAAAGAAACTCAAAATGTTCACGAAGATATGCGGGATAGCGCGGATTTCTCAAAATATTGAAGAGGAAGGAGAGAATGTGCATATCACGTCGAAGTCGGATCGGGAGCCAGCCTAATTCCCTGCGATATTGGGACACGTGATCGTACTTGCGGAGACCGAAGATAAACCGAATCCCGAGATTTTGAAGTCGCTCGAGTTTGTTCAGTAGATCTTCGTTCGCGCTGGCCCAGCAAACATCGGCGTAGTCAATTAAAGGCAGAAGAAGGGTCTGAACTAGCATGATTTTAGTCTGCCTAGGCAAGAAGTACTGCAAACGCCGAAGGGAATGAAAGGATGCAAAGACTCGTCTGCTGACCTCACAAACATGGGGCGACCAGGATAAAAGAGTATCAAAAACAACCCCAAGATTTTTGGCTTTCTCGCTGTACTTGACAATGGTACCGTCATAAAGCACGGGAGCAACTGACCTATGCTGCAACAAATTAAGTAAGTGCCGTGTACCCAGTATCATCGCCTGAGACTTATCCGGATTGACTAATAGCCCATACGAAAGAGTCCATTTCCTGATGTTGTCGAGGTCAGCATTCAAAGCCTCTACAGTCGAAGTCAGATCACACAGGGGAAAATGCCGATAAATTTGAAGGTCATCTGCATAGAGATGATACGAGGAAGACAATACATCCGAGATGGAATGGATGAAAACTGAGAAAAGAAGAGGAGAAAGGATGCCACCCTGCGGAACACCAGAAGAGAGCTTGCACCATTCCGTAGTAACTTCTTCAGACTTGATGCGCTGCTGGCGGTCTCTCAGGTAGGAGTCAAACCAGCGAGCCGAGTGTGAAGAGACATTGAGTGTTTTTATGATTTCAACAAGTATATCGAAGTCGACGCAGTTGAAGGCGCTGCTAAAGTCAAGGAGAGTCAGGACTGTGAGCTGCTTCTTATCCATTACCAGTTGGATATCGTCAGTTACCTTGAGCAGTGCGGTGGTGGTGCTATGCCCTGGCCTAAAACCAGACTGAAAAGGGTTCAGTAAATCCATGGAGGAAAGGTACGAGGACAGCTGGGAGTGGACAATTGATTCAAGGACTTTGGAAAGGATTGGTAGGATGGAAATGGGACGGAACTCTTTGAAGGAGGACGAGTTAGAAGTTTTAGGCAGGGGTATCACTAATGCTCTTTTCCACTGGCTTGGGAAGCAGTACTCGCTCAGCGACGCGTTAATTATATGCGTTATAGGTGGTAAAACATTATCGAGTACACTGAATAGCATCTGAGAGCAGATATTGTCATCACCTACAGCCTTGGACGAGATTTCTAGAATAGCTTTCTTTACTGCGCCAACTCCGACAGACCTGAAGTTGAAAGGTAAGCAACTGGATGTCGTTCTGGTACGCAAGTTACGAAGGGTAGATATTTACATATACTTAGCAATCGACATTTTTTGCCACTTATCTACATTGGACCACTGTGGAAGAAGAAGGGCGTAGAAACTCCCACAGATTATTTAAAGATCTCTTTTAAAAATTGCTTGTGCTTAACTAATTCAAATTTTACAATATCATCATAATTAATAAGTAGGAATAAATAATTACTAAACTATTAACAGCAAGGTCTGTGTTGAGCCAGATTAACCCCATACAGTCCCGTCATTTAAGTAATCTTGAACATTGTAATATCCCTTTTTCGACAAAGTCGCTTTAACATGGTTTTTAAATTGCTCAAATGGCAATTTCAAGATGGAACGTGGCTGTTCAGCACGAGCAACCCGCGTCCATAGCTATCACTGCGTCATCGGCTTGCAGCTCTGGCAGCTCACGTGCGCGCTCGTCGTACCACGACTTACTTTTACTCTGCTTGCTAACCATCGTCATGTAATCAGCCGAGTGCGCCTCGTATGGTTGCAGCTTGTCGGTGTGATGGCAAATGAGTATTTAGCCTGCGCCCCATCAGCAGCTGTGCTGGACTCGATACTCCTTCTCTGGGTGTTGTTCTAAAATTCAATAGTCCTAAATAAAAATCTTCTTTTGACTCGATAGACTTCATCAAAAATGACTTTTTAGTTCGCACTGCACGCTCGCTTCGCCCATTAGATTGGGGATATTTGGGTGAAGATGTGTCGTGCTTAAATCCCCATTGCTGGGCGAACTTTTTAAAGTCTTTCAGCGTAGGCTGGTCCGTTAAATTCAAATCTCATGGAATTCCGTGCCGCCCGAACTGATCTTTCATAGCTAAAACTACACTCTTTGTATGGATCTTATTCAACGGATATACTTCAACAAAGTTTGAGAAGTAGTCCACCAAGATGAGAAAATATTTTCTATTGTTTTAAAAGATATCAGACCCTACCTTGACCCACGGTAGACTCGGTATCTGGAGAGGTATCAACTGCTCTCTCTGTAGTGTCACCACGTGCTGCGCGCAAGTACGGCATCGTGGCACCGCCTGCTCCACGTCTCGCAACATGCCCGGCCAGTACATGACGTCACGCGTGCGCCGCTTGCACCTGTCGATACCGAAGTGTCCCTCGTGGACTCGGCTCAGCATCTCCACCAGAAGGGTTGGGGGTATCATCGCCAAGTTGTCCTTGAATAGGACCTCTTCCAAATACTCGAGTGCCTCTCTATGGCTCCAGTGAAACCGGGCACACTCGTCAACCTCATATTTATTTGCCGGCCAACCTTCTCCGATTAAACTTATGTGTGACTCTTTATCAGCCTGAGTGTGTCTTCTAACTAGCTCAATGCGATTGATCGATCGATTGCGATCGACTTTAATGTCTGTGCCCGAACAAGTAATTTACTAACTACTCTCTTATTTGCTAACTAATGAGAACCCACTTGCTTAATAGATATAGGTATTCAAACAGTCGGTAGCTAGTTAAAATGTTATTAACAAACTATACTTTCCTTAATTTTATTGGGGATTTTGAGGATCATTAGATAATTACCTTTTCATATTTATGCTAATGAGTTTTTAAGCGAAGTTCACTTTCTTATATTCACACAATTAATTTGCGAAAATGTCCAGTCTATATATATCCATGTATAGCTTGATATTAGTTAAAAACGAAAAAATGAACAAAAAAAAGGTATTTTTTTTAAAGATTAAAATAAAACGCACGTTTGACGTATGTCAAAAATCCTATTTAAAAAAATAATAATAACCTAAGAGGTTATAAGGCGAAATTGTGCGTTTATGGAGATATCATCATTAAGCCGACTCCTTAGATATTTTTCCGAAAAAAAACTGAGTGCGCTGTTTACGATTATAAACCTGAACATTATATATAATAATATCATAATATTATAATATAAGGTATAAAGTAGGAAAGTATTCTCAATCGCATCCAAACAAAAAAAAGGCACTTAAAAAATAATTGAATGTCTATGAAACGCGAATTTCAGCCCCCTGTGCGCCAGATGGCATCAATGAATATGCGATGGTCTACCACAGAGTAGAAATTATTATGGTCTTTGACCTGAGTCTTTGATATTTCAAATATGTACTGCGTTCTGAATTGTGTAAAAACCCAAGGTCGCGTAGCCGCTAGCTAACACATTTTCGTCATTTCGGACCGCAGGGTACAAACGCAAATTCTCCCACGCTCTCTAGTGAGCTTTTTAGAAGGTTTTTTTTTGTTTTAATCAACTTTCAGAAAACTTATAGTAATACCATTATTGGACAGTAAGTTCTTTTGAAACATTTTAAGATTATGTACCGGCACCAGGCTAAAGGTCGTAGCCGCCGCTAACAGTAGCTATGATCGTCTATTCTATCTATCCCAAAATGAGAGGACCCGATTCGGCTGTAAGTTTTGTAAGTAAGAATGATAAGTCTGAATTTCTCGTTCGTCGAGAAATCCGTTAGGCGTACAATAGTCGAACGAAGTTTGGTTCAGAAGTTACAGTTTCTAGTTAGACAGAGAAA
Source organism: Argyresthia goedartella (assembly GCA_949825045.1). Classification (NCBI taxonomy): domain Eukaryota; kingdom Metazoa; phylum Arthropoda; class Insecta; order Lepidoptera; family Argyresthiidae; genus Argyresthia; species Argyresthia goedartella. The sequence goes on along the minus strand of OX463821.1, from coordinate 14,462,232 downwards.
GCATATATGTCCGCGAGCCGGTAATTCGCATCAGTCAGCGGTGTATTGCGCCAAAACGATCGTTGTTATATTTTATGTGATGGCACCATCTGGTTTTTGTATATATGAGCGCATTGGAACATCTTTTGTTTTAGTTTTAGTTTTAGTTTTAGTGATCGATCACAGTTATAGTATAGATATCCGTCGTAGTTTTACGACGTGAGTACTCAATGATATTTCATGTGCTCGCTAGTAGCGGCTTGTGGTGGTTCCAATTATATATTTGGTTCACGGCAATAACGATCCGAAAAGACCGGTTTACACAATTGCGATTTGAGTTCCGAAATGGGTTCTGAACTAGCGGTTACCTCAAAAGGTCCGTAACGTTTTGAAACCTTCAACTCTGCGCAATTTGAGCTGGATGTTATCGAAACGCAAGCATTTTTGTTTTAGGATATCTAACCCACACCATAGCGAAGTGCATAGTTCGATAAATACCGAACTATGAATTCCACTAGCCGCAGCACGTCCTGGGCTGAGCCAAATCATATATACCGACTCAACTTACACATTAGACATCCAGCGAAATTTACATTTAATTTAAAAATGCAACTTGAATCCAACCTGACTCAAGGCAATGCAAAACACCTACCCGGACCTAAACAATGAACTTTAGACTGTAAATTGATCTCTTCGCGCGTCCCCGACAACACTCAAATGTCAAAATATCAACAGAATATGTTATCTGTGTTGACACCGGTTTAACTTTGTTCTGAATTTGTTATTTCCGTCCGCGGAACCTCATCGATCAAACAGTCCCCCTATGCCCTGACAACCTAGGTTTAGCCGCAACTAAACTCCTGTCTAGCCTAGTCTAAAACCCTAGTGTTATACCACGTCCATTATCGACACCACTCGAAAATGGTTGAGTTTGATTTGAATGTGCTTGAATGTTTAACGACTGTGTGTGTGGGAATTACAAAACTCGCTACTCGAAAGGAAATGAGGAGAGGATTAGCCCGCGAATATCCTAAGAGCCAATCCAGGAACCCTATGGTGAAGGAAAAAGGAATTTAGGGTCGCTCCAAGCCCAGACTCAGACTCAGATAAATTGACTTAAAAGTTCTTTCCTAACGACCCAAGGATAGTTTTGGAATTAGGGGTAGGTTGATATAAAGGTAGGAACCGAGGTATATCTCGGCGCTTCAGACACTCACGAAAACCCACTGAAACTTCGCAATCACCAATTCGTATAGTTCTGACGCGTAACACGGCAGACAAAACTGTTTAGAACTCGTGAGACGACTGTCACAGTAGCTAGACGCTGAGACTGAATGCCCTCCCCCCTCAAACTCTGGTATTTATACGCCTCACATGTCTGAAAAAATGGCGTCCTTTGCGAATACGCTCTGCCCAAGCGAAGCTTCTTATCACTAACTACACAGGGTCCAATTTCAACCATGCCATGCAGATCCGCCGTTCTACAAATTGTGTGTACGCATATTCACTATGATCAACCGTAGGTTATCACTCAAATCATTTGGTACTGCCGATACACAGAATCTGTTGATCGCTGACCAATAAAAGCTTGTTGCGATTAATTAAGCATACCCGACCGCTAGCTGCGCGTAGCAAAGACCTACCAGAATGATATTCAAACCAGCGGTGTCAGACCCTCCATCTCATACTTCAATCGCAATTGTATATTTGCAATCTACATAATAGCTTTCTCCGTATCGTTTCATAATAACCTTTCATTATTTAGTTATTCATAATTTTATTCAACGCGCAGCCAAATCGGCTCTGATCTCTACACATCTCGCAGGAATGCGACAAAAAAACTTGACCTGAACTGAAATTCCACGAATGAACCCACGCGTCTTTTTTTTGCGAACTTTGCCAGTAAGCAACGCAAAACCCCCAAACGTTATCTGAACCGATTCTCGTATTCAAAACAGCGCGGCGTTGGGCTAGCTCTCTATCACGCAGAATGAAGTATCAAATGTACCGAATCTCGTGTACCATTACAGCCCCCTCCCAGACCTTGAGACACTGTTTATCTCAGTTAACATGGCGCAAGGATCTCATTACCACTATGCTACCCATGCTTTGTCCATATCTAATCTATATGTACGGACATCTCAAATCATGTACACCGACCGATGAATCTGTCAATTATGTATATAATATTTACACAACTCGATTGAGTTCTCTCCTGTCTTATCATATTTATCTATCTTACTATACAACCTCGCTTACCCGCAATTTATCCTAATTCGTATTACTATATATATACAAATTGTTTTTTTTTTTTTTTTTTTTTTTTTTTTTTTTTTTTTTTTTTTTGTTTCCAAACCATGCAAGATCCTTAAATCTACAAAGTAGTTACTCAAATTTACAGGTTACAGCTTAATTATATAACCTTTATACACTATCTTATTTATCTACGCCCTTATTCGTCCTCACATAATACCTGGCTATATTTATAGTATTGAAGTTACCCAATATCTCATTTGAACCCGGATCTACTAACGTATAACAGTTAGGATATACCACTGCCGAAATAACATAAGGCCCTTTATACAACAACGAAAATTTCCGCATGATTTTATGTTCTTTATTTGAACGCACAAAGGTCTTAAGTTTCACATAATCACCTATACGATAGACCTCTAACTTACGCCGTTTGTCCGCCTGTCGCTTACGTCGTTCACTAGAACTTTTAGAGTTTTCTATCGCTACATTCCGCACCTGTTCCGAATCTCGCACACTATGGCCTAATAACCATTCATCGCCTAATTCCTTGTCAATAGTTAACGGTTCCCGCCTACCAAACGCTAACTCATTAGGCGCAAAGCCTGTGCTTGTGTGTTCGATATTATTATAGCAATTCTGAATGTCCGGTAACACGTCTACCCAACTACGATTACTTCCGCCGCAATAAGTTCTAATCAGCCGACCTAGCTCGCGATTCACTCTTTCTACGCTATTAGAATTTGGACAATACACCGACGTATGAGTGACCCGAATCCCCAGCTGTTTGAGTCCAAATTCCCAAACTTTCGATATGAACTGTGGTCCTGAGTCCGTAATTATAGTTTCGATAGGTACTTCACTATGAAGTCTCTTTGTACAAGCGAGCACGCTCCTACCTGTCGCTTTTCGCATTGGATATAATTTTATTACTTTACTGTACACGTCTTGAATCACATATATATATATTGATATCCGAATTTACCTACGGGCAATGGCCCATAAAGGTCCGAAAAAACTTTCTCACCCAACCTTTCCGCCAACACCGGTGTACAAGGACCAACGGTATTGTTAGTACTTGGTTTGACCTTTTGACATATGTCACAACTTCTTATCACCGCGCTAATCACCCTACTCATATGAAGAAAATAATATCTGTCCTTCATCAGTGCTAATATTTTATATCTGCCGTAGTGACCTATTTCTTCATGTATGTGTAAAATAAGTTCCTCCTGTAGTGATTTCGGAATTACTAGCAACTGTACGTTCCGCTTCGGCACGTGAAAATATAACGTATCACCTACTAGCTTGTAATTTTCAAAACCTCTCGTTCCGGTATCTACCACATTACGTCTGATACAACCGCTAATTCGATTTAACCGCTCATCTTCGCTTTGTAATCTCGCAATGTCCCGTAAACTCGAAATAACACTTGCGGTATTCGATGCCTGAAACCAGAATATTCCCGGCTGAACATTTGTACTGTCAATCATACCTCCAGATCCCGCTATTTGCCTGCTTAGCGTGTCGGCAATTTGATTATCAGTCCCTCGCACAAATTCTATGTCGTAATCGAATTGCTCTAAAAACATAATCCACCTCGTTACACGTGCCCCTAATAAGGTCCACGATTTAATGAACGTCAAACTTTTATGATCAGTTCTAATAATAACTTTTTCTCCCCGCAAATATATCTCAAATCGCTTTAAAGTGTATATAACTGCATACATTTCCTGTTCACTGGTAGCCCATCTAGTCTGAGCACCCTTGAATGCCTGCGAACAGAACCCTATAATTCGTTCCTGGCCCGAATCATCTAATTGATAAACATAGCCCCCAATTCCTATAGCGCTGGCGTCACATTGAACATAATATGTTTTTCCCGCCAATGGCTGACTCAAAATTATACTTCCTAAGAATTGATTTTTTATCTCGTCAAAAGCACTTTGCATCTGCGCACTCTAGACGAACTTGACTCCAGACCGTAATAAATTGTACAAGAGCTGTGTTAACGTTCCAAAATTTTTTATAAACCTCCGAAAGTAATTTATGAACCCCAAAAACGCCCTCAATTGCCTGACAGTTCTGGGTGACGGATATAATTTAAGTGTTTCAATTTTGTCCGGGTCCATCTGCAAACCTTGTGTAGACAAAATATGCCCCAATAACTTGACCTTTTTTTGTGCGAACTCGCATTTTTTTAGTTTGCATGTGAAGCCCGCGTCTTTCAATTTACTCAGAACCGTGTCCACTTGAGACAAATGCTGTTCGAAGTCACCCTCAGTTAAAATTGCCAAATCGTCAACAAAATTTAAACAATATGACCTAACCTCTGGCCCTAGAATTAAGTCCATCGCCCTCGAAAATGAACCCACACTGGTTTTCAACCCCTGAGGTAAAACGTTGTAAACATAACTTCTGCCTTGATATACAAAACCCGTGTATCGTTTAGATTCGTCTGATAATGGTATAGAAAATACGCATCTTTGATATCAATAACTTATCGCTAAACAACTCTGCATGTTTATTTAACACCGGCAATAACTTTGTTTTGTGTTCAACAGGTATTGATGAATTATTCAAATATTCCTCTATCATATTTCTACTGGTATCTTGGTTCTGTACTTCCATTGTACAACAGCAAAAATCCTGATTAGGGCCAGTACCTAATGGTATTTCACACATCCGCCCGGCGCTTCGTATAATTAGCCTCTTATTACCCTCACACATTAAACTCGCTCGCGTCTGTTGTATAAAATCAAACCCCAAAATTAAATCTTTAGGCACCCTTGTTAATACTAGCATTGGAGTATCGATAACGCATTCACCTATTGTTAATGGTAACGTTACTAATTTATCAACCTTTTCCTTACTGACTCCAAACGCACCTGTGATTCTCAAACTTGGAATCGGTATTTCCGTCGGTTTTCCCAATTGTCTGCACACTTCTTCGTACACTCTCCGACTTATTACGCTGATTTCGCTCCCCGAATCAATCAAACTCCTTACAACAATATTCCCAATACGCACATCTATCTCAGGTAATGTCAAAGTACTACATAACTCGCGCCCACACTCAGTCGAATCGTCGTCTCTGAATATCGTATGTAAACGTCTGTCATTTCGATCTCTACAATTCGATCTAGATTTTTTTCTCTAAACACACGGCATATCCGTGCGCTTTATGCGCTAATAATTGAATAAATTCATTCACACCCACGTTCGAATCCAAATTACACAAATCATACAATCTATGCTTTTTTTCAATTTGATCGGCTGTCCACCCGAACCGTAATAAATATCTGAGCGCGAACGACCCGCGCGAGTCCACTAGTTTTTTGAATTCTGACTTATCGCATTATTCCTGTCACTTGAACTTTGCCCTGCCTCTGTATCTCCTGAACCCCTCTGAAACCCTATTGCCCTGAAGCTAGGCTGAGGCTGTCTGCCTCTACCGCGAAAATAACCGCGACCGCGCGTCCCAAATTCGTTTCGCGCCTTCGTTACCGCGTTATAATTATTACTACGACTTATCGCGTTATAACGTAACGTATTTACCCGCATAGCTCGATATTGCCCACGCTTTACGTTATTTGTATTTATAGGTTCCGAACCATGTATCGCACTTAATCCCCCATCGACATTCCGTTCTAAATGTCGAAGGAATTCGACCGCATCCCGTATGGTCATTGACTCCTTTCTAGCAAAAAACGCTACCTGAATATCACGCGGCAACTGTCTGAAAATCGTGTTGATTTTCTCCGTATCAGTAAACGGTATCGTAAGCTCATATATGCTATTCAATTGAGAGGCAAAGAATTCTTCCATACTTTGACCTTTCTTAGAATCAAACTTCGCAGTTAGGAATCTTTGCTTAATTAATTCCTGTTCATTATCACCCCAGAATACCTCTCTGAAATCTTTTTCAAAATCCGAATAGGTTCGCCATGAGTCTCTGTATATGCTCATTCGAACTTTCGCAATTCCTACCAAACTATCCGTTGCCCATATCAAGCCCTAGAACTATCTCCCGAGACTTTAATATAAGCCTTTAAATCTCTTAAGAAAATCATCGGATTTTCCGAATTCCGCCCATCGAATGTCGGCAACTTCTGTGTCATTTTCACAATGCATGATTGACGTTTTTCTACCGATTGTTCAAACGTCTCTAGTTCCTGTCTGTCAGTCTGTCTGTCCGAAGTCCTACTAGCATTGCTCGTGCTGGAACCCCTTTCCAAACTGTCTAATCTTTTCACTATTTCAGATAACAATTGCGTCACCTGCCCTGACGCCATTTCACTTGGGTGTGAAAGTGAATTTTGTGCTACCCGACTACCGTTTTTCCTAGGCCGGCCGGCCATTATTCCTATTAAACCGCCGTAGCTCGTACAAAGAATTGTGAAAACAATGCCCCTTTTTGCTTATTTCTTATTTACAAACTGAACTGTTTAAAATCGTTTCTACGTTGTGTTATTTTTAAAAGTAACGCGTTAGACCTTGATTCTTTTAGAATATCTAGGAATATCTAGGTATCAGACTATCTAGGATATCCTTCCGTCTCGGCACCAAAAATCTGTACCGGCACCAGGCTAAAGGTCGTAGCCGCCGCTAACAGTAGCTATGATCGTCTATTCTATCTATCCCAAAATGAGAGGACCCGATTCGGCTGTAAGTTTTGTAAGTAAGAATGATAAGTCTGAATTTCTCGTTCGTCGAGAAATCCGTTAGGCGTACAATAGTCGAACGAAGTTTGGTTCAGAAGTTACAGTTTCTAGTTAGACAGAGAAAGCATATATGTCCGCGAGCCGGTAATTCGCATCAGTCAGCGGTGTATTGCGCCAAAACGATCGTTGTTATATTTTATGTGATGGCACCATCTGGTTTTTGTATATATGAGCGCATTGGAACATCTTTTGTTTTAGTTTTAGTTTTAGTTTTAGTGATCGATCACAGTTATAGTATAGATATCCGTCGTAGTTTTACGACGTGAGTACTCAATGATATTTCATGTGCTCGCTAGTAGCGGCTTGTGGTGGTTCCAATTATATATTTGGTTCACGGCAATAACGATCCGAAAAGACCGGTTTACACAATTGCGATTTGAGTTCCGAAATGGGTTCTGAACTAGCGGTTACCTCAAAAGGTCCGTAACGTTTTGAAACCTTCAACTCTGCGCAATTTGAGCTGGATGTTATCGAAACGCAAGCATTTTTGTTTTAGGATATCTAACCCACACCATAGCGAAGTGCATAGTTCGATAAATACCGAACTATGAATTCCACTAGCCGCAGCACGTCCTGGGCTGAGCCAAATCATATATACCGACTCAACTTACACATTAGACATCCAGCGAAATTTACATTTAATTTAAAAATGCAACTTGAATCCAACCTGACTCAAGGCAATGCAAAACACCTACCCGGACCTAAACAATGAACTTTAGACTGTAAATTGATCTCTTCGCGCGTCCCCGACAACACTCAAATGTCAAAATATCAACAGAATATGTTATCTGTGTTGACACCGGTTTAACTTTGTTCTGAATTTGTTATTTCCGTCCGCGGAACCTCATCGATCAAACAGTCCCCCTATGCCCTGACAACCTAGGTTTAGCCGCAACTAAACTCCTGTCTAGCCTAGTCTAAAACCCTAGTGTTATACCACGTCCATTATCGACACCACTCGAAAATGGTTGAGTTTGATTTGAATGTGCTTGAATGTTTAACGACTGTGTGTGTGGGAATTACAAAACTCGCTACTCGAAAGGAAATGAGGAGAGGATTAGCCCGCGAATATCCTAAGAGCCAATCCAGGAACCCTATGGTGAAGGAAAAAGGAATTTAGGGTCGCTCCAAGCCCAGACTCAGACTCAGATAAATTGACTTAAAAGTTCTTTCCTAACGACCCAAGGATAGTTTTGGAATTAGGGGTAGGTTGATATAAAGGTAGGAACCGAGGTATATCTCGGCGCTTCAGACACTCACGAAAACCCACTGAAACTTCGCAATCACCAATTCGTATAGTTCTGACGCGTAACACGGCAGACAAAACTGTTTAGAACTCGTGAGACGACTGTCACAGTAGCTAGACGCTGAGACTGAATGCCCTCCCCCCTCAAACTCTGGTATTTATACGCCTCACATGTCTGAAAAAATGGCGTCCTTTGCGAATACGCTCTGCCCAAGCGAAGCTTCTTATCACTAACTACACAGGGTCCAATTTCAACCATGCCATGCAGATCCGCCGTTCTACAAATTGTGTGTACGCATATTCACTATGATCAACCGTAGGTTATCACTCAAATCATTTGGTACTGCCGATACACAGAATCTGTTGATCGCTGACCAATAAAAGCTTGTTGCGATTAATTAAGCATACCCGACCGCTAGCTGCGCGTAGCAAAGACCTACCAGAATGATATTCAAACCAGCGGTGTCAGACCCTCCATCTCATACCTCAATCGCAATTGTATATTTGCAATCTACATAATAGCTTTCTCCGTATCGTTTCATAATAACCTTTCATTATTTAGTTATTCATAATTTTATTCAACGCGCAGCCAAATCGGCTCTGATCTCTACACATCTCGCAGGAATGCGACAAAAAAACTTGACCTGAACTGAAATTCCACGAATGAACCCACGCGTCTTTTTTTTGCGAACTTTGCCAGTAAGCAACGCAAAACCCCCAAACGTTATCTGAACCGATTCTCGTATTCAAAACAGCGCGGCGTTGGGCTAGCTCTCTATCACGCAGAATGAAGTATCAAATGTACCGAATCTCGTGTACCATTACAATTAGTTGCTGATACAAATATCATTTGATTTGTTCGATTTCGCGATCGGCGGGGAGATCAGTTTTTTTTTATTGAATATAAATATATATATTAACTTATTCAACGTCAAAATTATACTTATATATAACTAAAAGTATTTTTTTTTATATAAAAAAGACCACCGTTTCGGAAGAACATTAATGTCTTATATAACCAATAATTTATCTTAACATCGTGAGTAAACCTTTATTACTCCATAGCTGCGGCGATAGGCTAGCCCCCTGTCACGCAAATGGAATAACTTTTGAACAACGACGACCACTGTGGCGCTGCGGTAATTGCTCTACCTACCAAACGGGAGGTCCCGGGTTCGATCCCCGGCTGGAATGAAATAAAAATTAATCCCCAGGTCTTGGATGTTTATATGTGTGTGATGTCGCTGTTTCTGGTTCCCACGACACAGGGTATCCTAGTGTGGGCCTGAAGAAATGTGCCTATATATAAAAACTGGCTAAAATGTGCCCATTTCAGCCATATTTTTATCGAGCCTTTGCCACCCTATATGGGAAAAGGCGCGACGCTATCTCATAACCCATATTAGAGGGTCATTTAAAGGTTTTTTTTTCTTAGCGATACGCGGCTTTTTCCTGCAGCGAAAGGATAACTTTGAATGTCTTTATACTTTATTGCACAACGTCATACTTGTCGGAGGGCTCCTCAGCATAAAACAGGCTGGATGATTCTATCTTTGGTTGAAATGGTATCTAAATTTGTTCAGAGTATGTCCCGTATTATAATATCACATACAAATCTGTGGTTGTGATTTATTTACGAAAGTATTCAGTCACTATACACATATGCTTTACTTTATTTATTGTTTCAGTAGTTTATGCTTTCTTCAGGAAACAGTTAGTGATTTGCTGAATGCAAAACGGTAATGGAAAGGATCGATACCAACTTGGTCCAATTAATCCGGCGAAGTCGAAAGCGTTCATTACAATGAACGAGAAGGCTAACGTTCTGATAAAGTTTCCAATCGGCTGCAAAATGCTCGCCAGGAAAACGATTCGTTGTAGCATTGCGTCCTATGAATACTATTGTTTGCAATACATTCTTAAATCGACATTTTGTAAACTCGAAAAATCGTTTAGCATAAATGATCACATATTAGTAGTTTATATAACTGCTACATAATGGAGGGCATTAAAACTGGAGAGTGGGCTTATGAAACGAGCCGAAGGCAAGTTTCATAATAATATCACTCGAAAGTTTTAATGCCTAATTATGTACAGTTACATACACTAGTTTATCTACACACATAGCATAAGCTCTCTTTGATGTGTTCAGGAACCGCATGTTTGAGCGGCATTGTGGCATTGATCATTGCTCTGCAGTTGTTTAGCTTGTTCTGTAGTACCAACTTCACAGACAAACTAGGGGCGGCACGCAGGCGGGTGTCGGCGTTCGAAATTTGAATGTCATAATTTGAAAAAAAAAATACATTATGGTCATAATGTACAAATTTTCAGATAAGAAATGAGTTTTTACCAAATAGTTTTACATTATGTTGGTCTTAACGTGCGGTTTTTAGACGCAGTAAAGAGGGTTTATGATACGTGTGTAGATAAAAATTTAAATGTGATAAACACAGGGAGCATCAACACTATAAAGACTACAATGATACTTCATAAATATGTAAAGGGAAAAAATCAATTCGCAGACAAAATTAAAAATTTCAAAAAATTAATTCCCATTGTCGAACAAACTTCACACAAAATTCGTGTTGCAGCTAAAATTCGTGTCATTAAATGTTGTTTTTATTTGCTTACGCTTCGCTTCGCTTATCTTAGCTACTTTCAGCTTTTCCTTCTTTTAAGTTCCAACCTAACCTTAACCAAATTTAAATTTACCCACAATAACCTACTCTAGACAAAAAAATATCCTATTGTAAATCTACCATCGCACCATTAGTTGTCATCTACCAAATAATAAAAATTTAATAAACAAGCAATAAATAGGCTATGAAAAATTCCCATAATAAGCCAGATATAATAATGATAGAATAGAATAATGGACAGAAGACAAGAATTTCTGCCTTCTGATAAATATTATAAATCATTATTAGCCAATCAAAATTAGATGACACAAAATCAGTCCAAAATATATATACTAAAAGCTTGTTATGCCCACCAAAACAGTAGGCCGAAGTATTGATATGACAAAATTTAACTTATGACAAACGAATTATGCAAATAAAATTTTGGAAACACAAATTAATGCCAAACAAAAGGAAGCCCTCTTCCTCATACAGAGAAGTGAATGTGTTGCATGAGTAAAGAGTGTCTGTATACTGTCATACCTTAATTACTACTTAGGACCTAATTATATATGCAAAATAGGTAGGTATATAGTGTTAACACTCCCAGACCCCTAAGAAATATCTATAAATTAAAATTTAAAAACACCCCAAACACAATAACGAAACCTGAAGAAGAAGTTGTTTCCTTCACTTGTTTCCTTGTTAATCTAAGAACTTTCGAACCACTGAAGCGATTTTAATAAGATATGGCTAAGAACCACCGTAGTGAAGTCTTCTGGCAATAAATAAAATAAAATCTCCACCCGGTTGAGCGCTGGGGAACCAAAAACAGAAACACGACACAAAGATAGACAGGCTCACATTTACGCAGACAGACGTTTAAAAATTATAACAACCTGCTTATTTCATCGGAGGTAAATAACAGCATCCCCTAGAAGATGCAGTCGGGTAAAAATAAAACGTTTTCGGAGTCCCTCCACCCCCATCTTACGTAATTCATTAAGGCGATACCTCGATCGTGCAAAGGTCCCCGTTACTCCAAGCGGAAAGACCCGCAGTGTGAGAGGGACGGAATCAGGAAAAAATGAAAAAAACGTAGCAACTAAACGCAGACAAATTATTTAAAAATAAACTACGCTATTTTGTTAAAAAGTTTTTTAAGCAGATTTTGCAAATACATAATATGTACATTTTGAATGCAGTTCCACAATGTAATTAGTTAGGATTTCAGAATTACAGGAAAAAATAAAACAATTTAGAGGTGTTTTCGTAATTAAATTATATGGAGAAAATTTCATCCAATCGCGTTTTCCTTTAGTGAAAGTCTTAATCAAAAACTCAATAAACGTTAACCTAAAAATTTAACCTGTAGATGACTTCATGGTGGAGTAAATGGATTCGTAAAAAACCTCTTTTTTTTTTCGTAGCACCTTAACAGATTCGTCTGTAGGCTCTACAAATGGATTTCATTAGCTATTTCAACATACACCCATATATTTCGCCGCGGGTAGTTGGTGATATCACGCATGCTAACAGGGGTAGCGGGCAGAGCAAACAAGCCCTTTAGGTCATACGGCAGCTTTCCAATCATGGCTATTTAGATGAGCAATTAGAAAATATTAAGACTCAAAGCTGCCGTGCCATTTATATGCCACTCTCTGTTAAATAGTTAGGTAGCATTTATGAAAAAAATATCCCGCCTATAGTTTTGAGCTTTGACATAGTGATTTCAGTTCATATTAATTTCTAAATGAACTCAAAAAATAGAAGAGAATTTAAATTAGTATGAACTGGAATGTACAACTTGTACTGGCTGGCAGGCTGGGGATAAAGAAAAAACAAAAAAAACTGTCAAGTGCGAGTCGAACTCGCACACAAAGGGTCCCGTACCACCGTACTAGTGGTGGTCATAACGGCTATATTTTGATAACATGCTACATTGAATATGCTATATTTTATAGCATGCTATTTTAGACGCTATGTTATAACGAAAGCGTCGAAGGCGAAGGCGTTGTAAATGTTTTAACGTTAGCGACCGCTATGTTACAATCTGGCGCTAGATTAATAGTCTGCTAAATAATTATAACATTAAATTAGATTGCTATAACGTAATACATATGTTTGCGATGGATTACAGCAAAACAAAATATTACTTTATAATAACTATATTGTATAAAATTAAGGTAAAATAATCTTTCTGATAGGTTGCGTGCGTCTTTCTTTGTTGTCTTAGGTCGAATGAATCGCGGGGTGAGGTGAGCTGCGCGGCGCCGCGGTGGAGGCGGCGGTAAGACCGGCCACGGTGACGTCATCGTGCTTCTCTGTGCGCGTACATACTCCCCCCATTGAAAGACGTTTCAAGTATCTTCATTGTACAAGGTAATGCAGAGTTCGTTGCTAGACATCAGGGGAGGTCGGTAGAAGGCATATTTTGTTGAACGCTCTCCTCATAATTCCCTTTGACGTGTTGATGTCAGCTACTCTGTTTATTCCATCTGGTCCAGTGAACAGTTGAGCGATGCGACCGAGGCGCCATCGCAGTGGGGGCATGTTGTCTTCTTTCAGGACGACCATGTCTCCAACGCATAGGTCCCGCTGCCGGGTTTGCCACTTTGTCCGTTGCTGGAGCTCGGCGATGAACTCTTTGCGCCAACGCTCCCAAAAGTGCTGCCTCAGCTGCTCAATGTTCTCGTATCTGTTGGGTCTTTTGGTAGTGACAGGCAATGACGGCACCGATATCAGGGGTCGACCAATTAGGAAGTGACCTGGAGTCAGGGGATAAAGGTCAGAGGGGTCTGACGAAAGAGGAGATAGCGGACGTGAATTAAGGATAGCTTCTATTTGTGTGAAAAGCGTCGCTAATTCCTCAAACGTCAGAGAGGCATTGCCTGCTACACGTTTTAAATGACTTTTAGCTGATTTAATACCAGCCTCCCATATACCTCCGAAGTGAGGTGCATATGGGGGGCTGAAGACAAATTTGATCCCTTCAGTGCCTGCGTAATCAGATACAGACTGACGGCTGGCCTTAATAACCCTACTCAACTCATTCCTTGCACCCACAAAATTAGTACCGTTGTCACAGTAAATTACTTGGGGTTTACCCCTTCGAGACACAAATCTGCGTAGGCATTGAAGGAAGGCATCTGTAGACATTGAACTCACAGTCTCCAAGTTTTGTTTGTAGGCAAACAAACAGTGCAAGGAAACATTTGGTTATATTGCTGCCTCGACCCTTTCGACTAGCAATGAGGAAAGGTCCAGCAAAATCAACCCCGCACATATCAAAGGCAAAACTCGAAGACACCCTTACCGCAGGCAAGGTACCCATTATAGGCTTTATAGTTTGTCCATGCATACGTGCGCATATCACGCACTTTTTCGTTACGCTGCGAGCCAAATTCCTACCACCGATAGGCCAAAACTCTTCACGTACGGCAGCCAATAGCAGTTGTGGCCCCGGATGAAGTAACCGTGCATGTTCATACCTCATGAGTAATTTAGAGAGAGGGTGTTTACCGTCCAATAAGATGGGATGTTTTTTATCAAATTTAAAATTCGAATTTTGCAATCTACCACCTACTCTAAGAATGCTTGACGAGTCTATAAACGGGTCCAGTGGCAGTAAATTGGACTTGTGGTGCAAAATTTTATTCATAACCAAGTTATTAATGTCATTTTCGAACGATTCTAGCTGAGCTTGTTTTACTAATATCATTGAAGCTTTATGTAACTCTTCGGTACCAAAATCACCGAAAGTTCCATCCGAATTCTTACGACAGTTATTTATAAATCTTAACATATAGGCAACAATTCTTTTTAACTTATCGTACCTGGAGTATTTCTCAAATTCAATGATTGAACAACTATTCAACACTTCAATGCCACTCCCAGTGCATGTAAATACTTTTAATTCGGGTAAATTATTTATAGGCAAAGCACTCTGACTTGGCCATTCACTTTCTTCCTTCCCCAAGAAGGAAGGACCTCCCCACCACAATACAGAATCCTGAAGTTGTTGCGGGTCCACTCCCCTTGACGCTAAATCAGCAGGATTCTGATCAGTGGGTACATGCATCCATGCATAACCTTTAGTTAGCTCATTTATTTCACATATCCTATTACATACAAAAGCCTTTAGGTCTCGAGGCTGCATTGTCAACCAACCTAGTACAATAGTAGAATCAGTCCACATTGTTTTATTGCGTATGTTACAAGGCAAAGATTCTACAACTTTTTCACACAGTCTTGCCCCTAGCAACGCACCGCACAACTCTAGACGCAGTATGGTCAACGGTTTTAATGGAGCCACTCGAGCCTTGGCGCATAGTAATCGCACATTTACCTGGCCAGACTTGTCTACGGTTCGTAAGTATACTGTTGCGCCGTAGGCATGCTGAGCCGCATCCACAAAACAGTGCAGGTCGATTTCACAGTTAGCATACCTCAACACATGCCTAGGTATTACTATTGACGACAGTTGAGACATACTTTTGATAAACACAAACCATTTTTTAGCATCGTTGCTAGGAATCTGCTCATCCCAATCAATTTTATTAGTCCACAGTTGTTGAAGAAATATTTTTGCTTTAATGATACAAGCTGACAGTAAACCCAGCGGGTCGAAAATTTTGCAAGTCAGGGACGTATCTGTTCATTTAGTGATCACGTCTTCAAGTTCTAAATTTGTAGAAAAGAATAGCATGTCCGATTTTGGTGACCAATTCAGTCCAAGAACGCTAGATTGCTTGCTCCAGTCGCGGACCTCACATACATCACTTTCATTTTTAAACAAATCTGGACAATTAGTGCGAAATTTGCGCAAAGGAAAACATGCGGATGTTAGCGTTTCATTTACACCGTTATAGATTTTCCTAAGCTCGTGAACACTGTTTGCGCCCGTATTTAAATCATCCATGTAGAAATCTCTACGAATTACGTTAGCTATAGTTTCGTCTTTACATTCTTGAGCCAATTGCAAGAAGCATCTAGTAGCCAAAAAAGGAGCTGAAGCAGTACCATAGGTAATGGTATTTAATTGTAGCGTTTTCAGCGGCTGATCATTACTTTCTCGCCAAAGTATTAGTTGCAAATGGCGTTGAGAGCTGTCAACTTCCACTTGCCGGTACATTTTCTCGATGTCCCCGGTTAACACAAATTTGTAAAAGCGAAAACGTAGCAATATTGAAAACAGATCGCTCTGAATTACAGGTCCTACCAACTGTATGTCATTTAACGACTTGCCCGATGATGACTTAGCCGAGCCGTCGAAAACTACCCTAAGTTTAGTAGTTTCTTTTTCCTCCCGGATCACTGCATGGTGTGGAAGATAATACCCAAACGTAGGATGATCAACCTGTGATAAATGTCCTAAATCTTGATACTCTTTAATGAAATCAGCATATTTTTTCTTAACTTCCAAGTCTTTATTTAGTTTTTTCTCTAGATTTAGGAACCGCCCTCGGGCACTGTAAAATGATTCTCCTAAAGAATTCTCTGGCAGCTCTTTAAATGGCATTTTGACTAAAAATCTACCATTATCTAACCTGATTGTGTTTTGTAAGAAATGGGTTTCACATAACTGCTCTTCCAAAGAGAATGAATTTTTATTTTGTGTAGGTAGTTCTTCTACCTCCCAAAATCTTTTTAAATTTTCATTAATGTCTAACTGAGTGAAATTACACAACACCTGATCCTTGTCAAGGCCCTTACCGACCGGACCGGAGACTAGCCACCCTAGCTTAGAGTCTTGCAAAATAGGTTTGTCTTGACCTAGTTTAATCTGCTGAGTATCTATAATCTCCCAAAATACATCCGCACCTATAAGTATGTCTATTTCTGCCGGTTGATAAAATGCAGGGTCGGCAAGCTGAATATTTAATGGCAAATTTAATTTTTCAAGTTCCACTTGTTTATTGGGCACGGTACCAGTAATTTTAGGTACCACTAAGCAGGTCAATTCAGTAGTAAAAGAACTTACTCGAGACTTTAATTGAATATGACAGCGCTCAGCAATATCAAAACCTATGTTATTAATTCCACACACATTTACAGGGTTAACACGTTTCATAGTCAAACCCATTTTATTTTTTAGACTATTAGTTATAAAACAAGACTGGCTTCCTGTGTCTAACAAAACTCGCGCACTTTGACAAGTGTTGCTTTGTGGATTAATTATGTCGACAAGTGCGGTACAAAGTAGCACTTGTTTGGTACCAGCCACTGCCAATAAGATGGGCGCGGCCGTCAAGGTCGCCTCCTCCTGTTCATGAAGCAAGCTATTATGCTTGCCCTTACACGACCGACAGCAACCCTTCAAACGGCATCGATTAACATTGTGCCCCTCTCGAAGGCAATTAGAACATAACTTTAATTTATCTACTTCTGCTTGTCTGTCGGCCGTGCTCATTTCTAAAAATACTGGACATAAATAAACACGATGATCCTTTTTGCAAACACTGCACATAAACCGCTTCGACATCTCATTACTAGCAGTCACTAACGACTTCAAAGATTGTTGTGGTTTAAAATAAGCCCTGTGCTCAGGCTTGTCCGTTCGGGCACATTGAGTAGTTTCTAGAACATCCGCGCGGTTACGGAGAAACGCGTTAAAATCAGTCAAAGTAGGCAAATCGGTAAAGGTGCCCTTGTGTTCCTCCCACTTCCGGCTGGTAGTCATATCTAACTTGGATAACATCATAAATATAACCAAAACATCCCATTGCTCAGTCGGTAAGCCCAAAGTACCAAGAGCTCTTAAGTTCTTAGAAACTTGATCTATAAGATAACGTAAAGCCTTGTAAGACTCTCGTGAAATGGGTTCGATATTGAACAATGCCTTCAAATGATTATTGATTAAAATATTTTTATTATTGAATCGTTCGCACAATAAGTCCCACGCAACTTTGTAATTCGCTGAGGTAAATTCTATTGATTTTATGACAACAGTAGCACTGCCCTCTAGAGCCGACCTCAAGTAATGAAATTTATTTATATTCGGTATTGATTCGTTTGAATTAATTAGCGAGTCGAAGGTATCCCTAAACTCCAGCCACTTTAGATAATTTCCGTCAAAATTAGGAAGTTTAATTGTGGGCAATTTAACTGCATCAACAACATGAGAACAAGTTCCCGATACGTTAGAGTTTACGGAACCCTCGGCTCGATCTTTATCAAGGGGAATCGATTCAGCGAGTTCCTGCGCCGTCGATATCAAAGTATAAAATTGACCTTCCATCGAATCCCTTTCCTTTAGCTGCTCGTCAACATCCGTGCTCATCAATTCAATTTGACCTTGCAATTCGTCAAAAGTACTAAACAACTCTTGAAACTTAGTCACCCTGAGTGACATCTCTTTCACTTGTGCACCAGTTAAATCAGAAGGTTTAATTTGTTTTAAAACTGTTAAATGTTCTTTAAATTTAGTCAGACGACCTTTAATCGTACTGCGCTTTTTTAAAAGATCTTTTAAGGTCAAATCAGGATCTGGCATTGTGCAGAACAAAGAATGAAATGAATACAGTTAAATGTGCACTCAAACCCGTTATATCCGTTATCAGCGCAGCCCGCCGCGTCAGCCGTTCCCGTCCGCCAGCACTGACTGCACCAAATTTCACTGCAAGCGTGATGATACGTAGCTAGTTTCTTCCGAAGTCACTGGAATAATCGGCGAAAGAACCATTAGGCTAAATAACGAGATAATTAACAATTTTTTATTTCTAAAAAAGAAGGGTAGAAAAATAAACCTTAAATCGGTATTCTTTACAAACGTAATTGAACACGACGTTAATAAATGTAAAATGTATCTAATTAGTTAACGAGCCGAGCAATTTTAGCAAGCGCAAATATAATAGATATCTATTGTATTTATCATTCACAACGAAAAAATGCAGTTATAAAGCATCAGATAACAGATTGCAACAAAACCGTTACGTAAAACAGTGCATTAAAAATGGAAACTATTTCATTTGAACTAATAAGTAACAATGAATTTATTTTACAATCAAGGCACTTTGTTGCTTATGTATTTATCTGCGATTCGACTAAGGGTAAAGACGTCAGCGTATTTATTTAAACTTATAGTTAGCTAATGAGCAGAGAAGTAGGTACGCGTTAAGCTGGATACCTCAGTTGTTTGTTTGAGAAAATAGTTAGGCCTTTCACACAAATAAAGAAAGGAGCTAGGAGTTTAAAATAACGGAAAAGTAGGAACGGTGCACTTCCCTCAGGTTGACCTCCGGTGTCGTGTTCGTTTCGACGTAGTCCAACAGGCCCTGTTGAGAAGCAGCTGATTGTCCGTTATCGCCCGTTACTTGGCCGTTTGTTCAATTTATGTCTTCGTAATTAAAACTGCACTTTCAGTCCTGTCACGGTCGCCACTTTGTTTGCGATGGATTACAGCAAAACAAAATATTACTTTATAATAACTATATTGTATAAAATTAAGGTAAAATAATCTTTCTGATAGGTTGCGTGCGTCTTTCTTTGTTGTCTTAGGTCGAATGAATCGCGGGGTGAGGTGAGCTGCGCGGGGCCGCGGTGGAGGCGGCGGTAAGACCGGCCACGGTGACGTCATCGTGCTTCTCTGTGCGCGTACATATATACATAAACAAAACTATGAAAAGGTTTTGTGTTAAAACACATAGTCGGTCACTGTACTATTTATTTACAAATACAACTGTAACTGCCTAAAACACATCGGTCGTTCATTACACAAATATTTACATTTATACAAAGATTACACGAGAGTCATCGTTTACGAGTTGCGTTCGATCGAGTACGAGAAAACGCGCGAAATCTCGCAATATCGAGCGCCATTGCGAGCTACCGGTCGACTTATCAATCAACAATCCAACACGCGCTATGCTAAGTCCGCAGTATGGCGCCGTAATAGCAGCGCGTATGGCGTCGTTCCGTTTTGTCATAATCTGATGCAACTTATAGCACGCGCTAATCGTTACAAGTAAATAACGTGCTCTTTTTAACGGCTATACATTATATTAACCACCAATACACCGTGCTATGGTAGGAATAATGTGCAGTGAATAGTTTGAATTTCACATAGCAAAATGTTGTTTACAAAATTATTGGTTACTTTCACACTCCATGTACGTAACCAGGTGCATTAATATGTTTGTATGTGGTTTACAGATAAATAACTGATTTTATTCTTTTTTTTGGTATCTGTTGTTATAGCGGCAACTGAAATACATCATCTTTGAAAATTTCAACTCACTTACCATTACGGTTTATGAGATACAGCCTGGTGATAGACAGACGGACGGACGGACAGCGGAGGCTTAGTTATACTAGTGAGCAATCTGTGGTAATATGGTCCCGTTGGGCACCCTTCGGGTACGGAACCCTAAAAAGCAGGTCTTGGATATTTTTATGTGTGTGACGGCGCTGATTCTGGTTCACACGACACAGGCTATTCTAGCGTGGGGCCAGAAGCTATGTATGTGCCTGTATGTGAATGTTTATAAAAGCCTGTTGGAATAACTAGATAATGTAAATATCTATAATGAAGTCGGTGTGAATTTTAAATTGGTTCTTTTAATAATAGCTGAATTTTTTCGTTTATCGTGAAATTTAATGCGTAACAAGTGTTGGTTTTTCGACAAAGACTAGGCGAGGTTGGATAATCAAGTCGAGGATAAAATGGGTTTTAAGACCGAGTTTGCTCCACTATGCTTTTCATTCCGATTACGAGGAAATAAAACAGTGAAAATTTAAAAAATACTTACGTTTTAAGATAAATTTGCTTGGATTTAGGCGGCAATGTCTGTTCAATAACTTCTTTTGTTTTTTTCCATTAATATGTTAGGTTTAGTGCGTCAGCATTATTTCCACTTCACTTGACGACATATTAATTAACTTTCGTAACACAACAAGTTTTGCAAAGAAAACAACTAAATAAAAGTCAAAAACAAGACTGTTTTTAATTTTCAGCATGTCATTTTTAGCTTAGTTCTATTGAATTTTCAACATGTCACATTAGACTAAGGTACTTCATACTGCCAAGTCATTTAATGGTTCGATATTATTTTAATTACTAATTAACTTCTATTTTATCTAGATTTAATAATTTAGTAACAAAAAACAGCTTCTCAAATTTACTAAAGCAAATCAGCTAAAATAACAAGTTTATTCCACGAAGTTTTATTGTGCATGTGGCTGTTAGTCCCGATTATCACAGCCTTTAAAACTATTTAACTTTGTGCACTAGAGCATAAAAGTGGCGTTTTGTGCAGCATACATCCGGCACAAACACGAACTTTGCGAGCATGAGAAGTGAAATAGTAGATTGTTAACCGAGGGCTGAAAGTCACCCATTCCTGACGAGATGTTTTGGCGCTCGAACGAAGTGAGAGCGCCAATAGTTCGAGGCAGAAATGGGTGCTATCACCCGAGTAAAACACTCTACTTTTCATTACGAATACGAGGAAAGTAAACACAAGCCAGTTAAAATCAAAATTATTTTATTAAAAACAAAGTCACTTGAAATCAAAATTATTTTATTAAAAAACAAACATAATTCAAGTTTAAAAATACTACTCATAAAAAAAGTAATTTCGGTGCCCCCGTTGATGTCTTTTACTTTGAGCATAACATTAAAAAAATACTTCCGTTTTATGGCTGTATAGGTTACTACCATTGCGTTGTTCAATATAAACTACGATTCATATATATATTTTTTAATACTTTTCTGCTTTAGAGCAGGCATGTACCACTTTCAGCACGGTGCCTGGATGAACAATGACCCCCTTTCAGAGTATGAGTAATGAAATAGTAGATTGTTAACCGAGGGCTGAAAGGCACCCATTCCTGACGAGATGTTTTGGCGCTCGAACGAAGTGAGAGCGCCAATAGTTCGAGGCAGAAATGGGTGCTTTCACCCGAGTAAAACACTCTACTTTTCATTACGAATACGAGGAAAGTAAACAGTTAAAATCAAAATTATTTTATTAAAAAACAAAGTCACTTGAAATCAAAATTATTTTATTAAAAAACAAACATAATTCAAGTTTAAAAATACTACTCATAAAAAAAGTAATTTCGGTGCCCCCGTTGATGTCTTTTACTTTGAGCATAACATTAAAAAAATACTTCCGTTTTATGGCTGTATAGGTTACTACCATTGCGTTGTTCAATATAAACTACGATTCATATATTTTTTTTTTAATACTTTTCTGCTTTAGAGCAGGCATGTACCACTTTCAGCACGGTGCCTGGATGAACAATGACCCCCTTTCAGAGTATGAGTAATGAAAAATATTTTTATCTACACACGTATCATAAACCTTGTTTGCTGCGTCCAAAACTAAGACCTAATGTACGTAGTGCTGTGTTAGCACTTATATACCTATCTTATTGCTAACACAGCACTACGTACATTATGTCGTAGTTCACTCTAACATCTAGCCTATTGCATGTACGACCATACTACAACCGCACGTTATGACCAGCAATATGATAATGATATACTACTTGGTAAAAACAAATTTCTTATCTGAATATTATGACTGTAATGTATCAACATTTTGACATATTATGACATTCAAATTTCGAACGCCGCCGCCCACCCGCGTGCCGCCCCTAACTTCTCTGTGGAGTCGTTGCTACTGAACAAGCTAAACAAGTGCAGAGTAATTATCAATGCCACAATGCACATCGAACATGCGTTTTCTGGACACATCAAAGCGAGCTTATATGTGTGTAAGTAGATAACTTGTTTCATTACCCCACTCTCGAGTTGTAATACCCTCCATTATGTATCAGTCACATAAACTACTATTTTACACTACCTGCTCGAAAATGACACATAAATATCATGCAACCTTAGCTAAAGCATGTCATTATAGCTACACGGCCTTACTAATAAAATAAGTTAGCATGGTTTAACTTATACAGTGTTTTGTCTTGCTTTGACATTTGACATTTACTCGACGTATGAAAAGGACAAAACACTGAATAAGTTAAACCATGAATAACTTTTTTATTAGTTAGGCTGTTAGGCTTTAGCGGGCACATAAAGTTGTACTGCATTTCATTATATAACAAACCTAGATCAGGGTTTAAAGTGATTTTCGCTTCTCATAGCTTTTATTGCTATGGCCTTAAATTCTAATTTCGTGAAATACGTAAGACGCTCACAGCCCAGCTACCCAACTTATCCGAAAGTCTAGCTGGCCACGGCGAGTTGAATGGTACACATTTTAAATAAAACAAACTTAAACATTTAATTACAGGCACATACATTGCTTCTGGCCCCACACTAGGATACCATGTGTCGTGGGAACCAGAAACAGCACCGTCACAAACATACAAACATCCAAGACCTGTTTTTTTCTCTTTCTTTACCCCCAGCCGGGGATTGAACCCGGAAACTCTCGTATGGTAGGCAGAGCCCTAACCGCTGCTCCACAGAGGTCGTTGTTTGTTGCATTGTCGCAAAACCCGTGATTGTTGCAAGACGATCTAAGGGAATCGGTGTATGATTTGCGTGTGATAGGCGTGTGAGAGGCATGTCAAATAGTAGCATTACCACCCTGGTCTAATGTATGAAACATAATTTTTCATATTAATTTACTTTCATAAAATGCTGTTTTTATTAACCTTGCTTTCAATATTTTCTAGAGTAGGTATACTCCTCGAGGATAAAGCTGTTTTGTGTAAGGCATGCTTGTAGCCCTGACTGCACTCAGGACTCAGTCTTAATTCCCTCGCTTAGCTGTAAAGTTAAATCTGGAATATATCATAACGTTCAGGATTAAACATCGCGCCCGTGACATAAAACAGCGCTAAGTAAACAATCTCGCGAGCCCTACAAAGCCGCGCGCGCTTTCTGCTAGTAGGAGTATTAATAACTATAATATTAATAACTTAAATAACTGGTTAAACATGGTTCCCCCATTGCAGAATGGGTGATATTATATCGTTTGGTCCTACAGATTTGTATGGAAAGAAGGAGTTTATTGCTTAACTCGTTATTCCTCGTTTATCGTGTGTTCAGCACTTACACGTGCCTCTGGTCTGGGGTTGGGTGTGAGATGAAGGTTTGATTTTCTTGCATTGATGTATCTTCTGCGGGTATTATTGTGCGTGCGTCTATCTCGCCCATGTTTTTGTCACCGAAATATTTGAAAAACAGTTCATATTAATTTCTAAATGGACTCAAAAAATAGAAGAGAATTTAAATTTGTATGAACTGGAATGTACAACTTGTACTGGCTGGCAGGCTGGGGATAAAGAAAAAACAAAAAAAACTGTCAAGTGCGAGTCGAACTCGCACACAAAGGGTCCCGTACCACCGTACTAGTGGTGGTCATAACGGCTATATTTTGATAACATGCTACATGGAATATGCTATATTTTATAGCATGCTATTTTAGACGCTATGTTATAACGAAAGCGTCGAAGGCGAAGGCGTTGTAAATGTTTTAACGTTAGCGACCGCTATGTTACAATCTGGCGCTAGATTAATAGTCTGCTAAATAATTATAACATTAAATTAGATTGCTATAACGTAATACATATGTTTGCGATGGATTACAGCAAAACAAAATATTACTTTATAATAACTATATTGTATAAAATTAAGGTAAAATAATCTTTCTGATAGGTTGCGTGCGTCTTTCTTTGTTGTCTTAGGTCGAATGAATCGCGGGGTGAGGTGAGCTGCGCGGGGCCGCGGTGGAGGCGGCGGTAAGACCGGCCACGGTGACGTCATCGTGCTTCTCTGTGCGCGTACATACTCCCCCCATTGAAAGACGTTTCAAGTATCTTCATTGTACAAGGTAATGCAGAGTTCGTTGCTAGACATCAGGGGAGGTCGGTAGAAGGCATATTTTGTTGAACGCTCTCCTCATAATTCCCTTTGACGTGTTGATGTCAGCTACTCTGTTTACTCCATCTGGTCCAGTGAACAGTTGAGCGATGCGACCGAGGCGCCATCGCAGTGGGGGCATGTTGTCTTCTTTCAGGACGACCATGTCTCCAACGCATAGGTCCCGCTGCCGGGTTTGCCACTTTGTCCGTTGCTCGAGCTCGGCGATGAACTCTTTGCGCCAACGCTCCCAAAAGTGCTGCCTCAGCTGCTCAATGTTCTCGTATCTGTTGGGTCTTTTGGTAGTGACAGGCAATGACGGCACCGATATCAGGGGTCGACCAATTAGGAAGTGACCTGGAGTCAGGGGATAAAGGTCAGAGGGGTCTGACGAAAGAGGAGATAGCGGACGTGAATTAAGGATAGCTTCTATTTGTGTGAAAAGCGTCGCTAATTCCTCAAACGTCAGAGAGGCATTGCCTGCTACACGTTTTAAATGACTTTTAGCTGATTTAATACCAGCCTCCCATATACCTCCGAAGTGAGGTGCATATGGGGGGCTGAAGGCAAATTTGATCCCTTCAGTGCCTGCGTAATCGGATACAGACTGACGGCTGGCCTTAATAACCCTACTCAACTCATTCCTTGCACCCACAAAATTAGTACCGTTGTCACAGTAAATTACTTGGGGTTTACCCCTTCGAGACACAAATCTGCGTAGGCATTGAAGGAAGGCATCTGTAGACATTGAACTCACAGTCTCCAAGTTTTGTTTGTAGGCAAACAAACAGTGCAAGGAAACATTTGGTTATATTGCTGCCTCGACCCTTTCGACTAGCAATGAGGAAAGGTCCAGCAAAATCAACCCCGCACATATCAAAGGCAAAACTCGAAGACACCCTTACCGCAGGCAAGGTACCCATTATAGGCTTTATAGTTTGTCCATGCATACGTGCGCATATCACGCACTTTTTCGTTACGCTGCGAGCCAAATTCCTACCACCGATAGGCCAAAACTCTTCACGTACGGCAGCCAATAGCAGTTGTGGCCCCGGATGAAGTAACCGTGCATGTTCATACCTCATGAGTAATTTAGAGAGAGGGTGTTTACCGTCCAATAAGATGGGATGTTTTTTATCAAATTTAAAATTCGAATTTTGCAATCTACCACCTACTCTAAGAATGCTTGACGAGTCTATAAACGGGTCCAGTGGCAGTAAATTGGACTTGTGGTGCAAAATTTTATTCATAACCAAGTTATTAATGTCATTTTCGAACGATTCTAGCTGAGCTTGTTTTACTAATATCATTGAAGCTTTATGTAACTCTTCGGTACCAAAATCACCGAAAGTTCCATCCGAATTCTTACGACAGTTATTTATAAATCTTAACATATAGGCAACAATTCTTTTTAACTTATCGTACCTGGAGTATTTCTCAAATTCAATGATTGAACAACTATTCAACACTCCAATGCCACTCCCAGTGCATGTAAATACTTTTAATTCGGGTAAATTATTTATAGGCAAAGCACTCTGACTTGGCCATTCACTTTCTTCCTTCCCCAAGAAGGAAGGACCTCCCCACCACAATACAGAATCCTGAAGTTGTTGCGGGTCCACTCCCCTTGACGCTAAATCAGCAGGATTCTGATCAGTGGGTACATGCATCCATGCATAACCTTTAGTTAGCTCATTTATTTCACATATCCTATTACATACAAAAGCCTTTAGGTCTCGAGGCTGCATTGTCAACCAACCTAGTACAATAGTAGAATCAGTCCACATTGTTTTATTGCGTATGTTACAAGGCAAAGATTCTACAACTTTTTCACACAGTCTTGCCCCTAGCAACGCACCGCACAACTCTAGACGCAGTATGGTCAACGGTTTTAATGGAGCCACTCGAGCCTTGGCGCATAGTAATCGCACATTTACCTGGCCAGACTTGTCTACGGTTCGTAAGTATACTGTTGCGCCGTAGGCATGCTGAGCCGCATCCACAAAACAGTGCAGGTCGATTTCACAGTCAGCATACCTCAACACATGCCTAGGTATTACTATTGACGACAGTTGAGACATACTTTTGATAAACACAAACCATTTTTTAGCATCGTTGCTAGGAATCTGCTCATCCCAATCAATTTTATTAGTCCACAGTTGTTGAAGAAATATTTTTGCTTTAATGATACAAGCTGACAGTAAACCCAGCGGGTCGAAAATTTTGCAAGTCAGGGACGTATCTGTTCGTTTAGTGATCACGTCTTCAAGTTCTAAATTTGTAGAAAAGAATAGCATGTCCGATTTTGGTGACCAATTCAGTCCAAGAACGCTAGATTGCTTGCTCCAGTCGCGGACCTCACATACATCACTTTCATTTTTAAACAAATCTGGACAATTAGTGCGAAATTTGCGCAAAGGAAAACATGCGGATGTTAGCGTTTCATTTACACCGTTATAGATTTTCCTAAGCTCGTGAACACTGTTTGCGCCCGTATTTAAATCATCCATGTAGAAATCTCTACGAATTACGTTAGCTATAGTTTCGTCTTTACATTCTTGAGCCAATTGCAAGAAGCATCTAGTAGCCAAAAAAGGAGCTGAAGCAGTACCATAGGTAATGGTATTTAATTGTAGCGTTTTCAGCGGCTGATCATTACTTTCTCGCCAAAGTATTAGTTGCAAATGGCGTTGAGAGCTGTCAACTTCCACTTGCCGGTACATTTTCTCGATGTCCCCGGTTAACACAAATTTGTAAAAGCGAAAACGTAGCAATATTGAAAACAGATCGCTCTGAATTACAGGTCCTACCAACTGTATGTCATTTAACGACTTGCCCGATGATGACTTAGCCGAGCCGTCGAAAACTACCCTAAGTTTAGTAGTTTCTTTTTCCTCCCGGATCACTGCATGGTGTGGAAGATAATACCCAAACGTAGGATGATCAACCTGTGATAAATGTCCTAAATCTTGATACTCTTTAATGAAATCAGCATATTTTTTCTTAACTTCCAAGTCTTTATTTAGTTTTTTCTCTAGATTTAGGAACCGCCCTCGGGCACTGTAAAATGATTCTCCTAAAGAATTCTCTGGCAGCTCTTTAAATGGCATTTTGACTAAAAATCTACCATTATCTAACCTGATTGTGTTTTGTAAGAAATGGGTTTCACATAACTGCTCTTCCAAAGAGAATGAATTTTTATTTTGTGTAGGTAGTTCTTCTACCTCCCAAAATCTTTTTAAATTTTCATTAATGTCTAACTGAGTGAAATTACACAACACCTGATCCTTGTCAAGGCCCTTACCGACCGGACCGGAGACTAGCCACCCTAGCTTAGAGTCTTGCAAAATAGGTTTGTCTTGACCTAGTTTAATCTGCTGAGTATCTATAATCTCCCAAAATACATCCGCACCTATAAGTATGTCTATTTCTGCCGGTTGATAAAATGCAGGGTCGGCAAGCTGAATATTTAATGGCAAATTTAATTTTTCAAGTTCCACTTGTTTATTGGGCACGGTACCAGTAATTTTAGGTACCACTAAGCAGGTCAATTCAGTAGTAAAAGAACTTACTCGAGACTTTAATTGAATATGACAGCGCTCAGCAATATCAAAACCTATGTTATTAATTCCACACACATTTACAGGGTTAACACGTTTCATAGTCAAACCCATTTTATTTTTTAGACTATTAGTTATAAAACAAGACTGGCTTCCTGTGTCTAACAAAACTCGCGCACTTTGACAAGTGTTGCTTTGTGGATTAATTATGTCGACAAGTGCGGTACAAAGTAGCACTTGTTTGGTACCAGCCACTGCCAATAAGATGGGCGCGGCCGTCAAGGTCGCCTCCTCCTGTTCATGAAGCAAGCTATTATGCTTGCCCTTACACGACCGACAGCAACCCTTCAAACGGCATCGATTAACATTGTGCCCCTCTCGAAGGCAATTAGAACATAACTTTAATTTATCTACTTCTGCTTGTCTGTCGGCCGTGCTCATTTCTAAAAATACTGGACATAAATAAACTCGATGATCCTTTTTGCAAACACTGCACATAAACCGCTTCGACATCTCATTACTAGCAGTCACTAACGACTTCAAAGATTGTTGTGGTTTAAAATAAGCCCTGTGCTCAGGCTTGTCCGTTCGGGCACATTGAGTAGTTTCTAGAACATCCGCGCGGTTACGGAGAAACGCGTTAAAATCAGTCAAAGTAGGCAAATCGGTAAAGGTGCCCTTGTGTTCCTCCCACTTCCGGCTGGTAGTCATATCTAACTTGGATAACATCATAAATATAACCAAAACATCCCATTGCTCAGTCGGTAAGCCCAAAGTACCAAGAGCTCTTAAGTTCTTAGAAACTTGATCTATAAGATAACGTAAAGCCTTGTAAGACTCTCGTGAAATGGGTTCGATATTGAACAATGCCTTCAAATGATTATTGATTAAAATATTTTTATTATTGAATCGTTCGCACAATAAGTCCCACGCAACTTTGTAATTCGCTGAGGTAAATTCTATTGATTTTATGACAACAGTAGCACTGCCCTCTAGAGCCGACCTCAAGTAATGAAATTTATTTATATTCGGTATTGATTCGTTTGAATTAATTAGCGAGTCGAAGGTATCCCTAAACTCCAGCCACTTTAGATAATTTCCGTCAAAATTAGGAAGTTTAATTGTGGGCAATTTAACTGCATTAACAACATGAGAACAAGTTCCCGATACGTTAGAGTTTACGGAACCCTCGGCTCGATCTTTATCAAGGGGAATCGATTCAGCGAGTTCCTGCGCCGTCGATATCAAAGTATAAAATTGACCTTCCATCGAATCCCTTTCCTTTAGCTGCTCGTCAACATCCGTGCTCATCAATTCAATTTGACCTTGCAATTCGTCAAAAGTACTAAACAACTCTTGAAACTTAGTCACCCTGAGTGACATCTCTTTCACTTGTGCACCAGTTAAATCAGAAGGTTTAATTTGTTTGAAAACTGTTAAATGTTCTTTAAATTTAGTCAGACGACCTTTAATCGTACTGCGCTTTTTTAAAAGATCTTTTAAGGTCAAATCAGGATCTGGCATTGTGCAGAACAAAGAATGAAATGAATACAGTTAAATGTGCACTCAAACCCGTTATATCCGTTATCAGCGCAGCCCGCCGCGTCAGCCGTTCCCGTCCGCCAGCACTGACTGCACCAAATTTCACTGCAAGCGTGATGATACGTAGCTAGTTTCTTCCGAAGTCACTGGAATAATCGGCGAAAGAACCATTAGGCTAAATAACGAGATAATTAACAATTTTTTATTTCTAAAAAAGAAGGGTAGAAAAATAAACCTTAAATCGGTATTCTTTACAAACGTAATTGAACACGACGTTAATAAATGTAAAATGTATCTAATTAGTTAACGAGCCGAGCAATTTTAGCAAGCGCAAATATAATAGATATCTATTGTATTTATCATTCACAACGAAAAAATGCAGTTATAAAGCATCAGATAACAGATTGCAACAAAACCGTTACGTAAAACAGTGCATTAAAAATGGAAACTATTTCATTTGAACTAATAAGTAACAATGAATTTATTTTACAATCAAGGCACTTTGTTGCTTATGTATTTATCTGCGATTCGACTAAGGGTAAAGACGTCAGCGTATTTATTTAAACTTATAGTTAGCTAATGAGCAGAGAAGTAGGTACGCGTTAAGCTGGATACCTCAGTTGTTTGTTTGAGAAAATAGTTAGGCCTTTCACACAAATAAAGAAAGGAGCTAGGAGTTTAAAATAACGGAAAAGTAGGAACGGTGCACTTCCCTCAGGTTGACCTCCGGTGTCGTGTTCGTTTCGACGTAGTCCAACAGGCCCTGTTGAGAAGCAGCTGATTGTCCGTTATCGCCCGTTACTTGGCCGTTTGTTCAATTTATGTCTTCGTAATTAAAACTGCACTTTCAGTCCTGTCACGGTCGCCACTTTGTTTGCGATGGATTACAGCAAAACAAAATATTACTTTATAATAACTATATTGTATAAAATTAAGGTAAAATAATCTTTCTGATAGGTTGCGTGCGTCTTTCTTTGTTGTCTTAGGTCGAATGAATCGCGGGGTGAGGTGAGCTGCGCGGGGCCGCGGTGGAGGCGGCGGTAAGACCGGCCACGGTGACGTCATCGTGCTTCTCTGTGCGCGTACATATATACATAAACAAAACTATGAAAAGGTTTTGTGTTAAAACACATAGTCGGTCACTGTACTATTTATTTACAAATACAACTGTAACTGCCTAAAACACATCGGTCGTTCATTACACAAATATTTACATTTATACAAAGATTACACGAGAGTCATCGTTTACGAGTTGCGTTCGATCGAGTACGAGAAAACGCGCGAAATCTCGCAATATCGAGCGCCATTGCGAGCTACCGGTCGACTTATCAATCAACAATCCAACACGCGCTATGCTAAGTCCGCAGTATGGCGCCGTAATAGCAGCGCGTATGGCGTCGTTCCGTTTTGTCATAATCTGATGCAACTTATAGCACGCGCTAATCGTTACAAGTAAATAACGTGCTCTTTTTAACGGCTATACATTATATTAACCACCAATACACCGTGCTATGGTAGGGATAATGTGCAGTGAATAGTTTGAATTTCACATAGCAAAATGTTGTTTACAAAATTATTGGTTACTTTCACACTCCATGTACGTAACCAGGTGCATTAATATGTTTGTATGTGGTTTACAGATAAATAACTGATTTTATTCTTTTTTTTGGTATCTGTTGTTATAGCGGCAACTGAAATACATCATCTTTGAAAATTTCAACTCACTTACCATTACGGTTTATGAGATACAGCCTGGTGATAGACAGACGGACGGACGGACAGCGGAGGCTTAGTTATACTAGTGAGCAATCTGTGGTAATATGGTCCCGTTGGGCACCCTTCGGGTACGGAACCCTAAAAAGCAGGTCTTGGATATTTTTATGTGTGTGACGGCGCTGATTCTGGTTCACACGACACAGGCTATTCTAGCGTGGGGCCAGAAGCTATGTATGTGCCTGTATGTGAATGTTTATAAAAGCCTGTTGGAATAACTAGATAATGTAAATATCTATAATGAAGTCGGTGTGAATTTTAAATTGGTTCTTTTAATAATAGCTGAATTTTTTCGTTTATCGTGAAATTTAATGCGTAACAAGTGTTGGTTTTTCGACAAAGACTAGGCGAGGTTGGATAATCAAGTCGAGGATAAAATGGGTTTTAAGACCGAGTTTGCTCCACTATGCTTTTCATTCCGATTACGAGGAAATAAAACAGTGAAAATTTAAAAAATACTTACGTTTTAAGATAAATTTGCTTGGATTTAGGCGGCAATGTCTGTTCAATAACTTCTTTTGTTTTTTTCCATTAATATGTTAGGTTTAGTGCGTCAGCATTATTTCCACTTCACTTGACGACATATTAATTAACTTTCGTAACACAACAAGTTTTGCAAAGAAAACAACTAAATAAAAGTCAAAAACAAGACTGTTTTTAATTTTCAGCATGTCATTTTTAGCTTAGTTCTATTGAATTTTCAACATGTCACATTAGACTAAGGTACTTCATACTGCCAAGTCATTTAATGGTTCGATATTATTTTAATTACTAATTAACTTCTATTTTATCTAGATTTAATAATTTAGTAACAAAAAACAGCTTCTCAAATTTACTAAAGCAAATCAGCTAAAATAACAAGTTTATTCCACGAAGTTTTATTGTGCATGTGGCTGTTAGTCCCGATTATCACAGCCTTTAAAACTATTTAACTTTGTGCACTAGAGCATAAAAGTGGCGTTTTGTGCAGCATACATCCGGCACAAACACGAACTTTGCGAGCATGAGAAGTGAAATAGTAGATTGTTAACCGAGGGCTGAAAGTCACCCATTCCTGACGAGATGTTTTGGCGCTCGAACGAAGTGAGAGCGCCAATAGTTCGAG
Source organism: Argyresthia goedartella (assembly GCA_949825045.1). NCBI lineage: Eukaryota > Metazoa > Arthropoda > Insecta > Lepidoptera > Argyresthiidae > Argyresthia > Argyresthia goedartella. The sequence goes on along the minus strand of OX463821.1, from coordinate 14,429,598 downwards.
GCAGAAATGGGTGCTATCACCCGAGTAAAACACTCTACTTTTCATTACGAATACGAGGAAAGTAAACACAAGCCAGTTAAAATCAAAATTATTTTATTAAAAACAAAGTCACTTGAAATCAAAATTATTTTATTAAAAAACAAACATAATTCAAGTTTAAAAATACTACTCATAAAAAAAGTAATTTCGGTGCCCCCGTTGATGTCTTTTACTTTGAGCATAACATTAAAAAAATACTTCCGTTTTATGGCTGTATAGGTTACTACCATTGCGTTGTTCAATATAAACTACGATTCATATATTTTTTTTTTAATACTTTTCTGCTTTAGAGCAGGCATGTACCACTTTCAGCACGGTGCCTGGATGAACAATGACCCCCTTTCAGAGTATGAGTAATGAAAAATATTTTTATCTACACACGTATCATAAACCTTGTTTGCTGCGTCCAAAACTAAGACCTAATGTACGTAGTGCTGTGTTAGCACTTATATACCTATCTTATTGCTAACACAGCACTACGTACATTATGTCGTAGTTCACTCTAACATCTAGCCTATTGCATGTACGACCATACTACAACCGCACGTTATGACCAGCAATATGATAATGATATACTACTTGGTAAAAACAAATTTCTTATCTGAATATTATGACTGTAATGTATCAACATTTTGACATATTATGACATTCAAATTTCGAACGCCGCCGCCCACCCGCGTGCCGCCCCTAACTTCTCTGTGGAGTCGTTGCTACTGAACAAGCTAAACAAGTGCAGAGTAATTATCAATGCCACAATGCACATCGAACATGCGTTTTCTGGACACATCAAAGCGAGCTTATATGTGTGTAAGTAGATAACTTGTTTCATTACCCCACTCTCGAGTTGTAATACCCTCCATTATGTATCAGTCACATAAACTACTATTTTACACTACCTGCTCGAAAATGACACATAAATATCATGCAACCTTAGCTAAAGCATGTCATTATAGCTACACGGCCTTACTAATAAAATAAGTTAGCATGGTTTAACTTATACAGTGTTTTGTCTTGCTTTGACATTTGACATTTACTCGACGTATGAAAAGGACAAAACACTGAATAAGTTAAACCATGAATAACTTTTTTATTAGTTAGGCTGTTAGGCTTTAGCGGGCACATAAAGTTGTACTGCATTTCATTATATAACAAACCTAGATCAGGGTTTAAAGTGATTTTCGCTTCTCATAGCTTTTATTGCTATGGCCTTAAATTCTAATTTCGTGAAATACGTAAGACGCTCACAGCCCAGCTACCCAACTTATCCGAAAGTCTAGCTGGCCACGGCGAGTTGAATGGTACACATTTTAAATAAAACAAACTTAAACATTTAATTACAGGCACATACATTGCTTCTGGCCCCACACTAGGATACCATGTGTCGTGGGAACCAGAAACAGCACCGTCACAAACATACAAACATCCAAGACCTGTTTTTTTCTCTTTCTTTACCCCCAGCCGGGGATTGAACCCGGAAACTCTCGTATGGTAGGCAGAGCCCTAACCGCTGCTCCACAGAGGTCGTTGTTTGTTGCATTGTCGCAAAACCCGTGATTGTTGCAAGACGATCTAAGGGAATCGGTGTATGATTTGCGTGTGATAGGCGTGTGAGAGGCATGTCAAATAGTAGCATTACCACCCTGGTCTAATGTATGAAACATAATTTTTCATATTAATTTACTTTCATAAAATGCTGTTTTTATTAACCTTGCTTTCAATATTTTCTAGAGTAGGTATACTCCTCGAGGATAAAGCTGTTTTGTGTAAGGCATGCTTGTAGCCCTGACTGCACTCAGGACTCAGTCTTAATTCCCTCGCTTAGCTGTAAAGTTAAATCTGGAATATATCATAACGTTCAGGATTAAACATCGCGCCCGTGACATAAAACAGCGCTAAGTAAACAATCTCGCGAGCCCTACAAAGCCGCGCGCGCTTTCTGCTAGTAGGAGTATTAATAACTATAATATTAATAACTTAAATAACTGGTTAAACATGGTTCCCCCATTGCAGAATGGGTGATATTATATCGTTTGGTCCTACAGATTTGTATGGAAAGAAGGAGTTTATTGCTTAACTCGTTATTCCTCGTTTATCGTGTGTTCAGCACTTACACGTGCCTCTGGTCTGGGGTTGGGTGTGAGATGAAGGTTTGATTTTCTTGCATTGATGTATCTTCTGCGGGTATTATTGTGCGTGCGTCTATCTCGCCCATGTTTTTGTCACCGAAATATTTGAAAAACAGTTCATATTAATTTCTAAATGGACTCAAAAAATAGAAGAGAATTTAAATTTGTATGAACTGGAATGTACAACTTGTACTGGCTGGCTGGCTGGGGATAAAGAAAAAACAAAAAAAACTGTCAAGTGCGAGTCGAACTCGCACACAAAGGGTCCCGTACCACCGTACTAGTGGTGGTCATAACGGCTATATTTTGATAAAATGCTACATGGAATATGCTATATTTTATAGCATGCTATTTTAGACGCTTTGTTATAACGAAAGCGTCGAAGGCGAAGGCGTTGTAAATGTTTTAACGTTAGCGACCGCTATGTTACAATCTGGCGCTAGATTAATAGTCTGCTAAATAATTATAACATTAAATTAGATTGCTATAACGTAATACATATATACATAAACAAAACTATGAAAAGGTTTTGTGTTAAAACACATAGTCGGTCACTGTACTATTTATTTACAAATACAAATGTAACTGCCTAAAACACATCGGTCGTTCATTACACAAATATTTACATTTATACAAAGATTACACGAGAGTCATCGTTTACGAGTTGCGTTCGATCGAGTACGAGAAAGCGCGCGAAATCACGCACCATCCAACGCCGTTGCGAGCTACCGGTCGACTTATCAATCAACAATCCAACACGCGCTATGCTAAGTCCGCAGTATGGCGCCGTAATAGCAGCGCGTATGGCGTCGTTCCGTTTTGTTATAATCTGATGCAACTTATAGCACGCACTAATCGTTACAAGTAAATAACGTGCTCTTTTTAACGGCTGTACATTATATTAACCACCACTACACCGTGCTATGGTAGGGATAGTGTGCAGTGAATAGTTTGAATTTCACATAGCAAAATGTTGTTTACAAAATTATTGGTTGCTTTCACACTCCATGTACGTAACCAGGTGCATTAATATGTTTGTATGTGGTTTACAGATAAATAACTGATTTTATTCTGTTTTTTGGTATCTGTTGTTATAGCGGCAACTGAAATACATCATCTTTGAAAATTTCAACTCACTTACCATTACGGTTTATGAGATACAGCCTGGTGATAGACAGACGGACGGACGGACAGCGGAGGCTTAGTTATACTAGTGAGCAATCTGTGGTAATATGGTCCCGTTTGGCACCCTTCGGGTACGGAACCCTAAAAAGCAGGTCTTGGATATTTTTATGTGTGTGACGGCGCTGATTCTGGTTCCCACGACACAGGCTATTCTAGCGTGGGGCCAGAAGCTATGTATGTGCCTGTATGTGAATGTTTATAAAAGCCTGTTGGAATTACTAGATAATGTAAATATCTATAATGAAGTCGTTTCGTGTATCGTCGTTCGTTTATCGTGAAATTTAATGCGTAACAAGTGTTGGTTTTTCGACAAAGACTAGGCGAGGTTGGATAATCAAGTCGAGGATAAAATGGGTTTTAAGACCGAGTTTGCTCCACTATGCTTTTCATTCCGATTACGAGGAAATAAAACAGTGAAAATGTAAAAAATACTTACGTTTTAAGATAAATTTGCTTGGATTTAGGCGGCAATGTCTGTTTAATAACTTCTTTTGGTTTTTTCCATTAATGTGTTAAGTTAAGTGCGTCAGCATTATTTCCACTTCACTTGACAACATATTAATTAACTTTCGTAACACAACAAGTTTTGCAAAGAAAACAACTAAATAAAAGTCAAAAACAAGACTGTTTTTAATTTTCAGCATGTCATTTTTAGCTTAGGTCTATTGAATTTTCAACATGTCACATTAGACTAAGGTACTTCATACTGCCAAGTCATTTAATGGTTCGATATTATTTTAATTACTAATTAACTTCTATTTTATCTAAATTTAATAATTTAGTAACAGAAAACAGCTTCTCAAATTTATTAAAGCAAATCCGCTAAAATAACAAGTTTATTCCACGAAGTTTTATTGTGCATGTGGCTGTTAGTCCCGATTATCACAGCCTTTAAAACTATTTAACTTTGTGCACTAGAGCATAAAAAAGGCGTTTTGTGCAGCATACATCCGGCACAAACACGAACTTTGCGAGCATGAGAAGTGAAAAATATTTTTATCTACACACGTATCATAAACCTTGTTTGCTGCGTCCAAAACTAAGACCTAATGTACGTAGTGTGTGTGAGTTTTGACCCGGTGAACTTCGTACCAATGTGGTGTGAAAAAAAGTGAAGTGTCACGTTGGCGAGAAAATAAGTAATAACATAATTGATCGTGAAATAAAAGTCGTTAGTAATAATTAATTACAAACGAAAATGCATTACAAACATTCAGTTTTTTTTGAAAAAAATGGATGAATACTGCCTGACAGTTAATTTGGAGAAATGCGAATTCCTGAAGGAAGAATTAGATGTTTAGGATACCACGTAAGAAGAAAGGGGATCCACCCCACTCAAGAGAAACTACAGGCCAACTTTCCATTTCCAACTTCCCTAAGCCAGAAAAGGTTAACATGCTGCGGAGATTTTTCAGCATGGTTAATTTTTATAGGAGCAGCATCCCAAAAGGGGCTTTTACCTAGCAGAACTGAACAAGTATTTACATGGCTGCAAGAAGAACGATAAGAGTTTAATCAAAAGGACAAGAAGGTGAAGAGTCCTTCGAAAAATGTAAGGAGCTAATGAAAAACTTGGCAATTCTATCACATTCTACTAGTAATGCATCCATCTCACTAATAATTAACATGTAGGTAAGTAAAAGAGATCCGCTAATAACGCCATCTATCCTTTGCATAGTAACTTTTTGCATCGCACAGCTGTGGAGCATAAAGTCCGCTACCAACAAAGAGGTGATATGTATTACCTAATTTGATTATTAACTAACGTGCTAAGTTTGTAAGCAACATTTTAAAATTTATCGACAGTTTTTAAAGTAACGAGGAAAAAATCGATAGATAGTAATCTTCCATAAATTCACAATCTTAAGAAAATGTAATAAATATTAGAGGGTAATCTTACACAAATCGAACTAGGCCCATAGTAAGATCAACAAGGCTTGTGTTTTGGGTACTAGACGATGATATATTTAATAGAGATAAATAATAAGTTTAATACATAGAAAACAATATTTATGGTCATCACACAAATATCGGCCATCACCGGGATTCGAACCCAGGACCGTCAGCTAACGTCACTACCCGCTAGGCTAAGCCGGTCATCGATGGTGAAATATACATCTCTCTTGTTCCCATGCGTCATTACCCCTCAGGGCGGCACTCAGGCGCCAAGACGCTTGGCGTTATGTTTAGCAGGTATACTCGTACATAATCAAATATACAAACAGATATCATACATTTTATGTAGCTATATTAGATAATGTACCCACGTCGAAATTACAGGTCATCCCGGAATATCAGCAACAGACGTACGTAAGTACGTTGATGTAATTTTCGACCAGTTTAGATGTAATGATCTCTATGTCATTCATTCGTAAGAGTCACTAAAAGTTCAACTCGCTAACGTTTTCGCTGCGTTATTATTTGTGCTTCCTATGCAGACCCCTTTGTCAAGTTAGCACCGTAATGCAGAGTTTCAATGTTTTAAAACTAGCTAACGAATTCAACTGACGACTTGAATTCTACATCGCTATTTTAAAAAGGTAGTTTATTTTGGATCCCATTGGTACGGCTTAGCAAAAGGCTTAGCGTATGTCTTACTGTACCTTCGTGCACGTCAGAGTATCATCGCCGACTATTTACAATAATTTTCAAGTTATCTTGCGTCTTACGGAGGGGAAACGCGACGGAGTTGCGTGCTTGTGTGTTTTTAGGTCAACCTTTAATAATTCCTCGAAAAATAACATAAATGATAAAATAAAAGAGCTCCGTGGTCTAATGGGTTTCACGCTTGCTTCTCATACAGGAAATGCAGGTTCGATTCCTGACCGTGTACCAGTGAGATAATAAATTTATCTTAAGTACATTTATACGGATGTTCTAAAGCTGATGGAAAAAATCGTGAGGAAACCATCATCAACAGCTACGGCGATGAGCTAGCCCCCTGTCACGCGAAATGGAGTATTGAATAACTGGCTCAAAAACGGCACAATTATGCCTCTGCCACCCCGTATGGGAAAAGCGTGACGCTACGTTATGTTAAAAAATAGAAAGCCTTTTTATTTTGAATATGGTATCGGATGAATGTGATTAATTATAATACATTAAAATAGTAGGGGGGAAATCATAGAGATTTGTTCAGTATCGTAAGATATTTTTAATAATATTTCTTGTACGTTTTACTTCCCGCGATGTCGTACAACCGTATCGTGATTCGTGTGGTGAGGAGACTGTATCATTGCCGTGGAAATTAGAAAAAAATTAGAAAATTTTCGATATTTCAAGAGTGTAATTAAATCCATATGAAGGCGAACGATTGGAGGACTTTGTTGTGAAATACACGGAAATATCTCGTGTGAAACGGAGTGCACCACACGCTGCCTTAATTTGTTACACAATTTAATATTTCACGAAGTTTAAATTGGGTTCAGTGTCCGTATCAAAAAAGGGGTTTCATACCGATAATTACGAACGGCTCTCCCCGGTAAAGCAGTTATATGGCTAAATACCTAACGAATATTTTGAATAAATTGCTGCAGCGAGATCGACTTCACCCAATTTTACTGCGAAGTTTAAGAATATGTGCTTTAGGCTTCATTCTATTTAAGAAGAAAGTTGTTTTAATTGATATTTATTGCAGCGTTCAACCTCCTTCGTTAATCCTCTACACTATAGGATGTACCAATAAGTTGTCTAATATTCAAATCAAAAGGGATTATTGGGGATTAATTTTAATCTACTTAGTGTGAAACTAAGATGTGTCGAGTGTATTGAGCGAGCAGCAAATATAAGTATATCATACCAATAGGTACAATCAGCAAACCCACGTATACCCGTAGTCCGGTCCGTCCGTCCTCCATCACGCGTGACATATGTAATTATCGGAAACAGATAGGTAGGTTCAGCTGTCTCAGGGCAAAACGCTTCTGTGCTTAATTACTTCATGCAAACGTTATTTGATGTGATGAGAATTGGCCCAGTAGCTTGTTTCGATCGTCCTATTATTACCCGACTGCACAGAAGGAGTGTAATGTTTTTCGAGCGTATGTATGTATGTAAGTATGTGTGACCATTTCATTAGCACGCGCTACAACCCAAACGGCTTTTACGGATTTTAATGAATGTAGTGTCGTTGGATTCGTCTCAGTTGTGGAAGTGTCTTGAGTTATATAATTTTAGTGAACATTCAATAGGTTGTAATTTAGATCGCAAAAGGTACTTTACAAAGTACTTGGTGCGGCTACTTTCATACTCCATGTAAGTAACCAGGTAAATTCATAAATTTGTATGTGGCATTCAAAGAAAATGCAGTTGGGTTATATGTTTTTATACTGATTCCACTTGGGTATTTCAGACATCAATCGCAAAACCAATGAAATTGAAAAATCAGATAATCCGAACATGATTATTTTACAGGAGCTGTCTTTTCTTGCGATCTGATTGGTGGATATTGATTTTTAATGGTATTGCGACTGATATCAGAAATATACAATCAGAACAAACTTATTTGAAAATCTAACAGATGGCGTTGTGTAGGGCTCTACCATTTTTTTCCTTTGGCGCAAGATGAATGGGGTAAATATGGGTAGAGGACACTAGAGAACCTTTGTTAGAAGAAACAAAACATATTGGTAACCCTTAAGTGATAAGTTTCTGAGATAAATTGAATTAAAGAATCAATTATCTCAAATATTTTTCTCTACTTCCATTTCAATAATAACCTCGCTAACGTGACACTTTGGATTAAATATTACCAAACATGTTTTATAAGTTTAAGGGTCCTTTAGCCATTCATTATGTGCCAATGGAAAAAAAACGATCAAGTTCTTACTTGATCGTTTTTTTTACGTGTACGAGTCTGACTCTTGTCAGACTCGTACACGTAGGGTTCCATATCATCGTACAAGAAAACGAGCAAAATCTCTTTTAATTTTAAATAATAAACTCAAATTACCAAACCCAGGACTAGCTTCCAGGGCCGTAAAACAAAATATGAAAAAAAGTTGCCTATGAACCTCTGATTAACTAAACCACCAGAAGTGGGCAGAAAATTAGTAAGTTATTTACACAAATATAAAATCTGATCAAAAATATCATTTAATGTTTATTTTAATTCGACTGATTAATTATTATTTGTATATCTACATAGAACAAAGCGCAACACTCGAACCCTGCAATTAATTTCCGATAAGAGATATTTTCTGGTAAGCAAAACGCATCCGGTTTTGCTTACCAGAGTTTATCGATTGCAAAATAAAATGGTCATAAAAAGCTCTTATAAGGGCACCCATTCCTCTTTATAAAAACGCGTGTAATGAATTCTTTGTTGCTGAAGTCGAAACAAAAATACATATTCTGTGATAATTTCAACTCTCTGCCTAATACCGTTCGTCAGGTAGAGCCCGATGACGGACGGACGGACAGACGGACAGCGGAGTAAAGACTCCGCTGTCCGTCTGTCCGTCCGGGACCTATTATAAAGATAAAAGGTCCCGTTTGGCATGCTTCGGGTACGGAAGCCTAAAAATTGTCAACCCCTTTATAACGCCATCTGTTGGATAAAAAAAAATCTCCTCTAAAAATATCCCATTGATTCCCATTCTGTATCTCTGCCATCTATCCCGATCACTTTAAAATAGTATGTGCGTGTATGTGTGTCGATCCTAGGGTGGGGCCAGAAGCAATGTAGTGTCTGTATGTGAATGTTAAATGTTAGTGATTATTAAAGCGATTTTGATTAGATATCGCACGCGGAGGATTGGGGGCTGTCACTGTTATTGTCTTGTTTCATCACGCACGCGGGATATATGATGATACACAGTGAGACCCGCTTGCGTGATGAAACCCGCTTGGCACTGAAAAGGCCGTAAATCGTTCAACGGGGTACCTGCCGCGCGCCTTTCGGAGCGCGCTATAGATCGTCTGGTGTGGAAATCGCCTTATTAGCGATTTTGAAAAACAATTTTTAATGGCCCTTATACATATATTTATTATACTTAAATCATATTTTAGTAGTAGAAAAATTATAAATAGGTTTTAGTAGTTTTAGGTTTTCAAGTTCCGCCGAAAACCCTCCAGAGGTCATGGCATCGCTTGTGACGTCACGAGTTTGAAAACGTACGAAAAGAACTCTTACTTACGCTTTCTATGGCTTATGCACACCTGCGGTATTTTCCGCTCTCATGGTTTTCAACATAACATGGTGGATTGGAATATTTTGTTACTACTTTTATAAAAAAAATCTAGCCCTTATTATGAAAATAAATCCTTGTTTTGTAATTTAGAATGCAGGTTTATTTTATTTTTATTTTATTTTATTATTAAAGGGTTGCTTACAGCTTATTAAGATTAATCAAGAACATTGTAAGGCGATCATAATACAACGAATGAAAAGCGACCAAAGACAGTCATCTTAACAGCAAATGTGCATGATTAACAGCGAATAAAGAAAACAATTAAAATAAATAAAACAATAAAAATAGAAACACAGAGTAACACAGAAAACGAAAAATAATAAAGTAACAAACAATGCTCACGCTCCCCATCACTTCCACCATTACCCGTATCATCCAAGTCACCAAGATATCAATGTTACCACTATCATCGCCACCGCCATCACTCATGCTAAAAAGTCTGTTAAATGTTGCGTTTGGTTAGGCAAATACAATATTTTGGTGATTTTATGTTTCACTTAACAGGCAAATAGGAGTTTGAACTAAAGAATCAAGCTACAATTAAATGGGTGCACGTAGTAGGTAGTTTATGACAGGACAGGAAATTGAGTTATTGTATGTGTAATTTTTGAAGACGTCATATGAATAACTAACCAACTGAAAGACATCCCTCTTCAGTTTTGTATAGTGTATGGAAGTAAGCGCGCGGCGTGCGTGACGTTGCGTCGGTCAACCATAGCCTATATGTATCTCTCGCGTGTGGACAAACTTATGAGTATAAAGGAGACACATATTGTTTTGCTTATGCTACCGCTTCTAAATAATGCGTGATTTTTTTGCATTCGTGTCACATGCCTAATCGACGCGTGTTATTGTGATTGTTTACCTATTTCGAGGTTAGAATAAAATCATTCATTTTTAAACAAACTGTATAGTCAAATTCCATTAGGGTAAATACTGTGAACGTGCCAGCTTTAGTTACCTGATCTGTACTGACTTACCTTAGCGGCATCCGAGCTTGTCTGTTTATCAAAGGTACTGGACCAATCTTTCTAAACTATGATATCACTGTCGCTGGTTTTATATGCGGGTATGAGGCAGGGCATCGCATTGGGAAATAATTGGCCTTGCCCGGTTGTCGAAAAATGGATATTACAATGTTCAAGATTACTTAAATGACGGGAAGGTATGGGGTTAATCTAGCTCAACACAGACCTTGCTGTTATTAATTTTGTAATTATTTATACCTGCTCATTAATCAATTATTAATATTGTAATATTTGTATTAAGTTAAGTTAAGCACAACTCATTTTTAAAAGGAACTAAAAATCAATCCGTTGGAGTTACTACGTCCTCCTTCTCCCACAGTGGTTTAATGTAGAGAAGAGACAAAAAATAACGTTTGCTAAGTATATGTAAATATCGACAGTAATAAAGAACTTTGACTTTGACTTTGTCGAAAATTTCTGACGCACGTATAGCCACAGCCACGATCAGCTAAATATACGGAGCCAGTTTCCATACTTCCTTGACCGATAAACTATTTGATAAATGGCTATATTTTGCTTGTCATGCTTACTACCTATATGTATAAAGGCGCCTGGAAAAACTGCTTGCTCTCTTTTGTTACCCTCGACAAATTGGCTTCCTTCCAAATGTAGGAATAGATTTCAATCTGTGAATGATTTATGTAAGTATAGTACAGTAAGCAACAGAATAAGCCGGGCAAGCTTACGTACCTGACAAGCTTACGCAGACCTGCCCACACTGCCCAGCTAGTTCTGTAGCCACAGTATGTATTTCTGATTTCTAAAAAGGCCAAAACTATCGCAAGAAAAGAAATCTCGTCTAAAGTAATGGTGTTATATTTGGTTGATTTTTAGGGTTCCGTACCCGAAGGGTTCCAAACGGGACCCTATTACTAAGACTCCGCTGTTCGTCCGTCCGTCCGTCCGTCCGTCTGTCACCAGGCTGTATCTCAAGAACCTAGTTAGCTACAGAGTTGAAATTTTCACAGATTATGTATTTATGTTGCCGCTATAACAACAAATACTAAAAAACAGGATAAAATAAATATTTAAGGGGGCTCCCATACAACAATTCTTTCAATACCACATACAAACTTATGGATGCACCTGGTTACGTACATGGAGTGTGAAAGTAACAGCACCAATAACTTTGTAAACAATATTTTGCTGTGTAAAATCCAAACTATTCACTCCACACCATCGCTTCCATTGAACGGTGGTACGGAACCCTTCGTGCGCGATTTAGACTCGCACTTGACCGGTTTTTTTTAATTTGACTGCAGTTGCTTAATGTCAGAAATCTACGTAATAAAAGGCAATGGGCCATGTAAAAAAAAATCAAGGTACCAAACTGAGAAAACCATTTCGAGATGATTGTGTTACTAACTAATTTCCGTTATTCCAATCAAAAACTATTTCAATATATCTGAAATATCCGTATAAAATATAATGTACTTAATTTTTCCTCTACGGCGTAGTGTGTTCAAATTTACTTCGCCGTTAATTTGGCTGTTCTGTAAAACTGTTAAGTATCAACAGTTTTCCTATTAGTTGTTAACGCAGATGTCATACGAAACGTAAACAAAGATATTAAAGTTGTTTAGTTTTATAAGCGTAAATGACCAGCCTAAAGTATTAAATAATGATAATTTTGAGTTTACTGATACGCCCCTCTTCTCCTACAGTGGTCCAATGTAGAGAACATGCAAAAAGTTACGTTCACTCAGTATATGTTTGTAAATATCTACAGTAATAAATCAATTTATTGAGAATTTAACACTTTATAATTATAAAGTGTTATTAACTAATGATACATCACATATATTTAAAGTAGATCGACATGTCCAGAATTGTGACGAAGTAAATAACGCTCTTGGACAACTTCATAATTGGTTTTCTGTTAACAATCTAGTGCTTAATGCGAAAACAACTCAATGTATAAAATTCACTTTGCCTTATGTTAATTCCTTAAAAATTAAGTTATATTAAATAATGATAAGTTAGAGTTTACTGATAGTACAGTTTTCCTGGGGATAACACTAGACTCGAAACTACAATGGAGCCCTCACATTATATCTGGCCACCACTGTACGGGCATGACCACCGCTATACGGCCTGGACAAGGATAGCCGCTGCTCACCTCCATCTCCGGTCTTGACAAAGTTTCCCATCTATCTGCCCTAGTCACCGCGTCGCCCAGGGTTCAATTCCTAGATTGTTTTGTATATATATTTAGGTAGGTGGGATAACTTTTATAAATTTGTACAAAGCAGGAAAACTTCTTCAAAATACAACGGACTCGTAATTCGTAATTTCTTTATTGTACTAAACAAAACAGACATACAGATAACTTATGATAGAAAAAACATGTACAAAGGCGTGCTTATCTCTAAAAAGAGATTTCTTCCAGCAAACCATGTTGGATAGGAGACGGAGATGATAGGTAAGGGAAAGAATTGCGCGTACAATTAAGACTATATTCTAATATAATACATATTACACATACATAAAACCCTATTGCTAAGAAATATAGACTACATACACAGTTACATAAATACAGCATATCAATAAATATCTTACAAATATACTAATACTAATACATTATATAGCTAAATAGAAAGTGAAAGATAGTGCTTCTTTAGTCGGTTCTTAAAGATATTCAGTGATGGACTGTCCCTGATGGTGCAGGGAAGTTCATTCCATAGCCGTATAGCGCGGATTCTAAACCCGTGCTCGTAGGTTGCAGTGGAGCGTTGTGGGGCTTTAAGCATAGTAGCCATGTGAGTTCTCCGAGGCCTGCATGAAGAAAGAAATTCGAAGCGATCACGCAGGAAGTTAGGGTACTTACCGAGGGTTCCACAAAATATTGTAGAGCAGGCATAGGATATGAGAGTCCCGTCGAAGACGAATCGGAAGCCAATTCAACTCCCTGCGATGTTGAGAAACGTGAATGATCACGTCGGACTGAGGAAATTTGAATTTTCGCAGTCCGAAGATGAACCGAATCCCGAGGTTTTGAAGTCGTTCGAGTTTGTTCAGTTGCTCTTCATTTGCGCTTACCCAGCAAACATCAGCATAGTCAATGAGGGGAAGTAAAAGAGACTGGGCGAGAATAATTTTGGTCTGACGAGGAAGAAAGTTCTGAAGTCTCCTGAGAGAGTGAAAGGTAACGTAAACTCGCCTGCTGACCTCGCTGATATGCGTTGACCAGGTTAACTGGTTATCGAAAACAACACCCAGGTTTTTCGCTGTGTCGCTATACATGATTACGGTACCGTTATAAGATACAGGAGGGACAGACTGTTGTTTCAACAAACTCATGGACTCATTCTAATTTATTTCTTTAATTTCTTAACTCTCTAAATTATTTTCATTAGGCTTCGGTTATGGGGGCTTATGCACTCCAACACTTCCTAACGTGACAATCAAGCTATTAGTTTGGAAATTATTTGTTTTAAATACTGTGCCATCATGTTCACAAACTTCTCACTAACTAATAGCATTTGAATATTTAATAACAATTTTTAGATCTGTTATATAATGAATATGTGAATTAATAAACAATTTCTCCCACAGAAGTTTATATTTTTTCATTTGAAATTTGATATTCATTCATTCAGAAATGTGTATCGCTAGGTACAATGACTGAACATTTCTTGGGCAGTCGTGTATATGTCGTCGGCCGATTGTCGAATTCGGCACATCATAATGTGCCTCGAGATATAAAATCCGCCTTATTGTTTCAAGCCCAACGTTCGACGATCTACCAGCCTATATCTCGGCGTATTGAAAAGTAGGGTGACCATAGATTTGGGTCGGTAGGTTGGGTTAAGTTTATGTGCAACCAGCGGAGCGAGCTTGCGACAGAAAGTAATGAAAAGCCAAATTTGGCTTGAGTAGGTTATTGCAGCTAAATTTTAGTTGTGTCATAGGTTAGGTTGGAACTTCAAATAACCAAAACCGGAACGTAGAGAAGCGTATGGAAATAAAAACAACATTTTAACAACTCTCCTATGTATTCTGCAGCATAACAGAGTCGCCTACGATTACTCGTTCAGGCTTAGGGCCATTAGGCTGTGGAACGCACTTCCCTGCACTATTAGGGACAGTCCCACTTTCTTCTCCTTTAAGAATCGCTTGAAAGAGCACTTACTTCCTCTTTCATCATAGGTATTGTATATATAAGTATGTAATTGTATTAATCTGTTTATTATTATTATTTGTTTATTTTATTTTATCTACTATTTCTTTTATTATATGTATTTTCATAGTAAGTATTATATTTTATTGGTATTTGGTAATTTTATAATTGCAATAGACTACCCTTTTCAGTTTATATGTATCCTATCCTGATAATTTTGCTGGAAGAAATCTCTGTTGAGAGATAAGCTCGCCTTTGCCTTTTAATTTCTTGTAAAATGTTTTGTTGTTATGTTCTGTGCAATAAAGAATTGTGATTTGTGAATTTTGAACATTTAAAAATAAGAATAATAAAAGTCTCTAAATTATCATATCACCGACTCCCGTGTAATGGCCACCCTACTTTCCTTGATTTGGTTTATAATCTAAATAAAAATTGTATAGATAATTATTTTTAAAAGTATACTGAAATAGTAAATAGAGTACGTGTAACAAAAAACAATGATTGCAAAATGAAATTAATTAATAAATTCGTATTTTTATTTTTATTTTGAGATGTGACGTTGTATCCTTTGGTCATATCGTGATGTGGCGAAGCGTTAAATGGGAATATCGACAAAAGTTTGGTTCTCATCGATCTGCCCGATTTTGCTTTGGGCACATCATGATGTGCCCCACAGACAACGACGTATTTCAAGAAACGCCGCAATATCCTAATAAGGCTCGGCACATCAATATCTGCTCAATTCTACAATCGGCCGCCGACATAAACATCAATAAGGCCATGCCCTTTTGTGGGAATTAATATTCCCCAAATTATGCCATTTTTCATTTGAAATGAAGTTGCCTCTGAACATTTGTCAAACAAAACAATCCTTTTCATTGTTTCATATTTTACTAATAATTTGCTCTTTTTGCTATGAACAAGAGATTAATTACTGTAGGTCTTCGCCTTGGAAACAAAGGTTTTTCTTATATTTTTGCTGTTGTCTTGCGTATGGCAACCACTTAATCATTTTCTTTGTGCTCTAACCAACTTTATGTGAGGTCAAAATTACACTATTGTGTCAAATCGTCTGTTTTGCTTTCAATTCTTGATTGGAAACAAAAATTCAGCATCGGCTTTTCTTGAACAATGAAAATGCAATAGAATGGAAAAATTTATAACTGGCTAAGCGTGGGCACAATTGTGCCTTGCCACCCAGTATGGTAAAAAAGTGACGCTATATTTAGTAGAATGTTCCAAGGTCCTATGTAGCAAAGGAAATATAGTACATTTCGTACGAGTTCGCAAAGGCTGATATTTGCGAACCGAGAAGAAGAAGGCACGTGCCGAACGTGATGGTCGTAGCGAGGTACGTAAAGAAGTCGTCGTTCGTCGAATGAGTTGCGAATATAATTTTTCCGCCTGAGAACCCAAAATCAAGCAGCGAAGTTGTTATTTTGAGGTTAGAAGGCGGAAAAAGCTATTTACGAGCCATGTTGGCATTAGATAACACTCTAATTTAGTACTTTCTTGCACGTAGCGTGTGAAATGAAATAAAGGTATAATTTGACCACAAATAGTTTGTATGTTTGTTTGAATATTTCCAATACAGATGTTAATTACAGATGGGATATGGCTGCTAGCAATTAGTGATGGTGGACTTTTCGTTCCACTATTTCTTACTTTATTCGCAGCGGCGTAGTAACTTATATATTACAACTTGATATCTAAACGTGCTTCTGAGAAAAGGGCCTTGATATACGGACATCGAAGTGATCCTATAAGCGTTTATTTTGAGGTATCCTAATGATAGCGTTCAATTAGTCGCTATGCTTTTAGTCGATAGCCTGTTCGAAATTAAGTTTATTACACGTAAGTGTATAGATTGCTACCACCATATCAGTTCAACACACAAAACTATAAGCTCTGGAACCGTCACTTTTTTCCGAGTACAAAATCTTCAAACATAAATATTCGACTTCGTCGTGATATGCACATTCTCTCCTTCCTCTTCAATATTTTGAGAAATCCGCGCTATCCGGCATATGAAGGAACGTTTTGATTATCTTTTCTCTGGGGTTAGACTTCGGATATCTCACACGGTGTCACTTTTGTCATTCCTCAGCACAACACTGTTGCTTACGAGCACTCGTTTAGGTTAAGGGCAATACGTTTGTGGAATGCACTTCCTTGCGCTATAAGGGATGGCACATCCTTGCTCACTTTTAAGAAAAAAAATAAACAGCATCTCCTCTCTTCCGCATAGTGGGTATCTTATTGTTTGTATGTGTATCTATGCATTTATTGTATTATATTTATTTATTTATTAATAAGTATGTAGGATTTATTGTGATTTATCTGTTATTATATTGTTTTTATTTATTTCTTTTAACTCTTAATTGTACACTAGGACTACCTCTCTATTTTTTTTCTCCTTTCTTCACAGGTTAGCTGTAAAAAAATCTTTTTAGCAATAATATTATAGTAACTTTATTATAGTAACAAATATAATTTAAGACGACTTTTTTTTACAAATGCATAAAAAATTAATATAAATTATTAACACTAAGTATATAATTATTATATATTATAAACTAAAACTAAACTATAACTCCACTAAACTAAATTAAAAATTTCCCTGAGTTCGCTGCCGGGCGGGAGGGTGCCCAAGATGCTGGCACTGTTACCTCGCTGTATCGCAATACTGATGCGTTGAGCAAGGTCTGCCAGGAGCGCCATCTCTGCGGTCCCCTGACGCTTCGACGAGCCTCTTAGAGATGTCTTTGAGGACTTTTCGAGCGTCAGGACCCCACGGCCCGAGAGTCTCAAAGCCGAACGGCATAAACAAATAATCGTCGCCGAGTGCGGCGTATTTGCGGCTTTTGAGACACTCTGCTGCTGCCGCCGAAGCGCCGGCTGTGGCTGAGGTTGCCGATAGGTGACACGGTGCCAGCGTATCTATGCAGATCGCGTCCCATACTAGCGACCTCCCGCTCTGCCAGGGAATGAGCGTCATTCCGTCCGGCCTCCTGTCATCGTCGCGTGCCAGCCCATTGGGTTCAAGTGTTGCTGGCACGCCACAGCTGGCAAGGGCCCGACGGATGACGTCATTAAGATTGGCATGACGGGACCACCGACCGGCGCTGTGTTGGCAGGAGAGGCCGTGGTGACCTAGTTGGTCCACCCTAGCACCGCAGCGGCACCGATGGATTTCGTTTGTCTTTACGCCGAGTCGCAGGCAAACGGCGAGGGTAAGGGTGGTACGGTCAAGCAGGGTGCCAATGTGCTTTGATGGGATTGCGCGCAGCCAGTGTCCTGATTCCTTCTCCCTGGTAGCTAGCAGACGAGTGCGCACTGCTGGACCACTAGCCGTTTTTACCAGATCCTCGCAGGTTTTAATGCATAGCGGCTCGTGCCATAGCCGTTGAGAGTTTAAGATTGTTGGAAAATTTTGCCTCGGACAGGCTTGCGTCCAGGCATTCCTGGCCTCGACCAGACACGTGACCTCCACATTACCGAGTGATGGGTTTATGATTTTACCATAGAGATCACGTGTGCTATGGGCTGAAGACAGGAAGGCCGGGAGCGCCACATTTGAGATTTTCCGGATCCCCAAGCCTCCGTGTCTGATTGGAAGGGCGGATTGGGTCCAGCATCGTTCATCGAGATTAATGTTTAAAATTTTGGTTATTGTACTTTTGGTAATATCGTCTAAAAGGTCATATAAGGTTATATTGATGGTAGCCATAAGAGTTGGTAGCCATAGCCAAGAGAGATGGTAGCCATATGAATATAAGGTTATAGGATGGTAGCCATAAGAGTTTATAATAAGCTTCCTGACGAAATGAAATTACTTCCTAGCTCTAATCTTATTATAAACTCAGACAGGTACTTATTAAAGTCTGCCCCTATGACCTTAATGAATTCTTTAATTATAACTTTTAATACTATTTAATCTATAAAAAAATACCTATATTTTATGACATATGTGACTGTACCAGTACTCGTATATTAATATTGCTACGCCCAATGGGTAAAATGACATTGAGACTAAACTGTATTTATCTAAGAACTTATGACATGTTATTTATTGCAATAAACATTTTGAATTGAATTGAATATTATAGTTATATTTTCCAATGTGTTTTCTGTGCCCTAAAGGATTATTATTAAATATTTTACTATAAATAAAAATTTGAAACACCTGTCACGTCTCAAAAACCGAGGGTAGTTGGAACGGGTCACGATTTTGAACCTTATGCCATGGTATTAAAATTTAAAACCCATAAAGTAAAAGTGGCGCGGGTGGCATTCAAGAGGTTAATGAAACCTTACGGCGAAAATTTTGTTAACTTGTTTACTATTTAGGCTGATCACTTATGAATCGCTAAGATTTTTTATAAAATAGTTCTAAGAACTATCGCACTTGTAACTACCCTCCCCCTCGACGATTTTGAAATAATATGAATAAACCTCACGACTTAACCGAACGATTCTATGAAAAGTAAATTTAAAGATATAACCAGCTAACCATTAATTTAATGTCAGACGGAATTTAACCCTTACGCATTTTTATTGGAATATTTCTTCAATTGGAAAGATTCTAATACCAACGATTGCGAGTATCTTATTTAGATGATTTGGCCAAAGTAGTGGATGATCGTCTCAGGTAGGACTGCAGACGTTGTGATAGTAATAACCTAAAGTTATTTTTAGAGTGGTTTTGGTTAAACAGTATTGTCATGTGGTTCCCCAGCCAGTGATGAATATAAGTGACATAAAAATATTGATAAGCATCGATTCAGAGCTTATCAGAATAAAGGAGGGTTTGTGCTAGAGCTCACGTCCAGAAGGGACACGGGCCCTAAGGTCGGGCGCCTCAACCCCGCCCGACGCCAGTGGAGGTCAACCGAGTTCTACGGACCCAAGACAGACGAAGTTAGATTTAGCTAAGCAAAATATGCTTAAATTTTATAAAATAATGCTTACAACCACTCAAAATTGTAAACACAATTTATAAGTAAACTTAGGGTTAACTATGTGTTCATTAGTACGCTTTTGGCGTTATCTTTCACCTGTTTTGGGGCCACCCTCCTCCCACACATTCCCATACACAATCTACGTGACTGCATTATTTTAAGACTGCTGAAGACCTGGAATTAGCCAACTGAATACACCAGCACCTAGAGACCGCCTGAATCTACTCAAATCCCTCTCTTTTTTTTTTTTTTTTATTTTATTCAGGTAACAAACAGTCACTTACTAAACATGGATTGATTGACTATTTACATAAAGACCTGGAGTACCATTAATTGGTTACAATTTATACCGTGTTGTGACAATATTCGAGAACGTATAGTTAAGTTACCTGCATAGAATTTCTTTTATTTGTCTTTTATAGCTAGGAAGTGAGTTTGCGAAGATATCTATATCTATCAGTCTTTTGTTATAAGTTTCGAAAGATCGTCGAAAGAATGTGTTTTTTGCATAGTTTGTGCTACATAGGGTAGAGTAAAATGTTTTATTTGAACGTGAGGAGATGCGGTTAACAAGCAAGTTTACCTTCTCAAGTAAACATGCAGAATCTATATGGTCATTTAATAATTTATATAGGAATGAGGCATCTAAATAAGTGCGTCTGCTTTCTAGGGAGGCAATATTGAACTTATTACACAGCCTTTTATTATCATTATAGTTAGTGCCGGTCCTGTAGTCTAATGATTTTAAAAATTTATTCTGAATCTTCTCAAGACGAGCAACGTGTACCGCATAGTGGGGATTCCACACTACACAACCAAATTCTAAAATACTACACACATATGCGTAGTATAGCGTTATGATGGTTTTTGCTCGCTTAAAGGGTTTTGATAGACGCAGAATCAAACCAAGTTTTTGGTAGGCTCGAGGTATGGTCGATATGTATATTGAAATGAAGTTTAGAATCAAGCAGCACCCCCAGGTCTCTAATCTGCGTTACCCTTTTTACTTGAATACCATTGAGGTTGTAATCAGCTAATACTGGATTAAATTTCCGGGTAAATGTTATCGTATAACATTTATCTACATTAAGCAATAACTGATTACGGGCACAATAAGTTGTGAAAATGTTTAGATCAGATTGAAGTAAAGTGCAGTCTTCTGGGGTTGAGACTACTTTAAAAATCTTAGTATCGTCCGCGTATACCAAATGACATGAGTCTGAGAAAATATTCATGATATCATTAATGTATAGAGTAAACAAAAATGGGCCCAAATGGGAACCCTGGGGTACGCCAGAGCCAATGGAGAGAAAGTCAGATGTGTATCCTTTTAGTGAGACAGCTTGACATCTGTTGCTAATGTAGGACTTCAACCATCTAAACAGATCACCATGTATACCGATCTTCAGAAGTGTGGAAAGGAGTGTGTTATTATTAATTTTATCAAATGCTTTTGAAAAATCGGTATATACACGGTATCAACCTGACATCCAGCGTCCATAGCATTAATTGCGAAATCTGTAAAAGTGACTAAGTTTGTGTCGACACTACAACCCTTAAAAAAACCATGTTGGAATTGAGAGATGTGACGTGATAGTGTTTGAGATAGTTCTTGTGTTACAATTTTTTCGAATATTTTACCAAATATACATAATTTTGATATAGGCCTGTACTGTTTTACGTCACACCTCTCACCTCCCTTATGTATTGGCGTTACTATTGCGGTTTTCCAAATATTTGGAAAACATCCCTCATTTAGTGACTTTTTAAAGATGATAGTAAGCGGTATGGAAAGTGAGGACGAGCATTTCGAGATAAAAATGGGATGAATCCCATCGTGACCTGCTCCCTTATTAACATCTACTTTATCTAAATGTCTCAAGATTAGTTTACGGGAAATTCTTACTGACGAAATATCTATCGGAGCATCGGATGAATTATAATCCAAACCAAAAATGGGATCCATTGAACTGTCATTAGTATCCTTTACAAAGACAGAATTAAAATATTCATTAAATAAATTACTGATTGAATGACAATCTGAAGAGGATTTACCATTATAAACCATACGCTCGGGTAAAGCATTTGAAGAAAATTTAGTTTTTATATAACTCCAAAAATATTTAGGGCAATGTTCAATTCGTTCTTCGGCTCTCTTCACAAACGATTCAAAACAAAGAGGTTCCAACTTCTTCTCCATATGCCTGAGTAATCTAAAAGCATCATAATCTAGTGGATTACCATAGATTTTCCATTTCTTGTGATATTTGAGTTTTTCGCGAATTAATTGAATGAGGGAACTAGAGTACCATTGTGGGTATCCACTGTTTGGGGTAGATGATACCGACTGTTTGAGAACATGTTCGTAAATAACACAATTTGGCTGACTATCAAAATGATTGGTAGCATCATCCTTATTCATATTATGTAGACAGTTCCAGTCATAGTCGGATAACCGCCCATTGATCGCCACGTAGTCAGCATTATGATACATGAGTTTCAAACGAGGCTTTTGCTTATGTAAGAACAGACCAGGAACACTAATATTGATCTCTAAAGATCTATGATGCGGGTCCTCAGGAACAAGGGGATGGGCGCACGGTACCACGGAACAAGCAGTGTTACTCAAAACCCAATCAAGGATGTGTTGGTTAACGTTCGTACACCAGTTGTACTGTTTCAAATTAGTCAACATCATAAATTCCGAAAGTGAGGTTGCCACACTATTATTATTTGTATTAATATCAAGAAAGTTTGAATTATTAGTGTTGGCAATTTCCCACGATGCATAAGATACATTAAAGTCCCCAAGAAATAAGAACAAAGCGTTTGTACTGTTTACAACACGGTCAGAAGAGTAATCGAAGAAATTTTTAAGTGATTCGTGGTGTTTGTTATTGTGAGGGTAGTAAGAAGCCACTAAGTGCAGTTTAGAAAAGGAATGATCACAGCTGACTCGAGAGTGCTTAGTGCCACCGCCGTCAAGGTCGATGGTAACCCATAGTTCCTCGGCAGTCGGCGTACTCCGTAGTTCGTCACGTCGCCGCGCCAAGATTCCTCGGCGCACGGCAATCAGCACCCCACCACCCGCGGGGTCCTTCACCGGTCGGTGGCGGCGGCGGTGACGGACGGACGGTCTATAGGTATTTGACTTAGGCGTCTCTCGATCAAGCCGAAACACTACGTAGTTGCTATAGAAATATTCCGCATCATTAAAGTTCAAAGACAACCATGTTTCGGTCAAACATATGATATCATAGCCACATTGAAGAGCATTGGGAAAGAAAGTATGTGATTTTGTGCGCAATCCCCTCACATTCTGATAATATATGCTAAGTTCATTTAAGGCTGGCATTTATTAAGCATAAAGTATAAGTAAAAAGCGGTAAGCAGAGTAGTTCTGAATTTACTGCTCGCTTCACTAACGATGCGCATTGATAATGAAAGATAAGCGTGTATAGATTTATAAGCATTGTTAGATACTGGTAGCGGCAGATATGTTGCACAATTATAGCAGAAACACATTAATATTGTATTAATTATTGCGGATTGATAGATATCTTCACATGGAAAATAGTAACTTGAATACAGCAAATGAAGCAATTTTTGTAGCAAACATGAGAACAGCAATGTGATGATAAATTTGACGTTGTTTAGTAACAGATGACTCACACAAAGTAAATTTTGAATGATGCAAAATTCAGTTGATTTAAGGTAAACACACAAGAAACACCAATACTTATCGCAAAAAAACAAGCACCGTCACTTAAATTTGTTAAAATCAGTGTCATTGCAGATTCTTACGGCTTTACTTGTGTCAGTTTTTCTCATGAAAATTTTTCAATCTCTGACCCAAAGATGTTTGATGTCACAAGCTTTCTTTATTTCGCGGGCACGTTTCAGCAGCAACTTGTTCGCCGGGGTTAGATGGTCATTGATGTAAACATCTGCCGATGGCCCGGGAAGTCCAAAGTCCGAGGTCTGGATGCCTCGGCGCACTCGAATCGCCGATAGTATTTCGTCTTTGCGTCGACGCTGAGTCATTTTGACGACTATAGCAGGTGGCCTGGGTTTGCCCGTGTCATCATTTGGTTGATCAAATCGCCGAACCCGGTGAATGGTGTCAACATCCGAATCACGAAGCGTCACACCTAGCTTGGTACAAATATCGCCGAAGATGGAGTAAAGGTTTTCTCCCTTTCCTGGTTGAATACCTGATATTTCAATATTGTTCATTCTCTGATACTGGTCATTCTCTTCTATTGTTGCCTCAAGGGATGCGACCTTTAACTCCAGATGTTTGGTGCGGTCGTCAATTGATGGAATCAGTAAGCAGCTGGCTTTAATTTGACGTACTTCCTTAGTTAATCCTGCGACAGAATCGTCAATATGTTGCTTCAAGAGAAAAAAAAGCTCCGACAGATTGTTTACTTCGACCAGCGACTTTAGCGACTCCATCGCCGAGGTGGTTCCCAAATCATCAGCATTCTCAGAGATATCTTCGTTAGGCTCCTGAGTAATCTCCGAGTCCACAGTGGTTGTCCCATTAGTGACACATTGGCTACATTTCCACTTGCGTTTGGCGTCAGCTCGCATCTTTCGAAAGAGACCTTCGACCATCTTCTCACAGTAGAAATGGCTTGAAGATTTGCATTGGGAGCATAGAATACCATCTCTATGAATAGTTTCACAACACACATGGCAATTAGCCGCTATAGCGAATTTAGGAGGCATTTACGTAACCGACATACACACGAATCAGTAATTGCGCAGTTATGTAACTACGTGTACCGAGCGCTCGCGTAGGAAGGAATGGATCCAATGACTACTCGCCACGGCAGCTCGCTGCTGACTGAAACTCTCGAGTTAGTTTACCTGCCAATCAACTACATATAGACTATTTGGGTTATATTTTTTTATATGATTTGATATTGTGATATCTCTCATCCATCAGTCCAACATGTTTGTTGATCGGTTACGGGATATTTTTATTTGCACCTACCAGTCTCTTAAGTTTTATTCCGTAACCATGTTGATGTTCATCCAGATATTTTATATATAAATTAGTTTTAAGACATGTAAATTCAGCGTAACTACTTAGGTCACTAGATTGATAATGTAGCGTGTGTGTAGGTTTGATTCTATCGGATTTCAGGCCATCCACAGGCATTCTACAGCGAAGTAAACTTCACTCTAAACAGGGGCGATGAGCGTCCCTGAATGATGCGACCAGGGTCTGTACTACAATGTCAAATCAATCCGAATTGTACAAATCCATCTTTTAATCGGGGTATGCGAGTAGTTCTCCAGTCCATGAGTAAGAAGAAGTCTAGGCACTACGTGCTTACGACAAAGGTATGAACCAGATAGTACTCAAGCAGTGACAGCCTTTGGAAAATGGAAAGCACAAGTTCGTTCGAATTCCAATACAGTAAGAATGATCAAACTTCTGAATCGGAGGCGTTTCAGAAGGGGAGAATGACTTCTAATAAACCTTAGGCCGTGTAGAATCTAGTAGAGTGTTCTTATAGTAATGTCAGCTTCTTGTAGAGTAAATTTGTATGTGTGTGTTTTGTGAATGACCAAGTAACCACGTCAATCTACATGCTATATGGAATTAGAATATGTTTGTCATTTAATGTAAAGTTAGGTAGGCCAACCAACATGATATACGGTCAAGAAAAGAAAGATCAAAACAGCCACAATCAAAAAAATATTTAGTTTGTTAGATAAGTATTTAGGAATTTAAAGAGTGAGAAGGAAATAACGTTATTATTTGTAGTCATACGAATTTCAGATACTTGTTTGTTACATAAACCTAAATAATCGTGTTTGTCTCCCTAACTACATAACCTCGACAACCTAGGTTTAGCCGCAACTACACTCCTGTCTAGCCTAGTCTAAAATCCTAGTGTTACACCACGTCCATCAACGACACCACTCGAAAATGGTTGAGTTTGATTTGATTGTGTTTGTATGTTTAATGACTGTGTGTGTGGGAATTTCAAAACTCGCTACACGAAAGGAATGAGGAGAGGATTAGCCCGCGAATATCCTAAGAGCCAATCCAGGAACCCTATGGTGAAGGAAAAAGGAAATTAGGGTCGCTCCAAGCCCAGACTCAGACTCAGATCAATTACCTACAAGTTCTTATCTAACGACCCAAGGATAGTTTTGGAATTTGGGGTAGGTTGATTTAAAGGATAGGAACCGAGGTATATCTCGGCAAAATCCACTGCAACACGCAATCACAACTCTCTCAGTTCAAGACGCGTAAAACGGCGAATCGAACTGTATAGAATTCCCGAAAGACGTGTGTCACAGTAGTTTGACGCGGAGACTGAATGGCTCCCCCTCCCACGCTCCGAAAATACAATCTGAGTCTTAAATCACACTTCACTCGACGACCAGCAACAAAAAGCCCCCCTTCATCTCGACCCATCACTTTTATATTCTCTATTCCCAGCAAAACGTCCTACTTCCGGCATGCTCGCCAAACCACCATGTAAAACTCCGCGAGTCCATCTCATTGGTTCGTTTCATTTCCTTTCGAAACTCAGTGCTCTGATTGGTTACTGGTCTACACCGTATACACACTTTATATTTTAGATCACACAGTTCAACTAGAAATAGACTCTATAACATCATAAAATAATCTAAATAAAATAATACTCATTTGTTTTCTATATAAAACATCTTATTGCAATTATAGTGAATAAAGTTCTACTTTGAGTTAAACCATCTGGAATTTAAAGGCGATCGACCGCCATCTGTATTTCCATCATTGAACTAACTACGCATCTGTTTGACCAACCAAACTATATCGTAAGTAAACACCCTTACGTATGATTCGATTGAATGAGCCATGGTAAATGCGACATTTCAAAACAACATCACAAATGTGTAAAATGGTCATAATTCGATATCCACTGAAAGCAACGGTGAAGTTAAACCATATTCATTTTAAATTTATGATTCACAACTTACTTCATAGCTCTTAAAGTTTATCCACATTTTGGAGATTTTTAAAAAAAATATATTTCTACCCACTGAGAAATAAACCAAATGTTTGTTTCGTCCCACACTGCTACTACCAACCACAAAAAAAGCATTAAAATACGTCAACCAGAGTGAACGCTCGCTAGAGTGCCACGGACTGATACAAAGATAAACAGGTGTTTTAAACTTTTAACACCCCTGTGTTTTCGTCATCGGTGATTAAAAAGGGGAAATATTAATCTGCACATAGAAAATACTGATTCGCACAGCAAATATCAGGGCAAAATGCTGCGGTGAAGCTTAGGTGAAATTGCGATGCGATTAAATACAGGCCGTTAAAAAGTAAGAGCGTCACACCATTTACCATACGGAGTGGAAGAGGCAGGGGCATGCCCAACGCCGTTTAAACTATGCAATATTTTGCGTGTATTGATTAAAAATATCATTGTGTTGTTATGTAATTTGTGGGCTAGATGCAACGACACGTTGTGTATCTTGTGCGAAAGAAACAACTAATTTTTGTTCAGGACATTTATTTTATTACTTTGAGGAAGCTTCGGGGTTATTTGTTCTGTTGTACAATACGTTCTGTCGGCGGCACGCTGGAGCTGAAATATATAGGACATTAACACGAACGTCGACGGAGCCAAGTCGGAGTAGAACAATAAATCCTTGAAACAAGCGTAACACGTGACATATGATCTACGAGTAGTATACAGTCAACTTTTCAACGAGTGTTATGTATGAGTATAAAGTCCATTCATCTTAACTTGTCTAACTTGGATATTGAAAGAAATTGTGCCCCCTCTATTTAGACCACATATATCTCTATATCCTTGTCCTTGTCCTTACAATATTATAGGCAAACGTAATATTGTAATGACAATGACAAGGATATTGGGAGTCGTCGCTTGAGAGACCGATGTTTTGAACACCGCTCTGATTCTAGTAATACTATGGCTCTGGGGCTTTTCTGGTCCAAAGGATCCCGCTCGCTGTGCAGCATGGTAACGCTGCCGGTGTCAAGGGATAGTTTGCGTTATTCAATTATGTATTCATATTCATATTCTTTTATTGCACAGAAATCTTAATAGTAAGGTAACAAAACATTTTATGAGCAAAGGCGAGCCTATCTCTAAAGAGAGATTTCTACCAGCAAACCTAGGCAGGACAGGAAAAATTGTGCAACAGGAGAGTGTATTTTTTCCGTTTTAAGGTAACCCTAAAAATACGCATTAGCACCGTAAACGTGCTAGAAAGTTAATTACAAAAGTTGACCCAGGTTATTGAAATGCTTGGAATGAATCCAAGCATTTCAATAACAAGCATGGCGTACCAATAAAAAATAACATTTCATAGTGTTTTGGTAATTACTAAATGAACTGCCCAGATAATTTATTGTTGAATGAAAGAGATTAATTCAATATTATATTGTATAATGAATGATTTTTAGAATGATTTATCATTCTATCAGCGACCTGTTTCAAAATCGGCGCAGACAGATAAATCATATATTTTCTCGATATATATTTTTTGAATATTTTTTTTTCAGAAAAAATTGCAGAATACAGATCTTTTCCATATATGAAATGTTGTTAGTCTAGTTAATATCTGCCTTTCTTTTGATATCGAAACCTGAAAAAATAGAGGTGGGTCTTCGAATCTCAAAACTCAAAACTCAAAGGTTTTTTTAAGTATGAAAAATAATTCACTTTTACAAGTCAGACCATGGAGAAAAATAAATCAAATATGATCATCTAAACTTTTGAGTATACTTATGGGATTATGAGAAATTTATGAGATTGTGGTTGGATTTTGCAAAAGGAATTTCCCTTTCAAGTGGTGATTCATGGCTGAATCTCGCACAGGAAAACGAAACTCCATTAACTCTACCAGTGCTCGGAAATACGCCCGTCAGAGAAGATAGCAAAAAAAAACTCCACGGGGAACTTATTTTATCTATTATCTATGACAATATTTTTTTCGAAATTTAAAAAACCGGCCAAGTGCGTGTCGGTTTTCGCACATTTCCAAATGTAGAATATAAGCCTAATAAATGGTCAAGTGCAAGTTGGACTCGCGCACGAAGGGTTCCGTAGCATCGCACAATTTTATTCAAGATTCTTGCATGGGGATGACGTATAGGTATGTTCAATTTTCTTGTGTGTTAGATAGCAAAATTTTGTCTACAAAGTTATTGGCTACTTTCTTAATTCATGTATGTAACCAGGTGCATTTATACGTGTGTATTTGTAAGAAATTGTGCCCCCCCCCCCCCCCAATGCGTCAAATATTGCGTTTTTTTGTGGGTCATTAAGTATCGGAGATAGTGGAGAGGGTCTTTTATGCCTATTTTCTTAAATATTTTTTTAACTATGGATTTCAGGTTTGCTAGTAGAATATGTAATTATCTACAGTAATAAAGAACTTTGACATCGACTTTGAATCCCCGGGGGAAAAAATACCTAGGCCTTGGATGTTTGTATGTGTGTGACGTCGCTGTTTCTGGTCCGCACGACACAGGGTATCTTAGTGTGGGGCCAGAAGCAATGTACGTGCCTGTATGTAAATTGTTTATGTTTATTTTTTAAAGGTCTCACTATTTAACAATAATACGCATAGTCTGACTGTCAAATGTCAAAAATGTCAAACGAAGTATTTATCCGACTTCAGTGAAGCCCAAAGGACGGTTATGTTTTGACCGGTATGTATGTTTGTTCATTTGTTCCACCAGAACATTTTAACTACCTAATGAATTTGACAAATGAGGTATCGTTAGAAGCTTCTTGATCGCCCACTACTTATAGGCTTTGTGACGTCACACTAAATTCAATATGGCGCTCTCTAGAGGGAACAAAGTACTATATTAAAAAAACTTATTGTCTTGTTTGTTTTTGAATATGTCATAAACGGAAATCTACTTTTTGTAATAAGACCGTATTCGTCTGCCAAGCAGGTTACGAGTTAGCAAATAAGGACTCTGACTTCATTTTTTTTTTCAAACTAACAAACATATAGGCACAAATATCGCTTCTGGCCCCACACTTGTATAGCTTTTGTTGTTTCATCCAGAAACAGTGACGTCACAAAAATATACATATCAAAAATGTTACCATTATATTATTATGAGAACAATTTAAAAGATCACTAAAATATTTTTTTCATCCAGAAATAGTGACGTCACAAAAATATACATATCAAAAATGTAACCATTATATTATTATGAGAACAATTTAAATGATCACTAAAATATATTTTTCTTAACAAAATGGATAAATGATCACCAACAGTTGCAGAAAATATCAGGGCAAAATATTGCGGTAGCTTAGATGAAGCTCAAAAAAATATTGCCATTGCAACAAAAAAACTTTGATGCTGGACAGCCGTCAAAGGTGCATAGTTATGAGGGCAACGTTTTTATTGTTACTAAGTAAATTTACCAATTTTGATGTAATAGCAATAAAACATTGTTGAAATTACAATGCTAAAATTGTTCGTGTCACTATATGATTTCTTGTCCTTTTGTTCCCATGACAAATGCCTTTAGCTATCATATCAAAGGTATATTGTCCCGATGACAAGGGCTTTTGCTAAAAAGACAAAGGTTTACTGTCCGTGGATCTAACTTTGTTTTGTTGAATTAGCTATCTTACTTTGTGCTTTTATCAATTCACCGTTGCTTCTCCGACAAAGTTACTTTTCTCGTATATATTTTGCTGCTCTAGCAAAGTAACATGGCTGATCTTATCCCTGCACTTTGTTAATGGTACACCATGAAAAATATTATATACTCCCCGAAGCTTCTGACTATTATTCCAGGAGTATGCGTATCCTGAACTATGTTTAATGTACACCATACATCTGTATGGTGCATACACAGAGCACTCCAGTCAAGGTACGTATACCCGTAACAATATATAGGCAGAAGCTTCGAGGAATATATATTTTTTTCAGTGTACCATTTACAAAGTGAAGGGATTGAAATCTACAATGTAGTACATTGCTTGGGTAGCACAAGATACGATAAGAGGATAGAGGTATTTGAAAATCCTAAAAGAAAATAAGAAAATAATTATATCAAAAGTATGTAATAATCTCTACTTTACTGGCATTAGTAAACAGTTCATACCAAATTACAAGTTAATATTAAGGGATTTAACCTTACAATCCCCCAAGCCTCATATGACGCTCGCCTCGAGTACCGTCCGTCCCCCAAGCGTCATATGACGCTCTCGCTCCCGCGCTTTTTTAAACCGGTATATTTTGGCCAATTTTTGTCATGTTGGTACTGTTAAAGATTTTCCAGACGCTCAATAAGACAAAGTCTATAATCCGATACAATTGTCTATGGTCATTCATAGAAAAAAATATTCAGACTGGAAAAAACTAAATCACTTTTTCTCGCGAGCGAATTTTGACTGATCTTTTCTGAGCTTTTATGGTGAATATTGAATTGTTTCTATAAGAACACACTAATGTTTTTATTGTTTTAAAAAAGATATATTGTGTAGATTACGTAGGTATCAAACAACATGTATATTTGTTGATGTTTTTCTCATGTCGGCTAGATTTGTGTCGAGAAGGACCATTTTCATAGATGTCTGTGATTCTCATGTCGGTACAATAATAAAGGAAGGTCACTGTGACATTAGTTTTGCATTGACTAAGAGAGGGTTTCATTAGCTACTCATATTTAGCACTCTCATAGTTCTAAGAGTTACCATTTCAACATAATCACTTGATACGTCAGTCAAGTGTCGCGCGCCGCGCGGGCTTAAGTGTGCCTGGGGGACGAGCTGTGTCGGCGCCAAGTGGCTGGGGGTGCGAAGGGGTTAAGCCACTCGGTGGCTTCGTCAGTAAGCTTGATCAGGTCCTCGGGAGGTCCCCCGGTATATCGCATTTCTGGGCATTCAGAGATAATATGTTGGATGTCTTGTACTTCAATTCCGCAGGTACAAGCAGGGGACACTATCCAGCCGCAGCCATGTTTATATTGGGCACAGCGTCCATGCGTAGTCCCGTGCGTAGTCTGTTGAAGTTACACCAGTCGCGCCTCGGCAGCTGGGACCCCTTTATTTTGGAGCCTGGAACAAGATCTGAGCCCAATTTGCCGGCCATTGTTGAGTTCCATTGTTGCGACCATTGTTGCATGAGGTTGGAGTCTTCTTGCAGCAGATTTATCGCGATTTTGTTTGGTGGGTTTCTGGATTCAAGAAGGTGAACGACAACGACAACGGGTCAACGACATGAACCTCATAATTGTATTAGGGCACTGTTACTTACCAAGCATAGACTGCAGCAGATGCCGCAGTTTATTTTCTGTTAAAAAAGTCTCCAATGCCATATTTCATATCACTCTTGAGCACAAACACTACTTCTCTGCACGACATCCACGTTGAAACTGGCAGAATAGGAGAAACAGTTTGCGCTTGCGAGAATAAGTATAAGACGTCACTTTGTAATTTTATCTCAGAACACTTTGTCTTCACAACTTCGTATTTTGTTAGTATGTAACGTTGCCGTATCAACAACACCATTTAGCCATAGTAACAACGTCTATTTTGATAGATTAAACTTTGCTACAATATCACTTCATAACGTTGATAAGTTGACAACGTGCCGTTGTTATCCCGTTTAAACATTTTTAACATAGTTACCGTATCTACATGTCTTTAGCTAAAATAACAAAAATAATTTCAACAATAAAAAAGTTGCCACAACAACTATGGGCCTATATCTGCAGCGGCGATGCACTTACGTGCGGTAACAATAAAATTCTAACAAAGCTTTTATTGTCGCTTTGTTAGCCAATTTTTCTCTGAGTAAGGGTAAAGGGGGTGACCGCAGCAAAGCCCCCTTTATCCTTCGTGTTAGGTTGAACATGTAACAACAACAAAAAATACTTAAAACATACATTTAAGTACACAAAACATAAAAATAAATTTGGTGATCATTTATCCAAACAAAATTTGGTGATCATTTATCCATTCTGGCAGTCATTTCGAATTTATTGGTAGTAAAATGAGTGCGTTTTTGGTAACCGTTTAAACACAAGCCTATCATTATTTCTTGATTAAACTGGCTGAGATGGTCTGCGGTTATAAATCAGCGAAGAGCACGTCAAACTTATTACGCGACGGGAGCCGCCGCCGACGTGACAGATTGTCGTGACACGAGAGTACACGTGACAGTTGAGGGCAGCGGGCGGAAAATAGGCCCTGTCTCGAGTTCTCGACTAATTTCCCGTATCGACGTGTATACTTAGTCATTTTTACTGACGGATTAATCTCTCCCTCGCATAAAGACGATGACGGGGAACAGTAAAAACATTATCTTTCCACGATCCGCTGATTCGCGAGTTTGTGGAGATGATTTGTTTTAGGAGAAAAGTTGTTTATAATGGTGGATACAACAATTTCTACAAAGCTTCGTCAGCTAATTATTTCGGAGAGAGCACGCAATCCAATTTATTGATTGTATGAGATTCTTTCATATTTTCCACTGTCTTAATTAAGGTTTACTGGGTTACCAAAACTGTACCAGGAATCTCAAAGGTATCAAAAGGACGAACATTTATAAGATTACTTCGCTGTCCTGACCTTTATACGTCAAAACTGTGTCAAGACCCATTTACTCGGGAACGCGTGAAGGTTTCTAGTTATCTGTCTGAAAGAGAAAACGGAATAAATAAACACTGACACAATGTATAAATATGTTGTTATCAAGTATTTTAAATTTTGATAATTTTACCCTAAGTTGACTATTGATCCGACGAATTTTATTTTCCACTTTTGACAACTCCTGGTCACCCATTTAGTATCATAATAGTATCGTTACCAACCAAAAACAACAAAGTAATTCGCTCGCGATTGTAGAAGAGATTTTTTTTAAAAACACGACCGCTAATTGCGTCCACCTAGCGACATCTTATTTGAACCACGTCACGTCCACTTATGGGGATCAAATCACGTCCCGGGATATAAAAGAAAAAAAAACCTTTTACGGAAAAAGTTTTCGCGTGATCTCGAAGAGCCGACTTATCTTTTCAAGGGGTCACCGGACCGCTGTATCTCCTGATTACACATTCTGATTGAATTTATCTTTTACTTGTAGAGTATGTTTTTGTGTTTACAATTTTTGTTTCAGTCGAGGCTTCGTCCGATATCCACGTAGCTCCTTCCACTCCGTAGCATCACTATGGTGTAGCATGTCTAAATCGTTGCCATTTCAACAAAGAAGTGGCAATTTTTGTGATTACCCATACTACGCAAAAACTAGTAGGTAAAACAAAAAAAAACTATTTGGAAAAACATTTAAAAATGGCAATAATTTTCTACGAATTCCGAAAAAGAGTCAACATTATACACGATGGTTGGTTGTATAACGTGAGGGGTACAATTATATTAAGCTTTTTCATCAAATAAGCTTACTACATATTTTAAGCTATTTCACAGTTTTTTTACAGGCACATACATTGCTTCTGGCCTCACACTAGGATACCCTGTGTCGTGGGAACCAAAAACGGCGTCGTCACACACATATAAACATCCAAGGGATTTTTTTTTTGTATCCCCAGCCGAGGATCGAACCCGAGTCCTCTAGCATGGTTGAGCCACAACCGCAGCGCCACAGAGGTCGACTGTTAGAATTGGCTATCAAACGAAAGTTAAATCTGATGGATCGGGTGTAAAAATTGGCATTCCACAAGGTTCCATATTAGGCCCTTCCTTATTCCTGGTATATATTAACGATCTGCCTTTCATGGTGGAGAAATTAACTGACATAGTGTTGTTTGCTGATGATACTTCGATGGTCTTCAAAATTGAAAGACAAAAAGGAGATTTTTGATGATGTTAATGGTGTATTGTCTTTAACATTGAATTGGTTCACAGTTAATAATTTATTGTTAAACGCTGGTAAAACCAAGTGTATCAAATTCTCACTTCCAAATGTCAGGCAAGTTGAGACCAGTTTAGTGTTAGACAACAGCACGTTAGAATTAGTAAATGATGCGAAGTTTCTTGGTATAATCATTGATAACAAATTGCAATGGGGACCCCACATAGACAAAATTAGCTGGTAAATTAAGTTCTGCGGCTTACGCTGTTAGGAACATCAGACAAAACACGGATGTGGCTACATCTAGGATAGTATATTTTAGTTACTTTCATAGTGTCATGTCCTATGGTATCTTGATGTGGGGGAAAGCAGCGTGAATATCCGCTGCTATTTTTATTTTACAGAAAAGAGCTATTTGAGCAATTTATAATTTAAAACGAACAGACTCCTTAAGAGAGCTTTTTAAAGAAATTGACATACTAACTGTAGCTAGTCAAGTTATTTTCGTAAATATAATGTATGTACGGAAGAACCTTACAACATTTACCAAACTTAGCGATAGCTGCAATGTTAACCTAAGAAATAATCACAGACTGTGTGCGCCCCGATTTAGACTCGCGAAGGTTAGCAATTCTTTCAAGGGTCAGTGCATTCTCTACTATATTAAGATACCTCTGGAGATTTTGAAATTGCCATTTGAGCAATTTAAAAAGCATGTTAAAGCGACTTTGTCAAAAAAGGGATATTAAAATTAATTAAAAATTAAAATTGAAATTCATTTATTTCTTTTACACACTATTTCAATAATATAATTGTGGAGTCCTCCTTTTAAGTAAAAAATACCTGTGCCAGGAGAACCCGCTCTTCCGTTATTACATTAACATTTAGTGCGTTACATAAAAAAGTAGGTACCTAAAATGTTTGAGATTACTTAAATGACAGGATTGTATAGGGTTAATCTAGTTCAACACAGACCTTGCTGTTAATAATTTTGTAATTATTTATTATTGCCTGCTGATTAAATAAAAAAAACATAATTGTGTTAGTTAAGCACAACACAACCTATTTTTAAAAGAGATCTAAAAATCAATCTGTGGGAGTTTCTACGCCCTTCTTCTCCCACAGTGGTCCAATGTAGAGAAGAGGCAATAAATGACGTTTGCTAAGTATATGTAAAAATCTACAGCAATAAAGTACTTTGACTTTGACTTTGAAAGGGTTACCCAAAATAATTTAGTTTTTTTTTACTTCATAACCATTATTTTCAGGATGGGGAGAGTTTAGTTAGCTAGAAATGTGCCTACTTTTATTCCTCACAATACTTGTATCGAATAACCAATCACCTTGTATGCCTTTTTTATCAATTAATGAACGTTGGTCATTCGTCGGTGCTCACTTTTTTCATAGACTGCACAATTGATTTGCGGTGAGAGCGCTCTTTTGTTTGCACAACAATTGTTATCGGGAAAACACTTCTAGCATTAATAAAATACAAAGAAGCGGTTCATTCAGCATATATTCAAACATTTAGTAAAATAAACTAAAACTCAAATCATTAATTGCTTCATTTTGGTTATAAGTGAAGATGGAACAATAACTTACAATGCAATGACTTAGGTACTAACTAACTTTTATCTAACATATAATTTTCATAAAACGATTAATAGGATAATATTATAAAGAGGAGAAAAAATAATGAAAATGAGAACAAATAAATGGATTACTTTTACTGACTTTGTTATTTATTGTTATGTCTATGTAGGTTATGAGTGTGATTGTATGTGTGTGTATGGTATAATTTTTGATATCTAGGATAGTAAGTACTACCTACGGGAAGTATTTTTCATTTAAATATTCTTCAGTAGTGTAATAGGCTTTTTGTACTAGGAGAAATTTCAGTTTTCTTAGTAATGCATATTCGTTGGAAATAGCTGAATATTTTTGTAGCTGTCTGGGAGTTTATTATAGATTTCTATGGACATAATGTATGTGTTAGAGGATTTTAATGTCATATGGATTTTTGGTAACAAAAGTTTGTTTTGAGTAGCTCTAGTCTTGTCTGTTTCAGGATATTTTCTTACAAGCTACTATTTGCTAAGATTTTAATAGCAGGGAGGGTGAGTATGCAACATTTATGGAAATACGCTTTGCAGCTGCCTGTAGGGTTAGCTATATGTTAGCTATAATCTTGCGTATTTTTTTCTGCTGTGTAAGTTGTGGAGCGACAGTGCTGCTTCCTCATAGTATGACGCCATAGTTCAGCCAGAGTGTGCTGTTGCATAGTATGTTGAGAGAGCAGTTTCGATTTTTGTGGTCTGTTTTACTTATTTTAATGCGTATGAGAATTTCGATGGTCGGCCTTTTATTTTTGTATATAGGACTTCCAATGTGAGTGTGAGTCTATGGTAATACCTAGCAACGTTGGTTCTTTTATTACTTCTAGTTTAATGTTATTGTAGGTAAAGTTAATATGTAAGGGGTTTTTCTGATGTGTATAAAAGATTATTAGAGGCGTCTCTCATGACTCAATCTTGGGCTCGCTGCTCTTTATTTTCTACTGTGGGGATATTGTAGGTTGTAACAAACACAGTAGGTGCCATTTGTATGCTGATGACCTCCAGATATATATAGAATCGAATAATGATAACATCGAGGAGGCTGTGGATTTGCTTTTGAAGCATAAAATAAAATTAACTGCTTTATTCATTTGAACTACTGTCGTTGTCATCGCTGCTGTCCGCACTAAGAGATATTATTAACTCGTTTTGCGTATTGTCTCCGTGTATATCTCATTTGAAATCGTGTTATATTGTTGAGTTCGTTTTCTCCAGAACTTTCTTCCAGTCATGTATTGTTACTCCTGCAAACTTTGCGTATTGTCTCCGTGTATATCTCGTTTGAAATCGTGTTATATTGTTGAGTTCGTTTTCTCCAGAACTTTCTTCCAGTCATGTATTGTTACTCCTGCAAACTCAGCTTCTAGCAATCTCATAATTTTCGCCGTACTAAATGGTGGATGCGTAATGTGTCGAGCTGCACGGTCCTTTATATATTAGCCCAATAAGCTCTACGGTATTATATTGGCAGTGGTAGGGCGGCAATCTTATAACTTCGTGCCCGTACTCCTGGGCTAATTTGTCAATTATATATCTTGGTTTGAATGGCTTTTAGCTTTGACTAAACTGAGCAGTTCTGCCGTAAGAATGTTAGTCGCTTCAGTTTCACATACTCGCGCCCCGTTAATATTTTAGGCTCGTCAGGTTTTTTGTATTTGAATACGATAGCCTTCCAAACCTTCTGCAGATATGTATTACATCCAGAAAAAAATCTTACGTTTTTAACGATTCTCGTTTAACGTGGAACGCACTTCCCTGCGCTATTAGGGAAAGTCCCTCAATTTTCACTTTTAAGAAAAGACTGAAAGTGTATTTCCTTTCTCTTCCGTAAAAGGTACCATATTTATGTAGGTATATGTATAATTTCTTATAGTGTATGTATGTTCATGCTATATATTATATTTTATGTAGTTGAAGTATATATTTTTATTTTTTATTTGGTATAGTTTATATAAATTTTAAAAGTAATTTTCGTACGTATGTATAGAGTGTTATTGCGAACTAGGACTTTCCAGTATAATTAACTCTCCTGTGCTGCCTAGGTTTTCTGAAAGAAATCTCTTTTTAGAGATAAGCTCGCCTTTGCTTATTACATTTATTTTAATTGTCTGTAACCTTATATTATCTATGCATTAAAGAATATGATTCTCATAGCTTTTCAGCTGTAGAATATTATTTCTAGAGTAGTATCCACAAACTTGCAAATCTGAAAAAATCTCTATAGGAGTTTAAATAATAAGAGTGAAGTTGATATTTTGAAAAATAATCAAATGTGTATGGCAGAGTTATAAATTAATGAAACAAAATATAAAAAGATCTGCTAAATCTTAAATCTAAACTAGCCAGTGGCTGCTTGAGATCAATTACTGCCCGCTATGAAAAATCCTAAGAGGTCATTAGGGATTACTCTCTGGTCATGGATGAGCTGATTAAACTGTCTCATAGTAACCAGGAACACTATGACTCTTTGGTGGCCAATCATAAGTGTGACTGCCAACGTTCCGTGCAACAGCCGGAGATACCAATTTTACGCATGAGCCCTGAAATAAGTATCCGACCCAAGATCTTAGGTTCGCACAAAACTATCACAAAAAAACCGTGTTTTGTGAAGAAATTGGGAGAAACTTAGGCATATTATTGAATAAGTTGGGACACTCCATCATAAATAACTGTTAACCAAACTCCAGTGTTCATGATGTTATGCAAAAAATAACAAAGACACCTGAATCAAACTTAATACACATGTTTGGAAATAGGGGTTGTAACCCTGGATTTTGAGACACGTGGCAAAATCTGCCGACAAGAGGCAGAGTGAAGAGGTTAGACTCAACACGTAGTAGCTAGCCTATCGATTGTTTCACCGTCTTGCCGATAGATCGCGTGAGTAGGTCCGGAATGGGTATTTTGTCTATCTCGAATATTCCATGCTGTTGGATTTTCTATAAAGTAAGGGCTTAACTTCCTTTTATTAAGACCACCGCCCACAAGGGCTACCCGAGCTGTCCACAGGAGTGGATTCTTTGAGAAGAGGTCGTGAAAGGGTGCGTGAGAAGACCTGAATGATGAACTTCATTTTGTTTCGTAGCTGAGTTGAAGGGCATTGTGGTGCCGGAGTGAATTTGTGTTATTGAACAAGCTTCGGTGAGTTGGCACTTTATTGGAGATTTGTGGTGAATTGGCCTAGCAGTGTCGTGATAGTTTGACAGTAAAAATGGTTAGTTTCAGCTCCCCAAACGCGAATTCAGACGGAAAACAGATTGAACACACTGCGTGTGGCGTCGCCGATGGCATCATTTTTTGTGACGGGCTGGTGCTATTTTTATCAAGTTGAACATGGTATGTATTCCCGCCCATGACTCTCAGCGAGAAATTACGCCGAGCGTTGGCACAGTGAGACAGATTTTAATCGTGACCTTTGTTGATCAATCGGGAGAAAGCAGACTGCCGGCTGTACATAATTGTTTGTCGGAGGAATTTGTAGACCACAATTGGACCATCGGGAGACGAGCTCCAACCTGCCCTTGAAGGCAAATTCCTGAAGTACTTGAGTAAAGTGATCCATCGCGTTTTCGCTGTCAAGGCCCAATAATCCTGCAGCGAAATTTGTGATAAGATGATGCCGTGTTCGATCCTCCCTAATTCCTCCAATATTTAATTTGTGACGCACTGGGTGACCGAACAGGGACTTTCTTTATAATGTAGTATTTTCTTTGTTGTGACCTAGTTAGTAGACCGAGTGGAGTGTCTAATTTAGTTGTAGCTGGCAACCTATGTCTAAGACCCATGCTCACTCCGGTCAGGTCTGGATTTTGGATGTCGGTCGAAGCCTGTGACATTCCTTATTTTTATGGCCCTTGTAGTTTTGCAGGAAGATTAAATTTCAATTCAAATGTGTTTATTTGAAATTGTTACATACAGCATAAATTGAGTTTTGTTACAAAGGTGGATCTGAACAGCCTTTAAACATAAGAGTATCGAAAAACATTATATTATTTTATACTTTTAGACAATCAATCGCTTGCCTTCGTCGTTTAATCATTCCTCTAAGTTTACATGTATTTGACATTGAGTGTGGAAACTTATAATCTAAAGTGTATGTGTTTTAAAATGTATGTAGCAGAATCTGAGATAGGAACCCTAAATGTGTTCTTATGTACACACCAGTTAGGGTTCCTATCCGTTCTCTCTCGCCGAGTACAAACGAACTCGGTGGAGACTGGAGACGTCCCCACCTCACCGTGACCTTGAGGACCCACTTTTCCTTTTGGATCAAGTTAGCGTTTCGGATCAACATTAAGATTTTGTTAACCACGAGAGATTAGTTTAGATCGAGGCCCTAGATAATAAGGCTAATAATATTAAATATAAGCCCATTGGTGACCACCAAGAAAAAGACCCTATTCTTTTATAATAAACC
Organism: Argyresthia goedartella; assembly: GCA_949825045.1. NCBI lineage: Eukaryota > Metazoa > Arthropoda > Insecta > Lepidoptera > Argyresthiidae > Argyresthia > Argyresthia goedartella. The sequence continues at coordinate 14,389,074 of OX463821.1, read as the reverse complement.
GATCTGACCACCAGTACTTTTAATTCAAGGTAGGGACTTCCCGTTGATAAAAAGCAGGTTACATGGTGAGGTAAACAAATGGGACCTAATTAAATATTTTGTAACACTATGCTTACTGAAGGCTTATAAAATTGTTATGTTTACATTCCCATACGGTAAAAGCATCCAAGCTGAAAATTATCTTTGATATAATCTTAACATGAAATTACATACAATGTATTATAATAGATTGATTCATCTGATTGACTCTAACAATTATTTTATGTTTGTTTGACCAAAGGTACTTACTACCTTCCAGATTTTTACAAACGACAGGTAGCTGTGTCGCTACGCTTACAGCCAAGAATTTAGCTAACCTGACTGCTTCTATATAGCACAGACAAAGGGTATTGGAAAACATTCCAAGTAATTTAACTTAGTTCATAAGACAATAGTAATCTCTAGCATCCATGCGACACTAAATATATCAAGCAAGCATCAAAAATGTGTAATATCTTGCCCGAATTAAAAAAGTAAAAAAGTGTAATAATATTCCAATATTAAATAATATTCAGACAAAGGATACGCCCCACTTTAATATAAACAGGTAGACTGTAAAACAGTTTCGCATACACGGAGTACAAAGGTGACCGTAATTAAAGTATACAATACGCTTCCTAAAGACATCAAAGTTTTATCTGGAAATTCTTTTTTTAATGAACTTTATAAATATCTGTTAGAAATGTTTCCATATGACATGTGAATTATAAAAGCTGACTAAACTGTATCCAATGTATATTATGATGCAAAAAATAATAATCCATATTAATAAATTTATATTATTTAGGATTTTATTATTGAAATATTCGTGTGATATTTTTTATTGATTATCTTCAAAAAGGCGAACCCATCAACAGCGAGTACTACGTAAAACAGCGTATAGTAGCGTTTGGGTGATGAAATTAGGAAAAAAAAACGCCCGCAATTAGCGAAAACGAAAGTGTTGTTTCACCAGGACAATGCACCGGTTCACAAGTCCATTTGCAATGCCAAAAATTAAAGATTTGAATTTTGAATTGCTTCCCCATGCACCTTATTCACTAGATTATTTTCTATTCCCAAACTTGATAAAGTGGCTCGGCGGGAAAAGATTTGCCAATAATAAAGAGGTTGAGTCTGCTGTTGATGGCTATTTGAGGAGCTTGACACATTGAGGGTATCGAAGCTATAGATAGAACATTGCTGGGAAAAGTGTATTGCGTTAAAAGGAGACTATACTGAGAAATAAATAAGTTTTGTTCGAATTATTTTGTGATATCTTTATTAGGCCGCTTACTTCTGGGACCACCCTCGTACATGAGACATTTGACCTTTATTTGTGTTCATAAACTCGACTACAGTTACACTGAGATAAATGATTGTGCTTAGGTCACCAACATATATAGCGTCACTGCACCATACGTGATGGCGGAGCTACCTTATCTCAAAGGATTAGTGCAGATGGCGCTCGTGTAGTTGGAGGCTCAGATAAACGAAACTCTTGTTGGAGGTTGTCTATCTGTCAAAGTTGGCAAATTTTGTTTACTCCTCATAATATTTCACGTGCCAACCGCATTTGAGGTTAATTTTGCCAGTGTCAAGTGTATTTGAATGATCACGTTACGTAATGTTGAACCAAACCTCAGATGAATTAAACCCTTTGCCTCCAACTACGCCAGCGCCCCACCAAATGGAAGCAAAGGCGGACATCGCTGCCATCGCACAGTTATTCGGAAAAGTTAGCAACTTGATTCCAAACGTGGTGGTTGAAATTTTGGACAATCCCGTATTTCAATATAAAAACGGTCAAGTGCGAGTCGAACTCGCGCACGAGGGGTTCCGTACCACTGTACAATGGCAGGGATGGTGTGGAGTGAATAGTTTGGATTTTACATAACAAAATGTTGTTTTCAAAGTTATTGGTGTGGCTTTCACACTCCATGTACGTAACCAGGTGCATTCATGAGTTTGTATGTAGTTTACAGATAAACACATTATTTTATTCTGTTTTTTAGTATATATTGTTATAGTGCCAACAGAAATACATAATCAGTGAAAATTTCAACTATCTACCTGACACGGTTCATGAGATACAGCCTGGTGACGGACGGACGGACGGTCGGACAGCGGAGACTTAGTAATAGGGTCCCGTTTTATCCTTTGGGTATGGAACCCAATAAAAACAGCTCACACTGCAACATGGTTGTATCATCAGTTTCTAAAGCAAAGCTGCGAAAATTGTGTTCCAATTCTGTTCAAATTGTTAGTTCCCATTTACTCTATAATGTTTTTAAACACTACGATTAAATGAAAGGGATGTTTTAATAATATATATTTTTTCAGAATTTTGAAAGTATCTCGTTTAGGAGAATAATTAATTTTCAAAGATGGCCATTTCACAACACCCAGTCTTAATAACTAATATTTAAATACTAATGTAGGGTCACTGCAACATATTTACTATGACGGCTGCCAGACTTTGCTTTGAACATCTATTAACTTAAATGAATTGATACGGACTTGAAACAGCTATAAATTGAATTTCAGTTAATTTTTATCGATCGATTTTTGGGTCACATCCCTAGTGTTTAAAAAAAGGGTTCATTGACATCGAATGTTCAGTTTTTTAGAACAAAAACTGCTATTTGTGTTTAGAATGGTTTATTGGTCAACGTAAGTCATAAATTGCCTTCTTTTGTCATTAGTACAACAAGACATATGTTTTTTAAACTGAAAAGTAGCAATTGTGCAGTTCTAACTTTGAAAAGGTAAGCAATATTTTATGCGCTCCGTTACAAGGTTACTTTACACATGACCTGTTGCAGTACATTAAACGAGAAAGAAGGGCTCACTCTTCAGCATAAGAAACTAGAATCCAGTTTCCACTGAGTGGCTACCATTTGCGCGATGCCTTCTGAACTCTTTTTTCAATGAACCCAATCTTACCTCTGGAGTGATAAATAAGAGTAGAAAAGTTTTCTTATATGATCACAAAATCTATCTAGTAAAATATTTTAATTTCAATTTCGTACGGGATTTTAATGATTGTAATTGTTATTTATTAAATTCACATAACTTGATATTTTTTATAAGGATTGATCCTTATAAAAAATATCAAGTTATGTGAATTCCTTCCTCCCTGCATGTGAAAATTTAAGATCCGCTGACTGGGTGCCCATCTTTAAGTCAAAAGATCAGCTTTATTTAGGTTTTCTATCTGTCATCTGTCATTGGCGCAAATCCAATTGAGAACAGTGAAGAAATTTCGAGTGCACATACAACTTTTCATCTCAGCAATGAGAACATACTAATAAGCCAATGAAACAATAATAAAAGAAATTAAGCCACTAATGGCCCCACCAAGGGTCACAGGCCTTTAACCCGGATAAGAGTAAGATTAATCCATACCCCACCATGCTAGCTCAGTGCACCAATGGGTTGGTATATGCGGTAGTGGTCGTAAAACCCCTCCAGGTTTTACGACCCCATATCGATAGTAGCCGGGACCAGCTTAACATGTTATCCGAAACACTGAACGACGGTGCACTACTCGGAGATGCACGCGATTTGTTCCTCACTCGACACGGGCTTTGCGATTGGTTCATTCAGTGGTCCTGCGCAAACCGTTTCAAATCGTGCCAAGAAATATGCCGGGGTTTATAAGTTGCTGATGATAATGTTTTACTTTTAAATATCAAGTAACTTTATTTCCTTTAAAATTGATAATTAAATGTGAATCCCGGAAATCGAAGTCTAATCCCGGAATAAGGGCATGTCCACATTATGCAAGCATTCATGAATCCCGCGAAATGGCACTACCTACGCCGACCACTGAGCATAACCTACCATCATCATCATCATCATAAATATCGTCAAAAAGCGACCTTCAGAGGCGTCTGTGGAGTACTCTTAAAATTCTTCACCTAAATATTATTTTGGTTTATTTTGAATAAAGAGGAGTTGATACAGGATTTTCCGACAATTTCCGGTAGACTTCCTTTGTAAAATACCACTATCTGAAAAATCGCAAGAGCAATGGAATCATTCAGCTTTAAAATATCTTCGCCTGTTTCGTTTGATATAATGTGCTGCCAGGTTTCTTTCATAATTTAATTTCTTAGGAATCTGGAATAATACTGAAGTGTTAGTTACTCCACCCCACCAAGGGACGCGGGAGGGGCCATCCTTATAAAAGCGACGCGCGCTAGCGTGACTCACTTTGTTAGGCCATGGCTCCCAGTTAATTCTTAGTAAGAAAACTGTAAACACAAAGGGGTTGTTTTTAGTCCGTATACCACACGAGCTGATGCCCGCTCAATATGTGGGGACCCGGACATAGCAGGGAGGTCTGACTCCTGGGCATGGGTAATTCCATTTTTTTCCCCTCCAACAAAAAACAATAATAAAAAATGACTCACTTTGTTTCTGTGACTTCAATACGTGCGGAAGCACTGCCCGTGGAGCCGTTCGTGCAATCTGCTACGGATTATAAGTACCTCTGTATCTCTTATTATTTCTCTAATTGATTTTCTCTGCTAATTGCTAAATGATTCCGTTCCTTTGAATTTGTAATTACTTTTTAGATTACAAAAAAATGATTTTTTTAATTGATATTTCACTTCTTTTACAATATCGGAAGTGGGATAGCAATCCAAGCCTCTCATTAGGCATTTCTTGACTATTTCGATCACAAACTAAAGGAACTTTCTCACTACCCACGTTTGTGGTTTATTATTGTTTTCGTTTCTTTCGATCTTGTTCATACTAGTCGAATATTCCTAACACATATAGTTCCCGGAGTAGATCAAGTAAAAGATCGCACCGAAGCCATCGTAGGCACAATCGGTCGCGAAAACATTCCCGAAAGTCGAGATACAAATCACGTAGTCGTCGCAAACGGGCTCCTTCCCGAGTAATATCGCCTGAAACGCCACCCTTGCGCCTTATAGCTCGCATGCTAGTCATACATCACGGTTCTCTCAAGTAGAATCGCGAGCTCTTGATGCCTTCCTTTCCTTTGTTCCTTCCGCCTGGACACAATTGAGAATAAATGTTCGTCATCTTCCCCCATCCCCCAGGCAGGTACCACGCCACTATCTATAACCCAAGCTATAGTTGACGCAATTCACTCCATAAACCCGGGACGTTCACGGGATCCGTCTATCCATGACGTAGACTCTTGGTGTGACGAAGTGGATCGCGCATAGTTGAGTAATCGTTGGGACGACAAAGAATGCTTGTCACGAGTGGCGGAATGTCTGAAAGGTGACGCAAAAACTTGATTGAATGAGTGGCTAATACCAGATAGATCGTGGAGTATTTTCAAACGCGAGTTCAAATCGCTTTGCCCCTAAAAGTTAGACTATGCAAAAATACTTTTTGAGACTACGAATCCGACGACGGAAAACGTGTTCTTTGCTAAGGAACGTTCGTCTGGCCTGCAGGGTCAGCAAAACAGACGCAATGTACATTTTTATCGGGAGCCCGCGGACAAAATAACGACATAACTACCACCGTTATACAAGGCGTACCCGTCGACGTGCCTTTAGATAGCGGCGCTCTCAATGTTTTACTTGTATCGTCAGATCTTGTAAGACATTTGTCATGCACAGTAAAACCAACAAGGTGCATGCTAAAGGAACTTAGTAACCACGAAATTATAGCAACGTCCTCCGTTACTTGTGTTTGCGTATATTGCATGCATTAGATGCTGACTTTGTGGTAGTACCGGCGGTATTTATGAGCACGCCAATGAAAATTGGTACCGATATATTGAATAGGAATGGCATTACATACGTCAGAACTAAAGACCGGCGATACTAAGTTTGTGCCCCTGAACTTCACGAAACTCCTCGTGACGACCCGAATAGCCGAGTCGGCAGTGACCCTGCCTAAGAAGCCAAGGGTCCCGGGTTCGAGTCCCGGTGGGGGCAAATATTTGTTTGATGGGAACGGTTGTTTGTACCCTAGTCATGGTTGTTTATCTATCTAAGCATAATATTTATCTATATATTAGTACCTGTATCGTTGTCTAATACCCAAGATACAGGCAATCCTAGATTGGGGCTAGATCAACGTGTGTAAAATAGTGTTCAAGGTATTATAATTTTATTATTATTTATGCTCTCTAATGAAAATGATATACGCATCATTACACCGTTACAAGGTGTAAGCAAGAATCACTGATGATTTCGCTGACTTTCTCATAATGAGTACGGCATCATCTATGGTCACTACAGGTGAAATGCAAATAAATGTATTTTGAGACTTGCGCTGCATTCTTTGAGCGTGAGTATCCTTTGGGCGTGCGTAGTAAGAGATCTGGATCCAGACAAGTGTAGATCTCGATGTAAGACACTGGACGAACTGTGAGACGTCTAGCGTCAGGTAACTGCAAGTACTTGACCGGTCTTACGAGCTTATAGCGGTTGTAGTTCCCTCAGAACGCATGGTTTTATCGTGTAGAGGACGTACTGCGAGACGTTCCTTTAGCAATTTTGGCAAATTGCCCTACACGTTGGGTCATGTGGGGGATGGACTGCGAGACGATCCTACCATTAATAAAAGCCCTACATGATAACGATTGTGTATGGATCCATGTGTGTCGATTTCACAGAAGACGACCTGACTGAGGACACCACCACCTCTACCCACCAACAAGCAGAGTCAGTTGCAGGGCCATCACGTCAACAGGATGCAACTCCCAGGGCACCTATGCAGAACCTGCCTGACCTGACTGATGCTGTCGAGGATGACGCATGATCAGGATGGCCATGTTAGGTACTCCACGGCAGCAAGAAGGGTCCAATGCCAACCAGACCTGAGCTCCCAGCTCGATCTCTGGCGGCACCTGGACGAAGACAACATACCACATCCACGCCTACGCGGGAAGATTTCCGGTGCTAAACACTGAGCGCCTTGACCCGAAGTTTGAGCAATCGTGCTGATCCGTTTCTCCCCTCATGGGCGTACACCAAATATGATTGTTGAATCGGTAGGTTTTGGGAGCCTAAATGTTGATGTGATAGGGGTAGCTGCACGTGGACCCGTCAGCTCCAAAACCACGTATGATGGCTGCGACTGATGAATGGGTCCAGTGCCAGCCCAACCTGAGGTCCCAACACGATCCCGACTGGACCTGGACGTAGATAGGGCCACTACCTCCGATTATACATGAAATTATCGGCGCGCCGGCGAGCGCCTCTTTCTAAGGGGTTTTGCAGGTTGAGATTTGAGTTAAACACTGACTTTGTTGATGTTACAAGACTTTAAATTAACTGATTACTTACTTACATCCTTACTCCCTGCGGCGCAACAACCTTTTGTGGGTCTTGGGCTCCTCCATGATATTTCTTCATTTGTCTCCGTCCCATGCCTCTGTCCTCCAGGATGTTTTCTTCTTCATTCTGTTCAGATCTTTGACGCAGTCGATCCATGTCTTCTTCGGTCTTCCTCGGGGACGTTTCTGTTGAGGTGTCCAGGTAGTCAGGCTCTTCGCTGCTCTGGTCTCTCCCATCGTCTCAATGTGACCCGCCCACCTTAAACGCTGCGACTTACAGAATCTGACTATTGTCTCCTTTTGAATGAGTGCTTCAATTCCGTGGTTCATTCTGTTCGACTCCAGGTTTCAGGTTTAATTTACTGATTACACTATACAATTATGAAATTTAAATTACGCTCTCCGCGCTGACAAACTGATATGATAACAAAAAACAAAGAGCTCCGTTTTCTAATGGGTTTCACGCTTGCTTCTCACACAGGAGATGCAGGTTTGATTCCTGACTGTGTACGAATGAGATAATTAATTTGATGATGGAAAACATCTTGAGGAAACCTTCATTACTCCATAGCTGCGGCGATGGGCTAGACCCCTGTCATGCAAAATGGTGTATTGAATAACTGGATCAAAGTGGGCACAATTGTGCCTTTGCCACCCCGTGTGGGAAAAGAGGCAGAGGCGCCCCCGTTTAGCCAGTTTTCAGTACTCCATTTTGCGTGACAAGGGGCTAGCCCATCGCGGCAGCCGCCACAAGCAAAGGAAAAAATTCTAAAACGGTAAATTTGTAATTTCCATCACAAAAAAAACGATATTTATATGGAACCCTCGGCGCGCGGGTACGACTCGCACTTGGCAGATTTTTAAATAGCGATAAGCATCCAATGTAGTTAATTTAAAATTTATATACGGAACAAACAAATAATCACGAAATTTCTCTTGTGGGGTGGCAGAGGCAGACCGCGTTTAGCCAGTATTTCAATGCTCCATTTTGCGTAATGGGTGAATAGCCCATCGCTGCATCTGTGGAAATATGTAGGTTATAATTTAATATTCCGTCAATATGGCAACACAGTTGTCAGCTCTGGCAGCACAGAGCCGCGTTTGGATACAGGGCTCCGGCAATTAACATACAATGAAACGGCGGGAAATGTTTCCGTGGGGCTGCGACCAAGGATCGACTATAAATGTTGCTATCGATATTTTGTACGTCGATAGATTTGAAATTAAACTTACAATGTGCTTTTTTTAAATTATATAAACAAACAAAATAAGCCTTTTGCCATACTGGGCGGCAAAAGCACAGTTGCACAGTTTTACATTATTTTAACTCCAAATCAGCGAAATCTAGTTTATATCAAATAGACAAATAGAGTGTAAGAAATTCTTTAATTTTCTTCAAATTTAGAGAATCAATTATTAATATGTAGAGTTGCTTGTAATAAGAGTTTGACAAACAGTTTACTTACTTACCCGTACCAGTTTACTGATATCGAGTAAAAAAGTGGAACCGGGTGCAAAAAGAAAGTAGGTAAAGTTTCATTAGAAGTTATAATAGTCCGGAGAGGTAGTATGAGAAACATTTCTTGGATTGGTAACCTGCGACAAATGTTAAGAAGGTTCAGAAACAAAATGAACAACGACAAAGATAAACATGAGCCACCAGTAACTTAACTTTAAACGAAAGTTAAAACTTCAAACCTAAAATCCTAGTTTATAAAAAATGCATGCTTTAATCTGAAAAAAATATTATTACAATTAGCATTCAAGGAAGAACCGAGCCCTTAAGCCATATCAACTACTCAGTTTCCTCAAAACATGCCGAGTAACGATTACCTGCCAGAAAATTCAGTGAAACCGGCCAAGCCCTAAACATTATCGTGAGGGGATGTCAGCGGAACGGAAATTTCTCGGTAATTATTGCCCGTTTTCATGCCGTAGTCCCACTGCGCATGTGCAGTCCTTCCTGCGCCGCGCAGTCATCCCTTGCTACCAGCTCGCAATTCTAGATTAACAAAATACAGCTCGATGTGACTCCGATCCGAAATTCTAAATGCAAACGCTTCTTTTTCCTTTTGTTTATTGTGCCCGACAAACAGCCAGGATCTTCGATGAACAAGTAAGTTGAGTTCCCATCCAAAAAGGTTCCATTGAAGTTTGACCTTCTCTCCTAACCTCAAATATTTGTAATTTTACACGCTACAAAAGGTAGGTAGGCTAATGATAATTACGAGTAGATAGGTATTTGTACTCTCTTCTGATTGTCTTTGCTAAAACGGTTCTACCAAACCTTTGTTTGTTGAAGGAAATTAATAAAAGTGTAATGGTTGTGTTCTGTAGTTGACCTGTGTTTACAAGTTGAGTGATCTAGTAAAATGACTGGGTGACAGAGTTTTGCTTGATGTTTGCAAAATATAATCGCAACACCTTTGAAACGAACAAATCGACCAATCGCATAGCTAGAAAAAAGAGCTCGTGTAAAATAATCTTTTTCTGATAGGTAAATTATTCTCTTTGAAGGGTATTGATGTCGCAGTTACAGAATAAAGGTACTTGACCTAAACATACACCTTAGCATTGCCCTTTATCACATTCATCACATTTGGCATGATTTATTACCTATAATCAAAGTAAAATAATTTCTGGTGTCGGAGATAGAGTCACTTCTTCTTTTAGAGACTTATCATCTCGTAATAGAGTAAAAAAGTGGAACTAAAGTTTTGTTGGATGGTACCATCGTAACAATAATATCTTGGCCATTGGACCCATGGGAGTTGAAATGAGATATCATTTCTCCGAATGTCTGTTCTTTTATTACTGGCGTAAGGGGTCAAATGTCAGGAGAGCGGGGTTAACCAAGTCACTCCTGTAACTGTGGAGTGGTTAATTTTCCAATCATTAAATATACAATAAAAATATATGTTTCCGGTATTTTGACTGTGACCACAGACTAATTTTTAAACGATCGAGTTTAGTTCATGGCGTCCACACACATACCAATCTCGGCAATACAACGGCTGTATAGGGCGAAATTTAGACGGACCATCTGGCATTTGTAATCAAGCAGGCATGTTGTGTTTTCTCTTCTAGTTTTCAAATCATGTAAATTGGTTTTGAATATAACCACCTAAAAATATTATATTCATATCTTTATCTACACACGTATCATAAACCCTCTTTACTGCGTCCAAAAACCGCACGTTGTACTGCTTGGTAAAAACTATTTTTTTATCTCAGTATTGATACATTATGACCATAATGAAAACATTTTCAACAAACTATGACATTCAAATTTCGAACGCCGATGCCCGTCTGCGTCCTGCCCCTAGTTTGTCTGTGAAGTTGGTACTACTGAACAAGCTAAACAAGTGCAGAGCAATTATCAATGCCACAATGCCTGTCGAACATGCGGTTCCTGAACACATCAAAGAGAGCTTATGATATGTGTGTATATAAACTAGTGTATGTAAATAAACATTATTAGGCATTAAATGCCCTTCATTATGTATCAGTCACATAAACTACTATAATGTGCGCTTAAAACCCGAGACGAAAACCAAATAAAACTGCTAAATATGGATCGGATTATTAGAATACATAATTTAACATAGCGTCACGCCGTTTCCGTATGGTGTGGCAGAGGCACAATTGTGCCCAATTTTAGCCAGTTCATTAATGCTCCATTTGCGTAATAGGGGGCTAACCCATCGCCTCAACTATGGAGAAGTGAAGGTTTCTTCACGATGTTTTTCCATCACCGTCAAAACGTCCGAATAATGTTCTTAAGATATATTACTTACCTCTCATCATGGTCACTGTCATAGATTCGAACCTGCACCTCCTGCGCAAGAGGCTAGCGTGAATTTGACTAGACCATTGAGCTCTTTATTATTATTATCATGAGACTAATCATAAATAAACTTAAGGTAGAGCTCAAAATCCCATTTTGCACTTGCGACTAGTTTGCGTTTCAGAGTCGTTCCCAGAGCTCCATGGAAAGTTCATACCTTGATTCCCGCGCGGCTCCGCGACATCATATAATGACATTAAAAGTATTCCAAGTCGGCTCTATAAGATTGTTGGTACAGTCAGGTCAATAAAGGATGTGAATTTTTCAAACAATCTACGCCGAAGATGGCACGTCGTAATGGGTAACTTTCATAGCAGGCTTTTTTACAAATCCAAGTGATGGCGTTGATGATATATGGCCTGACCATTTTTTTCCTTTGGCCGTTTTAAGGGTCCCTTAACCAAGGGTACCAAATGGGACCCTTAATAGGGTAGTAATCTAAGCCTGCGCAGTCCGTCTGTGTGTCTGTATGTCAGTCACCGGGCTCTATCTGATGAACCCTAATAGTAAGAGAGTTATAGTTTTGATAGAACGGGCATTTCTGGTGCCGCTACAGCAAAAAATAAAAGAGACGTCCTTAACATCTCTACCCATGCAAATTACTAAAATCATCGTCATTCAAATATAATCGATAATATTGCGTCATCATATAATTAGTTTCTGTATCTGTAGGGTGGTGGTCGAATGACTTTTTTGAAAGATAGAGTGATACCCTATTCAACAACATTTTAATAGTGATGGGATTAATATCAATATTTTATCTATAGTTCTACCTTTTATCGAATATCGTTATTTACCGCCATGATTTGTTAAATAAATAACATTAATGAAAACTAGCAGAAAGTACAGCTCTGCGGGTGCTCGCGTGATTTTTTCCTATCAAGTCATATCATCAGTATCAATACTTTGTGGTATGCCACGTATAGTGAAGATGAAGTTCGTCCTACTCACCACACTTTGAAACAAAATAACAAAACCGGAAACAAATAACGAAATAGACAGATGAAATTATAAAGTAGGCAAGTACATGAAATACATTTAAACATATGAGTACCTATGTTTGAGGACTGAATTAAAAAGATAATGTCATGTTCACAATTCATTGTTTTCGTTTTATAAAAATATTATACTATGCATTTAATTAGTTTATCTACACGTATCATAAGCCCTCTTTTCTGCGTCCAAAAACCGCACGTTACAACCAAAATAATTTTATACAACTTCGTAAAAACTCTTCTTATCTGAATATTGATTGAAACATTATGACCATAATGTATAAATTTTCGACAAATTATGACATTAAAATTTCGAACGCTGACGCCCGCCTGCGTGCCGCCCCTAGTTTATCTGTAAAGTTGGTACTACTGAACAAGCTAAACAAGTGCAGAGCAATTATCAATGCCACCATGCCGGTCGAACATGCGGTTCCTGAACACATCAAACAGAGCTTATGATATGTATGGTGGGCATTAAAACTCTCAAGTTATATTATTATAACTACTTTAATGAACAAATTATTATAAAGAGAAAAAAGGCCATGGCAATTTCGTAATATTTGAGAAAATTTTGGAGGAAACCCTCACTAAACTATACAATAACAGAAAAAGGTTAATTATTTGTGGTGATCTTAATGTAGATTTGCTTCTAGCTATATAAAAATATTATACTATGCATTTAATTAGTTTATCTACACGTATCATAAGTCCTCTTTTCTGCGTCCAAAAACCGCACGTTACAACCAAAAAAATTTTATACTACTTCGTAAAAACTCATTTCTTATTAAAAAAATAAAATTAAAAATTATTAATTTATTTATTTACCAGAAAGTTATGTAACAGTCTAATATTATGCTTATGACCCACACACTAGGTATAACCTGTATCGTGGAGGTCTATAATGAAATTTCAATGTTGTGTTGTCCTGAGTTTGGGATGGCAACAGCAATAAAATAAAAAGTAATTATAATTAGGGAACTCTTACATACCAAGGTGACCAAACCCTCCCAGACCTCTGAAATAGTAATATAAAATATACTACACACATAAACAATATATATCTATATATAATTAGGGATAAGGATAGATAAATAAGTAAATAAACAATTCTGAATTTGTTTTAGAAAGAGAAGTTTTAGACTAGAAGCGCTTCAGTGGAATCATAATCTAATGTCACTAGCCACTTCAAGAGCTTAACCCTTAACTCGCGTACAGTGGTAGTTTTGACTTCGTTGTGCTTGCATATTGTATTGTATAGGTGTGGCAAAGCGAAGAAACTGAACCTTTTCGCAAATGTCGGTTTCCTCGTCATCACTTTTAGGATCGATCGCTGTGCTCGTTCCAGAGTTATGAGCGTGGTTTTGTGTGTGGCTCCCCATGCTGTGATGCAGTATACAAGCAAGGACTGACAGAAGGACATGTAGACCAGCCTCAAAACTTCCGGATCAGCTCCCTGTCGCAAGTGCTTAAATATTGGGATTAATTTGCGTACCCGGCTCGCCATACTAGAGACATGAGGTGCAAAAGTCAACTTCTCGTCCAGGATAACTCCCAGATACTTAATCTGCGCCACTCTAGATATGCCGGGACAGCCGCATGTATTAGAATCAGTCGGGCAAGAGTGTAGCATAACAGTTTCGAATTCGGGGGGTGGTTGGGATGCGGCTGTCTTATGAAAACTGATAAATTTTGTTTTGCTGGTGTTTAATGTCAGTAGACTATTCTGAAGCCAGTTATTGACATCGCGCATGCAGGTCGTAGCCAGTTTGTGAGTCTGTTCCCATGACTCTCCGCAGCATATCAGAGCAGTGTCATCGGCGTAACAGAACACGTCCACTTCCTTTTTATGTCTGAACAAGTTGCAGATTTCATTGATGTAAATTAGGAAGAGGGTCGGGCCGAGGACGCTGCCCTGCGGCACACCAAATGGTATGCTGCTCCATGGGCTGATGTGTTGACCAACTTTGATACACTGGGTTCTGAGGTTTAAGTAGCTGGAGAACCATTCCAAGGCGATCCCTCTGATGCCAATGGCTTCCAGCCTACGTGACAATATGGTTGGTGAGACAGTGTCAAAAGCCTTGGCCAGGTCCAGGAATATGCCGACACAAGCCTTGCCCCTATCCAGCTCTGTGCTGATAACCTTGAGAAGGTCCGTGACTGCACCCTTCGTAGACCTGCCTCGGCGAAACCCGTACAGTCCTTCAGCTAATAGTTGGCGTCTTCTAGATATGCTATAAGGCGTTTGTTGACAACCTTTTCCAGCAGCTTGGAGAGAGCGCTTAGTAGTGAAATTGGACGATAGTTGCAGGGTTCCTTTCTTTGACCGCCCTTGAAGATTGGTATTACTGCTGCTTTTTCCAGCACTGTGGAAAGCGCCCAGCTGATATGCTACTATTAAATATGTGAGTCATTGGTACTAATATTTGTTTTGAGATGATTTTTAGTAGTTTGTTATGGATGTCATCAATCCCTGGTGAGCTTTCGGACTTGCTATTGAAGATAAGGGTTTCTACTTCGCTCTCGGTAGTTGGTTGAAGAAAAAATGAGTTTGAGGCAGGCATTTCGGTTAGATCAAACCTTTTAGAGAGTTCTGCTTCATCTGAATTGAGCTTGTCCATGGTAGTGTTAGCTAACGACTGTCCAATGCTAGTAAAATATTGGTTGAAATGATTTAGTGAGTCCTCGACTGTGTCCTTGGTTTTAAGTATTTCGTTACAGGGTTCTTTTTGTTTATTTAGGTCACAAATGGTTTTGATAGTATGCCATAACTTTTGTGGGTTGTTTTTACTTTTAGCAAGGCTAGCGTTATTATGAATGTATTTTAAGCGTTTTAAGAGATCATTGTAGTAGTTGCGATACCTTATATATGATATTTGAAGCATTATGTTATTGGGATCTTTATGAGTTCGCAAATGCAACAAGTCCCTCTGTCTCATGCAACGTATAAGGCCTGGGGTGATCCATGGTTTTATAGCGTATTTGCGACGGCTTACTGTTAATGAGGTAGTGTGTTTTTTGATCGTGTTTGAGATTATGTTAGTAAATGTTTGGGCACTCAGTGAAGGATTGAGTTCATTTAAAACACCTGACCAGTTTAGATTGCTCAGCTCGTTTGCAACGGCTGAGAAATCAATTTTAGTGATTGGACGCTTTGGTGCTTGTTTTTTGACGAGTGAAAGACTTCCGATTGTAGCTCGGTGATCTGTTATGGTACTGTTACAGACAATGCCCTCGGTCTCTTGGTTTGAGCGTACGAAAATATGGTCCAGGTAATTGTTGTTTCTCGTGGGTTTAGTTATTAACGCTTTTAGACCTTTTTCTGATAATAGAGAATAGTAGTCTGGACTGTCGGTTTCGTCAAGCAAATTTATATTTATATCTCCTGCAAAAATCAGGTTTTGGGAGCCAGTGTTAGAAGACAGCATAAGGTCCAAAGATTATATGAAATTGCTGGTGTCTGTGAAAGACGGTGACCTATATGTTGCTAGAACTGTGAGTTGGTTTGGGAAGTCGATAGTTAGATTATTAGAATCAGCCATATCCGGTTCACTGACACTAACCTCCCAAATGTCTCTAACAAACACCACAACTCCACCGCATTTGTTTATAAACTTGTGTGTTCTGTACGCCGTAAATCCTGTGAGTGTCCTTACTTGTGAAGCATCAGTGAGGTGACATTCAGAGAGTATTATCACGTCAAATGCAATATCGAGCCTTTCCAGAAGCACCAGAAATGAGTCGAAGTTCCTGTGCATACTGCGGATGTTAAAAGATAATACAGTAAAATGTTCTAGTGACTTTAGGGTTTCTTTGCAATATTCTGGCAGGTTGATTTCATGACATGGAATTTTTTAATGTGTTGTCTATATCAATTTCTATGTCTAGGGGGGCCATTTAGCAAAGAGTGTATAATTTTCCTGAGAGTTTTGAGCGTTGTCGTTTAGGTTTACTTCTAGACAGTGTGTGGTGGATGTTAAAGCTTTTATATAAATAATATACTTATTTATGACATATTTAAGATAAATGCTATAATATATCTCAATATTATATGAATATTCAAGAAATGAGGAAGCTGATAAGTTATTCAAGGGTTTGGTCACAAACAAAACAGTAATAAAAATGCGGAGTGTCGGATGCAAATGTGGAATATGCTCATTCAATGAGCGGTGTATCGGAGAGATTGTTGAGGTCAGCGTATGATCGCACAGGGATGGCGGGACTACCGTTGCGCACTCGGACATAAATGGTTCCGTTCCTGGTCCAGCGATATTTATAAGTCGATGATGTTCTGTTTCTGGTGTCTCGAAATAACTTACGGTTTTCTTTGGTGAGCCTTTCATTGAAGAAAACGTCCATAGGGGGGGGCGATAATTTCAAGGTCTTTAGAAGTTAAGCCCCGCCTTGTTTTCGATTCTTTCATTATTTCATCCCTCTTCGATCGCCTAATCAGCCTGATGACCAAAGAAAGTGGGAGATTCTTTTTGTTGGGTTCCTCCGGTTCCTCGGCTTTTCCGGGCGAGTGGTGTCCTACTTCTTCGCTAGATGTGGAGGAAGTCTTTTTTGGGCCAACTCTTGCAGCCCAGTCGATGTGGGAGTCGCTGAGTTATACGCCGAGCTTTGCTCCTACAACTAGCGCGATATGGTGCGGGTTTTCACCTGGAAGTTCCGGTACTCCACACACTTCGATCTCGTTACTCAATGCCCGCTGGGCCTGCGAGGTAACTTGGTCCTTTAAGTGGCTGACCTCTTGTTTGAGAAGTATAATTTCTGGTTCGCATCCTTCGAGTGCAGTGATTCTATTTTTTGCGGCATCCAAACGCCCTATGCAAGCGGAAATTGTGGCAGACACTGTGTCAAGGTGAGTCCGTAGCGCTGAAACATCCTCACGTAGCAAGCGAATCTCATCAAAGAGTTTTTGGAAGTCCATCTTTGCAGTTGAAGATTCAGAGAGGGGTGTCGCAACCAAGTCTTGATCTGGGGCCGGGAGGGTGGGGTTTTTTTCCGTGGCATGAGAGCGATTCTGTAAAGCCGAAAGAGTGTCAGGCCCTTTAACAGGCGTGTTGGTATTGTCCGTTTTCGGCCTTTTAGATTTGCACTCTGGGCAGTTCCACTCTTTTTCTTTCGCCTCAGTATCGGATATTGATACACATAGATTATGGTATGTAAGCTGGCACGTTGAGACAGTACAGTGAGTCCTCTCTTTCTTTGTAGTGAATTCGCCGCATGCCTGACAAAGGTTTTGGTTGCAATCGACACAGAGCCAAGAGGGCCGCTGCTCCTTCAGTTCGATAGGTGCTAAGCCAGAGCATTTATTATGGACAAGTGTATTGCAACCCTTTCGTGTGCAGATTAGTTTATCCTTAACTGTGACATTAGTATTGCATACCTTGCATTCCTTGATTTTGTTCATGTTAGTGCGAGTGCTTGATTGAAAATGGAACAGTGTAGCGCGTAGCTGCGTAGCCGGCGTATCTCCCTTTGAATGTTGATGTCCTGTGTTCGATTCAAAGTGTGTAACTCTGCTACTCGTTCATAGATGGCGTTACTGAGAAGTGTGACTTGTCTTGCCTTGAGTGATTTTTGAACGCAGCCTTATATTTTGTACTGGTCACACTATGGCTAGTTGTCAGTTTGACAGTGTCAGTCCGATGATTTTGTGGGACAGTGGGAGTGCTCATAAAACACGTAAAACACTGTGGTTGTATTTCTATTGTTTTTAAGTCTGTGTCTTTGTGTGAGTGTGTTTTGAACCAACGGAAAGTGTTGTGCAGTACCTTGATCGCCTCTGCTGTCCAGGAATGCTTGATTTTCACCTGGATTTCTGGTGGTTTTTCACTGCCGGTATTAGTTCCTTCACCTCAACACGATAAATTGTTCCGAAAGTTCCGGGAAAATAACTTTTAGTAAAATAAGTATAGGAGAAATTCAAACAGAGTGCTACCTTGACGGGGCGGGGATGCCAGATGGCAATTATCTGAATATTGATTGATACATTATGACTATAATGTATCAATTTTCGACAAATTATGACATTAAAATTTCGAGCGCTGACGCCCGCTTGCGTGCCGCCCCTAGTTTGTCTGTAAAGTTGGTACTACTTCAGTAGTAATCTGCAATTGTTTAGCTTGTTCTCAAGCTAAACAAGTGCAGAGCAATTTTCAGTCGAACATGCGGTTCCTGAACACATCAAAGAGAGCTTATGATATGTGTGGGCATTAAAACTCTCGAGTAATATTATTATAACTACTTTCATGAACAAATTATTACAAAGAAAAAAAGGTCATGGCAATTTCGAAATATTTGAGAAAATTTTGGAGGAAACTCTCACTAAACTATATAATAACAGAAAAAGGTAAATTATTTGTGGTGATCTTAATGTAGATTTGCTTCTAGCTATACCAATGAAAAACCATTGATAACTTTATCCAAATCATTGAATTTATTTCCTGACTTTCTAGAGCTAACTAGAATTACACTTACCAGCTAAACTTGCATAGATAACGATTTTTGTGATTATGCATTAAAATAATAACAGCTTCCTTCGGATCGCAGCGTTCAAGCAGTTTCATTCCCAATTGCAAGCCCACCCCATTTAGGGTATTGGAATGGAAATGGTTGCACTATTTTGAACCTAATCTGAATCGTTATTAAGATTGTGGTAACCCCTGGGTGGTAATTACAACGTTTTATGCCGATTCAGCTTGGGAACCTAAACGGATCCGCAAAATTACCATGATCGTCCTAAAACAAGTCTTGGTAAATAAAGTACATTGGGGCGTATTGGCATGGTAATGGTTGCCATGGTGATGTTGTTGTTTTGCACCTAATCTGAATCGATGTGCTCTAAAGAGTTTCACTTAGATAAGGAGGGGAGACTGACGCATATCTCTGTCCATACTGTTGACCGATGCCCAATAGTATATTTAAGAATGTTCCACTTTAGTTTTAGTTTACAGAGTTATTTGTGCTGGTACTTTCTTACTCTATGGTACATAGCCGGGGGATTCATGAGTTTGCATGTGGTATTGAAAGGAAATGCAGTCAGCTTATTTATGTTATAATGATTCCACTTGTTTTTTACACCACTTTTCATATACTGATTTGCTGAGATACGATTTCGCGGTATCCCATTGCGTCGCATCATTTTGTTTCCTAATTATTATTCGCATAGTGAGTTTGTCGTAACTAGCATAATAGTATTAATATAGTAGTATTATCATAAAAATACTTCGGCCTACTCTTTTGGTTGGCATAACAAGCTTATAATATGGTTTCTCTTGGACTGGTTTTGAGATGTCTATTGGAATTTTTACATATTATTAGTTTGAGGGGGTGGAAATTCTTATTTTTGTCTGTATATTGTATTTTTTTTTATTTATATTGCATGGTAGATGAGCCAATACTAATGGTTCGATTACAATCGGCTATAATTTGGATTGCATTGTGCAACCAGCGGAGCGAGCTTACAAAAGCTTAATTTGTAATTTCAATTGGGTTTTAGGTTAGGTTAGAACTTAGAAGAAGCAAAACCAGAGCAAAGCGAAGCGGGGCGGAGCGAAGCGTATGCAAATAAAAACAACATTTAATGATACGGATGTTAGCTGAAATGCTATTTTAGTGTGAAGTTTGTTCGGTATGTCCTTTTAATCTTTTGTCTACGATGTGAAATCATTGTTATACCTGTCATATTTATGCTGTTAAATAATAGTCTTTTTAATGTATATGCTGCATATGTTAACTAGCTTTCTAAATTATTATTAGGGTTTACGAACTTTTGGTAAAAGGATTGATATCAAACAATATTATTACATTTTAAAGTATGCAATGCAATAGTAAACCCAATTGCACCCAAATTTAGCCCGTTAATTCAAAGCATATTCATATTCAGAATTGGCGAACAAAAGCAGTTTGTTAGCCCATACGCCACTAACACACTCGACGAACTTGGAATTTCATATCATCTAGCAAATTACTGCCTCGGGAATGCATCGAAAGCTATTGGGCGAAATCTCGGCACCTCGCCAGAACCAGTATTTGAATCTGTGCTATGATTTGAAATCTTACAGAATACGTTAGAGAATAGACCGAATGCTAGGATTTTTGTACAAATAAAAGGCCACTTAAGTGTCATACTGGCGCTGTCAGTCCCCGAGTGAAGGACAGACAGCATGACTTTGCGAGTCTGTCAAACTTTGAGTGGTAGGCTGTGCATCCCTTATCAAATACGGTGGACGTACATCTGTGTTACTTTGAATGTTGGTTTCATCCTTTATTCCGTACCTACCTATATATGGGTACCTATGGCTACTATCCTAGGATTGTATTGCGTCGCGCCTCAGGGGTTATACATATTACATTGTTTTACAACAGCCGGCGTGAATCCGAGTGTCGCTTTCAAATCGTTATTTTAATTTGTTTCAGGTCCGAATTGCCGGTGCTAAATCTCAACACTGAACGCCATAAACCACCTTTTAGGAACGGTAATAAAATTACACTCACAACTTTTATCCCGAATAATCAAATTGCAAGGATAAAACAATGAACGAGACGTTAGGTTTTATTGAAGCGAGCAACCTGTCGGAGATACTCCGGAATGGGTCGGAGACTTTCCACCAGAAGCCAAGAGACAACCTGATTGATAACAAGGTAGTGCAGGCAATCTTCTGTGTGGTCTACACCATCATCTTCGTACTGGGGTTACTAGGCAACCTGCTGGTCTGCTACGTCGTCATAAGGAACAGAGCAATGCAGACCGTGACCAACCTATTCATCACAAACCTGGCTCTCGCTGACATCCTGCTCTGTATCTTCGCGGTGCCTTTCACTCCCCTCTACTCATTTCGGGGCTCCTGGAGCTTTGGTTCTCTTCTCTGCCACGTGATGCCTTTCGCACAAGGGTGCAGCGTATACATATCCACATTGACTCTTATGTCAATAGCTATTGATAGGTTCTTTGTAATTATTTACCCCTTTAGGCCGAGAATGAAAATAGAAACTTGTGTCTCGGTTATTATAATGATATGGACATTCTCCGTGACTGTAACCTTGCCTTATGCGATTTTTATGACTTTCTACGACTTACCGTACGGGAAGTACTGCGAGGAGACCTGGCCGTCGGAAAGGTTAAGAAGGGTTTTCGGTTCAGTGACCTCTATAATGCAATTCGTCCTGCCTTTTATTGTGATTGGGTTTTGTTACACGTGCGTCAGCTTCAAACTGAACGACCGAGCAAAAGCAAAGGCTGCCAGCAAAAACTCTAGGAAAGAAGAGTTCGACAAAAATAGAAAACGCCGAACCAACCAAATGCTGGTGGCCATGGTCACGATCTTCGGTCTCTCATGGATGCCATTGAACTTAATCAACTTGTGCAATGACTTTTTTATACACGCGATCACTTTCAAGTACTATTTCTTCATATTCTTTGTGTCGCACGTCGTGGCGATGTCCTCTACGTGTTACAATCCTTTCATCTATGCGTGGATGAACGAGAACTTCCGCAAGGAGTTCAAGCAGTTGATACCTTGTATTGACAGCTCCGCGCCGCTTAGGGGAAACATCCCGTTGGACCAGTTGGGTTGTGGTCAGTCTGAGAAGACGTTTAACGGTAACACGACTACAGATAGTTACTTGGGGTCGAGCTCGCATCGCGGGACCTCGTTCCGGCAGAAAAGAAGGCCGAGCGCCGCTTGTGACGTGGAACGAAGCGGCGTGGAACTGAACGAGGACTTGTTAAATGTGGACGTGAAGCACTGCCATATTTCGACGAGCTACAACCTGAGACGTGAATCGGTGAAGCTGAGACTGATCAACGAGGAGTCGTTTGATGGGACTCCGACGCACAGTCAATTCTAGCAGTTATTGTCACGGGTAAGACCTCCATCATTGTTTAATCCTTTTCTTTATTGGATCAACAGAAAACAATGTTGAAAATATCCCTAACCTGACCTCTTTGCACAAGATCATTTAAAATGAAAATCTAAGCAAACTACCGTAAATAAAAGACTCTTGTCACCAAAAACCATATCTATTCCAAAGATGATAATCTTTCACAAAATTTAAAAACTCATCGCAATTTTCGAGCTTTTTTCTCAGTAACAGAGTTCAAAAACCTATGAAACGTTCGTCTAAAGGAAGGTCTGTCTCTCTATGGGAGACAACTGGAAATGATTAAGTAAAACACCAACGTAGCACTCATCATTATTTTTCAAAGATAAAATGATATTATTTGGTTTTACGTATAGGCAAAACTCAGGTGGCTTGGAACTTTAATACTTATTATACGGTGTAGTAACTTAAATAACTTTATATTATATCCGACGTCTCCACATAGTAGATGCAACATTACTTATTATAACATTATATTATCTGAAGAGATTGTTATTGTTAGTAAAGTCTATCATTATGGTCCTTATTTTAATGTCCGACACAGACGACGCGGCGATAATACAGTGTGAGTTACCTCCTTTCCTATTTTGAAGGCATTTTATTTATTTTTTCATTTAATATGTACCAACTGCAAAATACGTATATAACATTGAGATAGTAAGGTTTGTCGGGTTAAAATTAACTGGATAGTGACGATAAAGGATATATGCCACTGCCATCATTAAATAGTCTCATGAAAATGCTATAAATAACTATATGAAAATGCCTTTAAAAAATTGGAAGGGGGGAATTTTCATTATTATTTTTTTCGTTAAAAATGCTACAAAAAATGGTAACTATAATATGCGATAAGATTTGGTACCGAAAAAGATATCCAGTTATTTAAAAATATGTTGTAACGGCATTAAAGGCTAAGGTCGAGCCACCGCTATCAGTAGCTATGATCGTCTATTCTATCTACCCCAAAAAGAGATGTCCCGATTCAGCTGTAAAATTTGTAAGTTAAGAATGATAAGTCTGAATTTCTTGTTCGTTGAAAAGCTCGTTAGGCGTACAATAGTCGACTGGAAAATTGGTTCAGGAAGTTACGGTTTCAAGTTAGACAGAGAAAGCATATATGCTCGCAAGCCGGTATTTCGCATCAGTTAGCGGTGTATTGCGCCAGATCGATCGTTGTTGTATTTTGTGTGATAGTACCATTTGTTTTTTTGTATATATGGGCGCTTGGAACTTCTTTTAGTGGTCGACCACAATTTGTAATATTTGTTTGGGATATCGTATAGATATCCGTCGTAGTTTTACGACGTGAGTACTCAATGATATTTCATGTGCTCGCTAGTAGCGGCTTGTGGTGGTTCAAATTATATAATTAGTTCACGGCAATAACGATCCGAATAGACCGGTTTACACAATTGCGATTTGATTTTCCGAAATGGGTTTGAACTAGCGGTTACCTCAAAAGGTCCGTAACGTTTTGAAACCTTCAACTCTGCGCACTTTGAGCTGGATGTTATCAAAACGTTGTCATTAGCGCTTTAGGAGATCTAACCCTCACCATAGCGAAGTGCATAGTTCGGTAAATACCGATCTATGAATTTCACTGACCTCAGCACGACCTCGGCCGAGCTTAATCATATATATTTGACTCAGCCTACACATTAGACCTCCAGCAAAATTTACATTTAATTTAAAGATGCAACTTGAATCCAAACTGATCCAAGGCAAGGCAAAACAATCTACCCGGTCCTAAACAATGAACTTTAGATTTGATCAATTTTGATCGATTTGATGATTTGATCTCTTCGAGCGTCCCCGACAACACTCAAATGTCAAAATATCAACAGGATAGGTTATCTGTGTTGACACCGGTTTAACTTTGTTCTGAATTTGTTATTTCCATCCGCGGAACCTCATCGATCAAACAGTCTCCCTATGCCCTGCCAACCTAGGTTTAGCCGCAACTAAACTCCTGTCTAGCCTAGTCTAAAATCCTAGTGTTATAGCACGTCCATTATCGACACCACTCGAAAATGGTTGAGTTTGATTTGAATGTGCTTGTATGTTTAATGACTGTGTGTGTGGGAATTTCAAAACTCGCTACTCGAAAGGAATGAGGAGAGGATTAGCCCGCGAATATCCTAAGAGCCAATCCAGGAACCCTATGGTGAAGGAAAAAGGAATTTAGGATCGCTCCAAGCCCAGACTCAGACTCAGATCAATTACCTACAAGTTCATATCTAACGACCCAAGGATAGTTTTGGAATTTGGGGTAGGTTGATTTAAAGGATAGGAACCGAGGTATATCTCGGCTCTTCAGACTCTCACGAAAATCCACTGAAACTCGCAATCACAATTCGTCCAGTTCTGACGCGTAACACGGCAGACCAAAACTGTTTAGAACTGCTGAAAGACGACTGTCACAGTAGCTTAACGCCGAGACTGGCTCTCCCCTTCCCCCGCAATCGTATTTATAGACCCCACATGTCTGAAAAAAATGGCGTCCTTTGCGAACACGCTCTGCCCAAGCGAAGCTTCTTATCACTAACTACACAGGGTCTAATTTCAACAAATTGTGTGTACGCATATTCACTATGATCAACCGTAGGTTATCACTCAAGTCATTCGGTATTGCCGATACACAAAATCTGTTGATCGCTGACCATAAAAGCTTGTTGCGATTAATTTAAGCCTTCCCGACCGCTAGCGCGCTAGACAAAGATCACTAGAATGATATTCAGACTCGTGATGTCAAACTCGCCAAATCGTACCAAACAAACGCAATTGTATATTAGCAGTCAACATAATAGCTTTCTCCGTATCGTTTCATAATAACCTTCCATTATTTAGTTATTCATAATTTATTCAGCGCGCAGCCAAATCGGCTCTGATCCCTACACATTCCGCAGGAATGCGACAAAAAAACCTGACCTGTAACCTTCCTCGAACCATCCCACGCGCCCAGCTCATTGTTTTTTGCTAACTTACCCTGAGCTACTCAAAACCCCAAACGTTATATGAACCGACTCTCGTATTCAAAACAGCGCGGCGATGGGCTAGCCCTCTGTCACGCAAAATGAAGTATCAAATGTACTGACCCTCGTGTACCATTACAGCCCCCTCCCAGACCTTGAGACACTGTTTATCTCAGTTAAACATGGCGCAAGGATCTCATTACCACTATGCTACCCATGCTTTGTCCATATCTACTCTATATGTACGGACATCTCAAATCATGTACACAGACCGATGAATCTGTCAATTATGTATATAATATTTACACAACTCGATTGAGCTCTCTCCTGTCTTATCTTATTTATCTATCTAACTATACAACCTCGCTTACCCGCAACTTATCCTAATTTGTATTACTATATATATACAAATATTTTTTTTGTTTATTTTATTTTTGTTTTTTTTTCCGTTTTTTTTTTCCAAACCATGCAAGACCCTTAAATCTACAAAGTATTTACTCAAATTTACAGCTTACAGCTTAATTATATAACTTTTATACACTATCTTATTTATCTACGCCCTTATTCGTCCTCACATAATACCTGGCTATATTTATAGTATTGAAGTTACCCAATATCTCATTTGAAACCGGATCTACTAAAGTATAACAGTTCGGATATACCATTGCCGAAATAACATAAGGCCCTTTATACAACAATGAAAATTTCGGCATGATTTTATGTTCTTTATTCGAACGCACAAAAGTCTTAAGTTTCACATAATCACCTATACGATAGACTTCTAACTTACGCCGTTTGTCTGCCTGTCGCTTACGTCGTTCACTAGAACTTTTAGAGTTTTCTATCGCTACATTCCGCACCTGTTCTGTATCTCGCACACTATGACCTAATAACCATTCATCGCCTAATTCCTTGTCAATAGTTAACGGTTCCCGCCTACCAAACGCTAACTCATTAGGCGCAAAGCCTGTGCTTGTGTGTTCAATATTATTGTAGCAACTTTCAATGTCCGGTAACACGTCGACCCAACTACGATTACTTCCGCCGCAATAAGTTCTAATTAGTCGACCTAGCCCGCGATTCACTCTTTCTACGCTATTAGAATTTGGACAATACACCGACGTATGAGTGACCCGAATCCCTAGCTGTTTGAGACCAAATTCCCAAACTTTCGATATGAACTGTGGTCCTGAGTCCGTAATTATAGTTTCGATAGGTATTTCCCTATGAAATCTCTTTGTACAAGCGAGCACGCTCCTACCTGTCGCTTTACGCATTGGATACAATCTTATTACCTTACTGTACACGTCTTGAATCACATATATATATTGATATCCAAATTTACCTACGGGCAATGGCCCATAAAGGTCCGAGAAAACTTTCTCACCCAACCTTTCCGCCAACACCGGTGTACAAGGACCAACGGTATTGTTAGTACTTGGTTTGACCTTTTGACATATGTCCCAACTTCTTATCACCGTGCTAATCATCCTACTCATATGAAGAAAATAATATCTGTCCTTCATCAGTGCTAATATTTTATATCTGCCGTAGTGACCTATTTCTTCATGTATGTGTAAAATTAGTTCCTCCTGTAGTGATTTAGGAATTACTAACAACTGTACGTTCCGCTTCGGCACGTGAAAATATAACGTATCACCTACTAGCTTGTAATTATCAAACCCTCTCGTTTCCGTATCTGCCACCCTACGTCTGATACAACCGCTAATTCGATTTAACCGCTCATCTTCGCTTTGTAATCTCGCAATGTCCCGTAAACTCGAAATAACACTTGCGGTATTCGATGCCCGAAATCAGAATATTCTCGGCTGAACATTTATACTGTTCATACCTCCAGGCCCCGCTATTTGCCTGCTTAGCGTGTCGGCAATTTGATTAACAGTCCCTCGCACAAATTCTATGTTATAATCGAATTGCTCTAAAAACATAACCCACCTAGTTACGCGTGCCACCAATAAAGTCCACGACTTAATGAACGTCAAACTTTTATGAACAGTTCTAATACTAACTTTTTCTTCCCGCAAATATATCTCAAATCGCTTTAAAGTGTATATAACTGCATACATTTCCTGTTCACTGACAGACCATCTCGCTTGAGCTCCCTTAAATGCCCGCGAACAAAACCCCATAATTCGTTCCTGGCCCAAATCATCTAATTGATAAACATAGCCCCCAATTCCTATAGCGCTGGCGTCGCATTGAACATAATACGTTTTTCCCGCCAATGGTTGACTCAATATTATACTTTCTGAAAATTGTTTTTTTACCTCGTCAAAAGCACTCTGCACCTGCGCACTCCAGACGAACTTGACCCCAGACCGTAATAAACTGTATAAGGGCTGTGTTAACGTTCCAAAATTTTTTATAAACCTCCTAAAGTAATTTATGAACCCCAAAAACGCCCTCAATTGCCTGACAGTTCTGGGTGACGGATATAATTTAAGTGTTTCAATTTTGTCCGGGTCCATTTGCAAACTTTGTGTAGACAAAATATGCCCCAATAACTTGACCTTTTTTTGTGCGAACTTGCATTTTTTTAGTTTGCATGTGAAGCCCGCGTCTTTAAATTTACTCAGAACCGTGTCCACTTGAGACAAATGCTGATCGAAATCACCCTCAGTTAAAATCGCCAAATCGTCAACAAAATTTAAACAATATGACCTAACCTCTGGCCCTAAGATTAAGTCCATCGCCCTCGAAAATGAACCCACACTGGTTTTCAACCCCTGAGGTAAAACTTTGTAAACATAACTTCTGCCTTGATATACAAAACCCGTGTATCGTATAGATTCGTCTGATAATGGTATAGAAAAATACGCATCTTTGATATCAATAACCCCTATGTAATTTGTCCGGCGACCCGATTGCAATATCTCACTCATTAAAGGTGTAGTTTCAACTTCCCCAACCATTCCCGTGTTTAATTGGCGCGCATCTAGCAGTATACGGACCTCCCCTGACTTCTTTAGTGCACAAGTCAATGGACTGCTGAAATCCGTAGATTGCCTGCTAATAATACCTATCTGTTCCATTTCTTTCAAACGTTTTGTTACTCTATCGCGATAAGCGAACGGTATGGGATAGCTTCGTTTTACGAAAGGCGTTTCATCTCTCATTTTTATCTCATGTATATATTTATTTGTCCGACCTACCCTATCGCTAAACTACTCTGCATGTTTATTTAACACCGGCAATAACTTTGTTTTGTGTTCAACAGGTATTGATGAATTATTCACATATTCCTCTATCATATTTCTGGTACTGGTATCTTGGTTCTGCAATTCCATTGTACAACAGCAAGAATCCTGATTAGGGCCAGTACCTAATGGTATTTCACACATCCGCCCGGCGCTTCGTATAATTAGCCTCTTATTACCCTCACACATTAAACTGGCTCGCGTCTGTTGTATAAAATCAAACCCTAAAATTAAATCTTTGGGCACCCTTGTTAATACTAGCATTGGAGTATCGATAACGCATTCACCTATTGTTAATGGTAACGTAACTAACTTATCAACCTTTTCCTTACTGACTCCAAACGCACCTGTGATTCTCAAACTTGGGATCGGTATTTCCGTCGATTCTCCTAATTGATTGCATACTTCATCGTACACTCTCCGACTAATTACACTGATTTCGCTCCCCGAATCAATCAAACTCCTTACAACAATATTCCCAATACGCACATCTATCTCAGGTAATGTCAAGGTACTACATAAATCGCGCCCACACTCAGTCAAATCGTCGTCTCTGAATATCGTATGTAAACGCCTGTCATTGCGGCCTATACAATTCAATATCGATTTTTCATCTAAACACACGGCATATCCGTGCGCTTTATGCGCTAATAATTGAATAAATTCATTCACACCCACGTTCGAATCCAAATTACACAATTCATACAGTCTATGCTTTTTTTTTCAATTTGATCGGCTGTCCACCCAAAGCGTAATAAATATCTGAGCGCGAACGACCCGCGCGAGTCCACTAGTTTTTTGAATTCTGATTTATCGCATTAGTCCTGTCACTTGAACTTTGCCCTGCCTCTGTATTATCTGAACTATCATTGCCCCTTTGGAACCCTATTGCCTTGAAACTAGCCTGAGGCTGCCTACCTCTACCGCGAAAATAACCGCGACCACTCGTCCCAAATTCGTTTCGTGCCTTTGTTCCCGCGTTATAATTATCCCTACGGCTCACCGCGTTAAATCGTATCGTATTCACTCGCATAGCACGATATGGCCCTCGCATGTGGCTATTCCGCCTTACGTTGTTCGTATTCATTGTCTCCGAACTCTGCAACGCACTTAATCCCCCATCGACATTCCGTTCTAAACGCCGAAGGAACTCGACCGCATCTCGTATAGTCATTGGTTTTTTTCTAGCAAAAAACGCTACCTGAATATCACGCGGCAACTGTCTGAAAATCGTTTTGATCTTCTCTGTATCAGTAAACGGTATCGTAAGCTCATATATGCTATTCAATTGAGAGGCAAAGAATTCTTCCATACTTTGACCTTTCTTAGACTCGAACTTCGCAGATAGGAATCTTTGTTTAATTAATTCCTGTTCATTATCACCCCAGAATACCTCCCTGAAATCTTTTTCAAAATCCGAATAGGTTCGCCATGAGTCTCTGTATATGCTCATTCGAACTTTTGCAATTCCTACCAAACTATCCGTTGCCCATATCAAAGCCCTCGAAGTATCTCCCGAGACTTTAATATAAGCCTTTAAATCTCTTAAGAAAATCATCGGATGTTCCGAACTCCGCCCATCGAATGTCGGCAACTTCTGTGTCATTTTCATTATGCATGATTGACGTTTTTCTACCGATTGTTCAAACGTCTCTAATTCCTGTCTGTCCGTCTGTCTGTCCGAAGTATTACTTGTACTTAAACCCCGTTCCAAACTGTCCAATCTATTCGCTATTTCAGATAACAATTGAGTCACCTGTTCTGACGCCATCTCATTATTTAAAACACTTGTCTGCGAAAGTGAGTCAACTTGTTCAACACGACTAACGTTTTTCCTAAGCCGGCCGGCCATTATTCCTGAACACTAAACCGCCGTAGCTCGACCGAAGAATTGTGAAAACAATGCCCCTTTTTTTTTGTTGTTGCTTATTTCTTACTTACAAAACCGAACTGTTTAAAATCGTTTCTACGTTGTGTTATTTTTAAAAGTAACGCGTTAGACCTTGATTCTTTTAGAATATCTAGGTATCAGACTATCTAGGATATCCTTCGGTCTCGGCACCAGAAAATCTGTAACGGCATAAAAGGCTAAGGTCGAGTTACCGCTATCAGTAGCTATGATCGTCTATTATATCTACCCCAAAAAGAGATGTCCCGATTCAACTGTAAAATTTGTAAGTTAAGAATGATAAGTCTAAATTTCTTGTTCGTTGAGAAGCTCGTTAGGCGTACAATAGTCGAACGGAAAATTGGTTCAGGAAGTTACGGTTTCAAGTTAGACAGAGAAAGCATATATGCTCGCAAGCCGGTATTTCGCATCAGTTAGCGGTGTATTGCGCCAGATCGATCGTTGTTGTATTTTGTGTGATGGTACCATTTGTTTTTTTGTATATATGGGCGCTTGGAACTTCTTTTAGTGGTCGACCACGATTTGTAATATTTGTTTGGGATATCGTATAGATATCCGTCGTAGTTTTACGACGTGAGTACTCAATGATATTTCATGTGCTCGCTAGTAGTGGCTTGTGGTGGTTCCAATTATATAATTAGTTCAGGGCAATAACCATCCGAATTGACCGGTTTACACAATTGCGATTTGATTTTCCGAAATGGGTTTGAACTAGCGGTTACCTCAAAAGGTCCGTAACGTTTTGAAACCTTCAACTCTGCGCACTTTGAGCTGGATGTTATCGAAACGTTGTCATTAGCGCTTTAGGAGATCTAACCCTCACCATAGCGAAGTGCATAGTTCGGTAAATACCGATCTATGAATTTCACTGACCTCAGCGCGACCTCGGCCGAGCCTAATCATATATATTTGACTCAGCCTACACATTAGACCTCCAGCGAAATTTACATTTAATTTAAAGATGCAACTTGAATCCAAACTGATCAAAGGCAAGGCAAAACAATCTACCCGGTCCTAAACAATGAACTTCAGACTGTAATTTGATCTCTTCGTGCGTCCCCGACAACACTCAAATGTTAAAATATCAACAGGATAGGTTATCTGTGTTGACACCGGTTTAACTTTGTTCTGAATTTGTTATTTCCATCCGCGGAACCTCATCGATCAAACAGTCTCCCTATGCCCTGCCAACCTAGGTTTAGCCGCAACTAAACTCCTGTCTAGCCTTGTCTAAAATCCTAATGTTATACCACGTCCATTATCGACACCACTCGAAAATGGTTGAGTTTGATTTGAATGTGCTTGTATGTTTAATGACTGTGTGTGTGGGAATTTCAAAACTCGCTACTCGAAAGGAATGAGGAGAGGATTAGCCCACGAATATCCTAAGAGCCAATCCAGGAACCCTATGGTGAAGGAAAAAGGAATTTAGGGTCGCTCCAAGCCCAGACTCAGACTCAGATCAATTAC
Organism: Argyresthia goedartella; assembly: GCA_949825045.1. Taxonomy (NCBI): domain Eukaryota; kingdom Metazoa; phylum Arthropoda; class Insecta; order Lepidoptera; family Argyresthiidae; genus Argyresthia; species Argyresthia goedartella. Next base: position 14,357,478 of record OX463821.1, on the reverse strand, counting down.
CTACAAGTTCTTATCTAACAACCCAAGGATAGTTTTGGAATTTGGGGTAGGTTGATTTAAGTATAGGAACCGAGGTATATCTCGGCTTCAGACTCTCACGAAAATCCACTGAAACTCGCAATCACAATTCGTCCAGTTCTGACGCGTAACACGGCAGACCAAAACTGTTTAGAACTGCTGAAAGACGACTGTCACAGTAGCTTAACGCCGAGACTGAATGCTCTCCCCTTCCCCCGCAATCGTATTTATAGACCCCACATGTCTGAAAAAAATGGCGTCCTTTGCGAACACGCTCTGCCCAAGCGAAGCTTCTTATCACTAACTACACAGGGTCTAATTTCAACCATGCCATGCAGATCCGCCGTTCTACAAATTGTGTGTACGCATATTCACTATGATCAACCGTAGGTTATCACTCAAGTCATTCGGTATTGCCGATACACAAAATATGTTGATCGCTGACCATAAAAGCTTGTTGCGATTAATTTAAGCCTTCTCGACCGCTAGCGCGCTAGACAAAGATCACTAGAATAATATTCAGACTCGTGATGTCAAACTCGCCAAATCGTACCAAACAAACGCAATTGTATATTAGCAGTCAACATAATAGCTTTCTCCGTATCGTTTCATAATAACCTTCCATTATTTAGTTATTCATAATTTATTCAGCGCGCAGCCAAATCGGCTCTGATCCCTACACATTCCGCAGGAATGCGACAAAAAAACCTGACCTGTAACCTTCCTCGAATCATCCCACGCGCCCGGCTCATTGTTTTTTGCTAACTTACCCTGAGCTACTCAAAACCCCAAACGTTATATGAACCGACTCTCGTATTCAAAACAAGGCAGCACCATCCTAACAAGTTAACTAGGAGACTGAAGACGCCTGTCGGGTTTCTTATGAGTCAGAGCCAGTTCACACTATGTCGCACCGACAGTTTTGTCGGATCCGATTTGCATATTGGCATATGTATTTCAATAGCTTGATGTTGTTCACATTGGGCGACCCGATGAAACTGTCAGATCGGACAGATTTGTATGCATCTGACACCTTGCCGGATCCGGCAAAACTGTCGGTCGGTCCGACAAAGGTCGAACTGGCTTTTCATGTGTCACCCTCACACAGGCCTTGAAGCATTTATTTATTATCAAAGTAAATTCGCACAACATTACAGATAAATAAATCCAAGTCGTCGTACAAATTTCAAAGTAATCATAAATTTACAATTAATGCATTATATTATTAACAATATCACATAATTTCTTTTATCAAGTCATGTTAATTTGATTAATAACAATTGCATACAAGAAAATAATTACTAGACAGCACTATCATGTATTCATCTCGCAGAACCTGGCATACTCTCGTATGATATCCCTCCATGCATCACCAAACAGATCATTTAATGGTGCTGCAGCCAATAAGGCGTTGAGGCCTTCCTTGCCCGTGCTAGCGGAGACTGCCGGCATGCCATCGAGCGGTGCGAGCGGCCTGCTAGCAGCTGGTGCCTGCGCGCGCATAGGTAGTTTGACAACTACCACGTAAAGTGCGCTTACCGTACTGATAAGCAACAATCGACACAGTCTTGAGCTGTTCGGTGTTACGTCTCATCTCTAGTGAGTTGTATCCATGTTTTGTTTTTCACAGGTGTGGCATGAGATGGAAGATGCCTGACAGGTGCCTAGTTGGCTTGGTAGAGTTATAGAGCCCCATACTATCTCCGCTGAGAGATGATATCATATGATGATGGTTCTCCCAACATAATTTTAAAGTAACTAGCTCTGGCAAACGAATTTCATCATACTCATAAAATCATTTGATATTTCTATAAGTTGCTTTTGTAATAATAATAGATTCTGCTTTCAGGTTCTCCGGTGGAAACGTGCCCCTCTTGAAGAGTTTTAACTCCCAAACGAGTACACTTAGTAACGGAATACCTAATTATTTTTGTAGGTCTTTACTAAATGCACACATTTGCATTAGAAACATTCTGACCTATCCATAACTGAATACGCTTATCTAGAACAACTAAGAACATTATGATTACGTACCTAAGGACCCTTAGTTTTAAATATGTCTATGCTAAATAATAAGACCTAGTTCGCTTCATATTTTGTGATGAAAGTTAATGATTCCTAGGACATTTTCAGAAAAAAAACTGCAGGTGATTAATATGATTACGAAGATTTTTTAAGTCATATTTGAAGTAAGTTAAAGCATGTTCATTCACTTCACCATTTTTTTTTTCTGTAATGTTAATAAAAATCCAGAAAATAATGAATTTACAATTAAATAACGAATGTGTCAAATAATATTATTAAGATAATGTAAAGCAATAACGCTAGTAAATAAAACTTTAGGTAATATCTTACAATTAAAACAATATCAAGATTTCTTATAATTATTATAAAATCACGAAACCCTACCACGCACAAAAATCCAATAACTAAATAGTTGCAAACAGCGTGCCCTTGTTTAAAAAACGACTGATAAATCTATGAGATATGTTGATAATTATGATTGTTCGCATCCTAGGGTTTTCCATAGGCATTTTAAAAATGGCACTTTTTGTTACAATCTAAAAGGCACATATGCACAGACAAAAATAATGCATAAATTAGAACGTGTGTATAAATTAGAATAACTTTTAGTATAAGAGTAATGTAGAACCCTTTGCTGTGATAGACATGAAAAAGTTTTGATTGGAAAGTAGCGTGAAGTTTTTGTTTGGAATCTGTGGGGGTTACCACAATCTTTTTCCTATTCAAATTAGGTTCAAAACAAGAACATCACCATGGCAACCAGTTCTGTTCTAATTCGCCATAATGAACTTTACTGACCTAATACTAAGACTTGTTTTAAGACGGTCACGGTAATTTTGCGGATCAAATTAGATTCCTAATCATAATCGGCCTAAGACGTTGTGGTAAACCCCAGGTGTCTCAATTTCCGCAGTTTTGTTTTAAAATTCCCTCCAACCCAATCCCATTTTGAGGCATCGCGATTTGAACCTCATGCCATGGTAATAAATAACATTGAAAACCTAAATGCAGTCACGGGTGGTTGAAGGATTAAGATGCAAACTAATCACAAGCATGACATATTTTATGACCTAAAGTCGAAGTGTGTTTAATTGGTAAAAATAAACTATAAGGAGAATGAGTGTAAAATTGTTAAGGCCTTGTCAGAAATGGATTTGATGTGAATAAATCATTACATACAATACACAGTAACAGAAAAATAACACAATGCAGCTATTATAAATTAGAAAGAAGCAATGTTTAGATGTTTGGATGTTTGTATGTTTGAATGTTTGTGTGTTTGTGCCTCAATCACGCTTAAACATTTTTTAAAAGTTTTTATGCTGGATTAACTTATAGGATACTTTTATCCGACGGCACCAGAAGGAGGGTAACGTTATCTCGGTAAAGGATACTTCCTAGGAACACGCAGATGAAGTTGCGGGCATCAGCTAGTATTAATAAATCACCAAATTGACGATATTTCACTGGCTGCGAATGGTTTAGGCAGGACCGTGAGGATGGGCGCTATAGAGAAGAATACTATGCCCAGGAAGTCGATGTGGGCCGAATATTATGAATGTTTTTTTTTTTAACTACAGTAATGATTTTCTTGTACTTTATGAAGGCGGCAATTTTGTGTGAAGTCAATTCCTCATCTATCGTCATTAAGTATGATAAACCTAAACCACAGTGCTGTATGGATTTTGGTAGATGTATGTCACGAAACTTAAGGTACAGTTATATATAGAACATTGCTAACGAGAGAAAATATCTGATTCAAATCAGTAATGTTTATTTAATATTTATTATTAGCTACATGATGATTTAAAACATTATATATGTAAAATAAGCTAGCATATATACAAATATTAAATTAAACAACAAATAAACCTCAGGTCGCCGCCGCCGTCGAGTGGCAGGGTGCCAAACTTGCTGGCACCAATACCTCGCTGAATGGCCAGGCTAATGCGCTGGCAGACGCATCGATAAGTCTCTTCAAAATCTCCTTAAAGTCTCACCGAGTGACGGGTTCCCAAGACCCGAGAGCCTCCACGTCAAACGTCACCAATTCCGTTGCCCCGAGGGCGGCATATTTGCGCCGCTTGAGACCCTCCACAGAGTATGCTGCTGCGCCAGCCCTAAATGAAAATGTGATGGTGCTAGTGTGTCAAAACATGTCGCGGGCCACATCAACGACTTCCCATGCTGCCACGGTATGAGTGTCATCCCGTCAGGCCTCTTACCGTCGTCGCGGGATATCCCTGGCGGCGGTTCGAGAACAGATGGCATGCCCGCGCTGGAAAGTGCTCGTCGGATGATGTCATTGCAGCATGTCTCGAGAAACGGCCAGTACTGTAGTTGCAGGTCCGGCGGTGGTGTCTTTGCTGGCACACCCTGGTTTCGCAAACTCAAATTGCATTGCTGCAATGCATCTCGTTAGTTTTTGCCCACATCGCAACAGACGGCCAGCGTCTGGGTAGCCCTATCCAGCAGCACCTCGACCTGTTTGGAGGGGATAGCGTGCAGCCAGTGACATTCGTAACCTGGTTGCGAGCAGACGAGCATGCTCTGCAGGGTCGGTTGCAGCGTTGATTACTAGAGAAATTTGACCTGGACAGGCTTTCCTCCAATCGTTCCTGGCATCGGCCAGGCACGTAACCTCAACATCACCAAGGGGGGTGATAGGTGAACATATTATTTTTCTCAAACATGAATTGAAATGTCGTCATTACGTGCGTTATAACAGGCATGGAAGTATCACGTTTAGGGCCGCACAACTCGAGATAATTTCATACAAAATTGCAGGCCTAGGCCTGTAAGTTTTATTTTATGCTTAAAGCAAAAGACATCAACTGGCGCACGGAACTTAAGATTAGTAGTATTTTTTAACTTGATTTTTTGAGTGGTGCATTTTTTAAATTCATTGCATATGTTGGAGAAAATCTCTATACATGACTCTGGCCGTCTATACCTACTCAGCCGGCAAGCCCTTCTTTCCCGGCGTCTGCAGTAATGTACCATTACCGGTGAAGCCACGTGTACCATGGGCCGAGGACAGAAATGCCGGGAGCGCGAAAACTGTTGTTTTTCTGATTCCCAGGCCACCGTGCCTTATAGGTAGGGACGCCTGCGTCCAGCTTTGTCATGTGTGCATAATATAATGAACAATGTTCACCAACTCTCGTGTTACGGAAGTTTGTTATATAATAACTATGATGGAATACATATACCTATACATATATATAGAACTGGAACATGTCGATAATATGTGTATAGGATGACATTCAATGAGATGACTATATTTTATGGAATGATATTACCAATCAATAGGAACAACTTTCCCAAAGAAACATATGGTCAAACAAGAAAAAAAAAAGTTTCTCAGTACTTTGACCCGATGAACTGATTACAAGTTACTATGGGAGAACCAATTTTTTTTTCGTTTGCAACCATATTTTTCTTGGGGAAATTTGTTCATAGTTATGGGTTATAATATTCCCCAACATAAGGTCAGCTAATTGAATGTCACCTGTATGTTGTAACTATAAAAGTTCAATATTTTGGTAGATATAAAGATAGTTTGAAACGTTTGCTCTTAAATAGAATGCAACTTCCGTTATTAAAAACTTATAATGTTCTAGAAAGTGAGCAATATTGATTATTAGCTTTAATCAAAGTTATATTAATTGCATGAATTAATTGTTATTAATTAAAATGTATGCTGTTTGTGTAGGTATCTAAAGTAAACTACTTTAATTTTATTTTAATCACCCGAATAAAGTTGAAAGTCTATTAGAATTACTTAAAAATAAATGTCTACTGTAGAAATATTATATAGTATTATTAAGTTGGTTTCGTGTAAGTATATCGCCATTATTGTATAAAACAAAAAAGACAAGCTAAAGTGGGTCAAGTTAATAGGTAATATTTGACATGTGCCTGTCTTAGCTTCATAGTGCTTGCACCAGCTTAAAAACATCGATTAAATTGAATGAATCGATACGGACTTCAAACATCTTTGAATAGAACGCAGTCAGCAGCATTCAATTATTTTTGATCGATCGATCTGTTGATTTTTTGATTATCTCAGGGTTTACCGAACTGCAAACTTGTAACCATAGAACGAGGTTAAGTTTTGTGGAAGAAAAATTGTTTATTATGTTTATACTGGTTTATTAGTCAGTAAATTATCAGATTGCCTTCTTTGGTCATCATTACAATAAATATGTTTTTTTTAACTTTATCTTTGAAAAAAAACTAATATATGCGCCCTACGATTAAGTTGTTGAATGTTGATAAAGTGTCAAATATTATCTACATTGCCTCTATTTAATGTTGAGGGTCTGTTTTACTGTTTCCACGGTAATGCTTAAACTGCTGGTCATGTAGAGCTCAACTTAAGTCATACTGACACTGTCATGTCCAGCACATAAATTCCAGTTAGCACTTATCTTGTGCCAACTTGATATTCCATAGATTTAGTAAAGAACGTCAATGTTTAACACAGATTAGAGCTAACCTATCGCCTTTAACTTTCGGCCTCCAAAACCGATATTTAGCCCAACAAATACGGTAAACAGCAAAAAAACCGAGCCAACTTGACACTCGAGCTTAATAACCTCAATAAGTTCAATACTTATATAAAGAGAGCGTTTAATTAATTAATCTATTGGTTTAATACTTTGCAAAGGGATGTCGTTTTTCAAATTGTCAATGGCTAGTTATAATGGTAGTAAAAATAAATGCTCCCGAGCAATCGTAAGTCGTCTTGTCGGTTGTTTACCGTAGGTGCTAGACCAGGGCAGTCCTTCTTGGTGTTAGGTTGCGTTCAGCTAGTCTGCTGAATGTACCTGCATTTATCAGCATTATTACCATGGTTTTAATTTTCCTTAAAACGCTCTTTCTTTTTGAGGAATTTGAGTTCGAAGGCTCGGTTTATTTGCTGTCCAGTGTAGAAAGCGATTCGATTTTTACACTGGACAGTGCTGATTCGCTTTCTATTTGTCGAGCGTTGGTGTCATTTATTTTTTTATGTCTAGGTACTAAGTTATCAATTATGCTACCGAGTCAAAAATATTGATTTGACAGTCTACCGGGTTCTGATCCAGTTTCGCTTTTTGGCCTTCAGATTGTTTTTATTTGTTGCACCATCGGGACTACGTTTAGATCGTGGTATAACATTACCTAAACGTAAAATTGAAACAGACCCTCGTTCAATTATTGCGACGACCACTAAGATATTGTGAAATTTAGGATACATGCAGGGTTTATTCATCATGTAAGTTATTTCATTGGGTTTAAAAATTCATTTCCATTCTAAAAAGGTATTTTTTAAAGATTACAATCCTTTGTCATTCATCCTGAGGAGGAAGAAGAAAAATCTCCAAATCTTAGTTCTTTAAATGTGAGTTAGGACACTGTTTCTGGTTTCCACGACGTTTATGTATGTTTAGGTTAATGTTGTAATTAAATAATTGCGATGTAAGTCTGTGTCTAAATAAATTTAAACTTACATACTAATGTTTTTTTTGGAGATATCTCCATACATACCAGTGCTCTAGGATCAGTAGTTTCCAAGATATGACAGTTTTTAGCTTAACCTCTATCATCCGAAATGAAGATCTCGTCGAGACCTGTCATATCTCCATACATACTAGGGGTCTAGGATCCGTAGTTACCGAGATATGACATTTTTTATTTTGACACCTGTCAAAAATAGTGACAGCTGTAAATATCTAAACAGATTATTCAGATTATTTTTTATTGAATATAAATAAATAAATATCTTATTCAAAGTCAAAATTATACTCAATTATAACTACAAGTCATTTTCTTTTTATAAAAAAGACTAAAGGCCGTTTCGAAAGGTGGGCACCGGGGTTAAGAGCCTACCTTCCTTGCCATACCTTATTTTTTTAAAGTGACTTCACAACAGGTAAACTGGTTTCAGTCTAAGGAAATTCGCCGGCGAGTGATAGACTTGATTCATAGCCTCTCGTCGAATTTTTGTGCGCTGAGATGGTATGGGCCATGCAGCTTTGACATCCAAGTATTCCTTAATAGGACTTGTTTAAGATCTGACTGGCATAATTAGCAAAAGTTACAACTTACATAATGTACCAGCATATTATTAAAACTTTTCTGTAATAAATGTATCAAAAATTAGTAATCAGATAAGCCTACAACCATATAACACAATCCAGTCATATTGGACCAGCTGAGGTAAGGTGGAGTGTTAAATAAAGATACTATGATCAAATCGGTTTTATAGTGGAAGTTGATCGGAATGAAGTCCTTAACAACACTTATATAAATACACATTTACTGTTATATTCTGGATATTAATACTTAACAAAATATCTGAGATGTGAATATGGATAGTGTTGCAAAATCGTATGTGTTGGACCATTCTGTCGCTTATGAAGTTTTGTTGCCTGTATGTAGCCTATGATTCTGAGAGTGAATTCAAGAATTGTTTCCCTTTTCTACATGTGGCTAACAATTGCTACTTATGTTATTATTATGCTAGGTTCTCAAGGCAACAAATTAAAATGACTTTAACGATAGAGCACGCAGTAAATGGAATTTCGAAGAAAGATTGTCTAGGTCTGTTTGTTTACAAAGCTCGCTGGCGTCACCGCCAACGCCGAATAGTCATCAATCATACAGGGGGATGCATATTCGACGTTTCAGAGTTGATTTTTTCCGACCGTCTGTCTATTAAGCCAACATTGCCATTGAATGACTGATGAATTGATGATGAGAAATTTGAGTCGGCTGAAAAACCGAATGAACCTCTTTCTAGGGTTACCTATCGGTCACATTAATCGGTAGGTACGGCGAATGTTTGCGTTGCAAAAATGAGTTGCCACTATAGGAGTGTATTGTTGTTGCGATTTCGTGAGTGTTTTGTAGCGGATTGGAAAAAAACAAACAAGTTCAAGTATTGTATTGGTGATTTAGTTGTGAATTTCGCTTTTACTCGTACAAGGATTAAATATATAGGTTACATGAAAAGCAAACGGCACGCGAATGTGATTATCACCTTCTCTCAATTCTCTTCCCCTTGATATAACTACTTACGTCAATATCAATCCTCAATCCTTCCTCATGTCAATATCAATCACCAATCAATCCTTTAATATGAAATACCATGAGATTCTGGGTCTCCATTTCACCCAGCGATTGGGTTTTTATCTTTTCCTGAAGAAGGTAATGTTTTTCCAGCGAATTAATATACTTATGTTTATGCATTATGACGATTTTGCAGGTAATGTGTGTAATTTGTAATATTGTATTTAGTAAATATGCGTGTTTCTCAATACAGAGTTTTGTGGTTAGTGATTGAATATTTAATTATTACTCATAATATGGGATTATCCTCAAACTGGATAAAGGGCAATACATTAAACACTGCGGGCGGGTTTAATAGTCATGTCAAAAACAATAAAAGGGACCTTCTTTGGGCATGACTATCATTATAGTCATGCCCAAAGAAGGTCCCTTTTATTGTTTTTTGCTTATAACATAATGCAACCTAATAAAATTATCTACAACTCTGATTACATACACTTTTTACCTAAGTATTCCCAATCAGGTCAGGACTTTTAGTATATTTGCCTCCTAACCATCCCAAACAACGTTCCGAAGTCAAACTTTTTACTTTCGACTTTTCCATCTAGAGCACTTGTGAGCACTCAATAAGCTATACGTTGGAAGGAAATGCTGAAAATGATCAATTTGTTTCAAATATTAGAAATAAAAGTTTTGTTCAATCAGCCTATGGTCTATCGCTAGGGAAATGCTGCCCCGGTGTGTCACCCAGATGTCACTGGAGTATTAAAAGTTGGAGCACGATTTTCAGCTTTTTCACTTTATGTTATGGTTCAAATCCTATTTTTTTTTTATAAAAGCGACTGTAGTCATGCGTGGGTTTGCGGCATTTTGTTTGAGCAGCAGTCAAGTGCATAGGACATTCTGTGCAAAATACGTAACGGGTATAATGTCAAAGGCTGTAATGTCTTTATATAACCATAGGATGCACAAAAAAAGCAGTGTAAAACGTTAATTTCGTCTGCAATGTCAAAGGCTAATGTAATTTACATTAAGTTTTTGACATATAACCGATAAGAACGTTGTGTGTGATTTTTATGATGTGATTTTTATACCATTGTTCATTGACAAACCATACGTGAAAATAAAATTAACAAACCAGTAGTTAAAGCAAAATGTATAATAGTATACATATTAGACAATTAGTGAATAAATCACGAGCAATTGAAGGATTCTAACGACTAAATCACGACTGGAGGGAGTGATTCATGATGGTTGTTATCACTCACAGTCACGAGAGTGGTGATAATTGATTCGATAATCTATTTTATTTGAGCTATTAGGGTATTCATACCTGCAAATTTCCGCTTCAGAAGTCAACTGGTTTTTAATATTTATACAAACTGTAACCCCCATTTAAATCCCTTAGGGGATGAATTTGCTGAATAGGAAACCCCTTTAAGCGAAGGGATATAAGCGCAAAAAAAAGCTTTAAAAAAAATACCCCCAGTACAACAAAAGTCTAAAAGGTTCACTTGTTTCCTTGTTAAGATCATAACTTTCGAATCACTGACCCGATTTTGATAAAATGTAGCTAAGAACCATTGAAGTGTAGTTTACAACGAATTGTAAAAAATCGCATCAAAATCCGTGCATATATTTACTTGCTAGGGTGCCACACACATACACACAAACACAAACATGCACACACACCCTCATATGCACTCATACACACACACACACACTCTCTAACTAAACTAAGTATTATGCTGTGCATGCGAGGAAGGTTTAATAAATGAATGAAAAAGAACAAAGGGGTTGTGCGGCCGCGTGGGTTGTATAGGGTCCTTAACAGCAGGTCAAGTGGTTAGCAAGCATCGCGAGCGGTGTATACTACACTTTACTTATGCGCCTTTTAGTGTTAAATGTCTTGTATATACGCGAATTCTTTCATTTCCAGTTTATTCAGGAGCACTTATTCTATTTACCTAAGTTAAATATCTTACTTAGAACAAGTATTAGTATGTAGATCTTTGAAAGTATTTCTTTGACACCTTTGAAAGTATTTATTTACAAAAATCAGACTTAAGGCATCGGCATACCATCGGCGGGTCGGTAGCGGGACGATAGTGGGGCGGGCGGGGCGTTGGCGGGGCGGGAGTCAAATACAGGAAAGTTTATGAAGATTGTCCCTTAAATTCGAAATCAGGCCCGCGCTGTCAAGTCAGTGTGGCGCCCTTTTGTTTGACCATATATTTGACAACATTGACACCCGCCCCACAACCGCCCCGCAACCGCCCCGCTACCGACCAGCCGAAGCCTTCAGTCGCGGGTTGTCTCTTGATTTATTTTCTTAACATTTCATGTTCACACATTTATATTGTCAGCGTGGCATTCATATGCCACGCTGACAATATAAAATCTTCACTCAACAGGTCGCGCTATGTCTACTTGTTTAAATTTGGACTGCCATGTCGCACTTAACCGATCTTAAACAATAATCGAATCGAAGAGAAAAATGCCTACTTTAGAAGAATTGTGTTACAAAGTCGAAGATAAAGGCAGTATTACTGCGGATCAGGACTTCAGCATGCTGTCACTTTGGGACTTAGGGCTGTACCATTGACTGATCGTCCATCGAAACCCCGTGTGTTTGATGTTCTCGAACGCATAATAAATATATATGCCTGCCAAGTGCCTTCTTACTGATTAAGTATTCATATCAAAGTCAAATGTGCCAACTGGTAAAAATTTGTATATCAACAAATACATTTTTTGTGTTGCGTTCATTTGTGGTTTATTTTTAAAACAGAACTTCTAAGGCGGCGTTGTGATTGGTAAATTTGTTTCTCACGCAGTTGGTAATTAATAAAATAGTTTTTAAAATTTTATTGGCGGTGATGGTTTATGGACAAATAAAAGAGATTAGGTACGATTAGTTTTGATTTATTTTAAGAACATACTTGGTACACCGGAGAGAGGTATGAGTTGACAACTCGACTAAACGACACAAGTGACATTGAATGGTGTGTTCACGAATACAGCTGTAGCTCCAACACTAGGCCTTAAACACAGACAATCTCAGTAAAATAAATTAACAGAGTACCGAAGTTAACAGATTACCTTAGTTAATAAACATAATATAGCATAACATAATAAGCATAACACCCATTATAGTTTCATACCAAGGCCTCAAACTTAATAGAATACAACACTATGTTATAAAAAGTTAACAGCCTCGAACTCTATTAAACGTAGTAATGTTACACAATATAACACTACTCAGTAGCAGTATACCTTCCTAAACCTACCTAACTTACCTACCTCTCCTACCTATCTGTTCCAGTCACTACAACTGCCCACAACTTGTAGAAGCAATACAGTATGCTGTACCGGCTAGGACACGTTCGAGAAGGTTATTTCATATCCCCCTTTCAACCACAGTCACTGGTTCCCGACTGCCACTTCATAGGATGTGTGACACTTACAACAAAAAATTCTCAGATCTAGACTTGTTTAACTGCAGTCTCAGTTCTAATAATGTGCAACTCGGTAAACTTCTACAGGGCTCAAATGGAGACAGCTGAATTGAGGCCTGAGGTCTGTAAAAAATACAGAGTTATGTTTATGTGAGATGGATGTTGGCGAAATATCTGTTTGTTTGACGCAGTCTGTCGCCTTTGGCCTGGCCGTGCAGTTTTGCTATGTGCAGTTTTGCTGTGTGGGTTAATTAATAATTAATGATCAGGTATTTCTGAGGTTTCTCAAAAAATAAGTCAGTTTCTATTTTGGATGAGTTTTATGTTTCATTTAGTGTGCGTTGTGTATCATCTGTACTTTATCTCATCTATAAGCTATCCCTTATTCTATATCCTTCCCTAAACTTTAACTTTGATCTTGAATTGAGTAAACAAAAGTAAATACAAAAAACTGGTCTTGTGTTATGTCCTAGTGAGAAATGTTTAAGATGTCAGGTTTTGTATTATGTTGTAAGTCCATTTTTTATGTTATGTCACCTGTCATTGTTTTTTTCCAAATAAATAAAATGAAAAATAAAATACCTAAACAATAAAATGTACTTAAATCAATCAATACCATGTAAACAATAAGAAATGTTTAACAGCTCGAACGAACGAGCAGTTCAAACCATAATATTAAACTCAGCTTTACTCACATGTTTCATGAAAAGGCGTCCATTCAGTAATTTCAACACTTCTGACATGTTACAATGTATTGATCCGCCATTGTTGTAATTCGATTTATCTGCAGGAAGCTAGTTCATGAAAATAGTTATCACAAAATAAATGTTAAAGAATTCGTAAGCACATCGGCCAAAATTTCCTCAGTATAAAGATAACTTAAATTAATAAGCTTTCTATTAACTGAGTCCCTGCTATAATGATGCCTTATATCAATATGTTTTGTTCTTGAATGCGATGCTAAATTGTAACAGACTTGGGCAGACTGATTATTATTCAGAATATAAATTTTACAAATAGTATTATGACATTCTTGCACAAATTTTTGCAAAAATAAAGCCTCTTTGCAGGAGTCAGATACACCTACTCGGCCTCAGTACTAGATAGCACTATGGTACGTTGCTTTCGACTTTCCCACGACACGAGAGATGTACCTATGAAAAATGCATAACCTGTGTAAGACCTGCGATCCACCTGGTCAACTGCCCAGTCGACGTTAATGTAGCCTGTAATTTCCAAAATACCATTTTGAAACACTATACAATATCCTAAAGTGCCCTTCAAGTACCTCAATACTCTTTTGGCTGCTTTCTAATAGCTTTCATCATCGCAGTTGTTGTATTGACTTAAATAGCTGACACTATGAGCGATGTCTAGCCTGGAACATACAGCTAAACACATTAATCCAATGTAGAGAAGAGGCAAAAAATGACGTTTGCTAAGTATGTGTAAATATCTATAGTAGTATAGTAGATATTTACATGTACTTAGCCAACGTCATTTTTTGCCTCTTCTCTACATTGGACCACTGTGGGAGTAGCAGGGCGTAGAAACTCCCTCAGATTGATTTTAAGATCTCTTTTAAAAATAGGTTGTGCTTAACTAATACAAATATGAAAAATTTAATTGTTATGATTAATAAGCAGGAATAAATAATTACAAAACTATTAACAGCAAGGTCTGTGTTGAGCCAGATTAACCCCATACAGTCCTGTCATTTAAGTAATCTTGAACATTTTAATATCCCTTTTACGACAAAGTCGCTTTAACATGCTTTTTAAATTGCTGAAATGGCAATTTCAAAATCTCGAGAGGTATCTTATTGCAGTAGAGAATGCACTGACCCTTGAAAGAATTGCTAACCTTCGCGAGTCTAAAACGGGGCGCATATAGTCTATGATTATTTCTTAGGTTAAGATTACAGCTATCGCTAAGTTTGGAAAATGTTGTAAGGTTCTTGCGTACATACATTATATTTTGGAAAATAAATTGACTAGCTACTGTTAGTATGTCAATTTCTTTAAAAAGCTCTCTTAAATTATATATTTTTTTATTAACTGTAAAATAAAAATAGTTTGAATATCCGCTGCTTTCCCCCACAACAAGATACCATAGGACATCACACTATGAAAGTAACTAAAATATACTAGCCTAGATGTAGCCACATCCGTGCTTTGTCTGATGATCCTAACAGCGTAAGCCGCAGAACTAAATTTACCAGCCAATTTATCTATGTGGGGTCCCCACTGCAATTTGCTATGAATGGTTATTCCAAGAAACTTCGTATCATTTACTAATTCTAACGTGCTGTTGTCTAACACTAAACTGGTCTCAACTTGCCTGACATTTAGAAGTGAGAATTTGATACACTTGGTTTTACCAGCGTTTAAAAATAAATTATTAACTGTGAACCAATTCAAGGTTAAAGACAATACACCATTAACATCATCAAAATCTCCTTTTTGTTTTTCAATTTTGAAGACCATTGAAGTATCATCAGCAAACAACACTATGTCAGTTAATTTCTCCACCATGAAAGGCAGATCATTAATATATACCAGAAATAAGAAAGGGCCTAATATAGAACCTTGTGGAACGCCAATTTTAACACCGGATCCATCAGATTTTACGCCGTTAACTTCTGCCTTTTGAATTCTATTGCTTAGGTATGATCTTAGTAGATCCAACGCTTTATTTCTCACTCCGTAATGATTTAATTTAATTAATAGCGTATTATGATCAACACAATCAAACGCCTTCGACAGGTCGCAAAAAACTCCGATAGCATCCTGTGCGGCCTCCCATGCAGAATAAATATGAGATATAAGGGTAATTCCTGCATCCGTAGTCGATTTACCCCTAGTGAAACCATATTGTTTAGCGTGGAGTTGTTTTGTACGGTTGAAGTGTGAGAGCATTTGATTGAGTATAATCTTTTCAAATATTTTACTTAGTGTTGGAAGAACAGATATTGGTCTGAAATTTGAAGGATCGCCCTTATCTCCCAACTTGAACAGAGGTATCAGTTTACTGTGAATATATTAGCTAAGTGTGGGGCTATAACTAGAATTACTGAACCAATGACTTTGACTGATATACCCCACAGGTATTCCGAATTTTTTAAGTTAAGTAATTTAAACGTTTTGACAATGTCCTGGAGATATACATGATGAAATTTTAAATATATCTTACTGACGCTAGTGTTATTTTTTAATAAAGTCTCTGCTTCATATGAAGATGAATTTAGACGGTCTGTTGTGAGTACGGGTACATTGGTCAATAATGTTTCAAAAGCTCGAGCAACATCTGCGTTGGATTTAACAACATCATCACTTATCTTTAGGCAGAAATCATTGTCCCTTGGTATAACTTTGCCAGTTTCGCGGTTTATTATTTGCCAAACTGTTTTCATTCTATTATTTGAATTTTGAATTTTTCTATTAATGTGTAAAGTTTTTGCAGTTCTACAAACCAACTTGAAAGTTTTGGAATATTTTTTAACATAGTCATGAAATTTTCGATCAAAGTTATAGGTTTTTTGATCATAAAGGTCACACAAGATAACTCTACTTTTACGAATTCCAAACGTTGCTCAGTCATTAAATTTAGATTTACCGTTGTAGTCACTGACTTTCTTTAATTTGAAAACTTTATTGAATTCTGTCTCAATAATGTTGAAGAAGTCTGAGTAGATTTTGTTTGGGTTCTGTTCATTAAAATCCGGTACTGGCAAATTGATATCTAAGTTTTTCGTATATGTCTCTAGTCTATGGGATGTAATAGGCCTATAAAATGATGGACCAGTCTTATCCTTAAAAGCAATTGGGAATGAAACTGTTTGACCACTGTGATCGGAAGGTAAGCAGTTAATTACACTTTTACTTGTGAATGCACAGTCACAAAAAACGTTATCTAAGCAAGTTTGGCTGGTAAGTGTAAATCTAGTCGGCTCTAAAAATACATGACATAAATTAAACGATTTGAATAAAGTTATTAATCGTTGTTTCATTGTTGTTCCTACAAGCAAATCTACATGAAGATCGCCACAAATAATTAAATGTTTTTTCTATTATTACATAGTTTAGTGAGGGCTTCCTCCATAATTTTCTCAAATATTTCGAAATTGCCATGGCCTTTTTCATCCCTCGGTGGCCTGTAGACACAAACAATAATGTGGCTATCTAACTCAACACAGGATACCTCTATTTGTCTTTCAACAGTAAGTGCAAGAATATCTTTCCGTTGTTTCACCTTAATATTATTTTTCACTAAGATTAAAGAACCACCTCTATCAGCAGTCTTTCTATTGTAACAACTGACAATTTTGTAATTATTTATGTTAAAAGACATCATATTTTCCTTCAACCAATGTTCTGTAACACAAATAATATCAATGTCAGATTTATTTAGAAATAATTATAATACAAGTTCTTTGCCAGGTAGCCCCTGGATGTTTTGATGGGCAATATTTAACTGGGGCTTACATTTTGACATATTTAGTGGCTCTTGTATGCTAGAGATTTCCTCTATTGTCTTATGAACTAATTTAAATTACTTGGAACAGATTCCGATGTTGCATGCAAAGTATAATTAACAGGTGAATTCCCAATAGGGGTGCATGTCATATTACTCTTAACATAAGCTGATGTCAAGTTGAACTTGGTTAAACCAACTGTAGCTGCGTCGCATATATTATCAGCTAACAATGTAGCTACTAATTTTCTATATTTATTAGATAGGTACAATGTATCCTGTGTCAGAGTAAAGTTAGGAATAAAATTATTCATGTCGAAATATAAAATAGCATCGCTGTGATGACATGTTTAATTAAATAAATGAATATTCATTCTATGCACAGATTTGTTCTGTAGTTCTGTCAAATTACAGGCATATGGAAAATTGCATAGTATAAATTTCCATTTCATCCTACTATGTAAGTCTAGAAGTGTTTCTACACTTTTATTCAAATCATTCCGACTAATGTTTGAATGATTTCCTACCATAATTACAATAGTGCTGTACTCATCATATATACCGCGACTAATCATCTTCACTAGATCTACAAATGAACTATTTGGACAGCAAGTGTTCGTTACTTTTTGGTTAAGTCGGTTTTGTAATAGAGGCCCATATCCTGCACCTACTTTGTCGGAGAACAACAGAGTTTTTCTCTGAGCACATATTTTGGTAGCTGGCGGTACACGAGTGGAGGTGAGTGGCGGGACACACGTGTTGGAGTGCAGTTTGTTGCACGTGGCGGCGGTTGGCGCGACATTCGCGGCAGCGAGCGTCGCAACGTGCGCAACGGCGAACGGCGCGGCCCTCGGGGCAGCTTGCGGCTTGAGACACGCCTCAGCAGGGACAGCGAGCGGCGCGGTGCTCGCGCTGTTGAGCTGCGAGGTGCCTCCTCGTCGACGACGCACTGTGGTCTAGGATTTGGCCTCCAAACTCATAGGAAATTCTTTATTCTTAATGTCTGGAATAATTATAAAAAAATATGTAATGTCTCTGGTATACCTCCCTATATGTCATATTAAAACATGGAGTGGATTAGTTGCTCCACAAGTGAGAAAAAAATTGTTGATTATTTTTTTGTATGGGGGAAAACACTTAAAGTACATTATTTCGGAACTAATTACAACTGATGGGCTGGTGCTCACATGATCTATTATCCATGGCATACTGAACATAATGTTATATAATTCATGCACTTTTCGGTGCAGCTTTGGAAGTAGTTATTTTTTGAAATTTTGAATTTTTTGTATCAGCTTTATCATTATAATCTTTGACATAATGAGATGCCAGCCGATCTCTTTGAGAGTGAAAATACCATAAAAATAATAGAAATGCAAATAATAACAAAAACAAAGTTTATAAGTTATTTTATTTTATTCTTTTGATACGGAAATTACAATATGGTTCATATAATAATTAATAATAGCTTGTTAAAAAGTAAATAAAATAAGGCAAAATACATCAATAACAATAAAATGTCATTAGTCAACAGGCTGCTAATGATCTTTATTAACAATAATAGAGGTAATTTAAATATGTATAGATATACCAAATATTTGGGTAATCTCTTAGAATTAGAAACTTTGTACTAATCAAAAATATTTAGGTAATCTCTTAATTTAATGACATGATTCATAATACCTATACAAAATACTGCAATAAAAACACAAATATTACTATGATATATCTAATAAAAGACGTCAAGGACAAAATTAAAAAGTGAGTCTTAGCTTAGTCATCATCACAGCCCTCTTTATCCGAGTCCATCAATGATGCATTAACATCAACAAATTCTATGTTTTCTTTATCTATCACTGAATCGTCATTAATTAGGAGAAGTTTAATATCATCAGTCACGAGCGTTTTTTTACCTTTTCTTAACACAGGTCTTATGCTAGACAGGTAGGGATCTGACGACACAAAAAGACTATAAAATATGTCTTCGTTTGTCGCTTCCCGACAAAATTTGCGCGAATGATGTTCCCGGATTTTTCTAAAGTCTTTGTTTCTAGCTTCCGATGCCTCTTCTGGTAATTTTCCAATGGGAATAACATTAAAGTGTTTGATGATTTCAGCACCATGCAGTAAAAGTTTGTGGACACTCGAAGGCATGTTATACCAGCCATAGAGCTCTACATACATTTCTGCAGTAAGCCGCGCAAAACTTTCAAACGCTTCAATGTTAATGGGTTCCCCACAGGCAAGTACACGCAAAATTGTACCAAATCTTTGGATATAACCCGAATCCAAGCCTGTGATAGCTGCAGTTTTTTCTGGATCGCTAAAAAAAGTTCTGGCTGTGTTCCCGTCATTTGTGGTCCCCGAGCCTAGAACAAAAAATAATACTGCACTAGGAGAAGAGATATGGCTCAATCTTACTCGTATCCGGGCAAAGGCCTGTGCCCGCCGTAGGGACATTAAATATACCTTAATAGGTATCAAATTTATATTTATAATATAATAATCAACTTGAAGAAAAGAATCGTTATGAAATAATAATTTTAACTCACCTTGTTTGACGATGTCTATTAAAAGGCCCATTTCATCACGGAACTTATGTTGTATTGCTTCTTTTCTACTTTTCATCAACTGCTTACTACTGTCATCTCTGGCTTGCCATTTCTTAAAGTCCAGTCTGTACGAAATATGGAGCAGACACTCCATACACCTGATCCACGCATGAACAGTGGACAAACCATATTGGTAAATCTCTTCTGAAACTGGTTTTCTGTAAAGAAAATAAACAAGTTAGTAAAAAGGCAAGTAATGTAATGCAGAACGACAACATTATTTTATTACTTTAGTGAATAACTCACTGTGAAACCTTTTCTAACTGATTCATTTCCGAAGGGGTAGCTCGACAAATGTCACAAGTCTGCGTTGATGTGTTTGATAGTGCAGAAGTGATTTTTCCATCTATCATTGTCATAAGCATGGAATGCTTAACAGCGTGGCTCCTCATAATAGAAGGCTCCAGGGCAGCAATCTCGGCTTCTATTAGAGCTTTTTCTTGGCGTATATCTAACTTATTTTAGTTGACAAACTTGAAGAAAAGTGGTCTACACAGCGTAGTAGAAGATGGTTTTGAGTTTTCCCACACCACTTTCTCACTACATACAAAGCGCAAAGGCACAAAGGAGCACATGAATATACTGGAGTGGTCATCTACGTCAGTTGCTTGCTTGTAAAGGCTTTGTCCCGAAGCTCCATCAAATCCCCATTTGCAAATTAGCAACAGTTCTTTACCAGCCAGCGAATATTCCAAACGTAAGAATTTTCCAAATCTAGCTACAGTATTGTCCAAAACTGCTTGAAGCTGTACTCTTGCGCCACTTTTGTTGAATTCTGTGGTTTCTCTTGATGTGTAGACTTCCTTTTTTGCCTCTAGGATGGCATTGTATGCAGGATAAAGTGACACTCCTTCTTAGCAGATCTTCTTGCACTAGCTCTCATAGTCAGATATTGCCACTTTGATAGCTTCAAAGAGGTCAAAATACCTAAAGCTTTATCTGCGGAATATATGGGCACTGCTTTCTTCGGCTTCAATAATTCCTTTAACTTTGTTGCCTCTTCAGGTTTCTCGATAACAAGTTTTATTATATCTGCTGCATCCTGGCTATCTGCTTTTAAACCTGTTGCGTAAGCAAGGCTTTCCGTACTAATTGTTAAGAGTTCTTGCACTCTCCTTCTCTTCTGTAGGGGGCTTAACTCCGAAAACGGTTTCCTTTCAATCATAATTGATGTTGAGGTACTTACACTGCACATATCTGGTTGGCAGGATGTTGATGCATCCTCATTTACACTGAAATGAGAACTGGAACATGGCTGTTTCTCTGCTGACAATAAAGGTGTCATCTTTTCCTTCAAATTCTTAGGCCATATTATGTCTTTTCCCAACCATGTTTCAAACTTCTTGATAAATGTATGCCTCGCACGGCTAGACAAGATCCACTTTTGTTTCAAAAAGCATTTATATGTCTGGCAGAATTGTTTCAATTCTTTCTTTTCACTTTCTGATAAGTTAACCGCATTCACAAAAACTTCAAATAATACACTGGGCTCTGAGAAACAACTGTTTTTTGCAACAAACATGAAATGTCCAAATTGGTTACAAATCCTTCCATTATAACGCGGAAATGAATAGAACGTATGAAGTATAGTAAGCGCTTACAAGTGCGAGAAACTACTTAATTAACCCATCTTAAATGTCCCTATATATATTGCAATTCCCTTAATTAATGTTTGTCATTAAGCTTGAAACTAAACCATTACTATAACGATCTGGTTAGTCATTCAATGTAATTTCTTTAACTTCATTATTATTCATAAAAGCCCAACACGGGCTATTAACTAGCAATATCCCCAAAGTTATTACAACGGGCTATTAACTAACGACATTATCTCTTTTTAATTTTGTAATGAACATCCTTAGAAATAAACTCGACTGTACAGAGCTTCTCCAAAGGTGTTTGCGAATGTTCGTGCCCGACGCATACATGAGGCTGCGGGGTAGTCGCGCTCGCGCACTGCTGGCAACTCGCGCGTCGCGCACTAACCTTTACCTGTACTCGCCCGTCGCGCAGGCGCAGGCGCTGATCAACTCCGTGATCGCCGCCTCACCACAGTGTGATATATTCACGAGTGGAATGGCGTGCTTGGTGAGGGAATGTAAGAGAATGACAGAAAGACGAATGCAAGATCTAGATAAGTAAAATATTTTACCGCCTTTGTAACGTATTGGTTAATTTAGCTGTAAGGTTACAATTGAAAATAAATAAATGAATGAATGAATTGAATGAATTGACATCCTCAAAGTTATTGATGATGCACCTACATAAACACAAGTACCTAGTATTCATGTTTGCTGCATTCTACCTATGAACTACTCTCATTATGTCGAACATAAACGAATACGCTCATACTAAATATTCAAATTTTTAAAAGTTAACTACATCTAAAGCTGCACCGAAAAGTGCATGAATTATATGTCATTTTATTCAACGTGCAAGGTACAATAGACCATGTGAGCACAAGCCCATCAGTTGTAATTAGTTCCGAAATAATGTACTTTAAGTGTTTTCTCCCATACAAAAAAAATAATCAACATTTTTTTTCTCACTTGTGGAGCAACTAATCTACTCCATGTTTTAATATGACATATAAGGAGGTATACCGGAGACATTGCATATTTTTTTATAATTATTCCAGACATTATGTTCCTATGAGTATGGAGGAACAAATCCTAGACCACTGTGCGACGGCGACGCTGTTTTTTGGTTGGGGCAGCGGTGGACGCTGCAACACTCTCGTTGAGGGGGGTCGAGACCAAAGTTAGTGATGTGGCCTCCTTGCTGGTCTCATTCTCCTCATTCTCAATTCATTTTACGGAATCCACGCTATTCAACCCTCCTACGAGTCAGTTTTCAATTTCTATCTTCCAGCAGCCCTCAGAGAACTCACACATTTTCTATGCTCACAACTCCACAGCATAATACCACGCCTTATGAGCATGGGTTAGACTCCGGGCCACGGTCAAAACTAGGGACAGTCCTACTCTCAATATATTTAAAAGTCACATGAAGAAGCATTACCTCTCTCATTAGAATTACAGGTAGTATAAATGTTATTATTTATAAGTACATAACTAGTCGGTCCTTAAGTTCTGTCACAAGGTTTTTGATAGATAAAACTCAGCATAGGTATATATACGTCACCGTAAGATCGTGAAAGCCGTTAGTTTATGGTCTAAAGTTTTTTCTCTCGATACTCGAACTATCAATAAATTTTAAACTGTACCGTACTGCTTACGATATGACGCGTTAGTTTATAATAAAATCGTTAAATTTTGAAAAGGTTTAAACATGAATTGCAAATGAAATACCAGGGCAAACACTCCGGTAGCATAGGTGAATACTAGATGGGGCCAAGCGCAGCGAAGCCCCCGAATAGTCTTCCTGTTAGGTTGACATATAAGAACAAAATAAACGTAAATTCTAAACCGTGTCGGTCTGGTGTACAATTAGTCGATAGTTTACAAACTAACGCGTTAGTTTATAAACCATCAGTTTTCACAATCTTACGGTGACAGATATATATAATAATAGTAGTATTATATCATCTAATTATAGTAGATTGAAAATATATTCAAGTGATGAATAAACCTGGGTTTATCAAAGAGAGGGCTGGTTTTTCTCGTAGCCATGGTACCTATAAAGTTTAGTATGTAACTCTTGAATAAAACGGATTTACATCGAGGGCCATAAAATCACTCGCGTCGCTCAGGTTTGTAACACTTGAATCATTCGCTACATTCGTGATTTAATCATCTTGAATCAATCCCTGCGGTAGTGATTTAGTCGTTAGAATCCTTCACGTGCTCGTGATTCATCTATGGCCCGCGCTTGTAATCCGTTCTTTATTCACTAATTGCATAATATACAATTGTTTCCCGTGTCTGGTATTTGGAGCTGATGCCGGCAGTGGTAGAGAATCTGCTTGGACGGAAACTAAACAGTTTTTCTATGTTTTTCATACATAATGCATTAAGGCGGTCTTGCGCCATAACAAAACTGTTACGGCGTAAGACCGTCTCAATTCATTATGTATGATAATCATAGAAATACGCTTAATGAATACCATTTCCGATTTTCACAAGAATGTGACAGGTCTTTGCTCGACAACAAGACCGGCTAATGGATTAATTTTTAGCAAACACCCATAAAAAATGTCACTAGCCGCCTCTGGTAGCGACCGGTTAGGTGATGAGTGGCGATGGAGCAGGTGATAGAGCGACCTATAGGCAGGAGGTAGAATGGACAGTGTAGGGCCGGTAGGTCGGGAAGGTCCTCGGTGTAGGGCTGGGAGATAGGATGTATCCTGGGGAACAAGGGTAGTCTCAGGATGTGCAGTAAAGCTCCTGCAATCTCCCCAGCACTAAATCAGTCACGCCGAGAATGCGTGAGGCTGCGATGAACTACTGCGCTATCAGAGTCACTGCAGTAACTACAGACGAATAATAAATACGCGCCCGTATACGGGACAAAACGTCTGAACGTAGTGAAAAATATTAGCAAAAGAAAGTAGAAATGAATGACGTCCGTCAAGTAAACAATAATTTCAAATTTAGAGAATATTATGATATTATAGATAATATTATAGATAATAGATAATATTCAGCTATACAGATTATTCAACTATATTCAGCTATATAACTACATAGAGATAGACGGAATATAGAACGGAATTTGCCAGTACCGGATTTTAATGAACAGAACCCAAACAAAATCTACTCAGACTTCTTCAACATTATTCAGACAGAATTCAATAAAGTTTTCAAATTAAAGAAAGTCAGTGACTACAACGGTAAATCTAAATTTAATGACTGGGCAACGTTTGGAATTCGTAAAAGTAGAGTTATCTTGTATGACCTTTATGATCAAAAAACCTATAACTTTGATCGAAAATTTCATGACTATGTTAAAAAATATTCCAAAACTTTCAAGTTGGTTTGTAGAACTGCAAAAACTTTACACATTAATAGAAAAATTCAAAATTCAAATAATAGAATGAAAACAGTTTGGCAAATAATAAACCGCGAAACTGGCAAAGTTATACCAAGGGACAGTGATTTCTGCCTAAAGATAGGTGATGATGTTGTTAAATCCAACGCTGATGTTGCTCGAGCTTTTGAAACATTCTTCACCAATGTACCCGTACTCACAACGGACCGTCTAAATTCATCTCCATTTGAAGCAGAGACTTTATTAAAAAATAACACTAGCGTCAGTAATGTATATTTAAAATTTCATCATGTATATCCCCAGGACATTGTCAAAACGTTTAAATTACTTAACTTAAAAAATACGGAAGACCTGTGGGGTATATCAGTCAAAGTCTTTGGTTCAGTAATTCTAGTTATAGCCCCACACTTAGCTTATATATTCAATAAATGTGTTGACGATGGGGCTTTTCCAGACCTCATGAAACACAGTAAACTTATACCGCTGTTCAAATCGGGAAATAAGGGCGATCCTTCAAATTTCAGACCAATATCTGTTCTTCCAACACTAAGTAAAATATTTGAAAAGATTATACTCAATCAAATGCTCTCACACTTCAACCGTACAAAACAACTCCACGCTAAACAATATGGTTTCACTAGAGTAAATCGACTACGGATACAGGTATTACCCTTGTATCTCATATTTATTCTGCATGGGAGGCCGCACAGGATGCTATCGGAGTTTTTGCGACCTGTCGAAGGCGTTTGATTATGTTGATCATAATACGCTATTAATTAAATTAAATCATTACGGAGTTAGAAATAAAGCGTTGGATCTACTAAGATCATACCTAAGCAATAGAATTCAAAAGTTAACGGCGTAAAATCTGATGGATCGGGTGTTAAAATTGGCGTTCCACAAGGTTCCATATTAGGCCCTTTCTTATTCCTGGTATATATTAATGATCTGCCTTTCATGGTGGAGAAATTAACTGACATAGTGTTGTTTGCTGATGATACTTCAATGGTCTTCATAATTGAAAGACAAAAAGGAGATTTTGATGATGTTAATGGTGTATTGTCTTTAACCTTGAATTGGTTCACAGTTAATAATTTATTGTTAAACGCTTGTAAAACCAAGTGTTTCAAATTCTCACTTCCAAATGTCAGGCAAGTTGAGACCAGTTTGGTGTTAGACAACAGCACGTTAGAATTGGTAAATGATACGAAGTTTCTTGGAATAACCATTGATACCAAATTGCAGTGGGGACCCCACATAGATAAATTGGCTGGTAAATTAAGTTCTGCGGCTTACGCTGTTAGGAACATCAGACAAAGCACGGATCTGGCTACATCTAGGCTAGTATATTTTAGTTACTTTCATAGTGCGATGTCCTATGGTATCTTGTTGTGGGGGAAAGCAGCGGATATTCAAACTATTTTTATTTTACAGAAAAGAGCTATTCGAGCAATTTATAATTTAAAACGAACAGACTCCTTAAGAGAGCTTTTTAAAGAAATTGACATACTAATAGTAGCTAGTCAATTTATTTTTGAAAATATAATGTATGTACGCAAGAACCTTAAAACATTTTCCAAACTTAGCGACAGCTGTAATGTTAACCTAAGAAATAATCACAGACTATGTGCGCCCCGTTTTAGACTCGCGAAGGTTAGCAATTCTTTCAAGGGTCAGTGCATTCTCTACTACAATAAGATACCTCTGGAGATTTTGAAATTGCCATTTGAGCAATTTAAAAAGCATGTTAAAGCGACTTTGTCGAAAAAGGGATATTACAATGTTCAAGATTACTTAAATGACAGGACTGTATCGGGTTAATCTGGCTCAACACAGACCTTGCTGTTAATAATTTATTCCTGCTTATTAATCATAACAATAAAATTTTTCATATTTGTATTAGTTAAGCACAACCTATTTTTAAAAGAGATCTAAAAATAAATCTGTGGGAGTTTCTACGCCCTTCTTCTCCCACAGTGGTCCAATGTAGAGAAGAGGCAAAAAATGACGTTTGCTAAGTATATGTAAATATCTACAGTAATAAAGTACTTTGACTATTGACTATTGACTATTGAATAGAACGGAGATAGAACGGAACGTGCCGTGTGACTGCGAACACTTGTTTACATTCTCGTCTTACAATTATCGGAAAATAAAATAGTTACCGCGGTGAAACTACTTCCAAACTCAAGATAAATATTATTTGACCAGTGTGCTACAAAGTGAACATTCTGGATTGCTGAAATTCATGTTAAATAGTAAGTTAAAACTCAAAATCTTTAGTACTAGCCGACCAAACATGATTGCATACGTCAACGCAAAAGAGAGAGGCCTAACATACAGAGAGAGAGAGAGAGAGAGAGAAATACAAACAGACAGCTAGTGTCACCGGAAAGGACCAATCAACGATCACATACCCTGATTGCGTTCCGCTCCACGCATTGTGTCTTTACTGCAACCATTGCGGTTGTTTTGGTACTGCTACTACAGTACAGAGGGCGCTGATATAAAATTGCATTAGAAAACTACAAACAGCTATGGCAAATTGTGATGCTTGTCAGCAACATGCGAATATATCAGATCGCATACAATGCTGCTGTTGTAAAAATATATACCACTACCAATGCTTAAATATTACAAATGAGCAATATACAAAAAACACGCACATGTACGATATTTCTTGGACCTGTCCTGGCAGAAGAAGCCAGCAACTATCGACCAGTTACACTGATACCAATATTCTCGAAAATATTTGAAAAAGCTATGCAATTTAGGCTTAATGACTACTTTGAGAAGCATAAAATAATTACAAAGGAACAATACGGTTTCCAAAAGGATAAATCTACAATTCTAGCAGCATTCAATCTAGTATCTAGTGTGGCGAAGGGCTTCGATCTTAAATACAATACATCTGTTTTATTTTTCGACATGACGAAAGCTTTTGATTTTGTCTCGCATGATATTTTGTTAGATAAACTAGAACAATATGGCGTAAGGGGACCACCCCTACAATGGATACAGACCTATATTCGTGATAGGAAACAAAGTGTGCACATAAATAGATTAAATAGCAATAACAAAGAAATTAAATATGAGTCTGAATATAAATATAATAATTTTGGTGTACCTCAAGGAAGTGTTTTAGGCCCACTTATGTTCTTAATATATATAAATGACATACCAAAAGTGACTTTACACCAATCCATCTAATTCGCGGACGACATTTCGATTATAGTAAGCAATAATAATAATGACATTCTATTTAACAAATCAAATTATAATAATGGTAATAAGGATAATAAATTAATTGATAAACACAAAAATGACATACATAAAACAATAGGGTTAGTAGACGATTGGTTGAATAATAATAATCTAAAAATTAATGTGACTAAGACAAAGTTAATGAATTTCAACAATGTCAGTGATATCACTATAAACTATAATAGCCAAATAATAAAATGTGAAAATAGTGTGACATTTCTCGGTATTGTAATTGACAAAGACCTTAACTGGAAACTGCAAATTGACAAGGTTTGCAATAAAATAAGTAGATTTGTATTTGCACTCTCAAAGCTGAGAAAAACTACCACCCTCCAAACAACACTTGCTGCCTACCACGGATACGTGGAATTCGTGTTAAGGTACGGCATCATCTTATTTATCTTTATCTTATCAGATTTCAACAGAGCGTGTGTTATACAAAAAAAATGCGTCAGGGCAATATTAGGAGTAAAACCCCAAGAATCATGTAAAACGCTGTTCAAAAAACTAAACGTTTTAACTTTACCGTGTCTCTATATATTTGAAGTAGCAAAATTTGTGAAACAGAACATGAATATGTTCACGAATGCTAAAGAACAGTTTCCAAGGAATACTAGAAATCCGGATAGGTTAGTACTGGAACATAAGCCACGAACAACGCTTTACCAAAAGAATTGTTATGCAATGAGCGTAAAAATATACAACAAATTGCCCACCGACATAAAAAGTCTCCCTTTCATAATTTTTAAAAGAAAGTTATTTCTATGGCTTCAACAGCATAATTTTTATGCACTTTCAGAGTTTTTGATTTATAAGTCTTAATATTAAATTGTTTGTGTGTGCTTGATAGGTCCTATACACAAATCGAAATATACTACTATTTGCATGCTGTATAAATATAGCTGAATAAGGAACTTCTAATATTATTAACATCTGATATGTCTACCTAATTTCATAAGCAAATAAACGAATCTTGAATCTTGAATCTTGAATGTGCAAATGTAACTAGGAGACAAAGAAATGACAATGCTCCCGCGCGAAGCATCCATTCATCAACATTATAAGCAGACTCCGAATGCGAACAAAGTTTCACGGGCGATACCCTAACTGGTAAATTATTGGCAAAAACTACTTCACAAGATGCAAATGTTTCTGACCTTAGTGAAGTCCCCACCCACCTAAAGGAGCTGAGTGATGTTTTGGGTAGCAAATTAAAAATAGCACAACATCAAATAATAACAGAAATATCATCCAGATTAGAAGTTAAGATAACAATTGCCATGCAAGAATTGAAACAAGAATTATTTAAAGATGTAAAAAACTTATAGTTAGCACAAGCAAAAATATCTAATCATCTAACAAAGATAGATAATGATATTAAAAAGTTAGAAGAAGATAAGTTAAACTTAAAAAAACAAATATAAAAGTTATCGTCCAAGATCTCCCAAAACCAAGCCCCCTATA
This sequence comes from Argyresthia goedartella, assembly GCA_949825045.1. Taxonomy (NCBI): domain Eukaryota; kingdom Metazoa; phylum Arthropoda; class Insecta; order Lepidoptera; family Argyresthiidae; genus Argyresthia; species Argyresthia goedartella. The sequence continues at coordinate 14,328,158 of OX463821.1, read as the reverse complement.
CAAACTCTCCGACAAACGATTGCAGTGACAATTCTAGAAAGGTGGTATTATACGGACTTGATGAAATCTATGGCGAGAATGAATACAGCCTGAACAATACAATTATTGAAATATTTGCAGAACTGTACAATGTGGATCTTGGCGGATATATTGATCAGATATTTCGTCTTGGAAGAAAAGGATACCGTTGGCCTATTGTAGTTGAAGTAACTAGCAAGATCATGTGTAAATACATAACACAAAATTCTACGTTTCTCAAAAACACCGGACTCTACATATCTGAATATTATGATGAAGAAAAACGAAAAAAACGGATCAAAATGCACGAATTAATGAATTCCGCAAGAAGAGAAGGAAAACACGCAATTATAAGAAATAACAGATTGATTATAGATGGAAAAGAACATTATACAGGAAGCAAGACCGTGAAATATAATAATGAAAACAATTACCAGCAATTGAATGGAAGTAAAACCGAAAATCATACATTTCGCAAATAAACAACAAGACCAGTTCTTTAAAATCCTATTTCAGAATATGCAAAGTCTATACAACAAACAAGATATATTAGAAACTTTCGTCGATCAGAATCCATTCCATGCTATATGTATATCTGAATCGTGGTTGTCCCCAGCAAAATTGGATTTAATTAGTATTACAGGCTATAAGATTGCATCTTCATATTGTAGAGTTAACTACGCCGGAGGAAGTGTGTGTATACTATTACCAGAAAATACAGAGTTTATAGAGAGAAAAGACTTTGAAAAGTTTTCTGTTGAATATGTTATAGAATTTATTATGTGCTGTTGAATTATATAATGAAAATATTTTATTAATATCCGTATACTGGAACGGAAGAGAGAAGGACATATTTAATAGGCAACTCAAACTTTTATTAAATCATATCAATAATAACTATCGTCACCGTAACGTAGTACTAGGTGGCGACTTTAATATAAATGTACTAGTAAACGATACACAATCTAATGACTTACTAAATGTCATGTTGGAATATAATTTTGCTCAACATGTAAGAAAACCAACACGTTTAACAAAATGTATAGATTTAATATTTACAAATTTCCAAAATAGTATTAGCCACACTGATGTTATGGATTTTGGTTTTAGTGATCACTAAGGAGCTATTATAAATTTAAAAATTTCTAATGTAAAACATGTAACACAATGGTTTACCGAAAAACGCCTTATGATCGCCGAAAACGTCACTAAATTTAAAAAACAGTTAAAAGAAATAAATTGGATAGAATGCATAAAACCTAACAACAATATTCAACAAAATTATAAGAACTTCATAGAAAAGGTGACGATAATCTTAAATCGATGTATACCAAAAAATAGAGTTAAACTAAGAACTAAGTTTAAAAAACACCTGTTAAAGGTTGGTATTAGGGCGTCATGTAAACATAAACGTTTGCTAAAAATACTAATTAATAAATCTAATAACACATTGCTTAGTAACCATTATAAAGCGTATGAAAAATTATTAAAACGAACAATTATAACATCAAAAAAACTAAATTATGTAAGAAAGCTAAACATGTCAGAAAATAAAGTAAAAACAATGTGGAGTATCATTAATGAACGTACTAATAAAAAACCAAAAAAAGATAAAGAGAACATTAAGCTACAAATTGATAATAATCTAGTCACTGAGCCGAAGGAAATTGTAAATTTATTTAATAACCATTTTGCATCTATAGGTGAAGAAAAAATTCGACTCGCGAATGGTAAACTGCCTGAAGGCCGCCCTTGCCTAATTCCTACAGAAAATTCTTTTTACCTAAGTCCAGTAACTTATAAAGAAATACACAAAATGATTAAAAATATGAAAAAAATTTCAATATTAAAACCCGTACATAAAAAAGACGAAAAAATGGATGGTAATAACTATCGACCAATAGCTTTACTACCTGCAATTTCAAAAATATTTGAAAAATGTATGTGTGATCGTGTTTATTCATTCTGCGAAAAATTTAATCTGTTTGATGAGTGCCAAAATGGTTTTAGGAAAAATCGTTCAACTACTTTAGCAGTACAAAAATATATACAGGAAATTATTAATACATTAGATAACAAAAAATATGCTGTTGGAATATTGCTTGATATGACGAAAGCCTATGATACAGTCCGATACAATATATTACTAATTAAACTATATGGAATAGGTATACGTGGAAAAGCACATCAATGGTTTCAAGCATACTTGAAAAACAGGCAACAATATGTAGAAATCGAATATTATAATGAAGAAACTAAATTTATAGAATCTATCCGATCAAACAAAAAAGCTATAAACTTTTCAATTCCACAGGGTAGCGTTATTGGATACCTTTTGTTTCTCATTTATATAAATGACCTGCCAAAAGTTATAAACCAGAATTGTGTATTATTTGCAGACGATATCTCTCAACTTACTACATGCGATAGTGATTTTAACCTAACTGCGAAACTCACCTCCATCTTAAATATAGTAACTGACTGGATGCTAGATCACAACCTTCAAATCAATTACTCAAAAACTAAAATAATGGCCTTTTACCCCCACCAAAAGAAACCTCTTGCCATAAACCTTACTTACAATAATATGTCAATACAAACCGTAAATGAATTTAATCTATTAGGCATAGATATAGATACCCATGTTAACTGGAAAAATCATATTCAAAAAATTCACATGAAATTATCACGCTTCTGTTACGCTCTAAGAGAAATAAAAGAATCCACTGACTTTTCCTCTGCTCTAGCCATGTATTACGCTTATGCGTATGCATGGCTAAGTTATGGTGTTACACTATGGAGAAACAGCGTCGATGCACCTCGACTATTTACAATGCAAAAAAAGCTAATCCGAATCATATTTAACTTAAAGCAAACAGATAGTTGTCGACCCTTTTTTCAAAAACATAAACTCCTTACCCTCCCTTCAATTTATATTTTGGAACTATGTAAATTCGTCCGGAAATACAATCATTTTTTCAATCGCCGTGAGCAAATGAATCAAAAAAATTTGAGACATAAGAACAGACTTCATTTACCATATTCAAGGTTAAAACTACACTCTTCCAGTCCATATATTATGGCAATAAAAGTTTATAATAAACTACCGAAATCATTGACAAATGAACCGAAAGATAGCATTTTCTTTAAAAAACTAAAACTAATGTTAATAAATAAAAGCTACTATACGTTATTAGATTATTTAAGTGATAGACTACAAAAATAAATAAAATGCCTTCTCCCTCCCTGTGTTGCTGTGCCCGTAAGGGTCCATAATGTGAGACAATTTATTATAATTATTAAGACCAAATGTACCATTATGGAATGCAAATAAACTATTGAGCATTGAGTATTGAGACTAAGTGAATAGGTGTAGCATATCAAAATACCTGTTTTTGCTTTAGAAAAACTGCTGAGACTATACTAACACCAGTTACAGAAACGATCCTTAAATTTTAAAGCTCCATTAAATCTAATGACGTGTCAGTTCCATAAAATTTTGTTTTTTTATAAAACATGGCTCATATTTCTGAGTAAATAATGTCCATGACAGTTAAACCGCCCGGAAATTAGGCCCATTAGCGTTTAATGGGGCTTTAAAATTTAAAGATTGTTTCTGTTACTAGCTATGTCGTAAAAACTAACAGTTAAGCTCTACTCATTCATCGGAGATTGATATAACAACTATCAGACATCAGAATCATACAAAGATCACACCAGAGTCTACAATTAAGCAATGCAGATTCAAACTTTCATACAGGGTGTATATTAAAATCTAGACACCCAAACCCAGCTAAAAGGAGAAGTTAAATTGAATGGATCTGTGGGCAAGAATAAGAATATAGATTTAATATAGGAGCCGCATAATAAGAGAATTTTAGATTGCGATTTGTGAAAAATTGGCAAAAGTGATGCAGTTTTTTAATCTATTGGGATGTGTAGGATATAGAGCGAATTAAAATATATATGTACCCTCCCCTCCTTCCTGCGGGGTTTGCGTCACCTCCCCGAAAGTATCCTGAAGCGCAGTGTTTTACAGTTTTACTCTTTAACTTGTTTACATTTGGGAAATTAATCCATTAATATGGATTCTGTCAGTCCCCAAATTATGGTCGGCCAATTAAATGTCACCTGTATAGAAAAGGATAATAATATAATTTCGATGTTTTCGATGTTACTAACACAGTTCAGTAAAATAAAGGCTGAAATTTATAATATCGGTCATTTAAGTGAGAGTTATTACTTTGGGAATACATACCTTCATGATGATTAAGGTCCGCTTGTTTATCGTCGTGCTGATTGTTGGTCACAATTGTTGGCCGGTGGGCAAAGACAATGATAATCGCTCTGACAAAGAAGGCAACGACAGAAATGACAACTACGGAAGTAGTATTGAGTACTCTTATTGTGACGAGAAAATTTGGAACACCATAAAGGTGCCAAATTATGGACCAAGTGTCTTTGCAGAACCCAAGAATATTGGCGGTAAGTTACTTTTCTCATTGTAGATCTTTTTATAAAAACACCAAAACTACCGCAGACTTTGTGCCACACAGGCGAGACCGAGAATTTGCCCTGGGGATTTTGACCAAATAACTTCGATTTAAACCAAAGACTATGATTATTTTCATTCTTTTTTTTTTTACTTAAAAAAATATTTTAATTAGCTTTTACGAAACAGTTAGTGTCGACACGTTTTGGAATATAGCTCTACTTTTTTGAATTTCAAATGTTGCCCAGCCATAAAATTTTGATTTGATTTAGATAGACTTTCTTTAATTTAAAAACTTTATCGAATTCTGTTTTAATAATGTTGAAGAAGTCAGAAAAGATTTTGTTCGAGTACTGTCCATCAAAATCCGGTACTGTCAAATTTTTCATATACGTCTCTAGTTTATGGGATGTAATAGGCCTGTAAAATTATGGATCAGTCTTATTTTTACTAGCAATAGGGATTGAAACTGTTTGACCGTAGTGATCGGAGGGTAAGCAGTTAAATACATTTTTACTTGTGAATGCACAGTCACAAAAAACGTTATCTTAGTAAGTTTGGCTACTGTTATTAGACTAATCTAAAAATACATGACATAAATTAAATGAACAGAGTTATTAATCGTTGTTTCATCGTTGTATCAACAAGCAAATCTAAATTAAGATCGACACAATTTTTTTTTTCTGTTAATTACTTACTGGCTTACCCATTGTCTGAATATTATTACACTTTTTTGACTCTTTTAATTCGGGCAAGATAATACACATATTTTAATCTCCTATGCTTGCTTGATATATTTAGTGGCTTATGTATGCTAGAGATATCCTCTATTGTCTTGAACTAATTTAAATTACTTGGAATGTCTTCCGATATCCCTGGTCTGTGCTTAATAGAAGCAGTCAGGTTAGCCAAATTCTTGGCTGTAATACTAAAAAAATAAGGTGGCAACACAGCTACCTTTCGTTTGTAAAAATCTGAAAGTCAATCAGATGAATCAAACTATTAGTAAATTAATTTGTATATAATGTCATATTTAGCTTATATCTAAGATCATTTTCAGCTTGTGGCAAGCATTAACTGTATGGAAATGTAAACATAACAATTATTCATTGTTATACCCAACCCTTACCCAACATTAGTTTGGACCATACAGAAAGGACAACTCTTTCTTAATTGGTTTACAATTATGAAGTTGTCCAAGAGCGTTATTTATTTCGACATAGTTGTAACGATGCGTTTATTTAGTATCTTGCTTATTTTTAAGTCGTAGTTAAGTTTGTATATATTGTAGTACTTTGTTTTGAGTAGTATCAATCAATTTGTTATGTTAAGAGTATATAGATTCTAATTTTATATAACTTTAGCTCAGATTTCTTTTATTTTCTTTTTACAATATGCCATTCTGGAGCTGAATTCTGAACGACATGGTTGTTCTTCTTTAAAGACTGCAAGATAATCTATATCTGAAGTCTGGGCTAAAAGTCGTTGCCAATGTTTGTGTGTAAAATCTACTAATCTATTTACTGTATTCACCATTCTTAGGGGTCCAAGTCCTTGATGGCCAATTTCCAAGCCCTTGATGGCCAATTTCCAAGCCCTTGGTGGTCAATTTCCAAGCCTAGGGGGCTGAATGCCAAGCTCTCGGCTAACCTCTTTTAACCTACGAACTACGAGGCCCTTGGAACAAGTCACCGGATTCGAGATGGAGGCGACGCTCTGACAATGAAGTGACCTGCCCCTCATTGACGACTGAAAGCTAAAATTCATTGGAAACGCCGCAGAAGATTATCCTTCTCTAAATAAAATTATCCGGTGATTTATCTCTCTTTTATTTAGACAGATACTTAGTCAGATCCCACCGCTGCACAGTTAAGTATATGTCTATCTACTTTTAGTATAAGGGATGTATTTTTCTCATAATTGAGTGCTTGCAAGGTTTTATATATCGACGGAGGAAAGGCAAAAGGGCATAAGTGACACTTTTTGCGATATTGAGTTAAATATACCGTTGGAATCCTGATTTTTCTGCGTCGATTGGGCTAGTTTTCAAGTCCATCTAACGACTTTATTGTCGCTTATCCCATAGGCGATTTATTGAAATAAACTCAAGATTGTTTATCGAAGCGACACATATTTTTAACAATTTTGATATTTTGGCGTTTAGTTAACAGTTACAATTTATAAAAATCTACTAAGGATGTTTTGCCTCATCGTTATATTTGCTATTTCGCTTGTTATCCACTTTTGCTTGATTGAAGATTTGGTTAATGACGTTCGTTATCTTTTTTTGGCTTTTGTGGATATATAAATACAGTGGGTTTTATTTCGTTTAACTTGCATCTGTACAAGTAAAACGAAATAAAACCTTTGAGCTAAAACCTTTTATTATTATGTGAAAACATCGTCGGTTATCCCTTTCCACCTGAATGCGGGTTGGTAAATTTTGACGCTTAATCCTAATTGCCTGATAGCGATTTTCTGTTTATTTTTCGGTTGGATGTTGTACGTGTTTGTTTGTTTAATACATTTTGTTATTTAATCTCTTTGTCCTGATTTGGTTTTACTACCTTTTTCACAGTTACACCAACATTCTACTGCGAGTGGTGTCAGTTATCCATAAAATCAGTTATTTAAATGTCGCTTACGCACACTTGCGAGCGCAAGTTAGTAGGCTGAATGCCATTTTGCTGCGTCAGTCAGTTTGCCGCAGGGTCCATTCACTCACTAGAAATACTCCGACACACAACAGTTACTTCTGTTGATTTGCCACTGTAGATATCAAAAGAGTAGCAGTACCCATCTCAACTTGTGGCAGCCCAGTTTCGATATCCGAAACGTACAGGTGTTCCCATGATAAACTGTTTGGTAGGACGTCGACCATAATATTGTATCACTGACTCATCAACAGAGAAGTTTACATGAAAAACTCTCCACTGGCACGGGTTTCGCTGTATGAAGTTGCGCAAATTTCTTACTTTGAACATTTTATCATTGGAACCTTCAGCTTGAGCATTGTCGGCAAAGTGTAGGTTTCTCTTTATGTCTAAAAATATATTACGTGCCATGCTGTTGGCTATAAATGGGACGCCAAGATCGTCATCCAAACTCCACTTATTATAATACTTTTTAGTTTGTTATGCTGATAATACCTTGATAAGTGTTATCTTATTGTTAATGAATGTAACTCTGCTGATTCTACCTCGCTACGTGTGTACATAATCGACGGCTAGACCGTTTTGAAGTAAGCAAACATGTAACATGGTTTGCTTAAAATCAAGTTCTACTTATTATTAAGTCGTACTTTAGTATACAGATTGTAGTAAAACTTCTTTTTATTTCATTTAACAAGCTTACTGGCTGACTAGCCTTCTGAAAAACAAAGATTCAGAATTCAAGCCTGGAATTTCGTCTGGTAACTCTTCGATTGTTTTTGACGCATTGCTTCCTTGAGCTCTTGATAGCTAAGAAGTATCCTCTATATCAGTTTATTTTTATCTGCTCAGTACGCCATAGTTGCAGCGATAATTAACATTTGCATTGATTGAATATTGATTATTGATTAGCATTGCAGCGATATTAATATACTTAATTCTTCTTTCACCGGACGGTCGGTGTTAATGACCCGCGCGTTGCCATCCGAAAGAGAAAAAATAATTTAGTGGTTTATTTTGCTATATTTCAGGACAAAAGTTGAAAAAATACATTTGTGAACAATTGTGGTTGGTTTACACATAAATTTGTAAACCAATAGTGAGTTATTAGTGACTTTTGATAACGGAAATCTGAATCAGTTGACGCTCAGTGACTCAGTTGTGTGTGTGAGTGTGCAGGCAAATTCCGCCTTTGTGCGCTACCCCGACCACTCATTTTTCTATGTGTGTCTCCCTGCGGCGGCCAGTTCAACGACAGTTACTCGCTTAATATAGAATCGACAGAGCGCAGACGGTGCAAGTAGGTTGTGTCTCTCGGAGACATTTGGGCTAAAATCACCAAGAGCACCATATTTTGCCATGAAGTGCATTGGCTGTAATTAAAATATAGCTCGCACTGAGCTGCTTGTGTGTAGTGTCTGTAAAGGTTCATACCATCATGGGTGTGTAAACATGACTAGCGCACAGTTTGCCACAGACTATGCAGATCTCAAACTCAACTGGCGTTGCCCTAAGACAACCTGCACTGGTGTTAGCATGCGGCGAGTGAGAAATGATATTACTCCAATAGGCAAGAGAGCACCGACAATGCAGTCTGAGACGTCTATGCAGAAAGAGCCAGAAACCAGAAAAGCCAACACTGATGAGTGCCCTACAGTGCCGACCGTGGCCCCTGCCAGTACCCTCTTGCCTACGCAGCTATCCTCTTCAGTGTCCACTTCAGCTGATGTAATATCGTTGGACAAATTTGAGGTGATGTTTTACCGAAAAATGGAGCAAATTAAGTCTACGCTTACTGAGATTATGAAGGTTGATATCGCTCAAGCCATGAGCTCGTTATCGGCTGAGTCACAAGTGCTGAATTCTAAGTTGTCCTCGCTCGAATCCAGAATCAATAAAGTTGAGATCGAAAATTTAGCCTTGCGGTGCGAGTTGGAGGAGCTGAAAGGACAGTTGAAACCGTCGGCTGTGGCTGAGCTTCAAGAGACTGTAATGGAGCTGAAGGCGGAAGTGAAACAGCGCGACCAGCAGGTGTACAAGCCAACCTTGTACAATGCGAACGCGGCATTTATCAGCACGTTCTAATTCCTATATAATTGTATTTTAACTATTAACATATTTCAGTTCTACTTACTTATTCGCCGTAGCACCTAAATCTAAGCCACAACAGACTATTTTTAGAGTGTATTTCATTATTATAAAAGTAAAGTGTTTTCAACTATACAAGGAGACTCTTTAACTTCCAACTGACAACTTAGCTAACCCTGAGTTGTATGTAAGGCTGTGTGGATCCCACCAAAGACCATACATCTTTTTGGTCCTTCGAGCCGGATCGGTTCTTCAAAACTCTGTGATTGGAGTGTTGGTGTTGGGCAACTGTGACGGAACCGGCAGCGAGCAGGAAGGCACACCGGAACGTGATTGTACGCACTGAGCACGGACCTGATCACATGAACCACCGACAGGCAGTGTATCTCGACCACTGTATCTATCAAGAATAACATACTAACGGCATAGCAGCTCACGCAGAATAGAACTGTCCTCCACTGCAGGGAGTAATCAACTGAAGACAACAAGTCTTACGCAACAAACGCACAGACGCCGGCCGTAGCCGAGTGTATGAAGGCAAGAGCAGCCTCATCTTACTGACACCTGAACCCACAAATCTGGTGTATAAAGACAAGAAAAGTCTTATTCTACTCGTACAGCATCAATCTACAAGATCGGTGGAAATTGGTTCATGAACTGAAGAAACTACCCATACAAGCACAAAAATGATCGGAAAAATCATCGAACTTCAGCTCATCTCCTTCGAAAGTATAAAATCTATATGTACCAACTTCAAGAAGGATGGGGCAGTTCGCAAAACTCTTGAGTACCTGGAAAAGCGCATCAGTGCTCTGGAGGTAAATTGGCTTGAGTTTAGCTCGAACCACAAGATACTGGCCCTAGCAGGAACAACGGACTACGACTACTTTAAGGAGGATGTGTATAACAAAACCAAAATAATGTACGAAGAAACTCTACAGATCATGGTTGACATGAAAAAAGGATTAGCCCCGACAGCCGGAGTTTCCCAGAAAGCTGTACTGGCTCCTGCGGTTCTGCGACTATCCACCGGATCACTAGCTACGCCAGGGACCTCAGGAGCAAATATGGAGGTTAACGAACAAGAACAGACCCACGTTAAGCCCGCTGATGTCGAAAAGGACAGGAAAACTGACTTACTGCGGCAACAAAGATTCAACTTCAACGCACTGAAAAGAGTTGTTTCTAAGATTAATCTTCAAGATGTGAATGAAAAGTGGGAACTAGAAGACCATCTTAAGGTATTAACGTCTAAGTGGGATGCTATCGATAAAATCCACTGGGAGATAGAATACCTGCTGCAAGGCTCCAACTCGGATTACGCCATTGAGTATAACGAATGGGAAGAAACTTACGATCGGTACAAATCTGAGATCAATAAGAAGATGTGGGCCAACATACACTATCAGAAAAGCACGCCGAAAATGGAGTTACCAGAGTTTAACGGCGACTACATCAACTGGACATCCTTTAAAGACCTCTTTCTGGAAACTATACATATAAACCCGCTTGTTCAGGCTTCTCGGCACCTAATGACCTCGCAGGGGCCCATAGCTACGAGGTAACGTAACGATCAGATGCCAAGAAGCAAGAACGTCGGCGATTCACCGAGCTTAAGTAAATAGATTCTATCTGACCTGGTCTGTGCTTCGTTCCCGTCAAACTCCTGTCTCTCTGCAAGGCCTGGGTGCACCCTAGGCTCTTCTTGGTAGACAGGTTCTTCAGCCAACCAGGTATGGCTGGCAGGCCAGCTTCGACGCGCACAGTTTTACGTAAATACGAATTTTATCTGGTTCGGAGAACCACAATACACTCAGCTATAAGACAATCCTGAGGGGAGCCCGAATACAATTGCAGATGGCTTACGATTTTATTTCAATGCCCTATACCAATACGCGTTCCATCGCGAGAGCTTCTCGTCAGTCAGTTGTCAAAAACTGCCCTGTGGCAGCTCCGTCAAATTCAAAATGGCCGTTCCGGTACCATAGATCGAGTATCGATTCTGAATCGAACAATCACCCGCCCGGACAGGCACCCACCTGTCCCTTAATCTACGGGCAGCCGAGACAACGTTGCTACCGCTCGTTTTTGTACCGAGCCTCCTACTAGAACCTCTGCAGACCGGGGGGTCCCGTCCCTGCCAGGGAACAAGTTAACAATGCGCCCCCTGCGCCAACGCAGTGGCGGTAGGTTAGCATCCTTAACCAGCACGAGGTCACCAACACTAGGGGGGCTGGTTTTGTCAGTCCACTTAAGGCGCTGTTGCAAGATATGCAGATACTCGAGCGACCAACGCTTCCAGAAATTCTGAGTAAACTGCTGCAACATCTGATACCCTGACAACCGATACAATTTCACTCCCTCGAAGGGGTGCTCGGGCAACGCGTTAAGTGGCTGTCCTATCAAGAAATGGCCTGGGGTCAGAGCCTCCAGGTCATTTGGATCCGAGCTGAGCGGACACAACGGTCGCGAATTGAGATCGGCCTCGATCTTACAAAACAATGTCGCGAGCTCCTCAAAAGTCAGCGCGGTCTGACCTACTATACGCCCCAAGTGCGTCCTAGCTGACTTAACTACGGCCTCAAAAATCCCACCCCAGTGGGGGCAACTCGGTGGGCTGAAGGTCCACTGTATACCCCGACGGGAGAGGGCCGTTCCTATATCCACTTTATTTACATTCAAAAGGTTGACTATCTCTCGTAAGCATCGTTCCGCAACGATGTAGTTAGAGCCGTTATCAGAGCGGATCAAAGTTGGAAGTCCCCTTCGAGAAACAAACCTATCCAAACAAGCAATGAAAGCCTCTGTCGAGAGATCAGCAACGAGCTCGAGTTCAGGAGCCCGACATCCCCTGGATGCACAATAAGACGGGTTCAATTCTCCTGGTACATGTCTCCAGGTCAGTGGGACCTCAGACGACACAATCTGGGAGACACGGTTCGCAACAAAAACCTCTAAGTTATGGACCGAAGCCTTCAGCCAGCACAAAACAATCTGGCTGTCCGTCCACGCGTACACCGTATCCTCCAAAACCACTGACCCACGCAACACTGTTAGAGTGTGATTCAAAAGTTTGGTCAAAAGAGCAGCCCCGGACAGTTCCAGTTTTGGAATCGTCATCCTTGTCCGAATAGGCGCTACCTTGCTTTTTGCCAAAACCAAACGCACGTCGACCTCCCCGGTGGAGGTGACGGTTCGCAAATAAACCGCTGCCGCAAACCCTCGTTCAAAGGCATCACAAAACCCGTGAAGGGTTGCCCTGTAATCCCCAGCAGGGACCAATTTCCTCGGCAGCGATACATTATTTATCTTGAGGCCCAACCATTTCGCTAAATCGTTCGATACAATGCAGCCCTGAGCTCCTGAATCTAATAGGGCGCGAACGTATGTTGGGTTGCCCGCCAAATCCCAAACAAGCACAGAGGCGATCGGTAACACCACCGTCTCCGGTTGGGGGGCAACAAATTGTTGGGCCGCAAATTCCTAGTGAGGGCCCCCGGGGCCCCACTGTGCCTGTAACCGATCAGGTAGGCAGCTATACGCCAGAGGGTCCCATTGTACAAATGGCCCACGCGCCGGTTCCATTGCCACCCTACGACGCCCCCCGAAGGGTTGTGGGCGTGAATTCAACCGTGGCCGCTCCATGAGCGGGGGGGACATCACATGCGACCGACGAGGACGAGGCGACGAGCGGGGCGACAACTGAGGCGGCGTCCGAACCGCACCCGCATAGCTCGAAGTTGTCCCATGCCACCCGCCCGTTACGGCCTGCTCAACACACCCAATGTCCCGCTGAGTCGGATGCTGAGTCGCAACCGAAAACTCAGGGCCCCCCATGTGATGACCCTGAGTGCGGCCCTGCACCCCTGGGTGGCTGCGTGCTTGTGGCCCCATTGCCCGCTGAGTCGGATGCTGAGTCGCAACCGAAAACTCAGGGCCCCCCATGTGATGACCCCGAGTGCGGCCCTGCACCCTAGTACCGCCCTGTGCACGTGGGGACATTGGCCCCTGAGTTGCGCTCCGAGACGCAAACGAATTCTCAGGGCCCCATGCCGTGTCACCCTGGGTACGGCCCTGTGGTGGCTGTTGGCCGGACCGGTTCATGCACAACAAATTGTGGTGGGCCCCACCACAGTATCCGCACAATTTTGTGCGCGTGCAGTCCCTAGCCATGTGTGGCCCGAGGCACAGGAAGCACCAGCTCCGCTGCTTGGCCATCCGGCGCCGTCCCTCAACCCTAAGTTCCCCGAACTTATTGCAATCGGCCACAGCATGGCCAATCTGCCTACAACATGGGCAGGTCTCACCTGCACCCCTGGGTGGGGTCAATGCACTCACAGTCCCATACGACTGCCGGTTGGTGCGGTCCTTCCTCGTCGGAGTGCCCCTACTCACAGCGCTCCCGGCAGCTCTCTGTGGCTCCGAAGGATGGGTGACCGTCAACCCCAAATTCTCTGCCCGTCGAGCCTCCTCTTCCAAAAATCCGACCAAGTCGGAGAAGGCGGGCAGGTCCTCGGCCGACCTCCCGTGAGACTGTTCGAAACGAGTCTGCACGTCAGCGGGTAGTCGGGAAAGTACAATGTACAGCAATAGGTAGGACCATTCACCAACCGGAAGTCCAAGATTCTCTAGGGCCTTGGTGACGGACAACAACGGGTTCAAAACCTCCGTCTGTATGGCCCCGACCTTGTTCACAACCGGGATGCTAAACAAACGGTTCAGTTGGGCATCGGCCAACCTCCGTTTGTTGTGGTAACGTCTTACCAACAATTGCCTGGCCGTCTCATAGTTACCCTCCGTAACTGTCAAATGAGCGACCAGCTCCCTAGGCTCACCCCTCAATGCTGCCACCAGCTGAGCCATTTTGACCGACTTGGTAATGTCCGATCGCATGTGCACCAAACTGTCGAACAGATTGATGAAGCTCATCCATTCACCGGACACTCCGTCAAAAGTAGGCATAGTTATGGCCGGTAACCTGGACCCTGAACCCTGAAGCGGCAGAGGTGCTTCAATTTCACCACCATGGCTGGACTCGCGCTGTCTACGTATGTCCGCAGCCTTCTGCGTGATAGCAGCTGCCATCTCCATACACTGGTCGACATCCCCTAGCAGCCGTGACAGCCTGTCAGATGCGCAACCATCAACTGATTCCGCCTGCGCGGACAATTCGAGCACCCTGTTGTAGCGTTCCTTAACGTCCATAGACCGCTCCAACACCACATCATGCCTATCTAAACGGTCTATCAGACCGTGTGCGGAGGAAAACCATCTGAGTTCCTTAGAAACACCCTTCTGTATTTCAGATAACGACATGATCGGAACGATACTTACTCACAATTTGCAATAACTCAATTATATTGGACCCTCCAGTCTACAACCCAAACGAGGGAACCCTAAACTATAACTTAAACAATGTTGATTTCCCCAATCAATAGAAACCGAGTTTTATATCTACACAAATTCTGTAAACAACAATTTAGTTTCCCTATATCATATAACACACACAGATAGTCAATATTAGTTCAAGTTATAAATTGCTATAAACTGAAAACAATGTCCAAACATTCATTAGCATTACTAGACCACTAATAGATTGACTATGCAAACTTCAAACTGCAAACATGATATGACTTCAATGCAAATTTCAATTCACCTACAATGTACCTGTAATGTAATTACTATTCTGAGTCACATCTCAGTACAACTGGTCATTTAGGGAAAACTGTTATATCTGTCTGTCTACTACCAGCAGTAGACTTATAACTTATAATACTACCAATCTATGTGGATACAGGAACAAAACCAAGTTAGCTAATAACCGCCTATATCCGTGGGTTCCTGGAGCCCTTGACGGCTGCAAATCTCAGGAAACCACGCTCTTGCTACCAAAATGTTCAGGCTTCTCGGCACCTAATGACCTCGCAGGGGCCCATAGCTACGAGGTAACGTAACGATCAGATGCCAAGAAGCAAGAACGTCGGCGATTCACCGAGCTTAAGTAAATAGATTCTATCTGACCTGGTCTGTGCTTCGTTCCCGTCAAACTCCTGTCTCTCTGCAAGGCCTGGGTGCACCCTAGGCTCTTCTTGGTAGACAGGTTCTTCAGCCAACCAGGTATGGCTGGCAGGCCAGCTTCGACGCGCACAGTTTTACGTAAATACGAATTTTATCTGGTTCGGAGAACCACAATACACTCAGCTATAAGACAATTCTGAGGGGAGCCCGAATACAATTGCAGATGGCTTACGATTTTATTTCAATGCCCTATACCAATACGCGTTCCATCGCGAGAGCTTCTCGTCAGTCAGTTGTCAAAAACTGCCCTGTGGCAGCTCCGTCAAATTCAAAATGGCCGTTCCGGTACCATAGATCGAGTATCGATTCTGAATCGAACACCGCTACTTTCTAAGACGCAAAAAATGCAACATCTGAAATCAAAGGTCAAAGGAGAAGCCGAAAAGTTAATTCAACATTTGAACATAAGTGCCGACAATTATGATTCATGCTGGGATATCATCTGCCACCGTTACGACAATAAGCGGCTGCTGTTTACATCTCACATTAATACACTTTTGAATCAACCTACCATCCAGAATCCTAACGCTCTCAAGATCAAGAAGCTACACGACACTACTATTGAATGCTTGAATGCGATAACGAACATCGGAATCGACATCTCGACCTGGGACCCACTCATAGTGCACCTGATAGTACAAAAGCTAGATCCTGAAACCTACAGCGATTACATGCACAGCCTCGAGGATCCAAGAGAATTACCAGACGTAGAGGCATTTGTAAAATTCCTAGAGTCTTCTTTCATGGCTTTAGAGACTCTTTACCCTGCGAAATCTGGAACTCAAGGAAATTCGCATACTCGAAAGGAAAATAATTTCGCCGATCAAAGGTCGACTAATTATAACAAGTCTGTGAAATGGACAAAGACCTACCATACGACGATTCGAAACTGTCCACTCTGCAAAAGCGAGCACGTGTTGATGAACTGCCCTACGTTTGCTGACATGAGTATTGAGGCACGGAATGCGGCAGTCAAGCAAACGCACGTATGCAAAAACTGCCTATTCAGTCACGAAGGTCGAAAGTGTGACTCAAATAAAACGTGCAAGATATGTAAAAGATTTCATCACACGTCCCTGCATAATCCGGATATCAAGAGAAGGATAACCCGGAATCCTACTACAACCCAGAAGAGCAATCACGTAAATGGAAAAAGTGAAGTGCTTCTGACCACAGTACAACTAATGGCAAAGGATGTAACCGGGAATCATGTTGTATTGAGAGGATTGCTCAAGGATCAAGGATCACAAGTTAACCTCATTACGGAGAACGCAGCCCAGCTCTTAAAGGTACCCAGGGAACGCTACAGCGCGGCTATTGTCGGGATCGGATCATCACCCGAGTCCAGTAAGGGACGTGTGAAAATTGAGTGCAAGTCTTTAAACTCAAACTTCACCTTCAAACTCGTTATGAGAAAATTGATGAACGATCTACCGAACATATCGGTTGACAGGACCGACTGGAGCCACTTAAACAACATCAAGCTGGCTGATCCCAATTGCCATCAACCAGGCCGTATCGACATGCTACTGGGGGCCGAAGTATATGCAGATATCATCATGGACGAACTTCTTAAACAAAATCAACAATCACCGGTTGCTCAACAAACAAAACTGGGTTGGATCTTAAGCGATAATACGAAGACATACAATTGCTGTGTAATGCTGAACGACATCGAAGACTTATCCCGCTTCTGGGAAATTGAAGATATTACCACAGAAGAACAGTCAAGAGACGACTTTTGTGAAAAATACTACAAGCAAACTACAAAACGACTGCCAGACGGTAGATACGTTGTGAAGATGCCTCTCAAGGAGGACATCTCGACTAAATTGGGATACTCAAGAACCCAAGCTATGTCACAATTTTTTCAACTAGAGAAGAAAATGGCGAGACAGGAAAAACTTGCTGTCCAATACAAACTCTTCATAAAGGAGTACACCGATCTCGGTCACATGAAACCGTCAACAACAACCACTCACAACTCGACGGCGCTTCAATCATACCTCCCCCATCACGGTGTTATTCGAGAAGATTCCGCGACAACTAAACTTAGAGTTGTCTTCAACGCTTCAATGAAAACAGACACGAAGTACAGTCTGAATGATTGCATGGAATGTGGACCAAACCTTCAAAAAGATATTTTGACCCTTATCATCAAATGGCGTACCTATCGTTATGCTTTAACTGCCGACATCGAGAAAATGTACCGCCAAATTCTAATTGATGAAGAACAACAAAGCCTACAAAAAATCATATGGAGGGAGTCCCCGCATTTACCATTACAAGAAATGCAACTGTGCACCATATGGGACAAAAGCGGCCCCATTCTTGGCCATGCGAACTTTACAACAATTGGCTCAAGACGAAGGACATGCATACCCACTAGCCGACAAGGCGCTCCGAAGCGAGAGTTACATGGATGACCTAATTTGCGGAGAAAACACCTTAGAAAAAACCGAGGCGCTACAAGTCCAACTCAGCGAACTTTTAAAAAAGGGAGGATTTATACTGAAGAAATGGGCCTCCAACGAGTCCTCAATCCTGAAAGATCTTCCAGAAAATTATAAACACCCCCACGTTACCATCGACCTTAAACAAAAAGAAGCAATGAAAGCTCTGGGTCTTAGGTGGAATACGAAGACGGATGTATTCTGTTTTCACTGGGAACTAACCGACAGAAAAGGAAAGATGACTAAACGAACATTATTATCCGATATCAGCAAGATATACGATCCCCTTGGATGGATCGCACCTGTAGTCATAAAGACAAAAATATTGTTTCAAACCCTGTAGCTGACAAAAATGTCCTGGGAAGACAAGCTGCCTCTTGAAATCGCCAAAGAATGGGAGCAGTTACGCGGCGATATACCGAACATTAACAACGCCACTTTACCAAGGTGGATATCGTATACGTCACACAACATACCTTTGGACGGATTTTGCGACGCCAGCGAAAAGGCATTCGGTTGTGTGATTTATACCACAACGGACGGCGAGTGCGGAAAGCCAAAAGTAACGCTATTGGCAGCAAAAACAAAAGTAGCTCCAATAAAGAAAAAGCTGACATTACCAAGGCTAGAACTGGAGGGGGCTGTTCTACTATGCAGATTAATGGAGAAAGTGACCAACGCCCTACCAGAGTTTCCAACGACGGTTCACTTCTGGACTGACTCACAAGTAGTCTTAGCGTGGCTACGAGGAGATTGTTCTCGATGGGACAAGTATGTGGCGAACAGGGCGTCATATATTAACAACACGTTCCCGCAAGGAAACTGGCATTACGTCAAGACCGGCGAAAACCCCGCTGACTGCGCTTCAAGAGGCCTTCTCCCCAGCCAACTTACCAAGCATACGCTTTGGTGGAACGGACCTGAATGGTTAACAACCACAAATGATCTACATGACGACATAAAACCTGACATCACATATGCATACGCTGTGACGAAAAACGCTGAGTCGAGCAGCGCGCAAAAGATAGCGGATACCGCACCCAAACAAGGTGTGATACATGACCTGTTACAACGTAGTAGTTCATTGACACGTGTAGTACGAGTGCTCGGCTGGTTGTTACGAGTCAAAACAAAGCAGAAAAATAGGTACTTGACACTTAACGAGCTGAGAGATGCATTGCACAGAGTTGTAAAATGGGTTCAAGAGGCAGAATTTAAAGGTGAAATCAAGCGCCCCATAAGCAAACTAACATCCCTCCCGATAAATAGAAGCCAACGAACAGATTTCGACGAACTGGGAAAATCGCAGGAGTGTAAGACTAAAAACTCATCACCCGTGTTAAAACGCGGAGGAAAAGTGAGCAGCTTCCTTACCTTACTACTATTATCATTAATATGCCTGCCATCAATACCTGTGTCTCGAGCTGAAAACATCGATATGAAACAGTACAAGATCATCACGATTGAAGAAGACCGACCGATGTACTTCGACGAAATCGGAAAAATACAACTAATCCACGACGAATGGAACCTACTTGTTTACTACAACTTATCTTCGTACTGGCAAGCCACGAAAGGCCTAAAAACATATATAGATCACGTAGATCAGATGTGTGCTAAAGCAAAATCACAGACGTGTCTACTTATGACAAGACAGCTCACCCACGAAATCTACCAACTTATAGATTACAACAATTTACTCCTGTCTCATCACCTGAACAGATAATCAAGAGGGTACTTCAATAGAGTGGGAAACCTTGCTCGCACCCTTTTTGGAGTACTAGATGAAGATTTCGCGCAAAAATACACACAGGACATAGAAAACATGCGGACAAATCAGAAATACCAACTACAACTGATAAAAAACCAAACAACTATAATTGAGGCAGAAGAAAATATCGTCAAGAAAAACGAGCAATTCGTGAAAAATCAATTCCAAGTAATAAGGGATTATATTAAACAATCGGAAGAGCAAATGCGCACGACCGAAAACCGGGTCAGCAAGGTACAAATGCTAAGTAGCGCTAACACAGCCGCAATAACCGCAAGCTCCTTGATAAACAGCTTGAAGAAAACTCAAGGGATGCTCATGAATGCGTTGACCGACATTTACAGAGGTCATCTGGACATAAATCTTTTCACCCCTGATCAACTAAGTAAACAGTTAGAACTAATTTCGAGTTCCATGCCTAAAAATCTAGCGCTGCCTATCAAAAACCTGCAAGATGACGCCGAAGAACTCTACAAACTTATTTATGTAAGGGCGAGATTAACTCAACAGTACCTGTTATTTGAGCTTCATATACCGCTTGTAAGCGATGATGAGTACAGCCTTTATCGGTTGATACCGACCACCGTTAAAAATGGAGAAAGATATACGACGGTTACAGACACGGCGGCATACATCGCTGTAAATCTAATAAAAAATACGTACATTGAATTGGAAAACCAAGATGTGTCACAGTGTATGTCAAAAAAAGACTCGCTGCTGTGTCATGAACATCACCCGATACATAACTTACAAGGAAATAACACTTCACGCGCCGCAAAACTGCTGAGTCAAAGAACGCAAGTTCTATGCGCTGCGAAACAAATTCCGTGCAGTGATTACTGGGTTCAATTACACAACAAAAACTCATGGCTCTACAATTGTTGCGATGAGTGTCAGCTAAGAATAATATGTAAAAACCTTGCTACGACAAAACAAATCAGCAAGCAAGGGATCGTTTCTCTAGGTCAAGGATGTATTTTGCAACGGTCTGACATTACGATACATTCCTACAACTCATACGGAAGCAAAATGACGATGGGCTTCAACTTGAGTGTGCCTGAAATTCCAGCACCAAACTACATGGCATCTAGTAACTTCAAGAACATTTCACTACATCTTAAAGAAGAGGATCACAGCAAGGAATATCAAGATATCGAAAAACAAATATAGCAACAAAAGAGGAACGAATACTGGCTGAATTTAACAAACTTATCGACACACAGCATTGTAAACATCGGAATTACAAGCCTCTTATCGATAGCTGTCATAATAGTCGCATTGGTTTGGTGCATAAGGAAGAAATGCATAGGTCGCCGGCCGTCCCCAAGGATCATGCAATCCCATCAAGGATTTGAGATGACAGAGACAGTCAGGCGCCCCAATGACAAACAAACGAAGCAAGAAGTCGGAAAGTCAAGATTCAGTTTTGACTAAAATGTTTATTAATTTACTTGCTTTGTGAGCTGTTGTGGTTTAGCACTAAGTTAACTTCTCCCTCGGGAGCATGTACAAGCCAACCTTGTACAATGCGAACGCGGCATTTATCAGCACGTTCTAATTCCTATATAATTGTATTTTAACTATTAACATATTGCAGTTCTACTTACTTATTCGCCGTAGCACCTAAATCTAAGCCACAACAGACTATTTTTAGAGCGTATTCCATTATTATAAAAGTAAAGTGTTTTCAACTATACAAGGAGACTCTTTAACTTCCAACTGACAACTTAGCTAACCCTGAGTTGTATGTAAGGCTGTGTGGATCCCACCAAAGACCATACAGCAGGCTCTGCTTAATGATGTTGAACTCACATGTGTTCCGGAGTACGAGGGCGAATCTGTTCTCCACATCGTGACTGCTGCGGCGATGAAGCTCGGTGTGAAGATAGACGAGGGAGACGTGGTCAGCGTGACGCGCGTTGGAGCCCCTCGCGTGTAGGGTGCGCCGGCAACAGCGGCAGCGTGGTGGCGAGCGGCCCGCCCCGGAAGAACAGGCCTCGGCCTATCGTCGTGCGGCTGGCGCGGCGCTCCGTTCGCGACGAGCTGCTAAAGGGCGCGAAGGTGCGGCGTGGCACCACCACCGACGGTCTCGGCCTGCCGCCTCACGCGGCGCAGAAAATGCACGTCAATGAGCGGCTCACGAGAGTAAACCGAGTCCTGTTTGCCAAAGCCCGTGAATTGGGGAAGCAGGGTTGGCAATTTATCTGGACTAGGGATGGTCTTGTGCAAGCCAAAGAGTCCAAGTCAGCCAAAATCCAATACATCCGATGCGATGCTGATTTAAAGCGTGTTTTTGGCGATATCCCATGCTCTAACTAACACAAAGTAACGAGCTTACTATATTGTTGCTTTCACAGAGTTGTTTACTTTGCATTATCTCAAATAGTATTTTTATTTTTTACATCACTACCGTACGTATGTACTTTTCTTTCAATGACTTGTAATAAGTCACTTTGTTATGTAGTCGGCGACTAAACAATTTCCTTTGTATTTACTTTTTCACTGTATTGTACCGACGACACCATGTGGTCGTGTGCGTACGCGGCAGCGAATGGGCTTGTGACTCAAGCAAAACTGGTTTCTGGAAAAGTTACGCAGCTCATCAACAACACTTGTATTATTTCTATATGCACACTCAAATCACACTTACAATGTTATGTTACTTATTTATACTATAGTTCATTTATCATATTATTTTATCTGTATCCGACTTTTACCGATTTGCGCAGGATTCTTTTAACTATCAAAGACGTGTCTTCTAACTAATAAACATATCAAAATTTCGTTATGGAACGCGGGATCTTTGAACACTGGGCACGATGAGCTCACAGTGGCTATGCTGCAGAGATCACCCGATATTTTAGCGGTGAACGAGACTTGGCTTAGGGACGGCGAGGTGGGGCGAGCGCCGGCGATACCGGGATACAGATTGCGTCATGTGGCCCGCCCGCTTGCTAATAGGCGCGCCCACAGCGGCAGTGTCGCATTTTACATTAAACTAGGTTTAAAAGCTAGTGTATACCCTCATCCGCCATCAGAGTCTAAAGTTGAGCAAATGTGGCTTTCCTTAAATGTAAATTCAACTAAAATTATTATTGGTACAGCATATCGACCACACTGGATGAAAGTAGACGACTTTCTAGATGTACTTACAGACTCCATTACAACTTTTTCGAGATTTGAACGTATCGTAGTTACTGGCGATTTCAATATTGATTTATGTGATTATGATAACATTATGACACATAAGTTGCAGCAGTTTCTCGAGTACACGAAACTGGTAAACTGTGTAGCCGAGCCAACACATTTTACCGATAATAGCTCAACTCTGATTGATCTTGTCTGCATGTAGTTAGAGTCTCCGTTGAGCATATGCCAGATCTCGGTGCACATGCTTACGTTACAGTAGAGTTAAAGTTAAAAAGGGATAAATATCCACCGTGAAGATTACGTACAGACCTCTAAAATATATTGATATACCGTGTTTCAATGACTATTTAAATAAAATCAATCGGGACGCTATCTTGGAACATACAAATGTTGATCTTATGTTAGAGGCTTTTGAAGTATGCATTCTTGAGTTGTTTGACAAATTTGCCCCTTTAAAAACTATGATTATGAAGAATAAACCCATGCCATGGTTGACCAGCAATGTCAGGTACATGATGAGGCTTCGTAACAAGGCTCACGACCGTTATAAGCAGTCAAAACTAGAATCTCATCGGCAAGAATATAAGTCACTAAAACATTTAGTTAATGCTAGTTTATTTGCGGAGAAGAAAGCATTTTTCGACGAAAACATTTATAAAAACTTCCATAACCCAAAATTACTGTCGAAAAAACTTAGAGATACTACATTACCTAACTTCAAGAAAATTAATGATATTTCTGATAATATTGCCACACCTCACGAAACGAATTTGCACTTTTTAAATATTCCAGGGGTCAACTCTGTTAATATCTCAGATCTTACTTTCTTGGAATTTCACAGGTATGGCCCTGCTGTCTTTCAGCTTCAACCAGTTAATGAGCATGATGTTCGTAAAATAATTTGCAAGATGAGTTCTAACGCTTGTGGTGCTGATCACATTACAATGAGCATGATACTATTGACTTAACCGCAAACTCTTAAAATTATCATCAATATTGTAAACAAGTCTCTTACTACTGCCACTTTCCCCACGCACTGAAAGAACGCTATCGTACGACCGATCCCAAAAATTAATGATCCACAAAGTGTATCCGATTGGCGTCATATTAGCATACTTCCGTATTTATCTAAGATTCTCTTTTGGGGAAAAAACCATATATTACCCAAGCTACAGTCAGGTTTTAGGAAGAACCGGAGTACCACGTCTGCCCTGCTTGATGTCGTAGATAATATACTCGCGGCTCAAGATACCGGAAATGGCACTATACTAACCCTCCTAGATTTCTCTAGGGCTTTTGACTCAATTAATTTGTGTATGATGCTTTCTAAGCTTAGTTATTATGGGTTTGACACAGATGCGGTGAGATGGTTCGAAAGTTACATTACGAGTCGTACACAGCAGGTGGTTTTAAGGAAGAATGATGGTTCCTGTGATTAATCGCAAATCGCCACAACTATTAGGGGTGTCCCCCAAGATACGATATTGGGGCCTTTGTTATTTATTATTTACAGTGCTGACATTATAAAATGCATTACCCATTACAAATATCACATTTATGTAGATGACTTACAAATTTATACAGATATAAATAAAGACAATGTTATTGATAATGTTCGACATATTAATAATGATTTGGATAGGGTGGGCTCCTGGGCAGTTGGGAACGCTTTGGTACTGAATCCTACTAAGTCAAAATATATGATTTTAGGATCTAAAAATCAAATCGAGACAATTAAAAACCTAAACCCACAAATTTTAATCGCGGGTGTCTTAATTGAACATGTGAATGAGGCTCGCAACCTTGGGCTTATCATGGATCAAGTGCTTTGTTTTGAAAAGCATGTTCTTGAGTTGGTCAAGAACTGGCACATTTCTATAGGCTATTATATAAGATAAGATGCTTTCTAAGCGAGCAAATGCGTATCACGCTGTGTGAGTCCTTGGTCTTGTCAAAGTTAAATTATGGAATTTCAGCTGTTGCAAAGGGTGCAAAATGCTTGTTTCGAAATTCCTTCACGCGGCCACGTAACACCCTTCCTTAACAATGCCAACATTCTTAAGATAGCTGGCAGACGGGAACTACATCTGGTCTCGCTCCTGTTTGGGGTGATAAAGCGCGAAACACCCGACTATCTTCTTGAAAAACTTACCTGGAAACATTCACACCATCACCAGCCTAGGAGCTTCTCGAGCCTACTTTTGATCCCCCGTCACGGGTCTGCTTTTTTTCGGGGCAGTTTCAGATATTTAGCAACGAAGTGCTGGAACAATCTGTCGCCACCAATCCGTGATCTAAAATCTATAGCTCATTTTAAAATTAAGTGTAAAAATCATTTTTACAGCTCCAAAAAACAAATGTTTGACTCAGTCCCGATGAGCTCTCGCGTTAGTCGTGTAGTTGGCAAAATAATGTCACCCTGTCATCGTCTAAAGTCGGATGACACTTTTATAATTTATGTACTTTATACTTACACAAAGCACACAATAATTTTGTTTATTTATTAATTTATTTCTCTCTTTACATATTTACATATTATTTAATAAAGTAGGTTATTTAACGCCCACCCATTTATGATTTCCACGCACGATAAGATATAAGATATAAGATGTTTATTCATAAATTTCATGACATGTCAATAACAGGCACAATACAATTGTATTAATTATAAAATAGCAACAACACAGTGAAATGTCACATTAATAAAACTACACAATGTCAAAAGAAAAAATAAAATAATGATGTCAATTAATGAAGTTCAAATGTCAAATTATAATATCAAAATCATAGATTTTATTTAATCTCTATGTCAAAACAAACAGGTATTTAGCAAGTTATACGCTTTGCGGCGTAATGAAGTCATTATAGCTTTAGAACGTTTGCTCGACAAGCCAGCGTTTTAGTCTAGTCTAGATTTAAAAATATTGATATTTGGGGTGGAGGTGATGTTCTCCGGCAGTTTATTGTACACAGTTGGTCCTGCGACCTTAGTTTGTTTTGCCTTCATCAATGAGTGGGCTACTAGGACGAGTTTGTTGGGGGCCGCGTTGTGTGTGCTGTATCTGTGGACGTCCGCGTGCGTTCGGAACGAGTTGAGGTTTTCCCTCACGTACACCGCGATCTGGAAGATCAGTATGGATGGTAGCGTCATGATACCGAGCGCCTTGAAGTGCGGTCTGGCGTGCGTATCCCGCGGCACTCGTGCTATTATCCTTACGGCCCTTTTTTGCATTCTGAACACGCGCTCCTAGTCGGCAGCGCGTCCCCATAGCTCGGTGCCGTATTGCAGTAAGGAGTGCACAGTATTTTTTTAATTTATAATTGTAATTTTATTTGTATTTAGGGCATAAATATAGTACAACATTATTCAAAGAGTATATAATTTACTACGTAAGAATCATTGTTAGTGTTTATAAAAGGGGGACAAGTGTTTGCGGCCAGTTTTCTCAAAATTGCATCATCCACCGAGCCGTTACCTACTCGAATGTGAATTTGAATAACACAAAGGAATTTACCAGCTGAGTATTTTTGTTTCATAATCTAATCACGCTCAACACATATTTTAGACAGAACTAACCAGAACCACGCGCAAAGCACATCACAAATACCTCAAAATCAGAGTATCAATGCAAATTGATTAGCGACCAACCTAGTGTCAATGTAAATTGTGTAAAGTAGATGCGCGGAGCCTGAGCTAGTTCTATGGTTCTACAGTTCTCTGAACTTGTACATACCTGTTTAAATAACTATATCTCAGCTGTCACACCTACAAGGCTAGCAGAATTGTTGTAAACCATCACTGCAAAACTTCATCACCTGGTTTCAAAGTTTCACTATCCCTTCTGAGGTCATCATACACAACATAGGTAGTATAAAAATAGCAACATCAAGACAAATTAGAATAAAAATTTAATAGTGTACTGATAAGAATAAATAAGTACCTAAATTTTATAACACCACTTTAATTTAGTTAGGTAATAGAATAACAATAAACTACTTAGTATCTATTAAGAATAAAGTCCATTTATTAAATTCTACCTAGACTGACTGATTTGTTATTATATAATAAATATGGACATTAAAGTTTTGTGTAGTTATTAGGTAAATTATTTTTCACATGAATTGGTTGCCAGTACTAAAACAATATAAACACACAGCACATACACAAATCGCCTCTCTATATTAGAACTATATTGTATTACCCTGTCTTTCGGTTCCAGCATGGTGTCCAAGATGACAACGCGCAGAGCTGAGACCGCACTGCAGCTTCACAACGCTCTTCAAGATCTTTTGACCTCAAGAGAACTAAATGCTAAATATGAACAAGAGAGAGCTGACAGTGAACTGGAGATTGAGAAAATTCTTATCTCAAATAAGAATCTTAAAAGCCAGTTGAGCCAGCTGCATAGTAATTGGGTCGATGCCTGTGCGGAAAGAGACCAGTTTAGAAATCTGTTAGACTCACTTGACGAGTGCTACCATACTCACGAGTTGAGCCTTCAGAGAATATCATCGCTTGAACAACAGTTACAAGAAGCAAATCAAAGTATACAACAGCTGATGGACCAAAAGGCTGAGGAAGACACAGAAAAAAATATCTCTCTGTTCCATGAGTTGGTCGGGCAAATTCATTTGACTCCAACACAGCAGCCAAAACCAATAATAAATGACATAACAAGTACTAATAAGAAAACAACACCGCTGTTAAAAACAAGAAAATACTTTAAAAAATCCAGAAAAATAAATAAAGCTATTGTCCAGACCCGGAACCGGCTACAGAAGCTTAACAGTTGCCAGACACCGGAAAATAATAAAAAATCAGGATTTTCAAGATTGCTACAGGAAAGAACTGAAGAGTATCAGAAAATAGTCACTGATTTAGAGCTGAAAATATCGCAACTCGAGATTGAACTGCAAAATATGGCTACTGCTTACTCACAATCAGAAGCAGAACAAATAATAGAACTAGATAAAATAATAGCAGACAGCAACACAAATTTACAGAGACTACTCGAGCTTTCGCAACAATCACAACAATGCCTTCACAAGAACTGCCCGGTATCTGAGGTCGAGCCTAACACCGATCCCTTCGAGATTACCACCAGAGAGGTCACCATCATCACATCTGACACAGGTAATACACCACCGGTGGAGTTGGAGGCTGAAAATGTAGGTTTACAGTCAGACCTCCAAGATGCCCGAATAGAAATCCAGCATTTACGTGACCTCCTGTCAAACGCACTCCAATGTTATGCCAAAGAACAGAGTGAGTTAGTCGAACTCAGAGCTGTAACATCTGAGCTACTACAACTACAACGCCAGAACGCGAAATTGGTAGGCATCCTAATTGAGGACGAGGAGGATGAGACCAGCAAGGAGGATGACACCAGCAAGAAGGGTGAGCCCACATCACAAACTCTTGTCTTGACCCCCTCAACGTGTGTGTTGCAACGCCCAATGCTGTCCCGAACAAGAAACAGCGTCGCCGTCGTCGTCGAGGAGGCACCTCACAGCTCATCAGCGCGACCGCCGCGCCGCTAAGTGACTGCTGAGTCGTGTGTCATGCTGCACGCTGCCGCGAGGGCCGCGCCGTTCGCCGTTACACGCGTTGCACCGCTCGCTACCGCGAATGCCGCGCCGCCCGCTGGCACGTGCATATCACCGCACTCCAACACGAGTGTCCCGCCACTCACCTCAAATCGTGCTCAGAGAAGACCAATAGCAAACAAAAGAACTGTAGTTTGTTCAGATAAGATAGGTGTAGATTTTGGTATGTTTTTGCATTATGGCCTTAAGCAACAAGTGACAAATAATTGTTGTTCTAATAGTTCCTTTGAGGATATTATAAAAAAGATAGCTGTAGGGAATTTTGATGAACATACCACCATTGTTATTATGGTAGGAAACCACTCAAACATGAGTCGGAGTGCATTAGATACCGGTATAGATGTACTGCTCAATTTATATAATAAGACGAAGTGCAAATATATTCTATGTAACTTTCCTTATTGTTCTAATTTATCGGGGAAACGAAATAAAAGTGTACATAGGATGAACATGCATCTATACAATATAACGTGTCATCATAGTGATGCTATTTTATATTTCGACATGAATAATTTTATTCATAACTTTACTTTGACTCAGGATACTATGTACCTGTCTTATAAAACGAAAAAACGAGTAGCTACATTGTTAGCGTATAATATATGCGACACAGTTGTAAATACTACAACGCCGTCGCCTTCAGTTTTAGTTAGTAATAGTACTGATAGTAGAGTTTTAAAATAGATAGTTCGACAAAAGAGGACCCCTCAAAACATAAGAAAATTTTTCAAATAAACAGGGGTTTTCTGGCAATCAAATGAAAAATACTAGGACAAAGGGTAAGCCCCACTTAAATATTTCCCATCAAAACATGCAGGGGCTACCTGGCAAAGAACTTGTATTAGAATTATTTCTTAATCATTCTGACACCGATGTTATTTGTATTACAGAACACTGGTTAAAGGAAAATATGATGTCTTTTAACATAAATAATAACAAAATTGTCAGTTGTTACAAAAGAATGACTGCTGATAGAGGTGGTTCTTTAATCTTAGTAGAAAATAATATTAAGGTGAAAAAACGGAAAGATATTCTTTCACTTACTGTAGAAAGACAAATAGAGGTATCTTGTGTTGAGTTGGATAGCCATATTATTGTTTGTGTCTACAGACCTACGAGAGATGAAAACGGCCATGGCAATTTTGAAATGTTCCAGAAAATTATGGAGGATGCCCTCGTTAAACTTTGTAATAGCAGAAAAAAGTTAATTATTTGTGGCGATTTTAATGTAGATTTGCTTGTAGATACAACATTGACAAAACGATTAATAACTCTGTCAAATCATTTAATTTATGTCGTATATTTCTAGAGCCGACTAGAATTACACTTACCAGCCAAACTTGCTTAGATAACGTTTTTTGTGACTGTGCATTCACAAGTAAAAATGTAATTAACTGCTTATCATCCGATCACAGTGGTCAAACAGTTTCATTCCCAATTGCCAGTAAAAATAGGACTGATCCATCATTTTATAGGCCTATTACATCCCAAAGACTAGGGACGTATATGAAAAAGATAGATATAAATTTGCCAGTACCGGATTTTGATGAACAGAACCCAAACAAAATCTACTCAGACTTCTTCAACATTATTCAGACAGAATTCAATAAAGTTTTTAAATTAAAGAAAGTCAGTGACTACAACGGTAAATCTAAATTTAATGACTGGGCAACGTTTTGAATTCGTAAAAGTAGAGTTATCTTAAATGACCTTTATGAACAAAAAACCTATAACTTTGATCGAAAATTTCATGACTATGTTAAACAATATTCCAAAATTTTAAAGTTGGTTTGTAGAACTGCAAAAACTTTACACATTAATAGAAAAATTCAAAATTCAAATAATAGAATGAAAACAGTTTGGCAAATAATAAACCGCGAAACTGGCAAAGTTATAGCAAGGGACAATGATATCTGCCTAAAGATAGGTGATGATGTTGTTAAATCCAACGCTAATGTTGCTCGAGCTTTTGAAACATTCTTCATAAATGTACCCTTACTCACAACAGACCGTCTAAATTCATCTCCATATGAAGCAGAGACTTTATTAAAAAATAACACAAAATTCAAATAATAGAATGAAAACAGTTTGGCAAATAATAAACCGCGAAACTGACAAAGTTATAGCAAGGGACAATGATATCTGCCTAAAGATAGGTGATGATGTTGTTAAATCCAACGCTAATGTTGCTCGAGCTTTTGAAACATTCTTCATAAATGTACCCTTACTCACAACAGACCGTCTAAATGCATCTCCATATGAAGCAGAGACTTTATTAAAAAATAACACTAGCGTCAGTAATGTATATTTAAAATTTCATCATGTATATCACTAGGAAATTGTCAAAACGTTTAAATTACTTAACTTAAAAAATACGGAAGACCTGTGGGGTATATCAGTCAAAGTCATTGGTTCAATAATTCTAGTTATACACTTTATACTTTATTGCACAAAAACAGAAGATACAGATACAAAAAAATGGAAACTAGGTGTACAAAGGCGAGCTTATCTCTAAAAAGAGATTTCTTCCAGCAAACCTAATATGGACAGAATACATGAAATAACAGGTAGACCTATGTGCACAACGTTAAAAATATTAAAATAATAAACTAATTACTAATATGTACATAAATACATAATATCAATACAAATAGACAAAATTATACTACATATATATCAAAGCAATAAACCTACATAAATCTAGTATGGAAGAGAAAGATAGTGTTCTTTTAAGCGAGTTTTAAAAATAGAAAGTGACGGGCTGTCTCTGATGGCGCTAGGAAGTTTGTTCCAGAGCCTGATAGCTCGTAGTCTGAACCCATGTTCATATGCGGCTGTATTGTGTTGCGGAGTTATAAGCAGTGATCGAGCGTGAGATCTCCGAGGCCTATCCGAGGACAAAAATTCAAAACGATCTCGTAAGAAGACAGGATAGCGAGGATTAAATAAGATGTTATAGAGGCAGATGAGAATATGAGAATCCCGACGAAGACGGATAGGGAGCCACTTTAACTCCCTGCGATACTCCGAGACGTGGTCATACTTGCGCAGGCCGAAGACAAACCGAATCCCGAGGTTTTGAAGTCGCTCGAGTTTGTTCAGTTGCTCTTCATTCGCGCTCACCCAGCATACGTCAGCGTAATCGATCAGGGGGAGGAGAAGAGACTGGGCAAGCGTTATTTTTGTCTGACGAGGCAGGAAGTATTGTAGTCGTTTGAGGGAGTGAAAAGTGGCAAAGACTCGCCTACTGACCTCGCTGACATGCGCTGACCAGGAAAATTGGTTATCGAAGAAAACTCCTAGATTTTTGGCCTTAGTACTATATGAGATTATAGTTCCATCATAGGTTATAGGGGTAATGGACAGATTCTGTAACAAGTTAAGGGAAAACCTGGAACCAATAATCAAAGCCTGGGACTTACTAGGGTTGACAAGTAGTCCAAAAGAAGTGGCCCAGTCCCTAATTCGCTCGAGATCGGCATTTAACATTCCCACAGCAGACACCATATCACAGGGAGAAAAATGACGATAAATCTGGAGATCGTCTGCGTAAAGATGGTATGATGACGAGAGAGTATCCGAGACGGAATTTATGAAGACGGAGAAAAGAAGAGGAGAGAGAATACCACCCTGAGGGACCCCCGCAACGAGGTCACACCACTCCGTTGAAGTCACCTCCGACCTAATACGTTGCTGGCGACCTCTCAGATAAGAGTCGAACCAGCAAGCAGAGACGGAGGACACATTCAAGGACTTCAGGGTCTCAACGAGGATATCGAAATCAACGCAGTTAAAGGCGCTGCTGAAGTCCAGCAGTGCAAGCACAGTGAGCTGTTTCTCGTCCATCGCATGCTGAATGTCATCGGTGACTTTAAGCAAGGCCGTGACAGTGCTATGACCGGGCCTAAAACCGGATTGCAGTTGATTCAGCAAGTTGTTTGAGCATAAGTAGGAGGATAACTGAGAATGGACAATGGATTCAAGGACTTTGGATAGGATAGGCAGAATGGAAATTGGACGAAACTCTTTAAAAGAGGAGGGATTTGATGTTTTGGGTAATGGGATAACTAAGGCTTTTTTCCACACATTTGGGAAGGAACTATTGGAGAGAGAGAAGTTTATTATATGTGTGATAGCTGGAAGAAGCTCGTCAAGTACGTTGCTGATCATTTTGGAGCAGATATTATCGTCACCCACGGCTTTGGAGGAAATGGAGAGCACTGCTTTCTTAACCGCATCAATTCCGACAAGTCTGAAGTCAAATGGAGTGGAGGTTGGAGCAGACCTCGAGCGCAGGTGACACAGAGTGGCATTTTTTAAGGTGGGATCCATGACGACAGGGGGAGCTGAGAAAAAAAATGTTGAGACCGTTGAGATCAACAATGCCAGCCGCTTGATCCTGAGACTTACCGACACCAAGCGTTCTAAGGAATTTCCATACTTGAGCAGGTGTGTATCTTTCGATACACTCAAATATATGACGGCGCTTGGCATCACGACACATGCGATTACAGCGGTTTCGGAGGCGTTTGAAAGTGGCAAGGTTCTCGGCTGTAGGCTCCTTTTTGTTCAGGCATTTGGCTCTGTTCCTTTTAGTCATCAAACGTTTGATAACGTCGGTGAGCCAGGGTGCTGGAAGGTGTTTCACCTTAACCTTCTTGACCGGTGCATGCTTGTCAAATAGTCCCAGAATAATTGCGTTGAAGTGGTGGATCTTATCATCAACGGTCTCACTAGTGATAATAGGTGTCCAGTCAATCGACGCGGCATCTGATTTAAGGGATGCAGAATCAATACCCTTGAAGCTACGAATGTAAATAAGTTTTGCATTGCTCTTGGGAGTCTTAATCTTATATGAGAGGTAAATCAGGTCATGATAGGAAAAAGGAGAGTTAATTTGTCCATGTGCCGCAACTTTGTCCAAATTAGAAACTATCATGAGATCAAGAAGAGAGGGAGTGCAATGTGGTTGGAAATGAGTAGCGTTGAGAGGAAGAATATGCATATTGAAAGAATTTACAATGGACTGTAATTTAGCAGAGCGGGAATCATTTTTAAGAAGACATGTATTGAAATCGCCGAGAAATAGGGTATCATTATAAAGAGGAGTCAGCTCATTAAGCAAAGTCTCAAAAGAGTCAAAGTAATCAATACGAAGTGAGGGACTGTAGAGGACTCCGAGCAGAACTTTACTATGGTGAAGACAGATTTCGAGGAAGAGATGTTCTGCTGATTCGGAGTACTCATTCGGGGAGGCACTTATAACTCTGCAAGGGATATCCGAGCGAAGGTAAATAGCTACGCCGCCATCCGCTTTCCCAACTCTGTCGTTCCGATAGAGCTGGTATCCAGGCAGCGAGAACATAGTGGATGGTAAAGTTGGCTTGAGAAAGGATTCAGATACAAGAATACCATCTACATGTTTGCTACTGAACGACTCGAGTAGGTCCGGATAACTGGAGTGAATGCTCTGGGCGTTAATATGAACAATATTAAAATTATTCCCCAGGCCCGCAAAGACAGACGTCAGTTCGACGGATAGCGGTCTCTCCACAAAGGAGTTATCGCTCTCCGCACTAATATAGTCATCACTTGAAGAACATGAGAAGAAACTGTTATCAATATTACATAAACTATCCATACCAAATAAAATAAATATATATTAATAATATAATAAATATGCTAGAATGCGTTATCTAACACAAAATAAAACTACAACTACACTACTAAATAAATATTGACCTAGACCCTAACCACACTTAGCTTATATATTCAATAAATGTGTTGACGATGGGGCTTTCCCAGACCTCATGAAACACAGTAAACTGATACCTCTGTTCAAGTCGGGAGATAAGGGTGATCCTTCAAATTTCAGACCAATATCTGTTCTTCCAACACTAAGTAAAATATTTGAAAAGATTATACTCAATCAAATGCTCTCAAACTTCAACCGTACAAAACAACTCCACGCCAAACAATACGGTTTCACTAGGGGTAAATCGACTACGGATGCAGGTATTACCCTTATATCTCATATTTATTCTGCATGGGAGGCCGCACAGGATGCTATCGGAGTTTTTTGGGACCTGTCGAAGGCGTTTGATTGTGTTGATCATAATACGTTTATAATTAAATTAAATCATTACGGAGTTGGAAATAAAGCGTTGGATCTACTAAGATCATACATAAGCAATAGAATTCAAGAAGTAAACGGCGTTAAATCTGATGGATCGGGTGTAAAAATTGGCGTTCCACAAGGTTCCATATTAGGCCCTTTCTTATTCCTGGTATATATTAACGATCTGCCTTTCATGGTGGAGAAATTAACTGACATAGTGTTGTTCGCTGATGATACTTCGATGGTCTTCAAAATTGAAAGACAAATAGGAGATTTTGATGATGTTAATGGTGTATTGTCTTTAACCTTGAATTGGTTCACAGTTAATAATTTATTGTTAAACGCTGGTAAAACCAAGTGTATCAAATTCTTACTTCCAAATGTCAGGCAAGTTGAGACCAGTTTAGTGTTAGATAACAGCACGTTAGAATTAGTAAATGATGCGAAGTTTCTTGCAATAATCATTGATAGCAAATTGTAGTGGAGACCCCACATAGATAAATTAGCTGGTAAATAAAGTTCTGCGGCTTACGCTGTTAGGAATATCAGACAAAGCACGGATGTGGCTACATCTAGGCTAGTATATTTTAGTTACTTTCATAGTGTCATGTCCTATGGTATCTTGTTGTGGGGGAAAGCAGCGGATATTCAAACAATTTTTATTATACAGAAAAGAGCTATTCAAGCAATTTATAATTTAAAACGAACAGACTCCTTAAGAGAGCTTTTTAACGAAATTGACATACTAACTGTAGCTAGTCAATTTATTTTCGAAAATATAATGTATGTACGCAAGAACCTTACAACATTTACCAAACTTAGCGAAAGCTGCAATGTTAACCTAAGAAATAATCACAGACTGTGTGCGCCCCGATTTAGACTCACGAAGGTTAGCAATTCTTTCAAGGGTCAGTGCATTCTCTACTATAATAAGATACCTCTGGAGATTTTGAAATTGCCATTTGAGCAATTTCAAAAGCATGTTAAAGCGACTTTGTCGAAAAGGGATATTACAATGTTCGAGATTACTAAAATGACAGGACTGTATGGGGTTAATCTAGTTCAACACAGACCTCGCTGTTAATAATTTTGTAATAATTTATTATTGCCTGCTTATTAAATAAAAAATAAAAACATAATTGTATTAGTTAAGCACAACCTATTTTGAAAAGAGATCTAAAAATCAATCTGTGCGAGTTTTTACGCCCTTGTTCTCCCACAGTGGTCCAATGTAGAAAAGAGGCAAAAAATGACGTTTGCTACGTATATGTAAATATCTACAGTAATAAAGTACTTTGAATTTGACTTTGACAGTCGCAAAGTAGCACGAGCGTACGACATCGGTGGGTACGGTCCTGGCTAGGCGGCTGAGTGCGAAGCACGCAGCTCCGAGGCGCCCACGTATCTTGTGAATGTGGTAGGTGATATTTAGGTACCGACAGAATATCAGCGTTGCAGGACTTGCTGCAAGTCCTGCAACACATGCTGAGTCGGAACAAATTCGCTGTTGCGGTACACACCGCAACATATTTTTGGTCATTTTCATTTGGTCATTTTTGTATATTTTTTTTCCGTGTACTTACAACCATGATTATTTAATTTAGTATTTTTAATTTCTCTGTGTAGATACTTGTAATGCCTATATGGCCTAAACTTGTATGATGTGTATTGTTACGGTCAATAAATTGATATTCAATTCAATTCAATTCAATAATTGTGATAATAACTGTGATATATCTATATTCTATCCATCAATATTCGCTATTGCTATCCTTCTACGTTGTGCAATATTCTATCTATGTACTTCTGCCCTACCATATCATACCCTACTATTCTCTAGAACCCGCTGAGTACTTGCCTAACTACTCTAGAATGTCTATTTCTACTTGGTCTATTTAGTGTTATATATAACTACTTCATTTTGCCAACCCCTTCCGGTTGGTGGAGTTCTACTTGCACGCTCCTCTCGGCCTCTACCAGGTCGCAGTGTTGCTGTCACTGGCGTGGGAAGCTAACCCTACGTCATTGATGTTGAGCTGACAGTAGTAGCTAAGCTACTGTGGCTCACTCTCTATGTATATATCTTTATTTTTTCTCTATATACCTATTCTTTGTCATCTCTTTCAGTTAGGTTTGGGTGACTATGCATGTAGTCAGCATATGTCACACTGTATGGAATGTTGAGTCTACACTTTCTATGTTTTTGTCGACTTTGGTGTGAACTTTGTGTGGTGCTGATGTCTGATAGTAATGTGAATGTGTAATGAATGTGCAGAGCCTGACTGTTAGTTTTTAGGACTTAGTAGAGTCTCAGCGGATTTTTCATAGGAAAAATCCTATCCTAAACAGGGGGGTACTGCAACATGGTTTGCTTAAAATTAAGTTCTACTTACTACTAAGTCGTACTTAAGTATACAGATTGTAGTAAAACTTCTTTTTATTTCATTTAACAAGCTTACTTACTTAAAAACATGAATTCAGAATTCAAGCCTGGAATTTCATCTGATAACTCTTCGATTGTTTTTGACGCATTCTTTCCTTGAGCTCTGAATTGCTAAGACGTGTCCTATATGTCAGTTTATTTTTATATCCTCATTACGCCATAGTTGCAACGATGGGCTAGTCCCTTATAATTGTTAGCATACATAATTGTGATAATAACTTGTGTTGTGTAAATAGAAGGTATGCCTTTACATGATGTGCTGTAATTAATTGCTGACCCCCACGCTTGGGGTTCCACCTGTACATCCGCCTACCTACCCTCCTGCTCACAACACTGGACCTGAGAGCCCTCTGTTGTACCTGACTCCTCGCGGCCCCTTAGTGACCGTTGTGTGCTGCCACTCCTGCTACCGGACCTCACCAGGGGAGTCGCAGCCTAAACGCGCAAAGTCCGTCTAACGAGTCCACATCCACGACCTTGCTCTGTCTTCTCTTAAATAAATCTTTGTAAATAGTGTAAACTCTATTTTCATAGATAGGGAACCCTTAACCGTTTCAAACATACCATTGTTCTAGTATTATTTTTAATAATGATGATTATTTGATATTACCCAAAGACGTAAGATGTAAGGCTTAAACAGATTTTTGTGTAACTTAGAATATAGGTAGACCATGTGTTACCTGAATTAAAAAAATAAAGTATAACTTTTTGTACTTTCTGTGTTTCATTAACTTTTTAAATGTTTATCATCCCATCTCATTGCACCAAACAGTAGGCAGGAGAACAGTTTAAGACATTTATGCTACCAAGAGTCGGAGTTGTGTCGTTCTGTAATTCTTGGCGGCAAATGAATGGCGGCTATAAATTCCGTTTCACACGTTTTGCATGATTTAGATTTGAATTTATTTCGTAAGTTACATCATTTTACTTGAGTAGTTATTACCAAAATATAATATATCCATTTATTCGTGTATGTTTTTTCAATAAGTTTGGAGGTCAAGTCTTGTCACCTCACTTTATAGGTTCTAAAATTAGCTTACACCCTTTTCCTGTTTTAATTTTTAAGTTAAAATGCGTAAGCGACATATAAAACCTAGAATATTGTATTATTATGATAAATATTAATGACATCATATAAGGTGCATTATTAGAGTATTATATTTAAAACTATTTTGAAAATCTAGCAAATAGATGATTTTTGGCGATATTCTTTCTAAATTTCTCAACTTTGACAACCCGAATGGCCGGGTCGGCAGGCCTACGAAGGTTCGAGTCCCTAAAACATATTTGTTTGATGAGAACGGATGTTTCTACCCTACTAGTAGACTTGTCCGTATTCCTTGTTTAAAAATAATAGCAAGATCCAAAAGCTTTTTGTGCCATACCATTATAGGGCTTAAAATATCAACTTATTTTAGTTGATGTTTTATGCAGTAGATGATTTATATTTCAGTTAGGAATATAAATCATCTACTGCTAGCTATATCCAGATACGGCAAGGTCAAGGCATCCATGTTGTCCAATCTCGTAGAGTAAATCCTTCTGCTTGTTTCAGAGTACCATCGAGGTCCAAAAGTTTTTCGGGCCATGTCTTTACAGGGCTTTGAATGTCAACTTTGTTACGTTGATTGTCCACTTAAGCATATAAATCATCTACTGATAGCTATATCCAGATACGGCAAGGTCAAGGCATCCATGTTGTCCCATCTCGTAGAGTAAATCCTTCTGCTTGTTTCAGAGTACCATCGAGGTCCAAAAGTTTTTCGGGCCATGTCTTTACAGGGCTTTGAATATCAACTTTGTTACGTTGATTGTCCACTTAAGCATATAAATCATCTACTGATAGCTATATCCAGATACGGCAAGGTCAAGGCATCCATGTTGTCCAATCTCGTAGAGTAAATCCTTCTGTTTGTTTCAGAGTACCATCGAGGTCCAAAAGTTTTTCGGGCCATGTCTTAACAGGGCTTTGAATATCAACTTTGTTACGTTGATTGTCCTCTTAAGCATATAAATCATCTACTGATAGCTATATCCAGGTCCGGCAAGACCATTTTTGGTATTACATCTGATATAATTTTCCCTACTGTATGGAATACTGAACTGTTCTCAAAGGTTTTCGGGTTTTACCCTTTGAGGGCTTTGAATATCAATATAAATTAGTGAGTAATTACTTGGGCTTATAAAACAACTACTGCTAGGATGATTTCAGGTCCGGAAAATGTACTAACGGTGTTTCATCTGGTAGAATAGTCCCAGGTGCATGTTCGAGATTACCGACCAGGTCAAAAAGTTTTACAGGCCTTACACATATTGGGCTTCAAATAGTAATGAATGAATATTTTCAATAAAAACAAACAACGTAGATACCTTTTAATACATAATCATTTTTTCTTTTAGCAATTTCCAGGTCTACATGATTTGTTTTACAAGGGTGCTAACGGGACCCTATTACTAAACCTCCGCGTCCGTCCGTCCGGGAGAGTCCGGGCCAAGACTTCACATCAACAGAACTGCTGAATTTAGAGAGTTTCGTAGACATCCCACACATCAAACGTGAAACAGTGGCTATTCAACTTTTATTAAGGGGACAGAAAAATTGTCAGCATATTGCAAAATATTTGTGTTAAGCCTGGATCAATATGTGCACTATAGCCGGTAAGATTCTCACTGTTACTCCTGAAGGGCTCGGGACATTAGTCATGTATCACTAGAAAACCTGTTAGGCAGTTTAGTACGTCTTGTTCCGGCCCCAGC
Organism: Argyresthia goedartella; assembly: GCA_949825045.1. Classification (NCBI taxonomy): domain Eukaryota; kingdom Metazoa; phylum Arthropoda; class Insecta; order Lepidoptera; family Argyresthiidae; genus Argyresthia; species Argyresthia goedartella. The sequence goes on along the minus strand of OX463821.1, from coordinate 14,288,532 downwards.
TGAAGCTGGTGCTAGACTTATTTTCAATTTGCTCTAGATCATTAGCTCTGTACTCCGAGAGTTGCTGAAAAGCATGGCAATGTCGCGCGAAGTCTAGGCTGTGCTGACGAAATACCATCGCAGCGGTAGAGCCGCTACTGCATGTTTCAGATTCGTTTTTACAAACTTTTTGTGAAGGGAGGATCTTGAATTACAAGAATTTGCATTAAATACTATTTACCAGAATATTTTTTGTTTATAATTTTATTCTGCTATTTAAAAGTTATTATTTCTCAACGCAACAAAAAAAACATGATTAGTATTAATGATTAATACATTTTTGTATAACTTAAATTTACACGAAGATGATACCAAATTTGCCATAGCAGCCAGCAGGAAACGTGTACATTTAAAAATAAATAAGTGGGCAGGCGGGCCGAATGCATTACCAAAACGATGTATTTAATGTAAATAGACAAAGACCATAGAGCCTAAGGTTAGTTACAAGATAAATCACCTTCTTCTCAGGGTATACACATGTCCCCACCGAGGGGCACAGGCCATTTCCCGTAATAGTTCTTAACTTTAATCAAGCCATATTGCATCGCGCTCTGGCTGTATTACCTACTAGCGAAAGTAGCCGGGACCTAGAGATTGTGAAAGTCCCCGTATGGTAGCATCTCATCCTCGAAGGAAGCGTTGAAAATAGGAAAATATTAAACCACACATCAATAATACTGATTTGCATAGCAAATATACTGATTTTTACAGCAAAATCAGGGCAAAATACTGCGGTAGCTCAGGTGAAGGGTAAAAGGGGTGAGCGAAGCGAAGCCCCCTTTATCCTTTGTGTTAGGTTGAACATGTAAGAACAACAAAAAATACTTTAAACATAAAAAGTGTTTTTGCTGATCCTTTTTTGCTGTGAAAATCAGTATTTTTGATGTGCGATCGAATACCAGCCTTAAAAATATAATATTAACTTAATATGAGTAATTATTTATGTTTTAACGACGAGTTATCGTTTTATTTTTCAAAATGGATGTAGGGTAAAACTAAGCCAAAGGAGTGGACCCACTCCTTTTGATTATATGAAAATAAACATCATTTGTAAACTGATATTTTGCGCTCGGCAACGGAACGGAAACGAAAATCTTACAAAACATTCGTTTATTATATAGATAATTTCAGTATCATAAATTCTACTTACATTAAATAACAATAAATTTTATGATTTAACCAGTTTCAAGATTTTTATAATAAATATATATTAAATGTACATCATTAAATAATTTGTATACCAAACACGTAGTTAATGATTACTCGGTTTATTTTATAAACTACATTTAATAATGTATACTAATTTACAATGTATGACAGCATTATATCCTGATTTATTACGAAAATGTATTGTTATATTTATATATTTAAGTATTTCTATTAATATTATAAATTTGTATACTTATTCTCAAAATAATTAAAAATTTCGTAACAATGAAACTTGAGTGGCAACTCTTTATTAATCTGAATAGTTTAAATTTTAGTAAAAGTCATATAATACATTGAAACTGACATCCTCGATCACTAAAAAAAATACGATCTTGAGTTGGTTGACTCTTTCATAAAATGTAATAGGTTCAGTATTAAATTCGAGTTATCTACAGTTTTTCAACTGTAGAAGATAGCAAATTCAATAACCTTTTATTCGTTTCGTAATGTCATTCGCTAACTAGAGTGAGCTTAATTAGCTTTAAATATGAGACTGGCCAAATTTTACGCTCAGTGGCTTAGGTCAAAGCTTCTTTACGTAATGGTATATTGTTATATGAGTAATTTATATGTTGGTGCATAACATAGCTCAAGTTTCATTCAGAAATTGGGCTCAATTAATTATTTTGAAAACTTCAATCAATTGCATACAAAAAGTATCATCAATTCTGGATTGCACTGTCTACGTACACAAATCTTCACCTAATTATATACATAATTTTCAAACAGATGTTATTCATAAGAAAAAAGTTAAACATACCTACTTTTATCCCTGTCATAATCTGTACAATGATATCCAGAATCGATAGATACTACCTACTGCCTACATATTATAGTAATCATTAATTAGTACATTATATACATACGTTCGTTAGCGAATTGGTTGATAAATTAGATACCTATTTAAGTTGTTTTTCATTATCGAACTATGATCTAGGCCTTTGGATACTTGCATTGATAAAAAATAAATATTTACAGGCTACACGTATAGCTTGGCAATTTATTGTAGAAAAAAGGACAACATAAGCGACGTATTAGCGGACTACTACGTGTTTAATTAGATAAGTCAACAGTTTTATTTAAAGAAAATGTTGCCATATTTTTTTCTACATTAAATTGTTAAGCTGTACAAGACAGTGTGTGCATTTATAAAGGGGTAAAAACTAACTTAACTTACGAACTAACTAAATTTACATCTCGAAATCCTATAGCTCATATCCGATTGCCGCTATTACAACAAATACTAAAAAACAGAATTAAATAAGGGGGCTCCCATACAAGAATTATTTCAATACCACATACAAACTTAAGAAAGCACCTGGTTACGTACATGGAGTGTGAAAGTAGCCGCACCAATTATTTTTGTAAACAATATTTTGCTACCTATGTAAAATCCAAACTATTCACTCCACATCATCCCTAATATTGTGTGGCAGCACTCGACCGTTTGTTTTATCTGTTCAGTTATGTCTCCGGAAAACGTTTCACATACTAAATAATAAATCAATATTAGAGGACACTTACATAAATCTGGGCCTAGAACCCAGTAAGCTCAACAGGGCTTGTGTTATGGGTACAGAGGACGATATATTTGCTAAAGATAAATACTTAGGTAAATAGATAGAAAACATCCAAGACTAAGAAAGAAATATTCATGCTCATCACACAAATACTTGCCCTTACTGGGATTCGAACCCAGGATAGTCAGCTTCGTAGGCAGGTCACTTCCCTCTGGGCTAAGCCGGTCGTGTGGTGAAACTATATAGGGTTATTATAGGTAAGAACATCATTCTGGTATCTTTCACTACGTCAGCGACTTGATTTTCTTTGCCTTGCATTTATAACATCATTCAAAGTATCGATGAGTACCTATAGACAATGCACTTTTAATGCGGATTTATGCAAATAATTTTAAAATAGATGTAAAGATTTATTTTTTGTTAGTGACTGTAAGTGTAAGTTTTAATAACTGGACAATTAGCCATAAAAAAAATGGCAAGGGTACCAAACTGAGTACAACATTTCGAGATAATGTGCTCTTGACTAAACTCCGCCATTCCTATCTGCAAAAAAGCGTTAGTGAAATATCCGTAAAAACCTAAATATCCTTTATTTGTCCTCTACAGCTTAGTTTGTACAATTTGTGTAGCATTAATTAGCGTTAAGTTGGCTGTCACTTAAAACTATCGAATGTCAACAGAACGTAACAAATATAGATATCATCGTTCTTTAGTTATATTATGATATCACACATGTATTTTCTACAGTATTACAATTTATATTATTTGGGACCTGTGCTTAATATGTTTACGTAAAAACTGTAAAAATATGTAATAAGTCCATCATTTTATGCTGAAGAGCTATTTTTGACCGTCTTTTTCTCAGTTTTCTGGAATGATTTTGTTGTTATGAATGTCCAATACTGACATTGATTTTTTCGTTCGAAAACCACCAGCAGCCTAAATTAACGGTTGAAAACGTTGTACAAGTGATGTCACGAGGTGTGTTATTTTAAAGAGTCATTTAAAAAATATTAGACATCTATTACGCCATGTGTTCAAATTAGTTTCCAATAGTATAATTTTCTAGCATGGCCAATTCATGATAAGAGAAAAATTTAACTCAAATTTCAATTAGTTTTTATCAATAATTTCTGATTAGTATCTTCACTTTACAATCTTTGCTTTGTTATTATTTTAATTTATAGGTATATATATATATATTTAGAAGTAATACATGTATTGTATTTAGGTATCCCAGTACCTATTTATCAGTTAGAAAAATAGTCTTTATCAACGTCTACTGTTTGTTACAAATGTGTCTTATTATTTAGAAAGTAATGGTACTTAAGTTGTGGTTAAACGATTTGGAATAAAACGGTGAAAATATTCATTTATAATGGCTCAGACAACATTTTAGCTGATGAAATATATCTGTATAGTCGATACTGTATCGACCACTGTATAATAATTGACAATGGACGCTCCAGTGGATCGAAAAAAGAGCAATTGATCCGCCTGATTCTATATGTCAACATCTATCCCTATCACTTTTGATGGATATTCGCCAAATTCAGAGCACAACTATTTGCCAATGCTCCAACATAACATGTCAATCACAATCGCAATACCTTCAAAGGTATCGGGATTGATGTTTGAGATATAGAATCAAGCTACAGATCTCACTTCCTCGCCACTATGATATATCTTACGATTCTTTCTGGTCAACGTTTGTCCATTGAGTGAAATATCTGAAAAGAAAAATGTAATAAATTCATGTTTTAATAAAAATTAAAATGTCATATTTCTAGTGCCTTGGCAATTTAATGTTGAAAAAATAATGCCAACATGGCGGGCTACTGTGTGTTATTTTTTATGAAATACTTGGTTTGTCTAATAAAACACGCAGTATTTGGCTAGTATGGTCAGTTGTGTTGCCATTTTATTTTGTAATTTAAAATGCCATGGCATACTTGGAAAACTTGGAATTTGACCAAAAAACAAAAAAAAATACAGTTTTGTTTCACGCCAAAGGAAGAGCTTCTCCCTTTGTTTTGTCATTATTTGTTTTCTGATCTCGTTCAGTTCATATCTCGTTGAAATCTTGTAATCTATAACTATCAATGCATACAACAAGATCATAACCTCCGAAATAAGATACCTTTACTAGTGGAACGCACAATTTAATTGATACATAAACTCACCTTTAGACGATGTTGTCTCTTGGCTCACTAAGCTGCGTCTCTTCGCTGATTAAATGCAAATTTGCGATCTCGCTCTTTGATTGTAAAGTAGCCGATATTAGCGAGTTATCCTCTAACACGATGTTTTCAATCTCAACTCTATTGTCGTTCTTCCCACTCCCCTCTAAATCTCGCCTTATCAACGACGGCCCCCGGTTCAGTGACGTGGCCAATAAAGTCTCTTGGATCGTGTCATTACCATTGCAGATTTTGTCCGACTTGTGGGTGGGCATCCTGCCAGAATGATAGCTGTTCCGCACTCCACCCGTCGATTCGAAAAATGGCAAAACTTGCTTGAACTCTTTCCGGAAGTTCTCATTTAGCCACGCGTAGAGAAACGGGTTGTAGCAAGTGGACGCCATCGCCATCGAGTGCGCGAAGAAGAAGGACACGAAGTAAAAGTTCCACTCGTCCATCTGCGCGTAGAAGTCATTAAAGATGTTTATCAAGTTGAGAGGGAGCCATGATGTGCCAAATATGGCCACCATTGATATGAGCATTCTGTTCGTCCTCCGTTTTCTTTCTCTGTCCGCCTCTTCTCTCCTAGCGTTCGTCCTAGCTCCCGGCTTTGACCGCGCTCGGTCGTTTAGTCTTATACTAACACACGTGTAACAAACTGCTATCACCAGGAACGGTATCAAGAACTGCAGTATCGTTGTGAATACACCGAAGATCCTGCGTGACCGGTCCGATGGCCAGCTCTCCTCGCAGTAAATCTTGTTGTTCGTTATTTGAATTCCCATAAACAGTCCGTAAGGGCACGTCACCAGTAGTGAGAATATCCATATGAAAACTATGATAAATATACACGTATTTAACTTCATTCGCGGATGGAATGGGTAGATTATCACGAAGAATCTATCTATCGCTATTGATGTCAGCGTGAGCGTGGATATGTAAACGCTGCAACCCTGAGCGTATGGCATAAGGTGGCACAGTAGTCTCCCAAAGACCCACTTCCCCAGGAACGTGTACATCGGCGTCAAAGGCACGGAGAATATACAGAGTAGTATATCGGATAACGCCAAGTTAGTGATGAAGAGGTTCGTGACCGTTTGCATGGCCTTGTTTCTGAAGACGACATAGCAGACGAGGACATTTCCGAAGACTCCCAGGACAAAGATGACCGCGTAGAGAATGCAGAAGGCCACTTGTACGACCTTCGCGTCTATGATATCGACTGTTCGGTTTGACTTGGGTACATCGAGTAGTTCAACCGATTCTCCTGTCAGGGTCTTGAGGATGAGAATTCCCCGTTCGATTGGAGTCTCGTTAAGAGACATACTGGTAGAAGCTGCTATCTCGTGCGCGGTGTCATGATGCAGGTTTGTTATGCTGTCTGCAAACTATTTGCATGAGTCCATTGACGGCTGAGTAAGTCCATCTGTGGACAAGGAAAATTGTTTTATTTATTTATTTGTTTCTTTGAACGTTTTTTCAGGTTCTTCTTACTAAAAATAATAATAAAACACAGTATGACCAAGTGTTTAACTATATCATGAATATTAAGTAAACTAACAGCTTGTTTAACAAGCTTCTAAATTTCATTACCGCAAAAACGTGTGTAGTAGTGAGTGTCTTTAGAAATAACGGATACATCATGAACTTAATTTTGCCTATGGTCACACTGGAAAATGTTGGTTCAGCAGTTCTATTTTACACAAAAGACTACCAAATAAATACATAATTTGAAGGATAAGTTTATGCTTAATTTAGTTCCAAAGACGGAGAAACGTAGTAATAAAACATGGTTAGGGAAGGTCTCTATTATGTTGTTTTTTTACCTGGCCAATTGCACCCCTTAGTATTAACTGTATCCCAGTAGTCTACCACATCATTGGAAGATACAAACATGACGGTTTTTAGGGTTCCGTAGAGAAACAAGGAACCCTTATAGTTTCGTCAAGTCTGTCTGTCCGTCCGTCCGTCCGTATGTCACAGCAACTTTATGCTAAAGCTATTAGGACTACACAGGTTAAACTTGATGTATTCTGTGAACCGCTTTATGATTTTTATACAAATATTGTGAAATTAAAATAATGAAAGGGCGGTCCCGATACATGGAACTGAAACAAAAACAAATTTCATTCAACCTATTTGTGTGGGGTGTTTATAGATAGGTCTTTAAAAATGAAGTTGAGGTTTCTGAAACCTATTTTCCTCAAAGTAAATCGTTAAAGAGACATACCCTTCCAAAGTGGAACAAGGTGTAGTAAGTAAGTGTAAGAGAGTGAAAAATCTACAAAAAATATGCTGTGTATCTCAATAAACACTTTCAACGAAATTTGGTGTGAACAAAATAAGATAAGCAGCATCCAGTCACATAACTACTTGCTACAACGGAACCCTTCATGGCCGAGTCCGACTCGCACTTGACCACTTTTTTACGGGAAGCGTTGGCAGGGGCAAAGTTGTGCCCACTTTTTAACCGAGTTCAAAAAAGGAGGAGGTTCTTAATTCGGTTGTATTTTTATTATAATTGTTACCTCAAAACTGGTAACTATTTACCTAATTTTGAACAGATAAAAAAAAATAACTAAAAGGTGGACCATCTAGATTAGTCCCATCTTTTTGAAAATTAGAAATCGGTCCAGCAGTTTGTTTCTAAAGCAATAAGAATGGAATTATGATATCATCCATATTGCTTTACTGTGATTTTTCAGTGGTGGTTAAAGTCATTGTCACTAGATTAATTCTGTCTATAAGTATTTTTTATAATGTCGCGTAATACGCGTGGACTTGACTGTCAAACAGACAGATTTCGTAGCCTTGTTTTCGTGTATTACGACGACATTCGCATGCCGACCGGGGAGGAAGAGATAGGGATAGTAATTTCCGAAAACGATCTGTCAACATGTGGTCGATTTAATAATTTGCTGGCGTCCAAATCTGACAAGACTATGCCTTCTAAACTTCTGACTTGGCTTAACGTAACATATATTTGTCCTTTTACATTATATTTTTTTCCAAGGTCCATCAAAGCTCTTTTGAGGGTTGTACCCTGTAGTTTATAAACTGTGACCGCCCAGCTTGATATAAGAGGCAAATACGACGCTCCACATCTCCGTAACTCCTTGTTGCCTGAAAAGTATTACTTGATGGTGGTAGGAGTGTGCAACCGTTTCAATCTTTTAGCCTCAGTCCAAAAGTTTAATCATCATCTTGTATAAAGACGACATTCGCATCCCGACAAGGGAGGAAGAAATAGGGCTTGAACTTGAAGTAGTTTTTTTTTAAGTTTTTAACTTAGTAATTATAGATTATCAAAAGTCAGTTTTGCATGACAGGGGGAAGCCCTTCGCGGCAAATATGGAAGTTTCCTCACAATGTCCTATAGATATATAAAGGTTTCCCCACGACGAAACTTGGATTGAATCATAAACATGAACATTTACATACAGGCACATACATTACTTCTAGCCCCACATTAGGATACCCTGTGTCGTGGGAACCAGAAACAATGACGTCACACACATACAAGGTGATATTGAATTAGCCGACCATATTTTGGGGAATGATAGCACGGAGTCAAAACAACTTTCCGAAAGAAACATATGGTCGCAAATGAAAAATATTGTTCGTCCCTCAGTACATTGACCCGATAAGCATCGCATGGAATCATCTAAGTTACTATGGGAGACAAAATTTATTTTTTCGTTTACGACCACATCATTCTTGGGAAAAGTTGTTTACAATGCGTTGTGCTATCAGTCCCCAAAATATGGTCAGCTAATTAAATGTCACCTTGTATAAAGACCCGGGGCTTTTTTTTTGGAATAATGGAGAATATCCCTTTTCCGTAAATAAAACCAACACAGCTGAACTGCTGATCAATAATTTCGCCACACTGACAGACAAGACATTCAATAAACAAGCTTTCTCGGTAGTTTACATTGATAACATAGCTTATACCACGTCTATCCCTGATGCATTATAAAACGGAGTTTTGTGGTAATGTTTTCAGGGTTCCGTACCCGAAGGGTGCCAAACGAGACCCAATTACTAAGACGCCGCTGTCCGTCCGTCCGTCTGTAACCAGGTTGTATCTCATGAACTGTGATAGTTAGACAGTTGAAATTTTCACAGATGATGTATTTTTGTCGCCGCTATAACAACAAACACTGAAACACAGAATAAAATAAATATTTAAGGGGTCTCCCATACAACATTTTTTTTCTCTCGTATTTGCTCGATATTGATAACGGCAACAGGTAGACGCTTGAAATATTCACAGAATATTTAATTATATATTCACTTTAAAAATAAATGAATAAATTAAATACAAACATTTAAGGGAGCTCCCATACAACACACGTGTATTTTTTCCGTTTTAATAGATAATGGTACGGAAACTTTCGTGCGCGAATCCGACTCGTACTTGGCCGGTTTATTGTAATCTTGTTGTGATGCACATGGCCGGTTTTTAAATAGTGGTTGATGTTTTTTGTGGTATGACGGTTCATTCAGAGAGCTGCGTGGTTTAGTGGTTTCAAGCTCGCCGCTGACGCAGGAGATGCGAGTTTAAATCCGCTGCAGACCATTACCAATGAGAGTTCAAAGTTCAAATATATTTGAAATTTGAACTTTCAATTTACCATAAGTATATTATATGCACGATCTAACGGTGATGGAAAGCATCGTGAGGAAAACTCCAATCACCATAGCTGCGGCAATGGGCTAGCCCCTGTCACGAAAAATGGAGTATTGAATAACTGGTTAAACGTGGGCACAATTGTGCCTCTACCACCCCGTATAGGAAAAGGCCTGACGCTATGTTTGCATTTAAAAATGTTAACTGGAAAAGAAACATTGACGAATAAATATTGTTTGATCTGTTACTGTTTGTAGGAACGGAATAGGATTTTCCAATACAGTTACATTGTTCGCGATTTCAACTCGTAAATGTAGAAAGTGATTTAGAAACTTCGACGGAGAAGTAACTTAGTAAAACAACCGTTCTATAACTAAGTATTTCATTAAAAGTTTCTCGACTCCGTTTTAATTTAAAATGTTGAACTCAACTCTTCCTTACATAAGTACGAGTATCTTCCGGCTGCCGCCAAAGATGATTCACTACCATGTCGATCACTATATGATTTTATTCTGGGAATGGCCTACTTTTCTAGATTCCAACGTCCCTTTTTGAGGCACCCAATCGGCAACAAGTTTCGTCCATATATCTAAAACATTAATAGCATCATAGATATTAGTATAAAAGTTACTTAAATCACAGATAATAAATATAGTTTAAAAAAACTAAAAAACACGCTTTTAAAGCACTTCGAACTGAAAAGTTATTTATTATTGTGAAAAAAAGCGTCGGGCGCTTTGTTCCATATCTTTCGTACATTGAGCGCCCGACGCTTTTTGTTTCACAATAATAATAGTATTTTTTATTCATTATTGTTTTAAGGTTATATTAAAAATTATTTTTAACTTTTTAGTTCGAAGTGCTTTAAAAGCGTGTTTTTTTAGTTTTTTAAACTATATTTATTTTTAATTTTTTAGTTCGAGTTAGTTCGATTCACTTGCTCTCACACAGAGGTTGTGTGAGAAATTAATTAATCCTGGCGATCCTAATCAGGATAATGAGATAAACTTATGAAATTAATACATTGTCGCTGATTCTTGATAAGTGTACAAAGTTTGAATTGAATCTGTCCGTTTAAAGTGGGTCAAAATCGAGTCCAAAGGAGTCGGTTACATACAAACAAACATACAGGTGAAGCTAATAAAAGCGTGATAAAAATACTATCAGGCTGTATGATGAACGATGAAGTAAGTAGCAGATTCGTGCAAAAATGTCTGATGAACTGAAAATATAGGTTGACAGTCTATAAGTATGTTGATAGAGATATATATCACGTGAGTTAGCACAGTTAATATAATGATCAGCTATTCATCAAATTAATTACAGTATCTATTGCAGTAGCATATCGGATGGCATAAAAAAACGGCAAATTGGCTTTGTTAAAGTCTGCTTTCGTGATAGCTAACAATTAACTGCCAACAACATCACATTTGTTACTCAATTGATGGAAAACTGGTCAAGTGCGAGTCGCACTGGTGCACGAAGGGTTCCGTTCCAGAGCACAATGGCATTTAAGTTTCTTGCATGGGGATTAGGTATCTTTAATTATCATGTGAGTTTAAATAGCGAAATGTTGCTTACAAAGTTATTCATTCTCCATAGGTTTGTATGAGGTATTGAAAGGAATTTTGCTCCACTATTTAAACCATACTTAAGTAAAGACCTATGTTACGTTTGTTTCTTTAGGAGCAGTAATTTCGGAGATGGGGCTTATTTTGCCTATTATCCTAAATATTTTTTTAATTAGCGTTTCAGGTTTGTTTTTTTTTTTAAATGATATTCTCACAACAAGCCCTTTCATAAGATGTGTCACACGATACAGGTTTTTTTCTTATTTCTTAGATAAAGGGGGGAATGATCTCATTTTTATTTTCTTAAATATTTTCAAACAATTTTTCAGGTTATTGAAATAGATTTGAGATCCACGCAACAAGCCTTTCCATTAAACATGGCAAACTAAACAGTTTGTAAAACTTAACTTGTAAATTTTCTGATTTACCCCCCAAAAATGCCCCCTAAGCTCATAATTTATTTGCTTATGTACCAACAACAACAACACAAACACGATCCTTTGGGTCACATAAAACATAAGTCTTAATTGGTTCAGAATTCACACGAGTAGATCACACGAGTGATCCTATAATGGATCCATTTTTCCTTTTTAAGGTACGGAACCCCAGAAACGCCAAAAAAAACGTCTCTTGTATAGCGACTCCTTTATTTTTTATTCTCGTGTGTTAATTAGTTTTTGCTGTAACGACAACAGAAACAGAATTACACATTCTGTGAAAATTCCTACTATTACTCCACCTATTACGGTCTGACATTGACATACAGCCCGCTGACCCTCAGGCGGACAGACATCACAACGGGCAGAGCGGAGGCTTTGTGATATGGTCCCGTTTAACAACCTTCAGGTACGGCACCCTAAATAGGAGATAAATCATGGGAAAGCCCGATGGGGCGTGTCTTTTTCCCGATAGATATTGGTCTGTCGTAAGCAAGAAACGTCGTAAAATAGAATTTTAGCGACGACAGGAATTAATGAGGTCCCCAACAGTATTCCAAAGACAAATTCAATCAGCGGGTTAATTACTGAATCTCAGTAAATGAAGCTGGTATCTTAAGTTATGATGAAGCAGGTTTTCGACATTTTGAGTTTGTCGAGCAGTTTTAGAATGTTCGAGCCCCTTTGAGATGACTTTAAAGAGCCTTCCAAAGCTGGCAAACGGATTAAATTATGTTCGGAGCGTGTTAGGGATATTATTACTATTAGGCGTGTTAGACCAAAATTTTGTACGACCACAGCATACAAAGTTTAGGGTATAGCAATCAGACCGGTCAAAAACTAAGCTACGTCATAATCAAGCCACGTAAAAACAGTGATGGATTAACTTCTATGATAAATTGGTAAAACGAATTAATTTGTTTCGCAACAACTGTCATTTTACTCGTGAAAATAAAATATGAGATTGATGATATTTTGCATTTTTAAATACATGGCACAATACAATCCCACCCTACTGGTAACAGGTTACGGGTTTGGGTTGTGAAAAGATTGAATTTATCAATTCGAGATTTATTGGTATCCTTGTCACTCGCGTGTTTTTTTGTCGCGCTGTCTCGCGTTAATCAGTGATTTTTATCGTTTTCGTCGTAGGCGTAATCAATATGTGTCTATGATCAAAATTTCACAAGTGCAAAGGACTGCACCAACAGTTTTACCGATTTCCTCGGGATGAAACAGTAGTCAATGACTGGATTTAGTGTAGCATTTTTTCAAAGTACATATGTAGTATAGGGACAGAACTATAAGCGATATATAGCTCTGTCGCTCACTTTCCTACGATATTACTGTTCACGACACCACTATAAAAGCAGCCAATGAGTGGTACCGAAACTGTCGATCAAGAAATCCAAATGGATTTCATATTATAACTTCTTGACTTGCAGTTGTAGTTTTAGTTAATAAAGCAAGTATCTAGAACTAGCAAGTGTTGACATTTATTTATTTACTAGCGGATACGCCCAACTTCCTCTGTGTGTTCCTAGGAAGTACCATTTACCGAGAAAACGTTACCTTCCTTCTAGTACAGTCAGATAAAAAATATTCTATATTTTAAACTAGCTCATCAACTATCTCTGTGCTGAATTTAATGCAAATCCGTTCAGCCGCTTTAGCGTGCTTGAGACACAAACACAGAAACATCCAAACATCGCTACTTTCACATTTATAATATTAGTTGGATTTATAAAGGTATAACATATATGGTTAGGTATCTATATAACTGGTATACAACAATGCAGATCACTTAAAGATTTTAATTTTAATTCTAGTTGTAAGTTCAATCAAATCAGCCCATTGATGGGTATAGGTTAAAATATACATTTTAAGATTATAATAAAGGGTGCTAATAGCATTACTCGCCTCTTAAAATCTACATTGCTTCTAAATTACTAAGTCAGCCACAAATAACGAGCGTCTGAGTGATACTATCTTAGCCACTAGTTATCTTCTATGTAAGCCACTCTAAATACAACTCAGCATGGTGGTTATTTTTTAGCATCTTAATTTGTAACATGCGTTCAAGCAGTAAACTTATTAAAATGACATCAGATAAGATATTCTATTAGCTTCTAATATTTTAACTCAGTACATTTAAAATGTGACACATCCCACATTAATTGATGGTCAACATTTTGCTAAAATTGCCATCAAATAGTAAGTTATGGCCACTATTATTACCCAATATTACCCAAAAAATAATTATTCATATCATTAAATGTTGTTTTTAATTGCATACGCTTCGCTCCGCCCCGCTTCGCTACGCTCCGGTTTTGCTTCTTCTAAGATCTGACATAACCTATAACCCAATTGAAATTTAGTCACAATAACCTACTCTAGTCAAAGAGCATGTTACCTTATTGACATACTTTATTTTGATCATAGATTGTTTCAATTGCAATACGAAAGCACTAACTACAAAAAACAATTACACGTGACTAACTCGTCAGTCCATGAATCAAATGGCGCTCTCTGATTGGAGCAAATAGCCGGTCGCTGTCGTCTCGCGCACTCGCGTTAAATCTTGCAGTGGAAATTTTCACGATAAAAGAATATGATGTTTATTTTACATGCTAGTAATTAATGAAACTGGGTATGAAACTGGGATGTAAAAATAAGAAGGACAAGTAAAAATAATTGTTGATCTTTACTTGACGCTTTCTATAATATATTTTGTTTTCGTTATAAAATGAGAAGTTAGATCACGTTGCCAGTAAAGAAATCTGTAGCTTGATTTATAATTTCCTGTAATAAATAACCGTGGTAAATTAAACTTTTAGATTTCAGTGGGCCATTCAAAAAAAAATACTTGCTTGCTTGCATTTTGTTAAATTTTAGGCTATTTTAAGAAACAAATTTGAATATTTCGGGTAATGGATGTCTTATAATTTTTTTAATAATTTTTAATATAACACCACCGGTTACGTCACTTGCTCACAGTTTTGGAACGGTTGTATTTGAGGCTGGTTGTTTCAATCAATACTTCTTTGCTTTACGACTACTATCCGCGTTATCGACAGACAGGAAAATCGATACTGTTGATACTTGACAGCATTACGGAACAGCCAACTTAACGGCGAAGGAAATTTCAACAAACTACGCCCAGGAAAAATTAAGAACATCATGTTTTTGACGGATATTTCAGTAATCTTGTAATATTTTATGATGGGAATAACGGAATTTAGTTAGAAACACATTTAACTTGAAATGGTTTGCTCTCTTACATTTGTTTTTTTTACATGGCCCATTAAGTATTCATTAGGTAACAAATATAGATAACCGGACTACACTACGCGATGTCGGCACCTCATACATCGACTATGTATCTTTACTCCATTCAGTCCTTTAATTAACTTGCAACGTACGTAACTGCAATAAGGATAAACGAAGATTTTAGTTAAATATGTAGAATTACAGTCAATGATTTTAGTGAAACAAATATAGAATTCGGACTAAAAATTACGAAGTTAGAGCGATTTTCATGCCGCATTCTCAAAAAACGCTCACCAATATACACTATTCCCTGATGACGTCATCAGCCACGCTCGCGTTCGACGCCGCCACCGCCACCGTGCTTTCTACCTCAGTTGCTTGCAGCGCGTTGACTCGTAGTAGACATAAATAGATAATGTAGTCCTAAAAATATTGTATTTTCTCCACGATATGAAAATACAAGTGTCGCTATGCCGGTAAGGTAGTTTTGTTGTGTCCCAAAAGACCCAAAAGTAGAAAAAAGTTTCCTTTAATCTAAAATTGCTGTGAAGATCATTTCAAAGATATTTTTAAAGACAAGAATGATAAGAAATAATATTCAATATAGGAAGAGGTGCATTGGTGGTACACGAAGAAGTTATTGCCAATTCAAAACATTCTGAAACGTAGTAACTAACGTCAGAAACGTAGTAACTGACGTTAGTCAGTACCTGCCTATGTATAAATACTTAGTATTCACTACAGAACCGACTGAATAGATGAAAGCAAATCTATTTACCTTTGTATTTTATCTCCTCGTATCTCTTCACTAAAATGACAGTCATTTCAGGGCAGAGAGATTGTTTTAAAAACCTTTGCAACCATAAACGAATCAATTTTCGGAAGATTGTCCGACTGGGCCTTGTTAAATCCGACTTCCATATTTACTATCTACCTATATCTATAATGAGATCTCTTTAAATTTAACGAGACAAGGACTATACCACATTAATAATAACAAAGCACATCACGCACGATTAGGGTAGACAACCGACGGCGACGGCGGACCGGCGGGTGGCGGGGCGGGCGATCATGGCACGTGACGTTTTCGCATATTACGCGCGGGCCGGCGTGTTTTTTAAAAAGCCCTTTTTTTAAAACTTTATTAATATGGTCGATGGCGGGATGAGCTGGGCAAGTTCCTGCCAGACCGGGCGGGGGCAGCACAAGATAGCGGTCCAAGAAAGGGAAGGCCTTTGCCCAGCAGTGGGACACAAAACAGGCTAAAAAAAAGTATTTTGTGTGGTATACAAATTTGTTGCATCATTAAGTCGAATCAATCCTCATTATTGTGACGTAATGAAGTAAAAGTAAACTCTAAACCTCTAAAACACCGACACCTAAGCCTAAAAAAATAAAATTCAACTCATCTTGATTCACGAATTTGTCAAATGTCCCTGATAACCCCTAGAAAGGTTCTAACAAAGGAAATCATATTTTCGCTTAGTAATAAGTTTATTGATTGGGGAGATGACGTAATGCCTCAGTAATTACGTGCACGGGTAATCAACGCGACGGATATAAAGCTGTTATGGACGGGCTACACGGTGCGGTGCGGCGCCGCACACCGCACGAGACAGGGCGAGGCAGGGTGCGGCTGGGGGAGCAGGTCGGGGTACGCCTACACCCCGCAACGGCGCCACCGCATCGTGTGGCACTGCCCTTACACGTAGGAAGCCACATCTAACTAGATTAGGCGTGAAGGTTGGCAGCCTTTTGATATTAACCTTATTTAACTGGGTTGCTGTTTTGCTTATTACTGCGAACTGATGTTTAAAAGACTGATGGAGTGCGAAGCTGCAAATTAGATTCATTATGTTCGTTTCATCGTACCTTATGATTTTCCTAAACGAAAGCATAGGCCTTTCGGTAATATCGCAATTGGAAAGGTAACTACGTAGTCGAGTAAATCTACAAACATATCTGTAGTTGATATATTACGCACAAAAAAGCTTGTCTATGTCAGATTCGAATATTTCCAGCAGTTAGGAATGAATGAATTTTATAAATATAATTTTGTTAAATAAAAACACTATTTGTCTATGACGTCACATGTAGGTAATGTGTCGGAGTATCGCAGGGAGTTGAAATGGCTCCCGATCCGCGTCCGACAGGATTCCCATATCCTCATTTGCCTCTTCAATATTTTATTAATTCTCGCTATCCTTGCTTCTTACGGGATCGTTTCGTTTTTCTGTCTTCGGATAGGCCACGGAGATCTCACACTCGGTCACTACTTGCAACTCCGCAACTCACTGCCGCTTATGAGAATGGGTTCAGACTATGGGTTATCAGTCTCTGGAACAAACTCCCCAGCGCCATCAGAGACAGTCCGTCAATTCACACTTTTAAAAGTCGTTTGAAAGAACACTATCTTTCTCTTCCATCATAAGTATTAGTATTATTTATTTATATATAGCATTATTTTTAGTATTATGTAGATATTGGTAAGTAAGTAGTTTATTATTTTCATTAATATTTTTACTGTTGTGCACATAGTTTTTAGTTCCTTTTTATCCTCGCCATTCTAAGTTTGCTGGAATAAATCCCTTGTTAGAGATAATAAGCTCGCCTTTGTACATGTTATTTCCTTTATATTTGTTTTATTTTCACTGTTCTGTGCCATAAAGTATTACAAGTATCACAAGTAATGTCAGCTAGGTCCGCCTTTGCTTCCGCTTGGTGGCGCTCTGGCAAGTTGGATCAAAGAGTTTCATTCATATGAGGTTATTATGAATACACGTCAAGATATTTTCACATATACTTGACACTGGCAAAATGGACCTCAAATGAGGTTATCACGCCTTATATTTAAAGAAGAATATAGAATTTGACAATTTTTATAGATACCTACAACTACACCAGTGCCATCTGCAATGAGCTTTTGAGATTAGGTGCAATTACATACAATTCGCGATTAAAACCATTGAGACTTTATTTTTTATCGCTCAAGTGCGGGTTGTACACGAAGGGTTCCGTTCCATCGTACAAGAAAACATAAGCACTAAAAATAAAGAAACAAAAACAAAAAGAAAATAATATTTTGTCCGAACTTAGATTCGAACTAAGAACTTACAAATTGCCCAAAACATGTCAAACTAATTGCACCACTACAACCATGTGATAAGCCGTGAAATCTACGATCATGTTTGAATCATGATATGGTTGTTATATCGTGGACAACACTGCTGTGGAAAATTATTTTATGGTTTGAAAGGGGAAATAAAAGTTGCTTATTTATCAAACAATCCTGTCCGCTTTGCTTGTTACATACTGTGGGCCAAAACAACGAGCCTGCACGAGTTGTGAACATAAAAAAACGTCTACTTACATCAAGTCTTGTATTCATAATCCCCAATCTAAGTGCACTGTCTATAGTATCAAAAACTTCATATCCACCGTATCCACAGTTCAACCATCCGCCTAGTCAGCTGCCCGCCACTGCCCCTAGTAACCGCGCTCTGCTACCGCTTTGGACGTAGCCTATTGCTCAAAAAAGACTTATGGTACGACATTTTTGAAAACGTATTACATTGACGAACATTTTGGTGAAATTATAACCAATATCCAGTTAAAGTGAATAAATCATCACTTTAATCATCAATCTTGGCAATTATTAATAATGAACGGTAATTATTAATAATTTCCAAACAATTACATTGACCGATACCTAAAAGGACAAGCTTGTATTTGCGCTCATCACCACTTTTATATAGTTAATATATATCTTTATAAATTCTTCTCATAATTTCTTTATTAGAACACAAATAATTAAAATAACAAGATCTACATTAAAATAGTGTACAAAGACGAACTTATCTCTAGCAAGAGATCTCTTCCAGCAAACCAAGACAGGATGAGAAAGGCGAAAGATTGTTTCAGTGTGGTACTTATTCCAAACGGTATATTTATACTATTCGAATAATTTTCTCTTACCACTCCAATCCGTATGTATAAACTAGCTTTATGTAAGTGTTACCCACATTGAAGGTTTGTTTATTGTACACTGCTGTTACGACATATTTGCAGTATCATGTAAACTACTATGATTTGGGGTTACTTCAGAAAACATGTGGAAAATTTAGTGAAGTTTAAAAATGACAAACACAGCAAAGCATTACGTCTTGTTCTCTGTGAGGTGACATAGGCAAAGGTTCACCCATAGCCATATCGTAAACAAGAGATTGCTTTAATTAATTAAATTTATAATAATAAAAAAAATGCATATAAATAAAAAAAATATAAATTAAATATCTTGTTGGACATAAAGGTGTTTCAGATCAAATCAGGTTGCAGCCTTTTAGCAGGTGCTTCCGCTTGCTTTCTTGATACTGTCGCGAATGAGGAGCGGTATATGTTTGGCTATGATTTTACAAAAGAATCACGTAAATTCTATTTCAAAATTATACCGCCAAACAACCATCTATCAAAACATATACAGGGTGATTTGTTGTTGAATAAAGTCAAAGTCAACGTCAAAGTACTTTATTACTGTAGATATTTACATATACTTAGCAAACGTCATTTTTTGCCTCTTCTCTACATTGGACAACTGTGGGAGAGGAACTGCGTAGAAACTCCCACAGATTGATTTTTAGATCTCTTTTAAAAATTGGTTGTGCTTAACTAATACAATTATGTTTTTTTTTTATTTAATAAGCAGGCAATAATAAATAATTACAAAATTATTAACAGCGAGGTCTGTGTTGAGCTAGATTAACCCCATACAGTCCTATCATTTAAGTAATCTCGAACATTGTAATATCCCTTTTTCAACAAAGTCGCTTTAACATGCTTTTTAAATTGCTCAAATGGCAATTTCAAAATACATATATTGTGACGCGCTAAAGACTTAAAGTAGTGTCTCTTCAACTCTATTAGTTTCGAGTAATTTAAGTCCTTAACTTCTTCTTTTGCGAAAAAACTGATTTATTTTAATAATTCTTTGAATGTGTAGAAAAGCTTAGCGTTAAAAAAATACTCTTAATGTTCATTCTTAAAAAAAGTTTAAGTTTTAACTTTTCAATTTAATACAGCGATTTTTTCAAAATAATGTATAGAACTGAGCGTATGAAATGATTTAAAAACTTGCTTGTTTTACCTGCTACCACGTAAAATGTTCACACTGTCTTAAAAGAAAACAATCTTATCGTAATAATTGTAAAGTATGTGGGGAGTACAGAATCATTGAGTATTAGCTTACAAACGACAGTTAAAGATTAACCCAAAGTAATTTAGTATTTTCGTAATTAAAAAACTGAATTACTCTAAACATGTAAATTTTCGGAAAGGGTTACATTTGCTGGAACTAGGCTCTACTCAACCCCTCACAAAAATGTATCGGATAACTAACCAACCTGTATTGTTTAGGTAAATGGTTGTTCGGCGGCGAGTGTTGATTTTGTGTGGCACATCCGTCCGAAGCCAGAAAGGTCGTGGTCGCTCTGTATGCAAACAGAATAATATTTAGACAGACTGCTGTCAAACGAGCATAACAGGCACGCTTTTCGTAGTTTATTGAATGATAGTTATATTTTCCTACAAATAATTTTTATTATTTTTTTGTGGACCCTAGTCATGGTTGTTTATCTATCTAAGTATAATATTTATCTATATAAATATGTGTATCATTGTCTAGTATTAGAGTCCTAGTTTGGGGCTAGTTCAGTGTGTGTAAATAGTGTCTAAGGTATTATTATTATTGTTATATTATTATTATTATTATTTATATTATAAAGTAATTACTTTTACATTAGGCGATACTCTGGATCAAACGATGTTTATTTTAGAAACTATTGTTTTCTCGTGCTTAAATCTAAATATATTTTTCGGGGTCCTGACCAAAAAGCAGTTATTTAATAACTCTATCGATAAATATATATCTATCGATAAAGATTATAATGTTATTCAATACGTTATATATCATACACTATAATCAAAACAATAAAATGCAAAAACAATTCCTACATATATAAAAATACATATTATACTTGGGAAAGGTTGGTTCAATCTTGCTCTGAAAGAGTTTGGGGATTCACTGTCCCTTATGGAAGCTGGTAAGTGGTTCCACATTTGAGCCGCACGAACGGAAAAATAATTCAGAAGTAATTTGAATTTAGCTACAGGACATTCCAACTCCCTTGCACACGCGCACGACGAGGTCCTGTATTACCCTGTATATCACCAGTTATTCCAGATTAATTTAAGGGGAATATTAAAGTGCACATCAAAAATACTGATTTGCACAGAATATATCAGGGTAAAATGCTGCGGTAGCATAAGTGAAGGGTAAAGGGGATAAGCGAAGCCAAGCCCCCTTTATCCTTCGTGTTAGGTTGAACATGTAAGAACAACAAAAAATACTTAAAACATAAACTTAGGTACATAGGAAATATTTAAAATATAAAAAGGGTTTTTGTTGATCCTTTTTTGCTGTGCAAATCAGTATTTTTGATGTGCGATTAAATACTAGCCTTAATTTAATCCTCAGCCTCCGAAGCGTCCGTGGCCTAGCGGTATTCGCACATCACAAAAGATTGTGTGGGTAGCAACATCTGGCCGAGGCGGGCACTGGATGGGTGCCGTTCTAAGCGGCATTTGTTTCGGACGCTTGTTTTTCGGCTGATACGTAAAGTCCCGGCTACTATCGCTACTCGGTGGTGGTAGTCATAAAGCTGGCCAGAGGCCCGAATAGGGCAGCTTGATAACTTCTCACAGACGGTTTGGCCACAAAACCGACACCCTGATCCATGAAAATGATTATTTTTCTGACTGGCTTATTACTATTCTGGCTTTTAGCTCTTCAGTCTATCTTAATAGAGGTGTATGTCGTGAACTTGAGGCAAACCCGCATCTAAACATTCCCTTCAATCCCTTAACGAGGGCACAAAAGAAGAGCTTACGACTTTTTACCCTACTCTATTTTATACTAAATTGTCATTACAACAATCTTGTAAGTTTCGAATGGAAGCAATGTCTTTGTGGGACCTTGTCGCTCGGTGAATGCAGCACTTGCCTTTACAGGGTGGCCGGTTTCGAAGGGTCAAATAGGGCGAAATCGGAAACATTTGAGAGATAAAAGTTTTTTTTTGTTAGGAACATCGATTTGGATGAAACAGTAAACTCCTACATTCGATTTTTTGTTTCTATTTTCCTAGTTGGGAATCGAACCCGCAGATTTAAAAAAAAAAACTGTATTTTTACATCATTCGATAGTAGAGCTGATAAAGAGTCTCGGCTAGGAAAACAGTTTAAAGAAAATGTAATGATGCACTCCTGATTTTTGTCAAAATCGATTTCATGGTTCCCAGCAACAAAATATATCTCTTATAGTTTTCAATTTCGCCCAACTGACCCTGCGAAACGGGCCA
This sequence comes from Argyresthia goedartella, assembly GCA_949825045.1. Classification (NCBI taxonomy): domain Eukaryota; kingdom Metazoa; phylum Arthropoda; class Insecta; order Lepidoptera; family Argyresthiidae; genus Argyresthia; species Argyresthia goedartella. The sequence continues at coordinate 14,266,264 of OX463821.1, read as the reverse complement.
TCCTTTATGTATCTATAACTATAGATGGAAAAAACATGTAAAAAGGCGAGTATATCTCTAACAAGAGCTTTTTTTCTTGGAACCATGGATGGAAAGGAAAGGATCATCCGCCATCAAAAACTATGTAAGTATTTGATAACGAAAACGAATGCACTGCATGCATTTTGTAGGCGACAACCCTAAATTAAACTATGAAAACACATCAAAAGATCTACAGGCTAAGTTACAGTTGTCAATACAGAACAAAGTTATACAGTACAAGGTTATTACTGAGCTGAGGCGGTTCTGATACTCAGGCGCTCCCCAAGTTGTCATAAACGCATTATTGTCTAGACTCAAACAGATTTCAACTCGAAGGACAGGACTCCGCTATCGATTTACTCAATGACAATTGACTTGGCAATACGAGCAGCTGTTCATTATTCAGATGATAAGAAATTTTCTCTGTTGCCTAGCATTATTTCAAAAGTAATAATTCACAAGTACAAAATACAAAATAAAATATGCTCTTCACAACAAAAAACAGCACTATTTCAAAACAGCTTTTTTGGAATGGCACCCATATTGTATAATGAACTGCCCGAAAGTATTCGCGGAATGAAGAGCATAAACCAATTCAAAGCATAAATGAGGAAATTACTAACTGATAAGACATACCACAGTAGCAGAGAATACTTAAATGATAAATTGTGATCTTTGCTTATTTTGCTCGCTACCCCATCCATTCATTATTTTGTTATTTATAGATTTAACAGTTTTCATTCGATTCTGTGCATGTAACATATATTTGTATGCCAAATGGCTAAAAATAGCGTATTATGAATCATCATTCTCAACCTAGATTAACACCAACTGATGTAAAACCTATTTCCACAAATAAATTATTTTTTTATATCCACCCAAATTTATTATCGTCAAAATTAAGATAATCGAGAACCTATAATCGATATAAAATAAAGAATCCTCAAAGTGCATCGTCAATTAAAATAACCTAAGTATCAAATAATTTAAAACTACTTTTTATTCTTACATGTCAATCTAACACGAATACTAAATCTATGCTACGCTGACCTTTATCTTCAGTTACCCTGACCCACCACGTCGTCGCCCAGATATATGTCGAGTGCAGTTCAGAATTTTACAAATAGTTTATAATTGAACCTTCCACTTATCCTGCTGGCCAGAAAAAAAAATGACATAAAAATTAAGGTAAATTGTATGTTGTTCCCGCTCAAATTCTAACAATAGAATCTTCAGTACTCTAGGGGACGTCTGTCAATAACAGGCGTGGATAGTCCTTACGCGAGCCTATTACAATTACGCGAGTTAATTCATAATTTAATAGTCGTTTATGTAACTGCTACATAATGGAGAGCATTAAAACTCGAGAGTGGGTTTATGAAACGAGCCGGAAGCGAGTTTTATAATAATGTCACTCGAGAGTTTTAATGCCTAATTATGTACAGTTAGATACACTAGTTTATCTACACACATATCATAAGCTCTCTTTGATGTGTTCAGGAACCTCATGTTTGACCGGCATTGTGGCTCTGCAGTTGTTTAGCTTGTTCTGTAGTACCAACTTCACGCAGTCGGGCGTCGGCGTTCGAAATTGGAATGTCATAATATGTAGAAAAATTACACATTATGGTCATAATGTGTAATTTTCCAGATAAGAAATGAGTTTTTACCAAGTAGTTTAACATTATGATGATCGTAACGTGAGGTTTTGGCACGCAATAAAGAGGGTTTATGATACGTGTGTAGATAAAAATAATTATATGTAAAACAACCCTTAGGAGACTCAACAGTAACCTCACTGAAACTATACAAAAGGCAAGTTGTACAAACCGGTATTGTATTGTATGCCGAAGTATTGATAATTAAGAAATTTATGACAAACTTATTGTGCTAATGATAGATACCGACTAGGAAATATCTTAGTTGTTATTTTCTACCATTATTTGCCTAATATATTCCCAAAAGGCCAATAAAACTACAACCTATAGTTGAGCGTCGTTGTCGTCTCGACATCGTCATTATGCTTCCATTTTGCTGGTTTGGGCCCCAGTACTAAACTTACTACATACTGTCCATTACAAGTTCCATAGTATTTTTTTGTGAAGTAGTCGATGTTTTGCAGGTTTGAATCCTGACCATGTACCAAGGAGATACTAAATTTATCTAAAATACATTATCGGACGTTCAGTGTTTCGGATGACACGTTAAGCTGTTGTTCTTGGCTACTATCGATAGCGTGGTAGTGGTAGTACAACCCCTCCACTGAGCCAGCGTGGTGGAGTATAGCTTAATCTTACTCGTATTTGGGTAATATTTTATCTACCACATCAACATCAAATACATATTTTTACCTGTTGGAATCTCCTGGGTCTTAAACTACTTAAAAGGAGATCCCATGTATGTATTAACCATTTTCTTTGAATTGTCATAATCATCGCAAGAAACACTTATGGAATCTTCATTCGTCACTTATTTACCCCCTCTTCCATAATACATTTTCCTTTTCTTTATATATTCCTATATCATTTGACAACGCGCACTCATTTTTTGGTTTCTTAACAAAAAGTTTTTCGAGCATTTTTTCCGTTAATGTCACAATTCTCCATTACTTTTCTGGCTGGATCTCGTGCTTGAGAATGGATTATTGAATTTTACCTTTTCATACAGAGTAGATGCGGACTTGCGTAGCACTATTACAAAGGTGAGGCCTTTGCAGGAGTGCGGAAAGTGTGCGGGAAGTCACCCCTCCGTGATTTCCTCTTTCCCCCTGGCCATCAATCCTGACATGGACTTATATTGAAGGGTCGTAGCTGTTACAAAGGCTTGAGTGGTTAGTATCAATTATCTAAATCACTTTGAGCATTGAGCCTTTAGATATTGATTTAGGACTCTCCCGTCAAACTTGGTTCAGCCAACTGAATTTAGATTGAGTACATATTGGTGTGGGTTTTAAGGACTACTGTTATATATTCGACCTTGCTAAGGGCAGGAGTAGACAGAAGATATTAGTTAAAATCGTTGCTGAGAGGTTTTGAAAATGGTTTACCTATGTACTATAAAGTGGTGGAGTTTTAGGGTTCCATACTTTAAAGGAAAATAAGAACCCTTATAGAATCACTTCGTTGTCCGTCTGTCCGTGTGTCAAGACATTTTTATCGAGAGCGTGTGGAGCGTTGAAGTAGAAATTGATATCAATTACTCAGGTACAAAAAATGATGCTTCTAGATTAACGCAATCAAACGACACGACCGAATATGTTGTAAAAAAGTTAGATTTTTATAGTACTTGCAAGGGAATAAAAACCTGTCTATAGGAAACTTCCCGTTAGGGTTTTGGTCCCGGGTTCCCGGGATCGGGAATTCCCGGGAAATAAGTCGTTCCCGAACCCGGGAAAATTTTGACGATTCCCGGGAAATTCCGCCATTGATTTTTATGTCAGTTTTAAGTTTCCCGTTGACCTAGAATCATGAAATTTGGCACAGAGCAGGGTCTTATAGCACAAATAAAGGGAAAAATCTGAAAACTATAAATTTCTGTCTATCTGTCTGTAATTTTTGTCTAACTGTCTGTAGCACTGGTCTGCATACGCGTTTTTAGATATCTGTATGCAGGCAATGCAACTTTTTCGGCCACGTGATTTAGGCTTACCTATCATTTAGCTTACTATTCAAACATTATGCCTTCAGCGTTAACGTGCGTACAAATTTGCGTATGTTTTCAACCTACATACGTTAGGTGATCCTAACGCGGGTCGAAACACCACCGACTATGAAACACCCTAACCAAGAAAAAAGCTATTATAAGTCAAATAAAATGCATAGTAAATGTCACGGTAAAATTTTGAAAACCGCGAGATTCCAATTTAAGGGTTTCAAATCCGTTAGATTCTAATCTGCCGATGAGTTGTGAACTGTACCTAACTTCATACAATATAAGGCGTTAGGATAAACTGAAATGACGAATCACTGGGCAAAGGGGTGGGTCAGGGCAGGTGAAGGATTAAAGGGGTGAGCGAAGCGAATCCTCGTTTACTCTTCGTGTAAGGTTGACTTGTAAGTACCAAAAAAGCATAAATTCTAAACCTTATCGATCCTGTTTACAATTTATCGACAGATTATAATCTAACTCCCTAGGGATTCTATCGAATCCCGGGAAATGATAGAATAAATAAATCCCTAATTGCCATACCATCATATGAGGAATATTTGTCTGTATGTTTAAAACGATATATGTTTTGAGTTCTAGAAAAAGGCGCTGTAGTTTTCGATGAGATTTGCAATATATTGGGGGTAAAAAATCGATCGAGCTAGGGTCTCATTACTGAAAACCGCCTCTGTTCAGCGGTCGTCCCAAGTGATTAGAACGTTAATCACAATTAAGTTTGACATATTTCATACATTTTGACAGCTGCTAATAAGAATTAGGATGCTTATCATGTTTACTACCGAAAGTGACGTCACTTGCTCATTTTAGTAAGAAATAATGATAATGAATTCTCGTGTTGGACGAAGTATTTACATGTGTAACACACACCACACCCACAGACATCAATGTAATCAAATACACAAAGTGCTTTGCACCTTTTTTTCTTCCTAAAATGAGCTCGTGACGTCACTTTCGTTAGTAAAAAGAAATACACGCTTGGTTCCCATACATTTCACCGTGTATGAGTCGTCTATCTTAATGTATGGTCTGTGAACACAACCTTATCTATAAGTATGCACGGAACCCTTGGTGGGCGAGTCCAACTCGCACTTGACCTATTTTTTTTTTTCAAATAGGTAGGGTCAAATCTATCTAATGATTTAGAAATTCACTGTAACACGTGTTGCTTTCTGATATTTTTACGCCTAATATTAACCGTCACAGGTCCATCATTAATCAAACCGCCGATTCTACTAACCGTTGGATGAAAGGAAAAACTAGGTGTTTATTTATCTGAAACATTTACAGGCGGTAAAATGATTACATCAATCACCCAACTAGGTTGTTAAATGAGCTCATGTGCGCACTGACTATAAAACTTAAGATTTATTTATTTTATCACTCGCCATCAAAGGCATCAGCATTATCTTCGATCTTTACCAAGAAACCAGAGTTTATGGTCATGCTCACTAAATGTCGTTACTTGCAGGAGCTCTGTGTAGGGGGTTGTTTCTCTCCTTAAAATATGGCGAGGGGGGTGATGGCTGGTGCACAAGTCATCCTCATGAACGGGTGCTGCTTGGGGGGGACTGGTCCAGCCTGGTTTCTCGTAAGTTATGTTTATTACAGCTTTTGTTTGTTCTTATTTATTTCTTTTGTAAAATTGTTATTTTGAGGCATTCATTCACTTATATTTACGATGCTATGTTATTGTCATTAAATCAGATTATTTTTATTTTACATGGTGTAATAAAAAATAAAAAGGTACGAAAATTGAAAAAAAATGCGTTTCTTGGAGCTATCTTCTCTGACGCGCGTATTTCCGAAGCACTGGTAGAGTTAATGGAGTTTCCTTTCCTGTGCAAGATTCAGCCATGAATCACCACTTAAAAGGGAAATTTCCTTTTTCAATCTCAAACCATAATCAGTTACTCATTAGTTGACGATCCAAATAGCCGAGTCGGCAGTGACGAGCCCGGTAAGGGCAAATATTTGTTTGATGAGAACGGATGTTTGTACCCTAGTGATGGTTGTTTATCTATCTAAGTATAATATTTGTCTATATGTATAAGACGGTGTATAGTTGTCTAGTACCCAACAATCAGGGAATCCTAGTTTGGGGCTAGATTAATGTGTTTTAATAGTGTCCAAGGTATTATTATTATTATTATAATTATTATAGTTTAGTTGAACATATTTGATTTATTTATTAGGGTTCCGTACCCGAAGGGTGCCAAACGTTGGTATTAATAAGCTTCCGTTTTCCGTCTGTCCGTCTATCCGTTCGTCCGTCCATCCATTTTAGTCCACGAATAGCACCTGGGTGCTATTAGTGGATTAGGCTAGGTGCTATTCGCGAAGGTGCTATTCAGACACGTGCTATTCGTGGACTACCTCATTTGTCCGTCTGTCACCGGGCTCTACCGGATCAACCGAAACAGTTAGAGAACTCAAATTTTCACACAGGCTGTATTATCTATTGCCGCTACAACAAAAAATAATGAAACATACCTGTTTTTTAGAATAAAATTAATGGTATGGCCATTTTTATTTCGCAATTTCATTTTAAGGAAATATTAAACAGCACATCAAAAATACTGATTTGCGCAGCAAATATCAGGGCAAAGGGCTGCGGTAGCTTGTTAGATGAACATGTGAGAACAACAAAAAATACTCAAAACATGTAACATACGTACTTTCCGTGGATATTGCTGACCATTGCGATGACCTCGTGAAGTATAAACCTGCGGGCCTCGTGTAAGGCAAGGGGGGGCTGACGGTGCAGTTAACGTCACGTAGCCACTTTTTAGAATCTAGGTTTTTGTCTTGTATAGAGTCACTTTATATCTCACATCGATTGAGGTCGCAACTCTGTAGAATTAATTAATAAAATAAGTTAAAAAATTTAGGTTTTTTTTGGATCCTTCGCTGCGACCAAACGTAATTGGCGCAGCCGGTAGGATAGTTGAGTCAGTGCTTCCTGGTTCCTGCCAATCCTGGTTCCTGTGGCCCGGGAAACGTCGTCAGCTATCCCGAAACCTACAAATAAATCACGTCGGTCAGCGGAGGAGTATCCAGACATCGATACGCCCAGTAATACCAAGATGATTATGTGAGTACACTTGAATCTTTCTTGTGATTGCTCATCCTCTAGTTTAACCCTATTTTTAGCCCCGTAACTTTAAATTTCCAAAATTTTACACCCACGCGTCCAACGACGACAATCGGCGACTTACTATCCCAGTAGTGTAGTAGGGAACCGTAGACTAGCCCAAGATTTTCTCCGACGAATAGAAGAAGTAGAGGAAGACGAACAAGTTGAAAGTCGTAGGTTCCGTAGAAAGATGGACAGTTCAGGCGTAGATATCATTTACAAGGCCTTGAGGCTCCTCCCCGAATTCGACGGCAACCCTAATGCCCTAACTAGGTTCATACAGTTATGCGACCAGCTAGTTAGCGTGTATATAAAACCAGGCCCTGAAAACGAGTTATCGAACTTATGTCTGTTGAACGGTATATTAAACAAAATCACCGGTGCCGAAGCACGAACTATCAATTCAAACGGCATCCCAGCTAGTTGTTCAGGCATTAAAAGTGCCCTTGTCAACAATTTTGCTGATCAGCGAGATGAGACTGCGCTATATAACGATATATCTCTCCTATCACAAGGGCAAGGCACCCCCCACGATCATTATGAGCGCTGCCAAAGCCTTTTTAGCACAATAATGACTTACGTAACATTGCATGAGAGTGTCGCTACAACGATTGAAGCGAAGAGGGAGTTATATAAAAAACTCGCCTTGCAATCTTTCATCAGAGGACTGAAAGAGCCGCTAGGTTCCCGTATTCGGTGTATGAGACCCGAAACTATCGAAAAAGCTTTAGAATACGTACAGGAGGAAGTGAATGTCATGTATCTTCAAAATCGAAACGGGTCCCTATCTGATCAAAACATTCCCAATATCAGCCCATTATAAAAATGAGTCCCTCCTCTGTGCCACCTATGCCGATACCCCGATCTTTTAACTTCGCTAACCCGATGCCCAATTGGCATCAACGCCCTGGTACCATGCCTTTATGGAAAATTAATAATTTTAACCCCCAATTAAATCCACCGCAACGCATGACTGGTATGCCCACGCATACGCAACAAATGTTCCGTGCGCCACCACCGAATTATAACCCTCAGAGTAATGTCTTCCGAATACCACCTAGAAATCCTAATCATTCTGGTACTAACCATAACGCAGTACCAAAACCTATGAGTGGAATTGTTCCATATGTCCCGAAACAATTGCCACCCACTGGTCATGATTGGACCCGACATGGCAATCCACCCCCGAATAATTATTTCAAATCGCGAGAGACTAATTTCAATGAGTGCTATGACTATGAATATGGCCCTTCCTACGACGTAGAGTACTTCCCGGATCAGAACAACGAGTACTATGAGTACAATCCTTATCTCTCATACGAGCCCGAGTCGAGTTATTCTTATCAAGCTGTCCCCGAAGTAGATTCCAATAGTGATGAGATGATTCAAAATTCACAGCCTTCGTCCTCCGTACCTGAGGATTTTTCCAAACCATCCAGGTCAGACAAACAAAAATAGAAATTAATTTACAGACCCAACGTCAACTAAACGTAAACTAAAATTATTAATAGACACTGGTGCTAATCAGTCGTTTATAAGCCCTAAAACTATTGAAAAATATTTTCTGCATATTCCATTGAACTATGACCCATTCGAAGTAAATAATGTGCATGCTACTAGTCAAAATGATTATTCCATTACCCTGCCAAGTTTCCCTGAATACAACGACAGAAATGATATAATATTTTTCGTGTATAAATTTCATAATTATTTCGACAGTCTTATAGGATCAGATTTACTGACCAGTTGGGAATGTAACATAAATTACAAAGACAAAGTTCTCGAAACACAAAGTACAAAGATTCCCATTATCATGTACGACTCATGTAATGTGAACCTCTACGAAGATATCATTCCTGCGCATTCATCAAAATTGGTGCGAATACCGATCAACATGCACGACGGTGATGCAATTATTTCGCAGCAAATAATATCAAATTGCATTGTAGGTGATTGCTTAACATCCGTTAAAAATCTTCGCGGTATTTTAGAACTAACACGAGTCAAAATGACGTCATCTTTTCCATGTATCAACCTGTTCAGGCTGAAATTTATAACTACGAATGCGAAAGGTTTCAGCAATTACCACCGCGATCGAAAAATGTACTTTCGCGCCTACGGACGAGTCATTTGAACGCGGAAGAACGCGCTAACTTGGAATCTCTCTGTGCTCAGTATGCCGATATATTTTACATCGAAGGTGAACCACTAACGTTCACAAATAAAATCAAGCACTGCATTAGAACTTTAGATGAGGTCCCAGTTTACACAAAAAGTTATCGATACCCATTTGTCCATAAGCAGGAAGTTAGTGACCAAATTGGGAAAATGTTAGACCAAGGAATAATTCGTCCCTCAGACTCCGCATGGAACTCACCAATCTGGGTCATTCCCAAGAAGGCAGACGCTTCTGGCAAAGCGAAATGGCGCATTGTAGTAGACTTCCGGAAGGTTAAAGAGAAGACTATAGACGACAAGTACCCCATACCTAACATAACAGATGTCCTTGATAAATTAGGTAATTGTCAATACTTCACCACTCTTGATCTCGCAAGCGGATTTTATCAAGTGGAAATGCGGGACGAGGATATCCTGAAAACAGCTTTCAATGTGGAGCATGGGCATTTTGAATTTCTGAGAATGCCCATGGGCCTTAAAAATAGTCCTTCTACCTTCCAACGAGTGATGGATAATGTCCTTAGAGACCTCATATCTTATATAGAACATATCTTCAGGAGCACATTGTTAATCTAGAAAGGGTTTTCCAAAGATTGCGTGAATCAAATTTTAAGGTCCAGAGGGATAAATCGGAGTTTTTGAAACTCGAAACAGCTTATTTAGGTCATGTAATAACCCGAAACGGCATCAAACCCAATCCTGAAAAATTGGCAGCCATTGAGAAGTAGCCCATTCCTAAAACTCCTACTGAAATTAAGCGTTTCCTCGGACTTCTCGGCTATTACAGAAAGTTTATTCCAGACTTTGCCAGGATAACTAAACCTCTTACGCAATGTCTGAAGAAAGGTTCAAAGATTAAATTAGGTGAAAACTATGTATCCTGTTTCGAAAAATGTAAAACTCTTTTAATTAATGATCCGATTCTCCAATATCCAGACTTCTCGAAAGATTTCATCCTAACAACTGATGCTTCTAATTTAACCATTGATGCTATTCTCTCTCAGGGTCCCCTAGGCTCAGATAAACCTATCTCTTATGCCTCTAGAACCCTGAACAGTAGTGAGATTAATTATAGTACCATCGAAAAAGAACTTCTAGCCATTGTGTAAGCTACAAAATACTTTCGTCCCTATTTGTTCGGGCGCAAGTTCCAAATTGTCACTGACTGAAAATGGGTGCCCCAAATAATAGGTTGTTTAGTTTTATCTGAAGATATTTAATTCGGTTTGTACAAGGTATTCGCAGCTCGGGCTCTAATGCGAGAATGGTGGTTAAATCGAGTTGAACGGAATTTATAAGATATGGTTAATTAGCGCCATCTAGCCTTTATTAGTCGAACCACCTCTAAAGGTATTGATTTAGGGTATAGTTGTGGGTGAGGTGGTTCGTACTATGGAAGACTAGATGGCGCTGTACATTGATGCTATGATGTCATTTTGACATACTCCAGAGCGCCTAAACTCTACTAGGTATACAAATATAACTGTAATTTATGAATGTGACTAGCTAATTTATTAATAGATTTATGTATACTCCTAGCGTTCTGTTTTAGTCACCTACCTAGAAAGATTCTAGATCTTATGAAGAAAACACAAGAGAAGTATTTTTTTATTAAGTAGGCAGTAGTTAATTAGGTTACATTTCACTTGTTTGTGTAATAAAGTGATTAATTAATTATATAGTCCCTGTCTACCTACACTGATTACTTAGAACTAATAGTCGGTATCTGACAGAGAAATAGGTAAGGGGCAAATATTATTGAAGGCTCGTTTGATAAGGCCTTTTGTTGTTTGGATGACGGCGACCCTCGTTTCGCCATCTTGACCGTCTTGTGTCTTCGCGATGCGTCCCAACTTCCACTGGCAGGGTGGTAAGCGATCGTCCTTCACCAGCACGATTGAGCCGACGGTGAGGTTAGGTCCCTTTATGCTCCTCCACTTGCACCTCTGCTGTAGGAGACCCAGGTACTCTCGAGACCACCGCTTCCAGAAGTCCTGTTGTATCTGTTGGAGTTGTTGGAAGTGATTTAACTTATTCCTTGATACATCTTGGTATTCGTAGTCCGCCAGAGACGTGTACGATCTACCGATCAGAAAGTGAGCTGGCGTAAGAATGGGAAAATCATCATTATTAGCATTAGGTATGGGACACAATGGGCGCGAGTTTAATATTGCCTCAATTTGAGTAAGAACCGTAGAGAATTCTTCAAATGTTAATAAGGCTTGACTTAATACCCTCTTAAGATGAAGCTTACAGCTGCCAATTGCAGCTTCATGTAGGCCGCCTAGATGCGGGCTGTAGGGGGGTAAGAATTTCCAGGAAATACCTTCGTTTGCAAGGAAGTTGGTAAGTTCGCTAAAATTTTCGTTTAGGTATCTGTATAGTTCTACTAAATCATTATTTGCTCCACGGAATGTGGTCGAGTTGTCACTTACCATTTGACTTGGTTTACCTCTTCTGCATATGAATCGCCGGAAGGCGGCAATAAAGGCTTGTGATTCTAAACCTGAAACCAACTCAATGTGAACTGCCCTTGTCGATGAGCAAACAAACATAGCTATCCAACATTTGTAAGACTTGAAACCACGCCCCCTTCTATCTCGAATTGAATAGGGCCCAGCATAATCACAAAATGTTGTGTGGAATGGCGGTGAAGGAGTAGTTCTTATTGTAGGTAGTTGACCCATAATGGGTACGTGTATGAGTGGTTTTGCTTTGAAACATGTAACGCATTTGTGTACAATTTTGTTAGCCAGACCTTTTCCATTTAATGGCCAGTACTGCTCTCTCATGCATGCTAGCAGTAGCTGTGGACCACAATGGAAGAGTTTGATATGCATGTTTCTCATTATAGTTTCAGTGAGTATGTGTTTTGGATGCAAAATTATAGGATGTTTTTTAGTTTCGGGAATGTTTGATAGGTTTAACCTTCCTCCAACTTTCAACAGGCCATCTTCAAAAAACGGGTTAAGGCATTTAATATTTGATGACGTTGGTATTGATTTATTCTGACTTAAAAGTTTGTATTCAATAGGTAGTGATGTTATTTGTGCGCGCATAATTAGTTTATGCATCGAATCATTTAATTCTTGAACGGACAGCGGTCCGCTTATTTTATTACAAGGATTTTGTAGGTTATTGATGAATCGCAGAGTATAGGCAAACACTCGCGATAATTTTTTGTCGTTTGAATATTTATGAAACAATTTATCTATGAAATTATTCTCGATGTTTGTTGGGTTAACTAAGGATATAGTTTGTTCTGTGTCCTTTGTTTGTATTTGTGTGTTAGTTTGATTGTGCAGAGGCCACTGCGCCGTTTGACCAGATAGCCAGGCGGGACCCGACCACCACAGATTGCTTTTTCTTAATATATGAGGTTGAATTCCTCTCGATATAATGTCAGCTGGATTTTCAGCCGAACACACCCAATGCCAGTCTTCGATCTTGGTTAATCTCTGAATTTCCGCTACTCTGTTACTGATGAAAGTACCTAGTTTAGGTGGCGGTGTTTTTATCCACGCCAATACCACCTGTGAGTCAGACCATAGGTATATTTTACTGACTCGTTTGGCAAGGTTATTGCCTTGTGATTCCATTACTTGTGATAACAATACCGCTGCGCGTAATTCTAAGCGGGGTATTGTTTCCTCTCTAGCAATTCTAGACTTTGTGCATAACAAATGCACCTGTATATTACCTAAATTATCAATGGAACGTAAATAAATTGCAATTCCGTAACATGTTTTTGAACTATCTGCAAACCCATGCAGTTCTAGTGTTACGTAATTGTTTATGATTGTGCGTCTCGGTATGGATAGATTGTTTAAAGAAAATAGACTCCTATAGTAAGATATCCATTCTCTTGTTAAAGCGGGCGATAGGGTTTCGTCCCATGAAGTTTTATCCTGCCATAGTTTTTTAATAAAACATTTAGCTGTCACTAAAACGGGACTAATTAAGCCCGTAGGATCATAGATAGCTGAAATTATAGACAGGACCTTTCTTTTCGTAAGTCGATCTGGCATTGGTTGTTCTTTGAATGAGAATTGTAAACAATCTGTGTGGCTGCACCATGTGATACCTAATAGTTTGTGTGTGTTATTTCCGCTCTCGGTCGGATTTGTTGAGTCGGTGTTACATACCTTTTTTAATATGGTTTTTGAGTTCGACTTCCATTTTCGTAGATTGAAGCAGGCTGTACGCAGGATGGCCGCTACTTGCGTTGCTGTCTCGATTAGCGCTGCTTCGTCGTCGCCTCCATAGATCCAGTCATCGTAGTAGAATGAACCTTTTATTGCTTCGGCTGCTGTAGGGTATTTACCTTCGAATTCGGTTGCTAGCTGCAGTAGGCATCTCGTGGCTATGTAGGGGGCCGCCTTCAAGCCAAAACTGAGAGTAGTTAATGTGTAGGTACGTAGAGGATCGGTTGAGTTTTCCCTCCATAGTATATTTTGTAGGTTTTGTTGTGATTGATCAATATTGACCTGGCAAAACATTTTCTGTATATCTGCATTTACTACAAATTTGTAAGTTCTAAATCTTACTAGTATATTGATTAGGCTATCTTGAAATATCGTACCCTTATATTGAATATCGTTAAGCGATTTTCCAGTGTCTGTTGGACATGATGCGTCAAAGACAACCCTCACTGGGGTTGATAATTTTTCGATATTAATTACCGCGTGATGCGGTAAGTAGACTTGGGGTCCTACATTGGAGTATTCCATCTCTTTCATGCGGCCCGCTTGTTGGAAATCTCTCATGAATTGGACGTATTGTTTTTTATATTCTGAATTTTTACTAAATTTGTTTTCTAATGACAGAAATCTCTTATAGGCAATGTGTCTTGATCTACCTAAACTTGAAGCAGGTTCTTTTAGAGGTATTTTTACGACAAACTTTCCCTCAGAATCTCGATTATGCGTCATAAAGACACTTTCGCACTCCGTGATATCATCATTGGAAAGTGTGGAATTTTCCTCAGTTTCGAAAATGCTTCTCATTTGTTGTTGAATGAAATGACATCTAGTTTGCTGGCGTACTGACCCCGTCGTCGAGCCAGTCACGATCCAGCCCAATTTGGTTTTTTGCAAAGTCGGTAAGTTAGTTCCTAATTCGTGTCGGTTTACGCACAATAGGTCATAGAATTTTTCGGCGCCCAGTATCATGTCGATTTCGCCGGCTGAATTGAATCCATCATCAGCCAGTCGGAATCGTTTAGGTATGATAAGATTTCCTATATCATAGTTAGGTAGGTTGCAGATTGTAGGTACAATATAGCAAGATAGATCCACAGAAAATGGTTCGGTTCTAGAGTGAATAATAACGTTACAATAGTGTTTAACGTTTATTATTGTGTTGCTGATACCCATGACATCGGTATCTGTGTTGTGTACAGGTAGGTTTAGTTTTTTGTGTGCCCTTTCTGTTATGTAGCACGATTGCGAGCCGGAATCCAATAGGATTCTCATGCTTTGTTGTTTGTTTTCGTGATCGGTTATGTTTACTACAGCTGTAGATAAGAAAACATGCTTGTTTTGCATCGGCTGTGAACAAGCATTGTCATTTGACGTGTTGATTTGCTTAATATGCAAGTTTATAGATTGATTTTCGGATGTAGATTGTTGTTGTGGGGTGTATAGCGTCATAGGACGAGATACGCTCGGTTGTGTAGGTAATCGCTCGGGATTATAGGTAGGACGAGATGTGTTCGGTTGTGTAGGTAATCGCTCGGGATTATAAATAGATTGCTCGTTCGCTGGAGTAGGTATAGTAGGTATGTGTAACAAAGTATGATGTTTACCTGAACACTTGGTACACTTGCTGGCTCGGCAGTTCGGCACCGCGTGATTCGATCTCAGGCAGTTAGTGCAGAGTCGTAACCTCTTCGCAGCTCGGCTGCGAGCTATAGGGCTAAGGGCTAGGAACTGTGTACACTGATTTAGGTAGTGGGTGCCCTTGCAAAAAGGGCAGTGATTATGCTGGGTAGTAGGTGGTTTTGTTACCTTGTTAGCTTCCGGATTGTTGCGGGACGTGGTTATCATCGCCTTTTCAGTTGTATTACTCGAATTCCGGTTTGTATTTTCAACAGCTTGGTTGCTGTTCATCGACTCCAAAAGGTCCGCTCGGGACCTCAAAAAAGTCTTGAAATCCTGTAATGTAGGAAGTTCACGTGAGTTGGATTTTTCTTCCCATTTTAGTTGTAGTGACTTTTCTAGCTTGCTAGATAAAAAGAAAATTATCAATATATCCCAGTTTTCGGTTGCTATATTTAAGCTTCTTAGGGTTCTAAGGTGTTTCGATATGTTATCACCCATGCCCCTTAGTGCCATTGGATTCGATTGTACGCTATCGATGCCGAAAAGCGCTCGCAAATGATTGTAGACCAATACTTTTGGGTTATTATAGCGTTCGCAAAGTAATTGCCATGCTATGCTGTACCCTTCCTCCGAATATTCCAGCGCTCCTATAACTTCCAAAGCACTGCCCTTTAGACAACTTCTCAAATATTTATATTTTTGTATGGGCTTCAGGTTACCCTGATTTATAAGTGCGTCGAAAGTATCTCGGAATTCGATCCACTGTGTAATGTCTCCATTAAATGAGGGTAGGCTAATATCTGGGTACCTAATGGAATCGCTAGCATCTGAGCTATGTTTGCAATGATGTGTAGGTTCTTGTAAGTCGGTCTGGTCTGTCGCTTTTTGATTTAAAGTGCCTTTGGCTTTAGCTATGTATTGATAATACTGAGATTCGAAGGAGTCTCTTTCGAGTAACTGCTTGTCAATATCTGAGCAGAGGGTTTCGATATTACTTTGTATTTTATCAAACTGTAAAAACTCGAGTTGCATTTTGTCTGTGCGCAGCCCAAGCTCGATTATTTGTTCGGCAGTCATCGTTTCGGGTTTTATGGATGCTATAAATTTGACAAATAGGGTCATTTTCCCCTTTATAATCCCTCGCTTTCTTATTAGTTCTGATATGCTCTCAGGTTTAGATTTCTCTACGGTTGCCACGTCGTTATTGGGCATTTTAGCTAATGGGAATATTTAGATAGATAGATATAGATAGATATTGTTTGATAGGTAGATTAACGACGAATTTCCTCAGAGTCTCGTTTGTGCGTCATACAGACACTATCGCGTTCCTTGATATCATCATATGGAAATGTCGAAATTTACCAATAATTTACCTACTAATAACGGTGTATAGATAAAATAAATGGGGGGGGGAAATTTTGTGCCAACTCACGTGATCGGTAGATACTTATGTTTTTATGTCTCTCGTCTCTGGCGCGCCTTTCGTCCAACAGCAGGGGCGGCTCCTCGGCTTCCGACGGGTCTCGAGTCCAGTCTCGGCTGGACGCTCCACCGGGCTTCGGATATGCTGCTCCTTGTACGTCCGATGGGTTTCGGCTGCTCGGTGATTTGATTCTCGGCTGATGGTCTTCAGATGTTGGGGGGCACACGCGGGACGCACGTGGTGATGTCTTAGTGTGTTTTCCTGGGGTTTCGCCTTGCAGGATCACTTTCTTCGACGCCTCGTGGTCGCTTTTACTTGTTCTAATGCAGGAACGAATTTCAGACGGCTGTTGAAACGAATACGCGGCAATAACGCGGCAATACGCAAGATGGCTGCGACCATGTGCTCGCGCCTTTGTCCTTGTCGCGGGCGGCGCGGCGGCGTATTTGCAGGTTTCTTCCGTCCTTTCTTCACTGCGTTATTTCGAACGTCGGGGTCACCATGAAAATGGGTGCCCCAAATAATAGGTGTTTATTTTTATCTGAAGATATTTAATTCGGTTTGTACAAGGTATTCGCAGCTCGGGCTCTAATGCGAGAATGGTGGTTAAATCGAGTTGAACGGAATTTATAAGATATGGTTAATTAGCGCCATCTAGCCTTTATTAGTCGAACCACCTCTAAAGGTATTGATTTAGGGTATAGTTGTGGGTGAGGTGGTTCGTACTATGGAAGACTAGATGGCGCTGTACATTGATGCTATGATGTCATTTTGACACTGACCATAAACCTCTCCAGTGGGTCATGACGCTAAAAGAGCCAAATTCCCATTTAACCAGATGGAAAATGAAACTAAGTGACTATAACTTTACCGTTGTGTATAAGCAAGGTAAAACCAATAAGAATGCAGATGCATTATCCCGCATTAAAATTAATAATGAGGAAATTAGTTCAGTTGTAGCTAACCCATTCGAGAAACCACCTACAATTTCTGGCTCAACTACAGCCACAGCTCATACCAGCCAAGAAAACCCCATTCTAGAAGTCCCAATAACCGATGAACCCCTCAATAAGTTCAATCGGCAGATTTGTTTCAAACTAGTCGGTGATATTAAAGGTCGTACTACAGTAACCAAGCCTTTCGGGACACATACTCGAACTACTATCCAAATTTCAGAGTCTAATCTTGAGGAAGATGTGGTTAATGCTGTTAAGGAATTTGTTAACCCTAAAGTTAAAACCGGTCTTATTATTAATCCACTCTTGGCTATGTATTCTATCATTCCCATTATACAGAAAAATTTCAAAAATTCAGCAATGAATATGGTATTAACTAAAGTTGAACATGAAAATGTAAAGGAATACTTACGTCAACAGTAAATCATTCAGAGATACCATGAAGGTAAAAGTAACCATCGTGGCATTGCTGAATGTTACTTAGCCCTGTCTAATAAGTTTTACTGGCCAAAAATGAGAGAACACATAACCAAGTATATTAATGAATGTAATATATGTGGGCAAGCTAAATATGAGCGCAGTCCTATCAAGCAAAAATTTCACGTGGTTCCACCCCCGTCTAAACCATTCGAGATCATTCATCTCGACCTCTTCACTGCTCAAAATGAGAAATACCTCACCATAGTTGATGCTATCTCGAAATATGCTCAAGCATATAATCTCAGAGATGGTACCGCAGTTAGTGCGATTCAGGCCCTCTTGAACTTCTCTACTCATCACGGCATGCCCCTGGTAGCAGTAACAGATCGTGGTACTGAGTTTACTAACCAGTTATTCTCTGAATTCAGCAGATTCCATAAAATACAGCATCATAAGATCTTGGCACACGCTCCTGATGAAAACGGAATGGTTGAACGTATCCATTCAACTTTATTAGAACACCTACGTATCTTAAAATTAAATCAGAAATACGAATCTGTCGTCAATCTTATGCCATATGCAATTTTAGCATATAACAGCTCAATCCACAGTTTCACTAAATGCAGACCACTAGATATTATAACCGGACACTTCGATCCTCGTGATCCCCTCGATATAGAGCTCTCTGAACATTTACTTCAACAGTATACCCAGGAACATCGTAGCAAAATGTCTAAAGTCTATAGAGCTAATAAATGAAACATCCCTGAACCGTCGTACCCAACTAACGGAGGCTCGAAATAAAGATCGCGAGCCAGAAGTAGAGCTTATATTCGAACAGCAAATATTCGTTCGAAACCCGTTAGTAGCTCGCCAGAAACTAGCTCCTCGCTACAATCAAGATACAGTCCTTGCTGATTTGCCTATTCATATCTATACTAAAAAGAAACCTGGTCCAGTAGCAAAATCGCGCCTTAAGAGGGTCCCTAAAAGTGCACAATTGTTGCAGGACACTACTGATTCTGCTACTTCACCAGACCCACGCACAAGAGATAACCCTTGACTCCTTAGAAGAAGGACCTGGACTGCTTCCCATTAAACTAGGACCAACGCGAGTAATATCTCATTATCACTCATTCGTACAAAGTATAAATTTATCTGATATTCACCTTAAAGTTGATTCAGTTAAAAGTCAAATCGATAATTTTAGACCTCAGCTTAATAATAGGAGCTTATCTCTATTCGAGCCCCACCTTGATTATCTCAGTAGTAAGCTTAGCAAAGTGACTGAACAATTGTTAACTTTTGAACCTAGTCGAGCCAAAAGAGGACTCATTGACGGTATATCAGGAAACCTCGACTATACAGATGCTGCTCATTATAACAATGCTATTAAGAATAACGAAGATAAATTGGCTTCAAAAATTAACAATCATATTACAATAAGTAAAGAATGGATGTCCCAGCATTCAGTTATTTTAAACAATATCATGGAAAATCAAGTAAAAATTAAAAATGTCCTTAATAATGTAATGAAAGGAGAGAACTACCAGTCAAGCGATTTTGTTAGCTATGCCCATTTCTAGCTTCTTTTAATCTTAGGAGATAATATAGATAGTTTAACAGAAGAATTGCTTAAGTTAGAAAATACATTAGCCTTCATTCGTGCATCGAGCACTTATAATTCGGCTTTAAATTTAGCTAGTTTAAGAGGCATGTTAAGTAGGTTAAGAGAGATATATAGGAAAGATGAACTTTTAGAAATTGACCTAAGATAATATTACGATATCATAAAAATAGGTTCATATTATATTAATAAGGAATTTATTATTGTCTTCAAGTTACCGATTGTCGTATCCAAAATCTAATCCCTTTATAAATTATCTATTGTACCCAATAAACATCATGAGTCCCTTATTCCTACATCCCCTTACTGAGAAAGACTTCATGTACATAGAGACAGAATGTCCGAAGACCACTTTATGGTATCTCTGCGAGGAAAAATTCAACTACCACCTTCGAGATCAACCAGATTGTATCCAGCAACTTATCACGGCTCAGCGAATCGACGAATCCTGCAAACCGACAACCATAAATCTCACCAAGGAAGCCCTTGAAAAACTCGACGATAAACATTACACACTGAGTTTCCCTCAACCAACCAAAATCCAAACGTCCTGCGGACAGAATTAGTTCGACACACTCCAAGGCAGCTATCTCGCAGTCATACCACATGGCTGTTTCAGAATTCACCATATCCAATAGAAACGATCGAATCAGAGGACAAGTATTAAAGATAACTGAATTACCGTCCAGAAATGAACATACCAGCACTGCAGGTTTGCAGTCGCAGCCACTTTTGGAATTGAACTCTATCAACTTGGAATACCTACACGGCAGTAACACAAAGATAACCCGACAGTCGCCAGTACATTTGAAGAGGGCTACCGATAGTAGCTTGTATCATACTACAATACCCATCTATACGATACTATTCGGTGCAAGTGCACTCGTTATAGCAGTCATTATGCGGAAATATTACACCAAGACGTTCATTATCAAGAAGCAAGTTTGTAAAGCAGAGTCTGATATATCTAAAGAAATATATTCTGAAATCCCAGAAAGAACAAGATTTGACCCTAATCTTGTCTCAGCAACATTTTCGAAGATACCTCTCAAATAGTTCCTGATCTTCGGTGGGAGGTACATACGTACTTTCCGTGGATATTGCTGACCATTGCGATGACCTCGTGAAGTATAAACCTGCGGGCCTCGTGTAAGGCAAGGGGGGCTGACGGTGCAGTTAACGTCACGTAGCCACTTTTTAGAATCTAAGTTTTTGTCTTGTATAGAGTCACTTTATATCTCACATCGATTGAAGTCGCAACTCGATGTTTATCGGTAACAACTGTTTGTTTGATGAGAACGAATGTTTGTACCCTAGTCATGGTTGTTTATGTATCTAAGTATAATATTTCTCTATATAAGTATATATATCGTTGTCTAGTACCCAAGATACAGGGATTCCTAGTTTGGGGCTAGATCAATGTGTGTAAAAGGTGTCCAAGGTATTATTATTATTATTATTATTATTAACTAGACTATCTTACTATATGTCTATGAACTGGACTCTCCCGATAATTGTTCATTCCAATTTAAACAAACAATATTAAGCTGTTATCATATTTTATTTTATTTCTGTAAATAAGTTACTCAATTTAAATCCACTTCCGGTTTTAAGGAGCAAGTTTCGTTAACCTGATTACATAGTTCAATACTTACATACTACATACAAAAAACTCTTTTTCAATTATTCGATGTAGGGCCTTGAATGTAGTTCTACCTATTTTAGTATTAAATATTTTATAGTCAAAAAGGTATACTAGTACAAAACACTGTAGTTTTACGTTTTTTCGAGTATAATGGTATGGAACCCTTCGTGTTCGGGTCCGACTTCCCACTCGCACGTGACCGGTTTTATTTATTTTTCTCCGGTATAAGTGTTTGGCTTGTAAGTAAAAGTGCATTATTTTTGCCTACTTATGATCAATTATTTGAGTTTGAGTTTGAGTTTACTTTTATCGCACAATACTTGCCCAAAGTAGCACATACTAAAGCAGAATTCGGCTGGTCTTGACAGAGTAGAAATTGTTATGTTCTGAGTCTGTGAGATTTGAACATTTCAAATTTGTACTGTGGTCCGAATTGTGTAAGGTCCCTAGCTCCCACTAAGCCACTAACACATTTAATCATTTCGGGGCGCAGAATCCAGGCTAATATATATATAATATATAAATAAATATATGTATTTTATATATATATTAGCCAGGATTCTATAATAATATATATATAAATCTCACGCCCTCTAGCAAGCTTTTTGGAAGCTTTGTTTTAGTTTTAAATCAACTGTCAGAAAACATCTCATTGGCGGTCAATTGGGAAGGCTTAAGCCCCGCATTTAGCATTAGCATATTAGCAACCAACCTGCTATAGTAAGTCTGCATGTTGTTGAATACATCCTGTCCATCCTAGCTTTGCTGGAACAAATATTTTTTTAGAAGTAAGCTCGCCTTTGTACATCTGTATTTTTGTGCAGTATTCAAGCAAGTAAGTTACGAAGTTGTTATCTAATCATGCCCGTAGCATGTCTCGCACGACTCGCGTTTACCGCGCATTTTATCACGTCTACGATACATTTTTGAATGACCTAAGCCATTGATTTCTTGAATCACTTATCAGCACTTGCAAGAATGAACAATGCCACTTTTATATCAGCAAAGCGCCCGCCCTCACTAAAACACAATACATCCTCATTATCTCATTTAATTATTGTACGGTAAATAAATGTAATAATTTCATAATTTCTTTATTGCCCATAAGTCATATAAAAACAAGAAACACGTGAAAATATTGCATAAATGGTAAAGTTACATGAAGATTCGTCTCTAAAAACAGACATCTCGCCGATATCGCTAGATTTATCGGAACGTAACTAAAAGTCCTGAAGACCAATACCACCATGATGTTGAGATTGTTGACGAATTCTCTTTTGTTAGACTTTCTTGAACTTGGTCTTCAATTGGAACAAGTTTGTCAAAACATTTGCCGAGCTAAAACAAATTGCCCCGTCTTTGAAATCTAAAAATTATGACTTCTTTCAGCTTGCCATAAAAAGTTTGTTGTTATGCGGAGTTTACAAGTACTCTCGCTTTTATACAGGATGTTTCGTAGATCAATGTAAAAACTTAAAGCGAAGCTAGAACAAATTATTTTAAACCATTAGAGCCAAAGATGTCTATGGCGAAGTCTTACAGTCGTTTTTATTGATGATTTCATGAATTTGGCGAAAATTCCTAGTTTTTCACAATTAATCGATAATAATTGCGAAATCAAAGAATAATTAATAATTTTGAAAGAAATTCTCATAAAACACTTGATTCTAATACACATTCTAATAAATCATAATAGGTGCATCTGATCCTTCAAAATTGTTTTTTACAGAACTGATTTCTGGAGAGCCCACGATAAATTAAAATCATCAAAAAAACAAGTTTTCCGAATCCAATAAAAAAACGGTGAATGGTTGTCATGTGCAAATATTTTTTGTTCTATCATTTGAGGTATCAGTTACGGGAATACCACAAAAATTCTTAAAATGAAGACCTGCAAGCTGGATTGAAGGATAGGATAAGAATATTTTTTTTAGACCGACTGACGAGAAAGTTTTTAATTACTGCAATTTATTTATTCAAAACTAGAACCTAGGTTCCTCACACAGGCATGAGCCCGCCTGCTAACTTCTGTTAGCTCATAATTTTTAACATTATCTCCTCTCCCTTGATGTCAACAGCCGGTCTTATTTTTGAAACCTCTTTCGTGAAAATCGGCAGGTTTGAATAGACCTTCTTTGGCTCAGCCCACACAAAAAGTCCATTGTAGTCAGGTCTGGTGAACGAGTGGGCCGAGGAATGGGTCCATCTCCTTCGATCCAACAATTATGAAAACAGTCATCAGGACAGACTCTTACATCAATCTCAGGCACTGTTTATTTGTAACATAATTGTGTTTTGGGGATCAAATGCCACATTGTCAACAAAATTTGCTTAACTTACTTACTTTTATATTTTTTATTAAAATTAATTGGATTGGATTAAATTAAATTGAAGATACTGATGGAGGGAATCAGGTTTGTAGGTCTTAATTTTTAAATAATGTGTAAGGTATCCACGTAACTGATAACTCAAATGAATGATAGAATAATAACCAAGCATATTTAAAAAAAAAACACTTGAAAAATTTTCACCGTGATTTTTTAAATTGGGGTCGAAAAGCTGTATTTTTTATCGTTAAAATTTTTCGTGCTCTTGAAAAACCACGTTCTGTAAAGTTTAAAGTATCAGGTGCACAAATTAAGATTAAAAAATTAATATGTGGCCCCTGCTGCCAACCCCAAGACTGTCGCCAACCTGGCAAGTGAGTATGCTGAGTTTGAAGCACTGATCTGGAAGTCTCTCGGTAAGACGAAGTCTCAGCTTGAGTTCCTGATATGCGAACGAGACAGGCACGAGACTGCATCGCGACGAAAGATTCTGCTGGTTGATGGAGTGGCCGAGGAAACTGATGAGCAGCCAGAATCAGTTGTGAAGAAGGTTTTAGAGGACCAGCTCGAGTTACCCGCTGAGTGTGTGAGTGCCATCCACGTTGACCATCGACTGGGTGCAGTAAAGGAGGCGAAAACCCGACTCCTGCTTGTGCGGTTCGCGTCCATGACACCCCGTAGTGAGGTGTGGGGACGGTAGAAATCGTTTAAGGACTCGAGTAATGCCTGGACTTTAGAAACCAAAATCATAGTTGTCAAGTTCACGAGCGAGGACACCCCCCCAACGTCCACCGACAAGGATAAGAAGACAGGGGCTAGGTCTCTAGGACAAACATGCTCCAATAAAAATGTCCGTATGAAACACCTTCCTGCCCCTTTGCTAAAAGACACTATCAAGCTTCTGATGGCCAAGAGCAATAGAGCTAAAGGAATTTACCGTAAAATCCGACTGATGACAATTTCTCTTCTTACAAATGCCTCCGTAATCGCTCTAACCGTCTCTGTCGTGATGCCAAACGCAAGCAGATATACGATGGCATTGAAAAGTACAGTCCAGCCCAGGTATGGAAGTTTCTGAGAACGCTTGTTATAGGTAAGGCCCAGAACATCTCCCCCGGTAACGTTGATCTCAATGGCCTCGACCAGTTACTTTCTGCCCCACCTGTTGTGATGGACCCGACCGTCAAACAAATCACTCTTCAGAGGTTGCGCTCTAAACCTCGGCCCATAACTACATCATTCAACTGGAGGTGTCGGAATTGACGCAGTTAAGAAGGCGGTACTAGTAGTCAACTGTCACTGCATGTCAATGAGGTCAGTCGTCGAGTCTCTGCTACCTTTCACTCTCTAAGGAGACTTCAGAACTTCCTACCCCGACAGACCAAAATCACCCTTGCCAAGTCTCTTCTTCTACCTCTCATTGATTATGCAGATGTCTGTTGGCTCAGTGCAAACGAAGAACCACTGAACAAACTCGAGCGACTTTAAAACCTCGGGAAGGCCGTGCCTACGCCGCTACCGTTCCTACAACGAAGATTTCTACAAGGGGATTCTGCGAGCCGTGCCTACGCCGCTACCGTTCCTACAACGACGATTTCTACAACGGGATCCAGCGAGCCGTAGCTACCAGTACGCCGCTACCGCTCCTACAACGACGATTTCTACAACGGGATCCAGCGAGCCGTAGCTACCAGTGCGCCGCTACCGTTCCTACAACGACGATTTCAACAACATCTACAACTACAATTACGCCCGCAACCTGGTCATCATCCCACTGGTCTACTTCTCTTCGTGTTCTCCGCTTCCTTCTTTCTATCCAGACATCTGTATTTTCTAAAACCTGTTTCACCACATTCATCTTCATCTTCCTCTCATTTTTTTAAACTAATTCATTGTAAATAGCCCAAATAAATTGTCATTTCTTAATTTTATTCTGGTTGTTTTCTGTTAGGTTCTAGTTAGGTTCTTGTCTTCACACGACAAATTATCTTCAAACATAGGAATTAGTATGTATGTATTTTTATTTTATTTATATACTTTATATATGTATTAAGTTTATTATACTTATTTAGTATTTCAGTATTCGTTAATATAGTTGGGCTTAGATAGTTATATAAATAGGTTTAGGTATTGATTTTGAATTATATTAGTTATTTTTGTTTAAGTATGTAGTCTATTTAGTACAATGTACACAATTAGTCTATCCCTGCTCAACACTTACCTCTCACTCTCATAGTCGGAAGAGATCTTTTATTTAGGGATAAGTACGCCGTTGTGAACTGTTTTGTCTTCAATGTAACTTTCCTTTAAATTTTGTGTGCAATAAAGAAATTTTGAAATTATGAAATCGCAAAGGCAGACGATGGAAACACTCTTACGTTAGTACAGAACCACGTCACGGGGAGCAAACAATATACTACATTTGTTGCTGTACCAACTTATAGAAAGTGGAAACAGGAAATCAGGCCAGCCAACCACCAGCGTCACTTCCGGTGGAACACTTCCGTTTCCGGATGAGCGGTTCCATTTGAACATTTCAGGTCACTGCTCCAAACTCTAAGCTTAGACAGCAACTTTCATTGAGTCAGACTGCAAAACAAACAGGCAGATACATAATATACCTATAAATAGGTTTTGGTTAACTCTTTTCCGAGGTTACACTATACCTAAAGAATATATTTAGGAACACATATAAGGTAGTAATGTTGTCTACCTACAATTATATCACTTTCAAATGATTGAAATCCAGTTTTCGTTTATTTGGGTAATTGTAAATAAAATGGCTGATAAAAAATAATAAGACCGTCATATTCAGTCAAATATTGGCGTGCAAAAGTTTGAGCCATCACCATTGGGTTAATTATTTTTATTAGATATATGACGGAATAATCCATAAAATATTGTAAGAATATCACAGAATCGCAGTAAACTTAATTATATACTGGCGTAGCGGCAGGAAGCAGAGATTTAGCATCAATCAGGAATCTCCTTCGTTGTTGACAGGAATTGATGTTGTAACTTGAGGTCACTGAGCTCAGATAAGTGGGATGTATTTATATTCTACAGGTGATAGAGAAAGGGGTCATCAACATCATCTGAAGAATTTTCACTATGAGACCGATATGATCAAATACCATCGGTAGTACCCGATAAATACTGTCAATTTTATTATATATTTTACGAAGACAGAAAATAAGAGAGCAAAAATAAAGAAAATAGTTTACTGCCAAACATAGTAGACCAAAAATAAAATTAGAATCTTTTTCAATTTCTCCCTTCGACTCGTCCACATAGAACGCACACGGCTTCCCTGTTCTCTATACCTCATCACAATACCGTCGCATACAAGCACTGTTTTCGATTGCGGGATCGCCCGAAATCGAAAACAGTGCTTTTGGATTTCGAACTCGCTTCCCTGCACTATCAGAGATAGTCCATCTCTGCCCGTCTTCAAGAATCGTTTGAAGGAGCATTATCTTTCTCTATCCTAGATTTGAGCTTTGTATATATTAGTTTATTTAGGTGTATTTATATTTTTATATAATATTTATGTACTTGTGTATCTAGTGTATCTAGCAGTTAGTTCAATAGTTCAGTAATATATGTGTGTATCTTATCAGAGCATATAGGTCTATCCTGTATATTAAATTATTCTTATCAACCTTGGGTTTGCTTAAAGATCTCTAAGCATGGCTTTGTAGATGTCCTTTCTGTTTATTATATCTTATGTCGTTTTATGTGCAATAAATATATACGAAATATACGAAATAATATTTTTTTACTTTCTACAAAAGTACATTTCATACCATTTTGTTCACAAGAACGAGTACCTCTTGTAGATATTTTTTTGTATAGTCATTTATTCGTTTTACGAATATAATGTGATGGAATGCAGCTTAGAGTACAATGTAGAGGTGTATAAATGTGTATAGGTATGTTTATAAAGAACGGTGGCCAACGCTTACTAATAGAAAATACCGATAGTAACAAAATTCTAAAGCCCTAAATTCTATTTGAATAGAATAGAATATAACAGAATATCCATATATTTGTTGTATCAGCATTAAACATACACATAAAAGAAATTCACAAGGCAAAACAAAAAAAATAGGTGATAATCCAAAATTCGAAAATGTACTACCAATAAATTCGCTCACCTCCTTTACCCTTAACCTAAGCTGCCGCAGTATTTTGCCCTGATATTTTCTGCAATTTTTGGTGATCATTTACCCATTTTGGTTAAGAAAAAATACTTTAGTGATCATTATACACAGTCAGGTCATAAGTTCTGTCACACAATAAAAACTTTTGAATTTAGAACGCTGGCCACAAAAAAGTTTATTGAATTCGAATTTCGAATTTTTCATGAAAATAAAAATGTGTACTTTTTAGAATTTTCCTCATTTTTAAATATGGAGTGGACACTTAAAAAAGACCATGTCGCAGTTATTGCGTTGCATCGTTGCGGTTACGCGCCAATTCAGATTTTCAACTTACTGAAAAATTTGAATATAACCAAAAGATTCGTTTATCGTACCATAAAACGATACAATGAAGACTCTAGTGTAGATGACAGGTCAAGAAGTGGTCGCCCTCGCTCTGTTAGGGCTCCAGCAGTGATAAAAGCTGTGAAGGCGCGAATTCAAAGAAATCCCATACGTAAGCAGAAACTGTTGGCCCTTCAAATTGGGTTAAGCAGGACCACGGTGAAAAGGTGTTAAATGAAGACTTAGGGCTTAGGGCATATCGAAGAAAAACAGGACATCGTTTGGACGCTCGTTTAATGGACCTGAGACTGAAGAGATGCCGCGCTTTGTTGAAGCGGTACGCGGGAAAAAAGCATCGGGAAATTCTTTTTTCGGATGAAAAAATTTTCACCGTGGAAGAGAGCTACAACAAACAAAATGATTAGGTGTACGCACACAGCAGTGAAGAAGCGAGCAACCGTATTCCGCGTGTTCAACGAGATCATTTTCCATCCTCGCTCATGGTTTGGTTGGGAGTCTCTTATTGGGGCTTAACTGAGGTACATTTTTGTGAGAAAGGCGTAAAAACGAATGCAGTTGTGTATCAAAATACAGTCCTCAAGAACCTTGTGGAACCTGTTTCTCATACCATGTTTAATAACAGGCACTGGGTATTCCAACAAGATTCTGCGCCAGCTCATAGAGCGAAAAGCACACAAGACTGGCTGGCGGCGCGTGAAATCGACTTCATCCGGCACGAAGACTGGCCCTCCTCCAGTCCAGATTTGAGTCCGTTAGATTACAAGATATGGCAACACTTGGAGGAAAAGGCCTGCTCAAAGCCTCATCCTGATTTGGAGTCACTCAAGGCATCCTTGATTAAGGCAGCCGCCGATATTGACATGGACCTCGTTCGTGCTGCGATAGACGACTGGCCGCGCAGAATAAAGGCCTGTATTCAAAATCGCGGGGGTCATTTT
Organism: Argyresthia goedartella; assembly: GCA_949825045.1. Classification (NCBI taxonomy): domain Eukaryota; kingdom Metazoa; phylum Arthropoda; class Insecta; order Lepidoptera; family Argyresthiidae; genus Argyresthia; species Argyresthia goedartella. The sequence goes on along the minus strand of OX463821.1, from coordinate 14,237,600 downwards.
GAATAAACTTTATTACCATAAGAATCTATGTTTTATTAAGTTCATTTTGCTATATAAATGTTTACATAAATAATAAACATGTCTAAATTATTTCATATTGCACATGTGACAGAACTTATGACCTGACTATGTATTTGTTGCCAAAAATATATCATTCATACCATTCCTAATCTCCATACAGTTGTGAGTGGTTTCACTGCCATGTGCACATGCTGCGACGGCAAAAGGCGTCAATCTCTCTCTCTGAATCAAATCTTTGATATCAACGTTAACTTTAAAAATGTGGCGGCTTTTTCGAAAAATTCCGCCATTTTTTATAATTATTTTATATTTTTTATTGTAATGTGTGTTTTTTCTATGGGTGTACACCTGACAATAGACGATTATCATTATTATATGGGACGATAAGTAAGTATTTCTGAATAAACGCCAAATAACCCTCATTTTATTTCCTAGACCTTTTAGTTACACTCTGTATTACCATTAAGGCCAAGGAGCTAAGTAATTTATACTAAGTATATTATTTCGACGTTTTAACGGTGATGGAAAACCTCGTGAGGAAACCTTTGTTACTCCATAACTGAGGCGATGGGCTGTTAAACATTAAATATAAACATTTACCTAAAGACACAAATATTGCTTCTGGCCCCACACTAGGATACCCTGTGTCGTGGGTACCAGAAACAGCGACGTCACACACATATTGATGACTCGAATAGCCGAGTCGGCAGTGACCTTGCCTACGAAGCCATGGGTCCCGGGTTCAAGTCCCGGTGGGGGCATATTTGTTTAATGAGAACAGATGTTTGTACCCTAGTCATGGTTGTTTATCTATCTAAGTATAATATTTATCTATATAAGTATGTGTATCGTTGTCTAGTACCCCAGATACAGGGAATCCTAGTTTGGGGCTAGATTCATCTGTAAATAGGTCCAAGGTATTATATTAACATCCAAGACCTGTTATTTTTTCGGGATCTCTCGCATGGTAGGCAGAGCTTCAATCGCAGCGCCACAGATCCTTCACATTTTCCACTAGCCGATACCTTTTCGGCGTAAAAACATTGCAGGCTAGCTTAGTCGTAAATTCTAATTCCATGTTTTTTTGGCATGCACCGGAAGGACTGCTTAGTCAAAACATAAGTCATAAGTGACAAACATCCATTCTCATCAAAAAATATGGGGCAAATATCATAGTTGTTTATCTATCTATGTATAATATTTATCTATTTAAGTATATATATCGTTGTCTATTATCCAAGATACAGGGAATCCTGGTTTGGGACTAAATCAATGTGTATAAATAGTGTCCAAGGTATAAAAAAAAGAAAAAAAAAGTACTTTTTGAATACTGTCAAAAGGTCTACCCAGTCATCATTCCCTTTATAGTTTTCAAATGCAGCCGGCAGCCCAGTGAATTTCGAAGATTTCCGGAACCTCTATTCTGTATTTCTGAAATATATAGCCCAATATTCCTGAGATCTTTCAAACTTATGTATTGAAGGATGTTTGCCAACTTCAATTTAACGTTTGACCAATCAGTGCAAAAAACAGGAATTACGCGTCGAGAAAGTATGCGAATCGAACTGACAGTGACTCTTATGTACAATGACATTAGGTTCATTTTATCTGAACTCGAATACTTTTTCACTCTGGTAACACTTGAGCCACAGAACGCAAATATTTCACTGACTGCAGATCACAATTTTGAAAGGGATCGAGATATGTCAAGAGATACACCGCCGATATAGGTTTTAATATATTTCTTATCGAATTAATTTAATTTATTTTTGACAGATCTGACATGTTTTCATTATTATTTGATTTATATGTTGGTTTCACACTTGCTTCTCACACAGGAGATGCAAGTTCGATTCCTGACCATGTACCAATGCGATAATTGATACAGACATTCTAGCGGTGATGGAAAATGTCATGAGGAAACCTTCATTACTCCATAGGTGCGGCGATGGGCTAGCCCCCTGTTACGCAAAATGGAGTATTGAATAATTGATAAAACTCTGCCACCCCGTATGGTAAAAGGCGTGACGTTATGTTATTGTGTATGTTAATGTGTTTTGCGTGATTTTTTGTTTGTGTTATTAATATTTAATTTAAAGTTCATTTATAGGGTTCCGTAGGTTCCGAGCTGGCTATAGTCGCGGCCATACGTCATAGGGCCACGGACGCCTCTAATGTCAACCGTGCGGAAGTGGAGGTGCCGGCTCACAACGATCCCAACATGGGACCGCGTGCGGGACAGCACCAACACTTAACATACGGAACTGTGGCGCAGGCTCACACCGATCCCAATATGGGATCGCGTACGGGACAGCACCACCACAGCACCAACGAAACTGTGGTGCAGGCTCACACCGCTCCCCACACGGGAAAGCGTGCGGGACAGCACCACAACACCAAAGGGTCAGGAAGGCAGGCTCACAACGCTCCCTTTATGGGACCGCGTGCGGGACAGCACCACCCCCTAAATCAAGCCGTATCACGGCGAAATACATTCTCGCAGCAACCAGCCCAAGGGGAGGGGCAGGTGCCTGCGGGAAAAGAAAAATTAACTGGGGAAAGCGCAATCTCGGGCCCTCCCCCGTCAGCCCATCCACCGCCTCGGCGCCGTAAGGGCAAAGGGGTGAAGAAGGGCAGATCGGGGGGGGTCATCAGAGCAAGCACATGGGGCAAGCTCTGTGGCCGGGACAAGCAGACCCCAAACAAAAAGAATGAGGTCTGATGACCAGGTGTCGCCGAACGGGGAGTTGATGAGGGGACCGTTCAAAAGACCCTGTAATTCAGGCCCAAATGTAAGGGACAAGCGAGTCCAACCTGGACTATCCTATGCCCAGGCTGCTAACTCGCACCTGATCATGGTGATCGTCCCCATTGACGGTCGAGAAATAACGGCCGAACAAGGCGTTCTTCTCCGTCTAGAGATGGAGAAGAAACAAGAAGAAGCTGTAGATGACCTGACCCAAGACTTTGTCCCGGGCTTCGATCATATGCCGCAACGTCTGCCGCAAGGCGGACTTAAATTCACCTGCCTCGACCAATAAACCGTGGCGTGGCTTAAGGTGACGACAGCAAACCTCCCCCCCCCCCCCCCCCCTTGTGGGAAGGAGGCTGCCAGTTCATGGCGGTCGGCATGACAGAGTTGCCAAAACTTATCAAAGGGGTGGTCTGGCTTCCCGATGTTCAGGGAACTGACATCGAGGGGCTGAGGCTCCGACTCATAAGGGCAAACCGTTAGCGCGGCATCGACATGAGTAGCTGGCGCCTTCTAAAGGGGGAGCTAAAAAACACCGACTCGGAGCTTCAGGGTGCCATCATGGTATTCGGAATCTCCGAGTTGGATATCCCTGAGCTGGAGAAAAGGCAGATGAAGGTCTGCTACAAGTGTGGCTCGGTGAAGGTGGAGCTCAAGCGGAGGGCAGGCGGAACTGGGTCCAGACCCGCTCCAGCCGGCCAGCCGAGTGAGGTGCAGCCCACACCGAGTGACGCTGAAGGTAGCGGCAACACTCTACCAACATGCAAGGCCTCGGCGGGCAGCGTGGGGGAAGCGCTAGGTATCCGAAACCTAGCGATTGGCTCACCGATGTCCGACGAGGTCGAGGTGCTTCTCGGCTCCGAGGACGAAAGATCAACTCCAGCAAAGGGGGAGTAATAATAATTATGTGTCCCTTCACAACACGCTTTGTACACATAATAAAATAACTTATATATATATAAAATATGTATACATGTATTAAAAAAAAAAACATTCACACTACATATAATAACAATAACAAAAGGCGCTAACACAAATATCATACAAGCCAACATCCAACATAGCTCCTCCGGTGCAGCGGCCCTTCGGAGAACTCTCGAAGAGTACCCGAAGACGATCGCACTTATACAAGAGCCAGCAATTTATAAAAGCAGGGTATGTGGTTTCAATAACTTATTTGGAAATATATATACCTACTATTCAAACACAAAAGTGAGGGCGGCCATATATGTCCCGAATCACAACAAAGCCACCTTAATAATACACCTCTGCTCCCCAGATCTAACCGTGGTGAACATTGACACGGGGCAAGGGGATCTCTCGTTATACCTCGCCTCGGCATACCAGCCAGGCGAAGGGGAGATACCTACGGAGGAACTGGAGGTGCTAGTCAGAGAGTGTGAAGAAAATGACATACCCCTCGTAATAGGATGCGATGCCAACGCGCACAGCACCGTATGGGGCGGAAAGGACATAAACAAAAGAGGTAAGGATCTCATTGAATTTCTCTCAAAATATGAATTGTCGACACTAAATAGAGGATCAGAACCTACATTTGTCACAAGAAAGGCACAAACAATACCAGACATAACGATTGACAACTTTTTGGCTCTAGACCTAATATCGGGATGGAGAGTCTCATCAGAAGCATCGTGTTCGGATCACAGATGGATCACCTTCAGCCTGAAGAATATAAAGTTAAAACCTAGGCAATTTCGTAACCCTAGAAAAACCAACATAAGTGAGTATTATCAGCACCTAGAGACGGACTTATCTAGAACTGAGTACAACATCAAACTGGAGACAACAGAAGAAATAGAATTAACGGTCATTTTATTTATTTATTTTTATTTATTTATTTATTTATTTGCATCATTCAACTCAACGGAGCGATAAATGAGAGCTCCAACAAATCCTGCCCTCTAATGAGAGCGAAGCCATCTAAAGACAGCTGGTGGTGCGACGAACTGGAGAGAATGCGGGTTAACATGAGAAGTTTTTCAATCATGCCATCAACACGAAGGCAGAGGACGACTGGAAAGCTTTTCAAAAAGCACGTAACCAGTATAAAAAACAAACTAGGTGCAATTTTAGAGAGTCGTGGAGAAATGTCTGCAGCTCGATAAACAGCGAGTCGCAGGCCTCACGAATCAAAAATCTAATAGGTAAAGACCCACAACACCAACCTGGTTCGATAAAGAAACCGAATGGTGAATACACCAAGAGCGAAGAAGAGCTCTGTAGTGTATTGCTACAAACGCATTTCCCGGGGTGTACAATCCTACCCGCAAATGAGGTAGAGACACTGGCGGAAACACCAAGCTCCTCGCAAACATTAACACCCCCGCCGGAAGCATGGGTGGAAGTAAAAAACCTGATAGATGATGAGAGGGTGAGATGGGCGATCAGCTCTTTCCTTCCGTATAAATCACCAGGACCAGACGGCGTAATACCAGCCCTACTGCAATGGGGAGAAAAGCTCATTGTACCAAGACTTGTAAAATTTTTTAAGGCATGTCTAGCACTCGGCTACATGCTCAGGATCTGGAGAGAAGTGAAAGTAGTCTTCCTGCCGAAACCAGGCAAGGACGACTATACTGAACCTAAATCCTTCAGACCTATAAGTCTCACATCGTTTATTCTGAAAACATTAGAAAGAGTGTGTGATAGATTTATAAGGGACGGTCCCATGAGAACCAACCCTATACACCCAAACCAACATGCGTACCAAGCGGGAAAATCTACAGAGACCGCCTTACACGCAGTGGTCAGAAGAATAGAAAGCTCAATACTAAGCCAACAGTCGTGCCTGGCGGTATTTATAGACATCGAAGGAGCTTTTGATAAAACAAACTTCAGTAGCATCAGAACTGGATTGGAGAAACTAGGCACCAACCCTTACATGATAACCTGGATAACAAAAATGCTGGAATCAAGAATAATCTCTCTGGAAATCAGCGATAAAATCAAATGCAAAGTGGCCAAGGGCTGTCCACAGGGGGGTGTGCTATCACCACTACTGTGGGTACTAGTAGCCTGGTTACGACCTGGTGACACAACTCAATACAAGAGGATTCTACTCAATAGCATACGCCGATGACGTGACAATACTCGTGAACGGCCTTTTTATAAACACAATATTTGACCGCATGCAACTAGCACTACGGTACATAGAAACATGGTGCAAAAATAACGAACTCTCAGTAAACACCGCCAAAACTGAGATGGTACTATTTACAAAAAAAAAAACACGGCAGTTACAGGCTGCCCAAACTCTTTAATAAAACACTAACACTATCAAAAGAAGGGAAATATTTAGGTGTATGGCTTGACCACAAATTAAGTTGGAGCAAGCACATGGAAGCAACACAAAACTCATACTAGAATGCCACAAGGCACTCAACAGGCTAGGTGAGAAAAACAAGGTCACAGTCCAGTGGGTAAAAGGTTACCAGGGTGACCAAGGCAACTGGGAGGCAGACAAGCTAGCAAAATTAGGGGCAGAAAGGCCAGCAATCGGCCCTCCACCATTCTCGCCCTTATCAGCGGAAGCTCTACGAAAAAGGCTCAGAGAAGCCACAGTACAGCAACAAAACCTATTATGGTCTAGCAGAGAAGACTGTAAAAACACAAAACTTTTTATAGACAAGTATAACCATAAATTTGCGAATTACTTAATGAGACTGCCACGCAGTAAAATAAAAATATTAACAAGCCTTATTACAGGCCATTGTACACTAAACAAACACTTGACAATTACAGGTGCAACGGACAGCCCCCTGTGCAGGGGGTGCATGGAAGTAGATGAAACAGTAGAGCATATGCTACTGGCATGTCCATCCACAACAGAAACCAGGATGGCTATCCTAGGAGACACAACAAACACCCACCAGTTTCTAGAACACCCAGGCCTCCTTCTCCAGCTGGTGCAGGAGTTGGGATGACTGAAGTAGATGTGCAGGCGAAGGGGACATGCACAAAGGCCCCGCTCAAGTGGGCCAGGTGCAGGCATTACAACCCCCTTGTAGAAGATAGAAGATAGAAGGGTTCCGTACCCGAAGGTTGCCAAACGGAGCCCTATTTCTAAGCCTCTGCTGTCCGTCTGTCCGCCCGTTCATCCATCAGCGGGCTTGAACGGTAATAGATTAGAGTTGAAATTTTCACAGAATGTGTATTCCTGTTACCGCTACAGCAATAAATAATTAAATACACGAGATATTTTAAAAACAAGGGATCCCTATACAAAAGACGCGTTTGATTTAACTCCCTCCGCGATATAACAAACCATGATGTCGTGATTCAGTTATGATTGTAGATTTAACGGCTTATCACATGGTTGTGGTGGCAGTATTGGTTCAATATTGGTTGCGAAATCTTTAGGGCCTTACCACAAAAAAATAACTTCTGTTCAACACTTGTTTAAAACAATAACAACAATTATTTCAATACCACATACAAACTTATGACTGCACCTGGTTACGTACAACAAGTGTGAATATGTGTATATATGTGCCGCTATAACAACAAATACCAAAAAACAGAAAAAAATATGTTATTTTTCTGTGAACCACATACAAACTTATGAATGCAGCTGGTTACGTACATGGACTGTGAAAGTAGTCGCACCAATAACTATGTAAACAACATTTTGCTATGTAAAATCAAAACTATTCACTCCAAACCATCCCTACCATTGTACGGTGGTACGGAACCCTTCATGCACGAGTACGACTCGCACTTGACTGTTTTTTATGTAATATTATTATTTGAAATTTATATTAATATAAATTTATGTCTATAATTAATGTAATAATGTGAAAGTTGTGATCGGATCGGAACTATATCGGTATTTAATATAAATGTGCATTGTATATACTGTTGGTGTTACTTAAATTTATATTAATATAAATGTCAAATAATATTTGAAATTTATAATAATATAAATTTAAGTCTATATATAATTAATGTAATTGTGAATGTTGTGATCGGATCGGAACTATATCAGTGTTTAATTTAAATGTGCATTGTATTGTATACTGTTGGTGTTCCTTAAATAAATAAACAAAAATAATTACAGAATCGATCTTCAGGTTAATTATGACTTCCATATCTTTATCTTTCGAAGCCTTTGCATTTCAAAGCCAAATATAGAGTTTCCCATCTCATTTTCGTTTCGTCTTTATTTATTTTTAGAACTTTCTGTTTCCTGACTTATTACTTACCTGCTAACACGACTTCACGAGCATGTTAGCATCAAGTGTGAGAATATGTACTTCAGTGAAACAAGCTTGATGTTAGCACATTATGTACATACTTCCATCTACATCGAGAAAATCCTTTTACATTCAAAGAAACTACACGTAAAGATGCATAAAAACTGAATTTACACCCATGGAAATAAATCGGAGGAGAAAAAGTAGGTCACACATTTATGACTACTGTAATGAGGAGTAGAAAAAGAAGCCCGATTTCTATGACTATATTGGCATTAAGTAAATGTAGTCCATTCATATCCCCACCGAGGGGTAAAGGCCTTTACCCGAATACGAGAAAGATTGAGCCATACTCCATCACTGGCTACGCGCGGGTTGGTGGAGACCAAGTACATGCATACAATTGTCTAAATAAGAATGAGATGACAACCATATTTTACTCTTTATAGGATACTGAATACTGAGTAAAATTATTATGCAAATGCGTAGATTTCGCCCGGGACTGCTCAGCCAGTGTGTACAGGCCGCGCCAGCTTTCTCGGCTCTGAGCGAGCTGTGACCTCTGTTTCTTACATAGAGTAAGGTGGGGTGAGAGAGAGAGAGAGAAAGAGGATAAGAGTTAAAGAAACTTGTCGCGAACTGTAACCTCCTAATACGAACATAAATTCAGTCTTGCATAACGTACTAAAATGTACATTATGAGGTACATTTAAAAGCACCCTGCTAGAAGAGATTTTAACAAAGCAAAATACTGCTGAAGTATTTTTAAACTACCAGCAATTTATGGCTGGTATGCTTAGACTTACTGACATTTATTATAATGTACCTATTTGCGTTCTCAGTTTCATTCTTCTAGAGATTGTTTATTGTACTAGCTATACCGGAATAAACGTTACGTATCGCTATAAATAAATCTATTAATGTGGTGTGAGCAATTTTTCAGTTCACCAGTAAGTTTCAGTTTGCCCCTCAGCTCAAAAAACATGTGGATTGATATTAATTTTGTAGGACTTTTGTGTGCTAATCTCTGAAGATATGTTTATCAAATTTCCTCTCAAAATACGACATTTTCTATATAACAATGACATTGTTCTTCAAGTTGAGACGATAACAAACAGAATCGACGAACGGGAATTATTAGAAATCAGTACCACTTAGCTGATTGGCTACCTTATTCATGTTAAGGAGATACGAAAAAAAATGGGATTATTTTCGAATCCATTTACCCACCATGAATTCATCTACAGATTTGATTTTTGGGTTAACGTTTATTGAGTATTTGATTAAGATTCTCACACAAAGGAAAAAGCAATTTTCTCGATAGAATTTAATTACGAAAATACTAAATTGGTTTTTTTTTCCTGTAATTCTGAAATCTTAACTTTATCTTTCACTGCGATCAAAATGTAGATATTATGTATTCGTAAACTTTCCTTAAAAAACTTTTTAACAAAATAGCGTTGTTTATTTTTAAACAATTGTTCTGTGGTTTAGCGCTACGTTATGATATTTTTGCCAGATTCCATCCCTCCTACACTGCGGTTCTTTCCAGCTGTAGTCCCACGGGACTTTTGCACGGACGAGGTATCGCCTTAAGTGGAAAAGAATCACGAAAATGCCTCGATTTATTTTGACAAATGATAGTAGGAATCGCGCGCCGAATCAATAGGTCATCGGCATTCGCTCGATTGAGCTGAAATGAGGCGAACATTGTAACCACACCCACTCACGCACGCCGATATAGGCATCAGTTGCTTTCGATGTATGACGGGATTTTGATCGGAAGTAATTGAAGGGATAGAGCACCGAGTCATCCACTATAAAGAGATTGCGCCGTATTCTTGTGGGATAAGGATAACTCAAAAATAAAAACTGGGAATAATCATACGCTCATCAAAACAACTTAATTGCACACGTAAAAGATCAAGGCGAACATAAAGATTCTCCCAATGTAATTCTCAGATAAATGACAGCGCTATTAGGACATTTAAATTTATCTTAACCTAAGGACTTAATTTGGCTTTCTCCGATAAAGGTGGTAACTGGTTAATCTACCTCAACCGGAGATAGTAAACCTATGAAGCAGTCTGTGTTTGCCTCAGTCAGTACGGCGGAATAATCTCATTTTTACTCACACAGAATGTTAAATTAGCATGTGCAGCTATGTGAAATTACAATCTTAAAACCCATTATCCGTTAAGACAAGTAAACTGAAGCACTTGTTAACGAAGGGCATCTTAATCCTTCTAAGCCACTAGTTATAACATAACACTACACTAACCCATAATACCAAGCACTAAGATGTTTACATAAAGATCTCTCGTTTTAATCGCAAAAACTATTCTAAACCCACGCTGTAAGGTTTGAAATCTTGCAGCTTATGAAAAGCCCCAATTGTTGGCCAACACATTAGCCTGACCATCTTAGGATTGCTTTTGATTTCAACCGTATTGCTCGTATTTTACAGGTGAGTTTACTTTGCGGGGGTGTTAGGGGTTAAGATTGCTTGCTTCAATCACGAACTCGTTGTTTTGGTGTCAGATTTTAGTACGATTTGTACCTACTTTGTATTAATTCTGAAAACGTCTACAATGTCTCCAAGTAATTTATAGAAATGTCAACAACGTCGTCATTTAATTAAGGTTTACCTTTAACAAATGCGAGCCATTTCGAGTAGTAGATGAAAATTGATCGCTTTTCCGGAGTAATTTGGGGTCGGGGATGTTATTTTTAGATAAGTTTTTTGAATTAGGTGTTTTTTATGATGGTAAATAATAAACCACTGTCTGTTCAAAAATTGTCAAAATTGGTAAAAGTGGTAAAATATATCTATAAAATATATCTGAACGGAAGAAGCTTTATTTGGACGAATGGGAGCCGCTGCCGCCGCCGCCACAGTCAATTTATGTATCTACAGTAAATCTCAAAATTTAAACTAGTTTCATAGACAAAGAAAAAGCAATTTGAGATTATTCATCAGAATAATCAAAGCTTTTCAAGCAAAGAACTTGAGATTCAGTTGTTGCTAGAAATAAGGAAAACTGACGTTTTATGTTTAACAGATCACTGGTTGAAAGAATATCAAATGATTATTAACTATGATAATTATTATATTGCCAGTACCTTCAATCGAAAGTCCGACGGTGGAGACTCATTTATATTATTACGGAAAACCATAAAATCTAAAGAACACATTTTTTGTTGGACTTTCGAAGGCAGGCTGTATTGAACTTTCCTCTTTTGAGTTGGAAAAACATATAATAGTTTGCGTTTACAAACCCCCTTATGACGAGAACTTTCAAAATTTTGAGTTAATTATGGAAGATGTATTAAAATTAATAGTAAAGTCTAAAAATTTCACATAGTCTGTGGAGATTTTAATGTAGATTTTTAAAGTAATTCAACCTATAAAAGCAGGATACTTGGTTTATTTACATGATTTAACTTGGTAAAAAAAATCTCAGAGCTATCAAAAATCACAGCGACCTCGGCTACTCGTCTCGATAATGTTTACTGTGATTGTAACTATTCCTGCAAACTATAATAATGACTCTCTTCAATCAGATCATAATGGACAAGCAGTGACTTTTCCATTTAGTCCAAAAAAGAGAGTATTTTGATAAAAAAAAGATCTGTAACCGCGAGTAAAATTGAAAAATACAACAAGGAATTATGCGATAAACTGCTTGTTCCAAATAATGATTTGAATGATCGAAATAGTTTTTATAAATAGTTATTTTCTATATTACGTTGTGAGTTTGAGGATGAATTTAAAGTTAACAAAATTAACATTAAGCCTTGATTCGGATTTAGTGACTGGTTACTGCATACTGCATTCGCATTAGTAGAGATAGGTATTTAAATTATATACTGAAAAGGCGTAAAGCCATAGAGAAGTTAGAACTTTTTCATAAACTTTTAAAACAGTTTGTGTAGTAGTAAAGGCCAACAATTTTAAAAACAAAATAGTTTCGGCTAGTAATATTGTAAAGACTGCGAAACGGGAAAAACTAAACTATACGACAATAGACATTCGGTAAATACAGTTAGTGGTACCATTACTGCAGTTGAAGATATTGCTTAAGAATTTGAAACATTTTTCACAAACATTCCATTACAAACAACAGAGCCGCTTAATTTGTCACCTTCTTATGATCGCGATCTGCTAAATGCTAATTTTTAAAGGTGCCCGACCGCGTATGAGTTTAGGCATGTAACCCCGCAGGTTATGATTAAAACTTTTAAGGAATGAAAGCTTAAAAATACTGAAGATTTATTTGGTATTTCAGTTGTCTAGTTCTATAATCGAAACTCTGGCTCATTTTTATGCAATTATTTTATTGATAAGGGTGTATTCGCAGATTTCAAAAAACATATTTTTTTTTTAAATCAAACCTTTATTGAAGTCAGGAGATAAAAAGGATCCCGGTAACTTCAGGCCACTATACCTCCGGTAGTCAGTAAAATTTTTGAAATAATAATACTAAATCAAATCCTGTCTCATTTTGATCTGCATCATCTACTCCATAATCAACAGTTCAGATTTACTAAGGGGCGTTTGACAACCGACGCTGCAGTTGCTCTCCTATATCACGTGTACGGGGCTTGGAAGGAGTTGCAGGATGCTGGTTGGGTGTTCTGTGACTTATCTAAAGCTTTTAACTACGTCAATCACGAGACGCTGCTAATAAACCTGGAACATTATGGAGTTAGAGATGGAGCCCTAAATTTCATCATATCCTATCTAGAAAATGTAATTAAAAGAATTCAAATAAACGGCACGAAGTCACTGGGATCTACAGTTAAAATTGGCGTGCAACAGGGCTCAATTCTTGGACCATTCCTATTTTTAGTGTATATAAATGAACTGCCTTTTATGGTACAAAACCTGTCTAGGATAGTGTTAATGCAGATGATAATTCTTTAATTTTCAAAGTTAGTAAACATAATCAAGATATTGACAAAGTAAATGACTTTCTTTCCCAGATCCATGATTTGTTTACGACGAATAATTTAATGTTGAATCCCAAGAAAACAAAATGAGTCAAATTTTCATTGCCTAATGTTAGGAACAACAACTAACCTATTGTCTTGAATAACGAAAATTTGGAATATGTAAATGAAACATTATTCTTGGGTATCACATAACTATCGCCGCAAGGTTACAATGGGACCCTCATTTAAATGCGTTCTTCTCTCGGCGGTCAGAAAGATTTGTCAACTGACAAATTTAATTTAACTTGTCATCACAGCGATGCTATTTTATATTTACAGCGATGCTGTTTAACCAACTTCAACTTGACACAAGCTATTTTTGTTTAACAGACTAATCAGAAACCTGCTTATGTTAAGAGTAATATGACATGCATCCCTATTGGGAATTCACCTATTAATCATACTTTGCATGCAACATTGGAATCTGTTCCAAGTAATTTAAATAGGAAATCTCTAGCCTATAAGAGCCACTAAATATGTCAAAGTGTAAGCCCCACTTAAATACCCATCAAAACATCCAGGGGCTACCTGGCAAAGAACTTGTATTAGAATTATTTCAAAAAAAATCTGACAATGATTTTATTTGTGCTACAGATTACTGGTTAAATGAAAATGTGATGTCTTTTAACATAAATAATGACAAAATTGTCAGTTGTTACAATAGAAAGTCTGCTGATAGAGGTGGTTCTTTAATCTTAGTGAAAAATAATATTAAGGTGAAACAAACGAAATATATTCTTGGACTTACTGTTGAAAGACAAATAGAGGTATCCTGTGTTCAGTTAGATAGCCATATTATTGATTGTGTCTACGGGCCACCGAGGTGATCCTTAAAATTTCAGACCAATATCTCTTCTTCCAGCACTAAGTAAAATATTTGAAAATATTATACTCAATCAAATGCTCTCACACATCAACCGTACAAAAGAACTCCACGCCAAAAAATATGGTTTCACAAGGGGTAAATCGACTACGGATGCAGGATGCTATCGGAGTTTTTTGCAATCTGTCGAAGGCATTTGATTGTGTTGATCAAGATACGCTACTAATAAAATTAAATCATTACTGGGTTAGATATAAAGCGTTACATCTACTAACATCATACCTAAGCAATATAATTCAACAGGCAGAAGTCAACGGCATTAAATCTAACGGATTTTTAAAAGAAATTGACATACTACCTGTAGCTAGTCAATTTGTTTTCGAAAATATAATGTATGTACGCAAGAACCTTACAACATTTTCCAAACTTAGCGATAGCTGTAATGTTAACCTAAGAAATAATCACAGACTTGTGCCCCCCGGTTAAGACTCGTGAAGGTTAGCAACTCTTTCAAGGGTCAGTGCATTCTCTACTACAATAAGATACATCTGAAGATTTAGAAATTGCCATTTGAACAATTTAAAAAGCATGTTAAAGCGACTTTGTCGAAAAAGGATTATAACAATGTTTTTATTGATTAATTCCTGCTTATTAACATAATAAAAAATGTATTAGAAGCAAAATCAATTTTTAAAAGAGATCTAAAAATCAGTATGTGGGATTTTCTACGCCCTTCTTCTACCACAGTCGTCCAGTGTAGAGAAGGGGCAAAAAATGACCTTTGCTAAATATATGAAAATATCTACAGTAATAAAGTAGTTTGACTTTGACTGCCAGACATATACAGATATATTTCAGTTATTTTCATAGCATTATATCTAACGGAATTTTATTGGGGTCAAGCTGCTAATATAAATAGCATATTTGTGTTTCAGAAGAGGGCGATACGTTCCATATGTAAATTGCGTGGTCGCGATTCCCTAAAAGAATTGTTTAAAGAAATTGATATCCTCACAGAAGAACAAAACGCTACTTCCTAAGCGCTAACGCTAATTCTAATATGACTAACATAAATACTAGAAATGAAAATAAAATAGCACACCCAAAATTTAGACTCATGGGGAACTGAATTCGCTATAATAAAATACCAGATGATCTTGTAAATCTGTGCTATCCCCAATTTAAAACTTAAATTAAAAATATGTTATGTTCTAAGGCTATACAATAAATGATTACTTAGATGATTAAAACGTCTGGTCATCTATTATTCCAAATCAGTGGAATAGATTGTAATTATGACTTTTGTATCATTCTTCATATATTATATGAAAAGTCCAAAAGATACGATTCCTGTGGTGTTTCTCTGGCTGTTCTTCTCTACAGCGTGCGTACACTGGTGGTGAACGTGCCATCCATAATAGCTTTGACGTCGAAAAATTATTTGTTAAAATCTTAATCCGAATAAAATATGTTTGACTCTAGACGACAGACAGAGGATTGATAGACGAGGTATGGATAGTGTTTCCATAACTAAAGCGATCTGCTGGGCGCTCGGCAACACAAGCTTGTTTCGGTGAGTCACTATTACTGGGCACAGTGGATTAAAGTGGGGGGCAGAATTTTGAAAATCTCTTACTTACTATCTGCCAATTTACCAGATACATAAGTCAAGAAGTTTCAGATTTCATACAAATTTGGACTCCCACTTTTTCCCCTTATGGCGGTAAATTTCAAAAAAACTTTACTCGACTGACATCTATGAACTTACCATCTCCTAAGTTAAAACAGCTTCATAGGTCAAGTAGATTTTTTATGTCCATACAAAGTTACATTAAATTAGATACAAAGTTAGATTAAATTTGAAAAATCTACTGCTTGGTTGACGTTTTATTTTTATAAACTACCTATCTGCAAAATTATAGCTTCTTTAGTCAAGTAATTTTTGATTTTAATATTACGTTGTAACTACCTTGGTTAAATCCAGCATTTCCTAGCAATAACTAGAATTTGAAGCTGAATTAGTTGCTATAGGTCACTTTCTGTCCGAATACCAAAGTTGGTTGTGTTAGGTGACAACTTTATGTACAATCTGGAGCCGAGCGAAGCGGAGCAGAGCGAGCGTTCACAGAACCGTATTGGTTGCTTAATTGATTCATTTTCTGGCAGTAAATTCTAGTTTTAACTAAGGCACTTAGTTAAGACTATTTGTTTTTTTTAATTAATTCTTCAAGAACCTCTGTAGATACTGCATTAGAGATGCTGCCCAATAGAACAGGTATATTGAGTGCATTTAAGAACTCCACAGGATATTGTATAGCATCGTCTGTATCTACTACAGAGTCCACATTCTTATACTGGTACGCTGCACATTCGCACGAATTCAACAAAATGTCGTTAATGACGGAAGCCTGATCGTTCTACTAATTAAGTATTCTGTGCTAAGGCGTCAGAATCCACTCCATGGATTTGCTGTGTACGTTGTGGACATCTGGATATATTTTGGCTATTAGGTCGTCAACAGTTGATACAACTGAGGCTAGATCTGATGGAATTGTAATCTTGTCTTCAATTTCTGGATATTCTCCATA
This sequence comes from Argyresthia goedartella, assembly GCA_949825045.1. NCBI lineage: Eukaryota > Metazoa > Arthropoda > Insecta > Lepidoptera > Argyresthiidae > Argyresthia > Argyresthia goedartella. The sequence goes on along the minus strand of OX463821.1, from coordinate 14,221,208 downwards.
TCTTATTTTAAAGAGAAGATCAGAGAATTTTCCAGCGCAAACATCGCCCTTCAAGTGCAACCGCTTGTATTTCTTAACCCCTTAACTGGTATAGACTTGCAGAAATGTCATTGATTTTGAATTTTAATACCAAGCCATAAGGTTGAAAATATTGTGGCAGGTATATAGCCACTGTCAGTCTGCCACAGTCTATCACATGCCTAGTGGATGGTGGAGATTTTTGATTGAGGGCCAAAGCTTTGACGCCTTCATGCAAGCTGTAACTTCGTCAGCTCGGGCTTCCCTCAGCACTATCGACAGAGTCTGACGGAACAACTCCAGCTAACAACACGGTGATTCCACCCATCATGTCATCGTTTCCTCTGATTTTTTTAAAAGTTATGTTATTTGCTTCGAAACCCCCTTTATGCTCTGTTGTGCTTTTGTCCTAATCGATAGGCTTACAATCTCGCGGCACTTGGGCTGTATTGCTCTGCTTTGAATTGTTGCAGAGTGGAGTTTCAACATGAATAAGATTTAGCGGCAGCTTGAAGGCAGCGTGAGCTGACTTGCTTCCCTCTAACAGTGTTGTTGCGATTCCTGACGATGCGAAAGCTAAGACAATGCCACGATTACTCCTTACTTTCGCCAAAAGAAAATTAATAAGGAAGGTTTTTCCAGTGCCACCAGGAGCATCCAGGAAAAATAATTGCCCAATTCCTATCTCAATATTGCCAAGGATCTGTTGATAAATATAAAGCTGTTCACATGTCAGTAACTCTTCTATAGCTTCTATAAAGGCTGGTCTCTCTCAGTTATCCTCGATTACATAAAGTTAGTTAGCTTCAAATTCTAGTTATTGCTAGGAAATGCTGGATTTAACCAAGGTAGTTACAACGTAATATTAAAATCAAAAATTACTTGACTAAAGAAGCTATAATTTTGCAGATAGGTAGTTTATAAAAATAAAACGTCAACCAAGCAGTAGATTTTTCAAATTTAATCTAACTTTGTATCTAATTTAATGTAACTTTGTATGGACATAAAAAATCTACTTGACCTATGAAGCTGTTTTAACTTAGGAGATGGTAAGTTCATAGATGTCAGTCGAGTAAAGTTTTTTTGAAATTTACCGCCATAAGGGGAAAAAGTGGGAGTCCAAATTTGTATGAAATCTGAAACTTCTTGACTTATGTATCTGGTAAATTGGCAGATAGTAAGTAAGAGATTTTCAAAATTCTGCCCCCCACTTTAATCCACTGTGCCCAGTAATAGTGACTCACCGAAACAAGCTTGTGTTGCCGAGCGCCCAGCAGATCGCTTTAGTTATGGAAACACTATCCATACCTCGTCTATCAATCCTCTGTCTGTCGTCTAGAGTCAAACATATTTTATTCGGATTAAGATTTTAACAAATAATTTTTCGACGTCAAAGCTATTATGGATGGCACGTTCACCACCAGTGTACGCACGCTGTAGAGAAGAACAGCCAGAGAAACACCACAGGAATCGTATCTTTTGGACTTTTCATATAATATATGAAGAATGATACAAAAGTCATAATTACAATCTATTCCACTGATTTGGAATAATAGATGACCAGACGTTTTAATCATCTAAGTAATCATTTATTGTATAGCCTTAGAACATAACATATTTTTAATTTAAGTTTTAAATTGGGGATAGCACAGATTTACAAGATCATCTGGTATTTTATTATAGCGAATTCAGTTCCCCATGAGTCTAAATTTTGGGTGTGCTATTTTATTTTCATTTCTAGTATTTATGTTAGTCATATTAGAATTAGCGTTAGCGCTTAGGAAGTAGCGTTTTGTTCTTCTGTGAGGATATCAATTTCTTTAAACAATTCTTTTAGGGAATCGCGACCACGCAATTTACATATGGAACGTATCGCCCTCTTCTGAAACACAAATATGCTATTTATATTAGCAGCTTGACCCCAATAAAATTCCGTTAGATATAATGCTATGAAAATAACTGAAATATATCTGTATATGTCTGGCAGTCAAAGTCAAACTACTTTATTACTGTAGATATTTTCATATATTTAGCAAAGGTCATTTTTTGCCCCTTCTCTACACTGGACGACTGTGGGAGAAGAAGGGCGTAGAAAATCCCACATACTGATTTTTAGATCTCTTTTAAAAATTGATTTTGCTTCTAATACATTTTTTATTATGTTAATAAGCAGGAATTAATCAATAAAAACATTGTTATAATCCTTTTTCGACAAAGTCGCTTTAACATGCTTTTTAAATTGTTCAAATGGCAATTTCTAAATCTTCAGATGTATCTTATTGTAGTAGAGAATGCACTGACCCTTGAAAGAGTTGCTAACCTTCACGAGTCTTAACCGGGGGGCACAAGTCTGTGATTATTTCTTAGGTTAACATTACAGCTATCGCTAAGTTTGGAAAATGTTGTAAGGTTCTTGCGTACATACATTATATTTTCGAAAACAAATTGACTAGCTACAGGTAGTATGTCAATTTCTTTTAAAAATCCGTTAGATTTAATGCCGTTGACTTCTGCCTGTTGAATTATATTGCTTAGGTATGATGTTAGTAGATGTAACGCTTTATATCTAACCCAGTAATGATTTAATTTTATTAGTAGCGTATCTTGATCAACACAATCAAATGCCTTCGACAGATTGCAAAAAACTCCGATAGCATCCTGCATCCGTAGTCGATTTACCCCTTGTGAAACCATATTTTTTGGCGTGGAGTTCTTTTGTACGGTTGATGTGTGAGAGCATTTGATTGAGTATAATATTTTCAAATATTTTACTTAGTGCTGGAAGAAGAGATATTGGTCTGAAATTTTAAGGATCACCTCGGTGGCCCGTAGACACAATCAATAATATGGCTATCTAACTGAACACAGGATACCTCTATTTGTCTTTCAACAGTAAGTCCAAGAATATATTTCGTTTGTTTCACCTTAATATTATTTTTCACTAAGATTAAAGAACCACCTCTATCAGCAGACTTTCTATTGTAACAACTGACAATTTTGTCATTATTTATGTTAAAAGACATCACATTTTCATTTAACCAGTAATCTGTAGCACAAATAAAATCATTGTCAGATTTTTTTTGAAATAATTCTAATACAAGTTCTTTGCCAGGTAGCCCCTGGATGTTTTGATGGGTATTTAAGTGGGGCTTACACTTTGACATATTTAGTGGCTCTTATAGGCTAGAGATTTCCTATTTAAATTACTTGGAACAGATTCCAATGTTGCATGCAAAGTATGATTAATAGGTGAATTCCCAATAGGGATGCATGTCATATTACTCTTAACATAAGCAGGTTTCTGATTAGTCTGTTAAACAAAAATAGCTTGTGTCAAGTTGAAGTTGGTTAAACAGCATCGCTGTAAATATAAAATAGCATCGCTGTGATGACAAGTTAAATTAAATTTGTCAGTTGACAAATCTTTCTGACCGCCGAGAGAAGAACGCATTTAAATGAGGGTCCCATTGTAACCTTGCGGCGATAGTTATGTGATACCCAAGAATAATGTTTCATTTACATATTCCAAATTTTCGTTATTCAAGACAATAGGTTAGTTGTTGTTCCTAACATTAGGCAATGAAAATTTGACTCATTTTGTTTTCTTGGGATTCAACATTAAATTATTCGTCGTAAACAAATCATGGATCTGGGAAAGAAAGTCATTTACTTTGTCAATATCTTGATTATGTTTACTAACTTTGAAAATTAAAGAATTATCATCTGCATTAACACTATCCTAGACAGGTTTTGTACCATAAAAGGCAGTTCATTTATATACACTAAAAATAGGAATGGTCCAAGAATTGAGCCCTGTTGCACGCCAATTTTAACTGTAGATCCCAGTGACTTCGTGCCGTTTATTTGAATTCTTTTAATTACATTTTCTAGATAGGATATGATGAAATTTAGGGCTCCATCTCTAACTCCATAATGTTCCAGGTTTATTAGCAGCGTCTCGTGATTGACGTAGTTAAAAGCTTTAGATAAGTCACAGAACACCCAACCAGCATCCTGCAACTCCTTCCAAGCCCCGTACACGTGATATAGGAGAGCAACTGCAGCGTCGGTTGTCAAACGCCCCTTAGTAAATCTGAACTATTGATTATGGAGTAGATGATGCAGATCAAAATGAGACAGGATTTGATTTAGTATTATTATTTCAAAAATTTTACTGACTACCGGAGGTATAGTGGCCTGAAGTTACCGGGATCCTTTTTATCTCCTGACTTCAATAAAGGTTTGATTTAAAAAAAAAATATGTTTTTTGAAATCTGCGAATACACCCTTATCAATAAAATAATTGCATAAAAATGAGCCAGAGTTTCGATTATAGAACTAGACAACTGAAATACCAAATAAATCTTCAGTATTTTTAAGCTTTCATTCCTTAAAAGTTTTAATCATAACCTGCGGGGTTACATGCCTAAACTCATACGCGGTCGGGCACCTTTAAAAATTAGCATTTAGCAGATCGCGATCATAAGCTTGCTTTAGCATTGCTTTACCTGAATACTGTTATTTTCGAGTTTAGAAAAATTTAACAAGGTCCTTAGCTGATCATAATCATAAAGCTGAGTTAACGCAATTTTGTAACAGAAAACTACTGATATATATATATATTTCTATTTATGTGTAGTGTATTCATATGGAATTAGGTTCACTATTTCATTGCATAATGTAAAATGTAATAATATCGTTTGGCATAACTCCTTTGACAGACAAATTTTAAACCCTAATAATAATTCAGACAAAAATATTAAGCGGGTTGACGGCTGATGAGAGAAGGCCGTTAAGCCACAAAACTGCAAACGGAGAAAAACGCAAAAACCCGCGAAACTACTTTTCTTGAATTCTATGACCGATAAAAATAATATATCGATTACATGCCGTGTAGGAAAAAATCACTGAACTCAGGTATATTTTTTTTTAATAAAAAAACCATGATAAGGCTACGCAAAATGAAAAAATGTACTTAACGTAAGTATGTTGTAATATTTTTTACACCTCATCATAGGGTTAAAGGCCATTGGCTGTAGCCAAGCGGCCTTTTTGTTTAGTGTCGTCAATAATCATACGCAAAAAAGTCGCTAAATCTACCTAACGACTTTTTTCTTTCTGGTGATCAAGGTAATTGAAGAAAAAAAACTACGCTAAATAGCGGCTATGTAACATAACGGCCTTTTGGTTTACTTTACCCTAAGAAAACATGAAAATTTCTGAGTAAAACTAACGTAGAAGGCAGTAATAAGCACATCTATCTTATTTAGCCGCCATCTTCGCTATCACACATAAGATGAAAAAGTTACTCGTCAATGGTAATTAGACGTTAAGCGTCAATTTCATGTATGTCAAGCGTCAAGTTTAAATTTCAAAGAGTAATGAAAAAAATGTTTTTCTGTTTGAATTTTGACTTTTTGTCTAAATAACTTAGGTATATCAGAATGAAATGAAAAAAATCATATAAGAATATAATATATTATTAAAAAACACAAGACTCACGAGAAACTTTTATGTAATCAGACCAATGCTCTCTTTTATAAAGAATTATTCTTCGGATGAAATCTTATGACACACGAATCGTGACCACAGTGACTCAAGGTGGCTTCATTCTACTAACCATAGCTTACAATGTAATTAAATCTACTTTGCGATCAGACAAGTTAGTAAACCCTTTTAAATATCACAAATTATTAATGATTAGATAACGTTATACAATTCTAGAAAATCAACAAATTTATACAAAAGTCACACTGAAATGTATAATTTAATTATTCCTGTTATTTTTTTTGCAAAACTATAATTAAGTATAATATATCAGTGCATTTCGGTGTGCCCCTCGTAAAAGTACACATATATTAAACTTATCATATTTTATTCAATCATCAGTTTCATCGTTTGGTCGGTAAGTTTTTCCAAAATGTTTGTTTGTGAGGAAGCATAAATTTGCTGAGCTTAGACAGTATATCAGCCTTTCTTGCACTGCTAATGCCTCTTGGAATTAGTTTTGGCGTCAATACGGTCACAGGTCCATTTTTAGGCTTCAGATAGGTGTCTTTTAGAAAAAGCAGTTCAATTTCTGCACCATCCAGGTCAGTTTTATAAAAGAAATTGAACGTTCCTCGTTTGACAGTTACCTGCACAATGTCTTTCATGTAAGCTCGCGGGGTTGACATTTGAATCCTTCTCAGTGATGTGTAGTCCGTTATATCTAAGAAATCGGAGGGATTCATTTCTTTTACGGTCACGTTACCTGAATTGGCTGCAGACACGGCTTTTACAAAGTCTTGAAAGTCATGCAGTTTTTTCATTTTTTTCATCGATAACTCAACCTGATGGTGAAAACTGTCACAACTCATAAACGTATGGCCGGGCTCGAAGAAGTTCAAAGTAATTTGTTTGGCGCAGATTTCTTGCGAATTTACGACGTGAACCAAGTAGAAAAATAAAGCCCAGTTTTTATTTTGTGCAGCGCAATTGTCAACCCACAAATCAATGACCTCACTGTCTCGGTTATGCTTAAAAAAAGCGTGATATGCACTAGCAATATCCTCTTGTTTGCGTCCCGAAGTGGCCTCGTGCCATAGCGCAGCATATGTGTTTTTGTCATCTAATTCTCCTACGGTGGCAAAAGTTTGGTTGTGCACAACAAGTCTATGACAAAACAATACTTCCTGTATAGTTTCTACTCTTGGCAGCATGATGACTTTTTCCAAATCTGTACTAAAGTAGATGTGGTTGGGATCTTTCTTCTTATCTTCTATATATTGTTGGTACAACATCCTTGCTTTTTCTGCATGCACTTTATGTTTGATGAAATCTGAACATTTAGTGCAGTCGACAGGAACATTTTCTCTGTCGTGATTGTCAACTTGGCAATGTATGTCGAAAGCTTCACATACCCCACATTCCTCATGCCCAAGTTTTGTGAAGGAGATGTTCATGGCTTTTACTTGTTTTCTATAAAGGTCGTAGGATATTTCAGGGTCTGGGTTTTCTTTGGTGAATTCCACATGCATTGCTTTTACAGTCAAATCACTAGTCAAATATTTTCTTTGTGGAGCATGTTTTCTACGTTAGTGAGAATTTGTTGGCCTTAATGACAATATATGTTCTTCTATTGGTGTTCTGCAAATTAACGTGGCTTTTGCGTGCTTTCCTCTCATATCTTCATCTTTAGATTCTTTCAAAGCATTGTACAATACTTTATCGTTTGTTTTTAAGTATCCAAGTGTTGTCAGAAAAAAACACTTACAAACGTCAATGTTAGATCCGTCTTTCTTGAAATGGTAATTACGCCTAGGGTGTCTTTGCGGCTCTTTGGTAATCTGGCGCTTAGGTATAGCCACACAGGCACTCTGTTGAAGAAATACACGCTGTTCTTTCCTCGCCAAGTTCCAGTAATATTTATTTATTTTTTTCCTGTCTTCTTCATGGAATGTTGTCTTGCATCGTTTCAAACAGCTGTCGTTACATCCTTCTTTCACGTCATGGTCTTCTTTGTACTTCGTTTTCTTGTTTAACTGTCTCACTGCTAAACTTGTTGCATATCTTTTTCTTTTACGTATTTTTCCAGATTTTGTGTATAATTCTTTTTCTTTATTTTTTTCTTCATCTGAACATCTGCTTTCTACTATTTCTTGTACTACTTCTTCCACATAATTTGGATTTCCGTAACTGTGACCCGAATCATCTTCAGCGATTTTGTTTTCTTCATAGGTAGTATTCGTTTCTTCTTCTATAATAATATACACCACGACTTCATCTTCTGGTTCACGTTCAGGCTGTTGGTTTAGCATTCTGTCAACTGCTTTTCTGCTCAGTGATAATAATGAGCAAACGTCTTCCTTGATCCTTTCTTGATTTTTTGGTGCAGCTGTAGTTACTTGCAGAGACAGGGGGTCGTTAATTATGTTTTTCTTATTTCTTGTGTTTGACTCTTTAAGATATTCTGGAATACAAACTGTTGCCGGCATGGCGGTCGTAATGTTTTGATTGCCATCAACTTTGCACTGGGATGGGATGGAAAAAGTGCGATGTTCATCTTCGGAATCGGAACTAGCATGACTGTTGGCGGGGAGTAGTTCTTATCTTTCACAGAATCATCTGAATCGAAATCTTCACCGCTTGATTCATCAGAGCTCGTGGCACTTGAAGATGATATCATTTCTTCGTTGCAGTACATCGTGTTTAGTTGAATATTCTGTTGTTGTGTGTCTTTTGTAAAAGCAAATCTGTCTATTGGAGTTGATATAACTCTTTTAGCAAAATCAAGATCGCTTGTCTGATATTCATTGAAATTAAGTGCATTCATGGAATATGGCCGTGTCCAAAGAGAACTCATGCACGTTGGTGCTGGGGCTGTCGCACGTATAGGTTCTGTTCTAATTTTTGATGATGGCCCGGCTGTCTCATTACTACCTGACGGCTCACACATACTGGTCAATGGCTTGCCGTTGTTTTGTTGATGCTGGAGAGCTGTCTCTTTACTTGACTGTTCGCAGCACATGGCGACCAACGTTTTTCCTCTGTGTAAGTTTGACATAGTCGAATCTGAAAGATAAGTTAAAGGATTTTGATATAAGTAGGCCAACTTAATAATTGAAAGCGAGATTTTGCGACTATGCTGTTAACCGCTGAAGAGAGTTGTTAGTAGGGAGCCAACCCTGGGTGGCTGCGCCCATCATGATTACCGTTGAGAACATTCCGATTTCTGAAGCTTAACATGCTTAAAATGCATTGTCATCAAAGATGAACCAACATGCAAAATTTCATATTCGTAGCATAAGCGGAAGTGCTTCTAATTTTACTTAAAAGACTTGATTACAGACAGGTAAAGGTGAATTAATAGGTAGCTTGTAACTATCATAATAAAGAAAATAATAATTAAACACAAATAAATTTAACGCCGCTATTTAAAAAGAATCCCTTCTTTACTTGCTTGAGCGATAGGTAGGTAGGTACCTATTTGCCGCTCAGGCTGAATGAAATTGCACGCCAGCTTCTACACAAAATGCTCCGTTGCGCTTAGTTAGTTTGTTTGTTTGGAAGCTGCAATTCGTGGAAAACCCGCGCAAATTCGGAGATCTTGTGATGTGCTCAATTGCCTTTTAACATAATTGATTTACTTGATTAAACAGGAAATAAAAAAAATCTTAAATAAAAACTATAACTTGGTACCAACCTTCCGATTATCACACTTTTGGCGCCAAAATGTCCACGCCCCTAGAGCGCGACGCGTGCGCGACCTCTTCCAACGACGTCCCGGTCGGCTCTGATCCTTGCCGACGGTCGATAATTCGCCCGAAATTGAACTAACGTCCCATCGATCGACCTCTACCTAACCGCTTTTATGCCTAGTACAAGGACTTAGCCGCTGTTTACTTCAAATTCCTATTATTTATTTAATATGAATAATAGGCTAAAAAGCCGTGACCGCTTTTTTGTGTAGTATGATAGTTTAATATTGTATAGTAATACTAGGTAAGAAAGCAGTGAGGTGTACTTAACCACTTTTAAGCTTATGATCATAGAGTTAGCCGCTTTTTAGTGTATTAATTATGAGATACAAATTTAATACACTGCTAAGCATAAAGGCAGTTATATACGGTTAACAACCTTTAAGCTTAGTAAGTGTATTTTGCGGCCCTATTTTGTAGTTTACCAGAAAAAAGTAATAGCATGAATTGAAAGAAAAAAACGGTTACAGTCCCTTAACTGTTTTATTACCTCATAATGTGTCGTAACTGCGTTTATGCTTATGAATAGCCCAAAAATATGTTAGTTAGCGGCTTTTTTGCTTGATGTATCTCCGAATCTATCAAACGTAAAAATATAAAACCAAGATAAGCAGATGCGCCGTCTTTTATTTAGTAAAGTGGCATTGATAACTCCAAAATGGTCTAGTGTGGCTTAGCGGCCTTTTTTCATATCAGGGCAGTGTTATGACGCGCGGTGTCAGAAGGTTTTAAAAAAGTAAATTAAAGTTAAAATAATTTTATTTTGAAATTAATCCTGTTAACAATTGACGATAAAATAAATTATTTGAAATCAATTAAATGTTTTTAAAGGGAAAGGTCTTATAACCCTTGGAGTGACCGATGTAAACTAGCGTTAATTTGTATAAGAATATTGGTCTTGAAGCAAATTTGATGAAGAGACAGAAGGTTACTAAAGTGGGTTACAACACATCGGATAGAAACCCAGTTCGTACATTTTTCTGCATTTTTTTTTGTCCTTAAGTTTTTTGTACAATGACGGAACCTTTCGTGAGCAAGTCCGATCTAAACATGATATTTTTTTATAAAAGCACCTTATTTTTTGTTGCGACCTGTAAATAAATACTTCCGCGTCTCGTTCAATAGCCTCAACAAGCGATATCTAATCACGGAATAGCGTAATATCGTATCAGATTCACTTGTCTATCGATTTCATATCGTCCAGTTACACTATGACTACCGTGCACGATGCCACTGTTGTTTATAAATATGCTATATGGTTTTAATCGTTAGGAAACCTTCATATCAATTCCTCCTGCCAGACTGACGGTATTCAATTAAACCTTTATAAATTAAAGTTGTCTAAATGGGTTTCACGTGGTTTAATCTGGCTCAACACAGTCCTTGCTGTTAATAATTTTGTATTTATTTATTAATGCTTATAAATTATAATAATTAATATTGTAATATTTGGATTACTTAAGCACAAACAATTTTTAAAGATATTTAAAAATCAATCTGTGGGAGTTTCTACGCCCTTTTTCTTCCACAGTGGTCCAACGTAGAGAGTGGCAAAAAATGACGTTTGTTAAATATATATAATATTTACAGTTATAAAGAAATTTGACTTTGACACGCTTCGTTCTCTCACACAGGAGATGCTGGTTATTATTTTCTTTATTATGATAGTTACAAGCTACCTATTAATTCACCTTTACCTGTCTGTAATCAAGTCTTTTAAGTAAAATTAGAAGCACTTCCGCTTATGCTACGAATATGAAATTTTGCATGTTGGTTCATCTTTGATGACAATGCATTTTAAGCATGTTAAGCTTCAGAAATCGGAATGTTCTCAACGGTAATCATGATGGGCGCAGCCACCCAGGGTTGGCTCCCTACTAACAACTCTCTTCAGCGGTTAACAGCATAGTCGCAAAATCTCGCTTTCAATTATTAAGTTGGCCTACTTATATCAAAATCCTTTAACTTATCTTTCAGATTCGACTATGTCAAACTTACACAGAGGAAAAACGTTGGTCGCCATGTGCTGCGAACAGTCAAGTAAAGAGACAGCTCTCCAGCATCAACAAAACAACGGCAAGCCATTGACCAGTATGTGTGAGCCGTCAGGTAGTAATGAGACAGCCGGGCCATCATCAAAAATTAGAACAGAACCTATACGTGCGACAGCCCCAGCACCAACGTGCATGAGTTCTCTTTGGACACGGCCATATTCCATGAATGCACTTAATTTCAATGAATATCAGACAAGCGATCTTGATTTTGCTAAAAGAGTTATATCAACTCCAATAGACAGATTTGCTTTTACAAAAGACACACAACAACAGAATATTCAACTAAACACGATGTACTGCAACGAAGAAATGATATCATCTTCAAGTGCCACGAGCTCTGATGAATCAAGCGGTGAAGATTTCGATTCAGATGATTCTGTGAAAGATAAGAACTACTCCCCGCCAACAGTCATGCTAGTTCCGATTCCGAAGATGAACATCGCACTTTTTCCATCCCATCCCAGTGCAAAGTTGATGGCAATCAAAACATTACGACCGCCATGCCGGCAACAGTTTGTATTCCAGAATATCTTAAAGAGTCAAACACAAGAAATAAGAAAAACATAATTAACGACCCCCTGTCTCTGCAAGTAACTACAGCTGCACCAAAAAATCAAGAAAGGATCAAGGAAGACGTTTGCTCATTATTATCACTGAGCAGAAAAGCAGTTGACAGAATGCTAAACCAACAGCCTGAACGTGAACCAGAAGATGAAGTCGTGGTGTATATTATTATAGAAGAAGAAACGAATACTACCTATGAAGAAAACAAAATCGCTGAAGATGATTCGGGTCACAGTTACGGAAATCCAAATTATGTGGAAGAAGTAGTACAAGAAATAGTAGAAAGCAGATGTTCAGATGAAGAAAAAAATAAAGAAAAAGAATTATACACAAAATCTGGAAAAATACGTAAAAGAAAAAGATATGCAACAAGTTTAGCAGTGAGACAGTTAAACAAGAAAACGAAGTACAAAGAAGACCATGACGTGAAAGAAGGATGTAACGACAGCTGTTTGAAACGATGCAAGACAACATTCCATGAAGAAGACAGGAAAAAAATAAATAAATATTACTGGAACTTGGCGAGGAAAGAACAGCGTGTATTTCTTCAACAGAGTGCCTGTGTGGCTATACCTAAGCGCCAGATTACCAAAGAGCCGCAAAGACACCCTAGGCGTAATTACCATTTCAAGAAAGACGGATCTAACATTGACGTTTGTAAGTGTTTTTTTCTGACAACACTTGGATACTTAAAAACAAACGATAAAGTATTGTACAATGCTTTGAAAGAATCTAAAGATGAAGATATGAGAGGAAAGCACGCAAAAGCCACGTTAATTTGCAGAACACCAATAGAAGAACATATATTGTCATTAAGGCCAACAAATTCTCACTAACGTAGAAAACATGCTCCACAAAGAAAATATTTGACTAGTGATTTGACTGTAAAAGCAATGCATGTGGAATTCACCAAAGAAAACCCAGACCCTGAAATATCCTACGACCTTTATAGAAAACAAGTAAAAGCCATGAACATCTCCTTCACAAAACTTGGGCATGAGGAATGTGGGGTATGTGAAGCTTTCGACATACATTGCCAAGTTGACAATCACGACAGAGAAAATGTTCCTGTCGACTGCACTAAATGTTCAGATTTCATCAAACATAAAGTGCATGCAGAAAAAGCAAGGATGTTGTACCAACAATATATAGAAGATAAGAAGAAAGATCCCAACCACATCTACTTTAGTACAGATTTGGAAAAAGTCATCATGCTGCCAAGAGTAGAAACTATACAGGAAGTATTGTTTTGTCATAGACTTGTTGTGCACAACCAAACTTTTGCCACCGTAGGAGAATTAGATGACAAAAACACATATGCTGCGCTATGGCACGAGGCCACTTCGGGACGCAAACAAGAGGATATTGCTAGTGCATATCACGCTTTTTTTAAGCATAACCGAGACAGTGAGGTCATTGATTTGTGGGTTGACAATTGCGCTGCACAAAATAAAAACTGGGCTTTATTTTTCTACTTGGTTCACGTCGTAAATTCGCAAGAAATCTGCGCCAAACAAATTACTTTGAACTTCTTCGAGCCCGGCCATACGTTTATGAGTTGTGACAGTTTTCACCATCAGGTTGAGTTATCGATGAAAAAAATGAAAAAACTGCATGACTTTCAAGACTTTGTAAAAGCCGTGTCTGCAGCCAATTCAGGTAACGTGACCGTAAAAGAAATGAATCCCTCCGATTTCTTAGATATAACGGACTACACATCACTGAGAAGGATTCAAATGTCAACCCCGCGAGCTTACATGAAAGACATTGTGCAGGTAACTGTCAAACGAGGAACGTTCAATTTCTTTTATAAAACTGACCTGGATGGTGCAGAAATTGAACTGCTTTTTCTAAAAGACACCTATCTGAAGCCTAAAAATGGACCTGTGACCGTATTGACGCCAAAACTAATTCCAAGAGGCATTAGCAGTGCAAGAAAGGCTGATATACTGTCTAAGCTCAGCAAATTTATGCTTCCTCACAAACAAACATTTTGGAAAAACTTACCGACCAAACGATGAAACTGATGATTGAATAAAATATGATAAGTTTAATATATGTGTACTTTTACGAGGGGCACACCGAAATGCACTGATATATTATACTTAATTATAGTTTTGCAAAAAAAATAACAGGAATAATTAAATTATACATTTCAGTGTGACTTTTGTATAAATTTGTTGATTTTCTAGAATTGTATAACGTTATCTAATCATTAATAATTTGTGATATTTAAAAGGGTTTACTAACTTGTCTGATCGCAAAGTAGATTTAATTACATTGTAAGCTATGGTTAGTAGAATGAAGCCACCTTGAGTCACTGTGGTCACGATTCGTGTGTCATAAGATTTCATCCGAAGAATAATTCTTTATAAAAGAGAGCATTGGTCTGATTACATAAAAGTTTCTCGTGAGTCTTGTGTTTTTTAATAATATATTATATTCTTATATGATTTTTTTCATTTCATTCTGATATACCTAAGTTATTTAGACAAAAAGTCAAAATTCAAACAGAAAAACATTTTTTTCATTACTCTTTGAAATTTAAACTTGACGCTTGACATACATGAAATTGACGCTTAACGTCTAATTACCATTGACGAGTAACTTTTTCATCTTATGTGTGATAGCGAAGATGGCGGCTAAATAAGATAGATGTGCTTATTACTGCCTTCTACGTTAGTTTTACTCAGAAATTTTCATGTTTTCTTAGGGTAAAGTAAACCAAAAGGCCGTTATGTTACATAGCCGCTATTTAGCGTAGTTTTTTTTCTTCAATTACCTTGATCACCAGAAAGAAAAAAGTCGTTAGGTAGATTTAGCGACTTTTTTGCGTATGATTATTGACGACACTAAACAAAAAGGCCGCTTGGCTACAGCCAATGGCCTTTAACCCTATGATGAGGTGTAAAAAATATTACAACATACTTACGTTAAGTACATTTTTTCATTTTGCGTAGCCTTATCATGGTTTTTTTATTAAAAAAAAATATACCTGAGTTCAGTGATTTTTTCCTACACGGCATGTAATCGATATATTATTTTTATCGGTCATAGAATTCAAGAAAAGTAGTTTCGCGGGTTTTTGCGTTTTTCTCCGTTTGCAGTTTTGTGGCTTAACGGCCTTCTCTCATCAGCCGTCAACCCGCTTAATATTTTTGTCTGAATTATTATTAGGGTTTAAAATTTGTCTGTCAAAGGAGTTATGCCAAACGATATTATTACATTTTACATTATGCAATGAAATAGTGAACCTAATTCCATATGAATACACTACACATAAATAGAAATATATATATATCAGTAGTTTTCTGTTACAAAATTGCGTTAACTCAGCTTTATGATTATGATCAGCTAAGGACCTTGTTAAATTTTTCTAAACTCGAAAATAACAGTATTCAGGTAAAGCAAGCAATAACACTTAAACACCACTAAAATGGGTCCTACTTCTAAAAATTCTAGTTCGATTTGGAAATTTTGGAGAATTTTAAAAATTGTAGTCTCGTTGATTTGGCAATAGGCAGAAAAACTTGTGAGATTAGACCTTAGTCCCAGCATTAAATGTCACTTATATAATCAACGTAAGATTTCAGTTAATGGGTGTGGGTACTAGGTAAATATGGACATATTTTTCGCCAGCAAACTCGAAGATCCACTGCAAAACCTTTTAATGGCTTTGATTTTGTGTAACAGGGTCACGAAAAACATAGGGCCACGAGAAATTTTAAAAAAGTGTTAGTACATTTACCAGCACTATTCGAATCACTCGATATCTCCGAACGAACAGAAATAGGACGCCTGTACCATACTCGTAGAATCGAATGGTTTTATTTTCCTCTGGATAATGGTGAGCGATATTACACAACTTGCTGTAAAGCTAAAAAGCAGAGATCGTAAACAGATCGTCTTAACCAATGTTTAATGTTGATAACCGTTCTAGTTTCAAAGGACTTTTCTCGTAATGTTGCGGGAGTATAGATCAAATAATTACGCATTGATACCGTTAATGAGTTGAATTGTAAGTGACTCCCATAATGAATGACATAAGGTTAATGACATCTGTAATACCTGACCTTTACGATACGTTCGTACGATTCCTGCTTCAGTAGTATATAATAACGTTATTTATGAGTGAACACAGGGTTTTTGTTAGAACGGATGGTTGTTGCTGTGGTGGCCGAATGCACACAATGCTGCTCAAATAAAGTGCCGCTTAACATCTGAAAAGTTTTTCATCTGAACCTTATGGCTTGGTGATTGAGTCCAAAAACAATGAATAAACTTATTATTTTCTTAATTTACGGTGGTTTGACAACTGAAGTCAATATAGCCAATCATATTTTACTGTATTTGGACAGGTAAACCAAAAAAAAACAACATTCATTGGGGGAGCCAGTTGCTCACGTCAGAAGGAAATTCACACAGTCATTCATGTCCTTCCTGCCTGAGTAGGGCTAGCGAGCAACAAATCAACACAAAATAAAATCTAGGTTCTCGTCCTTTTCCTTTTGACGTGAGCAACTGACTCCCCCAATGAATGTTGTTTTTTGACGTGATAACGTCTTTAAAATCGTTTTAGTCGGGTGACATGTTCAGAAACTTGTGTCACACCAAAACCTCACGAGCGCGATCGCAGGTATAACGAGAGAGAGACGGACCGATCTCCCGTCTCATCTCGAGCGCTGCCAGTCATTCCGTGAAACTTGTCACGCGGAATCCTCACGAGCGGAGGCTGGCATAGCGTTCGAGTGAGTGGACCGATCTTCCTTCTCTCTCACTCTAGCGGCATACAAACCCTTTATCACGTAAACATCTCGATCGTAAACCTACTTTACAAACAACCAATTTTTTTTTTTGGTTTTACAGGCGAAGGGTTTAACGTCATACTGGCTATCTCATTGTCCGACCTAAAACAGTGACAGCACGACCTTGAGTGTCCTGTCCGCGACACTGAAAGAGAAAGAGCCTATTCGGCCACTTTTATACTATTCGGTGTTCTGATTTCGCGAATAATTATTAAGTAAGTGCGAGTCGGACTCGCCCATGAAGAGTTCCGTTGTAGTAAGTAATTATGTGACTCAGTAAGTAATTAATGATGCTTGTGTTGTAACTTTGTTTTTCATAGTGTTTGTATGAATGACAAAGTTATCTTTGCGGTTTTAAATAAATGTTTTATATTTTAAAAACTGCTTATTTCATTTTGTTCAAACCACTTTTCGTTAAAAGTGTGTATTGATATAAACAGCATATATTTTTCGTAGATTGTAAACTTTCTTACCTTACAAGTTAGAGGGGGGGGACATATTTTTCCACTTTGGAAGGGTCTGTCTTGAGGAAAAATGGTTTCAGAAAACTCAACGTAATTTTAAGAGATCTATTTATAGACACCCATACATATAGGTTTCTTGGAAAAAAAAAATGATTTCAGTTCCATATTCCATACATGGGTATGGGGAGCCTCCTTCAATTATTTTTATTTTTTTGTATAAAAATCGTAAAGCAGTACACAGAATATATCTACATAACAAGTTTTAAGTTGTCGTCAGTCCGTATGTCACAGCATGAAGTTGCTGTGACATACGGACTGACGGACGGACGGACGGACGGAAGGAGACTTGACGAAACTATAAAGGCCTTACCACAAAAAAATAAACTACTGGTCAACACTTGTTTAAAAACAAAAACGTATGGGATTTGACGTTTGTTTTGAGGTTAAACGCCGTTTAATATTTTTTGTGGTAACACGGTAAGGGTTCCTTGTTTCTCTACGGAACTCTAAGAAGACAACTGAACAATGATACATTATGAAAATGAAGAAAGAATGGACAGGAAACTACAAGGATACACGACATGCTAACATGGAATATCAGGTGGTAAATAGGCAATAATATTGACAAACAATGACCTGATAAAGAATGAAAAATGATTCCATTACAAATAATGCCTCTACATAGGAACAGAAGAAAACTGGAAAATAGATACAGATCAACCGGCGGGTAAACTACTTCACGGATGGCTCAAGAAGAGAAAGTATAAAACTGCATTACGAACAGCAACGAACAAGACAAATTAATTTCTTGGGGCTCTACGCCAGTGTGTTTTTTAACCATAATGGAATGTGCTGCTCAGTGAGAGAAATACCAGAAACAAAAAAATACTGTGGTAATTTATTCCGACAGCCATGCAACTTTGAAGACGCTGGCAACCAAGGAATAAATCTGCATTCTTTGGGAAGGACCTCAGCACTGGTAGGTATGGTAACAGGAACAGGCCACTGTAAACTAAATAGAAACCTATCATTTTAATGCCGAAATCAAACCTTCATGTAGTCAATGTGGTCAAAATTAAACCTATGTCTTCAGTGTGGCCTGGAGGGAATTAGCCAGCACTTCTTGGGAGCAACGCGTAATTTATATTCAAGCATATGGTGGCGTGCACTAGGGATGGACAGCATTAAAGAAGATGGCTTATCAAACTTACATTTAAGCGACATTCTAGATTAGAAGGACAAGAAGATTTGTGGTTGATGTGCGTTTCATATGGCAGCGTTCAAATATTTTGCTACGTTTTTCATATTAAAATATTAAAAAACATAATTGAAACTCATGGCTTATAACGCTCTTAGGGTATACTTCGTTTCATATTATGGCGGCTTAGTTCAAATCCAGCGCAAACATGGTGTTTTGGTACGTTTAAAAAATATATATCACAACGTTTCTTTTTTCTCGCTGGATTTGAGCCTAGGTGAACTGAAGTACTTATGCTCTAATATCTTTCACATGACATGATTTTCATTACTGTTGGAAAATGTTGGAAAAGTGTGTCTAAACTGATGCATTTACTCCACCTTTTTTCAAGTTCAAGGTTCCATTACGATTCGCATAGGCGATGGGATTTCTGCGCGACTCTCGGAGGCTAGTCGCCACGAAATATACACTACGTTATCGGCATCCTGCGTTTAAATGTATGTGAGATAGACATAAACATTAACACACAGGCACTAACATTGCTTCTGGCCCTTCGAGGATAACGTCTCGTTTCTCAAATTGCTGACCAACCATTACTAAGACTACCTGATTTGACTTGGGAGCATTGAAGCCACCCCTGTGGCTGTCCAGTGGCTTCCTCTCAGAATAAATGACTACTTTAAATGTTTTAGACATAGCAGGCACCTTGTCTAGGGTGACCTTCAAGACTCTTACATAAACACAAACATAAAACATACATAGGCGCATAGGTACATTGCTTCTGGCCCCACACTAAGATTCCCTGTGTCGTAAGAACCAGAAACAGCGACAATACACACATATGAACATCCAAGACCTGGGGTTTATTAAGCCGGGGAACGAACCCGGGACCTCTCTCATGGAAGTCAGAGCTACAACCATAGAGCGCAACAAAGGTCGTCAATACATACTTCGTGGCGACTAGGTATCGCTCAAAAAATATCCGAAACAACTAATAGTTTCTTTTACTGGTACTTTCTTTTAGATGAAGGTAAAGCCACTTAAAAGTCTTGATGGGAAAGAACTCAAAGCAAAGAACAGGATGCTCAAAGAGAAGAAATTGAAACCACCAACGTGATTGAAAATGATCTCTTTTTATTATACCCGTAAAGCATAAAGTTACGTTTAGAGTCGCAGCCGAAAGGGTAAAGCAGCACCAAATCATGTAATACGATCAAATTAAATGACTTCAAACTTACAGTCTATGTCAACTCACTGCCGGATTAAGTATTCTGTTTGACCCAAGGATTTAGATTATGGATAAGGAAGGCTTTGATCGGTTAAGATAAATAGTTTTTGGCGAGTTACCTCTTTGGAATAATGGCAACACGTGGTATATTGGGAAATGATCAACTCTAGATCAGATTGATTCAAAATTTTAAAGTGCAACGTAAATGAATTTTAGTTTTCGGAACACCAACTAGTATCTGTGCTTAAACTTAAATACTTATTTTTGGAATACTCGTCCAAAAATGGATAATTTTTAATGTTGGATTATATTTATAATCTTTGTGGAAGAATATTCCCCTACAAATTCAGTTATTTTACATGATTTTGAAGCAAAAACGTGAGTGGGAATAACTATCTTTTCATCTATTATAGGCTGAATGCCAGAATCAGAATTATCAGCAATTATCTTACCGAAAACTATCAGTCCCGATGAGGAAACAGTCTGAGGAAATCTTCATATCGGAAGCACAATAAAATGATATATCGAGTTCCATTTAAGAAAGGAATCGAACCAAAACAAACGTAATCATGTTTTCTTACTTGCACATTACTGTTGTCTTTAGTGTACAAGTGAGGCGGTATAATTTCTGTTGCTTCAAATAGATTCGATTTTTTAATGCCGTACGTAGTACTACGAGTAATAGGTACAGGCAATAAGGCGAGACCTAAGAAATTTGATTGTGTGCGTGCACACCCACAGTGACGCACACAATCGCCCCCCGACCGGCAGGTGGCGTAGCTTTATTTGTTGTCTTGTATAAATTATGATATCACTCGCAGTCATTTGTATTTTTATTTTTAAATAAGAAATCAATCAAAATTAAATAAATAATCAGTAGAAACATAAAATATAAACCCCACTATCATATAAAAATATATTTACGCTACATATGATGCGCAGATTTGCGCATTTTTCTGCCTTACTTCCAAATGTTGCTATGACCCACGAAATTAGATCAGTTTACCGTACTGTTTCTTTCTTTGTATTGGAAAACAAAGGAATGAGCAGCCACCAATGTCAGCTTTTTTTTTACAAAATTATGTAAAGAAATAAGATTTCTTATTACATACATTTTACTAACAAATACCAATATATTGATAAATCTGATTTTGTCTTTGAATTTCCCACATTTTTTGGTTTAGAAACGGAAAGTAATACGGGAAGCATTACTTTCCGTACCGCTGATTTCACCGGTGACGCGGGGGAGATTATCCGGTGCTCATCCTAAGAGTGTTACCTCTAGAATTTCGGGAAATAAATACAATTTTGAACATTCATATATAGGTAAATTCATTGCTTTTGGCCACATACTAGGTAAAGGGTACTGTGTCGTGAGAACCAGTGAGCGACATCACTAAATTCCAAACATGCAAGAGCCAGACTTTCCGTACTTCCTCCCCGGTTTCAAAGTCGGGTGTGAAGTAGAATCTCGACTGCTTTGCCACAGGGATCGTCGATTATATGCATATAGGGCGAAAAAAGGTGTATTAGCCATATTTTACCATAACAAAAGTCGTAACACCAACTTTATTTATTATTCACCTTTGCATAGGTTTTTTGCTCGGCTCAAAATCGTATGCTAACCTATCACTCCATTGTGTCATTAATTTTACATGTAAAAGACAGGTTGAAAAGAACGTTGTACGAATGCCATGGCATTAAATTGTTACCAGGAAACGACTCTAAGTAGTTCTGTAATTCCGACAAATCCTTATTCAAAATATAAGGGTTTAGGTAAACACATACACAAAAATAGTCAAACATTTGTTTTCTGTAGCCCCTCACTAGAAAATACGTCGAACGTTCACAAGAAAAGGAAACTCCATTAACTCTACCAGTCTTTCGGAAAAACGCCCGTCAGAAAAAAAAATGCACCGAGAAACTCTACGGGATGTTTTTTTATTTTATTTTTGTCTTTTTCGATGCCACAATGTACAATAAAATTAATATAATATTTTTGCATTGTATCTATAAAGGCCAATAAGATATTTCAAAATGTCAATTTTACAAAATAAATAAATAAGAGCAAACAAAAGCAGTAATGAACGTAACTTAAGAAAAACCAGACTGGAGCAGTCCCCCCCAAGCAGCACCCGTTCACGAGTAGGACTTGTGCACCAGACATCATGCCCCTCGCCATATTTGAAGGAGGGGAGCAACCCGCTATATAGAGCCGCCGCAAGCAAATATATTTTAGTGAGCATGACCATAAACTCCGGTTTCTTGGCATGTATACTCCGTTGGTTGCATGTATACTCCGTTGGCATGTATACTTGTATACTTCGTTAAAACTATTAAATTGTTATGAATCACCATATTTATCACTTTTATACACTTCATTTTATTGCCAGACTATTAAATTACATTATTGCATTTGTAAAAGTTAATTAAATTATTATTATCATCATGAAGCTTGAGGCATTGAGGCCATGATTTTTTGTCTTTAACATATGGTTATTGTGCTGCGCTGGAATATCAGAGCTCCATATCCCCTTATCATTAATGTAATCGTCTAACGTATAATACTTTTCGCAACACCTGCTCGAAAATGACACTTTATATATCATGCAAACCGTACCCAAAGCAAGTCATTATAGCCATAGGCTTTAGCGGTGACAAAAAGTTGTACCGAATTTCATTATGTCACAACCTTGACTCCAGGGATTAAAAGATTTTCATTTCTCGTAGTCCTTATTGCCATGGCCTTAAAATCTAATTTCGAGAAATATACATGCTCACAGCCCCCTTCCCGGCGGTGGGGGTGGCAGCAGAGGGGCAGCGCGGCTCAAACTTATTAGGAAATTCCTTTTTTTATTATTATTATTTTATTCTCTCGAGTTTCTTGAACGCTGCCCAACCGAGTTGGACTCTCCTGGAGATCTCTGTAGTCTGGTGCTCTCTGCCAAAAGATAGAATATTTCCAAGATAGACATAACGATCAACTACCTCTAACGTCTTATCTCCGACAGTGATATTGGCAAATGAGCCGTCAGAGATGTTTGTCTTATCTTAGTCTTGGACATATTCATCTTCAGGCCAACTCCAAGAGAAGCACTGTGAGGTTGGTAAAATTTATTTCCGCTTCTTATATTATTTCGCGTGTGCCTGCCACCATTTTTAGTGAAGCTATTTAAGTTCCTCCTAACGTACATGATATTTTCATAAATATATTGACACATTTCATAAATAATATACAGTCATAATGCTAATTTCTTTGAACAGTTCCTTCAGGGAATCATTCAGAGACTGTGGAGGTTATAAATTGCTCTAATAGCCCTTTTTTGTAGAACAAAAATTGAGTCAATATCAGCAGCTCGGCCTCGCAGCAAAATTCCATAGGACATAATTCTGTGGAAATAACTAAAGTAAACAAGCTCGCCGTAGCTACATCCGTCAGCTTTCTGTTTTGTCTCACAGTATATACAGCTGAACTTAGTCTTTCCGATATAGATGTAATGTGAGGGCTCCATTGTAGTATTGAGTCAAGTGTGATCCCCAGGACTGTCGCGTGCCGTCCCTAGTTTGTCTGTGAAGTTGGTACTACTGAAAAAGCTAAACAAGTGCAGAGCAATTATCAATGCCACAACGCCAGTCAAACATGCGGTTCCTGAACACATCAAAGAGAGCTTATGATATATGTGTAGATAAACTAGTGTATATAACTGTACATAATTAGGCATTAAAACTCTCGAGAGATATCATTATGGAACTCGCTTTCGGGTCGTTTCATAAATCCACTCTCGAGTTTTAATGCCCTCCATTATGTATCAGTCACATAAACTACAATTATGTATGCACGTATCATAAATGCTCTAAAATCGACTCAGAAACCATAGGGCAATGACCTGTATTAGGATACATCGATGCGGATATGACAATTTACAGACAAACAAATTTTACTTTAACGCATCGATTATTCGATTAATCGATGGGTTAGAGTGAAAATTTTTTTTCTGTAATCGTCGAATCGTCAAAATTTACATTTGTCTTGACGTATGTACAGTGCCACCACCTTAATTGTTCAGGTGGCTAAAACACGAAACTAATGCCCTCCCAGTATGAAATGACATTAGTGTGAAATAAACGCTAGCGACGCTTTCTACTGAACAGTTTTGTTGGTGACACCGCTTTACCGACAAGAATCATTCAAACCGCTTTACTGACTTTTGGTGGTACCGCCATGACCACAGACATGACAGTTGTCATTTGTTTATTAGTTTGATGTTTTCTTTTACGAATGGCTTCTGAACCGATTTTAGAGCACTAATGAAATGTGTGTGATGCTATTATGTAACTCGTGTGATGCTATTATATTCGCTTCACATTCATAAAACACACTCGTGATTTAAGGACCGTTGCAGAAACTACTATTTTATATAGGGTTACAATCACAGAACACTCTTTCAAAACATACTGCTACCTGTTTTACCTGACTATATGAATTGTATGAGCAAAAATCCTATGATCACAGTCCTGAGTTTAACGTCTTTGTCAAAAATTATTCTAAAATTTTTAGGAAAGACTGCCACAAAGCCAAGTGCCAACATCTTAACAATAAAATCAAAGCTTCTGGCGACAAAATTAAAACTACATGGAACATTTTTAAAAAAGAGACAGGCAAGGTTAAGTCTAGTGAATCTAGTTTTAATTTAAAAGTTAACGACCAATTACTCTCATCAAACGAGGACGTTGCTAACGCATTTGAAAAGTTCTTCAATACCATACCAATAATAACAACAGAAGCACTACCATCCTCTTCTGAAAAGTCTTTAGATTACTTGGTTGAAAATGTGCCCCAAAACAAGGATGGCTTTAACTTCAAGCCAATAGGCTCTTTAACTATAGTTAAAACATTTAAACTTCTTAGCATGAAAAAGACTGAAGATCAGTAATCGATGTGATTGCACCATACATGGCAATCACATTCAATAGTTGTATAGCAAACGGAGTTTTTCCTGACCTCATGAAAATGAGCAGATTAATACCACTTTTCAAATCCGGTAGTAAACAAGACCCTGCCAACTTCAGACCTGTATCTGTATTGCCAGTGTTGAGCAAGGTGTTTGAAAAGGTCATATTGGGTCAACTACTCTCTCACTTCAATGCATCTGGGCTACTCCACAAAAAACAGTTCGGATTCACTAAAGGCAGATCAACAACAGACGCCGGAGTAGCGCTAGTAGAACACATTTGTAGTGCGTGGGAAGGATCACAGGATGCGGTTGGTATTTTCTGTGATATTTCCAAGGCCTTTGACTGTGTGGACCATCAAACTCTTTTGCTCAAACTTCAACATTATGGTATCAAATATAATGCGTTAAAATTTATGGAATCTTATTTAATGGAAAGATTACTAAAAGTAGATATAAACAGATGCAAGTCCACTGGAACCCATATGAATATGGGTGTACCCCAGGGTTCTATCTTAGGTCCGTTCCTTTTCTTAGTATACATGAATGACCTGCCTTATATAGTGGAAAAAATGACTCAGATTGTTCTATTTGCTGATGACACATCTATTATTTTCAAGGTGAAAAGGCAAGAAGAAATTCTAGACCACGCAAATAGTACACTCTCTCATGTGTTAAGTTGGTTCAATGTAAACAACCTGTTATTAAACTCAAAGAAGACTAAATGTATCAAATTTTGTTTGCCTAATGTACGACAGGTTGAAAGCAGTGTTAGAATAGGATCTGAAAGATTGGACCTCGTTGAAGACACAATCTTTCTTGGAATCACTATAGATTCGAAACTTCAATGGGGTCCTCACATAACTAATCTCGCACGAAGATTTAGCTCAGCCGCTTTTGCGGTCAGACAAATCAGATATCTTACAGATGTTGAAACTGCCAGATTGGTTTACTTTAGTTATTTTCACAGTATTATGTCTTATGGAATATTGCTCTGGGGGAGAGCAGCAGATAGGATATTTTTCTTACAAAAAAGGGCGATCAGGGCGATACATCAATTAGATGCGAGAGAATCATTAAGAGTAAAATTCAAAGAAATTGATAAACTTACGGTTACCTGTCAATATATATACGAGAATATCATGATTGTAAGAAAAAACATAGCTTTATTTAAAATTGTAGGTGATAGCCATACAATTAACACTAGAAATAAAAATAGGTTAGCACTACCATTATTTAGACCAAGTAAAGTAGGCACATCATTCATGGGGCACTGTATTCATTAATCATTAATCCTTCCTGAAAAGAGGTTCAAAAACTATGTTAAAAATGAGCTGATAAGAAAGTCCTATTATAGTATTAAGGAATTCTTAGATGACAAAACTGCATGGTCCATACCATCTCAGCGCACAGAAATTCTAAGAGGGGCGATGGATCAAGTCTATCACTCGCCGGCGAATTTCCTTAGACCGAAACCAGTACCTGTTGTAAAGTCACTTTAAAAAAAAAAGGTATGGGGGAGTTTCTTGCCGTTTCTTCTTAACCCCGAGACCCACCTTCCGAAACAGTGTAGTCTTTTTTTATATAAAAAAAAATTGACTTGTAGTTATAAGTAAGTATAATTTTGACGTTGAATAAGATAATTTATTTATTTATATTCAATAAAAAAATGACTCTGACTCCTGTTTTGACGACGTAACTCGTGTTGGTTCAAAAACACATTATTTAGATTTTATACATACATACATACACACATATGCTCACGCCTATTCCCCGGAAGAGGGGTAGGCAGAGACTAAAGATCCACCTGCTACGATCCTGGCCTACATCTCTCGCTTCCTCAACATCATAAGTCTCTTCATACAAGATTTTATACGTATATAATAATAATAATAATACCTTGGACACTATTTACACACACATTGATCTAGCCCCAAACTAGGATTCTCTGTATCTTGGGTACTAGACAACGATACACATACTTATATAGATAAATATTATACTTAGATAGGTAAACAACCATGACAAGGGTACAAACATCCGTTCTCATCAACAAATATTTGCCCCCATCGGGACTCGAACCTGGGACCCTTGGCTTCGTAGGCAGGGACATTGCAGACTCGGCCATTCGGGTCGTCATATATATTAAAGTCTCCAACAGCTATAATCCTTTTCTTTGTTCTCACACTCCACCTTACCCCATGCTAGAAAAGAAAGGTCACAGCTCGCCCAGAGCCATAAAAATTTAACTCGGGCTGTATGTAATGCTACCTGGAGGGGTTAGAGGCGTATGGGTATAAGAAATATGCAAACATGGGCGAGAGAGAGAGGTCACCTTTACAAAAGGTGCCCCAAAGACGTCCTCCTAGAACCGGAGGAGGATATCACGAAAGCTCTTAAAGCCCAACCACCCCCCGCCCTTCAGACACGTCAACTTGACGAAGGCTGTGTTTCCGAAGCATTACAGCGTCTCAGATTTCAAATTTGGTTTGAAAGAGATCGCCGTCCTGATTCGACGGACACACAGTCACCCCTTCCCCCTTTAAACCTCCCGGACTGAGGTTAGAGCCCCCATAAATGACCCAAAAATAGTAGTTTACTATAAGGATAGGTTTAAAAATTATATAACCACCTCATAGTAGCGGGGCTTTCTGCCCCCTTAACACGCCGCTGTCATGCCCTCTGACTATGAGCTGATGTCCGCTCGTAAAATCGGGTAAGCAGGCAAACTCTTCCCATATATATCATATACACATATATATCGCCCAAATGGGCAAATTGCAGGTAGAAAGCCTTCAGCATATACCGAGGCCATGGCTGACTGACATGATAACTGTAAGGGGTTGTTTTTAGTCCGTATACCACACGAGCTGATGCCCGCTCCATATGTGGGGACCCGGACATAGCAGGGAGTTCTGACTCCTGGGCATGGGTGGTTCCAGTTTTTCCCCTCCAACAAAAAAAAACGAGAAAGAGAGAGGTGAAAACTCTCTCAAGGACCACGAAACCCGGCGGGGCCTTTACAGGGCGTACAACTGTAACTGCGTCGCTAGCGTCTTGGAAATAGACAAACAGTAAAAAAAACAGTCATCAAAATCAAAATCAAAAATCAAAAATCATTTATTTCCATAGGATGTTGTTACATCACTTAGATCCGTCATTACATTTTTTTGGGTGAGTTCACTAACCCAATGGCGGAATCTGTGGAGAAGAGCTCACCGAAGAAACTCCACAGTCGTCGCATCTTTTGCGTTTCCTTTTTTAAATAAAATATTGTCAAATTACAAAATGAATGCTAATTATATATCGAAACAGCCTGTTACTCAAACAATCTATTCCCATGGACATCTGTCCTCTAAGTAATCAGATATCCTGTAGTAACCTTTTTTATACAATTTCTGTTTTATTATTATTTTAAACTTGTCTAAAGGTAAGTTTTTAATATCAGTAGGGACCTTATTGTAATAGCGTATACAATTGCCTTTAAAAGAATTACTAATTTTATGTAGTCGGCTTACATAAGCAACCAACTTGTCTTTATTTCTAGTATTAAAATTGTGTATATCACTGTACTTCTGAAAATTAGTTATATTTCTTTTTACATACACAAGATTGTCATAGATATATTGAGACACAAATGTCAGAATATTGATTTCTTTAAACTTTTCCCTCAGTGACACTCTAGGCCCTAATCTATAAATTGCACGAACAGCCCGTTTCTGCAGAATAAATATACTATTAGCATTCGCAGCGTGACCCCACAATAAAATACCATAGGTCATTAGACTATGAAAGTAACTAAAGTAGACTAGTCTAGCGGTGTCTACGTCGGTAAGAGCTCTAATTTTTTTAACTGCGAACGCTGCCGAACTCAGTCTGTTCGACAATTTATTTATATGAGGATCCCATTGTAGTTTGGCGTCTAAAGTAATGCCCAAAAAGACAGTCGACTGCACAAGGTCCAATCTCTGTCCTTTTATAAATATGTCTGTAGTTACCGGGTTCACATTGGGTAACACGAATTTAATACATTTAGTTTTCTTTTCATTAAGTAATAAATTGTTAACAGTAAACCAGTTCACTATACTAGAGATAGCATTGTTTACCTCGTCATAATTTGATTGCTGTCTTTTAACTTTAAATATCAAAGAAGTATCATCGGCAAACAATACTAACCCATGTTTTGCTTTAACAAGGTAAGGTAAATCATTAATATATACTAAAAACAAGAAAGGACCGAGAATTGAACCTTGCGGTACGCCCATACTTATTGAAGACGCAGGTGATCTTTTCCCATTAACATCGACCATCTGAACCCTATCTGTTAGATATGACTCCAGAAGGCCAAGTGCCTGATCTTTTACACCATAATGGCGTAACTTCCTGACAAGAGTGTCGTGATGGACGCAATCAAAAGCCTTGGATAGATCGCAGAAGACACCTATTGCATCCATTGCGTCTTCCCAGGCATCAAAAATATTGTCGATTAGTTCAACACCAGCATCGGCTGTTGAACGACCCTTTGTGAAACCAAACTGAGCAATATGAATTAAATTATTGAGATAAAAATGAGTTTGCAATTGATTAAGTATGAGTTTTTCAAATATTTTGCTAAGCGTTGGTAGTATCGATATGGGTCTAAAATTGGTGGGGTCTGATGTACTACCAGCTTTGAATAAAGGTATAACTTTACTTAGTTTCATCAAGTCAGGAAACACACCATTATCTATACATTGATTAAATATACAACAAAGGTGAGGTGCAATACAATCTACAATGGAACTAATAATTTTTACTGATAAACCATGGGCGTCAGCTGTCTTTTTCATTTCCAGGGATTTAAACGCTTTTACAATGTCTTCATTATTTACGTGCCTAAATTTAAAATCTGTTTTACATTCCTCAAAGTTTTGTTTAAGTATAGATTCAGCAGCAGCGGGAGATGAATTTAAAGACTTGGTTGTTGAAACTGGAATGTCCGTAAAGAAATTTTCGAAAGCTTTTGCTACTTCTAGGTCTGTACTTAGCAATTGATTATCTATCTTAAGCTTGAAGTTATTATGTGTAGCTTTGGCCTTTCCAGTCTCTCTGTTTATAATTTGCCAAGTCGTTTTCATTACATTGCAACTAGATTCAATTTTGTTTTTAATGAAATTAGATTTAGCTACGGCACAAACGCGTTTAAACATTTTTGAATAACTACGAACATAATCTAGAAAGGCCGTATTTTTGTTATATGATTTCTCTTCATAGAGTTCATATAATCTTCGTCTGCTCCTATGAATTCCAACTGTCGCCCAATCACTAAACAAAGCTTTGTTATTAACTTTTATCGCAAATTTTTGTCGCTTTCCGCGCTTTGTTAATAAAACAGGTAATCAACTATTTATAATACTAGTTCTGTATTTCTTCAGGTTTCTAAGCATGGATTTCATTTTATACTGGCATAAGTACTTTGCCAGCAATAAACTTTTATATCAAGTAGGCCGCCGCCAAAATTCTCGTGCGAAATTCGCAAAAATTTCGCAGTCGGGGACGGCTGACTAGCTATGTAAACCTACATTCAAATAGGTTTCACATAAAAACTGGTAAATACATACTACATACAAACATGTGCTCGTATTGTGTGTACGTTTTGAATAAGGAGATGATACACTACAAGAGTACGCTGAGTATCTAACAGGATAATTATATTAGATACACTCATGGCCGAATGATCACAACGTCAATCAAATTTCATATATTGGTACTTCCATTTCATATATCCAATATCAAGGGATCGGCTGCGACCCACACACTCAATGTCTATTTCCACATCAATTAAGTGAGTCATACACAAAAAAGGAGTACAAAAAACTAATAGAAAAACATGTGACACTAACAAAAAATGTTTGTGTCACATGTTTTTCTATAAAAATAGTTAAATATGTTAAACTTGTAGGTTCGCGTGAGGACTATGCAATCCTCAATTTACAATCTACGCCTACATTCGCGTTAGGACGGAAGCGCGCGAAAAGGTTGTGTTTGTTGTACGTTTAATGAACTGTAGTGTAGAGTGGAAACCACGTCTTCATATTCTTTGTCTCTGTTTAATAACAATTTTACCACTACAAAAATTGTGCATTCTTGTAGAGGCTGAAAAGTGAGTAATCGATGAACGGGGTATTTTGAGACTCTGAGAAAAGAGTCCATCTATTGCATTTTTGTCCAAGCCATTACATAGTCCTTTTCACGACTACTGCGAGGAAATACAGTTAATTATACGGAAAATTTCTTTTTAGTAAGATAAGGTTTGGAACCCTGATAAATGCTGGCGGTGGGGTATTTAAAAGGGTTCTTCCCTTTGAGCAACGATCGTTGAGCTCGTTCCACAATAATCAGGACTGATTTGGAAGCGCCAGCCCATGCGGTGGTGCAATAAGTCAGTTGCGACTGGCAGAGTGAAGTTTACAGTAGTATCAAAACATCCCTATCGGCTCCCTGTCTCAGTTGCTTCATTACGGGAATTAGTTTCCTTGTTCGGGCTGCTAGAGAAGATGTATTAGGTTAGGTTTTCGGCCAATATTAGACCCAAATACTGGAAACGCTCGCTTTTTCTATAAATGGACAAGCACATGAGATCAAAGGGTTGCATTTATGTATACTGAGGTTCATGTTCAAAGGAGGACTAGAGGCAGCTGTTCTGTGAAAGTGCATGAATTTTGTTTTTTATATATCGAAAGTAAGCAGGTTTTCACACAGCCAGTGAGCCACTTCGGTCATATAACACTCCGCCGCCGCCTTGGCGCCATTCCTTGTATGGGAGCTTATGATCAGAGCCCTGTCGTCAGCCTAGCATAGTATGTCAGCGTCCTTTTTATCTCGGAAAACTCTTGTCAGCTCATCAATATAGATTATGAAGAGCGTTGGAGCGAGGATGGACTCGGGCTAATAATGTGTTCGTCAATTTTTACACGTTGGGTATGGTTTTGAAGGTAGCTGTCGAACCAATTCAGAGGAGTACCTCGAAACCAAAGCCGTTCTGGTTTAATGAGCAATAAGCTTATTTGTCTCAAGGTATTTCACTAGGCGTCTGTTTACATTTTTTTCAATTATCTTGGACAAAGAACTTAGAAGGGATATTGGCCTATAGTTACTAGGTTCTTTCTTAACACCACACTTGTAAATAGGTACCACAGCTGCTGTCTTCGAACAGGAAGGAAATTCACCATTTTTAGGCTTGTGTTAATTATGAGAGTCGGTTAAAATATTTGAACGAATTGCCTTAATTAGGCCGTTCCCAATACTGTCGAGTCCTCGGGAACTATTGATTTTTAGGTTTCTTATGATTGAGCCCACTTCCACTGGGATGATTAGCAGAGTCCTGGTTCGTGGGAGTTTGACTGGAAGTGTTTTGGGAGTTCAGGATATCATTTGTGAGATTCTGACCAATATTTGTGAAGTATTCGTTGCAGTAAGTTAGATAATCCTGTTTGGTTTAGAATTTAATATTTCTGTATTTTCTTCTGATGTTTCGATAATATCACATATATTTTTAATTGTTTTCCACATTTTCTTTGGATCGTTCCGGCTCTCGTTAAGGGAGTCTCTATGTGATTGAAATTTAAGCCTTTTAAATAAATCATTGCAAAAATTGCGATATTTCTTGTAGACCTAAAGGATATCATTATTTGGTTCCTTAGTGCTTTCTTATGTAACTTGTCTAATCCTCTATAAATATCTTATACCTAATCAATAGTTGAATAGTGATTAGTTGACTACGATCGGTGACCAGATTTCCTACTTTATCTTTTAATTTGCTGATTTCAGTTTTATTTCTAACTATTTTCTTTTGGACCTCAATTTTGATTAATTGTGTATTTTATTATTTTTGAATTGTTGTATTGTATTAATATCTAATTGCTTTCGATATATTTTTCTTCTACTATCCATAAGAGATAGTGTGTCCGATGATAATTTTAATTCTATATGTGTGTGATGATATTTACCAATAAACTTTCTAGTAGTTTTTACTACTATCTTACAGGTAGATTTTAACTAGATGTATATTTTTTGCTCCCTCATGCCAAAACAAAGTTACTAGTATCTTGTAATATAGGCATCAGTTCTCCTCCGGTGCATATAATTGTTGAGATATTTCAACACAACAAAACACACTTTGCGTGCTTACGGTTTCATGGTTACGGATTACGAATGCGGCCGAATTGTATAACCCCGGGACCTCCGACGCACAAGAAACACCTTATATGAACAGATTATGATACCTTAACGTTTTCTAAAGCACAGAACTTTTTTGGTTTCTTTTACCTAAGTATGCTACCTATATCTAACATACAAATGCAACTACCTTTATAAATAGGTGCATAGGTTGCGAAGCTATTACGGAAGAGAAACTTTGTATTTCCCTCTGCATTTATTATTTCCCAGAACTATTCAATTTGAAAACGGAATGTATTTCAAAGAAACACATAAGGAAAATATGTCTTTAATGCGAAATTGTACACGTAGAATTTTCCTCCCTTTCATCAAATATGTACATATAGCAATACTTTTAAGCCATCCGAAACGCAGCAATATTAAATATCAAAGACTAGCAGAATCATAAAATCGAAGGAAATAATTTAGTATGAAATTGAATTTCATTAATATTATCTAGCCCCTTATTCAGTAGATAATTATAATATTAATTATTTTAGCAAAATCGATCTAGTTTGTGTCAAATTGAAGTTTGGGCAATCTCTCACTTAGGCCGACTTGCACCAGACTTTTGGCAGCCACTAAATACAGTTTAAACTCAAAGTAAATACAACAGTTAAGTTGGAACCTGACTGACAGGCCTTAATAACCTTAATAACCTTGCCGTGCTTGACTTAGTAACTTGGCCCTATTGTACTTAAGTTTTGTTGAGACTGTATTTAGCTGCTGTCAAAGTCTGGTGCGTCGCCCTTAAGCACATGTTTCGGTCAATTTGAGTTAGTGAATCAGGTGTTTCAAAATGTTGCTAAATAAAGAGAGAGCAAGTATGAAATTTAAGGCAGCCCAAATTTCACATACTAGATTTGGTCGGAGATTTGCACACATATTTTTGTGTCTGCGCCCGCAAACATGTTGTACGTCACAAGTACATCCTAAAATCAAGTAATCCCTTCTAAGTTTTGCCGCTGATAAGATATCGTGAGTGCCATATCATAGTATTAGTGGCTTAGCACTATCAAATATGGCTTGTGAAAAAACAGATGTGATGATGTTATGTGTGTTATATATAGTAGATTCGACTGGTGGAGTGATCAGAATGTCAGAAGTGTTCAATGGAATAGATTTTAGATGGTATTTTCAGGGTTACAACTTTTTTATTTGCACTATGTTGATCTGGAATTTAAATACATTACATAAGTAGAGTAGTATGATTCCACAAATTTTTCAACCTTATGGCTTGGGAATATTCCAAAACAAATGAAAATTTCTGCATCATGACTGCAATAGACGCCATTTTCCCGCTGTAGGTTTTGAATTTTATTACCATGGTTTGAGGTTCAAAATCGCTCTACCTAAGTATTACTAGAATTAATAATAAATATAAGAGCTCAATCTTTTAGTGGTTTTACTTCTCATGCAGGAGATGCGGTTTTGAATCCGGTGCTGATCATTTACCAATGAGATAAGTAAATAACTAAATAACCTTAAGTGCACTAGAAGGACGTACTAACTGTGATGGAATTGAATACATCGTGTGGAAACTTTCAATCTCCATAGTTGTGGCAATGGGCTAGCCCCTTCTTATGCAAAATGGAGTATTGAATAACTGGAGTAACGTGGGCACAGTTGTGCCTTTGCCACTCCATATGACAAAATGCAGGTCGCTATGTTATGGTATTATAAAATATACTACTTGAACAAAGTCAAAGTCAAAATAAAATTTCTTTATTACTGTAGATATTTACATATACTTAGTAAACATAATTTTGCTAAGTATATTATGTAAAATTTTTAACTAATCGCAAAAGTCGCAAATAACCGCAATTGAGATAAATCTGTTTATATCTCGGATTAGGACGGGAAGGAGCAAGGAACAAAAGTATTTCTGAATGACTCAAAGCTACTGAATTCTTATGTTTCTGAAAGAGAGCCACTCTCAACTCCTAAACAGTTGACACTGATGAATAGTGATGAAAGAGTAAGAACTCAATAAGAAATTTCCACGAAAAATACTTTAGGGCAGATCGCTTTTTAAATAAGTTTTCGGTACTTATTTAGTAGTTACTGTCTTTATTTTATAAGTATTTAATTTATTCCTTGGCATTTATTTATACTAGTTATTGTGCACTTTTATAATAATATTTCCTTTAATGGCTTGATTTGCTGGAAGAAATCTCTTTTTAGAGAGAGCTCGCCTTTGTAGATACATTTTCTTTTAATGTAACTTGTAAAATATGGGTGTGCAATAAAGAATTATGAATAAGTATCAGTTCAGTTTAGTTCAGTTCATCTGCGTGTTCCTAGAAATTATTATAAACCGTGATAACGTTACCCTCCTTCTGGTGCAGAAGGATAAAAAGGTATCCTTTATGTTAATCTAGCTCATAAACTACCTCTTTGCTAAATTTCATTCATATACGTTCAGCCGTTTTAGCGCGATTGAGGCACAAACACACAAACATCAAAACATCCTAACATCGCTACTTTCACATTTATAATATTAGTTAGATAGCACAAAAATTGAGACTTAATGAACGTCAAAACTTATTCAAGCAAGCATAACAAAACATAAAGTAGGTGCCTAATTATTAGTACATAATATTTAGTGTGCAATGACCTGGTTCAATGCCAGATGTCGGTGTCTTGTAAAAAGTCATTGATTTTGTACTAGGAGGAATCTTATTGTAGAAGCGTATACAGTGTCCCATAAAAGAAATACAAAATTTAAACAAATATTTATACCCGGAGCTCTTATGTATGAATAAGAGCTCCGGGTCTAGGGTTTCACGCTCGCCGCTCACCCAGGAGATATGGGTTCGAATCCTGTGTTGACCATGTACCCAAAGCAAGAACCAATGAGATGTATATGGATGTTCCAATGGTGATGGGAATCATCATGAGGATACCCTCAATCTCCATAGCTGCGGCGATGGGCTAGCCCCGCTGTATAGCATAATGGAGTACTGAATAACTGGCTAAATTAGCACAATTGTGCCTGTGCCACCTCATGTAGAATAAGGAGTGATGATTTTTGATATATTTTTTTGCTCTCTTGAGAGGTAAATACGGTTTCGGTTCACTCAAAATTATAAAACGTATGTACATTTTAGTACATATTTATATATTTTTTGTTATGTGTATTTTACAGCTTATCCTAGAAAAGCGGTTAATTCTAGGCTTAACTGGTTTAACCTAACATTATTCAAGTTAAAGACCGACGTCGTATTTATTTTTGTAATACTTCGGGCTTTCACCGAGGAACTTGGTTAATGCTAGGTGTAACCAGATAAATCTAGGATAAACCGCTTTTCTAGCTTTAGCCTTAACATGTTTACATTTTCATTTACAGTACGGCTATTGACACGATTTACAACTTTTTCAGGTTCTTTGAACACCCCTTATTTCCTATAACGAATCAATTATGACAGGCTCTTAATATTCCGACAAGATTGATACAACTTGGTTGTAGAAACGCCGATTGATTGAACTCCTAAAATTTATTCAAAATCTGACGTTGGGTTTTATGAAATTACCACTTTAAAAACATTTTTTTTATAATTTTCCAAATCTAGATACTTTTCGAATCTTTGAAGATTTATTCTTTATAAGGACTTAACTAACATGGCATTTCTATGGACCAGATAAAGGAGACACTTTCGAAATCTACAAAAAAAATATTATGAAGATATCCCTTTTCTTCAATCAAGTTCTCATAGTTCAAGAAAATATATTAATGACAATGAGAAGTATACGATCTTTTTTGATACCTATCCTCTGATGCCTTGGTTTGTTGGAAGAAATCTCTTTTAAGAGATATGCTCGCCTTGGTACATTCAGTTTCTTTTAATGTAACTTCTGACATATTTGGGTGCAATAAAGCATTATGAAGATTTTTTTTTATCTAAAACGTGTTATTTCTTGGGATCTAAAAGGAATATTGATATGGTTGTTGCGTCACAACCATGTTGTAGTGTGAGCTGTTAAACATTTTATTTTATGGTAGGTTGTGACCAACATTTCCACTAGAGTTGCTCATTTTACCGTTACACGCGCCGTATCCGCCATTGAAGCATGTCAAGTGTAAACTTCTTTATATTTTTCTTTCAAAGGATTCCTTGGTATGCAAATGAAAAAATATGTTCTGTACAGGTGCTTTCTTGCTTTATTTAGAACGCATTTATTATTATTTATCGCCCCACAATTGGAACCCGATTCTGGTTGGCCAGCACACGTTCGTAGATTTATAGAGACTTACAAGTTGATGTGTTTGTATGTTTGAGTGCTAATACTATGTGAATCTATATGCGGGTATGTCCTATTGCTTGATGATGTGAAATTAGGTTCTACTGAAATAAAGTAATATCAATCTAACTATACCCAAAAAGTAGAGCGAAAATGGCGTGGAGAAGGTGTCAGGTACAGCCTGTACAAACAACACGTGTCTTACAATCTTACAATCTTAAAATAGCTTCTGCTTTTCCATACTTTATCGTCGATACACATAAGTATTATTCCATCATTTTATGAGTCTACACTTTATGTTTCGTTTCAAACGATAAAAACAGAATACCGTTTTTATTTAAGTTTTCCTGAAGGCTATTTCTATTTCGTAAACTTCGTCAATGGTCTACAAATAGAATTGTATAAGATAACTTCTCCAATCTGTATTAGCAAGTACATAAAATGTTGAAATG
This sequence comes from Argyresthia goedartella, assembly GCA_949825045.1. NCBI lineage: Eukaryota > Metazoa > Arthropoda > Insecta > Lepidoptera > Argyresthiidae > Argyresthia > Argyresthia goedartella. Next base: position 14,183,796 of record OX463821.1, on the reverse strand, counting down.
GCCCAACTTCGATGGGCCACAGATATGTTTTAATTATAATTATTCAGTCCAGACAATTTAAGGTCATCCATGATTTATCCAAGAATTTATTTTAATTTTGAAACTTAGATTTGTACCGAGTTTAAGTCGAAAAATTGTATTTAAAAATGAAAATATTAACATATCATAACTTTTGCCTAACGACGCGGAATAGGGGAAGGCCCAGAAGTAAAAGATGGAGGGAAGACCTGGATAAATTCCTTCCAGGATGGATCGATAAAGTTTTGGCTAGAGATGTGTGGGCTCGAACTGGTGAGGCCCAGCAGTGGGATACCGTATAGGCTAACAGAAAAAAGCCTTAGAATTAAAAATTATTCCTTAGACAAAAATTACCTTAAATTTTAATTGGACTGAAGTATTCCATGTAAAAAAAATTTGGAACACAGAAGCTCGGCCATCCGTAAAGCTTCATTAACTTGATTAGTAGGAGTGTTGTTTTTACAGCATTTTTATTAGTGTGTTTAGAACACTCTAGAACTTCGTTAGAGTGCAATCTTATATATTTTATTGGTCATAAAATGAGCACTTGACATCAGGTATTACTTAAAAATAACTAAGTGAGATGAAAGTACCTATAAATAAAAGTAATATAATTAGATTAGATACAAACATATCCCTAAAAATACTATAATTAAATTGTACTTCTATTTTGAATAATTTTCAACATAAACTGCTAAAAATTCTTGATTTTCTTTTACGACTAAAGCGAAGTTAAACTGAGCTCACCTTCAAACGTTTTAAGACTGTGGATAGAAGTTACCGGATCTTCGGACTTTGCTTGCTTTTTTCACATACTCAGAACATGTTTTTAAAACTGAAGTCACACTCTCTCACTACGATTTGGACCATAGTACTTAGAGCCACTTTATCAAAAACTTGACACTCACATAAAAAACAACAAAAAGTACTGTAGAACTTTCAAAGAGACGCCGAAAAAGTTTTCAGCAACTCACCAAACGAGAATTAACTCCTACAAACATTGTTTAGTTGCATAACAGTCGTCGAAACGCTTCATTCAACCAAATATTAGTTACTAAAAATTATATTTTTTCAGTTTTATCTATTGGCGTAGTAGTAGTAAGACGTCAAAGCAACGTGGGGCCGTGCGTGTAACCCAACGCCCAAAATAAGACTGAGCCATGAGCCTGGCAAGAGCCTCGCGATCTCATTTTCACTTATGCAGGACAAATCAAATGTACCCATACCCCGTAGTTTTATTAAAACCTCAAACACCTATGTATCCAAATATCAAACAAGTAATTAACATTCGATTTCAGCCAATCTACCTTCATTATTTAAAGCGATAAGCTACGTACGTTTCATGGTAATATTTAGCAATTCGTTTGTGAAGTGGTTACAAGTTCATGGATTCAGACGAAGTTATAATTATGAAGAAGTGGTCATTGTGAACAATTTTATTTCTTCTTGAAGTGTGAAGTTTGTAATTAATGTCTACTCTCGATGCTTTACCTTTGATTTCTTGAGAAAAGAAGTTATATTTTCAATGATTCATGAAGCCTCCAATTTAATCTCAATCACGACTTTTGGATAACACCGGAGCGAATCTTCATATCATATCCCAAAAGATGCGGCGATGAGTTAGTTCCTTGTCACTCAAAATGCCAACTATGGAAACAGAGGTGACGCTATATTTTTGTTTTTGTTTTGACTTTTTAACCATATTATCCACTGAGAAAGTTGTTCAGAACGATGTATCAAATAAAATAACCCCTTTTTACTGCCCTGTTGTCTAGAATCTTTTTTTGCCGTGCTATTCTCCCTCGTTATGGTTTTCCTTTGTCGTTGCGGTATTAAATTGTATTTCCGTTTTCCATTACCCTCGCTATAATATTCAAATCAGCATGGACCCGGGGCGACCCTAAGGACTTATATATGTAACCGCTTTTATGTTTCTGTAGATGTCTTATCGTTTACAGAGGAACGTTGTCTTTGGTTGTAACTATTTTGAATCCTTCTGACACATAACACATAACTATACTACTCGGGCGAGCTAAGTTGGCACCTGGCTTGAGTGACGCTTGTGTAAAGTACATAAAGTACAGTATTAAATATTATTAAATCGAATTTTGATGTACATAATCGATATAAGGTTTTGGTTGTACGCTGTTTGTCACTCACTGTCGGTCAGTTTAGCGTGTTACACTGACAAATCGTCAACGCGGTTGGTACGTGGTAGGCGGTGCCTGCAGAAATTATGTCACCAGTGCCTTTGAATAGATTTGGCGGTGCGCCTATGAATAGGATTCTCGTGACGTCACAGTAGGTAGTAAAAAATTGACACGCTTGGTTCTCATACTTTTATCCGTGCTTGCGTTCTCTACTCTATATATATATATAAATATGTCTGTGAGTAAACCTAAGTAATATCGATTATCGAATTTCGATTTAGCAATATGTAAGACCGTTATGTATACACTGTACTTTGCACAAACGTCACTCGAGCCAGGTGCCAACTTAGCTCGCCCGAGTAGTATGTATACTTGTCAGAGACGGGCTCTTTATTTTTACAACTAGCTCGTCCTATTTACGTTACCTTTCCTGTGGCATCGTTGCGTGATTGTTATAATAACAATAATGTTTTTATTCATAAAATCATACAGCACGAAAATAAATTACGTGAACTTGTATTTAAATATTAAAGCTACTATTTTCATAAAGCAGTCCAAAGACCAAGCTAAGCATTTAAAATGCCTGTGTTATGTTATGATCACTGGTTGCTCACATTAACACTATTAGTGTCTAGAAACTTAATTGATTAAGAACAATTTATATTATAGTATATAGCCATATTTTACCTTATTGTTGGGGTTGTGTCAGTGAAAATGCGTATGAGTTGTGTGTGTTCGATACAGATGTGAATTGTGTTAATGTAGGTTTTATTTAATTAAAGAGAAAATATTTACAGTTTGCTCGTAGTCTAGTGTAAAAAGCCAGTCAGTTATTATTTGCTTTTCATTTAAATTTACATAGACCGAAAAGGTCTTTCTAAATTATGTTGTAGAGCCTAGGACCTTGAAAGACAAGACATCTGTTCAGCTTTATAAGTGTGACTATCAAGTCAATCACTACCTATGTTTAAGTCGGGAGACAAGGATGATTCTTCAAATTTCAAATGCAGGTATTACCTAATATCTCATATTTATTCTGCATGGGATGCCATCGGTTTTTTTGCGATCTGTCGAAGGCAATTGGTTGGTTGATTGATCATGATACGCTACTAATGAAATTAAATCTTTATGGAGTTAGAAACTATGCGTTTGATCTACTAAGATCATACCTAAGCAATAGAATTCAACAGGCAGAAGTCAACGGCGTTAAATCTGATGGATCGGGAGTACAAATTGGCGTTCCACAAGGTTCCAGATAATAAAGGTCTTATTCCTGGTATGTATTAACGATATGCCTTTCATGGTGGAGAAATTTACTATATAGTATAATATAGTATTGTTTGCTGATGATACTTCACTGGTCTGCAAAATGAAAAGACAAAAAGAAGATTGGGATGATATTAATGGAGTATTGTCTTTAACCTTGAAGTGGTTCACAATTAATAATTTATTGTTAAATGCTGGTGAAACCAAATGTATCCAATTTTCACTTCCAAATGTCAGGCAAGTTGCAACCAGTTTAGTATTGGACAGCAGCACGTTAGAATTAGTAAATGATACGAAGTTTCTTGGAATAACCTTTTATAGCAAATTGCAGTGGGGACTCCACATAGATAAATTAGCTGGTAAATTAAATTCTGCGGCTTACGCTGTTAGGAACATCAGACAAAACACGAATGTGGCTACATCTAGGCTTGTACATTTTAGTTATTTTCATAGTGTCAAGTCCTATGGTTTCTTGTTGTGGGGGAAAGCAGCGGATATTCAAACTATTTTTATTTTAAAGAAAAGAGTTATTCGAGAAATTTATAATTTGAAACGCACAGAATCTTTAAGAGAGCTATTTAAATAAATTGACATACTAACTGTAGCTAGTCAACTTATTTTCGAAAACATAATGTATGTACGCAAGAACCTTACAACATTTACCAAACTTAGCGATAGCTGAAATGTTAACCTAAGAAATAATCATAGACTACTTGCGCCCCGGGTTAGACTCGCGAAGGTTAGAAATTCTTTCAAGGGTCAGTGGATTCTCTACTACAACAAGATACCTCTGGAGATCTTGAAGTTTCGAGATCTTGAAGTTTCCTATTCAGCGATTTAAAAACCATTTAAAGCGACTTTGTAGAAAATGGATATTACAATGTTCAAGATTACTTAAATGACGGGACTGTATCGGGTTATTCTGGCTTAATCAATCTTTGAGAGTTTCTACGCCCTTCTGCTCCCACAGTGGCCCAATGTAGAGAAGTGGCAAATAATGACAATTGCTAAGTATATGTAAATATCTATAGTAATATAGACATTTGATTGATTTCATTTATTAATTAATTGATCACTTAAATTAAAATTATCTATGTTATTAATTAGCTTATTGATCTATTACAAATTAAATATAAAAAATACATAAATAATACAGCACGTAAACTGAGACAAAGGCGCTTTAAGACGCCGCCAAAATCTGTTGAATTTATATATCTATACTCGGCATTTTTCTTGGCCGGACAATCAGTGTTCACCTGGTTTGTGGCTATTTTGCTTTTTGTAGCGTATACATGTTGCACACTGCGGGGTTTCAGACTTTTAGTGCAGTCAGTGGTCAGGTGACCTAGTTCACCTTAAGTAGGTTTGGCATCTTTGCATTGCTGTCTTGGTAGCGTGACCATATTGCTGATAATTGTAACATCTTATTACCAAGGTAAGCTCTCTCACACAAGATGACCAGTTAGTAAACACCCTGTCCTGTGCTTTAAGAGCCTTGCGGATGTCGGTAGGTACTTGTATGATGAAATTGCAGGCGTCATTGTCCTTTTTCCCGGATTTGTGGCTTAACTTTGATGAGCTTAGAAATGTTCTAAGTGATAGCTTGTGCATTTGTTCAGCAAAGTTTTGCTCATATATGCAGTGAAAGACCTCACTCTCAGTTAGAGAAGTAGGAACCCCAAACACTGGAATTTTCGGTTTGTGCTTAGATGGCTCATTCACAGTTAGGCCTGATGTAAATAGTTGAGAAGCCTGTACTAATGATGACTCCTCCATTTTTTGTCATACGTAGACCACGAAAATGCAGTTTCATGCCTTCCGGACGGATGATTTTTGGACTAATTATTTTATCTCGTCGCTTGTCTTCTGTTGGTCGTTGTTATATATCGTAACATAGCTAAAAGGGCTGGGACCAATAAAATTATTCGTGCCTTTCTTTAAAATTTCGGAAAAAAATGTGGTTTCCTTAGTTGCCTTTTTAAAATTTTCTTTTATGGCCTCTTTAAGGTCAGTAAGATTTTCAGCTACTTCCTGATTTTCCTTTAAGGTCTGGACTGAGATCTGAGCCTAGATAATTTTCTGTTTTAGCCATTGGTACTAAAAAGCCATTTGCGATGTACTATGTCCTACTTTTTGGCACAAGTTGTGTATTCGTAGTCTTTGGTCTAAATTTAGTTTACCTTGAACCGAGCTACCGAGCATACCGAGCATATTTCAATAAGACACTCAACTGAGTTCATCCAGTTTTGAAGTTCAGGTTTAGTCACAACCTTCATTGTTTGATGACTTTAATGGGCATTTTTCTGAACATGACCGGCAGGGGCGGCTTGCGAGCAAGTGGTGAGGCGGCTTCTATTAAACGGAGCTCATCTTAAAATGATTTTATGTTCACTTGCTTCTGATTATTTTGTTAGATACATGATGCATATTACAAAGAAGCACTTCACAAAATCGCAGCGAACACGCACAACGCGATAGTTGACAGATTAGTTGAGAAAAGTATTTTTATTAATATTACTTTATTCACATGTCCGATGTGAACTCGGTCGAGGTCGAAATTGTTAGGGAGTATCATATAACTGTTGGCACCAGGCACAAACATTGCTTCTGACCCCACACTAGGCCCTATCGTGTGTCGTTAGAAAACAGCGGCGTCACACACATGTAAATATTCAAGGCCTGGGGATAATTGTTCTTTCTCCCCAGCCGGGATTCGAACCCTCGCTTGGGAAGAGCAGTCTTGACCGCAACACCTGAGAGGTCGGATATCACGATGGGTAATGGCCTCATTCCTGGTTCGGCTCATTCTGTAGTTTGTTAAGATAACAACAACAATGACAGAGTCACGGCATTTTCCATACAGGGTGGCAGTCGCACAGTTGCTGCCAAGGCTGAGAATCCCGACTGTAAAGGCCCGAATGTAAATTTCACCATCAGCTATCTTTAGACGAATGGGAATTTAAAAGGGGAGAAACATAAACATAAACATGAACCGGAAAATGAATATGAACATGAACGTGAACGTGAATGTTTGGGGTTCCTACTTCTCTAACTGAGAGTGAGGTCTTTCACTGCATATATGAGCAAAACTTTGCTGAACAAATGCACAAGCTATCCCTTAGAACATTTCTAAGCTCATTAAAGTTAAGCCACAAATCAGGGAAAAGGGACACTGACGCCTGCAATTTCATCATACAAGTACCTACCGACATCCGCAAGGCTCTTAAAGCACAGGTCAGGGTGTTTATCAACTGGTCATCTTGTGTGAGAGACCTTACCTTGGTAACAAGATGTTACAATTATCAGCAATATGGTCACGCTGCCAAGACCAGACCACTGACTGAACTAAAAGTCTGAAACCCCAAAGTGTGCAACATGTATACGCTACAAAAAGCAAAGTAGCCACAAACCAGGTGAACACTGATTGTCCGGCCAAGAAAAATGCCGAGTATAGATATATAAATTCAACAGATTTTGGCGGCGTCTATAAGCGCCTTTGTCTACAGTTTACAGCACTTTTTTATGTTTAATTTGTAATAGATTAATAAGCTTATTAATAACATAAATAATTTTAAGTTAAGTGATCAATTAATCAATGAATGAAATCAATCAAATGTCTATATTACTATAGATATTTACATTTATTTAGCAATTGTCATTATTTGCCACTTCTCTACATTGGACCACTGTGGGAGAAGATGGGCGTAGAAACTCTAAAATATTGATTAAGCCGGAATAACCCCGTACAGTCCCGTCATTTAAGTAATCTTGAACATTGTAATATCCCTTTTTCTACAAAGTCGCTTTAACATGGTTTTTAAATCGCTGAAAATCTCTCTCTCTCCAGAGGTATCTTGTTGTAGTAGAGAATTCACTGACCCTTGAAAGAATTGCTCACCTTCGCACAAATCACCCGGGGCGCAAAAAGTCTGTGATTATTTCTTAAGTTAACATCACAGCTATCGCTAAGTTTGGTAAATGTTGTAAGGTTCTTGCGTACATACATTATATTTTCGAAAATAAATAGACTAGCTACAGTTAGTATGTCAATTTCTCTAAATAGCTCTCTTAAAGAGTCTGTGCGTTTCAAATTATAAATTGCTTGAATAGCTCTTTTCTTTAAAATAAAAATAGTTTGAATATCCGCTGCTTTCCCCATGACACAATGAAAATATCTAAAATATACAAACCTAGATGTAGCCACATTCGTGTTTTGTCTGATGTTCCTAACAGCGTAAACCGCAGAATTTAATTTACCAGCTAATTTATCTATGTGGAGTCTCCACTGCAATTTGTAATATAAATAAAAGGTTATTCCAAGAAACTTCGTATCATTTACTAATTCTAACGTGCTGCAAAGGCTGGGAATCCCGACAGCGGAACAGCGGAACGAAAATTTCACCATCAGCTATCTTAAGACGTATGGGAATTCAAAAGGGGAGAAACAAAAAATTAATATGAACATGAACGTGAACGTGAACGTCAACATGAACGTGAACGTGAACATGAACGTGAACGTCAGCGTGAACGTGATCGTGAACGTGAACGTGAATATGAACGTGAACGTGAATTTTTGGGTGCGTGAATTGCGACCATATGTTTTTTGGGGAAAGTTGTTCATAATGATGGTCATCGATCATTCCCCAAAATATGGTCAGCTAATTAAATGTCACCTTGTATATGTAACGGGTAAATCCTGAAGACCGTTTAATCCTAGAATTAACTGGTGAGATCTAGCATTTACCAAGCTCCCAGTAAAAGTCCGAGGTATCACAAAAAAAAATACGATTTCGGGCGTTAACCGGCTTTATGAAGATTTCGGGAGACTTTTCTATCCAGCAAAAATAATCAAACTACGTGATTATGGAGGTGAATTCATGCTGACTCATGGTCAACCAGCTAATAAAGAAATATAACGCATTAATCATCGTTATATTGCGTTACTTGGGTTATACAAAATGCTGTTCTGGTCCTTCATGGTGATTTATTGATTTCCTCCCTTCGTTTGAAGATTTCGTGACATGATACTGACCCAAAACAGTAAAAGCAAAAATGTTTATTGTGAATTGGCTTTCAACGGCGCAACGATCATTGCAAAATGACTCGCATAAATGTCTCTAGGAAAACGAAAATAAAATTACTGTAAATATATGAAATCCTTTTATCCTAATCTCAATAACTTGCTTCCATCCAAGCGAATGTTTTCTTTCCCAAAGTGGCTACACAAGCAATCCTAATTGTCTAAGCGAAAAAGATTCCCTGGAAAAAACCTGACATATTAATAAAAGCTCCAAATCCGTATATTGGACCCTAAATTAGTGAATAACTTTTATACGCAATCAAAAAGGCCATAACCAGACCCCTGGGGAGTCTTTATTATTTTCTTAGGGCCTTTACTGCCGAGCTGCAGATGACGCGTAAAGTGCCCTTAAGGACTAAGTAAAAGTTACAAAGCCTGAAGTCATTGAGTAGGTAATAATGAGCTGCAGAAATCTGCGTTAGAGACGGAAAAAGTAACCTAATTGTTCTGATATTTTACTAATATGAGTATACAGGAAAAGGTATGTTTAGTGTATTGTACCGTTATTTAAAAGTACTTTAATAACGCTTTCTTAGTTTAAATATTATTATGCTGTTGATTCTTAAATCTTCGGCATTAGATAGACCTGATTGCCTGTCATCCCTTGGTTTGCTGAAAGAAACCTCTTTTCAAAGATAATCTCGCCGTTGAACATATGTTTTCTTATCATGTGACGTGGAATAATATAAGTGTGTTTTAAATAATTATGAATGATTAATAAAGAAAAAGCTAATACATTGTTTTTAGATAGGTATAATTTAGTATTAATATGATTCTTGAATAACGACCGATGAAAAGAAAAACATCCTGGTCCTGGATCGTTTAAGGCGCCCTCATCCAGTGTGTTAATACGCCTGTAACGTAACATAAACATAAACATTTACATACAGGCACATACATTGCTTCGGGCCCCACACTACGATATCCTGTGTCCTGGGAACTAGAAACAGCGACGTTACACACATATAAACATCCGAGACCAGTTTTTTTTTTCTATATTGATATTGAACCCGGGACCTCTCGCATGGTAGGCAGTATCACAACCGCAGCGCCACAGAGGTCGTTTACAGTTTATAATAAGCAGATTGTGAGAGAAGAATCTAGAATGACTGTGGGCCTACGTAGCAATTATACTATTCGAAACCAGACGAAGGCGATTCTTGAGTGTTGCTATATACATGATTTAAGTGGTCGTAATATAAGACGCGCTGGAAGAAGCGGGAAGTTGTGGGTCTGCAACATCTCCAAATCTCACATCGTCAGTAAGTAATGCTCAAAATCTAACCTTGTATTATCACATTATATCCCGGGTACAGGAAGGGTCCTATTTAGGGTTCAGTACCCGAAGGGTGCCAAATGGGACCCTATTACTAAGCCTCCACTGTCCGTCCGTCCGTCCGTCTGTCACCAGTTAGAAAGTTAGTTAAAAAGATGAAATTTTCAAAGATGATGTATTTCTATTGCCGCTATAACAACAAATAGTAAAAAACAGAATAAAATAAATTTTATAGGGGGGTCTCCCACATAATAATTCTTTCAATACCACTTACAAACTTATAAATGCACCTGGTTACAGGCATGGAATGTAAAAGTAGACGCACCAATAACTTTGTAAACAACATTTTGCTATGTTAAATCCAAACTATTCACTCCACACCATCCCTACCATTGTACGGTGGTACGGAACCCTTCGTGCGCGAGTTCGATTTATACTTGACCGGTTTTTAATTTACGTCGTCGTTGTTGTTGAGTAGCTTATTTAAAAAGAGCATGATTATTGGTTCCGCCAATTTCAGTTGAGTTACTAATGATTTATTAACGACGCTGAAATAAGGCCCGAGAAAGTACAAAATCTTGTGCTGCCAAGCACTCAAATGCTTTTGATTGGTATGAATTGCTTCCATCCAGAGCTGATTTATTTTCCCAACTCACAAACCAATTATGGAGGGTATTGCGTCGGCATTTTTTCTCAGACCTAGTAAGGGTATAGTTCACAAAGTATTATTTAATACTAGCAAAAAGCCCAGCTTTCTAAGGGCGAGCGAAAGGTGAAGAACTTGTCTGTGTTTTTTTTTTATGTTTTGTATATTTAATTATAAAATAATATTTCAATGATATTCGCGGAGACTAAACAAGAACTTAAATCACTTTGTCAAAGCTAAAACCTATAGGTGTATTAGTTTCTTCATAAAGTGTACCACATGGTGTGCTGGATTGTAGCATAGTGGTTGGCTCTCTTCGCTCGACTAATTAAAAAATCTCTGAAGCGAATTTCAGGAATTCAGTGATCGAGTGTCTTTACAGAGGAGAGAAGGCGAGGCTCAGATTGGCTGAAATTGGAGCGCCAATTATCATCTTCAGCCTGTCAGACGACCCACTTTTAAGTTTAGGCTTTGATCTTATTATGACTGAAAGTTCGTGCAATCTGTTTCGCAACCGTGTGACACATCGCCTAGTTTGCGGCGCGGCGTCTTCGATGGGATTCTTTCAGTACAAGGTTTTATCAAAATCCAACAGATGGCGCTGTAGATTGTAGCAGATGGCCTGTACTTTTTTTTTTGCTTTGGAGCATGATGAATGATGTATTTATGAGTAGAGGACATCTAAACTAACAAACCATGTTCAGTAAGGGGTAAGGTAGTATGAAATATACTAACTTACCCCTTGTTAACTTTTGGTAGTACCCTACCAACACGTACGTACTTGCGAGTGGTTAAGTGTCACGTTAGCCTTTATCGTGGCGGGCGCCATTTTAATTGGATAATTGGAGTCAAAGAATCAGTCTTCTCAATTACTGATATTTCCATCCAATTATCTTCCTAAAGAGACACTTTAGAAGACACTCTGGAAGAAGCTGAAACATACAATAATGCCGCAAGTATAACTGAATGTTTTTGAGTATTGGTACAGCAACCAAATACATTTCTAAGAGGTGGGGTAGTTTACTCTCAGAAACATATCGGGTAGAGTGCGGTGTACGACAGGGGGGCTGACATCACCGAAGTTGTTCAACTTATATGTGAACCGCTGGTCGAGGAGCTCAGCAGTGGTACATGTGGGTTGCCATGTTCAAAATATGTGTGTTAATAACATCAGCTACGCCGATAACATGTGCCTGCTGAGCCACTCTGTCAGTGCCCTGCGGAAACTGTTACGGATTTTGAGAAATTCGCAAACGATCATAGTTTAATGTACAATGTTAAAAAGAACGAATACATGGTATATACATTGGGAAAAAAGGTGAGGGTAATGTTCCTGCTGTGTCAATAAAAGGTGCAACCCTAACACGAGTTAAATTGTTGAAATATTTGGGTTGTAACGGAGGATTTCAGTGATAATAATGATATAGAGAGGGAGCGCAGGGCGTCGTCGATAAGGTAATGTGCTGTCTCGCAGGCTTGGTTGCTGCTCAGAACAGGTTAAGCTATGCCAATAGACGGCGAAAGCACAGCGCAACGAAGACCACGCGAGGCCCCTGACAAGTAGGGGCCACCCAAGACCGGGGGGGACGTTACCCCCCGAGTTGACGCCGCGGGCATGAGGCAACCATAAGTCCTCGACCCCGCAACCGTAGTGGTCCTCGCGCTCCGCGCGAGAACACACTCCGCAGACCACACGGACAGGTTAAGATTACCCTCTTTAAGGCCTACTGCCAAGGTTTTTGTACGAGCAACCTGTGGACAAATTATACTTAAAAACCCTCTGCGTTTGGTGTACAATAAATATATTAGGGATGCTGTACAATAAATATATTGGGGTTTCCCCGCTGAAGTGTGTCATTGGTACGCTGTGATGGGGTTTATCTGGCTCAACACACATGTTCCTATTAATAATTTTGTAATTATTTATTCCTGCTTATTAATTATGCTACTGATATTATTTTATTTGTATTAGTAAAGCACAAGCAATTTTTAAAAGAGATCTAAAAATCAATCTGTGGGCGTTTCTACGCCCTTCCTCTCCCACAGTAGTCCAATGTAGAGAAGTGGCAAAAAATGACGATTGCTAAGTATATGTAAACACCTACAGTAATAAAGACATTTGAAATTTGGAAAATTTGGATGGCTTACATGCCATCATACTCACGAAAACTGCCTCATAGTCCGCGTTCTGCAGAGCCAACAGCAGCCAGCAGCAGCAGCCAACCGCCGACAGCAGCCAACAACAGAACCAACAAAATTCTGAGGATGATATCAGACAGCTACGACTGTTCTATTATGGTTCGTGTGATCATCAGACACCTAGTGTCGTGTTTGGTGAGCCAAATTGTTTTTTTTTAATTAAATTTTCTCTCCTACCCATCTAAATACTATGTATCATAAAGGTAAGATCTTATTGGTACAAGCACATTTGATTTTGAGGGTAGACTACCCTCAAAATCAAATGTGCTTGTACCAATAAGATCTTACTTTGTACCAATAAGTTCTGTTATGTATGTTATTATGTATGGAACTATATATTTAAAAGTCACGTGAAGAAGCATTACCTCTCTCTTTAGAATAACAGGTAATGTGTATGTAAGTATTTATTAGCTCATTTATATATAATAGTAGTAGATACTATTATATTATAAGTATATAGTATATAATTATAGTCATTACATGTTTTAATTTATTTATTAATATTTATGTAAATACTCGTTTATTGTTGTACATACAGGTCTACCCCTGCTCAGCATTCAACTTTTCCAACTTTAATCTGGTTTGCTGGAAGATTATTAAAGATAAGCTCGCCTTTACTCTTTTTTATATCATTTGTATGCAATAAATACATTATTAATTATGAATTATGAACTCGATTTCTGAAATAAACTATTTAATTTTTTAGTTAAATTATTACAAAACATTTTTTTGGTTTGTTTAGGCGTCCTCCGCCCGTATTTACTACACACATAATGCGCCAAAGCAAAAAATGGTTAGCCCGTCTAAAGCGCCATCTTGAAAAATACTTCTCTAAAAGAATCCCAATAAGAAAACATGAAAGTTTGCGCGGACTATCAACCGCAGTGAGAACAAAGCCTTAGCCAACAAGCGCCAATGGGGAAGATTTCGCAAAACTTTTTAGTATGTGTGTTTGTAACATTGTTTACTTGTTTACTCTTTGCTTACTTACTTTGTGTTTGATAAAACACTTGAACGTGTTCCACGTTGTGTGTGTGTGTGTGTGTGTGTATTTCGACAGTTTTTTTTCTATTGTTGATACTTTTCATTTGTGGTGTATTATAGCCTTAGCAGTTTATTTTAGTACGACGTCATGACGCAGCTAGAAAGTTGTAAACAATCGCAAAGTGCTTCATGAAAAGATATTTTGATTATGATTATGCACCCGCCCCGCAGGCTAAACCTAAAATAAAATATTGATTTACGTATACCTTTCTTGCCAGGAGTTGAGTTAAATATTTTTTCTCCCTTTCCAGTAGGCGGTACACTTAGGTTTCCTCTACGTCCAAGCTCTTTTGTGAGTAGACGTGCGTTCGGTTGCTCCTCTGATTTTGTATGAAATCATGAAGTTACCAGTGAAAAAAGTCACGAAAAAAAGGTATGATAGCTCTAAATGCCCTTAGCCTAAACCTTAACTGTCGTAGCAACCTAAGCCCGAACACTAAGCTTACAATTTACACCACGCTTGTGAGACCGTGCTTCACCTATGATGCTCCAGTTCAGAGCAGCACATGTTACTTTAACAAACTACTATAACGTGTAAGGTTCCTATTTTATTTCCCTAATTTTCGGGTATTTTGGCTATAAGCATTACTGGCAACACAGCAGATACTTGGCAGAGCGTGGGCTCGGGCGTCGACTCACTTGGCTTTCAACGACCGAAACGCGCGGACGTAGTCTAAGCCGGCAGTGACAGCTGTTCACGAGTAATACATCTACTTTAATTGTGAGAACCCTGTGTGTTTTAATTATATGTACTACCGCTGGCGCCTGCAATAATATCCAGGCAGTTTACATCTCAGAAGCCGGGGGATGAACTAAAATTGTAAGTACACGCCTGCACCTTATTTTTATCGTGATAAGTTACATGGTTAAAGTACTAAATTGTCTGAGAACTTAACTCGTGGTTATAGCATCCAACGTCTGAAATATTATAGCTCTGTAAATCACAGCATCGATAAACATGCTCGGTTTCCCTATGTTTTCCTATGTCTCGAAGCACGTGGTCAAACACGTGCCGTAACCTTATGAAAGCTTCCGGTCCCGTGACACGTGGTCAAACACGTGCCGTAGTACGTAACTTACAAGTAACTTGATTATTTATTTTATTATTAGATTCATTCAAATTTAATTTTAAATAATAAAAAAGTGGCATCCGTGTCATAGTGCTGCAGTTTCAGGGCTTCTCAGGGGGTCAAAATTTCGTTATTTTTTGTGTAGGATGCACCGTTTTCGAGATATATCGGATTTTCTCTCGACTCTTAAAAAATGTCAAAAAAACAAAAAAAAGTGGCAACCGGTACATGGAGCTGCAGTGGGAAGGTTTCACAGGGGGTCAAAATTTCGTTATATTTTGAGTAGGATTTCAAAAGTTTTCGAGATATTTCGGATTTTCTCTCGACCCTAAAATATTTTTCCTATGAACCGAACTCACTTCTAATGTATCCAATTTCACGACACGAGTTTCAGAAGATGGAACCGGGAGACAATAACGCAAGGAGCCAAGAAACTCCTCGACGCAACCGTTCGCGCTCCAGGCGTAGCGTTGGTCACGACAGCAGCCGCCGCACAGTCGCAGCCACAGCCGAAGCTGCAGTCACCGTTTGCTGGAACGAGAAGTGGCGCTAAGGCAAGAGCAGGAGCGGGTTCGTCTGTTGGAGCTCGACCTACAACAGAAAGAGACGCCGAGCAACGCCGAAAACAGAGTGAGCTGCGTGGGTCCGTGACGAGGCGCGACAGACGCAGCCGCTGCCGCGACGGTTGCAGCCGTAGTCGTAGCCGCAGCGGCAGCCGCAGCCGCAGCCATCGCCGCCACAGCCGTCTGCCTGACGCAGACAACGAACACCGAGAAAAAAGGTCACGTAGCCCTTCTTTTTCCACCAAAGATATAACCCAAATTATTCAGTCTATAGAAGAAATCCTTCCATCGCAGCCGGGCCAGAGCACACAGTTTTCGAACAGAGACAGTAAAAACATTATTCCTGAGTTTAACCCTTCAGAGAAAAACCAGCGCATGGATACCTGGCTAAAAAAGGTAAACGAGTGTGCAAAAGTCTACGGCTGGGATGGAAGGACCGTAGTCCATTTTGCTATGCAGAAACTGTCAGGGTTAGCTAAAGCCTGGTACGAAAGCCAGAGTTCGATTTTATTTAATTGGGAAGAATAACAAGTGAAATTGTTAAGCGCCTATCCGTGCGAACAAAACTACGGACAGATGCTTGAGGACATGTTAAAGCGCAAGAGTAGGATTAACGAACCCGTGCAGAACTATTATTAAGAGAAGCTGGCGCTTCTCAATCAGTGCAACATTACCGGACTTGCCGTCAACTGCATTATCCACGGAATTAGTGATAGGACCACAAGATCAAGCGCTTTAGCGTTGCGATGTGATGACCCCGATGAGTAATTAAAGTTCTTAATTAGCAATAATAGAGAGCTTTATGCTCCTCAGCCGTTTTCTAGAGACAGGAATGTAAATACGGGCGACTTATCGAACATACGGGCTAATCACAAATTCAATACGAGCTTGTTCTGTTACAATTGCAAAGAAAAAGGGCACCAGTTTTCTAGATGCCCTAAGCCTCTAGTAAAATGCAGTCATTGTAACCAAGTAGGACATAAACCTGAACTATGCCACTCTAAACGGGACACCGGATCAACGAAAGCTAAAGACACAGTGGCAAAAACTATGCGTATAACAAGTACAAAGCCATGCAACAAGTTTGTGAAAGAAGTAAGCGTGGAAGGGGTGCCACTCGAAGCGTTCATTGATCTTGGTAGTGAAGTCACTTTGATTGCACAGTCCAGCTTTGCAAAACTCGGATTAGCTCATGACCATATCCCATCTTCTATTAAAGGTTTTGGTAACCACCTTGTATGCTCGGTGGGCTCAGCGAAATTTTTTGGATCGGTTTTTGGAGAAGCGCTTGCTCATTGGTCAAAGTTTCAGGGAGCAACCCCACATAGTCATTTATAAGGACGCCAACAGGCTCCAGTTCATACAAGATGACGACGATGAGCCGCTGGAGAAAGTTAGGATACTAGCGTATTGTAAGCTCTATGGGACGGCTAGCGTTAGAGCCATGACTGAGACTCCATTCACAGGCAGCGTAATAGTCGACACAAAGGTATTAGGTAAAATAGGTAAGCAATACGTCATCTGCGGCGGGGCTTACGAAGTAAAGAACGGTTCGTTTTTTGTAACAATACAACCCTGCGCAATCCCGTGCTGCCTACAAGAAAATTCTTTGTTCTTCAGGGCTGAAAGGGTAGAATCCGTTTATAGACTTGTGAGCACAGAAGATTCTTTGGCTACGATCACACGTATCGAATCTTCCCCAACTGAACAGCTCGACGAAAATCTTGTACAATTAGGCGAAGCAGTTCCCAATGAGGCCAAAACAAAGCTACTAAACATACTTCGGCGCCACGAACAGTGTTTTGCAAATAACCTGATAGACCTTGGCTGTACAAACGTGACAGAGATGAACATTGCGTTGAGCAGCCAGCGCCCTGTAGTTTATAGGCCGTACCGCCTTTTTTACCATGAACGGGAAAAGGTCCGAGAAATGGTCGACGAGATGTTGAAAGCGGGTATTATCCTAGAGTCAACATCTAACTATGCTAGCCCGATCATACTCGTGCGGAAGAAGACCGGTGGCATACGACTTTGTGTGGACTACAGGTTGCTCAATTCGATCACCGTGAAGGAGAGGTACGCCATCCCACTAATAGAGGATGAAATAGCGAGATTATCTGGACAGGCATGGTTCATTACCCTTGATCTTATGTCAGGGTACTATCAAGTACCGATTGCGGAAGAGAGCAAGCATTTGACTGCTTTTGTCACGCCGGACGGGCAGTACGAGTACAACCGCATGCCGTTCGGCTTGGCAAACGCCCCAGCTGTCTTCCAGAGGATGATGAATCAGGTGTTAGGACAAGCTCGATTCAATAAAGCCGCTGTACACCTAGATGACCTGCTGATTTTTGGTAAGAACCCTTTTGAGTGTATGAATCGATTGGAAGAAATCGTCGAGCTATTAGAAAATGCGCAACTTAAGCTGAACTTATCAAAGTGTAGTTTCCTACAAAATAAAATTGACTACTTGGGATACGAAATTAGCTCGGCTGGTATACGCCCAGGGTCAGTAAAAATTCAGAGCGTAAGAGCGTAATAGATTTTCCTCTACCCCAAAATGTGCACAACGTGCTGTAGGGATGGGCCTATGGGATGTAGTGAGAGACGTGTTTGTTGGTTCAAAGACGGGCGTTTATTGACTCAGGATGGACACAGACATTGGTTATTATAGAGACGTATCGGCTAAAGGTGGTGACACACTACACCTTCCACCTTTTTTTTGAAAGAAAAAATTTGGTATCTTATTTTTTCTAACATTAAAACAAAATTTATTTAAAAATCTTAAAATAAATAACCTATACAATCCAATGTGACTTTTTTATCTTTTAATTTCAAATAATACTACTTTTAAATAATATGCTGTTATTTATGCCAAATCGAATAACATCATCAACATCAACAAACTTTGCAAAACATCTTACATTTCATTTTAACATTTTAACCATCTGATAACTCTTCATCTAATCACTGATAACTACTTATACAAAAAAAATACTGAAATAAAAACATATCCAAAACATCAACAGTAGTGAAATATAACTATAAATATTTATTTTAATTTTCATTTTTTTTTTAACATAAACAATGACAACTTGTCAAATATAATTTTAATTAAAATAATTATCTTTGCATTTTCAATTGTTTTTTTTTTTTTTTAAACTACACCGCCATTGCAAAAATATAGGTATGAAAACGATACATGTTTATTGTTAATAATATAAAAATTAACCATACAGAGGTTGTTTACTATTACTATGGATATAATGTGGGTTATAATCCACCATTCTAAAAGTAAAGATACATGATAGGTAAATAATTAAAACCTACGTCGATAAAAAAAAATTCAAATACTAAACACAAACTGTTGGTAAAAAAGAATTTGTAGTAGGTAGTATGGGGTAGGGTAGGGTTGGCGACAATAACATTTATTTATTTTTGCTTTCTCTTTCAGCAATATTTTTACTCATTCATTTTCTTACTTGCATACCAGACAACAAAAACAGACTTTCCTCTCTACTTAAGCACATGCTCTCAATAACAAAAACAATACTTCTAATTTACTACATACTCTCAAAATTTTACAAGAAAATTATAACTTTATATCCTTTGACATTCTTTATAACTCTTTGTCTATGTTTTATTCAAACTTCTTTTTTTTTCATATATCTAGTAAATACCATTTTTATATTTGTCATAAATCTCATTATTACTTTCTTATCCAAAAAACACTCTACATAAACATAATATAATAACCATCTTTTCAAAACCCATCAAAATGTACTTTTCTTTTCATAAACAATCTCTTTCAAACAAAGTCTTTATTATAATCTCCTTATCACTTCATATAGGTACTTTAATTATCGGGATCCGGACCCTTAATATTCACATGTAGTGAGTGCACATTTATAGGTACTTTTTATACACACTGGTATTTACTTTATAAGGTACTTTTTATAATAATACTTAAATACATAGACTAATAGTACCTGGCTCGCGAGCTTATTAGGTCATCGATATCCAACTTTCTCACAAAGGAAACTCGTCCACATCATGATCGAAGAGGAAGGATTCGTGCCTTGTACCTTGTACCTTTGAGACTTTGATGAAAATACAATAACATATCGGACTCGCCAATAGTTACGTACCATACTAAAAACATAACTTATACTCAATCAATACGAATCCTTCGAATTTTAAGATATTCTGTAAAGATTGGATGATCATTCCAACTTTTCTCGAAAACTTAACAAACGAAGTGTTCCCAACTAACTTGCTCTGTGGCCTAGAGTAACAATCCTGCACATTCCACACCTTCTCTCAAATTCATACTTTTTATTCCTAAACAAAAACCAACATTCCCAAATCCAAACAAAATCAACTTTCCTATGTAATACTATCATAAAACTCAAAAATATCAAATATGAAATAAACCTTGATAACAACGATTAACTTTTAATTTCATTCAATTTCCATACTTTTCAACTCTCAATATAAAACAAGAAGAAGTGACCATATCCGCTGGTCAGACTATAATTCTATTAATAGACTCGATTGCAATCTGTAAAATAAAATAAACGTAAAAGCAATCTCGAAACAATCTTTTGTATTAAACTAACGTAAGTGGTTCCGTCGTTAGTAATGTATTTTAAATCTGAGGTTAAACTACTTTATCTGTAAATTATTCAGAAAACTAATGAAACATAAAAATCTGAACACACAAAAAAAAATACTCCCGTTATCTTCTCTCTAAGACGTACTTATTTAGCGTACTAAATATTTATTTCACACACTCAACTGATTTTCATACATACCTACTCATACTATTAATATTAATTTGATACTGTAATTTAAAAATGGTTGCAAAATTTATCTCTTTGTGGTACCCTAAGCTTGCTATCTATCATTCATCTCCTTTTACGTATCTCCCATATTAGTCAACTGAAACTAAAATCTTTCGCTCTGTACAAGTCGAACTGTAGTAACATGAACTTATAATAACAATTATTTTACGTCTGTAATCTAAACAAGTGTTCTACCTAATTTGGATTCTTCTGCAGTGTTGCATGTCCATATTTGGATTGCCTGCGAACACTATATTAAATTACTTGGAATAACTGTGACTGTTACCAAGTCATGAAACATTTATGTACTTGATTGTACATTTGGAGTAAATTTGAATTATGAGGCAATTATTTAATAAAATATTAGAACGGCTATAAAACAACAAAACTTTTATCTTCTTACTTCACATATTAAACCACATTCTTCCCATATTTCTCAAAATCGTCTCCTCCAAAAATAAACTACTATCAAAATCCTCATCCAAAATAACTCGTGTCAAACTAATTCAATTTACTTTACGGCTTTCATAAATATCTCCATTCCCAAAAAAAAAAACAGTTATCAAACATTTATTCATACTTCTCTTGCTAACTGTACTGTACTACCTACTAACTTTTCATTGTATGTATTCTTCCAAATATTCTTTACTTTATGCAATCATCCTCGGAAAAAAAATTGGTATATCTATTGATATTGTTTTGTATCGTCACGATCCATTTTTGTCAGAACTAAAACAAATTCTCGGTGGTCCCCTAATTTGGTACTCTGTTGTTAACTGTATTGTATTGCGTTACATGCAAATATGGTTTGAATACGTATTAACTGGATATGTTACTAAGGCAATTATTGTAAATAAAATTATAAATTCACTGGAAAAAATACACACGAACATACGCCACAAATTCAATGTCATCCTTTAACTCATTCATCATCAAACTAAATTATTTAAAAAAATGTAGTTCTTGTCGTCAACCCTTTACAAATTAATCTGAATTATTTATTAAGTACACCATATTCAGGGATGTAAAGTAAATACTACAAATCATTTATAAAATACTTACTTAAATATTCAATTTCTATTCGATCATTATTTTTCTTTTATATCCAAATTAACAATTTCCGTCATTATTATTTAACACACAAAACAACATCTGATAAAATAAATCAAATTAACTCGCATAAAATGTATAATTCATTGACATGGAATTGGAAAAAATTGGTCACGACTCACTCATGAAGACTTCACGTGGTGCCTATCATTCCTACTGCGTGGTGCTGCAGCTCATCACTCCGGGACAACATCTCCCAGCTGCTGCTCATCGGACCCGTACATTGTACAGCGTACAATTCGCCCTGCGCCCTGCATCACACATCATCTAGGCTTGCACAGATCACCCGGCACCCGGCAGGAATCCTCTTTATAATTTGGGTTTTTAGGTAATTTGATTTTTAATTGGGTCACTGGTTCTGCTTTAGGTTCTAGTTTAATTTTGCGGTCTTCTTAATTTTGTAGATATATAATTTTTATGTAATTTTAATCTTCATTTAAATGTCCATTATTTTATCTATTTAAGTAGTTCCTGATATATTGAATCTATTAATAGTTTATTTATATGTATAAAGGTATAATTTTCTTACTGTAGTTATTTAGGTATAATTTTAGCACTTTTTGTCCTTTTCACATTTTATTTCACATTTAGTCCAACATTTCATTTCACTTTACACGAAATATGCCATTCGGCGCAGCACTGCCTTTTAGGGCAGGCTGGCCTGGCAAGGTCGCCATGTAGGGATGGGCCTATGGGATGTAGTGAGAGACGTGTTTGTTGGTTCAAAGACGGGCGTTTATTGACTCAGGATGGACACAGACATTGGTTATTATAGAGACGTATCGGCTAAAGGTGGTGACACACTACAGTGCGTCAATTTTTAGGACTTGTGAGCTACTTCCGAAAGTTCATTCAGTCGTTTGCTCAGTTAGCTCATCGACTCACCAAGTTACTAAATAATAATGCTGCATGGGAGTGGACGACTGAACAGGAAGACTCATTCAAGACCCTAAAATCTAAACTGGTAGAAAGGCCAGTCTTGGCTCTGTACGATCCCAGAGCCGAGACAGAGCTCCACATGGACGCCAGCAGGGTAGGTATATGAATATTGCTTCAGCGTCCAATGGGAAGTCAAGGCCCTTTTCATCCTGTGGCTTATTATAGCCGCCAGACGACTCCCGAAGAAAGGAACTTCCACTCGTACGAGTTAGAGACGCTGGCGGTTATTTGCGCTCTAAAAAAAATCAGGGTTTACCTCTTAGGAAGGGTTTTCAAAGTGGTTACTGACTGCAGTGCGCTGCGCTACACGTTTGAGAAGCGGGATCTCATACCTAGGATTGCTCGCTGGTGGATTGCGTTACAGGAGTTTGACTGCTGTATCGAATATAGAGCTGGGACGAAAATGAGTCATGTTGACGCTCTTTCCAGGAACCCTACTCATGATACCGATACTTCGGATCCCGTGTGATATCCACCAGTGCTGGTAATATCCAATGATGACTGGCTACTTACCCTACAAGTGGGAGACTCTGAGTTATGTAGAATAATAGACTATTTAGGTACATTGGGGGTGATAAAGAAAATGTTCGGTGGGTAGTTCCGAAGGGTGCAAGGTGGCAGCTATGCAAGATGAATCATGACGATATAGGTCACGTTGGTTTCGAGAAAACCTTGGAACGTATTAAAAAGACTTACTGGTTTGCAAAAATGAAACGATTCATAAAAAATATGTTAGTGCGTGTATCGACTGCGCGTATGCCAAGAAAACCACGAACGGGCGAGAGGGGTTACTACACCCCATAGAAAAGGCCGCGATCCCGTTCCACACCTTGCATATTGACCACCTTGGGCCCTTTTTAAAATCTAAGAGAGGGTTCACCCACATACTGACTGTCGTAGATTCCTTCACCAAGTTCCTGTTTATCAAACCTGTTCCTAACACCCAAAATGTAATAAAGGCGTTACAAGACATATTCGATATATTTCGAGCTCCTGATAGGTTAGTGAGTGACCGAGGTTCTTGTTTCACCTCACATTCCTTCAGAAAGTTCTGCCTTGACCGAGGTATAAAACACATATTGAACGTTGTAGCAAGTCCGAGGTCTAACGGTCAGGTAGAACGTTATAACCGGACCATACTTGACTCTTTGACAGCGCAAAATATAAGGGACAACGAGAACGAATAGGATAGCAAAATAGGAAAGATACAATGGGGACTAAACAATACAGTGCAGAAAACCATAGGTAAAACACCGGCTGAGGTTATGTTCGGGATAGCGATGAACAGCGAGGTCAAGCCCGCCTTAAACGCGGTTATAGGAGACACCCGTGGAGCTACCGATCTGTCTTGCCTTCGCACTGAAGTCAAACAGAAAATAGATAAAGCCCAAACCACCCAAAAAGAATATTACGATCGGGGTCGGCATCCTGCGCGTACCTACAATAAGGGAGATCTGGGTAAAATCACGAAAGTAGCATTCCAAAATAAAGGCCAAAGTACAAAACTAATGCCTTCTTACCAAGGCCCCTTCAAGGTTATTAAAGTATTAGGGAATAATCGTTACAAAATCTCCCCAATCGCAGGGTTTGCAGGAATTAAAAACAAACGCAAAACTACGGTTGCCGCTGACAGGATGCAGCCATGGCTTCATTAGCCTCCTTGAGCCTTGAGTTAGACGATACGGACAATAATCATTCAGCTTCATCAGTAGCACTTTACTGATGAAGCTGAATGATTATTATTTCAAATATTACATTACCCTGTGTGTTATTCTTCGAATGTTCGGTGTTTGACATGTTCTGTGTTCAGTACGGGCGTCTGATAATTTTATCATAGCAATATAAACATGTCGTTTGTGTTGTTTCCCGTCAAGTGCGAGATGCCGACATGTTCGTGTCTTGAACTGATACCACACAAAGCTCGGTCGCAGGAATTCAACTACGAATTATATGTTCGTGAACGAAATCGTGTTCCATTGCTGCCTGAAGTTTCATGCAAGCTTACAATACGGCATATTAATTATGTAAAGATGTCACTTACCTGTTAATTTTGTAGATATTTGGGCACAAGGAAATGTGTGTTACTTGATTATTTGGTTACAAAGCTCCTATTGTTTATTATTATTTATTACTTGGTTATTTGGTTACAAGGTTACAAGGATATATATAAGTTATTTGGTTACAAGGTTACAAGGATATATATATGTTATTTGGTTACAAGGTTACAAGGATAGCTATAAGTATTTGGTAACAAGGTTACAAGGATAGATATAAGTATTTGGTTACAAGGTTACAAGGTTACAAGGATAGATATTAAGTATTTAGTTACAAGGTTACAAGGATAAATATAAGTTTTTGGTTGGCTACAATGATAAATAGTAATTGTAATTTGGCTATAAGAACAACCTCTAGATTGTGAGTCAGTTTCTTAAAAAAAGTAACTTAAAATTATATTGTTTTAATGTCTGATTCTTGTTATTCTCTAGTTGATTTAACTTAACCTCATTTTGTCGACTTAATTGTTGTGACTGTAAGCTCTATTGTATTAGAATTAAAAACAAAATACCTCGTTCTGCCAAGTGTAAGGTTTTATCTGGTTCCACCTGGTGCATGTATGAGGGCATACATGCCATCAGGATGGTCGAGTGTAAGGTTCCTATTTTATTTCCCTAATTTTCGGGTATTTTGGCTATAAGCATTACTGGCAACACAGCAGATACTTGGCAGAGCGTGGGCTCGGGCGTCGACTCACTTGGCTTTCAACGACCGAAACGCGCGGACGTAGTCTAAGCCGGCAGTGACAGCTGTTCACGAGTAATACATCTACTTTAATTGTGAGAACCTTGTGTGTTTTAATTATATGTACTACCGCTGGCGCCTGGCATAATATCCAGGCAGTTTACAAACGTTAAATACGTCTAAAATTATTTAGTTACGGGAGTATTTTTTTAGTGTTCCCGTCTGAGATAATATGGTAAAATTGAATTCTTACAGTGTATAATCTCACTTAACCTCTCCGTGACCCAACCGTACCGACACGTCAACGTAAACAAACACTATTGACCCAAGCGTACTCGATATTTTTTTTTTTACACCGGAATGAATTAGCCAATTGTGTTCGTATTGGCAAGGTTTTAGTTTGTAAAAACGGCCAATGAGCCAATCTTCTATTTCTGGTATGGTCTTTTGTTCATTTCATTCATTCAAGACGCTGCAAACGTGACTGGAAAAAATCACTATTCGTAAATATTTGAATGTTTGCATTGAAGTTTGTATAGAATTTTGTACGGTAAGTAGTAAAGTATGATACACTATTAGAAAGCCTGCAGCACTGTTAGATTACGAAAGTATCAAACAAAATGTGTATTTTGTTGTGTTTTACTCATGTCGACTACATTTGTGACGAGAGCGAGCATTGTATTAGAAGTCTGTGATTCTGATGTCGATACAAAAATAAACTAAGGTCGCAGTGACATTTTCTTCGCATTGAGTAAGAGAGGGTTTCATTAGCTACTCAGATGTACAACTCTCATAGTTCTAAGAGTTACCATTCAGACAAAATCAATTAATATGTCAGTCCAGTCGCGCGCGCCGCGCGGGCTCATGCATGCCTGGGATTAGAGCTGGTTGGCGCAGGGCGGCCGGGTTTCGGAGAGGTTAAAAAAACTCGCGAGAGAAATGTGCCGACTAACAGATCACTTTCACAGAAAACTGAGTGGCGATTTCTTTGTTTCATATGTTGATTAACCCGATTAAAGTGTTGCCATTACTAAAAAACTATATTTACAGGTTGGGAATCTAGCTGTTTTCGTTTTTTTTTATGGTTACATGCGTGTGGTAGGTGTATATATACAAAAATTTACTCTTTAAAAAAAATATGCTCGATAAAGGCAACCAAAATGGATCAAAATTACTTACAGGAATACACATGATACTGCGAATCAGAAACAATTTACTAGTTATCATTCATAAAATATTACATGGAGTTTTTGATACACGATATGAGAGTGACAGTTTTTTCTCTCCTAAATGTACAATTTTTGGCGACCGTACTAAAACGGTGACTATTTTAAATACATGCGCGCTCAATACATCTACAGCCCGCGCTACCACTTAGTCCTGCGACGGAAAGTGGAAATAAATAGGCTTATCTCACTGGTAAGTAAGACGAAACGGTGGCGACCAACCCGTCTGTCGCGCCGCCAAGCAACGCACAGCCGCCCGCTCCGTAAAAAGAACCGCTGACAACCCCGCACCACTACCAGCCACCGCCACCGATCGTGCCACCGCAGCCTGCGCCACCGCACACACAGCAAGTCCCACTGCAGCCCGCCGTCCTACAGTCAATACCGGCGGGAGCAGTGGTGCCCTCTACATCGCAGTTTGACTTATCAAACCTGTCAACTGCGATAACATGCGCGATCAAAGCTGCACAACATGGGTCGGCCACACGTTTCACCAGCGTGCTACCAGCGTTCAACGGCGCGTACCAAGACTGGCTGCAATACAAGGCGGCCTTCGAAGAATCCTTCCGCAGTTACACCGAATTCGAGAACGTGTCCAGAATCAGAAGAAGCCTCAAAGGAGCCGCGAAAGAAGCAGTTAGCAGTCTTCTCATCGGCAACGCAAACAGTTAAGAAATAATGAAGAAATTAGAATCACGCTTCGTAAGAGCTGACTCCATCGCCATCGCCGAACTCGAACGTCTGAGAGCCCTCCCTCGCCTCACAGACACACCGAAAGACATCTGCATCTTCGGCAGTCGCGTCTCCAACAGCGTCGCTACACTGCAAGCATTCGACAGGGTTTACTATCTATACAACCCTGAAATAACGAAGCTAACCATCGAGAAACTGACATCTACCCTACGAAGACAATGGTTCTAATTCTCATCGACACAGCCACGAGAAGTTCCCGACTTCATCAAGCTGGCACACTTCCTCGACTACGAAGCAGAACTGTGCGGCCCATACGCACAACCCGAGGCGATCGGACAAGAGGCTACAGCTACAGCGAACAGAAGAATACAGAAGGCCTTCACTACGATAGAAAGCGAGCATAAGGGCCCAAACAAATGCCCTCTATGCTCGTACGCTGGCCATACGATAAAAGACTGCAAGCTCTTCAGGGAGAAAGACTCCGACGGACGTTGGGACATCGCTAAAGCCCAACGTCTATGTTTCCGATGCCTGCACTACAAAACAAAGAATCACTACTGCAAACCGAGAAGATGTGAAACCGACGGCTGCAAACATTCTCACCGCGCCCTTCACGAGGCAATAGAAAAAATATAAAATACAGACAGAAGTCGTGACATCGACGTGGACACCGCGATCACAAACATTTCTCAAGATCATCCCAATTCGAGTCATCGGTGCGGCGGGTGAAGAAAACACACACACTCTTCTCGACGACTTCTCCATCGTCACACTCATCGACGCCGACTTAGCTGAAAAAGTCGGCGCCACGGGGCCACTCCGACCGATCAACATAGATACCATCGCCGATACGAAGATCGCCGCAACGACGTCGCGACGCGTCGGTCTAACACTACAGGGAGCAAACGGCCAACACGATGTCCACGCTCACACGATCCGAGGGCTACAGCTGTCACCGCAGTCCATCACCGACCGAGACTTCGATCAATGTCAACCCCTGCGCGACCTCAGTTCAAGTCTCCAGTACGAAGAAGCGACTCCGAAAGTACTCATCGGCCAGGATAACTGGCACTTGTTGTTGGCAACAGAAGTCAGACAAGGACAGCGAGACCAACCGATCGCCTCTCTCACTCCGCTCGGTTGGGTACTTCTCGGTGCACACTCACGCACATTGGGACAACGCGTACACTACGTTCATCACTTAACGAAGACAGAAGACAGCATGGATGAACAACTACGACACTACTTCTCGATCGAATCTCTTACGATCGTACCGAAACGACCACAGTCCGATCCCGAACAACGCGCCGTGAAGATACTCGAACAAATAACAGAACAGGGAGATGGACGTTTTAAAGCACCGTTGTTATGGAAACACGACAACATTGTAATGCCGAACAAATATGAAACAGCGCTGAAACGTCTAGTAACTACAGAAAAGAAGATCGGAAAAGATGAAAACTTGAAGAAAAAGAACTGCGAGCAGATGGACGCCCTTATCGCTAAGGGCTACGCCGAGCCCGCGCCTCTACAGAAGACAGAAAAAACTTGGTACTTACCACACTCCCCGGTCATCAACCCAACGAAGCCGGGAAAAGTACGCATCGTTCACGACGCCGCACCCAAGACGAAGGGGGTCTCTCTCAACGACCACCTTCTCACGGGGCCCGAACTTCTACAGTCACTGCCCGGCGTCCTCATGCACTTTCGACAGTACCCAGTCGCCGTCTCCGCCGATATCGCAGAAATATTCATGCAAGTGAAAATTAATGAACAAGACCGGGACGCACTACGATATCTATGGCGCGGAGGAGAAGAAGGCAAAGAAGAACTACGGGAGTACCGAATGACATCGCTCATCTTCGGCGCGACATGCTCACCGTCGACAGCAATACACGTAAAGAACATCAACGCACAGAAGTACCAAGAAACTCATCCGCAAGCAGTATCCGCCATCGTCAACAACCACTAAGTTGACGACTACCTCGACAGTTTTAAGACAGAAAACGAAGCGATCGCCACCGCCGGAGCCGTGAAGAAAGTACACAAAGCCAGCCACTTCGAACTTAGGCAATGGTCATCGAACTCCGTGAAAGTTCTACGTGAGCTGAGCGGCGAGAACACGCAAACAAGCACCGTCAATCTCAGCGAAGAAGGCAAAAAGGAACGTGTCCTCGGGCTAGTGTGGAAGCGGTCAGCCGACGAACTCGCTTTCAACATCGATTTAGCACGAGTAGCTCCCTCCGTGCTACAAAGTGAAAAGCCAACGAAGAGAGAAGCCCTCTAGATAGTAATGTCGCTGTTCGACCCGCTCGGCCTCGCCTCACCTGTGACAGTTCGAGCCAAACAGATATTACAAGAAGCCTGGCACCGCGGCACCGAGTGGGATCAAGAGCTCGACCCTGACCTAGCCCAACAATGGTCAGAATGGATGGGACATCTCGAACGTCTGCGCTCCGTCGCCGTTCCTCGCTGCTATGACGGCTACGACAACGCTGCGACGCTGCAACTTCACGTCTTCTTGGATGCGAGCGAGTCAGCCTACGCTGCCGCTCTCTACTGGCGAGTAGACTGGCCGAACGGAAGGGTCACCACCACGCTCGTCCTCGCCAAAGCCCGCGTCACACCCCTTAAGCTGACATCGATTCCAAGGCTCGAACTACAAGCAGCAGTAATGGGAAGCCGCATGGCCACAACAGTTGTCGAGGAACATCAACGCAAGCCCGACTCCACCACTTTCTGGACAGACAGCCAAACAGTACTGACTTGGCTACGTACGGGGTCATGCTCGTACAAACCGTTCGTCAAGCACCACATCGCCGCCATCGAAGAAAACAGCACAGTCAGTCAATGGAGATGGTCACCTACAAAACTCAACGTTGCCGACGACGCAACGCGCGACGTGCCGCAAGAATTCGGCTCCCAACACAGATGGTTTCGTGGGCCCGAGTTCCTGAGCTGCGAACCCTCTTCATGACCAGAGAACAAATCGAACACAAACACAGAAACTGGCGAAGAAAAAATGCTTCACATTACCGAAGATAGAAGAAAAGAACAGTTGAACGACAGCCTTCCCGACGCTACGCGATTTTCCAAATGGGAAAAACTACTACGTGCGACAGCGAGAGTACTTCAGTTCATCTCTATCTGTCACCCTAACAGACAGGGAACACACTACAAAAGAAACAAGAAAAACAAGGAACAAGACCTGGCGTGGCGAAAAAACAAGAAACAGACACCGAAGAGACAGGAAAAGAAAACAGAAGTCAACCGAAGAGAAACAAAGTTTCTACCGATAGACGAAGACGCTAATTGTACGAGCGTCTCAACAGGAAGCCTTCCCGCAAGAGATGCGGGATTTGAACAACGGGCGCGCCATCGCGATGTCAAGCCACCTACGTCCGTTATCACTCACCTGCGATAACGGACTGATAAAGCTCAAGAGTCGCATCAAAGCCGCCGGCGGGATAACGGAAGAGATCAAGAGCCCTCCTGTTCTCGACGGGACCACCCCGCCACCAGACTGTGGATAGCCCACACACACCGACAGATTGCACACGCCGGCGTCGAGACGACGATCAAGAGCCAAGGTGCCGACAACATTACTGGGTACTAAGATTACGCCCAGTAACTCGTCTCGTCGTCCACCGCTGCCTGCCTTGCCACCTAAGAAAAGAGAAGCCGTCTCAACCAGCCACGGGAGATGACCCACCGAGCCGCCTCGCCCATCACCAGCGGCCGTTCACTTACACCGGAGTGGACTACTTCGGGCCGCTAACAGTCACCGCCGCCACCTGCGCCAACTGAGGCCAAGGCCACCCGGCCAACAGCCGCTGCTGCAAGGCGCTGAATGAGAAGGCACGCAAGCGCGGTATCACTATCGCGCCACCATTGCTGCCCCAACAACAGCGCCCCAAGACCCAGCGCCCCAAGACCCAGCCTGCGGCCCGCCCCATGGCCCGCCTGGCTGCCCAACCCGCAGCCCGCCCGGCTGCCCAACCCGCGGCCCGCACGGCCTCTCAAACTGCGGTCTCAACCAGCCACGGGAGATCACCCACCGAGCCGCCTCACCTATCACCAGCGGCCGTTCACTTACACCGGAGTGGACTACTTCGGGCCGCTAACAGTCACCGCCGCCACCTGCGCCAACTGCGGCCAAGGCCACCCAGCCAACAGCCGCCGCTGCAAGGCGCTGAAGGAGGAGGCGCGCAAGCCCGGTATCACTATCGCGCCACCATTGCCACCCCAACAACAGCGCCCCAAGATGCAGCGCCCCAAGACCCAGCACCCCAAGACCCAGCCTGCGGCCCGCCCCACGGCCCGCCCGGCTGCCCAACCCGTGGCCCGCCCGGCTGCCCAACCCGCGGCCCGCACGGCCTCACAACCTGCGGCCCGCCCTGCGACTCACGCTGCTGCCCAACCCGTGGCCCGCCCTGGCCCCTCCACACACCCAGATGTGGAGCCGCTGGGGTCACCAACTTCGCCGCCAACAAAGCGCCCCCGCCTTGCCCAGCCGGGCGAGACAAAAAGCGCCACAATCCGGACGCCAGCCAACCCGCCCACCACCCGAGTTGAAGAGGCAAAACCCCGGAGGAAGCGGGGCAAGAGGCGCCGCAATAAGAAGAAGGCGTCGGAAGAGCCAGCCGCCGAGCCGCCACATGAGCCCGCTCAACCCGCGAGCCGCCCCCCACTGCCAGCCCGCCCCCGCCCGCGGGAGCCGGCAGCACCCGCAACCCTATCCACGAAGCGCCAGGAAGCTCCACTCATGGCCGCGCTGTTCGACGCCATCGACCTTATCAGGGCGGCCATACAGGCGATCGTGGATAGAAGCGATCCGTTGCTGCCCCTGCTGCGGGGGCTCTCCACCTTGAAGGCCACAATCGCGTCCGGACACAATGCCTAAGGACCTGAGGCTTGTGTTCTGTAACCCGGACGGGATCGACCTTTCAAGATGACTGACCTGAGGCTACTCGTGCAGGAGCATGATGTGTATGTCGTGCTTCTGTGCGAGACGAAGCTGCACCCCAACCGAGAGCTCCGACTGCCCAACTTCTTCGTGTACCGCCGCGACGAGTTATCTCCGAGGGACGTGCCATACAGAGGCACGGCGGTCCTCGTGAGACAGGACCTCGTCCACGAAGAGTTGGAGGCAGGCCTTCAAGATGACGCGGTCCATAGGAGTCCGTCTGAAGACAGCCGACACAAGCCTCCCGGCGACGTCCACAAATTCCACCCGGAAGACATCCGAGCGATAATGGAAGGAGCGACCCCACACTGGTCGCAGGCGATCTCAACGTGAAGCACCACCAGTGGGGATCCCACAGCATCAACTCCGCCGCAAGGGCCCTACAGGAAGATGCTGAGAACTCCAACTACGAAGTTCTCAACCCGGGGGCCCCGACACACTAACCGATGAACCCCATGCGTCGCCCGGATGTACTAGACGTCGCCCTGGTCAAAAACGTACAGTTCCCCATCGCCATCGGGGAGCTGTACGACATCGACACCCCCCACCTGCCTAACTTGCTGGTCCTTGGGGTGGAGGCCGATCTCATGTCGGCACCGCGTCCAAGAACGAAGACGGACTGGCACAAATACCAGCTGGAGTTGAACACAACGCAGCTCCCCGGCGGTGTCTCTACCAAGGAAGAGGTAGAGGCCGCGGCAGTGGCTCTCACCACAGCCTTAACCACCGCTCAAGCCGCAGCCACCACCACCAAGCCACCGCCGGTCTTGCGGAAGGAGAGGCTTCCTCCACACCTCCGCAAGAAGCTGGACCTCAAGCGCCATCTTCATCGAACCTGGCACCACAGGCGTTGCCCCGTGATCAAAGCGGAGATCAACCGACTCGGAGAAGAACTGTGCGCGGGCATCATCGAGCTGAGGGGACAGTCCTGGGAGCGCACCATTGACCAGGCCTCCCAGGATGACACCGCCTTCGCCGGATGACGGCGCTTCTTCAGGAACAGATCCGATGATCTGACCCTGACTCCCTACGCCCCAGATAGGTGCGTGAGAAGAATTCTTGATTGATTGCTCAATTCATTCCGATTACAACCTCCGAAGAGGAATAAACTCTCAGCGGCAACACACTCTCGACGGCCACGATTCAACAGTACAGCAGCCTTTTCATTCTTCCAACCCCAGCAACAGCAGTACGCACAGTCCCGTACAATAGGCTTATTTCTGAATTTGTGGGACTTAGATCCAAATTATATTGTATTAAAATGGAAGATACGGAAATCAAAAAGGCAAAGGGTACAAAAAAGTCTATTGTAAAAAGATTCATGCAATTCAAGGATTAGAAAAACGTGTTAGATACTAGCAGCTTTGTCAGAAGAAAGAATATGATATTTAAATCACTGAAGCTTGAAATTTATACACAAGCATTGAATAAAGTAGCTCTATCATGATGACTTCATTATATAATGACGATAAACGCATCATACTTACAGATATAATAAATACTCTTTTGTGGGGTCACAAAGATTCTTTACTTTAATATAAAAAAATAAGTATATGTAGCTCGTATGTCTACTAAGTAGTTTTAAGATGTCCTATTTACTCAAATAAATGAATTATGCACGTACTTTTTATTGTTTCATTTTACACATCGCACGACATTGCAAGTCAGCACTTTCCTGTATCAACCAGTTTCATTGCAGTGGCACGCGACACTCGGGTTACGTACGTGGTGAGCGCGTGCGATGGTGTCATCGTTTTTTGCCTTTAGTTTAATGAACTCATGAAATTGCTGATTTTATATCATACTCATATTATTCATTCATTAGTTGGCAGGCGAGCACACTAAAGGTCTCACAAATACCGCTCTCAATTAAACTACGACGTGAGTATTACCTACGCTATCTACTACATATGTGCTTTATTTATTATTAATATTTTATCTAATATTGTTTTATTTTTATTCTAATGATTGCTTTATTTACAGATTATGGACCCTTCAGACCCTTCGGACCTGTGGTTTTAACATGCCCAACCACTATTTGTAGACTACGACGACGATGTTGTTGAGGTACCTGCTTCCACTGCACATACTAGCAAGGAAAAGATAAGAAAATAATAATAATAATAATAATAATAATAATCATTTATTTCAGACCAAGTCCATATACAAGTTTTAATAATTAGTCTTACAATCTATGTTAGTAGTACAATATAAACACTATACAGTGCAGAGCAAACCATTATTTTTTCTAATTTAGGCGCGAATCTATGACTGGCAGTGTGTGAGCTGCAACCCAATGCCGCATAAAGGGATTGTCTACCATATCTGCTATTATGTCCAGGAGACCGTTGGCGCTGCCACGAGTTCTGCATAAGATAGACGCCATTCTTTTACTCATAATTGCATGGAAGCCATCAACACGCGCCTCCGCAAACATTCCTGATGCACTACAAAATCGTGGCAGCCCCAAAAGTACCCTGAAGGCATTGTTATACTGGATACGCAGGGCATTGTACGATTTCTGCGTATATCGAACCCACAGACTGCAGATTTAAAAAGTCTGGCAGAACGCCCTGAATAGAGTGGCTTTGACAACCTTAGTACACCGTGCAAATCTGCGAGCCAACATATTACATCTCACCGACAACGCCCTGCGTTCCCGTTCCATATCAAGGTCATCTGTGAGACTTTCTGTTACCCAATGCCCCAGGTATTTGAACTTAGATACTTGCGCCAGAGGTGACCCATCTGTCATTAACGGGCGCGGCAAAGAGTAGGTTTTACTACCCGCTTTAAATATAAGAATTTCACTCTTTTTTGCGTTGTATCTAAGTCCATGTTCCCTAGCATACTCCTCACAGATTTTTAATAGTGCTTGAAGTCCACGTATTGATGGGCTCAGCAGCACCATGTCGTCGGCATAACTAAAATTATTAATAAATTTGCCGTCAATAGAACAACCAACCTTTGAACCACTGAGCTCACCAATTAGTCGGTTCATGTAGATGTTGAAGAGCCTTGGCGAGCTTTTACCCCCTTGCCTTACCCCGCACTCCAGCCCATATTCATCCGACATAGACCCTGACCACCTCACACTATTAACCTGATTCAGGTACCAATATCCAAATATCTTAGTCAGTTCAGCGGGCAGATCGGTATCATGACGAAGTTTATCCCATAGGATATCGTATGATACGAGATCAAATGCCTTGGAAAGGTCCAGGAAACATGCATAAACAGGTGTTCTCCTATCAGTGTAATAGCGGACGGTGTGTTTAAGACATAACACAGCAGTTTCCGTGGACAGCCCAGGGCGAAACCCAAATTGACCATCATTTAACTTACTATGCTGTTGCAGTCTGGAATCGAGCACACCGTCGAAAACTTTTGCTATTATAGTTGCCAGCGAGATGGGTCTATAGTTAGTCTTATCTGAGGCATCCCCTGTCTTGTTTTTTATTACTGGAACCACGATTGTCTTAATTAAATCTCCAGGCAAATAAGAGTGTCGGATACACAAAGTAAAGAACATCGCCAGTACTCTAGGTAGGTGAACACCCGCGTATTGGAGGTGCTCGATGCTAAGACCGTCATGGCCTGGTGAGTTTCCCCTAGTCATCTCTTTGATTATTTTAAACACTTGGTTAGAAGTAACACACACAGGCTCGTCATCAGTGCATCGGGTCCCCGCATCGAGCCCCCCAGCGGTCCCTGAGCCCAGCGGCGAATCCACTCTAAAGTGATCTTTAAACGTATTTGCGACTTCCTTAGGATCGACACGCCGTCGACGCTCACAGGTAGGCCGGATCTAGGATTTAATTTGTTTGTATGCTTCCAAAATTTGCTAAAGTCTTTAGCTTTGTGGTGTGTCGCAATGATATCCATTTTAATTTGGTTCTCATTGTTTTGACACCACTTTAATTTATCTTTAAACTTTTTTCTACTTTGAGACATGTCGTCATAGACATGCCCTTCTCGAGGTTTTCCGTTTTCAGTCCAGATATTGAAGTAGAGCCGGGCCTCGCTGTGAACGTCACGAACATGTTTGTTCCAGCAAATGATGCGTCGGTTTATTCTCGCTCTCTCTTCTACACTACTTAGGGTTGCAGCCTCACTCAATATGGATATAACACTTTTATACATTACATCTAGTATACTATGATGTTCTGCATCACTGCACATGTAATCATAACAATATAGTAATTGTTTTGGAAAATCTATGCACCTGAGTCTATGATTACAAAATTCAGTATATTTTTCAATTTGTACAGTATCTCTATCTCCCCAGATAACCTTGCTTTGAGTAGGAGTAGGAGCCAATATTTTCGACTTTATAATATTTATATTACACACCAGTTCCAGAGGAAAGTGATTGGACCAGAACACGTCATAATGCACTTTGGTACTTACCACAAACTGCCAGGCTGCACGGGTGACCATACAATGGTCTAACCATCGCCTACATTGGTGTGCATCACTTATATAGGTGTATGTGTCAGTCGGTAGTAATTCCATATCAGCACACAACCAGTTCTGTTCCGAGCAAAAATCTAACATTTCATTACAAAACAATGCTCCTGGGTGGGAGTTCCAATCACCTAGTATGTATACAGATTCTACAGCACAGTTATCAATTATGGCGTTTATTTCACTCATACATTCTATATATTCCACTAAATAAGTTTATTTCACTCATACATTCTATATATTCCACTAAATTATCCGGACAGTCAGTCGGCATATACACTGAAAACACTAGCAAAGACCGCGCGCATATATGGATGGTTATTGCCACTAGACGCACACTCTTGCACTTAATTACTGTTACGTTGGGAAAAACATTTTTTCGCCATAGTAAAGCAACGGCACCGTAGGGCCTACCACGTAGTATGCCAGCTGCCGAGTCCACAGTTTTCGTTTCAGCCGCCCTAAATTTGCATTTTTCATCAACTATCGCCTTCCCTTTCTTTCCTACAAACTTGCTAGTTTTCTTTTTTTATACACGAGTCCAGCCATCCTCATCGGTATTGCCTTCATGTTTAGACTCCATATTTCGCTGCGCATACGGCGTCTGTTGAGCCGACGTGGGAGACAGAAGTGTGGTGTTGCGAGTGACCGCTTGCTGACTGGCGGCCTCCATGCATATTTGTATTGAAGGTGATCGCATGGTTGTTTCTACTGTGCATTGAGACGAAATAGCTTTGTCGCTCGTAGACTTTGAGGTGTCATCAGATACGTCACTTCGGAGATCGATTATTTTTGTCCTCTCAGCGTAGGTTTGTTGTGGCGGGGCGTTTGCCAGCTGATCAACCGTTACGTTTTTTTCCAAACTACCCTCGGGCAATGTCGACGATAAGTTCGAAATAGGAAACAATCCCATAGGTCCACTGTTGTAATGAAAGCTATCTTGTAGACAGTGTGCGCCTCTTTTAGTATTTACGTTAGACGATCGAAGATTGTGCGATTCAGTAGACTTCTTTGTAAATATCTCGACTTCGGCTTTTCGGTTTTTATGACGCAGTTAGGACTCACATGTATTAGACCACTTTTACTCAGCTGATGCGATGTCACCTGATCTTTGCATATTGTTTACTTGACACCGATTACAGCAAAAATAAAGGTATGTGTTTACGCTGTTGACTTCTTGCCACTTATTTCTGCATATCTTGCTCATTGTTGTACATTCTGCAGCTTCCAGGTCACAAAAACTCTTGTCGTCTTTAAGGTGATACTCTGGTTTCATGAGTTGGCAAAAATGAGTTTGATATAGAACCAAACAGGAACTGATGTCGCTCTCGGTCAAAGGAATGTAAATGTCCTTTTTCATGTTTAGCGCAATGTAATCTGATACTGGGACAACACTGATTGCTTGTTGTCCTGTCGCTTCAGATATCGGTATCATTTTATGAATTTCGTAACTGTCTCGACTGATGAGTGGCAGTTTTATTTCAAAGAGAAGTACGTTGTCCAATAATCGTGATTTTACTTGTAGTAATTTATAAATTTTGTACACTTCTGTGTGGAGGTTTTCCAACGGCAGCGATACATCTTTGGGTAAATGGCTTGCAATTGTCGTCAATTCCTTGATGAGTTGCTCGGGAGTTAACAAATGGTAATCGAACCGACCGTGGTGTAGATCGGTGATAGTATCTAATAATGTGTTTTGAATATTCCGTAGACTGAGTAGCATATTGCTTGCTGCTCCTATGGTGAAGCAACTAATGATGCGATTTCGTTGGGCTTCATCGTTCAGTTGCTTTACGGATTCTTCTATTGCGTTCATATGTTGGTTCATCGTCTTGCGTTGCTTTTCCATAGTATTTTCGGCTCCTTTTAACAAACTGAACTCTGCCTCTATGATTGAAGTCTGATTTTCCAAAGTGATGCTATATGTCTTGTCCTTATATATCGCTTGTCCTTTCCTGAATTGTGTAACGTTTGTATTGCAGTGAGAATTGCAGACAAGTGTTAGCAGCAGAAATAAAGCTGTTACCACTGCACTGAGATTGCACTTGATAGGACTGACTGCGCTAGTTCGCGTTGGCCTCTGTCCGGTCGCCGTAACTACGTCACTTGAATGACGTGGTTTAACCTTCTCGTCGTTTTCTAATAAGGTTGAA
Source organism: Argyresthia goedartella (assembly GCA_949825045.1). Taxonomy (NCBI): domain Eukaryota; kingdom Metazoa; phylum Arthropoda; class Insecta; order Lepidoptera; family Argyresthiidae; genus Argyresthia; species Argyresthia goedartella. The sequence continues at coordinate 14,145,347 of OX463821.1, read as the reverse complement.
ATTTTTACTATTGGCCGTTTTAAATAACCATTCTTGGTCTTCAACGTAACGACACGCACGTATCCGTCTTTGCCTTGGTGCAATTCTATAACACGACCCATCGCCCACTTTTCTGGCGGTAGATTGTCATCATGTATTAGGACGACGTCGCCGACTTGAATATTACGCTGAGGACTTTTCCACTTGCTTCGGGCGGCTAGTTGTATCATATATTCTGATACCCATCTTTTCCACAAATCTTGTAATATTGTTTGTGTTAGGTACCATCTTGTGCGCTGATCTTTCTCTGTCTCAATCAAGGTGAGAGTAGGTCCGCTGGTTAAGAAGTGAGCGGGTGTGAGATAATTTAAGTCTTCAGGATCTTCAGATAAAGGACTTAAAGGCCTAGAGTTCAGGCAACCCTCTATTTGAGCGAGGAGAGTTAAGAATTCTTCATAAGTAAGGCGTTGTTCGCCAATCACTCGCTTCAGGTGGAATTTGAAACTTTTCACCGCTGCCTCCCATAGACCTCCTGCTGACGGCCAGGAAGGGGCATTGAAGTGCCATGTTATCTCCATGTCTGCTATCTCCCTCAGAAATTGATCGTTGATGAGCTCTTGTATCTCCTGAAATTCTTGTTGTAGGCATCTGTTAGCTCCCACAAAGGTGGTCCCATTATCACTGTAAAAATGTCCTGGTTTTCCTTTGCGCGCTGCCATTACTCTTACAGCGGCGAGGAATGAAGATGTTGTCAGGTCGGAAACCAGCTCTAGATGCACCGCCTTGGTCACCATGCATACGAAGACTGCGACATATCCCTTGGTGGTCTTGGTACGAAATGTCCCGTGTAGTCAACGCCGGTATGCAGGAAAGGAAGAGATGGGTTGATCCTTGATTCAGGTAAGTCTCCCATTATTTGATGATTTTTATTAGGGTTGTGTTTCTTGCAAGTAATACACCGACGAATAAACTGCTTAGTGGTCTTGTTTCCACTGAGTATCCAATATTTTTGCCTTATGAATGACAATGTAATCCGAGCACCGCCGTGGTAGGTATGTTCATGCAATTGCAAAATAATAAACTCCGTCAAGCGGCTTTCTTGAGGCAAAATTACAGGGTGTTTCATATCTGGATTAATGTGTGCATGTTTCAGTCTTCCTCCAACTCTGAGCAAGCCTTGTTTATCGAGGAAAGGTGTGAGACTCAAAATCTTGCTTTTGGGTGACACTTGTTTGCCGTTTTTGAGGTCATTTATCTCTCCGTGAAATTCCCTTCCTTGAACATCCTTTATTATCATCTCAGTAGTTCGTCTACTTTCCGCCAGTGTAATGTAGGGCTCATATTTTCTGTCTTGTTTCCGACATGTGAATCGGCGTATCCACGACAGCACATGTACTACCTTGATGAATGAGATGTACTTGTTTAACAACTCAAGAACAATTTTGCTGTTTCTTGTTACAGCCTGTATAGTCGCTTTTATTGGCTTGGCCTCTTCATCAGTCGAATAAATCTTGCTCAATCTTGGTTTTTCATCAAAGGCTTTTAGCCAAGTCGGTCCATGCCACCAAAGTGGATGATCTTGTAGTTGTGTGGCGTTGAGCCCTCTGCTAGCACAATCTGCGGGGTTTTCGGCAGATTTGACGTACCGCCAACATGACGCGGGTATTACTTGAGTAATCTGTTAAACCCTGTTGCCAACAAACTGCTTCCAGCGCTGGGGCTGACCTTGAAGCCAGCCTAAGACGGCAGTCGAATCTACCCAACCATACATCTTAATACGATGGTTGCTCAAACTTTCTAGTACTTTCTCCATCAGTGTGGCCAGCAAATGGGCTCCGCACAACTCCAGTTTTGGCAATGTAATCTCTTTGTTGTGTAATCTTGATTTTGCAGCGACGAGACTGATTTGATATTGACCATCTATTTTTAATTTACAATAAATTACGCAGGCGTACGCTTTTTGAGATGCGTCACAATACCCGTGTAACTCGATATCGCTTGAGGTCTCTGTACCTAACCATCTTGGTATGTTTAGGTTATTTATAGCTGCTATGTGATGTTTTATTTTTATCCATTCTTTGTGAATATCTTCGGGTATCTTGTCATCCCACTGAAGATTTCTATTCCAGACGGATTGAAAAAGTAATTTCATTTTTGTAGAAATAGGTGTGAGCCAGCCAAGAGGGTCAAATAATCGGGCGATTTCCGAAAGCAACTGTCTTTTTGTACAAACTGTATTGTTTTCAGTCGTGGTTTCAATCTTCGATCGAAATTTGAAGACGTCCTGTGTCGAGTTCCAGTTAAGTCTCAATGTTTTCATCGATTCTGGTTGTATGAACTGATATGTGCCCTCCGCACCTACACCCTTGTTAGTGACTTGTTGCATTAAGGCGGGATGATTGGACTTCCATTTTCTTAAATTGAAACCGCCTGCTTTCTTTAGTTGAATGAGATCTTCTTGTAATCTTTTGGCTGACGTCACCGAATCTGACCCATGTAACAGGTCGTCCATATAGAAACATTCCTCAACTATTTTGGCAGCTTCCGGATACTTGAATCTTTCATCCCACGCCAATTGCTTCAGCGTCATCATGGCGAGAAAGGGGGCGGCCTTGGTGCCGTAGGTGACTGTTATCAGTTGATACTCTTGTAAGAGTTGATGTGGAGAGTCTCGCCATATGATTTTCTGGAGATGTTGGTGCTCTGGATGTACCCACAACTGTCGAAACAACTTTTCTATATCCGCCACAAATGCGATTCTGTGTTGTCTCCATTTTGGTATAAGAAACAAAATATCTTTTTGTAAATTGGGTCCTTTGTGCATCAGGTCATTCAAACTGATCCCATTTGAAAGAAAAGGTCGAAAGAAACAAAAAGCTTCATCTTCATATGTTATTACAAAGGTGCCGCTAAAAGGAAATCGTATGATAAAAATAGAAATTATCGACTTGATTGGCGCACAGCCGGGATCATCAACAACACCCTCTGAAGACATAACGGTCCGTGCGCAATATATAGTGTGTGATGTAGTGGATGACATTTTGGATATGTCCGAAATCCTAGTTAGGAATTTTGTAAAAAAATCTGTGATGATTCATATGGTCTCTAAAATAAAGATTCTTAAATTTATTATTTTGTATTTTTTGTTACATCCTTCTTGCCCTGCACAAAGTAAAAGGTATGGTTCTGGATTTAAATGGTAAATAGATGGTATAGTTTAGTTATGGTAATGGTACTGGTAATAGATATCTGTACAAAACGTGTAAATAAAACCATTTTTAAAATAGGTTATTGTTTATTTTTAAATAGTAAATTCATAAATTATATGTAGGTAGGTACACTATCATAAATTAGGATTCAGATTATTTTGAAACCATTTTTTGATGAACAATACGTTCCTTAAAGCACAATAATGATTATCTAGTTGTATGAGTTACACAACTAAAATCAGTAAGCTGCGAGTTGTAAGATCTATACAGCTGCATTAAATTTGGACATCCCACATCTTCTATGTTCTTTACAGTACAACTATCACAAAGCTCTCTAATCCATTTAAATTTTTCTAAACCTTTGACTTATACATAGTTATTTTCTAGGTATGGTAAGTTTACATAAAAATAAATATTTTGTTTTTTTTTTATTTTTAATATTTATTTTTTATTATTATCCTCTTGAACTGTATGAAGTCTATGTGTCCTTCAACCCATCTATATCCAAAGTTGGTTTCAATCCATTTGACACGTTTCTTTTCAGAATTAGTTCAACATCGATACGGAAATGGAGGTTTTATGAGAAAAACTTGAGTGTAGTTAATTAGTTGGTAACGCAAGTTCTTTGACAATGAAGTTATTTTTATCATTTTTAAACCCTTGCACATCCACGAACAATGTATTTGAGTTATTCATGATATTTTTTGAACAATATTACTCAGCGGTTTATATTAAATTAAGCAATCATTCAATATTAGACAATAGGCTACGGTTTGATCAGGAATTTCTTTTTCACTCTCCAGTTCAAGTTGCACATTGACAACTGGCCCAGTGGTGTTAAATCTTTGAACTCTTTTGCGCTCAACAACGGTTCAGTTCTTCTGCCGTAATACGACTGTTGAAATCGAATGTATTGCTCGTATAATATAGCAATATTGTCGTTCGAGAAGCCTATATTTATATTATCATAGGGAAAGTAGGTAGAGTTCAGATACACCTTGTGGTCGCGTAGATTACAGTGATCAAATTGCGACATATCACTAGTTGCATTATTTTTCCTGTTCGTTTGCAAACCTAATATGACATACCGAGGTTTTCAATTTGAGATGACGTTTTCATGGACCATGTATGTTTTGTAGTTTTTGGCAACAATGGATATTCGTATAAGTCCCAATTTCTAAAAGCTACTTGAATGGATCTATCTTTTTCTAACATCCGAAGAAGGTTGATTCTTTCTGCATCGGAAACTTTTATATGAGGAACTCTCCATACTATTTTATGGATAGCAACATCGTCCACGACCTCTCCTGTATTTAATTTTAATGCATTAAGGTTAGTGTTACTGCGCAGCAGAACAAATTCATGTTTACAGTTGATTATGACTTTTTTATAGTCTTCTGCGAATCCGAGAATATTACTGAGTAGTATAGATACTGAAAATTTTCCTGACTGAATATTCTTTGTTCCGTTAATATCCCAACCCCAAACTTTAGACATTTTGGATTCACTTTCATTCATAAATAGGAATGATTTGATCGTCGTAGTTAACCCTGCTCTCTTAATCTTGTCTTTTTCGATTCCATTAAGCTCATACCGTGTATCTTGAAAAAAGAACACCAGTGGATTATTTGTAAAATGTACACTGGAAACCTGCTGCTTTGAGTCTGTCTCGAACACATTGACAGCGCCTTCCAAATATAAAGTGCTAGCTGAAGGGAGTACGTATAGATCTTGTTGATTAATCGGTATACGAATTTCATGATTCCTGTCAAAACTAGTCACGTAAGGCTTATACGAATGAATCTCGACACCATCGATGCTATTATCATAAATAGGTGTACTCAAAATGTCCAGTATATTACTAATTTTAACAGTCCGATTAGTTTTAGGATTTTTTTTTTTTACTGTTAATTTTTTCTTCTTTGAGGTTCTTTCCTTGGGAGCGATTGGAGTGTGACTAATGGTTCTGGATTGCAGTTGTAAGGTTTTATTAAACTCTATCATTTTCTTTTAAGATGTAAATATAATTGAATTTCTTCGCCACGTAAATTAATTAAGTTATTATGTATATCCAATTTTCTTATATTTATGCTGCTGATATTATTTTGATTCACCGGGAAATAAATAACATTCTTAGGTATTTCTATTAATCTATAACCTGGAGGAACGTTTGGCGCAAACTCATATATAATGTGACTTGACATGCCATTTACATATGATCCGATTACTACATCACACTCCATCCTGATGACAGTTATTGAAAGTATGTTGACAGGTTGTTGTGATTCATGTAGTACATTCGCTTTGAACAAATGTCTACCAAATCCTAATAAATGACCTAAACAATTTTCTTTCTCAAAATGAATATCTTTCGTAGTAATGATATACGTCTTTAACGTGTTATTGTTGCAAGTTAAATTAAAGCTCACATCGTTTAGGTGTCCTCTCAAGTAATCGTTTATATCCTGCAGCTCGTAAGTCCCTTCAGGGATTTCTATAGTACCATTATCACCATAGTAAAACATATTATTTTTACTGTCTATGTTTGGAATGGAGTTAAAAGTTAATAAGTATAGCAGAGCACACTCAAATTCACCCACTAGTTGTAACGTAGGAGCATAATTAATCGTCAAAAATGGGTCATTGCCAGTTATTGATAAGGTGAATGACATTGTTATAATGCTGTAAAATAAAGGCAAACATATTTTTTTGTACATCATGTTTATTCCAAAAATCAATCAAAAACTTTGAACATAAATGTCCACAGTTAACGCTATCGTATTTTTGATAACGAGTATAATTGTAACATAAATTAGGCGTATTGAGATATTTTAAAACTTCAGCTGGTGGTTTCAAGTCTCCAAAACTATCAAAGTATTCATAACAGTGATAAATTTTTATGTAGGTTACCCAGTGAGTGCCGTTATTGTAGGAATCGTCTAAATTTATTATGCCACATTCTACACTTCTTGGTTTTTTTGGCAAAACATCTTTCATGTAGACTCCACGGAAGTATGGTATTTCTTTTGCATATTTCATTAAATCCACATTCGTTAAAGCATGCTTAGGTAGCCCCTTTGATAGTTTTTTGATGAATTAATAAACAACCCACTAACTTTTTTGTAAGCTTTTATGTATAAACCTGTACCCAATGCAATTGATTCCATCGCTTTGTTATGATGTTGAGATTCTCGCATACTTTCTTGGGCTGCTTTATAATCATTAACACTTTTCGTTATTCCAGCAGCTCCTCCGGCAAGACTTCCTAAAGCGGACAGCCCAGCAAATATTGGTAGTAATGGAAGAATCCCTCCAGTTTTAGGTAGAGGAATAATTTGCGGTATCTTAATAGCGTATTTGGTACCAGCAGAAACAATTTTTTTGGCAGCAGAATAAGCTAATTTAATAGCGCTTTTATTATTTTTTGTTTTCAGCTTTTTAAGGTGACCCTTTATTTTCGATACCATAGCTTTAAAATGTTTCATTCCTGCGCCTGTTTTTAGTTTTCTCTTCATTACTTTATTGACCAACCATGACGCAATCTTTTCACTACTTTTAGCTTCTTTTGATCGAAGTCTTTCTTTCGCCATATTTAATCAATCTAAATCAGCTTTATGTCTATTTTCCAAATCCTGAAATTTCGTGTATGCTATGTCGTGAACCATACATGCGTCGTCCAATGGGTTTATGCCTCTGTTCCCACGGGCTAATCGTTTCGCTGGCTTCGTTCAAGGCCCACAATAATTATACCCAGGCAGATGTAACTCAAACGGTAAATTATTTATGAAACTGTTAACTATACCTCCACCTCCACCTTGCATAACTATTTGAAGACTAATGCTATTTTTTATACCAGTGCCTTTTTATCAATCCAACAATTTTCAGTTTCATTCAAACCCAACCATTTTACATACAATTTATTTCCTTTTTTTCTAATAATTTTTTCAATTAAATATACATTAGGGTATTTAGTTTTCTGAAGTTCTTGATCATAGAAGCATCCCAAAATCGGTGGTTTTCGACGATATTCAATCAAATAAGTTATTGGAATAGATCTGTTCACCTTTTTAATAACAAATATTTCAGTAGACCAATGAGGAGTATATCCTTTTTTAAAACATCCTTTATACTTACATATTCTTACATAATAACCGACATGAAATTTTGGTTTCTTTGAAGTAATACTTTTAGATTAAAATTTCTTTATATTATCTGATACGTTGCTTTCATTCAACTTATTCACTTTCACAGGCTCGTGCTGCGTTACACGATGTTTTGTTCGGTTGTAAGAATGAACAACACATTCTAACGGTTCTCCCACCCATTTGTAACTTCCTTTGAGATTGAAATACTTATAAAGACGTGTTTTTAATGTTCTGATTAATCTTTCAACTATAGAAGCTTTTTTAACTGAATATGTTGAATAATGATTGATATTATAAGATTTTTAAAGTTTTTTGCCTTCATCATTATAGAATTCGGTGCCCATATCTGTTTGTAAATTATGCGGTCGTCATCCGCTTTTCTTCAGAATGTTAGCTAACACACGTCTACTTATGAATTAGTTTTAAAAGGTATAGCCCACACATATTTAGAGAAACAATCGATTACAACCAGAATTAACTTTTTTGACCTTTATTGTAAGTCTTCAAAGAAATTAAGTCAATTAAATCTGCTTGCCACAATTCATCAATACCCTTAAAAAGTACTAAACGACGGACAATATTCTTTCTTGCATTTTTATGAATCTCGTCTACTACATGCCGCTTCATCTTTCGTCAGCGATTGTATGATTTTGTCTAACTCACTCCTCGTGTAAACATCCTTTATAAAGTCATTTACAACATTTTGAAATTCCTTCATTGCTTCGTTCATCAAATACTGGACATCCTTTTTGGTACATAAATGTTTAGTTTTAACATCAACATACTCCTTATTGACAGCGTCATGAGATTCCTGCTGAGACTTTAATCCCTTTAATTATGACGACTGAATGTCGGAATGTCCTTCTTCGGTTTTGGTCAACGCATTCTCGGTAAAATCAATTATTTCCGATAGACGTAAACGCATATGAACATGGTGACCAAATTTATCAATATTCATAGTACCGAAATGAATACTCAAGTTATTGGTACGGAGGTTAACAATGAAATACATAAAAACATTTAAAGCAGTTTTATTTATTCTAATCAAACAAACCACTTTCCTTCAGTTCTTCTATAATGGATATAATTTCATTATCAAGTCCAGTGTTTCCGGCGTCACGAGATGCTATTAATAGTTTCAACCTATCCACAAGCTCGTTTGGATCATCCCAGTATACATAGTCTACATTTTTCTTCCATTTTTTAAGAGTGGTAATCCCGAACCTTGAATTTCGCAACTTTGACTGCAATAATTTTTATTAAAAAGAGGTTTTATGATATTTAAGTACTTTATTCCTTTATCGCTCTTTATTGGTTTACTTTGATCATAATCTTGCCTATGCACATTGGACTTCAACAGCATTAACTTGTAGTTTGTGATGTCTTCCTTGGTTATAACTTTTAAGTTAGGAGATCCTTTGGTTAACAGCTCGATCAAACCTGGTGTTTTGTTGTAATGCCGACTACCAACACTAATGTTATTATGAGTGATAGTAACATTTGCTGACCCCATAATAAGCTTTCCTCCATCGTGTCTTATTCCAAAAGGAGTATCTTTAAAGTATTCCGATGTCAGTGACCATAAAAAATAATCTGTAATAGATGGAGTTGACTTTTCTGACGAGTTACTTTCAACATCACATTCTTTATCAGAAATGTTCTCTTCTGAATCTACAGTAGATAAAGTAGGGTTCATGAAGTTATCAGAACATCGTTTTCTTTTGTAGTATAGTCTCATCTTCTTCATCCTAATTAATAGGTTCATCGATGTTGTCAAACTTCTTCGCTTCTTTCTTTAAAGGGGTAAGTACTGTATGATTTATTATAGTTTATGTATGTTCATGCTATACATTTTATTTTATGTAGTGGAAGTATATATATATATATATATATATATATATATATATATATATATATATTTATTTTATATTTGGTATAGTTTATATATATTTTGAAAGTAATTTGCGTCCGTATGTATAGTGTTATTGCGAACTAGGACTTTCCTGTATAATTAACTCTCCTGTCCTGCCTAGGTTTGCTGGAAGAAATCTATTTTTAGAGATAAGCTCGCCTTTGCTTATTACATTACTTTTAATTGTCTGTAACTTTATACTATCTATGCAATAAAGAATAAAGAAAGAATACTTCTTTGTTTTCTGATTGTTTCATTGCATCTGTGAGTTGATTAAGTGGGCTAATAACTGGCTTGAAGACGTTTTCTAGAGCCTTATCGTATTCAGATTCAACGTTACGCATTTTTTTACTGCTTCAGCGACAGTGACAATTTGCTTTAAGTTTTTTTCCATAGCTAGATATACTATTGTTTGCTCTTCCTCTGTATAGCCAAATTCAGTATTAATGCGTAAACCCTGACTTATATATAATTCATGGAGTAAACATTACGAATGTATCAAACTGTTTGCGATAGCAACCTTTATTTTTTTCACAGTCTTTATTTATGACCAAGTAGCTGTAAGGATCAGTCCAAATTTTAGAGCACATTTTTCTGAATTCGTACCAAGTTATGTCTGTATTAACATGTTCGTCAAATACGTGACGCAAATTAATATTATACTGCTTGAAAAGTACAATTAGTTTTGCGTTATCTCTTACGAGTTGTTTTGGAATTTTACTTTAAGTCTGGTTCAAATAAAAACTATCAATGTTTTTGTGTCTGCCCATTGCAAAATAATCACGCATGTTGTTTTGATTTTCATATGCGACGTCATCAAATATTATTACTGAATTTGACTTTGCTTCTTCTGGACTAAGTACTTGCTGGTTTGCACTGAATTTATAAAAGGATATATCAGGCACTAAATGTAAAACCTTCTCAATAAAAACGTATTTTGATTGACGTAAAGTTTTTGTATAAACATAAACATTCTGAAAGTGTAATCAATTTTCATGCAGCAGAAGACCGATCATCAGGTTAGTTTTTCCACAGTTGGATGGTCCGCAAATAAGGCATCTTATTGAATTTGGCAAAAGGTCTCCATGGCGAAATCTTCTATTTGATGTTTCTGAACTACAGAAATTGTTTAAAAGTAATGAACTATTCTGTTTTAAAAATTTCATAATGTTTTAGGTATGCTGCGAACGAGACTCAGTGTCAGACTAAAGAATATTATGGACCTTAACATAATATATCAGAGACATATGTTAAAATATATTATATAAATCGAAAATGAAAATAGATTTAGCGGTACGTCGCGATATTGGATCTGTTTCAGGTTTCTCATTGATCTACATGTATGTTGTTCTGTGAAGATATATTTAGAATGGCCAATGGGTTTTTGGGATGATCGCTGATACCTACGTTGCGATTGTTCAAAATCATATACGTTAGGCAAAAACTGCGTCATCGGAAACGAAAATTGATTGAGCGTTACGTTATGATGATTGATCTATATCAGGTTTTCCATTGTTTTACATGGACGTTGTTCCGTAGCGATATATTTACAATGCCCAATGGGTGTTTGGGTTCAACATCGTTACATCGCGATCTGGAAATGTATAGAACTCCCAATGGGGTTTTTATTACTGATACGTTGACCCAATACAACCAAAATATTTAGACTGCCCAATGACCTCCTACTTATGTGAACAAGTCGTGCGACACGCTGGCTTTATGAAATATTTCTTCATGGTTTTTGTTTTGTCAGTCTCTTCTATGGTTAGTCTTTTGCGCAGTTTCTTTCTGCTAAATTTTTCTTAAGCCCGATTTTCTTGGGCTATGATTGAAGTATCTTGCTGGTGGGTTATTTCACCAACTTGATCTTCTTGCGGCGTATCAAAATTTTGCTGGCGGAACTTTGTAGCTTGATTTTCAGGTGTTGATATAAAATCACTGCTGATGGATGAGCTTGCTTCTGGCAAGTAGTCCTTGTCTTTTACTGAATCATCTGAGCCAAAATCCAAGGAACTTGCAGGTGATGGCTGAAGCATTTCTGAGCAAAACAGGCTATCAACGGCCTAAGGTGACTTGTCCAATAAAAATGTTTTTTTTTTGACTTGGCCATTGAAGCTGGTTGGAAGGTCCTTTTAATTTCGATAAGTCAAGCTCGTTTACATAATCTCTTGAATTTTTGTACTCAAAGTTGAAGTTACTAACCTTTTCCATGTCGGTTAAGGACATTTCTCTATACAAAATTGAATCTTCGTCTATAGGCGTTGTGCCGGTCGACTATATTAGTCATATTTTCACGTAATGTTAAGATAAGTTGACGACCATCACAAATAAGGTATATTTATATTCATCACGCACTATGTCTTATGCTATATGATAAATAATTTCTGAAGATTTCCCGCATCGAACATCGAACAATGAACCGAAAGTCAGCCGACTGCTGATTTATCAAAATGGAGCTCGTACCAGCAGAAACGAACGTGTCGGCAAATTCATTCACAGCAAGCAGCTTTTCAAGTTCAAGACATAAGAAGCCGTTCCAGCCCCCAGAAGAGTATCGAAACATCATCGATATGCCTAATTCAACGAATATTGATATCATCCAGGAAGAACATCGCACGAAGAATAATCAAATCACTGAAGAGAGAGAGAAACTCAAAAAACTCAAAACTCAAAACGTTTATTCTGTAAATAGGCCACAAGGGCACTTTCACATGTCATTTCATTTCATTTTTTACAGAACATTTGGTATTATTATTTGTATCATATTATCAGAAAAAAAAGTACTTAATTATTGTTTCTGAGAGATGTAAAGAGTCTCAAATGTCATAATAAAATAATTAAAATATAAATAACAGAGATGTATAGTCTCTTTAGTCAATAATACAATGATAATAGGAGATGTTAATGGTCCCCACAGTCAAGAGTTGTATAATTAAATTAATCTTTGGAGGTGTAAAAGGCCTCCAAGTGTCCAGTAAAAGAAACTCTGGCAGTGAGGATGCTCACAATTAATTAGAACAATTCAGTCCCAAGCATTTTTATCGTCTATGTACTCTTTAATACTGTAGTAAGCTTTAGAAATAAGCCTTTGCTTGATGTATTTCTTGAACTTATTAATTGATAGATCTGTCAAAGTGCTTGGGAGTTTATTGTAAAATCTTACACAATTACCCTTGAACGAGTTTTTTATTTTATGGAGCCGAGTAGTGGGCACTGCAACTTTGTCCTTGTTTCTAGTATTAAAGTTATGTATATCACAGTTTCTTCGAAAGTTAACAATGTTCTTATGGACATACATAATATTCTCGTAAATATATTGACTATGGACTGTCAATATATTTACTTCTTTAAACTTATTTCTAAGAGAATCTCTATTATTAATTTTATAAATCGCACGAACAGCCCGCTTCTGCAGCACAAAAATAGTATTTATGTCAGCAGCACTGCCCCAGAGCAGAATACCGTAGGACATAATACTATGAAAATAACTAAAATAAACTAATCTGGCTGTTTTTAAATCTGTCAAGTGACGGATTTTCCTGCATGCAAAAGCTGCAGAGCTCAGTCTGTTCGATAGCTTATCAATATGTGGACCCCATTGGAGTTTGGAATCCAACGTTATACCTAGAAACACTGTGCTGGTTACCAATTCCAATTCCTCATTTTTAATTGTTATACATGTCTGATTATTTTTAACGTTAGTAGTAAGAAACTTAACACATTTAGTCTTTTTCTCATTTAATAGCAAATTATTAACATTAAACCAATTTACCACTCTTGATATGGTATTGTTCACGTGATCATCAGTAGCGTGTTGGTTTCGCTTTGTTTTAAAAATAAGTGAGGTGTCATCAGCAAACAGTACCATATCATGACAGTCCCTTCCTAGATAGGGTAAGTCGTTTATATAGATGAGGAATAGGAAGGGTCCCAATATTGAGCCCTGTGGCACGCCCAAAGAAACCAATGATCCTGGTGATCGTTCTCCGTTTACGTCTACCCTTTGTATTCTTCCGTTCAGATAAGATTTTAACAAATTCAATGACGTGTCTCTAACTCCATAATGATGTAATTTCCTGATCAATGTTTCATGACAAACGCAATTAAAAGCCTTAGATAAGTCACAAAAAATGCCTAGGGCATCTTGTGACTCTTCCCAGGCATCAAAAATACTTTCAATGAACTGAATTCCGGCATCTGTTGTTGAACGACCGCGAGTGAATCCAAACTGTTTGTTATGCATTAGCTTATTTGATTCAAAATGATGTAATAGCTGTGATAAGATTAATTTCTCAAAAATTTTACTAAAAGTTGGTAGTATTGATATAGGTCTGAAATTGGTGGGGTCTTGAGTACTACCTGCTTTGAAGAGGGGAATTATCTTACTTTGTTTCATTAAATCAGGAAATTCACCGCAGTCTATACAATTGTTGAAAATGACCGCTAGGTCAGGTGCAATTAATTCGATCAGGGATTTAACGACGTGAACAGAGAGTCCCCAAAAATCATTCGTTTTCTTAACATTTATCAATTTAAATGCCTTTACGACATCTGAACTTGTGACGTGCTTAAAATTCAAGTATGAAGCACACTCTGAGACATTATCTTTTAATATTGCAACAGCAGACAAAGGTGACGAATTTAAATACTTAGTCGTGGAAGCCGGTGCATTAGTAAAAAACGATTCAAATTCAGTTGCAACTTCTAAGCTAGAACTCGTAAGCTGTCCATTGATTTTTAGTTCGTTATCGTGACTCGCTTTTTTACTACGACCGGCCTCCTCATTAATTATTTTCCAAGTCGTTTTTATAACATCGGAACTATTCTTAATTTTACTACTCAGAAAATTACGTTTAGCTGTATGACAGTCTAATTTAAATTGTTTGAAGAACTGTTTGACTTGTTCTTTAAATTCGTCATTCATGTTGAACCGTCGTTCCTCATACAATGCATACAATGCTTGCCTGCGTTTATGCAACTCTGCAGTAGCCCACGTACTAAAGTCGTTTGAACCACTAACCACAACCGATTTTGAAGTGAATATCGCGCTGTACTGTTTCATAAAGGTTTCAAAGAATAAGTTATACATTATATAAGGAGACTGTTCAGCAGCCAAAAACGGTAGTTCCTGGGCTAAAGAGTATCTCATTCTTTCTAACCGGTCAGCAGTTATTGGCACAAACGAAATTTTCTTTTTAATGACAGGTTCTCTAATAGAATCAAATTGAAATAATTGACCTAAATGATCTGAATCCAATTCACTGATAACACTTTTACTGATTGGAATAACATCAGTAAAAATGTTGTCAATGCATGTAGCACTAGTAGCAGTCACTCTTGTTGGCTCCATAAATAAATGGCTAAGCCTAAATGATGAGAAAAGATTTATTAATCAAACGCTGAGAGTAGTTCTTTCTAACAGATTAACATTAAAGTCACCACATATAATTAATCGTTTCGTACTGTGTGATGAAATAGTTAAGACGGATTCCATTATTTTCTCGAACATTTCAAAGTCGCTCAAGGGTGGCCTATAGACACATATAACGATGAACTGTTCTAATTCCACAGCTGCAAGTTCTATAGTTCGTTCAACAGATAAGGAAACAATGTCCTTACGTTCCTTGAATTTCATATGATTGTTTAGTATGATTAATGCCCCACCATGTATTGAATTAAGTCTGGTGAACGAACTACCAACCTGGTGATCTTTAAAGCTAAACATAATTTCATTAATAGTTAACCAGTGCTCTGTTATGCACAAAATGTCAATTTTATTACAATTTAAAAATAACTCTATTTGTAGATCTTTGCCTCTAATACATTGAATATTCTGATGAACCAGGCTTATATACTTAGCATGTGAGCTTCCCTTATTCTTAGGGTTTTCTAATATACTAGAACATATGTTGCCAGAGCCTGGGTCCTCTGTTGTCCTATGAACTAATTTAAATGCATCCTGTTATTCTGGTCTGATACCAGATTCATATTAGGCTGCTCAGTAAAAGCAGAGTTAGAAGCCAAATTTTTGGCTGTAATGTCATATAAATATAATAGTGACATAGCTATTTGTCGTTTACAATAATTTGAAAGGTAAAATGTACCTTTAGTCATAGTAAAATAATTACTAACATAATTGTTAGTGTCAATAATATCAAACTTATTATTATATGTACATAAATTGTACATAGTTATATTCATATTATGTCTATATACATTTTCATTTTGTGTCAATTGGTTGCAGTAGGGAAATGTGAACAATATAATTTTTTTCACACTAAGACCATTCAATGTTTCATAAAATTTTATTAAATTATTTTTGTTCACATCTCCCCTATTGCCCATGAAAATTATCAGTGTGGCACTGGCTGTGATAGTGCTGTCATTCAAAATTTGATTTATAATATTATCTACAGTGCTAAAAGGTGAGCAATTACTAATAACACTATGTCCCTTAGAGTATGAGTGGAGTGCTGAGCCCATGCCACTTCCAAGTCTCTCATCACAGTACATTATAATATCAGGTGTTGTGGTCACATCAGACTTGGCAGAACTATTATCAGTAACACCTTGTGTTGGTAAACTGTCACACAAGCCCGCAGACTTTCCCGCTGTCAAACAACCACCTTTCTGCTCACAGCGACAAGTATGGTTGTTGGTCAGCGACTCAAACCGCTCACAATTATGGTTCATTTCTTGAATTAAATCATCCATAGCCAATGAGTATTCATTTATAACTTTCTCAGAGTTCAAATATGCACTGTTTAGTGATCTCAATGAATCCTCCAAGCTTTGGATTTTCAAATGTAAGTTTTGTGTGTCAGTTTCATACATCAACTTAGTACTTTCTAATTCTAATACACACATATTCAAATCATGTAATAAGTTTACATTTTTCTTGCTTACTTTTAAGTTTTTAGTACACAATTTATTATGTTTTATTAATTTCTGAGTTTTCCGTATATACCTATTTATTTTACCTAGTTTGTTATTGCTGCAACTTAATAACCTTGATGTGGGCAATGTGTCATTAGTTAAATCAATGACATTATCAAGGCTTCCAGTTGCAACAGTAACCAGCTGCGGGCTGATCCCTACGACTTCACTGTAGAGGCTCTGGGTCTGCAACGCTGCGGTGTTTTCCTTCTCCTCCTGGAGTGCATGTTTTGTTCATGGGCATCGAACAATGCTTTCTCCAGGGAATCAATCGATTTCAGGGCTTGCTCGTACTCTGCACTACATACAGTGAAGCTATCTACGGTGACCTGCAGCTTGTCCCGCTCAACAATTACATCACTACATTCTTGTTCTAATACACATAATTGTTTCTTTAGCTTATCTCTACTTTCAAGTACTGATAATAGCTCTTTCTCATTTTCCTCCCTTTCACAGAGTAATTCGGTGACCATTTCCTTTGATTTTTTTAATTCTAGTAAGGTAACTTTGAGCTTGTCATTTTCCTGCTGTCGGGAGGCGACAGCAGCAGCTCTGCGGGTCATCATGGTTACAGTTGAGATAAGAATCAAGGAATTGCACACCAAAACAATGCGAAATTACTTACGTGGAATAGTAGCGTTTTTCAGCGTTTGCACATCACTAATTGCTATGAAATATATTTTAAACGTTGTTAAATATAATAATTTAACAATAAGGTAACAAAAAGCGCTGAAAGTGTACGGAAATAACAAATACTTTTAAATTTATAACCTGCAACGGTCACAAATTTAACATGTTTCGAGACACTAGTAAACGTCACTAAAACACACTGCAAACAATAGAAATACTTAACATTACACTATAATCCTAAAATAACACTAAATTGGGCTCAGAATTACACTAAATCATATTAAAATATAAATTTTTCTAGGGACGTAGTGAAATCAGCTGTTTGCCGTTTGACAGCCAGTGTTACCCTCTCTTAAGAGAGATATATATATATATATTATATATATATATATATATATATATATATATATATATATATATATATTTGTTTATAAATATACTAACCTAACCTAACCTAGCCTTATATAATCTAGAAGGAAGTTTATAAATTTCCTAGGAAATTTATAAACTTGCGGATCGTATTATTTTCCGGTGACATATATATGTATGTGTAAATTCATATTAGTAACTACCTTATTTTTATTTTATTTTTATATTCCCTTAACTATACATACATAAACAGAAGACAGATTTAAGTATTTGTATTTTCTTTTCTTTTGTCATCGTCAATAATGTCATTGATTGATCGATTTGATATATTGTGAATGTTGTGCGCATCTGTTATTGATGCAAACACATGAACTCTGTTAGCATTGTTTATTTTAATGTAAGTGTTTGCATTGTTGATGTGCCTGTCATAAATAAATAAATAAATATAAACGATTGGTGTACAAGATGTGCCCTATGTTGCCAAATCCCAAGGTTTTTAGGCACACAAACTTCATCAATCGACAACTTAATATTCACTCAACTTTACTCTTGAGCACGCACATACATATGACGTACGAGATCATTGACTGCCTACAGCCAAGGTTACAGATTTAATGCTGACGCTGATTCAGCACAATCATCCTTGTGTAGGTACGGTCGCAGTTATAAACAAACAGTGATTACAACTTCAACGACGTGCGATGTAAATTGACTCATCGATTCCTGAAAAACATGGGCGGCTGCAGCATCAGACGACTCTCCTGCGGATCTTTTCCAGTTATAGGTTAGGTTAGTTTACTAACCCCGAAGCCCCATTTTCCTTGTGTTTTTCTGTTTTCGTGTAAGATTTACCTTTAGATTCGTGTAAGATTTACCTGTAGATTAAGTTAAAGTATGCACAATTAAGATCTGATTTATGTTTATTTAAATACTACTAGTTATTTTTGCTGTTGATATAAGTTTGTTATGGTATCTAACTTAGATTTTTTTCATTGTTATAAGTACATTCATTTATTTTTTTCCCTAAAGGGGGAAGTATCTATGCCGGTCGACTATGTTAGTCATATTTTCACGTAATGTTAAGAAAAGTTGACGACCGTCACAGATAAGGTATATTTATATTCATCACGCACTATGTCTTATGCACGTCATTAATAACATGTACCAACCTAGTATATAAGCTAGGATTTCCTATGATAAATTAGTCTAGTATTTGCGCGCATCTCAAGCCTTTTACTTTACTCCCGAAGATGTCGCTCTCCTTATAATTGCCTCTGGCAAAGGCGTTTTTGATTGTTGCTGGTCGTCTTTATTTATTGGGCCTTTTGATATTTAATGGCCCTTGTCGTCATTTTGGTGGCATTTTGATCCACCAGCAGCAGTCGATACCAATTCAAGTATTTTAAGGGCTCTTGCGCTCATTTTTACCCTAAAATTGAAATAGAGTTAAGTATGAAAGATCATTAGGACATACGGCTATTTTTGAACACGATAGGGTTTCGTCGTTTGGTTACAGAGTTCCCTTGACCATCTTTCGCTTCATCCAAATAAGATACTTATGCGATACATTACCTTTTTTGGAAAAGGGGAAGTGGGTCAAAAGAGCGTTCGAAGATTACATTACAAACACACTTACAAGTGAAGCTAATAATAAAAGCTTGTTATGCTTATGGCAATAAACATACTTACAGCAATAAAATTATGACGAGGTAAACAATGCTATCTCTAGTATAGTGAACTGGTTTACTGTTAACAATTTATTACTTAATGAAAAGAAAACTAAATGTATTAAATTCGTGTTACCCAATGTGAACCCGGTAACTACAGACATATTTATAAAAGGACAGAGATTGGACCTTGTGCAGTCGACTGTCTTTTTGGGCATTACTTTAGACGCCAAACTACAATGGGACCTCATATAAATAAATTGTCGAACAGACTGAGTTCAGCAGCGTTCGCAGTTAAAAAAATTAGAGCTCTTACCGACGTAGACACCGCTAGACTAGTCTACTTTAGTTACTTTCATAGTCTAATGACCTATGGTATTATATTGTGGGGTCACGCTGCGAATGCTAATAGTATATTTATTCTGCAGAAACGGGCTGTTCGTGCAATTTATAGATAAGTGTCACTGAGGGAGAAGTTTAAAGAAATCAATATTCTGACATTTGTGTCTCAATATATCTATGACAATCTTGTGTATGTAAAAAGAAATATAACTAATTTTCAGAAGAACAGTGATATACACAATTTTAATACTAGAAACAAAGACAAGTTGGTTGCTTATGTAAGCCGACTACATAAAATTAGTAATTATTTTAAAGGCAATTGTATACGCTATTACAATAAGGTCCCTACTGATATTAAAAACTTACCTTTAGACATGTTTAAAATAATAATAAAACAGAAATTGTATAAAAAAGGTTACTATAGGATATCTGATTACTTAGAGGACAGATGTCCATGGGAATAGATTATTTGAGTAACAGGCTGTTTCGATATATAATTATCATTCATTTTGTAATTTGACAATATTTTATTTAAAAAAGGAAACGCAAAAGATGCGACGACTGTGGAGTTTCTTCGGTGAGCTCTTCTCCACAGATTCCGCCATTGTGTTAGTGAACTCACCCAAAAAAATGTAATGACGGATCTAAGTGATGTAACAACATCCTATGGAAATAAATGATTTTTGATTTTGATTTTGATTTTTGACTTGAAAATTGAAATAAAGGGTAAAACAACCACCATGTGATCAATTTGCTTTTTGCGTTTACTCAAACCCAAATAAGCTAGCAAGTAATATTTAAATCATTATGAGAAAAGCAATAAACTACAGAAAGTTAATTTACCTCGTAAATTCAGTGCCTACGCCACCGCCCTTTCGCGCACTAATTCGTCTTCAACATATCACAGCTTTAGTGGCTCAACTGACTGACTCCGTGCCTCGCGCATCGGTACCACAGAGGAAGAAAGGACCAGAGACAAAGGTTTATAGAACCACGCCGTTGTGGGTAACCTACTACAAGCATACTGTGATGTGTTAGTGAGCACTGGCCGCTGTGTCGCGGACGCGCCACCACTGGATAAAACCGGTTTATGCTCGATCGGTCAATGCCCAAACGGAGGGCCTGCACAAACCATGTCTTATTTGTTGTCACCTACCTTATCTACTTTTTTGATGTAGAATAAACGGTAAATAGTTATTAAAGTGTTTAAGTGTAAGTTTTGGACTTTCAAAATGGTTTAGTGCTGTTTGTATGAATAATAATAGAAACATAAAATAAATTTCATATTTTAACTATCCCAAGGAGTCTACTCGTCTCGGCTAACATACCGGCGGTTCTTGAGCCGCCTGGTTTGTGTCGCAGCGACGGGAAACGTCCGGACGGTGTCACTTTGATACCTTGGGAGAGGGGTCGTAGCCTTTTGTGGAATGCGACGTGCGTGAGCACTTTCGCGGCATCTCATATAGGCTCCACCATGCAGACTGCTGGTGCGGCTGCGGAGTCGGCGGCGCGGCAGAAATGCGTTAAGTACGCACAGCTGATGGGGAGTTATTGGCTTGTTCCATTGGCCATCGAGACCACGGGGGTGTGGGGATCGCAGGGTAGGGCCTTCATCAGGGACATTGGGCGTCGCTTGAGGGACCGAGGCCATGACTACCGCTCCGGAGCGTTCCTGGTGCAAAGGGTCTCAGTTGCTGTGCAGCGCGGCAACGCTGCCAGCGTAATGGGTACCTTTGGTCCGGGAGCGTTCTGGGGTGGTTTATTTGTGTAGTTTTATGTATTTTAGATTTATTTATTATTTAAGTAGGTTATTATTATTTGGAAGTATATAATTTTTAAGTTGTTTCCCGGTTACTTAGAACTTGAATGTAATGTGACATATGTAAAGTGATAAATTTAGCCATCCTTACGAACGATTCCAATAAAATCCATTTATTCCTCTGTGTCGGTTTTGCGTGGCGTGCGATCGTGTGCGTGCATACATACACACTTTACTAACTATAATGCAGTTGGCGCGTTACATTTTGCAGTATGATTTATGGATTTTGTAGAATTTACCATCTAAAACTCAGCCACACGCATTTATTTAGTTCACTACTGCACCTTAGTTAGCAGAACGGAACAGTTTGATATTAAACATGCAACCGACTAATATGCAGTTAAATTCATTCTTTACTGCAATTTATGTGGCTAAATTATTTCTACAGGTCTGCGTAAACCCAGTCTACAACGTAGTCTGTTGGTCTTTACTGCATTTTAACTAGTTTTACTACACATAACAGCTCATTGACTTTGACCACTTAGACATAGACATAGACATAGACATCGTTTATTAATAATATTCAATATAAGTCGTGCAAGGGAAAATAAATTATACATGAACTCATAGTGTAGTATTACACAGGATTCATAAAATTATTACAATATCTTAATTATTATGTCATAAAATTGATTAATTTAAATTGAATAAATTGTAAATTACCATGTCATTGGAAATATATTAAATTATAATAAAAATATATTGAATTAAATTAATAAATTACGCTTTAAATAATGTCACATTTATGGAATATAGGTATGTCAAACACATACTCATTATAGTAACGGTGTCATCGTTCTGATAATTAGTCATTTAGTTTTAGAAATTCATCGTAGCTGTAGAGGGTCTTCTCGGTAAGCCATCCTTTCAACCTCAGTTTAAAGATGGGCATACTCGGTGCACCAGTGATAGCTTCAGGTAACTTGTTGTAGACTACCGGACCCATAACATGGATCGTGTTGCTTGTTTTAGCAAGCTTGTGCTTAATGGTAGCCAGCTTGTTGGAGTTGCGTGTCTCATATTTATGCCATTCTCCAAGTCGTTTGAATTGGTCTATATTCTCACGCACATAAATGTCCACTTGGAAAATCAGAAGGCTAGGTAGTGTGAGAATTCGTAGATGTTTGAAGTGCGGTCTCGCAGATTCGTCAGTGGGTACTCTCGCCAGCAGACGCACGGCGCGTTTCTGTAACACGAACACGCGGTGCCACTGCGCCGCGCGCCCCCACAGCTCCACGCCGTACTGCAGCAGCGAGTGCACCGTCGCGTAGTAGCACGTGCGCATCGACTCTGCTGGTAGCGTAGATGACAGTCGACTTAGCGCGAAGCAAGCACTAGCTAGTTTGCTACACAGTTTGTCTATGTGTACGTCCCACGTTAGCGCTTGATCTACCTGAAAACCCAGAAATGGTGCATTGTGGACTTGCTCAATTTGAACGCCGTCCACTTCGACAGCCAAGTTAGGTCTTTGATGCCCGGAAAGATCAAATTTAATAAATTGCGTTTTGGTCGTATTCCATAATAACCCATTTTGGCGAAACCAGCGGCACATCCGGCTGGCCACTAAGTTAAGTTCTATTTCCAGCATTGCTATTGTCGGTGCAGTCACTACCGCGGCTACATCATCGGCAAATAAAAATATTTCACCTCCGACAACCGCGCTGGGCAAGTCATTAAGAAGCAGGGAAAACACGATGTTCGACAGTGACGATCCCTGTGGTACTCCCATATCTGTCGGGAGACCGTCCGACTTTACAGTCCCCGCTGCTCCGACTACAAACTGCGTTCTTTCGCGCATGAAACTCGTGATCAACGCCAAGGCCGGTCCGGCAAGCCCGTAGTGCTGGAGCTTCATGTGCAGGACATTGTGATCTGCAACATCGAATGCTTTCGACAGATCACAGAAGATCACGGCGACGGCCTGGTGACGCTCACGAGCATCCTGCACTTTCCGTACTACCTCTCTTGCTAGCTGGGTGGTGGAGCGCCCTTTACGGTAAGCATACTGCCGGTCCGTGAGAGCAGAGGTGTTCGCGAGATAGTCGGTGAGACGAGAGCTGAGGCCATTCTCTAGGATCTTTGCTATGGCCGGTATGATGGATATCGGACGATAGTGGCTTGGGTCTTCTTTTTTACCTTTGCCCTTATACAATGGACTCACTTTCACTTGTTTCATGCATTTTGGATATGTTCCAAGTTTAATGCATCCATTGAACATAACAGAAAGTGGGTTACATATATAATCTGCGATGCTGTTAATAAGGCTAATTGAGATGTCATAAATATCTTTCGTTGGCTTATTTGCTACTCTTTTTTTAATAATAATAAAAAGTTCAGCTGGTGTAAACGGGCGTAAACGCAGCGAGCAGTCAGAAGGCGCACGCGCAGCCAGCAGCGAGGCGCGCGCCGCACATAGGTCGGCTTGCGGGGCTCCACACAACCGGGCTGTATTTATAAATTGCAGGTTAAGGTAATCTACGACTTCTTTTTTACATTCGAAAATTTGGCCTGTCGGATGTTTGATTACTTGGGTATAATCAACATTGGCTTTTCTAATTTTACAAGTTTCTACATTAACTACATGCCACATTGTTTTAATAACGTTGTTACTATTTCGGATTAAAGCGGAGAAGTGATCCAGCCTCTGTGTGTATAATTTATTTCTTAAACTCTCCGTTAATTCATAAATTTTCTGGTCAAGTCGAGTATAATTCGGATAGACGGGTTTAATGGCAATGAGATCAAATAGCAAAGATTTTAGATTAAGTGTCTCTTTTGTGATCCATGATTTATCTTTGTTTACATTAGGCTTACGTTTAAGGGGAAAACATATATTCGATTTATTTATTAACACATTTAATACTGACTGGGCAAGCTCCTCGATTGTTGCCTTGCTACGGAACAAATATTCCCAATCCACACTATCTATAGCCAATGCAAATTGAGCTCGAGAAGCCGCTGTGTAGTCTCTGACGAGGCGGGTGGCGGGAGGGCGAGGGGGCAGCGCCCCACACACCAGCTCCGCGCGGACGCACAAGTGATCGCTCAGGTTTGTGGAAACGGGTCGCGCCGCAGCGGTGAACCGGTCTCCAGTGTTGGTGTAAACGTGGTCGAGTGATGTCGCCGATGTGAATGCTATGCGCGTAGGGAAGTCTACCAAGCTCCTGAAGCCATGTGATTCGAGTGTGTCCCTAAGATCGTTGTATTCAGAACTGTTTACCATCGTGTCAATGTTCGCATCTCCTAACATTATACACTCGAGACCCGTCTCGATAATTTAAGCGAGAAGATTATCCAATACAGCTACGAAGTCAGATGCTTTGATTAGATTAGTGCGGAGACACTCACAGATGATCTGGACATGGAGAGAGAGCGCAGGGCGTTGTCGGTTCGCTGTAACATGCTGGCCCGCAGGTTTGCACGGTGCACTAAAGAAGTGAAACTTACACTTTTCAGAGCTTACTGTCAAACCTTCTACACCTGCAGTCTGTGGGTTCGCTATACGCAGAGGGCCTACAGCGCTCTGCGTGTCCAATACAATAACGCGCTGAGGATTGTGTTGGGGCTGCCGCGATACTGCAGCGCCTCATCGATGTTCATGGAGGCAAGAGTGGATGACTTTTTTGCCATCTTGCGTAAGAGAGCAGCCTCTATGATGAGTCGAACGGGATCATCAGTGCGTTAGGGGATAGGGTCGATAGTCCCTTGCTGAAACACTGGATAGATGTGCACCTATACAAAAATAAAAAATAGTTTAGGTTACCTGTGTGTTAATGTACAAAATATTTTGTCTTTTTATAATTTACTATGGATGTGTACCTATCTGACAATAAATAAATAATAATAATAATAAAAAAAACAAACTACAAGTAATTTGTAGTCTAATAACTCGATTGCTGATATCTCACAGTAACGTTCAATGGCTAATTTACATATGTCTACATGTTCAATCGCTTTTGTGTCATTATCAACAAATAAACATGATCCACCGTGTTCATAGTTAGATCGACAATAACTTGAGATCAGTGTAAAGTTAGCTATATTAATACATTGCAACTCATTGCTTTTTAACCAGTGCTCATTTATGGCTATAATATTGCATTTTAACTCATCTTGAGTTAACACCTCTAAGATTCTTGTTTTATTATTTAAGGACTGAATATTTTGTAAGGCAATGGTAATGGTGTTTTGTTTACTAGTTGCATGTACTTGTGGGGTTGGCGGCGGCGGGGGGTCGG
Organism: Argyresthia goedartella; assembly: GCA_949825045.1. NCBI lineage: Eukaryota > Metazoa > Arthropoda > Insecta > Lepidoptera > Argyresthiidae > Argyresthia > Argyresthia goedartella. The sequence goes on along the minus strand of OX463821.1, from coordinate 14,120,101 downwards.
GCGCAGGCTGCACTGTCGCCGGCTCGGGGTCTGCGGCCGGGTCTCCGCGGGGAGCTGGAGTCAGGGGACGAGCGCGCCGCTCGCCTGCTGCTGGGACGAAACCACTCCGTAACCTCGGTCCTCGGCGTCCAGTTGTCTGGTTTCATAAAGAAGTCAAATTTGCTCGTAGGGATTGATATAGCAAATGACGCGTAGTACTGGTGTTTGAGCTCAAGCTTTTCCACTTTGTAGCTTCTTGAAGGCTGCTTCTTCTCTAAGTAGGCTAGCATGGTCTCTGCCGTGGTTTCTGGACGTAAGAAACAAGCATGTATCTTTTTAGTCCGTTCTACGGTCTGTAGATTCGGGTCATCACAGCCGGTCCCGCAGATAACATTGGACCTAGTGTTACGACGTCGTCCGCGTTTCTGTACTACTTGCCATTTATCTTTTTCTGCAAGAATCTGTCTTGGGGTCATATTATCATTAATTGGAGTTAGGGTCTCTATCGTTTTTATAACGTCATCAACAAAATCAATCGTGTTCGGATGTGTAGAAAGAGACTTCCGAACGATGTCAGCAGCCGCCGTCTTCACTCCTTGCGCTGCTGCATTCGCCGACGGCTCCGGTTTATCGGTCGCAGGTTGGTGCTGAGGCGGTTTGACTCGTGCGCTGGCACGATGCTCACGAGCTGTGATTGGGCCATGTAGTACAACACGTGAGGATGTTGATGCACGTCGTGAAGGCTCATTCGTCATCAGCTTTTTTTGTTCGGCAATCTTCGGTGGCGGTTGGGTTGCTTGGGGTGTTATGGCGGCCGCAGTATTCTGCTTTGTAGCATTTCGTATGCCTACTTTTTCTTCTCCTAGACGCGCGATAGCAGCTTCTAGCTCACACAACTTACGTTCTATCGGTTCTAGGCACTTTCTGATTAACATTTCCACTAATTCCGCGGATAAATTCGACATTGTGTCTGTATTATAATTAAAATAACAGGAGCGTCCGTACTACCAACCTTCACCTCACGAGAGGGGAGGTAGTATTAAAACCGGATACCATAACTAGGGTACACACATCCGTTCTCACTAAACAAATATTTGCCCCCACCGGGACTCGAACCCGGGACCCTTGGCTTCGTGACTCGGCCATTTGGGTCGTCAAGTTGCCCAGCTACAAGCAGGGCGAAATAATGAATGGTTAATATAATGTTAGAAAAAATATATGTTGCAACTGGTATGAATTAATATGGTTTGCGCTTATTCGACACATTATTAGGGTGACTACTTGAATACATCACCATATTCCTTTCATGTCATTAAAAACAATCTTAAAGCAGTTTTTATACTGAAGATCATGGGTGTATGATACTGTAATGTCTCAGCACTTCTCGCAGCACTACCTATACTTGAATTTTCTAGCCCTACAGATTAGGTAGGAAATTATAAAGACTTTTATGTATGAATTTGAATTTGAACTTTTATTTTTGTATATATTTACAAATTGTATAAAAGGGATCAAACTGGCTCGATAGCCATTAAGCTAATCCTAACTATATAAATTAGATCAGTCGCTGGCCGAAGCCTAAGGTGAAGTGTGTCACATTGACTATTCACATCCAAGCCTCTTTCTTTTTAAAATTACAAATTACGTAACAGTGTCAAAGTGAACACCCACTCTAAAGAGGCCCGTATACAATATTATCGCATAGACAAATATCGAACCTAACTATATACCTTACAGTAATGTGTTTCTAATTAGCTGACCACCACTGTATATACCTAACTACTAAATAAAAACCAATATGTACATGTTCATATATGTATTGGTATGAATTGCATGTACATAGAGTTTACATATAATAATAATATACAAACTATAACTATCACGAAAGAGAGAGGAAGAGCTCTTTTACCCGGTTTTTTAAAGAGACAAGAATGGGACTGTTTCTTATAGTACAAGGAACCGGACCACCTGGAACCTGAAGGAGTGCTCATATGCGGATGTGTTACGCCTTGAAGTGGCTAAGAGTGACACCGTGTGAGATCTACGGTACCGATCACCTGAAAGAGATACTCAAAACGGTCTCGAAGATAGCTGGGGTAGTGCAAATTTTTCAATTTCTTCTTTACATTGGACCACTTTGGGAGAAGCAGGGCGAAAAAAAAAATAACAGATTGATCAATTGATCTCTTTTAAAAATGGATTGTGATTAATTCGTGCTAATATAACATATTAATTATTATAAATAATAAGCAAGAATGAATAATTACCACTACAACAGATTGATCAATTGATCTCTCTTCAAAATGGATTGTATTTAATTCGTGCTAATATAACATATAAATTATTGTAAATAATAAGCAAGAATGAATAATTACCAAAATTATTAAGCGTGTTATGTGTTGAGTTAGATTAAAACCATGCATTCTTATCATTTATGTAATCTTGAATATTGTATTTTTTTAATTTCTCAAAAGGCCTCCACTTTGCAGCAAGCCTTAGCGAAGAGAATCCTATGCGTCATATTGATAATCGGGCCCTCCCTGTGAGTAATGGCCATAACTACAGCCGTGAAACAAAATGCTGCGAACCAAATGTGATAAACAAAGATCGTGAACCCAAATAATCAGAAAATCTTCTCAGAGCCAACTCTGACATTGATATCGATAAATGTTTAATATTTTTGCTTCGGAACGCACCGGTTTTTTCGTTGCGCGGATCGACCGCGAGTGATCGGGACATCACTAGCTGTCACTTGTATAGAAAAAAAATGACGATTTAGAGGTTATACTTTTGCACATGGAAAATGTCGGCGTCAAGCATTCGGGCCTTGGCTGTATGTTATTTGTAATAATTGTCTAACACAGGTATCGGGGCCTGGTCGGAATGTTAATTGTAATAATCATCACGGAACAATCGTCGGGAAATAAGTAGATTTCACGTCATCGGAGTGAGTGCTTCGTGTTTTGAAAGGTTGAAGGGATTCGGTGATCAATTTATCAGCGACCCTTTGTGTCGGCAAGCATCACGACGGTGACAGCAGCGGACTGCGACGAGAGTAAGATTCGACTCCCCTCACCCCCCCCCCCCCCCCCGTGGTGTTCCTCATCCCGTATTCCTGCCTCGAATTGAGCTTTCGAATTCCGGTCCACGGCGTCAAGGTCAGTACTGCTTTGTGACATTCCACTGAAAAACAACCCTACCAAGATTCCACGCATTGTCGGTTAAGGCGTGGAATTTTATCATTTTGGTAGCAGAGGCGCGGTTTCCTAGTAGGAAATCGATTCACGGACGGTTGTAGGGTTGTTTTTTTTTGCCACATTGTAGCTGGGAGAGGGTGGATACCTCAGATTGGTCAGCAATCATTTTGTGAGTGAGTCGTGTGGTTGGTATACCACAATTTAGGTTCATTTTCGGTTAGTGAACGTATAATTGACGATTTAGTTAACAATTATTATAAATTTGTAGTCGGAAACTACTCGGTGTGCTCAAGGAACAGTCATTCGGTCGGACTATAGTATTGCAGTCGGGTTCCATAGTATTGCAGTGTTATTTCGGATTACAGAGCAGCGTCAGGCTATTTAAGGGGTATTAAGCTGATTTTGCTGACCTCAGTAGAAGTGTGGGTCATATCGGAGGGGCCACTTCTAGAAGGTTCACGGCTACCTACATTATATTAAAATAGCCTTTTTTCCTATAATAAATTTTTGTGTGTTATTTTTTATTGTGCTTTATGGTGGCATTCTCTAATTGATTTAGAGTGTATAGTTATAAGGTGTATGTCCACAGGGCGACCATATTAAATATTTTTTAGGATTTAATTGTTTTAGTGGTTGCCTTAGTTTTGACAACTTAGTTTTAATTTATGTGCCCAGCGCTGACGGGCAAGTGCTGGTCTCTGGCTATACTTAGTTCGGTAGTGAAGTATAAGACCAGAATCTATTAAATCGGTCAACATGGCACCTTCGCCCTTGACGGTACTGCGGCATGGTGTCCGGGAGGAAATGAGATGGCTCGCCCATGCTCATAAGTATGTGGAGCGACCGGACATGGACGATGTCCTGCTCAAGCGTGTGGAGGACGCAATGACACGCGTCGGGAAGGTGTGTCGGCTGGCTGCGGAGGCTGAAGCTCTCCGGCTTACGGATGAAGCCTCGATGGCTGCAGTGAAACAGCTCTGCGCGGATGCTGACCAAGCGATGGAATGCTTGGGTGACATCGAGCGTCGCGCGGAGAAAATTAAGCGGTCGCGAAGGAATGACCGTGGGGAGGGTAACGGAGACCCACCCCCGAAGGGTGTTGTTGGACGGTTGCCACACCTGGAGATTCCGGCCTTCAGTGGGGCAATTGATGAGTGGCCGGCCTTCATTAATTTATTTGATAGTTCGGTCCACGGTCGGGACGACCTGGACAACGCCTACAAGTTGGCCCAACTATTGATGGCTCTGCGGGGTGAACCGAAGGAGTTGGTCGGTCACCTAACGGTCACGGCGGGCAATTATGAGATAGCCAGGTCCATATTGTTTGACCGCTACCAACACAAACGGTAGTTGGTTGATGCGCAGCTGGGGAAGCTGTTTAGCATCCCTAGAGTAACCCGGGATGTTGACATCCGAGTACAGGTGCTCAACCCTGTGCTGGTGGCCACTACGGCCCTTCAGAACCTTGGTCTTCCGGTAGACCAATGGTCATACATTGTTTTGTATATGGTTTTGTCACGGTTGCCTGCAGCTGTTCAAAGTCGGTTTGAACAGCTGCATGGGGGCAGTAGCACGGAACTGCCCACGCTTGTCCAATTGACAGATTTCTTGGAGGGTGAATGCAGGCGATGTGACACACTGGACACGGAGGCCAGTGTGCAGCGCCAACCCGCGCGGATGCGGGAGGGGCCGCGCCCCCCGCCCCCACGGGGGGGTGGGAGGTCGAAACAATTTGGCGTTCTGAATGCCGCGCCGTCGGGTGACGGCTGTGTGCACTGCGACAGTGCCGGTCATAAAGTGACCAGTTGCGCCAACTTTAAGGCGCTCGGGGTAGCTGCCCGCAGGAAGATAGTCTTCCGCCACCGATTGTGTTTCGGTTGTTTGGGGCCGCACACGCTGAGCAAGTGCTCGCGCGCATTCCCCTGTGAGTGCTGTAGTGGCAAGCACCACATAGTGTTGTGGACGGGGGAAAGGGGCAGCGCGGGGGGTAACATGCGGGATAGCCGGGGTTCGGTCGCCGCTGTCCACGGTCAGCGAGGACTTCGGGCCGCTGGCTCACCGCGTTTTACGGGCGGGTGTCAGATGGCACCTATGAGTGGCGCGAAGGCTGGGAGCCCACCACCTTCTGCGCCAACCTGCCCGTCGCTCTGGGAGGCGAACAGGGAGGCGAACAGTCGGATGTCGCCCCCATTCCTAGAGCGCCCCAGGTTGGATCCGCTCTCCCCCATCCATCCACGGTGGCCACCGGGCACACCGTACACCGGATACCGGGACAGCGAGGGGCCTATTATGCGGGTTGGGACCCCTTGATGTACATACGGTATGATATGCCGGTGGCATATCAGCAGCCGAGTTACTCCAAGGCCGACGGAGATCTGAGCGGGTTCGGATCCCGCGGAGGTTCCCGCTAGGGACAAGCCGCCCACTTACAGGGTGCCGCCACTCCACAGACGTTCATGCTCCCCACCGCCTCTGTGATAGCGTGGAGTTCGGACGGCAAATCATGTGTGGCACGAGCACTATTGGACTCGGGGGCCCAGGGGTGCTTAGTCTCGTGGAACCTTGTAAGACGGTTGGGCATTTCGGTAAGGGAGTATTCACATTCCATTCGGGGAATTGGGAACACGGAAGTCGGTTCCGTTAAGGGAGTATGTCGGATTACTCTCTCGTCACGGGTGGATTCATCGGTGAATCTGACGGTCACGGCATTAGTCATGCCTAATGTGATGGGGTCACACCCTCACGTACGGTTGTCGCCCTCGGTGCGACAGTTGGTCGCTGGGTTGTCACTGGCTGACCCGGAGTTCGATATTCCGGGCCCAGTAGACATTTTATTGGCGCGTGTTGCAGGCGACTGGTCTGGTTTCGGTCAAGACCAGACTGGGCCATGCGGTAATGGGTCCGGTCATGCCGGCTGCCCCACGCCTAGTAACTCGTAGTCCCTTATTCGGTTCTATACTCTCGGAGGTGATACAAAATGTTCAGGCTTCTCAGCACCTAATGACCTCGTAGGGGCCCATGAGCTACGAGGTAGCGTGACGATCAGGTGCCAAGAAGTGTGAACGTCGGCGATTCACCGAGCTGAAGTTATATGGGGTAGATCTAACCTGGTCTGTGCTTCGGTCCCGTCAACCTCCTGTCTCTCTGCAAGGCCCGGGTGCACCCTAGGCTCTTCTTGGTAGACAGGTTCTTCAGCCAACCAGGTATGACTGGCGGGCCAGCTTCAATGAGCACAGTGTCCAACACAGGTTATGTTTCTACTCGTAAATACAAATCGGGCACGAAAATCCGAACTTTATCTGGTTCGAGAGGTCCCGGACAGGCACCCACCTGTCCCCTAATCTACGGGCAGCCGAGACAACGTTGCTACCGCTCGTTTTAGAACCGAGCCTCCTACTAGAACCTCTGCAGACCGGGGGGTCCCGTCCTTGCCAGGGAACAAGTTAACAATGCGCGCCCTGCGCCAACGTAGTGGCGGTAGGTTAGCATCCTTAACCAGAACGAGGTCACCAACACTAGGGGGGCTAGTTTTGTCAGTCCACTTAAGGCGCTGTTGTAAGATATGCAGATACTCGAGCGACCAACGCTTCCAGAAATTCTGAGTAAACTGCTGCAACATCTGATACCTTGACAACCGATACAATTTCACTCCCTCGAAGGGGTGCTCGGGCAACGCGTTAAGTGGCTGTCCTATCAAGAAATGGCCTGGGGTCAGAGCCTCCAGATCATTTGGATCCGAGCTGAGCGCACACAACGTTCGCGAATTGAGAACGGCCTCGATCTTACAAAACAATGTCGCGAGCTCCTCAAAAGTCAGCGCGGTCTGACCTACTATACGCCCCAAGTGCGTCTTAGCTGACTTAACTACGGCCTCAAAAATCCCACCCCAGTAGGGGCAAATCGGTGGGCTGAAGGTCCACTGTATACCCCGACGGGAGAGGGCCGTTCCAATATCCACTTTATTTACATTCAAAAAGTTGACTTTCTCTCGTAAGTATCATTCCGCACCTATGTAGTTAGTGCCGTTATCAGAGCGGATCAAAGTTGGAAGTCCCCTTCGAGAAACAAACCTATCCAAACAAGCAATGAAAGCCTCTGTCGAGAGATCAGCAACGAGCTCGAGATGTACCGCCTTGGTGGATAAACAAACAAACACACATAGGTACGCCTTGTAATGCTTAGCGGTACGCAATCGTGAACTCTTCACCATAAACGGTCCTGCAAAATCCGTACCAACACCTGAAAACGGTCTGACCTCATTCACACGATCAGGGGGCAAGACCCCCATGAGAGGTTGCATCGTGGCAGCCTTAAGTCGATAACAAGGCATGCACCGAAACACGATGTTCCGTATGGCACGGCGGGCAGATAAGATCCAAAACTCCCGCTGGAGCGTGGCCAACAACGCGTTACAGCCGGCATGCGCGTTTTTAATATGACGATCAGTCACCAGCAATTCAACTAACTGTCCCCCCTTGGAGAGCAGAAGTGGGTGACGAGCCGAATACGACAGATTCGCATTGCGCAATCTTCCTCCTACCCGAAGTAACCCGGTCCAATCAACAAAGGGGTTGAGACGCGCGACGGCTCCCTTCAATTTCGAACGTCCACTTCGTATAATCTCCAATTCTGCCCCAAACTTCGAGGACTGTACCAACCGGACCAAATTCAACAGCGACCCGTTTCGCTCTGCCGGAGTCAGAATAGGGTTCAACGTTCGCTGATCGCGAGGAGTACAATTTCGAGCGAATCTCCTAATCCAAGTGGACACGTTTATCAACTTGTCAAGTGAGCTATACCGGTCCAGCAGAAACCCGGCGTCAGGGTCCTCAGCCTTCTGTGTAACATGCACGGCCGCTCTGGGGCCATGATCCGAAGATACTACTACATGGCTGTGGGGCCAGTCCGATTCTCGCATGGCAAGCCAGGGTGGTCCCCACCACAAATGGTGTCTAACGAGTTCAGGAGCCTGACATCCCCTGGATGCACAATCAGACGGGTTCAATTCTCCTGGTACATGTCTCCAGGTCAGTGGGACCTCAGACGACACAATCTGGGAGACACGGTTCGCAACAAAAACCTCTAAGTTATGGACCGAAGCCTTCAGCCAGCACAAAACAATCTGGCTGTCCGTCCACGCGTACACCGTATCCTCCAAAACCACTGACCCACGCAACACTGTTAGAGTGTGATTCAAAAGTTTGGTCAAAAGAGCAGCCCCGGACAGTTCCAGTTTTGGAATCGTCATCCTTGTCCGCATAGGCGCTACCTTGCTTTTTGCCAAAACCAAACGCACGTCGACCTCCCCGGTGGAGGTGACGGTTCGCAAATAAACCGCTGCCGCAAACCCTCGTTCAGAGGCATCACAAAACCCGTGAAGGGTTGCCCTGTAATCCCCAGCAGGGACCAATTTCCTCGGCAGCGATACATTATTTATATCCGATAGCGAGGTGAACATTCGCGTCCAATCAGTCAACAAATCACCTGAGAGGTGGGTGTCCCAGGTCAACTGAGCCGCCCATAGCCTTTGCATAAAACATTTGAGAGCAAAGGTGACTGGAGAAGTCCATCCATTCGGGTCGAACGTTCTCGCAATCGTTGACAGTACTGACCGCTTCGTCCAGGCCTTCGGTGTTTCTAAAACCACCCGATAGGTAAACTCATCATGGACGGGCCGGTACTGAATTCCAAGCACTGACAACATGTTAGGGTTGTCAGGATTCTCAAAAACGTGCAGGTCTTGTTGAAACTCATCTGAGAGACCAGCCATCAACTCAGGGGAGTTGGACATCCACTTGCGTAGTTCATAGCCGCCTCGTTCCAGCAATTGAATGAGCTCGTCACGTCGGTCCAGAGCTTCCTCTACACTGGCTGCCCCTGTGCAGACGTCATCGACATACAAATCTTGCTTCAGGATAGCGGCGGCTCTAGGATAGCTCACGCGGTCACGCGACGCCAACTCCCGCAGGGTACGCATCGCCAAATACGGGCTAGACCGTAACCCATACGTGTTCGTGTTTAACTCATAGACCTTGACTGGCTCGGCCGTGGTCTCACGCCAAAGTATCAACTGATACCTTCTGTCAGCCGGATGAATTACCGTTTGCCTAAACATCATCCGAATGTCTGCGACAAATACAATCTGGTGTCTCCGAAAGCTCGTGAGAATATCCGAAATATCACGACTCAACTTGGGTCCCGAATGTAGACACTGATTTAGGGACATCCCGTTCGAGGTAGGTGCTGACCCATCAAAAACAACTCGAATCTTGCCGGTAGGGGTTCGCAAGATGGCATGGTGTGGAAGGAAACAATGATCCTCAGATCTCCAGTCCACACCCGATACCGACATGTGTCCTAACGACTCATACTCCCTCATGAAATCAACGTATTTTTGTTTAAATACGGCGTCCCTTGACATCCTACGCTCCATCGACATCAATCTCATCTCAGCCATCTTCCTAGATTCTCCTAGTGGCGGTCGATCGGCCCTGAAAGGCAGTCGAGTTACAAAACGACCAGAACGAAGGCGACCAGTACTATTCTGGTAAAACAACTCGCACTCTTCTTCGTCTGCGTCGACTCGACGAACGGTGGGAGGTTCCTCTATCTCCTAGAAACGTTGGATAGCGTCTGACAATGCTGAGCCAATAAGTATGTCATCTGACTCGGCAGGCCTAACCATTGGCAATGCCGGACCCATGATCACGTGACCAAACTTAGTATCCACAGCAATCAACCCGTCCGGCTGAAGAACTCGCCGATCCGACAACAGAAACCTACCCAGAACGTCTGCTCCCAGTAGCAGGTCGACCGGGGCTGGAGGGTCAAAATCGGGATCCGCCAACTTGAGTCCTGATGTCAGGAATCGAACGGCCGGATTCAACTTCACCAAGGGGTGTCTGCCCATGACATGCGTCATTACTAAAGCTTGCACGGATGTTTTTGTCAAAATGTCATAACGTGGAGAGAACGTGATCACCGATTGACCAACTACATTCGTAACCGTAACATTCCCCACGCCCCGTATTGATTTATTATACCTATTTACCTTGAGGCCCAACCATTTTGCTAAATCATTCGATACAATGCAGCCCTGAGCTCCAGAATCTAATAGGGCGCGAACGTATGTTGGGTTGCCCGCCAAATCCCAAACAAGCACAGAGGCGATCGGTAACACCACCGTCTCCGGTTGGAGGGCAACAAATGGTTGGGCCGCAAATTCCTAGCGAGGGCCCCCGGGGCCCCACTCTGCCTGTAACCGATCAGGTATGCAGCTATACGCCAGAGAGTACCATTGTACAAATGGCCCACGCGCCGGTTCCATTGCCACCCTACGATTCCCCGTAAAGGGGGGTGGGCGTGAATTCAACCGTGGCCGCTCCATGAGCGGGGGGGACATCACATGTGACCGATGAGGACGAGGTGACAAGCGGGGCGACAACTGAGGCGGCGTCCGAACCGCACCTGCATAGCTCGAAGGTGTTCCATGCCACCCGCCCGTTACGGCCTGCTCAACACACCCAATGTCCCGCTGAGTCGGATGCTGAGTCACAACCGAAAACTCAGGGCCCCCCATGTAATGATCCTGAGTGCGGCCCTGCACCCTAGTACCGCCCTTTGCACCTGGGGACGTTGGCCCCTGAGTTGCGCTCCGAGTCGCAAACGAATTCTCAAGGCCCCATGCCGTGTCACCCTGGGTACGGCCCTGTGGTGGCTGTTGGCCGGACCGGTACCTGCACAACAGATTGTTGTGGGGCCCACCACAATATCCGCACATTTGTGTGCGCGTGCAGTCCCTAGCCATGTGTGGCCCGAGGCACAGGAAACACCAGCTCCGCTGCTTGGCCATCCAGCGCCGTCCCTGAACCCTAAGTTCCCCGAACTTATTGCAATTGGCCACAGCATGGCCAATCTGCCTACAACATGGACAGGTCTCACCATGTGGGGTCAATTCACTCACAGTCCCATACGACTGCCGGTTGGTGCGGTCCTTCCTCGTCGGAGGGCCCCTACTCACAGCGCTCCCGGCAGCTCTCTGTGGCTCCGAAGGATGGGTGACCGTCAACCCCAAATTCTCTGCCCGTAGAGCCTCCTCTTCCAAAAATCCGACCAAGTCGGAGAAGGCGGGCAGGTCCTCGGCCGACCTCCCGTGAGACTGTTCGAAACGAGTCTGCACGTCAGCGGGTAGGCGGGAAAGTACAATGTACAACAGTAGGTACGACCATTCACCAACCGGAACTCCAAGATTCTCTAGAGCCTTGGTGACGGACAACAATGGGTTCAAAACCTCCGTCTGTATGGCCCCGACCTTGTTCACAACCGGGATACTAAACAAACGGTTCAGTTGGGCATCGGCCAACCTCCGTTTGTTGTGGTAACGTCTGACCAACAATTGCCTGGCTGTTTCATAGTTACCCTCCGTAACTGTCAAATGAGCGACCAGCTCCCTAGGCTCACCCCTCAATGCTGCCACCGGCTGAGCCATCTTGACAGACTTGGTAATGTCCGATCGCATGTGCACCAAACTGTCGAACAGATTGATGAAGCTCATCCATTCACCGGACACGCCGTCAAAAGTAGGCATAGTTATGGCAGGTAACCTGGACCCCGATCCCTGATGCGGCAGAGGTGCTTCAATGTCACCATCATGGCTGGACTCGCGCTGTCTACGTATGTCCGCAGCCTTCTGCGTGATAGCAGCTGCCATCTCCATACATTGGTCGACATCCCCTATCAACCGTGACAGCCTGTCAGGTGCACAACCATCAACTGATTCCGCCTGCGCGGACAATTCGAGCACCCTATTGTAACGTTCCTTAACGTCCATAGACCGCTCCAATACCACATCATGCCTATCTAAACGGTCTATCAGACCGTGTGCGGAGGAAAACCATCTGAGTTCCTTAGAAACACCCTTCTGGATTTCAGATAACGACATGATCGGAACGATACTTACTTACTCACAATTTGCAGTAACTCAATTTTATTGGACCCTCCAGTCTATAACCCAAACGAGGGAACCCTAAACCACAACTTAAACAATGTTGTTTTCCTTAAACAATAGGAACCGAGTTTTATATCTATATAAATTCTGTGGTACAATTTAGTTTCCCTTTATCATTATAACACACACAGATAGTCAATATTAGTTCAAGTTATAAATTGCTATAAACTGAAAACAATGTAATAGACTGCTATCAATAGATGTAACTACCTATGTTAACCAAAACATTCATTCAATAGCATTACTAGACCACTAATAGATTGACTAACTGGTAATTCAATGCAAATTTCAATTCAATATCTGTCTGTCTACTACCAGCAATAGACTTATAGCTTACAATACTACCAATCTATGTGGATATAGGAACAACCAGTTACCTAATAACCGCCTATACCTACAGATTCATAGTCCCAAATCGTGCCTTCCTGGAGCCCTTGACGGCTGCAAATCTCAGGAAACCACGCTCTAGCTACCAAAATGTTCAGGCTTCTCAGTACCTAATGACCTCGTAGGGGCCCATGAGCTACGAGGTAGCGTGACGATCAGGTGCCAAGAAGTGTGAACGTCGGCGATTCACCGAGCTGAAGTTATATGGGGTAGATCTAACCTGGTCTGTGCTTCGGTCCCGTCAACCTCCTGTCTCTCTGCAAGGCCCGGGTGCACCCTAGGCTCATCTTGGTAGACAGGATCTTCAGCCAACCAGGTATGACTGGCGGGCCAGCTTCAATGAGCAAAGTGTCCAACACAGGTTATGTTTCTACTCGTAAATACAAATCGGGCACGAAAATCCGAACTTTATCTGGTTCGAGAGACAACAACACACTCAGCTATATTAACAATCCTAAGGGAATCCCGAATACATTCCAGATGCCCTGCGATTTAATTTCAAGACTCTAGTCAAAACGCGTTTACATTGCGGGGGCTTTCGTCTGTCAGTTGTCAAAACTGCCAGGTTGACAGCTAACGTCAAATTAAAAATGGCCGTTCAGAAACCATCTGATCAGGCTTCTCGGCACCTAATGACCTCGCAGGGGCCCATCAGCTACGAGGTAGCGTAGCGATCAGATGCCAAGAAGTGTGAACGTCGGCGATTCACCGAGCTATTAATTATGGAGTCGATCTAACCTGGTCTGTGCTTCGGTCCCGTCAAACTCCTGTCTCTTTGCAAGGCCCGGGTGCACCCTAGGCTCTTCTTGGTAGACAGGTTCTTCAGCCAACCAGGTATGACTGGCAGGCCGAGCACAGTGTTCCAACACAGGTTATGTTACGTGGGAAAAACCAATCGGCCACGTAAATGCGAACTTTATCTGGTTCGGGGAACCACAACACACTCAGCTATATAGACAATCCTGAGGGGAACCCGAATACAATCCAGATGGGTTGCGATTTAATTTCAATACCCTAATCAATACGCGTTACATTGCGAGGGCTTTCGTCTGTCAGTTGTCAAAAACTGCAAGGTTGGCAGCAACGTCAAATTCAAAATGGCCGTTCCGAAACCATCGATCGAATATCGATTTGGAATCGAACAATCACCCGCCCGGACAGGCACCCACCTGTCCCCTAATTTACGGGCAGCCGAGACAACGTTGCTACCGCTCGTTTTAGAACCGAGCCTCCTACTAGAACCTCCGCAGACCGGGGGGTCCCGTCCTTGCCAGGGAACAAGTTAACAATGCGCCCCCTGCGCCAACGTAGTGGCGGTAGGTTAGCATCCTTAACCAGAACGAGGTCACCAATACTAGGGGGGCTGGTTTTGTCAGTCCACTTAAGGCGCTGTTGTAAGATATGCAGATACTCGAGCGACCAACGCTTCCAGAAATTCTGAGTAAACTGCTGCAACATCTGATACCTTGACAACCGATACAATTTCACTCCCTCGGGGTGCTCGGGCAACGCGTTAAGTGGCTGTCCTATCAAGAAATGGCCTGGGGTCAGAGCCTCCAGGTCATTTGGATCCGAGCTGAGCGGACACAACGGTCGCGAATTGAGAACGGCCTCGATCTTACAAAACAATGTCGCGAGCTCCTCAAAAGTCAGCGCGGTCTGACCTACTATACGCCCCAAGTGCGTCTTAGCTGACTTAACTACGGCCTCAAAAATCCCACCCCAGTGGGGGCAACTCGGTGGGCTGAAGGTCCACTGTATACCCCGACGGGAGAGGGCCGTTCCAATATCCACTTTATTTACATTCAAAAAGTTGTCTATCTCTCGTAAGTATCGTTCTGCACCGACGTAGTTAGTGCCGTTATCAGAGCGGATCAAAGTTGGAAGTCCCCTTCGAGAAACAAACCTATCCAAACAAGCAATGAAAGCCTCTGTCGAGAGATCAGCAACGAGCTCGAGATGTACCGCCTTGGTGGATAAACAAACAAACACACATGAGCTATACCGGTCCAGCAGAAACCCGGCGTCAGGGTCCTCAGCCTTCTGGGTAACATGCACGGCCGCTCTGGGGCCATGATCCGAAGATACTACTACATGGCTGTGGGGCCAGTCCGATTCTCTCCTGGCAAGCCAGGGTGGTCCCCACCACAAATGGTGTCTAACGAGTTCAGGAGCCCGACATCCCCTGGATGCACAATCAGACGGGTTCAATTCTCCTGGTACATGTCTCCAGGTCAGTGGGACCTCAGACGACACAATCTGGGAGACACGGTTCGCAACAAAAACCTCTAAGTTATGGACCGAAGCCTTCAGCCAGCACAAAACAATCTGGCTGTCCGTCCACGCGTACACCGTATCCTCCAAAACCACTGACCCACGCAACACTGTTAGAGTGTGATTCAAAAGTTTGGTCAAAAGAGCAGCCCCGGACAGTTCCAGTTTTGGAATCGTCATCCTTGTCCGAATAGGCGCTACCTTGCTTTTTGCCAAAACCAAACGCACGTCGACCTCCCCGGTGGAGGTGACGGTTCGCAAATAAACCGCTGCCGCAAACCCTCGTTCAAAGGCATCACAAACCCAGTGAAGGGTTGCCCTGTAATCCCCAGCAGGGACCAATTTCCTCGGCAGCGATACATTATTTATCTTGAGGCCCAACCATTTTGCTAAATCATTCGATACAATGCAGCCCTGAGCTCCAGAATCTAATAGGGCGCGAACGTATGTTGGGTTGCCCGCCAAATCCCAAACAAGCACAGAGGCGATCGGTAACACCACCGTCTCCGGTTGGGGGGCAACCAATGGTTGGGCCGCAAATTCCTAGCGAGGACCCCCGGGGCCCCACTGTGCCTGTAACCGATCAGGTATGCATCTATACGCCAGAGGGTCCCATTGTACAAATGGCCCACGCGCCGGTTCCATTCCCAACCTACGATTCCCCTTAAAGGGGGGTGGGCGTGAATTCAATCGTGGCCGCTCCATGAGCGGGGGGGACATCACATGCGACCGACGAGGACGAGGCGACGAGCGGGGCGACAACTGAGGCGGCGTCCGAACCGCATCCGCATAGCTCGAAGGTGTCCCATGCCACCCGCCCGTTACGGCCCGCTGAACACACCCAATGTCCCGCTGAGTCGGATGCTGAGTCGCAACCGAAAACTCAGGGCCCCCCATGTGATGACCCTGAGTGCGGCCCTGCACCCCTGGGTGGCTGCGTGCTTGTGGCCCCATTGCCCGCTGAGTCGGATGCTGAGTCGCAACCGAAAACTCAGGGCCCCCCATGTGATGACCCTGAGTGCGGCCCTGCACCCTATTACCGCCCTGTGCACGTGGGGACATTGGCCCCTGAGTTGCGCTCCGAGTCGCAAACGAATTCTCAGGGCCACATGCCGTGTCACCCTGGGTACGGCCCTGTGGTGGCTGTTGGCCGGACCGGTTCATGCACAACAGATTGTTGTGGGCCCCACCACAATATCCGCACATTTTTGTGCGCGTGCAGTACCTAGCCATGTGTGGCCCGAGGCACAGGAAACACCAGCTCCGCTGCTTGGCCATCCGGCGCCGTCCCTGAACCCTAAGTTCCCCGAACTTATTGCAATTGGCCACAGCATGGCCAATCTGCCTACAACATGGGCAGGTCTCACTATGTGGGGTCAATGCACTCAAAGTCCCATATGACTGCCGGTTGGTGCGGTCCTTCCTCGTCGGAGGGCCCCTACTCACAGCGCTCCCGGCAGCTCTCTGTGGCTCCGAAGGATGGGTGACCGTCAACCCCAAATTCTCTGCCCGTCGAGCCTCCTCTTCCAAGAATCCGACCAAGTCGGAGAAGGCGGGCAGGTCCTCGGCCGACCTCCCGTGAGACTGTTCGAAACGAGTCTGCACGTCAGCGGGTAGGCGGGAAAGTACAATGTACAGCAGTAGGTACGACCATTCACCAACCGGAAATCCAAGATTCTCTAGAGCCTTGGTGACGGACAACAACGGGTTCAAAACCTCCGTCTGTATGGCCCCGACCTTGTTCACAACCGGGATACTAAACAAACGGTTCAGTTGGGCATCGGCCAACCTCCGTTTGTTATGGTAACGTCTGACCAACAATTGTCTGGCCGTTTCATAGTTACCCTCCGTAACTGTCAAATGAGCGACCAGCTCCCTAGGCTCACCCCTCAATGCTGCCACCAGCTGAGCCATCTTGACAGACTTGGTAATGTCCGATCGCATGTGCACCAAACTGTCGAACAGATTGATGAAGCTCATCCATTCACCGGACACTCCGTCAAAAGTAGGCATAGTTATGGCAGGTAACCTGGACCCCGAACCCTGAAGCGGCAGAGGTGCTTCAATGTCACCACCATGGCTGGACTCGCGCTGTCTACGTATGTCCGCAGCCTTCTGCGTGATAGCAGCTGCCATCTCCATACATTGGTCGACATCCCCTAGCAACCGTGACAGCCTGTCAGGTGCGCAACCATCAACTGATTCCGCCTGCGCGGACAATTCGAGCACCCTGTTGTAACGTTCCTTGACGTCCATAGACCGCTCCAATACCACATCATGCCTATCTAAACGGTCTATCAGACCGTGTGCGGAGGAAAACCATCTGAGCTCCTTAGAAACACCCTTCTGGATTTCAGATAACGACATGATCGGAACGATACTTACTCACAATTTGCAGTAACTCAATTTTATTGGACCCTCCAGTCTATAACCCAAACGAGGGAACCCTAAACCACAACTTAAACAATGCTGTTTTCCTTAAACAATAGGAACCGAGTTTTATATCTATATAAATTCTGTAAATACAATTTAGTTTCCCTTGGTCATTATAACACACACAGATAGTCAATATTAGTTCAAGTTATAAATTGCTATAAACTGAAAACAATGTAATAGCCTGCTATCAATAGATGTAACTACCTATGTTAACCAAACATTCATTAGCATTACTAGACCACTAATAGATTGACTAACTGGTACTTCAATGCAAATTTCAATTCACCTACAATGTACCTAAGTTGAGTACCTACTATTCTGAGTCACATCTCAGTACAACTGGTCATTTAGGGAAAACTGTAATATCTGTCTGTCTACTACCAGCAATAGACTTATAGCTTACAATACTACCAATCTATGTGGATACAGGAACAACACCAAGTTAGCAAATAACCGCCTATACCTACAGATTGATAGTCCCAAATCGTGGGTTCCTGGAGCCCTTGACGGCTGCAAATCTCAGGAAACCACGCTCTTGCTACCAAAATGTTCAGGCTTCTCGGCACCTAATGACCTCGCAGGGGCCCATCAGCTACGAGGTAGCGTAGCGATCAGATGCCAAGAAGTGTGAACGTCGGCGATTCACCGAGCTATTAATTATGGAGTCGATCTAACCTGGTCTGTGCTTCGGTCCCGTCAAACTCCTGTCTCTCTGCAAGGCCCGGGTGCACCCTAGGCTCTTCTTGGTAGACAGGTTCTTCAGCCAACCAGGTATGACTGGCAGGCCGAGCACAGTGTTCCAACACAGGTTATGTTACGTGGGAAAAACCAATCGGCCACGTAAATGCGAACTTTATCTGGTTCGGGGAACCACAACACACTCAGCTATATAGACAATCCTGAGGGGAACCCGAATACAATCCAGATGGGTTGCGATTTAATTTCAATACCCTAATCAATACGCGTTACATTGCGAGGGCTTTCGTCTGTCAGTTGTCAAAAACTGCAAGGTTGGCAGCAACGTCAAATTCAAAATGGCCGTTCCGAAACCATCGATCGAATATCGATTTGGAATCGAACACCATCGATCGAATATCGATTTGGAATCGAACACAGAAGTCTTGGGAGGTGGAGGAACCACCTACGGTCCGCCGGTTGGACCCGGTTGAAGAAGAGTGTGAACAGTTTTATCGGAACAATACTGGTCGCCTTCGGTCAGGTCGATTTCTCACACGTCTTCCATTCCGGAGTGATCGCCCACCGCTGGGCAGTTCATACCATGCAGCCGAGACGCGGCTTCTGTCGATGGAACGACGCATGAAGCGTGACGGGATTTTCCGGCAGAAGTACGTCGATTTCATGCGGGAATACGAGTCGCTCGGCCACATGTCGGTTTCGGGTATCGACTGGAAGCGTGAAGACCACTGCTTCCTGCCTCATCACTCGGCCACATGTCGGTTTCGGGTATCGACTGGAAGCGTGAAGACCACTGCTTCCTGCCTCATCACGCGGTCTTGAGGACCCCGGAGGGCAATATACGGGTAGTGTTCGATGGATCGGCATCAACATCTAACGGCATGAACCTGAACCAGTGTTTGCATTCAGGGCCGAAGTTGAACCATGACATCGCGGATGTTATCACACGGTTCCGTCGACACAATGTTGTGTTTGTAGCTGACATCCGGATGATGTTTAGACAGACGGTCATTCACCTTGACGATAGACGGTATCAGCTGATACTGTGGCGAGAGAGCCCAGATCAGCCCATCAAGGTGTACGAGCTGAACACCAACACGTACGGGCTACGGTCTAGTCCTTATTTGGCGATTCGCACTCTGCGGGAGTTAGCGGATCGAGAACGGTTAAATTTCCCTAGAGGAGCAGCGATCCTGGAGCAGGATCTAAAGATCCTGCTCCAGGATCGCTGCACCGGTACAGATATCGTGGACGATATCTGTACCGGTGCAGATTCCGTAGAGAAGGCGCTCGCTCAACGGGACGAGCTAGTTGAGCTCTTACGGGGAGGAGGTTACGAGCTCCGGAAATGGATGTCGAACTCTCCAGAGTTATTTTCTGGTCTTCCGGATGACTACCAGCAGGATCCCCACATTTTCGAAAATCTGGAATATCCGAATATGTTGTCGGTATTAGGAGTCCAGTACCAGCCGGTGGCAGACATGTTTTCGTATCGGGTCGAGTTGGACTCCCCGAAGGTCTGGACGAGACGGAACGTCCTTTCAACGGTGGCTAGGACATTTGATCCAAACGGGTGGATCACCCCGGTAACATTTCAGCTCAAGTGTTTTATGCAGCAATTGTGGTCTGCTGAGCTGAAATGGGACGACCCGATCGGCGGGTCATTGAGCTCAGAGTGGGAATCGTTCTTTTCGACCCTCCCTGGCATCAATCGGATTTCACTGCCACGGAGGTTGGTCCCCACCAAACGATACACCGCCACCCTGCATGGATTTTGCGATGCCTCGTAGAAGGGCTACGGAGCTGCGGTGTATCTGCGTACGGTCGACTCCTCGGAGGAGGTTGATGTGCGGTTGGTCATGGCCAAGAGCAAGGTTGCGCCGTTGCGCACTCGCCTGACCATCCCCAAATTGGAGCTTTCAGGAGCGGCTCTCCTGACTCGTCTGCTCAACCACACGATGACGGTTCTTCGTGGGTCAATAGCGTTAGAAGATACGGTCTACGCTTGGACGGACAGCCAGATCGTGTTATGCTGGCTGAAGGCTTCAGTTCACAAGCTGGAGATTTTTGTGGCGAATCGGGTTTCGCAGATTTTGAATTCAGAGGTTCCCTTAATCTGGAGACATGTTCCAGGGGAAATGAACCCAGCAGACTGTGCGTCTCGTGGGTGTCACGCTCCGGAGTTAGTTGGACATCCCTTGTGGTGGGGTCCAAAATGGTTGACTCAAGCCGAATCGGATTGGCCAATGAGTCCACGCGTTACCACGGCGAACGGCGCCTTGACAGTCGGTGTCTGTACGACGCAACCAGAGCCGGAAGAGGAGTTCAGCCTGTTCGAACGGTACAGCTCACTCGACAAGCTGGTCAATGTTACCGCCTGGATCTTCCGATTTGCGCAGAATTGTCGCAATTCTGAGGCGCAACGGGTGCGGACACAGGTCCTGACACCACGGGAACGGAACCATGCGTTGTTCGCATTGGTACGGAACGTGCAGACGGTGCACTTTAAGTCCGAACTGGACATTCTGAGACGCGGACGCGTCTAACTGAAGGGAGCTGTGGCTCGGCCCAACCCGTTTATTGACCCTCACGGATTGCTGAGGGTAGGAGGTCGGCTCCGGAATGCCAACCTGCCTTATGCGGCTCGCCACCCGTTGTTACTCCCTAGGAAGGGGAAGTTGGTCGAACTGTTGATACAGGATCGACACATACGGAATGGGCATGTCGGATGCCACGCCTTGATGGCGTTTCTCCATCGCGAGTTCTGGATTCTATCGGGAAGACGCTTAGTGCGTAGCGTCGTATTTCGGTGCCTGCCTTGTTATCGGGCCAAGGCGGCTACGATGCAGCCCCAGATGGGCGATTTGCCCTCGGATAGGGTTAACGAAATCCGGCCCTTTGCGGGTGTTGGAACGGATTTCGCGGTACCATTCATGGTCAAGTCTTCACAGCTATGGAACGCCAGATTAGTGAAGGCATACCTGTGCGTCTTCGTGTGCCTAGCAGTCCACTTGGAGGTGGTCAGTGACCTCACTACAGAGGCATTTATCGCATGTCTAGATCGGTTCGTCTCACGAAGGGGCCTCCCGACATTAATCCGTTCGGACAACGGCACAAATTTTGTCGGAGCCAGGCGATATCTGCAGGAGGTCACTCAATTCCTGAACGGTAACCAGGACGCCATCGGTACGGCTTGCTCCCGACGAGGAATTGAATGGGTTTTCAGTCCGCCGGGATGTCCTCATTAGGGAGGAATTTTTGAGGCTGCGGTTAAATCGGCTAAGTCGCACCTGACAAGGATCATCGGTGAGACCTCTCTACGCTTTGAAGAGCTTGCGACGCTGTTCTGTAAAATTGAAATGACACTGAACTCGCGGCCGTTGTTCCCGCTCAGTTCGGATCCAAATGATTTGGAAGCGTTGACGCCGGGTCACTTCCTGATAGGTCAGCCCCTTAACGCACTGCCAGAATACCCATTCGGTGATGTTAAGTTAAGTCGGTTAACTAGGTGGCAAATGTTGCAGCAGATGGCTCAAGATTTTTGGAAACGGTGGTCCCTTGAGTACTTGCACATCTTGCAGCAGCGCCTTAAGTGGACTGACCGGACGAGCCCTCCTCAAGTCGGTGATTTGGTGCTGATTAAGGATGCGAACCTGCCATCATTGAGATGGAGACGAGGACGGATCGCCAATTTGTACACGGGTCGGGATGGCACGCCTCGATCAGCAGAAGTCAAGGTGGGGGACTCGGTCCTCAAGAGCGGTCGCAACACTTTCTCGCCTTCCTATTGATTAGGGACAGGTTCGGGCCTGTCCGGGCGGGTGACTGTTTAATATTTATGCTTCGGAACGCACCGGTTTTTTCGTTGCGCGGATCGACCGCGAGTGATCGGGACATCACTGGCTGTCACTTGTATAGAAAAAAAATGACAAGTTAGAGGTTATACTTTTGCACATGGAAAATGTCAGCGTCAAGCATTCGGGCCTTGGCTATATGTTATTTGTAATAATTGTCTAACACAGGTATCGGGGCCTGGTCGGAATGTTAATTGTAATAATCTCGTCGGGAAATAAGTAGATTTCACGTCATCGGAGTGAGTGCCTCGTGCTTTGAAAGGTTGAAGTGATTCGGTGATCAATTCGTCGCGTTCGGACAGCGACCCTTGGTGTTGGCAAGCATCACTGCTGCTGCGGCTGCGACGAGAGTAAGATTCGACTCTACTCACCCCCCCCCCCCCCCCCCCCCTGGTGTTCCTCATCCCGTATTCCTGCCTCGAATTGAGCTTTCGAATTCCGGTCCACGGCGTCAAGGTCAGTACTGCTTTGTTACATTCCACTGAAAAACAACCCTACCAAGATTCCACACCCTGTCGGTTAAGGCGTGGAATTTAATCAATAAACATTAAAGGAATATCAGAAAACAGTAGTTGCTCTCTGACCTATGCCAGAACCAAAAATGGGACATTATGTGTGTACTAGAGACCCATAGAGGCCCTGAAGACTACCGAGCCATGATTCCCGGTATGAAGCTTATTGTGGAAACTCCCCACTCCGTACTGACGGAAGTGCGATATATTCAAGGCCTGAAATTGGCATTCTCACGGCATATTAAGACTTCTTCCAACAACATTTAAATCCGCACAGTCGAGTTATCTAACTGCACGATTACCTCAGTTTAAAAACGTGTGGCTTGCTGCTTTTTTCCAGTTTAACGAAACACCTAACTTCACCTCCCTGTAGGTACAATTAATTTTAGGCGATTTCATCAACCACAGCGAAAACTGGGGCTACAGACATGAGACGACAACCGAGCCTAAGTGGAGAACTGGGCTGAACAGGGCCAGACTACATTGGTATATGACCCGAAACAGCCACCATAGTTTACAGCGGACGGTGGAGGCGAGGCTACAATTACGATCTCATTTTTGCCAGCGACTAAGTGGCCCAGCAGTGCGTGAAACTGGTGGGAGTCGCAATACCCAGAACCCAATACAGTTTAACTTTGCCAATCGGGAAGAATTCTCAAATTGTCTTGATAAGTTGATAAGTTGGTTTCAGGCTTGCCAGCCAAACCTGAAAACTACCCACAATTCGCGAAATAAATTAAAAGCCTAATCATGTGCGAGTCACACTCGTGATCGAAGGGTTCCATACCACCGTACAATGGTAGGCATGGTGTGGAGGGAATAGTTTGGATGTTACATCGCAAAATGTTCTTTACAAAGTTATCGGTGTGACTACTGTCACACTCCATGTCACTAACCATGTGAATTCATAAGTTTGTATGTGGTTTACAGATAAAGAAATTATTTTATTCTGTATTTTAGTATTTTTTGTTATAGCGGCAACAGAAATACATCATCTGTGAAAATTTCAACTGTCTAACCATCACGGTTCATGGGATACAGCCTGGTGACAGACGGACGGATGGACGGACAGCGGAGTCTTAGTAACATGATCCCGTTTCACCCTTAGGGTACGGAACGCTAACAAGCCTCAAAAAAGCATATGCCATATGGTTGTAGAACCAGGTACATACCAAGGATATCCAGCGACTTTAAAACCCTAAAGGAGGTATATGAATCACATTACAAATCGGATCTCTTCTCCCAATGAACGATCGATGCTATATGGGAGCAAGGGAGTACTAAATTCAAACGCGGTGAAACGCAAACTTCAGCGCCTGTTCTTTGTGCCAACACATGCACTCCAGAAGACCTCGAAAACGCCATGCCACGAGCCATATAAGTCGCCAATTTCTGGCATAAAAAGGTTATTCGACGATACCGGAAAGAGTAGCTTTATCACCATCACACGACGAAGAAGAGAATTGTTCAAATGGCAATTTCAAAATCTTCAGAGGCAGTATCTAATGCAATATAAAACAATATAACCCTTGAAATATAATGAAATATAATAATGAATATAAATGAAAATACTTCTTCCAGTCTAAACCGGGGTTGAAATAGTCTTTGATTATTTCTTAGGTTAACATTACCGCTATCGCTAATTTTGTCAAATTTTGACAAATTCTTGCGTAGTAAAATTATATTTTTTATCATATCGTAATGTGTGTAACATTATATTTTTTTAAATAAATAGATTTGCTTCAGTAAGTATGTCTTTAAAATGTCATCTTAGGTAGTCTGTGCGTTTTAACTCATAAATTGCTCGAATATCTCTTTTATGTAATATAAAAAGCCTTGCCTGACATTTGGAAGTGAAAATTTGATACACTTGGTTTTTATCAGCATTTAACAATAAACTATTAACTGTGAACCAATTCTTTTGGTCTTTAAATTTTGAAGACTAGTAAACTATTATCAGCAAACAACACCATTTCAATTTCTTCACCATAAAAGGCATATAGTTAATACATACCAGGAATAAGAAAGGCTATAATATGGAACCTTGTGGAACGTCGAATCGTACACCCGACCCGTAAGATTTTACGCCGCTGATTTCTGCCCTTTGGATTTCAATGCTTAAATAAGATCATAAAAGCAGAGAAAACTTTTAGCACGTGAAAGGTCTGTAAAATTTTTTTTTTTTTAGATAACTTAAACATTTATTTATAAGAAATTATTATAAAAAAAAGCAATTGGTGTTCAAATCCGCAATTATTACTAATAATCAAAAAATTTCTGGGTATTTCCATAAAAAATCGATGGAAACGAAACGGTAAGACTTTCGCTTACACAAGTTTAGCCTAAATGATTCTAAACGGTCTTTACTATTTTACTGTTAAGGCTTTGCATCAAACTACCATTTATATAGATTACTATATACATGGTAGTTTGATTTGGAAAATTAAAATAAAATTCACCCCAGGACCTCCCGTCGTCCACCGGAATCACAAGACTGATTTCACACTCAATTCGTATTTCAGTATTCATAAAACTTTTATCATTAAATGTTGTTTTTATTTGCATACGCTACGCTTCGGTTTTGCTCCTTATAAACTTCAACCTAACCTTTAACTCATTTGAAATTTAGTCACAATTACCTAGCCAAGTATATTCTAACCTAACCTTACCTACAATTTTTCCCACTTAATTCGTTCAATTTCCGTTTCATTTCGTTTGAGTGTTTTCATTCCTTTACTTAATTGTTTCGGTAGTTTGAATAGTTTTTTGGTGTTCCACCTTTGGCACCCCATATAACTGACGAAATTTCGTTTCATTTTGGGTACTTTGAATTTTTATTTTAATTGTTCTACCTTTGGCACCACATATAATTGAAGAAATTGCGTTTCATTTTGCGTACTTTGAATTTTTATTTTTAATGTAATTAAATAAAACCGCGTCTGCGGCACTTAAAAAACTCTTAAAGGGTTCACCTACACCCTTACAACACTCCCCCGTTCAAATAAAACTGTGTTTGTGCATCTAAGGTCCACGGCCCTTTGATGTTGGAAAAAAGCCGCCCATACTGCAATTGTATCTAGCTCCACGGATTTTTGTAGAGATGAGACAATAGCGAGATGGTTTGGGATAAAAATCTATTATAAATCCTTTTGTTTCCATTCATACCCATCCATTGGATAAAAAACCAGCTATAAATATTTTTTAATAAAAACCTTGTTTATCCCCCCACCTGTGGGTATGTGTTTCTAAGTCCACGGTCCTTTCATCTTGTACCGAATGCTGTCCATAGTGGAATTGTATTTGAGTCCACGGAATTTTTAGGGTGTTTATTGTTTAAAGAAAAAGTACAGTTAGACCAAACAATGAAATAGTAAATCCATATCTACTGAAAATAAACATCAAACAACCAGCTTGTATAATACTTTTATTCATTTTAACTTTTAATACTTTTCTTGGGTACATACGGGTATGAAATACATTAGAAGCATCTCATCTTGGCCAATTTTAAAGCTAATGGCTCTTTACTCTTCGAAAAGGAATGTTAATACCGTTAGAAAGTAAGGGACAGAATTATGCGCTGTTTATTGCCCTGTCCTTCACATTCCTACGATATATCGTTCCTTTTCAGAGAGTAAAAAGCCCCTAAAGTTTGAAACTTGACTGAGTTAAGATGCTTCTAATATACATAAAAAATATTTGAAATCTCAGTATTTATCACAATTATCCTTATAACTTAAGTTTTTTTATTTCTTATTTATTGAGTAATAGCTCACTTATCAGATATATTCAACACTTTTTCTAGGTAAATATTCACTAAATTAGAAGCATCATAACTTGCCCATTTTTTTAATCTTTAGGGGCTGTTTGCTGTCCGAAAAGGAATGTTAATATCGTAGAAAATAAGGGCGCTCCATATATTTCTGGAAAAAATTAAATGTAGAAAGTGTGGAAGTATGCGGGCGCAGGAAGCATATGAATTACTTACAACCATAAAGACAAGATTTTCTAGGAAAATGTTTATATCAGGGTTATTATCCAATGGATGGTTATTGATTGATGCAAAAGGATTTATTAATCCTTTTAATTATAAAGGATTTATTTTCCTTTTCCACAATCGATTTTTATCCTAACCATCTGGGTATTAAACCATCTATATGTCATTACTTCACTTCCTGGCTCGTGACTTCGCAAAGACCCACGGATTTACTTTTTGTTTTTTTTGTTGGATTTCCTACGGAAAGGTATATTTGAGGAAGGCGATCAATCTGCCCTATATCAGAGTGGATGACGAATCTACTCTCAATAAGCTAAGGGAGACAGCAAAACCGCTGTTCTGACTAGTTTCTGAGCTTATCACTCTACTTGTATTAATGTTATCTGCTCTCCTACGTCACACTTTAGACTTTAAGCTAGTTTTTACTTGTATGTCAACACACTGCACGCTTACACACTTAAATAACTACACATATTATACTATCCATCGACGCAATAATATATACACACATAAACTGAATTCAAATATTTATAAAACCTATCCTGATACCTGCTTTGGTATATTAGGCCCCCTATGTAACAACTTACCTCGTGTCCATGGCTCTTCCTGTCGGCACTGGCCTTGATAATGTCATAAGCGAGGAATTGGATAGTGTCACGGTATCGGACTCCTTTTCATGTGATGTCGAGGAATGTAAGTACTACGTCCCTAAATCTGATGAGTGCCTCACAGTTTTGACCCAAAATATACGCAGCATTAACTGCAATATGGCTGGTTTCCACGTGCTACTAACTAGACTTAGTTTAGTTTGTGATGTGATTGTGCTTACAGAATGTCGTCTTTCAGCCAACTCTATTATACCCCCATTGCAGGGGTATATGCATCACTCTACCATAAATAACTAACCCCAGAATGATGGGGTTGTAGTATTTGTCCGCAATCATCTAAAAGTATCTGTCGATGAACCCATTAATCAGGACTCTAATAGCCTATTGGTGAAATATGGTACTGATACAGCAATCCTTGCTATATATCGCTCCCCCTCTAAACAAAATATTGATCCATTCCTCACCTCTCTTAATAAGACGCTGGCCATTCTAACGTCCTTTAACAGCTTGTCATTGGGGATATAAACATTGATATTCTGCAAAACAATTCAGAATCCAGAACTCTTGATACTTGTGCGTATCATGGTCTACTACCTGCTCACATCCTACCTACAAGGCTTAACCGTACTTGTTTAGATCATCCGAATCCGATCAACCGAAATCCGATCAACCGAAACACAATCGGTGACGGAAGACTATCTTCCTGCGGGCAGCTACCCCGAGCGCCTTAAATTTGGCGCAACTAGTCACGTCATGACCGGCACTGTCGTAGTGCACACAGCCGTCACCCGACGGCGCGGCATTCAAAACGCCAAATTGTTTCGACCGCCCACCCCCCCGTGGCGGCGGGGGGCACGGCCCCTTCCGCATCCGCGCGGGTTGGCGCTGCACACTGGCCTCCGTGTCCAGTGTGTCACATCGCCTGCATTCACCCTCCAAAAAATCCGTCAATTGGACGAGCGTGGCAGTTCCGTGCTACTGCCCCCATGCAGCTGTTCAAACCGACTTTGAACAGCTGCAGGCAATCGTGACAAAACCATATACAAAACAATGTATGACCATTGGTCTACCGGAAGACCAAGGTTCTGAAGGGCCGTAGTGGCCACCAGCACAGGGTTGAGCACCTGTACTTGGATGTCAACATCCCGGGTTACTCTAGGGATGCTAAACAGCTTCCCCAGCTGCGCATCAACCAACCGCCGTTTGTGTTGGTAGCGGTCAAACAATATGGACCTGGCTATCTCATAATTGCCAGCCGTGACCGTGAGATAACATGGAATCTTAGGGCGATAGGTGGCTCAGGAGCCAAACAGCATAACGTTATAATGTTGTATATTTGGGTATAAGAGAGAGACTTAAACTAAGTTACATAGCTATTTATAGTAATATAAATGCTTACTTAACATATTGCACCTATGTGCGTCACAGTGTGTTGTTTGAGAGTGTGAGTGTAATTCACACATTACACCTCCCCCGAAAGTTAAGGGTTCACCTCCCTATTTGAAAAAAAATATGTGTCGCACATAAGCTTACACATTTTTTGTGACATAATAATAAAACACTTAATTAAGGTTGTCAACAATCACATAATAATTTATTGGTAAAATAATTTTGTATTATTTTTATGAATTATATATTCTTTATTATCTTTCAAATTTTTTACATTACACTTTAAATCTTCTAACACTTCAAACGGACCCAAGTATACATCATCTAATTTACTACCTGTCTGATTTTTCAATAGTACAAAATCACCTTTCTTATAAGTAACTGTATTTATTTTTTTATCATATCTTACTTTAGTATTCAATTTACACTGTAATAAATTATTCCGAGCTTCTAACTGAGCTTTCTGCAGTCTAAATTTTAACTCTAAAGGATAGTCATCATAATTATACAAAGGATCTATAGATTTTATTTTGGTCAGATTACTTGGTAAATAACACATTTTCCCAAAAACTAACTCCTACGGTGTGTACTGTGTATGTGAATGCACCGTAGTATTGAACGAAAAACACCAATAGGGTAGCCAGATGCTCCAGTCGCTAGTGTTGTTGGCACACTGGATGCGGAGGAAAGCGCTTTTGTGGCTATTCTCAAGAGCACCTATAGTCTCATGATGATACGCTGTCGAATTAAACTTATTAATACCTAGTAAACTACAAACTTCTGTCATCACTGTTGACATATTCTCGGTTCCTTTATCAGTAATTATTTCTCTAGGTATACCGTATCTTAAAATAAAGTTATTTACTAATACCAATGCAACAGAAACGGTGTCTTTCCTTTCTAAAGGATACGCCTCTACATATTTACTTAAATTACACTGTAATGTTAATATATACCTATAACCATGGTTGTCTATTTCTAATGGACCCATTATATCTATACTCATTCGTTCGAAAGCGCTACTTGGGGTGGTTGTGATAACCATTGGTTCCCGTGTATGCTTATTTGTGTGTTTCTGCAACTGGCAGAGTTTACACTTCTTCACATATTCAGTGACGTCATTATAAATACCTGGCCAGTAGTATTGTTTCCTAATATTATTTAACATTCTATTTACCAGCATGACCGCTTGTGGGTAATAAATGGAAGTCATTTAAAATAATAGTCATGTCATCTTTATTCGTAATGCGACTAACGCATTTTACTATCAATAATCTTGGAATTGTACAATTCATAAGTTTTAATTCTCTTGATAAACACGTTAAAAAGTTTACTTCTCTTTTTTCTTTTAAAACAATTAACTCCTCAATTTTATATTTTCTGCAAAGGGACTCTAGTTCTCTCGTTATTTCACTCACGGAACATAAGGATCGAGAAGTTAGGTATATAACAGACATTGAGGGAACGTAGACACATAAATTATTTGCACTAGTGACTTTTTCTACCTTTTCAAACTTTGAATAGTTTTTACATGAAATTTGAAATTGAAATTGAAATTGAAATTGTTTATTCTCCAACTTAAAACCTATGTAGTTAAACTCATGTACATCTCATTGCGGTATTACGTCTAGTGATAGGCATGAATCATTGAAGCATTGAACATCCAACTCCTAAACTAGTGTTACCTGTATCTTAGGAGTTGGGGCTCTCTTTTTTTGTAGGTACACATTATAAAACTAGACATGTGGCTAATTTAGTACAAATTATAAATAAGTTTAAATAGATAGATAGTTGTCGGGGAGGCAACATGAATTATGTAGAGTAAGTAGGTCCTCAAATTGTGAGTAATGAAATGAGTGAAAGGTGTGTATGTGTATGTGTGTGAGGGTGTGTGTGTGTGTGCATGTGTTTGGGTGTGTGATGGTATGAGCGTGTGTGCGTTTGAGGGTGAGTGTATCTTGAAGATATTGTATTTATGGTTTTTATTATATTGTATCTGGTTTATCTTAAGCAAAAGTACTAAGTAAACATTCGGTGTCGTCGTAGTTGAGTTTTTGAAGCCATTTGAATAATGTTATTTTGAGTATATGTTTGGGTAAAGGATATATATTTAGAATTCTGTTAACCTTATTGTATAGGGTAGGGGCGAGGCAGCAGAAAAATCGGTTCATAAAGGCAAGTAGACATATTCTGTCACTACGTCTCTTGACCAGGGTCTGTGGTTCGAACTTTAGAAGGAAGTGCTGCCTTAGCAGTACCGAGTATATAAACAGTTGCCTAACAGTGTACACCTCACAAAATTCATAAACTAAATTTGTAGGGTACAGTCTTGGTTTGAAAGTGCACACCTTCAGTACAGCTCGTTGTGCTATTTCTAGGGGCATCAATAAAGTTTTAGCAGCGCCACCCCAGGACGTAATACAGTACGTAATTATCGACTGACAGAGGGCTAGGTAAACCCGCTTTACCAATATTGGGTCCGCTACGTGTCTAAGATTTTTGAAGACGTAGATAAGTTTACGTACTCTTTTTGCAGTATTGTCAATATGTTGGTGAAAATTTAAATTCTGATCGAGGATTACACCAAGGTATTTGGTATGCGATATTCTGGTTAAATATGGACAATTTAAGTTACAGACCTGGGGGTCAGTGCAGGAGTGTGACACTATTTTATGATCAGTAGATGGTTGTGTTGCATTTGTTATAGTGAAAGCAATGTAATTTGTCTTATCGTTATTAAGAGTAAGATAATTTGTACGTAACCAATGTGATACAGAGTTAAAACCAGTTTGTGCTGCATTAAAAGCTTTATGCCATGTCTTGTGTGAAAATAATAACGCTGTATCATCAGCATATGATATAATCTTGCCGTGGACCAGGTTTAATTTGAGCAGATCGTCAATGTAAATAAGAAATAGGATTGGTCCCAAAATACTGCCCTGTGGAACTCCCATCTGCACAGGCAGGTCAGAGCTTGTATATTTATCAATCATTACACATTGTTGACGTCTGCAAAGGTAGTCTTCAAATAATTTCAGTTGGTTGCCACGTATTCCCAAGAGTTCTAGTTTATTTAGTAATATGGGGATAGAAACCGTGTCAAAGGCTTTAGCCAAATCCAGGAAAATACCTACAATCTTGTTGTTATTGTCAAGACCACCGACCACATAATTGGTTAATTCATGTACTGCGACATCCGTAGACTTTCCAGGCCTAAATCCAAATTGACAGTTGGAGAGTAGGTTGTTATTTTCAAGGTAGTTGATAAGTCTTATATTAATTATCTTTTCTAGAATTTTAGATATTGATGGTAGGATGGAGATAGGCCTGTAGTTATTGACACGGTCTCTATCACCTGTCTTATGTATGGGGTGTATTACAGACTTTTTTAAACAATTTGGAAATGTTCCAGCAGCAAGGCAGTTGTTAAAAATGTAGGTTATATGAGGTATCAATACTTTTCGATAGTTCTTAAGGAGTTTGTTTGGAATCTTGTCCCAGCCAGTAGCGCTGGTATTTTTTAGACCAGTTATTATGTTATTAACCTCATCTTCATCAGTGTCTAGGAGAACAAAAGAGTTAGTTGGAGGATTATTTGAATTTAAGTTTGGGGTATCTAAATTAGATTGGAGGATTTTGCTAGCTAGAACATCCCCAATATTAGCAAAATATTGGTTAACGTTATCAATAGAGTTTTGAATATCATGTTGAATGAGTAATTCGTAAGCTGATGTTTTCGACTTCGTTGTATTTGTAATTGTTTTAATGGCTTCCCATATTTTTTTGTTACTATTACCTGCTTTTTCTATTATTTTTTTGTCATAATCACGTTTTATTTTCTTTAATAATTTGTTACAGAAATTCCTGTGTCGCTTGTAGGTTATATTTAGTATTTGGTTGTTAGGTTGTTTTTTTGCATTTTTATGCATCCGATCTCGGTTTCGCGTGCATTTTAATAAGCCTGGAGTTATCCACGGCTTGATAACTTTATTACGTCTTGACAGTTTTTTGACTATTGTGTTTTTATCAAGCGCTGTATGTATGGAGTTTATTAAATATTCCATCGCAAGGCGAGGATCATTGTTACCGTAAATAGGTTGTAAGTCGATATTTGCTAGATCATTTTGGAGACCCTCGTTATTTATCTGAGTGCTGTTGATTTGGGAGTATATTCGTTGAATTTTAAGATTCAAAGAAAGCATTAAAGTTTCGTGATCCGTTACAGTGGTATTAAAAATGAGAGTAAGGGCATTATATTTCGTTTTAAGTATGATGTGATCGAGACAGGTTTTATTCATTCTAGTCGGGAGTGAGTGCGCAGGAAGTAGCCCATGACTTGCACATAAGTTAATATAGTCATGCACTTTCACTGATCTGTTTTCAGGGCAAATGTCAATATTTATATCTCCTATGATGGCCACGTTTTTAAAAGATTTTAGATTGGTTAGAACTGAGTTAAGAGAGTCATGAAAGTTGTCTAGATTAGAATAATATGGAGATCGGTATATAGCTACAACAGCGGTTTCGCTGCCTAATCGTAGCACTAAGCAGTTACCATCTCGGAAATCTGGTTCCTCAACAGTAACCTTGACGTCTTCTCTAACGTAAGTTACGACTCCATCGTTTTGCAGTGGGTTAGTTAGAGTTCTATATATTTTATAGCCATTTATTGGAAGAATAATGTGATTTGATGACAGCCAGCACTCCGTCAAAACCAAAATATCACATTCGTGTTTTATTCTCTGCAGGTTTATCATGAAACTATTGAAGTTGTGATTTATACTGCGTATGTTTTGATTTAAGAATGTTAATTTATTTGAGTTTTTTGGCAAAAGTTTCACGCAGTCTTCGGGGCTACAGGTAACAACCTCCGATACAGAAAGTGAGTCAAGTTCCTTTTGGATTATTTGATCATCCGTTGATAATAATAGTTAAAATCTTGTGAGTCGTGGTTGAGTGATACAACGTCTGTTTGTGTGGTAATTGTAAGGTATAGGATACGTATTGTGTTTTAGTATATGTATAGGTAATTATGTTTGAGATAATGTGAGAGAGGGTTGTGTGTAAGTTTGAGTTTAACATGTTAATCAAGCAGTGACTAATAAACAAAAGGAAGATATATAACATTACTAACATTTCACAATTTGAAATAGTGACGCAATACAGGGCAGAATTAAAATTTTTGGCTAACTGTTCTAGTAGATCCAAAAACACGAGCTATATCCGCCTCCTCCCGCAGCCTATGGCAGGCCTTACCCTCGGCCTGGCGGGCAAACACCTTGCCCTCGCGAGTCCACACGAACTTCCAGTCGAGTTTTTTTAGCCCTATATCTCGAGCTCGGCCAAACAGCTGCCTATTTGTTTTGGTAAGCCGTTCTTTAATGCTAAACTTGTGTGGCGGGCCGGGCAGTGGTAGGTCCATCCCTTCGGTAGTGGCACCACGGCGGACGCGGGCGGCGGTCAGCAGCTGGTCGCGGGTGACGCGGCGCGCGAGTCTCGCGACGAGGGGCCGTGGCTTTGTAGGCTTGCCATCCACGGCGCCGTGCACGGGGCCCACTCGCGCCGCCCACACGATGTCCCGCTCCTGCAGCTCCACTCCCAGTTTTCTCGCGGCCACAGTTACCACGTGCGATGGGCTCTCACCGCTGGCCTCCGGGATCCCGGTGAGCTCGATATCATTGAGGAGCAGCTCCTGGTCACGCTCATTGTTGCTCGTCTTCAGCTCCTGGTTGCTCTTAGTCAGCTCTTTGTTGTTGGCCCGCAGCTCCTCCACGGTGGATTCCAGATGGCTGATGTCAGCTCTGTCTCCATGTTGTTTCTCTAAAGCCGCTAGTCTGGACTCAATATTATCCACCTTCTTATTACAGTCCGCTAGGGATAGGTAGATATTTGTCATCTCCGCACGGAAACCTGCCATCTCGTCACGCATGCACCTAACCTCCTCGCGGCATAGTCGAAGCTCAGTGGCGAGGTCAAGCTCCAGGTTGATGTTCAGTGCGGTATCATTTGGGTCTATAGATACGTCCAGTTTTGGGCGGGCTACACCGGCATGTTGTCTCACAGGTGTCAAATTGCCATTGTCCCTGGGCATTTTTGCCTTACATATCGGGCAAAGCCAATTTTGTGGTACCTCCATATCGTTCGGTAGGCAGACACAGCCTTTATGGAACTTTTCTGTGCATCGGCTGCATGC
Organism: Argyresthia goedartella; assembly: GCA_949825045.1. Lineage (NCBI taxonomy): Eukaryota > Metazoa > Arthropoda > Insecta > Lepidoptera > Argyresthiidae > Argyresthia > Argyresthia goedartella. Next base: position 14,085,575 of record OX463821.1, on the reverse strand, counting down.
AGCGCCATCTGCCAGGGACATGAATTTCCCACATCCAGCACACTTGTTTGCCATTTCTGCTTGGTTGGAGATAACAGCGCCCTCTATCATCTGGTAGTAGTGTAGCTGTTCTTACACCGAGAGCGGATATGTTGTAGTGGTGTGCAGTCAGTGTTCAGTGAATAAAACTGCGAATATCGCTCTTCGCGCCCACATGTTATCATCAACTCTACTAAATCAGTATTTTTCGGTCGTTTGAGAATTTCTACCGCTTGAGGTTGATCAGACCTTGAATTAGTGGAAATCTCATTGTCAGTCAAGTCAGGCTGTAATCTTCTTTTCTGAGCTCTAGTCATGACCAATACAACGTTTTCATGCATTTTTTGCAACTCTTGACTATTTTTAGGAAGTTCTGAAGGTCTCGGAAGACGACTCAATGCATCTGCAGCTGCGTTGCATCGTCCCGGAACATACTCTATATCAAAGTCATATTCTTCGAGATAAAGTCTAAACTTTGTTAACCTACTCGATGGATCGGTCATGTTGAATAAATAAATCAGTGGCTTATGATCAGTTCGTATGAGAAACTTTCTGCCGTATAAATAAGGTCTAAAATGCTTAATTGACCAAACGATTGCTAATAATTCGAACTCAATAACAGGATATCGGGTTTCGGCTTGTTTTAAATTACAACTCGCGTACGCTATCACGCGAACATACTTGTTAGACAATACGGCGCCTAGCCCTATCTTTGATGCGTCTGTCTATATAGTAAAGCTATTACTATCTGAAAAATCTGGATAATCTAGTACTGGTGGCTGAATAAGAGAGTTTTTCAATGTTTGAAATGCATTTTCGCATTTCGAGCACCAGTTAAAACTGCGTTTTTCTTAGATAACTGAGTTAAAGGATGTAAAATTTCTGCAAATCGTGAGATGAATCTTCTATAATAATTGGCAAACGCAACGAACCTTTTTACTTCCTCTACGTTACTGGGTCGTTGGTAATTAACTAAAGGGTCTATTTTAGACGGGTCTGGTGAAATCCCTTCTGCTGTGATTTTATGACCTAAATACATTATCTCCTTACGTAAAAATTCGCATTTAAGTGGATTTAACTTCATATTTACTTCTCTAAGACTGTCTTAAACACGTATCAAGTTTCTATTGTGATCTTCTATGCTATTTCCAATTACGATACAGTCATCAAGGTAAATAAAACATTTTTTGTAATTTAATCCTGACATAGATATGGTCATTAATCGAGAGAATGCACTTGGGCTTGTTTTAAGACCCATGGGGCACCTCTTCATCTGATACATCTTATCGACTGTGAAGGCTGTATACTTGCGTGACGACTCATCAAGCAACAACTGATAATATGATTGTGACAAATCTAACGTCGTATAGTAAATGCAATGTGATAATGATTCAAGGATCTCAGTTATGTTTGGTAAAGGAAATTTAATGTCCTGAATATTGTTATTTAACTGCCTATAATCAATTACAAGCCTCCATTTCTTCTCACCTGACTTATCCGTCTTTTTCGGTACAAGAAGAACGGGGCTGGACCACTCGAAAATGGTTTCCTCAATAATGTCGTTATCTAACATGTCCTGAATCTGTTTCTGAACCTCATTTTTCAATGCCTGTGGAAGCCTGTAAGGTTTTCTGTAAACTGGAGTAATATTATCCTTTAATTGAATGGAATGCTGCAATAAATTAGTAACAGATAGTTTATCTCCTGGCAAATGGAAAACATCTGCGTACTTAGCACAAATCTTCTGAATACCCGTTAGTTCCTCTTCGTTTAAATATGACGATAAATTTAACAGATACAAATTAATAACGTACGAACTCTGTCTGGACTTATCTTTCTCTGGTCAAAATTACATACGTCAAAATATTCGTCTAATTCGTGAGTCTCTAAACTAGAACAATCAATATCTATTTGTCTATCTGTATATATTCGAATAGGTATTTTACCATTTTCCGGTTTTGTAATAATTCCCGCAACAAAAACACCTTCCTGTATCTCGGTCGCTAAAGTTACACAATCTCTGACCGCTGACGTTGGGATATATTTTACTATCTCACAACGTGGCCCTATACTATAAATATAGTTTTCTGTACTCTCTATCGGGATTGTGACAGCTTGGCCTTGGTTCTTAAAACTCAAAGTACAATTTCTGTAGTTAATTATCGCTTGATAGCGAGTGAAAAAATTCTGTCCTACAATTCCATCTGCACTGCATGATAGTTTCTTAAAAACGTAAAATTTTTGTTTAAAAATGAAACCATTATATTCTAAATTTAAATAAACATATCCCTCTGAAACTAAACTACCACTTATACCATTAATCTTTATTCTATCCTCTATAATATTTGGTACAAAATCATATTTTTGTAACCATTCATACCTTATCACACATATACTTGCACCACTATCTACTAAAAGATCTATCGATTTATTATTTACGCTACATGATAATATAGAAGTATTATTCACGTTAAAAATTCTCAAGTTAGGTACGAAAAAATTTTTCGCCCTCAGCACGATTGTAATGATTGCTGTGGTGGCGGCGTCTACGTCAGAGCTTATGTGCTGTACGCGCTGACTCTGCGAGAATCGGCCTCGGCCATGCGAACCTCTGTTCGTTGAACTCTGCCAACGACCTCTTCCTCTATGACCTGAATTCGTTCGTTCTGTTATGACGCGCTGCGTCACAAGGTTTTAAAAAAAATATATTAAAACTTTATTGACGATAATTAGTTTTTATTAGAATGAATATATTGTGAATTTAACACAAATTCCGTAATAATTAAACTTAGAAATCCTTTATGATGGGAAAGGTCTTAACCCTCAGAGTGACCAACGTAGACTGCCCGCCATTAGTAACGAGTAAAAGAGTCTAGAATAGAATTTGATGACGGATAGAAATTAAGGTATTGTCAGCCAGAAGGGTAGCTAAGACGGGGTATAACAGCCCTCCGAAAAAGAGTAAACTTAGGGGTGGAAGAGTAAGTTTACGAAGAATTGGCACAAAATTAATAGATTCTGAGACGCGGTAATGTAATAAGGTCTTGATCATTATTAGAATCAGAAGTTTCTGTTTCAGGGACTGTTGTTATTCTAAATTGATTGAAATTGGGTTAAAACGTTTCCCATTACAAAAATAGTAAATAATAAAAATTAAAAATAGAAGTAACACATTAACGGTAATGATTGGAAAACTAGCATGGTTGGAAACAATGTTATAATTATCCAAAAGTGAATCTAATTTCTTAACAGTTTCTTTAGAGGAGTCTTCATAATTTTGAAAGTATTCGAGGTTTATATTGGAAATATTCATGGTAGGTACAAGAATTTTAGCTTTTTGAAAAGTGTTTATATTACAACAACTATCATTAATCAGATTGAAATCTGAACTAATCCTACTTACATTTACTACAATGTCAGATCGGGAAAATAGTTTAATGTTTTTGCAGAAGGCAATGCACTGTGGTTGCATGTTAAGTACACCTGTACCGGATATTGTGAGTTCTCTGACAAAGGACTCACAGTCAAGGGTTATCTTAGTTTATTCGGATTGTACAAAAATCCATTTGTTGTGGTTAATATTTTGCCGAATATCTATTTTACCATTTAAAAATTTATTTTTGCACTGGGGTGGAAGTGTTTTGACAACTTTAGTAATTATATCTATTTCACATATCGGATCTACAACTGTCGAGGATGAACTAGGTAAGTCACATATGTAGGTGTGTTTTAAAGCATGTTTACAAATATTCAGGTCTTCAAAACTACAATAGTTCGATTTGTCTTTGCTGAGTGCAATAAATGGTTTTGTAGGAATTATCATAGCATAGCTATCTGGCTTTTCTGTGTCATGTGGTATCGGGACCGGAATGGTTTTATAAAAATCAAACTCGATGTGATAAACAAGAGGTATCCTTAAAACAAATATCAACTTAGAATCTAAAATACATGACACTAATTCTGACAAATTAGTTATAACATGAATATTACTTAAATCTAAAGGGGTCGGAAACTCTCTTAACTTAGGTAAGTACTTAATACTAGACACAAGATCATTGTACAATTCAGTTGGAGTGATAACCGCAGAATGAAGGGTGTTTGTTTTTGAGAACAAAATAGAGTTAGTGATATCCTCCAATTGGAAGGTCAGAGTCAATAGATTGGCATTAAGGACATTAAAAACATTAGTTAACTTATTTTTAAACTGCATAGAATGTGTTTCATCCGTAACATTCTTCAAAGATGAAACTAGTGTATCAACAGCGTCATTCAGACGACCTTCATTTTGTGCAATAAAATGAATGGTTTCATTGACCTTTGAAATTGCTGCTGTGGACATAATGATGTTTTGCTTCAATAAAGAGGTCAATTGTTTATCGTTATTTTGTAAGTTCTGAATAGCGTCGTTATACTTATTCGCATCATTGTCGTCCATAGTGCCAAAAACGTGTTTAAGAACAGTGCCTACTCCTGAGAACCAAGCGGATCTTTTAGATCTCGTAGGAATGAAGTGAGATATAGAGCTATAGTCTCTCACAACACCATCGTATAGAGCCTTAAGAGGTTGGATGATATTGTGACATTCTACATCTTCCAAAGCGTCACTCTGTTGACACAAATATCGAGCTGTTCCGAAAACGCCATTGATGTTGTCTATGTGAGGCTTAATGTATCTAATGTCTATAGGGATGACAACGTGCAGGTAGTCATTTATGAGTTTCATTGTACCGACCGGATCGAAGTAAAGTCCAGGGCTTTTGTGCAGGGGTTCAATGAAATCTTCAGTAGGCATCGCTATGATTGAGAGCGGCATTATCAGCCTGAAAATAAGTGATTTAGAGTGAGGCTAATTTCACTTCATTATAGTGATGTTTTATGTATTTACGATTGATAAGGAGGGATAAGGTATTGTTACCATGTATTTTCACTACTTTATAAGGGCCTTTCCAAATCGGTGATAAGGCTTTTCTGAGACGTAGGTGGTTCTTTAGATAGACCAAGTCACCTACTTTATATTGAATAGGTCGAGTTCGGTTGTCATAATATGATTTGGAGTTTTCTTTAGACTTGAGCATATTTTCTATAGCTCTTTGTCTGGAATGTTGTAATCTGTGTTGTAGCATTTTCACATATTCGGGGTATGACGCATCAGGTGGAGTACTGTATATGGAATCTGGAAGATGTGGTTTGTGAGCGAATAACAATTCGTAAGGAGTGTAATTCGTAGTGCAGTGTATGCTGGTGTTGTATGACAGCATTGCAGTGTAAACATAACGATGCCAGTTATCTTGATGTTCGTTAATGAAAGATTTGAGATATTCCTTCAAGGTGGAATGGCTTCGTTCAAGTGCACCTTGGGTCTGAGGGTGGTAGGGAGAGGACCATAGTTGTTTTATTTTCAGGAAATCACATGTTTTCCTGAACAAGTCTGCTGTGAAATTAGTGCCCTGATCTGTCAGAATGGTCTTGGGTATTCCAAATAAGGAGACGAAGTGGATGAGACAATCGCTTGATTCTTCAGCAGTTGTGCTGCGGATTGGGTAAGCAACAGAAAATTTCGTGAGATCGTCTTGAATGGTAAGGATGAATCTGAGTTTAGCAGTGCCAGACTCCGGTAATGGTCCGACAATGTCCAATGCTACACGTTGAAAGGTAGATGTCGATGTAGATGTGATTTGCATAGGAGCTCTATTGGTTTTCCTAAGGGCTTTGTTTTGTTGGCAAGATTTACACTGCCTCACATAGTTCTCAACGTCACTGCGCATGCCTTTCCAAAACTATTTTTCTTGGATTCTTTTCAGCATTCTGACAGCACCTAAGTGTCCGACAACAGGTAAATCGTGATTATCTTGGAGAATTTTGTTAATTTCGCTCAAAGATGGGTACATGATAGTATTGTGGTAGATATTGACAACAATATTGGTATTATGGAATAGGTAGTTTAGTATGTTGTATATCTTGATAAAGGAGTGTTTGTCGAATGGGTTTCTAAAATCGGATATACCAACTTCAGTTTTTTCGGTGGATTGGATTAGTAGTTCATTCCTAACTGCTTTGAGAGTGTTAAAGATTTCAGGATATGAACATTCGTCAAAGTGATGGACCTTAGTAAATAGAAGATAGTATGTATTGTAATTTGTTTCGATTTTGTGAAATGAATACAGTTGTTTCTCACCTTGGATCAGTTGATCAGAGTCGTCCAAATTACCAATGATTTCCTGTATATATGGATTGGACTCATCGAGATTGGGACAAGAATTGTTTTACAGGCGCTTCTTGTCAGTTTAGCGTTATGCTCTCTCAAGTTTGTATTGAAGTTTTTGTTTTTATCGGTTATTGACTTGAGGAATTGAGGATATTCCTCTTGGTGTAAATTATCTAATGTGGATAATGGATCTAAAGGTCCAGTTGGGGAAGAACCTGGGTTATTCTCTATTTGAGGGGGTGACGGCACATTAAGAGCATCGAAGTCTGGGCTAAGGTTGTCATTGTACGGGCTTAATTCTAGGGAACTAAGATCAACCAGGCCATCATCTGGATCTGAAGTATTGACTGGGTGGACTGGAAACCGGGATAATGCATCTGCTACGGAGTTGAGTTTTCCTTTACGATAGACAATTTCATATTCAAACTCTTCGAGAAGTAGACGCCATCGTTGCATTTTGCTGCTTGGGTCTTTGTGATTGAAAAGCCATTTAAGTGGTCTATGATCTGTTACTATCAGGAATTTACACCCATATATGTATGGTCTGAAGGTTTTGCATGCGAAAATTATTGCCAATAATTCTTTTTCCGTGGTGCTATAGTTAATTTCGTTTTTATTCAGTGTTCTAGAGGCATAGGCAATCGGATTATCTTTTCCAACGGTGCCTTGGGAAAGAACGGCGCCAATAGCGTAATTCGATGCATCGGTTGACAGTATGAAAGGCTGAGTGAAGTCGGGAAATTTCAGTATTGGGGCACAAACTAGTTTTTGTTTTAATGAGTCGAATGCGATTTGTTGTTGGTTTTCCCATTTGAATGGAATATCCTTTTTCAGGAGAGAAGTGAGAGATTTAGCGATTTTTGAGAAATCTGCGATGAAGCGACGGTAATAGGAAACAAGTCCAAGGAAAGATTTAATGTCTTTGGGACATTTGGGTGTGGGAAACTCCGTAACGGCTTTAATCTTTTCTGGGTTCTGTTTTACTCCCTTTTCTGTTATAAGATGTCCAAGATATGCGACTTCACGTCTTAGAAACTCACACTTGTCTGGTTGGAGTTTCAGGTTGAAATCACAAAGTCTTTGAAAGATTTCGGAAATGTTGTTGATGTGGGATTGCAGGTCATAGGAATAGATGACAATATCATCTAGATATACAAAACATTTAATGCTTTGAAGGCCTGAGAGGGCAGAGTTCATCAGTCTTTGAAAAATTGAGGGGGCATTTTTTAAGCCGAAGGGCATGCGGTTGAATTCAAAATGACCCTGGGGAATTTAAAAGGCTGTCTTTTGAGAATCTTCAGCTGACATTGGGATCTGATGGAAGCCTGACGCTAGGTCTAGAGTGCTGAAATACTTGCATTTTCCAAGTTGGTCCAGGATTTCGGAGATGTTTGGAATCGGGTAAGAGTCACCGATTGTGATATCGTTTAACTTTCTGTAGTCAATGACTACACGCCATTTACGTTGTCCAGAGGCGTCCAGTTTATTTGGGACTACCCAGATAGGGGCGGACCAAGGGATGTTGAAGGTTTAATTTCCCACGCCTACCGAACGGCGTGAGAATCCTGAGGGGTTGTGCCTTTGCCACGTGAGAGAAAAGAAGTGATGAAATTTGTTTATTACCTTTGTCTCCGTAGACAGGAAATCGAAGGCTTGATTCGAGACAGGAATTCGGGAAAGGGGCACAGTTGGGATGGGATGAGATCGAACCCTTGCCGTCGCTGCCTAGCGCTGCCGACGGCGTGCTGTCTGCCGACGTGGAGTCGCCGTCCGAATACGACTCTGTGCTTCACCACATAAATCACTCAACCGCTGACACGAATCTAATTACATTCAATAGCCCGACGCTATGAGGTAGATTTACACTTTGACCAGGCCCGATGCCTGTATTACAATTGGTACACCGAAATACCATTCAATGCCACGGGGCCCGAGCCGCCATGTTATCTCACCGATGAGACCAGAACAAGAAGAAGGATTAACCTCCAATTTTACATCTCGTTTCCGATACGAGTGACATCTGCGGTCCGTTTTCGCTTTTGATGTCTCGATTACTCGCGATCGATTCGCGCAACAAAAAACCGGTGCGTTTCCGACGCATAAATATTAAACAGTCACCCGCCCGGACAGGCCCGAACCTGTCCCTAATCAATAGGAAGGCGAGAAAGTGCTGCGACCGCTCTCTTGAGGACCGAGTCCCCCACCCTGACTTCTGCTGATCGAGGCGTGCCATCCCGACCCGTGTACAAATTGACGATCCGTCCTCGTCTCCATCTCAATGATGGCAGGTTCGCATCCTTAATCAGCACCAAATCACCGACTTGAGGGGGGCTCGTCCGGTCAGTCCACTTAAGGCGCTGCTGCAAGATGTGCAAGTACTCAAGGGACCACCGTTTCCAAAAATCTTGAGCCATCTGCTGCAACATCTGCCACCTAGTTAACCGACTTAACTTAACATCACCGAATGGGTATTCTGGCAGGGCGTTAAGGCGCTGACCTATCAGGAAGTAACCCAGCGTCAACGCTTCCAAATCATTTGGATCCGAACTGAGCGGGCACAACGGACGCGAGTTCAGTGTCATTTCAATTTTACAGAACAGCGTCGCAAGCTCTTCAAAGCGTAGAGAGGTCTCACCGATGATCCTCGTCAGGTGCGACTTAGCCGATTTAACCGCAGCCTCAAAAATTCCTCCCCAATGAGGACATCCCGGCGGACTGAAAACCCATTCAATCCCTCGTCGGGAGCAAGCCGCACCGATGGTTTGGCGTTCCGTAGCTGTGAAGACTTGACCATGAATGGTCCCGCGAAATCCGTTCCGACACCCGCAAAGGGTCGGATTTCGTTAACCCTATCCGAGGGCAAATCGCCCATCTGGGGCTGCATCGTAGCCGCTTGGCCCGATAACAAGGCAGGCACCGAAATACGACGCTACGCACTAAGCGTTGTCCCGATAGAATCCAGAACTCGCGCTGGAGAAACGCCATCAAGGCGTGGCATCCGATATGCCCATTCCGAATGTGTCGATCCTCTATCAACAGTTCGACCAACTTCCCTTTCCTAGGGAGCAACAACGGGTGGCGAGCCACATAAGGCAGGTTGGCATTCCGCAGCCGACCTCCTACCCTCAACAGTCCTTGAGGGTCAATAAACGGGTTGAGCCGAGCCACAGCTCCCTTCAGTTGGACGCGTCCGCGTCTCAGAATGTCCAGTTCGGACTTGAAGTGCACCGTCTGCACGTTCCGTACCAATGCGAACAACGCATGGTTCCGTTCCCGTGGTGTCAGGACCTGTGTCCGCACTCGTTGCGCCTCAGAATTCCGACAATTCCGCGCAAATCGGCAGATCCAGGCGGTCACATTGACCAGCTTGTCGAGCGAGCTGTACCGTTCCAGCAGGCTGAACTCCTCTTCCGGCTCTGGCCGCGTCGTACAGACACCGATTGTCAAGGCGCCGTTCGCCGTGGTAACGCGTGGACTCATTGGCCAATCCGATTCGGCTTGAGTCAACCATTTTGGACCCCACCACAAGGGATGTCCAACCAACTCCGGAGCGTGACACAACCGACCTGACCGAAGGCGACCAGTATTGTTCCGACAAGACTGTTCACACTCCCCCTCAACCAGGTCCAACCGGCTGACCGTAGGTGGTTCCTCCACCTCCCAAAACTTCTGTATCACCTCCGAGAGTACAGAACCGAATAAGGGACTACGAGTCGCTAGGCGTGGGGCAGCCGGCATGACCGGACCCATTACCGCATGGCCCAGTCTGGTGTTGACCGAAACCAGACCAGTCGCCTGCAACACGTGGACACCTGGCACTAACAGGTATCCCAAGGCATCGACACCCAATAAAATGTCTACTGGGCCCGGAATGTCGAACTCCGGGTCAGCCAGTGACAACCCAGCGACCAACTGTCGCACCGAGGGCGACAACCGTACGTGAGGGTGTGAGCCCATCACGTTAGGCATGACTAATGCCGTGACCGTCAGATTCACCGATGAATCCACCCGTGACGAGAGAGTAATCCGACATACTCCCTTAACGGAACCGACTTCCGTGTTCCCAATTCCCCGAATGGAATGTGGGTACTCCCTTACCGAAATGCCCAACCGTCTTACAAGGTTGCACGAGACTAAGCACCCCTGGGCCCCCGAGTCCAATAGTGCTCGTGCCACACAAGATTTGCCGTCCGAACTCCACGCTATCACCGAGGCGGTGGGGAGCATGACCGTCTGTGGAGTGGCGGCACCTTGTAAGTGGGCGGCGTGTCCCTAGCGGGAACCCCCGCGGGATCCGAACCCGCTCAGACCTCCGTCGGCCTGGTAACTCGGCTGCAGATATGCCACCGGTGGCATATCAGACCGCATGTATAATATAATGTTAGCGTATACTTCAGCGCCCAAGAGTATGTCAATGGGGTTGCTTAAGTAAAACTGCGGATCGGCTAATTCTATTTCTTCCAGGAACGCCCATGATGGTTTACTGATTGTATTGTTGGGTAAGTTTCTTGTTAAACTTTTCATAATTAGCGTTTCTACTTCAAAGGTATAGCTTCCCCTTAATGAAGTGCATAATATGGTTATAGCGCCTTTACATGTTGTGTCGTTAGTGCCGATTCCAGTAATTACGCCTTTGCAACTCTGTCTCTGAATTTTCAGAGGTTGTGTAGCTCTCTCGCTTATCAACGACACTTGTGAGCCTTGATCTATGAGCGCGCGCAAAGTATGTTGAACTCCGTTGCTAGCTTGTACTTTGACCAACGCTGTCGCTAGCAAAACTTCGTTTGCTGACGCTTTCTGAGTTGTTTCGCATGACTGTAGCGCAACATGCGTATTACCGCTGGTTTTAGTCCACTGTTGGGTCCCGAGCGGCATATTTCTTTGGGCATGATTGTTGAAAGCTTCGTGTAGAATGGTATTATGATAGCCATTACATTCACGGCAGCGCTTTGTTGATGAACAATCTTTCCCTTTATGTGAATAGAGACAGTTACTACAGATGTTAAACTTCGTAATTGTTTTCTTTTGCGTCGCAGGATCCATTCCTCTGAACTGTGGGCAATAATAGACCCCGTGATCTTGAGCGCAAACCGGACATTTTACTTGATTTCTTGATTGATTATTCGAAGTAGCCTTGTTGCTTGAGTAGTACTGTTTGAAACGGGATCCGTTGTTGGGGGTCGATGATGCAGAAGATTGATTGTTATACGACTTTTGAGTTGCATTTTCCTGCTTTCGCCTTGATGCTTCTAATGCAGTAAATTTTAATTCCAGATATTTCAGAAATTCATCCAATCGTGGTATCTCTCTCGGTTCTTTTAGTGTAGACATGTAATCATTGTGTGTTTCCGAGTCCAGTTTTGATGATAACAGATGTATAATGATAGGATCCCATGTATCAATGTTGATACCCAAAATTTTTATGCCATTCAGACATTCTACCGTTACGTCATGCAGTCTCTTGAGGTGACCTGATGTGCCTTGTTGCAGAACAGGGAGGGACATCATAGTATTCATATGGGTCGTGAATATTAGCTTCTTGTTATTGTATCGATGGTTGATGATTTCCCAGCAGGTGACGTAATTTTTGGAGCTTATCTGTAGGTGCTGGATGAGGCGTTCAGGATCTCCCTTAATTTTGCTTTTTAGAAACTGCATCTTCTGCGCACTTGATAGGCAGGGATTGTTGTGAATGGCCTCCGTGAAAAGATCTTTAAAGGATGTCCACTGTTGATAGTTGCCAAGGAAAACAGGAATGTCCAGTTTTGGCGTGGACTTTTCACGGTGAGCCGCTGACCACAGCTTGTTATTGATCTCTCTTTTTATATCACAGTAGCTCTTCTCGTACTTGGTGAAGGTCTGCTCATAATATTCATTTTCTTCCCCATTGAGCTCGCTATCGATGTCCCAATGAAGTTTATCGATAGTTGTCCACCGTGCTTCTAAGTTCTTGAGTAGGTCGTCGAATTCCCACTTTTCCTTTACTTCTGATAAGTGGATGCTTGACAGCGTGTGGGAGAAGGCTTTGAAGTTACTTGTTTGCCGACGCAACATTTCCTCTAACTTGCTGGGAGTATTTTGGGCAGATTCGGCGTGTAGATGGTTCTGCCTAGGATGTTGCTGACTTGATTCAGCGCTTGACTTATCTTCACCCGCCACTTCAACCGTCCTAGGAATTACTAGTGGCGTAGACGGTTTTAGGGAAAACGCGGGGCTCTTCACGATCGACTCCCTTATTTCTTGGTAAAAGGATTGGGAACGCTCGTATTGATTGGCAGTAAAGATATCTTGATTTTCAGCCATCATTAACTACTCATGATTCCGTTGAAACTCAGCCCAATACTTATCTAAAGTCTCCACCCTCCTTTTGATATAATCAGCTGTTTTACGAGATTGGCCATCTTTCTTGTAATTTGACCACAGCTGATTTATTCCGTCAATAATTTGCTGCTGATTAAGCAACAGTTAGACGAATTCTTGGCTTGTCTCCATTATGGCTCAGTTGCTAGATATAAGTATAAAATCACTTGTTTGATAATTCCTTGATGAATTTCTTGATAAAATCACTTGTTTGATAGTTCCTGATCCCTTGATGAAATTGAGTTCCTTGTCATTCGCTTTTTACGGGTTTCTTGATAAACCTTGTTACTTGATTAACTTGTAGAGCTTGATCTCTTGTTAAACTTGGGAGAGCTTGTTCTCTTGATAAAAACCTTCTTATGGCTTGAATCCTTGATCGCTTGGTCGTGCGTGTCTAATGCTTTTGTATTCCTCACGTATAACCTTTTGCGCCTCCTCAACTCTACCGGGGATTGCCGCTGGTGGCAGGCCAGCAGAGCCGATTCGCAGTCACAGGATTAAAACACAAAGTTACACTAAACACAGGTTTTGAAGGACCACTTAATGTACGAGCCCTTGCTGGCGGTACCTTAAACTTGATTCTGATGATGATTGGTGGAACAGGAAAGAAGAGTGATAACTTGATAAATCACTTTATTTGTAATGATTACAATTGGTGCGCACTTATTGATAGACGAATGTGAACTGATCGATAATTCTAACTTACAGAATAATGAAAACAGCAATTTACATTAAAGCTGACGTTAAAATATCTGACGATGCACGATGGAATCTTACAGTATGTGTATCACGTGTACTACATCTATACGAATCCAATTTTTTTTCTCAAAATTGTAAATCCGACGAGGATCTGAACACAGATTAGAAAAATAAGACAATTAGTTTGACATTTCCTCTCGTTTGTTAGTTGAGATAGGCAATGAAGGGTATAAAAGAACGAATGAATGACCTAAGCGGGAAAGAAGATTATAAGTTAAGTTAAGTTTTTTGGTTATGGCTTCTATCGTGTGTTGCCACAATAATTTCGCCTATGTCACGTGATGAAACAAGATTGCGACTAAATTTCACAGTATTTTTGGCAGATAATGGATGTCATAATGGGTTTCTGTATTTTCATTTCTGTTTTCTACAGATATTCAGTAAGATCCTTGATGAAATTTAGTAACATCCAATATGGCCAATTTACTAATCGGAATTTAGTGGTTTGAAATATAAATTTTTAATTGAAACATTTGATACAACTTGTGAAATTAAATTAATCTTCAAACCCATACATCATATATAATATTCTGAATTAATTTATTTCGTTCAACATTAATTCTATAACATCTCAGCCGTTAATAATACAGTCTATTCTATCACTAAATGTGACATTTGTACAAATCTTTAGCGTGATACATTTCAAATGAAAGGGCTTGTTGCGAGGATTTCAAATATATTTTATTCCATAATTATGTGATATACTTAATTAAAATTATTTAAGAAAGGAGACAAAAATGGATAGGTCTATAATTAAATATAATAATAATAATAATAATACCTTGGACACTATTGACACACATTGATCTAGCCCCAAACTAGGATTCCCTGTATCTTAGGTACTAGACAACGATACACATACTTATATAGATAAATATTATACTTAGATAGATAAACAACCATGACTAGGGTACAAACAGCCGTTCTCGTCAAACAAATATTTGCCCCCACCGGGACTCGAACCCGGGACCCCTGGCTTCGTAGGCAGGGTCACTGCCGACTCGGCCATTCAGGTTATATGACAGGGACTAATGATAAATGTTTGGTTTAAATAGGGATTGGACCAAAAGTTAGGGTCCCTGAATACTGCGTAGTCTAGACGTAATCGACGGTGTAGTGTATGAGTGAAACTTCCACACAGAGCTTCTTCTTCTTCCTCGCCAGACCAAAATAACTCTCGCTTAGTCCCTTCTTCGCCCCCTCATTGATTATGTTGATGTTTGCTGGGTCAGCGCAAATGAAGAACAACTGAACAAACTCGAACGACTTCAAAATCTCGGGATTCGGTTCATCTTCGGAGTGCGCAAGTATGACCACGTATCTCAGCATCGCAGGGAGCTGAAGTGGCTACCGATTCGGCTTCGACGGGACTCTCATATCCTGTGTTTCCTTTATAATATTTTGTGGAACCCTCGTTACCCTAACTTCCTACGATCGCTTAGAATTTCTTTCTTCAAGCAGGCCTCGGAGAACTCATATGGCGTCTACGCTCAAAGCTCCAGATCGCTCCACTGCAGAATCCGAGCCGTACGACTGTGGAATGAGCTTCCTTGCACTATCAGGGACAGTCAATCTCTAAATATATTCAAAAACCGGCTAAAGAAGCACTATCTCTCCCTTTCCAGTTAGATATATGTACATATATTCGTATATATTAGTTTATTATACGGTTTATTCATATATTTACGTTGTATTTAAGTAATAGTGTATGCAGTCTGACTGTTTTGTCTAGTACAATAAAGAAATTACGCTATTGTGCGAACACAGCACTTTTGATAAGTTTTAGTACTCGTAAACAGACTATTGGACACTATTCCTTTTTTCTGTTAACTGTTTGTCTGCCTCAACAATAAAATATAAATACTTACATTTATATTTTCTTGTTGTCGTTATTTGTTGGAATGTTTGAAATAAAAATAATTAATGGTGGTCTAACCATGGTCTAACTTTTACTGCTTGGAGGATGCAGTTCTAATTCACTATGGTGTATGTACGCTCCTTTTGGCGAAACCTCAACTGCTAGAACTCTTCAATTCCAGTCAACCGTAGAGATCTTAGGTTACAGGAACTTAAAAGAGGACCTTATTTGCCTATGTGAATGTGGCCTGGCCTTCTTTATTGGAATAAATCCTAAGGTCGGCTACTTACTATGGGATATAATATATAATACATCTCAAGGTATTGTAAGTGTTTGGTATGAATACGTCAAATACCGGGTGTTTGGAGTAAGAAGCGACAAACTTTTTGAGAAGTATCGCCATCATTCTGAACAACTTTCACTATGAAACCGATTTGATCATATTTTACACTTCTCTATTCATTCCGACCGAGCAGTCATAATTTGCATCAAGGAAAACAAATAAATTTAACATTTAATTAAAAACTTTGTTCTCGTTAATGAAAAGCCTTTCACTGAGTTTGTTGTGTTTCGAACTGACTGATTAAAAATTAGTACTCTGTGGTATGACTATTAATAGAAATTGTTTTTTTTTATTTTATTTAAGATGCCATGTTTTCCAGATAAACATGATCCCTATGAGTAAGCCTTTCGATCGGTACCGTTATTTTTTTTACACCTTTCATTCAGAAAAGTAAGTTTTGCTCCACGACGAGAGGAAGCAAAATTCTACTTTGTATAAGCTACTTTTTTAATCTATTCATTGGCATGTACCCTTTACGCAATGTGCCAATTGAATACAGATCTTTATAAAATAATCGATTGTAATTTCATCGTAATTAATTAAAACGAACATGTTTCAAGTTTTAACTTTAACAACTTCATATGAAAATTTATGAACTTTTCGTTATATTTAAAAAAAATGTCATAATAAATTATGTGTTTTACTGAAATCAAAACTATCGATGACTGTTATTGTGATATAATGAATATTGATATCCGATACCATTGTAATATTCGATTAATTATTTTTACACATTGGTAAAAGTAGCACAGGAATATTTTATCAATTATATAAAAAATAAAGTTTTCGTTTTTCGATTACTGTAAAAGTGGTGAAAGTATAATTCAAAGTATAGTTATTTCATTATTTTTAGATCATATTATTTCAATTTTCCTCATAGTCGGTGTGAAAAGTTGTATATGTCACTCCTTCGTGACGCTCATGATTCTAACTTAGAACACCTCGCTTCACTCTGGGTTCAATGTACCGCCCTCGCCGTAAATACATCATTTTGCTCCCTTGAGACACAAATAACTACTCCGCATTTGGTGGGTTCATAGCGTAGATTTTTCACCAAAGCCCTGCGATACATTCTTAACAAGTGTAGCTAGTTTTGGATAATACAATAAGCCTTCACCTAATACCAGCGATCTGTCATTTAATATCACTTCTCTTATGCAAAGCCATCTTCATAATCAGACAACGGCCACGTTTGCACGGCATTTCCGATTGGGTAACGAAGGAGTTTCTTGAGTAAATTTGAGTAACACAATCTAAATCTGTGTTAGTTTCCGTGTCATAACATGGCCAAAGAATTTGAAATTCTTGTATCTTAGGCTCAAAGGTAATTGATTTCATGCCGGCTTTTTCACTCTTGTATGATAACTATTTTTCTTTCCCCTTGCATTGTTCATCCAGCGTCCACGACGAAAAAGTTTGTTTGAGTGTTGCAAGATATATGTGTATAATAAGATTAAATATTCAAGCAAATACTTTTTGTTTTACCACTTACAATATATTTTGAATATGTATGTGTAGCCTTTGAATGTGTCAACTATTTCTCTTCTGTGCTCTCTATCTCCCTTTGTGATTGCTAAAAAAACTGTTTGTAGAGTTATGGGCAAATACCATACTGTTGCTCAAATAAAATGTCATTTTAACCTTTTAAATCCTACGGAACAGCGGTTTAGTAAACTTCATGCCATGTTAGTAAAATTCAAAACCTATATCGGGGAAATGGCATATTTAGATGCCCGTGGGCGTTAACCAACTTAAGTAAGTCAACACACTATGCTGAATTTACGCTACAGATGTAGTGAATAATCCTTTCCTTTCGTATTTTCTCGGAAATGTTCGTTTTTGTCTTACTACTTCACCGCACTCAGTACCCATCGAGACAAAGTAGGGAACGGTCGCATTGCAAGAGGAAGTATCTATATAGAGTAGTTAATATCACAGAAATATTTTGTTGATATTTATGTTAGATTTTGTGATAAACTTCATGGACTCTCGTGTATTAATGCAGGCCACCTATATTTATTTTTTTGACTTTACATTTCACTCTTGTCTGTCATTTTTGTAAATAATAAACATTTATTTTATTCGATCCACATTAACAATTTATAACAGACATGCCGAAAGCACTAATAAAAGGGAAACGTTTAGATCGGCAAGCCTGCGAAGTTATTTTCAATATTTATTTATATTTCTTAACTGAAAATGATAAATTCAAACATACCAACTATACTGCATACTTTTGTAAAGTCCAAAAACGAGTTTCGGAGGCCAGTGGAATTTCTCAACGAACAGTAAATAAAATATTGCAAAAAGAATACATAAATCAATCCACCTCCAATAGTCCGAAGTCGGCAAAGTTGGGTAGACCAAATAAATTATGTTGTCTAGGTCTTGACGATTTTGACTACAACGTTATACGTCGATTAGTGTATAATTTCCATTTTATATACAAACAAGTACCTACAATTAAAGCCCTGAAGTCCAAGTTATCCGAAGCCATAAATTTCAAGGGATGTGACTTTACGCTAAGAAAAATTCTTAGAAAAATGGGATTTCGGTATAAAAAAGTTGAAAACAACAGAAAATTACTTATCGAGAAAGATGATGTTCGTTTAAAAAGAGTAAAGTTTTTAGCCGCGATAAAAAAGTACAGATTGCAAGGGAGAGAGATTGTTTATATGGATGAAACATACATCCATACCTCACATTTGGCAGGTAAAAGCTGGGCTGACTCGTCAGAAAACGGAGTGAAACAGTTAATTTCTAAAGGACAACGTCTTATAATAGTGCACGCTGGTAGTAGAAATGGGCTTATACCTGGGGCATTGTTAATGTATCAGTCTACTGATAAAACAGGTGACTATCACAACGCGATGAACAATGAAAACTATGAAAAATAGCTTCGTAATCAACTCATTCCAAACTTAGCTCCACATTCGGTACTAGTAGTAGATAATGCTGCATATCATAATAAGTACGTAGAAAAACCTCCTAATTCAAATACCAGGAAGCAAGACATGATTCATTGGATATCCAAACATAACGTTCCGATTGATCCGTCATTAACAAAACTTGAAATATATGAAATTATTTGCAAGTACAAACAAGATTTTGTAGAATACTCTATAGATAAACTTATGAACGAATATGGACACAGCGTACTAAGATTGCCACCATATCATCCTGATTTAAATCCTATTGAAAACATATGGTCTCAAATAAAGGGATACGTATCCAAAAGAAACATCAGTATGAATATGACTACTGTGAAACAATTGGTACAGGAAAAGGTTAATATGATTGGTTCCGATGTTTGGGCCAAAGTATGTGACCACGCCATCAAATGCGAAAACGAGTACCGAAAACACGAACCTGAGTTGGAAAATTATCCGTTCATGAAAACTCTGACGATGATACACCAGAAAATAGTTCTGATTCTGACTGTGATATGGAAGTTGGAAGTATTGTTTCGCATGTCACTGTCCACCCCGCTCCTCCTCCTCTTATCCCGCTGTCATAATCGAAGTCGTTCATCCAATCAGAAAATCATATTTATTTATATTAATCTCTCTGCTGGTTTGTTTTGTTTTATGTTGAGGTGTCTTTTTTGTTATGTCATAGTATTTTTAATTAATTACAAAAATTTATTGTTATAAAAAAGGTCTGCAAAATCCTACTGTAGTTTTGACTTATAGTTAGACTTTTGGGGTTCCAATCCTTATAGAATCATTAGATCATCCCAACCGGAATTTGGTTTTTATCAGTGCATTTTATTGAAATAAAACGTCCTCAGTAACTAGTTATATTTTTGTTTACCTAACGAATTCTTTATATGATAGAATCGTGGTGGTTTTAACATCTCAGTGTAATATACGTCAAACGGGCAATTTGACATTTGAAATTGATAAATAAAGTATGCGATTTATTTGATACCTACACGTAATTTGATAATACAGTAATTCATAGACACATCGGCACCATTCGGGTGTTATCGGAAAGGACTATTCACTACATCTGTACCGAAGTTCCGCAGCTGATTTTTTACGTTGAACGTAGACACACCATACGCGCGGACACAACGCGACAGAAATGACAGAATTGTATAGAAATGCGTTGCCGCCGAATACGCTAGATCGAATTTATGTTTAATCCAAAACGCGATGTAAATTCGGCGAGACACTAATGCCCTGTTACAAGAAGTACTGACAGGCTCTATGTGACCGTCATTTTACAAACAAAAACACCATTGACAGTTTTGTGTGAAATCTGGTGCTCCCCAAGCGATGATGGATGGTGTTTTGGTACGTTTAAAAAAAAACATTACAATTAAAACGTACTAAACACCATTATCGAGCTGGATCAGAACTTAGCTGCCATAATATAAAACGAAGTACACCCAAAGATCTTGAGTTTCACACGAGTTTCATTATTGTTGGACAATGTTGGAAAAGTAGGCCCATCATTTTTGTTTTATCTGTGGGCTTTATCTGCTCTAAGTGACTTATCAGGACTTCTTGAAACCGGCCCCTGATGTCACACAGACACTGTCTTTTCCTGAGTGAAAGACAGTGACATCAAGACTTTGATTGTCCGTCAAGCTTTAAGTTCGCTATTTTAACCTGTATTTCCTGCCTCCCTGTACCTGATTGTACCAGTTATTTCATTAAATGAATATTCGAATTATGCGATGCAATCACGGGTTTACGTTTCGTTTCACCCACAGCCGGATGGCAATCGGTGGCTTGTTTCATGAAGCAACAAATTGCAACTTTACAAGTTTTAATAGGCAACATTGATAATTAATAATTAATATACCCATACACTTTAACGATGTTGTCCGTTTAGAGTTGTTATAATTATTATTAAGTGTGTGTGCTCACTGCTGGGCTGGGTCATTCTCCCCCTCTTCCGGTATATTCGATCCTGTTTTGTTTCCCTTTAATCCCATAAACTCAACTCATCACTCCATCTCTTTCTGGGTCGGCCACGCTAACTATTTGCATTGTATAATTGTACAAATGAATTTTACTTGTTATAAAATATGGGCTGCAGACCGTCTGGTATGCACGTGGCCATTCGCGTGAGTAACTCGTCCTTCGACGGATGCGACAATGAAAAAAACGATTCAGTTGCAACGTGTGTAATTGAAATGAAGTGTTGAATTTAGTGACGACAACGGTAACGTACCTGCGTCACACTTCTGCGTATATACTGTAAGAGGTTGAAAATGTTACGAAGGTCAGCCCTCATCTCACTGATCATGCGATCTCCTGTCTTCTTTATACCTGACTGTAGCGAAGCATAAAAGCGGAGGGTTTTGTGTATGCATACAGGATGTATGTCTGTTGCTATGTTATCCCGTAACTACTCAACGGTTTAACTGACTTTGTAGAATGATACTTCATTAGATTTGTCTTGATAGCCTGAGTGTCACTGGGTACAAACAATAAAAAAATGGCGGATTTTATGCGGGCTTAATAATCTATTTTCAGGATTGTCGAGTGGGGTATCAAAATAAAAGGCTTTAAAAGGTGAGTGCTGAAATATACGGATTACTGGTAAGAAGAACTAGATACGTTGGGAGATGCTAGCATGGGTCAAAACTGACCATTCTTACTATCAAACACCCTACCCAAAAAATTACCGTTTCAGAGTTACGGGACCTTTAAAGATTTTTGAGGAAAAAATGTCACTTTGGCACATATTTATATAATAAATAAAAAATAACTTATAAAAAAAACAGCCAAATGCAAGTCGGACTCGCACACGAATGGTTCCGTACCACCGTAAAATGGTAAGGATGGTGTGGAGTGAATAGTTTGGATTTTACATAGCAAAATATTGTTTACAAACTTATTAGTGTGGCACTTTCACACTCGATGTACGTAACCTGGCGCAGTCATAAGTTTGTATGTGGTATTGAAAGATTTGTTGTAAGGGAGCCCCCTTAAATATTTATTTTATTCTGTTTTTTTTTGTATTTGTTGTTACGGCGGCAACAGAAATACGTAATCTTTAAAAATGTTAACTAGGTATCTAACTATCACTGTTCATGATATACAGCCTGGTGACAGACGGACAGACAGATAGACAGACAGCGGAGTCTTAGTAATAGGGTCCCGTTTTTACCCTTTGGGTACGGAATCCTAAAAAGACAAAACAGTAGATGAATCACACTTAGAGATTCCATACGATTTAATTACAGTGTTAAATGGAATACCTTTATTGTGGAAAAGATACATTGGTTATCTTTTGATACAATTTATAAAATACCTTAAACTAAAATTAAATAACAACTAAGTCAAATAAAAAATTTATTATTGAACAACCCGCCCCACGTCACTCCAGGTGCAAAGGCGCCAATAACACTACCGCATTGCCGCGCTGAATAGCTATGGCTAACCTTCGCACCAGAAGTGACCCAGAGCGAAGATCGAGATCTCTCTCTTGTAAGCGGCGCCCCACTTCCCTAAAAAAGGTTTGGGCCTCCGAGCACCAACACCCAGTAACCTCCACCGCAAGAGGAAGGAATAAATAATTTGAGAGGCCCAAGAACTGGTCCCTCCTCCGCACTGCCGCCAGCTCAGCCGAGCTATATTAATAAAACACGACGACTACTAACGACTCATTGTATCTTGTATTTGACTGTAAAATTCTGGTATTGTGGGAATCTGATAAATTAGGAATCTGGTCCGCTGGTCATCTGGTATTTTGGGAATCTGGTAGAGAGAGGGAACAAAGGCTCCAGGCGCCTGCATTGTGCGACTTATGTGCGCAGCAGCAAAAGTGCTGACATATGTAGCATCCCAGAGGAGACATTTGCCTTTTTGCCAGGGCACCAACCAGGTCAGACCGGCAAAGCCCAACATACATGGCACATTCGCTGACACGACCGCTCTCCGAACAATGTCGTTTAACGTGTCGACCAATTAAATGTAATAGAGTAGTTTTACCGCTCGCATTTAATTTTTATTTTATTTTAAACTCTTTTGTAATATTATCAGGATTTAATAATCACGACATTTATTATCCAATCAAACCACAGATGACGACCGCTTTAGCCTAGCGGGTAATAGTGACCCTGCCTACGAAGCCGAGACGGTCGGGTTCGAATCCCGGTAAGGGCAAATATTTGTGTAATGAGCAAGAATATTTGTTTCTTAACTACGTAAGTATTTATCTCTCTCAAATATATCGTCGTCTAGTACCCATTACACAGGCCTTGTTGAGCTAATATGTGCCTCGTTTCATTTGTGTACGATGTCCTCTAATATTTATTCATAAAAAAATGCGCGAATGCACAAGATGATGAAGTCATCCTAGCGCTGACACTTGTCGAAGCTAAATCTTTTAAACACCTACTTGTCTTAAATAGCATGACTCTGATTTTCCGTTAAAATTTCAGTGGCTGGTTGTGCTTGCCGGTGTTTAGAGATAGACACCTCTTAGACTATGTTTCATATTTTTGTTGGAAGATGGATATGGATAGTCTTTCCATATTTGTACAAACCCACTGAAATACAGTCCTCCCGCCCGTGTCATGTACGCACCCGCGCCAAATCCCTTTAGATGAGCACACGACACATCTTCTCTCCGTTTTACTGCCTCAATTCTCACGAAGATTTGTGCGATGCTATTAGATGCTCCTAAACTTTCTTCGCTCCTACACGTTTACAAATATTAATAAATCAAACAAACAATTATAGTGTCACTAAAATATGGAACGCTAAATCCATAATAGAGAGAGATTGCAATTCAAAAAATACTCCTGCAGAATTAGCCTTGAGTCGTCTGTATCTGTCTTTGACGGTTCAAGTTCGTTTAAATATATAGATGAGGAATTGAGTCGTTATAAGATATCTTTGCAGTAGAATAAAGTGGCAAAGCCAAAATTATTTTAATACAGCAACATTCAGTAAGTGTTACTTGAGTGGCCCCGTAGACTCAAGTGAAAAATAGGAACAATAGCGCAAATGCGCTTGAAAGTTCCCATCAGTATTTTTATTTTGATAAAAGACTCGATTTCATAAAGGTTTATTATATATATTAATCTTCCACACGCCTTGACGTTACGTGCATTACCATTCTGCGGGCTTATACCACTTAAGTCACAGCTAGTGGGTGTTACTGGAATACACTTTTTTGGGTTTGCCAACTCTTTATCATACTGCAAAGTTAGCTTTGCATGATTCTAGAATATCTAATAAAAAAAATACGTGTATATAATATACAAAAATAAGGTAGTGCCTTTGTTCGACTTGACGGGGGCCCTCTCGTGCCGCCGGGTTAACGCAGGTCATTCCCGAGATAATGAAAAATCCTCTCCATATAGTAAACCTTGCCATATTTTTTTACTTCTTGCTTGCAACTTAAATGCTATTTGTGTAAAAACTTTCTCATAAAAGTAAAGCTTTCATAAAGCTTACGAAGAATTTATTATGCTCAGAACTGTGCTTGCGAAATGACTTTCGAGAATCATTAAGCTTAGTAGGGGAGGTAATTAGCTAAGCTTTTGTGCCACACATTATTTGTCATTTACATTATATCAATCATAGTACATTTACTTAATTGTCTAATACTAAAATGACCTAAAATAGACATAAACATTTACATACAGGCATATACACCGCTTCTGGCCTCACACTAGGATACCCTGTGTTGTGGGAACCAGAAACAGCGACGTCACACACATATAACACCCAAGACCTGGGGATTTTTACTGTATCCCAGCCGGGGATCGAACCCGGGACCTCTCTCAGGGTAGAAGAGCCACAACCGAAGCGTCATAGAGGGCATCAATTGTGAC
The DNA here is from genome assembly GCA_949825045.1 of Argyresthia goedartella. Lineage (NCBI taxonomy): Eukaryota > Metazoa > Arthropoda > Insecta > Lepidoptera > Argyresthiidae > Argyresthia > Argyresthia goedartella. The sequence goes on along the minus strand of OX463821.1, from coordinate 14,061,229 downwards.
AATGTTTCATGGGTCTTTATTTAATAATAATCGTCGTCTCATCCTCTCATACTGAATGCAAGATAAATTTAATAATCTATCTTGCATTTGATATGAGACGATGAGATAGGTATAGATTATTGACATGGCAGGTAAGGCAGGGTAACCCTTTTTCATACGACTTCAGTAGGCTTTGACTCTATCGTTCGGCCCCCCACGTACCTATCGTATGTTATGTTCTTTACTTTTTAATACTCTATTGCAAGATAAATAATTGGTAAGATAGATGAATACTGATTATAATATTCCCTATGAGTTTTCTCCTTTATTTGGCAATTATCTTATCTTCGTCCTCAGGATTAGCATATAACACTTGTAGTACCGCCTACACGGAAAAAAATATCTCGTACTGGCAACCAGAATTATGTTATAGTTACAGTACTGTCTTTTTGTATATGTGAAGACAAAACGCTTTGCAAACAATACCACATTGATCTAGTTAAATTCACATAGCAAAATGTTCTATACCAAAGAATAAAAAATACAATAGAATTGTTATTTATATAGCGATCGCCGTTTCACACCATATTGAGATTTCTTTATTTATTTGAAAATTTAGATTAGTTGCTCATCTTTTAACCCACAACCATCTGGTGACCTTTCATTCGCGATTTAGTGCTCGGCGTTTTGGCACGTGCTCGTCGTTAAAAAAGTGATAAAATGCATAAAAGGAAACACAATTACGATGACTTCGAAAATCCACGTAAAAAACTTAAAAAGTTGGAACGCAAAATACGACGTGGTAAAAGAGGTAAAAGTCGTCACAGAGATTACGAATCTTGACCAGCCAGATTCATCCCCTAATGTATTTTATTTTATTTAATTGTATTATTGGTATTGTGATTCATATTTTAAGCGAATTTATAATTCATGAATGTAGGTAGTCAAAGTTGTTGTTCACAAGTACATTTATAGTTTATGTCACAATCCCTACTACGTATGATTATGATACAGAGGGGTTTGCGTGTTATCCTTTGGGATTCCACTACTCAGAAAATCTCCTATATGTTAATCATTAGGATTGTTTCTAAAATAAAAAGATACCATTAACGCCAGCTATCCCTGACACTTGCAACGATGCAATTACGTCAGATATTCGCAAGTCAGGACGAGTCGGCCCCAAGCCACGGGAAAGTACCCGTGAAGCCGCGTTTTCGCCTCCTACCTCTATCACCGATTGTTATGTGTCAAGTTCCGCTCGCTTAGATAAGACACGGAGTGAAAGTATCTTACAAACTCCGTTACACATTGTGTTTCGTCCAAAATGAGCCCATTTTGCAAAATACGTATGTTACTGCGAGCTGCCTTTTTAGAATTGATATGATTACAAAAATAACGTTGTTCCACGTTGAATGAACATATCATACTTACTCTTTTACATTTACAATATTATACAGGGGTTGTCAATCTACCAATAGTAATGAGAAGTATACTCTATGGAAATCCGCATTACCAAAAATTCCATTGTGTGTGGCCTGCCTCGCTTCCCCGGGCGGATGCTGAAGCTGCGCCGGCCTCAGAGCAGGGGCGGCGATGGCGGCGGTGGCGGCGACTCGACCCGGCACTGTGGTCTGTTGCTCGCCCACCACAAGCACGCTCAAAAGCTTGTACACAACAGGGCTCACTAGAACAAAATCTAGTTGTCTATTATTGTAGTTTGGTACGCTGTTTCACTGAGTAAATCCCTAAAAACTTAACACCTTCATAATAAATAGAGACAATAACAGAACAAGAATATAAATTTAAGTCACCAATCACTCCCTCTGGATGTCGGCTATCTTTTTTAGAAGGATCCTAAAAACTACCGTCTGCATCGGAGGTCTTCCCAGGATGATTGGTGGTACGAATTTTTTGCATTTTTTTCCCAGCCTTTATATTGTACAGCTCTATGAATCATTCATCAGTGAATGGTGAAGGGACTACACTATTTGTTTTGATCATTAGTTTGTGGTCCTCTAAAAGAGAAAAAACAAATATCCAGAGCCATAAAATATAAAATAATTCTGTTCGACACGCCGCCGGCGTGGTCATTGCGGCCGTCCTGAATTTTAAACGCTGAAATATTGAATGGTTTCTTCAAAAATACAATAATATTTTTATTGTTCTGAAAATGTTTTCTAGTAGAGATAACGTTGTTAACACATATTCATTGTTGTTGTTTTTCTCATGATAGCTGATTTGTGTCAATAGGGAGCATTTTCTAAGAAGTCTGTTATTCTCACGTCGGTGACTACATTTACTAACTTCAAAATTACTTTTTTTTTCGAACTAAGATAGGGTTTCATTAGCTACTCAGATCTACAACTTTCATTGTTCTACAAATTACAATCCAAACAAAACCCTTGACATGTCAGTCAAGTCAGCGCAGTGTAAAATGAGGCTGGAATTAAAGGATTGTCGCGCCTCGCGATCCCCGGCATCCAGAAATTAAATCCTTTATTCTTTTAGTCTAAATCATAGCAAATATTCACTATTACTTGGTGGAGTATAGACTAAATAATAACAAACAAAAATGTATTTTGTGATAAACAGAAACACTGGTAAGATCAAATGAACATTCGTCTAAATTTACTTCATTTTCGACCTCTGTGTTGCCACTAGAAATGCTCCGCCTTGCTTACTTCCATCCGCTCGGTCGCGCCGTAAAATAGAGACCCCTGGATGTACTATTTTAATCAATCAATCAATCGAATGTCTTTAGTACTGTAAATATTTACATATACTTAGCAATCGTCATTTTTTGCCTCTTCTATACATTGGACCACTGTGGGAGAATAATATCCCTTTTTTGAAAAAGTCGCTTTTACATGGTTTTAAATTTCTCAAATGGCGATTTCAAAATCTCCTGAGGTATCTTGTTTTAGAAGAGAATGCACTGACCCTTGAAAGAATTGCTAACCTTCGCGAGTCCAAACCGGGGCGCCACTAGTCTGTGGTTATTTTGTAGGTAAACATTATTTCTATCGCTAAGTTTGGAAAATGTTGTAAGGTTCTTGCGTACATTTAGTATGTCAATTTCTTTAAAAAGCTCTTTTAAGGAATCTCTGCATTTTATGTTATAAATCGCTCGAGTAGCTCTTTTCTGTAAATTAAAAAGTTTTAATATCCGCTACTTTCCCCCACAACAACATACCACAGGACATGACACTAAATAAGTTTATTTTAGTTACTTTCAGTGGCTAAATCTAGGCTAGTTAGCCTAGATTTAGCCACATCCGTGTTTTATCTGATGTTCCTTGGTTATACTTGGTTTTGCCAGCATTTAAAAATAAATGATTAACTGTGAACCAATTCAAGGTTAAGACAATATACCATTAATATCATCAAAATCTGATTTTTGATTTTGAATTTTGCAGACCAGTAAAGTATCATCAGCAAACAACACTATGTCAGTCAATTTCTCTACCATGAAAAGCAGATCGTTAATATACACCAGGAATAAGAAAGGGACTACTATGGAACCTAGTGGAACGCCAATTTTTACTCCCGATCCATCAGATTTCACATCATTGACTTCTGCTCTTTGAATTCTATGAAGGTATGGTCTTAGGAAATACAACGCTTTATTTCTAACTCCGTAATGATTTAATTTCATTAGTAGCGTATCATGATTAACACAATCAATAAATACTGATACATCCTGTGTGGCCTCCCATGCAGAATAAATATGAGATTTGTTATTTTTATTAGGTTATTTTTTCATAACATCATGAAAACTGGAGTTTGGTAAACAGTTATTTATAACTTAGTGTCCCAACTTATTCAATAATATACCTAAGTTTCTTGCAATTTTGCTTGAGCTGATTATCCAATATGACAAATTATCCGCTAACATCAATTCCTCTAAGAAATTTTGGGTATTTAGTGCTGCTGAACCATAAGACCCCTCTTTTAATTGTGTATTTTGATTAAGGGCATCACACAACTCCCGCTCTAGACTATTCTAGAAAATTGAAATAAAAAAAACATCTATTTATTATTTTCAAAGCATACTCATATTCAGCACCGCAGTGATAAAACCATGAACTATCATTTGTAACCAATTTTATACTTCGAGTTCATTTTCTTGTTGTGAGTATAACGTAGACAGCTCGATTTTTAGTTAAGTTTTATTACCATTAGGTAGGTAGGTAGCATTAGCTTCTATCCATATCCTTTCATTGTCCCCCTTTTCACACGTCAACTAGATACACTATTCCCTAGATAGTTTTAATTCTTCTTAAACCAGTTTTAGTTGGGATTCTATCTGGCGTGCTTTACAGGTCTGCATTATATATATGAATAAGTAGGTATTATGTATGAGTGTCAACAAACTTCTGGCTAGGTAGGATAATCACCAGGGAATTGAGGTTACATCAGCTAAGCCAAATTCTCACATCCTCATGTGCCTCTCCGGCATCTTATTTAATCCTTGCTATCTTGGCTTCTTAAAAGATCGTTATGAATTACTATCTTCGGACAGGCCTCAGAGATCTCAAGTTCGGTCACTGCTTATAACTCCGCAACACAACACATGAATGAACTGAATGAATGAACGCATAAAAAAAATGAACATGCGTTCAGACTACGAGCTGTCAGGCTCTAGAACAAACTTCCTAGTGCCATCAAAAACAGCTTTTCACTTTCTATTTTTGAAAGTCGCTTAAAAGAACACTATCTTTCTTTTCCATAATAGATTTATGTAAGTATATTATTTTGATATATATTTTTGGCAAGCCTCAAGGTGGGTCAGCATATGAACATGTCAAAGACCAAGGCCATGACAAATAGAACTGAGCATCCAGTGGAAGTGGATGGGTCCTGAATTAAATATATCCAAGAATACATCTACTTTGGCCAAATAGTCTCTTTCCAGAGCAGACAAGACAAAGAGGTCGAAAGACGAATTGATAACGCCTGGAGGAGTTATTGGTCTATGAAAGATCTCATGAAGGGACAACTTCCGTTGTCTCTAAAACGAAAGCTCATGGACATGTGCATTCTTCCCATCCTTACCTACGGAGCTCAGCTTGGTCTTTGACTGACATCAAGTCTAGGCTCAAGGTTTGCCAGCGAAGTATGGAGCGCAGTGTCCTGGGGGTCCTATTTAAGGATCGAGACTGGAATACTGAGTGACGCTCCAAAACTAAAATAAAGGACGTAGCGGAAAAGGCAGCTAAATTGAAGAGAGAGACTGGAGATTGAGAAAATTCTTATCTCAAATAAGAATCTTAAAAGCCAGTTGGGCCAGCTGCATAGTGATTGGGTCGATGCCTGTGCGGAAAGAGACCAGTTCAGAAATCTGTTAGACTCACTTGACGAGTGCTACCGTACTCAAGAGTCGAGCCTTCAGAAAATATCAGCGCTTGAACAACAGTTAATAGAAGCGTACCAAACTATCCAACAGCTGATGGACCAAAAGGCTCAATCAAGAACAAATATCTCTCTGTACCATGAACTGGTCAGGCAAATTCATATGACTCCAACACAGCAGCCAAAACCAATAATAAATGACTTAACAAATACTAAACAGAAAACTACACCACTGTTAAAAACAAGAAAATACTTTAAAAAATTTAGAAAAATAAATAAAGCTATTTTCAAAACCCGAAACCGGCTACAGATGCTTGACACCGGAAAATAATAAATTTTATGATTCAGGATTTTCAAGATTGCTGCAGGAAAGATCTGAAGAATATCAGAAAAAGGTCACTGAACTCGAGCTGAAAATTTCGCGCCTTGAGATTGAAGATTGCCCGCTGGCACGTGCATCGCACCGCACTCCAACACGAGTGTACCGCCACTCACCTCCACTCATGCTCAGAGAAGAACAATAGCAAACAAAATAACTGTAGTTATTCAAATAAGATAGGTGTAGATTTTGGTAAGTTTTTGCATTATGGCCCTAAGCAACAAGTGACAAATATTTGTTGTCCTAATAGTTCCTTTGAGGAAATTATAAAAAAGATAGCTGTGGGGAATTTTAATGAACTTACCACCAATGTTATTATGGTAGGAAACCACTCAAACATTAGTCGGAGTGCATTAGATACCGGTATACTGCCGTCATAAGCAAAACTTTCTACCTTTCTGCATAAGTAAGAAAGCGCTGTCTGCTCTGTATCTAGGATTTTTTGATACCAAAAAGGCGGCATCTGCAAGGATTTTGTACTAATAAAGATCAAAAATGGGGCATGTGTAAAATGCAAAGGTAAGAGGCCGTATCTGCTGGTAGAAGCCGCCTTCTTCCTTTGTTTTTGTAGATGCTGCCTTTATTGTTTCAACGTAGCCGGGATTAGTGTGCAGATGCGGCCGACCATCGTTCATTCATCTATTGAGCGTTGATTGACGAACACGTGGCGCACTGTGCTTGCATATTACCTTACCAGGCTCTAATGTAGAAATGTTGGTCTGTACATAAAATATTTAAAAACTTTGGGATACAAGATGGATTAGACAACGCGTGGGAATAAATAAAAGAAGTTCAAGAATCAAGTTGATAATTGATTTAGCTGCAACATAGTGTAAGTCTACTACTGGTTTATTTTAAGTCAGTATGTTAGAAACAAATATTTTATGTATTAAATGTAAAAAAATATAAGTCTTATTATGTAATTGGGTTAAAACTTAGAATCCAAAGTCCGGCTTTACGACGTGAGGGTGTTTTTAGTTGATAGAGCATTGCTCCACGATTACAACGGACCACAATTACATTCCCATTACAAAGTATACCTCGCACCACGAATTAAGAGCGCTGAGCGACGTTGGCGGGAATTACTGCACATATGTATAGGTATTGAGAAGTGACCACTGCGCATTCAAGGCCACCGCTCATAACGTGTGGCGCGACGTGTATTTAATATTTTTAAAGAAAATTACGAAAAACATTCATTCTAACCTCAAAATGGGTAACATTTCACACTGAATTCGTATTTCAGCTAATATTCCCATCATTAAACATTGTTTTTATTTGCATACGCTTCGCCCCTCTCTGATTCGCTACCTTCTGCTTTGATTCTTCAAAGTTCCATAACCTTACAACCCAATTGCAATTTACCCACAATACTCTAGCCAAATTTAGATTTTCATTACTTTCAGTCGCAAGCTCGCTCCTCTTGTTGCACATTATTATTTTTGTTTTTAGCCCCCATTAGTATTTTTAACCCCCCCTGCTCCCCCCGCGCCATCATGGCGCCCACTTTGTTTATGTTTTACCTGTATCGAGGTTTAGTTTTTTAAGTTTGACTTTACCAGCTTCCCAGGAAATACCAGTCGGATTTCCGAAAGTAAAAAAAGGCAACATTCTTCATAATTAAAGGAAACTTCTCCCAGATAATCGAAAGAGTTTCTGGAAAAATCATGCCGAACTAGTGGACCAGGAAAGAGATCTACCTCTTGCTGCAATAACAGCGTCCCCGCAAATAATTTTGTTTGGTTCAAAATACTTCTCATTACCTATTTTAAGTTCTCATTAAATATTTTCATAAAATATTGTCTAGTTTCACTAAAAGTGTATTTCATCTTTCAAAAATAACATGTACATACCACCTTTCTGCCTGTATTTAATGTGCAGGTTGATTTACTGGAATTAAAAAAAGGCTGCATCTATGTTTTCTGGCTACAATTCTTTCATTTTGAATATATTTCGTTATTTTATTTTGTTTTTAGGTAAAACTAAATTAAAGAAACTCCTAAAATATAAAATATCCTTGGTGTTATCCCACCTAGTGAAGAGATATGGAAAAGTTACGTTTTGCCATTTATCTCAAAACTATGACTTGTCATCATAAACCTCAAAGCATGGCTATATGTGACAAACTTAGCTCGGATCATTGTGGACAAAGCGTTGTCTTCCCTTGCAAATTGAATAAAAACTCCCAGGAGTTTACATACAGACTCATTACCACCAACCGTATAGGACAGTTCTCGGAAAGCATTGGTAAGCAACTTAATTACTTACCGTTTGTTGGGAGTCCAGATGACCCTTGCAATTCCTTGTTCAAAGTGATTGAGAAAAAGTTTAATGATATATTTAAATTAAAAACATGAAGAGGTAGCATCAAGGCGAGATTTGATGACTGGGCTACAACTGGTATTTATAAAAACAGAAACGAATTGTATGTATGTATTTATATTTACAAAGATGTAAAAATGTCCTTGATACAAAATTTTTAGAGAAAATAAATCAATATTCAGAGAAATTCAAATCTATGTGCCATGCAGCAAAGTTCCTTTACCTGAATAGGAAAATTAAGCAAGCTAAAGACAAAATTAAAACAACATGGAAAATAATCAATACCCAAACAGAACAAAATGAAACCTCGAAACCGGACATTTATTTTAAATATAGACGATAATTATTTTGTAAAGATTGCGAAGTTTGCCAATTCAATTGAAGATTTCTTTAACAAAATTCCACTCGAATCCTTAGATTTATCTACAGCGGAGGATGCTTCCATGCTATTTAATAATGTTTATAAGTGTGATGATATATTTAAATTCAGACATATTAATGTAGACACGATTGTTAAGACATTTAAATTGCTATTAAAAACACCTAAGATCTTTGGCGAATATAAACAAAAAAAATAACTTATATTATTGATTCAATTGCTCCATGTCAAGTTATAATATTTAACAAGTGTGTTAATGAAGGAGTTTTTCCTGACGTTTTGAAAAATAGTAAACTGATTCCTTTATATAAGTCCGGCAATAAAAGTAATCCGAATAACTACAGACCAATATCAATACTCCCTGCTCTAAGTGAAATATTTGAAAAAAATATCTTAAGCCAGTTATTGACCCATTTTATTATAAACCGACTGTTCCATAGTGAGCAATATGGCTTCACTAAAGGGCGTTTCACTACAGATGCATGAATAAGGATCATTAATTGGAGATGATCAAATTTATAATACTATTGTTACTGCTCATGCATTTATTATATTTTTTTTTCTTAAAGCATATCTTTAATGCTTGGGAGAGGTCAGAAGATGCAATTGGTGTTTTCTGTGATCTTTCCAAAGCATTTGATTGCGTTAGTCACGAAACGTTAATTTATAAATTACAGCAGTACGGAGTTCAGGGGAAAACCCCCGAACTTGTCTTCTCTTATCTTAGTAATATAATCCAGAAAGTTGATGTAAATGTAAAGAGGTCATCAGGATCTCTCATCTTAATAGGTGTCCCTCAAGGTTCAATATTGGGCCCGTTTAGTGTTTGGTATATATTAACGATCCTGACTTTTTTGTAAAAAACTAATGTGATAGTGTTTTGTTTGCTGATGATACTTCACTTTTTTATGATTGACAGAACCCAAATATTTTTTACGATGTTAACAAAGCAAACACGCTAGTTCTTAAGTAGTTTACTACCAATAATATAAAGAACATTTATATAAAGTACGTGCTTAGTCAAAAGGCCGGCCGATAAGGGAACGTTTTCAGTCAAATGGCTAAAGGTCCTTCGGGCTAATAACTGAATGAAACATTTACCGGGTTGTCTAAACGTGCCTAGGCAAATGAATAACCTAAGACGGATTGCGGAATAGCATGGGATTGCTTCGATCCAACACAATGGTAAGTGATAATACAGCGTTATCGTTTTTCTTGCCAAGTACTTCACTTAAATTCTTTGCATTAATAGGGTTGTACAGTCACGACCATGTTGAATAACTTACTCTAGTGCAGGCAACAGCGCAATACATTTACTTTAAAACTTTTGTTTAACTAAGATTCTATGGCTCGTATACACTGCTGATATTTCAAACTTTGACGAAGCGTTCAAACTACGGGATATAATAAATATAACATCTCAAGGACAGAAGGCTATAATATGACCGACACTTCAACAAGTAATAAAGATTAGTTTTTCGTGACGAGTAACCTACATGTTTTGCACCAAAATATAGCCGGCTTAATAAATAAATCAGACTTGTTAACTCTACATCTAAAGAATCTCGAAGCGAATGAATAAACGATTGATCTTATTTGCATCACGGAACATAACATGCAATCCGGAAGAGAAGACGTGCTTGTTCTGCCCGACTATCAGCAAGCATCTCACTACAGTAGAGACAACAGGCATAAGGGTGGTTCTTGTATATTGATCAGAAAAGATACTGTACAGGAATCTCCCCATTATATCTAATATATCTGTGAGAGGCATATTTGAATGCTGTGCGGTAGAGCTAACTGACTTCCAAGTTATTGTGGCATGCGTGTACAGAAGTTTTTAACATAAATATATTGAAGGAAAACGGTCAAACAAGGGAATGTAAAGATTTATTGCTAGGCTACAATCTTACGTTAGCATTGCCTGAACCCACTAGACCTGAAAGTGGTACCTGCTTGGACAATTTTGCACATAATTTAAAACGAGGATGCAGGGATGAGGTGCTTGACTACGGCCTTTCGGATCATACTGCGCAATAGCTAAAATTTCCTGTTAAGAAAACATGCGTAATTGATTATTGGAGAACTAAAAAAAGGGTTTTTAGCCAGGAAAACTTAGTAAAATTTAAAAAATATCTAAGATGTTTATCATTTTCAGATTTGTACCGATCAAGTAATCCAAATATATATATTCTAAGAAGCTATCATAGCATATATGCTATGATAGCTTCTTAGAATCCTTTCTTCTCTTATATATAACTTGTGCTTCCCTTACGTAGACGTAAAACTAGAAATAAAAAATAAACTTGAATGGATATCGGGAGGTATTAAGAAATGTAGTAAAAGACAAAGACAACTTCTGTGGCAATGGCGGAAAAATAAATCGGAAGAAAATAAACAGTTATTTAAAAATTATTCGAAACTATTCACACGAATTATAAAGTTAACACAGCAAGCACAAAATAACCACTTAATTAAATATTCTACCAATCAATCAAAATGTGCTTGGAATATTATCAATAGCTCTAAGACATCGGTTTCCAATGAGCATATAAAAAAAATTTAATCGATGATTACGAAATAACTGACACGTAACGATAGCAGAAGATTTCAATGATTATTTCGTAGACCAAATACCACCAACAAATCGATGTTTGGATGGGACTTCACGTGTGAAAATAAACCATCAAAGACAATCGATTTTCATAAACCCTGCGACACCAGACATCATCATCAAAATTATAGGTTCACTGAAAAATTAAAATAGCTTTGGATATGATGGTATACATACCAGGGCACGGGCATAGTGATATTATAGTTCAACCACTTAGCCACATAGTGAATGCTTCCATAGAGTCCGGTATATTCCCGGAAAAGCTCAAACCATTAATTATAAAGCCACTTTTCAAAAAAGAGAATAGAGAAATGATGAAATACCGACCAGTTGCTCTAGAATATGACACCAAATATATGTCACCGTAATATTGTCAAAACCGTTAGTTGATAAACTAAAGTTTTTTTTCACGTTAGTTGGTCAACTGTCGACAGATAGTAAACTGTAGCGTACGTATATGACGCGTTAGTTGATAAACTTACAATTAAACCGTTAAATAGTAAACTGGTTTAAACTTGAATTGAAAACTAGAGGGGGCGAGCGCAGCGAAGCCCCCGAATAGTTTTCGTGTTAGGTTGACATGTTAGAACAAAAGAAACGTAAATTCTAAACCTTGGTTTATTATCTGTCGATAGTTGATCAACTAACGCTGGTTTACTATCTGTCGATAGTTGATCAACTAACGCGTTAGTTTTTCAAGTAACGGTTTTGACATCATATATACTATAACACCAATGTGAATGGCCTAATAGAGCAAGTATGTCTCGCTCGCTCTCGCCCTTGACGCGACGTTAGGACAGTGAAGGACGCTATGACGACAGTTATTAGGTTGGCGCTATGCAAAGTGTAAGTTTTATTCCTATTTTAAGGAGTTGTTAGGAACATCATCTTAATAATCACAATGAAGCCGATTTGATCAGAGCAACTTCTTTCACGGATCACTCCATACATTCTGGGCCTGGTGGTCAGCTCATTTATATGAAGAATTGAAAAAATAAGTTGCTCTGACCAAATCGGCTTCATTGTGATTATTAAGATTATACAAAGTTGCTCTAATCAAGCCGGTTTCTCAGTTAAACTTGTTCAGAATGATGCACCAACGGACGGTTAATTGGTTTAATTAAGACTATGAAGGGGACGACTGGGCCTAGCAGTAGGCGAGTGTGAGATGATCGATATGAGTGTATTCGGCTATACGACATAAAAATATTGCTGTAATTTGGTAAGCGAAGCGAGCCTACCACTTTATCACAATCCAGTAACGCATGTTGCACTTTATAAAGATACTATTACTTACACCTATATGAGCTTTGATATAGTGATTTAAATTCATGTTTCAATTGAGATCTATCATATTTCCTAAATAAACTCAAAAATCTCTAAGACAAGTTCTCAAGCGACCTTTCGCGCGCCATAACAAAGCTGCTCATTCTGCTAGTTTATAAAGCCGTCTGTCCTCTGTACAAACTTGGGGTCACACAGTGTTTTCAAACTCCATGCGAAAGTTTACAGCTTGCATTTCGTGAGCTCGGTTATTACACGCTAGAGAACAAGAGTTTATTGTTCGTAAGCCGCTGTTGTAAAACTTGTAGAGCCACGGGAGTACGTGAGTACAACCACAGAATAACTAATAGTGCTATAACAGCTGAATTACATATTAATGTCTGTGTTCTGTGAAAGCTTGTGTGAAATGGTTCGAGGTGAGGTTGTGAAAATGGACAAACACGAATTGTATGCAGCTGCAAATATTTCTGTTGAGAGGTGTAACAGGGTGCAGTTCATTTAGATCGTAAGATAAAATTTAAAACAACAAATATGTGTAAAAGAATTTCGAAATATAATTGACAAATTTATTGTTTTACTTATTAATGATCCAAATGATCTTGTATTTTCGGTGATTGAAAATCTCACAGCCTATACAGGATGTAACAGATGTAGGGATGGGCCTATGGGATGTAGTGAGAGACGTGTTTGTTGGTTCAAAGACGGGCGTTTATTGACTAAGGATGGACACAGACATTGGTTATTATAGAGACGTATCGGCTAAAGGTTGTGACACACTACACCTCCCACCTTTTTTTTGAAAGAAAAAATTTGGTATCTAATTTTTTGTAAAATTAAAACAAAATTTATTTAAAAATCTTAAAATAAATAACATATTCAATCCAATGTGTTTTTTATCTTTTAATTTCAAATATACTACTTTTAAATAATATGCTGTTATTTATTCCAAATCAAATAACATCATCAACATCAACAAACTTTGCAAAACATCTTACATTTCATTTTAACATTTTAACCTTCTGATAACTCTTCATCTGATAACTGATAATTATTTATTAAAAAAAATACTGTTATAAAAACATAACCAAAACATCAACAGTAGTGAAGTATAACTAAAAATATTTATTTTAATTTTCAAATTTATTAATATTTTTTTAACATAAACAATGACAAATTGTCAAATATAATTTTAATCAAAATAATTATCTTTGCATTTTCAATTGTTTTTTTTTTAACTACACCGCCATTGCAAAAATATAGGTATGAAAACGATACATGTTTATTGTTAATAATATAAAAATTAACCATACATAGGTTGTTTACTATTACTATGGGTATAATGTGGTTTATAATCCACCATTCTAAAAGTAAAGATACATGATAGGTAAATAATTAAAACCTACGTCGATAAAAAAGATTCAAATACTAAACGCAAACTGTTGGTAAAAAAGAATTTGTAGTAGGTAGTGTTCGATTCAAAATCGATACTCGATCGATGGTTTCGGAACGGCCATTTTGAATTTGACAGTTGCTGTCAACCGAGCAGTTTTTTGACAACTGACTGACGAAAAGCCCCCGTAATGTGACGTGTATTGATTTTGGGCATTAAAATTAAATCGTAAGCCATCTGGAATTGTATTCGGGCTCCCCTCAGGATTGTCTTATAGCTGAGTGTATTGTGGTTCTCCGAACCAGATAAAGTTCGTATTTACGTAAATTGTGCGGTCGAAGCTGGCCTGCCAGCCATACCTGGTTGGCTGAAGAACCTGTCTACCAAGAAGAGCCTAGGGTGCACCCAGGCCTTGCAGAGAGACAGGAGTTTGACGGGAACGAAGCACAGACCAGGTCAGATAGAATCTATTTACTTTAGCTCGGTGAATCGCCGACGTTCTTGCTTCTTGGCATCCCATCGCTACGCTACCTCGTAGCTATGGGCCCCTGCGAGGTCATGGGTGCCGAGAGGGTTGAACAGGTAGTATAGGGTAGGGTAGGGTTGGCGACAATAACGTTTATTTATTTTTGCTTTCTCTTTCAGCAATATTTTAACTCATTCATTTTCTTACTTGCATACCAGACAACAAAAACAGACTTTCCGCTCTACTTAAGTACATGCTCTCAATAACAAAAACAATACTTCTAATTTACTACATACTCTCAAAATTTTACAAGAAAATTATAACTTTATATCCTTTGACATTCTTTATAACTCCTTGTCTATGTTTTATTCAAACTTCTTTTTTTTTCATATATCTAGTAAATACCATTTTTATATTTGTCATAGATCTCATTATTACTTTCTTATCCAAAACACACTCTACATAAACATAATATAATAACCATCTTTTCAAAACCCATCAAAATGTACTTTTCTTTTCATAAACAATCTCTTTCAAACAAAGTCTTTATTATAATCTCCTTATCACTTCATATAGGTACTTTAATTATCGGGATCCGGACCCTTAATATTCACATGTAGTGAGTGCACATTTATAGGTACTTTTTATACACATTGGTATTTACTTCATATGATACTTTTCATAACAATACTTAAATACATAGACTACTAGTACCTGGCTCCAGGTCTACCTGCCTGAGCCTGCTCGCGAGCTTATTAGGTCATCGATATCCAACTTTCTCACGAAGGAAACTCGTCAACATCATGATCGAAAAGGAAGGATTCGTGCCTTGTACCTTGTACCTTTTGACTTTGATGATTATACAATAACATATTAGACTCGCCAATAATCACGTATCTTACTCAAAACATAACTTAAACTCATTCAAAATGAATCCTTCGAATTTTAATTATCTCTCTAACATGTCAGATGATCAGTCCAACTGTTAATAGAAACCTTACCAAACGAAGTATTCATAGCTAACTTACCCATTGCAATTGAGTACTTATCAACATTCCATACGGTATTCTTTTTGTCACAATTAACAAATCAAACTTATTTACCTTTCCTTCAAAATAACACTATCTTTCTTGTCCATACAAAATACGACTTTCCTTTGTAGTTTGTAATTAAATATCTCGTCTCCTTCGCCTTAAACACTGCCATAAAAAATCAACATTCTGAGATATCTAAAAACTTACATAATCACTCTTCTACTTAACTCATCTCTAGACAACAAAATGTCATAGTCATACATAAATAAACAAATCAATCTTTCCTTAAACATCACTTACTGTTCCGATCAAACATCTTTCAATATACTAAATATTATCAGCATCCTGTAATAATAATAAAAAAATATCATACATTCATTATACATCATCATTTTCATAAACTTTCAATGTAATCCCACCCCCACCAATGCAATTTTAACCTTGGTATCTATTTAACATCCATACGGTTCCATACTTAATTTCTCTGCTGAACTCTAAACAAACATCCATCACCACATACGGTTTCTAATGAATTCATTATCATTACTGTTGCTCATCTGCACCTGTAATAAGAGCTGGTAGGTATCGTCACGATCCATTTTTGTCAGAACTAAAACAAATTCTCGGTGGTCCCCTAATTTGGTACTCTGTTGTTAACTGTATTGTATTGCATCGCGTTACATGCAAATATGGTTTGAATACGTACTAACTGGATATGTTACTAAGACAATTATTGTAAATACTTTACAATTTAAAATTATAAATTCACTGGAAAAAATACACACAAACATACGCCACACAATCAATGTCATCCTTTAACTCATTCATTATCAAACTAAATTATTTAAAAAAATGTAGTTCTTGTCGTCAACCCTTTACAAATTAATCTGAATTATTTATTAAGTACACCATATTCAGGGGTGTAAAGTAAATACTACAAATCATTTATAAAATACTTACTTAAATATTCAATTTCTATTCCATCATTATTTTTCTTTTATATCCAAATTAACAATTTCCGTCATTATTATTTAACACACAAAACAACATCTGATAAAATAAATCAAATTAACTCGCATAAAATGTATAATTCATTGACATGGAATTGGAAAAAATTGGTCACGACTCACTCATGAAGACTTCACGTGGTGCCTATCATTCCTACTGCGTGGTGCTGCAGCTCATCACTCCGGGACAACATCTCCCAGCTGCTCCTCATCGGACCCGTACATTGTGCAGCGTACAATTCGCCCTGCGCCCTGCATCGCACATCATCTAGGCTTGCACAGATCACCTGGCACCCGGCAGGAATCCTCTTTATAATTTGGGTTTTTAGGTTATTTTGTTTTTTAATTTGGTCACTGGTTCTGCTTTTGGTTCTAGTTTTATTTTGCGGTCTTCTTAATTTTGTAGGTATATAATTTTTATGTAATTTTAATCTTCATTTAAATGTCCATTATTTTATCTATTTAAGTAGTTCCTGATATATTGAATCTATTAACAGTTTATTTATATGTATAAAGGTATAATTTTCTTACAGTAGTTATTTAGGTATAATTTTAGCACTTTTTGTCCTTTTCACATTTTATTTCACATTTAGTCCAAAATATCATTTCACTTTACACGAAATATGCCATTCGGCGCAGCACTGCCTTTTAGGGCAGGCTGGCCTGGCTAGGTCGCCATGTAGGGATGGGCCTATGGGATGTAGTGAGAGACGTGTTTGTTGGTTCAAAGACGGGCGTTTATTGACTAAGGATGGACACAGACATTGGTTATTATAGAGACGTATCGGCTAAAGGTGGTGACACACTACACAGAAAGGCGTTATCTTATTTCAAGGGGTTGTTAAGGAAATCAGAAGTGAAAAGAAGAATCAATAGCACCTGGAACAGATTGTGGTCGCTATAAGATATTTTCAAAAGCAATCTTTCACTACCTCTGAAGAAAATCGTAATGGATTTCTGCATTTTACCATGCCTTACATACTAGGCTCAAACCTGAACATTTACATCACCGATAAAAGAGAATATACAGACACGTCAAAAGGTAATAGAGCGAACTATGACAGGAATAAATAAATTTCAGAGAATAAGAAGCTCGAACATTAGAGAAAAAACCAAGATAAGAGACGCTCTTGAACAAGCCCTGAAGCAAAAGTGGAAATGGGCTGGGCATGTTTAAAGAATCACAGACAAAAGAGGGACCCTAGAAATAACCAAATGACTAGGAACGCCAGGAACTCGGAGAATAGGAAGACCTTATAAACGATGGGAAGGTGAAATAAAAGACACAAATGGAAAAGAGGGATGCACACGGCTCAAGACCGGGATTTTTTATTGTTTTTTTATTTTTTAGGGAAAGCATTGCGAACAATTTTCTCTGTGAAACTAATTTGATTGTGAAATTTATTTTTTACTTCTCCATACAAATCAGCTGACCGCCAAGTCTAAAATGTATGGATAGAAGAGGTGAAAAATAAAGTTGATCTGATCAAATCGGTTTCATAGTGAAAGTTGTTTAGAATGATATCCCTAAAAACCCCTTAATATATGACTACATCTTCTGTTACATCCTGAATATATTATAAATTGTTATGTTCGTTATATTGTAAAATCCGGTAGTTTATAAACTAACGCGTGAGGTCGTGAACTATCGACAAATTGTAAACGAGACCGACGACAGGGTTTAAAATTTAAGTTACTTTTGTTCTTACATTTCAAGCTAACATGAACGATAAAGGGGGATTTGCTTCGCTTACCCCTTTAGACTTCCCCTACCTTGCTCCACCTCTTCGCCCTGGTAGTTCGTTAGCAATACCAGTTTAAACAAGTTCACAATTTAACTGTTTGATTATAAACTAACGAGTTATATTGTAAGCAGTGGAACAGTTTACATGCCATCAATAGTTTATAAATGAGCGAGAGAAAAAAACATTAGATTAAAAACTATCGGTTTTCACAATATACATATTCCGTGACAGCGTGTTAATTCCATACGGGCAATTATTTTAAATAGGTGTAGATAGTATCTGGCATTCTAATCCAAAATTGTCAAGTTATTTTAGTCATACCAAGTAATTGTGCACGCAATGTAACACAATCCTGTTTACGTTACGTATGTTATGTAAATAAACAAACATTTGCCATGCTTTGTCGCCATATTGCAGAATCCCTATAAGTCAAGTCAAGATTACTTAATAACCCACCTCCACGCAGAATTACCGAGAAATATGTTTGGAGAAAAATAGGTACCTAATTTAATGTGTTTACCAATTCATCAAGAAAAATAAAGTTCAAAATTGCAGAACTAATTACAACTTTATAGTTTTTTACGAATCAAATTACTTTGAATAAGGTTTGATTATTAATTTGATGATTAATTTGACATTGATTAACCTGGCGGTGACTTCAAGATTGAGTTGGAGCGAGCAGCTGGTACTTATCTCGTGATAGTTTAGTATGTATTTTATTATTATATACAAATTATATGTATAGGTATTTTTTTTCGTATTTTATAGATATCTAATTTACATACATGTACATTACTAAATATCAGATAGAAGATATTGTTGTGTCTTTTTACATATGCTTTTTTAATTTTAATATGTGTGCAATAAAAAAATATGAAATATGAAGTAGAACGCTGATGTGTTTCAGTTCTGTCCACGAGTTAATGATGTAAGTGAGTGGTAATAAGGCAAAATAGATTGCTTAATTTATACAATATTAAATACTAACCTCCTTATTCATAAAACTTATCAAACCTGTGATAGCTAAAATGTGCTTTGTCCTTTTCTCACAAACACGAATTATAACGGCATTATAGTTATCATAAGTTTATTAGACGTTTATGAATAAGGTGATAAGTAAGTAAAACGTTGTGTTAGGTCACAACATGGAGCCGAGCGAAGCAGCGTGGAGTTGGCGATTCCATGTAGTTTCACAGAACCGTATTGGTTGCTTAATAGACATTCGAATAAAAGACGATCCGAATGACTGAGTCGGCAGTGACCCTGCCTACGACGCCAAGGGTCCCGGGTTCGAGTCCCGGTGGGGGCAAATATTTGTTTGATGGAGCGGATGTTTGTACCCTAGTCATGGTTGTTTATCTATCAAAGAATAATATTTATCTATATAATTATGTGTATCATTGTCTTGTAGCTAAGATACAGGGAATCCTAGATTGGGGCTAGATCAATGTGTCGACCAGCATATCTTTGTTTTAACTAAGCTACTTTGCAAAACTTGTTTTGACTAGTTAAAACGGGTTTAATTGCAACATATACACTTTATGAAACTATTTTTTTAATAGCCTATCACGTGTCCCACTGATGGGCTAAGGCCTTTTTATATCTATTAAATTACAAACACAAGGGCAGTCACTCGAATCAATAGATTTTTCAAGCGAGGTTGAAGTCCGTTAGGAGAATTGCTTCTTTATATCTCTATCAGCTATACCATTGTATAGCTGATTGACTGCTATTCTCATAATAAAACGGTTTAGAGCCCTCGATCTATTTGTACCGAACGCGCTATTCAGATATTAAAGCAGTTATGGGGTCATACACGGTGCACTATAAGTTTCATAAATTTATTTAATACTGCTAAAATTATTGGGTATAGTTTATCTTCGTTGTCATCATTTAGAAAATGCATATCTGCTTCTGTTTCATCACTTCTTACAATAAAGGTAAATGGTACAATAAAAAGGGACTGGACTTTATTGATCCATCAAGAGTTCAAGACCCGTGTTTTAGGACCATTTTTTTTTCTTTTTTTGATTCACATACAAATGGATGCAGAGTAAACCTATTAATTCGGCTCACGGATGCCTTTTTCCATGTTATTTCAGATAGTCCACTCGTTTGAACATTACTCAGTAGAATTCTGAAGATGTTAAAACTTAATTACTAAAGAACTTCTTTTTCTTTATTTATTTATTTATTATTAATAGATGTTTCACAGCATATAATTACAAGAACCGAAAATAAATAATATAAATAGGAAATGCCAGTTATGAAACAAACCGATAAGAAAGTTGGTAGGAGGAAAAATAACTTTATCCCCTTGACCGGCAAACGACATTGGAACATTATGGAATACAATTAAAATTGATAACAACATTAACATAAGATTAAATTGGATTAAGTTGGCATTAAATTGTAATTAATTAATAGTTAACACCTTAATACATGGCCTGACCTGAAATAGATCGCGAATTTTCAACCTTATTGCTTAGTGAAGTTCAAATACTATGAAACCATATATGGGTTCATATGCAGTAAAGGGTTAAGTATGCTAGTGTGTGTGTGTGTGTGTGTATGTGTTTGCGTAAGTGTTTGAGTGAGTGCGTGATATTAAATGGTTCCCCGGATATCAATGTTGATCGCTTTGTAGAATCTGACCGATCTCTGTACAAATCCTAGACATAAATTGAGGGCGGCTCAGACTAAAGACATCGACTTCCGTAAAGTTTCTGTCATATATGTCTATGCTCCTATTCAGTGCCAAATGCGAAGCATAATTAGTGCATGTGTGCGCATGCTTTATTCATAAAAACGAATCGCTGTGCGGTAGTCTCGCTAAGACACAAAAATGAGCCAACTGGTTATTTTTCTATTTTGAATTATTCCCGACAGCCCAGAGGAGGTTAAGGTTAGGCCCAAATAGCTGAAATATCGATAAATCGTCAACAATGTATTTGTTGCTCCAAAAGTGCGTCTTCTAAGTAGCCAAATCGTGTAACAGTTCTTCGCACTAGGGCTTTTTTCTTTTCAATGTTTTTTTGCTTTTTTTACCTCCGGCGTCAGCTCCATACAAAAAAGTGCTACTTATTTGAGTAAAGATTTACTCGAAAAGTGTGTTTCTCAAGCAACAAAATCGTGCGGGAAGTGCCTGTTTTACGGACTGGTGCTTTTTACTTTTTTATTATTTCAACTCCGTGAGCAGACCGTCACAGTTTTTATCATTTGAGAATAGTTTTTAAAATTAGTCTAGTACAGATTATCATTCGTATCAAAGATACAATAACGGACTTGCCTGACGGACCCACACATGTCAACATCTCTAATGTCAACCATGCGGAAGTGGAGGTGCCGGCTCACAACGATCCCAACATGGGACCGCGTGCGGGACAACACCAACACTTAACATACGGAACTGTGGCGCAGGCTCACACTGATCCCAATATGGGATCGCGTGTGGGACAGCACCACCCCAACACCAATGAAACTGTGGTGCAGGCTCACACCGCTCCCCATACGGGAAAGCGTGCGGGACAGCACCACAACACCAAAGGGTCAGAAAGGCAGGCTCACAACGCTCCCTTTATGGGACCGCGTGCGGGACAGCACCACCCCCTAAATCAAGCCGCATCACGGCGAAATACATTCTCGCAGCAACCAGCCCAAGGGGAGGGGCAGGTGCCTGCGGGAAAAGAAAAATTAACTGGGGAAAGCGCAATCTCGGGCCCTCCCCCGTCTGCCCATCCACCGCCTCGGCGCCGTAAGGGCAAAAGGGTGGGGAAGGGCAGAACGGGGGGGTCATCAGAGTAAGCACATGGGGCAAGCTCTGTGGCCGGAACAAGCAGACCCCAAACAAAAAGAATGAGGTCTGATGACCAGGTGTCGCTGAACGGGGAGTTGATGAGGGGACCGTTCAAAAGACCCTGTAATTCAGGCCCAAATGTAAGGGACAAGCGAGTCCAACCTGGACTATCCTATGCCCAGGCTGCTAACTCGCACCTGATCATGGTGATCGTCCCCATTGACGGTCGAGAAATGACGGCCGAACAAGGCGTTCTTCTCCGTCTAGAGATGGAGAAGAACAAGAAGAAGCGGTAGATGACCTGACCCAAGACTTCGTCCCGGGCTTCGATCATATGCCGCAACGTCTGCCGCAAGGCGGACTTAAATTCACCTGCCTCGACGAAGAAACCGTGGCGTGGCTTAAGGTGACGACAGCAAACCTCCCCACCCTGTGGGAAGGAGGCTGCCAGTTCATGGCGGTCGGCATGACGGAGTTGCTAAAACTCATCAAAGGGGTGGTCTGGCTTCCCGATGTTCAGGGAACTGACATCGAGGGGCTGAGACTCCGACTGATAAGGGCAAACCGTCAGCGCGGCATCGACATGAGTCGCTGGCGCCTTCTAAAGGGGGAGCTAAAAAACACCGACTCGGAGCTTCAGGATGCCATCATGGTATTCGGAATCCCCGAGTCGGATATCCCGGAGCTGGAGAAAAGGCAGATGAAGGTCTGCTACAAGTGTGGCTCGGTGAAGGTGGAGCTCAAGCGGAGGGCAGGCGGAACTGGGTCCAGACCCGCTCCAGCCGGCCAGCCGAGTGAGGTGCAGCCCGCACCGAGTGACGCTGAAGGTAGCAGCAACACTCTGCCAACACGCAGGGCCTCGGCGGGCAAGGTAGGGGAAGCGCTAGGTATCCGAAACCTAGCGATTGGCTCACCGATGTCCGACGAGGTCGAGGCGCTTCTCGGCTCCGAGGACGAAAGATCAACTCCAGCAGAGGGGGAGTAATAATAATTATGTGTCCTTTCACAACACGCTTTGCACACACAATAAAATAACTTATATATATATATATATATATAATATATGTATACATGTATTAAAGAAAAAAAAATATTAAAAAAAATACATTCACGCTACATATAATAACAATAACAAAAGGCGCTAACACAAATATCATACAAGCCAACATCCAACATAGCTCCTCCGGTGCAGCGGCCCTTCGGAGAACTCTCGAAGAGTACCCGAAGAAGATCGCACTTATACAAGAGCCAGCAATTTATAAAAGCAGGGTATGTGGTTTCAATAACTTATTTGGAAATATATATACCTACTATTCAAACACAAAAGTGAGGGCGGCCATATATGTCCCGAATCACTACAAAGCCACCTTTATAACACACCTCTGGTCCCCAGATCTAACCGTGGTGAACATTGACACGGGGAAAGGGGGTCTCTCGTTATACCTCGCCTCGGCATACCAGCCAGGCGAAGGGGAGATACCTACGGAGGAACTGGAGGTGCTAGTCAGAGAGTGTGAAGAAAATGACATACCCCTCGTAATAGGATGCGATGCCAACGCGCACAGCACCGTATGGGGCGGAAAGGACATAAACAAAAGAGGATCTCATGGAATTTCTCTCAAAATACGAACTGTCGACACTAAATAGAGGATCGGAACCCACACTTGTCACAAGAATGGCACAAACAATACCAGACATAACGATTGCCAACTTTTTGGCTCTAGACCTAATATCGAGATGGAGAGTTTCATCAGAAGCATTGTGTTCGAATCACAGATGGATCACCTTCAGCCTGAAGAATATAAAGTTAAATCCTAGGCAATTTCGTAACCCTAGAAAAACTAACATATGTGAGTATTATCAGCACCTAGAGACGGACTTATCTAGAACTGAGTACAACATCAAACTGGAGACAACAGAAGAAATAGAATTAGCGGTCATTCAACTCAACGGAGCGATAAATGAAAGCTACAACAAATCCTGCCCTCTAATGACAGCGAAGCCATCTAAAGACAGCTGGTGGTGCGACAAACTGGAGAGAATGCGGGTTAACATGAGAAAGTTTTTCAATCATGCCATCAACACGAAGGCAGAGGACGACTGGAAAGCTTTTCAAAAAGCACGTAACCAGTTTAAAAAACAAACTAGGTGCAATTTTAGAGAATCGTGAAGAAATGTCTGCAGCTCGATAAGTCGCAGGCCTCACGAATCAAAAAGCTAATAGGTAAAGACCCACAACACCAACCTGGTTCGATAAAGAAACCGAATGGTGAATACACCAAGAGCGAAGAAGAGATCTGTAGTGTATTGCTACAAACGCATTTCCCGGGGTGTACAATCCTACCCGCAAAAGAGGTAGAGACAAGTATAAATCACCAGGACCAGACGGCGTAATACCAGCCCTACTGCAATGGGGAGAAAAGCTCATTGTACCAAGACTTGTAAAAATATTTAAGGCATACTAGCACTCGGCTACATGCCCAGGATCTGAAGAGAAGTGAAAGTAGTCTTCCTGACGAAACCAGGCAAGGACGACTATACTGAACCTAAATCCTTCAGACCTATAAATCTCACATCATTTATTCTGAAAACGTTAGAAAGAGTGTGTGATAGATTTATAAGGGACGGTCCCATGAGAAGCAACCACAACACAAACCAACTAAGATTCCACGCCCTGTCGGTTGAGGCGTGGAATTTAACATTTTGGTAGCAGAGGCGCGGTTTCCTAGTAGGAAATCGATTCACGGACGGTTGTAGGGTTGTTTTTTTGCCACGTTGTAGTTGGGAGAAAAGGGTATCTCAGATTGGTCGGCAATCATTTTGTGAGTGAGTCTTGTGGTCGGTATACCACAATTTAGGTTCATTTTCGGTTAGTGAACGTATAATTGACGATTTAGTTAACAATTATTATAAAATTGTAGTCGGAAACCACTCGGTGTGCATAAGGAACAGTCATTCGGTCGGACTATAGTATTGCAGTCGGGTCCTATAGTATTGCAGTGTTATTTCGATTTGCAGAGCAGGGTCAGGCTATTTAAGGGGTAATAAGCTGATTTTGCTGACCTCAGGAGAAGTGCAGGTCATATCGGAAAGGCCACTTCTAGAAGGTTCACGGCTACCTACACTATATTAAAAATAGTTTTTTTTTTATAACACATTTTTGTGTGTTATTTTGTATTGTGCTTTATGGTGGCATTCTCTAATTGATTTAGAGTGTATAGTTATAAGGTGTATGTCCACAGGGCGACCATATTAAATATTTTTAAGGATTTAATTGTTTTAGTGGTTGCCTTAGTTTTGACAACTTAGTTTTAATTTCTGTGCCCCGCGCTGACGGGCAAGTGCTGGTCTCTGGCTATACTTAGTTCGGTAGTGAAGTATAAGACCAGAATCTATTAAATCGGTCAACATGGCACCTTCGCCCTTGACGGTACTGCGGCATGGTGTCCGGGAGGAAATGAGATGGCTCGCCCATACTCATAAGTATGTGGAGCGACCGGACATGGACGATGTCCTGCTCAAGCGTGTGGAGGACGCAATGACACGCGTCGGGAAGGTGTGTCGGCTGGCTGCGGAGGCTGAAGCTCTCGGGCTTACGGATGAAGCCTCGGTGGCTGCAGTGAAACAGCTCTGCGCGGATGCTGACCAAGCGATGGAATGCTTGGGTAACATCGAGCGTCGCGCGGAGAAAATTAAGCGGTCGCGAAGGAATGACCGTGGGGAGGGTAACGGAGTCCCGACCCCGAAGGGTGTTGTTGGACGGCTGCCACACCTGGAGATTCCGGCCTTCAGTGGGGCAATTGATGAGTGGCCGGCCTTAATTAATTTATTTGATAGATTGGTCCACGATCGGGACGAACTGGACAACGCCTACAAGTTGGCTTAACTATTGATGGCTCTGCGGGGTGAACCGAAGGAGTTGGTCGGTCACCTAACGGTCACGGCGGGCAATTATGAGATAGCCAGGTCCATATTGTTTGACCGCTACCAACACAAACGGCGGTTGGTTGATGCGCAGCTGGGGAAGCTGTTTAGCATCCCTAGAGTAACCCGGGATGTTGACATCCGAGTACAGGTGCTCAACCCTGTGCTGGTGGCCACTAAGGCCCTTCAGAACCTCGGTCTTCCGGTAGACCAATGGTCATACATTGTCTTATATATGGTTTTGTCACGATTGCCTGCAGCTGTTCAAATTTGGTTTGAACAGCTGCATGGGGGCAGTAGCACGGAACTGCCCACGCTCGTCCAATTGACGGATTTTTGGAGG
Source organism: Argyresthia goedartella (assembly GCA_949825045.1). Taxonomy (NCBI): domain Eukaryota; kingdom Metazoa; phylum Arthropoda; class Insecta; order Lepidoptera; family Argyresthiidae; genus Argyresthia; species Argyresthia goedartella. The sequence goes on along the minus strand of OX463821.1, from coordinate 14,035,215 downwards.
GTGAATGTAGGCGATGTGACACACTGGACACGGAGGCCAGTGTGCAGCGCCAACCCGCGCGGATGCGGGAGGGGCCGCCCCCCCCGCCCCCACGGGGGGGAGGGACGTCGAAACAATTTGGCGTTTTGAATGCCGCGCCGTCGGGTGACGGCTGTGTGCACTGCGACAGTGCCGGTCATGACGTGACCAGTTGCGCCAAATTTAAGGCGCTTGGGTTAGCTGCCCGCAGGAAGATAGTCTTCCGTCACCGATTGTGTTTCGGTTGTTTGGGGCCGCACATGCTGAGCGAGTGCTCGCGCGCGTTCCCCTGTGAGTGATGTGGTGGCAAGCACCACATAGTGTTGTGCCTGAATCGGTCAGGCCCTTCGGACGGTCACCAGGGCCCAACCAGGGCCGGACCCAGTCCCCCTCCGGGCAACGGGAGTCACCAACGGGGTGACTGGGGTACTCGCGGACGGGACCCCCCCCCCGAGGGAAAAGGGGCAGCGCGGGGGGGTAACATGCGGGATAGCCGGGGTTCGGTCGCCGCTGTCCACGGTCAGCGAGGACTTCGGGCCGCTGGCTCACCGCGTGTAACGGGCGGGTGTCAGAAGGCACCTATGAGTAGCGCGAAGGCTGGGAGTCCACCACCTTCTGCGCCACCCTGCCCGTCGCTCTGGGAGGCGAACAGGGAGGCGAACAGTCGGATGTCGCCCCCATTCCTAGAGCGCCCCAGGTTGGATCCGCTCTCCCCCATTCATCCACGGTGCGCACCGGGCACATGCTGGTGTTCTGCCGGTGGCATATCAGCAGCCGAGTTACTCCAAGGCCGACGGAGGTCTGAGCGGGTTCGGATCCCGCGGAGGTTCCCGCTAGGGACACGCCGCCCACTTACAGGGTGCCGCCACTCCACAGACGGTCATGCTCCCCACCGCCTCTGTGATAGCGTGGAGTTCGGACGGCAAATCATGTGTGGCACGAGCACTTTTGGACTCGGGGGCCCAGGGTTGCTTAGTCTCGTGCAACCTTGTAAGACGGTTGGGCATTTCGGTAAGGGAGTATCCACATTCCATTCGGGGAATTGGGAACACGAAAGTCGGTTCCGTTAAGGGAGTATGTCGGATTACTCTCTCGTCACGGGTTCATTCATCGGTGAATCTGACGCTCACGGCATTAGTCATGCCTAATGTGATGGGTTCACACCCTCACGTACAGTTTCGCTCTAGGTGCGACAGTTGGTCGCTGGGTTGTCACTGGCTGACCCGGAGTTTGATATTCCGGGCCCAGTAGACATTTTATTGGGTTTTGATGCCTTGGGATACCTGTTAGTGCCAGGTGTCCACGTGTTGCAGGCGACTGGTCTGGTTTCGGTCAACACCAGACTGGGCCATACGGTAATGGGTCCGGTCATACCGGCTACCCCACGCCTAGCGACTAGTAGTCCCTTATTCGGTTCTGTACTCTCGGAGGTGATACAGAAGTTTTGGGAGGTGGAGGAACTTCCTACGGTCCGCCGGTTTGACCCGGTTGAAGAAGAGTGTGAACAGTTTTATCGGAACAATACTGGTCGCCTTCGGTCAGGTCGATTTCTCACACGTCTTCCATTCCGGAGTGATCGCCCACCGCTGGGCAGTTCACACCATGCAGCCGAGACGCGGTTTCTGTCGATGGAACGACGCATGAAGCGTGACGGGATTTTCCGGCAGAAGTACGTCGATTTCATGCGGGAATACGAGTCGCTCGGCCACATGTCGGTTTCGGGTATCGATTGGCGGTCAACCGGATGACTACCAGCAGGATCCCCACATTTCCGAAAATCTGGAAAATCCGAATATGTTGTCGGTATTAGGCGTCCAGTACCAGCCGGTGTCAGACATGTTTTCGTATCGGGTCGAGTTGAACTCCCCGAAGCTCTGGACGAAAAGGAACGTCCTTTCAACGGTGGCTAGGACATTTGATCCAAACGGGTGAATCACCCCAGTAACATTTCATCTCAAGTGTTTTATGCAGCAATTGTGGTCTGCTGAGCTGAAACAGGATGACCCGATCGGCGGGTCATTGAGCTCAGAGTGGGAATCGTTCTTTTCGACCCTCCCTGGCATCAATCGGATTTCACTGCCACGGAGGTTGGTCCCCACCAAACGATACACCGCCACCCTGCATGGGTTTTGCGATGACTCGGAGAAGGGCTACGGAGCTGCGGTGTATCTGCGTACGGTCGACTCCTCGGGGGAGGTTGATGTGCGGTTGGTCATGGCCAAGAGCAAGGTTGCGCCGTTGCGCACTCGCCTGACCATTCCCAAATTAGAGCTTTCAGGAGCGGCTCTCCTGACTCGTCTGGTCAACTACACGATGACGGTTCTTCGTGGGTCACTAGCGTTAGAAGATACGGTCTACGCTTGGACGGACAGCCAGATCGTGTTATGCTGGCTGAAGGCTTCAGTTCACAAGCTGGAGATTTTTGTGGCGAATCGGGTTTCGCAGATTATGAATTCGGAGGTTCCCTTAATCTGGAGACATGTTCCAGGGGAAATGAACCCAGCAGACTGTGCGTCTCGTGGGTGTCACGCTCCGGAGTTAGTTGGACATCCCTTGTGGTGGGGTCCAAAATGGTTAACTCAAGCCGAATCGGATTGGCCAATGAGTCCACGCGTTACCTCGGCGAACGGCGCCTTGACAGTTGGTGTCTGTACGACGCAACCAGAGCCGGAAGAGGAGTTCAGCTTGCTGGAACGGTACAGCTCGCTCGACAAGCTGGTCAATGTGACCACCTGGATCTTCCGATTTGCGCGGAATTGTCGCAATTCTGAGGCGCAATGGGTGCGGACACAGGTCCTGACACCACGGGAACGGAACCATGCTTTGTTCGCATTGATACGGAACGTGCAGACGGTGCACTTTAAGTCCGAACTGGACATTCTGAGACGCGGACGCGTCCAACTGAAGGGAGCTGTGGCTCGGCTCAACCCGTTTATTGACCCTCAAGGATTGCTGAGGGTAGGAGGTCGGCTGCGGAATGCCAACCTGCCTTATGCGGCTCGCCACCCGTTGTTACTCCCTAGGAAAGGGAAGTTGGTCGAACTGTAGATACAGGATCGACACATTCGGAATAGGCATGTCGGATGCCACGCCTTGATGGCGTTTCTCCAGCACGAGTTCTGGATTCTACCGGGAAGACGCTTAGTGCGTAGCGTCGTATTTCGGTGCCTGCCTTGTTATCGGGCCAAGGCGGCTACGATGCAGCCCCAGATGGGCGATTTGCCCTCGGATAGGGTTAACGAAATCCGGCCCTTTGCGGGTGTCGGAACGGACATCGCGGGACCATTCATGGTCAAGTCTTCACAGCTACGGAACGCCAGATTAGTGAAGGCATACCTGTGCGTCTTCGTGTGCTTGGCCACGAAGGCAGTCCACTTGGAGGTGGTCAGTGACCTCACTGCGGAGGTATTTATCGCATGTCTGGATCGGTTCGTCTCACGAAGGGGCCTCCCGTCATTAATCCGTTCGGACAACGGCACAAATTTTGTCGGAGCCAGGCGATATCTGCAGGTGGTCACTCAATTCCTGAACGGTAACCAGGACGCCATCGGTACGGCTTGCTCCCGACGAGGGATTAAATGGGTTTTCAGTCCGCCAGGATGTCCTCATTGGGGAGGAATTTTTGAGGCTGCGGTTAAATCGGCTAAGTCGCACCCGACGAGGATCATCGATGAGACCTCTCTACGCTTTGAAGAGCTTGCGACGCTGTTCTGTAAAATTGAAATGACACTGAACTCGCGTCCGTTGTGCCCGCTCAGTTCGGATCCAAATGATTTGGAAGCGTTGACGCCGGGTCACTTCCTGATAGGTCAGCCCCTTAGGCCCTGCCAGAATACCCATTCGGTGATGTTAAGTTAAGTCGGTTAACTAGGTGGCAGATGTTGCAGCAGATGGCTCAAGATTTTTGGAAACGGTGGTGCCTTGAGTACTTGCACATCTTGCAGCAGCGCTTTAAGTGGACTGACCGGACGAGCCCCCCTCAAGTCGGTGATTTGGTGCTGATTAAGGATGCGAACCAGCCATCATTGAGATGGAGACGAGGACGGATCGTCAAATTGTACACGGGTCGGGATGGCATGCCTCGCAACACTTTCTCGCCATCCTATTGATTAGGGACAGGTTCGGGCCTGTCCGGGCGGGTGACTGTTTATATTTATGCTTCGGAACGCACCTTTTTTTGTTGCGCGATCGGACCGCGAGTGATCGGAACGGAACTAGCTAGCTGTCACTTGCATAGAAACGAAATGACGAGTTAGAGGTTAACTTTTGCACATGGGAAAAAGTCGGCGCCAGCATCGGGAAGCTTGGCTGAATGTTAATTATAATAATCACTGAACAATCGTCGGGAAATAAGTAGATTTCACGTCATCGGAGTGAGTGCTTCGTGCTTTGAAAGGTTGAAGTGATTCGGTGATCGTCGCGTTCGGATAGCGACCCTTGTATCGGCAAGCATCACGACGGCGACAGCAGCGGGCTGCGACGAGAGTAAGATTCGACTCCCCTCACCCCCTACCCTGGTGTTCCTCATCCCGTATTCCTGCCTCGAATTGAGCTTTCGAATGCCGGTCCACGGCGTCAAGGTCAGTACTGCTTTGTGACATTCCACTGAAAAACAACCCTACCAAGATTCCACGCCCTGTCGGTTGAGGCGTGGAATTTAACATGATAACCTGGATAGCAAAAATGCTGGAATCAAGAATAATCTCTCTGGAAATCAGCGATAAAATAAAATGCAAAGTGGCCAAGGGCTGTCCACAGGGGGATGTGCTATCACCATTACTGTGGGTACTAGTAGCCAACGACCTGGTGACACAACTCAACACAAGAGGATTCTACTCAATAGCATACGCCGATGACGTGACAATACTCGTAAACGGCATTTTTATAAACACGATATTTGACCGCATGCAATTAGCACTACGGTACATAGAAACATGGTGCAAAAATAACGACCTCTCAGTAAACCCCGCCAAAACTGAGATGGTACTATTTACAAAAAAAAAAAACCACGGCAGTTACAGGCTGCCCAAACTCTTTAATAAAACACTAACACTATCAAAAGAAGTGAAATATTTAGGTGTATGGCTTGACCACAAATTAAGTTGGAGCAAGCACATGGAAGCAACACTTAAAAAAGCCACCATATCGTTCTTCCAGTGTAGGAAGATGGTAGGGAACGGATGGGGACTCCAGCACAAAATATGTCGATGGATGTATATGGCTGTGATGAGACCCATCATCACATACGGCTCCCTGGTATGGTGGCAACGAACAACACTATGCACAACTACAACACAACTACAGCAGTTCCAGAGAATGGCATGTGTGGCCATGACAGGCTGCATGAGGTCAACGCCATCAGCGGCACTGGAAATCATGCTAGGCATACCACCATTGGACCTATTCGTACAGCAGGAGGCCAAATCGGCGACCATAAGGCTATATAGTACTGGACAATGGAAAGGACAAATAACAGATAAAGGACACTGCACAATTCTAGATAAAGTATTCGGGGAAGTACCGGAAGCCATTATTGGAATTGATCGCATAAAAACAGAGTTCCTATTCGGTAGGAAATATGAAATCACAGCCAAGGGCTTGGAAACACCAACAATACCAAATCACAAAAGCATAACAATATACAGCGATGGCTCAAATAAAAGCAAAGGCGGAGGTTTTTTCTCGCCGGAGCTTTACATTAAACTTTCCCTAAGCTTCGGAAAGGAGACGACAGTGTTTCAAGCCGAAACACTGAGTCTCCTACACGGGGTAATGCACTTGATAAATGATGCAGAGGGGAATGACATAACCTTTAAAACGGACTGCGCAGCCCTGCTAAGCTCACTAAAAAAACCGTTGACAAAATCAAAACTCATACTAGAATGCCACAAGGCACTCAACAGGCTAGGTGAGAAAAACAAGGTCACAGTCCATTGGGTAAAAGGTCACCAGGGTGACCAAGGCAACTGGGAGGCAGACAAGCTAGCAAAATTAGTGGCAGAAAGGCCAGCAATCGGCCCTCCACCATTCTTGCCCTTATCAGCGGAAGCTCTACGAAAAAGGCTCAGAGAAGCCACAGTACAGCAACAAAACCTATTATGGTCTAGCAGAGAAGACTGCAAAAACACAAAACTTTTTAAAGACAAGTATAACCATAAATTTACGAATTACTTAATGAGACTGCCACGCAGTAAAATAAAAATACTAACAAGCCTTATTACAGGCCATTCTACACAACACACAAACACTTGACAATTACAGGTGCAATGGACAGCCCCCTGTTCCGGGGGTGCATGGAAGTGGATGAAACAGTAGAGCATATGCTACTGGCATGTATTTTTACTTTGGGAAATAAATTTATTAACATTCCTTAATTTTGATTACTAAGGTATTTTTCACGTAACACAGTGTGTCGTACAGTAGAACTAAGGGTGGATGATACACTTATACTACACCGAATTATTCCAATGCCTCCCGATGGAAGTTGCTTATTTCGTTCTATAGCATTTTTTTTACCTGATTCCGTTTACATAAAACAAACCAACAGGCTGTGTGAGTTAATAGTAGAGTATGCATATCGTAACTGGCAAAATTTAAGTGCCTCCACTTGCCCTTAACACGACTCAGAAGAAAGGTACCGCACAAGTATGCTTCATTCGACAACATAGGGAACGGTTTCTCAGTCAAAGGCTGCAGGATACTTGTTCCATTAAAGTGTGATTGCATTTGATTAAAATGATGAACTTTAACTATAATTTATATACAAAAAGTAATGATATCCCACCAAAAACATAAATGTGAAAATGGGAGCCAAGTTCAATATTATGGCTATCGGTCAACTTCGCCAACAAAATATTAAAGAACTAAATGAATGCCAAGTTTTTAACCTATGATTATCCTGAAATTCTAACGTCACACAAAGTATATAACTTACTACAAATTATTGTTTAAGATTTCACTTGGCTAGTTTTTACATACTATTGTCTTATATTTGGCTAATAACCTATATTTTATCTATTTTTATTGAAATTTATATGAATTAAAAATAAAATCAAAACACAAAAAGAAATAATTACGCGAATAAACCACCCCGGGACATTGCCGAGGCTAAGGTTCCCATAACGCTGGCAGCATTTCCCCGCTGCACAGTCAGGGAGATCCTTTGCATCAGAAATGCCCCAGATCGGTAGTCAAAACCTGTATCCCTTAGACGGCGCCTCGGATCCTTAACAAATATTTTCCCTTGTGTCCCCCAAGCAGTCTCGAGCGCAAGAGGCACAAAGATGTAGTTTCCCATGAGTGCGGCATACTTTAGAGACTTCTGTCTTGCGGCAGACTTGGTAGCTGCACCAGCGCGGGCCGCCGTTGACCTACCATGGGAAGCTGCAATATGCTGCAATATATGTTCTTGTTAGTGTTATAATGTTTTTATGCTTCATACGTCGGTGTGGTGTAACGGAAATGCTGATGATTTGAGAAACATATTATGTTTGCTTTAAAAACCGTGGCAGGCATTGGCAGGTTTGGGCAACATAATTGACTGATAACCGTAATTGGATAATTTTGCTACGAACTATAGAAAGATGGCACTATGTTCTTATGTCGCACAATTGACGGTGATTTAAGTTTGGTTTGGCTTAATCAGCGGTAAGTCAAATTTGGTAGAAATATAAATATTGGAGTTTAGGGGTAATCAAAGGTATCGCAGTTTTCGCAAGGCCTCATATTAGCTCTAATGTCTCATCGCCTTGTTATCAGACCCTAATAATTAAGGTTCGTGGTTCAAATCTGATTTGTCAAGTTTTTCTTTTCTATTTTACTTTTGGTTTTCGGTATTTGCCTATTGGGTTAATAACTTGTAGTTCCTTTCTGAATAGCTATTCGGTACCAATTAAATTAACGCCTGGAAGTTATTATCTTAAAATGCACCTTTGTAAATGTCTTATGTCTTCTACCTTGTTTAAACTACTGAATATGTTGTCACAGTAGTTGCCGATTAGTCGTCATTTTTATCTAGCCTAGAAATCTAGAGGTAGAATGCGCTAGATTATCCATGAAAATATATTAAAAAAGCGACATCTTTGAACAGATAGCAGAAATATAAAGATGGATGTTCGCAATTACATATTTGGGTTTCATATGAACTAGCGGCATCTTTTGACGAATAGCAGGAATATTCCCAAGATCTGTCATGATCAAAATGTAAAATATTGTACGGGTTCCATATAGCTTGTATGCAAGCAGAATGGAGGGATGAAATGTAGCGTTAAGCAGTAAACGTTAATATGAACACATGGTTACAATGAAAAGGTAACGAGGGTTTTGCCAATGGACTATTATTATTTAGATTTTAACAATGATGATACTATAACAAAACAATGTTTGAAATGCAGAATATAGAGACGAGTGTTATTTTGAATTATTTTCCAGAATAATGACCTGTGTATTTTATTGATTATGTGTTGATTAGTAAAAAAAAACTGTTTTTTTTTTATAGACTATCGCTATTCGAGCAATTCATAATTTAAAACGCACAGACTCCTTAAGAGAGATTTTTAAAGAAATTTACATACTGCCTGTAGCTAGTCAATTTATTTTCGAAAATATAATATATGTACGCAAAAACCTTACGACATTTTCAAAACTTAGCGATAGCTGTAATGTTAACCTAAGAAATAATCACAGACTCCTTTCACCCCGGTGTAGACTCGCGAAGGTTAGCAATTCTTTCAAGAGTCAATGCATTCTCTACTACAACAATATACTTCTGGAGCATTGCTCAAATAGCTCTTTTCTGTAAAATAAAAATAATTTAAAGATCCGCTGCTTTCCCCCACAATAATATGCCATAGGACATGACACTATGTAAGTCACTAAAAAAAAAGTTTCCAATATAATAAAGATTTTTAGCTCTCAAGTTATGGCTCAGATACCAAAAGAAAAAGTCAGAAATGGAAGTCAAAGTCAATTGGTTACTGTGGATCCACTAAGGGATATCGACTTCTTTATCCGCAAACTAATAAAATTATCAAAATTAGAGATGTGGTATTTTCAGAAAATGTTCAAAATTATACTCAAAGCATAGGCCTTGTACAACCAACAGCAATCCTGAAATAGATAAACAGTCAAATAAAGAACCCAGCAAAGAAGAATCAGGGAACACAATAAATGTATCCTTAGGTGATGACTATATGTCTGGTGATGAAAATGATTCAACTTACGTACCAGACAAATCCATCTACCGTGATACTCTACAGCTTAATATGAACTTACGTCTGCGTAGAGCAGGTCCGGTACGCAAGAGAGGAATATGATTTAGAATAGAATAGAATAGAATAGAATGCCATTTATTTACTGTATCAGCATAAACACATTAGAAAATAAGAATAAAACACAATAAAAATAAAAATAACACAATTAAAATCACAAACAAAATCTACAATAACATTATTTTTTTTTATATAATTTCCAATTCATGTCTAATTTTTAAAGAAACCCACATTAAGTTGTGAGTTGTTTCACTGCTATGTGCACATGCTGCGACAGCAAAAGGGCTCAGACTCAGCGTAGTGTCACAGGAAAACCTGTGATGCTGGTTTTCAGTCTAGGACCCAGAGTATAATTGAATTTAGACTTGTCAATGTCACCAGGTGGCAAGTGTACTAAAATTAACAACCTAACACTAAACGTGTAAATAAAATAAGTAAAATGTCAATACGGAAAAAATAAAAAATAAATAAGATGGAGATAATAAAATTGTATTGCAGAATAGTGAATAAATAGTTATATGGATTAAATTGTATTGAATAATAATGCCGTATTGAATGAATTACTAATGTCACAAAGAGTTGAAATTACGTACACAACGAAAAAGTATATTTGGTATACACATTGCGGTATCAGGTCAATTTTAGAGTGGTAGAACGCGGTACGCAGCACTTTGTCATGGTAGCTTCAGGTATTCTGCTTTTGTTGGAATAGTAACCTTTCTCGAATTAATTTTTTGAATCTATATTTTGATTTGAGCTCTCGGAGTGGAGGGGGTATATTATTCCAACATTTTGTGGCAAGATACCTGAAGCTACCACGAAACGCCGCAGTCCCGTGGCGGGGGACGGACAAGACACTGGTGGCAGTTCTAATGTTGTGGTGGCGCGAAGTTCTCCAGGTGAGCTTTTCAAAAACGTATTCAGGCTTACCAGTATGTATGACTCCGAATAGAAGAGTAGAAAAGTAAAGATCCTTTCTTGCCGTTAATTTCAACATGTCAGCACTATTAAAGTACGATGTAACATGTGTACGCGGAGGAATGTTGAAACAGTACCTAGCGCAAGCATTTTGTACCCGTTGGATCAACCTCTCAGTTCGCTTGTATAGACATGGGCCGTACACCAACAACCCGTAGTTAATTTTAGACAGCACCAAGGATTCGCACAACCTGACTCGCATATCGATACTAAGAAATCTTCTTATCTTGTACAAGACCCTGAGTCGATAAAAACAGTTCTTTGCCACTTCTACTACATGTTTTTCAAACCGTAACTCACTGTCCATTAGCAAGCCCAGGTTTCGTGCCTCACTGACTCGATCCAGGCGTACACTTGAAATTTTTATTTCAGGGTCAAAGTCAGTAAGAGTTTTCACTTGATGTTTTGAGCCAAGAATTAGGAGTTTTGACTTGGAGGGGTTCAAAACCAGAGCATTATTGGCATACCATAGGGAGATACTAGCAAGGTCTTCATTCATACGTCTGACAGCCTCCTCAATGTTATCATTGTTCGCTTCTATATACAACTGAAGGTCATCAGCGTACAAATGGCACCTACTGTGTTTTATACTACCAATAATATCCGCACTGTACAAAATAAAGAGTAGCGGTCCCAGAATTGAGCCCTGAGGGACGCCTCTACTCGAAGGAACGCATTTTGATGAGCATACTGATCCATCATTGTTATTAATAATAACATGTTGATAGCGATTAGTCAAGTAACTCTCGATCCACCTGATTGAATTCATGTCAAATCCATAAAAATTTAGTTTGGAGAGCATCATTGTTACATTAATACAGTCAAATGCACGTGAAAAATCCAACAGAGCCAGAAGTATGCCATTGCCTTTGTCTTGAGAAGCTAAAATGTTATCTACAACATCTAGTAGGGCTGTTACAGTGCTACGCCCTTTTCTGAAACCAGACTGTAACTTAGGTAGAATATTGTTTCTCTCCAAAAATAATGAGATCTGATTATATACGACTCTTTCCAGTATCTTAGACAAATAAGGCAATATGCTTATAGGCCTTAGATCCTTCACTGTTTGTGGGTCATTATTTTTGGGAGTTGGTCGTATAAGCGACGTTTTCCAGAGTTGTGTAAATGTGGAGGTAGATATTGATTTATTCACGATAGCTGTTATAGCCCTTAGGGTTGTAGGGAGTGTCAACAATATCATGCTCATATTAATTCCATCACTACCACATGCGTTTGGTGGGAGGCTTAGAATAATTTTTCCGACATCACTATCGTTGACTGGATGCAGACGAAAAGTAGCACTACCAAACCTATGATACTCAAAGTAAGTAAGCCTTGATATTTTAACACTATCGTCTCCGGGTATATTGTGGAAGTGGACAATGATCTCGTTAGGGTTACTAAGGTGTTCAGGCAGTTCATTGTACGTTTTTGGTAAAACTGATTCCTTAAGATTTTGCCAGAGTTTCTTTGGGTTGCAAACATTATTGTTTATATTTTGTTCAAAGAACGCCTTCTTTTCTGCATATGTACTTACGTTAACGAGACTTTTTAATGATTTGTACTGTTCTGGTAATTGAGATTGTTTGTACGTAGCGTGTGCTCTGTCTCGGAGTCTCATCATATATCTTACATTACTGGTGAGCCATGGCTTTGACACCTCCCGAACTCTTTTTTTACGCTGTGGGGCATGTTTTTCATAAATCTCAAGAATGTGTCAACTGAAATCCGCTATCATTAGATCCACACTGCTGCAATGTAGAATCTTATCCCAATCTATATTTTTTATATCATGATCAAACATTTTTATGTCAATATTTTTAATTGGCCTATACACAATAGTACGGACAGGAGGCTTGTCTTTTTTTATTTTAAATTCTACTGTTATCATTGCGTGACGACCAAGATCAGGTATGTGATCAACAGATACCGACAGTACACAGACATCCGTACATACAACGTCTATTAAAGATGCGCTATTGTCAGTAAAGTGAGTCGGTTTTTCAACGACGTTCACCAGTTTAATACAAGTCAAAAATTCATTTAATTTAGATGTCAAGATATTTCCAGTGTCAAATAAATTTATGTTAAAGTCACCTAATAATACTATTTTGTCGAATTGAGAAAAACTAGTGACCGAATCAGTCAGTGTATCAAAGAAAGTATTAACCCCCATCCATTGTGGACGGTAGGCGGTTCCTACAATAATTTTTACATTATTTATGTTCATTGATAACCACATCTGTTCTACCCCAGCAGTAGACTCTGGGTGAGGATGTAATCTCGCCTTTATACCTACCTTCACATAAAACCTATATTATATATAGCCAGGGATGTCGGCGGCGTAACCTACGTCATCCTGGCGCAGCCACGTCTCGTTGATGGCAATAAGATCGGGAGCTCTTTGCTCCACTGCCACTATGAGCTCATCATGTCCAGTGCCTAAGGAACCGGCATTCCAGAAACAAACTTTTAAGGACTTAGACTTATTGAATTTTCATGATTAATCCAGTATGTGTATAGTATGTGTATGACTCATTGTGTATTTGTGTGTGTATATTAAGATAAAGATGCAATTTCATGTAAATATCATTAATGTACGCAATATAATAATGGTTAATTACATAATTAAGACCCGGTCTTGTATGACATTTAAAGGGTATTTGTATGTGAATATGTGTAACCTGTGGGACTGCACCTGCCATTATGCGGAATCAAAACTTCTCTACTGCCCCGCAAGCACACACAGCAGTAAAACTATTGAAAAACCAGTATAAGCAAAATACATTTGAACACAAGAATGCTGTCAGCGAGAACATTAGACTTAACAAAGTTATTAAAAGTCGATTAGAGAAGACAGAGAAGCCATCATAATTCGCACTAATAATGTCATTACCCAAAAACACGACCTAAATCAGCCTCGTCGCGCAGTCGGTACTTGGTGGACTGATTCTCCCGTCTGGCAAAGATGCGTCCATCTGTGGTCCAAACATAACGCCATTTCGCCGCAAACCCCGTTGTACGGGCCTTGGCAAACAGCACGCAATTTTTACGTGTGAGACGCTCATTAATATACAGCTTGTGCGGCACGTGCGGTGGGAGACCGAGGCCTTCAGTGGTGGCCCCTCGGCGAACCCTCGCGTTCTTCAAGAACTCGTCGCGCAGTGCCCGTCGCGCCAGGCTGATCACGATGATACGTGGGCGGGGCGCCTTATCGCCGCCGCCGCCCGCGCCGTCAGTCGGTTGTTGGTCGCGCGGGCCGACGCGCGCGGTCCTCACCACGTCACGCTCGTCCAGCGGCACTCCGAGCTTGACCGCGACCGCGGCCACGAGGTGCAGCACTGACTCGCCCTCGTACTCCGGGATCCCCGACACCTCCACGTCATTGAGGAGTGAGCTCTGCTCCTGCTCGTTGACATCCGCTCGCAGCTGGAACACTTCCTTTACTAACTCGGCGTCAGGTAAGCCCGCACTGCTTCGTACCTCGGCTATCTCCTGCCTCAGGGCCTGGTTCTCCTGTTCGAGGGCATCCAGCCTCGCCTTTACGATGTTTGCCGAATCGCCTAGCTCCTTGATTTTAGCATGTAGGATGTCCGTTGCTTTAGAAAAATCCAGCTGCAATCTTGCGGTAACTGCATTAATTTCCTTTTTCAGATCATCGCTGATTCTTGCTAACTTAGCATCAAGCTTCGAATCCAATATTTCGGCCCATTTATTGAGTGACGATTTAAGTTACTTTTGTCTAATACTTGACTTGAATGATCCTCAGACTCTAGATGAAGCTCTGTCATCTTCTCATGCAGACCAATGGAAGGAAGCCATGCAAGGAGAATATGATTCCTTGATTAAAAATGAAACATGGTCACTGGCAGATATGCCGTCAGGTAAAAGAGTCTTGCCATGCAAATGGGTATTCAAAACGAAGACTAATAAAAAAGGAGAGGTCATCCGTTACAAGGCAAGGTTGGTCCTCAAAGGATATGCTGAGATAAAGGGAAGTCATTATGACGAGTTGTATGCTCCGGTAGTAAGATATACCTCAGTCCGATATCTATTTGCACTAGCTGCTAAATATGACCTAGAAATGATTCAGATGGATGGAATAAATGCGTTTCTGCAAGGTGACATTGACACTGAAAATTACATGGCACAACCTAAACTCAATCTATGGACTAAAACAAGCTAGCCGGCAGTAGAATTTAAAACTGAACAGTACTTTACTCAAGATTGGACTGTCGAGATCAAAAATAGACCCATGTTTTTATTATTGTGACAAAAACAATAATGATATTTATTGCAGTATTTAAGTGAATGACTTCCTGATATTCACAAATGATTAGAAAGCAATGATGGAAATCAAAGATAAACTGAAACAGGAATTCAGCATGAAATACCTAGGGAAAGCTAAGCAACGCATTGAAATAAATGTATGCAGGGATCGAAAGATGGGTGTCATGATGATAGAGCAAGAGAAGTATACCAACCAAGAATTGGATCAGTTTGGCATGTCCTAATGCAAACCAGTTGGTACTCTGATAGAGGTGAATGCAAAATTTGATAAGATTCCTGAAGATGACAATAATAAATACCCATATACGGAAGCGGTGGGATGTCTTATTTATCTGGCACAAGTTACTCACCTGACATTGTCTCTGCAGTAAATAAATTGAGTCAATACAGCAATAATCAGGGAAGTGAGCATTGGCTTGGAGTAAAAAGGATAATGAGATATCTTTAAGGCACCAAGAACCTGAAGCTGTGTTATGTCAGAGAAGACTCAAAAGAAATAACTGGATACTGTGATGCTGACTGGGTAAGTGACCCATTAGATAAAAGATCGTGCACGGGTTATACTTTTCTGTTTCAGAATGCTAGTATATCATGGAACTCTTGCAAACAGCAAACTGTGGCACTCTGCTCAGCAGAAGCCGAGTACATGGCGATGGCATCGGTGACCCGGGAGGCTCTGTGGCTCAAGCAACTACAAGCTGAACAAGGCGCAGACAAAGCGCTACATATTCATAGAGACAACCAAAGTGCAATAAGACTGGCTTCGATAGATTGGTACAAAACAAAGACTAAACATATAGACATAAGATTACATCTTCTTAAAGAAAACGTTGTTAAATCTAAAGTTAAATTCTTATTTGTGAATGGTTGTAATATGGTGGCTGATAACCTAATGAAAAGACTACTATCCTTGTAAAAAACACTTGTATTGTATCAGTAAAATGGGATTGCGTTCAGCAGGGAGTGTTAGTATTGGAACGCATTCTTAGTAATATAAGGTTGGTAATACTATGTTTAATATTGTAAGTTGGCCCTACTGGTCTTCTGTCACTTCTACAATATTCTATCTGTTGCTTTACCGCGTTTACACGATTAATTCGTTATTATTTCCATCCAAATATCAACAGCAATAGCTCCAAGCTTATGAGATCGTATTTCGAAGGGAGGGTTCAAAAAGCTGACATTAATAGGACAAAATTGTCGGGTTCTCAGGTGAAAATGGGAGTCCCACAGGGATCTATTCGGGGTCCTGTCCTTATTCTCATGTATGTCAATGATTTTTCATTCATGGTACAAAACATGTCACAGATAATATTATTTGCAGATGACATGTCACTAATTTTTTAAATTACGAGACAGGAAAATGACTTACAGGAAATAAATAATGGTCTCTTGCGATTACTAGACTGGTTTACTGCCAATAACTTCCCTCTTAATAAAAAAAAACATTATGTCCTACGGCATACTACTATGGGGACGGGCTGCTGACATTGAGACCAGCTTCATTTTGCAGAAGAGAGCGATCCGATTTATTTATAAGCTATAATATAGATACTCTATGAAAAATTTCTTCAAAGAAACCAACATCCTAACAGTTGCAAGTCAATATATATATGAAAACATAATGTATGTGAGAATATATATCAGTAGCTTTAAAACCATTGATAGCCGCCACAATGCAAACTAGAAATAAACATAAACTTTCTTTTCCAATGTTCAGACTACAAAAGTTAGTTGTTTGTTGGACACTGTATACGCTTTGGCAATAAAATTCCGCAAGAAATACAAAACTTAACTGAAAAACTGAACTATAACAGATAGTCTTGAAATCTTCGGCAAACATACTAATCCTAAATAAATATAACCGCAGCATAATTCAAATCTTATATGAAAAATATATTGCCTACAAAAAAGTAAGGTAGTAAAATTACAAAACAAAAAAAAATATACCCGTAATAAGTCATGTAGGGTATCGTTAAAAAAGGCCTCTTATAAAAATTTTAATTTTGTTAAATTTTAGTTTTGATAACTTCAGAAGTTAAGATTAAATAAGTGCAAAAAATTACCAATCCCCCCTCTCATCTCCAAAACTAAAGAGTTAAAAAATATGAAAAAAATACGGAATACAGTACATAAGCCAACGATGACAGGAAAACCTAATCGAAATTGCCAAGTTTTTTCGTTTATCCATTTTGCTACGTTAAATTCAAACTAATCACTTCACACCATCCTTACCATTACGGTGGTACAGAACTCTTCGTGCGCGAGTCCAACTTGCACTTGGCTGGTTTTTTCTATAGTAAGTATTTATCAAAAGTTCTTTTCAGAACTACTTACTTAAACCTTCCCTGACTTATTTTATATTTTTATATTTTTTATCATATATTGCATTATGCACACGGTTTATTTTTATTATCTCTAAAAAACTTCCAAACAATATACCTAGAAAAAAAAGGTCGCAACTATCTTAACAAAGTGCCCAAGCGCGATTAGCAAAAATACGTAATTTTGGATAATCTTATTCTGAAAATTCAGATCATCGTCTCGCAAGTCAGAGGGAGTACGCGTCGCAATCGAGGGCCAGATAATCTAACGTTAAATGCGCCTTGCTTAAAATAGAGACAGAAACTCACGATCACGCGCGAGGGAATGGAACGCCAATCGTTCACTTCGTTTAGCAGAACCAAATGCGAGATCATCACAGCTACAAGAACGACAGTCGAGCGCCGAGCGCTCGCAGCGCCTTTGCTATAAAATAGAGCTAGAAACTCGCAAGCACGGGTAAAGGAATGTAGCGTCAAATGTTCGCTTCGTCTTGCCGAACAAAATGCCTGATTATCACAGCTCTAGCTCTGAACGACAATCGAGCGCCAAATGCTCGCAGCGACTTGCTGAAAATACGGCTAGAAACTCGCGAACCTCACGAACTCGCATGGGAATCTAGCCGCGTACGCTTGCAGCAGCTTATGGCAAAGAAAGAAAGACGACAGCTAATTTTAGCTCATAGTCATAGAGCGGCATTCATTTACGATCCACAAAATCATCATGCTCATCAGAGCAGCATCCAAATCAGAGCAATGAATAAGATTTGTCCTAAATGTTTTGCTAAAAAATGGAATGGTGAACCCAACGCGGTATTTTCTGTGCGTCTGGAAAAGTTATTTTTCCTAATATTGAAGAGTTACCGGAACCAATAAAATTCTTTTGACAATTTACCACTCATTATCCGCTATTTTTTAATATAGTACTTAGATACGCCTTTTTCAGATGACTTTGTTTGCAATATGTAAAAATAAAAAGAAATCAACTTTATGAATAACAAATTGATTTATGGATAGAATATAAAATTTAGAAAAATATAAATAATAATGTGAAAAAATCTCCTGCTTAAAGATACATTTACGTGTATCCCAAATGTTTAAAAAATAAATGTCCACCCGTGCGATCCAGATCGGGCAGCTAGTATAATACATAAAGGTTTGATCGATCAGATACCTTCATAAATGTTGTTTTTATTCATATTAATCTGATAATATTCCACTAAGTCTCAAAATCTACAAGTATTCCTAATCTCAAAGGACAAAGCTACAGTATAATTTATGATAAATCGAACTTACCTGTTAGTGAAGTTCTATCATAATTATACGAAGGCTTTGAAGAGATTAGCTCCCGCCCACCCAATGAAACCCCTGTAGTGGAATATATTAATTGCGTTATTAGGTATGTCCTGATAATAATTATATTTACTGGATAAAATAATGTACTAAAAAAATTAATAAATTTTACTAACATTCGAATCCACACCCATTGAAGGTTTCAGATAGCTCAAAATGTGGTAGCACATTTTTGTCATCAAAATGATGAAATTTTAACATTACTGCCACTAGTGTTGTTTTTTAACAAAGTCTCTGCTCCATATGGAGATGAACTTAGACGCTCTGTCATGAGTAAGGATACATTGGTGAAGAATGTTTCGAAAGCTCGAGCAATTTATTGTTTATTATTTTAACAACCTATATTTATGCAGAAATCATTGTCCCATGGTATAACTTTTCCAGTTTCACGGTTTATTATTCTCCAAACTGTTTTCATTCTATTATTTGAATTTTGTATCTTTCTATTGATATGTAAAGTTTTTTCAGTTCTACAAACCAACTTGAGAGTTTTGGAATATTTATTTGCATAGTCATTAAATTTTATTTATTTGTTTTTTGTTCATAACGGTCATACAAGATAACTCTACTTTTATGAATTCCAACCGTTGCACAATTATTGAAGTTAGTTTTACCGTTATAGTCATTGATTTTCTTTAATTAAAAAACTTGTTGAATTCAGTTTTAATAATGTTGAAGAAGTCTAAATAGATTTTGTTTGGGTTCTGTTCATTAAAATCTGGTACTGGCAAAGAACAATGTCGAAAAATAATGTTGGGATTTTTTTGAGCATCTTAAAGAGACAACAAACCTGTAAAATTACTAAATGAAGGTAAGTCTAGTTTCAATTTATTCTCAAAATTGGAGGAGGCCAGGTAAAAAAGCAAAATATTTTAAGAATGTAACTTGAGCAGTTATGTTACTTATCCTAACTTCCGGCCATAGAGCAACGCGGTTAATCTTTGCTTCCGGCACAAGTTTTGTTTTCAAACAGTTTAATGGGCTTTTATATTGAATTAAAACTTTAAGAGGTACGAAAAATTAAATAAATGAGTTTATTTATTGTTATAATAGTATTGATAGCTTTTTTAATGCCTTTTGGATAGAAAGTCATTGCAGTTCAAAAGAAATGGCATTTTATTCTGTGATGCGTTGAGGAAGAAACAAAAAAAACGTAAGTACTTGATCGAGTTTGAAGTTTATTGTTTTTAATTTTGGCAGGGCAACCTATGGGGCAAAGACGCACTGTCATTATGCCTCTTAACACGTTCGTGTGAGCAAGAGCAATTGACGGTTATTTTTGTTCTTTGTGTTGTCGAACAACGTCTATACACGGTCGGTTTTGAACAGTGAAATAGTCACAACGTTAAACGCCGGCAAACTCACCATACATTTTATATTACGATCAAATATTGTGCTTAACTTTGGTAAGACACCGAATTCGTAGTGCGTCTATGAGCGAATTTATCACTAAATTAACAAAACACTCACACAGACAAACAAGTTGGCACTCACACACACACAACGTCATATAACGATCATTTTATTCCGCTCCCCCGCACTTTAGTGACCCAGTGCTTACCTAACGGGACCCACGCTCGTTCGTACGGCCGCGCCAAACATTCACGTTTTCGGGACAGATTATCTTCAAATGTAAGTACTTTTACATAACCGTTCATTTGCAAAATGTTTTCCAGATTCTTGCTTAGTAGTAATAAGCTAAAATTACACTGTTTACGTTCATAGATGGACAAGTATAATGAAGAAAGATCGCGTATCGAGAAATTGTTTGAAGATGTTACCGACACATAAACACATCTTCAGGCGGAATATCATCGTCAGAGAGCTCGAATCATGATCCTTTCAGCGACAACGATGGTGAGAACGGTTCTGACTCTAACTACGACCCTAAGAATGATGACTCCTGGTCTTCTGATTCGTCGTCTAATACCGCGATGATAAAAATGCTCCAGCACCACGCCAGCGCAGCAGAATTGACTCTGATACATCAGTTGATAGCTCTGAAGAGGCCTTACACAGCACTGTTGTAACAACCGCAACTGTTCATACACCTGTATCCCTAAAAAGACATGCAGTTGCTGCGCCCTCCGAACTTACAACGCGATATTCTCACCAACTTGAAGCTGAAATTTAGGTACCTCCACCATCCGTTAGTCCATCTATACTAGATGCAAATAATATGAGTACTGAGTCATTTCATAATAGCCATGATTCACTACAACCCCTAACATTACCACCTGCATTACCCTCTGGTTTGATTATTATTTTAGGAGTACCTCTTTTCATATAGGACAATGAAGGTACTCTAAAAATAATATCTTTTTATCAAATGACACCGTAGTCTGAAAAAAAATATGTTAAGATTATTATAAAAGAGTTAAGAAAGAAACCATTTTTGTTATATCGTCTAGACGTTGATATCTATATTCTTATTCACTAAGCTTAGCAATGACGAGTTGGTAGCTTAGTAATTGCTAATGACGGGGTACCTATAAATGATTGTGATTCATGTACTTAATATATACGTAGGTATACGTAACTTAATATTGTAAGGAGAGATATTTTTTTGGTATGTACCTACACAATAAAACGAAATTGATTATTTCTGAGTTTTAATGTAGAACCGTTTATCGACAATGTGCATACCACAAAGAATCTGCAACCCATGTGACACCTAACAACGTCAATACACGATTAACGTCATATGCCACTCTGCGGTATCAAGTATGTCACAGATCCCTGTAAGTATGCACAACGTCGTGACACGTCATGATTTTTTGTATGGAGAAAATATGTGCGATTACACAGGGGATCGTCATATGCCGTTGTTCACACGAACGTGTTAAAGCGCGACGTCTTATGCGGGTCGAAATCCTTATTAACATTGAATTATTGGGTAAAAATGTCTTGTTTGAACAGACTGCAGTGGTGGAAATCACTTTCTCTCATCACATCAATAAAAATGACAATTTAAGGTAAAATAGAACATAAGTGAGATTAGAATTTATTAACAATTCATCAAGCAATATCTCAGTAACCTGGCCTCGTCTAGCATATATTGGTATACATGCTAGCTCAAAACCATAAGCAGCATATTTTAAATATTTTTTATATAAAGACACAGAGTATTTAGCCCAACAATTTTTCACTATGCGGGTTCGCCACTGTCCATTATATCTAAGTTTTTCGGATAGATCTCTAGTCTATGGGATGTAATAGGCCTATAAACTGATGGATCAGTCTTAACCTGACTAGCAATTGGGAATGAAACTGTTTGACCGCTGTGATCAGAAGGTAAGCCGTTGATTACATGTTTACTTGTGAATGCACAGTTACAAAAAAAGTTATCTAAGCAATTTTGACTGATAACAGTAATTCTAGCCTCAAGAAATATATTATAAATTAAATGATTTGAATAAAGTTATTATTCGCTGTTTTATTGTTGTATCTACAAGCCAATCTACATTAAGATTGCCATATATAATTTACTTTTTCTGTTATAACAAAGTTTAGTTACTAGAGGGCTTCCTCCATATTTTTCTCAAATATTTCAAAATTTCCATGGCCTTTTTATCCCTCGGAGGTCTTTAGAAACAAACCATAATATGCCTATCTAACTAAACATATAATATTTCTATTTGTCTTTCAACATTAAGTGCAAGAATATCTTTCCGTTGTTTCATCTTAATATTATTTTGACTTAGATTAAAGAACCACCTCTATCAGCAGTCTTTCTATTGTAACAAAATGTTAAAAAACATCATATTTTCCTTTAGCCAGTATTCTGTAAAACAAATCACATCGATGTCAGAAATTTTTACAAACAATTCTAATACAAGTTCTTTGCCAGGTAGCCCTTGGATGTTTTGATGGGTAATATTTAAGCGAGGCATATTTCGTGGTCTTATGAACTAATTTATATTACTTGGAACAAATTCCAATCTTGCATGCAAAATATTATTTACCGGTGAATTCCCTTACCATAAGCAGGTTTCTGATTAGTATGTTCATAAAAACAGCTGATGTCAAGTTGAACTTGTTTAAACGAACTATAACTGCGTAACGTATATTATATGCCAACAATGTAGCTACTAATTTTCTTTATTTATTAAACAGGTACAACGCCAGGAGTCAGAGTAAAGTTATGAATAAAATTATTCATGTCAAAATATAAAAGAGCATCGCCGTGACGACACGATAAATAAAAAAAACTATGCACAAGTTTGTTTTGTTGTTCGGTCAAATAAGAGGCATATAGAAAATTGCATAGTATACATTTGTGTTTCATCCTACTATGAAATTCTAAAAGTGTTTCAACACTTTAATTCAACTCGTTCCGAATAATGCCACAGGCAATGACAAAATATTTAAAACACAGAAGAAGTGTATTAGGGCAGTGTGTAAACTTGTCTCTACGGATAGCTGCAAACCCTTTTTTAATAAACTTAAACTTCTGACCTTTCCGTGTCCATATACATAGTCAGGTCATAAGTTCTGTCACATGTGCAATATGAAATAATTTAGACATGTTTATTATATATGTAAACATTTATATAGCAAAATGAACTTAATAAAACATAGATTCTTCGACCCCCGCGATTTAGAATATAGGCCTTTATTCTGCGCGGCCAGTCGTCTATCGCAGCACGAACGAGGTCCATGTCAATATCGGCGGCTGCCTTAATCAAGGATGCCTTGAGTGACTCCAAATCAGGATGAGGCTTTGAGCAGGCCTTTTCCTCCAAGTGTTGCCATATCTTGTAATCTAACGGACTCAAATCTGGACTGGAGGAGGGCCAGTCTTCGTGCCGGATGAAGTCGATTTCACGCGCCGCCAGCCAGTCTTGTGTGCTTTTCGCTCTATGAGCTGGCGCAGAATCTTGTTGGAATACCCAGTGCCTGTTATTAAACATGGTATGAGAAACACGTTCCACAAGGTTCTTGAGGACTGTATTTTGATATACAACTGCATTCGTTTTTACAACTTTCTCACAAAAAGGTACCTCAGTTAAGCCCCAAAAAGAGACTCCCAACCAAACCATGAGCGAGGATAGAAAATGACCTCGTTGGACACGCGGAATACGGTTGCTCGCTTCTTCACTGCTGTGTGCGTACACCTTATCATTTTGTTTGTTGTAGCTCTCTTCCACGGTGAACATTTTTTCATCCGAAAAAAGAATTTCATGATGCTTTTTTCCCGCGTACCGCTTCAACAAAGCGCGGCATCTCTTAAGTCTCAGGTCCATTAAACGAGCGTCCAAACGATGTCCTGTTTTTCTTCGATATGCCCTAAGCCCTAAGTCTTCATTTAACACCCTTTTCACCGTGGTCCTGCTTAACCCCATCTGAAGGGCCAACAGTTTCTGCTTACGTATGGGATTTCTTTGAATTCGCGCCTTCACAGCTTTTATCACTGCTGGAGTCCTAACAGAGCGAGGGCGACCACTTCTTGACCTGTCATCTACACTAGAGTCTTCATTGTATCGTTTTATGGTACGATAAACGAATCTTTTGGTTATATTAAAAATTCTCGGTAAGTCGAAAATCTAAATTGTCGCGTAACCGCAACGATGCAACGCAATAACTGCGACACGGTCTTCTTTAAGTGTCCACTCCATATTTAAAAATGAGGAAAATTCTAAAAAGTACACATTTTTATTCTCATGAAAAATTCGAAATTCGAATTCAATAAACTTTTTTGTGGCCAGCGTTCTAAATTCAAAAGTTTTTATTGTGTGACAGAACTTATGACCTGACTGTGTATATATGAAACATGTGTATTTGTAAAGAGTAATTTACACCTCTATAAAACGTTAGAAAGCAAACGCCATGCAAATAAGCTCTGCGCTGAGCAACATAGAACCCGAATATTTAACAAGCTTCCGTAAAATGTTAGAGAAACCGAGCATTTACATGCCTTTAAAAATAAATTAACAACTCTGCTCGTTAATGCAACTTTTTATTCAGTCAACGAATTCTTGACTTACACATGAGAATAATAAATAATTTAATTTAATTATGGACTGACAATACAATCATATTTTATCAACCTACATTTGACTTGTAATTAATTTGTGTACTAAAATGTAATTTGCATACCTATGGTTATATCATGTGAAACTAACATTAGATATTTAAGACACCTTATGTACACCATGATAAGCAAATAAAGTTTCTATTCTATTCTATGCTATTCTATTCTATTCTATTCTAATGTTTGAATGATTTCCTATCATAATTACCCTCCCTCGGTGGGTTCATTAATGGTCTACATTTATTTATCAATATTTATAAGCTATTGCTATTGCTATTGTCCTTTTGTTTGTTAATTGAATTTGTATTTGTCATGTCTATGAATTAGTTGATAAAAGCTTCCGCTTTGTCTTTTCGATCCTCAATCATATTATCCTCAAGAATTTTGCTTTTTTCTGTCGCGTTATTGTGACTAGTCTATCTAAAAGAAATTATTACACATTTCCAAAAGTTTCATATAGTCCAGAGAACTGTTGACTGTCAGCAAAAGGTTAGGTGAGGTGTTGAGAGAGAATTACTTGTTTGATATGGTTTTTTGTGAACATTCAATGCATTTACGTTATATTTTACTGTAATTTGTGTACTTTAATTTCTTCGCGTCTGATTTTTGCCTGTAATATACGAATCTTTAGGTTCTCCTTCTTATGCATAATATTTTTAGTCCGTTAGTTAACCACTTGAGTTTAACACTCGAAATTCTTTTATTTTGTATCCTATATTTTGGGAAGCATAATTTTAATAACAAAGTGAAGAAATCCTGGAATTCTCCAAAACCATTCTCAAAATTATCGTGCTTTGTACACATCTGTCCATGACTTTGGAAATACTCCCTGAATTTCATAATATTCTCCCAACTGAAACTAAATTAAAAAAAAAATTTTGCTTGATGGTCAGCATCTTTTTTGATGTTTTGAAAGTGAGAATCCAAGTTCTCACTTCCCAAACATGCTGTAACACGGTCAGAGGTTCCTTAACTAAGGGTTGTTCCCAGAGCTTCTTTAATGTTATTAGCAATATGGTCAATGCAGGCGTTTATCCTAGTTGGGGTATTAATATGCAGTTACATAATGTGGCTCTCTAGAATACTTCGCCGTTTTCTTGCCCCTGTGTATCTTTTAGTATATGTATGTTTGGAACGCCTGGAAGAGCTACTGGTCCATCAAGGAGCTAATGAAAGGCAACCTCCCGTTATCCCTGAAACGCAAACTCGTCGATACGTGCATCCTGCCCATTTTCACCTACGGCACACAAACTTGGTTCTTGACCGAACATCAGAAGTCCAAGCTCAAGGTTTGTTAGAGACCGATGGAGTGCAGCATCTTGGGAATAAAACGCACAGACCGCATCAGAAACATCATACTGCGCTGCAAAACTGGCGTTGCTGATTTAGGCATGGAAACCGCGAAACTAAAATGGAACTGGACTGGACACGTGAGTCGAATGTACCCAGACAGATGGGCGAAGATAGTTACCGACTGGGTGCCTACAGACGGACACCGATGTAGGGGCAGGCCCAGAAGGAGATGGAAGGATGACCTGGATAGGTTCCAGTTTGACGACTCGAATGGCCGAGTCGGCAGTGACACTGCCTACGAAGCCAAGGGTCCCGGCTTCGAGTCCCGGTGGGGGCAAATATTTGTTTGATGAGAACAGATGTTTGTACCCTAGTCATGGTTGTTTATCTATCTAAGTATAATATTTATCTATATAAGTATGTGTATCGTTGTCTAGTACCCAAGATACAAGGAATCCTAGTTTGGGGCTAGATCAATGTGTGTAAATGGTGTCCAAGGTATTATTTATTACCTATTTATAAAAAGTATAAAAGTTAGATTGGGTCGGCCTGACGGCCGATAGGAATTTATGCGTACGATCAAGGGAGGCCTTTGCCCAGCAGTGGGACACCGAAAAGGCTATGTAAAAAACAAAAAAAAACATCTGTAAAGACCACCCTTCTTATTATCTTTATGGCTTAAATTTATACAGTAGTAACTCTAACCTACCTAAAATACTTCCTTGTTAGATTTTGGTATTTTGTATAGATAAACTACAATGAAGTCATATTCTGCGATGTCAACTGCACAACATTCGAAGAAAAACAGAATGGATAGTTCATTTTGCATTTTTAATTCACTCGATTCAATATACGATAGAACAGAATCATAATTCTTGCGATGCTGATGGTGATGGATGACTCAATCTTCTAGTCGAGTCCTGATACGATCGTTTATGGCTCTGAAGGTCCAATGTTTCCGACTGATATTCGGACAGAGGTCTGGCTAAAGTATTTCCAATGTGGTTTGTATTTTAGAAATATTACTTTTTTATTAATATAAATAACATGTAGTTTATAGATATAACCAGTGAGTTAAGAGAGCGAAATGACTAGCCTTATACAGGCGAAACGTATGACTGGCCTTATACAGGATGTAACAGAAATGTGTAGTCTTATTTCAGGGGGTTGTTAGGGACATCGTTCTGAACAACTTTCACTATAAAAACCCATTTCATCTGAGAAACTTTGATTTTCACTTCTCCTTGCAGTGTGAGCCAGGCGATCAGCGATCACCAGACGTCGTAAAAACAGAGTATGTGAAATATCTAGATTGTTGAATATTTCTTTCTTTGCCTACAAGTTTCCTTTTTCTTGAAGAGCTATATGAAATACTGTAGCTTAAATATAATCAACTTAAATAAAATATAACATTAAAAAGGGCTTCTGGGTCTTAACTACGACGAAACGGAAAACGTATTACAGTATGTCGCTGTTTAAAATTCATGTGTGTGTACTATTCTATATACATTTGTGTCAATGATAAAAATATAGATATATAATAAAACAAAAATGTATGTCGGATATTTCTCCATTTAGATTTTATTTGATGTTTAATTGACTCCAAATATTATTTATTTCATAAAGATTAATTTTAAAATGAAATTTATATAATTAAAGAATAGGTAAAAGTATTTTATTCCTATTTAAAACATTTCATATTTTTATTTAACTTTTTGTCTCGAATAATCGAGATATAATGGAATAAAACTATAAAGCTTTAAAAGCAAATTGTATTTCAGTTATTGCACTCAAAATACTAAGATTAATATTTTATGCTTATTATAATGTATCAAAACTAAAGAATTCAACAATGGATATAATAAACTTAGGAAGAGAGAGCGCTTGCCGGGTTACTACAAAAAATGTAACACATAGTATAACCGCAAGTGTTAAACAGGAGTTTATTTTTTTGTGGTAAATGTGCTCTTAATGTATATCTTACAGGCTGTTTAGGGTTCCATACCAGAAGGTTGCCAAACGGGACCCTATTAGTAAGCCTCCAAAGACCGTCCGTCAGTCCAACCATCTGTCATCGGGCTCTACCGGATCAACGGAAATAGTAGGTAGAGTTGCAATTATAATAATATATAATGTATTGTGCGTTAAAACATGTATTTGTTTTTAAGGTAAGCTATCAGCGGAAACTAGAAAACGGGTTACATGTGCACTTCGTATCGCAGTGAGTGAGCGGCTGTAGCACTACTGGCCTTTTAAGTTCGCTTATCTGATTGGCCATGTCGTTGTCAGTTGGCTTCGCAGTAGAGGCAGAGGTGCTGGCAATCTACAGTGTCATTGGAGCGATGTCATATACTATGCCAGCTAGTTCGGTAAGTTAGTCCATCGACAAGTCTGAAATTTAAAAAGCAATCACGGTTTGTATTAATTGGCAATCGGCTCGTCCACAGCGTCATAATAAAATCCGAGGCACAGGTGTTCTTACAAACGGCAGAGGAACTGCGATGGTTTACGACACAGTCTCCGCAGGACTTCTGCAACTATTTTAGCGGATACTGGTGCGAATATTACTGCCATCAAAAGACTAGGCGGATGGAAGTCTAACACAGTCGCAGAGAGCTACATTGAAGAGTCTGTTGAGAACAAGACTAAAATATGTAACCAAATCACCAATTCTATAAAGAACATTGACCCGCAACTAGAGCAAAAACGCACACATACTCGTAGTGGTTAACCGCCAAGCTGCTCGTTGTTCAACAATTGCTGAATCTTTCTCACCTGTGACACTGAAAGGCGATTTATAAGTTCCGATTTCTTGACTTGTCTGATATTGGTTTGTGTGCATAATTATATCTTTTACTTGCCGTGCTTATTGAGGTTCTAGCTGTGCGGCCAAAAAATATAATTTTTCGAATCGCGTGAGATTTTGGACAACATGAAGCGGGCTCTTCTACCAATAATTGGGGTATCCATACTCCGACTCGCAAGACTTCAGCGGAGCTTATATCTGAACTCCCATCGCCACCAGAATTCTTATAATAAAATTATTAAATCGATCGCTCGCCGTATGTTCTCGTTCGTCGGAATATTGCTTCAGCTATTTCTTGATTTTAGATCTTCGTACTCACGATTGCGTTGATCAATTCAGTAATTTACCGGCTTGTAGAGATCACCACATATGTTGTGGATCCTACTGTTATTCAGAGTAAGAAGGAATAAAAAAACCGGTCAAGTGCGAGTCTAAATCGCGCACGAAGGGTTCCGTACCACCGTTCAATGGAAGCGATGGTGTGGAGTGAATAGTTTGGATTTTACACAGCAAAATATTGTTTACAAAGTTATTGGTGCGGTTACTTTCACACTCGCACGTAACCAGGTGCATCCATAAGTTTGTATGTGGTATTGAAAGAATTGTTGTATGGGAGCCCCCTTAAATATTTCTTTTATCCTGTTTTTTTGTATATGTTGTTATAGCGGCTACATAAATACATAATCTGTGAAAATTTCAACTCTCTAGCTAGCTAGGTTCTTGAGATAAAGCCTGGTGACAGACGGACGGACGGACGGACGGACGGACAGCGGAGTCTTAGTAATAGGGTCCCGTTTGGAAGCCTTCGGGTACGGAACCCTAAAAATTAAAGTCGTACGAAGAATGAAGAATAGAATTGGTTGATAGTTTAGAATTAAGCACTTTATTTTTGAAGAGTACAAGTACAAGATAGAAAATAAATATTTTTAGCAGTTAGAAATAGTAATATGCACAAGCAAAAGCAAATGCGGAGCACAGGCGCATAGGGACAGGGGAGCCAAGCGAGTGTGTCGGGCGGCCGTGGTCGCTGCGAAGCAAAAACCAGCCGTCGGCGGGCGCTGGTGTGGGAAGGCTGAGTGCGGGCGCGGGTTTGCGTGTGGCCGAAGCTGAAATTCCGAACCGAGTTTTGAGTGGCGGTTCAAGTGTGACGCCACAGGTACATGTATAATTTGAAAGATTTAGCCAATCAACAGCTAAAAAGGCGGTAAGCAAACAAATTCTCCATTTCCTTAAATTTAAGCAGCAACATATACTTCGTGATTGTTCTATTGGAATCCATTCACACAGAGTTGCTTACTTTGTTTTCTATATTTGTTTTGTACCAATGCATGCTCTAGCTAGATGGTGGTACATCGAAAATAATTTTCTTCTTTTATGTGAGTTTACCTATCTATTTGCCAATATGATATTTGAGTATTGTTTGACTATAATTGATTTATTAAACAGTTGCCTCACTATCAGATTAGTTCTATAGATTCTGAGGATATGGTGCCAAGTGTGCGATACATGGTTCTGTGCGATAAATGGCCCACTACTACTACTACTGTTGAGACCGACTTCTGTGCGTGAAGTTTCATTCAGTCTGAAGTATGTATGTCACCGGAAAATAATACGATCCGCAAGTTTATCAATTTCCTATTTTTTTCCGCATGTTTATAAATATACTAACCTAACCTAACCTAACCTAACATAACCTAACCTAACCTAACCTAGCCTAACCGCTTGATTGCAAATGGGTAGTACTACTACCCATGGATTTTTTTACCGTAGATTGCAAATGGGTAGTACTACTACCCAAGCATTTTTTTACCGTAGATTGCAAATGGGTAGTACTACTACCCATAGGCATTTTGTGACGGACTATGTGACAAAACCTATTGTCTCTGTCACACTAATGATTAATTCAGTAAGGATCGTATTACATCTCGTTCTCGGTTAAATAACCTTTATTTTGAGATACGACAACGTTTTAAACAATCCCAGCGATGGAAAAAGAATGATGCAATTCATTCCGTTCACTCCAGTGTCAAGTGTTGTTGTGTTGTGGAATTTGTGGTGTGATATTAAATAATTATGTGAGTATTTAGCTGATAATTGTTCATTTTCATATAGATTAGTTCCTTCCGCTACTGCCCAAACAAAAAACATTTGCTCAAAACCAGATTTCGTGCAATGTTTCACAAGTTTTGTCAACACAGGTTTGTTCAACCGAAATGTTATACAATTTCGTCATAGGCAATATTTTTCCGGGCTGGATTATGCAATTGCCTACATTTTTTTAAATAAACTTACGAGTTAAATATGCTTTCAATACATACTAAATTTGTAATATTATGTGTAATAGAAAATAAGATATATTTTTTTTAATCCGGGTGATTAACCACGGGGCGCTAGCAACCGCTAGCGAAAGTTTAAATACATATAAATAAATATTTTTTATCTACATATTGCGAGTTTATTTTTTTTCCATGTGTAATATTAATACAGGAATCTTTTAAATAAATAAAATAAGTAGGTTATCGCTTTACTTTTTTAGATATATATTTTTACATTGACCCTAGTCGATTTTACGCTTGAAGTCTATGTTTACAGCTATGTATGATTGTACAAGAGTATCAAATTCAATCAACACGTATGCCATTATAATGTTTAGTTTACGAGCACTAACAATAACAACACTTCAAGCGGTATTCTCAAGAACCCATAGTCATAAATAATGTTTTTGTAGAGCGAGCCGCCGCGCAGCGGGCGGGCCCTCGATGACGTGTTTTTTATGGCAATCGACGGTTTTTTTTTTGCCGCGCCGCTGGCAATCGACGCATGATAATTTCCGGAGGCGATATCAACTGAGCGGCTAATATAATCTAGAAGGAAGTTTATAAATTTCCTAGGAAATTTATAAACTTGCGGATCGTATTATTTTCCGGTGACACGTATAATTCACCAAAGCTAAACTTTAAAAAACTGAATTGAAGTTTGAAATCGGTCGGAATGCGGTCGTCTCTTAAAACAAAACTGAGGTAAGAAAATCTGTCTTCTGACAGTGAAGTCCACATATATCACACGACATTAACGAAATACGGTTCTTATGGCCAGAATTCATCTTATGATCGTAAACACCACTGCAGTCACAAGAAAGCAATATTACGCAGTTAACATGGATGTCATCATAATTACAGTTATTTATGTAGAAAATAAACTACCGTACCAATGTCTAATTTTCAAAAAAGGTCACCCTTTCAAAACAAAAATAATAATATTGAACTCGGTTCATAAATAACACCAGTTTCGAGGTTATATTATGTGACATACATAAAAACGTACAACCGAATTGAGAACCCCGCCCTTTCTTATGAACTTTTTTTAAGTTGGTTTGAATTAGTCATTATTTGATAGATTTACCGAGAACTCGTTGGATAAAGTTCAGTTTGTGCATTTTTCCCCTATAACTATGCCTACTTAATTCTACTTATTTTGCAAAAATATAACACACTCTTTTGTGTCGTTTCCTGTTTATCCAGGGAGGTAGAAATTATGTATAGGATTACCTTATTACGTAATTAATTGTATTTTGGGATACAGAAAGCAGTAAAATATTTATTACCCTTGTTATGGTGTGGGCTGTTGACCTAATTATTTTGCAGTAATAAGATACATGAAGAGAACAGGAAATAATAAAAAGAAAATCCCAGGTGAGATGGCAGTGATTTAATGCCAAGAAATTACTTGAAAACAAAAAGAATAATATTTTTCTGCACCTCGCGCTTTTCACCTACCGCCATCTATCCGCTACCAAAGGAACTGTAAGGAGCAGTAACATTCAAACGACACCTGTAAGTTTCAGAAGAATTGAAGACACCCTCAAGCAACATGTTGTACCAGGATAGCCAGCAGGTGGTCACTGGATACACGACCCCAAATGCAGACTTCGTCTAGTCGTACATTAAGAGACAATAATTTTCGAACGCATATATTTGTAGGCTGCCTGCCAACTAAAATATGTAATAACGGTACTACTTAATGTTATATCACAGTATTTCTTTATTTTACTTTATTTTAATGTTATCATGTTATATTAATTCAACAACAACAACAACATAGCGTGACGCCTTTTCCCATACGGGGTGGCAGAGGCACAATTGTGCCCACTTTGAGCCAGTTATTCATTACTCCATTTTCCGTGACAGGGAGCTAGTCCATCGCCGCAGCTATGGAGTAATGAAGGTTTCTCCACGATGTTTTTCCATCACCGTTAGAACGTCCGTACAATGTACTTAAGATAAATTTATTATCTCATTGGTACATGAGATGATAAATATGATCAGGAATCAAACCTGCATCTCCTGTGTGAGAAGCAAGCGTGAAACTGGGTAGACCAGAGAGCTTTTATTAGGGTTCCGTACCCGAATGGTGCCAAACGGGACTCTATTACTAAGCCTCTGCTGTCCGTCCGTCCGTCTGTCACCAGGCTGTATTGATAGTTAGACAGATGAAATTTTCACAGATGATGTATTTCTGTTGCCGCTATAACAATGACTACAACAAATACTAAAAATCAGAATAAAATAGATATTTGAGGGGGCTCCCAAACAAAAATTATTTTAATATCACAAACAAACTTATGAATGCATCTGGCTATACATGGAGTGTGAAGGCAGCCGCACCAATAACTTTGTAACCAACATTTTTCTCTGTAAAATCCAAACTATACACTCCACACCATCCCTTCCATTGTACGGTGGTACGGAACCCTTCGTGCGCGAGTTCCACTCGCACTTGATCTTTTTTTTTATATTAATATACTTTGGAACTTCTTTAATCTCGGAACGAAGACCTTTGCGGCACTCCGTAGAGGCTATGCCTACCAATTTGATTTTACTGATTGCATTTATTAACACTGACATTACTTTTAAAACTATTGCTATCATTTTATCAATTACGAAGTACAAATACCTGTAAGTACTACAAGTAATACACACCCTATATAAACCCTGTAACCAGCAAAAAGCTGATAATCTGCAGGACAACAAACCTTCATGGACAAACCTTCGCGGACATGGAAACACCTGGTCCCCCTACTAATGAATCGGCAGTGTCCCTGCCTACGAGCCAAGGGTCCCGGGTTCGAGTCCCGATGGGGGCAAATATTTGTTTGATGAGAACGGATGTTTGTACCCTAGTCATGGTTGTTTATCTATCTAAGTATTAATATTTATCTATATAAGATGTGTATCGTTGTCTAGTACCCAAGATACAGGGAATCCTAGTTTAGGGCTAGATCAATGTGTGTAAATAGTGTCCAAGGTATTATTATTATTATTAGAATAAAATTTCACCTGACATAAAAAAGCAATCAATGTCAACCCTCACAAAAAAATACATACTGAAAAAACATTTCATAGGTGGAATACAAGATTACATCTATCATCATCTGGAATACAAGATACAAGATTACCTGGTATACGAAATTACTATTGTGTCATTTATTATCTAAATATTTCCTTTTTAGGGTCCCGTTTTACCTAAGGGTAAAACGGGACCCTATTACTACCACTCCGCTGTCCGTCCGTCCGTCTGTCACCAGGCCTCATGAACCTTGATAGTTAGACAGTTTAAATTTTCACAGATGATGAGTATTTCTGTTGCCGCTATAACAACAAATACTAAAAAATAGAATAAAATAATTTTACGACCTCTGTGGCGCAGCGGTTGTGGCTCTGCCTACGAGAGGTCCCGGGTTCGATCCCCAGCTGCGGGTAAAGAAAAAAAAACCCCAGATCTTGGATGTTTATATGTGTGTGACGCCGCTGTTTCTGGTTCTCACGATACAGGGTATCCTAGGGTGGGGCCAGAAGCAATGTATGTCTTTATGTAAATGTTCATGTTTATGTTAGTGTTTATTTATCTGTAAAGTAATGTATGTGGTTTACAGACCACATACAAACTTATGAATGCACCTGGTTACGTACGCGGAATGTGAAAGTAACCACACCAATAACTTTGTAAACAATATTCTGTCACTGCATACCATTCCTGACATTGGACGGTGGTAGGGAACCCTTCGTGCGCGAGTTCGACTCGCACTTGACCTGTTTTATTATTATTTCATCTTTGAAATGACAGATTTATATATGTAAGTTACAAACTTTATTTGTAATACACCGACCGATTATTTTGTCTTTGTTATTTAAGTTAATATGAGCAGCTGAGACCTGTCATTTTACAGCTTACAAAAACCACCAATTTGGTACATTTGTGGTTTGATTTGATAAATGAAATAAAAACTTAGGATATTTGTATCTTTATAATTACATTTTTCCCATAATTTTATCTAAGTACTATAAATTTTAATGCATTTTAATACAATCTGATCGAATTTACTTTAAAGAAAATATATTTTACATTGATAAAATGTGTACTTGGGCAGACCGTTGTCTCGTCCGTTCTGGCTCTGGCAGAATACCAGCGACACAGAATCGTCTGTGACATTGCTGAGTCAGGGCCATTTCATTGTCGCGGTACAGTCACAAATACCATATAGTTATCCTTAGCGTACCTCAATGTTTGCTTCTGTAAATTAATTATTTATTGATAGTTTTATTTAACTGCTATGTTGTTTTCTTTTTATAGTTTTTTTTAGTGTGAGTTATAATTATGTGTGTACCATCTTACAACTAACAAATTAATTTATCTATCTCTCTATCTATCTACCATGCGAGAGGTCCCGAGTTTGATCCGAGTTTGGTTGTGGATAAAGAAAAAAACAGGTCTTGGATGTTTTTATGTAGGTGTGTGATGTCGCCGTTTCTAGTTCCCACGACACAGGGTATCATCAGAAGCAATGTATGTGCCTGTCTATAAACGTTTATGTTATGTTCTACAATCCTCGATTTAACCTTGTCTCGGTGCAAGCAAATTAGTTCATCTAGTTCCTAATCGACTTAAAACAGTTCAGCTATGTTGAGTTAAAGCTCAGTTAAAGTCAGAAACTGGAGGTTAATAAGGTTTTGTGTTCATTATTTCAATTAAAATAAAACCTCTCATCTGTTTTACTGACAGGTGCTATAAATAGGAAGAATAAACTAATTTCTGGTCACTATTGTTCTTCTTCCGAAAAATCATGACTTCTAATATATCTACTAATAAAGGGAAATCAACATACCAAATATCCAAAGAACTGTTACTACCAAGGTCTGTAAATCATCCAGCATTATAAACAACACAAATCAGTTGCATGTTTGAAGACCGGCCGTCGCCGCATTACAAGTGCCGCAGAGAACAGGGTTCTGAAGAAAATATGAATCAAGAATCGTCGTGCCTGTGTAGGAGAACTCATTCTGCACCTGATCCAGAAAGATGTTTCAGTCGACACTTGCAATAGAATATTTAAGGGAATGAGGTATGGTTTTACTCAGCAAAAGGAAAGCTTTCTGACTGTCCTGCAAATGAAAAACATTAAAATTCACCCGTGAACATCTGAACTGGACTTCAGCTCAGTGGCGTCAAGTAATTTGGAGCGATGAATCAAAATTTAAGATAACGGTTGGCGAGGCTTATCATAGGGACTGCGCCTGCGCATCAAATTCAAAGTGAAGTTTTCAGAATCAGTAATGATATAGGGTTGCATGTCAGTGTTTGGGTCGACTGCAATTTCTCAAGGAAAAGTTTAATGCTACAAAGTAGGGTTGTAACGGAGCACCGCCTCCGCCTCCGAAAGCTCGGAACTTCCTATTCAAATCGTACCTCCGACTCCGCCTCCACCTCCGCCATTTCTGAACGGAGGTTCAACGGTGTTTATTTACGTTAAAAAATGTACCCGCAATGTGACAGGAGCGATGCTAAGCAACACGGCCGCTCGGCAGAGTATTAATATGAGAACGCAACTGAATGAAGTGAAGATTGTTTGTGCGATTGAAAAGCGCGGTTGGTGGGTAGGTATGACAGGACAAAAATCAACCGACATTTTCACTAGCTCGCAGTTGTGAATAATTGTGATTTAACCACAAATCCTCAAAACTATTGTTGATTAAATTCAATTTGCCGCTTCTTAAATATCAATACCATTTAAAATATTGTTAAAGTGTACTATATATATACCTACAGCTTTTCAATAAATACTATTCCTTAATAAATCAAACAAACATATTTTTCTACCTCCGCCTCCGCCTCCGTTAACCTCCGACTCCGCGGAGGCGAAGCTCTTCACCTCAGCCTCCGACTCCGCCTCCGATAAGACGCTTCCGTTACAACCCTACTACAAAGTATCAGGAAAATAAACGATTCTATTACCGGCCATTCAGTATTTGCAACTACAACATAACTTAATTTTTGAACAAGATGGGGCTTGCTACACTGCAAGGACAGCGTAGGCATAGCTTAATTCTAAGCAAGTTCCTACGATGGTTTTGCCGCCAAGAAGCCCAGACTTTTCTCCGATCAAAACATGAGGAAATATCAATCATGATCAGAAAATTATTTAATAACGGACTAACTGTATTGCGTGCGTGGTAAGGGTGGTTGAACTCATTTGTTTTTAATGCAGTTAATATATATTTTTTATTTTTATAATTTAAATTTAATTTAATTTTTAATTCAGAAGTTATATTTTCTTATATTCAAGAATAATATATATTTTGGACTGGTACATAAAAATGTATTATTCTGATTTTTGTTATTTAAATTGGTTATCTTAATTTCAGATACATTTAAACCCCATAGACGAAGTATTTTGCAATTGGGCTCATAATAGTAGGGTAGAATATAATCCAATTTCCTCAGCGCTTGGTGACATCTAGAATCATTACAGTCACTAAAATTTTCGACTCAGTTTGAGTCAATATAACGTGTACTGTATAGAAAAATGTCACTTCAATCTGAGCTAGTGATTACTAAAAACCAACACTAAACATTGGTGTAACACAGATAAAAAGTGTATATATTAAGGTCAACTCAAAAAATCCGGTTAGTGTACATAATTACCGGTAAGAATTCTTACTGGAACACTTATTTTGGTGAATGTAATAAATATAGCCAAATCAGTCCGATTAACTACTTCAACAGGTTATTACTAACGACCCGAATGGCCGAGTCGGTAGCGGCCTACGAAACCAAGGGTCCCGGGTTCGAGTGCCGGTGGGGGCAAATATTTGCTTGATGAGAACGGATGTTTGTTCCCTAGTCATGGTTGTTTATCTATCTAAGTATAATATTTATCTATATAAGTATGTGTATCGTTGTCTAGTACCCAAGATACAGTGAATCCTAGTTTGGGGCTAGATCAGTGTGTGTAAATAGTGTCCAAGGTATTATAATTAATACTCACCAAGAGGTTTCGTGAAAGTAATAAGACACCCTTATTTTTTAATCAAAGATGGTTTATTAAATACAAAATAAAACATTGCACAGGGCATTTATTAGATAGGTTTAAAATATTTTTATTGTACTTAAGTTTATATTATAAGTATTTTTGTTGTTATTACATGTTCAACCTAACACGAAGGATAAAGAGGTCTTCGCTTCGCTCACCCCCTTCACACTTCACCTAAGCTACCGCAGTGTTTTGCCCTGATAATAGCTGTGCAAATCAGTATTAATCATATTCACCACGCCGTGTGGTTATTATTAAGATAAATCTTGCTGTATTATTTAATTTAACCATCGATATTGGTAAGTACGAAAAATATCCGGTTAGTATGCCTAATAACCAAATCAATAACTTGACCGTGTCAAATACATGTTACGGCATGTGTATTGTTGCCAAATAGAGGTCGTTTCTACCAAATCGTGTTTTACCGCCAATAAGCAGCTTTAACCCATCGACAGTCAACACAAAAGTACGTAACCAACAAAATTATACTAGATGTACAAACCAGCGGTGTGTTTACAAAAGTTTGCATTCAGAGCCCAATTCATGTTCGCATTTTCTAAATTTAAAGTCATCTTAATTTATATTATAACTGTAAAAGTGCCAAATACGTCATAGTGGCGTAATCCTGAGCACGCCGACAGCGGAACTTATTCAAATTGGCCAATTTGGCTATGCTTAAAAAAATACGTACTTACTACTTTTCATTCTATGAAATTTTCGACTATTTTAAGAAACTGATTTGAATATTTCGAGAAATGAATGAATAATTTGAATATTTATTTTCTGCTCAATGACCCAATAGAAAATTACAAAACACTTATAACAAATAAAAATGTCTGTTAGCACCTAGGCACAGCCCACCATGGATCCGCCGGATGACACCTGGGAACACCTGCCTCGCCCCCATACCCCCCCCCTCCATACATGTGTCTTCACCCAGTGAGTCAAAATGTAACCATCCATGAGGTCTGACCATACTCTCAGGAGGCTGCTGGTATTCCCCCTCAGCTTGGCCATACAGAGGCCATTCTGTGGCGCAGTATGGCATGGAAGCCGTCGACGTGGGCCCCCGGAAACATCGTTGACAGAATCGGGGCGGCCGCAGCAGCACCGGCATTGTAGCACTGGACACGAAGGGCTTTCATTATACGCTTTCTGCGTATAGCCGGCCCATACGCTGCAGGCGTAGAATGATTGTCTTATTATGTTTTTTTAATACCCCTCGTGACGTCAGTTGTTCACAGTGGTTGTACTTTAGCTGGTTGTTTCTTATTATAAAGCTAAAAAACTCTAATATCAATATTTGTTTATCTACACACGTATCATAAACCCTCTTTAGTGCGTCCAAAAACCGCACGTTGTGATCAGCATAATGTTAAACTACTTTGTAAAAACTCATTTCTTATCTGAAAATTTGTACATTATGACCATAATGTACAAAATTTTGTCAAATTATGACATTCAAATTTCGAACGCCGACGCCCGCCTGCGTGCCGCCCCTAGTTTGTCTGTGAAGTTGGTACTACAGAACAAGCTAAACAACTGCAGAGCAATGATCAATGGTACAATGCCGGTCAAACATGCGGTTCCTGAACACATCAAAGAGAGCTTATGATATGTGTGTAGATAAACTAGTTTATCTACACACGTATCATAAACCCTCCTTACTGCGTTCAAAAACCGCACGTTACGATCAGCATTATGTTAAACTACTTGGTAAAAACATGTTACTTATCTGGAAAACTACACATTATGGTCATTATGTGTAGTTTTTCTACATATAATGACATTCAAATTTCTAACGCCGACGCCCACCCGCGTGCCGTCCCTAGTTTGTCTGTGAAGTTGGTACTGACATTCAAATTTCGAACGCCGACGCCCGTCTGCGTGAAGTTGGTACTAAAGAACAAGCTAAACAATTGCAGAACCACAATGCCGGTCAAACATGCGGTTCCTGAACACATCAAAGAGAGCTTATGATATGTGTGTAGATAAACTAGTTTATCTACACACGTATCATAAACCCTCCTTACTGCGTTCAAAAACCGCACGTTACGATCAGCATTATGTTAAACTACTTGGTAAAAACATGTTTCTTATCTGGAAAACTACACATTATGGTCATTATGTGTAGTTTTTCTACATATAATGACATTCAAATTTCGAACGCCGACGCCCACCCGCGTGCTGTCCCTAGTTTGTCTGTGAAGTTGGTACTGACATTCAAATTTCGAACGCCGACGCCCGTCTGCGTGAAGTTGGTACTAAAGAATAAGCTAAACAATTGCAGAACCACAATGCCGGTCAAACATGCGGTTCCTGAACACATCAAAGAGAGCTTATGATATGTGTGTAGATAAACTAGTGTATGTAACTGTACATAATTAGGCATTAAAACTCTCGAGTGATATTATTATGACACTCGCCTTCGGCTCGTTTCATAAACCCACTCTCGAGTTTTAATGCCCTCCATTATGCAGCAGTCACATAAACTACTAGTATGTAACTGTACATAATTAGGCATTAAAACTCTCGAGTGATATTATTCTGAAAGTCGCCTTCGACTCGTTTCATAAACCCACTCTCGAGTATTAATGCCCTCCATTATGTAGCAGCCACATAAACTACTGTTACGTTCCGACTGACATCTGCATTATCAAATCAAATCAAAATCAAATCAAAATCATTTATTGAACAAATATACAATGGTTGAGCATAGCAGTAATGTAGCAATAGTTGATGCCTTCATTGCTAGGCTAGTTTAATAGCCTGTATTAATGATAAGCACGCTCTTGCCTTCTGGAGGTGGGAGTGCGGATAAGTACTACAAATGTACACCTTTAGTTTTTAAAATGAAAGAAGTTAAAATAATAAAATGAAAGTATTTATGTATGGTATGTGAGGGTATGTGTGTGTGTGTGTGTGTATGTGTGTGTGTATATATATGTGTGTGTGTGTGTGTGTATGTGTGTGTTTGTATATGTGAGATGAATATTACCTACCTAACAGGAAAAAGGTGAAATAAGCTTTTCAGTATCGCTATACGTTAGGTTGAACAAGTATTTGCGTATTTTGTGCTTACATTCATGAAGTGCCAGTGGATAAATGTATTCAGTATTGTTATACTGATTATAAAGAAAAGGACCAAGATATAGATTAAAGCGTTTTGTGAAAGTTAAACGAGGCAGGGGAATATTACATATTTTGTCTTTGCGTCGCTTGGTGTTCGGATTGTGTGGTGTTAGTTGGTGTTGCAAGATTAAAGTATTAAAGATAAATAGTTGACGTACTGATAGTACTTGACAGTATTTATATAGTTTAAAGGAGGGAAATAGGATAGGGTGTTTCGTTGCGACTTTAAGAATGGCTTGTTGTGCTATTTCTAATGGTTTCATTGTGGTTTTAACTGTACCTCCCCAGCAAGGGATACAATAAGATATAATAGACTGACATAGGGCAAGGTAAGTATTTCTGACTATGGTTGGATTTGCTATGTTTCTCAGAATTTTAAATATATATATTAATTTTCGGACTCTATTGGTGAGGTTATCTATGTGGTATTTGAACTTAAGGTGATTGTCAATGATTACACCAAGATATTTGATGGAGTCAGCAGAGGAAATCACC
The DNA here is from genome assembly GCA_949825045.1 of Argyresthia goedartella. Classification (NCBI taxonomy): domain Eukaryota; kingdom Metazoa; phylum Arthropoda; class Insecta; order Lepidoptera; family Argyresthiidae; genus Argyresthia; species Argyresthia goedartella. Next base: position 13,993,859 of record OX463821.1, on the reverse strand, counting down.
GGGCATTGGCATGTTTGTTGATCGGTACAGGCGTGGGCACGAAGAGTGATTGGTATATTGTGCGCAGTGGCCGAAGAAACAGAAAACGGTATAAATTTTGTTTTTGTTGTATTGAGTGTAAGGGCGTTAGATAGAAGCCAGTTTTGAACTGTATCAAAACCACTCTGGGCAACACTGTGTACATCAGACCATGTGTCAGCAGTAAAAGTTAATGCTGTGTCATCGGCATAAGAGGTTATTGAGCCACTTGGTATTGTGAGGTTGCAGAGGTCGTTAATAAACACCAGAAAAAGGGTTGGACCCAGAACACTACCCTGTGGTACTCCATAAGTTATGTCGAGTTCTTCGCTAAGGTGATGCCCAATTTTAACGACCTGTGTGCGGCCCGTGAGGTATGTACGAAATAGGTTAAGTTGGGTGTCTCTGACTCCTATAGACGACAGTTTCCGTAAGAGAATGGGGATAGGAACTGTATCAAAGGCCTTTGTTAGATCTAGAAATATTGTAAGAACTTTTTTATTATTATTTAGGCTTTGTACAATATTATTAGTAAGTTTAAGCACAGCGTCAGTGGTAGATTTGTTTTTGCGGAAACCGAATTGTTGTTGGGATAATATTTCTTTGTTTTCCAGGTATGTAAGTAACCGGTTATTTATAATCCGTTCCAGTATCTTTGAAAGTGACGTGAGAACAGCAATCGGCCGATAATTTGTTGGGGAAGTCCTATCTCCACTTTTGAAGATAGGATGAATTATAGCCTTTTTAAATGCATTTGGAAAAATACCCGTTGCAAAACATATATTAAAAATATGGCTTAGAATGGGAGCTAGGGTGTTAATATATCTTTTCAAAATTGATGTTGATATTCCATCCCAGCCGATTGCAGCAAATGGTTTTAGTGATTTTATAACACTTGAAACTTCACTTGGATCGGTTTCGAGCAAAGCAAAGGAAGAAGATATAGAGGATCTAGAATATAATGCATGGTTATTATTTGTATAGGGGTAAATTTGTGCGATGTTTTCAGCCAGTACTCTTCCAATATTCACAAAAAACGTATTCACTTCATTGCATGATTGCTTAGGTGATATATGATCTTTTAGTAGCTCAGATGGTGGGTTAACAGATTTTGCACAGTTTGTGAGTCTTTTTATAGTATCCCATAATGTTTTAATGTTTTTGCTTGCTTTTTGTATCTCAGTTGTGTCAAATTGTCTTTTCGTTTTCTTTAGTATTTTAGTACAGAAATTTCTGTATCTAATGTATGTTATTTTTAATGTTTCGTTATCAGGGTTGGATTTATATTTTCTGTGAAGGCGGTCTCTATTGCGCATACATTTGATAAGACCTGGAGTTATCCAGGGTTTCAAAGGTCTGCGTTTTTTGGGAATATTCAATGTGGTCGTATTCTTTTGAATAATCTCTGACAGGGTAGAGATCAGCGTGTCGGTTGCAGTTTCAGGGTTAGTTATATAAATAATGTTGTTTAGGTCAGCATTTTTTATATCAGCGTCAAGAGAGTTATAATTTATTTTGGAAATAGTGTTGTTATTTGATTTATAGCAGGGCTTATTATTTAAAACTAAGAGAGTTGAAAAGTGGTCTGTTGTGTGCGAGTCAATTAGTAAAGTTTGAGAAGAGAATTTAGAATTTATAAAAATATGGTCTAAGCAGCTGGTACCTCTGGTAGGTTGGTCATGAGTGGGGAGGAAGCCGTGGAACGCTAGGCGGTTCAGGTAGTCATGAGAAAGTGCATTAAGTGATAAGGGTCTAATATTTATGTTAAAATCACCCGTAAGAATTTTTGATTTATAATTATTGAGTTTAGGTAGTATTCGATCAAGGCATTGTAGGAAGGGATCAATGATATAGTGGGAGGGTGATCTGTAGACACATACTACTGCTATTTCTGTGCCTAGTTTTATCAATAGTCCAGAGGCGGTACCTGACCAGTCAAGTTCTTCGATTGAGTGTGCAAGATCACATCTAATGTAGACAACCACCCCGTCACTTTGATTGATATGTTTCGTAGTTTGCACAGCAGTATAGTTTTGTAATGTAGGTAGGTATGTATTAGACATGCAATCAAGCCAGCATTCCGTTAGTACTATTATGTGACAATTAATTGAAATTCTAAGCAATAAAGTTTCTAGACTTAAAAAATTACAGTTAAGTGAGCGGATGTTAAGCGTTAGAATTTTTAGCTGATTATCAGATAGGGTGGTGTGTATTTTACAGTCTTCTGGTATACAAGAAATGACATTTGACACGCTGTGTTCGTCTAAACTGGTTATTATGGATCTAATGTTATTAGCCATTTGATTGAGTCAGAGCTGAGTTCGGGTTGGGTGTGTTGACAGTGGTAGGATATTTGATTGTTGTGGCATTCAAATAAACCATATTGTAGATGGGATGGGATACTATGTTAAATACTATTGTAATAAAAATTACGAGATACTTGTGCGTTATAAGTTTGGCTATAAGTTGCAAGTAGGTATTTTTAGTTGAGAAGTAGGTTGTGTAAGTGTGAGTGCGGATTGTTTGTGTGTATGTGTTTGTGATATGTAGTTGCCGTGTAATTGAAGTATGTATAGTAGTGTTTGGACAAATTATATAAATATGAATTGGGTAACATACAGTCGTTAAGAGAATTGCTAGTCAGACAGTCTTTGGGTCTATTAGAGCTTGAAGTTGAGATTCGGATTTTAGAACAATGTATGGACTATCAGTTTTCTTTCTTAAAAGAATTTCTCCGTTTGAAATCCAGCAAAAATCATAGTGGTGTTGTTTGGCGAAGTTGCGTGCGAGATAGTGAAGCTTCTTGGCGGTTGCATTTAGCTGTTCTGAGATGTAAATAGCGGAGTTTTCACCAGAGAATCCTAGATGTGACGAGTTCAGTTTATCCTTATCAGTTCTATTTTTGTTGAACAGCTTAACGGTATCCAGCATTATTGCTTTGGAGAGGGTATTGTTGAAGTCTATAATGACCGTAGAAAATTTGCTTTCTTTTCTTGATGGCAGACGGGTTACATCTCGTATGTCAGCAATTGGAACGCTAATATCGAGACTATTCGATAGAGCCTGGACTATCTGGAAGAGATCCTGCTTTGTTTCTTTAGCTCTCTTTGGGACTTTCCGTATTTCGATGGATGTCTTTAGGAGATGATGATCAAAGCGGTCAACTCTGTCCTGGAGTTGAGTCAGGTGTTTGGCCATAGTTACACGTTCCTTATCAAGAAATCCAATGCTGGACTCTATGGATGCTACTTGGTCGGACATGAAGGTCATCGCTTTCTCAATTTCTATGTTTGTTTCGCTTATCTTCGTATTTTGTGTCTTAATGTCCAAGATGTGCTTTTCCAGCGTGTCCAATCTGGTTGTCTGGGAGAACACAAACTCGGATATCATATTCTTAATTTCCATCTTGAAATCGTCTAATTCCGCGCCAGTATCATTAAGGGCGGAACGAGGCCTTTTTGCTCTTTGTGTGATGTGATTAGGCGGGTGGAGCTCGCTTCGTTGTAACGCGGACAGGTCTGACTCAGAGTGAGATACATTCATCGGTGGTGATCGCAGGACTTGCGACATGACGATGTTGAATTGTCCGGTTGATTCCGGCCTCGGTTGATCGACTGATAAGAAAACTGTTGATTCTCGACAATTTGTAAAAACCGGTCAAGTGCGAGTCTAAATCGCGCACGAAGGGTTCCGTACCACCGTTCAATGGAAGCGATGGTGTGGAGTGAATAGTTTGGATTTTACACAGCAAAATATTGTTTACAAAGTTATTGGTGCGGTTACTTTCACACTCCATGTACGTAACCAGGTGTATCAATAAGTTTGTATGTGGTATTGAAAGAATTGTTGTATGGGAGCCCCCTTAAATATTTCTTTTATCCTGTTTTTTAGTATTTGTTGTTATAGCGGCCACAGAAATACATAATCTGTGAAAATTTCAACTCTCTAGCTAGCTAGGTTCTTGAGATACAGCCTGGTGACAGACGGACGGACGGACGGACGGACAGCGGAGTCTTAGTAATAGGGTCCCGTTTGGAACCCTTCGGGTACTGAACCCTAAAAACTACGCCGTAGAGGACAAATGAAGAAAATCATGTTATTTTACGGATATTTTAGTAATCCTGTTATATTTCTGATGGGAATAACGGAATTAAGTTAAGAACATAATTATCTCGAAATGGTTTTCTCAGTTTGGTACCCCTCTACCCAATTTCTCCTTTAGCTTAGAGAAATTGTATGCAAATGTTAAAAAAGGCTCTTCACCGCTCTATAGAGGACTGACATAGTAACATTATTCAAAATGTTCATTTTGATGAAGTAAATAATAAGTAAACACATTGAAATCGGTGTGAAATTGTAATTAAATATCTAGTGATAAATAGATTTTATGATACCTTCAGGAGACTAGTCTTTCAAGCGATAAGTCAATAAGTTCAAAATCTGTAACCCGATGAAACCCATTACCACCGGGCAAAATGCAATCATGTCAGCGAGCGAGAGCTAGTAAAAATTAGTTTTTAAATACATGACGATATGCTCTCTATAGGGTGCCATATTAAATTAAGTGTGACATCACATAGCCCACAATAAGTGGACGATCAAACACTCCTATAGAAACCTCAATTTTCAAATTCTGTTCATTAGCATAAATTAATTTACTTTCTTTATTCTTTATTGCATAGATAATATAAAGTTACAGACAATTAAAAGTAATGTAATAAGCAAAGGCGAGCTTATCTCTAAAAAGGGATTTCTTACAGCAAACCTAGGCAGGACAGGAGAGTTAATTATACAGGAAAGTCCTAGTTCGCAATAACACTATACATACGGACGCAAATTACTTTCAAAATATATATAAACTATACCAAATATAAAATAAAAATAAATATATATACTTTCACTATATAAAATACAATGTATAGCATGAACATACATAAACAGTATATAAACTATAATAAATCATACATATACCTAGATAAATATGGTACCATTTACGGAAGAGAAAGGAAATGCACTTTAAATTTTTTCTTAAAAGTGAAAATTGAGGGACTTTCCCTAATAGCGCAGGGAAGTGTGTTCCACAGTCGGATTGCCCTTAACCTAAACGAGTGTTCGTAAGCGGCAGTGTTATGCCGAGGAGTTGAAAGGAGAGACACCGTATGGGATCTCGGATTGCTATCCCTGGGGAAAAGAAAGTCAAAACGTTGGCGTAGATATGTGGGGTATCGGGGATTTCGCAAAATATTGAACAGATAGGAGAGAATGTGCATGTTACGGCGAAGACGGATCGGAAGCCACTCCAGCTCCTTGCGATACTGGGAGACATGGTCATACTTGCGCAACCCGTAGATAAACCGAATCCCGAGATTTTGAAGTCGTTCGAGTTTGTTCAGTTGTTCTTCGTTCGCGCTGACCCAACAAACATCCGCATAGTCTATTAAAGGTAGTAGAAGGGACTGAGCAAGAGTTTTTTTTTTTCTGCCGCGGCAGGAAGTACTGCAATCTTCGGAGGGAGTGCAAATGACGCAAAGACTCGTCTGCTGACCTCACAAACACCTTAGTGTTTGGACTACATTTATAGAGAATTATCGAGTTAATGCACGCAAAACAGATACTAATATATAAATATATACATATGTGCTGTATGCTAAGGGCTTAAATAGAACACTTAATAATTAAATATGATGAGTATTATACTAGCCCTTTTATTTAATACCCAACACGACCCTGGTCAAAAACTTTAAAAAGAAGTCCATGACTTTATGCCGTCTAGAGGGCGCCTTTATTGAATTAAAACCAGTGGACGATAAAGACGCTTCTAACGATACCTCATTTGTCAAATTAAAAAAAATAAGCTGCTTACGTAATCTGGTGACACAAGTGAGCCTAACCATCCATTCGGCTTTGTGTAGTCGGGTAAAAAATTTCAAATAACGTGTATGTATATGTTCACGAATCTCTACTGATACTCACGATCAACAAGCTAGTATTAAGGAAACAATTGCTTTAAGGCCCAAGATCACATAAAACCACTGAAGAAAGTTTTGGCAAAAAAAAAAAAAATATTTTCACTAAATTCATAGGTCTCAAAAAAATATTTTTTATTCACAAAGAGATAATCTAGTTTAAATACTATGTCGTTACGCAATTGGATTAATTTGGCTCGACCGTAAAAATTCTTAACATAGTCTATATTAAAAAGGAGATACAATAATTTTAATATAAAATGACAGATTTTTCTCAAAACTTTTATACCAAAATTTTCCTCTTTTGGAGCTCCGTATCAATCTTTAAATTTTAACAATAAGCTTATTTCCATTTTTCGGTGCCTCGTGGCAGACGGACGGACGGACGGACGGACAGCGTAGGCTTAGATAGGGTCCCGTTTGGCACCTTCGGGTTCGGAACCCTAAAGATGTATAACAATCACTTCGCATCGTATAGACAGACAAAAAATTAAAAACCTAAAAACCGTTCAAGTGCGAGTCTAACTCCCGCACGAAGGGTTCCGCAACACCGTACAATGGTAGCGATGGTGTAGAGTGAATAGTCAGCCACGCTGCGTATAAACACTCTATCAGGCTGCGGGCGGTCCGACTCTGCAACGCATTTCCTTGCACTGTATGAGACTGTCACCACTCTTTTCTCTTTTAAGAAACGTATTAAAGAGCACTACCTCTCTCTTTCGTAAAAGTTACTGTAGTTATATTATTATATGTAAAGTTTATGTAGTATATATCGGTAATTATTTTGTATTTCCTATATGTATTTTATAGGTATTTAATTTATTCCTAGGCATTTTATTTATAGTATTTATTGTGCACTGCATACCCTTTTATGATACCAATTCCTATAATGCGTTGGTTTGCTGGAAGCAATCTCTTTTAAGAGATAAGCTCGCCTACATGCATTTTCTTTTACTGTAACTTTTTTAAATATTTGTGTGCAATAACGAATTAGGAATTATAAATAGTTTGGATTTTACATAGCAAAATGTTGTTTACAAAGTTATTGGTGCGGGTACTTTCACACTCCATGTACGTAACCAGCTGCACTTCAGCTTCATTAGTTTGTATGTGGTATTGAAAGAATTGTTGTATGGGAGCCTCCTCAAATATATTTTTTATTCTATATTTTTAGTGTTTGTTGTTATAGCGGCAACAGAAATACATCATCTGTGAAAATTTCATCAGTCTAACTATCGCGGTTCATGAGGTACAGCCTGGTGACAGACGGACGGACGGACAGCGGAAGCTTAGTAATAGGGTCCCGTTTGGCACCCTTCGGGTACGGAACCCTAAAACAAACTTCACACTAAATTCGTATTGCAGCTAATATTCGTATTATTAAATGTTGCTTTTTTGCATATACTCTTCTTCTAAGTTACCTAACCTAACCTAAAGCAGGGGGCTCTCACTCAACAGTTTAGGTACGTTTGACCGGCCAACATGACGTTCGGGATTTCAGTTAGGTTGCCGCTCGCTTGGGCCGCAGTCGCATCGCGCGTTAGCCGCTCTTCATAAGCAAATTTTCTGTGATGACAACTTATCTTTTTTCTTATTTATTTATTTTGTTAGATTGTTATTTTGAAACATCTTATACGATACGGTGTTATAATATTGTCATTAGATTAGATACATTTTATATCGTATATTGTGAAAAAAAATTACAAAAATTAAAAAAAATACATCCCCGTAGAGTTTCTTGGTGCTATCTTCTCCGACGGGCGTATTTCCGGAGCACTGGTAGAGTTCATGGAGTTTCTTTTTCCTGTGCGAGATTCAGCCATGAATCACCACTTGAAGGAGAAATTTCCTTTTTCAAACTCAAATCAATTATGTACTCATTAGTTTAGTTGATCATATTTGATTATTTTTTTGTTTTTTCCATGAGACTGAAGTAAGTGTTTGACTTGTAAAAGTGCATTATTTTGCCTACTTGCAATAAATGATTTGATTTGATTTGATTAGAACAAAATTCTATTCCTTTTTAATTGAATATTTTTTGTTTGCCTAAAAGTAAACACTTTAGACCTAGTATAAAACAAATTACAATTACATAAGTAAGGAGATAAGTACCTACCTAGCCTTAGAATTTGCCAATAGCCTGAATAAGTAGTAATAACACCTCTCTTAGACAAAGTGGCGAGACAGGAGTTTTCATGAGGTCCTTGTGATGTCAGAGTAAAAGAAGCTCTCAGGCGTAGTGATGCACGCGCGGTGTAGGTGTTTAGCGATTATTGTATGTAGCGCAGGTGCGAGCTAGATTGCGGTTTATTGCCGGGCAGCGAGATATATAGCGCTATTATTTAAGGCGATGATGGAATAAAAATGCTCTGTCGAGTGGAAGTGAGATGCAATAATTACTCGCGAATAAGAAAAAGCGGGATGCCAATAATGCACTCGCAACTAATCTGAAACAACGTAAGCGCCAAAACGTAAAAAAAAATCATAAAAAATAAACTATTTCAGGGAATTAACTTTCAAATTGAAAATCGTTAGAAATAACAATTGTTCATACATTGCAATTATCACACAGTCATATTCACTTACTACTGCGGTGTAATAGGATAAAACCATAAAAAAAGGGTTGACTTTGTATTTATTTTCTATCGAGAAAATTTTATCCAAACATGTTTTCCAATTAAGAATCTCTAGATTATATAGTCAAATTACATATACCAGAAATTAATTACGATTTGCCCAGTATTTCCTGAAAAACACATGAAAACAGCATCCCATATTTATTTAATCAGCGTCTTAAGTGAACTAATTAGTATTCTGTGCCTAAAGCCCAATAAAAAGTCAGTCATAATAACCTAATCCAGGCTCTTCATTACTTCCAGTCGCAAGCTCGCTCCGCTGCTGGTGGCAGTCCAAACTATATCAGATTTTGAAACTGCACACGCACCAACCTACTGCCAAACAATATAAATTCGGAACAAACAATAAATAGACAAAGAAAAAAAACCGGTCCTTACCATACACTCATCAGTCACCCATTATGCTATTGATTTACTACCCGATTTAGGAATAGAGATTCTAACTATCGCATCATCTGATCGCCACTTTAGTATGAGACACCTCTAAAATAAGAATGTGCAATGCAGAATCGACGGGAATGCACACAGTGCATAGCAAAACGAGGTTAACCGAAGCTATCAGCGTCGTATTGTCATAGTATTGCCTCTCGTTAGAGATACAATTAGTGCTGTTGTCGCGTGCGTTTAACACATTAATGCCCGATTAGGCTTGATTTGGTAATATGAACATACATGTTGAATGGAATATTAACTGTAGTGGTATATTATGCCAAAGAGCTTGTCACATTTTTGGCGTACCGATCTAATAAGATGATAGTCGATAGAATAATTTATTACAAACAAAAGTATGTATAGTTATGAATTCCGTAAACGATAAACTTTTCGAGAAATCTTTGTTTAAAAAAGAGCTATATAGCCTTTAGAAAGACGGCCGTTTCAGATGCTTTTGCTGATTTTTATATGCTGGAGCATGTGGAGCTGGAGTTAATGGATTAGTGGATTTATTAATTATTTCAAAATACGCAAACCGTCGGAAATAATTAGTTTTCGAGTTACAGTTTTTCTGAAAATCACCATTTCCAGCATTCGGGACCATGGGGATATGTATTTACGATTAGATATTAGTATTTACGATTAGATATTTAAATATCAAAAGAGTAATTAATGGTCCGCATCTGGCTTGACTGCTCTCTTCTACATATCTAGCCTTGGGTACAGGAGAAAGCTTCCATCCTCTTAATAACCATAACCTCAAAAATGAGGTTAAAAAAAATTAGATCTCAGGAACTGCTTTCTGCTTTTTCAAGAAGTGCTTTACATTTTCATGGGAGCGGTGTCAAGGTAAAGTGGTAGAATTTTATACCGCAAAATTCACAAAGGGTCAATTTTAAGGTCAAGGTCAATGAACTGTGAACGACAACATCAAGCGTCAAAAAACGGCAAAACTGAGTTTTTTTTGCGAAATATGCACGAAAGGTCAAGGAAGAGTTCAATGATCTCGAGGTCAATGAAATTTGCACGACATCGAATGTAAATAATTGCAATACTCAGAATTTTCCGCGAAATATACACGAAAGGTCGAGTTCAAGGTCAAGGTCAATGGCCATGAGGTCATAAAATTTTGATCAACATCTAACGTAAAAAAGGGAAATTCGTCGTTTTCCCACCCTAATACTCCCACATCCCCTCAGTCCCGAATGCTTCAAATGGCGATTTCCAAAAAAAAAATTACTTGAAAACTAATTATTTCCGACAGTTGGCGTATTTTGAAATCATCTATAGTAAATCCTCTAATAAAGCATAGACCAAAAATACCAGAAGCATCAGAAACGGCCTTTTTTCCAAAGTACTTTCAAGAAAAGCAACATGAACAAAACCTAGCCATCACCTACCCACGACTTCGCCCAGACAATTGTGGTGGCGCAATTGGTTTTGGGTTCGAATCCACACTCGGACGTAATAATATTCGCTTTTTGTTGTTGTTTTCTTTTTTTAGTGTGATGCTATCTTTCCCTTGTATGATAAAACCCTTCGTGTGCGAGTACAATGATCCGTTCCTTCGTGACCGAGACTTTATTCAAATCCATTAGTTAATCAATTCACAGTACAAGTGGTCTCCTACCATTCGGAAAATCTTTTCGTCGTTATTCCATTTCCTCTTCGATTTTTGCGCCCCATTTGGGTGGAAAACTACATTGTTGGATTTTGAATTATTCAGTTGTGAAGTTCTTTAAACAATGAGCATAGGTCTATTGAATTTTAAAACTGCAGACACGACGGGAGCACTATTCCCATACGCTTACTCATTTTGCAAAAAATGTAGCACAATGTGGAATTTGTTAGTATATTTTCGCATAAACATATATTCACTGTAGCGAATTTTCTCACATGTAATACACACACAAACACATTTATAAATTTCGTATTCGCATCTTTTCACATCGCGATTTTCTACGTAGCATTCTTCAATGTTTGCATTCGCTTAATTTATCAGTAACTTATTATATTTTTTGTTTTTTCTGATATGTTTTTTCTTAGATGGGGTGGCACAGACATAATCATCACATAATATTTTTAATCTTCCTACCTAAATTTTTGACACCTGTCACAAAAAGGGGAAACAACATCTATCTAATCCATGGACGTAATATAATATAGTCTATGATCTAATCGCATCGCATTAGCGTTTCTTGCCTTTAGGGATAAGACGGGCGTGACATTGTCAGGCTGACAGTAGAAACTGAGTCGATACAACTTGGCAGGAGATGCTTGAAAATTTATAATGGCAACATAAGTGGACAAGTGCGTGTTCTAATTTAGTTTGCAGATGTTGCTGTTACTTATTTGCTATCCATTCCTGCCAAGGTATTTGTTATACCAAAGGAAGCAGTGATGCTTTTAATTTTATTTATGGTACAGCAAGGCAATTTAGTGCAAAAAAATGGCAACTTGTGTGTGTAACTGCGTAGATTTTGACGATCTCGTTGAGATAAACGTTCCTTTTTTTTTTCTGCCAGCGGCGGTTCAAATCTTGTTTGAGGGATCGGCAACAGCGTATCAGGTCGGAGGAGACATCCACTGAATGTGATCTCTTTTCTGCCTTCCCTTAAGGTAGTAACTTACTTTCTTCTCTTCTACTCTCGATTTTCATTAACTCCATCTCAGATTTCCTGTCGTTCTCCAGATCTGACGTCACTTCTGTAACCATGTAAACTCTGCTGTGGAGGCAATGAAGATGTAAGAAACTCGGCTTCATACTTCGGTCTCCTGGTTAACCCGAGTAAGTAACCCAGGACATGATTATAGGTATAAAGCGATAAAGATAAAACCGGGGTCTTATCATCGACAACCAACTGTCCTGGTCATCGTATATCAATGAGGTCAGTCGACGAGTATTAGCTATTTTCCAATCTCGGAGATAGTAATTTTTACCTCGACAGACCAAAATCACTTTCGCTCAATCTCTCCTTCTACCCCTCATCGATTCGGCTAATGACCGCTAGATTAGTGCTAAGGAAGAATTAATAATAATAATACTATTTACACACATTGATCTAGCCCCAAACTAGGATTCCCTGTATCTTGGGTACATACTTACATACTTATATAGATAAATATTATACAAACATCATAATGATAATGATCAAACTCGAACGACTTCAAAATCTCAGGATTTTGCTTATCATCGGGCTGCGCCAATAAGACCATGTACCACAAAGTTAAAGTGGATCCGATTTATCTTTGTCCGGAATCTTATATCCTTAATTGCCTCTACAAGATATTACGGAATCCAACCTCGAATCGAATCTTCCTACGAGACCTTTTCCAATTTCTATCTTCCAACAGGCCTTGGAGGACACACGCAGTTTCCATGCTCACAAGCCCATATCGTAACACCGCATCCCACGAGCATGGATTTAGAATGCACTCCTCTGCACCATCAGGGACAGTCCAACCCTTAATATATTTAAAAATCACGTGGAGAAGCTCTTTAGAATTTCAGGTTTATATGTATTTATTAGTATATATACACTAGTAGTATCTGCATCATATTATGTTTAAGTTAGGATATTTAGTTTATTACTAGCTTTTGCCCGCGGCTCCGCCCGCGTGGTATTCAGTTTTACCTCATGCTTTGGAATGTACCAGAAAAGGGAGTAAATGACTTCACGACTGTTTGTGATATTCTTAGCACGTTAAAGTAAATAATTAAGCTCTTTTCGGCCACGTTCCAAAGCATTACTTAAAACCGAATATCACGCGGTCGGAACCGCGGGTAAAAGTGTGTAGATAGATAGTAGTAAATTTTAAAAGAAATACGCATTTTACAAAAGGGGTCGTTCATACTGAGTTAAAATACCCTGACTGATCTATCAACAACTAGACCAAACTGATGGACGCAGGAACATAAAATTTGGACTGTAATTTCCCTTCTATGAAGTAGACAACCGCTACTAATCGATTCCAAGAAATCGCTACGGGATAGGAAGAAACAGGATCTACTCAAGCAAATAAACCAGTGTGAGATTTGAATCCTTGACGTTCGGATTACATCCGAATACGCACAGTATTTCGTCCACTCATTTTATTTCTGAAAACTTTTTATGTATGTCTTTATTCACATTTATCATGCTACGGGAACAGTTGTATTTTTTGGGATAAAATGTAGCCTATATGATCATCCTCCGGGAAAAGGTATTATTTTTCTGGATAAAAGATAGCCTATATGTTAAGTCAGGGCTAGCTGTATACATTCCAAATTTAATCTAAATCCGTCCAGCCGTTTCAGCGTGAAAGAGTATCAAACATATTAAAAGGCACACAAACTTTCGCAATTATAATATTATTGAGATGGGATGGGATAAAATTACATTAATTTGTATAGCCAAATATTAGTCCTCACATTGGTATCACGGTTCCATAACTTATTGCTGATTTCGTAAAAGAAAATGAGGTTGTAGGTAACAAGAAAAAGAAATTTACGCATTTTACAAAAGTGGTCCTTCATACTGAGTAAAAATACCCTGACTGATCTCTCAACACCTAGACCCAACCGATGGACCAAATAACATGAAATTTGGACTGCAATTTCCCTTCTATGAAGTAGACATCCGCTGATAATGGATTTCAGGAAAACATCACGGCATCGTGAAAAACAGGATCCATGCAAGAAAACAAACAAATTTTACCGGTGTGGGATTTGAATCCGCGACGATCAGATTACATCCGAATATGCACCGATATACGTCTACTAATTTTATTCGTGAAAACTTTTTACGTTTACTTTTTAGTCACATTGATCAACCTACGGAAACAGTAATTATTTTTCGGAATTAAAGAGAGCCTTTATGTTAAGTCAGGATATAAGCTATATACACTCCGAATTTCATCTAAATCCGTCCAGCCATTTCAGCGTGAAATATTAACAAACTTATAAACAAACACACAAACTTTCGCAATTATAATATTAGTGGGATTGTACTGAACACCCGTAGGTCTACCCTAGCTCAGCAATCAACCTTTCTCATCGGTTCTTGGTTTACTGAAAGGGATCTCTTATTAGAGATACGCTTGCCTTTGAACACTATTTTATGTACTTCTTGTTTTTTCAATTATATGTTAATATATTAAACGAATTATGAGATTATGTGTCAAACTAGCGGACTACTTTCTTATTTATACTATGGGACTACAGTGTGTTTTGCTAAATAAACCAAATATTTTATCGCAAACGCTGTCATGATAGTTTTCTACATTGAATTGCCAAGCTGTATTCATTATCACGACCCGAATGGCCGAGTCGGCAGTGAACCTGCCCACGAAACTAAGGGTCCCGGGTTCGAGTCCCGGTGGGGGAAAACATTTGTTTGATGAGAATGGATGTTTGTACCCTAGTCATGGTTGTTTATCTACCTAAGTATAATATTTATAAGTATGTGTATCGTTGTCCCAAGATACAGGGAATCCTAGTTTGGGGCTAGATCAATGTGTGTAAATAGTGTCCAAGGTAATATTAATATTATATATATATATTATTATCATCAAATAATTTAATACGAGTAGGTACAAATAGATATTCATTTAAATTCAACTACAGTAGAAGTAAAGTGCCACGAACTGTGCTGACTAGGCATATTAATGAACTTGAGCTCGTAAATATAAAACGCATTACGTTAGATATATAGCGAGTAATCTGCGCCCCAGCCTGTATTGACTCCATCATCGACTTGAACAAACCGTTCTTGTATTTATACTAGTATCGCAACAAGTAGTATATTATTTTTAAAATACATTTCATAGCCGCCGGATCGTTCGAAGCATAAAAACGTATTGAGTATCGTAAAACATAATTTTACGACTTCCTACTCCATTTGTAACATAATCAATAATGTATGTGATTTATGTGTTTTTTATTTAAATAAACAAATGATGCAATACTTACCGACGTTACGTCGTTATTTAGTATAGCTGTAGTGTATACAACATCGTAAGATTGTCAAAACCGTTAGTTTATAAACTTACGCGTTAGTTTGTAAACTATCGACGAAATCCAGACCGACAGGGTTTAGAATTTACGTTTTTTAGGGCTCCGTACCCAACGGGTAAGAACGGAACCCTATTACTAAGACTTCGCTGTCCGCCCGTCCGTCCGTCCGTCCGTCAGTCCGTCTGTCACCAGGCTTTATCTCAAGAACCTAGCTAGCTAGAGAGTTGAAATTTTCACAGATTATGTATTTCTGTTGCCGCTATAACAAAAAATACTAAAAAACAGGATAAAAGAAATATTTAAGGGGGCTCCCATACAACAATTCTTTCAATACCACATACAAACTTATGGATGCACCTGGTTACGTACATGGAGTATGAAAGTAACCGCACCAATAACTTTGTAAACAATATTTTGCTGTGTAAAATCCAAACTATTCACTCCACACCATCGCTTCCATTGAACGGTGGTACGGAACCCTTCGTGCGCGATTTAGACTCGCACTTGACCGGTTTTTACGTATTGACAACACTGTGTTGTGAGGCCGGTCCACACAAAACGAATATGGCCAGCGGAAGCGACTGACAAAAACAAAAAAGTCTGTTTCCTAATTTTTAACATAATTATTTCGTCTGATAAACGTTATGTTTTAGTTTACAAGCACTGAGGCAAAATATTAATCTAGGTTACTAAGGTTATTGGTGCGACTACTTCATACTCCATGTACAGAATCAGGTGCATTTATGAGTTTTATTTGTGGTTTTGATAGAAAATGCAGTCGGGTTATTTATTTTAATAATAATTCTACTTGTTTGAGTTATAAATTGTACTCATAGTCTCGTTTTGGTTTCCTTCATTAATCCGTAAAAAATAATAGCCGTGTGATCAAAAGATTATATTATTTATTTTGTTCTTACATCAACCTAACACGAAGTTACGCAGTGTTTTCCCTGGTATTTCCTTTGCAATTCAAAATTCAAGTTTTATTATAAGCTAACGCGTCATATCGTAAGCAGAACGGTCAGTTTACAATTTATCGATAGTTTGTAAACTAACGACAGAGAAAAAAAAACCTTAGATTATAAACTAACGCTTGTGACAATCTTACGGTGACATATATACAACATAATAGTGTATTTCCCCTCACCATAGAGTCTTTGTGGTTGCATATATGGTTGCCTTTTTCGGCTTTCATTACGTCTTCTCAATGGAGTCCAAAATTGTCTCAGGATCGGTCGTGGTTTCGTGACTAGTTGAGTACCTAGTTATGCTTGTTCGCTTCTAAGCAAATAGCCCTTGTCATCACCTGATATCTTCCTCAGGGTGGCGAAGCAATCTACTTAACTATAATAAAATTAAAACAATATGTTCACACTATTACTCAGCTTTGTTTACTATAAGGATTATGCTTTAAGACTGAGTCAGATCAATGACCTCGTACCGATTTAAAAAAAAGTCAAGCGCGAGTCTAACTCGTGCACGAAGGGTTCCGTACCACCGTACAATGGTAGGGATGGTGTGGAGTGAAGTTTGGATTTTACAGGGCAAAATCTTGATTACAAAGTTATTGTACTTTCCCGCTCCATGTACGTAACCAAATATTCATAAGTTTGTATGTGGTATTAAAAGGATTGTTGTATGGGAGCCCCCTTAAATATTTATTTTATTCTGTTTTTTGGTATCTGTTGTTATAGCGGCAACAGAAATACATCATCTGTGAAAATTTCATCTATCTAACTATCACGGTGTATGAGATACAGCCTGGTGACAGATGGACAGACGGACGGACAGCGGAGGCTTAGTAATAGGGTCCCTTTTGGCACCCTTCGGGTAAGGAACCCTAAAAATACACCCAAGCCGCACCATAAATTAAATATTTTCCTGGCAGTTTCATTAAATATCGTGTAAGCATTTTATGTGGCGGTAAAGTATAATAATTCGCATGATTAATGTTGGCTCCGAAAATATTCGGTTGGTGAGTAAATTCGGTGCGATGCGTATATGACGTCTTCATTATAAGAAACAACGGTGGAAACCCGAGAACAAAAACCCAAATCTGCAAGTCAACATAATGAACCGTGTGTGTAAGTCGTTCTAAAATTCACCATCAAAAAGGATTCTGTATACTAGTACAACGTTTATAAATTAAATGATATAGGGTGACAGACAAGGAGACAAGTAATATGATCAGCTTAAGACTCTATCAGACACATGAAACTTATTAAAGACAAGAGTTCTACTGTATTTGATTAGTGTAGGTAGATAAATACGTCTGCACATATCTTGGTATTATCACTTAAACCTATCTCATATCCCGGGATAAAGAGACTGAGATAAAAAAAAAGATAATTCGCTCGTGTCGTGGGCTACGAATCTCATAATATTTACTCAAGTATTTGCAACAATCTACGATCTGACACAGACCAAAATTTCGATATTTCTAGGACCTGCTGTAAGTTTTTTTCAGTTCGTTCGAAATAACTGCAGATAAATTATATCCTTGCTGAAAATATAGCAATAATATGAAAAGAGTAAACATTAATCATCACGTTTACGATCAAACGATTTGATTTGATTTCGAAGCGATTACATTCATGTCGGGAACGAATCGTCAAATTTTCTAATCAATCAAGAGAACATTTTTGAATTCCGAATTCCGAAGATACAGCTTTTACACCAACATTCCCCGCCCTGCAGTTTCAGAATTCTAAAATGAACTTTATGTACTCCACATAAAGGTGGGACGGTGTGGTTTTAGTTAAACTGGTATATCTCGCATATCATGTCGTTGTTCAGTGTATCTGGGGACATCGGCTGGAGTACACGGGTGTACATTGTGTCGCGCCGCAACGATCGACAAACTTGTAAGCCCGAAGTTGAGTTGTCAAAATCCCAAAAAACCTTCTAGAAGAAACGAAAGGCCATTCTGTGATTGAGTTTGGACGTAGAGTTAAGAGTTTTTCGCGGCGTCGTCGATTTGTTTCGGTAAGTTTCAAACACTTTTAAATAAGCTACTTTTAATAGTTTTAAAAATACTCTTTTATTAGTTTTAAAAAGAGACATACATTATTTATCTTTAGTAAAGAACACCTTTGGCTTCAGTGGGTCAATTCTGATTGGCACGTCAATATTATAATTGAAAAATGATAGTGACTGTTTAAGAACTCAGCCAGTAATTCAATATATTGTGTTGATTGATTCATATCAGTAATTAAATATTTTCTCGAAACCTGATTTAATAGGCACCAGTAGATAGATATTGGCTTATAACTTCAATAGACACAACTGGTTTACATTGACACACTTTACTTGACGACCCGAATGGCCGAGTCGGCAGTGACCCTGCCTACGAAGCCATGGGTCCCGGGTTCGAGTCCCGGTGGGGGCAAATGTTTGTTTGATGAGAACGGATGTTTGTAACCTAGTCATGGTTGTTTATCTATCTAAGTATAATATTTATCTATATAAGTATGTGTATCGTTGTCTAGTACCCAAGATACAGGGAATCCTAGTTTGGGGCTAGATCAAAGTGTGTAAATAGCGTCCAGGGTATTATTATTATTATTGTTATTATTATACTCGTACTTTGTTGAATGTTATTTAAAAGCGACATATTACCGTTTAGCAATCACCTTCAACAGATCTGGTAGTAAATTTTCGCCTAATAGTATTACCATGATTCTGTACTGATATGTTGACTCGTATTATACCTGTCATATTATAGTTAAGGTACAATAGGTGGGTAGCACGAGTTTATCCACATTTTTTTTCTAAACTAAAACAGATGTACAATTACTAATTTTAGCTGGTAAATGTTGTACGGAATAGCAATATCTGATAGCTCAGCTAATACTTAGCTTAGCTTAATAGGGTTTTAGGCCATCCGCACTGGACGACAACGCAACTGCGACGCAACTCATATGTCCATATAAAAGAGTAGATGAGGTTGTGGCTCCGCCTACCTAAGCGGGAGATCCCGAAGGCTGGGGATAAAGAAACAAAAATTCCCAGGTTTTGGATGTTTATATGTGTGTGACTTCGCTTTTTCTAGTTCCCACAATACAGGGTACTAGTGTGGGACCAGAAGCAATATGTGTGTCTGTATGTAAATGTTTATGTTTATAATTCTGATTGATTGAATTTCAATCGAGATTTCCAATCAGAACAGGATTATTTGACACGAGCTGTCTTTTACTGCAACTTTGTTTGTTTAAGAGATGTTTTGTAGGCTTATCATGTCACACTCATATCTAGAAAATTTCAATGGCTTTTGAAAAAAATACCAATCACAACACGATTATTCGGGCGCTTCCGTGTTTCGAATGACACGTTAAGCTGTAGGTCCCGACTACTATCGCTACTCGGTGGTGGTAGTCGTAAAGCTGGTCAGAGGCCCTAATAGGGCAGCTTGAAAACATCTGACAGTTGGGTTGGCCATTAGCCCGATATCCCTCCATCAACATGTATGGCTCAATCCTACTCGTATCTGGGAAAAGACCCGTGCCCCTCAATTGGGAAATTATTTTGGGAATTACACGATTTTTTAACACGAACAGTAATAAAAGTGTTACGACTTTGCTTGTTTACGCGGTGTTCTCATTAAATATTTTTCAAAAGCGACTAAAAATACATGAAAAGGCTACTGATTACCCAATTTAAACAGGCAATTGTAATAGCTTGATCTCAGAATTACATCCACAGGTGTAACAACATTCAGCAACAGCAGCAACAACACTAGTCGCTTCCCTGTTGCGTAGCTTCATGTGCGATAGGCCTAAGAATGCTCTCATGATTGGCCGACACATCCGACTTTTCACAGCCGATATACAAGGTGACATTAAATTAGCCGACCATATTTTGGGGAATGATAGTACCCATCATTATGACCAACTTTCCCCAAGAAACATATGGTCGCAAACGAAAAAGTAATTTGGGTCTCCCATAGTAACTAACTTGTAATCAGCTGATCGGGTCAATGTACTGAGGGACGACATTTTTTTTCATTTGCGACCATATGTTTCTTGGGGAAAGTTTTTCATATTGATGGGTACTATAGTTTCCCACAATATGGTCAGGTAATTAAATGTCACCCCGTATACAGAGCCCTGGACCTGCATCGCGATTTAAAACTTCATGCCATTTGAAAATATATATTGTATAACGGCACAGTAGCACGACAATGGCGTCACCAGGGCTAAGGGGTTAACACTACTTGGTACTTTTATATGTTATGTATTAATACGCTGTATTTAGGTACTTGGGTATATTGTCTATATTCTTTCAATAAATTAAAAGTGTTAAAACACTCACGAACCGAATTAGTCAGGCCACCAGGCAGACATAGTCACACATACATACAAATCTAGCCTTATGCGTTTAACATGACTTATAATAATAATAATAATAATATCTTGGACACTATTGACACACATTGATCTAGCCCCAAACTAGGATTCCCTGTATCTTGGGTACTAGACAACGATAAACATACTTATATGGATAAATATTATACTTAGATAGATAAACAACCATGACTAGGGTACAAACATCCGTTCTCATCAAACAAATATTTGCCCCCACCGGGACTCGAACCCGGGACCTTTGGCTTCATAGGCAGGGTCACTGCCGACTCGGCCATTCAGGTCGTCATGTACAGTGTGTGTGAACAGAAAGATGTTGTTTATGTGGTTTATGTGTATCACAAGTCCATCCGCACGTATTTCTAGCTCTTAAGCAGAAGGGAAAATTCATTATAGTTTATACAGTTATCAGCTCAGTTAAGTTATGTGTTTGTGGATCACAGACCCGAGGTTTTGGGTTCGAGTTGTATATAGAGGCAGACATTTTTGAATAAAAGTTTTGTTTTCTTTTTGTAATTATTGATATTTTTTTAAATTACATTTATATATATTTTTAAATATTATGGAATATAATAAATAAAAAATAAAAAAATATTTACCTTGCCTTTGTTGTAAATGCCAGATGCATCAAAACATATTTTTGTTTTATCCTAGATAAAATATTGGGGATATTACTTTTGCATAATTAATTCTTCTATCTTTATATAATGTGATTCTATTAAATTCTATAGATTATAGCTATAGAATCACACAATGCTAAGAAAGTACTTCCATCTATTGTATTATATAATGCTAGATGATGAGGTGGGTGGAACGCCTACGGAACTGAGACGTATAATAATTCCTTGAGACTATTCGACCAATTTTATTTAAAATGCTAAGTAATGTTGTTTGATAGAACAACATTACTTAGCATTTAGCATAGATTTGTATTATAATTTAGTGCTGCCATCTCAAGATACACCAGTAAATTGAGTAAGACACAGCTTGGCTAGGCAACAAAATTAGAACTCATCATAATTACTAACTTTATATTACAATAACATAATTTTCACTAAATTCTAAGTCCAACAAATTGTTTTTTTTTATTGAGTCTACAGGAAACAGATAAGATAAGATACACATATGCCTTAGAACCTGTAAACCTATCTACTTTAAACTTAGATTAGTAGCGAGTTTGTCCTCTGTCGCAATTAAACGTCTGCTTTTTCTTCTCCACAGTATTTTTAGTCCGGTCTTATCAGACTTTCCGCACTTTTTTCAGTGAGACCGCATTTTGCTGCTGATGTTTCAGTAATGGGCAAACGGTATGAGGAGTAATCATCATATGTGCGACTAATACTGCGGTGTAGGCAGTAGATATTCTGCCATGACGGAGGCAGCTGACTTTCCCTGTGTCTGCATGTTTATGGACTTATGAACTCACAGTAGCGAAGGTTGACATCTGGGAAAAAAGAATGTGATACCTACTTTATTTCACAATTTTTTCCGTATCACAGCCTGGGGACATGTATACTATAAAGCCATTTGATATCATAAAGCATGCAATACACGGCAATAATAAAATATCAAATCCTATGTGATCTGTAACTTACAAAAATACATATATTGTCTGTGAGCATATAATAAAAGATAACCGAATTCATAAGACATCCTGCGATTACACGAAATGAACTCTTCAACTCGTGCAACTCTTGTTGAAAATAGTAAATCGGATGTTCATAATCGCAGTAGTTATTATTAAAAACATTATTTTAATGCTGTAATGCAACAACATGTAACAAATCGAAGCGTAAATGAATTTGACGTAAACTAGCTACAATCTTTTACATAAATAAAAGAGAGTAGTTTTAAATGTCTCTGTGCTTTCCATAGACAAAAAAGGTTTAAAATAATATCAGCGATGTTTTCGAACGAATCAAAAACAAAATGATTACTGCAGTGCTAGGATTCGAAGTTGAACAATAACCATTGAAGAGTAGATAAATGATAGGTACTTACCGACTGAGCCAATCGAAAGATGCTCAGTGTGGTGTCAAAATCAACGTCGCATTGAATCCTCAAATGAGAACGATTGGTGGTGGATGTTGGATAAGATAAAAATTTCCAAGCCAATACTGAACAAAAAATATTTTTATTTAGTTTATGGACAAGGCCCACAATGGCCGAAGAAACTTTTTCATATACACACACATGCATAATCTCATGCTTATACACTTCGGGCTTTGCTTGTGTTGACTACTACGTAAGTTTTGTATGTGAAACTGATTGGGTTCGCTTGTGTACATGGTCTATTTCTCTATATCTATAATTATATATATAGTAGTTAGCCTTTAGTAATAGTGAAGAGCAGTGTATTCCACAACCGAATGGCCCGGAATCGAAACAGTACGTGCTCACAGGACGCGGTGTTATGCTGTGGGGCTGTGTGTGGGCATGGCTACTGCGTGAGTTCTCCGAGGCCTGCTGGAATAAATAAATAAAAAATCGGTCAAGTGCGGGTCGGACTACGAAGGGATACGGATACGAAGGGTACCGTACCATCGTACAAGAAAAAACACTAAATCCTATATAATAAAACCAAAACAAAAAGAAAAAATATATTTTGTCTCTGGGAATCGAACGCCCTTTAATTTTCAAAATTGCGTGTAGTTCTTTATTTGTTGCTGTTGCGGCAACAGAAATGCAAATTCTGTGAAAATTTCAGCTCTCTACCTATTTCGGTTGATCCGTTAGAGCCCGGTGACGGACCGACGGACGGACAGACAGACGGACAGCGGAGGCTTAGAAATAGGGCCCCGTTTGGCACCCTTCGAGTACGGAACCCTAACGGTCTCGTAAGAAGGTTGGATTTCCGTGAAATGTAGTTTGTTTTTATTTATAGGCATATTTCTTCTTCCGCTTGAACTACTTCTCCTATCCAACCATGATTTGCTTGAAAAAATCTCTTATTAGAGATAAGCTTGACACTTGTACACTTTTATCCTATACATTTTCTGTATATTTAAATTGCAGTACACTATAGAAATTATGATTTAGGAACTTTAGTACAACATGCCTACATAAATTAGTCGAGCACGGCAAAGACTTAACATACCCGTATTGTCTATAAGTTGTGTTTAAACTGTATTCAGTGGCCTCGCAGTCTGGTGTGGTGCAAGGCTGCCCAAGAGGTGTATTACATAATAATAAATATCAGGTGTGTTGGGCTAGTGGCCAACCCGACTGTCAGATATTATCAAGCTGCCTTATAGGGCCTCTGACACAGCTTTACGACTACTACCACAGAATACTTATATATTAATACGAACAGAAAGATCACTCCACAAAGACACTTAAATAAAAAGCTACTCTCGCTGCGCGGCAATAAAGCGCAATGAAGCTTGCACCTACGCTACGTTCAATAATAGCTAAACACCTACGGAATCGGTTACCCGCCCATGCAGGCTAGATTAGATTAGATATAGCCGCATCACTTCGCCTGAGAGCTTCTTCTACTCCGACATCTCGCGGTGCGACTACGAGCCAAGCGAGCGGCAACCGAAGTAAATCCCGAACTCCAGGCCGGCCTTCCAAACGTACCTAAACCGCTGAGTGAGACCGCCCTGCTATTACCACCAAGATAGCGTTAGTAGCTGGGACCTACAGCTTAACGTGTCATCCGAAACATGGAAGCGCCCGGAACAAACGACACCCATCCAGTGCCCGCCTCGGCAAGATGTGGCTACCAGAAATTTTCGAGTACCATTAGGCCACGGACACTTCGACATCACAACACAGAGGTATGATGTAAGTTATCTTGTATTCTAGATTCCTTTACGTCGTAAACTTCATTCACCTCCCGCTGTTGTAGTCAGCGTGATTCGAATAACATCTCAAAAATCTGTCCCTTTCTGCAACGGGAGAAACAGATCTGTCGAATCTGTATTACTGGGTGTAACAAATATAAAGACATGTCTGAAGTTGAAGCAATATTTATAAAAGGCTCGTCAATATCAGTATTATATCATTACAACAATTATGCCCGCAATATACGGGGCTAGATTCGAGTTCCTTTTCTCCAGGGACAGCAATCGCTGATCCCACACGGTGTTTTTTCTGTCAACTCCTCACAATAATGTTGTTGGTTACGAACATCCGAGTGAGGATCGCACTTCCCTACGCTGTTAGGGATAGCCCATCCATTGTCATTTTCAAGAAACAATTGACAGCATCTCCTTTGTATTACGTATCAAGTTTAAATATGTAAGTATTAAGTAAGATATATGTATGTATTATCATTATTATATTACTTATTTATAATATATTATAATTTAGTAAAATTGCAGTTGCGAAAGAACAATAAGAAAGTATCTTTGAAGTAATGTATGAAATCCAAATAGTAAGACCCAAATACGATATGCATTTGCACAGTCCAGTTTGTTGGGTAAAATTTTCCATCGATTTCCCTGTCACAGAAACTGTAATAAAGCAATAAACTTCGCTGACATAATGCTGCTATGATTAATGAGCACTCTAATGGTGTAGTCAGCAACTTTTTAATAAATTTCAACTTAGTGTCAATCATTACATAATAATAATTTTAACTCTTCAAAATGTCTGCTCATATTCGAACTTATCGTTTCCTGTCTGTCATTTGTCGACGACCTATTTAGCCTAGCGGGTAGGCACCCTGCCTACGAATCTGACGTTCCTGGGTTTGAATCCCGGTAAGCGCAAATATTTGTGTGATGAGTACGATGTTTCTTAGTCTTGGATGTTTTTTATGTATTTACAAAAGTATTTCTATCTCTATGAAATACATCGTCGTCTAGTACCCATAACACAAGTCTTGTTGAGCTTAGTATGGGCCTAGTTAAATGTGTGTAAGATTGTCCTCCAATATTTATTTATTTTTATTTTTATTATTTCTAATCCTTTATTGACGAATGATGAATGAATGATAGCTCCCATTATTATCAAAAACTTTCCCCAAGAAACATGGTCGTATACGAAAATGTTTTTAGGGTCTCCCATAGTAACTTGTAATCAGCTCTTCGGGTCAATGTTCTGAGGGACGGAAAATATTTTTCATTTGCGACAATATGTTTCTTTGGGAAAGTTGTTTAAAACGATCGCCAAAATATGTTCAGCTAATTAAATTTAAAAAAATACTGTGTGAACTTTGTACTGGTGAGTTACGTTAACTGACGTTCATTTTCTATAAGACACATTATATGGTAGAATCGCGGTAATTATATAGTATATTAATCAAAAAAATACAGTAAAAATAAATCCTTCATTTGAAGTCTCATTGAAAATCAAATTAACGCCAAATTGTTGACCGCGAGCAAAGAATGCAATCTTTATTTTCAATTCCTTTTATACAACGAGACAATAAAAACGCCTGGGGTAATACGAATTACTACGCTTCGACAGTGACTCTAATGGACAGTGTAATAAAGTTCATTTCATTTAAATTTCGAAAACTTTAAATCTACCAAATATTCGTGCTCCCGGCTCTGATTCGTTGTAAGACTATTCCATAAAATAAAGTTTAAGAAGCTCTCAATACATCTGTATCACAATAACAAGGTAGATCCGAAGGAATTCGAAGATTATTTTGGTAGCCTATAAAATAAAAACTATTTATGTATATACTATGATCGTCTTGACTCTGGAGAGCCCGATATCTCTTAGGATACATATAGCTTGACGTATGATGGTAGACACCACAATTCTCAGGTCTAGTATATATAATTTATCTCTCACAGTATCAAGATTAAGGCCCATAATAATAAAATGCTCCCATCCCATCCCATGATAGCTATCATATCATAATCAGGAACAGAGATGCAGAATACATATGAAGACATCATCCCAAGTGGGTGCTTATAAATAACAAGTCTCTAAGCTGAGATCGTTGTCAAGTACGAAGGGCCTATGATACTTTACATAGTTCTTTGTATGATCAATTTGTCCATTTTAAGCATGTCTCCACAAAGAATTACGTTCAGACTACTTGCACTTACAATTATCGCAAATTTAGTTACGATCATGTTCATTGGTAATAGGAAGTGCTAAACACTCGCTTAACAAGTCACGTATGTTGGCCGTTCTTATTTGGCTGGATAGAAAAGAATATAAGTTATAAAGATAAGTTTTGAGGAAAATGTGACAAGTTTTTTTACGACCCCAAACTAACAAGGTTGGCCTGATAGGGATATTCCTCGAGCCTCAAATATTCACTTCACGAAGGCCTTGAATGCGCAGTAGTCATTTTTAATACCTGTGCATATATGCGCAGTAATTCCCGCTCTTAATTCGTAGGGCGAAGGCTTATTTTGTCATATAGGTACCTCAA
The DNA here is from genome assembly GCA_949825045.1 of Argyresthia goedartella. Lineage (NCBI taxonomy): Eukaryota > Metazoa > Arthropoda > Insecta > Lepidoptera > Argyresthiidae > Argyresthia > Argyresthia goedartella. Next base: position 13,967,109 of record OX463821.1, on the reverse strand, counting down.
ACTTTGAATTTAGAACGCGAGCCAAAAATAGTCAGGGGCGTTCAAAGTACGAATATTTAATAGTAGTTTATCTGCACACGTATCATAAACCCTCTTTACTGCGTCCAAAAACCCCCCGTTACGGCCAGCATAATTTTATACTACTTGGTATCTGTTATTTGTTACTTGTTATCTGAATATTGATACATTATGACCATAATGTATCAATTTTCGACAAATTATGACCTTCAAATTTCGAACGCCGTCGCCCGCCTGCGTGCTGCCCCTAGTTTGTCTGTGAAGTTGGTACTACTGAACAAGCTAAACAAGTGCAGAACAATGATCAATGCCACAATGCCGGTCGAACATGCGGTTCCTGAACACATCAAAGAGAGCGTATGATAGGTGTGTAGATAAACTAGTGTATGTAACTGTAAATAATTGGGCATTATGTATCAGTTACATAAACTACTATTATCTACACACGTATCATAAACCCTCTTTACTGCGTCTAAAAACCGCACGTTAAGACCAGCATAATGTAAAACTATTTGGTAAAAACTCATTTCTTATCTAAAATTTATACATTATGACCATAACGTACAAAAATTTGTCAAATTATGACATTAAAATTTCGAACGACGACGCCCGCCTGCGTGCCGCTCCTAGTTTGTCTGTGAAGTTGGTACTACAGAACAAGCTATACAACTGCAGAGCAATGATCAATGCCACATTGCCGGTCAAACATGCGGTTCCTGAACACATCAAAGAGAGCTTATGATATGTGTGTAGATAAACTAATGTATGTAACTGTACATAATTAGGCATTAAAACTCTCGAGTGATGTTATTATAAAACTTAATGCCCTCCATTATGTAGCAGTCACATAAACTACTATTATGTGACTGATACATAATGGAGGGTCATACATAATGTATGGTCATAATGTATCAATATTCAGATAATAAATTAGTTTCTACCAAGTATTATATCATTATGCTGGTCGTAACGTGCGGTTTTTGGACGCAGTAAAGAGGGTTTATGATACCTGTGTATATAAAGAAATTAAATTCATACTTTTTCTGTAATTTTCTTTATTTACGAAGCAGAAAATATTTCAGCCCATATCTTCCTGCCTCTTTGCATATGGGGAGGCAAAGGCACACTACATTTGCATCCATGTTCAACCAGTAATGAAACCCTACTTCACTACCTAGACTAGAGTACATTGAAGAATAACCAGTCAAAAAGAAGAGCTCTGTTTTAAACTTAAAAAACATCCTAATAAAGAGGGAATACTGAATGCTGGTTAATTGATAGAAATTACCTGTGTAAAGACACTGATACAATTTAAACATCTCAAACTGAGAGTCGGTCGTTATTCCTGTAGGCTGGAGGGCCCTGATTCAGCTAATTGAATGGCGGCTCAGTGACAATGACGGCGTTATTGTCGTAGTATCGTCCAGTAGCCTTATTGTTATGTTATTTATTAATTACATTATCTGTTTGTGTCATTACAGCGAATGACAAATCGACACAAAATTACATTAGGAAATATTTACAGGATTACATTACGGTGTAAATACAGATAACAATTAAAATTCACAATGATATAACAATTCAATTGCAATAATCCAGGGAGAACACGATTATACCTTCCTCTCACAGAGCCCGCCACATTCTCGAACTATATCCCTCCATGTATCACAAAGATCATTTGGTGGTGCTGCCGTCAACAGTGCGTTGAAGCACTCGCACTAACGGAGACTGCTGGCGCGCCACCATGCGGTGCGTGCCGCACGTAATCCTAATCATGTAACCTGGATATATAGGAATTTCAAGTGCTTTTAAAAAATTAACAATCGCATCACCATTATTTCACAGGAGCCGTCGTTTATTGCTAGTTATTATTTTTAATTTTCAATAGTTATTTGTGTCACAAGGGAGCAAAATGATGTATTTACGGCGAGGGTGGTACATTGAATCCAGAGTGAAGGGAAGGATTCTAAGTGAGAATCCTGAGCGTAACAAAGGATTCAAGCGTTAACGCCCATGACGAAAATAATTTTGCTCCTCAGTGACACATACAACTTTTCACACCGATGATGAGGAAAATTTAAATTAAATGCTCTAAAAAAAATTACTTTAAATTATACTTTCACCACTTTTACAGTAACAACGTAAATAAAACTTTTTTTTTATAATGGCGGATTGTGAAGGATTAGGGAATGGTCACCACAGAAATAATCAAATCGAATATTGCAATGGTATCGGATATCAATATTCATTATAACACAATAACAGTCATCGATAGTTTTGATTTCAGTAAAACTTATAATTTATTGCGAAATTTTTTTAAATATAAAAAAAATCATAAATTTTCATATAACGTTGTTAAAGTTAAAACTTGAAACATTTTCGTTTTTAATCGACTACGATGAAATTACAATCGATTATTTTATTAAGATCTGTGTTCAATTGGCACATTGCGTAAATGCAACATGCCGATGAATAAATTAAAAAAGTAGCTTAAACAGAAAAGTAGCATTTTGCTCCCTCTAGTCGTGGAGCAAAACTTACTTTTCCGAATGAAAGGTGTGAAAAAATTTTTTGCATAAGGCTACAGTACAGGTGGGGAATATGTTTCAGGCAAGCTAAAGGTATTTTTTTAAAGCCAATGTGTTACGAAATTAATATTAGTTAAGTTAATAGATGCCGCTATTATGGCGTCAGTGTCATTGAGTCGTCATTATGTATCAGAATACACTTCCAGCAACATTGTTTATGTCCACAAGCAAAACGACTCCATAAAACAGGGTTACAATTGCTAAATCGTTATAAAACATGACTTTGGACCCTTTTACTTGTACCTTATTTAAATAAGCGCAAGGTCTATAGTGGCTGTAATATCATTTCATTTGAATTTGCGCTTGCAAAGATTATACGATAGTGTTGTAAAAGACCTCGTTTATTTGTTTTACAAATTAAGAGTTACAATTATGCTGAAATTCCTTGATATTCGCAAAGGAATCAAAACCTATAAGGTACATCCCGTTGACCTGTAGTCAAGAAACTTGGCATGAAGCAAGGTAAATATTCGGTAAATCGATATTAATGTCTACTTGATACCTAAAAGCGTTCCTGAGAATAAGGGTCTTCACAGAGGAAGCTATAAGGTTCCTTTTCCTCTTAAAGTACGGAATTCTAAATAGCCTATGAACAAAAACATGAAGAAAAAAAAACCGAGCTTATAATGATTGGGAGTAGTTAAAATGTGTATATAGTATAATCAAAGTTGTAGTGAATTACATCAGCTTTCATTATGTAGTACTAGTCCAAATAAAGCTCCGAAATCAAAGGATATTGACAATTTATGTATGGAGGTTGGACCAAGTACTGCCCAGAATAAACACACAGTGCATTTTGTTCCTCAGCCCCATACTAATCTATGATCCGAACTGCTTCAAAGCCGGTCCCAGGAGTCAAGAGAAAAAATAGCACGCAATTGTCTTTACGGATGACATAATTGTTCCAGTTTTTTTGATTTAATCAAACTACTGGACTTTTTCTAATTTTAACAAACAATAATCTATGGCAAATTAATAGATTCGCTATGTCAAAACTGTCGATTCGTTGACGTCGAATTTGTTGTGGATTGGAGTTTCTAAATAAGACCAACATAATAAATAAAATAATTATCAACACCTTAAATTTAGCCCTTGTGCAACCGCATAGGATCGATATTTTTATGAACTTGGCATGTATTCGTTTGTAAAATTTTATTCCAATTTCATTTCCCGATAGTCTTTTTTTTTGTAAGCGAGCAATATTCCGAAATGTTCTACTCTGTACTGTTTGTTCGTTAGGATTTCGCTAAAAAAAACAGCGTGAGTTCATATTCAAATTTAAGATAATTCCCGATTTAACCACTTCGGTGGGATATTCCATTTTGCGTGACAGGGAGGAGGGGCTAGCTCATCGCCCGCAGGTATGGATATAAGACTTAGCGATGCCAGTTTGGCGATGGGTTTATATGGTAAGCGACAGAATTACATAATAATAATAATAAATATAACAGAAAATTTCTTACACAAATAGAAGTAGGCCCCATAGTTAGCTCAATAAGGCTTGCGTTATGGGTACTAGACGACGATATATTTGACAAAAATAAATTCTTATCATGAAACGTCCGAGACTAAGAAACAAATACATGCTCATCGCACAAATATTTGCCCTCACCGGGATTCGAACCCGCGACCGTCAGCTTAGTAGGCAGGGTCACTACCCGCTAGACTAAACCGGTCGTAAGAATTAGCGATACATACATTGAGTGTTGGTGAAGGTCCTCCATTGTGTCAATGACCGACGACATTTGCTTAGTATATGTAAATATCTACAGTAATAAATAAATTTGACTTTGACTTTGACCTCTATTAACACGTTATTTGGCAGATAATAAAGTCACGAGCGCAGATGTATATCGGACGCTGCTTAACCTCTGAAAAACCGGGGGTAGTTGGGACGGGTCGTGGTTCTGAACCTTATGCCTTGGTAATCAAATTTAAAACCTATAACGTAAACGGGCCGGCCACGTTGCTCGAATGCACCCGGACCGATGGGCCAAAAGAGCCACGCAGTGGGCTCCCGCTGCAAAGAATAAGCGTGGCCGACCCAGGAAAAGATGGAGTGGGTCTCTGGGACAAAAACTGGTAGGAGACCGCTTAAGACCGCCAGGAGTGGAAGAAGGGAGAGGCCTTTGCCCGGCAGTGGGACATAAACGGCTTGTAATAATAATAAAATGATAACGGAAAAGTGACCAGCGCCGATGGTATTCAAGAGGTTAAACTATCTGCTACAAATGTGATTAGCCTTATAATGATGATAATTCCTCAAAAAATAGTGAGCCAATCAAATCTCAGCCTGTATATCTACGAGTCGTGTAGAAAAAGTAGTGTACGTATTGTTGGTTGAACGTGGGCACAAATAAACATAAACATTTACATACAGGCACATTTACATCTACATATAGCAGGCTTCTGGTCCCACACTAGGATACACTATTTCGTGGGAACCAGAAACAGCGACGTCACACAAAAAGACATCCAAGACCCCAGGTTTTTTTCCCTTTCGCATCTCGTCGTCTGCCTCCGCCACCCCGTCTGGGAAAGGCGTGACGCTATGGTATGTTGTGTTGTGTAGTAAAACGAACGACGCTATGAATTGGATATACTTAAGTACGCTGCGTCAAATTAAAGACTGCCGGAGTCGTGCTGTAATAAAAGGGGATTTATTTCTTCATTTTCTCAGCTTTTATGGGGGTCCTTGAAACAAGAGCTCTGAATATTCTTGATACCTCTTCATGGATTATGCGAAGGATTCTCGTATCAAGTGTGATTCTTCAGATTGTAAGTACTATATGATGGCACTTTTACTCTCTCATTGACTATGTAGGTATCGACGACTGTTTAATTATGTTAAGTTGACCCCTGTGTCATTGCGGTTCGCGGCCAAAGCGATAGGTCCCCGGTTCGAATCCCGGCTGGGGGTAAAAAAAAACCCAGGTCTTGCATGTTTATTGTGTGTGACGTTGCTGTTTCTGGTTTCCGAGGCGAGTTTCCACGAAGCAAAGTTCCTTTGTAAATAAAATTATGAGTACTTTTAATTTAAAAAAAAAAGTTTCGTTTCAATTCAATACACAATTTTGCGTGCTAGGCCCTCGCCTTAGCTAACGGCACTTATTCATGTCACCGAGGGCCAAATGCGGAATTTTCCTATATTTGCTGTGGTTATCCCGATAAACACAATTATTTTTCGGGCCTTCCCGAACATTTCTGATTGGAAACAAAGATATCTATCACCAAACAGAAACACTAGTAGTCCGGACAAGTTGACAGTATCAAGAATCAAGATTTCGTTTTGTTTATTTAGTTGTGCGAAATAATGATGGTCCCAAAAATAGTATGAAGGAGCCAACAACATACTCATAGAATGAAAATTAACCTCAGGTTTAGGTTTTTCTGCGTCGCTATTTCTGGTTCCCACGATATAAACATAAACATAAACATTTACATACAGGCACATACATTACTTATGGCCCCACACTAGGATTGAACCCGGGACCTCTCGCATGGTAAGCAGAACCACAACTGCTGTGCCCCACAGAGGTCATCTGGTTATATAGGTTATCCTTGTGCGGGGCCAGAAGTAATATATGAGTCTTTAAACAAATGATTATGTGTATCACAATAGCTTACTATGCTCACATTGCTCATCAGTTGTTACAAGTTTTGCCAAATGTGGTGTATTTATCTGGTATGTTAGCTCTATCAGTATCAGTCTTTGAGATTAGAAAGATGACTTTTAAGATAACTCTCTGAGTTCTAAACTATCTGTCTGTTCTGCCGGACGTTGGGTTTGAAACTTATCTCTGATTGTGTTTGTGCCTCCTTCTATGCGTATATTACTCTTTGAAACCTTTGCTGGTTAGTAGTGGGCCTTAGGCACAGCTGACAAATCAGTTTGACGGTTACTTAATGCTTAAACAAGCGTCAATACATCTTTAATTTTAATTCTAGGCCAAACTAGTAGCACAGATACTATACAAAACAAATCCCCTCAACTTCCATGCCATTAACTATAGATTGTGGTATATCATTTGAAAGGTAATTTTATAAGCTTTCAAATGATATCAAGAAATTATTTCAATTCCGACCTAAATTTAGGGAATTATTGCAATAGGTCGAAGTTGTGGACGTCTAAATTGAAAGTATTACGAAAAGATAAAAAACCTGTCAAGTGCGAGTCTAAATCGCGCACGAAGGGTTCCGTACCACCGTTCAATGGAAGCGATGGTGTAGAGTGAATAGTTTGGATTTTACACAGCAAAATATTGTTTACAAAGTTATTGGTGCGGTTACTTTCACACTCCATGTACGTAACCAGGTGCATCCATAAGTTTGTATGTGGTATTGAAAGAATTGTTGTATGGGAGCCCCCTTAAATATTTCTTTTATCCTGTTTTTTAGTATTTGTTGTTATAGCGGCAACATAAATACATAATCTGTGAAAATTTCAACTCTCTAGCTAGCTAGGTTCTTGAGATACAGCCTGGTGACAGACGGACGGACGGACGGACGGACGGACAGCGGAGTCTTAGTAATAGGGTCCCATTTGGAACCCTTCGGGTACGGAACCCTAAAAAATATATTACAATTTATGTTATTTCCCCCTCAATATTTTGTGTTACCCCCCAGGCCTGACTGCCTGCAAACAATTTTTCATTGACCGAATGTATTTCATAAAAGAATCCTGTGGGATTTCCTGCCACTCTTCGACTAAAGCAGTTTTCAGGTCTTCTATCAACGTTGAAGCTGGACATCTTCCTCGTACCACCTTTTTAGCTCGTCCCTCATACATTCAATCGGATTCAAGTCAGAACTGATGGCTGCCCAGTCTAGTGTAGGAATCCCGACTTCTTCCAGGTACTGTGTAGTCACTGCAAAGGTGTGGCTGCGGGCACTATTAGCAGGAAATCTTCGCCAATAAATCTGGCGTTGAGGAACACAAGGCCTAGCAGAATATCTTTGATATATCTTTCTGTGGTTAGCCCCCCTCTCCAACCTCCACCAGGTATGAATATCAGCTCCGTTTTTGTTTCAATAGAAATCCCCGCCCACATCATATGCAGGATCCACCCCCGTATAACATTGTTTCCACAAAACAGCATTGTGCGAATCGGTCCCCGGTTTCCTACCCTCCGTTGACGGTCGTCCGAGAACGGGACTCGGCTCCATTGCTCCAAATCCCAATCAAAGTGATCGCAAGCAAACTGAAGCCGGGCTTGTTTGTGGGCTGGAGACAATTTAGGTCCTATTACTGGCCTTTTTGGGGTCAGACCCCTTTTTCAGTCTTCGCCTCGCTGTCCACTCGCTGACAACCCTCGAACTTCTCTGCGCTGCCGCTGGACGTCTGCGCCGGGCAGGTTACGATTTCGGAAAGAAGTGGTGACAGTAAATCTGCCATCTCTCACCGAAGTCCATCGCTGTCATCCAGATCCTGGTCTCCGGACTAAGGTTCTAATCTCCTTGAACCTCTTGTATACCTTCAAGATACAAGACTGGCTCAGATAAAGGTGTCGGGCGATAGTGCGCTGAGACAACCCTCGCTGGATTAGTATGACGACTTGAGCGGCTTCTATAGGTATGGTTTCCATTTTACTTTAGTGTTTCTAGTGACGTGAAATATTGGACTGATGACCAATTTTTATAAACGCCCACTTTTTATAGGGATTCAGGACTCCCAAACAATATGGTGTGTTGTTTAAAAATATATGACTTTGGTTTTTACGTTACATGGCATAAGTTGAATAATCTTTGGTTTTGACATTAGAAGAGCTTGAACGCTAACAAAAATTTCCTTTCAAATGATATACCACAACCCATAGTTAATTGCATAGAAACTGTAAGAATTTGTTCCGAACAACGCGTGATAAAGTGACTCCAGTTTATTGCTCGCGAGTGTAGTAGGCAGAAAAATGTGGGGTAAATATATGTAATATAAACTTTATTAGAACAGGACGTGGTCGTAAAATATATAGACTATCTGTTTTTTGTATTATTATAATATAACACCTTTCTTCTTGATGCATCCGGAATATTATTTACAACTAAATGAAAATTCTCTCAAAGAGGAACTCAGTCTTCTATACGAATTCATATAGAACAGAATGCTATTCATAAATAAAATCAAGTCAACAATGAATTAGGACAACACCAATCCTGTCGTCACATCAAAAGTTAATAATACACTAAGTTAAAAACTTAAAAAAATCCGACTTCAAGTTCAAGCCCTATTTCTTCCCCCCGTCGGGATGCGACCACCTCTAAAGTATAGCCTACCAATTAAAACAAGAATCATCAAAATCGATTCATAATTGACGGAATAATCGCGTAACGAACATTAAAAAACCGGTCAAGTGCGAGTCTAAAACGCGCACGAAGGGTTCCGTACCACCGTTCAATGGAAGCGATGGTGTGGAGTGAATAGTTTGGATTTTACACAGCAAAATATTGTTTACAAAGTTATTGGTGCGGTTACTTTCACACTCCATGTACGTAACCAGGTGCATAAATAAGTTTGTATGTGGTATTGAAAGAATTGTTGTATGGGAGCCCCCTTAAATATTTCTTTTATCCTGTTTTTCAGTATTTTTTGTTATAGCGGCAACATAAATACATCATCTGTGAAAAATTCAACTGTCTAACTATCACGGTTCGTGAGATACAGCCTGGTGACAGACGGACGGACGGACAGCGGAGTCTTAGTAATAGGGTCCCGTTTGGAACCCTTCGGGTACGGAACCCTAAAAACAGTCGAATTGAGATCATTCTCCTTTTTGAAGTCGGCTAAAAATGGACATGGTAATAAATGCAACTCGTAGAATAAGAATAGAATGTTATAATCAAAATCCCTACCTTATATTTGAACCTTCTTAGGGTTCCGTACCCAAAGGGTAAAACGGTACCCTATTACTAAGACTCCACTGTCCGTCTATCTGGCTGTTTGTCAGTCTGTCACCATGCTGTATCTCATGAAGCGTGATAGTTAGACAGATGAAATTTTCACAGATGATGTATTTCTGTTGCCGCTGTAACAACAAATACTAAAAAAGATAATTAAATAATTAAATTATCTCTAAACCACATACAAACTTATAAATGCACCTGGTTACGTTCATGGAGTGTGAAAGTAGCCGCACGAACAACTTTGTTAACAACATTTTGCTATGTAATATTCAAGTATTCACACCACACCATACCATTGTACGGTGGTACGGAACCCTTCGTGCGCGAGTTGGACTCGCACTTGACTGTTTTTTTTAACTCCCCTCTATCATTGTAAAAACATAGATGTATACTTTTATATATATACAAAATATATGTATGAAATAGTTTTTTCTTTCTTATAATGTATGATGCATTTTGGTATTTTTAATTAAAGTGAACTGTATGCGCTTTGATCTCACTAAAATCAGAGAAATATATGTCAAAAGCCATAGTGCAAGCTGAAAACCAGCGCCGATTTGTTATTGATTACTTTAAAGTGATACAAAAAATAATTGTTTTTTTTTAATCCATTTACTCCACTCCATATAAAGTCATCTAGAGATTTGGTTTTTGGGTTAACGTTTATTGAGTATTTGAGAAAACGCTTGGATGAAACTTTCTCGATAGAATTTAATTACGAAAATACCTCTCAATTGTTTTATGTTTTCCTGTATTTCTGAAATACTAACTAATTGAAAATATTTTTTAAGACATAGCGTAGTTTATCTTTGAACAATTTTTATGTGGTTTGACGCTACATTATTTTACTTTGAGTCGAGCGCATTGTTTGCGCTCTCTTTTCTTTCTTATGTGGAAGTAAAATTAAGGCTGTCACATATTTTTACGTATCGCCTTAACAGACGAAATTTTCTGAGTAAGTTAGTCTAAGTTAATATTATATTTTCGTTTATAATGTGTTCGGCAATAAATTTCCATTTTCTTTCTTTCTTTCCTTAAAGTTGAACTATCAGTAACTCAACTTTATGCACCGCCTAACCAAGGAAACCTGTGCAGAACATCACCATTTTTTTTCAAGTTTTAAAAACATAAACATAAACTTTTATATATGTACGTGCACTTACATTGCTTCTGGTCCCACAATTTAGTGCGATTTTTATTTTGAAGTTAGAAATGTAAACAAACAACTGTCATTTTCCAGTGCAAAAAGTGTAATATAAATGTCAAAGTCAACGGTTTTGCTCTAGAAAATGATAGTTGTTTATTTACATTTCTGGCCTCAAATTAAAAATCGCAGTTTAGGAAAATGTGTGTCGTGGGAGTGAGGTCACACATATAAACATCCAAGGCCTGTTTTTTTTCTTCAGCCGGGATCCAAACCCGGACCTCTTGCTCGGGAGGCAGAGCCTCAAACCCGCAAAGGCCAAAGAGGTCGTTACTAAAAAAAACGGTAACATAGTAAAAATACTCTCTTAATAAAATCCGCTAGGGCGAAATTTCGATACATAATAAGAATTGCCTTTGACTCAACTCATTAATTACGAGACGATCAACAATAATCAATGAAGATTTGTATAAAATCAACAGCTATTGCTTATTTATGCTAAGAACAAAGCAAAGATTCTCAGATATCAGATTTTATGTTCCCTTTGACAAACTACCAATTAAAATTTAAACATGTTAAGATATCTATACAGCGTGTAACAAAAAGGTTAAGTAATCTTTCAAGGGGCTGTTAGGGACATCATTCTGAGCAACTTTCTGTGACAAACCGATTAGATCAGAGCAACTTTATGTTTCACTTCTCCTTTCAAATCAGCTGACCGCCCGGGCCTAAACGTAGAAAAAGGAGGAAAGAAAAATAAAGTTGCTCCGATGAAATCGGTGTCATAGTGAAAGTTGTTTAGAATTATGTCCCTAACAATTCTTAAAATGTGAATACAACCTTTCTGTTATGCCCTGTATGTGATTAATATCCATACTTTGAGCCCCTAAATCAAATTATGCTTAATGAAAGTGGCATGACGAAATAGAATTAAGAAAGTTAGATCCGAACAGAAGACAACCATATTCCGTACATCAAATTCAAAATATTTCGTATTTAATCCATAAGTTACAAATATTTTCATTAAAACTTGGCAGTTAGCAACTTTTTTTTTCTCTGCAATTACTTTTGCGCCCGTGGGTTGTTATTGGTAACCTTCATGTTACCTTTAATTTCTATTTACTCCCCAAATATATGACAGGATTTTTCGGCATGTTTGTTTATATCAAATAGATAACCAGTATAGTTGTATGACTTTGTATCGCCCCGGCAATGCTTGCTCCTGGTATCATACATAAGCGTTTTAATGGATTAGTGTGGAACACTCTGACGATAAGATAGCAATCTAGTGACAAAATATTGCTGTTGGAAACTCTCAACTACTCATTCAATTTTTATTCTCGACATTTGAAAGGCCCGGATACCTTGCATAATGCAAATGATTTGCTAAATTTGGGCATAACTGTCCCCCTGGAAAATAAAAGTAACTATGCTTGTTTTGAACTATTGTCAACTTGACGATTGACATAAACATAAACATTTATATACACGCACATACATTGAAAGAAAGAAAGAAATCATTTATTTCGACTGCATACAAAATTGCTATGCACGATCGCCTCAGCAGCTGACTCAGCACAATGCTAAGCTGAAAACATACCCTGACCTTGCTTCTGACCCCGTCGTGGGAACCAGAAACAGCGACGTCACAAACATATAAACATGCAGAAAGTGTTTTTTTTTATCCCAAGCCGGGGATCGAACCCTGGACCTCTCGCATGGTAGGCAAAGCCACAACCATAGCGCTACAGAGGTCGGCACAGGCATTGGTGACAGACAATCAATATCGTACATTAATATAAACCATTGCATCAAGTATTTTTTCATTTAAGGTAAAAAGGCAGAGTTTCTATATTGAGAAATTCACTAAGTTATTAATATTAATAACTTGGACACTATTTACACACATTGATCTAGCCCCAAACTAGGATTCCCTGTATCTTGGGTACTAGACAAAGATACACATAATTATATAGATAAATATTATAGTTAGATAGATAAACAACCATGACTAGGGTACAAACGTCTCATCAAACAAATATTCGCCCCCACCGGGCCTCGAACCCGGGACCCTTTGGCTTCGTAGGCAGGGTCACTGCCGACTCGGCCATTCGGGTCGCCAAAGTTAATACTTTAGTATCGTTCTGTCCCGTTCTTTTTTGTGACAGCTGCAGAGACGGAACTATACTTAAGTATTTTATTAGTGAAATCCTCAATTCAGAAATCAGAGGTACGACCACAGATATCGAGAGATAGGTTGAGGGGCGTGGCACTTGCGAACAAATGTAGCTCCGACAGGTTCGATATTAAAAATTCTCGGTAGTTACTGGGCGACCGCAGAGACGAATTCATTTCCGTTGTTTTTCTAAAATGCCGACCTGTGCAATACTCACGTGCAAAAATAGAAGCGAGATTGTGAACTCCAAGAACGCCGGTGTCACATATCACTTGTAAGTCTCATTCCAACTATTATTTCTTCTTAAAACACAAGAAATAAACATTACTACGAAAATAAATCATTCGCGGAAAATTCGTCACGAATTGACATTAAAGTGACAATGTCATGTTGTTCTAGCTAAGTTTGTTGCTACATTGCTTGTTTTGTATCTTAATTTCAATACGTATAGCCAAGCTAACACGCAATGAATATTTCACACTTATCTAAGTACGAAAGCAAAGATGCATCGTGATACGGAGGCGAACTGTTAGACGCACACAGAGACGACATATAGTGATGGGGATACAAACCTGGCCGCATCATACGACGCGCTAATTCGAGTTTACTGAGCAAGGACGAGCGGCGCAGTGGTGCGCCTGCTCGCTTCGGACGCCGAGAGTCGCAAGTTCAAACCCCACTTAGATATCTTTTTGCTATATAATATTTTTTCTTTTTTGAAATCGTTTCATTATTTTTGAAGAAAATATGGAAGGTACAGCTAAGCTAGTTAAGTACCCAGCTTGTTGCATATGTCAAAAAATACTCAAGACAAATGTCAAACTACGTTGTACCTGTTGCAAAAAATATTACGATATCGATTGTGCCGGCGTCACAATAACTAGATTTGGGATGATGGAAAAATGCAAGAAGGAAGGGTGGAGGTGCCGATCTTGCTATGATAAAAATAGTGTGCCAGTGTCGAGCTGCTATGCCAACACTCCCTCCTCCTCTAACGTGACTCACAGGAAACCAGTACCTAAGGCAATTCTACTCACGCCTCTCCATAAGTCGGAAGAGGAGGAGTCAACCAGCACCGATGACGACCTTCATAGCATGCCTGACATTTCTACATCTACTTTTAAAAATGAGAAGGAAATAGAATTAATGAATGCAATTACATAATTAAAACTAGAATTACAAATATCTCATACTGAAATTGAAAATTTAATGATGGAAAATAGTGAAATTAAAAAACAAATTCAAGAGAAAGATTCATTGGCGGTAAAATGGAAAAAAATATTTACTGAAGCCATAAGTACCCCCAAAAAACGAAATTCTATAGCAAAAACAGATAAATCAACGAAGAAATCAGCTAAGAAAAAGAAAACAAGTCGCGCAATAGATTTAAACGAGTCGAGCTCTAGTAGCACTTCGGAAGTACGCAGCACAAAGGAAATTTCACCATCAACTAATAAACATAGAAAAAATGAAAACAATGAAATGCTTGATAACAGGAAAAAACTAACTAAAAATAAAAGAGTAATTAAAATTAAAGAAAACTTAAAAAATAATAATAATGTGATCATATTTTCTGACGGTATTGGTCAAGGAATAGCGATAAAAATTACAGAAAAAACGGATAGCCAAGCATATAATATCTGTAAGCCCGATGCAGGGTTCCAACCAATATTAGAAAACTTTAAAAATGAAACTAATTGTCTTGAAAAGTGTGACACAGCGGCAATATTAATAACAAAATATGACAATTCTATATATTATCACAAACGAAAATACATTACACTTTTGAATTCCATAATAAACGATGCAGAAAGGAAGTACAATGTATTAATCACAGGTCTACGTTATAACGGAATGCATAATGAAGATATCTACAATATCAATATGCAGATAGCTAATATGGCAAGAGTTAATGAAAATGTCAAGTACATAGATCCAAATACTAGATTTGAAAATACAAAAAACTAACTACCTAGCGCTCAAAAAGTTTGTAACAGAACATGTCATTACATGCTTAAAGAACACATTTATTGGTAATTCATCCCTACGCTTCATAAATAGAGAAGAACCGCACTCAACTACTACTACTAGAACAAATTTTCCGATAATGCAAAGAATAAGTCAAAAACCATAATTCTACACGCGAATGTTCGAAGCATACATAATAAATACTTACAAATAGAAAATGTAGCACAAGAACAAAACTGCGACGTGCTGTGCTTGACGGAGACGTGGGGGAAGGACCACCAGATACAGGCGATGACTTTAGATAATTATACGTTAGCTACTTGTTTTAATAGAGTATTTTTTGAACACGGCGGGACAGCAATATACATAAAAAACAATTTAGACTTTAAAGTTAGGCAGGATCTAAATAAACTTTATTTTGAAACCAATTGTGAATTAGCGTCAATAGAATTAAAATCATCCAAGACAGTTATTGTTGCACTATATCGACCTGATTATGATATGAGTCTATTTTTTGAAATATTAACTAAACTTCTGAATAAAATTTGTCGAGAAAATAAGCGAATAATAATAGCAGGAGATTTGAATTTGAATGTATTAAAATTAGACAAAAATATAAAAAAGCTGAACAGAATTCTTAATAATTGTAAATGGGTTCTTAATGAACCCACTAGAACTGAAACTAACAAAAATAACGTTACTACTTCTACTTGTATAGACAATTTCATTGTAAATTTTAACGAATATAATGGTTCTGTCCTTAGACATAAAATTTCAGATCACAATGTTATTAAACTAGAATTATTAAATCAAAATGATTTGTGTAATAATACGACCTATGTAGCCAGAAACTTTTCTATGAGTAATCTGAAGTACTTTTATTTCATATTTAATAACAATTATTTTAAAATAAAATCAGAAATCCTATTGGCAAATGACGCGAATGCAAGAATGAAGATTCTACAAGATGCTGTTAATTATTGTTACAATATCGCTTTCCCAAAAATAAAAAAAGAGTTAATAACAAACAAAAACACTGGTCAACTTTAGGTATAGAAACAAGTAAAAATAATTTATGTAAATTAGAATTCCTTCAACAGCATTACCCCAGCCAAAAAACAAAATTAAGAATTAAAATGTACAGAAAAATTTTGCAAAAAGCTATGCTAGCCGCAAAAAAACTACAGTATAAGACTAGGATAGCTAAATCGAAAAATAAAATTAAAGAAGCGTGGCAAATCATAAATGAACAAGTAGGACATAAAAAGCGACAAAATACAAAATCACAGATAGAACTCTTAAAAGATGAAACGGGAAATGATGTTAGAGAACCTGAAAAAATTGCAAGTCTATTTAATGACTTTTTTCGTAACATTGCACAAAAACTAACAACTAAATTAAATATCAATGCACAAAATTGTTTAAAATACTTAAATATACAGAATAAGCCTCTAACAACAATTGTATTTCATCCATTATGTTTTAGTGAGTTTAGAAAGATATTAACGAATATGAAGCAAAAACCTACTTTAGATATCTATGACATGAGTACGAAAACGTTAAGAAATATTGTAATAAATAACAATAACTTATTTGAATTAGTACTTCTTGTTGTCAACTCTTGCTTATTTGAAGGCATTTTCCCTGATGTACTTAAGCCGGGTAGGGTAGTACCGCTCTTTAAAAAAGGAGATGTCACAGATCTTAGCAATTACAGGCCAGTATGTGTATTACCAACTTTATCAAAAATTTTAGAAGCAGCTATAAAATCTAGAATTGTAAAATACTTCGAGGATAATAACATGTTTACAATAGCACAGTTTGGATTTAGAAAAGGTAAATCGACTGAAATGGCAATTAGAAAAGTAATTTATTACATTCTTGATTCCTTAGATTTTTCAAATAGATGCGCCAGTATTTTTTGTGACCTTTCAAAAGCTTTCGATTGTTTGCGTCACGATATATTAATATTAAAATTGCAGTACTATGGGTTTCAAGGCGTTGAACTCAGTATGATGATAAGTTACCTAAATAACCGCACACAAATTGTATCGGTAAATAATCATACTTCTCATCCAGGAAAGATGTCGATCGGGGTACCACAAGGGTCAATCCTGGGTCCCGTATTGTTCTTAATATATATAAATGATCTTTGTAATATACTTCCAAGTGAAGCTCATTTGAGCTTATTTGCTGACGATACAAATATTGGCTTGAGAGACAAAAGTAAGTCGCAGTTAGATGATAAATTAAACAACGTCATAAGTTTGCTTAAAGAATGGTTTGATGCTAACGGCATTATTCTCAACTCTAATAAAAGTATTGTAATGTATTATCAATCAAGATTAGGCATTTTTGGTAACTCGACTTCTCAAGAAAATGTATTTTTAGGATATACAATAGACAATACGATTAGTCACAAAGGGCATATTGATAAAATTTGTATGAAATTAGCTAGCAGCAATTATGCTCTTTTTAAACTTAAACCATTATTAGATAAAAAATCACTTCTATCTGTTTATTATGCGTATATACATTCAATTATTAGATATTCTATTACTGTATGGGGTAATGCTACAGAAATTAACAGAGTCCTAAAATGTCAAAAACGATCAATCAGAACAATCAATGGTTTAAAAAAACGCAGCCACGCAAGAGAGCACTTTAAAAAAGATAAAATTATGACAGTTATTTCTCTTTACATTTACAATAGTTTGTTAGAGGTTCACGAAGATAGGGAAATTCCGGAAAAGCAAGATACTGCTTTACCCTATACTTTCCGTGATAATAAAAAACGAACAATAAAAAATAATGAAACCCGTATAGTACCAAAAACAAGATTAGCTAAAGTACAGAAACAAGGTCGTTACTTTAAAATCCTGATGTATAGTAAATTACCAAAAAGTCTGACCACTCTAAAATTTAACTTGTTCAAACAAAAACTAAAAATATTTTTTGAAAATAATCCATTTTATACTGTCAAAGAATATATGTCAATAGAACTTGTAGAATCTTTGTTCTTGGAAAAATTATAAATAAAATAAATATCATTTCACTGTAAAAAGTTAAATGCAGTAATTTAAATGTCAAATATTTAAGTAATGTAAAATTTGAAATATTTAAGTTAGAATAGGAATTTCAAATATTTAAGTAGTATGTAAGTGTAAAATGTAAATGACTTGCCTGTAAATTATTTTACTTCGAGGCCAATAAATATTTCTATGTTCTATGTTCTATGATACTGATAGGAGAATTATGTTTTTGAATCGATAGATTTTATCATTCCGCAATTACTAATATAGTTAATGTAATAATATAGTTATTTTATTACTCATAATACGTAAGTTTATTGTTAGTTATTCCAATGATTGCCAAACAGGCAGTTTAGATTTTAAGTTTGTTTAAAACCTCGCCCGACGAAGGATAATGGGGTGTTATAAGTATTGATCGGAAATTCCGATGCTTTCAGTCAGGTCCGAAGAGAATTTCTCGGCTAAGTCCGAATCAGAATGAACTCCGTTCACAGTTATTCTACCTTCAGAAACCTCTTTGCCTCTCTTTCTAGCTGTAAGGATTCTGTTGAAAAAAAGAAGAGAGGCAAAGGGGTCTCTGGAGGCAGAACAACTGTGAACGGAGAATACACGGGTAATTTCGACGCAAAAAAGTCGGAAAAAAGGGGTTGCATAGTTATTAGTCCGATTTGACTCAAAATCTATATCTGGGTATCCGGTTGAGGTCCAATCATGATTCAATTATGATATAGAAGTCAGATTTTGAATATTGGCCGCCATTTTTATTTTTATAGTTACTGTTCCGATTTGCTTCAATGATAAAGTTATGTATTTTATTACGCTAATCATTGTTTCAGTTTTCCTAGTGAACCAAAAATAAAAGAAAAATGGATCGAAGCGGTAATGAGAGGGCCTCGCTGGTTTCCACAAAAACAATGTAATATATGCTCAATTCATTTCGAGGAGAAATGTTTTCAAAAATTAAAGAAATACAGGCGAATGTGGCCATGGGCAGTGCCGACGATTAAAATACCAGTTATGATGTCTCATGTTAGTAATTTTTATTTAATTTCATACAATGGATAGGTTTAAAATATTTCTTACACCATACCACTATAAAAAGACTGTTTCTAGATTATTAATTGAATATCTACTTGAAATTATAAATTCCTTTACTAACTACATATAACTTTTAGTTATGCATCTTATTTTATTAAGGTACCAGAGATCCAGAGAAAAACCATATCAATGAATGCGTCTCTGTAGGAGATAGCAGCGATCAGGTGTATTTTTTTGAAATTTCAACATGAAAAACTGCGTGATACGTATTTAAATACTGATTGCATGCACCTTTTTGTCTCAGGATACCATAAAACCAGAGAAAACACATTTGAATGAATTCGTGTCTGAAGGAGATGGAAGCAATGATGTAAATCGGGTCAAATTAAAACAATTTATAAAAATCTTCGGGTTACTTATTTACATCTTTATTTTTAGACATCAAAACAAGCTGAGTCTGAAGAACCGTCTTTGCTGACCACGGACAGAGTAGGTAATGAAAATGTAAGAAATGTATTTGAGTTATTATTTGAATTGTAATTAAATGTAAAGTAAACATACAGACAGTGTCACGCCTTTTTCCATGCGGGGTGGCAAAGGCACATTTGATCCCAATTTATCTTAATTTAAAGGTACCTTTCTTTTTTTATCATACTTCTATCATCCATTCATATTCCTGTGATAAGAAGACTAACAGCAACTAAATTAAACATACAAATTACAGGACAAGGACCAAGAAAATCACAGCATTTTCGAGACCCCACGCAAGAGGAAGCTGCGCCATCGGATAGACCAATTGGAAATCGTACTCGAGCAAAAAAATAAGAAAATTAAAACTCTTCAAAAACAAAACAGCCGCTACCGCAAAAAATAAATAAACATGAAGGATGTTCTGAGATATCTTAAACATCAAAAATTAGTTAATTCTGATCAAGTCACACAATTAGAAGGTTTAGGTGTAGGAGTGGCTGATCTCATTGAACGATGTGAGAAAAAACAATCTGTCGACAAAAAATCCACAGAAAAATACTTAGCAGAATTGAGAACTTTTGCCTGTACACTTCATTTTTATTCGCCTAAGGCCTACGAATATGTGCGACAAAAGTTTCAATCTTGCCTTCCCCACGTTCGCACCATAAGGAAATGGTACGAGGCGATTGACTCCGACCCCGGGTTTACAAAGGAGTCATTTGAAGCTATCAAGCTGAAAGTTTAAAATACAGATTATACACTGGTGTGTAATGTTGTACTACGATTTATATCTCTCGTGTTAATAAAATTCATCTATAAATGTATAAACTTAGTAAATAAATTAAATAATTCGTTTGACTAAGTAACTACAGATCCCCTTAGTAAACACCGACCTGTTTTAGTTAATATTTAAGAATTGTATTGCACTACCTTAGTGCTATTTTGCATGTCACTACGTGGCTAGATATGCAGTGCCGATTAAATGTTATTTTACCACCTACTGTGACCATATCTACGCAAAATAAACATATTTGTATTTGTATTTGTATTTGATGAAATGGCCATTCGCCGTCGTGTAGAGTGGGACGGTGAGTATATGCATGGATATGTAGATATATGCAATTTCAAAATGGCCGATACAGATTCTTTGCCCGAGGCAAAGGAAGCTCTAGTTTTTCTAGTAACCGCAATTAATGCCCCTTGGAAGATACCTGTCGGGTATTTTCTAGTCGCTGGTGTTACTGGAGAACAACGAGCGAATCTAGTTACACAATGTCTTGAACTATTACAAGAAACGGGAATCGAAATAAAATCACTTACTTTTGACGGCTGCCCTGCAAATATGACAATGACTAAAGAACTTGGGTGCTCACTGAACATAGAAGACTTTAAAACAAATTTCGAACATCCCGTTGCAAAGAAACCGATCTTCATCTTTCCCGATCCATCTCATATGTTGAAGTTATTGAGGAATGCTTTTGAAGCCAAAGGAAGCTTTGTTGATGAAACCCAAAAAGAAGTGGAATGGGCACATTTAAAATAATTGAACGATGTCCAAGAAGAAGAAAAGATGCACTTAGCTAACAAATTGCGTCGAGGCCACATATTCTTTAAAAACCAGAAAATGAAAGTGAGATTGGCATCCCAATTGTTCAGCTCCAGTATGGCAGTCGCATTAAAATTTTGCTCAGAACTAAATTTACCAGGTTTTCAAAATGTCGATGGCTCAGTCAACTTTCTGAAAATAGTCAACAATCTATTTGATATATTGAACTCCAGACATGTAGCCCAGTTACATTACAAAAAGCCAATCTGTGAACAAAATAAGGTTGAAATCTTTGATTTTCTGGAAAAAGCCGATAATTACCTGAAAAAATTGAAGCTTGTGGATGGTACGGCAGTAATTGACTCATCGAGGAAAACTGATTTTGTCGGATTTTTGATCTGTTTATAGAGCCTCAAAGATTTGTATGTTCGGCTAGTTGAAAAAGAACGAAAAATAAGCTACTTCCCTGTTTACAAGATTAGTTAGGACCATTTTGAGCTGCTTTTTGGCCAAATCCGAAGCCACGGGGGTTGTAATACAAACCCAACAGCACGACAATTCAAATCAGTATACAAAAAATTGATGGTCAAGTCAGAACTCCGAGAAGTGGACAGTGGGAACTGCCGAGCACTCGAAAAGATGTCCCTTCTGACATGTTCATCGGCTGTTCGCTTCAACCACACTATCGATCCCCGATTACGAGATGAAGAGTGTGACGACATAAATATATTACATGAAATGGCAATATTCGACGAAGAAGTAGAAATGATGGTTGATGATCTAACAGAATACAGCTCACAAACCATAACTTAAGTAGCTGGCTTCGTCGTTCATGCTCTGATTAAAACTGTGATATGCGACGTATGCACAAGCGCGCTACTGTCAAGCGGCCCAGACGATACACATAAGTTTATAAAACTCAAGGATAAAGGCGGCTTAATATATCCTTCCCATGACGTTAAAACAATTTGCAAAAACATGGAAGTGATCATAAAATCAACTGTGCTTACCAAAGACAAAATAAAGGTTAGGGTTAAAAATCTAAAACAATCATTAATGTCCAAAGCACTACCCCGATTCATTGGCATGAATCTGTTCAACGAAATAGATTTTCACCAATTCGAACAAAACCCAATGGATAATCATCTAATATTACTGATAAAAGCTGTAATGGAAAGATATACCAATATAAGACTGCATTACTTGGCAAAAAACGCTACGCATCATTTGTCAAAACGGCAAGTTCTTAATAAATATTTACATTTTTCTGGTCAATAGGTAGTATTTAACTGTAAAGGATTTTACAGAAAGGGTATATATGCCGAAAGTTGTCTTGTGTCAGTCAAGTACGAAGAACGAATAGGAAACGTTACTTTGCAATGAACGAAAAGAAACGTTTCCCTACGCTAATCGGACATTCGGTCTATTAGGACATCGCTCCGAGAGAGCGGGGCGGCGGGCGGGAGGCATTGAGCCATGCCGACTCGCTCTCGCACATATAGACACGGCATTGACATCTTGACTAGAATGACAGCCTGTTTAAGCATGAAGGGAAATAATATATTATTTATTCATAAGATCCAACGTCCTAATAGTACTAATAGAGCTGTTAGAGTGTACTAGTACACTGACTGAAATGTACTAGTACGGAGCGCTCTCTCTGATGACCGAGCAGGCACAAGACTAGCCGAAAGACGGTTGTTAAGGCCATCATTCTGAACATCTTTCTTGATTAAACTGATTTGATCAGCATTGTTTTTCACTTTTCAGTACATTTTGGGCCGAGCTGCAGGTCAGCTGATTTGTATATGGGGAAGTAAAAAATAAAGTTGCTCTGATCAAATCAGATTCATAGAGAAAATCGTTAAAAATTATGTCGCAAACAACTCTTTTCGGCTTGTCACCCCGTATCTGTTACACCCTGTATACACAGTAATAGGTGTTTCTTGTAAAATAAATATGTCGTATTTACAAACAATTTACTATTTTATTTATAGAACCCGGCATTGTATACGACTGTCTATACCAGTGTCTATAAATTATAATCGATCGATGATACACGCTATCCTTGCATTGTTCCAACACTAGCTCGACTAGCTAGTATACCTGCGGTAGTGTGGGTGTGTTCGGACGATAGGTGCATTACATTGCACTGACCAATAAAAGCGGAGGGATTGATGTACGAGTGGTGTAAATGTATGCGTGTTCTTAGTTTTCGGCGACACTGGTTCCGATACAAGCTTAGCGCCAAGGGCCTATCTCTCGATATCTGTGGGTACGACTAAACGGGGCACTTTTTGCCTCTAACACCCGATTTGAGTAAAGGTGTGTTTATAAACAAACTCGTTTGTTTGTTAGAGTTCCGTACCCGAATGTTGCCAAACGGGACCCTATTACTAAGCCTCCGCTGTCCGTCTGTCTGTCAGTCTGTTACCGGACTCTACCGGATCAACCGAAATAGGTAGAGAGCTGAAATTTTCACAGAGGGTGTATTTCTATCGCCGCTTTAACAACAAATAATGAAAGAAATCGGTTTTTAAGAATTAAAAGAAGTACTCATACAAGAAATTATTGGCATGGCCATTTCTTAAGCCATTTTGTTTTATTTGTTTGTAGGTGAAAACTGGACTATGTTGATCTTATCGGAAAAGATCTTTAAATGCAAGTATTTAGTTTAGTTATTTGTCATTATACGATTAATAATTGCTCATTCGAATTTTACTAAAGAATATTAAGTTTTTTATCATATTTTATTTTATCTCTGTAAACAAGTTACTCAACTTCTATCCATTTCCGGTTTCAATGAGCAAAGAGTTTCGTTAACCTGAGTACATAGTTCAATACATACATACTATTTACAAAAAACTGTTTTTCAATGTTTTGATTTACAACCTTGAATGTCGACCTAGTATTTAATATTTTATTATTAAAAATTAAAAAGATATACTCGTACAAAGGCTGTCGTTTTACGTTTTT
Organism: Argyresthia goedartella; assembly: GCA_949825045.1. Lineage (NCBI taxonomy): Eukaryota > Metazoa > Arthropoda > Insecta > Lepidoptera > Argyresthiidae > Argyresthia > Argyresthia goedartella. The sequence continues at coordinate 13,943,255 of OX463821.1, read as the reverse complement.
CCGTGGACAATGATATTAAACCCTTCTTGTGGCGGGTCCGAAGTCCGACTCGCACTTGACCGGTTTTATTTTCGTAATAAATCTCAATTTGTTAAAAAACTGTGTAAACAATACTCACAAGTTTAAAATGTTAATAAAGTTTCTCACGCCAAATCGCAATTAGCCTGTCGATCTAAATAATGCATCGATTCATACAATTTAAATATAATCGATATTCCAATTCCAATGTTGTTGTTGGCGCCGAATAATTCATGAGACAATTAGTAATAGGTGCAGACTCGCGCTAGACGATATCTTATTATCTCGAAATTATACTTTGGAGGTATTTAAATAATTAAAATATCGGAATAATTATAATTATCCCGCAAAATGTTAACTATCTCTTACTTGTAGGCTATTTCTATCGCAACATCTATCCCGATCGTTTTAAAAATTGTCGTTAGGGGGATGTTCATATATTCATATTCTTTATATCAAATAACTAGCTAATGCCCGCAACTTCATCTGCGTGTTCCTAGGAATTATCATTTACCGGGATAACGTTGCCCTCCTTCTGTTGCAGTCGAATAAAAAGTATCCAATATGTTAATCTAGCTAATAAACTACATATCTCTGTGCTTAATTTCATACAAATCCGTTCAGCCGTTTTAGCGTGATTGCGGCAAAACACAGAAACATCCAAATATCCAAACATACAAACATCCAAACATCCAAACATCCAAATATCGCTATATTATTATTAATTGGATATAAAAGCAAAACCGAGCTTAATATAGCTGTAATAAACAATGTGTCTAGACAACATACATTTTTTCACCGGGCACATGCATTGCTTTCGGCCTCACACTAGGATATCCAGTGTCTTGGGAACCTGGATCTGCGACGTCACACCCACATATAAACATCTAAGACCTGGATGGGACTTGACGCTCAGTAGGATGTGTGACGCCTACAACAAGAAATTAAGTTCAAGAAGACTAAGCTCATATGGTGCAAATCGATAAAATCTGCAGGGATCAAATCAACTCAAAATGTCTTTATCACTGTAGTTATTTACATTTATACATATTCATATTCTTTATTGCATAGAAATAAAATGGTAAAATTAAAATAAAATATTATTACGTATACTTGAAAGCGTTGCGCCTGAAACATTCCTCTCCTGGTCGTTCTTTAAATTTCCCACCAAAGCCGATCTCCTCAGAAGAGTTCCTTTCTGTGGGAGTGGCGGACGTCTCCGAGGCTGTCGCACTATTCTGTAATGGTCCCGCGGCAGGTTTGGACGGGCTGCGCCCTGAACACCTTAAAGAGCCGACGTCGGCTGCAGCGGGTGACAACGGTGGAAAACTCTTGGCCTCAGTTAGCAGTTTGGCTATTTTTTTGCTGAAAGGCGTGGTAAATAGGGAAATTGTCCTTTTTTGTTCAGTGCCTCCTTGTGTGCCCTTCGAAAAAAGGATAAAGGCATATGGCCCATTGCCATAGGCAGTGTGATTCGTCGCTTAGTGGTGTCGCGCCGTAAGAGAGGAGATGGCTTTATTTCTGCAGCCCTGCCAATTGGGTTTTGGCGTATCCTTGGGTTGCAAGGCGGCTATACGTGCTCCTCGGGCCTTTGTCCTGCCTGAGGCTGATACAAATATATAACTTCATAGTAAAGGTTGATCTTTGCAACGCTTTTAAAGAAGTCGTGCGCCACTCAATTTTGTCCATGGAATAAATAGGAGAAAGTTCCTGCACTGTACCCGTTTCTACACCAATGTCACACCACCACCACCACCACACCACCACACCAATGTCACAGACCGAGTAATTTATTATTAGGAGACAAGTTGGTGGAGTCTCAGTTGGGGGCGCAGGAAGGTGATTATTTGGGACCTTTATACTTAGCCTAGCAATTCAAAATTTAGTGTCCAACTTGCGGTCACATCTAAACGTATGGTATTTGGATGACGGTACCATCGGAGGCAGCCCGGAAGAAGTGATCAGGGATCTCCAGAAATGCAAATTATACCCTTGTTCCGGCTAGATCTCCCCGGAAGTATTATCAGAAGTATTTCGTGGCCTGAGAGTTAAGGTTACTGGAAAAATCCAACTTTATTTTGATGGGTGCATGTTTGGTGTCCTGGTAGCAATTCGCCCCAGCATCCCCACTCACAATGCAATTGGGATGAGGTATCGAGCGGAGTCATTCTAAATGAGTAATTGGACCGGAGTTCGGGGGTCGAGCTGTCACACAGTTTCGGGGCTCTGGCTTCACGACTTGCCTTCTCCACAACATTAGGAACATTTCTGGACAATGACTCGTTGCGCGTGGCTGTCGCCTTGCGCCTTGGCTGTGACATCTGCTAGTCTCATTCCTGTGTGCTGTGTGGTGCGGGTGTGGACGCTCGAGGTCGGCGCGGTCTGCACTGCGTTCGAAGCGCGGGCAGGCTTTTTCGGCATTCCTCCATCAACGATATCGTCAAGCGGGCTCTCGTAACAGCCAATTTACCTTGTGTATTGGAGCCCGCGGGTCTGTGTCGTACCGATGGGAAACGCCCGGATGGCCTAATCATGATTCCGTAAGAGAGGGGGCCTCATTGCTTTGGGATGCGACGTGTGTTTTCACATTCACCCCCTCCCACCTGGCGTTGACCTTGTCCATCCCGGGGGCCGCAGCGGAAGAGGCAGCGAGGATGAAGACCCAAAAGAACTCTGCGCTTTTGGGCCAGTATATATTCGTCCCGCTGGCCATAGAAATACCGGGGTCTGGGGAGTGCAGGTCAAGGCATTCATTAGGGAAATAGGGCGCCGCCTGAGGGACCGTTGCTATGACCGCCTCGTGTCCTATCTTATGCAGAGGATCTACCTCGAAGTGCAGCGCGGAAACGCCGCCAGCGCGATGGAGACCTTTGCATCTGATATGGTCCGAGGCGGTTTATTTTCTTAGTGTGTTTGTGTGCGTATGTGTGTGTGATATTTAACATATTTATTTGAAGAAGCAGTAATTTATATTATAATAACATTGATTTAATGTCTGTATATGTATATTTTCTGTGCAATAAACAAATGTTTCCATCTTAGTAAATGTAATTTTTCTATAATTTTGACGCTTCTCTACATTGGACCAGTGTGGGAGTAGAAGGGTGAAGAAACTCCCACAGATTGATTTTTAGATCTCTTACAAAATTATTTACAGCGAGTTCTGTGATGAGTTGATTAACCCCATACAGTCACGTCATTTAAGTAATCTTGAACATTGTAATATCCCTTTTTAGACAAAGTCGCTTTTACATGGTTTTTAAAGTACTCAAATGGCAATTTTAACGTCTCCAGAGATAGTTTGTTGTATCTGTGACTTCTTGTGACTCTTGAACAGATCCTTGAAAGAATTGTTAACTTTTATAACTAAACCGGGGCGCAACTAGTCTTTGATTATTTCTAAGGATAACATTACAGCTATCGATCAAATAGAGACAGCTGGATTGAGGATTGAGATCCGATATGGTTGCGGTGTGGATCAACGGGTTAATTTAGAGAAGGAACATAATGTGCATTTATATGATATGTAATTGTAAAGAAATTATTCAATAGTTGTTGAAAAGAATAACAATGTTTTTTTGTGGCGCCACACTAGACAAAACCTGTATCGTGGATGCCCTCTTTAGATACATACTGCTTCATGGTTTCTACAACTATGTACTTAATTTATCGAATATCAGCATCCTATCATGTAGAAAATAAGAATAAAATAATAGTGAAAACCATCTTGTCACAATCCATAAGCACCTAAGCACTAAGAAGCGAAAAATTCAATAACTTAAACCCGGCTACTAAAGCATATTCTTAAGCATTATCGTCGGGCAGTTAATACACTTTGACGACCCTAAAGGCCGAGTCGGCAGTGACCCTGCCTACGAATCCAAGGGTCCCGGGTTCGAGTCCCGGTGTGGGGGCAAATATTTGTTTGATGAGAATGGATGTTTCTACCCTAGTCATGGTTGTTTATCTATGTCAGTATAATATTTATCTATATAAGTATGTGCATCGTTGTCTAGTACCCAAGATACAGGGAATCCTAGTTTGGGGTTAGTTTAATGTATGTAAATAGTGTCCAAGGTATTATTATTATTATTATTATCAACTTTCATAATTCTTTATTGAGCACAGTTATTTAAAAAGATACATTAAGAGAAAACATATGTACAAAGACGAGCTTATCTCTAAAAAGAGATTTATTCCATCAAACCAAGGCATAACTGGAAATTGTATCAAGAACAAGTATATAAGTAAATTAAATATCTATAAAATACGGTAAACCTGTAGCACTTCGATAACTTATTTGGCGTACCTACCCGAACTGTTCTGGCTGTCACCTTGTATTGTACTTATTAGAATTATGTTGACGACGGACATTAAAATGTATTTTAGCTATGTTATCACGTATATGACCTGTGTCTTGAGTGATAATAAACGTCATTAAACCTTAAATAAAATAAATACTCGTTTATACCAAACTACTAAATAAGTTCCAATATATACATAAATCAATCAAAATAAAAAATCAATCAAAATGTATTTATTGAGCCAAAAGAAACATAATTACAAAAACTTTTGTAAATTCTAAACCCCAAACTAATATTAATTGTATCTTGGGGTTTAGTGTTTCCGTTCTGGATGAACTTAATTAAAGATTATGTTGTCACAGTCTATGTAATGCACTTAACAAAACAAGTACCTAATGCCTACTAGATTAAATTAAAAGACAAGCCTAAACAATTATGGCTCACTTTTTAAGTATCTTACTACAAGTATTATATTAAATATATCTGATATAATATTATATGTATATGAGTAATTATTATATTAATAACACCATTATATTATAATAGACATACTTGAATATATCGAGGGCTTCATATCATAGGGGCGTATGCCCAAACACCTACTTTTCAGGAGAGACAAAAAACTGAATTACTTCGTATGTAATGAAGCTAGCGTGCTTAAACTTGGCATAAAGCATAACAAGGCGACCTTGATTTATGCCTTAGAATCATTTTTGTCCTATATAAGCTCTAAGATCAATTTCTGGGGTATACGCCAATGTAACTTGACAAAAATTACTCAATTTCAGTCTTATTTTGAGCATAAAATGCATATGAAAAATAGGCGTATAAAAAATATTTTTATTTTGATAACTTATACCATCATGAAGGCCTCTGGCAATATCATGTTTTATCTACAATTAGTCTCTCAGTAAAATTTGTCCCTAATATTATTATTATTTCTATATTTTTTTAATTTTATAGAATTTTATACGTCCTTATGATTTTGGCAGAAATATTTGACTTGGGCCACTTTAAGAACATTTATACAGCTATGAGAATATTTTTTATTCTGTAAGAGGGAAAAAATAGTACAAGTAAAACACGATAGACGTCTTGGGTATTTATTGCAAGGTATTACAAATAAAAATATATAAATTTGAGATCAGAATGAACACGAAATATAATGTTGTCACTAACAAACAATTATCATAAAATTAATAATAGCAAATACACACTACTTAACACAGGAAGTATAAGTCATTAACTCTGAAATAATAATCAACATCGGTGCATGCATGCATTTTTACTACAAATATTTATTAGACGACACATAAGTATATAGAATACTTATCACAAACGTAATCAAAATAATAAAATGAGATCAGCATAAATCAAAAAATATACTTTAACAAATGCAACAATAGTCCAAATGCTTTTTCATCATAAAGTTAACAATTGCAAATAATAGTATAAATAAAAAACAAGAACATAATATTATTGGACAATACAATACAATTTAGTAAAACAATCTATAAATGACACTTATCTATTAAGCAATGTTTTCTCTCCTTATTCACATCCTCAAAGGACGACGCCTCAAATACGATTGCCTGGAGGCTGCCAGTGCTAACTCATCGTCGGCATCGTCATTTGCTGTCCTACCTGAGTTGATTCCCACAACGGGTAGGTGTTTGTAGTAGTTGTGGTAAGTTTTGGGAATTGTCCCATCTTGGCACATTGCCATCAGATCTTTATGCTTTACAGCTTTCAGCATAATTTGTTCCGTGTACAACTTTGGAATCAAAATACGTCTTGTATCGGGTCTGTTTCGAAACTTAACTTCTTTGAAATCTTCCCAGTATTGTTGTTTGAAAAAGAAGGACCCTGGAACATTTTTTTTTAGGTGCAACCATCTGACATCAGACCATTTCAGAAAATGTCCATCAGTAGACTTAATCTTAGCGGGGAACAACAATTCACGCATTGGTTTGAAGTTCAGGAAATCCGTATGTTCCATAACCTTGACTACGTAAGGACTATCTTTACGGGCTAAGCGTACAACGTTTACCCAGTCTTCTGGAATATATATTTCTGCGTATTCCGATGCCCGCTCTATCACAGCATGCATATTGTCACACTCCATCATAGTGTGTCCCGGTTCGAGGAACTTGTAGTCAATAGTTTTTATGGTATTATCCGGTGACATCATGATGTTCGTGAGCATTGTCAGTACAACAGAATTTCTGTTTTGTCCAGGGCAGCAATCGGAATACAGGACTAGGTGATCCACGTCTCTAAGATTGGTAATATAACCATACAAGCATGTGGAGACTTCATTTGAGCCTCTGTTCCCTTCATATTCTTGCCAAAAATAGCAATATCCTTGCCTGGTCGCTGCATTGTGGATAGTGAAGTTCATGTTTCCCAATTTCCTTCTGTAAAACACAGGTTTACCTAGAACTAAGGGACAGTATAAAACTGCCTCAAAGTCGAAGGTGCAGACTTGCATCATTTTATTAGTTTTAGCTAGAGCAATGTCATTTCTTTTTTCAGCATTGGCATATTCCTTTCTATTTACATGTTCTTCAAACTCTTCCATCCTTTTTAATTGTTCCTCTTCAGGAAGGTCCTCAAATTTGTGACACCAGCATAGATCTTTCTTTGGCCTTAGAAAGCCAATATTCTTCTTTATTAGTAATTCTTTGTATGCCGTCTTGCAAATTATGGGTTTATTGTGTTGTGAACAATGAATTTTGTATAAATCGTACATTTTTTCTTTGTTCAGCTTGGATTCCAAATAAATCTTCTTTGAATCCTTCCGACACCAATGTGATGGTACAGCTGGAAAAGAGTCAATGTGATGATCAGCAAACTCATTCCGGTCATCGGTATGCTTAATGCCGGGGGGGTGTCGTCCACGCTTGTCCGGAGACTGAATTTGTCCCACTCCACTGTGTGCTTTTTTCAAAGCTGTTCGAACCATTTTTTCGCTGATATTCAACGTACTCAGAAAAAAAAATTGGCACACATTGATAATGTTATTAATATATATTATATTATTATAAACTTACATAAATATTTATTTAACTATTAAAATTAAATGAATATAATATTTAACTATACTTAGATACATAGATATTCTTATTTTATTTAGATTCTCGATAATGTATTGTTTCAAGATAGCAAATGTAATATTATTACTTATCAGCACAGAAACTTACTTTGTAAAGCGAAATTGTATGGTCACGGTAATGTAGGGTAGGTTAGAATTAATAAAAGTTTGGCATGGTAACAGAAAGCATAGCAAGTTAACAACCACTGTATGGTGGCCGGGCTATCCCTATGTTCAGGCTTAGTGCTAGGATCAATCCGCACTGGTCAATAAAGAATGGTCAAGAGTCCAATACTAATTGACCCAGTCCGCCTTCACCATGTACCCAGTATAGGGCCAACATACACTGGTCACAGGTTATGGAAAAAACTGTAGCCAGAGACCTATGCTGTAGTAGAAGCGACATAAAGTATGATTAGTTAATAGTTGTTTAGACAATGTAGGTAACACAATTTTATGGGCTTAGTAGCTTTTCGGTCTGATCATAGTCCAGTTCTTGTAAATATTTTTTTAGTATTCTAATGCAAGTAAATAATATAATAATGCAAGTAATAAATAAACCTGTGCATATAGTTTACATATAATAATAATATATGTTATGGGTAACGCTAGAAGAGATAATAAACCTACCTAGGTTTATTATCTCTTCTAGCGTTAACCTTAACTCGGGATTTTTTAGGGTTTACTCATTTATGCAAAATTTACGTATTTGAATACCTTTCAACGGTATCGGGATAGATCGCAAGTTACAAATTCGAGATTTAGATCCTATCGTCGCAAACAGTTTTATGTTATTGTGCGTGCCAAATGGTCGTATTTTAAAGCTTTGTATTATACCTTAAAAACATTTCTATAGGCGAGGCGCGGCTAGTCGTTACTAGCATAATTTTATTCCGATAATGTCCTTTAGCATTGATTGTTATGCCAATTTCGAGTGTGGGTGGAGCTCGGGTGGTATAAATTAAGCGAATACATTTTTAGGGTAACATTTTCAATGATTTTGAAATACAACTTGGATAATTTAGGGTTTCACCTCTGAAGAAGCAATTACGTGGCCATAATTAATTTTGATTTGATATGTGCCCGTAAGCGACATTTCATTCACAATATTAAGATTCAATTTAAAAATCTATGTAGAAACACTCCGTCTATAACTTATATAGAGTATCCGCCTTATTCATTAACGTCTAATAAACCTATTTTAACTATAATCCCGTTATAATTCGTCTGTCTTTGTCTGTCACTTTGAAATTTGTGGTTGTGAGAAAAGGACAAAGCATATTTTAGCTATCATAGGTTTGATACGTTTTATGAATAAGCAGGTATGTATATAGCGCTATAGAATAATGCCCATTTTGGCATGTTCCGCCACTTTTAATATTTTTCTAGGCAAAACTTGAGTTTAGTTAGAACAGTTTTCAGTCTGGCTTAGCCTCTTTTATGCAAATTGAACTCGCACTCACACGGAAGTTTACTTTTAACGAAAAAATATTTGACGTCACCAAAAAGATACTCAAAACTGCTACGAATATAAAATGCTGTGCTTAAGATTAAACATGTCATCCCTAGATTCAGAGTCATATTTTTCACGGGATCCCAGAGCTCTGCATACGCTCTTATCTGTATAACTGCTTTGTAACATAAGACCGTAATATCTTTTTAAAGCTCTTGATAGTTAATAACAACTGATAACATAACACCTGTTTGGGCCAATTCGTGATAGGCCGTGCCGGTGAGCAGATTTGAGGAAAAGTATTTAAATTTTTATAGAAAATTTAGGTAAATTTTAACATGCTTTTCAATCTTTGCTGATGTTCTCTCTGACTGCGTTCGGTCACGGCGACTGTTACGGCTGGTGAAGGCGTCGTTCACGTGCCCTCGTATGGCTCACGTAGCCTATTTTATTGGTAAACGTGCGCTTGCACGTAGCCACGTCAGCACGGGCCGTTTTGATAGCGGTTCTGTATTACACAGGTCTTCTGCCTCGGAATTCATATAGCTTGGCTCTGCGTGGGGCCTCGAAATCAAAGATCTTTGTGTGATTACATCGTGTGTTGCCATTTGCCACTCGCCCACTCTAATCTCAAAACAACTTAGACGGTGCTATTGGGTTGCAAAATACTACACACAAAAGCAAAAGTTTTGGGTACAGTTTGTACTGATATTCGATATAAAGTGTACCCAAAACTTTTGCTCTTGAATGTATTTGTTCCCAAAAAATACGTGTATCATGGTGAGGCGATATGATGCGGTGCGGCGCCCCGCTGCGGCGTGAGATTGTAAGGGCGTACCCCCTCTCTCCTCTCCCCGCCCCACCCTGTCTCAACGTGTGGCCTCACCCTTGGTTACACGATTTTAGTATACGCCCACTTACTCACTATCTTCAATCCTCCAATTGTACTAACATATGTGGCTCTGCTACTCAAGCGAGTGGTGCCGGATTCACATCCCGGCTAGGGAGGAAGAAAAAACATCAGTTGTTGGATGTTTATATTAGGTCCTTACATATGAAATTGGCGTTTTGTATTGAGAAATTGAAGTTAACTCAATTTTCAGTACGAACATTTTTGTATTTTTTTTAGGAATTACAGATCCTAATTTTATAAACTTTGTTTGTATGAATGAGACAACATTTAGCCAACAGAAAATTTTATATAATTTTTGAAAAGTGTCAGCTGTAAAAAAATATTACGAATATTATCATGAAAATGGATGACATTTAGGAGGCACTGATTTTGAAGATAACATTTTAGTTATCAAACTGAAAATTAAAAGAAAATTTAATAAGTAGATATAAAATATTGAGATTAATTTTAAAACAATACAAAAAAACTGGAAATAGCTATTGAATTACTCAAATTATGAACTTCTGAATCTGTAAGAAAAATTCGCCAATTTCATAGGTAAGCACCCAATATTTATGTGATGTCGCTGTTTCTGGTTCCCAACACACAGGGTATACCAGTTTGGGGGCAGAACCAATGTATGTGCCAATATATAAATGTTTATGTACCTACATGTTTAATCCACAGAAAAATCGACGCAGTTTATGTTAAGTTGAGGTTTGGTGTATCGGAAAACTTTTACCGATTAAGGGGGATCGTGTAAAATGCATTTAGTGCCTTACGAGGTATATTTTTAAGCCATTCCTGCCTTTACAATGATAACTTTCTTGAAAAGAAATCACAGATGTTGGTAAGCACTGAGAAACTTCGCGAACAAATTTAATGTAACTGTTCTTTGTTTGTTCCAGGTAAAACTTCTTCGAGAACCCCAAGATGCTACATAAGAAAACCAGAACCACTTGAGACATTTAACAGAAGACTTTTCTAGTTAACTAAAAAATATACGATAATTAGAAACACTATGAGAGATAACGAGCTGGAACAAACGACGACTAAGAAACGAAAACACCAAACCCGAGATGCTAATTCTAAACCAAAAAGGTTTATAATGCCAATCTGATCGAATAAATCAAAGTATGCCGACCTGGACAACGGACGGCCTTTTCTATAATCTAACCGAAATTACTACCGAAAGTACGAACAACAGTTATGGGAATTCATCAAGAGAATCGGATCCCATCGATGACAAGGCTTTGCAAGCGGCTTTCTGCACCGCCTACACGATAATCTTCGTCGTGGGTTTATTTGGGAATGCGCTGGTATGCTATGCCGTCGTGAGGAACCGTGCCATGCAAACTGTAACTAATCTATTCATCACGAACTTGGCACTCTCCGACATACTGCTGTGCGTGTTTGCAGTACCATTTACTCCGCTCTACACGTTCGTAGGGCGATGGGTATTCGGCGGCCCGCTATGCCACATCATGCCTTATGCCCAAGGCTGCAGCGTCTATATATCTACGCTTACTCTCACGTCCATAGCCATTGACAGATTCTTCGTCATCATCTACCCGTTCAAGCCTCGGATGAAACTAAAAACTTGTATCGGCCTAATAATCTTTATATGGGTGTTTGCACTCATCGTCACCTTCCCTTACGGCTACTATATGGCCCTCGACGATGTTTACTGCAACGAGAAATGGCCTTCCGACCAAATACGTAAAGCCTTCGGCGCTATAACTACTATAATGCAATTCGTCTTACCTTTCATTGTTATGGCCTTCTGCTACACTTGCGTTAGTATAAAACTTAACGATAGATTAAAATCTCGCCCCGGCAGTAAAAATACAAGGAAAGAAGACGCGGAGAGAGAGAGAAAGCGAAGAACCAATAGAATGTTAATAGCAATGGTCGCAATATTCGGCCTTTCGTGGCTGCCCTTGAACCTAATCAATATCAGCAGTGATTTTTACTCCTTCGCCGAAGATTGGAGATATTATATGGTGCTGTTCTTTATAGCCCATTTCATAGCGATGTCTTCCACCTGTTACAATCCTTTTCTTTACGCGTGGCTAAATGAAAACTTTAGAAAAGAGTTCAAGCAGATACTGCCATGTCTCGGGGCACTGGTGATGAAGAATCCAAAGAGAAAATTTAACCAATGCGAGAGGACAGACATGTTCCGCTCAGAGAAGACTTGCAACGGAAATGAGACGACAGTCCAAGAATCTTTACTGACGTCAGCTGTACACAAACCCTCAGTAAGATATAGACTGGAACTTAAGGAGGTGTGTAGTGTTAAAATGAAAGTGTACGAGGATGAATCGAATAATATAAGCCCAGACGGGAAACCAGAGGAGAATCCTAGTCCGAACGAAGACTGTGTTAATATGTACATGTTCGTAGATAAGTCAGTAGCCTCAAGTGATAAGGAACCAATCGTCTCGGCGCTGTAGCTTTAACTGGTAAGTGTTCCATCAATTTAAATAAATTCAAGTACCTATGTCTGGGCATATATTTTACTGTGAAACTAAACTCTAAACTGATTTCATTTCGGTTCATATTTTACGACACGCTTTATCCAAATTGAGTGTATGCGGTTAAACTGGTAAAGTATTACTGCCTGATATAAGCGTGTATGTCAGGTAGGTTACCTAGGGAAGACATAGTTGTATAATTTCGACAACACACCACAAATGCTCCACAGAAATGTTATCATAGCAGCACTATAAGGTTAAGACATCCTAAAACCAACACAGCGAAAAAAAATAAAAAACTTTTACTAATCATAGAACAAAATGGTGAGGTTACCCATAATAACATCGAAGCTTTGATTTTATTAGATGTTGTTGGTATAAAAATGAAAGAGTTTTGTGACGATAGACGTGTTGACGCACTATTTCAGCTAGAAACGCTTTGGTGAAGGAGGTACCTATACTTACTGATATCTTCTATCAATTAAGAGAATAGATTAGATTTACTTCAAACGGACTTTATGTTTCATTCATCTTTGCATGGCAATCACCAAGCCCACCTCTATACATGAAATGCCCTAACCTAAAGAAACGTTTTACACCGCAAGCTTTGATATTACAAAGCCCGCGACAAATCTTATACCGAGTCATAAAAACGTCCGTTCATCCCGGGAAAAAGATTTACGGGGATCAGAAACTTCTATATTATTTATTGCTTCGAGACACGATACATATGTCCTGATCATATTTTGTTAGATCAGCACCAAAATAATTTGCCTAGGCTAGTATGTCTTAACCGAACATAAAAAACTCTAATATAACCGACCCATTATTTAATAACTCAGCCGCAATATTAATAAAAACTTCATTAAATTTCAGGCTAAGAATAAAAATATTGTGCCACACTCCACCACCTCAATGAGGAGTTTTCTGACATTTGATTTTTTAAAAAGCTTCCAAATGAGTCAGAAAAATCCTAATTCTGGATTTATGTAAAGAAAATATAAAATCTAAAAAAATATGAATTTCAGAGGGGCTATTATGTTATGTTATGTTGATGTTACATTGATGCCCGGTTTCCGAAAAGGTTGCTGTGACTTAGACTAATATCGCCTGTTGCATTGAAGCACTCTTAGAGAAACTGAAAACAAATCATGTTGAAAAAACAATAATAATATAATAGTTGTTTCACCCGAGAGTTTTAATGCCTAATTATGTACAGTACATACACAAATTTATCTACACACATATCATAAGCTCTGTTTAATGTGTTCAGGAACTGCATGTTCGACCGGCATTGTGGCATTGATCATTACACTTGGTTAGTTTGATCACTAGTACCAACTTCACAGACAAACTAAGTGTGGGAGGCAGGCGTCGGCGTTCGAAATTTGAATGTCATAATATGTCGAAATATTGATACATTATAGTTATTTGGTCATATTATGGTTATAATGTATCAATATTCAGATAATAATTGAGTTTTTACCAAGTAGTATTACATTATGCTAGTCATAACGTGCGGTTATTGGACGCAGTAAAGAGAGCTTATGATACGTGTGTAGATAAAAAAATATATTTAATAAATCATTGAAATAAAATAACATAAACCCATTAAATTGTTGCCTTGCTTAACCGTAATTTTGAAAATACTAATAATCATTCGAACAACCAATTACGCATATATTTCAAAGTCATACATTACATTGGAAGCATAGACATTATAGAGACTACAATGATTCAGCACAAACATGGTGGCCAACCCGATACTGGAAATAATTATCTAGACTAGAATAGTACATTACGCTACAAGGGAAGTAAGTGAGCTATTACGGAACGAGATGCAATTTGGTGCCTAAGGATGGCTCTAAGGATCGAGTGCACCCGAGATATTTAGGCGGATATAGTTCGAGGGTGCAATAGCTACTTACAACCCGAGAGAAGTATACTATTTTACACCTTTCTTGCGAGGAAAATAAAACACAACAAATAAAATAAAACAATGTAATTTAAATTCATATCAAAAAACTAATGAGGTACCTACATATTAATTTTCTTTTGATTTATTTGGCAAAAGGTTGTCGATTACATTCTCAGCTTCCATATCCACTTCATCACTTGACATTTTTAATTAGGTAATTAATTTGAGATAAACTTTATCAAACTTCAAATTATATCGATTGAATTACCGCCAATTTTTTTATTTTTTTTTGTGTTGGTTGAGTTTTTGACCAAGGAGGTTTGCATATCTTGAACTGTAAAGTTGTATGAAAATCCATTACATATCAAGCATTGCTTGTTCTGCAAGTAATTTGAAAATGGAACGTAGTTTTCAATGCAGACAATAAATGAATGACGTAAAGACTAACTTACATTCACTCTTTGAACGTAAGTAAGTAGGTCTTTACGAGCAAGGCAGGTGTAAAATAAATAAAACATTGAGCGAAAACTGGGGGCTGTACGCTTGGGACAGTGTCAGAATGTCTTACATTATTCGTCAAACTTTGATTAGTCGGTGAATCGGCATCGGCATTGCCCTTTAAACTGCGGCAAATAACTCGATGTTGATGGTTTTTCAATCCTTGGTTTCTTCAAGTTACATACCTATTTCATTTGTTAATTTTATTTTGAGATTTTTGTTACATCTACACTTTTTAAAATCTCAATAAACTTATTGCCTCGCTCTAATGCGGTTCCAGCTCTAAACAGTACAGAGTGATAAAAATTGGAACTTAAATAAATAACCAACAAAAATCTTAACTTCAGAGTAAACTCAATGAAATGTGCTCCACCTGGCCATAAAACGGTTATTGCATATAGCTACAACAGCGGCGACAAAGTAAAATAGTATCCCGTCGTTGTAAAAATAATACTAAAAAATGTATTTCAACACAGAATGTTTCCTATTCTCCCAAAAAGTCTTTTTGTATGAATATAATACAATGAGTACTGTATTTTCGTATTTGCAAGGAAAATTGTGGTTTTTCCTTGTGTGTAATGAATCGTAAAGAGCTTTCTAACTTACCAGTATATCTCTTTGGCAAAAATAAAACCACGTATTATGTGCTTTGTACAAAAAACCTTCAATATGTTCCGGTACTTAACGATCGTTTTGAACATCAAACGCATGTTTACATAAGTGGGTATTCAACTCGAGCTCTTTGTTTAAAACAAAACCCTTTATAGCCATTTCCCTCGTTTCCTGTTGGAATTAAATTTATAAAAAATCACGACATCATTTTCAATTCGAAAAGAATGCACACCCACAGGAATATGTGAAATCAGACAATTACTGGCACTCTCGTACATAACATTACTGAAGTGCCACAGCGTTTTCGAAATGGTTAATTATTTTCCTTTTCAACGGTAAATCGAATTGATTTCGACGAGATTCGTATGCGTTGACTCGAAATTGGTTAGCTGGAGTTGTTGGATTATTTCACGAACTAGTAACCACTCAGTGCGACTGTCAGAAGATGAGCAGTTGTCAGAAGAAATTCATGAAGTGTTGACTATTTAATAAATCTATCTTCTACTATCTATTTTACATATATAAAAATGTATCGCTTAATGTGTTGCAAAGCGCGAAACTTGCGAACGGCAGGCAATTTTGATGAACGCTTTTTTAAACTATTCGTTGAAGTCTCGTGAAGTTGCTTACGGAGAGCAAAATACAAAAAAAAAAACGCTAAGTTTGACAGATTCGTGTCGGTTCAGCTAGTAAATCTAGAAATAGATAAATATAAAAATTCAACCGACTTGAAAATCGCCACTTTTTTGAAGTTGGTTAAAAAAGTGCCAAAAGTGACCCGACATTAGTTCTCGCTCGGCTTTCCGCTTTAGAGCCCGAAAGCCAGCCTCTTAGGATTCCAGGGATAAAAAGTAGCCAAGTGCGAGTCGGACTCTCCCATGAAGGGTTCCGTTGTAGCAAGTAATTATGTGACGGATGTTTGTGTTGTAACTTTGTTTTTTATAGTGTATGTAAAAATGACAAAGTTATCTTTGCGGTTTTTAATAAATGTTTTATATCTTAAAAACTGCTTCTTTTATTTTGTTCAAACTAATTTTCGTTGAAAGTGTGTATTGAGATACACGGCATATATTTTTTACATATGTGTTTCTCACACGATCCGATCATTTGATGTTCATAATGTCGCGTAGTCATCGAAGATGAAATTTGTCCTAATGGTCCTAATAGCTTCTGCATAAAGTTACTGTGACATACGGACCGACAGACTTGACGAAACTATAAGGGTTCCTATTTTCTTTAAGGAACCTTAAAAAGGGTGAAAATAGTCATTGTATTACTAGGTTAGGTTACATTATAGCAACAATAGGTCGGCGTGTCATCCTAAACTGATATATTAACTGTACTAACAATTGAATTTCTCTTCCACAGATGCAAGTGACGCAGACAGTAGGACACAAATCATGAAGACGCATCCGCCAAGTTATAATTATTCCACAGTGATATAGTTAGGTATACGAGTGTTAGACTAAGAAACAATTAGTAAGGCCTTGATCTATCATAAAAATTACCGTTTTCAGCGTAAACAAAGAGACATGCAAGTACCCTGTAAGCTTTCAGCTTACTAAACCCAGAATAAAAACTATAGTCACCAGTATAAAATGGTATAGATACTTTTTGAGACGGTTTTTTTTTCAGAATGCAATAGATATTCTTTAGTTCTAATTATCTAGCAAACGTGACCTTTTAGGGTACCATATTACAAGAATTTTTGGTTGTTTTTGTGACCTCTTCCCGTATGAAACACATTCATTATGCACGAAGTAAAAAATGGGGAGGTGTGTTTACAGCGCCATCTATTGGATAAAAAAAAGCTTCTCAGAAAGTATCGTATTCATCGCAAGCACAGTAATCAGCCCATTTTAATGTTAAATACTAGGGAAAAGAACAGTGTTTTATAAATATTTTCTTTCGCACGAATGCTTTATTTGATTTAATCTCTGTCCATATTTACACTGAAAACACTGAACAGAATTTATGTTATGATAGATCATCGCTTGACAAAATATAAAATTAACGTTTGTGAATAACATTCAAACTTTTATTCGTGTTCAAAAAAGTATTGACGCCAATTAGTTCTGTGGAACTTTGAGCCCGTTGGCGGAACTACTTTTTTATGTAAATAATAGTAAATATTAGTTAATGTTTATATTTAATAAATGTAATATTTGTGTAGATAACTTGTGTAAAGGCTTCGAATTTATTTATCTAAATGTTTAAAATAGCTAAAGCTTTAAAATAGGTAAAATTGTGTTTAAGAACGTTGATGAATTGGAATGTGCGCAATTTTACTTGATTAATTAAATTGGTAAAATTTATTGATTTCATTCTTAAATCATTACTCGCCTTTTTATCATACGGGGTGGCAGAGACACAATTCATTTTGTGTTATATAACAGGGGGCTAGCCCATCGCCGCCACTCTAAAAATTCGTACAGGAATAACATAACTTTATTATTCCGAAAATAATATTCGATACAATATATCGGTTAATATCTCAATAACTTAACATTGTGAAGATTCGTGATTTTTTTCTGACCCCACCTTTCGAGCCTCACGAGATTAGTGAACGGCCCCTAAGGGCGAAGTTGGGGGGCGCCACCAGTGCAATATACCAAAAAAGAGGTCGGTATATTCATGATGGACAACAGCTATATCTAAGAAGGTCAAGGACAAATCCAGGATACGTCATAACGCCTGATTTACTTGAAACTGTGAATATGACCACCACCACCTGTGTTCCACACCCTACAGATAACACAAGAGAGGTGACTTATCGTTGATTTGTCTTTGAGCTTCTTGGGTATACCGGTATGCTTCTACTATGGATATATCAATAAATGTAATGCCCCTGCCAGACTATGCTCCATATATGCTCCTCGTGCTGCTCATCGATGTTGCCCCCTATGTACACACACTTCTCTATCGCGCAGTTAGGGTACAAGTTTTTTTTTTTAATCCATTTGGTCCATTATGGAGTGATCTAAAGATTTGATTTTTTGGGAAACGTTATTGAGTATTTGATAAAAATTCTCACTGAAAAAAAAAATGCGAGTAGATGAAATTTTCTCTATAGAATTTAATTGCGAAAAGACCTTTTCCTGTAATTCTGAAATCTTAACTAAATGTGTATATTATGTATTCGTAAACTTGAAAATATTTTAGACAAATTAGCGTAGTTTATTTTTATACAAATTGTATGTGGTTTGACGCTACGTTATTTTAGTTTGATTCGAGCGCATTGTTTGCGCTCTCTTTTCTTTCATATGTGGAAGTAATTAACGTTGTCACTTTCGTTTACATTCATATTCCTTTTTAATATATTTTTACTCAAACAAAGCTAGTAATGTGCTCATTATTGTGACAACCTTCTTTGAGCAAAGTCGACACTGCCGTGCTACTTGGAGGAGCCAGAAAAAGTGCCGGCAATTTCCTGTGAAAATCCATTACTGTCGTGTTTTAGCGACCGGCAATTTCCTGCCAAATTCCATGATTGTTGAGATTTGCTTCGAAACTGGTAAAAAAGGTAGCGCAAAAAGGCTTTAGTCAGAATTTGGTTATATGTGACAAAAAAAAACTCACTCTCAATTTTATAATAAGCTGGTTTTATTTAATTACTCGCATTATTTGAGTAAAGTACTATACAAGCCTTGGTCCGCAATGTCCGCGCTATAAAAGCCTCGACCTTCGGTCTCGGTATTGATTCCAGCTTGTCCATCAAAGGCTGCAAAGCTGATCGCGCTGTGAAGGCCTTGAGCTGCGCTGTGCTGCGCTTTCGGCCACCAACAGTGCGACCAGCAACGCAGTCGTTACAGACCGCGACAGTAATGTACTATTAAGTAATATTTTTCTTTCGCGTTCGTTCATTTGACACGGACGGCTACAAAGTTTAAAATAGAATATCCAGGTAGGTATCTAAAGTTTAGTAAACATTATTGAGTGCAGGTGCCTTATTAAACTTTTGTGTGTATTACGTATCGCCTTAGTCGTGACAATGCCGCGCCGCTACGCCGACATTATGGCCGATATTGCTGGCCCTTTGACTCCACAAAACCACCAAACGAAACGGTGCGGGCGGGCATGACGAGGAGCATGACGTGCGGCATGATGAGTAACGTTGTCACACTACGGCTCTGCATCTTTTCCTCGCTACTTCCCATACCACTCGATGTGTTTGTGGCAGGGGTGTTACACTGAGCGCGATATACGACCCTCAAAAATATATAAGTAAATGGCGGACTCCGCCACCCTCGACAATACGACAAAAGTGACAATGGTGAATTTTCACTGTTCAGGGGTTAATAACAAAACAGTAAACTGGGTTAATTAAATTGTTCTTACTTTGGAACACGTGAACGTGATTCTAATTGGATAAAGTTGGGTTTGTCTTTCCGACAGATTGTTCTTTACAGTACAAGGACGGTGGTTCGAAAACTACAAATATATGTGGAAATGTTATGTTAGTACCATAGATTAAACTATATCTACTCGTCTGTGGGGATGTCAAAAATGACCCGTGACTTTGAACCTTATTGGTAATAACGTTCAAAACCTATGAAAAATAATAAATCATCTGTTAAAGGCCCCACATTTAAGTGGATATAGAATTTGTGATGGTTCGATTTAGCCATTAAGGCGAGTCATCCCATAAAAGGGAAAATAATTTGTAAGCAGTTGTCAAAGTTATTCAGGGAATAGTGTTGTCTTGGATCTTGGAAGCGTTAGTTTTATAATTTCTTTATTGCACACAAATAATTAAAATAACAAGATATAATAGTGAGAAAAAGCGAGCTTATCTCTATCAAGAGATCTCTTCCAGCAAACCAAGTGTGTAAGCTCAGAAAAACGATTTCTTATCCACAAAATGCCACTTTATGCAATTATAACGAATCAATTTTTGTAGATAGCAGGAGCGAAATGGATGTTCGCGCATGTTGTGCAGAGTGGAGTTTGTACTGCTGTGATTCTGCATTTTGCTTTAATCATCGTTCAAATATTCTTATTTGTAATAACCGACACGAAAATGAAGACTTTTTCCATAACACATTCTACTACTAACCTATAGTTTCAGTCATCGGAATCTGGGGCATGGCAGTGCCCCCGCCAAGTCAAGCTAATAAGCGCAGCCGTACTATCATTTACCTTTACAGGAAGCACTTCGGGGTGTTTTCGACCCCCTTGTTGTAGATAAAGCTAGATACCTGAATTTCCCGTGACTAGAGTCACATTTCCCGGTCATTTTGGTAGGTTTGCGTGAAGACATGGGTCCAATATGTAAATAAATCTCGGACTCTTTTCTAAAAAAATAATAATCTTATTTCAACTTTTAAACTTATATTTTTTTTTAGGTTTGAAATATAAATAAATACTGAAGAGCGGTTTGCAATAAAGATCCGGAATTTTCAAACTTTCTTTATGTCTATTTTATGTAGTGTCTACAATACAGAAAATTATAAATAGCAGCTTTTTTCCTGCATTCCATCGCAAAAAAGGCCGAATAACTTTATTTCACAATAAACAAGAAGCACTTGTTTGATGACAAATATTTTATTTCTTTATTGAACTTCACAAAACAGATATACAGATAACTTATAATAGAAAAAAACATGTACAAAGGCGAGCTTATCTGTAACAACAGATTTAATCCAGTAAACCATGATGGGTAGGAAAGGAGATGGTTGAGCGCGGGAAGACCTGAGCGTACAATAAAACTCTATAAGTACTACGAGTTAATATTAATATATACTATTTAAAAACAACGTATCAATATACATATATAATACACTTATACATACCAATATATATATATCATTCTTAAAAGGGAGAAATAGTGCTTCTTAAGCCAATTTTTGAATATATTTAGTGATGGACTGTCCCTAATAGTGCAAGGAAGCTCATTCCGCAGCCGCATGGCTCGGATTCTGAACCCGTGCTCGAGGGCCGCAGTGTAGCGTAGCGTTGTGGGGCTTTGAGCATAGACTCCATGTGAGTTCCCCGAGGCCTGCTTAAAGAAAGAAAATTAGGTTAACGAGGATTCCACAAAATATTACTAATATACTTGTTGTTCGGTCTCTCTCAAATTAATATCTGCTGCGAATTCTATTTAGAGCTTAGTAGCTACTGATAGGGATCAAAGTAAAGTACAGTTGGAATGATGTCTATTTAAACCTTTTGGACGCTGTACAGTACTGTATACCCTTATTTATATGGGCTTTGATGTACCCTGGCCTGAAGGAGATGGGTAACATAGATGCTGTAACAGGTGAATTTAGGAATAATGGTTTGATGTTCAAAGAGCACCGCTTTATTACAACGGGGCTGAATTTCTTAAATTCTACAAATAGTATGACTGAAAAGAGGAATTCCCGGAAGTGGACATTAGGTGAACCAACGAGAGTTCTTACCGATACATGAATTGTTATCTGTACGAATATACTTCAGTAGACGCAGTTATTTATCCTGTAGCTCTAGCAATGATACTGAAGTAGTTGTGAAGTAATAAAGTAAGTACTTGAATGTCTCTTATCGTCTGACCGATTACACGAGGAAAGTAATGAAGACTTATTGAACATAGTGGTACCAAGAGTATATTATAAAAGTAAGTACATAACAGACACAGGTGACCTAGTTTTAGTAAAGCAAGTTATTTCTTGTAGATGCTCATGATTGCTCACATCCATTCATAAATAATTGGATCCCATTACTCTGCACGATTCCCACGAGTGTACTTAAGAGCAGCAATACTCTTTTGTGCCGGTTTGGTCTGAAAATTTCCTGACCAAACAAACATGACCAAATTGTGATCTTTCAAAATATACGCTTGACATTGGCAAAATTATTCTCAAAAGAAGTAAGCTCTGATTTATTAACAAAAACGCCACTAATTAAGAAAATAAGACCAACTTGTTTCACACTTTTTGAAGGCAAGGAAGGAAGGAATACATGTTATTAGTTAAATACAATACGGTCAAGTTACGTAGCCAAAAACGGCATGGTTATTGCCTGTCAGCCAAGTTCTTACTCAATATGGCCACGTTGTGTTTAAATTGTATTAATTCCTGTATTTAGTGGGTGACAAATATTTCTGCAAGTAATGTATTTTTTTGGTCTTGCTAAAGCAATTTATAACTACTACGGATCTTTCCCTATATGTTATCAGATTGAAAATCCCCAATGAAATCCTTCGCATAATCCTATGAAACAATTTGCCAGTGAGTCGGCAACCCTACCCCCCACACCCTAGGTTTTGATTATGAATTTCCAATATCTGAACATCTCATTATTAAGGATAAGCCGAGTTTAATCTAATTATTATGTTATCTCTGAGGCCTTTTAATAAAAAATTGCGAATTTATTCGACTTGGATGACTTTATATCATGATCGGCTATTTTGGAAGTTTTTGTGGCTCGGGTTGTGGTGCAGTGGGTTGCTAGGATTTGCTGCTTTTAAAGTGCATGTATGAAAGCGACCAGTAAAGCCGATGTCAAAAGACATGTTCCGCCTGGCAAAGATCAACGAGGTTAGATACTCAGAGCTCACTGCCCACCTCCAGTAGTGGAGTGGCACTAGAAGAAGATAAAGCTGAAGTGGATGATTATGTTCTTAAGTGATTATATGAGGATGGATGATTAAGCCAGCACATACTAAAAGAAATGAATAAAAAAGGGAGAACTTACACAAATAAACTAATTCTTGAGATAGACCATCTAATGCCATTATTTCCTCAAAGTGTGTTTTATTTAGTAAATAAGAGGGTAAATGAGTCCGCCATCCCAAAAACATCATTCCGCTGCCAGTTTCTGTTTAGTGTGAGAGATCCCGTGTTTTTTGTTTGATTTCACGTGAACAGTGAAAATAAAATGCCAAACCATCTCAAAAGTGATGCGCGGCTAGTTTAGTAAATGGCCCTATTACAGAGGGCTTTGACAGCATTGGAAAGTAAGAGAGAAAATAAGCATTTCTACGCACCAGGATAAAATAGTAGATTTTACAACAAGTGCACAAAACGAACCACTGTTATCCGAGACTTTTAGCAGCCCGAGCCGAAGGCGAGGGCTGATAGTAATGTCGAGGATAAAAATGGTTTTGTGGACGAGTTATAAACTCTGCTTATCACTTCGATTGCGAGAAAATAAAACAGTAACAGTAATTCAATACGAAAAGTTCACGGCTTCTTTCCCGCTACTTTACTTTTTTTAATTTTCCTGCATAATTTTCGGGCAAAGAAAAAAAAAATACAGCCTATTCTTAAATTATTTTGGAATAATGTTTTTTTTTGTGGTAAACACGTTTTGATATTTAGTTTCTTTTTCGTATTATCTTATTATAAATCAAAAATGCAAATAGGGATGGAAATATTATAAATTAGCAAGTTTTATCCATGTACAATTAATTGTTTTGTCATTGTCACTGCCTTAGTGTAGACACATTTAAAAAGCTACTTTTATGCACAAGAGCATAAAATTCAACTTTATGTCGCCTAGATCCTGCATAAAGTAGTACTTTTTCGAGCATGAGAAGTGAAAAATAATTTTTGTTCAAAAATGGACGTTGTATTAATACTTCATATACTTTGTTTCCGTTAGAAAGTTTTGATATATATAAAAAACTGTCAAGCCAGTTTTCTCCATATTAATACCGAGGGTGAGAAATGAACATGTTTTGGTTCCGTACTGTGAATTATATTCTGCAAATGTATGTCAAACATTATTGCACCATGAACACGTTAATTCAATTACCAAATTTAAAAATGGGTATTCTGCGACACATAAAATTCTTTAATTTATAGCAACTATTATTATATAGTGTAAAATCTACTCTAAATAATAATAATCTATCTTAGATAGCACACAATAAATACAAAAAAAAAACAATAAACTATTTGCTTTTCATTTTAAGTAACTTTACTTAAAACGGAACCCTACATTAGGAATTATATGCATCGGTAATATATTCTATGAAGCTCCTTTTACCGAGGCATACCCACGGCTCTTAAAGCCTGTTACCGCAGATCCAGGGCAGAACATTCCTACCTTGGTGACAGGTATTTTACATGTGCTTATTATTTCTATTTCCGACCCATAAAAATCAATAGATCACAAGGTTAGTCAAACAAATAATGTTTATTGTATAATTAATAAAAGACTCAAGTAAACTGTGACGTCTATAGTCAATAAGATAAGATGCTTATCTTATCTTAATTTTTCAATTTCTTCTTCAATTCTTTTGAAAGAAAGAAGAAGATTCTTCCAAAAATTATGATCAGCTAATAAAACAAAAAAAAAACGATTCTACGATGGCAGTCAGACGTAGTATCCCTATATATTCTGTGAGTCAGACGTCAAGTTTATTTATAAACAATTTTTGCTGTTCCTTGTGTCAATATCATATCAAAACATAATCATGAACTGTTTGTGTGAAATCGGCATAGTGCCTGCCTCGTCCTCCTACCATCACCGGTAGCGCCCCGGACCGAAGACCCGCCAACATCGGTGTGGTCCGAAAGGGCCAAATACCTCTATATTCTTGTTTTACTTAAGAACCTAGCAAAAAAATTGCCAAAGTACGAGTCATCAGAAGAAAAACATGTGCGTAACAAATCAAGACGCAAAGATGTAAAAATCGAGACACTATTTCCCAGACTGCAAGTTGCAAGTCACTGTGCAAGGTACCAGGCCTGTACAAATAATTGCCATTTGACTTCAAATTTATTGACAACATGACCAAATTTAAGAATGCGTTGCAAAAATAATTGTTGAAGAAGTGCTTCTACATTCTTGAGGATTTCATAAATCAATATGATCGGCATTAATATATTAGGAATTTTTTAATTATTCAGTATGGTAATCTTATTGACATTGAATTTATTTGGAAATTGCATTAATACTTGTATTATTTTGTAGTATTGTTTTTGTGTTTTAGTTTTAAGTATGATTCAAATATGATTTAATAATCGTGAATGAATAAATGAAATTGAAATTGAAATTTCCCACAAGAGCCCAATACTCAGAGGACCAGTCGCTCCTCCGTGCGCCGCCGTCCGTCCCTCAGCCGGCGGCACGGCACGGCCACGGCATCAGTCGCTCCTCCGTGCGCCGCCGTCCGTCCCTCAGCCGGCGGCACGGCACGGCCACGGCATCAGTCGCTCCTCCGTGCGCCGCCGTCCGTCCCTCAGCCGGCGGCACGGCACGGCCACGGCATCAGTCGCTCCTCCGTGCGCCGCCGTCCGTCCCTCAGCCGGGGCGGCACGGCACGGCCACGGCATCCAGCCAGTCGCTCCTCCGTGCGCCGCCGTCCGTCCCTCAGCCGGCGGCACGGCACGGCCACGGCATCAGTCGCTCCTCCGTGCGCCGCCGTCCGTCCCTCAGCCGGCGGCACGGCACGGCCACGGCATCCAGCCAGTGCGTATCATGCAACACAGTGATTTGCGTACGTGCGATCATATACGGTATCCCATCCGTGGGCAAAGGCCATTGACTTAATTAATTTTATTTATCGAAGCAAGTGTTTATATATTATATTTCTATATGCATTTTTAGTTGACTGCGGCCGTTTTGACCCCCAGCCCTGCCTCTATACCCAACGCGTCGTCGTCGGCACCTGCGGCAACAGACTACTAGCGGCGTCCGGATTGCAGGCAACCGCGCTTCTTTAAAGGATATAAGACATAAGACATAAGACATTATTTATTGGTAAAAATAATTACAAGTCATTATCATAAAATAAATATTTGGGAATAAATATTACAGTCGTCACATTATCATAAGATAAGATTCATGTATAATTCAATATTATTTTAATTTTATAAATTTTTACATATTCAATTAATTATTAAATTAAATATTGGAACAATTTTGCTGGTCTTTTATATTCCATACTTATGTATGGGTCCTTTATGAAGTCCTCATAGGCATGGCCACGAGCGATTTTTTTTATTTGTATTTGAAATTTGGCAAGCTCGGAGCATTAGTGATCTCTTTTGGTAGCGCGTTGTACACGTCTGGATCCATCACTTGTATTGTCTTAGATGTTTTTGCTAGCCTACTCGAAACGCCGGATAGTTTATTTCAACCTCTAGAGGACAGAGAGGTTTAAAAATATACCAGGGTAAATGTCTTAAACTCAGTCAGCCTATAGCAGCAACAGCAATCGATCCACCAACGACCACACCAGCCAATATAGCCCCCCAGTCCATTTCAAATAACCCACCTCTCGGGACCGAAATAGGAAAATTTAAAAAATCCATCCCCCTGGTCAAAATAATTCCAAGAGGGGCGGCACATACAGTAGCAACCTCTCTGTCTTCATGTGTAAGAAACGTAGTTGCCCAAAACGATAGACAATCAAGCTTACAGTTCTTTACTTTTGCGTACCGGACACTGCACATGATGAAGGGCAAAAGTGGCGGCTCCCTCACCAAAAAAATAAATCAAAACTGTTCAGATATATCAACCACCATAGACCAGACCTTTAGACCCACATCCACTAGAAAAAAGAAAAAAAAAAGAGGGGAAAATTAACGACGGCGTTATAAGGGATCTGTTTAACTGCTCTTGCGTGACGCAGTTGCCGCCAACAGTCCGGAAACTCTTGCCGCGCTCGAGTCCAAGCATCAGAGCGTACCCCGGAGGCCACTCCGGATGACGTGAGTTACGCCATCTCGTCTTTTAGGAGTGGATCTGCCGGCCAGCTAGACGGCCTCAAGCCGCAGTATTTCAAGGATCTCAAGTACCGGACCATTTAAAGTTAGACTAAAGCGGTGGCTTATTGAGCTGACGCCCTACGGCCACGAGGAATTCATAACGCACTCACGAACTAGGTAAATTTATTTATTATTTGGTACAGCGCCCTCTACAGGTTGCAGCCATATTCGACATTTGAACTGCATATTTTTATATTTTTGATGACATATTGTACAATATTATTATTACTTAAGACAAATTTTTGCTATAATATTACTCTACTCTACATACAGTTTCATTAATGTATTAAACCCAAATGACATGTAATACTAACCTATTACGAATAAACGTATAATGTCTTATGTCTTAAATTGTTTATATAAATATTAAAATAGTTTTTGTAAATATGAAATAGTTAATGTAAATATTAAATAGTTTTTGTAAATATGCAATTTAACGTTTTATTCAGCCAACTCCCAACTTAAAATGTTACAACAGTGAAAGCGATTCGAGTAACTCAGCAGATGAATTGTGGGAATCATGGCTCGGGAACATCAATTACGACCGTAATTTTTAGCTTAGGTCATACGCAATGCTGCCCGAGTCATACTAAGGATTTTTAAATGTTTGTGTTAATTATACTTGTTTTCACTAGTTTTAGTTTATTTTTTCTATGAAACATAGAATGCAAAAAAAAAATAAGTAAGTAAAGGTATTACAATTATTTATTTATTTAATGCAGTCACATCGTTTGTCAGGCTGAGTGGCTCAATTGTCTTAGTCTAGATTATTAATCAGTGGTCTGGATGACGACAACACTTTATACACTAGTGCCTAAAATGCGATTTTATGCAGCCTACATCCAGCATAAATAAGGAGAGAATTTCGAGAATTTTAAGTGAAAATAAAATTAAGTGTCCATGATTGACCGTAGCTTATTTTAAGATAAAATAAATAATTTTTGCCTATTTGTTAAACTCAATGTCTGACTATTGCTGAAAAATAATTACATTACAGGAATGAACCTATGTTTATTTATTTTATTTATTTATTTTTGGGAAAGCAAAGCTTACTTAATTAACGACAATTTTACAATCTGTTTATAGATTAATTTAAGCCAATAACGACAATTACAATCGAGCTTATTTAACACTAGAGTGGTGGACATGAGGAGAACTAATTAATAAATTAATTTAGTGCATACATTTTAAAACTTGGTGTTAACTTTAAAGCTTAAGTGTAGACCTTAAGTATAACTACTACTACGTTAGAGAGGAGGCACCTGACACAAAATGTATATGTGTATATATATATATATATATATATGTGTTAATATATATGTCGCAGTTAGTTGGTTAAATCAGACACTTAACTAACTCTCTAGAGTCTAGAGAGTTAGTCTAGAGTCTAGACCGTTAATTAAATACCGACGTTTAACCAAGTCACTAAAATTCCGTCAGACAAGTAAGTGAACGAAATGTTGTCTAAACGTTCCGCAACAAGACATATACATTTTTTATTTCTTTTATTTGCAATTAAGTTTAGGTTTTAAGTATTTTTTGTTGTTTTTACATGTTCAACCTAACACGAACGATAAAGGGGGCTTCGCTTCGCTCTCCCTCTTTACCCTTCACCTAAGCTACCGCAATGTTTTGCCCTGATATAAGCTGTGCAAATCAGCGGTTGCCGTGACGCCATCTTTTTTTCCAACACGACGGCTTTCGGTGAGACAGATTGTTTAACGTTTTCGACGATGCTTTATTTAAATCAAAATGCTAGTGACTTGTTTAAACGTCGGCAGTTAATTAACGATCTAGAGTGTTATAAGTGTCTCATTTAACCAACCAACTGCGACATATATATATATAGTAGGAGTAGGTTGAATGTGTGTGTGTGTATCCGTGGGTCTTTGTCTCTAAACGTTTATTTATTTTTCTTGGCGAAATTGCTCCTTGACTTTGGCAAGAAATAACGTTTTGCCGCCAACAAAAATATCAATTTCACCAATTTTTTTTGTTATAGGCAATCGAGTACACACTGCATTTTGACCTTAATTTGTTGAGTGTGATTTTACATGTAAAAGAGGAGTGAATGAGTTCTACAAGATCTGGACAACCAAGGCGACCGTGGATCACATCATATAACAGACCCATGTCAAGCACCTGTCGAAGTTCTGCAAGAGTAAGTACAACGTGTGATATACCGCTGAGACCAAATAGTACTGGCATATTCTAAGATGATCCTGGTGTATGCATGCATAATACATAATCGTTAGGCTAAAGGGATTAGAGAAGGGTTTATAGGAGCGTATCAGGAATCCAAATTTACGATAGGCCCTTCCAATAAATTTATCTAGATGATCGGACATAAGCATTTACTATCAAAATAGACACCCAAGTCACGTACAGTCCCCTCGATTACAAAACCATTGAAATTATACTAAAATGCAATGGTTTTTTTTTTTCGGGTAAACCTATGTATTGACACTTACTGATGCTGACCGCGATTCGCAATTCTTCATTAAGATCATGCTGCAACAGCTCACAGTCAGCAACACCACGCACGCGCATGAACACTTTTATCATCCGCATACCGTATGTGTTTTGCATTTTTGATGACATTGTGACGGGTGACCAAGCTGGTTAGAAATAAAAGTCTTTGTAAAATACGAAGTTATGTATTTCGTAATATGTAAATACAAACTAAGACACAAGTAGTAATTGCGAGGTGTAAGAGACGACTTGAACCCAACAATCTCGGTGGCGGGTACTACTTTGGAAAGAGTCACTAAATACAAGTAGTAGCAATACTAGGCACATGGGTTACTGAAGCATGGGAGTCTGAAATTGAAGTAAAGACAGGAATCGAAATTGCTCGTCGCTTTCAACAAAATGAGAAAGATGTGCTGCAACAAAGACATCAGTTTACACCTCCGAAGTAGTATGCTTCAATGTTACATCTGGCCAGTGCAATGTGTAGTTGCGAAGCTTGGACTTTGAAGGAGGCAACCATTACTGGATGCTCTGGAAACTGGATGCTCTTGAAATGTGGTGCTACTGAAGAATGCTGAGGATAAGTTGGGTTCATAGAGTCACGAACGAAGGAGATCTACGGCGCGCCAAACGATCCCGGGAACTCAATCTGACAATTAAAAATAAGAAGATAAGTTACTTGGGACATGTGCTTCGACAAGAACGGTACCGACTTCTTCAAGTCATCATGATGGGCAAAGTCGATGGGAAAAGAGGAGCTGGAAGGAGGAATTGATAGCTCTGCAACATCAGAGAATGGACGGGAGTGGCTAGCGTAGAACAGTTGATGCGCTTGGCGAAGAATAGAAAATAGTATGAAGAGCTGACCGCCAACCACCAGTAGTGGAGAGGCACTAAAAGAAGAAGAAGAAGAGATGACTCTCGCATGGTAGGCAGAGCCACAACCGCTGCACTACAGAGGTCGTCAGTTCTGTTATTACATATGATTTTTATTTAACTGTTACATTGCTGATGTCCACATCCGTTCGACAAAATACCTTGTACCTAGATACCCACTTCGTTGTTGCTAAAAAATATTTTTTTAATTTGAAATGATACACAATTAACACATTTGTTAAAATGAGTATCCCTTTGGCGTCATACAGAGTACACAATCTTAAGATAGTCCTACGGTGTAGCAGTAAAACATTCTGTAGTAGCGACCCGTACACTTACGTAGAAAAGTTGCGCAGTTTTATCAACAGCTTGAGGCCGCAATCACAGGCGGATCAAGAAATAGTTATTTGTGTCACAAGGGAGCAAAATGATGTATTTACGGCGAGGGCGGTACATTGAATCCAGAGTGAAGCGAAGGATTCTACGATAGAATCATGAGCGTAGCGAGGGATTTTAAGTTAGAATCCTGAGCGTAACGAAGTATTCAAGCGTTAACACGTTAAGTGAAAATAATTTTGCTCCTGAGTGACACATACAACTTTTCACACCGACTATGAGGAAAATTAAAATAAAATGCTCTAAATATAATGAAATAACTATACTTTAAATTATACTTTCACCACTTTTACAGAAATCGAAAACATTTCTTTTTATAATGGCGTTTTGTGTAGCATTAGAGAAAGGTCACCACAGATAAAATATTCCTGTGCTGCTTTTACTAATGTGTAAAAATAATCGAATCTAATATTACAATAGTATCGAATAGCAATATTCATCATA
Organism: Argyresthia goedartella; assembly: GCA_949825045.1. Taxonomy (NCBI): domain Eukaryota; kingdom Metazoa; phylum Arthropoda; class Insecta; order Lepidoptera; family Argyresthiidae; genus Argyresthia; species Argyresthia goedartella. The sequence goes on along the minus strand of OX463821.1, from coordinate 13,912,102 downwards.
TCACAATAATCGTCATCGATAGTTTTGATTTTAGTAAAACATATAATTTATTGTGACATTTTTTTTATAATACGAAAAATTCATAAAGTTTCATACAACTTTGTTAAAGTTGAAACTTGCAACATGTTTGTTTTTAATCGACTACGATGAAATTACAATCGATTATTTCATTAAGATCTGTGTTCAATAATGTATTTTCTGAGCACTGCTTCCACAAAATCCAATAGATGGCGTTGGGCAAATCACTTTTTTTTTCTCGCATAGACTCAAATTGCCATTGTGCAGACCTGAGGTGCAGACCACAGAGCAATACGTGCAGTGTTTTATGGTGAGATTTTAATCTGTGAATTGAATGGGGAATACCGTGGGCTTATTTTCGTGTTTTTTTTTCCGAGTGATCTCTTTAGGAACGAAAGAACAAATTTCAATCTTACAATCGACGACTCGTTCAAGTTTGTTCAAGATTGGACTCAAATTTTACCTTTAAATTAAATAACTGTTCTGGCTGGACACCTTCTGGTCAGTGGACACCGACAAAAAGAAGATGGGTCGTGTTTGTGTAGTGCTTGGATGCAAGAATAATGGGTGTCATAGCTTTCCAAAACAAGAACCTCAAAGATCTCTTTGAATAAAAGCAGTGAAACTAGGGAAAAATTTCAAAACAGACATTGCCTTTAAATATGCCCATTACATTTCAAAAACTCCGATTACATGGATTCATACTACCAGCCCCGTAAGTTTGTGGACTTTTTATGGCATAAGGTACTCTAGATCTACATCATCTATAGATAGATAGCTAGATCATCATCATAGAAGCTACAAAAAATAACATATCTCTGGCTCTGATGTAGTGGTGCTCTCTAGCTGACGGCTGACATGTTCGCTCGCATAAATAAAATATACATAAAATATGCAATGCAACAATCACCACCTCCCAGAAAAATAATGTCTTATTGTTTTTCCAGAGCATAAAAACACCTTGAAAAAACTTGCAGTACCTTCATATTTTCCTTGGAATCCAGCTCCACATACACTAGAGACATTATTTGTGTCAGAGGAACCTACCAGCCGGAGTTCAGGATCTGATAAGGATAATTCGGCTTGGATCTAGATTCGTTTCGCAGGAGAAGGGGGGTAAAAGGGGTTAAATCTGGTAGGGGCTGGCTCCCTGATTATTACCCTACCACTCTCAGTACAAGCTAATGCATATTCTTCGAGTTTAAATAAAAATAGTTGCTAACCTCAAATCAGATAAAAAACGATAACGAAATGTACAAATGGGCATTCAGGACAAAATACTGCGGTAGCTTAGGTGAAGGGTAGAGGGGGTGAGCGAAGCGAAGCCCCCTTTATCCTTAGTATTAGGTTGAACATGTAAGAACAACAAAAATACTTAAAACAAAAAAAGTGTTTTTGCTGATCCTTTTTTGCTGTGAAAATCAGTATTTTTGATGTGCGATTAAATACTTGCCTTTTTATGAGCCCTAGTAGCCGGAGCGAAGGCGATCGAAATAATAATGCGAAATAGGTCACTTTCGTAGCGAAGTTATGTAAACATAACCTCAAAAATGAGGTTACAAAAAGTTAATTTTCTCAAGAACGGTGCATTACCTTGTAATGGGCGCAGCGTCAGGGGAATGGGGGGACCCCCCCAAGGCGATTTCGAAATAAAAAAGAGTGTGCTTTAGACCACACAACTGAAGTAAAACTTCTTTAGCTGCTGCTTCAAAAATACATCTCCTGCACTGTGTCTGGCTATGAGAGGAAGAGGGAAAGAAAATGTGTGCGCGCACCTCTCGTTCGCCTCGCCCGATCACACTTTTCGTAACGCTCTCGTCACGCATTCGCCAGCTTACAGCCCCAAGTCAAACGTGTGTAAAGAAGTTTTACTTCAATAATGCGAAATTGGTCACTTTCGTAACAAAAATGAAAACTCAACAATAAACAAACACGAAAATCCGAGCCAGCCAAATGAACGGAATTTCAAACGTCACTCAGTCAAGTCACCGAGAAAACAACAAAGTTAACAGATCATATCATTGGCCAGCGTCATCGAACTGCTGACGGCTGACGTCGGCGGCGTCATTCTATAGTCTTTCTGTGTAGGGTGGACCGTATAATATAACCCGGCCGAGTAAAATGTCACCTCGCTGACATGCAAATAGCGCCGTAATGACGACACCTTTACTCGTCCGGGTTAGTTATCAAAATGAAAATGTACGGTCTATATGGCACTGACCTCGAAAAGTAACTCACACAGCGCCATCTATCGGTATTTTCTGAGAAAAAACCTCATTGGCACATTGCGTAAATGCTACACGCCAATGAATAAATTAAAAAAGTAGCTTGATCAGAAAAGTAGCATTTAGCTCCCTCTCGTCGTGGAGCAAAACTTACTTTTCCGAATGAAAGGTGTGAAAAGTCTCTTTGCAGTATGACTGCTGAGAAATAAAAAAAAAAACCGGGTATGTAATGGAATTTCATACATACTTCCCACCCTTGGGTCGGAAGGATTTTCATACAAACTTCCATACCTTGGGATGAAAGGATTTGAAGGGCGGGATAAAGGCGTTTCTTCCCTCTAATTGGTATAATTAGTATGTATTTTCAGAGCAGGTGTGATAAAAAGTCTCTTTGCAGTATGACTGCTGACAAATAAAAAAAAAACCGGGTATGTAATGGAATTTCATACATACTTCCCACCCTTGGGTCGGAAGGATTTTCATACAAACTTCCATACCTTGGGATGAAAGGATTTGAAGGGCGGGATAAAGGCGTTTCTTCCCTCTAATTGGTATAATTAGTATGTATTTTCAGAGCAGGTGTGATAAAAAAATAATTGTGCATCCGGATTAAGAATCATGTACACATGTGTTTATCAGGAAAGATGCCGTCAGGAAACCTCTTCTTCCTATTGATTGGGTGAAAGAAAATGTATTGGTTTATTATAATGTTTGCACTCGTTCAGCCGATAAATTTCAATGGGTCGGGAGGTGTGAGGGTGGAATATAATGAAACATAAATGCAGATTTCCTGTGTCGCTCGCGAGGTCTACAGCTCACAGAGCCTATATTGTTGAATAACCTCATCAGACCCTCGGTACACATATGTGCTTACATTAATTTTAAAATAAAATAGGCCGTGTTTTAAAAAAAATAGTTAATAGACAAACACTCACAGTTTCGTTTAGAACCCGTCTGAGACCCGAGGTACATAACCTTGGAAAATACATACATCATTTTGTGCATTTTTTAATTTTTTATGTTATTGCAAGTTTTCTTTTTGCAAAAACGTCACATTGTATATTTGCAACCCATATAACATATCAAAAATAGTTTTTTTTTATTTCAATTGCATTTTGCCTAGCTCTAAAGAAACAACTAACATGCAACTAAAATAAACTAATATCTAAATAGTCAGTAAATATGTTCCATTTCATCCCTGGAAATACACGCTGATTTTTCCAATGGACCGTTGAAATCTACAAAGTTTATTTTACTAATAACGATATGTATTGCTGCATAATGCAATTACAGACATTATTTACATGGTAACCTAAATTCATAAAAGCAAACTTTTAATTAGTAGACTATTATATAAGGGAGGTAAGTCATCAATTATATCCGAGATATTAATGCCCACGAGCGAGAGAAGCGAGCGAGGGTCTAATTGATCAATTACGCCTGAGGACGATACTCTACTTTTTATCAATAAGATGAGGAAATGTTTTTTTTCGGTAAAAATATATATCCAACAACGTTTACCACAAGATTTGCGTGGTGCCAATTTTTTTTTATACGATTGTCTTGCTAGCCAGTTCAATCGTGTTAAAAAGAAAACCAATTTAGTCTGTCACTTTAAAGCGTTTTGCCGGGGCAAAAGGACCTCATATATGAGGCAAGCCTCATATATGAGGTCCATTTATCCATAAATAAAAAACAAAGAAAGTGTCCTCGTTCGATTTTTAAATGTATTCACCTTCCCTAGGGTGGGAAACCGTTTTTACCTCCCGCATATCGAGTCAGACATAAATTATTTTCAGAGCATTAGTGATAAAAAAATGTTATCAAAATACAGGCACATACATTGCGTCTTGCCCCACACTACGATTCCTTAGGTCGCATGAACCAGAAACAGCGACGCCACAAATATCTTAACATCCAAAGCGTGGGGAATTTTTTTATTCCTTCTCAGCCGGGAATCGAACCCGGGACCTCTCCCTTGGACAACACAGCCCCGATGGCAGTACCACAGAGGTCGCCAATGCTGAATGCATACATTTAACGAGATCTCGCTCCAAACATAGGATTTATCTATCACTCTCAAAGATCTTTCTAGACTCCAGAGCAAACTCCATCCAACTTTATGCTCAATATAGAACAACTGCTGAATAGGGATTTGTTTCATACACTACTTATTTTGACCCACAGACAGTATAATTGAGTACCACAATGGATTTTGCTACACAGGTTACGGTTATTATTCTTATGTTACGCCTAAATGTAGCGCCATAGAAATAATAAAAGAGCACCGAAAGAAAGCTAGCAACTAAATAGAGTATACAAAAGTACGTCATAGCGCTTTTGTGTTACAAACTCCCAAAAAAAGTTAGTGCTGGCGGTTTTTTTAAATAATATATGTATGCATAATAGAGTATGTGTACATTATACAGGTAAATATGGTGGTTTCTAGTTTCGGAGATAATTGTTTTTTGTTAAATGGCACAAAAATTGACATCCTAAAATATATATAATAATAAATAAGTCTAAAATGTATAACTTTTGTTTTGATTAACGGTGCACATAATAATATATGATGTTACAATTTGGAGTTTCAACTTATACTTATTAGGTCGTGCTTTTTCATATGTTATTATGATTTTAGTAAAAACTTTTTTTTATCTCCGTAACTACTTATCTTAGGAGGTCAAGCCTTTTTTAAATCAATAGCATATATCATCATCGTCATCTGTGGAACGTCGTTTATATCTCTAGTAACATGAAAAGTTTTCAGGGCACCCGAGCTATTGACGCTCGGTACCTAGCAAATAGTAGCAACTAGGTAGCAATTATTCAATATACCCTCAGACCCTGACGGTACAGGCGACCGGTGATTCTGACGCTGTGTCGGTCGGACAGCTAAAATGTTCTTTTTCGAAGAATATGAACGTGTGCACCTTAATAAGTACTTTTTGACATATGGATAAGATTGATGGTTGCAAATGGAGCGCCGGGGATTCGCAAATAGCAAACTAATGTTTTGGAGCTTCCGAGACTGTGTTGATTGCGAGGGAAGGGGCCTGGGGTTTGTGACAGGGGTATGATTAGACTGATTTCAAAAACAAATTTCCGTTGCATTGCTTACTCCGCTATTAAAAAAGCGAGAGTACGTTTATGCAAGACTAGCTTGTCATTATTAACGTAAGTTCAGTATGAAATCGAACTCAGATTTGTTTCACTTAGAATCTTATATATTCTAAGAATACCCAGAGCAAACTCTTTGAACGTTTAACAGGCATAATATGTTCTGATATTCACTGGTTGTGAACTATTACTGTGTTAAAATATTTTTTATTGATATAATGATTTCACCAAGTTAAAAACTTAAAAAAACCGAGTTCAAGTCCTTTTACCACCTCCCTGGTAGGGTTGCAAATGTCGTCTATACAGACACCCGAAAACTATACTATGAAACCTGTCTACTTAATACAATTCGAATCTACGCACATAAGTGAACAAATGCCAGATTGCATCTCTATATGGTTATGAACGTAAACATCACTAATATTTCAACAAGTTGAAAACTTTACAAAAACCAACCCTATTTCTTCCTATGTGAAATGTCGTCAAAATACACGAAAACCAGGCTATGAAATCTATCTGTCTGACAGTCAAGTCCACACATATTACATAAAATAACCGAATATGCGGTACTTATAGAATTCATCTCATGACAATGACCTTGGACACCACTGATAAGTCATAGTAAAGCAATATTACGCAATTTAATTTCAAAGTCAAAGTTCTTTATTACTGTAGATATTTACATATACTCAGCGAATGTCATTTTTGCCCCTTCTCTACATTGGACCACTGTGGGAGAAGAAGGGTGTAGAAACTCCCACAGATTGATTTTTAGATCTCTTTTAAAAATTGGTATTGCTTAACTAATACAAATATGTTTTTTTTATTATTATGATTAAATAAGCAAGAATATTATTAACAGCAAGGTCTGTGTTGAGCTAGATTAACCCCATACAGTCCCGTCATTTAAGTTACCTTGAACATTTTTAAATTGCTCAAATGGCAATTACAAAATCTCCAGAGGTATCTTTTTGTAGTAGAGAATGCCCTTGAAAGAATTTACCTTGACTTTATCATAATTCCAGACTTTTTGCTTTAGAAACCAAACTAAAGGACTGATTTTAAATTTTAATAAACTCGACTAAATTGGAAGTCACCATTTCAAATAATAAAAGGAGTTTCGAAATCGGTTCATAAATATTACCAGTTTTGAAGTAACAAAATACAAAAAAAAAAAAACTACCGAATTGAGAATCTCTCCTCTTTTAAGATAACCTCTTAAAAAAACAGGTTAAAAACGGGACCGCTGTTTCTGATGATTGATAGAAATGAAAAAACAAGACTTATTTTCGTGCCAGGCAGAAAAGCGAACTAAAACGTTAGAAATCCCTTCTTTTTTATTAATGTAAAAATTAGGTCCCGCGACTGATAACCAAACATTATATTCAAAACATTTGTATATATTAGAATACATATTGAAACAATTCCTAATAATATTTACAACTTGGTTTAACTTTTTTGTTTGCTTTTATACCGTGCAGTCGTGTTTTTTGATTTCTATTAATTAACTTATACTTTTAATTGACAGGATCCCTACCGTCTTACGGTGGTACGGAACCCTTCGTGCGTGAGTCCGACTCGCACTTGGCCATTTTTTGTGATGCCAGTAATACCTTTCACTCTAGGTTTTCTAATTCTTACGATACATTCTTTTATACTTCTACTTGCAGTACATCGTGATTCCATGAATTATGATAGAAAGACAAGTCCACAATTATCAAATGAAACTTGCCATCAGCCTTTAACGCTCTATTTTATTTTCGAACAAACCTGCCCGCATTTATCATTTTGAAACCATTTACCTTCGTCACTTCATCGTTCCTTGTCACGAACAGTTTCATATGGAAGAACGCAAAGCAGTGAAAGAGGGAAGGGGAGGGGGTAATTGTGCCCCCATGCTGATTACGTCCCTGGCAATACCTGGCTCGAGTAGAGAAGAGACGCATGGCTGAATTAGGAATCTGCGAAAGTGTATTTATTTACTTCGGGGCCGATTCCAAAGGCTTCATAACTAAAAATGCATATCTAAATTGATTTATATACTAGCTTTTTCCCGCGGCTTTGAACACGTCTAGTCAAGTTATAGAGAGTTTTTTATATGCAAAAGTAAACCAACACAAAAATCTTAACTTGTACGATATTCTTTTCCTTGATACGTGTCGCGTCAAAACATATCCCACCTCCGCCCAACCACTACCAAGCCAACTGGTTAGATTTACATGGAGCTCTTGTAACCCGCAGCTATTTCTGTGCGTCTCCCACATTGCTGGACCGGCCGGAGGACTAGCAGATAAAGATAGCAGCGTCGTACCCTTCTGCACAATATGACACACACAAACGGTGTGAGCTCGGTGCCGATGCCGCATGTTTGTCATTTAATATTTTAGCTGAATTCCGAGCCACATCTCTTTTTACGCGACGCGTGCGCAAACTGGTGTAGCCGTCGGAAATTCGCCTTTGACAAGACGAGATCCTCATAGTAAACTGGTCCTTCATCCGCTCAAGTGATTCCGTCTAACATTCTCTTGCGTTCGTCGTCGTATAGTGGACATTCCCAAAGAGTATGATGTATATCTTCATCTTCTATGCCACACCCACATAAACGTCCCGACAATATCTGTAAAGTAGTCCGGCTCAACCCAAGAGAACCAGGCCTAGCAATTTTGCTTGCGCGACGCTACTGACAGAGTCGTCCCTCATCTTGACCGTTGGTGAGCGCTTGAACCTTCCTTTAATTGTCATAGTGAGTGATTTTGCCGAAGAAAGTTTAGGCGATTTCTGGTGCCCCATTCGGAGACGCCTTCAAGCACCCTAAAAGCCGAGTGTTCGATTGAGGATCGAGAGTTGGACTCTATCAGGATAGTCACATAGTCTGCGTAGCCTATGGGCAGAGTGCATGCAGGCAATGGCAATCGTATGAGGTCGTCCATCAGCACATTTCAGAGCGTCGGTCCCACCGCAGATGCCTGAGGACACCCCATAGTGGAGACCTTCCATTCCACAAGCGGACCGATGAATAGCTCTACGCGGCGGTTAGTGAAGTAATCCTCTAACATCTTATAGATGTTAGGGGGTAGGCCTTCACATTTCGCTTTCAGCAAAATCATCGGCCACCAGGCGTTATCAAAGGCCGCCGAGATATCCAGAAAGAATTTGCTGTATAAAATTCAAACTATTCACTCTGCACTATCCCTACCATTGTATGGTGGTACGGAACCCTTCTTGCGCGAGTTCGACACGCACTTGACAATTTTTTTGTTACATATCATTATTTTAATTATAGTAATCGACAGTCCTAATTAAATAAATCATATGTTCTCAGAGCATTTTTTGTTGTAAATGTTATAATTTGCGAGAAAAAATTACTTAATAAAAATAATGAATGGAGCGATATCTAATTTGCTGTACAAGTACCAAGTCTAGTGTTCAAGCTGGCTTTTGTACGCTTCATCTACGGGTGTTTGTGTACAACACCAAATAATTAACATGGCCCCAGACTTCCCGGTTCTCCGGATAAAAGAAGCTGAACGTAGGTACTTTTAGCGATATAACCCACCCACTTCCCTGATAGAGTTTGATTTACTCTATACTTATTAATAAATAAAGCAAATGCATTATTACTTCTCTATTTTAGTCGTTTACTCATGGCTGTGAATTAGCAAATACATAGACATAGTCATAATTAATTAATAATATTGATTGATCGTGACTGTCGTGGTTGTTGGTACGGGGCTCGACAAGGATCTCCATTTTGTTCTGTCCTGGGCTGCGTGTATTGCCTCGTGAAGACCAAGCTGTAGGTATTCCTGTATGCGACTACACCAGCGTGCATTTGGTCTTCCCCTTGTCCTTGCACTGTCTATTTTTCCTTCCATTAACATACACGTTCCATATACTGGCTACATGCCAAAGGTAGTCAGCATTCGGATTGTTCAGGATTTAGTACCAAATAGAAATATGGACCATTATTACAAAATACATTTAAATTTAAATTTTATGATTATTTTTGCCGATTGAACCATCATTTTTAAACAATTTATATTATATATATGTTGTATAAGTGAAATAGATAATGCGTTGTCTAGATGTACGTGTCCTCAATTGATCTCAGAGCACGGCACAATTATGTCCCAACATTTCTAAAAGAGATAAGTGTCTTAACACTTCTATTGTCTGACTATATAATAATTATGTATTTAATGAGATTTTATACATTTTTTTACCTACCTGCAAGCCTACAACATATTTTTCACACCTTTCATTCGGAAAAGTAAGTTTTGCTCCACGATGAGACGGAGCAAAATGCTACTTTTCTGTTTAAGCTACTTTTTAATTTATTCATTGGCATGTAGCATTTATGAAATGTGCCAATAGAACACAGATCTTAATGAAATAATCGATTGTAATGAAATCGTAATCGATTAAAAACGAACACGTTTCAATTTTCAACATTATCAACGTTATATGAAAATTTATGAATTTTTCGTAATATTTAAAAAAAAACACATTAAATTATGTGTTTTACTGAAATCTAAAGTTATTGTGATCTAATGAATATTGATGTCCGATGCCATTGTTATAATCGATTCGATTATTTTTACACATTGTTATAAGTAGCACAGGAATATTTTATCTGTGGTGACTTTTCCTTAATCCTTCACAATCCGCCATTATAAAAAAAAAAAAATTCGTTGTTCGATTACTGTAAAAGTGTTGAAAGTTATAGTTATTTCTATATCTAAAAATAATGAAATAACTATAATGCAAATTATAGTTATTTCATTATTTTTAGAGCATTATATTTAAATTTTCCTCATAGTCGGTGTGAAAAATTGTATGTGTCACGCAGGAGCAAAATTATTTTCGTCTTGGGCGTTAACGCTTGTAATCTTCGTTAGGCTCAGGATTCTAACTTAGAATCCCTCGCTACGCTCAGGATTCTATGTAGAAGCCTTCGCTTCACTCTGGGTTCAATGTACCGCCCTTGCCGTAAATACATCATTTTGCTCCCTTGTGACACAAATAACTATTTCATCTCTCATACTCTGAAAGTAGGTCATTGTTTATCTGAATAGCGGGTTGAGAGTGAGCCATGTCGCCCCTAGGGTTGAAAAGTATTAAAAAAACAATGACCAATGGCAATAACCTAAACAGCCAGCGAAAAAATCATAACTTATTAATTTTTAAATTTTTCGTAAAAAGAAAACAATGTATATATATACATACAATTTCTATAATCTATAAAATAAAAATATAAAAATAGCAAAAATTATATTAAAAAAAAAACAAAAAATTCGTTGTTTTTTTCAATTTTCTCCAAAAATATTTAACATTTAATTATTTTTTTTCCAAAATATCCTATTATATATAAAAAAAAAAACAAAAAATTCGTTGTTTTTTTCAATTAACTCCAAAAATATTTAACATTTAATTATTTTTTTTCCAAAATATCCTTTAAAAAGTTGATACGCGTGTTTTGACAACCTAAATTTTCCCGTAGCGCTAAAACTTACAACTATAATTTACGATTATATATTAAAATCTGATAAGAATATACTTAAATGCGCACAATAAAAAAAACAACCACGTTAGTTGTATGGGAGCCCCGGTTAATATTAAATTTCTTTTGTTTTTTTGTATTTTTTGTTATAGCGGCAACAGAAATACATCATCTGTGAAAATTTCAACTGTCTAGCTACCACGGCTCATGAGATACATCCTGGTGACAGACAGACAGACAGACAGACAGACAGAAGGACGGACGGACAGCGAAGTCTCAGTAATAGGGTCCCATTTGGCACCTTTCGGGTACGGAACCCTGACAAAAATTAACCGGTTGAACAAAAAAAAAACGAAATTAAACCGGTTAAATTCAAACCGGTTCAACTCAAGTGGTTGTAACTGCTCCTTGTCATGTCCGACTACAAACTTTAGGTAATTTTTTTGTAGTAAATGTTTTTTTTAATAACTTTTCTTTTTTTTTCTTTTTTATTTATTTATTCAAAACAAATTATAATTATTCTTAACATTACTTAGGTGGCCACTCAATCCTTGACAGGTTTAAGTGTGACCACTGTCCCCCGCTTTTACCCTGTTTACATTTTAATCTAATATTTTATTCTATGAGCGAAATACTATGAGCCGGTTTCACAGGCTATGGATATTTCTTAGCAGAATATTCACGGCTCGCCTGCTACGCCGCCGCCGCCGCCGCCGGGTCCCTCCGCCACCTGTGAAGCCGGTCCGTGTTTACATTGTTGTAGGAAGTACTTTTTTAATACAGTTTTACATTTGTGATTGTCCACGCACAGGGACTCAATGACCTCGCTCGGTAGTTCATTGAGTACTAGCGGTAGCATACATTCTATCGTTCGCCTACCGTAGTCATTGTTAAATCTAGGTGCAACAAATGTAGGTATATAAGATAGTGCGCGTAATGATTTCGGTCGAGCACGGCGTTTTACATTAATTATATTTTCTTTTTCTTCACACATTATTAGGAACTTAGTTTTATTATAGATATTGATAATATTACAGTATTCAAATATTGCTGTGCTGTCGTCTTTGTATTGAATTTTTATCTTTGATGGTACAATCTTTTTTAGAATACTTAATTGTAGTTTATCTACACACGTATCATAAACCCTCTTTACTGCGTTCAAAAACCGCACGTTACGATCAGCATTATGTTAAACTACTTGGTAAAAACTCGTTTCGTATCTGGAAAACTACACATAATGGTCATTATGTGTAGTTTTTCTACATATAATGACATTCAAATTTCGAACGCCGACGTCCACCCGCGTGCCGTCCCTAGTTTGTCTGTGAAGATGGTACTGACATTCAAATTTCGAACGCCGACGCCCGCCCGCGTGCCGTCCCTAGTTTGTCTGTGAAGTTGGTACTGACATTCAAATTTCGAACGCCGACGCCCGTCTGCGTGAAGTTGGTACTAAAGAACAAGCTAAACAATTGCAGAACCACAATGCCGGTCAAACATGCGGTTCCTGAACACATCAAAGAGAGCTAATGATAAGTGTGTGTAGATAAAATAGTGTATGTAACTGTACATAATTAGGCATTAAAACTCTCGATTGATATTATTATGAAACCCACTCTCGAGTTTTAATGCCCTCCATTATGCAGCAGTCACATAAACTACTATTATATTTTAGTATAACTAGTTTTCCCATTATAGCCCTTAGCCGCTTATATATAAGTTCGATGTGGGGTCCCCAATTGAAGTTAGTGTCTATTATCATGCTTAGGTACGTATGTTGGTCGACTAGTTCCAGATTGGTACATGTACCGTTACAAATGATGTTTTCATGCATACATTGGTGCCCGTGGGCCACGATCCTGGGTATTGTTGTTGACTTTAGATATGGGGAATGAATGTGCATGAGTTTAGTTTTTTGTTCGTTGAAAACTAACCCAACATCGTGAGCCCATTTACATAGCATATCATAATTTATCTTTAGTCTATTTTGCGCTTCCTCGGTATCTTTATGTGCATACAGTAGGCAAGAATCATCTACAAATTGGTATACAGACCCTCCATTAAAGATGTTACACATATCGGTAACGTATATTAGGTACTCGGTTGGTGCAAGGATCGAACCCTGTGCCGAGCCCACCTCGGTTGGTATTTGCTTGCTCCGTTTTCCGGCTATGCTCACCGAGGTGGACCGGCCCTCGTGGTAATCCCTGAACCATCCGAGCAACAGACCCTGTATACCAGCCTGCTGTAATTTTCGGTACAGCGTTGAGTAATTTAATGTTTCAAAGGCCTTACTGAAATCCACAAAAATAGCCAAAACATGTTGTTTATTGTGTAGGTAACCATTTACTTCGCTGGTGAATTTACTGAGCAATTGACAAGTATTTTTCTTCTGCTGGAATCCATATTGATTCTCATGTATGACATTATTCTGTGTTAGGTATTTATTTAGCTCGTGACCAAAGTATTTTTCTATTATTTTATCTATACACGATAATATAGTGCATGCAGACAAGCAGCAGAAAAATTAAAAAATATTTTAAATTAAATAAATTCATGAAGAAAACTAGAGGTAATATAAAAGTACTGAAATTAGCCTTGAAACGGCAATCAAACAGAATATTAAGAATCTCCTTAATGCAAGAGCTCCGGGGAAAAAATGTAGGTTTACAGTCGGACCTTCAACATGCCCGAGTAGAAATCCAGCATCTACATGACCTGCTAGCAAATACATTACAATGTTATGCCAAAGAGCAAAGTGAGTTAGCAGAACTCAGAGCCGCGACGTCTGAGTTAGTACAGCTACAACGCCAGAATGCGGAATTGGTGGGCGTTCTAATTGAGAATGAGAAGAATGAGACCAGCAAGGAGGACGAGCCCACATCACTAATTTTGGTCTCGACCCCCATCAACGAGAGTGTTGCAGCGTCCACCGCTGCCCGAACCAAAAAACAGCGTCGCTGTCGTCGACGAGGAGACACCTCGCAGCTCAACAGCGCGAGCACCGCGCCGCTCGCTGTCCCTGCTGAGGCGTGTGTCATGCCGCAAGCTGCTCCGACGGCCGCGCCGTTCGCCGTTGCGCACGTTGCGACGCTCGCTGCCGCGAATGCCGCGCCAACCGCCGCCACGTGCATCAAACCGCACTCCAATACGTGTGTCCCGCCACTCACCTCCACTCGTGTACCGCCAGCTACCAAAATATGTGCTCAGAGAAAAACTCTGTTGTTCTCCGACAAAGTAGGTGCAGGATTTGGGACTCTATTACATAACCGGCTTAACCAAAAAGTAACGAACATTTGCTGTCCAAATAGTTCATTTGTAGATCTAGTGAAGATGATTAGTCGCGGTATCTATGATGAGTACAGCACAATTGTAATTATGGTAGGAAATCATTCAAACATTAGTCGGAATGATTTGAATAAAAGTGTTGAAACACTTCTAGACTTACATAGTAGGATGAAATGCAAATTATACTATGCAATTTTTCATATGCCTGTAATTTGACAGAACTACAGAACAAATCTGTGCATAGAATGAATATTCATTTATTTAATTTAACATGTCATCACAGTGATGCTATTTTATATTTCGACATGAATAATTTTATTCATAACTTTACTCTGACACGGGATACATTGTACCTGTCTAATAAATATAGAAAATTAGTAGCTACATTGTTAGCTTATAATATATGCGACGCAGCTATAGTTGGTTTAACTAAGTTCAACTTGACATCAGCTTATTTTAAGAGTAATATAACATGCACCCCTATTGGGAATTCACCTGTTAATTATACTTTGCATGCAACATTGGAATCTGTTCCAAGTAATTTAAATTAGTTCTTAAGACAATAGAGGAAATCTCTAGCATACAAGAGCCACTAAATATGTCAAAATGTAAGCCCCAGTTAAATATTGCCCATCAAAACATCCAGGGGCTACCTGGCAAAGAACTTGTATTAGAATTATTTCTAAAAAATTCTGACATTGATATTATTTGTGTTACTGAACACTGGTTGAAGGAAAATATGATGTCTTTTAACATAAATAATTACAAAATTGTCAGTTGTTACAATAGAAAGACTGCTGATAGAGGTGGTTCTTTAATTTTAGTGAAAAATAATATTAAGGTGAAACAACGGAAAGATATTCTTGCACTTACTGTTGAAAGACAAATAGAGGTATCCTGTGTTGAGTTAGATAGCCATATTATTGTTTGTGTCTACAGACCACCGAGGGATGAAAAAGGCCATGGCAATTTCGAAATATTTGAGAAAATTATGGAGGAAGCCCTCATTAAACTTTGTAATAACAGAAAAAAGTTAATTATTTGTGGCGATCTTAATGTAGATCTGCTTGTAGATACAACACTGAAGCGACGATTAATAACTCTGTTCAAATCATTTAATTTATGTCATGTATTTCTAGAGCCGACTAGAATTACACTTACCAGCCAAACTTGCTTAGATAACGTTTTTTGTGACTGTGCATTCACAAGTAAAAGTGTAATTAACTGCTTACCCTCCGATCACAGTGGTCAAACAGTTTCATTCCCAATAACTATTAAGGATAAGACTGGTCCATCATTTTATAGGCCTATTACATCCCATAGACTAGAGACATATACGAAAAACTTAGATATAAATTTGCCAGTACCGGATTTTAATGAACAGAACCCAAACAAAATCTACTCAGACTTCTTCAACATTATTCAGACAGAATTCAATAAAGATTTCAAATTAAAGAAAGTCAGTGACTACAACGGTAAATCTAAATTTAATGACTGGGCAACGTTTGGAATTCGTAAAAGTAGAGTTATCTTGTATGACCTTTATGATCAAAAAACCTATAACTTTGATCGAAAATTTCATGACTATGTTAAAAAATATTCCAAAACTTTCAAGTTGGTTTGTAGAACTGCAAAAACTTTACACATTAATAGAAAAATTCAAAATTCAAATAATAGAATGAAAACAGTTTGGCAAATAATAAACCGCGAAACTGGCAAAGTTATACCAAGGGACAGTGATGTCTGCCTAAAGATAGGTGATGATGTTGTTAAATCTAACGCTGAAGTTGCTCGAGCTTTTGAAACATTCTTCACCAATGTACCCGTACTCACAACGGACCGTATAAATTCATCTCCATTTGAAGCAGAGACTTTATTAAAAAATAACACTAGCGTCAGTAATGTATATTTAAAATTTCATCATGTATATCCCCAGGACATTGTCAAAACGTTTAAATTACTTAACTTAAAAAATACGGAAGACTTGTGGGGTATATCAGTCAAAGTCATTGGTTCAGTAATTCTAGTTATAGCCCCACACTTAGCTTATATATTCAATAAATGTGTTGACGATGGGGCTTTTCCAGACCTCATGAAACACAGTAAACTTATACCGCTGTTCAAATCGGGAGATAAGGGCGACCCTTCAAATTTCAGACCAATATCTGTTCTTCCAACACTAAGTAAAATATTTGAAAAGATTATACTCAATCAAATGCTCTCACACTTCAACCGTACAAAACAACTCCACGCTAAACAATATGGTTTCACTAGGGGTAAATCGACTACGGATGCAGGATTACCCTTGTATCTCATATTTATTCTGCATGGGAGGCCGCACAGGATGCTATCGGAGTTTTTTGCGACCTGTCGAAGGCGTTTGATTGTGTTGATCATAATACGCTATTAATTAAATTAAATCATTACGGAGTTAGAAATAAAGCGTTGGATCTACTAAGATCATACCTAAGCAATAGAATTCAAAAGGCAGAAGTTAACGGCGTAAAATCTGATGGATCGAGTGTTAAAATTGGCGTTCCACAAGGTTCCATATTAGGCCCTTTCTTATTCCTGGTATATATTAATGATCTGCCTTTCATGGTGGAGAAATTAACTGACATAGTGTTGTTTGCTGATGATACTTCACTGGTCTTCAAAATTGAAAGACAAAAAGGAGAATTTGATGATGTTAATGGTGTATTGTCTTTAACCTTGAATTGGTTCACAGTTAATAATTTATTGTTAAACGCTGGTAAAACCAAGTGTATCAAATTCTCACTTCCAAATGTCAGGCAAGTTGAGACCAGTTTAGTGCTAGACAACAACACGTTAGAATTAGTAAATGATACGAAGTTTCTTGGAATAACCATTGATAGCAAATTGCAGTGGGGACCCCACATAGATAAATTGGCTGGTAAATTAAGTTCTGCGGCTTACGCTGTTAGGAACATCAGACAAAGCACGGATGTGGCTACATCTAGGCTAGTATATTTTAGTTACTTTCATAGTGTGATGTCCTATGGTATCTTGTTGTGGGGGAAAGCAGCGGATATTCAAACTATTTTTATTTTACAGAAAAGAGCTATTCGAGCAATTTATAATTTAAAACGAACAGACTCCTTAAGAGAGCTTTTTAAAGAAATTGACATACTAACAGTAGCTAGTCAATTTATTTTCGAAAATATAATGTATGTACGCAAGAACCTTACAACATTTTCCAAACTTAGCGATAGCTGTAATGTTAACCTAAGAAATAATCACAGACTATGTGCGCCCCGTTTTAGACTCGCGAAGGTTAGCAATTCTTTCAAGGGTCAGTGCATTCTCTACTACAATAAGATACCTCTGGAGATTTTGAAATTGCCACTTGAGTAATTTAAAAAGCATGTTAAAGCGACTTTGTCGAAAAAGGGATATTACAATGTTCAAGATTACTTAAATGACAGGACTGTATGGGGTTAATCTGGCTCAACACAGACCTTGCTGTTAATAATTTTGTAATTATTTATTCCTGCTTATTAATCATAACAATTAAATTTTTCATATTTGTATTAGTTAAGCACAACCTATTTTTAAAAGAGATCTAAAAATAAATCTGTGGGAGTTTCTACGCCCTCCTTCTCCCACAGTGGTCCAATGTAGAGAAGAGGCAAAAAATGACGTTTGCTAAGTATATGTAAATATCTACAGTAATAAAGTACTTTGACTATTTGACTATTTGACTATTAGTTATTGGCCTATAATTATTAATATTCTGATAGCTACCCTTTTTATATACCGGTCTTATGATTCCTAGTTTGAGATCGTCCGGGTACTGTGATGTGGAGATGTATGTGTTAATTAAGTGGGTTATTACCGGCTATTTTTTCGTTTATACATTTTATGTCCGACGCCCTTATCCCATCGGCGCCCGGGCTTTTTTTACCATTCAAATGTTTGATTATCACGTACACCAACATGTCACTCACCTTTTTAAGCTTCATACAAGTATTAGGTATATTTTCATATGTATCTTTATTTAATAAGTCATCTATTTCACAATTTTTAAAAGATTTTGTTATTACCTCGTCTACTGACTTTACAATTCTTCCACACAGTTTATTTATAATTTCCCACATCTTTTTTGGGTTATTAAAAATTCACGAATTATGTTTGGTATATTCATTTTTTATTTTATTTATGTGTTTACAAGTTTAATTCCTGTATCTTTTAATAATCTATTATCTAGGTTACTTTCATCCATCTTCCATATTGAGAATAATTCACCTCTCTTTGCACACATCTCTTTTATACTTTTACAGTTCCATGGGCATTGTTTTCTTTTACTTATATTTATCTTAATTTTGAGGCTATTTTTGTCGTATACATTTGTGAATTTATCAGATATAACGAGATATCATTAGGATTGTGCAAGGTTAGAGCTTGGTTCCAGTCAGTTTCGTGTAAGTCTTTTAGTACTTTCTTGTAATCTAGGTAATCTGTACGTGTATTTGTATTGGTTGTTGTTTTGATTTGTATTGTTGATGTTGTATTTGGTATTTGTTGTTTAATTTCCTATTATTCGAAATGAAAAGTAGAGTATTTAACTCGGGTGGAAGCCACCCACTTCAGTCTCGAACTATTGGCGCTCTCACTTCGACTGAAATGGGTGTCTTTCAACCCTTGGTTAACAATCTACTATTGTGGTATTAACTCTAAATTCTTGATGTATCATAGCAAATGATTAATAGTAGTTTATGTGACTGATACATAATGGGGGGGATTAAAGCTCGAGAGTTGGCGAGTTTCATAATAATATCACTCGAGAGTTT
This sequence comes from Argyresthia goedartella, assembly GCA_949825045.1. Classification (NCBI taxonomy): domain Eukaryota; kingdom Metazoa; phylum Arthropoda; class Insecta; order Lepidoptera; family Argyresthiidae; genus Argyresthia; species Argyresthia goedartella. Next base: position 13,893,140 of record OX463821.1, on the reverse strand, counting down.
TAATGCCTAATTATGTATAGTTCCATGCACTAGTTTAACTACACACATATCATAAGCTCTCTTTGATGTGTTCAGGAACCGCATGTTTGACCGGCATTGTGGCATTGAGTTGTTTAGCTTGTTCTGTAGTACCAACTTCACAGACAAAGTAGGGGCGGCACGCAGGGGGGCGTCAGCGTTCGAAATTTGAATGTCATAATATGTAGAAAATTTACACATTATGGTCATAATGTTCAATATTCAGATAAGAAATGAGTTTTTACAAAGTAGGTTAACATCATGCTGATCGTAACATGCGGTTTTTAGACGCAGTAAAGAGGGTTTATGATTCGTGTGTAGATAAATTATTTTAAGCCTATAATGAGCATCCAGTAATGGCCTTTACAAATAATTTAAGTGTTCACTAACAGTGCTAACTATCGTTCTTTGCAATTCTCAAATAAACGCGATCTTATTTATGCTTTCAAAAGATAAGATTAAAACATATTCGGGTTGTGTAAAATTTTGTTATCATCTAAAGCAGGAGCTTGGCTTGCAATTGAATGAAGAAACATTTCAAACATATTGGGTAGTTGTATTACTGAAAGCTGTATTATTGACAACCTCTGTGGCGCAGCTGTTGTGGCTCTGAATACCATGCGAGAGGTCCCGGGTTCAAACCCCGGCTGGGGGTAAAAAAACCCCCAGGTCTTGGATGTTTATATATGTGTGACGTCGCTGATTCTGGTTCCCACGACACAGGGTATCCTAGTGTGGGGCCAGAAGTAATGTATGTGCCTGTATGTAAATGTTTATGTTTATTTTTATGTTTAAGCCATGTAAATTAAATTGATTTATCAGGTTGATTCCACTATTCCGAATATATTTATGTAAAAACCTTATTGTAAACACATTTTATTTTACTGCTCAGCTCCATCCAGCGTGATGATATGTGCCGCAGATCCGTGATTTGATAATTTAATTATTTTTAAGCGGAAACCCAATTTCAATAGGTTCCGTTATTTTGCTTGATTGAGCCCTGAACTATTTCCTGTCAAAAGGTCATTCTTCCCATTACGATGTTATTATATTAGAAAGGAGAAAAGAAGAACAGATAGAGAAGGGAAGAGTGAAGTGGGGCGTTAAAAATAGAACCTTTGGCAATTGGGTAGGTAAAAGCTGTCGGATTCAAGCTGTTAGTAGACCGAGCGAGCAAAGCGTCTCTGTTTCAGCTTGGGGAAAAATGCCGAACAGAAATCTGGAAATCCAGACATACGAAATGTCTGGATTTCCGGATTTCTGTCCGGCTGTTCTTTTCTGTACAGGTCACATTTCTGTACCGGCTCTCGTGAAATTTTGTAAGCAGGTTCGATAATTATAAAGATCATTTTGTCGATTCAGTTTAAACTTTTTTCAAAATGGCGCAGATATGTGTTGATGAAAAAACGCTACGGCCCAAACGGTTTGAGAGTTTCTATCAAATGAGGTGTTGTTGGACCGTGAAATTGACCAAGGTTATATATTTTTCGTAAAAAATCAATAGGTTGGATTTTAGATCGAAAAATGTAGTTTACAAAGTTATTGGTGCTTTCATACTCCATGTACGTAACCAGGTGCATTCATAAATTTGTATGTGGTATTAAGTGAAAATGCAACCTTCGTCGCTTACGAGGTCTACAGCTCACAGAGCCACTAGTTTAGTTTGATAGCTAGTAAGTTTTGACGCCTTGAGAATTTCGCCATTATGTGGCTTAAATCCTTTGCTGGTGCTGATAGTTACATGTTTTATCGGAAATGCAACATTGTGTGGAAACTCCCTTACATTTGAATTCAGAGGTACATAGTTGAAAGTTGGTTAAACGGCAGATGTTAAGAATAAAGCATTATTTACGTTCATAAAAAAATCGTAGTCGTTTGATCGTTTCTTATTTGTGTGTAACTGTATTTAACGAGGATCGGGTTCCCAACCTAAGATTCATCACAAATCACAAAGAGGAAACCAAAAACAGATTTTAGAAGACTAAACACGCCCACCGTTTAATAAGATTGTTAAACGCGAATAGCAGTTGTTCAATCTATAATAGGAACATTTGATAAAAAGATCCCATTATATACGTTGCATTAATAATGATCATATTCACGCAACTGAAGAAGGCTTTCGAGACACTAAAGCGAGTGATGGCATAGCAACGAAAATTAACGAGGTGTGATCAGATGGCGTGGCGTACTTTATGTGATGTTATCAGAAAAAAAGAGATTGGTACCTTTTAAGGGAGTGTAAGGACTATGCTCTGTGATTTTACAAACGATACAATTATATTATATAATCGTGCTTTTTCCTCTTTCCCTTTCGCTCGGGTAAGGACACCCTAATACAATGTATTTTTCATAAGATATGGCGTAAGGTTGAAACTTCGCGATGCATTTTTCAGGATCTCCGAGCGAAAGTGATTTTTGACGGTTAGTACCGACCGAAGCTCCGTGGTCTTGGCGTTTCATGCTCGCTTTTCATGCAGCAAATGCGAATTCGAATACGCTGCTCAACACGTACCATTGAGGTAAGTAAATCTTAAGTATCTACATTGTACGGACGTTCTAACGGTGATGGAAAACGTCGTAAAAATCCTTCATATCTCTACAGCTGCGGTGACGGACTAGCCTTCTACGACGCATTATAGTATTGAATATCTGGCTAAACATGGGCATAATTGTGCCTCTGCCACCGCGAATGGCTAAAGGTTTAACGGTATATTAAGCTATGAATACCAAAGTAAAAGGAATTCAGCGAACTATTATCCCAAAATCATCGCTCTTACACTTTTGCAGAATTCTGCTATAGCTGGATCAAAAGTATTCTGGAAGGCAGCATTCAATCCGTAAGATATCGCCCAAGGGAGCGCTTATGGAGAAAGGGTTACAGAGACACGGGTTTGTATTTCATTAATTGCGAACATAACGACGTATTTTTCATCTTAAAATGCCTGCTTCGAGATCGAGCCGACGACGTCGTGGTTCAAAATAAAATAAGTCTAAGTACTAACATTCTTATCAAATCTGTGATTTAAAATATACTACTATAAAGTACTTCCAATTAAAAAAAAATAACTCTGTAACTTTGACAACTGCTAACAAATTTACAGGGAGTTGTCGAATTTCACTCGAGTTTAGTTGAAATAGCCGCATTTAGTGTCCTTACATCTATTGAATAAATTTCTCAAGCATCGCCGGAATAATAAACAAACTTGGTTATCGAGCTGATCCTAAAAGCATACTTAGCATCCGTTTTCTGTTAGCATGTCCGTGAATAAAGGAATGTTTGAAAAGCTTTTGACCCTTGTCAAGAAAACTAAACGAAAACAAATTTGCGGTTCTCACTTCAATAACTTCAAAGTATTATTTGCGACTTTCGACCTCTTTTAAAGGCCGGTTCCTTGTGTATAGTGCACACGGATACGTATTGTGTATTGTTTGTTATTCGTATTGGTCTTTAGGCGTTTACAAGATCTGGTAATATTAGTCCAAATGCGTGTGAACAAAATCTGACAAACAAATCGTCAGTGATAGTGAAGTGAAGTTGATATCTTAAAAATGTAGATTTAAGAGCGAGTCCGTACCGGTACATATTTGTAAACACGTGTATGTATATATATTATGTATATTTAGATAATTGTTCCTTCATGCTCTTACAGACGCTACGCTTGCTTAGTATATAAAGCTAAGTATTTTTTTTGTTTATTATTTACCTACAAAATTACAGATTTCGGATTTTTCACTTTAATTTTACTATAAGGCTTTCCTTCGTGTCAAATTTCATGATTCCAATTCAACGGGACATAGCCTTTAGGTTTTGATTCCCTTGCAAATTTCAAGCAAAGTCAAAGTTATGATATTCATATTCATATTCATATTCATATTTTATTGATAATAAGATATTACATGTCAACAGTATATAATAAACGAAAATAAATTAAATTAGCAGGCATAATGATTATGAATAACATGTCAGGATAGTACAATAATACAATAGTATACACTCACTAATAAAAGTCAATAATAAAAGTTATGTCAAAAAGAATAATAATGTAAAAATCGCATAATAATAAGAATAATACCACTACAGGTAAAAATTAATAAAATTACATGTCAGAATAAAAAAATAAATAAAAAATAAAATAGGTCACAATTTCATTACAATCATAAGTTAATTAAGTCAGTGGTTAACTTATTCGTCAATAAATTCTGACACTGAGTAGTATGCTTTGCTTAGGAGGTACTTTTTAACCTTTGTTACAAAGATGTTTAGTATGTTGATGGATTTTATCTCCACTGGTAGTTTATTAAATAAGGTAGGGCCCATACCCTTCAATGATTTGCTGGTTTTAGCAAGACGACTGGTCGCACAATACAAGTCGTGGGGCCGTCGAGAAGAATACCTACGGTCTGGGTTCTGGAAGCTTGGGTACTCCGATGGGTTCTGCCTCACATACTTCAGTACTTCCAAGATGTACATAGAGGGTAGTGTGAGAATACCTAGCTTAATGAAGAGTTCCCGAGCCGGGGTGTCGTTAGGTACTCCGGCAATTCTACGCACTGCACGTTTCTGAATGAGAAATGGTCTGTCGCGTTCAGCAGCCATTCCCCACAAGTCTATACCATACAAAAGTATCGAATAGAAGTAGCCATAGTATGTAGTTAGTAAGTGCTCTCTAGACAGAGTAGGTGAGAGTCTCGATAGTGCATAATACGCACTGTTTAATTTTTTGCACAAAGAGTCAATGTGGTGAGTCCACTGCAATCCTGCGTCAAAAGTGAATCCAACAAAGCGAACAGTGTCGGTGGCAGGCAGAGTGACCCCGTTCACTACGAGTGGAACCTGGGGAGCCCCACCTACGTTGCGCAACGAGAATCTCAGTACCTGGGTCTTATCAAGGTTTAGTAGCATGCCATTTACTGTGAACCATTCAGTTAGACATAGGGTAATCGATTGGAGGTGTTTCTTTAATTCAGCCTCATCTTTACCGTCCACGATAACACAGACATCATCAGCGTACATCAGGGACTTGGCTGTTCCGGAGACGATATGGGGTAGGTCGTTCATCAGGATGACGAACGTGGTATTCCCTACGTTGGACCCCTGCGGCACTGATCTATCCCCGACCAGACCGGGTTCAGAAACTTCACCGTCTATCACCGTGATCTGCGTCCTGTCAGCGAGGAAGGACATAAATAGTTGGAGAGTTAGGCCACGTACTCCATAATGTTCCAGCTTGGCTCCAATAAGAGAGTGATCAATAAGGTCAAACGCTCGTGACAGGTCGCAGAACACAGCCGCCACGTGGCGTTTTCGTTCCAGCAGTTCGAGCACCTCTCGATGCAGTACGCGTGCGCAGCCCACCGTGGACCGGCCGGCCTTATAAGCATATTGGTGTTCCGAAAGAACTGAATTTTTATTCAAAAAGTTAATTAGCCTCTCACACAAGCCCATCTCAAATATCTTCGAGAAGGTTGGAACGAGAGAAATAGGTCTGTAACTTTTTATTTCCGTCTTGTTGCGTTTGCCTTTCCATATGGGAACCACTTTTATTCGCTTCAGAGATGAAGGATAAGTGCCCTGGGAGGCGCATTTATTGAATAAATCGCATAATATAGTTAGTGTACTTAGAGGTAGTTTGCATAGGATGTCACATGGGAAGTCGTAGATGTCTTTAGTAGACTTTTTTTTGATTTTTTTAATGATGCAATTTAGTTCAGGTACTGTAAACGGGACCAAGAACATAGATGCAGATATGGTAGGTATGTTCGTACTCAGTAGTCTTATGGCCTCATACACATTAGGTCTTAGTGGTGTATCGCGTACTATAGATAGGTAGTATTGGTTAACCTTAGTTGCCAGTTCTCGTGCCGAACCTGACGGACCAACAACACTTCGTTGCAAGACAGCCAGTGGGTTGCTACCTGGGCCTTTGCACGTCTCCATCTTAATTACATTCCAGATACTCTTGGACTGGTTAGAACTACTATCTATTAAGTTGTTAATGTACTCAGATCTAGCCTTCCGAAGCATAATATTGTGCTTACATTTAAAATCAAGAAGCAAAGTCTTAATATCATTGTTGAGTGGGTAGGTATCTTTATATAATTCTAGCAAGGATAAAATTTCATTTTGTTTATGCAAGTTATCATTCTTCCATCTAACATCTAACCGACACCCAGGCACCTTCCTTAGCGGGCAATGATTGTGGAATAATTGCACGACCGTATTCATAAATGTGTCAAAACTTTCAATTTTATTATAATTCAATAGGTTCATGTCAATATTAATATCATTTAAAAATGTCGTCAAATTATTTTGCGATGTTATTCGCTTCTGTACATGTCTTACTTCATTCAATTTAGAGTTGTATATAATTTGGATATAAATACCTTTATGATCAGACAGATGCGTATCTGCCGGTGACGTTATCACGTTGTTGCGATCCAAATCTGTATAGACCTGGTCCAAGCAGGTCGAGGAGGCACCCTGCACTCGTGTAGGGAAGTTCACCCTCGAGGACATGTTATACTGGGCACATAGATCCAATAACTGACGTTTAGGGCTCGATGTTATTAGCAGATTTACGTTAAAATCACCTACTAGGAGAATATTGCATTTCTCATGAATGATAAAATCCATCAATGACCTTAGTTGCTTTAAAAATATCTCGAAGCTAGCTTCCTCAGTGTTAGAACGATATACACATATTACCAGTAAATTAAAGTAAACACATTGTATAGCCGTAAATTCACAGTGGATTTCAACCGAGAAATCACGAATATCGGGCCTATCAATAACATCGATTGATTTGTTTACATAAATGCACACACCACCATGCTCGCGCGTGGGCCGGCAATAACTGGATAACAATTCATAATTAATTATATTCACATGTTTTGCTTCGTCAACTTTTAACCAGTGCTCCGACATGAGAAGAATGTCGCAGGGATATTCAGATTGCGTATGATGTTCAACATTTGGAGTTTTATTTCTTAGGGATTGAACATTCTGATACCAGATTCGTAGGGTCTTGCCAGAGGTGGGTTTACTGGGTGCTGATGGTGCTGGCTGTGATGAAGGTGCAACAGGACTGGTGGTGAGTAAGATGGGAGCGGTGACCTTAGGGCATCTTGGCGAGATTGGCCGCGGCGTGGTCAGTGGGGGCGGCGAGGGGTGAGTCTGCTCGTCGCTCAGTGAGCTGTTCCCCCCGCTGGTCAACGCGGGGGCGGTGGAGAAACCAGTCAACGAACCTGACTCGCGGGGGCCATACCGACGCATCACTAAAGGTTTCGTATAGTCCCTCTGGAAAGCCGATAATAAATGAGGCGTGCCTAGTTGACTTTATCACTCGTTTCTCTACGAAATAGTCATTGGATTTGGCCACTTTGTTTAGGAATGTGTGTATATTTGCTTCTGTTGTCTCGGGTTTAAAGGCCCACGCTTGTATATATTTAAGCTGTTCCACTGTTTGAATTTCATTGTCAGGGGTACCTGTACCTACAGTGATTCGCGCTTTAGGTCTGCGCTTCTTGTGTGATACGGTTTTCCAACTATCATTGTCGTCATGTTGCATGATTAGCGGGTTGGGACTGCTGAGCTTAGAAGTCGCGTTGGGGATGACACTATTAGAGGGTGCTGTTACTGGAGGACTTGGGGCTGCTTGTGGTGTCTCGTGGTTGGGTGTTGCTATTGATTTGAAGGGCAATGATGCCCTCTTTTTCGGTTGCAGCTGTGCGCGTGCCTTTGTAGACACGGCATTGGGAGTATTGCGTTTCGTTTGTCGGCTGTCGTGCTCGCTGACGGCCGGCTTCACTGATTGGGCGGCAGTGGTCACAGCGGTACTGGGATTGGCTGGGTGCTGCTGCAGTACGGCCGCTTGCGCAGCGGTTTGAAGTGTGGCGGATTGTTTAGGTACACTAACGGATTTCAGCACACTTATTTCTTCCTTTAGAGCACTAACACATGCAATAAGAGAGCGAATTTGTTGCTCAAGTGGTAATATAGCACTTTTCACTGCTTTATTTAGAGCATCTAAGTCGGGATTAGCCATTTTTACCATTGTTAGGAATTAAAATGAGTGGAGCTCAGAATGACCGACTTATCGCTACCGCATGTGCGGACTTCCTGAAACGGCGTTATCTTTTGTTTTGTATTTACCCATAAGTTACATTTTTTCACAACTTCCACAGACTACAAACTTGAGTAATTCATTTTAATTTCAACTTGATAACTCCAGGCCTTCCCGAGAAAATGCTCTTGATAGACAGACAGACGGAAAAAAGTGATCCTAAAAGAGCCCCCTTTTTTCGTTGCAAGGTTCGGAAGATTTGTATTCTATTACATTTGCGGAGGAAATAAGTTTTATAAAATTCACGTCTTTGTGTATATTATTTCTCGTTATATTTTTTGTGTAATAAAGAATAAGGATATTAATATTAAAATACAGTTTATCATGTATTATGTTATATTTCTCGATAAGCAACAATACAATAGAAAAGCAACCTCATCACATATTGCAAACTGCCAATCAACGTTCAATTAATTAATACCATAATTGGCAAGCTAGATCAGATTACTATTAACATTTATACCTGAACTACGTTGTGAAATGAGTTATCTCTGCAGGGTGTAACAGAAAGGTTAAAGGTCAAATTAATTTATGAGGGAAATAATTCTGAGCAACTTTCACTTCGAAGAGCAATTTTATTTATGACATCTCCATACATCTTGGGCCATTGATTTGTTTGAAGGAGTGAAAAATAAAGATGATCTGACCAAATAGATTTGATAGTTAAAGTTGCTCAGAATGATGATCCTAACAACACCTAAAAATTTTATCGCACCTTTCCCTGTATCACCCTGTACCAATACGAGTACCTATATTGACGGGGAGTAAATAAAAATACGCGCTGCGGAAGAATTATAGTTATAGTTCATAAAATCTTAGAAGTGATATGACAGATACTATAACTTCATAAAATCCTCTAAACACTAGGGATGTCACCGAAACACAAAAAGTAGAAGTCGGTTCATTAGTTTGGTTTCAAAATCAGAAATACTGAAACTGTGATATCATCCATGTGAACGAATTTGCTAATTAGTTTTTCTCGGCTCCTGGGACAGACTTTGGAGCGCTTCGGTTTACAGATTAGTATTGGCCTGACGAACAAAAAGCACCATGAATCCATTTCGGGCAGAACTTGTGGACCAAGTTCTCTGTCAAGGTATTTTTATACTAAACTGGACGGGGTCGCCTCGTTCTGCGCCGCTTCGTTTTGGTTGCGGCATAAAGTTGTGACCTGACTCTATCCTGACCAGCTTAAAATAGGCATAATCAGACCTGTGTATAAAAAGGGTTGCTATAGCAATATAGACAACTATAGGCCTATTACAATATTATCTTGCATCGATAATAATCGATAAACCTCGGTAACGACATAACAGATTTTGTAACAAACAACAAATTAATTAATGACAAACAGTACGGTTTTCAAAGAGGGCGTAGTACCTCGCAGCTGCTTTGTCGATTTGTCGATGAGGTCAACCATCACCTGGATAATCGAAATCAGGTGCTGGTTGTCTTCATTGACTTCGGTAGGGCATTTGATGTTTTAAATTATAATATGCTTTTTTCTAAGTTGCAGCAGATAGGTGTGTGGGGTCCAATTTGGAATGGTTTTAAGATTATCACAAAAATAGACATACATTAGTCAGTATAAATGGGGACACAAGCGATGCTATTCCCACAGAACAGGGCACGGCCCAGGGTTCAATCCTGGGACCAACAGAATATCTGGTCTACGTTAACGACATGTGCAATCTCTTCCAAAACGGCTCCGTGTACCAATTTGCTGATGACACATGTTTGGTTGCGCACAGTAGGGACATTTTTGAGGCGCAGAGAATTATGCAACACAATTATGACTTACTATGCAAATGGGCACACGATGTGGGTCTTGTTATCAATGCCGGTAAAACAAAAAATTTACATATAAGATCACCCTACATAAAATGTCTAACTGTAATATCACATAGCCACCAATGTTTGCATGACCAGCCTGTCTCATGAAGCTGTGAAAAACTTGAACTAGTGAGTCAACATACTTATCTGGGCCTCATCATTGATAAACATCTTAATTGGAGACCTCATGTAGAATATATATGTAACAAATTAAGATCACTAAGTGCTAAATTTTCTATCCTTAAATTTAAATTACCTTACAACATACTAAAAATGTTGTACTTATCATCAGGTGAATCATTAATAGGTTATGGACTCAGTAGTTATGGTCGAACAAATAAAACTAACATTGACTTAATATACAAACTTCAACTAAGCATACTTAAAACAATTATCCTAAAATATTTAATAACAAAATATAAAGAAGATGAAATAGGGCTGTTGAAGCACTGCAGAATTATGTCAGCTTACCATAAAATTAATTATCAAATAGTACTTGAGGAATACCATCACATTGAGTCCCTAACTGCTAAGGTTAGGCATAGTAAACTGCGCAAACTAAACAGTACACCAATGTTTGTTCTACCTAAATATGATAATGAATATGGTAAAAGGACATGGAAATTTACGCTACCCAACATATTAAACAGGCTTCCGCATACATTGCAAAATAGTATCTTAAACAACTACAAGACCTGTAAACATTTATTAAAAAAATACTATATGTTGGGATAAAGTGAATGATGTGTCAATGCGAACCTTATAATAATTTAATGCAACTCATTCGTGCAAGCATAAACCTCAAATAGGTTTAAAGCGCGTCTAGTTTTTAACTTTATAATTTTATGTTAGGAACAAAAAAAAAAAACCTATTTTTGATATTTGGACAGAAAGTGACAAGATAAAATACATGGGGCACCAAACTTGGTGAACATTTAATATATTTGGGAGTCAAAACGTATATTAGTAAATAACAACACCTCTGTGGCGCAGAGGTTGTGGCTCTTCCTGCCATGCTAGAGGTCCCGGGTTCGATCCCCGGCTGGGGGTAAATAAAAAAAAAAAACAGTTCTTGGATGTTTATATGTGTGTGACGTCGCTGTTTCTGGCTCCCACGACACAGGGTATCCTAGTGTGGGGCCAGAAGCAATGTATGTACATGTACGTAAATGTTTATGTTATATTATGTTATGTTTATTTGTTGCCATAAAGAAATCATGAATTTGCTAGAAACTTCCAAGTAAATCAGTAACAGTTGTTTGCTTATGGATTTGTTTACCAGTTTCAATTGTTTTTAGGTCACGACAAAACTATTCTTCAACTGTTTTTTGATTGATGATGATTGATAATCTTGACCGGAAATTGGCTGAATAAATAGCAAGGTCAAAGTAATCAAAATACTGTCATGGCTGTTCCGAAAGCGGTAACGACGTCATGTTAGTAAGTAAACGTGTAGATAGAGATATAAACATTTACATACATCATTTATTTTAGCTGCACACTAGGATACCCTGTGTCACAGCCACATGAAACATTAACGACACCACCACATTAACATCCAAGTCGGGTTTTTGTTTTTTTTAAACCTGGGACCTCTCACCTATGAGGCGAAAACTCGACAGTAATGCCACAGATGTCGTCAAGGTGATAGTGTGCGAACCTTGCAAATCATAACTGATTGCGCATCAGAACAATATCCGATTATAACGGGAGTCAGAGTCAGAGTCAGAATCATTTTTTTTATTGAATATAAATAAATAAATTATCTTATTCAACGTCAAAATTATACTTACTTATAACTACAAGTCCATTTTTTTTTATATAAAAAAAAGACTACACCGTTTCGGAAGGTGGGCTTCGGGGTTAAGAAGAAACGGCAAGAAACTCCCCCATACCTTTTTTTTTTAAAAGTGACTTTACAACAGGTACTGGTTTCGGTCTAAGGAAATTCGCCGGCGAGTGATAGACTTGATCCATCGCCCCTCGACGAATTTCTGTGCGCTGAGATGGTATGGACCATGCAGTTTTGTCATCTAAGTATTCCTTAATACTATAATAGGACTTTCTTATCAGCTCATTTTTAACATAGTTTTTGAACCTCTTTTCAGGAAGGGTCAATGATCGGGTTTAAACCGTATCATATATCATAACACGCCTCAAGCCACGCGTCACGCCTCACACCTTTTCTCATACGGGGTGGCGGAGACATAACTGTGCCCACTTTGAGCCAGTTAATTAATATGGCATTTTGCTTGACAGGGGGCTAGCACATCGCCGCAGCTATGGAGTAATCAAGGCTTCCTCATGATGTTTTCCATCACTGTTAGAACGACCGTATAATGTGCTCAAGATCAATTAATTATGTCATTGGTCAGAAATAGAAACTGCATCTCCTGTGTGAAACCGTGGTGGTTTCACACAGGAGATGCAGTTTCTATCTCTTCTCAGCTCTTCGTCATATATCAATATATGTAAATTGTACAACGTTAAGAGAAATTGTATAATAAACTTTTACTTTTCTACAAGAACTAACTGAGAGTTTAAAATATCAGTTGGAGTAGCTGCTTCAAACACTTTTTAACGCTTAAAATAATGTGTAAGAGTTAGCTACAAGGTATGTCACTGTCGTAGCAAGGCGTAGCAGCGTCGTAGCTGCTACGAGCGTCTAAGCCACGTAGTAACTTTAAATAAGCTTACATAGTTTTCCTGTGAGGCGGGGATGCTTTGCATCATAGAGTAAATTATATGTATATGCTACGGTCAAGGTAAAGATTCGGTTATTATGCGAACTCACTGGCTATTATTCATACTTACCCATATCGATGGTTAAAGTAATTAATGCAGCAAGATTTATCACATTAACCGGTTAGTATATGATCAGCACACGTCCCTGGTAAATATGATTAATACTGATTTGCACAGCTAATTTTTTTTTTCTGTAGATATTTACATATACTTAGCAAACGTCATTTTTGCCTCTACTCTACATTGGACCACTGTGGGAGAAGAAGGGCGTAGAAACTCCCACAGATTGATTTTTAGATCTCTTTTAAAAGTAGGTTGTGCTTAACTAATACAAATATGAAAAATTTAATTGTTATGATTAAAAAGCAGGAATAAATAATTACAAAACTATTAACAGCAGGGTCTGTGTTGAGCCAGATTAACCCCATACAGTCCTGTCATTTAAGTAATCTTGAACATTGTAATATCCCTTTTTCGACAAAGTCGCTTTAACATGCTTTTTAAATTGCTCAAATGGCAATTTCAAAATCTCCAGAGGTATCCTATTGTAGTAGAGAATGCACTGACCCTTGAAAGAATTGCTAACCTTCGCGAGTCTAAAACGGGGCGCACATAGTCTGTGATTATTTCTTAGGTTAACATTACAGCTGTCGCTAAGTTTGTAAGGTTCTTGCGTACATACATTATATTTTCGAAAATAAATTGACTAGCTACTGTTAGTATGTCAATTTCTTTAAAAAGCTCTCTTAAGGAGTCTGTTCGTTTTAAATTATAAATTGCTCGAATAGCTCTTTTCTGTTAAGTCTTGTTTCTCTCTTCTTTTCTCTTCTCTATTAAGGCAAAACACTGCGGTAGTTCGTGTTAGATTGAACATAAACTTAATTAAACATAACATATTTTACACCTATCTAAAAACATCCTGTGCAATAGACAGACAATATTAAGAAGAATTTTACTGTTTGTTTTATTTTATCTTTAATAAACGATATTTGATAAGAAAAATAAGGGTGTCTTATTACTTTCACAAAAACCTTTGGTGAGTATTCGTAATAACCGGTTAAAGAAATTAATCAGACTGATTTTGGCTATATTTATTACATTCACCAAAATCAGAGTTTAGTACTTTCCGGTAATTATGTATACTCACCGAATTTATTGGCTTGACCGTAACAAAGTGGGATACCCTAAGGGATAAGTTAGTTTTTTTTTAATGTTTAATATTCCTCTGTCTGCCTTTGTAATGTAACTTGTCCTGTTTGTAACCCCTTGAATAAATAAATAAATAATACTAGTTTATGTGACTGCTACATAATGCCTAATTATGTACTGTAGTACATACACTAGTTTATCTACACACATATCATAAGCTCTCTTCGATGTGTTCAGGGACCGCATGTTCGACCGGCATTGTGGCATTGATCATTGCTCTGCAATGGTTTAGCTTGTTCAGTAGTACCAACTTCACAGACAAACTAGGGGCGGCATGCAGGTGGGCGTCGGAGTTCGAAATTTGAATGTCATAATTTGACATATTTTGGTACATTATGGTCATAATGTACCAAAATATTCAGATAAGAAATGAGTTTTTACCAAGAAGTTTATCATTATGCTGGTCGTAACGTGTGGTTTTTGGACGCAGTAAAAATGGTTTATGATACGTGTGTAGATTAATAAATAAATATGTACATGTCATACTAATAAATATGATGCTGATTAAAACATTTACATTTACATACAGGCACATACATGTTTCTGGCCCCACACTAGGATACCCTGTGTCGTGGAAACCAGAAACAGCGACGTCACACACATATAAACATCCAAGACCTGTTTTTTTTTTCCCCCAGACAGGGATTGAACCCGGGACCTCTCGCATGGTAGATAGCCATCTCTAGCCACAACCGCTGCGCCACAGAGACCGTCGTTACAAAGCAAACAAAACATCGAGTTAAACATTTTAATAATATATATAATATAATATAAGCAGGAGCACCGATGTAACTTCACAAATTTTAGTTTTATTTTAATTAATGTTAATGTAAGTTAGTCTCGTTATCGTAATTAGTTGAAATGTGTTATGAATTCTGAGGGCTATTTGGGGGCAAATGTAAAATGTATTTTTTCGCTACTCGTAATAACATGGAGAATGTAAATGGAACATGTAAATTAATTTTTATATTTTATTTAGCCTACACTGCTGGGCAAAGGCCTCACCGGCTCGAGCCCACACACCTCTTACTAAATCTTGATCGATCCACCCTGGCAGGAATTCATCGAGGTCGTCCCTCCATCTTCTTCTGGGCCATCCCATGCTGCGGTGTCCGTCTGTACGCAGCCATTCAATGGCTGATTTCGTCCATTTGTCCGGATGAATCCGATTGACATGTCCAGCCCAGTTCCATTTTGGTCTGGCGTTTTGTACTCCTACGCGCAGTATAGTGTTCCTAATGCGATCTCTTCACACCTAGAATACTGCGCTCCATCGCTTGCTGGCAAACCTTGACTTTGGAATTCTGACGCTCGGTCAAAGACCAAGTTTGTGCACCGTAAGTTAGGATGGGCAGGATGCGAGCACATGTTGGGGAGTTTGCTGAGAGATAAATATTAAAATATTGCCTAAAAATACTCTCTTCAGTGAGTATTTTAAAACAATTGTTTTTCCATAGTTCAAGGCGGTATCGCCATTTCTAAAGGCTACTACTTTTTACAAACAAACACAGCGTCACGCCTTTTCCCCCACGGTGTGGCAAAGGCGCATATATTCTGCAAAAGCGTTACAACCATGCCCAAAACCAGTCTCATCTCATTGTCAAGCTCTAAGAATCATTCATTAGTAATTGGTGAAGGGACTACTTGTTTCAATCATTCGTCTGAGGTCCTTTCATACAAAAAAGACAAATATCCAGAGACAAAGATAAAAATTGGAAAATAATACAATCATCTTTAAAATGTTCTAAAATGGTTATCCAGTGTAGATTACGTAGGTATGAAACCACACATATTTGTTGTTGTCGTTTTTCTCATGAAAGCCGGTTTGAGCGGAGAGGGAGCATTTTCTTAGTAGCTTGTGATTCTCACGTCGGTGACTACTACTAACGTCACAATAACTTTTTTTTCCACATAGACTAAGAGAAGGTTTCATCAGCTACTCAGATCGACAACATTTATAGTTCTAAGGGTTACCCAAACAAAAACACTTGAAATATCATTCAAGAGGTAAATAAACTTACGGCCGATACCTCAAACCTCAGAATAACGTTTATCTGCCTGTCTGTTTAAGGATTTTGTCAGAACTTGTACGTGTGAAATGTTAAATAAAGTTATCTGACTGTTTATCTGGGAATAAAACAATCGCCTTTTACTATTATTGTATTTCTTGTTACATGTAGCACACAATTACCAAGATGTTAGAGTTTAGTAGCATGACTATCGCCTTGATTAAATCTGTGACATTTTTATCTTCCAAGGTTGTTTTAAAAAGAAGAAACTTATTCGCATCTGTTTTTGGTAGACGAATGGCATTCATGGCATCTTCAAGTTATTGTCTATCTTTTCACAATAGTGTATAAAACAACAAAAACATCTTATTTGGAAACTAGTATCGTATAAAGATATTTTTTTCTTCTTTCGTTACTGGTTACGAACCTCCGCTTACGTACACGGCCGAAGGGTAGTTACTTGTAAATGAAATAAAAGAATGTGACAGACTAGAATATTTTTTCTCCTTCGGTTACTTTTCTCTACAACATGTCATCGCGCCTCCACATTAGACCCCAGATACATTACACGCCGAAATTACATCACTTGTGAAGCCAAGATGTCACGGTATATGTGCCAATTCGACCCTTTGTGGTGGAAGAAGAGCGTCTGATGAAGGGTCCACAGAAATCATATAATAATAGTCCTCATTGTTATATTAAAGGGCAAATTACATATTATATTACAAGTAACTATCGAATCAGGTTGTTTTCGTCAGCGGAATTAGGGTCGCCAATTTTTGTCTGTCTTTAGATAAGGCAACAAATATAATGATCACCTATTTTTTTTTTCCTAGCCAAAATGGATAAATGAACACCAAAAGTTGCAAAAAATATCAGGGCAAAATACTGCGGTAGCTTAGGTGAAGGGTAAAGGGGGTGAAGCCCCCTTTATCCTCCGTGTTAGGTTGAACATGTGAGAACAACAGATAATACTTAAAACATAAACTTAAGTACACAAAACAAAAAAAGAAGTTTGGTGATCATTTATCCAAACACAATATATAATAATTATTACAATTACATTATTTTACATTATTACATTGGATATTACAATGTTCAAGATTACTTAAATGACAGGACTGTATGGGGTTAATCTGGCTCAACACAGACCTTGCTGTTAATAATTTTGTAATTATTTATTCCTGCTTATTAATCATAACAATTAAATTTTTCATATTTGTATTAGTTAAGCACAACCTATTTTTAAAAGAGATCTAAAAATAAATCTGTGGGAGTTTCTACGCCCTTCTTCTCCCACAGTGGTCCAATGTAGAGAAGAGGCAAAAAATGACGTTTGCTCAGTATATGTAAATATCTACAGTAATAAAGTACTTTGACTATTGACTATTGACAATTTGGTGGACATTTATCCATTCTGGCAGTCATTTCGAATTTATTGGTAGTAAAATAGGTGCGTTTTTGGTAATCGTTTAAACATAAGCCGTTAGATAATAATGTTTCAGAGCGAATTTTGTATACTGATAGTCTAATGAACTAAGTAATTGTTTGGATTTTGCTTGAATTGAGATTAATTGAGATGCTTGAGTTGGATGGTAAATAAAGGTTTTAATTGATTAAAGGCATTGCGATTAATTATGATTTGAACTGTAGATATTATTTATGACCATGTAGTAATTTATCATATATTCTTCTACGTTCAACAGGACGTTCTAACGGTGATGGAAACCATCGTGAGGAAACCTTCGATCTCCATAGCGGGGGAAGGGCTAGCCCCCTGTAAAGCAAAGTGGAGTATTCAATAACTGGCTTAACGTGGCCACAACCGTGCCCCTGCCACCCCGTTTGGGAAAATGGGTGAAGTTATCTTTTTTTTACAATCATGCACATACTAGGATCCCTGTGTCGTGGGAACCAGTAAAAGCACTATCACACACATATAAACATCTAATACCTGGGATTTTTTCATTTATCCCCAGCCGGGGATGGAGCCCGGGACCTCTCGCATAGTAGGCAGACCCAGAAACGCAGCACAATTAGATTGATACCTACTATCTATGATGTCGACAAATAAAAGAGATGGATAAGTATGACTTAGTTCGACATTTTAAAGTATTTCTTCTCTCAATTACTGGTCCTTTAAAAGCCCTTTTCTTCAACGAAAAGTAGAAAAAAGCATTGCTTATTACGTTAATAATCCTTCATTTTAATTCCCAAATGGCGCACACAATCAACTTAATTGAAATTTCAAAAAAGAGTGGCGGGCGTTTCAGGAAAAATCCGGTTTAAAGCGGTCTTAGCTAACTCAAGAGTTTACCCTTGTGGTTGTATTAAGTAAGATTAGTTACCTGCTGAAGCATTCTTAATTAGTTGATGCTTGGAGTATTATTAATTTAAATTATGAGCAATTTCAACCGGATATGAGTAGATATAATGACTTAGGGACCATGTTTCGTGGGATGCTAATTTGGTTTGTATACTATAGCTCTTATTTGTATAATAAATAAATAAAATAAATAAGCGGTCAAGTGCCAGTTGCAATCACGCACTCACGAAGGTCTCGACTACCTCACAATGTCATTGATGTTTCTTGCATGTGTATTAGGCATCTTTAATTTTCCTGTGTGTTTAGATAGTAACACACAGGACGTAACGACAGTAACGACGACCCGAATGGCCGAGTCGGCAGTGACCCTGCCCACGAAACAAAAGGTCCCGGGTTCGAGTCCCGGTGGGGGCAAATATTTGTTTGATGAGAATGGATGTTTGTACTCTAGTCATGGTTGTTTATCTCTCTAAGTATAATATTTATCTATATAAGTATGTGTATCGTTGTCTAGTACCCAAGATACAGGGAATCCTAGTTTGGGGCTAGTTCAATGTGTGTCAATAGTGTCCAAGGTATTATATTAAAACGTTGTTTACAAAGTTATTGGTGCGGCTACTTGGATTCTCCGTGTATATAACCAGGTTAATTTATAAGTTTCTTCTTGGTTCCCCCTATTGAAACACACCCATGTCTTATTATTTTCTCTGTAGAATTAAAGAATCTCATGACAAGCCCTTAAATTTAACATCTCAAATAATACGGTTTGGAATATATATTTTTTAATTTCTATATTCCCTTCCCAATGCCCCCGCCCCCATCTTATATCATTCACATCTATTCATTTTTAATAACCATTATCGCTGTAATGATATTTTTGTCTATTTTTTTTTAAATAAGCATTAAGGTTGAGATCCTCACAACAAGCCCTTTTATATGAAATTTGCTTACGAGAAAGTTGTAGTCTGGTTAACCTCCAAATTAAAAATGTATTTGCCTGCTTAGGTTTTTCGTGTTTGGGTCACAAGAATACATAAGAAATACAAATTTAAACTTCATCGGTTCAGAATTCGGTCGTTTAACATTACTTTTGTACATAGTAAAGACACACGAGTACTCCTATAACGGTCCGGTATTACCGTACGGAACCCTAAAAACTAATTTATTTACAAGACAGTTGTATAGTGTAAAATGATTACAGATATTATGTTTAATATTTATGCTTCGGAACTCACCTCGGTTTTTGTTGCGCGGATCGACCGCGAGTGATCGGGACATCACTAGCTAGCTGTCACTTGGATAGAAAAAAAAATGTCACTTTGCACGTGGAAAAATTGTCGACGGTCAAGCATCGGGGCTCTGGCTGAATGTTATTTATAATAATCTCGTACTAATCGTCAAGAAATAAGTAGATTTCGCGTCATCGTAGTGAGTGCTTCGTGCTGTCAAAGTTTGAAGTGAGTCGGTCACCAATTCGTCGCGTTCTGATAGCGACCCTTGTAGTCGGCAGCATCAGCACCAGCAGCGGGCTACGACACGAGTAAGATTCGACTCCCAACACCCCCCACCCTTGTGTTCCTCATCCCGTACTCCTGCCTCGAATCTGAACTTACGAATACCAGTCGACGGCGTCAAGGTCAGTACTACTTTGTGACATTCCATTGTAAAACAACCCTTCACAGACTTCCACCCTTTCGGTTGAGGCGTGGATTTAACATATTATATAATTATATCCCTATGGACATACCGTAATATAGTTATATTGAATCGGTTCTTAACATATAAAGAACTAGGAATAAAACTATGAAACGATTACAATTTAGTTATATTTAGCTTCTTACTACACTAACTATATTGCATAATCAGCCAGATTAAAATAAATAATCATTTATGACAATATTGCTCAGAATGAAGAATTAAATAAATCATTAAATGACTTGTTATTTTGTTATTCAAAAGACTTTCATTAGTTTTTGTTCGAGCAAGGTCCAGAATGATGAAGTCTTGAATGTCACAGGCTCGAACTCTTCTTACAGAGGCATCTTCTAGTAGAACACTGAAACTATTACACCTAGCTCAAGTTCAGCTGATTTCTGATTTACTGAAACTTAATTAATGCTTTTTATTAATTAACCTTTGTTTTGTACCTCTTTTGATAAATAAAATATTATTATTATAGTAATATTCTCAAACCCAAATTACAGTCAAATATACGAAGTTTTTTGTTATATTGATACACACTTTTTCCTAGCGGGTAGTGACCCTGCCTACGAAGCTGGCGGTCCTCGGTTCGAATCCCGGTAAGCGCAAACATTTGTGTGTGGAGCTGTGTGAATATTTGTTTCTTAGTCTTGGATGTTTGCTATGTACTTACATAAGCATTTATCTCTATTAAATATATCGTCGTCTAGTATCCATTACACTAGCTTACTATTGGCGTAGTTCGATTTGTGTAAGCTTGAGGAGATGCTAAATTGAGCCCAAGTAAATAAACATGTGTGCCAATGGGCTAGCTCATCGGTTCAGCCCTAAAAAATCCTACACGATTTCTCACGACATATGTGGACTACTACATTTCGGCTTTTTTTAGATTGTGATTATGACATTTCCTTAATGCGTACATAATAAAGCAATATTTTTCATTGCATATGTCCAAAATTTAGGTTTTGAGCTGCCAGGATCGCATTCTCTCAGCGGCCAGACTTTATATAAGTTACAATATTTGGGAATTCGTCATTTTTTTGGGTCCAAATTCAAAGTCAAATCGGGAGACAAATATCTTCAGATGAGTGAGAACCTAAATCGAGTGAACTGAAATAACAAGTGATTTTCACTTGAGTATGCTTTTGCTTATATTCACCACTTCCCCTTAGATTTATAATAATAATAATAATAATAATAATAAAGATTTATTTACATTATACTAGATTCGACTTCTACTTGTCTCTCTGTGTGGGCATATCATATTAATAAAGTTAATAAAGTAATTAAACTAAAGCCAAACAGACCGTCATATCTAAAGCTATCTTGTAGTAAAACCCACAGGGTGACATTTACTAGCTAAACTAAAGGGATTCGATTTGTCTAAGATTACTTTCAGCAACCCATGGTTAGACGAAGAAGTCGATTGCGATTTCTGTTTTATATCAGCCCCACAAATTATCCCAGTGTTTCATTACATTCGCAGCCTTATCTATTAGATAGTTCCATTCCTTTAATTACTCGACAAATACGACACATACCCTAACAGGGTCAGCAAGCCGACCCTCCGCCCCGTAATCTGGTGATCTCATTAGTCCCAATTTGCGGCGCCAGGGGGCGGTCTCAGCGAGCCTGTATGAGCAGGACCATGAGCATGAATTTCAAACTGGTTAGCTTAGAAAATCTCTAGTAACGCCCGAAAGATAAAAGGGAGTTCACCTCGTAAATACCACCGGCGTTAGATAACGCCACTTTTCCGTGGTTTTAAATTTTATTATCATGGCATAAGGTTGAAAATCGCGACCCGTCCAAACTACCTTCGGTTTAAGAGAGATATTTACGTATGCACAGCAAACGTATATCTCTCTTCTCTAAATTGACTCACTGTGGGAAAGGAGGGCGAAGAAACTCCCACAGGTTGTATTTAGACTTATTTAAAAATAGGTTGTATTTAACTAATACAATTATTCAATATTAATTATTATAAACAATAAGCAAAACAAAATTATGAACAGCGAATGCTGTGTTCAGTTCGATTAACTTTAGATAATCTTAGATATTGAATATCCCTTCTTAGATGAAGCATGATGTCATTTTATATGCTCAAATGACAATTTCAAAATGTCCCATACAGTCTCGTCAATTAGGTAATCTTTGATATCGAATATCCCTTTTTAGGCGAAGCATGATGTCATTTTATATGCTCAAATGACAATTTCAAAATGTCTAGAGGTATCTTGTTGTGGTAGAGAGTGCATAGACCCTTGAAAAAATTGCTAATTTTTCGCGAGTCTAAACCAGGGTACAACTAGTTTGCGATTTCTAGCCTTTATCGCCACATCCGTGTTTTTCTGATGTTCCTTGTAACGTAAGCCGCAGAACTTAATCGGCCAGCTAATTTATCTATGTGGGGTCCCCACTGCAATTTACTACCAAAGGTTATTCCAAGAATCTTCGTAAAATTTACTAAATTTCTAGAGTTGCTACCTTATACTAAACTAAACTGGTCTCAACTTGTCTTACATTTGGAAATGAGAATTTGATACACCTAGTTTTACCAGCATTTAACAATAAATTAAGACATAGGACATAAGACATCATTTATTGGTAATATTGGCAACTGTGAATCAATTCAAGGTTAAAGGCAATACACCATAACCATCATTTAAATCTTTATTAGCGTCTCATGATAAAAACATTCAAATGGCTTCGACATATCGCAAAAAACGCGGATAGCTTCCTATGCGACCTCCCACACAGAAAAATATGAGATTTAAGGGTAATTCCTAAACCCACAGTCAGTTTACCCTTAGTGAAACCGAATTATTTGGCATGGAGTTCTTTTGTAGGGTTGAGGTGATTTGATTGCGTATAATCTTTTCAAATATTTTACTTAGTGCGGGAAGAATCGATATTGGCCTGAAATTTGGAGGATCACCCTTGTCTATACCGACTTGAACAGAGGTATCAGTTCATTCTATTTCTTGAGGTCTGGGAAAACTCCATAGTCAACACATTTATTGAATTCACTAGAATTACGTCTTCAGTCATTTTTAGGTTAAGTAATCTAAACGTTTTAATAATTCCTTGGGTCATACATGATAAAATTAAAAATCTACATTACTGATACTAGTGCTGTTTTTAACAAAGTCCATATGAAGCAGTGTGGAGATGAATTTAGACGCTCTGTTGTGAGTAAGGGTACATTGGTGAAGAACGTTTCAAAAGCTCGAGCTACCGCAGCGTTGGATTTAACAACATTATCACCTATCTTTAAGCAGAATTCATCGTCGCTTGATATAACTTTGCCAGTTTCACGGTTTATGATTTGCCAAACCTTTTTCCATTCTATTATTTCAATTTTGTATTTTTTATTGAAAGTTTTGGAATATTATTTTTCATTATCATACATTTTTCTATCAAAGTTATAGTTTTTTTGTTCTTAAACGTCATACAAGATAACTCTACTTTTATGAATTATTCCCAACGTTGCCCAGTTAATTTAGATATAGGTACCGTTATTTTCACTGACTTTCTTTACTCCAAAAACTTTATTGAATTCTGTTTGAATAATATTGAAGAGGTATGAATAGATTTTCTTCGGGTTCTGTTCATTAAAATCCGGTACTGGATTAAATCTAAGTTTATCGTATATTTCTCTAGTCTATGGGATGTAATAGGCCTGTAAAATTATGGATCAGTCTTTTCCTTACTAGCAATTGGGAATGAAACTATTCGACCGCTGTGATATTATCGTAAGCAGTTGATTTCATTTTTACTTGTGAATGCACGTACAGTCATAAAAAAACGTTATCTTACCAAGTTTGACTGGTAAGTGTAATTCTACATTGTACATTGTGCAATGTACATTGATCAAAAAAAGTACGTGACTTTGCGCGGCAAACGTCAAAACGTATACATTTTCTTAACGGGTAGAGTACTTTATTGCACGTTTATCTGGCAGTAGCTATATTCTCGGGTAAACGATGAAGTTTTAAACAAAATATGGAATGACAAATTTGATTTAATTTTAGTGCTACTTGCCGTATCTTATAGTATCTTTCTATGCTACAACGACGAAGGCGTTGGAATCGTGTATGAAAAAAATCCAAGCCTGCTTACTAACTTATCTTTCTATGCTACAACGACGAAGGCATTGGAATCGTGTATGAAAAAAATCCAAGCCTGCTTACTAACTTATCTACTTCAAAACCTACGCAATAGAAAAAATACATTCTGCAATTGAAGAAGCTGTTCAAAGACAAACGCTAGAAACACTAAATAAATCGCGTACTGAGGGTTCCGCACAATCACTATCGCATTTTTGAGGAGGAACTACAAATTTGCGGTTTTCTGATTTATTTCTTTACTGGTGGTATAAGTACTAGCTTCGTGCCAAAGTTCTTGATTCTAGGTGAACTGCAGTATCCCAAAGGCTTTGATACCCTTTTGAGTATCAAACATCTTCAGCCAAATTGTGGCGTATACGATGGTATCTTTTGATTGCGTTAATCTTTAATAATTTATTACAACTCTTTAAGATACTACAGCGTTACCGACTTGATACCTCCACACGTCGCTGATAAAAACGGTCTTGACACACGGCCATAAATTCAGAAAGACAGAAATTCACAGTTTTCAGATTTTTCCCTTTATTTGTGCTATAAGACATTGCTTCGTGGCAAATTTCATCATCAACGGGAAGTGCCCTATATGTTTTTATTTAAAATTATGACATATTTCTTTTTATTGCGTTGACCAAGTTGTTTTTTTACAACTTCGACAAACTACAGACTTAAATAATCGATATTAATTTCAACTTAATATCTCCACGCTTTCCTGACAAATGAGACGGATTGACGGACAACGAAGTGATCCAATAAGGGTTACTTTTTCCTGTTATGGTACGGAACCCTAAAAATCGTAAAAAACCTTTTTTTTACATAGAGCTACAGCGATATCGTACGCACAATGCAAATGAAATGTTAAAATAACTGGCTAAGTCGAAGGAGTTCCTTGAGTGTTGACGACCTCTGTGGCACTCCGGTTGTGGCTCTGCCTGCCATATGAGAGGTCTAGTGTACGATCCCCGGCTGGGGATTAAGAAAAAAAAACGCAGGTCTTGGATGTTTATATATGTTTGATGTCGCCACGACAAATGGTATCCTAGCGTGGGGCCAGAAGCAATGTATGTGCCTGTATATATATTATTATGAATATGTTTTTGTTATGTTGCTTAGCCGCGTATTTACCGAATCCCGTTATGAGGCATCGCGATTTTGAACCTCATGCCATGGTAATGAAATTCAAAACCTATAACGGGAAAACGTCTAGCTCAACACAGACCTTGCTGTTAATATTTTTTTTATTATTTATTCATGCTTATTATTCATAATAATTAAAATTTTCATATTTGTATTAGTTAAGCACAACCAATTTTTAAAAGAGATCTAATAATCAATCTATAGGAGTTTCTACGCCCTTCTTCTCCCACAGTGGTCCAATGTAGAGTAGAGGCAAAAAATGACGTTTGCTAAGTATATGTAAATATCAACAGTAATAAAGTACTTTGACTTCGACTTTGACTTTGACGACAGCTCTAGCTGTCGGTGGCTCGCAATCGGTTAATGTGGGTGCACTGAGCTTCGGCCACACCGTGCGGGAATGTTTGCGATGCTATGTGCTTATGGTAAAAATAAGAAAAACCGGCCTGAGGTTGTTATATATATTCGATCAGTTCCAGAAATAAAGAATGATGGGTATATTAAGGGAAGCGTTGGCGTGAAAAGGGAAGGGCTTTGTCCATCAGTAAGATTTAGTAGTCTTCATAAAATATGGGAGAATGTGTTTCGTATCAGTCAGGGCAACTATACTTTCACTTCACCATACAAATAGGTCGGTCCAAGCGAAGTGAAAATTTGTCTGAATTATTTCCTGTAAATGTGAAAAGTTTGTCTGATCATACAATTATGTCAATTACAGACTCTAATTTATGACTCTATCTTTCTGTTGATTATAGAATACATAATACTTTTAGATCTCAATAATGCACACAGGCGAGCTTATCTCCAACAAAACATTCATTTCAGCAAACCAATAATGGGTAGTATATCTCTACTTAGAAGGTGAATAGGTAACATGTAAATAAATTGATAGTCAATATGTGTGTACATAAATAATTTGCCTACCTATCTTTTATGTGAGATAATTTTACATATTTAGGACCAAATATAAACTATGATGCACAAATAAAGTTTCTTAATCATTATATGTTCATCTCGTGCTCGACAGCCCGTAGAGCAGATAAACCTTCCTGGATTTATGAGGTCAAGTTAATTTGATAAAGAAACATCTTTAATTATGGGTTATACCTACTTTATAAATTAATTATATTAATGGTAAATGTAGGATAAGATTGGTGTGGTAACTCGTAGGCCACGATTATCCAGCATTACACGATTATCAGTTATTCAAAATTATATTTTGCGTGACAAGGGGCTAGCCCATTGTCGCAATTTAATTTGGGTAATTACACGTGTTAGTAGTTCCAAATTAAATATATTCCCGTTTGGTGTGAATGTATGGATGCTCTTCTGTAACGTTTGAGGCCTCATTGTAAAACGAACCTACTACGCCATGCACCATTAGCTAGAATGCTCTCCACCTATAATGAGTTGTGGAAAAAATGCGAAGTCGATATATTTCGAGACAGTATTGATTCCTTCGTACATAAGGTGGCCAATGAAACTATAGCCAAAGGATACCTATATGTCTTATACTCGTATTTATGAAAGTGGTACCTATTACATATTATTGTACATATTTATTGAATGAATTTAATTGAATTGAAACGTTTATTATGTGTATGAGGTTAGGTAAACATTTATGCTAATTGATTTGTATTTTTTCAAGAATGTTCTGCACGTCTATAACAGACATAGACACAAGTATCTGTGTGTTAGTAATGTTTTTCGTAATGTTATGTGTTTATGTTGTTGGTGTGCCTGTATAAATAAATAATTAAATACACTCAAAGTCTACAAAATATGCAGAAAAGTGATTGTCGTGAATTAACCTACGCTTTTAGTACTGCTGGTTTATCAACTATAGTGGCAGAGCAACGTGAGAGCGGACAACTGCATGCACTATCGATTATTGCCGCAATAATTGAGTAATGGCTTTCTATTTGACTAATACGACATCTTAGGCCCAGGCCACTCACAAAAGATGTAAGACACGGACGCCCTTTAAGGGCCTTGAGCATCGACAAAGGAAATAAATACCCGTCGAAACGCGTTGAGGCAGTTTGACCGCACCTCCCCACAGAGCCGCATTCCAACACGTGTAGTCCACCACCTCCACTCGTGTACTACCGAAATAAGTCCTCAGAGAAAAACTCTATTGTTTTATTGAAAAATTAGGTGCAGGACTTAAGTGTATCAAATTCTCACTTCCAAATGTCAGGCAAGATGAGACCAGTTTAGTGTTAGACATCAACACGTTAGGGTAAGTAAATGATACGAAGTTTCTTGGAACTTTTCTTGGAACTTACTTTCATAGCGTCATGTCCTATGGTATATTGTTGTGGGGAAAGCAATGGATTTTCAAACTATTTTTACAGAAACAAGCTATTTATTATTTAAAACGCACAGACCTACCTCTGCGAATCCGGGACGCCCCGGCGCGAAACAAATAGGATCTGCGGCATATTTTGAGCCCACCCGCGTGCGGCACTTGACTGACGTATCAAGTGATTCTGTTGGAATTGTAACTCTTAGAACTATACAAATTGTAGATCTGAGTAGCTAATGAAACCCTCTCTTAGTTTATGTGAAAAAAAGGCCACTGTGAGCTTAGTTTATTTTTGTACCGACATGAGAATCACCGACTTCTATGAAAATGTCCCTCTCGACACAAATCTAGCCGACATGAGAAAAACATCAACAAATATACAAGTTGTTTGATACCTACGTAATCTACACAAGATAACCTTTTCAAAAAAAATTAAAACATTAGTGTGTTCTTATAGAAACAATTCAATATTTCAATATTCAATAATTCAACAATTCAATTCATTCGCGCGCGAGAAAAAGTGATTTTGTTTTTTCCAGTCAGAATATTTTTTTTCAACGAAAGACCACAGACATATATGTTCATGGTAGAGTTTGACTAATGCCGCATTTACACATGCCAAGCATGCCAACATTATGCACTAAAATTGTACCAAAATACCGGTTTGTAAACACAGCGTCACCCGCGCATCAATGGTAACCAACGGTATTTTGACTTTTCAGCTATTGATGCGATCGAGTACAGAGAGGTAATGAAATTGACATACTAACTGTAGCTAGTCAATTTATTTTAGAAAATATTTTATGTGTTCCCAATAACCTAACAACATTTTCCAAACTTAGCTATAGCTGTAAAATTTCCCTAAGAAATAATCACAGACTTGTTGCGCCCCGGTGTAGACTCGCAAAGATTAGCAATTCTTTCAAGGATCAGTGTATTCTCTATTACAACAAGATACCTCTGGAGATTTTGAAATAGCCAATTGAGCCATTTAAAAAGTATGTTAAAGCGACTTTATCGAAAAAGGCATATGATAATCTTAAATAGATTACTTGATAAAGAAGATAAGATAAAAATTACGGGACTGTAAGGGGTTAAACTACCTCAACACAGACATTTTTTGCATTTTTATTTATTTGCATTAATTAAACTCTACCAACTTTCAAAGAGATCAAACAATCAATCTGTAGGAGTTTCTTAGCCCTGCATCTCCCACAGTAGTCCAATATAGAGAAGAGGTTACTACGGTTGCCCTTGTAAACTACGGTTGCCCTTGTAGACCAAGCCAAGTTTCTGGGGATTTGCGCAGATGAGTACATGAATTGGAAAAAGCACATAGATACCCTTGAGACAAAACTAAGTAGTTTTTGCAATGCATTGAGATGCTTGTCAACAGTTACTACAACACATGCCATGCTGCAGGCTTACTATGCGTTTTTCCACTCTAGGCTGTCGCGTGAAGACACGAACCTAACCAGAACCTAACAGAACCGAACAGAACCGAACAGAACCGAACAGAACCGAACAGAACCTAACAGAACCTAACAGAAAACAACAACCAGGACAACATTTAAAGTGTCAGTTTATTGGTTAAAGTCTATAGAAAGATGATGCGAAGATGAGGATGGATGAAATGAGAACAAGTTCTATAAAAGACAAATTAAGTATAAAAAGAAAGCGGAGGAGACGAAGGGTAGAAAACCGGTGGAGTTAGTGTCCAAGATGCAGGCATATTTGTAGTTGTAGATATGGTTGAAATCTTCGTTGTAGGAACGGTAGCGGCGTACTTGTAGCTACGGCTGTCGTTGTAGGAACGGTAGCGGGCACTTATAGCCATGGCTCGCTGGATCCCGTTGTAGAAATCTTCGTTGTAGGAACGGTAGCGGCGTAGGCACGGCTCGCAGAATCCCGTTGTAGATGGAGAATTTGAAGATTTTGAGGAGTTTGAAGGCTTCGCAGGATTCCGTTGTAGATGGAGAATTTGGAGATTTGAAGGAGTTTGAAGGCTTCGCAGGATCCCGGGGTTGAGCGACCCCGGGATAAGGCCTTTACTGGTACTTCCAGTTCAGAAACTGACGTGAGACTCCCAGAATTGAAGAAATGTTCCGCTTTTATACCCTTTTTGGAGAGTTCTAAAAATTATTTAAATTAAACGTAATTTTCGTGAGTGGCCAAGAGAGAAAGAGTATTCTTGTAAAAGTACAGCAAACATATCAGACCGCTAAATAGTTTGAAAGGACATTGCCATGACAACCAGATAAACAAGGATGTCAACAAATGTCAAAGTTTAGTTTCAGGCTCGTAATATAAAATTTAACAAGTTCACATAGCCAAAATTACATAACAGCGAAAGAAAAAAGGGTAGCGCACCAGCGCGCACGAAGCCCGAGATTGTATAGTTTCGGAGAAAGCCAAAAACAAGGTCACCAAAGGTAAGCCCCTTCCCTATCGATTTAGAAGTGCTGATAACATGAAAATGCAGAGCGAACATGATTTATTAATGTATTCTTATGGTTTAAAAAATTACAGGTTCCTATGGAAATAAAAGTGATGACCAATAATAAGCAGCACAGCTCACCAAGTATCCAGCGTAATAGAGCAAGCACCCTGAAGGACAAACAAAAAGGACTGATGGTGGAGCTGGAGCTAAGGGTTAGGAAGCAAGAATAGCATGTAAGTAGCACAATACTACAAGGCTTCTGTACGGCTTGGCATTGTGGGGTGGCAGCGTTGATATAGAAAAGTTGTTTGTCTTGCAAAAGAGATGCGTTCGTATTTTAAGTGGTGTCAAATCAAATATAGTAACTTGTCGCGGCCTATTTTTTAAATTGGAAATACACACTGTCACAGCGCTCTACATTATGGAGCTCTGCAAATTAATAAAGCGTTATCCTGAAAAGTTTCCCATCAGCTCTGAACGCAATAGTAATAGGCTAAGAGATAGGTTCAAGCATGACCTTAAGACTAGGTACTGTAGAACTACGTCCTATAGTAGAAGTACTAGTAATATGGCAGTCTGCGTTTATAATAAACTACCGTCAAATATAAAGCTTCTCTCGGGTGATCAGTTTCTGAAGGCCTTGAAGCAGTACTTACTGCTTATGTGTCCTTATACGTTGACTGAGTTTTATGAATACGGCAAATTATTGTCTTAGAAAGTAGGTATTTACTGTTTTACGGATTAGACTTTTTATTTTATTATTTTTCATACTTTTGACTAGCGACATAAATATTAACTCAAAATAACAATTCAATTCAATTCTAATCCAATAAAATAATGTTTTTATAGAATTATTTATGATTATGTATTTTTTTGTTTTTCCAAGCGGAAAATACTCTCGGAAATTTTCTCTAATGTTAATCTAATTTTCTAATTTAATTCTATTGATAATTATGATTATTAAATTGCCATGCCGCCATTGGTAAAATTACATTAGCACATTATATTATATTACTTAAGATCTGTAACAAATACTGTAATTTATCGCAATAAAATGAAAACGAAAAAAAAAAAAAAAAAAGTTAAAACATGACGTTTTCTAAGTATTTGTAAATATCTACAGTACCAAAATAATTTGAACTTTGAAATTAGAAGTCCCGCGACTATGCTAATTATACGCGACAAAATATATAAAATATTAATAAAATCGTTTAATAATTAGTCTAAAAATAAATATAAACGTACATATTTTATATATTTTAGCAACGTTTTTTTGCGTGCTAGTTTCCTGTCGAAAACTCATTTCGTCTCCTAGCGAATTTCCACTTTGAAGAAAATAATAGTGAGAAATTCACTTTCTGTCTCGATCTGATTCATGAATGGGTTATCATTGTGTATTTTCATTTACAATGACTCCTTATACGGGAGAGCAGCGCTCGTTTTGTATTCGCGCCTTTTTCGAGAAAAGTCGATGATACGTAACTGCTTTTTCGACTTAAGTTTGAATTACGCAATATTTATGAGCCTCCAAACACAAATTTAACTAAATAATGGATCGTCAGATCGTGTAGCGTTGTTCCTTTCTATCAAATATGGCGAGGGGGGTGATGGCTGGTGCACAAGTCATACTCGTGAACGGGTGCTGCTTGGGGGGACTGGTCCAGTCTGGTTTCTCATAAGTTATGTTCATTGCAGCTTTTGTTTGTTCTTTTTTATTTCTTTTGTCAAAGTCAAAGTCAAGTCAAAGTCAAAGTACTTTATTACTGTAGATATTTACATATACTTAGCAAACGTCATTTTTTTTGCCTCTTCTCTACATTGTACCACTGTGGGAGAAGAAAATTGTGAAATTTTTATCTTGAGCCATCTTAAAAGCACTTATAGATATGATGTTATTCTATGGTAATTTGATTAGATTATTTTATATTGTACATCGTGGCTTAAAAAAATATTCGAAAATTCAAAAATATACGTTTCCGTAGAGTTTCTTGGTGCTATCTTCTCTGACGGGCGTATTTCCAAAGCAATGGTAGAGTTCGTAATTTCGTAATTTCTTTATTGTAATACACAAAACAGACATACCGATAACTTTTAATAGAAAAAAAAACAAGTCCAAAGGCACGCTATCTCTAAAAAGAGATTTCTTCCAGCAAACCATGATGGGTAGGAAAGGTGATGCTTAAGCGGGGAAAGACTTGCGCGTACAATAAAACTCTAACGAGTTATATATACTGATACCTTGAGCGTGACATACATTTATTTTGTACAAAAGCTAATGCTACCCGTCGTAAGATTTCACAACAATTTTTCGTCAATACCGACTGACACAAATGACTAAATTTTAATTTTATTCGTAATCCTGTAACATTTTTCTCTTAATTATTTTTCGTTTTAAACATACTTGTTAAACCTTTATTCTGGGTAATTTGGCTATATATTCGTTTTATGTAGGTGGAGACTTGTTATTAGCTCGTTAGCTATCTGTTATTTTTAATTGTCTTTTCTATTATAGCTGTTAGTCTTCCTAAAACCAATAAATAAATAATATATATAACCCTAATTGCTAAAAACATACTGCATACACAATTACATAAATAAAACGATACAAAATATAAACCGTAAAATACACGTATACTTACCAATATATATCTAACTGGAAGATAATGCTTCTTTAGCAGGTTTTGAATAAATTTACGGCCTTACCGAAAAGGATAAAAACAGTGAATTTACCTTTTTATAAGTAAGGCCGTTAGGGATGGACTGTCCCTGATAGTGCTGGGAAGCTCATTCCACAGTTGTATTCCAAACATGCGCAGTCCAAACATGAACCTAATCCCGAGTTTTTTCAGTTGTTCTTAATTTGCGCTGACCCAGCAAACATGCTGATGTTTCTCATTGAGTATGCTGATACTCAATGAGGGGAAGAAGAAGGGACTGAGCGAGAGTTATTTTGGTCTGGCGAGGAAGAAAGTTCTGCAGTCTCCTGATAGAGTGAAAGGTTGCGTAAACTCGCCTGCTGACCTCATTAATATGCATTAAGCAGGACAATTGATTATCGAAGATGACACCCAGGTTTTTAGCTTTATTGCTATACATGATCAAAGTACTGTTATAAGTAACAGAATAGAAGTATAATCATGGCTTGGGACTAATTCGGATTAACCAGCAACCCAAATGACGACATTCATCCACAAATACCACCTTAGTAGCGTTAAACGCCTCCACAGCGGTATTACATCATCAGGAGAGAAGTGACGATAGATCTGAAGCTCATAAGACATCATTTATTGGTAATATACATTACAAGTCAAACAATAACATATACAATAAACAGTAACAACAATTCATAAAATTAATAAAATTTATAAAATAAAATTAGATTAAGGAAACATTTGTCACATCATTAATAAGGAAGTTGTCATTACTCGTAAGAGTATAATGTAATATTATTGGTACAAATGAAAGAATATATACTTATGTACTTCGTTCTTTAAAATGTATTAATTCTTCATAGGAGTAGAACGACTTCTTGACAAGCCACTTTTTAATTTAATTTTAAAGTTTGAGAAGCTCGGGGCATTAGTAATTATTATTATTATTATTATTATTATTATTATTATTAGTTTATTATCCAGAATTATACAATTCTACATTCTAAATCAATTGATAAAATTAAAATTACAAAACAATTAAATTACAACACACACAATACAATACAATACAATTAAATTGGTCTATGATATTCACTCCACTTAAGATGGATAGGACTAGCACTCCATTCACGCACTGCACTAATTATGTGATTGTCAGAGCTGAAGACCCTGGCGCGTTGTGCGTGGGTGCGCTGGCGCAACAGCGCGGCCCAGCCCGGCGCCCTCCCCGCGCAGAACATCTCGCTCGCGCTGCAGGCGCGGGGCAGGCGGAACATGGCGCGCCACGCGTTATTGTATTGCACACGGATACGGTTAATGTTGGCTTGTGTGTACTTGCTCCACAGCTCCACAGTATACACGCTTGTGCAGTATGACAGAAAGAGCTGTTGTTTCACATCCTTGCTACATCTTGTGAATCGCCTCGCCAACATGTTCGCCCTCATGGCGATAGCTCTGCGCTGTCTTTCTATATCATCATCATCTGACAGTGAACTCTTGATGATATGGCCAAGGTACTTAACTTTGTGGACCCTGCAGAGGCTCTGTCCATTTAGCTCCAACGGGAGTTCCGTGTTCGGTGTGTTGGATGACTCGAAGATCATGTATACCGACTTCTCTGCGTTATACAGCATGTTATGTGTGGCTGCATATGTTTCACAGATATGCAGTAACTCCCTCAATGCTGTTACACTTGGTGCCAAGAGCACCATGTCGTCTGCATACGCCACATTGTTGATCATGCAGCCGTTCATGGAGCACCCGACTCCTGCTTCCGTCAGCTCTTCGCTCAGCCCGTCCATATAGATATTAAATAGAACCGGTGACATACTCCCTCCTTGTCTCACACCGCAAGATAAATGAGTCGGATCCGATGTGACTCCGTTCCAGCGCACGACGTTGGTTTGTTGTGAGTACCATCGGCTCAGTGCGTTCACTATTGGTTCTGGCACTCCTCGATCCCTCAACTTCTGCCACAGTAGGCTATGTTGTACTCGGTCGTAGTAATGTCGTCCGGTAGCAAATTGTACACCTTCAGACCCATCACCTGTATTGTTTTGGCCATTTTTTCTAATTTATTAGGGACATAGGCCAGTTTATCTGCACCTCTTGCAGTGTGACTGTTATGGTCGCCACGTTGAGGTAGACTACCAACATTGATTCTCACATGAGTAGCAACTTGAAAAATGAGTAGGGATGGCAATGTCATTATTCCAAGCGCCACAAAGTGCGGTCTGGCGGCGTACGGCTCGTTTCTGAAGTCTGAAGATACGCTCCCAGTCAGCAGCGCGCCCCTAGAACTCGATTCCGTATGACAGGACTGACTGCACTGTGGCGAAGTAGCAGGTGCGAACTGCTTTTTTAGGAAGTGTTGACGATAGTCTACTGAGCGCAAAACAGGCGCTACCCAATTTACCACACAGCTTTTCTATATGATGTTCCCAGGTCATTGTCTGGTCTATGACAAAACCGAGAAATGATGAGGAGACTTGTTCAATTCTCGTTTCCTCGACGCGTATATCTAGTAAGCGTCTCCTGCGTCCGGAAAGGTCGAAATTCATTACTTGAGTCTTTGTTAGATTGAGTGTAAGGCCTTTTTTAAACCAATGCCATAATTGGTTTGCAACTTTATTGAGTGTGAACTCTAGTGAGTCAAGAGTTTTGCCCGTGACTACAGCTGCTACATCATCTGCGAACATGAACAATTCGTAACCTTCGGTAAGTCATTCAGGAGGAGAGAGAAGGCAAGGTTTGACAGTGAGGTATCCGGGTAGAGATCACAGGAAGAAGAAAGGATATCGGATATGGAATGGATAAATATTAAAATAGAAGAGGAGCGAGAATGCCACCTTGGGGGACACCGGATGAGAGATCACACAACTTTGTAAAAGCCTCCTCCGACTTGATACCCTTTTTTCGGTTTCTTAGGTAAGAGTCAAACCAGCTGGCAGAGAGGGACGAGACGTTAAAACATTTGAAAAGTTCAATGAGAATGTCGAAGTTAACACAGTTAAAAGCACTGCTGAAGTCCAGTAGAGCTAGCACCGAAAGCCGCCTTTAATCCATGGCTACCTGAATATCATCGGTCACTTTTAATAGAGCCGTAACAGTACTATGACCCGTTCTAAAACCTGATTGAAAACAATTCGGTAGATTTTTAGAGGATAAATAATGGGAGAGCTGAGTATGAACAATGGATTCGAGGACTTTAGAAAGTATCGGCAGGATAGAGATAGGACGATACTCTTTAAAGGAGGTGGGATTTGATGTTTTAGGGAGAGCGATAATGTATGCTTGTTTACAAGTAGCAGGGTGGGAACAATTTGAAATGGAGAAATTTAAAATATTTGTTATGACCCGAAGCAGATCATCAAGGATAGTGAGAATCATTTGTTGGCAGATATTATCATGTTCTACAGCTTTAGAGCTAATTTGTAGAAACGCTTTCTTAACCGTTTTATTACTCAGGTAGAAAGGTGTGGTGTTGGGTAATGACCTAGAGAGCAGGCTCTGAAGAGTGGCTTTCTTGATAGATGAGTCCATTACAACAGGCGGAGCAGAGAGGAATTGATTGAGAGCGTTCAGATCAAGATTTGCCAATACCAAGTAACCTGAGGAATTTCCACACCTGAGCTGAGGTGTATCTTTCGATACACTTCTTCTTATTGGGAGTATGTTTGTCATAACGTCTGAAGACAATTTCATTAAAGTTATGGATTTTGTCGTCAACGTTCTCGCTCAAGATGACACGGGACCAATCGACCAGTGAGACATCAGACCTAAGGGACTCCAGGGCCTTTGAAACTTCGAGTATTTGTTCTTGTTCTGCTCTTCGGAGACCTATTTTTATAGGATAGTTAGATGAGATCGTGAAAGGAGAAAGGAGAGTAAAGTTGACCGTGAGAGGCAACCTTATCCAAGTTGGAGACTATTATGATGTCTTGAAGAGAGTGAGAACAATGCGGCTGGAAATGAGTGGCTTTAAGTGGCAAGATGTGGAGATTGAATGAATCAACTATGGACCTGATTTTGGCAGAACGGGAATTATTTTTGAGGAGACAGGTGTTGAAATCCCTGAGAATGAGAGTGTCGTCATAAATTACCCCACTTCTCAAATCTTTGAGAAGGGATTCAAAGGTGTCAAAGCAATCAACACGAATATATAGAAGACACCAAGAAGCACCTTATTGTGATGAAGAATAATTTCAATGAAAGGATCTTCCACAGACTCGGTATACTGGCTGGGGGATGCACTGATCACCTTTCACGCAATTTCCGCATGCAGGTAAACAGCGACACCTCCGTCTTCTTTTCCGGTTCTGTCATTCCTATGTAGCCTGAAGCCTGGAAGAGAGTACATGGATGAAGGAAGTTAAAATGTGGCTTATAGAACTACTCTGAGACAAGGATACCGTCCACGTTGGTCACAAAAAGCCTCCATGAGATTGGAGTAGCTAGTGAGAGTTAATGGAGCATCCTTTTCCTGCGCGAGATTCAGCCATGAATCACCACTTGAAAGGGAAATGTACATTTTCGGACTCAAATCATAATCAGACATTATATTATTATTATTATTTAACATAACATAACATAGCGTCACGCCTTTTCCCATACTGGGTGGCAGAGGCACAGTTGTGCCCACTTTTGCATAACAGTTGTTTTCCATCACCGTTGTATTATAGAAAAAAATTCTGAGGCTTGAAAAATCGGCCGTAGCTTGAACGAACTTGATCTATAAAAAGTAAGTAGAAGTAGATCTATAATAAATACACCTATTTACGCCTATACGTTGTAGCGCCCCAGGCGCTGTACCCCACGGGATATTCTGACGATGAATTGTCCGAAATGGTTCGGAATTCTGAAAATTCCGTGGAGCACAACGCTGCCCAGCATTATACTCCACGGGCTTTTCAGAAGACGTCCCCCGGCCTCTCGCCATCATAATTCATAATTTTTTATTTCTTTATTGCACACAAATCAATTAAAAAATAAGATTTACATAAAAATTAAGTATAAGGCGAGCTTAACTCTGATACGATATCTCCTCCAGCAAACCCGGTTAGGATAGGAAAGGTTGTTTTCTGAACAGATGAACCTATGTGTACAATATATAAAATAATAAATAATAATAAAAAAATACAATTACTAAAATATTGCAACCTCTGCAATACCAAAAAAAATGTAAATCGTCTAAACCTCGATACGTTCGTAGAGGAATTTAAATACTATGATCCATCCCATTTATATCTGATAAAAGATCCCCTTGAAGCCAAATAAATAAATAACCTGATAACCCTCTTATAAGCAGCTGCAAAATACATCTCCTACAAACACAAATGCCTATTGACGATGACAACCGGTCTTCTTCGCTGCGTCCGAAACCGTGATAATTTGCAAAAACAAGTAAAATCACCCAGATAACACAATTCTATCAACCACCTATCGACACTATCGTAACTTTTGTAATTCACCCATTATAGTAGTTTATGTGACTGCTACACAATGGAGGGCATTAAGGTGTTACGACATAAAAATGGAGTATTTTTCGAATCCATTTACTCCACCATGAAGTCATCTACAGATTTGATTTTTGGGTTAACGTTTATTGAGTATTTGATTAAGATTTCCACTAAAGGAAACGCGATTGGATGAAATTTTCTCGATAGAATTTAATTACGAAAACACCTCTAAATTGTTTTATTTTTTCCTGTAATTCTAAAATCCTAACTAATTTCATTGTGTAAAAAACTTTTTAACAAAATAGCGTAGTTTATTTTTAAATATTTTTTCTGTCGTTTAGCTCTACGTTTTTTCATTTTTCCCCGATTCCGTCCCTCTCAGACTGCGGGTCTTTCCGCTTGGAGTAACGGGGACCTTTGCACGGACGAGGTATCGTCTTAATACTCGAGAGTTTTAATGCCTAATTATGTACAGTTACATACACTAGTTTATCTACACACATATCATAAGCTCTCTTTGATGTGTTCAGGAACCGCCTGTTTGACCGGCATTGCGGCATTGATCATTGTTCTGCAGTTATTTAGCTTGTTCTGTAGTACCAACTTCACAGACAAACTAGGGGCGGCACGCGGGCGGGCGTCGGCGTTCGAAATTTGAATGTCAGTACCAACTTCACAGACAAACTAGGGGCGGTACGCAGGCGGGCGTCGGCGTTCGAAATTTGAATGTCATAATATGTAGAAAAATTACAAATTATGGTCATAATGTGTAATTTTTCAGATAAGAAGTGAGTTTTTACCAAGTAGTTTAACATCATGCTGATCGTAACGTGCGGTTTTTGTAAGCAGTAAAGAGGGTTTATGATACGTGTGTAGATAAAAAAACTAAGACGTAAATATGACGAGGACTTATTAGTTTCTGCAGTCTCCAACAAAAAAAAAACTGGTCTGCTATAAAATCTATATTGAACCTCAAAAAAATTAAAAGTACACCTAAAGAAGTCTGTCATTAAATTCCTCTGAGAAAAATACTATAAATTAAGTTAATATGTTCTTCAATAATGTTAGAAAAAACCTTTCTGAAGCGATCCTACCCACCCCTCCGCTACCCCCGGAATCAAAACATCTTTCAAAAAGCCCCTTACAATCTTTTGCATTACTTTAGAACTCTGAACATGAAATAGAATCTTAAACTCTAGTCCAATCATTAGTGACATTCGGAATCACATGCTGGGGTGGACCCCCAAAGACTCATATACTAGCTGTCGAACAAGCACAAAGACTCATACTAAAAATTTGTCTATTCACAAACCATATGTTCCCAACCAGGACACTACATGAAATATCAGATACTCTAACCGTCAGACAATTGTACATATTACATACCACACTGAAAAAACACTCTCTCACCCCTTACTTGAATGAAATCAGTAAAAACCGGCTAAATGTTGGCAAAATAAAGTTCTGCTTCTGAAAGCAGGGCATACGCCTGCTTTCAGAAGCAGAACTTTATTTTTAAACATATTCCTCGTCTTTCACGGACCCAGACTTTACATATGATTAATCAGAACATTTTTAAGTACGTAAATTTGAAGTTAAGTATATAAACAAACTGGCTGCTTAAACTGGACTATAATCAAGTTTAGAGTTTTACTTTGTTACAGTGAAAATATTTTCACTGTAATAAAGTAAAACTTTTCTCTACAATTCACATGTGTAACAAATACTCACACACATCTCACAAACCTTTTCACCGACACAACCATAAATTACGTGCAAAGTATGGCTAAATACTATGATATATGTTGTTACTTATTATTTAAGTTGTTTAGCTCTAAGGGTGTAAAAGTGAGTAACAGGTATTTAAAATACCTAGCTTGGTCGTTGGCCTGCTTCACGAAAACTGTAACTTTATGACTATTTTATGTTCTTGTAATAATTTTCTGTACTTTTATGGTTAATGAATAAACATTATTATTACTATTATTATTAATATAATAATATACTTAATACTTATAATTTACTACTACTACTATTATACAGGGTGATCAATCCAAATGGGTCAGTAGGGAGAAGTCAGTAACTATGAGAGATAGCGACATCTGTTCTTAGGAACCATGGCTTCGATTTTAGATTAAATAATAATGATATCCCAAGTCACCCTGTATACCAATTAATACTTACATGCTTAGTACCTATGATTTTAAAGAAAGAGGTAATGCCTATTCACATGACTTTTAAATATATTCAGTGTAGGACTGTCCCTGATGGTGCAGAGGAGTGCATTTCACAACCGAATAGCCCGGGGTCTAAACCCGTTCTCATAGGAGACGATGTTATGCTGTGGAGTTGTGAGCATGTAAACTGCGTGAGTTCTACCAGGCCTGCTGGAAGAAAGAAATTGAAAACTGTCTCATAAATAGGTCGGATAGCGTGGATTCTATTAAATCTTGTAGAGGAAATTGAGGATGTGTGAATCCCGACGAAGACGGATTGGCAGCCATTTAAACTCCTCTCGATGTTGCAAATGCTGCGCAAATACATGGTCGTATTTGCGCAGCCCGCAGATAAACCGAATCCTGAGATTTTTTGAAGTCGTTATAGTTTGTTTAGTAGTTCTTCATTTGCACTGACCCAGCAGACATCAGCGTAATCTATGAGGGGTAGAAGGAGAGACATAGAAGGATTGATTTTGGTATGTCGAGGCAAAATGTATTGAAGTCTCCTGAGAGAGTGAAAGGTACCAAATACTTGGCGACTGACCTGATTGACATGCGATGACCAGGACAGCTGGTTGTCGAAGATTAGACCCAGGTTTTTAGCTTTATCGCTATATTCGATTGTAACATGACTGCGTGAACCGCCGATATCTCGAATAACATGGAACTTTCAATGAGGTCATGTAAGGCTTAGTCGATGCCGGTCAACCTCTAGTGTCACTGTGGCTTATCAAAATGGGACAGCCTTTATGTAGGTAATATCATTTTGATGAAGTTCATGTTACAGTTATATTAGACCCATGAATTGCGTGCGTATACTCGAGAATATGACAAAAGTTGATAATATTTAATTGGCTGAACCGATTTTGATGGAACATAGAACCTTCGCAAGGAAATCAGCTTTAATTTTAATTGGAGAATAATAAAACGAGTGAATCAAATATTAATAAAATAAAGAATCTCGCGACGAAATTACTGAATAGCGCGAGAAAATTACTGAATAATTTTGCCAACGGGCAAAATAAAAACAGGAAATATTAAACTGCACATTAAAAATACTGACTTGCACAGCAAATATACGGGAAAAATACTGCGGTAGCTTAGGTAAAGGGGGTAAGTGAAGCGAAGCCCCCTTTATCCTTCGTGTTAGGTTCAACATGTAAGAACAAAATAACATACTTAAAACATAAACTTAAGTACTCATTAAATATTTAAAACATAAAAAGTGTTTTTGTTGATCTTTGCTGCTGTGCAAATTTTGCTGTGCAAAATCAGTATTTTTGATATGCGATTAAATACTAGCCAATAAAAACTGTCTGGGCGATGTGGTGGGTTCGTCGGTAGAGGATAAACAATGAAACAAAAAGACCATGACACAATAGATGTTATGATACAATCTTTGGCTAAGAATACCTTGTAACAGAATAAATCGACATATACACTATGGTTTACCTTTTATATGTTGGATGTAACCACTTGGATTTTTTCAAATTGCCTATACCTATGTTGCATTTTTTTTCAATCAATAAAAAAATGGAGGTTGTTATCGTTCTTTAAATTCTATCAGATAATCATTATCATTAATTCTAGGTAAAGCAAGTTGTACTAAAGATTTTGTCACGAGGTTTTTAAAAGGTGTTTTTAAGATACGGCCTATTCTGCCTAAATATCAGAATTGCTGGGACCCTAACATTGTACCATCATATCTCTCTAATCAATTTTTTGATGAATCTTTAACCTTGGACGTGATGACTAAAAAGTTGGTGACTCTGCTGCGTTGTCCACGGGACAACGGGTTCAGACGTTATCCCTATTTAATCCTTGCCTGCGAAGCCTAGGGTCCCGGGTTCGAGTCCCTGTGAGGGCAATTTTTTTTTTGATGAGAACAGCTGTTTGTACTCTAGTCATGGTTGTTTATCTATCTAAGTATAAGTATGTATGTATAAGTATATAAGTATGTCTATCGTTGTCTAGTACGCAAGATACAGGGAATCCTAGTTTGGGGCTAGATCAATGTGTGTAAATAGTGTCCAAGGCATTATTATCATTATATGTATTTATGTTATTTCTCCCCAAGGAGGTTGTTCTACGGCACGGGCCTAAGCCAAGTGCATAGTGATGAATGAGTGATTATATGTGATAATGACGAATTCCCCATGAATTTTATTTTATTAACATTGGAAAACCAACAGCTATATTTAAATGAACAATAGGAATCTTATATAAAAACAAAAATGTCAATTATAGGTTTTCGCCGACAAAAACATACAATAAACAAATAAAACATTTAAAGTACTCTTAAATAACAGAAGTGGTTCGCATTATTCATAGCCCCAAACGTTTTTAGATGACATGCGGTAACAAGTCACATTAAAAAAGAAAAAATAATAAATAACAGAAAGTCGTAATACTTAACCATTCTAGTCATAGAAAAAGTCTCGGTACAGTGATCTCCTCGCTGGATTAACACCAGTGTTAAACAGGTCAAGATCAATATCTCCGCACAGATTGTTGAATCTCTGACAAGGACGCCAGAGGAACGTAACTTTTCTGTAGTTAGTGTTTGACTTAGGAAGCGAGAATAGCGCATTATAATGCAATAGCCTACAGGGCGCTCTAAATGATAATAGAGCAAGTAAATAAGAGCAATCAATGTCATTAGAGGTAATTTTAAGAAGGAATACCAAATCTGCAACCTCGCGTCTGAGTTGAAGAGGAGACAAATGATGTTTTCTGCAAATATCGAGGTAAGAATCTGATTTGTATTTAAATTTAGTCCGATAACAGAGATAACGCATAAATTTAATATTTTCAATCCGGTTAATATGAATGAATTAGCGAGGACTCCAAACCTGTGAAGGGTACTCAAGATTACTTCTAACGTACGTACAATAAATAATTTTAAAAGTTTTAGCTTTTTTGAAGTCTCTTGAGGAACGCATCACAAAACCCAGAGCCCTCGAGGCTCTAGTTATTATTTTCATGTGTTAAAATAATGGCCTTATTATTATTATTATTATTAATTAAACTGTGTCATATTACTATCAGCGAGACTAGTACAGATGTAATCATAGTTGAAATAATTAAAACGTCCACACCGAATAAACCTAATCGAAGATTGAAAAATCCATTTTTTTTGACAACTCAAAGACACATCTTAATTAATGCAAGTTCCCAGTCAATAAGCCGTTGGATTAAGAGTGTCCTCAGGACAGTGATATAGAGGTGTCTATGTTCACGTCTCTTATTACGCGGCATGGGTCGACATCGGCACTGCGCTGCGCCGTTGTCTCTGTTGACGTTATCAACTCATCAGGCGTGCCGTGACTGGACCGGCTCTTAATAATATTATTATTATTTAGTGCACAGAAAACACAATGGAAATATATCAAGATAAACCACAATACATCTTACATATTTACTTACTAGTAGTATAAGTGACTGCTACATAATAGAGGGCATTAAAGTCAAAGTCAAAGTCAAAGTACTTTATTACTGTAGATATTTACATATACTTAGCAAACGTCATTTTTTGCCTCTTCTCTACATTGGACCACTGTGGGAGAAGAAGGGCGTAGAAACTCCCACAGATTGATTTTTAGATCTCTTTTAAAAATAGTTTGTGCTTAACTAATACAAATATGAAAAAAATAATTATTATGATTAATAAGTAGGAATAAATAATTACAAAATTATTGACAGCAAGAAATTAATTAATAAATAAATTGATTAATACAGATTAACCCCATACAGTCCTGTCATTTAAGTAATCTTGAACATTATAATATCCCTTTTTCGGCAAAGTCGCTTTAAAATGCTTTTTAAATTGCTCAAATGGCAATTTCAAAATCTACAAAGGTATCTCATTATAGAAGAGAATGCACTGACCCTTGAAAAAATTGCTAACCTTCGTGAGTCTAAACCGGGGCGCACATAGTCTGTGATTATTTCTAAGGTTAACATTACAGCTATCCCTACGTTTGGAAAATATTTTCGAAAATAAATTGACTAGCTACAGTTAGTATGTCAATTTCTTTAAAAAGCTCTCTTAAGGAGTCTTAAGAGGAATTGCTCGAATAGCTCTTTTCTGTAAAATAAAAATAGTTTGAATATCCGCTGCTTTCCCCACAACAAGATACCATATGACACTATGAAAGTAAGTAAAATATACTAGCCTAGATGTAGCCACATCCGTGCTTTGTCTGATGTTCCTAACATCGTAAGCCGCAGAACTTAATTTAACAGCCAATTTTTCTATGTGGGGTCCCCACTGTAATTTGCTAGCAATGTTTATTACAAGAAACTTCATATCTTTTAACGTGCTGTTGTCTAAAACTAAACTAGTCTCAACTTGCCTGATATTTGGAAGAGAGAATTTGATACACTTGGTTGTACCAGCGTTTAACAAAGAAAGACAATACACCATTAAAATCTCCTTTTTGTCTTTCAATTTTAAAGACCATTGAAGTATCATCAGCAAACAACATTATGTCAGTCAATTTCTCCACCATGAAAGGTGGTTAATACTCGAGAGTGGGTTAGGCGAGTTTCATAATAATATCACTCGAGAGTTTTAATGCCTAATTATGTATAGTTACATACACTAGTTTTTCTACACACATATCATAAGCTCTCT
This sequence comes from Argyresthia goedartella, assembly GCA_949825045.1. NCBI lineage: Eukaryota > Metazoa > Arthropoda > Insecta > Lepidoptera > Argyresthiidae > Argyresthia > Argyresthia goedartella. Next base: position 13,848,199 of record OX463821.1, on the reverse strand, counting down.
TAGATGTGTTCAGGAACCGCATGATCGACCGGCGTTGTGGCATGCATCATTGCTTTTCAGTTGTTTAGGCTAGGTTGTTTAGGTTGTTTTGCTAGGGGCGGTACTTAGGTGGGCGACGGCGTTCGAAATTTTGAATGTCATAATTTGACAAATTTTTGTACATAATGGTCATAATGATCAATATCATATAAGAAATTAGTTTTTACCAAGAAGTTTATCATTATGCTGGTCGTAACGTGTAGTTTTTGGACGCAGTAAAGAGGGTTTATGATATTTGTGTCGATAAAATAAATGTTCATACATTTATCTAAGCTGGCAATACTTTTTGTTTCTATCGCTAAGCTTCTAATCTGTACTTCGATATGATTGTTATTTATTTGTTATGATTGTTATTGTTGAATAGATATGATTGTTGTCTATGACTCTCTTGTCTCTCGCATACTTACTTGTAACAGTGAAGTGTTCGTCGTTCAGATAAAATAAAACAGCTTGATTAAATAGTAAATATCTCTGCATTTTATTAAATAACTTCAAAAACTCATCAGTTTTGATCGTATTTATCGAGTGGGAAATTGCACGCTTCCACCAATGTAAAGCCGCGATTATGTTATCAGGTCTCATCATGTAGCTGCCATTATCATTAACTTTAAGCAAGCTTAAAAAATTACAGCTTTCAAAGAGCTTTGTATAAAGCCAACCGTAATCTATTGCAGGGCCGGCCAAAACTAAAAGGTCCACAAAACTGGCGAAGCCTCTAATTTGGCATCTCTTGAAATAAAGAAGATGTTCATGAGACATTCATTGTAAGACTGGCCAATTATATAACAAATAACAGATAACCCCTAAGGTGAAGAAGATGTATAACCGGTTTCAAGATTTTTGTGAATACGAATAGCGCACTGTTAAGGCCGATAGGTAAAACGTTGAATTCGTAAGTGTCTTGCTCCCACTGAAATCTCAAATCTTTTTTTAAAATCGGGATCGATTTTTATCAAAACATATGCATCTTTCAAATCGAGCGTACTCATCAAAATATTCCTCGATATTAGTTTTAATGCTGTACACAAGTCCTCAATTTTAAAGTGAGCTGTGTCAATAAATTTGTTGTGACATTTTAAGTTTAATATGAATCTCATTTTTCCATTTTGATTTGTGATCAAGAAGATACTTGTTAGATATTGATCCGTTTGATACTGCGCCTTTTGATATCAGATTGTCAATGGCTCTCCTAAAATGATTTTTTTCAGCCACAGAGTAATTTTGGGATTTTGGTAAAGCCTTCTGAGTAACAGAGGGAGAAAATGGTATTTTATATCAATCAATATATGAAAGAATAAGAGGATCGTCAGTTAATAATTTACATATGTCATAATGTAACGCAGGCCTACCAGCATAGTTTACCGGAATTGTCTGCGATGGTACTGCTGATTGGCTTGCCGATGCGACGATGGTTTTGATGAGGGACCCGGCCGATTCTTCATCGAAGTCGTGGCAAGCTTCTTCGTCCTTTGAACTTCCTGTTGCCTGCGAGGCCGAAGAGGACCCTTCCAGTTGAAACGCTTCGCTGGTGCTGGCTTCTTGCTGGGTGGAAGCTTGAGTAAATGACTGGACTTCAGTTCTGCAGCGGATTTATGTAAAGCTCCAGCTGATTTTAAAGTGCCAACTCAATTTTTACTAAAGTGGTACTGGTCAATATTAGTGTTATGAAGATGTGATTTCATATCCGGTTTCAAAGCAGTAAGGATGAATTGTTTACGTGTCTTCGAATATGCATGTTGGTAGTCACAAGAAATTGTGCACGCATCCATCAGAGTTTTAACCATTTTCATGTCTTTGTCATTTGTTGAAATCAAATTGGATAAAACTTAACTCAGGCATGCTATAGCTACCATCAGATCTTTTGTCCTTCTTCAATCGATTTATCAAGATGTAATATGTCAATATCAATTGTATCAGTCTCGTCTGGAATAACAGTTACGGCTGTGTCTGTCGTCAGTGGTACCGTTGTTTCATCTATCAGATTTGTTTCTACCGGTAGAACTGGGTCTTGTACCTCTTCAGGATCACAATCGCTGAATGCTGGTGTTAGAATTTCGCTGTCTGAAAATAACGAGACCAAAGCAATAATAATTCAGTCTGACTTGAAAAATTTATTCCCTAGTACTAGTCGCTATAATTAGTCTGATTATATCAAGATATATCGTTGAAACAGTCCTCTGGTATTATCCGTCATGAACCATTCCACTAGTAATGACCGCTCAAGACTGTGACGTTAGCAAGCCTGTAGATGAAACGGTCCCCACAGTACTGTTCGCTATTTATTCTACTGTGCTAGCATATTGATCTCGCAATTCCACAACACAATACCTAACTTGTAGATAGGTTCGTAATAAGTCTGTGAACCAGTCCTATTGAACTGGCCGCTATAGACTATACATCGGTACGTAATTAGAATAAAACAGTGAAGTCAAAAGGCTGTGTACTGTTTAGCAACTAGTAGCGTCGAGCTATACTCAAGGTTTGGCTTTTCACGACCAGGTCGCGGCACAACTTTCACTGTGGTCATGTTAGGGCTATTGGCTGCATATGAGGCAGGCCTAACTTTTGTGTTGCTGTGACATGTCATTTATAGAACAGCTTGTATTCACAAAATGAACAAGCTTAGTTTTGGAGTTATTCTATAATTTATGGTGGATTTCGTATTCTCAGGTATTTTTGATTTGCCTTTTTATTAGATTAGTTGAGATCAGATTAAACACAGTCGGATTTATAAAAATAGGGGTTAAACAGATACATATTTTAGTTCCTTAGTTTATTTCAGTGATTATCGTCGTGATACGTTGAAGTTTTATATTTGTCAATTTAGCTACCTACTGTTTAGAACAGCAGTCAGTGTATAGGTATGCAACTATGGAATGTTACGTGTATGTTGTTGTGAAATGAACGGGCTACTGACCCCGACTCAAAAACGTCTCAACTAAAATAAACTGAACAAAAGTTGGCGTCAGTGCTTTTACGAACATACGGTGCCACGCGGCACACTTGTGCCCACATTTTTATTTTTGTTGCCTGTAGTGTTTCCCACTGCCGGGCAAAGGTCTCCCTACTCTTAGTCCACACGTCCCTATCTTTTGCCTTCTCCTGCCAATCCGGGAGATGCCTCTCCAGGTCCTCACGCCATCTCCTCTTAGGCCTACTTCTGCGGCGGCATCCAATTTGAGGCACCCAATCGATGGCGATCTTTGCCCACCTGTCGGGGTCCATACGACAGACATTTAAGCTTAGCACCCTGAGCACTAACATGTACGATACGAGTTAAGGAATACAGTGTGGTATTTCTGATACGGTGCCGCTAATTAACTCGTATCATATTGTGCTCCATAGCTCTTTGGCAAACCTACAGCTTGGACCTTAGCGGATCGGTCAGTGACCATGTCTGGGCGCGGATAAGCATCTCGACGAGCTTCCGCTTAAGTGGTGTCAGTGGAAGGATTCCCCTCATCAGGAGTTCATTCATGGACCAGTAACTCTTCCAGGCGTTCGAAATAATTCCATCGATTTGTTTGCTCTAACTGTTTTCGAATGAGACACGTTCCCAAGGTTCAGTAAAATAATTAAAATATACTCCGTTCCACGGGTGGACTCCTAGGGAACAAAATACTGGCAGCTCATTCGTCAATCAGCGAAACAATTAGCGAAGATGGTCAGTTCAGTGGCTATGAGGGTCGCTCACTTTAACCAATGGGAGCACAAGGACGATTGTGGGAGCTCGTTTCGTGGAATAGTATATAATTTAAATACGTGTTTGAAACTAGATCCTGTGGTAGCCGGACACTCTCACTTTTCAATAAGTACGTAATTTAATTACATAATTGTGATGTAATCTGAATTCGTAATTCTGTAACTTTTCCACAATCTCAAGTTAAATATAACCAAAGCGTTTCGTTCATCTGAGGACATAAATCAGGGAGCTGGTTTTGAAAAGGTTTGTACGAAAAAGTATATGAAAAGTAAGCTCATCTCATGGACGTAGTATTCTAGAAAAATAACAATACCCTGGCTCAACTCTAAGGAAGAATTAAGAATGAAACTCATAATCTTAAAAGGAGCGATTAATTATTTACGCAAAAAGTATGCGAAAACATAATTTATTACAAGACCATTAAAAGTTTCCTTGTTTTTCAAATTCTTCTCTATTCCCTTCAATTAAAGTACAATTTTCATAGCTGATATTACATTAAGTGTCTGGAAATTCGTGACATCTTGGACGGTAATTGTAGAGTTACGATTTGGACAGATCGTTTTGGGTTTTATGCAAGTTCCACTTTAATACCTAACCCATGACCTATTTCCGTACGAACAGTTGGAAGAATTTATTAACGATCCTTGGTTCGCTAGCCTCGACACCTTAACGTTAACCGTTGTAACTAATGATATACACTTAGATTACTGCTGTTTTAGGTATTTACTTAAGCAACAAGACCAATATGAATTCGAGTTGACAATTAAAGTGGTAATTACTTAAGACCCAACACCAATATGAATTTGAGTTAACAATTAATGATTTAAATTAATCGAAAAATCTTAATAATACCTTCATACTATATAATTACGCATTATACAAATAAGGTTGCAAATTGCAAGATTGGTTTCTCTATATTTGCAGACAATATTAAAAAATATACCTGCAAAGATTCTGCTTTTCTCTTCTTCTCGCTTTCTAATAATATAATAAAATCGTAATGAAGTATTGGAGGAATAACATATTGACAGGAAATAGTTTGGGGATCAATAAAGCCAAACTACCTAACCTATCAAAATAGGCTTTCCGATTAAAAATAATCAAATTATCTAACAACGGATCAGCGGTACATATCATCACGCTGTGATAAATAGGTGCTGAGCAGTGAAATAAAACATTTTTACGATAAGGTGGCGACGTCTACTCTGATTTTTCGTGAACTTCTACGACGACATGACATATGTTGTAGGCGTCTGTCCAAAGTACAGACCTACATAAGCAGTTTGTATTGTGTCAAGATTAACACGTAAATTGAATAAGCGACCCCGTTCGTATAAGTTTCAAGAATAAACACAATCAATCACCGACCGACTACACCTGATTCAGTTTAACCTTCCATATACCTATAGAAAGATTTAGGCAGCTTAGTCGTCTCCCAAATAGGTGAGCCCGACTGAAACTTATTCGTCGGAGGCAAGTTTACCACGGAGCTGATCATCGAAGCGAAGATGAGCTTGGACACCAAAGCAACCAACAACTGCTGGTACACAACTGACAGCTGTTTTGTCTTGGTGCTTTTGTAATAAACAAAATATTGAATTGTGTCCTAGTTTTCTTTCGGAAAGTTTTATTCGGTAACGTTGTGATATTTTCCGCGTAAAAGCTATTAAATAAAATCTTATGGTTCAAAGTGAATTTATGATTCCTAAAAATCTAAGGCGTGCATTATTAGGAATCACAAAACTAGCAGGGAACTTGAAGAAATCATACTATTAGGCCAGAGCTCTTCACGTAAGTGCTTTTTGTGTTTAATTATATTATTGAACTATGACATTGTTTTAGGTACAATTCGTTTGATAGAGACATAACCCAGTGTTTTTGGCCAATTTCAAGGCAATTATTTTTTTACATAACGCAAAATCAAACAGCGTCACGCTGTTTTTTGCACGGTTGCACGGTTTTTCCCATACGGGCTAGTTACTGATACTCCGTTTTGCGTAACAGGGGGCTAGGACATTTCCGCAGCTATGGAGATTTCCTCTCGATGTTTTCCATCACCGTTCGAAATTCCTGTTGAACGTGGAAGAATGTGATAAATAACTTATATCATAAAAAATATCTTCAGAAAGCTTTATTATTTTCAGCATTGGTACGTGGTCAGGGTCCGGTCCGTTCCGGGATTTGAATATGTATTTACTGCGTTGTGAAAAATTGTTGGGTATCGATAATTTGTTAGTTTTGTCATTTAATGTTAAAGAGGTACATATTTTCTATTTATATTAAAGGATTCGCCGTTTCAATACGAATGAGCATTTGCTAGATGCGTGTTGCGGTGCAATGAGCATCTGGTTGAATTATTATCGGAGAAATCCCAAACTGATTTTGTCAAAGCACGTTCAATGTTTCACTGTCAGACTAAAACAGATGATATATGACGTAGGATTAATTGATAATCCATATTTTCCCAAAAAATCTCGGGATTTTGTAAAAGGTACTTAGTTTTAAGTGTTTCTTTTTGTTCTTACATATTCAACCTAACATGAAGGATAAACTTTATCCTTCACCTAAGCTACCGCAGTGCTTTCGCTAAAATACGGATTATCAAATAATCCTACGACATATATTCCAACTGTCGTTGTTTTGCTTGAAGAACTATAAAAGACGGGGTTTGGGGTTAAGAACAAAATGTGTAGCTGGATAAATAAACCCATCGGCGTTATGTTGCTTGAAGATCTGTTAAAGACAGGGGCAGCAGAGCCAACCCATAAAAAGAGAAAAAAAATTGATGGTGAATAAATATACAAAAAAGCTTTGTTTTGCTTGAAGAATCACAGAAGACCCAGAGCCCCCCTTAAAAAAACAAAAACACCAGCCAGACACATACACATATTGGCATATTGAAGTAACAACCAGAATGAAACAAAAACAGCACCTGGACCCATAGACGTAGATGTGCTGCTAAACCTTTCTCATGTTGAAGTCATTTCAGAATGCAAAAAAGACGAGGTGTTGGGGGGCGGAGCTCCCCTATCAATAGGGAAACAAAATCAGCAGCTGGACACAGAGACGAATCGGCGTATTAAAGTCGTAATCAAGATCAGAGTGCGACTAAAGCGTGGGGTTTGGGGAGCGAGCCCCCCATTGAAAGAGAAACAAGAACATAAGCGTGGGGCGTAGCTCCCTTATCAAAAGTGAAATATTAATAGCAGCAGGTAGTTTTGGGGAACCACTTTTAAAAGTGAAACAAACATATTGGCGCTGCTAATCCCTTCTTAATTTGTAATTACACTCAGATTGTAACAAATGCGGGGGGGGGACGTGTTGGCGCTGCTAATTGTTTCTTGCGTTGTAAACATGATTAGACTTCAACAAAGCCTAATATCAAGCCTAAACGTGCAATCCGGTACCGATAATCACTTGGTGAATTGGAAGATAAGAAATTGCCACTGGACTACTAAATTATTGGTTTTAGTGGGATACTATAGCTAATCAAATTATTGCTAATAAAGACGGTTTTTCTAAAGTTTTACTTTTTGTTTAAAGTATTATGTTTACTAACCATGTTTGTTCCACACTTTTCCTCCGTAAGGTTTTATACCTTTTTCGGTTGGTATATGGAAGAAAAAATAGGAATCCTCGAAAAAATATTTCAGGATTTAAGAGTTTCGCTATTCAATCTATCTAATCGCAAACAAGAAAGTTAATAAGTATAAAATAGGTTTTACCTTTTGTTCTTTTTGTGTTTGCTGTACTGTTACGCCGAAATACTGAAATAAAAGATTTCGATGTTCCTTTTCAGGCTATAGACACTGAAAAATTTATATCGACTATATTAATGTACAATCGGCAAAGAAGTTCGGTTTGCAGGGCACACAAATGCCACTCTTTGTGTGCGTAACGTTGCGACACGAATCGCTGACTTGAATGTGTGTGCGTTACATTGGTCGTCACAGCACAGTCACAGATATTATAATACTGTCTGAGCATACAATCACTATGTGTCTTCGTTGAATATAAGACTAGTTTTTACCGCTTCCTACAGAGTGGACGATAGCCCAACGGGTTAGATGCCAGACTAATGACTTTGAGGTATTGAGTTCGATCCTCTATCAAGGAGGGAAAAAGCATGGTGATGTTTTTTTTTAGATACTTTTTTTTAATTATTATTGATCAGACCAAATATTTATTCTAGATTAAGGGCCGGTTTCACCACTGCTGATGAAGCCTATCTGCCAGTTAAACTTAGATTTTTGTATGGCGTTATTTGACAGATAGGCTTTATCAGCATGTGGTGAAACCAGCCTTATTTTTTTCATAATAAAACAAAATTATATTTCGTCCTAATAATAATTTATTACTAGTTTGTTATAATAAACTACACTTAATTTACTTATTTTAGTTTTAGTCAGACAAGGACAGATGTCGCAGTTGATGATATATAAGCTATGAATCAACATGCTAAGCAATTAGAAATTATGTGATAACTTCTAACCTGAAGTAGCAATAACATCATAGACATATAAATCACCTTATCTTATGATAACACAAAGCTTTCACATATTAATGGTTATGTTTTATTTAATATCTTAGTGGAGCTCCTTCTCTTACTATTATTTGTTGTAGTCTACTTCTCATGCCAGTGACCATATTCCAACACATGTCAGTGCCTCGCATTATCTCCCAGGTTGAAGTAACAACTTCATCTAAATTAGACCTAGATCTCACATTCGATGGATCCCAATTGAGCACCATATGTCCCCATAGATTTTCGATGGGGTTTAAATCAGGGCTTTTAGAAGGCCAGTCAATAACTGTCAAGGATTCTTGCTTGTTAAACCATTCTTGCACAATATGGGCGCGATGCACAGCGCAATTGTCATGGACAAAGTATATATGCTCATCCGGATATACAGTTCGTACGGTTGGTAACATGACGTTCTGTAAAATATCCAAGTATCCTTGAGCAGTGTTGCGAGCACTCACTTGCACTAATTCACCGGGGCCCATCGACGACATCCATCCCCAATATCCCAAAGTAATACGGCCACTACACCTGCACGGTAGAATGTTTGCTAAACTATATCGTTCATTATTTCTTCTCCACAGTATTTTACGCCCATCCTTGTCTGATCTAAAAGTCTTTTCATCACTAAAAACAACAACATTATTACACCAATCAAAGTCCAAATATTCACGGGCAAACCGCACTCTGTCTTCACGATGCTCATTAGACATCATAATCTTCTTCGCTGGTCTCCGACATCTTAAACCATCAGCTCGTAAGTGATTGCGAACTGTTTGTAGTGTTACATTATGAAGTGTCGCCGTAGACCGGGTGCTGGCAAACGGATTGCTGTTATGCGCTGCAATGATGTCGCGATGGCGATCAGATGCAGCTGTGTAGGCTACAGGCTGTGGGCCTGGTCGACGACTTTCAACATGTCCAGAATCTGCATACCTATGAACCCACAGTTGCACTGTTCTTCTCTGTAAAATAAGAAAAAAATACAATGAAGTAGTAACACAAGGTATAATTATAATCATAATTTATAAAAAACCTTCAAATTTATTTTTTATATGCATAACTCACCGATATCATTAAACGTCGTGCTATCTCGCTAATTGAAATGTTTTGTTCATACAAAACAATGATTTCCGCCTTTTTAAAAGTGGATAGATGACTTTCCATGATAGATAACAAATCTCAATCACAATTTACAAGGAACGAAATGCAATACAACTAATGCTGAGAGCGCGCAGACGCAAAACAATTTTAAAGAGGGTAGCTGTTACATTTTAAATAAAGAAGGTAGACTATGGCCTTTTTACCGGGCAAGTTTACAACTCTTCGAACTCTAGTTTGGTTAAACAATTGTAATCAATTTATATTCGATGCTATGTGAATTTAATAATACTCGTAGCTTCTAAAAAATAATTTCCTTTGAGGGATCGAACCTTTATCTACATATCGTAATTCTAGCACCTAATCCACTAGGCTATCGACTACTTTGCATAAAGCTGTGAAAACTTGCGTCATAATCAATGAATGTATGGGATCAGAAAAACGCACACAGACGCGACATTAACACGAATACTGTGTTAGTGTGCATTGCTAATCGTAGCTATTGGCAACGTTACGCACACAAAGACTGGTGTTTGTGTGCCCTGCAAACCGATCTTCTTTGTCGTGTACTGTCCCCAAATTATATGACACTTAAAATGTGACTATGCCATTTCATCGTATAAAATAATTATTGCTGTCTATTTATGTAGTCATCTCAAAGTAAATTTCTCTAAAAGGACATTCAGCAAACACTGTAATATACCGAAGTATAACAAGTGTATATGTAGGTATTGCCACCGCGCCGCAGTGACGGATGGATTGGTTTTCCGAGTTCAGCGGGCATGGTGAATGATTGATGATTGTAAGGGATTTGAGTGACGTTATGATTATACGAATACAAGTACACTGTGAAAGGCTCTGGGAATTCTCTTGGGATACGCAGATAAGCCGTTTGCCTCGTTTAACCCTTTCGTTGAGAGTACATAGCCTAACCGATATGCCGATAAAAAAAGAGCAGTCATGGCGGCCAGCGAAAATACCCGACGATGTTTGCTAAATGAGGGATTACTTGAAAAATAATGAGAATTCGATAATATACGCCTGAGATAGTGAGTTGCGCAGTTTCTGGAGAAACGCCCATTTACAAATAATGCTCCAATTATGTTCACGACGCTGAAAGCATTAACAGTTCCAACTTATCTAATGTCCAGAAGCAGTCGAAGTTTATGTGTCAATAGGGGGGCTCCGACCTCTCTTAACCCCCCGTCCATTACTCCGTAGCACGTTCACGGTGCCAGAAAGGGTTCATCATCATTATACTCAGCGCACATGGGTGGATGTGTGCTGAGTACGATGTTGGATATACGTCTCCTCGCTAAAGCACAAATCAAATAGTGTTGATGGCTCCAAATTGTCTATTTGTGCAGCAGAGTCGTTGTTTCAGTTTAAATAGGGGGCTCAACCCCCCCAACCACCGTCGCTGCTCCGTACAAGAAAGGGTTCACAGCTCCAACTAAAGTTCGTCGCTCCCTAATTTATTTTATTTAAAATAGAAATAGTCAATTAATGTAGGTACATGTTCTTATAATAATACCGACCTTTACTTTCCTCTTCAACTATCCAATCAATATCTGACACTATCACATCACTCACAACCAAGCAAGTAAACAGTGGGTCTACAATCTGAGCTCTCAAAGAATAAGGGCAGTATTGTCACATGAGTAAAGAAATGGAACAGAGACAAAGATTCATACAACCACGCCGTCGTAGGTATACTACATTAGCATAGGGCGTAAGCAAGGAGGATGAAAGACGATTTATTTGCATTCGACCTCAATTGAACAAAACTTTTTTGTTAGGCTTCACCCTCCGATACACTATGTCACGGGAATGATGGTGTGATTTTTTATGGACGTGGAATTTGTGCCCTATTTTATTTAAATAAGTGAATTGACTGTCTCGCGACAACTTGGACTGTAGATGTTTTTTTTGTCATTTGAATGTCAGGCTTATTTTCATTGTCATAAAGTGAAATTATCGATTACATTGTGCGGAAAAGATAAAAGAATAAAAACTCGAAAATACGCCACCAAAAACCCCTATACAGCAAATTTCATCGAAAACATTAGTGCCGTTTACCAGAACTTTAAAAGTTATTTGTGCAACAAGAGAGCAAGGTTCCAAATGCTTGTTTGAGTCCCGAGTGGGCGAAGGATTCTATATTTGAATTCTACGTTAAAATCTTGAGTGAGCGAGGGCCTCAAAGGCACGAAATTCAAATAACTTTGGTTTCGTGTTACACAAACAACTTTTCAACTCAGCAACAAATAAGAACATAACAAATAAGATAATAAAAAATACAACATTGAAAAATCAAATAACCTTGCAATTTTTCGTGACAAATTTACATGACGGAATATTTCTCTAATTGTATTATTTATCAATTAAATTGAATAGGAGATAGAGTAAATTAAGCTCGATTATTTGCAATTTAATAGCACCAAATACTGTAATCGAGTTAAAAATCGATAGCAGTATCTGTGATATTGGCAAAGTCGCAAATAGCTAAACAACATCGAATTATAACTCGAAGCCCGTTGGCTGTTTGCGATTTCGCCAATGTTCGCGGCATTCAAAATTAAAAAGCTAGTTTGTCTCACTCAGTGAGCGAAATGCAATTTTGCACGCTGTTCACTCGCAGCAAAAGCCTCTTTTTAGAGATGCTGAGGTGAAATAGTACATTTCCTTGAGGTGAAATAGCCTTTTTGAACGTGTTAGGAATAGATTTTTTCCGCTTGAGATCCCAAAATCAAGCGGCGAAGGTGCTATTTTAGCTCATAAGTCTGAAAACATAAATTCGCACCTAATGTATTGATTTTCTCGAGAATGAAACAGAGGCAAAGAGGAGTTGCAAATAGACCACTCAAATTGAAAACATGAAAAATGCGGCGATAGGATCGTTCAATTACCTAAAATTAAGGCATTAGTGGACTAATGATGATGAGTCGCCCTGCGCCCTTCTGTCTGACCCCTATCTATATTTAGGCCGTAATGATGTTGACATGAAGGGCGGGTACGTAAACGATTGCACGAAAACCGTCATACACAAGTCTTTGTAACAAGCTCGTAGATTACGTAGCTTATGATTTACCTTGTTAGAAAGCGAGTTAGTACTAAACTCGAGTCAACTTTGGTATTCCATAGATTTTCCGTATGATCCTGATATCTTATTTCAGCAGACCCATGTCTAGAAAATCATAATGGTAATAATCAATTTTTACAGAACACTCAATATACAATAACGACTAGCACGAGATCGGATTTTCTATATCAGTGGGCGGGTTTTGGTTTACGTAGCAACTCGTTACTTGGAAACTAAAAACTTTCACAAGCACCCAGAGAACATTAATTAATTTGCTTTAGAACATTTCAGGCATAATTTTATAACATTTGAACTAGTTTGCTTCATATTATTTTAGCGAAATGGGTAGTGTCTTTTATGTTACTTTGTTACAGTTTATTCTATGCTGCAATTTTGTAAATTTCTAAAAATATAAACAAAAAAAATGAGCCATATGACCAGAATTTGAATGAAATGAACTGGTCATAGACCTCTCAAATCCAATTAGTTCCTAACTAAAAATTATTCAACTTATTCCAAAAGGCTTTAAGCCAAAACCCACCCCATATACCTAAATAATTTAGGGCTTAGGGCCGAACTCGAGTCATTTTCAAACCCACATAAGGCCGTATTGTACCACACTGTTTGACAGCCGCTAAATGCAATTTAAATGACGTGTAAATACATCTATGTCCCATATTATGTAGGAACCTGGCTGAAAAACCTTGGAGTGCCTGACCGTGTTGCATTTAACCTGTACTTAGCGCCATTTAAAATTTGTCGTGCAAGTCTGCCGTTACATACTAATAAAAACATTAATGTTGATATTCAGATTTACTTCACTTTATATCAAGATATCGATAGTTGTTGGGCCGAATGAATAAACATAAACATACATATTTACATACAGGCACATACATTGCTTCTGAACCCACACTAGGGAATCACTGTGTGGTGGGAATCAGAAACAGCGACATCACACACATATAAAAATCCAAGACATAACCATTACATTGAAACATATCTTTTTATTTCTCCCCAGCTGAGGATTGATCCCGGGACCTCTCGCTTGGTAGGCAGAGCCTCAACCGTAGCGCCACGGAGGTCGTGAATAAATGTATCACCTGTCATTGGAAGGAAATGCTTAATTTTTGACGTTCGCTCATATGGCTAATGATGATTTTCTTATTGTTTTCTTTATTAATTAGGCCCAGTATCTCCGGCCTGCCACTTCCAATGGCATCTGTTTCCTTGACAAGTCCTCAACTAGCCAAATAGCGAACCGGATATTGGGTCTTTTATTAAAGACCCCGGGGCGACAATCTGGACTCATTTGAAGGGAAATGGCCTCGACACCCGACTCGAGCACCTAATGTTGTGTGTTTTACTGGATATATTGGACCAAGGGTAGATCCTGCAGTTTAAGGCCGATAGAGAGACAATTCTGAGCTTGATCATGAGATCAGTATGTACTCAGCTTCATAAAAACTGAGGCAACAAATATAATGACCACCAAAATATTTTTTTCCTACCCAAAATGGATATATGAACACCAAAAGTTGGAAAAAATATCAGGGCAAAATACTGCGGTAGCTTAGGTGAAGGGTAAAGGGGGTGAGCGAAGCGAAGTTCCCTTTATCCTTCGTGTTAGGTTGAACATGTAAGGACAACAAAAAATACTTAAAACATAAACTTAAGTACACAAAACATAAAAAGAAGTTTGGTGATCATTTATCCAAACACAATTTGGTGGACATTTATCCATTCTGGCAGTCATTTCGAATTTATTGGTAGTAAAATATGTGCGTTTTTGGTAAACGTTTAAACACAAGCCAAAACTGAGGTGTTCCAACAAAAGATGTCACTTGTCGATTCGCTCGTTGCCACTTGCCATGTATCCCACAGAAACCTTGGCAGTTTCGTTGATAAAAACCAGTCAAGGTCGAGTCTGAATCACATACGCAAGTAGTTTAGGTAAGTTCGACTTGGCCTTAGAAATTATAAATTTGCAGTTTCATCAGAAGACATAGACGCCTAAAGTGTAGATACATAATAGTATATAATTATGGTAGTAATATATTATAAGTATTTAGTACATTATTATAGTAATTAAATAATTTATTTTATTTATTTATATGTATGTAAGTACTTATTCTCTGTACTTATACTCTATCCTTGCTCAGCAATCAACCATTCCCTGGTTTGCTAGAAGAGATCTCTTATTAGAGATAAGCTCGCTTTTGTTTTATATGATACTAGCTTCTGCCCGCGGCTTCGCTCGCGTGATCCACAGGAAATAAATTTTATTTATTTTTCAGAAACAAACATTATAACCTCTATTATTCCCTGACAATTGAATATACAAACAAGATCAATATAATAACTGACCGTGTGAAAAGCAGCTCTCCCTTATGTCTACCCCGGCTAAATTAGGAGTTTGGCCTTGCAATTTATTTATGGTCTTGAAAGCAGACTTTGAGGGGAAAGCGTTGGATCTACTAAGATCATTCCTAAGCAATAGAATTCAAAAGGCAGAAGTTAACGGCGTAAAATCTGATGGATCGGGTGTTAAAATGGGCGTTCCACAAGGTTCCATATTAGGCCCTTTCTTATTCCTGGTATATATTAATGATCTGCCTTTCATGGTGGAGAAATTAACTGACATAGTGTTGTTTGCTGATGATACTTCACTGGTCTTGAAAATTGAAAGACAAAAAGGAGAATATGATGATGTTAATGGTGTATCGTCTTTAACCTCGTTCACAGTTAATAATTTATTGTTAAACGCTGGTTAAACCAAGTGTATCAAATTCTCACTTCCAAATGTCAGGTAAGTTGAGACCAGTTTAGTGTTAGACAACAGCACGTTAGAATTAGTAAATGATACGAAGTTTCTTGGAATAACCATTGATACCAAATTGCAGTGGGGACCCCCCATAGATAAATTGGCTGGTAAATTAAGTTCTGCGGCTTACGCTGTTAGGAACATCAGACAAATCACGGATGTGGATACATCTAGGCTAGTATATTTTACTTACTTTCATAGTGTCATGTCCTATGGTATCTTGTTGTGGGGAAAGCAGCGGATATTCAAACTATTTTTATTTTACAGAAAAGAGCTATTCGAGCAATTCCTCTTAAGACTCCTTAAGAGAGCTTTTTAAAGAAACTGACATACTAACAGTAGCTAGTCAATTTATTTTCGAAAATATAATGTATGTACGCAAGAACCTTACAACATTTTCCAAACTTAGCGATAGCTGTAATGTTTACCTAAGAAATAATCACAGACTATGTGCGCCCCGTTTTAGACTCGCGAAGGTTAGCAATTCTTTCAAGGGTCAGTGCATTCTCTACTACAATAAGATACCTCTGGAGATTTTGAAATTGCCATTTGAGCAATTTAAAAAGCATGTTAAAGCGACTTTGTCGAAAAAGGGATATTACAATGTTCAAGATTACTTAAATGACAGGACTGTATGGGGTTAATCTGGCTCAACACAGACCTTGCTGTTATTAATTTTGTAATTATTTATTCCTGCTTATTAAATAAAAATTAATCATAATTGTATTAGTTAAGCACAACCTGTTTTTAAAAGAGATCTAAAAATCAATCTGTGGGAGTTTCTACGCCCTCCTCTCCCACAGTGGTCCAATGTATAGAAGAGGCAAAAAATGACGTTTGCTAAGTATATGTAAATATCTACAGTAATAAAGTACTTTTGAGTTTGAGTTTTGAGTTTGGTGGATCCCTAACCTCGTGCAGAAGTAAGCGAAGACTCAGTTTTATTCGAGTGAATCATAAACACTCTACCTAGAGCGTGTTCTTTCTTAAATCAACAGGATTTCCTCTTTTCCTTCTGACAAATATATTTTTTTGCCATACAAAATACGAAGACACTTCGGAATATCTTTGGCAAAATCATCTGCTTCACATAATTAAAAAAATTGCATTAGTATTGTTTGTATTGGGTTATTAAGTTTCTCAGCAAGGTTGTCGAAGTTAAAATAAACGCGTTGGCTATTTTCAAGATGAACCGCTTAATGTATAACTGGCGGAAACCTTTCATATATTGAAAATACTAATATTCTCCTCATATAATGTCACTTCGTCATTTTTATTTACAAGGTCAAAAGCCTCCTGACCGCTGCTCTTATTTACATACTTGCAAATATACTTAATAGATTTTACAGAATTACAAAATTCAACATTAATATGAGCATTGAACGTGCCTGAAAGAACTGATTCTACGAGACCAACCAGCTATTATCGACTTCTATGTCTTTTATTTTCAGTTCGAAAGTTTTGTTCTGTATTGTGGGTATTCATCATCACCTTATTGTGTATATTTAAAAAATATCGAGGATATTTTTTGGTGCATTTATTGTCTTTCATGCAGGGAGATTTATTATTCAGGGATTCACATGGACATATTGTTTTTAATTATTTCTTGTAAAATAGGGTCTTCGTTTGGATTTGGTAGTTCTGCACTGATAACGTCATCCATCATATCAGGCGAAATGTGTTCAACCGGCCACAACAGTATATGGATATGAGGCAAAACTCGTTTTTGCCATTCTGTAGAATAAATAAAGGTACGTACATCTCCAAATATTTTACTTTTGTTTACAAAAGAAGTCATTTGGAACGAACCGTAATATTTACGGATGATATTCATATAATTGCTAGAATCAGGGTGAAGATCCATCACTAAACTGAACAATAAATTAGGCAGACGTTCATAGGGTGCAAGTTGGACTTTTCTTGCCTCACAACACATGCCAGGTGTTTCCTCCTTCCACTTTAAAGCTTTGCACCACTGACACTTGTGTATCATAGTTCCTACAGCAATGGTTTTGTCATTTTCATACAAAATATTGAGGTTATATTTCAAACCTGATTTTGTTTTGGTGGTCCATGGTCGTACACGTCTAGTTATTCGCTGTCCTTCGTTTCTCTGTTCATATCAAGATTGTGTTATTCGGTGCTGTTCAGAATTCACGTATTGATATGTAGCTACTGCTTCTCTATGTACTTCAGGGTGAATGTATTGTACTGAGATGCAGCTTCCCTGTGTACTTTAGGGTGCGTCCGCTGCTTTTTAGCTGAAGCTTTACGTTGTGTAAAGGTTTGAGTTGTTTATATTTCTTAAATGAGTTTTTAGCCTGCATTTTTTTCGTTACTCCAGTAAATCTGGTACTAGGCCTTTTATTTGATGAAAGAGACTCTTTCCAGCTAGTCAGCGTTTCAATGTGTTCTGAAATTAAAGAAACGGTTAATTCAGTCTCAGTCTGCTGAATGGTGAATGTAGGTGAGTCTTCATTATATTATTCTGTATTTAAATGTGTGGGCATTGATGACACTAAATCAGATTCAGTTTGCTGAATGGTAAAAGTGGGTGAGTCCCCATAAGCTTTTGTTTACATAACCACTCGTTTAATATCTCTTCGGACCTTTTGCGCTGCTGCCAATCTCTTAGATCGATCAATGGGAGGAGGGAAAAAATATGGAATTACCCATGCCCAGAAGTCAGACCTCTCTGCTATGTCCGGGTCCCTACACATTGAGCGGGCATCAACACGTGTAGTCAACGGACTAAAAACAACCCCTTTGTTGTATTGTATGACAGTTATCGATATAACTGTGAGCCATGGGCGTGCGAGCTTCACCGCTCCTATTTATACTCCTGGCTTCCGCGACGCTGCGAAAAACTTTGTCACTGTATATTTTACATTTATGTATAAAACTAAAGTCGCACAATTACTCACTGAACAAACAAATTATTATGTTAGGGCGTAAAGTAAGTAAGAATGTGCCCAGATAGTCTAGTCTAGAAAATTATTGAGAATTGTGTGGTTTAAATAGGGATGCCACAATTGGGTGGCAAATCAGAAAATTCACTCCATACCATCTCTTCTATTCCCTACCATTATGCGGTGGTACGTAACCCTTCGTTCACGAGTCCAACTTGCACTTGACCGTTATTCAGGGTACCATACTTTAAAAAGAAAAAATGGAACAATTATATATAAGAGCACTCGTCCGCTCTTCTATGTGTAAAAGTATATATTAAACGACCGATTAATTTGAAATTTGGTACATACACTTGGTTCATTATACATACAAAGGTCGGTCAGGACTTTGAAAAGGGGATGAATTTCGCCAAATCCATTCTTAACTCTACCCTATGCTATATAAGGAACCCCTGTACAAAGATTCATGTCTCTAGGATCAGCGGTTGACTAGCGGCCGGCGGTGAGGCGTTGATATATCAGTCAGTCAGTCAGTCAGTCAATCAGACTTTGAATTTTATATATACAGATAGATTTCAAAATCGATGGCATTTAGTAAGCCACGTCCAAAAAAACTATAAAAATTACATATTGACATTTAGACATTTCAGACCCGGGGTGCAGTGGTATTTCAAGTCCACCACGTTGGATTTTAAAATCGATGTTGTTTTCGTAATCAGTGACCCGATAAACCATACCCATGTTTATTTTCAGACTTTGTCACCCCATTTTCCCTTATTAGGGGTTGAATTTCAAAAAAAGGTTTATTCATTTAACCATAGTAGTAATCTTGTGGAGTTTTAAATAAAATAATCTAATGAATCTTGTTTCCAAAACAAACTTTAGACCCCCGTTTCACCCCCTTAGGGCGTGAATTTAAAAAAATAAACATTCTTAATGCACTCTTAGACCTTATAATAAACCAACTTGCCAAATTCGGAAACTCTAGACCCAACGGTTTGGGCTGTGCGTTGACTTTGTTTACACAGCTTCATCCCCCTTTTCACCCCTTCGGGGGTAGGATTTTCAAAAACGCTGAGATAACTGTTCATTAATTTTTAATCGTCATCCTAAACATAAAATTTAAAGATCATAACTTCAAAACTGACGAACTTTCATATAAACTTTGTCGTGTGAAGATACGACCTAACAGAAACTAACAGAACCTAACAGCAAACAACCAAGATAAAATTTAGTAGTATCAGTTTATTAGAAGTATAGTATTTACAGTGAAGTCTATAAAAAAAATGATGCGAAGATGAGGATGGATGAGATGTGAAACAGGTTTTATAAAATACAGATGTCTGGATAGAAAGAAGGAAGCGGAGACCTGGGTGCAGGTGTATTTGTTGTTGTAGATGTTGTTGAAATCGTCGTTGTAGGAACAGTAGCGGGCGTACTTGTAGTTACGCCTCGCAGGATCCCGTTGTAGAAATCGTCGTTGTAGGAACAGTAGCGGCGTTGGCACGGCTCGCAGAATCCCGTTGTAGAAATCTTCGTTGTAGGAATGGTAGCGGCGTAGGCGCGGCTCGCAGAATCCCGTTGTTTGAAGATTGATTTGAAGGTTTTGAGGGAGTTTGAAGGTTCGCAGGATCCCGTTGTAGATGGAGAATTTGGAGATTTGAAGGAGTTTGAAGGCTTAGCAGGATCCCGTTGTAGATGGAGAATTTGGAGATTTGAAGGAGTTTGAAGGCTTCGCAGGATCCCGGGGTTGAGCGACCCCGGGATAAGGCCTTTACTGGTACTTCCAGTTCAGAAACTGACGTGAGACTCTCCAGAATTGAAGAAATGTTCCGCTTTTATACCCTTTTTGGAGAGTTCTAAAAATTATTTAAATTAAACGTAATTTTTGAGAGTGGCCAAGAGAGAAAGAGTATTTTTGTAAAAGTATTAAAGTAAACATATCAGACCGCTAACGAGTTTGAATGGACATTGCCATGACAACCAGATAAACAATCAACAAATCAAATGTCAATTGTTGGTTTCAGGCTCGTAATATAAAATTTAAACAGTTCACATAGCCAAAATTATATAAGAACGAAAGGAAAAATAGTAGCGCAACAGCGCGCACGAAGCCCGAGATTGTAGAGTTTCGGAGAAAGCCAAAAACAAGGTCACCAAAGGTAAGCCCCTTCCCTATCGATTTAGAAGTGCTGATAACATAAAAATGCAGGGCGAACATGATTTATTAATGTATTCTTATGGTTTAAAACATTACAGGTTCCTATGGAAATATAAGTGATGACCAATAATAAGCAGCACAGCTCACCAAGTATCCAGCGTAATAGAGCAAGCACCCTGAAGGACAAACAAAAAGGACTGATGGTGGAGCTGGAGCTAAGGGTTAGGAAGCAAGAATAGCATGTGAGTAACATAACACTACATTTTCCCCCCGACCCTGGAAAAATTTTTGACTCAGCAAAAATTTTGATATATACAAAATTAAACCATAAAAACACAGCTTTGCAGAAACAGACATCACCAGGCAAAATCAGATATACCCTCTCTTACATTCATCATCTTCGTTCCGGTAAGGGTGGAGTTCACATTCAATGACTACCACTCTAAAAGTGTGTTTTCGTAAGGACATTCAGGCTTACTTAAGGAGTTGTCATCCGCTCCTGCGTGGAAAAAATAAAATAAAATAAGTAGAGGTAAAGAGAAACAAATTAATCCTAAGGTAGCTTTAGTCGCTACGACTTAAGACAAGATTAAGAGCGGCCCGAGCGGTAGAGCTCGAAGCCAGAGATCAGCCACATCGCCAACGAGATGTGTCTGAAATAAAGATTGAAAAAAATAAGTGAAGACTAACCAACGAAAATTCGAGGTCCTAAAGTAGAATGTGTTGAAGAACACTGGATTAAAGGAAGAAATAAAATAATAAGGTGAAAATGATGGTGATATTTATACATATATACAAAGTAACAGTTAATAGAAGTCAAGAAAATTTAGGATTTAATGTCTTTAATGTGCCACTTGCCTCTAACTCCGTTAGGGTCTTCTAGAACGTATACCAATGGTGAAAGTTTGGTTACTATTTTACACTTAATGAATTTAGGGGCAAGTTTAGCATTAAAGTATGTGCCAGCATTGCTTAAAACATGGTTTTTACGCCAAACAGTATTTCCCACATTAAATTCTTTAAAAGTCCGGCGAAGATCATAGCGAGCGCTATTTTTAGCGTGAGCTATGTGAAGTTTAGTTTGAACTCTGTGAAAGATAGATGAGAGGAGACCAGCATTAGACGCGTAAATATCACGGGGCATAAATATCAATTCCTCGAGATTCTGAGTTGGAGTATAGAAGGAACCACAAGGTATTGTTTCCCTACCAAAGACTAAAAAGTTTGGAGTAAAGCCAGTAGCAACGTTTGTAGCGCTGTTCATTGCGAACTGAATCTTAGTAAGATGGTTGTCCCAGGATCTATGATCGTCTCCTACTAGGGATGCTAGAGCTGTAATAATCGTACTATTAAATTTCTCTGTAGGATTAACCTGAGGACAATATAAAGCTGTGTGAAAAATACAAGGAACGTTATAAGAATTTAAGAATGAGTGGAATTCTCGCGACTGAAATTGAACAGCGTTGTCCATTATTATAGTTTGGGGAATGCCATGAGCTAGAAACACTGAATTTTCTAAAACATTAATGATATTAGCTGAAGTAGCCCGTTTAAGGGGAAAAATCATAGTATATTTAGTAAAATTGCAGTTAATTACCAGAATATACTGATTTCTTCTCCGGGTCATAGGCAATGGACCCATAAGATCCAAGGATATAGTTTGAAAAGGTCTCGAGCAAAGTTTAGGTTTACCCATAAGACCATAGGGAGAATGATTAGGGTGTTTGTAGGTTAAGCAGGTTTCACATGTCGAGATTAAATTGGCAATGTCCTTAAACATACCCGGCCAATAGTATTTTAAAGATATTTTCTTGAATGTTTTGAAGATTCCAAGGTGGAGTTCTGAAGGGGAACCATGGCTAACTTCAATAAGTGCATGTCTATCTTGTGGCAGTGGAACTTCTTTCCAAATAAAGTCGTCGTTTAGACAATCGGAAGAATGGATGCAGCGGTAAAGTTTGTTATCCCTGATAGTGTAGTTGGGATATGCGTCTGGGTTGTTGGAGCATCCAAGAAAAATCTTGTTGTAGTGTTCAAGTTCACGATCACGTGGTTCTTCAATCGTAATAGGATGTACACCTTGAGGTGGAGTTTCTTGTGAATCAAGACGTTCTTTATGCTTATGCCTTGATAAAAGGTCAGGAACAATGTTATCCTTTCCTTTTTTATGTTTCAGGACAAAATTAAAACATGATAAGCGTAGAGTCCAGCGAGCAAGTCTTCCAGATGGATTCGATAAGTTCTGAAACCATTTAAGTGCAGCGTGGTCAGTATATATTGTAAATTCCATACCATTGTCTAGGTAACATCTCCAATGTTCTAGCGCAGTTATTACAGCGAATGTTTCTCTTTCAGTAGTTGAGTAGTTTTGTTGATTTTTGTTTAGTGCTTTACTCATGTAAGCAATCACGACTTCTTTGTCATCTTGATGTTGAGTAAGCATTGCTCCTATGCCATAATTTGATGCATCACAATGTACAGAGAAGGGTAGTTCGAAGTTAGGGCAAGCAAGGACAGGAGCAGTTACCAAAGCTTCTTTAAGTTTCTGGAAAGCAGCTGCAGCCCTGGAATTCCATAAAAATTTAGGAGCGTTCTTTCCGGAACAGGTTAGTTGGTTGAGCGGGGAGGCAATAGTGCTGAAGTTTGGAATGAATCTTCTAAACCAGCTGCAAGTGCCTATGAATCTTCGAACTTCTTTTCTGCAAGTAGGTACAGAATATTCTAGAATAGCCTTTATTTTATCTGGATCAGCACGTAGACCATACTCGTCCACTAGAAAACCAAGGTATTTCAGTTCTTTCCTGAAGAATTGACTCTTTTCAAAGTTAATAGTCAGATTAGCGTTTGAAAGTTTTTCTAGAACTTTCATGAGAAGCGATATGTGCTCATCAAAAGTCTCGCTAATAATAATGATGTCATCCAGATAGCAAAATACCTTGTTCTCAAATTCAGGAGAAAATAGCGTATCCATTAATCTTTGTTGAGTTGCAGGTGAGTTAGTGAGACCAAAAGGCATTACTTTGAATCTGAACATACCTCTTCCAGGAACATAAAATGCTGTCTTATCTCTATCAGCAGTATTCAAGGGAATCTCCCAAAATGCTTTCGCAATGTCGATGCTTGATAAGTGTTTGGCATTTCTCAGGTTGTCCAAAATTTCGCTTATTAGAGGCAGACTATAAGCATCACGACGTGTGACTGAGTTAAGCTTCCTGCTATCTACGCAGAAACGCCATTCCTCATTCTTCTTTGGAGTGATGAGGACTGGAGATAACCATGGACTTTCGCATTGTTCAATGACGTTCCATCCCAGCATCTTGTCAACTTCATTAATTAAAGCCTTTTGTTTTTCAGGAGACAGTCTGTAACATCTTTGTTTGATCGGAAGAGAATCACCAGTGTCAATCTTGTGGGTGATTAAGTGTGTGTTTCCCAGAACACCTTTTTCTTCAAAAGAGATTGTCTTGAAGCGTTGGATGATGTCATTAGCAATGTTCTTTTGATTAGGAGTTAAATGCTCATAAGGTAAAACTTTAATATCTTTAGTGTCGATAGCCAAGCATTTAGGATCTGTAAAGTTAAGAGAAGTTAAAACACTAGGTAGAAGATTAAATTTTCTCCAAAAGTCGATACCTAGTATTAGAGAAGGGAATATTTCAGGGAAAACATAAGCTTTAATCAAGTGAGTTTCGTTATTGAAATGAACAGGTAAGTCAAAATAACCCAAGGAATTAATTTTTTGATTATTAGCAGTAGAGACAGTAATAATATCTGACTTGAAAAGTTTGCAGCCCAGTTTAAGAATTTCCAAATGAGAATTATTACCTAGAATAGTTACTGAGCTGCCAGAATCTAGTAAACCAGATAAAGTTAAGTCATAAATTTTGACATTAACGAATGGACGATTAAGATCTTGTTCTTTGGAGTAGAGTGTAGAAGAGATTTTGTAGCAAGCAAAGAAGTTTTGAATTGTTTTGAGCCAATTAGTCCACTCGTCCTTATCAAAATTTGAGTTACTCTTCAAGTCAGCAGTTAGTTTTTTGTACTAGTATTAGGTTTGGGAGAACAAGTAGGGCACTCTGCAGTTTTAACACCCTTAAGACCACATCTGAAACAAATCACGAATCGTGGTTGAGTGCAACTGTTCAAAGTATGACCCAGTTTACGACAGCGAACGCAAAAAGAACTTTCTTGGGGAGCTGCAGTTTGAGAGAGACTATTAACTTGTCTAGAAGGGTATTTGTAGGTTGGAGTGAATTTATTCATGAAGGGAGGAGAAGGTCGTGAGTTATTAGAAGAGTTTGGAGAGTCAACTGAACTTGAAGTGGAATGCTTGTAGTTGAATTCCGCAACATGAGGACTTTGTTGCAAATTTGGTTCTTTAAATTGTTTGTCTCTGTCTAGGAACTTTTCATAGTTTTGGCAAGTGGCCAGAAGAGAATCGATAGAGTCAATGTCCTTTAGTGCTACGAAGACTGAATAACATGGGCGAATATTTCTCAAAATAATCTCCAATTGTTCTGTTTCAGAAAGTCTTTTTGAAAGTCGAGCGAACATTCCAGACATGATGGATATAAAGATGACGATCGGTTCATCAAGACCTTGAGTACGATTCCTAATCGCTTCTAGAAGTTTATGATCATAATCAAAACCACCAAAGTCTTTGATTAGTAAAGAAGAAAGTTCGTTCCAAGTTAAATTTGGATTCTGATTATATTTAAATCTGAACCAATGAAGGGCATTGTCGGTGAAGATTTCGAACGCCTGAGAAATCAATAAGTCCCTGGACAAGCCACGAGCTAAGCTATATTCTTCAAGTTTTTGAAGAAAGGATCTTGGACAGCTTTTACCATTGAAGGTGTGTCTTTTCAAATCCTTGAAGACGTTAGTTGGAGGGAAAGATTGAATTGGTGGAGGAGGATACGGGGTATGGGTTCGGACAGAAGTTTGAAAGACAAGAGGGGGTTCCGTGACAGTCGGTTCAGCAGGAAGGTCCAGTGATGGAGAGTGATTTGCAGTTGAAGGTGGAGCCAAGGATCCGAACTGTTTAGAAATATCGTCAAATTTCAACTTCAAAGTATCGAAACTAGCTTTAGAGTCTGGATATAAGTCCGTATCTATTCGCTCCAATCTGTAAAAAACATGATTAATAAAAGTGTCTATTAATCGTAAGTATTTGGTTTCCCCTTGTAACAATTTTTCTATTTTACAATCCAGGTAAGTTAGAGTAGAACCAATTTGAGATAAGTCATCCTCAATCGGAACTGGAGAAGTCAGAATATCTTCGGGGTGAGAGTTCGCAACTAAACCCAAAACCTGTTTTTTAAGAAGCAAAACAGTATTAGCTGGTTCCTCACATCTAATTTTTACTTCGTATTCGAGCTCGGCCTTGTTAAGGAATTCGTACTTAATAACCCTTTCCATTGTTATAGTTAAGTGTAGAGTCAAGTGTTATAGAAGTGAAGTGAAGTGAAGTGAAGTAATGTAAATTAAATGTAGGCCTAAATATAATCCAGATAGTTGAAAAACTAGATGAAGTTTTGTTTTAGAATTTAGAAAATGTGAAAAGGATGAATAGATAAAGATTTAAGAGTGAAAGAGAAAACAAATCAAAGGGAAAGAGACAAGGCGCAGAAAAGGTGAAGAGTGGAGAAGAACTTTTACGTTGGGCGCCAAAATGTCGTGTGAAGATACGACCTAACAGAAACTAACAGAACCTAACAGCAAACAACCAAGATAAAATTTAGTAGTATCAGTTTATTAGAAGTATAGTATTTACAGTGAAGTCTATAAAAAAAAATGATGCGAAGATGAGGATGGATGAGATGTGAAACAGGTTTTATAAAATACAGATGTCTGGATAGAAAGAAGGAAGCGGAGACCTGGGTGCAGGTGTATTTGTTGTTGTAGATGTTGTTGAAATCGTCGTTGTAGGAACAGTAGCGGGCGTACTTGTAGTTACGCCTCGCAGGATCCCGTTGTAGAAATCGTCGTTGTAGGAACAGTAGCGGCGTTGGCACGGCTCGCAGAATCCCGTTGTAGAAATCTTCGTTGTAGGAATGGTAGCGGCGTAGGCGCGGCTCGCAGAATCCCGTTGTTTGAAGATTGATTTGAAGGTTTTGAGGGAGTTTGAAGGTTCGCAGGATCCCGTTGTAGATGGAGAATTTGGAGATTTGAAGGAGTTTGAAGGCTTCGCAGGATCCCGTTGTAGATGGAGAATTTGGAGATTTGAAGGAGTTTGAAGGCTTCGCAGGATCCCGGGGTTGAGCGACCCCGGGATAAGGCCTTTACTGGTACTTCCAGTTCAGAAACTGACGTGAGACTCTCCAGAATTGAAGAAATGTTCCGCTTTTATACCCTTTTTGGAGAGTTCTAAAAATTATTTAAATTAAACGTAATTTTTGAGAGTGGCCAAGAGAGAAAGAGTATTTTTGTAAAAGTATTAAAGTAAACATATCAGACCGCTAACGAGTTTGAATGGACATTGCCATGACAACCAGATAAACAATCAACAAATCAAATGTCAATTGTTGGTTTCAGGCTCGTAATATAAAATTTAAACAGTTCACATAGCCAAAATTATATAAGAACGAAAGGAAAAATAGTAGCGCAACAGCGCGCACGAAGCCCGAGATTGTAGAGTTTCGGAGAAAGCCAAAAACAAGGTCACCAAAGGTAAGCCCCTTCCCTATCGATTTAGAAGTGCTGATAACATAAAAATGCAGAGCGAACATGATTTATTAATGTATTCTTATGGTTTAAAACATTACAGGTTCCTATGGAAATATAAGTGATGACCAATAATAAGCAGCACAGCTCACCAAGTATCCAGCGTAATAGAGCAAGCACCCTGAAGGACAAACAAAAAGGACTGATGGTGGAGCTGGAGCTAAGGGTTAGGAAGCAAGAATAGCATGTGAGTAACATAACACTACAACTTTCACCCCTTATTTTACCCCCTTAGGGGTGGAATTTCCAAAAATCCTTCCTAAGTGGATTCCTACACTAAGCAAGGTATCTATTTGCAAAATTGCAAGACTCTAGGACCACCGGTTTAGGTTGTGCAGTGATATGTCAGTCAGTCAGTCAGGACTTTGAGTTTTATATATACATATTTTTCTGTGTCGCCATAGAACGTGGTGTATGAGTTATAAATATGTACTTACTTTTAACTCAGTTAACCGCTTTATTAAAATGTTAATACAGCCGAGCTGCGACATGATGCGGAAAATCGCAATAAGAGTTGAGATGAAACACGTGTGCGGAAAATGCGCAAGTAGCGTTTTGCAATAATTGCGTTGCAAAAGGAATAGAAGGCCATATTTTGATCGTGCGACTGGCTTTCTCCTTACAGTTAAGGGATATGGAAAGTGTACCAAAACACATAGAAAAGGTGTTTCGCTAAGGCTCTCTTTAAAACTTACCCGACCGAGCAATGAACCCAATCCTCGATATCTCACTGTAAATTTTATTATAAATTAAATTAAAATCCACATCCATTTGCACTTTTA
The DNA here is from genome assembly GCA_949825045.1 of Argyresthia goedartella. Lineage (NCBI taxonomy): Eukaryota > Metazoa > Arthropoda > Insecta > Lepidoptera > Argyresthiidae > Argyresthia > Argyresthia goedartella. The sequence goes on along the minus strand of OX463821.1, from coordinate 13,820,347 downwards.
ATAAATTGAGACTCTCCAAAGAATATTAATTGAATGATTTATTGGGATTTATTTCTAATTTAAAATGTATCACTCACTTTTACTTTTATTTAAAAAGGTAAAATAATCTCGCACCGCTCTTAATTTCGGCAGGTCGCTAAAAGTTTCGAGTTCAATGACCTTGGAGACGTGTGGAACAAATAATTCAGTAGACAAGACATCAAACTGAATTCTGATCGACAATAGGTAGGCTCTTTGTGCTAAAATTGACAATGTCGTCGGAACTTAGCGACAAAAATATAATAAATGTAGCCCATTAATGTCCCAACCGAGGGGTTAGGGCCTGCACCCAGATAAGAGTAATATTGAGCCATACTCGACCACGCTGGCTCAGTGCGGGTTGATGGAGGGGTGCATGTCTAGTGGTAAACCCGACTCTCAGAAGTTATCAAGCTGCCCTATTAGGGCCTCTAACACAGCTTTAGGACTGCTGCAAAGTTCAAATGTGTTTTTACAGTAGATTTTTTACATTTTTTAATTCATTCATTCATTCATTTTTCATTTTCATTTCATTTGATTTACATGTATTTATTTACTTAGCAAACGTCATCTTTTGCCTCTTCTTTACATTGCACCACTGCGGGAGAAGGGGGGCGAACCCCACGGATCCAACAGATTGATTTTTAGATCTCTTTTGCTGTGTTTAACTAATACAAATATTACAATATTAATTATTATATTTAATAAGCAGGAATACTTTTTTTTTAACAACAAGTTCAGAATTGAGTTAGATTAACCTCATACAGTCCCGTCATTTAAGTAACCTTGAACATCGTAATGTCCCTTTTTTGACAAAGTCGCTTTTACTTGGTTTTTATGTTGCTCAAATGGCAATTTCAAATTTCCAGAGTTATCTAGTTAATAATATAATAATAATACCTTGGACACTATTTACACTCATTGATCTAGCCCCAAACTAGGATTCCCTGTATCTTGGGTACTAGACAACGATAAATATACTTATGTAGATAATTATTATACTTAGATAAATAACCATGACTAGGGTACAAACATCCGTTCTCAGCAAACAAATATCTGCCCCCACCGGGACTCGAACCCGGGACCCATGGCTTTGTAGGCAGGGTCACTGCCGACTCGGCTATACGGGTCGGTAGTTATAGTTGAGAATGCCCTGACTCTTGAAAGAATTGCTAAACTACGCGAGTCTAAACCGGAGTGCAATTAGTATATGATACTTGTATATTTCTTAGGTTAACATTACAGCTGTCACTAAGTTTGGAAAATGTTGAAAGGTTCTTGCGTACATAAAATGGTATTCTGATCTCCGAATCATTTCTTAAACCCTCTCTTCCATCTACCTTGTATGCTCTGCCGGGGTACAGGCTCTATCGGAATGATAGGACAGGTAAGGCTGGTGGCGGTGTTGCTATTTACCTTCGTTCCGATATTTCTTGCAAAGTCATCAGCCACTCACCTAGTCTGTACTCTGGATCCGCTGAACACCTCTTTCTCGAGTTATGCCTGCATCACAATAAGATCCTTCTGGGTGTCTTCTATAGCCCCTCTCTACTCATCGACTACTTTGATTCTTTTGAAAGCATTCTTAATGATCTATCTCCTCTTTACAGTGACAAAGTTATCCTAGGTGATTTCAATACCTGTTTACTTAAAAATGATGTTCGCTCAGCCAAACTCCAGTCTATCATCAGCTCCCTAAATTTAAATATTCTTCCCTTGAGTGCAACTTACTTCCAGCCCCACTGCACCCCCTCTCTTCTAGATCTTATGATTGTTTCTAACATATCCAAGGTTGCTACGCATGGCCAACTTAACGCCCCCTTCTCCTTTCACGATTTGATTTATCTCTCGTTCAAGTTAAGGCCTCCCAAGCGTGCAGCAAAATTCCTGCATATTCGCAGTTTCAAGGGTATGGATCTCAGCTCCCTTAAGTCTGACGCCGCTTCTATAGACTGGTCTCTTTTCGTCTGTAGTGAGACCGTTGATGACAAATTCCTGCATTTCAACTCGATTGTCTTAAGTTTGTTCGACAAACATGCTCCTGTCAAAAAGGTTAGGGTCAAACATCTCCCTGCGCCTTGGCTTACCGACACCATCAAGGGTCTGATGGCCCAGAGAAACCGTGCCAAATGTAGATATAAGAAGGATCCGACGGACGATAATCTCCTTATATACAAACGTCTCCGTAATCGGTGCACCCGTCTTTGTCGAGATGCCAAACGCCGCCACATCTACGAGAGTATCGAGAGCTACTCTCCTGCACAGGTTTGGAAGTTCCTGAAGACCCTTGGTGTTGGTAAGTCCCAGGACGCAGTTGCCGGTAGTGTCGACCTCAATGGTCTCAACAAATTCTTTGCTGTCTCCCCTATCGTGATGGACCCCTGTGTCAAGGATGCTACCCTTCGTAACTTGCGTACCAGAACGACATCCAGTTGCTAACCTTTCAACCTCAGGTCTGTCGGAGTTGGCGCAGTAAAGAAAGCTATTCTAGAAATCTCGTCCAAGGCTGTAGGTGATGACAATATCTGCTCTCAGATGCTATTCAGTGTACTCGATAATGTTTTACCACCCATAACGCATATAATAAACGCGTCGCTGAGCGAGTACTGCTTCCCAAGCCAGTGGAAAAGAGCATTAGTGATACCCCTACCTAAAACTTCTAACTCGTCCTCCTTCAAAGAGTTCCGTCCCATTTCCATCCTACCAATCCTTTCCAAAGTCCTTGAATCAATTGTCCACTCCCAGCTGTCCTCGTACCTATCTTCCATGGATTTACTGAACCCTTTTCAGTCCCGTTTTAGGCCAGGGCATAGCACCACCACCGCACTGCTCAAGGTAACTGACGATATCCAACTGGCAATGGATAAGAAGCAGCTCACAGTCCTGACTCTCCTTGACTTTAGCAGCGCCTTCAACTGCGTCGACTTCGATATACTTGTTGAAATCATAAAAACACTCAATGTCTCTTCACACTCGGCTCGCTGGTTTGACTCCTACCTGAGAGACCGCCAGCAGCGCATCAAGTCTGAAGAAGTCACTACGCAATGGTGCAAGCTCTCTACTGGTGTTCCGCAGGGTGGCATCCTTTCTCCTCTTCTTTTCTCAGTTTTCATCCATTCCATCTCGGATGTATTGTCTTCCTCGTATCATCTCTATGCAGATGACCTTCAACGCATCACAAAACCCAGAGCCCTCGAGGCTCTAGTTATTATTTTCATGTGTTAAAATAATGGCCTTATTATTATTATTATTATTAATTAAACTGTGTCATATTACTATCAGCGAGACTAGTACAGATGTAATCATAGTTGAAATAATTAAAACGTCCACACCGAATAAACCTAATCGAAGATTGAAAAATCCATTTTTTTTGACAACTCAAAGACACATCTTAATTAATGCAAGTTCCCAGTCAATAAGCCGTTGGATTAAGAGTGTCCTCAGGACAGTGATATAGAGGTGTCTATGTTCACGTCTCTTATTACGCGGCATGGGTCGACATCGGCACTGCGCTGCGCCGTTGTCTCTGTTGACGTTATCAACTCATCAGGCGTGCCGTGACTGGACCGGCTCTTAATAATATTATTATTATTTAGTGCACAGAAAACACAATGGAAATATATCAAGATAAACCACAATACATCTTACATATTTACTTACTAGTAGTATAAGTGACTGCTACATAATAGAGGGCATTAAAGTCAAAGTCAAAGTCAAAGTACTTTATTACTGTAGATATTTACATATACTTAGCAAACGTCATTTTTTGCCTCTTCTCTACATTGGACCACTGTGGGAGAAGAAGGGCGTAGAAACTCCCACAGATTGATTTTTAGATCTCTTTTAAAAATAGTTTGTGCTTAACTAATACAAATATGAAAAAAATAATTATTATGATTAATAAGTAGGAATAAATAATTACAAAATTATTGACAGCAAGAAATTAATTAATAAATAAATTAATTAATACAGATTAACCCCATACAGTCCTGTCATTTAAGTAATCTTGAACATTATAATATCCCTTTTTCGGCAAAGTCGCTTTAAAATGCTTTTTAAATTGCTCAAATGGCAATTTCAAAATCTACAAAGGTATCTCATTATAGAAGAGAATGCACTGACCCTTGAAAAAATTGCTAACCTTCGTGAGTCTAAACCGGGGCGCACATAGTCTGTGATTATTTCTAAGGTTAACATTACAGCTATCCCTACGTTTGGAAAATATTTTCGAAAATAAATTGACTAGCTACAGTTAGTATGTCAATTTCTTTAAAAAGCTCTCTTAAGGAGTCTTAAGAGGAATTGCTCGAATAGCTCTTTTCTGTAAAATAAAAATAGTTTGAATATCCGCTGCTTTCCCCACAACAAGATACCATATGACACTATGAAAGTAAGTAAAATATACTAGCCTAGATGTAGCCACATCCGTGCTTTGTCTGATGTTCCTAACATCGTAAGCCGCAGAACTTAATTTAACAGCCAATTTTTCTATGTGGGGTCCCCACTGTAATTTGCTAGCAATGTTTATTACAAGAAACTTCATATCTTTTAACGTGCTGTTGTCTAAAACTAAACTAGTCTCAACTTGCCTGATATTTGGAAGAGAGAATTTGATACACTTGGTTGTACCAGCGTTTAACAAAGAAAGACAATACACCATTAAAATCTCCTTTTTGTCTTTCAATTTTAAAGACCATTGAAGTATCATCAGCAAACAACATTATGTCAGTCAATTTCTCCACCATGAAAGGTGGTTAATACTCGAGAGTGGGTTAGGCGAGTTTCATAATAATATCACTCGAGAGTTTTAATGCCTAATTATGTATAGTTACATACACTAGTTTTTCTACACACATATCATAAGCTCTCTTAGATGTGTTCAGGAACCGCATGATCGACCGGCGTTGTGGCATGCATCATTGCTTTTCAGTTGTTTAGGCTAGGTTGTTTAGGTTGTTTTGCTAGGGGCGGTACTTAGGTGGGCGACGGCGTTCGAAATTTTGAATGTCATAATTTGACAAATTTTTGTACATAATGGTCATAATGATCAATATCATATAAGAAATTAGTTTTTACCAAGAAGTTTATCATTATGCTGGTCGTAACGTGTAGTTTTTGGACGCAGTAAAGAGGGTTTATGATATTTGTGTCGATAAAATAAATGTTCATACATTTATCTAAGCTGGCAATACTTTTTGTTTCTATCGCTAAGCTTCTAATCTGTACTTCGATATGATTGTTATTTATTTGTTATGATTGTTATTGTTGAATAGATATGATTGTTGTCTATGACTCTCTTGTCTCTCGCATACTTACTTGTAACAGTGAAGTGTTCGTCGTTCAGATAAAATAAAACAGCTTGATTAAATAGTAAATATCTCTGCATTTTATTAAATAACTTCAAAAACTCATCAGTTTTGATCGTATTTATCGAGTGGGAAATTGCACGCTTCCACCAATGTAAAGCCGCGATTATGTTATCAGGTCTCATCATGTAGCTGCCATTATCATTAACTTTAAGCAAGCTTAAAAAATTACAGCTTTCAAAGAGCTTTGTATAAAGCCAACCGTAATCTATTGCAGGGCCGGCCAAAACTAAAAGGTCCACAAAACTGGCGAAGCCTCTAATTTGGCATCTCTTGAAATAAAGAAGATGTTCATGAGACATTCATTGTAAGACTGGCCAATTATATAACAAATAACAGATAACCCCTAAGGTGAAGAAGATGTATAACCGGTTTCAAGATTTTTGTGAATACGAATAGCGCACTGTTAAGGCCGATAGGTAAAACGTTGAATTCGTAAGTGTCTTGCTCCCACTGAAATCTCAAATCTTTTTTTAAAATCGGGATCGATTTTTATCAAAACATATGCATCTTTCAAATCGAGCGTACTCATCAAAATATTCCTCGATATTAGTTTTAATGCTGTACACAAGTCCTCAATTTTAAAGTGAGCTGTGTCAATAAATTTGTTGTGACATTTTAAGTTTAATATGAATCTCATTTTTCCATTTTGATTTGTGATCAAGAAGATACTTGTTAGATATTGATCCGTTTGATACTGCGCCTTTTGATATCAGATTGTCAATGGCTCTCCTAAAATGATTTTTTTCAGCCACAGAGTAATTTTGGGATTTTGGTAAAGCCTTCTGAGTAACAGAGGGAGAAAATGGTATTTTATATCAATCAATATATGAAAGAATAAGAGGATCGTCAGTTAATAATTTACATATGTCATAATGTAACGCAGGCCTACCAGCATAGTTTACCGGAATTGTCTGCGATGGTACTGCTGATTGGCTTGCCGATGCGACGATGGTTTTGATGAGGGACCCGGCCGATTCTTCATCGAAGTCGTGGCAAGCTTCTTCGTCCTTTGAACTTCCTGTTGCCTGCGAGGCCGAAGAGGACCCTTCCAGTTGAAACGCTTCGCTGGTGCTGGCTTCTTGCTGGGTGGAAGCTTGAGTAAATGACTGGACTTCAGTTCTGCAGCGGATTTATGTAAAGCTCCAGCTGATTTTAAAGTGCCAACTCAATTTTTACTAAAGTGGTACTGGTCAATATTAGTGTTATGAAGATGTGATTTCATATCCGGTTTCAAAGCAGTAAGGATGAATTGTTTACGTGTCTTCGAATATGCATGTTGGTAGTCACAAGAAATTGTGCACGCATCCATCAGAGTTTTAACCATTTTCATGTCTTTGTCATTTGTTGAAATCAAATTGGATAAAACTTAACTCAGGCATGCTATAGCTACCATCAGATCTTTTGTCCTTCTTCAATCGATTTATCAAGATGTAATATGTCAATATCAATTGTATCAGTCTCGTCTGGAATAACAGTTACGGCTGTGTCTGTCGTCAGTGGTACCGTTGTTTCATCTATCAGATTTGTTTCTACCGGTAGAACTGGGTCTTGTACCTTTTCAGGATCACAATCGCTGAATGCTGGTGTTAGAATTTCGCTGTCTGAAAATAACGAGACCAAAGCAATAATAATTCAGTCTGACTTGAAAAATTTATTCCCTAGTACTAGTCGCTATAATTAGTCTGATTATATCAAGATATATCGTTGAAACAGTCCTCTGGTATTATCCGTCATGAACCATTCCACTAGTAATGACCGCTCAAGACTGTGACGTTAGCAAGCCTGTAGATGAAACGGTCCCCACAGTACTGTTCGCTATTTATTCTACTGTGCTAGCATATTGATCTCGCAATTCCACAACACAATACCTAACTTGTAGATAGGTTCGTAATAAGTCTGTGAACCAGTCCTATTGAACTGGCCGCTATAGACTATACATCGGTACGTAATTAGAATAAAACAGTGAAGTCAAAAGGCTGTGTACTGTTTAGCAACTAGTAGCGTCGAGCTATACTCAAGGTTTGGCTTTTCACGACCAGGTCGCGGCACAACTTTCACTGTGGTCATGTTAGGGCTATTGGCTGCATATGAGGCAGGCCTAACTTTTGTGTTGCTGTGACATGTCATTTATAGAACAGCTTGTATTCACAAAATGAACAAGCTTAGTTTTGGAGTTATTCTATAATTTATGGTGGATTTCGTATTCTCAGGTATTTTTGATTTGCCTTTTTATTAGATTAGTTGAGATCAGATTAAACACAGTCGGATTTATAAAAATAGGGGTTAAACAGATACATATTTTAGTTCCTTAGTTTATTTCAGTGATTATCGTCGTGATACGTTGAAGTTTTATATTTGTCAATTTAGCTACCTACTGTTTAGAACAGCAGTCAGTGTATAGGTATGCAACTATGGAATGTTACGTGTATGTTGTTGTGAAATGAACGGGCTACTGACCCCGACTCAAAAACGTCTCAACTAAAATAAACTGAACAAAAGTTGGCGTCAGTGCTTTTACGAACATACGGTGCCACGCGGCACACTTGTGCCCACATTTTTATTTTTGTTGCCTGTAGTGTTTCCCACTGCCGGGCAAAGGTCTCCCTACTCTTAGTCCACACGTCCCTATCTTTTGCCTTCTCCTGCCAATCCGGGAGATGCCTCTCCAGGTCCTCACGCCATCTCCTCTTAGGCCTACTTCTGCGGCGGCATCCAATTTGAGGCACCCAATCGATGGCGATCTTTGCCCACCTGTCGGGGTCCATACGATAGACATTTAAGCTTAGCACCCTGAGCACTAACATGTACGATACGAGTTAAGGAATACAGTGTGGTATTTCTGATACGGTGCCGCTAATTAACTCGTATCATATTGTGCTCCATAGCTCTTTGGCAAACCTACAGCTTGGACCTTAGCGGATCGGTCAGTGACCATGTCTGGGCGCGGATAAGCATCTCGACGAGCTTCCGCTTAAGTGGTGTCAGTGGAAGGATTCCCCTCATCAGGAGTTCATTCATGGACCAGTAACTCTTCCAGGCGTTCGAAATAATTCCATCGATTTGTTTGCTCTAACTGTTTTCGAATGAGACACGTTCCCAAGGTTCAGTAAAATAATTAAAATATACTCCGTTCCACGGGTGGACTCCTAGGGAACAAAATACTGGCAGCTCATTCGTCAATCAGCGAAACAATTAGCGAAGATGGTCAGTTCAGTGGCTATGAGGGTCGCTCACTTTAACCAATGGGAGCACAAGGACGATTGTGGGAGCTCGTTTCGTGGAATAGTATATAATTTAAATACGTGTTTGAAACTAGATCCTGTGGTAGCCGGACACTCTCACTTTTCAATAAGTACGTAATTTAATTACATAATTGTGATGTAATCTGAATTCGTAATTCTGTAACTTTTCCACAATCTCAAGTTAAATATAACCAAAGCGTTTCGTTCATCTGAGGACATAAATCAGGGAGCTGGTTTTGAAAAGGTTTGTACGAAAAAGTATATGAAAAGTAAGCTCATCTCATGGACGTAGTATTCTAGAAAAATAACAATACCCTGGCTCAACTCTAAGGAAGAATTAAGAATGAAACTCATAATCTTAAAAGGAGCGATTAATTATTTACGCAAAAAGTATGCGAAAACATAATTTATTACAAGACCATTAAAAGTTTCCTTGTTTTTCAAATTCTTCTCTATTCCCTTCAATTAAAGTACAATTTTCATAGCTGATATTACATTAAGTGTCTGGAAATTCGTGACATCTTGGACGGTAATTGTAGAGTTACGATTTGGACAGATCGTTTTGGGTTTTATGCAAGTTCCACTTTAATACCTAACCCATGACCTATTTCCGTACGAACAGTTGGAAGAATTTATTAACGATCCTTGGTTCGCTAGCCTCGACACCTTAACGTTAACCGTTGTAACTAATGATATACACTTAGATTACTGCTGTTTTAGGTATTTACTTAAGCAACAAGACCAATATGAATTCGAGTTGACAATTAAAGTGGTAATTACTTAAGACCCAACACCAATATGAATTTGAGTTAACAATTAATGATTTAAATTAATCGAAAAATCTTAATAATACCTTCATACTATATAATTACGCATTATACAAATAAGGTTGCAAATTGCAAGATTGGTTTCTCTATATTTGCAGACAATATTAAAAAATGCAAAGATTCTGCTTTTCTCTTCTTCTCGCTTTCTAATAATATAATAAAATCGTAATGAAGTATTGGAGGAATAACATATTGACAGGAAATAGTTTGGGGATCAATAAAGCCAAACTACCTAACCTATCAAAATAGGCTTTCCGATTAAAAATAATCAAATTATCTAACAACGGATCAGCGGTACATATCATCACGCTGTGATAAATAGGTGCTGAGCAGTGAAATAAAACATTTTTACGATAAGGTGGCGACGTCTACTCTGATTTTTCGTGAACTTCTACGACGACATGACATATGTTGTAGGCGTCTGTCCAAAGTACAGACCTACATAAGCAGTTTGTATTGTGTCAAGATTAACACGTAAATTGAATAAGCGACCCCGTTCGTATAAGTTTCAAGAATAAACACAATCAATCACCGACCGACTACACCTGATTCAGTTTAACCTTCCATATACCTATAGAAAGATTTAGGCAGCTTAGTCGTCTCCCAAATAGGTGAGCCCGACTGAAACTTATTCGTCGGAGGCAAGTTTACCACGGAGCTGATCATCGAAGCGAAGATGAGCTTGGACACCAAAGCAACCAACAACTGCTGGTACACAACTGACAGCTGTTTTGTCTTGGTGCTTTTGTAATAAACAAAATATTGAATTGTGTCCTAGTTTTCTTTCGGAAAGTTTTATTCGGTAACGTTGTGATATTTTCCGCGTAAAAGCTATTAAATAAAATCTTATGGTTCAAAGTGAATTTATGATTCCTAAAAATCTAAGGCGTGCATTATTAGGAATCACAAAACTAGCAGGGAACTTGAAGAAATCATACTATTAGGCCAGAGCTCTTCACGTAAGTGCTTTTTGTGTTTAATTATATTATTGAACTATGACATTGTTTTAGGTACAATTCGTTTGATAGAGACATAACCCAGTGTTTTTGGCCAATTTCAAGGCAATTATTTTTTTACATAACGCAAAATCAAACAGCGTCACGCTGTTTTTTGCACGGTTGCACGGTTTTTCCCATACGGGCTAGTTACTGATACTCCGTTTTGCGTAACAGGGGGCTAGGACATTTCCGCAGCTATGGAGATTTCCTCTCGATGTTTTCCATCACCGTTCGAAATTCCTGTTGAACGTGGAAGAATGTGATAAATAACTTATATCATAAAAAATATCTTCAGAAAGCTTTATTATTTTCAGCATTGGTACGTGGTCAGGGTCCGGTCCGTTCCGGGATTTGAATATGTATTTACTGCGTTGTGAAAAATTGTTGGGTATCGATAATTTGTTAGTTTTGTCATTTAATGTTAAAGAGGTACATATTTTCTATTTATATTAAAGGATTCGCCGTTTCAATACGAATGAGCATTTGCTAGATGCGTGTTGCGGTGCAATGAGCATCTGGTTGAATTATTATCGGAGAAATCCCAAACTGATTTTGTCAAAGCACGTTCAATGTTTCACTGTCAGACTTAAACAGATGATATATGACGTAGGATTAATTGATAATCCATATTTTCCCAAAAAATCTCGGGATTTTGTAAAAGGTACTTAGTTTTAAGTGTTTCTTTTTGTTCTTACATATTCAACCTAACATGAAGGATAAACTTTATCCTTCACCTAAGCTACCGCAGTGCTTTCGCTAAAATACGGATTATCAAATAATCCCTCCACATATATTCCAACTGTCGTTGTTTTGCTTGAAGAACTATAAAAGACGGGGTTTGGGGTTAAGAACAAAATGTGTAGCTGGATAAATAAACCCATCGGCGTTATGTTGCTTGAAGATCTGTTAAAGACAGGGGCAGCAGAGCCAACCCATAAAAAGAGAAAAAAAAATGATGGTGAATAAATATACAAAAAAGCTTTGTTTTGCTTGAAGAATCACAGAAGACCCAGAGCCCCCTTTAAAAAAACAAAAACACCAGCCAGACACATACACATATTGGCATATTGAAGTAACAACCAGAATGAAACAAAAACAGCACCTGGACCCATAGCACAGATTAGATAATAGTTACCCATAGACGTAGATGTGCTGCTAAACCTTTCTCATGTTGAAGTCATTTCAGAATGCAAAAAAGACGAGGTGTTGGGGGGCGGAGCTCAATCAATCAATCAATCCTATCAATAGGGAAACAAAATCAGCAGCTGGACTTAGAGACGAATCGGCGTATTAAAGTCGTAATCAAGATCAGAGTGCGACTAAAGCGTGGGGTTTGGGGAGCGAGCCCCCCATTGAAAGAGAAACAAGAACATAAACGTGGGGCGTAGCTCCCTTATCAAAAGTGAAATATTAATAGCAGCAGGTAGTTTTGGGGAACCACTTTTAAAAGTGAAACAAACATATTGGCGCTGCTAATCCCTTCTTAATTTGTAATTACACTCAGATTGTAAGAAATGCGGGGGGGGGGGACGTGTTGGCGCTGCTAATTGTTTCTTGCGTTGTAAACATGATTAGACTTCAACAAAGCCTAATATCAAGCCTAAACGTGCAATCCGGTACCGATAATCACTTGGTGAATTGGAAGATAAGAAATTGCCACTGGACTACTAAATTATTGGTTTTAGTGGGATACTATAGCTAATCAAATTATTGCTAATAAAGACGGTTTTTCTAAAGTTTTACTTTTTGTTTAAAGTATTATGTTTACTAACCATGTTTGTTCCACACTTTTCCTCCGTAAGGTTTTATACCTTTTTCGGTTGGTATATGGAAGAAAAAATAGGAATCCTCGAAAAAATATTTCAGGATTTAAGAGTTTCGCTATTCAATCTATCTAATCGCAAACAAGAAAGTTAATAAGTATAAAATAGGTTTTACCTTTTGTTCTTTTTGTGTTTGCTGTACTGTTACGCCGAAATACTGAAATAAAAGATTTTGATGTTCCTTTTCAGGCTATAGACACTGAAAAATTTATATCGACTATATTAATGTACTGTCCCCAAATTATATGACACTTAAAATGTGACTATGCCATTTCATCGTATAAAATAATTATTGCTGTCTATTTATGTAGTCATCTCAAAGTAAATTTCTCTAAAAGGACATTCAGCAAACACTGTAATATACCGAAGTATAACAAGTGTATATGTAGGTATTGCCACCGCGCCGCAGTGACGGATGGATTGGTTTTCCGAGTTCAGCGGGCATGGTGAATGATTGATGATTGTAAGGGATTTGAGTGACGTTATGATTATACGAATACAAGTACACTGTGAAAGGCTCGGGGAATTCTCTTGGGATACGCAGATAAGCCGTTTGCCTCGTTTAACCCTTTCGTTGAGAGTACATAGCCTAACCGATATGCCGATAAAAAAAGAGCAGTCATGGCGGCCAGCGAAAATACCCGACGATGTTTGCTAAATGAGGGAGTACTTGAAAAATAATGAGAATTCGATAATATACTCCTGAGATAGTGAGTTGCGCAGTTTCTGGAGAAACGCCCATTTACAAATAATGCTCCAATTATGTTCACGACGCTGAAAGCATTAACAGTTCCAACTTATCTAATGTCCAGAAGCAGTCGAAGTTTATGTGTCAATAGGGGGGCTCCGACCTCTCTTAACCCCCCGTCCATTACTCCGTAGCACGTTCACGGTACCAGAAAGGGTTCATCATCATTATACTCAGCGCACATGGGTGGATGTGTGCTGAGTACGATGTTGGATATACGCCTCCTCGCTAAAGCACAAATCAAATAGTGTTGATGGCTCCAAATTGTCTATTTGTGCAGCAGAGTCGTTGTTTCAGTTTAAATAGGGGGCTCAACCCCCCCAACCCCCGTCGCTGCTCCGTACAAGAAAGGGTTCACAGCTCCAACTAAAGTTCGTCGCTCCCTAATTTATTTTATTTAAAATAGAAATAGTCAATTAATGTAGGTACATGTTCTTATAATAATACCGACCTTTACTTTCCTCTTCAACTATCCAATCAATATCTGACACTATCACATCACTCACAACCAAGCAAGTAAACAGTGGGTCTACAATCTGAGCTCTCAAAGAATAAGGGCAGTATTGTCACATGAGTAAAGAAATGGAACAGAGACAAAGATTCATACAACCACGCCGTCGTAGGTATACTACATTAGCATAGGGCGTAAGCAAGGAGGATGAAAGACGATTTATTTGCATTCGACCTCAATTGAACAAAACTTTTTTGTTAGGCTTCACCCTCCGATACACTATGTCACGGGAATGATGGTGTGATTTTTTATGGACGTGGAATTTGTGCCCTATTTTATTTAAATAAGTGAATTGACTGTCTCGCGACAACTTGGACTGTAGATGTTTTTTTTGTCATTTGAATGTCAGGCTTATTTTCATTGTCATAAAGTGAAATTATCGATTACATTGTGCGGAAAAGATAAAAGAATAAAAACTCGAAAATACGCCACCAAAAACCCCTATACAGCAAATTTCATCGAAAACATTAGTGCCGTTTACCAGAACTTTAAAAGTTATTTGTGCAACAAGAGAGCAAGGTTGCAAATGCTTGTTTGAGTCCCGAGTGGGCGAAGGATTCTATATTTGAATTCTACGTTAAAATCTTGAGTGAGCGAGGGCCTCAAAGGCACGAAATTCAAATAACTTTGGTTTCGTGTTACACAAACAACTTTTCAACTCAGCAACAAATAAGAACATAACAAATAAGATAATAAAAAATACAACATTGACAAATCAAATAACCTTGCAATTTTTCGTGACAAATTTACATGACGAAATATTTCTCTAATTGTATTATTTATCAATTAAATTGAATAGGAGATAGAATAAATTAAGCTCGATTATTTGCAATTTAATAGCACCAAATACTGTAATCGAGTTAAAAATCGATAGCAGTATCTGTGATATTGGCAAAGTCGCAAATAGCTGAACAACATCGAATTATAACTCGAAGCCCGTTGGCTGTTTGCGATTTCGCCAATGTTCGCGGCATTCAAAATTAAAAAGCTAGTTTGTCTCACTCAGTGAGCGAAATGCAATTTTGCACGCTGTTCACTCGCAGCAAAAGCCTCTTTTTAGAGATGCTGAGGTGAAATAGTGCATTTCCTTGAGGTGAAATAGCCTTTTTGAACGTGTTAGGAATAGATTTTTTCCGCTTGAGATCCCAAAATCAAGCGGCGAAGGTGCTATTTTAGCTCAAAAGTCTGAAAACATAAATTCGCACCTAATGTATTGATTTTCTCGAGAATGAAACAGAGGCAAAGAGGAGTTGCAAATAGACCACTCAAATTGAAAACATGAAAAATGCGGCGATAGGATCGTTCAATTACCTAAAATTAAGGCATTAGTGGACTAATGATGATGAGTCGCCCTGCGCCCTTCTGTCTGACCCCTATCTATATTTAGGCCGTAATGATGTTGACATGAAGGGCGGGTACGTAAACGATTGCACGAAAACCGTCATACACAAGTCTTTGTAACAAGCTCGTAGATTACGTAGCTTATGATTTACCTTGTTAGAAAGCGAGTTAGTACTAAACTCGAGTCAACTTTGGTATTCCATAGATTTTCCGTATGATCCTGATATCTTACTTCAGCAGACCCATGTCTGGAAAATCATAATGGTAATAATCAATTTTTACAGAACACTCAATATACAATAACGACTAGCACGAGATCGGATTTTCTATATCAGTGGGCGGGTTTTGGTTTACGTAACAACTCGTTACTTGGAAACTAAAAACTTTCACAAGCACCCAGAGAACATTAATTAATTTGCTTTAGAACATTTCAGGCATAATTTTATAACATTTGAACTAGTTTGCTTCATATTATTTTAGCGAAATGGGTAGTGTCTTTTATGTTACTTTGTTACAGTTTATTCTATGCTGCAATTTTGTAAATTTCTAAAAATATAAACAAAAAAAATGAGCCATATGACCAGAATTTGAATGAAATGAACTGGTCATAGACCTCTCAAATCCAATTAGTTCCTAACTAAAAATTATTCAACTTATTCCAAAAGGCTTTAAGCCAAAACCCACCCCATATACCTAAATAATTTAGGGCTTAGGGCCGAACTCGAGTCATTTTCAAACCCACATAAGGCCATATTGTACCACACTGTTTGACAGCCGCTAAATGCAATTTAAATGACGTGTAAATACATCTATGTCCCATATTATGTAGGAACCTTGCTGAAAAACCTTGGAGTGCCTGACCGTGTTGCATTTAACCTGTACTTAGCGCCATTTAAAATTTGTCGTGCAAGTCTGCCGTTACATACTAATAAAAACATTAATGTTGATATTCAGATTTACTTCACTTTATATCAAGATATCGATAGTTGTTGGGCCGAATGAATAAACATAAACATACATATTTACATACAGGCACATACATTGCTTCTGAACCCACACTAGGGAATCACTGTGTGGTGGGAATCAGAAACAGCGACATCACACACATATAAAAATCCAAGACATAACCATTACATTGAAACATATCTTTTTATTTCTCCCCAGCTGAGGATTGATCCCGGGACCTCTCGCTTGGTAGGCAGAGCCTCAACCGTAGCGCCACGGAGGTCGTGAATAAATGTATCACCTGTCATTGGAAGGAAATGCTTAATTTTTGACGTTCGCTCATATCGCTAATGATGATTTTCTTATAGTTTTCTTTATTAATTAGGCCCAGTATCTCCGGCCTGCCACTTCCAATGGCATCTGTTTCCTTGACAAGTCCTCAACTAGCCAAATAGCGAACCGGATATTGGGTCTTTTATTAAAGACCCCGGGGCGACAATCTGGACTCATTTGAAGGGAAATGGCCTCGACACCCGACTCGAGCACCTAATGTTGTGTGTTTTACTGGATATATTGGACCAAGGGTAGATCCTGCAGTTTAAGGCCGATAGAGAGACAATTCTGAGCTTGATCATGAGATCAGTATGTACTCAGCTTCATAAAAACTGAGGCAACAAATATAATGACCACCAAAATATTTTTTTCCTACCCAAAATGGATAAATGAACACCAAAAGTTGGAAAAAATATCAGGGCAAAATACTGCGGTAGCTTAGGTGAAGGGTAAAGGGGGTGAGCGAAGCGAAGCCCCCTTTATCCTTCGTGTTAGGTTGAACATGTAAGGACAACAAAAAATACTTAAAACATAAACTTAAGTACACAAAACATAAAAAGAAGTTTGGTGATCATTTATCCAAACACAATTTGGTGGACATTTATCCATTCTGGCAGTCATTTCGAATTTATTGGTAGTAAAATATGTGCGTTTTTGGTAAACGTTTAAACACAAGCCAAAACTGAGGTGTTCCAACAAAAGATGTCACTTGTCGATTCGCTCGTTGCCACTTGCCATGTATCCCACAGAAACCTTGGCAGTTTCGTTGATAAAAACCAGTCAAGGTCGAGTCTGAATCACATACGCAAGTGGTTTAGGTAAGTTCGACTTGGCCTTAGAAATTATAAATTTGCAGTTTCATCAGAAGACATAGACGCCTAAAGTGTAGATACATAATAGTATATAATTATGGTAGTAATATATTATAAGTATTTAGTACATTATTATAGTAATTAAATAATTTATTTTATTTATTTATATGTATGTAAGTACTTATTCTCTGTACTTATACTCTATCCCTGCTCAGCAATCAACCATTCCCTGGTTTGCTAGAAGAGATCTCTTATTAGAGATAAGCTCGCTTTTGTTTTATATGATACTAGCTTCTGCCCGCGGCTTCGCTCGCGTGATCCACAGGAAATAAATTTTATTTATTTTTCAGAAACAAACATTATAATCTCTATTATTCCTTGACAATTGAATATACAAACAAGATCAATATAATAACTGACCGTGTGAAAAGCAGCTCTCCCTTATGTCTACCCCGGCTAAATTAGGAGTTTGGCCTTGCAATTTATTTATGGTCTTGAAAGCAGACTTTGAGGGGAAAGCGTTGGATCTACTAAGATCATTCCTAAGCAATAGAATTCAAAAGGCAGAAGTTAACGGCGTAAAATCTGATGGATCGGGTGTTAAAATGGGCGTTCCACAAGGTTCCATATTAGGCCCTTTCTTATTCCTGGTATATATTAATGATCTGCCTTTCATGGTGGAGAAATTAACTGACATAGTGTTGTTTGCTGATGATACTTCACTGGTCTTGAAAATTGAAAGACAAAAAGGAGAATATGATGATGTTAATGGTGTATCGTCTTTAACCTCGTTCACAGTTAATAATTTATTGTTAAACGCTGGTTAAACCAAGTGTATCAAATTCTCACTTCCAAATGTCAGGCAAGTTGAGACCAGTTTAGTGTTAGACAACAGCACGTTAGAATTAGTAAATGATACGAAGTTTCTTGGAATAACCATTGATACCAAATTGCAGTGGGGACCCCCCATAGATAAATTGGCTGGTAAATTAAGTTCTGCGGCTTACGCTGTTAGGAACATCAGACAAATTACGGATGTGGATACATCTAGGCTAGTATATTTTACTTACTTTCATAGTGTCATGTCCTATGGTATCTTGTTGTGGGGAAAGCAGCGGATATTCAAACTATTTTTATTTTACAGAAAAGAGCTATTCGAGCAATTCCTCTTAAGACTCCTTAAGAGAGCTTTTTAAAGAAATTGACATACTAACAGTAGCTAGTCAATTTATTTTCGAAAATATAATGTATGTACGCAAGAACCTTACAACATTTTCCAAACTTAGCGATAGCTGTAATGTTTACCTAAGAAATAATCACAAACTATGTGCGCCCCGTTTTAGACTCGCGAAGGTTAGCAATTCTTTCAAGGGTCAGTGCATTCTCTACTACAATAAGATACCTCTGGAGATTTTGAAATTGCCATTTGAGCAATTTAAAAAGCATGTTAAAGCGACTTTGTCGAAAAAGGGATATTACAATGTTCAAGATTACTTAAATGACAGGACTGTATGGGGTTAATCTGGCTCAACACAGACCTTGCTGTTGTTAATTTTGTAATTATTTATTCCAGCTTATTAAATAAAAATTAATCATAATTGTATTAGTTAAGCACAACCTGTTTTTAAAAGAGATCTAAAAATCAATCTGTGGGAGTTTCTACGCCCTCCTCTCCCACAGTGGTCCAATGTATAGAAGAGGCAAAAAATGACGTTTGCTAAGTATATGTAAATATCTACAGTAATAAAGTACTTTTGAGTTTGAGTTTTGAGTTTTGTGGATCCCTAACCTCGTGCAGAAGTAAGCGAAGACTCAGTTTTATTCGAGTGAATCATAAACACTCTACCTAGAGCGTGTTCTTTCTTAAATCAACAGGATTTCCTCTTTTCCTTCTGACAAATATATTTTTTTGCCATACAAAATACGAAGACACTTCGGAATATCTTTGGCAAAAACATCTGCTTCACATAATTAAAAAAATTGCATTAGTATTGTTTGTATTGGGTTATTAAGTTTCTCAGCAAGGTTGTCGAAGTTAAAATAAACGCGTTGGCTATTTTCAAGATGAACCGCTTAATGTATAACTGGCGGAAACCTTTCATATATTGAAAATACTAATATTCTCCTCATATAATGTCACTTCGTCATTTTTATTTACAAGGGCAAAAGCCTCCTGACCGCTGCTCTTATTTACATACTTGCTCTTATTTACATATTTATATACTTAATAGATTTTACAGAATTACAAAATTCAACATTAATATGAGCATTGAACGGGCCTGAAAGAACTGATTCTACGAGACCAACCAGCTATTATCGACTTCTATGTCTTTTATTTTCAGTTCGAAAGTTTTGTTCTGTATTGTGGGTATTCATCATCACCTAATTGTGTATATTTAAAAAATATCGAGGATATTTTTTGGTGCATTTATTGTCTTTCATGCAGGGAGATTTATTATTCAGGGATTCATATGGACATATTGTTTTTAATTATTTCTTGTAAAATAGGGTCTTCGTTTGGATTTGGTAGTTCTGCACTGATAACGTCATCCATCATATCAGGCGAAATGTGTTCAACCGGCCACAACAGTATATGGATATGAGGCAAAACTCGTTTTTGCCATTCTGTAGAATAAATAAAGGTACGTACCTCTCCAAATATTTTACTTTTGTTTACAAAAGAAGTCATTTGGAACGAACCGTAATATTTACGGATGATATTCATATAATTGCTAGAATCAGGGTGAAGATCCATCACTAAACTGAACAATAAATTAGGCAGACGTTCATAGGGCGCAAGTTGGACTTTTCTTGCCTCACAACACATGCCAGGTGTTTCCTCCTTCCACTTTAAAGCTTTGCACCACTGACACTTGTGTATCATAGTTCCTACAGCAATGGTTTTGTCATTTTCATTCAAAATATTGAGGTTATATTTCTAACCTGATTTTGTTTTGGTGGTCCATGGTCGTACACGTCTAGTTATTCGCTGTCCTTCGTTTCTCTGTTCATATCAAGATTGTGTTATTCGGTGCTGTTCAGAATTCACGTATTGATATGTAGCTACTGCTTCTCTATGTACTTCAGGGTGAATGTATTGTACTGAGATGCAGCTTCCCTGTGTACTTTAGGGTGCGTCCGCTGCTTTTTAGCTGAATCTTTACGTTGTGTAAAGGTTTGAGTTGTTTATATTTCTTAAATGAGTTTTTAGCCTGCATTTTTCTAGTTTCTCCAGTAAATCTGGTACTAGGCCTTTTATTTGATGAAAGAGACTCTTTCCAGATAGTCAGCGTTTAAATGTGTTCTGAAATTAAAGAAACGGTTTATTCAGTCTCAGTCTGCTGAATGGTGAATGTAGGTGAGTCTTCATTATATTATTCTGTATTTAAATGTGTGGGCATTGATGACGCGGATAAGGATAAATCAGATTCAGTTTGCTGAATGGTAAAAGTGGGTGAGTCCCCATAAGCTTTTGTTTACATAACCACTCGTTTAATATCTCTTCGGACCTTTTGCGCTGCTGCCAATCTCTTAGATCAATCAATGGGAGGAGGGAAAAAATATGGAATTACCCATGCCCAGAAGTCAGTCCTCTCTGCTATGTCCGGGTCCCTACACATTGAGCGGGCATCAACATGTGTAGTAAACGGACTAAAAACAACCCCTTTGTTGTATTGTATGACAGTTATCGATATAACTGTGAGCCATGGGCGTGCGAGCTTCACCGCTCCTATTTATACTCCTGGCTTCCGCGACGCTGCGAAAAACTTTGTCACTGTATATTTTACATTTATGTATAAAACTAAAGTCGCACAATTACTCACAGAACAAACAAATTATTATGTTAGGGCGTAATGTAAGTAAGAATGTGCCCAGATAGTCTAGTCTAGAAAATTATTGAGAATTGTGTGGTTTAAATAGGGATGCCACAATTGGGTGGCAAATCAGAAAATTCACTCCATACCATCTCTTCTATTCCCTACCATTATGCGGTGGTACGTAACCCTTCGTTCACGAGTCCAACTTGCACTTGACCGTTATTCAGGGTACCATACTTTAAAAAGAAAAAATGGAACAATTATATATAAGAGCACTCGTCCGCTCTTCTATGTGTAAAAGTATATATTAAACGACCGATTAATTTGAAATTTGATACATACACTTGGTTCATTATACATACAAAGGTCGGTCAGGACTTTGAAAAGGGGATGAATTTCGCCAAATCCATTCTTAACTCTACCCTATGCTATATAAGGAACCCCTGTACAAAGATTCATGTCTCTAGGATCAGCGGTTGACTAGCGGCCCCCTTATTTTACCCCCTTAGGGGTGGAATTTCCAAAAATCCTTCCTAAGTGGATTCCTACACTAAGCAAGGTATCTATTTGCAAAATTGCAAGACTCTAGGACCACCGGTTTAGGTTGTGCAGTGATATGTCAGTCAGTCAGTCAGGACTTTGAGTTTTATATATACATATTATTCTGTGTCGCCATAGAACGTGGTGTATGAGTTATAAATATGTACTTACTTGTAACTCAGTTAACCGCTTTATTAAAATGTTAATACAGCCGAGCTGCGACATGATGCGGAAAATCGCAATAAGAGTTGAGATGAAACACGTGTGCGGAAAATGCGCAAGTAGCGTTTTGCAATAATTGCGTTGCAAAAGGAATAGAAGGCCATATTTTGATCGTGCGACTGGCTTTCTCCTTACAGTTAAGGGATATGGAAAGTGAACCAAAACACATAGAAAAGGTGTTTCGCTAAGGCTCTCTTTAAAACTTACCCGACCGAGCAATGAACCCAATCCTCGATATCTAACTGTAAATTTTATTATAAATTAAATTAAAATCCACATCCATTTGCACTTTTAATAAATTGAGACTCACCAAAGAATATTAATTGAATGATTTATTGGGATTTATTTCTAATTTAAAATGTATCACTCACTTTTACTTTTATTTAAAAAGGTAAAATAATCTCGCACCGCTCTTAATTTCGGCAGGTCGCTAAAAGTTTCGAGTTCAATGACCTTGGAGACGTGTGGAACAAATAATTCAGTAGACAAGTCATCAAACTGAATTCTGATCGACAATAGGTAGGCTCTTTGTGCTAAAATTGACAATGTCGTCGGAACTTAGCGACAAAAATATAATAAATGTAGCCCATTAATGTCCCAACCGAGGGGTTAGGGCCTGCACCCAGATAAGAGTAATATTGAGCCATACTCGGCCACGCTGGCTCAGTGCGGGTTGATGGAGGGGTGCATGTCTAGTGGTAAACCCGACTCTCAGAAGTTATCAAGCTGCCCTATTAGGGCCTCTAACACAGCTTTAGGACTGCTGCAAAGTTCAAATGTGTTTTTACAGTAGATTTTTTACATTTTTTAATTCATTCATTCATTCATTTTTCATTTTCATTTCATTTGATTTACATGTATTTATTTACTTAGCAAACGTCATCTTTTGCCTCTTCTTTACATTGCACCACTGCGGGAGAAGGAGGGCGAACCCCACGGATCCAACAGATTGATTTTTAGATCTCTTTTTAAAATTGGCTGTGTTTAACTAATACAAATATTACAATATTAATTATTATATTTAATAAGCAGGAATACTTTTTTTTTAACAACAAGTTCAGAATTGAGTTAGATTAACCTCATACAGTCCCGTCATTTAAGTAACCTTGAACATCGTAATGTCCCTTTTTTGACAAAGTCGCTTTTACTTGGTTTTTATGTTGCTCAAATGGCAATTTCAAATTTCCAGAGTTATCTAGTTAATAATATAATAATAATACCTTGGACACTATTTACACTCATTGATCTAGCCCCAAACTAGGATTCCCTGTATCTTGGGTACTAGAAAACGATAAATATACTTATGTAGATAATTATTATACTTAGATAAATAACCATGACTAGGGTACAAACATCCGTTCTCAGCAAACAAATATCTGCCCCCACCGGGGCTCGAACCCGGGACCCATGGCTTTGTAGGCAGGGTCACTGCCGACTCGGCTATACGGGTCGGTAGTTATAGTTGAGAATGCCCTGACTCTTGAAAGAATTGCTAAACTTCGCGAGTCTAAACCGGAGTGCAATTAGTATATGATACTTGTATATTTCTTAGGTTAACATTACAGCTGTCACTAAGTTTGGAAAATGTTGAAAGGTTCTTGCGTACATGAAATGGTATTCTGATCTCCGAATCATTTCTTAAACCCTCTCTTCCATCCCTTGTATGCTCTGCCGGGGTACAGGCTCTATCGGAATGATAGGACAGGTAAGGCTGGTGGCGGTGTTGCTATTTACCTTCGTTCCGATATTTCTTGCAAAGTCATCAGCCACTCACCTAGTCTGTACTCTGGATCCGCTGAACACCTCTTTCTCGAGTTATGCCTGCATCACAATAAGATCCTTCTGGGTGTCTTCTATAGCCCCTCTCTACTCATCGACTACTTTGATTCTTTTGAAAGCATTCTTAATGATCTATCTCCTCTTTACAGTGACAAAGTTATCCTAGGTGATTTCAATACCTGTTTACTTAAAAATGATGTTCGCTCAGCCAAACTCCAGTCTGTCATCAGCTCCCTAAATTTAAATATTCTTCCCTTGAGTGCAACTCACTTCCAGCCCCACTGCACCCCCTCTCTTCTAGATCTTATGATTGTTTCTAACATATCCAAGGTTGCTACGCATGGCCAACTTAACGCCCCCTTCTCCTTTCACGATTTGATTTATCTCTCGTTCAAGTTAAGGCCTCCCAAGCGCGCAGCAACATTCCTGCATATTCGCAGTTTCAAGGGTATGGATCTCAGCTCCCTTAAGTCTGACGCCGCTTCTATAGACTGGTCTCTTTTCGTCTGTAGTGAGACCGTTGATGACAAAGTCCTGCATTTCAACTCGATTGTCTTAAGTTTGTTTGACAAACATGCTCCTGTCAAAAAGGTTAGGTTATCTCCCTGCGCCTTGGCTTACCGACACCATCAAGGGTCTGATGGCCCAGAGAAACCGTGCCAAATGTAGATATAAGAAGGATCCGACGGACGATAATCTCCTTATATACAAACGTCTCCGTAATCGGTGCACCCGTCTTTGTCGAGATGCCAAACGCCGCCACATCTACGAGAGTATCGAGAGCTACTCTCCTGCACAGGTTTGGAAGTTCCTGAAGACCCTTGGTGTTGGTAAGTCCCAGGACGCAGTTGCCGGTAGTGTCGACCTCAATGGTCTCAACAAATTCTTTGCTGTCTCCCCTGTCGTGATGGACCCCTGTGTCAAGGATGCTACCCTTCGTAACTTGCGTACCAGAACGACATCCAGTTGCTTATCTTTCAACCTCAGGTCTGTCGGAGTTGGCGCAGTAAAGAAAGCTATTCTAGAAATCTCGTCCAAGGCTGTAGGTGATGACAATATCTGCTCTCAGATGCTATTCAGTGTACTCGATAATGTTTTACCATATAATAAACGCGTCGCTGAGCGAGTACTGCTTCCCAAGCCAGTGGAAAAAAGCATTAGTGATACCCCTACCTAAAACTTCTAACTCGTCCTCCTTCAAAGAGTTCCGTCCCATTTCCATCCTACCAATCCTTTCCAAAGTCCTTGAATCAATTGTCCACTCCCAGCTGTCCTCGTACCTATCTTCCATGGATTTACTGAACCCTTTTCAGTCTGGTTTTAGGCCAGGGCATAGCACCACCACCGCACTGCTCAAGGTAACTGACGATATCCAACTGGCAATGGATAAGAAGCAGCTCACAGTCCTGACTCTCCTTGACTTTAGCAGCGCCTTCAACTGCGTCGACTTCGATATACTTGTTGAAATCATAAAAACACTCAATGTCTCTTCACACTCGGCTCGCTGGTTTGACTCCTACCTGAGAGACCGCCAGCAGCGCATCAAGTCTGAAGAAGTCACTACGGAATGGTGCAAGCTCTCTACTGGTGTTCCGCAGGGTGGCATCCTTTCTCCTCTTCTTTTCTCAGTTTTCATCCATTCCATCTCGGATGTATTGTCTTCCTCGTATCATCTCTATGCAGATGACCTTCAAATTTATCGGCATTTTCCCCTGTGTGATCTGACTTCGACTGTAGAGGCTTTGAATGCTGACCTCGACAAAATCAGGAAATGGGCTCTTTCGTATGGGCTATTAGTCAACCCGGATAAGTCTCAGGCGATGATACTGGGTACACGGCACTTACTTAATTTGTTGCAGCATAGGTCAGTTGCTCCCGTGCTTTATGACGGTACCATTGTCAAGTACAGCGAGAAAGCCAAAAATCTTGGGGTTGTTTTTCATACTCTTTTATCCTGGTCGCCCCACGTTTGTGAGGTCAGCAGACGAGTCTTTGCATCCTTTCATTCCCTTCGGCGTTTGCAGTACTTCTTGCCTAGGCAGACTAAAATCATGCTAGTTCAGACCCTTCTTCTGCCTTTAATTGACTACGCCGATGTTTGCTGGGCCAGCGCGAACGAAGATCTACTGAACAAACTCAAGCGACTTCAAAATCTCGGGATTCGGTTTATCTTCGGTCTCCGCAAGTACGATCACGTGTCCCAATATTGCAGGGAATTAGGCTGGCTCCCGATCCGACTTCGTCGTGATATGCACATTCTCTCCTTCCTCTTCAATATTTTGAGAAATCCGCGCTATCCCGCATATCTTCGTGAACATTTTGAGTTTATTTTCTCTGGGGATAGACTTCGGAGATCTCACACGGTGTCACTTTTGTCAATTCCTCAGCACAACACTGTTGCTTACGAGCACTTACTTGGGTTAAGGGCAATACGTTTGTGGAATGCACTTCCTTGCGCTATTAGGGACTGCACATCCTTGTTCTCTTTTAAGAAAAAGTTGAAACAGCATCTCCTCTCTTCCGCATTGGGTATCTTATAGTATGTATGTGTATCTATGTATTTATTGTATTCTATTAATTATTAAAATAAAATATCTTTATCTTTATCTTTAATTTATTTTATAGTATGTGTAGGATATATTGTGATTTATCTGATAGTATATTGACTTTATTTCTTTCTTTTAAATCTTAATTGTACACTAGGACTACCTATCTATAAATATTTTTTCCTTTCCTCACAGGTTAGCTGTAAGAAATTTTGTTTTTAGAAATAAGCTCACCTTTGCATATTGTTCGTTGTATTTTTTCCATTGTGTTTTCTGTGCAATAAAGAATTATTATTATTATTATTATTATTATAAAAAAATGAAATGCTCGAAGAATATATTTTCTGTAAAATTAAAAAGTTTGAATATCCGCTGCTTTCCCCAACAACAAGATACAACAAGATAGACATAACATTACACTATGAAAGTAACTAAAATATATTAGCCTATATCTAGGCTATATCTATAACAATATTTTTAACAACGTTAAAAACGATAGCTATAATGTTCTAACTCGGTTCAGCAATTTAAAAACCATGTCAAAGCGACTTTGTCTAAAAAGGGATATTACAATGTTCAAGATGACTTGAATGATGGGACTGTATGGGGTTATTCTAAATCAACACAACTCGCTTTTAATAATTTTGCAGTTATGAATAATAATTAATGTTATAATATTTCTACTTATTAAACAAAACCAATTTTTAAAAAACAATCTGTGGGAATTTCATCTCCCCACTCAGTGGTCCAAAGTAGAGAAGAGTCAAAATATGATATTTGCTAAGTATCTATAAATATCTACTGTAATAAAGAATTTTTGATTTTGATTTCGATTTTGGTCTAATTCGCAAGCTCGGAACTTCAAAGCAAAAGACCAAGGCCCACTTTTCAGTTACCACGAGTTATACAAAACGAATGAAAGCTGAGCGTCACGCCTTTTTTCAAACGTGATGGCAGAGACACGGTTTTGCCTTTAAGCCAGTAGCCACTCAAAAGTTACATCCGTTTTTCCATTTTTCCTGACACATCTATTTATGGGGATATGAAGGATTCCTCACGATATTTTTAAAAGTAAACGTACCTGTATTATTAATTAATCAATTAGTAAGCTTTCAGCAAATCGGTTAAGACGAGTAAGTGCTCGCTAATCGTGTTTAACCACAAGCGTGGTGTATGTACAGTCGAGAAAGTGCCAAGCTTAACATTTTGGCCTTTAAAACGCTCCTAGAATAATGGCCGTGAGAGTCAAATTGCTACGAGTTGTAAGCTTGATGAGCAGCTGAGGTACATAATGCATGAACTTGATGAATAGGGAAGATAAGTTTCCCAAAGTTTTTTTATATTACTTATTGCTTACCTAGCTGATAAAGACTAGCTGGACAGAGAGAAGAACAAACGAGGTGGTCCTAAGAAAGGCTAAAGAGACCCGAACTACCACAAGAACCATAGCAAACAGAAGGGCTAGGACACATATTGAGACTCCTTTAAGTACACATATTAAGGTCATTACAAAAATCTAGATTATTATTAGGCAAGCTTTAGGGCCAACGACATCTTGAGCATCCTTAAAAAACCAACTAAAGACTTGGAGCAATACTGGATAGTACGAGGAAATAAAGAGCAAGTCCCAAGAAAGCCAGTTCTGGATGTTGCTGCAACGACAGGGGACGGCAAGACCCCTTTAATACATGATGATGATGATTAACAATAACAATAAAATTTACATACAGGCACATACGTTGCTTCTGGCCCACGCTAAAAGATCTGTGTAGTGGGAAACAGAAACAGCGACGTCAAAAACATGTAAACATTCAAGACCTGGGATTTTTCCCATTCTCCTCAGCCAGGATTCGAAACCGGGGCCTCTTGCTCAGGAAGCCAGCTTCAAACGCCACACCACAGGGGTCGTTAACCTCTATCTACTTCTATACTCGCAATTTACTCCTCAGTTTAGTTTATGTTACTTCACATTTTGCAGTAGGTAATGTTTGCAATGGTTGTTTTTATACGTCCAATTTCCAGAAGAATATCGGTACGAGAGGGATAAAACTATGAGCTATAAATAGCCGTGTCCCTCACTTTAATCCTATGCCTGGGGCATGGGGATACTCTAACTCAACACAGAATTCGGTGTTAATAATATTGTAATTTATCTCACCAGCACTTACAATAATATTTAATAAATCTCTGCAAGAAGGCGTTGTTCCGTCAGTGTGGAAGCTTGCATACGTCACTCCCATCCATAAGTCAGGTCCTAAAAACGAGGTTTTCAATTATCGCCCATTTCTATTTTATCTACCCTAGCCAAAACCTTCGAAAAACTAGTCCACAATAAAGTTTATCCTCTTATAGAGCCACTCTTGGATCCAAAACAACATGGCTTTGTCAGACTGCGCTCCACACTTACCAACCTCCTCATTTATTCGAACGATCTCTTTGAATCCATGGATCACAATATTGCCATAGACTCGGTTTACACAGACTTTAAGAAAGCATTCGACAAAGTCGAAATGGTGCATAAAAAGTTTCTTCGTTGTCTAAACTTCCGTGTCAGGTCTCCTAAGAAGTCATATGGTAACCTGCTTACACACTATAGACAGATGTCTCTCATTGCACGTCGCACAATCGCTGACGCTGTTGTTCTCCAGCGAATCTGCACTAGTGCTTATAACTGCCCAGAGCTTGTCTCCCAAGCCCATATTCCTCGGAGAGCTCCCCGGCATAAGCGGCTCTTCCACGTGAAAACTACTCGCACCAATGCTGGTAAAAGGGCGCCACTACATCGCCTTTGTGCAGACCATGATTAAAACTTCACAGAAGTTGATTTGTTCGACCCATCTACTAATCGGCTCAAACACACCATTCGTAAGCTGTTGTTCTCCAAAGTCGACAATAACACTGCTTGAATATTGATCAATGCGACAGGTATTCAAAGGTATTCAAATTTAAATCTAATTTTATTCAATTATTTTATTTCTACTCTGTGTATAACACAATATTTCCATTATATCCACTTTATTTTTGTAGGTATGTTACTGTATATTTTGTTCATAATGTGCTCTGTTTATTTACGTTTTCTTTTTGTCTTCTCTTTTTTTTTCATTCTTTTAAATATGTACTCTGAGTTTGTTGCTCACTAGGAGCTCACCTTTTACACCACTTATCTAATAAGTGGGATACCCTAAGGGATTGGTTAGCTTTTTATTTATTGTGTATTTATCTTCTGTCTTTTTCTGTACTATAATCTGTCCTGTTGTAACCCCTTAAATAAATAAATAAACAAATAAATAAATATTCCTGCATAACGCTACATAACATAGCATCACACCTTTTGCCATATGAGATGGCAGAGGCACATTGTGCCCACGTTGAGCCAGTCATTCGATAATCCATTTTGTGAGACACTAGTGCCAGCAAGGTTACTCAAAATCCCGTTCTTATTCTAACAAGCGTGGTTCCCC
This sequence comes from Argyresthia goedartella, assembly GCA_949825045.1. Classification (NCBI taxonomy): domain Eukaryota; kingdom Metazoa; phylum Arthropoda; class Insecta; order Lepidoptera; family Argyresthiidae; genus Argyresthia; species Argyresthia goedartella. The sequence goes on along the minus strand of OX463821.1, from coordinate 13,791,014 downwards.
CGCGGAACTCATTGACACGCGATTGGAGGCTAATCAGTCCGGAGAGATACCGGAAATCTCTCACAAGACGGGCGCCGACAACCTTTACCGATAACCGAAATATGGTCCAAAGCGTTCCGACAAGCCGCGGGACCGAATCTCGGCCTTAAATTCTCGCGTTAGGACGGCGGATTGCCTGTCCAGCCTTTGGTACAAAAACGAAGAAAAAACTTTCAAATAATATAATAATACCTTGGACACTATTTACACTCATTGATCTAGCCCCAAACTAGAATTCCCTGTATCTTGGGTACTAGACAACGGTACACATACTTATGTAGATAAATATTATACTTATATAAACAACCACGACTAGGATACAAACATCAGTTCTCATCAAACAAATATTTGCCCCCACCGGGACTCGAACCCGGGACCCTTGGCCTCGTAGGCAGGGTCACTGCCGACTCGGCCATTCGGGTCGTCTGCTTCAGCATGATGCTGCACGAACTACCTGTCAAAATTTCATTTTTAAAGGTGCATTCAAAAACTACTCTTACGGTGCGAGGCCCATAATCAATCACTTCTTTTGGTTCCGAACAGTATTTATGTACTTCTATATGTAGTATATTTAGTAGTTAGTAAAAACACTTAATTATGTTATTTGCTTGGACTTCTGCACAATGGTCTGTCACTGCTATCAAATTTATTCTTTTCATCTTCGGTTTGCTAGAAGAAATATCTTGTTAGAGATAATCTTGCCATTATAAATGTCTTTCCTATAGGTATGAGCTTGTGTTTTGAATTTTCATGAGCAATAAAAATATACAAAATAGATATATTGGTGCAACAGAAAATTAAAATTAATGTGCAAACAATATATGTATCTGGTATTCACATGTAAACTTGGGTAAACCCTAAAACGGAATTTTTATGACAGACGTCTCCTAGAGTACTTAAGATTCTATTGTGGGCATTTGTGGGGAAAAAACATAAAATTTTCCTTAATTGTTATGTCATTATTTTTTCTTTCCGACCTGCAGAGAAGCGAAAGGATACTAACAACTGCAAGTTGCAATCTCAACACCTCCACGTATATTGATATAGATATACAACCTCTGTTAAACTCTGCAAATCCTAACAGCTATTATTTACGTTACGAAAAACGCTACGCAGAATTGTTTGAAATATATTTTTCTCGGCCCGAGCGCCACTACAGTTGATTGATTTATTACGCCCCAGATAATTTATAAAGAAAATAATGCTCTCTTGAAATAAAAATCCTGTACATCACGGAGTATTGTTGATTCATGTAGAGATCATGGGTCAGATATTGGATAACCATGCAACTTAATTGAAATTGGTCTCACCAAATGATCACGTGCGTTTTATTTGCAATCTGGGTCGCATACATACTGACGAGTATATTTTAATATAAAAGTCGTAGTCGGCTTTAGAAGCCATGCTCAGCAATAAATAGAATTTTGTGTAAATTATGCGAAGCGAGGAAAGTCCTCGGGCGACTCAATAGCATTAAGATTTCAAATTTAGATTTCAATAAGTACATTGTAAAGTAAATTGTCACTTAAGTCTCAAGTAGAAGTTGTAAATAGCGTCCAAACGTCTAGTAAGAGTGCTCGTACGATAAGTCTGCACTTAGGTATGGCGTGAGTTAAGGTAGACCAACCACTGCTATTGTCATTTGTCAGCGCTACCCCAAATTAGGTTGTGATGTCAATGCTTCGTTTTCATTATTTTATTATAAATACGTATATCAATTAATAATAAGGTAATATTGTATTAGTTATCATCTTAGACGTTACTCTGTTCGTTTAATAAATTATTTTTATAAACATATTCAGTCTTCACATCTTCGAGAATGATTATTATGATTCTCAACCGTACAACTCACAAGTATGTGATGGTCAAAATTCTGTCCCTTACGGTGAGCCAGCGGAAAATTTTCACGTAGGTGCCTCGATAACAGAGAGAAAATAAAACTAAATTAATAATAATAATAATAATACCTTGGACACTATTTACACACATTGATCTAGCCCCAAACTAGGATTCCCTGTATCTTGGGTACTAGACAACGATACACATACTTATATAGATAAATATTATACTTAGATAGATACACAACCATGACTAGGGTACAAATATCCGTACTCATCAAACAAATATTTTCCCCCACCGGGACTCGAATCCGGGACCCTTGGCTTTGTAGGCAAGGTCACTGCCGACTCGGACATTCGGGTCGTCAAATTGCAATAAGCGTTTGAATTTGCCGCATATTCGAGTACCGGAACTTAACGCCGTTTTCAAGATAGATACGGGTAGTACTCGGTCTTTTCTTAGGCCAAAGGTTGCTAACGAATACTACGCAAATTAAAATGAATTGTTTGAAGTGATTAGTACACATGCCACAAGCAGGAACAATGAGGTAGTTTATATCAACTTACCCTACATTTTTAACACTAATCAGAAGCATAAATTTTATTTTTATTCTGTGGATGAAAGGTATGATGGTCTGATCGGTAGTGACTTATTAAAACAAACGAACGCGAAAATTTATTTGAAGTCTCAAACATTATTTACAAAGATTATATAGATTATACAAAAATACCAATTATTTACTCACCACCCACGAGAGAGATGTATAACCTACCACCTCGATGTGAGATGAGAGTTAAACTACCAGTAAACCTATTACACGGAGAGGGTATTCTAAATTATACTCAATTCAGTAACGGAATTCGGATGCCGGCCGCTATAGTTAAATGCACTAACGGTTACGCGACGACCGTAATTCAGAATACAACTGAATTACTTCATAAATTAACGGTTACGGCCCCATTCAATGTAGATTTGTTTCATCAAGAATCTCAAAACTTAAATTCAACTCACCTGAAACAGTCAGGAACTCAGCAAGATGTTGATGCATTATTAGAAAATTATCTTAAGAAACTTAGGCTAGACCATATGAATGAGGATGAAAGAATGACAATCGGTAGTATATGTAAGGAATATAGGGATATATTTTATTGCGAGGATATACCATTATCCTTTAGCAATCAAGTGAAGCATAGTATTAGAACTAAGATCGAAGACCCCATTAACTTAAAAGCACATAGGTTACCTCCTATTCAGACTAAAGAAATTGAAAAACAAGTGGGTAAAATGTTACGCAATAACATTATTCCGGAATCACACTCACCGTGGAGTGCCCCGGTTCACCTCGTGCCAAAAAAATTGGATGCCTCAGGTGAACAAAATGGAGAATGGTCGTTGACTATAGACGACTAAATGAGATAACGACTGATGACAAATACCCTATGCCAAATATTAATGATCTTTTTGATATGCTTAGCAAGAGTATGTACTTCACTATGCTTGATCTTGCGAGTGGGTATCATCAGATAGAAGTAGAACCAGTAGATAAATCAAAAACAGCTTTTAGCACCCCCTTTGGGCATTTTGCATTTCACAGAATGCTGTTGGTTTTGAAAACTGCACCTGCAAACTTCCAAAGAGCAATGGACAATGTGCTCAGAGAATTGCAAGGAATACACTGTCTTATTTATCTTGATGATGTTATCATATTTCAAAAAGCTTACCAGAACATGTGGAAAAATTAAAAGTTGTCTTTGAAAGATTTCGTCAAAGTAATCTGAAAATTCAGTTGGACAAATCGCATTTTCTTAGGAATCAGTATTGTATTTGGGACATACAATAACCAGCGTGGGCCTTAAGCCAAATAATGATAAGATAGACGCTGTATTAAAGTACCCAATCCCTCAGACAACAACTGACATCAAAAGCTTCCTAGGATTGATTGGATATTATTGAAAGTTTATTAAGGATTTTGCTAAAATCACAAGACCTGTTTAAAGAAAGGAAAAAAGATAGTATTAAATGAGGAATACGTGAACAGTTTTGAAACGTGGAAGAAGCTGTTAACAAATGCACCCTTACTTCAGTTTCCCGACTTCGACAAACCATTTGTGTTAACCACCGACGCATCCAATTTTGCCATAGGTGCCGTTTTATCACAGGGAACAATCGGGTCAGACAAACCTGTAGCCTATGCTAGTAGGACTTTGAGTGATACTGAGAGTAGGTATAGCACGATTGAGAAGGAGATGTTAGCCGTAATATGGGCTGTAAAGCACTTTAGGCCCTACCTCTATGGAAAAAAGTTTACAATCTATACAGACCACAGACCATTGGCATGGCTGTATTCACTAAAAGAACCGAATAGCAAGCTCACACGTTGGCGTTTGAGGTTAGAAGAATATGACTTTGAGATCAAGTACAAGAAAGGATAGCAAAACACGAATTCTGACGCTCTTTCAAGAGTAAAGATTAATGTCATAGATAACGACTCAGATTCTATCATAGCGAACAAAGATGAACACGAAGATCATGTACTTGAGGTAAGGAAAGAGTTAGAAGAATTGAATCAGAATTTGCACAGGAATAATAGGCTACAACCGGAGATGATAAATATCTCGGAATCAGAATGTGGACACAATCGCCATCTGTAGTAATAGAACCTCCAGAGACAGAATGCGAGCAGTCACCTGAATTGATAGAAATTTCAGATTCAAACGACGGGGTTACAGCAAATTCAATATCAAATAGGGAACATAAAGGTATACATATTTTGAAAGAAGCAAAAGACTGTAAACCAAAGCAGATTTTGGTCCAGACATGGTTTAAAGATATACTATACGTTAACGACATATCTAATAAGAAACAACGTATACTTGAAGTATTTATGCCCATCAGCAACGAAAAAATAACAAAGGAGATTCTCAAAGAATATTTAGACATGAAACACAAGTACTTCATTTATTTCGAGAACCCATATTTCAGGAAAACTTTTTCATCGGTAATAACAAGACTCTATAAGAAGGGAACACTGAAGTTTCTTTGAAGGGAACACCGATTCTAAAGAGGACCAACAAGAGGTCATATTAAAATATCATGAAGGAAAAACGTGTCAAATTAATGAAACCCTAATGAAATTAAAACGCCAGTACTGGTGGCAAAATATGAAGGAAACCGTTACAGCTATTATAAATTCATGTGAACAGTGTAAAAGGATGAAAGAAGAAGAAGAAGAATGAAAGGAAACCCTTTAAACCATGTTAACACAAAGTCAAAGCTCACATTTTCAGGAAGTCTTCATGGACTTACTGTACATTGATAGTAAATATTATCTAACGGTAGTCGATGCTTTTAGTAAGTTAGGGAAAGCCATTAGCATACCGAATCGTAGTACACCTGAAGTAGTACAAGCTTAAATCAAATATTTCAGCATGTACGGACTAACAAACAAATAAATTGTGACTCAGGTACCGAATTTAATAATGAGTTAATCAAATAAATTTTAAAGTTGTATAAAATTGAGCTACACATAGGTACTCCAAATAGTCCCAGCTCAATGGCAGAAGTTGAGCGATTCCACTCAACTTTTATCGAAATCTATCGTTTGGCTAAATACGAGAAAAGCGATATGGGTGCAGCCTATGTAATGAGTTACGCTATAATGGCATATAATAACTCCATCCATTCTGCTACTAACTTCACACCATTTGAAATAGTTTTTGGCAATACAAACTCAAGCAATGTGTTCGACATTGATAGCGAAATAAACCTCATGCAAAAATTGTTGCAAGATCATAGAAAACGGTTGAAGATTTTATATGAATATGTCACAGAGAAACTTCATGAAGATAAAGTTAAAGAAAGGGAAAAGAGAGGTGGAGAAGAAACACCTGAAATCAAATAAGGTGACGAGATTTTCATGAAAAATACTAGGACGCGAAAAGCGAAAGACTTACCGCGTTATGAAAAAGCTAAAGTAATAGGTAAACCGAATATAAATGTAATTCCAGTAGAGTTAAAGCAAAGAAAAACAAGGGTGGCAATTAAGAACGTTAAACGTCCTCCACAGGTTAAGCCAGGTAATTCTGGTAATGATCGACTCGATCCACAGCCTGGAACTTCAAAGTCTGGAAACAAATCCGGGAATAGCACCGATCAAACTTGGGATGACAGTGATGAGGATTAACTCGTGGACTATTTTTAAGACATTCGATTTAGATATATTTTTAAGCCAAGTTGATGCAATTTTTCAACAGTATATTCAATTAAATATAACCATTTCAAATGACAGTGAATTTAAAAATCAACTAGGTAGTTTATGTAGACAAATAGAATCATTAGAATCGATAATTAGAGATAGGTTAAATCAAATTTTCTCAAATCAAACCCTTTTCTAGATTTAAAGGAGCATTATTTAGCCCTTTAGGTTCATTAATAAAGTCTATTTCAGGAAATTTAGATAAAACAGATGCATTAAGTTATGATTCAGAGATAAGATAACTTAAAAATGCTGATTATTCAGTAGAACGTAAAGTATCATTAATGGTAAATGCCTTAGATAAATTTGCTAATGAATCTCTAAAGATGAATATGAACGTAAACATTTTGAGTAATAAAATGAAAGATAATCTAAGAAAGAGATAACGTTTTATCTCTCATGAATAATCTGTTCCAAATTTCGAATAACTTTCACACTATTTACGACTTTATCCAGGAAACTGAGACAGCTATAGCTTTCAGATTACATGTCCTTCATCAGTCTATCATTAATACCACAGAAATTATCCACATTCTTTCAGAAGAAGAGAAACATGCTCATCTTATTTACCCTGTAAATAAGGCGAATTTAGTTAAAGTAGAACGTAGTATTATTCTTAAATATTATATTATTAATAATAGATTAGTTTTTGTATTAGAAGTTCCATTGATAGAAGAAAACACGTATACATATTATAAAATTATTCCTATCCTGTCTATAATCCTAAAATCTTACAAACCACTACCATTATCCCTGAACACCCTTACCTTATGGTTTATAGGTTAAAAGACAGGCCCATAGTGAAGCTCATGCGACGAGATCGAGGACAACAAGTTCCTGTGTTCGATCGATGACCTCGTCCCATACTCTACCGAAACTTGCATAGAACAGATCATGATGCTGAAGGAGAACTGCACCAGATGTTATCAACACATCATACGCCTAGAGAAGGAGAAAATACAAAGGATCACGGAAAACTACTGGCAGATATACTCCGAAAATGGATTGATAATTACAGAACACTGCAATGAAGAAGTATACAGACGAACTGTACAAGGGACCTTCTTTCTCCAATCAAGGAACCATTGTAACACCGAAGTCGGAGAGATATTCATTTCGACACCCGCAAACACCTCAACCAGTAACATGCAGCTACCGTTCGTACAACTACCAGAGCTACGACATCCCATCAGACAAGTAGAAAAGCTCCTGGATCTGCAAAACGTGGACTTTAGCGACATCAAGGATGTTATTAACAGTGCCAAGTTCAGCGTTGGTGAAACTATTTCGGACGATTTTATCTATGTTGTGAAAAATATCAGTGTTTGGACTATTTTATTGTGTGTTTTTATGATTTCATTTATTGTTTTTGTATTGTTTAAATTCAGGTTATTTACAAATTGTGTTGGACGAAATTGTCCGAAACCAACTCTGTCGGCTTCAGATAATTTCTCTCTCATGGGGGAGGAGTTAAGGTAGGCCAACCACTACAATTGTCATTTGTCAGCGCCACCCCAAACTAGGCCATGACGTCAATGCTTCATTTTCATTATTTTATTATTAATACGAATATCAACTTAGAATAAGGTAATATTGTATTAGATATCATCTTAGACGTTACTCTATTCGTTTAATAAATCATTTTTATAAACATATTTAGTCTTCACATCTTAATTCGCGCTAGTCATTTTCTTTGGTATTAATTTTCAATTTAATTCATTGCCATTAAAAAAAATATCACAATAAATGCGAAATGATGATTTTGATAATTTTGTCAAACATTGAAAAAATATTGCTCTAATTTACATTGAGGACTGAGGAAGTTAAAAATTAGTTCGACTTGTGGTAAGTCCAAACTTATCACAAATTGCCTTTCCGAGAGAAGACTCATCGCGCTGGTTCTCCGAAACAGTTGTTTAATCCAGAAAATGGACGTTAAATTACTAAAATAATAGATAGTTATTGTGACTGCTACATAATGGAGGGCATTAATACTCGAAAGTGGGTTTATAGGCGTGTTTCATAATAATATCTCTCGAGAGTTTAATGCCTAATTACACTAGTTTATCTACACACATATCATAAGCTCTCTTTGATGTGTTCAGGAACCGCATGTTCAACCGGCATTGTGGCATTGATCATTGCTGCAGTTGTTTAGGTTGTTCTGTAGTACCAACTTCACAGACAAACTAGGGACGGCACGCAGGTGGGCGTCGGCGTTCGAAATTTGAAAGTTATAATTTGACAAATTTTTGTACATTATGGCAATAATGTACAAATTTTCAGATAAGTAATGAGTTTTTACCAAATAGTTTTACATTCTGCTCGTCTTAACGTGCAGTTTTTAGACGCAGTACAAAGGGCTTATCAAACGTTTGTAGATAATTTAAGTGCTTTATTTAGAGAAATATTATCGATACTTGTACAACACATTGAAGATAAAATTTCATTAGAAAATATAACTATAACTCATGTCTGTGGTATTCTTGTACAAATGCAAAGTTAGTATTAACAGACTACTTCATTTTTAGGGTTACTTACCCTAAGGGTGCCAAACGAGACCCTATTACTAAGCCTCCGCTGTCTGTCTGTCCGCCCATCTGTCCATACGTCTGTCACCGGGCTCTATCGGATCAACCGAGAGAGCTGAAATTTTTACAAACGGTGTATTGCTATTGCCGATATAACAACAAATAATTAAACATACCGGTTTTTGAATTAAAAAGTACACATACAAGAAATTATTGATATGGCCATTTTCTTAGCCATTTTGTTTTATTTGTTTATCGGTGAAAACTGGACTCTCCCGACCTTATCGGAAAACATCTTTAATTGCAGGTATTGTGTGTAATGCTTAGTTATTTTTCATTTAACTATTAATAATTGCCCATTCGAATTATATTAAATTATATTAAGTTTTTTTATCAAATTAGTCTTTATTTCTGTAAATAAGTTACTCAATTTCCATCCACTTCCGGTTGCAATGAGCAAGCAGTTTCGCTAACCTGAGTACATAGTTCAATACTTACATACTATACTAGGATTTTTAATTTGAGGCCAGAAATGTAAACAAAGAACTGTCATTTTCCAGTACAAAAAGTATAATATGAATGTCAAAGTCAACGGTTTTGTTCTAGAAAATGACAGTTGTTTGTTTACATTTCTGGCTTCAAAGTAAAAATCCTAGAAAACATGCACAAAACTCTTAATCAATGTTTCAATGTAAGGGCTTGAATATCGTCCTACCTAGTATTTAATATTTTATTATCAAAAATCAAAAAGGTATACTCGTACTAAAGACTGTCGTTTTGCGTTTTCCGTGTACAATGGTATGGGACCTTACGTGTGCGGGTCCGACATCCCACTCGCACTTGACCGGTTTTATTACACTAAACTTATTTTATATTTACATATACACAGGCCATGCCTCCATAGTAGAAGCGCCAGGTAGAAAATTGGCAATGCTTTTGACAAACAACGATCTGATAAAGAAGGAAATAAGTTTTGTCAAAATATTCCGAATCCATATAGAAACAAGAGAAAACTAGGAAATAGAAACAGACCAACCGGCTGTAACTTGCTTCACGGATGGGCAAGAAGGGACATTTGCTAGACACATAGACAAACAAGCAGGAGTTGGCTTTTGCATCATGGACAGCATTAAACAAGACAAATCTTACAAGCCTTTGGGCTATATGCCAGCGTGATCCAAGCGGAAATCTATGTCATAATGGAATGTGCTGAAGCACTGACAGAAACACCAGAAATAAAAAATAAGACAATAGTCATTTATTCTAACAGTCAAGCAGCTTTAAAGGCACCCAGGTAACCAATACCAAAACCAATGAATCTGCACTGGTGAAAAAGTGTAAGACAAGTCTTGACCCTTTAAGAAAAACATCAGAAATAATTGTCGCATAGATACCCCGGTCATGAAAAGATTCAAAGTAAAAAAAAGCAGATGAGCTGGCAAGAAACGGGGCTGGTGAGCATTTTATTGCACCAGAACCAAGATTACCTATATCAGCGACTGTCACAAAGAACAGTTTCAACGTGATTTCTACGCGAGATGCAAACCTAGAGTGAAAATACACCAAAGGCAGCAGGCAGTCTAAGATCTTAAGAAAAGACCCAAAAAAGGCTAACCGCCTTATTCATAAACGTCTCATAAACTTATTTTAACTATTGTTCGATTCCAAATCGATATTCGATCGATGGTTTCTGAACGGCCATTTTGAATTTGACGTTGCTGCCAACCTAGCAGTTTTTTGAGAACTGACAGACGAAAGCCCTCGCAAGTAAACGCGTTTTGGTTAGGGTATTGAAATTAAATCGCAGTCCATCTGGAATGTATTCGGGTTTCCCTCAGGATTGTCTATATAGCTGAGTGTGTTGTGGTTCCCCGAACCAGATAAAGTTCGCATTTTCGTGGCCGATTGGTTTTTCCCACGTAACATAACCTGTGTTGGAACACTGTGCTCATTGAAGCTGGCCCGCCAGTCATACCTGGTTGGCTGAAGAACCTGTCTACCAAGAAGAGCCTAGGGTGCACCCGGGCCTTGCAGAGAGACAGGAGGTTGACGGGACCGAAGCACAGACCAGGTTAGATCGACCCCAATTACTTCAGCTCGGTGAATCGCCGACGTTCACGCTTCTTGGCAACTGATCGTTACGCTACCTCGTAGCTGATGGGCCCCTACGAGGTCATTAGGTGCTGAGAAGCCTGAACACTTTGGTAGCTAGAGCGTGGCTTCCTGAGATTTGCAGCCGTCAAGGGCTCCAGGAAGGCACGATTTGGGACTATCAATCTGTAGGTATAGGCGGTTATTAGGTAACTTGGTTGTGTTCCTATATCTACATAGATTGGTAGTATTGTAAGCTATAGGTCTATTGCTGGTAGTAGATAGACAGATATTGAATTGAATTACCAGTAAGTCAATCTATTAGTGGTCTAGTAGTGCTATTGAATGAATGTTTGGTTAACATAGGTAGTTACATCTATTGATAGCAGGCTATTACATTGTTTTCAGTTTATAGCAATTTATAACTTGAACTAATATTGACTATCTGTGTGTGTTATAATGATAAAGGGAAACTAAATTGTATTTACAGAATTTATATAGATATAAATCTCGGTTCCTATTGTTTAAGGAAAACAACATTGTTTAAGTTGTGGTTTAGGGTTCCCTCGTTTGGGTTGTAGACTGGAGGGTCCAATAAAATTGAGTTACTGCAAATTGTGAGTAAGTATCGTTCCGATCATGTCGTTATCTGAAATCCAGAAGGGTGTTTCTAAGGAACTCAGATGGTTTTCCTCCGCACACGGTCTGATAGACCGTTTAGATAGGCATGATGTGGTATTGGAGCGGTCTATGGACGTTAAGGAACGTTACAATAGGGTGCTCGAATTGTCCGCGCAGGCGGAATCAGTTGATGGTTGCGCACCTGACAGGCTGTCACGGTTGCTAGGGGATGTCGACCAATGTATGGAGATGGCAGCTGCTATCACGCAGAAGGCTGCGGACATACGTAGACAGCGCGAGTCCAGCCATGGTGGTGACATTGAAGCACCTCTGCCGCTTCAGGGTTCGGGGTCCAGGTTACCTGCCATAACTATGCCTACTTTTGACGGAGTGTCCGGTGAATGGATGAGCTTCATCAATCTGTTCGACGGTTTGGTGCACATGCGATCGGACATTACCAAGTCTGTCAAGATGGCTCAGCTGGTGGCAGCATTGAGGGGTGAGCCTAGGGAGCTGGTCGCACATTTGACAGTTACGGAGGGTAACTATGAAACGGCCAGGCAATTGTTGGTCAGACGTTACCATAACAAACGGAGGTTGGCCGATGCCCAACTGAACCGTTTGTTTAGTATCCCGGTTGTGAACAAGGTCGGGGCCATACAGACGGAGGTTTTGAACCCATTGTTGTCCGTCACCAAGGCTCTAGAGAATCTTGGACTTCCGGTTGGTGAATGGTCGTACCTACTGTTGTACATTGTACTTTCCCGCCTACCCGCTGACGTGCAGACTCGTTTCGAACAGTCTCACGGGAGGTCGGCCGAGGACCTGCCCGCCTTCTCCGACTTGGTCGGATTCTTGGAAGAGGAGGCTCGACGGGCAGAGAATTTGGGGTTGACGGTCACCCATCCTTCGGAGCCACAGAGAGCTGCCGGGAGCGCTGTGAGTAGGGGCCCTCCGACGAGGAAGGACCGCACCAACCGGCAGTCGTATGGGACTGTGAGTGAATTGACCCCACATGGTGAGACCTGCCCATGTTGTAGGCAGATTGGCCATGCTGTGGCCAATTGCAATAAGTTCGGGGAACTTAGGGTTCAGGGACGGCGCCGGATGGCCAAGCAGCGGAGCTGGTGTTTCCTGTGCCTCGGGCCACACATGGCTAGGGACTGCACGCGCACAAAAATGTGCGGATATTGTGGTGGGGCCCACAACAATCTGTTGTGCATGAACCGGTCCGGCCAACAGCCTCCACAGGGCCGTATCCAGGGTGACACGGCATGGGGCCCTGAGAATTCGTTTGCGACTCGGAGCGCAACTCAGGGGCCAACGTCCCCACGTCCACAGGGCCGTACCCAGGGTGACACGGCATGGGGCCCTGAGAATTCGTTTGCGACTCGGAGCGCAACTCAGGGGCCAACGTCCCCACGTGCACAGGGCAGTACCAGGGTGCAGGGCCGCACTCAGGACCATTACATGGGGGGCCCTGAGTTTTCGGTTGCGACTCAGCATCTGACCCAGCGGGACATTGGGTGTGTTGAGCAGGCCGTAACGGGCGGGTGGCATGGGACACCTTCGAGCTATGCGGGTGCGGTTCGGACGCCGCCTCAGTTGTCGCCCCGCTCGTCGCCTCGTCCTCGTCGGTCACATGTGATGTCCCCCCCGTTCATGGAGCGGCCACGGTTGAATTCACGCCCACCCCCCTTTACGGGGAATCGTAGGTTGGGAATGGAACCGGCGCGTGGGCCATTTGTACAATGGGACCCTCTGGCGTATAGCTGCATACTTGATCGGTTACAGGCACAGTGGGGCCCCGGGGGTCCTCGCTAGGAATTTGCGGCCCAACCATTGGTTGCCCCCCAACTGGAGACGGTGGTGTTACCGATCGCCTCTGTGCTTGTTTGGGATTTGGCGGGCAACCCAACATACGTTCGCGCCCTATTAGATTCTGGAGCTCAGGGCTGCATCGTATCGAATGATTTAGCAAAATGGTTGGGCCTCAAGGTAAATAGGTATAATAAATCAATACGGGGCGTGGGGAATGTTACGGTTTCGAATGTAGTAGGTCAATCGGTGATCACGTTCTCTCCACGTTATGACATTTTGACAAAAACATCCGTGCAAGCTTTAGTAATGACGTATGTCATGGGCAGACACCCCTTGGTGAAGTTGAATCCGGCCGTTCGATTCCTGACATCAGGACTCAAGTTGGCGGATCCCGATTTTGACACTCCAGCCCCGGTCGACCTGCTACTGGGAGCAGACGTTCTGGGTAGGTTCCTGTTGTCGGATCGGCGAGTTCTTCAGCCGGACGGGTTGATTGCTGTGGATACTAAGTTTGGTCACGTGATCATGGGTCCGGCATTGCCAATGGTTAGGCCTGCCGAGTCAGATGGCATACTTATTGGCTCAGCGTTGTCAGACGCTATCCAACGGTTCTGGGAGATAGAGGAACCTCCCACCGCTCGTCGAGTCGACGCAGACGAAGAAGAGTGCGAGTTGTTTTACCAGAATAGTACTGGTCGCCTTCGTTCTGGTCGTTTTGTAACTCGACTGCCTTTCAGGGCCAATCGACCGCCACTAGGAGAATCTAGGAAAATGGCTGAGACGAGATTGATGTCGATGGAGCGTAGGATGACAAGGGACGCCGTATTTAAACAAAAATATGTTGATTTCATGAGGGAGTATGAGTCGTTAGGACACATGTCGGTATCGGGTGTGGACTGGAGATCTGAGGATCATTGTTTCCTTCCACACCATGCCGTCCTACGAACCCCTACCGGCAAGATTCGAGTTGTTTTTGATGGGTCAGCACCTACCTCGAACGGGATGTCCCTGAATCAGTGTCTACATTCGGGACCTAAGTTGAGTCGTGATATTTCGGATATTCTCACGAGCTTTCGGAGGCACCATATTGTATTTGTCGCAGACATTCGGATGATGTTTAGGCAAACGGTAATTCATCCGGCTGACAGAAGGTATCAGTTGATACTTTGGCGTGAGTCCACGGTCGAGCCAGTCAAGGTCTATGAGTTAAACACGAACACGTATAGGTTACGGTCTAGCCCGTATTTGGCGATGCGTACCCTGCGGGAGTTGGCGTCGCGTGACCGTGTGAGCTATCCTAGAGCCGCCGCTATCCTGGAGCAAGATTTGTACGTCGATGACGTCTGCACAGGGGCAGCCAGTGTGGAGGAAGCTCTGGACCGACGTGACGAGCTCATTCAATTGCTGGAACGAGGCGGCTATGAACTACGCAAGTGGATGTCCAACTCCCCTGAGTTGATGGCTGGTCTCCCAGATGAGTTTCAACAAGACCCGCACGTTTTTGAGAATCCTGACAACCCTAACATGTTGTCAGTGCTTGGAATTCAGTACCGGCCCGTCCATGATCAGTTTACCTATCGTGTGGTTTTAGAAACACCGAAGGCCTGGACGAAGCGGTCAGTACTGTCAACGATTGCGAGAACGTTCGACCCGAATGGATGGATTTCTCCAGTCACCTTTGCTCTCATATGTTTGATGCAAAGGCTATGGGCGGCTCAGTTGACCTGGGACACCCACCTCTCAGGTGATTTGTTGACTGATTGGACGCGAATGTTCACCTCGCTATCGGACATAAATAATGTATCGCTGCCGAGGAAATTGATCCCTGCTGGGGATTACAGGGCAACCCTTCACGGGTTTTGTGATGCCTCTGAACTAGGGTTTGCGGCAGCGGTTTATTTGCGAACCGTCACCTCCACCGGGGAGGTCGACGTGCGTTTGGTTTTGGCAAAAAGCAAGGTAGCGCCTATTCGGACAAGGATGACGATTCCAAAACTGGAACTGTCCGGGGCTGCTCTTTTGACCAAACTTTTGAATCACACTCTAACAGTGTTGCGTGGGTCAGTGGTTTTAGAGGATACGGTGTACGCTTGGACGGACAGCCAGATTGTTTTGTGCTGGCTGAAGGCTTCGGTCCATAACTTAGAGGTTTTTGTTGCGAACCGTGTCTCCCAGATTGTGTCGTCTGAGGTCCCACTGACCTGGAGACATGTACCAGGAGAATTGAACCCGTCTGATTGTGCATCCAGGGGATGTCGGGCTCCTGAACTCGTTAGACACCATTTGTGGTGGGGACCACCCTGGCTTGCCAAAAGAGAATCGGACTGGCCGCACAGCCATGTAGTAGTATCTTCGGATCATGGCCCCAGAGCGGCCGTGCATGTTACCCAGAAGGCTGAGGACCCTGACGCCGGGTTTCTGCTGGACCGGTATAGCTCACTTGACAAGTTGATAAACGTGTCCACTTGGATTAGGAGATTCGCTCGAAATTGTCGTACTCCTCGCGATCAGCGAACGTTGAACCCTATTCTGACTCCGGCAGAGCGAAACGAGTCGCTGTTGAATTTGGTCCGGTTGGTACAGTCCTCGAAGTTCGGGGCAGAATTGGAGATTATACGATGTGGACGTTCGAAATTGATGGGAGCCGTCGCGCGTCTCAACCCCTTTGTTGATTCGACTGGGTTACTTCGGGTAGGAGGGAGATTGCGCAATGCGAATCTGTCGTATTGGGCTCGTCACCCACTTCTGTTCCCCAAGGGGGGACAGTTAGTTGAATTGCTGGTGACTGATCGTCATATTAAAAACGCGCATGCCGGCTGTAACGCGTTGTTGGCCACGCTCCAGCGGGAGTTTTGGATCTTATCTGCCCGCCGTGTCATACGGAACATCGTGTTTCGGTGCATGCCTTGTTATCGACTTAAGGCTGCCACGATGCAACCTCTCATGGGGGACTTGCCCCCTGATCGTGTGAATGAGGTCAGACCGTTTTCAGGTGTTGGTACGGATTTTGCAGGACCGTTTATGGTGAAGAGTTCACGATTGCGTACCTCTAGGCAATACAAGGCGTACCTATTTGTGTTTGTTTGTTTATCCACCAAGGCGGTACATCTCGAGCTCGTTGCTGATCTCTCGACAGAGGCTTTCATTGCTTGTTTGGATAGGTTTGTTACTCGAAGGGGACTTCCAACTTTGATCCGCTCTGATAACGGCACTAACTACATCGGTGCGGAACGATACTTACGAGAGATAGTCAACTTTTTGAATGTAAATAAAGTGGATATTGGAACGGCCCTCTCCCGTCGGGGTATACAGTGGACCTTCAGCCCACCGATTTGCCCCCACTGGGGTGGGATTTTTGAGGCCGTAGTTAAGTCAGCTAAGACGCACTTGGGGCGTATAGTAGGTCAGACCGCGCTGACTTTTGAGGAGCTCGCGACATTGTTTTGTAAGATCGAGTCCGTTCTCAATTCGCGACCGTTGTGTCCGCTCAGCTCGGATCCAAATGACCTGGAGGCTCTGACCCCAGGCCATTTCTTGATAGGACAGCCACTTAACGCGTTGCCCGAGCACCCCTTCGAGGGAGTGAAATTGTATCGGTTGTCAAGGTATCAGATGTTGCAGCAGTTTACTCAGAATTTCTGGAAGCGTTGGTCGCTCGAGTATCTGCATATCCTACAACAGCGCCTTAAGTGGACTGACAAAACCAGCCCCCCTAGTGTTGGTGACCTCGTTCTGGTTAAGGATGCTAACCTACCGCCACTACGTTGGCGCAGGGGGCGCATTGTTAACTTGTTCCCTGGCAAGGACGGGACCCCCCGGTCTGCAGAGGTTCTAGTAGGAGGCTCGGTTCTAAAACGAGCGGTAGCAACGTTGTCTCGGCTGCCCGTAGATTAGGGGACAGGTGGGTGCCTGTCCGGGCGGGTGATTGTTCGATTCCAAATCGAATATCGATTTGGAATCGAATCGATCGATGGTTTCTGAACGGCCATTTTGAATTTGACGTTGCTGCCAACCTAGCAGTTTTTTGAGAACTGACTGATGAAAGCCCTCGCAAGTAAACGCGTTTTGGTTAGGGTATTGAAATTAAATCGCAGTCCATCTGGAATGTATTCGGGTTTCCCTCAGGATTGTCTATATAGCTGAGTGTGTTGTGGTTCCCCGAACCAGATAAAGTTCACATTTTCGTGGCCGATTGGTTTTTCCCACGTAACATAACCTGTGTTGGAACACTGTGCTCATTGAAGCTGGCCCGCCAGTCATACCTGGTTGGCTGAAGAACCTGTCTACCAAGAAGAGCCTAGGGTGCACCCGGGCCTTGCAGAGAGACAGGAGGTTGACGGGACCGAAGCACAGACCAGGTTAGATCGACCCCAATTACTTCAGCTCGGTGAATCGCCGACGTTCACGCTTCTTGGCAACTGATCGTTACGCTACCTCGTAGCTGATGGGCCCCTACGAGGTCATTAGGTGCTGAGAAGCCTGAACAACTATAATGCCGTTATAATTTGTTTGTTTGTCTATCACTTTGAAATTTGTGTTTGTGAAAAAAGGACAAAACACATTTTAGCTATCATAGGTTTGATAAGTTTTATGAATAAGGCGGTAAGTATTTACTTAATCTCAGAAGGGAAAACTTAGCAACACTGGTACCAATAGGTTTATGTCGTGTAAAACGTGTGGAATTGACTCTCAGACCGCTTATCTCATTGTTACAGGCCAGCACCGGATTCAAACCCGCATCTCCTGCATGAGAAGCGAATGTGAAACCACCAAACCACGGAGCACAAAAGGGGCCAATTGTAATAAAACTTTAATTAGGGTACAAATTGCTATATTTAATATAAATGTATTTGCTAAATTTGCTATTTTCCTGAAAAATGCATGTATGTAACTCATGTTACCTAAGATAAATAAAATAAAATAAAGAATCTATATTTTGTAATTGTTCGAAAAACACAAAAGTTTATAAAAATTCGATCCCATCTCTCGAATTTATTATACGAATCTCCATGGAATTCTCGTCACCAAGCAGCCAATATTTAAAGGGCACCGAAAGAACTTTAAGAAAAAAAAATATAAACGCCGCCATGTTGATTTAAATTTCAAATCTCCAATGGCGGCCGAATGACGCCCTGATGGCGGTCCGATGGACAAAGTATACTAGGGCTAACCTATTCGGTCCTTGATGTATTATTGATGAGCTGTTTCATACTTCCCTGGATATTAAAAGCCAATTCGGAGACAAGTGCGAGTTTTTGACAAGACATTGAGGATTCGATGGATCAAAATCCGACCAATAAGTGCTGTTTTAATTCCGTATCATTTTATATTTACTGTCCGTATCCTATGTAAGTGAGGTAAGATAAGACTCCGATCGTTCTGCATCGGGGTAACTGGGCCTGCTCTAGCGTGACTGTAACTGTACCCCTGCCCACCATAATGCTACGACCCAGATAACTAAGATAATAAACGGGTTTTCCATTATTACGTATTATGTTATTCTGATATCTGGATTTCTTTAACAGATTCCCTTTTTAATTTAAAAATCGACGAAACATGTTTCACCGAGTTAGAAACTTTAAAAACACTGACTTTGTGTTCAAGCCCTATTTTTTCCTTCCCGGTCGGGGTGTGAATGAAGTCTATGTATATGATAAGTCCCCATCAAAAATTTTGCTGCACTCCACAAACCAAAACGTCGTCAATTTATTTTTATTTTTGATATTTGTTGTTTTATTTTTATTTTTTATTCGTTTATTATAAGTAGAAATTATAAATTTACATATGACAATAGGTCCACGGAAACCATATAGGTTTGTATGTGGATCCTTATTACGCTAAAATATATGTACAATGTTTAACACATCTTGTTTTTGCTTAAGTACACACCAAATTTTAAAAATAAATTAAAAACATATCAGGTATCTATTTTTCATGGTTACACAACTTAGGTATTGGTTAGGGATAGGAAAGGGAGGAAAAGTATTTTTTAAGTTTCGCTTTTATGTTTAGCGGAGATATGGTGTTTCTTATGTCAGTGGGTAGTTTGTTTATTAGTCGCGGAATGCAATAAGCGCGCGTCCGTGTACAGTAGAAATTATTTGCGCGTGTAGTGGTTAGTTTACCTTGGGCCGCACGACGCGTACCTACGGGGTGATCTATTCTGTGCTGTAGGGTATTGTTGAAGAACTCCTCTTTCAGTAATGTATGATTAAATTTGGTGTGAATAGGGAGTGTATTACAGTAATGGAATAGTTTAGATGAGTTACCTGAATATTCGTATCTTATATTAGGTGGTACAATTATTTTAAGAAGTTTGATTTGCAAGGTGTGTATTTGGTCCACATATTTTTTGTGGGTACGTCCATAGCTGGAGAGGACATGCATTCTTTGACTCCATAGTGTCTTACTATGGAGTCTTGAATGGTATACGATTTCTAACTACATAAAATGCGGCAATGAGTGCCCTGAGCTTGTCGCATACTCGTTGGATGTGGGGACCCCAGTTAAAAGTACCATCAATCACCAGCCCCAGGTAAGTGTGTCTGTCAACTACCTCAATCGATGGACATTGACAGTCTTTCTTGATGTGCTCATCGTGCATACAATCGTGCGTATGCGCAACAAGCTCATCCGACAGGTTACCCTTTAAGTATGGCGATTTAATGAGCATTAATTTGGTCTTTTGGGCATTCAGAGCTAGGCCTACGTCATGGCACCACTTATTGAGGTTGTCAAAATCAAACTGGAGGCCTTGAAGTGCTATGTTTATGTTACTATTGGCGATAATTAGGCATGAGTCGTCTGCAAATTGGTAAGGGGTGCTGAAGCTTAGGACATTTACCATATCGTTGACGTATGTTATGAAGTGGAAGGGCCATAGTACAGAACCCTGAGCAGTTCCCTGGGATACCGTGGTGGTAGACTAATACTTTCGCCGACTTTAACACAGTACTGTCTATTTTTTAAGACGCTGATTAAATAAATATGGGGTGCTGTTTTCATGGGTTTGTCAGGAAATACTGGGCAAATCGTAATTAATTTCTGGTATATGTAATTTGACTATATAATCTAGAGATTCTTAATTGGAAAACATGTTTGGATAAAATTTTCTCGATAGAAAATAAATACAAAGTCAACCCTTTTTTTATGGTTTTATCCTATTACACCGCAGTAGTAAGTGAATATGACTCTCTGATAATTGCAATGTATGAACAATTGTTATTTCTAACGATTTTCAAATTGAAAGTTAATTCCCTGAAATAGTTTTTTTTTATGATTTTTTTTTACGTTTTGGCGCTTACGTTGTTTCAGATTAGTCACGAGTGCATTATTGGCATCCCGCTTTTTCTTATTCGCGAGTAATTATTGCATCTCACTTCCACTCGACAGCGCATTTTTATTCCATCATCGCCTTAAGTAATTAGCGCACCAGGTCTGTAGCGGGCCTCTGATGCCACATTTTCCAAGTTTGTTTGTGAGCAGATTGTGATCTAATGTATCGAAAGCGCGCGAAAAATCTATGAAGAGGGCTAGTACCTGTTTCTTATCGTTAAGCGAGCTGTTCACGTGATCCGTGAATTTGGATAGTAACGATGTTGTACGTTTTTTTTGCTGGAAGCCAAATTGGTGAGTGTTTATAATATTATTAGATTGGTAGAATTTATACATCTGCTCACAAACAAACTTCTCAGCTATTTTGTCGACCGACGACAGTAGTGTGATGGGACGGTAATCAGCAACGTTGTCCCTTTTACCTTTTTCAAATATAGGTCTAACGCAACCCAACTTGAGATCATCTGGGTACTTACCCGTGTTTATGCTAGTGTTTATAAGATGCGCGATCGTACCCGCAATTTTGTCACCGATTGTTTTGATGTCGAGGATTTTGTTTTTATCTAGACCCGACGCTTTTCTGCTGTTCAGGCCGCGAATAAGTTTGTGGATTGTACGTGGGGTAGCTTTTTTGAACCTCATACTGACGTCCGCGTTATTGCTGACGCTGTTTTCGTCGAGAATGGTATGTTTACATTGCGGGAGGATCTTTTTTACGGATTCGTCAAACTCAATAGCGAATTCATTTGCTATTTCAGTATTTGTAAGGTTTTTTGGTTTATAAGCGTCCGCTATCGCATCGTCAAGACTTTTTGATATTCTGCCGCATATCGAATTTATTATAGTCCATAAATTCTTAGGGTTACTATAGTTATCTTTAATTTTATTTTGGTAGTATAGGTTCCTGTAGTATTCAATTATTTTATTGTTTTTGTTTCGTGTCTTGTTATACTGTAGCCAAATTTCATGGTTTGTTGGATTCTTCGTCCAGAGTCCAAAAATAATGTCTCTCTTTTCGCAAAGGTTTACAATTTTTTGGTTCATCCAGGGTTCGCGATTTCTAATAAGTTCACGATTTTTCTTTAGTCTTATGGACGACTGTAAGGCCTCTTGAAAGGATTTTTTTATGTATTGAAAAATCTCATCTGCCGTCTGCAAATTATAAGTAAAGTTCCAGTCAACATTGCCTAAGTTTTTGAGTAACTCATTACGATTATGTATGACTTTCGCCTAAAAGCACTAAATATATTTTGATGAAATTTATATGAAACCACCTCTGAAATATGAACTACCAATCAAAACAATAATCATCAAAATTTATTCATAATTGACGGAATAATCGCGTAACAAACACACACAAAAACACGGCTACTTTTTGAAGTCGGTGGAAAAGCCAGCTCAAAATAACCTTGTTCTGATTGGTTGATCGATCTGTTAATTTGTAAGAGATTCCGAGAGACATTCCTAGATGTCAGGGAGTATATGCTAAGGATACTGATTAATTGTAAAATGTCGTTTTCTTCACACCCTACGGAACCCCAGACCCGTTTGAGATTCGATGGGTAATGTTTATCCATTTCAGATTGACAGGAATCCGGGATCCTGGATTTACGTACATTGTCCAAGGGGTTTTGTTAGGGGTTTCATCCTCGGATATGTTAAATACCAACACACAATTTTGTTATTCACGAGTTTCACGTGTGCATTAATTAATTGTATGATAAAGTTAAAACGATCACTTCCGCGTCCCAACTTAGTGGCTTAACGGCTATAGTACAGAACCTGACTATCATAATATTCTGAGGAAAGAAGATTTGATAGTTGCCAAATAAACGAGTAGTCCTCATGGAATTAAAAAGTGCCTAATTTCTTATTTATGCACAGATAGGAGGGATTATATCCATTAAAATAAGGCTGGTATTTAATCGCACATCAAAAATACTGATTTGCGCAGCAAGAAAGGATCAGCAAAAACACTTTTTATGTTTTAAATATTTTATGAGTACTTAAAATTATGTTTTAAGTATTTGTTGTTGTTTTTACATGTTGAACCTAACACGAACGATAACCCCCTTTACCCTTCAGCTAAGCTACCGCAGCAAATATAAAGGATACAACAAACGCGCCTAACACCGCTTTCACATTCGTATGGCTGCACGTTTGCACATTTTATTGAAAATACGTTATATTTTGCTATAGAAATTTTTGGACGCAGGAGTCGGGGCCTTGAGGCACCGCATTAGGCCAAAGCCAATTGTTTCTTCATATTAGCTTGTCGATCATGTAT
This sequence comes from Argyresthia goedartella, assembly GCA_949825045.1. Taxonomy (NCBI): domain Eukaryota; kingdom Metazoa; phylum Arthropoda; class Insecta; order Lepidoptera; family Argyresthiidae; genus Argyresthia; species Argyresthia goedartella. The sequence continues at coordinate 13,768,195 of OX463821.1, read as the reverse complement.
GTCAGCAGGGATTCGTGAACAAATCACGTTATTTGTTTCTTTTGCTCGATAGAAATTTCTCTCGAAGTTTTTTTTAAAATATATTTGTTTACTATTTCGCACCGGATTTGAATTTATGTACTGGTTATGTATTCAATCGCTATACCTATCAATATTCATTTATGTTACTGTGTTAGTCATCTATGAAACGGTGAAACGCCTTTTTACCCGACTATTCTAAAGCCAAAATTTGTTTGACCGGTATGTTTGTATATATGTATGTTCATTTGTTTCACTAGAACTTCTTAACTATATATATGAGAATTTGTCAAATTTCGTATCGCTAGAAGCTTCTTGATGGTCCATTGGTTATGGCTAAGAAGTCACACATGCTAAATTCACTATGGCATTATAAGAGAGCATACTATTGAATTTAAAAGTTCATCAAATTAAAAGGCTTATTCCATTCTTTGATCTACCCACAGAGAACGTGTTTTCATCAGTCAAAACTAATTTTTACTAAGTGCCTTAGATAAACTAGAATTCCATAGTAATTACTAGAATTTACTGATATACCCTTACTGAATGTAAAACTAGTTTTGACGTAAACTGAGTGAAAACTCATTATTAATTATAACGCCTTAGTTGTAACTACCTTAGCTTATAACTACCTAAGTTGAAACTAGCATTTGCTAGGATTAACTAGAATTTGACACTGAATTAAGTGCTATCGGTCACATTATGTCCGAATACCAAATAACTAAACTAATCTAAAGAATAACTTTAGAAGCGCGATCCCATGGTACTTTCACAGATCCATATTGGTTGCTTAATTGACATTCTTTTTCAACCAGCAGTAAATTCTAGTTTTAACTAAGGCATTTAGTCCCAAGTAGTTTTAACTAGTGAAAACGTGTTCTAAGTGAAAACGGGTTCTTACTTCAACATATACATACATATGGTCCGGTGGCTATAAGTTTCACACTCTTTAAAGGGCGATGTTTTAGTCATTTTTAGGGTTCCGTACCCGAAAGGTGCCAAACAGGATCCTTCACTAAACCTAAGCTGTCCGTCCGTCCGTATAACCGTCTGACACCGGGCTCTATCGGATCAACCGAAATAGAGAGCTGAAATTTTCACAGAGGGTGCATTTCTATTGCCGCTATAACAACAAACAAGGAATCATGCCGGTTTTTAAGAATTAAAAGAATTACCTTTAAAGTTAATTATTGGTATGGCCATTTTATAAGCCATTTTGTTTTATTTGTTTATCGGTGAAAACTGGACTCTCCCGATCATACCGGAAAAGATCTTCAATTGCAGGTATTGGGTTTTGTTTGTGCTTAGTTATTTGTCATTATACGATTAATTATTCGAATTATAATATATATTTCTGTGAACAAGTAGGTAACTCAATTTCTATCTACTTCCGGTTTCAATAAGCATAGAGTTTCGTTTACCTAAGTACCTAGTTCAATACATTACTTGTCAACATAAATATTTATTTATAACTGGAACCAAAATATAATAATAGTTATTATGTTACTTGTACATACATTTTAAAATACTTTGTACAAAACTTAAATATGCAAAAACACACACACACACACACACACACACACACACACACACACACACACACACACACACAAAAACACTAAGAAAATAAAGCGCCCCGGACCATATCAGATGCAAAGGTCCCCATCACGCTGGCGGCGTTTCCGCGCTGCACTGCGAGGGAGATCCTCTGCATAAGATAGGACTCGGAGCGGCGGTCATAGCCACGGTCCCTCAGGCGGCGCCCTATTTCCCTAATGAATGCCTTGCCCTGCACTCCCCAGACCCCGGTGGTTTCTATGGCAAGCGGGACGAATACATACTGGCCCAAAAGCACAGAGTACTTTTGGGTCTTCATCCTCGCTGCCTCTTCGGCTGCGGCCCCCGGGGTGGACACGGTCGATGCCAGGTGGGACGGAGCGAATGTGCAGACACACGTCGCATCCCAAAGCAATGACCGTCCCCTCTCCCATGGGATGATGGTCAGGCCATCCGGGCGTTTCCCATCGGTACGACACAGCCCCGCGGGCTCCAATACACAAGGTATATTGGCTGTTACAAGAGCCCGCTTGACGATGTCATTGATAGAGGAGTGCCGGGAAATCCTGCCCGCGCTTCGAACGCAATAAAGGCCGTGCCGACCATGAGCGTCCACACCCGCACCACACACACAGGTATGAGACTGGCAGATGTCACAGCCAAGGCGCAAGGCCACAGCCACGCGCAACGTGTCATTGTCCAGATATGTTCCTAGTTGTGGAGAAGGCAAGGCCTGGAGCCAGAGCCCTGACTCTGGCTGCGAAACTGCGCGCAGTCGTGCCAGCTCGACCCCCGAACTCCGGTCCAATAACTCGTTAAGCGTGACTCCACACGATAACTCATCCCAATTTTGTTGTGAGTGCGGGTGCTGGGGCGGAGTGCTACCAGGACACCAATCATGCCATAACCCTAATGCCTCCTCCGCGAAGGGGATACGAAAACCTTCACCATGGATATTTAAAATAAGAGTGACAAGGTCTCGCACCCCATGCGACGAAGACAAGAAGGCCGGCAGCTCGGTGTCGCGCAACCGTCGAATGCCTAAACCACCGTGTCTGATGGGCAAAGCTGCTTGGCACCACTGAGAGGAAGTCATTTCGATATTGATAATCGATTCTAATGAGGTCTTCAGTACGTTATCATACTCAGTGGATTCCTCCCTACAAAGCCACGTCGGAGCCGTAAGCAACGTGTATGTAAGCCTGGGAATTGACAGACAACTCCTCAGGATTGTTAGTGCGTCGTGGGCTGGGAGTTGTTGTAAGTACATTACATACATACTTATACATTACTTATATACTACATCCACAAAACGATTTTTTAAATGTTTGGATGTACGGTCTGGAATGTAGTCCTACCTAGAATTTAATATTTTATTATTAAAATTAAAAAGGTTACTTGTTCAAAAGACTGCAGTTTTACATTTTCCCGCGTACAATGGTATGGAACCCTTCGTGTGCGGGTCCGACGTCCAACTCGCACTTGACCGATATTTTTGAACTTATAGTCTTGTTAACATTTCAATACTAAAAATAGACCGAAGGTGAAATTCTAAATTACGCTTTCGAGGGCCCAGCCTGCAACGGGAAAACCTGGAAATCACCTACTCTTACGTAACATTCTTAAAAAAATGACCTTTTGCATTTACTTGAGACGGGATCGGTAATTCAGAATAATGGGAAAGGCGATTGGCGACAGAGCCAAATCGTTCCCAATTGGGATAAGAGCTCTTCTGGAATTGTTCTTGCAGAAAGTAATTTTATTGTCATCTTGATGATAATAATAATAATACTTTATTTCAGATAAAAATCCATACATTGTTAGTAGCAAGCAGGCAAATTATTATGGTTTATTCTATGCACTTGGCATCTGAAATCAGAAGAGTTCCCTTCTTTAACTTGGTTTGAAACAAGCCACACGAAGTTATTTTTTTAATTGGCAGTATTAAGATCACATCGAGAGTTCCATGGTCTTATCTCGCAGGAGATGCGGTTTCAATTTCGACGGTGACCATGTACCAATGAGATATCTAATTTATCTTAAGTACATTATATGTTTTCTGTCACCGTTAGCGGTGACAGAAAACATTGCAATGAAACCTTCAATCTCAATAGCTGCGGCAAAAGGTTAGCCCCCTGTCACGCAAAATAGAGAATTGAATGAACAGGCTAAACTTGGACACAATTGTGCCTCTGCAACCTCGTACGGGAAAATGCATGATAGAGCCTTTTTTATTTCCCTGCAAAAAAAGACGGCAGTGATAGTCAATAGTCAATAGTCATAGTCAAAGGACTTTATTACTGTAGATATTTACATATACTTAGCAAACGTCATTTTTGCCTCTTCTCTACATTGGACCACTGTGGGAGAAGAAGGGCGTAGAAACTCCCTCAGATTTATTTTTAGATCTCTTTTAAAAATAGGTTGTGCTTAACTAATACAAATATGAAAAATTTAATTGTTATGATTAATAAGCAGGAATAAATAATTACAAAATTATTAACAGCAAGGTCTGTGTTAAGCCAGATTAACCCCCTACAGTCCTGTCATTTAAGTAATCTTGAACATTGTAATATCCCTTTTTCGACAAAGACGCTTTAACATGCTTTTTAAATTGCTCAAATGGCAATTTCAAAATCTCCAGAGGTATCTTATTGTAGTAGAGAATGCACTGACCCTTGAAAGAATTGCCAACCTTCGCGAGTCTAAAACGGGGCGCACATAGTCTGTGATTATTTCTTAGGTTAACATTACAGCTGTCGCTAAGTTTGGAAAATGTTGTAAGGTTCTTGCGTAGATACAATTTGGTATCAATGGTTATTCCAAGAAACTTCGTATCATTTACCAATTCTAACGTGCTCTTGTCTAACACCAAACTGGTCTCAACTTGCCTGACATTTGGAAGTGAGAATTTTATACACTTGGTTTTACCAGCGTTTAACAATAAATTATTAACTGTGAACCAACAACACTATGTCAGTTAATTTATCCACCATGAAAGGCAGATCATTAATATATACCAGGAATAAGAAAGGGCCTAATATGGAACCCTGTGGAACGCCAATTTTAACACCCGATCCATCAGATTTTACGCCGTTAACTTCTGCCTTTTGAATTCTATTGCTTAGGTATGATCTTAGAAGATCCAACGCTTTATTTGTAACTCCGTAATAATTTAATTTAATTAATAGCGTATTATGGTCAACACAATCAAACGCCTTCGACAGGTCGCAAAAAACTCCGATAGCATCCTGTGCGGCCTCCCATGCAGAATAAATATGAGATACAAGGGTAATACCTGCATCCGTAGTCGATTTACCCCTAGTGAAACCATATTGTTTAGCGTGGAGTTGTTTTGTACGGTTGAAGTGTAAGAGCATTTGATTGAGTATAATCTTTTCAAATATTTTACTTAGTGTTGGAAGAACAGATATTGGTCTGAAATTTGAAGGATCGCCCTTATCTCCCAATTTGAACAGCGGTATAAGTTTACTGTGTTTCATGAGGTCTGGAAAAGCCCCATCGTCAACACATTTATTGAATATATAAGCTAAGTGTGGGGCTATAACTAGAATTACTGAACCAATGACTTTGACTGATATACCCCACAGGTCTTCCGTATTTTTTAAGTTAAGTAATTTAAACGTTTTGACAATGTCCTGGGGATATACATGATGAAATTTTAAATATACATTACTGACGATAGTGTTATTTTTTAATAAAGTCTCTGCTTCAAATGGAGATGAATTTAGACGGTCCGTTGTGAGTACGGATACATTGGTGAAGAATGTTTCAAAAGCTCGAGCAACATCAGCGTTGGATTAAACAACATCATAACCTATCTTTAGGCAGAAATCACTGTCCCTTGGTATAACTTTGCCAGTTTCGCGGTTTATTATTTGCCAAACTGTTTTCATTCTATTATTTGAATTTTGAATTTTTCTATTAATGTGTAAAGTTTTTGCAGTTCTACAAACCAACTTGAAAGTTTTGGAATATTTTTTAACATAGTCATGAAATTTTCGATCAAAGTTATAGGTTTTTTGATCATAAAGGTCATACAAGATAACTCTACTTTTATGAATTCCAAACGTTGCCCAGTCATTAAATTTAGATTAACCGTTGTAGTCACTGACTTTCCTTAATTTGAAAACTTTATTGAATTCTGTCTGAATAATGTTGAAGAAGTCTGAGTAGATTTTGTTTGGGTTCTGTTCACTAAAATCCGGTACTGGCAAATTTATATCTAAGTTTTTCGTATATGTCTCTAGTCTATGGAATGTTATAGGCCTATAAAATGATGGACAGTCTTATCCTTAATAGTAATTGGGAATGAAACTGTTTGACCACTGTGATCGGAGGGTAAGCAGTTAATTACACTTTTACTTGTGAATGCACAGTCACAAAAAACGTTATCTAAGCAAGTTTGGCTGGTAAGTGTAATTCTAGTCGGCTCTAGAAATACATGACATAAATTAAATGATTTGAACAGAGTTATTAATCGTCGCTTCAGTGTTGTATCTACAAGCAGATCTACATTAAGATCGCCACAAATAATTAACTTTTTTCTGTTATTACAAAGTTTACTGAGGGCTTCCTCCATGCCTTTTTCATCCCTCGGTGGCCTGTAGACACAAACAATAATATGGCTATCTAACTCAACACAGGATACCTCTATTTGTCTTTCAACAGTAAGTGCAAGAATATCTTTCCGTTGTTTCACCTTAATATTATTTTTCACTAAGATTAAAGAACCACCTCTATCAGCAGTCTTTCTATTGTAACAACTGACAATTTTGTAATTATTTATGTTAAAAGACATCATATTTTCCTTCAACCAGTATTCAGTAACACAAATAATATCAATGTCAGAATTTTTTAGAAATAATTCTAATACAAGTTCTTTGCCAGGTAGCCCCTGGATGTTTTGATGGGCAATATTTAACTGGGGCTTACATTTTGACATATTTAGTGGCTCTTGTATGCTAGAGATTTCCTCTATTGTCTTATGAACTAATTTAAATTACTTGGAACAGATTCCAATGTTGCATGCAAAGTATAATTAACAGGTGAATTCCCAATAGGGGTGCATGTCATATTACTCTTAAAATAAGCTGATGTCAAGTTGAGCTTAGTTAAACCAACTATAGCTGCGTCGCATATATTATAAGCTAACAATGTAGCTACTAATTTTCTATATTTATTAGACAGGTACAATGTATCCAGTGTCAGAGTAAAGTTATGAATAAAATTATTCATGTCGAAATATAAAATAGCATCGCTGTGATGACATGTTAAATTAAATAAATGAATATTCATTCTATGCACAGATTTGTTCTGTAGTTCTGTCAAATTACAGGCATATGGAAAATTGCATAGTATAAATTTGAATTTCATCCTACTATGTAAGTCTAGAAGTGTTTCAACACTTTTATTCAAGTCATTCCGACTAATGTTTGAATGATTTCCTACCATAATTACAATAGTGCTGTACTCATCATAGATACCGCGACTAATCATCTTCACTAGATCTACAAATGAACTATTTGGACAGCAAATGTTCGTTACTTTTTGGTTAAGCCGGTTATGTAATAGAGTCCCAAATCCTGCACCTACTTTGTCGGAGAACAACAGAGTTTTTCTCTGAGCACATATTTTGGTAGCTGGCGGTACACGAGTGGAGGTGAGTGGCGGGACACACGTGTTGGAGTGCGGTTTGATGCACGTGGCGGCGGTTGGCGCGGCATTCGCGGCAGCGAGCGTCGCAACGTGCGCAACGGCGAACGGCGCGGCCCTCGGGGCAGCTTGCGGCATGACACACGCCTCAGCAGGGACAGCGAGCGGCGCGCTGTTGAGCTGCGAGGTGTCTCCTCGTCGACGACAGCGACGCTGTTTTTTGGTTGGGGCAGCGGTGGACGCTGCAACACTCTCGTTGAGGAGGGTCGAGACCAAAGTTAGTGATGTGGGCTCGTCCTCCTTGCTGGTCTCATTCTCCTCATTCTCAATTAGAACGCCCACCAATTCCGCATTCTGGCGTTGTAGCTGTACTAACTCAGACGTCGCGGCTCTGAGTTCTGCTAACTCACTTTGCTCTTTAGCATAACATTGTAGTGTATTTGCTAGCAGGTCATGTAGATGCTGGATTTCTACTCGGGCATGTTGAAGGTCCGACTGTAAAATTTGTAACTGTAATTTTTTCCCCGGAGCTCTTGCATTAAGGACATTCTTAATATTCTGTTTGATTGCCGTTTCAAGGCTAATTTCAGTACTTTTATATTACCTCTAGTTTTCTTCATGAATTTATTTAATTTAAAATATTTTTTTAATTTTTCTGCTGCTTGTCTGCATGGCTTGAACAATAGTGCTTAGGTTGGCTACTTCTAGTTCTTGTTGGATAGAGGTAATGTGGCGAGATTCATTGTAGTCTTTTTCTATGCACATATCAGTCAACTTCAAGTTTGCCTCATTGAGTTGGTATTGGAGGAATTTACTGCGATCACAAGCAGAAGCAAGGTCAGTGCGCAGGGTGTCAAAAGATTCCACAAGTTTTTCCAATCTTTGAATCTCATTTTGCGACTCCTCGTGTGTTTCTCGCAAAGTAGACACACTATCTCTAAGCTGTGAGTTCTTGGCTCTCAAGCTTTTTATCTCAAAGTCATTTTCATTGCGCTCTTCCAATAGCCTTTGGTTTCACTCGTCTGCGTCAGTTAGTTGTTGCTGTAGTGCGTGCATTCTCCGCGTAGTAATGTTGGATGCCATGCCTGGAAATAAAATAAAAAAGAATGGGTGCTCCGAACAAAATTAAAATAAAACAGAAGGAATAAAGACTTGCAGTTAGTAGCTGTAGTACTGATATGATAGTTCCTAATTCCCTATATAGCTATTCTACGTCAAAGTCAACAAGTTTCAATTAAACTATTACAAGTCAATATAGGTTAACAGTATAAATGTCCTGAACTAATGAAAGTTATACTTATTATCTAACAATTTTAGTCGTTTTGCAAATGTTGTGATGATCAGCTGTGAAGTGAGTACCTAATGTCTCTAGAATCACCTACAAGCTAACATTATATTCGCACTAATTGCCAAGGTCTAACCTACCAGTGCACTTGTGTATATCGTGTAATAATTATGAGTGAACAGCTAGTTTTATCGTCAAAAGTACTTCCACAGATTGTCAAGTGCTAAGAGACAAAACAAAGACGCTGCGGTGTGAGGGTGGACGTTTCTCACAATAGTGAGAGTTGAGCAGTATGTAGTGTATAAGTATATAGTTAAGTTCAAGTCATATACTTGTAAAATATGAATAAGCAAATATGAAAACAATACTCCCCCGGGGTTTTTCCGTTGGCAGTTTGAAATTTCCTTTGTCTTTCGGTCCGTGATCGATTATTTTATCACAATTACAATTCTGACCACATTTAGCACTGGCACACTTTAGTTGACTTAACAAACACTTAAATAAACATTATATTCACAAATAGACGAATTAAAACAAATTAATTTAGTTAAAATACAGCACAGCTGTTTTTGACGTGACCATTTTAAAATAAATAATTGTACTCGCTAGTGTGTTTTAAATAATACTAATAAAAGACACGTGTCACCAAAAACCATATCGATAGGTATTTCAAAATTTATCTTAAACAAGAAAAAAGTTCATAAAAACAACAACACGTATTTTTTTTTAAGATTATATTAATTGGTCTTTAGGGTTCCGTACCCGAAGGGTGCCAAACGGGGCCTTATTACTAAGCCTCCGCTGTCCGTCCGTCCGTCCGTCCGTCCGTCTGTCCCCAGGCTGTATCTCATGAACCGTGGTAGTTAGACAGTTGAAATTTTCACAGATCAATGTATTACTTATTATTATGTATGTATATTATTAGGTATGTATTAGGTATATATATATATATATATATATATATATATATATATATAATTGTATGTATTTTTGTTGCCACTATATTAAAAATACTAAAAAAGAGGGTCCCCATACCACAAACTTTTTTTCCCCTTCATATTTGTTCGATATTGATAACGGCAACAGGTAGATGCTTGAAATTTTCACAGAATATTTAGTTATATATTTACTTTAAAATAAATAAATTAATTAAAATAAAAGAAATATTTAAGGGGGGCTCCCATACAACACACGTGGGTTTTTTGCTTAAATAGATAATGGTACCGAACTTTTCGTGCGCGACTCCGACTCGCACTAGACCGGTTTTTTACGTATTGACAACGCTGTGTTGTGTGAGACCCATGCACACTGATATCACGCCCGGCAATCGTCATAGAAAGGTGCGCTCGGCCGCACACACCCAACCACATTCTGTTCAGCGTAAGCACACGCCGTCACACGCACACATTGCGGATTTGTGGTGCATTGCCGGTGTACAGGACAGGGTGAGTCTTCCTCACAGAGTACTATCTTGATGAGCCAATAGATAGTTATTAAAGTAATCTTTAGTTATATCAACGGAGAGTGCTACAACATAAAATTGCTAAAATGTTCCCTAACTTTATTCTTAATGTCATTAGGTATATTAATTAGATACCTACTTTATCTTGCAGCAACAAAGCCGCGCCGTATTGGATAGGTAGGCTATAGGTAGTTATCATTCCAGAGGGGGCCTAGTTTTCGTACTTATTTATTTATACTATGCTGATATAATCTTGCTCGACGCGAACGCACGCCATTCTTCCTCTTGAAACTTATTCTCGTAAAACCGAATCTAGTTTCTTTATTTTAGTTCAAGACTGTGCTTTTCTAATATCTATCTCCTTGTGTGTGTGGAGCACAGTGGTCTTATGTAAAAAAGTGGTAAAAAATACGTGTTCTAAGTATGATGAAACTTGAAGAGACATTAACATACAGGATGATTCTAAAACCTTTACCTACTAGTGGCTCTATGAGCTCTAGAAATCGCGAGCGGCACAAAAAACTTGCGTTTTTTTCATTATTTTCTAACATCCTCACATCCCCAACCCCTTGAAGTTAACCGGATGGAAAAGTGGAATTTATATAAAAACAAATAACCTGACTGAATTTTCTTTCAATATCACATAACTAAGGAATGCAGCTGGTAACGTACAGTAGCCGGAAAATTACGGCCAGAGCATTGAGATGCGTAGAACTCGTTTTAAGCGGTAGCGGAGGTATCAATCGGGATGATAAAGTAAAAAAGACTGCAGAAGCTACTAAAATCTCAAAAGAACAGTGAGACGTATATTACAGGAAGTAAATAAAACTGAACTTGTCACCGTTTTCAGAACACCGGGGAAAAAAGGTATAAAAACGATCACTGATATCGATACTTTTGATCAGTTCGTAATAAAAACTTGTGTACGTTATTACATATACTATAAATGTATATTTTTGTGGAGATGTAAGTAAGTAAAATTATTAGAACATAAATCATAATTTCTTTTGACTTCCTCAAGCGCAACACGTTATAAGGAAGGGATACTCCACATTAGATTATATTCACACTGTCAAGCAATTGATGGATAAATGTAGAGAATACAACCGGGCCCTTTACTTCGCCTTCGTAGATTACGAAAAGGCATTCGACAGTGTCGAGCACTGGGCCGTCTCCTATTCCCCCCATCGTTGCGGAATTGATAAGAGATATGTGGATGTCCTCCGGGAGCTGTACAGGTCCGCCACTCTCCAGGTGCGAATGCACAAACTAACCAACCCCGTTCCGATATAACGGAGAGTCCGACAAGAAGATACTCTTTCGCCCAAGCTCTTCACCAATGTCCTAGAAGACGCTTTGAATGGCGTGTTTATGAGGAGGCCTGTACCCAACAGTGGGTCCCCTGAGAGGCTGATGATGATGATGATGATGATACTTCCTTTTAAATAAGTAAAAAAAAAAATTACGTTTTATTATTCCACATGTGATTCTGAATCAGAATATTACATCTAGGGGTTTTTAAATCATTCTGTATAATGATGATGACGCGTATTTTTAGTACAGAGCGAGTTTTATGGCATAGAAAAGTTGCAAAAATCTACGGGTCAGTTAATATCATCTCGTTTGAAACAAGCAATTAATCGTCTAGACAAACAACCCTAAAGTGGAATAATCAAACGAACAAATAAAAAACTAATTGAGCGAATGACCATAAACAGCGTAATTACCTGAAATGTGTGGAAAAAGTATTGAATTGCGCATCTGAATTACTTAACTGCGCGACAACATTACTGTGTGGTTTAGCCAATGCAAAATAAAGAACATGTAAGAACAACAAAATCCAAAGCTCATTTCCTATTTTTAACATAGGAGAGAGGTTCTCGATTATTTGGGATGTTTTTTTTATTTATTTAGGATCTGATATAGGATCAAGGGAACTCTTCAAATATATAGGCACACCGATAGCGATTTTTGCATGTTTCATAGTGACTCGTGCATGTACTTTCAGAAAACATAATTTTGTTAATGGAACTGATGACGACGACCTCTCTGGCACAGCGGTTGTGAATCTGCCTACCATTCGAGAGGTACCGGGTTCGATCCCCGGCTGGGGGTAAGGAAAAAAAACAGGTCTTGGATATGTGTGTAACGTCGCTGTTTCTTGTTCCCACGACACAGGGTATCCTAGTGTGGGGCTAGAAGCAAAGTATGTGCCTGTATCTAAGTGTTATGATGATGAAGACCACAGAAGGACACCGGAACTGCTCAATGCCAGGTGTCCCAAAGGTTGCGATAAGGATACTTTATTACGGTTGTTAAATAATTTATTTTGAAGTGAGAGATGTGGGGATCTTTAGTCTCTTATTACCCCTCTTCCGGGAAAACGGCGAGATGTTATGTATGTTAGTAATGTATTTTCAAAATAATTTTAGTGGAGTGGATGTTATGATGACATACCAGGAGAGCTTCTCAACAATTTATTAACGTTAGTCAGGATTTGATGATGGTATCATGGAGAAATCAAAGGAACTCTTCAAATAGTATATGCATACCTATAGGATTTGGTTACTTTGTATAGTGTCTCGTGCATTTGGAAGCTGCGGTTCTCGGGAAGCATGACTTGGTGAAGTGGAACAGATGATGAAGACTACCTACTGCCACTGGTTTGGACACGATCGATCGCTTAATTTTTTGCTTATCAAATCAAATCAATATGGTTTAAATAAAGTCGGTTTTTATAAAGTTTTACTTTTTGTTTAAATTATAGGTTACTCGCATTATGATTTTGAAGTTGCCGTTGTTAGATTTCTAGACGCGCATTTCAGTCATTTTTTCAGAAAAAATCGGTATTTTTGTCAATGAAAAACTGGATTTACAGTGATACGTTTAATACTACCCATAATTAAAGTCACTTCAATCGCCAAAGGAGCAGAAAAATTGTGATTGTCTTACTTTTCTTGCGCGAGCTACCTTACACGTATGCTTATTTAAGATTCTACTATAAAGTTTGTAACCAGATTTGATACAAATCGATCACAAAATTTATCGCTAAGTTATGGCCTTTGGGAGGGTTTTTGGTTTGTGTTCAAATTTAAATTTAGAATTAATTGTTCGTGCATGCATAACACGTCATATGTTTTTAAAATGGAATAAGGGAACGGTTCCAGATAGAACCCCGAACCGATCATTCGTGCCGCAAATTAAATTGGCTTATTAGGGATCCGTTACCCGAGGATAACATACGGGAACCTATTAGTAAGCTTCAGCTGTCCGTCCGTCTGTCTGTCTGTCCGACAGCGGGTTGTATCTCATGAACCTTAATAGGCAGAGAGTTAAAATTTTCACAGAACCACGGGACTTGAGTCGTTTTTTTTTATTTTACCAATCCAGCTACAAATATTTAATGACGCATTTGCCAGAGGCAATTATGAGGGGAGTAACATCTTCGGGAGTAAAGTAAAAGGCTTGAGATGCGCGCAATACTAGACTAGACTAGACTAATTTTATTATAGGAAATCCTGGCTTATATACTAGGTTGGTACATGTTATTAATGACGTATATAAGACATAGTGCGTTATGAATATAAACATACCTTATCTGTGACGGTCGTCGACTTATCTTAACATTACGTGAAAATATGACTAACATACTCGACCGGCACAGATACTCCCCCCTTTAGGGAAAAAAATAAATGAATGTACTTATAACAATGGAAAAAAATCTAAGTTAGATACCATAACAAACTTATCAACTGCAATAATAACTAGTAGTATTTTAATAAACATAAAACCAGATCTTAATTGTGCATACTTTAACTTAATCTATTTTTATATCTAAGGAAAGTTATTGTAAAATAAAACTAGACATTAATAGAGCATATTTCAACTTAATCTAAAGGTAACTCTTACACGAATTAGGAAAATAAAGGAACTACGGTTATGTGAATTCTACATAAGTTTAAAATATAACATAATATTTACCTACAGGCGTGTCTTGTGTCTGGCCGCACACTACATAAAATAAACTTAAAACTGGAAAACAGAAAAACACTAGCATAATGGGGCTTCGCGGTTAGTAAACTAACCTAACCTATAACTGGAAAAGATCCGCAGGAGAGTCGTCTGATGCTGCAGCCGCCCGTGTTTTTCAGGAATCGATGAGTCAATTTACATCGCACGTCGTTGAAGTTGTAATCACTGTTTGTTTATAATTGCGACCGTACCTACACAAGGATGATTGTGCTGAATCAGCGTCAGCATTAAATCTGTAACCTTGGCTGTAGGCAGACAATGATCTCGTACGTCATATGTACGTGCGTGCTCTTCACTCTTGAGTGAATATTAAGTTTACGATTGATGAAATTTGTGTGCCTAAAAACCTTGGGATTTGGCAACATAGGGCACATCTTGTACACCAATCGTTTATATATAAATATATATCTCTCTCTCTCTCTTCAGTGATTTGATTATTCTTCCTGCGATGTTCTTCCTGGATGATTTCAATATTCGTTGGATCAGGTATATCGATGATGTTTCAATACTCTTCTGGGGGCTGGAACGGCTTCCTATGTCTTGAACTTGAAAAAGTTGCTTGCTGTGAATGAATTTGCCGACGCGTTCGTTTCTGCTGGTGCGAGCTCCATTTTGATAAATCAGCAGTCGGCTGACTATCGGTTCATTATTCTTACGGTATATTGAGTTCGATGCGGGAAATCTTCAGTTGAAATCTTTTGGCTTCTGGTCCGTCATGGCTTGCTTGATGTCGTCTTGGTTTGGGAGGGGTCTTGATTATGGATTTCTGCAGCGTGGTTTGAAATAGGTATGCAGAAGTCGGGGCTCGGCGATCTTGGACGAAGTGCTTCTAGCTTGCACTTCTAAGGTGGCAGCACACGGAGTTTTCTTCGCGGCTGGGCCCATGCTGCTATTACCGAAGGTTGCTGATGTTCAAAAGTCGGATCACCACTTTGCCAGAGGCAATTATGAGGGGAGTAACATCTTCGGGAGAAAAGTAAAAGGCTTGAGATGCGCGCAATACTAGACTAGACTAGACTAATTTTATTATAGGAAATCCTGGCTTATATACTAGGTTGGTACATGCTATTAATGACGTACATAAGACATAGTGCGTGATGAATATAAACATACCTTATCTGTGACGGTCGTCGACTTATCTTAACATTACGTGAAAATATGACTAACATACTCGACCGGCACAACGCACCTTATAAACAAAAAATTTAAACCCGAGTTCGGTACGCTTAAAACACAAAACAAGCTGCTAAGACTAAACATAATCATTGAGATTCGGTAAAATTATTATTTATTTATTTATTATTATTAAATTAAATTTTAATGCAAGCAGAACCCACTATTTGTTTTCGATTTAATCGGTATAATTTCTATTGTAATATTTGTATTAGTTAAACACAACCAATTTTACAAGAGAGATATAAAAATCAATCTGTGGGAGTTTGTATGATGTTTTAAATCAATTTACTGAGTATCAGTTATTCTTTTTTTTATTTAATTGATATGACATACATACATACATGCATACACACACATAAACATACAGGTCAAACAAATAAAACCCTAACTTTTCCGCTTCGCTGAGGTCGAGTAAAAATTAAAGTGGGTCCTCATACAAAAGACCTGTTTTTACGTTTATTCTTGTACGATGCTAGGGAACCCGTCGTGTGCGAGTCACTCTTGACCGATTTTTATTATATGCCCTATGTACTGAAAGAATCCGAATAAGCTGGGCCTGGGCTGAATCCTGTTTTGTGTGAAAATTGCATTCCCAATCAAATTAGATGACCTCTGTAGCGTTGCGGTTCGAGGTTCTGCCTCCCGGGTTTGATCCCTGGGGAAAAGAAAAAAAAAGTCTTGGATGTTTATATGTGTGTGACATCGCTGTTTCTGGTTCCCACAACACTGGGTATCCTAGTGTGGGGCCAGAAGCAATGTATATAAATGTTTTAAAAAATGTTAATTCAGTTCCTTACTGTAAGGCGCCGTTCCTACCTATGTGACATGCCTAACTCTGAACTGACAAAAGACCACGTTTGTACGCCATGTTCTACCCAATCGGAATTGAGGGATTGCGTATCAAAAACTCAAGGGCACGTCGTGCAAACCTGCCCTTTTATCAGTTCAAAGTCACGCATATCAGGTGGGCATGGCGCCTAAGAGACTGCTACTCTACTACGACTAAACTACATTCGCTTAGTTACTGTCGCCCCGTCAAATGATATATAACCATATAAGCTTATATGTCCGTATAAGAAAGCATAAAAACCACATTTGCATGCGGGTGTACGACACTATCTAAGCGAACGGAGTTTACCAGGGTTGGCCACTAGACCGATACCGTCCTTCAACCCGCCCGCCATGGGCCATCGTTGTGGAGTTGTCACACAATCTTACTCTATTTTGAGTGAAATCCTGTGCCCGTCGCTGGGAACAATAATTAACATTTTCATTTACTTACTTGTAAAGATAGTGCGATCAAACGTCTTCCATTGTCGCGGCAAAGGGTCACGCAAATCGGAGTATTGATTGGCTGAATGTGGGCACAACTGTGTCTCTACTATCGCGTTGGGGAAAAGGCGTGACGGCATGATTTTATGATTACTATGCTGTATGTACTATACTATTAGCTCCATGGTTCTAATGGGTTTTCATGCATGCTTCTCATACAGGAGATGCAGGTTCGAATCCTGACCTTGTGCCGATAAGATAATTATATTTTTTTGTATTCGTAAAACGCATCCATGCCTTTGATAATGGATTTACAAAATTTATGAAGACATATCAGTTTTAAATCATGTTGTTGTGTTCACCTACTCCTGCTATGCAATTTGCTATGATGTAGGCCGAATACCGACAGATTGAACAATTTCGCGTAAAAGGGCAAGATAAATTGAATTTAGTTTCAGGCCGATGTCATCCAAAGACGTAACTTTGATGCCGCCCAATAGATTAATCTGATAATCAGCTTTTGAAGCCCTCGGATATTTTCCATCGAGATAATTCAAATTGTGCCTGATCAGACCTTCGCCAAAAGAAGGAATGAGGAATTCGTTGATGGGATAACCTTATAGCTAAATTTAGAAGTTGTTATTGCTTGCATTTTCTAGCTGTTATTCCGCATGATCAATGGAGCAGAGATTGGAGCTCCTTTTTTTGGCATTTGACATTTCTAAACAGGAAGCGAGTTGAGTTCAACCATTCTTAATAGTTATTTATGCAAAAGAGAGCAATGTTTATTTTTGCTGCAGGTTTTTCATCTCAGCAAGAAAAATATCATTTATTTTTCATGGTAAACTTCGACTTATTTGCACTTTATACTTATTTTTCTAGTTGTATTATTCATCAATAAGAATGGCTAGGAGAGAAAATAAGCTCGATTATTTGGAATTTAATAGCACAGATACTGCAATCGAGTTAAAAATCGATAGCAGTATATGTGACATTGGCGAAATCACAAACAGCAAAAAACATTGAATTATATAGCTCGACGGTCGTTACCGTTGGCTGTTCGCAATTTCGCCCATGTCCGCGGCATTCTAAATTAAAACGCTACTTTGTCTCACTCAGTGAGCAAAATGCAACTTTGAAATGAAAAATTATATTCATAACTCGTTCGAAAAGGCTTTTTACGAACCTCACTAATCGGTTCGTAAATTTTACCTTTGCGAACTCATGAGAAATGTACTATTGTGCAACAAGAGAGCAAAGTTGATTTTTGATACGAGTACCTAATTGAGTTCCGATTGAGCGAAGGATTCTATATTTGAATCACGAGCGTAGCGAGTGAATATACGTTAGAACCTTGAGTGAGCGAGGGACTCAAGGCACGAGATGCAAATAATTTTGGTCACGTGTTGCACTTACAACTTTTCATCTCGGCAACGATAACATACCAAATAAGATAATGAAATGAAAAACAGGACGACTGCTGCGGCTGTGGCTCTGATTACCATGCGGGATGTCCCTGTTTCGACCCAGAAAAAAAAAATGAATCCCCCAGGTCTTGGATGTGTGTGACGTCGCGGTTTCTGGTTCCCGCGAAACAAAGAATCCTAGTGTGGGGCCAGAATCAATGTATGTGTCCAGTAGTAAATGTAAATGTTTAATATATCCAACTTTAATGTACAAATAGCATTTATTGTAATTTTTCATGATAAACCTCGACTAATTAACACTACGAAATATGTATCTAATTGTATTATTTATCAATTAAAAAGGGTAGGAGATAGAATAAAATAAGCTCGATTATTTAGCATTTAATAGCTCAGATACTACAATCTAGTTAAAAATGTATAGCAGTATCTGTAACTTTGGCGAAATCTCAAACAGCCAAGGAACATCGAATTATAACTCGGTTCCCGTTGGCTGTTTGCGATTTCGCCTATGTCCGCGGCATTCAAAATTAAAAAGCTACTTTGTCTCACTCAGTGAGCAAAATGCAACTTTGCATACTGTTTACTTGCAGCAAAAGGGTCTTGTTCGGGCTGCTGAGATGAAATAGGACACGAGTTCGCAAAGGCTTATAGAGAAGTTTACGGCACGAGCTGAAGGCGAGGTCGTAGCGAGGTTCGTAAAAAAAATATAACGAGTTAGGAATATAATATTTCCCCCTGAGAACCCAAAATCAAGCGGCGAAGCTGCTATTATTAGCTCAAAAGTCGGAAAACGTTATTGACATACTCGATGCATAAAGTTTCCCCTTTTGTATCAGTCCCAGTCACTTGGCCGATTGCACCTTCTGGAGAAATACAAGAATATAGAAGAAATACGATAATGCAAGAAAAACCCCCGGGGCTACCGCCGACTACCGTCGACAGGTGCCAATGGCTGCAGTCGGCCTGCGCCGCTGCCAAAGTGCCGCTCGTTGATTGAGCGCTTAAATAAGTCACATAACTCACTTCAAAGATATAATCATCTTCCTGCTTATTTGATGGAATATCAAAGCTTTCCACTCTAGATTGGTAAACATTTAATTTGATACAGCGAGATTTCCTCCGATTCTAAACATTTGCGGTTTTCCCGCTCTACCTCTCTTGGGTAGGCGATCGTTAACATGATTTCCGATTCCACCATTTTGTATTCAAACACTTATATTTGATCTGTAAACCTCTGTTTGTGGGTTTGATACAGTTCAGTAGGTTTATGTTCGAGCAATCTTCCGTATTGTTCAAACATTCGACGTTGTGGGGCGCGTTCGTTTAATACAAAGCTGCGCAAGCAATCACGGAACTGTTTTGTGGTTTTGTTCGCCGAACAATGTCTACAGCAGATTTGCAACGGTTACCTGTTACAGTTTCGAGGCCAAACTGAATAGAATAGATAGAACTATTTAGAATTAACGAGATTTCAGAGCGGTCATAAAATAATAAAACGCTCTTAAGTCTGAGCGCTGTCATAAACACGGACTTAGAGGCAGAAACGCTGGCAAACGTGTTATGTTATGACATAATATTCATTCATTAGTTGAGCGTTGAATGAGCCTTTTCTTGAGCCAATGGTCATCAGTGGTTCTTCCGAAGTGAAAAAGTGTATATAAGAGAAGAACAAGTTAATTATTATACTTATGTGGTAGAGGCATGCATAAGTTTTCTCTGGTTTTGGACTTAAATACCAAGCCATAAGGTAGAATGTACAACAACATCAACAACATTAAAGTTTAAAAAATATAAGAAGGGAAAGTATCTTTTTATTTTTTAATGATTAAATATTAAATACTAGGTAGGTAAATTCAAGACCGGATATCGAAACGTTGAAAAATAGTTTTGTGTATGTAAGTAGTCTGTAAATATTAAACTTTTTTTTTAAATATGGGTTTACAAAGAGCAGAGTGCCTGTGTGTGGACCCTTTACTCTCCTTTCTAGTTTGTAGTATCTTTGAGGTTATGTACATGAACAATTGAGAACACGCAGATAACATCTGTTTATCTGCGAATAGCACCGACTGGAATTGGAACATTTCACTATGTGTTAATTTATCCACAATATTTAAAATTATACGATATATTTTACAATTAAGTTTATAACTATGGATTTGCAACCTAATAAGTTAAGAAGTAACTAGATAGTTTGTTGTTGAAATAAAAATTGGTGAAGTGAAGTTAAGTAAGAAATATACATGTCACCGTTAGATTGTCAAAACTGTTAATTGATAAATTAACGTTATTTTTCTCGTCAGTTGGTCAACTATCGACAGATAGTAAACTGTATGCTTACTATATAACGAGTTAGTTGATAAACTAACGGTTAAATAGTAAACTGGTTTAAACTTGAATTACAAACGAAATACTAGGGCAAACACTGCGGTAGCTTAAGTGAAAACTAAAGGGAGCGAGCGCAGCGAAGCCCCCGAATAGTCTTCGTGTTAGGTTGACATGTAAGAACAAAAGAAACGTACATTCTAAACCCCGTATGGTTTACTATCTGGCGATAGTTTATCAACTAACGTGTTTGTTTATCAACTAACGGTTTTGACTATCTTACGATGACATTCACATTACGACGACTGAAGCGAAGCCTAATGGAGGGATTGACCATATGTATCATGTATGTATGTATGTATGTGTGTTTGTTTGTTTGTTTATTTTTTTGTTTGTTTGTCTCTTCTCCACAGATTCCGCCATTGTGTTAGTGAACTCACCCAAAAAAATGTAATGACGGATCTAAGTGATGTAACAACATCCTATGGAAATAAATGATTTTTGATTTGATTTGATTTGATTTGTCTGTATTTATGTATGTTCGTTCATTTGTGTCAGCAGAAGATCTGAACTACTTATCATAATTTGATAAATGAGGTATAGCTATACCTCTCTTGATCGTCCACTTCTTAAAGGCTATATGATGTCACAGTAAATTCAACATTCAACACAAGACGGCAAAATATGATATTTTGCCGCATTAAAAAAATATATTCAACAGGACCTTGTTGGGAATCAAATTACAAATATAAAGCACAGTGCAAATAGACTTAGCAGCAACTCAGCAAGCAAGAGCTAGGAATATTACTAGCTCTTTCTCGCTGTTTTGCTTGCGTTTAGTCTAATCTGTAGAAGTGTGTTGACCGCCCGGTGGTTAGCGGTTTTGTACTCTTTAGAGCGATGTTTTAGTAGATGGGTTTTCGTTTCTGAAATTATTGTCTTGTTTTGCCATCGCTTTGGATATAGTTATACCAGTTCTTAGAGTTGAATAATACCTTAGTAAGAATACTTGTCCCATTATATGTTCATTTTATTCTTATCCTAACACCGATATTTGTTTTATAAAAGTGTGAACAATACGATTAAAATAAGTTAATGATTCGGCCAACCTCGTAAATTGTCGTGAATCCCTCATCTCTCACATAGAGTTATTAATTTACAGATATGACCTTTAATTATATTACTCGTTGTCTTATTGAATACAATAAAAGAACGATATGAGCAACAAAACCTCCTTTGTAGCTCAAAACTAATACAACCTTTATATTTAAATAAGAAAAATAATTGACTATTTTGACAGTCTGCCTTCTTAGTGTCAAAAAAAACAGTGTGACTTCTGCATAATAAATTTCTTAGGTCTACCTGTTAGTAATGTCATCTTGGCAGGTGCTATACATTGCGTTTATGATACTTCAAATTGAATGCTGCCTAAAAGAAATCGCGGTAATGTATTTCGTGTCATTTCCGTCTCCGGATTTAGGCGATGATGTCCGAGAAAAGCCGAATCTTTAACTGATTTTACTCAAACAAAGCTAGTAATGTGCTCATTATTTTGACAACCTTCTTTGAGCAAAGTCGAAATTGCAGCGCTACTTGGAGGAGCCAGAAAAGGTGCCGGCAATTTCCTGTACTACCCGTTCGCTATAAGTATGCCGGTGACGATGTGATGTCACTCAGAGGTAGGGATAGCAAAAATATTACACATTTACAAAACATTTTATTAGGCAACATTTAACACATTTTCCCCTCGTGAAAGTTATGTCGTTGGAATCGATATTAAATAAGCTACAACAATAAAAATTGTTTAGTCCAGTTAGGCTTACATGTTCAGGTCATGGATTTTTTTCCAATTTATTGTACAAATTTTGTTGTAAATAAACGTATTACGTACGTATAGTTTTTCCTTTACCCATTTTTCTCTAACACAGACAATCACAGTAACAGATATTGAGCAAAGTGAAAAATATTTGGTGTCGACTACTGCGACGCGTCTGCGATGACGATGCTAACGGTGTGCGGATAGGGCGACTCAGGGGTGCGGTAGGCGGTTGGGGGAGGGGAACCGCATTCCACGCACCGGCATACTTATAGCGAACGGGTAGTAAACATCCATTACTGTTGTGTTTTAGCGACCGGCAATTTCCTGTCAAATTCCATGATTGTTGAGCTTTGTTTCGAAAATTGTAAAAAAGAAGGTAGCGCAAAAATTCTTTATTCAGAATTTGGTTATGTGTGACAAAAAAAAAGAGCAGGAGATCTTCTTGGCACTAAAAACGGTACTGCAAAAAGGCTTTATTCAGAATTTGGTTATGTATGACAAAAAAAACACTAAATTTTATAAAGGTTTTATTTAATTCTCGCATTATTTGAGTAAAGTACTATAGAAGCCTTGGTCCGCAATGACTGCAATGCTGGCCACACTATGAAGGCCTCGAGCTTAGCTTAGCTACCCTCTCGGCCTATAAGCTTGGTCACCATTGCATGCAGCCTTTGATGTCCGCGCTATAAAAGCCTCGACCTTCGGTCTCGGCTTTTATTCCAGCTTATCCGTCAAAGGTTGCAGAGCTGATCGCGCTGTGTAGGCCTTGAGCTGCGCTGTGCTGCGCTTTCGGCCACCAACAGTGCGACCAGCAACGCAGTCATTTCAGACCGCGACAGTAATGTACTATTAATCGTATTGTCCGTGATGTGATGGGTGACGGCAAAATAAAAGTATTTACAGTACAACGCCAGAATTCGAAAACACATTACCAAAATATCAATAGACGCACAGAATAAAAAATGTGTACCGGTAGAAGTAAACTGAAACCCCAGACCTGATACTAAATGCAACAAGGAAAATGCTTTTACAAAACATCTTGAAACATGAACACGAGTTTAAGGAAATATCTTGAGACAGCAATGAAAGGATTTTTCCCTAAATGTCGGATAAAAGGAAGTCATTATTATTTTATTTGGGTTATCTATCTATATTATCTTATCTATCTTATCTTACTAAATCTATAAATTGGTTTTGTATAATTCCTATTTGGTATTATTCTCCTCAGTCCAGAGGAAGATTATACAACAGACAAAAATCTAATAATATTTTGTGTGGAAAGTTCAACCTCTTTCGCTAGATGACGTTGGTAGCCATAGATTAATCACTCAAACTCCTTCGTCGTTGATAAATTTATTTTTCCGCATTCAAACCTCAAAATAGCAACTTCGCCGCTTCATTTTGGGATCTCAGGCGAAAAAAAAATTGTTCCTAAATCGTTCGAAAAGGCTTCTTTACGAACCTTGCTGCGACCCTTGCCTTCGGCTCGTGCCGTAAACTTCTCGGTTTGTAAATATAAGCCTTTGCGAACTCGTAGGAAATCTACTATTTCACTTCTCATGCTCGAAACGACTTTCTTTATGCTGGATGTAGGCTGCATAAAATCGCTGTTTAGGCACTAGTGCATAAAGTGTTATCGTCATCTAGACCACAGATTAATAATCTAGACTAAGACAATTGAGCCATTCAGCTTGACAGATGAGGTAACTGCATGAAAAAATATGTTATTTTAATACATTTACTTTAATCTATTTGCATTATACTCATGCTCCGTCTTCGAAATGAGTAACCTAAAATAGTCCTTATTACTGTGTAGTAGCGCATCCAGCTGTCACACTCAACACTGTATTTGAGGGTATTAGTATATTTTTTTTTCTTTTTCCCTCCGGATTCTCCACCCGTCGTTCGTCATTCACGTTTTCAGTGTCAATCACTCAGCAAGCTTCCTTTAATTTAAAAGAAAGTTCTTTGAAATTTCGTCATGCCGAAACGGAAAAATAGTGAGAACATAAATGAAATCGCTAGGAAGCTCAGAAAATTGGAAAAGAAGATGAAGAAAAGTAAATCTAGACGTAAAAGGATCATTTCATCGTCATCGGAAGAAGGTTCGCGATCTCCAGAATAACAACAAGGTAACTTTAACCTATACATATGTATATTACGCACCAGGACGCCTGCGGGGCGATCCAAGCGTACTTATTTACAACCAGGTTGGCTTTCGGAGCCCTCCGCTGTAAACACATTGCGAGCAACCAGATTGGCATACGGGGCCCTTCGCTGCAGCGTACTAGTATAGCTATAATACAGCTACATTTACCGTTTTTAATTGGAGAAGACGACAGACCGACGAGGGAAGTAATCTCCGACCTTGACTCTATCGTCCTTGACTGAACTACGACGGAAGATTATGAGCCTGGCCCTGGCCCTTCGACCAGCAATCTAGGCCAACCCAACGGGCATCAAACGCCGGCCTCTCGGGCCAATGAAACGAGCGCCTACGCAAACGGCGACGCCGCCGCCGACACACAATACCTCGACAGTGACGCGACTGACAATATCGCGCTGCTGGATGGTGAAGCGCTCGATATCTTGGGTGAAGATCCAAAAAACATCATTATATATGGCAAAGACATTCGATCAGAGGTAGCCACCAGGTACGAACATATAGTGACTAATGGCTTGAATAAAGATATAAGAAGTGACCTCTGCAGTAAGTACCCTATCCCTGCAAATGCTATGCTCATCGGGGCCCCAACCCTCAACCCCGAGGTCAAGGCCGCTCTGACCGAGCCGGTCATCAAGCGTGACAGACTTATCGAGGCGCGCCAAAAACGTCTTGCCTCCGCTATCACTTGCCTGGGAGAAGCTGCAACCCGCTTACTAGACAGCAAAGAAAGAGACAACACGCTTTTAAAACTCATAATGGACGCGGGCCGCCTCTTATGTGATGCTCAGAACAACGAGTCCGTATCAAGACGAAACCTAGCGGTTTATTCACTCAAGAAGGAGATGCAAGGCCCACTGCTTAACACTAAAATAGACAAATCTCTGTTTGGCGAGCAGTTGTCAGAATCTTTGAAGACTGCAAAGGCTGTTTACAAGTCCGGCACGGATCTTAAAATACAGACCAACAACAAAACCACAACACCAGCAAAAAACTGGAAAGGCCAAGCTGCCAATCGCCGGCCCCCGCCGCCCCTGATGACACCGAATAATCGGGGATACGCTGGGCCGATGGCGCCAGCGCAGTCGGGAACTCTGCCGCCGCCGCCGCCGCTGCCACCGACGCAGCGCAGCGGGCGCGGGTACTCGTCGAGGCTGCCTCCGCCGCCGCCGTACAAGCAAGCGCGCAGGCGATACTAGACCCGGTAAGATACGGGGGTAGGCTGGCCCTTTTCTACAATGCATGGGTTACAATTACGAACGATCCTCAGATATTATCATGGATAGAAGGCTATAAAATAGTATTTTCTAAACCAGCCATTCAACTGCATAATCCCCCCGTTCGAACATATTCAGAAAGCGAAAGAAATATATTTTTCAAATCTATAAAAAACTTAGAGACAATAGGGGCGATATCGCCATGCATACCATGCAAAGACCAATTTTTATCAAACATTTTCATGCGACCCAAATCAAACGGCAAGTGGCGGTTTATTTTAAATTTAAAAGAACTGAATAAATCCATTGAAACCAATCATTTTAAAATTGAAGACCTTAGAACTGCTCTAAAACTAACATCAAAAAATTGCTACATGTCAACAATCGACCTAAAAGATGCCTATTTTTTCATAAAGATTCATCCGGAGAGCAAAAAATACTTACGATTTTTATGGGAAGGAAAATTATATGAATTTAATGTCCTGCCGTTGGGTCTGTGCACCGCACCGTACGTTTTCACTAAAATAATGAAGCCCGTAATAAAACTGTAACGGACGGGGGGCTTCATGTCTACCATATATTTAGATGACATACACTTGATTGGTAGGTCCTATCAAGAATGCCAAGACAACGTCTTAATCACAAAAAAAGCTAATATCTTCACTCGGATTTAAAATCAACGATGAGAAAAGCAAACTAACACCTTCAACCAAGTGTACTTTTCTGGGTTTTACCATCGATTCAGTAAAATTTCAACTAGCTTTGCCAAACGAAAAAAGACAACGCATCAAAAAAGATCTTCTAAAATTCATTAACATTAAACAATGTAACATAAGAGAATTCGCCCAACTCGTTGGAACCCTGGTCTCCGTGTGCCCAGCAGTCGAATACGGGTGGCTTTATACGAAAGAGTCTGAAAGATGTAAATACCTGAATCTAGCAAACAACGGTCATAATTATGACGTCATCATGAACATACCGGATTCATGCCGTAACGATTTTCTTTGGTGGCTAAACGCCGTAGACCACTCAGTTCACAGAATTACTGAAGATAATTACTGCTTAGAAATATTTTCTGATAGTTCAACGACTGGGTGGGGCGCGGCCTTTGGGGGTGAAACGGCCAGCGGCCAGTGGTCCAACGAGGAGCGCAAAAATCACATTAACTATTTAGAGTTGCTCGCAGCATTTATAGCACTAAAGATTTTTGCAACTAGCTACAACACTTGCCAGATTTTACTCAGAGTAGACAATTTAACAGCAGTCTCCTACATAAACCGTATGGGAGGCGTTCAGTTTCCACACCTAACTAAAATTACTAAAGATATCTGGCAGTGGTGCGAGGCACGTAAAATTCTTATCTACGCGTCTTTTATTCGATCTGAAGACAACAAACCTGCAGATACAGCATCAAGAAGTATACATCCAGATATAGAGTGGGAACTGAACGACTCCGCATTCCAATTAATATGCCAGCAATTTGGAACCCCTGATATAGATTTGTTTGCTAGTCGAATAAATAAAAAATGTGACAAATATGTAGCATGGCACAAAGACCCAGATGCAATTGCAATAAACGCATTTACTCTTTGTTGGTCAGAATTCTTCTTTTACTCGTTTCCGCCATTCTCGGTTTTACTAAAAACCATGCGTAAAATAATATCAGATAAAGCAACAGGTGTAATAGTCGTCCCCAAGTGGGAAACTCAGCCGTGGTATCCGCTATTTAGACGCTTACTCATTAGCGATACAATTTCATTCAGTCCTTCTGACAATATCATTATTTCACATTCCAGTCAGAGCGATATTCAATCGAACCTTACACTGATGGCCGGAGTGCTCTGCGGTCGGCGCTACTGCGTACTGCGACGCGGCGCACCGGCAGACGCCTTAGATATCATGATCGCTTCACTCGCCGATAACACTATGAAGCAGTATGAAGTCTGCCTGAAACGCTGGTTTGCTTACGCTATAGATAAATCCATCGACCTGTTCGAAGCCTCCATCCCCGCGGTATTATCGTTCCTCACACACTTATACAATTCAGGAAGCCAGTACGGCTCGTTAAATAGCTACAGGGCTGCATTATCAATGCTGATTGGATCGCATATCTCTAACGACGATTCAATCAAAAGATTTTTTAAGGGGGGCTTCCGCCTCAGACCTCCCTTACCTAAGTACGATGTCATCTGGGACACGTCCACCGTACTTGATATTCTTGCAACATGGTACCCAAACGAGGAAGCTTCGCTCGAGCATCTTTCAAAGAAATGCGCAATGCTTCTAGCACTTACGACTGCACACCGAGTACAAACATTGTCTAAAATTAATATACAAAATATTACAGTCTCTGATTCACAAATAGAAATCAAAATAACCGATCTTATCAAGACATCCCGGCTGAGGCAAAAACAACCAATATTATATTTACCATTCTTTACACAAAAACCAGAAATATGCCCAGCACTTACGCTCACTTGCTATCTAGATAGAACCAAAAATATTCGGGGTGACAATCAGACTATTTTCATAAGTCACAGAAAACCTCATGCCAGTGTCGGTAGCCAAACCATAAGCAGGTGGATCAGGTGCACCCTTGATGAGTGCGGTATCGACGTGTATTCAGCGCGCACAGCACGCAGCACGCTAGCACGTCGCGCGCGCGCCACCTCGGCCTGAACGTAGACACGATCCGTTTAAGACCGCGGGCTGGAGCGGCACGTCTACGACTTTTGCTAGGTTCTACGATAGAACCATTGTCGATAACAATAACCAATCCTTAGCCAGACTGATTATAGAGTAAATTACGTAAATTGTAAATTTGTTTATAATATTTTATAAGTACATTATGTTATATTATCTGTTGCAGTAAGTAATAATTAATTTGTTATTACTTCATGTTGAATTAAAAACCAAATGATTGATTATCACACCTATGCCTTTGATATTTCCTGTTCACATAGTAAGTACGCATACTCTCAAAGTCTACACAGTAATAAGGACTATTTTAGGTTACTCATTTCGAAGACGGAGCATGAGTATAATTAATGATTAAACGAACTTACCTGTACGTGAAGTTCTATCATAATTATACGAAGGCTCCGTCTGAAGAAATGAGTCCCCACATCCCGCCCTTCCCGGCCCCAAGCTTCATCGGAAATATCATAGCATAGAGAGGAGCTGAAGCCAAGCAGGGGCTAAGTGAAGACTCCAAACTAAATGACGAACGACGGGTGGAGAATCCGGAGGGAAAAAGAAAAAAAAATATACTAATACCCTCAAATACAGTGTTGAGTGTGACAGCTGGATGCGCTACTACATAGTAATAAGGACTATTTTAGGTTACTCATTTCTTCAGACGGAGCCTTCGTATAATTATGATAGAACTTCACGTACAGGTAAGTTCGTTTAATCATTAATTCTATGTTGCATAGTAAAAAAAAGAAGCTAAAAACTAATAAAACAAGTATAATAAACAAGACCATTAAAAATCCAACTCGGGCAGTATCGTTACGACCTAAGCTAAAAATGACATGCAGAAAATTAAAGAAACAAAAATTAAAAATACAGTGGCGGGAAAGAGTGAACTTGTATTTGGCTTTTATTTAGTTGTTTTCTTTGCAAAACTTGTTGCTTTACGAAAGTTAATTATTATGTCGTCAATGGAATAGGAAATAATGCATTCGACTAACACACTAACGGAAAAGAGGCAAAAGAAGTTATTGAACAGACATTTCCGCCTAAATCCAAGCAAATTTAACTTAAAACGTATGAAAATTGCATGCTATGGGGAAGCAGCAAAGAAGTAAGTATTTTCTACATTATCACTGCTTTATTTCCTCGCAATCGAAGTGAAAAGCAGAGTGTATAACTTGGTCTTAAAACCCATTTTATCCTCGACTTTATAATCCAAACTCGCCTACGGCTCGGTTGCATACCTACCATAAGTCTTGAATAAGATAGCTTGTTTTATGCCCTTGTTGTATATAATCTACTATTCTCAAACATGTAATGATATATCGTTATTACGTGCGTCATAATGAAACAGGCTTGTAAGTATCACGTTTCGGGCCGCTCAACTCGATAGAACTGTTAAGAAATTTCAGACCAAATTGAAGGCCTAGGCCGGAAAGTATTTTGTTTTTTGAGTGGTGTATTTTTTTATTTCATTGCATATGTTTGAGAAAAGCACTATGCATGCCTGCCCGTGAAAATAGCTTGCCGGCTTCGTAACACTGTTAGGCCTCCCTACGGTCGGCCGTCTCTACCGGACAAAACTGAGAATTGCAATTTTTTGCAAATGGCGACTTTTTGGCGTTTTATTATATCGTAACTGTAACTGTACTATCATATACCAGGCTACTCTTCGACCCTTTTCGCCTTCCGCGTCATATTCAGGTAGTCGGAATCTAAGCTTCGCGCAGTACCCTCGCTTTTGTTCACGTCACGTTAGATTTTGCTCAGACCTGCACTACTTATTAAAACTTGCTTGAAGTGAATTGTGGAAAGTTTTAACTATGGCCTTTAAAGAACTAGGTATGTGCTTTATTTTGATATGGAATTATCTTTGGTTACTTTGACACATATTTAATTTTTAGAGTCTGAATCAACAGGAGAGAAAAACTGCACTAGTTCTTGCCTTTTTTTTTAAAGTTGTCTTTTTGTGGTAGTGTCGAGTGAAATCGGGTTCTAGATTTGTTTATGTGATAAACTATGGAGTTTTAAAATATCTAAACAGTAAACATATTTCCACATGTTTCCACCGTTTCCAGTAAATAATAATTTAAAATGTCGAGGGGAAAGTTTCAATGTTTTTCATAATTCTTATCCTTTGTTTGTTCTTTCGCAGGTTCAATATCAAATATGAGTGAGAGACATCTAGAATAGCACTGTATAGGTCATTCAAAGAAAAAAATAGCCCAGTTTTTTTTTATAAAAGTTATCTTGTATGAAAGACAAGCTCCGTGAAATTGTGAAATGTCCCCAAAACGAGTATCAGATTTTAAGTGTGATCTAAAGAAGAGATGCAATTATTTTGAAGAGAGGTTTATCAAAAAGAATGAAGGATGCATTAATGTTTCCATACCAGTACATAACTGGACACTCAATACTAAACCGGGACGTCCAAGCAAGGACTTTCAAGAATTGACCAATCACAGTAAGCAACGGAAAACAAAAAAACTCCGTGGAGATGTGCCATTCGAGGAGCTCACTTTTTCAGCAAGCGTCAGTCAAGAAACGTCCGGCAATTCTGCGGCTTCAAAACTGATAAAAGAAACAACGTCTTCTCCCACAAGAGCGAAACGCTTCAGAAAATCAATAAATACTGTCGTTCAGGAACCAAAAAAAGCTTTGTGCATATATTTAGAAGGTGACTTCACGAGGTGACAGTGGGAGTTATTACACGAAAGACTCTAGGGAAGATTCCCTTATTACACACTCATCAGACAAGCTAAAAACTTTGCCATCCAAGTCCAGGAGCAATCCGAGTTACAGAAACGTGTGTGGAAATTGTGATTCAAGATTTACTAGACCACACGGTGAAAAGACTCTTGAAAATGTTCTCCAAAAAGCTACTGGAACTTATATTAAAATGGGATTGCGATGGCTCCCATCAAACTGCCTGCCAACAAAAGTTTTCAGAGAGCTCTCATTATAACCATGGCTCTTAACATTTTCCAAAGTTCAATGGTTCCCTTAAGATAACTATCACGTATTGGGGTCAAAATAAAGGTTTTGTGGCAAAATCCTACACCGTCATCTACTCGCTTTTGCCGCCCAATTTGTATAAGGTTTATCCACTATATCTTAGATTTTACGAAAAATGAAATAAAATACGTAGAAATAGGAAATCTAAATGGAGCCGCTTTCGTTCGGCATACATTGCTCCCAACCATGGTTGATGGGAAAGTGTGTAATGCAGCTACTGGCACATTTTCAACCATGAGATGTAACATTTACGGCAAGAAATCCAAAACCTTCAACTATCTAGTAAATTCAAGCGTCCTGAACTGGCGGCTGAAATCACGGGAATAAATAAAGAATTTATTTATTATGAATGAAATAATTTATTCTTGAGGCGATTTCATCTGGACACAAAAGCAATGCAGAGAAGTTCGAAGAATTTCGCAATGATACTGCAAAAATGTACATCGAACTTTACAGGTGGCATCCGATGACACCAACTCTACACAAAAGTCTTGTGCACGGCTCAACAGTAATAAAATATGCCATTCCTCTTATTCCTCTCTTAACTATCTGAAGAGGCCGCGGAAGCCCTAAACAGGCATTATCGTTCATACCGACTAGATTTTGCCCGAAAACTTTCAAGGATTGAGTGTAATTAAGATGTCCTGAACAGGCTGCTGCTAACATCAGATCCGTTTATTAGGTACACACGGAAACGTTAACGAAGCAAAAGCCAGCCCTTCATGCGTGAACCAGTTGATCTTTTCGACCCCGAAGAAGAATTAAAAGAAAACTAATTCTCAGAAGCAAGTTTGTGAGATAATAATAAGAAATAGATGGAAATATAGTTAAAATTGTTTTTTCTTTAAGGTAGTTTTACTGATTTAAATGTGCAAAATCTTATGTTTTATCCGTTTTAATCAAAACAAAATCATTTTTTTTCGGCTGGTTATTCAAAATATATGATTTTCTATTGTTATATTTGTATTTATTCTGATTTCAAACAAAAAACTGGTACAAAATATTTTTTTTCGGTTTTGAAAAATGCTCATTAGCTTCTGCAGTAATTTACTATTATGACGGGGAAATATGAGAAGAATAAATATTATTGAGTAAGTAACTTTTCACGCTCGCTACTTAAAAAAAAACATGGCTTATTTAGGTATGGTTCTGACGGACACGAAGCCCCATCTGTTAACATTCAGATGTCAACAGATGGCGCTTCATGTCCGTGTCGGTTTTTACCGACATAGAGTGCGTCATGCCGTCGTGTCGGTAAAAGCGTGCCTGAAATGTGCTGTGAATTGCGATGGGGTAAGTATCGATACAAGTAAGGCTATCGACAAAAAGCTAAGAATGGAGAATTTAAGCTAATAATGAAATAAACACATGTCTCTAGATAAAAATATACAGTTATGCCTCAATAATAAACTTCAAATACGTTCGTCATGTCGTGGCTGAGGACCTAAGAGATGACTTTGACATAGAATGGGAGCGCAGCGCTTTGGCAGTTCGTGCGAATATGTTGGCTCGCAGGTTTGCACATTGTATAAAGTAAGTAAAAATAATACTATTCAAGGCACACTATCAATCATTTTACAAGTGCAGCCTGTGGCCATATTTCACAAAAAAATGACCTGCGCGCCATTAAGGATGCATCGGGCATATTTGTTGTCGCACGCACTGATGGATTCCACGCCATTATACGAAAGAGAATGGCCTCCTTACTGAGCAGAACGCGTGGCATTACTATCAGTATCCTAGAGGTGATTGCAGATCGGCTCGACGGAATAATACTCAAACACCGTGTGAGTGTTGTCCCAGTCACAATAATCATTCAGTGTTTGAGTATAAAACACCCATACTACAAAGTACGCATCAGCTGTGACTGAAATCTCTGATCTACGTGCTCAAGTAACTGAATTTCTGAACATTTCAGTCGACGATACACAAATTACTATCATTCGACAGTGCTCACCACTAACATGTTAATCAAGACAACTCAACAAGGTAGATGAAGCATGTCACCAATTACACTCACCAGGGATGACTATACCAACACGTTTGATAAACATAGGCCCAAAATGACCTTCAACAGCAACGTCGAAGATATATATTTGGAATGTACCTAGTCGGTCCTTAAGTTCTGTCACAAGGTTTTTGATAGATAAAACTCAGCAATAAACTTTTTCTTATTCGTATTATACATGATTAAAAAGCTTATTTTATACGAATCAAATTGCAATACAATACATTTTGTACGATTATCGCAATATGACAAAAAACCTTATAACTTGTTACAATCGCGAACCCAAAACACGCCGCAACTGACCTAAATACCACTTACCACAAATTTAATAAAAAAACAGTGTTCCAGATAACGAACAAGGTTTTTTTTATTTATTCTGAAACCTCGATTTTAGACCATGCTTAACAACTAGCATTTGATTTTCTGTTAGCTTTCAGTTCCAACTGCTCCCAAAGAGAACTTTACGTACTTTTTACGTTTTCAGAAAAACGTATAAAAATGATCTTGTGGGCAACAAGTACACTACGTAAAATGTGAATATGAAAATTAGTTTTACCCAGACTTAGTTATCTTATGCTTCAAAATGAAGGTAACGGGTTCAGGGAGGGTTCTGACTAAAATCTCACGTAAGTTTGAAAGGTTTTAAGAGTCATGGAAAAAAGATAAAGTGAATCACGTCCGTATTTTTGGTTGGGTAAAAAAGTGCAAAATCTCTGAAGAAACTAGCATTTGTGTAATATGGCTTTGAGCATATAAATCCAATAATCGTTCTAATTTATCAGTATTTAATGAGCTATCAAATCATATATAGTATTAAATAAAATAAAACTTGGTATTATTTACTATGCGGCAAAATATTTGTGACAGAACTTATGGACCGACTAGGTATGGCCCGTTTAAAACTGCCTTAGGAGTCATCAAGCGAACAATAGCTTTTTCCAGCATAGTCTATACTGACAACCACCTAATGAAGGCCTGCTTCATCGACCAGATCCGCCGTGGCCTGTAGTGAACCAAATGTAGTGGCTCGATGTGAAACAATCACAGACTTAGATTGGCGCCCCGGTTTAGACTCGCAATTCTTTCAAGGGTCAGTTCAGATATCTGTGGTCAGTTCATTCTCTACTACAACAAGATACCTCTGGAGATATTGAAATTGCCATTTGAGCAATTTAAAAACCATGTCAAAGCGACTTTGTCAAAAAAGTGATATTGCAATGTTCAAGATTACTTAAATAACGGGACTATATGGGGTTAATCTTACCCAATACAGATGCTGTTAATAATTTTGTAATAATTTATTCTTGCTTAATCATTATTATAAGAATTGTATTACTTAAACACAAACTATTTTTAAAAGAGATCTAACAATCAATCTGTGGGAGTTTCTACGCCCTTCTTCTCCCACAGTGGTCCTATGTAGAGAAGAGGCAAAACATGCTAACTATATGTAAATATCTACAGTAATAAAGACATTTGATTGATTGATTGCTCCTGCACTCGAACTCGTAGACGAAGAACATATTACATATTTAACTTCTCTTGAGAAGTTATTATAATAGGTCTGAAAATTGAAATAGGTAATTTTGTGTTTTCTTTACGTTTTAAGACCTGGAGAATCATTTGCAATCATTTTTAGAGTGATGTCTGTGTGTGTGTGTGTGTGTGTGTGTGTACGTACGTATGTACGTGATCAAAATTATGGAATTCGTTTTCTCAATAACTACTGGACCGAATCGCTTTGATGACCATATCAATCGATACGCCACGTCATGACTTAGATCTGAAAGGAGTCTAGAAAAAATCGGTCCAGCGGTTCGTTTTTTATTTGTAAAAAACTGACTTTTTTGAACACGCAACGTTAATTTTGTATGTAATTCCAAGTATTGAGGGGTAGATGTGGGTTTTTGAGGGTGCTGGTTTCGAATCTTTCATCAGTTTTTTAAAATTCAAAATGGCGGACCCACTATGACGTCATCTTTTTCGTGAAAATTCTTTAAATTCGATAAAATTTATTAATTATTGTGTAATTCTTCTCAAGAGAAGTTGCTTGTACGGTACTTGCTGCCGAACCGATTTTTTTCTCTGAAAAGATAGCGTTTGGCTTGGGTTCAATGATGCTGTATGAGTAGTTGAATCACCGGGTCATTAATATCTGTATCTGTAAGTCATATAAACAGCCTGTAAAATGTATTTTGGGATATTTGCTAGGAAATGCAGTACAATTATTTTGTTGGTGCGTAATTGCAAAGGGGTTCGTATCAAATTATTTTGGTGATAGAACTTAAAAAAAAAACATTTACCTATCTTACTTATTACCGAGGGTATTCGTCATGAGAAAAATAAGAGGAAGATAAAGAACTCCCTTAAAAAATATCTGTTATATAGTCTTTGCTGATTCTTATCTTGTACCAGGTTGTACCAAACTCCGGTTGTTACAAACTTAGATGCTACTCAGACTCAATAAGCTATTTTACTAAGTAATCCATTTAATAACATTAGTTCTTAAATAATAAATGTAATTTAACATTTTGGTGAGACCCATGATCTCACAGGCAAACCATTCAAATTGTTTTGTAAGGCAATTGTCAGTTGTTATGTTTTTTATCGTATGAAATCATAAATAAACAAATAAAAAATGCACGGACTACCTGGCAAAGAACTTGTTTACGAATTATTTCTTAATAATTCTGACACCAATGTTATTTGCATTACATAACACTGGTTAAAGGAAAATATGATGTCTATTAACATTTTAATAACAAAATTGGCAGGTGTTACAATAAAAAGACTTATTAGGTTTTATTTGGTTGTTCAGCCGAGGTCCTGCGTTCTGAGTGCTTTGCTGTACGGTGTTGAAACATGGACGACATACAGAAATCAGAAACGCCGACTCAACGCCTTTCACATGCGCTGCCTGCGAGTTATTATCGGAGTCACATGGGAGGTCAAAATGACGAACTAGGAAGTTCATCATTCAAGAATTTAAAAAAGTCATGGAGGTTAGGTACATACTGATTTCCGCAGGATATTCTTGTCTATCATCGCCCTACACGTGCCCTCTGGGTAGTTCCACGAGCAATTCTCCATTACCGAAACCTTTTCTTACCAGCTTCTCTTCTCAAAAGAGAATCTGACATAGAGGTGATCAAACTTGACACTGGCATAATAAATGACCTCCAAAAATGTCGGGCAACATTTTTGGAGGTCATTTATTATGAAACTAACTAGAAACTTTAGAAACAACAAATAAATTGTTGTCCTCTGTTACCGTTAGTGACATTTTATACGTATGAACGTTTTCTGTGGATTTCTGTGCGAAAAATACTTATTTTTATTGCTGACAACTTTGGCTTTTTTCTCTCCGGACTTGATTTTGACCAGCGTACCACATACATATAATAAGATACCAGCTTACTACATAGCATTGCAACATGCCGGATGTGTATACCTCTGAAGAATATGCCAACATGCATATTATCTATGGTGAATGCCAATGCCATGCCTCTGCCGCGGCAAGACTGTATCGTGGGAGGTACCCGAACGCTAGGCGTTACCAAGATCATCGCGTGTTCGTAAATGTTCATCTAGCTTGTTCGGGAGGAAGATTACCTGGTACTCGTAGGGCCGGATGGCGACCTCAAAGAAGTATCGAAGAAGTAATTGTAGAGGTAATTCAGAGTGAGTACTTCAAGATGTATGATTGATAGAAATACTGGAATTCCAAAAAGAGAAGTTCTTAGATTTCTGAAATCACACTACTGTCACCCTTACCACGTACAACATGTACAAAGCTTGTTGCCTCGGGACTACGCTCTAAGGCGGGAATTTGTATGACACTGTTTGCGAGAATCAGAGCAATCCTCAATTTCTCCACAAAGTCCTGCGGAAAGATGAGTCTACGTTCAAGTTATATGGATATTTAAATCTGCACAACATGCATGAATGGCACGAGAACATTTGATGCGTGAAGACTGCTCTCAAAAATAATTTAAAGTAAACATCTGGAGTGGAATTTTAAATGGTAAAAATGTTGGGCCGATTGATTTTTTCTCCAAAATGATCTGCTGTCCTTATTGGATGACTTACCTCTCAACATCTGCAGAGATCTGTGGTATTAACAAGCCGGCTACCCAACTCACTACGCTCGTGCTGTACGGGATTAGCTAGGTCAAGAACACCTGTAGTGTTATGCTACTTACATGTCATTTTCCTTGCTGCTGCTGCTTGATGCTTGCTGAGCTGTACAGCTTATTATTTGTCATCACCTTTTTCTTTATAGGACCCTGTAACGTTTTAAACCATAAGAACACATTAACAAATCATTTTCGCTCTGCATTTTCATGCTATCGGCACTTCTAAATCGATAGCGAAGGGGCTTACCTTTGGTGACCTTGTATTTGGCTTTCCTCGAAACTCTGCAATCTCGGGCTTCGTGCGCGCTGGTGCGCTACCCTTTTTCCTTTCGCTGTTATGTAATTTTGGCTATGTGAACTTGGTAAATTTTATATTACGAGCCTGAAAACAAACTTCGACATTTGTTGACGTCTTTGTTTATCTGGTTGTCATGGCAATGTCCATTCAAACTCGTAAGCGGTCTGATAGGTTTGCTTCAATACTTTTACAAAAATACTTTTTCTCTCTTGGCCACTCACAAAAATTACGTTTAATTTAAATAATTTTTAGAACTCTCCAAAAAGGGTATAAAAGCGGAACATTTCTGAAATTCTGGAGTCTCACGTCAGCTTCTGAACTAGAAGTACCACTTAAAGGCCTTATCCCGGGGTCGCACTACCCCGGGATCCTGCGAGCCTTCAAACTCCCTCAAACCTTCAAACAATCCTTCAAATAACGGGATTCTGCGAGCCTTCAAACTCCCTCAAACCTTCAAACAATCCTTCAAACAACGGGATCCTGCGAGCCACTCCTACAACGGGATCCTGCGAGCCGTAACTACAAATACGCCCGCTACCGTTCCACTCCTACAACGGGATCCTGCGAGCCGTAACTACAAATACGCCCGCTACCTACATCGACCCTGCGAGCCACTCCTACAACGGGATCCTGCGAGCCGTAACTACAAATACGCCCGCTACCGTTCCACTCCTACAACGGGATCCTGCGAGCCGTAACTACAAATACGCCCGCTACCGTACATCTACAACAACAAATACACCTGCATCCTGGTCATTAACCCTACCAGTCTCCTATTCTTCGTGTCCTCCGCTTCCCTTTTTACTTAACCTGTGTTTTATAAAAAATCTGTTCTCATCTCATCCATCCAGCATCGTATCATTTTTTTATCGTCCTCACTGTAAATAACTAATAAACTGTTACTACTAAATTTTATCCTGGTTGTTTTCTGTTAGGTTCTGGTAGGTTCTTGTCGTCACACGACACACCGCAGAAGGTAGATTGGCCGTGAGGGACAATTTTTCTGGCCACACAAATTGTCCCTCACTCTCGGTCTCTGGACCTGAACCCAATTGTTTTTTTTACTGGGAAAAATAAATAAAATAAAAAATAAAAGAAAAAGTTTATGCAAAACAAATTCAAAATATCAGTTTTCTCCGCCACCAAATTGCTCAAGCTGCAGAAGACATCAATGCACTGAGTTACGCAAGACAAAAAAATATTATTTCTTAAAATATGTAGGGCCTTACCACAAAAAAACTACTGTTCAACACTTGTCTAAAAACAAAAATTTCTTTCTTCATTTCTTTTGAGGTAAAACGGTACTTAATATTTTTTGTGGTAACACGGGTGGAGTCTGAAATCCTGCTGGAGGCAAACAATTTGAACATTTACTCATGTGAAGTAAAATTGACATTTATTACAGAACTAAAAATCTTTTTCTTTTAATCTAACTAGTAATTATTTTTCCATTCCTAAACTTACCTAAAATGTTTTCTATGGTATTCTTATGATGTCCAACATGTTTTAATAAAAATAAAACAGTTTTTGATAAGAAAGTAGCAAGTATTATAAGTTTTCAAAATCCTTACTAAATAAGCCAATTTTTAAACACGATTTTCTCAAACCATGACACAACCAAACTACGATATTTTTTAAAATCTGACTAAATATTCTAATAAGTTTGTGACTGCAATCAATTGTGTGATTATTTAGGATCATGTTGGTAAAAATTGTAGGAAAGCTACTAAGTTTGTTGCCGACACAGTATCCAAATATTTTAATTTTACCAGATTCTATGTCCTGGGCTTTCTTTGGTGCCCGCTGGACGTTGAGTTTCGAGACACCCATTTATCAATATTTTAAGTTATAATTATTACGAATCTTTGGAACAATTTAACGCAGTTTTAAAGAACTATAGAGCATTTTTTGTTATAGTTAATCAGTCTTCAGTTACACATGTTATGCGTACGTATATTATATACATACCTATATAACATAAGCGTAAGTTGGGTGGTCCAAATCTCAATCTTTTGATAATTTGCCCTGACATCAAATATCTAGCACTGATCATTGTTGTCGCCAAAACGTTGACGACTTCATAAATTTTCGGTGTCCGGCACGTATATATCGCCCGGGCGCGAACGCGCTGCCCCTGACTATACTCGTACGCCGTCGCTTGCTAACTTAGGGCCGGTGTCGCCGAGAAAGAAGAAGAAAGAGAAAGAAAACGGTAATTCTACATGAAAAATGAAAAATGAAAAATGAAAATGAAAAAAATATTTATTAAAATAGCACACAATTATAGTATGTAGGTACAGTTTTACAATTCAAATAGGCACGTTCTTTCGTAAATGATATACCATTTTGTTGGCTATTTTGGCGAAAATTTACAATTTGTATTACTTTTGGTCCTCACACTAGGCAAGCCTGTATCGTGAGTGACCATTTAACAATTTCTAGCATATTTTGCCATCACTTGGAGAAACTTATTGATAGGTATAGCTTTAACAATTTTGGTTTTTATCATTAATGTTATGTAAGTTAAAGGAATTAAATTTATTTTATTATAATAAAAGTTAATTTATATTAAATTAGGACATAATACTTATATTTAAGAAAAGGGTTTAAGGAGTTGTTCCGTGTCCTCATACGAAAGGGTTTTTAGAAGTTTCGTGATTTCAATTTTACTTTCGTGGATTGACAAAGACCTAGAATTTCCTGAATTTCTTAGCTTTCTGTGTATACCGTTGTAGAGCAACAGCGCGGCCGCATCCCCAAAGCGGCGAGCAAAATTAGTGCAGGTACGTGGTGCCGGGGCCCTGTAAGTTCGACGCGAGCACATGTGGGCATAACTCTCAGAGAGTATGATATTTTTGTGGGCTGATAGACTGACTTTCAACAGATAGAGCTGGCGCACGGTAAGGACTTGAGCTTCATTGTAGAGGTCAGTTGTGGCATATCTGAAATGTCTCCGTAACATTGATTTCAGAACTGAGCGTTGCGCCCTCTCTACACTTTGCATTACTGTTTTACTGGCGCTACCCCAGACAGAAATACAATAAACTAGAATCGATTGACACAGGGCATAATACACTGTTTTAAGTGTATCTACAGAGGCTGCATTTCTGAGGTTTCTCATAATGTAGGCGATCCTACGGATACGTCCTGAAAGAATTTTCAGGTGTTCGTGGAAATTTAGTTTTTCATCTACCATCACACCCAGGTATCTGATTACCTGAGCTCTGGATATGCTTTTACAGTCGCAGTTTTCTTTTACTGTACATAGGTGAATCTTCAAATCAGTGGAGTCTGGAGGGGCCGATGCAGATGTCTTGTGAAAGCAAAGGTATTTTGTTTTAGATGCGTTTAGTGTTAGTAAATTTTGTTTATAGCCATCTAGATATAGTCGTCATTCCTGTTTCGGCAGCTTAAAATGCCTCTTGCCATTTTCTTCCATGAAATAATACATCTGTGTCATCGGCGTAGCAAATCAATTCAGCGTTTTTATTTTTAAGTTGCAGTATGTCGTTCATGTACAAAATAAACAACGTCGGGCCCAGTATACTTCCTTGAGGAACTCCAAAGTTGATTGGTTTGGGGTCACTCCTGTGCCGGCCAACTCCCAGACACTGCTTCCGCCCTGTCAGGTAGCTCCTAAACCATTCAAGGGCCAGACCTCGAATTCCCGAAATTTCTTGCTTTTTAGCCAGATAGGGACGGAAACAGTATCAAAGGCTTTGGCTAGGTCCAGGAATACGCCAACACATCTTTGTCCTACATCAAGTCTGTTCGATATTAATGATGTAAGAAGGGAAACCGCATCCTCGGTAGACTTTCCCTGTCTGAAACCGAACTGCCGTGCAGAGAGGATCTTGTTTTGTTCAAGGTACTGTTATAATGCATATTTCTCACGTGAACATATAAAATAAAATTGCTAAATAGGTATTGCATTGCATTGCATTTCAAGCAATGCAATATGATATTTTCGGT
Source organism: Argyresthia goedartella (assembly GCA_949825045.1). Classification (NCBI taxonomy): domain Eukaryota; kingdom Metazoa; phylum Arthropoda; class Insecta; order Lepidoptera; family Argyresthiidae; genus Argyresthia; species Argyresthia goedartella. The sequence continues at coordinate 13,726,645 of OX463821.1, read as the reverse complement.
TATTTTGTCATAATCCGCGGCACCGCGCTTTGTGGAAAAGTCGGCAGACCGGTTTTGATCACCTTCAAGTAAAGACGTATTTTCTTCTGTATTTCTACTATATTTTGAGTAAAATAAATAGGTGATATTAAAAACTGTTTTTTAAAATCCGCTCTCCAACCCACTCCGTAATAGTGGTGTCAGAAGTGGGATAGCTGGCAAATAGCGTCGATAAGACCAGCATCCTGTATTCTCGCGTTGCATCGTCGGGAAGCAGTGAATTTCATCCGTGTCTCCGGTGTTGTATCAGACCGATAATATAGTGATAACAACTACCGTCATCTTCTATTCCCAACCAAATTTTGGTCCTCCTGGTGTGAAGGACCATTTCTACGTTGTTGTCTGCCACCTTCTGTTCGTCGGGTCCAGGCCACAACCAGTGCCCTGGATGGTCCTTGGCTGGTAGGAAGAACCAACTCTGCTTCGTCTCTGCCACCTTCAGTTCGTCGGGTCCAAGCCGTAGCCAGCGCTCTGGATCGTCTTTAGCCAGAATGAAAATTGTGCTCGCGGTCGCGCTTCTGTAAATAAAACGTTTTACTCATAAAACGTTTTATTAACTGCTTGAGATATCATTTTTCTAAGCCCTTTACTCTTTGAAAGTCCTCCTCGAGATGGCGAGCCCATCTACCCCTGAGAGTAGAACTGAGAAAACAATTCCAAAAATTAACGTAATTGCCAATGCCGATACCGAACCATTCCCAATACAGACATTATGTGCTTTCATTAACCCTTACAAAGGAGAGAGAGAAACTCTCCCCGCATTTTTGACGAATTGTCAAAATGCTCTTGACCTGGCAAAAGGAAACCAAAAAGAATTGTTACTGAAATTTATAATCGCAAAATTAGAAGGAAAGCCGCAAATTGCCTGCTCTAATAAGATTTTTGAAAAATTTGATGATCTTAAAAATTTCCTCCGCCAAAATTTTGGCGAAAGGAAACATTATAATCACTTACTTCTGGATCTGCAAAATTGCAAACAACTAAATAATGAAACCGTTGCCCAGTTTGCGCTCAGGATTGAGACCTGCTTAACAGCACTGCAATCGGAAATTCATAACTCCGAGAGTTTGAAAAAGGAGTTAGCCGGTCGAATAGCTATGACCGAAGATTTGGCTCTATTCACATTTACACTCGGGCTGAACCCTCGACTGAGTACAATCGTTAGGTGCAGAGAACCTAAGAATTTAAATGCTGCTGTCAACGTTGCTCTCCAGGAAGAAAAAATTCAAAATCTATTTTTCCAAACGACAAAGGCCAAAAGCCCAGTTTGCAAAATATGTAACAAACCCGGACATTCCGAGTCTGAATGTTATCTAAAACGTAGACAGCATGCATCGAATAATAATACAACATATTCGAAAAACCCATCTTCGAACAACGCAGCTCCGAGTTCGTCGCAGTTCCCTGTTTGTTCCTACTGTAAAAACAAGGGTCACCATATTTCTCAATGCCGCAAACGGCAATTCAATGAAAATCGTAAAGCTTCTTCGTTTGAAGCCACTAAATGCGTTGAAATCGATGATGGGCTTGGCGAACTCGAGCCTTACACTTCTACGTCTGACAGTGATTTAAACGCGTAAATGGGGTTGCGTACTCGTGTCGCCGCCAACCCAAAAGAGTTATTGGCACAAAATTAAATAAACATACTAAATCGATGTCCCCACTGTATTTTAATCCAGCTGAGCAGTCTATTTCTAAATTATCACTGAATCTTAACTCGGACTGTAACGCTGGATGGACGAAAAATAAAATATCCAAGTCCCTTCTAAATCATATTCCTGAAGGTCAAGCTGCTCCTATTTCTTGTTCAAAATCTGAACCAGGTTGTACCTCAGGATGGACTTCCAACTCTGACTCAAAGTCCCTACTAAATTATATGCCTGATGGTCAGCCTACTCCTATTTCTTATTCAAACACTGAATCGGGTTGCACCTCAGGATGGACTTCTAACGCTGACTCTTTATTCAATGAAATAACTTCTCAACATTCTCAACTTGAATCGGAAGGCCTCATATACGATATTTTTAAATCTAAAAGGCCTAATTTACCATACATCGAAATCGAGACCTCACACACTGACAAACCAATTCGTTTGCTTATAGATACAGGAAGTTCGATTTGTATCCTCAAAAAGTCATCTCTTCCAGAACTACCCCAACTTTCAGATGAAATTGTCAAAATTAAAGGCATCAATGATGTAAATTCGTATTCTAGTACACTGGGTACATTTCCCTTATCCCTCAAATTACATAATCAATTTGCAATTGCAGTTCCCACAAAATTACCACCTAGTAGATAATGTAGGCCTAAATTTCTACGATGGTATTCTCGGAAACGATTTCCTAGACGCCTACAAAGCGTCTGTACAATATTCTAAGTCAAAATTAATAATCCTTGATGACCCCAACCTTTATTTTGATATAAAAACTTCCGATCCAACTTACGTTGTTCCTCCAAGAAGTGAAATGTTTATCGAATGTCATGTTACCAACCCCCAACTCAAAGAAGGGTTGATTCTTACAACTAATATCAAAGAATATCCTAATGTTTATTTTTCAAAATGCCTTGTCCATGTCCAAGCAAACGAAATGGTCAAACTGTCAGTTGTAAATACCTCCCAAAGAGAGGTCGTCCTTCAAAATCTTAAATTCACTTTAGAACCTGTATCCGAAATCATGGAGACAAAATCCAACTTGCCGGACTCGACCTCTACTCAGTATTCATACTTATCTACCTCCGATTCAAGTCGCGAAAATCGTATTCAAGATTTACTTAGGTGTGAACACATGAACCATGAAGATGAGCTGAAACTGCGCAACCTATGTACCGAATTCAATGATATATTTTATCTCAATGGCGATCATCTCACAGCTACTTCAACACTGCAACATGAAATACGGACTACCTCCCAAGTACCAATTCATGCCAAAACATATCGTTTTCCCGAATTTCATAAAAAGGAGGTAGCCGATCAAATTAAATCTATGCTAGATCAAAATATAATCCGCCCTTCCATGTCACCTTGGTCCGCTCCTATTTGGGTGGTCCCCAAAAAACTAGATGCGTCCGGTAAAAAGAAATGGCGCATAGTCATCGACTATCGAAAGCTTAATGACATCACAATCGGTGATGCTTATCCAATTCCTAATATCACAGATATTTTAGATCAATTGGGACAAAGTAAATATGTTTCGACTCTTGACCTCGCTTCATCTTTTCACCAAATCTTGGTGTCTGAAAACGACGTTCCAAAAACTGCATTTTCTGTCCCTAATTGTGGTGATGTAGCTGGTCACTACGAATTCACCAGAATGCCCTTCGGGTTACGAAATTCTCCTTCCACCTTTCAACGTCTTATCAACATTGTACTTTCTGGAATGCAGGGAATTCATTGTTTTACCTACATGGAAGATGTGGTAATATTCAGTCATGACCTCAACACACACATTCAAAAACTTAAATTAGTATTCACTAGACTCAGAGAACACAACCTTAAATTACAACCCGATAAGAGCGAATTTCTACGTCGCGAAGTGCAATATCTTGGTCATATCATAAATGACCACGGAGTGAAACCCGATCCGAAGAAAGTACAATGTGTCAACGACTTCCCAATTCCAAAATGTCCTAAGGACATAAAAAGTTTCCTCGGCCTTGTAGGCTATTATCGTCGTTTTATCGACCATTTCTCTCATATTACCAAACCAATGACTAGCCTTTTAAAAAAGGATGCTAAATTCGTGTGGTCTACTTCCCAACAAACAGCTTTCGATACTCTCAAACAAAAAATCACCACTGCACCTATCCTACAATACCCAGATTTTTCTAAACCGTTCATCCTAACTACTGACGCATCGAACTATGCTATCTCTGCAATTCTTTCCCAAGGTGAAGTTGGAAAGGACCTTCCTATCGCTTACGCATCAAGGACGCTCAACAAAGCTGAGGGCAATTATTCCGTCACTGAAAAAGAATTTCTAGCTGTCGTATTTGGAACTAAAACTTTTAGACCCTATTTATTTGGCTACAATTTTAAAATTGTTACGGACCACAAACCGTTACTGTGGATCCTCAATGGTAGTGGCACTGGCCACAGCTCAAAATTAATTCGTTGGCGCTTAAAGCTAGCCGATTTTGACTATACAGTCGAGTATAAAAAAGGAAAAATAAACTGCAACGCAGACGCATTGTCTCGCAACCTGGTTCTAGCGACAGATACGATAGCCAGTCCTTCCCTCAGCCCTTCGTCCTTAGAGTCATACGAAAAATTCCTTCAACATAGTCGTCAATCCTCTGTATCTTATGACACTGTGATAGAAGAGCATAACGAATCTCTTCTTAAATCTAAGTGCAAGTTAATTGCTTATCCTACTTCTATTGATCTTGATGAGTCAGTCCCATACGGCTCCGAAATCTTGGCGACATCTAAAAGTGACCCTGACATTCGCCACATTGAACGAGAGCTGCTAAGTAGCTATAGTACTTCAAATGACAAACATTTGTTCACACATTTGTTTTTACGCGTCCATCACTACGATGAATACTCTTACAAAGATATATTCAATTTACTCCGCAGTTATAGAGACATGATTATCATCTGGTACCAAGACCAGACAGAATTCGCAATTTCCGATTTTGTAGACTCCTTTAATAAGGTCTCTTATACAAAGCTCTATAACATACTAGCTTTCTTATTCCACGGCACAGGTATTAAAGTAAATGTGTATCGAAACAGTATCATATTTCCAACACCTGACGAGGTTAAACGCATTCTAAAGGAGCATCACGATTCCCCTTCAGCGGGTCATCCCGGCATTTCCCGAATGTTCAAAAGAATTAAATCAATATATTGGTGGAAAAACATGCGACAGGACATCGAAAATTACGTAAAAAGCTGCAAGTCCTGCCAAATTAACAAGCCGCTGCGTCAAACTAATCGCGCTCCTATGATTATAACGTCTACTGCCACCAAACCTAATGAAAAACTATTTCTTGACCTTGTAGGTCCACTCCCTGAAACTTCTGATTTTAAATATAAATTTATACTAACTCTACCATATGATTTAACTAAGTATTCACAGGCTTATCCTATGATTTCTTGCTCAGCTAAAGAAACAGCCAAACGCCTTGTCCTATATATTTCCCATATGGGTATCCCTAAAACCATTGTGACCGATCAAGGCACCAACTTTTGCTCTGATCTATTTCGGCAACTTGAACGCTTGTTTGGAATTAAACACATCTTTGCATCTCCATATCATCCCCAAACATGCGGCGCGCTCGAAAGGAGCAACTCTACACTCAAGGAATACCTCAGGTCCTATATAGAGGAAAATAACCAATCCTGGAATCTTTATCTTCAAACTGCCATGATGGCATACAACTCCAATGTCCACTCTACCACAGGGTTTTCCCCACATGAGTTAGTTTTCGGGTACAAGCCCTACATTCCTCAAACTGTCGATACACTCGATAATAACTCTTATTCCGACTACGTAAGAGCACTCAATCATCGACTTTATTACAGTCGACAGAGAGCCCGTCAAAACATAGAGGCGTCTAAAGAAAAGTCAAAGAAATATTATGATGCACATACTAAGTCTACTACTTACAAAGCTGGTGACATAGTATATTTACGCCACCATCATAAACAAAACAAAGCCTTATCTCCAGTGTGGAAAGGCCCTTATCGTATCATCAAATTGAATTGTAACCATACTGCAACTTTACTTATCAATCACAAACACGTGCGTCACCATTTCGACGAATTAAAACACACGCACACATCAGGAAATGTAACCTGAACAAACCCTTCGTGCTTTTGTGGTTTCTATCCTATTTCATATCTATTTATTCTAGGGCCGCGCTATCACGATGCCATGCCCGGTTCGCGGCACAAGTTCGCGGAAATCCAGGGCTGTACTTCGATAAACTTCAAGATTTAAAGTTCACCAACGACAATTGGGACATTGTTACATATTTGGACATTGGTCGTATACAACTTCATTTAGATGAATTAGATCATAGGTTTGAAAGAGTCATAACAATTTGTACTGGCACTGCATCTTCGAAGATACAATTCGATTGCACAAACAGTCTCAATTCATTGAAAAGCCAACATGCCAACAACATTAAAAAGTTCTCATCTGTTTCTTATCTTATTTCTAATAAGCCGCTTTGTCGAACAAAGCGAGGGCTTCTCGATGCAGGTGGCTCGTTATTAAAAACACTCTTTGGAACCCTAGACTCTGCTGACGCAGTAAAGATTACCGATGCTATACATGAAGTACAGTCAGACGAAAGTAAACTTGCAACTCTTATGCGAGACAATATTCATGTTATCAAATCAACTGTAAATAGCTTCAATAGTTCTATGTCTAAGATTGATGAAAACGAAAAACGTCTAACTCACAACTTTGATCTTATTGAGAAGTCACTTTCGGATCTAACTATTACCAGTGATAAACTTGAGATGAAATCAAAATTGAGTCTTTTGTTTAACAGCATAGAAAGTATCATTATCTCTCTGTCCTTTGATATTGATGATCTTAGTAACGCAATTTTGTTTAGTAAAATGAATATTCTGCACCCGACTGTACTCAGTCCTTATCAGCTGTTCAACGAGTTAGAACAAAATAAAAATAACTTACCTAGACATTGTGAATTACCGATTCCTTTAACTCTTCAGAATGTACATGAGCTTATTGATATATCTAGTTTAGTGTGCTACTATCATTATAATAAGATTATTTTAGTTTTAAGGATACCGCTCGTCCTTCCTCAAATATATGACCTTTATCATGTAGTTCCTTTTCCTGTTCCTTATGATACCTCAAAGCCTAATACTTACGCACTTGTAGCACCAACTCAGAGTTATATTGCCATGAGCAAAGATAGAATGTTTCACTCCTTACTCGAAAACGTAAACCAGTGCAAGACGATCAACAATCAGTATTACGTGTGTGCGCTCAATAGTGTGTATTCGTCAGTTGCGAATCCTATTTGTGAAACAATATTGTTAAGTGATGCAGTGACAAAACTGCCCAAAACTTGTGAAGTGAAATTTTTACACGGCTCTATCGATATGTTCTATAAGTTAAGTAGTAATAAGTGGATCTTTGTTCAATCTGATCCAGGCAAATATCACATTACGTGTGATAATGATCCTAATAGTTATGATGAAGTTTTGTTTGGTACTGGCATGCTAACCTTGCCTAAATATTGTAAAGCTTATTTCAAAACACTTCAATTTAGTGCTAGTAATACATATAGTTCTAATGTTACTTCTGTTTTGTCCTCATTTGATCTGATTGATGATGATTGCTGTGAAAAATCAAAAATCAATAGACCCCTTTCACATCTGCCCTTCGTTAAACTAAATAATATTAATAGTCCAGACTCACTGTTGCACGCGAGTGTCCATCTTGATTCATTTGAAAGGGAACTGAATAAGTTGTCGCATCCTTCGCATTTAGAAAAGTACAGCACGCATTATCTTTCGGCTACCTATGTACTTACTATTATAGCTTTAGCTTACATGATTTATAGGTTTAAGAAGCTTATGTGTCCTAGAGGTTCATCAAGCTATTGTGTGAAAATCTACAACCAGTGTAATAACAAACGGTCAACTAATAAGAATCTTCATGCTCTGCATTCTGTAAACACTCTCAGTACTCAAACTACAGACTCTTCTAGTAATGACGATGATGATGTCAAACAGTCAGTTTCTATTGCTCCAATGCCTATAAAGCGTAACATTATTACATAAGAACTTACCTATTTGAATACTTACTTAAGATTTTATCTTAGATCTAATAATTACCTTATATTCTATGGCTAATTGTTGTAAGGGTGATCAAAATTGGGAGATTTCGCATCACTTTAAGGGGTAATGCTCAATCTCAACCGAGGGGTTGTTATAATGCATATTTCTCACGTGAACATATAAAATAAAATTGCTAAATAGGTACAAATATCACATTGCATTTCAAGCAATGCAATATGATATTTTCGGTTATTTTGTCATAATCCGCGGCACCGCGCTTTGTGGAAAAGTCGGCAGACCGGTTTTGATCACCTTCAAGTAAAGACGTATTTTCTTCTGTATTTCTACTATATTTTGAGTAAAATAAATAGGTGATATTAAAAACTGTTTTTTAAAATCCGCTCTCCAACCCACTCCGTAATAGTACCGTACAAGTCGCCCATTCATCACCTTTTCCAATATTTTTGAAAAAGTACCAAGTAAGGAGATTGGTCTGTAGTTGCCGGGAGAGTCTTTCGCACCACCTTTATGTATTGGACAAATAGATGCAATCTTCCACTGATCTGGGAAATGTCCCGTGGAAAGGCTGAGATTGCAAATAAATGTAAAAGGTTCAGCTATGACATGAAAAATCCTTTTCAGAAGCACATTTCTCAATCCATCTATACCAGGTGCTTTGTTATTTTGGAGTTTTTTTATCATTGAATGTATTTCATTTGCATCTGTCGGTTTAAGAAAAAAGGAGTCCTTGGAGTTGGATTCTGGTTTAATGGAAGTTGCTAGTGATTCGTCAGTTTCAGACAGGTTTTCCAGTATCTCATTTGCCAGTGTCTGCCCCACCGTTGAGAAGAACTCATTGCACTTGTCTAGGGATTGCTTTGGATTAGAAGTACCTGGGATCTGCGTCAATTCTGTTGGTTCTTTTCTATTTGAATTTAGGTGGCATATGTTTTTAATTGTAGTCCAGAGTTTCTTAGGATTTCCTTGATTCTTTTTTAGTTCTCCGTCTTCATGCACTGTTTTTAATTTTCGCAGGAGATCGTTGCAGAAGTTTCGGTAACGTTTATAAATTAGTTGAAGTGTTGCGTTGTTTTGGTTCTGCTCAAGACGTGCTTGGCTGTGTAACCGATCGCGATGTTTAATGCAACGGACAAGCCCAGGCGTAATCCAAGGTTTTATTATATATTTCGATCGAGTGATTCGTTTTTCGGAGGTGTGACTTCCCACAATTTTTGTCAGTATTTCAGTGAAGATAGTAACCGTCTCATCGACACTTTCTTTCGATGTGACACTGGACCAGTCCACTGTTTCTAATTCCTCCCTTATAGCGTCGTAATCTACTTTCAGAAATGTATGCGTTTGTCTAGTTATTTTGTTTTTATTTATAGCCAAGCCGATCATTGTCATACTGTGATCAGTCACACCTGTCTCACATACCACTCCGACAACTGGGGCTCGTGATTTCACAAATATATGATCAATACACTAGTTTCCACGTGTGGGTTTTGTGATAGCGGGTAGTAAACCATGTTCGGCATTTAGGCAAAGATATTCGGAACTATCACCATCATCGCTACCTATCAAGATATTTATATTTATGTCACCACCCAAGACTAAATTTGTCCTGTCCCCGAGTTTATGCAGGGTCGATTGCAAGTCTGAGAGAAATTTGTCAGTATTTCCAAACGACGGCGACCTGTATATGTTTTGAACCCTGTTATAAATAAGATAAACTAAGAAACTTGCATCCTTTCGGAAGGTAACGAAGTCTTGCTCGCCAGACTCCGGGCAATCTATCATTAAAAATCAAGTAACTTTGTGACTTATCAACAAATCACTGTACAAGTAAACACACAAGTTTCAAAGGAAATCTGAGTAATTTGACAGAATTAGTGCATGTGAAACATCAAATATTTATGTATATAAGTAAGTGTATCGTTGTCTAGTACCCAAGATACAGGGAATCCTGGTTTGGTGCTAGATCAATGTGTGTCAATAGTGCCCAAGGAATTATTATTATTATTATTATTAAATGAAGTTATCTGACTGTTTATATGGGGCCATCCCTAGTTAAACAGTAACAATCGCCCCTAAGTAAAATAAGGCAAGAATATGCTTGACAGAGGCTTCTGGTGAAGCTGCGATGTTAGGTATATATTATTAGCTCTTGCTCTGCTTTGCTTTCTTTTAGTCAAATCGTTAGAAACTTATTGACCGCCCGTTGGCTATTTTAGTCGGATCGTCGTTTTTAATTATTATCTTGTTATCTATACAGCATATAGAGAATAGAATATGTAGAGACAATATTCTAAATCCAATTTCTCCGCAGTCACCAAATTGTGTGAATTACGTGCTTACTTGTAGCTCAATTCGTAGTTCGGCGGTTCATAAAGTGTCAGCAAAAAGTTAAGTGAAACCAGTGCCGTTTGCTTTTAGTTTCAAGAGACGAGAGGCTCCTACTCCCATTCAAAACGTCTAAATAATAAACATATAAAATAAACATTTAGGCATTGAACTCGGGAGGCTCAGGACCAGCGTAGATGGCGTAGTAAAGATCAGGCCTGCACCCATTAGTGGATGAATGTGGACTGATTGATGAACAGGTACTTATGTACCTACATAGGCACATCGATTGTTTCTAGCTCCTATGATACCCTGTATAGTGGGAACCAGGTATATACGACCGATTCCCGGGGATTCATTTTCTTCCTCCAGGAGAAAAAGAACATGAATCCAGATGAAATTATGTTGTACTTGTATGAGTGGCAAAGTTTCCATAAAAGTCACTCACAGATTAATTCGATGTGTAATTATTCGTGATCGGGGTCAGTATGAAATATATCTTCGAGTCATAGATAAGAGTATAAATGCGAATAGGGCCCCGAAATCATACAATACGGAATATAGCAAAAACAGTTTAAATGCAGCCATGCTCTTTGCTGTGGAATGTAGACTGATATTGGAGAAGCGTGAAAACGTTTATGATATTTTTAAAGCCGTGAATATCAGTTTGATTCCATACTTGCTACAAGCGGTCATGCAATAAGCAGACCTGTGTAATTTCAGATATAATTTTGTAAAATTTCCAAAACACCATTAAAATTTATATTCAAAGTAGGTATCATTTCTTTCCCACATTTCTCTTCACTTTTTAGACAGAACAGACATACGATTACTATGCGTAGATATGATTTCAGATTCATTCATTATTTAAGAGCTACGCTCTCTTGTCGGTGGAGTTCCTACCATGCACTTCTACACATCGCCTTCTCCATGACGTCCTGATACGACACTACATTTATCTTCTCCTTCACTTGGTCCACGTAGGTTCTCCGTGGTCTACCTCTCTTCTTTCTTCATATTTTCATAATTTCTTTATTGCACACAACTAATATATTGACAACAAGACTTACATAAAAATAGTGTACAAAGGCGAGCTTATCTCTAATAAGAGATCTCTGCCAGCAAACCAAATTCTTCTTCCCTCTTTTTGACTTTTCACTATAGTTTGGAGTAAGTTGTCGTGCCGTATCAAGTGTCCCAGTATCTTCCCTCTTCTATTCTCAATGGTTTTCAACAAAGATCCTTTTTCCCCAACCAACTGCAACAACTTCTCGTTGCTTTTCCTTTCCATCCAACTGATTCTTTCCATCCTTCTCCAACAACACATCTCGAACGCTTCCAATCCTTCCCGATCTCGTTGTGTCATGGTCCAGGTTTCGCAGCCATATAACGCAATGCTACATAAGTCTCGGGTAGCAGTGTGGCTTCCAGGAAAACAAGAGGATCTTCCGAAAGATCCTCTGAAGCTGATAAAATATCAGAACACGGATAGGGTTGACCTGGGTATACAGAACTGGACGCTCATCAGCAGGCAGAACATGCCTTTGGGTACCCGTCTGCTGATGGGCGTGCCGTTTGAGTATGCCGAAACATGAAGCACAAATATGTTTTGATTATGCTTCCAGATGACGCAAGTCCAGGCCAGGCTATAAGCCAGATGTGACCAGTCGGCGACTAAAGTACTGAAGCCTGCCTCTTCGGTAAACACACATTGTGTGTGTGGATCACGGAGGGAGGCTCCCACTAGAGGGGAGGAAGAGAAGGCTCGAAGCGAGAAGGGGCCGGGTGAGGTCAGTGTGATGTCGACACAAGGCACTCAGACTGACTTCGACCTAACCCTGGAGCACGAGCCTTCTAATCCAGACCAAAACAAGACCTAGAAACCTACACAAAAACACTAACTTTTTAAAATGACAGACACACATATTACACGAACACACAGCACAAACACACACACAAATTAGAATCTGTCAATTGAACCTACATCATTGCAAAGATGCAATGGTTAAACTGTGCCAAACCAAGACAAGATAGACATAGCCGTGCTACAAAAGCCATATATGTCGACGACAAAACGCGTCACGGGGCTGGGCTGCCTGGGTGGTGAACTCTATTATGACCATTCAGGTGAGCTGGCTGCCCGGACATGTATTTTAGTCAACAATAAAATCAAAGCACTAGGCTGTATTTCTGGTACATATTCCAGAGATCTGGTCAATATCAAGTTAAGACTTGATGGAAGCTGGCGGTGGAAGCAAGAAGGTGGCGCTCTAGCTACATGCCGAGCGAGGCAGACTTCGTGCTGCCCCCGCGAGAGGTAGAAGACATTGTAGAGAACATTAAAGATAAAGACGTTCCATTCGTATTGTGCTATGATGCTAACTCCCATAATGAGGTGTGGGGTAGTACCGATACTAACAAGAAAGGAGAAAAATTATTACACTTTATCACAAGTAATAATCTTGATATAAAGAATGTGGGCAATGAACCAACCTTTATAACAAGAACTCGCAGAGAGGTCCTCGATTTAACACTATCGGTGACAGGCAAAAGAGTTAAGAATTAGAGGGTAGATGAGGAGGATACTCTGTCTGATCATAGGCGTATAACCTTCCAACTAGACTAACAGTTTGAGATACTAAAAATAAGAAATCCTCGGAAAAAGGAATGAAGTATATTCTGCGACATCATGGGCAAATGGACTCCAGCCCGACAAACATTTGGTACTAGAGAAGATTTAGAAGAGAGGGCGAATGAATTAGGAAAAACACTAATATATGCATACCACCGCACCACCACAGGCATGCCAGCACTACCTATTAATGTATTGCATTTGAAGGACGTTCTAACGGTAATAGAAAACATCGTGATCCGTGCATCTGCCACCCCATTTGAAAAAAGGCTTAATAAACCACGCAAGGTAGGCCTTTTCACTGGCATCGCAGTAACCATGAAGCTCTAGTACTGATCGCTCATGTGTTTTCAGCCATCTTGGTATTTGAACCTGACCTACCTTACGTAAGTCTTCTTTGATGCGCGCCCATTCAGCAGAAATATTACTCTGTACACGCTCGTCCCACTGAGTTTCCGATTTCCATATGTCTTGAAATAGGATTTTTAACTTTGTTGTGACGGGTGTGAGCTAGCCTAGTGGGTCGTTCAATTTTGAAATATCAGACAGTAAGATTCTTTTCGTCGGTTCCTCGGTGGTTGAAAGATCGATTTTATAGAACAAAAAATACCTTGATGTGGGTTCCATCCCAATCCTAGAGTCTGAGGAATCCGCTTGCTTAAAGTCAAAATTTTGTGCATCGCCTTAGAAGAATTCCGGAAGGAAAAGGTCAACTATGGTGGAACAAAGACCTGAAGAAGCAAAGAAAAAGAACTCGGAGAGCTATGTGGCTAGCCCTTTCAAGGGAAAATGAAGATAGCTGGGATGAGTATAGAAGGGTCAGGAATTAATAGCAAAACATAAATAGCAAAACAAGACATAGATAAAGTAGGAAAAGCTGGCGCCTGTACTGCAAAGAGATAAGCACATATTCAGATGCGGCTCGGCTGGTGAAACTACTAGGAAGTGACAAAACAAGTCGACTAGGAAGTTTGAAAATAGATGGAAAACGTATATCTGAACCCCAAACAGTGTTGAAAACCATGTTGGAGTCGAACGTCCCGGGCTGGAAAAATATAAAGAGAGCAACATATCGGATCCTCAGGAAACATGGAAGGATCCACCAGATAAATAAAAGAAGAAAACTTAGAATGGGCCATAAATTCATTTGCACCATTCAAATCTGCGGGGCCTGATGGCATTTCTCCTGTGCTTCTATAAAAGGCCTACAGATTTATTAGCAACCATCTAGCAGAACTATTTAGGAGTAGCATAGCACTTGAATATATCCCTTCTGATTGGAGGAGAGTAAAAACAGCTTTAATACCAAAACCAGGAAAGAAATCTTACCAGGAAGCTAAGTCGTTCCGGTGTATAAGTCTTTCCTCCTTTGTATTGAAATCACTAGTGAAAATAGTGGACAGACACTTAAAAATAAAATTTAATGAAAGTGCCTCCCTCCTACATAGCAATCAGCTTGCATATATGGAAGGGAAATCAACAGAAACAGCTCTATACAACCTATCAATAAAGGTGGAAAGGGCACTAGAAAACAAGGAGTTTGCCCTGAGATGTTTCTTTGATGTCGAGGGAGCTTTCGAAAGGGCAAACTTCCAAGCAATAGAAGAATCCCTTAAGCGGGACGGAATACATAAAAATTAATCACTGCATATCTTGCTGGAACTAGCTATTCAATCGGAGCAAATAGAGGATTTCCACAAGGTGGATGCTTATCTCCACTGATGTGGTGTCTTCTTATAGACTCCCTTATAACTCGCGTTGCCAACATGATCAGATAATGGGGCTATTGTTATAATAGAAAATGTGCTAAATACGATACGAAATATTATGAAGAACGCAATAGGAAAGGTCCTACCCCCGTAAGACGAATAAACGGAAAAACATTGAAATGTTTCCCATTTCGTTGAATGGCACAAGACTAGAAGTAGTTCGTGAGATTAAATACCTATTAGTGACCTTTGACTGAAGAAAGAAGTACGAAACTCATTTAAAGTCACAGTGCGCTAAGGCCATCAGAGTTTTATTCCAATGCAAGAGATCTGTAGGGAACAGATGGAGAATGAAACCAGAGATCGTCCATTGGATCTACACGGCAATCATTCTACCAAGGATTCTTTACGGAGCAATATGGTGTAAAAGAACAAAGCTTGCAACGACGAAAAAAAGAGTTTGGCAAGGTACAAAGATTGGCATGTCTTATGATCACAGGAGCCTTGAAGTCTACACCTACGGCATCCTTACTAACAATGCTCAATCTAAACCCATTGCATGTAGAAGTAAAAAGGACAGCAACTGAACAATGGTACAGAATGAAAATGAACAAAGAATGGAAAGGCAACTCTAAAGACACAGGTCATGCCTCCATTGCAGAAACGTCAGGTGGAAAGTTGGCAATGCTATTGGCAAACAACGATCTGATAAAGAAGGAAATACGATTCCATAAGAAATACCGAATCCATATAGGAACAAGAGAAATTTGGGAAATAGAAACAGACCAACTGGTTGTAACTTGCTTCACGGATGGCTCAAGAAGAGAGAGCACAAAACTAGCAGGAGCTGGTTTTTGCATCATGGACAGCAATAAATGCCAGCTTAAACTATATGCCAGCGTGTTCCAAGCGGAAATATACGCCATAATGCAATGCGCTGAAGCGCCAAGGGTAGCAGCAGAAATCAAAAACAAGATAGTAGCAATTTACTCTGACAGTCAAGCAGCTTTAAAGGCGCTTAGGCTACAGATTAATAAATCTGCAATAGTCAAAGAGTGTAAGACCAGTCTTAACTCTTTGGGAAGAACATCAGAAATAGTTATCGCATGGGTCCCCGGCCATGAATGGATTCACGGTAACGAAAAAGCAGATGAACTGACAAGAAACGGCGCTGATGAGCATTTCATTGGACCAGAACCAAGATTACCTATATCAGCGACTGTAACAAAGAACATCTTCAAAGAATGGAAGAACACCAAAGACTGTAGGCAGTCTAAGATGTTTATCTTAAGGAAAGACCCCCAAAAAGGCTAAATATTTACTTAATCTTAGTAGGTAAAACTTCGCAATACTGGTAGGTGTGGTGAAAGGTCACTGCAAAATAAATAGACGCCTATCATTATTAAGACTCATACAGGAACCATCATGCCCTTACTGTGGCTTGGAAGAAAGTAGCCAGCACTTCTTGGGAGAATGTGTAATGTATTCAAACATAAGATGGCGAACACTAGGGATGGATTTTCACCATAAAGAGGTGATAAAATTATTTCAATACAAACAGAATCATCGGAACCTGAGCTAGGCGGTTAAACTGTTAAGAGATGGATAAAATTAAAGCAGATGATTTGTCAAACTTAAAGTTTAGCAACATCCTAGAATTCATTAAACGAACAAGAAGATTTGGGGAGGGACATCTGTTGGTCCAACAGTAACCAGTGCCCAAACACTGGAAATTGGATGAAATAGTCACGATAGAGGACCGATCACCCGCCTGTGGTTCAGCGGGCGGCCCACCTCATAAGCATCATCATCAACGCGATGCTCCAGATGTAAACCTTAATTAACCGCTTACAAATATTAGATAAGCATAAGTTACTTTAATGAAAATCAAAAACATACGTAGATGCATACATACACAGATTCCTATAGAATATACTGGTAGCAATAAAAGGCATACGCTTAGTTTCAAAGTTTATTTTACTGTGCGGCCAATATGCAGCTGCTATTACTTATAAGTTAAATCCGCTAACAACTCGGTCGAATTAGTGTAGCTTAATTCGGAACACATGGGTAGTACCCATGATCCTACATGCTATTAGTACAATGGCTACATATTCCCATTTCTGATTCAACACGTTCTCGCGCGTGGTATTCTCTTTGCACAGGTTCGAAAGACTAGTATAAAAATAGTATAGTACAAAAGACTTAAGTCTCATGGTGATAAAATTCAAAACCTGTAACGGGAAAATGACCGCTAATGCAGTCCGTGGTCGTTGAGAGGTTAAGCTACCTTGTGTGATTACTACTTTTAAATTGTTATTTGTAACACTGAATAATAATAATAAACTAATTTTAATCCCAAGCAAGCCTTTAAAAAATGGTTGTCTGTAATGGCGGTTTACGGACGATAAATTCGCGCTCTCGCTTGCACGCTTCGCTCAGGCGGAACGTGACAATGAGTCATGCTTTTTCCTGCGTGCAGCCGGCGTTTATCGATTTATAAGACGGTAAAACAAATATTTAATTTTATTTATTTCCATGTAGTTCCCATCGACATGAGATGTTTTTAAACACACTGAAGAAAAGGGATGGCTTCATTGAATTTTTTTTTATTTGGTGAGCGTCTCATTTGGAAGAACCCAGCGTCTTAACTACTTTTGTGTCACGTTGCATAGATGTGCGCTCGGCCTATGCTGTAACTGTAGTTGTCTCTCGGTCGGGAAATAACAGCGTCAGTATCACGTAGCGGTACTATAACTACAGTACTAGAAGCAGCTGAAAGAAAGTCCTACCTGCATTTATACTATGTGAAAGCGGGTACTGGGGTGGAAAGAATAGTAGAACATCTCAAAACTATCTGCCCGACGGATAGTTGTACTGTGGAAGCGCTTAAGCCGAGGGGAGATTACGCTTCATTCAAGCTGGGAGTACCATCCAAAAAAGTCGCCGACTACATGTCTGTTGAGCACTGGACTGAAGACGTGCATATAAAACCATGGCAGTCTGGGTTTCGAAAGTCGCAAGAAAAAACCCACCCACACTAAGCCCAGGTTCAAAACATGTACCATAGTGTACCAAAATGTTAGAGGCCTCAGGACAAAATTGGACCAATGCAAACTCAGTATGCTACAACTTGAAGCTGATATGTATGCAGTCACTGAAACGTTCCTGCTGAGTAGTATAGCGGACGCCGAGCTCATTCCGCCCGGGTACACGACGCTGCGCCGCGACCGCGCGCGCGACGCCGGCTGGGGGGGGGTGCTGCTAGCCGTGCGCGACTGCTACACCGTGCGGCAGCTACATGACGTGGAGGGGTGTGACGACGATGTGGAACTTATATTTGCGATTGTGTCTGATAACTATGTGAAATTTCTTTGTGTGGTAGTTTACATCAAGCCGGCATCTCCGGACTCACACTTTGCAAAAGTTTTTACAATTATCGAAAATGTAGTATCTAATTATAAAAATCTAGATAAAATTATTATTGGCGATTTCAATCTCAATTCTTGCGGGATAAACCCTTGTCTGCAATTTGAATATTTTATGCACTTCTGTAAACTTAAGCAGTTTAATACGGTCACGAATAGTAATGATGGTATACTAGATCTGGTGCTGAGTGACATGGGCATCGATCGGATCGATGTGTCTGGGGAGATAGAGCCGCTGACGTGGCCTGTGGACGGGTACCACCCGCCGCTGGAGCTGAGCGTGCGTTTCCCGCGGCCCGAGCCACACGCACTGCCACCGCCGCCGAGGGGCGAGTCGCCCAACCCACCCGACAGACCACAGTGGAACTTCCGCAAAGCAGACTTCACTAAGTTATATTCTTCCCTTGCCTCTCTTGATTGGAGTGACCTGTATACATCCGATGACGTCGATCGAGCCACTGATTTATTGTACGATAAGGTATATGCATGTATAGATGATTGCGTTCCAAATAAACAGCGTACAGGCGTGAGGACTCGGTATGTATACCCGAAGTGGTTCACGTCCGACATCATACGCAACATTAAGAACAAATACTTTCATCTCAAACGGTATAGAGCTGAGGGAAAAGAGTTTAATAAGGAAATGTTCCGTTATTATAGAAGTCGCGTGAAGTACTTAATAGACAAAACCTACTCGGAGTACATACGACTAGCTGAGAATGATATCAGAACTGACCCCACTAACTTTTGGAATTTTATTAGGGACCAACGGACGACGAAACAGACATGTGACGAATATGACTATGACGGCAAGACGGTGACGGGAGTGGATGCGGCCAACGCGTTCGCAACTTACTTCCAGTCAGTGTTCTTGCCAGACAGACCGACACTTGACGCTGACGCTGCCGAGCGGAGAGCTGGACCGGGCAATAGCTCGTCGCGTGTAGCGATTGACTGCATTAATGTGACTGACATACGACGTGCAGGGCGACGACTTAAACCTCGCTCCTCTACAGGGCCCGACGGTATTCCGCCTTTCCTAATCAAGGACTGTCTATCTGTACTGGAACTACCACTTGGGTACCTTTACAATTTAGCCCTAAAATCTGCAATCTACCCAAGGCGCTGGAAAACGTCGCGAGTCACGCCTGTGCTCAGGGGCGGCTCCAGGTCAGAAGTAGAAAATTACAGACCTATAGCCGTCCTCTCGGTATTTGGGAAGGTGTTTGAATCAATCATCAACCATCACATAACTGAACAAATACGCGGGCTATTATCCGACTGCCAACATGGTTTCCGCCCTAGTCGCTCAACACTAACAAACCACATCAACTTTGTAAACTACGTGACGTTAGCTCTGGATAAGTCCACACAGGTTGATGTGACGTTTTTCGACTTTAAGAAAGCATTCGATAGAGTTGACAATGACGTCCTATTGGAGAAGTTTGCATCCATAGGATTCACACCGAACTTAATACGGTTATTTGCGAACTACTTCTCCAATAGAGTTCAGTATGTGAGGGTTAACGGTAAGAGTTCCGAGCCCTATGAAACCTGCTCGGGTGTCAGTCAGGGTAGCACTCTGGGCCCCACTCAGTTTCTGATTATGATTAATGACCTTCCCAATGTCGTTGAGACGGCTGAGTGTCTGATGTTCGCGGATGACTTGAAGATATTCTTGCGCATAGGCAGTGAGGACGATATTGGGCGCCTGCAGAGAGATGTTGATAGAGTGGTGGAGTGGAGTGAATGCAACCACTTGGCGTTTAATAGCGCTAAGTGTAAAACCATGACTTTTACTCGATCTCGGTCACCGCTCCATCATGACTACACTATCGCTGGGGCTGGGTTTGTGAGGGTTACCCAAATACGCGACTTAGGACTATTACTTGACGCTGAGCTTACATTTAATGACCACATCCGGGAGACTTCTAGGAGAGCCTTCAGATCTCTTGGATTCGTAATGCGACAGACAATTCGGTTTAGGAACATTTCTACGTTAACCTCTTTGTACAATGCATTTGTTCGGAGTAAGTTAGAGTACAACGCAATCATCTGGGACCCACATGAAGCCAAATACACACTCATGCTGGAAAAAGTCCAAAGGAAATTTGCTAGACTTCTATACAAGTTTAAATATGGGTATTATCCCTACTTATTCCCGTCTCTATTTGTGGCGGGGATGGTGGGGGTAGACACCCTAGAGCTGAGGCGGAAGTTGTCTCTGTTGGTCCACTTCTATCTGCTCCTCCATAACAAGGTAGACAACCCGGTCGCACTACAAAGTGTTGTCCTTAACGCGCCGGCTCGGTACGCGATGTTACGATCGCGGCCGCTCTTCGCTACGGGTGTTGCTCGTACACAGCACGCTCGTCACGCGCCCACTTTTCAGGCACTGACTCTACTCAATGCCTGTGTTGCTCAGCACCCAGAATTAGATATATTTAATATGCCGCTCTGGATATTTTTTAAAATTGTGTATTTGTTTTTAAACAGTCGTGTGTAAGTCATATTGTAATTTATTATGTATTGTGTTTGTCTGTATTTTCAATTTCATTAATTGTACATTTTTTAGACAGTAATTTAGTGTTAACGCTCACATGTTTTGGTCGTAAGACTGTAAGTGTGAACCGTAACTTGCAATAAATCTTTTAATCTTTTTTTAATCTTTTTTAATAACCGCCTTATTCATAAACGTCTAATAATTCTATTTTAACTATAATGCCGTTATAATTCGTTTGTCTTTGTCTGTCACTTTGAAATTGGTGTTTGTGAGAAAAGGACAAAGCACATTGTAGTTATCATATAAAGTTCTTCTCCAACCACTCAGGCATATAACAACTAATACTCAGGCAGGTCAACACACATTGGCACAGGCTCGCATCCTGGGCACTCCGGCGGTACATACACGACGCAAGTCTCCTCGCCGATGCAGGAGTGCTCTCTGCACACGTCCGGGCTATCCAGGCATGATCTGTAGGCTGAGAGATAAGTTATATTAGGAAAAAAATATAAGCTATCATATACACGGGCTAGTATCGCGATAGCGGTCATTGACCCGACTGCTACTGCGAACCGAATCATATATGGTTCGTAACCATGATGGTAATGATCGGTGACCGCTACCATGATACGCTAAACGACAGTAATTTCAAACGTTGCACGTAATAAGTAAGTATCGCTAACCCAATCTAGGGCATACAGTGGTAGGTGGGATTTAATGACCGCAATCGCGATGCTTACCGGTATCAAAGAATACTTAATAGTACTAAGTACAGAAAGATCACTCCGCAAATACACTAAAATAAATAGCAACTCTTGCTACGCGACTATAAAGCGCAATCTAGCTCGCACCTGTGCTACGTACAACAACCGCTAAGCACCTACAGAATCGGTTGTCCCGCGAATGCAGGCTAGATTGCGCCGCATCATTTCGCCTGAACGCTTCTTTTACTCTGACATCACAAGGTCGTCCTGTAAACTCCTGTCTCGCTTGATCACGCTAGGGTTACCTACGTGCGATTTGTGTTTGTGAATTTTAGTTCACTGTAAGAGAGGTGTTGTATTATTTTTATAGTACTTATTCAGGCTATAAGTACCTACCTTCTTACTTACGTAAATGTAATTTGTTTTATACTGGGTCTAAAGTGTTTACTTTTAGGTAAACAAAATAGTATTCAATAAGAAAAGGAATCAAATTTTATTTGTGAACAATTCCTTTAGACACTCCAAAATGGTACTTAATTTATTGTTGCAGAAATCACAGAAAAGTTGCTTTTGAGGAGCGGCTAGCGGGTGAGGCGACTGCGAGCCAAGCAAGCAGCATCATAACTGAATTCTCGTCGGTTGGGTTGGCCGGTTGAACATTGACCCCCTGCCGGTATTCACTATTCAGCATTTAGGTATGTGTACGTTCACATAAATAACTCTTAACTTGTAGTGACACTGAAACCCAGTCCACAATATTATATGCAATCTCCGTTCCTGGGTGCTTCGTACAATTCCTAATTTGTACAATCGATAAAAATCCCGATTCACACATTTTTGTCACGTCTACCTAATGAAAAAAAAACTTCCTTGCTTCCCCATAGAGCAAGGCAGTAGATAGATAGAGAACGAAGGTTGCAAGAGGTTTATTTCTTGTTCTGAGTTTCACAATGGTGGGGCTGGCTTTTCTCAGATGGAGCCAGTACGAAGTTGTCAATTCCAGAGAATAGTGTTGACTCGTAGACCTCGTATAGTAGTAGTCGTATTCAAAATTCCGACGGCAACTGCACGATAGTTTTACTTTACAACGAGTGCAGTTAGGTTGTATAAAAACTCTTTAAAATATTATGATAGTTCTCAAACTCAAAAGTCGCAAACAGATCCATAAACACAGGGAAGCACAGTATTATTACGAGTTTCATTATCACAAGAGATGAAATTTATATAAATTGTTAACGAATATATCAATCATAAGATTGCAGTATTAATAGCAGATCATATTATGGCCATATTACGAAAACAATGGTCGTGATAAGGCCGTAAAATGTCACTATTAGTACAACCCAAACGTAATTTAACTAAATCTCTGATTGTTGTTGGTGCAAATTACTAATATCCTAAATTAGAGTAAAGGGAGGAACTGGAATGAAGTTTGTTTAAGTGGAAGACCAGTAAACATATATTGAATATGCGTAATAGTTCGGTAGTTTGTTGTTGTATTAGATGAGTTGGTTACTTGTTATATTCTAGTTTACCAACAGAAATACCTTGAGTAATACTACAAATACAATTTGAAGAGTGAAGTACAACAAACACCAAAGATAAACAATTAGGTGTTGGATGTTTACCATTTGACAGGTATTGTGCAGAAAGGGAAATAAAAACAACTCGCTCTTTACAGGATAACCACTCTACAGAATATAAACCGTTCTACCTACTGAGTTTTGCAACAAAGGGAAAGGCAAAAAAAAAAACGACTTTTATAATAATACACAATAATGCGCGAACTAGATGAGACTTATACAGACCAGGATCTACCAATAAGTATAGATTTCTTACAAAAAGACTACATCGGTGATGGAAAACATCGAGAGGAAGCCTTATAGATGGGCGTTGGGCTAGATCCCTGTGACCCAAAATGGAATATTCACTAAGTAGCTAAATGTGGTACAACCGCGCCAACTCGTATTGGAAAATGGGGGACGCTATGTTTGTTCAGTAAGACCCTTAAAAAGAGACTAAACATAAACATAAACATTTACATACAGGCACATATATTGCTTCTGTCCCCACACTAGGATACCATGTGTAGTGGAACCGTAAAAAGCGACATCACACACATAAACATCCAAGACATGGGTTTTTTTCTGTATCCCCAGCCGGGGATTGAACCCGGGACCTCTCGCATATTAGCACTACTACTAAACTTAAAACAACCAAAGTGGAGAGGCATAAAGATAGGGCTGTTAAAATCGCTTCACTAGAGTGGAAAATAGGCTAGGGCTGCCACGCGTTTTTATGTTGACATAACTCGAGATGGCGAGGTCTAAACACAGGCAACTTTATGATAATAACTCTTTCACGTCTTAGAACAAAAAACACGGTAACGCCTTTTTGAATAAAATATAATAAAGGTTCACACACACAACGCGATAGAACCGAAACGTGGACGGATCAAAATGATCGTGCGGGTAGCAACATCTGGCCAAGACGGGCCCTGGATTGGTGTCCGTTCTATGTTGCATTTGTTTCAGACCCTATTCTGTAGGTCCCGGCTACTATAGCTAATCGGTGATAGTAGTCGTAAAGCTGTGTCAGAGGCTGTAATAGGAAAGCTTGATAAAGCCCGACACCCATCCATCAACCCGCACCGAGCCAGTGTAGTGGAATATGGCTCAATATTATCCAGGTAAAAGCCCACGGGCCTTTACCTGGGCACGCCCCGTGGTGGGGACATTAATGAGCTACATTTTATTTTTTTATCGGTGAAATTACGAACTCGATTTTTTGTGGTAGAGATTTTGGACAAAACCATTAATAGAGTTAATGCGCTACTGTACGTACTATATATATACTGTTCAGTCACTGCAATGCGACTGAACAGTGCGAAATTTTTATTTTTTTAAATCTTTTTAAATTTTTTAAATTTCCTATAGCATGTTTTAAGATATTTTGAATGTGTTTGCATTTTACGTGTAAAGTATTTATTTAGCTTTTTTTAAACTCACATACGTATAGTTTCAAAACTCATTATGATGTTTTCAAACACTACAGTTGAAGGAAAGGGCTTTTTTTTAAAACCACATATTACTTATATATCTTTAAACACCACGTTTTAATATATTTTCAATACGTTTGCATTTTGGGTGTAAAGTATTTCATTCGTTTTTATTAACTCATATAGGTATTGTTATAATTAACATTATGATCTTTTTACTATTAATGGAAAAGGATGTCTTCATAGCACATATTTTTTCTGGATTTGGAAAGTTTATGAGGAATAACGCTTTAAGGAGGCTATTTCAAAATATCCATCGTCTTAAAGTCATTATTATTTTTATCTACACACGTATCATAAACTCTCTTTACTGCGTCCAAAAACCGCACGTAACGATCAGCATAATGTTAAACTACTTTGTAAAAACTCATTTCTTATCTGAATTTATGACCATATTGTGTAAATTTTCTACATACTATGTATGATATTCAAATTTCGAACGCCGACGCCCGCCTGCGTGCCGCCCCTACTTTGTCTGTAAAGTTGGTACTACAGAACAAGCTAAACAACTCAATGCCACAATGCCGGTCAAACATGCGGTTCCTGAACACATCAAAGAGAGCTTATGATATGTGTATAGATAAACTAGTGTTTGTAACTGTACATAATTAGGCATTATGTATCAGTCACATAAACTACTATTGAGTGACGTCAACCCTCGGCAGGAACGAGTGTGGATATATCGCGGATCCCGCGATGATTGTTCCAAGTTTCACGTGTTCGGCGGTACAAGAACACGTGAAAAATTACTACGCATTCTTGTTTGAGCAGGAAAACAGACGAGCCTTACGCGATGTGAATAATATGTAGTTTCCTTTCTTAGCTGGGAGTAACCTCGTTTTATAGGCACGCTTATGGTCGCCTTTTCCAAATGGGGTGGCAGTGGTTTCTAATTAGATGTGCAATTTTACTCTAACCAGTAATATAACCCTCGTAGATGAGACAGGGTACCAACCAAAAGGAGTAAGTTGACATATGCTATGTATATTTCGTAACGATATCGTAGAATTGACCATATCATGAAATGGCCAATTATTTCATGATATGGTCAGAAAGGGTTGAATTTCACGAAAAAATGCATTTTAAAAGCATTTGTTTTCAGTGCTGCCTAGTGGTTTTTGTGTTATACATGTCGAACTAACACGAAGACTGTTCGGGTCCTTTCGCTGTGCTCGCCCTTTTTAATCTTCACCTAAGCTACCGCAGTGTTTTGCCCTTCTCCGTTCAATGAAAGTTCTTATTCAACCATGGTTGACGATATCGTGATATAGTCAATTCTACGATATTGTTACGACATATACTCACTGAAGTACTGACCAGTGATGCAAATTCACTATATCTAGTGCCATCTCAACGTGAACAAAAGGTCCTTGACCCTCTAAGAAAATGTTTGCGGTTTGACGTTTGCCGGCGGCGACGGGCGGGCGGCGATGACGGCGGCGGGACGGCGCGGCGAAGCGGCACGCGCGGCAAGCGTCAAAACGCATACGTTTTCATAGCAGGTCAATGACTTTTTATGCACGTTTAGATGACACTAGCTATAGTTTAACTTTAGTCACTTCCTATCCAATCAGATGGGACAAGAGCCCTCAAGCTTAAGTAGATACTTACTTACTTCCTTTCCCTTAATAATAAGCGCCGATTAATTTATGGGTAGTCTTTCATAGCACATCAAAAATACTGATTTGCACAGCAAAAATGGTTCAAAAAAAACACTTTTTATGTTTTAAATATTTTATGCGTACTTAACTTTATGTTTAAAGTATTTTTTGTTGTTCTTACATGTTCTACTTAACATCAAGGATAAATGAGCTTCGCTTCTCTCACCCCCTTTACCCTTCACCTAAGCTAACGCAGTGTTTTGTTCTAATTTTAACTGTGCAAATCAGTAGTTTTATGAGCTGTTTAATATTTCCCTAAATTTATTACATTAGACAATTTGGGGAGGGGGTTCCGCACACTTAACTACTTTCTTAGCCCCCGACCCCTGACCGGTCGGGGGCTAAGAAAGTAGTTAAGATTGTCTTAAATTGAGACTCCTGTTTTCAAAGTTTCTTTTATAAAAAAAATATTTTGAGACATCCTATTGGCAGTATGTATGTACGTTTATTACGAAAATATAAAAACTTTATACTAATTACATCGGGTGCCTATAAACCCAGTGGGTTTCCCAGGCACCAAGGAATTTAGATTACAGCCATGTTATGAATATAGATGTAGGTACAGATCACTTCTATTACTTAACTATAACGACCCGAATGGCCGAGTCGGCAGTGACCCTGCCCACGAAACCAAAGGTCCCGGGTTCGTGTCCCGGTGGGGGCAAATATTTGTTTGATGAGAATGGATGTTTGTACCCTAGTCATGGTTGTTTATCTATCTAAGTATAATATTTATCTATATAAGTATGTGTATCGTTGTCTAGTACCCAAGATACAGGGAATCCTAGTTTGGGGCTAGTTCAATGTGTGTCAATAGTGTCCAAGGTATGATTATTATTATTAACATAATGACAATAATAAAAACTTAATGTTTAAAACATGTGAATCATCTTAGCACTATTAAGTATTGTGTCTTAGGTAATAGAGTTTAATTAGTAATAGTTAAATTATATACTATATAAATATATATTATATAAATAGTTAAATTAGTAATAGAGACGATTTCATAATATTGTCATTAGATTAGATTATTTTTAAATTTTAGTTTCTTGGTGCTATCTTCTCTGACGGGCTTAATTCCAAAGCACTGTTAGAGTTAATGGAGTTTCCTTTTGCTGTGCGAGATTAAGCATTTAAAAAAACCGGTCAAGTGCGAGTCTAAATCGCGCACGAAGGGTTCCGTACCACCGTTCAATGGAAGCGATGGTGTGGAGTGAATAGTTTGGATTTTACAAAGCAAAATATTGTTTACAAAGTTATTGGTGCGGTTACTTTCACACTCCATGTACGTAACCAGGTGCATCCATAAGTTTGTATGTGGTATTGTTGTATGGGAGCCCCCTTAAATATTTATTTTATCCTGTTTTTTAGTATTTGTTGTTATAGCGGCAACAGAAATACATAATCTGTGAAAATTTCAACTCTCTAGCTAGCTAGGTTCTTGAGATACAGCCTGGTGACAGACGGACGGACGGACGGACAGCGAAGTCTTAGTAATAGGGTTCCGTTCTTACCCGTTGGGTACGGAACCCTAAAAATCACCATTTGAAAGGTTTTTTTTTAAAACTCAAACCATAATCAGACTCATTTGTTTAGTACCTATCATATTTGTTTTTTGTTTTTTTTATTATTCTCCATTTTTAATCGTCTGAATTGTAAAAGTGCATTATTTTTGCATAGAATATATCCAATATTTGACTTTTAGTTTGAATGCAGATTTTTCCATGGGTTTTGGACTTTATGACCACGTTGCCTCTGCCACATAAAGGGTTAAGGTGTTCAAGGGGATTTGACGCTAACTGAAAGGCGATAATTTGTTATAAGTATTTTTATAGCGTTTTCCCATGATGCTAAAAGTTACTTTGTGCTGTAATCGTTTTAGCGTGTTTTTAAACCAGACGACTCTTCAGTGAACTGAACAGCTATTTAATACTTAAGGCAAAACATCTTAAAGTTGCAAAAGTTAACCTCTCGAATGCCACAAGCACTCTGAAATTCAGAACTTACTATCTATGCATTCTCCAGAGAAACAGCAGCCGCCGCAGCATTGTCCGTGATCTGCGCACTGCAACAGAAACCGAGTTACACAAACAATCTATACGAAGTTTGAAATATTAAACTTTGACACTTCATAATAGCTCTGAGAGTTGACCTAAGATATATTTCCTTTTAAATAATAACTTCTCTGTAATGGTTTCAATCCTAAAGCGTTTAAAACTTACTAGCTTTTAAATTATTTTTGGGTGTATTCTTTGGTAGCACTGAATAGTAGGGGCCAGGGAAAAATGGCTTGCTTTTGGAGAAGCCTATGTCAATGTTATGATGTTGGATGATATTATAACGGTATATTTTTAAAGCACTTTTAATAGTTTTTAACCTAATAATCCTATTTTTCACTCTGTTCCTGTATTTATTTCTGTCTGTCTATGGCACCTTAGCGTTGCAACGGGTGGATGGAATTTAATGCGGTTTTTTATTGCTACTTTCACACGAACATTTCAGAATCCAGTTACCGTGACTGAGCTAGAAACACGAATGAGTTCGTTTTCCTTTAGCCACAAATGCAAAACCAACAATAGACAAAATGAAGCTCAATGGAACACACGAGGCTATTGTCCAAAAATACTATACGACGATGTAGTACAGTTATGAAGTGACAATACCCGCGATCACTGACCCCTCAATCCGCTCTGTGTTTGAATTTGGAACATGATATCAAAACAGAAATAATACACACAAAATAAAACTTTTTGAAAGACGTTGATTTGTTTCCAAGATTTTTTCACAATAGCAGAATATATGGAATGATAGATAAACAAACGTCCGTACCAGTTTCCCGCCAACCTTGCAAGTCTGCGCGTTTCCACTCGATACCACGCACGCGCAAAGCAACACTATGCCCAGGCGCATTCTGAAGTAAACTAGAATTTCTCGACTTTGTCGATAGTAATTGGTAGTCAGAAGTAGTCAAAGTCTGTTTGGACCGTGAGTAGGTGATACACTGTTTGGAAAATTTAGACACAGCCTCACATGGCAGTTATGGAGAGGCGATCGCGGGTATGACTGTTTGCGACACGGTTTTGAAAGTTGCTTTTAAAATAGAAGAGTGAAACATAAGAAGGCTTTCATTCGAATAGTGAACTTCTTTGGGAAATGCTAACATTTTTAATGCGCTACACACTCCCAGGTTCGTGCAGGCAACCAACGTTAAATGGCCTAAGATTCAACGGAGCAATTACTCTGGTAATTAAAAAAAAATGTAAAATTTTGATAAGCTCCATGGTCTAATGGGTTTCACGCTTGCTTCTCACACAGGAGATGCAGGTTCGATTCCTGACCATGTACCAACGAGATAATTAATTTATCTTAAGGACATTATACGGACGTTCTAACGGTGATGGAAAACATCGTGAGGAAACCTTCATTACTCCATAGCTGCGGCGATGGGCTAGCCCCCTGTCACGCAAAATGGAGTATTGAGTAACTGGCTCAAAGTGGGCACAATAGTGCCTCTGCCACCAGTATGGGATAAGGCGTGACGCTATGTTATGTTATGTTAAATTAAAAAAAAAAAGACTTCAATACCGGATATTTCATACAAATACCCATACGTGTCTTTATTATTTAAAGATTTCCCTTATTTCTCCATGATCCCATCACCGGGTTCACGATGTTGATAAATTGTTGAGAAGCTCTCCTGGGACGTCGCTACCACTTCCATTTCACCATTATGCATTATGACCAGCATACATTACTGACCACCGTAATAAAGATAACATACCGCAACCTGCAGGCTACCTTGTATCGAGCAGTTCCGGTGATCATCTGTGGTCTTCATCATCAAT
This sequence comes from Argyresthia goedartella, assembly GCA_949825045.1. Classification (NCBI taxonomy): domain Eukaryota; kingdom Metazoa; phylum Arthropoda; class Insecta; order Lepidoptera; family Argyresthiidae; genus Argyresthia; species Argyresthia goedartella. The sequence goes on along the minus strand of OX463821.1, from coordinate 13,696,958 downwards.
TCCACTTCACAAAAAGATGCTTCTGCCTACAGTATTTGAAGAGTTGCCTCGATTTCTCCAGGACCCCATCATTGGGTCCTGAGCTCAGAAAAATGGGATCAATCGAAAGGTAAACTTATTTCAAAGAGGTATAAATTTTCCGAATCGTTCCATCCGTCTTGAATAAATCGAAGAACATACATTAAAAAATCATAGAATTGTTAAACTCTTCCTTTTTATAAAATTGGTTTAAAACTCAATATTATAGATCTATCGTAGATATTACAGGTTCTATCTTTAATCTTGGGTACTAACAAAACAGAATATAACTTGACATTCCAAACGCGTCTATCTTTATAAACGTGGTTTTTTGTAGAGAACTGCATCCACGTTGCTATAGATACATACAACAAAATGCAACAACAAACGTACATTTAACTGAAAAAAAATCAATAATTTACCTTTCAGTTATTCCTGGAAAGGATATTTATATGAATGTATATTCCAAAGAAAAGTTCAAACCGAAGGTTTTCATAAATTAGTAGCAATAAAATGAATGAGACCAACTTTTAAGTGCTTTTGTAAATCTGTCCTTTTTATTTGTACCTCAATACTTATACAATGAAAACTAAGTAATGAGGCAGAAATAAAATAAATTTTGGTCTAGTCTTTGGATTTGATTGCTGAGAAAAGGAATAAAAACATGAGGCGGTCATTTAAAATGAAAAAGCTTCATTAAACTAGCTAAAATGTAGCTCAAAACATAAGTGATGTATTTTTTGGTTCTCACTCGCACCTAGCCATGTTTCCCCTGGGTACTGGGTAGTGCTGATGTTTGTAATATTACAAATCCGAGAGCTCCGTGGTCAAGTGGTTTCACGTTCACTTCTCACGCTTGGAGATGCGGGTTCGAATCCGGTACCGACCATGTTCTAACGGTGATAAAAAACCTCAATCTTCAAAGCTACGGCGATGGGCGAGCCCCTTGTCACGCAAAATGGGGTGTTGAATAACTGGCTCAAATTGGGTGGAACTGTGTCTCTGCCACCCCGTATAGAAAAATCGTGACGCTATCTATGAATGTAATTTATCTGACCTGAATTAATTAAGATTTGCAACGAATCAGGTCACACCCATACTGCCACCTGCGCAAGCGGCCTCGGTCATTGTGACCGATTTAACGCATTTCCCACCGCCCAGTCACAAAGGTCTCTCATTCCGCACCAATTCCGTCAACGTGTCTAATAGCTTGTAGTAGCGATACTGGATGCAGCTATAGAGCTCTCGTAATGCTGGTTTTCATGCGTAAATAGATTCAAAAGGCGAAGTCGTAGTGATATGCTTTGAGTTATTTAGTTATGAAAGAATATTATGCTAATCTTAGTTTAGCTAATATTTGGAAAAGCTAAAGTGGGAAAATAGTGAAACTGACTATGGTCGCGAAATAGGTCAAATGCTCATCTACATTACTCTTGGATCTGTCTTAGTAGGTTTCAAATTTCTGTGGCCATAGCCCTGAAAGTAAAGATTAGTCAGAAAAAAAAACGAATTAACATGCTTACCCACTGTCCAGTATACTGACAATTTAACGCCATCGTTTTATAACACAACTGAAAAACTAATAATAAAACAAATATGTCAAAACACCTCATTGTTCTTATTAACTTCAATCAGGCCAAAAAGCATAATGTTCGAAAATGTAACATAATTGCTCATATATCTGAACAATCCAAGGATAATGAACATTGTCAAGTGACCACGCGCCATGAGGACAAGTCCGGCAAACGAAATGCAGAGGGGTGAGTCTGTATCTCTTCGTTTATCCTAATACCTTTGAAGGGTATTGCGATTGTGTTTGTGACAGAAATTTCAAAGCAATGTACAACTAGTGGCCCTGTGGGCAGTACACCTCGCCTACAGAGGAGACTGTAAACCAATTTATAGGTAAGTATTTTAGGTTCAATCAAAATCAATTAGTAAAGAAGCCGCGTCGCACCAATAACTTTGTGAAAAACATTTTTTTGTTTATAATACAATCTACTGACTTTTCACGAAAATGGTTATAGTCTATTTCACTCATTCTCATGGTCTGTATAGATCCTCTTTACTAATCCGTCTCTACTTCGAGGAGTTTGGACTCCTCAATGTAGGAGACGGTTTCAAACGGTTTCAAAAGACACAAAGTTTGGACTTGGTGTGATTTGAAAATATTTCTTGGATTTTTTAAAAACAGGCGGCCGAATGGTAAAGGTATGGTATATTTTAAGAACCGGCTCATTAAGCCCTTTAATTTGATACCCAACACGATAGGCTTCAGAAAAAAAAACATACAAAAAAATATGACGACATAACCAAGGGGAAAATCGAGAATAGTTCTCGACCAAAAAAATAATTTAATTCAAGGAATACGTGTGCCAAGTTTTGTAAGGATCGCTCGAAAACTGTGGCCCCTAGACCGGAACTGACAGACACACATAGAGACAGACGAAAGCAAAATCGGCCTCCTATCTTGTCGAAATGGAGCCCTTCGCTCGCTGGGTCAAAAAATGTGCTCTGAAGTTGGCGAATATCATTCAAAACGTCAATTTCAAAGAGATTACGATAGATTTTGCTATACAGAATCAGAGTACACGATGGATAATTTAATTGCACAATTGCATTGTTATACAATGTGTTTCCCATTGCATTGTTGGACATGGTAAAATTGACAAACAACAAATTGAATGCCATTGATTGGATGCTTGATTGATTATCAGTGTATTGTCATTGCAATTAGTAACGCGGCATGCCTCCTGCAACTGCATCACAGAAGCGGTATTAACAGGGAATAAGGTTATACAAACAAAGGTACACGGACACGTTATTATTTTAGTAAAATCATTCAAGTGCAGGTTCCGTACCATCGTATAAGAAAACCTAAGGACTTAAAATATATATGTATATCCGAATTAGGTTTCAATACTAGTCCCTACAAACTGCAGATCAGACATCACCGACGACGATGATCGTTGCATTTGAATCATGACGATTTTGGTAATTCGCAAGGGCAGGAATATTAGAAGACCTCTCTTGTATGGGACCACCTACCTACCTCATGATTTTGTTTACCATGGCATCAAAATCGCGACCCGTCCCAACAACCCTTGGTTTTTGAGAGGTTAATTAATAAATGTCTACAGAAACAGAACTACATACTTTGAAAAAAATCTAGTCTGTACCTATTAAGGTGAGATAGAGCCCCCTGACGGAGAGACAGAACAACGGCAGGACGAATATAGGTGACTCAGAAAAAGCTAAAAACTACAAACACGGGGTGGCAGTCACAGAAGCGCCCACCGTTTAGGCAATATTCATTACCCCACTATACTATTCGTTTTTGTACTCGTAAAATAGTCAAATCAAATCAAATCAAATGGTTTTATTCAAATCAGAGAATGTACAGTACAGTTGCTTAACAAAAGGTACCTTAGTACTAGGTTAAACATGCAGAAAAAATTAGTAGGTACATTTAAGAAGGGAGACGAGCTGATATCCTAGCTAGATTATCAAATAATCTGTGGTAAGGAATATCAGGCCCAAACCCTTTACATATAGTTTTTTGATTGTAAAATAGGTACATAAAAAATGTTGCGGAAGATAGTGAATTTATTTATAATACAAATAAGTAAAAAGTTAATATTATACTTAGTAAACAGATAATGTATAATAGTATAATAAAGGTTATTTTATGGAAAATAAGCCCATGTGTGTGTATGTGTAAGTGTCTGTATGGGTGAGTGTGTGTATGTGTAAGGGTGTATATAGTGTCATGGTCTACACTAGAGTAGTTCACTGTTAAAGTTTGTGCTCGTGGTCCTTATAACTTGACGACCGATATCCGTAACTTTGACGACCCGAATGGCCGAGTCGGCAGTGACGCTGCCTACGAAACCAAGGGTCCCGGGTTCGAGTCCCGGTGGGGGCAAATATTTGGTTGATGAGAACGAATGTTTGTACCCTAGTCATGGTTGTTTATCTATCTAAGCATAATATTTATCTATATAAGTATGTGTATCGTTGTCTAGTACCTAAGATACAGGGAATCCTAGTTTGGGTCTAGATCAATGTGTGTAAATGGTGTCCAAGGTATTATTATTATTATTATTATTATAACTCTGACATCGATGTTATTTGCATAACAGAACACTGGCTAAAGGAATATACCATGACTTTTTACATAAATAATTACAAAACTGTCTGTTGTTACAATAGAAAGATTGCTGCTAGAGGTGGTTGTTTAACCTTTTGAATACCACCGGCGTTAGATAATGCTACTTTTCCGTTAAAGGTTTTAAATTTTATCACCATGGCATAAGGTTCAAAATCACGACCCGTCCCAACTACCCTCGGTTTTTGAGAGGTTAATTATAGAAAAAAAAATATTACGGTGGAAAAACGTAAAGATATTCTTGCACTTACTGTTGAAAGACAAATAGAGGTATCCTGTGTTGAGTTGGATAGCCATATTATTGTTTGTGTTTACAGGCCACCGAGGGATGAAAAGGGCCATGGCAATTTCGAAATATTCGAGAAAATTATGGAGGAAGCCCTCATGGGTCACCTTTAGCGGATGACCTACTCGCTGGAGCGTCCAAACTTTTTTAGCATCATGTTGGGGTCATTTGAAAATCTTCCTGAAAGTTTCAGGGTGCGGAATTCAATAGTTTTTAAGAAATGATTTTTTGAAAATCTGAAAATACTTTGTAAAATGATGTAACGCAACGCAAATAATATGTTGAAATCTTGTCTGTGGTCAAAATACATTACCTACATTGAAATGTGGAATCTTTTTTAAATAATACCTATTTTAATAAAAACGTTCATTTACTTGCAACTTGCAATTTATGTTTGGCTATTTATTTTACGTCAATCAAAGTTAATTTAGTATTTATATATAGTGTTGGATTCGGAACGCGCCCGCCGGCCGGTCAGCTGTCAAAGAAACGGCAACTGATTTTAATTGTAATTTTATTTGTATTTAGGCCATAAATAAAGTGCAACATTATCCAAAGAGTATATAATTTACTACGTAAGAATCATTGTTAGTGTTTATAAAAGGGGGACAAGTGTTTGCGGCCAGTTTTCTCAAGATTGCATCATCCACCGAGCCGTTACCTACTCGAATGTGAATTTGAATAACACAAAGGAATTTACCAGCTGAGTATTTTTGTTTCATAATCTAATCACGCTCAACACATATTTTTGACAGAACTAACCAGAACCACGCGCATTCCATATCACAAATACCTCAAAATCAGTGTAGTACAATGCATATTGAATACCGACCAACCTAGTGTCAATGTAAATTGTGTAAAGTAGATGCGCGGAGCCTGAGGTAGTTCTATGGTTCTACAGTTCTCTGAACTTGTACACACCTGTTTAAATAAATATATATCAGCTGTCACACCTGCAAGGCTAGCAGAATTGTTGTAAACCATCACTGCAGAACTTAATCACCTGGTTTCAAAGTTTCACTATCCCTTCTGAGGTCATCATACACAACATAGGTAGTATAAAAATAGCAACATTAAGACTAATTAGAATAAAAATTGAATAGTGTACTGATAAGAATAAATAAGTACCTAAATTTAATAACACCACTTTGATTTAGTTAGGTAATAGAATAACAATAAACTACTTAGTATCTATTAAGAATAAAGTCCATTTATTAAATTCTACCTAGACTGACTGATTTGTTATTATATAATAAATATATACATTAAAGTTTTGTGTAGTTATTAGGTAAATTATTTTTCACATGAATTGGTTGCCAGTACTAAAACAATATAAACACACAGCACATACACAAATCGCCTCTCTTTATTAGAACTATATTGTATTACCCTGTCTCTCGGTTCCAGCATGGTGTCCAAGATGACAACGCGCAGAGCTGAGACCGCACTGCAGCTGCACAACGCTCTTCAAGATCTTTTGACCTCAAGAGAACTAAATGCTAAATATGAACAAGAGAGAGCTGACAGTGAACTTGAGATTGAGAAAATTCTTATCTCAAATAAGAATCTTAAAAGCCAGTTGAGCCAGCTGCATAGTGATTGGGTCGATGCCTGTGCGGAAAGAGACCAGTTTAGAAATCTGTTAAACTCACTTGATGAGTGCTACCATACTCACTAGTTGAGCCTTCAGAGAATATCATCGCTTGAACAACAGTTACAAGAAGCAAATCAAAGTATACAACAGCTGATAGACCAAAAGGCTGAGGAAGACACAGAAAAAAATATCTCTCTGTACCATGAGTTGGTCGGGCAAATTCATTTGACTCCAACACAGCAGCCAAAACCAATAATAAATGACTTAACAAGTACTAATAAGAAAACTACACCGCTGTTAAAAACAAGAAAATACTTTAAAAAATCCAGAAAAATAAGTAAAGCTATTGTCCAGACCTGGAACCGGCTACAGAAGCTTAACAGTTGCCAGACACCGGAAAATAATAAAAAATCAGGATTTTCAAGATTGCTACAGGAAAGAACTGAAGAGTATCAGAAAATAGTCACTGATTTAGAGCTGAAAATATCGCAACTCGAGATTGAAATGCAAAATATGGCTACTGCTTACTCACAATCAGAAGCACAACAAATAATAGAACTAGATAAAATAATAGCAGACAGCAACACAAATTTACAGAGAGTACACGAGCTTTCGCAACAATCACAACAATGCCTTCACAAGAACTGCCCAGTATCTGAGCTCGAGCCTAACACCGCTCCCTTCGAGATTACCGCCAGAGAGGTCACCATCATCACATCTGACACAGGTAACACACCACCGGTGGAGTTGGAGGCTGAAAATGTAGGTTTACAGTCAGACCTCCAAGATGCCCGAATAGAAATCCAGCATCTACGTGACCTCCTGTCAAACGCACTCCAATGTTATGCCAAAGAACAGAGTGAGTTAGTCGAACTCAGAGCTGTAACATCTGAGCTGCTACAACTACAACGCCAGAACGCGGAATTGGTAGGCATTCTAATTGAGGACGAGGAGGATGAGACCAGCAAGGAGGATGACACCAGCAAGAAGGATGAGCCCACATCACAAACTCTGGTCTTGACCCCCCTCAACGTGAGTGTTGCAACGCCCACTGCTGTCCCGACCAAGAAACAGCGTCGCCGTCGTCGTCGAGGAGGCACCTCACAGCTCATCAGCGCGAGCGCCGCGCCGTTAAGTGACGCGCGTGTCGCGCTGCCTGCTGAGTCGTGTGTCATGCTGCACGCTGCCGCGAGGGCCGCGCCGCTCGCCGTTACACGCGTTGCACCGCTCGCTACCGCGACTGCCGCGCCGCCCGCTGGCACGTGCATCGCACCGCAATCCAACACGAGTGTCCCGCCACTCACCTCAAATCGTGCTCCGAGAAGAACAATAGCAAACAAAAGAACTGTGGTTTATTCAGATAAGATAGGTGTAGATTGTGGTATGTTTTTGCATTATGGCCTTAAGCAACAAGTGACAAATAATTGTTGTCCTAATAGTTCCTTTGAGGATATTATAAAAAAGGTAGCTGTAGGGAATTTTGATGAAAATACTACCATTGTTATTATGGTAGGAAACCACTCAAACATTAGTCGGAGTGCATTAGATACCGGTATAGAGGTACTGCTCAATTTATATAATAAGACGAAGTGCAAGATTATTCTATGTAACTTTCCTTATTGTTCTAATTTATCGGGGAAACAAAATAAAAGTGTACATAGAATGAACATGCATCTATACAATATAACGTGTCATCATAGTGATGCTATTTTATATTTCGACATGAATAATTTTATTCATAACTTTACTTTGACTCAGGATACTATGTACCTGTCTCATAAAACAAAAAAACGAGTAGCTACATTGTTAGCGTATAATATATGCGACACAGTTGTAAATACTATAACGCAGTCGCCTTCAGTTTTAGTTAGTATCAGTACTAATAGTAGTGTTTTAAACTAGATAGTTCGACAAAAGAGGACCCCTCAAACATAAGAAAATTTTACAAAATAAGCAGGGGTTTTCTGGCAATCAAATGAAAAATACTAGGACAAAGGGTAAGCCCCACTTAAATATTTCCCATCAAAACATGCAGGGGCTACCTGGCAAAGAACTTGTATTAGAATTATTTCTTAATCATTCAGACACCGATGTTATTTGTATTACAGAACACTGGTTAAAGAAAAATATGATGTCTTTTAACATAAATAATTACAAAATTGTCAGTTGTTACAATAGAAAGACTGCCGATAGAGGTGGTTCTTTAATCTTAGTAAAAAATAATACTAAGGTGAAACAACGGAAAGATATTCTTGCACTTACTGTAGAAAGACAAATAGAGGTATCCTGTGTTGAGTTGGATAGCCATATTATTGTTTGTGTCTACAGACCTCCGAGAGATGAAAACGGCCATGGCAATTTTGAAATGTTCGAGAAAATTATGGAGGATGCCCTCATTATACTTTGTAATAACAGAAAAAAGTTAATTATTTGTGGCGATTTTAATGTCGATTTGCTTGTAGATACAACATTGAAACAACGATTAATAACTCTGTTCAAATCATTTAATTTATGTCATATATTTCTAGAGCCGACTAGAATTACACTTACCAGCCAAACTTGCTTAGATAACGTATTTTGTGACTGTGCATTCACAAGTAAAAATGTAATTAACTGCTTACCCTCCGATCACAGTGGTCAAACAGTTTCATTCCCAATTGCCAGTAAAAATAGGACTGATCCATCATTTTATAGGCCTATTACATCCCATAGACTAGAGACGTATATGAAAAAGTTAGATATAAATTTGCCAGTACCGGATTTTGATGAACAGAACCCAAACAAAATCTACTCAGACTTCTTCAGCATTATTCAGACAGAATTCAATAAAGTTTTTAAATTAAAGAAAGTCAGTGACTACAACGGTAAATCTAAATTTAATGACTGGGCAACGTTTGGAATTCGTAAAAGTAGAGTTATCTTATATGACCTTTATGAACAAAAAACCTATAACTTTGATCAAAAATTTCATGACTATGTTAAAAAATATTCCAAAACTATCTAGTTGGTTTGTAGAACTGCAAAAACTTTACACATTAATAGAAAAATTCAAAATTCAAATAATAGAATGAAAACAGTTTGGCAAATAATAAACCGCGAAACTGGCAAAGTTATACCAAGGGACAATGATTTCTGCCTAAAGATAGGTGATGATGTTGTTAAATCCAGCGCTGATGTTGCTCGAGCTTTTGAAACATTCTTCACCAATGTACCCTTACTCACAACAGACCGTCTAAATTCATCTCCATATGAAGCTGAGACTTTATTAAAAAATAACACTAGCGCCAGTAATGTATATTTAAAATTTCATCATGTATATAATAATAATAATAATAATAATACCTTGGACACTATTTACACATATTGATCTAGCCCCAAACTAGGATTCCCTGTATCTTGGGTACTAGACAACGATACACATACTTATATAGATAAATATTATACTTAGATAGATAAACAACCATGACTAGGGTACAAACATCCGTTCTCATCAAACAAATATTTGCCCCCACCGGGACTCGAACCCGGGACCCTTGGCTTCGTAGGCAGGGTCAAGGGACATTGTCAAAACGTTTAAATTACTTAACTTAAAAAATACGGAAGACCTGTGGGGTATATCAGTCAAAGTCATTGGTTCAGTAATTCTAGTTATAGCCCCACACTTAGCTTATATATTCAATAAATGTGTTGACGATGGGGCTTTCCCAGACCTCATGAAACACAGTAAACTGATACCTCTGTTCAAGTCGGGAGATAAGGGTGATCCTTCAAATTTCAGACCAATATCTGTTCTTCCAACACTAAGTAAAATATTTGAAAAGATTATACTCAATCAAATGCTCTCACACTTCAACCGTACAAAACAACTCCATGCCAAACAATACGGTTTCACTAGGGGTAAATCGACTACGGATGCAGGTATTACCCTTATATCTCATATTTATTCTGCATGGGAGGCCGCACAGGATGCTATCGGAGTTTTTTGCGACCTGTCGAAGGCGTTTGATTGTGTTGATCATAATACGCTTGAAACAGTGGACTCTAACCTGACCAAAAGAGATAGTTGGCAGGCTCAAGATACGTTTATTAATCACAGGGTCGTGAGTCGAATATTGGTGATATAGTTGAAACGCTGGATAGGGACTCGCCGAGAATTTGTAGATTTCAGCTCCTTGGTAGTCTCAATCCAACTGGTCCACTTCTCCAGACGTCAACAAGTGATTATGCGGTAGCGCCAGGAGGATATTATTCCTCGGCGTGGAACCGTTTCAGAGCTCCGTTAGCGCCAGGAGGATATTACTCCTCGGCGTGGAACCGTTTCAGAGCTCCGTTAGCGCCAGGAGGATATTACTCCTCGGCGTGGAACCGATTCAGAGCTCCGTTAGCGCCAGGAGGATATTACTCCTCAGCGTGGAACCCTGGAAAGAGACCAGTGTGAATGATAGGAATACAAAAGCGCTACAGCGCCCAGCTATCAGGCGACGGCTCCCCACACGGAGACTTCCGACGAGGGCCCTAGGGTAATTAGGATCTAAGAGTGCCGCAGTCCAATAGACACTGTATAGAAAAGGGAAATACATAGAGAGTATAAAATACACGAAAATAAGAAAGACTAACTACGAACCAATGCTTACCCATGGATTGGGGATAGTAGGGAAGTTTCATATCAACTACTGCACTTTACAGCAACTAAACATTCAGCTCCATTACAGTACTAAAGGGACTAGCCCATCGCCGCAACTAAAGGCGTGACTTAAAAATTATTGATGCAGAAGATACAACCTCACGTTACAGAGCTCAAACAATGTCTGCCTCAAAAAAACAATCAGCTGCCAGACGAGATTCCAGATCCGAATTTCCGAATTTATAGAAATTCGGAAATTCGGAGTTGTACTTTTAATCTGGCTAATCCGCCAGTAGCCAATATGGTCAAAGAGGTAGTACGTTACATACCCGTCTTGTTTGGGTAGGATTTTACCTGATAAAATCCGCTAAGATACTAACTTAACTAAACTAACTTACCAAATTAACTACTTAAGATAAAATTCTCTAAAGCTCGCCATCTACAATGTCAGAGAAATATATAACTAACAGTCTAGCTCAACTACATACCAACATCACACATTCGTACTAACAATCAGACATCAGAATTCATACTAAGTTCATACAAGAGTTCACACTAACATCGTGTAAACACAGCCTTACACACAGGGTGCCATTATTATAGCCAAATGCACACCCAGACTAACTGTCAGAAGTTGAAAAATAAGCAAGATCCCTTGAACTAAAATAAGAACCTTAGTACATAAACGCCCCGATAGCTTAGCTACTATCGTAACGCAGAATAACACCATGAGGGGCAGCTCCCTCAAGTGTTCAAGACTTCCTGCACCGTTAGTGGGTACAGAAAATAATAATAGAGTAGAATATCTATTCTACAACAAAGAGTAAAAAAGTAGAGAATTATAGTTCAAGAGGCCATAAGCTAAAGTAACAGACATTGCAGAATAACGTTACACACTTAAGAACTTTTACATAGCTGTAGATATAGATGGTTTTTAGAATACAAGGGTCAAAATACTTATTACATACTCCAATTCAGCCTTATTTAGCGACAGATATTTTATAGGAAACGTCATGTTTACTACCTATCTAGTAAACTGTACAAATTTACATGAAAGTAAGCAGAGTACACGACTAACGCCCGGTTTCTGGTACAAAATCAAGGCATTGATCTACCGTTTTGACAGCTGAAATTGATAAAGGACTGTCAACAACAGATTAAATGTACGAGAAATCGGCCGTTAAACACTAACCTTATTTATTATTTAATAGTCTGAAAAGTTTCCCTACTAAAATCTTCACAATTTATTAATTTATTTTTCGTACTGAGAATTTGGAGGAAAATATTTATCAACAATTATAATATGACAACGGCCGTCAGACTGCGACCATAAATAATGTAGAAATGAGGTAGGTACCCAGATAAACGATCAAATATACTCCTGTCAGACAAAAATAAACACAACAAAATATACAAGCTACGAAAGAAATCTAGCGTTCTACGGCGCTCTTATGGCCTAACTACTCTGACCAGACATAAAACTCTATCACCAATATTCCCTTAATCCGGGCGCCATTGAAACAGTGTGGCTCTAACCTGACCAAAAGAGATAGTTGGCAGGCTCAAGATACGTTTATTAATCACAGGGTCGTGAGTCGAATATTGGTGATATAGTTGAAACGCTGGATAGGGACTCGCCGGGAATTTGTAGATTTCAGCTCCTTGGTAGTCTCAATCCAACTGGTCCACTTCTCCAGACGTCAACAAGTGATTATGCGGTAGCGCCAGGAGGATATTATTCCTCGGCGTGGAACCGTTTCAGAGCTCCGTTAGCGCCAGGAGGATATTACTCCTCGGCGTGGAACCGTTTCAGAGCTCCGTTAGCGCCAGGAGGATATTACTCCTCGGCGTGGAACCGATTCAGAGCTCCGTTAGCGCCAGGAGGATATTACTCCTCAGCGTGGAACCCTGGAAAGAGACCAGTGTGAATGATAGGAATACAAAAGCGCTACAGCGCCCAGCTATCAGGCGACGGCTCCCCACACGGAGACTTCCGACGAGGGCCCTAGGGTAATTAGGATCTAAGAGTGCCGCAGTCCAATAGACACTGTATAGAAAAGGGAAATACATAGAGAGTATAAAATACACGAAAATAAGAAAGACTAACTACGAACCAATGCTTACCCATGGATTGGGGATAGTAGGGAAGTTTCATATCAACTACTGCACTTTACAGCAACTAAACATTCAGCTCCATTACAGTACTAAAGGGACTAGCCCATCGCCGCAACTAAAGGCGTGACTTAAAAATTATTGATGCAGAAGATACAACCTCACGTTACAGAGCTCAAACAATGTCTGCCTCAAAAAAACAATCAGCTGCCAGACGAGATTCCAGATCCGAATTTCCGAATTTATAGAAATTCGGAAATTCGGAGTTGTACTTTTAATCTGGCTAATCCGCCAGTAGCCAATATGGTCAAAGAGGTAGTACGTTACACGCTATTAATTAAATTAAATCATTACGGAGTTAGAAATAAAGCGTTGGATCTACTAAGATCATACCTAAGCAATAGAATTCAAAAGGCAGAAGTTAACGGCGTAAAATCTGATGGATCGGGTGTTAAAATGGGCGTTCCACAAGGTTCCATATTAGGCCCTTTCTTATTCCTGGTATATATTAATGATCTGCCTTTCATGGTGGAGAAATTAACTGACATAGTGTTGTTTGCTGATGATACTTCACTGGTCTTCAAAATTGAAAGACAAAAAGGAGAATTTGATGATGTTAATGGTGTATTGTCTTTAACCTTGAATTGGTTCACAGTTAATAATTTATTGTTAAACGCTGGTAAAACCAAGTGTATCAAATTCTCACTTCCAAATGTCAGGCAAGTTGAGACCAGTTTGGTGTTAGACAACAGCACGTTAGAATTAGTAAATGATACGAAGTTTCTTGGAATAACCATTGATAGCAAATTGCAGTGGGGACCCCACATAGATAAATTGGCTGGTAAATTAAGTTCTGCGGCTTACGCTGTTAGGAACATCAGACAAAGCACAGATGTGGCTTCATCTAGGCTAGTATATTTTAGTTACTTTCATAGTGTGATGTCCTATGGTATCTTGTTGTGGGGGAAAGCAGCGGATATTCAAACTATTTTTATTTTACAGAAAAGAGCTATTCGAGCAATTTATAATTTAAAACAAACAGACTCCTTAAGAGAGCTTTTTAAAGAAATTGACATACTAACAGTAGCTAGTCAATTTATTTTCGAAAATATAATGTATGTACGCAAGAACCTTACAACATTTTCCTAACTTAGCGATAGCTGTAATGTTTACCTACGAAATAATCACAGACTATGTGCGCCCCGTTTTAGACTCGCGAAGGTTAGCAATTCTTTCAAGGGTCAGTGCATTCTCTACTACAATAAGATACCTCTGGAGATTTTGAAATTGCCATTTGAGCAATTTAAAAAGCATGTTAAAGCGACTTTGTCGAAAAAGGGATATTACAATGTTCAAGATTACTTAAATGACAGGACTGTATGGGGTTAATCTGGCTCAACACAGACCTTGCTGTTAATAATTTTGTAATTATTTATTCCAGCTTATTAAATAAAAATAAATCATAATTGTATTAGTTAAGCACAACCTATTTTTAAAAGAGATCTAAAAATAAATCTGTGGGAGTTTCTACGCCCTTCTTCTCCCACAGTGGTCCAATGTAGAGAAGAGGCAAAAAATGACGTTTGCTAAGAATATGTAAATATCTACAGTAATAAAGTACTTTTGAGTTTGAGTTTGAGTTTGAGTTTCTTTCGTAAAATATCACTTGATAATAAAAAAGTTGTCATTTTTGTTTAAAACGGAAAGCATTTTGTTGGGGCGTTTTGCCGCGTTTTTGGTTGGGCGGCAAAGTAGTAATCCCTTTTCTAGTAGTTTCGCGAATGTTCTATTTTCTTGTTCTCTCGATATATACAAGCAAAAACAACTGGCTAGAGTAGGTTATTGTGGCTACTTTTCAATCGGGTTATAGGTTATGTTAGAACGTTGAAGAAGCTAAACCGGAGCGGAGCGGAACGGAGCGTATGCAAACAAAAACGATTGGCTACAGTAGGTTATTTTGGCTACTTTTCAATCGGGTTATAGGTTATGTTAGAACGTTGAAGAAGCTAAACCGGAGCGGAGCGGAGCGGAGCGTTTGCAAACAAAAACGATTTGCTAGAGTAGGTTATTGTGGCTACTTTTCAATCGGGTTATAGGTTATGTTAGAACGTTGAAGAAGCTAAACCGGAGCGGAGCGGAGCGCAGCGGAGCGCAGCGGAGCGCAGCGTATGCAAACAAAAACGATTGGCTAGAGTAGTTTATTGTGGCTACTTTTCATGTAAATTTTGATGATAGCATTATGGAGCATTTGTGGAGGAGAAAGGTGTCGAGGCAGAAAAATGACCCTTTCGAAGAAAGCAACTAGGCATTTCCGCGCGGGGAGAGAGAAGTAGGGGGGGGAGGGGGTATCTACCCCCTTCCCCCTCCCCCCACTTAACGATCAAGATCAGTCTAAATTTTGTTTTATTTTAACAATATAACCTCAAAACTTTAAATAATCATATCTCAGAAACTATGCATTTCCACGGGGGGGGGAGTAGTAGGGGGGGCATCTACCCCCCTCCCCATCCCCCCCTCCCACCTCAGGGTCAACAAAAGTAGGTCATCCGGTAAAGTCTTTCCTTACACTTACCAGCCAAACTTGCTAACATAACGTTTTTTGTGACTGTGCATTCACAAGTAAAAGTGTAATTAACTGCTTACCTTCACAGCGGTCAAACAGTTTCATCCCCAATAACTGGTAAAGATAATTCTGATCCAAAATTTTATAGGCCTATTACATCCCATAGACTACACATACGAAACACTTAGATATAAATTTACCGGATTTTATTGAACATAACCCAAAAAAAAATTACTCAGACTTCTTTAACATTATTCAAACAGAATTAAATAAAGTTTTTAAATTAAAGATCAGTGACTACAACGGTAAATCGAAATTTAATGACTGGGCAACGTTTGGAATTCGTAAAAGTAGGAGTAGAAAAAGAATATAACTCTTCTTCTTCTTAACAAAAAACCAGACATTGTTAAGCGCTGGTAAAACCAAGAGTATCAAATTCTCACTTCCAAATGTCAGGCAAGTTGAGACAAGTTTAGTGTTAGAAAGCAACACGTTAGAATCAGAAAATGATACAAAGTCTTTTGGAATAACCATTGATAGCAAATTGCAGAGGGGACCCCACATAGATAAATTAGCGGGTAAATTAAGTTCTGCATAGTTAAACGCTGTTAAAGCCAAGTGTGTCAAATTCTCACTTGGAATAACCATTTAAAGAAAATTTCAATGGGACCCTACATAGATAAATTATGGTAGATTAAGTTCTGCGGCTTACACTGTTAGGAACATCAGATAAAACAGGGATCTGGCTACATCTAGGCTAGTATATTTTTGTATTTTCATATTGTCATGTCCTATGGTTTCAATATAAATTTCTTGTTGTGGGAGTAAGCAGCGGATATTCAATTTATTACCTAAGAAATAATCACAGACTAGTTCCGCCCCGGCTTAGAGTCGTGAAGGATAGCAATTATTGCAAGGGTCAGTGTATTCTGAACTACAATAAGATATCTCTGGAGATTTCGAAATTTCAATTTGAGCAATTTAAAAATCATGTTAAAGCGACTTTGTTGGAAAAGGGATATTACAATGTTCAAGATTACTTAAATAAAAAGACTGTATGGGGTTAATCTAGAGACCTTGCTGTTAATAATTTCGTAATTATTTATTCCTGCTTATCAGATATATTAATTAATATTGTAATATTTGCATTAGTTAAGCACAACCAATTTTCAATGAGATCTCAAAATCAATCTGTGGGAGTTTCTACGCCCTCCTTCTCCCACAGTTTTTGATTGTAGAGAAGAGGCAAAAAAATATTATAAATATCTACAGTAATAAAGAAATATAACTTGACTTGACTCTTGAAATAAAAATGCAAAGTAAGTAGACCGCTACTGCACATGGATTAGAGTAAGTACAACAAAAAACCTTTAAAAACCCGTTTAGAAATAATTGTGTACAAGAGACGCCGAGGCTAACGACACAGAGAAGAGACCGTAAAGAATCTACGTGACCAGACAAACAGTTTTCATCTTGATGATACACTTGACACGTGTATGTCCGCTAGAGAGCATTTCAACTTTAAAATCCCTTCGCCGTTAAGTTGGCTATAGTACAAAACTGTGGACTATTACCAAAAAAAGTCACATTAAAAATCCCCGCTTTCAAAAAATAAGATAGCAGGTATGGTACAGCACGATTACGATGGTGATACTCGTAGGTATCATTATATTATATGTATTTCGTAATAAGGTGAGGTTGTAGGCTTGTACAGCACGATTATTTAAACTTTATCGCACATGACACTTTTCTCAGTTTTGTAATATATAATACTAATAATACTTAAAACTAAGTATTTTTTGTTATTCTTACATGTTCAATCTAACACGAAGGATAAAAAGGGCTTCGCTTCGCTCACCCCCTTTTCCCTTCACATAAGCTACCACAGTCATTTGCCCTGATATTACACCAAAATCTATTTATTTTACACGTTGCCGGTGGCCATGTAGGTATTCTTTATAATCCCTGGGCATCGTACCTATAAATGTCACCGTAAGATTTTCAAAAGCGTAAGTTGATAAACTAATGTTTAACGTTGGTCAACTATCAACAGATGGTAAACTGTAGCATACTGCTTACTATATGACGCGTTAGTTGATAAACTAACCGTTAAAACCGTTAAATATTAAACTGGTTTAAACTTGAATTGCAAACGAAATACCAGGGCAAACACTGCGGTAGATTAGGTGAAGACTAGATGGGGCGAGCGCAGCGAAGCCCCCAAATAGTCTTCGTGTTAGGTTGACGTTTAATAACAAAAGAAACGTTAAATTCCAAACCCTGTCGGTCTGGTTCACTATCTGTCGATAATTGGTCATCTAACGCGTTATAGTTTATCAACTAACGGTTTTAACTATCTTACAGTCACATTTAACTTATACGTGAATGTGAACTTGATCCTGAGTCTTAACTCTTTACTTGTACTATGTATATTACCTAGGTAGAGTATGTAATGGAAATTAATATTAATAATATTTCATACATTACCTGAACGCGCCAGGTATTATATATACACAGTCAGGTCATAAGTTCTGTCACACAATAAAAACTTTTGAATTTAGAACGCTGGCCACAAAAAAGTTTATTGAATTCGAATTTCGAATTTTTCATGAAAATAAAAATGAGTACTTTTTAGAATTTTCCTCATTTTTAAATATGGAGTGGACACTTAAAGAAGACCGTGTCGCAGTTATTGCGTTGCATCGTTGCGGTTACGCACCAATTCAGATTTTCGACTTACTGAAAATTTTTAATATAACCAAAAGATTCGTTTATCGTACCATACGATACAATGAAGACTCTAGTGTAGATGACAGGTCAAGAAGTGGTCGCCCTTGCTCTGTTAGGACTCCAGCAGTGATAAAAGCTGTGAAGGCGCGAATTCAAAGATATCCCATACGTAAGCAGAAACTGTTGGCCCTTCAGATGGGGTTAAGCAGGACCACGGTGAAAAGGGTGTTAAATGAAGACTTAGGGCTTAGGGCATATCGAAGAAAAACAGGACATCGTTTGGACGCTCGTTTAATGGACCTGAGACTGAAGAGATGCCGCGCTTTGTTGAAGCGGTACGCGGGAAAAAAGCATCGGGAAATTCTTTTTTCGGATGAAAAAAATTTTCACCGTGGAAGAGAGCTACAACAAACAAAATGATAAGGTGTACGCACACAGCAGTGAAGAAGCGAGCAACCGTATTCCGCGTCTCCAACAAGGTCATTTTCCATCCTCGCTCATGGTTTGTTTGGGAGTCTCTTATTGGGGCTTAACTGAGGTACATTTTTGTGAGAAAGGCGTAAAAACGAATGCAGTTGTGTATCAAAATACAGTCCTCAAGAACCTTGTGGAATCTGTTTCTCATACCATGTTTAATAACAGGCACTGGGTATTCCAACAAGATTCTGCGCCAGCTCATAGAGCGAAAAGCACACAAGACTGGCTGGCGGCGCGTGAAATCGACTTCATCCGGCACGAAGACTGGCCCTCCTCCAGTCCAGATTTGAGTCCGTTTGATTACAAAATATGGCAACACTTGGAGGAAAAGGCCTGCTCAAAGCCTCATCCTGATTTGGAGTCACTCAAGGCATCCTTGATTGAATAAACTTTATTACCATAAGAATCTATGTTTTATTAAGTTCATTTTGCTATATAAATGTTTATATAAATAATAAACATGTCTAAATTATTTCATATTGCACATGTGACAGAACTTATGACCTGACTATGTATATTGCCTAGGTATTATATAGAATACATGCATTAAACAGATTGCCGCTAACATTATAATAATTTTAATTTAGCCCATTAATGTCTCCACCGAGGGGCACAGGCGTTTACCCGGATACAAGTAAGATTAAGCCATACTCCACCACGCTGGCTCAGTGCGGGTTGGTGGAGGGGTTTTATGACCACTACCACGTAGCGATAGTCGATAGCCGGGACATTCAGCTTAACGTGTTATACGAAACACTGAACGTCCCCTTATGTACTTAAGATAAATTAATTATCTCATTGGTACATTTTAGGAATCAAACAGAGCACTTTCCGTTGATCTAGAATCATGAAATTTGGCACGAAGCAAGGACATATAGCACCAATGGTAAAATCAGAAAACCATAAATGTCTGTCAGACGTCTGTCCGTCTTACCCTTTTTCTCAAGAACTCTTGAGAAAAAGGGTAAGACGATCCAATTGAAATTACTATCGAGCAGTCGAGTCTGTAGTCTCTTGAATTTGTGAAAAAATCAAACTTATATGTAGATCTACACAATCAATAGATACCGCCGTTTATCTCACAAGTGAGCCGAATTGTCTTGATACTCGCAAGGGTATCAGAACCTACAGCATACTACCCGTTGATCTAGAATCACGAAGTTTATCATGAAGCTAAGTCTTACAGCACAAGTAAAGGAAACATCTGGAAGCCGTAAATTTTTACTTCCTTCGCAAAAAAACGATTTCGGCGGGACCCTCGGTGCGCAAGTCAACTCGCCCTTGTCCAGTTTTTATGTACGGTAACGGTACGCGATGTTACGATCGCGGCCGCTCTTCGTTACGGGTGTTGTTCGTACACAGCACGCTCGTCACGCACCCACTCTCCAGGCACTGACTCTTCTCAATGCCTGTGTTGCTCAGCACACAGATTTAGACGTTTTTACTATGCCACTCTGGATGTTTTATAAAATTGTATACCTGTTTTTAAATAATCTGTGAGTCATATAAACTTATAAGATATTGTGTTTGTCGGTATTTTAATTGTTTTTTGTATCTTCTTGTACATGTTTCAACCAATTTTTAATATTTTTGTGTGCCATTGTTAAGTGTTAACGCTCACATGATTTGGTCTCAAGACTGTAAATGTGACCTGTAATTATCAATAAATCTTTAAATCATTAAATCTTTACGTTTTCACACAACAATTGTCACTGTATCATAATAATAATTTTACAACTTTAATATAATAATAATAATAATAAGTTTATTTATTTCTCTCTCACACAGTAAATTTACATAACAAATGTTATCTTAACTAGTATACACTTTAACCTCGTTTTGTATTTTGTAGTGGTATTTTCCACTAAACTACAAAGCTTAAGTTGGCAACTAGGGTAGTTCTGCTTACGTAGTAACTATTTAGTAATCTGTGGTTCTGCTCACACTACTACAACCAACTATGTTTTATGACCGGAGATATTGTATTACCGGTATTGTGAAGAAAATTGTATTTTTCCTGTGTTGGCCAACAAAGGAAGAACCCTATACCGCAAATCTACTAGGTAGCTACTCGTATTGCGGTGAGGGTGAAACTCGACAGTCTGTCGTCCAATTTGTTTTTTATTTCAATGTCACAACTCAATCCTCACAGAGAGGGTCTGAAAAGTCGTAAAAAGGGACCAGTCTGATATATACAATTGGCACGAATTCGCAATCACTCCACGCTCCTTTTGGTGTACAGACTTCTACGATAGGTAAGGTTGACGGCTAAAAGTCACATTCTCACAACCAATAAGGATACGCTTACCTGTGCAAAAACAAATAAACAAACAATAAACGATACAGAATAAAGGTTTTCTGCGTGAATATACCGGAATATTTTAGTCGATATGGCCTCTAAATATAATTATTCAGTGAATGGCAGATTCTGGAAACGGCAGATTTACAGTAAAGCAATAAATTACATTCAGTGTGATGTGATATCGTTTATCTAACATGCGTTTTCCCAGATATAGTGGCAGAGGCATAGCTCAGCTGTACCAGTCACAATAACATGTATTTTCCCAGATGGGGTGGCAGAGGCACAGCTCAGCCGTACAAGTCACAATAACATGTGTTTGATGAACTAAGTAACAATTATATCATGTTTTGACAGCTGTCACTATATTTGACAGATATTTATATATTTGCCATAAATAGTGATAGCTGTTAAAAAATGTGACACGTCAAGACATGTCTACCCCTGCTCAGCACCCAACCTTTCTCATCTTAACCTGGTTTGCTGGAAGATATATCTAATTAGAGATAACCCCGCCTTCGTACACTGTTTTCATGTAACGCTTGTTTTTTATATGATTTGTGTGCATAAAGAAATTATGAAATGACGTGCCTTTGCCACCCCATCTGGGAAAGCGCGTGTAACGATAAACGATATCGCATCATTTCTGACTCCTAAACCTTCGAAACGAATAGTAGCTGACTCTACGATTTCTGCCGTTTTAAGAATCTGCCATTGCCCGAATCTGCCGTTTCCATAATCTGTCATTTCCATAATCTGCCAATCACTGAATAATTATTTAAATATTCATGATAAATATGTGTGGTTCTCCTGATTTTTTGTAATATTACCTTTATTCTTATTTATTCTGGGTTTCGATTGTTATGCCTATAAAGAAAAGAATTATGTTTTTTGAGTTTATATATTTTGAACTTATTTATTTTAATCTTAGGACTTTCGTCAGTGATTTTTTATAGTTCGAACTTTAACGTTTATATATACTGAATTTATATATTTTGATTTAATATATTTCAATATGTACCCGATAAAATAGTGTGTACATATAGGATAGGCATACTTATACTAATCGTCGTTTACTAATGTTTATTGTATGGGTTACCATTTAGTTACATAAGGTATAAACAGAGATAATTAAATTAAAAAATTAAATTAAATTAAAATTTATTTATTTGCCAATGAATACATTTTACATAAAATTGTTACAATGATCCTCACACTAGCCTAGGCCTGTATCGTGAGGACCTAAAATACAGAAATTCCAATTATGTATGCGGCAATCAAATCATAATGTTTAAATACCTAAAAAATAATATGAAGACAATAAAAATAATAATAATGACGACATGCAGATTAAAATAATATTATTTCATTATTATGCTTAATTCCATTAATATAATCAGAAGTTTTAACATTTTAAAGTTTGATGGATAACATATAATAAAATCAACCGTTCTCTTTTGTATTATGTGTGTGTATGTGTGTGTGTGTGTGTGCGTGTGTGTGTGTGTGTGTGTGTGTGTGTGTGTGTGTGTGTGTGTTGGTTAAGTTCATGTCATTATCCTCATTAAATTTTCAGATTCTTCGTAAGTAAGTGTTAATAAAGTTTTATACAGTACGGACTTTGCTTGATGTAGACTTAAGGTTGCAATATTATTAATTTTGTTTAATTTGTTATATATATACGGGAACAGAAACGATCGAAATCTCTTAGCGAATACTGTGGAAACGGTTGTTACAGGCAATCTAAAAACTCTTTTGTTTAGAATGTTACTGTAAGCAGGCGAGTTGATGAGCTCTCTATGCGTCACAGTGGCTGCTCTTAACATAAAAAGTCTTCGAACACTTAGCACCTGCGTGTCATTAAACAGAGATGTTGTAGGGTAGTGACGAGGCTTTCCCAGGGCCACTTTGAGAACAGATCTCTGAGCTCTTTCGAGAGTGATAAGGGTACTTTTGTTAGCACCCCCCCAGGCCAGTATACAATAATTAAGGATCGATTGACAGAGTGCCATGTAGACCAGTCTCAGCAAAGAACCGTCATTAGTAGCTTCTCGAAGCAGCCTCATTGTGTATATTAGTTTGCGTGTGCGACTGGACACAACTGAGATATGGCCTTTAAAGGATAGGTTATTATCAATAGTTACACCCAAATATTTGAGCGAGTTCACTTTACTCACCTGCTGGCACGCACATTCGTCTGTGATTGCCTCACAGGCTTCTATGCAAGAGCTGGTGTGAAATCTAATATTAAGCTGCGACGGAGGGGCCGACGCGGCTGTTTTATGGAAGAGCAAACAATGTGTCTTAGATGGATTGAGAGTGAGCAAATTTTCTTTTAGCCATATTGCAATCGACCCTAAGCCTTTTTCCGCATTGTTTTGTGCTTCGCGCCATGTGATCCCATGAAAAATTACTGCTGTGTCATCAGCGTAACAAATTATGTCAGAGTTTTGCAAGGGGATCGAGGTTATGGCGTTAATGTACATATTAAATAAAGTTGGCCCCAATACGCTGCCCTGAGGGACACCGAAAGACACAGGTTTTACGCTACTTACATAGTTTCCTATTTTGACACATTGATTCCTGTTTGTTAGGTAGGAGGTGAACCAGTCTAGTGCAGTCCCGCGTATGCCAAAAAATTCCAACTTTCTTAGAAGGATAGGGATCGAGACAGTGTCGAATGCCTTTGCAAGATCAATAAAGACTCCGACACAGGCTCGACCCGCATCAAGATGGGAAACTACAGTATCCGTTAGAAGGCCCACTGCATCCTCTGTGGATTTTCTTTGGCGAAAGCCAAACTGGCAATTCGATAAAAGATTATATGAGTCCAGGAAATCAGTAAGCCGCCTATTGACTATCCGTTCTAACAGCCTTGAAAAGACCCCAAGCAGAGAAATAGGCCTGTAATTTTCAGGTTCATCCGTAGGACCACCTTTGTGTATTGGAATGACGGCTGCGGTTTTCCATGCATCCGGGAAGCAACCTATTGAGATACTGAGGTTAAAAATTGCAGCCAATGGCACCGACAAGATATGATTGGCTGCTTTGAGTATCTTATTTGTTATTCCATCCAAGCCAGGGGAACTGTTAGCATCCAGTTTATGAATAAGATTTTCAACTTCTCGAGGATCAGTTGGCCTAATAAAAAATGAATTGACCGGAATTGAGTTACCAGGATTGACCTTAGCTGCAAGTGATCGTTGAGACGCTCCTATTTCTGTCAGTGTAGCGTTTGCAAGAGTTTCCCCAATTGAAGAGAAGTAACCGTTGCAATAGTCTAAGGATTCAGCAGCTGTTTGCTTTGTGGCTGTAAGAGCGTCTACTACTGGTTTTTTTACTTCTAAGTTGGTCACGCGTTTAACCGTAGGCCATAACTTTTTCGGGGAGCTTTTATTTTGATAAAGTTCATTTCCATTGTGCTCAGCTTTGAGTTTTCTTAGTAGATCTATACAGAAATTTCTATACCTGGTGTAAACTATTTTTTTAGTCTCATCTTCTGGGAATTTGCGATGATCTGCGTGCAATCTATCTCTATGCTTAGAGCATCTGATAAGGCCAGGGGTCATCCAAGGCTGGAGAGTGTACCTAGAACGACTTATCTTAAGGATTCGGGAGTTGCTGGAAACTGCTCCAGAAAGAAGGTCTGTAAAAATAGTGACTGCTTTCGTTAGACAAGTTTCAGTTGTGACACGTGACCAGTCAATATTTTCCAACTCTTTGATGAGGGATTCGTAATTAATTTTCAGTTGAGTTCTAGTGGGTTTATTCTTAATGGGAACTTTTAAGTCAACTCCAGCCATAGTCATGCTATGATCCGTTAGGTCTGTGTGGCATGTAATTGATTCAACCCGGATTCCCACAGGAACATGAATGTGATCTAAGCACGTTTTACCATGAGTGGATTTATCAATAGCACTTAAAAGTCCATTTTCAGCTAAAGAGCAAAGGTAATTCGACGCATGAGTATCATCTGAAGCACTACCGAGAATATCAATATTGATATCACCGGCAACGATGAGACGTGAGCTACGTTTGATATGTTTTAGTGCCTTATCCAACGAATCAATGAAAGTACTTGGGTTTTGAAAAGAGGGGGAACGATAGATTCCAAGAACTGAAAAACAGTTATCAACCTCTATGAGCAAAGCATTTGCATCTTCAAGATTCAACTCTGTGGATTTTGCTGCCCATTTGTATTTTACATAGATAGTGACACCTCCCGATTTATTAATATATTTTGATGTATGGTAAGAAGTATACCCATCGATTTGCCTTATATTTGATGTCTCATTAAGCCAGCACACACCTAGAATTACAATATCAAATTTGATACTCAGGCGTTCAAAGATCACGAGAAAATTATCGAAATTTTTCTGGATACTCCTGATATTTATGCTTAAAATTTTAAGAGGATAATTACCTATTATGGTCTTGCATTCCTCAGGAGTAGAGATAGTATGGCATTCAATATGTAAAGCATTATCAATATCATTAATAACCTCTAACGAAACCATGGTATCATGTTATGGAAAGTAAGATAAGGATCAATCAGACCAGGAAAGGCCAAACATGAGTCGCTGACGAGACAGCATGATGGTAAGTATATTACCTTATGTAAGTGTTGTGTGTTTATATGTATGGATGATGTAGATGACATTAAGCATGACTTAATTAGACTTATAGTTACTATAAAAGCGTTCCAGATTATGCAACTCCATAAAGTACACCATTTACGACGATTTGCTGCCGGGACCGAACAGTCGCAGCCGGTCTTCCTCAGATTTGATGGCGTGTGCTGGACTACCATCTCGCCCTTCCCGTTTCCTGACGTAGATAGTGCTGTTGCGGACCCAGCAAAATTTAAAGTCATGTTCTTTTGCCATAATTCTGACACTCCGAAACAACCTTCGATTTTCACTAGTTAAGCGCTCGTTTATGTAAATTCTGTCATATCATGATCATATATAAATAATCATACCTAATACATGATCTTGGTAGATTTTTAAACTCAAAACTCAGCAACTACTCCAATCCAACCATGGTTCCCCGAAAGAAATCTCTTCTTAGAAATAAGGTCACCTTTGTATACGTACATAATGTATCAATCAAATGATCTCTGTACGTTCTGTAGAACAATAAAGCAACTCCAATTTAATAGTAGTTTATGTGACTGCTGCATAATGGAGGACATCAACACCCCAGAGTGGGTTTATGAAAAGAGCCGAAGGCGAGTTTCATAATAATATCACTCGAGAGTTTTAATGCCTAATTATGTACAGTTACATACACTAGTTTATCTACACACATATCATAAGCTTTCTTTGATGTGTTCAGGAACTGCATGTTCGACCGGCATTGTGGCATTGATCATTGCTGTGCTCTTGTTTAGCTTGTTCAGTAGTACCAACTTCACAGACAAACTAGGGGCAGCACGCAGGCGGGCGTCGTCGGCGTTCGAAATTTAAATGTCATTATATGTAGAAAAATTACACATTATGGTCATAATGTGTAATTTTTCAGATAACAAATGAGTTTTTACCAGTAGTTTAACATTATTCTGATCGTAAAGTGCGGTTTTTGTACGCAGTAAAGAGGGTTTATGATATGTGTGTAGATAAATGAATTTATTGTCCATTTAAATTTATCATTTAACTATTCAAACTGTATAATAGCATAAATTAATATGACAAATTTCGATACATTATGGTCTCAATTTATCAATATTAAGATAAGAAATGAGTTTTTACCGAGAAGTTTATCTTTATGCTGGTGGTAACGTGCGGTTTTTGGACGCAGTAAAGAGGGTTTATTATACGTGTTTAAATAAACTCATTTCTTATCTGATTTTTGGTACATTATGGTCATAAATGTGTCAAAATTTACTATGTGTTCCAATCCAACCTCTTTTAAAAGAAACTCCTTACACTGCGGTTCAACAAAAAAAAAACAACCTACATAAATTCATACATTGACAACTGACTGACATTTGCTTTTGGCATTTGGTGTATTACCAAAGAGAATATAAAGTATGACAATGCCTAAAATAGGCATATCGGACAGTTGGAGAAGGGTCTGAGCTACTTTTAGTTGTAGAAGGTTTATAACGAAGCTCAAATACAGATTTAATTTTATAAATCACAATTTTGTGTGAACGGTTTGTAAGACTGTTTTACCTCCATATATATTATGAGTATTTTAGAGAAATTTAATCTTTATAAATAACACCGTTTTAAAATAATAATAAAGTGCAGTATATCAAACATGGTTAAAGAGGAACAAATTTTATATATATATTTTTAATCCCTTTCTGTATAGGCATTTTAATAAAAAAATACTATGAAATGCAAAAATCGTCTAAATATGATCGAGATGAAAGGATTTGTTGAATTTAAATTAAGTGGACAGTGGGAATGAAAGACTCGTGGCATTGCCAGTATCAAATAGTCGCTATAAACTTCGTGGAAACTTAGATTAAGATTTTTTTAAGAATAAACCTCTATTTTTAACCCCCGACGAAAAAAGAGGGGTGTTATAAGTTTGAAGCTTCTGTCTGTTTGGTCGGTATATCTGTATGGGCAGCGCTCAAATGGGTGGGCGGATTTTAATGCGGTTTGCTGTAAATGATAGTAGATTTCCCTGTTTTTTTTAAATTTAAATCGGTTTAGTAGTTCGCATTTCATGTTCAAAGGAGGTTTGAACTTGAACTTAGCAAGTTATCAGCTTTACCAGGAAGGTTATTAGATATATTTTATAACATCGGCTCAGCGGTTCAAAAAATATAGGAAACAAGTGAACGAATTTTAGTGGTAGGTTTTTAATTAATATGTCAGGGGTGTTTCATCTTTTATAAGAACTTTTTTGCTAATTACACTTCATATGATTCAAACTTTCTGCCGAAAAGATGACCAAGCTATGTAGGACTGAAGCTGCGCAACGCTGCGCTTTCGGCCACCATCAGTGCTGCCAGCAACGCAGTCATACATTATAGACCGCGGCAGTAATGAAGTCTAAGTCTATAACTCGTGCAAGGATAATCAAGCTAAAAGGCCGAGAGCGTAGATATAGCTTATCTAAGCTGTAGGTCATCATGGCCTCCAGCAGCGCAGTCATTGCGGACCAAGGCTTGTATTTTATAGTGCTTTACTCAAACAATGTGAGTAATTTGGCTATCACAAAAATTTATGGAGCACAAAACGGTCTATAAATGACTGATTTGTGGCAGCCCTTTCTTGCTGGCAGCACATTCAGTCTCTGTGTTACTCTCATTAGAACTTATTACAATTTATTCAATCAAATAGTTGTCCTCAAAACTTCCAAACGGATGCCAAACGGGACCCTATTAATAATCTTATCAATGCACCTGGTTACTAACATGGAGTGTGAAAATAACCGCGCCAATAACTTTGTAAACAACATGTTGCTATGTAAAATCCAAACTATTCACTCCACACCATCCCTCCCATTGTACGTGGTACGGAACCCTTCGTGCACGAGTTAGACTTGCACTTGACCGTTTTTTTTTCTTCCCCGCGCTTTTGATTTTTTTAGTCTGCCGACGACGATTCTCAAAAGCAACAGTAGCCACGTGTACACTTTTATTTAAAAAAGAAATAATCATCCGGATGGACCGATTTGAAAAAAATAATAGTTTGAGAGGTATTTCCTACAGATTAGTTCCACTGACATCAGGTTAGGATCTGATAATAAGATCTTGGAGAAATCTAGAAAACTCTTATATAATATTATAGGCCTTTGACCTATAACGATTTTTGTATTTTTAAATTAATGCGTGCATTTACCCTCGGGAAGAGTGGAACTGATTGCTTAAATAGTTGCTAATCAAATAAGGTATCATTGAAGTTGTTTTTTTTCCAAATTTTTCCTTTTTATTTAAATTATAACTCAACGCGATACCTACTTTATTTACCTTGTTAACATCTCCGTCAACTTTGACATTTTGAGTGAGAAGTGACAAGTCAATGACAAGCATATCGACAACAAATGTCAGTATTTTTTTTATTCTGCAGGTATGGTTGGCAAAAGTCTACAGTATTTTTTTCAGTTATCAAAAACGATGATTGTAATAAATAAAACTCTTCGTAGACTTTCTTTTTATTGGTTTCCCTAAAAACGCATCTAAATATGGTTCAAAAATCAGACCCGAAAAAATACATCTTATTTAAGGCTTTCACATATTTTCCTTTAGTTACGCAATAAGACCTTGATTCTTGGCATATTTATTGATTCTAGTCAAATACTTAGGTCTGTAGTCACTTAAAGCGTGAAAAAAAAAGAAACGACAATGGTCACGGAAGTATTAAAATAAAACCCAGACTGAACAGATACAGAATGTTGCTTGAAACTACGGTGATATTAGGTGATGAAAATATATGATATCATCACCATCAAATTCAGTGCCTAAATGTGTGGTATTGCTATCTGTATTTTATCAGGGGTTTATTTTTAGATATAGTTGATAGGAGACTATTTGGCCCAAGTAGATGTATTCATGGTCATATGCAATTCCGGACCCATCCACTTCTACTGTATGCTCAGTGCTATTTGTCATGACTTTGGTCTTTGACTTTGTTCATTTGCAGTTCCACCTCGAGGCTTTCCACGCTGAGGTCTTGCAGCATGGACTGTATGTACCTCTCCTGCGAATCGATAAAATAACACGATATCGTCGGCAAAACGAAGGTTGGTCAACTTTGTTTCGCCAACTTCGATGCCTTTCAGTTCCCATTCTGGTGTTACTTTTCTGAATACTTCTTCTAAGGTGCTCGTGAAGAGTTTTGGGGAAAGTGGGTCACCTTGTTTCACCACTTTTTGAATCGGGAACGAAGGTCCAGAGGTCTGTTATTTTATAGTTTGTATGTAATTTTACATTTCAACACCTATCTCATTTAAAACAATTCACGTTCTGCCAGACTCAAGTCCGCAATCGACTTCTTTAATCTGCATTTTCTGCCTCTTGATGCCTGATTGATATTCAAGCTCCTTGCTCTCCCTCACTTCTCGATAATATGTTTATTTTCAATTAAGACAAAGGCGCCCTACACGGAAAACTTCATTCTCCTTTCTCTTTTCATGACCTCGTCTTTCTTATAAGACTAGTGGTTATGTGAGAATAGTAGACCTCGTGAGCCTTTCGACATACATACATACTTAAACATATTGCCACGCACGACTGACGTATAAAGAGCTTTATTATAATGCGATACAAGTTTATTTTGCAGAACAATTTAACGAAAAAAGACCAATTTTAAAATTGAATTTCATGTGCTTGAATTTTCTAAGCAGACTTTTGAGCAAAATAGGGGTATAAGTTTTGGCGATTACTCGCGTTTCCTTGGTTCTAAGAGGTCAAATCTGGTGTCTACGGGTTAGTCTCGTGAAGGCGGAGAGAACTGCGTAGTCTGATTAGGTAAACTTTTCCAAAAACTGAAATCCGCTATAACGAATACATCATCACACCTCCGACGCCTTAAAGTTTATCGGAAGAACAACTGGAATTATTATAAATAAAATAACCCCACTGCATTTTCTTTCAATACAAAATAGAAAGTGTTTATTTTGTTCTCTCACATAGCTTTACATGGTGTAACATAGTTTAACTTAGATGCTATGCGTTTTGTCTTATCTATGTGAGAGACTGGTATCCGTACTAGGAGGTATTTTTTGACAGATTACCAGCCTCTCTCGACGCTGAACCAGAGTAATCAAGGTACCCAAGGTAGGTGCAATTTAATTATCAGATAGGTAAGAGAGTGTAATGGTGTGGAGTTTAGTGTAAGTGAGGTGTGTGTGGGGTGAGTGTGTGAGTGTGTATGAGAGGGTGTGTGTATATGTGTATGAGTGTGTGTGTGTGTGTGAAGACTTTCAGTGTCCTCATAGCTTGGTGATTTTAGCCACGCTGTTAGTACTCTTTTACATTCGTATTTCGTACGAGAGTATATTTCAATTTTCTTATTTATCCTATTGTAGAGGTACTCTCCTAAAAACCAAAAAATCTATGAGAGAAGTCGGTAGACCAAGTGGTAAGCGAATTAAAGACCTTGTAATTGCGTCGTTTGGAGGCAAAGAGTTCTGGACCGTAGCTTATTAAAGAGTGTTGCTTCAATATGGTGTTCAGAATAAATAGTTGTCTGACGGACAGAACATCAGCCAATGGATAGAGATGTTGTGTGGGAAATAGGAATGGTAGGGACAGACTTACCTTAAGAACTGAGCGTTGGGCTCTTTCGAGTTTTAATAGGTTTGTTTTATTTGTTCCCCCCCAAACAGTGATACAGTAGGATATAACTGACTGACACAACGCTAGATATACCATTTTGGTAAGATAAGGTTTTTAAAAATGTATGTGAGTTTTCGAGTCCTGGAAGATATAAGATCAAGATGTAGATAGAAACGAAGGGTATTATCAATTTTTACACCCATGTATTTGACATTTAATGATAGGCTTAAGTGGCTGCAAGAACAGGGGACTATAACTTATTAATGCACCTGGTTACTTATATGGAGTATGAAAGTAGCCGCACTAGTTACTTTTGGTACGCCATAAGTCCGCCATATAAAAAAAATGACTCGACAAATAAAATCTATATAATTATCGAACCTGCTCACAAAATTTCTCGACAATCGGTTGAGAAATGCGACATGTAGGCGAAAACAGGCAGACATGCAGAAGAATAAATGCATTTGTGGTCAACCTCGAAACTGGACGCTTCGCTCGCTTCGTTCGCCCTCTCAAAAGAGAACAAAATTGTTTTACATCCGAAACTTTAAACATATCGAACATGACTTTCTTATGTCGGATGCCATTTCGACTAACTTGTCCCCTGTCATTTCCAGTAAGAACGTCAATGATAAAATCACTAATTTCCATTATATGATCCTGGATCTCTATGACAAGTACAAAGGGGTGAGAGTGTAAAAAGAGCGAGAGTGAAACACCTCCTTGATCCTTGACTAACAAATACTATCAAGCGTCTGTAATGTAGACACCGCAAGAATCCTAGAGATGACAATTTCCTTTCTTACAAATGGCTTCGCAATCGTTGTAACCGTCTCTCGTCGCGATGCTAAACGTCGGAACATCCACGAATGCATTGATAGTCCAGCTCAGGTGTGAAAATTTCTAAGATCTCTTGGTGTAGGTTAGTCCCAGGACCTGCAAGCTGGTAATTTAGATCTTAATGATCTCAACCAGCTGGTTGCAAAAGAACTCTTTCCTGCCCCGCCTGTTGTGATGGATCCCGCTGTCATACACACCACGCATCAGAGCTTTCGCTCTAAGACCTAACTAGACCACAGACCACACCATTCAAATTGATTAATGTTGGAATCGATGAGGTCAGAAGGCGTTATTAGCTGTCTACTCGAAAGCTGCAGGCGATGGCGATGGTCCTAGACGAACTATTTCCTGAAATCACATATCATAAACTTTTCCATATTAAATAGCGTCTACCCCACAGTGTAAAAAAAAAACACTAGTCCACCACAAGCACCTTACCTCAAACAATCTTCTAAACACATTCCAATCAGGATTCAGAACGGGTCATAGCACTGTCACGGCTTTGCTGAAAGTTACAAATTACATCCAGCTAGCCATGAACTGCAAACAGCTTTCCGTCTTAGCTTTACTTGACTTCAGAAGTGCCTTCAATTGCGTAGATTTCGACATTTTCATCGAGGTTCTTAGGTCCCTGAACGTCTCCTCTTCCTCTGCCAGCTGGTTTGACTCTTATTTAAGGGATCCGCAACAGCGTATCAGGTGGAGGATATATCCACTTAATGGTGTGACCTTTTACAGGCGTCCCTTAAGGCGGTATACTTTCTCCTCTCCTATTTTCACTGAACTCTCCTGCATAGGCACTAAACGCAGATCTTGAGGGTGTAAATTTTATCCTCCGGACTCCTGGTTAACCCCAGTAAGTGCCAAGTCATGATTATAGGTACCAGATATTCTCTTAACCTGTTGCAGCAACAGCCGATTCCAGCTGTCACTTTCAATCCTGGATCTTATCTTCGACAACCAGCTGCCCTGGTCATTTTATGTCAATGAGGTCAGTCAGCGAGCATTTGCTACTTTTCACTCTCTCAGGAGACCTCAATACTTTTTGGCTCGAGTTACTAAAATCACCTCCACTCAGGCTCTTCTACTACCCCTCATTGATAACTGTGATGTCTTCTGGCTCAGTGCTAACGAAGAATTACTGAACAAACTCGATGGACTTCAAAATCTCGGAATTCGGTTTATCCTCGGGCCGCGCAAATGCGACTATATATCACAGAAAAGAGTTGAAGTGTCTGCCGTCCTTCTTCGTCGGGATTCTCATATCCTTAACTTCCTCTACAACATTTTACGGAATTTAAGCTATCCATTTTTGGAATACACTCCCCTGAGCCATCAGGAACAGTCCTACTCTCTATATATTTAAACGTCGGTGAAGAATATCTTTTTAGAAATATGAGTAATATGTTTGTATCATTGCTATATATATTTAATATTTATTTATATTTAGAATGTGTATTTTATGTATGTAGTAGCGCTCTCGTATAGTTAGTTTATTGACTTGTCATATTTATATATATACGTACTAAGAAAAATTTAATTAGTTTTTTGTTGTACACATAGGTCTACCATTGCTCAGCGATCAAACTTTCTCATCCTGACTTGGTATGCTGGAAGAGATCCCTTGCTTGAAATAAGCTTGCTTTTGTACACTATTTTAATGCATTTCTTGTTATTTTAAATATTTGTGTGCAAAAAATAAAATGTGAATAAATAAAAATAAAATAAAATAAAATAAGTGTGAGTCGGCAGTGACCCTGCCTACGAAGCCAAGGGTCCCGGGCTGGAGTCCCGGTGGGGGCAAATATTTGTTTGATGAGAACTGATTTTTGTATCCTAGTCATGGTTGTTTATCTATCTAACTATAATATTTATCTATATAAGTATCTGTAACGTTGTCTAGTACCCAAGATACAGGGAATCCTAGTTTGGGGCTAGCCCCAAATCAATGTGTGTAAATAGTGTCCAATGTATTATTAGAAATAAATAATATTATAAGTTATTTATGATGTGTTTAGGAACTGCATTGACATTTTATTTCGAGTAGAACGTCATCAAGACTGATATTAGAGTTGAGGTCAAATCAAGTTGCTTTGTTTTTCATAGATGTTCGAAATTTGAATGTAATAATAACATTGAATTCTATGTTATTACGAAGCAATAATCACATTTCCACAGATAAGAAATGTGTTCTAACACAACACTTTATCTTTAAGCTGTTCTTAATTTGCGGTTTTTTGAACGTATTATAGCGGGTTTATGATATGCCTGTAGATAAACATTTATATACAGGCTCATTGCTTCTGGCCCCAAACTAGGACATAAGTCGTAGGAACCAGTTTACGCTACACACATACAAACATCAACGACCTCGGGATCACTAAATCAGTATGCAGCTCAGCCCAGTTCATTGTGTTTCTTACTGTCCATTGCTTACACGAGAACACCCTAGGTTCAAAGGTTTAACTCCAGACACTAATAGGTGACACATTCACTCACACTATATCTAAACTCCAAACAGGTGAACTTTACAACAACTAAACGCAAAGTTTAACGCCACGGCCCTTGAATGACCGTGTTGGTACCAATGGACACGGTTCTCCACTCCGCCTTAGTGTAATGAAGGTGGCCGATGTGTTAGGCGATTGTAGTATTGTGTTAGATTGTGAAATGCTAGATCAAAGGGTTAGTGGAAGGAAAGACTATTAAAAAAGGACACATCAAAGATAAGGAATAGATCGTGAGGAAACCTGCATATCGAATATAGCCTAATTTTTTAAACAGACAAAATTTAAAAAAAAACGGTCAATTGCGAGTCTAACTCGCGCACGAAGAGTTACGTACCGCCGTACAATGGTAGGGATGGTGTGGAGTGAATAGTTTGTATTTTACATAACAAAATATTGTTTACAAAGTTATTGGTGCGGCTACTATCACGCTCCATGCACGTAACCAGGTGCATTCATAAGTTTGTATGTGGTATTGAAAGAATTGTTGTATGGGAGCCCCCTTAAATATTTATTTTATTCTGTTTTTTTTTTTGTATTTGTTGTTATAGCGGCAACAGAAATACATCATCTGTGAAAATTTATTTTTTGTCTAACTTTCACGGTTCATGAGGTACAGTCTGGTGACAGACGGACGGACAGACGGACAGCGGAGGCTTAGTAATAGGGTCCCGTTCGGCACCCTTCGGGTTCGGAGCCCTAAAGACTAGGGCTATGTGGGCTATAGACCTCGGCAGTCTGTAGGTGGAAAGCTGAACTTTTTATGAATGCAATTACGGACGGAGAGTATGAAAGTAGCCACACTTGTTTCTTTGTTATGCATTTTGCGATTGAAAATCAAATATATTGGAACGGAGAGACTTCGCTCGCTTTGCAATTTATTATTTCATTGGAACATCGTCAGTATTCGAACCTGCATCTTCTGTGTGAGAAGTAAGCGTGAAACCCATTAGACCACGGAGCTCTTAACATACAGTTAGATGATTTATAATTCCTCTGGCTGCAAAGGATCGCACTCAATGATTGCAATATAAAATTTTGTTATTTAGTTTTTGTTTTATGGGCCATTCCGTTAAAATTTGCACCGAAACTAAGTGGACAAAACGGACACTTATAAAAATAAATTTACTTGATTTTATTATGATACGTACGTCGCATCATTAAAAAGAAACCATAAAAACGTTGCCTTTTTGGTGTTTTATGCTACTTTGGTTGATATTGGATTTTAAATTTAGAACTATGGCTAAGCATAGTCCATTTCGTAACGATTTTTTTGTATGACGGCCTTCTTTTGAACATTTCATGTAAATGCTACCTGCGGTCTTTGCAACATTTATTTGGTTAAGTATGAATTTTTTATAATTTCTTCAAGTTTTGGGTTGGAACGTTCGTAACTTTTAACTTATTTTGCTATTTGGCAACTATAAAATCAAATCAACATAAACCTTAATCTATAGAGGTTCAAGGTAAACGAATACATTCCTCCACTGCTCCAGTTGTTACAGCCCGCGCCAGGAATAAAGAGTGCTCGGAGAAACTGGTGGGGATTATTGCGCATGAGTACAGTCGCGGAATAATTCCGAAGTGCAATATTAGGGTTAGTGTGCAGAAATGTGTGTTCAGGACTTTCTTCACTTCTAGTTTATCTCTGCTTGATATTTTAATAATGAGGGTATACTTATTAGTCCTTGTAAATAATGCTGAAGAAGAAGAAGAAGAAATAATGGAGTTTTTCGTCAAATAAACATTTATCTATTGTCAATATTTGTTTGGCTGGAGGTTATGGTGCCTAAATTTAAATTGGGTTAAACCTAGGTTAAGTTGAAACTTAGATACATAAAAGAGATAAATAACCCCCTAGTCACTAGGCCCTAGTAGATATAAACACCTAGTTAACAATAAAAAAACATCATTTTTTTAAGTCCTGCACACTCTTTTCTTCCCGCTAACCAATAATTTGTAACAAGAAAAATATGTTTTGTAGTGATGTGGCTGATTTAGTCTTTGCCAGTTTTAAATCATCCACGATTTCATCAGACTCCTTTTTGATGTAACAGTTTACATCGTAGACCATTTTTCTAGCTTGCCTTGTTAGCACTTTATTTTTCGGCATCTTCAATCAGCGAAAGATAAAGTATGCGATTGTACTTAGGAAGCGTTGAGACGTGCTTTCGATGCGCGGAACGGGAAGCGACTGATCTACGATTCAGGTGCCGGCGCTGTCTAACGCCCCCGTCGCACCTCACTTCCACGCGTCAAACACCTCTGAAAAGTGACTACTTTTCAAGTACAGCGTTCTTTACTCCTGGCGCAAGCTGTACAAATGTATAAAATTTAATCATGGAGCAAAAGTTTGTAACAACTCTCAAAAGTGCTCCATTTGTTCAGGGGAGCATAGCTATAAAGACTGTTTGTTGCCAGAGGAGGTGAAATGCGCTAACTGTGGTGGTAACCATATCGCTATTTCGAAGCAGTATAGAATAAAAATTAAAAAAATGGCCGAGAAGCGTGCAAAGCCTTCATAGGCTAAAATTATGGGTCAAAATAATATAGAATATAATAAGATTTTCCCTGCTCTAATGACGCATCTGACAACACACATACTAAATACACAGAATAATATGAACCAGACATGATTTAATAATTCATAATTTCTTTATTGCACACAAATAATATACAGATAAAAAGACTTACATAAAATAGAGTACAAAGGCAAGCATATCTCTAATAAGAGATCTCTTCCACCAAACTACATTAGGATGAGAAAAGTTGATTGCTGAGCAGAAGAAGACCATGTGTATAACAATATTTTCTTAGTACATACCGGAATAAATAATATAAAACAATATAAACTAAATTTTCATATAGATAATAAATAAAATATAAATATAGTATTCAGCCACCGCGATGGCTTTGTCATTAGCCTGCTTAAGGTTAGCGTGTGTGCAGGCAGTCGGCCACAGCGGGCACGATAGTAGGTAGCCGGAAGTTTGAGAGGCACCACAACGGCAGCTTGCGCTTGCATCCTTAGGCAGGATGCCCCAGCGTCGCATGTTGTCTTTGATGCGCCCGACGCGTGATCTCAGCCGGTTCAAGGTTTTCCACAGCTGCCAGCCCAGGTTTTGTCCCGGAGGGAGTTGTTCCTCAGGTTTTCCCCTATCAGGGCTTATGTGTCTTTGTGTGGATTGCTCCTAAAGCCTAAGCCTTGCGGTGGCAGGCGTCTCAGCGAGGTATGTTGTGGCCAGGAAGCTTCTTCTGGATTTAAGACGAGGTTTTGCTGGCTCCTGACTAAACAAAGGGTGGCGAGAGTCTTTGCATTGTTTCCCCCTCTCGAATATGGAGGCCACCCCACGGCGAACAGGAGGCGGGGCTATGTCAGCCAGGCGGTGCAGCATATCCATGTGGGTAGGCTTCAGACAACCCGTGATTATAAATAATAATAATAAATAATAATACCTTGGACACTATTTACACACATTGATCTAGCCCCAAACTAGGATTCCCTGTATCTTGGGTACTAGACAGCGATACACATACTTATATAGATAAATATTATACTTAGATAGATAAACAACCATGACTAGGGTACAAACATCCGTTTTCATCAACAAATATTTGCCCCCATCGGGACTCGAACCCGGGACCCTTGGCTTCGTAGGCAGGGACACTGCCGACTCGGCCATTCGGGTCGTCAAATTCTGATTAGGCGGCAGGACTCGTTTAGCCACGTCCACCTCCTGAGTGCGAGGAGTTGTTCCACACTGGGGCAGCATACTCCGCCGCTGAGTAGCAGAGAGCAAAGGCTGTGGTTACACACATTGTGTGCGGGTGGGCACCCCACGTTGTACTCGTAATGCTTTGCAATAGGTTGTTCCTCGCGAAAACTTTGAACTTGCTCTTTTGGCAGTGACTTTTGAGCGATAGAGTGCGTTCAAGCGTTACTCCCAGATACACCGGATTATGTTTCAGCGTGTTGCCCTGGCAAGAGATGTTGAGCTTCTCTGTTGCCTTGCGGTTGTTGAGGTGGAATGCTCCGACCTGGGTCTTTGCTAGGTTTGGTTGCAGGTAGTTTTCCCTATAGCACACTGAGAGACTTTCGAGGGCACGTGTTAGATCTACTTCCATGATTTTAAATTTCTTAGCTTGGGCTGCCAGTGCCAGATCATCCGCGAAGAGGAAATGTCGTAAGTTTTCGAAGATTGGCTGATCGTTGGTGTAGTTGTTGAATAACAACGGAGACAGGACACTTCCCTGCGGCAGCCCATTTTTTTGGTCACGCCATCTGCTTATTTTTCCTTGGAAAGAGACAATAAACCTTCTGTTCCGCAGCATCGAAGCCACCATTTGAGTAAGATGGTAGTCCCCGGACAAGCCAAACAGTTTTTGTTTGAGAATATGATGGTTAACTGTGTCGTTTGCAGCTGACAGGTCCACAAGAACCACACCCGTAGCCAAACAAGCTTTGAAGCCGTTCTCAATTTGTTGCGTGAGGTGCAGAACCTGGCTTTTACACGACTTGCCAGCTCTAAAATCAGCCTGTTCAGTGATCAGCTTTTGGTTGACTGACGGTGCTCTATGCGCTGGAGGATCAGTTTTTCGAACAGCTTGTATAATATGCACAGCAGCGCTATCGGGCGGTAACTTTTGGCTTCGTCGGGATCCTTGCCGGGTTTAAGGAGAGCAATAAGCTGATGTCGTCTATCCCTGAGGCTTTCCCTTCCTTTGGGCTGTTTATGGCCAGGTTCAGTTCTG
The DNA here is from genome assembly GCA_949825045.1 of Argyresthia goedartella. NCBI lineage: Eukaryota > Metazoa > Arthropoda > Insecta > Lepidoptera > Argyresthiidae > Argyresthia > Argyresthia goedartella. The sequence continues at coordinate 13,657,748 of OX463821.1, read as the reverse complement.
ACAAGTTGAAAGGAATATAGAAAAGACTATCCTCACTGAACGATGGCTTGACAGTTTGGGTAGGGCTTGTGTTTAAACGATTACCAAAAACGCACCTATTTCACTACCAATAAATTCGAAATGACTACCAGAATGGATAAATGTCCACCAAATTGTGTTTGGATAAATGATCACCAAACTTCTTTTTATGTTTTGTGTACTTAAGTTTATGTTTTAAGTATTTTTAGTTGTTCTTACATGTTCAACCTAACACGAAGGATAAAGGGAGCTTCGCTTCGCTCACCCCCTTTACCCTTCACCTAAGCTGCCGCAGTATTTTGCCCCGATATTTTTTGCAACTTTTGTTGTTCATTTATCAAAGTCAAAGTCAAAGTACTTTATTACTGTAGATATTTACATATACTTAGCAAACGTCAATTTTGCCTCAGTCAATATCCATTTTGGGTAGGAAAAAAATATTTTGTTGATCATATTTGTTCCCTTTGGGTAGTGGGACCCGTCCCACCGTTTGTCTGCTATCATCTCTTCCGCGAACGGGTCCTGGGCGAATAACAGTTTGTAGGACTCCATGAGCGTTTTTAGGTCAGGGGTTAGTCCTGGGACGTGATTAGTTCTACATCCTCTGGGGATGTGTTGACGGGAAGCTTTCTTAACTGCGCGGATGAAAAGGTCGTTGTTATCCAACGAGGGTTCAAACGCACTCAGCGTTTTATCGAGGCTCAAGGTGAAACCCCAATTCACCTTCTGGAAGTTAAATCTTCATCTGAACGGAACGGTGTGGGGACGAATGACTGAGGTAACCAGGCACAGCTGAGGTCGGTGTTGGTTGCGTGGGATGGGATCACCCATTCTCTTGGTATACTGTTGGCTGATGCTAGCGCTAGCAAAGATGAGGTCTGGGTTGTATCCTCTGCGCCAGCGACCGCTGTTAAAACTTGAGGGCAGCTTTGGGTCATGTATTAAGTCCAGTTTGGATCCGTCCGCCAATTCTATCACCCTGATGCCAGATTCCAAATTCTGTGTATGAGTCAACACTGCTAAGTGTTGACTCATACACAGACTCTGGACTACACCCTCGCGCGCAACGTTTGAACTAAATCTATGTATGCATCAACGCCTTAATGTTGTACAGTTTTGAGGCGACCCCATCTAGTTTCACAAAACTGAAATTGTTGTTTTAGGTCACTTTCTATATTCTATTCTATTCTAGATAGGTTGTGTTAGGTCACAACGTTATGAACGACCCAGAGCCGAGCGAAGCGGAGCGGAGCGAGGCGACCCCATCTCGTTTTACAAAACTGAAATTGTTGTTTTAGGTCACTTTCTGTGTAAATACTAGAGATAGGTTGTGTTAGGTCACAACGTTATGAACGACCCAGAGCCGAGCGAAGCGGAGCGGAGCGAGGCGACCCCATCTCGTTTTACAAAACTGAAATTGTTGTTTTAGGTCACTTTCTGTGTAAATACTAGAGATAGGTTATGTTAGGTCACAACGTTATGAACGACCCAGAGCTGAGCGAAGCGGAGCGGAGCGAGGCGACCCCATCTCGTTTCACAAAACTGAAATTGTTGTTTTAGGTCACTTTCTGTGTAAATACTAGAGATAGGTTGTGTTAGGTCACAACGTTATGAACGACCCAGAGCCGAGCGAAGCGGAGCGGAACGAACTGTGCGAACTCAACATCTGCAGCGTTGACTCATACACAGAATTTGGAATGGCATGGACAGCGAAAGATCAAAAAATGGATGACATGTTGTCTGTGCGGGATTTCACCAATGAGGGTCATGCCCTCTACACAAGGTAGGTTATTGTCTGGTCCTCTAGGTGTTTCCTGGACACAGAGGACGTCAAATTTATTATTTTTCGACAAGTCCGCAAAGATCTGTTCTTTGTCGGGCGATATGCCTTCGATGTTGATCGAAGCCATGGTTAATATTCGACGACCCGAATGGCCGAGTCGGCAGTGACCCTGTCTACGAAGCCAAAGGTCTCGGGTTCGAGTCCCGGGGGGGGGGGGCAAATATTTATTTGATGAGAACGGATGTTTGTACCCTAGTCATGGTTGTTTATCTATCTAAGTATAATATTTATCTATTTAAGTATGTGTATCGTTGTCTAGCACCCAAGATACAGGGAATCCTAGTTTGGGGCTAGATTAAGGTGTGTAAATAGTGTCCAAGATATTGTTATATATAATATTGGCCCTGATAAGGAGTGTTCGCTGTTTTGTGTTGTCATATCCGGGTTTTTGAGCTATATTTTGGTACGTTTCCTGTTTGCAGCAATTGGTTTCACAGAGGTTTATGTCCTCTGATACTCACGGGAGGGGCCCGGGTGCATGTTATATAATATAATCGTACAAACTAAACGTAAATACTATAAATTATATACTAATAAATATAAACATACTATATATAATTAAAAGAGAAAGGTAATGAAATATTGCAAGTAGGACTGTCCCTGATGGTGCAGAGGAGTGCATTCCGCAATAGAATGGTACTAAACCAGTTTTAATAGAACGCGGTGTTATGCTGTGGGGTTGTGAGCATGGAAACTGCGCGAGTTCTCCGAGGCCTGCTGGAAAAAAGAAATGGAAAACGATCTTGTTAGTAGGTTGGATAGCGTGGATTCCACAAAATATTGTGAAGGAAGTGGAGGATGTGAGAATCCCGATGAAGACGGATTGGCAGCCACTTCAACTTTTTGCGATGCTGGTCGGTACATGGTCATATTTGAACCCAAAGATCCGAACCGGATCCCGAGGTTTTAAAGTCGTTCGAGTTTGTTCAGTAATTCTTCGTTAGAACTGACCCAGCAGATATCAGCATAATCGATCAGGGGTAGATGGAGAGACTGAGCGATAGTGATTTTGGTCGTCAAAAAGTACTGAAGTCTCCTGAGAGAGTGAAAAGTAGCAAATACTCGTCGACGAACCTCATTCCCATGCGATAACCAGGATAGCTGGTCATCGAAATTAAGACCCAGGTTTAACACGATTGTGGTATCATTCAACGTGACAGGTGGAATGGGCTGTTGCCGCAACAAGTTAAGTGAATGTTCAGTACCTATAATAATGGCCTGAAACGGTTAACCAGGAGTCCAAAGTAGGAAGCCCAGTTTCTCATACCCTCCAAATCAGGGTTCAGCGCCTCCACAGCAGAGATTACATCGTTATGAGAGAAGTGGCGACAAATCTCCAATCAAGAGCAAAAAGGATATATGAGGAAGACAGCACGACCGAGATGGAGAAAATGAAAGTTAAGAATAGAAGAGGAGTCATAGATCGGAAAGAACTTAGTAGTAAGCATTTTTAATAACAAAGAAATTCCAAACGCCTTAGTACAGACATTATTGGGAGTAGGCAATAAAAAGATTATTCGACACCCAGTACCATAAAAAATATCAAAGAAATACTTACCGCTGTAGTATGTGTCCACATGTGTACGCACACACACTCACACCTTACGTCTATATAAGTAGGACTGTACTGTTATATGAGACATTTTTATACTAATACACGGAACATTCAACAACTCTTTTACTCCAACAACCCAAAGCCAAGCCAACGCCAAAGCCAACTCCAAGGCCCATCCTCACACCGCTAAATCAACTTAATAATGGCTAGCAATAAAACACTGGTCCAAGGGTCCCGGGTTCGAGTCCCGGTGGGGCCAAAAATTTGTTTGATGAGAATGGATGTTTGTACCCTAGTCATGGTTGTTTATCTATCTAAGTATAATATTTATCTATATAAATAAGTATGTGTATTGTTGTCTAGTACCCAAGATACAGGGAAACCTAGTTTGGGGCTAGTTCAATGTGTGTAAAATAGTGTCCAAGGTATTATTGTTATTATTATTTATATATCAAAGTTTAAAATCGAAGAAACTATATAGATTTTCTGCAAAAAAATATATCGATGCCTTTTAAAATCAGTCTCCTATACCAAATATACATTCACAGTGCATTTTCCTAACTAAAACTGCTATTATTAAAATGCTTCTAATAGTCATGGAGGCGTAGGAAAATATTCAATCAATAGCACTTTCTGTTTCCACTGAGGCTGGTATTTTAAAAATGTTTGCTCGTAAATAATTAATAAAAAACATTAACGATTTACCACGACCTTTATTAATGTCAGGAGATTTCAACGATCATCACATCGCATTAAAATGCCAATGCCAACCTATGAAAAATAGTGTTAAATAATTGTACGACACAATTGATGACAAAAATGTATTATGCATGCTTAATACATGTGAAGTCATAGCAGTTAAAAGACCAAATCAAAATGCATCTTGTTTCCTCGGTCAAATTTTCGAATTAAATCTCAATGTTTACATAACATTGATGTAGATAAACATAATCTTTTATAAAGTTACAACGAATTTTGTGAATCATTATCTCGTCTTAAAAATAAATGTGTACCCTTAAAATCTAAAAATTGTAACTGAATTATAAAAACCCCATCAGCTCCGTATGGAATACACGATGTCAGGAAGCTGTTATACTCTTTAGAAATTCTCTAAATTTGTACCGAGATTATCCATTTATAGACAATTACATGCATTATAAAAACAGGAAAGCACTCAAGAGCACTGACTTGAGAGCACTCAAGAAAATAGTTATAAATGATAAAAAATGTAAAGGATGGATTAGACTTTGTTAGTAATTAAGAGATAGACCTATTTCACAGGTTTGGAATTTAATTCAAAGATAATAGTTTCATTCCACAATTCGTCAATAAATTCGCTCAGTCAGAAGAGATTAATTTGAATATGTTAGCTCTTTATTTTGAACTGGTAATTATAAAAAATATTCCTCATTTATTTTGCAACCATTCACAAACGAAGTTTTTAAGCAGTTTGTAATCTAGACGTAACACAGCTCCTGGTATGGATAATTTTCCAAAGATTTTATACAAAACCTACTTAAGATTCACTATGCTTTATGGATTCCTGACTCTTGGAAGACACAATATAGAACCAATTTTGATACCAGTTAAATTACCCACTGATAGTAATGCATATAGACCAATTTCACTTCCCTCATGTTTTGGTAAACTATTCGAATTTATAAGATTCGCCTGGATTGTTGAGAATAATAATAATATTCCGTCAGTGGAGTATGGTTTCCGCAGAGGGAAGAATACTGCAGATAGTTTCGTCTCCTTGATGATATCTAATCTGAAACATCCAAAAGATAATAATTGTAGTGCAGTCTCTGCGTTTTTGGACATATTGGTTGCATTTGGTTACATCAATATTGAAATATTAGTTGAGGTTATGAGCGAACTGGGAAAGTATGTCTCAATGGATTTTTAATTTTTGTATGATAGACAAATGTTTATTAAGTTTAATATTATTATTATGCACCTCGTTCTGCTCAAAGAGGTACCACACAAGGTGGCACAATGTCACCTTTGTTAGACAGACAAGTCAAATTCTTAAATATGTTACAAATGATAAAGTGAAATTGTTACAATTGGCAGATGATCTAGTAATTTATACCTCATATCGCAATGTAAATATTGCTCTTAATAATATAAATGTAGGTTTGAGATATCTTCATCATATTATATAGTAAGATCAAAATTAAACATAAGTCCAGTAAGAGTTCAGCTCTAACTTTATAAATATACCTGTTATAGAGGAAAAAAGTATTTTAGGTATGGTGATTGATAATCAATAAAACTTTGATAGTCACATATCGTATATTTATCAGTAAAAAATTGTATATAAAGTAGTAAATATCTTGTCTGATCCAAAATTGTTGAGTATATTATACAAAGGTTTGGTGCGCAGTCATTTTAATTACAGCTGTTTGATTTAATTTTTTGCAGATCCACATTTCTTAAAGAAATTAGATAGTAAACAAAACAAATGTTTATGAATTATTATAGGAGACATTCTGTTCGACCCCTATTATAACAATGGAATTAAAAACCAAAATAATGTCATTATAATTAAGGTTGTTAATGTTTACTGAACGAGTCTGACTCAAAAATATAAGTTACAGACATACAAGGTTGATGAACAAATCTCAATGTTTTTATTACAAAGGCATATATATGTTCATGCTGCAGACCCTCGCCGAAATTTTGAACCTGTTTTAAAACAGATATTGTATAAAATTAAGGATCAGTTCCCATATTTATATTCACTGTGGCCCTGCTATGACGCTAGTAGCTATTTTGCTATTATTTATCATATCGAATTTTGCAATGTTTTTACAATTCTGCAATGAAAGAGTCACTGAGTAATCTATCAAGTAGTTACATTATCTATGTATATGGAAGTGAAACCAGTACATATATTAGATCCGCTTATTATGAACCGCAAAAGAAAGTCACTAAAACATTTAAACTAGATAAGAAATGTAGTATATTCAGGGCGAAGTCTTTTGCAATGTTAAAGGCTATATGTTTTATATCTGCACTAAGAAATGCGAATGAATGTATGATAGTTACGGACTCCCTTAGTGTCATAACTCATTTGTCGAATACCAAAAAGGATAATAACATCATTAAATGGATATGACAAAGTATACATTATCATAAGCCAACTCAGAATATTAGCTTTACATGGCATAACAGGCAATAAAATATTTCTCTTGTAGCTAGATCAGCTACTATAAAAAGTAAAAACAAATATCATATTAGTAACATCGGAATAACTTTGACTGATCGTTATTAAAAGAGGAAGACACACGCAAAGAATGAATCTAAGGGATGAATTTGGAAGCTGGACCTACAAGTAAAAATAAAATGGAACGGAAGCGTATCAAAAAAATCCCCTCAAAACCTTGGTACGAACCCTACAAGATAACACACAGAGATTTTTACTGTTCTATTAGCCGCACAAGATTTGGTCACGCGAGAATTCTACTAACTTTGCATAAAATTTCCCTTGCCGAAACTCCAAGAAGAAACCAGTGATACCGACAGTTAGCATATACATGTTATGTTCTAGCTTCGCCTTACAGCGATTAGTGATGGTCGCTGATGTTGTCCAAGTAGATATTGTAAAATGATCAAGAAGTACCCAGCCAACTTAAAATTCTATTAGCAATGCCACAAGCTTACATTCCCATCTTAAAATTTATCAAGAATCCTACAAGATAACATTCTGAAAACCCTGACCACGTCGCGCGAAAAGATTAAGATCCGGCTGCCGTAAAATTAGATTTTATTGATCCACTATTTTTATTATTGAAATTGGCCGTAAGATTTAAGCATTATACATCTTACCGCCATATAGTATGAACTAATCCTAGTATAAGGGCAGAATAAATGTATGTGCCTTTATCTACCCTGTGTCGTATGAACCAGAAGCAGCACTGTCATACACATACTTTTTATTTTTTTTTCTTTATTAGTATTCGAAGCCAGACCCTCTCACTCGAAAGCCTATCCTACAGTAACTCATGGGGTTTGATGGGTTCATAATTATCTAGAGAGGCGGCAACGGCGTTACCCTTGTCACGCTAAAAAGGAGTGTATAATTTATTGCTAAATTTGTGCCTCGTGGAAAAAGGCAATTATGTCTGTGTTGATTTAGTACAAAGTACCTGAGTGAGCAAGTAAGGTAAAATAAAAAAGGTTAAAAAATACAAAAACATTTGACTACATCGGGGTTCAACCCCAAGACCTAAGCCTACGAGACCGAACCTAAATGCTTTAACCACTGAAATTTTAGGTTACCGATATTACCATATGCGTTGAAACTATTATCAATCTTTTAGATTTTATGTAAACAAAGAAATGTCATTAGCTAGCACAAAAACTCTGACTTTGAGGTTTATATAACATTTTTGTACTGGCCAATGAAATTAACTTATTTACATAAAATCTACAAGATTAGTATTCGAGTATAACCATTATAAGCAAGTGTGTTGCTGGTAATTAAAAAAGCATTGCAGGCGTTAGTCACGACGAACTTCGGTAGCGGAATTTCGGTATGGTGTTCTAAACTAACCAAAACTTTTCAACCAATTTCACTTCTCTTTGCTTCCCCAAATTAGCGATCTGACTACGACATAAGTAGTGCATAAGTTTAACAATCGCCTTGGGAATAATTTCAGCGTACTATAACTGACATAATATGTAGGTACTAAGGATCGCATTAACTAGCTATAACCTGCGAATAACCAGACGAATGCTCGGCAGATGCACCTGATTACGTACATAGAGTGTAAATGTAGCCGCACCAATAACTTTGTAAACAACATTTTGCTATGTACATTCCAAACTATTCACTCACACACCATCCCTACCATTGTAAGAGGGTACGGAACCATTTAAGCGCACTTAACCGATTTTTTAGTATGTTTTGTTATAGCGGCAGCAGAAATACATCATCTGTGAAAATTTCAACTGTCTAACTATCACGGTCCATGAGATATACAGCCTGGACGGACGGACGGACAGCGGAGTCTTAATACCGGGGTAATAGGGTCTGCTGAGTATATGTAAATATATACAGTACCTAATAATCATTTTTTTTATTTGATTGATTTGGTTTCTGAGCATGTTGCTATATCGCGTTCGATCTGTCGGGGTTGCCACTTTGCCACTTTGCCAATACATGCATTTCTTTATAGGACTACGATAGTTAACTAGAGAGCAGTGCTTACTCATATTAAGAATTTCGGCATTCACAAAATAACAGCCAGGAGTTACTTCCTTTTGCGTATTTGCTACAAGCTGTGTACTCATTTGTATGTATTTATTTGATTTAGATTTTATTTAACTTAGTACGTTTATTGTGTATGTAGCTGGATCCATGTGTTCCTAAGTAATCGTTTTTGTATCGAATTTATTTTGCACTGTTCTTGTCTGACACATACCGACATATAGAAAATGCTATACTATGCTATCACTTGCTTTTATAATAGGCATCGCTTTATCTCACAATTTGGCTACAGCAGCTTCAACCAATGAGCTACTTTTTTGCTTTAGGGAATTAAGAAGCATTAAAAGGATTTCATATTAAACCCAAGTAACTCTTACACCAGCTGCAATCCCGCCGAGAAATCGCTTTTCTCTTACGTTAAGTAAGTAAGTAATTTCTTTATTGTACTATGTATACAATACAGATGTTATGTGCAGAACTTAAAAAGGTTGAGAGTGGGAACAATTATGCCTCTGTCACTCCGTATGGGAAAAACCGTGACGCTATGTTACGTACACAATACAGACAGAAAATAGAAAAAAATACATGTATAATGAAGAGCTTATTTTTATATTTTGTTCATGTTAATCTCTAACTAAATGTTTGTTCCGTTCGGCGTGGAGACCCTCGGGCCGTGGGGGCCCGACACTCGACGAGTCTTTAAGGAGATCTCCAAAAGACTCGTCGATGAGTCGGGCGATCCCAGGGTTGGCACCTACCTCGCCCAGCGGATTAGTCCGGCTATACAGCGAGGTAACGCTGCCAGCATGTTGAGCACCCTCCCTCGCAACGGTAGCGACCTAAAGGACATTTTTTATTTAGTTTAGTTGTATATATATACTAGCTGAACCGGCGAACTTCGTCCCACTTGGTGGGTATTACGTGTGGGTATTCAGGTAGACCACTGGCTACCAGCGCCGACTGCCAGCACTTATTGGCGCCGGTCCGCGCAGGTAGTCGGCACTGGTAGCCAGCGTTCTACCCGAATACACCCCAACAGTCAATCAATGAATGTCGTGTTAACTTTAGCAAGACTAACGGCCATTTGCACCAAACACACTAATTGTGATAGCACGCTAATCGCAATTATGTTTGACATGTTCCATACATTTTGATATCTGCTAAATATAATTAAGACGCTACCTTAATTAAGTTTTCCAAATGGACCTTAATTTTGGATTTTAGTAATGTCATAAAATAAAATTTAAAAAAATATTACAAAATACAGTTCAGAAATGTTTTATTGGTTGAGATTCCGTTTTTGTATGTTAAATATTCACATAGTTTTAAATGGCAATAGTACCCACCAGTAACTACTAAGTATACAATAATCTTATTTTATACATCTTCAGTCTCGTCAGCATTTTGACAATATGCGTATTAATTCATTGAGCTAACTTTTTGGTAGTTTCCTCACCTGAAATCAAAAAAGTAAAATTAGTATCAGAATGTAAAGTTAGGTCCGTCCTGAAGGGCAGGCCAGAACCATGTGATCAGTAAACCTCCGAAAGTCACTTTAGCAAGGAGTTAAGATCAAATAAATTTATGTCATATGTAACTATGATATTGATGCTCACCAGTCAATGGATTTACCATCTTGATATTGAAGTGATATCCATAGTCTTCTTGCCAAAACATCAGTGGGTATTGCAATGTATCATAAGAAGGGTGTGTTTCACATATTTGTAGAAGTTGTCCAGTATCGCGACGTGTAAGCACAATATCGCGAGATTCTAAGTTTTCACCAAAAATCACAATTGCAACTTCATCTATTGTTGGAGCGTTAAATATTAAATGTGTTCCAGCTGGTCGTTTATCTGCTCTGATCACGACTTTGTAGTCATCATTAGGCATGCGCTCCAATGCAGTCTTTAACTTCTTGACTAATGCATGATCTTCATGAAGTAGCTGCTGCTGTTCTCCAAGAATTGCTCCTTACATTGCTGTGTTGATCTCTTGACGCCGATCTATTTGTTCCTCCATATTTTCTATGAAGTATATTTGAAAAAAATTATGCTGAGCATCATCTAGAGGTGGCAATGATCCCATTCGATGGTGTATCTGGCCTTGAAACTGTAAAGTTGAATAATCACAAATTTATTTCTTATTTATTTTAGACACAAAAACAAACACATAAACAACATCTATATACATAAATTACCTTGAATGTCGGGTTAAATCCATGTTCTCTCATAATGTCAGCCCATAATGAAGTCATTTGAAAACATCCATTGTATTTTTAAGTGTTCGCTAGAAAATGTCGTGATTCTGGTGTTTCGCCACGAAGCAATGAATGTAATGGCTCAGGTGGAGGATTCAATGATGGCAATATCACTTTGCCATTAAGGCAGCACAATCCTGGCGTTTCTGCAGCAAACTTCAATGCGCCACAATACTCGCAATTCTCATCCATTAGACCAATGTTAACGAAAGGATGCGAGCAGTGTAACGGCATTAAAGGCTAAGGTCGAGCCACCGCTATCAGTATCTATGATCGTCTATTCTACCTACCCCAGAAAGAGATGTCCCGATTCAGCTGTAAAATTTGTAAGTTAAGAATGATAAGTCTGAATTTCTCGTTCGTTGAGAAGTTCGTTAGGCGTACAATAGTCGAACGGAAGATTGATTCAGGAAGTTACAGTTTCAAGTTAGACAGAGAAAGCATATATGCCCGCAAGCCGGTATTTCGCATCAGTTAGCGGTGTATTGCGCCAGATCGATCGTTGTTGTATTTTGTGTGATGGTACCATTTTTTTTTTTTGTATATATGGGCGCTTGGAACTTCTTTTAGTGGTCGACCACAGTTTATAATATTTGTTTGGGATATCGTATAGATATCTGTCGTAGTTTTACGACGTGAGTACTCAATGACATTTCATGTGCTCGCTAGTAGCGGCTTGTGGTGGTTCCAACTATATAATTAGTTCACGGCAATAACGATCCGAAAAGACCGGTTTACACAATTGCGATTTGATTTTCCGAAATGGGTTTGAACTAGCGGTTACCTCAAAAGGTCCGTAACGTTTTGAAACCTTCAACTCTGCGCAATTTGAGCTGGATGTTATCGAAACGTAGTCATTAGCGCTTTTGGAGATCTAACCCTCACCAAAGCGAAGGGCATACTTCGGTAAATACCGATCTATGAACTTCACTGACCTCAGCACATCCTCGACCGAGCCCAATCATTAATATTTGACTCAGCCTACACATTAGACCTCCAGCGAAATTTACATTTAATTTAAAGATGCAACTTGAATCCAAACCGACCCAAGGCAAAGCAAAACAATCTACCCGGTCCTAAACAATGAACTTTAGACTGTAATTTGATCTCTTCGCGCGTCCCCGACAACACTCAAATGTCAAAATATCAACAAGATCAAAATCAAAATCAAAAATCATTTATTTCCATAGGATGTTGTTACATCACTAACTTAATGTTCACTAACCCAATGGCGGAATCTGTGGAGAAGAGCTTACCGAAGAAACTCCACAGTCGTCGCATCTTTTGCGTTTCCTTTTTTAAATAAAATATTGTCAAATTACAAAATGAATGCTAATTATATATCGAAACAGCCTGTTACTCAAACAATCTATTCCCATGGACATCTGTCCTCTAAGTAATCAGATATCCTGTAGTAACCTTTTTTATACAATTTCTGTTTTATTATTATTTTAAACTTGTCTAAAGGTAAGTTTTTAATATCAGTAGGGACCTTATTGTAATAGCGTATACAATTGCCTTTAAAAGAATTACTAATTTTATGTAGTCGGCTTACATAAGCAACCAACTTGTCTTTATTTCTAGTATTAAAATTGTGTATATCACTGTACTTCTGAAAATTAGTTATATTTCTTTTTACATACACAAGATTCTCATAGATATATTGAGACACAAATGTCAGAATATTGATTTCTTTAAACTTTTCCCTCAGTGACACTCTAGGCCCTAATCTATAAATTGCACGAACAGCCCGTTTCTGCAGAATAAATATACTATTAGCATTCGCAGCGTGACCCCACAATAAAATACCATAGGTCATTAGACTATGAAAGTAACTAAAGTAGACTAGTCTAGCGGTGTCTACGTCGGTAAGAGCTCTAATTTTTTTAACTGCGAACGCTGCCGAACTCATTCTGTTCGACAATTTATTTATATGAGGATCCCATTGTAGTTTGGCGTCTAAAGTAATGCCCAAAAAGACAGTCGACTGCACAAGGTCCAATCTCTGTCCTTTTATAAATATGTCTGTAGTTACCGGGTTCACATTGGGTAACACGAATTTAATACATTTAGTTTTCTTTTCATTAAGTAATAAATTGTTAACAGTAAACCAGTTCACTATACTAGAGATAGCATTGTTTACCTCGTCATAATTTGATTGCTGTCTTTTAACTTTAAATATCAAAGAAGTATCATCGGCAAACAATACTAACCCATGTTTTGCTTTAACAAGGTAAGGTAAATCATTAATATATACTAAAAACAAGAAAGGACCAAGAATTGAACCTTGCGGTACGCCCATACTTATTGAAGACCCAGGTGATCTTTTCCCATTAACATCGACCATCTGAACCCTATCTGTTAGATATGACTCCAGAAGGCCAAGTGCCTGATCTTTTACTAGCGTAATGTATAACTATAATGGCGTAACTTCCTGACAAGAGTGTCATGATGGACGCAATCAAAAGCCTTGGATAGATCGCAGAAGACACCTATTGCATCCATTGCGTCTTCCCAGGCATCAAAAATATTGTCGATTAGTTCAACACCAGCATCGGCTGTTGAACGACCCTTTGTGAAACCAAACTGAGCAATATGAATTAAATTATTGAGATAAAAATGACTTTGCAATTGATTAAGTATGAGTTTTTCAAATATTTTGCTAAGCGTTGGTAGTATCGATATGGGTCTAAAATTGGTGGGGTCTGATGTACTACCAGCTTTGAATAAAGGTATAACTTTACTTAGTTTCATCAAGTCAGGAAACACACCATTATCTATACATTGATTAAATATACAACAAAGGTGAGGTGCAATACAATCTACAATGGAACTAATAATTTTTACTGATAGACCATGGGCGTCAGCTGTCTTTTTCATTTCCAGGGATTTAAACGCTTTTACAATGTCTTCATTATTTACGTGCCTAAATTTAAAATCTGTTTTACATTCCTCAAAGTTTTGTTTAAGTATAGATTCAGCAGCAGCGGGAGATGAATTTAAAGACTTGGTTGTTGAAACTGGAATGTCCGTAAAGAAATTTTCGAAAGATTTTGCTACTTCTAGGTCTGTACTTAGCAATTGATTATCTATCTTAAGCTTGAAGTTATTATGTGTAGCTTTGGCCTTTCCAGTCTCTCTGTTTATAATTTGCCAAGTCGTTTTCATTACATTGCTACTAGATTCAATTTTGTTTTTAATGAAATTAGATTTAGCTACGGCACAAACGCGTTTAAACATTTTTGAATAACTACGAACATAATCTAGAAAGGCCGTATTTTTGTTATATGATTTCTCTTTATAGAGTTCATATAATCTTCGACTGCTCCTATGAATTCCAACTGTCGCCCAATCACTAAACAAAGCTTTGTTATTAACTTTTATAGTTTTTGATTTAAATACCGTATCATATTCATTTTTGACAAGGTTAAATACTGAGTTGTACAACAAATTTGGATCGTCACTGTATGGTATTTCCCATAGTTTATCTAAAATATTATTCCTGTAGTGTTCAAGCCGAGTGTCACTAACGGGCACACATGTAATATCCTCTTTTTGGTCCTTTTTTATTTTAATATTGAATATGCCTATCTGACCAGAGTGATCAGAGGTTAATTTATTGATGACCGATTTGAAAATGGGCGTAATGTTAGTAAATATATTTTCATGCAGGTAGCAGATGTTGCAGTAATTCTAGTAGGCTCCAAAAACAGATAGTTCATGTTGTGACATAAAAATAAAGATTTTAATCTAGTACAAATATTATTATCCTCTAACAGATTAACATTAAAATCACCACAAATTATAAAAAAATTGTTTTTATCGCTGATTTTAATCAACACTTCATCCATTTTCTTTTCGAATAAATCAAAGGATGAATCTGGTGGTCTGTATACGCTCATTACAATAAGTTGTTCAAGTTCAATACAGGCTATTTCCATGGTACGCTCAACAGACAGGCTCACTATGTCAACTCGTTCCTTATATTTAAAACTATTATTTACAAGTATTAAGGAGCCACCGCGATCACCTGTTTTTCTGTTGAACGAACTAGCAACGTGGTGGTTATTAAAGTTGAACATGAACTGATAACTCTTTAAAAAGTGCTCTGTTATACATAAAATATCAATATTATTACAGTTCATGAATAACTCAATTTCCAGTTCTTTACTTAACATGCCCTGTATATTTTGATGAACCACGTTTAAAATATTCTTACTTTTACATTTTTCATTACTAGTAACTTGATTAAATGGGCAAGATGAAGGTATATTTATACAAATATTAATATTACTGCCAGAGTTACTCTCTGTTGTCCTATAGGATAGGTTATCTGTGTTGACACCGGTTTAATTTTGTTCTGAATTTGTTATTTCCATCCGCGGAACCTCATTGATCAAACAGTCTCCCTATGCCCTGCCAACCTAGCTTTAGACGCAACTAAACTCCTGTCTAGCCTAGTCTAAAATCCTAGTGTTATACCACGTCCATTATCGACACCACTCGAAAATGGTTGAGTTTGATTTGAATGTGCTTGTATGTTTAATGACTGTGTGTGTAGGAATTTCAAAACTCGCTACTCGAAAGGAATGAGGAGAGGATTAGCCCGCGAATATCCTAAGAGCCAATCCAGGAACCCTATGGTGAAGGAAAAAGGAATTTAGGGTCGCTCCAAGCCCAGACTCAGACTCAGATCAATTACCTACAAGTTCTTATCTAACGACCCAAGGATAGTTTTGGAATTTGGGGTAGGTTGATTTAAAAGATAGGAACCGAGGTATATCTCGGCGCTTTAGACACTCACGAAATCCACTGTAACGCGCAATCACAATTCGACCAGTTCAGACGCGTAAAATGGTAGACCGAACTGTTTAGAATTCCTGAAAGACGACTGTCACAGTAGCTTGACGCTGAGACTGAATGCTTCCCCTTCCCACGCGCTCGTATTTATAGACCCCACATGTCTGAAAAAAAAATGGCGTCCTTTGCGAACACGCGCTGCCCTAGCGAAAGCTTCTTATCACTAACTACACAGGGTCTAATTTTAACCATGCCATGCAGATCCGCCGTTCTACAAATTGTGTGTACGCATAGTTTCTAATCAACCATTGGCTATCACTCAAATCATTTGTTATTGCCGATACACAGAATCTGTTGATCGCTGAGCATAAAAGCTTGTTGCGATTAATTAAGCCTTCCCGACCGCTAGCGTCTTAGACAAAGATCACTAGAATGATATTCAAACCCGTGATGTCAAACTCGCCACATCGTACAAACAAACGCAATTGTATATTTGCAGTCAACATAATAGCTTTCTCCGTATCGTTCCATAATAACCTTCCATTATTTAGTTATTCATAATTTATTCAGCGCGCAGCCAAATCGGCTCTGATCCGTAGGGATCAGAGCCGATTTTTTGGCGCATTCCTGCGAAATGTGTAGACATTTCGCAGGAATGCGCCAAAAAATCCTGACCTGACCTCTGTTCCTGGAATCAAACCACGCGCTCGGCTCATTGTTTTTGCCACCTTACCCTGAGCTACTCAAAAACCCAAACGTTAAATGAATCGACTCTTGTATTCAATGTGTGAAACTATACAGCGCGGCGATGGGCTAGCCCTCTGTCACGCAAAATTAAGTATCAAACGTACTGACTCTCGTGTACCATTACAGCCCCCTCCCAGACCTTGAGACACTGTTTATCTCAGTTAAACATGGCGCAAGGATCTCATTACCACTATGCTACCCATGCTTTGTCCATATCTACTCTATGTATATGTACGGACATCTCAAATCATGTACACAGACCGATGAATCTGTCTATTATGTATATAATATTTACACAACTCGATTGAGCTCTCTACTGTCTTATCTTATTTATCTATCTATCTATACAACCTCGCTTACCCGCAACTTATCCTAATTCGTATTACTATATATATACATTTTTTTTATTTATTTTTTCCTTTTTTTTTTCAAACCATGCAAGACCCTTAAATCTACAAAGTAGTTACTCAACTTCACAGCCTAAAGCTTACTTTATAACTTTTATACACTATCTTATTTGTCTACGCCCTTATTCGTCCTCACATAATACCTAGCTATATTTATAGTATTGTAGTTACCCAATATCTCATTTGTAACCGGATCTAGTAAAGTATAACAGTTCGGATATACCACTGCCGAAATAACATAAGGCCCTTTATACAACAATGAAAATTTCCGCATGATTTTATGTTCTTTATTCGAACGCACAAAAGTCTTAAGTTTCACATAATCACCTATACGATAGACTTCTAACTTACGCTGTTTGTCTGTCTGTCGCTTACGTCGTTCACTAGAACTTTTAGAGTTTTCTATCGCTAAATTCCGCACCTGTTCCGTATCTCGCACACTATGACCTAATAACCATTCATCGCCTAATTCCTTGTCAATAGTTAATGGTTCCCGCCTACCAAACGCCAACTCATTAGGCGCAAAGCCTGTGCTTGTGTGTTCGATATTATTGTAGCAATTTTGAATGTCCGGTAACACGCCGACCCAACTTCGATTACTTCCGCCGCAATAAGTTCTAATTAGTCTACCTAGCTCGCGATTCACTCTTTCTACGCTATTAGAATTTGGACAATACACCGACGTATGAGTGACCCGAATCCCTAGCTGTTTGAGACCAAATTCCCAAACTTTCGATATGAACTGTGGTCCTGAGTCTGTAATTATAGTTTCGATAGGTATTTCCCTATGAAATCTCTTTGTACAAGCGAGCACGCTCCTACCTGTAGCTTTTCGCATTGGATACAATTTTATTACTTTACTGTACATGTCTTGAATCACATATATATATTGATATCCGAATTTACCTACGGGCAATGGCCCATAAAGGTCCGAGAAAACTTTCTCACCCAACCTTTCCGCCAACACCGGTGTACAAGGACCAACGGTATTGTTAGTACTTGCTTTGACCTTTTAACATATGTCACAACTTCTTATCACCGTGCTAATCACCCTACTCATATGAATAAAATAATATCTGTCCTTCATCAGTGCTAATATTTTATATCTGCCGTAGTGACCTATTTCTTCATGTATGTGTAATATTAGTTCCCCCTGTAATGCCTCCGGAATTACTAACAACTGTACGTTCCGCTTCGGCACGTGAAAATATAACGTATCACCTACTAGCTTGTAATTATCAAATCCTCTCGTTACCGTATCTACCACCCTACGTCTGATACAACCGCTAATTCGATTTAACCGCTCATCTTCGCTTTGTAATCTCGCAATGTCCCGTAAACTCGAAATAACACTTGCGGTATTCGATGCCTGAAACCAGAATATTCCCGGCTGAACATTTATACTGTCATTCATACCTCCAGGTCCCGCTATTTGCCTGCTTAGCGTGTCGGCAATTTGATTATCAATCCCTTGCACAAATTCTATGTTATAATCGAATTGCTCTAAAAACATAATCCATCTAGTTACGCGTGCCCCCAATAAAGTCCACGACTTAATGAACGTCAAACTTTTATGATCAGTTCTAATAATAACTTTTTCTCCTCGCAAATATATCTCAAATCGCTTTAAAGTGTATATAACTGCATACATTTCCTGTTCACTGACAGACCATCTCGTTTGAGCTCCCTTAAATGCCTGCGAACAAAACCTTATAATTCGTTCCTGGCCCAAATCATCTAATTGATAAACAGAGCCCCCAATTCCTATAGCGCTGGCGTCGCATTGAACATAATACGTCTTTCCCGCCAATGGCTGACTCAATATTATACTTTCTGAGAATTGTTTTTTTATCTCGTCAAAAGCACTCTGCACCTGCGCACTCCAAACGAACTTGACTCCAGACCGTAATAAATTGTATAAGGGCTGTGTTAACGTTCCAAATTTTTTTATAAACCTCCCAAAGTAATTTATGAACCCCAAAAACGCCTTTCACTGCCTGACAGTTCTGGGTGACGGATATAATTTAAGTGTTTCAATTTTGTCCGGGTCCATTGGCAAACCTTGTGTAGACAAAATATGCCCCAATAACTTGACTTTTTTTTGTGTGAACTCGCATTTTTTTAGTTTGCATGTGAACCCCGCGTCTTTCAATTTACTCAGAACCGTGTCCACTTGAGACAAATGCTGATCGAAGTCACCCTCAGTTAAAATCGCCAAATCGTCAAGAAAATTTAAACAATATGACCTAACCTCTGGCCCTAAGATTAAGTCCATCGCCCTCGAAAATGAACCCACACTGGTTTTCAACCCCTGAGGTAAAACATTGTAAACATAACTTCTGCCTCGATATACAAAACCCGTGTATCGTTTAGATTCGTCTGATAATGGTATAGAAAAATACGCATCTTTGATATCAATAACCCCTATGTAATTTATCCGGCGACCCGACTGCAATATCTCACTCATTAAAGGTGTAGTTTCAACTTCCCCAACCATTCCCGTGTTTAACTGTCGCGCATCGAGCAATATACGTACCTCCCCTGACTTCTTTAGTGCACAAGTCAATGGACTGCTGAAATCCGTAGATTGCCTGCTAATAATACCTATCTGTTCCATTTCTTTCAATCGTTTTGTTACTTTATCGCGATATGCGAACGGTATGGGATAGCTTCGTTTTACGAAAGGCGTTTCATCTCTCATTTTTATCTCATGTATATATTTATTTGTCCGACCCACCCTATCGCTAAAAAACTCTGCATGTTTATTTAACACCGGCAATAACTTTGTTTTGTGTTCAACAGGTATTGATGAATTATTCACATATTCCTCTATCATATTTCTACTGGTATCTTGGTTCTGTACTCCCATTGTACAACAACAAGTATCCTGATTAGGGCCAGTACCTAATAGTATTTCACACATCCGCCCGACGCTTCGTATAATTAGCCTCTTATTTCCCTCACACATTAAACTGGCTCGCGTCTGTTGTATAAAATCAAACGCTAAAATTAAATCTTTAGGCACCCTTGTTAATACTAGCATTGGAGTATCGATAACGCATTCACCTATTGTTAATGGTAACGTAACTAACTTATCAACCTTTTCCTCACTGACCCCAAACGCACCTGTGATTCTCAAACTTGGGATCGGTATTTCCGTTGGTTTTCCCATTTGCCTGCATACTTCATCGTACACTCTCCGACTTATTACACTGATTTCGCTCCCCGAATCAATCAAACTCCTTACAACAATATTCCCAATACGCACATCTTTTTCAGGTAATGTCAAGGTACTACATAAATCGCGCCCACACTCAGTCGAATCGTCGTCTCTGAATATCGTATGTAAACGCCTGTCATTGCGATCTCTACAATTCGATATCGATTTTTCATCTAAACACACAGCATATCCGTGCGCTTTATGCGCTAATAATTGAATAAATTCATTCACACCCACGTTCAAATCCAAATTACACAGATCATACAATCTATGCTCTCTTTCAATTTGATCGGCTGTCCATCCAAAACGTAATAAATATCTGAGCGCGAACGACCCGCGCGAGTCCACTAGTTTTTTGAATTCTGATTTATCGCATTATTCCTGACACTTGAACTTTGCCCTGCCTCTGTATTTTCTGAACTATCATTACCCCTTTGGAACCCTATTGCCTTGAAACTAGCCTGAGGCTACCTCTACCGTGAAAATAACCGCGAGCGCGCGTACCAAATTCGTTTCGTGCCTTTATTCCCGCGTTATAATTATCCCTACGACTCACCGCGTTATATCGCATCGTATTTACTCGCATAGCACGATATTGCCCTCGCATGTAGCTATTCCGCCTTACGTTGTTCGTATTCATTGTCTCCGAACTCTGCAACGCACTTAATCCTCCATCGACATTCCGTTCTAAATGTCGAAGGAACTCGACCGCATCTCGTATAGTCATTGGTTCCTTTCTAGCAAAAAACGCTACCTGAATATCGCGCGGCAACTGTCTGAAAATCGTGTTGATCTTCTCCGTATCAGTAAACGGTATCGTAAGCTCATATATGCTATTCAATTGAGAGGCAAAGAATTCTTCCATACTTTGACCTTTCTTGGAATCGAACTTCGCGGTTAGGAATCTTTGTTTAATTAATTCCTGTTCATTATCTCCCCAGAATACCTCTCTGAAATCTTTTTCAAAATCCGAATAGGTTCGCCATGAGTCTCTGTATATGCTCATTCGAACTTTTGCAATTCCTACCAAACTATCCGTTGCCCATATCAAAGCCCTCGAAGTATCTCCCGAGACTTTAATATAAGCCTTTAAATCTCTTAAGAAAATCATCGGATTTTCCGGACTCCGCCCATCGAATGTCGGCAACTTCTGTGTCATTTTCACTATGCATGTTTGACGTTTTTCTACCGATTGTTCAAACGTCTCTAGTTCCTGTCTGTCAGTCTGTCTGTCCGAAGTTCTACTAGCATTGCTCGTACTCGAACCCCGCTCCAAACTGTCTAATCTGCTCACTATTTCAGATAACAATTGAGTCACCTGTCCTGACGCCATCTCATTATTTAAACCACTTGTCTGCGAAAGTGAGTCGTCTTGTACTACCCGACTAACGTTTTTCCTAGGCCGGCCCAATTCCTGAACACTAAACCGTCTTAGCTCGTCCGAAGAATTGTGAAAACAATGCCCCTTTTTTTGTTGTTGCTTATTTCTTACTTACAAAACTGAACTGTTTAAAATCGTTTCTACGTTGTGTTATTTTTAAAAGTAACGCGTTAGACCTTGATTCTTATAGAATATCTAGATATCAGACTATCTAGGATATCCTTCGGTCTCGGCACCAGAAAATCTGTAACGGCATTAAAGGCTAAGGTCGAGCCACCGCTATCACAAGCTATGATCGTCTATTCTACCTACCCCAGAAAGAGATGTCCCGATTCAGCTGTAAAATTTGTAAGTTAAGAATGATAAGTCTGAATTTCTCGTTCGTTGAGAAGTTCTTTAGGCGTACAATAGTCGAACGGAAGATTTATTCAGGAAGTTACAGTTTCAAGTTAGACAGAGAAAGCATATATGCCCGCAAGCCGGTATTTCGCATCAGTTAGCGGTGTATTGCGCCAGATCGAACGTTGTTGTATTTTGTGTGATGGTACCATTTTTTTTTTGTATATATGGGCGCTTGGAACTTCTTTTAGTGGTCGACCACAGTTTATAATATTTGTTTGGGATATCGTATAGATATCCGTCGTAGTTTTACGACGTGAGTACTCAATGATATTTCATGTGCTCGCTAGTAGCGGCTTGTGGTGGTTCCAATTATATAATTAGTTCACGGCAATAACGATCCGAAAAGACCGGTTTACACAATTGCGATTTGATTTTCCGAAATGGGTTTGAACTAGCGGTTACCTCAAAAGGTCCGTAACGTTTTGAAACCTTCAACTCTGCGCAATTTGAGCTGGATGTTATCGAAACGTAGTCATTAGCGCTTTTGGAGATCTAACCCTCACCATAGCGAAGTGCATACTTCGGTAAATACCGATCTATGAACTTCACTGACCTCAGCACGTCCTCGACCGAGCCCAATCATTAATATTTGACTCAGCCTACACATTTCAATTAAATTAGTCAAAATTGCTTTTCTGCACGAGTAAACTTAATTTAAGTAGTAATTAGTTATTAAATAATGTGTAGATAAGAAATAGCTGTGCAAACATACAAGCTTTGGAAAAAACAAGACCGATTGTACCGGCCGATTGAACTGTCAAAATCAGTTCAAATAGCAACGACGTAAACGGGGGAAGTATCGTTTTATTTCTGTATTTATATCAATAATCTCACCTTTCACAACCGTAACAAACTAAACAAACCTTCATATAAGTGAAACACTTGCCGTACACTCACTCAGGTACCGTTTTGTCTCTCTTTACTTGGCAAAAGCGGAAGCAAAGTTGAAGACGCAACATTCTGCCACATTCAACAAAAACACACACTTAACACCTTTATTGTGCAATAAACTCCCTAGTGTTCGCTAGTATTCCACCCGGTCATACACTGACACCTATTCGCGGTTTTTTTTCAGGCGAAAAAGGGTGCAATGCTGACCCGAAGCAAGATGAGCACACGCGATGTGGAGTTGAAGCTGAAAGCGACCTTGCTGGAGCTCAAGAAGAGCCAAGAGCTTTGTGAAATACTTCTACGAGAGCGAAATGAGTGTGAAGAGGAGATAGAAAAGCAAATTAAGAAAAATTCGGCGCTAAAAGAAGAGCTCAGTGAGTTGGACATCCAATGCCAGGATCTCAGTGCCCAGAGAGATGAACTACAACACCAAGTCGACTCATTTTACAAGTGTCATGATGTCCACCACGTAGCATTGCAACATATAAAATCACTTGAACAACAGCTTGCAGAGGCACACCACGAGCTTCAAGTTTTCAGCGAGCGGGAGGAACAGCGAGACAGTGCTACAACCAGGGCCTTATATAATGAGGTCATGAGCCAAACTGGCATACCAACTATTGACCTAACAGCTTGTGATCTCACGTGTGATAGTCCTAATAGATCGCAATCAGTAACCACTATGAGCTGTAGTAAAAATAAATTAAAGAAATATGTTAAACTGAATAATTATATAAAAAAAACACAAAAACTAGCTAATAGAAATAAAATATTTTGTAAAAATGTAAATTGTAGCAAGGAACGTGTCGAATTAATTAACGAAATCGATGATTGTAGATTATGTTTGGAAAAAACTACAGAAAAGTACGAATGTGACACACGGCGACTCCAGTCAGATATGCATATTTTAAACTCATCATTACAAAGTATTACACGTAAATATGAGTCAGCACAATACGAAATTAAGGAACATGTGTCGGCTATGAATAGTTTGTTGGAGACGTGTAAGTATAATTATGACACTTTCATATCTTTGACCGACAATCACATCTGTGATTGTAAACAAGCTCCAGCGGACTGTTCCGTGCCGACCGTGTGTCCCGCCGAGCAGCCGGCCGAACAGCTGATACTGACCCAGGCGCCGCCGTCAGTCGACTTGAGTACTAATAGTGTTATCAATAACGCCTCCTTCTCTCGGACAAAGGATAGGTATATAATGTACAGCGATGAACTTGGAAAAAATATGGGTTTACAACTTAGTCAGCGCGTGGGCCAGGCAATATTAAATAACTGTATGCCTGGCGCCACATATTCACAAATATTAAACAAAGTGTTGTCATCGCAGTTTTTAGAACCAACCACCCTAATTATTTTAATTGGTAGAAGGGAAAATGTATCTAAAAAACTAATTACTAAATACTTTTCCAAATTAAATTCTTTACAAAATGTAGATAGAATAATCTTGTTTGCGTTTCCCTTCAGCCAATCTTTGTCACAACATGAAAATCATATAAGACATGATTATAATACATTTATACACACATTGACATGTCGTCATACTGAAAAATTTCATTTCATAGACACCAATATTTGTATTGGAAAATATTTTTATTTGACTAAGGATAGGTATTTCCTATCTAGGTTTTATACAAAACAGATAGCACAGTCACTATCTTATTTTATTTTGAACTCAGTCAAGTTTTTGACTAATGAAACGCCTGCTTCTATTGAGCAGTGTAATAATAATGACATGTACTCCTTGGAATCTGTTCCAAGCTCTTTAAATTAACCCATAGGACAACAGAGAGTAACTCTGGCAGTAATATTAATATTTGTATAAATATGCCTCCATCTTGCCCCTTAAATCAAGTTACTAGTAATGAAAAATGTAAAAGTAAGAATATTTTAAACGTGGTTCATCAAAATATACAGGGCATGTTAAGTTGTAACGTACTACCTCCTTGACCATATTGGCTACTGGCGGATTAGCCAGTTAAAAAATTAAACTATAAAAATTCGGAAATTCGGGTCTGGAATCTCGTCTGGCAGCTGATTGTTTTTTTGAGGCAGACATTGTTTGAGCTCTGAAACGTGAGGTTGTATCTTCTGCATCAATAATTTTTAAGTCACGCCTTTTGTTGCGGCGATGGGCTAGTCCCTTTAGTACTGTAATGGAGCTGAATGTTTAGTTGCTGTAAAGTGCAGTAGTTTATATGAAACTTCCCTACTATCCCCAATCCATGGGTAAGCATTGGTTCGTAGTTAGTCTTTCTTATGTTCGTGTATTTTATACTCTCTATGTATTTCCCTTTTCTATACAGTGTCTTTTGGACTGCGGCACTCTTAGATCCTAATTACCCTAGGGCCCTCGTCGGAAGTCTCCGTGTGGGGAGCCGTCGCCTGATAGCTGGGCGCTGTAGCGCTTTTGTATTCCTATCATTCACACTGGTCTCTTTCCAGGGTTCCACGCTGAGGAGTAATATCCTCCTGGCGCTAACGGAGCTCTGAATCGGTTCCACGCTGAGGAGTAATATCTTCCTGGCGCTAACGGAGCTCTGAATCGGTTCCACGCCGAGGAATAATATCCTCCTGGCGCTAACCGCAATATCACTTGTTGACGTCTGGAGAAGTGGACCAGTTGGATTGAGTCTACCGAGGAGCTGAAGTCTACAAATTCCCGGCGAGTCCCTATCCAGCGTTTCAACTATATCACCAATATTCGACTCACGACCCTGTGATTAATAAATGTATCTTGAGCCTGCCAATAATCTCTTTTGGTCAGGTTAGAGTCTCACTGTTTCAATGGCGCCCGGATTAAGGGAATATTGGTGATAGATTTTTATGTCTGGTCAGAGTAGTTAGGCCATAAGAGCGCCGTAGAACGCTAGATTTCTTTCGTAGCGTGTTTATTTTTGTCTGACAGGAGTATATTTGATCGTTTATCTGGGTACCTACCTCATTTCTACATTATTTATGGTCGCAGTCTGACGGCTGTTGTCATATTATAATTGTTGATAAATATTTTCCTCCAAATTCTCAGTACGAAAAATAAATTAATAAATTGTGAAGATTTTAGTAGGGAAACTTTTCGGACTATTAAATAATAAATAAGGTTAGTGTTTAACGGCCGATTTCTCGTACATTTAATCTGTTGTTGATCTTGTGAGCGTTATTCTATTTATTTTATTCTAAATAATAACATTGCTATTTCTAATCTTTAAGGGACGGTCTGTTTGTTAGTTTTTAACTAAATACTAACTCTTTAGCGCTTGTACTTGTGCCGAGCGATCTGCGTCTGTCTGAGAGCACCTTCTGTCTGAAGATAGGCTGCGACAGCGTTCTGTCTTATTCAATAGTAGTTAACGATTCCTTTATGTATGTAATAAGTATTTTGACCCTTGTATTCTAAAAACCATCTATATCTACAGCTATGTAAAAGTTCTTTATTGTGTAACGTTGCTCTGCAATGTCTGTTACTTTAGCTTATGGCCTCTTGAACTATAATTCTCTACTTTTTTACTCTTTGTTGTAGAATAGATATTCTACTCTATTATTATTTTCTGTACCCACTAACGGTGCAGGAAGTCTTGAACACTTGAGGGAGCTGCCCCTCATGGTGTTATTCTGCGTTACGATAGTAGCTAAGCTATCGGGGCGTTTATGTACTAAGGTTCTTATTTTAGTTCAAGGGATCTTGCTTATTTTTCAACTTCTGACAGTTAGTCTGGGTGTGCATTTGGCTATAATAATGGCACCCTGTGTGTAAGGCTGTGTTTACACGATGTTAGTGTGAACTCTTGTATGAACTTAGTATGAATTCTGATGTCTGATTGTTGGTACGAATGTGTGTTGTTTGTATGTAGTTGAGCTAGACTGTTAGTTATATATTTCTCTGACATTGTAGATGGCGAGCTTTAGAGAATTTTATCTTAAGTAGTTAATTTGGTAAGTTAGTTTAGTTTAGTTAGTATCTTAGCGGATTTTATCAGGTAAAATCCTACCCAAACAAGACGGGTATGTAACGTACTACCTCCTTGACCATATTGGCTACTGGCGGATTAGCCAGTTAAAAAATTAAACTATAAAAATTCGGAAATTCGGGTCTGGAATCTCGTCTGGCAGCTGATTGTTTTTTTGAGGCAGACATTGTTTGAGCTCTGAAACGTGAGGTTGTATCTTCTGCATCAATAATTTTTAAGTCACGCCTTTTGTTGCGGCGATGGGCTAGTCCCTTTAGTACTGTAATGGAGCTGAATGTTTAGTTGCTGTAAAGTGCAGTAGTTTATATGAAACTTCCCTATTATCCCCAATCCATGGGTAAGCATTGGTTCGTAGTTAGTCTTTCTTATGTTCGTGTATTTTATACTCTCTATGTATTTCCCTTTTCTATACAGTGTCTATTGGACTGCGGCACTCTTAGATCCTAATTACCCTAGGGCCCTCGTCGGAAGTCTCCGTGTGGGGAGCCGTCGCCTGATAGCTGGGCGCTGTAGCGCTTTTGTATTCCTATCATTCACACTGGTCTCTTTCCAGGGTTCCACGCTGAGGAGTAATATCCTCCTGGCGCTAACGGAGCTCTGAATCGGTTCCACGCTGAGGAGTAATATCTTCCTGGCGCTAACGGAGCTCTGAATCGGTTCCACGCCGAGGAATAATATCCTCCTGGCGCTAACCGCAATATCACTTGTTGACGTCTGGAGAAGTGGACCAGTTGGATTGAGTCTACCGAGGAGCTGAAGTCTAAAAATTCCCGGCGAGTCCCTATCCAGCGTTTCAACTATATCACCAATATTCGACTCACGACCCTGTGATTAATAAATGTATCTTGAGCCTGCCAATAATCTCTTTTGGTCAGGTTAGAGTCTCACTGTTTCAAAGTAAAGAACTGGAAATTGAGTTATTCATGAACTGTAATAATATTGATATTTTATGTATAACAGAGCACTTTTTAAAGAGTTATCAGTTCATGTTCAACTTTAATAACCACCACGTTGCTAGTTCGTTCAACAGAAAAACAGCTGATCGCGGTGGCTCCTTAATACTTGTAAATAATAGTTTTAAATATAAGGAACGAGTTGACATAGTGAGCTTGTCTGTTGAGCGTACCATGGAAATAGCCTGTATTGAACTTGAACAACTTATTGTAATGAACGTATGAGCGTATACAGACCACCAGATTCATCCTTTGATTTATTCGAAAAGAAAATGGATGAAGTGTTGATTAAAATCAGCGATAAAAACAATTTTTTTATAATTTGTGGTGATTTTAATGTTAATCTGTTAGAGGATAATAATATTTGTACTAGATTAAAATCTTTATTTTTATGTCACAACATGAACTATCTGTTTTTGGAGCCTACTAGAATTACTGCAACATCTGCTACCTGCATTGACAATATATTTACTAACATTACGCCCATTTTCAAATCGGTCATCAATAAATTAACCTCTGATCACTCTGGTCAGATAGGTATATTCAATATTAAAATAAAAAAGGACCAAAAAGAGGATATTACATGTGTGCCCGTTAGTGACACTCGGATTGAACACTACAGGAATAATATTTTAGATAAACTATGGGAAATACCATACAGTGACGATCCAAATTTGTTGTACAACTCAGTATTTAACCTTGTCAAAAATGAATATGATACGGTATTTAAATCAAAAACTATAAAAGATAATAACAAAGCTTTGTTTAGTGATTGGGCGACAGTTGGAATTCATAGGAGCAGACGAAGAATATATGAACTCTATGAAGAGAAATCATATAACAAAAATACGGCCTTTCTAGATTATGTTCGTAGTTATTCAAAAATGTTTAAACGCGTTTGTGCCGTAGCTAAATCTAATTTCATTAAAAACAAAATTGAATCTAGTAGCAATGTAATGAAAACGACTTGGCAAATTATAAACAGAGAGACTGGAAAGGCCAAAGCTACACATAATAACTTCAAGCTTAAGATAGATAATCAATTGCTAAGTACAGACCTAGAAGTAGCAAAAGCTTTCGAAAATGTCTTTACGGACATTCCAGTTTCAACAACCATGTCTTTAAATTCATCTCCCGCTGCTGCTGAATCTATACTTAAACAAAACTTTGAGGAATGTAAAACAGATTTTAAATTTAGGCACGTAAATAATGAAGACATCGTAAAAGCGTTTACATCCCTGGAAATGAAAGAGACAGCTGACGCCCATGGTCTATCAGTAAAAATTATTAGTTCCATTGTAGATTGTATTGCACCTCACCTTTGTTGTATATTTAATCAATGTATAGATAATGGTGTGTTTCCTGACTTGATGAAACTAAGTAAAGTTATACCTTTATTCAAAGCTGGTAGTACATCAGTCCCCACCAATTTTAGACCCATATCGATACTACCAACGCTTAGCAAAATATTTGAAAAACTCATACTTAATCAATTGCAAAGTCATTTTTATCTCAATAATTTAATTCATATTGCTCAGTTTGGTTTCACAAAGGGTCGTTCAACAGCCGATGCTGGTGTTGAACTAATCGACAATATTTTTGATGCCTGGGAAGATGCAATGGATGCAATAGGTATCTTCTGCGATCTATCCAAGGCTTTTGATTGCGTCCATCATGACACTCTTGTCAGGAAGTTACGCCATTATGGTGTAAAAGATCAGGCACTTGGCCTTCTGGAGGCATATCTAACAGATAGGGTTCAGATGGTCGATGTTAATGGGAAAAGATCACCTGGGTCTTCAATAAGTATGGGCGTACCGCAAGGTTCAATTCTTGGTCCTTTCTTGTTTTTAGTATATATTAATGATTTACCTTACCTTGTTAAAGCAAAACATGGGTTGGTATTGTTTGCCGATGATACTTGTTTGATATTTAAAGTTAAAAGACAGCAATCAAATTATGACGAGGTAAACAATACTATCTCTAGTATAGTGAACTGGTTTACTGTTAACAATTTATTACTTAATGAAAAGAAAACTAAATGTATTAAATTCGTGTTACCCAATGTGAACCCGGTAACTACAGACATATTTATAAAAGGACAGAGATTGGACCTTGTGCAGTCGACTGTCTTTTTGGGCATTACTTTAGACGCCAAACTACAATGGGATCCTCATATAAATAAATTGTCGAACAGACTGAGTTCGGCAGCGTTCGCAGTTAAAAAAATTAGAGCTCTTACCGACGTAGACACCGCTAGACTAGTCTACTTTAGTTACTTTCATAGTCTAATGACCTATGGTATTTTATTGTGGGGTCACGCTGCGAATGCTAATAGTATATTTATTCTGCAGAAACGGGCTGTTCATGCAATTTATAGATTAGGGCCTAGAGTGTCACTGAGGGAAAAGTTTAAAGAAATCAATATTCTGACATTTGTGTCTCAATATATCTATGAGAATCTTGTGTATGTAAAAATAAATATAACTAATTTTCAGAAGTACAGTGATTTACACAATTTTAATACTAGAAATAAAGACAAGTTGGTTGCTTATGTAAGCCGACTACATAAAATTAGTAATTCTTTTAAAGGCAATTGTATACGCTATTACAATAAGGTCCCTACTGATATTAAAAACTTACCTTTAGACAAGTTTAAAATAATAATAAAACAGAAATTGTATAAAAAAGGTTACTATAGGATATCTGATTACTTAGAAGACAGATGTCCATGGGAATAGATTGTTTGAGTAACAGGCTGTTTCGATATATAATTAGCATTCATTTTGTAATTTGACAATATTTTATTTAAAAAAGAAAACGCAAAAGATGCGACGACTGTGGAGTTTCTTCGGTGAGCTCTTCTCCACAGATTCCGCCATTGTGTTAGTGAACTCACCCAAAAAAATGTAATGACGGATCTAAGTGATGTAACAACATCCTATGGAAATAAATGATTTTTGATTTTGATTTTGATTTTGATTGACATTAGACCTCCAGCGAAATTTACATTTAATTTAAAGATGCAACTTGAATCCAAACCGACCCAAGGCAAAGCAAAACAATCTACCCGGTCCTAAACAATGAACTTTAAACTGTAATTTGATCTCTTCGCGCGTCCCCGACAACACTCAAATGTCAAAATATCAACAGGATAGGTTATCTGTGTTGACACCGGTTTAATTTTGTTCTGAATTTGTTGTTTCCATCCGCGGAACCTCATTGATCAAACAGTCTCCCTATGCCCTGCCAACCTAGCTTTAGACGCAACTAAACGCCTGTCTAGCCTAGTCTAAAATCCTAGTGTTATACCACGTCCATTATCGACACCACTCGAAAATGGTTGAGTTTGATTTGAATGTGCTTGTATGTTTAATGACTGTGTGTGAGGGAATTTCAAAACTCGCTACTCGAAAGGAATGAGGAGAGGATTAGTCCGCGAATATCCTAAGAGCCAATCCAGGAACCTTATGGTGAAGGAAAAAGGAATTTAGGGTCGCTCCAAGCCCAGACTCAGACTCAGATCAATTACCTACAAGTTCTTATCTAACGACCCAAGGATAGTTTTGGAATTTGGGGTAGGTTGATTTAAAAGATAGGAACCGAGGTATATCTCGGCGCTTTAGACACTCACGAAATCCACTGTAACTCGCAATCACAATTCGTCCAGTTCAGACGCGTAAAACGGCAGACCGAACTGTTTAGAATTCCTGAAAGACGACTGTCACAGTAGCTTGACGCTGAGACTGAATGCTTCCCCTTCCCACGCGCTCGTATTTATAGACCCCACATGTCTGAAAAAAAAATGGCGTCCTTTGCGAACACGCGCTACCCTAGCGAAAGCTTAACTAACTACTCAGGGTCTAATTTCAACCATGCCATGCAGATCCGCCGTTCTACAAATTGTGTGTACGCATAGTTTCTAATCAACCATTGGCTATCACTCAAATCATTTGTTATTGCCGATACACAGAATCTGTTGATCGCTGACCATAAAAGCTTGTTGCGATTAATTAGGCCTTCCCGACCGCTAGCGTCTTAGACAAAGATCACTAGAATGATATTCAAACCCGTGATGTCAAACTCGCCACATCGTACAAACAAACGCAATTGTATATTTGCAGTCAACATAATAGCTTTCTCCGTATCGTTCCATAATAACCTTCCATTATTTAGTTATTCATAATTTATTCAGCGCGCAGCCAAATCGGCTCTGATGCCTACACATTTCGCAGGAATGCGCCAAAAAAACCTGACCTGACCTCTGTTCCTGGAATCAAACCACGCGCTCGGCTCATTGTTTTTGCCACCTTACCCTGAGCTACTCAAAAACCCAAACGTTAAATGAATCGACTCTTGTATTCAATGTGTAAAACTATACAGCGCGGCGATGGGCTAGCCCTCTGTCACGCAAAATGAAGTATCAAACGTACTGACTCTCGTGTACCATTACAGCAGTAATCAATTGCGCAATCGTATTGAAATTCTGCACGCTTCAATTCAACACAAACAACCACTTTGAAGCATTTCTTCTTGCGCGTCGAACAATATCTCGTTGCTGATCTGTGCGATAAGCTCGACGATTTCTCATTTCCAACCGAGCCGTTTCACGGATTGCTTTTCGCTGCTCTTGTGTTTGGGAAACACGAACACTCGTCATACAAACTCGGCTGTTCTCGTGCGATTCCTTCAGTGGATTGACCACAGACATATAATAAGATCAGATTGACTCTGAATCGCCATGTTTCGCAGCTTCCGCAGCCTAGCTGCATTACGGCTTTGTTGGGAAAGATTCGATCTTCTTGGTCGCGGCATTGTTTCTTAATTGCACACCATTCTGCCAAAAAAGTTCACAAAACCAAAATAAACTATAAACGACCGGTAACCTCAAGTGACAAAATCAAATCATACTCTCTACCAAATACGAAAAAAACACATTTTTAAAATGACATGATAGACACGCACTTTTTTTTTACTTTTACGGCTGTCGATTGTAATATTGTACTGTACTATGTGGTCCTATCATTCTCTTGAATTGTCAAATTGTACTGCGACAGTAGCT
This sequence comes from Argyresthia goedartella, assembly GCA_949825045.1. NCBI lineage: Eukaryota > Metazoa > Arthropoda > Insecta > Lepidoptera > Argyresthiidae > Argyresthia > Argyresthia goedartella. Next base: position 13,625,011 of record OX463821.1, on the reverse strand, counting down.
CCACCGGTTGAAGAGTTTCATTTCTGTTACATGTCAACAGATGTCAACAGATGTAACTAAAAGTTGGCGTAGTTTTGTCAACAGATGTCTCTTTATGCTGTTGACTAACGTAAAATAAATTTTCTGTACAATTATTATTCGATAATTTATCCGATATTTTATTACTTATTCTGCTATTCTGCTATTCGTGCCAGATGTGTGAGGGAACGCTGTGGGCCTTTTGTGCTTCGAAGCTTTTTCAATTGTTCCTAAATAGCAGTCGATTGTTTTATCTAGATTCTTGGAGTTTGGTGAGATGGCCTTTTTATGGCATGCACGTGTTTAGTTTCTGTTTATTGTCGGGTTTAATATATATGCAGTTTAACTACGTAAAAATAATTCTAGGTTTGTTAAGTTTTGGGTTGATTTATTCACAGAGTTTCAAGGTTCAGTGCAAGGTTGTTGTTAATGACTGTTTTGAATGGTCTTTCGAAGATGAGGAGAAAAGAAATCTCGAGGAGAATTATCTCGAATTTATTGTCAGGCAAAGCAATATAAGTATATGTAGCTATAATAATGTTTTGTTAGTAGATTTTGATATTGCGTAGGTAGTAAATTGTTATATCCTGCCTATGACGCACCTGTAAATGTGATTATGCCTTAGTCAATAGAGCCCGACCGCGGACGCGGTAATTGGTGGTTTATTATTGTCAGGCGACAAGTGGTGCTGAGATAAATAAAGTTAAAGGTAGGTAATCACTATCAATGATGTCCTAATCGGAATAATCTCACCAGGTTGGTGTGTTTAGTGGCGGTGGTGGTGGAGGCAGTAGCGCTGATGGTGTGTTGGGTAGGTGTCGCTCGCTGCCGGCCTATCACTGCGTGGCTCAGACGTGCACCTGGCCTAGAATTCTAGGGCTTGCACAGATGGGATGCCTAAGAGTATCGCGCAGTTCCCTGGGCATTCACTACACTTGACCGCACTTATATCACCACAATCACTGAAACGCGCGGTATTAACCTAGACTTCTAGTGCTTGCACAGTTTGGGTGCCTAGATGGATCGCGCACATTCCCCAGGTATCACTTACAGAATTACACGCGGTATAAGCCAGCCTATAAGCCAGGCTCGTTTTCGGGAATCCGGAGGCAAAACAAAAGGAGCGCGGCGGTGTTGAAAACTATTGTTTGTTTAAATGCGTTTGCGAGATCTCGGGGGGGACGTCCGTTCGGTCCGGCAACACAAACGCCACACGATATTCACAAAGAGATAATCTAGTTTAAATACTATGTCGTTACGCGATTGGATCAATTTGCCTCGATCGTAAATAATCCTGAAATTAGTCTATATTAAAAAGGAGTAATAATAATTTCATATAAAATAACTGATTTTTGTCATAATTTTTTTCTAAATTTCTAAATTTTCCTCTTTTAGAGCTCCGTATCAATACCTAAATTTTATCAATTAGCTTATTTCCGTTTTTTAGAAAATTCTAAAAAACACCTAATTTTTCTGCGGGCGGCCCGATGCTATTCCGCGCCGCCCGCTAACCCGCGAGTTCCGCTACCCCGCCAGAAGACGACGGGCAAATGCGGCACCCCTCACCACAATTGCCAGAACTGGGCCTAAAAATATCAATCGACTGCTATATATAGCGACATTCGCGCTTGATAACTCGATAACCCGCTTCCGCTAATCAATAATCAAAAATAATGCCAACCTCCCTAGGCTTTAAACATTTTTCGTTAGCAAAATAACATAAATGAACTGTAATATTTTTTGCAACCGAGTGGCTATTTTTCGTTTACGGCTGGTCTAAATTGCTAGTAACGATTCGAACCTTCGACACTAAAATAAAATACCTACGAGTGCTTTATCATTTCACCAACGCTGATTTAATTAATTCAAAATTTGGAGAAAGCATCTACTAACACCAGGACATACTTGAATCCATTGGATTCAGGCAATGGGCCCACGACGTCCATGTGGACAGTGGAGAAGGGACTTTCAGGTTTCGCCAAGGACTGTATGGGTTGATGTGAAGCACGTGGAACACGTTTTTGGGAAAGACAGATCACACAATGGTTTATGTATTTTTTGATGAATTGTCTTAAACCAGGGAACCAGAAGTGACGGAGAATCAGTTCGGTAGTTTTATTCATGCCGATATGCTCATGATCATCATGAAAGACTCTTAAGAGACTTAGTCTGTACCCCTTTGGTATGAAACAAAGAAGACGTGACTCCTCTCCGGTGCGACTGTACTTGTAGCACAGGAGATTGTTTTTTACCACATATCGGGATGGATCCAACTGACCATCTCTTACTTTCTCCATGAGTTCCTGCGTCTCATTGTCAGCAGTTTGGGCCATTTGTGCCCAATTGGTTGGCTTGCGGACGTGAGAAACACTTACAGGGTTCCGGCTTAAAAAATCTGCATGCTGTATGAACGCACCCTTTCGGTATTCGATCGTAAACCGGAAGTCCTGCAAGTAGCCCCACCATCTGGCAACTCTTGGAATGAGATCTTTCTTTTTTTGAGTTAACTTTAGCGAGTTGCAATCCGTCACTATCTTGAAGTCAATGCCAATAAGATAGTGGCGGAAGTGCTGTAGCGCCTTTACGATCGCTAGAGTCTCGAGCTCGTAGCTATGATATCGAGACTCCGCGCCATGCGTCGCTCTACTGAAATAAATGACTACCCTCTTTCGCTTATCGTCATGTTCCCGCAGGAGTATCAAAAAATCAAAATCAAAATTTGTTTATTTCATAACAAAAACATGTTTGCACAGACGTGGGATCTCCTTTTAAGTATTGCAATACCTGTATCAGGAGATACCTACCAATATACCCCCGTAACTGATTGAACTGGCGTCAGTATGAAGCTTGTGACGTTTTAGCGTCGCATAAATGTAGGTAGATTGAAGCCGGTCGAAATTAAACAACCCGAAAGGAAATTTACAATTATTTATTAAAAATGAAAAGTAGACTCGACTAGGTCACGGGTTTATATCTGGCTGGCATTTAGTGTGAAACAACGTCCTTGTAATTGGGGTCACTTCCCTGCACTGTCCAACGGCACGTAGTCCACGTAGATGTTGAAGCGGGAGTTCGAGGTTCCGGGATTCGGGTCTGCAACGCAGGTCTACCGGATACGCGCAGGAGCATGCGCGTGAAGGTTGGTGAGCTCCAAATCAAACCCCAAACTTGGTCCCTGGAATTCCCGGAAAATAGTCGTTTCACAAAAAGTCCAAATTCGTGTAAGTGACTGCGACATCGGGATTTATTGTTGAATAAATATGCTCGCGTTTTAGTTGGCTATATTAGTGAACCCCAAAGCATTTAATGGTGATCAAAAGATGTGGCAGTCACAAACAAAATCAACAGTTTCATGATCAAGCAAAATATGAAATGAAACTATCAAAACCTTATGAAGAAATGTACTAAACTAATTACAATATGACCAAAAGCATTATTGTTGCATTATACTGCGATTGTATATGAAACTACAATTTAATTAGCTAGAAATAATGTAATTTAGCTAGTATTACATGAGTTTTTTATGAAGTGGGTAGATGATATTTCTAGAAGCCTTTAGAAGCGTGATAGTCCCAGCATGATTCAAATGGGCAGATAATGTTATAACATGATTTAGACTAATGTACAGTGAGAACTAGTTATATTTTTAATATTTTCTACATGTAAAGTGATTTATAACTATCTATGATAACTTAATCTAAGTAGTAAAATATTCACAACACTCACCCAATTCGGGGAAATACTGGCACTTAATTTTAACACAGGTTATAGGTATTGATGGTTCACTCCGAAACTTAGCATATGTCACACCATCATAATTAGAAAATCTTTGGGAATAAATCCCATGGTTATTAAAGTGGTTGACCTGTCGCGGTCCTCGCCGTAATGCAAATGTCAGTGGCGTGCGTGTCGCCTTCGCTGGTCGCGGCCGCGTTCTTATCGCGAGTCGGTGACGTCACTCATTGTATTCGTAACTAGTTTGCCTAATAGTAAATGTGCGCAAACGATTCTGTCTGTATGTAAATACATTATATTTATTATAGTTGTAATATGTGGATTGGATGATTTTTGAGTTGTAAATATATAGTTAGGCTTTTAAATATAGTATAGATCTTTAATTTAGTAGAAATAAAGGTAAACCGTTACATACCCCCTTTTTTAGGTTAGGATTTTTTGCTGAAAAAATCCGCTAGCTCTCTATGCTGCTCAATAGATATACTAGTTATCATTCAGGCCTCTCTCTCAACATTCCTCCCCTAATCATACATACTTCACGCTAGCAAACAGGCAATAGACACGTATAATGTGTGTTATTGCGTCCATACAGATTGAGTATTTTAATGTAATAAGTAATATAATACTCTTATATAACTATTGATGGATATAAGGTTAGTCCAATTCTTACCCACAGTATCAAGGCTGTATATGCTGTCATTATTTTTATTATTTGTCTTTATAGTAGACATAGACTCCTAATTACAGTGCACTGTAAGGTATAGGAAAATACTTCGTCATCCGGTAGAGGACACGATTTTTTTTTCAATATTTATTTTTACGTATATACACACACACACAATAACACAGCGACCTTATGAAAATATATTATTAGTGAGCTTGTGGATTAAATCAGACTATTAGCGTAGAGATAGTAACATGAGTTACACAGGGTACTTACAAATTCTATTATTGCTTATAGTTAGTTAATTTGAAATCTTTGACATGCCAGTCTCCTATATTATTTCCGGTCATATCCTCGAGTTCGTATACTAAATTAGACTTTTTCTTTACGATTTTGCACTTTGTAAACTTCGGAGCAAGCTTCTTACAAAACATTTTGTTTTTGTTGCTTAGGAAAAATGTCTTCTTCCAAATGATGTCACCTACTTTAAAATTTACGTCTTTACGGCGCAGGTTATAATGACCACTATTTCTCGAATGAGCTTTAGTTAGGCACAATTGTACTTTTTCGAATACAGTTCTTAAATTACCTAAATTTTCAGCGTATTCGTCCCTAGGGGTGAAAATTATATCATCGCTGAGGTCCGTATCGATATAATGCAAGCCAGTAGTAACTAATTCACGCCCATATACCAAAAATGCCGGCGTTTAACCAGTCACCTCGTTTACCGATGAATTCATGGCAAATTGGATTTTTGATAGGTTACAGTCCCGAGATCTATGGTCGTTTTCAATGTAGGTAGATACTGCTGTTAAAAGAGTCATGTTGTAGCGTTCAACACTGTTAATCTGGGCCGTGTATTTAGGTGTGAACTTGATGTTAGGGATATTGTACTTGTTATATAGTTGCTTTAGAATATTTCCCACAAATTGTTTTCCGTTGTCCATTAATACAGTGCTGGGTACACCGTGAACAAGAAAAACTTCTTCCTCGAGTAACTTAGCTATTATCTCGGAAGTTGCGCGACGAATAGGGAACATTAGACAATATTTTGAAAAACAACAATGAACTACAAGTATAAATGTGTTTTGTTTTCGTAAAGGTGGTAGGGGACCTATTAGATCCATACTCAGCATCTGAAACGGTCGTGAACAGTCTTTAGGACGGCCCATAATGCCAAGTGTAGCATGTGCAGGATATTTGTGCGCACAACATGTGTCGCAAGTAGTTACAAATTTGGAGACATCGCGGTGCATATCAGGCCAAAAATAATTTAAGGAAAGACGTTTGTGAGTTTTGTATATGACAAAGTGGCCTGAAGTAGGATCAGTGTGATTTTTTGTAATTATGTCCGATCTGTACTCAACAGGAATAACTTCTTTCCACTCAAACTCACTAGTTAAGGGATTCAAACCCTTTTTATATCTAAAAAGTTTTCCATTTGTTACTTTATAGTTAAGAAACGATGTAGGAGCGTTTTGGCAACCGTGGTAGATGTTAAGATACCAACTGTCACCTGTAGAGTAGAACATGTCGTGATTCGAAGAGTCCTGATCTATTGTAGCTATTGGTACTGAACGGGAAAGACTGTCAGGGACTACATTCTCTGAGCCACGACGATGTTTGATGTCGAAGTCGAATGAGGACATACGAACACCCCAACGAGCTAAACGACCTGTGGGATTATTTAAATTCAAGAACCATTTTAAGGACGAGTGGTCGGTGTACACAATGAACGTTTTGCCGTTGTCCAGGTAGCATCGCCAGTGTTCGATAGCTGTCAAGACTGCTAGGGCCTCCCTTTCCGTAGCACTGTAATTGCGTTCCTTGCTAGAGAGGGACTTGCTCATGTAGGCAATGACCTTCTCCTCGCCTTCTAAAATCTGGGTTAGAACCGCGCCAACACCGAAATCACTTTCATCCGTATGCACTTGAAAAGCTTGTGAAAAGTCGGGGCATGATAATACGGGTGAAGATATAAGAGCTTCTTTTAAAGTGCGGAATGCTTTTTCGGCGTCAGAAGACCAATTGAATGGAGGAGAGTTTTTAGCAAGGGAGGTTAATTTATTAAGTGGTGAAGCTATTGTACTGAAGTTAGGTATAAATCGACGATACCACGATGCTGTGCCTATGAATCGACGCACCTCCTTGCGATTAGTAGGGGTAGGGTAATTAATAATAGCTTCTACCTTTTCGGGATCTGGATGTAGTCCATTATGATCCACCACATAACCCAAGTATTTTAGTTTGTTTCTGAAAAATTGACACTTTTTGTAACTTATAGTCAAATTCGCCATTCTTAGTTTTTCCAGAACACGGACAAGTAGGGAGATATGTTGTTCGAAGGTCGGTGAAACAATGATAATGTCGTCCATGTATACAAATACTTTATTTTCGAACTCTGGACCGTAGAACAACATGTCAACCAGTCGCTGCTGCGTGGCAGGGGCATTAGTAAGACCGAACGCCATAGAAGTAAATTGAAATGTACCTTTAGAAGGAATATAGAAAGCCGTCTTACACCGGTCTTCTTCCGTTATAGGAATCTGCCAGAAACTTTTAGAAAGATCTAAACTAGAAAGATACTTCGCGTCTCGTAAGTTGTCAAGTATCTCAGAAATGTACGGAAGACTGTATGCATCTTTCACAGTAACGGCATTAAGCTTACGACTGTCTAAGCAGAACCTTAGTTCCCCATTCTTTTTAGGCGTCAGTAGTACTGGAGATGACCAAGGGCTTTCGCAAGGTTCTACCACGTTTTCTCGTAACATTTCGTCAAGTTGAGTAACTAGTATTCGTTGTTTTTCAGGTGACATTCTGTAGTACCTTTGACGTATAGGAGCAGCATTCCCAGTATCGATACCGTGAGTAATTAGACTTGTGCGACCAAGACCACGTTCTTCATATGAGATGTCACAAAACTGTGCTGTGATATGATCAGCCGTAACTTTTTGTTCTGTAGAAAGGTGGTCGTAATCACATATGTGAGTAGGAGTATCAATCGATAGAATATCTGGAGTGACAGTCTCTTTACCTATCATGATAGAGTCCAAATGTTCAGGGAACAAATTAAAAAGTCTCCAGAAATCCATGCCTAAAATCAAGGGATTTTGAATCTCTGGTACTACGTAAACTTTCAGAATGTGTAGTTGGTCCAAAAATGAGACAGGTAAATTTATGACACCAACATTATTCAGCTTTTGCCCACCTGCAGCGACAAAATTTAATAATTCAGTGTTATCAAGCCTAAAACCAGCATCTAAGAAATTGGTATGATAATCTTGTCCAAGAATTGTGACACTACTACCAGTGTCCAATAAACCATTGATAGTAATACCGTTTATATTGACAGCGACGTATGGTCTGCTGTTTGCCTGTTCTGTTGCATTATGTGAATCGTGGATTGAAGTGACAGAATAACAAGAGAAAAATTTAGATATAAAATCCAGCCAAGATTTCCACTCTGTTTTATCAAAGTTATCATTAGGTTTACTGTCAGCTTCACGTTCACTACAATCCACTAAATTCAGTTTTTTGAGTGACTAGGTTTAGGATTGCAGGTTGTACAGTCAGGGTAGCGAATGCCTTTGTTTCCACACTTAAAGCATATATCAAAATGTGGTTGCTTGCACTCTTTTAGGGAATGAGTATCACTGCGACACCTTGGGCAATATTTTCGGGTTGTATGGACATCCTTAGAGCTGCTCGGTGTCACTTGCAAAGCATTGGTACTTGCAGGTCTTTCTTGTGTAATTTTAGGTTTATTGTTGTAGTTATAAGTATTTGGGTAGTTATTATATTTGTTAGGTGTAGCATAACTCTTATATTTTTCATTATAGTTAGCACTTTGGTAGCTTTTATTCGGATAGTAGTTGCTAGTTTTTTGTTGTTTAGTGTAAGCGAACTCCGGTGCTACAGTTTCCGGAGTCACGCGAGGAGGCTCATGAAAAAGAGACATACGCGAATGTATGTTCTCATAGTTAGAACACACACTTTTCAAAGACTTCAGGTCCATGATCTCGGGAGAAGCTGTCAAAGTGCTAGCGTAGCATGGTCTGATATTATGTAAAATAATTTCTAATTTATCAGCTTCAGACAGTGGTTTGCTTAGCCTCGAAAACATGCCATGCATAATAGACAGGTAAATTGAGATGTTTTCGAGCTCACCCTGCGTACGAGACCGAATTTCAGCCAAAAGGCGGTAGTCATAGTCCTTTTGACTAAAATCTTGTTTTAGATGTACGACAACGTCGTCCCAAGTTTGCACACTTTCTCTAATACTACGGAACCAGTGTAGTGCGTCGTCCGTAAAAATCTCATATGCAAACTTTAGTAGCCGGTCTTTCGAGATGTTCCTAGCGTCTACAAATTCATCCACTCTTTGTATGAAAGAGAAAACACAGGATTTGCCAGAATATTTTAACTTTGTCAAATCAGACGACAGGTTACGATCGCAAGTAACCACTGTAGTTTCAGTAGTTTCAGGTTCTGAGTTTGAACCTGCATTAGAATTTGAAGCTGGTCTTAATACTGTGATTTCTTTGTACTGGTTGCTAAATATAGTGCAATTCGATTTATGCTGATCGACCACCTGAGCACTGACATTTGTGATGCGTTTAAGTCTGTGGTAAATATGATGCAGTAAATTTTCAGTGCGCAAGAACAACGTTTTGTCAAATTTACTTTTTAGGGACGAGAGCATAGTTTGAGACTTTGTTAGACTTTCCTTGACTGCGTCCAGGTCAACCGCAGGCTCTAAGTGAGATTCCAAAATGTCCTCAGGGGGTATTGCTAATTTAACAATCTGACTACGAAGATCTTGTACAGAGCCGCCTGTACCACCTCTAAGGATGACCTCGTATTCGAGTTCAGCTTTTTGGAGTGACAGATACTTAATCGGATACGACATGTTTACTTTTTCACAGAAAAGGGTATGTGTTGTGATTACAAATGATTGAAAAGCAGTGATTGTATAGTTGCTAAGTATGTGGTATAAGTAATAGGTAGTTAGAATATTGTATTTATTAAATTAAGTTATAATAGGTTTATAAATGTAAGTATTGTGGGTAGACACGTATTTGATACTTTGTACTACTTATTATTAATATAAGCCTTTAGAATTAAGGCAACCACGTACCAAACAACTGCTCAAATCAACCTTAAAATTAGGTTTAATAACACCAAGGAAATATAAATCTAGAAGTATACACGTGATGATTAATATAGCCACCAACACCCATGAAAACCAAAAAGATAACAAATGCCAAGGACCTGTTTCATATGCTCAGCTCAGAAAATACCTAGATTGGGCGCCATTGTGACGTTTTAGCGTCGCATAAATGTAGGTAGATTGAAGCCGGTCGAAATTAAACAACCCGAAAGGAAATTTACAATTATTTATTAAAAATGAAAAGTAGACTCGACTAGGTCGCGGGTTTATATCTGGCTGGCATTTAGTGTGAAACAACGTCCTTGTAATTGGGGTCACTTCCCTGCACTGTCCAACGGCACGTAGTCCACGTAGATGTTGAAGCGGGAGTTCGAGGTTCCGGGATTCGGGTCTGCAACGCAGGTCTACCGGATACGCGCAGGAGCATGCGCGTGAAGGTTGGTGAGCTCCAAATCAAACCCCAAACTTGGTCCCTGGAATTCCCGGAAAATAGTCGTTTCACAAAAAGTCCAAATTCGTGTAAGTGACTGCGACATCGGGATTTATTGTTGAATAAATATGCTCGCGTTTTAGTTGGCTATATTAGTGAACCCCAAAGCATTTAATGGTGATCAAAAGATGTGGCAGTCACAAACAAAATCAACAGTTTCATGATCAAGCAAAATATGAAATGAAACTATCAAAACCTTATGAAGAAATGTACTAAACTAATTACAATATGACCAAAAGCATTATTGTTGCATTATACTGCGATTGTATATGAAACTACAATTTAATTAGCTAGAAATAATGTAATTTAGCTAGTATTACATGAGTTTTTTATGAAGTGGGTAGATGATATTTCTAGAAGCCTTTAGAAGCGTGATAGTCCCAGCATGATTCAAATGGGCAGATAATGTTATAACATGATTTAGACTAATGTACAGTGAGAACTAGTTATATTTTTAATATTTTCTACATGTAAAGTGATTTATAACTATCTATGATAACTTAATCTAAGTAGTAAAATATTCACAACACTCACCCAATTCGGGGAAATACTGGCACTTAATTTTAACACAGGTTATAGGTATTGATGGTTCACTCCGAAACTTAGCATCTGTCACACCATCATAGTTAGAAAATCTTTGGGAATAAATCCCATGGTTATTAAAGTGGTTGACCTGTCGCGTTCCTCGCCGTAATGCAAATGTCAGTGGCGTGCGTGTCGCCTTCGCTGGTCGCGGCCGCGTTCTTATCGCGAGTCGGTGACGTCACTCATTGTATTCGTAACTAGTTTGCCTAATAGTAAATGTGCGCAAACGATTCTGTCTGTATGTAAATACATTATATTTATTATAGTTGTAATATGTGGATTGGATGATTTTTGAGTTGTAAATATATAGTTAGGCTTTTAAATATAGTATAGATCTTTAATTTAGTAGAAATAAAGGTAAACCGTTACAAGCTCAGTGGGCAATTTTGGGTCGAATATGGCAAGAACGGGCTCTTCGGTTAAGCAACTAATTATGTAATTACGAGCCACGTCTTGTTCACGTCCCCAAAGAAACGGTACCCCGTTTTTAGTTAATTTCGCAATGCAAGCGGTTTTAGTTGCGTAGTTAGCAATATAGCGCCTAAAGTAACCGGCTAGACCCAAAATATGCAGCACTTCTTTGACATTAGTGGGTTTTTGGGATTTCACATTTCGCGTCCACTTTCCCAGGGCTCGGTCGTACCTGACCTTGCAAAATAAGTCTGCCCAAGTATTACATTTCGGTTTCCAGGAAGGCGCACTTCTTGAGATTTATTGAAAATCCTGCAGCAGTGAGTGTTGTTAGTACTTGACGTAACATTGTCAACCCATCGTCTACTGTATCCGAAAGAATCAAGACGTCATCGATATAAGTAAGGACCCTTCTAGTATCAATCAGGGCCTTCAAGGTCTTCGAAATAATCCGCTGATATACCACCGGAGCATTTGCCAAACCATATGGCATTTTCAAATATTCGAACTGACTCTCTGGGGTGACAAATGCTGTCTTACTGATGGAATCATCATCCTTCATAGGTACCTGATGGAAACCGGTGACCATATCAAGACTCGTAAAATATTTGGCACTACCCAACTTGTCGATATGGTCATCGATCAACGGCAAGGGAAACCTATCCTTGATAGTTATGGCATTTAGAGCGCGATAATCCACGCACATCCTATCAGAACCATCCTTCTTTTTGACGAGTATGATAGGACTTGCGTATTCCGACTGTGATTCACGAATAATGCCCTTGCTTAAAAGGTCGTTGATTATACCACGAACGCCCGCCTTTTCATTAGCCGATAGTTTATAGGGACGATAGTGCACAGGAGCATCACTGTTAAGCTTTATTTCCATGTATCCAGTGTTGACAGTGGACGTTGCGGTACCGGTGATAAAAGAGTCCGAGTATTCATTCAAGAGCGACAGCAATGTAGTTTTAGCCTCGCCTACCAGGGGCGTATTTATGGCGACTGTATCTAAAGCACGCAATGAGACACTTTTTCTACTCGAGTGAGACTCTGTGTATCACCAGTACGGACGTAGGTCACGCCTGCACGGTTCAGGACATCCGTGCCCAGTAGCACGGGCGCACCTATACTGTCAGAAGGTACAACATACAGATCTACCTCTAAAGAAATCTCGGGAAGTTCTACCAGCGTAGTCACATAACTAGTCGATTCTATCTCCTGACTACCAATACCGCGAATAAGTCGAAATGTAGGTTTTCTGTTGCATTTGAGATGCTTCAGTACAGAGGTAGAAATAAGGGGAAATGTCTGAACCACTATCAATCAAAACATCTACCGGCACTTTTTCAATAACAGCGTTCATTATGTTACTTTGTTGCGAAATGTTGTTATTTTGGCAAAAATTTACATTGCTTGTACTTTTATTGTTAGTTTCGACACGCCGTTTAACAAAACATCTATCAGTTGAGTGCCCCGCCTTTCCACAATATGTACACGACAAAAATGGCCCGTTCCCGGCCGCAGAGGTCACAGTCGCATTGTTTGTTTCTGTTTTCTGCTTTTTAGGGAAATTCCAATGCTTATGGCCCGTGCCGCCACAAAGAGAACACTTCCAATCGTTATTCACTACGCCACGCTTACGCAAGCCGTTGGGGCGCTCGTTTGATGAACGGACTAAATTGCGGGTATCGCGAAAATCATTTTTGGGTTTTGAATAAACCGATAGAAAAAAGTTCGTTACATTGTAACTTTGCATTTGATGCAGCGGCTTTAACTTGGGGGTCAGTTAGTCCTCGAATAACAATTGCAGTTATCAGATCATCGGATAACCCCTTTACAATTTTCAAACGCAATAATTATTTTCGAGCGTACTCAGCGTAAGTAGGAAACTTATTTGAGTTCGTGCTCATAACGTCGTACAGAATATTAGCAATGTCAATACTCCGTGGGCAAAGTGAATGGAAGTCAGACTTAAAATTTGTCTATGTACGATCATTAGAAGTCCAATCACTCAGCCAAGTACGCACGTCGCCTTTGAGACAGCTACCAATGCGCGACAAGCACTCATGATCGGCCACACGGTTTAGCTCGCGACCTCTGTCCACTTCAGCACACCAAGCATCAAAATCATGCACATTAGGGTCAAAACTAGATATGTAGTAGTGACTAGGCCTGGCTTGCAAAAGAGAGGTCAGCGCGCCCACAAGTTTGTCCGTAGCACCACTACTAGGTTCAGACGAAATAAAATTAGTCTCGCCTGATGCTACAGGCAGCGGTGGCGTTTGGAGGTATCGGTGTCGGGCAAGACCCTATGGCCGACGTGGTGCTGGCAGACAATCGACCCTCGATTGCAGTTAGGCGACCGAGGATATTATCTAGTACAAGGTTGCGGGAACCGTCACGACTGCTATAGGAACTGTCGCGACGGCGCCACCCGCGCGCTCCATCATGTCGACTGCGAGGACCACGTTGACATTCACGAGATCTACTGCGATGTCCAAACGGGCTATCGCCCCTTCTGTTCTTAGACCGAGAGGGTCGTCCCGACAAAATTAAATGGCTGTACTCACAGTTTGTCCAGTGTACAGGGTTGATGAAAAAGTTCCAGATTTAACGGTTATGATTAAAATGAAATTTACAAAGAAGCCGTTTGAGCGACTAGGACCCGTGGTTATCCCACTTCTGATTTTACAAATCAAAAGCAGGAATAGTTTTTTTAAAACAAATTTACTTCACTACTAAAAATAATTGTAATAACAAAAGGAAAACCGTTAAATCAGACACTCAAAGATACGTCCAACACCATGAAACGCCGCCGAAAAAGTGAAGCCCGACGCTTGCTCGACTGGCGCCAAGTAGCCAGCGGCTACCCCTCCACCAATCACTGTACTGCGCGTTTCACGCGTCTGCATGGCGCGCTGCTAGGCCCCGCCCCATCCGGGCTAGATATTTCCAACAATATATATATTGGTCCTTACAAATGAAATTGGCGTTTCGCCGTAATGGCCACTTTGATCTCAAATATCTCCTCTATGGTTAGGAATTCCAAATTCAAATTTTACAGCTATTTACTCATGTGTTTCTAAAATTATAATTCATTTGTTTTTTCCTCAATTGCTTTTTTCTTGCGTCACTCAGCTTACAAAATGGAAAACTTGAAATATCGCGTTATTTACGAGTATGAGTTCTACCGTGGCACCAGTGCTGCAGAAACGGCTCGAATGATTAATGATGTGTATGGCGATGGTACCGCAATAGAAAACACAGTGCGATTTGGTTCCAACGTTTTCGTTCTGGAAATTTCGACCTGCAGAACAAGCCCCGTGGATGGCCGGAGACTAAAGTTGATAATGAAGTATTGAAGGCTATTGTGGAAGCGGATCCATCGCAAACCACGTCCGAGTTAGCTGGAGGCTGCGGTGTTAGTGATAAAACTGTTTTAATCCACTTGAAGCAAATTGGGAAGGTGAAATAGCTTGAAAGGTGGGTACCTCACGAACTGAGTGAAGCAAATCAACAAATGCGCGTTGACTGCTGCGTTGCATTACTCACCCGGCACAATAATGAAAGGATTTTAAATCGAATCATTTTCTGTGATGAAAAGTGGATCCTGTACGATAATCGGAAGCGCTCATCGAAATGGCTAGACCCTGCCGAACCTGCCAAACCATGCCCCAAGCGAAAATTTACTCCAAAAAAGTTACTTGTGAGCGTTTGGTGGACTAGTGCTGGTGTCGTTCACTACAGCTTTCTTAAATCTGGCCAGACGATTACGGCAGATGTCTATTGTCAGCAACTGCAAATCATGATGGAAAAGCTAGCTGCTAAACAACCGAGGCTGGTCAATCGCTCTAGGCCACTGCTGCTTCATGATAACGCTAGACCACACACTGCACAACAGACGGTTACCATATTAGAGGAGCTTCAATTGGAGTGTCTAAGACATCCACCGTACTTTCCGGACCTTGCTCCAACAGATTAACATTTTTTTCGAAATTTGGATAACTTCTTGAAAGGGAACAAATTCAACTCCGATGGGGCAGTCCAAACCGCCTTCAAAGATTTTATTGATTCCCGTCCGAATGATTTTTTTAGTAAAGGGATCGAAGAACTACCTATGAGATGGCAAAAGTGTATAGATAGCAATGGTACATACTTTGATTAAATAAATATATTATATTAAAAAAACCGGTCAAGTGCGAGTCTAAATCGCGCACGAAGTGTTCCGTACCACCGTACAATGGAAGCGATGGTGTAGAGTGAATAGTTTGGATTTTACACAGCAAAATATTGTTTACAAAGTTATTGGTGCGGTTACTTTCACACTCCATGTACGTAACCAGGTGCATCCATAAGTTTGTATGTGATGTTGTTGTATGGGAGCCCCCTTAAATATTTATTTTATCCTGTTTTTTAGTATTTGTTGTTATAGCGGCAACAGAAATACATAATCTGTGAAAATTTCAACTCTCTAGCTAGCTAGGTTCTTGAGATACAGCCTGGTGACAGACGGACGGACGGACGGACGGACGGACAGCGAAGTCTTAGTAATAGGGTCCCGTTTGGAACCCTTCGGGTACGGAACCCTAAAAAACGACTTTATGTTCCTCCCATGCAAAACGCCAATTTCATATGTAAGGACCTAATATACGTGGGGCGCACTGTAAGTTTCCGGAATGAATATGAAAAAATACTATTAAAGGTACAAAATTAATTTATTGTTTTTCAAAATAATCTCCCTTGGCGTCTGTTCGATTCCAAATCGATATTCGATCGATGGTTTCGGAACGGCCATTTTGAATTTGACGTTGCTGCCAACCTAGCAGTTTTTTGACAACTGACAGACGGAAAGCCCTCGCGATGTAACGCGTATTGATTTGGGCATTGAAATTAAATCGTAAGCCATCTGGAATGTATTCGGGTTCCCCTCAGGATTGTCTATATAGCTGAGTGTTTTGTGGTTCCCCGAACCAGATAAAGTTCGCATTTACGTGGCCGATTGGTTTTTCCCACGTAACATAACCTGTGTTGGAACACTGTGCTCGTCGAAGCTGGCCTGCCAGCCATACCTGGTTGGCTGAAGAACCTGTCTACCAAGAAGAGCCTAGGGTGCACCCGGGCCTTGCAGAGAGACAGGAGTTTGACGGGAACGAAGCACAGACCAGGTCAGATAGATTCATAATTAATAGCTCGGTGAATCGCCGACGTTCACACTTCTTGGCATCTGATAGCTACGCTACCTCGTAGCTATGGGCCCCTGCGAGGTCATTAGGTGCCGAGAAGCCTGAACATTTTGGTAGCAGAGCGTGGTTTCCTGAGATTTGCAGCCGTCAAGGGCTCCAGGAACCCACGATTTGGGACTATCAATCTGTAGGTATAGGCGGTTATTAGCTAACTTGGTGTTGTTCCTGTATCCACATAGATTGGTAGTATTATAAGCTATAAGTCTATTGCTGGTAGTAGACAGACAGATATAACAGTTTTCCCTAAATGACCAGTTGTACTGAGATGTGACTCAGAATAGTAGATACTCAACTTAGGTACATTGTAGGTGAATTGAAATTTGCATTGAAGTACCAGTTAGTCAATCTATTAGTGGTCTAGTAATGCTAATGAATGTTTGGTTAACATAGGTAGTTACATCTATTGATAGCAGGCTATTACATTGTTTTCAGTTTATAGCAATTTATAACTTGAACTAATATTGACTATCTGTGTGTGTTATAATGAAAAAGGGAAACTAAATTGTATTTACAGAATTTATATAGATATAAAACTCGGTTCCTATTGTTTAAGGAAAACAGCATTGTTTAAGTTGTGGTTTAGGGTTCCCTCGTTTGGGTTATAGACTGGAGGGTCCAATAAAATTGAGTTACTGCAAATTGTGAGTAAGTATCGTTCCGATCATGTCGTTATCTGAAATCCAGAAGGGTGTTTCTAAGGAACTCAGATGGTTTTCCTCCGCACACGGTCTGATAGACCGTTTAGATAGGCATGATGTGGTATTGGAGCGGTCTATGGACGTTAAGGAACGTTACAACAGGGTGCTCGAATTGTCCGCGCAGGCGGAATCAGTTGATGGTTGCGCACCTGACAGGCTGTCACGGTTGCTAGGGGATGTCGACCAATGTATGGAGATGGCAGCTGCTATCACGCAGAAGGCTGCGGACATACGTAGACAGCGCGAGTCCAGCCATGGTGGTGACATTGAAGCACCTCTGCCGCTTCAGGGTTCAGGGTCCAGGTTACCGGCCATAACTATGCCTACTTTTGACGGAGTGTCCGGTGAATGGATGAGCTTCATCAATCTGTTCGACAGTTTGGTGCACATGCGATCGGACATTACCAAGTCTGTCAAGATGGCTCAGCTGGTGGCAGCATTGAGGGGTGAGCCTAGGGAGCTGGTCGCTCATTTGACAGTTACGGAGGGTAACTATGAAACGGCCAGACAATTGTTGGTCAGACGTTACCATAACAAACGGAGGTTGGCCGATGCCCAACTGAACCGTTTGTTTAGTATCCCGGTTGTTAACAAGGTCGGGGCCATACAGACGGAGGTTTTGAACCCGTTGTTGTCCGTCACCAAGGCCCTAGAGAATCTTGGACTTCCGGTTGGTGAATGGTCGTACCTACTGCTGTACATTGTACTTTCCCGCCTACCCGCTGACGTGCAGACTCGTTTCGAACAGTCTCACGGGAGGTCGGCCGAGGACCTGCCCGCCTTCTCCGACTTGGTCGGATTCTTGGAAGAGGAGGCTCGACGGGCAGAGAATTTGGGGTTGACGGTCACCCATCCTTCGGAGCCACAGAGAGCTGCCGGGAGCGCTGTGAGTAGGGGCTCTCCGACGAGGAAGGACCGCACCAACCGGCAGTCATATGGGACTGTGAGTGCATTGACCCCACATAGTGAGACCTGCCCATGTTGTAGGCAGATTGGCCATGCTGTGGCCAATTGCAATAAGTTCGGGGAACTTAGGGTTGAGGGACGGCGCCGGATGGCCAAGCAGCGGAGCTGGTGTTTCCTGTGCCTCGGGCCACACATGGCTAGGGACTGCACGCGCACAAAAATGTGCGGATATTGTGGTGGGGCCCACAACAATCTGTTGTGCATGAACCGGTCCGGCCAACAGCCACCACAGGGCCGTACCCAGGGTGACACGGCATGGGGCCCTGAGAATTCGTTTGCGACTCGGAGCGCAACTCAGGGGCCAACGTCCCCACGTGCACAGGGCAGTTCTAGGGTGCAGGGCCGCACTCAGGGTCATCACATGGGGGGCCCTGAGTTTTCGGTTGCGACTCAGCATCCGAATCAGCGGGCAATGGGGCCACAAGCACGCAGCCACCCAGGGGTGCAGGGCCGCACTCAGGGTCATCACATGGGGGGCCCTGAGTTTTCGGTTGCGACTCAGCATCCGACTCAACGGGCAATGGGGCCACAAGCACGCGGCCACCCAGGGGTGCAGGGCCGCACTCAGGGTCATCACATGGGGGGCCCTGAGTTTTCGGTTGCGACTCAGCATCCGACTCAGCGGGACATTGGGTATGTTGAGCAGGCCGTAACGGGCGGGTGGCATGGGACACCTTCGAGTTATGCGGATGCGGTTCGGACGCCGCCTCAGTTGTCGCCCCGCTCGTCGCCTCGTCCTCGTCGGTCGCATGTGATGTCCCCCCCGCTCATGGAGCGGCCACGGTTGAATTCACGCCCACCCCCCTTCGGGGGGCGTCGTAGGGTGGCAATGGAACCGGCGCGTGGGCCATTTGTACAATGGGACCCTCTGGCGTATAGCTGCATACCTGATCGGTTACAGGCAGAGTGGGGCCCCGGGGGCCCTCGCTAGGAATTTGCGGCCCAACAATTTGTTGCCCCCCAACCGGAGACGGTGGTGTTACCGATCGCCTCTGTGCTTGTTTGGGATTTGGCGGGCAACCCAACATACGTTCGCGCCCTATTAGATTCTGGAGCTCAGGGCTGCATTGTATCGAATGATTTAGCAAAATGGTTGGGCCTCAATATAAATAATGTATCGCTGCCGAGGAAATTGGTCCCTGCTGGGGATTACAGGGCAACCCTTCACGGGTTTTGTGATGCCTCTGAACGAGGGTTTGTGGCAGCGGTTTATTTGCGAACCGTCACCTCCACCGGGGAGGTCGACGTGCGTTTGGTTTTGGCAAAAAGCAAGGTAGCGCCTATTCGGACAAGGATGACGATTCCAAAACTGGAACTGTCCGGGGCTGCTCTTTTGACCAAACTTTTGAATCACACTCTAACAGTGTTGCGTGGGTCAGTGGTTTTGGAGGATACGATGTACGCGTGGACGGACAGCCAGATTGTTTTGTGCTGGCTGAAGGCTTCGGTCCATAACTTAGAGGTTTTTGTTGCGAACCGTGTCTCCCAGATTGTGTCGTCTGAGGTCCCACTGACCTGGAGACATGTACCAGGAGAATTGAACCCGTCTGATTGTGCATCCAGGGGATGTCGGGCTCCTGAACTCGTTAGACACCATTTGTGGTGGGGACCACCCTGGCTTGCCAGGAGAGAATCGGACTGGCCCCACAGCCATGTAGTAGTATCTTCGGATCATGGCCCCAGAGCGGCCGTGCATGTTACCCAGAAGGCTGAGGACCCTGACGCCGGGTTTCTGCTGGACCGGTATAGCTCACTTGACAAGTTGATAAACGTGTCCACTTGGATTAGGAGATTCGCTCGAAATTGTCGTACTCCTCGCGATCAGCGAACGTTGAACCCTATTCTGAATCCGGCAGAGCGAAACGAGTCGCTACTGAATTTGGTCCGGTTGGTACAGTCCTCGAAGTTTGGGGCAGAATTGGAGATTATACGAAGTGGACGTTCGAAATTGAAGGGAGCCGTCGCGCGTCTCAACCCCTTTGTTGATTCGACCGGGTTACTTCGGGTAGGAGGAAGATTGCGCAATGCGAATCTGTCGTATTCGGCTCGTCACCCACTTCTGCTCCCCAAGGGGGGACAGTTAGTTGAATTGCTGGTGACTGATCGTCATATTAAAAACGCGCATGCCGGCTGTAACGCGTTGTTGGCCACGCTCCAGCGGGAGTTTTGGATCTTATCTGCCCGCCGTGTCATACGGAACATCGTGTTTCGGTGCATGCCTTGTTATCGACTTAAGGCTGCCACGATGCAACCTCTCATGGGGGACTTGCCCCCTGATCGTGTGAATGAGGTCAGAGCGTTTTCAGGTGTTGGTACGGATTTTGCCGGACCGTTTATGGTGAAGAGTTCACGATTGCGTACCGCTAAGCAATACAAGGCGTACCTATGTGTGTTTGTTTGTTTATCCACCAAGGCGGTACATCTCGAGCTCGTTGCTGATCTCTCGACAGAGGCTTTCATTGCTTGTTTGGATAGGTTTGTTTCTCGAAGGGGACTTCCAACTTTGATCCGCTCTGATAACGGCACTAACTACGTCGGTGCGGAACGATACTTACGAGAGATAGTCAACTTTTTGAATGTAAATAAAGTGGATATTGGAACGGCCCTCTCCCGTCGGGGTATACAGTGGACCTTCAGCCCACCGAGTTGCCCCCACTGGGGTGGGATTTTTGAGGCCGTAGTTAAGTCAGCTAAGACGCACTTGGGGCGTATAGTAGGTCAGACCGCGCTGACTTTTGAGGAGCTCGCGACATTGTTTTGTAAGATCGAGGCCGTTCTCAATTCGCGACCGTTGTGTCCGCTCAGCTCGGATCCAAATGACCTGGAGGCTCTGACCCCAGGCCATTTCTTGATAGGACAGCCACTTAACGCGTTGCCCGAGCACCCCTTCGAGGGAGTGAAATTGTATCGGTTGTCAAGGTATCAGATGTTGCAGCAGTTTACACAGAATTTCTGGAAGCGTTGGTCGCTCGAGTATCTGCATATCTTACAACAGCGCCTTAAGTGGACTGACAAAACCAGCCCCCCTAGTGTTGGTGACCTCGTTCTGGTTAAGGATGCTAACCTACCGCCACTACGTTGGCGCAGGGGGCGCATTGTTAACTTATTCCCTGGCAAGGACGGGACCCCCCGGTCTGCAGAGGTTCTAGTAGGAGGCTCGGCTCTAAAACGAGCGGTAGCAACGTTGTCTCGGCTGCCCGTAGATTAGGGGACAGGTGGGTGCCTGTCCGGGCGGGTGATTGTTCGATTCCAAATCGATATTCGATCGATGGTTTCGGAACGGCCATTTTGAATTTGACGTTGCTGCCAACCTAGCAGTTTTTTGACAATTGACAGACGGAAAGCCCTCGCGATGTAACGCGTATTGATTAGGGCATTGAAATTAAATCGTAAGCCATCTGGAATGTATTCGGGTTCCCCTCAGGATTGTCTATATAGCTGAGTGTTTTGTGGTTCCCCGAACCAGATAAAGTTCGCATTTACGTGGCCGATTGGTTTTTCCCACGTAACATAACCTGTGTTGGAACACTGTGCTCGTCGAAGCTGGCCTGCCAGCCATACCTGGTTGGCTGAAGAACCTGTCTACCAAGAAGAGCCTAGGGTGCACCCGGGCCTTGCAGAGAGACAGGAGTTTGACGGGAACGAAGCACAGACCAGGTCAGATAGATTCATAATTAATAGCTCGGTGAATCGCCGACGTTCACACTTCTTGGCATCTGATAGCTACGCTACCTCGTAGCTATGGGCCCCTGCGAGGTCATTAGGTGCCGAGAAGCCTGAACAGCGTCTATGCACTTTTTCATTCGATGAAACCAGTTTTGAAAACTTTTGTGCCACTCCTCTGTGGTGACCTCTGAAACGTGTTTTTCATACTCCTCGACAGCCTCTTCTGGTGATGAAAATCGTTGACCGCGTAATTGGTTCTTAATTTTTGGGAACAGAAAAAAGTCACAAGGTGCCAGGTCGGGACTGTATGCAGGATGACTCATGAGTTCTACATTTTTCGCCTTCAAAAAGTCGTTTGTCTGTCTGGCCGTGTGAGAACTAGCATTGTCGTGGTGCAGGATGATACGGCGTTTACGGTTATTTTTACGGAGTTCGTCAATAACTTCCGGCAAACAAATGGTCGTGTACCAGTCACTATTCACTGTACGACGATTCTCTAAAGCAACAGTAGCCACGTGTCCAGTTTTATTAAAAAAAGAAGCAATCATCCGCTTAGATGCACTTTTCACGCGCGCCACTTTGGTTGGTTGGAAAGACCCATACGCTCGATTGCTGCTTTGTTTTGGGATCGTAGTAATAAATCCATGTTTTGTCACCTGTTACTATGTCCCACACCAAATTTGACGCACCTTCGTTGAATCTGGTAAGCATGGCACTGCACCAAGTGACGCGGTCCGTTTTTTGAGCCTCGGTCAAGTTGTGTGGGATCCACCGCGAGCACAGCTTTCTCACACCCAAATGTTTGTGTAGGATTAATTGTATTTGACTCATGCCTATTTCTAAGGATGCGCGAATTTCATGGTAGGTCACATGCCTGTCTGTTTCAATCATACGGCGCACAGCATCGATGTTTTTGTTGATCACATCGGTGGACGGCCGACCATCGCGAGATTCGTCACTGAGATTGATACGACCACGCTTGAATTCTGCAAACCAGCTATAAACAGTTGTCTTGCATGGTGCTTCATTGCCAAAAGCTGTTTCAAGCCGAGCGATGCTTTGTTGAGCTGTCAAATTACACTTAAAATCGTAGAAAATCATACTACGAAAATTTTCCCGAGTTAAATCCATGTTGATGCAGACACACAATTTTTAAATGGCGCCACAAGGTAAAAACAAAAGGCAGTCAGATGAAACAAACTGCATTCTACAGCCAAAGAGTTCTATTTTCAAATGTTGCAATAAATTTTTAAATATTGTTTATGTAAGTGGCCAGTTCCGGAAACTTACAGTGCGCCCTATGTATATATATGGTTATGATTTAGTTTATTATACGGTTTATTCATATTTTTACGTTGTATTTAAGTAATTGTGTATGCAGTCTATTTTTAGCAATTAGGGTTATCAATATAATATTGTTTGTAGTATATATTAGTCGAAATATTTATAGAGTTTTATTGTACGCGCATGTCTTCCCCCGCTCAACCATCACCTTTCCTACCATCTTGGTTTGCTGGAAGAAATCTTTTTTGAGAGATAAGCTCGCCTTTGTACATGTTTTTTTTATTATAAGTTATCTGTATGTCTGTTTTGTGTAGTACAATAAAGAAATTACGAATTACAAAAAACAACTGAATCTATCTGCTGGGTCAAAATTTTGTTATACTCAATCTCTATATTTATAGCATTCTATAAAATTGGTGTTGCATAGGATGTTATAAGGATACATGTGTTATTTATGGACCTTGTAATAAAGGCATTGAAATAGAAGAGAGGGAAACAAAGTTTGTTAATTTATAATTAAGTGTAATATTGACTAAAAGTCAGTGGAAAGTAATATCAGTCATGAAAAAATATCCTAGAATAGTAGTTTATGTGACTGCTACATAATGGAGGGAATTAATTCTCGAGAGTGGGTTTATGAAACGAGCCAAAGGCGATTTTCATAATAATATCACTCGAGAGTTTTAATGCCTAATTATATACAGTTACATACACTAGTTTATCTACACACATATCATAAGCTCTCTTTGATGTGTTCAGGAACCGCATGCTGTAATGGTACACACATTGAATACAAGAGTCAGTTCATTTAATACTTCATTTTGCGTAACAGAGGGCTAGCCCATAACCACACTGTAATGGTACACACATTGAATACAAGAGTCAGTTCCTTTAACGCTTGGGTTATTGAGTGATTCGAAGTAAGTTGGCAAGAAAGGGGCCTGAGAACGTGGTTAATTCGGGGAAGAGAGGTCGGGTCAGGTTTTTTTGTCGCATTCCTGCGAAATGTGTAGGGATCAAAGCCGATTTGGCTGCGCGCTGAATAAATTATGAATAACTAAATAATGGAAGGTTTATGGAACTATACGGAGAAAGCTAATGTGTTGACTGCAAATATACAATTGCGATTGATTATTACGTTGTGGTGAGTCTGACATCACGGGTTTACGTATCTTTCCAGTGATCTTTGTCTTAGACGCTAGCGGTCGGGCAGTCAGGCTAGATTAATTGCAACCGCTTTATAGCCAGCGATCGACAAATTTTGTGTATCGGCAATACCAAATGACTTGAGTGATAACCGATGGTTGATTAGAAACTATGCGTACACAAAATTGTAGAACAGCGGGCGTGCATGGCATGTTTGATTGAAATTAGACCCTGTGTAGTTAGTGATAAGAAGCAGCTTGCGCTTGGGCAGTATAGATTAATCGTGATAGATTACACAGACAATCAAAAACAAACCCGAATAATGAAGGCTTCAAAACAACGTATATAAGATACCGAAACTTTTGTACAAAATTACTAAAGAAACTTAAGAGACAATTCGAATCATCAGAACTCCAAAAAGCTGGAAAAAACTCAAAACTTATTTGGAATACTGTTAAAAAAATATCAAACACTACTAAACCCAAATCCATACCCTCTCAGTTAATTTTATCATCCTTACCGCCGAAAGTCTCCTGTAACAATGTTAATAGTTTTTTTGTAAATATAGGAAAGAACCTAGCGGACGATTTAATTAAAAATTCCCAATCTGCGCGAATATCTCAAATACAATCTCATCCATCAACAACCTCCTCTTTTGCTCTCATCCACACCGACCCAGATGAAATAATAACCTCAATCCGGACTTTAAAACCACACGCTGCCACCGGCTGGGACGGTATCTCGTCTATAATCCTCAAACGGTACTCAAACCAACTGGCTCCTATTCTCAGCCATATTTTCAATCTCTGCTTTGAACATGGCGTTTTTCCCAGTGCTCTTAAAAAGGCTATCATCCATCCAATCTTCAAGAGCGGAGATAGGTCCTCCCCTAATAACTATCGTCCAATAGCAGTTCTTCCGTCTCTTTCCAAAATTCTGGAACGCCTGATAAATTGGAGATTTCTGTCCTATCTTGAAAATAAAAACTTAATTTCCCCACATCAATTTGGCTTTCGTCGCCACATCTCCACTACAGATGCTGTTCTCCGATTAACAAATACAATAGTCAATCATTTAAATAATAATAAAAAAACACTAGCTATATTTCTAGATTTGGCAAAGGCCTTTGATACTGTTCCTATCCCCGCTCTTCTCAACAAGCTCTCCTCAATAGGAGTCAGAGACACCCAACTTGATCTTTTCCGTTCCTACCTTACAGAGAGATTACAGATTGTAAAAATAGGCGAATGTCTTAGTGATGAGCTAGAGATATCCTATGGTGTTCCTCAAGGTAGTATACTAGGACCGATCCTTTTCCTTGTCTTTATCAACGACCTATGTAACATATCCCTCACAAACGGTTCCATTATTACTTATGCCGATGACACTGTACTCCTATTTGATGCCAATACCTGGACTGATCTACAAATCATAGCCCAGACGGGCTTTAACAGCATACATAACTGGCTTTTAGTTAACTCCTTAACTATCAATACCTCCAAAACTAAATTCATACCCTTTTCTGTTACCTCAGTAAACCAACCAAGAACAAATTTAATCATTAAAGCACATCTCTGTCATCTTCCTTCCAACCGTCCAAATTGTGTATGCCCCTATATTGCTCAAACCGACACCATAAAATATCAAGGCATTGTCCTGGATAAACATTTAACCTTCAAAACTCACATTGAAACTCTCACTTCTAGGCTACGTAAACTTATGTATGTTTTCAAATCAATCAGAAATGTTGCTTCTTCCCACATTATTAAAATGACATATCACGCCCTAGTTCAGTCCATTCTCACATATTGTATCCCCTGCTGGGGTGGAGCAGCTAAAACCTTTCTACAATCCCTTGAAATTGCACAACGAGGTGTACTTAAAGTAGCAACAAAACGTCCGATTCACTTCCCCACAACCGAGCTCTATAAACTATGTGACGTTCTCACGGTCCGTCAACTTTTTATATTAAAGACTAACCTTCTTCAACACCACATTACACCTTACGACCCGATCTCGAAACGTCGTAAGGATAGAATCTGTCATATCCCCTTCCCAAAGCTTACCTTCACTAAACGTCATAATGCCTACCTGGGTCCCTATCTTTACAACAAAATTAACAAAATCTTACCCATTCATCACATATCATACCATGAATGCAATCTAAAATTGACTGATTACCTAAAATCGCTTTCCTATGATGAAACCGAGAATCTTCTCTCACCCTTTTTGGTAATTCAAGGGTATAGAAATTCCCATTTACCTGCGTAATACACCTTCAGAAGACACACACTGTAAACACACACACACACACACACCACACACACACACACACACACCACACACACACACACACTCACAAACACACCCACATCACACACACACACACACACACACACACACACACACACACACACACACACACACACACACACACACACACACACACACACACACACACACACACACACACACACACACACACACACACGTTATCCATATTTGCATGTTAGTTTTAAGCTTTATTTTACCCTATTTAAAATTTCAAATTGTTTTGTAACCATTTCCTTTCCTTATTAACCTCGGAAGAGGAACGGGCCTGCGTGCCATAAACACAGGTTAATTTTTAGCCTAGCTATGGAAGCAGACACCTGCCATATGCCTATAATTTGTTATAAATTATTGTACACCCACTGTCTTGAATAAAGTTTATTATTATTATTATTATTATTATAGTATTTGCAGGGACGCCATCTCAGACGTGGGCCACCTATAAATACGAGCGCGTGGGTGGGGAAGGCATTCAGTCCTTACGTCAAACCACTGTGTTACACGTGTCTTTCGGTAATCTGTACAGTTCGGTCTGCTGTTTTACGCGTCTGGAACTGGAAGATTTGTGATTGCGTGCTACAGTGGATTTTCGTTTGCGTAAGAAGCGCCGAGATATACCTCGGTTCCTATCCTTTAAATCATCCTACCCCAAATTCCAAAACTATCCTTGGGTCGTTAGATAAGAACTTGTAGGTAATTTGATCTGAGTCTGAGTCTAGGCTTAGAGCGACCCTAATTTCTTTTTCCCTTCACCATAGGGTTCCTGGATTAGCTCTTAGGATATTCGCGGGCAAATCCTTTCCTCATTCCATTCATTTGGCGAGTTTTGAAATTCCCACACACACAAGTCTTTAAACATACAAGCACATTCAATTCAAACACAACCAACTTCGAGTGGTGTCGATGATGGACGTGGTATAACACTAGGATTTTAGACTAGGCTAGACAGGAGTTTAGTTGAGGCTAAACCTAGGTTGTCAAGGCATAGGGAGACTGTTTGATCGATGGGGTTCGCGGATGAAAATAACAAATTCATCCAAAAATCAAACAACCTATCCTGTTGATATCTTTGACATTTGAGTGTTGTCAGGGACGCGCGAAGAGATCAAATTACATTGTTTAGGGACGGGTAGATAATTTTGCCTTGCCATTGATCGTTTTGATTCAAGTTGCGTCTTTAAATTAAATATCAATTTCGCTGGGAGATCTAACGTGTAGATTGTGTCACGCACTTATTTTGCTGGGCTCAGTCGAGGAGAGCAGAGGTTAACGAGATACCTAAATCGGTATTTTCTGAAGTACGTAACTCGTTGTGGAGAGGGTTAGATCTCTAAAAGCACTAAAGAAAACGTTTCGATAACATACAGCTCGAATTGCGCAGAGTTGAAGGTTTCAAAACGTTACGGACCTTTTGAGGAAACCGCTAGTTCAGACCCATTTCGGAAAATCAAATCGCAATTGTGTGAACCCGGTCTATTTGGATCGTTATTGCCGTGAACTAATTATATAACTGGAGCCACTAAAGCCGCTACTAGCGAGCACATGAAATATCATTGAGTACTCACGTCGTAACACTACGACGAATAACCATACGATATCCCAAACAAATATTATAAATTGTGGTCGACCACGTAAAGAAGCTCCAAGCGCCCATATATACAAAAAATAAATGGTACCAGTACACATATTATAACAAAGATCGATCTGGCGCAAAACACCGCTAACTGATGCGAAATACCGGCTTGCGGGCATACTTGCTTTCTCTGTTTAACTCGAAACTCTAACTTCCTGAACCAATCTTCCGTTCGACTATTGTACGCCTAACGAACTTCTCAACAAACGAGAAATTCAGACTTATCATTCTTGACTTGACATTTTCCACAGCTGAATCGGGACATCTAAGTTGGGGGTAGATAGAATAGACGATCATAGCTTCTGATAGCGGTGGCTCGACCTTAGCTATATATGCCGTTACAATTTTTGACCGGCATTGTGGCTCTGCAGTTGTTTAGCTTGTTCTGTAGTACCATCTTCACGCAGGCGTGCGTCGGCGTTCGAAATTTGAATGTCAGTACCAACTTCACAGACAAACTAGGGACGGCACGCAGGCGGGCGTCGGCGTTCCAAATTTGAATGTCATAATATGCAGAAAAATTACACATTATGGTCATAATGTGTAATTTTTCAGATAAGAAATGAGTTTTTAACAAGTAGTTCAACATTATGCTGATCGTAAAGTGCGGTTTTTGTACGCAGTAAAGAGGGTTTATGATATGTGTGTAGATAAATGAATTTATTGTCCATTTAAATTTGTCATTTAAGTATTCAAACTGTATAATAGCATAAAATAGAAAGGGTGTAACTAAATATTCCTCTACGAAAGTGAGTTTATCAGAGCACCTTTATGAAACCTTTCAGTTACAGCCCCCATAGCTCTAGCGATGACGTCATTCATCCATCTAACTGGTTGAATAACCGCTATGAAATTCATAGCTGAGCTCTATTGAGAATACTGGCGTTGAAATTTCAGCAGTTTATGCAAACTACCCTAGGTACCTATAGACAGATTTTATTTGTAGATCTGGAATCCTAACCAGACTGACAGAGTATGCTAATCTCGCCTCTAACTTTATTTAATCAATACCTATGCGGGCTTCGGGTACCTATCTCGTTCTCATTAATAAGTGCGGAATTAAGGATCTTCTGCTCAAAATAATTAATCAGAACTCAATTACCAAATACTTAAAGGGGTGCCTATTGAAAATAACTACCCTTAATGTTATATTGGATTTATCGAGTCTGGTACTTATTTGGTAGTATTTTTAATCAATTGTCATATTTTCAAACGAGATTTTTATTTCAGAAGTGGTGCTAATGAAAATGCTTTATCTAGTATTGTATTGTATTGCTTCTGGCCCCACACTAGTATACCCTGTCGTGGGAACCAGAAACACCGACGAAACACACATATAAACACCCAAGACCTGGGGTTTTTGTTTCTTTACACCCAGCCGGGGATCGAACCCGGGACCTCTCGCATGGTAGGCAGTGCCACAATCGCTGCGCTACAGAGGTCATCTGTAATTAATTGTGTTAATTGCCTCGACATGTCTTGCTCGACTCTTCCAATTAGCGACACATGGCGGGTTATGTTGGCGGCCCCAAAAATGGCTACACGCACGAACTTATTCATCGTACCTGTTTCCATGTTTGTATTCATTGATCCAAAATGGCATTAAACTAATAACCATACATTGTTCAGACCCCGTTTTTAAATAGAAACAAACCGTATTTTTACCACAAATCGTAGTATGGAAACTCTCAAAATTAAACGTTTCGATAATGTTCTGATTCTATGACATGTAAAAAGCAACTAAGTTAGGCTGTTTTGTTGTGAAAAACCTAAACGAATCTAGTTGAAATACAGGGCTACAACTTCATAAATTTGTCTGAAGTAGTTTTGAGATGGTGCTTTAGTTTTTAGTTTTATTTTGAAGTGTAGAGGTATATATATAAATTTAAAAAAAAAATGGTTTTAACGTACAGTCTCTCTTTCTCTTTTTATCCTGCATAATATAATGGTGTATTCAACAACTGGCTAAATGAGTGCCCAACAGTGTATCTGCCACCCGGTATGGGAAAGGACGTGACGCTATGAATCAAACATACGTTTAATTGTGGCAGGTACAAATAGAAATCGTACATTTACTAGAAGTTATTGCTAAAGAATCTTTGACTGTGTTGTCTTTTCATATTCATTGAAGTAAAATTATTTTCCTCTAACATTTGTTAGCTGCGCGGATGCCGTAGTATTACTATTGAAAATGTGATGCTGATTGCAAATCAAGGTTCACAAGTGTAGCAAGTATTATGAAGGTCTCTTTTCAATCTGCGCCAGTTGTTTGAACGTACTTCTATGTCGCCAGTTTATTGGTAGCTTAAAGTTGGGGCTGTGAAGTTGGTTTAAAAATCGCTTCAATAACCTGGTAAATAAATTGAGCGAAACATTCAAGGGATGATTAATACGTTTGTTTTGTATGATTTTGACGATTCAAGATTCCACTTAACTAGCCAAATTGGGTAAAAGAACTTCCAATCGTTCTCCTTGGCCTTAGAAGATGTTGACGAGACGACACTGGTTAGGTTACCGCTTAAATGGTTTATGGAGAATCAATAAGATTTCCTGGGGAATTCTTCGGTGAATCTAGTTTGGGAGCAACTTATTATGACTGTAAGCGAGAACTGAACCAGCGTATCTCAAATATCTGCTCCGTTCTGAAGAGAACTCCACGTTTTCGTCAGAAGCGAAGGTGTCGCCAAAGGTCTAATTCCACCATACGAAGGACTTTACGAAGTTCTAAGACAAACGGCCAAATACTTCTTTATCAAATAGAACGAGATCGTCGACACATTGTCGATAATAGATTGAAGCCAGCTTTCTTGGCTGTCGAACATGCGCATTGTATCACTGTATCACGTCTTCAGCTAAAGCACGCGAAACCAAGGACCCGGAAAAAGTCGACTCAACACAGTTATCCTCGTTTAAGTGTGGTCGGAAACATAAGAGAAAGGTGAGAGTTCAACTTTAATGATGTGCATGGCTTGACATAAATAGAGATTTGGTTAACGAATTCGGCGGGGGCTATCATTCCCAATCACCAAAACGTTCAATTTCAAAACGCGGACCAAATTAAGAAATAAGTTTGTAGTATCCGGGTAAAGGCCTGCGCCCCTCGGTGGGGACATTAATGGGCTACATTTTTTATTATCATTTATTATTAGTGCAAAGAATTTTTCTGCATTGTCAGCACAGAGTAAATAATGACAACGCCATATTTGTCAATGCCAATCAATAAAGGGTACGATTTCGAAACGCGGACGAAATAATAAATTAGTTGTGAAAACCGCTCTAAATCTAAACCCATTCCGCCACCTTTGTTTGAGTATTTCAATTTCATTGGCGGATATTATCCAAAAAATGAGTTTAAGTAATGAAAATTATTGTTTCCAGATGATATACTCACAGACGCAAGATAAGTCTGTAAACAAAAAAAATAAAGTATAAAAAAATTTCATCGTGTCGAAAAACTCAAGAGGAGAGATGTCATTGTTTGGCCTTTTGCAAGATGGAGCCAAATCGATACAATCTTGAACCCTGTTTAGTACATACTCTATGTTAAAATCGACAGCCTGCGCCCATAACGACATTAAACAGAATATTACGTAAACAAAATTATCAGCTTTTCTGAAGAGATAATCAGAGGGGCATAAACGTTGCTGTATACAGGTCATTGTTTCCTGAGAACTTCTGCCACTCTCCTAGCTGTGAGATTTATATAGATTTGGGAATGGAGTGTTTGTTTTGAAGAGACATGGAGAGTGGAAATCATCCATGCCATCATGCCAAACCAAAAAAAAAACCGGTCAAGTGCGAGTCTAAATCGCGCACGAAGGGTTCCGTACCACCGTTCAATGGAAGCGATGGTGTGGAGTGAATAGTTTGGATTTTACACAGCAAAATATTGTTTACAAAGTTATTGGTGCGGTTACTTTCACACACCATGTACGTAACCAGGTGCATCCATAAGTTTGTATGTGGTATTGAAAGAATTGTTGTATGGGAGCCCCCTTAAATATTTCTTTTATCCTGTTTTTTAGTATCTGTTGTCATAGCGGCAACATAAATACATAATCTGTGAAAATTTCAACTCTCTAGCTAGCTAGGTTCTTAGATACAGCCTGGTGACAGACGGACGGACGGACGGACGGACGGACGGACGGACAGCGGAGTCTTAGTAATAGGGTCCCGTTTGGAACCCTTCGGGTACGGAACCCTAAAAAATGACACCGAATTGTAGAAAATTTCCATCTACGTCCAAATAATATCGAGAACGATTCACCCATGACGCCATAATGTAATGACATTTCTCAGAAACAACCTATACAAGGTGACATTTAATTAGCTGACCATATTTTAGTGAATGATAGTACCCGTCATTATGAACAACTTTCCCCTAGAAACATATGACCGCAAACAAAAAAAAATTGGGTACCCCATAGTAACTTGTAATCAGCTGATCGGGTCAATGTACTGAGGGTCAAATACTTTTTTCCATTTGCGACTATATGTTTCTCGGGGAAAGTTGTTCATAATGATGGGTACTATCATTTCCCAAAATATGGTCAGCTAATTAAATGTCACCTTGTATATCCCGAGAACTTTCTGTGAGTTTATACAACTATACAGAATATGTTAATAAACGCCATGAAGACAGTTTCGGTAGTGTTGCCGCTATAAAAATCTCTGGGTCCAGCTTTCGCTTGTCAAACTCTAACTATAATGCATTACAATGAATGCGTATCGAAACTAAAACGTAAATAGCTTTTATGGCGATCGTCATTACTTTGTTTAATTGTGGTCGCCACTCTTCGCTTTCATCCCTAGATCCCAGAGAATCATCATTCTAGACGAATTGTAGACTTCAAAAAACTAAAGGAAAACATATAATACTAAAACGGCATCCCATATTCCCTGGCCACATAAAAACAAGGGCGCATCGCAGAGGCTTCACGTGACTGCCGCTGATATCGACTGCGTGTGACGGCGCTTCCGGCGTGCAATATGGCGTAATCTCGACTTCCGGTAGCGCTCCATGCATAGTTGCATGACGGTATAAGCCCCGCACAATGTTAATAAGCATAACGTCATGCCGTGTGAACTGACATGACTAAAAATAATCGCTTCTTCCTCATGGCAAAACCATTTCGCCAAAATGATTTGGCTACGACGAATTCCATTTAATACAAAGAAATTTTAAAAAAATATCCAAAGTTGGTTTCGATACCGTCCCTACAGAATGCGGATTCAACGTCAAACCAATTACGCCACCGAAGACGATGAGGCAGCCGCAAATTTCGCATGATATTTGAATCATGACGATTTGGTAATTTATAAAACGTCGTGTTGTTCATTTTATTTTGTTTCTGTAGAGGCATCTGGAATACACATTTTGTGATTTTCATTTATCTACCTATTAATACAGTTCATGAGGTAAAGCCCGATGACTGACAGACCGACAGACAGGCGGACAGTGAAGGCTAAGAAATAGGCTCCCATTTGGCACCCTTCCCTGAAAACAATTTTGCAGGGAACTGTCACCATTCTGCGGTGCTTATAACGTCATGTCGCAGAGAAAATTCTGGAATCCCTTGGATTGTAGAGTTTGATTTCGGATTGTGTGACGTGGTTTGGTTCGCTTCTTCAAAAGCAAGCATAATAAATCATAAATGAGGCAAATATATAGGTAATAGTATCTGCTTTTAAATTTAAAATGCTATACGCCAAAAAAATATACTTTGGTCTCTATTTACAGCAAAGATGTTGTTTTACGAAGTTAATTTTAACGTTAAAGTTAACAGTTTAAAAGTAACAGTAAAAATGTTTATTAATAACATAGACAAATAAGTAATAAGACTGACATGATCTTTACAAAAGAGCTGTATGAGATCTAGATGGCGCTCTATTTTGAGCTTATTATACATAGGGCGCACTGTAAGTTTCCGGAACTGGCCACTTACATAAACAATATTTAAAAATTTATTGCAACATTTGAAAATAGGACTCTTTGGCTACAGCCAAACTAAACAAACTGCATTCTACAGAATGCAGTTTGTTTCATCTGACTGCCTTTTGTTTTTACCTTGTGGCGCCATTTAAAAAATTGTGTGTCTGCATCAACATGGATTTAACTCGGGAAAATTTTCGTAGTATGTTTTTCTACGATTTTAAGTGTAATTTGACAGCTCAACAGAGCATCGCTCGGCTTGAAACAGCTTTTGGCAATGAAGCACCATGCAAGACAACTGTTTATAGCTGGTTTGCAGAATTCAAGCGTGGTCCTATCAATCTCAGTGACGAATCTCGCGATGGTCGGCCGTCCACCGCTGTGACCAACAAAAACATCGATGTTGTGCGCCGTATGATTGAAACAGACAGGCATGTGACCTACCATGAAATTCGCGCATCCTTAGAAATAGGCATGAGTCAAATACAATTAATCCTACACAAACATTTGGGTGTGAGAAAGCTGTGCTCGCGGTGGATCCCACACAACTTGACCGAGGCTCAAAAAACGGACCGCGTCACTTGGTGCAGTGCCATGCTTACCAGATTCAACGAAGGTGCGTCAAATTTGGTGTGGGACATAGTAACAGGTGACGAAACATGGATTTATTGCTACGATCCCAAAACAAAGCAGCAATCGAGCGTATGGGTCTTTCAAGATGAGCCGAAACCAACCAAAGTGGCGCGCGTGAAAAGTGCATCTAAGCGGATGATTGCTTCTTTTTTTAATAAAACTGGACACGTGGCTACTGTTGCTTTAGAGAATCATCGTACAGCGAATAGTGACTGGTACACGACCATTTGTTTGCCGGAAGTTATTGACGAACTCCGTAAAAATAACCGTAAATGCCGTATCATCCTGCACCACGACAATGCTAGTTCTCACACGGCCAGACAGACAAACGACTTTTTGAAGGCGAAAAATGTAGAACTCATGAGTCATCCTGCATACAGTCCCGACCTGGCACCTTGTGACTTTTTTCTGTTCCCAAAAATTAAGAACCAATTACGCGGTCAACGATTTTCATCACCAGAAGAGGCTGTCGAGGAGTATGAAAAACACGTTTCAGAGGTCACCACAGAGGAGTGGCACAAAAGTTTTCAAAACTGGTTTCATCGAATGAAAAAGTGCATAGACGCCAAGGGAGATTATTTTGAAAAACAATAAATTAATTTTGTACCTTTAATAGTATTTTTTCATATTCATTCCGGAAACTTACAGTGCGCCCACGTAGGTTGCCATAAAAATCCAAGGCCAACAGCGCCACTTAAAGGGCAAGCATGAAAGTCACGAAATACTTCAAAATGATAATAGATGGCAGCAGCACAAACAACCACAATAACGAATAGGTACCTATCTGGGTACAACATTGTATTATTTCGGGTCGTTGACGATTTTCTCTGCGCGACACTCAAGCTTTATACTTGTCTGTATGTAGGTATCTATAACATGTTTGTAACAGAATTATCGAACGCTCTTTAGACTCACTTCCCATTTTCCGATTGAGCTAAAATTTTGCATAAGTAATTATATACGTTTAAGTTGGATGACAATGCAATATTTTTCTGACAAGGATCCGATCTGTTGATGGAGACGGATGATGGCCATGGAAACCCTGTCATAAAACGTCGCTGCCCTGTCGAGTTTTGGCTCGTTTGAATCGTCAGCACAGGTACTTTGGTGAGGTACCCGGATGAGGTCCAGGGTTGATGATGGAGCCAGAAGGTGGCCATGGGAACTCTGTTACCACACGACGCAACCCCACCTACGACACATCTAGTTCTTAAGCTTGTTTTCGTGACCGTGGTTCTAGCAAGAAAGTACGATTTAGACAGAATCTGAGTATGCACATATTTAGTGTGTTGTTAGATCATGTGACCGAAATTTCAAATTTGTTTGTACACGGGGCCTGAAATATTTCACAAAAACACTTCCTGCTAGAATCACGTTTCGAAACGTGATCCTGAAGAAAGTGTGAAATCGAAAGATTTCACTTAAATGGGCATTTAGTGTGTTGGTACTCTGTCAGGAATCGAACCTGCATCTCCTGCACCATGGAGCCATAATATTTCTACTTATTTTTAATTATTTCGTCTTAACCTTTAATTACCTACTCAAGACAACTCTTGAAATATAAAATATATCGTTCAGCAAATTTTCAATGATTATTACTATAGGAAGCTATGGAAAAAGAGCTAATTTATGATTCCTAGATGCACATCATATCAATGTCGTATGATTTCAATAAATTTTAAACCTCATTTTTGAGGTTATTCTTGCATAATTTTCTATAATTAAGTGATCCATTTTGCATTAATATTTGGAAATTGCCTTAGCTCCGGCTACTAGGGGGCTGCGGGGATCCCCCCGTACTGCAGCGCACTCACGAACGCCTCCGCAATAGGCAAGCCGACCAGCCTCGGCCGCTCCGTCTCACTCGGTGCGCAGCAGTGCGCGATCCCCTGCGACCCTCCGCGCCTCCGGCTCATGAAAAACACTGTAGAGGCTAGCCAGTCTTACTTATTTGTCTATGATAATAATAATAAGTCCACTATGACTTTAAGAATAATCTATGGACCTTTGTATGGACTCAAATAAAGACATAAGTAGAGAAAGGTGATATAAGGACTATCTAGGTTCCAAGTCCAATATGTAAACGGAAAAAATAAACTAAAGAAACTTATAAATGTGTAGCCCATTAATGTCCACAGAGTGGCAGACGCTTTTACCCGGATACGAGTAGGAATAAGCCATACTCCACCACGCTGGCTCAGTGCGGGTTGATGGAGGGGTTTTTATGACCACTACCACATAGCGGTAGCCGGGACCTACAGCTTAACGTGTCATCCGAAACACTGAACGTCCGAGAATGTACATAAGATAAATAAATTATCTCATTGGTACATGGTAAGGGATTGAACCTGCATCTCCTGTGCGAGAAGCAAGCCTGAAATCCATTTGACCACGGAGCTCTAATTTAATTTAAACTAAAAAGCAAAGAAACTTGATCGATACTGAAATGCAAGACATATCCTTAGGCTGTGTGATTGGAAAGTTATTGTAAATCTTAATCGCCGTGCGATCGCCAAAACGCTGACAATAAGTTCATGTCTAATTCTATACCGACAGTGTGCGGTGCCCCGGATATTGAATGCTCGGCCCCGACCTAATAGTGAATCGATTCTTCGATTCAAGTTGTAAGAGAAGATCGCATAACAAACATGTATGAAGGATGAATAACAATAGAGAATAGTTTCTGTGAATTTTTACAAGTACTTATGTATGTAAATATCAAACATTTATTTACTCTACTGTAGATATTCTCTGTAGATATATTTGTATTAGTCGATTATCGATTAAGAATCAGTCTAACAAGAATCAGTCTTTGCATAGTTTCGCCTACTAATTATATCAAATTGGTATTATATATCCTCTATTTACAGATTCAAATACTTTAAAGTGATTTCGGTTTAATTTTCTCTCTTGCAGAACATCAAATCTGAAATAAACTTGCCTCTACATAAACTTCAATCAGATGTAAGTTATGAAAGCCCTTTGAAAGCCTTTCGAAATAAGTAAACTATCAAATTCTCGCTTCCAAATATCAGGCAAGTTGAGACCAAATTAATGTAAGAGAGCAAGACGTTGGAATTATTAAATGACACGAAGTTTCTAAGATATTTATGTTATTTTGATTGATATCTTATTTTTTTTAAATATTGAAGTGATCAAATCGATTTGCTCTAATTTCGTGGTATGAGTAACTTTTTTCCCTAATTTCGTGGAAGTCTCTGCCTCGGAAAGTTGAACCCATTGGGTTCCGTAGAGAAATATATTCTTCGAGTTAACTTAAAGGTTTATGTAGATTACATTATATCTGGAGGGGTCCCTTTATTCGCACGTCATATTATCAAGTCAGTATTTTAGAAGTATGTAGAGTGGAGGCAGAATACAGCTTGCTTATTGCTTCATTCAAATAAATCAGACAAATTTGACGATTGTGTTCTCTTGTCAACGGCGGCGCGTCGCGGCTGCTAACAACCAATGAGCAAGCTGTAATCTGCCTCCACATACGTGGAACTACATACTTATAAAATATAGACTATACAGAGTATAACAAAAAGGGGGTTGCAAGACGAAAGGGGTTGTTAGGGACGACATTCTGAACCATTTTCTGGATGAAGCCGATTTGATCAGAGCAACTTAATTTTTGTAATCTCAGTACATTTCGGGCCGAACGCACAGCTGATTCGTACATGGGAGTGAAAATAATGTTGCTGGTCGTGTCACTGTGTAAATACTGAATCTGATTTATCTTTATCGGCGCTAATCGAGAGCGTTTTGATGTTGTGTCCCTCCTAATTCCTTGACATGGCGTAGCCTGTAGGCTTAGTGAAAGTTGTTAAGAATGATGACCCTATCAACAGTTCTTCTTTCTATCACCAGTACCGGCTCAAATTTATTGACAACCTTAACTCTGATAGCTCTTATTCTATTCACGAAATCAGTTTTGTAGCAGTTTAGTTCAAACTAAACTCATTCAAGTGAGTTCGACCTTAGGAGTTATAAAGGTTGTCAAATAATTAAATTTTGGAAGATGAAAATAGCCAAATTGCATGGTTCCATAATTACTTTGGTGGATACAACTTGGCAAAAAATAAATAAAAATGAATTCTAAATACTCATAAAACTGCAGTTAAATAATGGTTTAGACTATTCAGTCATTTCAAATCAAATCAAAAATACCCACTTTATTGCACATAAAAACACGTAAAACAAAAATGTAATAAATTAACAATATGTACAAAGATGACCGTAGCAACATCTGACCAATTTAAGAAACGCCCAATTAATAATTTCCCTTTGATTTACTTATATTATGTACCACTTGAACATCGATGGAGCCCTAAAACATGCCCCTAAGATGATAATATCAATTGAACTTAGGTTAGGTATATGAATTTCCTTTCTTCGAGGCATACACACGAAATAAGGGTCTCATAGAACCTTATTTCAAGGGTATCTAAAATTCGTACCCCGAAATTGAAATAGTTGATAGTGTTCTTCTAATACTTGATACTGTTCTGATTTCGACCCATAAAAATTGCATCACGAAATAAATGCAGGTAGTTTGATCGATTAATGATGAAATTTATTTTAGTATATACGAGATTCAAGGTAACAGTAATATATTAAGAGTCATTTTTTCTCAATTAAAACGAACAATAACTTTTTTTAGGCTTTCTAAGAAACAAATAATTTTTGTCAAAAGTTTTCGTAATAAAATAGGATTTCTTGTGGATAAAACTTATCACATACCTAAATAGGTTTTCATATTGTTAGACTAAACAGCATTACAATCAAAAATATCATTCATATATAAGATTATTTACTCTTTAATTTATTAGCAAATAAACACAATGCATGGTTTACTTAATTTCGCTGTAACCCGTGAAATTAGGCTGATACCTTAAAATGAATGCTCTATTTCGGGGTATTTTGTTTTCCTTTTTAGTTCCTAAATCAATTAAAATGGCAAAAACTAGGAAATGTATTAAAATGAAAATGTTAAAAATATAATTTTCACTACTTGGAGCAGTAGAAAGATACATTAAACATGGATTGATTTTACGCATGCTCTTACCTGAATCGCTCTTCGTTTTTATGGGCACGTCCTGTCGCGTCGCCCTCACCGCACTGACTATTTTGTTTTGTTGTGTCGCCCTTGATTCAGAATTCCCAGTGCCAGTTATGTGGTGGGATATTATATTTCGCACTAGCAGATATTTTGTATGTGCACATATACCTACTCAATCGCGGATAAAACACGAAAACATAAATACCCCGAAATTATAGAGTGATTTTGAATACCTCGAAATTAGAGCAGTTTACCTTATTCAGTTTTATCGCGCACTAGGACTGTCATATTTCATAAACTCTCCTATCTTGCCCAGGTTTGCTGGAAGAAATATCTTTTTAACTAAACATATGTTGATATTTACAGAAAATTAATAAAATTTATTTTGAATTTTGGTGATAAATATAAGTGGTATACTTGTATGCACATAATTTGTGCCATTCCTAATCTAACCCATATAATAACTAGGAGTAACATATTTTGGGCAGAACTCACAGGTTACCCACTAACGTAACGTAAATATGAAAACATCACCAGTAGTCTAGATATAGTGTAGTTGTAGTTAAGTATAGTAAAAGAGATCATCGCCAGAGATAAATATAATGTCCTGTCTCTTTTACTATTCTTAACTACTACCCTCTCTCTAGACTACTGGTGATGTTCATATTTACGTTACGTTAGTTTTAGCGCTAGACACGAGGATAAAACGTAAGGTATCGTCCAGGTTTGAACGATACCTCACGTTTTATCCTCATCGAGTAAGAAAACTGGAAAACTATAAAAGTTCTATAACTGCCAAAGGTAGCAACCCACCCAGCATCTTATTAAAAGTTTTACCCTAAAAGTACCTTTCTGGACAATTTATGGACGCTTCCGTGCAATAACATTGATTCACCTCCGCGAAATGAAAGGTTAAAGCGGCGACAATCCAATTTAAAGGCCTACGCAGAATTGACCAAGAAAAGGCTTCTAGGGACGAGCGTTTTATGTCGATAACATGCATTTTTTTTCGTTGGTCCAACGATTTGGGAAGACGGTAATTAATTAACTGTCGTCCTAGTCTGTGCCTGTACTACTCGGTTATTTGGGAAAAGTGGGACACCGATGGCATAAGCATCGGTATCCCACTTTATCTAATACCTATACATATCGTTTTAATAAACCTGTCTCTGTTTTATGTGCTGTATGTTATTTTTGGAGGTTTTTAATTGAGTAGGTTTATCGGTAAGCAACCATATCTGAAACGACAACAGCATTCGAGGCTTTGAGCAATTTTTAATAACAGTCAGCTATTTTAAAATGCAGAATTTTGACAAAGCACATGACCGTATCGATATATTTCAGCGCTCACCAGTACAAGGTCAATTTAAGCTGGTCACTAGAGAAAATGTTTCGATCTACAAAATAGCCGCTAAACATTCTCCCTATATCCGTACCATTTGTCACAGTGGCGCTCCGGTGACGAGCAATAATGGGGTTCGTGATTCGGTTACCGCACAATAATTTAATGGAATGACTTTAAGGACAATATTAAGCTTTAATTGTCTACTACATTACCGGAGTGCCAGTTCTGCCTTTACTGAAATAGTGGAAATGTTCTTAATTTTCATGCGGATTTGAAGAGTTTTCTTCTTTTCTTAAAATGGCGTTCAAGGGTTTTATTTCTAGTATCCCTATATAGTCTGTGCAAACATCACGTCACTCACGTCAGGCCTAACCTGACTAAAATAAAATTATTGATTATTATTGTGCTATAATTTTAAAAATCTGATTGGTTTTCATTATGGGAAGCAAATGGTGTTTCGTCCCATCGTGCTCAAGCAGCAGTGATAACTCGGATTTGTTATTCGTGCCAATGTCTGCGAGAAGAATGGGTCGTCAAGTGAACGCAGAATATTTCTAGAATTATTTGCAGTTTTGTTTGGGATACTTGGATCAAATTGGAAATATTTGCTTTTTGGTCGATAAATTTGCAGGATGATATAATAACAAAACACTAAATTTCTAAAAATATGTGTAGTTTTATTTATGCAAAACATTAACTAGAAATAATACACACAAAATTGAATTTGATACTACCAGAAGTACCACCGGTAGTACCACGGATAGATAGATAGATGATGGGGTGGGACGCCTGCTGAACACGGGGTGGATGATCGGATGATCTTTGAGACTATTTCACCCAATTCCTATTGTTTGAGCACCGGTTACTGTTAATTCATCCGACTGCCCTCCCCAAATCTCCTTGTTATTGAGCTGTTGATATAGGCAGTCTGGGTTCTGGCCCAATAAATCTCTAGTTTGCATCGCACCGGTTCGATATACCGCGGGTATTTTGTGATACATGTGATCATAGGTCCGCTTTTCAAACCAAAATAAAATTAGTAGGGAATGGTTGCAGTCACCTTAAAATAAAAATATATTATATTATTCAAATATAGGTATTGGTAATAATGCAAGAAAATATTTGTACAATACAAATATACAATTTTGCATACCTGTTACTGTAGGATATTCTCCAGTGAATTTCTTACTTGCAGGGTTTTACTTTGAAATGAATAAATTTATTACTTTGCTTGGAATGTTGTATTTTGAACTAGGTAGGTATAAAATATAGTGTGTGTCTATCTCAAGAGTCTGTCAGCTACTGGTTGGTCGGGCTCGCGTGCCGATCCACTCTCGCCTTCATAGTCGTCTTGGGGCGGCGGGGTGCGCGGGGCGGCGCCGGCTGCTGTGACGTCAGAGTAGACTCCTCGACAATCTCCCGGGCCACTAAAATCTCAGTTTTAGTCGTCTCCTTCCTCTTCTTCCTTTTCTTCTTCTTTTTCTTCTTCTTCTAGAAGGGGGCATATTCTGCTGATTGCCCGTCTAAGTATGCCCTTACTCGTTCGGACGTCTGCGACACGACATGCTCCATCGGTACCTGGGTATAAGGTCTCAATTCGTCCAAGCGGCCACTTCAACGGGGGTGAATCTTCTTGTTTTATCATTACAAGTTGACCAGTCTTCAAATCCGGCTGGCGTTTTTGCCATTTTGTTCTCTGTTGCAACTCACACAGGTAATCTCGACTCCATCTGGTCCAGAAATGTTGTCTCGCTTGCTCGATTCTGGCATATCTGTGCAGCCTGTATGGGTTCACCTCTTGCAGGTCCGGAGATGGCAGCGACGTCATTGGTCTCCCGATGAGGAAGTGCCCTGGGGTGAGAGGAGAAAGATCATCT
Source organism: Argyresthia goedartella (assembly GCA_949825045.1). Lineage (NCBI taxonomy): Eukaryota > Metazoa > Arthropoda > Insecta > Lepidoptera > Argyresthiidae > Argyresthia > Argyresthia goedartella. The sequence continues at coordinate 13,582,116 of OX463821.1, read as the reverse complement.
GGATTAGAGGATAAAGGACATAGGGGTCGAGAGTTAAGTATTGCCTCGACTTGGCAAAGCAAAGTTGTAAGCTCCTCGAAAGTCATATGCGTGTTTCCTAAAACTCTTTTAATGTGATATTTAGCTGACTTCACAGCTGCCTCATTTAGTCCACCAAAATTAGGCGAATAGGCAGGGGAAAACTTGAATCTGATACCCTCCCCCGCACAAAAGTCCGACACAGAGTTACCGCTATCTTCTAAAAACCTTCCAATTGCCCGATTGGCCCCCACATAAGCGGACCCATTGTCGCAGAATAATACACGGCTTTTGCCTCTCCTACTGAACATTCTTCTTAGACTAAGAATAAATGCTTCTGTGCTTAAATCACTAACTAATTCTAAGTGCACTGCCTTAACCTTTAAACAAACAAAAACACAAATATATGCCTTAATTAACTTCGAGCCGCGGCCCTTCCTATCGTTAATGTATATCGGTCCAGCAAAATCTGTTCCCGTAATTTCAAAACAGGAACCGGGCTCAATTCTTTCCAACGGTAGGTTACCCATCATCTGCTGCACAACCGCTCCTCTCAGCCGTTTGCAGCGCATGCAGTCATTGTATATTCGCCTGGCCAGAGTCCTGCCTCCTATTGGCCAGTAGTGCTCGCGAATGACCGAGAGTAGCAGCTGTGGAGCTGCATGCATAAACTTTGTATGGTAATACCCAAATACAAGTTTAGTAAATGCATGTTTTGCATTTAATACAATGGGGTGACGCTTATCATAAGTACAGCTGGAGTTGTCCAATCTCCCTCCGACTCGAATTAAACCTAATTTATCTACAAATGGACTTAGATTAGAGAGGCTCTTATGAGACTTTAAGCTTCCCTTAAAACTAGGATAACACTGTTGCTGTGCTAAGTATACCAATCTTATTTCAGAGGTCTCCAATTCATCTACAGAAATGGAGTCCTTACAGATGTTGTTCTTATTTCTACAATTGTTTATAAATCTACCCACATATGCAAATATGCGTCGCAGTTTCTGAAACCTAGAATATTTTGAAAATTCTATTACACTATGTGTCTGCGTCTGAGTTGCGTCAATGCAGGTTATGTGAGCGCGTAGCTCTGGCAGCTCGGCACAGATGGCGCTGACCTGACTTGGCCATTGACTCGGTTCGTTCTTCAAAAAGTCAGGCCCTTCCCACCACAGCGTCGCAGCCTCGATTTCATCTGGGTATACTCCGCGTGAAGCCAGGTCTGCTGGATTCTGTGCTGAAGGAACATACATCCATGCACTGCTTTGACACAACTCATTCACTTCTGCCACACGATGCGATACAAAAGTTGCTAATTTATGTGACTGTGTACATAACCAACCCAGGACTATTTGCGAATCTGACCAAAAGTATTTTCGTGAAATTGCACAACGCAAAACACTTGCAACCTTATCACACAATCTTGCGGCTGTGAGTGCTCCGCATAACTCTAGTCTGGGGATGGTTGTGGCCTTAAGTGGCGCCACCTTCGCCTTTGCACACAAAAGCCTAACAGTGTAGTTACCCAAAGCATCACGCGAGCGCATGTAAATGCAACCTGCATATGCCTTCAGCGACGCGTCTGAAAACGTATGCAGTTCAATCTCTACTGGATTCCCACAAGATGCGTGACGCGGTATCTTCAGTTTGGATAAACAGGGAACAGCGTTTATGAATTTTATCCATTTTTCGTTGATGCTTTGTGGAACAAAATCATCCCAACCTATTTTTTCTAACCACAACGATTGTAATATAACCTTACAAATGATCACGCATAAACTAATTAACCCCATTGGGTCATAGATACTCGACGCAAGCGATAATATCATTCTCTTTGTGAATTTTACATTTTTATCAAAGTTGCTTAATTTATTCAAAGACATGAGTATGTTGTCAGTATTTGGGTCCCATTCTATTCCTAAAATGTTGTTTACAGTTGACAGTTTTAGATTTTCCTGCTCACCAAATACAGTATTCGACAGGCCTTCGACTATGGATAGGGAATTACTCTTAATTTTTCTTAAATTAAAACACGCTGACTCCAGAGTCTCAGTGACACGCTGATATATGAACTGTAGTGTCTCCTGATCATCATGACCGGTGCTGAGGTCATCGACATAAAAGTCATGCAAAATAACTTCCCGTATCAGCGGGTCACTGACCTCCAGTCCCAGCTGCTTTAAACACCGTGTACTGAGGAAGGGGGCCGATGATGTACCGTAGGTTACCGTGTTCAACTGAAAACATTTAGGTTGGCTTTCCTCATCCTCTCGCCACAGTATCGTTTGTAGGTGTCGTTGTGACCCAGCTATTTCCACTTGACGATACATCTTTTCTATATCGCCCGTCACTACGTAACTATGTTTACGGAATCGGACAAGTATAGAAAAAATGTCGTCCTGTACAGTGGGCCCTACCATCATAATATCATTAAATGAATGGCCTGAGCTAGTTTTCGCCGACGCATCAAACACGACTCGACATTTTGTACTCTCGCTTTGTTGCTTTAGGACCGGATGATGTGGTAAATAATTTGCATTCTTTGGCCCGTCTACTTCTGAAAGATGGCCTAAGCTAGCATATTCTCTTAAAAATTCTACATATTGCCTTTTGACGTCAGGTTGCCTTTTGAGGCGCCTCTCTAAACAATCAAAACGTTTTTTTGCTATGTAATAGGAATTTCCTAATACTTCAGATGGATAGCGCAAAGGCAACGTGACGCAAAATCTACCGTTGTCGAGCCTCCGCGTGTGCTCCTGGAAGTGTTGCTCGGCCGCTTCCTCCTCGGCGCTGAGCGGCGCGCAGCAGCCCGACGCCGGCGCCGGCGGCTCCTCCAGCTCCCAGAACCTGTTGAGCTGATCGCGGATCTCCTGACTGAAATTACAGCGGACACTTCTTTTTACAGGAAGGTCTATACAGATGGCCGGTCCTACTACCAACCATCCGAACATACAGTTTTGTAAAAGCGGTCTATTTTCACCTATTTTGATTTTTTCTGTGCATATTACATCCCAAAATACATCCGCCCCCAACAATAAGTCTACTTGGGCTGGGTGATGGTAGTTTGGGTCTGCCAGTTTTATATTATTCGGCATTCTTATGTCTGAAATATCTACTTCCTGAGTTGGCAAATTTTTAGTTATCTGTTCTATAACTATTGCAGTAATGCCAATACTAAATGTGCTTGTACATGATTCAACCGTTACAGTGCAACTCTTTAGCGCGTCAAATGAAATGCTGTTAATACCTGTTACACTAATTGACTCGAAATTTTCATTACATTCGAGCCCCAACCTTTTTTGCAACGATTCTGTCATAAATGAACTCTGGCTACCGCAGTCGAGTAAACAACGTACTTGATGAACTTCGTTTGTTTTTTTGTTACTAATTTTTACTATCGCTGTGGATAACAGGACCTCGTTTGACGTGCAATGAGTGGTGAGTGCAATCGGATTCGACACAGTGGATCTTTCTTCTACATGACTTATTTCAGAGCCCTTATGTAGCAAAGTACTATGTTTTCTACCACATATAGTGCACGGCCTAGCCCTGCATTGATAAGCAAAGTGTCCTCTTTTTAAACAATTTATGCATAATTTCATTGTAGCAACAGTAGAATTTCTCTCATCTGACGACATGCTATTAAACTTCTCACAATAATAAATTGAGTGGTCGTCACCATTGCAAACACGACATTTGTAATTATAATTATTGCCAGCAGTAATTTGTGCGAGGTTCGTGGTGTTTGTAGTTTCACAAGCGGCTGCGACAAAAGATTTCTGTGCGCTGTCTATGCGCCTATAGGTAGACATTTGTTTACTATGCTCACTTGTTGTCGCGTCGCAGCCCGACGCTTGTGTAACCATTTCCAACACATCTGCTCGACTGCGCAAAAACTCGTAAAACTGATCTAATGTCGGGCTGGCTGCAATGGTATTTCTATGTTCTTCCCATTTTGACATCGTTAGATTATCCAGCTTAGAGGAAAACATAAAAACAATGAGTGTATCCCAATTTGTTGTCGACTCCCCCAAACTGCGTAATGCTCTCAAGTTACTTGATATGTGATCGACAAGATGCCTCAGTGACTGTTCGCTTTCCTTCTTAATAACCGTTACATTAAACAAGGCATTCAGGTGATTGCGTATCAATTGTCGTTTGTTATCGAAGCGATCACACACCAACTTCCATGCAACTGAGTAATTATCTGCGGAAATCTCCAAGGATTCCAACACTAAAGCTGCACTGCCTATCAGTGAAGCTTTCAGATATTGAAACTTAGTGACCTCGCCTAGCTCGTCATTTTCATGAATTATGGATTTAAATGTGTCTCTGTATTCCAGCCATTTAGTGTAATCTCCATCAAAAGTGGGAAGCTTTATCGTGGGTAATTTTACACTGATGTTATTACTACTATTCGATGTACATTCTTCCGACCTGCCGCTGATAGAAGAACGTCGTGCCTGTACCTCAATTAGATTTTGGGCTATGCTCATCATTTCGTAAAATATTGGCTCAGTTTTTTCTCTGTCAGCAGAGCTAATTTCATCCGGGTCATCACTCAAATTATCCGCGATTTCAATTGTCGTCTGGATGTTATCATAATCTATAAATAAGGATTCTACTTTCTTAAGTCTAGTTTTCAACTCATTAATCTGCTGTTTTGACAATTCTTTACCATTCACACTATCTAGATAATTCTTAAATGATGTTAACCTCCCCTTAACGGAAGCTCTTTTAGCCCTTAAATCCTTCACATCTTTGCTTACGCCCTCTTTGACCTCTGTGCCAGTCATTGTGCAAATATGAGTATCAAATTCAAGAAATCTGCACTATAAATACCTTTCTTGTGGGCAAACCAAATGACACAGCTGCGTAGCGGTAAACCGATCGCTGACGTGTCGTTCGCGGTCAAGGTCAACGAACCCGTTTCGCCGCAAAGGTTGTTCTGAAAACGTGCAGCAAGCCTGGTTATACTGCCTAGCAACACAAATAATGTAGGTGCGTTCTGTTATAAAGCTGGCCTAGCTTGTATGAAAAGAAATGATTTGCAGAGAATCCAGGTGGCTAAATTATAAGCTGTATTTTTTTTTTTTTTAAAGGTTAAATGTTACTTTATTTTTATACGTAAGCCAGTCTATTTTTAGCAATTTACCCTGTCAGTTTACCAAAGTGCGTTTGGGTTGTAATTTTGCCCAAATGCAGTAAGTAGCCACGTGCCTAAAACAGGTAGGTACGTACAGCAAAGCTTTCCCAAGCCTAGGAAATATGGGGCAGAACAGTTAGTATGGATATTTAGGAAAAGGAACGAGCACTCCCCTTGTTCGTAGTCCAAAATGCGGCCACGCCACGCCACCGGTCCGGGGTCCGAAGTCCGTCCGCTCCTTTGTTCTCGGTTCGCCGCGCCACGCGTCCGCGCAGTGCAGTATGACAAACGGTCGCCAAATTGTAGGATATTCTCCAGTGAATTTCTTACTTGCAGGGTTTTACTTTGAAATGAATAAATTTATTACTTTGCTTGGAATGTTGTATTTTGAACTAGGTAGGTATAAAATATAGTGTGTGTCTATCTCAAGAGTCTGTCAGCTACTGGTTGGTCGGGCTCGCGTGCCGATCCACTCTCGCCTTCATAGTCGTCTTGGGGCGGCGGGGTGCGCGGGGCGGCGCCGGCTGCTGTGACGTCAGAGTAGACTCCTCGACAGTTACCACTACAAACAAGTTGAGTTCTACAATTTCCTTAGCTCTCAAACCCCCAGGTTGTTTTGAGGCATCTTCATGTATTACAATTCAAAACCTATATCGGGAAAATGGCATATGATGCCTTAGGTCGTTGGGGCGATATACATTATCAAGAAAATTTCAATCGTTTGTCACGGCAATATATACCTATGCAATTTTGCAGTAGATGAAAATTCCCACCTGCAAAAGCTGGACAATCAGAACAGTTTGTGTCCAGGATCTTAGCATCAGTATCTTAGTTACATGAGGACTTTGGATCCTCTGAATTCAGCAATGTTGTGGTTGCTGGAATTCGACATGAACTTCGACATAATCTTACTTTTTGGTAACTTGAGGTAAATTTCACGAATCTGCTTTTACAAAATTTGCCGTTCTTGTCGTAACGAATAAAAAGGAAACGACAAAATATCAAAACAATACGCTGAATATAACAATATAACCTACAATCACGAGAGGTCACCCATAGATCACCCACATCTAATTATATGTCTGTGCACCCACAGACTTAACAGGGAATAGATTAGATTGATGTTCCACATTGTTTTTTTTTTGTAGGTAAGACACGGGCAGGGAAAGGCATTTTTTTATACATCTTATGAAGATGTCGTAGAAGGTCAAATTAATGTCATTGTGTTTTATTAAAATATCTTAAAATATATATGCATATTTATTAATCTGATAAATATAAATTATTATTTATTAATCTGATAAATAGATAAAATAGAATAAAGATGTCGTAGAAGGTGAAATTAATGTCATGGCGTTTTATTAAAATATCTTAAAATATATATGCCTATTTATTAATCTGATAAATAGAAATTGTAAAGAAGACATATTTCTCGAAATGGTTTTGAGATTTACGTTCCTGTTCAGAAAGTTAGCAACTCAAATTATCGAACCTGCTCCAAAAATTCACGAGAATCAGTTGAGAAATGCAACCTGTATACGAAATTATTTTTGCCCAATCCTGAAACGGCGTCTCCGTTTCAGGATTGGGCTCGCCTCGCTTCGCTCCCTCGGTCAACTAATGTTGTGTAAAAGTGGAATAGAAATGGGATCGAACGAATGGCAATTAGCAGAATTGCCACCTAGTGTTGGGCAGTAGGACATGTTTTGCTCATTCCTATATTCGTATGTATTTAGTTAGGTTAGGGCCACTAGCTAGAAACGCGGAATAAATCACGAGTTTAGTTATTCTACGAAAATAAAAAACTTATGATTTTCCCCGACCCGGTGATTTCTCCCAGCTCAAAAAAAAAAAAACAGTTCAAATTAACTAATCCAGGAAAAAGGCGCGGCGAGTTTTTTACTAGCGAGATTTGAATGATTATTATTTTATCTCACTCTTACAAAGGACAAAGGATGAGTTGTGGTCCCTTTCTAAAAAAAATATAAAATATTATCAGATTTGACGTTTCCAATGTCAAAGGCGTCTATCTATTTTTGGGTTTATTTATTTACGAACGAGATAAACAACTTTGTAATCTTGATATTGGAAGAATCCTGCAAATAATCGAACTTTCATCATCATCATACTCCGCCCACATCGACCCACTGTTGGGCCTCCTCTATAGCGCCAATCATCACGGTCCTATGCTTTGGCTATATGGGCAGGGATTTCCGAAACTAGGCTGTTGTCATTTCTAATTTGGCTGCCCTACCCTATCTGAATGATGTCACCTCCTCTATGGGTTTACCGCAGAGCAGTATTTTAGTTCAGTCGGCATCCCGGCCTCTTGCTGGTTGCTTGACTTGGGTCTTGGAGATACTTATAACTGTGTTGTACGTTGGTGTAGGTTTCGATTATCGGCAGACCACCTGCCCGATGATCCTACGATATCATCACGTCGACAGGACTTTGCTAGATGTGGTCGGCACTGGACCGTGATGATTGGCGCTATAGAGGAGGCCTATGCCCAGCAGTGGGTCGATGTGGGCGGAGTATGATGATGATGAAAGTTCGATTATTTGCGGGATTCTTCCACTATCAAGATTATAAAGTTGTTTATCTCATTCGTAAATAAATAAACCCAACAATAGATAGACGCCTTTGACATAGACGACCCGAATGGCCGAGTCGGCAGTGACGCTGCCTACGAAACCAAGGGTCCCGGGTTCGAGTCCCGGTGGGGGCAAATATTTGTTTGATGAGAACGGATGTTTGTACCCTAGTCATGGTTGTTTATCTATCTAAGTCTTAATATTTATCTATATAAGTATGTGTATCGTTGTCTAGTACCCAAGATACAGAGAATCCTAGTTTGGGGCTAGATCAATGTGTGTAAATGGTGTCCAAGGTATTATTATTATTATTATTGGAAACGTCAAATCTGATGATCTTTTATATATTTTAAGAAAGGGACCACAAGTCTTCCTTTGTCCTTTATAAGAGTGAGATAGAGTAATAATCATTCAAATCATTCGTTCAAATGTCGCTAGTTAAAAACTCGACGCGCCTTTTTCCTGGATTTATTAATTCGAACTGTTTTTTTTTGTTTGAGCTGGTAGAATTCACCGGGTTGGGGAAAATCATAGGTTATTTTTTTTTGTAGAATAACTAAACTCGAGATTTATTACGCGTTTCTAGCTAGTGGCCCTTAGTGGCCCTTAGGTTACGAACCTAACCGCTTGTAGGTGACGGAACAAGGAAAACACGTAATTTCGATTTGTACAATGGCCAAAACTATGGTGCGAGCGAGTAGCCAACGACGTGGCGAATAGGAGATTTGGAAAATCACTGTCAATCTACCGGTTTGTATACGTGCGTACTGCGCAAGACTTGGGCTCGCTCCCCACCAACGTTTTTATTAGCTTTAATATCTATATGTTGCACGAGATGGCGTTACAAGTACTAAAAGTAAAACTAACTAAGTAAAAACTAGCCTACACATTTTAATCTAAATATTTGCGTCGCCTACAATCCCACCCCCTTAGTGATGACTAGCCATCACGAGCTAACTCTGGTGCAAGCAGGGCGACGCGTGTGACTGGGCGCCGCAGGATACCCGTGCGAGTGCGCACGTCCACCATGCGTATGCGACCATCGCTCCCGGGGAGGGTCGCACTCACTACTCCGTGTCGCCATGAGCCACGGTCCAAGTTAGGTTCGACTAAGAGAACGAAATCTCCTACCTGTAAGGAACGATTTTCGCGCGTCCATTTCTGCCGTGGAAGAAGTGTTGGCAAATATTCCTTAGGCCAACGAGACCAAAACATATCTGTCAGACGTTGTGCTATCCGCCACTGCCGCTTGAGCTGAAGGTCTTCGTTATCGTACTTTCCGAACGCTGCTCCATTTGATGACGTGCCAATTAAAAAATGATTTGGCGTCAAGGCCTCGGGGGAATTTGGGTCCGTAGACACATACGTGATTGGGCGACTGTTTACAAGCGCTTCCACCTCGGCTAGCAAGGTTGCTAGCGTCTCTGGACGAGGTGCGCGTTCCTTTAGAACAGTTTTCAGGGCTGTTTTCACCGTGCGCACCATACGCTCCCACGCTCCACCCATTTCTGGAGCACCTGGTGGAATAAAGCGCCACTCAATGCCTCTGACAAGCCCAGCTTGGCGAAGTGTATCGATATCAAGCTCAGAGATGCTGCGCTTCAATTCCAGGTCTGCTCCTCGTAGGTTCGTCCCATTGTCGGAGTAAATCGTAGTGGGAGCTCCTCTGCGAGCTATCATCCGTCTTAAACCCATGATGGTGGAGTCAGTGGTAAGACTTTCGGTTAGTTCAATATGAACGGCACGAACCGTCAAACAAGTAAATAACATGCCGTAGCGTTTTTGTCTACCACGACCTACTGTGACTTCCATTGGGCCAAAGAAGTCAATTCCTGTAAAAGAGAATGGCCTTCGGTTGTGCTGCAGTCGAGCAGGAGGCAGATCACCCATTCGTTGCGCCTGCGGTGTCGCGCGTCGATATCTACAAAATAGACAATGTGCTGCAACCGCGCGTACCGTAGGGCGCAGGTTCAAGATCCAGTAGCGCTGCCTTAGTTCATTTACCACCAACTCTTGAGCTCCATGTAGTGCTCGACGGTGGTAGTGCTCCACAAGCAGCCTGGTGATTTTGTGTTTTCCATCAAGAATCACCGGTCTCTTGACAGACTCTTCGACTCCTACAGTCTTGTCGATACGGCCTCCTACATGTAGTAAGCCCGCGTCGTCAAGATAAGGTGTCAATGGTAGCAGTCTGCTTTCTCTAGGTAACGGCACATTTTGTTTCAAACATTCGAAATCTGTGATAAAAGAATCATGTTGACATTTTTTGATCACCAGATGCTCTGCCGACTGCAACAACTCGCTGTCAATGCGATTGCATTGCCGTCGACATTTTTTAATAAACAACAATACCCGTGCAGTGGTCATTAGCAATCTAATCCACGAAGAGAAGTTGTTTTCGTTACGTACCGGTAGTGTACTAATACAATCAGCTGAAGATAGGACACTAACAAACTTACGTTCGCAAATTGCCTCTTCGAGTGGTTCAAAACTTTTAAGATCCTTAGGCCACTCAACTTCCCGCCGGCGTAAGAAGTTAGGCCCCTGGAACCATACATCGTCGTACGGCAGCGGCGGCGCATTGTCGCGAGTCGCCACGTCAGCTACATTCTGAGAGGAAGGCACGTGCCGCCACTCTGACGCAGTGGTCAACTCATCTAATTCACCGAGTCGGTGAGCAACGTACGGGTAATAATCCCTAGGGTCGCTTCGTATCCACTGAAGTACGGTATTGGAATCTGTCCAGAAATACCTTTTACTTGCTTGTATATCCTTGTGCTCGCTTTGTACAGTAGCAGCGAGACGAGCTGCAAGTACGGAACCCTGAAGTTCAAGTCTCGGTATCGAAACCGGACAAAGAGGGGTCACTCGGCTTTTGCTTGCCACGAAACATACATTGACGGTTCCGTCAGAGCGTGTGAAACGCCAATAAATGACAGCAGCATATGCTTTACTACTCGAATCACAAAAGACGTGCAATTCGGTGTTCACAATAATTATAGGACCTCTTACCCCATACTTTGCGTCGTCATAATAACGAGTCCATACTCCCGCATCATTATAGTGTCGTGGTATGCGCAGAGATGCTAGAAGCTTAAGCTCGTCGAGCCACCTTACCCAGCTCGCATGCTCCTCCGGGCGGATTCGATCGTTCCAGTTCACGCCACTACGATGAACATTCTGGAATATTATTTTACTCTTTATAATAAAAGGCGATAAAAAACCATGAATGTCATAAATCGACATAATAAGACTCAACATTTTTGCCTTAGTAGGCGCCTCAGTTCCATTTAATATCTCCTCTGGCACCCGATGAAAAGATATTTTAAATCCAAACGTATCATCAGAAGGATGAAACATTAATCCTAAGGTGCGCTCCGTAGTATTCAAGGCCCCGTCCTTGAACTGAACAGCTGTTTGCCCGAGCGCCTCGGTAGGTATATTCTTCAGTACCTCCGTGCTATTACTAGACCAACCTCGTATCTCAAGTCCACCGCTTTTGTGAATTTCGGTTATTTGTTTGACCAACTTGATTGCATTCTCCGGGGTGCTAGTTGAATATAGGCAATCATCCATATAACTTTTTACTTTTACTTGTACAGCTTCGGGATACAAATCATCATGCCTCAATGCGTTTTTATTCTTTATATATTGCGCAATGAATGGAGAACATGTTCCGCCAAACACTAAACTTTGCATAAGACATGTTTTTAGAGGTTCGTTAGGCGATTCCTGCCATAAAAAACGAAGTACATGTTGATCTTGCGGCCTTATTTTCACCCTTAAAAACATGTCCTTAATATCACCTATTATGACAACCTTGTTCTCGCGAAATCTGAACATTATTCCCATAAGCGAGTTATATAAGTCCGGACCGGTAAGTAAATAACTATTAAGACAGGTTCCGTTTACTTTTGCGGCACAATCAAATACTAGTCTTAGCTTACCAGGTTTGTTCGGGTTTTGTATTCCAAAGTGCGGCATATACCATATGTGGTCCGCCGAGAGTTCATTTTCCCGCAGTTCACGTGCATAGCCGGCAGTAAACAGTTTGTTTACTTCATTTCGGTAACGATCTGCGTACGCGTCGTCTTTAACAAATTTGCGCATCAAAGACTGTAGTCGCGTAAAAGCAGCCTCGCGTGTGTCCGGCATGGTGAATACGTCCTTCTTGAACGGCAGGCCAACCTCCCATTGATTACTGATAAGCCGGGCTGTATCGTCTAAAATTTGCAATGCCCTGACATGATCACTATTTTCACGCCGTAGGGTTGAAATTCCTATAGAATCTAAGGAAAAATAATGTTTAATTAAATCATTTAACTCGCTAATATTTTCGTCATCTGTGTGACTAAGATGAAACATACCGGCAGCGTTGGAGTGAGTGCGACCGCAGTAACCGTGAATAGACCAACCTAACTTGCACCGAGAAGCATAGGGCTCGTATTTATTACCATGAATTATTTCAACCGGAGCAATTAAGAAATAATTATCTTCCCCAATAAGAATGCGCGGAATTACACAACTTTTACACACAAAATCTTTGACATGAGATAAATGTTGACAATTTAAACTGCTAATTACAGATAAGTTTTGTGCTGGTAAATTTAACTTAGACACTTTACGCAATTTAATATCATAACTACTGTTATTGTGTTGTCCACTTATCTGAGCGGTGACGGTCGGCGCGTCCGATTGGTACACTTCGAGTCCAAATGCATCGATGAACTTTATAGGGCTAGATTGTTCGCACTTAAGACCTAACTCGGTTGCTAGGTCAGAGTCTATAATGGACACTGAAGCTGCATCGTCTAAAAGGGCGTAAGTACTCACAACACCTTTAGGTTCACGTAACTGCACTGACATTACTTTTAAGATGACATGGTCCTTGGAAGAATGTTTGTCACAATCCGATGCAACGTGTGCCACGGTGTCGGGAACCGGGGGCGCCGGCGCCGGGGCCTGCGGCTGAGCCACCGTGGGGGCCGGCTCGGGCGGCGAGTCGGTAACCGTGACAGCTGATTGTGATTCCGTATTAGGTTTCGTCCAGTGTAGCATTTTGTGGTGCGCTAGTCCACATCCATCTACATTGCACACAGGTGCGGGGCATGCATTTCTATCGTGCCGCGACGTCAGACAACAATAACACAGTCCTTGTGATTTTATAAACCTCCATTTGTCACGACGCATAGCACGTTTGAAGATACGGCATTCGGGCAGCGTGTGAGGTCCTTTAGAACAAAACTTGCATACCTTAATGTCCTCGACAACACTTGTGGTAAATATAGGTCGATTAGGCCGGAATCTGTTATCAGTTGCATGTTTTGCTGATATTTTTGTTTCACTCGGTTTATGTTGTTGTTCTCGTACCTGTGTCATTCCAACTAATGATAACATTTGTGCTTCCTGTTTGAGAAATCCTGCGATCAAAGTCAACTTTGGCTGATCTTCGGCTAATCTGTTATATGCGAAATCGGTCCACTTCCCAATTAGAGTGCTCGGTAGCTTACTCAAAACAGCTGACGCGAGCTCGGGGCTGCGTAGGTAATCCTGCTGATTTAGGGCACCTATTGTTGCTACGCAGTTGTTTACCTTGATTGAAAAATCAATTAAGTCATTCTGGTACGACGTGGGTAGCGAAGGTAACTTCTTCAGTTGCGTCGTAAGGTTCATAATGATTACGTCAGATCGGCCAAACCTTAATTCAAGGGCCTCCATTACCGCTGCGGGCGGGGTGTTACCAATCAGTAGGGCGGTAACCGTGTCCTTCGCTTCGCCTCGCAGTGCTTTGCGTAATCTTTCTAGATTTTCAGAATCACTGAATTCGCACACTTTAGTAGATTCAGTATATGTCCTCTAAAGTGTAACCATTCAACACAGTCACCGCTGAAAATTGGTAATTCACGCGGAGTAGACAGGCGACTGAGCAAACGGTCGTCACGCTGTGCTGACGAGGTCGTCATGATGTCCTTCAAGGTCAGGGCTAGTTGCTGGATGCTATCACGAAGCAGTTCAGGGTGCTGGGTTACGTTGACGGACGCACTATTGACAAGCGGCAATGCTTGAAGCTGCGGCTGATATGGTGCTTGCGGCTGTGGTATGTAAGTTGTCTCATCGTGACCTTTGTCCAACCATTGTTCAACGCTCGATCGAGCTCTGTTGCTAAGCGCGCCTCTAGCTTGACTGCTGCGCTCGCTTTGCCACTCCTCGACGTCAACTTGGGCTAGATTAGCTTCCAGCTTTTTATCAATTAGCTCCAGCTCAATCTGTGCCTTAGCTTGAGCGGCTTCAAATTCCAATTGCTTACGTTTAGCAATGGATGATGACGTAGACCGCTTCGACTTGCCTGACACAATTGATCCCCGTATAGATCTTTTCGGTATTTCCATTTTCCCTGTATCCAACTCCTTCGACTGTGCATCACTATCGGTGCCGAGGTTTGGCATTTTAACTATAGGTTCCGCGGGTGCGTTGCTAGAAGTGCTCGCCATTTGCAATTGCGTGCGCTCGAATTCTCGGTGTTGTTTACGAGTTTTAGGCTGCTTCGGAGTTCTATACATCACTTCCAGTAAAGATCCGGTTCGAAGACCAGTTATTGTAGGTGACGGAACAAGGAAAACACGTAATTTCGATTTGTACAATGGCCAAAACTATGGTGCGAGCGAGTAGCCAACGACGTGGCGAATAGGAGATTTGGAAAATCACTGTCAATCTACCGGTTTGTATACGTGCGTACTGCGCAAGACTTGGGCTCGCTCCCCACCAACGTTTTTATTAGCTTTAATATCTATATGTTGCACGAGATGGCGTTACAAGTACTAAAAGTAAAACTAACTAAGTAAAAACTAGCCTACACATTTTAATCTACATATTTGCGTCGCCTACACCGCTCTATAACTACTTACATGTTATTTATTACGTCGTCCATTTTATAACTACGTAGAGTAGAGAATAGATTTATTATCATTCAAAAAACTCCTTCATCGTCCTCTTTGTCATAAACATAGTTAAAACCTCATTCAGTATCCCTATAAAGTCTGTGACCTCATTGTTGAAGCTGAACAGTTTGAAGCAATGTTTGATTTGTTGGCGTCATTGCTGTGCGTCATTGCCACCTGAATTTATTTTCAACTGTCATGTATCACTGAAATTCCTCTCTTGGAGTAATTTTATAAGAAAACCGAAAATTTTATTAGAGATTATACATAGAAGTAATAAGGAAATTACCATCTAAATCTAAAAGCACCCATCCATATGTAAAATCTTTACAAGTTCTTGGACCTTATCTGAACCAACCAACGTTTAAAAATGCCTCCAAAAAAAGGCAAGGAGAAGCCAGCCATACCAGCCAAAGCTGGAGGAGCGGACTTAAAGGCCGGGGCCAATAATTTGGCCGTAAAACCCAAGAGAAAACCTAAACCTCCCGCATGCTTCACCCCTGAAGACCTTATGAGGTTCAAAGCAATCTTCAAGGCGTTTGATGAGGAAAAGTTGGAGAAGGTTAGTTTCAATTGAAGTATGTAGCGGTAACCGCGCCGCATATTCTGTGAATTTAAGTGAACGGTGCTTATTTAATGCCTTCTACCAATCTGTTATTAGCTTGCGATTTCTATCTAGAATCCGTTGCTTCTAACGTTTAATTTTTATTATTTAAGTGAATAGAGTCTCAATTATAATCGTCGATTACGTTTGGCTAATCAGACTTAAAACGACCAAATTGTGGTTCTTTCAGAAACCGGCTTACATTTTTTCTTTACCCAACGTACTTACCAGTTTCGTCCTTTTTCGTCCACCTACCAAATGAGTTAGGGGCTGCTTATAGGCTTATCTAAATTCCCGCCTGCCTGAATCCCCCATTCGCTCCACATCTCCGTATAGACCACGAATATGAACCTAATTTTGCCAAGTAGCGTGCCGAGCGTCCAGTGCCACCCGGTGATTAGAGCTACGAGCCAGGTCAACGTTGGACAGGAATTCAATTCAATTGCAATATCGATCGGTAGGCTGCTATAGTTAAGCTCTTTGCTTTCGTAGTTAGATAAAAATGTGCCATTGCCATAGTATTTATCAGGTCTCTTTAATCTGAAAGTCCGGATTTGGCACTTTGGTGGATTCCACACTAGATTAGTTAAAATTAAAACCACTTGGTATTAAATTGTCTGCTTTGTATTAATAGTAGTTTTTGTGACTGATACATAATGGAGGGCATTAAAACTCGAGTGTGGGTTTAGCAAACGAGCTGAAGTCGAGTTTCATAGTAATATCACTCGAGATTTTTAATGTTTATCTACACACATATCAAAAGGTCTCTTTGATATGTTCAGGAACCGCATGTTCAACCGGCATTGTGGCATTGATCATTGCTCTGCACTTGTTTAGCTTGTTCAGTAGTACCAACTTCACAGACAAACTAGGGTCTAGGGTAAAAAAATTATAAAGGTTTAAATTACTTAATTTAAATTACAATCTGTGAATATTGTAGTAGGTTGTTCATTTATTTTTTGATTTGTATTATTTTTGACGCGGTCACGATTGTGCCTGTGCCACCCCATTGGGAAAATATGTGAAGCTATGTAAAAAATTATGACATGTTTCAAAAATGTTGACATCTGTCAAAAGCATTACAAACAAACAATGGTAAAAAAAATCCCAGTAGTTCTGCCGACAGAACTACTCAACAGAACAGGTGGGAGCAAAGGGATTCATGGATATGTTTAATTAAAATCGGTTCAGTAGTTCTAAAGTAATCAGCTTAACAAATATTTACGGTCTAAGGCCTCTGTGACGCAGTCCCGGGTTCGATCTCCAGCTGGGGGTTAAGAAAAAAATAAGCAGTTTTTAAGATAACACATTTATTTAAAACCTCAAATATAACTTTGTCATTCATACAATCACTATGAAAAAAAAATACAACAGAAACATCCAGTCACATAATTACTTGCTACGACGGAACCCTTCATGGGCGAGTCCGAATCGCACTTGGCCACTTTTTTTGTAGTAGGTAGTAGACTTTACTGCAATGGTTTTGAAATATATTTTATTAAAATCAGTTCAGTAAAAAGTTATCAGCTTAAATAGAAGACAAGTGAACCTTTTGGCCGTAACGTTTAATTTATTTGTTGGGGGTGTCTTACATCCTAAGGCTACATTCAGCAGCACTGGTGGTGACGTAAGCCTTATTGTCTGGCGCCGTCGAAAAAAGGTATATGACAAGCCCGAAGTGCTAAGAAACAGCTGAATGTAGAGACTTGAATTCTGGATTTGTTTTAAAAAAACTACATCTAATACCTACGTCGATGCTTTAGAGTAAAATGCATTTTTGTCTTTTTAAATGCCAAAATTTTAGATTTTTGAATGTTATACGAAAGAGCATTTCTGGAGGTTCCTGAAAATATGCTTGTTGTGTTAATCATTAAGAAAATCGGTGAAATATTAGGTCCTTACATATGAAATTGGCGTTTTGCATGGGAGGAACATAAAGTCGTTTTTTTTTTAAATATAATATATTAATTTAATCAAAGTATGTACCATTGCTATCTGTCCACTATTGCCATCTCATAGGTAGTCCTTCCATCCCTTTACTAAAAAAACATTCGGACGGGAATCAATAAAATCTTTGAAGGCGGTTTTGGACTGCCCCATCGGAGTTGAATTTTTTCCCTTTCAAGTAGTTATCCAAATTTAGAAAAAAATGGTAATCTGTTGGAGCAAGATCCGGAGAGTACGGTGGATGTCTTAGACATTCCAATTGAAGCTGTGATTCCAATTGAGTGACGCAAGAAAAAAAACAATTGAGGAAAAAACAAATGAATTTTAATTTTAGAAACACAAATACCTAACCATAGAGGAGATATTTGAGATCAAAGTGGTCAGTACGGCGAAACGCCAATTTCATAATGTAAGGACCTAATATATGTTTGCTACGGGTTAATAATTGTTGTAAATCTGTCATATCGTCTGTATATTTCCAAAAGAACACCCAATACACATTTTTAAAGACATAGCTAACGTAGTTTTAATGTTGTAGTCATCATTACAATTATGTAAAAGCGTCTATCTTACTTAATGCAAGGCAAATAGAATCATTATTTAATATTATTATTATTATTATTATTTCTTAATTAATGGCGGTCTAACATCGAGGTTAATTTCCCCAATGTCACGTGCTTTTTTTAGATGTCACTGTATTTGGACAGGTTCTCCTTCGAGAACCAGGAAATGTTAGTGTTCACTTGTTGCTCCTTAGCACTACCCGGGAGGACGTGAAGGGCTGTAGGTAACAAGTATCTCCTTCGGACGTGAGCAACTGCCTCCCTTAAATATAATAATTTTGTTGTTTTTTTCTGTCTTATTATCGTTCTTTATTACGATTTTAATTTTTATACAATCCGCCCAGTAAAAAGCGTTTCGCTTTCAAAAATGCCTTCCACTGTTTGCCTGTCAGACGCTCTTAAAGTCTAGTCTATGGCAATGGAGGTATCCGCCAATAATAATTGATAGAAATGTTATAAATTACCCACTGATGAAAGATTAAATAAATTTCACCCCCTATCAGTAATTCACAAATCACAACGCCAAGTAAGAAATTCTACTTAAAAAATAAACACACATTTTTGCACTATTTCGTCGCAGCCTGACAACAGACAGCTATGTTGCAGTGTGAGCTGTTATGAAATTTATATGGCTTTGTCTAAAGTTTCAACCACGAGTTCCTAATTTTACTACTACACACCTTAATCTGGTGAACCACAGCAGTCAGATTTTTGACCAAAGGAAGCGAAACGGTCAGTAGGCAGACCACCTACCCGATGATCCGAAGATATCATCATCAAGTGTTTTCACTAGATGGGATTGGCACAAGACCACGAGGATTAGCGCTATAGAGAGCAGGCCTGTTACCAGCAGTGGGTCGATGTGGGCTGAGCATGTTGATTTATTCGCATGGCGTCAACCCGCTTTACTATGCCCGGTACTTTAGCTTCGCACGACGTCAACTTATCTGATCACTCTTTACTAGACTTTGCGTAGCGTCAACTAAATCAGTTTGGATCGGATTATACCTCAGCGGCTGCCTCGACAGATGCCGAGGGAGTGATATTATTGGAAAATTCCCAAATAAAAAAAAACTTTACTGCTATAAGATATTACATCAAGGTGCAGAAAGTGCACTGTAACTAATCACCGTATAGAGACGACATAAGCGAAATGATGGTGTTTCGTTCATAACCCAGATGGATTTCAGAAACGCAAAAGGTCAGAAAAGACTTTTAATAATTTGTGCTGTATTTTGTATAGGAAATGGACTTAACTGGACTTTTTCATTAAGTCATATGAAGAATCAACTTCGAAAAAAAAAACAGATGGGGTGGCAGAGGCACAATCTCATAATTTTTATGATTCTTGCAGGTATCAACGTCATGATACCTGTCATCCAAAATTAAGATCTCGTCGAGAGCTGTCATATCTTTATACCTGTGATCTAGGATCAGTAGTTTCCGAGGTCTGACAGTTTTTAGTTTCACAGCTGTCATCCAAAATGAAGATCTTGTCTAGAGCTATCATATCTCTTTATGTACTAGTGGTCTAGGATCAGTAATTTCCTAGATATGACAAACTGTCAAAAACCAAAATAGTGACAACTGGCAAAATAGTGACACCTGTCAACATAGTGACACTTGTCAACATAGTGACACTTGTCAAAATAGTGTAAATTGTAAAAACTTCATAAAGCAGTGCCTCGGGCATAGTAAAGCGGGTTGACGAAGTACCGGTTGACGCCATGCGAATAAACCAGCATGTTGATGATGATGATAAGGGACCAAACTGACTGACTAATGAAACTCGGCCCCAGGCGCCTAATCGCTTACCGCTGAATCTGAATTGTGGCAGTGTACAACAGTACAACACAATTTCTGCAACAAAGTAATTAAAAGGGCCAAAAGATTGTATGCTGCACAAGACTTGACTAAGGCAGGAAAAAACCCAAAACTTTTATACTTCAATTACGATGGGTAATAAGTATATATAGGAAGACAAAGGCCATAATCTACTTAAAAAACATGAATCCAAATAAAATTTAAGTAAAACAGAATGATAATATTACAAGTCTTTGTTTTTCAGTTGCCGCTTAATGTGATTCCGCAATTGCTAAGAAAGCTTGGATTCAACCCAAAACCCGCTGAAATCAACGAACTGTACGCAAGATTCTTAGCAGACGAATTTGTTGACACTGTTGAATACCACGAGTTACTGAAGATGATCGAAGCCAAAATGATAATGGGAGACGACGTGGAAAATGAAGTTATGAAGGCAATGGCAGCATTAGGACACGATGACGAAGCAAACACTAAAATGTGTCCCTTAGAACTACTCAAAGAAGAACTGCAGAGCTGGGGCAACCCGCTACTCGAAATAGAATTCGCCGCCTTTAAGAAAGTGGCAGTCAAAGAAAAATGTTACATCAAAAAATCCACTGGCCTGTTCGCCTACGAAAAGTTTGTCGATGTGCTGAACGCAAAAGACACTCGGTTTCTGAAAGAGGAGATTAATTACTTCAAGCTGGACCAGAAGACATTGGCTGCGATAGCACAAAAAAAGGTAGATGATGAGAAGGCAGAACAGGCAAAGAAGGATGCAGAGAGGGTGATAAGAGAGGAAGCGAGACGGCAGAAGATGATCCGAGACGGTCTGTTGCCTCCAGACTGATAAAATAAATGTTTCCTGAACGTAATATGCTTGTGCCCATTATTAGCTGACTAATAAAAGCGTGATTTCAAAGTAAGATCCATTTTTAAGACTCATACAGTCAAATCCAACAAATTCAAAGTAGTAGAAGTAAAGTTCTGTTTGAGAATCCATTAAATCAATAGTGTTGCAAAGCGGAATACAAAGAAGGAATAAAACTTGATCATAACTGTATTGTGCATTTTCTTTTACGTTTGAGTCCGAGCAGTGAAGTCGTCAACTAGATCTAGGTAGAGCTACAGTAATTAAATGAGAGATCGTAAAAACTTATTTATGATTGGTAACTAGTATCTTCTTTCAGCACCTTTGTGTATTATTTTTATTTTTCTTTTATTTATTATAAACCAAAAGATAATACAAGTTCATTTGAAAGAACCACAAAAACCGCGTAGATTTGTGCGTGGTTCCCTGTTACGCAGAAATAATTACAAGTAGGTATTTACACTATTAAATTAGATTACAAAGTAACTAGCAAGTTGGTAATATTACATACAAGGTACCTAGTTATATAATTAGGGGTTGAGGATGGAAAGGGAGAAATTTTTCTTGGTATCCATGTGGTACCATTTGTATTTCCTACATCAATAGACAGGACTAGGTACGGTAATCGCACAAGCAACCAAAATCACTGGAGCCTGTGGATCCGGAACAATTTATTAACATTAGTTCATACACATTAGTTTATTTACATTTACAACACAACGAAACTTTCAACATTTCACTTCACGGCTAATTGGCTAAGGAGACCGTTACTGGAAAGTCATGCATTTCTTAAATAAACACTTAAGCCGCTCATACATATTCATTAAACAACGCTTAGGAATAGGTCTGCATAATTTTGCAGTTACAATGAAGTGGGTTGGCTTAACTACGTGTTTTTCTCGCTTGAACACTAATTTACAAGGGATGTATGTATATGGAAGTTTATGCTCCGGGTGTGAGAGCAAAGTGTTGTTTACTTTACATGGAATAATTCTTTAAGTAATGCAAAAGTATTATGCTTTTTTTGTGTCTCTATTAAAGAAAAAATATGTACGCCACTGAAATTGCAAATGCCATTGATAGTTCAGAAGTAGGAACTTCATAATCAAAGTCAAAATCAAATCAAATCAAAATCATTTATTTCCATAGGATGTTGTTACATCACTTAGATCCGTCATTACATTTTTTTGGGTGAGTTCACTAACACAATGCCGGAATCTGTGGAGAAGAGCTCACCGCAGAAACTCCACAGTCGTCGCATCTTTTGCGTTTCCTTTTTTAAATAAAATATTGTCAAATTACAAAATGAATGCTAATTATATATCGAAACAGCCTGTTACTCAAACAATCTATTCCCATGGACATCTGTCCTCTAAGTAATCAGATATCCTATAGTAACCTTTTTTTATACAATTTCTGTTTTATTATTATTTTAAACTTGTCTAAAGGTAAGTTTTTAATATCAGTAGGGACCTTATTGTAATAGCGTATACAATTGGCTTTAAAAGAATTACTAATTTTATGTAGTCGGCTTACATAAGCATCAAAGTCAAAGTACTTTATTACTGTAGATATTTACATATACTTAGCAAACGTCATTTTTTGCCTCTTCTCTGCATTGGACCACTGTGGGAGTGGAGGGCGCAGAAACTCCCACAGATTGATTTTAGATCTCTTTTCAAAATAGGTTGTGCTTAACCATTACAAATATGAAAAATTTAATTATTATGATCAATAAGCAGGAATAAATAATTACAAAATTATTAACAGCAAGGTCTGGGTTGAGCTAGATTTACCCCCCCCCCCCCCCCACACAGTCCTGTCATTTAAGAAATCTTGTACATTGTAACATCCCTTTTTCGACAAATTCGCTTTTTAGGGTTCCGTACCCAACGGGTAAGAACGGAACCCTATTACTAAGACTTCGCTGTCCGTCCGTCCGTCCGTCCGTCCGTCCGTCCGTCTGTCACCAGGCTGTATCTCAAGAACCTAGCTAGCCAGAGAGTTGAAATTTTCACAGATTATGTATTTCTGTTGCCGCTATAACAACAAATACTAAAAAACAGGATAAAATTAATATTTAAGGGGGCTCCCATACAACAATTCTTTCAATACCACATACAAACTTATGGATGCACCTGGTTACGTACATGGAGTGTGAAAGTAACCGCACCAATTACTTTGTAAACAATATTTTGCTGTGTAAAATCCAAACTATTCACTCCACACCATCGCTTCCATTGAACGGTGGTACGGAACCCTTCGTGCGCGATTTAGACTCGCACTTGACCGTTTTTTTAATTGCTCAAATGGCAATTTCAAAATCTCCAGAGGTATCTTATTATAGTAGAGAACTGACCCTTGAAAGGATTGCTAACCTTCGCGAGTCTAAATCGGGGCGCACATAGTCTGTGATTATTTCTTAGGTGTAATGTTTACAGCTATCGCTAAGTTTGGAAAATGTTGTAAGGTTCTTGCGTACATACATTATATTTTCGAAAATAAATTAACTAGCTACAGTTAGTATGTCAATTTCTCTTCGGGGGCAACTCGGCCCTCACACCGCTCAGCCCGCGGGCTCAGTTGACCAATACTGTTTATATTGGGGGCGAATCGGGCCTTGACCTAGTCAACTCAGCCCGCCGCGGGCTCAATTAACCACTGTCTATCGTTATAGGGAACTCAGCCCGCGGGCTCAATCGATCACAGTCTATCGCCATAGGATCGACTCAGCCCATTTTGTTTTAAGCTAAAGGTTTTATCTCAGAAGAGGTTTTTTTTTCTTCTTTGACATGACATTCTTTCTCAATTCTTGTTCATCTTTTATAATCAAATGAGTAATTTAACATTCAAATTATTTTGAACAGCGAAAATGTACCCATATCCATACAAACCAAGTGCATCCGCGTCTTCCAGTTCAGATGCCATTGATTTCATAACGTCGCAACGTGGAAGACGTGTAATGATAAAGTCGGGTCACCGATACCGCATCAAGAGGAAAAACAAGGCTGGCATGCCAAAGTAAACAAGCTTTTGAAACCCAAACCTGATATTTTAAAACTTCTGGTAGTGTTACAATGGATAATGAGAACAGATGTAAACAAATTAAGAGAAAATAACTTTAGTAAAAGAAAAAATTAAGTAATCGATGTTAATGACAGAATTAATGAAATATTAATGGATCTAGAAAACAATAAAAAAAGTTTTGCGTTATGTATCGAACATTTAAGATTCTAGATTCATATGTAACGTGTTGTTCTTTGACTAATACACGAACTAACGAAGAAGGAGTTATTATTTTATTTGAATTAAGATGAATTATTTTTGTTAAGGTTGTCAGATTTATTAAATAATACATATCCATTACCATAGTTTTCCTGGAATGAAGTAGAAAATTCCAAGCGCCCTCTCACTGCTTTCTGCTTCTCACTTTCCTGAACATATTTCGTCTTAATGGTACATAAGTCGGCCAAATCCAATCGGGCTGAGTAGACCATACAGCGTTAAACTGTTGTCTACTGAGCCCGCGGGCTGAGTAGACCCCTTGGAAAATTAATGGGCCGAGTCACCACCGAAAAAATAAAAGTGTTCAACTGAGCCCGCGGGCTGAGTGGCATGTGGGCTGAGTTGCCCCCGAAGGGGTCAATTTCTTTAAAAAGCTCTCTTAAGGAGTCTGAAGGTTTTAAATTATAAATTGCTCGAATAGCTCTTTTCTGTAAAATAAAAATAGTTTGAATATCCGCTGGTTTCCCCCACAACAAGATACCATAGGACATGACACTATTAAAGTAACTAAAATATACTAGCTTAGATGTAGCCATATCCGTGCTTTGCCTGATGTTCCTAACAGCGTGAGCCGCAGAAATTAATTTTACCAGCTAATTTATTTATGTGGAGTCCCCACTGCAATTTGCTATCAATGGTTATTCCAAGAAACTTCGTATCATTTACAAATTCTAACGTGCTGTTGTCTAAGACTAAACTGGTCTCAACTTGCCTGACATTTGGAAGTGAGAATTTGATACACTTGGTTTTACCAGCGTTTCACAATAAATTATTAACTGTGAACCAATTCAAGGTTCGGCCTCCTCGGTGGAGTTGTTTTGTACAGTTGAAGTGTGAGAGCATTTGATTGAGTATAATCTTTTCAAATATTTTACTTAGTGTTGGAAGAACAGATATTGGTCTGAAATTTGAAGGATCACCCTTATCTCCCAACTTGAACAGAGGTATCAGTTTACTGTGTTTCATAAGGAAAGCGCCATCGTCAACACATTTATTGAATATATAAGCTAAATGTGGTGCTATAACTAGAATTACTGAACCAATGACTTTGACTGATATACCCCACAGGTCTTCCGTATTTTTAAGTTAAGTAATTTAAACGTTTTGACAATGTCCTGGGGATACATGATGAAATTTTAAATATACCTTACTGACGCTAGTCTTATTTTTTAATACAAGTCTCTGCTTCATATGGAGATGAACTTAGATGATCTGTTGTGAGTAAGGGTACATTGGTGAAGTATGTTTCAAAAGCTCGAACAACATCAGCGCTGGATTTAACAACATCATCACCTATCTTTAGGCAGAAATCATTGTCCCTTTTTATAACTTTGCCAGTTTCACGGTTTATTATTTGCCAAACTGTTTTCATTCTTTTATTTGAATATTGATTTTTTCTGTTAATGTGTAAAGTTTTTGCAGTTCTACAAACCAACTTGAAAGTTTTGGAATATTTTTTAACATAGTCATGAAATTTTATATCAAAGTTATAGGTTTTTTGTTCATAAAGATCATACAAGATAGCTATACTTTTACGAATTCCAAATGTTGCCCAGTCATTAAATTTAGATTTACCGTTGTTGGCACTGACTTTCTTTAATTTAAAAACTTTATTTAATTCTGTCTGAATAATGTTGAAGAAGTCTGAGTAGATTTTGTTTGGGTTCTGTTCATTAAAATCCGGTACTGGCAAATGTATACCTAAGTTTTTCGTATGTCTCTAGTCTATGGGATGTAACAGGCCTATAAAATGATGGACCAGTCTTATCCTTGCTTATAGCAATTGGGAATGAAACTGTTTGACCACTGTGATCGGAAGGTAAGCAGTTAATTACACTTTTACTTGTGCATGCACAGTCACAAAAAACGTTATCTAAGCATGTTTGGCTGGTAAGTGTAAATCTAGTCGGCTCTAAAAATACATGACATAAATTAAACGATTTGAATAAAGTTATTAATCGTTGTGTCATTGTTGTTCCTACAAGCAAATGTACTAATGTACATTTGCAACGATAGATCGCCACAAATAATTAACTTTTTTCTGTTATTACATAGTTTAATGAGGGCTGCTTCTATAATTTTCTCAAATATTTCGAAATTGCCATGGCCTTATTCATCCCTCGGTGGCCTGTAGACACAAACAATAATATGGCTATCCAATTCAATACAGGATTTCTCTATTTGTCTTTCAACAGTAAGTGCAAGAATATCTTTCCGTTGTTTCACCTTAATATTATTTTTCACTAAGATTAAAAAACCACCTCTATCAGCAGTCTTTCTATTGTAACAACTGACAATTTTGTAATTATTTATGTTAAAAGACATCATATTTTCCTTCAACCAGTGTTCTGTAACACAAATAATATCAATGTCAGAATTTTTTAGAAATAATTCTAATACAAATTCTTTGCCAGGTAGCCCCTGGATGTTTTGATGGGCAATATTTAAATGAGGCTAACATTTTGACATATTTAGTGGCTCTTGTATCGCACCAATTAACCCACTTTTACGAAAGATAACAACGATAGGTAGGTATGTACAAGTTCTTCCATAAAATTAGATAAATTCGAAGTCAAATAATATTTCATTGATATTTACAGCTGGAAGGCAATGAGAAATAGGAATATCCTAATAGGTGCTTTGTTAAAGCCCCAACTGCCAACGTCTTTTTATAATCCGGAAAGAAAGTAATGTATCGGCAGTTTGTATCTTTCTTCTTCTTCTTTGTCGATCCCTCAATGCTGAGGATCCTGACCGCATGCTTTCGTCCATTGCCGACGATTCTGCGTAGTATGGTACCCGTTGTGTAGCGTACCCCCGGTCGCTTCTCTTATCTGGTCAGACCATCTTATTGGAGCACGTCCTCTGGCGCGTTTGCCATTCTATATAATGAGCTTCACCAGTCGGTGCCTATTTGTATCTTTAAACTTAGTTAAAAAGAAATTTCATCTTTTTGGTAATGGTGGAGAACGAAATATTTAATTTAACGAACGAACGAACGAATTGTACCGCTCCAGGCAGGATTATACCTTATCCGGTCATATGGCCGGCATACCAGAATGCACGTTTTTTGAGGGGGGGGGGGGGGGGGGGGGGGGTGACCTGCTCACTGTGATAGGAGCGGATTGTGAATAGAATCGACCGATTAATGCAACCTTTAGCCAATATAGGAAGTTTGGATAGGGGAGGATAAGTGATGGGAGAGCAGAAAAAATCTTCATGTTTCCTCATCTTCTGTGTGTTGGTTCATGTGGTGTTGGTTGATTTTCTGGGCTCTGTTCTGCTGGGTTGGTCGAAATGCTTTCAGTTTCCATGTCTATTTCCGGAACCTGGTATATTTGTTTTGAGGCGACCCCAGCTTCATCCCTATTGTGTGCTATTGCCATCCAGTAGCTAGGATTCTGTCCGTAGTATTTAATATAGTCTTTCCAGGTGTATATGGGTCGACCAACTTCCTTCTTACTAGTTAAGAATGAAATTCTTAATGAATGAATGAAATGGGCGGCGTGGAATATGTGTTTTTGGGGGCGACCCCTGTAGGATGTCGTGCATTTTCCTATGTTTTTGGTGTTTGACTTTCTTGAACATGTCACTCAAGATCATGCGTTCATATTTTCTTAATCTTTGATGAGGGCTGTCACTTTTAGGCCATATGCACGGTGAAATGAACATTTTGTATATCAAGCGAGCTATTTACCTGTCCATGTTAGTCTTCTTTACAAAGTGTATTAAGGCATAGTGCATAGTGCTTATTGAAATCTTTTCGTTCTGGTGTCTCTTCTGAGTTGTACTGCAGTAATAGTTCCGAAATATTTTATTTCCGTCACCGGTCAAATTGGAACTCTATCCAATATGATGAACTCTGGTCGAGTAGCTGGACTAGGACCCAGCCGCATCCAACGCGTCGGCAGCCGGATCGGCCGCCGCAATTGTGCAGATTCTTAATCTGGTTGATGAGTATTTCTTCAGACTCGGCGATTGCAAGATTTATGTTCTGTTATTAGTTTTCTTCCACATATTTATCCAGGACCTTACGAATGTGAGTAACGTAAAGTATTAATTGACATGGGTGATTAGTTTGGTTAGCAATTGCATGGAATATGCAGTTGCCGTCTCTCGGCATTGGTGAGGCTTCCATTTTAGAGTATCTTCTTGAGTTGTTGTTGTGGGAAAGCACCCAGTAACTAGAGAGAGTTATATGAAATACCTCTGTGTTGTTAAGCGTATGGATTGCGATCGTCAAAGGTTCGTCTTCGATTCTTTGTAATTGTTCGTCAGTGGTACCGTAAAATCACCCGATTCTGGTCCTGGTCCTCAACTATGTTCCAAATACCCCTGCGTAGTAAATTGGCCAAAAAGCTGCAACTATCGCCATCTGTCCATTTTATTGCTTACTATTTTATTCTCAAAGATATTTCCTCCAATATTTACCGGCATTACTAACAGATGGCGCTACTCTGTGAAGTTTGGTTTTCTCAGTCCATCAGACAAGTTTGAACGAGTAACGTCGACGCTGCAAACTTTCTGGCACGGATAATACTTGGAGTCTGATTGTGGAATTGGTGTTGGTACTGCTGAATGGTAAGTTAGTAGAGACTCTTATTATGATATGTTATTCTCCAGAAAGCTATTTTATCCCATTTCTTTTTAGGTTTTTCTAAATTTTACTACTTTGCTCTCATCTATAGTCTAAGTGTTTTTTGGACTATATTTACAATCATACTATCTGTTTCAGGGACAATGTCCCGAAGATTGCCGGGAGCCCGAGCCTACCGATTTCATACAGAACGGCAGCTGGAACTATGCTTATCAGATATCCAGAATAAAAATCTGACACAGAGATATAAAATAAACGCTCCAAAAAAACTCAGCTCTAAGAGAGAGCTTTATCAACTCCCGGAGCTGGAATATAGGAGGAGAAAAACCAAAAAATGAAAACCTAGCTGATCATTTGATTTTTTATTATTTTATGTGTTGATTAAAAAAGTTCCTTTTCTAAGTAAAAAAAATCGTGTTTTGTGATCTCATTATAATTTGTTTTGATGGCATTTATTTTATTATCACAGAGCCACTAGTTGTAGTTTCTGGTAAGTTTTGTAATCAGCGTCTCATATTATTTCCCATTTATGGTGCAAACTCTCAAGTTTAACCAGTATTTCAACCATCCTTTGCGTTACTAGGAAAGACCAGAACGCTTTCCTAAAATAAGGGTATTTAAATTAAATATTTCGTTCTCCGGAGGTTGGCTTGGGGACGCGGACACGGGCGGACGTGCCCCGGGTTCTCCGAAGGACAATGAAATGAAATGAAATATATTTATTGTTTTTATTCTTACATCCTAATTATAATGGTGGCCCTAACTCCCAAACTAGGGCGACCTGTGTGTCAGGAGCTAGAGGCCATACTGAACATAGTTTTGCATTTATAGCTATGTAGGAACATTGTTGCTTACAAAATTTAATCTTAAGAATAGTAAGTTAAGTTGCTAATTAGTGTGTAATTAACTTGCAATACCTTAAATAAAAAAGATAGTTGACATCTAAAACATATTTTAATAACTACTCTCACTAGAGAATAATCTGCAATCAATAGATTACAGTATATTCTCCAACGTTATGTACCTAATCTAAATTATTTAACCATACTAGTATTAGCTTTTTAAATTCATAATTACTGAGGGTACTAATGTTTAAATTTATGTTCCGTTTTTGTAATAAGTTGTAAAATCGAACCGAAATATAAGAATATTGTCTTTGTGCAAATTCACTTCTAACATGAGGTAGTGGGATTTTCTTTGTTCTATCGTTTCTAAAGACTAGTAGGGGGACCACAAGTTGATGATATCTTCTGAGACATTGGTATACAAACAATTTTCTGACACTGACTATAGATGCTACTTTGTAGACTACATTAGTTTCGTATCTGCGGGGCAGAAAGAACATCACTTTAAGAACGGCGCGGTGTGCTCGTTCAAGCTCAAGCATGTGTGTCTTGCAAGCCCCATCCTAAGAGATAATTCCATACCTTAATGTACATTGGCATAGGGCATTGAAGGTCTGTATTAGAAGCTGTGTATCTGCAACATGTCGCAGTGTGCGGAAAACAAATATGAACTTTCTTATTCTTCCTGCTAACAGTGATATGTGGTATTTCCACTTTAGATTTTCCTCTATCTGTAGACCTAGGTATCTGATGACATTAACCCTACTTAGTATTGTACAATTGCAGTTGTTATCAACATCAATGGATCTGTTACATGGATAAGTGTGTAGAATTAAGTTAAAATCGGTAGGGCTAGTAGCTTTAGTTTTACTGAAGCAAATATATTTTGTTTTATTGGCATTCAGTGACAGGAGACTATCTTCCAGCCAGGATGATACTAGTTTCATTCCATTTTCAGCAGCAAGTCTAACAGATTCCCAAGAAATATCATGGAATAATAGAACCGTATCGTCGGCAAACATAGTTACATCGGCATTGTGCACGGTCATGTCACTGAGCTGGTTTATGTACACCAGAAATAGTGTAGGACCTAACGTGCTACCCTGGGGGACGCCATAGGAACATGATTCGTCAGAACTTTTTTGACCATCCACGAGGACACACTGAGTTCTGTTAGTCAGATAGCTTTGGAACCATGTGGCTGCAGTTCCTCTCACTCCTAAGTTTTTTAGGCGACTTAGCAAAATGGGGATTGATACAGTGTCAAATGCTTTTTGCAAGTCTAGGAAAAGTCCTATGCACCTTTCGCCTCGATCAAGATACTTTGTGATGTTAGATGTAACCTTTACGACCGCATCTTCTGTTGAGCGGTTCCGCCTAAAGCCGTATTGGTTATTTGAAAGAAGTTTGTTACTCTCTAGGTAGTTTGTCAATCTTTTGTTAGTTATCTTTTCTACTATTTTTGATAATATGTTCAGGACTGATATTGGCCTATTATTACTGGGTAGTGATTGGTCACCGGCATTTTGCATGGGTGTTACAACAGATTTCTTAAGGATCTCCGGGAATTGTCCGCTAAAAAAGCTAAGGATGATATCGGATTAGACAGGGCGTCGCTGAAGTATTTAAAGGTTTTTGTCGGGATTTGATCCCATCCTGGTGAACTCTTAGTTTTAAGCCCGGATATGATTTGACTGATTTCTGTGGGGTCCGTCGGCGTGAGCATTATGGAAGTAGCCAGTCCCTGTGTGGTAGATGATCTTTTTGCTAGTTCAGTATCTGCTAGATTAAGTTTATGTAGTATGGAGTTAGCTAGTTCGCTACCTATTATGGTAAAGTAGTGGTTCACTGTATTTAGTGACTCCATGGGAGAATCTTTTACAGTTAGCAGTTCAATGGGTGTAGTTTTTTTTTTAGTGAAATGGCAGATATCTTTTATTATTTTCCATGTTTCCCTACTATTACCTAAACTTTTTTTAAGTTTTTTACTGTAGTACATTCTTTTTAGGGTTTTTATGACTATTGCAGGTGTTGCGGTAGGTAATGTATTGTTTTTTTTATTTCGTCATCACTTTTATGTAATTGTGATTTTTTGTGCAGTTTGTCTCTTAATCGTATGGATCTTACTACTCCTACAGTAATCCAAGGCTTTAGAGGTTTTTTTCTATTGGGTATATTTTTAATTGATGTGTTTTTTTGTAAAATCTCCTGTAGCCTGGACACCTATATATTAGCTGCCTCATCAACACCACTTGTCTGATAAAGGTCCTCCCATCTTTCATTTCTTATTGTAACGCCTAATAGATCCATATTTATTGTCACCCTACTGTAGGTAACCTTGTTGTTTGTATAGTTACTATTTGTGTGTAAAAGTAGCACTATAGGGCAGTGGTCAGTAAACTGTTCAAATACTACAGTTTGTGATCGATAGCATGCCTTAATCATAAAGTGATTGAGACATGTATTTAACCATGTAGGTTTGTTTACACCCTGCAGAAGACCATATGAAGCTAGTAGGTGAATGTAGTCAGCAGCATAGCCACTGATATTGTTAGGCATTATATCTAAGTTCATATCTCCAGTCAGAACAATATGTGGTGTGTTTATGGAATCTAGCAATGTGCCCAATGAATCTATATAAGCTGAAGGATTAGAAAAGCAAGGTGGACGGTAGGTACAGATAATGAAATAGTTGTTATTTACTGTTATGTGTAGGCAGTTGCCATTTACAATAATAGGCTCTGTTACCTGGATATTTGTTATGTTTTCTTTAATATATACAATAACACCATCATTTTGGTTAAGGCTATTTTTGGTAAAGTGGGCTATATAACCATTAGCCGTGGGAACAAAGGATGAGCAGCATTCCGTTAGCACAATTATATCAACATTGACATCTAACCTCGATAGGAGCACTAAAAACCTGTCAAAATTGTGGTTTACACTTCTTATGTTCACTGTAACAATACAAAAGGGAACATTTGACTGTTTAGTTTTAGTAGTTGTCTGCATGACGATCATTTGTTTTTAGACATTGTATGACTCCAGTAATCTATATCATCAGCTAAATCTATATTTATCGAGCCGCCTGTATAAGAAAAGTACCTTGTAGATATTCTTAACAATTAATTAAATACTATGGCCTAGTGTACAGATTTAAGAAAGTCAATATCCTTGATACAGTATGTCTTCGCTTTTTCTGATTTACGCATGAATACTCGCCCTGACTTGATCCATACAAATCTATACTGTTTCTCCTTCGCCGCCTGTCTAGCAAGTTCTCATTTCTCGTATCTCAGCCTTAATTGTAAGCATTTCGGTGCGTAGGGTTGATTTGATAGTATCGGTAATGTCACTCAGTATAGAACTGCGTAATTCACTGTAGTCTTGGTCGGGCGAGTGACGAAGGTCCACATCAGAGTCCATGCGCGACTGCTGTTCGTTACCCAGTTTTCAGTCGGAAGTGAGCTACGTACCGGTGTATGATCACGGTTATCTCCTTTAGACACATTGCGGCACGATGGGCACTGCCATTTTTTCGGCTCACTAACATCATTTTTTCTCATGCCCAGACATTGGTAGTGGTAAGTTCTGGACAACAATTGCATTTTACTGCTTCGTCATCGGCAACTATCATTTGACAACCGGCGCAGTTTGACATGATGGTTGCCTTGCCTTCGTAAAACGGACCGCGGGAACAGTTTTATCTGTGGTGGACTGGTGGTTATAGGCGCGGCGGAGAGATGTTACCACCAACACTAATAAGACAGTGCGCAGACTAATTAACTTTAACTTTACCTTTAACTATCTTGATAAACCAATCATATATTGAGGGGACTTTTCCAGACATACTTAAAAAAGCAATCATTAAACCTATACATAAGAAAAATTCAAAGTCCGACCCAAATAATTACAGACCCATTGCCATACTTTCAACAATTTCGAAAATTTATGAAAAGTCTATGTGTAATCGCGTATACTCTTTTTGCGAAAAATACAAAATCTTTACAGAGTCTCAAAACGGTTTTCGCAAGAAAAGATCGACAACTATAGCTGTATACAAATACATTCAAGAAGCTCTAAGTATCATGAATAAGAAATCATACGCGGTGGGCCTTCTTTTAGATATGTCTAAGGCATACGATAGGGTGAATCACAAAATTCTATTAGACAAACTTTATAGAATAGGTGTGCGCGGAACAGCCCATAACTGGTTCACTTCATATTTGAAAGATAGAGTACAATCTGTCGAAATACAGCAATCGAACAAAGAAACTAACCAAATACAAAACGTACGCTCAACTGATAGGACATTAAATTCATCAATACCCCAAGGAAGTGTCCTGGGGTATCTGTTGTTCCTTATACACATCAATGATCTCCCTAAAGTAACGAATAGTCACTGCGTGCTGTTTGCGGATGACGTATCCTTACTGGCCCCATCAGACAATAGCTCCCAACTGAACACAAAGCTTACTTCTACATTAGATCACATTACTAATTGGATGACAAACCATAACCTTCAAATTAATTATAATAAAACTAAAGTAATGATATTCCACCCCCGACAAAAAAAGCAACTTGATTTCATCTTCACCTATAAAGGTACTCAAATAGAAATAGTAAACCGGTTCACTTTGCTTGGAATTGATATAGATTCACACGTTAACTGGAAACAACACACCCAAAAAATTTGTAACAAGATATCTCAGTTTTCTTACGCACTTAAAGAAGTTAAAAAATGCACTGATCTGAAAACTGCACTTGCGGTATACTATGCATACACTTTTGCATGGCTCAGCTACGGCATACTTTTATGGGGAAACAGCACAGGTGCGCCAGCAATACTTATTTTACAAAAAAAAACTAATACGGATCCTAGTAAATATCAAACAAACGGACAGTTGTAAACCCTTCTTTCAAAAACTAAATATTTTGACTTAACCATGCTTATATATATACGAAATGTGCCAATTCGTCCGTGATAATAGGAATCTTTACCATAAGCGCGGAGAAATCCCCGTAAACTACTCTTTAAGACATATAGACAGACTCATCCAACCCTTCACTTCTACTCTAAAGATGCACTCATCTAGTCCTTGTGTTATGAGTATCAAAATATATAATAAATTACCCACCCTTCTTAAAGATGAAACGAATAACGTAAAGTTCCTAAAGAAATTAAAAACTATATTAATTAATAAAACATATTACAGTATAAATAAATATTTCATAGACACATCATTTGAGACAAATAAATAACTTAAAATTACACTAACACACAGATATATATATGTATACATAACACTAACTTATAAATATATGCATGTACATCACAATAATACACACACCCTCACACACGCACAAACGTACACATAAACATACCTCAATAATAAATATTTTATATTAGTCCTTAGTATTATACCTCTATACTATTGCAGTGCCCTATGGACAGGGTCCATAAATTGTACCTTTTAATAACAAATGACGTGAGACGATAACAAATTGAAGTGAGTGTAACGAATCGGACGCAAAGAAGAAATGACCGTTTCTTGATTTAGCACTTGGTATTTTTCTGTAAATACACCTTTCAGTAGAAGAATTTCACTATTATCACTGACTCCACAACGTAAATAAAGGACGCTTTGATAGTTTGGGGTTAAATAACTACTTTTTCTAGTGAAAAATATTAAATATTACGGGATGACACAACAACACTGTTACTGAGTCGGCGTTCCGTTCCGTTCTACAATGGATCCTTTTTTTCCAAAATGACCCAAAGTGATTTGCTGATGTGAAGTTATTCCTGAATTTACGTTTTACACTTGGATTCTGTGCTCTTACTAGAAACAAAGTAGTTATGTGTTTATGATTGTGTGTATTATTTTGTGATATCTGCAAAGTTGGAAGTCTCTGTGGTGGGAGTGAATGCCCTGACCCTGTAGGCAGAGGGCCGTGGAGGCTAGGGCGACATCATTCGGGAGGAACATGATGAGGTTTTGGCGCCGATTTGAGTGAGACCGTTTCATTATTAAATTAACACATCATTAAAGCACTACGAATGCACGTTCCGCAAGATGGTTAGTATAAGTTTGGCCAGGGGGAGACAACAAAGTCGTCAAAACGGCGATGTTGGCCTGTGGTGGACGCCGACGATATGTCATATTCTAACAACCTACATATCTACACTAGATTTATTGTGTCTATATACCTACTATTTAATCGAGAACAACATTTATACCTAAATCTGTTTTACATTGAAGCTGCAAACATGTTATATTATTTTTATAGTAATTGGTGATGTAATTGTGTTAACTTTACAGTGTATGAAGCCTTGCAAGTGATTTCAATTCAGAGCTAGAGCGAGTCGAGTCACGTTATTTCTATTTAAATCTCAAAGTTCCACAACAAAATCGGTTAGACCCGCCCGCGCTAAACAATAGATGCAGGCAGGTAGTCGCCAGCGGTCGAGAGCAGACTCGAATAATGCGAGTAATCCATCTTTCCAGGATGAGGTGGTGTGGCACAGACTGTCGCGGAACCTTGATTCTTACGGAATAGATCCACAGATCATCTCACACAATGTTCAAATCGTATACTTAATATTTTTTGCTAAACACCTTGCAGTGAATAAAAATAACCCAGTTTTTGAGTTTTGGATGATACTTTTTTGCATCGTAGTTATTATGTTTAGGGCCTAATGAACCCATGTGATTAGTATTTTTATACCAAGTTTTAGTATTATGATACCGTCGTTGACGAATACCATTTCATAAACTAAGCTGATACTACGATCGCTTCAAATTAATACGCCAACTCTAAAACTATACCACAGGCATGATCCTGTACTAGTAGGTAGGAGATAAATATGCGTAAACACAAAAACGTTTCATTGAATAAAACGAGTGAGGCACCTACCAATCACCATAAAAAAAACGAAACTATTTAATACCATCCGTTCCGAACGGCCCGTCTTGCAAGCCCGGCTATTCCAAAAATGCATATTCTGAGAAATAGCGACAAAAAGCCAACACTTGCACATCACAAAGGGATCATTTCACCATCTTGCAGAAAACAGGCTATTAAAAAAGGACTAGGTACCGCTGACGAACAATTACAAAGAATCGGAGACGAACCTTTGACGATCGCAATCCATACGCTTAACAACACAGAGGTATTTCATATAACTCTCTCTAGTTACAGGGTGCTTTCCCACAACAACAACTCAAGAAGATACTCTAAAATGGAAGCCTCACCAATGCCGAGAGACGGCAACTGCATATTCCGTGCAATTGCTAACCAAACCAATCACTCATGTCAATTATTACTTTACGTCACTCACATTCGTAAGGTCCTGGATAAATATGTGGAAGAAAACTATTAACAGAACATAAATCTTGTAATCGCCGAGTCTGAAGAAATACTCATCAACCAGATTAAGAATCTGCACAATTGCGGCGGCCGATCCAGCTGCCGACGCGTTGGCTGCGGCTGGGTCCTAGTCCTGCTACTCAACCAGAGTTCATCATATTTGGTAGAGTTCCAATTTGACCAGTGACGGAAATAAAATATTTCGGCACTATTACTGCAGTACATCGCAGTAGAGACACCAGAACGAAAAGATGTCAACAAGCACTATGCACTATGCCTTAATGCACTTTGTAAAGAAGACTAACATGGACAGGTAAATAGCTCGCTTGATATACAAAATTTTCATTTCACCGTGCATTTCATATGGCCTAAAAGTGACAGCCTTTTTTATAAAGTTTAGTTGATCACCTCTTATACCCATTTTTTCGAGCTTATCTTAAAGCTTTGGAAAATTGTCTGTATCAAAAGCCTTTGCTAAGTCGAGAAATATCGTGAAATATTCTTTTTAATATCCAACATTTAAGCCAAATAGGTTGTATAATCAAAGATCGCTTCATCTATTGACCTTCCATTTCTAAAACCATATTGGTTTTCAGATAAAAGATTTCTGTTTCAAGATATCTAAGTAATCTTTGTTTAAATATTTTTTCAATAATTTTAGAAAGGGTTGGAAGAATAGAGATAGGTCTATAATTATGTATACAATCTCTCTTTCCGCCTTTGTGTATAAGAAGTAGAAGAGCAATTTTAAAAGTTTTAGAAAAATCTCCACTTTCCATACACCGATTAAATATATGAGTCAAAGTAGGTCCTTCATAGTCTTCAGGATTTGGGATGAGATACCATCATGTCCTGCAGAAAAACTTGATTTCAGGCTCATAATATTTTTTTCTAAGTCTTTGCTATCAGTCTGTATTAAAGCCAGTGAGTCACTTGCTGTGGATTTTTTTTGCTTTGTAATGCTGAAACATTTGGGTGAATTTGGTTTGCTAGTTTTATGCCAAAACCAGCGAAGAAATTGTTAACAGCATCTACAGATTTTTCTCCTGTGTCTATGATATCTACAGATTTTTCTCCTGTGTCTTGTATTCCTAACAGTTCCTGAGGAGGGTTTTTATTTTTATTTAGATTTGTAATAGTTTTGATTGTGTTCCATAACATTTTATTATTTATTTTTGCATTAGTTAATTATTTTTGTTTACAAGCATGTTTTGCTTTTCTAGTAATCTCTTTTAAATAGTTTCGGTGCCACTTTTATGTAATAATAAGTAAACACAAAAAACATATTTGTGGCATAGTTTATGACGCTTATCGCTAGTATTTTACTAAAATCCATTTGTTTGTAGTCATTCAAAATGTTTTCAAAGTTTATTTTAGTGAATGTTTTGGTTTTATTAAAAAAGTTGTAGCTTCTAGTTTGCAGACAAAGAAGAACGGATTCATGATCTGTTAAAGCTGTTTGCAACTTAAATATTATTGTTGTTTTGTTTTAATGATTGCGTGGTCTAGATCTACTTATGAGCGCCACCTTGTTCCTTCCCCCGCCAGCTTCCAACAGATGAAGTTCTATGGCGACCAGATCTCTGGAACATGTACCAGAAATACAGCTAATGCTTTGATTTTCTTGCTGACAAAAATACATGTTCGGGAAGCCAGCTCACCTGAAGGTTGATAGTAAATTTCGCCACCCAGGCAGCCCAGCTCCGTGACGCGTTTTGTCGTCGACATGTATGGCTCTTGTAGCAGGGCTATTTCTATCTTGTCGCCCACTATAGTTTGGCATATTTCAATCATTGCATCTTTGCAGTGGTGTAGGTTCAATTGACAGATTATAATTTGTGTGTGGGTTTGTGTTGTGTGTGTACGTGTGATATGTGTGTCTGTAATTTTTTAAAGTTAGTATTTTGTGTAGTTTTCTATGTTTTTCTATGGAGTGGATTAGAAGGCTCGTGCTCCAGGATTAGGTCGAAGTCAGTCTGAGTGCCCTGTGTCGACATGACCCTTATCGCTTTGAGCCTACTCTTCCTCCCCTCTAAAGGGAACCTCCTTCTGCGATCTGCTCAGACAAGGTGTGTTTAAGGAAGAAGCAGGCTTAATTGTTTCAGCTTTAGTTGCCGTCTGGTCGGATAAGTCTGGATAAGTCTGGCCTGGACATAGGTCATCTGGAAGCACAACCAAAACATGTTTGTGCTCCATGATTCGGCATATTCAGACGGCACAGCCATCAGCAGATGGGTACTCAAAGGCATGTCCTGCCTGCTGATGAGCGTTCATTCCTGTATGCTCAGGTCAACCCTATCCATGTTGTGATATTTTATCAGCTTTAGAGGATCTTTCTCTTGTTTTCCCGGAGGCCACACTGCCACCCGAGACTTATGTAGCTTTTTTGCTTTAATATCTACGCCATTAGTTCTATGATATCTACACCGTTAGGCCTCAAGGTCACCAAAGTTGGCCCCAAGAAGCCAATCTCTTGCCTCCGCGGTCACAAGGCAGATTCCTTCTACAGCAATCACGATGCAGCAGACTTCGTCATCTTGAAGTTGACCCCGGCTTCCATGGCGTGCTCAACCATGTTCTGTAACATTTTCCTAACCGCAGAAGACAGAGCTTGGTCCATTGTCAGGCCATCCTTGCGGCACAAAGCGATCGTTAGCCCACGGTACTCTTTGGCAGAGCTCCGCGGACCCTGAGCCCGCTACGGGCCGCGATTCTGGCGCTTAGAAGGACGCTGTTCCGTCGTCTGGCTCTCAACTGTCTGCTGACGCTTAACTTTCACGGCTTTTCTAGGCGTAGAAGTTGCTGAGGTGGACTGAGCCTCAACCTCCGCCACCTTCTGCGACATTATCTGGCATGCTTGCATCGTTTCAGCTTATCCCGGTTTTCCTCCGCCTGTTTTGGGCTCAAATCAATATTTTTATTATAGGTCTGGTACAAATATGCATGAAACCAAGGAGTTCTTCAAGCCAATCAGAAAATTTTATTTTTATTTTATTTATTTTTTACATTGTGACTTGATCTGCTGGCATTTATGTGCGAGTTCTGGGATCGAATCAAATTTATTATTACAGGTCTGGTACAGAACTGCGAGAAACCAATGAGTTTTTTTATTTTTTACATTCTGACTTGATCTGCTGGCACTTTTACGCAAGTTCTGGGCTTGAATCAAATTAAATATTATAGGTCTGATACATATCTGCAAGAAACCAAGGAGTTCTGTCCTTCAAGCCAGGTGGAAAAAAAATAAAAAAATAAAAAATACCTTCTGACTTGATCTTCTGGCAGTTTTCCGTGAGTTCTGAACTCAAATAAAATTTAGTATTATAGGTCTGGTATAGATCTGCCAGAAACCAAGGAGTCCTAGAGTTCAAGCCAATTATAAGTTTTAAAAATATTTCTTTATTATATTATAT
The DNA here is from genome assembly GCA_949825045.1 of Argyresthia goedartella. NCBI lineage: Eukaryota > Metazoa > Arthropoda > Insecta > Lepidoptera > Argyresthiidae > Argyresthia > Argyresthia goedartella. The sequence continues at coordinate 13,542,118 of OX463821.1, read as the reverse complement.
TCTTTATTATTATAGGTCTGGTACAGATCTGCGTGAAAACAACGAGTTATCAAGTTAATCAGAAAATTTAAAAAAAAAAAATATTTTTTACATTCCGAATTGATCTGCTGGCACTTTTACGCGAGTTCTGGACTTAAATAAAATTAAATATTAAAGGATCGTATACATATCTGCAAGAAACCAAGGAGTTCTGGCCTTCAAGCCAGGTAGTTTTGTTTTTTTTTATATATTACTTAAATTTTTACAAATTTAGTATTATAAGTCTGACATAGATCTGCCAGAAACCAAGGATTCCTAGCCTTCAAAGTCAATTAAAAATTAAAAAAATATTTCTTTATATTTTTTAAATTTTTACAGACTGACTTGATCTGATAGCTTTTTACGTGAGTTCTGGGCTCCAATCAAATTTAATATTTCAGGTCTGATACATATCTGCAAGAAACTGACAAGTTTTAGCCTTCAAGCCAACTAGAAATTTATTTATTTATTTTTTATTTTTTACATTCTGACTTGATCTGCTGGCACTTTTACACGCATGTTCTGGGCTTGAATCTAATTAAATATTATAGGTCTAATACATATCTGCGAGAAACATAATAATATATTTATTATAGGTCTGGTAGAAATATGAATTAAACCAAGGAGTCTTCAAATTAATCAGAAAATTTAAAAATTATTTTTTTTATTTTTTTTCGTTCTGACTTGATCTGCTGGCACTTTTACGCGATTTCTGGACTTGAATCAAATTAAATATTATAGGGTCTTATACATATCTGCAAGAAACCAAGGAGTTCTGGCCTTCAAGCCAGGTGGAAAAATAAAAAAAATAAAAAATTACATTCTGACTTGATCTGCTGATAGTTTTCCGTGAGTTCTGGGCTTCAATTAAATTAAATATTATAGGTCTGATACATATCTGCAAGAAACCAAGGAGTTCTGGCCTTCAAGTTAGGTGGGAAATAAAAAAAATAAAAAATATATATACATTCTGACATGATCTGCTGGCAGTTTTCCGTGAGTTCTGGGCTCGAATAAAATTTAGTATTATAGGTCTGATATAGATCTGCCCGAAACTCAGGGGTTCTAGCCTTCACGCCAATGAGAAATTTTAAAAATATTTCTTTTAAATATATTTTTTTTTACAGACTGAATTGATCTGCTAGCTTTTTACGTGAGTTCTGGGCTCGAATCAAATTTGATATTTTAGGTCTGATACATGTCTGCGAGAAATTGACGAGTTTTAGCCTCCAAGCCAATCAGAAAATTTAAAAATATTTTTTTATTTTTTCATTCTGACTTGATCTGCTGGCACTTTTACGAGAGTACTGGGCTTCAATAAAATTAACATTATAAGTCTGATACAAATCTGCAAGAAACCAAGGAGTTCTGGCCCTCAAGCCAGGTGGAAAAAAAAACATTCTGACTTGATGTTCTGGCAGTTTTCCATGAGTTCTGGGCTCGAATCAAATAAAGTTTTATAGGTTCGATATAGATCTGCCAGAAACTAAGAAGTTTCAGCCTTCAAGGCAATTAGAAATTTTAAAAATATTTCTTTTAAATATTAATAAAAAAAATACTTTCTGACTTGATCTGCTGGCAGTTTTACGAGAGTTCTGGGCTCAAATCAAAATAAATATTATAGGTCTGATACAAATCTGCAAGAAACCAAGGAGTTCTGGCGCTCAAAACAGGTGGAAAAATAAAAAAAAAAATATTTTTATTTTTACATCCTGACTTGATCTGCTGGCAGTTTTCCGTGAGTTCTGGGTTCTAATCAAATAAAGTTTTATAGGTTCAATATAGATCTGCCATAAACTAAGGAGTTTCAGCCTTCAAGCCAATTAGAAATTTTAAAAATATTTCTTTTAAATATTAATAAAAAAAATACTTTCTGACTTGATCTGCTGGTAGTTTTACGAGAGTTCTGGGCTCAAATTAAAATTATTATTATAGGTCTGGTACAGATATGCAAGAAACCAAGTAGTTTTAGTCTTCAAGCCAATCAGAAAAAATCTTTTTAATTTTTTACATTGTGACTTGATCTGCGAGTTCTGGGATCAATTCAAATTTAATATCATAAGTCTGAAACACATCTGCAAGAAACAAAGGAGTTTTGGCCTTCAAGCCAATTAGAAAATATAAAAAAAAACGTATTTTCTCTATTTTTACTTTCTGACTTGATCTGCTGGCAGTTTGACGAGAGTTCTGGGCTCGAATAAAATTGAGTATTATAGGTATGATATAGATCTGCAAGACACCAAGGAGTTCTAGCCTTCAAGCCTATTAGAAATTTTAAAAATATTTCTTTTATTTTTTTTTTTAATTTTTACAGACTGACTTGATCTGCTAGCTTTTTTACTTGAGTTCTGGGCTCGAATCAAATTTACTATTGTAGGTTTGATACAGATCTGCGAGAAATTTCTCGCAGATCTGTATTGTAATTGTGGAGTATTAGCCTAATACTCTACAATTTCTGGCAGGTCTGTATCAGACCTACAATATTAAATTTGATTCGAGCCCAGAACTCAAGTAAAAATGCTAGCAGATCAAGTCAGTCTGTAAAAATTAAAAAAATATTTAAAAGAAATATTTTTAAAAAATTTACTAGGCTTGAAGGCTAGAACTCCTTGGTTTCTTGCAGATCTACTATTATTATAGGTCTGGTACAGATATGCAAGAAACCAAGGAGTTTTAGTCTTCAAGTCAATCAGAAAAAATATTTTTTATTTTTTACATTGTGACTTGATCTGCTGGCTTTTACATGCGAGTTCTGGGATCGAATCAAATTTAATATCATTAGTCTGAAACACATCTGCAAGAAACTAAGGAGTTCTGGCCTTCAAGCCAATTAGAAAATATAAAAAAAAAACATATTTTTGACTTTGACTTGACCAATCGACACAAGCAAAGGCAAACGCGGTATCCAAGTGAGGGTTTCGCTCGGCCACGGTCGCTACGAAGCAAGGACCAGTCGTCGGTGGGCGCTGGTGGGGCTTGAGCGCGGGCGCAGGTTTGCGTGTGGCCCAAGCAGAAATGCTGAACCCAGCTTTGAGTGGCGGTTCAAGTGTGACGCCACATATTCCCCCTGGCCAGACCGTAGCTACGGTCGATAAAAATCAGGGAATCGGACTCTTCGACCGCTCCATGTCGTATTTTCCGCGTTAGTCACCGGAACGGGATGGTTGGTTGTAGGTTCCGTAAATTGGCTTGCCGGAATTCTGGATTCTGCCACTCTGGTTTCTCCCATCATGTACGCAGGTTTCAACCTGTCAACAGAGACGTTGTCTCGTTTCCCCCGTACGTCTATACTGAAGAACTTGGGCTGTCTTGCAATAACCTTATATGATCCTTCGTAGGGTTGTTCAACTGAGGCTCGAACATGGTCTCGGCGAAGGAAGTCGTGAGATGTTGTATGCAGATCTCGTGGAATGTAGAATGATGTGGAATAACAAAAAAACGCCGTCTAGCATTTTTTGTGGTAACACGCTAATTGTTTATCCTGTTTTTCCGAGCCTAAATTATATACTTAAATTTGATCTTATCAAACGGTTGGCGAACATTGTACAGTCATTGGAAAAAAGCCTCCAGAACTAAGCCGAACTTAGTATAAGTGTAATTGTTGTTTTTGTAACTAGGAATTGCCAAGGCTATTCATAAAATTAGTCCAAAGTGCACCAAATGTACCAATTTTCATACAAAGTGTAGCAGACCAATACATCTTCAAGTGTTTTGTAAAATCTTCAACTTTTATATTAGTGAAACAGTGAAATCAGTGCAAAGTGTGACCGAATTCCGCTGAGTGCACACAAAATCGCACATTTCTCCAAACACCTACATCAACGTTATAATAACGCATCAAGCACTCCATAGAGTTCCCCAATTTCGTACGTGTACATAGTGACTTGATGGCGCACTGCGTTAACGTTTTGGTCTATTAGCTGAGCGCTCAATTGACCCCGGGTTCGATCCTCGCCCGCCGCATTCACCTTTTTCAATTTGTGTGTGCCCAGTGGCGCCCTCTGTGGCCTGCTACCACGAATTAACGACGACTACAATAATAAGACCACTAGCGCTATCAGCGGAACCACCAGACAACAACCCTCATCAAACCAATATGGAGGAGAGCGCTAATAGGAGTGAAAATAATTGTTACGCTTGTCGGGCCGACTTTGAGTTGGAAGAGAGTCGCCTGAGTTGTACGGTCGGGTGTTGCCGTAACAAATTCCATTTTTTATGCACCACTAACACCGAGGATCGTATGAGTCGAGAGGAGATTTGTTCATGGGTCTGTCCGGAGTGTAGGATTTCGATGAAAAAGGGAGGCGACAACACGCTGACACCCGTTGGTACCCCGAAAATACGCCCGTCGTCGTCCGTTACTATAAGAAGCAAGACCCAGCATCTGGTAACCCCCGACATTGATTTCCGTACGACTGAGTATATGGAGATCAGAGAGGAAATCCGCAAAGTGCAGCAGGATGTAGCCGCAATAGCAGAAATGCTAAAAAGCGTTATTTCGTCTACGACAGGGCTTTCAGCTAAAATGGATGCCATAGTAACTCAGACTGAAAAAGTAGAGTCCAAGTTGACCACCCTAGAGATCAAGCACTCGTCGTCTCTGCAAAAAGTGCCAATCCGCAGTGTCTCCCAGTCTACTAAAGCTGCACCTGCAAGAAAGAAGAAGACTGAACACGAAAAAGTATCTGCTGTGCGGGATAATGACGTCATGTATCGGGAGAAAATACAAAGAGATATACAGGGTGTCCCAAAAGTGAGCCGTCGCAGTGACAGCGAGGATGCGCCAAGCCTCCCAAGTCTGATGAACATTACGATCGGACCGGTCCCCGAACTAACCCTATCCACCGACCGCCCACGAGATAATGCTCCCGTTGTCGAAGCTGAAGAGGGCTGGACGGAAGTTAAAAAGAAGTCACACCGACGACCGCAATCTCTCTGCTGTACGGCGGGGCCCAGCGTCACGACCTTGAAAGCTGTAGAGCGTCGCAAATATTTACACCTTTGGAACATGATGTCGGGTCCTGAGGATGTAAAAAAGTATGTAGAGCAACTGTGTGCGCCTGAAGCGGTCAGTGTCGAGCAGCTCTCATCCAGAGGGGACTATAAGTCCTACAAAATAGGAGTCCCCATGAGCTGTTTCGACACTTGTTTCAGCATAGATATCTGGCCTGATAATGCAAGGGTGAGAGAATGGATGCCCTTTCGGGAATACCTCGAGGCCTACTACCGCTCTCCGAAAGTCGCAGCCACAGTCAAGCACGACTAAGACACTCTCTATGCACTATCAAAATGTCAGAGGCATAAAAAGTCGGTTGGCGTATTGGCAGAATAATTTGATTATTTTAGAGCACGACCTAGTCGCCGCAACTGAAACCTTTTTAGACACGTCCGTCGGCGATGCGGAGGTAACGGCGGGGGGCTGGAGCATACTGCGCCGGGACCGCGCCACCGCGTGCGGAGGCGTACTGCTCGCCGCCCGCCCTGGCATCACGCTTCGCCGACGTCGTGACCTCGAGACAGAAAATGGAGAAGATCTTTGGGCAACCTTCTCTCTAGATGGGGCCCAATTCACAATCTGCGTCGTCTATGTGGATCCCAGCATGATGAGAAATAAGAAAAAAATTACACAAGCCGAAAAAGACGCCCAATACCTTAGTTGGTTTACAAAAACCGAGGAGAACATGTCGGAACTAAGTGGAACTTTAATCATCCTGGGTGACCTAAATCTGAACAGTGCGTCAGTGTCTGTTACGAATTATTATTGTTTTTTTCTCAGTGTTTGTAGTCTGTATGAGACGAATGAGGTGAGGAATGCTCACGGTGGCGTGCTTGATGTGGTGCTGCCGGAGACCGTCCGTGGCGTAACTGTGCGCACCTCCGTGTCAGGCAGCATGGTGCCACGCACTGACGCCTACCACCCGCCTCTCGACGTCATTGTGCCGCTGTTGAAAGCGCAAGACGCGGATGGACGATCCGGCCGTCTGGATCCCAGCAACATTCGCGGCCACAATGACTGGAACTTTGCCAAAGGCAACCACACAGTCCTGTATGAGCTCATGTGTAGCGTATCGTGGGACGATGTTGTCGTAGCTCGCGATGTGGAGACGGCAGTTGGCCGCTTTTACGATGCCATTTACGGGGTTTTGAATAAATCGATCCCCAAGAAGAACAGGCCTAACCAACCTTCCAGGCGGTATCCAGTGTGGTTTACTGGTGATATTATTAGGGATCTTGCCACTAAGGCAAAGCTCCATCGTAAATGGAAATCGTCGGAGAGGCCAGCTGACTACTCAGCATTCAGTGAGCTGAGAGCCAACATAAAGTCCCGCGTAGCTACAGCATACACGAACCATATGCTAAATATTGAAGGTAATATTAGATCTAACCCGCGTGCGTTTTGGAAACATATGAGTGGCCTCAGATCAAAGGGTGGTTTTGAATCTCGGGTCACGCATCAGGGGCATGAGTGTGTCGGAGAGGAAGCAGCCGCCGCTTTTGCAGACTACTTCTCTGACGTTTTCCTCACCGACGTTCCGGCGCTTGCACCGGACCTGGTAAACAGTTCCGATGCCTCGCGCACGGCTAACTACGTCCAAATTTCACATGTTTCCCATAGGGATGTAGAGCAGGGACTGAGGCAGCTTAGGCCAAGGAGCGCAATTGGACCGGACAACGTCCCTCTTTACTTTTTAAAGGCCTACAGTAATCAGCTAGTTATACCGTTGGGTCACATCTTCAACTTAGCTCTCGAGCAAGGGAAGTACCCTACCAGCTGGAAGCTCTCTCGAGTCAGTCCTATGCCCAAGTCTAGTGACACTGCCTCTGTAAATCAATATCGACCGATTGCGATCCTGAATTCATTGGCAAAATTGTTCGAGTCAATCATATACGGTAAAATCTGGCCCCAGATTGCGCCGTTTTTATGTGACTCGCAACACGGATTCAGGAGTCGTCGCTCAGTAACCACCCACTTACTGACGTTAGTCGAGTTGGTCTCAGAGAGCATGGATCGGGGATGTCAGGTGGACGTCGCCTATCTGGACTTCCGCAAGGCGTTCGATAGAGTCGATAACGACGTCCTAATGAAGAAATTGTGTGCCATTGGATTTGCCCCACGGCTGTTGGTTCTCTTCGCTGACTACCTGAAGAACCGCCAACAATACGTGCGACATGGCTGTTATGAGTCCCAGCCGTACCACACACGGTCAGGTGTTAGCCAAGGCTCGATCCTTGGTCCGTTGTTATTTATCATCATGATAAATGACCTGGAATCTGAACTGAAACACGCCAATTGCCTTTTGTACGCGGACGATCTGAAACTGGTACTTCCCGTGAAGTCAGTGAATGATTGTAGGCTACTACAGGAAGATTTAGACGCGGTTCATAGTTGGAGTGTGAACAACAAGCTTCTATTCAATACTGAAAAGTGCTGTATAATGTCCTTCACGCGCTCTCCACGGCCTATTAGCGCGACGTATACACTCGGCACTGAGTCTCTGACTCGAGTGTATTCGATGAAGGACCTCGGTGTTACGTTCGACCCTAAACTTACATTCCATGAGCATGTGAGCACTTTAGCCAAGGAATGCTTCAGAAGATTAGGGTTTGTGATACGGAATAGTAAGGGATTCCATAACTTGGGTGTGGTCCAGCTTCTATACACGGCCCTAGTGAGAACCAAACTTGAATCTAGCTCGGTTGTTTGGAATCCGCACGAAAGCTCATACGTCCTTATGCTCGAGAAGGTACACAAAGCTTTTCTTAGATACCTATATAAGAGGAAATTTGGATACTACCCTTACCTTTATCCATCCGATTTTATTTTAGGTATGCTTGGATTTAACTCACTAGAGGTGAGACGTAACACCGAACAGCTTCTGACTGTGTGTCGATTATTGCGAGGCGACAGTGACTGCGCAGCGCTTGTCAGTGCCGTATGCGCGCTTTACGTGCCTGACAACTACCTACGCGCTCGAAGGCACCAGCTGCTAGCGGGCGGCTCGCACCGCACGGTGGCGCGCCTGCAGTCTCCGCTGGTCCGGGCACGGAATAGCCTCAATGCACTGTTGGCCGCAGCACCATTGAATGATCTGTTTGGTGATGCATGGAGGGATATTGTGCGAGAATGTGAAAGGTTCTGTGAGAAGATTGCATGATAGTGTAGTCTTGTAATTATTTTCTCGAATGTTTATGGATATAATGATAATATGGTAACTGCATTTATACGATTGAATTTAACTTATTATATTTGACATAATTATGGTAAATTAATTTGTAATAATTGAATTGTATTGTATTTTCTAATTTTGTATATTTGTGTCGACTGGGCTTTGCTGTAATGGCACAAATAGATTATGTAAATAAATAAATAAATAAATAAATAACTTGTATGCGATGAAGTTTGTCTGCGACATAAAGTTTGGCCTTACACCAACTCAGCGGAGGTAGACCGCAGATCTTCTTTCCAGGAAATGCGCATCCCCAGAAGAACCAGTGGCAGAGTATCGGTCCACGGTGTCAAAGAGTGGCACATGATGGCAACCTTTAGCCACCGCAGGGTGACAGGCGGTTTTTCGAAAGTGGCACGCACCAACCAGCTTGGTAAAAACCTTAAACAGGTTGTAGCTCCTTAAATTCCACTGGTTGCATCTTGCTATTTGGTTCTAGCCAGGCGCTGTTCGAATGGAGCCGTTTACTGGAATGAGATCCACCCATTTGTGCTATTTATCGATTTATAGAGACTGGTACCGCCATCTAGCGGAGCGGCCGCGTCCCACTGGTAGCGTGACGTTTAGACATTCGCGAGCTAGTCTAGACGAGAAGTTAGTTAAGTATTGGCTTCGGTGCCGCAAGTTTTTAGCTATATGTACTTGTCTGATGATGGTGGGTTTGTGATTGTATTTATATTTTACTTCCCGTGCATGTTGAGATTCGAGCAGTGCGGCCACATTTTTTTTTGTCGCATCGCTTGTAATTTTAGAAAAGATGAATTGGCCTTCATTCTTTGAGAACAATAAAGCGGGCTCTTCTACCAAGAATAAGGCGGGTACCCTTATTCTTGGAAGAAGAGCCCGCTTTAATCCAACACGCAAGACCTCAGCGGGGCTTATAACTCAACTCCCATTGCCACCTAGAGTAGGTAGGAGAAATGAAGGTCGTACCATGGACAAAAAAGTAATAAGACTGACATAGTCTATACAAAAGAGCGTAGCCTCGAAAAACTGAATGAGATCTAGATGGCTCTCTATTTTGTGCTTATTATAGGTTGCCATATAAATCCACGGCCAACAGCGCCACTTAAAAAGCATGAAAATGACGAAAAACTTCACCACAATACCGAATAGGTACCTATCTGGGTACAACATTGTATTATTTCTGGTCGTTGACTATTTTTCTGCGCGACAATCAAGTTTTATACTTTTTTGTAATTAGGTATCTAGGTATGTATAATATGTTTGTAACAGAATTATCGAACGCTCTTTTGACTCACTTCCCATTTTCCGATTGAGCTAAAATTTTGCAGTTAAGTAATATATTATATATATATATATTATATATAGTAAATATTTTTCTGACATGGATCCGATCTGTTGATGGAGACGGATGATGATCATGGGAACCCTATCAAAAAACGTCGCTGCTCTGTCGAGTTTTGGCTCGTTTGAATCGTCTTGACAGGTACTTTTAAATTCAAAATTGAAAATTCAAAAAGAGTTTATTTCCATAAGAAACACATAGGTTACACTTGGAGAATGTCAAATCTTAAACTAACACCTATATAAGGTATAGGGAAATATAGAACTCAATTTGAATTCCGTCACCTCAATGTTTTAGATGCTGGGGACAAAGAGACGACTACTTTGGTGAGGTACCCGGATGAGGTCCAGGGTCTAATGATGGAGCCGGAAGGTGGCCATGGGAACTCTGTTACCACATGACACAACCCCACCTACAACTTAACACATCTAGTTATTAAGCTTTTTTTCGTGACCGAGATTCTAGCAAGAAAGTACGATTTAGACAGATTCTGAGTATGCACATATTTAGTGTGTTAACAGATCATGTGACCGAAATTTCAGAATTTGTTTGTACACGGGGCCTGAAATATTTCACAAAAACACTTCCTGCTAGAGTGACGTTTCGAAACGTGATCCTAGCAAGAAAGTGTGAAATCGAAAGATTTCACTTATATGGGCATTTAGTGTGTCGTAAGTGCTAACTGATAATAAATGTGACCGAAAAGCCAATTTTGTGTGTCCACGGGTTTCAGAGATATTCCATTTCCTGCTAGGATCACGTTCGACAAATGCTGGTTTGAGAAAACTACTGAACACACAAATCTTGACAGGTACATAAATATTCGTGGTAATTTGTTTGTAATTTGTATGGAATTACTTTCTTCAATTATCACACCGTTTGGGAGTTTTTGGTAAATCTTTAAAATACCGACCAAATTAAAGTCATGGTCCAAAAGCGTCCGTGCAGTACTTGAGACATACCATCCTCATTGTGTAGCGATATATGCGAAACAATGATGTGGAAAACTTGTTAGTCGGTAAATAATTAGAAGATCCGCAAATAATTTCCCAAAATGAAACTCACCTAAGTAGCTAAGTAAATGCCTACCTTACCATAATGGTAATAAATAATAACAGTGTATTGTTTAATTTAACCGCTTGTTGGAATGAAAACTGAAAAAGTATTCTGCCCGCAGCCCAAATTGATTGTTTGTCTTTCAACTTGCAAAATAGCAGCGGGCATCGATGAGCACTTATACATAGCGTCACGTCTTTCCCATACGAAGTGGCAGCGGCACAATTGTGCCCACGTTCAGCCAGTTATTCAATACTCCATTTTGCGTGACAGGGGGCTAGCCCATCACCGCAGCGTGTCTATGGAGTAATAAAGGTTTCCTCACGATGTTTTCCATCACCGTTAGAACGTTCGCCCGTATTAATTATCTCATTGGTACTTTGTCAGGAATCGAACCTGCATCTCCTGCACCACGGAGCCGTAATATTTCTGCTTATTTTTAACTATTTGTTCTTAGCCTTGAATTACCTACTCAAGGCAACTCTTGAAATATAAGTAGATAAATAGTTCAGCAAATTTTCAATGACTATTACTATTGAAAAAAAGCTTGATTCCTAGATGCATATCATATTAATGTCGTATGATTTCAATAACTTTTTAACCTAATTTTTGAGGTTATTCTTACATAATTTTCTATACTTCATTGGTCTATTTTGCATTAATGTTTCGAAATCGCATTAGCTCGGGCTACTAGGGGGCTGCGGGGATGCCCCCGTACTGCAGCGCTCAAACTCAAACTCAAACTCAAAAGTACTTTATTACTGTAGATATTTACATATTCTTAGCAAACGTCATTTTTTGCCTCTTCTCTACATTGGACCACTGTGGGAGAAGAAGGGCGTAGAAACTCCCACAGATTTATTTTTAGATCTCTTTTAAAAATAGGTTGTGCTTAACTAATACAATTATGATTTATTTTTATTTAATAAGCTGGAATAAATAATTACAAAATTATTAACAGCAAGGTCTGTGTTGAGCCAGATTAACCCCATGCAGTCCAGTCATTTAAGTAATCTTGAACATTGTAATATCCCTTTTTCGACAAAGTCGCTTTAACATGCTTTTTAAATTGCTCAAATGGCAATTTCAAAATCTCCAGAGGTATCTTATTGTAGTAGAGAATGCACTGACCCTTGAAAGAATTGCTAACCTTCGCGAGTCTAAAACGGGGCGCACATAGTCTGTGATTATTTTTAGGTAAACATTACAGCTATCGCTAAGTTTGGAAAATGTTGTAAGGTTCTTGCGTACATACATTATATTTTCGAAAATAAATTGACTAGCTACTGTTAGTATGTCAATTTCTTTAAAAAGCTCTCTTAAGGAGTCTGTTCGTTTTAAATAATAAATTTATGACAGAGCTCGAATAGCTCTTTTCTGTAAAATAAAAATAGTTTGAATATCCGCTGCTTTCCCCCACAACAAGATAACATAGGACATCACACTATGAAAGTAACTAAAATATACTAGCCTAGATGTAGCCACATCCGTGCTTTGTCTGATGTTCCTAACAGCGTAAGCCGCAGAACTTAATTTACCAGCCAATTTATCTATGTGGGGTCCCCACTGCAATTTGCTATCAATGGTTATTCCAAGAAACTTCGTATCATTTACTAATTCTAACGTGCTGTTGTCTAACACTAAAGTGGTCTCAACTTGCCTGACATTTGGAAGTGAGAATTTGATACACTTGGTTTTACCAGCGTTTAACAATAAATTATTAACTGTGAACCAATTCAAGGTTAAAGACAATACACCATTAACATCATCAAATTCTCCTTTTTGTCTTTCAATTTTGAAGACCAGTGAAGTATCATCAGCAAACAACACTATGTCAGTTAATTTCTCCACCATGAAAGGCAGATCATTAATATATACCAGGAATAAGAAAGGGCCTAATATGGATTGCTTAGGTATGATCTTAGTAGATCCAACGCTTTATTTCTAACTCCGTAATGATTTAATTTAATTAATAGCGTATTATGATCAACACAATCAAACGCCTTCGACAGGTCGCAAAAAACTCCGATAGCATCCTGTGCGGCCTCCCATCCAGAATAAATATGAGATATAAGGGTAATACCTGCATCCGTAGTCGATTTACCCCTAGTGAAACCGTATTGTTTGGCATGGAGTTGTTTTGTACGGTTGAAGTGTGAGAGCATTTGATTGAGTATAATCTTTTCAAATATTTTACTTAGTGTTGGAAGAACAGATATTGGTCTGAAATTTGGAGGATCACCCTTATCTCCCGACTTGAACAGAGGTATCAGTTTACTGTGTTTCATGAGGTCTGGGAAAGCCCCATCGTCAACACATTTATTGAATATATAAGCTAAGTGTGGGGCTATAACTAGAATTACTGAACCAATGACTTTGACTGATATACCCCACAGGTCTTCCGTATTTTTTAAGTTAAGTAATTTAAACGTTTTGACAATGTCCTGGGGATATACATGATGAAATTTTAAAAATACATTACTGGCGCTAGTGTTATTTTTTAATAAAGTCTCTGCTTCATATGGAGATGAATTTAGACGGTCTGTTGTGAGTAAGGGTACATTGGTGAAGAATGTTTCAAAAGCTCGAGCAACACCAGCGCTGGATTTAACAACATCATCACCTATCTTTAGGCAGATATCATTGTCCCTTGGTATAACTTTGCCAGTTTCGCGGTTTATTATTTGCCAAACTGTTTTCATTCTATTATTTGAATTTTGAATTTTTCTATTAATGTGTAAAGTTTTTGCAGTTCTACAAATCAACTTGAAAGTTTTGGAATATTTTTTAACGTAGTCATGAAATTTTCGATCAAATTTATAGGTTTTTTGTTCATAAAGGTCATATAAGATAACTCTACTTTTACGAATTCCAAACGTTGCCCAGTCATTAAATTTTGATTTACCGTTGTAGTCACTGACTTTCTTTAATTTAAACACTTTATTGAATTCTGTCTGAATAATGCTGAAGAAGTCTGAGTAGATTTTGTTTGGGTTCTGTTCATCAAAATCCGGTACTGGCAAATTTATATCTAACTTTTTCATATACGTCTCTAGTCTATGGGATGTAATAGGCCTATAAAATGATGGATCAGTCCTATTTTTACTGGCAATTGGGAATGAAACTGTTTGACCACTGTGATCGGAGGGTAAGCAGTTAATTACATTTTTACTTGTGAATGCACAGTCACAAAATACGTTATCTAAGCAAGTTTGGCTGGTAAGTGTAATTCTAGTCGGCTCTAGAAATATATGACATAAATTAAATGATTTGAACAGAGTTATTAATCGTTGTTTCAATGTTGTATCTACAAGCAAATCTACATTAAAATCGCCACAAATAATTAACTTTTTTCTGTTATTACAAAGTATAATGAGGGCATCCTCCATAATTTTCTCGAACATTTCAAAATTGCCATGGCCGTTTTCATCTCTCGGAGGTCTGTAGACACAAACAATAATATGGCTATCAAACTCAACACATGATACCTCTATTTGTCTTTCTACAGTAAGTGCAAGAATATCTTTCCGTTGTTTCACCTTAATATTATTTTTTACTAAGATTAAAGAACCACCTCTATCGGCAGTCTTTCTATTGTAACAACTGACAATTTTGTAATTATTTATGTTAAAAGACATCATATTTTCCTTTAACCAGTGTTCTGTAATACAAATAACATCGGTGTCTGAATGATTAAGAAATAATTCTAATACAAGTTCTTTGCCAGGTAGCCCCTGCATGTTTTGATGGGAAATATTTAAGTGGGGCTTACCCTTTGTCCTAGTATTTTTCATTTGATTGCCAGAAAACCCCTGCTTATTTTGTAAAATTTTCTTTTGTTTTGAGGGGTCCTCTTTTGTCGAACTATCTAGTTTAAAACACTACTATTAGTACTAATACTAACTAAAACTGAAGGCGACTGCGTTATAGTATTTACAACTGTGTCGCATATATTATACGCTATCAATGTAGCTACTCGTTTTTTTGTTTTATGAGACAGGTACATAGTATCCTGAGTCAAAGTAAAGTTATGAATAAAATTATTCATGTCGAAATATAAAATAGCATCACTATGATGACACGTTATATTGTATAGATGCATGTTCATTCTATGTACACTTTTATTTTGTTTCCCCGATAAATTAGAACAATAAGGAAAGTTACATAGAATAAACTTGCACTTCGTCTTATTATATAAATTGAGCAGTACCTCTATACCGGTATCTAATGCACTCCGACTAATGTTTGAGTGGTTTCCTACCATAATAACAATGGTAGTATTTTCATCAAAATTCCCTACAGCTACCTTTTTTATAATATCCTCAAAGGAACTATTAGGACAACAATTATTTGTCACTTGTTGCTTAAGGCCATAATGCAAAAACATACCAAAATCTACACCTATCTTATCTGAATAAACTACAGTTCTTTTGTTTGCTATTGTTCTTCTCGGGGCACGATTTGAGGTGAGTGACGGGACACTCGTGTTGGAGTGCGGTGCGATGCACGTGCCAGCGGGCGGCGCGGCAGTCGCGGCAGCGAGCGGTGCAACGCGTGTAACGGCGAGCGGCGCGGCCCTCGCGGCAGCATGCAGCATGACACACGACTCAGCAGGCAGCGCGACACGCGCGTCACTTAACGGCGCGGCGCTCGCGCTGATGAGCTGTGAGGTGCCTCCTCGACGACGACGGCGACGCTGTTTCTTGGTCGGGACAGCAGTGGGCGTTGCAACACTCACGTTGAGGGGGGTCAAGACCAGAGTTTGTGATGTGGGCTCATCCTTCTTGCTGGTGTCATCCTCCTTGCTGGTCTCATCCTCCTCGTCCTCAATTAGAATGGCTACCAATTCCGCGTTCTGGCGTTGTAGTTGTAGCAGCTCAGATGTTGCAGCTCTGAGTTCGACTAACTCACTCTGTTCTTTGGCATAACATTGGAGTGCGTTTGACAGGAGGTCACGTAGATGCTGGATTTCTATTCGGGCATCTTGGAGGTCTGACTGTAAACCTACATTTTCAGCCTCCAACTCCACCGGTGGTGTGTTACCTGTGTCAGATGTGATGATGGTGACCTCTCTGGCGGTAATCTCGAAGGGAGCGGTGTTAGGCTCGACCTCAGATACCGGGCAGTTCTTGTGAAGGCATTGTTGTGATTGTTGCGAAAGCTCGTGTAGTCTCTGTAAATTTGTGTTGCTGTCTGCTATTATTTTATCTAGTTCTATTATTTGTTCTGCTTCTGATTGTGAGTAAGCAGTAGCCATATTTTGCATTTCAATCTCGAGTTGCGATATTTTCAGCTCTAAATCAGTGACTATTTTCTGATACTCTTCAGTTCTTTCCTGTAGCAATCTTGAAAATCCTGATTTTTTATTATTTTCCGGTGTCTGGCAACTGTTAAGCTTCTGTAGCCGGTTCCGGGTCTGGACAATAGCTTTACTTATTTTTCTGGATTTTTTAAAGTATTTTCTTGTTTTTAACAGCGGTGTAGTTTTCTTATTAGTATGTACTTGTTAAGTCATTTATTATTGGTTTTGGCTGCTGTGTTGGAGTCAAATGAATTTGCCCGACCAACTCATGGTACAGAGAGATATTTTTTTCTGTGTCTTCCTCAGCCTTTTGGTCTATCAGCTGTTGTATACTTTGATTTGCTTCTTGTAACTGTTGTTCAAGCGATGATATTCTCTGAAGGCTCAACTCGTGAGTATGGTAGCACTCGTCAAGTGAGTCTAACAGATTTCTAAACTGGTCTCTTTCCGCACAGGCATCGACCCAATCACTATGCAGCTGGCTCAACTGGCTTTTAAGATTATTATTTGAGATAAGAATTTTCTCAATCTCAAGTTCACTGTCAGCTCTCTCTTGTTCATATTTAGCATTTAGTTCTCTTGAGGTCAAAAGATCTTGAAGAGCGTTGTGCAGCTGCAGTGCGGTCTCAGCTCTGCGCGTTGTCATCTTGGACACCATGCTGGAACCGAGAGACAGGGTAATACAATATAGTTCTAATAAAGAGAGGCGATTTGTGTATGTGCTGTGTGTTTATATTGTTTTAGTACTGGCAACCAATTCATGTGAAAAATAATTTACCTAATAACTACACAAAACTTTAATGTATATATTTATTATATAATAACAAATCAGTCAGTCTAGGTAGAATTTAATAAATGGACTTTATTCTTAATAGATACTAAGTAGTTTATTGTTATTCTATTACCTAACTAAATCAAAGTTGTGTTATTAAATTTAGGTACTTATTTATTCTTATCAGTACACTATTCAATTTTTATTCTAATTAGTCTTAAATGTTGCTATTTTTATACTACCTATGTTGTGTATGATGACCTCAGAAGGGATAGTTAAGTTCTGCAGTGATGGTTTACAACAATTCTGCTAGCCTTGTAGGTGTGACAGCTGATATATATTTATTTAAACAGGTGTGTACAAGTTCAGAGAACTGTAGAACCATAGAACTACCTCAGGCTCCGCGCATCTACTTTACACAATTTACATTGACACTAGGTTGGTCGGTATTCAATTTGCATTGTACTACACTGATTTTGAGGTATTTGTGATATGGAATGCGCGTGGTTCTGGTTAGTTCTGTCAAAAATATGTGTTGAGCGTGATTAGATTATGAAACAAAAATACTCAGCTGGTAAATTCCTTTGTGTTATTCAAATTCACATTCGAGTAGGTAACGGCTCGGTGGTTGATGCAATCTTGAGAAAACTGGCCTCAAACACTTGTCCCCCTTTTATAAACACTAACAATGATTCTTACGTAGTAAATTATATACTCTTTGGATAATGTTGCACTATATTTATGGCCTAAATACAAATAAAATTACAATTAAAATCAGTTGCCGTTTCTTTGACAGCTGACCGGCCGGCGGGCGCGTTCGGAATCAGCGCACTCACGCACGCCCCCGCAATAGGCAATCCGACCAGCCTCGGCCGCTCCGTCTCACTCGGTGCGCAGCAGTGCGCGGTCCCCTGCGACCCTCCGTACCTCCGGCTCATGAAAAACACTGTAGAGTCTAGCCACAAGACTGTATATATTAATTCAAACACAATTTGGTGACCATTTACCCATTCTGGCAGTCATTTCGAATCTATTGGTAGTAAAATAGGTGCGTTTTTGGTAATTGTTTAAACACAAGCTATTTGCTATCAATGGTTATTCCAAGAAACTTCGTATCATTTTCTAATTCAAACGTGTTGCTGTCTAACACCAACTGGTCTCAACTTGTCAGACATTTGGAAGTGAGAATTTGATTCGCTTGGTTTTAGCGTTAGCATTTAGCGTTTAACAATAAATTATTAACTGTGAACCAATTCAAGGTTACAGACAATAAACCATTAACATCATCAAAATCTTCTTTTTGTCTTTCAATTTTGAAGACCAGTGAAGTATCATCAGCAAACAACACTAGGTCAGTCAATTTCTCCTTGATGAATGGGAGATCATTAATATATACCAGGAATAAGAAAAGGCCTTATATGGAACCTTGTAGAACGCCAGTTTTTACACCCGATCCATCAGATTTATAGCCGTTGACTTCTGATTTTTGAATTCTATTGCATAAGTATAATCTTACTAGATCCAACGCTGTATTTCTAACTGAGAAATGATTTAATTTCATTAGTAGCGTATAATGATCAACACAATCAAATGCCATCGACAGATCGTAAAAAAATCCTAAAGCGTCCTGTGCGGCTTCCCATGCAGAATAAATATAAGATAAAAGGGTAATACGTACATCCGTAGTCCAAGTTAGAGAATCCCTGGTTTAAACAGTTAGTGCTCAAAGGCATAGGCAAGGCGTAACATTATTGGCATACTAACTGTTGAAAAATCATCGGAATTTCGGGTACAGTCATTCAAATCATTGAATCATATCTAACTCATAGGTCCCAAATAGTTAAAACAAACAACAATAATAAAAGTAATGCGCTACCTATAACCTGCGGAATCCTTCAGGGTTCTATTTTGGGCCCCCTGCTTTTTCTGACTTATATTAACAATATACAAGACCTGAAACTACATGGCCGAATTAGCCTATATGCGGATGATACCTGTTTATTCTATTTTGGTCCATCTATACATGACCTGGTTGCACAGGCACAAGAAGATCTGAACATCCTGTATAACTGGCTTAGAAGCAATTTACTCACCATCAACATCTCGAAAACTTGCTATGTCTTATTTAAAGCCAAAAATAAACTCATACCTTCGCACCCTCCACTTACCATAGACAATGTACCCCTCCAACAGAAAACTCATGAAAAATATCTCGGCCTGTATCTTGACAGCCAATTAACCTGGAATATTCACATTGAGCATATAATTAGCAAACTAGTAGCACTGCGTGGCTCACTTCGTAGCATCGTACGATGACTGCCTTCTAAATTACGAGTTACATTATATAATTATCTAGTTAAACCACACTTAATTTATTTAATCGAAATATGGGGATCTGCTACAAAAACATGGTTAGCTAAATTACAGCGTCAACAAAATAAAATAATTAAATTACTTTTCAATTATAATTATTACACACCGACAAAACAAGTATATGCAGAAACAAAATTAATGGATATCAAAAATCTTTACAAGTATAGCGTATGTATGTTTATTCGAAAATCCCTCAACAGTAGTATCCATACTAACATAACGTTCACCCAGCGAAAACAAGTTATAGGCGGCCGCTGTACGCGGCGAGGAAGCTTCCTAGTCATACCCAGTGTCTCCCCACACGGAGACTTCCGACGAGGGCCCTAGGGTAATTAGGATCTAAGAGTGCCGAAGTCCAATAGACACTGTATAGAAAAGGGAAATACATAGAGAATATAAAATACACGAAAATAAGAAAGACTAACTACGAACCAATGCTTACCCATGGATTGGGGATAGTAGGGAAGTTTCATATCAACTACTGCACTTTACAGCAACTAAACATTCAGCTCCATTACAGTACTAAAAGGAATAACAGTACTAAAGGGACTAGCCCATCGCCGCAACTAAAGGCGTGACTTAAAAAATATTGATGCAGAAGATACAACCTCACGTTACAGAGCTCAAACAATGTCTGCCTCAAAAAAAACAATCAGCTGCCAGACGAGATTCCAGACCCGAATTTTCGAATTTTTATAGTTGTACTTTTTATCTGGCTAATCCGGCAGTAGCCAATATGGTCAAAGAGGTAGTACGTTACACAGACATCGAACTAATTACGGCAAAACGATGATAACTACTGACGGAGCGCGACTTTATAACCAACTACCCTCATCTATAAGAAACGCTCAAACAATGTATGCATTCAAAAGACTATTAACTCAACATATTTTATCGACAAGTGGGAATGTAACCATACGTCCTTCGATACTTACATAGTTACTTCTTAAATTTTTTGACATACCTACCCGAACTGTACTGGCTGTCACCTCGTATTGTACTTATTAGAACTATGTCGACGACGGACATTTAAATGTATTTTTATCTATGTTATCACGTAAGTGACCTATGTCTTTAGTGATAATAAATTTCATTAAACCTTTAAACCTTTTTATTTTTAAATATCTTTTTTGTCGATAAAATTTGATCCCCTTCAACCCTGTTCAAAATGTGCACTTCATGAAGACTCGCACTGTATAGGTATTTCCTGTGTGTGTTTTCTATTATTATATGGGAAATATTAAACTGCACATCAAAAATACTGATTTGCACAGCAAATATCAGGGCCAAATGCTGCGGTAGCTTAGGTGAAGGGTAAATGGGGTGAGCGAAGCGCAGCCACCTTTATCTTTCGTGTTAGGTTGAACATGTAAGAACAACAAAAATACTTAAAGCATTAACTTAAGTACAGATAAAATATTTAAAATATATTTAAATTTTATAAAAGCGAAGCGAGAAGCCCGGTACCTTTTAAGAGCAAACCTCAAGGTGGTACGCGGTACATTGAGAATTGAAGCCACCTCACGTTGAGTTCGTCCTTGGTCGGTTAACAACACCGCCTGAGCAACCTGAGCAACTGTAAGTGGCATCTTCTAATCCTTTCTGGAATAGAAATAACCCAGAAATCAATAAAAAACCTTAAATGAAAAGATTCAATGTACAATAAATTAAAAAAGAATTTTTAACTTACCTGTCTCGTGAAGGCACTAAACAGTACTGGCACTCATTTCAAAGAAAAGTGAAATGAAACGCAACTTTATCTTAAATCACCCACATAAATGAACTAAACACATCACTTGACAACTACCCTCATTCAAACATCGCATAAATAATGCTTAGTTTGTTTACGGATAAGTGACAAGTGTTCGGGCCACATTTTCTGCCGCTGAGTGTATTTTATAAAAAGTGTTTTTGTTCATCCTTTTTTGCTGTGAAAATCAGTTTTTTTGACGTTTATTCTTCGAGTTAGGTTGAACATGTAAGAACAACAAAAAATACTTAAAACATAAACTTAAGTACACATAAAATATTTAAAACATAAAAAGTGATTTTGTTCATCCTTTTTTGCTGTGCAAATCAGTTTTTTTGACGTGCAATTGAATACTAGCCTTATAATATTCTTCACGAACAAAATTAAAATAAAAACCATTTTCATTTTGTCACAATTCCTTCACGAAAGGTATTTTAGTCTATTCCGGGAATTTCTCACAAACTCGGGGTCATTCCTTTCAGTGATGTTATTTATAGATTCCTTTCAGTAAGGTTATTAATAGATGCAGCCTTAATTCAGAAGCCATTAGCCATGAAGGCCATGACATGACATTAAAGCTGGCAATTAGCAGATATCATAAGATTGATAACCGCGACATTCCGGGTGCTGGGTGGATCTTAGTACAATCCTTCGTAATTTATTACGAATGGCTTGGTCTAGACACGAGGCTGAGGTGACAAAATTTTTTCCTCACGAAATTCAAATGGCATCTAATTTTTCATACCGTTGAAAAACGATGATTGCTCTTTTCTGCCAGAGTTTGCTGAAAATTTGGAAAATCATATCATAACATAGCGTCACATCTTTTCCCATACAGGGTGACAGAGGCATGAGTGTGCCCACTTTAAGCCTGATATTCAATACTCTACATTGAATGACAGAGCTCTATACTCCATAGTAATGAAGGTTTTCCTATAATGTTTGCCATCACCCGTTTAATGTACTTAAGATAAATAACTTATCTTATTGGTACATGGTCAGCACCGGGTTTCAGACCTGCACCTCCCGCGTGAGAAGCAAGCCTGAAACCCACTAGACCACGGAGCTTTCGAATGTCACTTGACCGTGGAGCTTTTTAAAACCCCTAGACCACGGAGCTTTTAAATATCAATCGTCATGTTCTTATCATTGGGCTATGTATGACATAATTTAAAGATTTTTCGTTAACCAGTACTATACTAAGGATAAAATGTCTCTCCATTTGACCGCGAGCCATGTTACGATCAGATTTTATCTATCGAATTTAACAAGAGATTGATATTAACTGAATCTCATTTTAGCTCCCAAAAGGTTAAATAGGTTATTTTTATCTAACCTTAACGTAACATCATTGCAAAACGGGATTAATATATGCTTTCTAATGATACCTAACATAAACATTAATATATAAATATACAGGCAGATACTTTGCTTTTGCAGCCTTATGGCGTAAGTCGTCTGAGCTATGAACTTCATATTGACTTTTACGTTTGACACCTTGCACCAGCTTCCTTCCCACCTTCCCCCCGACCGCACATCTGAGTGGACGTCTTACTAAATTGTCTATATATATAATCTAAATAAACTAAAAACTAATATTTATTCTTAAATTAAGTAAATTTGAATTTAGTTTCATACTCCTAGTAAAATAGGAGCGCAGAGGTTACCGAGAAGTTATAGCAAGCAAAGGAGACAAGAAATCAACATAACCGCATCCTGCTCCAACTGCTCCAACCCACCTCTGCACTACTACAAGGATCTTCAATGAACTCGAGCTAAGTAGTAATTTGGCGCCGCCCGTTATCGTACAGTTCATTCGCTTGCCCGTTAAACCCGCCCTCCTGCGCAAGTGTTATCGTGTCCTGCGGCAAATCGATACGCAGAGGTCTTCATTAAGTGGACGGAAACGGCATTTGTTCTGTATCGCCGATCGGCACCAGAATCACTTGACCTCTCGTGCTTTTTCGTTCTCCGGCTCTCTGATTGCCTGGTACTTTTAGTAAGTCCACATCTCTGCAACGATGACGCTTAACCGCACCCCCCTGCATGCCTCCACCACCTCAGATGTGGAGCAAACCGCGTCGACTGCTGCTCAGCAGATAACCGCGGTTCCGCCGTCGCTTTCTGCGGAAATTGCAGCGGGTGGGGAAGCATTGCAGCACTCCACCTCAACACCGAACTTAAACGAGGCTTTCTGGACCAAAGGTGAAAACTTCTGCTTTGCAAATCGATCGGCAAAAAGGAAACATGACGGTATGGATGAGACGAGTGACTTCCATAACTTTATGAATTCAATGCGAAGTATGTTTTCAACATTCACGAGCGACATGGATTCACGTCTCCATACTCTCCACGTATCAATGACCGCTGTAAGAGAGCAAAACTGTGAAATCACAAAAAGTATTGATTACATGTCCAACAAATACGATGAGATGCTGAAACGTATAGAGGCTCTAGAAAAAGATAAAAGTGACGATAAAAAGAACATTCAGTCTCTAGAGGATAAATTAGAGTCACTCGAACGAAAATCTCGATCTTCTTGCGTTGAGATCCGTAACCTACCTAGCAGAAAATCTGCCGAAAATAAGCCTGGAACAAAGGAGGATCTCTTTAAAGTAATAAAAACACTATCAAATACCCTGAACATTAAACTCGAGGATGTGAAGTGAAAGATGTTTATAGAACAAGTGCGAGGAAAGACTTAATCAAACCATTGATAGTGGAATTCTGCAGCGTCATGAAGAAGGATAATTTGCTTCGGACAGTTAAAGATTTTAACAAACACAAATCGAACGACAACAAGCTGAACACTCAACATCTCAATTTCTCAGGACCAAGGAAAGGAGTATTCATTTCTGAGACACTCACCCCCCGAGCTCAACAACTTTTTTACAAAGCTAGAGAGTTTGCAAAGGAGTTCAATTACGACTACTGTTGGACATCACGCGGGCTGATTTATCTACGTAAAGCCGAAAAATTGCCATACGTTCGGGTAATATGTGAAAACGACATTGAAAAACTCAGAGTAGGCAAATGACTATATCGTTATTTTCTGGTGCATCTTTGTAACAATATTACTGAACAATTTGGCATGCAAAATGGCATAGTCTCTTTATGTATATATTTTTTAATTGTATTCAAACCTACACTAAACTCAAACACACAATATACAACAAATACATCAACTAAAACAACACTCTCATACACGACATCATCATACACAAACATGCAATCATCCTTAACCGTTAAAATACAGATTATGAAGCCACTTCTAGGACAAATATCTCAACTTATTAAAATCTTATAACATAAATATGCATAATATTATAGAAGACATGGATCGTATGTTAATCTGTCAATCAATACTTACTGAAACCGCAAACTGTCACAAATATGTACCCTCAACAAATAATTGTCTAAAAATAATAACACAGAATATCCGAAGTATTGGCTGTAATATGCCAGGTTTTTTGGTCCTCCTTCACGAATTGAAAGTAGACTGTGATATTCTAATACTCACACAATGTTGGCTTTCTTGTAACCCTGTTCTTCCCACAATTGACGGATATAATCAGATCTCAAATAAAACACTTTCCAATCAAAATGATGGCGTAGTAGTCTATTACAAAGAAAATTTAAGTCTAACGATTGAAGAACCGAACTTCCTCGATGGAAGTTGTCTGATTATAAAACATGGAAACGATACAGCTATATTGGGCATCTATCGTTCACCATCCTTTGAAAATACCAATAATTTTATAGATTCACTAAATAAACAATTACAAAATCTTTCTAATTTTCAAAATATAATATTAACTGGGGACTGCAATATAGATTTAAACCCTGACCACCAAAACTCTGACGCCGAACAATACTTAATATCATTGGCGTATCACGGGCTATTTCCTGGTCATACATTCATAACTAGGGACATGAGTAGGACATGTCTAGACCACTTAATTCTTAAGATAAAAAATGAAGCAATTACACTGGTTATGCATTCTACATTGACTGATCACAAGGCTATCCTATTCTGTCTCAAGCTCAAACATAATAAATTACATGCTGCAACAAATTATACTACTATTGACCGTGAGGGAATTACACAGGATATTAATAAACTATCTTTTGGGAATATTTATGAACAACCTTATCCTAATATAGCTACGAATATCTTTGTAGAGACTATTCAAACGGTTATAAATAAAAACTCTAAAATACGTAGGATCACAAGTAATAAACGCCCTATAAAATCATGGATGACGCCTGGTTTGCTTCAATGTATTAGAAACAGAGATAATCTCCATCGCAAATTGGCAAAAAACCCTGAAAATGACGTATACAAGCAAACATATACACGGTATAGAAATTTCTGTAATAATATAATAAAAAAACTAAAAAGAAACTTTGACAAATCCCAACTAAATCTTGCAGGTAATAACTCCAATCAACTCTGGAAGGCTATAAAAAAAATTACCTCGACCACTAAAAAGAAAAACCAACCTCGTGAACTTCTTGCTACTCATAACTCACCTAAAGTTTCAATTGAAAATGTTAACAACTACTTTGTGAATGTGAGAAAAAAACTGGCAGAGGCCATTAAAACTAAAAATATTTGCTTAAATAATCAATCTCAAGCAAGACTGCAATCGTTTTCTTTGCTAGGAACGGATTCTGACGAAATCGATAGTCTCATTATGAAGCTAAAAAACGACTGTTCAACTGGCTGGGATAACATTTCCAATAAGATACTTAAAGAATTTAAGACTAAATTTGTTCCAGTCCTTACATTCATCTTTAACTTGTGCCTTGAGAAGGGAATTTTCCCGGACGCTCTCAAACAATCAGTTGTTATACCTATTCACAAGGGGGGCGATAGAGACCGTGTCGATTGCTATAGGCCTATTTCGATACTGCCATCTCTTTCTAAGATCCTAGAACATATCATGAACTCACGACTGACTCACTTCTTAGAAAAATATTCAATTTTATCGAACAATCAGTTCGGTTTTCGTTCTGGCCGATCCACATCTGATGCAGTCCATGAGCTCACAAGCTATGTTGCTGAAAACCTTGATGATAAAAGGAAGTGTCTGGGTATCTTTCTTGATCTGGCCAAGGCATTTGGCACGGTCTCCGTTGACCTCCTTATAACAAAACTAGAAAAAATAGGTATTAGAGGCATACAGCTTCAGCTTTTTAGGAGCTACTTAAGCAATAGGCTGCAATGTGTAAAAATAGGTGAACACACAAGTTCCACTCAATCAGTCCATTGGGGTGTCCCTCAGGGCAGCATACTTGGACCTACTCTATTCACAATCTACATAAATGAGCTCTGTTGTCTTGAGTTGCCCCAATGCAAAATTGTGGCATATGCCGATGATACCGCATTACTTTTCTCGGGTTCATGTTGGGAAGAGGTAAATTCCTGTGCACAAGCTGGCTTCAATGAAGTCGTAGATTGGCTACAACAAAATATTTTAACTTTGAATACTGCAAAAACCAAATACATTACCTTCTCGATTAATAACTCAACCCAACCAACAAATGATTTCAGCTTAGTTGCTCATGAGTGTGCTGATTCTGTTGCTGGCTTCTGCGGCTGTGGACCCTTAGAACGGACATCCTCAATGAGATATCTAGGTATCATGCTTGATTCTAACCTAAATTTCCAAATTCACATTCAAATGCTCAGCTCCAAGGTTAGGAAACTGAGTTATATCTTTAAGGGTCTTAGACATGTGGCTGAACCGCTTCTGATGAAAAGGATATATGTGGCATTATGTGAATCACTCTTACGATACTTCATCTCCAGTTGGGGAGGTACTCATAGGAGTACACTTTTGCAACTTGAGCGGGCTCAAAGAGCGGTCTTGAAGGTGTGTACATTTAAACCATATTGTTTTCCAACAACTGAATTGTACACATTCTGTGATGTCCTCTCGGTTAGACAGCTGTTTATACATAGCATTGTTCTGAAACAACACAAAAACAATTCCCCACATCAAAATAACTCACGTACTAAAAGAAGAAGAGATAAAGTATTTCACATAGTATTAGTACGAACCAAATTTATGCAGTGATTTTTTAAATTTCTGGGACCCTATATTTATAATAATCTGAGTAAGCACATTGAACTTTGGTCTAATAACACATTTGATAATAATAAAACCATACGTCTTTGGTTGCGCACACAAACATATGATGACTGCGAAAAACTTATGATCGTCTAACACAAGTCCAATTATATTTATATCAAAATAATAGTCACATTACATAACTCTCACAGGCACTACACACCTCATTACTTCCAATCACACACTCACCACACTCCCCATATTCTCTCCCACTAACATAAATCACCAACACTACACACCAAACTATTACGTTTTTGCTGATCTTATATTTTTAAATGTCAGAAGTTATATTTTTATTTAAAATTTCACATTGTTTATACACTATGTAGTATTTAAATCTGAGGCATTTATTCTTGTGGGAAGTAGCAGCAACTTATCCTAAAACACAGGGTTTCGCCCTATTTTTAGGGAGTAGCGATACATCCCTTGTTTACCCTGCTAAACAAGCTTGTAATGTACATTTATTTCAGTAAATAAACGATTATTATTATTATTATATTATTATAGCTTCATCTGTCAAATTGGTATCACGCAAGTAGCATCATAATGGAGGCCTAACCCAAGCTTATTGAATGAAGCCTAGAAGCCTTCGGTAATACCCCGCAATCGATGAAATAGTATGAGCATTAAATGAACCATAGACACACGCTTTGAACTTCAGAGAGTTACGCCATAAGGCTGCTGGTCCCACACTAAGATACCCTGAGTCGTGGGAACAAGAAACAGCAACGTCAAACACATATAAAGACAATCCAAAACCAAGACCTGTGGTTTTTTTTTCAGCTGGGTTTCGAACCTGGGGCCCCTCGCTTGGGAGGCGGTGCCTCGCAGCCCAACGCCACAGAGGTCGTCTTCTCGTATTTGGTACCTATCTAAATTAGGAATGAATGTAGCACGGTTATAAGCAAAATTTCATAGCGGCGGCGTTTGGAACCCGGCCTGTAAAACATACAAGGCAGTAGGACTCTACTCGAGATGTTTCTGGTATTTTTACTGCGAAATCATGCACTTTAATTTTGGTTGAAATTGTCTAAAACGTTTTCTGCTCATTTGCCTGTTTCATTTTTTGAAAGGGAAACAGTGTATTAAATTCCATGAAAACAGCTGGTACCAAATATTCAGAATGCACATTTTCGCCTCTGCTTTTCCTGCTAAAGAGAGTCTCAGAGATATTAAAGGTTTGATTAAAACGTGAGCTATATTAAATTAAATGCAAAAAGTTCGCAAATATTTGGCATTTGCGAAATTTTTTCAACACCAGCGAAATGTTTGTATTCATGCAAACGAAACCGACAAAATATCCAAATCGGTTTGCATTTCAAAATTTACATTATCAAGTTATACATGTTTGATGGAAAAGTGAAGTTAGTAAAAAATACATTCAGTAATGCAATATATTATTTGAATATTTCCTTTTTTTTTATTTCGATGACGATCATTAAATCGTTATCAACCACAGACGTGTTTCAGTAGATAATTCCTTCTGTCTCCAACATCCTCAATTGAGGTCCATGTTTTTATTTTGTTAAATAAACTTTTAAAGTGGTTGCAAACCCAAAAGCGGATGATATTTTAAATCCTAATTCATCGGGCTTGAATAACGTACCATTTTTAGGGTTCCGTAACAAATCATATTTATGACGGGTTGGTCATATTTATGACGGATTGGTGGCCCAATGCCTGGATAGAAAATAAAACAAGTAACTATGATGCAATGGGTGACCAACTGACGGCTCTTCATTATTTTTCTCTATTCTGCCAATAATTCTCTGCTTGTGTTATTATTTTTTTTATTCTGCGATCGCTCACCAATGCATATGTTTATTATATACAATGCACGTCGTAATTACTATTAGATTATACACACAAATATATATATATACCGTCTTCAAGATTAGTCTTTGCAAGTAGTCTTTGCTGATGATATGAAATTTTTTGCTAAAATTACTTTATCTAATGATGCATATGCGCTGCAATTCGATTTAAGCCGGATCGACAGCTATTGTATTAAAAACAAACTAGATTTAAACCTCTCCAAATGTTTTACAGTAACATTTTCTCGTAAACAAAATGTAATTCCTACAACGTATAAATTAAAGGGTAACAATATAAAAGTTAACAATCTTCGCCAAGTCGCGAGCATGAGAGATTTGGGTGTTATTCATCATTCCAAGCTTATTTTTAGTGAACATATTGATAGTATAGTCTGTAAAGCTGCCAATTCACTGTGCTTTATAATCAGTTTGTTTTGTTTTACACGTCCTTAAACCCTCAAAATCTTGTATTGTGCTTTCGTGAGGAGCAAGCTTGAATATGCATCTCAGATTTGGAATCCTCAATATCAAATCTATATTGATAGGATTGAGCGACTGCAAACTAAATTTATCAAATTTTTCTGCTACAAAATGTGTGTAAATTATAGCTCTACCAATTATTTCAAGCTGTGTAAGAAACATCACTTGATCCCACTAGTTAAGCGACGTGAAATTGCAGACATAAAGTACTTAGTAAATATTATTAAAGGCAATGTCGATTGTCCTAACTTACTTAGTAAAATTTCTTTCAGTATTTATTTTTAAGGCTTCTACTAAATATAGGAAAAACTGTTTTTTGGGCAGGGCAGGCACGAGTCTTAAAAAAGTTATAGTTGATTCAGACTGACATATTTAATGACAGCATATCAGTAATTAGAAATAAGTTAATCCGATTTTATATGGGTGATACTTAAAATAGCGCAGGTTCGGGTCCGGGTTCAGTTTATTAAAATTATGTATGTAGGTTCTTACTATGTTTTTGATATTTTTTCTTTTTTATTACAATAGTTGGGTAAATGTCTTGTACATCATATAAGTATGCTGTTGGTACTTGTGTGCGTAATTTAAATAGTGCATAATTTAATAAGTTTGTTATATAATCTAGTTAAGTTTTGTAATATTTCACGCTATTGGCTCTCGATGCATGTATAAATAAATTAAATTAATATATATATATTTCTATTTATATATTTATTTATTGATAAAAAACAATATTTATATATATACACAGTCAGGTCATAAGTTCTGTCACACAATAAAAACTTTTGAATTTAGAACGCTGGCCACAAAAAAGTTTATTGAATTCGAATTTCGAATTTTTCATGAAAATAAAAATGTGTACTTTTTAGAATTTTCCTCATTTTTAAATATGGAGTGGACACTTAAAGAAGACCGTGTCGCAGTTATTGCGTTGCATCGTTGCGGTTACGCGCCAATTCAGATTTTCGTCTTACTGAAAAATTTGAATATAAACAAAAGATTCGTTTATCGTACCATAAAACGATACAATGAAGACTCTAGTGTAGATGACAGGTCAAGAAGTGGTCGCCCTCGCTCTGTTAGGACTCCAGCAGTGATAAAAGCTGTGAAGGCGCGAATTCAAAGAAATCCCATACGTAAGCAGAAACTGTTGGCCCTTCAGATGGGGTTAAGCAGGACCACGGTGAAAAGGGTGTTAAATGAAGACTTAGGGCTTAGGGCATATCGAAGAAAAACAGGACATCGTTTGGACGCTCGTTTAATGGACCTGAGACTGAAGAGATGCCGCGCTTTGTTGAAGCGGTACGCGGGAAAAAAGCATCGGGAAATTCTTTTTTCGGATGAAAAAATTTTCACCGTGGAAGAGAGCTACAACAAACAAAATGATAAGGTGTACGCACACAGCAGTGAAGAAGCGAGCAACCGTATTCCGCGTGTCCAACGAGGTCATTTTCCATCCTCGCTCATGGTTTGGTTGGGAGTCTCTTATTGGGGCTTAACTGAGGTACATTTTTGTGAGAAAGGCGTAAAAACGAATGCAGTTGTGTATCAAAATACAGTCCTCAAGAACCTTGTGGAACCTGTTTCTCATACCATGTTTAATAACAGGCACTGGGTATTCCAACAAGATTCTGCGCCAGCTCATAGAGCGAAAAGCACACAAGACTGGCTGGCGGCGCGTGAAATCGACTTCATCCGGCACGAAGACTGGCCCTCCTCCAGTCCATTTGAGTCCGTTAGATTACAAGATATGGCAACACTTTTGGAGTCACTCAAGGCATCCTTGATTAAGACAGCCGCCGATATTGACATGGACCTCGTTCGTGCTGCGATAGACGACTGGCCGCACAGAATAAAGGCCTGTATTCAAAATCGCGGGGGTCATTTTGAATAAACTTTATTACCATAAGAATCTATGTTTTATTAAGTTCATTTTGCTATATAAATGTTTACATAAATAATAAACATGTCTAAATTATTTCATATTGTACATGTGACAGAACTTATGACCTGACTATGTATATATTGTTTTTTATCAATTTTCATGATTTGTAAGTACTCCACACATTTTATTTCAAATCATACTCAATAGTCCGGCAGAATATCAGCGTTACGGGCACCCCGTAACATGTGCGGAGCCCTACCGTTTCATTGCCGCGTTGCACGCCTCATAGTAATCTCTCTGTTGTACCACTTTTGTTTGTTTATTATTATTTTTGTCTACCTTTAGATTGTCTTTGTATGTTCCTCTCCTTTGTTGTGTAATGTGGCTTAGTGCATAAACAATTTTCTATTCTATTTTATTCTATTCTATTCATTACTAAGCCTCTGCTGTCCGTCTGTCTGTCCGTCTGTCCATCTGCCCGTCAGCCGCCATATCTCATGTACCTATTATGGTAGAGTTGAAATATTCACATATTGCCGCTACTGCAACAAATAAATAACTACACGCAATTTTGGAAAAATAAAAGGCAGTCCCCATATGAGTAACGTTTGTACGATGTTACAGAATCCTTCGTGTGTGAGCTCGACTCGCACTTAACCGATATTAAACAAAACGTACGATCGTGGCCTCATTTAGCCAATATTCAAAACTCCATACAAAATGCTGTTAAAATCCATTTTTCCTTTTTAAAAAATAGTGGTCGGCCGCAAATAGATTTCATTGCTGAAATAAAAGTCAAACGGCGATTTACATGTTGGTTGGAAAATAAAAGCTTTGTGCCCTGAGTGCCGATCCTCGCCCGTTGTGAATCAAGCTTTTAAAATAGTCACTCTCCACGGTCCGTGGTTTCATGCATAGAGAGAAAGCATTATGGAGTTGTTTTTTTCAATGCTGAACATAAGAGTTATTCAGTCTACTTATAAATTATTGAGTGGATTGAGATCTAAGCTGCTGCTTAATTCAGTAAATCCAGTCCACAGCCAAAGCCACTTTGTTTTAAATTGACGTGTATTTTATGAGAAATCTACTACTTGTCCACTATTTTTGGTTATTTTGATTGAATAATTTGGCAGAGTCTGTACAAGCTGTTTCACTTTAAATGAGCCGCAGTATGGAGCACTTAATATCTTGCGGAAACGGATCAGTTCAAGGGGGAGTTCTGGACAAAATCGCTGAAAAGCGCTTCGCGAAATATATATATTTTTTACTTTTTTCTCTGCATTCGCCTTTCTCAAAAATATGTGTTCCCAATTTGTTAATCTAGTGTAATTGCTTTATCGTAACATAAAGAAAAAAAATCCTGAACATAGACTAAATTAACATAAAAATAATATGATTTTTACATAAAACTACTGATTTTTCTCATTATTTTTATACCGAAATTTTCCTCTTTTAGGGCTTTATAACATTTACTAAAAATCGCCCGCTATTTCGAACCTTATTGCTTGGTAATAAAGTTCAAAACCTATGAAAAGGAAAGACCGGTTCCCGGTCGCTGGCACGCTTTCATAGCTTCAATAACTCACCAAGTTAAAAACTTAAAAACCCGACTTCAATTTCATGCCCCATTCCTCACCGGTCGGGATGTAAATGAGGTCTATGTACATCACCTTATCCAAACGTTGCAGCACAGAACCACAAACTAAAATGTCATCTGTGAATATATTTTTGTATTTGTTGATTTTTTCAAAACGCGCTAAATACTCTTTGAAAGAAATAATATGGAACGACCTCTGAAATATGACCTACCAATCAAAATAAGAATCATCAAATGATCGCGTAACAAACATTAAAAAGACGTTCGGTGTATTTCTTTTTTCAATCCGTCTTTTCTGTGAAGAAATATATCCAAAAGCATCTATTAAATTCAAATTATTTCCAACGATCAAATCCGTCACTATCGCCTCGACCTGCAGTGCTACGACCGACCGGTACCAGCGCTACTCACGAAGCTACGAGATACGGCTACGACCACGGAAGCGGCTGCTACGCGTTCGATGGACTACGATTTTTTTTAAATCAACGGCTGTTACACAGTTTATCTCAGATGAATCTCTCCTAACACCCACCTGTACGCTTAGCATTGTACTCTTCACTTTCTCTCGACGTTGAAAGAGAGCTTGCCATGTCTATAATTTGGTCGTCCGTCTTCCTCTCCCACGTCGCGGCGAGAGCGAGACACGCCGAGAGATCTCGAGCTCGATAGAGAAAATGACATTTGTTCATAGACAAGGGCCTTTCTCGAGCGTGGCATACTAAGCTTACTGATCATCGGCTGACGTCAACAACCGCCCGATCGGTCGCTGCGTCGATGAGCTATGAAAGACACCCTGTCTATTTGAATCCTCGATCTCAACAATGACTTGTTCTTGCAATATAATAATAAATGCACTGCTTGCATACGTTGCAGACAAGCACAACGTAATGTCTGAGGCCAGTTTAATAAAAATCTGTACCGATATAGGTGATTTCAAAACGGAAGAAATTGAACTAGCCAAAAACTTACTACTCGAACATGCACCAGCATCGCAGAAAGGGAGGGTGAAAATAAGGAAGGGTAGTGGCAAGGAGCAAAGGGATGTGGAGGACATAATTAAAATAATCAAAGATAAAGATCCCAATATGCCGTTCCCCGGAACCTATCCAAACTACCACCAATCACCTTCGACCATGTCAATGTAACAGCACTATTGAAAAATATTGTTAAATAGCAGAAACAGGTCATTTCCCTGCAATTAAAATGTGACCCTATGGACGAGCTACTGAAACTGAAAGAAGAAATCAGCGACGTACGGCAGCAACGTGCTACATGTAGACCGAGAGAACAACTAACTAAATAACTAATTTAAAAAAGGCTCTTTAAACATGACAACAGAATGCTGAATAACACCGCATGGATAGCATCGCACGACACCTCAATGATTTAAAAAATCTGCAAATTCTGGCAGAAAACTAACATCATATGTAAAACCCCTGGATCTTTACCATCCAATATATAAAGACATTGCAGATTTGTTTATCCGTAATTTTAAACAATCTTCTCCAATATTTACCTCTTCAACACATTCTTCACCTAGGCCAATCGATCTCATTTTTGGAAAATTCTAATTTTAACATTCATTATAACAGCATCGGTCGTCAACAAAATAGTGACGTCTACAGCACCCGGCAAGTCACCAGTAATTATAGACCCATAGCACTCGCCTTAATTATAGCCAGAATCTTCGAAAAGGTCTTATTAAAATTAACCGAAAAACATCTACAATGCTCTGACCACCAGATGGGCTTTAAGAAAAAATCATCGACTACCATGGCTGTTTATGTTGTGTAAAACTAGTAGCGGGATACTACAAACATAGATAAACCTCCGTCTACGCCTGCTAATTAGAACTCAGCAAGTCCTTCGAGCATACCACTCGCTGCTGTGGACAAAATGCGAAATTGTGGCGTCCCGGAGAGCGTCGTATCCATCCTAGCGCAGTGGCACTAGCAGCAGAGAAATATAGTCAGGTGGAACGGGACCCTGTCAGAACAGATGCCGCTCAAGTGCGGGGTGAGACAAGGAGGAGCAGCTTCACCCGTTCTCTTCAACCTCTACATGGATGAACTAAGTCAGCGCCTCATAGACACGAGGGTCGGCTGCTCTATGGACGGCGTGTGCGTCAACTATGTCAGTTACGCAGATGACATGGTGCTGCTGGCTCCCTCCATTACAGCGATGCCTCGTCTCTTGAGTACCTGTGAAGAGTACGCACAGCAGAACAATACAACGCCTCCAAATCAGTATTCATGGTCTTCAAATCAAAGAACGCCCCGACCAGCATCCTGCCTTTGATACTGAACCAACAACAACTACTGCGGGTGGAGGAAACCAAGTACTTCGGCCACATCATAGATTCCGACGTCAAAGGCGACAGGGACATTGAGCGACAGCGCAGAAACCTCTGTGTAAAAGCAAACATGCTGGCCCGACGATTTCACGTGAAGCGTCTACTGTTCACTGCCTACTGCACCACCTTATACAAAGCCGAGCTATGGTGCAATTATACTAAACGAGAATACAGCTGACTAAGAGTACACCGTCTTCCGCGCTGGAGCAGCGCATCGCGGATGTTTGTGTCGGCGCGCCTGCCCGGGTGGACGGGGCTCATGCGCTACATCAGCGCCAGCGCCACCGTGCGCCTGCACGCCTCCACCAACATCGTCATATGCGCTGCGCGCTCTTGGCTCGCGAGCCCAATTCACCTGCAGTGGGACCTTTTTACAAACCTTCTGTCCAATCCAGAAGACCGTTTAGTATTAGTTATACTGTTGTCATATATTGTTATGTTTTAATTTATGTCATTTCTATTTTGTAAATTTTATTTTCTTAAATTTTAATTTAAAAAATGTGTAGATTATGTAAGTTTCATATGGAAATGAAGTTTCTGGATAAAAAACATTTATTATTATTAAACGAAAGTACAAAACCCAAAATTTTGAGTTGATACTGTGCCATTGTTGGCACATAATATTATATGCCAACAATGTAGCTACTAATGTTCTATAATATTTATTAGACAGTTACAACGTATCCTGAGTCAGAGTAAAGTTATGAATAAAATTAATCATGTCGAAATATCAAATAACATCGCTGTGATGACACGTTAAATGAAATAAATTAATATTAATTTTTGTTTTGTTGTTCGGTAAAATTACAGGCATATAGAAAATTGCTTAGTAATTATTTGCATTTCACCTTACTATGTAAGTCTAGAAGTGTTTCAACACTTTTATTCAAATCGTTTCGACTTATGTTTGAATGACTAATATTTGATTGGATTTCTAATGGTCGTACGTGGACAAGTTTTAAGCCAAACGTCCGTTAGCTTTGCCCACGGAACATTGATATTGCTAACATTCTGTACGACGTTATGAGCACGAAATCTAATAAATTTCCTACCTACGCTGAGTGCGCTCGAAAATCATTATTGCGTTTGAAAATTGTGAAGGGGTTATCTGATGATCTAAGAACTACAATTGTTGTTCGAGGAATTACTGATCCCTTAGTTAAAGCTGATGCATCAAATGCAAAGATACAATGTAACGAACTTGTGGATTTTTCATCAGTTTATTTCAAACCCAAAAATAATTTCCGTGATCATAAAACGAGCGTCCTGACTGCTCGCGTAAGTGCGACGCATAATCATAAGCATTGGAACTGCCCTAAAAAGCAGAAAAGTGAAACAAATAATGCGACTTTGACATGTGCGGCTGAGAATAAGCCATTTTTTCGTAAATGTATTGTGGGAAGGCAGGACACTCAATTGAGAAATGTTTTGTTAAAATCAAGTAAAGTATAAGTAACAGTACAAGTTTGTTAATTGTAATTACACCTGTTGGTTGATTTTCTTTTATTGTAGAGCAACTCCATCGTGTTTTTGATCTGTAAATTCCGCTATATGGTTCGAGACAAGCAGTCTAATTTATTAAGATTCGGCGTCAGTTTGGCCAAGCAGATTTCGCAAGACGCGATTTCATTTCATTGTTAGGTACTAGTTATCCCAGACATTAGTTTGAAAGAGTTGACCTTACATTAAGTTTCCATAAAATCTTCAAATTGAATTGAAGTAATTAGATGATCTGGTAGTTTGAGTGATTTCCTAATCTTAAGGGTAAGTACCAGTAATACCCATCAAAACATGCAGGGACTGCCTGGCAGAGAACTTGTATTAGAATTATTTCTTAATAATTTTGATACCTATATTATTTGTATTACAGAACACTGGTGAAGGGTAGATATGATGTCTTTCACATAAATAATAACAACATTGTTAGTTGTTACAATAGAAAGCCTGCTGATAGAGGTGGTTCTTCAATCTTAGTAAAAAGTTATATTAAGGTGAAACAACGGAAAGACATTCTTGCACTTACTATAAAAAGACAAATAGAGGTATCCTGTGTTGAGTTAGATAGCCATATTATTGTTTATGTATACAGACCTCCGAGGGATGAAAAAGCCTATGGCAATTTTAAAATATTTGAGAAAACTATGGAGGGAGCCCTCACTAAACTAAGTAATAACAGAAAAAAGTTAATAATTTGGGGCGATCTTAATGTAGATTTGCTGGTAGATACAACAATGAAACAACGATATATAACTTTATTCATATAATTTATTTCTAGAGCCGCCTAGAATAACACTTACTAATGACATCGGTGTTGTTTGCCGATGATACTTCACTGGTCTTCAAAATTGAAAGACAAAAAGGAGATTTTGATGATGCTAATGGAGCCTTTATCCTTGAATTGGTTCACAGTTAATAATTTATTGTAAAACCAAGTGTATCAAATTTTCACTTCCTAATGTCAGGCAAGTTAAGACCAGTTTAGCGTAGACAGCAATACGTTAGAATTAGTAAATGATAAGAAGTATCTTGGAATAAATAACCATTGATAGCAAATTGCAGTGGGGACCCCACTGCAACTGCACTGCAAACTTAGCTAGTAAATTAACTAAGCGATACCTATAATGTTAACCTAATCACAGACTTAGTACTTGTGCCCCGGTTTAGACTCGCAAGGGTTAGCGATTCTTTCAATGGACATTACATTCTCTACTACACAAGATACCTCTGGAGATTTCGAAATTGCCATTAGAGCAATTTAAAAACCATGTAAAAGCGACTTTGTCAAAAAAAGGGAAATTACAATGTATGGGACTGTATGGGGTTAATCTAGCTCAACACAGTCCTTGCTGTTAATAATTTTTTAATTATTTATTCCTGTGTGTGTGTGTGTAATATTTGTGTTAGTTAACCTTTTGAATAACACTTTCATTAGATAACGCCACTTTTTTGTTATAGGTTATAAATTTATTACCATGGCATAAGGTTCAAAATCGCAACCCGTCCCAACTACCCTCGGTTTTTCAGAGGTTAAGCACAAACATTTTTAAAAGAGATCTTATAATCAATTTGTTGGAGTTTCTACGCCCTTCCTCTCCCACAGTGGTCCAATGTAGAGAGGAGGCAAAATATTACGTTTGCTAAGTATATTTAAATATCTAGAGTAATAAAGACATTTGACTGATTAATTGATTGACTTATCAGGTACAAAGATAAATTGGTAGAGCCTTGTAAAATACCGATTCTGGTCACGTCAAGACAGTTATGTCAATAACTCACGAGTGCAACCATGTGTATAATTATGTTATTGGCGATAATGTGCTTAATAGCAAATTTTTGCAGAGCACTGGCAAGTTGTAATCCGGCATAAGGGTCCTTGTAGGGTGGTCCGTCAGCTTTCCCATGACCGTTATGAGCTGGAGCTGCTGGCTAGGCAAAAAGGCTCAGGCCTCAGCTGAACACCATGACCTACCGCGCGGTGAACGGACGCCGGAGACATGCGGTGTATCCTTCGAAACTGGTGGTCATCAGGCCACGTTATGCTACCTTCAAAGAGCCTATAATGGTGCCATGTGCCTAATGTTGGGTGTTATAAATATTTAGGGGTTTGGATGGACAGTTCATTACGATGATTCAGATTCAGATTAATTTTTTATTGAATATAAATATATAAATTATCTTACTCAACGGCAAAATTATACTTACTTATAACTACAAGTAAATTTTTTTATATAAAAAAGACTACACCGTTTCGGAAGGTAGGCCTCGGGATTAAGAATAAACGGCAAGAAACTCCCCCATACCTTCTTTTTAAAAAGTGACTTCACAAGATAAAGTACTGGTTTCGGTCTAAGGAAATTTGCCGGCGAGTGATAAACTTGATCCATCGCCCCTTGTCAAATTTCTGTGAGCGCACAACTCACAGAAGCGGAGATGGTATGGACAATGCAGTTTTGTCATCTAAGTATTCCTTAATACTATAGTATTAGGACTAATAATGGGACTTTCTTATCAACTCATTTTTAACATAGTTTTTGAACCTCTTTTCAGGAAGGATCAATGATTCCTGTAGTAGTTTATTGTAATGATATGCCTAATTTACTTAGTCTAAATAATGGTAGTGCTAACCTATTTATATTGAATGGCTATCACCTACAGTTTTAAATAAAGCTACGTTTTTTCTTACATGCATAATATTCTCGTACATATATTGACAAGTAACCGTCAGTATATTAATTTCTTTGAATTTTTCTCTTAACAATTATCTAGCATCTAATAAATATACCACCCTGATTGCCCTTTTTTGTAAAACAAATATCGTATTTATATCTGCTGCTCTCCCTCAGAGCAGTATTCCATAAGACATAATACTGTGAAAATAATTAAATTAAACCAATCTGGCAGTTTCAACATCTGTAAGATATCAGATTTGTCTGACCGCAAAAGCGGCTGATCTAAGTCTTCGTGCGAGATTAGTTATGTGAGAACCCCATTAAAGTTTCGAAAGATTGTGTCCTCAACGAGGTCCAATCTTTCAGATCCTTTTCTTACACTGCTTTCAACCTGTCGTACATTAGGCAAACAAAAATTGATACATTTAGTCTTCTTTGAGTTTAATACAGGTTGTTCGATTCAAAATCGATACTCGATCTATGGTTCCGGAACGGCCATTTTGAATTTGACGGAGCTGCCACAGAGCAGTTTTTTTGACAACTGACAGACGAAAAGCCCCCGTAATGTGACGCGTATTGATTTTGGGCATTAAAATTAAATCGTAAGCCATCTGCAATTGTATTCGGGCTCCCCTCAGGATTGTCTTATAGCTGAGTGTATTGTGGTTCTCCGAACCAGATAAAGTTCGTATTTGGAACACTGTGTGCGTCGAAGCTGGCCTGCCAGCCATACCTGGTTGGCTGAAGAACCTGTCTACCAAGAAGAGCCTAGGGTGCACCCAGGCCTTGCAGAGAGACAGGTGTTTGACGGGAACGAAGCACAGACCAGGTCAGATAGAATCTATTACTTAGCTCGGTGAATCGCCGACGTTCTTGCTTCTTGGCATCTGATCGCTACGCTACCTCGTAGCTATGGGCCCCTGCGAGGTCATCGGGTGCCGAGAGGCCTGAACATTTTGGTAGCAAGAGCGTGGTTTCCTGAGATTTGCAGCCGTCAAGGGCTCCAGGAACCCACGATTTGGGACTATCAATCTGTAGGTATAGGCGGTTATTAGCTAACTTGGTTTTGTTCCTGTATCCACATAGATTGGTAGTATTATAAGTTATAAGTCTACTGCTGGTAGTAGACAGACAGATATAACAGTTTTCCCTAAATGACCAGTTGTACTGAGATGTGACTCAGAATAGTAATTACATTACAGGTACATTGTAGGTGAATTGAAATTTGCATTGAAGTCATATCATGTTTGCAGTTTGAAGTTTGCATAGTCAATCTATTAGTGGTCTAGTAATGCTAATGAATGTTTGGACATTGTTTTCAGTTTATAGCAATTTATAACTTGAACTAATATTGACTATCTGTGTGTGTTATATGATATAGGGAAACTAAATTGTTGTTTACAGAATTTGTGTAGATATAAAACTCGGTTTCTATTGTTTGGGGAAATCAGCATTGTTTAAGTTATAGATTAGGGTTCCCTCGTTTGTGTTGTAGACTGGAGGGTCCAATATAATTGAGTTACTGCAAATTGTGAGTAAGTATCGTTCCGATCATGTCGTTGTCTGAAATACAGAAGGGTGTTTCTAAGGAGCTCAGATGGTTTTCCTCCGCACACGGTCTGATAGACCGTTTAGATAGGCATGATGTGGTGTTGGAGCGGTCTATGGACGTTAAGGAACGCTACAACAGGGTGCTCGAATTGTCCGCGCAGGCGGAAGCAGTTGATGGTTGCGCACCTGACAGGCTGTCACGGTTGCTAGGGGATGTCGACCAGTGTATGGAGATGGCGGCTGCTATCACGCAGAGGGCTGCGGACATACGTAGGCAGCGCGAGTCCAGCCATAGTGGTGACATTGGGGCGCCTCTGCCGCATCAGGGATCGGGGACCAGGTTACCCATTATAACTATGCCTACTTTTGACGGAGTGTCCGGTGAATGGATGAGCTTCATCAATCTGTTCGACAGTTTGGTGCACATACGATCGGACATTACCAAGTCTGTCAAAATGGCTCAGCTGGTGGCAGCATTGAGGGGTGAGCCCAGGGAGCTGGTCGCTCATTTGACAGTTACGGAGGGTAACTATGAAACGGCCAGGCAATTGCTGGTCAGACGTTACCACAAAAAACGGAGGTTGGCCGATGCCCAACTGAACCGTTTGTTTAGCATCCCGGTTGTGAACAAGGTCGGGGCCATACAGACGGAGGTTTTGAACCCGTTGTTGTCCGTCACCAAGGCCCTAGAGAATCTTGGACTTCCGGTTGGTGAATGGTCCTACCTACTGCTGTACATTGTACTTTCCCGCCTACCCGCTGACGTGCAGACTCGTTTCGAACAGTCTCACGGGAGGTCGGCCGAGGACCTGCCCGCCTTCTCCGACTTGGTCGGATTTTGGGAAGAGGAGGCTCGACGGGCAGAGAACTTGGGGTTGACGGTCACCCATCCTTCGGAACCACAGAGAGCTGCCGGGAGCGCTGTGAGTAGGGGCCCTCCGACGAGGAAGGACCGCACCAACCGGCAGTCGTATGGGACTGTGAGTGCATTGACCCCACCCAGGGGTGCAGGTGAGACCTGCCCATGTTGTAGGCAGATTGGCCATGCTGTGGCCGATTGCAATAAGTTCGGGGAACTTAGGGTTGAGGGACGGCGCCGGATGGCCAAGCAGCGGAGCTGGTGTTTCCTGTGCCTCGGGCCACACATGGCTAGGGACTGCACGCGCACAAAATTGTGCGGATATTGTGGTGGGGCCCACCACAATTTGTTGTGCATGAACCGGTCCGGCCAACAGCCACCACAGGGCCGTACCCAGGTTGACACGGCATGGGGCCCTGAGAATTCGTTTGCGTCTCGGAGCGCAACTCAGGGGCCAATGTCCCCACGTGCACAGGGCGGTACTAGGGTGCAGGGCCGCACTCAGGGTCATCACATGGGGGGCCCTGAGTTTTCGGTTGCGACTCAGCATCCGACTCAGCGGGCAATGGGGCCACAAGCACGCAGCCACCCAGGGGTGCAGGGCCGCACTCAGGGTCATCACATGGGGGGCCCTGAGTTTTCGGTTGCGACTCAGCATCCGACTCAGCGGGACATTGGGTATGTTGAGCAGGCCGTAACGGGCGGGTGGCATGGGACACCTTCGAGCTATGCGGATGCGGCTCGGACGCCGCCTCAGTTGTCGCCCCGCTCGTCGCCGCGTCCTCGTCGGTCGCATGTGATGTCCCCCCCGCTCATGGAGCGGCCACGGTTGAATTCACGCCCACAACCCTTCGGGGGGCGTCGTAGGGTGGCAATGGAACCGGCGCGTGGGCCATTTGTAGAATGGTACCCTCTGGCGTATAGCTGCCTACCTGATCGGTTACAGGCACAGTGGGGCCCCGGGGGTCCTCGCTAGGAATTTGCGGCCCAACAATTTGTTGCCCCCCAACCGGAGACGGTGGTGTTACCGATCGCCTCTGTGCTTGTTTGGGATTTGGCGGGCAACCCAACATACGTTCGCGCCCTATTAGATTCTGGAGCTCAGGGCTGCATTGTATCGAACGATTTAGCAAAATGGTTGGGCCTCAAGGTAAATAGGTATAATAATTCAATACGGGGCGTGGGGAATGTTACGGTTACGAATGTAGTTGGTCAATCGGTGATCACGTTCTCTCCACGTTATGACATTTTGACAAAAACATCCGTGCAAGCTTTAGTAATGACGCATGTCATGGGCAAACACCCCTTGGTGAAGTTGAATCCGGCCGTTCGACTCCTGACGTCAGGACTCAAGTTGGCGGATCCCGATTTTGACACTCCAGCCCCGGTCGATCTGCTACTGGGAGCAGACGTTTTGGGTAGGTTTCTGTTGTCGGATCGGCGAGTTCTTCAGCCGGACGGGTTGATTGCTGTGGATACTAAGTTTG
The DNA here is from genome assembly GCA_949825045.1 of Argyresthia goedartella. NCBI lineage: Eukaryota > Metazoa > Arthropoda > Insecta > Lepidoptera > Argyresthiidae > Argyresthia > Argyresthia goedartella. Next base: position 13,498,978 of record OX463821.1, on the reverse strand, counting down.
GTCACGTGATCATGGGTCCGGCATTGCCAATGGTTAGGCCTGCCGAGTCAGATGGCATACTTATTGGCTCAGCGTTGTCAGACGCTATCCAACGGTTCTGGGAGATAGAGGAACCTCCCACCGCTCGTCGAGTCGACGCAGACGAAGAAGAGTGCGAGTTGTTTTACCAGAATAGTACTGGTCGCCTTCGTTCTGGTCGTTTTGTAACTCGACTGCCTTTCAGGGCCGATCGACCGCCACTAGGAGAATCTAGGAAGATGGCTGAGACGAGATTGATGTCGATGGAGCGTAGGATGTCAAGGGACGCCGTATTTAAACAAAAATACGTCGATTTCATGAGGGAGTATGAGTCGTTAGGACACATGTCGGTATCGGGTGTGGACTGGAGATCTGAGGATCATTGTTTCCTTCCACACCATGCCGTCCTACGAACCCCTACCGGCAAGATTCGAGTTGTTTTTGATGGGTCAGCACCTACCTCGAACGGGATGTCCCTGAATCAGTGTCTACATTCGGGACCCAAGTTGAGTCGTGATATTTCGGATATTCTCACGAGCTTTCGGAGGCACCAGGTTGTATTTGTCGCAGACATTCGGATGATGTTTAGGCAAACGGTAATTCATCCGGCTGACAGAAGGTATCAGTTGATACTTTGGCGTGAGTCCACGGCCGAGCCAGTCAAGGTCTATGAGTTGAACACGAACACGTATGGGTTACGGTCTAGCCCGTATTTGGCGATGCGTACCCTGCGGGAGTTGGCGTCGCGTGACCGTGTGAGCTATCCTAGAGCCGCCGCTATCCTGGAGCAAGATTTGTACGTCGATGACGTCTGCACAGGGGCAGCCAGTGTAGAGGAAGCTCTGGACCGACGTGACGAGCTCATTCAATTGCTGGAACGAGGCGGCTATGAACTACGCAAGTGGATGTCCAACTCCCCTGAGTTGATGGCTGGTCTCCCAGATGAGTTTCAACAAGACCCGCACGTTTTTGAGAATCCTGACAACCCTAACATGTTGTCAGTGCTTGGAATTCAGTAACGGCCCGTCCATGATGAGTTTACCTATCGGGTGGTTTTAGAAACACCGAAGGCCTGGACGAAGCGGTCAGTACTGTCAACGATTGCGAGAACGTTCGACCCGAATGGATGGATTTCTCCAGTCACCTTTGCTCTCAAATGTTTTATGCAAAGGCTATGGGCGGCTCAGTTGACCTGGGACACCCACCTCTCAGGTGATTTGTTGACTGATTGGACGCAAATGTTCACTTCGCTATCGGACATAAATAATGTATCGCTGCCGAGGAAATTGGTCCCTGCTGGGGATTACAGGGCAACCCTTCACGGGTTTTGTGATGCCTCTGAACGAGGGTTTGCGGCAGCGGTTTATTTGCGAACCGTCACCTCCACCGGGGAGGTCGACGTGCGTTTGGTTTTGGCAAAAAGCAAGGTAGCGCCTATTCGGACAAGGATGACGATTCCAAAACTGGAACTGTCCGGGGCTGCTCTTTTGACCAAACTTTTGAATCACACTCTAACAGTGTTGCGTGGGTCAGTGGTTTTGGAGGATACGGTGTACGCGTGGACGGACAGCCAGATTGTTTTGTGCTGGCTGAAGGCTTCGGTCCATAACTTAGAGGTTTTTGTCGCGAACCGTGTCTCCCAGATTGTGTCGTCTGAGGTCCCACTGACTTGGAGACATGTACCAGGAGAATTGAACCCGTCTGATTGTGCATCCAGGGGATGTCGGGCTCCTGAACTCGTTAGACACCATTTGTGGTGGGGACCACCCTGGCTTGCCAGGAGAGAATCGGACTGGCCCCACAGCCATGTAGTAGTATCTTCGGATCATGGCCCCAGAGCGGCCGTGCATGTTACCCAGAAGGCTGAGGACCCTGACGCCGGGTTTCTGCTGGACCGGTATAGCTCACTTGACAAGTTGATAAACGTGTCCACTTGGATTAGGAGATTCGCTCGAAATTGTCGTACTCCTCGCGATCAGCGAACGTTGAACCCTATTCTGACTCCGGCAGAGCGAAACGAGTCGCTACTGAATTTGGTCCGGTTGGTACAGTCCTCGAAGTTTGGGGCAGAATTGGAGACTATACGAAGTGGACGTTCGAAATTGAAGGGAGCCGTCGCGCGTCTCAACCCCTTTGTTGATTCGACCGGGTTACTTCGGGTAGGAGGAAGATTGCGCAATGCGAATCTGTCGTATTCGGCTCGTCACCCACTTCTGCTCCCCAAGGGGGGACAGTTAGTTGAATTGCTGGTGACTGATCGTCATATTAAAAACGCGCATGCCGGCTGTAACGCGTTGTTGGCCACGCTCCAGCGGGAGTTTTGGATCTTATCTGCCCGCCGTGTCATACGGAACATCGTGTTTCGGTGCATGCCTTGTTATCGACTTAAGGCTGCCACGATGCAACCTCTCATGGGGGACTTGCCCCCTGATCGTGTGAATGAGGTCAGACCTTTTTCAGGTGTTGGTACGGATTTTGCAGGACCGTTTAGTAGAAGAGTTCACGATTGCGTAACGCTAAGCAATACAAGGCGTACCTGTGTGTGTTTGTTTGTTTATCCACCAAGGCGGTACATCTCGAGCTCGTTGCTGATCTCTCGACAGAGGCTTTCATTGCTTGGTTGGCTAGGTTTGTTTCTCGAAGGGGACTTCCAACTTTGATCCGCTCTGATAACGGCACTAACTACGTCGGTGCGGAACGATACTTACGAGAGATAGTCAACTTTTTGAATGTAAATAAAGTGGATATTGGAACGGCCCTCTCCCGTCGGGGTATACAGTGGACCTTCAGCCCACCGAGTTGCCCCCACTGGGGTGGGATTTTTGAGGCCGTAGTTAAGTCAGCGAAGACGCACTTAGGGCGTATAGTAGGTCAGACCGCGCTGACTTTTGAGGAGCTCGCGACATTGTTTTGCAAGATCGAGGCCGTTCTCAATTCGCGACCGTTGTGTCCGCTCAGCTCGGATCCAAATGACCTGGAGGCTCTGACCCCAGGCCATTTCTTGATAGGACAGCCACTTAACGCGTTGCCCGAGCACCCCTTCGAGGGAGTGAAATTGTATCGGTTGTCAAGGTATCAGATGTTGCAGCAGTTTACTCAGAATTTCTGGAAGCGTTGGTCGCTCGAGTATCTGCATATCTTACAACAGCGCCTTAAGTGGACTGACAAAACCAGCCCCCCTAGTGTTGGTGACCTCGTGCTGGTTAAGGATGCTAACCTACCGCCACTACGTTGGCGCAGGGGGCGCATTGTTAACTTGTTCCCTGGCAAGGACGGGACCCCCCGGTCTGCAGAGGTTCTAGTAGGAGGCTCGGTACTAAAACGAGCGGTAGCAACGTTGTCTCGGCTGCCCGTAGATTAAGGGACAGGTGGGTGCCTGTCCGGGCGGGTGATTGTTCGATTCAAAATCGATACTCGATCTATGGTTCCGGAACGGCCATTTTGAATTTGACGGAGCTGCCACAGAGCAGTTTTTTTGACAACTGACAGACGAAAAGCCCCCGTAATATGACGCGTATTGATTTTGGGCATTAAAATTAAATCGTAAGCCATCTGCAATTGTATTCGGGCTCCCCTCAGGATTGTCTTATAGCTGAGTGTATTGTGGTTCTCCGAACCAGATAAAGTTCGTATTTGGAACACTGTGTTCGTCGAAGCTGGCCTGCCAGCCATACCTGGTTGGCTGAAGAACCTGTCTACCAAGAAGAGCCTAGGGTGCACCCAGGCCTTGCAGAGAGACAGGTGTTTGACGGGAACGAAGCACAGACCAGGTCAGATAGAATCTATTACTTAGCTCGGTGAATCGCCGACGTTCTTGCTTCTTGGCATCTGATCGCTACGCTACCTCGTAGCTATGGGCCCCTGCGAGGTCATCGGGTGCCGAGAGGCCTGAACACAGGTTGTTTACATTGAACCAACTTAACACATGAGAGAGTGTACTATTTGCGTCGTCTAGAAGTTCTCCTTGTCTTTTCACCTTGAAAATAATAGATGTGTCATCAGCAAATAGAACAATCTGAGTCATTTTCTACACAATATACGGCAGGTATTCACGTACACTAAGAAAAAGAACCGACCTAAGATAGAACCCTGGGGTACACCAATATTCAAATGGGTTCTAGTGGACTTAAATCTGTTAATATCTACTTTTAGCACTCTTTCCATAAGATAAGATTCCAATAATTTTAACGCATTTTCTTTGATACCATAGTGTTGTAGTTTGAGCAAAGGAGTTTGATGGTCCACACAGTCAAAGGCATTGGAAAGATCACAGAAAATACCAACCGCATCCTGCGATCCTTCCCACGTACTATAAATGTGTTCTTCTAGCGCTTCTCCGGCGTCTGTTGTTGATCTGCCTTTAGTGAATCCGAACTGTTTTTTGTGGAGTAGCCCAGATGCATTGAAGTGAGAGAGTAGTTGACTCAATATGACCTTTTCAAACACCTTGCTCAACACTGGCAATACAGATACAGGTCTGAAGTTGGCAGGGTCTTTTTTACTACCGGATTTGAAAAGTGGTATTAATGTGCTAATTTTCATGAGGTCAGGAAAAACACCGTTTGTTATACAACTATTGAATGTGATTGCTATGTATGGTGCAATCACTTCGATTACTGATTTAACTACGTTAACCGACATGCCCCACAAATCTTCAATCTTTTTCATGTTAAGAAGTTTAAATGTTTTAACTATAGTTATTGAGCCTATTGGTTTGAAGTTAAAGCCATCCTTGTTTTGGGGTACATTTTCAACCAAGTAATCTAAAGACTTTTCAGAAGAGGATGGGTAGTGCTTCTGTTGTTATTATGGGCATGATACTGAAGAACTTTTCAAATGCGTTAGCAACGTCCTCCTTTGATGAGAGTAATTTGTCGGTAACTTTTAAAATAATACTAGATTCACTAGACCTAACCTTGCCTGTCTCTTTTTTAATAATGTTCCATATAGTTTTAACTTTGTCGCCAGAAGCTTTGATGTTATTGTTAAGATGTAGTTTGCGTGCTCGATATAAACATAACTACTGACTGTTGCTAGGTATCCTTAGATCTAAATTCACACATTAAGTACCAGGGCAACAGACTATTATAAATAAATAAAATTAAAATAAAATAAAAGCTTTTCATTCCGTAAAATTGCTTAAAAAACATAAAATAATTACTCTTACTTACACCTATGTTATTAGTTTAAAAATGTTCTTAAAAAAATTAATACTTAATGAATGTAATACGTTATTAATAATTACGGACCCCTCTTAAGGCCTCCTCCAACCTTAACCAGTCGTCTCTATTTGTTGTCTGCCTCATCCACGTATGCCCTCTGACTCTATGTATTTTGTCTTTCCAACCTTCTAACGGTCGGCCTCTGTTTCTTTTACCTAATGGACCTTCCCAAGTTGTGACAGCCTTGGTCCAGCGATGGTCTTTAGCATGAGTTTTTAGCATGATCTAGCTAGAGCATCGATAGTATTAGTTTTCTTTCTCATTTCGACGTTACTCACGTCGGATCGTTACTCACGAACGGATGTTTTTAGCATGATCTAGCTAGAGCATCGATAGTATTAGTTTTCTTTCTCATTTCGACGTTACTCACGTCGGATCGTTACTCACGAACGGATGTTCTTTAAGTTATATTCCTAAACAGGCCCGCTCAATTGCTCTTTGATACTTGAATTTTAGTTGTAGTATCTTTGTTGAAGATCCATGTTTGGCAGCCACATGTGAGGGTAAAAGGCACGAATCTATGACTTTCTTTTTTAATCTTATTGGTATCTTTGACTTTAGAATCTCTTTGAAACTACAAAACTTTTTCCATGTTAATGTTATTCTTCGTTTTATTTAAACATTAGCATGTATTTTTATTTTAACATAAGGATTTAACAGTATCATACTAGGAGTTAATGGATTGCTAGGAGGTATTCTCCGATTACTACACACACTATTAAATTTAATGTATAGAGATTTCCTTTTTGTAATTTTCACAATGCCAGATGCTATTGCCTCTATTAAGAACATAGTTATGAAATCTATGGCCCTCAAATATTAGTACAGTTCCACGTCCACTTTTAATAAACTTTATCACTTCGTTACTCATTTCTCTACGTTATATTTTATAAAGGACATCGGCAAAATAATATCTCATATTACTAACGCGTCTATGACAATCACCTATATCAGAGAAAATAATATATTTCAGTACAATCTTTCATATTTTAAAACGTTAAGCAATTCAATAGCAATGTTAAAGCATCTCATATTTATTATTTATTACTTTTAGAGGTCATAGACAATTATCGATAAAGGTTTAGTAGCAAAACAATGGATCTACTGCGATAGTTAGTTCTCATTAGGTCCATAACTGGATCTAGTGAGAAAGAAATTCCTCAGTAGACCCATACCTTCAAATATGGATCTGCTTAACATCTAGCGAAAAAAGTACTTCTCAGTAGATCCACACGGCAATACATTGGATCTATTGTATTCAAGTATTCAAGTATTTATTGCAATAAATTACATGTCATAAAGGTGTTATGATAATTTAAATAATATCAAAGTAATTTTACCCTATTGGGTGTAGCAAGATTGCAGTTGCATTCAGTCACAAAGTATTACATATATTTATTTCAAAACAAAGACAACAATTAATGATTCCCACTAAGGATCTAACTCGGATTACAATTTGGAGAGATATTATGTAAAACATTTACACCGATCTTAGCAAAAATAAATTGTTCAATAGGTCACAATAATAATAATCCTTTATTGCACAGAAAACACAGTGGAAATTATAACAGAAACAGTATGCAAAGGTGAGCTTATTTCTAAAAAGAAATTTCTTACAGCTAACCTGTGAAGAAAAGAGAAAAATAAAATATAGAGAGGTAGTCCTAGTGTACAATTAAGAGTTAAAAGAAATAAATAAAATAAATATACTATCAAATAAATCACAATACACCCTACGTAATTACTATAAAATAAATAAATAGAATACAATAAATAAATAGATATACATAAATACTATGAGATACCCACTATTCGGAAGAGAGGAGATGCTGTTTCAATTTTTTCTTGAAAGTGACCAAGGATTTGCAATCCCTTATAGCGCAAGGAAGTGCATTCCACAAACGTATTGCCCTTAACCTAAACGAGTGCTCATAAGCAACATTGTTGTGCTGAGGAATTGACAAAAGTGACACCGTGTGAGATCTCCGAAGTCTATCTCCTGAGAAAAGATACTCAAAACGTTCACGAAGATATGCAGGGTAGCACGGATTTCTCAAAATATTGAAGAGGAAGGAGAGAATGTGCATATCACGACGAAGTCGGATCGGGAGCCAGCCTAATTTCCTACGATATTGGGACACGTGGTCGTACTTACGAAGTCCGAAAATAAACCGAATCCCGAGATTTTGGAGTCGCTCGAGTTTGTTCAGTAGATCTTCGTTCGCACTGGCCCAGCAAACATCGGCGTAGTCTAATAAAGGCAGAAGAAGGGTCTGAAATAGCACAGTAACTCAATAATAAATAAACTTTATAAAAACATAGAGACAAAATAACATTTCTTAATTATATTATGCATAATTCAATAATATTATCAACTTAACTCCTGGCTTAACTTAAATAGCTAGCTCTCATAAGTGTTCATACATGACATAGGGAGTCATTTCAATCAAATATAATTCAAGTTTATTTTGGAACATAGAGTCTGTCAACATTTTAATATCATTTGGGTTCTTATTATACACTTCAATTGCAACAAATTTAGTAGAGCGAGTCTATGTCACTGTCCTGCTAAACGGAACCTCCAACTTAAACCCATATCTTTCATTAAGCCTGCTACTTGCACGTGGAGCTCTCAGTGGAAATTTTTCTGGGTATCTTCGTACCAATTTACTAAGCTCGATTATATAGATAGCCGTGATGGTGTGAAATTTTTACTCCTTAAACGACGACCTACAGGATTCCATGCTTCAATTTATTCCATTTACGATGCGCACAGCTCTCTTCTGAAGGACGAAGATCTTTTTAATGTCAGTGGTATTTCCCCATACTAACAATCCATATAGTACCCTGGATGAAAGAATGCAAAGTATGCCTGCAAAGCGGCTTCCTTTGATGACATTCTGACCAAGGAACGCAAGGTATAACAAAAACTACTTAGTTTTCCTGCAATTACTTCCACGTGTTTCTTTCAGTTTATTTTGCAATCTGTGTAGATGCCCCGAAATTTGGCATGAAGTACAAACACTATTTTATTGCTATCGTGTTCAATGTCTAGATGAGGCACACGGACATGCAAAAATTTTGTTTTACTGACGTTTGTGCTTAGATTAAGCCGATTGAACCAGTCTATCAGAATGCCATTAGCCGTATTTATGACGTCGGGTAAACTTTCGTAATCACCACGTTTGAATTGGAAAAAAACTGATACATCATCCGCAAATAAAATTACGTTATTTTATAATATAATGATAATTTGATTCTATTTCTTGTAGGGTGTTATTTTCATTGATACTAGATAAAATTACACTCTGATGCCGATCCCTCATATAAGATTTGAACCATTTAGACACTTCACCTCGTACTCCATTTCTATTTAATATGTCCAACATGATGCTATGGTCCACATGGTCAAAAGCCTTGGACAAATCAAGCAATACTGTTATAACGTTGTGGTCGTCATCAAGAGATTCAGCTACAAAGTCAGCCAAATAAAATATCACGTCCACAGTAGATAAGTTTTTGGAAACCAAATTGCTCTATTTTTATTATTTTTTCAGAACAAAAGAATACCGCCAGTTTCTCAGTCATAACCTTCTCAAATATTTTGGATAGTGCTGGAAGCAGGGAAATCGGTCGGTAGTTCCCGACATCCAACTGAGAAATACACACATCAACACTGTCTAGGGATATTAGATTTTTGTTTGTATTTCTTAATTTTTCAGAAAAACTACTCAGAATTAGGAAAAAGTTTATATGTGGAATTAAACCTCCTTGTTCCATTTTCAAACTGACATTGAAAAAAAAAAACAAAAACTTATGAAAACAAAAGAAAGCGCGGGAACACGCATTTGATTCAGTTTACAGTGCTAGTTTTGTGTTGAGATTTATTTAGAAAAACATTAATTAACTAACTCTATCAATTGTTTTGGTGATTTTTACTGTTTGTGTCATCTTGTTGGTGCCATGCAACGTCGACATCTGACGAGAGACGAGATGATAAGAGCGGTAGGAATTTTGGAAGCTGGCGCTATCCAAAACGTTGTTGCGGAGACCCTAGGCACCAGCCAGAATGTGATATCAAGGCTCTGGTCACGTTATCGTGATACTGGGGAAGTGGCGGAACGGCATGCTGGCAGAATTCTGGTGACCACCCCTAGAGAGGACCGTTTTCTCAAAAATACCGCCTGGAGAGAACCTACTCTGACGGCCATGGAAATGGTACAGAGGCTCCAACAGGAGCATCAGCTGTTGGTTAGCAACCAAACTGTCAGAAGAAGGCTACATGAAGCTAATCTTCATTCTCGCAGGGCAATTCGTGTTCCTGCTTTGCGACGAGGCAATCGCGGAAGGCGACTATTGTGGGCCCAAGAACACGTGTTATGGGATAATGAACAATGGTCGACAGTGCTCTTTACGGATGAGTCTCGGTTTGGATTTCATCCAGATTCGCGAAGAACACGAGTTTGGAGAGTTCCAGGCAGGGAAAGCCGGCTCCACCATCCACAAGAGGTTCATTCGTACCAAGCAGGAACAATCATGGTATGGGCAGGAATTCGTATAGGCGCGCGAACCGACCTCGTTTTTGTAAGAGGCAACATGAATGCTCAGAAATACCGTGATGAGGTGGTGGAACCTGTTATTATTCCGCATAGGGTGCAAATCGGCCAGCAATTCGTACTCATGCATGATAATGCTCGTCCATACACTGCGAGGCTGGTATCAGCCGCACTTCAAGACAACGACGTCACGGTAATGAGATGGCCTGCGCAGTCGCCTGATATGAATCCCATCGAACATGCGTGGGACATGTTGCAGCGAAGGGCTATGCATGCCCTCCCTCCAAATCTGGCCACAGAAGAGCAACTTTTCTTGCACCTGCAACGAACCTGGGAACGCATACCACAGCAAGACATCGACACCTTAATTCACTGTATGAATAACCGATGCCAAACTCTTATTAACGCGAGGGGTGGCATCACTAATTATTAAGAGTTAAAATGTCTCACTTTAAGTTGTTATTTAAATAAAATTATCCATTTTATTAATTAATTTCATTCGTTGACTTAGCGCCATTTTTAGTCTCTTTGTTATTTTATTTAAAAATAATATTTGAAGATCTAAAATGTTTTTTATTTATATAATTAAGTTGAGCATTAACTGAGGTTTAATTCCATATATACTTCTCTAAACAAAATATTTATAGTTTATCAAAAAATTTAAGAAATTCAAAATATCCCTAGACAGTGTTGATGTGTGTAGATATCTCACTAGTTATTTAGGGATCTGGTCAGTGGATTTAGTGAGAGTGATCTTGCTCCTGTGCCCACTGCCCCATCTTGCCCCTGTGTCGTGGTAACCAGAAACAGTGATATCACAAATATGTAGACACCCAAGGCCCAAGTTTTTTTTTATGCTCCCCAGCGAGGGTTCGAACCCGAGACCTCTCGCTTGGGAAGCGAGAGGTCTCGGGTTTTAAGAATGGCAACATTTACTTTACTTGTCAATGTATCTCCATTGTTTTGAATTGGGATATTTCATTTCACCGCTACATAAAAGAAGATACCAATAGGTACGACTTTTATTTTGCGGTTTTATTACGCTCTGTTTACCCTTTTTATGAGCAAATTTCGGGAGAAACAGCTGTGCTCCGATAGATTATCACATGGAAGTGGTGGATATTGATTTGAACAAATCTAATAACATTCTAGTGAAGATTCTAGTGATGGGATCTAATGCTTCTAAGGCACCGCTATTTAACATAAATCAAATCTAAAATAATAATCAACCGTAATGCAAATCAAAAACTAATATAAGTCTCCTGGTAGTTACATTCAGGTCGAGTTATCTATCACTTTAAAATTAAATGTTCAAATTTATGGTAAAAGTAGTCTAGAGTCTTTTGAAGTCTCTTCTTCGGTAAAATTACTCATATTACTCATACATAAGATCAGACGTTATTTTTGTATTTGCGTTTTAATTCGTAACGATACCGTAAAATTTTTTTTTTTACCTGGGAAAAACCTGATTTCGTGTTTTTGTTCATATACCTTTTCAACACACTTGCTCATAAAGTGACTCTTTATAGCAACGCATTTAGGTTTATAATTGAGATTATTTTACACTATGTCACATTACCGCCTAGGGCTTCCACTTTGCTTTTTTTTACTCTCGAGTTGAACGAAGTGAAAATTAAGGAGGTATTGTAATCGTAAAAAAAACCAGGTTGAGATCTTGATGGCGATAGGTTCTCTATAGTTAACTTAGTCCGAAAAAGTGAAAAAAAAAACAAATGTGTATGTTTGTGTGTGTGTGCGTGTGTATGTATGTATCTATGAGGATGAGCTGTTAGGAACATCAGACAAAGCACGGATGTGGCTACATCTAGGCTAGTATATTTTAGTTACTTTCATATTGTCATGTCAAACTATTTTTATTTTAAAGAAAAGAGCTATTCGAGCAATTTATAATTTCAATAGAGCTTTTTAAAGAAATTGACATACTAACTGTAGCTAGTCAATTTGTTTTCGAAAATATAATGTATGTACGCAAGAACCTTACAAGATTTTCGAAACTTAGCGATAGCTGTAATGTTAACCTAAGAAATAATCACAGACTATGTGCGCCCCGATTTAAACTCGCGAAGGTTCGCAATTCTTCAAGGGTCATTCTCTACTATAATAAGATACCTCTGGATAGTTTGAAATTGCCATTTGAGCATTTTATTAAGCATGTTAAAGCGACTTTGTCGAAAAATGGATATTACTATGTTCAAGATTACTTAAATGACATGAGTGTATGGGGTTAATCTAGCTCAACACAGACCTTGCTGTTAATAATTTTGTAATTATTTATTCCTGCTTATTAATCATAATAATAAAAAAACATATTTGTAATAGTTAAGCACAACCTATTTTTAAAAGAGATCTAAAATTCAATCTGTGGGAGTTTCTACGCCCTTCTTCTCCCACAGTGGTCTCCCACAATCTCCCACAATGTAGAGAAGAGGCAAAAAATGACGTTTGCTATGTATATGTAAGTATATGTAAATATCTACAGTAATAAAGAACTTTGACTTTGACTTTGATGGCTGTTTTCCGTTGTCAGCTCTAGAGCCTAAACCATTGAACCGAATTGGATGACATTTGTTTTGAGGGTTATTTTGTAAATATCTTGACTATTGTTTTGTTTTTGGATAAGTTGATTATTCAAGGTACCTGTTATACAAATCAATCACATTTATTGAGTTTATTCAAAAACGGGATAAACTATTTTTTTCAAATTCTCGTCATTGTAGGTATCTCTTAATATCATCTATAACATGGTATACTCGTTTATTAGCGCAAAACTCTAAAAATGTTAGCTCCCATACAATAAGCACACAGTGCCATATATCCCGTACATTAGACAGCGGGCGGAATAAGCTCATAGTGCAGGGCATGGTTAAAGCAGAAAGGAGTTGTTTTTTATGGTGGAGTGGTTGTTAGGGACATCATTTTGAACAACTTTTAGTACGGGGCCGACTTGATGAGAGCAACTTTATTTTCAACTCCACCATATGACTCAGGTGAGCCGAAATGTACTGAGATAAGAAAAATAATAACAATAATATTTTTTTATTTTCAGATATCATAGACCATAGATTAAATTAATATTAAATCAAAATAAATTCCATTCAAAAAGTCAAATCAAAATCAAAATAAAACAATAAAAATCAAAATAAAACAATATAAGGGTGAATTCCAAAATATTGACGCAAATGACACAATAGTGCAACAAAATGTTGTGCTGCGGTGACACAAAAGTCGCACAACAATTTGTACTACAGTGGCACAATAGTGTTCCAAAATGGTAGCATACAACTGCAAGATTTCAAGTTAAGCTAGCTATGGCATGGCTCGACTTCCCACATACTGTTAGTGTAGCAATAATTGCGCTCACCCAGTGCTTTAGCACTGGGTGAGCGTGAGTAGGCCATTGAACCGCTGGGTGAGAAGGCCATTGAACCACTGGGTGAGTAGGCCATTGAACCGCCCCGCGATGACTGCTAGGATGGTGTTGGTGCTGCTACAAATTTTGCTCAACAGGGAGGCCGTCGTCTTTCTAATGATGGCATGGATGCCGTCCACGCATGCCTCGACATACCGGGGACGCACTACAGTATCGCGGCAGCTCCAACAGCATCCTAAAGTCATTATTGTACTGGACGCGCAGGGCATTGAAAGCCTTTTGCGTGTAGCTGACCCACAGGTTGCACGTGTAGAAAGATTATAATAATACCTTGGACACTATTTACACACATTGATCTAGCCCCAAACTAGGATTCCCTGTACCTTGGGTACTAGACAACGATACACATACTTATATAGATAAATATTACACTTAGATAGATAAACAACCATGACTAGGGTACAAACATGCGTTCTCTTCAAACAAATATTTGCCCCCACCGGGACTCGAACCCGGGACCCTCGGCTTCGTAGGCGGGGTCGTTGCCGACTCGGCCATTCGGGTCGTCATATTGGCAGTACGCCCTGAATAGCGTAATCTTAACCTCCCTTGTACAGAGTACAAACCTGCGGGCCAACATGTTCGCTCTAACTGCCAACGCCCTGCGCTCCCGCTTAATATCCTCGTCATCCTTAAGGTCATATCATATGTCACAATGTGTCCAAGGTACTTAAATCTAGTGACTCGATTTAGTTCATTGTTATTTAACCTAAAAGCAGGTATCTCCTGAGGTAACTTGTTTCCAGTTTTAAAAATTATAACTTCATTTTTTTTAACGTTATACTTTTTTCAGCGTACTTTTTACAAGCTCCAAGTAGCACCATATCATCCGCATAACTTAAGTTGTTGCAGCTTTTGCCGTCCACATATAGCATCCGCATGCATGCTGCTGGGCTCGCCGATCAGTTCGTTCATATACAAATTAAAAAGCTTCGGGCATGTTATCCCCTTGTCTTACAGCACATTCCAGGCTATACTGATCAGAATAGACATCTCCCCACCTTACTTTGTTATTTTGATGTCCATACCAGTATAGAAATATGCTTATTATTACCCTAGGTAGATTTGATTTTCGACATTTATCCCACAGGACATTGTAGGAAACCAAATCAAATGCCTTGGATAAATCCAGGAAGCAGGTATATACCTTGGTCCTACGATCCGTATAATATTTGAAGGTATGCTTGAGGCCCAGGACAGCACTATCATTTAACTGCTGATGAGCGCTGAGCTGCGCATCAAGCAAACTATCAAATAATTTCGCGATAATAGTTGTAAGCGAAATTGGCCTGTAGTTAATTTTGTCGGAAATGTCACCTGTCTTATTATTGTGATAGGTACTACTATGGTCTCCATCATATCTCTCGGAAGATACCCATATCTCACACAGCTATTATAAACACAGACAGCACTCAGATGTTCAATGCTGAGCCCATCATGTCCCGGTGATTTCCCTCTCTTCATGTATCTAATGATTGTTGCCACATCCTTAGCAGTGAATTTAATGTTTAGAAGACCACCGGCACCGTGTGGCTCATCATCAAGCACCCGATATGTCGAATCAAGGGGTGACTGTACATAAAAATGCCGCCGAAATAATTCAGCAATAGCCCTCGGTTCGGTTACTCCATCAACCGAGATAGGCAAGCTAGGGTTTGTATTAAGCTTGTTTGTAGCCTTCCAGAACTTGCTAAAATCTTTCACTTTATGGTGCGAAGCTAGTATGTCCATGGCTATCTGTTGTTGGTTATTCTGGCACCACTGAAGTTTAGATTTAAACACTTTTCTACTAAGGCATAATTCTACGTAATAATGGTTTGAAGTCGGCTTTCCGTACGAAAGCCATTGCTGAAAATTAACTCGAGCTATAGCGTAAGCCTCCCTTACATGATTATTCCAGCCTATCACTCGTTGTTTTTTATTGTTACAGGTATTACGAGCACTACTAAGTACAGCGGCTTCAATTAACGCTACAAATATTTTGCTGTACATTGTATCGAGCAACTTCCTATGGTCTACATTATGACATGTGGTATTACAACATTATTCGAGCTCCGATGGCAAAACAATAAAACGTAGATTACGGTGACAAGACTCGGCATATATTTGTATTTCCTCATTATTATTGTTGTCCCATCGAATATTGTTCATTTGAACGTAAACAGGATTACATAAGACTTTCAGCTTTATAAGATTTAAATTAAATTAAAAAAATATTGCACTTAAAAAAAATATAGTGCACCTTAACTCCGACAATAGTACTATAGGCCGCTTGTGTCACCAAACAGTGGTCTAACCACCTTTGAGCCATTAGCATCACTTACAAAAGTGTATGTGGCCGAGTCAATGCCCAGTTTCTCAAAGTCCGCACAAATCAAGACATAATATAACTAACATCTCCCTACAAAACAAAGTATGTAGATGGACATTGAGATCACCTAAAATGTACACAGATTAGATATTGTTACCTTCCACTATTGCATGAATCTCACTCAAACACTCCGTGAATTCAATCAGATTGTCTGGGTCGTCCGTAGGCATATAAACACTGAACACGAGCGCGGATTGATTAGAAATCACTGATGATTACGCATAGTCAGCAGAATACACGCAATAAGCACACTATTGCACACATTGAAACATACTTTTACGTCATAAGATGGTCACCCCTACAAACGGTCTTCCTCTCAGGAGACCCGGCGAAGTGTCCACCGCCAACTTTTCAGTATATCCAAAGTTATATATCGTGGGGCCATAACCATGTTTCTTGTAATGCCACTAGATCAGCATCGCGACACAGTGACTGTATACATTGTGCTGAACGTTTTACATGTTCACAGTTGTAGCTGACAAATTTGCGCATAGTAGTAAACACATTATAATTATTAGTTTTATTATTAAGTAATAAAGATGCTCTGATCACGTCGGTTCCATAGTAAACGTTGTTCAGAATAATGTACCTAAGAACCACCTTTCGGCTTGTAACTCTCTTTCTGTTACAGCCTGTATCTAAGAACTTCTTAAAACGTCTCCTAAACGCATGCACACGAATATCCACAAATTATTATTTAAATAACAACACCGAAAGCATCATGCGAGAAAGTTAGTACAAGGTGGCCTGCTCAATATATTTCAATATCAACGAAGACTTTTATGCCTACAAACAATGAATATTTCCTAAAAGTTGGTAATTCTATAACAAAAAATATATAGAATTATTTTGGTTGCTTACTTGTACGTTCTTGAGACATCTTACGCTTAGAGATTGTCGAAAATAATCTTACACGGCCTTTTACCTTGTTATTACAATTTGATTAACTAGAATTGGCATAATTCTGGGTTTCAATTTATTTTTTGAAGCTACGTCATTAAAACTTAAAGGAATAAAGCACAAATCAAATAATCATGTGCTTTTTTTTTCTAAGTTATACGATATATATTACGGTCTAAAAGGGAATTCACTCTAATTTATGAAAACTTATTTTCTTTAGTAAATGTATTTAATTAGTTTACGGCACATAAGCCGAGCTCTTTTTTTCATTAATTTATGCTTCCCGAATCATCTGTTTTTCTTATGGGTTGTGTAATGGGCTGAAAAATAATCGACAATGAAAACCCAGGCGAGAGATATTTCCATAATAACCTGTCAGCATTCTGTGTGAGTGATCTTGTTCCGAAAAACATTTTCCACTCATGTTTCCAGATTTAAGGGTGATTCCTAACTGCGAGCATTTGAGCCATTTATTCTATACACCATTTTGCGTGACTGGGGTATTAATTTAAGGAATTATAATTGTGAGAAAAACAAATTGCTCGATAAACAATTTTTCTCGCGTTTTGTTGCGGAAAGGAGCAAAGTAAGTGCTAAAACAGAAGTGTTGTAATGTAAGTGCCTAACCAATCCGTGCAAAGTTTATTGGCACTCCTTGTTTTTAATTGTTTCGTTATTGAGGAGAATGGTCTTTCAATCCGGTACTGCATTACAAAACTTTCTGAACCTATTTTCATTCTAAAATTCTAAATCCGATTTCATTTGGTCCCTGGAGTTTTGGGTGACGACGAATATGTTCGTACGAACTGGTCACAAATCACAGATCATCCGATTAATTTTTCAACTCAAATATTAAACCAACCCCTAAAGGAATCGCAGATTGCACAACCAACATAAATTGGTTAATGCGGGGACATGATTTGCATAAAATGATTGGCGGATCAATATTTTGCTTATTGCCACAAGCGGCAGAACGTTCAGGGAAATTTATTCCATCAGGCTGTGATTAAAATTAGTCATCGATTTTTCGACAACGTTTAAGGCATCCTGTAAAACGAAAGGAGATTTTCTTTTGTGGTCTGCATAAATGTAAATTGGCCTGCCAGCTTAGCCAGTTATTCAATTCTCCACTACGTGACAGGGGTTAACCCATCGCCGCAACTAGTATCTTGATCCAAGCATAACTTCTACATAAGCCTATTGAAGTTTGTGTTAAGTTTGTTCTTGCTCAAACAGTTAATTAGGTACTAACTAATCCCATAACAAACAAAAAGTTTTCAAGAATCAATACCCGTACGTAGCATAATGTTTGACCAGGACCGTCCCTAACACAAACATGTGATAGTGTTCAAACTTTCAGACACATATCGCGATTTAGGATACCTACATACGAACGGGCTAAGTGAAAATTATACATACAGTAGTAAAGTGTATTTCAGCTCTAAATTCCCTTCGCCGTTAAGTTGGCTGTAGTGAACAACTGTCACCAAAAACATGAGGAAATGCAATAGCCAGTTGCCAAATTCACATTACGATCCCCCGCTTTCAAAAATAAGATAAAAATGTTAGCAACTAAATAAATAATGTGTGAACTGATGGACTGAACTATCGAGCCGCGCATATATTTGAAGCGGTGAAGGGACTACCGAGCCGTAAAAAATGTGGGAAGCGGGGAGGTACCTACGGAGTCAGTCATTGAGGAGAGAAAAATAAAAATTGAGAAATTGTTGTAAGTTGGTTTGAGGAGAATAAATGTAAGTTTTCTTTTATTAATAACTTAATACAGATATTACGCTTTGACGGAATTTGTACGTTAGTCGAGTCGATATAAGAGAGATTGTAAATCAATGATAATAAACCTTTACCTATGTACGCAAATACATACCTATTTCATTCCTGTATACAACACGCGTAAATACATAAGTTATCAGTTATCATATGGATGGCCCCCTTTCTATAATTCTTACAGAAAGTATGTAGGTATCTACTACCTCGTCACAAATTATGACAATACGAAATACCTTAACTATACAGTATGAATCTTCATAAATTGCACATAACGATATGGGTCGAAGAACATCGAAATTCATCGACAAAAAAAAAACATCCCTCCCAATTTTTTTATAGCCGTTTTAATATTGAAATGCGCTCTCCGGGTACAAACTGCAAAAAAATACATGGAATGGAAGGATTTTTCATAGAGAAATTGATTGATTCGTGATGATGAAAGACACGTTGCGCTGCCTGTAACAAAAAGTTGCAGAAAAAATGGTAACTGAAAACTAAAATTACGCTTTATTTAAGACAGAATAGTTTTTTCGAGATTGTTTTAGTAATTGCAGATTTCCACAAAAATTAGATATAGAAATGGAATTATTTTATTATGGAATATTATTCTTCATTTTGTTATCTTTCAGACGACATTTGTTGACAAAATTATGTTTTTATTTAATTTACTTTTTTTATCGTAGTGATATACCATGAAGTCAAAAGGTAGTAAATCAATAAATGTAGCCCACATTAATATCGCCACTGAGAGGCACAGGCCTTTTATGGATATGCGTAAGATTGAGCCATACCTCATCAAGCTGGCTCAGTGCAGGTGGAAGGGCGAGGATAATAAATAAATATACTTTAGGACACATACTGGCTATAAAAATACTTGATTATTAATTTAATTCAACTAACAGAAATAAGTATTTCTGTAAGTACAGTGAAATTAAGTTATGTTATTACAACAAAAACAGATTAATTAATCAGTTTTTCGAAGCACACACACTCTTATAGTCAAAGGCACAGGCTGAGCCAAACACAATTTTCACAATTATAAACGTTTTTAATTTGAGGTTGTAGGCCAAATACAACCAACCTCTTTGCTACGAGTGAGTACTGGCGACAAGTACGCATATTTTTTTGTGTTTATTTTTTTGTTTTTCAATTTACAAAATCCACAAAACGTCACTTCCAGCATATTTCCTGTGGTTTTCATACATTTTATATGGACCGCAACGGCCACAAAATGCGGCCACACGTCACTCGCGTAATTCCACGCCTTAAGCCAATTATGATACAGCGCGCATGTGTTAAAAAAAAATTTGCAGCCACCGGCCACAAGTGGCTGACGCGCGCTTCAGCTTCCTTTGTGGCCGCTTCTAGCTTCTTGTGGTGGCGTTTGTGGCTGTGACCGGAAGCCCATGTGCGGCGACACTTAGTCTTACACCTAGTCTCATTCGGGGTGGTAGAGGCACAATGGGCCAATTTTTTGTTATTCAACACTCAATTTTGCGTGACAGGGGGCTAGCCCATCGCCGTAGCTATGGAGTAACATCAATCAATCTTACGTAAAGGCCTGTGCCTCTCAGTGGGGACATTAATGTGGGCTACATTTATTTATTTACTACATTATGATATGACTTCAAGACATATAACTAATCTCTAGGTCTTATGATTATAAGCTTTATCATTAAACCTCGGGGTCATCTTTGCTAGCCAGCCGTTTTGGTCTTTGCGTCTTTCCATTCCCTCAGGCGTCTGCAGAACTTTTTGCTGCGGCAGACCAAAATTACCCTAGTACATTCCCTTCTCATGCCGCTCATACAACGATGTTGCCCGGGCGAGTGCGAACGAAGAGAAACTGAATAAACTCGAGCGACTTCAGAACCTCGGGATTCGGTTTATCTTCGGACTTCGCAAATTTCACCATGTTTCTCAACATCGCAAAGAGTCAGGGTGGCTTCCGAACCTGTTCAATACTACCCCAACTACCTTCGAGACGGTTTCTGTCACTGTCACACTGTCTCACTGTCTCATTTTATTATTGTTATTGTATGTATTTATATGTAAAGTGTATGGTACTTATTTAGTAGGTGCTTTCTTTATTTTATAATTATTTAACTTATTCCTGGGAGGGATGAGTTTTTTTTGACGACCCGAATGGCCGAGTTGGCGGTGACCCTGCCTACGTAGCCAAGGGTCCCGGGTTCGAGTCCCGGTGGGGGCAAATATTTGTTCGATGAGAAGGATGTTTGTACCCTAGTCATGGTTGTTTATCTATCTAAGTAATTATACTTATCTATATTTATCTATATAAGTATGTGTATCGTTGTCTAGTACCCAAGATCAGGGAATCCTAGTTTGGGGCTAGATCAATGTGTGTAAATAGTGTCCAAGGTATTATTATTATTATTATTATCTTTGGCATTGTATTTAAACCAGTTATTGTGCACTGTCTACCTACCTTTTACAATAATATATCCTTTAATGTCTTGGTTTGCCGGAAGAAATCTCTTTTTATAGATCCTTTGAGCCTTTGTACATACATTTTCTTTTAATGTTACTTGTAAAATATTTGTGCGCGATAAAGAATTATGAATTATGAAAAGCTTAGCTCCGAAAAGTAAAAATAGGTATCATGTAATGTTTTTTTTTAATAATGTTTATTATTTAGAAATATAATTTTGTTGTCGTCTGAAACCGGAACCAAATTTTGTGGAAATCTGCAATTACTAAAAAAAACTCGAAAAAATCACTATTATTTATTAAACAAAGGGAAATTTTAGTGTACAGTTACCACTTTTTCTGCAATTTTTTATTACTAGCAGCACAACCTTTCTTTCATCATCACGAATCAGTTAGTTTCACTACAAAAAACCCTTCCATCCCTAAGTTATAATATATATTTTTTGTAGTTGGTACCCAGATAGCGCACTTCATAAGAACAGCACATAGAAGTTAGGTTTATGTGTTACATTACACACATATACATATGTAGGTAAAAGTAGAAGATAGTTAAGTAAACTAATCTATCGCATTAGGTTAAACTGTTAAGATAGATTTTAAGTGGATAAAATATAATAAATAAATAAATATTAAAATGGTAATAAAAAAAAGTGGGAGGGGGGAGAATTTACTTTTTTTTTTATGTCGATGAATTTCGACGTTCTTCAACCCAGATAATTATGTTCAATTTATGAAGATTCATACTGAACAGACAACAATATTGTTTACCAATTTACCAGTATAGATTACCATATTTATAAATGCTCATCAAAATTTGTTCTTGTAGTTTCACGGAACTCTTTGGTTGCTATAGGGCACGTTCTATCCGTATACTAACGTTAGAGTTTACTATTCCGATTGGATAGGAAACTGGAGAGTTTCAACTGTTGTTACTGTAGAGCACAGATCGGCAAGGAATATTCCTGGAGGAATATAAATGGAGCCCTTATGGGATCAGGGGTCGATGAGGGGTAGAAGGAAAGACTGAGCGAGTGTTTTGGTCTGTCGGGGCAAAAAGTACTCAAGTCTCCTGAGAGAGTGAAAAGTGGCAAATACTCGGCGGCAGACCTCATTGACATTCGATGACCAGGACAGCTGGTTGTCAAAGATAAGACCCAGGTTTTTAGCCTTATCGCTGTACAAGATTGTGGTATAATTAAAGTGACAGGCGGATTGGGCTGTTGCAGTAACAATTTAAGAGAATGTAACCTATAATCATGGCCTGGGACTTGCTCGGGGTGACCAGTAGTCCGAAGGATGAACCCCAACTTCTTATATCCTCAAGATCAGCATTGAGTGCGTCCACAGCAGTATGCATCGTTACGTGATAAATCAGGAGATCTTCAGCGTAAATATGATATGAGGAAGAGAGGGCGTCCGAGACGGAGTTAATGAAAACGAGAATAGAAGAGGAGAAAGAATGCCACCTTAAGGGATGCCTGTAAAGAGGTCACATCATTCAGTGGATGTCTCCTCCGACCTGATACGCTGTTGCCGATCCCTCAAATAAGAATCGAACCAGCTGGCAGAGAAGGAGGAGACTTTCAGGGATCCGAGAAGCTCAACGGGAATGTCGAAATCTACGAAATATAAGGCACTACTGAAGTCAAGTAAAGCCATCACGGAAATCTGTTTGCGGTCCATGGCTAGCTAGATGTCATCTGTGACTTTCAGCAGAGCCAAGGCGGTGTTATGACCCGGTCTGAATCCTGAATGGTACTTGTTCAGCAGATTGTTTGAGTGAAGGTAATAAGAGTGCTGGGTATGGACAATGGATTCAAGGACTTTGGAGAGGATGACATATTCATAGATGTGTAATACATTTTCACTACAAAGCTACGCCGCAGGCCGCATTAGACAATGCAAGGACTTGTCTGGAATTAAGTGGCAAGAAAGCCCTAGGCTTTAGAGCAATAGTTATCTTTCGAACGGGGTCCTTGTTTACTTACTTATTGTATTTATACCTAGCCGGTCCTTAAGTTCTGTCACAAGGTTTTTGATAGATAAAACTCAGCAATAAACTTTTTCTTATTCGTATTATACATGATTAAAAAGCTTATTTTATACGAATCAAATTGCAATACAATACATTTTGTACGATTATCGCAATATGACAAAAAACCTTATAACTTGAGACAATCGCGAACCCAAAACACGCCGCAACTGACAAAAATACCACTTACCACAAATTTAATAAAAAACAGTGTTCCAGATAACCAACAAAGTTTTTTTTATTTATTCTGAAACCTCGATTTTAGACCATGCTTTACAACTAGCATTTGATTTTCTGTTAGCTTTCAGTTCCAACTGCTCCCAAAGAGAACTTTACATACTTTTTACGTTTTCAGAAAAACGTATAAAAATGATCTTGTGGGCAACAAGTACACTACGTAAAATGTGAATATGAAAATTAGTTTTACCCAGACTTAGTTATCTTATGCTTCAAAATGAAGGTAACGGGTTCAGGGAGGGTTCTGACTAAAATCTCACGTAAGTTTGAAAGGTTTTAAGAGTCATGGAAAAAAGATAAAGTGAATCACGTCCGTATTTTTGATTGGGTAAAAAAGTGCAAAATCTCTGAAGAAACTAGCATTTGAGTAATTTGGCTTTAAGCATTTAAATCCAATAATCGTTCTAATTTATCAGTATTTAAAGAGCTATCAAACCATATATAGTATTAAATCAAATAAAACTTGGTATTATTTACAATGCGGCAAAATATTTGTGACAGAACTTATGGACCGACTAGGTACTATGATAGTAGTCTGTGGTTGCTTGCAAGCAAGCGCATGTGCGTGCATGCGTGTGCGCGCCCGTGTGTGTGTGTGTGTGTGTTTCGGCTTGTGGCAACACTGAGGTCAACAGCTGACTGAAATTCAAGGTTTTGCTACCAATCTAATCACACAATGAGAAGAGGAATCTAATGGCGCAGTCATCACAAAGTACCCAAAAAATATTTCTCGCTGTTTACAAACTAGCGATAAATTGTAAACTGTATCATACTGCTTACAATTTGACACGTTAGTTTATAATAAAACCATTAAATGGTGATTTAATGGATGCTTTAAACTTGAATTGCAAACGAAATACCAGGGCAAATGCTGCGGTAGCTTAGGTGAAGACTAGAGGGGGCGAGGCCCCGAATAGTCTTCGTGTTAGGTTTACATGTAAGAACAAAAGAAACGTAAATTATAAACCTTATCGGGTTGTTTTTATTTGTTTATAGTTTACTTAGTAATGCGTTAGTTTATAAACTAACGGTTTCGACAATCTTACGGTGACACAGATATATTGGAAAATTTTAAAATGTATACGGCAGATTTAGAAATGAATAAAACAAAATATGGGAAACAGCAGCAACATCTAGAGTCTGTACTTGCAAGTGTCAATGGCTGCTTGAGAGAAATTACTGCCCGCTATGAAACATCTCAAGAGGCCATTGGGAAGAACTCTCTGGCCATGGATGAGATGCTTAAACTGTCTCACAGTAATCAGGAACGATATGACTCTTTGGTGGCCAATCATTTGTGTGACTGTCGTTCCATGCAACAGCCAGAGAGACGAGCTTCACCCATGAGCCATGAAATAAATATTAGACCCAAGGTTTCACGTACGCACAAAAACATCACAACCAAAATTCATAAGTAAATTATTTAAAAAATTGTAATTATTTATTCCTGCTTATTAACTACTCAAAACCGAGGGTAATTGGGACGGATGGCGATTTTGAATCCTATGCCATGGTTAAAAAAATAGAAAACCTATAACGGGATAGTAGCCTTAGCTAACGCCGGTGGAAACTGAGGGGTTAATTATAATAATTAATATAGTAATATTTGTATTAGTTAAGCACACAAATTTTTAAAAGATATCTATAAATCTGTCTTGTTGTGAGTGTTTGTATGTAATGTTTGACGTACCGCGGATGGATAAGTTCGAGTGTGTCTAAAGCTCATCAAAAGGCTCTACTCTCATGTCAGTAGATATTCTGAATAGAACGCCATCGTTGACCTGCATCCGTAGCATGCCCCACTTGACTCGCTTTCATCGCGCATTATATGGCGTTACATATATACTAAAATGTTATAATGACCTGAAATACGCGGTAAATGCGAATCATGCGGGGCATTATACTACGGCTGCTAAGATAGTGCTTCTCTCGCCGCGAGACAGGTCAATCTTCTAGTTAGTTCTTCTGGAAAGCAATCAATTTGGACCATCGTACGCACGGATACGTTTGAAACTTGCACAGCGTGGATTTGTTTCACTCTACGTTTACAGAGAGCCAACAATTAGCTTCGAACAAACAAACATGCCGACCGCGCCTCGCTCAATACAGCAAGCAAAGCACATATTGCGAACTTCCCCGGTCATGCGATTAGGGCGAATTAGAATAATCGTAAACATTTATGTACAGGCACATTCATTGCTTCTGGCCCCACACTAGGATACTTCGTGGTAACCAGAAACACTAACGTCACACACAATACATGTATTAACATCTGGGGTAATATTTCTCTCTCGCCCTTGACGGAAAATAAAATGCTTATCACACTGAACATAGTCACACGTCACGTCTTTTCCAATACGGGTTGGCAGGCGCAGTGGCGCCCTTGGGACTAACCCATCGCCGCCATTATAGAGATGTTTTCAAAACCGCTATCTACTTTGAGTACTCTGCACTGAGTGCTTGCCTAGTTGCTGTTCCATGCTTCCAGGAAAAGCGACCTGTTAGAAAACTTAGGCCCGAAAGACGAAAGTCGTTTCAAGAACTAAATTCAGGTCAACGACAATATTTTTCATTTCATTTTCATTTGTTTATTTGCTGTTTCACGCCATACAAAAAATAAAAATACAATAAATTGAGAAATCTTAAAATGCCAAAAACAAAACAGGGCAATCAATAAAAAAAAAACAGGACAACGTAATAAAAACAAAAAATAACATAAAGCATGTATGTGGGGTGAGACAAGTAAAGTCAAGTCAAAGATTTTTATTCATAATAGCACAAAAATTGAGACTTAATGAACGTCATAACATAATCAAGCATAATATAACATTAAGTAGGTGCCTAATTATTACATAGAACATAATATATAGGGTGCAATGAACTGATTTAATGCCAGATGTCGGTGTCTTGTAAAAAGTCATTAATGTTGTAGTAGGCCTTAGTGCACAAAGTGTGCTTTATAAAAAAATAAATGGAGCGTCAGTTAAGTTTTGTATTTCTTGCGGAATTTTATTGTAGAAGCGTATACAGTGTCCCATAAAATAACTGCTCACTTTTGTGAGTCTGAACAATGGAAAAAAAAAATTATGTTTATTTCTAGTTTGCACTTTGTGGCGGCTATCAATGGTTTTAAAGCTACTGATATTTTTCCTCACGTACATTATGTTTTCATAGATATATTGACTTGCAACTATTACTATGTTGGTTTCTTTAGAGAAATATCTCAGAGATTCTCTATTACATAGCTTATAAATATAAGTTGCAAGTCAATATATCTATGAAAACATAATGTATGTGAGGAAAAATATCAGTAGCTAAATCGGATCGCTATCTCCTGCAAAATGAAGATGGTCTCAATGTCAGCCAGCAGCCCGTCCCCATAGTAGTATGCCGTAGGACATAATGTTATGGAAATAACTAAAATATACAAGCCTAGCAGTTGCAACGTCAGTCAATTCCCTGATTATTTAAACAGCATATGCTGCGGAGCTAAGTCAATGTGCTAATATTAAAATATGGGGACCCCACTGTAGTTTGAATTCAATAGTGATGCCGAGAAATACAGTTTCATCTACTAGTTTTAGTTTGTCTTTCCCCAATACAATGTTACTCTCAACTTGCCTTACAACAGGTAAAGTGAATTTTATGCACTGTGTCTTTTTTGAATTCAGAAGCAAGTTATTGGAAGTAAACCAGTCTAGTGCTCGCAAGAGAGCATTATTTGTTTCCTGTAAGTCATTTTCTTGTCTCCTAATTTTAAAAATTAGTGACGCGTCATCTGCAAATAATACTATCTCTGACATTTTTTATACCAGGAATGGCAAATCATTTACATACACGAGGAAAAGGAATGGATTTAGAATAGATCCCTGTGGGACTCCCATCTTCACCTAAGAACCCGACGATTTTGTCCTATTAATGTCAACTTTTTGAACCCTCCCTATTTTAAGCGTATTTAGGTACGATCTCATAAGCTTAGAGCTATTGCCTTTTATGCCGTAGTGTTTTAGCTTTAAGAGCAATGTTTCGTGGTCTACACAGTCAAATCACAACAGACAGGTCACAAAAAACACCTATAGCGTCCCTACGATCTTCAAACGCATTAAAAATATGTTTAATTAACATGATTCCAGCATCTGTTGTCGACCGCCCTTTTGCAAATCCAAACTGCTGGCTATGGAGAATTTGATGCGCATTGAAGTGCGCCAGTAATTGACCCAATATGATCTTCTCAAATATTTTACTCAATGCGGGTAGAACCGAAACGGGTCTGAAATTTGTAGGGTCATCCCGATCGCCGCTTTTAAATAAAGGTACTACCCTGCTGTGTTTCAGGAGATCAGGGAAAGTACTCTCATCTACACATTTATTGAGGGGCAAGTTCATCTATCACCGAGCTAATAATTTTTACTGACGTGCCCCAGAGATTCTCGGCTTTTTTCCAAATTAATAACTTAAATGCTTTATGCTTATGCAAATGAGAAATTTTGAATGCACTTTTGAACTTTTAAAAATGATGCAGCATGATCCGGAGACGAGTCTAACTAGTCGAGTGAGTGCATCTGCTAAGCCTTATGCCCAAGGTCTTGGGATCGGGTTTCGGGCTTATAACGCTCGATTAATAGTAACTACAACATAAACATTTAATTCTGGAAATAACGCATCGAAAATGGCTAAATAGTTTCTGAGAAGACAAACATCCTGGCTGATGCCACGCCCGCTGGTGGTCGACAACCGTTAACCTGTCAAGCCTTGGACCTGGTTATGAGGCAACGCTGTTTTGAACCTCATGTCATTTTAATAAAATTCCAAACCTATGTGTCTAAACACACTATGCCGGATACGTGACCAAAGCTCCGCATGATTCCGCGGCTTATTTTACGTTCCGACGTATTCGGCTGATGTGACACACCATAAGTGCCGAACTTACTTGGCAGAAATTCAGTTGGGCAACTTTGTGTGTTTCTCGTTCAGTAGAGGTCTCGGCAATCGAAACTAACAGAACTTACGCCCGACCGAAGTTTGCTGTACGCTATAACGCAACGTAATTTCGGAATTATGTGTCGTCAGCAATTCAAATAGCTGAACTTCGATCGCGTATCTTCGGCATAGTGTGTTTAGACACTCGGCCGGTTTCTGAAAGGAAAATTTGCTGTGACAACTTGTTAAACTCTTGTTAAACGCATTTCAGCCAATCACATGCCGCTATTTTGAGTTAATGATCGATTAATCGCTTGTTACATTTGACAACTCTTTCGGAAACTGGGTATGGATTGTGAACGGGTAAATGGCACCTTCTGGCGCCACCCGGGATTAAGGTAACAACAACAACAACAACAACATAGAACCTGCTCTGAAATTATAGCCGTTTAATGCAAAAAACCGCATCGAAGCCGGTCCTGTAGTTTACCAGGAAAATTGTAATGCATAAACTGCCTCCGTCACCTTTCGTCCGTCGTCGTCGTCGTGGGTAATAATATCTAGGACGGAATGTCAAAGTTGACTTAAAATTATAGCTACTGCCAGAGATTTGTACAGAATTTGTATAGAATCGTCTTATTTTCAGTCGGGAGGCAATTGCTTACGTCAGAAGGAAATGTTTGGTTCCTACAGCCCTTCACGTCCTCCCGGGTAGTGCTGGGGAGCAACCAATTATACTCAAGACGTTACTTTCCAGGTTCTCGATAAAAAACCTGACAAATTGTGATCTTTCAAATACATTTGACACTGGCGAAATTAACCTCAAAAGAGGTCAGCATGCCAAATCAAAAGAAGAAGAAGGAAAGATTTCTTAGTATATTTTCACAAAAGCATTTTTTCATAATAGCGAATTGCCAATTCGCATGTCAACATTCCTAAAATTTCATATTCGCAAGTTTTCTTTTCGCTTTAATGTTAGCATATATAATTTTCACTAATTATATCAATAGCATTTATTAACCATGATTTTTGATGAGTTAAATTTTTCATATTCGCGAAAATTCATACATATATTTCATCAAGTTTCTTGTGTATAAATAATAAGGAATGTTGAAATATGAGAATATAAAAATCGCTACAATGAAACAAAACTTGTGTGAAAGTCCATTGACCCCGCTAAGAAAATATATGCGATTTGATGGTTTGCCGCGCCGAGTCACGACGGCAAACGTCAAATCGTTAACATTTTCTTAGCGGGCTAATGATTTCTAAGCGCGTTTATCTTGCAGAAGCCAGCTATAGTGCTAACTCGCTTTCTAGTTTTCCGGTTCAGAAAGGAGAAACACGTAGCCTTAACACAGATACTATAATACTATCCTTAACACAATCTACGTATTTTGCGAAAGAACTGAAAAAGAAAGATCGCCCATGATCGTCGTCGATCCTTAGAGATCCTTTTCATTAATTACTTATTTATTACTCTTGAACGCTCAGTAAATGCTTTCGGCCTCTCCTGTCTTACACCACAGCGTTTTGATATAGCGTGAGGGTGCACATGTTTACACAGTCTAAGTGGCCCGCGGCCCCACGCACGGGTGTAATGTTTCGTTTTAATCACCCTGTAGGCGTGACGTCAGCTCGCTTTTTCTGAACACAGCTTGAATTCCTTTGGTTTAGAAAATAAAAACTGGTCATGTTCTAGTCCGGGGTCAAGGGTTCCGCACAAATTGCATTTTTTAGGGTTTCGTACCTTAAAAGGAAAAAAGATCCCTTATAGGATCACGTTGTTGTCCGTCTGACTGTCAAGAAAGTAGAGGGTCATTTTTTTGACACGTGCAATGAAAAATAGTACTGAAAGCTGATGCTGAAAATGTACGCCTATGTACGTAATAAGGGACTGTCAAAAGTAAAATAAAGGTATGGAAAGAGTGAACTAACATAACACCGCATTACAAAAGGTTTATCTAAGCTTCAACACGACTTTATGCACTATTCGTCACTGGTCGTTAAGGAATTTCACTATAGATTTGGCCTTACCTAATGTAAAAATAATTCCCGATGATTCAGCGGAGGATTTGTGGAAATATTAATTTAACGAACTCGCTGACGTGTAATATTCTAGAAATGGGAGATTGAAAATGTTCCGGGGCTTCCGTGCTGCTTGTTTCTCTATGTATTACATACAAAGTGCTTGGTATAATTTGCGCCGAGTTTCTTTGTCTCTGAGCGAGCTGTCATTTCTCTCTCTCTCTCTCTCTCTCCCTGTCTCTCAGCCCACCTCACCTTAAGCGAGAAAGAAAGTTCACATAAAATCTCCCTCAGAACCACAGAAAATTGGCGCGGTCTCTAATACCACTATAATCTCAACTCTAAATTAAAAACCCAGTCCACAGAATGACATTAGCAGTGTTATGTTACTAATTTCTTGTTATTTATAAATAGTATACAGTCTATGGCAAATACTTTGTCTGTATGGACGAAAGTCTGGAAAAGTGTGGAACGAACTCAAAACAATAAATTAAAGCTTTAGGGCTTTACCACAAAAAAATAAACTACTGTCCAACACTTGTTTAAAAATAAAAATGTATCGGATTTGACATTTGTTTTGAGGTTAAACGCTGTTTAATATTTTTGTGGTTACGCGGTCCGGCCGTCAGCTCAGATAAACGAAACTCTTTGGCTTTAGTTATTGTCCTGAGTTCTGACGGAAAGAACTTGGAGAAAAATATATATGGTACAGGTGCCCTAGACATTTTTTGACCCATAGATGAAAAAAACAGTTGACTCTTTCATTAGTTTTTTTAGATTCATTCGGCTTCCTTCTAGGAATATATATAATAATAAACGCTAGGAAAAACTCGATCACTACAGAATAGTGATCGAGTTTTTCCTAGCGTTTATTATCATATTGTTATTCGTTTTTGTTTTGCATTAGTATTGTTACGTTTTTGTTATATTGATATTTTGTTGTGCTTACGTTCAGTTTTGTTCCGTTGTTATTTGGTATGGACCCCCAACCATACACCTTAAGAGACGATTATCTTTTTCCCAAGAGAAAGCGACAACGACTTTCATTTGGAATCACTGAGAAACGAATGATTCTGAATGCATACAAGTATGTGTGCAAACAGGAGCCTGGGGATCTCAACCAAATCTGTAGACGGAAATGACATGAAATACATTACCGCGAGTTCTTTTAGGTAGCATTCAATTTGAAGTATCATAAACGCAATGTATAGCACCTACCAAGATGACATTACTAATAGGTAGACCTAAGAAATTTATTAATAACATTATATTAATACAATATGTCGACGAGTACATCTACTTGGGCCAGACAGTTTCCTTCGAAAAAAGGCAGGACAAAGAAATCGAAAGACGTGTTTCTAACTCCTGGAAGAACTTCTGGTCCATGAAGGAGCTAATGAAGGGCATCCTACCATTGACCCTGAAGCGCAAACTCGTTGACATGTGCAATCCTGCCCATCCTAACCTACGGCGCACAAACGTGTTCGCTGACGTCTGAAGTCCAAACTCCAGGTTTTCCAGCGAGCTATGGAGCGCATTATTCTAGGAATAGGTACGTATAGACCGCGTTAGGAACACTATACTGCGCTCCAAAACTGGCATTGTTGACGTGGGCACGCAAACCGCTAAACTGAAATGGAACTGGGCTGGACATATCTGTCGAATGCATCCGGACAAATAGGCGAAATCAGCTACTGAATGGACGCCTACAGACGGAATCCGGCGTAGGGGCAGGCCCAGAAGAAGATGGAAGGATGACCTGGATAGGTTCCTACCAGGATGGACAGATATAGCTTCAGATAGAGATGTGTGGGCTCGAACCGGTGAGGCCTTTGCCCAGCAGTATAACACCATTTAGGCTATTAAAAAAAACATCTAAAGCATTTATTACATCTATAACATCTTTGAATGGAACCATCTCGGAAGTGTACCCTATCAAATACAAATCTAGAAATCTTATAACATACATAAAAATAAACATTCGCGTCGAATTGATTGAGAACCTCCTCCTCCCCCTCCTCCTCCTCCTCACTATCACTATCTGATCATTTACATTAATTATAAAACTCTAGCGAGCGTTTTATAATTAATGTCATTATTTCATAATTAATCATATATTAATTAATTAATTAATTAATCATATATTAATTAATTAATTAATTAATCATATATTAAAATTAATTAATCGTTAATCATAATTTATAATCATGCAATAAAGTGTGAAGATGTGTTCTTAACAGAAGAAGAGAAATTAAATGTGTTTAGCGAAACACATTTAATTTCTCTTCTTCTGTTAAGAACACATCTTCACACTTTATTACATGATTACAGACTTTCGTCTATTCTTCGGGTCCTAAAATTTATTTTTTTTCCATAGCAGTTTTACACTGACATTTTATTCATTTCGACATTTTTGGAGGCGACATAGCATTTTAACTGTGCCCATATATTTTCTATGGGATTAAAGTCTGGGTGATATGGAGGCAGTCGAATTGCTGTATGTCCATTTTCAGCCAAAACTTTATCCACTCGAAAAACGCTGAAGTGTTCTTTGTGGCGTTGTATTACGCTATACAGTTCCAGTTTTTTGTTATCAGGTGTAAAAGGACTATCGTGTCTTGTTAACCACTCGATCATGTCCGCCTTTCGAGTATTGCTATTAGGTGGCCTTTCAACAAATTTGTTGTGGTAAGAAGCTTTATCTATAACAACAACGCTGTTATCGCGTAAATTAGGCATTAGTTGTGTTCTTAACCAATTATCATCATTCATTTCCTTGTGGTAATTGCCATCGGGATCCGCGGACTGGTCTAGTAAAAGGGTCAAAGCCTTTTTCATTACCTGCGTGAACAATAATAAATCTTTGACCCTTTGATATAGGTTGCTTCAGATTTTATTGCCTGCGTCCGTCCAGCTTTTGGCTTTAGTGTGCGTTGTATGAATATATGATTCTTCGGTATAAACAATATTTTTACCAGTTGCCCTTAATTTTCGGATTTATTTCTTTCTTTTTAAACGGATGTCATATTTCTCCATCAAAATGCTCCTGTTATTTTCTATTTCTCTAATTCTGAATCCCATGTCTCGGATTATATTTTGCAGAGATGAAATTAAGCCTTTGAATCCCATTTCCTCTTTTGTAGTGATCGCAACGTAGGAAGCTCTTTAAATCTTTCATGAAAGTTGTATATCATTCGTCGTATCACGCAATAATCAAAATCATCCATTTTTAAACGATATTTTTTGCCGGGCACTTCTTTGGATTGTTATCTTTTAGGTGAGTGATCTGAGAGTTTGTCGTTTTCCTTCAAAATTTTTAACACGCTGCTTTTCGAAACTCCGGTTGCTTCACAAACCCTGTTCAATGTTTTTTGATGATATTTACTTTCTTATTTTTTAAATAAATTAGCTTCTTTTCTAAAATAGTTATATACATTATTTACAATTTCACGAGATTGAGCAACAATTTTTTGCCACGCTTTAAATTTGTTGAAGCCATGATAATACATAACTATTGTAAATTAATATTGATAAAATTTGATAGAATCAAATATTTTCACGAATTAAATTAGCGTTCATAAATAAATATATACATAGTCAGGTCATAAGTTCTGTCGCATGTGCAATATGAAATAATTTAGACATGTTTATTATTTATGTAAACATTTATATAGCAAAATGAACTTAATTAATTTTAAATTAACTTATGGTAATAAGTAATAAGTTTATTCAAAATGACCCCCGCGATTTTGAATACAGGCCTTTATTCTGCGCGGCCAGTTGTCCATCGCAGCACGAACGAAGTCCATGTCAATATCGGCGGCTGCCTTAATCAAGGATGCCTTGAGTGACTCCAAATCAGGATGAGGCTTTGAGCAGGCCTTTTCCTCCAAGTGTTGCCATATCTTGTAATCTAACGGACTTAAATCTGGACTGGAGGAGGGCCAGTCTTCGTGCCGGATGAAGTCGATTTCACGCGCCGCCAGCCAGTCTTGTGTGCTTTTCGCTCTATGAGCTGGCGCAGAATCTTGTTGGAATACCAAGTGCCTGTTATTAAACATAGTATGAGAATTAGGTTCCACAAGGTTCTTGAGGACTGTATTTTGATACACAACTGCATTCGTTTTTACGACTTTCTCACAAAAATGTACCTCAGTTAAGCCCCAATAAGAGACTCCCAACCAAACCATGAGCGAGGATGGAAAATGACCTCGTTGGACACGCGGAATACGGTTGCTCGCTTCTTCACTGCTGTGGGCGTATACCTTATCATTTTGTTTGTTGTAGCTCTTTCCACGGTGAAAATTTTTTCATCCGACAAAAGATTTTCCCGATGCTTTTTTCCCGCGTACCGCTTCAACAAAGCGCGGCATCTCTTCAGTCTCAGGTCCATTAAACGAGCGTCCAAACGATGTCCTGTTTTTCTTCGATATGCCCTAAGCCCTAAGTCTTTATTTAACACCCTTTTCACCGTGGTCCTGCTTAACCCCATCTGAAGGGCCAACAGTTTCTGCTTACGTATGGGATTTCTTTGAATTCGCGCCTTCACAGCTTTTATCACTGCTGGAGTCCTAACAGAGCGAGGGCGACCACTTCTTGACCTGTCATCTACACTAGAGTCTTCATTGTATCGTTTATGGTACGATAAACGAATCTTTTGGTTATATTCAAATTTTTCAGTAAGTCGAAAATCTGAATTGGCGCGTAACCGCAACGATGCAACGCAATAACTGCGACACGGTCTTCTTTAAGTGTCCACTCCATATTTAAAAATGAGGAAAATTCTAAAAAGTACACATTTTTATTTTCATGAAAAATTCGAAATTCGAATTCAATAAACTTTTTTGTGGCCAGCGTCCTAAATTCAAAAGTTTTTATTGTGTGACAGAACTTATGACCTGACTGTGTATATGTATCATATACGTCACACTGTTTTTATTAACACTAAGAAGGCAGATTGTGAGGTTTTGTTGCTCATATCGTTCTTGTGTTGTGTTCAATAAGACATCGAGTAATATAATTAAAGGTCATATCTGTAAATTTATAACTCTATGTGAGAGATGAGGGATTCACGACAATTTCCGAGGTTGGCCGAATCGTTAACTGATTTTAATCGTATTGTACTAAGAAGAATTGGAATTCTGCTGGTTTGCGAAAATATAGCCATTTTTAGGGTTTCGTACCTTAAAAAAAAAGGAACCCCTAAAGGATAACTTCTTTGCCCGTCTGTCTGTCTGTAAATTGATAACTCTATGTGAGAGATGAAGGATTCACGACAATTTCCGAGGTTGCCCGAATAGTTGACTGATTTTAATCGGATATTGCAAGAGTCAAAGGAGAACGTTGAATTAAAAAGTCCTAAAAAACCTGGTCCAAAACGCAACTGCGCAATTGAAACTTCAATGATAAATTTGACTAGTAAGTATTTGCAGCTACACGTCGCAAAGTCCTCCGTTCCATTTATAAAAATGAACGTCCAACTATTGCCAAGGTAAATGTTTTGGGTGGAACTAAGTCCCGCCGCTCTTTACTTTTATTCACATTATTTTGTACATTTCTGATATAACAAGTTGTAAATGACGAGCCTGAACTTCCAAGTATGTCGATGAGTACCTACCATGCGAGAAGCACTGAATCATATATCAAATATGTCACCCGTAAACGCCGCAGGTGCTTGATTGACCGACACGACATTATTTTGTAGCGAAAACGTTACTTCACTGCCATCAAAGAGTATCGCAGACAAGGGTTCGCAGGAAAATGATATATTATGTAGACGAGCAAATATAAAATATACACGAAATATTTAGGTAAAAATTACAATTACAAATTACAAAGATATAAATATAAGTCAATTCAATTCAATTCAATCACCATTATATACATTCCGTTCTAAAAGTTAAATAATACGGTGACAACACAATCATGCATCCATCTTACAGAACTTGCCACATTTCCGCACTACTTCCCTCCATGCGTCACCACACAGATCGTTTATTGGTGCTGCAGCCAGCAGTGCGTTGAGGCTGTCTCGCGCCCGCACTAATGGAGAATGCCGGCGCGCCACCGTGCGGTGCGTGCCGCCCGCCAGCAGATGGTGCCTGCGCGCGCGTAGGAAATTGCCAGGCACGAACAAGCGCTGCGCAGTCACTGTCGCCTCGCAACAATCGATACACAGTTAGAAGCTGTTCGGTGTTACGTCGCACCTCTAGTGAGTTATATCCAAGCATACCCAATATAAAAGCGGATGGATATAGGTAAGGGTAGTATCCGAATTTCCTCTTGTATAGGCGTTAATAATGATAGGTGTCTATTTAGTTTGCAGTGACCTGTCACCACACCTACCAGTATTGCTAAGTATTCCTGACTAAGATTAAGTAAATACTTAGGCCTTTTTGGGGTATTTCCGCAAGATAAACATCTTTGTTAAATCCACGCCTCAACCGAAAGGGTGGAATCTTGGTAGGGTTGTTTTACAATGGAATGTCACAAAGTAGTACTGACCTTGACGCCGTCGACTGGTATTCGAAAGTTCAGATTCGAGGCAGGAGTACGGGATAAGGAACACAAAGGTGGGGGGTGTTGGGAGTCGAATCTTACTCGTGTCGTAGCCCGCTGCTGGTGCTGTCGTGATGCTGCCGACTACAAGGGTCACTACCAGAACGCGACGAATTGGTGACCGATTCACTTCAACCTTTCACAGCACGAAGCACTCACTACGATGACGTGAAATCTACTTATTTCTTGACAACTATTCCGAGATTATTATAAATAACATTCAGCCAAAGCCCCGATGCTTGACCACCGACAATTTTTCCACGTGCAAAGTGACAGCTAGCTAGTGATGTTCCGTTCTCTCGCGGTCGATCCGCGCAACAAAAAACCGAGGTGCGTTCCGAAGCATAAATATTAAACAGTCACCCGCCCGGACAGGCCCGAACCTGTCCCTAATCAATAGGAAGGCGAGAAAGTATTGCGACCGCTCTCTTGAGGACCGAGTCCCCCACCTTGATTTCTGCTGATCGAGACGTGCCATCCCGACCCGTGTACAAATTGACGAACCGTCCTCGTCTCCATCTCAATGATGGCAGGTTTGCATCCTTAATCAGCACCAAATCACCGACTTGAGGGGGGCTCGTCCGGTCAGTCCACTTAAGGCGCTGCTGCAAGATGTGCAAGTACTCCAGGGACCACCGTTTCCAAAAATCTTGAGCCATCTGCTGCAACATCTGCCACCTAGTTAACCGACTTAACTTAACATCACCGAATGGGTATTCTGGCAGGTCGTTAAGGAGCTGACCTATCAGGAAGTGACCCGGCGTCAACGCAAATCATTTGGATCCAAACTGAGCGGGCACAACGGACGCGAGTTCAGTGTCATTTCAATTTTACAGAACAGCGTCGCAAGCTCTTCAAAGCGTAGAGAGGTCTCACCGATGATCCTCGTCAGGTGCGACTTAGCCGATTTAACCGCAGCCTCAAAAATTCCTCCCCAATGAGGACATCCCGGCGGACTGAAAACCCATTCAATCCCTCGTCGGGAGCAAGCCGTACCGATGGCGTCCTGGTTACCGTTCAGGAATTGAGTGACCTCCTGCAGATATCGCCTGGCTCCGACAAAATTTGTGCCGTTGTCCGAACGGATTAATGTCGGGAGGCCCCTTCGTGAGACGAACCGATCCAGACATGCGATAAATGCCTCTGTAGTGAGGTCACTGACCACCTCCAAGTGGACTGCCTTCGTGGCCAATCACACGAAGACGCACAGGTATGCCTTCACTAATCTGGCGTTCCGTAGCTGTGAAGACTTGACCATGAATGGTCCCGCGAAATCCGTTCTGACACCCGCAAAGGGCCGGATTTCATTAACCCTATCCGAGGGCAAATCGCCCATCCAGATGGGCAGCCCCAGGGCTGCATCGTAGCCGCCTTGGCCCGATAACAAGGCAGGCACCGAAATACGACGCTACGAACTAAGCGTCTTCCCGATAGAATCCAGAACTCGCGCTGGAGAAACGCCATCAAGGCGTGGCATCCGACATGCCCATTCCGAATGTGTCGATCCTGTATCAACAGTTCGACCAACTTCCCTTTCCTAGGAAGTAACAACGGCTGGCGAGCCGCATAAGGCAGGTTGGCATTCCGCAGCCGACCTCCTACCCTCAGCAATCCTTGAGGGTCAATAAACGGGTTGAGCCGAGCCACAGCTCCCTTCAGTTGGACGCGACCGCGTCTCAGAATGTCCAGTTCGGACTTAAAGTGCACCGTCTGCACGTTCCGTACCAATGCGAACAACGCATGGTTCCGTTCCCTGTGTCCGCACCCGTTGTGCCTCAGAATTGCGACAATTCCACGCAAATCGGAAGATCCAGGCGGTCACATTGACCAGCTTGTCGAGCGAGCTGTACCGTTCCAGCAGGCTGAACTCCTCTTCCGACTCTGGTTGCGTCGTACAGACAACGACTGTCAAGGCGCCGTTCGCCGTGGTAACGCGTGGACTCATTGGCCAATCCGATTCGGCTTGAGTCAACCATTTTGGACCCCACCACAAGGGATGTCCAACTAACTCCGGAGCGTGACACCCACGAGACGCACAGTCTGCTGGGTTCATTTCCCCTGGAACATGTCTCCAGATTAAGGGAACCTCCGAATTCAAAATCTGCGAAACCCGATTCGCCACAAAAATCTCCAGCTTGTGAACTGAAGCCTTCAGCCAGCATAACACGATCTGGCTGTCCGTCCAAGCGTAGACCGTATCTTCTAACGCTATTGACCCACGAAGAACCGTCATCGTGTGGTTGAGCAGACGAGTCAGGAGAGCCGCTCCTGAAAGCTCTAATTTGGGAATGGTCAGGCGAGTGCGCAACGGCGCAACCTTGCTCTTGGCCATGACCAACCGCACATCAACCTCCCCCGAGGAGTCGACCATATGCAGATACACCGCAGCTCCGTAGCCCTTCTCCGAGGCATCGCAAAACCCATGCAGGGTGGCGGTGTATCGTTTGGTGGGGACCAACCTCCGTGGCAGTGAAATCCGATTGATGCCAGGGAGGGTCGAAAAGAACGATTCCCACTCTGAGCTCAATGACCCGCCGATCGGGTCGTCCCATTTCAGCTCAGCAGACCACAATTGCTGCATAAAACACTTGAGCTGAAATGTTACCGGGGTGATCCACCCGTTTGGATCAAATGTCCTAGCCACCGTTGAAAGGACGTTCGTTTCGTCCAGACCTTCGGGGAGTCCAACTCGACCCGATACGAAAACATGTCTGACACCGGCTGGTACTAGACGCCTTGTACCGACAACATATTCGGATTTTCCAGATTTTCGAAAATGTTGGGATCCTGCTGGTAGTCATCCGGAAGACCAGACAGTAACTCTGGAGAGTTCGACATCCATTTCCGGAGCTCGTTACCTCCACCCCGTAAGAGCTCAACTAGCTCGTCCCGTCGAGCGAGCGCCTCCTCTACGGAATCTGCACCGGTACAGATATCGTCCACGTAGAGATCCTGATCCAGGATCGCTGCTCCTCTAGGGAAATTTAACCGTTCTCGATCCGCTAACTCCCGCAGAGTGCGAATCGCCAAATAAGGACTAGACCGTAGCCCGTACGTGTTGGTGTTCAGCTCGTACACCTTGATGGGCTGATCTGGGCTCTCTCGCCACAGTATCAGCTGATACCGTCTATCGTCAGGGTGAATGACCGTCTGCCTAAACATCATCTGGATGTCAGCTACAAACACAACATTGTGTCGACGGAACCGTGGGATAACATCCGCGATGTCATGGTTCAACTTCGGCCCTGAATGCAAACACTGGTTCAGGTTCATGCCGTTAGATGTTGATGCCGATCCATCGAA
Source organism: Argyresthia goedartella (assembly GCA_949825045.1). NCBI lineage: Eukaryota > Metazoa > Arthropoda > Insecta > Lepidoptera > Argyresthiidae > Argyresthia > Argyresthia goedartella. Next base: position 13,459,143 of record OX463821.1, on the reverse strand, counting down.
CACTACCCGTATTCTGCCCTCCGGGGTCCTCAAGACCGCGTGATGAGGCAGTGATGAAGCAGTGGTCTTCACGCTTCCAGTCGATACCCGAAACCGACATGTGGCCGAGCGACTCGTATTCCCGCATGAAGTCGACGTACTTCTGCCGAAAAATCCCGTCACGCTTCATGCGTCGTTCCATCGACAGAAGCCGCGTCTCGGCTGCATGGTGTGAACTGCCCAGCGGTGGGCAATCACTTCGGAATGGAAGACGTGTGATAAATCGACCTGACCGAAGGCGACCAGTATTGTTCCGATAAAACTGTTCACACTCTTCTTCAACCGCGTCCAACCGGCGGACCGTAGGTGGTTCCTCCACCTCCCAAAACTTCTGTATCACCTCCGAGAGTACAGAACCAAATAAGGGACTACTAGTCGCTAGGCGTGGGGCAGCCGGCATGACCGGACCCATTACCGCATGGCCCAGTCTGGTGTTGACCGAAACCAGATCAGTCGCCTGCAACACGTGGACACCTGGCACTAACAGGTATCCCAAGGCATCAACACCCAATAAAATGTCTACTGGGCCCGGAATATCAAACTCCGGGTCAGCCAGTGACAACCCGTACGTGAGGGTATGAGCCCATCAAATTAGGCATGACTAATTCCGTGACCGTCAGATTCACCGATGAATCCACCCGTGACGAGAGAGTAATCCGACATACTCCCTTAACGGAACCGACTTCCGTGTTCCCAATTCCCCGAATGGAATGTGGATACTCCCTTACCGAAATGCCCAACCGTCTTACAAGGTTGCACGAGACTAAGCACCCCTGGGCCCCCGAGTCCAATAGTGCTCGTGCCATACATGACTTGCCGTCCGAACTCCACGCTATCACAGAGGTGGTGGGCAGCTACCCCGAGCGCCTTAAATTTGGCGCAACTGGTCACGTCATGACCGGCACTGTCGCAGTGCATACAGCCGTCACCCGGGGCGCGGCCCCTCCCGCATCCGCGCGGGTTGGCGCTGCACACTGGCCTCCGTGTCCAGTGTGTCACATCGCCTACATTCACCCTCCAAAAAATCTGTCAATTGGACAAGTGTGGGCAGTTCCGTGCTATTGCCCCCATGCAGCTGTTCAAACCGACTTTGAACAGCTGCAGGCAACCGTGAAAAAACCATATATAAAATAATATATGACCATTGGTATACCGGAAGACCAAGGTTCTGAAGGGCCTTAGTGGCCACCAGCACAGGGTTGAGCACCTGTACTCGGATTTCAACATCCCGGGTTACTCTAGGGATGCTAAACAGCTTCCCTAGCTGCGCATCAACCAACCGCCGTTTGTGTTGGTAGCGGTCCAACAATATGGACCTTGCTATATCGTAGTTGCCCGCCGTGACCGTTAGGTGACCGACCAACTCCTTCGGTTCACCCCGCAGAGCCATCAATAGTTGGGCCAACTTGTAGGCGTTGTCCAGGTCGTCCCGACCGTGGACCAAACTATCAAATAAATTGATGAAGGCTGGCCACTCATCAATTGCCCCACTGAAGGCCGGAATCTCCAGGTGTGGCAGCCGTCCAACAACACCCTTCGGGGGTGGGTCTCCGTTACCATCCCCACGGTCATTCCTTCGCGACCGCTTAATCTTCTCCGCGCGACACTCGATGTTACCCAAGCATTCCATCGCTTGGTCAGCATCCGCGCAGAGCTGTTTCACCGTAGCCACCGAAGCTTCATCAGTAAGCCCGAGAGTTTCAGCCTCCGCAGCCAGCCAACACACCTTCCCGACGCGAGTCATTGCATCTTCCACACGCTTGAGCAGGACATCATCCATGTCCGGTCGCTCCACATACTGATGAGTATGGGCGAGCCATCTCATTTTCTCCCGGACACCATTCCGCAGTACCGTCAAGGGTGAAGAAGGTGCCATGTTGACCGATTTAATAGATTCTGGTCCTATACTTCACTACCGAACTCAGTATAGCCAGAGACCAGCACTTGCCCGTCAGCGCTGGGCACAGAAATTAAAACTAAGTTGTCAAAACTAAGGCAACTACTAAAACAATTAAATCCTAAAAATATTTAATATGGTCGCCCTGTGAATATACACCTTATAACTATACACTCTAAATCAATTAGAGAATGCCACCATAAAGCACAATAAAAAATAACACACAAAAATTTATTATATAAAAAAGGGTGGTGAGCTCCGAGACTATAAACCTAAACAATATAGCAAAATCAGCTTAATACCCCTTAACTAGCCTGACCCTGCTCTGTAAACCGAAATAACACTGCAATACTATAGAACCCGACGTTCTATTAAAAGTAATACAATATAGTTACTTCGCAGAATGGCTGTTCAATCCTTTATGCGCACAAACAGTAGTTTCCAACTACAAATTTATAATAATCGTTAACTAAATCGTTAATTATACGTTCACTAACCGAAAATGAACCTAATTTTGGTATACCGACCACAAAAGACTCACTCACAACAAAGATTGCCGACCAATCTGAGGTACCCTCTCCCACTACAAAAAAAAAACTACAACCGTCCGTGAATCGATTTCCTACTAGGAAACCACGCCTCTGCTACCAAAATGTTAAATCCACGCCTCAACCGAAAGGGTGGAATCTTGGTAGGGTTGTTTTACAATGGAATGTCACAAAGTAGTACTGACCTTGACGCCGTCGACTGGTATTCGAAAGTTCAGATTCGAGGCAGGAGTACGGGATGAGGAACACAAGGGTGGGGGGTATTGGGAGTCGAATCTTACTCGTGTCGTAGCCCGCTGCTGGTGCTGTCGTGATGCTGCCGACTACAAGGGTCGCTATCAGAACGCGACGAATTGGTGACCGATTCACTTCACCTTTCACAGCATTAAGCACTCACTACGATGACGTGAAATCTACTTATTTCTTGACGACTATTCCGAGATTATTATAAATAACATTCAGCCAAAGCTCCGATGCTTGACCGCCGACAATTTTTCCACGTGCAAAGTGACAGCTAGCTAGTGATGTTCCGTTCACTCGCGGTCGATCCGCGCAACAAAAAACCGAGGTGCGTTCCGAAGCATAAATATTAAACCTTAGACTGCCTACAGTCCCTTTACCTTATTTCTTACCTTACATTGAGGCGAAGCCCAAGTGGAGGTTCAATTTTTGAACATTGGTTTTAAATAGATCACAATATTTACAGGACACACTACAAAAAAAAACTTGGGTGGACAACCAGGTTGAATCTTCGAAACAGGCTTTGCTACAGGACCGAAAGGTCCGACGGGAAAAGGGCGACGTTTTATTATAATTATAATTAAAACTAAACTTGATACCATAATTAATATATTTTTGCCTAGGAAAAATATGGGTCCCCAAATTAATAAAAACGGTCACAAAATATGGATCTCCGAATATGTTAGTTATTTTCATAGTGTCCTATGGTATCTTGTTGTGGGGGAAAGCAGCGAATATTCAAACTATTTTTATTTTACAGAAAAGAGCTATTCGAGCAATTTATAATTTAAAAAGAACAGACTCCATAAGGGAGCTTTTTAAAGAAATCAACATACTTATTGTAGCTAGTCAAATTATTTTCGAAAATATTAGAATAGAATAGAATAGAAAAAAGTTTATTCAAATGTCAAATTACACAACACATAGATAAACAGAAAAAATTTAAATAAAAATCAACCAGCAATACGAAAATCAGATAAATTACAAAAATAAAGAAAATGCGGCGTGTAACGTGACAGTGAAAAGGTGCGGCTCAGCATACGCTACAGGGAACCTGTAACACTGATATTCTGCCGAACCATATAGTAGCCAGTGTGAGTCAATACTGTGTGTGTGATGCATAAATATAACGTGTGTCATACATACGGTGCAATATTATACGAAGGATAAATACAAATATGGTGGGTAAATACATAATGAATAGTGAATGTTCTATCGCAGAGAACCAAATTTAAAATCAAAAATCCGCAAAGTGCATCGTCAATTCAAATAACTTACACTAGACTACCCTTTTCAGTTTATATGTATCCTATCCTGATAGGTTTGCTGTAAGAAATCTCTGTTGAGAGATAAGCTCGCCTTTGCCTTTTAATTTCTTGTAAAATGTTTTGTTTTAATGTTCTGTGCAATAAAGAATTGTGAATTGTGAAATAACCTAAGTATTTAAGATTATCAAATAATTTAAAACTACACACACGCAAAAACTGAACACAATAAAAAACAAAATACTAAACAAATAAAGCGCCCCAGGACATGCCCGAACAAAAGGTACCCATAACACTGGCAGCGTTACCGCGCTGCACGGCGAGTGAGATCCTTTGGATCAGGAGCTCTATGTTTGAATCACTCGCGTCGTGGCGAGCGCTCGCCAAGCGATTGGTTCATATATCTCGACGTAACTAAGCTCCACCAATCGTGTCGCTTGGAAAACGCTCGCTTCCGAGGCGAGTGATTCAAAAATAGAGCTTCAGGAACGCTCCGGAAAGATTGCCAAAAGTAATAAAGTACTTTGACTAGTAGTAAAGTAAAGTAGTAAAGGTAAAAGTAGTAAAGGACTTTGTCTCCTAGCTAATAGTTTGATCACTTTTTTTTCTATTGCCCGAATAACAGGATTGAAAATAATATGTCACCAAAATAATAGATCCGTCACCTAATAACGCATCAAAACTGCTGAATCGCATACGAAATATCAGGGCGAAGAATTGGGTAAGGTTAGGTGAAGGCTAAAGGGGGTGAGCGATGCTGAGCCCACATTAGCCTTCGTGTTAGGTTGGCATGTAAGAATAAAAAAGCGATCAATAGTTAGGACCAATTTGTAATTGTGACATTAGATGACAGATCTACTATTTACGTGACCAATCTAATAATTCAACTAACTATATAGTTCGTTGAATTATTCATATAAAATCACGGAGAAATAATATTATTTCTCCGTGATTTTTAATTTAATTCTAGGTAACCTAATTTATTTTATTTAGGTGACAGATTTATTATTTTAGGACCTGCATGATTTATTAGGTAAACAAAAAGGCATTTATTATGTGATCCATAAGATCATATTCTTATATAAGCTAGCTAGTTTGTTTGACTTACCTAAGTACCATTATTGTTCATGTTGAAATTGCCATTTGAGAAATTTAAAAAGCATGTTAAAGCGACTTTGTTGAAAAAGGGATATTACAATGTTCAAGATTACTTAAATGACAGGACTGTATGGGGTTAATATGGCTCAACACAGACCTTGCTGTTGATAATTTTGTAATTATTTATTCCTGCTTATTAATCATAACATTTTTTTTTTTCATATTTGTATTAGTTAAGCACAACCTATTTTTAAAAGAGATCTAAAAATCAATCTGTTGTAGTTTCTACGCCCTTCTTCTCCCACAGTGGTCCAATGTAGAGAAGCGGCAAAAAATGACGTTTGCTAAGTATATGTAAATATCTACAGTAATAAAGTACTTTGACTTTTACTTTGTTCACTTTCAGATTACGCGTAATTTATCTTGTGTAAGAGAAACAGACATTTTCTTTCAGGAAAAATTTTTTTTTAAGTTATTCCGCCGGTCTTCGCCGGTTTTCGAATAACAAGTTTTCCAAACTTGCAAATTGCTCTACGTTGGAAAAGAACCTTTTAGACTTTAGTCATCTACCGGGTGTAACCGAATGTTGTAGTCCAAATTTAAAAGTTTATTAGCGACATCGTTCTGAACATTACTTTTCATTTACATTTTAACTATTCATATAAGTTGTAAAACCTAAATAAATTAGATATAGGTTTGCGTCAAGCAGTGAACATGTCGTTAGGATAATTTTTAGGCATTTTTCATTGTTACAAATACTAGTTTTTGTCTCAAGTCATGTGAAAAAAACAATAAACATTTTCTGAACAACTTTCACTGATTTTTCGGCGGACAGTTGGGGTCATCCTAAGCTTAATCCTGAAAGTTTCGTGTTGAGGAACTCAATAGTTTTTCAGATATGATTTCTTGAAAATCTCCAAAATTTGCTCATTCGTAGTGACCAAACGCAAAAATAACCCCAAAGGCCCAAAATGCGTTACGTTTGGTTGTAAAATTATTTGAAAGATGAGAATTCATAGACCAAATTGTGGATTATATTGATTTGTATTGAAATAATACCTATTTTGTTTATATTTATACGTCAAAGGAATTGTTTTTGGATCTGGGCTTATATCAATGTGTGATGGAATTTCGCATTTACTAAGAATATTTTTTTAGTAACGGAAAGTAGCCATTCATGCCATTAGCAGGCGGCCATTTTGGTTGGCGGCCGTGAAGATTGTTTACGTTTTAGATTACAAGCGGTGTAAACGAATCATTCTGGTTAGATCGAATTTCTATTAATAATAGAAAAGCCGAATCTAGACACCCCATTTTCCTAGGCAGTCATAGTAGAGTGTTTTTTATGAGCCAGGGGTATGGAGCGGCGGAAGCGACCGCGCACTCTGCTATGCACAGAGCGAGATTGAAAGGTCGTGCTGCCGTGGCTGCGAAGGCAATCGTGGATCGTGGGTGCACTACAGTGGGAGGGCATTGCCGCAGCCCTGCAGTAGCCGGAGCTAAGACGATTTCGAACCAAGTATCTTAAACAAATTACTTGATTATCAGGTTATGGACCCCCCCTCATTGACCCTCTCAAGTTCAAGGTCAAGAGGTCAGTAAATTAGTATGACGTAATTTTTACACTTATTCGAAAAAACAATCAAGACCTGCGGGTGAACTAATAACTGACTGATATACCTACTATAAAAGTTATTCAAACTCAAACTCAAAACTTTATTGCAAATAGGCAAAAATAATGCAGTGTATGATCAACTAATCTAATAAGTACATGACTGATTAAGGTTTGAGTTTGAAAAAGGAAATCTCCCTTTCAAGTGGTGTTTCATGGCTGAATCTCGCACAGACAAAGGAGACTCCATAAACTCCACCAGTGCTTCGGGATACGCCCGTCAGAGAAGATAGCGCCAAGAAACTCTACAGGGATGTTTTTTTTTTTTTGTATTTTTTTTTCTTTTGTCTTTTGTTCATTATACAACGTACAATATACAAATACTCTAATTTTATTACAATATTATTAAATTCAACATCGTATCCATAAGTGCGAATAAGATGTCTCAAAATAACAATCTAACAAAATAAATAAATAAGAACAAATGCAAGATGTAATGAACATAACTTATGAGAAACCAGATTTGACCAGTCCCCCCAAGCAGCACCCGTTCACGAGTATGACTTATGCACCAGCCATCACCCCCCTCGCCATATTTGAGGGAAGGGATCAACCCACTACACACACAGAGCCGCCGCAAGAAAAGACATTTTAGTGAGCATGACCATAAACCAAAAACCACCGCTAGGCCTAGTGCTAACTTGTTATTTCTATTGCCTACGGACACATTTTTTTTTTTTTTTTACTATTTTTGTGCTAACGTGCAATCAGTGCGTACACTTTAAGCAGTTCTGGTGCATGATTAAATGGCATGCTAGGCAATCCCTTCCACTGTCGGGTTGCCTAATAAGTGTGGGTTAGATGGCGTCCCATACATGCTTCCTCTTCAGCCGTTTTATAGTAGGGGGAGCGCCCAGTGCCGAAGCAAGCTCGTTTTGGTGGCGGTTAATCCTTCCCTCATAGGTTTTGGTCAGGTGGTTAACTTCTTCTTTGACAGTTCGCATCCGTAGGTACTTGTGTACTTCATAGTTTCTGGTGAACCATGGTGCGTTAACGATGCTTTTGAGGACGTAGTTCTGATATCTTTGAAGTATTTCCACATTGGAGTGACTTGCTTTCACCCACAGTTGTATTCCATAAGTCCAGACTGGCTTCAGTATCGATTTGTAAATGAGCAATTTATTGTTAACTGACAGCCGAGACTGCCTACTCATGAGCCACTGGAGGGACCGACTTCTGTGGTTCAGCTCGTCTCTTTTCTTCTGGATGTGCCCTCGCCAGGTTTGTCGCCTGTCTAAGTGGAAACGTAGGTACTTTACAACTGTCTTATGTGGCAGAACATCTTCACCAAGTTTTACTGATGGGCAATCGCCTTTCCTCAATGTGAAGGTGATGTGATTTGATTTGATTGCACTGGCTTTTCTCTGATTCTCGGCTTTTATTCTCCACTTTTCCATCCAGCCATGCACTTTATCTAGATGCTTTTGCAGGGTTTTTGATGCTGTCTCTGGGTTTTTGCTAGAGGTCAACACAGAAGTGTCGTCTGCAAAAGTAGCTGTCATCACAGTTTTCGATTCTGGCACATCTGAGGTATAGATCAGGTATAAAGTAGGCCCCAGAACGGATCCTTGTGGTACTCCAGCTTTGATTTCCGAGAATGTCGCTGTAGAATCATTGATTTTGACATAAAATATCCGACTTTCTATGTAGGACTTTAGAAGAAGATACATATTATGCGGTAGTAGGTTCTTCAGCTAGAATAGTAGTCCTTCATGCCAGACCTTATCAAATGCTTGCTGTACATTCAGAAATACTCCAGAACAGTATTCCGTTTCTTCCAGCGTAATACGTATTTTTTCACACACTCTGTGTACCTGCTCTATTGTCGAGTGGTGACTTCTGAAGCCGAACTGGTGATCTGGAATAATTTTGTTGCTTTTCATACAGTCGTTCAAACGGCGCGATATTATCTTCTCGAATACTTTGGACAGCACCGGCAGCAGGCTTATTGGTCTATAGGATGATACCATATGCTCTGGTTTTCCAGGTTTCGGAACCATTGTTATTTGGGAGACCTTCCATATTGCGGGATAGTGTGAAGTCCGTAGAATACCATTAAATTAAGGAACATTATGCACTTTTTTGGTATTTGTCGCAAAACTTCAGCTGTAATCAAATCAAATCCCGGCGCCTTTTTAAGTTCTAGGTTCAGTATTGTCTGACGAACTTCCTTGGGAGAACAGCAGCGTAGTGGTGGGCTGAGTTGTAGGTCACTTTCGAGAATGGATCTAATTTCTTCGTCTATCCTGTCACTCTCTGCACTGGTGTTTGGTGTGAACACGTCGCTTAAAAAGACTCTGTACGCCTCGGCTCTCTCCTCGTCTGTTTTTGCCCATGTCCCATCATCTCTTTTTAGCGACTACTGTGCTAGCTGTGGTTTCTGACTGGACCTAATGGCTTTCCACAGGGAATGTTCGTTATTTGCTTTGGGGCTTAGCGACTCTAATTGTTGTTGCACTGTGTCGTTTTCGATTTCTGTAGAAATAATTTCAGATCTGCAGATGCTTTGTTCTATTATCTAGTTCTATTATCTGTTATCTAGCGGGTGTCAATTGACACCCGCTAGATAAGAAGGCTTTCAACAAAGCATCTGGAGATCTGAAATTATTTCTACAGAAATCGAAAAAGACACAGTGCAACAACAATTAGAGTCGCTAAGCCCCAAAGCAAATAACGAACATTCCCTGTGGAAAGCCATTAGGTCCAGTCAGAAACCACAGCTAGCACAGTACCCGCTAAAAAGAGATGATGGACATGGGCAAAAATAGACGAGGAGAGAGCCGAGGCGTACAGAGTCTTTTTAAGCGACGTGTTCACACCAAACACCAGTGCAGAGAGTGACAGGATAGACGAAGAAATTAGATCCATTCTCGAAAGTGACCTACAACTCAGCCCACCACTACGCTGCTCTTCTCCCAAGGAAGTTCGTCAGATAATACTGAACCTAGAAACTTAAAAAGGCGCCGGGATTTGATTTGATTACAGCTGAAGTTTTGCGACAAATACCAAAAAAGTGCATAATGTTCCTTAATTTAATGGTATTCTACGGACTTCACACTATCCCGCAATATGAAGGTCTCCCAAATAACAATGGTTCCGAAACCTGGAAAACCAGAGCATATGGTATCATCCTATAGACCAATAAGCTGCTGCCGGTGCTGTCCAAAGTATTCGAGAAGATAATATCGCGCCGTTTGAACGACTGTATGAAAAGCAACAAAATTATTCCAGACCACCAGTTCGGCTTCAGAAGTCACCACTCGACAATAGAGCAGGTACACAGAGTGTGTGAAAAAATACGTATTACGCTGGAAGAAACGGAATACTGTTCTGGAGTATTTCTGAATGTACAGCAAGCATTTGATAAGGTCTGGCATGAAGGACTACTATTCTAGCTGAAGAACCTACTACCGCATAATATGTATCTTCTTCTAAAGTCCTACATAGAAAGTCGGATATTTTAATGTCAAAATCAATGATTCCACATCGACATTCTCGG